>CM060912.1:5230629-15230629 GCA_030737875.1 Allium sativum
AACTTATTAATACAATGCGGATTGGTATGCTATAAGGAAATATTAGTACAATGCGGATACTTGACATTATTATAAACTAAACAACTAAAATCTATTAAAAAATTAGCAGAGGTTATGAATAAAAAATCCTAAATTTGCAACGTCTGTGCATTATAATTAGCAGTATGTGCACTACAACAATCATATGACATGCACCATGCGCAAAGCAACATTTTATATAATTGAACCATTAAAGTAAGTACGTATAAAATTGTATAGAACTTATGATCATTGTTATTCACTTATAAGTTGTACGGTTGAATTATTGTGGTTATATGAAAAAAATTATTTTTCGGCCCTTACATAATGGGTATAATAGTTTGAAGATTTAAATTAAGTCAAATCAACATTAAATACACATAGTTTGGCTGTTAAAAAAAAGGAAACATGAACACAATTTAGCATGAGAAAGGATAATTAGACACAACAACATTGAAGAAAAAGAAATGACCAATGCCATTAATATTGAAGTTCTTTACTTTGGAAAATAACTCGTGCAAATTAATCATATTTGCCTAAGTATTTGATGTTTACTAATAGAACTGAATAGTGCTTGATCTTTATGATTGGCATTATTGATCTAACCAATATTCGTAACTACAACAATAATAATTCAAGTCAGCTTGATTGAATAGAGAACTCCTGAACATATGCAAATCATCAAGGTCAATTTTGGCTAATATTTTGTCAAGACATAAAAGAAATGACATGAATGCAGATTTTATGATAATGCTTCCACATAATAGCTATTCACTCTTAGGTTATATAATATATTTTATACTACTGTTAGAATATTAGAAAACATCAGTTAATAATATATATCCATTTCAACGAAGAAATTTCAATTTAAATAGCTTATTCATCTATGTATACCAGGATGCATTGGCAATTTCCTCACATATGCAACTATGTTTAATACAAAATTCATAATTCAACAATTTGTACAAAAGGCCCAAAAATATATTAAATGTAGACATCAACGAGCACATGGTATGTTGTAAAAACGCTAGATGTTGGAAGACATGAACTATAGGCATCACATGATTAAGTTAGAAAGTTTCAGGGATGCAATACATATTACCTTAGGAGCAGAAGCGATAAAACAAATTCAACCTTATGTTAATTGCAATGATTACATTTCGTTTATTTAATTATGAGTATATTTTACAACTTGGAAATCAAAATAGTTTATTTTTATGAGGAAATGTTTTTTTTTTTTTAATTTTTTTTACTTCAGATGAGTGTCTGTTCGCTAAATTTGAAATGCAAATTCATAGAACACATGTGACATTAATAACAGTAATTTCAAGTGTATATATATTTGTGCATATGTACATATATGCCTGTTTGTGTTGTTTTATTGTTTAGTGAAGAAAATTTGTCTTAAACTTATATAACTTGATTAAAAATGCATTTTCCCTACTTCATATTTGTCTACCAATTGCTTGCTCCAGATCGATGCAAGCTAGATAGGTGGCAGTGTTCCACCAAAGAAAAGAGTAAAATTCAAAATAAAAGGTAGACATTAAGAACCAATATATACTTCCCTGTATTTGAAAATAGTAGTCACTAGAGCAGAAAATAAAATGAAATATGTAGCCTCGACAGGTACCCATTTCTATTTGAACGCGAGTTAGCATTGCAGCAAACAACTTGCGTGCATAAAAACAAAAATAACCTTCAGCATATTTTTTTTCCTTATATGCAATACGATAAGTATAGTAAAATAGTTAAAAGCGTATTTTTTTTGGGAATCAAATTGATCAAGAATGAAGAATGTTAAATAGAATAAGATAATCATGCATTCTCTTATGAGAATGATTATAAACTGATGGGTAAACAAATAAGATGTTAACAAAATAAAATTTGAAGCATGGCAGTAAGAATAAATTAGAAGTGTACCTGACAGTTAAGCAAATCCTCACCGGAAACCAGTTGTCCTTCTAATAAAAGCTGCAGACATTTTCAACCGTACAATGCATGTAATATGATGTTCCTAAGAGGAATAATGACGCAAGAAATCATTGGATGGAAAAAAACGCATGCAGGACTTGGATATGGCTACGTGGAGGGACAACATGTGAAAATCTACAATACATCGTTTTTATTTATCTGTTATTAAAGTAGAATAAGTAGAACTGAGATGGCAGTGTGTGATGAGTATGGTTTCATTTTTGGACTTA
Source organism: Allium sativum (assembly GCA_030737875.1). Taxonomy (NCBI): domain Eukaryota; kingdom Viridiplantae; phylum Streptophyta; class Magnoliopsida; order Asparagales; family Amaryllidaceae; genus Allium; species Allium sativum. The sequence goes on from CM060912.1 coordinate 5,232,852, forward strand.
ACATGTTACACCGAATCAACATCATCAAGCATATGAAAATTGAAAATATATCAGTAATCAGGGAGTGAAAAATTAACGAAATCGGTGTATTGTGATTTACAGTAGCGTCGGTTGTCGCAATAAGAGTCGGGATGCAGATGCGATGAGTAACCAACTTCGTTAAGTCATCTATCGGTATATATATTTTTTCAATCTATTTGTGTTGTCCATTGTTTGTTTAGAGTAAGCATGTTAAGACAGGCTGTGGGATTGAAAAGAAGGGATGTAGAAGAAGAAACGATGAGAAATGGATACGGTTTATAAAAGCAAAAGCATTTTAAACATAATCTCTACTGCCACGTGTGAGAAATGGTAGTGTTTTTTATTATGTAACCACCATGGAATTTGGCCAATACACATACCGTATCTCGTATTGCCATATACGGTACACATATAGGATCCGCCAGTTGGAATATTGTGTTACCCTTCAATGCCCATCAGCCCAAATTTTGTTTCAGAATTTTACAAAATATTTGTTCCCAAAGATTTTATATTTTCAAGTCAAATTAAATTGTTACATACACAAATTTAAGCATAAAATTATAAGTTTCACTTTTCCCCACTTATATTGCTGAAAATTGTTCATGTAATCGGAAAAAATTGGGTGAATCATATAATAGAGAAAAACGTGTATGGTGACTCAGTTTTATTTTTTATTTGTTTTATTATTATTATTTTTGTAAGAGTGGGAAAAGTCTACAACTTGGTTAATTTTGATAAAACAATGTTATTGCCACAAACTACCTGAAGCAGCTAAGAAAATATAAAGTTGATTTTCATTTTGATATCAGAGCAGGGACCAAGGAGGAAAGGATGAGAGATGAGCTGGGTAATTTGTAACTGAGAGTTAGAGGCGATGAAAGCAACATATTTTGAGTATTTTGATGATGACCTTTCAAGGCATACAGAATGCTGCTTTAGGGCTTTGGTTGTTGTGAAAAAAATTATGCGAATGCGGAAGCGCAATAAGCAGGATCCAGATTTGCCAATTGAACACCAATCTAATCTGATATCAATTATTCTGTTATATCAACAAAGTAGTAAATAACTATAACAGAGAAATAAAGAGACACAATATTTATACTGGTTCCACTATCCTCGATATAGCGTACGTCCAGTCCAACAGAGAGAGATTTTATACCACATGAGAGAATTACAAAAGATTACAAAATAAGAGTTTACATATCCAAACCTCAATCAGGTTTAACAAGAAGATGCACCGTTGAGGATCACTGGCTCCAAGCCAGGATGAGTTTACATTAAAGTCTACCCCTCAATATATAGCCCGTGCAAATCTATGTGAGTCATTAATTAGATTACCAACATATGGTAATAATATAATGGAGACAAATTACCATAACAACAAATGTGCAAACATAGGAAGTAAATCAATCTGTTTCTTTAGCATAGATAGAAGAAATTAATCTCTTCATTTATTTCTCTACCACCTCATCAAATGCAATCAATGCATTCTCATTATAAAAATATTTACTTTCCATTCTTTGCAAATTTATTCCAATCAATTTGTGATTTTGTATCACCAAATTTAACACTTCACCTTGATGCAAAATCACATATCTCCAGCACCCCACCTTGAGTCAAATTCTCTTCTCATCATAAAACTCTTCAACAGAACTCCACCTTCAATCAAAATCTCATAACGAGATACACAAAAAAATGAATATTTACCAAATGGGTTCCAGCAAAGCCACCCCTCATCACACAACTGTTAACGAGCTCAGACTACGTCCCCGTCCGCCAACAAAATGTTGCAAATATCCAAAATAAAAAAAATGAATTAGTTAATTCAGTTAATTGGTAACTCAGTTAATCGGTACACAATTATTGAAAAAATGAATTAGCAGCAAACCATTTGCTGTACAAAACTTTCACAAAATATGGCTTACATAAAAAGTAATATAAATAAAATCAATTCACGTAAAAGCACAGAAATCAAATTAGTTTCCATCCATTATTTCATTAAGAGATTTAAAGGTCTGAGCATACAATTTAATTTTATAAATCATATTGTTACGGATGAACATTTCAATATACAGTTTAAAAACTTCATCAAGTAATGCACAATTTCCTCCCTACTTATGTGGACTTAGTTATTATATTTTTCCTTTATTTGTCAGATAAATGCAGTAATTGTATGTACATATGTTTATTCAGTCATTATTTAAAAAAAAAAAAAACTGAACTTCTCCTAAGATAAACTTATCAGCATAAATGTATACATACATAATGAAAATATTGTCACATGTGTTATGATACTTAAAAATGTAAATTACCTTTTATTTCCTATAGAAGGCATCAAACAGTTTTAAACATATTCAGCGCAGCACAATGGTAGATCTTCCTCATTTTTGTTCTATTCAGATATATGAATCTCTACCTCCATGGACTTATACTTGATGTATAGTGTAAAACATGTAGAGTCTCTCGAGGTAAACCTATGAACAATAGAAGTAAATATGAATCAAAGAAGAATGAAAGTAAACAAGAAACATAACATTGGCTATAAGAGTCAACTGTTAGATATGCTACAAATCTGTCATGGAGTAGGACTCTAAATATAATATGTCATGGAGTAGGGCTCTAAATATAATCTGCCATGGAGAAGGACTCTAAATATAGTTCAGTCTAAAAAGAAAAGCACAGAAGTGGATAAAAATGGAAACATTGACTATAAAAGGCATTGAGATTGCCAAGTAGTTAATAGGAAAAATGTATTCCTCCAATGCAATCAACATACTCATAGATTGAAGATGAAGTGGCACTTGTATGAGTATGATGTTCATGTTGAAAATAGCTATATGTGTTAGACCAAAAAATGGTCCTAACACCCAAATCGTCGTATTTTGAGCATAGGATATGAAGAAATAACTGAAAAATAGAGAAAAAAGCAAGACAACGAGATTTTTATAGTGGTTCGGCGTTAACGAGCCTACGTCCACTTCATATTTTCTCATTTCGCTCATAGATTACAATTACAATGAATATTGTCTTTCAATCACTTGAATTCAATGAATAATTCTCTCTGAATCCATTGAATTTATTGAGGAAGATAGTGGTTATTCATGGAGAAGTGTTGGCCATGGCAGCCATGGATGAGGAGATGCCAAAAGTCCTCTGAAAATGCCCTCTGAAGGTGTATTTATAGCTGTAGGAAAGCTCCTGGGAGGACTGGTTCGTGATGGGGTACGTGGCAGGCGATCCAGAAAAATAAGAGAGCCAGTAGCCTTGAGAATAGGTCAAAACAAGCTGCGTTTGAACAGGTCCGAAGGTCGGATCGCGGTCATGGGTCGGATCGCGGTCATGGGTCGGATCGGATCGCGTAGGCAAGGGCGGATCGGATCGCGGTCATGGGTCGGATCGGATCGCGTAGGCAAGGGCGGATCGGATCGCATAGGCAAGGGCGGATCGGATCGCGTAGGCAAGGGCGGATCGGATCGCGGTCATATGCCAGCTTACACTCGTTCACGGAAATGGGCGTAACTTTCAAACCGTAAGTCCGATTGAGCCAAACCAAAGCTCAAACTGAAACTAATTCAAAGGGCTACGAGTATATGAGGTGAATAGATCCAAATGAGGTCATTTGATAGGGGTTTCGGGCCAGTTTATACTGATGTTGTGATTTTGACCAAACTGCCTTGTGTCTTCTGACGATGCTTCCAATGCCAGAGAGCGATGTTATCCAGAGATTCCATATCAGACAGCATTTACCGAGAGGTGTGTCAACATGATCTTTGCTTTGGGTAGCCTGGTCACAAAGCAGGCTAACATTTTGCCCCCCAAAGTACATCTTATCGAAGATGAGATGTGCTTTGAATATGTTGAGCTAAATCTCTCTGGAACGTCATTTATCCTTGAGAAGGCTTCATCCAACTACTGCATTGCTTCCCTGGGAAATAGTCAGGCCAAGTTCCACGGAAGGAGTATATGAGATGATCAAGAAATCGTTTAAACCTTGTCGGATCAAAGGATCTAATTCATCCGTCAGTTGTCATGCTAAATCGTTGGCTCCCGAGCGTGATTCTACACACACAGGTCGTTGCCAAACAACATCATTATTCTATGCAAGCCAAGCGCGTGGTAGGGTTGGACTTTCTTTTTCATATGAGCCAATGTATGAAGTAGCCAACCAAATCATGGGGCAATGTAAGAATCTTTGGGCTCTGAGCTAACAACTGGACTATTGGGACGAAGCATATCAGAATCAACGTATGAATTTGTCATTTGTATTCAAGTTTGGATCATCTTGATATCTTGGTATTGATCCAGGATCTTAAAATCGCATTGAATCGTAACAGTAGGGAATCTGAAGGCCATGATCACTCTGGATCGTGGTCAAAGGAATCCGCGATCGCTCTGGATTGCTTCGCAATTCAATAATCATATGCAAGTCAGTAAGAGACGTAGTTGATACCATGTGAACAAGTGCTCGTGCGATCGTCACTATCATAAGGCAGTGGAGGAATTTGTCACACCTTCCATCCGGTGTAGCAGCGATTTAAACCTTTGAAGTCACACTTGACCCGTAAACTGACTCATTTGAACGGGCAAGATGCATTCTGTCACATTCTGAAGATATAGTGTATACATTTCGGGTCATGTGCCAGGCCAGGGTCATATTCAATGTCAGCTTGCGAATCGGCATTCATGCTATGAGGGCCACTGGAGGACAAGCGAAGTTAATGCTTATGCCCCCAGCGTCGGTGGGGGTGAGCTAAGTTATTGGGGCATACGGTCTTTAAGCTCTTATACTCTCCGCAGTTGATTCAGGCCGTAGCTGAGTTGCAAGTTCAGCTATTCTAGTTGACCCAAGTTGTCCTGTGCTCTTCTTGAGTCAGCAAGAGTTCGAGTTGTACATGCGAATGGTCGAATCACATTTTCTTTGATATCATCTCTTCTCTTTAGTCAGATAGTGAGGATTGCCTCATCGGGCATCAGCGACTTCGGAGACTCTTATCAGATCAATTGCGGAGTCAAGTAAGGTTGTTGAATGCGAGTGAATAAATGTCGTTTTGAAGTTAGTTGGGCCCTACCGTTTATGCTTCAGCATAGTCCGAAATGGTTATCACAGTCTTATTGAGTCTCTTTCTCATGCTCGGTTCAATTGTGCTTGACAAACAAGATCATGGGCTCGATAAGTGATATAGATTCTCTTTGGAATTGCACATTCTTATCATTGTTTTCCAGGGCTTTTCCTTTGTCCTTATCGTTTCAGGAATTAGAAGGTACCCCATTCTTTAGTCCAGAAGGCATCTAGGTCATTCGTCTCGACGCTAGCACCTTTTTGTCATGAAAGTCTATCGACTTCAGGGTTGAATTCATCAAAATCTCTGAGAAAGTCTTGTTATAGAGAAAATTTAAAGTCCGGGGGAATAACAGGGGATCCTGACGTCCCACGTGTGAGGGCTGTGATTGTCGTTATTCACACCAACTAGAGGAGTACCGCTCCTCGAGAGGTGCCGAATTAAACTGGCGAGCAGATCACCGTCAAAGAATTGTTGCACATTATCAAGATCCTGGTTGGTGCCCCCAGCATCGAATCTGAGATTACAAAGGGGGTCTTTGCTGATTTCTTGTTTCCACGTCGATATTGCCCCCAGGTCATGGTTCGAGTCATTTGACCTGACCGGGTTCCTATTTTTCGAATTGTTGCGTTCTTTCTCGGAGCTGAGTATGAAATGTCGCTCGAGTATTCATTCGAGTTGGAGTTAAAACTGGTTGTGCATGATCTGAGTTCATTGTGATTCTTGCATTCTCATCTAGGAAGTTGCAGGTAGTCGTTCCATCGCCCATGTTTCCATCTACGACGTTCTGAATCGAAGCTGCACGTTGTGTGACTGCTGATTGGTTCGTGTTCATCTCGGGTGTTCCCACTTGCTTTCTGCATGAAGGGAGAGGTTGGAGGCGAAATAGCTACATCTTATCCAATTGTTGTATGGGATATATCCAGCCTTATATGAGCTTCCCATTCTAGAAGTCGGTTGGGATCAACAGATGGACATTCTCTTTGCATTTGTTTCTTGGTCCTCAAGGGGGCCTGTTAGGATCACAACACAAGTTAAACACAGGCACTTAAGTTATGCCGTTTGTAAATAATTTCAATAGGCATGGCCCCAGTTATAGGGTAAGTGTGAAAGACATGCGGTCGGATCACTTCCCTTTCGAATTCAGACATGTATACATGAGAAGAGGAAGTCACTTTCAGAATTCAAGCGATCATACTATCCAAGCATGGAGTAGGACGTGTTTGGGACGGTAAAAGAAGCCTGTAATTCATAAATGTCTAGAATTCCACGATTACGTCGAATCGTATTAAGGCCAAGGAATCAATGATCGCTCAAGATCGTACTAAGGTAGGGTAGACATCAAAAAATCTCAGGGCCTCGCCAGGTCCTTCCAGTTGCGAGTATGAAGTTGTATAACATGTCGCTGAACAATTCACTATCCAGGCTTCTTTTTCTGTCGTCGCCGTGAGTCGCACAGGCAGCTTAGAATTATACGCCTACGTCATCCTTCTGGACGCGGCCCTTTAGTTATTCCCTACTGGTCTGCTGTTGTTGTACGAGTTCGGATCTCGCATTTTGTCCAGCTTTGTTTTGTGAGCCTGTACTTAGTGAATGAAATTCCATTTCTTTTTGTACTGCTGTGTTCGTGTGCTGCCCCCCATTCCCGGAAACGAGTGGTTCGAGCTCCATTTTCATTCTTGGTCCCAGTCGTGTGACGGGATAGGATCCCTTGAGTGGCATATGCCGTCATGCATTTATACTCTCCTGATCCTTCAGCGGAGCAGAAATTATGGGGGGTGCTGAGTCTCCAGCACCTTTCTCAGCGCTTAATCATAGACGGTTTTATACTCTCCTGGCGGTCGCCAAGGTTAGAGTTCGAACTCAGTTGTTCTGTCGCTCCCCGATCCTTCAGCGGGGTAAGGGTTCTTTCTCAGCGCTCAATCGGAGACGCTTTTATACTCTCCTGGCGTTCGCCAAGGTTAGAGTTCAGACTCAGTTGTTCAGTCGCTCCCCGATCCTTCAGCGGGGTGAGAGTCCTTTCGCATTATCCTGTACCTGCGAGCATTCCATAATTAGTTATGCATTTAAACATTTGAAACGCAAATAAGCAAACAAGTCATGAAACATTATAAGTTATCAGTGCAACTTATAAGTGAAAGTGCAGTAAAGTAGTATGTATGTATAGGCATGCCCCCAATCAATCATTAACTTAGTGCCTGGCCAGGTCTTGTTGAGGATTGATTAGGACCATAACTGTGTTGCCCCCATGTCGGGACATGGAGGATTTGGGATCAGCTTCCATTCTGCCCCCCCCCTCCCCGATCCTTTAACGGGGGAGGAATTTTCCCGAGGCGCTAAGTCTCTAGCGCTTTTATACTCTCCCGATCCTTCAGCGGGTTAGAGTTGCTGGGGCGCTGAATCTCTAGCGCTTTTATACTCTCCCGATCCTTCAGCGGGTTAGAGTTCGAGCTCGGTTCATGATCTGCTCAACGATCCTTCAGCGGAGCAGAAGTTCTCAGCGCTAAATCATAGACGCTTTTATACTCTCTCTCGACTCTGGAGAGTTAGAGTTGGGACTCAGCTGTTCCATCGCTCCCCGATCCTTCAGCGGGGTAAGAGTCCTTTCTCAGCGCCAAATCATGGACGCTTTTATATTCTCCTGGCGGTCGCCAAGGTTAGACTTTTGCTCAGGCGGCTCCGATCATGGTACACCGCCATGCCTTGTGGACGTCATCTTTGCGTCCTTTATACTTTCTCTCAGCTCTGGAGAGTTAGAGTCACGGATCAAGCGGTCTGCAATCATGCACGCTCATCAAACTCGTCCTAGGTTTACATTTTAATCCCAGCTCCGAGAATTAAAACCAGTCGGACAAGCAGTTGGAGCATTTGCTAAGGCTTTGAGTTCCTCCGAACAGTCTACGGGAGGAATGGTTGGCACCAGACTTCGGGTACCTGCATTATTCACACACCGCACGAATTAGTCACGTCAGTAACTCGAAAAGCATGTGAAAGCAAATTTTATGATTGAAAAGTAAGTAATTTGGTGGCGTCGAGCATAGGATCGAGCCATGTAGGCGGTCACACCGCATCCATCTGGAGTCGGACTATGACTTTGTAACTCAATGATTTATGTTCAATTGTCTTGTGGTCTGCCACGTGTGAGCCAAGGATTGGATGGTCATCCCGGATCCACCTTGAGCTATACAGCATTCTTTAGACGAAGAGCGTGGCTTTGTAAACGAGCAGTTCAGTCGAGCTCGTTATAGTATTGCTCTATGGCTCTATATGCGGGTGTTACAAGTTTGATCGGTAGCAAATCCTGGATACCTACACCATCCACATATTAATTCATCTGAGTTAATTACATCAATAACTCATAAATCATGCAAATATAAGAGTCATGGTTATAGAATAATCCTGTTAAAGGAATGAGTATCATTCTGAGTGAAAAATGGCGTTGCATATTCATTGCAGGTCCATTTTGCTTCGCCCTATCTCTGTCAATAAAGGGCTTGATCGGGGTCTTGAGATGGCAAAGGCGGCTAGGTAGGTACTATAAGCGAGTGATGAGGTCGCATCTCCTTCAAATCGCCTTTTTGCCCCCGTGCTGAGGGTAAGGATAGAGTGTCAGGAAGTCATGACTGGATTGCTAATGGTAGCACATCTTTGCATTGGTGTTAAGTTGTAAATTAGCATGAGAACAATGGATTCATGCTTATAGAAATTTTTGCACTTTCCATGCTAGGAAATAGGATATTACTGCTGGTGGGATAATCATATCACATAAATTTGCTGATATACCCTCGATCCCATATCGGGGACAAGGGTTGGTGCGCCGACAATCAACCAGCATTCATGCGTAAGCATTCTAGATCTTCAATTCGCTAACTTTCAGGCAAGACTAAGTCAATTGGCCAGGCAAATTCTTGATGTATCAGCTCCGAATTAGATGATGTAATCTCGAGCAATTTATGCTCAAATCTGTAGTTGCCCCCAGCCTTAGGGGAGTGAGTCACTTGGCAGATAATCGATGAAAAGAGTGGAAGTATGAGTCTTCACTTTCTAACTTCAGAACGTCGTTGACCAGAAGTTTCAATCATGTACATCTCCCATCTAATGGGTGGCTGACTGGTGATTTGGTCGAATCATTTAGGGCGGTGAATTTGGCAATTGCATTCGTTGGTGTTTGTTTTGGGACAACCTTCCAAGAGAAATAGGCAATGTCGAATTGCATGTCATACCTCGAGGCATAAAGAACGATTGCACGCCTTTCACTTCACCTTGTTAGATGCATTTTGTGCTGTAGGAAGTTTATCATGGAGTTAACCATGACTCTCTTCCGGGTTTGGTCACCAACGTTGGATCAACTTCCATTTTATCAATGGTTGTATTTCATAGTGTCTTGATGGGGATCATCTCTATCTTTTCTGGATTATCGGAACTTTCTTATTCGACCAGATGATTCGACTTTAGATCTTTTGTGTATGAAATATGAGGTATGTTGTAACGTTCCAATCCATCCAATAACTCTTCTGCCCATTCTAGGTAAGCTGCGAGTTGTGGTTTCTCCGACTGGAATTCCTTTCGAGTCGTCCTTCGGGGGTTATCTGCAAAACTTCGGCGTTGGATTGCCGATCATTTCTTGCACCGTCTGTATACAACTTCCAGGTGCTTGATTTCATCTTTCATTTCGAATGGCAACTCCATATAAAATCCCGCGATAGTGAACTTACTGGATACGTCTTATTTGCTTGACAGGAGCACACTTCAGGTTTATACTCAAGAAATGACTCATAATTTGGGATAAAATCCCGCAAATATTAGCACTGGTCCAAACGAACACATCCAGGCTCGCCTACAGAAAGCATATAAGTTCTCTCGTTCGGAAGAGGTCTAAAAGAGATCCGATGTGAAGACCTTAGTCAGGTCGGCGTCACCAGTCGGAACACGTGCAGTTGCGTTATTAGATGTCACCCTTCTTCATCCCGAATCACCATCCTCTCTGGAATATATGTCTTCGGGAAGGTCGTTTGGCAATTCCTTTTGCGATGCTCCCATCATTCGCAATATTGACACCTCCTTCACACTCCATTTCATCTGGAGGGGAAGCGTCTTTGGGTTTCACGCAATCTCTATTGCGTAGCATATTCCATCCTTCCTAATCAGTCGGCTTCTCCAATAACTTGGTCACCATAGACCAGTCTCACTCCGTCTTTGGTAGGGATATTTAACGGTTAACACCCATATGCTATGTAAGCTCTGAATTCCGCTAGACCTGGTTGGTTGAGACCACGATCAGATAAGCTTGAATGCAATAGCATGGCTTGCCAGGCTTCAAGTAAGGTTCGTATATCCTATCACAACTGTTGTATGAAGTGGAGAGCTAATGGTTGATTCATATTTGCGTTGATCTCAAGTTCTCATTTCTTGACCAAAGCCATAAGGTGGCTGGTGAGCAGTCAAGTTGTTATCATCCCAGCAATGATCCATATATCCAATCACGGCCTGCGGAGGTTCAGTTGGTTCCTAACTCTGGGGACCAAAGTACATCGATCTAACCCTTGGACACGTGGAAATCAATCTATCTCGATGCGGTTGACGGTAAATAGGTGAACCGTAGGACATACGTTTTTCACCATGCCATTCAAGCGAAGGGTAACTTTGTAGTGCTCGGGTCCTTACTTGCCGTCGGGTATCCCATTATTGAGAATCATGGTCATTGGGATCTTTTGAGTCATCCTCAGAATAGTATCCGGATTGCTCTATGTCAATGTCATCTGGGATTTCGCCTGTAGGACAGGTTTAAGTCACGTAAACTAGGTGATCACTATTCGCTCAGGAGCATCATCAGTTGCATTTGGGAAATATGCACACCATTGGAGCTCTGGAAGAGGAGGTTGTTATGAGACCATCATTATTTTGTATACTGCCATAGCCAGCGTGTCGAATCTTTTCAACAACTCCTCACATTCAATAACATCGGTAGATAGAGGTCATGGCTTCTGGAAAGAATCCTCAGAATACCTACCGAATCTTGGTCGATAAGCATTTGTGATAATTATGGGTCAAAATGTACTCCGAGCCGAAGGCGAGCCGTGCTCCGAGCCGAAGGCGAGGCCGTCAGCGGGTCCGGGCGCAGCGCCGGCGGGGGTCCAGTTACATTTTTTTGATTTTGGAACATGGAGCCTTTTCTGAAATGATCTGAAAATTACATTTTTTCCAAAAAATGTCACTTTTTTGGGTCGGATCGCGACCCTTGTTCGTCACCACTTTTCTGGGTCGCGGTTCGCTACTGTCATCTGGTTCGTGGCTCGGATCGTCAATTAATCAACGTCTTCGGATCGGATCGCGGATCCTACACCAGGTCGGGTCGTGAAAATCACTCTGGGCCCGGGTCGTGGAGGTCGTTCCGCGAACCGCGAATCGGATCGTGATGGCTCCTGCGATCCGCGAACCGCGAACCGAGAACCGGCCACCTGCTCTAACCTGCTCCTGTGCATTTTCTTTATAATCCTCATTCGGTTCTCAGTGAAAGCACCAAAATGTTAGACCAAAAAATGGTCCTAACACCCAAATCGTCGTATTTTGAGCATAGGATATGAAGAAATAACTGAAAAATTGAGAAAAAAGCAAGACAACGAGATTTTTATAGTGGTTCGGCGTTAACGAGCCTACGTCCACTTCATATTTTCTCATTTCGCTCATAGATTACAATTACAATGAATATTGTCTTTCAATCACTTGAATTCAATGAATAATTCTCTCCGAATCCATTGAATTTATTGAGGAAGATAGTGGTTATTCATGGAGAAGTGTTGGCCATGGCAGCCATGGATGAGGAGATGCCAAAAGTCCTCTGAAAATGCCCTCTGAAGGTGTATTTATAGCTGTAGGAAAGCTCCTGGGAGGACTGGTTCGTGATGGGGTACGTGGCAGGCGATCCAGAAAAATAGGAGAGCCAGTAGCCTTGAGAATAGGTCAAAACAAGCTGCGTTTGAACAGGTCCGAAGGTCGGATCGCGGTCATGGGTCGGATCGCGGTCATGGGTCGGATCGGATCGCGTAGGCAAGGGCGGATCGGATCGCGGTCATGGGTCGGATCGGATCGCGTAGGCAAGGGCGGATCGGATCGCATAGGCAAGGGCGGATCGGATCGCGTAGGCAAGGGCGGATCGGATCGCGGTCATATGCCAGCTTACACTCGTTCACGGAAATGGGCGTAACTTTCAAACCGTAAGTCCGATTGAGCCAAACCAAAGCTCAAACTGAAGCTAATTCAAAGGGCTACGAGTATATCAGGTGAATAGATCCAAATGAGGTCATTTGATAGGGGTTTCGGGCCAGTTTATACTGATGTTGTGATTTTGACCAAACTGCCTTGTGTCTTCTGACGATGCTTCCAATGCCAGAGAGCGATGTTATCCAGAGATTCCATATCAGACAGCATTTACCGAGAGGTGTGTCAACATGATCTTTGCTTTGGGTAGCCTGGTCACAAAGCAGGCTAACAATATGCATATCCATATCCAAAAAAAAAATTTATATAAGTCCTCTCAGTCAAGTGCTGCCACATACACCTCTACATGTCGAGCAATCTATGATCAGTCTGGAAAAAGTTTAGAGGTTTGCCCACTCTATAGATTTTGACGCTGTATGTACTACCAATTGTGTTGCTGCAAAATTATCAAATATAATAAATGACCTATAGTTTATAGCTTTCGACAAACTCTTGCTCTTCCTAAATTTAAGCAGGCGACATATTAGACACAACTAAGTTAGCTAGGATCACATAAAATGGTGTTGTTCGAAACCAAAATGTAGACAAAAGAAGTGAGAATCTTATATATATATATATATATATATATATTCTATTGCTAAATGAGATATTTTGAAAAAAAAAATTAAGGATACATAAAAATAAAGCTTTATACAACAAAGCCTATAGCTGAGATATTGCATATACATGTGGCTATCCAGTTACATTAAACAAAAATGACTTCTGAACAATCTGATTGTTAAGTTGTGTTATTGTTAATGCATTAACAATTACTCAAATCACTAATATAGAGATACGTTAATAACTAACCAAACAGTTTAATGGAAAGAGTTGAGAGCACTAAAGAAAACCAGATTGTAAGATGAGCACTAAAGAAGACCAGATTGTATGATGATCAATTTGGAAATAGATATGCAGGATGCAAATGTTGACTACCTACAAAGCAAGATGGCTAGTTGACAATCAAACCGTAGTAGCACAGTATGGTGGATAGGGATATAGGAGAAGCGAAAGACATTTAAGAATTTCATAAAATAGAGGATTTCATTTCTTTTAGCCACTGAAATCGTGGATCTGCAAACATGTTGTGGATTGCAAACTATTGTCGTAACAAAAACAATTAAAAGTTCAAAATGATAGATTAATACATCATTTTGGGACAGAGTAGTTGCTATTTGCAGCAGTCAACTGTTAAGCTGCTAAACCGAATCTGAAATCACAAAATAGTTAGACATCGGTAAGATCAAGTTCGAATTGTTTAATACCTTCTATCATAACAATTATCTCCATAAATCTAAAGAGTTTGACTCATTCGAAGAGCAAGTTTGCATTTTCTTCCTTATTTTAGTGATTATAAGGGATAAACAATAATTTAGGTATGAATTCAAAATGATGAACGTGGAAAAGGCCTACTTTCATAAATTGCCCGCAAACAGGTCGAAACTTAAAAAAAACTTAGAATACATGAGTTAAAGAAACCATAACCGTGAAATTGATGGAAGGAATTGTAGAAAATCGGAAAGCGAGGTGAAAATTACTAAGTTGAAGAAGACCTGAGTCTAAAAATTGTCGATAAGTCGGCGAAGGACGAACATCAGTGCTGCAAAGTGTGTCGAAATAGAGGGAAGGAAAAGGGTTGGGGCAATCTTCACAATTTCAGACGGCTGGGGAGATTGGTATTGATGAAGAGGCAGTTAGCAGGGAAGAAACTTACAGGTTTGGAAGAAGTGATTAGAAAAGTGTTTTAATTAAATCAAAAGAGGGCGCATTTCCGTAAAAGAGAAGGGACAGATGTCACCATAAGAATGATTTGGTTTCTGCTTTCTAGTATAAGTAATAGATAGATTATTTATGCCAAACTTTGAAAAGGGACGAGCTTACAAATAAAACATTTCAATCTAATCACGAAACCTTTTTATCTTATTAATGATTATGTTAAAAAAAGTTTTGATTTGATAATGTTTGCAGATGGCCAATAGATATGTATAGTAGGGTAGCACCCCCAACTGTTAGATGTTTTAGAAGTGCAACACCTATAACCATTATATTTCTATGAGGCAACCCTTCACCGAGAGTTGGTAGTTCGTTACACATTTTTCTTAAGGCTAAAAATGGTGTTCAAAAGTCTTCTAGGCCCATTAGCTCTTGTGAAATGTCGACTGCTCAACTTGAGTGCTCCTTTAGCCCATCCATGATCGATGGTATGGTCTTATTACTTGTTTTTCAAAATTAAAATTTTATGAATAATATATGAGGTAGATGCGGAAATAGATATAATTAACAAAGTATAACAAAAAGTATTTTTTTATAGTGAAACATTTATGCGTATATAATTTGAATTACTCTTTAAATAACAAATGTGGCTACTACACTATTTTTGTTATGTGTGTAAGCATTTATGAATTATGTAATACAAATTAATATCACCCTAATTTTGAAGTATGTTGAAGAGTGCAACCAGCTATTTTGTTCCTTTTATGGACATTTGGTCAACAAAATGTCTAGCATGATTTGATGTATTTGATTACAATGTTATCACATTAGTTAAGGATAAAGAACGGTGTCTATGTGTAAATTGAGTAGGAGTTGCAACTAGACTCCAATTAGGATTATTCTTGGTATGATTATTAATGATCTAGAGAATAATTTGTTAGCATTGAAATGGAATGGAATTTATAAGATATATTACTTGTCAATCAACAGTTATGACTAACTCTCATAATTCTTGTACATACTAACGATGTTGATCAAAACCAAAATTTCACTTTTCATCTATGTGCATGTCTCATTTGGTAAACTTCTCCCAGAAATCATTCATTTAGTACAGTTGTAAATTTTCTACAAATTACTTAACAGAAGTGTACGTCATAATAATTGTTATAAAACACAAAAGTGTATGCAAGGTTTTGGTGCTTCTAAGGCAAGGCATAAGCCTCGTCACCCTGAGGCATATGTTTGCCAAATAGAAATATTAGATGTGTAACATATAAAAAAAAGTATACAAAGAATTGTGGAATAATGCTAATATCTACTATTCGATATGATATATAAAGCATTTGAAATATAATGTTTTTTAGAACTCTGATATACAAGTTATGAAAAAAACTAGCGCATTATTTATTAATGTACAATTGCATTTTTTTGATTTAAAGAATAGTAGTAGTTTTTCTTATGTTAGAATAAAGAATGCAAAGTATTATTATAGCATATTATAAATAATTATTATGTAATTAATTTAGCAACATATTAGGGATTTTAATATAGCTTGCAACAAAACATAATTGGCAAATAGTGCATAGAGCGGAGAATAATGCCCAAGTATATATTTTTCCTTCCTCTCCTCCATTTATGATTCTCTTCTCTTTTGTTCTTAAAACAAATAGATGTAGCTATGATTAAGGATTGATCAGATATTTGACATAAAATCGATTAGAAAACCCTTATCAATTCCAAGTAGATGGAATCATTTAAGTTTCCCATATCGATTGGGATTTTTTTGTCAATTTTGAGTATCATGGTTGAATATTAAAAGAAAAAAAATATAGGCTCATCTCCATTGTGTATTATTCCTAATATTTTTGAAAAATGAATAATGAATTTGTTTCGGTGAAGAAGTAAAATCTGCTTGGGGTTTACCTAAAAAACCCAAGCTTCAATTTCCTGCTACGTAAAAAGCGAAAAAACCTATGCCTCATGTACCATATGGTAAGAAGTGCACCTCACCTAAGCAAAGCGTTATTTTGAATGCCTAAACATTGTGATAATACTTGGTACCCATATTAATGAAATTTTGATATTGTCTGCATGTTTTATATGGAATAAGAGGAATGATTATTATTTTTGCCATAGCAAGCTGGTTTTTTTATAGTGGGTCGTGCCACTCTTTATTAGAATAGGAAAGAAGAGAAACATGTGTTCTGTACATCAGCAGAACAACTTAAAAGTGCTTTAAAGTGCCAAAACACTATATAAATACAAAACATGAGAGAAACAAGGTGCTTCTACTACTAAATATGGTTTTATAGTAGGCATACCACTTAATAAAAAAACCAATACAATAGAATAGCCGAGCGCCTAAACTACTAAGCAACAAAACTAGCCCCCCTCAAAAGAGGAAGATCTACATGTATCGTCAGGCCGTCTAACCATACGAGTGAATCTGGAGACTGATAGACAATGATTGGACAAATAGCATGGATTAAGGCAATAGAAGATAAAATATCAATCCCAAGTGATTTCACATAACTTTATCTTATTAATCACTATAATTACACCCACTGTATTGAGCTAATTACTATCGTCCTTAATCTAATACTACAATTTCCTATTATCGCCTTCAACGTCATTGATATACTTATAAAAAGTATTACTAAAAGGAGAATATCTCATACCAGACATACCATGTACCCAAACTTGTTCCTCAACGTACCAAGAGATGTCAGAAAATATTAGCTAAGTCAGAAGAGGTATCTATGTCAATAACCTCCTCATGAATAAGATAAGGCAGAGGGGTAGGAACAGACTTCGGAGGACCCACCTTAAGAAAGCACTTCAAAACCGTAGGACTAGGAAGAGGTTTCTGATGAACAAAAGACATGGGATCCATGAGACCACCGCCATACCCACACAAACAAGTTCGATGAGATGAACAAAAGGTTGATATAACGTGCAAATATCTGGTTCCTATCCATAACGAATCACCACCTAAGCTACAAACCCCTTAACATTTCTTACTTTAATCTTAGCAAAAAAAAATTTAGCAAGCAAAATTTCAATGAGGGCTTTCACAAAAACATGCTTTTCCCTAACAACGATGGTGCTATCAAAATATTTCAGTTTCCCAACATTATTAGATAACCAATTTAAGCCAGTCAAGGATTGTTTCACCGATGGGATATGAGAGAAATACACCAGACCTAATCCCTAGCACGATCAGTAGAAGGGCTCTAAGGTATAACTATAAAAGTCTTTCCATAATTAAAAACAAGATGCACACTAACCACTCGGAGACGTTCGTCAAGATTTGAAAACTTGAAGATATACATCGGCCTATCCATATGCACTTGTAAGCCACCTGTAATTTGCCATGCACCACTACATTTGTCTTTGATTGTCGATTAAGGGGGGCTAACGTACAAGAAGAAACCAACCAAATAATTTTCCTAAAACACTGCACCAGCACTATAAACCCATGTTTTCATAACCGGACCAGGCCGACAGCCTAACCTTGGTTAACCATGGGCCGTCATGCTTCACGGTCCGAAAAGAAGAAAAGCCATGACGTTCGAAAACCAGTCAAAAACCTTGAAAACCGGTCCATAACAGCGAGTAAATGGCTCAAGTAAAATTTAATTTTTTCAAAGAAGACTAGGTTTCAGTCCAGTTTCCTGAAATCCACGTACAGACTTCTAAAGCCTGCAGTTGAAATAGCGCAGCCTACCTTGTTATATAGGGAAAAGTATAGTAGGATATCCCTTTAGTTCATGATGTGGGACTTAATTTCTATCTTTTCCTCCACCCCAACAGATTTTTTCCTCTAAACTTCAATGTTTTCAAATTTACTCAATTTTATAATTTATAAACAATAGCAATAATAAAATACACTGTTATGACGGTTCAACCGATCCGACCCTCAAAACCTTAAACCATGAGTCGTCACAATTCGAGTCGCGGTCTGGTCATGAAAACTATGCTATAAACTTCTGGAAGGGACCCCATGATTCCATCTTTACTAGACATCTCAAGCTCCTTCTACTCATACATTCTGGCATTTAGTTGGGTATTTTCGAATAGGGAAGCATAATTAGGGTAACACTAGGAGCAACAACTGCGCACTACAGTAGCATATGCAGTGCTTAACTATGCAAACCCAAACCACAGACACAAGCTACCAAACTTCTACGTCATATTCGTACCCTCGAGAGTTTCATAATTTTCACCTAAATCTCAAGCAACTTCGATCTCAACTTTCTGACCCAAATTGACGCAAGTTTTGGTCCATCGTTTACTAATACAGAAGCAACCAAAAGAGGATATAGGATTTTCTCACTTGAATTTGATGAAAAAGTCGAGCATAAAACTAGCATAGTCGCAATTTCCTTGACTGATTTTGAAAGAGATGTATTTGATGTTTCACTAGCTTTCAAACCAAGCACCGAGTCCAGGAACGGTGGGAACACTAAAATGCTGGTAAGAAGGGATGATTTGAAACGTAGGCCAGAACGAGTCAGGCAACCACCACTAGAGTCCAGATATGTGGCACTCGACGAGGCATTGGATCGGTTTTTCTTCGGCATAAATGCAAGGAGATGAGGTGAAAAAGGGGAGAGGGAGTGGTTAAACGACATTGGAAGAGGAGGAGAATGTCAAACAAATAAAAAAGGTATCGATCGCCACAACAAGATGAGGTCACCATTAAAAGTGTAGTTTAGAGTAATATGAGGTGAACATTTTGTTTACTGGTATAAATAATGTGCAGTTTTTTAATATAATATTAATTTTCTTTTGAAGATGTTATAGTGTAACTTTTGTCTTCATAATTCAACATAACTAATATTTAACACAAATCAAGGTGCAAGGAGTGAGTACCAGAGGTTATTTGGTAGCTATGTGGATTGTTATACAATGTTGATACATATTAAGTTATTTTTATCTTAAGTTTGACATCAAACTAAATGTAGTGTCTCATTCCGATAAGAAATCATTTTTACATATTGTTTTAATTTTATTCTAGGTTAAATTTGGTGAGACTACCAAAATACATTCATTTAAAAAAAAAATGGTGCCAATAAAGCACGTTCATGTATATCCAATTCATAACTTGAGCTATTCCACATCATGTAGGTACATTTATGTTTCTATTCATGGTTATATTTAGTGTTTTCATTTCTGTGTTCTTTGTCACAAGCACATTTTTATTACTATGTGTGCCTTTATTAAGTTTTGATAAGATATGCACCTTTCTGTTCATAAGTTACACGATCATTTAGTATTATTGTATATTTGTTTATATTTTCCTTACTAATTATATTGAATCTCAAATGTTTATTCAACTTCGTTTCACTAACAAAATTCATCTTTTCCAACAACCTTACAATTTCTACTAGAACATTTGTTTTCTTTCCCAACTAACAACATATAGTTGACAAAAAAGCTTCATAAGATTGGATAGATGTAACCATGTCAAGTATGAAGAAAATTGTTAGAGCCATTTAAAATGATAAACAAAATGTATTAAGTCTGGAAATATAATGATTTTGTAAAATCTTATGCTATGATCTACATTGACTTTACGTTCAATTTGATAAAATTAGTTTGTGTTCTACGGTTAGATATACATGCCAAATTATTATTAATTTATCAAATTACATGACTAACTAAAAGATTAACGTACATATGATTCAATAAATAACTAAGTCTAATAAAGCGGACTCAATATAACGAAATTTGTTGACTCATATAAAGTGAATCATAAATAGGCTAATCCCTTTAACAATATTTAAAACATTAAAGGATTAAAGTGAGTTGAAACCTGAGATTCCTTTGCAATTTTGTGTTCTTGGAATAGTGACAGGAAGATATGTAAATTGATGTTCGCAACTTTAATACCTTTAATTCATTTGGCCAAAAAATGAATAAGATTTTAATTTTTTGTACTTTCAGACCAAAAAATACATTTTGTTAGTTTGAATAAATCATTGTGATCGTATTAAATATTTTACCAACATTTTCATTTATAGTATGATGGTTGAAATTTTGAAACCTTTTTAGGTGTAATTGTAGATATGGATTGGCTTATACATGGAATATTCTTTATAATTTTTCACAAATAAGATGCTTTGCATATACACCTATATCATATCAGCAATATATTAACCTTTTTACATGTTTTCAAATTAAATATAAACTAACTTATGATAGTGGAAAGGAAGTAAAAGACCTTTCGGATCCCTCACTTCTCAAATGAGAATTTTTTTGGGTAAAAGAATGCTGGAATCAAACATGTCGATCGGGAAATGGATCAATAAAGAGCTATGTTCCACAAAATGGAACCAGTGTTATTATATCAAATATAATATG
Organism: Allium sativum; assembly: GCA_030737875.1. Lineage (NCBI taxonomy): Eukaryota > Viridiplantae > Streptophyta > Magnoliopsida > Asparagales > Amaryllidaceae > Allium > Allium sativum. The sequence continues at coordinate 5,253,269 of CM060912.1, forward strand.
CTGGAAGGAGCAATGGAAATATTGAATTCATGTAGAAAATGCCGAGTTCATTTGTCCTAACAAGACACCAACTCAAAAGAAGCATTAAATTTAAGTATGACATGAAGTAAAAGAAAGCATAATTTTGATACAAATTATGAGATATGTTGGAGAATGGAGTTTTGATGACAACAACCTTATTTCAATATTAATTGATTATAAAATATATGCTAACACTTTTGTATAGAATACACACACACACACACACACACACACATATGCAGGATTTATATGTATACAGGAAATATTACAAAAGACTGTACAGTTTAAAGATATTAGAGATTCGGTGTTCAGATATTAGAGATTAAGAGTTCATAGAAATTTCAAGACTCATGAGTATTCAAGATTTCAAGACTAATATAGTTATAGAGTCTAGATTATGTAAGACTTTAAATAGCACTCCAGGTTCAAATTCAAATTCTGATTTTCTAAATTCTGTTTTCAAATTCTATCTTCTATCCTCTCTATTTTATTTTCTCTCTATTTCATTTTCCTATCTTTCTATTTTCTTTTCTTACTTTATTTTTTTTCAAAACTTAAGTTTTATATATTTATATTTTTATAATGTTATATTTATATAGTTTAAAACTTTATAATTTTAATAAATATGTTTATATAGTTTAATATATGTTTTCATATGATTTTTACTTTATAATATTAATTTATAACATTATTTATTAATTCAAGAATTTCTAGAATTATATTAATATTAAAACACTTGAAAAATGCTCAAAAAGGAATTTTGAACTAAGAGTATGTCGACATACATAAAACATTATGTCGAAATATAACTGTCTTTTTTTCAATTTTGGAAGGAAGTGTCATTTCACTATTTGTGACGGTTCTGAAGCGTGGCATACTTTCATTTACTATAAAAAAAGGCTTGAATTCGAATTTTTTTTTATCACTTCTTCTCTAACTTCATCCTCTTTCTTTATACCATTATTCTTAATCATTTTTATGGTTTTACACTTATACTCCACCAAATTCAATTCTGTTTTGATCAAACTTCTTCTCTTTACACTCTTTACTCTCTGAATCAAGTGCTATAGAAGAGTTATAGAGCTATTTGTAATTACTTGGGTGGTATTTAGGGTTAAACGGTTTTATCCCTTGTAGCCGTGAAATCAAGGACAGAATCGGTGGTATCCCTTCTAGTCGTAAAATCAAGGAGATTGTAATTGGATATTGATATAGTAATAAAACTCTGCGCAATCCAGCGTTGCGTGGGACTGGACGTAGAAGTAATCCGAACCAGTATAAAATCTAGTGGGTTCTTTCCCTTTCTACATTTTTATTTCTTTTTATTTTTGCATTTGTGTTTGAATCTGTGTCTGTGGTTTTTTTTGTGGTGTTTGATTAATTTGGTGATTCACACAAGTTTTGGATTTTGTTTAAATTCTCAAAAAAACACTATTCACCCCCCTCTAGTGTTTGTTATGCCTGAACGATCCTTTCCGCATTCCCTAACAATTGGTATCAGAGCAAGGTCTTTCAAAAAGTTCATAATCAGATTTTTGAAAATAGTGATAATGTCAACCAACACTGGTAGCAATAATAGTTCTTTTATAGAGGGTCAGTCCACTGTTAGACCACCATTTTAATGGTAGTAATTATTCATATTAGGCATGTAGAATGAAAATATATTTGCAATCAGTAGGTTTAGACACATGGAATAGTACACAAAATGAATATGTTGAACCCACAACTGCATTTGCACAATGGACAAATGATCAAAAGACCGTTGGACAAAGCAATTCTAAGTTATGAATATGTTATTTTGTTAGCTAGGAATGAGTTTAATAGAGTGTCAATATGTAAAACTGCTTATGAAATTTGGAGAACTTTACAAGTAACTCATGAAGGAACTAATAAAGTTAAACAAACTAAAATAGCAATGCTAGTTAATCAGTTTGAGTTATTCAAAATGAACTGGAATGAGTCTATTTTAGATATGTATTGCAGATTTCAAGAGATAGTGCATTCATTAACTGCACTTGGAAAAACCTATTCTGAAGCAGATCAAGTCAGAAAAATATTAAGTTCATTAACTACATAATAGGATCAGGAAACTTTGGCAATTGAAGAAGCCAATGATGTGAATGAAATGAAGATTGAAGAGTTAATTGGAAATCTGATGTCTTACGAAGTCCAATTAAAGAAAAGAAAACAGATCAATAGAGAAAAAAATCTATCGCATTGAAAGCAACAACAAATGGTTCTGATTCAAGTAGTGAAGATGATGAAGAAACAACACTTATGACAAATCATTTTAGAAGATTTCTGAGATATAGAAGGAAGAATTATAATCAAGGAAGTTCTAGAAGAAATGATGATCGATGTTATAACTACAACGTACCAGGCCATATAAGAAGAACGTGTCCATATCCAGATAAATCGATTCAACAAACGGACAATAACAATTCATCAAGGAAGAGAAAGAAAGCATATGCAACAACATTAGATGATTTAGAATCATCATGAAGTGATGAAAAACCAAAAATCGGAAATACAAATATATGCTTTACGGCAATTTCAGAGTTCAGAAAATTTCGATTCTAAAAACCGGGTACGCTTTAATTAATTTTTAATTTTACTTGGATGAATGATTGCTTTGTTTGTTTGCTTTGATTTGATTTTAAAACTTTAAATTTTAAAGTTTGAAATTTGAAGTTCAAATTTGAAATTTGAAATTTAAAATAATAATATTATAATAAATAAATAAATTGTTTGTGTGTTTACTAGGATTAGAATTATTTCAGGAAATCGTTTAACCTGAAATATAAATTGATAATTTAAATTTCAATTCTCAAAATTCAAATTCTCCTTGAAAATAGATATATATGTCGACATACAAATAAGTCTATGTCGACATACCTGACCAGTTTTGAAATTCAAATTGTTTAAACTTTCAAACTTCTCTCCAACTTTTCACCAACTCCCAAGGTCTGAAAATGTGTCATTTTAATCTGAAAAGTTGTGTCTATTCAATTCGTATCCATTTAACTTCTATATATACATCTATTTTTTCTACCTTTCATTCTCAACTCAAAACAATATTCTTCATATTTATTCTCTTCAAAAATATCAATCAATGGCTTCCCCTGGTTCATCTCAAAAATTGAAGATAACTAAAACCATCAAAGGCTATCTTCACAATGACAAAGAGGCCATCAAAACCTATGGTAACTATTTAGCAAATGCTAAAGTTAACATGGGTGCTTTCGCCGTCTTTAGAGATTTTTCCTCTTATGATCTCATCTCTCTCTTTCAAAACAATGAAGTCTTGAGTCTAATCGACTCTCGTGACAATGACGAAGTATGTTACCCCAAACTCGTCAAGATGTTCTATGTGAATCTCAATCGCGGATTTTACGAAGGAAACGAAGACAAAATTTGGAGTGGTGTCAAAGACACTCAAATTGTTCTTGATGCCGAACTCTTGGGCACTATTCTAAATTGTAGAAGCATGGGCACGAATTTTTCGGATTTTATTATCGACGAAACCTATTTGGAAACCTACCATGACAAATTTGAAGACGGTGCTCCAATAGAATTCAAAAATCGTTCCTTTCGTCCAAATTCAAGAATTGTCAACCTTCTCCTCCAACATATCATCACTCCCCATTCCGGAAATTTCAACAATCCTACCATCGAAGTCCGAAAGGCTCTTTTTACTATTATGGGTGGTTATACTATCAATTGGGCCAAAATGATCCTAAGTGAAATCAATCCCATAGATTTATCAACAAGAGAAAACACTCTCTACTATGGTGTTTATCTCACTCGCATTTTCAAGTACTTTAACGTTGATCTGCATGGAGAAGAATTTGTGCCTAGAAAAGTGTTTGACACATCAAACATTCGTCTGATGCAAATTCCTCTCATTTTCAAACCATATGAGACATTCGAAGCCAAACAAGCTCGAATGCAACAAGAACAAGATCCAATGGAAGTCAAAGAAAAAGACGAGGCTTCTTTGGAAAGTGTTGAGTTTTCAATAGGCGGTAGACACATTTACAAAGAGACGATTATTCGAAATTAAGTGAAAATCGTCAATAATCAAAAGAAGCTCAATAAGAAACTTTCCAAAATATCTAAATTCATGGTCAAGATAGGAAGAAAGCTTGGAATTTCATCTTCCTCATCATCATCTGAAAACTAGGCTATCTAGTTTAATCTATCTTTATGTATATGTTTAATTTTCCTTGTATTTTCTTTTCGAATCTCGTATTTAAGTATGTCTTGATTAGTTGGATGCATTTGCTTTCTATTAAGTAATGAATGGAGTTTTAATTATGATAAAATCATCTTTATGTTTCTGTTAAAACTTTAAAACTAATTATAATATAATAAGGTTCAAAGAATTCAAAATTCGAAAATTTCAAAAAAAATCACTTAGTATGTCGACATAGTGTTTTTTGTATGTCGACATACAACTGCCATATTTTCAAATTGTTTCACACTACACCAGAAAAGGCTTTTCGTTGCGTTGAAAAAACGCTGTTAAAACGTTTAGTAGCATTTCGATAAACGCTGCGATACGACATGCAACTAAAAGTCTGAAAACTGTAGTTGCGTTGTAGTAAACGCTACCAAAAATGAACATATTTCAGTGTTTCTGAAACCCCACAAAAGGTTTTTCTTGTAGCGTTTTAAAAATGCAACCAAAATGGTACTTTACCCTTCTTCTTTTTTCTTCTCGTAGCACTTTCGACACGCTACTAAAACTTGTTGGTTGGTATACAAATCACCGCTACTTGTTAGTGGCTTCTATCATTTCCAGCAATCACTTGTATATAATATCCATATTAAAACTAATAATCAACCACATACTTATCAATTTCAAAACAACACTCGTATTCACTATAATCAAATAATTAAAAAATACATTAACCACATGACCAAGTGTAATATCTATAATCATTTGAATAATATTATTTCGACAAAAATAAGAGAATCCACATACCACAATAATTTACAAACCACAACCATTCACAAAAGCCTACACAACTAATACGAACAAAACATTAAAATATAATAGTTAAAGTCTTGTCCATGACTTAATTAACGATAGTTTTTTGATGCGGCTGTTCTTCACTTCTAAAATGCTAATCACCTGTACACAAACATAGTGGTCAGCGGTTTGAATTACATACAAGTCCAGATCATTTACATAGAAATATAATTTACTATATATCAATTTCAATTGGACTGAGTCTCAAAATATTGCATCATCTGTTTTCATTTTTATTCAGACGGCTTCTGTCAGCATTGCATTCATTTTAATGCATTGCAATGCATGTTCATTTTAATACATTGCATTCAATACATTACATTTTTGATGTCATTTCATTTCCATACAAATTTTTTCTTACGTTAAGGTCTCCTCATCACTAATCTGTCCATTTTCATTTCTGTTCAAATTTATATTATATTACATTACATTTCAACAATGCGTCTGTTTTCAACATATAGTAATAGAGTCTAATTATAAGTTTAGTAGCCTATTGTTATAACTTTGACTGCTAAATAGTAACAGGGTCAAAGTAAAATATGGTCAACTTGTAATTATTATGTGCAATTTAACAAATAATAACGGGTCCAATTATAAATTTTGTAGGCTATTGTTATAAGTTTGACTAATAAATTGTAATGTACGCGGTTTGTTTTATCCAAAATCCAAGAAACATTTCCATATGAAACTTAGTGCGTTAAAAATAAATACATGAAAACTTAGTTGGTTCCAGTTGGCATCGCATAGGCATCTCATAATCCTTTTACTTTGTGTATACTGAGCAATTAAGTACCTACGGGCCTACGTGCGTGATATTAGTTATTATATTCCAGGAATGAATGGGAATGAAAGTGTAGGTTTTACTTGACATTTATTTTCTGTCCACTTCGAGCTCCTTTTAGTTTGTCAAATGTGACCATAGATACATACATAAACACACTGCTGCACACATTGTATCAATGTCCTTGTCTTTTAGTTTCTTGCTTTCGATGGCACATGTGCTTCCTTTTATTATGATGTTGATCCATCGGAGCTCTATCTCTTTTTCTTAATTCTTGCTTTTGTTTCCTTCGAAAGGTATTAAAATAACGGCACAGACCAGAAAGTGAATCTATGAAAACTGCACATTATAATTTATTTTTGAAGTGATTTTATTACTCAGCCTATTTTGAGCTTTGCTCTTAACGTTGTAAATTGTTTAAGATGATGAGCATAATATATCTTGGTGCATCATTAAAGGTCAAAGAAATCTGTGTTATGCCTCTTTGGTTTTTACAACATCATTATGAATTATAGCAAGCAAAAGAAGTGAAATTTTGATGTCATAAATGATTTGTAAATGAACTGTTGCTCGAAAGCAGTAGTAAAAACGTGGATATCTCCAAGAAGTTATCTCATCAACCATCAATGGCATCCAAGAAAATTTTCAATAATCCTCTCTTCTCTCAAAATCAGTTAAAAATTCAATTTGAAATAAAGATTTGCAACAAAATAAGAATATCTGGAATCACTACCTGATTAACGAGGCAAAGAGGCTTTCAATCCAAGTAGTAACACAGCTACTAAATTGCTATTCAGTCCAACATTCTTTACGGTTGCTTTCCAAGTATAGCTTAAAGCCCTGCTTGACAATATCAGCTCCAACTTATAACAACAACAACAATAATAATGATGATGGAAATAAAGAAAGTACAGGAGAAGCTTTCAGCATTCAACTCAACCTAAATAATCATGGGATACAAGTTTTGTAATATTTCCTGTAGGGCATAATCAAGGATCTCCTTATTGCCATGAAGTTTGAAGAAAGTCTAATAAGTGTACATTCACCTTCCGTAACAACTCTTTTAATAGAAGCCTAAATACAAAAAAGATTGCCAATATACAACTGATTTCACTACTGCAAGGTAGAACTAATGCAAATAGGCTGGAAACTATGACCATACATAATCTAATAGAATTACCTTGGTAGCATTTAATTAAAGCATCTCCAACCGTCAATTCATTCTCTTCAACTCTATTTCCCATTATGCTCCAACCTGAAATTAAATATAAAAAGAGTTTCAGTTAACGCTCTTGGCTTTGCATTTCCTAGTGAAATGAGGTTTAATGACGTTCTATTTATGAGGTTTACATTTGATTTAACTTCATTGAACGTTGTTTAGCCATCTAATATAATATGTAATAGCATGTCCGATGCAAAACCTACTTTCAAATGCACATGTGCATACGTATTCTGCTTTCATATTCTGTAACCTTTCTCCCTTCTTCTTTTTCTGAAACATATTCTTTCTCTTCGTTAGTTCTTCTTCTTCTTCATTTATATAAAGCAAAATCAACAAACCATATGCCTCCACCTACCTGACCAATCACCAACCCACATCAACAGGCACTCCACCGTAACTCACACGTGCCACCGCGTGCAAGGCAACTCTTCCACCTCATCGGTTTTAGACCCAACTCCAAAAATCCATCAATGTCCCTGCACCTTCCGGTGCCCGCCAGCAGATCTTCCATATATACTCTGCACCCAAATCCAACAGTTCCAGCACCGATGCCATACGCCAAAACCTGCACTACCCGAGAGCTCTTCCTCCACCCAAAACCGAGCTCTACCCAACCTGAGCAACCACCGAGACATGCACCCCATCTCCATGCCTCTTCCGACCTTGCTGCTCCTGTCTAACACTGCTTCGCGTGTAGCTGTAAAAACGTGCATACACCATTGACCTGAACTACCACGATGCATTAGCCCGCACTTGCTGCTTTATTTAGATTCAGGCATCGTCAATGAGCCATTGTTGTTCGTCGCACCTTATAGATATCATGGCTTTGTGTTCGCGTGTATGTGTGTGTATCATGTCACACGTGTGCATGTTGAAAGCGGATTTTGCATCATGTCGCATCTTATAAGTATCATTACATTTCCTAGAAAACAGTCTTCCTTATTGTTCAAATGCACATCAATCATTAATAGCATGTTGATATTATCCATATAAAAGATTATGTAATCGGAAAATCAAATTGCAGTCTAGCTATGATTATGAAATAAATCAACATACATCTGTCAAATTCACTTCAAACTATCCAAATTTACCTGAAATCCTGACCAATTGATGTAAACTGTTGAAGTAGCAACATTGGAACTGCCTGCTTCTGCCTGCTCCCAGATAATTGAAACCTCCTATTTCCAAACATAATAAAAACTTGCTTAAAAACAAAAAAAATCAATAACATGTGTCTAAAATATAAAATAGTGGTTGTGCCCCTACTGCTACTGCAATTCACAGGTGATACTTTCATAATAGAAATCTAAAAATACAACTGCCAGATTTCAGTACAAGGAAAGGAGTTGGTATAAATAAAGGAGATGGATGTTTCGACTTTAGTTTCAACTTAATCTAGAAGGCTTAATTTTATACCATCAGATAAGGTTATTCAGTTTTATGATCTAATGATAAATAATAGTTAAGTGCAAATTTTGAATCTAACGATTCATCCACTAAATATAATTATCCACTAAACCAATATAGTTGCACTTCTTGGCCAACTTTACATCTCAGTCCACAGTTGAAATAAGTTCTCATTTCAACCAGAACCTCTAGAGTGCAAATATTTAGACATATCTGTTGTACAACATGAAGATGTAAAACCGTAAATTATATTGTATAGATTACGGTTGGAACTAGACTCCTACAATAATAGGTGATTAAGTTTGGATAAAGATACTGATTTAATAGATAAATGCAAATATCATATATCAAAATTTAAGTAGTTGACATCTATCAAAATTTAAGCAGTTGATAACACATTTGTCTCGCATGTAATCTTTCACCTACAAAAACATGGAACGTTTTGAACCCCACTAATTACCAAACAAATAAAAATAGATGATCAAGAAATTCAAACATGATAAGTATATGACTGCAATAATAGATCAAGGACACATCAATATAAGGTAGTCATTTGCATTTCAATCATATTTAATTGAAGTATGGTATACAATAACGACCTACATGTGTTACGGAGTCCACAGCCTTAGTACTTATAATTAGATCTAGTCACAACTTAATTATGCATACAGACATTTGCTTCATGGTTGTTGCTCATGGCATGCATCCACTAGCAATATTGTAAATACAGTACTATTTGAAATTAATAATTGATATGCACATCATTTTCAAATGTCCTGCCGAGTTGTCAGTCAACTATTTATAACTAGCTTCAATTTTAAAAACATTTAGTCATCACCAGTTTGTGGCTTCGTTATTCATTTCAAATGTTGATGATGAAAATCTCATCCTATATCTTTATAAAGTGTCCACATGTGAAATTACAATAACTAGCTAATCTAACTACACGTACCTTATTTGTTTGACTGTCCTTTTCATAATTTGGCTTCATTTAAAATCAGTACCAATAACTTTATAGCTCTCCAAATATTTAGTAGATGCAACAACCCATTAATCTTATCCACTCATAAACAAAGTTGCTAAGATCCAAAAAATGGAAGCGGTTAAAGGAATTCATCGGATACTGTATTATAGAAGTTGTTACCATGTTGTTGACATTTTGCTACTTAAATCCTCAAAAAATGCAAAATTCTTGACTTTGTCACTTAATTCTCCGTTCATTGAGCAATTAGTAACTTTTGCCATCGATTCTTGCACATAAAAAAAATCATGGTTGATTTCATAAGGAATTTCTTCATTCTATCATCAATTCAAATGATAACAAAAAAATATAATAACCAAGGTTCTTGCAGTAAAATTGAATAGAGTATGGAAACTAAATTACCTTTGCTAAATTAGGGCTTTCGCGATTACCTCGATTTGTTGATTAAGGGCTCGTTAATAAATCCTAAGTAAACGTAGCAGACTGAAGGAAGAGTGGATGGACGAGGTGAAGAGGCGCAGGTTAAGGGAGAGAAGTAACGGAGATGGAAAAAATGTTCCAGTAGAAACGGAAAAAAATAAGGGAAAAAACATAACAATGGGAGAAGAGATGGAAAATTCTAACGAGCGTTTTAGCATTTGGCGGGGAAGGGCAAAATAGTCAGCGGGATTGAATAAACGAAAACATATTGTGAAAAATTAATATTAGTTGCACATGCATTACAAACGCCGTAGATTAAAGTAACCAAACGTTGGTTTTCTTGTAGTGTCAAATTTTGAAATTAAAATAACTACTCATGTCCATTCAAAATCCAATGAATCCCAAACCCTATTTAAGTCTATTTCTTCCGGAAAAATTCATAATTTTATTTCTCCTTCTTCCTTTGTAATAACCCGGAAATCTGAGCCAATTAAAATTTTTATTTTGGCAATTTTATTGAATTTTGAATATTTAAAATGAATTATTTTAAATAAAAACGACGAGAAATTTATTTTGAATAGAATTCGAACGTATATATTTATATAGATCGACGTTAGAAAATAATTATTTATTTTTAATTATAAAAGGAATGGAAAATGGAGCGGTAGTTCGAAAATTCGATTTCAAAATTCAAATGAATTTACAGGATTCAAAATAAACCGGATTTTAGCGAAACAAAAAATATTAGAATCTATTTGAAAATATCTTTCCAACGAATCTGAAAAATTGAAATTTCATAGCGGGAATAAAAAGTTATGCCCAGTTGAAAATTCAGTATAGTCGCTATAGAATTCTAGCCCTTAAAAATGGAAATTTTGCAAACGACCTCAGTTTTCGACGAAACCACTGTTGTTGGATCCGGGATGTCAAGTTATTACTAGATTCCAAAATTCGTAATTTTCTGAATCAATATGTGAACGTGGCGAAGTAAAACGTGTTTTGACAGTTTCTATCAATTTGGATCGACCAGAAATTGGCCATTTTTCAAACGGTCCTTAAATTTGACGAAATTAGTTTTGTTAGAACCATATCGTCGATACGAAGTTAGAAAATATTTTTGGGACTTTTTAGAGTCCGTATGTGGCCCCGGTAAATTGAAATGTACGTTTAAAATTGAATATGTAGATTTATATTTAAATTTGAAGAAAACTAATCAAAACGGTTGAAATGGCCTATGATACATATCCCATTGTGTTCGGAATGGGGGTCAATAGCTATTGACGACAATCGTTGGGATTTGATTGGAGTTCGAATAAAAATCAACATTTTAGGGTCTTAAAAATAAAATAAATAAATAATATTATTTACATATACCCCCCACTTTCCCTCCTTCAAAGTCAACCCCGTATAAAAAAAAGAAAAGAACGAGGAACCCCAGGCATCGCCCCTAGCCGGACCACCGCCCTTTCCCCTCTTTGCGCCGCCCCAGCCACTGTTCAGGGTCCCCATCTCCTCCTCCCTCCAGTCCACGTCCAAACCCGCCAGCAGCCCTAAATCGACCCAAAGACCTCCGCCGCCATCCCCTTGGCCCACCACCTGTCGCTTGCGCTTCCACTCTCGCACCTCCCTTGACCTCCGCCCCCTCCGATGCTCTCTCCCCTCTCTGATTTGAAGGCCGCCACCCAAAACCCCCCCAATCCATCAGAAAACATCCGCAACCCCATTGCGCCACTTCGAGACCACCAACATCTCCTCCATCTCCATTGTAATTCGCAGCAGCCCCGCCTAATTTCAATTTGTAAGTTTTTATTTTATCTTCACTTGTATATGTAGTTAGTAAAGAAAATTTTCTTAAAAGAAATAACTTTGTTTTAAAAATATTGTGTTTGAAAATTAAGATAGCATTATAAAAATTCAATCTTTATATATGGATTAGCGTCATGAAAAATCGATTTTTACATATGTGTCTATGGAATGAAAATACGATTTTTATGAATATAAAAGTTTAGATTTTTAGCAATGGAAAGAGGTGATTTTTGAAATACGAAGACATCATTTTTATTTATATAAAGTTATCGTTTTTATTGACATAAAGTTATCATTTTTAATGACATGAAAGAGGTGATTTTTATTATGAAAAGAGCGATATAAAAATATAATTTTTATACATGAACTGATATTATAAAAATATGATTTTTATATAATAGAGAATATAGAAATGTGATTTTTATATATGTAGCGAATTTAAAATATGATTTTTACATAATAGAGAATATAAAAATGTGTTTTTTATATATGTAGCGAATTAAAAATATGATTTTTATATAATAGAGAATATAAAAAATATGATTTTTATATATGTAGCGAATTAAAAATATGATTTTTATATAATAGAGAATATAAAAAAAGTGATTTTTATATATGTAGAGAATTAAAAATATGATTTTTATATACTAGAGAATATAAAAATGTGATTTTTATATATGTAGCGAATACGGACGATGAAAGTGACAAAAAGCGAGCGACAAAGATTTTCTACATATGAAGAGTTGCGGCGAATTGGTTTAGCTAATAGGTGAGAACTCCTCACTTTTAATTTATTTTCTAGTTTGAAATATATACTAGGATGTAGACGGTGCTTAGCAGCACCCGACACCCGTTGTCCACAGACCATGGATGACTTGTTTGTTTAATTGACGTGTTGTGAAAGTTGATTGTGTGATATGGAATGGAATAAAATATTTTATAGTTGAAAATATTTTATAGTTAAAAATATAATTTTTAACGTGTATATAAAATAAATATTTATAAACAAATCGAACGATTTGTTTATGAACACACATTTGAGTGATACTGATTGGGACGATAAATTTTACACATCGCCCAACTGCACAAATAAATCTGTGTTTGTTGTTTGAAAACCCCACACGGGTATTGGGATGAAATTGGACATACACTAATCCACATAATTAGCTGTATGTCGATCGATTGATTGACAGGATGTTATAAGCGTTAAATATTTATATTTGATGCTTATACAGTGTAGAATGCACCCTGGATGATAGATTGTTGTTTTCATTGTTGTTATACACATTTGTTGTGTGAAAATCCATATAATCACATTATGTGGTAATTGACTGTGTCTGATTCCAGTTCAGAAAGAACGAATATTTTAAAATAACGATTATTTTAAAATGACGAATATTTTAAAGTAATATTCAGTAAAAGATCAAAATGTGATTTTGATGTCCGATTTGGGATAGACAAGAATATATGTAAATATATGAAGCCGTGTCGGTTAGATTAACGCCATTTTGACGTGAACGATATTTATATCGATTTTATTCATTTATATAATGAATATCGAAAAGTAATTGATTTCAAAATATCATGTTTTGAAAATATTATCATTTATATATCGATGATATGCAATATACATTTTGATTAGAAATTGAATATGAAGTTGAAATCGTTTTGAAAACGAATTTACAGCGGTTTATAAAATACGTTTTAAAAGGAAATGGACGAAATATATATAATATATATATATTATATATATATAATGGCCTGAATAGAATGCACCGCGCTGCGGCAGTGCGCGAATTTCAACCATTGACTTCGAATGGATATTACGGGAGATCCGACCGTCGGATTCTCCTAAAACCGGGACCGTTGGGTTCGTATCGAAAAGAGCTTTCTAACGAATGCAAGAAATTAGAAATCTAACGGTTGTATTTGGAATTATGTCCAAATCAAATTTGAAAAAGGTCGCTGTAAGTGCAGTTCGATGGCCGTGGATGGAAATTGACTGTACGGGCCTTGATAAAATTATTAAAAATATCAATAATTAGTGTAAAATCATAAGAAATGATTTAGAAAGAATTGGGATGAAAAATTCCATATCTGAAAAGATAAAAATATATTTTTATCGAAATGAACTAGTTTTGAACTAGAATTATAATCCATTTAATTTTAAAATAAATAAATTGGATTTGAAATGGTTTTAAAAATAACCAGAAATTCCAATATATAATTGGAATGGATTTGAATCGAAATTGTCTTCGGAATATTTCAATGTTGGATTTCGTGATTATATAGATATTGTTATGGAAATTTGAAAGATATATATATATATATATATATATATATATCGTTATTTCCAATACAATATTTGTTGGTTGTTGGATTTGATATTGAATATAAGCCGATATATTTTCTATTCAGAGCCTTGTATTTAATATTAATTGGGATTTGGGTTTGTCGTGAGTAGTATCTTCATTAACACTGTTCTTAAACCCAGTTGAGAAAAAGATTAAATCTTTTTATTTAGATTTAATGAAGTGTACCAATTAAATAATATTTAATTGGAATTGAATTGGAATTGATTTTTGGGTTTATTGTGAACGGTGTTTTAAATAACATTTGTTCTTTAACCCGATAATTAATGGAATGTGATTTTGGGTTGTCGTGAACGGTATCTTTAATAATACTGTTCTTAGATCCAACGGAGTTAAGAAAATCAGAAACTAACTGGAGATTAGTTAAGTTGAATGGTTTTCTGGGTATTGATCTGATTTTGGTTTTGGCCTTCTGGGTTATAACTTAGGGAATTGTTCACTTGCTAATTTACGGTTAAAGGCTGATGGAATAGAATGTGATTTTGGGTTTATCGTGAACCGTATTTTAAATGACATTGGTTCTTTAACCCAGTTAAAGACAGTATATGATTTCCTAAGTTAAACAATCATTAATACTGATTTTTGGAAAGATTAAAACCCAGTGGGGTTTTAATGAATCTTTAATTAGATTGAAATGATCGAGAATGGAGTATCACCAGTTTTGCTCCAGGCGATAGTTAAATTTTTAATTAGATTTAAACGTGAAATGTTAATTGAATTTACGGATAACACCGTGGTGTTAGATATGAAGTATTACCAGTTTTACTTCATGGGATGAATAAGTTGGGGTTGGGAAACTAAAACAAATGATTACTTCGGTAAGGTTCGTTAACCCCGACTAGTTTGGATAAACCGTAATTTGGTTTGAATTGATATTCAAAACTAGATTAAAGAATAAATTTAAAGAATTTATCTCTGATAAAATTAATGGGAACCTTTCCCAAAGTATAAGAATATTTGAATAAAAGAATATTCTGAATTGGAATGAGGCGTATGTTGTGTTTGTGTCACACTTATTTATTATATACGCGAGTTATTCAGAAAGACCTGGTTTATCACATTCTGAATAACTGATTCAACGTGGTGTCGAGGATGAAGACGGTGGTCGAAGACCGGAGGTCTTCACATCGTTTGGGTGATTACTGATGATCTTGATTGGGCTGTACACCCAAGAGGAGGGAATTAGTTGGTGATCGTCCAGACGTACTTGGAGATCGATGGATATGCGAGGAATAAGGTTCCTCCGGTTTCGTTCAGACCCAGAATGAACTTGTATGGACTGTGTGTCTACATCGGATTTCATTCTGTGTTATTGATATCGGTTGCATAGCGTGAATTGCATGTGTGGCATGCTGAGAAGCAAATGATCAAGGCTTCTGTTGAAAAGCAGAGTCTTGTGGTTGATGATCAAAGCACCGCCTGTGTGGCATAACTTTGTGTAGCGTTAATTTGCGAGCCTCACACCCCGGTTGTGAACCAGAAACGGGAGAGGACCTCAGGGCGGCATGCGTTTCTTTCTAGCTAGGGTGGTGTCAGTGACCTACCATCCCTGACATTTATATTATTTTCACCTGTGTGGTTGTTGTTGTTGCGAGGAGCCTCAGATATATCGGTGACTGTGTGGAGCTGATGGAGTTATAGGACTCATTTACGCCCCAAAAGGGCGGGGAAACGCCGTGCTCAGTGCTTAAGTTTAATCCACATCGGTGGACCGGCCCTGACGATCAAAGGCTTGTCTGCACGTTTGCCTGAGACATGGGCTAGATTGTCTCGAATCGGTTGAGGACGATCCCTTGCCTCGGTTCACAGATGGAAATCCAACTTCCAATACGTGACCTTGCGGTTTTGATTGTATAACCTATATATGGCGACATAGTGGTATGGGGCACTTATGCCGTCTATGATTGATACTTATGATTGAAATTGTTTTGACACTATACACTTATAGTAATAATAAAAGATAAAATTTAGCGTATCAAGCATTCTTTGGCTATTATATGGTAAAACTCTATCCTCCGGCTTATGTTGCATTGTGTGATGGGACCTAGGTCTTATAATAGGTTCATTGTTCTTTATTTAGCATTGCGCTGTTGTTTTATGCACTGGTATTCTTGGGAGGAAACCCATTCCGTATTATACGGCGTGGTCCCTTGATTTACCTAACTTTAAAATAAAGATTAACAATTGTTTTAGTTCTCACACCTGTCACATGACTGACCTGGAGTTTATTGTTTTAACCTAAACTCTGGGTGCCCTTATTTTCCGCACGGGCAGCTAGTAGTTGGGTTTTGCAAATTTATGTTCACAGGATCCTGGTTTACAGCTGGAATGATACTCTGAAAGCTCGGTATCCGTGTATTTCTTTCAGTTGTGTTTTGTATTATTTTTCCGCTGCTATGAAATGTGTTGTAATCTCTGATATTTAGTGAATGTGTAATATTGATTTATACTCTGTATATTCTTGTATTCTGATGGAATTGTTGTAATTAACAATGAAATGTTCTTCTGTTTGTGTTCTGATTTGTCGTGTCCTCGGTACAATCCATGATTTCCCGTAAGGGGGATTTCGGGTTGTGACAGCTTGGTATCAGAGATTTGGTTTACAGAGCTCGAGAACAAGACACATTAGAACCATACGAAAGAATTCATCAAAGATTGGATTAGTAATATCCAGTAGGAATGGCTCGTTAGAGATGGGATCAACAGTATCCTAGAACGAGTGTGAAGAGTATATTTTTAAAAATGAAAACAAGTTTTTTTTGAAAATCTAAATCAATTATACGTATTTGATTATTTATTTTATTATTGAGTTTGGACAATCAACTATATAGGGATTTGAATATACGTCTGATCCACGTGTATTGAAGACTCAAATATGCTGGATAAATATAGAATCACACTTTAATCGCCCGGAGATGATTCTGATGATGAGGCCTCATCATCAGTTTTTATATTCGAGTGTCGAAAGTGGGATATCTATATATTTCCAATTGACTGGTGTGAGAACCAAAACTAGATAGGGTCTATTATTGTGATTTGGCATCAAAAATCTGATTTTTGGACTATGTATCAAAGTTATGAATTTGAAAAGCTAATCAACTAATTGATTGTTGATTGTGTTATTTGATTATTGTTCGATTTATTAAAGGTTGAACCTTTAGCCAAATTGAACCAAATAGTGAGTTGTATTGAAAATTAGTCGCATTTGCAAGCATATACTTGTACTTACATTGAACAGCTCATAGCAAGGAGGCTAGAGAAGAGGAATAAAATTGTTTGCCCGACAAATAGGTACATGTTTATTGTATTTCTTGGGTTTTGGATGATTTTATGAGCCGATTGGCTAGCCGCTTGGCTGTTTCTTTTTCTTTTTGGATTGGTGAGGGCCATGGGAGGCTATTTGAAATATCCTGAAGCTCCCGGTGTAGGGGAGGTTATGGCGAAATTTTTCGAAAATTTAGGGTGTTAGCCAAATTTTTGAAGAATTTGAAAAGTTTTTAGAAACTGAAAAGTTGAAGAACTTAAGCCATAATTAAAAGAATGAAAGTTGAGTTGGTTTGTAAAACAACTTTCAGCTTCGTTCATTTTCGGGGACGAAAAGTTTTAAGTGGGGGAGATTGTAATAACCCGGAAATCTGAGCCAATTTAAAATTTTTATTTTGGCAATTTTATTGAATTTTGAATATTTAAAATGAATTATTTTAAATAAATATGACGAGAAATTTATTTTGAATAGAATTCGAACGTATATATTTATAAAGATCGATGTTAGAAAATAATTATTTATTTTTAATTATAAAAGGAATGGAAAATGGCGCGGTAGTTCGAAAATTCGAATTCAAATTTCAAATGAATGTACAGGATTCAAAATAAACCGTATTTTAGCGAAACCAAAAATATTAGAATCTATTTGAGAATATATTTCCAACGAATTCGAAAAATTGAAATTTCATAGTGGGAATAAAAAGTTATGCCCAGTTGAAAATTCAGAGTAGTCGCTATAGAATTCTGGCCCTTAAAATGGAAATTTTGCAAACGACCTTGGTTTTCGACGAAACAACTTTTGTTGGATCCGGGATGTCAAGTTATTTCTAGATTCCAAAATTCGGAATTTTCTGAATCAATATGTGAGCATGGCGAAGTAAAACGTGTTTTGACAGTTTCTGTCAATTTGGATCGACCAGAAATTGGCCACTTTTCAAACGGTCTTCAAATTTGACTAAATTAGTTTTGTTAGAACCGTATCGTCGATACGAAGCTAGAAAATATTTTTCGGGACATTTTAGAGTCCGTATGTAGCCCCGGTAAATTGAAATGTACGTTTAAAATTGAATATATAGATTTATATTTAATTTTGAAGAAAACTATTTGAAACGGTCGAATTGGCCCACGATACATATCCCATTGTGTTCGGAATGGGGGTCATTAGCTATGGACGACAGTCGTTGGGGCTTGATTGGAGTTCGAATAAAAATCAACATTTTAGGGTCCTAAAAATAAAATAAATAAATAATATTATTTACATCTACCTCCCACTTTCCCTCCTTCAGAGTCAGCTCCGTATAAAAAAAAGAACGAGGAACCCTAGGCACCGCCCCTAGCCGGACCACCGCTGCAGTCCAGAGCACCGCCCTCTCCCCTCTTTGCGCCGCCGCAGCCACTGTTCAGGGTCCCTATCTCCTCCTCCCTCCAGTCCACGTCCAAACCCGCCAGCAGCCCTAAATCGACTCAAAGACCTCCGCCGCCATCCCCTTGGCCCACCACCTGTCGCTGGCGCTTCCACTCTCGCACCTCCCTTGACCTCCACCCCCTCCGATGCTCTCTCCCCTCTCTGATTTGAAGGCCGCCACCCAAACCCCCCCCCCCCCCAACCCATTAGAAAACTTCCAAAACCCCATTGCGCCACTTCGAGACCACCAACACCTCCTCCATCTCCATTGCAATTCGCAGCAGCCCCGCCTAATTACAATTTGTAAGTTTTTATTTTATCTTCACTTGTATATGTAGTTAGTAAAGAAAATTTTCTTAAAAGAAATAACTTTATTTTAAAAATATCGTGTTTGAAAATAAAGATAGTATTTTAAAAATTTAATCTTTATATATGGATTAGCGTCATGAAAATTCGATTTTTACATATGTGTTTATGGAATGAAAACAAGATTTTTATGAAAATAAAAGTTTAGATTTTTAGCAATGGAAAGAGGTGATTTTTGAAATATGAAGATATCATTTTTATTTATATAAAGTTATCGTTTTTATTGACATAAAGTTATCATTTTTAATGACATGAAAGAGGTGATTTTTATTATGAAAAGAGCGATATAAAAATATAATTTTTATACATGAAGTGATATTATAAAAATATGATTTTTATATAATAGAGAATAAAAAATGTGATTTTTATATATGTAGCGAATTAAAAATATGATTTTTATATAATAGAGAATATAAAAATGTGATTTTTATATATGTAGCGAATTAAAAATATGATTTTTATATAATAAAGAACATAAAAATGTGATTTTTATATATGTAGCGAATTAAAAATATGATTTTTATATACTAGAGAATATAAAATTGTGATTTTTATATATGTAGTGAATACGGACGACGAAAGTGACAAAAAGCGAGCGGCAAAGATTTTCTACATATGAAGAGTCATGGCGAATTGGTTTAGCTAATAGGTGAGAACTCCTTACTTTTAATTTATTTTCTGGTTTGAAATATATACTAGGATGCAGACGGTGCTTAGCAGCACTCGACACCCGTTGTCCACAGACCATGGATGACTTGTTTGTTTAGTTGATGTGTTGTGAAAGTTGATTGTGTGATATGGAATGGAATAAAATATTTTATTGTTGAAAATATTTTATAGTTAAAAATATAATTTTTAACGTTTATATAAAATAAATATCTATAAACAAATCAGACGATTTGTTTATGTACACACATTTGAACGATATTGATTGGGACGATAAATTTTACACATCGCCCAACTGCTCAAATAAATCTATGTTTGTTGTTTGAAAACCCCACACGGGTATTGGGATGAAATTGGACATACACTAATCCCAATAATTAGCTGTATGTCGATCGATTGATTGACAGGCTGTTATAAGCGTTAAATATTTATATTTGATGCTTATACAGTGCAGAATGCACCCTGAATGATGGATTGCTGTTTTCATTGTTGTTATACACATTTGTTGTGTGAAAATCCATATAATCACATTATATGTTAATTGACTGTGTCTGATTCCAGTTCAGAAAGAATGAATATTTTAAAATAACAATTATTTTAAAATGACTAATATTTTAAAGTAATATTCAGTAAAAGATCAAAATGTGATTTTGATGACCGATTTGGGATGAACACGAATATATTTAAATATATGAAGCTGTGTCGGTTAGATTAACGCCATTTTGACGTGAACGATATTTATATCGATTTTATTCATTTATATAATGAATATCGAAAAGGAATTGATTTCAAAATATCATGTTTTAAAAATATCATCATTTATATATCGATGATATGCAATATTCAATTTTGATTTGAAATGGAATATGAAGTTGAAATCGTTTTGAAAACGAATTTAAAATGATTTATAAAATACGTTTTAAAAGGAAATCGATGAAATATATATATTATATGTATAATGGCCGAAATAGAACGCGCCGCGCTGCGGCAGTTCGCGAATTTCGACCATTGACTTCGAATGGATATTATGGGAGATCCGATCGTCGGATTCTCCTAAAACCGGGACCGTTGGGTTCGTATCGAAAAGAGCTTTCTAAAGAATTCAAGAAATTAGAAATCTAACGGTTGAATTTGGAATTATGTCGAAATCAAATTTGGAAAAGGTCACTGTAAGTGCAGTTCGATGGCCGTGGAAGGAAATTGACTGTACGGGCCTTGATAAAATTATTAAAAATATCAATAATTAGTGTAAAATCATAAGAAATGATTTAGAAAGAATTGGGATGAAAAAATCCATATTTGAAAAGGTAAAAATAGATTTTTATCGAAATGAACTAGTTTTGAACTAGAATTATAATCCATTTATTTTTAAAATAAATAAATTGGATTTGAAATGGTTTTAATAATAACCAGAATTTCCAATATATAATTGGAATGTATTTGAATCGAAATTGTCTTCGGAATATTTCGATGTTGGATTTCGTGATTATACTGATATTGTTATGGAAATTTGAAAGATATATATATATATATATATATATATATCGTTATTTCCAATACGATATTTGTTGGTTGTTGGATTTGATATTGAATATAAGCCGATATATTTTCTATTTAGAGCCTTGTATTTAACATCAAATGGGATTTGGGTTTGTCGTGAATAGTGTCTTCATTAACACTGTTCTTAAACCCAGTTGAGAAAAAGATTAAATATTTTTATTTAGATTTAATGAAGTGTACCAATTAAATAATATTTAATTGGAATTGAATTGGAATTGATTTTTGGGTTTATCGTGAACGGTGTTTTAAATAACATTTGTTCTTTAACCCGATAATTAATGGAATGTGATTTTGGGTTGTCGTGAATGGTATCTTTAATAATACTGTTCTTAGACCCAACGAAGTTAAGAAAATCAGAAACTAACTGGAGATTAGTTAAGTTGAATGGTTTTCTGGGTATTGATCTGATGTTGGTTTCGGCCTTCGGGGTTATTACTTAGGGAATTGTTCATTTGCTAATTTACGGTTAAAGGCTGATGGAATAGAATGTGATTTTGGGTTTATCGTGAACCATGTTTTAAATGACATTGGTTCTTTAACCCAGTTAAAGAGAGGATATGATTTCCCAAGTTAAACAATCATTAATATTGATTTTTGGGAAGATTAAAACCCAGTGGAGTTTTAATGAATCTTTAATTAGATTGAAATGATCGAGAATGGAGTATCCCCAGTTTTGCTCCAGGCGATAGTTAAATCTTTAATTTGATTTAAACGTGAAAGGGTAATTGAATTTACCGATAACATCGTGGTGTTAGATATGAAGTATTACCAGTTTTACTTCATGGGATGAATAGGTTGGGGTTGGGAAATTAAAACAAATGATTACTCGGTAAGGTTCGTTAACCCCGACTAGTTTGGATAAACCATAATTTGGTTTGAATTGATATTCAAAAGAAGATTAAAGAATAAATTTAAAGAATTTATCTTTGATAAAATTAATGGGAACCTTTCCCAAAGTATAAGAATATTTGAATAAAAGAATATTCTGAATTGGAATGAGGCGTATGTTGTGTTTGTGTCACACTTGTTTATTATATACGCGAGTTATTCAGAAAGACCGGGTTTATCCCATTCTGAATAACTGATCCGACGTGGTGTCGAGGATGAAGACGGTGGTCGAAGACCGGAGGTCTTCACATCGTTTTGGTAATTACTGATGATCTTGATTGGGCTGTACACCCAAGAGGAGGGAATCGGATGGTGATCGTCCAGACGTACTTGGAGATCGATGGATATGCGAGGAATAAGGTTCCTCCGGTTTCGTTCAGACCCAGAATGAACTTGTATGGACTGTGTGTCTACATCGTATTTCATTCTGTGTGATTGATATCGGTTGCATCGCGTGAATTGCCTATGTGGCATGCTGAGATGCAAATGATCAAGGCTTCTATTGAAAAGCAAAGTCTTATGGTTGATGATCAAAGCACCTCCTGTGTGGCATAGCTTTGTGTATCATTAATTCGCGAGCCTCACACCCCGGTTGTGAACCAGAAATGTGAGAGGACCTCAGGGGGGCATGTGTTTCTTTCTAGCTAGGGTGGTGTCAGTGACCTACCAGCCCTGACATTTATATTATTTTCACCTGTGTGGTTGTTGCTGTTGCGAGGCGCCTCGGATATATCGGTGACTATGTGGAGCCGATGGAGTTATAGGACACATTTACGCCCCAAAGGGCGGGGAAACGCAGTGGTCAGGGTTTAAGTTTAATCCACATCAGTGGACCGGCCCTGACGATCCAAGGCTTGTCTGCGCGCTTGCCTGAGACAAGGGCTAGATTGTCTCGAATCGGTTGAGGACGATCCCTTGCCTCAGTTCATAGATGGAAATCCAACTTCCAATACGTAACCTTGCGCTTTTGATTGTATAACCTATATATGGCGACATAGTGGTATGGGGCACTTATGCCGTCTATGATTGATACTTATAATTGAAATTTTTTTGACACTATACACTTATAGTAGTAATAAAAGATGAAATTTAGCATATCAAGCATTCTTTGGCTATTATAAGGTAAAACCCTATCCTCCGGCTTGAGTTGCATTGTGTGATGGGACCTGGGTCTTATAATAGCTTCATTGTTCTTTCTTTAGCATTGCGTTGTTGTTTTATGCACTGGTATTCTTGGGAGGAAACCCGTTCCGCATTATACGGCTTGGTCCCTTGATTTACCTAACTTTAAAATAAAGATTAACAATTGTTTTAGTTCTCAAACCAGTCACATGACTGACCTGAAGTTTATTGTTTTAACCTAAACTCTGGGTGCCCTTATTTTCCGCACGGGCAGCTAGTAGTTGGGTTTTGCATATTTATATTCACATGATCCTGGTTTACGGCTGGAATAATACTCGGAAAGCTCTGTATCCGTGTATTTCTTTCATTTGTGTGCTGTATTATTTTTCGGTTGCTATGAAATGTATTGTAATCTCTGATATTTAGTGAATGTGTAATATTGATTTATACTCTGTATATTCTTGTATTCTGATGGAATTTTTGTAATTAACAATGAAATGTTCTTCTGTTTGTGTTTTGATTTGTCGTGTCCTCAGTACAATCCGTGATTTCCCGTAAGTGGGATTTCGGGTCGTGACATGCTTATTCCTTTCTACTCAAAACCATGGCAAATCCTATTTAATCTTAGTGAAAATCTAGAAGAAACCTTGAATTCTTTCAAAAATATTCTCTCTATCGTTCTACGAAACTAGCGTCATCTCGAACTAAGCCAAATAAAGATGTTTGAACAACAAGAGAAGCTTTTTGATGCAATGCGATAGCTAATCTCTTCTCTTTTCAGAGATGAAGATAATAATCTCGCAAAGGCTCCTCCAACTAAAGAAGATGAGGATTGGGAAGTCACTAAGAAGGATCCTATCTTTAGAGAAGACGGTTGGGTTGAAGTTCCAAGAAACATTTAACTACTCGGTACAATTTGATTGATTTATTTGAATTTGATTTGGATTATATGATTTGAAATCTTGTATATATATTAATACATATGGTGTGGTGTGATTTGATTTGGTTTGTATATATAACAAACAAACAAACATATGTAATTATAATACTTGGATTGGTTTGTATTTTATCATCATATTATTGGGAATTATAATCATAGATTTGTATAGATTAAGTGGGAGTATTTATATTAGTTATAGATTAAGGGGAATATCATGATTGGATTAGTTACTTAAGTTTTAAATAGTTATCCAATTTAGGGGGAGTAATTTTAGAATTTCTTTTTGATATTGCCAAAGGGGGAGAAATTATAAAATATAGACATAGTTTATAGGATTCATATAGAAAGAGGGAGTATTTAAAGGATCATCATCAACAGGTATGTACAGGTATGACATTTTATAAACTAAGGTTGTCATCATAAAAAAGGGGGAGATTGTTGGAGAATGGAGTTTTGATGACAACAACCTTCTTTCAATATTAATTGATTATAAAATATATACTAACACTTTTTTATAGAATATATATATATATACACACACACATATGCAGGATTCATATACATAAAATATTAATGAAGACTGTACAGTTTTAAAGATATCAGAGATTCAGAGTTCCGAGAAATTTCCAGACTCATGAGTATTCAAGATTTCAAGAGTTCAAGACTAATATAATTATAGAGTCTAGATTATGTAAGACTCTAAATAGCACTCCAGGTTCAAATTCAAATTCTGATTTTCAATTTTTGTTTTCAAATTATATATTCTATCCTCTCTATTTTATTTTCACTCTATTTCATTTTCCTAGCTTTCTATTTTCTTTTCTTACTTTATTTTTGTTTTTAAAAACCTAAGTTTTATATATTTATATTTTTATACTATTATATTTATATAGTTTAAAACTTTATAATTAAAAAAATATGTTTATTTAGTTTAATATATGTTTTCATATGATTTTTAATTTATAATATTAATTTATCACATTATATTTTAATTCAAGAATTTATAGAATTATATTTATATCAAAACACTTGAAAATTGCTCAAAAATGAATTTTGAACTGAGAGTATGTCGATATACATAAAACACTATGTCGACATATAATTGTCATTTTTTCAATTTTGAAAGGAAGTGTCTTTTCACTATTTGTGAAGGTTCTGAAGCGTGGCATCCTTTCATTTACTATAAAAAGGGCATGAATTCGAATTTTTTATTATCCCTTTTTCTCTAACTCCATCCTCTTTCTTTATACCACTAATCTTAATCATTTTTATGGTTTCTACACTTATACTCTGCCAAATTCAATTCTGTTTTGATCAACCTTCTTCTCTTTACACTCTTTACTCTCTGAATCAAGTGTTATTGAAGAGTTATTGGACTGTTTGTAATTACTTGAGAGGTATTTGGATTAAACGGTTTTATCCCTTGTTGTCGTGAAATCAAGAACGAAATCGGTGGTATCCCTTGCAGCCGTGAAATCAAGGATGGAATCGGTGGTATCCCTTGTAGTCGTGAAATCAAGGAGGTTGTAATTGGATATTGATATAGTAATAAAACTATGCGCAATCCAGCGTTGCGTGAGACTGGACGTAGGAGTAATCCGAACCAATATAAAATCCGGTGTGTTCTCTCCCTTTTTGCAGTTTTATTTATGTTTATTTTTGCATTTGTGTTTGAATCTGTGTCTGTGATTGTGTTTGTGGTGTTTGATTAATTTGGTGATTTATAGAAGTTTTAGATTTTGTTTAAATTCTCAAAAAAAAAAAAAACTATTCACCCCCTTTAGTGTTTGTTTTGCCTGAACGGTCCTTTCCGCATTCCCTAACAATGAGATGAAGGGCTATTGCTGCTTGGAATTGAATGTGGAACACCAGTATGCAAATTTATAGGAAATGCGATATAATTGAGATTAATTAATTTGTACTTAAGTTTTATATTTGATTTGAATATGAATATAAAGTAAGTTGTAGTAAATTAGTGACATTTTCGTTATTAAAAATATGTTATTAGCTAGACACTTTGCACATGTGCATGAGTACTTGTATAATAATTATTGTAGCATGATCTATTTGAAGTATGGATGTCTATAATATTTTATTATAATCTTTGTTTAATATTTTATTTAATATATATTGTTCACTAGGGATGACTATCGTTAACACATATACATATGGAGCTATAATGAAGAAAGAGAGTATTTGCACGTTTCCAGTTGTACTACAAGTTTTAAAAGCATATATATTTTCCTCTGCTAAGGTTATAGTTTTTTCCAAGTTGCATGGAATATGTTAGACCAAAAAATGGCACTAACACCCAATAAGTCGTGTTTTGAGCATGAAATACGAAGAAATGACTGAAAAAGCAAGAAAAAGCAAGACAACAACATTTTTATAGTGGTTCAATGTTAACGAGCCTACATCCACTTCATAATTTCTCAATTCACCCAAAATTACAATTACAATGACTATTATCCTCAACATTCAATTTACAATGAATAATTCTGTCTGAATTCACTGATTTGATTGAAGAAGATTGTGATTATCAGTTGTTGCGCGCTGGCAATGTCGTTCGTGAATAGTGGAAGTGCCCAAAATTCCTCTAAGTCTTCTCGAAATCCAGTATCTATAAGCAGCGCTACAGGCGGTTCAGGTCGAACACGTGGCATTCGATCCACATTTCTCCGTGGTAGTGGAGGCAATTACCCAGAAAACATAGGCCAGTCTGTGGATCACTGGTACAGATCATGGACACGTGGCATATATCCCGCGCCTTCAGGATATAGTGGGGGAGTGGAAGGAGTGACAGCACTTGCATGTCCGGGTCCCATTGCACCTGACCCGGATTTCACTCGATCCGACCCGGGTTCCACTCGAACCGAGCTTCATTCGACCCGGGGCTCTGTTCGACCCGGAGCCCTGCTTTTACTAAAGTATGATCTTCGACCTGAGTTGGTGATTCACTTAATCCGAGCTGGAACCCTATTTAAGCTAAGGTAAGTAGGAAGGGTCTCCTTCGATTTGAGACTTCGTGTACCCTCTTCTTCAACCCCGATAGGCTATTGATGTTGCTAGGCTTAGACGAGTCCAAAAGTGATCGAACTAGGGGTTGAGATTGCATTGACCGAGTTTGTCTAGGCCCATGTCTGAACCTTGGATGGCTCTATCAGTGGTATCTCATAGAGTGACAGCCTTGCCAAAAGGTGGGACAATAGAATTTAATGAACTAGAGGCTATTAAGGAATAATCAACCCTTGGAAATTCTCTAGGATAACATTTTTTGGGACGAACCAAATTTTCTTCTCATAATAACGAAGTGGCTCATGGAATTTTTTGGTCCTTATTTGGAACATAAGGGGCATCTGTAAATGTCTAATCTGCTTTATTCTTTCAAATGAATACATACTTAGTTATAATGTAGTATATCAAATCATACTCTCAAAAATTAAAATCAAAATTTGTTTTATCGAAACAACTTGAAATAAAACTACTAAGCTAGCATTTCCCACTTAGAAACTAGAAAATGAACACCGATGGGGCTGCAGTGACAATCAATTTCCATCAACAGAATTGATATCAGTGCTTTTATATTCCTTTAAAAACCTTTTTAAATATATTTATATTTGCAAATACTGTAAAATAGTTCAGTTATTGTTTTCTTAAAACAATGAAAAACTAATTCTCATAAGCATTGGTATTTCAGTTCTCTAATTCTCGATTTAAATCCACTTTTATTTATGAACCATATGTGTGTATGAGCTTATATATCACATTTACATATTTCACTTTCTTACATAAAATCCTTTCATAGTTATGTATCCTTGTTTATATTATAATAAAAAATGTTTTCGTTTAAATTAGGTTTTAACCAAATATTAATACCAAATGCCTTGTAGTCAAATTGTCAAATGGAATCATAAGGTATGTGTTTCACTATTCTCCAAAATTACTATCTGTTGACGGCAAAATGTCGTAACACCCAAAGATTCTCCGTTACTTAGAGAATTACGTTTCATGTAGAAATATAAGTGCAAAAAGCAATAAATAACATGGTAGATTTATAGTGGTTTGGTCCCGTGTGGGGCCTACGTCCACTTTGGAAGAGTTGATGATATTTTATTGGCAATAATGAGTTACAAGCTTAGGACTATCTCATGACATCCTTTTACAACCATTTCCAAGTTTTTGATGTCACAATTATCATATATGAATATTAGAAAAAAAATAACTTCTGTCCTTCTTCTTCCTCAAACCAAGGATGCCATTAAAGTGGTCACTTGGAGCTCTCAAGAGGTGTCAAATCAACCAATTTTCAACACCTTTAAAGTGTGAGCTTGGGGGTATTTATAGTGGAGTGGTTAGGTGGAAGTAGGTAGCATTTGTGGACCACAACAATACATTTTGTATCCCTGAGTACAGGCCTCCAGAATTTTGGATCCCCCTTGTCGTACCCTAAAAGCTCATATCCCTCTTTAGGGATACGAACGGTTCGTATCACAGGGGATATGCCTTTCGTGATGTTTTGGCGAGGGAGTCGAAGTATTTGTGGAGGGATCTGAAGCTACCGAGCACGAAGTGGGGGATTCAAGGTTTTATGTGTGCGAGAGGTTCAGACTTAAGTGGTTCGAATTGCTTGGACTCAAGGCAAAGGTACTTGAAGCATTCAGGTACGAAATTGTGCGGAGGCGTGGTATTCGAAGTGAGGGGTTCGAAATAGGGGGATACGAAAATATGGTTTGTGCATGGTATTGAGGAGTTGCGAGGTTCTTTGCACGCATGACTTCTTCTGAGCTCGTATCCTTGGAAATTTGGCGACACTTTGGGCTTTAACATCACGTGGTATGTTGAGTCGAGCGTGTCTGGTGCACTTCGGGAACTAGACCAAAAGGCCGTTTTACATTTGCCTCCCAAAGTACGTCCTGTCTTGACATGATGTGCTTTGAGTTGATATAAAAATATTCGTCGAGTCGCCTGATTCCTGTTGAATTATGAAAGTAAATGTTAGTTGTTGACTCTTGTTTACGTTACAGCGTAAACGAGTTGTTGTCGATGTGATGTCGTGTATACACTTACACAATGTGATGTCGTGTATACACTTACACATTTTTGTGTGATTTCGCACAATGCGAATGGAAAGCTAAAATGAGACATAATACAGGTATGCGTGAATGAGGTTGTAGTATGTGGTTTGTGCATATTTTATTTCGTATGCGTGTACACGTTGTACGCGAACGTACACATTTACGAGGTTATGTTGCGAAGTATACACATATTTTTATGTTACTCGTATCCCTCGTGGGCATACGAGGTTTCGTACCCCATGGCTCAGGTATAAAACCTCGTACCCCGTGGGTGTATGAAAATTTTGTATCCCCCCCCCCCCCCCCCGTGGGATACAAATTGTCAGAGGCCAAGCCCATATTTCTCCCTCCCCTATAAATTCGGATGCCCCTTCTCTCATTTTTCTTTTACTTTTCCTGAACCTGCGATTTACGAGAGAAAGAAACCGGATCCGAAAAACAAGAACGCTTTTGACTTCGAACAATAGGTGGGGCCATAGCCATTGATCTCGGTCATTAGGGAGGAGTCGAGCCTCAATTCGAGCTCGACCATGGTGCTCAAATGAATCTAGAGGCGGATCTCGACGAGAATCTAAGATCGGTCGTGCCCCGTACTCCATATCGGAGTTCGTGGAGCTTGAGGCTCGACTTTAGATCGGAATCGAGACCGCCCCCGGGGTGTCGATCTGAGAAATGGGCGTGTTCGAACTTGAGATCAGTCAAGGGAGAAATTTGGGAGAGAAGGAGTTAGGAGAAGAAGGAGAGGAGGGAGTTGAAATCTTTCTTTGATGAGGGGAGTCAAATTGTGGCAAGGGGGTCGAAGTTTGGGGACCGGTGAATTGGATTTCGCATCCCTTGCTGGGTACTTGAAATTTCGTACTCCATTGGGGGTACGAGAATTTCATATCGCTTGGAGGGTACAAAATTTTGTATCCCTAATGGGGTACAAAATTTTGTACCCTTGGCGGATACTAAATCGCGTATCCCAATGTGGTACGAAATTTCGTATCCTACTTTGGGATATGAAGTTTCTAGATAGGCTTATGGACTTCGAGCCCCGCTCTGGTAATTCGTGACATTCCTCTTCCAATATTTTTTATTTTTGACTCCTTGTTCCGGGATTCGCATTATTTCTATGATGTTATACGATTGAACTGAGACTTATGTCAGTCAGAACTTATTCAATAATTCGGCCCTGCACATAGGATTATAGCATATATTTGGACCGTGACTGAACTGTTGAACCTTTGGACCTGTTTTATCGATTCTAATCGTAACGTAATCCAGTCACTTTGGCAACTCAGGAGATTCAAAGACGAGCTCTTGAAGATTTCAGCACAACATATTCATGTTGGAAGCCCTTGTGTCATATGTGCGCTGCTTGTTATCTTCAGCGCTTCATGCATAGCACCGTCTAAAGGACAAACAGATGGAGTTGCTCCTACATCAACAACATTGATATTGGGAAGGAAGAAGAACACAATTAAGAAAGTTTGGATAATATCTCTACTCTTACCAAAACGCATGAGATATAAATCAACCAAAGCCCAGATGTTCTCAGAAGCTTTGAAGTTTGAAGAAAGGTTCAAAATGAATAAAGTATTAGGTTTAAAGGCGGATGTTGGAAAGTAAACCCAATTCATGT
Source organism: Allium sativum (assembly GCA_030737875.1). NCBI lineage: Eukaryota > Viridiplantae > Streptophyta > Magnoliopsida > Asparagales > Amaryllidaceae > Allium > Allium sativum. The sequence goes on from CM060912.1 coordinate 5,284,225, forward strand.
CCGTTCATCAAGAGTCATGTCCATTCGTAAAGAGTCATGTCCATTAGTGAACAAATGTTTTTATTCAACAAGTCATGTATATTTGTAAGGGTGTTTAGTCCATTATATATAGGTGGTCATTTTTGTTTTTTGTTTTGAAAGAAAAATGTGTGATCATCTGAAAAGAAGAGAGCACACGTATATATAAAAAGAAAACGTAGTCTACAAAAAACTGTCTGCAAGCCTAAAAGGAACCAAAATAAACTACATAAGGTGTGACTATATGTATGTATAGACTGGTAGATAAATGAGCTCTGGATAAACCACCGCCCATCATGCTTTAATATCAAGTTCCGGCATGGCCACCACCGGATAATGAAGTATATCTACTCCTACTCAATACAATAGTCACTCTAAACAAGATAAAACAAATACACGAGAACATAACATTTCAAAAAAAAAAAAAAAAAAAACTCTCCAAGACTGCACTTCTAAAAAAAACTTCATAGCATCTATCATCTATAATCCAAATTCGCACTTCAATGAGCTCCTCAGCTAAAATCAACTACCTGTGACCTGAAAGAGACTTGCCAACCATAAGCAAAAAACATATATATATATATATATATATATATATATATCTAAGTACATATATATATATAAATATATCCATATATATATATATATATATATATATATATATATATGAAAAGAAAAAAAACCATAATAAAAAGGAGACAGGAAAGAAAAACATAAAAGAAGAAATCAATAACAAATGCAAATTCTATTAGACTAAAAAAACCTATTAAATTTAATAAACAAACTCAAATTATTTATAACCTTCATCAAATATCTCTTAAATCCAGAATCTCTGTATAACTTATAGTGAAGATTAGACATCCAATCTAGACTAAAAGTAACAATCCTAATGATTAATTTGTCTATAGAATCAAAATTAGAATGAATCAATCTCTGATTTCTTTCAAGCCAAATAAACCAACTTTCAACACATACTTATGTTTGAAATTAAAAACAAATCTAAAACTATTCCAATAATAATCACAGTTTCTAAAAGTATTGAAACAACTAAAAACAAAAATTCTTAAAACCATATTAAAAATATAAAAGGTTTTAGTGCAAGAGAAAAATAAATGATCAACATTCTCATCCATTATACTACAATAACAACACTTAACATCAAAAATAATATTTTTCTTCTTTAAATGCACAACCATATTAAGTTTCTTATGAATAATCAGCCACATAAGAAATTTAGCTTTAGGCGGAGAATTAGTCATCCAAAGAAACTTAAAAACAAACATAGAAACACCAGAAAAATTAAGAAACTTATACATAGATTTAGAAGTAAACAGAAGACTCTTATCTTGACCCCAAGAAATGTTATCACCATTATTATATAAATGATACATAGCCAACTTAGCTCGCAGTAAGGCAAATTGCCTGAACACTGACCCTTCTAAAATATTTTCAAATGTAAATTCCCACGATCTAAACTACCTCTATAAACATCAATAATCAAAGCATTCTTAAAACAGCAATTCTCAAAAAGATCTCTGAATTCTATTTTAAGGGCACTCGAGGGATCCAAAAATCATGCTAAAAATAGGTAATATTACCCGAATGGACAGTCAGCTTACAGCCTAAATTAAAAATAAATCAAAACATTTCAAGATAGAATTCCAAAAATAAGATAATCAATTGATCCAGCTGTAACTAGAATCAACTATAAATTTTCCCTCAACATAATAAAAATTGAAAACTATTTGCTTCTAAGTAGCCGCCACATCAGGATTCCTAAAATTCCATAACCATTTGGCTAACAATGAAGAGTTAAAATTATATAAATTGATGATCCGTAGACCCCCATCCTTCTTGGATCTACAGCAAACATCCCAATTAACTAAACATTTATAGCCTCTACAAATGTTATCACCACCCCCAAAGAAAAATATGCCTACTTCTGTCGATTTTCTCAATTATCCATTGAGGAAACCGATGAACGGTCATCCAATAAGTAGGAATAGCAGACAACACAGAGTTGACAAGAACTAATCTACCAGCTCTTGATAAACATCTGTTATTCCAACTAGCTAACCTATGATTCATCTTATCTATAATAACTAATCAATCTTAATGTTTAAGTTTTGAAGGCCTAATTTTGGACCCCAAATAATCAAAAGGAAATTTCATAGTAGAACAGTTTTAAGGTGTCCGCAACAAGATTCTCGACATTATCAAAGTCATTAAGAATCATAATCGAACTCTTATCAAAATTGATTCTGAGACCAGATAGCATCTCAAAACCATAAAGAATAAACTTCAAAGCTATAATATGCTTGGGTTAGCGCGAGGAAAATAATAATGTATCATCTGCAAATTGAAGTATTGATAATTCATAGTTAAAATCCCCATTACCAACAACTCATAAAACATTTGTCCTCACAGCTCTCTTAATAATTTTAGTGAATACGTCTACGACGAGATTAAACAGAAAAGTTGACAAGGGATCACCTTGTCTAAGTCCTCTTTTAGATTGAATTTTCTTACCAATAACCCCATTAACAACAATATTAGAACAACCGGATTTGAGCAAAAGCATGATCCAATTGATCCATCTAATACTAAAGCCCGTAGCTAATAAAAGCTCGCAAATAAAATCCCAGTCAACTGAATCAAAAGCCTTCTCAAAATCAATTTTCAAAATAGCACAAGAAAAATTATTTTTACAACAAACATTTATATATTCTTGAACAGCGGCCACCCTATCAACTATGTTCCTGCCTTTTATAAATGCAGTTTGGGAACAATCAATTAGATCGTTCATCTTAATATAAGTCTATTCGCTAAGATTTTAGTAATAATTTTAACAGAACGGTTGATTAAGGATATAGGCCTAAAATCCTTTAAAGAATTAGCTCCTAATTTCTTATGAATAAGGATAACATTAGCAAAGTTAAAATTACCTAATCTTAAATTCCCATTATAAAAATCATTAAATAAGTTAATAATATCAAATTTCAAAACATCCCAAAATTGTTTATAAAATAGAATAGAAAAACCATCTGGACCAGGAGCTTTGTCACTAGGCATATCATTAATAGCCTTCCAAATCTCCTGCTCTGAGAAAGGCTTATCTAAATCAACTAAATCTATCTTAGCATAAGAAGGATAAATGTCATTCCATCTAACATTCATCCTCTTCTTAATCTTAGAACCAAAAATCTGCATATAGTAACTAGTAAAAGCCTCGTTTAAATCACTTTGAACAGACAATTCCACATCATTAACAAAAATAGAATGAATCAAATTATTTCGTCTTCTCTTATTAGCCACACTATGGAAAAATTTCGTACTATTATCCCCCTCCTTAATCCATTGAACTCGGGCCCTTTGCTTCCACATGACCTCTTCTTTTTCCAATATTAACTTAAGATCATTCCTAAGGCTGCAAAGTTTATCCCTCTCATTGGAATTAAGAATCCTGGCCTCACTAATCTTATCTAATTCTAACATCTCACACAAAATCTTGTCTTTCCTAATTCTAACACTACCAAAAATAAAATTATTCCAACGCTTGAGGAAAAATCTTAACTTTCCTAACTTTGCAACAAAAATCTTAATGAAATTACCATTATACATATTATTAAAATAAAACAAGGAATTCCATTTAATAGTAACTAAATTATAAAAGGTAGAATCTAAAAACCACATTTTTTCAAATTTAAAACTGTTACTAATGGATATATTCGAATCACAAGAAAGAATGATGGGACAATGATCTGAATATAAGAAAGACAAACCTTTAACTCTACAAATAGAAAACCTATCTTCTACCTTAATACTAATAAAAAATCTATCCGATAGGGTAAAATATGGAAATCTCTCACATTAGACCATGTGGACTCTCCATTATTAAGAGGAATTTCAATCAAATTATTATCTAATATGAAATCATTGAATTCCTCCATATCAGAGAAATCACCTTCACGAGGCGATCTCTCCCCCAAAAACCTAGTGACATTGAAATATCCCCCCCAATCCATTGATTGGAAACCAGATTTCTAAAGTCTGAACATTCGTCCTCTCAATTTTTGTATGAGGCCCATGTACTTTAGAAATTCCTAAAATAGCATTGTCTAATAAAAAGGCTAAAATGATATGCAGGGAATACAATTTAGGAATTTCCTGAATAAGCCTAAACTGATTATCCCTCCAACCAATCATTAATCTCCCGGCACTACCATTGGCCGGAAGACATGCCTAACTACAAAAGTGAGACCCACCTAACCTCAAATAAAAACTTAAATCAGGTTTTCAATTTTTGTTTCCTGAAGTAAAGCAATATCAATATGATAATCTTTAAAAAAAGGTCTAACCTTATCACATTTTTTAGGTTAATTGAGACCCCTAATATTCCAACTAACAAGTCTCAACATCTTAAAGATATAACTCTCTCTAATTCCCCACTTCTAATGAAATCAGCGTCCAACTCAATGTCAGTAAAAATAAATGTTGTATTAATGGCTAGCTGATAAAGTTGACTAGTAGAAAAGACTCCCTAAAGCAAATGGTGTATAACTACTGCCATAATCAGAAAACATACCAGAGCCCGAATTCGAAGTGATGCCAATAGCACTCGAATCAGGGGACCTAACAAATGATGATGAGGCATTAGCTCTAATCCTTGCATTACGACGAACAAGACCGCTAGCTGGAGTCGTCTTCTTCCGTATACCTCTTCTAGCAGAAGAAGGAGAGGAAATCACTACTCTGTTTGGCAAGATCTATAATCTATCCAAACCCGAATCAAACTCCACTATATCACTGTAACCATCCAAAGTAATCCCTAAACTCTTCAACAACTCATCGAGCAACAAAGTTAAAGAATAAATAGGTATAGGCAACAATGATACATGCACCACACACATCTCTCCCATTAAAATAGAAATATCATAGTCAGTCACCAAAATACCAAACCTAGAGAATCCAGTATCCACCACTCTAAGAAAAGAATCTTCCCTCACCAGTGCCTGGTTTACATTCCCATATTTTACCATAAATGCCTCAACCCCTTTTACAGAATTCTGAAAAGAAAATCTAGCAGATTTATTACTCATAACATGTCTGTCTTCCACAGCATCCCTTCACAAACTGTCAGTCTCCACCTGTATCACCATAATCCTCCCAACAAAACTATCAAAGTCAACATATTGATCATCTCCCGAACCCACACCTCCACATTTCAAGAATGTACCAACATTTCCATTCCTTCCTCTATTCGAATCACCCTTATAACCTCTCTTCAGACTATGACTGCCATGCGCAGCAGCTTCTGTTAAACTAACGGCCTCCACCTTTTTCACTATATTCATCCCAAAAAAAACAACCAATATCTACATATTTAAAATTTCCAGAAACCAAACTTACACATTCCAAAACTGATCCAATATATCCACTCCTCCCTCTATATGAATCACCATAAAATACCCTCTTTAGTTCATGTACTTCATTTCGGACATTCTATCAATGATAAATTCTCTATCCCCAATATAGCTCAAAATTTCAAACCTGTTGAATAAATCAATACCTACTGCAGGCCTCCAAAAAAAGCAATCTGCCATAACTTCTCCATACAAAACCTCAGAAACCCCACTCTCACGAGGTCCTGCCTCATACACCAAGAAATCATAGTTTTCCCAAACAACATTTTCCAGAGAATCACTACTAACCTCGTTCAACTCTTCCACTGACTCAAAAGTCTCCCTGAATCCCAAACAAGGAATAATAGGATCCAAATTTTTATAGGGATAAAGTCCCCCACATTGCATAACAAAAGGATCAAAAATCATAACATCTAATGTCTAACATAAGAAAACAAGTCTGCAGATCTCCCCATAAAATCATCATCTATATTTGAAACTACTGACCGTTGTTTCTGTGTTAAGACAATACCAGTATCGCCATATCCTTTCACTTCCTTACTGCATTTAATTGGTCTCTACTGATCATCCAACGATTGAATCAATATAGGCTTACAATTTATAGCTGTGTTAAAAACATCAAAATGATTTAAAATGTCATCAAGAAGCTTGTTCCCTTTCTCCTTGTTTCTTGAATCAGCGACCATGAATATGTTTTTTTACTCTCAGCAATTTCTTACAGAAAGATACAGCGTGATCTTTTCTCTCCATTGGCCTTGGAAGTGGTGGAAAGATTTTTGAATTCCATCTTTAATCAACAGCCTCCATCTTTTCCCATAATAAGCCATCTTCCATTTCTTCCGCATGCCAACCCATCGCTAGTAAGCAGTACGCCCCTTCTTCTTTCTGAAGAGATATTGCCTCTTCAAATATACACAAAAAAGCAAGTATTTTCCGACATAATTGCCAAACATTGAATTTCAGTAACTTTAGAGTTGATTTGCCTCTAAAAGAATCATAACAAGCATTTCTATGATGCCCAGAACGTCCACAATTATAACAACGAATCAGATTCCTGCATTCCTTCGCAAAGTGGTTTAATTCTCCATATTTGAAACACCACCGATTACTTCCCCTTTGCATTTTTAGGATTTGAGATTTCCCCCAAACTCGATTGGAGTTTAAACCTCTAATCGCTTATGTACGAAGATCAATTTAGTATTCTGTTTGAGAACCGCCGCGAATGAACGAGCTTTCCCATTGAACGACAGGAAGAACAATGGATTTGATCGTGACTTATCAAACGAAGAAGAAGAAACAGATTTTACGGACGCCATTTTCTTTTTATTTCACTGAAGCTGGACCGGGTGGTAATTTTATTTGTAAGAAAGCAAGTTAGAATGCAAAAATATTAATATTGTTCTCCATCTACCTCTTATCTAAATTCTTATATGCCTCCTCATTTCTAGCAAATAATACATGAAATAAAATGGATATTGTTGTTTATATGATACTGGGAGACATGAAGTTTTGTTGTACATTCGAAACATTATTAAACAGACATTTGTGACATGCAAGAATTACATGTGTTCATTTTATAAGGTGGATCAACAAATAACTTAATGAACAGAAAAGTGAAATTTTGTACAGAACACTCCAAACACATGTACACTTACAGTTGAATCTCTTACGAAAATTACTTACTTTGGTGGTCATCCACAATATTTCAGTATAGTTTTGAGTGTTTGACAATTGCATATTTATTTTTTTAGCCAATGGGTCTATCAACTAAAACAGATGCACTGGTAAATAAAACATGTTAGCATTGTATTGCTCCTAACAAAAGCTATCCATCTCAAATTTGAATTTCAACTCTGTATTTATCAGGAGCAGACCAGCAATTCATAAGGAAAATTTATATTGTTCTTATAATCCTATTAGTTACGGCTCTCAATTGAAGGCGAAAACAAAACATGTGTACAAATAAAAATGCATTACAAAACAATTTGTCAAGTTTCCGTGTAGTAATATACACGAACCCCTTAATGAATAATGTTAACCCATGAAATATGGCTCATGAATACATAACAAGGTTAGGTCGTATTCATTGCATAGCTTTAGGTCGTCAATTCTTAAGTCGGGAAAAGATCTGCTCAAGGCATAAAATAGATCGTTAAAGGCATTAGTCAATTGAGCTCCTTAGGCCGTCCGCCTTTAATAGTTCGTTAGACTCCTTAGTCCGTTCAACATTTTTGGGTCATCCAGATCTCTTTAGGTTTCTCAGCTTCTTAAGTCCGCAAAAACTCTTGGAACGCCAAGCATACAAGTCCGCGGAAGCCTGCAATGCACCCTGCTACTATGGTCGCCCAATCTTTAGCTCGCCCCGCCTTTTAGCTTAGATGGCTCCTTAGCCCGTGCCGCCATCCAAAAAGAAGACTTTGGGGCGCTCCGTCTTGCTTTAATCCGTTCTCCCTAAGCCTGGGTCGTTCCGCCCTAGGCCTGGCTAGATTAGGTCGTAAAACATGAATGTGAGGCCCTTTGGGTCGGCCGATGATCTAAAGGAGGTTCAGGATAATACCCAAACTGCCACCTAGTCTGAATATCACCTATAAACAACCCCCCCCCCCTCCCCAATTCCTTCATGGAAGGGGACCAAATTCTATAACCCCGAAGGGTTGCCCAATTATTTCCTAAGCATTTCTAAGTGACTTCTACCTATCCTAACACCATTAATTGAAGATCAAACATGAAATTCTCCTTGGAATCCATCAGAATCTCTTCATTTCTTGAAATCTTATAGATCTACAATTGAATCTCCACTCTTCAAAGGCTTTTCCTCGATTTTTTCTATTAATCCATAGAGATCTAATTGAACAAGGGGAGAGGTTGTGAGAATGAATGTAATTGAAATGATTGTATGCATTGTAACCATTGAGAAAGTAATGAGAATGGATCCTAAAGTGGATGTAGATCACGTTTGATTGAATTACTATAAAATTTTGTGTCCTTTACTTGAATTTCTATTACTTTGTGGATCCACTTTTTCTACTTAACATTTTAAGAAGTATATTTTAGTACCTTTGGTGTTGAGATCTAATTTGGATTTCAACATTTGGCACCCACCATGGGGTCGCTTTCGCAATTCCTTCTCTTGCACTCTCTCAAGGTTGAAGCCCTCGCATTGAAGTTCTAAACTCACTCCTCTTCCGAAATCATGGAAAAATCTAAGAAGACAATGAGCAAAAATGTTGGAAATACCGACAACATTGCTAATGAAGAAACTCCGCTTACCAAGCGCTTCGAAGTGGGAGAAGACTCGGTAAATGGAGCTGGTGTGACTAGAAATGAGTTGAATGCCGCTATTGCTAACATGAACCAACGAATGGAAGCTTCTACTAAAGCTATGATGGAGAAACTTGACACTATCCTTAATGCTCGACCAAATCTAGGCCCTCCGAAAGTCCTTGTTGATCTCGAAGAGAATGGCAACTCGTCCGCTTCTGACCTTAACTGCCACGACAACATGGAAAATGATAATGATCGAGTGAGTGACAAGGATGAAGCTAACATTGAAAACTCGAATCCAAAAGCTAAGAATCATTCCGAGATAAAAGGCCAAAAGGCTACCAATCCCGTCATAAGGGTACCTCCTCATCAGGAAGGTAAAAGACCTGAATTCTCTAACCAGGATCGCATGCCTAGACGAACATTTGGTAAAGAGCTCGGCTTCGCAGAGCGTCATAACACTGAAGAGTACATTCAGACATGATATAACAAATCATGAAGAAGAATCAAGCTGGCAATGGTGATGAAAGGGGATGGGACTTCTCTCCCGATAGGACTCCATTCACTGAAAGAATCCTTGAAGCAGAGTATCCGAAGAAATTTAATCCTCTAACTTTTCCTCTGTACAATGGCCTTGTTGATCCAAACTATTTTTTGTTCAAATACGAATGGCATATGAGTGCAGCTAAGGCAACTGATGAGATGAGATGCACATACTTTCCTCTCTACTTAGAAGGTGCTGCATCACTATGGTTCACAAAGCTGTCACCTAAATCCATAGACTTATTCTCTGACTTGACCAAGAAATTCAAGGAGCAATTCCGCTTGTATGCTACCAAAGCCAAGGACACTATAACTCTTTCAGCAATGAAGCAAAATCCAGGGGAATCTATTAAAGCTTTTCTCAGTCGATTCAACGTTGCTTTGTCTGAAGTGAGGAATCCAGAACCTCGCATAATTTTCATGTCCTTAATCAGCGCGATAGATGAAAAAAGCGAATTTGGTAGATGGTAAAATGAAAGAATCATACGCGCTTGAAAAAATCTATAAAAAGGCCGAGGAATACATGGGAGTTGACATTAATCCTGTGCCTCTACAGATTACTGATGTTAACCCGCTTCTTGAGGCTCCAAAAAATGTTGCTATCCAATATAATCAGAAGAGTACTCAGGGGCTTAAGCACACTAACGATGAGAATGACAACAAGGCTAATAATAAGTTCCGCCTTTTCAACTTGTCGGAGCTGACGCCTTTGAATGAAACTCCTGAGAATATCTATCTTGCAACAAAGAATTCTGAAGAGTATGCTGAGCCAAAATCCGATAAGGATAAGCGACAAAGCAGCAAACTCGGGAAAGTTCTGTAGGTTTCAGAACCAGCATGGTCATAACATTAATGAGTGCTGACACTTAAAGAACCTCATCGAGAGGAGTTACTCAGGAAAAAAAGGCTGTAGCAGTATGTAAATAATCCGCAGGCCATGGATCCATTCGCAACTCCCCAAGGGTAAGGGGCATCAAATGATCAGTCCGGTCCAAACAACAGACTTCTGTTCAAACCACTCCAAAGCCACTCATCAACTAGTCACCATTGATTGTGCTTCAATTTAAATGAATCGGAATAAGCGATCAACAACGCCACTTCTTTACTTCATGCTCTTTTTTCTGCTTTAATTCATGCTTTACTTCGCATCTTACTTTCTGTTATATTCGAAACTTCGTATAAACAATCTGTAATAATCTACAAGTGATGCGATGAACATTGGCTCTACGACTAAGGGCATATTTGTTAGAAAGAATTTCTTACTTCCAAAATTATATGTCAAATCAAAACTTTCTTAAAAGATGATTTCATATTGCAGGCCATCTGTCGAGCGCTTGTTCCTGTGAGATCGCGACCCTAACAATGCTAGTTCGAGAACCAAATGCTATAAATATCGACATGCACAAATGCAAAGGTAGAAAAACACCGCCTTGAAAAGTGAATGGGAAAGTCGCGAAAATCCAGACAACCAACAAGCTCCACGGCAAGCAAACATGAGAGCTGTAGCTTTAATCGAAGGGGCACTTCGCTAAGTGAGAAGTTCATAGCATCAGTTTCTAGACAGAAATAGCCTGCCAAGTCTAAAATTCAACAAAGAAACTGATAGCTGCCCCGTGAAACGATACAACAACCACTCTAACCATTTGCATAGCATCTGAAAAATCAGATATGAAGAATAATATAACAGCCACTCAAACCATTTGCGTAGCATCTGAAAAATTAGATGTGAAGAATGAAACCCATTTGCATAGCATCTGAAAAATCAAATGTGAAAAATGAAACCCATTTGTGTAGCATCTGAAAAATCAGATGTGAAGAATGAAACCCATTTGCATAGCATCTGAAAAAACAGATGTGAAGAATGAAATCCATTTGCGTAGCATCTGAAAAACCAGATGTGAAGAATGATATCCATATGCGTAGCATCTGAAAAATCAGATGTGAAGAATGATATCCATTTGCGTAGCATCTGAAAAATCAGATGTGAAGAATGAAATCCATTTGCGTAGCATCTGAAAAATCAGATGTGAAGAATGAAACCCATTTGCGTAGCATCTGAAAAATCAGATGTGAAGAATGAAATCCATTTGCGTAGCATCTGAAAAATCAGATGTGAGGAATGAAATCCATTTGCATAGCATCTGAAAAATCAGATGTGAAGAATGAAACCCATTTGCGTAGCATCCGATTATTTCAGATGTGAAGAATGTCGGACCTCCAATTAATTCGTGTGACATATAATCATTTCAGACACGATGGATTATTGGGCATTAAATCCCAAGACCTCTCTGGAGGCACCCAATTAATCGTCAGAATCAGGAAGCACCCAATTGATCATCACAATCAGGAAGTACCTGATTTCAATGTCTCAGCACTAAATAAATTTTTATTTTTACTATTTTAGAATATTATATTGCTAATGTATTTAGTGCCGGAGAGGAACCAGGTTGATATACCATCACCATCACCCATACCACAAATATGAGCACTGATTAAGTCCAGATACAGTACATGAGTCCCATATGCAATTGGGGATGTCATCTAGCTTCTCCATGCGTGCAATGCATGTATATTACAGTAAAGTTTATGTAAAGGGAAGATTCTCATCACCTTGTTGAATAGAGTCAAATAAATAAAAGCAAGCAGCTCTTTGATGTCTGCACGTTAGGGTAGGTGCATGGGGCATGCTCAACAAAAGATGATGTGCGTAGAAAGGATTTGATAATTTGATCATCGCAGTGAAGAATTAAAGAGAATGAAATGTAATTGAAATGTAAAATGTTTATTCAATGTTGAAAAATAATGTAATGTACAGATTGTGTACATATATATAGGTTATGACTTCAACGGTCATAAACCTTTGTTACATTGCAGGAAATGAAAAACTCAGTGGAAAAAGTAAATAAAAGGCGGGTGGGCTAAATCCCAGCCCAATACAATGTGCAAAATATATAAAATAGAGATTATATGCTTAGCTGACATATTTTATTACTCCCCCGCGAAATTTAGGGTTTCAGAAACCCTAATTTTGCCATGTCAAGCAAGAAATTGATCAAATTGGAGACGCGTTTCAATTTTTCTTGCTTTTATTATGCTTCTCTGGCATGGATCTGAATGTTTTGCTATCATCTGAAGGCTTGCTTGGCCTTGTTAATGAGTTTTTTGAAGCATTGTCTTCAACTTCTAGGATTTGAGCTTTATAAAGCTTCGATTTGCCAGTGTTGGCTTCTGGCTTAGCTTTGCTTTCAGCATCATTCTTCCGGTGGCTTGTTTTGTCAGTGACGTGGAGTTCAGCCCTAAATCTGGTATGATTTTTGAACGATATAGCTTTAGTCAAAATATCCGCTCTTTGGAAAAATCCAGGTATATGATTTACTTGAATCTCTACCCTTTGTACTAATTCTCTGACGAAGTGAATATCTATTTCAATATGCTTAGTTCTCGCGTGTTGAATGGGATTTTCTGTCATGTACACGACACTTCTGTTATCACACCATAGAATAGGTTTAACTGAAGACTTAACTTGAGCTCGTATAACATAAATTGCAGCCACTTAATTTCAGTTGTTGCGTTGGCTATACTTATGTATTCAGCTTCTGTACTGGATCTAGAAATTGTAGGTTGTTTTTTTGAATACCATGATATTAGACTTTGACCAAAGTAAATGCAGTATCCACTAGTTGATCTTCGATCATCAGGGTCTGAAGCCCAGTCAGCATCTGCGTATCCAGTTATATGTTAATGTTAGTTGGTCTTTAGCTTTAGTCCAAAGTTGATTGTTCCTTTTATACTGCGCAGAACCCTTTTAATTGCTTTCCAGTGTGCGTCCATGTGTTTCTGCATAAACTGAGATAGCTTATTTACACTGTATGATATATCAGGACGTGTTATTGTTGCATATTTAAGTGCACCAATAATACTCCTTTATTCTGTTACGTTTGAAATTACCTCTCCCTCATGCTTAGAATAATTCTGATTGTTTATCATTGGAGTAGGCTAGGGGTTGGCATTTATCATTTTTGTTTTGACAAGCGACTCAGTTATATTTTTCTTTTGACATAGAATTATCTCCGATTCAGTTCTGGAGACTTCTATGCCAAGGAAATAATTTAACTCTCCCAAATTTTTGATAGAAAACTACTGGTCTAAATACTGAGTTAGCTTGTCAATATCATCAGAATTACTGCCAGTTACTATAAGATCATCTACATATATTAGTATGTAAACTGTTGAGGAGCTATTTATTTTAGTAAATAGTGAATTATCTGATTTGGTAGACTGATATCCTAGTTTAATTAAGATATTTTTTAGTCTGTCAAACCAAACTCGTGGAGCCTGTTTTAGCCTATAAATAGCTTTATTCGGTTTACATACTAAATTTTGATAGAGATTGTAGCCTTGTGGTTGCCTCATGTATATTTCTTCTTCGAGTATACCATTTAAGAATGCATTGTTAACATCTAAATGTTTAACATGCCACTTCTTACATAAGGCAATAATAAGAATGAGTCTACTAGTGGTGGGTTTTACTACAAATGAAAATGTTTGATTAAAATCAAATCCATACTCCTGAGTAAAACCCTTTGCAACTAACCTGGCCTTATACTTGTTAATTGACCCATCTGGGTTCTTTCTAAGTTTTTATGTCCATCTGCACCCTACAATGTTTTTATTAGCAGGTGGACATACAAGCTCCTAGGTTTTATTTCTGATGAGTGCATTATACTCCTCATCCATGGTTGCCTTCTAGTTTTTTTAATAGCCTGTTCAAAGGAATCAGGTTCACAATTACTGGATGAATTCATATATGCTTTTGGTTTGAAAATACCACTTTTAACCCTAGTAATCAATGGGTGGCCAGTCCAAATTGGTGAATCTGATGATGGTGAGCTATTGTCATTGTCTGAATCTGATGAGAATTCTGATCTTGTACTTTGTGAACCTGTATTTTCTTCTAACCCCTGATTTTTTTAATTTTCAGGATTGTGCATGGCGAGGCCGGGTTTGCTATGAATCATCACAATCTCCTAAGTTAAGTTGTGATGCTTGATTGGATTCAGCAGCCTCACTTTCATCATTATTATCCCATTTTTCAGAATAAATAGGGATCTCAGGTATTGAAACATTTGAAGTTCTTACCTTATTTGTAGTTGAGACATTCCTGCTGCCAAAAGGAAATACAGTTTCATTGAATACGACATGTCTACTTATTTATATTCTACCTGTTTCGTCAAGAAATTTGTACCCCTTTTGCTTAGTGGTATACTATAAAAATGTACAAGGTTTTGACCTGAAATTCAACTTATTAGAATTGTAGAGCCTTAAATATGGAAAACACAGACATCCAAATGGTTTCAAACTATTGCAATTTGGTATTACATTGTATAATTTTTCTATTGGTGTTATATCCTTTAGTACTTTTGTTGGTTGTCTATTAATTATATATACAGAAGTACTGAAGGCCTCTGGCCAAAACTTTAGGGGTAATTTTGCTTGTGCCAGCAATGTTAAACCAGACTCAACAATATATCAATGTTTTCGTTCAACCAGCCCATTTTGATGAGAAGTATATGGACAAGTGATTCTGTGAACAATTCCTTTCTTTGTAAAATAATGATTTAAACTTTTGAATTCACTTCCACCATCAGATTGTATAATTTTAACCAAAGTATTAAATTGCCTTCCAGCCATAGTGATAAAATAAATAATAGCATTAATAGTTTCAGACTTGCCTTTTAAAAAATAAATCCAAGTATGTCTCGAGCAAGCATCCACAAAGGCAATATAATATTTAAATCATAGGAGCAAGGCCCCATAAGTCAGTTGCAATTAACTACAATGGTTCTGTATAAATTATTCAGATTCAATAAAGTGTAATCTATGACTTTTACCTAATTGATAATAGTCACAAATATATGGTAATGATACATCAATGTAATGAATATTATTCTCAGCTAATATTTTCATTAAAATTTTAGCACTTGGATGGCCAAGTTTGTAGTACCAAAGATGAAAAACATTTTTGCTGCTTTCAGCATTATCCAATACATTCAAATTACAGTGTTTATCTCCTTTTATCACACTGTTATTCTTAACAGTGTTAAATTTGTATAGTCCTCCTGTCATGTTACCCTATAAAATGGGTTCTCTAGCTAGAATATCCCTAACTAAACAGTATTTAGGGTAAAATTCAAAGAAGACATTATTGTCATGAGCAAATTGAGAAACACTTACTAAATTTTTCTTGATCTTTGGAACTCTTAATAGATTGTGTAGATATAATTGTCTCTTACCAATTATGCTAGCATTACCAATGTGAGTAATAGAAATACTTTTACCATTGCCCAATAAAATTGAATGATTACCTCTGTAGTCTTTGTTTCCAAGATTCAAATTGTCAAGATTGTTTGTAATGTGACGAGTAGCCCCTGAATCTGGATACCTTCTATCATTTTGTACTATTTCTAACTTTGTTATGTCATTCTGATTACCATTTCTGGCAGTATTATCTTGACTGTTGTTTTCAGATTGAGATTGATCCATGTTCACATTAGGATTACCATAAATTTTTGATTATGGTAAGATGTGTAATCAGTGTTGAATCTAAAGTAGCAATTCAATGTTGCGTAACCCATTTTCTCACAGATTTGACATTTTGGCCTGTTGGTATTAGTCCATCTACCTCTGCCTCGTCCTCTTCTTGCACCACAACCTCTTTGGTAAGCTTGATCATTTCTGTTGTAATTACTGTTCTGGTTTTTGCCTTTGAACCCAGTAGCGAAATTGACTGCATAATCAGTTTCATGTGGTTTCTTGGCATTTATCCTTGCCTCATGAGAGAGTAGAATAGAATGCACTTCATCGATAGGTGGAACAATTTTTTGAGAAGTTATAACTGCAACTACTGCTTCATAATCATTATTCAGCCCATTGACCAAGTATAAAACTTGATCACTATTAGGAACTTTATTGCTAGTAGCATTTAGCAAATCACATAGCATTTTAACTTTTGAAATATATTATCTCATGGACAAGTTTTCCATTTTAGCACTCTGTAATTGATTCTTGTAATGAAGAACTTTAGCAGAACACTGGTTGTTAAATTCTCTTTCTACTATTGTCCAATAATCATAGGCAGAGGTACATCTAATGACTTGTGGTAATAAATTTGCACTTATAGATGATAATAACTAAGAACTGGTGAGTCTGTCTTGCCTATGGTACATTACATACTTTTCATTTACAACAGATATATTGTTCTCATCTGTGACAAATTTTGTTAGTATATCTATAGTGCTAAGAATGTATCCTTCGAGGCCATGCCTCTGAATAGTTATTTCAACTTGTAATTTCCAAAAAAGATAATTATCTTCATCAATATGTATAGTAATTAACTGACTCTTAAGACTAATGATAGTTTTTACTATTGTGTTTACAGGACCAAGTTCAATGGAAGTGTTCAGACCATTGTCTGATGCCGCAGTTGTTGTTTCATCACCTATGATAATAGGCAGATGAAGACAGAATTATCAAGAAGAAATCAGAACAAAGAATGCTGAAATTAATCAAAAATCTAAGTATATTACTCAGATAGGTATGTAGCAGCCAGATATTTCTAGTGAAGAATACTCTAATTCAATATGTAACTTTTCTGAAGATTTCTCTAGGCACGGCTCTTACTTGTTTGATGATTTCTTGAATTCTTGGTTTATTTCCTGGTGATCTTTGTTACTGATAATAGGAGATATATTAAATTATTTAGATGCATCATGGTCAATACGATTTCAGGCGTGGCACTGATCAATTGAAGTATATCTTCTCTCAAATGATGAGGGTTCCCCTCTGATGAGCCATATCCATATGATGATGCTAAAATCTGATGGATATGTTGACCGAAATACTCAGGTGCAATATCACTTATGCCATTAGGCATTCAACTCTGATACCCAGAAAGGATTTGATAATTTGATTGCAGTGAAGAATTAAAGGAATGAAATGTAATTGAAATGTAAATTGTTTATTCAATGTTGAAAAACAATGTAATGTACAGATTGTGTGTATATATATATAGGTTATGACTTCAATGTTCATAAACCATTGTTACATTGCAGGAAATGAAAATCTCAGCGGCAAAAGTAAATAAAAGGCGGGTGAGCCAAAGCCCAGCCCAATACAATATGCAAAATATATAAAATAGAGATTATATGCTCAGCCGACATATTTTATTATGCGTATTGGAAATAGTCCACACTACTGCATATAAAATAATTAGCTTATGTTATAGCTTACGTGACATGAATGAATAGCCCTTATATTATAACCTATGGCCATGGCTGTATGATCAAATAAGTAAGACTGAAGTTTTCAAAACAACAATAATCATGATTAGACCTAAAATAGATAGCATAAATCATGACTAGTACCCTTGTCTCAATTGTTAAGCACTTCGATTTGGACGAAAAAGGCAGCATGTTTAAAACTTGTGTACCGTGATTCAAATGTAAATGTCGCCTTTGTTTTCATACACTTTTCTACATCTTGAGCTACCTACAGATATAATTTTGATGTAACACCTTGCAGTACATCAGGCTAAGCAAATTTAATAATTGATGCACCGCCAGTCAGTTTCTTCATTTTGTTCATCATGGATGAAGTAAAGAGAATGGAAACTACTTAGTTCACAACTTACTAGAACAAACATTAGGTGATCGATTTATGACTTTTTTTAGGTGTAAACAATGAATTATCAATGCAACTGTAGAAAAATCCAATTATTGACTACATTAGAAAAAAAAAGTGATAGATGTTTGAACTCAAATAGTTAAACTCTAAGCAATCAAATGTGGTCAATAATTATTGGCATGCAGTACTAATTCGTAGCTACATAAGCATAATATCAGACCTAGTTATTCCCTGATATTGGGGTTTTTAATGGCTAAATTAACACAACTACAACCATTCAGATCTGCTGGTGGATAAAAATTAAGTTATGACTGTAGTATGCACATGGTTATTTATAACACATTTCACCATTGCATTTCTCTAGTTAATCAAAAGCTAAAATGTTGCCAAAATTTCGGGCCTTTACTAATGAAGCAAGAGATGTATCATATATTTTCTATGCTTTAGATATAGATCCTTCAAATATTCTGAAGTTTAATGCCAATAACAAGTCTGAGAAAAGTAACAACTTTTGTGAGAAAGATAATAAAATATCAAAATATATTTTTATTGGGGAAAATTTTCCAAAAACATCTTGGGAATAAAACCCAACCTTGCGGAAAAACAAATAGGAATGGACTGATGGTGAGGCAAAACGAACAACAGATAGTCACCAACAAAACAATCATGGATCAAGCAATAAAAGAAAGAACACAAGAGATTTATAGTGGTTTCACTAACGTCTTTTTAGTGTACGTCCACTTGGGGAGAGGAGATTTTATTACTTTTCTAAATAAGAAAATATTACAAGACTGATAATAGAGAAGAAGAAGAAATACAACTTTTAGAGATGATGCATACATTTACCTAATCCCTATCCTTATATAAGGATTAATACTTGGGGTTGAAGTAATTAATTTATGGTTATAAATCAATGCCTAATTAATTCTCCAATTTATTTGCTCCCAATAAGAGAATTAATTCTATACTTCAATATCCCAAAAAAAAACTTCTTCATATTCTTCCACCTATGCAGATAATTTATTGTCCTATCTAATTTTACAAAAGAGCCAACAAATTTTCTGAGGTCTTCCAAATCTTTTGCAGTTGGAAATATTATATTACTCAAATTAATAGTATTTCTCAAATCTTCTCTAAATGGAAATATTCTATCACCATAATAAATGATATCTTCCAAATCTTCTGCAAATGTAAATATTGTATCACGAAATCTAACAATCTCCACATTGATACTATATTTCCTTGAAAGCATACCAACTCCACCTACATCCTCTTACACTAAGCATCTTCTCGGACAAGACACCATGGTTACTTCCCCTAATAGGCTTCGGCATGGCCATCACCCATTGCACTTTGTTAACAATCTCCGGCAACGCCATCGCCTGCCAACAAAGTGTTCAAAGTACCCCCATCTTGTAAGACCTATCAATCTTCACCATGAAAGCAAACGTCTCCAGGAACCATCTCAACTCTCTCCCCACACTGTGCCACCGCATGGCTCCTAGCATTTCGATAAGCGATTCCAGCTCGAGCACCGCCCGAACTTAGCAGTCTACAAAAAGTTATTCATATCCACTGCTTTCTCTTTTGATCTCTGACCAACTTCAGACGATCCCTTATTCCGCTTATCAAGCATATTCTCTTGGCAAAATCCCACCTTATTGAAGCTTGCCCCTTTGATCATATTTTTCCTGTGCCGAAACTCAAATTCCCTTCTCATATATCTAGCTTTGACATCTTTTCCACGAGAACTGTAGACTCCAACCCTTGACTCTCCATGTACAGTGCTTCCCCTCAGGAGATACAAATTATGAAACAAATCTCCCTTCATCACTACAAATGCTCCCTTAGAAATCCATAGACTATCCTTATCAATAGTCACCTCGCATCCTTTGGATGCCAATTGCTCAAGAGATATCCGTGACACCCCACGTCCATTAATGTCACTCACAAAGAAAATGCATTAACTTCTATGGAGCGTTTTAAATGTGTATAGAACAGAAACTTAACAACAAGACAGATATAAAATAATACTTAAAATTTTAAAACTTCATTCATTGCAGCGGTAAACAAATAAGTTTGATTACATCGTCAAAAACCAAAGACTAGAGTCAAGTACATAATATCCATCTTGACTAAATCAGAGTACATAAAATGGAAGAGATAACACCAACATAAAATAGCCATAAATAAGATAGGTTGAACTTTTACTTCAGCGATCCAAGCAACTTCTAAAAGCAAGAGATAAAGCTGTCCAAATCAAGCTCCACTAGTACTAGTCCCACCCTGAGCAACTTGGGGGGGGGGGGGGGGGGAAGAAAAGAGGTGGAAACAAAGGGGGTCAGACTTAAAGTCTGGTGAGTGCAATAACTTTAACAATATAATCATTAAGTAACTAGTATATGGCATAAGCTGGGAAAATAAGGAAATGACTGTAAACAAATGGGTATGGCAGAGCAAATAAAGGAAGTAAGATGAACAAAGATAACGTTAAAGGCACACCTAACCACTATAAGATAATTACTACACTGCACCACACCAAACACTCCAAAAATTGATCCTGCCTACAGAACTTAATAATGATAATGGTAGTTTCGTGTACCCCTAGCTGCCTTCATAGGTGTCGCCTGCCCCTATCTCCACTAGGTGTACCACTACCCCCCTTCAATCAGCTCCTCAACTCGTAGATACCCGTGCTGGTCCCACAGTGGGGTGTATCACTCCCCAAAGTGGCTACCCGATACCACCAAAGATGCACGGCTTATACCTACACGATGCAACAATGTCTCACCTACCAGCCCGGGCCCACACACGCATATGACCCCGTTGGACTTGCGTTGCCACCGCTAACCCGTTTTGACCTCTTACGATCAAACCCTGTACGCGTGTCCCGTCCTCGACTTGGGCCGAGCCCACAAAGATACTTAATGGGTTACTAGTTTGAAAAGGGCCCCCATGCATGACACAAGCTTTCCATCTATGCTTTGTCCCCTCTAAGGTTTTTCCCCACTTAACCCCATTCTTATTCATGTCTTCTTACATGTTTCAATCTTGGTTAACTGTATCTAATCGTATTTCACATGCCATCCAAGGCACCCTCTTAATTTCACATGCCACCCAAAGCACCCACTTAACCCCTCATGTCCGACCACATGTGTATCTGGTTAAGTGTTTCTTAATTCATTAACACCGTAACCTTGTAAAGACCTCCCGCATTAGACTGGCATTTGTGGTAGCTGGATTTTCCGGGCGGGTCCAGGCAGTCTTACACCACAAACGAGCCTAACCTCGTGTCTTTACAACTGTTACGCATTTAATTCATGCCTTTGACCACTCACATTAGACTGGCATTTGTCGCTGCTGGATTTGTCGGGCGGGTTCGGGCAGTCTTACACCACAAAAGAGTCTAACCTCGTGTCTTCGGCAGTTTATTATTACACATCTTCATTTAACCCCAAATTGGATCAATATCCCTATTCAAATTTGTAAATAAATTCCAAATATACTTATGTCCATAATTGTCTCAATTATGTCCATAAATGCCAATTTTTCCAATTAATGTCTTAAATTAAAATAAATTAATTATATGCCTTTTTCAGGCCATTTATGCCCATTCTCAATTGGTGTATATTCAATATCACCCCCATCGTCCCCACGTTGTTCGTTCGTTTATCATGACATATATATATTAGACTAGCAATTAGTCTAACACCTAAAAAGAAGAAACGCCACAAATTTGCATAACATACAAATTGGATCTAATCTTACAAATAAGGATTACCACATATTTAGCATAAACTTGTTAATGTCATGAATCTAAACATAGGCCTAAAGGTGTGAACTTGCATATATATAATATAGTTTTTCACCTAAAACTTGCATAGGCCATAGTCACAAACTTGCATAAAACTATATATGTCATAGATCTAAATCTAAAGGTGTAAACTTGCATATATGTGAATCTGATCTCTACCTAAACTTGCATATAGAATGATGTCAAACATGAATCAAGTTGAACATAGGTGATTTGGCATATGAAAAGGGATCCACAACAAAACTATCATTATGAACAACTAGCATATATTCACAAAATATCACATTTTTCCAATGTTTCACAAACATAGCCATATAACCCAATTTATAACTCAACCCAATTAACTTATTAATTATCTTATTAAAGAAATTGAAATCACAACTCAAAGAAGGTCTTGAGTTCTGGAATCTGAGTTCTGAAATTGATTTAGCTCGCCTTCGGAGTAGACAAATTCGTTTAGATTTGAGTTGAATTGAATTGAGTTTCTTTACTTTGCTTCTAGTTGGTGGCGGCTACTCGAGGTTTTGGAGTGACAGCATGACGGCCATTGATCTAATTTTTGATTTGGTTTAGGGTTTGAGTCTACATGTGTTTATATAGAATTTAGGATTAATTTAGGCCATCCGATCAACCTAGAAGCAACCTGAACCATCCAAACAAGATAGGGTGACACCTCAACCCTAATGACTCGGCACTGAGTTACAAAATCTTCATCTCTCATATCTGCCCGGGGGGGGGGGGGGAGGGGGCAGGTCGACCCCTAGGTCGACCTGTGGGGGGAGGTCGACACTAGGGTCGACCTGGGTCCTGGGCAGGAATTTTCCCGCCCCGCCCGCTTCTGACTTCTGATTTGAATTTTGAATCTGTTTCGAGCTGTTTGAATTTATTTGAATTTTCTGGAAACTTCCGATAGCCATAAATTCTTCATACGAAGTCCAATTCACGCAAACTCGGACTCTATCTCAACCAGAATTCTGAGACGAACACAGAGGCGTAACCCGTTTCCCTTGATTCTCACATTTAAAATTAAGTATTCTTTAGTTTGTTAACATTAATATTAAAATTACGGGGTATTACATTCTCCCCTCCTTAAAGGATTTCGCCCCCGAAATCTCCAAGTTAAGGAAAATGCCTATCCTAACATCCAATCATCCATCTACTCAACCATCAAACACAGGCATCCATTGTCCTTACAAAATTTCTAATGTTGTATGAACATATGCAAGAAGTGTGTGTATATGTTCCTTATCTAATGCAAAATCAGGCGGTCTACTGATTCAGTTGACATCCTCAATGCAAATCATGATAGTGCCATGCGTCCATTATGTATGCAAAAGAATCCTATCGATACATATTATTTCTATATGTGTGCACAACCATTCATCAAAATGCAGCATCCATATGATAACACAACCATTATACATCCATTAATTTAAATATGCACACACATTTATATGCAACATGAAGGTGATTGAGCCGATCTAGTGCCTAAGGTGTGTGTATATGCATCCACGAGCAACCACTAGCAACCACTTTCATCCATTTGCATCCAGCAAACATAGCATGTCTCAAACACATGTTTCAACCATAGGGTTCTGCCTGACTAAAGATCGAAGATGTCATCGTAAAGATAATACTAAAAATAGGACAAGTATCAACAAAGCGGTAGAAAAAGGAGAAATTAAAATATACCCTCAAAAAGGAAAGGGTACAACGTACGCATCTTATCTTCCGTCTCCCAAGTCGCGTCTCTTTGATCATCTCCCCATTGCACTTTGACCAACTCGACCTCTTTGTTGCGAAGCTTTTTGACCTCTGATCCGAGAATGCGTGTAGGAGCTCGTCTGATCGTGGCATTGCACTCTACTTCCACTTCTTCGAGCGTGCTCGGCTCTACCACTTTCGCTGTATCGTGTAAACACTTACGCAAATGTGAAACGTGAAACACGTCATGAACTCCGCTGAGCTTCTCTGGTAACTTTACTTTGTATGTCATCTGTCCAATCCTCTCCGTAATTGGAAAGGGTCCTACGAACCTTGGTGCCAACTTTCCTAACGATCCAAAGCGGACTACGTTTCTCAACGGTGACACCTTAATAAAAACCATGTCCCCAACATTGAATTCAAGATCGGTTCGTCTCCTATCAGCATATGACTTCTGTCGGTCCTGTGCCGTCTTCATTCGCCGTCGAATCAGGTCTATCTTCTCCGAAGTCTCCCTAATCATATCGGGTCCAAGCAAAACCTTATCCGTGGATTCCCACCAACATGTAGGTGATCGGCACGGTCGTCCATAAAGAGCCTCAAAAGGTGCCATGCCGATGCTAGCTTGAAAACTATTATTATAGGCGAACTCTACTAGTGGAATGTGTTCTTCCCATGTTCCTCCAAAGTCTAGAATGCATAACCTCAGAAGGTGTTCTAGAATCCGATTTACCCTCTCGGTCTGGCCGTCCGTCCGAGGATGATAAGCGGTACTTAAGTATAATTGCGTTCCAACTGCCTCTTGTAAGCTTTTCAAAAATTCGCTTGTGAAAATAGGATCTCTATCGCTCACAATGCTGGAGGGTATGCTATGCAAACGAACTATCTATCGAAGGTAAACAGATGCTAACCATACGGCTGTCCTTCTACTTTTGACGGGAATAAAATGGGCACTTTTAGTAAGTCGGTCTACAATTACCCAAATCCCCGTATTACCCTTCCTCGATCTTGGTAACCCATCTACAAAATCCATGGAAACACTTTCCCATTTCCAAAGCGGAATCTCTAAGGGATGGAGCAAACCTCCGGGCTTCTTTTGCTACGCCTTGACTTGCTGGCACACTAAGCATCTGGCAACGAACTCGGCCACGTCCTTCTTCATTCCGGCCCAAAAGAAAATTCGCTTCATATCCCTATACATCTTATCACCACCGGGACATATGGTCATCTTAGAGCGATGTGAGTCTTCAAGAATTGCCTTCTTCAAACTTTTGTATTATGGTACGCAAAGTCTTCCATCTCTACGTAGTCAACCTCTTTCATCTATAGCATATCTATCAAGATGTCTTGATGACTCCCCTCCTATAAGCTTTCCTACTATCTCAACCAACTGTGGGTCATTCCGCTGTGCCTCTCCAACTCGACCCAAAAGTGTAGGTTGCACCTCTAATGATGCCAACAATCCAGGTACATAATCGACAGAGGGTATGAAGTCAAAGGAAGATATATACTCCAAACTCTGCCGCTCTACAAACAAAGGACTTAAAGTTAACTTCTTTCTACTTAAGGCGTCAGCTACAACGTTGCCCTTGCCAGGGGTATATGCAATCTCAAAATCGTAGGATGCCAAAAACACCATGCATCTCTGTTGCCTCAAGTTTAGGTCCTTTTGAGAGAATAAGTACTTTAGCGACTTATGGTCTGTATACAACTCAAACCTTTCGCCAAGCAAATAATGACGCCACGAATTAAGCGCAAAAACTATGGCCGCCAACTCCAAGTCGTGGGTAGGGTAATTTTTCTCATGGGTTTTCAGCTGTCTTCCACCCTAGCATATCACCCTTTCCTCTTGCATTAAAAATGCGCCAAACTCTGTCTCGCAAGCATCGGTATATACAGTGAATGCCTTACTCCCGTCTAGCAAAACTAAAACTGGAGCTGTCGTCAAAGCTCTCTTCAGACGTTGGAAAGCATCGTCACAGTCAACGTCCCAAGTAAAAGTCAAATTCTTCTTCGTTAATCGAGTGAGAGGGGCTGATATCTTCGTGAAGTCCTTAATGAACTTCCTATAATAGCCAGCCAGCCCTAAAAAGTTTCTTACTTCTGTTGCGTTCTTAGGAGTTTTCCAATCTTGGATTGCCACCACCTTGGCAGGATCCACAGCTATCCTTTCCTTAGAGACCACATGTCCTAAGAACCTCACTTCTTTTCTCCAAAAATGGCACTTGGAGAACTTAGCTTTTAGCTGATGTGCTCGTAGGGTCGCTAATACTTCCCTAAGATGTAGGGCATGCTCTTCTTCATTTTTAGAGAAAACTAGAATATCGTCTACAAAGACTACCACAAACTTGTTCAGAAACTCCCTAAATACCCTACTCATTAAGTCAACAAAGTATGCGGGTGCATTTGTCAAACCAAAAGGCATGGCGAGCCACTCAAAGAAACCGTCAGGAGTTCTAAATGCAGTCTTATCGATGCCATCTTCAGCCACCCTTAGCTGATGAAAACCTGTAGCCAAATCCAGTTGCGAGAAAACCAAAGCACCCACCAACTGATCGAATAAATCATCTATCCTCGGTAACGGGTGTCTGTTCTTCTTTGTTAGCTTATTCAGCTCTCTATAGTCCACGCACAACCTAAGTGAACCATCAGCTTTTGTAGCAAAAACGACTGGAGCACCACACTCCGAAATACTTCTTCTTATGAACCCCTTCTCAGTAATTCTTTAACTTGCTTACTGAGTTCTCTTCTCTCTTGGAGCCATGTGGCGCACTAGTAATGCAACTGGCTTTGCATTATCTACTAGATATATTCGAAAGTCTATCTCACGCCTCGTGGGTAAACCTCGAACCTCATCGAAAACGTCACTATATTCACGGACCACACGAACAGATTTCAAATCATCATTGGATGCGTCAAGAGATTCTAGGTAGATAAGCATTAATGGACCTCTAGGGTCACAAGAAATATCAAGGATCTTTCCACAACGAGTCAACAATCTAACTACCCTTCTTTCACAATCTAAGATGGCCCCGTATCTAGTTAGCCAGTCCATACCTAGAATCAAGCCGTAGCCCATGAAGCCAAGA
Source organism: Allium sativum (assembly GCA_030737875.1). Classification (NCBI taxonomy): domain Eukaryota; kingdom Viridiplantae; phylum Streptophyta; class Magnoliopsida; order Asparagales; family Amaryllidaceae; genus Allium; species Allium sativum. Next base: position 5,310,762 of record CM060912.1, read on the forward strand.
ACAAAGGCATTGCATTCAAACCCAACGCCCAAGATAGACACTCTCAAATCCCGACAAATTATAGAAAGATGAGCCAAACCACCAATAGGATTTGAGACTACTATGGGATCCGTAACTAGACTAGTATTTAGGTGCAGTGTTTCAACTAACGAAGCAGATACAAACGAGTGTGAAGCGCCAGAGTCAAAAAAAGTACGAACAGGATGATCAAACAGAAAAACTAAACTTTTAATGGAAATGTTTCTACCTCTCTCCTGCAGCGGTGGGACCACGAGAGCCTGGACCCGCCCTCTTGCCTGCCCTGGTGCCATGAGAGCCTGAAGCTGCCCTCCAGAGGTAGGCCCTGCCCTCTGCCCTTTCTTTGGGCAGTCCTTAATCAGATGTCCTGCCTCGCTACAGTGGAAACAACCAGTCTTCTTCTTCTTCCTACAGTCTTTGCTTAGATGGCCTGGTGTCCCACAGTTAAAGCATCTTTTCTTTCCCTTACCATTGTTGTCTTTACCACCCTTCTTGTCCTGTTGTTGCTGTTGTGGTTTCTTTTGATCCCCTTTCTTCTCAGGTGCCTTATTAGTATTGGCGCCTTTCTCCTCTTCATGCATAAGCGCCATGTCAACTAGTCTCTCAAAGGTGGCCCCCATAGGGATGTGGGTCATAGCTAACCCATGTAGCGACTCGTTCAAACCTTTAACAAATCTCAAGGCCTTCTTTTCGGGTGTATTCACCAAGTCCAAGCCAAATCTCGCCAACTGATTGAACTTGTTGACGTATTCTTTCACTGATAGATTCCCTTGCCTCAATGCCAAAAACATTTCATTGTATAGATTCTCTTCAGCCCGTGAGAGAAACTTTGCCTCAAACCTACGCCTGAAATCCGGCCATGTATCAACTGGATGCTCTACATTAGTGACCTCCCACCAGAACGAGGCATCATCCTTCATTAACCAGGCGGCTAACTGGACCTTTCTTCCATCTTCTACCTCAAAGATTTCAAACAATTTTTCTACCTCCTTTAGCCAATTTCGAGCTTCAACAAACGTCTCCGACCCGTGAAAAGGTTTCCCGCCCATTGCCCGAAAGTCCTTGCATATCTTTGCGAAAGTATCAACACGAGGAGGGGGAGGAGGAGGAACGGGTGCAGCTGGCGGAGGAGGAACATTTGCTGGACCTGTGGCGGTGGCCCTAGCCTCTAAATACCTCCTAAACCATCCTGGTATTGGTACACCCTCCGGAAGGTTAAGATCCCCATACATGCTAAAACAAAAAAGGAAAGATTCTAAACAAAAGAATCGAAGGAAAGATATACGGCTCTTGGGGATTATGTTTTTAAAATAAACTTTTCTCTTGAAGATATTCTCCTTAAAACGTATTTTGAAAGTATTTCTTTATAAAAGTGCTTTTGAAAAACAATTTTTCAAAATTCATATCTGTTCTGGTAACCTTCAGCTCTGATACCACGTATGACACCCCACGTCCATTAATGTCACTCACAAAGGGAATGCATTAACTTCTATGGAGCATTTTAAGTGTGTATAGAACAGAAACGTAACAACAAGACATATATAAAACAGTACTTAAAAATTTAAAACTTCATTCATTGCAGCGGTAAGAAAATAAGTTTAATTACATCATCAAAAACCAAAGACTAGAGTCAAGTACATAATATCCATCTTGACTAAATCAGAGTACATAAAATGAAAGACATAACACCAACATAAAATAGCCATAAATAAGATAGGCTGAACTTTTACTTCAGTGATCCAAGCAACTTCTAAAAGCAAGAGATAAAGCTGTCCAAATCAAGCTCCACTAGTACTAGTCCCACCCTGAGCACCTGGGGTGGGAAGGAAGAAAAGAGGTGGAAACAAAGGGGGTCAGACAAAAAGTCTGGCGAGTGCAATAACTTTAACAATATAATCATCAAGTAACTAGGATAAGGCATAAGCTGGGAAAATAAGGAAATGACTGTGAACAAATGGGTATGGCAGAGCAAACAAAGGAAATAAGATGAACAAAGATAACGTTAAAGGCGCACCTGACCACTATAAGATAATTACTACACTGCACCACACCAAACACCCCAAAAGTTGATCCTGCCTACAGAACTTAATAATGATAATGGTAGTTTCGTGTACCCCCAGCTGCCTTCATAGGTGCCACCTGCCCCTATCTCCACTAGATGTACCCACTACCCCCCTTCGATCGGCTCCCTAACTCGTAGATACCCATGCTGGTCCCACAGTGGGGTGTATCACTCCCCAAAGTGGCAACCCGATACCACCAAAGATGCACGGCTTATACCTACACGATGCAACAACGTCTTACCTACCAGCCCGGGCCCACACACGCATATGACACCGTTGGACTTGCGTTGCCACCGCTAACCCTTTTTGACCTCTTACGATCAAACCCAATATGCGTGTCCCGTCCTCGACTTAGGTCGAGCCCACAAAGATACTTAATGGGTTACTGGTTTGAAAAGGGCCCTCATGCATGACACAAGCTTTCCACCTATGCTTAGTCCCCTCTAAGGTTTTTCCCCACTTAACCTCATTCTTATTCATGTCTTCTTACATGTTTCAATCTTGGTTAAGTGTATCTAATCGTATTTCACATGCCACCTAAGGCACCCTCCTAATTTCACATGCCACCCAAAGCACCCACTTAACCCCTCATGTCCCACCACATGTTTATCTAGTTAAGTGTTTCTTAATTCATTAACACCGTAACCTTGTAAAGACCTCCCACATTAGACTGGCATTTGTGGCAGCTGGATTTGCCAGGCGGGTCCGGGCAGTCTTACACCACAAACGAGCCTAACCTCGTGTCTTTACAACTGTTACGCATTTAATTCATGCCTTTGACCTCTCACATTAGACTGGCATTTGTGGCAACTGGATTTACTGGGCGGGTCCGGGCAGTATTACACCACAAAAGAGTTTAACCTCATGTCTTAGGCGATTTATTATTACACATCTTCATTTAACCCCAAATTGGATTAATATCCCTATTCAAATTTGTAAATAAATTCCAAATATACTTATGTCCATAATTGTCTCAATTATGTCCACAAATGCCAATTTTTTCAATTAATGTCTTAAATTAAAATAAATTAATTATATGCCTTTTTCAGGCCATTTGTGCCAATTCTCAATAGGTGTATATTCAATATCACCCCCATCGTCCCACGTTGTCCGTTCATTTATCATGACATATACATATATATACATATATATATATATATATTACACTAGCAATTAGTCTAACACCTAAAAAGAAGAAACGCCACAAATTTGCATAACATACAAATTGGATCTAATCTTACAAATAAGGATTACCACATATTTAGCATAAACTTGTTAATGTCGTGAATCTAAACATAGGCCTAAAGGTGTGAACTTGCATATATATAACATAGTTTTTCACCTAAAACTTGCATAGGCCATAGTCACAAACTTGCATAAAACTATATATGTCATAGATCTAAATCTAAAGGTGTAAACTTGCATATATGTGAATCTGATTTCTACCTAAACTTGCACATAGAATGATGTCAAACATGAATCAAGTTGAACATAGGTGATTTGACATATGAAAAGGGATCCACAACAAAACTATCATTATGAACAACTAGCATATATTCACAAAATATCACATTTTTCCAATGTTTCACAAACATAGCCATATAACCCAATTTATAACTCAACCTAATTAACTTATTAATTATATTATTAAAGAAATTGAACTCACAACTCAAAGAAGGTCTTGAGTTCTGGAATCTGAGTTCTGAAATTGATTTAGCTTGCCTTTGGAGTAGACAAATTCGTTTAGATTTGAGTTGAATTGAATTGAGTTGCTTTACTTTGCTTCTAGTTGGTGGCGGCTACTCTAGGTTTTGGAGTGACAGCATGACGGCCATTGATCTAATTTTTGATTAGGTTTAGGGTTTGAGTCAACATGTGTTTATATAGAATTTAGGATTAATTTAGGCCATCCGATCAACCTAGAAGCAACCTGAACCATCCAAACAAGATAGGGTGACACCTCAGCCCTAATGACTCAGCACTGAGTCACAAAATCGTCATCTCTCAGATCTGCCCGGGGGGGGGGGCAGGTCGACCTGTAGGGGGGAGGTCGACACTAGTGTCGACCCCCTGGTCGACCTGTGTCCTGGGCGGGAATTTTCCCGCCCAGCCCGCTTCTGACTTCTGATTTGAATTTTGAATCTGTTTCGAGCTGTTTGAATTTATTTGAATTTTCTGGAAACTTCCGACTGCCATAACTTCTTCGTACAAAGTTCAATTCACACAAACTCGGATTCTATCTCAACCAGAATTCCGAGACAAACACAATGGCGTAAGCCGTTTCCCTTGATTCTCACATTTAAAATTAAGTATTCTTTAATTTGTTAACATTAATATTAAAATCACGGGGTGTTACAATATCATTGATTTCCGAAGACCTGGAATATAACGGACACTTGTCAAGGTGCGTATTACCCCATCATACATGTGAATCTGCATAGTACCTTCACCCATGACTCTACAACTAGCATCATTTCCCATAAGAATCAGTTTCCCTCATTTTCTTTTAAAAAAACTGAAATAATTCTTATTAGGTGCCATATGAAAAGACATCCCCGTATCTAGCACCCAATGGTCTGATGCATCTGATACTACCGCTGTCAACAAGTCATTAGAGAAAAATTCCCCCACTACAACCGATGAATTTCCAGCTTCAATTTTTTTATTCAAGTTCGGACAATCTCTCTTCCAATGGCCTGGTTTCTTGCAAATGTAGCACTTCCCATCTCTTAACTTTATTTTTTTCTTCTCCCCTCTCTCCATACCACCTAATAAGGCTTCCGTACTACTTCCTCCTCTACCTTCACTCAACCCCATCATCTGATCCCTCAAGTCCTTAGATAGAAGACCTGTCTTCACATCAAGATGTGCCTTCACTGAAGTACCCTCTCTCATCTGCATGATGAAAAACATCTTCAACAAAATCAGACGGTTGGTTAGTGACTTCTTTAAATAGAGTTTTTCTAGTTTGGTCCAAATGTCCTTAGTAGTGGCTCACTGCTAATCTCTAAAATGACATTTTATCCTATTGCTAATTGTAAAGTAGTAAATGCACATTGTTCCATCCCCTTCCTTTCCACGGCTAAAATATCATTCGTCAACTCCTTAGGAGCAAACACCACAGGATGAACATTGTTCCTCATTAGAACAGTTTTCATCTTCCATTTCCACTTCTCGAAGTCTTTATCCCTATTCCATCTTTTTATTGCTAACTGAGATCCTACTGCCATATATGTCCCTTTGACATATGGTCTTGATACAATTGCTGAATTCTCCTCATTTCCTACCATAATTCGTGTACCCTTTCTCAATCAACCTCGTAGCTCTGATACCAATTGTTGGGGAAAATTTTCAAAAATGCCTTGGGAATAAAACCCAACCTTGCAGAAAAACAAATAGGAATGGACTGATGGTGAGGCATAACAAAAAACAGATAGTCACCAGCAAAACAATCATGGATCAAGTAATAAAAAAAGAACATAAGAGATTTATAGTGGTTCCACTAACGTCTTGTTATTATACGTCCACTTGGGGAGCGGAGATTTTATTACTTTTCTAAATAAGAAAATATTACAAGACTGATAATAGAGAAGAAGAAGAAGAAGAAGAAGAAGAAATACAATGCATACATTTACCTAATCCCTATCCTTATACAAGGATTAATACTTGAGGTTGAAGTAATTGATTTATGGTTATAAATTAATGCCTAATTAATTCTCCAATTTATTTGCTCCCAATCAGAGAATTAATTCTTTACTTCAATATCCAAAAAAAAAACTTCTTCCCTTTTCTCTTAGGCTGCAATTGCACATATTTTAGCTTCTTCTACCCTGAATGGGGTCCTAGTAGATCTCCAAATCAAATTTTAATCCCGCTTAGTTACATGGATCTTCATATAGATTACTTTAATCGTTAGGATTAACTGATTTTGAGGACAACATTTGATGATGGCTCATGAATTTTAACCAATTTCAAATTGTAGTGTTCGACAAATACACATTTCTGCTAACCACAAAAGAGAATCTTATTCTGTAAATGGGTTTTTACTGGGTGAAAATTCCCATTCTTTCTCTTCATCCTCTTGGATCGTTTTTTCTTTCATTATTCGTTGGATAATATCTGTAATGCGATTCTCATCGCTCGCTCGTTCCACAGGATTAACATCGATGCTTTTATTGGTGCAATCGCAGTTCAAGCTCCGATGCCTTGCACCTCTTTTGGGAGGTGTCCTTTTGGTGGGGCTTGCGACGCTCTGAGTTGCATGTTTCTCCTCGTGCTATGGCGATTTAACCTTAGAGTCCTCAATGTCGGCCCCCCTTATCTTCCACTAAGAAGTGGGATTGACTAGGGTCTGAGGCTGAAGAGTCCTCTTTTTCGTCAACATTATTTACAACATTCGGTGGCGGAAGATTGGCTTGAGCATTAATCGGGGCATCAAGCCTTTCCATCATCATTTTTGTCATAGCATCCATTTTTCCGTTCAAGTCGGTCACAACCACATTCAATTCATCTTGCGTTACAGATGGCCTAGAGGTCTCCTCCACTTCTCGATTCAAAGTTTGCAGTGTAGCTTTATCACCATGAATATCCTCAACAATCGGGGTAGCTCTAACGGACTTGCTATTTTTCTTCGAACCGCCCATGGCTTGGAGGATGGAAGCGGTTTAAGATTTCAAGGTTAGGCTGTTGGAATTGGAGGAAAGTGTGAAGGAAGGAAATACGAACACGGCACTACGGTGGGCGCCAAATGTTTTCACCAAAAAATGGCTCAAACTCCAAGGGTACAAAAATTGTACTTCACCAATATGGTTAGTAAGTAAATGGAGCCGCACTCAACAAAAGTTGAGAGTAAAAATGTAGGAAAATTAAAAGGAGACAAGGTTTTAGAGTGGTTTAGCCCTAAGCTAGGCCTACATCCACTAAAATGTAAAATGTCATGCACCATCATATAAGTCGTTAAAACAACGACGCTTGAAATCCACAATCGGCTTTTGTCAATTAGTTGATCTTAAGCGTTAGTACGAATTAGAATATTGTATTTGTGCAGATAATATTCGACGAGTTATAAGCTGTTGAATAAAACAGTTCTGTATAGACACACCATTCAATTCAAAATAAATATTCGCCGTAATTGAAAATTTTAACTGACTAATATGTTATTGATGTGGGCAGTCGATAAAAAAATATTAGCCCAGAAACGTGCAATGATTTTGTTGTTGCAGAACAGGTTGCAACATTGAAAAAAGGCACAACCGTTGTGCGCTTTAGAAAGTGTGCATTGCTTCAGTAAAGTTCAACGGCTAGGCAAGTCTCTGGAACAAGTGGTTCAGTGTGAATTGGCATGACCAATCCGTCGCAGATTTTACTCGCCTCACGCACTCGAACCCGAGTTAAAACCGGGGCAATCGCACACTAGCACGTCGTTGTCAATGATAAACACAAAGGCTTAAAACTCGAAGTCGTACATGAATTATTGCTTATTTTAGCTAGAAATGCACCTAACCAAGATACAAACTAATGCATAAGAAGTGTGAGCTAGACCAACCCATGGCAAGTTGAGTCCGATCCATTACAGAAATTTGGCATAATCCATCTAGCTTTTATTAATACCCGATCCTGGAAAAGCCAAAATAAATAAATGAAAGCAGTGTATGCTCACAAGTTATTTACATGTATTTGACATACAACATGTTAACAATGACGTTCATTTCGAAGCTTGCATTTTTTACAAGCAAAATGTACAAACTTTAAGGGCCAAATGTTAACCCTGTTAAAAACACAGATCAGAAATAATTAGTCAAATGCATGACGTATAAATGTCACAAATTGGTATTGTTTTATGGATCGGTCGCCTCAGTTCGATGGGTTGGTCGGACACGTTATAAACGATGGGTCGGTCGGCCTTAACCCGGATGGAGCGACCAGTCTCAACCTGCACCATGGGTGGACCAGTAAATATTTGCTTGGACCGGTCACATTATTCCAGCATGGATCGGTACGTAAAGTAAAAGTATGGATCGACCTCAAAATAGCTGCTATGGCAAACTTGTAATTAGGGAAATGTTCACAAACAAAAGAGAATGGATGCATTAATATGGCCAAGACACGTTGTTGGCCATTCATAAGGAAATGTTCACATAATGATAACATGCGTCCATGCAAAGCTTTTTGATTAGTTGTTACATATAGGAATGTAAAAGCTTACTTGAATGTTTGGAGTACCATGTTTAAGTATACCCCCTTCTCAAAATGAAGAACTCCACGTCAGCATGGAATGGCATATACTTAACGTGCATGACATATAAAGTAAAGACATCCATACAGTATGAAGCGTGAACATATACAGATCGACTTCAAATGTTGCAACAACGGGTCGGTCACAAATATTTGACACGTGGAAGCAGTTCATCAAAATGATGGGTTGGAACTCAATTTATGTATGGGTCGATCATCAGATTTATACATGGTCGGTCAATACCTATCTTTTCTGGTCGAGCACCTCCAAGTGTTGGTCGGTTAGCAACTTATTCGAGCTAGGGTTAGTCGAGAACATCTTTGCTGAGTGGTTGAGCAGTTTCTTTCTTGTATGGCTCGTTCACAAATATAAAATCAATGGCAAAGGGGTAATATACAGATCGGTCATTAGATAGCTACAGTATCATGTTTGTGTCCCAAGCGCGTTGAGCTACAAAGGAGGCCATGTCAGCAACAAAATGTATTTGGATTAGTAAGTTTCCAGAATTCATGCAAATATGCCATCACATACATTTAACCGATCGGATGACACGCATTTAGCTCCAGTACAATGGCAGAAATGGGATAAACGAGGATGACATGTCAGCACGAAATATAGGTCACACAATTCAGGGAATAAAGACAAAAGTAGGATAGTTGTAATTAATTGGATCGACACTTAAGTTATAAAGTGGGTCGGTTACTGCATCATATATTTGGGGTCACACATATTCTCCTCGTGCAATAAATCCCGATCGCACATATTTTGTGTGGTGCACACAAATTCTGGTCGGTCTTACAACTGGCTACAGCTATGTATAGTTGTTTAGTGGCATTTCCGTAAATACACCTATGAACGACCTATACCCTGCACCTCTAAATTACAACTCTAACACTACCTTCAAACTACACCTATAAATACCCCACTTCTCAACCATTCAAGGGACGGAATTTGAAACCTCGTAGGGCTGCCATTTTCACTTCTCCACCACTCCAAATCATTCTAAACTTCTCTAATCGCCATTAATCTTCTCCAAAGCCTACATCCAATACTAAATCACCATGGAACTCATGAAGATCATTTAATTGTTAAGGAGATTGAAGATCTACACCAATACTCCTTGCACTTAGAGAAATTGAGAGAATTTCTTGGCGGATTCAAGTGAAATCTTGAGTAAAAGAGAAAAAAAATAAAGGAGATCATTATGGAAGAGAGAAATGAGTGATATGAGTGAATTCATGTACTTTTAAATTCAAAAGTGATAATGAAAGCTCTTCCTATAGTGGACGTAGGCTGAACCACTATAAAATTCTTTATTTTCTACTATTTTCCTTTTATTTTGTGTTTGTGGCTCCGTAATCTCTAATCCTACCTTTTGGTGAAGTGTTCTAAGAACACCTTTGGTGTTGTGGACATTTTTAATTTCAACAGAAATTGAAGAGCAACATTTTTTCCCTAGAAGAACATTGTAATTGTCATTTGAGCACAATACATTTACACCTAGTTTTCAATTCTAACTATCTTCATGTCAAGTTTTTCCATTTAATCTCGTGGTTTCTGCGCTCCACATTCAACGAAATCCAAAGTACACAAACATGTAGGCAGATACTTATCTTTTCATTGACGTGCATGTAAAATTTCATGGATGTAAAATCTCAAACGTACATGATATTTAATCAAAATATCAATCACAAATCATTTTTTGTGAAATCTCTTAAGCTTATGCATGTTTGTAAACTATGAAGAAATAAGCTACTGTAAATTTAACTAGATCTTCCTAAATCTATTAGTAGCAAACCTTACACTCATCGAAATAACATGATTTGTGGTCATACATGCCTTTTGCTTCAGTACCTTAAGAGCCATTGCATTCAAATGACCATCCATGGTATGACCAAGCTAAAAACAAAACTTAGAATCAAAATCGAATAGAGAAACTATGCTACAGTTGAAATCGAATAGAACCTAAGAATGAAAATCAATCATGCATCGATATCAAACTTACCGAGCTGCGCGGATGAAGAATAGCGACTGACATGGTGTTAAGAAGGCTAATGTTACAGCCTGCAACCTATACAATAAACATGGGCTACCACCAAACGCCACCTACCGGGCCACTAACCAAGCCACCAACCATCTTCTCAGCTTATAAATACATCCTTCTTCTTCATAATTCTTATCCCATTTCAAATCCAATAAGAAGAATAAGTAGAAAAGCTTAGAGTGATATTGAGTGTTGAGTGAAAAGTGTTTTGTGTAATCACTTCGTAATATTCTCTTAAATAAAAGATCTACAGCAGCCCGGAGATGTAGGCATAATTGGTTGAACTTTGTTATCAAATTTTGTGTGTCTTACCATTCTACATTTTATTTCTTTTCTCCACAAATATAGTTATAAGGAAATTTGCATAATTTCCTAACAACTGGTATCTGAGCCATAATTTGTTAGAAAGGAAATCAAATGGGAGTGGAAGCAATGGCGGTAGATGATGGAAGGGTGAAAATCGAGAAGTTTGATGGAGCAGACTTTGGCTTTTGGAAAATGCAGATTGAAGATTACCTATATCAGAAAAAGCTTTATCAACCTCTCTCAGAAAATAAGCCAGAGAATATGAAAGATGAAGATTGGGCTCTTTTTGATAGACAGCCCTCGGAGTTATTCGGATGACGTTATCTCGCAATGTTGCTTTCAACATTGCAAAGGAAACGACCACATCAAGTCTTACGGACGCTCTCTCCAGTATGTATGAGAAGCCATCGGCCTCTAACAAAGATCATTTGATGAATCGATTGTTCAATTTTCGAAGGACAGAGGTGCATCTGTTGCTCAACTTCTCAATGAACTGAATGTAGTTACTTCTCAGCTAAATTCAGTTGAAATTGAATTTGACGAAGAAGTACGAGCATTGATACTTTTGTCTTCCCTGCCAGAAAGTTGGAATGATACTGTCACGGCAATGAGCAGCTCGTCGGAAAGCAATATGTTAAAATTTTATGATATTCGAGATATGGTTCTCAATGAAGAGATCCGAGGAAGAGATTCTGGTGAGTCATCAAAATTTTCAATTTTACATACACAATCAAGAGGAAGAAATTCAACACGAGGAAATGGAAGTAGCAAATCAAACTACCGAGGTAGGTTTAAGGACTGGAGATCTAAATCCAGAAATCCCAACAATTCGCATAGCTCAAAGACCATTGAGTGTTGGAACTGTGGAAAGACTGGGCACTACAAAAATCAATGCAAAAGTGCGCCAAAGGACCAGGAGGCAAAAGCAGAAGCAAATGTTACTTCTACTTCAGGAGGAGATGAAGCATTGATATGCTCTTTGGAGAGCAAGGAAAGGTCTTGGGGTGCTATACTCTAGAGCATTGTTTCATGCCACTTCGCAGAAAGAATTCTTCGAAAGGTATGCCTTTGGAAATCTTGGAAAGATATATGTTTGTGACGATCAACCTTGTGATATTGTTGGTAAAGGTGAGAATTTGATTTTGTTAGGACAATTAGCTAGTGAAGGTTATACTATGACTATCCATGGTGATGATTGGAACATTTCAAAGGGTGCAATGACAATTGCTCAAGGAAAGAAGAGTGGTACTCTTTACATGACATTAGGAGCACGATGTTCGATCACTGTTGCAGCTAGCAATGAAAATTTCAATATATGGCACTAGAGGCTAGGCCATATGAGTAAAAAGGGAATGAAAATTATGCACTCGAAGGGAAAACTTCCAGGTCCACAGTCAGTGGAAATAGGCATGTGCAAAAATTGCATACTTGAAATGCAGAAGAGAGTCGGCCTTCAAGTAAATGGTAAAACCCCAAAGAAGGAAAGACTGAAGCTTGTTTATTCCGATGTTTGAGGAACAACAACCATCTCATCCATTGGTGGAAAGCATTACTTCGTTACTTTCATCGATGATCACTCGCGAAAGGTATGGGTTTACTTTTTAAGGCATAAATCTGAAGTGTTCGAGGCTTTCAGGATATGGAAAGCTATGGTTGAAAATGAGACAAATCTAAAGATCAAAAAGCTTAGAACTGACAATGGAGGTGAATATGAAGATACCAGATTCAAGTAGTTCTACTATGAGCACGGGATCCAATTGCAGAGAACCATGTCGGGTCCGCCTCAACACAATGGTGTAGCTGAGTGTATGAACCAAACGTTGAAAGAAAGAGACAGAAGCATTCGTATACAATCAGGTCTACCAAAGCAGTTCTGGGCAGAAGTAGTCAACACTGCAGCTAATTTAATCAACAGAGGTTCTTCGGTTCCATTAGATCACAAAATACCAAAGGAGATATGGAGTGGAAAAGAGGTAAACTTATCACATTTAAAAGTTTTCGGTTGTATAGCATATGTGCATATTAGTGATCAAGGCAGGAATAAACTTGATCCCAAATCCAAGAAATACACTTTCATCGGCTATGGCGAAAATGAGTTTGGCTACCGCATTTGGGATGATGAAAACAAGAAGGTGATCCGTAGCCGAGATGTGATTTTTAATGAAAGAGTAATGTACGAAGACAGACATAAAACAGAAGTCAACGACTCAAACCAGAGTGAGCTAGTATTTGCAGATTCAAATGATATTCCAGATAGTCTCATAACAGAACCGGCTATAGCAAATTCTTAACCTGATGAAATCGTTGATTTGAGCAGTGTGGACCTGTCTTACACACCACAACATCCTACTCTAGCTCTATTGAGAAGGTCTACTCGACCTAATGTAGCTAACAAAAGATACATGAACTATTTGTTGCTAACTGATGCAGGGGAACCTGAATGCTATGATGAAGCTTCTCAGACTGAAGATACTAGCAAGTGGGAGCTTGCCACGAAAGATGAGATGAAGTCTCTTATCTCCAACCAGACAGGGGAACTAGCTGAGTTACCCATAGGAAAGAAGGCACTTCATAATAAATGGGTGTATCGGGTGAAAGAGGAGCATGATGGTTCCAAGAGATACAAAGCTCGACTAGTCATCAAAGGATTCCAACAGAAGGAAGGAATCGACTACACTGACATTTTTTCTCCCGTTGTGAAGCTCAATACTATCAGGTCAGTATGAAGTATTGTTGCTATTGAAGACCTTCATCTTGAACAGTTAGATGTGAAGACCGCATTTCTTCATGGAGACTTGGATGAGGAGATATACATCCACCAACCAGAAGGTTTCTTCGAGAAAGGGAAGAAGAACATGGTATGCAGATTAAAGAAAAGTTTGTATGGCCTGAAACAAGCCCCAAGACAATGGTACAAAAAGTTTGATGAATTCATGCGCAAGGAAGACTTCCAAAAGTGCAATGCTGACCATTGTTGCTACGGCAAAAGATATAGTTTTAGTTATATCATTTTACTGCATTATGTTGATGACATGTTAGTCGCGGGATCAAATATGGAGGATATCAGACGATTGAAGTAGCAACTGTCAAAGGAGTTTGACATGAAAGATTTTAGTCCAGCAAAGAAGATTCTCGAAATGCAAATCACTAGAGATAAGCAGAGAGGACTCTTGCAGCTATCTCAGGAAGATTACATCAACCGTGTTTTGCAAAGATTCAACAAGGACGATGCTAAGCCAGTCAGTACACTGTTGGCCAATCTATTTCGCTTATCCAAGGATCAGTCCCCTAAAACGGAGGAAGAGAGAAACTTCATGATTGATGTTCCTTATTCCTCAGCTATTGGAAGTTTGATGTATGCCATGGTCTATACAAGACCAGACATTGGCCATGAAGTGAGAGTTATTAGTAGGTTTATGTCAAATCCAGGGAAAGCTCATTAGGAAGCAGTCAAGTGGAATTTGAGGTATCTACGAGGCACTGTACAGAAAGGTTTGTACTTTGGTAAAGGGTAGTTAAAAGCTCAAGGCTATGTAAGTCGATCATCGAAGAAGCACTACTGGCTATGTATTCACGATTGAAACTACAGTCGTTAGTTGGATTCACAGGTATGGAAGATTGTCGCTTTATCCACTATAGAGGTTGAGTATGTAGCAATCACTGAAGCTAGTAAAGAGAAGATATAGCTTCCAGGTTTGTTAATTGAGTTAGGATTCAAGCAGGAAAAGAGTGCCTTATACTGTGATAGTCAAAGTGCAATACTCTTGGCCAAGAATTCAGCATTTCATTCCAAAACCAAACATATTGGGCTTCGTTATCACTTCATCAGATCTCTACTGCAAGATGATGTGTTAATACTGGAGAAGATCGAAGGAAGTAAGAATCGAGCAGATATGTTGACAAAGACGATAGCTATCGAGAAACTGAAGTTGTGATTAACTTCAGTTGGTTTGCTAGAGTAAAAAGAGCAGAACGGCTATTGCATCGATTAAGGTGTGAAAATGGATTGAAATCAATCTTCAAGTGGGAGATTGTTAAGAAGGCTGTTGTTACAGCCTGCAACTCATACAATAAACATGGGCTGGCACCAACCGCCAACTACCGTGCCACTAACCAAGCCACCTACCCCCACCAACCATCTTCTCACCTTATAAATACATCCTTCTTCTTTATAATTCTCATCCCATCTCAAATACAATAAGAAGAATAAGTAGAAAAGCTTAGAGTGAGATTGAGTGTTGAGTGAAAAGTTTTTTGTGTAATCACTTTGTAATATTCTCTTAAATAAAAGATCTGCAACAACCCGGAGACGTAGGCATAATTGGCCGAACTCCGTTATCAATGTTTGTGTGTCTTACCATTCTACATTTTATTTCTTTTCTTAAAAAATCTAATTATAAGGAAATTTGCGTAATTTCTTAACACATGGTTGTTAACTAGGAGCAAGTTAGCTAAAATTGAATTAGGAGTGTGGATTTAAGTTTCGAGATTTCGAGGTAGTAGAAGAGTGATTTAGTTTTGGTTGAAAACAAAGCAGTAGGGGAGTAAGTTAGGGTTTTAAAGGGAGCAATGTGGAAAGGAACGTAAGGCAGAAGTGAACGAAGAAAAGAATGAGATTTAACGGCAACGAAAAAAAGACGAGGGAAATAGGAAGAAATCACATTGATAAAAATGGCATCAACATTAATAACCATTGCAGCTAAACAAGCCATGTTCTACCCTAGTTAACCACTAACTACTTAACAATAGAAGGTCAATCTCTCTTGCAATCCCTGCTTGCTATTAATATAACATTTTCTTGTAGTGAGACTAGAGAAATTTTAGCCTAAAGATCCAAGCTTTTGTATTTTTGTAGATCCGATTCCTTTTTTAAGAGGGCCCTGGGATGAGCAGATTTGAGAAGTTAAGGACGATGAGAAGTTGAGAATAAACAGATCTGAGAAGTTGATTAAAGAGGAATGGAATAGCTTAGGGAAATTGATTTCTAGTTGGTGGTATGAGATTTTAATGGATTAGTGAGATTGTCAACTATAGATGTTGTTTTTAGAAGGAAAATTAACGGATAGATATACATGTTTTTATAGGTGCAGGCTATTGACATGGCAACACATGTTTATGGCTAAGATAACACTATATCAAAATGTTGCATCGTATTACATTTGTTTAGCTAGGGCAACACATTTTTATGGCTATGGTAACATCAAAAATAGAAAGTTGCAGTAGGACCAAAATATTATAGCTATCGTGACATTTTAGCTGGCAACACTTCGCAAATCTATTGTAATAGACCGTTTATGGCGTAGTGTTTAAAAAGGACTTTTTTCGAACAATATTTGCAAAAATTATCAAAAATATATTTTGTAGAAACTTAAACGATTCAGGTTACCTGTTAACAAAAAAGAAAGTTGGCCACGCCAAAAATGCGAAAATCGAAACCAAACACTAAAAGAACAAAATAAATTTTAGCTTAACAAGGAAAATGCGATAATATACCTACGACAAAGACAACGCAAAAACCTGTCCTTTGCTAAAATTTATTTAATACAGAATTTTATTCTTGTCAGCTCTAAGACAACTGTAGTTAGATAAAAATGAAATTTCATTCAAATAGACACGCACGAATGACATAAACATTTTCAACATAGAAATCTCATAAAAAGTCATGCGATTTCAAAGACAACACACTAATAGTTATAAACAAGAATTACCACAAAGCCAAGAAAAAATGCTAGAAAGCGAAAACAACAAAGACAACAAACGAACAACAACACCAAAATTCTTAATATAATGCTTATAAACAACAACATATCTTTCTCCACGACTGGAGCTCAAACCCTTATTATGACCTTTGATTGATTATATCATGATAGCAAGATGCTCAATCTCGTTTTACAAAAACTTCTGGTGTTGTTGGAGGTTTCCATGTCACCATCCCTTACAAAGGAGAACTAGAGATGACAAAATAAACCTACCACACGAAGCTGCTCTTCACGGCGACTAACCTAACATTATCTAACGATAACATGAATAGGTGAATATATAGAAAATAACTCCGTGAAACAACATATAAGAACAACAAACTGAATCAAATATGATGCGATAAAAATTGATGGTTACACCATCGATCAAAGAAAAGATTTATTCCCGCATCTTAAGAGAAATCTAGTCATAACTTTCCATCTATAAAACGATGTGCTAAATGGGTCACACATCTAATGGGCAGTCGAATATAGATTCCCGAACTTAAAAACTGACATTAAGCAAAAGGAGATCTGCTGCAAAATCTCCAAAGCCAACTAAGACAAAGATCATTCAAGTCCGCGTAAAACACGAATACCTCTAAAACTCATCGATATTCTCCTCAAAAAGAACCATCCAAAGACAACTCACTCTTTTCCTCTGAAAAGAAGATTGCCTTCATCCAAAAAATTTTCCGACAAAGATACGATGAAGGTGGATGCAGCGTAAACGACAATCTATACAAAGATCTCGAAGCAAAGTACCGGTGCAAGTTCAACTATCACGAAAAAATTTCTTAGCCCTATAGCAGTGAGACCTTTTGGACATTATGATCCAACCAAATGATCTCTCCCTAAGAATGAGAGTTAAATGATACTAAAAAGATCAGGTAGTGCAAGTAGGTATTATGGGCTAAGAAATGATCAGAGAGAAGAAATTGGGTTTGATCTTGAAGTCATAGTGGGTGAAAACTTACGTGTAAACTAGCGTGGAAAAAGGAGGAGACAACAAGGAAAGGAAGAAAAATAAGAATATAGTTTGGTTAGATGCTGAAGGAAGAACAAAAGAAAGAAGATAAGGAGGGAAATTTGGACGCAACTTTTGCGGTTGAGTCCTAGGTTCAAGTGTTTCAAAACCCATCAACTAGTTGACCACTCTAGTATAATGCTAAATGGTTAGCTATTAAATGAGCTTTGAACAAAGATCGAACCCTGACATTATTAGGTCGGATTAAAATATTAATGATCCCATGTCATCTTTTAATATTTGACGTGATTCGAAAAATATTTGTCCTCATCACAGCGGTATCATATACCATAGTCAAACTCTGAACCATCCCCAAAGATTCAAAGTAGTCTCAAAAAAGGCTGCAACCACACAACGAATTAAATTCCAAATTAATTTAGCTAGAAATCTATAATTAAACTGAAAACAGATTCTGTGCATTTAGCGCATAGCCGTACTATAGCAGAGGAGGTGAAAAATGTGTAGCTGAGATAAAGCGGGGAGATGGCGGGGATATAGTAGAGGCATAAGAGTTCCTTAGATATAAAACCAAATATTTGAAAACTAATTAATCATCTTTCTCACATTATATGTGTGTATAAGAAACTTGTAACACCCCAGAATTTAATACACTATAACCATACAATAAAGACAATAAGATGAATATTATATAACTAAATATTCAGAATTAAGTAAAACCGACTTTACCATTATGTTCATCTCGAAATTCTGGTTCAGACAGACCCCAAGTTTGCGTAAAATGGTTAACGTATGGAGAAGTTATGAACCTTAGAAGTTTGTAAGGAGAACATATATTCAAAATAATTCAACACGAGATGACGCGTAGAAAATGAACGTTGTGGG
Source organism: Allium sativum (assembly GCA_030737875.1). NCBI lineage: Eukaryota > Viridiplantae > Streptophyta > Magnoliopsida > Asparagales > Amaryllidaceae > Allium > Allium sativum. The sequence continues at coordinate 5,329,036 of CM060912.1, forward strand.
ACAACCCAACCTGGTCCTGGGTCGACCTATGGGTCGACCCATGCATGGATAGGGTTGACTAATTAGGTCGGTGGGTCGACCCAGCAAAATGTTGAGCGGATTATTTCTATTGTACCCGGACTGTTCTGTTTGTTAGGTTCGTTGGATGACTTGTATGGCTAGATTTGAACCCTAAGATCTAAAGGTTAATAATTAGCTCTGTAAATATATAAAAAGGGTGGCTCTCTCCCATTTCGATACACACAATTACTCTTCATGTTCTCTTCCTCCATGGATCTATTCTAAATATATATATATAATAGGGAGATTCCGCTGAAGCCAAGATCTACTAAGATAATTCAAGATTCAACTTCTACATACAACCGTTTTTCAAGAACTGTTTGTGAACCTAATAGTTATCAATGTGAGTTCAAGTTATTTTCAGATCTGATATTTAAACAAGTATTATGACAGTAAATAAAAGTGGATCTAGAAAATACGATACTTATAGTTGTTTTCTATATTTTTCTTTTACTGTTATTCATCTATGCAGTTGTTACAGTAATATATGTTCTTTTACTGTCATTTGATTTATCAGTTATCTATCTTCCCTATTCCTATTCTGCTATTTTGTAGTCTTGTTTATATGCCTATTTCATTCAATTGATTTGATTATGTTCTTCTCCTTCTGTTTTTTCCTTTTATTTACGCTAAGCCTAGGCCATCGAGAGCCTACGCCATTTCCGATTTATTTTGCATAATACTGAAATTAGGATAATATGAAACGACATGAAAGAGGAGAATTTAGCATATCATAAATTGAGGACTTTTGACTGTAATTTGGGAATATAATGAAAAGGGATAATATGCATACTTGCTGTAATTTGGGAATATAATGAAAAGGGATAATATGCATACTTGTTGTAATTTGGAAATATAATAAAAAGGGATAATATGTATATACTTGTACATGCTGTAATTTGGAAATATAATAAAAAGGGATAATATGTATATACTTGTACATGCTGTAATTTGGGAATATAATTAAAAGGAATAATATGCGTATGTGTAAACATATTAGAATATACTTAATACAAACATTAAGTAAAGAACATGTTATGAAATGTAGGTACTAGATGTAGGTTAGTAAACTGAATGACTATATTATATAAATCTGGCCAGATGCTTATTTTGTGGAAAGGGTTGTACACATAATAACATTCACAGAAAAATGTAATATTACAACCACGCTTATTAATCAACTTAAACCTACTAAGTTAAACATGATTATTAATAAGCTAAGAGGTCCATCGTTCTGTTGTCGTATCGGGTTTTGGGGACTCTTAAATCCTAGTTAATTTGGGGGAAAAAGCTTAGGAGTTTGGCTTGTGTCAATCTTGCTATGTGGAACCCATATCTATCTGTATCCCTAATAGTATTTTGTTAGAGGGCTTCACACTAGTTGGGGGTAAGGGCACGCTTTACTGAATTGGATAGTAAGAGGTTCAAACGAAGAAGGTGGGAGGGAGCGTTCCAGTGGAGTCATGAGCATGCATGGGTCCAATAAGGGAAACTTAGACGTTGTAACACTAGTAAATGGGTATGTGTTATATAAGTTGTTGGGTTAGAAAGTGATACACCCTATTGTCGGGGCTGACACCGGGTATTTACATAATAGGGATCTGATCGCTTGGGTAGTAATTAGAGTACAGCTAATCATGTTGTTTCTGTTATGTAATTAGGGTAACACCTAATCATGTTATGTAATTAGGGTACAGCTAATCATGTTGTTGTATAATCCCGCTGTTATGTAATCATGTTCTTACTGTTGTGTAATAAGGGTAATGCCTAATCTTGTTAATACTGTTATACTAATATTGGTGCACAAAACCTGTTTTAGGGATATAGAGAATAAGCTTTACTCGATTACTGTTTATCCTATTTTATCTTGTTGTTCCTGTTTATCTTATTAATTGTTATCTTATATGCTATTGTTCTTTCTCATCCAATCTTGTTTACCTGTCTTGATACCTCTACTTTATGCATATACTGAAAATCACTGGAATTCGCCTGGCTTTATGTCTGACCTATTTTGTTTCACTTCTTTCTCTTCCTCCCTCCCCCCACCGTCCCTTAGGTCCTCAGATTGATAGTACTCCTCAGTGATTAGGATTTTCTTTTTCAACTTGGATTTGGACTTCCTCAACCGCTTTGGTTATCTTTCTGCTCTGTTACGGCTTACTTTGAGGGATATGGATGTGTACTATTGCACTTTGATAATTTACATTATGGGATAGATGGATTATTTGAAGTTCTTGGTTTTTGATGTAACTGGTTTGATGATGTAACCGGATTTGAAACAATGTTTTAGTTTTATAAAAAAAGTTTGATTTTCCACTGCTTACTTATATTTGTCTTGTGAATTTCTATTACTGTTTACCTATTGCGCTTCACGAAACTTAATGCACTTTCTTATGAGTGACATTAATGGACGTGGGGTGTCACATTTGGTATCAGAGCTGAAGGTTACAAGATTGGTGAAAAGTTTTGAAAAATTGATTTAAAAAGCAAAGTATTTTCAAGTAAAAACCTATTTTTTTAAAACATTTCCCGCACGCCATATTCAATATTCTTTCGATCACTTGTTGAATTTGTACTTCTTCTCTTTTCATCATGTATGGGTCACCCAATCTTCTTGAGGGCATTCCACTGTCGGCATGCTTTTGTAGGTATCTAGAGGCTACGACACCTGCTGGAGTTCAAGAAGATGCCCCACCCCCAGTTGCCGCCGAAGTAGCTCCACCTCCACGAGTAGATAACTTTTCTAACCTTTGTAAGGACTTTTGCGCTATGGGAGCAAAATCGTTCCATGGTACAGAAAGCTTTGTTGAGGCGTGCAGTTGGATTAGAGAAACAGAAAATGAGTTTGGTCTTTTCGAGCTCGGTGATAGGAGGAAGATACAGTTGGCCTCTTGGAAACTGAATGATGTGGCTTCCTACTTGTTGGAAGTGACACAGGCAGTACAACCAGTAGCAACTTGGGATGATTTTAGACAGAGATTTGAGATGAAGTTTTTATCTCAGGTGGAAGAAGGATTACAGATGGAAAGATTCTTGGCTTTGAAATAAGGAAACATGTTTGTTAAGGAATATGTCAACCAGTTTAATAAGCTGCTGAGATTTGGTCTGGACTTGGTAAATACTCCACATAAGAAGGCTCTTAGGTTTGTGAGAGGGTTGAATCAACTTCTCCGAAGACTAGCGTTGCCACATATACCCATGGGGGTGACGTTTGAGAGGCTTATTGACATTGCTCTAATGCACGAAGATGGAAAGGATGAAAAGAAAGACAACAAGGATGAGGAGACACGGTCTAAGGGCGAGAATACAAAGTGGTGGCCCAAGAAGGGAAAGCTTTGGGTTGAATTAAGTGTCATGTTTGTGAAGCTTTGGGTCATTTTGTGAAGGAATGTAGAAAGACAAAGAAAGCATGTTTTAACTGTTCTCAAACGGGACATTTCACTAAGAAATACCCTAACAAGCAAGGACTAGGGGCGGGATCTTCTGGACAAGTGCATGCTCTTGAAGCTCGTAGACCTAATCGAGGTAGGAAAGTCACTGGTGAAGGTTTGATTTCCCTTTTAACTATCATGTTAGAACCCTTTTCTATTCTGGCGCTTCTCATTCATTTATATATGGTACTGTAGTAGATAGTATGCACCTTAATACTTGTATAGTCTCTGATCCTATAATAGTCTCAAACCCCATAGGAGGTACGCCTCATTTATTCATGATATGTAGGGGTTTGAGAATTTCTATCTTGAGCGTCGAGTTTGAAAGCGACGCATATGGTTGGACTTTATGGGCTATGGTTTGATTCTAGGAATGAATTGGCTAGCCATGTATGGTGCCATCCTAGACAGTGAGAGGAGAGTTTTGAGGCTTCTTACGTGCCAAGGAGAACTCTCGAGATTTCGTGTGACCCACGGGGGTCAGTTATGCTCAGTTTCCTAGAATCCCTTGACACTTCTGTTGATAATTTGCGATCGGTATCCATAGTTACAGATTATCTGGACGTGTTTGATAAGGTTAGGGGATTACCTACGAGGTGTGAGATAGACTTTTGGATTTACTTGGTAGATAATGCGAAGCCAGTAGCTTTAACAGTGGGCCACATGGCTCCTTGAGAGAGGAGGGAGCTCAGCAAGCAAGTAAGGGAGCTATTCGAGAAAGGATCCATTGGACGGAGTATATCAGAGTGTGGAGCTCCAGTCTTCTTTGCAACTAAGGTAGAGGGATCACTTGGTCTATGCATGGACTATAGAGAGCTGAATAAGCTCACCAAGAAGAATAGGCACCCGCTTCCGAGGATTGATGACTTGTTTGATATGCTAGTAGGCACATTAGTTTTCTCGCAGATGGATTTGGCCATGGGATTTCATCAGTTTAGAATGGTAGATGACTGTATCGATAAGACTGCTTTCAAACCTCCAGACGGTTTATTTGAGTGTCTGGTCATGCATTTTGGGTTAACCAATGCACCCACATATTTTGTAGACTTGATGAGTAGGGTGTTTAGAGAGTTTCTGAACAAGTTTATGGTGGTCTTCATGGATGATATTCTGATCTTCTCAAGGAACAAGGACGAACATGCCATACACTTAGGAGATATTTTGCGGACTCTTAGATCGCATTAGATCAGGGCAAAAAAATTTAAGTGTCACTTTTGGAGAAAGGAAGTAAGGTTCCTAGGGCATGTAATCTCCAAGGATGGGATAGTAGTGGGCCCCGCTAAAGTCGTTGCAGTTGAAGATTGGAGGGATCCGACGAATGCGACGGAGGTGAGAAGTTTCCTAGGGTTTGTGGGCTATTATAGAAAGTTTATCAACGACTTTGCAAGGATATCAGCCCCACTCACCTGATCGACGAAGAAGAACCTGGCTTTTTCTTGGAGCATTGATTGCGAGGATGTTTTTCAGAGGTTGAAGCAGGCTCTAACATCAGTGTCAGTCCTGACTCTCCCCGGTGGAAGCTAGATGTTCACAGTCTACATAGATGCTTGTGGCATAGGACTTGGTGTCGTATTGATGCAAGTGGGAATGGTAGTATGCTATGGAAGGAGACAGTTGAGAGTTCATGAGAAGAACTATCCTACCCATGACCTAGAGTTGGCTTCTATATTGTTCGCATTGAAGTCTTGGCGACATTATCTACTTGGAGAGGGATTTGAGCTATACACAGATCATAAGTCCCTCAAATATTTGTTCTCATAGAAGGATCTCAACCTAAGGCAACAACGATGGATGGAGTTCCTAGCGTCCTACGACTTTGAGATAGCTTATAACCCGGGCAAGGATAATGTAGTGGCGGACGCGTTGAGTAGGCAGAGGATGGCCTTGAGTCCTCTATTCATAGAGAGGCAGAGCCTGGAGTTTATATCGACTTCCGATTTTATGCCATCAACGAATTTCACACCTGATTAGTTAGCATCGATGATCTTACAGCCTACTCTCATGGAGCGTATTGGATCCATGCAGCGAGAGGACCCGCGTATTGCAAACATTGCTGGACAGACTTAGTAAAGGAGAGACCTCTAGTCACCTTAGTGGATACATTATGGATGATAAAGGGTGAGACGAGATGGAAGGCTTTGTGTTCCCCGAGATAGAGATTTGTTGAGGACAGTTCTTGAGGAGGCTCAGCATTCTTGGATGACTATCCATCTGGGGGGCGACAAGATGTATTGAGACATGAAGAGAGTTTTTTTTTGGACTGGCATGAAGAAGGATGTGGCGGAATTTATGGTCCAATGTTTGACATTCCAGCATGTAATGTCTGAATAAAGGGAACCATGAGGATTGTTTCAGCCCTTGGATGTCCCACAATGCAAGTGGGAGAGAGTCTCTATGGACTTCATTCATGGACTACCCAGATCGAGGATGGGCAACACCAGTATTTGGGTGATAGTAGACAGACTTATGAAGAGTGCTCACTTTAATCCTGTCAAGAGTAAGAGTACAGTAGCTTGGCTAGCATCGATATACCTTCGAGAGATAGTCCGACTTCATAGAGTACCTTCCAGTATAGTAAGTGATAGTGACCCTATCTTTACTAGTGAGTTTTGGAAGAGTTACAAGAGGCACTAGGTACACACTACGTTTGAGCATAGCATACCACCCTAAGACCGACAGACAGACTGAGAGGGTGAATAGGGTTCTTGAGGATCCTCTGAGACTGTGTATCCGAGATTTTGGAGGGACTTGGGAGGATCATCAACCATTGGTTGAGTTTCCTACAACAATGGTTATTAATCAAGCATAGTCATAGCACCCTTCGAAGCACTTTACGGATGACCTTGTAGATCGCTGACTTGTTGATGGGAGTTTACAGACATACTTCTACTTGGACATGAGATGATTCGAGAGACTTCCGAGAAGATTGATCTTATCTATCGATGTATGAAGACAGCTCAGGACAGGCAGAAGTCATATGCCGATAAGAGGGGGACCGATTTGGAATTCGAAGTAGGAGATATGGTCTTCATCAAAGTATCACCGTTGAGGAATGTAGTTCCCTTTGGCTCCGTAGGGAAGTTGGTGCTAAGGTTCATAAGGCTATTCCCCATAGTGGAGAGGATAGGTCGGATGACCTATAGGATTAGACTACCAGACAGATTGGTGGGCGTACACGATGTGTTTCACATTTCCCATTTGAGGATATGTCTACATGATGTGGCAGAGGTAGTGGAACCGAGCACACTTGAATATGTAGAGGTTGAGAAGGAAGCATTGGTGAGAAGAGTTCCTACTCATATTCTTGGATCAGAGGTTAAGAAATTACACAACAAAGAAATCAGATTGGCGAAGACACAGTGGGGAGAAGACTGCGAAGACGCGACGTGGGAACCCGAAAACAAGATTCACACTTCTTACCCTTTTCTTTTTGAGAGTACGTTCTTAATTTCTTTTCCAAGCTTTTATATTTCGCATTTGCTTCTATCATTCGAGTATGTTTATCATATCGTTCAAACCTTCGATCCTTAGGAAGAAAAACCAATTGTTGGAAACATGTGTTTGAGACATGTTATGAGTGATTGTTGCAAGTGGATGCAAGTGTTTGCTAGTGGTTTCCCATGGATGCATACACACACACTAGGCACTAGATCAGTTCAAGCACTTACATATTGCATATGGATGTGTGCACATTTTAATTTTCTATGGATGGAAAGGGTTGAATCATCATATGGACGTTGCATTTCAGTGAATGATTGTGCACACATATAGAACTTATATGTTATACTAGGGCTCTTTTTGCTTACATATTAGATACATGGAATAGACATATGTTGCATTAAGGAGGTCAGCTGAATCAGTCGACCACCTGATTTTCGCATTAGCTTAGGGACATATACACAAAAAAAAAATCATATGTTCATATAACCAGTAGAATCTTTTTAAGTACAATGGATGCCAACGAATGATGGATGAGTAGATGGTTGTAGGTGGTTATAGAAATAATAACATTCTCCTTAACTTGGAAATTTTAGGGACAAAATCCTTTAAGTAGGGGAGAATGCAACACCTCAGAATTCAATACACTATAACCATACAATAAGGACAATAAAATGAATATTATATAATTAAATATTCAGAATTAAGTAAAACCGACTTTACTGTTGCGTTAGTCTCGAAATTCTGGTTTAGATAGACCTAAGTTTGCATAAAACGGATAAAGTATGAAGAAGTAATGAACCTTAGACGTTTGTAAGGAGAATATATATTCAAAATAATTTAAAACGAGACAATGCGCAGAAAATGAACGTTGCGGGACGACCAAACCTGAGCCTGGGTCGACCTATGGGTCGACCCATGGGTTGACCCAATAGGTCAGTAGGTTGACCCAAAAACATGTTGGTTGGCTTTTTTCTGCTGTACATGGACTGTTTTGTTTGTTAGGTTCATTGGATGACTTGTATGGTTAGATTTTAAATCCTAAGATCTAAAGGTTAAGCGTTAGATCTGTAAATCTATAAATAGGGTGGATCCCTCTTATTTCAATACCCACAATTATTCTTCATGTTCTCTTCCTCCATGGATTTATTCTAAATATATATATGAAATGAGGAGATGCTGCTGAAACCTAAATCTACAGAGATAATTCAAGATATGCATACAACCTTTTTTCAAAACTGTTTCTGAACCTAATACCTAGCAATGTGAGTTCAAGTTATTTTCAGATCTGAAATTTAGACAAGTATTATGACAGTAAATAAATGTAGATCTAGAACGAACAATACTTATAAGTTGTTTTCTATACTGTTCTTTTACTGTTATTCATCTATGCAGTTGTTACAGTAATATATGTTCTTTTACTGTCATTCGATTTATCATTTATCTAACTTCCCTATCCCTATTCTGATGTTTTATGTATTTACAATCTTATTTATCCTATTTCATTCAATTGATTTGAGTATGTTCTTCTCCTTCTGTTTTTCCCTTTTATTTATGCTGAGCCTAGGCCAATGAGATCCTAGGCCATTTCCGATTTAAGATTGCGTATAACTGAAATTGGGATAATATGAAATGCCATGGAAAAAGGAGAATTTAGGGGAATATCATATATTGAGGACCTTTGACTGTAATTTGGGAATATAATGAAAAGGGATAATATGCATACTTGCTTTAATTTGGGAATATAATGAAAAGGGATAATATGCATACTTGCTATAATTTGGAAATATAATAAAAAGGGATAATATGTATATACTTGTACATGCTGTAATTTGGGAATATAATTAAAAGGAATAATAAACATGTTAGAATATACTTAATACAAACATTAAGTAAAGAACATGTTATGAAATGTAGGTACCAGATGTAGGTTAGTAAACTGAATGACTATAATATATACATCTGGCCAGATGCTTATTTTATGGAAAGGGTTGTACACATAATAACATTCACAGAAAAATGTAATATTACAACCATGCTTATTAATGAACTTAAACCTACTAAGTTAATCCTGATGATTAATAAGCTAAGAGTTCCATCGTTCTGTTGTCGTATAGGGTTTTAGGGACTCTTAAATCCTAGTTAATTTGAGGGAACAAGCTTAGGGGTTTGGCTTGTGTCAATCTTGCTAAGTGGAACCCATATCTATCTGTATCCTTATTAGTATTTTGTTAGAGGGCCTTGAACTAGGTGGAGGTCAAGGACGCTTTACTGAATTGGATAGTAAGAGGTTCAAATGAGGAAGGTGGGTATGGGAGTGTTCCGGCGGAGTCACGAGCATGCATGGATCCGATTAGGGAAACTAAGACGTTGTAACACCAGTAAATAGGTCTACGCTATATAAGTTGGTGGGTTATGGAGTGATACACCATACTATCGGGGCTGATACAGGGTATTTACGTAATAGGGAGCCAATCGCTTGGGTAGTAATTAGGGTACACCTAATCCTGCTGTTTCCGTTATGAAATTAGGGTAACACCTAATCTTGTTATGTAATTAGGGTACACCTAATCTTGCTGTTGTATAATCCTGTTGTTATGTAGTCCTACTGTTGTGTAAGTAGCGTAATGCCAAATCCTATTAATCTTGTTATACTAGTATTGGTGTGGAAAACCTATTTTAGGGATATAGACGAGAAGCATTATTCGATCACCTTTTATCCTGTTTTATCTTTTTGTTCCTATTTATCTTGTTTACCTGTTATCTTATATGCTACTGTACTTTCTCATCCAGTCTTGTTTACCTGTCTTGATACCTCTACTTTATGCATATACTGAAAATCACTGGAACTTGCCAGGCTTTATGTTTGACCTATTTTGTTTCCCTTCTTCCTCTTCCTTCCCCCCTCCGGTCCTCAGATTGATAGTACTTCTTAGTGATTAGAACTTTCTCTTTCAGCTTGGATCTGGACTTTCTCTGATGTACCGCTTTGGTTATTTTTCTGCTCTGTTATGGCTTACTTTGTAGGATATGCCTTTGTATTATTGCACTCTGATATTTTACATTATGTGATAGATGGGATATTTAAAGTTCTTGGTTTTTGTTGTAATTGGTTTGATGATGTAACCTGGTTTGAAACAATTTTTTGGTTGTAAAAAATCAAGTTTGATTTTTTGCTGCTTACTTATATCTGTCTTGTGAATTTCTGTTATTGTTTACCTATTGCGCTTCACGAAACTTAATGCATTCTCTTAAGAGTGACATTAATGGACGTGAGGGCGTCACAAAACTAATATTAATTAATGTTATATAACAAAATCATGGAATATCATAGTTATGCATGTTAAATTTAGTGAGTGCAATTGATTGTTACCATATATTCGGCACGTATGCCTTAAAATTTGCCATTTAGCTAAATTTACTAAAAAAATAAAATAAAAAAGAATTTTTCAAATCGATCTCTATATTAATACTGCTAAAGCAAATGCTAAAAACCCTTAATTTAGTGGATGCAGCGGAAAGTAGAGGGGCTAAAAGCGATATATTGTTCACCAATGCTAAATTGAAATAGCGTAGCGGTTGAAGAGTGCTATGAGCTATAGCGAGGATATTGTAGGGATTTAGCGGGGCTTTAACTGCACATAATGGATTTTCCCCTTACCTAGATGACAAACAAACCGAACGACCTAAGAAAATAAATACCTGAAAAATATTTCAGCTAGCATTTCATATGTGGATCTCTTTGATTATCTTCCTTGTCTAGTTGACGGGTCAACTACCCTAAGCAGAACGAAAGATTTTCCATAGTGCTTTCGAAAGAAAATTTAAAACTTTTTCGAAATTTGATTCATTTATTATAAACTTAAGGTTTCCTATTATAAATCCATTTAATTATTATTTATATTCAAGTTTATATTACTAGTTGGAAAACTTTTTCACATTCCAAGGGTCGGGATTTTAAAATCTCGAGAAGATCAATTGTGATAGTTTCGATAATTCATCCAATATATAAAAAGAGGAACACTAAAAATCAGAAGGAATGGGTGTTAATTATTCTTAAGTTTTGAGGCATATTCCTTGTCATTTTCAATTCCCATCATTTTACCAATTCGATTATTTATTAAAATTACCAAAAAAAACCCGAACAATTTTGAAATGCGAATAGAGTTAAAATCGTAAAATTATATTTTTAATAAAACTATTTTCCAAAACCAAGTTTTACAATTTTCGAAATCCATATTATTTTTCCAAAACAGTTCAAAATGGAAATTCTTTCGAATACAAGACTAAGAACTCAACAGAATATTTTCCAACAAAAGAATATCCAAAATTTCAACAAAGTATTAAATGGATATACCTCATAATTATATTTCCTGAATGGCACAACATATTAACAAGAAATTCCCGTTTCAAGACCAAGAAAAGGTCATTGAGTGGAACCATCAACAAAGCCAAAACCCAAAAAACGCAGTTCTCTCAGTTGCAGCTAGATTTACGTCTAGTTTCCAAGCTCAAATCAGTGGGATTCACCATATGCTGTCCTCATGCTCTTCACAACGAAATCGCCAATGCACATATGGGGTAAGACAGAATTGGCCAGAAAACTTGAACTCAATATATTTCAACTTCTTAGTCGCTTAAGGCCCATCTAAAATAAATAGCCCCACGACTATTTCATCTTCGAAATAATTTAAAGTCTAGTAAGAAAGATGAAGAAAAGAGAAGAAAATCGAGCACGTTCCCTCAAGAGTCTTAATTTAATTAATTCCTATGATCGTCTAACCTAAGCTCTAATACCAAATATAACACCCCACACTCTTCTAAGCCCAAATTTCGACAAAAAACGAAACTCAAACCCATCCAAGCATGGAGCGTGTAAATCTGATACCTGCAAATAAATGAGCATGAGCATAATCAGAGTATGGTAAAATAACTCACAGTGGAAACTGAATAAGATAGACTAGTATCAACTCCGGTAACTACCTTATAAGAGTAAGTCACTACAGCAATAGCGTGCATGAGAGAGAACGAGAACCGTAAACCAAACTTGAACACTTGCTAAGACCTTGCCTATTTGAGATAACGTGGTACTTGTAATGAGAAGGGAATCAGAACAATAAGTTCTAGTGAGCAGAAAGAGTATAACATTGTCTACAATACACAAATGTATTCCGTTTGGTTCAACCAGAGTCATATGTATAACAAGGCCTGTAATTCTAACTTAACCTTGTAAACACTTACGCACGACAATCACCCAAATGCTTTCCAATGATAAACGATATCGCAATACTGAGACAAAACTTTTATGCTTAAGTAAGAAGCCTTATAAACCACCACTCAATTACAACTAAAACTAAAAGGCGGGCTTTCCAATACCAACACTATATAAGAAGGTATATTAGGATATATATATATATATATATATATATATATATATAGCCACTTAATATCATCCCTACCAATATGGTATAAGGGTGCATCCTATCGATCACTTAAGACCCAAGCGGATCGATCGATCACTTAAGGACTTTTAGGTGGTTTAGCCCAACTAATAAAAAATATAGGACACTAGCTATAGGTCCACTAAGATTCTTTCATTCACGTAAATAAACTCATGCCCCGCATAAGGTGACATATAGTAAGCAATCACTTAAGACTAGTCGGATAGGTAGATGTCGCACACTATTTAAGACCTTCATATGGTGGATCCCCTCGTTACCATCTAGCTGACCTTATTGGATGATCTGCTAACCACTAAATACTTTTCCTTAGGATAGGTTGACCTATGGTATCTCCATACTAGTCATTTAAAACCTATTCCCAGGGTGGACCCTCAACCCTAGCCACTTAAGACCCTACGGAAATGGACTAATCGTGGAGATTATCAAACTCTTACCCAATCAGCCTTTAATGCTTTTTATTCATGGGAGGTGGGATACACGATCACGTAATACCTTTTTATAGGTGGATCTAGCCACATAAAACCTTAATTCTCAAAGCAGACCACGTAATTAAATTATTTCCTTTTTGGTTTCCTCTTTTAAAAAGGAGGAGGGCCCTACAACCACTTAAGACCTCGCTCACATAGCAAACCATAAATTTGAAAATAATCCTATAATGCAAACTAATAATCGTCACGGGTTCCTATGGTCTATGATGTCTCACATCAGTTGGACAAATATTCGATTATTGGAAAATGCAGACCTTTGTCAAATTAGGAAATTGACATCACATCATTAACCTACTAAGTCCAATTCTAATTCTAAATATTTTAATTCTAGGTTAACTATAATAGAGTAAGGAAAACTTATAACTTCCTATCCTAGGATGTTTAGTTATTTATTTCTTGGATTGGACTTAGTATTTAAAACGACGATCAATACCCATTAATCCCCTTTTAATTTCATTTAATGTCATTAATTAGGGTTATTTCCATTTATGACCATAACAGTCATATTTTCCTAAGGCACTATGTAAACACCTTTAATGTCATTTATTACCATTAATTATAATAAATGTCATTTATGAACCTAATGGTCATGCTTTCCTAAGACATTAATTAAACCAATAAATGTCCTTTTTATATCAGTCCCTTTTTATTTCTAATATAATTATTGTAACTCCTTAAACATTTCCATTTTATTTAATTTGATTTATTCTTATATATATATATATATATGTTATAAGAATGATTTATTTCCTTAATTGGATATATAATTCCTATTCATAGTCATCATTTTCGAATTGTAACCAATTAGGCATAACTACCTAATTCAATTTATTTTCCCCAACTCAACGATGGTTACAATAGTTATTATTCCTTTATGACCTTATTCATACCAAATCAATCACATTTATTGCTACAATGACCATAATATATTTCCATTTAATATGGATTATACTTCCATATGTAATTCCATAAAATGGAAACCATTCAATCACACATATACATCAAACATTAATTATAATATGTTTCGTTGTTTACGTAGATTTGGAAGGATAACATATATATACAATATTTTATTTTTGCATAGTTAACGTAATCAATATGTTTTTATCTCATTATTATTAAATTCAAATGCTTTGGTCTAAGCTAACAACTAAAATGATCCTTTTATGTTCAATCTTGCATTAAGAATCCAAATCCCATAAAAAGTTCAAAACTGAAATTACTGTAAATTATGTCATAAAATATTTTAAAGAGGAACAACATATTTCAAATCATAAGAAATATGTAATATATGTTTTTGGAATGGTTGATGTAAACTATGTACAAACATACATAAATCTATGTTTGTCCATGAATTTACACAACCCTTTCCTTTTAGGCTTTTTGTAAATATTTCTTACTAATTTCAAATAATATCTGTTTATTGAAAAAGAACAAAAGGCATATTTACAATAATCAAGTTAAAACCCAAGCAAAACTGAATACAAATAGGCTTATTTATTTTTAACAAAACTTACATGAATCACAAATCAACATCAAAACTACATATCTAGAATAAAACTTCACTTTAACAATGATTTATGGGATTGATTTCCAGATCTATGGTATTTACAATAACCGCAATATTTTTAAACCCAATTATAAGCATATAAAAATTATGATAGTCCCACAAAATATTAATATTCAAAACCATAACAGATTGGCTGAACACATAGGCATACATTTCAGATTTAATACAAATGATGAATTCAAATTATTGTAAATTATGTATATTAACTTTCCACTCACTTGAAAGCATCCAAATTTGAATCTGAATAGTCTTTTAGGCCTACAATTCCTAAATTCTTACAGATCTACAGTTATTCTGAAAAGGGGTTACTTTCAGATTTGTAGATTTGCAAGAAAATAAGAAAAGAGTGTAGAAATATGATGAAGAAGATCCTAAACGCCAATCCATACTTTTTCTACTTGATTCTGATTAATCTCCTTAAATCTGTATTGTTTATATTTGATTTTGTTTGTATATGAATATATTTTGTTTTAGAATTTGTTTGAGGAGAAAAGAAAATGGTATAACTTCACTGTTGCTCTCAGAAATACGTGAAAAATGTTGGAGAATGGAATTTTGATGACAATAACCGTGCTTCAATTATTTACATTATTGATTATAAACTGTATGCTAACATCTTTGTCCAGAATATATATATGTATATGCAGGATATAAATATTGAAGACTGTACATTTTAAAGATTCAAGATATCAAGGGATTCAAGTTCTCAAAGGAGATTCAAGACTCATGAGTATCAAGATATCAAGAGCTCAAGATAATCAAGTAATAGAGTCTATGTAAAACTCTGGTTAGCACTTTCAAATTCTGTTTTCAAATTCATTTTCAGATTGATTTCAAAATTATTTTCAAACTCCTTTTCTAAATGATTTCAAATTATTAAGTTTTTACTTATGATTTCAAATATATATGTATATATATGTTTATAGTTTATAATATACGTTTTATTGATTTATATCGTATAACTTTATAAATATGTTTGTATTATATAATATTATGCTTTTATATGTTTTTACGCTTTAGAGAATTCATTTGAAACCTAGTTTTTGATTCAAGAATCTCCAAAACATATACATTGCTTTTAACACTTGAAAACTGATTTTAAAATTAAAAAATACTATATATGTCGAGACATACAAGTTTGGACATGCCGACATATAACTGTTACTTTTTCAAATTTCAAAGGAAGTGTATTTTCATATTTTGAAATGCTTCAAAAACGTTGCAACCTTTCAAACTCTATAAATATGGGTTAGTTTCGAATTTTTTATTACTTTTCTTCTCCATTTCATCCTATCTCTTACCACCATTATCATTCTTTAATTTCTTGATTTCTATACTTATACTCTGCCGATTTCAATCAAAATCATATAATTCTCTCTCTCTTCTCAATCTCTATCAACTACTCTCTATTTAGAAGTGCTATTGAAGAGTTCTAGGGCCGTTGTAATCATTTGCGAATTGTTTGGAAGTGGGTGTGTTTCTTGTAGCCCTGAAATCATGGAAAGGGAGCGGTGTTAACCTTGTAGCTGTGAAATCAAGGGTAGTGGAATCGGTGTTAACCTTATAGCCGTGAAGTCAAGGGTTGTGGAACCAGTGTTAACCTTGTAGCCATGAAATCAAGGGTGTTGTAATTGGATTCTGATATTAATAAAACTCTGCACAATCCAGCGTAGCATGGGATTGGACGTAGGAGTAATCCGAACCAATATAAAATTCGGTGTATTCTTTCCTTTTATGCATTTTATATTTACCTACATCAGTATCTGTGATTGTTTATGTGTTTGTGATTATTTATGGTGTGATAATCATTGTGTGATTCATATAGTAATTCAAGTTAGTTAAAGATTCTATATATTCCTTATAAACACTATTTACCCCCTCTAGTGTTAATTCTGCCTTAAGATCCTTAATCTGCATCCTTAACAAAAAAGAATGGGAGTCTAATCATTTATTTATAAGAATTGAAATGACCATAAACCGTCAAATTCAATTTAATAAACATCCGTCCTTTTATATAATAATAATAACAACCTATATAACCCTAGTCGTCACTGGGTTGAAAACGCCTGAAGCGGCCAACCGCTCCATCCAAGGGTGTCGACCACCCTTAGGTAAAAACTCCCAGTGAAGGTAGGTTATAAATGGTATTAAATATTATATATATATATTCTATTTTATTATTTTCGTCCATTTTTTGTATTTCGTCCATAACTTTTTTGTAAGGATTTCGTTCGTGAAACTCCAAATATGATAGTTTATCAGAATTCCAAGACGACGATGCAAGTTTCGTAGTCAAATTCCATCATTTGCAAAAATTCCTATTTTTTAAATCTAATTAAATGACTAATTTATTTATTGTCAAAATTTCAGGTTTCTACATAATTGTGACAAGAATAATCAATATAAGGCAAGAAATCAACCAAAATAAATCAAGGAATTAATAAAAAAAGTAACGTACAAGAGAAATCAACTACTAGGCTTGACACCATAAGGGGAGTGGACCGCCCTTCTGTAGGGAAGCCAAGTGAGGGTTGTTTTAAAGAGGGACTTATTTATATTTTTCATCAGGTGGACCTCTTGGATTTAATCTATTGAAACTAACGACCTGTATACACGATGTCAACTGTAAATACACCCTCACATCTCATTCAAAACCCTACAACCATTCTTCTTCACGCCTCCATGACGCTTCTGCCATTTCTAATTATGGAAAAAAAAAGGTTTAGATTCTTCTTCTATCTTTTTAACCTATTATTTTCTTATACAAATTTGGATTTATTATGGAATTAACTTTTATATAAATAATATTCTAATATGTGACTCTTATATATATATATATATATATATATATATATATATATATAAATTATAGCACGATTGTTTACGAAGGCCAAATCCAAAACTTATTCTACTCAATTCTGTTGTTGCTTATTCTTACCCCATGTGAGTGGAATTCATTTAAGATGCTATTTTCTATGATTTGTTAGTTTAAAGTTGGATTATTATGCCTTGGAAGATTTGAGTTATTACGAAAAGAAAACAACATCAAAATCCCTCAAATCTTCCATTTTCTTTGTATGAAGAAATTGTCAATCTATTTGTATATGTGGTTTTGGGTTACTGAAATAATAAAACAAAAGCACGAGTAGTGTTGTATAATTCTATATATTTGTCGAATTCATCTTATTTTATTTTGTGTAATTTTATATGAATGTTTTCGTGTAAAAGATTAAGATTTGGATGGAATTTTAAATTGGAATAGGTTTAAATCTCTATTTTTTTAATAGAGTATTTGAACGTATTGTTTACAAGATGTCCAAGTATTAAGGTTTTGCGTGTAAACATACATAAAAATGAATCTGTTAAACATAAGAATTATATATTGGATATAAAACACTTTGTTTCTTTTATTATTTATATAATCAAGCCAAAACTATGTTGCAAGTTCTGTGTAGCTATTATTATTTTTAGATTTTAATTGTTACATGTTTATATGTATACTTATGCCAAGTTTGAAGGGAATATGGGAAACTTATACATCGTAAATTTGAAATAGGGATTGACATTTCAAATGAGGTTAGGACGTTACTTTCGTTCGCTTAATTCATGCTTATATAGGTATATATCTATAGCATAAACAACGTAATATCAATACGTATTAAGTGCGTAGTACATACGATTAAATTAGGTATTTAAATTTGAAATTCCCCATAGGAATTTGTATGTTGTGTGTGTTAATGGCTTTAAATATATTAAAGACACATGGACATGAGGTTACCCATTACTTGTAGTTGAAGCCTGCCCGGAACCAACCAGCATATCCAGCATCTACAAGTAAGCCCAGTCAATGAGGGCGGTCTAAGTGCCATGAGTCATTATAATTAGTACAGTATGATACAAAGTTAGGTCCAACTTGTAGTAGAAGCCTGCTCGGAACCGCCTGGCAAATCCAGCATCTACAAGTGGTCGGTCTAATGTGAAATGTCAAGTGCATGTCTATATATATATATATAGCGTTTGAAGTAGGCTTTCCTTGGAGAAAAGGTATTACGTGGCTTACTTTCCTTGATTCGTGTATTAAATAGTTAGGACTAGGTCAATTCCTAAGGTTCACTCCTTGATTTAGGACCCAAGTCATGGGACTCACCCTTACAAAGGTTTTAAATGGTCATTGGGTCTGCATTTCTCCTATGATATATTAAATGGTTTTAGTAGACGATAACGTGTGTTGGGTACTACGTCATAGATTGCATACTGTAGCACCAGAGAAGTGATGTAGGAAGTGCCAAAAAATGTTGCTATAGGCTAAAAATGATTTGTGGCAACACTTTCTCGGTGTTGCATTTTGCCGCGTTGCCATAGAGTCAAAGGCAAACCTTTGCGGCCTAATGGAGACATTTTCAAGGTGATGTCGTAGATACTAATTTTACTTAAATGTGGGCCACACATTATCTATAGCAACACTTTTACCATCCAATGGCAACACTTTTACAGAACTAAATATTTATTAATCGAATACTAATGAACAGAATTTGAATTCAAACAATGTTTATTTCTACAACTGAAATAATACAAATTTCTGACTCCAACTATTTACAACTCAGTGATTTAATACAACACTGATTATTCACATATACAGATATTCCTCACTACATCACCCAGCTCACTCATTACATATGCAGTTTCAATTTATACAGACAATGACATTGACAAATATATGTCGAACCGAAGGCGAGCCGAGTGCCGAGCTGAAGTCGCGCCGTCAGCGGATCCGGGAGCAGCATCGGTAGGGGTCTGGGGCCCCACTCTCCCGATGGCGATTAGGTCGAGCAAGTAGGCACCGCCTGATTCATCCGATTTCGGAGGACCAAGCCTTCTTTGAGACGATGTTTTTTTTTTGTTTCAAACTTCCATCAATACACCTGTCAATTATAGAAACACACAGAGTAAAAGATGGACGTGAATTTACATATATCAGCAGAATCATTACCTATCGGCACACCTATCAATTATTAAATATATGTATGTACATATATATTATACATACAAGTATGCACAAAAACGGTGCAGCAAGGGTTCAAGACCAGACAGCTCAATGGCCAAGACAGAGCAAAGCATATAATCATGTTAAGTACAGAACCAAGGTGACATGGTGAGAAAACATGGACAGTGGCATCATACAAATAAGTGCAGCATATACGAGTGCACAACAGCTCAATAAACTCATAAGCAAGTCCGTCGTCACCCAAACCCTTAAACAACAACAACAAACAACATTTTAACTAAGTGAGAAATAATAGTTACATCTAGTTCCAAATGAGAACAACAGCTTTTTGTTTACTCTATTCATATGAACATGGTGGTAAAAAAAATCAATGGAGAAGATACCTTAGAGGTGCCTATAACAAATTGAAGGAAACCAGCTTTGTCTACTTTGCTGAAGCCATTAACTACCTCCCAAAGCCATTGAATTACAGAAGACACACTGGTATAACTAGAATAATCTGTATTTTCTTTCAATTCATCCTACGCAATGTGATAACATAAAGTTAAGATTCAAAAATGATACAAAACAACCCAATATTTTTAATAAATACATGTACCTTGACAATTAAAAACTTAAACGACTAGATCATTCTAATTCATTCTATTTTGTTAGATAAGTGATGCAAAACATCACACTGAAATATACTTAAGTGATACATCATAGTGTTTTACAAGTACTATAAACTCACAGTCAATTTCAAGAAGCCCACTAATCAATAATTCCAACTCTTTCTTATACTGTGATTTTACCTTCACGCTATTGAACCATCAATTTTCTGGCATACCCTAAACTATTGAGCAACTGAAAATAACACAAAAAACGTGTCAATCTCCACTTCAATTCATTCAAAACCAACATCAATTCTACAGTCAAAATCGAAATTTGATCAAAAAAAGGGTAAGAGATTATTTAGGGACTCGAAACCCTATAAATTCACACGAATTCATCACAGGCAAAGGTGGGATTGAAATCGAACAAAAAAACAATAATCAAAAGTAAAAAAGGGAAAAATCATGTACTAATTTCAGCGATCGATTTCATCTCAACGAGAGGAGCGGTTGTAATTCGAAGCAATCAGGGGATCATCTCGAATTAATAAACCTGAAGTCGCAATTTTTTGAAGAAGGCAAAACCCTAGTTTTTGATTGGTCGTTAAAGTGGAATCCGACTTTTTTTCCTTAAGTGAAAATAGTGTGAATTATGTTCCAGCGGAAAAATAAAAATTTAGGGCAAAGAAGTTGAGGCGATGGAGGAAAATCGGAATGATGCGGATCGGTAATGTGGAACGTTGGATCATATTGATGTAGATTGATAATTTTCTTCACGCGACTACTACAACACATGGTTAGTACCTATGCTAGCACATTGGAGCATGCGTTGCAAGAGGCAAAAATCAGCATAGTTGTGGCAACATTTTAGCTGGCAACACCTTGGATTTTCGTTGCGACAAGCCATCTATGGCGTAGTGGTAGTTCTTCAAGCAATGTCCGCTTCATATCTAGGGGCTAGTGAGGGCTGACCTAGGGAACGATTATATATACGGCCTAAAGGAACGACCATCTAAGGGAAGAATTAAGTGGCTAGGAGTTCACCCATAGGGATAGCTAGATAGTAACAAGAAGGTCTGTCCGGAGGGTTCTCTTAAATTAAAGTTGAGTTCCTGACTCGAACCTGGTAGTAAGCGGCCATTACTATTTCTCTACCTATAATAGTAATAATTTATCACGTTGACGCTAGAGACAAGGCCTTAAGTGGCTGAGGCCCGCCATAGGGTATTAAGTGACTGTAAAGATGTCCAACTTTAATAAATCAGCGTATGGCCTTAAGTGATAAGGAATAGCCCGCCTCGTAGGGGTATTAAGTAACCGTAAGAATGTTCGTCCTTAAAATAACCTTGTGGGGGGCCAGAAATTTATGTTCTGACCTCCCTCCTCTTAACATTAATAAGTTAGTAGGTGAGACTATTGATTGAAGATGAGGAACGATTGCTTAGAGGAGGAGCATCTCGACGATTTAGTTGTTGTGGTAGTAGCCGTATTATTATTGTTATGTAATTAGGATAATGAATGATGTACCTTTTTATCTGTGAGACTTATTGTATCTGAATTTGTGGTTTTAAAAATGGCACATCTATTTGTATGCTATTATATTTTACTCCTTTCGCTATGTGAGATTCTGATAATCGTTTAGACTGCTCTGTGATATCTGTTTCGTATTTCCTTATAGAACCAACGATCCATTAAGAGCGGATCTAAATTCCGGTAGGCCTTATCTTGGTCGGAATTTAGGCCCACTCCGAGCGGGTTGTTACACATGGCACAAAAAATGCAAGTCAAAGTGATAACATCATTCATCCTATGCAGCAGCACAAATACATCAAAATTGTTCTAATGGCCAACATGGACCACAGGTAAATTAATGCACAAATGCACTCAACACCATACACAAATGTGCGTGGTGTCAGCAGACTAGTGTACAAGTCAGCAACAGTGCATGAGTAAAAGAAAACTCAAATAATGGAAATCAAGCGTAGTATCTGTCCATATTTCTTTTGCAAAATGAAGTAGTGCATAGGGAATTAATCAAAGTAGAATCAAGTATAACATTTGTTCTTGTGTTCTTAAAGTATCAAATGCAATATCATGTTCAAGAATAAACCAAGGACGGAAAAAATTCGAAAGTAAAGATACAGTTTTTTGTTCAAAGAAGATGTACAGAGGACCAAGCAAAAAAAACTACTAATATCAATTTCAATTCATGTTGAGCATGTCGACAAACTCAATCTAAGTCTGAGCCTAAAAAAACAAAACCAAGAATACTTAAATATACAAATATATATTTCTCTTATATACGGAAGACTCATTCAACCAAGAACCAGAGATATAATAGGGATTTAGACCCTATATAACGCAATCATCACATGAAATCATATACATAAGTCGAGTATCCATAATTTAAAAAAGGAAAAAATTGTACCAATTTTATTCAAGAAAATTCCATTCTTAACCAAGACCAATCAACAACTCCACAAGCATCAGAGAGGAAGCATCGATCAACAAAATCAGAGCAATAATTTTTATCTCAATTGAAGTACAGAGGAGCAACATATTAGATCAAATAAAAAAACCTAGTTTTATTTTTCAGAGCAAACAAAAGAAAAAGGGATTAAAGGATGGGCCAAGCATAAAATAGGATCGAGCAATAATAAA
This sequence comes from Allium sativum, assembly GCA_030737875.1. Lineage (NCBI taxonomy): Eukaryota > Viridiplantae > Streptophyta > Magnoliopsida > Asparagales > Amaryllidaceae > Allium > Allium sativum. The sequence continues at coordinate 5,351,741 of CM060912.1, forward strand.
GTGTCTGACCTTATTTCACAAAGAACTTTGTCTTTGTTAAATTAGTTAATTAGGGTTTTAGATTAGCGAGTGTTTTATTTTTTTTATTGTGACTTTAATTTAAATAAACTCTTGTTTTTAGCTAGGTAGAAAACTATGATATTTGTAGTTTGAGAATTTGCAACTCGGGGGATTGAGTTGTGGTGTGGTTTTGAGAGAAGAGTTAAAACAATTAGGTGAGCTATAGTTATGATTTTACGGGTGTGTGTAAGCGTTGTATTGTTTAACTCCTAGTAGAAACTTAGGGGTAAAAGTTTTTAGCGTAGGTTTAGAACAATTAGGTAAGTAGGCGTCGTGAGTTTACAACGGCTAGATAGATTATTTAATTCCCAATAGAAACTTTAGGGGCAGCCGCAGACAGGGTTTTCCCGAAGCTAGGTATTTCTGTGTGTTATTTACTTTTCGTATTTACCCTAACTATTATATACATTGATTTATTATTAACCATTATTCTGTGAAAAATTATTATATTCCGTACTCACCCCTTTCTAGGGTTAATTTTAATCCTACAAGTGTTCTTGTATTAGTCTTTTCGAGTGGAAACGAAAAGATTGTTGTGTATACCGATGCATGTGGTACTGTATTTGGTGTTGATCTAATGCAGAAAGGGAAAGTTGTGGGTTATGCGAGTCAATAATTGAAGTCGCACGAAAAGAATTATCCGATTCGTAACCTGGAGTTAAGGGCAATAGTGTTTGCTCTGAAAATGTATAGACATTATCTATTGAGAGTTAGATTTGAGCTATTCACGAATCATAAGTCATTGAAGTATCTTTTCTCCCAAAAGGATTTGAGTCTTCGGTAGCAGTTGTGGTTAGAGTTACTTGCATCTTATGACTTTATTATTGCCTATACTCTAGGGAAAGGTAATATAATGGCTGATACATTAATAGAAGACATATGGATTTAGGAGTTATGTTTACTGAATGCAAACACCTTGAGTATTTGGCCGGATTTGATTTCAGTCCTCATTATGAGTTAGAGCCTGAAACGTTGGCAAGCTTATCTATTAGGCCTACTCTCATTGAAAGGATTGGTGAAAGACAAAAGCGAGATACCAAGATTGTTGATACTATCTAGAGATTGTAAATGAGAGTCCAACCCAAGGATATGAAGAGTTATTTAGTCGATCGAGTTGGTTAACTTCGTAAGGATGGAAGGGTGGTTGTTTCTGATGTAGATGGATTAAGAGATGAGGTTCTGCGAGAATGTCATCACACTAGATTGACTATTCATCCTGGTGGTAATAAAGATGTATCGAGATATTTAAAGAGTTTACTACTGGGAAGGTACGAAAGAGGATGTTAGAAGATTCATCTCAACGTGCTTGAACTGTTAGTTCGTTAAAGCTGAAAAAAAGAAGCCAAGCAGAATATTGCAGCCATTAGAGGTTTCTACATGGAAGTAGGAGTAAGTATCATTAGATTTTATTGATGGATTACCGAGGACCAGGGAAGGATATGACGGTATATGGGTAATTGTGGATCGCTTGACCAAAAGTGCAAGATTTATTCTTGTTAAATCTAGGAGGACGACATCCAAGTTGGTTAAATTGTATATTTAATGGATAGTTCAATTCCATGGAATACCAAAGAGCATAGTAGGTGATCAAGATCATTTGTTTACCCGTGGATTCTAAAAGAGTTTGCAAGAGACATTAGAACCAAGCTATAAATGTGTATGGCTTAGCACCCTCAAACTGATGGTCAGACTGAAAGAGAACCAAGTATTGGAAGATCTTCTATAGAGCTTATGTATTAGATTTTGGAGGATCATGGGAAGACTATTTTCATATGGTTGAGTTTGTATACAATAATAGCTATTAGTCGAGCATCAGTACGGCACCGTATGAGACATCGTATGGTAGACCATGTAATTCACCCTTTTGTTGGTTAAAAACTGGAGAAAATTTGGTACCTAGGCCAAAAATGATAAGGTAAATGACGAATATGATTGAGATCATTCATCAAGGAACGAAGGCAACCTGGGATCGCTAAAAGAGTTATGCGATAAAAGGAGAAAGGATTTGGAATCTCGGTAGGGGATCTGGTATTTGTTAAGATTTCACCTTTGATGAATATTGTTTGATTTGGAAGGAAAGGCAAATTAACTTTGAGATTCACTGGACCGTTTCCAATTATAGAGTGGAATAGGAAGCTTGCCTATGGGGTAGATGTTACTATCAAAGTTAACAATGAAGCGAGCTGGCGGGGAAGGGGTATCAGGCAAGTGAAGGCTCACCAAAGGCTCAGCAGAAAAGTGGGACCCAGTATTAGGAAAGGCTAAGAGCAAGAAAGAATAACCCAAAAAGATGGACCAACCGGAACCCTCCTAGGGAAACGGATCATGGAAGCAATAGGGTGCAGCTGGCGGGATTTATCCGCCAGGGTCAATCCGACAAGAACTCTCCAAGCAGCAATAAATCTGGCAGATGAATCTTCGATGATGACCTGTCCAAATACCGATACATCTAAGGACGAGAGCATTGAAGGTACTAAACCAAAAGAACACAAAGATCATCCAAAACCAACTTACAGAGCACATATTGGATGAATACTGAAAGGACAAATTCACAAATAATAGGAAGGACATCAGAGGCCATCCTCCAGGAATCCAGGCTACCATAGCGGCCCTACCGGAAGGCTAACGAAACCCAGGCGGATATACAGGCCACCCATACTAATTTACTTAGTACTGAAACCCACGGCGGATTCGAACCAGCAGTTATCAGCATACATCACAAGGGCAGGCCTCTCTAAGTATTCACAATAAAGTCGTAGGCCTAAATCTGAGAGCTTACGTCCGAGAGCCTATATTCGGGAGCTATCGCCAAAGATGCAAATATCATCCGAAACCATAACCGACACTCTAAGGACGGCCGAAAGGCGAGCACCCAAAACTTGGGAAAAAGCAGTCAGCAAAGACCCCCGTAGGCCTAATAGCCCATCAGTGAAAGGAGATCTGAACCACTATAAATAAGATCCTAGAGGTCACATTTAGGAGGTCGATCTTTTCTTTCTTAATATTTGTACTGTCAAAAAATAACTTAGTAAATAAGATCAATGGAGAATTCCTCCCTATGACATTCATGTACTCCCAACAAAAGTTCAATAAAAAGGGACCTTCTTATATGAAAGTTGCTCTATAAGTGTGTATTATTATTTCTCTAATCCTAGTAATGGTAGTTTATTATTCATTCTCCAGAGAAGCGTGGGTTCACATCCCTCAATATCCTCGAATGTCGGAACGAACCCCGCTCGCTGAGCTTAGATTTGACCGGATAGTCCTCAGCAATCCTGCACCTTCTGAGCATTAGTATCTAAAGTTTGCAATAGAATCGATTGGAAAAGTGAGCCAATCCACCCAATTCCCCTTTAAGTCTGTCCCTGTTGATCCATCTTCGGTGTTGACGAAAAATATCGTTAACATTTTGGCACTAGAAGGAGGGCTTGAACCTTTGACCTTGTGGTTAACAGCCATATATCCACCTGTGTTGTTCCGTCCCGGATCGGACTAGCTTTGAAGAAGTGAAGTTATGAGCTAGAGACCTAGACGAAGGTTTTTAGGATCTCGAGCGGGTAAGTCAAGAACTATCAGCCATAAGGTAATGGAGGAGCAAGAGTTAAGAGCAGAAGCCTTGCGGGTAATAAAGTGGAAGAGGAAAATAGAACTACATGCGTACGATATCGGGAATAGCAGCTCTACCAACATAGGACAAACTGTGGCGTTCCGACCTAGTGGATCTACATCAGAGGACACTAATGTTTTCTCCGACTTAAAGGAAGCTCTCTACGGGCAAGTTAAGGGAACGACACCCGAGCGAGAAATAATGGACGATTTCGACTGCTTCGCCAACAAATGGTCTAAAGAGGTGTCGACTCGGCTCCAGTATGTTCCGGGAAGAAAGGATGAAAGTGCGGGCACCACAACTGGGATGAGTCATAGGAGGATTAGATCCCGACAATAAAAAGAAGAGTGTACGCCAAAAATACCCAAGGAATGCTACCTCACTACCTCGATGGAGAATGTTTACTTCCTAACAAAACATGAACTCGACTATTGGACATCCACGAAGAGGAAGCCAAAATGCGAAAGAAAGACAAGAGGGCCTTACTGCCATTACCACTTGATGGATGGACACGAGACTAATCACTGTAGAATCTCGAGGAAATCATCGTTAGATTCGTCAACCAAGGCCAGTTACGATAGTTTACCAAAAAATTAAGATGAATTCGGGAAAACCCTCGGGAAAAGGGGTTAATAAGTGTGTTCCAGGATACGGAGTAATCATCTCTCAGAATTTAAAAGGAAAACCCAAAAGGGGTCCAACTACAAACGGATTAAATCTCTCGCCATCTCCAAATTGGCCGGGGCGAGGCATCCCCCGGAGGGGGATGGTGTGTTAGTTTTTCTCCATGTCCGAACCAGAAATGGTCGTGGCGATGCATCTAAAATTAGCACACCCTGCCCCTGCTCGTAGAGGAGTACGCCCGGCCTCTGCTAGAACTAAGCACGTCCTACCTCTGCTCGTAGAAGAGCACGTCCTACCTCTGCTTATGTTCCGCGTTACCTGCAGGAGGGAACGCAAACCCCTATCATCGCCTATGATGGTCAGGATAGGGCACAACTTGGGGGGTGCGTATAAGCCTCTATCATTGCCTATGATGGCCCGTATGGAGCATCAAAAGAGTAAACCTTAGTTCTGTGCCTACGAGGGCCTCGTCTAAGTTTCTAAGCCCTTATCATTGCCTACGATGGTCAGGATAAGGCACCTCCTGGAGGGAGGTCGGTTAAGTCCTTGGGCCCTTCTTGTGGATAAGCTAGCCAAGCGCTCCGGACGCACAGGCCCAGAGAGTAGCTAACAAAGCACATACAACCTCTGCTTTGACATTTAAATCCTAAGAAGAGGCTCGAGAAGCACGTACAACCTCTGCTTCACCAACTGAATCCCAAAAGCGGATATCAAAATAACAAGTGCCGGAAGAGGTTCCGGTCTTCTATGCTAATACCTGAATCTGGGTCGATTTAGCTCTCCACCAATGCCGGAGGGGGTTCCAGTCTTCTACGCTAATACCCGAATCTGGGTCGATTCGGCTCTCCACCATGTTCGGAGGGGGTTCCAGTCTTCTATGCTTATACCCGAATCTGGGTTGATTCGGCTCTCCACCAATGACCGAGGGGGTTCCGGTCTTCTATGCTAATACCCGAATCTGGGTCGATTCGGCTCTCCACCAACGCTGGAGGTAGTTCCGACCTTCTATGCTAATACCCGAATCTGGGTCGATTCGGCTCTCCACCAGTGCCAGAGGGGGTTCTGGTCTCCTATGCTAATACTCGAATCTGGGTCGATTCGTTTCTCTACAAATACCGAAGGAAGTTCCGGTTTTCTGTATGCATACTCAAATCATGGTCAACCCAATTCTTTACAAAATGTTGGAAGAATCAATCCAACTCTGTCTCGACATCGAACCTCGGTGTAAAGCACGATCGGATATGGAACTCCAGTCTCAAAACAAGGCGTCCGGATCTGGACCAGGTCAAATTCTTAGAACTGGACAGGGAGGAACTAATCAACCCTTATTCCGGTTCAGATCCATTTCGAGAGCGCCTTTCCACCATTGTTAACACTGGTAACCTTTCTCCTTTCTCCCTTGTGCTCAGAAGAGTATCTTTGATTTGCACGTGCATACCCAATATTCGCGCTAACACACAAAACACAAGCGAGCATTATAGATCCTTTATGATTGAACGCACTATGGTACTGTTAATCCCAAAAAGAGTACGGGGCACTATTCAAAGGGCCACAAGACAGACTGCCGACATAGCATTCCGAGCCTTGTCATAATATAGCATTGGCCAAGGGGAAAGCGTTTAGATCAAAATACACAACTGCATGCTAAGTCACATCATTATAAGTCATACCCTTATCCGTGTGTGCTATCACTACAACAAAAAACACTTTTCGCAACAGGCGATACCTGTTGCAGTAGACCTATTGCAACAGGCCTAGGCCTGTTGGTATAGCCGAAGTTGCTAAAAGTATGCAACATTTTCGGCCTGTTGCAATAAGATGTTGCGGTATACTTTTTTGCAACAGGCTTTTGGTGTTGCAACAAACCATTTTGCAACAGTATATGCCCGTTGCAACAGATTCATAAATCTGTAAAAAAAAATATTACAGCTTGTAAATATTACATATTAAATATATTTATTTTAGTAATAATCTATATTACAGAATGAAATAAACAAATAAAAATTTTATTTCAATAAAGTTTTAATAGTACAAACAATTACAATAAAAGTTTCTACAATTTTCATACACTATCCATGTATAACAATTTCTTCACTCACACAACACTTTTTTTTCGAATAGAGTATATTTACATAAAATGCTACACTCCGTTGGCAAATTACAAGGTACTTCGTGCATTACATAGTCGCTTATGAGAAAGCTTCTGTGTAGGCAATAGACCAACCTCCGATAGGATGCTCTCTATTCATGGAACCCGGAAGAAGTAGCAGAGCGATGAATCGCTACACGCAAAAGCTCATCGACCTTTCGCACCTTTTTCATAACCATGCAAGGGTCGTCCGAAGGTTTAGTTTGCCACTTTGAAGCTTGATTGAAAGCCTTACTCATCACGTAGAGGTTTTTGTTCTCCTTCCTCAGGTCGAAAGCATCTCCGCGCAAGAACTGTTTCTCCTTTTGTAATTGCTTCAATTTGGAGGTATAAAAGTCGGTACGACGAGAGTTGCTATCGATTTTGTTCTTGTCATAAAGAATCCTCATGCTTGCCTTTACCCTTCTATGCCACCTGGCAGCAAAGGAATGATCCATCCCAGAGGGAGGGTCCCTAATCTCAGGTTCTGGAGAAACGGATTCCGTCGGGGCCTATGATACATTAGAAACAGGATCCGAAGAGCGCATCCAAATACAGTCTCCCATTCTTTGCATTTTACTAATACGCCCTTGCGTCTCGCCTCAAAGTCCATAACTTGACGCTGTAGCTTATCCCTTTCTTCATCAAAGTCAACAGAAGGATTCGTTTTTATACCCCTCTTTACCTCAAGGATGTCTTTATCTTTTTGTCTTATTTGAGCCTTCAGCACACTTATTTGTTCTGCCAAATGTCACGCAAATCGTCCCTCGGACAGGGCACACCCATCACCAATGTTAGTAGGAGAATTTCCCGAAAAATCTCCCGAATGCAAAGGAAACGAAGCACCTTCATCAATGAAAGAGGAAGTGTCCTCAGGTGAATCTTCCTGTTTAAATAAGCAGATGAGCTATCTTTTGTGAGATTTAATACCAGCAGACATCATTATTTAAACCCAGGAAAAGCATGCGATAAAAAGTAGGTAAAAACAAATACAATACAATTAACATTCACAATTTGCGTGGGGTGTATATATATATATATATATATATATATATATATATATATATATATATATATATATATATAGACACACACACACTAGATTGGAACCCGTGCTTCGCACACGGGGAGTTTTGGATATTGTTGAGTGAAAGCAAAGTGTTGGGAGAAGAAAAGTTGTCGTAAGCGTTTCATTCATATTGGGAGAAGATGAAGGTGAATTCTTGTTAAGAACACATACGTGGTGACTTGTCATAAGCGTAGCGCGAACATGGGATTACCAATGTTTTAACACATTATGTTGGCGAGTGTTGTTTATAGTGGTGTGTCGATGGTAGATGGTTAAATTGAAGTTTGTATTGAGCGCCAATTCAAATGATGTGGGAAGGAAAGATGGCTAACATTAGGTGATTATTTTTACATTGAAGTTCAAGATACGAATGAATAGGAAACCCATTTAGTTGAGCATTATTATGCGTAATCTTAAGATTTTTAATGTACATTAAGATATGTAATTGGCGTGATCTTCATTGTGTCAACCATTTAGCTGTAATGAAATTATAGGTTAATATTCAATTGTCCAAATCACATGCAAATATGCTTGAAGTTGTATGTTGCGTATGTTTCAAATGCGATTTACTGTAATAAGTCAAACAGAATAGAACAAAAGAATATGTTTTCAAACAGCAGAAGAGTCATTAGAGTTCATACAACGTAAGATGGAAAGGTGTTTACATTGTAAGTATTATATTCATGTGGTGTAGGAGAAACAGAAGGTCGCACGTTTGGCAACATTATAGCAGTGGTACTTGTGTACATTGAAAGTAAGATAGACAGAGTGTTAATATTTGTCTGTAGAGTCCAAAGTCGATACCATGCTTATTATGAATAATAATAAATATTAAATTTAACTTTTTTCTGTAATAAATGAAAAAGTGAAAAGTTGTGTGGGTAGGTTCTAAAATACTTATGTTTAACAGGAAGGGAATTCTGGTACATGTTGATCAGCCACCAGTTGGAATGGGCAGGATTATTGCCCACCAATACTATGAATTATAGCAGCTGAAGCTGAATAAATACAACTAATTGTCATTATTTTATGTATGTCTAAATATTAATTGCCATACCATGCGTGAAGATGAATAAAAAGGCACAGTGTTGAAACCAGCAAAAATTGATGCCAAGAAGGTTCAAACCAATGATCAATTACCACTGAAGCTAGTAGTCTTCCACAAAAATATAAATTTCCACCTTATTGTTCGGCTTAGATCATTGTAACAAACTTGCTTCGGTTTACAAATATGGCAGTGCATTATAAGAAGTAACTGATGATATGATGCATGAAAATTAAGGATTATACTTGTGGTGAAAACAAACTGGTTGGATGATATAGTTTACTGGACATAAGCATAAACAAATTTTAGGCCACATTAAAGAAGAGTTTCAATTATATTGTGCACTAATAATATTTCGAAAGATGAACTCATATGAATTTATACACCTGTAACCGTGAAATGGAACTCGGTTACTCAATAAAAACAAATTTTCCAATGAAAATTTTCCAAAAAAACGCACAACATTACAACAATTTAAATATCAGTAATTGTTGCAATAATGGTTATAAAAAGAGTTGGATGATCATCATGAGATGAATTTAACACAAAAGTTAGCATAAGTGATGAGTATTTGAATTTCATGTAACATGCTATTTTTATCAACTAAGGATTTATTTGTTTAAGCATTGAATTATTTCTTATAACCATAGATCCAAATAACTCTTATTCGACATCGTTTTATGGCAGGCGTGACGGTGATGTGTGAAGGTTGATTCAGTGTAATGGGTGGTATTGAGACAAACATACGTTTCACAAAATATCAATACTGCCCCTGTACATGCTTCGTTCTAGCACCTACAGACGGTTCTTCCATTAGTTTACTTGAAGCTTAACTTAAAACCAAATTTATGCCTTTAAGAGTACATAAATATACGTTTATATATTTATATATTCAAAGACACATGTATTAGTTTCGTATATTCTCTCGTATGCAATAGGCAAAATAGATAGAATTCATTAGCAAAATGTATTAGTGGCATATATTCTGTTCGTGTGCATACCTGAACTCTAATTCCAATATACGAATGTATATATAAACACTTACAAAAGAGAGGAATTTTGTTTTCGTTTGTTCAAGCTGGGCAACAACACACCTCAGATCTGCGTTGTCATCACTATAATTCCAATATCTAGTAAGTAGCACTCCATGCATGTCGCCATTAGACATCACTTCATTAAGTACATCATTTCCTACTACTTCTGTGTTTATTTAAGCTTCAGTTTTCTGTCTCTCCATCTACCTTATGTTGCTGTCTTGTCTTGCTGCACCCTTTGCCCAATACTCTAGCCTTGCCCAGCCATGTGTATGTTTGTTGCATCAATCTTCACCAGGCCTTAGGCTCGTCCTTTCACTGTCTTCTAGCAGGTTCAGTTAAGGGTCCATTTGGATTGTCTTACATAAGTCACTTTTCGAATTTTTAAATTTTGAATTGAAATAGTTTTTTCACCCAAAATGTTAAAAAGCTTCTTCTTATTAATCAAGCCAAACGAACCTCAAATATTGCTCAACTCAAAATGGTAACAATTCAATACAGCACATACCTTCACCAAACTACAGGCTTGCCTTTTTAATAGCAACTCCTACAACATACTTGAAGATTTCTTTACAATTTTTGCTATGATAAACCTCTTCTATTCAATCACAATTTTTTTTTAACCATCCAAATTTTAGATCTGATCACTTCAGTGCCTCTATCCGTCACCAATAAGTTTAATAGGCTGCCGTCTGAGCTACAATCATGTCAGATCTTTGTCTGTCCATTACTACCATCTACAACCGGATATTCAATCATGCCCACTTTTTAATTAGCAACTCATAAGAAACGTAGGTTCTCTCTCAGTTTGACAGAGGTGCATCCCTGTCGGTCGTCTCATCGCCCAATTATTTCTAGCAACAGCCAATGGCTAGACAGTAGCTTAGTATGCGTCACAATCGCTTCACTTAGTGTCCAGACAGTCACATATTCTCGTAGTTCGCTTTACACACTCCCGACGCTGGGCGATACAACAACAGAAACAAATCAGTCTTCACCCCGATACACATGCTTTGTCAAGTTTCTATGCCCTGACATGTTTTGCAAGCTTGGTTAGTCTTAAACACAGCCCAAACCAATGCTGCAGCTTCATGCGTAAAGTCCAATTCTCAGCTGCATGTACTCTTACTGCAAATTTCAGCAGTCTTGTGCATTTCTCCACATCATGGAATTGACACGATTGTTAAATTTAGTCCAGTTCGACCTACATTCCACAAGGACTCATGCAAGTCTAATTAAGTATCTTATAAGATGAACTTAATTATATCAAAGATCCATCATCTTTATTATTTAGTAATGTTTATCACCTAAGGTTCAAAGCTTCTTAGGTCTATGCTGCCTTCCCAAAAAACACCACCTTAGAAACATAATATTGGTCTTAATCATAATTTAACTTCAGTTTATTTAAGGGACATATGAATCAATCATTTGAACATAGAGGTGCATATAAATGAGAGAGCATGATAGTCTTGCAATACCTCCAAGAATCGAAGAAGGGAAATAAAAGATATCAAAAACATAATATTGAATAAAAACTATGAGGATGTGGGACACCTTTGGTAACTGCCTTTATCAACAAATGCTAATCATCTCCAGTATTCATAGAGAAATATATAATAGATATTAATGAGTGTCTATATCAGGGGACAGTAATTTCAGATACATATTTGAGAAAACCATTCATCTATAATCAAATCATATATACTGGTACCCACGATAAATGAGAACTTACTCTTCCACAGTGGTCTAATTTTTCCTCAATTCCAAGCAATTCTTTCTCCTTCTGTATGTTCTTCATTTTCAGTTAAATCTCCGGGATGGAAAATATATAAAATTAATACACTGTATAACATACTTAAAAGCAATAAGCCATATACATCGTAAGCTTGCTTTCTTGATCATGATCAGATCTTGCGTAACAACTTTAATGGAGAGCAGTTTAGTTAATCGATAATAGAGAAAGAATATTCTAAAATTATTCACTACAACAAATATACCATATTACAACGGTGCAAAAACGTTGTAAATGGTTTTTACAACGGTGGAGCCACCGTCGTGTATTAAGAAATTGTAATATACTTATATCTTTTACAACATTTTTGCACCGTTGCAACACCGTTGTGAAATATACCATATTACAACGGTGGAAAAATGTTGTAAAAGGTTTTTACAATGGTGGAGCCACAGTCGTGTATTAAGAAGTTGTAAAAGACATATATCTTTTACAACATTTCTGCACCGTTGCAACACCGTTGTGAAATAGGGTATTTAACAACTTTTGCTCACCGTTGTAAAATGATTTATTACAACTTTTTTTCACTGTTGTAACTTATATACACCTTACTAATATAAAGAATTCATATATATTAATACTAATATGATTCATATTTCAATGCAACAAATATAACTATACAGAATCATTCATATATATTAATTAACATAATATTCAATCAACATACACATAGTACATCACCAACTAAACCTGTCACAAAAAACATAACCGTTTCAAAATACATACATCGATATAACACACAAGAAAGATAGAAGCTTTGTCCACAAAAGATACATGAGCATACCCTACGAAAGCACTTTAACTGAAGGCAACGTAATTTTTATTCCAAGCCACAGTTAATCCAAAAGCTTCTCCAATGGTAGTCATTTCGGAATTCGGCTTCCACAAGAAAGCATCAGGATCCACCGCCACATCAATCCAAACTTTCCAACCTTGCGGTCAATGGTGGGACTGCGGAAAAAGCTCATATATATTGTTATTGTGACGAAAGTATGAAGGAGAAGGAAACTATAATGATTTGTAAACATGATATTTAAAATGAACAAAAACATAACACATCATCTTAAAACAAACATTACATGTTACATATCTTATTATGCTTGTTATATTAAATGAACATGTTTTGCAAACAGCATTATCGATGATGCACACTTTATAATTAGAAACTAAAGCATAACATCACCATGATTGGCGATTAACATTTTTGTTGGAATTTAAAACGAATTTTATCAAATATCTGGTCAAAAATAGATTGAACAATAAAGTAAACATTACCTAGTTTCATATTTTGCCGCAATATGGCATATGTGATCTAACTTTCAACCAAGCACCTGCAATAGTCAATTTCCTGTAGAAGTGCTTGTTTTCTTTTGTATATAGCTGGGAAGAAATCCTTCAGAAAATCATCCATGGATGTCACTCCACCCACATTTTCTAAGTTTTGGAGAAGAGCAGCATTTGAAACTGCAAAGCCATCAATAAGATAAAATAAAATGACAAGAGAAAACAAATACCATAAACGCCGAGATCATAACCAACGAGCGAACCTCCCATTGATCTTAGAAAACAAGCTAGAGTTAATTTGTAACTTTTGCATCGTATAGCTGTGCTCTTTTTCCAAGACTGCCATCTACAATGCCTCCTGCCATTTTTTGGTTATATGGTTTTTGATTCGATCTGAAGGAGGCCAATTATAGCTGTTTTTTCACAACAACTTTTATTTGTATAGTTTTGTGAGATTTTGCCATTAGCTAATCACCCACCTTTTTAGAGTGGCGCCGCACTTCAATTTATGGCCACTTTAATTTAGTCTATTCAAGTTAAATTCCTATATTACCACTTTAATTTTCGTTCTTATTCAATTTATGGCATTGTAATCATATACTTTTCCGTCCCTTCACTTCAATCATAATCTAATGTCATCCTTGTACTAAAATTTAAAGCTGCACCAACTATACTCCTTTTCTAATTCTACAACATTTCCTGTTGTACAAATTAGTATCAAATTTTACAGTAAAAAACTAAGATGACTACGTCCCAAGTTTAGCCATCTTTAAGGTAGTTAGCTAATGATAAAACTGTAACCGGCTCTATTCTTTTCAGGCTATAATATCTGTTAAGGTAGTTCGACTATCATTTTTTAAATTACGGCAAGTAGCAAAAGAAAGCGAAAATCAAGTTAAATAGTCAGCTTACTTTGTCCATGCCTCGTTTTCCTATATGGCATGTACTATATATAAATAAGTAGCCTATTTTGCGCATCCCTGTTTGCAGCTATTGCTTCGAAAAAATGAAAAATATAAATAAGATGGTCACCTAAGATTACAAGTAATTAGACCGTAAAAAAATCAGATTCAAAGATGTGGTAATGTTATTTCCAGTATGGATAACTCTAAATATTAATCCAAGTACAACAGAAAAGCCATACCAGTTCAGCTTTTGAATTTTGGAAATAGGATCAAAGACGGAATTAAGCCATATTATACTCCTTACACACCAATCCGACCAAATAAACCATGCTTCAATAGATCGTAAGAAACGCAGCTGGAAGAATGGCCAAGCTATTTCCAGTCTGGTTCGTTCTAAACAAGCACAAGTCATTGTATTTTATTCCATTACCCTGATTAAAACCCACCAACGGTAGCGGAAGTTTGTCTGAGAAAATCTGCTTCGCTCTAAAAAAACCGATCCAACATGAGGCGGTTGAAGGTAGGCGAAAGAAAATCAAATTGGGGATCAGCTCCGTCCTCATTAAATCTCTAAATCAGTGGATCCATCCATAATCGACAGTAGGAGTTAGAATTTGATGAGACGCAATTTTATCTAAGGAAGGGACAATTAGAAATCGATGTTGATTTGGGGAAGAGTGGAGGAAAAGTCGGGTCGTATAAGGGAGTAAAATACGAGACACGGGTTATTTTGGGAGCCAAATTTTCATTTTTCCCGCTCCAGAATTTCATCCTTTTGCAATACGAATATACGATCACCCCAGATTTGCATATGGCATATTAAGAATTTCACGATCATATATAGAACTAAATATGCTAGGTTAGAACTAGTGTAAAGATTTGTAATAAATATAATAAGGGTTTATTGAGAATTAGTCTTTATTAAAATATTACTTATTAATAATAGTTATTATTGATTATTGCTTATTTCTCTTATTTATCATTGAATATTATAAAAGTTAATTATTATGTAAATGTTATTGATTATATACTATTAAATATTTAATAGTAATTTTTAAAAAGTAACTATTATTTATTAATCATCAATTAAGTGGTTTTTATCTAATCTAATAGTAACTAAGAGCAATTGGTATTAATTTGTAAATTTATTATTGAATATGAATTATTCTTAAATGTTAATATTATTAATTATTAAATATAAGTTGTTATTAACATTTAATAGGTCTCTAATACAAGAAATAGAAAAAAGAGTTACTAAAAATAAGTTTAAACAACTTTCTAATTTAACTATTAATTATCAAAAATTAATTAGTATATATTAGTTATTACAGCAGACAAAAAAGAAAAGTTGTGATATGTGTTTATTACAACAGTGATTTTTTCACAGTTGTAAAAAACATTTATTACAACAGTGCGTTTTGCACAGTTGTAAAAAAGCATATATTACAACTGTGCTTTCCGCACAGTTGTAAAATTAAAGTTGTAATATGGTGTTTTTGTTGTAGTGATTACTTTCGTGTTATGTGAGAGAAACAACAATGTAGTAGTAGAGAGAATAAGGTGTATCAACCGTGTACCATTAATGTAACAGAAGTGTATATTTGGTTATCTATTGAAATTAAAAGATGTGCCCACATATGTCATCATATCAGTACGTCTACCCAACAAATGAATGGCTAGATATAACTATTAAATAGAGCCATGCGAAAATTAACACCATAGCAGGAACAATTGGACAAATGATCATATTTATGGGTGGTAGATATATAATCAACCCATTACATTTATCTTCATAGTTAACAACACCCTATAAAAACTTGCATACCATTTGTAGCAAATTAGCCTATCCTACCAGCAACTGTAAAGTTTAAACATAAAATGAAACCTCTGCTTGATTGCAACCTAAAAAAAATGAAATCTTTGAACCACTTCATTCTATTAGTTTTTTTGAAAATTTGAAATTATTTTTAAAATTTAGGTTTCTTGAGCTTCATTGATAATTCTTTGAGGGGTACCGGGTGAATTTCTACGTTTTTTTGGCATAGCAATTTTCTACAATTTTGAAACTATATGAACATATGAATGTTCCTGATATTTTACTAATGTTTAAAAATCTCTTGTGAATTTATGTTGTGAATTTTGAATTTTTAAACATTTTAGACTTTATATACAAAAGCATTAACGGATTCTGACTTTAAAGAATTTTCTAATATCATGGAAAAATAAGAATAAGGATAAGAATAACTTGAATTTATGAGTAAGACCAAAATATTATACTAACTTAAGACTTTTTAACTGCAATAATTAGTGAAAATTAATTAGGATTTTCTGATATTTCCGATCCTTCAATGTCTATTTTTCTCGATGTTTTTAAATTTCCTTTTGTCTGAATATTTACAATTATCTAATTATTTTTAATATTTCTAATCTTTATAAATATTATAAGTTTTCATACATTTGATTTTACTTTGTCAGTCTCCTTAAAGCTTTCAAAATATCAATATTATTTGAAATTTTCATTTTGTCAAGAAATAATTGAAACTTTTCAGACTTTAAAGGTTTCATGCTTATTATATTTTCTGGATTTTCAGAAGTTTTAAAATATTTAGATTTTTGGAGTTTGCATTCTTAAATGCTTTCGATATTCTTTAAAAAAAATAGGATTTTACCGTTTTCTTTTTAGCATTTCTTATTTAAGTCTTAAACTGGTTTGGTTTTCTTAGGTTCCTTAGATTTTACGAAACTGCTTGTTTCTTTTTATAAATATTGAAACATCTTAGGAATTGCAGATTTTGTTAATTCTAAGAACTACTAAATGTCTTTGATACGTTTTACTTTATAATCCTATATGGTATTGTAATTCTTAAAATATTTCAATTCAAATTTCATTAGTAGAACACTTGAAACTTATATTTATTTGACTCAATAAATTTAATCCTTCATATGTAGACGTAGTAAAAATTGAAATGGCATTGTA
The DNA here is from genome assembly GCA_030737875.1 of Allium sativum. NCBI lineage: Eukaryota > Viridiplantae > Streptophyta > Magnoliopsida > Asparagales > Amaryllidaceae > Allium > Allium sativum. The sequence continues at coordinate 5,368,266 of CM060912.1, forward strand.
GGTAGATTTCTCTTAACCGTACACATATGTTGTGCTTAATTAATAACATTACTCACAATAAATTTATATCGTACAAATGGTAACGGTTTTGTGTCATTTCCTCACTCATTTGACATGTTATAACTTTGAATTTGGTAAAAGCAATTTGATCTTTCTATCATTTACCTAGAACCATGATAAATTTAAGTTGTCAATTAATAAGAAGATGCACTCCATGTTTATTTGTCATGCTTACCTCATCTATGTGTGGCCTTCAATTCAAAAAATATCATTAGAAGAAAAATAAAGTTGAATAAGTTCAGCTAATCAAAGTCTTTAACAAAAAATCTTTCATGTTTCAAAATTCATTTTCACCCCAATGTCAAAAGTAGTTTCACAAAAAACCAACTTTAGTTATTTTCAACAAAAATATGAAATCCACGTCGCAAATATTTTTTGTACAGAAATTTGCAGTTTAAGCTGTAAATATTGGCACATTTATCCTCAAATGTTTACAATACAAAATTACAAATGTACATTTCCACTGAAAATAATTAAAAGGGTGTTTGGTGAAACCTGTTTTTGATAGGGATTTAATGGGTACCAAAACTTAAAATAAAAAGTGGATCCTAATTTCCACTTAGTTAATTTTTCTAAAGAGACACTTTTTCACAACTTGATTTATTGTCTCAAAAGTAAAAAAACAATGATCGTGTAACATATGTAGTGGTTAAATTGGTAGACTTACTAGTTATTTTCTGTTTTAATTCAAGTCATGATTGTGTATGAAACCCAGTAACCATATTTCAGTATCAGATTCAACTATCTCGCTTATTGTACAACCTTGGATCACCTGACTACAACATAAGATAAACTACTTTATTGTACAAAAAAATAAACAAAGCCAAATTTATGAGATAACTAATCATAAAAAAGGATATACTGTATCTACAACTTTGAATTATAGGCAGCCATGCATGAGGCATAAAGCCAGCATACAAAGAGAACATGAAATAGGTGGAACACAGATAACTCATATGCCTGGTGAGTACATAATTGAAATATTGAAACTAAAAATTGCAAGCAATACCAAAATCAGACATAGGCCTTTCATAGATCTGTCCATTAAAAATATGGAATGTTGTATCACAAAAAACCTAGCATTGATTAAGGAAAATCAGGTATAATTTTTAATGAGTACACTTCTGTGTTGTTATAATGTAATTAAACTAAAGAGAATAAACTACATTCAGTTAAGTGTCTTACCAGATGTATAAGAAGTCTTGAACCAAATGCATTCGAAGCACCAGCATAACATGCAGCAATAATCCTTTATGCATTACCGTTAATGTTCTTCAAACTTTATGAGAAAAGAAAGAAGAAAAATTAAAGAATGTAAAAGTATTCAATGAATATGCCGATCAAAATATGTTAACATGTAACATCACAACTGTGTTTATATCATGATGTAAGTAACAAATTTAAAGGTATATAGTTGACATGTTTAGTTTTGGAAGGAAAATTTACCGATGATGTAAGGATAACGGTTCTCATGGGTTGCTGCAGCTTTTTAATGAATAATATTTACGTGAAGAGGTAAAATATGTTCAACATAGGGGCATAAACACCAACATCTAGTTTGATACACACAATATATATGCGAAAACGAAATTGAATGACCAACATAATGAAAATATACAATGAGCAATGGGCATTATTCATATCAAAATGACTCAAGCGTCAAGCACATGCAGCTATATGTTGGGTCATTGTATAATAATTGTTAATTGTAGTCAGTTGTAAACCAAGCTTCGTGCATCCTTGTTATCACTAATTTATCATCAAATGTGCACATTTTTGTTGCTTTGTATATTAGTGTACATCACTAACTTTATGATTATATCTTTTCATCTTCAGCACATATGGTCTCTTATATTTGACATGTGAAGATTCATTTTTATTAATATTGGAGAAGCATTTGAAAGAATCACGCATTACATAAGTAATGGACAACACAGTTTCAGACTTTCAACTATAAAAATAGAAACAGTACCAGTCCAATTTGTATACCATTCAGCTAGAGAGCAAGAATCCATCCCCAAATTGTTATGCAAAAATTGAGCCTTTGCGGAAGCGCAATAAGCAACATCTAGATTTGCCAATTGAACACCAATCTAATCTGATAGTGATTATTCTATTACATCAACAAAATAGTAAATAACTATAGCAGAGAAACAAAGAGACGCAATATTTATACTGGTTCCACTATCCTTGAGATAGTGTACGTCCAGTCCAAGAGAGAATTACAAGAGATTACAAAATAATAGTTTACATATCCAAACCTCAATCAGGTTTAACAAGAAGAGACACCATTGGGGATCACTGGCTCCAGGCCAGGATGGGTTTACACTAAAGTCTACCCCTCAATATATAGCCAGTGCAAATCTATGTGAGTCATCAATTAAATTACCAACATATGGTAATAATAAAATGGAGGCAAATTACCATAACAACAAATGTGCAAACATATGAAGTAAATCAATCTGTTTCTTTAACATAGATGGAAGAAATAAATCCCTTCATTTATTTCTCTACCACCTCATCAAATGCAATCAATGCATTCCCACTATAAAAATATTTACTTTCCATTATTTGCAAATTTGTTCCAATCAATTTGTGATTTTGTATCACCAAATTTAACACAAATTTGAGCGTATAAATTTGCATAATAGCACATCCCTGAATTTGATTATAATTAATAGAAAAATGACTGTGTCAACTCTATTTTATACTCTATGCATTCGCAGCAAATTTGGAAAAACTGAACTTGCATTTTCTTGAATCGAATTTCATAGCCACAGACAATAATGGGAATTTGGAATACAACACAGCGGTATAGGTTAAAAAAGGTATAGATCGACCTTGCTATGTACTGTATAGCTGATAAGCTTGAATAGTAAACATGAATTTAAAATAATCCGGTTTCGATACAATTCAAACCTTTAGTGTGGCTGTTCTTTGAATAATGAATCCTGTTCCGTAATCGAAGATTTTTTCTACTCCACTAATCCAATCTTTTAGATTTAAAAGAGTCAACTTAGTTGCAGGTGGTCTCCAATTCCAAAAGCATGTCCCATATCAAAGACTGTATTAGTGCTTGATGTAAAGAAAAAGAGTGAACATGCCTGTTATAATAAAAAGTCAGTATGTATAACCAAGTAATGATAGTACAATAAACAAGCAGTATAGATTGTACAAATTTTTAAGTAGAAAACACAAAAAAATAAGATTATTCTAAAGAAAAATTCAAATCGTCCAGGCTTGTAAATTTGCACGAAATCTTTTTGCTGCATTGCTAACATGAATTTTCATGATCAGTACGAATAACGTTTCATATTTGGGTCAGTGTAAAACACGCACGTATATATATTTGAAAAATAGTAACAACTTAGTTTGCAGTACAAACATAGCTCCGACGATGATGGCATTACCAATGGCTATGAGTATAAGGTTTGTTTGCCGAGTTCTGTATTCTATTATTTAACACACCCCCTTTCAACTCCAACAATTCTACTAAGTGTTATATAAATTTTTTTTGTTAATCGTTTCACTTTCTCCATTTTGAAAGATTGCAAACATCAATAAAAAGAAGAGAAATAATTCACAGTGTTTAAGAATGTAATATTTGTTGTCAAATCATAGGTAGATAAAAGTAAAAATTGCGAAAACAAAAAATTATCAACATAAAGAACACGAGCTGAACATAGTGAATATTTATGATACATAAATTTAATCATGATCGCCTAATAACAACTGAATATCATGCATATTTATCTATTTCTTTGGTTTGGATCAGTATTGACATGGATCCACAATGAAGGTAAATGAATTTCATTAAAAAACTTACAGCCAATACAATGAATCAAGCCGGAAGCCAAAAAAAAAATTTGATAGTGAAACTCCGTAAATGCTTCAGTTCCGAGCCAAAACATAAGGGATGAACCATATAACAATTAATAATTTAAGATTTGTGACATATGAGTATGTGGATTGTTAAAAATAATGTGATGGAGTTTAGAATTTTCTGTAGTAATGTACAGTAATATTAAAAAAAAAAAAAAACTATCCTTATTATCAGTAGGCAAATTAGGCATTTATAATTCTATCACTGGTACTTTGGTTTTACTAAATAACTGATCACTAATTATAACACTTATTAAATTAAGCTAAATGATCCCAACCTCTTATCTGCAAAATTAGTACAACCGTGATTACCATTTAACAGTACCACAAACCCTTTCTCTGTCCAAAAAATGAAAGCATGTAAACTATTGTTGCCCAGAACCATATATAGGCTCCTTCTTCTCATCCTTTCCATGCTCATTATCATCCAAAAAAAATGTGATTGTTCGAAGATATTCCAAATTAGGAACAAAATGAGGGGAAAAATAGTGCATTTTGGTTAATATTCATTGGCTGTCAATTTAAGTTAACATGGATCTGGTTATGGAAAATGATTAGGATTGATGTAAATGGGTTTTGTAGTAGCAGTGCACTTCCAGCGTACTAAGAATTGGGAATGAAAACAACAAAACTTGGGTAAGGGCTTTGAAGAAATATGATGAAATTAGTGGAATCGTTACATGGTAAACAATAGTAAATACTCATAGTAACAAGATAGACGATGTCATTCGCCTTTGCATCTCAGAGAAATGAACGAGGTTTGATTTAGATGTCTGGGTTCGCTGCTTCGTCAAAGCCATCTCTTTTAATGAACTTTTTTGGATTAACATTGAAAGTTCCCGATCATAATAAATTGAAAAAACTAAATCGGAAAAGGGAAACCTGAATTAAAGCGTTTGTGCCTTTAATCCGCATCTTTATCGAAGCAATCTGAACAATTCGTTGTTGACTAATCGTTGTTAGCATTATTAGAGTAAGGGTTACACAGAAAACTGTTTTATTGCTTCCCGTAAGTAACCTTAATTCGGCCAGATAGAAGATTTGAGTGGTAGAGGAGTCTCAATGAATTCGAAGTGACGAAAATAAAAAGTTTAGTTGTTTCATGAACGAAAAGGAAATTTATTTGATGGAAGAGGAGACTCTTCTGAGGAAATATGACGAAATGTCCAAACAAAAGCGGTTTCATTTTGGGGAAGATATTGGGAAGTTGAGTGTTTTATTTTATTACTTCGAATTAAATAGGGTAAGATTCGTTGAGAAGCGGAGAACGCAGTAAAGAAAGAAATTTAGACGTCCACGTAAGCAAAGTTTGGATTTTGTTTTCTATTATAGGTAATATATATATATATATATATATACATATACACAACAAGTCAGCTTCTCCCCCCAGTATTCTTTTCCTTCATGTTACATATTAACTTTGCATGATGAGCCCTAAGTTTCTTTAATATTATCTCCTTGTCATTCCCCAAGAAGTTTAAAGATAACTGAGGATACTTTATATAAATATGTTTGAGTTCTTTCAAGAAGCGTTCTCTGTCAGACCTAAAAGGGGGCTTCGTGAGAAATTCCCTCTTCAGCTTAGAGAGAGAATAGATGTCATCTTTAAAAAAAAGGGGAGAGACATTAGCAAGGACAGAATTCCCACCACCGCAAGAACAAGTCATCAAGGTTAAATTGGAACAAGTAAAGAAAGAATTTAGAAGCCGAGATTTATACCTGGGAAATGGGGGAGGTCGCGTGCACCACCTGCTCTCTCCCGTCAAGCACCAAGGGGTTCATCCCCTCCGCAAATATACCGTCTCCACGCGAGTCGCCAACATTACCACCTTCTTTATGCAAGATCAGATTTTCACCTCCCCCGGATGATTGCTAGTTGAACATCTTTTCGATGAACAAAAGGTCCCCAACCTTCGCTTTCTTTTCTTCTGAACCTCTAGTACCCTGATCTAAAACAATAGCACCCTTCAAGTTCTTGTTCCGAAGGGACAAAGGAAGAGCAGGAGGGTCCATGTCAGGGAACTTGTCACAGTTGTCACGGTAAACTAAGAGGAGAGTCTTTTTATAATAGTCAGACATCATGTCTAGAAAATGCACTTTCAAGAATAAAGAAATCCAGTCCCGAGTTTCGTAAATTGTCCACCTGGCATCGAAAAGAGTTGCTTCCCTTGTTTTCAGTCTCTCTACGTGCCTCATTAGTATATCCGACCGCTCACGCCTGAGGGCTGAAACTTCAGCGGTTAAGGAACTGTTGGCAGCTCTCTCCCTCTAAAGGGACTCCTTCAGTTGACTACAAGCCTCTTCGTTGCTACTCTTTGCGAAGTTTAGATCATGAAACTTAGACTCTAATATGACCCTCTCTCTTTGGAGTCCTTACTTATCCCGAAACAGGGAGGCAGCTGTAGACCTAACAACATACAAATTCTTGGGTATCTAAAAAAAAAGGGGAAAGCAAGAACAATACGATGTTATTACTTACATCAATAAGGAAAATGAAGAGCCACAGGGGAATAAAAGTACGAACCAAAAGTTGTCATTTAACGAAGTTGAGATAAAACTTAAACCATCCTTCAGAAATGAGCTCTGGAACATCAAAGACATCAATAGAGGGTAAAGCAGATCCGATAATTGTCTTGAAGTCCAAGGCCCGGAAAGAGGGACCTGCGGAGTCACGCAGTCGATAGGGGGAAAAGGGAAGCCCATGCTCTCTTAAATCAAAATCACCCTGAGAATCGGATCTTAAGAAACCAGCAACAGAATCACTTCCAATGGTCTCCGTAGAGGAGGGGCAGACATTATGAAAACTTCCAGGAGAAAGTACGAGAGAGGAATGCAGTAGCCGACGACAAGACGACTCAACAATTTCACCTCTAGGAGAACGGGAAACAGAATTTGCCCTTTTATGATCCCAAAATGGATCGGTGTTGAAAACTAAAGCAGAACTCCTCTTAGGCAAAGGTTCAGAAGGAGAAGAAACCCCGGAGGATAAGAATGAACCATCTCCAAGAAACGCAAGACAAGGGAGAGAAGATTGTTCAGCAGATCTTGACCCGAAAATGAAGGGGCGTGCCTGTAAGGAAGATTCGAGGATAACAATTTGAAATGTTGGTCCAAGACACCTGGAATTTCACTTATAACATTGCTTATTTGGGATTCCTTCACTTCAAACTCCTCCTCCGCCAAACAAAATCCAGACTTACTCAGGATGGAATCGCCAATTCACGTGAACTCATACATAGTCCTACCAGGTGATACCATAACATAAACATGTATTTAAATCCGAATTCCTATTTGATGGTTATACACAAACAAAACATAGGCATACAAGCAATTTGGAATTTCACTATCCTATGGGGCAACAATGCTAGCTAGGAAAATTGATGTCAGCATGTTTAGTTACCTCATGTTACTCGTTTTTCGTTTATACAGATCTTTCCCAAAGCCCCGGTAATGAATGGGGATGGGTATGACTTCGTCGAAAGTCGCTATTAATTGTCAGTTCAGATGATTAATGAGATTCCAATCTACGTTAGAATTATCAATTCCCGACTCAAAGCATGATCCAAATCGGTAATTAGAACTCGGGTAGAAAAAAAACTTACTGTCAGATAGAGCTGAAATCCTGGGAAAATAATACGATGAATTTCGATGAATGGTAATCTCACTTTAGTAAAATGCTATGCAGGGAAAGGAGGAGAGAGAAAGAGGAAAAGATCTACCTTGCCTTTCAGCTGGATGCTTGAGACTGGATCAATGGACAGGATTCATATGAGGAAAGCGAAAATACTATCCAGGGGTAAAAAGTAAAAGGAAGCAGAATTTGTATTCATAATCCAGAGACAATCTAGACCACTCAAAGGGAGACCGATCAACGCACCCGATTGTAGGAAGGCAGGAGATACAGGAGTAACACTTCGGAGAAAAGACAAAAGTTTGACTTGTAAAGTCGAAAACACCCCTTCATTATGGGGCAAATGTGACTATCAAAGTTAACAATGTAGCGAGCTGGCGGTGAAGGGGTATCAGGCAAGTGAAGGCTCACCAAAGGCTTAGCAAAAAAGTGGGACCCAGTATTAGGAAGGGCTAAGAGCAAGAAAAAATAATCCAAAAAGCTGAACCAACCGGAACCCTCCTAGGGAAACGGATCGTGAAAGCAACAGGGTGCAGCTGGCGAGATTTATCCGCCAGGGTCAATCCGACAAGAACTCTCCAAGTAGCAATAAATTTGGCAGATGAATCTTCGATGTTCACCTATCCAAATACCAATACATCTGAGGACGAGAGCATTGAAGGTACTAAACCAAGAGAACACAAAGATCATCCCAAACCAACTTACGGAGCACCTACTATACGAATACCTAAAGGACAAATTCGCAAATAACAGAAAGGACATCAGAAGCCATCCTCCAGGAATCCAGGCTACCATAAAGGCCCTACCGAAAGGCTAACCGAAACCCAAGCGGATATACAGGCCACCCGTACTAATTTACTTAGTACCGAAACCCATGGCGACTTCGAACCGACAGTTATCAGCATACGTCACGAGGACGGGCCTCTCTAAGTATTCACGTTAAAGTCGGAGGCCTACATCCGAGAGCTTATGTCCGAGAGCCTATATTCGGGAGCTATCGCCAAAGACTCAAATATCATCCGAAGACCATAGCCAACACTTTAAGGACGGCCGAAAGGCGAGCACCCGAAACTTGGGAAAAAGAAGCCAACAAAGACCCACGCAGGCCCAATAGCCCATCAGTGAAAGGAGCCCTGAAACACTATAAATAAGATCCCAGAGGTCACATTTAGGTGGTCGATCTTTTCTTCCTTAATATTTGTACTCTTAAGAAATAACTTAGTAAATAAGATCAATGGACAATTCCTCCCTATGACATTCATGTACTCCAACAAAAGTTCAATAAAAAGGGACCTTCTTATATGAAAGTTGCTCTGTAAGTGTGTAATATTACTTCTCTAATCCTAGTAGTGGTAGTTTATTATTCATTCTCCAGAGAAGCATGAGTTTACATCCCTCAATATCCTCGAATGTTGGAACAAACCTCGCTCGCTGAGCTTAGATTCGACCTGATAGTCCTCAGCGATCCTGCACCTTCTAAGCATCAGTATCAAAAGTTCGCACTAGAATCGATTGGAAAAGTGAGCCAATCCACCTAATTCCCCTTTAAGTTTGCCCCTGTTGACTCATCTCCGGTGTTGACGAAAAATATCGCTAACAGTAGATTTACTTGAGTAGATGGCAGGTGTGCACAATCTTTTTTATGTGTCATATCTACAGAAGTTTGTGCACGACTCGAGTGTGGTAATATCTCCAAATCAGATATAAGACTTAAAGGTAGAGCCAAAAGTTTTTAGACCTCGTAAGCCACTTCACATTATTGGGAATGACACTAAACATCTTAGGAGGAAGGTTGTTACTCTAGTCAAGGTAAAATGGGGTGAAGAAAATGACGACTGTACTTGGAAAGCGGAAGAGTGTATGAGGTCGACCTATCTAGAACTCTTTGAGTGGTATTTCCATATATTGTATCTTACTTGTGTCATTATCTTGCACTATCAGAGTTTCGCATGCCACGATGGGATTTTGGTTGCATGGATTATTGGATGCTAAATTGGATGACTGATTGTCTACTTGTGGATGGTAAGCGTGCATGTTACTATGCTTACTCATGTTTTCTTAGAATTTCAGGGGTGAAATTACTAAAGATTAGAGAATGTAACTACTTTTATTTTACGTATTGGAGGATTGTAAAATAATTCTATAAAATTCACTATTGGTTATGTCATTCTCATATTTTAGTATGTTGTTCATGGGGATGTAATACATGTCCCTGATTTTTATTGAATCATTCTGTGACAATGTCACCCATAGATTTACTATTTCGGCAATAAATTTTGTTGAAGACCAAATTCAGTGCTCCAATTGGTCTCATTGGAACGAGATGCTGGTTGGCCATTTCTTAAAGTGGCACGTTAAGGATTTGGCTTAGCTTTTTAAGTGAAGTCATTGGTTTAAGTTTTCTTTTCTGCAGGATAGATTAATTAGCAACTATTGGGCTAGTTAGTGAGCCCATTAGTCTAATGACCTACCGCTATAAATAGAAGGTGTAAGGAGAGAATTAGATCTTATCTCCTTATTGCAAACATTAGGCTGAGCACCTAATCTCTAAACCCTGATTTCTTTCATCAAATCATTCCACATCACATCTTGAGGCAATATCTAAATCAAGGAGGATTAGATGCCATCATTTTGCATCATATTCGAAGGGTTTCTTCGTTGTCCAGATTTGATTTCATCATATTTGCATCGGACCTATGTTTTGGTGAGTGATGGAGATCTTTCACATAGCTACTACGGATTATATGTGTTAATTAGGTTAACCTAACACCTCATATGTTAATTCTATCCTGAAACCAGATAATATATGTTTATTTTAGATCTAGACGTCCTAGAATAACCTAATTTGATCACATCATGTAAATCATTAGATCCGTCATGTTTTATATATGCTAAATATCAAATTATGCTAGATTTCTGGTTATTATGATATGAATCATTTCTATATGTGTTTGAATGATTGCATATGCCTGAAATTGGATGAATTGTTGTTTGATTGGTTGAATTGTATGATATGCCTGATTTATTCCTTTAGAATTATGTGTCATAGGACTTAATATTGAAGATCTGAGCAAATCAAAGGTTTAGATGATCATATTCAGATGAAAGTTAGCAAAGAAGCTCTAGAGGTTCCAAAAAGCAACATGAAAATTTGTGAGTGGAAATATTCTAAGTATATGGACTGGTACTGGTCTATAGCCTATGGATCGATACTGATCTATCACGGTTGGTCATGGGGCCCTAAAATTTTGTTCGTGACTTGGTGTAGTCCTAGGAAGATCATGTGCAAAATTGAAGTAGATAAGTTGAAGTGCATAATCTCAAGTGCATGGCCATGGACCGATATGAAAGGCTTAGGGAAGGAATTTTGGCAAACAAGTGGACTGAAGGGAAGTACTCAAGGCAAGGAGTCAAGTGACCCAACACTTAGCCAAAAATTGGCTAAGTGCGGATTAGTACCGATCCATATAGGATGGATCCGTACTGATCCATCAGATGAGGGAAGAGGGGCTGCAGGTCTTGGATATAAGAAGCGTTGGTCTTCACGAGCATGATGGCGGTTTCCGTGAGTCGATAACATCAACGGAGTAGAATTTATCATCAAAATAGTGTCGAATCTTTAATTTTAGATTCGAGTGGCATTTTTCGAAGTCGAATGTGATAGGTAGCTCAAGGTGGAATGAGGCTACAAGATAATGTATTGATTTAAGTCGAACTTAAGCAAAAGATGAAGTCGTGGATAACTCATATGATCGATAGTGCCAAGGAATAGTTGATAGTGCGAAGGATTCTAGCAGACTCAAAGCAAGGGTATCATGGGAATACCCTTAAGATCGAAAGGATTGAGTACCCTAGTAGCTCATAGTAGTACCTATTTGTTGGACGCTTGGGTCCTAGAGGAAAACGTGTTAAACTATGGGTTCCGAAAACACAGAAGTCCAACTAGAATTGGGGTTTCCATTAGCCCACGACTAATGGCAATGGTCAGTCATTCGATATCAATGTATTCAAGGATTTAGTTGGTGATAGCTTGGAAATTGCTTATATGGATGCTAAGATGGCTCACGTGTGTGTACTCTTTTGTTTGCGAACAAATTGAATAATTGTAAACAATTATTAAATTCATTCGGCTTTGTTAAACAACTAGGGTTATTGTAAAGGGTGACGAACTCTAGGACCAACATTATTTTAACTAATAAATCCAATCAGATTATTCTGAAAGTCTGATTGTTTGAAAACAACAGAAAATAAATAAAAAGAGAGTTTTTTATAACAAATGAAAGCAATTAGGGAGTAATGATATAAACCGGATTAATAATCATCAATTACCAAACAGATTAATATAGATCTAACTCATGTTTCTGTCACAAATATGAATCAACGGTAATTAGGTTTTAGAAAGAAACATGTGAATAACGACAAGCATAGCCTATGCAGGAGCAAATCTCTTAAACAATCATAGGCTATCAGGACAGATTCACTACTTTATTTCTAAAATCTGAAAAACTAGATCTAAATCTAATAAGTGTTAGATCGAACTCGAATATACCCTATGAAGGAGCACAACTATTAAACAACACAGAGTATGAAGGTTCAGATCTAACTCTTGATTCAGATCTAGATCTATATGCATAACATCCTAATCTTTTTGGCTACGTAATTCATATTGAATCTAGTTTGTAAGCGTCATCACCCCCTAATTAAAGGGGATTAGCTAGACATAGCTAAATAAGAAAAAGGGAAGAAGAAGAAAAGAACAAACATAAATAAAATAAAACAAAAACTAAATAGAAAAGGAGAAGAATAGTTTTATTCCAAGAGAAGAGTTTACAAAATAAAACCTAAGACAATCCTAAATGAAAGAGATACGGGTGTATTTATAGCTGCCATGACTAGGACTAAGTGGCCAATTACAAGATGTGGGACAAAATTCTTTACTAAAATAACAAATAAACCAATGTGAAGGCATGTGAATGGACATGCAAATGTCATGGAAAAATAGCTTGCGAGCATCAAATGGTATCAACTTCAATCGTTTTGAGCATGAATAAGAACTCCATAACATCTGAGACAAACGATCTTAATGAAAAGGCATTGAATCTTGAGTTTAAAATATGCTGCAGAAGGTGGTTAAGCAGCAACATTTCTCGGTCTTCAAGCTTTAATCCAGCTCTAAAAATCAACACTCTTCTTGCACCAATTCTTCAAGATTTTCAACAATTAAGTGCATCAATCCTTTCATCTTAAATAATCAGAAAACACAACTATACATAGTATCAATTACTTTAAAGAGAAAATAGGACAACTAAGTGGATAAAATATGCACATTTACATGTATATCAAATACCCCCACACTTATCTTTTTATTCGTCCTCGAATAAACTAAACTAAGATATGTCACACTTCATAGGAAATATGATTGCGTTTAGCGTATGCAAGAAGCCATTAAACCCCTAGCTGTCTCTACTAGGACGATTGTTGTCTCATGAGGGTTTTCAGCTGATGCTACCCATAAAATCCAAAGCGTCTTATGTATGCGGATTAATCAAATAGTATATTTAAGGTCTTTCACATTCCAAGTACTTTGCTTAATTTCAATAATAACGATTTAGTCCTACATTGTCCATCCCATTATTGATGCAAAAATGAATAAAAAATTTCAAGCTGAATCGTAATTCCTTGATAAAACTGTAATTGCCTTGAAGGTTAAGAGCGTGGTGTCAACCAAAGTTCTACACATTGACAATGCGCACCCAGTCATTTATTTATTCTCTTTTTTTTGAATAATTTTGCACCAGTGTAACTGTAATGTATTGGATGTGAGTTATGCATAGATGAAGGAAAATTTTGTAAGTTCTAAAAATGTTATAGATAAGAGGGCAAGTGTATTAGTTGGACTTCAAGCTACAAAAGATAAAGTAATACTAAGGCACATATGGACGTTTTGTTTCCTTTCATCTCCTATACTACAATCCTCGCTTCTAAGTACGGTATGATGGATGTGGATGGAATGGAAATGAATGCTTTAAGTCAAGAAAAATGAACGACTATTTTATTCTTAGAGATTTTCTCTTTATTGCATTTTTTTGTTTTTTTTCTCATTTTTTTTCATCAATTTTTTTTAATAAATGCATGATGAATGGTGAATGGAGATGGAATAGAATGATACCGTATATTATTTCATTTGATTCCTCCTCTACTAAGTGAATCATAACCAACACTTCATGAAAGGAAAATTTTGTGCCCTAGTTACCCTACTTCTATAACCCAAATTCAACACACAAGTCTAGATTGATATTATATAAAAAACTGAAAGAAAAGATAAGTAAAGTTTTATAAGATAGATAACCCATATAAAATAAGATGTGGTATATGGTTGTCCTACCTTAAAACAAGTATGGAGTGGGTAGTCTCATATTGGTATAAAAAATGACATTTTTTAACCTTTGAAAATAAATCAGTAAAAAGGTTCTTGAGTATACCAATATAAAAAAAACTTGTCAAAACATGGATGTAAATCGACTAAAACTTGGGTTTTAATAATGTGGGGGTACCGAAGAAGAATGCTATAATGAGTCATTTCTCTCTAAGTGTGCCAAGTGGAATTTAGAACTTACAAATTTAAAATTTTGAGTGAAAAAATATTATGCATGAAAACGAACTCACAAAATCCAACAAAATGTAGGTGCAAAATCATTTTTACTTTATTTTTTTATGATTTTTTTACTTGCACATTCTAACATGTATAACAAGGGTTGACACGCTTACTCCAGAACACGACTGACGTCTGCACAGTCTCAAGCTAGCATCCTAAAAAGACACATTACAACTCAATGAATAAATAATGTTCGTTCCCATCACCCAACAATTAAACTTATCAATAAAGAACCAAGGTGTTATTTATGAATGTTATGTTAGTCCTTGTTCAACGAGTGACGTAGCTCAAAAAATTTGATTGTTGATGTAATGTAAACCCCCCCCCCCCACATACTTGAGTGTGATTGTGTCCTCACAGTTGTTAATTAGACATATCTTAGTGAACGAGAAAGAAAATAAGAGGGTAAGCGCGGCTTACCACATACGCGTGCAGAAAATACGCAGTCATTGAATAGATGAACCGGTCCACAATGGACCAGTGGATCAGCCTCATTAAGATTATGAGACACAGCTTAAGCACAGAAAACCAAATCATAAAGGATTTTATATTACATTTCAGAATTGGAAAAACAAAATATGTTTTTTCAAAAGTTTCAGTTGCTAATTTTAAAATTTTGAGCTTACAATTGGTCCTAAAATCGAATTATGTAGCAACTAAAGAGAGGTCAATGAGCCGGGGTTCAGTAAAAGTTTCAAAAACAAAGTTTGATATATTCCGATGATGTATAAATTGAGAGACGTGTGCACCAGTCTCACCCCCACACTTGTTTTGAGAAATATTGTTCAGTTTTGCTTTGACATTTGAAATTTTGTTGACTAAAGGTTTATTCGTAAACCTAAAGTTAAAACCAAACAAATGAATTTTCAATAAATTTTGAAATTGTGTTTTCTCAAAAACTGTGGTATTCCAAAAAGAGTTCATATACTGTAGAAATTTATCATTGAAAAATAGGTGGTCACAGTGAGGTTCAGTTGAAAGAATCAAGTCGAAAGGAGTTTCAACAGTTTTAGAAAAATCGTCATTGTGTTTAAGATCACATTCAGTAGTTTCGTTGTTTTTAACCTCAAGAATTTAAAGTTTTCAAATGTTTCATTTTCAGTTTCAGACCCAACAACATTATCGTCAATCAGTGTAAGAAGTTTTCGCTCATCAAAGTCGTCCTCACATAAACAGTTGTTACCAACTTCATCATTTCTTTTAGGTTGATGATCTAAAGTTGCTAAATTTTCAGAATCTGAGAGAGGAAGATTGACGTCTTCTTTTTCAAGAGAATTTGAACAACTTCATTAAGATTTTCATCAATTTCAAAAGTTGTTAGTTGAAAATTTTTGATATCAGTAAAAGTTGAATTTTCCGTAGAAGCATTAGTTTGAGTTTGAATTCCAGTTTCACAAAAATCAGTGTTTTGCACGAGAGATTTTTCAAAATTTTCATTTTCATCAACAATCGTATCGTCAGAATCATCAATAATCGTTATGTAATGTTGTGACAAAGTTAATGGATGATTATTTGTTTCAAAAGAAGCGTTGGCAGTGTTGCGAAAAAAAAACGAATAGGAACAGATTGATGGTGAGGCAAAACAAACAACAGATAATCACCAGCAAAACAATCACAGATCTAGCAATAAAAGAAAGAACACAAGAGATTTATAGTGGTTCCACTAACGTCTTGTTAATGTACGTCCACTTGAGGAGAGAAGATTTTATTACTTTTCTCAATAAGAAAAAGTTACAAGACTGATAGTAGGGAAGAAGAAGAACTTTTAGAGATAATAGTACATTCACCAAATCTCTATCTTTATATAACGATTAATGCTTGGGGTTGAAGTAATTGATTTATGATATAAATCAATGCCTAATTAATTCTCCAATTCTCCTGATAGGCTTCCTTGTTTAACCAACCAATTAGGGAATTAACTCCTTACTTCACTATCCCAAAAAGAAACATTCTTCAAATCCTTCCACTTATGTAGGTAATTTATTGCCTATCCCTTTTACAAATAAAAAAACAATAAATTTCTGATGTCTTCCAAATCTTCTGCAAATTAGAAATATTATATTCCCAAATTAGCAATATTTCCCAAATCTTCTCTAATTGGAAATATTCTATCACCATAATCAATAATATCTTCCAATCTTCAGCAAATGGAAATATTGTATCACAAATTCTAACAATCTCCACCTTGATACTATATTTCCTTGAAAGCATACCAACTCCACCTACATCCTCTTAATCTAAGCATCTTTTTGGACAAGACAACATGGTTACTTCCCCCAATAAGCTTCGGCATGGCCATCACCCATTGCACTTTGTCAACAAACTCTGGCAACGCCACCGCCTGCCAACAAAGTGTACAAAGTAACCCCTTCAAGTAAGACCTATCAATGTTCACCATGAAAACAAAATTCTCCATGAACCGTCTCAACCCTCTCCCCACACCGTGCCACCGCGTGGCACGTAGCATTTCGATAAGCGATTCCAGTTCGAGCAACGCCCGAACTTAGCAGTCTACAAAGACTTATGCATATCCACTGCTTTCTCCTTTGATCTCTGACCAACTTCAGACGATCCCTTCTTTCGCTTATCAAGCACATCCTCTTGGCAAAATCCCGCCTTGTTGAAGCTTTCCCCTTTGATCATATTATGCCTATTGTAACACCCCACCTCCGCCAGGGTGACTCTTGCAAGCAACTCTGACTTTGGTGGGGCGTTTTAAAACAAGGTAAACATGCATAATGATATAACAAGGCAGGACATGACATATATATATGTAAATAAACAGAGTAAGTAGATAAAACGGCGGAAGATTTTTAAACCATTTCAAAACACAAGTCTGGTACATCAAAATGTCAATTTCCCAAATAAACAAGTCTAGTACATAAAATAACATCATCTGAAACTGAAAAGGAAAACATAAAAGTAGCTATCCCCAAAGTGGAAAGACCATAGCGAGCTCAAGTCCAAAGCATACATGAGCTATCCAAGAAAGCAGCTAAGATCCAAGCTAGGCTCCTGTATTCCCTCCCTGAGAACCTGGGGGGGGGGGGAAACGGAAGAAAAGAGGCGAAAGAAAACAGGTCAGTCAAAAAGACTGAGTAAGCCCTGCTACGATCAGTCTATAAACTAATAAAGTTAACAGCATGATGGAAACTGAGATGATCATAGATAACAACATACTGGCATGATAAATTAACTACAAGATAGATAGAGGTGTCATCGCATAAACAAGGTTAAGTTTTGCACCACGGTGTACTAGCAAACCAACATAACAGGTATTGATCCCTTGGCCCAAGCTTTGACCCAATAACATGAAGTGACCTTAATATAAGGTCCAACCAAACGGTCTAGTCGATCGGCTCCCTATAAGCCTAACACGTCAAGTGTTGGTGTCCATACGGCCCACATATGGATGTAGTCAGACTGTGCTGGGTCCACCTTCGGGTGTATCAAGCCCTCGGGTGTCAACCCCAGACACTGAAGCAATAATGCACAGTCTAAACCTACTGGTACCCGTGCCTCGAGTTTGTCCAATACCGGATTACGTGCACGTCCGTAGCCCGCCTGGACCCGCACCGCTGTACCACTCAGCCGTCGCTTTGGTCGCTTACATCAGTCCAGTAATCGTGCCCCGCCCTAGCCTAGCCTCTAGGGTTGTGATGATACCAAACTGGGATTACTGCTGGAACAGACCACGTTGCTAGGGTTTCCTAAGAGGGTTTAGTGCGATTTAACCCTTCACTAATCATGGATTAAATTGGTTAAGTGTAACCGACAGTTCACAACTTAACCCCATTTCAATCCCTCAAACCCCAAATTGGTTAAGTATTAGTGGACCCTGACTTAACCCTAATCATGAGGCATTAATTAATTTAATGCACCTTAACCTCTCACATTAGACTTTGTTGTGGTTACCTAGTTAAGCTGGTGGATTCCGGGTAGATTTACACCACAACTTGGTCTAACCTCGGGTCTTGGCACCACATGACCAACTTCTCACATTGGGTCCTATTGTTTGTAGCCACTAGTTAAGCCGGTAGGTTCCGGGTAGAATTACGCTACAAACTCAACCCAACCTTGAGTTGGCCACACTTATGTTTTCTAAGTGTCATGTCCACTTTATTTCAAAACATAATTACAAGTCAACAAATACTTGGGTAGACCTAACTTAATAGGTAAATTCCCAAGGGGTAGACCTAACTTAATAGGTAAATTCCCAATCTTATATTTTCATGTATTTTAAGTTTACCCAAACCCCCCAACGTCATTCTATCGCTTACATATTCGTAATAACGCATAAAGGATAGGAAGAGGGAACTTGGCATAACATACATGATGAACTTGCATATCACAACAAACATGCATAACATGTTAGACTTGCATAACTTAGCATAGTGAACTTGCATATTACCATAAACATGCATAACATGTTAAACTTGCCTAACATGGCATAGGGAACTTGCATAAACATGCATAACTTGACAAACATGCATAACATGTCATTGTGAACTTGCATAAGCATGCATAACTTATTAAACATGCATAACATGGCATAGTGAACTTGCATAAACATGCATAACCCAATAAACTTGCAAATCATGGCATAGTGAACTTGCATAATCATGCATAACTCAATAAACTTGCAAATCATGGCATAGTGAACTTGCATAAACATGCATAACCCAATAAACTTGCAAATCATGACATAGTGAACTTGCATAAGCATGCATAACTTATTAAACATGCATAACATGGCATAGTGAACTTGCATAAACATGCATAACCCAATAAACTTGCAAATCATGGCATAGTGAACTTGCATAAACATGCATAACTCAATAAACTTGCATAATCCCAACTTGCATCACATATTAACTTTAGAGTTTCTAAAATGAAGGTAAGAGGGCTTACCAATATTATGAAGACACAAATCTACTAATAAAGATTGAGAAGCCCTTTATGCAAGCATATAAAAACCCAAAACAAGGCTCCAATAAGAAAACTCTTAACAAAAATTCCAAAAACTCTAGCTTAGCCAATAAAGCTTGCAACTTGATGATGTATGCAAGCTAGTGATCATTCATACAACTTAGAAATGCTTGTATGAACATCAAAATCTTCATAGGAATAATTTTTGAAGAGGGTGGAGGCTAGGGTTTTTAAGTGGAGGCCATTTGGGAAATCAATTTGCCATAGTTTAGCTACTAGAATGAATAAATGAGGTTTTAGGGTAGGATTAGGGTCTTATTTATAGAAGATTAAAGTGTTTTTAGCCCTAGGATTAACCCTAGGTTAGTTTAGGTCCATCAGATTTCAGAAGTCTCCAGAACCAAGCCACACAACCAAGCCCAAATCAGAAATGGTGCGCCAGGCAAAACTGCCCGGCCACCCCGTGTCGACAGGGCTGTCGACAGGGCTGTCGACACCCTGGGGACCCTGTCGACATGCCTGTCGACATGGGGGTCCTGGCGGGAGTTTTCCCGCCTGCGCCAGTTTGCCCTAATTCCCAACTTTGAACTTGAAATTCAAATCTGTTTTTACTTAGGAATTTTCTGAAAACTTCGTTGGGCCTTAATCGGGTCATACGGACTCCGATTTTCGAAAACTCGGACTCTATTTCGCGTATTTTTCCGAGACGAACGCAATGGCATAGCCCGTTTCCCTTGATTCACATTTTATAATTAAATTCTGCCTCGATTTATATTATAACAGGTTATTGAAAATACGGGTTGTTACATTCTCCCCTCCTTAAAGGCTTTCGTCCCCGAAATCTTCAAGTTAGGAAGAACATATCCTACCATCCAACACCCATCTACTCAAAACATCATCCACGAGCAATCATTGTCCTTAAAGGATTCTAAATGTGGTATGAACATATGCAAAAGTGTGTGTATATGTACTTACCTAATGCAAAAAATCAGGCGGTTACTGATACAGTAAACCTCCTTAATGCATATGTATGTCAGTGAAATGAATCCATATGTATGCAATTCCTAACATAATGTATATCATCTATATGTGTGCACATAACATACACCCATATGCAACATCCATGTGATAACACACAATTTTCATCCATGAATAAACACTCATGCATATGCAATATGAGGAGTGTGCGAGCCGATCTAGTGCCTAATTGTGTATAATGCATCCACGAGCAACCATTTGCAAACACTTGCAACCACTTGCAACCATCAAGCATAACATGTTTCAAACACATGTTTCATCCAAAGGATTCTACCTAAGGTTCTCATGACAAGATAAACACGATAAACTAGATAAACATGGAAAGAGAGATATGCTAAAAAGAGATCTTAGAAGATAAGCAAGATAAACTCCTTTTTGGATTTCAAGAAATCCATTCAAACTCTGACATATAGTACTAACCGATGAGTCATAACCCCCTTATGGAGTTTACAACAGAAATAAGATCGAGAATGGGACCGAGAGGATATATACAAAAGATAACTTGCAAGCAAGCTCCCCAGGAAAACAAGGATCAAGGACGCACTCTTAAAAAGAGATATGATCCGCGTATCTAGTCTTCACTCTTCTTAGTCACGTTTCCTTGAGCTTAACTCCACTGTGCTTTGACTGTCTTTTACTTCATGATTTCTTGGCTTCCTAACTCCTATTTACCAAATTCGAGTTGGAACTCACTTCATTATCGCCTCTCGTCTTCCTTTTCCACTTATTCTTCTTTCTGTATACTTGGCTTAAACATAACGGTAACCTCATGATTTCATGCAAGCTCTCCAAAATTCACTAGTGAATCCCGGATCTCGTCTACTTACTATAAAGTATTCCACGCAGCAGAACTTTTCTTGAAAATACCAATCCACGTTGCCAATTGCCCTTATAAACGTGATTTTCTATAACTCATGCTTAATCGAAATGAACCATCCGCCTATGAGTGATAGGCCATACCTAGATTCAGTTGCCTACCCATGGCTTCAAGACTGGCCAACTTCTTGAGGGTAAACCGTTGCTAACCATGATGCAGTCCTCTCGCTCTTCACTGGACTGAAATGAGCACTCTTCGTGAGTCTACCTATTATGACCCACCTACCCGTATTCCCTTTCTTTGATCTAGGTAATCTATCCTCATAATCTATCGAGATGTTTTCACACTTCCCTTGCGGAACCTCCAATAGAGGTAATGGCCCGCCGGGCTTCTATGACTTGGCCTTAACCTGGTGGCACAACATGCATCCTGAGACCAACTCGGCCACCTCCTCGAGTGATGCGCATCTTCAAGAACCTTCTTTACCAAGTCTTCCACTCGAGGAACACATAATCTCTCATCGCGCCTTAGTCATCCCTTGTCATCTATAATATATCTAGCGAGGTGACTTAACATCTCGCCTCGAATCAATTGGTCCATGTTCTTGACTAACTGCGGGTCTTCTTCCTGTGAAACCCCCTTCTTGATCCAGAAGAGTAAGTCTAAGCTCAGGGAATGCTAACTAACTAGCCAAACGGAGAAAGCTTCTTACTTCAATTTCCCTCCTCAGAGTTTTCCGGTCTTAAACCGCAACCACTTTAGCGGAATCCACCGCTAAGCCTTACTTAGGAACTATGTGCCTAAGAAATCCAACTTCTTTCCTCCAAAGTGACAATTGGAGAACTTGACCTTCAACTGGTGGCTCTAAGCGTATCCATCACCTCCTTGAGATGTCTACCATGCTCTTCCTCGTTCTTTTAAGGAGATCAAAATATCGTCTACGACGACCACGACAAACTTGTTCAAGGACTCCCTAAACACCCTACCCATCAAGTTCACGTAATATGCGGGTGCATTAGTCAAACCAAATAGCATGACTAGCCATTCCAAAAATCCATCTAGAGTCCTAAACGCAGTCTTGTCAATTCCATCCTCAGCCATCCTAAGCTGATGGAATCCGGTAGCTGGATCAAAAGAAAACAGATGCTCCTACAAGCTGATCAAACAAATCATCGATCCTTGGTAATGGTTGTCTATTCTTCTCACGATAATCAACACATAAGCGAAGCAAACTGTCCACATTAGTAACGAATACTACTGGAGCACCTTACTCGAAAATGCTTCGTCTCAGGAAGTTCTTCTCAAGCAACTCCTTGACTTGCTTTCTTAACTCTCATCTCGTGAGGTCATGTGCCTAACCGGCCACGAAACTGGCTTGGTATTACCAACCAGATAATGCGGAAATCTATCCCACGTCCAGGGGTAACCCCTTCACTTCACCCAAGATATCAGGATATTCTCGGACCACCCTCACAGATTGCAAACTATCGATAGACGAGTCGAGGGATTCAAGATAACATAACATGACGGGACCCATAGGGTTGCTAGAAATTTCTAGGGTATTACCGAGGCGAGTCATAAGCCTCACAACCCTATATACAAAAACCAAGAATGGCTCCAAAACAGGACAACCATTCCATGCCCAAAACCAACCCATATCCCCTGAAACCGAGAATATAAACATCCCACGAGAATTCTATACTCAAGATAGAAATTTTCAAATCCACTCAGACCACAGACAAACGGGCAGAACCCCCAATTGGATTTGAAACACATACGGGATCATCAACTAGACTAGTACTTAGGTGCAAACTTTCAACTAGATCAGATGAAATAAAACTATGCGATGTGCCAGAATCAAACAAAGTACGAACAGGGAAAGTCAGAAAATGTAAACAAGACTTTCAACAGAAACACTACCTCTATCATGAGCTGGAAGAACGGTGTTGAGGGGATGAACTCGCCCTCCAGATAGTCCTGCATACTGAGTCTGACCTTGCCCTTGTTTCCTCGGGCAATCCTTGCTGAGATGTCCAGACTCACCACAATGAAAGCATTCGCCCCGCTTTCTCTTCTTCTTCCTACATTCCCTGGATATATGTCCAACTTTACCATAGAAGTTGCATTTCCTATTCTCTCTTGGCTTGTCCTTGCGGTTGTTGTTATTCTTGCCTCGTTTCCCGGAATTTACCCTCTTGCCTTGAGACTCATTCGCCTTGACCTCTTTCTTGTCATTGTTATCTTCTTCTTGAAGTAGGGCCATATTCACCAAATTCTCGAAAGTCGCCCCCAAGGGTATATGAGACATGGCCAAACCATGTAATGGCTCGTTTAATCCTAGAGCAAAGTGTAGGGCCTTCTTCTGGGCTGTATTAACCAAGTCTAAATCGACCCGAGCCAGTTGATTAAACTTATCTATGTATTCCCTAATAGTCATGTCCCCTTGCTTCAGTGATAAGAACCTCAGTCCAAACCTTCCTCTAAAGTCATCCCAAGTCTCAGTTGGCCTAGTAGCGGTGGTGACTACCCACCAACATGCAGCTTCTTCCTTTAGCAACCATACTGCTAATAAAACCTTCCTGCGGTCACCTATATCAAAGGTGGCTAAAAGATCTTCGGTCTCTTTCAACCAATTACTTGCTTCTACAAAAGTCTCTGTTCCACTAAAATTCTTGCCACCCATCATCTTAAAGTTCTTACAAGTTTCCGCAAAATCCGCTTGTGGAGGCTGAGGGAGAAGAGGAACATCAGCTACGGAAGGAGGAGGAGGAACAGCGGCCTTGACTGGAAAGACAACATTAGAGACACCCGGGACCGGTGCCGTGACTTCCAAGTACCGACGAAACCAATCGGGTATTGTTACTCCTTCGGGCAAGATGAGATTATCAGACATGCTGGAAACGAAAAGAAAAGAGTTCAAACGAGGGGTCAAAGGATAGTGCTAATGGCTTTTGGGGAATAACTTTAAAAATAACTAGACTTTTCTTTGGAAAATACTCTATACTTGGTTTTGAAAATAGTTTTTCAAAAGTTTTAAAAACCTTTTTATCCCTTCTCGTAAACCATATGCTCTGATACCAAATGTAACACCCCACCTCCGCCAGGGTGGCTCTTGCAAGCAACTCTGACTTTGGTGGGGCGTTTTAAAACAAGGTAAACATGCATAATGATATAACAAGGCAGGACATGACATATATATATGTAAATAAACAGAGTAAGTAGATAAAACAGCGGAAGATTTTTAAACCATTTCAAAACACAAGTCTGGTACATCAAAATGTCAATTTCCCAAATAAACAAGTCTAGTACATAAAATAACATCATCTGAAACTAAAAAGGAAAACATAAAAGTAGCTATCCCCAAAGTGGAAAGACCATAGCGAGCTCAAGTCCAAAGCATACATGAGCTATCCAAGAAAACAGCTAAGATCCAAGCTAGCCTCCTGTATTCCCTCCCTGAGAACCTGGGGGGGGAAACGGAAGAAAAGAGGCGAAAGAAAACAGGTCAGTCAAAAAGACTGAGTAAGCCCTGCTACGATCAGTCTATAAACTAATAAAGTTAACAGCATGATGGAAACTGAGATGATCATAGATAACAACATACTGGCATGATAAATTAACTACAAGATAGATAGAGGTGTCATCGCATAAACAAGGTTAAGTTTTGCACCACGGTGTACTAGCAAACCAACATAACAGGTATTGATCCCTTGGCCCAAGCTTTGACCCAATAACATGAAGTGACCTTAATATAAGGTCCAACCAAGCGGTCTAGTCGATCGGCTCCCTATAAGCCTAACACGTCAAGTGTTGGTGTCCATACGGCCCACATATGGATGTAGTCAGACTGTGCTGGGTCCACCTTCGGGTGTATCAAGCCCTCGGGTGTCAACCCCAGA
This sequence comes from Allium sativum, assembly GCA_030737875.1. Taxonomy (NCBI): domain Eukaryota; kingdom Viridiplantae; phylum Streptophyta; class Magnoliopsida; order Asparagales; family Amaryllidaceae; genus Allium; species Allium sativum. Next base: position 5,393,177 of record CM060912.1, read on the forward strand.
CACTGAAGCAATAATGCACAGTCTAAACCTACTGGTACCCGTGCCTCGAGTTTGTCCAATACCGGATTACGTGCACGTCCGTAGCCCGCCTGGACCCGCACCGCTGTACCACTCAGCCGTCGCTTTGGTCGCTTACATCAGTCCAGTAATCGTGCCCCGCCCTAGCCTAGCCTCTAGGGTTGTGATGATACCAAACTGGGATTACTGCTGGAACAGACCACGTTGCTAGGGTTTCCTAAGAGGGTTAAGTGCGATTTAACCCTTCACTAATCATGGATTAAATTGGTTAAGTGTAACCGACAGTTCACAACTTAACCCCATTTCAATCCCTCAAACCCCAAATTGGTTAAGTATTAGTGGACCCTGACTTAACCCTAATCATGAGGCATTAATTAATTTAATGCACCTTAACCTCTCACATTAGACTTTGTTGTGGTTACCTAGTTAAGCTGGTGGGTTCCGGGTAGATTTACACCACAACTTGGTCTAACCTCGGGTCTTGGCACCACATGACCAACTTCTCACATTGGGTCCTATTGTTTGTAGCCACTAGTTAAGCCGGTAGGTTCCGGGTAGAATTACGCTACAAACTCAACCCAACCTCGAATTGGCCACACTTATGTTTTCTAAGTGTCATGTCCACTTTATTTCAAAACATAATTACAAGTCAACAAATACTTGGGTAGACCTAACTTAATAGGTAAATTCCCAAGGGGTAGACCTAACTTAATAGGTAAATTCCCAATCTTATATTTTCATGTATTTTAAGTTTACCCAAACCCCCCAACGTCATTCTATCGCTTACATATTCGTAATAACGCATAAAGGATAGGAAGAGGGAACTTGGCATAACATACATGATGAACTTGCATATCACAACAAACATGCATAACATGTTAGACTTGCATAACTTAGCATAGTGAACTTGCATATTACCATAAACATGCATAACATGTTAAACTTGCCTAACATGGCATAGGGAACTTGCATAAACATGCATAACTTGTCAAACATGCATAACATGTCATTGTGAACTTGCCTAAGCATGCATAACTTATTAAACATGCATAACATGACATAGTGAACTTGCATAAACATGCATAACCCAATAAACTTGCAAATCATGGCATAGTGAACTTGCATAATCATGCATAACTCAATAAACTTGCAAATCATGGCATAGTGAACTTGCATAAACATGCATAACCCAATAAACTTGCAAATCATGGCATAGTGAACTTGCATAAGCATGCATAACTTATTAAACATGCATAACGTGGCATAGTGAACTTGCATAAACATGCATAACCCAATAAACTTGCAAATCATGGCATAGTGAACTTGCATAAACATGCATAACTCAATAAACTTGCATAATCCCAACTTGCATCACATATTAACTTTAGAGTTTCTAAAATGAAGGTAAGAGGGCTTACCAATATTATGAAGACACAAATCTACTAATAAAGATTGAGAAGCCCTTTATGCAAGCATATAAAAACCCAAAACAAGGCTCCAATAAGAAAACTCTTAACAAAAATTCCAAAAACTCTAGCTTAGCCAATAAAGCTTGCAACTTGATGATGTATGCAAGCTAGTGATCATTCATACAACTTAGAAATGCTTGTATGAACATCAAAATCTTCATAGGAATAATTTTTGAAGAGGGTGGAGGCTAGGGTTTTTAAGTGGAGGCCATTTGGGAAATCAATTTGCCATAGTTTAGCTACTAGAATGAATAAATGAGGTTTTAGGGTAGGATTAGGGTCTTATTTATAGAAGATTAAAGTGTTTTTAGCCCTAGGATTAACCCTAGGTTAGTTTAGGTCCATCAGATTTCGGAAGTCTCCAGAACCAAGCCACCCAACCAAGCCCAGATCAGAAATGGTGCGCCAGGAAAAACTGCCCGGCCACCCCGTGTCGACAGGGCTGTCGACACCCTGGGGACCCTGTCGACATGCCTGTCGACATGGGGGTCCTGGCAAGAGTTTTCCCGCCTGCGCCAGTTTGCCCTAATTCCCAACTTTGAACTTGAAATTCAAATCTGTTTTTACTTAGGAATTTTCTGAAAACTTCGTTGGGCCTTAATCGGGTCATACGGACTTCGATTTTCGAAAACTCAGACTCTATTTCACGTATTTTTCCGAGACGAACGCAATGGCATAGCCCGTTTCCCTTGATTCGCATTTTATAATTAAATTCTACCTCGATTTATATTATAACAGGTTATTGAAAATACGGGTTGTTACACCTATGCATAAACTTAAAGTCCCTTCTCGTATTCCAAGCTTTGACATCTTTCCACGAGAACTGTAGGCTCCAACCCTTGACTCTCCAAGTACAGTGCTTCTCATCTCTTGACTTTATTTTCTCCTTCTTCTCCCCTCTCTCCATACCTGCTAATAAGGCTTCCGTACTACTTCCTCCTCTACCTTCACTCAACCCCTTCATCTGATCCTTCAAATCCTCCGATAGAAGACCTGCCTTCACATCAAGATGTGCCTTCACTGAAGTACCCTCTCTCATCCGCATGATGAAAAACGTCTTCAGCAAAATTAAACGGTTGGTTAGTGACTTCTTTAGATAGAGTTTTTCCATCTTGGTCCAAATGTCCTTAGCAGTGGTCTTACCGCTAATCTCTGAAATGACATTTTCTCCCATTGCCAATTGTAAAGTAGTAAACGCCCATCATTCCATCTCCTTCCTTTCCACAGCTGAAATATCATCCGTCAACTCCTCAGGAGCAAATACCATAGGATGAACATTATCCTCATCAAAACATCTTTCATTCTCCATTGCCACTTCTCGAAGTCTTTATCCCCGTTCCATCTTTCTATTGCTAACTGAGATCCTGCTTCCATATATGTCCCTTTGACATATGGCCTTGATACAATTGCTGAATTCTCCTTATCTCCCGCCATAATGCCTAACACCCATTCTCAATCAACCTTGTAGCTCTGATACCAATTGTTGCCGGAAAAAAAACGAATAGGAACATATTGATGGTGAGGCAAAACAAACAACAGATAGTCACCAGCAAAGCAATCACAGATCTAGCAATAAAAGAAATAACACAAGAGGTATAGTAGTTCCACTAACGTCTTGTTAGTGTACGTCCACTTGGGGAGAGGAGATTTTATTAATTTTCTCAATAAGAAAAAGTTACAAGGCTGATAGTAGGGAAGAAGAAGAACTTTTAGAGATAATAATACATTCACCTTATCCCTATCTTTATATAAGGATTAATGCTTGGGGTTGAAGTAATTGATTTATGATATAAATCAATGCCTAATTAATTCTCCAATTCTCCTGATAGGCTTCCTTGTTTAACCAACCAATTAGGGAATTAACTCCTTACTTCACTATCCCAAAAAGAAACATTCTTCAAATCTTTCCACTTATGTAGGTAATTTATTGCCTATCCCTTTTACAAATAAAAAAACAATAAATTTCTGATGTCTTCCAAATCTTCTGCAAATTGGAAATATTATATTCCCAAATTAACAATATTTCCCAAATCTTCTCTAATTGGAAATATTCTATCACCATAATCAATAATATCTTCCAATCTTCAGCAAATGGAAATATTGTATCACAAATTCTAACAGGCAGAAACTTGTTTGTCACTAGATTGAGATTTATAGTTGTGGTACAAGTTCATAACCTCAGTTTGAAGAAGAGAAATTTTATAAACTATCCTAGGAATTTCAATGCAACTTAGTTTGCTATCTGTTATTATTTGAGTTCATTCTTCAAAGTAAGTCAAGCCAAGTTTCATGAAATCCTCAAATTCATCAACGTCATTAATTCCCTCACGTAATAACTTTTCTAGATTTTTCCAAACTTCAATAGTGTGTTGAGCCAGTTGTTGAATGAGACGCATGTTTTCGATATCTTTATTTTCAGAATTTTGTTTTTCATTTAAAGTTCGCGCCCATCTTTGATTTTCTCGCGACAGATCCAAATTTCATGCATTAATTGATCAATTTCACTCAGGCTTTCTTCAAGAAAATTGGTAGACACATTAGACTTCAAAATGTTGTTTTTTAGATTCGTCGTTCCAATGTGTTCCTCACTGGTTGACCTTAAAAATTCATCCACCTCATCTCTTAGAAGTCGTCCATTATTTATTTTCCACAACCAACATTGCCAAAAATTTAGCTTGTTTGCAACACATTTTTCATATTCGATAACCAAAATTGTGCATCCACTCATATTATGAAAATCATTTTGGTTTTCAAAATTTTCGTTAAAAACCGGGTTGAAATTGTTTTGATTTTCATCACTTTGCTTAGTAATTCGCTTAATAGTTGACTCACCTCCTATAAAATCTCCTCAATCTTAGAAAGGCGTTTTTCATATTGGGTTGCTACCGTTTGATGAGATTTGAGAAAATTATTCGAAAAGTTTTCATCTTGAAATTCATTCTTGCCATTTTGGTTGTACATGGGGCAAGCACGCATGTACTAGAAGAAGAGTGTTTTTCATCGAAATATCAGTTGCAACACTTTTTGGCTCTAAAGAAGCTCTTAAAAAATATGTTAAAATTAACAACTTCGGATTATATGAATACAAGTCTAGGTCAGGGTCAGACATGGGTTATCAATGTGCCACGAATCATCGTAGTAACACAACTGAAGGTTTAAGAACCTGTCTGAGTTCCAGACTCTACGTTCCTTAGACACCTAAGACAGTATCAATCCTAATTGTTAATTTAACGAATATTGTGTCCTACGAGCTTTGGAGAATCCTCGTTTGATTTCGAAAATAATTCATTTCAGAAATGAACTTTTCAATTTATCCCACTTCATTTTAAATTTTCCAACCACACATCAACAGGCAAAATAATCAATCACAGAATACTAAATTGTAGAAATAAATATTTTTATAAGCGAGCCGCGGACCTGTAGGAAATCTTTACACGCAATTTCTGTATACGTTTCAAGCAACAGCAGACCCTGTAGAGTTTAGAAAATTTTACACTGGGGTATGGCAGTCCGTCCAGTGCAACTGAGTAGCGCTAGCGCGTTCACACCTCACTTGGTGTGCAACCGCTCCAACAATTCAAATTCTGCTAATTGCAAATTGCTTGACCTCTGAAATCCTGTTTGTTGATTGAATGCTGCCTTTTCACTTTGTCTTTGATTTGTTTTTGAGATTTCACTGTTTTTCTCTTTTTTTTTAAAAAAACAAGGAAAAAAACACGAACTAAAAGAAGTTAAAAACTGACTAGGAACTAAACAAAAGAAATAAAAAAAAAACTAAACTAACTCAAAGAAAATAAACTAAGCTTGGGCAAAAATAAAAAAATAAAAGAAAACTAATATTAAGCAAATAAAAAAAATATGGGCTCAATTAATCAGGCTCGCACCCCACGATTAACCCATTCAAACCGCCCTTCACCTTCCCCTCATTTACGCAGTCCCCCCTTTTATTTTATCAGGAAAATCAAATCACGCAATCCTACTTTTCTGACAATAAACAAAATCCCAACATTCCGAATACCCTCAAACAATTAAACACGCTGCCTTGTTCTGGAAAAAAAATCGTGCCCCTTCTATAAAAACAACTGGCTTTCCAGAAACAAATCACGCACCCGATCAACGAAAATCAATTATTCCTCTTTCCTCCTTTTTTTCTAAAGATTCTAATTGGTCTACATATTTTGAAATCAGGATCGCGATGTAGGAGACTCAATGAGGTTTGTGACTCGAACTTGGATTCGAATCGATTTTTGTTTTATTCAAATCGGGTTTCGGTGTTATGATGGATTTCGATTGGCAATTGGGGTAACTAGCCTTGACAATAGCGGATGATTACATGATGATTGGCTCGAGCAGGACGAATTGACCGGGGGTGAAACGTTTGTGATTGTGAGGGATAGAGAACGTGGTTTAGGTTTGAATCATGATATTGCGAGTTGTTTGAGAATTGGGGTTGTTGTTGTAGTAATGGTGGATGGATGTAGGGCTTTGGTGGTCAGAGTATGTGAAGGAGGGGTAAATGCGTGGTGTGATTATTGCGGTTGGCCTAGTTTGCTGATAGAAGAGTTGAAGGTGAGTAGAGATCGTAGAAGAAGATGATGAAGCAGGTCGTTGCAAGGTGTAGTTCGGTATTTGCAGCGATTAATGGGGATGTTGTGACCGTATTTCTTGTGGTAGGCAGTTTGTTGGTGATCGGCCCAAGGCAGTGGTGAGTGGTGGATGTTCTACGGTGTATGTGATTGACTTGCAGTTACGGTGATGTTCGAACAGGATTGTGGATGTGGATGATGGTGCTGAACAGGATTTTGTTGTGAATTGTTGTGCGTGGATGCAGTTTGAGTATGGGCGGATGGTGGGAAGTTCTGATGTGGTTCTGAGAGGAGGGAGCGAAAAATTTGGCAGATGACTTGGTTGAGGGTGGAATTATTAACGAAAATCAATTGTGAAAAGGAGTAGAGTGGATATTGTGGTATAGAAATAAGGCGGAGAAGAAAAGGTAAATTATAAAAGGATTTTATATTTGTATTTTCTGTAGATATTTGTATTTTTTTATTGTAAAAGAAGGAATTTGAGAAATTGGAAAGAAATTTGAAATGAAAGGAAAGAAATCGAGAAAAACAATTGGAAAGAAATGGGAAAATTTGGCAAGTATTTTTTTTCCTCTTGTTTGGAAGGTCACAGTGTCAATGATCAGATACCAAATCAACTAACAAGAATGTTTTCTATCTATACAAGAAAACAAAAGGAAAATAAAATAAAATAAAAATATAACCCGGGGGATTTACTAATAAAAAATATTTTGATCCCTGGCAACGGCGCCAAAATTTGTTTGCGAACAAATTGAATAATTTTAAACAATTATTAAATTCGTTTAGCTTTCGTAAACAACAAGGGATATTGTAAAGGGTGTCGAACTTTAGGACCAAAATTATTTTAACTAATAAATCCAATCAGATTATTCCGAAAGTTTGATTTTGAAAGAAACAAAAAATAAATAAAAAGTGAGTTTTTTATAATACATGAAAACAATTAGGAAGTAATGACATAAACTGGATTAATGATCATCAATAGCCAAACAGATTAATATAGATCTAACTCATGTTTCTGTCATAAATATGAATCAACGATAATTAGGTTTTTAGAAACAAACATGTGAATAACGACAAGCGTAGCCTATGCAGGAGCTAAGCTCTAAAACAACCATAGGCTTTCAGGACAGATTCACTACTTTATTTATAAAATCCTAAAAATTAGATCTAAATTTGATAAATGTTAGGTCGAACTCGAATATACCCTGTGAAGGAGCACAACTCTTAAACGACACAGAGTATAAAGGTTCAGATCTAACTCTTGATTCAGATCTAGATCTATATGCAAAACATCCTAATCTTTTTGGCCATTAGATTCATATTGAATCTAATCTGTAAGCGTCATCACCCCCTAATTAAAGGGGATTAGCTAGACGTAGCTAAATAAGAAAAAGGGAAGAAGAAAAGAACAAAAATAAATAAAATAAAACCAAAACTAAAGAGAAAAAGAGAAGAATACTTTTATTCCTTGAGAAGAGTTTGTAGAATAAAACCTAAGACAATCTTAAATGAAAGAGATACAAGTGTATTTATAGCTGCCATAACCAGGACTAAGTGGCCAATTACAAGATGTGGGACAAAAGTCTTTGCCCAAATAACAAATAAACCAATGTGAAGGCATGTGAATGGACATGCAGATGTCATGGAAAATAGCTTGCGGGCATCAAACGGCATCAACTTCAATCGTTTTGAGCATGAATAAGAACTCTATAACATCTGAGACAAGCGATCTTTATGAAAAGGCATTGAATCTTGACTTTAAAATATGTAGCAGAAGGTGGTTGAACATTTCTTCAGGTCTTCAAGCTTTAATCCAGCTCTAAAAATAAACACTCTTCTTGCACCAATTCTTCAAGCTTTTCAACAATTAAGTGCATCAATCCATTCATCCTAAGTAATCTGAAAACATAATTATAAATACACGGTATCAATTATTTTAAAGAGAAAACAAGATAAATAAGCGGATAAAATATACACATTTACGTGTATATCATCTTTTATTTCCCTGGGTAGGCTATCACTGTAGGATACTGAGGAGAAGTGGGGACTGGGAATCCTATTCCGACTAGTGTCTATCTCTATTGTCGTTTGAGTAGCATATTTTAGATGATTATTATGTGCTAACTCTTTATTTGTAGGTATAGGTCAGGTGAGACCTGAATTGTCTATTATCATATTATCCAGTATAGATGTTGTTAGATATTTATCGCTCACACCATACTATTGTCTCAAGCAAGGATTTATGTCTCCCTTTATTTCCTTGGGGTGCTCAATGATAATGTTGTTGAGTAGACTGAGTAGCAGGTGACAGGTTTGGTGAAGATGCTGCAGTGTGATGACGAGCTGGAGGCTGACGTACTATTCTTGTACTATATGGTTATTTGGATGATTTCTATTGTTTTGACTATTATATACTCTGAATGAGGGATGTAGGGAGACTTAATGTATCTAGATATTCAGTTTTTGAGACGTATTATACATGAATTATGAGATTTTTATGGAGATGGGATTGTCTGCTTTATAATGTTTCACTGTAATATCATGTTGTATATTTTATTAGTATATGTTATCCATGCGCTGTGAGTTATACAATAGGTTCTATTTCGGTTTACTTTCCTTAATGACCATCAGATATCGACCTGGCACGACATGCAGCGCACCTTTCCTACAGTTTTTACAATTCCAAATCCTATAATATTAGTTAAATTTTAAATTATATATATATATATATATTTATAATGATATAAGTATGGATTTTCTTAATACTTTATTTGAAAAAGGTTTAAGAGAGAAGTTAGAAATTTAATTGTAACTTAATTTATTTAAATGGTTTAACCAAAATGAACTTATTAAATTAAGTTTAATTGATTCAAAGATGTGATTTAAAAATTTAATAAAATGGGTTTTATATAGGATTGTTATAATTATGAAACTTAATAAATTCACGTAACAATAATTCATTAAAGAAATGTCTTGAAAATAAAGATACAATTGACGATCAATATTTAGAATCGACTAAATTTGGAACCTGAGGTTTAATTGGTACGCAATTGTTAAAATGTGGTTTAAAAATAAATTTGAAGAATTTGGTTTGAGTAATAAAACTGAAACCCAACTTGAATAATGTTTTGAAAGGAATTGGAATTACGAATATACTATTAAGTTTAAAATCGGTTTGAGTTGAAGCTTTGAAATCTGAATTGATAATAAGTTGAACCTTGGAAACACAGATATATGACTAAGATTAGATTACTTTAAATTTGTATTGTTAAAACATTTTAAATATATTATTTAGAATTCAACCATTACTTTATAACTATTTATTTAAATTATATACTTAATTATTACAGATTCTATGACTATCTTAACTACATTGCTTTATTTAAAAATTAACTATCATATATTTTATAATTATTTTCAAATAATTTTTTTTTATATAAATATAATTGTAATTAATTTAACTATTTTATAGTATGTTAATTATTTAAATGAAAGTCTATGTCCAACCCGAGCTATTAAGTTCAAGATGTTTTGGAATAATGATATTTAATATATTGAAATTTGAAATCAAAATGCAAATTTTTTAACGACCTGTTTTGTAAATATGAAATCTAAAATTTTGAATTTAATCAAATAATATGTTAATTTGGAACAGGATTTATGACATTAAAATATTTGAACTTAATTATTTGAATATTAACCGATATTGTTGACATTTGATTTATGAAATCTTAATATGATTTTTAAATATAAATGACTATAATGTGAAATTAGCGTTTGGTTGTTAAAGAGACCAGAGTCGGATATTGTCATACTCTCTATCAATACCGGAAACCACTTTAACAACTGTGCACGTGGTGGAGAATTAGAATGAAGTAGTTTGGTTTGGTGAATGCTACTGGAATGAAGTAAGATAAAGTGATGGATAACCTTGATCTTCGGGTCATAATTAAAATGAATAAAATAGGAGCTATGCCATGGCCAAGTAAGGTCGCTCCTGCTATATGATATGCTTCTTCGATACCATATCTCTTACTCTATGATTGATCGGTGGATACCCATGAATTTGGGAGTGTTGTTCGATATGGGTGGTAGTTGTGGCTATGCGTTACCACCAGCCCGGCCTTACAAAACAGTAGAATCCTACCTTGGGTATTGCCTCATGTGCATTGTCGTGTTATCCTGACTGCGCTCACTACAATTTTGATTTGTGTCTTATACTATGAAGTGCTCTTTGATGCCACTAGTTTATGATAGGTTAACGGTACTACATAGAATACGACATTATAAACAGTGTAATGGTAATAATGGTATTTACCATAGACATGGCTATAATAGCGTATTGCATTTTATGTATATAGTTCCACCGATCCTTAAAGAATGGTGATCCCAAATATCCTTTAAGTTGCTTGTGCATTTCATTTGAACAATTCACTTGAGTTAATCAAATTTCATGAGAATGTTAATCCTGACTCAAGTTCTTTGTTTTACTTTATGCTCAGTAAAACCAAGTACCATAGCATTGAGAATTCATCTTTCGAAGCTGGAGACCTATTGAACGCCTAATCTCTATCTTTTTATTTTTGTCATTTCCTTTTGTATTAGAAATTGTATTTAGACTTTCGTTGAATTTGATTTATAACTCTGATACTATCTATAAATTTTGAGATTTTGTACTTAGTAGCTTCATGAACTATTAGTGCATTTTATTTATTCCGCTGCGAGATATTCTACTTTTATGTGTCTATGATTTATATGTGATTCTATGATGATTTTATATTTAACCTATAGCAATAACAATCTAATGTTTCGATCGATTTGAGTGGTTTTATTATCGACCTAAATATTAAGAAATAACATATCGTTATATATGGTATTAGAGCATTGGTTTGAGAGAACCTTAACATATGGGGTTTAAAATACATTAGAGATAGGATAGCGATATTCTAGAAAGAGTAGAATTAGTTGCGAAACCATTTCTAGAGATATCGTATTCTGAAAAGTATAAATAGATTTAAAAATTATTTTAAATGACTTTAAAAAAAATTGATATAAAATTTGTTTTGAAATTTAACTTTTTCTAAGAGTTCCTTCTTTTGAATTCATCTTCTTTGTTAGATTTCTCTTTGATTAGGTTTCTTGTAGATTTTAACTGTAGTCCTTGTTTTAAATCCAGTCTTGGAAATTATAATATATATTTTTCAAAATTAATTTATTTTAACTAGAGACTCTATCCTTTGTCACTACACCAAACAGCCTGTTTTTAACATTTTCGCGGACCCTATTAGTAACGGTTATTATTGTTACTATTTTATAACGTTTATTACCATTATATTTAGTTATAATGGTGATAACCGTTACAATAGCCCAGATTTTTGCACGTAGGGGATGGTTTGGTAATTTTCCTTTTTCTAACCCTTCCGTTCCTTTTCGTATTTGCCATGACACTTATCCCCAAATTTTGCAAAGCCACCTAGGTTTGTTTCATCTCCATCGCCGCCTGCAGACTCCGATCTATTCTCCGCCAGACCCGATCTATTCTCCGCCAGACCTGATCTATTCTCCGCCAGACCCGATCTGTTCCGATCTGCTCTCTGCCAGACCCCAAAAGTGAGTAATACTGACTTAATCTCTGCAATTACGATAGCTGCTTTGATTTCCTTTTGAATTTGAATGTTATTAAAGATTCTTCTTCATCTTTCTTGCCATATTTGACTGACCGTTGTGATAGTAGTGATTCTATCCCTTTTCTGCAATTCCTTGTTATGCGTGTACACTTAATTCCTTTAGATCCAGCAAAATATTGTTGTTTTTGATAAAATTAAAATTGAGATTTTAATGAATTTTACTGTTTCATCTTTACATGAAATAAAGAAAGAAAGAAATAAGATCCAAATTAGGGTAAACAAGAATTTGCTGGATATTATACTGGATTCCAGAATTGTTAATAACCTCCTAAAATTTCATTTTAACCAAAAAAACTTCTTGCATTTTTTGTAGAAAATTCTTGAACTGTGGCATCATAATTAGCAATATTATGGATTGTTATGAAATTGTGCTTCTGATATACACTGGTGCAAACATTTGTTCACCTGGGTTCAATGATGATTATGTGATCTGAGACAAATGTTACATGTACCAAGTTTCATACTTCAATATCTTAAAACTGAACCAAAGGGTTTCTGTCAATTTGAGGTAGACAATGAAATCGCACCCCAAGGCAAACAAAACAGGTTAATTTTCTCATTGATATGCGTATTGGCAACCAAAAATTATTTTTCTACTATGTAAAACAGACCAACGTTTACAAAAATAAAGGAACAGTAGCCATAAAAGTTGCTGCAAATTCCAATTCAAACCCTAGGTCGATGAATTAAACGAGCCAAACGTTGATTCAATAATTTGCCCCTATACAGAGGTTTTAAAGTTCACATACAGCTTTTCAGCAACTAATTAAATGCTTTGCTTTGCTTTCTTTCTTTGTATTTCAAACAAACTGAACAAAGCAAAAGCGACCATTCAATTGAGCCATATTTGACTATTTTCATCCTACTAGGCGAGTTAGAGAGTTAGCTATATAATACTTCACTTATGAAGACAAAACTCATCATATAGTATCAGGATACTCAAATAAAGCAATATACACAAAACACACTCACAGATACTGCATAAAAATTGTTCTAGATTAAATCAGCAATATACTACTGAAAAATATAGGTGCATCATTTGTTGTTCTACTGTACTATGAACGGTCGAAAAATAATAATATCAAGATATAACATTGTCCACTGAATCAATTAAAGAGGTATACTGTTATATTGCTGAAAGAATATTTGATTACACTTTGGAGAGCTAAAATGAAATTTAAAGGATAATCCGAGGGCAAAAAATAAAATAATAAATAAATAAATAAAGGAGTTGTCTTACATATTACTCTTAAAATAGTAGGGTGATGCACATGTGTGATCAATTTGGTCCATATTTTCTTTCACTTTCCACTATTATACTTTTTGCATCCCCCGGTTCAAAGCTGTAAATTGTGAATGATGCAACCACCCCCACAAATATATTCCTTTTGTAGTAAATGCACTAAATCTCTTTGCCACTATTTTGGCATTGGCATTTCTTAGCCTGGTATTTGGTTCAGCTCAATTCAATTCATGCATGCGTCATATGCATTGCATATGTCCTCTCTCCGTTTTCTTGTTTCTTGCTATCATTCCTTTCAGCTTTTCCTTAACTTTTGTTTAATTCTAACAACTTCAAGTTTGCAGTAACGTTACTTGTAATTTTATTTATAGGTTCACATGTCCGTACAATGCACATGAATTCAACTTTGTTCATAACCAGCACTAATAAGGATGATGCACGTACATGTAATCTACTTTATGCTAAATCGCAATCTTTGATAACATATAATATAGTTACATTACATGGATGGTTTAAGAAATGTAAATGAAACTTAACCATTTTAGTTTATTTTCTTTATACATAAACATAGTTTATATGCGATTAAGGTTCTGTGCCGTCCCTCTTTTGCAGCACCTTATAACACTCTTTTGTTTTTAAATTTGTGGTACTCCCTATGCTATATTTAAGATGACGTTTGGAACGTATTTAAAGTTATTTCTACCAGCATTTGGCAACAAAATAAATTAATATTGTAAATCAATGGTTAAAATAAATGTTCTAACGGCTGCTATTTACAATTTTGAACAAATTAAAAGGATGAAATAGTATTTATTTTTTTTATAAAGATATCTCTATCTCTATTACTAATAAAAAGAGTTCAATTAACATGGTTTCCACAGTGTCTTTTCGAAATTTCAAAAATACCTTTGATCCATCGACGGATCTCACCATCGATTTGCAAATTTCACAACTATCCATTTCCAACTACCCGTCAAAATGAATTTTACTATTAATTATCAATTTGCTGCCGATATTTCCAATAAAACAATATGAAATAAAAGCGTTGTGACTACAAGACCTTTGCACTTATAACATATATCCGTTCATCCATTTTTTTATTTAAAAATAAAGAATATTTTTGGATATAAGATGCATCTATGTGCGTTGTATGCTAGCAATCATAATGTGCATTAGACATTCAAAGTTTAATAGCATTTGAATATGCAAGAGGCGCTAGAAAAATGAAGCTGCCGAACCTTAACGTATTTATCGTATTCATTTTATTTATTATTTTGTAACATGAATATGTTATCTATCTAATTGCATTATTTTTTCATTTACAAAAATATAACAGGCACGAGTAAAGTTCTTGCTAATGTCGAATCCTACTTCAAGAGAGTGGATTAGAATTCGACATAGGAATACCAATGAATATATACAAGGAGTTCGATATTTTATGGACTTCGTGAAGTGTCATTCACCACCCGACTTTGAAATGTGTAGCTGCCCTTGTATGAAGTGTAGAAATTCGAAGAAGTTGTCTTTTGAAATGGTTGAGAAGCACTTAATCATTCATGGTATGGATCCAACATACGATGAGTGGTTTTTACATGGGGAGAGAAGCAACGTTGACGTTTGATATGGATATAGATCCCGATAAAGCAAGACCTATATTAGAAAAAGAGTTCTCACAAAAATTCAGAAGTGCAAAATCGAAACTACGTAACAAATACCTCAAGAAGGATGATGAGCTTATACCTAGACGTATTGCAATGGAAAATCGTCCTGATGATGTTGATAAAGTTCAATGGGAGAGTTTTGTTGACATGGAATATGGTGATAGAAAGAGAAAACAATGTAAGCAGAATACGGCAAACAAAGCAAAGGTTACTATAAATCATACATTGGGCAGAAAATCATACCGTACACTCTATGATGAATTGGTATGTAGTTCACATTTCTTAAGTAAACTTTATGATAAATTATATTATATTTATTTATTTGTATACTTCAATAGAAAAACGAAAATCCGGAAAGTAAGCCTATGCGATCTCATGTTTGGAAAATAGCACATACGAGCAAAAAAACCGGGGAAGTGCTTCCGTGTGCCGCTGAAAAATATGTAAGTAATTAATCCGAACCTTTTTTTTATCAAGCTCTAATTTGCAATTTTATTATTCATAGAAATTCCAGTCATTAACTTTAACATGACTTCATCACGCACAAAGTGTGAGTCTAATGCTCGTCATATATGAAGCTATCAAGTGTTGAATGAATTTTCTTTTGAATTGTTTGCTTCTAAGTGATCCCGTATTCCATCTCCTCCTTTGTTGGCACTGCTGAAATAATTGGCTTGGAAGGGCCTGGGGACATACAATTCATTTATTGTCAACATTATCTTGTTAACCCAGTCATTTTCCTGTTTACCTTCAAAATTAAAACTGGTTAGATATTTGGATTTTTTTTTAAATACATTTGTTTTGATGTGGTTTTGCATTGCAATACCAATACCTTTTGCAGTAGCACTGCTGCGGTAAGGCAACTAGATGGTCATGGGACTTGCAATTCATTTGTTCCCCCCCTTTGTTTTGCTTGTCTATTTTTGGAGATAAATCTGTTTGAAGAGCACTTTTCAGCTGCATGATTTTTAGATTTAACATAACACATGCTCAATACGTGCATATTGATGTATGCCATTTGTTAATGCTCTCTTTGTCAGTGATGTTGGTGGTGCTGCTGCTCCATCCCTGTTATTTTTCTCAAGTAATGGTTGAATATATAACCTTTTAGTGCTGATTGATTTTTTTGGAAATCCCTTTGCTTAGCAGTCTTATTTTCCATTGCCTTCTGTAGTGGAATTTCCGCCGTTGGTTTTTATAATGTTAGTGAAAAAAATTATTTTGAATGGTTGCTTCTTTTTTTAGTAGTGACGGTGTTTGATCATTGCTTTGCAGACAAGCATAGAATTATAAATGTAAGATTTAAACAGCATGGTGCTTTAATTGAAATATACCTGGTGTTGTTACTTGAATAACTGGCTTTTAACGAGTTATGCGAAGCAAAATAATTAAAACATCATTCTGACAAACATTTTTTCCTGGTTAAAACCATCCAATATATTGTTTTAAATGCAATATCAAGTTTTTTTACCTTTGGAAATGCTAAACAACAAATGTAGCAACTTTAACTACATCTTTGATTTAAATGAGAATTAATTATATTAACATTTTGACTAAAAACATGATACAGTCCCCTTTTTTATTTCATAATATAGCTATTGACAATTGGTTGCAAAACCTTGCGCTAATTGAACGCAATAGCGCAACGCTAATATAGCTATTGATACAGTCCCCTTTAACTACAGTCCCTTTTTTATTTCATAATATAACTACTTCTTTTTTCTAAATGAACGCAATATTTTAAGTTGCTAGTTTCAGAATTCGATGACGTGAAAAATTGTTTCAGAATTCAAATTGAAAAAAATGCTAGTTAAATAAATAAAGCCTTATGCTAAAAGCATTGAATAGTTATAATTTTAATATGCCAGCCAGCGATTCTTTGCAAAACTTCATGTAGTTTTGTTTTGCTCTAGAACAACTCCACAATAGAAATACATGCAGATATTCATGTAGTTCTCTGTTCTATGTTTGTTTTCCAGGTTTTATATGAAGATCGAATTTTCAGAAAATTTATTTGTAATTCTAACTGAAAATTGGAATGCATTGATGAAAAGCTCTAATTTGAAAAACTATTATTTAATTTGCTTCAGGCTTTTATGTTGATTGCATGAAGGCTTTTTATCGTACAAACACGGTGATGTTATTTTTTGAGGCTTCTCTACAAAGTTAACTTGTTTTGGCAGAATATTGAATTTATATTCTTCTAATCTAAATTGCTCTTCTTTTTGACAATCACAAAAATTAAAAATAAAGCCACTATTTGCAAATCATTCAAAAGGTTGCGAGTTTTTTCAGAAAATATATGTCAGGTATACAAAATGCTTCTGGTTTGGCCCATTGATAAATAAGTTCTGAACCTTCTAGAATGGACGTTAATTATTTAAAACACTAGAAAGGTACCAAACTGTTCTATTGCGAAATGGGTAAACCCAAATCAACATGTTTACACAAGCATAACCGAGCTTACTGTTTTTATCTTGATCCCGATCACAATGATAGATGCAAATCATCCAATAAATCATGGATTTTCATAAATTTACTGTATATTTGTGAAATTTTGCAATTTACCATTGCTGAGGTCTACTAAGTACATAAAGGTGTACTAATAAAAAATTGGAAATAAGGTTATTTAATCCATAAAGGTCTACTAAATACATTGTGTGCAATCCATATTTTCCCACTGGCATTCCGTTGTATAAAACAGCATGGAGATTTTATTTTCCTTTCTCTGTTTCTTCTGCAAAGTACAGACCTATTATCGTAACATAGAATGAAAGTGTACTCTCTATTTTCAATTATTTACATGCAATGGACGCTACAGTTCGGTATGCCTGCGTTAACCTCCACTGGCATGACTACTGTTTTAAACTCATCTCCTCCACTGGCAGCTGTTTTAAAATAGTTCATAAACTGATGTTAACCTCGAACTCCATAAACTGACGTTAACCTCGAACTCATCTCCTCCACTGGCGTTGCCAAACCAATTACACGCCCTACAGCAGCTAGCGCGACTTTTCCCATTCTAAAACAGCTTTAGAAGTTGTAATGTAGGATTAACACGCAGGCTATTTCGAGCTTGAGTTGGTGACCAACTGAACAGACCATGATATTTTTTCTTCCTTTCCAGTTTTGTGTAGATCAGTGTAAACTTGAGCCGAGTGGCTCAGTTTACTGAGCCTTGTAGGCTCAGTAAACTGAGCCACTCGGCTCAGGTTTACTGAGCCTTGTAGGCTCAGTTTACTGAGCCGAGTGGCTCAGCTCAGTAAACTGAGCCTACAAGGCTCAGTAAACCTGAGCCGAGTGGCTCAGTTTACTGAGCCTACAAGGCTCAGTAAACCTGAGCCGAGTGGCTCAAGTTTACTGAGCCACTCGGCTCAAATTTACTGAGCCACTCGGCTCAGTAAACTGAGCCTACAAGGCTCAGTAAACCTGAGCCGAGTGGCTCACTCGGCTCAGGTTTACTGAGCCTTGTAGGCTCAGTTTACTGAGCTCAGTAGTGGCTCAGTAAATTTGAGCCGAGTGGCTCAGTAAACTTGAGCCACTCGGCTCAGGTTTACTGAGCCTTGTAGGCTCAGTAAACTGAGCCACTCGGCTCAGGTTTACTGAGCCTTGTAGGCTCAGTTTACTGAGCCGAGTGGCTCAGTAAACTTGAGCCGAGTGGCTCGGTAAACTTGAGCCACTCGGCATAGACTCATATCATTGTAACCAAAGCCGAATTTGTTTGTTTTTAATCAAGCATCTTCAGTTAAACTTTCTTTGTTTTTTAATCAGGCATAGACTCATATCATTGTATTTGTCGAACATCGTAGGCTTTGGTTGAAGCAGCGGAAGCAAGACAAAGATTAGAAGGTGGCGATGATGCTTTAAGTCTAGATAATTTTGATAAAGATCCCATTGCTGAAGTTTTTGGAGATGATAAAAGAAGAAGTTATTGTCGTGCTATCAGCTCTACATGCAATGTAAAGCAAGTAAAAATAACACAAGCTTCAAAAGCAATTACCGCGGTAAAAGAGAATGCAACTAAGCAACAGTTAGCTAAATTGGAGAACAACCAAAATCAAATGCATGAAGACATCAAAACAATGAATTCAGCATTGGCGTACTTGCAACAATCTATGAAGCTTCTTATCAATCAACAAGGAGGGAATACGACACCACGTGAAGAAGTTGCTTCCGATGGAGGTAATAATAATCTACATACTACTTCTATTGATGCCATTAGATCATCCACGAGAGATAAACAGTCGGTAGTGTTATTGTCGCGAAAGGATATGTAGGAGTGCAAAAAGTTTGTCATCATAGAACTGTGCTAGAAGGAGAGAAAGCCATTTGGGTGGAGGAAGTTCTGGATCCGGATGCGTTAATTTTTGATGCACCCCAAAATGGTATGTATACACTATCTGATCTTGTCGATGGTGGATTTGTAATTTGGTCCGTTAATCGTTTGCGTTTTGTGTAATGGTTGTATGCAAAATTATGATACTTAGATGTTATTTTGGTATTTGTTATGGATGATGAATGGTATTATGATTGTATGTTGGATTGTGATGTTGGTTGAAATGGAATTTGCTTAAGGATATAAATTGTGATATGCTGTATTTGCTTTAAGTTATTGTTATATTATATGTTGTATATTATTATTGGTGTATGCTGTATGAAATGGCCTATAGCAGGCTTGGTATGATATTCACGTTTGTAACAGTTATAACTGTTAGTAAAGCATTGTATGAAATAGTCAATATTATATTCTAACAGTAATAACTGTTATATAATTTACATTTGTAACAATTATTACTGTTATAAAAATAATGTTTATAACGGTTATAAATGTTATAAAATTTTCAGTCCTAACGGTTTTAAATGTTACAAAGCCCATATCTTATAACGGTAATAACCGTTACAATCTGAGCACTTTATAACGGTTTTAACCGTTACAATATTCGTGACAACAGTTTGTCACGCATGGTGTTGTAACGGTTATAACTGTTATAAAGATCATTAGTAACAGTAACAACTGTTATAATAAGCCTTTTCTGGTGTTGTGTGTGGATTCATGTTACTTAGGTTCTTTAGTTAGTTTAGATTTTAGGTTTGGTTTTATACTTATTTTAACTTAACAAAATAAATAATTAAAGAGAGTTTAAATATACCTCATATTAAGAATTAATGAGAAATATAAATGAGTTAATAGTTAGGGTAATTAGTGTATTAATTGGAATAATAAAATATTTTGGGAGAATTATGTGAATGTAAAGGTATTGCATTTAGAAATTTACAAGGTGGTTAATTTGTAAGTAATAAAGGGTTAGTGGAATTTATAAATTTATATATGATATAATCTTGTAATAGTAACTTTCTAATAAGCATAATATTAGTTATATTACATAACTTGATATCTTGAAATTATTAACTTTAATAAGTATGAATCATTAATTTGAATTTAAGTAAATGGAATAGGAGTATCAAATTGATTTTAAGAATATTTATAAAATGGAAAATTTTGCTTTATATGAATATGTAAAATTTACAAAGGAATGAGTTAAACTTATAAGGATCAAGTGGACTTTATAAGAACAAACTTTGATCTATGAAATATTGTAAAGCTAAGGAAAGTTATTATTGTTATTTTAGTTTAAGTAAATTATTTAGAATAAGTTAGATTTGGAAAGGTTGAAATAAATTCATAAACTTGACTCATATTAAGGCTAACAAAAATAATATTGATGTGAATTTGATTTAATGAAATTCAATTAGACATAATCTAGATTTGTATATTGATTTGAGCTTAGTTAGTATTCTTAGTAATAATAAGATTTAAAACTAAATTAAGATGGAATGTAGATGTATACTTTGGTATGGATATAAGAATGGATTTGTGTATTAAACAAAATGTATGCTAACATAATATACTGTTTTGAAATATGTTTTGAAATATTACATGATTTACATTGCAAACTTTAAGATTAATTATATTTAACGAGCGTCACAGCATCTTCGCGCGTGGATTTTTATTCCTCGTATGTTATGTATTTTAAATATACAAGGAAAAATAACTTGTACTAATGTTGTGCATGATCAATAAACTGTACTTCAAGAAAAAATAATAAGCAATGTAAATAAATATCACAAAATATCATTCAAATATTTTTTTCTTTTAGCAATGTTTGAATTGTTAGTTTGAGCGTAATGGTACTCGATTCGCGTGTGACCACGATATGCACTTCGCGCGTGGATTGTTATTCATAAATGCTGTGTATCTTACATATGAAAGGAAAAATGATTTGCACTAATATTACATGATCAATAAATTGTCGTATTGTAATGAAAAAATAGTAAACAATATAAATAAATTCAAATGATCTTTTTTAGTAAATTTAGTAAATTAAATAAATGAAAAAAATAAAAAGAAAAAAGTAAAGAGGAGAAGTGGAAAAAATAATGGAAAACAACTGAAAATTTATTGTTAATTGACAGTTTTCATTTCAAAAGGCATCAAGCTAACAATTCAAACAAAAAAAATTCAACCAAAAGCAAGGGAAACCGACGCCTTGACCTAAATATCCAGAGCCCTGCAAGTTGTGCATAAAGAGTCTTTATTCAAATGGATTGGTAAAATAAAAAAAAAATTGAATAAGAAGAATCTATACATTTTTGGTTGAGAGATCCATAACTGGAGTATAAAAAATGCATCATGATATCTACCTTACATGCGAAGCAGGTAAAGGAGAAGATGGATCATTTTCAAGCAAACGTGGAGATCAGTAACAGAAGGGAGGTGAATAGAAGAAGCGTGAGAAGATATGAATGAGGTAACATGAATAGGTAGATATCTAAATGTCCCTATAGTAATTTCTAGAATGCAATATTCATGGGATATTCATGGGATATTTATGTCCCAGTAGCACGTTCTACTATTTATGAATTGCTAATTTATATCATAATGTGTAATAATAAATGTCGTTATAGAAATTTGAATGCCTATTCAAATTGTCGTTGAATATGGAAAGGGCAATCTAATTATATTAATTGTCTATTTATAAACGTTACAACACTTATTTATAAATGCATATTTTTTAAAATACTTTTAATTAGAGGGTAATCGGTGGCAGTGAATAATATTGCTAATGTTAATATAAAAAGTCATAGACTAACCATAGAAGAGATGAAAGATGAAAGAGTTTGAATGAATTAGTGAGTGAATCTTAAAGTGTAATAATTTATTTCCTTCATAAATTAACTGAAAAAAATTAATTGTACCAATCGTAAAGGTTTAATATTTATGGCTAATAGAATAAGCAGTGAAACATACAATGAAAAATATTAAGAAAAATTTGCAATATATCAATTAACATTAAATATAACAATGACAATAAATAAGATGACAATTAATTTTATATCTACGACAAATAAAATAAGCAATGAAACGTTCAGTAGAAAATTTGAATATTGTGGTCCGCATAAATATGAGAATCAAGGGTGTGAATATACAAGTTGTAAAGTTGAAGTAATTTGAATACTTTTGCATTTTCTCCAAATAATAATAATTTTTATTGGTTAGGTAATTAAAGATGATGTAATATCTTCCTTTTTATTGCTTGATATTCCAATGAACATTGAATGCCAAAATAAATGAGATAACATGAATGGGTAGATATCTAAATGTCCCTATAGTACGTTCTAGAATGCAATATTCATGGGATATTTAAATGTCCCAGTAGCACATTCTACTATTTATTAATTGATAATTTATATCGTAATGCGCAATAATAAATGTCGTTATTCAAATTTGAATGCCTATTCAAATTGTCGTTGAATATGGAAAGGGCAATCTAATTATATTAATAGCCTATTTATAAACGTTACAACACTTATTTATGAATGCATATTTTTTTTAAAATAATTTTAATTAGAGGGTAATAGGTGGCAGTGAATAATATTGGTAATGTTAATATAAAAAGCCATAGACCAACCATATAAGAAATGAAAGATGAAAGAGTTTTATTGAATTAGTGAGTGAATCTTAAAGTGTAATAATTTATTTTCTTCATAAATTAACTGATAAAAATGAATAGTACCAGTCTTCAAGGTTTTATGTTTATGGTTAATAGAATAAGCAGTGAAACATTCAATGAATAATGTTAAGAAAAAATTGCTATATCTCAATTAACATTAAATATAACAATGGCAATAAATAAGATGACAATCAATTTTATATCTACAACAAATAAAATTAGCAATGAAACATTCAGTGGAAAATTTGAATATTGTGGTCCGCATAAATATGAGAACCAAGGGTGTGAATATGCAAGTTGTAAAGTTGAAATAATTTGAATATCTGTGCATTTTCTCCAAAATAATAACAATTTTTATTGGTTAGGTAATTAACGATGATGTAATATCTTCCTTCTTATTGCTTGCTATTACAATGAACATTGAATGCCAAAATGAATAAATTTATGCTGAATATGGGTTTTGAACATAAATGTAACAATTCTAGGAAATGTAAGGTAGTTAAATGACATTCATTGCCCCTTACTTTTAATTGTGGAAGAATAATTAAGTAAAGGGCATTTTCATCAGTTCAGGTGTACAACAAAAAAGTGTGACACCAAACCTATTCCGATTATTAGTAAAGATGTTTGATATTCCAATGAACATTGAATGCCAAAATGAATAAATTTACGTTGAATATGGGTTTTGAACATAAATGTAACAATTATAGGAAATGTTAAGGTAGTTAAATGACATTCATTGCCCCTTCCTTTTAATTCTGGAAGAAAAATTAAGTAATGGGCATTTTCTCAGTTCAGGTGTACACCAAAAAAGTGTGACACTAAACCTATTCCAATTATTAGTAAAGATAAATGATAGAAGTTAAATTTTAATAAATGAGCGAGGGAGAGATAAAATTTCAAATTTATAATGAATAAATGATTTGAAATGTATTATTTATAATATATATATATATATATATATAATTTGGGTATTTACTCTATCTTAAAAGAAAGGTTTCGAGTATTTTCTTCGACGTTAAGATTAGTCTATCTAGTACTTGGAGATTTTGGGCATACATCTGATCAACATATGAGCCAAATCCAATAAATACCAGGTAGACATAAAATCGCACGCTTGAAAATGATTCTGGTGATGGTTGCAACATCAGCAGTGTTTGTTTTCAGGTTTCGAAAGTTAGATAGATATATAGTGTCAGTCGAGATGTCGAGTGATTACTTAAAACTATTTTGAAATGTTTGGAAAATGTCTTAACTTTTGATTTAAATATGTATTTCAAAATATAAAACTAGAATATGATAGATGTTAATAATTTGATTTCAAATATATTGAATTACTTGATTTCTATTATCTCCGCCTCATCCCTTTTCAGGGAAGAAAAGGTCTGAGTGGGGGAGATTGTAACAACCTATATTTTAAAACAAATTTATATCAACTAAATTTGACATCTATTAGAAATTTAATTTTTTTAAAATAGATTTGAAATACTGAATACTTTGACTCACCAAATTTATTGGAATATATTTTTTTGTGAAATTTGAATTTTCGATAAAGTTTTGTCAAATTTCAAATTTAAGTAAAAATTTAAAACTTATTTTTTTATATATATATTTTTATGATTCTACCAAAAATTATATTATGGTCTCTATTTTTCATTTCATGAACATCCCCTTCCGTTTGGTCTATACTTACCTTTTTCTGTGAAAAACTGCACAAATTTGATAATGTTTGCACTACTGTCCCGTCTACAGATGATTTTTAATCTGAAATTGGCTTCATAGGAAAGCTTCTTGTGCCACATCATATTTCGGTTTAAATTTTATGTTAAGGATATCGAAGGATTCCACATGAGATTAAATTACATATGTTTTCGTTTTGTGTTACATTTCTCAACTTCTCTGGAAATACGTTCCCTGCTCTTTCTTCTTCAATACACCTACCTCCCTGAAATTCTCCCTTCAAAAATCAAACCTAGGTGAGATCTATTTTGTTTATTAGTTTTTATTTCAAATCTCCTTTATTTATTTTCTAATTTCAATCTCAATTCTAAATTATAAACAAAAACCTAGAATAACAGTTTGTTTTACCATCCACTACACCATATATGCTAATTAGACCGTGCTAGTGGCTGTATCTACAACGATTTGGCACGCCTGTAAGCCATATCAAAAAATGGCATGTCTAATTATTAGATACGGCTAAAGGACGTGTCCAACTTAAAATTTGACACGCCCACGTAGCTGTATCAAAAGTTAAAAAAGAAACGGCACATTGTCCTATCTAAAAGACAACTAGATATGAATATAAACCGCAGCTAATTTACGACGGACGCTGCTTTACTATATTTTAGAAATGGTTTTTGACTGTATCTATGATGTCAAGCAGACAGATCTTAAACCGTATCTTATTATATATATGTATATACATACACACATATTATATATATATAAACAGAAACAACAACACATATTTTCCATAACACAGACCATATCACAATTTATACAAAGCATAGCACAAATTATACACAAAGCATAACAAGAATTTTCATAACACAATTTATAGAGTGTCGTACTATTATTAAACGGAAACTGTCACAGATGTTTCATCTAATTACAAGGTCTGATAAACCTGAGCTGGTTATTGAAAGTAGCAAATTTAATTAAAGAAAAAACATATATGATAAAACTATAGAATCGGACTGGGAAGATTGAGCGTGCTGATCATGTTGTGTAATCCACATTGCTGTAAATTAAAGCAGTGATGATCATATGTTGATAATGAATGTACAAAATTTATATGTTTCAAAGCATGCGTTGATAAGCATAAGCTAGATGCTAAATGTTGATGTGTGCATGCACAAATCATGTGCATGGTTTAAGTGTAACAAATACATGGCATGTAGGCAAATAAGCGCTGCATCGTAGAGGTCAGTAATGGCAACAAAGATACATGAGAAAATAGGCATATACACGTGCAAGTTTAAGGGCATCATCGTTATTATGGCAGTAATCGAGTCGACAGACGTCCAGTCTGTCGACTCGTCGATAAGTCGTAGACTATAGTTGACAAATATATTCCTACTTTCAGGGTATCCACCGACTTTCGATCGACTACATGGAAGGTCACAACAAAGTTCAGGTTCAGGAAGTAGAAATAGGCATATGGAAGGTCATAACACCAAACAAGCAACAGAAACAATTCCATAGACAACAAATACATGGGCAAATAGGTCAAGAGGATTGATGCTCACGTTGTTGCAGAAGTTAGAAGAGAATTTGTTAGGTACTTTAAAAATTTCAATACGGTGCAAATTCTTATCTTTTCTTCTCTGCTCAAGGTGAAAGTTGCCATTGGTATGATTGTATTTTTGGTTTCAGGATCTACCATCACCCACAACTTTTGTTTTATAGCCATGGTTTTCATATCCTTGCGTGCATTGATACCATCTTTTGACTTCTCTTTATGGTCCATAATGGTGTTGATGGGATGCTCTACGACATTCTTCTCTGTATGCATAACATCAATATTATGTCGAATTATATTTGCTTTCCAATATGGTAAATCAAAAAGATAGACCTTCTATACCAAGCAGAAACATTGTCACCTTCTTCAACGACCGACTTTTTCCTTTTTCGACCAACTTCTTGTTTGTATTTACCGATTTTCATTTTGACATTCGCTACTCTCTTTTCAACTTCAAAACCATTCAATGGCCTTTTAGGAAGACTAAGTTCTTGTTCATTGTTGAAATTTGTCTTGTCGTATCAAAACCTGTGTCTGTTAGGAAGATACATTCGATGTCCCATAAAACACATCTTCTTGCTTTCAGGAAGATGATAAGAACAAGTGTTTTCCCCACAAACGGGACATGCAAAGTAATCGTGAGTTGTACATTCCGATAAAGTCCCAAGAGCAGGGTGATCATGGATCGCCCTCAACACCCTAGCTCTCATTGTAAACTCGGATTTATTTGATGAATCATATGTAACAACTCCTTCCCATAACTGCTTTAACTCGTCTACCAACGGCACTAAATAAACATCAATATCCTTCCCCGATTATTTTGGCCCAGAAATCAACAGTGTTAACATTGAAAACTCCCGTTTCATGCACATAGATGGAGGAAGATTATACGGTACTACAATTACCGGCCAACAACTGTAAGGGTTAGTAAGAGAATCATTCGGACAGAAACCATCTATTGCTATTCCAAGTGTGACATTTCGTGGCTCGACTGTGAATGTTTTGTCAAAAGGATCCACGGCTTTCCATTGAGAAGTGTCACATGGATGACACATTACATTTGGATCACACTTGGCACGACCATGCCAGGTCATTGCATCTGTTATCCATGGTACAGTATACAATATCTTCAATCTAGAAATTAATGGAAAGTGTCTTAATGTCTTTCGAGCTACTTTGGTTCCTTTTCTCTCATCGTTAAAAGATGTCCTATATCTTGGTTCATTGCAATTTATACAAGAAATTCTATTCGCATCATCTTTCCAGTACAACATGCAATCATTGATGCATGCATCATAAGTTTTGTAATTCATCCCAACTTGCTTAATGAACTTCTTCACGTCGTGGTATTTTGTCGGCAGCGTGTTACCTTCGGGGAGTAACTCCTTCATTAGTTCGAGTAGTGTAGTCACACCATTATTTGAGAAGCTGTATTGGGTCTTTAAGCTATACAGTTTCACAATGGCATACAGTTTCATTATCCCTTTTGGACATGAAGGATACAGTAGCTCTTTTGTGCTTTCATAAAGTGGTGTATACTTCTTACTTTCATTGGCCTGCCAATTGCCATCATCCGTACACTGCTCTCCAACATTAGCATGATCAAACAACGGGTTTTCAGGTTGAAAATCATTAAATCTATTTGCATCATTGACTAGATCTTCCATCACAATATGTTCAGCCTCATCAGTACTTGTGGCATTACTAATTGGTTGCTGTTTTTTCATCTCCACCCTTTTTCCCCCATGAAAATAACACACGCTATATGATTGAATAAAACCCCATCTAAGCAAATGAAAATGAATTTCATATAACTTGAACATCTTCATATTTTAGCACCGTTTGCAAGGGCATAAATACACTCCTTTCTTACCACCATTTTCTTCAACAAAACAAATAAACATGTTCACCCCATCAATATAATATGGAGATCTTTGATTAGATTCACTTATCCACTTTTTGTCTATACTGAATGGCATGTTGCCCACCTATAAATTCAAAAATTGTTACAACTTACAAATCGCATCAATCATTGGATGTTTTCATTAGCAAGTTTTTTTTTCATTTATCACTAGATCAGAAATGGTCCCACCCCTTTCCACACATGCCTGTATTTCTCTCCGTTAAAATATCAAAGGAATTTCAGACCTTAGCGAGCCTAGTTCATCTAGCTAGGTTCAGTACATTTGTCTAGGTTCAATACATTTTCAAACCTTCGCAAGTTAGTTTCAGTACATTTGTCTAAGTCCGGTGCATGAAAAGTAAATAAAACTAGCTAATTCTTGTGCATTGTGCAGCACATGAATTAACTAGTTAACCTAAAACTAGTTTTATTTACTGGAATGAGTATGGCAGTTTAACAAACAAAATTCAAGGTTCATATTCTACATATCCAGCATCATGACTAGCTAATACAAGGAAATATATCAAATAACATGTGCACTAACGATGGTATAATATGACCAACTGCGAAAACCTAACTTTCTTCAACGTTCAACCTTGCTTTGTTACCGCCCTTAGGTAAAAACCAATAAATAGCTCTCCGACCTACAACATGTTGAGCATGAATTGAAACAATAGTGCAAAAAATATCGATTACTAGAAACCGAATCAAACCAAAATTTTACCAACAATAGAGATGCACGATTTGTAGACAATGACAAAGAAGCAGATTTGAGCTGACAACTATCGGATTTCTACAATTTTTTGGGAGCGATTTTCAGTAATGGAAATAGGGCACGGGATACAATATTAGACGAGGGAAATAAAAAAGGGGGGAGAGAACCTGAAAGGATTAAAAATTTGGAGGGATGGGTGTGCTTTTTCAGCTAAAAGTTTTACACAAAAAGGCACGAATTTGAAACGACCAACAATCGAATCAAATTAACCGATCCGGAGCATTCGCGATCGACGGTCAGATTTGGGGTGCTTGGGGTGGTGCGGGTTGCAAACTTGTTTTCAAGTTACAAACTTGTTTGAGAAATAAATAAACGCACACATACACATACATACCTATATATATATATATATATATATATATATATATATATATATATATATATATATATATATATATATCTTGTGCTTGGGTTTAATTCGTGCCATGATGTTAGAGTTTGCATAGTTTCGGTGATTGAGTTTCCGTGACTGTTATCTTCATTTTCCAAGTCTCTTTGTTTCCACAAAAGGCGAGTTTATCTCACACTTGACTAACACAATTGTGAATGTGAATTCAACATATTTGAGACACTGTGAAATATTCAGGATTGCTTGTAGTAAATCATATTATATGATATTTATATTGTGCATGTATAACACACCTTTATGACATGCTGTATATGACACGAAATGTGCACAAGTGACATGTGTTTGTTATATGTATAGGTTTGACTTGTTATATTTATATTGTTATTTATATTATTCTCACATTGCAAGATTTCAATGGGTTAAAATGATATATACCCGAACAACTGCATAAATTTAGAAAATGAACTGAATCGATTTGGGATGCGGGTTGAAATGAGATATACCCTAAATTCAAATTTAACACGGATTGAAATGGTACATAAACATACTATTTGGCCTAGATAGAAAATTATATACAGACATAGTTGGTCTATTTTGAAAAGTATTTTTCTCAATTATAAATTTATTTGATTTAATAAAGCTATATTACAATATTTATATTTATAATATTATTTTTAAAATTTAAATAATTTAAACTATTTTATAAGTAATTTAATATTATTTAAATTTTAAATATATATTTTTATAATAATATAAGCATAAATTTTCATAATACGGTAATTACGAAAGATTTAAAAGAGAAGTTAGAAATATAATAGTAACTTAATTTGTTTAAATGATTTGATCAAAATGAAATTATCAAATTAAGTTGAATTGATCTTAAGATGTGATTCAAAAATTAATAAAATGGGTTTTATATGGGAATATTGTTATGATTATGAAACTTAATAAATTGATGTGATAATAATACATTAAACAAATGTTTTGAAAACTAAGATATAATTGAAGTTAAATATTTAGAATCGATTAACTTTGAAATTTGAGATTTAATTGACATGCAATTATTAAGATGCGGTTCAAAAATAATTTTGAAGAATTTTATTTGAGTAATAAAATTGAAACCCAACTTGAATACTGTTTCGAAATGAGTTGGAATTACGAATACACTATTAAATTTAAAAATGATTTAAATTGAAGTTTTAAAATCAGAATTGATAATAAGTTTTTTTTAGCAATGTTAAGACAGTTTTTATAGTGGCCGCAACCACTTTCATTATAACAAATAACTAATACAAGACAGTATAGGAGTTAGACAAATAATCTAACTGCTACGAATCTGGATTGATGTGCCAGGTCACAAAATAAAAACAAGAGTAAAGCAGAGTACTTTAACTACTAAAAAGAATCTAGTTAGGCGTATGCACAGCTATTTTGATGGGGTTCGATTCACGAAAGCTTTAGTTAATGGCGACAAGGGTGTTTCCATTTTCATTTCCTTTGGCTTCCATCTCTTCAGTATCTTCTTCAACATCTCTTAACTCTCACATCTCCTCGCTACCACCACCCCGCCCTTGCTTTCATCTGCGTTAAAGCTTTCTAAACCGCAATTTTTTTTTTCTAGATCTAACCCCCTTTTTTATGGATCGCGAAATTCGCTGTACCCCCCAATTTCACAGATCCACTTACCTCGGTTGTTTTTTAATCCTTGAGCATCTTTCTCCCTCCCTACCCATGTCTTGGTGGTCCAACTGGGCTCACTCAGGCCACTGCTTTTTGCGGTGGTTTCTGGAGAGTTGTTTTATGGTTTCGACTTGCATGGATTCAGGTGTCCGGTTGCTAACGCGGAGCTTCTTTTGAGAGTAATAACTACTTGCTGTATTTTTTCATTTACGCGACTCGCTGGATCACGTTCTGACATGCTTTCGGTTGTAGGGTGTTTTTTTGGGTTGAAGAATCTGATCTGAGTGTTTGGTTTGTTCTTGGAGTTTGGTGCATTTGGCTGCTTAGCTGCCTTGTATTTTATGAAATTTTGTGGCCATTGTCTTTCATGTCTTGTATGGACCTTGCACGCTGTTCATATGAGATATAATGATGATTGGGCCTCTTTTGCAATGGTGATGCTATGGAAATGTATCATGGAAATGTTTTTGAGTTCTGTATTGTTGATGTACTGTAGTTTGGCATGCTTACCGTCTTGTTTACTTCACTGGACATTACGGTGAAACAGGGAAAGCTTCGCGCTCAAATTTGTTGTCTCTGGCTGGTGAACTACTACTTATCGTGCTATAGTGCCTTGACAATGCTGGCCTCAAATGTTTGGTGGAGGTATTCTTTTATGCAATTTGATCTTACTGTTAACTTCCCATGTCAAAGTATGGATGCTTGGATGTATGCCTATGCCTATGTCAGATCGTATGGATATTTTGGTGCTGTAAAGTCAAAAGTTGATGTTAGATCGCAGGAAACTTGGATGCAGCTTAATGTGTCCCCATCATGCTATTACTGCTACACCATTCATGCTCTTGGTCCTTTTCTGTACTAGGTTTATATTATTAGCATGTAATTAAAATGTAATTCTTTTCTGTGCAATTTGTATTGTTACAGAACATGTGACTCCCTGCATGGAGCTTTATTGTAGTCTAGTAATTTAACTAGCTCCAGTGATGTAAGCCTGGTAGGTAGAGTGGACGGAACACTATAAACTTCGTAGGCGGTGGACAGTCCACCTAAAAAATTGAATTAGCTGATTGACCACAATCACTTGTACTATACAGTATTTTTATTATTTGTTATAATAAAAAAGTGTTACGGGTCACTATAAAAACCGGCTGGCCTTGCCAAAAAAAAAAGGAATCTAGTCAATCCCCAATGACGGAGGAACAATTCGAATTATCGCTACCTATAATATTGATGCCCTCCTTGAAGAGTACAACAAGATTAGGAACATAATACTGGTTAGGACCACGAAACTGACAATCACTAGCCCAAGTTGGATCATGTAATTAGGATAAATTCAAATCACCTATCTCACCCTCTTGAATGAGCTAAAATCATCACCAACAACTTGATAAAGCAATTTCCATACATCATTGTCATTAACATATTTATAGTACACAGCTCCAGTAGGGGAATATCTCATACTAGAAACCTCATGACCTCACGCTCGATCTCTCGAGTACCAGAAAATGCCATCATCGATAGAATTACCATCAAAAGACTCAGTATCACCAGACTGATCTGAAGACTCAGAAATATTAGAAGACTTAATATCAACAGGAGAGCATACCAACTAAGGCGGAGGAGAAGCCAAGGGGAACTTTACAAATCCACTTCACAATGGGAAGGCGAGGAAGCGGTACACGATCAGCAGGAGGAACTAGAAACGAGACAATAGCCGAAGGGACCGAAGTACAAGTGTCCTGAATATGGCCAAAAGTGTGACAAGTAGAACAAATATCTGGCTTTCAACCATATCCGACAAGAACCTCTTCTAGTAATCTATGTCCAATCTAACTTTGAGACTTTTAGGGAGAAGTTTTATCCGAAAATATTTCAATAAGAGCCTTAGCGTAATACAATTTCTCCTTCCTAACAGTATTAGCATTAGAACACTTTAGCTAACCAATTTTATTCAATAGCCAATTTAATCCAGTAAGGGATTGGAGCACAGAAGGAATGTGAGAGAAATAGGTCTAGACTGGCACTAATAAAATTTGCTATGTAACTCTATCAACCCTGGGATTTCATGGAGTTATAATTAATGGTTTACCTCTTATAGTAGTCGGCTCAATACTTAGAGCACGTATCCTTTCCTCTGGAAGAGAGAACTTCAAAAAAAACATAGTTCTGTCTAACTGAACCTTGAGACTTCCCTTATTTGCCACTTCTTACCATAAAGCTCCTTAACAACCGAATAGGGAGGTAGAGGCCTAAAGAAAAAACCCACCATGCAGTCAGATGAAAACTCTGCCCCAGCCTCAATTACTTCCATCGGGATATTATCAACCCTATATTTTATAAAATATTCAAATTAACGTGGCACATAACTAACTTTGTTTTTTGGGCAATTTTCAAATAGAGAACTCCATTTAGGAGTAGGTTAAGTTGTTGCATCAGGCATGCCTTTCTTACAAGGTAACGATGCATGTTCGACTACATTTCCTTTATCAACAACATTGTTTGAAGTTTCAAGATTGAGATTCAAGGAACTGTCAAAATCAAGCACAACGGTTTTATCATCTCGAACATTATTATCAGGGTTATTAGTAACTACCTCAATATCATCAAGAAGAATAGAGGCATCAAAACCGTTAACCCAACGAGAATCAGTAAGTAAGGTTTTAAAAAATCTTGAAAGATTTTCACATGATGTTGTCGTGCAGACAATACCAGGCACTGCAATATGACTACGCGCTAAGGATGTGGACTGAGTGGTTTCAATACACTCCAGGAGCGAGGTCAGGTGGTTAATAGCATAATGCCGATCTAAGATAGGTTGTTCACTTAGAGGCAGAATAGAGGGAATAACATAAGTGATGTTACCAGAAACAATTACAGGCGCGAAAGGTTGAAAAGGGACAAAGACAAGGGGAAGCATCGTGCACTGATGACCTGATCTAGTCGTAGATCTAGAAATAAGGACAAATTGAGGAGGCATGTATGTGAGCTGCTTCTTCTTGTGTCCCATCGAGAGTATAATGGAAGATCTGGAAATGAAGGGGAAAATCGAAGCGCAAGGGAGAGAAACCACCGTAGATGGAAAAAGATCGCCAAGGTGATTAATCGCTTATAGCCATAGCCATGTTTAACTAATTGTCGAAATTCCCATATTATTGATGATAATAAGTTGAACCTAAGAAATATAAATATATAGCTCGGATTAGATTACTTTAAATTATTTAAAATTTGTATTATTAAAATATTAAAATATTTTATTTAAAATATAATTATTATTTTATGACTATTTATCCAAAACTATTTTATATATTTAACTTAATTATTATAAATGCTATAACTACCTTAACTATACTGCTTTTTAAAAAATTAACTATCATATATTTTAGAATTATTGTCAAATAAAATTATTTTATATAAATACATTTATATTTAATTTGACTATTTTATAGTTTATTAATTATTTAAATGAAAGTATATGTCCAACTCGAGCTATTAGGTCCGAGATGTTTAATATAAAGATTTAGAATAACGATATTTGACATATTGAAATTTGAAAAACCAAAATGTAATTTGGTTAACGAACTATTTTGTAGATATTGAAATTTGAAACCAAAATGTAATTTTGTTAGCGAACTCTTTCATGGATATGAAATATGAAATTCTGAACGTAATAAAATAATGAATTGATTTGGAACATGATTTATGACATTGAAATATTTTAACTTAATTGTTTGAATATAAACCAATATTGTTGATATTTCATTCATGAAATTTTAATACGATATTTAAATATAAATGACCACGGTGTGAAATAAGCATTTGGTTGTTAAAGAGAGCGGATCCGGATATTTTCATACTCTCTATCAATAGTGGCAATCATTTTAACAACTATGCACGTGGTGGAGAATCCAA
The DNA here is from genome assembly GCA_030737875.1 of Allium sativum. NCBI lineage: Eukaryota > Viridiplantae > Streptophyta > Magnoliopsida > Asparagales > Amaryllidaceae > Allium > Allium sativum. The sequence continues at coordinate 5,427,713 of CM060912.1, forward strand.
AATGAAGTAGGTCGGTTTGGCAAACGCTATTGGAATGAAGCAAGAGAATGATGATGGGTAGCCTTAACCTTTAGGTCATAATTAAAACAACTAAACAGATGCTACGTCGTGACTAAGTGAGGTCGCTCCTTCTATCGGGCACACTTCTTCAATACCGTATCTCTTACTATGAGATTGATTGGTGGCCACCCTTTAAATTGGGATTGTTGTTTGAGGTGGGCGGTAGTTGTGGCTATGCATTACCACTAACCGATTTTGCAAACAGTAGAATCCTACATTTGGTATTGCCTCGTGTGGCTTGTCATATTATCATAATCGCGCCGACTACGGTTTTGATTAGCATCGCTTACTATAAAGTACCATTTGATGCCACTAGTTTATGGTGGGTTTGCGATACTATATAGACTACGACATTATAAAAAGTGTAAGGTTAATAGTGGTTATCCGGCCTATGCCGTTTTCAATAGTATATTTACCATAGACAGTATTATGATAGCGTATTGTATTATATGTATATAGTTCCATGGATCCTTAAAGGATGGTGATCCCAAACATCCTTTAAGTTACTTATGCATTCCATTTGAACGGTTCATTTGAGTTTATTTAATTTCATGAGTATGTTAGTCCTGACTTGAGTGTTTTGTTATACTTTATGCTCGGACCAGACTACATACCACAATATTGAAATTGCATCTTTCAGAGCTAGAGACTTATTGAAGACCTCATATTTATTTTTTATTTCTACTATTTCCTTATGTATTAGAAATCCACTGTATTTAAACTTCTGTTGTATTTGATTTGTAACACTGATATTATGTATAAGTTTTGAGATTTTGTGTTTAGTAGCTTCAAGAACTACTACTTTATTTTATTTATTTAGTTATGAGATATTCTATTTTTTTATATCTCTGATATGTCTACGATTCTGTGATGATTTTATATTTAACCCTGTAGCAATAACAATCTGATGTTTCAAACGATTTGAGTTGGTTTTATTATTGACTTAAATGGTAAGAAATATCTGATCATTACGTACGTACTATTGTAATTCACAATTAACCGATTATTAAGGTACGAAAGGGTAGCGGATAAAGATCTCTAGCTGCAAATATATGGTAGTCCTCTCTTTAGGCTCCTACAAAAATTGGAGGTTATGACACATACTTTGATGAACTAATACAATAATAAATTATCCCGATATTCAAGAAGTATATGAAAAAATAAATTATCAATGATAACATGCATTGATTGATAATCCAGATGATGACCAATTAGTTAATGAGATCACAACAATATGGGCTCATCAAACCAAATTGTGCTATATTAGGCAACATAAATCACTCTAAATCAAATTTAAATGGTTAACAGAAGGAGGTAGAGTGTAAAAGTTTCCATCGGAACTTATTCATTTTGTGTAATGTCTGGTAAAATTGACAATGTATTCAACTTCTTGGTGATCTCTTCGCAATAAATAACACCTGAAAAGTTGTATATTTTACGTTAATGTTCACTAGTTTTAGTCTTCTACAGCAACTTCCAGTATCCTTTTAGGTATATATTCAACATATTTTTCCTTATAATGCATGAATAATCATTTTCAAGAAGGCATATCACAATACAAAGAATAAAAATGTAGGAACAAAAAAATATATAGCTAAAATGAACTGCAATTATGATCTACATTTGAATTGGCTTGCACGCACACTAGATGCAATAAAATTAACTATTGTAAAGGTTAATAACAGGGAAAGTATAACATATGCTAACTTGAGAATTTTTCTCAATAACAATGCACCGATAATCAGTACTTCCCAAACGAAACTTCTAGCTCATCCATCCTAACATCTGCAAAGCCACAAATTGCAAATATCAATAAAATTTTCATACTAAACGTGAATTTACACCTTAATGTAAAATACAATATTTGAATGAAATTTGACTTAGTAGACCTTTACTTTTCAAATTTTCGTCCTCGCTGCGTTGCCTCCTAATTTGCACCCTTATTTCCCCAATAATCATCATACCATAATCCTTCTTCGACTTGCTATTATGAAATATTACATAGTTAAGTCAAATCGAATCTAGAATTTTCATATCAGTAAGTAAAAGTGAATCATCCTCGCTGATCACCTCATCGACAACCAACATAGCCTTCTTCCTCTCAGTAATCGCTAGATTGCATCATTCTGGTTTGTGATTAGTGATAATAACGACATCAAATGATTTAGTAATAAAAGATGCTAATCGATTCACTACGCCATAAATGGCCTGTCACAACGAAAATCCATGGTGTTGCTAGCTACGATGTTGCCATTGCTATGTTGTTTTTTGTCTATTGCAATGCACACTTAAATGTGTTAGCATATATATCAACATCTGTTGAAGTAGCCTCGTGAATAAAATTATCAATCCGCATCAACATGATCCAACGGTCCAGGTTAGCGATCCGCATGAAAAAATGTTTAGTCCAGATTAGAAATCCGCGTGTGAAATAATGTTTATGGCGGGAAGCAAAGACAAAGGGGGGAAAACTAAAAAAATATTGAAAGTTTTAATCGAAATTTAACAAAATACCATGTTGCTCAACCTCTCACACACTCACTCTCAGGTTCAATTAGGGCTAAAAGTTCAAGTTTACAAGCTTAATTAGGGTTCGAGTAGGGTAGGTTCGAGTTCAAGTTCAATTAGGTCTTCAATTGAGGTTCGTTTGGGTTTCAGATTTCAGTTAGGGATGCTTCAGGTATCAGTCAATGTATATTTCAATTTTTTATGATTTGATTGTTGTGTTGCATAATGTACTGCTTTACTTGTGCCTAATTTACTGCTTTAAGGTATCACTCAATGAACGACGAGGAAAAACTATGGGCAGAACTTCCTAAGTTCAGTGAAGGGTACATCAGTGGAGTGAAACTTTTTATTCGAAATACTTTTTCAAGATTTGTGGTAGGTGATGAAATTACATGCCCTTGAAAAAAGTGTCATAATCGCAAGTGGCATTGTCAAGAAGTAGTCTACAGCCATCTGATTTGGAATGGTCCATCTGAATTGTACATGAAATGGATTTGTGAAGTTTCTTGTTTAGATCTTGAAAGATGCGATAACAATATGGATTGTGAGGCAGGAATAAATTTTGGAGATAATCTCGATGAGATGTTGCAACGTACTTGTGGAAATATGCAGAACAATGAAGATGGATCTTGTAACACCCAGTATTTTCTATGATCGTATAAGTAACAAATCAGAGAATAATTAATTTTTAAAATAAGAATCAAGGGAAACGGGTAGCGCCATTGCGTTCTTCTCGGAATTCTGCATGAAAACGAGCCCGAGTTTTCGAAAAACGGAGTCCGTATGACCAAGTTATTACCCTCCGAAGTTTCAAGAATTTTCAGAATCGAAAACAGCTCGAAATTCGAATTCAAACCCAGAAGCAGGCTGGGCAGGAAATTTCCCGCCCAGGACCCAGGTCGACTAGGGAGTCAACTGGGTAGTCGACCCCCCCGACCAGGTCGACTGGGTAGTCGACCTGGGGGTCGACCTGCCTCCCAAACTCACTTCCTGAACCTGATACATTCTGATGTTTTTGGCCCGATTTTCTGACCAGATTCATGACTTTAAACCTATATAAACAGCCCCTAGCCTCATTCTCTCTACACCATTTCATTTTGCCTATACTCTTCCTCTGTTCTAATTAAAATAAAATTGGCGTCGCTACTCTGCTGAAATCTGAACTGGAACTAGGACTAAAGCATCTTCTTCCGAACTGAATAAAATTAAAAGAGAATAATTGCAACTCTTCTTCTTCTTTAATCCAATCAAGGAAAGTGCAGTTATTTTCTGATATAAACTTTAATTTTGATTGTGACATGATTGTAAATCTGAATTTGAGGTTGTGTATGTTCTGTTCTGATCTAATTTATTATGTATCTCTTTCTTCTTTATGTTTTATAGTCAGGCTACCACGAGCCTGCGCCAAATCTCATAAGAGATTAACGCACGAACGTTAAAAATAATGAATGATGGCATAAATGGGACATGGATAATCTGTGACTGATTTAAGAAAAAAGGACATTGGTTGTAAACTAGATTTAGATCTATGCATATTCTGTGAGTTGGGAGAAGAGGAACCATTGTATGTTAACATATGACTTGAGACTTTGACATAACGCATATTTTGAATTAAGATCTAATTTTGAGGACATAGTATATGTTGTAAGTTAAGATCTATATTTGAGGCATATTTTAAGAAAAGGAAGATATGTGACTTAGGCATAAAAATCTATAGGATAACTAGTAATGTGAAAACGCCTAAAACTGGACTTTTTGATGCTTGGCATCAAAGGATATAGTTTGGCATAATTCATATTGTTTATCATGATTTATGGGTTTTGGAAAATATTCTGTGCTATGCAATGTTTAACTAAAACGTGGGGTATATGATCATATTGTGAATCATGACAATTATTTGGGCATGTGAACTTAGGCCAAATTTACAATTAGGCAAGATATATCAATGAAACTTTAAGGAATGATTAAATCTGTTATATTGCCTAATTTGCTAGTTCTGCTATATTGCCCAATCTGCTAGATCTGTTCATCTGCTAAATCTGTCATTTGCTAAGTCTGCTGAAAATGCCTAATCTGTTATATGCTAAATCTGCTAAATTGCTTAATCTGCTAAATCCGTTAAGTCGCCTAATCCGCGAAATCTGCTATCTGCTATATCTGTTGAGTTGATATATTTAGTCTGTTATTGACATAATCTGAATTGGCTATAGTTATGAATAATTGACATGTATATTAGGCATGGGCATAAATGGTAAATTATTAATTAATTGGCCGCAAAGATAAACATGGCTAACTCGAGGTTAGAATGAGTTTGCGGCGTAATCCTGCCCGGAACCGCCCGGCACATCCAATGGCCGCAAACAATAGGTTCTAATGTGAGAAGTTAGTCATAACGTGCTTGAAACCCGAGGTTAGACTCAGTTTGTGGCAGAAACCTGCCCGGAACCAACCGGCCTAACCAGTAGCCGCAAACTGTCAGTCTAATGTGAGAGGTCTGGGCATTAATATTTAATTAATGAAAATCTGAGATAAATATGATGTCTAAAACGTGTTGGGTGGATAGGGTTAAACCAACTGGACTAATGAAATTAATAAACCCGTTTCATGAATCTGTAGGCCCAGTACAAAGTTAGACAAGTCTGTAAATCTGTTAAATCTGTATGTCTGATTCGTTAGTCTGAAAACTTATTGACTTGATTTTCTGATCGGTGAACTCTGTATGTCTGAACTTGTAAACAAGTTAATCTGAAATCTGTTAGTCTGGGGACACAAGGTTAGGAGGGAAATTACTTGTGTCATCTGTTGTTTGGGACCCATATTAGTCAGTAACCCTTTCTGGTATCAAAATTTTAACCCAACAGTAGGTAGGGTCCGGGCACGCTTACTGAACTAATTATAAGCGGTTCATTCTAATAATGGCGAGGGGTGTTGATGGTGCGTTCCAACCGGGTCATGTGCGTGCATGGATCCCGGCCTGCCTCTGTGGATGTAAGACGCCGTGACATCTGTAAATAGGTCTGTGTCATTCAAAGGTTGCCACTTTAGGGAATGATACACCCTTCTATGGGGCTGGCACAGGGTATTTATGTAATAGGGAGCCGATCGCGTGGGGTAGGATTTGGGGTACACTTGGGTACCGTCTGTTTCTGTTGGGTGGCAACACCTGTCTGCGTGGTACCATCTGTCTGTAGGGGTGGTAAAGGCCCATTTACTGGTGTACACCTAATTCTACATTCTGTTTCCGTAGGGATTAATCTGTTTCTGTACCTTCTGTTCGGGTGGTAAAGGCCCATTATTAGCATTCTGTTTCTGTCTGTTTCTGTTCGGGTGGTAAAGGCTCATTATTAGCATTATGTTTCTGTCTGTTTCTGTTCGGGTGGTAAAGGCCCATTATTAGCATTCTGTTTCTGTTTGTTTCTGTTGGGGTGGTAAAAGCCCATTACTAGCATTCTCTTCTGTGGAAATTATTCTGTTCCTGTTTCTGTTTCAGTTTAGACATTGGGATGACACCTAATCCTGTTATACTAGTATTAGTGCAGAGAAGTGAAAAGTGATATCATCATGTTTCTTCTGTTTAACCTAAGTATATCTGCTACTCCTGTTACTGTTATCTCGCATCCAGTTTTATTTTCATGTCATAATTATTATTATCTGTTCATATGCTGAAAGTCACTGGACTTGCCAGACTTTATGTCTGACCTTGCTTGTTTTCGCCCCTTTTTCTTCCGTTTCCCCCCAGGTTATCCAAGGAGGGAATACTTTAGCTTGATACGGATTCCTTCTGCTTGAAGTGCTTAAAGTATGGCTTGAATCCTTATGGCAGCTTCTGTGGGGATTATGATTTTAAAAACTATGCATTCTGAAGGCTTTTGTACGAGACTGATATTTTGTACTTGAATTCTGATATTGTGATTTGAAAGGATGTAACCAAACTTACTTTGGTTTATGTTGTTATAAAGCTATAAATTTTTCAAGTACTGTTTTATCTGTCTTGTAAGTTTCTGTTCTGTCTACTAAAACGCTCCATCAAAGTTAAGGCATTTTGTGAGTGACCTTAACGGAGGTGGGGTGTTACAGATCTTCTGATGGGTCAAATGGAATAGATGTCGATGCTAGAAAATTTCATCAGCGTGTTGAAGAGGGAAGACAACCATTATATCCCGGGTGTAATAAATTTTCACGATTAAGTTTCATTGTCAGGCTTTATTCTTTAAAATGGCTACATGGAATCACTGAGTCTGCATTCAGCGATTTAGTAGAGTTGATGAAAGAAGCTTTTCCTGAGGCCCACATCCCTTTATCTTTCAATGCTACCAAAAATATCATTAAAGATTTAGGCCTCGATTACCAAAGAATACATGCATGTCCAAATGACTGCATGCTATATTGGGCAGAAAATGAAAAGTAAAATAATTGCAAAAGTTGTGGTTTTTCAAGGTGGGTTATACCGGAAGAGAAAGTGGCTATTAACAAAGATTCGGAGAAGCGGATTCACAAAGTACCAGCAAAAGTGATGCATTATTTTCCACTAAAACCAAGGTTGCAAAGGATGTTCATGTCGAAAGAGTACGCAGAACTTATGTTATGGCATGTAGTAGGACGAAAAAATGATGGCAGACTTCGACATCCAGCTGATGGCGAGATATGGAAGACGATGGATGCCAATTATCCTCATTTTTCATCCGAAAACAGAAATATCAAGTTAGTAGTAGCATCTGATGGATTCAGTCCTTTTCGTACAATGACTACACAACACAACACATGGCCGATCGTATTGGTAAATTATAACCTTCCACCATGGTTATGCATGAAGAAAGAAAATTTGATACTTTCAACCCTTATCCATGGTCCAAAGTCTCCTAACAATTACATTGATGTCTACATGCAACCTCTTATCGCAAAATTGAAAGAATTATGGGATCTTGGCATACAAACTTATGATGCCTTCACGGGTGACGATTTCACATTATGTGCAAGCATGTTATGGACGATCAGCGACTTTCCGGGCTATGCAATGTTATCCGGCTGGAGCACGAAGGGTTATTTAGCTTGTCCCTTATGTCATTTCGAGACTTCTTCAACTTACTTGAAACATAGTAGAAAAATGTGCTGCATGAATCATAGAAATTTTTTAGACCCAGGACACAAGTGGAGGTTTGATAAGAAAAGGTTCAATGGTGAAATTGAAATGGGAACACCTCCCGGTACTTTATCTGGGACTGACATTGAAGAATTGTTGGCTGGTTATGAAAATATTTTTGGGAAGAAAGAGGTCAAGAAGCATAAAAATGAATCTCGTTTTAAAAAAAGTCAATATTTTTTAATTTACCATATTGGAGTAAAAATGTATGTCGACATAACCTTGATGTTATGCACATAGAGAAAAACATTTGTGATAATATACTTGGTACTTTACTAAATATTAATGGGAAGTCAAAAGACCATTTAAATGCTCGGTATGATTTATAAGCGATAGGCATCAGGGTGGTCCTTCATCCGGTTCTATCAACTGATGGGAATTACCTTAAGATGAGGGCTGCCATATTTGAAATGACGAACAAGGAGAAAGAACTATTTTTCTCGGTGTTGGAGAATGCTAAACTGCCTTATGGTTGTGCAGCTAATATCAGCCGGTATGTAAACAAGAAAGAGAGGAAAATTGCAGGGTATAAGAGCCAGGATGATCATTTTCTTCTCCACTACTTGCTACAGTTTTCCATGAAGAAATCTTTAAAACTTGAAATTGCAATACCTATGATAAGATTAGGTGCATTTCTAAGAAGTCTTTGGAGTAAAAATATCGATTTGGCTGATCTCAAGAGGCTACAAAAAGAAATTGTGGAAATTCTTTGTCAATTTGAGATGATATTCCCAAATGCTTTCTTCGATACAATGGTGCACTTGCTAGTTCATTTGTGCAAGGAACTTGAATATGGTGGACCTGCACATGTTCGTTGTATGTTTCCTACAGAGCGTTATCTTTGTAAATTGAAATCATATGTTCGCAACAAAAGTAAACCGGAGGCGTCCATTGCTGAAGGTTATCTTGCAGAGGAATGTTTGATATTATGTTCAAGGTTCTTAGGTGGCGATGGAGCAGGAAAAATGCAATTTGAAACATGTCCACAAAATCTGGAATATCCTATTGGCACAAGAAGAAACAAAGATGGAAAACTATTCATCTTAAAAATTCTCAATGGGAGGAATGTCACTGTTTCATTCTATTCAATTGTGGTAACAAGGAAATAGAGAGTTTACTTGGGTAAGTATTTTTATTTTAGTAAGTATTGAAGTATTATCCCTATCTTTATGAATCCTTTATTAGTTATTTTGTTCCTTTTTCATAATAAATAATGTTTTCCTTTTTGAACCTGCCAAATGGAATTTTATGCAAATAAAATTTACAATGGTTTATTTAATTAGAAAAGTGGACAAGTTCGGTTAACATCAGTAATAATATTCTTCGCGTAGCTTTTGAAATTATGTCAACTATTAAAAAAAACTATTTTTGATGTCATCCTTTTTCCAGCAAAATCAGTTCTTTTAAACAATTTACAAACATGTTATTGATTCTAGCTTCATGTAGTATTAGTTGTAAATTCCAAGTTTCAGCACTTTCAAGGATTTCAGGCATGATTTGTACTTAAGCTATGTTCTCATTCATACATAATTGGTTTCGGTATGGTCAGTTTTAGCTTTAGTAATAGATCCAGCCAAATTTTTTTCTATCTTTTATTAACCTGGTCTTTATTCTAGGGAACATCGAGCTTTAATTGATGGTCATGCATAATCAAAAAATATAAAAGAGAGAGAGAGAGAGAACATAGTGAAGAATTTTGGAATTGGTCAAAGGAAGATGTTGGGAAAAAGGAGGACATTTCAAAAGAAGTACAACTGCTTGCAATGGGACATCTTCCAACAGCTAAGCGGTTTACTGGATATGTTATCAATGGATACAGATTTTATAACAGGTTCAGAGATGCCAAATGTACAACACAAAACAGTGGTGTATTTTTGACAGCCTTGACTACTAGCTTTGCAAGTTCGAAAGATCAAAATCCATTGGTTGGTGAAGTTAATTACTATGGATCAATTGAAGAAATATTAGAATTAGATTATTATGGATAATTTAGTGTGGTTTTATTTAAGTGTTGTTCGTACCAAGAAGAGAAAGATTTATATGGGCTGACTCGTGTAAGTTTTAATCGATTGTGCCAGAAATCTGATCCTTATGTTATGGCTTCACATGTAAAACAAGTGTTTTTATATAGAAGATCCAATTGATAAGATGTGCCACAATGTTTTCAAGAAATTGCCGAAAGACTGGTGTGAACTCGAAAGAGAATTTGAAAATGAAGATTTGAATGATATCCAACCTGCTTATGGAATGGGAAATCATGATTTGGATGGTCGTTGGTGTAGAGATGATGTCCCAATAAGACGAATCTGCCTTCCACCTAGCAAAGTGAAAAACATGGCTTCTTAATTTCATGTTTTTGTAGTCCAAGGCCCATACAAATTGTGCAAATCGGAGATCGTATACAGACACACACTGCTGGTATGTATTTTTGCTTTTTTTTATGGTTGGCTGGTGGTATGCTTCAGAATTCTTACAATTTCCGCTTGCTGAAGCATCAGTCTAATTCTTACAATTCTGTAGTTCAATGCTGGTATGTAATTGATCATGCACAAGACTGATGCTTCAGTAATGAACTACAGAATTTTAAGAATTTTATTTTCTCTTCAATCAGTAATGATCATGTCAGTTTGTAATTGATGCAATGGTTGAGTTTGTACTTGAACGAGTCGTGGCATGTCTAAATTTTTAGTGCCTCAGGCATTCTATTGCATTCTTTGATATCGTAAATGCTTTGAACAAGCTGAGTCTTGCATCAATTTGCAACTTAGCCATAGATTGTGAAATGCAACTTTGTGCTGAAAAGCAACTCTGGCCATAGTTTGTGCTGAAATGTCTTTGTACTGAAGTGCAAGTCAGTTATACCATGGCCATAGTTTGTGCTGAAATGCAACTGAGGCATGCATGTCTTCCATTTTGTGTTGTAATGTGAACGAGGCATTGCACCAATTTGTAGCCGAGGCATGCATGACTTTGGTTGTGCTGAAATGCATTAGTTGTACTAAAGGCTTTTGCTGAAATGCATGACTTTTGAAATTACTTTATTTTGCAGGTAAAGGAGGCAGTAGAGGTACTGAATGCATTGGAGGCTCGCGCTTTATTAATTTGAATCTGTTTTAGTTTGATGTAAACATGAATCTAGTACCGGCTGTGTTTGTAAGTACTCTGTAAAACTGAATTTATTGGCTATTTTTTGTTATTCTGTAGTTGACTAAATAGTATTTGTGTTACTAGTTATTAATTTGAAATGAAAAGTTGTTTATTAATTTCAGTGTGTGATGTTAATTGCTGTTATGTTGCAGTATGTTATATAATGATGCAACAGCTATGATATAATGTTTCAGTGTGTAATGTTAAATGTTGTCGTAGCTATAATATAGTGTTGCCATAAATTAATGCATGTGGGCCCCACAACAGGATTCCGTGAACCCGGCTACAGAATTTAGGGGCACAACAGGATTTCGTGATCCCGGGATTCAGAATTTAGTGGGCCCCACATTTATATAAATTTAGTACCTGTAGCAACACCTGTAGCGATGTTACCTTAAGATAGCAAAGACGTTTCCTTTGACTCTAAGGCAACGCGGCAAAAGGCAACCCCAAAAAAGTGTTGCCAGAGATCATTTTTGGCCTATAGCAACATTATTTTGCACTTCCTGCATCACTTCTATGGGGTTGCCGTATGTAATCTATGGCGTAGTGATTTGTGCGTTGCAAGGATTGTTTGATTGATATTGTTATAGTTGATTCAATGTTATTTTGTCGATTGATATTAGTTAATCCGAGCTCAACAATCATAATGAGCATTTGTAGCATGCATGTAGAGAACTATTTAAACTAGCCTGCAAACCATGATGCTCGGCATGACACTGTTTTACCACCTTCTAGTTGTTCAACTTCACATTACGCGTTAGAAGAACTATAAATATACACCTCGCTGAATATCTACAGACAATACTGTTGGAATCAAATGTTGCACATTAGATAAGCAAGAACGGGCACAAATTGAGGGGATGAAGCCCACAACTGCAAATCAATATACCGTAGAAAATAAAGTAAACGAAGGTTAATTTTGTACCAAACTATCTGAAGCTCTGTTGTTTCGAGTGCAACAATAATTAATGTACAACAGGATATATAATAAGTTAATGACGAAAGTACCCATCGATAAAAATTGCAAACAACATAGATGCAAATGCGGAAAAGGATAAATACAACTAAGGGTGTGTTTGAGGGTAATGGAAGCGGAGAATTATAGCGGAGTGTTTTTGCAGGGTATTTAATCAGGGTATTGTAGTTAGCGGAGAATGCGTTTGAGGCTATAAGCGGATCATTTTATTGTTGTTATGTAATATAATTAATTTATGTTGAAAACAAAACAATATCATAAAGCAGAATAATATAGTAAACCAAACTTAACAGTCCATTAAATAATAACAATATAGAAACTGATAAAATGCAGAAATACAAAGAAGTACAAATCTATCAGTGCAGCCCTGCTTCAACAAGCTCGTCACTTATTCTATCTCGACATACTTTCATATAAGTGCTACCTCGATAGCATTGAGTCGGTGCAAGTTCACTATTTCCTATGTTTCTCAAGTCAGCATACTCGTCAGGAATAAGATCTGGATCGTCATCATACTCCATAAAATCTAGATCACCGTCATACGCCATAAAATCTGGATCACCCATGTTGTATTTGTGTATATAATTGTGTATAGCCATTGTAGGAACAACAACTTTTACTTGAGTTTCGAAAGGGTACGTTGACATATTTCTAAGTATGACAAATTTTTTTCCATATTCCAAAAGTTCTCTCAATTGCCATATGTAAACTAGAATGGTAGAAATTAAAATTTTCATTATTCAACTTTGGTTGATTTGTGGTCAAATGAAACTATGGAATGTGATATCTAACATTACGATATGGTGGTACATACCCAGTAGTTAGTGGGAAACCAGAATCAACTACATAATAATACCATCCAATAGGAGGATGAGGAAAATTGCAATTTCTGCCATTCACTACAATATTAAAAATTCGACTGTCATGCGCAGTACCTTCTCGGCCAGCTACAACATGCGTAAACAGTAAATCGAATAAGCATGCAACTAAAATATTATGTGTAGGGAATCCTTTCCGTCCTATATAAGAAACAACTCGATCTTGAGGTAAGCGTGCCATTACATGTGTACCGTCGATGGAACCAACACAGTTTTTAAAGTAAGGGTAGTAACGGTTATCATTTCTAATTTCAGCTGGAATTGTGTTAAATTGAGGATTAACAGGCTTTATAATATATACAGATAATATTTGAACGACATTCGAAACATCATGAAAACAAAGAGAGATTATGCTACCTGACCGTTGAAATCGTTCAGCCAATTGTCTATTCGAATTAGCTGTAGCTATAATGTACAAAAATATGCCAACGGCTTCTCGAACACTAATGTTTTTCGATGCAACCAAACCATAACTTTCCAGCTTATCGCATAAAGAAAGAAAACGGATTCATTTCATACGAAAATTTCTTTGACATCGTTGTCGATGACCGCTTAATATGTCGTCTACCCACATTAAACTGGCATACCCCGACATGTGCATTCGACGGCCTCTTTCATTAAGTCTTTCATGTAAATACGATCCAATTAGAGCGATATAATCCATATCTTTATATTGAATCATCTGCGTTTGGGAATGGACTTGCCATTGAACATAAATGTTGAATCTGAAAATAGAGAAAAGTAGAAGAAGGTTGTGTAGAAGAGAAATTGGGAAAGGGGGTTTATATAGAAGAGAGGAGAAGGGTGTGAGTGTTAACGATATTTTTTGTCAACACCGGAGATAGGTCTAAGGAAGTGGACCTAAGGGATAAATAGGTTATTCAGCTTTAACAAGTTTGAGTGAGTTCACTGTTTCCTAGATATCCAGGTTCTGAGCCCAAAAGGTTAGTTACTCTTCCTTCAATGGGGGTGATCAGCATCATGCTTAAGCGACTTAAGAACCAACGGTTATCTTGGGACAAAGGTTCCCTAAACACAACCCTCAATAAAGGCTAAACGGCAGGTGGAAAAGGGTTTCACACTGACTTTGCGGAAGGGTTTAGACGTGGGTAAGCATTTGTGAACATGTAGAGGGCAAGTAATATGTAGCACTGGTAATAGCTAAGAAATTATATGATAAACTCATAAGGAAATATACTAAGTATTGATCCACTCTTTATTGATCATTGATTTAAAATACACAAGTGATTACAACCAAAATCCTCAATTTGATTTAGGAACTAGGGTTTACTCTAGAGAAAAGAGTACAAGAATGAGAATGAGAAAATCGTCCCCAAAATGAGACCCCTGTGGTCTTATTTATAGACAAATCGGGGCCACTTTTGCTATTGGGCCAGCAATACCTCTGTCAGCCGCTTTTCTTTATGGTTCCATAAATTTTGGCTTTCGATTGCCTTTTCTTTTTGTTCTGAAGATTTTGCTTATGGCTTTTCGAGGTGCCGGTTCATGCTTTCGGGAGGAGGGTTCTGGTCTGCAGAGCTCCTTTTGATTCCTTTTCGACCCATTTTGTGTTGGTCCTGAGTTTGTAGATGTGAATGGCTTTCAGAAGGCTTTGGCTTTCAGGGGCAGGCCTCCGGATGTATGCTTCCGAGCATGGACTCTCGATCTTGTTATTAATTCTTTGTGGAGCTTGTCTTTGTAATTCAAGTGAAAGGTTGTCGGGACTGTCATCCCTGTCGGTATCGACACTAAGCAAATTAGTGTGGATAGCTTGTCTCTCTTCTAGTGTTTCCGGCTTTCCTATCGGTGGGCTCTTACAATATATCCTTACTTCTCCGGGAGGTTGTTTCAGTTGCTTTGTTAGTTACTTATTAGAGCGGCCTTCTAGTTCATCAACTGGGGGTTCCGGTAAATGGCTCCCGGATGATTCCCTTATTCTTTTGATGCTTTTGCCTCTTGATGTATTGGCATTAAGCAAGTTAATACTGATAGTCCTTCTTTCCTTTTAGGTCTCGGTGTGTAAGGTTCCTGGTTTTCCACTTTGTGAGCTTCCAATTCCGGGTGTCTTTCTGCCATCCTTCTTTCGTGTGGGAACTACCCTACCGATATCCTTTCTTTGTATAGACTTTGAGCTATGGTGTTGGTTACCAGTTCCCAGATTATTTCCCTATGCTGTGGTTTTTTTTGGATTCGGGATTTTGTTGCCAGAGGAATCCTTTCTACTTATGACAGTCTATTACCTTTTCACCACCTTATTGTCTCGGTGCTTTATTTTTGTGGTAACATTCGCCCCCCTTAGTGAAGGGGTGTTTTCGGCTTTTCAAGTCAAACTTTTTGAATGGATCGATTACTCCTTTCTTCTCGTGTATATATACACCATCCTTGTCTCGCGTTATTAGTTCTACTTCCTCTTCATTATTTCCTGAAAGATTTATCTTGGGAAAGTATCAACAATCTTTAAAATAAGTTTCTAGGTAAGTCATTCATGTTTTGTTTTGAAGTAAGAAAGTGATTTGCTAATTTCGCGTTGTGGCAACTATTGGCTTCACATGTCATAAACTAATCGTAGCCCCCTAACCATAAGTTCCTGGCAACTGATTCCGAACTTATTTAGCAGCTCTTAACTATCGTTTTTTCTTTGACTTCATTTTAATGGTGACGTCGGAGGTATAGTCTCCTGTTATCATTGAGGTCTTTCTAGAATAATAAGATTCCTATTATTTCGGGAATCGTTCTTACCTTGTCACATAAAATTAATCAGATTATACCTGGCATTATGGGAAAGAAGCATATTGCCTTTAAAACTGATAGAAACCGTCGAATGACCCTTCTGCTTTTAGGAAGGTTGGCACTATCGAGAAGCACTCCTTAATTTCGTCTCAAGAACAGGTTAATGTTATTCTTTAGGATTTTGGGATTTCGGGTGTTGTAGCCATTCCTCCTCGTGGAACGGACACCATCTCATCCCCTCCGAAAGGCTATTTTGCCTATTCTGCGATCCACATCTAGCATGGGGGTTTCATCCCCTTTCCCGGCTTCCTCCATCGGTATCTAAAATATTTGGGAATTGCTCCCATCCATCTCACTCCCAATACTTACACCTACTTGTTAGGTCTAGAATTGTTATCCTTGGAATTGGGTAATGGTTCTTTGAGCCCCTTTCTAATTGATTACTTGGTTCGCCCTTCCAAACTTAGTGACACGAACCCCCATATCTTCTGTGCAAACCCCACAAAGAAATTGTTATCCGAGGGAACAACGAGATTTAGAGACTGGGAAATCCAATTTTTCTTTTCCTTACTAAAGAAGGTTTGGTGGCGGAGCGGAGTAAGTTGGAGTCAATTTTAGCAGAAGCAAATGATATAAATATCGTGGAAAAGGAAACCCATTTAGCCATGGTAGAAGAACTTAGGGATTTAAAGGAAATTTTGGAAAAAATTGAAGAAAACATCTAGTCGCTTGATTCTCGTTGTTCTTCTTTACAAAGGCAACATTCTCTTTTAGAGAAAAAGAATGACTCTCTCAAGGTCGAGATTGGCAGGAAGGATACCTTATTGGCCAACTATGCCAAAGTGGTGAACAACGCTAAACAGAGGATTTCCGATTCTCTCCAAACCACTTTGGATGAAATTACGATTAATTCTTTTGAAGATGCCTTTCTTCTTCTTTATGCAGACAATATGGATAGATGTTCGGAACTAAACTTTTCTTCTCTTGATCCCTCTTTAGTTGAAAAATTCATGTCCAAGATATCCCGTATGAAGAAAAAAGAAGAAATTCCCGTGGGAAAGGAGATCAATGTGGTCTAACTTTTGTTTATTGAAGATATATCTCTTGAGGAACCGAGTGCTGACAACGAAAGAGCTCTTATTGAGGTACCAGAGAATGTTGGTGCTAAAGGTGATAATCCCTTATTCCTGGAATCTACTGAGGATGGGGGAGAGTATAGTGGTGGTCTTGCTGACACTGGTTGTCCCTTCTCGAACCCCAATGGCCGAGATGAGGCACGTGGAGAGGACGATGAAACTGCTAAAGGTGATCCTATTTCGGTTGAATCCCCTACCCCCTCTGGAGTGCAGAAGGTGGGAAAAGATTTGGGATTTGAGGGCATTTCTTCGATTGGCATCTCTCGTGATTTTGTTCCTGCTTCCAAGGTGTAATAGTTTCTATGACGCATATTTCTTTTACTTTTCCTTAACAATTGATCTTTTCCCCTTTACCGCTTAGGCGAAGAGGAGGAAATTAGTTTCTAGGTATTCCGCCCTTAAAAAGGCCCAATCAGAAGTGATTCGTCTTACAAAGGAGCTGAACAAAAAAAAAGAATATAACATCTTGTCCAACAGATACCATCTCCTTGACAGGGATGCTGCCAAACTACTTCTTTTTAAAGAAAAGGAAGCTACCCCTAGGTTAAGAATGCCCGATTACGATGCGAGAGGCTTCTAAAAGAAAATACCGAGCTCATGACTTTGTTCTGGATGCTAACTGAAGACAGGGACATATTAGTAGACTTTTTGAACCAAATTTACAGTAGATATGAAACAGTGGATTTTTTTATTTTAGGTGATCATAGCGGGGGCCTGCTTAGACGTCTGCACAGAAGGTGCCTAGATGAGCGTGGTGTGGACCTTCACCTGGGTGAATGTTGGAACCTTCCCCGAGTTACCTCTATCTCTAGAGAATTACCTTTAGATAAACTTAACTGTAATAAGTATCGATTTGTATCCGAGACTTTTAAAAGATATATCCTGTATGAGCAAGAGTGCTATTTGTAATGTATACACTTGTTTAGCTTACGATGTAACGTATTGCTCTTTCTTCTAATTTTTGCGATGTTTCCTTTAGAGTTTGTCTTCATCTTCAAGTTTGCTTTCTAGGGATTTCTTAGGGGACTACGTTAAATTGAAAAGAGAATACTGGGAGAAGTCTCTTCTTATTAAGTCTTCCTCATTGGTGTGGTATTGCTTCTTGAGGGACCTTGAGAAGGTTTATACTCAATACCCTCGGATCCGCCTTAACTGTTTAGGTGGTGAAAAGGATCGACTTTTAAGAGAATCTCGTACATATCGACTGAAGCTGACTCGGGGTTTCAGCATCCCTCCTCCTGGAGAGTGGGATTACTGCAAGTGTCCTCCAGTTTATACACCTGATGGGTTTTGGAGTTCATTTGATTCCTCTCTTGAATTCCCAACCGACACCTTGGATAAAGTGAGGGAGGCCATCTTTTATTCCAAAATTCGCGCTAAGCACCTACAAGGGTGCACGTGAGAACTAAATCCTGCTTACTCATAAGTTTCAATATTAGAATAAGGATGCTTCTCCTTTTGGAGATGCGCTGATTTTAAAATACTTTTGTAACTAATTATGCAGAATGTGGGGTACTTGGTGTACTATATTTCATATGTAATGGCCTACAATGGCAGTGCTTATGTACGAAGTTACGACTTATAGCAGTGTTACTTTAACAAGTGGCCTATAGCCTATGATGGAAACACTTCTCCTTTCATAATTTCATCGTTTCATTGTGCATATATTTAACGCATTTTTACTAAATGCTGGTTGAAAAGGACATTCACGGAGTACCACTTGTTTTTACTGAAAGTGATAACATCATGACATCGCAAGTATAAAATAACTAATGAGTTCATTTATTCTTTAGACTATAACTCTCCCCCTTTTAAGAAACTATGGAGCTTTCTCCCTAAAGTTCTATTGGAGGGAACCTAAGATACATGCTTGAATTTTCTCCCGAATCTGTGTCCTAGCGTCGTATGGTAATATGTACCGCATATATGCTTGACGTAATGAATAATGAATTTAGCAAATGTACGGATTGAGGAATCTTCCCTGATCAATATGGAAGACTCCTGTCCTTGCTTGGAGGCCTTTTAGGTAATCAAACTTCATCCGTTAAGTCGATCGTACGTCCCTTTTCTCGAAGATTAGAGCTCCGCGATCCAGATTAGGGTATTAAGAATGGGTTTTCATAAATCACTTCTTAATAGTGATAGTATTTTGATTCACTTCTCGGATTAGGATGCAAGACCAAGAATCTGCTTCCGCCAGTAATGGAAATCTGGTTCCCGACCAAATTCAGATTATCAAGTAAATCGAACATCCCTTTTTGATCATAGTTAAGCTTCTGAACCGACCCAGAGTCGGCTATCTAAGATAGGGCTAGTAATCCCCTTCCAGCATCGATTGAGACCTGAATCAACCCAGATTTGGGTATTTAATTAGAATCTTGAACTAACCCAGATTCAGGTGTTTAATAGTTTGAAGTCCGGAATTCCACTTTCGGTATTAATAGAAGTCCAGAATCGACCCTTACTTGGGCACTTAAAGGATGACGATCAGGAATCTACTTTTGGTATTAACGTTTTGTTACCCCTTTGGGTTTGATTTACGAAGCAAAGCTTGTACGTGCTTCTTGAGCCACTCTCTGGGCTTTTACCGTCAAGGATATACGTGCTTTGTTGGCCACTCTCTGGGCCTGTGGGTCCGGTGCGCTTGGCTAGCTTATCCACAAGTAGGGCCTAAGGACTTAGGACCTCCCTCCCTCTACGAGGCGTCTTATCCTGACCATCGTAGGTGATTCCTTTTAGACCATTTGGAAGCGAAGTGGTTAAAATGGTACATTATTTCTTGCTCAAACTCCATTCCTTTGATTTGTTCATGGAGTTCTTTCCTTATAGGAGAGGAGATGTTATAATACTTTGATGTAGAGCCATTTAGAGGAAGGTTAGAGTTCGTTTTATGTAGGAAGGGCTACTACTCCAATAACTAGAATCATATTGCTTTGCTTCCGTTTTCCATTTAATTACTCGCATAGCTTCCACTATTAACCTTTGTTCTTTCGTCACTCTTAGGCCAGTAGCACCTGACATATCCATTTGAGATCCATAAGACTCTCGCTGGGATCTCTTGCATACGGTCTTGCTTCTTCAAAGCCCAGTCCAACCTCGGACGGAGCAACACAATTAGATATGTGGCTGTTAACCACAAGGGCGGAGGCTCAGGCCCTCCTTCTAGCACCAAAATATTAACGATATTTTTCGCCAACACCGGAGGTATGTCTAAGGAAGTGGACCTAAGGGATAAGTAGGTTATTCAGCTTTCACAAGTTTGAGTTAGTTCATCGTTTCCTAGATATCAAGGTTCTGAGCCCAAAAGATTAATTACTCTTCTCTCAATGGGGTGCGCATCACGCTTAAGCGACTTAAGAACTAACAGTTATCTTTGGACAAGAGTTCCCTAAACACAACCCTCAATAAAGGCTAAACGACAAGTGGAAAAGGGTTTTGCACTCACTTTGCAGAAGGGTTTAGGCGTGGGTAAGCATTTGTGAACATGTAGAGGGCAAGTAATATGTAGCACTGGTAATAGCTAAGAAATTATATGAGAAACTCATAAGGAAATATATTAAGTATTGATCCACTCTTTATTGATCTTTGATTTAAAATACGCAAGTGATTACAACCAAAATTCCCATTTTGATTTAGGAATTAGGGTTTACTTTAGAGAAAAGAGTACAAGAATGAGAATGAGAAAATCGTCCCCAAAATGAGATCCCTGGGGTCTTATTTATCGACAAATCGGGGGCCCTTTTGCTATTGGCCAGTAGTATCCCTGTCGGTCGCTTTTCTCTTTGGTTCCAAAAATTCTGGCTTTCGATTGCCTTTTCTTTATGTTCTGAAGACTTTGCTTACGACTTTTCGAGGTGCCGGTTCATGCTTTCAGGAGGAGGGTTCCGTTCTGTGGAGCTCCTTTTCATTTCTTGTCCACCCATTTTGTGTTGGTCCTGAGTTTGTAGATGTGAATGGTTTTCGGAAGGCTTTGTCTTCCAGGTGCATGCCTCCTGATGTATGCTTCCGGGTATGGACTCTCGATCTTGTTATTAATTCTTTGTGGAGCTTGCCTTTGTGATTCAAATGAAAGAAAGGTTGTGGGGACCGTTATCCCTGTCGGTATCGACACTAAGCAGATTAGTGTGGATAATCTTGTCTCTCCTCTGGGGGTTCCGACTTGCCTGTCGGTGGGCTCTTACAGTATATCCTTACTTCTCTGGGAGGATGTTTCTGATGCTTTGTTAGTTACTTATTAGAGCGGCCTTCTGGTTCATTAACTGGGGGTTCTAGTAAATGGCTCCGGGATTATTCTCTTAATTCTTTAATTTTGATGCTTTTGCCTCTTGATGTATCGACATTAAGAAAGTTAATACCGATAGCCCTTCTTTCCTTCTAGGTCTCGGTGTGTAAGGTTCATGTTTTTCCGCTTTGTGAACTTCTGGTTCCGGGAGTCTTTCTGCCATCCTTCTTTCGTGTCGGAACTACCCTATCGGTATTCTTTCTTTTTATAGACTTTGAGCTTTACTGATGATGGTGTCGGTTACCAGTTCCCAGATTATTTCCCTATGCTGTCGATTTTTTTTCTTGTGTCGGGATTTTGTTGCCGGAGGACTTCTTTCTGCTTATGACGGTCTGTTACCCCTTCACCGCCTGCCTGTCTCAATGCTTTATTTTGTTGGTAACAGGGAGTTTGCCCAACGACTTGGAATGGAGCCGTTGGGCTGGCTGTCCAAAATGGACCGCTAGTAAAAGGATGGGCCGACGCGTCAGACGGTTCGTTATGGACCGCCGAACGCACGCTAAGTTGAATTAGAAAATAAGGCAACATAACAGATTTGAAATAAAACTACACGTAAATAATTAAAGTGGCTAAATACTTCTCATAATCCCTTATAATAAATGAAATTAAATGAATTCTTACAAAACACCTGAGTCTGAATTTTTAATCTTCATTTAGGAAATCGATGTAAACCCTGTGCGCAGATGACAATACAAGTTGAAGTAGATATTAGTGGATTATCGTTCAATAGTCGATGATCGATAACTGATAGAGGATAATCAATAATCGTTCAATAGTTTAATTAAGTTTTTTTTTTTTTTTTTTTGAAATCGTAATTGAAGAAAATAATTTGTATGAATACGATTTTTTCGGTTACCATGTTTGAAGAAGTACCGTTTACGAAAAACCAAAATTTAACGAAAGTAATTCTAGAATTACAAAGGGATACGCATGAAGTTAGTTAGTTGAATTTACATTAATTAATAATAATAAGATAAGAAATAAGATTGAGGCGTGGTTACATTATTAATGATAGAGATAAGACACAGATAGAGATTTGGAGGAAAATTGGGGTAAATGTATCATTAGAAGCACCCTTACGCGATTCAATGTATACATCAGACAAAGATAGCGTAGCGATAAGTGGAATTATATTTTACATTTCAATAAAGCTATCGATTCATTGGTTGAGCTTGAATAAGCTGTCTCGTTTATCCAGATTTCAATTTCACGATCATGGACACCAACAAGGAATAGGATTAGTTAACGCGGCAGTCATACCTGACGTTATCTTTCTCTTTCCCACCTTAATAGGTCAGAGGAGCACGACATAAATGTCTTTCTCATTGTTTAGTTGATCTACAGTCATCAGATTCGCCAGATTCGAAGGAATTGCGTTTCATTCACGGCGATTCCCTTCCCTTTTTTCTTCTTCAGCTTCCAATCCTTCTTCCATCGTCCAGTTGGCCAACCAAGTAAGCTTCAATGTTCTCAAATTCTATCTTTCGGTATTCTCGTTTTAATTGTGTAGAGAAAAGGGCACGGTACGGATGCGATTGCCTTATCGCTCTTCTCTTATTCTGATTCTTCTATTCACGATCCATTTGTATTGTAAAATTGGACACGTTTGCTGTTTGGGAGTTAAATCGACAATTCCTAGTTTCGGTCTAAAATGCTTGTGCTTTTTAGGTATTAATTAATAATTATAAATCGTTGTATCTGGAGAATAACAATGGGTTTGGCAGGGAAATGGGAGAGTGCAGTTCAGCAACAAAGGGAGCAGTAAAGGAGTTTTACATCCCAAAGCATATATTAAAGGAAGATGGTGAAGTGGAGCATATACCATATACACCACAATGCCCTGTACTGGTTTTTATTAATTCCAAGAGTGGGGGTCAGCTGGGCGGCGAGTTGCTCCTTTCATATCGCAAGCTTCTCAACCAGGAACAGGTGCTACTCTTTGCATTTGGTGAAGGTTTTCATAAAGATGATTTATTTGGTGGTTCTTCTTTGTGACTGATATACCATTGTTGATTTTCAGGTCTTTGATCTGGGATCCACTGATCCTGGAAAGGTATTGCATAAGCTTTATGGCAATTTGGAGAAGCTGAAGTCCCTTGGTGATGCTGTTGCTGTTGAAGTTCAGAAGAGACTCAGACTAATAGTGAGTCTTGATATCTGCTATATTAACATTCGTAATTGCTTTTATTATATGATGATGATGAAGATTTTAATAATTTGTCAACCTGTCGACTGCAGGTAGCAGGAGGCGATGGTACGGCAAGTTGGCTTTTAGGAGTTGTTTCTGATCTAAAGCTAGTTCATCCTCCTCCAATTGCCACTGTTCCTCTTGGCACTGGAAACAACCTTCCGTTTTCATTTGGGTGGGTAAGTTGGTTGGTTCCCCAAGCTTTGTTTTCTTGTGTTTTTGGTATACAACTTTGATCTGTCCATTTTAAGTGAATTAGGTTTTCGTCAATATTACTTAATTTGTGTAAAAGTGTCTTTGATTTTAAACTAATAATCGTGCATTATCAGGGCAAAAAGAATCCTAATACTGACTGTGAGGCAGTGAAAGTTTTTCTTGAAAATGTGAAGCAAGCCACTGAAATGAAGATTGATAGGTAGGTGCATTCATCCCAAATAATCCGAATTAAAAAACTAATTATATTTAACATATTTCGATATGATTGGAACATGCTGGAGTTTGAGACTAATGATCACTGGTTTGTAAGTCAATGTCTCGGCTTCTGCTGCTTTAGTGTACAACAGTGAAAGATGATTATCTGTATTCTTTTTCCAGTTGGCACATCGTGATGAGGATGAAAAGTCCTAAGCAAGGTTCATGTGATCCAGTACCACCTCTAGAATTGCCACATTCATTACATGCATTCCACCGCGTATCGAGTTCTGACAAGCTTAATAAGGTATTATTAAATCTTTTAATACATGAACGACGCATGCCAAAAAGGAAAAAATTAACATGTTTCAATCATTTTGGTAACAGTAATTTTTTGACCTTTTTATGGTTTTGGATGAGTCTAATGTTGCCAAGCATCAAAAGTAGACAATGATCATGCTGTTCTTAATGGAAAATGGTAACTAGTGCATTATTGGCATATTTTGAAGTTAGTTAATCCAATTATGGATTCAGAGCATCTAGTTTTGAAGTACCTAAAGTATATTGTTTAATCAGATCACTAGTCTGTGCTGGCTATGTTTAATGGAAAATGTTGACTTGTGCATTATTTACATATTTGGAGTTTACTATCTACGATTTGAATCCCATTTTCAAAATCATGCATATGCATATATAAATGACCTGACCATCTTCTAGCGAATAAAGTTGAATTGTGCTCATATCATGTTATTTTATTTCTTGATTGTAGTCTCCTACCAACTATGGTATACAAACGATTTGATTGCATAGATTTCTGTCAGCAAACTGCTAAGCAATTGCCCTTTCAAACGATTTATCAATTAGAAGCATGTAGCCTTGATATAATTAACTCAATCAGCCATACAAATAAATTGCGAACAAGAAACACGCAGTCTTGAAATATTTAAATTCTAGTGGTTGACTGCAACAAATGAAACATTTAAAGGATTTATTATGTTTCAGAGCGGCTACTGTACATACCGTGGGGGTTTCTGGAACTACTTCAGTATGGGTAAGAGCTTTTCTTTTATGTCTTGTGTTTTTTTTTTTTTTTTTTTTTTTTTTTTTTTTTTTTTTTTTTTTTTCTTTGTGAAAACCCAGGAGAACCCGGCGGGCCGGTAAACTCCTGTGGAGGGTACAGTAGAAAGAAGGCCTAACTTCCTGATAAAAGGTCGCAGGTTCGATTCCTACCACGCGCTTCCCCATCCTACATAAATTTATCCTGAGGAAGTTAGGCCTTCTTTCCACTGCGCCGCACCCGCGGACATGTCTTGTTTTTTTTTTAACAATCAACTATATGATAGTTACACGTTCTTTCCCCATAAAGTTAATGCTAACATGTGCATCTTTCTTGTTATTTTCTCCTTTATCTCAATTCGTTATTTGTCTTCATATTGCATTGGAAGATTATCAATTTGATTTTTCTTCATATATTGCATTGGAAGATTATTGAATGATCCCCCCCCCCCCCTCTCTTCCCAAAACAAAAAAGTGAGTCGTTAGGCTATAGTATAGTATGACATAGCAGTTACTTTGAGAACCTTGTAATAGTGTGTAATGATCCACACTTGAAGATAACTCAAATATTCATTTGTCCAAAACTTAGCCATTTTTGTTACATGCAAATTATCTATGAAGGGTGTCATCCTGTAAGGCTTTGCACCGAAATTGAAAATGAAACAAAAATTTTCAGTTAACACCTAACATGAATTGTACATTCCACATGATGTGTAGGAATGGATGCTCAAGTATCATATGAATTCCACTCTGAGCGAAAGGCTGATCCAGAGAAGTTCAAAAACCAGTTGGCTAATCAGGTAAAGCTGTTTTCATACTTTTTGGATTGTCACCTGTATCCATATTTTATATGTTGGGAAAATACCTTGATCAAGACCACTCAATCTTTTCCCTATGCAATGCGGAAACGAGTGAGATCGTGATAGATAGTGTACAAACAACCGGATCTATTGTCAAAACGAATCTCAAACACACACAAACCGATCGCAACACCAAAACAAGCAATAATAATAGAGTAAATAATGATAAATGAATCACACCAAGATTTATAGTGGTTCCACTAACAATTTGTTAGTGTACGTCCACTTGAGAGGGTGAGCGCCTTTTATTAATACCAAAAGAAGAGTACAAGAGATTGATTACAATGGTCACTTAATTCACTCAAGAATTTGATTTGTGGAGATTAGAATTGAAGAAAATAGTTTAGGTTAGAGATCCTAAAACTTGATTGAGAGATAATTGGATGTCTTTCACTCTCTCTTATAGGCTCCTTTTATAAGAATAATCACTTCATACTCAAGTTTACTTTACTCTCAAGTCAAGTAAACTTGACATCAAAGTTTTATATATATGGCAAAAGATCTTATTAAATATGCCACCAAAAGAGGGAGATAAATATATAACCAAATTTCATTAATAAGGGAAAACTATATTTTCTATTTCTCCCGTTTAAAAAAATTTCCTACCTTTTAATGTGATTTAGCATCATCAAATTTAACTATATATATATATATGTGTGTGTGTGTGTGTGTGTGTGTGTGTATATATATATGTATATGTATACATGTGGTGCTCGCGGATCAGGCTAGGTGCACTAGGGAGGATTTTACGACTCCGGTCTGTTTCCCTCCTGAACAAATTCAAAAAAAAAATGTATATATGTATGTATATGTATATATGTATGTATAGTGATATCAACAACTTTTTAATTCATACATATATACATATACAAAGTCTGCATAGAAGCTGATTGATGTAATATTTATATATGTATGTATATTTTCCAGTGATGTATGTATATTTATATGTATTTTCTAGTGATGTATGTATATATGTATGTATAGTGATATCAACAACTTTTTAATTCATACATATATACATATACAAAGTTTTCCAGTGATGTATGTATATTTATATATGTAATATGTATGTATAGAAGCTGATTGATGTAATATTGTACAGGCTACCTACGCCAAACTTGTAGGTAAACAAGGGTGGTTCCGTCCGTCTTTGCTTCAACCTACATCCAAGTAGGTTACTTTTTAATGACCTTTTAAGTACTTAGGGATATGGATGTCTGAATCATTGCTTGTAATATCAGATTCTGACTCTCTTACGAAAAATGCAGGAACATTTCTCAACTTGCAAAAATTTTGGTTATGAGAAAGCCTGGTTACTGGGAAGAACTTCAAATTTCTTCCAGGTAATACACCAAACAGCATTTTACCTATTATGATCTTTTTATCTGGTTCTTTACCACGGTAACTCATTATATTCAAAGTCTGCTTCTTTTTTAATTTTGGAGGTAGTAACCATTTTTTCATACTGTTTGCTTCCTATATGTGCGAGGAATAACATAACTGCTGAACTAAATTAAAAAAAAAAAAAAAAAAAAACCTGCCAGGAATATATGATTATTGTGCGACATTATATTAATTTGTTCAGTCATAATTTTTTTTCTGGTCATATATCCATATCCAGCGGTTCAAATGATGATCTCCATTGTTAGTATTTCAAGAGTTTCTTGTTTTAATTAAAGATTCTAAATTGCTGATATTTTTGACAATAGGACAATGTATATAAAGTTATCGTTCAACATTTACATTCAGGACAAACATGTAATCTTGCCTTCTAATTTTTGTCGTCTTTGTTACTGATCTAAGTCAAGTCCATTATGCATGCAATGTAACAACTAATTTTACTTTCATCGTCCACAGCATAAGATCAATAATATGCCTTAATATACCTAGCTTTTCTGGTGGATTTAATCCTTGGGGAACACCAAGTAAGTGGAAGAGGCAAAATGTAAGTATCATTCTTTTTTAAATGCACTTATGACATTTTACTTGTATGTTCACATTTTTCTTTTCTTTTCCCACTATGTAGAGAATGTTGACTGCACCATTTGTAGATGATGAACTCATAGAAATTGTGGGGTTTAGAGATGCTTGGCATGGTTTACTTCTGCTTGCTCCCAAAGGTCACGGTACTCGTCTTGCACAGGTGAAGTCATAGGGTTCTAATTTATATTACACAAGTTATATTAGCATATGATCAAAAGTAAAAAATGAAAACAAAAATAAATTTGCTATGTGTTTATTTATACTAATCATAGCTAGTATCCAATCATATGTTTGTAATTCTTTCTTACCAAATAGAGTTTGAACTTTGAATCGAACACGCCAATGACCACTGGTTATAGTGGTAATATATTTGGTTATTGACTGTGAGATTTTGGATTCTGTGTTCTTACACATGTACAAGTTAAAAAAATGAGTCAAGCTCTATATTCCGACAAATAAATGCATTTAATTTAGAGAAAATCTATTAGAACATAAAATAATGACACAATCATTGACGCAGTGGATCTCAGTCGCTAGATTGTCCCATGATTTCAACTCCCAAATGTGAACTCAATGAGGTCAAACGGTTAAGATCTATTATGTTCCATTTTGTGTTTTATTTTAAATCTAATTAACTGCCCCTTAATTTGTGTGGGAATTTGTGAGGATTAACTGATATCAAGCTATTAAAACTTAGGTCATGCTTTTGTTTTATTTAAAGAATATGTTCCGATTTTCAAATTTAGCTCCTACATCTAAATAATGTTCATTTTTCGCAATATCATATTCGTTTAGAAGAAAAACAGAAATTGCGTTTTCATTATGGTCTGACAGAGCGACAATTACTTAGATATGTACATATCGCTGGAAAAGCCAAAGGGTCAGCAGGCCATGTTTTACTACAACTACTTGAGATGCGATTGGATAATATACTTTTTCGATTGGGTATGGCTTCGACCATTCCCGGAGCCAGACAGACATATTTTAGTTAATGGTCATATAGTGGATATACCAAGTTATCATTGCAAACCTCGAGATATTATTACTACGAAGGATAAACAAAGATCAAAAGCTCTGATTCAAAATTATATTGCTTCATCTCCTCAGGAAGGAGTGCCAAACCATTTGACTATTGATTCATTCCAATATAAAGGCTTAGTAAATCAAATAATAGATAATAAATGGATCGGTTTAAAAATAAATGAGTTATTAATCGTAGAATATTATTCTCGTTAGACTTGAACCTAACGAACATAACAAGAAAAAGGGTTTAGACAATTCCATCCCTTTTTCGACGAAAGAAATAGATCTAAGGGCCTTAATCTGTATTTTGTTATTCACGTATTACAAATTGATACGCAGTAGTTTTTTTTTTGCTCTTTCCACAAGATTTTTCTTTTACGTACCCATACCACAGTAATTAGGAATCATATTTTTTATCAAATAAAGCTGTTGGAATAATATATTGCGTTTTTATTTGATTTGATATATTGTAGTTGGTAACGATGGTGAATTAACAAAAACGGAAAGAGAGGGATTCGAACCCTCGGTAAACAAAAAGCCTACATAGCAGTTCCAGTGCTACGCCTTCAACCACTCGGCCATCTTTCCTATATAATCCTATTATTGACCAGAAACCGAGTGAATAGTGAGTCCATAGGAAAAAAGTTTCTTTTTCAATTCCATATTTATAAACAACCTCTCTTATCATCCATCTACCCTATTATAAATTTATGAATCATACCATGAATTTTTCTATGACATTTCATTCAATTGTATAATCATTAGTCATCCTTTTCCTTTTTGGGTCATAACCAAATCTAAATTTATTGAGTTATCAGATTCGAGTTATAAGAATCCATAGTAAAATAAAGTCCTTGGTTATCTAACTTGATGAAATAGTAATAGTTCCGTGCATTTGTATACTTCAAAATTGAGATTTTATAAAATTCAATCTGATTCAAAAGTCTCCCATCTTTCTTTGTCAAAAAAGGTAAAATTTGAACAGAATGTACACAAGAATGTTTCCCTCGGGTAAAATAAGAACAGCCCCCACGTTCAAAGCCCCTTTTTTACCATTAGCAAGGACTTATTTCACTTGCATATCATAAGGAATTCGAACAATTGCTTCAAATACAATATCAGGAAGTACAGCTTGCGGAACTTCAATATTCATAGGCTTATTAGCTAAATGGCAATTGGCGCATACAATTCGCCTGGTTGCTTCTTGTGGATTTTCATAACTTTTCTGCGCAAAAATGGGATAAACATTTGAAATAGATGCTTGAGTTATTACATATATCATGATCGATACAGAAATAAATTTTGATAGGGAACTGTTTTCGTCCTGTTTTCGTCAAATTTTGGTTGATTCGATCTATTGTATTTTTTTTAATTCATTGTAAGATATTACTATATTTACAGAATTTTTATCTTAGTTTTCTTAATTCAATATAGACAATCGGGCTATGCTTTAGAATGAATTTTGATACAGTAAAGCAATTTTGGTTCCTATTTAAATACAAGACTGCACAGGTTTAAAAATTACAACCCATACACTAGACCAAAATATTGTTTATTATACCTGTATGATTACGCACGCGCACACACACACACTCTATATATATAACAAAAGTTTGACACAATTGATTTGCACCGTTGGATTACCCCATGAATTCCACCTCTTCACATAAAGACAAAAAGATCCAACGGTTGAGCCTTTGTGTCTCTCTATTTGTGTCTAATTTTGTGTCCAAATAGCCGTCCCCTATATATATATATATATATATATATATATATATATATATATATATATGTATGTATAGAGAGAGAGAGAGAGAGAGAGACTCTTATATACATATAAAGTTATGGTTCATGTGTATAGAGTCTGACCTGGTTATAAGGCAGTGCTCAGATTTAACATAACATCTTATACGTTAAATTAAAATTTCACGTATGATAATAATGTCTGTCAGCTTTGAACACACGCATCCACACACACATGCATAAGTTTTGATGTGTGTATGTAGCATTGCTAACTTGAATATATGATTATACAGTTTTACAATAATTTTGATATTCTAAACTCAAATTTTGCTTATTATATTGATATTTATCAGTCGTGACGTATACATATGTTTGTCAGTTCTGATGCGCATGTGCATGCATGCGTGTGCGCACACACATAGATACAAGTTCAAATACCTCTATATAGCAATCTTGATATAAATATAATTTTATGTTCAGCTTTAAAATGACTTCTGATGCATTGAACAAATTTTCAAATATGATACATATATTGAATACCTTGATACATACATACACGTAAATTTTGAGACATGTAAAAATAGTTTTGATTTGAATATAGGACTACGTTCTTCATTAAAAATGTAATATGATGCTATAAATCAATTTTTCACTTATGATACCAGCGCACACATATTTTATGTATGTGTGTGTGTGTGTTAGATTATGCTTAGTTTTACAAAAAATTTGATACATTGAGCTCAAATTTCGTTCATGATACCGATTTTTATTATCTTTTATCTATGTATGTATATGTACATATATTAAAAAAAAAAAGTGTATGTATCGGTTCAAAAACATGTACACCTACACACATGTGTGTGTATGCCAAGGTTTCAACTTCCGGCCAGCACCCCAAAATTCTGTTCATTTCGTTTTGGATCCGATGCTGAGCTGAACGGAAGTGAAGGAAATTCCCATTTTGGACTTTGCAATGAAAATGTCACTGTAAAACGGAAAAGAAATACTTTGCGATTACCTTCTATTTTCTTGCTGTGTTCGTTAATCGATAACATAAATTTCAGATTCAAAGCTTTTTTCTTTGTGACTAGCATTCAAAATTTAGGTTTGTTTGAGAAAAGGAGGAGGAAGGACGATCAAATTTGGGTTGGAATGTAAATAGGATCCGGTTGTTTTTTACTTAAAAATAGGATATCAAAATGAACTTTTGGCCTAGATGGAAGATGAGGGTTTAATGCTGTATGGCAAGCACGCACACTGAGGCATTTTTAAAAGAGGCTTTGTACTTGTAAAGAAAAAAAGGAAAAAAGAAAAAAGCGGGAGTTTGAGTTCAACAAAATTTGGGCTGAAAGTATGGTGAAAAAAGTGAATGATGAGGTATATATTAAAACTACAAACGAACGATGGAAATTGTGTTGATATTAATATCTTGGTTACAACTGAATATTTTAAGGTGTTTACTTTTTAAAAACGTCCCCCTGGAATTAACAAATCGGAATTTTTGAAACGAAATCGACATCTTGAAAATCACAGATAATTGAAACAGAACTGGGAAACGGAATTTTAAAACATGGTACACACATATACATACATATAAATGTATATATGCGCGCACACACACACAGAAGGCTGGAATCAGTAATACCCCCTTATTTGGCATCATTTGCAGCCCTATGATATTAGTCACACATCTAAATATTTGGTGTTTCTCTTTCCAGTCACGTGCACCAAATACTTGAATATAAATGTATGGTTGATAACATGGAGCTGCAAATGGTGCTAAATGGGGGGGGGGGGGGGGTGCTATTGATCCTAGATACATGTATATAACAGTTCTGATTTGTACATAAAACCATGTTCGGCTATAAAACGACTTTTGATACATCAAACCAAATTTTCATCTATGTAACATCCTTATCAAACTTGATACATACGTGCGTGTGTATTTATGTATGTAGTTCTAGTTCATGTGTACAACGGTTCTTAAGTATGCGTATACTTGTTCTATACATATATTTATCAATTTTAATACATAATTAGTGAAAATCAATTTATCTTCTGAAATGATGGTGGATTTTATATTTTCTTTTGAAATGTAAAAATTATCTTCTTGCTATATTAAATAGACATGCTTTAGTTTTCACAGTTATTGAAGTATTAAAAAGGACAGTTTGACTAAGGTTCCTGTTAAGTTCTAAAATACACAAAATATCACTATAAAAAAAATATATGTAAATTAGATCCTTGTTTTTAGAAAATAATAAAAAAAACATAAAAAACCAATATAAAAAACTATCAAACTTCAAAACCTAATTCATTTATAATCATCTTCGTAATCATGTAAGAAAAGTAAAAAGAAAAGCTTCAAAAACAAAACAAAAAATCCTGATTCAACAAAACATGCAGAAAAATTAATGAAGTTTTTCAAAAAACTGCAGACATTAATGCGATTATAACCGTTAGTTGCTTGCTTTTATGCAATTTTTGTTGATAGCTTCAAAATTTCAAATTTAATGTCTACACTCATTCAACATTACATTATGCAGGAAAAAAAAAAGTAAATTGCATACAAATGAAAAATAGCTTAATTCCAGAAAAAACTACACATAAAGAAGCAACTTTACAGAATAATTGCAGACATGTCTGTAGTTTTTTTATATACTGAGGCATGTTTACAAACACCATGGTAATAGTTGCAGATATGTCTGTATTTTTTCACAATAAATGCAGATATTTCTGCATTTTCTTTTTCAGTAATCTTCTTTTAATATTTATAATTTTTTTAAGCATTGGAGCAAAAAATCACGGAAATAATATTGCTACAATTTTAGGGATCCATTTGACAATGAAACTTGAAAATGGATCTGTTTTATTTAATGTTTGGTTTTAGTGACCCCTCCCTTCTTTTCACTTATTAAAATCAGGAAAATTCCCTGAAGGACAAAATGAACAAAAAATTGTTCCATAAGGACAAGAAAGCAAAATTTTGTCCATAAGGACAAGTGTTAGTGTAAAAGTAACAATTATAGTGGGCTCCTGAATTCCTCTCTTTACACTAAATTTTGTCCTTGAGAATAAAATTTTGCCCTCTTGTCCTTATGGAACAATTTTTTGTTCCTGGGATTTTTAGACAGAAGGAAAAACTTAGAAATTTTTTTAGTCACAAGGACAAGAAGTTTGGATTTTAGCCACAAAACCACTTTTTAGTGTAAAAGTGAAATTCATGGGGCCCACTATAATTTCCTCATCTACACTAAAAAGTTTACTTGTGGCTAAAATTCAAACTTGTCCTTGTGACTATTTTTTTTTTTTTAAGTTTTTCCTTCAGCCTATTTTCCTGTTTACAGTTTTATTTAAGATTTGTACATGAACACAAGTTTAAGGGGTATTACACAAGAAATCCAGTTTGAGTTTGGATACAACCTATGAATTGTATTGCGAGTTAAGTACAAAAATAATTCTTTGTTAGAAGACGCATTGCAGAGGTATAGACTTATGCTGAAATTTATTAGTAAAGTCAAATCACTTGGATAAAGTTTGGTATTTTGGTTTCCTCAACATATTTGCACGTGACTTATGGACATCTATTTTGCGAATAGATTCTTAAGTAACAGTTATATTGGACTTGTTTCCAAAATTTCAAGTGTTATGACCATTTGGACATGCTGGATCCACGAACCTCGGGTTTAGGTGGGAAAATGCTTGTAACACCCCACGTCCATTAATGTCACTCACAAATGGAATGCATTAACTTCCATGAAGCATTTTAAGTGAATATAGAACAGAAAATCACAACAAGACAGATATAAAGCAACACTTGAAAATTTAAAACTTTATTCACTGCAGCAAAAGGTAAATATGTTTGGTTACATCATCAAAAACCATAAACTAGAGTCAAGTACAAAATATCCATCTTGATAAAAATAAAGTACATCATCCCACTACTACAAATAGCCATAAAGGAAATGATAAGCTGAACTTTACTTCAACAGCCCAAGCTTTTCCAAAAGAGAGATAAAGCGATCTGATCAAGCTCCACTAGTGCTAGGTCCACCCTGAGAACCTGGGGGGAAAGGAAGAAAAGAGGTGGAAACAAAGGGGGTCAGACATAAAGTCTGGCGAGTGCGATAACTTTAACAATATAATTATTAAAGTAACTAGGATAAGACATAAACTTGGTAAATAAGGAAATGACTGTGAACAATTTGCAAGACCAAGCAACCAAAGGAAAATAGGATGAACAAACATAACGCTAAAGGCGCACCTAATTGCTAAGGAATAATTACTGCACTGCACCACACCAGTCACCCTAAAGGTTGATCCAACTTACTGAACTTAGAAATCATATTAATAGTTTCATGTACCCCTAGCTGACTACATAGGTGCCGCCTGCCCTTATCTCCACTAGGTGTACCCACTACTCTCATGCGATCGGCTCCCTAACTCGTAGATACCCGTGTTGGCCCCACAGTGGGGTGTATCATTCCCCAAAGTGGCAACCCGATACCACCAACGATGCACGGCTTATATCTACACGATGCAACAACGTCTTACCTACCAGCCCGGGCCCACGCACGCACATGACCCCATTGGACTTGCGTTGCCACCGCTAACCCGTTTTGGCCTCTTACAGTCAAGCCCAGTATGTGTGTCCCGTCCTCGACTTGGGTCGAGCCCTCAATAGATACTTAATGGGTTACTGGTCTGAAATGGGCCCTTATTCCTGACACAAGCCTTCCACCTATGCTTGGTCCCCTCTACTTAAACCCTTTTTATTCATGTCCACTTGCATGTTTAAATTTGGTTAAGTATTACTATTCGTATTTCCACATGTCACCCACATGTCACTCACTTAACCCCCATTTCCCACCACATGTTTACTTTGGTTAAGTGTTTCTTAGTTTATTACTGCCGCACCCCTGTAGGACCTCTCACATTAGGCCGTCCTTTTGTGGTTGCTGGATTTGCCGGGCGGGTCCGGACAGTCTTACACCACAAATGGGCCTAACCTCGTGTCCATGCAGTTGTCACACATTTCATTTGGGCCTAGGACATCTCACATTGAACTACCATTTGTGGCCACTGGATTTGTCGGGCGGGTCCGGGCAGTTTTATACCACAAATGAGTCCAACCTCGTGTCCTAAGCATTGATTATCACTTATAATCTTTTTCCCCAATTTGAATTTTAATATCCCTATTCAAATTCAAATTATCTTATGTCCATAATTAAATTATGGCCATTACTGCACATTAATCACCAATTAATGTCTTAAATTAAAACAAATTAATTATATGCCTTTTTCAAGCCATATCATACCAATTATCAATATGTGTATATCCAACATTACCCCCATCGTCCCCACGTTGTTTATTCGCTTAACATGACATATATGCATATTAGACTAAACAATAGTCTAACACACATAAAAAGAAGAGACGCCACAAATTTGCATAACATACAAATTGGATTTAATCATACAAATAAGGATTACCACATATATAGCATGAACTTGTTATTGTCAAGAATCCAAGCGTAGGTCTAAAGGTGAGAACTTGCATATAATATAGGTTTTCACCCTAAACTTGCATAGGCCAAAGTCACATACTTGCATAAAAACTACATATGTCATAGATCCAAGTCTAAAGGTGTAAACTTGTATAGGCAATTTGCATAAAAGCTACATATGTCATAGATCTAATTTTAGATTCAATTTACACATAAAATAGATGTCATGAAACATATATGAAACTCACTAACTTGCATATGATTCATACCCAAATTAACATCTAAACTTGTATACATACATATGATTTAACATATGAATTAGTTCAACAAACATAACCAAACTAGCATATGAAGCATCATTATGAATTAACATAGATTTACATCATAACATAGATAATAACATCATAGGTTCACAACATAGATAATAACTTCATAGATTTACAACATAACGTCATAGATTTACAACATAACGGTCAATGATTCACAACATAACCATATAACCCAAATCATATCTTAATCCAATTAAATTGCTAATTATCTTATTAAAGAAATCGAACTCACTACTCAAAGAGGGTCTTGAGTTCTGAAATCTGAGTTCTGAAATTGATTTAGCTCGCCTTTGGAGTAGATTCGTTATAGATTAGATAAGAGTTGAATAGATTTGAGTTGATTAGCTTCGTTTCCCTTCTAGTTGGTGGCGGCTACCTCTAGGTTGCAAGGCGACAACATGACGACCATGATTCTAATTTTATTTGATTTTAGAATGTGAGTCTACCCATGCTTATATAGAATTTCAAATTGATTTAAGCCGTCCGATCAAGATAAGAGCAACCTGAACCATCCAAGGAGCCACCTCAGCCCTATGAGTCAGCAGCAGGTCAGAAATTCGTTCAGAACCCGACCAGCCCAGCCCAGACTCAACCAGGTCGACTGGGTACCCAGGTCGACCCCCATGTCGACCTGGGTCCTACGCGGGAATTTTCCCGTCCAATCCATTTCTGACCCAGAAATTCGAAATTTGAATTTCGAACGAGCTGTTTTTATATTTTAACTTTTCTGGAAACTTCCGACAGCCATAACTTCTTCATACGAAGTCCAATTCACGCAAACTCGGACTCTATTTCAACCAGAATTCCGAGACGAACACAATGGCATAACCCGTTTCCCTAAATTCCCACATTTACACTTAAGTATTCTTTAATTTGTTGCTTTAAGTTTTACCGAAAATACGGGGTGTTACATTCTCCCCTTCTTAAAGGATTTCGACCCCGAAATCTCCAAATTAAGGAGAACGTATATCCTAACATCCAATCATCCATCTACTCAACTATCAAACACAGGCATCCATTGTCCTTAAAAGACTTATAATGCTTTCATGTTTGTATGCACAGTGTGTGTATATGTCCTTATCCAATGCAAAATCAGGCGGTCTACTGATTCAGTTGACCTCCTTAATGCGAACCATGATAGTGTCATGCGTCCATTATGTATGCAAAAGATCCCTAATGATACATATTATTTCTGCATGCGTGCACAACCATTAATCTGAATGCAGCATCCATATGATAACACAACCATTATTCGTCCATTTTACTAAATACATCCATTTATATGC
The DNA here is from genome assembly GCA_030737875.1 of Allium sativum. Lineage (NCBI taxonomy): Eukaryota > Viridiplantae > Streptophyta > Magnoliopsida > Asparagales > Amaryllidaceae > Allium > Allium sativum. Next base: position 5,464,959 of record CM060912.1, read on the forward strand.
AATATGCAATATGAGAGTGACTGAGCCGATCTAGTGCCTAAAGTGTGTGTATATGCATCCACGAGCATCCACTAGCAAACACTTGCATCCACATGCATCTATCAATCATAACATGTTTCAAACACATGTTTCAACCATAAGACTACCCTATCTAAAGGTCAAAAATACTATCGAGAGGACATACTAAAGATAGAATAAGTACAAGCTAAGCGATAAAGGAGAAATTAAAAGACATACCATCGAAAAGAAAAGGGTACAATGAACGCATCTTCTCTTCCGTCTCCCAAGTAGCGTCGTTCTCATCATCTCCCCATTGCACTTTGACTAGCCTGACCTCTCGATTCCTCAACTTTTTAATCTCCGACCCAAGAATGCACGTAGGAGCTCTTCGAATCGTCGCATCACGCTCTATCTCCACCCCTCTAAGCAAGCTCGACTCTACCACTTCCGCGGTCTCATGCAAACACTTCCTCAAATGTGATACATGGAATACATCGTGTACACCACTAAGTCTCTCGGGCAACTCCACTCTATACGCCATCTGTCCGATTCTCTCCTTAATAGGAAACGGCCTACGAACCTCGGTGCTAACTTCCCAACGGACCCAAAGCGAACAACATTCCGTAATGGAGACACCTTGATAAAGACCATGTCCCCAATATCAAACTCAAGATCTGTCATCCTCTTGTCCGCGTAAGATTTCTGTCTATCTTGCGCCACCTTCATCCTCCTTCGAATCAAATTGATCTTTTCCGAAGTCTCTCTAATCATATCGGGCCCAAGCAAGATCTTATCCGTTGATTTCCACCAACATGTAGGTGAACGACAAGGCCTTCCATAAATAGCTTCGAAAGGTGCCATGCCAATGCTAGACTGAAAGTTATTATTATACGTGAACTCTACCAAAGGAAGATGTTCCTCCCATGTACCTCCAAAGTCTAGGATACATAACCTCAAAAGGTCCTCTAGAATGCGATTCACCCTCTCAGTCTGGCCATCCGTCTGAGGATGATATGCGGTGCTCAAACATAACTGAGTCCCTACCGCCTCTTGTAAGCTCTTCCAAAACTCGTTAGTAAAGATAGGATCTCGATCGCTCACTATGCTAGAGGGAACACCGTGCAAACGAACTATTTCTCGAATGTATACGGAAGCTAACCATGGAACCCGAATCCCCGTATTACCTTTCCTCGATCTCGGCAATCCATCGACAAAATCCATCGAGACACTATCCCACTTCCATTGTGGAACCTTCAATGGGTGAAGCAACTCACCGAGTTTCTTTTGCTCAGCTTTTACTTGTTGGCACACCAAGCATCTAACGACATACTCCGCCACATCCCTCTTCATACCGGCCCAAAAGAAAACTCGCTTCATGTCTTTGTACATCTTGTCCCCGCCGGGATGAATGGTCATCTTCGAACGATGTGCATCATTAAGAATAGTTTTCCTCAAGCTCTCGTCTCGTGGTACACAAAGCCTACCGTCCCTACGTAACCAACCCTTATCATCTAGGGTATACCTACTGAGATGACTCGATGACTCCCCCTTTATGAGCTTCTCTATTAACTCAACCAATTGTGGGTCATCTCGTTGTGCCTCTCCAATTCGTCCCAAAAGCGTAGGTCTGACCTCTAAGGATGCTAGCAAACCGGGTACAAAATCATTGGATGGTTTAAAATCAAACATAGAGATGAACTCTAAGCTTCGCCGCTCTACAAACAAAGTACTCAAGCTCAGCCTTTACCTACTTGAGGCATCAGCCACAACGTTACCCTTGCCAGGGGTATATGCTATCTCGAAATCGTAGGACGCCAAGAACTCCATCCACCTTTGCTGCCTTAAGTTCAAGTCTTTTTGAGAAAACAAATACTTTAGCGATTTATGATCTGTGTACAACTCGAACTTTTCACCAAGAAGATAATGTCGCCAAGACTTAAGCGCAAAAACGATAACGGCCAACTCTAGGTCATGTGTAGGGTAATTTCTCTCATGCACTCTCAACTGCCTTCCACCATAGGCTATTACCCTCCCCTCTTGCATTAAGACTGAGTCTGGTCCTGTCCCACAAGCATCGGTATAAACAGTAAATGACTTACTCCCATCCGGCAACACTAGAACTGGGGCCGTGGTCAAAGCCCTCTTTAATCGTTGGAATGCGTCATCACAGTCTACGTTCCAAACAAAAGCTAGGTTTTTCTTCGTCAAGCGTGTTAATGGAGCTGACACATTTGCGAAGTCTTTATAAACTTCCTATAGTAGCCAGCAAGCCCCAAGAAACTCCTTACTTCGGTAGCATTTTTAGGGACCTTCCAATCTTGGATGACCACCACCTTCGTGGGATCCACAGCTATCCCTTCCTTGGAAACCACGTGCCCTAAGAATCGCACTTCCTTTCTCCAAAAGTGACATTTAGAAAATTTTGCTTTAAGGCTATGCGCTCGAAGGGTCCCTAATACTTCCCTAAGATGTAGGGCATGCTCTTCTTCGTTCTTAGAAAAGATCAAGATATCATCCACAAAGACCACCACAAATTTATTAAGGTACTCCCTAAACACCTTACTCATCAAGTCAACAAAGTATGCGGGGGCGTTTGTCAAACCGAATGGCATCACAAGCCACTCATAGAAACCGTCCGGAGTCCTAAAGGCAGTCTCGTCTATGCTATCCTCAGCCACGCTCAACTGATGGAAACCAGTGGCTAAGTCTAACTGCGAAAACACTTAGGCGCCAACTAACTGATCGAAGAGATCGTCAATCCTTGGCAGTGGGTGCCTATTCTTCTTTGTAAGCTTATTAAGTTCTCTATAGTCCACACACAGTCTAAGGGACCCATCTGCCTTCGTGGCAAAAACTACTGGAGCACCCCACTCCGAAATGCTTCTTCTTATGAACCCCTTTTCAAGCAATTCTTTTACTTGCTTACTGAGTTCCCTTCTCTCCCTCGGAGCCATATGACGCACCAGTAATGCAACTGGCTTTGCATTATCTACTAGGTATATTCGAAAGTCTATCTCGCGTCTTGGGGTTAAACCCCGAACTTCCTCGAAGACATCACTATATTTACGAACCACATAAACAGATTCCAAATCATCGTTGGACGTGTCAAGCGATTCTAAATAACTTAGCATAACCGAATTCATGGGATTACAAGAAATCTCGAGAGTGTTACCAAGACGAGTCATGAGCCTAACCACTCTCCTTTCACAATCTAGGATGACACCATTACTGGATAACCAATGCATACCTAGAATCAACCCATAGCCCGTGAAGCCCAAAACATAGGCGTCACATCTAAAACCAACGCTAAGTATAGAAATTTTCAAATCCAAACAAATCATCGACAAATAGACTGAGCCCCCAATTGGATTTGAAACAACTAAAGGATCCTCTACTATACTGGTGTCTAGGTGCAGTAATTCAACTAAAGCATTTGATATAAAAGAGTGCGATGCGCCAGAATCAAAGAGTGTGCGAACATGATGATCAGAAAGATAAACTAAACTTTCAACGGAAATTGTTCTACCTCGTTCTTGTAGCGGCGGGACCATGAGAGCTTGGACGCCCTCTTGCCTGCCCCGGTGCCATGAGAGCCTGAACCTGCCCCCCAGAAGTAGACCCTGCCCTCTGTCCTTTCCTTGGGCAATCTTTAACTAGGTGTCCTGCTTCGCCACAGTGGAAACAGTCAGTCTTCTTTTTCTTCCTACAGTCTTTACTCAGATGGTCTGGTGTCCACAGTTAAAACATCTTTTCTTTCCTTTGCCATTGTTGTCTTTACCACCCTTTTTGTTCTGTTGTTGCTGTTGCGGCTTCTTTTGATCCCCTTTCTTCTCGGGTGCCTTATTAGCAGTAGCGCCTTTCTCTTCCTCGTGCATAAGTGTCATGTCAACCAGCTTCTCAAAGGTGCCCCCCATAGAAATATGGGTCATAGCCAACCCATGCAGCGGCTCATTCAAGCCTTTGACAAATCTCAGAGCCTTCTTCTCAGGCGTGTTCACCAAGTCTAAGCCAAACCTTACCAGTTGGTTGAATTTGTTGACACACTCTTTTACTGACAAATTCACTTGTTTTAACGTCAAAAACCTTTCCATGTATAGATTCTCTTCAGCCCTTGAGAGAAATTTAGCCTCGAACCTAAGCCTGAAGTCTGCCCATGTCTCAACAGGACGTTCTCCGTTAGTGACCTCCCACCAAAACGAGGCCTCTTCCTTCATAAGCCAAGCAGCCAATTGGACTTTCCTTCCATCTTCCACTTCAAAGATCCAAAACAATTCTTCTACCTCCTTAAGCCAATTTCGGGCTTCCACAAACGTCTCTGAACCGTGAAAAGGTTTCCCGTTCATTGCTCGAAAGTCCTTACATATCTTCGTAAAAGTATCAGCGCGAGGAGGGGGAGGAGGAGGAACGGGTGCAGCTGGGGGTGGAGGAACATTTGCTGGATCTGCGGCGGTGGCCCTAGCCTCCAAATACCTCCTAAACCATCTTGGTATCGCTACATCCTCCGGAAGGTTAAGATCCTCAGCCATACTGAAACGAAAAAGAAAAGATTCAAAATGGAGAATTTGAAAGACAGATATATGGCTATTGGGGATTATGTTTTTAATAAAAACTTTTCTCTTAAAATTACTCATTAAGACATGTTTTTTAAAATACTTCTTTCCAAAAATACTTTTTGAAAAATACTTTTTCAAAATATCTATCTGTTCTGGTAATCTTCAGCTCTGATACCATGTGTAACACCCCACGTCCATTAATGTCACTCACAAAGGGAATGCATTAACTTCCATGGAGCATTTTAAGTGAATATAGAACAGAAAATCACAACAAGACAGATATAAAGCAGTACTTGAAAATTTAAAACTTTATTCATTGCAGCAGAAGGTAAATATGTTTGGTTACATCATCAAAAACCATAAACCAGAGTCAAGTACAAAATATCCATCTTGATAAAAACAAAGTACATAATCCCACTACTACAAATAGCCATAAAGGAAATGATAAGCTGAACTTTACTTCAGCAGCCCAAGCTTTTCCAAAAGAGAGATAAAGCGATCTGATCAAGCTCCACTAGTGCTAGGTCCACCCTGAGAACCTGGGGGGAAAAGAAGAAAAGAGGTGGAAACATAGGGGGTCAGACATAAAGTCTGGCGAGTGCGATAACTTTAACAATATAATTATTAAAGTAACTAGGATAAGACATAAACTTGGTAAATAAGGAAATGACTGTGAACAATTGGCAAGACCAAGCAACCAAAGGAAAATATGATGAATAAAGATAACGCTAAAGGCGCACCTAATTGCTAAGGAATAATTACTGCACTGCACCACATCAGTCACCCTAAAGGTTGATTCCACTTACTGAACTTAGAAATCATATTAGTAGCTTCGTGTACCCCTAGCTGACTACATAGGTGCCGCATGCCCCTATCTCCACTAGGTGTACCCACTACTCTCATGCGATCGGCTCCCTAACTCGTAGATACCCGTGCTGGCCCCACAGTGGGGTGTATCATTCCCCAAAGTGGCAACCCGATACCATCAACGATGCACGACTTATATCTACATGATGCAACAACGTTTTACCTACCGGCCTGGGTCCACGCACGCACATGACCCCGTTGGACTTGCGTTGCCACCGCTAACCCGTTTTGGCCTATTACAGTCAAGCCCAGTATGTGTGTCCCGTCCTCGACTTGGGTCGAGCCCTCAAAAGATATTTAATGGGTTACTGGTCTGAAATGGGCCCTTATGCCTGACACAAGCCTTCCACCTATGCTTGGTCCCCTCTACTTAACCCCTTCTTATTCATGTCCACTTACATGTTTAAATTTGGTTAAGTATTACTATTCGTATTTCCACATGTCACCCACATGTCACCCACTTAACCCGCATGTCCCACCAAATGTTTACTTTGGTTAAGTGTTTCTCAGTTTATTACTACCGCACCCCTGTAGGACCTCTCACATTAGGCCGTCCTTTTGTGGTTGCTGGATTTGCCGGGCGGGTCCGGGCAGTCTTACACCACAAATGGGCCTAACCTCGTGTCCATACAGTTGTCACGCATTTAATTTGGGCCTAGGACATCTCACATTGGACTACCATTTTGTGGCCACTGGATTTGCCGGGCGGGTCCGGGCAGTTTTATACCACAAATGAGTCCAACCTCGTGTCCTAAGCATTGATTATCACTTATAATCTTTTTCCCCAATTTGAATTTTAATATCCCTATTCAAATTCAAATTATCTTATGTCCATAATTAAATTATGGCCATTACTGCACATTAATCACCAATTAATGTCTTAAATTAAAACAAATTAATTATATGCCTTTTTCAAGCCATATCATACCAATTATCAATATGTGTATATCCAACATTACCCCCATCGTCCTCACGTTGTTTATTCGCTTAACATGACATATATGCATATTAGACTAAACAATAGTCTAACACATAAAAAGAAGAGACGCCACAAATTTGCATAACATACAAATTGGATCTAATCATACAAATAAGGATTACCACATATCTAGCATGAACTTGTTATTGTCAAGAATCTAAGCATAGGCCTAAAGGTGGGAACTTGCATATAATATAGTTTTTCACCCTAAACTTGCATAGGGCAAAGTCACATACTTGCATAAAAACTACATATGTCATAGATCCAAGTCTAAAGGTGTAAACTTGTATAGGCAATTTGCATAAAAGCTACATATGTCATAGATCTAATTTTAGATCCAATTTACACATAAAATAGATGTCATGAAACATATATGAAACTCACTAACTTGCATATGATTCATACCCAAATTAACATCTAAACTTATATACATACATATGATTTAACATATGAATTAGTTCAACAAACATAACCAAACTAGCATATGAAGCATCATTATGAATTAACATAGATTTACATCATAACATAGATAATAACATCATAGGTTCACAACATAGATAATAACATCATAGATTTACAACATAACGTCATAGATTTACAACATAACGGTCAATAATTCACAACGTAACCATATAACCCAAATCATATCTTAATCCAATTAAATTGCTAATTATCTTATTAAAGAAATCGAACTCACTACTCAAAAAGGGTCTTGAGTTCTGAAATCTGAGTTCTAAAATTGATTTAGCTCGCATTTGAAGTAGATTCGTTATAGATTAGATAAGAGTTGAATAGATTTGAGTTGATTAGCTTCGTTTCCCTTCTAGTTGGTGGCGGCTACCTCTAGGTTGCAAGGCGACAGCATGACAGCCATGATTCTAATTTTATTTGATTTTAGAATGTGAGTCTACCCATGCTTATATAGAATTTCAATTTGATTTAAGCCGTCCGATCAAGATAAGAGCAACCAGAACCATCCAAGGAGCCACCTCAGCCTTATGAGTCAGCAGCAGGTCAGAAATTCGTCCAGAACCCTACCAGGCCAGCCCAGACTCAACCAGGTCGACTGGGTAGGTCGGGTACCCCCATGTCGACCCCATGTCGACCTGGGTCCTGGGCGAGAATTTTCCCGCCCGGCCCATTTTTGACCCAGAAATTCGAAATTTGAATTTCGAACGAGCTGTTTTTATATTTTAACTTTTTGGAAACTTCCGACAACCATAACTTCATACGAAGTCCAATTCACACAAACTCGGACTCTATTTCAACTAGAATTCCGAGACGAACACAATGACATAACCCATTTCCCTAAATTCCCACATTTACACTTAAGTATTCTTTAATTTGTTGCTTTAAGTTTTACCGAAAATACGGGGTGTTACAGTGCTACAATACCTGGAAATTTCTAGTAAAATAATGCAGATCTGATTTCGATCGGTAGTAATCAGCGCTAAAGAAATCCTGTGGTTTATATTAGAGCCGCATAAAATGACTAACGCTTTTTCGGGTAAAGCAACATCTCTTGTTTAGATGATTTACTCTCCATTCTAGGCTAATGCTTGTGCATCTGTGGAACACACATCCATACATCTGTAACTTCTTGAATTTATACACGCACGTTTCATACATGTGAATCTGCATCGTTCTTCCACTCCAAAATGAGGTCTATATCTGTAGTAACTTTAATCCAAGGTCTATCTGCAATAAGCTTTTGTCGTTGTCATCGTTTTTGTTATCAGAAAGCTTATGATAAATGAGACCTATTATGTATACTGATGACCTTCTTAATTATATATATAAATGCTGTTCAGGCACGTGGAGTACGCTTTGAGTTCCGCAAGGGCGCAACCGATCATACATACATGAGAATCGACGGTGAACCATGGAAGCAACCACTTCCGCTAGACGACGACAAAGTAGTGGTTGAGATATCACATTTAGGGCAAGTGAACATGCTTGCAACCCGCAGCTGCATTTCTAAAAGCATGTATGACCCCACCTCGCCTTCTTCTCATCACCGTGACCATGATTCTTCAAGTGATCAAGACTCCGAAGAAGAATATATTGAAGCAAGGAAAAAATTTGGTGCTGCAGACACTTTTAAACTCACATAAAGTCATCCTCTTTTTCTTGTTTTAAACGGACCAGTTTTATGTGCTAAATACTGTGTATAGGCTTTAAGAAAAGGTAGCTAATTCTTTCTATTGGGTTAGAAATTTATGCCATGTTAGCAAGTGAGGTTTGGGTTTAGATGTGTGTGTATATAAAGAAATGTGCAAAAGCAGTGGATGTTTTAGAATTCTGGGTTAATAAACTTTGATCTGCTTGTTTGCTAACTTTTGAACGTTCAGATTTTTATATGTGAATATAAAGTTTAATATTTGCTATGTTAGAAATTGCAGTTTATGCAGACTATTTAACAACCATGCAATTTTAGTGTCATAAAGTCATGATATAATGAGATGTGGTAGGGGTGCTATGGTTGTAGTAATGGTTATTTCCGTCAATCATAATCGTTCTTGATGGTTATAAATTCTTGTAATTGCCACTGCTAATACCTATGATGGTTTGCTGTCATATTTTGAAGTTTGAATTATGTTGTACACATATTTTCAATTATATGCATTATTGATGATAAATTCATATATTTCTACTTGCATTTTTTTCCATCTTTATTTACTTTTGTATGAAACGATCATACATACATATATTATTAGTTTATGAAGACGTGATAATGTACAACTTATTCCTATAACTTAAAGGGAAAATCTATTTAAATACAAAATTTTGATATAAATTTGAAGAACATAAAATCTCAATTATTGGATTGTCCTCTAATTTACATTCTCCATATAAAAAAATAAATTGATCCAATGACTGAGATTTTATGTTTTTTGATTTATGTCAAAATTTTATGTTCAAAAAGCCGTTTTCTAATTTAAATTACTATTTGTTATGTTTTAATAGTAAATATCACGCACAACAATCATGTACGGTTCATATGTTTAGTCGTAGTTATTTAATTCTTCAACCTTTATTATGACCGTTATCGTGTAGGTTGTAACCGCATATTGTTGTGAGGTTGATAGTTCAACAGTAACAACTCTAAGCTCTGGATTGACCCAATGGTCATCCTATCCTCTTATACACACGAGCATGAATTTTGGTTAGCTGATTTAGAATTTGTTATTGGGTTAAAAATTTATGTTGTTCTTGTGGATGAACTTTGGTTAGCTGATTTAGAATTTTCTGGGTTAATAAATTTTGCAACGCTGATTTGCAAATATTTGAAAGTTTCTATTTTTGTTTTATATTTGCTACGTTAGAAATTGTTGGTTATGCAGACTGTTTATTGACATGCAATTGAAGGGTCACCAACCGTGACTGTATACTTTTATGTTTTCGTTCATCATTTCAAAGCTTCAACAGCAACAACTGTTTTATGCACGAATAACCATTGATATGCCAATTGTCAATGTTTGCCAAACAAAATTCAGTAGAAAATAGAGAACCAAGTAAAGATAACTTTAATTTACCAACAGAGCAATCCGTTTCAGGCACGGAATTCAAATAAAAATACATCCACTTAACAAACACAACTAAGAGTGGCAGGTTAGTATGCAAAATAAATACATCCAATTGACAAACGAAACTGCAACAAACATATACTTAAAAGGCACCAGAGAAGAAGTATCAGCTGCTGATATATACTTCTACTCATGAAATATAAACATTAGGGATGTGAGAAATGGTGTTGCGAAGTGGGCCACCCTCTCCATACTTCTCCTTCAATTTTGGACATCCCTCTGTCCAAAACCATTGCAGAGAAATGGGCAAATTTGGCAACGCTTCGACATCTGGGCAGTTTTTTATGTCCAAACTCTCCAACGATGAGTGCATCTCCAGATTTGGTATGGATGCACAACCTTCAAATATAGGCAGAGTGAGAAAAGATAATTAATTAATAATAAATTAAAAATTTAATTTGAAGGAAGTGTCTTTGTAAACCTGTTAAAGTAAGGCATGAAATGCAACTGAAGCCTTGTTGCTGAACAAGTTCAAGGATCAATAATGGTTCATCTGTGATAATATTTTTTGCATATGGAAGACGGTTGGCAGTGTCTCCTTCTGCAACTCCTTCAACCATTGAAGCTTCTTCTCTCCTTAGCATTGGACATTTTCTTATTATTAATTTTCTTAAGTATCTGCAGCCCTGCAAATTTCCCAGTCTAGTAAGCTTTGGACAATCTTCAATAAACAAATTAATCACTGTCGGACTCACGTTAAGGGCTTCTAAGTTTGGAGATCCTTCCAAGGTTAACCATTTAAGATTGGTAAGGACCGACAAATCATAAAGACTGGCAGACTTGTTAAATGTTGATGCTATAGTCAAATTTGGACAATCTCCAATCTTCAAAATTTCCAAATTAGGACTTTGGTTTGCAAGGGTTTGTAACTTTGGACACCTAGTCAATGTGAGACTACGAAGAGTGCCACTAAAAGGAGGAAGTTGCATCAATTCATGACAGTTCTCAACTTCTAACTCTTCTAGACCAGGAGGAAGAAATGGAACTATTTTAAGACTTGTGCAGGATTTAAGCCTTAAAGTTTTAAGACGTGGAAGGCATTTTTCTTTCACCATCCACTTTGGAAAGTTAACAACTTGATAGCCGTTGATCTCTAGACGTTCAAGACTCCGGTGGGGCTCAAGTCCTTCCAAAACTTCTTCACATGTATCAGTGCAACTTGGTGTGTTGCTCCAAACAAAGATAAGCTCATCTATATCCTTTTTTTGATTTAGCATCGCCTCCTCGGCTTCCTGTTTGCCTTTAACATTTTCTAGATTTAGAATTGAGAATGATTCACCAATTGGTAAGTCTCTTAATGATTTCATTCTATTGAAACCATGAACATGAATTTTTTTCAAATTTTGTAGTACTGCCAGTTTTTCTATATTGACCATCTTTGAATTATAATACAGATAATCCAATTCCTCAAAGCCAATACTATTGTAAAATCGTAAAGTACGCAAACTAGTTAAATTACTGAAACCTTGAGGCAGAGTATTAGCTGGCAAATATTTGATACCATATTCTTGATCCATGACCAAAATAAAAAACTGCAGCTGATATAACTTAACCAATGACGCAGGAAGCTTGCTATTATATTGTACATGCAAATACCGTAGATGTCTAAGTTTATCAAAATGAGGATCAGTCAACACTTCCTTTTCGCGGTTTTCAACATACAATGTACGCAGTTTAGTTATATTTTGAAATATATTTTTTCTGCTTTTAAAAATACTTTCGTAACCAGCAAGCTGCAAAACGATCAAGCTACGCAAATTTCTCAAACTGAATACATCAGATATAGCTAATATGGTAGACCGATCTGTGCTTACCAAGTTTTCCGTAATGCACAAGGATAGATGAATGCATGTTGTAGGAACATGTAGCGAGTTGCGATGTTCAATTCTATGACATTGTTTCTTCGAAACCTTTTCCGCTAAATCATGAAGTAAATCATGTATAACAAAACAATCAGCACATACATTAGATGCTTTCTCGAAAAAAGAATATGATATCAATTCCTCAATATATTTCTGCCCTGCTTCCTCAAGTGTTAACTCATTTGTGTTTCAAATAAATCCCTGCGCAATCCATAAAAAAATCAAATGTGGTTGATGTTTTCCAGAATTCAAGTAAAATGTGTAACCTTTAGGAAACAAACTACAGTACGCAAAACATCGTTGTAGATGCAAAGGCAAACATTGATAACTAAATAAAAGAAGATTCATGGTATCCTTCAATATGTCTTCCTGTTGAAGAATTTTATCCCATTCCTTAACACTTCGTTTGTTACGTAATGAACTTCCCACAACCTTTAATGTTAAAGGAGAATTCTTTATCGTTTTTATAATTTGATTTCCAACATATTTCAACTCTTGATGGTCTTCGATAATTTCTTCATTACCATCAAATGCATAGTGCTTCAATATTGACCAACAATCATCATCTTTCAAATCATCTAAATGGATGATAGGTTTTATGTTCAAGTGATCTTCTGCTACTTTTTGCATCCGAGTTGTTAAGATTATCCTGCTTCCTTTCTCCCCAACTTGATTCAAAGGAGCCAGCAGTAAATCCAATCTTGCCGTATCTTTCTCCCAAATATCATCTAGAACTAAAAGAAATTTCTTTTTTAAAACCAAATCTTTTAGCTTTTTCTGAAGAAGGTCCAGGCTACTTATTTCCTCACAGCGGACTCTATTGTTTCTTTTATAAGACTTCGCTCATCAAAAGCACATGTAACATGCACCCACATCCTAAGATCAAAATAATTTTCAATTCTGTTTTCATTATAGATGCATTGAGCGGTTGTTGTTTTACCGGCCCCTCCCAATCCTCTTATGGCAATTATGGGTACATTTTTAGTTCTAGAGTTTAAGTCAGCATGAGACTCGTCTAGCAGTAGCTTAATGATCATTTCACATTGATCTGCTCTTCCATAAAAAGGAGTCGAAAGTGTTGAGGTTTTTGGAGTAATATGACAATCAGCTTGTGGTTGTGTCGTGACTGCCCTAGATGTGATAAATGGATGTATTTTTTCCACTTGTTCAACAAACTTCAACAGTTTTTCTAAATCAATTCTCAAAGACAATTTGGTTAGAATAGGCCTCAACCTTTCTTTAAATATTGGTTTGAGTTTCTTTATAGGATTAGAGGAAGAAGAAGAGATAACCTGATTTTCCATTTGTTTATATTCATAGAGATCAAGCAGATCATCCAGCTCTAAAGCAGCGGCTTGCAGCTTCTCCAGCAATGGCGCGGACTTCACTAGATCTTCGGATTTTGCCTGTCTGATCAAGGCTTCAATTTCGTAAGCAACAAAAGCATTGAGATGCTCCATTTCTTCAGGGGTTACATCACCTCCAAAGCGTGAAGCAAGCTTGTTGACAACACGAGATATGCCTGAGAGAGCCAACTCTGTGCCTACTGATGCTGCGATCTCCATTTTTGAATCTGATTGAAAATAAAAGTGGAGAGAACAGTGATAAAAAGCTCTTGGATATAACGAGGCTTATGACTCAACTATCGAGGGAGAGACTCAATTATTGGAGAATCTGGAATATTTTACTGTAAAGAGCAGAACAGGCCCATTATTAGCGGTCACAATGGCTAATGTATCCGCGTCATGTGGATGGGCATATACTATATATTAATCATTTTCACGATTTTTATCCTCTTTTTTTAATTTTATCATATATATGAACATATATAAATTAAGTACCAGCTGTCCTCTATTACACGATGGACATATTCATACATAAGTGATTTCAGATTGTGTTGAAAGTTGACTAAATTTAGTACAGTGAAGTTGGAGGTTAGGAGTGTCGGGTGAGAATCCAAAAGTGAGGTGAACAAACTCGCTCTCCCGTTTTCTGCTGATACACTATAAAACATTAAATGCATTCTTTGCTGATGTAGTGTAATTTTATGATCATTCAACAGGTGGGACGCAAATCATCCAATGAGATATGGACGATAATAAAACAAGCTTCTGATTATCAGTTAGCAGCTAAAGTAATGCGCTACAGAAGATATTTACACAACACTAGAAAGGATGATAATATGTCAATGAGGGAATACTTATAAAAGATTAAAACCACATGTGATCTATCATAGGCAACTTGTAACGATTTGGGAATATAGACGATAATAAATAACATGGTTAACTAATTTCACTTAAGAATCTAAAATTTAATTTAATTTGAATTTTAAAAAGTATGTGTAACAACCCGCAAATTCTGAACCAATTTAGAATTTTTATTTTAGAAAATTTTAATGAATTTTGAATATTTAAAATAATTTATTTTTAAATAATAGCGACTAAAAATTTATTTTAATCGAAGTTAAAAACGAATAAATTTTATTTAATTATAAAAGGAGTTTGAAATGGCGCGGTAGTTCGAAAATTCGATTTTAAATTTCAATTCCATCTACAGGATTCAATATAAATCAGAATTGAACGAAACAAGAAATATTTAAATCTATTTAATTATATCTTTCTGACGAATCTGAAAAATTGGAACTTCGTTTTATAAATTGAAAGATATATCCAGTTTAATATTTAGAAAAGTCGCTGTAGAATTTATATATATTTTAATATAATATATAGCCCTTAAAAATAGCCATTTTGCAAACGACCTCCGTTTTCGACGAAACCACTTTTGTTGGAACCGGAATGTCAAATTACTGCTAGGTATCAATTTTCATAATTTTTCGAATTAATTTGTGAGCGTGGCAAAAGTAAATGTGTTTTGTCAATTTCAGTCAAATTGGATCGAACAGAAAATGGCCATTTTCGAACGGTCTCGGAATTCAACGAAATTAGTTTTGTTTGGACCGTATCGTCAAAACAAAGCCAGATATAATTTTTCTGTAATTTTTAGAGTCAGTATGTGGCCTCGGTAAATTTAAATGTACGATTAAATTAAATAATTAAATGATTTATATTTTAAAATAAAGAAAAGTGGGCTCAGACGATCAAACTGGCAGACGGGACCTATTCCATTGGGTCCCGAAGGGGGGTATTTAGCTAGCGGCGACAGTCCTTGGGTTTCGTTTGGAGTTCGGATGGTTTAACAAGTGATTTCTGAATTAAATAATTAAATAATTAAAATAATTAAAATATACTTATAAATATACGGTAGGAACACCAAACCCTAATCCCTCTCAAACTCAGCCACCACCGTATATTCCAATGGCCGAAAAGCTCTTGTTTTAGTCCTCTAAAAAAATCTAATCCAACGCTAATTAGAAGAAGAAAGCAAAACGTAAGTCAAAGAGGGTTCCTCAAGCTTCAATTTGGTACGGTCATGATCGCCATAGGCAATCTGAGATGGGCGATTTTTAACCAAGAAGGAGCGAACTTTGGGTACGGATCTCGAGATGGTGGGACCACCGGATGCTGCGCCGCTTGCGGCGAAGGATGGAGGCGGAGCGACACGTCGAGGGAGGGGGTTTGATCGAGTTCTGGTGGCCTCTGACAGAGAGCGATGGTGAGGGATTGATGCGATGAAATGGGTACATCGGCAATGAAAGTATACGACGATGGAAGAAGAAACAGTCGGCTAAGTAATGTAATTAACACTAGTGATTTTATTAATTATATATTTAAATGTGGAAATGTTTAAAAATCTGTAACTTATTCAAATGAATGCAGAATCGCGCAAACCCGGATTCATTGGAATCCTCTTGACGAGTACTTCACCATGGAATTGACTAGATCTGAAACAGAGCGCGTTGAAATTTCAGACAAAAATCAAATTTGAGATTTCTTATTTTAAAATTATAATTTAAATAAATTGTTGTGCGTTGGAAATCATTATTTATTCGTTGTTGAGATTCATATTGTTTATTGTACGTGATTTGATCTGAAATATCTTGATTGTATTGACCTGTTGATTTGATTTAATATAATGAAAATAAATTAGAAATTGTAAACGAATAAAAATACCATTTTTATTTGTCATGATTGAAACTAGAATTATATGCAAAATAAAAATATTCTTTTTATGTGCCATGTTAAAATTAGATTTGTGTACAAATAAATATTTACATTTATTTGCCATGTTAAAGATTGAGATTTGTGAACGAATAATTATTCACATTTATTTGTTACATTAAAAATTGAAATTTGTGAACAAATAAATATTCACACCTATTTGTTATATTAAAGATTGAAATGGTGTACAAATAAAAATATTCAGTTTATTTGTTAAAATAGAAAATTGTGTACAAATAAAAAATACTCATTTGTATTTTGTTATGTTAACATAGAATTGTTGGAATTGTGAGACGATAAAAATAATCTTTTTATCGTAACATATGAAACATAGAATTGTTAAATGATAAAAATAATCTTCTATCGTAACATGTGAAACATAGAATTGTTGTATAAATAAAATTCTTCTTTTTTATTTATACATATGAAAAATATGTTAACAATAAAAAAATTCATTTTTATTGTGTATATAGAAAGTATGAAAAATGATCAATTGTTTGAAATAAAAATATCGAAACATTAAAAATCATATTTTTAATGTAAGAATGAAATGAGATATTCATTGTATTGAGAAAAATATTGAAACATTAAAAATTATATTTTTAATGTAAAGATAAGATTGATGAAATATTCATAGTTGAGGTATAAATGTTGAAACATTAAAATTTACATTTTTAATGTAATGAATGAATATATATAAAATATTTATTATATGACTATAAATGTTGAAACATTAGAATTTCCATTTTTGATGTAAAGAATGATTTACATGGAAATTGTTCATATTAGAATAAAAGTAATGAAACATTAAAAATCACATTTTTAATGTAAATGTTGATTCATTAGAATTATATAACATGTCATGCAGACAAAATTATCTTTTATTTTGTCATTAGAAATGTAAAACTTGTTATGACAAATAAATTATCTTTTATTTTGTCATTAGAAATGTAAGATTTGTTATGACAAATAAATTATCTTTTATTTTGTCATTAGAAATGTAAGATTTGTTATGACAAATAAATTCTCTTTTATTTTGTCGTTAGAAATGTAAGATTTGTTATGACAAAAAAATTCTCTTTTATTTTTGTCGTTAGAAATGTAATATTTGTTATGACAAATAAATTCTCTTTTATTTTGTCCTTAGAACTGTATAACTTGTTATGACAAATAAATCCTCTCTTTTTTTGTCATTAGAAATATAGAAATGTTATGCTTGTCATTAGAAACATTGAACATGTTGAGAAAATAAAATATTCTTTTTGTTGTATGCATATGGAATGTAAAAATGTGTAGAAAATAAAATATTCTTTTTATTGTATGCATAGGAAATGTAAGAATGTGTAGACAATAAAAATTCCATTTTTTATTGTATATGTAGAACATGAAATGTGATTCAACCAAATACACTTGGTTATTGACATGTCATGGTTGATTGATTGGATGGGTTGTGCTCGACCAGTTTATGAGCAAAATATGTTTTTACATTTAGCATTGGGTTAGGTAAAAATATTTATGTGCTAACACCTTGTGAAACACTTCACGATTTGACTATAAGGTGTTTAGCGATGTTGTTTATTTCAAAATTAATGAATGATTTTGAAAAGTGATTTTCTTAAGTAAAAAGAAGAATTATTCCCGATTTTGGACAGGGAATGTTTTATAAAATGTTTTATAAAACAGGAAGGATTTCGAGGGCTATACTCGATGATTTCGAAATGATTTGGAAGTGGAAATCTATATAGATTTAATTATACTTGTGATTATTATGTTGTGAAATGATTTTCCCTACTTCGGGATATAAAATGATTTAGCAAGTATGTGGCTAGAGATCGGGTGACCCGAGATTGACTAAAAGTGGAGGACGGTGTATGTTTTTCCCCCATAGGTGGGATGGTGCATCGTTAGTGTAGCCGTTAGGTGCATATATATATATATATATATATATATATATATATATTGGATAGGGCGCGTACTGCCCGGTCCTGAGGGAACATGACCGATATTTGGTTTTATACTTGTTTTTGTATGCATTATTATGTTTTTGGAATTCATATTTCCATATGTTTTGTTTTCAAATCCCGAAGTGAAATCTACTTTATTATAAAAGTTAGGTATGTATTTCAAATGATTTGAAATAAAAGAAATCGGGAAATAAAGTCCAAAGAAATAATTTCTGTAAAGAGAATTGGATTTTGAAATCTAAGTCTAGGGATTAAGCCTAAATGGGTAGATTGAGGAATTGCATGTCGATTGATGCATTATAGATCCATAGCTTTATTTATGGTAGTAGTATATGCACTGGCAATCCAATGGAGTAAACCCGTTCCGCGTTAGCGGCGTGGTCTTGTGATTGGCCTTGTTATAAGATAGGTTAAGATTTCTCATACCAGTCCCATGACTGACCTGTAGTTTGTTTCACTTTGCAAACTCGGGTGCCCTCTTTTCCACACGGGCATCCTTGTATTCAGGTTTTTAGCAGACTCATTCTGGATAGCTATGAAGCTGAAGATGGATCCTATCATTTCTATTTGGCTATTCAGAATTTATTTAGTATATCATGTTTAATTCCGCTGCATTGTATTTTAATTTCTTGTAATTTAATATTCCACTGTAATATAATTCGATGTACTCTGATATTCTGTGCTTTGATGTAACATTATTATAATGTTTGTAAAAGTCTGTTGTTATTTGTTCTGATGTGTTGTATGCCCAAAGTTAACGTATCTGGGTTTTGAACGTTCTTGGTCGATTTTGCGATTGATTAGGTCCGGGAAAAATCCGTATCATTACAGTATGTTTATTTGATTTCTGAATATAAAATAAACATTTACGTCTACTTTGAATAACAAAATCAGATCGAACTTATCTCAGACGAAAATAGCTTCGTCTCGGTGAAAATGGTTTGCGATTTTGAGATACAGAGCTCAAGCTCTCGGTGAAAATTAGTTGCAGCATGATGCAACTAGCTCAAACGTCTGAGTTGGGAGACGACTCAAGAAATTTTCGGTGAGGCCTAATAGACGTCTTAGCTCCCAACTCATACGTCTGACCTGTTTCAATTTTGAAACAAAGAGTTGCCTCGGACGTTTGAATATGGACTTAAATGTCTGAGCTAAATACGTGTTGTTTTTCAACCTGTTTTCTGAAGGCTTATTTCTAAAGGTTTGAGGGGCAAAACAGACTTTTGCCTAGATGGGATTCTAACCTATATAATCTATTTTCTGTTTTGAATGTATAGGAACTTGCTTGATCAAGGGTTTATTTCTCAAGAGAAAATTAGATTTCATAACCTAATTTCTAATCTTCAATTCTGTCTCCACAAATATTTTTCTATATTGAAATATAGTTGCATTTCTTTCATCGTAGTAATAATATACTCCCCCCGAAGTAAATAGTTGTTAGTGGAACTACTATAAATTGGTTTGTGATTTAATTTTGTTGCTATTGACAATATTATTTGCTTGAGATTAAGGTAGGACTGTTTGGATTGGTGTATCATTGTTTGGTAATTTGAGCTATTGGTTTTTCCTTGGACATAAATTATTTTGTGAAAATTCGATATAATCGAATTCCAATTATAAATTCCTTTTATGGGTATAATCAATTAATTCAACATCTTCTACCATTACAAACTAATTCCATCTCTTGAAAATAGTGAAGTCATTCAAGCTCGGGTATTTTATTTACCACTCAGACCTTGATCGACAACGTTCTTATCTTGAGACAGATAAGCTTGTAATACAGAAACTCGATGAAAATCTCACCTTATATTCCATTAAAAATATGGTTTTATAAGCCGTACTTACTTTGGAAAAATCTATATCCAAATTATCTGATAAAAATTACTTCATCACATTTATAAATCTTTTTGCAAATTTGTAACAACCCGGATTTTTCGGCCATTTAAATTTGAATATTTAAATCTGTTTTAAATATTATATTTGGAATATTAATGGATTGTAATATTTAATTCGTTTATAAAACGAAGCCTGAACGATAAATTTATATTTAATATAAATCGAGCTCGAAATGGCGCGGTAGTTCGCAATATTGATTTTTGAACTTCAATTGGATATACAAGATCCGTTTTAAGTCGGAATTCTGTGAAACAAGAAACATTGGAATCTAGTTGATTATAATTTTCATATGAAAGAGAAAAATCCAGATTTTTTGTTATAGACTGTTAGTTATGTCTAATTCAAATTTTAAAATAGTCCTATGGAAATCATTATTAAAATATAACGTTTATTTAATAAATTAAAGGGATTTTATTTTAATTTGGATAACGGCTAACTCGAAACTGACGACATTGAGTTGTATAATTTATATTTGAAATTGTATATATATTCAGTTTGGATATATATGATGAAAATAATTTATTATTATTTTTATTGAATTATTTGGAAATTTAATTAATATTTAATTAATATTATATTAGCGTTAAAAAATAGCCATTTTTTCAAACGGTCTCAGTTTTCGCTGAAATTAGTTTCATTGGAACCGTATCGTTAAATTATTGTAAGAAAATCAAATTTCGCGGTAAAGAGATGTCGTATGTGACTTCGGTGGCCAAAAATGCCTTTGTTTCTATTTAATTGTTTATACAATTTAGACAAGGGTAACTTTAAACGAATCAACGACTGGTCAAATGAACTCCAAATTTAACGAAACAAGATTCATTGGATCCGTTAGGAAAAGGTCTAGTAGAATGTCAAGGTTTCAAATTTTTTTGATTTTTTTGTAATTATAGGAAGTTTAAACGGTTGATTTTTCATTGATAATTATAAAAGACTTTTCACAAACAACCTCGGAATTCAACAAAACCTGTCCCATCGGGTCCGGAATATTTTTTTATGCTAAAATTACCTTTGTTTGTCAAAAATGGGGGTCGTATCTGAGTGTTTGGGAGGATACTTCACACTGAAGTTTCAACTATAATAAAATATTATTATTTTCATCCTACCTCTTTATATAAAGGGTCCAGAAACCTAAATTGTGGTCAAAACAAAGTTGCGCGGTCAATGCTTCATTTTGGCCACTACCAGAAGAAAACGAACGGACTAAAACACATTGCCTCTTTCCCAATTAAATTCTCAATCCAGTCGTTTCCATCCCAAATGCTCAACAACAATTATGTAGAGAAGTTCGAGACCAAGAAAATGAACGACTATGATTGTGTTTTATTAGCCGTAGAGGCTGGACTCAGGTCCGAATTCGCAGAAGTTCGAGACCAAGCTACGGGCGTTGGGAGGAACCAAGTTGATCGAGGCTACTGGCAACAACCGCGGTGACTGGACGGACATCACTTGCAGCAGTGGAGGAGAAGACCGGGGCGCAACTTTTGGTGATCGCTGATCACCGTCCGATGGTCCAGGGAGGGTGTAGCAGCGTTCGAGGATGAGGACTGCGTTGTGCAGTTACTGTATGGGAATGAAGATGTTTGGCGGGATGGAATTATTGCATGCATGGGTTTTGCAAGTCCAAGTGAAGAACAACAACTCAAAAGAAAGGAAAGCATTAGCCCGTTATCTCAGATCAAAGAAAGGAGGGCCGCGTGAGGATCAGTTCGAAGCGGAAATGGGAAGAAGTTTATAAGGAGTTCAGCCGTATGTTTTAAAACCAGCGTAATGATATTTAATTTAATATTAATTAAGTCATGTTATTAATCATTAATCATTAAATAAATTGTTTGGAAAATGTAGAAGGGTGCGTGGTCATGGTTGGGGAAGTAGTGCGTTTGCAAACATGAACAAAAGCAGAAACTGTCGGCTTGTTTCCCTCTAACCTAAGTAATTAACCGACATATTTGTTTTAACAAAATAATTTGTTTAAATTCTTGGTTAAAGGAGTGTACCGTTTAAATTGAATTTTGCAGGAGATGTTTTGAACGAGGAGAAGGAAACCGAAGAAAATATCGACCTTATCTGTTTTTAAAACGTAAGGAGTAAATTAAATAATTTATTAGTTGTAATTACAGTTATTAAGGAATTTAAGATTTAATTAAATTGTCTAATTTCAAATACTCAAACATATTCATATATGAACAGAATTGGATAAACTAAGTTGTGTTTCGATCATGGTGACGAACACTTCATTCTGAAACTAATTTGGACAGATTCAGAGACAGCTGGAAATATTGGTTAAATTAAACGATTGTTTAATTTAACCGCAACCGAACCATTTCAACGATCAACGAAATCAAAGTGAATTAAACTCACTCAGTTCTCCCTACTTATATTTTTATATAAGTCGGGTTTTACAATTGTGTGCCATGGTTGCTAATGATTGACTGTTCGTTTGTTAATTATATATTGCATATATTGATTGAATCGATGAAATTAAATGGTTGTTTAATTTTAGTAAAACACCAAATCGTTATTTTAATGATTGGACCCAATAAAGGTAAATTTCCTTGTTGGTCACGTTCATAAAATAAACGTGTTAAATTGTTTGTTAATTGGTTGGTGTTAAATAACTGTTATTTATTGTTATTGAAACAATCGGTTAAATTGAATTAAATAAATTCATGTGGAATAATCTATTTTGATGCAGAGAAGAACAGGTTGGAGGGATCCAATGGGATTCGTCAAATATATTTAATGTTGTTTATTTTCACATTACCATTATATGAACTGTTCTGATTAGATGATTAATTTGGTTGTTGACCATTGACCAGATATTCAACATTTGTTTTGTTTAAACCAATGGGTAATATTAGTTGAGTAATTGGCAGTATATGAACTATAAATCAATCGTTTTCTAAACATTGATTTACCGTTAGGTAAATCGATAGAAGTGAAGTTATAAAATTTATTTTATAACTGAAAATAGTTTTTGAAATATATTATTTCGAATAAAAGTTATTAAAAAGAAAATAAATGTTATTATTTATTATTTAAAGTTATAAATAATTATTAAATTATTTTATAAAATAAATGCTTATGTTAATAACATTTATAAGCAAATGAGCTGGAATTAACCTAATGATTAAGATTTGAATAATTGTTTTTTTAGAAACAATTAAATGGAATTATTTAAATTAATTATATTATTAATTAATTTAAAGGAAGCACCAATCGAAGTTGGTTAACGAGATATACCAATCGAAAATGGTTAGCGAGATAACTATGTTTTGGGTTGACTAAGTCAACCGTTTTTAACTGATAATAATTATCAAATTATTTGTTTTGAATTAATCTAATGAAATGGTCTAACAAATAATTGTTTTAAATTCTAATAAGATTTAAAAAAGGAATTTACTATTTATTTTAGTTAATAAAAGAAATTAACTACTGTTATAGTAATTAATGATTAAAGTAAATTATTATTTTAATAATAGTTTAAGAGATTACTTTTTAATTGAAATTCATTTAAAAAGTGATCGAATTGAAATGAAATCTAAATTGAATGGTGAAAGGAATTCATGAACAGGTTGTAACATAAAAACCGAGTTTTATAATGGAATTATAAAAGGAATTTTTAGCGAATCTGATAGCTTAAATCAAATATTTACTAAATATTTGAAGTTAGAAAAAGAAAATTTAGAAAATGGAAAATGGTATGAAATGGCTAAGTGAGATTTAATCCGAGGTTCGGAATGTGATATTCCGAAGTTCGGAATATTACGCAAAATTGAGAATATAAGCTTTGGAAATGGCAAATGGCAACGAATATATGTTGTCGTAAATAATTTACGAACTATTTTGTAAATGGGAGATTAAGAGTTAGAAATGTGATCGAACCATTAGTTGTTGATAATAAATTACAAATGGGATTCCTAAATGAAGTAAGAGTTTTGAAAAATGAATTTGTAACAATTGTTACAAATAATAAATTGAACCACTTGATTTATAAACTAAAGATCGTAAAAAAGATCGCTATGGGATTTTCGACAACGCATAAGTTGTCAGAATGGTTTGAAAAGGGTATAAATAAAGAAAACAAAAAGTTTTGCAATGGAATTGTAACGTTTGTTACAGATGAGAAATTGAATTGTTTTGATAAAAATGAATATAAGGTTTCGTACGAGATGTCAATATAAGAATTGTAAAAGATAGAAAGGTAAGATTTATAAAATACTTATATAAGATTTGTAAAGATATTTTAGATTTTTAAAGACAATTATATATGATTTTAAAAACAATTATAGTATTGTTGTTGGAAACAAGTTGAAGAATGTTTATAAAGAGATGTTAAAGAAATTTTATAAAGGATTCTATTTATAATTGAATCGAAACTCAAGTATAATATTAGAAATAATTATCAAAGATTAATAGAGAAGTAAAATAATAGTTTACTTAATAATTTATCAAGTAAACGTTGTTGAGATTTAAATAAGGTTTTCAAAGGAAAACATGTGGTTAATAAACTTTTATCTAAGCCGAAGATATGAATGTTGTTGATCAAGGTCTGAGAGGTAAATAAAATACTCCAACTTGAACGACTTCACGATTATCCAAGAATGATATTAGTTTATAAACGAGAGAAATTGAAGGAAGCATAAGTTATGATTTTCGTAAATGATATTGAAAACTGTATTCGAAGAAGTTTATAAGTAAAAGAAATGATTCTTAAGAATATTCTTATTTATAATAAGAAGTAAAGGATAAACTCCAAATATTGGATGATTTTAAGAATATAATTAACAAATGTTTAATTAAAGAGGCCAAGTAATGTCGAGTACAAAACCAGTAAACTTATTTATTCCCATGATTATTTATTTGATAGTTAAATAACCGATTATCAAATTTGACCAAATACGATTGTTGGTATGGAAAGCCCGGGATCGAATTATATTCGAAAACCATTCCGACCAACAAATACGTGGAAAATGTTAATTGAAGATGGAGCATTAAAGACCGTGGATCTTTATAAACGGAAGGACCACTGGTTGAATTTCTCTGGTTTAACGACCGGAGATATCTCGGCAATGATTCTGTTGTGAGTGAAATCTTCGGATTGCAAGGACTACTCGCTACTGATTCTTGGGTGATACCTATATAGGATGTGGTAGGAGGGTTCCTTCGGTTCACCCTGTTCCTGGATGACTAGTATGGACGAGTGTCCGACAGAGTATTTCCAAAGGAATCACGTACGTTGATTTCTTCAAACGTATTTCTATTGATGGCGAAGGAGGCTGTACACCTTCTCTTAGCTAAATACACAGAATATTTTTATGGACGTCAATTAGTGATATTCAGTGGATCTGACGATGCGACATTCAAAGTGAGTGGTGATATGTTGTTCTAAATGTATTTATAGCCTCAAGCCTCATCAACTGGGAAATGGTTAAATTAGGGTAGGTCGCATGGCTATGTGGGTCGCGCCCATCGAAAGGGTATATCATTACTTGATCTGGAGAAATTTAATGCCTTCGATTGTCCCTTTTATTACTGTATACATGTTATCGGTTTGGTTGGCTGGCCCCCAACCGTGGTGATGATATATTCGGTACTCTCAAGCGAAGTAAGAGGTCGGTCATGTTTAGCCTGGGTTGCAAGATGTTCTTGTTGAACTCCAATGTATTCATCTCCGAAGGTACATTATCGGAAAGGTGGTTTCCCATACCTTGCCATGGAAATCCATTGTCCAATAAGCGCCTGCGGTTTTGATTGTATATTATATATGTAGAGCGTGAGATGCAAGCGTTCTGCTATATTGAAATTTACTTGTATTTAGGTACTATTATAATATCAGAAAAGATATTGATCTTAAAAATATTTTGGGTTATCGTAAGGTAAAAAACATCCATATTTATGTATAGATATGGTCTTACGGTTATCCATTTCTTTCGAAAAGATTTTGACTCTAAAATCAAGCTGGATGATCTTTTTAAACTTAGTGTGTTTTTATCACTCTGGTTTACCAGACTGACCCGTCGTTTGTAATGCTCGGGTTAGACCGGGTTGTACAGGTTCAGATTATCGGATGTTGCGAAGTTCAGATATGAGCTGGAGGTGTTCAGACGTATGATATCTAGTATTTATTCCGCTATGTGTTGTATATGAGGACAGATTAATATAACTGTCCAGATGTGTTGATGTACTCTAATGATTGTAAGTATTTTTGAAGCTCTCAGTTAAGATTTATTTCTATATTATATTTTGTTCTACTGCGATGTGAGACTCTGTATTGTATTGGTTCTTCTTCTTCTTCTTCTATTCTAATATTTCTTTCTTTCTTATCTCACCCTCTAATTTCTTTCTATTAACGATCCAGTGTTTTCGATGCTTGAATAGTTGACATGGTGTTTTTGTGTTGAATTTCGGGGTCAAAAATTCGCTGTTCGTTACAGTGGTATCAGAGCTATTGGTTTAGTAATAACCTTGGCTTTGTGGTATAACTCGATAGAGATGGGGTTAGTAATACCCTAGATTGAGTTGAATGTGTATGTATATGAGAGCGTATTTGTAAATTTTATATACAAATGTTTTGTATTGTGTTGTTTGATCAGTTCAAGTGTTGAGAAGCATTGAACTGTCAATGGATACAGTTTTGTTTTGTAAAAAGGGTAAATGAAATAATTTTACCTGAATTATATTTTTTTATAGAGAAAGAATAATTTTATCAAATTATTGAGATATGGGTGTGTTTGATTGATTTGGATGATATTCAAATTGGATTGAAAATTTGAATTGAAACTTAACTTGGTTATGTGAAGTTAAGAATAATCTTGAAATTAAATATAATTGATTTGGTATTTGAAAATCGAATTAATAATAGTTATATAGAAATCGATCGGATATTAACCGATTGATGTTCGAATATGTGAAACAAAAGTAAATATTAATATTCAATAGAAATTGAATGATTAGTTGAGCTGATTGTGTGTTGTTTGTTATTTGGATGTTAAATTGTTTGATATATATATAAAAAAATCCATCATTGATTTATTAATGGAGTGAATGAATTTTAAACTGAAGAATAAATCCCAGTATAATTAAATTGGAATGAAAATGCATATGAATTGAATTTTATGATTTAACCTGGTGGTTGAAGTGAATTGATGCTACCTATTTGATTTTGGAATTCGTGTTGTTATACTTGATGATTAGTGAAATATTATTTAATATTTCATATATGTGTTATATTGAATTGAGTTAAGAACTGGTGCAAAATGGCTAGGAGAATTGACTTTGGTTGCGTAGGTTGCACGTAAATTGAGTAGTAGGCTCAATAGCGCTCGTAGAAAGGTATGCCTACGCGAAAATATAAATTTTGGGTTCTGAATTTTGTTTTTCGACCGGGTGGGTCGATGTATATATATTATTTATTCCTGCGATATCGCATATGTCACTCTGTATAGGGGAGACTCTGCCGAATTTTTTTCGAAAATTTAAGGTGTTAGAATTTTTTTGATATTTTTGAAAATTTTATTTTACAATAATAAATTAGTTTTTGATTTAAAATAAATTGGATTTTGAAAATCTATGGGTTTGTGACATTTTTCTTACCTTAGTAATTTCGGGGACGTAATTCTATTAAGGAGGGAAGAATGTAACGACCCGATTTTTGGCCATTTGAATTTGAATATTTAAATCTGTTTTAAATATTATATTTGGAATATTAATGGATTGTAATATTTAATTTGTTTATAAAACGAAGCTTGAACGATAAATTTATATTTAATATAAATCGAGCTCGAAATGGCGCGGTAGTTCGCAATATTGATTTTTGAACTTCAATTGGATATATAGGATCCGTTTTAAGTCGGAAATCTGTGAAACAAGAAACGTTGGAATCTAGTTGATCATAATTTTCATATGGAACAGAAAAATCCAGATTGTGTGTTACAGATTGTTAGTTATGTCCAATTCAAAATTTAAAATATTCCTATGGAAATCGTTATTAAAATATAACGTTTATTTAATAAATTAAAGGGATTTTATTTTAATTTGGATAACGGTTAACTCGAAACTAACGATATTGAGTTGTATAATTTATATTTGAAATTGTATATATATTCTGTATCGATATATATAATGAAAATAATTTATTATATTTTTATTGAATTATTTGGAAACTTAATTAATATTTTATTAATATTATATAAGCGTTAAAAATAGCCATTTTTGCAAACGGACTCAGTTTTCGATGAAATTAGTTTCATTGGAACCGTATCGTTAAATTATTGTAGGAAAATCAAATTTCATGGTAAAGGGATGTCGTATGTGACTTCGGTGGCCAAAAATGACTTTGTTTCTGTTTAATTATTTATATAATTTAGAAAAGGGTAACTTTAAACAAATAAATGACTGGTCAAACGAACTCCAAATTTAACGAAACAAGATTCATTGGATTCGTTAGGAAAAGGTCTAGTAGAATGTCAAGGTTTCAAATTTTTTCGATTTTTTTTATAACTATAGGAATTTTAAACGCTTGATTTTTCATCGATAATTATAAAGGACTTTTCACAAACGACCTTGTAATTCGACGAAACCTGTCCCATCGGGTTTGGAATATTTTTTTATGCTAAGATTACCTTTGTTTGTCAAAAACGGAGGTCGTATGTGAGTGTTTGAGAGGATACTTCACATTGAAGTTTCAACTATAATAAAATATTATTATTTTCATCCCACCTCTTTATATAAAGGATCCAGAAACCTAAATTTCAGTCAAAACTAAGTTGCGTGGTCAATGCTTCATTTTGGCCGCCACTAGAAGAAAATGAACGGACTAAAACACATTGCTTCTTTCCCAAATAAGTTCTCAATCCAGTCGTTTCCATCCCAAATGCTCAACAACATAGAGAAGTTTGAGACCAAGAAAATGAATGGCCATGATTGTGTTTTATTAGCCGTAGAGGATGGACTCAGTTCCGAACTCGCAGAAGTTCGGGACCAAGCTACGGCGGTGGGAGGAACCAAGTTGATCGAGGCTACTGGCAGCAACCGGGGCGACTGGACAGACATCACTTGGATCAGTGGAGGAGAAGACCGAGGCGCAGCTTTTGGTGATCGCTAATCACCATCCGATGGTCCAGGGAGGGTGTAGCAGTGGTCGAGGATGAGGACTGCGTTGTGCAATTACTGTATGGGAATGAAGATGTTTGGCGGGATGGAATTATTGCATGCATGGGTTCTACAAATCCAAGTGAAGAACAACAATTCAAAAGAAAGGAAAGCACTCGCCCGTTATCTCAGATCAAAGAAAGGAGAGCCGCGTGAGGATCAATTCGAAGCGGAAATGGGAAGAAGTTTATAAGGAGTTCAGCCGTATGTTTTAAAACCAGCGTAATGATATTTAATTTAATATTAATTAAGTCATGTTATTAATCATTAAATAAACTGTTTGGAAAATGCAGAATGGTGCGTGGTCATGGTTGGGAAGTAGTGCGTTTGCAAGCATGAACAAAAGCAGAAATTGTCGGCTTGTTTCCCTCTAACCTAAGTAATTAACCGACATATTTGTTTTAACAAAATAATTTGTTTAAATTCTTGGTTAAAGGAGTGTACCGTTTAAGCTGAATTTTGCAGGAGATGTTTTGAACGAGGAGAAGGAAACCGAAGAAAATATCGACCTCATCTGTTTTTAAAACGTAAGGAGTAAATTAAATAATTTATTAGTTATAATTACAGTTATTAAGGAATTTAAGATTTAATTAAATTGTCTAATTCCAAATACTAATAACATATTCATATGTGAACAGAATTGGATAAACTAAGTTGCGTTACGATCATGGTGACGAACACTTCATTCTGAAACTAATTTGGACAGATTCAGAGACAGCTGGAAATATTGGTTAAATTAGATGATTGTTTAGTTTAACCGCAACCGAACCATTTCAACGATCAACGAAATCAAAGTGAGTTAAACTCACTCAATTCTCCCCACTTATATTTTATATAAGTCGGGTTTTACAATTGTGTGCCATGGTTGCTAATGATTGACTGTTTGTCTGTTTGTTAATTATATATTGCATATATTGATTGAATCGATGAAATTAAACGGTTGTTTAATTTCTGTAAAACACCAAATCGTTATTTCAACGATTGGACCCAATAAAGGTAACTTACCTTGTTGGTCACGTTTATAAAATAAACGTGTTAAATTGTTTGTAAATTGGTTGGTGTTAAATAGCCGTTATTTACTGTTATTGAAATAATCAGTTAAATTGAATTGAATGAATTCATATGGGATAATCTATTTTGATGCAAAGAAGAATAGGTTGGAGGGATCCAACGGGATTCCTCAAATATATTTAATGTTGTTTATTTTCATATTACCATTATATGAACTATTATGATTAGATGATTGATTTGGTTGTTGACCGTTGACCAGAAATTCAACATTTGTTTTGTTTAAACCAATGGGTAATATTGGTTGAGTAATTGGCAGTATATGACCTATAAATCAATCATTTTTTAAATATTGATTTACCGTCAGGTAAATCAATAGAAATGAAGTTATAAAATTTATTTTATAACTGAAAATAGTTGAAATATATTATTTCTAATAAAAGTTATTAAAAAGAAAATAAATGTTATTATTTATTATTTAAAGTTATAAGTAATTATTAAATTATTTTATAAGACAAATGCTTATGTTAATAACATTTGTAAGCAAATGAGCTGGAATTAACCTAACGGTTAAGATTTGAATAATTATTTTTTAGAAATAATTAAATGGGATTATTTAAATTAATTATATTATTAATTAATTTAAAGGAAGCACCAATTGAAGTTGGTTAACGAGATATACAAATCGAAATTGGTTAACGAGATAACTGTGTTTTGGGTTGACTAAGTCAACCGTTTTTAATTGATAATAATTTTCAAATTATTTGTTTTGAATTAATCTAATGAAATGGTCTAACAAATAATTGTTTAAAATTCTAATAAGATTTTAAAAAAGGAATATACTATTTATTTTAGTTAATAAAAGAAATTAACTACTGCTACAGTAGTTAATGATTAAAGTAAATTTTTATTTTAATAATAATTTAAGAGATTACTTTTTAATTGAAAGTCATTTAAAAAGTGATCGAAGTGAAATGAAATCTAAATTGAATTGTGAAAGGAATTTATGAATAGGTTTTAACATAAAACCCAAGTTTTATAATGGAATTATAAAAGGAATTTTTAGCGAACCTGATAGCTTAAATCAAATATTTACTGAGTATTTGAAGTTAGAAAAAGAAAATTTAGAAAATGGAAAATGATATGAAATGACTAAGTGAGATTTAATCTGAGGTTCGGAACGTGATATTCCGAAGTTCGGAATATTACGCGAAATCAAGAATATAAGCTAAATAAAAGGTTTTGGAAATGGCAACCAATATATGTTGTCGTAAATAATTTACAAACAATTTTGTAAATGGGAGATTAAGAGTGTGATCTAAACATTAGTTGTTGGTAATAAATTACAAATGGGATTCGTAAATAAAGTAAGAGTTTTGAAAAATGAATTTGTAACAATTGTTACAAATAATAAAATGAACTATTTGATTTATAAACTAAAGATCGCTATGGGATTTTCGACAACGCATAAGTTGTCAGAATGGTTTGAAACAGATATAAATAAAGAAAACAAAAGGTTTTGCAATGGAATCTGTAATGTTTGTTACAGATGATAAATTGAATTGTTTTGATAAAAATGAATATAAGGTTTCGTACGAGATGTCAATATAAGAATTGTAAAAGATAGACAGGTAAGATTTATAAAATACTTATATAAGATTTGTAAAGATATTTTAGATTGTTAAAGACAATTATATATGATTTTAAAAACAATTATCGTATTGTTGTTGGAAACAAGTTGAAGAATGTTTATAAAGAGATGTTGAAGAAATTTTATAAAGGATTCTATTTATAATGGAATCGAAACTCGAGTATAATATTAGATAGGATTATCAAAGATTAATTGAGAAGTAAAATAATAGTTTACTTAATAATTTATTAAGTAAATGTTGTTGAGATTTAAATAAGGTTTTCAAAGGAAAACGTGTGGTTAATAAACTTATATCTATTCTGAAGATATGAATGTTGTTGATCAAGGTATGAGAGGTATAAAATACCCCAAATTGAACGACTTCACGATTATCCAAGAATGATATTTGTTTATAAATGAGAGAAATTGAAGGAATCATAAGTTATGATTTCCATAAATGATATTGAAAACTGTATTCGAAGAAGGTTATATGCAAAAGAAATAATTCTTAAGAATATTCTTATTTATAATAAGAAGTAAAGAATAAACTCCAAATATCGGAAGATTTTAAGAATATAATTAACAAATGTTTAATTAAAGAGGCCAAGTAATGCCGAGTACTAAACCAGTAAACTTATTTATTCTCATGATTATTTATATGATAGTTAAATAACCGATTATCAAATCTGACCAAATACGATTGTTGGTATGGAAAGACCGGGATTGAATTATATTCGAAAACCATTCCCGACCAACAAATACATGGAAATGCTAATTGAAGATGGAGCATTAAAGACTGTGGATCTTCATAAACGGAAGAAACACTGGTTGAATTTCTCTGGTTTAGCGGCCAGAGATATTTCGGTAGTGATTCTGTCATGAGTGAAATCTTCGGATTGCAAGGACTACTCGCTACTGACCCTTGGGTGATACCTATATAGGATGTGGTAGGAGGGTGCCTTCAGTTCACCCTGTTCCTGGATGACTCGTATGGACGAGTGTCTAACAGAGTATTTACTAAGGAACCACGTACGTTGATTTCTTCAAATGTATTTCTGTTGATGGCGGAGGAGGCTGTACACCTTCTCTTAGCTAAATACGTAGAATATTTTTATTGACGTCAATTATTGATATCCAGCGGATCTGACGATTTGGCATTCAAAGTGAAGGGTGATATGTTGTTCTAAATGTATTTATAACCTCAAGCCTTGTCAACCGGAAAATGGTTATAATCGGGTAGGTCGCATGGTTATGTGGGTCGCACCCATTAAAGGGTATATCATTACCTGATCTGGAGAATCAAATGCCTTCGATTGTCCCGTTTATTATTGTATACATGCTATCGGTTCGGTTGGCTGGCCCCCAACCGTGGTGATGATATATTCGGTACTCTCAAACGAAGTGGGGGGCCGGTCATGTTTAGCCTAGGTTGCAAGTTGTTCTTTTTTAACCACAATGTATTCATCTCCGGAGGTACATTGTCGGAAAGGTGGTTGCCCATACCTTGCCATGGAAATCCATTCTCCAATAAGCGCCCGCGGTTTTGATTGTATACTATATATGTAGAGCGTGAGATGCAAGCGTTCTGTTAGATTGAAATTTACTTGTATTTAGGCACTATTATAATATTAGAAAATATATTGATTTTAAAAATATTTTGGGTTATCATAAGGTAAAAACCGTCTGTATTTATGTATGGATTTGGTCTTACGATTATCCTTTTCTTTCGAAAAGATTTTGACTCTAAAATCAAGCTGGATGATCTTTTTAAACTTAGTGTGTTTTTCTCACTCTGGTTCACCAGACTGGCCCATCATTTGTAATGCTCGGGTTAGACTAGGTTGTATAGGTTCAGATTATCGGATGTTGCGAAGTTTAGAGATGCGCTGGAGGTGTTCAGATGTATGATATCTAATATTTATTCCGTTGTGTGTTGTATATGGGGACTGATTAATATAACTGTCTAGATGTGTTGATGTACTCTAATGATTGTAAGTGTTTTTGAAGCTCTCAGTAAAGATTTATTTCTATATTCTATTTTGTTCCGCTGCGATGTGAGACTCTGTGTTGTGTTGGTTCTTCTTCTTCTATTCTAATATTTCTTTCTTTCTTATCTCACCCTCTAATGTCTTTCTATTAACGATCCAGTGTTTTCGATGCTTGAATAGTTGACATGGTGTTTTTGTGTCGAATTTCAGGGTCGACAATTCTCTGTTCGTTACAAAATCTATCAACGATCTCGTCTTCCGCGGCGCATGTGATTTGGGTATTTGATTTGAGTGGTCTTGAATCGATTTATCACAATGGTTCCAACAGTTGGTATCAGAGCGTTGGGTGCTTGGTAGGTATTTGTGGAAATGTCAAAATCAGATAATAGCTTGGTAAGTCCCTCAACCGTTAGTCCGAATAGTGTGGCGCCTTATGTACGTGGTTCGTATGCAGTGTCGGGATCTCGATTGGTAATAGACATGCGGAATGGAGAAATGACTTTGAGAAGTGGCAATGAAAAATGAAAGTGATTCTCAGGAGGAATCAGATGCACCTGGTAGTATTTGATACTCATTTGTTGCCAAGTGAGATCTCAGATGTTGAGAGAGAGGAGACGGAAGAATGGGCTTACAGTACTCTTCAACTTGCTATGGAGAAGAATGTGATCTCTGATACCAGTGGTGAGACAACCTCTAAAG
The DNA here is from genome assembly GCA_030737875.1 of Allium sativum. Classification (NCBI taxonomy): domain Eukaryota; kingdom Viridiplantae; phylum Streptophyta; class Magnoliopsida; order Asparagales; family Amaryllidaceae; genus Allium; species Allium sativum. The sequence continues at coordinate 5,499,263 of CM060912.1, forward strand.
AAATTTAGGACATGTTGGAGGAGTTGTATATGAAGAAGTCACTCACAAACCGTTTAATCTTGTTGTGAATGTTTTTTACCTTTAAGATGAAGGATGATAATTCTCTTAAGGCACACTTGAATGCCTTTGATGACTTGCTAATGAAGATGAAGGTTGTGAATTTGAAGATCGGGGAAGAGCAAAAGGCAATGATATTTTTGTGTTCGTTGCCGAACCGTTATACGGGTTTCTTAAATAGTTTGATCTATGGTCGGGATACATCGACTCTTGATATGTCAAGAAGGGTCTTTTTAGTGAAGAGGTGAGAGATCAAACGAAGGAGATGAGTAAGGGTAGTAGTGGAGCCAGTAGTGGTCACGAGTTATTTGTGGAAAAAGAAAAAAAATGTGAAGAAGGGAAACTATGGGAGTTCTAAATCAAGGACGCTCGGTTGGAGAGGAAAATCAAGAGAGAGAGAGATGACAAGTGCTTTATTTGCATGAAACTGGGACATTGGAAGAACAAATGTCCAGACAAAGATAAGAAGAAGGAAGTAGCTTCTTCATCCATTGCGGTGAAGAGTGGTGAAGGTGAGGTGGAAGAGAATGTGTTGACGGCGGTAGCATCGGGTGTTTCAAGTAGCAAATGGGTACTCGATTCGGATGCGTCATATCATATGACACCAAATAGGAACTGTTTTTCCTCATATAAAGTTAAAGAGGAAAATACGATTGTTATGGGAAATGGTGCTATATGTAAGTCAATAGGAATTGGCTTTGTGCGAATAAGAATATTTAATGGAGTGGTTCCCACGCTCACCAATGTATGCTATGTTTCGGGACATAGGAAGTTGGCTATATAATTAGGGTAATTGGATTCTCTAGGATGCAGGATCACTATTGAGAAAGATTACTTGAGGGTTTCGAAGGGAGCGCTTGTAGTTATGGAAGGTGCTAGAAATCATGGTGCATATTTTCTTCAAGGTGTGACCATAGATGGTGAAACTTGTGCCGGTGTTGATAGTTCTCGTGGCTTAGATGCGACACGGTTGGGGCATTTGAGATTGAGTCATATCTCAGAGAGGAGTTTGTATAATATGAATTAAGTTTAAGTTTAGTGATCCCCCACATCCGTTAATGTCACTCTATATAATATGCATTAAGTTTGGTGAAACGTTATAGGTAAATAAGAACATAATATCACAATACAGACATGTAAAATAGCAGCGGAATTAAAAACTTTATTTGAATAAAAACATTTTGGTCCCAAATACTGAGTTTACTAACCAATTACATTAATAATATATCTTGCCAAAAATATCAGAGTATAAAAGCATAAAACCATATTTTCCGTGCGAAACCATAAGAGAGTTGACAAGAAGTCAAAGCGGCACATCAATATACAAAATCCAAGCTAAGCTGAAAGAATCCAAATCAAATCTGAGCACTCCCACTCTGGGAACCTGGGGGAGGGAAATGGAAGAGAGAGAAGAGAAAACAAAAAGGGTCAGACATAAAGTCTGGCGAGTCCAGTTACTTTTAAATATAAATAAATAAAAGTACCATGGTAGGTATATAAAAACTGGAAGAACAAGATAACAATAACAAGGACAAGTGTGAACTGATCAAGATAGGTTTGAAGAGAATATACTGCGCTTCTTAAATACTTTCTCTGCACCGCACAATTACTAGTATATCAGGAACATAATGATCCCTACAAATACCGTTCCATTACATTTTCTTGATTGTTAGGTTACTAGGGATAACAACACTCAACGCTTATACACACGTCGTACCCATTTACTTCCCAGTGGATTAACCTAATATGGTATATATGTAGCTACCCCTTAATACTGAGGTACACCCCATGGTACCCTAGTCTCCCTCGTAATACTACAGAAAAGTCCATAGTCCCTCATCCTACGTAGGAGTGACGTACGGATCTCTATGTAACAATGTTACGTTCCACATATATTTGTCATTACTATGATACATAAGCGTACAGACTGCCACCATTGATTGAATCAGATTTCATTCCGGAGTATTGCCCTCAAGTCTACGATACATCACCCAGAGCAGTCATGCATGTATCTAGACTGTCCCACGTATGTACTGTAATTGTAGCTCGATGCCTCAATCACACATCATCTAATGTGCGCCGAGTTCCATGGTAGGGCGATACGGAACTCGGTCGGGAGCTTTTCCATATCTGTACAGGACCGTCTTTAAGAGCCTCTACAGATATTCCTAGGGTTTGTTTTCACGGTGGCTATGGCCCCACTTAGGTCCCTCCCTCAACTAGTAAAGACTACAAGAGCTAAACGACTGCCCCTAAAGAAAACAATATAAACATTCATTTGGCGTATTCCCTCAACCACCGTACCCCGATAGTGAAGGGTGAATGGTCTATTGGTTTTAGCTCTAGTCTTTCCGCATCCCACTTGCTGCCGATGACGGGTATCCGACGATCTACTATCCTTGTTGGTCATGACCCTTCACCTCCACGTTGAGGCAACCGCCGAATCACCCTGGTATCACCGTGTCACAGCATTCTAACTGCATAGCTTCTTCTGCAGTTAAGGCCCATCCACCTAGTAGTTACGCGCAGACCCAACCTCTGCGAGCATAGCCTAAAACATCTACCACCACACAGAGGACTACTTGGAGCACCTTACGTACCTCAGGAAGCCGCGTGCTTCCCCATTCAGTCCTTTGGAGCCATCAGAACAATCAACTGAATGTGCGCTCCCCCTCGTGCCTTATAACACCACGATGATCTACCCCGTTGGGTTATTCACCCTCAAACGTGCGGGCTGGTCCAAGCGCCTCACTTTAATATGTTGTTAGACCCTATGCCTAATCATTCTTTTGTGCGCTTTCCTTACCTCATCAGGCTTCCATTTAACTTGGTTATTCTCATTCATATTGAATTCTTAATCAAGTTACCAAGTTCCTCTTGCTTATTAATTTCAGTTAAATAACTTAACCCGTTTGAGTTTATTAATAAGCCCACACCATATTATTCTTTAGATTGTGGTCCAAGGTCTGTGATCCATAATCCCTTTATACTCTTGTTTGGTAACCATAACATGTTCTACTTAGCAGGTTATTATGCATATCTAAATTCTATCATTTCTACAAGTTATGCTTACCCTAAAAGTTGTCTTTAATTACGTAACTTTATGATTTCTATCGGTTATGTATACCACTAGGTGTCTTTATATATAACCTTATCGGGTTAAGTTTATGGGCCTATATGTAAATATTACCCACCCCCTCAGATTTACTTAACCCTCCCCATGTTCAACAAATTTTACTTAACCCCAACTTTAGTTTATATTCATACAATCCCTATGGATTCAACCAGGTTAAGTATTCGAGATTTATTACCATATTTTCATTTATGAATACAGTATGCTAGACCTCCCACATTAAGCCTGCCCTTTGTGGATGCTGGATATGCCGGGCGGGTCCGGGGAGACTTATTCCACAAATTGGGCTTAACCTCATGTCTGAGCACGTCTCGTATTTGTACACTTAGACCTCTCACATTAGATTCAACACTTGCGGTCGCTGGATATGTCGGTCGGTTCCGGGCAGACTTCCACCGCAAGTGCAATCTAACCTCGTATCATAAGTGTAGTTATAGTTTTTAAATTCTGTAATCCTAGGCATTTCATTATTATCCAATTTTATCTATGTTCTTATAGGTGTTCCTGCCTTTTTTTCCATATTTAATTATATGCCCAATTCATTATTCAAATTATAGATTTTTACGCCCTTTTTCAATTCATCTTTTAATTATGCACCGTATGCTCTTTTTCCCATGTCATAAATCAAGACATATAAATGTATATTATGCCCAAACCCAAATCCACATGTTTTCTAATTTATACCCTAAGTCCCTATTCACATATTTCTATACAAGTTATACCCAAATTCATATTCACATATTTTTCCAATGTATGCCTAAAATTCATATTCACATATGTTCCAATTTGTGCCCCAAATCAATGTTTACACATGTTCCAATTTATGTCCAATTTCATATTTACATATGTTCTAATTTATGTCCCAAACCAATATTTACACATGTTCCAATTTATGTCCAATATCATATTTTACACATGTTCCAATTTATGCCAAATCATATTTTACATATGATTCATTTTACTCCCAAATCATATTTTACATATGTTCCAATTTATGCCAAATCATATTTTACATATGATCCAATTTACTCCCAAATCATATTTTACATATGTTCCAGTTTATGCCAAATCATATTTTCCAATGTATGCCTAAATTCATATTCACATTATCCAGCATGATATATGCCCCCAAATCCACATTCGTATATTCCCAAATTTTATGCCCAAATTTATATCTTTTTCAATAATTCCCAATTTCGCACGTTCTCATATTTCAGCGTTAGACCTAGACTCGAAGGTAGCGTGACTATATAAAATAAAAGGGAAAAGAGGGAGAGAAGAGAATCAAGTATTACTGCGAAGAACATGTTGGATTTATTGTAGCAATCATTGAATTTGTATAATCTTTACAGAATTGGATTTGGAGAAGAAAAGGCCATTCAATCTATGTTGCAGCAGAGCTCCTCCATTGCCACCATTTTTTTAGATGAATAAATAGCCTAGGTTTAGTGTCTTATTTATAGGCGTTAGCAACGTATTTAGACCAGAAAACAGTTCACGTTCACTGAATGCTTCTTTATTTGCGCGCAATCCTTAATTTAAATCATGTTTATTCGCATTCAACTCTTATGCGTATATATCACCTTTTTATTTAATGCATCGCATTTGTTCAACTTTTTATCGCCATGTATATATATACATATATATACACATCTCTTCTTATTTTCATGCAATTAAATCCATTAATTGATTGCTCATTATACTTTCTCTAATTTATCCTTCTATTTTTATATACATTATTTTTAATTTGAATTGCATGTTTATGCATGCGCTATCTTTATTATTAATTTATTAATAATCTTCCTCTTTTTATTCTGCATGCACTGATATGTTACTTTATTTAACCCATTACATTCAAATTATTGCATGCATTTATTAATTCTTTTTTATTAATACATTTTATCTTCTTCTCAATGTATGTATTTTATACGTTTCAATTAATTCATTAACTTTTCTCTTTCTAAACCTTATCTATGCATGCCTTTCTTTAATTGCAATCAATTATATTAATATTATCCATTCCTATGCATGCAATCAATTTTAACATTAGTGTATCAAATGTACATTCTCTTTAATATCCTTATGTAACTTTGCATTGCAAATATTTCATGCAACTTTATTCCTATGCATTTTTTTCCTTTTAGTTCTCTCTTCAATGTTCTTATGCATGTGACTATTATTTTGCATGCATTGATTTCTTTTTTTTCTTCTTTCTTTGTAGGCATTACATTGTTCAACTTTTAATTGTATTAATTACAATGCTTCATCTTCTTTTTCTTATTGCATTTATTTGTGTGTGCATTGCTTTTCTCTAAATTATATATATATACATACATATATATATATATATATATATTCTGTTTTAATGCTTGAATGCTAATTAATCATTTTCTTTAATTTACATGTTGCTTTAATTCGCACACACAAATTACCTCTTTTTGTTATCAATGCATAATTAGTGCGTGCAACATATTTATGTTGCATGCAACCAATCTTTTTCTTTTAATGTACGAATCTATGTTCATGCATATATTCATAAATATATGCACATTTTTAATTTCATTAAAAATGCGGGGTGTTACATTTTCCCACCCTTAGGGAATTTCATCCCCGAAATTCGATAAGAGTAAAATCGAACAACCTCTCGCATAATATACATCCATCATGTGTGCATCCAATTTCTGCAAATATTGTGCACATGTGAAAAGTGCAATACATCATAGTAATACATGTATGCCTAAGCGGTACCTCCTATATGCATGCAAACTTTCCAAAATTTCTTTTTAAAACATGATTCTCACATCCTAAGTATACTAGCAGTTCTACATGAATGCAATATTTTGAAAATCAAAGCACTTTTTCATCTAAATTTTCCCACACCCTTATTGAATAAGAGCATAGTTCATCCAATTGTTGCATCCAAAATTCTACCAACCATCTTTGAATTTGGAATTGTAGAAAAAAATCTAATTTTCTAAATTCGATTTCTTATGTTACAAAATGTATAAAACGGAAAAATTCACGTTCTACGTTTTTCCTTTATGTACCTTTTCTATCTGTACTTGGTTTTTATATAACTACTATATAAATATCCCCTATTTTCCTGTCCAAGTACAGCTTACATAAGAAAACTTTATTTTTCTTTTTCAACTTATCTTGGAATTTTTTTATTTTTATTCATCTTCTCTTAAGATTTTCATTTTCGTTTTTACCATCCTTGTGCAACTTGCTAACAAGTCTCTTGAAATCTGCCTCCATCGCACGGAAATTCTTACGAGGCTTGAGAAAAAATAAGCCGCAGGTGAACTACTGTGGCTACAAATGGAGGTTGGGCACTTCTTTGCCCTTCGACGTGTACCATAGTGTTGGCATGCCTATGGAACCATGCCGAAATGGGGATATCCTTTCGGGAAGAAACAGTTCCTCGAAAAAAGGAAAAGGAATCAAGTGGAGAATTAAGAAGATATTTATGGCTTTGGGAAATATGCTTTTCAAAGACAAACTCTTTTTTTAATACTTTGTTTTTGAGACCTTTTTGAAAACCATTTTCAAAATATTTTATCCGATCTTATAACCATATGCTTTGATACCAAATGTGAAACTCCACGTCCGTTAATGTCACTCTATATAGATGCATTAAGTTTCGTGAAACGTTATAGGTAAATAAGGATATAATATCACAAGACAGACATGTAAAATAGCAGCGGAATTGAAAATTTTATTTGAATCAAAACATTATGGTCCCAAATACTGAGTTTACTAACCAATTATATTAATAATCTGTCTTGCCAAAAATATCAGAGTACAAAAGCATAAAACCATATTTCCCATGCGAAGCCATAAGAGAGTTAACAAGAAGTCAAAGCGGCACATCAATATCCAAAATCCAAGATAAGCTGAAAGAATCCAAATCAACTCTGAGCACTCCCACCTTGAGAACCTAGGGGGGGGGGGACAGAAGAGAGAGAAGAGGAAACAAAAAGGGTCAAACATAAATTCTGGCGAGTCCAGTTACTTTTAAATATAAATAAATAAATAAAAGTATAATGGCAAGTATATAAAAACTGGAAGAACAAGATAATAATAACAAGGACAAGTGTGAACTGATCAAGATAGGTTTGAAGAGAATATATTGCGCTTCTTAAATACGTTTCTCTCCACCGCACCAATACTAGTATATCAGAAACAGAATGATCCCTACAAATACCATTCCATTACATTTTCTTGATTGTTAGGTTACTAGGGATAACAACACTCGACGCTTATACACACGTCGTACTCATTTACTTCCCAGTGGATTAGCCTAATATGGTATATATGTAGCTACCCCTTAATACTTCGGTACACTCCATGGTACCCCAGTCGCACAGTCTCCGTCGTAATACCATAGAAAAGTCCGTTGTCCCTCATCCTACGCCGGAACGACGTACGGATCTCTATATAACAATGATACGTTCCGCATATACCTATCATTACTATGCTGCATAAGCGTACAGACTTCCACCATCGATCGAATCAGATTTCATTCCGTAGTAATGGCCTCAAGTCTACGATACATCACCCAGAGCAGTTATGCATGTATCTAGACTGTCCCACGTATGTATTGTAATTGTAGCTCGATGCCTCAATCGCACGTCCTCTAATGTGCACCGAGTTTCATGGCAAGGCAATACGGAACTCGATCGGGAGCTTTTTCCATATCCGTACAGGACCGTTTTTAAGAGCCTCTATAGATATTTTTAGGGTCTGTTTTCACGGTGGCTATGGCCCCACCTAGGCCCCTCCCTCAACTAGTAAAGACTACAAGAGCTAAATGACTGCCCCTAAATAAAACAATCTAAACATCCATTTGGCGTCTTCCCTCAACCACCGTACCCCGATAGTGAAGGGTGAACGGTGTATTGGTTTCAGCTCTAGTCTTTCCGCATCCCACTTGCTGCCGATGACGGGTATTTGACGATCTACTATCCTTGTTGGTCGTGACCCTTCGCCTCCACGTTGAGGCAACCACCGAATCACCCTAGTGTCACCATGTCACAACATTCTGACTGCATAGATACTTCTGCAGTTAAGGCCCACCCACCTAGTAGTTACGCGCAGACCCAACCTCTACGCGCATAGCCTAAAACATCTACCACCACAAAGAGGACTACTAGAAGCACCTTACGTACCTCAGGAAGCCGTTCCAGTCCTTTGGAGCCATCAGAATAATCAAATGAATGTGCGCTCCCCTCGTGTCTTATAACACCACGATGATCTACCCCGTTGGGTTATTCACCCTCGAACGTGCGGGCTGGTCAAAGCGCCTCACTTTAATATGTTGTTAGACCTTATGTCTAATCATTCTTTTACGCGCTTTCCTTACCTCATCAGGTTTCCATTTAACTTGGTTATTCCCATTCATATTGAATTCTTAATCAGGTTACCAAGTTCCTCTTGCTTATTAATTTCAGTTATATAACTTAACCCATTTAAGTTTATTAATAAGCCCACAACATGTTATTCTTTAGATTGTGGTCCAAGGTCTGTGATCCACAATCCCTTTATATTCTTGTTTGGTAACCATAACATGTTCTACTTAGCAGGTTATTATGCATATCTAGATTCTATCATTTCTACAAGTTATGCTTACCCTAAAAGGTGTCTTTAATTACGTTACTTTATTATTTCTACCGGTTATGTATACCACTAGGTGTCTTTAATTACATAACCTTATCGGGTTAAGTTTATGGGCCTATATGTAAATATTACCCACCCCCTCAGATTTACTTAACCCACCCCATGTTCAACCAATTTTACTTAACCCCAACTTTAGTTCATATTCATAAAATCCCTATGGATTCAACCAGGTTAAGTATTCGAGATTTATTATCATATTTTCATTTATGGTTACAGTATGCTTGACTTCCCACATTAAGCCTACCATTTGTGGATACTGGATATGCTGGGCGGCTCCGGGAAGACTTATTCCACAAATTGGGCTTAACCTCGTGTTTGAGAACGTCTCGTATTTGTACACTTAGACCTCTCACATTAGATTCAACACTTGCGGTCGCTGGATATGACGGTCGGTTCCGGGCAGACTTCCACCGCAAGTGCAATCTAACTTCGTGTCATAAGTGTAGTTACAGTTCCTAAATTCTGTAATCCTGGGCATTTCATTATTATACAATCTTACCATCAACCTCAACCAAACTGCTCCCCGAGCCTCGCTCCCTCGTCCAACGTCTTTTCCCTCATCTAATCTGACCATCACCTTCGATCATCCACATCACCCACATTCGCCGTTAGACACCGATTCCCTCCTAGTCCATTGCTTCCCCTTTGACTCATTGCCTCCTTCACCTACCTTTAAATCCTACGCTCAAGTTGCGGCTTCGCATCAGCCGCTTCCACCCATCCTCCCGAACCCCCTCCCTAGAGGCGTCGGATTCTCCCTCCGTTCACTTCAGTGCGCCAGATGATCGAGTTTTTGAAATTTGAACGCCGTTGCCTAAAGTGTGCAGATAGAAGACACATGGCTAATTAATGTAGGAACACTTCTATCTGTTATTTTTGCTCGTTCTTTGTTCATGCTAGCTCGCGTTGTCCCGAAAAAAGAAAACCATCTTTTTACAACAAAGCTGATCTGTCGCTCCATCCCAACAATACTCGTATATTGAAGAGCCGCGGGGCATTAAGTCTGCGTAGTCAGAATGCAGGGACCCACAAGTCTTCTCAAGTTTCAAATCGTAATTATGGCTCTAATACTTCAAAACCACAATATGCACCAAAAATAACTCTCTCTTCAAACATTTTTCCTTCTTCTGTTTCCTCTCCACTCTCTAAATCAATTTCCAGTCTTGCTCGAGATGGCGGACGCTTGCTTATACCTTACTGCAACCATTATCGATGGACTCTGGTCCATATAGATGCTCAGCCGTGCTCTTGGCTAAACTCTTGGAGATCACTTTGATTGGCCAATCTGGCACACTTCTGATAATACCTTTCTGAATAGTTTCCCTGACATTAATACTAAAAACCATGCCCTCCAACTAAAGATCCTGTCCAAAGAAAATGGAATAGTTCTCTTGCAACAAGCTCCTACCCATGCAGAAACTCCAAAACCCTCTTTCGAACAGGAATCATGGATCAAAATCAGTGGGTTTCCAGAATTCATGAGATCCAACTTAGAAGCCATCAGTGAATCTCTCAAGCCCGTGGGACGTTTAATTGCACCAGACTCATGTGATTAGTCGTTGATGGACCATCGTTTCCTATATGTCAGGGTGCAATTATACGGAGGCATATCCACCCCCTGTACTTACATTTCTCATCTAAAAAACCATTCCACAAAGCTCCGAATCGAGTGGTGGGAGCATGCTCATCCCCCTCAACGTCCAGAAACACTTCTTTTAGGAAAGGATTATGATCAGGATGGTTATATCTTTCAAACGTTGGCTCAGCATGGCTTGCAGGTCGAAGACAACATATATGATGCAATGTCAGATGAAGTGGAGAGACTGGTGCCAGGGCTCATCCCATCTCAACAACAGGATTTGGCTATGCTGATGCAACACAATGCAGATCAGGTGGTACCCCGATGGGATCCATTTGCAGACCTAGATCTTTCAATCCCCATTCATCTACAGCTGCCACCTCATCAGGAGCAACAAGATCATGCTGTACAGGAACAACAAGATTCAACATCTCCCCATGTTTCCTCTGTATCAATAAGGCGGAGTGCCAGAATCAACAGTGCAAGCTCTCTTCCTCCAGGAACTTCTGGTAGTTTCTTTGAACCTGTTGTTTTTTCTTCTGCTAATAAGGCTTTAAATAAAAAATTGGCAAATTGCATGGGCGTGAGTCTGCATGATACACACTATTCTGCCTTGCAAACCCCAGAACAGCAGCATACTAACCAAAATAAATGAAGAATGTATCTTGGAATATTATAGGGTTGGGAGACCCCACTAAAAATCATGCTGTCAATTTAATTATCTCCCTTCTTCGTGTTGATATCTTATTTATACAAGAATCTAAAATTTCTAATCCACCCACTTTCTTATTCATCATCTTTGTGGTCCTCATCTATCTGGTTGGTCCCACGTGGATGTTATTGATACACGTGGCGGACTAATTACAGCGTGGAATGAACAAGTTTGGTTGTTTTGTCACTCTCTATCTCACCCATCTGTTTTGCACGTGACCCTTAGTCATATTCATTCAAATACCATCTTTCACTTTGCTAACGTTTATGCGCCAAATGACCCTCAACAAAGATCTGAAGTTTGGCAGTATCGTCTTAATTTAACATAAACTATTATCGGTCCCTGGATCATTGGTGGGGACTTCAATACCACTCGCTTTATCTTCAAACGCAATTTAGGCAATGCCTCTCTTGATTCTGACGCTTTTAACTCATTCATCAACTCCTGTTCTCTTATTGACCCTCCCATCAACAATCAAAGATTCACTTGGACAAGCAGAAGAGATGTCCCATCTTTGTCCAAAATTGATAGATTTTTCTTTAACTTAGCTTCAGATTATCTCTTTCCTCTATCACTGGTTAATGGCCTTGCCACAACCATCTCTGATCGATGTCCAATTGTGCTTGAAACTCAAGAAAACTCACTACTTAAACGCCCATTCAGATATGAGAGGTTATGGACACTTGAGCCTTCCTTTGATAATTTCATCAAACACATTTGGTCATAACCTATGAATTGCAATTCTGCCACATCCAGAATAGTTTGTAAGCTTCGTTCGTTGCGCAAACGGATTCGTCCATTAGCTAAAAACATTTGGAACTCCATTAAAACCAGAATTTCCTCCACTCAAGATGCCATTCTAAACCTAAACATCACTGAAGAAAATCGTCCTCTTTCAGACTCTGAGCGACAAGACCTGAAATATCATGAAGCAGAATTAGAAAGACTCATTAAGCAAGAAGAAATTGGATGGAAACAACGCTCTAAAGCTAAGTGGATTAATGAAGGAGATAAAAACACTGCATACTTTCACCGTCTGGCCAACGGTCACCGTCGCGCATCCCTGATTTCAGAAATCATACACAACAATTCCACAATAAAAGGTCCCATTGATATCTGTTCCCTTTTTACTCAATTCTACAGAGACATACTAGGCACACCTCCATCCTCATCCCTGATGATTGATTGGAATAAACTATACCCCAACCCTGAGCATATAGCCATTGATCACCCATTCTCAGAGGAGGAAATCTGGATTGCTCTTAAGGATATGGCGGCAGACAAGGCTCCTGGGCCAGATGGCTTTAGCCCATGTTTTTTCAACATTTTTAGCCCACTATAAAACACGATTTAATTGAGATGTGTTCTGAATTCTTTTCCAACCCATTAGTAATTTCTAAGCTCAATTATGCTAATATCATACTAATCCCCGAATTTTCTGGAGCTAACACTCTTCCCTCTTTCAGACCCATCAGCCTTCTCAATACTACCTTCAAAATCATCACAAAAATCTTAGCAAACAGACTCCAAAACCACATTTCTGAGCTGGTGGGTAAAGAATAATCCGCTTTCATTTTAGGGAGAAATATTTTAGACTGTGTTGCGGCCACTCAAGAGGTTATCTCTTTCTGTCATACCACTAATACCCCTGGTGTTCTTCTTAAACTAGACTTTTTAAAAGCATTTGATTCGGTCAATTGGAATTTCATTTTGGACCTTATGTCTCACCGTGGATTCCCTCCGAAATGGTGTAGTTGGATTAAACAAATTCTGACCACCAGCTATTAAACTGTTTGTATTAATGGGGAAGTTGGAGGTAAAAAAAAATCTAAAAGAGGCTTAAGGCAAGGGGATCCCCTTTCACCATTAATCTTTTGTCCCGGTAGCAGATGTTTTTAATCAAATGGTGAAATTGTCACTTGATCACAACATTCTCTCAGGCATAGCTCTACCAAATTCCGATCTAAGCACTGCCAACCTTCAATTTGCCGATGACACAATTCTCTTCACTGCTCCCACCCCACCAAATATCCACTGTTTAAAAGTCCTATTATACACCTTCGAATAGATATTGGTTCTCTCTATCAACTTCAATAAAAGCTCCATTATTATGTTGGGTAATTACTCTAACCTTGGTCCCTCAATTGCTCAATGCCTTAATTGCAAGCTTGGAGCATTCCCCATCACATACCTTGGCATACCATTGCGCCCCACCAAACTACATAAATCAGATTGGATACCCCTTATCTCTAAAATTGAATCTAGACCTGCTAGTTGGAAGGCAAATTCCCTATCCTCAGCTGGCCGCCTTGTTCTCCTCAAGAATGTACTCTCAGCAATGCCAACATACCGGATATCTTTCCATAAATTACCAATCTGGGTTATCAATAAAATTGACTCCATTAGAAGTTCTTTTCTTTGGAATGATGATAAACTGAAAAAACTTGTCAATTAGCAAACAGTATGTCTACCTTACTCTCATGGTGGTTTGAATGTCCCTCAGCTTGCCTCTTTCAACCTCGCACTCTTAGCTAAATGGATTTGGCGTACCCTCTTGCCGCATCAGTTCATTTGGAAGGATTGCATCTTGTTGCAACTTTATAATGAAAATCCATTCTTTGTCCTTCACTTCACTCCATCCTCAAGACCATCGCCATTCTGGATGGGTATTCTAGCTTCGTTCGCTAGGGTTAAATATCTTTTTCATGTTAAAGTTAACAGTGGAGAATCGTGTTTATTCTGGCAAGACATTTGGAATGGGCAGATTCCATTCTCCTCTTTATTACCTAATCTTGGTTCACTTAACATTTCTAGCCCACAAACAGTTGTAGATGTATTTAATTTAGGCCCATTGGGCCTTCTTCCCCAATCGCTGTTTGGACTGAGCACTCTTCAAGAGCTCGCTTCAATTAGGGATATCATGAACTCTTTCCAACTTTCAAATGGACCAGATTCTTTTTATTGGGCTTTGGGCCCTTCAGATAAATTTTCGGTTCGAGCCTGCTATAATCACCTTATCCATCCTGGCCGTTGCTATTCTTACTCTTGAATATGTAAATATCACCTCCCTCCTCGCATTATCTTCTTCCAATGGTTACTCATCCACAACCGCATCAACACAAAAGACAAACTTCGCCGTTTCAATGTTAACGTTGATCCAACATGTGTTCTTTGCCATCTCAATAATGAATCCTTAACCCTTCTCTTCTTTGATTGTGATTTTTCCTTCGCTGTCTGGGTAGCTATTAGCTCATTCATTCTTGGCTTTATCCCTTCATTTCGATCTTTCTTTGATTATTGCCAGTATAACCCCCCAGACCCAACTATGGATTCCTTGGTGGCAATCTTTTCCTGGTGTATTTGGTTAGAGCGTAACGCTTATGTCTTCGACAAATCCAAAAGATTTTGATGGGGACTTGTTACCAAATCTTGCATCTATTCGATCTATGGACATGTACCGTTAGACATGCTAGATTCAGACTCTCCCTCCCTAGGCCGCATTCTCCAGGTACTCAGGGTAGCAATTTGTTGCTCCCATACTGATGTGGCTTGTGATGCTCTGCAAGTTGTTTTATTTTGGTTGTGTATTATTCACTAATATGTGAAGTAGATGCTTTAAGTATATATTATCAGTACTCTTTAGACTGCCTATTATGACCTCCTTGGTCTAAACTATGCTTGCTACTGGTTGGGCCTGTCAACCAGATATTATTATTAGCTTTATATGCATCTACGCTTAACCGGCTGTGTAGCTGCACGCTACACATCCGTCTTCCTCTGTAAAAAAAACCTATATCCTTATAGGTGTTCCTGCCCTTTTTCCCCATATTTAATTATATGCCCAATTCATATTCAAATTATAGATTTTTATGCCCCTTTTCAATTCATCTTTTAATTATGCACCATATACTCTTTTTCCCATGTCATAAATCAAGGCATATATATGTATATTATGCCCAAACCCAAATCCACATGTTTTCCAATTTATACCCTAAGTCCCTATTCACATATTTCAATACAAGTTATACCCAAATTCATATTCACATATTTTACCAATGTATGCCTAAAATTCATATTCACATATGTTCCAATTTATGCCCCTAATCAATATTTACACATGTTCCAATTTATGCCCAATTTCATATTTACATATGTTCCAATTTATGCCCCAAACCAATATTTACACATGTTCCAATTTATCCCAATTTTATATTTTACATATGTTCCAATTTATGCCAAATCATATTTTACATATGATTCATTTTACTTCCAAATCATATTTTACATATGTTCCAATTTATGCCAAATCATATTTTACATATGATCCAATTTACTCCCAAATCATATTTTACATATGTTCCAATTTATGCCAAATCATATTTTCAAGTGTATGCCTAAATTCATATTCACATTATTCAACACGATATGTGCCCCCAAATCCACATTCGTATATTTCCAAATTTTGTGCCCAAATTTATATCTTTCCTAATCGTTCCCAATTTCGCACGTTCGCATATTTCAGCGTTAGGCCTAGGCTCGAAGGTAGCCCGACTATATAAAAATAAAAGGGAAAGAGGGAGAGAAGAGAATCAAGAATAAGCATAATAACGAATCAATAATAAACTGATAGAAATTGGCATAAAAACTGAATAGGCATATTATGACAAGATTTGACATGGTGACGATATGAACATATAAAGACAGATCTGATAATTATGTCATAACAGAACTTGTTTAGGCATAGATCCAATATCCGATTTTTATATACGTTTTATGATTACCAATTAAATATTTAGATCTAAAAATAACTTGAACTCACAGTGAATAGATCTATGGAAATGGATCCAAATTACTGCGAAGAACACGTTGGATTTGTTGTAGCAATCGTTGAATTTGTATAATCTTTGCTGAATTGGATTTGGAGAAGAAAAGACCATTTGATCTATGTTGCAGCAGAGCTCCTCCATTGCCACCGTTTTTTTAGATGAATAAAAGCCTAGGTTTAGGGTCCTATTTATAGGCGTTTAGCAACGTATTTAGACCAGAAACCAGTCCACGTTCACTGAATGCTTCTTTATTTGCGCGCAATCCTTAATTTAAATCATGTTTATTCGCATTCAACTCTTATGTGTATATAAAACCTTTCTATTTAATGCATCACATTTGTTCAACTTTTTATCGCCATGTATATATGTATACATATATAAACACATCTCTTCTTATTTTCATGCAATTAAATCCATTAATTGATTGCTCATTATACTTTCTCTAATTTATCCTTCTCTTTTTATATATATCATTTTTAATTTGAATTGCATGTTTATGCATGCGCTACCTTTATTATTAATTTATTAATAATCTTCCTCTTTTTATTCTGCATGCACTGATATGTTACTTTATTTAACACATTACATTCAAATTATTGCATACATTTATTAATTCATTTTTATTAATACATTTTATCTTCTTCTCAATGTATGTATTTCATACATTTCAATCAATTCATTAACTTTTCTCTTTCTAAACCTTATCTATGCATGCCTTTTTTTAACTGTAATCAATTATGTTAATATTATCCATTCCTATGCATGCAATCAATTTTAACATTAATGTATCAAATGTACATTCTCTTTAATATCCTTATGTAACTTTGCATTGCAAATATTTCATGCAACTTTATTCCTATGCATGCTTTTTTTTCTTTTACTTCTCTCTTCAATATTCTTATGCATGTGACTTTATTATTTTGCATGCACTGATTTCTTTTATTTCTTCTTTCTTTGTATGCATTACATTGTTCAACTTTTAATTGTATTAATTACAATGCTTTCTCTTTCTTTTCTTATTGCATTTATTTGTGTATGCGTTGCTTTCCTATATATATATATATATACACTACAAGAAAAGGTCAATTTAGTGACGGCAATATACCCTCACCAGCCCTCACCAGCCCTCACCAACCGTCACCAAATGCCGTCACAATTTATCTGGACGCTAAGTAAATAGCGTCCAGATTAGCGACGGCTTTGGACACCCAAATTGGTGAGGGCTGGCGACGGCAACATGCCACGTGGACGGAAAATGTGGACTTTCAACTTTCGTGACAAACTGTCACCAGCCCTCACCAACTAGCCGTCGCAAGCCCTCACCAACCCTCACTAGTGTTGATAAATAAGCCCTCACCAGCCCTCACAAGCCGACACAAATCTGGGTGAAAACTTGTGGCAGGCCGTCACCAGCCGTCACCATGCTGAACCAATAAGCCCTCACCAGCCCTCACCAGCCCTCACTATCCTGTGTATATTTTCTTGATTTCCAGCAGCTATAAGACCTTCAAACCACGCCAACTCAAATCCAATCCACTCACAACTCATATACAATCACTTTCACACTCTATCACCTCATATATACTCCAATTCATCACATAAACCAACATATATGATATTAAACGTCACATAAACCAACATATAGCTAGTAAACGATAAATAAACACAATAAACCGTCCAAAAACTAACATCACGTCCACATAACGTCCACATAACATAAACAAACTAGCAACGTCTCCAAAAAACAACATCACGTCAACAACTAGTTTATACGCAAAACCAAGTCCAAAATAAAAAAAAAGGACAAATACCTACTCATCCTCCTCCTCCTCCTCCTCGTCGTCGTCCTCCTCCTCCCCGGTACCAATCTCACTCGGCGGCATATGCCCATGCTCCTGGAGATATGCAGCAATCCTCTCGTCTAGCATGGTCGCAAGCCTGTTCTTCTGGAAGTCCTGTCTCTGCCACCTGCTGTCGAAGCATGGCAATCTCCTCCTCGTCCCGACGCCTCGTATAAGAGGCCTGAGTCCCCGTTGGCTGTAATTATTATATTATAAACATCACTTGAAAAATGTATTATAAATTCGTTATGTTTAAATATGTCAAACACTTTAAACTTTTAATAGAACTTGAATATGTTTAAATTCTGTAATAAAATGTTTTACCTCCATGTTTCCAAAACTGTAGCGCCTATTCCTATTAGGCGGGCCGATGATGGAGTCCCAAATGCGATTGCACTCCTCTACATCCGGCTCCTGGCCTAACTCCTCTGCTCGAGCAGTTACCCTCGCACTGTATTTGTCCTGCGATAGCGGACAATTATGAAATACATTAAATATTCAATTTCTAAATAAAAATGTGAAATACAAATTATTACAAATGCTAACCATCACTCCACGGGACTTATTGTCCGTCCATGTATATGTGGTGTTACCATCCTCGTCGGTCCGCTCGACGGCATGAGTCTGTGTAAACACCTCAGCAAGTGTAGGCTCCCGATGGAGAGACGAACTCTGAAGTGATACAATATATATTTGGAATTTATCAATACGAGTAAAAAAAATTAGAACCATCTACAAATGTGATTTATCATTCGTACCAATTCGCGACGGTGCTGCGAGAATGACTTAGACCCACCCCGATGCAAAGCAGGATTCTTGAGTCTGTTTGCCCGGTTTCGCTCTGAAAGCTCCTGTATGTTTAATTATACGATTAATTGATTGATATACAGAATACAAATTAAAAATAAGTTTAATTAATTTACCTTCGCTTTTTCCGTAGACCACAGTCGCTGGAAACCTTCGTACGCCTCCTGGCTCATCCATGGAGGCCTCTTTCCATATTTTTTGGCCTTATATATATTGCCTGAATAATTTTTCCTCATCTTCTGGTTCCATGCATTGAGGAAAACACTCATATCTTCGTCCCTAACCCGTACAGCAACCTATAAATTAACAAACAAATTGTATTACATATTTTATATAATTTTGTAAATGAGAAATCCATTTATACTTACGAGAACCTCCGCGAGAACGGCATTCCTAATATGCGCAGGAATATCGTCCCAGTGGGGCCACTGTCCGCGAGAACGCCTCTGTCCGCGAGAACGGCATTCCTAATATGCGCAGGAATTTCGATTATTGGATACTGCAAATCTAACAAATTCATTTACACCATTATAGAAATGTTCTTTCACTGAGCCTTACATTCCAATTCTAACTTCATACATCCAACTACGGTCAATGTAATAATCAAACATTTTTCCTGATTCAAAAATATATGTCAGTGATTTCGATAACACATGGCTATTTGAATTTAACAAATTCATTTACTTAAAAATAGTTTGTTTTCGTCGAACGATTTCTAAACCTTTTTCACTTCAGAAAATTTTCAAACAATCCATTCATAACTCAACCTACATGTTAAAAATCATATTTTTAACGATCGTTAAAAATCATATTTTTCATACATCGTTAAAAATCACCTACATGTTAAAAATAATATTTCTGTCAAACTAAGATTTATTCCAAGGTGTGATTATTTTCCATGACTCACATACATGTTAATAATAATATTTTTATCCAACTTGCATTTTACTTCTTAACATGTCAATATTTTTATTTGCAAATATTGAGTTTGGGAACATGAGTATTTATTTGCTTTCATGATAATCTTATTCACTTCATGATAACCTTTCATTTTCATAACACAATGAATTTTCCACAAACAAATCAATACTCAATAGAGTTGCCAAACTCACATTTCTCAATATTTCATATTCATTCACATTCACTCAATCAAATAAATAATGAATAGAGTTACCAAACCCATATTCAAACAATCCATTCAATACTCAACCAATCAAGCCAATTTCATTCACATACGCACAAAATCAACCACCACACCAATAAACAACTAAATCCACAATTTAGGGTTTCAATTCATGAAATTACTTAACATATACATCTAATTAAATCATCATTAATTAATTAATTCATGAAATTAGCTAGGTTAGAAATCATACCTTAAATGGAGGAAGTAATTGAGAGGGATGGAGTGGGCTTGAGAGGGGTGGAGTGGGCTGGCGTGGGCTGATGACGACGGTGGCGTGGCTAATCGGCTGGCGGTGGCGTGGCTGATCGGTGGCGTGGCTAGCGAGGGCACTTGGCTGATCGTATTTTTTTTTCGTTCGGTGAAAAACGATGGAAGAAAGTGAATGGTGTAAATTGCTGTAGCTTCCCGGTATTAACTTCGTTTGGCGAGGGTTGGCGAGGGCCGCTTTTTTTAGCCCTCGCCAGCCGTCGCCACTCTCGGTCGCCAAACGCCCTTAATCTAGTAGTGATATATATATATATATATATATATATATATATATATATATATATATATATATATATTCTGTTTTAATGCTTGCATGCTAATAACCATTTTCTTTAATTTACGTATCGCATTAATTTGCACACACAAACTACCTCTTTTTGTTATCAATGCATAATTAGTCACTACAAGAAAAACTGCATTTAGCAGCGGCAAAATCGGCTTCTAATCCATCGCTAAACAGGCCTTAGCGACGGATTTGCTACATAACAGTGTGATCGGTAAAAACCATGACGGTATCTGAGTCAGATTTTGCGACAGATTATAGCATGAGTTTTCCGCCATTTTACTAATGATATAATAAAAATAAAATTTTATTTATTAGTTTAATTTTAATTTATATACCGACTATTTACGGACGGATAATTAATTTAAAATAAAATACTATTCACAAAAGGAGTTGGTAAACCCTTACTAATTACCAAGGGATTAGCAACAAAAAGTTTTGACAAAAAATCTGGCTCTTTTTTTTTGTCGGAAAACCCTTACAATTCAGCAAAGGATTAGCAACGAAAATTAAATTGAGGTAAACTTAACCTCTTTTTTTTGTTGGTAATCCGCCGCTATTCCCCTTCTGATCTGCATATATATATATATATATATATATATATATATATATATATATATATATATATATATCGAACTAACATCATTCAATCGTGAACACTAAAATATATAACATATTAAAAAAATGATAAATTAGCCAACAATATTAATTTAAAACTAAAAAGAACATTCATAATCACATACAAAAAAACCACAACATCCATAATCCTTCATCAATTAACACACCAAGCTGAACTATGAACAACAAAACTATTCAGTTGGTGCTAACATTATCCCAAATACAAACACATATCATCCATAACCATACTAAAAACACATAACGTCATATTTACACCAAAATAAGTCTAACATACGTACCCTACGAGATTACTAAGATGACGATGACGAAGTCATGAGAAATCTAGGATTTTATCAAATAACATGTTCGCTTCCTCGTTGCCGTTACATTCCAAATTCTGTTTTTTTTCATCCTCCTGCACAAGTACCGACAAAATATAAATGCATTCATTTTTACATGAAATAACAGAAATCATCATAAAGACTGAGTTACTTGCAAAATATTCAACAATTGTGCAAGCAACTCAGCAGCAAGCAACTCAGTTAATTAGCAAGTGCCCAAGGTTACCATCCATAAAATGGTACAAATCTATGCTAGTTTCCTGTGGCAATGAAAATATAACAAAGTTAATTAGCAAACTGTGTGCAAACCCAAAGCAAAAGGAGGACTAGGACTGAGAAACATGAGCAGGCTTGGGTACTTATCTAATCTAGATATATTTGCAACATAGTTTTGGCAAAATTGATGCATAATATGTATAGTTAGTTAAAAGAATTATGGATTGTCAATAAAAGATTTGATGATGAATAAATGGTCAGTATCTGACTAAATTAAAACATAATGGTGTTATCCTAGTATCCTTACGTTAGAAGTTTCTTTTTAAAGCACGAGAATGAATTCATGATGCTTTGGCTCATTAATAATTTTCTAAATAACTATTATGCTACCATGAAACGTTTAAGATTCTAATTATAATATTTAATTTTTATGGCAATTATTATTGCAATAAACCTAAAGATCTTAAACTGAATCTAATTTGATCAAATACTTATTCTATCCTAAACCGATTCCATAAACAACACCCTAAAAGATTTCTTGTCATTGTATTGCTCCTAAAACTTGATCGCAGATAACATGTTCAACTTGTCATTGTATTGCTCCTAAAACTTGATCACAAATAACATGCTCAACCAACACATTAAATTTGAATATAATAATAGCAGTGAATGAAGCTTGCTTAATTTGCAAATAAATTACTACATATTTCAATTACAGGGGATGTTAATATTCTGAAGAGGATGCAAAGGCTATCATGGTTCAAATTTAAAATGTCATATCTTTATGTCATCTACAAGGTGTTCATCGAGATCTCAAGCTAGAGGTGATTAACAACCACAAAGGTATCAAATAAGCTTGTCAGGTTATACATACACTGTTTCAGTTTTTTGTACATAATTTTCTTTTCGCTTCCAAGGATGATAAGTCTACCTTGAAAGCAATAGCTTAACTTTAGATTTAAACAACATTTCATTTCTCAGCATGAATCCTACAAGCTATGTGTTCAAAAAAAAATAGTAACAAAAATAGCATCAAAAATAAGACCTTTACCTGATCACATAACCTCGAAATACCCATCAACAAAAGGAGAAATACTAGTAAATACTTAAGCAGATTTCCTTCCTTCTTATATTGACTAAGTTGTTTGTAATAACTCTAAATAAGCATAATTTTCAAGACTGAAATAAAAAAAAATTCTTATTTTCTTCATATATAGCAGAAACAAAAATGCAATACACCCATACCGCATCTATATGTGAACGCAAGCCTGCTTCATTACCAAGTACTGAGCATCAGATCTGAAAACGAAGGTGGAGATTGGGTTGGCGATCGAGGTAGGAATAGTTTCAGATCCATCCATTCAATTTGTATTATCGATGGAACTTGGGTGGCGATTTTGTCAGAGGCCGGGGCAGACCTGCGATTAAGGCACCGAATTGGAATACAACAAGTGGGCGGTGGCTGGTTAAGTTAGCGGTAGGCAACGACTTGGAGGAGGAATAACAAGAAGCGGAGGAAATGGTGCGATAGCCATGGAATTGCGAAGGTTGCGTCGATTGAACAATTTCAGTTTAGATCTGGAGGAAAATTTTAAGTATTAGGGGTTTTCGATAGAATAGCAGGAGCGTTGAGGAGTTAATAAATTAATAGCGGGAAAGGGGAAAATGTAATGTCCCGCATTTTTAACTACTGAATAATTAATTAATTTAATTATTAAATATCGATTTGGCGATATCGATAACTTGAAATAAATAATGTATATTCAATTAATATAAATAATAGAATAATATATTTATTTTTGAAAAGGTCGAGAATAGCCGAATTTCCAATATTGTGTGAATTAGATCATTTATAAGATATATTTCAGTTTAGAGTTGAACTATAATAACGAATATATTGTTTAAACGATGGTTGGGCATATAAATTATATATTAAATATAGTCGAGCTCGAAATGGCGCGGTAGTTCGTAATTTGGCGATTCGAACTTTAAACGAATATACAGAAGCCGTTTTAAATCGAATTTTTGTGAAACAAGAAATGTTAGGAGCTGGTGAAGTATATTTTTCTGATGGAAGAGAAAAATCAGAATTTTGTCGTATAGATTGCAAGATATGTCCAATTCAAATTTTCAAATAGTCGCTATAGAATCGTTCGTCGACCGTAACAATTTATTTGAAATAACTTCATACTGGGTTCGAATTTAGACAAGATTCTTTTGAGACGTAGTGATAATTTTATTTTTAGAATTTTACTGTAATTTTTAATTATTTTAATATGCAACTTTTTATTTTGAGTATTTTGCACCCTATATCAATATTTTGAGGTTTCAAAATATAAGTTAAACTACCGATATTATTATATTTTTGGGATCGTGACACCTCGCTGAACATGACAACATTTTTATTTCTGTCGATAGCAGTTCATATGTGAACGAAATTTTATAAAACGGGGTGCTCATATTTTATAACATAAAAATCAAGTGTGCAGGGATATGTTGTTAAATTAATATCCACACCAAATTCCACCATACGCTAGGATCAAACTGAAGTGGTAAAATTCATTTCCGGAGGTGGGTTCCAATGTAAATAAGGAAGGAAAGCTTGAGTTGATGTATGAATACAATATATGGGAACCTTAAGTGGATCATTCTGAACAACTAAAAATGGCGGTTTTATGACACAAAGTAATGCAACTCATCATTTTCCCACAACAGACTTGTTAAAAGCATTTCTACATTATGCATGACTAAACTAGGAGTAATTTTAGAACAAAAATGACTTCAAAGATTTGTTTCCAGAAGATCCAAATATCATTTATATTAGAAAATCTACTGCAACTTATTTAATACACAAATAATATGAATACAAATTTTAGTAGCAAGTCTTATATAGGCCTTAACGCAATAAGTTTTGCACAAGCACATGCCTATAAGGAAGGCGCACAGCTAAGTTTGGGAAGAATCACCCAATGCGTACGTAACGAAAATGACATGAGTGTGCATCAATGAAATCACCCCATTTGGAGTAATTTTCACATTGCCCCTTGAAATTCGGATGTATTTCAGGGGAGCAATGTGTAAATCACTCAAAATGGGGTGATTTTATTGGTTGGGCACACCGGATCAGGGAGAATCTGGTCCAGGTGATCCCAACCCCTTTCCCTAGCACGGCAAGCCATTCTCTTTCTTTCTGCTGAAGCAAGGCACGTACATGCCTATGGAGAGGAGCAGACCTACAGTTACTCTAGACATTGAAAACACGCGAGCACATGCTAGAAAGAGAAGAAAAATATAGCACCAACCTACCCATTTCAAAATCAACTACAACTCAGAGATGAAAACTCATGGCTAAACATATAGGTACGAAAAGAAAACCAATCAAATAGTAATGCCTTTGCAACTAAGCTTCGTATGTTTATTCGGTTTGCACAGTGCTACTGCTACATTAACCCTATATGCTAAACAACGCAGTCCTATGGATATACAATCGCATGTCCTCCCTGTAAAACATAAAGAATGCACATGGATAATCCATCGTAGTACTGGGGAAAATAGAATAGCCGCACATGCAAATCAAATCCAAACGCAGACCTACCAACCTTCTACAGTCCCCGACTTCCTTGGCACGCACGGAGTTAAGGCTATAAATACATCACCTGGTACATCTTTTTCTCTCATCTTGACCCATTCGAATCCGCATGTTAAATGGCAAATAAAAATCTAAAACTAACGTATCTTCACTCCTCAAACCGTTAGCTTCAAACTGAGTTTCTGACCGCGATTTAGGGGTTGATCCGCCGGAGTTCGAAAATTTGAAATGAGGTGGAAACATGGGTGGAGGAAAGAAGAACGGTGAGAGGTGGGAGTTTTATTTTCGTGAAGTAATCCAAGCGGAGTGGAGAGGTGAGTTCGGTTTTGGAAATGATGAAGAAACAGGGAGGGCCGAGAGTGATGAAGTTTCAAAATGGTGAAGTGTATATGCTACAGGCAACATGAATGATGAATGGGAAAGAAGATAATCACGTGGACGGGTGGTTTATTTTCTTGGGCTGATGGAAATTTTGTTAAGGCCCAAAACATATAAAAAAAGAAAAAAAAAAGAGATAGAGAGGAAGAAGGATACAAGCCATGAACGAGTAGAAAGTGAAAGATGGGGGGTTTCATGGTGCAGACTTCACGTACAAGGGGGTTACGGCTGTCTTAACTGGTGTGTTTGCTTATGGAAGATGCGGCCTGATTTAAAAGGAAAAAAAGGTATTTGCGGAAATAAGTGGATTAAGAAAAGATAATTAAAACTTAATAATTTATTTTGAAAATATATTTTTATCTAAAATCAATCGATTTCATATAAAAGGAAATACTTATAAAATGAATAGAATTTTATAAAAGGGATCTTTATATAAAAAGTAAATAGAATATTATATATGAAATAAATAGGATAATATGAAAAGAAATTATTGGGGAAAATAAATAGAATTAAGAAAATGAATTTATAAGATATAAAAGAACAACGAGAAGTTGGATTCAAAGTAGATTTTAAATAGAATATGTTTTAAACAAATAAATTGAGAAGATTAATTTATAAATAATATTCTATAAATTAAATAAAAATATTTATCTTTTGATAAATGAAATATATAAGTCGAACTTATATAGAGAAGTAGAAATCGATTTAACACCGATATTTTATGGAATATGAATTCAGCATTTATAAAGGGAAATTTAAATGAGATTTTAAGTGTTAGAAGTTAAAAGGAGATTTTCTATACAAATAATTCTGTAAATAAAAATATAAATAGAAATTAAAGTTGAGATATTATTTTCAAATATGAAATCAAACTGAATAGGTTATGTAAAAGAAACCTTATTCACATTCGAATGTGAATAATGAGAATAAGCAAAGATTTTGCAAATAAAACATGTGTAAAGGAAATTGAGTTTTGAAATAGGAATTCAAACAGTAATGAAATTCCGAATGGTTAAGAAATAAAGAACTTGTTTAATAATGAAAACAAGTGTTGTGATTTATAAAAAACATTTATAAATGGAATAAAATTATATTTATCAGTGGATAATTGAGATTGTGAATTCAACAGTGCATGGGCAAAGCGATGTTTTATTTAAACATCAGTTTGAATCCGAGAAAGAAGTTTGGGAATGTTTTTTTCCAAATAAGAACCAGAAACGTTTTATAAATTTAGAAAATAAAAATTTACAAATATATAGAAATGGGGAAATGGATAAATTAAAGATAATTTAATATAAAGAGATAAAAGTGGAATGATGAATGATCGATAGATTTTCCATTTAGAAATAATGTCGTTGGATGTACACCTGTTTTTCTTTGATAGTTAAATCACCGACTATCGAAGTTTTTGACCATTTTACATCGTCAATACGGAGAGACCGAGATCAGGTTCATTATCTGAAAACCACTCTGTATGGACGTTAGCGTTGCGATCAAATATTGAAGACGGAGTTATGCAAGGACTATCCTGTTTATAGAATAATGCCTTCTGTTTGTCCATTCCCAGGACAAACGTGAATGGACGAATGTCTGACAGAGTATATCTAACGCATCGCGTAAGTTGATCTCTACAAACGTACTTACGTTTGGTGGCGGAGGAATTCGTTTCTCTTAGCTTCATACCCGTGGTATTTTTGAGGAAATCAATTTGTGATTTTGGCGGGTATGACGATGTGGCATTCAAAGTGAATGGTGGTCAAATGTTTCAAAAGATACGTAATGACCTCAAGCCTCATCAACCGGGAGATGACAGAAATCGAGCAGGCAGCAAGGCTATGTGGGTCACTCCCATTAGGGTGTATACCACCTATCTAGAGAAAATCCATTTCATTCTATTGTCTATTTCGATGCTGTCCCTTTTCGGGAAGACGGTGGGTAGCTCCCAACCGTTGGTGATATTCATTCGATACACTCAAGCGAAATGGGTGGTCGGTCATGTGAGGGCCGGGTTCTAAGATGTTCTTGTTGAACCCAGTGTATTCGCCTCTAGAGATACACTATCGGCAGGTGGTCCCATACCTTGTCATAGTCGGAATCCAATTTCCAATAAGAGCTCGCGGTTTTGTTTGTATACTATATATGTAGAACGTGAGATGCAAGCGTTCTGCTAGTTTGTTATTTACTTGTGATTAGACATTATTATAATATCAGAGAAGTATTGATTTCCAAAACTGTTTTGGGTTATCGTAAGGTAAAAACCGTCCGTGTTTATGTGTGGATCGGTCTTACGATTATCTTTTCTTTTGGAAAGGATTTTGAAAAAAGTTAAACCGATGATTTGAGTTTGCTCACACCAGTCCAATGACTGACCCAGGGTTTATTTTGTTTTGTTTTCCCTAAACTCTTGGGTGCCCAAATTTGTACGGGCAGTCAAGTAGTTCAGGCATTTACAGATATACTTGGAGGAGCTTGAAGCATGAGGCTTCAGAATTATATAGCTATTGTTATTTCCGCTGTGTATAAGTGTTGTACTCTGATAATGTATTGTATATATATACTATTTCATTTCAAAGTTATGTTATATTATATTTTATTCGTTCCGCTGTGAGATTCGTATTACTCTGATTTTATTCTGTAGTGATCTTCTTCTTCTTCTATTCTAATTTTCTATCTTATCTATTCTCACCCTCTAACTTCTTTCTACAAATGATCAGGTATTTTTGATGTCTGAATAGTCAACATGGCAGTTTTGTGTTGATTTTCGGAGTCGAAAATCCCGGGTCGTTACAGAAAAATTTGTGGATGGAGCCAAAAATTTAGATTAGGAGGAAATTTATGGAAATAAAGACAAAGTCCTATTATTTAGAGCTATGATAAAACGCATATTAATATTATATTGTTTAAAGTACATTTTTAAAACTAAAAATTGTGCAAATTAATATTATGCTTTTCGAATACTGAACTACATGTTTTCTGACTCCAAATTTTTGATAATTATTATGCAATAAACAGTTTTACTTAATAGAAAAATCCATTCAAATCTACAATTATAAATGAAATTTCTTTGCCTGGTTATAACAGGAAATAAAGACAAATAATCAACACTGCATGCTCTGAAACCAAACAGTAGCAGTTGTAAATGTAGAATAAAATTGTAAACAAACCTTAAATGAGAGGCAGACATTGAAAGGAAAGAAAATAAAATAGGTCTGAATATTCAAGAGTGGAAAATGAGAATCAACTGGGATAATTAATTTGATTTAATAAAGAAATCCATTCAAAATCTGCAAAATTACAAATGAATTTTTTATTCCTCTTGTTATAACAGGAAATAAATCAACAAATCATCAGTTCTCTATGAGAATCAAATCGTAAACAAAACTTAGATGAGACACAGACGTAAAAATGGAAGAAAATAAAACAGATTTGAATATTAAAGAGCGGAAAATGAGAACTTATTGTGATAGTTAATTTTATATAATAAAAAACCCTTTAAAACTGTGGTTATAAATGAAATTTCTTCCCTTTGTTTTAAAAGGAAATAAATCAATAAACTATCAGTGCTCTGTGATTTGAAACCAAGGTTCAGTAATTATAAATGAAGAAGTATTAATCGTAACAATTTTAAAGTTATAGTTGATAAGTTAAAAATTATTAACAGTAATAGTTATGATCTTTTCCATAAGCTATAAGTGAGAAAAATTCAACCATTTTACGGGTGTGTGCTCTAAGCTAATTAAGATTCCCTCCTTGTATGTTTGCATGTATATTCTAATTTACTTAATTTGAAACTAAATTAATTTTCGAAATATTTAGTTAAAATTATGGATGATGTTTAAATAAAAAATTGGGTCATTTGGAAACTATCAAATTGCTCAAATAGAAATTATTAAAGCATTTATTTATCTTTATCATCAAATTCAAGATATTATTTTGGACATTTTAGATTTATGCAAATTAATCAAAATATTATACAGTTATGTCTTGAAAATGTAAAAACATATGCATTTTTCATTGGTTTTCAGATTGTAGAAAAAGTATAACAAATAGAAATAAAGCAGTCACATATAAGATTATATAGTGGTTCAAAGATAATTGCTACGTCCACTTGAAGCTCTTTTACTAATTATTTACTATTTTGTGATTGCAAAAGGATAGAGCAAACAAGAGCAGAAAAAAGGATCATTGAAAAGAAGTATTGTCCACGTATCTACAGCTAAAGGCAATCAAATATCTCGTTCAAAACTCTCCACAAGGATCTCATCGTTAGGACCAAGTTACCTACGGAATTTGAGAACTTTTAGGATCAAATATCTTAAATTTTGGGTACTTTATCTTTTTATTCCGTAATGTTATGAAAATTAAAAAAAAAATTATGAACACTTTTAGGTTTACTTCATAAAATTTCCAAATTTTTTATTATTTAAAATACTAAATGTTATTTTTTCTAAATTTTATTAAAAAGTTAGTTGAATCAAAATACAATTTTTTTTTATTTTGACTTTACAAGTATTTCAAAATTTGTTTATAATTTTAGTTTAGAAAATAAAAATTTAATTATCAAATATTAAATATAATAATTATATAACTGAATATTAAGTATAATCATTGAATATTAAATGTAATTAATACATACTATATATTTACTAGTTATTAAGAATTAAGTATACTAATTTATTAAATTCAAAAAATAATTACTGATTATAGATAATACTTAGTAATTATGAATTATTTATTAATAGTCATTGTTATAAGTTATAAATAGATCCTATCTAAGTTTTCGTTTATAAATTATCATTTCAAAACTACAATCTTAAATTATTAAATATTAATTGTGATCAATTTGTTCTAGAAATATTGAAATTTAAATTTTTTTAATAGAATATCGAATGGTAGATAAATTTATTAATTTTAATTTTAAATTATTTGATAATTATTATTACCTAACCAATATAATATATTATTTTTTAGTTAAATATTGAATATTTATATCAATTATAATTATTAAATATTACTTCTTAATGTTTACTAATAAAATTTATATTATAAATGATAATTATTAAAAATTATATTTATTTAGTATTATAAATGAATATTAATTATAATTTCTAATTATAAATAATCAACATTAAAAATTAATTAAAGACAAAATATAGTTATTGTTTATAAATTATAATAAGCTATTATAAATTTATTAATTATCAATTGTTAAAAATTTATTAATTATCAATTGTTAAAAATTTATTAATAATTATATTTATAGATTATAATTAATGACTGTTGCTAAAAAAGTTTGTTAAAAATATTAAATATTAATTATTATTTGTTAATTGTTAATACTAATTATTAGAAATTTATTTTCATTCATAGTTATGTAATAATCATACGAGTCCCTTGCAAATCCCTTGAAAATCTGCTGCAAAATAACTTCAAAAAATACATGACGGTAAACTGTCTCAAATTGCGATGGAATTCAACGACAAAAAAATGATGACGTTAAAGCGTTGCAATTTCCTACGGTTTAGTGACGGAAATCAGAACTCGATGGTAATATTTTAAAACAAGATGAAATAAAAAATCCAAGATAATATCCCTTACAAATTCCACAAAAATCCGTCGCTAATTTACGACGGAATTTTCCACTGTTAAAATCTGCAGCTATTTGCACTTTTTCTTATAGTGAGTGCATGCAACATATTTATGTTGCATGCAACCAATCTTTTTCTTTTAATGTATGAATCTATGTTCATGCATATATTCATACATATATGCACATTTTCAATTTTATTAAAAATGCAGGGTGTTACAGAACTGATAGCCAAAGTGCTATACGTTTGGCGGAGAATTTAGTGTTTAGTTCATGAACTAAGCACCTTGATGTGAGGGAGTCATTTCTAGTAGCCATGGACGAGGGTAAGCTAGTATACATTCGGAAGGTGCACACGACAGATAATGCGGCAGATATGTTTACTAAGGCATTGCTTGTTGGAAAGTTCGAGCATAGCTCGAACTTAATTCTCTTATAGAGGTGCTTGGTGCAACAGGATGGCATGGTTATGAGAGAGTGGTTTGTTTGATGAAGAGGAGTATCGGTGAGAGATTTGAAATCTATCTTCATGGTAAGTACACGTTTACACTCTCTAGTAGATTATTTTTGATAAGATAGTTTTGATTTGAATACTTTCAACACTTCATTGGCTGTGGCTTTGCCGGAGCTCGTTAACGGAGTGCATGGGTGGTGGCTTTGACGGAGCTCGTTGGGAAAGTATTCATATTGATTGGTTGAAGGTAAATGGAAATACTTGGGAACAATGGAGTTTGGAGATGTTAATATTATCGAGGTGGAGTGTTAGATATTGCGATACTATATATGTTGGATAGAAGTGGTCGAAGATAGCTTCGTCTCGGTGAAAACGGTTTGCGATTTGGTGCTATGGAGCTCAAAATGTCGCATGGTGGAGTTGAATACGAGCTGTTTTTCAGCCTGTTTTCTGAAGGCTTATTTCTGTAATTTTAAGGGGTAAAAAGAACTTTTGTTTGGATGGGATTCTAACCTATATAAGTTATTTTCTATTTCGTATGTATAGGAGCTGATTAATCAAGGGTTTATTTCTCAAGAAAAAATTAGGGTTCATAACCTAATTTTCTAATCTTCAATTCTATTTTCCACAAACACTTTTCTAGATTGAAATATAATGATCATTGTATCAATATATTGTATTCCTTTCATCGTGCCAATAATATACTCCCTCCAAAGTGGATGTACACTAACTAGTTGTTAGCGGAACAACTACAAAACGGTGTGTGATTTAATTTTGCTGCTGTTGACATGATTGTTTGCTTGAGATTGAGGTAGGATTGTTTGGATTGGCGTATCATTATTTAGTGATTTGAGTTATTGGGTTTTGGTTGTTTTTGCAAATCTATCAACAATCTTGTCTTCCACGGCTCATGTTATTTGAGTAATTTATTTGAATCGTCTTGAATCGATTTAATCACAACAGTTCCAATAGTAAATACTACGTAATTAAGCTAGTGGTAATATTTTGTACAGTAGTTGAAAATACCGTTCATATTTAAAACCTTGTTATGTTAGTTGTCTAAATTTCAGGTCCATACATTTTTTTTCAAAATCTAGAAAAGTTTGACTGTGTACACAGTAATAGCTGGATCGATTATTTTGGTTGACCCCTTAGAGCATTCGCAACCGGGAGTTGTTTGGGAAGCAACTGGCCCCCAATTGGGGTCAGTTGCACTATTTTGGGTGGCTCTTAAAAATGACATTAGCGGGCTTTTTTAAAGCCTGTTAATATATATATATATCCTTAATAGGCTAGAAAACAGCCTTTAAGGAATTTTTTTTAAAAGATGCTTTAGCCGGCTTAAAATAAGCCGGCTAAGGTGGTACCCAACTTCCTCTGGCTGGGGGAAGTTGGAGGTCAACCGTACTTGATTTGATCTCCAATAACCCACTTGGTTTGTAATTCCGTTACCTATCCTCAGTATTTAAATATCTCATCCATTCAAAAAGCTTCCTTCTCCACTCTTCTTCCCAACATTGGAATCGTCTTCACTTACATCTTTCTATTACGTGTGTTTCGTGCGAGTGGTTTGGGTTTCCGTCTTCGTTAAAAAATATATTCCCAAAACTTTTGTTGTGTTATCCATCTGCCCTTTGCTATGTTTCATGTATATGTGTTGTGTGTGTGACTGTGTTGCGTGTATGTCTGTTGCGTGTATTACTGAGTGTGTGGGGTTTGGTTTTGTATTGGGTTTCCTCTTCTATTTATAAAAGATAAAAATAAAAATCAAGCCTCGTCTTGCTATTTGATTCATGTTCATCGTGGATCCAACTTGGGTCGTAGTCGTATTGTTTGATCTTCGGTTGCGCTTGTTTGTCATATTCGTGCTTGGATTTCATCGTTTTATTTCTCTTTCCATTCGCATCAACATCTCTTTTTCATGCTTCGAAAAGGTGATTTTTTCTCACACTTGACTTAAATATTCATAGATGTTAAATTCAACATAAATGAATTGTTGTGAAACATGTAGGATTGCTAATAGAAATCATTTAATTTGATTCGTGTTTTTATATGACACATTATGATACGACCCGTATACGGCACACATATGCACAAGTGATACATCATTTATGGTGAGATGATATGTATGTTATGTGACGTTCATATATGTTATCTATAATGCTCTCATTGTGTAAGTTCCCTTAGATTTAGAAAAATCACTATGGTTTCAAATGATACACACCCGAACCATTGTAATGATTAAGAAAATGAACTGAACCAATTTGTAATGCGGTTTGAAACGATATATACTCGGGATGAGAATTTTAATCATAGATTGAAACGATATATATATACATATTACTGGTCTAGGTAGAAAATTAAATTATAAATATTGTTGGTCAAAATGTTGTTTTTTAAATTGAAATTCATTTGAAATTAATTAATGAATGATTTGAATCTTAAATTTAATTTGTTTTAAAATTTTATCCGATTACTCGACTCGATTTGTTAATAAATGGTTTTTTTTTGAATTATGGGATAATTCATCAATATTTTATTTTTGAATCGATTTATTTATTAGAACTCGATTTGTGAAACGTGGATATGTATAATCGATTGAAATTAAATATTTGAATATAACGACTTTTACGAATGTTGTTAATGTGATAAATAATTTTTGATTTTGATTCAGTACCGTGAATTTCTAGTTTTATGAGATTTTGTAAATTTTTATTGTTAATTGGAATTTAATTTGAAATTAATCGCCATACAATTTAACTCAATTTTAGAGGTCCGAATTTAACTATATTGAAAACTTCTATAAAAGGAAAATTCTATTTTGTATTTGAATTTAAGATTTGGCCTTTAGTTAATCATAATTTTGGAATATATGTTATGATCGAATTTAAACGAATTTTGTTGGATGCAACTAAAGTTTGAATCGCACTCTATTTTGAAATGAATCGTTGAAAGAAAGCTTGTATTTGAAAAGAAATTAGTAATTTTAAATTTGGCGTGAAATATGAAATGTTACAAATGTAAAATTTAAATTGTTGAATGTAATTGACAAATATATTTTGACTTAACTTGTGAGAGGTAAAATCTTAAAGTGATTATGAGATTTAAATTGAATTTACTAGAACTGGACTATTTCAAGTGTTAGACATAAGATTTGAGATTTAAATCAATTCGATAAATGGAGATTTAAAGTTTGAGACTAATATATCGAATTAGGTTTGGAATTTGAAATTCAAGTTGAAATCTATTTAATGATATATGTTCAAATCAGTAATGAAATTTGATTTGTTAAACTGACGTTGATTTTGGATTGGTAAATCTAATTTTGATTTGAATTTAAATAGTAAACTGAATTGACTGAATTTTGTTTTGAATTGGAATACGAAATCGAAAAGGGTTTAAATTGGATTTTGAAACTCGAGATTAGGTTTATATGGTTTGGAAGGAAATAAACTGTTTATTCCAAATTATTATACTTATATTATTCTTCAAATCAGTATTATTTTATATTAAACTATTTTGCTTATACTATTTCATTTCATATTATCCTATATATTACCATCTTTATTGGACTATTAGATTTTTATTTTAGCTATTTTATATATAAACAAGCTATTTTGAATAGAAAGTTTATTTCCAAACCAAGTTGTTGAGTCCAAACTTGTTTGAATATAAGACTTATTGGATGACGATAATTATAATATGAAAGTCGAAAATCGGAAATTTGATAACGAGCTTGTTTATGATATAAAATATGAAACTGAATTTTGAGTTCAATATCGAATTGATTGGAAAAACTGAAGTGCAAAATCAGTATTTGAAATAAATCATTTTATGACATGAAATATGATGTTTTATGTAAACATAAAGTGACCTCGGTGTAAAATGATGATTGGTTGTTAAAGACATCGGGAATGGATATTGACATGCTCTCTGTTAATACCGGAACGACTTTAATAACTATGTACATGGAGGATGTTCTAGAATAAAGTGAATGATTTGGCGAATGTTTACTAGAATGAAGTAAGAAAACGATGATGGATAGCCATGACACTTGTGTTATAATTAAAATGACTAAAATAGAGCCTACGTCTGGCCAATAAGGTTTGCTACCTCTAGCGGACACACCTCTTCGTATTACTCACTTGAAATGTGATTCAGTTGGTGCACCTTGATTTGATCAGGGGTGTTGGACGCGGTCAACCTTGGATGTGTCATGACCAGCCAAAAAGGGTAAGCTGATAAATTCTACCATGGACATTGCCTCACGTGTCTTATCATATTTATCCTATATGAGACCATTACGATTCTGTTTTGCAAATAAAACGTGTTAAAGTGGATCAATGTAAAACCTTAACACTATTTTGATATTTATTTTACTGATAGACATTATATATTATAGTGTGTATTATTATATGTAGATAGTTTAACGGATCCTTAAAGGATGAAAATCTCAAACATCCTTAAGTGATTTGAGCATTTCATTAAATCATTTCATTTACGTTGATTTACTTACAAGAGTATGTTAGTCCCGATCTGCACGTTTTGTTTTGCCTTATTGCTCGGGTCAGACCGAGTATTGCAGTTTTGAGATATCATCTTTTAGGGCTGGAGATTGGTTGAAGACCTCATCTCTTTCTTTTATTTTAGTCATTTCTTTTTATATCTGAAATCTATTGTATTTAGACTTCTACTATTGTAAATACCGCATAATTTACGATTATTTAATTAAAAGATTTATTTAACTATCGTATCGTGCGCTCGGTTAAAAACACGAGATTTGTGAATTTTAGTAAATAGATGAATTTGGATGCGAGACACCTTCTATTGAGTTCAAAATGTTGTGTACTATATTTAAAAGTATAAACATTGACATGTTTGGAGTTGGTAAAATATTGGGTATTTTGTGTAGGGTTTGGGTTTGCAAACATAACCCATCAGTCCACTTTCTTATATCCCACTTAACCACTCCCCATTTCATTTAATTTACTCTTCATAAATTCCTAACAACTCCTAAGCCCTTGGAGGAAAGGGAAGTTAATATTCGTAAGCTTCAATCTTGGGAAATTTGAGTGATTTGCTTTGTGAATTCAAATAGAAGCTTGGGTAAGTTCATTTCTATCTTCTCCAACTTATTCTCTCTTTAATTTATAAGATTTTTCTAAACCTAACTCTTTGGAAATTTTGGTGAATTTATGTGTAAATTGAAGATTACTGAGTTATATTGGAAGAGGAAGTGATTTAACTAGCTTGATTGTGCACCTTCCATTTGCTTGTTGTGTTCAAAGATGAGTTCTTAGGAATTCACATCTATGCAATCAAGCTAATATGCTTGGCATGTGTGCCTTTGGTACCTTTATGTTGTGTATGCATTTGGTGAATTGGTTTGTTTGTTTGCGTGTGAACTTTTCAATTTTTGGTTTTGAATTCATTTATATGAATTCTATGTAAATTATTGTGGAATTTTAATTCTTGTGCTATGAAATATTTCGGCAAGCCTTGGAAGCTTATTGTCACTTTGACAATGTTCAAAGCCTTCACCATTCATGCGTTCTCGTCTGCTATCGTCGAATATCGTATTTTCCTTCAAAACTCTAAAATTTGCATTTTAAAGCAGTTTAGGCAACTGGTGGAGCATAGGTCAGCCGGCTGAATCAATGTCTGCTCTTGGGAATGTGGTATCTAGCAGTTCTATGATTTTTGTTTGATGATAACAAAAATGTATTTATAAATGTACATATATTTATTATTATAAATTATTTTGTAATTGTACTGGTTATACTACATCACAACAGAAATAATTATTTACATTTAAATAGAATACTATTGCACAAGAATTTAAATTTTCAAACAGTATTTTATTTAAATATAATATTTTATTTCAACATCTCAACAGTACAAATTTATTACTCCACCATTTGTACAACTTACTGTAATACATTCAAATTTCAATTTCATTTGTATACGTTGCTCCTTACTACAGTTCACTCAGTCACTCAGTTATACATTCACTCACTCTTATATAGTTACAGTCTTGTCTTCTGTCATCTGCTAGCTTTCAGTCAGTCCAATCTTCTGCTTACCTATCACAGAAGAAACATACAGTAAACTAGAACGAAAATATTTTTATTTTAAAAATTTATTTGCCCCAGAATTTCAGTGTGCTTCTCATCATTTTTCGTGACTTGATCTGATTTATACGGACATACATCTGTGTCTAGATAGATTGAGATATTCACAGTGATACACTGTAAATACCAAAAGGCAGGCAGTATTTTTAGTACTCATTTTTTTTTTGAAAATTAGTGCTCATATACATATATGTATGTATATATATACTGCAAGTGTACTATACATGTACATACATACATGTGTATGTATATACACATATTTGTGCAGGGACAATACAGTCAACATCAGACAAATATATCAAACAAGTTGTGTTCAAGTAAAGCCTGACACACATGCACAGTGCATGGGTCAAGTGTCCATGAACACATACAAGGAATGACCGAGCATTTTTCAAAATCAGCAATGAAGATTTACACACACATGTATATATACATACACTGTATGTATATACATAGTGTCAGAGTCTACATGCACATGAAAGCAACTCAGTATATCTCAATATGGTCGAGCATATTACAAGATCTAGTCGAAGCCAGTCAAGAAAGTATTCTGCCAAAACACAAAGAGACAACCAAAAAACAAAGTTACAGACCAGAGAAGAGCTAAGTTGTTCAAGTCAGTTCAGACAAAGTGGCCGAGTACAAGACAGTCAACACAGCAAGAAGCAACACAACAATACACAAGTGGTGTACTTGTGCATATTTGTACAAGTATAGATGCAAATGGCAGCTTAACAGTTTAAACTACAACAGGGCCGAGCACAAGCAAGAGAACTTAAGAATCTCTCAAATTATTTTTGGAATAACATATTTGGCAAGCGTTTCCTTAGCCAAAGAAATCATACAAAGTTATGTGGCAAGTGAATTTACAAAACCATGCAGAGAATGTTCTCCAAATACACAAGTGTACACTCAGCCCAACTGTTCATGTCAGATAGAGTTCATGTGTTTGAACAAGCAAAACATACACAGGCTAACATGAGAACAAATCAACTTTACTACAATATGGAAAATTTGGATTTAAAACTGGCACACAAGATAAATGAAATTCTCAACATGCAAGAGAACTGGAGAATTTTTTTTAATGTGCACACTTTCATAAACAGGAGAGTTAAGTAAGCATACAGGTGCAAGCAATAAGGAAATGATTGTGCACAGGCTTTCCAATCATCCCAGAAATGTGGCATGCAAGCTTTTTAATGTTTCCATAATTTCAAAACCAAATATAACAAGCATTTATCTTTGGCATAGGATAATTTCAATTTTTCCAGAATTTGGCAAGAGTTTTTTCAAATGTTTCCAATTTCTCAAGTTTGGCAAAAGTTTAATTTTTGCAAGTTTACTTCACATGGCAAGATAAAATTCTAGAATTTTTGGCAAATTGTTTTGGCAAGAAATAATTCAATTTGACAAGAATATTTCCAATTGTTTCCAGTTTTACTAAATACACAATTTTGGACATGTAATTTTTGGACCAAAATCATGCAAAATTTCAGTAACCACAAAGAACATTTTTGGCAAATGCTAAAAGGAAATCGCAATCATAGTTTTATTTTTCTCAAGATCAAAGAATAATTCACGGCAATATACAAAGCAACAATCACGCAAGGGGCTAAGGAAAACAAATATTTTGTTTCCAAATTTGTTCAATTTGTTTTGGGCAACAACAATTCGAAATAACAATTCTAGAAATATGTTTATAGAAGAAATCACGCAAGGGAAAACCACAAGTGTTTTGGGGTAGAAATATTTCATGTATCACCAATCAGTTTTGATTCAATCAAGGCAACAAAGAGAAATCAAAGCAAGTCACACGTGAAATCAGAGTGGTTAAGCTTTTTCTAAACCCTATATAACACCTATTTCATCATAGGCTAATAGTTGGAAAACCAGAGCAACAATTCAAGAGCATCTTTCAAATCAAAATTACTCACGATTTCTTCGATCATAATAACCCAAATCTGATTGACAAGCAAGCAAGCAACAATTGATCCATCAAAAGTTCTATCCAGAATTGAAGATGCGGCTTGATTTGGGGATTTGTCAAACTCCCTATTTTTGATCTTAGTGGCCTTTGAAGAAAGAGGCCGACTATATTTTCTTAAGAAATAAAATAAGAGGTCGGCTTTATTTTTTATATTACAAAAGGGTTTTTTTAATTAATTTTCTTAGTTTTGTATTGTTTTATTTTTCCACTTGTAACCGTTCTTCAGATTTTTAGTGTTTGTGTAACACCCCGTATTTTAAAGATAATAAAATAAGAATAACTTAATTAAATATTCAGAATTAAGTAAAAAGGACTACACCATTGCGTCCGTCTCAAAATTATGGTCAAAATCGACACTTGGTTTGCGTAAATCGGACACCGTATGAAGAAGTTATTAAAGTTCGAAGTATGTATACGCGCAGGAAGAATATATATATTAGGTTAAGAATTCAAATATGGTTCCAGAAATCCGAAAATCGGTTCAAAATTCAAAATTTTCAAAAGGTGGCAGATTTCCAGCCCCAGTGGGTCGACACCCTCAAGGGTGGGTCGACACCATGGTCGACCCCCTCAAAGGGGTGTCTACCCACCTACGGCAGATTTTGGCAGATTAGAGTTTTGTGATATTTTGA
Organism: Allium sativum; assembly: GCA_030737875.1. Lineage (NCBI taxonomy): Eukaryota > Viridiplantae > Streptophyta > Magnoliopsida > Asparagales > Amaryllidaceae > Allium > Allium sativum. Next base: position 5,539,566 of record CM060912.1, read on the forward strand.
TGATTCAGATGGCTTTTGGGCAAATCTGAAGGTCCTTGTTGCTCCATACTCATATAAATAAGACCTTAGATCTAACCCTAACCCTCATAATTTGGCGGCTATGGTGGAGCTTTGCCATTACTCTTTCTCTCCCCTCAAATATATTCAGAAATTTAGATTCATAAATTAGAAAATCTTAAATTAAGATATGGAGGGAAAAGATTGATGTTTGTTTAAAAGGCGTTCAGAATTACAAGATAAGAAAGGTAACGTTCCAAATCCAATCTATTCAATCTTCCCTTCTCTTTCTTTTCCCTTTTCTCGTTTAGTAAAAATAGTAAATCCATGATTATTAGGTCCTGAATTCAATAAGGGGAAAATCATGGAAGATTAGATCTGGACCAGATCCAGGATTTGGAAAGCTTACGAGGTGAGTGGATTTAAGCCATATTATTTTAGATAATGGTATATTACCGTTTAGCATTCCCCATTATGATGAATTGGAATATGACATGTTAAGATGCCTAAACATATGCTAATAATGATTAAAGTGGTGTAAATGACATATGGGAATGATTAACATGATATAACGTCAAATTGTTGATATGAATAATTCATATATTGAATCAGTTGAAATGTTGGAGTGTTTACATGTTATAATATTAATTTGAACACGCGGGAAAAATTCATATACTGGATTTGTTGGAGTGCTAAAAAGTTTACATGTAAATTTGTTCCAATTATATACAGGGAATAATTGGAGTAAGTATATAGTTATATGGATTCATGTTAACATAGAATTGAATAAATAGATATGGGTTTGGGGCATCGACCATATTATGTTTAAAGATCTTAAATTGGATCATAAGTATAGAAAAATGATTTGGGCGCAAGTGGGATCATATGTAAAATAGGAATTGGCATAATTTGAATAATATGAATTTAGACATATAATCCATCATGAATATAATTGGGTAAATGGGCATTAACACCTATAAAGGCATAGGATTAAATAATTGATTCATAATGAATGCCAAGGATTACAATTACAAATTGTAATTGCACTAATGACACGAGGTTAGGTTGCATTAGTGGTGGAAGTCTGCCTGGACCCTACCGGCATATCCAGCATCCACTAATGTTGAACCTAATGTGAGAGGTCTAAGTGAACAAATACGGGACGGGCTATGACACGAGGTTAGACCCAAGTTGTGGAAGAAGTCTGCCCGGACCTGACCGGCATATCCAACATCCACAAGTTGTAGGCCTAATGTGGGAGGTTTTGCTTATTATAAACCATAAATGGACATGGTAATGAATTGGACTACTTATCCTAATCAAATCCATGGGGATTGTATGAATATGAACTAAAGTTAGGGTTAAGTAAAATTGGTTAGATAGTGGGTGGGCTAAGAAAATCTGATGGGGTAGGTAATATTTACATATAGGCCCGCAAACTTAGCCTGATAAGGTTATGTAATTAAAGACACCTAGTGGTATACATAACCAGTAGAAATAATAAAGTTATGTAATTAAAGACACCTTTTAGGGTAAGCATAACTTGTAGAAATGATAGAATTTAGACATGCATAATAAACTAATGAATAAATTGGATAACTTGTGAAATGAGATAAGGGACACTTAATTGTAAATTAAGTAATCAGAAAATGGGGAAAGCCGGAAACCAGTTGAGAAAAGGGGGAAAATATATGAAATATAAGAAGTTGTACTTAATTATAAATTAAGTAACTTGTAAGCTTGGAAGTCTGAAACCCATTGATAAGAAGGGTTAGGCTTGTCCTAGGGACAAGAGGAAATTATAACATAGGTTATAATAAATGGGTAGAGAAACTTATTAACGGGCCTTAGTTAATAGAACTAAGTTAATAAGTAAACAATAATAAGTTGTATTGACAATGTAAAATGGAATTATGATTAAATAAGGGAGGATGAGGAAAACTTATGAAATGAAATAAGTTGTATTTAATGATATATGGTAAGTGACATGTTAATTAAAAAGATGTGAATTGAGATGTACTCAATCACATATTAAGTAAAACATGTTATTATAATGATGAAATCGAACAAGAATATAAAAGGGATTGTGGATTACAGACCTTGGGCTACAATCTAGAGAATAACATGTTGTGGGCTTATTAATAAACTTAAATGGATTAAGTTGTATGTCTGAAAGTAATAAGCAAGAGTAACTTGGTAATTTGAATAAGAATTCAATATGAATTGGAATAACCAAGTTAACTGGAAACCTGATGAGGTGAGACAAGCGTGTAAAAGAATGTTTAGACATAGGGTCTAACAACATGCTAAAGTAAGGCGCTTAGACTAGTCCGTACGGTTGAGGGTGAATAACCCAACATGGTAGATCATCGAGGTGTTATAAGGCACGAGGGGAGCGCACATTCATCTGATTGTTCTGACGGCTCCAAAGGACTGAAAGGGGGAAGAACGCGACTTCCTGAGGTTTGTAAGATGCTCCTGGCAGTCCTCTGTGTGGTGACAGATGTCTTAGGCTGTGCTCACAGAGGTTGGGTCAGCGCGTAACTACTAGGTGGGTAGGCCGTGACTGTAGATGTTGCTATGCAGTCAGAATGCTGTAACGCGATGTCACTAGGGTGGTTCGGCGGTTGCCTCACGAGGAGGCAGAAGGTCACGACCAACAAGGATAGTAGACCGTCGGACACCCGTCATCGGCAACCATTTCACCCTTCACTATCGGGGTAAGGAGTTGAGCGGAGATGCCACATGGATGTTTAGATTGTTTACGTAGGGGCAGTCGCTTAGCTTTTGTAGTCTTTTCTAGTTGAGGGAGGGGCCTACGCGGGGCCATAACCACCATGAAAACAGACCATATGTATATCTGTATATAGAGGCTCTTTAAAGACGGACCTGTACAGATATGGAAAAGCTCCCGACTGAGTTCCGTGATTCTTGTATCTCCTTGCCACGAAACTCGGTGCACATTAGAGGACGTGCGATTGAGGCATCGAGCTATAATTAACAGTACGTACAAGGGACAGTCTAGATACATGCATATCTGCTCTGGGTGGTGTATCGTAGACTTAAGGGCATTCCTCCGGTATGAGATCTGATTCGATCGAGGGTGGCAGTCCGTACGCTTACGTAGCATAGTGATGGCAGATATATGTTGATCGTAACATTGTTATATAGAGATCAGTACGTCACTCTGGCGTAGGATGAGGACTACGAGCATTTCGGTGGCATTGCTGTGGAGACCATGCGAGTGGGGTACCAAGGGGTGTACCTCGATATTGGGGGTAGCTACACATATACTGTATTAGGTCAATCCACTAGGAAGTAAATGGGTACGACATGTGTGTAAGCCTTGAGTGTTAACCCAAGTAACCTAATAAATAAGAAAATATTATTGAACGGTAAATGTAGGATTATCCAAAGTGTATAGTTTAAATCCAGTCACCAGAACTTGTGTTCTGACCCCCTTCTCATAAAATACTCGCGGGTAAGATTTGTGGTAGGGACATGATAGCCTTGGATACTGGTTAGGCAGTATTATTAATACGGTAAGGCTATATTTTGATTATATTATATTTTATCCATTCCGCTGTGAGATATTTTCTGAGCTCTGACATATTTTATGTCTCTGTCTTTTCTACAGGATACCAGAGCAAGCCAATCCGAGCTTCAATAGATTGGAATTTTGAAAAAAAAATCAGTCTGTCGAAATTGGGATTGTCACATCTGGTATCAGAGCTTAGGTTTAGGATTCCTATATAAATAGTGAGTGAACGTATTTGTATTTTTAAAATTATAAATATATTATATATATACCTAGATCCATAGAGGAACCCACTAAATAGAAAGAGCGTAATATGATAAGAAATGGGATGTTGTTTGTACACTAAAGGAATGAATATGGAAATTCGAGACCCTTAGGTAAATTGGGTAGAGAGTGTACAATATACTTTGTATGGAAGGAAAGTGAATCCCATATGATTAGTATTTTGGGTTACTGGGTTTGAAAACCTTATAAATTGGAAAAGGTTGAAAAGAGAAAAATAGGTTAGGAATATATATAGTTGAGAGAATTGACCTTGGGGAGTGTCTAGGAAAGCCTAGAAGAATTGGAAACCCGCCTTGAGTCTAAACCCATCATTAACTGTAATGACCCGTATTCTACACGTCATAGGATCGTAGAATATTTATTTCTTTCCCATATGAAGTCGTATGGTCATGTAACTTTGGGAAACATCTATTAGAGTCATTTCCATGCTTATGATTTTTGTCGATTTTTAAATAACCATTTTGCCCCTAGTTGGTACTGTTTTGGCCATAACTTTTGATTGAAAAGGAATTTTGACCTGAAACCACTTCCATTTGATTCGTTTGATGGTTTCTCTTTCCGTAGAGTGGTCACATTAGCCAAACGGACTTACCGTTTGGGAGATATGGCTGAAACAAGGTTTGGAGGGTGAAAAACTGCTTAACCGGGCCAAATCGGGTGATTAGCGAGTAGGCCCATAACCCATTTCGGGATTAGGGTTATGGGAGGGCTGAAATGAGATGGAGAATCATTCCATTTCAGTTTTCTAGCCTCCACTTATCACCAAGGATCCCTAAAAATGGCCTCCAACCTCTAAATCACCTCCAAATCACCTTTAGGTTAAGGATTTGGCTTAGCAACCCCTAATCAAGAAGGATCTTCACCAAATCAACAAAGGAGCTGCTGTTTGATATTGAAATTCGCATCAAATCAGAGAATCATTTCAGATCTTAGTTTATTTTGTGGCTAAGGTGAGTGATTTGCTTAGTTTTGCACTAATTATGGCTAATTAGGGGTGATTAGTGTTAATTAGCGAATTTATGCATGTTAAAAATCTGGAAAAATGTTTATAAAATTCGGAATGATGTTTTAGGCCTCTGATATGAATTTGGGTTAATTTGGTTAAGTTTTGCTAATCCTATTATTAGTTTCACCTAAACATGCTTAAGGGGAAATATGGGATTTTGGGTATGTTTGATCCATTTTAACCTATGATATTGATGTGAATGATGTTTGTGGATGATTATGCATGTTGCTATGACTGTATGAAATGCTTTGTGATTGATTTCAATAGTTAGAATGGTCGAAAACGTCGTCGAATGGCGTAAACACTTGCTGGAATAGTTTCAGAAAACAGTGCAGAGTTCGGATCGGATAAGGGGGCTCGGATCGGATATGTGGAACTGAGCAAAGAATCTGATCGGATCGGAACCCAACACTTGGAAAAGTGGAAAAAAGGAAGGCCACGCTAGCTGAACTGGGATCGGATCGGATGGAGGAAGACGGATCGGATCGAAGGGGACGGATCGGATCGGAAATACAAAGGCGAATCAGAGCAGGAGCAAGGAAAGCGGATCGGATAGGAGCATATGAAGGGGAGCATGAAGACGGATCGAAAGCACGAACCAAGAAGGACCCGACCCGATCTGAAAGGAAGCACCGACCCGACCCAAAGAAGAAGAAGCAGCTGACTCGAAACCAGAGGAACCCGACCCGAACCGCATCAGAAGACGAGTGCCGACCCGAACCGCACCAGAAGGGGGGGGGGGAACCTGACCCGAACCGATGACTTGATGAGGAATCCGACCCGACCCAGTATTGACCAATAACCCGAGATGCAAAGGTAGTCCAATAGGGGAAGTTAGAGCTCAGGATCCCGGAACCAGTTGGGAACCAACGAGTTCACTTCATGGTTGGACTTTGCTGCGGGACGTGTGCTAAGGAGTTGTCGACGTTCATAACTTCGATTCACCACTAAAAGGAATGATGGGCTACTTATCAGTGCAGTAGGATCATTATGACCTGAGGGGCAAAGTGATGGTAGCAAGACTACGTTATCAGTGCAGTAGGGTCATTATGACCTGAGGGGCAAGGTGATGCGTAGTAAGACTATGAGCCAGCGCAGATGGGGTGGATAACTCCATGGGGCAAGTGGACATAGTAAGGATTGGTAAGGCTATGAGCCAACGCAGATGGGGTGAATAACTCCATGGGGCAAGTGGACATAGCGAGGAATTAGTGGCTACGTTATCAGTGCAGTGAAGCCATTTATGACTTCATGGGGCAAAGTGATCGTAGCAAGGAATGTTGGGTGATCGAAGCGGTGAATATCGTATGCTTTACGCACTGAGTGAGAGATGCGAGGATGGATGCTATGCTTGATTGTTTGCCATCATTATGACATGCACACCTCCCCCACCTCCGTATCTTTATACTGTTTGATATGATACCTTAGAGTGTTGTACAGTATGTAGTGCTAACTCTTTGGTTGCAGGTCCAGGTTCAGGTATGTTTTAGTCTACCTGTTATTGTTCACTTTAGACGCTTATCGCTCATACCAGGCTTTATGTCTGACCCAGAGTTTTATGTCTCCTCTTATTACTCTGGGTGCTCACACGAGCAGACTAGAGACAGGTTAGCTGGTGATGTGCGAGTAGCTGATTCGGAGGCGGGCAGGAGGCTTCCACGTATTATATATATATACACATTCTCCCTGTGTCGTTGGTGGTCGCTACTTGGGCATTAGTAGTGTACCTCATTTATCTTACTTTGCTTTGAGACAGTTGAAAAGTTGTAATAAGCTGTATTATGGATTTCCGCTGCTATGATGTTTAGTTCTGATTTTCAGCTTATGCACTGTCTCTCCTGTTTTATGTCAAGTATGTTATTATTTTTATATTTTGTTTTATGCGCTGTGAGACATTCTACAGGTTCCTTGTATGTTCATTTCCTTCTTCCTTTTCCCTTCTGGCGACCCGTTCCATGCCAACTGGACATGTGTACAGCGCACCTTTGGAGTAAATGTCGGTTGGTGCGGGCGGGCCGTCACACTTGGTATCAGAGCTCTAGGTTGCGTAGTTAACCTAGGGAAAGACACTAGGGAGAGTTAGTACGTATATGAGAGCGCGTATTTGTGATTACTTTGGTTTTCAAAAGCTATGTGTATATATACTATTAGTAGTATAAGAATGAAGTTGCACTGCACTAGCACCACTATGGGGTCGTTAATCATTTCCCTTTTACAGATTAACGATGAGCCGAGAGACGAGGGGTGCTGGTAGAGGGACCAACCAAGGGAATGCCGCTGACATGAGGGCTATGTTTACCAACCTCATGAGAGACCTGCTTAGAGAAGTGCAAGGGGCAATTCCCAATCCCGGAGTTGGTGCTGGCCCAGTAGTGCAGGCGCCTAGGGTCGATTTCGCCAAGTTGTGCAAAGATTACACTAATCTTGGTGGGAAGCCGTTCCACGGAACGGAGTCGGCCACAGATGTTCAAGATTGGATGGATAGCTGTGATCGTATCTTTGATGACTTGGGTCTCGAGGATGCGATGAAGAGAAGGCTAGCGTCTCGTCAGCTGCAAGGGCGAGCGATGAATTGGTGGAATGCTATCAGAACAGCTACTCCAGAGGATCAGGTTACTTGGGATCAGTTCAAGGCTCGCTTTAGTGAGAAGTTTATCCCAGCTGCCCAGAAGTCAGTGTTGTTCAAGAGGTTCTTGGAACTCAAGCAGAACGGGAGGGCAGTTTCTGATTATATTGCTGAGTTCGACACTTTGTCGAAGTATGGACTGTCTCTCATTGATACTCCTGAGAAGAAGAATGAGAAGTTCATTACTGGTTTAGATGGGTACTTGGGGGAGAGGCTTATTAACCACATCGATGAGACTTTTGAATCGATCGTGGGGAAAGCTTTGAGGTAAGAGAGTCTTTACCCTAAATCGAAGACTGAAGCTGCATCTGCAGAAGGGCCAAAGCCGCAAGCAGGCGGTGGAGGCAAGAATAATTCTCAGAATAAGAGGAAGCAGGACCAATCTAAAGGTGGCCAGAAGAAGAGCAAGAAGGATGTTGAGTGCTTCAGCTGTGGAAAGAAAGGCCATTATGCTAAGGAATGTCGGGCCAAGCCAGCGGAAAGGAAGTGCTAAAACTGTGGTCAAGTGGGACACCAGAAAGACAAGTGTCTGCAACCTCTTAAGGAGAAGCAGATTGTGAAAGCATATGCTATTGATGCTGTTCCTTCTTCGTCGAATGCCCCAACTGCGGCGGAGAAAGGAAAGAATGTTGTTATTCAAGGTATGCTTTCTATTTATGATATACCAGTTCGAGTTCTGTTTGATACTGGGGCTTCCCGTTCCTTCATATCTAGTGACCTGGTAGATAGGTTGGGACTGGAACCCGAGATAGTCGATAGACCATTGATAGTGACGAACCCGATTGGTGGTTCGACTAGCTTAGTATGATTTGCAGGAATTTGGTCTTATCGAGTCATGGATGTATGTTTGTATGTGATTGCTTTGTTTTGGGCTTTACTGGGTATGGCATTATATTGGGAGTCGATTGGCTCCAAAGATACGGGGTGGTGGTAGACTGTGAGGGCTTTTTGGTGACAGTGAGGGCGGATGATGGGCGGAGGGTAGTGTTTGGTAGTCTACCTAGTGATGGGGTCATGGCTAGTTTTGTGAATTCCCTCGACATCCCGCAGGATGAGTTGTCAGATGTGCCCGTGGTTGGCCAGTATCCGGACGTCTTCGAGGAGGTGACCGGGCTTCCACCACACCGAGAGATTGAGTTCCGTATTGATTTAGTGAAAGATGCCAGACCTATAGTGATGCCACTTCGTCGTATGGCACCAAGGGAGCAGCGAGAGCTCGGGGTGCAAGTCAGCAATCTTTTGAAGAAGGGATTTATTAGAAGGAGTGTCTCCGAGTGGGGAGCACCAGTTGTGTTTGCCACTAAGGCAGATGGTTCCCTTCGTTTGTGTGTGGACTATCGCGAGTTGAATAAGGTGACGAGGAAGAATAAGTATCCTCTACCGCGGATAGATGATTTGTTTGATCAGCTGGAAGGAGCTAGAGTGTTCTCCCAGTTGGACCTCACGACAGGATTTCATCAGCTTCGAGTAGCAGATGAGAGTGTTCCGAAAACGGCATTTAGAACGCCGTCTGGATTTTATGAGTGGTTGGTTATGCCGTTTGGGTTGACCAATGCACCAGCCTATTTTGTGGATCTTATGAATCGAGTATTCAGAGATCAGTTGAATAAGTTTGTTCTTGTGTTCGTGGATGATATCCTTGTTTACTCAAGGATAGAGGAGGAACACAAGGGGCACTTGAGGATAGTGATGGAGGTGTTGAGGAAACACCAATTGAAAGCGAAATTCTCTAAGTGTCATTTTTGGAGAAGGGAAGTAAGATTCTTGGGTCATGTTGTTTCCGAAAGTGGTATTGCCGTGGACCCTGCGAAGGTGGCTACGGTACAGGATTGGCCTACGCCCAAGAATGCTACAGATGTAAGAAGTTTCTTGGTATTAGCTGGATATTATCGTAAGTTTATCCAGGACTTCTCCAAGATAGCAGCACCGTTGACTCAGTTGACTAAGAAGAATCAGTCCTTCGTCTGGGACGGAGTGTGTGAGGATGCCTTCAAGAGTCTAAAGGATAGGTTGACGCGTGCGCCAGTGCTAGTCATTCCTAAGGGGAATGAAGAGATGACGGTATACACGGATGCTTGTGGTACCGGACTGGGTGCTGTATTGATGCAAGGAGGTAGGGTTGTAGCTTATGCTAGTCGACAACTAAAGCCGCATGAGAAGAAGTATCCTACCCATGATTTGGAATTGGCAGCGATTGTATTTGCGCTGAAGATGTGGAGACACTATCTCTTGGGAGAAAGATTCGAGTTGTTTACCGATCATAAGTCGTTAAAGTATCTCTTCTCCCAGAAAGATCTGAATCTCCGTCAGCAGAGATGGTTAGAGTTCTTGGCTTCGTATGATTTTGATATCGCGTATACACCTGGGAAGGGTAATGCGGTAGCCGATGCCTTGAGTAGGAGACATGCCAGCTTAGGGGCAATGTTTCTTGAATGGAAGCAACTGGAGTATATCGTGGGTTTTGATTTCAGACCAAGGTGCGAGTTGGATCCAGTTATGCTAGCTAGTTTGACGGTCAGACCCACTTTGATAGAGCGGATTGGTTCTAGCCAGAGGGACGATCCTAATCTATTGGAAATCATCTCCAAGCTAGAGATGGGTATCGAAGAGGAGATGAATGTGTATGGTCTTGATCGAGATGGATGGCTTCGGAAGAATGGAAGACTAGTTGTGCCCAACGTGAATGGTTTGAGAGATGAAGTGCTTAGAGAGTGTCATCACTCAAAACTGACTATGCATCCCGGTGGTAATAAGATGTATCGAGACATGAAGCGAACCTACTACTGGGAAGGGATGAAAAGAGACGTTGGGAAGTTTATATCCAAATGCATGAATTGCCAGCTAGTTAAAGCCGAGCAAAAGAAGCCTAGTGGGTTGTTACAACCATTAGAAATTCCCGAATGGAAATGGGAGCAAGTTTCGATGGATTTCATCGATGGCTTACCAAGGACTAGATCGGGATATGATAGCATTTGGGTAATTGTGGATCGATTGACTAAGAGTGCAAGATTTATACCAGTCAAATCGACCAGAACGGCAGCCAAGTTGGCAGAATTGTATATGAAGTGGGTAGTGAGATTTCATGGAGTACCCAAAAGCATTGTGAGTGACCGAGACCCGTTGTTCACTAGTGGGTTTTGGAAGAGCTTACAAGAGGCTCTAGGGTCAAGATTACATCTCAGTACCGCATATCATCCTCAGACCGACGGTCAGACGGAGAGGGTGAACCGTATATTGGAAGATCTCTTGAGAGCTTGTATATTGGATTTTGGTGGATCATGGGATGACCATTTGCATCTAGTAGAGTTTGCATATAATAATAGCTACCAATCCAGTATTGGTATGGCTCCATATGAAGCTTTGTACGGAAGACCGTGCAACTCACCATCATGTTGGATAGAGACTGGCGAGAAGTTTGTGCTTGGGCCAGATGTGGTGAGAGAAACGTCGGATAAGATCAAGATCATTCAACAACGAATGAAAGATGCTCAGGATAGGCAGAAGAGTTATGCTGATAAGAGGAGAAGAGACTTGAAATTCTCCGTTGGTGACTTGGTGTTCGTCAAGATCTCTCCGTTGAAGAGCGTGATACGATTTGGCAGGAGAGGCAAATTAGCACCAAGGTTTGTTGGCCCATTCCCTGTTCTTGAATTAGTCGGGAATTTGGCATATAGAGTTGGCTTACCAGAGAAAATGGCGGGAGTCCACAATGTATTTCATGTTTCCCAGCTAAGGAAGTTCATTCACGGCTCAGATGTGACTATTTCACCTGATCAACTAGAGGACTTCGAAGTAGAACCCGAGGCGGTTGGGAACCGCAAGCCGATTCGTATTGTGGGGCATGATACGAAGCAACTTCGAAGGAAAGCGGTGAAGCTAGTCAAGATTCAGTGGGGCGAGAACGAGAATGATTGTACTTGGGAGACAGAGGAGAGCATTAGGAAGGCCTATCCAGAACTCTTTGCCTGGTAAGATTTACTTTGCGATTTAGTTATTCCGCATGCTAGGATAGACTTGTTTTGCTTATTTTGCATGTTTGATTGTTGTTTTATGATTGATAGGCATGCGGGAATCTTTGTGTATGTTTGGATTAGGGAATTTCGGGGGCGAAATTTCTTAAGGAGGGGAGAGTGTAATGACCCGTATTCTACACGTCATAGGATCGTAGAATATTTATTTCTTTCCCATATGAAGTCGTATGGTCATGTAACTTTGGGAAACATCTATTAGAGTCATTTCCCATGCTTATGATTTTTGTCGATTTTTAAATGACCATTTTGCCCCTAGTTGGTACTGTTTTGGCCATAACTTTTGATTGGAAAGGAATTTTGACCTGAAACCACTTCCATTTGATTCGTTTGATGGTTTCTCTTTCCGTAGAGTGGTCACATTAGCCAAACGGACTTACCGTTTGGGAGATATGGATGAAACAAGGTTTGGAGGGTGAAAAACTGCTTAACCGGGCCAAATCGGGTGATTAGCGAGTAGGCCCATAACCCATTTCGGGATTAGGGTTATGGGAGGGCTGAAATGAGATGGAGAATCATTCCATTTCAGTTTTCTAGCCTCCACTTATCACCAAGGATCCCTAAAAATGGTCTCCAACCTCTAAATCACCTCCAAATCACCTTTAGGTTAAGGATTTGGCTTAGCAACCCCTAATCAAGAAGGATCTTCACCAAATCAACAAAGGAGCTGCTGTTTGATATTGAAATTCGCATCAAATCAGAGAATCATTTCAGATCTTAGTTTATTTTGTGGCTAAGGTGAGTGATTTGCTTAGTTTTGCACTAATTATGGCTAATTAGGGGTGATTAGTGTTAATTAGCGAATTTATGCATGTTAAAAATCTGGAAAAATGTTTATATAATTCGGAATGATGTTTTAGGCCTCTGATATGAATTTGGGTTAATTTGGTTAAGTTTTGCTAATCCTATTATTAGTTTCACCTAAACATGCTTAAGGGGAAATATGGGATTTTGGGTATGTTTGATCCATTTTAACCTATGATATTGATGTGAATGATGTTTGTGGATGATTATGCATGTTGCTATGACTATATGAAATGCTTTGTGATTGATTTCAATAGTTAGAATGGTCGAAAACGTCGTCGAATGGCGTAAACACTTGCTGGAATAGTTTCAGAAAACAGTGCAGAGTTCGGATCGGATCGGATAAGGGGGCTCGGATCGGATATGTGGAACTGAGCAAAGAATCTGATCGGATCGGAACCCAACACTTGGAAAAGTGGCAAAAAGGAAGGCCACGCTAGCTGAACTGGGATCGGATCGGATGGAGGAAGATGGATCGGATCGAAGGGGACGGATCGGATCGGAAATACAAAGGCGATTCAGAGCAGGAGCAAGGAAAGCGGATCGGATAGGAGCATATGAAGGGGAGCATGAAGACGGATCGAAAGCACGAACCAAGAAGGACCTGACCCGATCTGAAAGGAAGCACCGACCCGACCCGAAGAAGAAGAAGCAGCTGACTCGAACCCAGAGGAACCCGACCCGAACCGCATCAGAAGACGAGTGCCGACCCGAACCGCACCAGAAGGGGGGGAACCTGACCCGAACCGATGACTTGATGACGAATCCGACCCGACCCAGTATTGACCAATAACCCGAGATGCAAAGGTAGTCCAATAGGGGAAGTTAGAGCTCAGGATCCCGGAACCAGTTGGGAACCAACGAGTTCACTTCATGGTTGGACTTTGCTGCGGGACGTGTGCTAAGGAGTTGTCGACGTTCATAACTTCGATTCACCACTAAAAGGAATGATGGGCTACTTATCAGTGCAGTAGGGTCATTATGACCTGAGGGGCAAAGTGATGGTAGCAAGACTACGTTATCAGTGCAGTAGGGTCATTATGACCTGAGGGGCAAGGTGATGCGTAGTAAGACTATGAGCCAGCGCAGATGGGGTGGATAACTCCATGGGGCAAGTGGACATAGTAAGGATTGGTAAGGCTATGAGCCAGCGCAGATGGGGTGAATAACTCCATGGGGCAAGTGGACATAGCGAGGAATTAGTGGCTACGTTATCAGTGCAGTGAAGCCATTTATGACTTCATGGGGCAAAGTGATCGTAGCAAGGAATGTTGGGTGATCGAAGCGGTGAATATCGTATGCTTTACGCACTGAGTGAGAGATGCGAGGATGGATGCTATGCTTGATTGTTTGCCATCATTATGACATGCACACCTCCCCCACCTCCGTATCTTTATACTGTTTGATATGATACCTTAGAGTGTTGTACAGTATGTAGTGCTAACTCTTTGGTTGCAGGTCCAGGTTCAGGTATGTTTTAGTCTACCTGTTATTGTTCACTTTAGACGCTTATCGCTCATACCAGGCTTTATGTCTGACCCAGAGTTTTATGTCTCCTCTTATTACTCTGGGTGCTCACACGAGCAGACTAGAGACAGGTTAGCTGGTGATGTGCGAGTAGCTGATTCGGAGGCGGGCAGGCGGCTTCCACGTATTATATATATATACACATTCTCCCTGTGTCGTTGGTGGTCGCTACTTGGGCATTAGTAGTGTACCTCATTTATCTTACTTTGCTTTGAGACAGTTGAAAAGTTGTAATAAGCTGTATTATGGATTTCCGCTGCTATGATGTTTAGTTCTGATTTTCAGCTTATGCACTATCTCTCCTGTTTTATGTCAAGTATGTTATTATTTTTATATTTTGTTCTTTGCGCTGTGAGACATTCTACAGGTTCCTTGTATGTTCATTTCCTTCTTCCTTTTCCTTTCTGGCGACCCGTTCCGTGCCAACTGGACATGTGTACAACGCACCTTTGGAGTAAATGTCGGTTGGTGCGGGCGGGCCGTCACATTAACTTTTAAGAACCTGAAAGTATAAAAGTTTTGGGAAAATGGTTTACGGTGTTTTCAGGTTTTAATCTTAAAAGTTATAGTTTTAAATATGTAAAATATACATATTGGGTTTTTGAAGTAAAATGGGGTATATTTTGCAAACAGCGATTTCTTATGAAAATTTTATCTAAAGTAAAATTCTCTCATTAAAAGGTGCAAATTATAGAGCATGCATAGCTAGCTAGTTTTTTTGTTACATTTCATACAAGAATTTTTAATAAAGAAAGATTTTAAATCTCTGTTCTTATGACAACCCTTTTTGATAGATTATTTTATGATAATTTTGTTGGGTGGACAAAATAAGTTGTAGAAAATAAGAATAGAGTGGATGTTGGCACCTTGTAGTAAAAGACTAAACCGACCTTATAGGTAAGAACAAGTCATAAACCCGATGGAGAAAATAGTTGTCCGTATCTACTCCAGTTTTGTGATTTGAAAAACAAATGATGATTTACATTTTTAAGACTACATGTTTTTATGGTTTGGAAAAAGAAAGTTATCATGTGGAAAATAAAGTTTTGGCACTTTTAATTTTTGGAAGGAAAAGGGCCAAACCATGTTTTGAAAAGTATAGAGTAGGTAAGGATTAGTGCCTAGGAAAGACGAGAAAAGTTGAGACCATAAAGTAAATAGCGAGAATTATCTTGGAATAATAGTGAGTTCCTGTAGAATGCGTAAGCATTGGAAAGCCTAGGATGTTGCTTGAAATAATTGTTGGAACACAGCTAGGACTAGTGGCGACTATTAGGTAGAAAAGGGGCAAGTAAGTGTTTAGACCCCTGTTACTAATTTTCAGGTTAGGGGTATAACCCATAACTAAATTTCTGTTGGTATCGTTTATTGTTCTGTTTTTATGCGGTAGTTAGGGTAACACCTAAACCTGTCATGGATCCCATAGTTTGGACTCTTCTGATCGAGGGGGACATAGTCCCAAGATTCTTTGCCCTTAGTAGTAGCTGTGTAGAGTGTCTGTTCTCCTGTTTTAGTTGTAAGACTATAAGCTTATTTAAATTTAATCTAAGATCAGATAATTAAATAAGCTAAGAAAAGAGAAAAGGTATAACTGAAAAGGAAACAGAAAATTCAATAAAGCAACAAAATGAAAAATTATGAGAAAAAATGGATAAGAATAAAAATTTCCAAGATAAGATAAAAAAGAAAATCAATAACAAAGAAATTTTCTTATATGGGCTGTGCTTGGATAGGAAAATAATCAATCTTTATAAATAGTTACATAAAAATCCAAGTACGATTAGAAAAAGGTTGCAAAAGAAAAACGGAAGATGCAGAGTTTTCCGTTTTCCACCTTTTTGTAACATAAGAGATCGAATTTAGAAAATTAGATTTTTTTTTGAAATTCGAAAAATAAAGTTGGTTGGTAGGATTATGGATGCAACAATTGGATGAGCTACGCTCTTACTCAGTAGGAGTATGGGAAAATTTGGATGAAAAAGCATTTTTATTTTTCAAAATATTGCATTCATATAGAACTGCTAGTATATTTAGGATGTGAGCATCATATTTTAAAAGGATTTTTGAAAAAAAAACTTGCATACACATAGGAGGTACCGCCTAGGCATGCATGCATTATTATGTTGTACATCACTTTGCATAAGTGCACAATGTTTGCAAAAATTGGATGCACACATGATGGATGTATATTATGTGAGGGGTTAATTGATTTTACCCTTATTAAATTTCGGGGACGAAATTTCCTAAGGGTAGGAGAATGTAACACCCCGTATTTTAAAGATAATAAAATAAGAATAACTTAATTAAATATTCAAAATTAAGTAAAACGGGTTGCACCATTGCGTCCGTCTCGAAATTTTGGTCAAAATCGACACCTGGTTTGCGTAAATCGGACGCCGTATGAAGAAGTTATTAAGGTCCGAAGTTTGTATACACGCAGGGAGAATATATATATGTATATATATTAGGTTCAGAATTCAAAAATTGGTCTAGAAATCTGAAAATCGGTTCAAAATTCAAAAAATTTAGAAGGCGGCAGATTTCCCGCCCAGGTGGGTCGACCCCCTCAAGGGTGGGTCGACACCATGGTCGACCCCCTCAAAGGGGTGTCTACCCACCTACGACAGATTTTGGCAGATTATGGTTTTGTGATATTTTGACGATTCAGATGGCTTTTGGGCAAATCTGAGGGTCCTGGTTGCTCCATACTCCTATAAATAAGACCTAGACCTAACCCTAACCCTCATAATTTGGCGGCTACGCTGGAGCTCTGCCGTTACTCGCTCTCTCTCCTCAAATATATTCAGAAATTTAGATTTATAAATTAGAAAATCTTAAATTAAGATCTGGAGAGAAGAGATTGATGTTTGTTTAAAAGGCATTCAGAATTACGAGATAAGCAAGGTAACGTTCCAAATCCAATTTATTCAATCTTCCCTTCTCTTTCTTTTCCCTTTTCTCTTTTAGTAAAAATAGTAAATCCATGATTATTAGGTCCTGAATTCAATAAGGGGAAAATCATGGAAGATTAGATCTGGACCAGATCCAGGATTTGGAAAGCTTACGAGGTGAGTGGATTTAAGCCATATTATTTTAGATAATGGTATATTACCGTTTAGCATTCCCCATTATGACAAATTGGAATATGACATGCTAAGATGCCTAAACTTATGCTAATAATGTTTAAAGTGGTGTAAATGACATGTGGGAATGATTAGCATGATATAACGTCAAATTGTTGATATGAATAATTCATATATTGAATTAGTTGAAATGTTGGAATGTTTACATGTTATAATATTATTTGAACATGTGGGAAAAATTCATATATTGGATTTGTTGGAGTGCTAAAAAGTTTACATGTAAATTTGTTCCAATCATATACAGGGAATATTGGAGTAAGTATATGGTTATATGGATTCTATTTAACATAGAATTGAATAAATAAATAAAGGGTATGAGGCATCGACCAAATTGTGTTTAAAGGTCTTAAATTGGATCATAAGTATAAAAAATGATTTGGGCGCAAGTGGGATCATATGTAAAATAAGAGATGGCATAATTTGAATAATATGAATTTAGACTATCCATCATGAATATAATTGGGTAAATGGGCATTAACACCTATAAAGGCACAAACTTAAATAATTGATTCATAATGAATGCCTTGGATTACAATTAGAAATTGTACTTGCACTTATGACACGAGGTTAGGTTGCATTAGTGGTGGAAGTCTGCCCGAACCCGACCGGAATATCCAGCGGCCATTAATGTTGAACCTAATGTGAGAGGTCTAAGTGCGCAAATACGAGACGGGCAATGACACGAGGTTAGGCCCAACTTGTGGAAGAAGTCTGCCCGGACCCGATCGGCATATCCAACATCCACATGTTGTAGGCCAAATGTGCGAGGTCTAGCCCATTATAAACCATAAGTGGACATGGTAATGAATCGGACTACTTTACCTAATCAAATCCATAGTGATTGTATGAATATGAACTAAAGTTAGGGTTAAGTAAAATTGGTTGGACAGTGGGTGAGCTAAGCAAGTCTGAGGGGGGTGGGTAATATTTACATATAGGCCCGCAAACTTTGCCCGATAAGGTTATGTAATTAAGGACACCTAGTGGTATACATAACCAGTAGAATTAATAAAGTTATGTAATTAAAGACACCTTTTAGGGTAAGCATAACTTGTAGAAATGATAGAATTTAGACATGCATAATAAACTAATGAATAAATTGGATAACTGGTGAAATGAGATAAGGGACACTTATTTGTAAATTAAGTAATCAGAAAATGGGGAAAGCCGGAAACAAGTTGAGAAAAGGGGGAAAATATATGAAATATAAGAAGTTGTACATAATTATAAATTAAGTAACTAGTAAGGTTGGAAGTCTGAAACCCGTTGATAAGAAGGGTTAGGCTTGTCCTAGGGACAAGAGGAAATTATAACATAGATTATAATAAATGGGTAGAGAAACTTCTTAATGGGCCTTAGTTAATAGAACTAAGTTAATAAGTAAACAACGACAAGTTGTATTGACAATGTAAAATGGAATTATGATTAAATAAGAAAGGATGAGGAAAACTTATGAAATGAAATATATTTAATCATAAATGGTAAGTGACATGTTAATTATAAACATGTGAATTGAGATGTACTTAGTTACATATTAAGTAAAACACGTTATTGTAATGATGAAATCGAACAAGAATATAAAAGGGATTGTAGATTACAGACGTTGGGCCACAATCTACATAATAACATGTTGTGGGCTTATTAATAGACATAAATGGATTAAGTTGTATGACTGAAATTAGTAAGCAAGAGAAACTTGGTAATTTGAATAAGAATTCAATACGAATTGCAATAACCAAGTTAACTGGAAACCTGATGAGGTGAGACAAGTGCGTAAAAGAATGTTTAGACATAGGGTCTAACAACATGCTAAATTAAGGATCTTAGACCAATCCGTACGGTTGAGGGTAAATAACCCAACGGGGTAGATCATCGAGGTGTTATAAGGCACGAGGGGAGCGCACATTCATCTGATTGTTCTGACGGCTCCAAAGGACTGAAAGGGGAAGCACGCGGCTTCCTGAGGTACGTAAGATGCTCCTGGCAGTCCTCTGTGTGGCGACAGATGTCTTAGGCTATGCTCATAGAGGTTGGGTCTGCGCGTAACTACTAGGTGGGTGGGCCTTGACTGTAGATGTTGCAATGCAGTCAAAATGCTATAACGCGGTGACACCAGGGTGGTTCGGCGGTTGCCTCACGAGGAGGCAGAGGGTCACGACCAACAAGGATAGTAGATCGTCGGATACCCGTCATCGGCAGCCAGTGGGATGCGGAAAGACTAGAGCTAAACCCAAGATACCATTTCACCCTTCATTATCGGGGTAAGGGGTTGAGGGGAGACGCCACATGGATGTTTAGATTGTTTGCGTAGGGGCAGTCGCTTAGCTCTTGTAGTCTTTACTAGTTGAGGGAGGGGCCTAGGTGGGGCCATAGCCACCATGAAAACAGACCCTAGATATATCTGTATATAGAAGCTCTTTAAAGACGGGCCTGTACAGATATGGAAAAGCTCCCGACCGAGTTCCGTGATTCTTGTATTTCCCTGCCACGGAACTCAGTGCACATTAGAGGATGTGCGATTGAGGCATCGAGCTACAATTAACAGTACGTACAAGGGACAGTCTAGATACATGCATATCTGCTCTGTGTGGTGTATCGTAGACTTGAGGGCATTACTCCGGTATGAGATCTGATTCGATCGAGGGTGGCAGTCCGTACGCTTACATAGCGTAGTGATGGGAGATATATGTTGGTCGTAACATTGTTATATAGAGATCTGTACGTCACTCCGGCGTAGGATGAGGGACTGCGAGCATTTCAGTGGCAATACGATGGAGGCCGTGCGAGTGGGGTACCATGTGGTGTACCTCGATATTGGGGGGTAGCAGCAACACATATACTATATGAGATTAATCCAGTGGGAAGTAAATGGGTACGACGTGTGTGTAAGCCTCGAGTGCTGTTAACCCAAGTAACCTAATAAACAAGAAAATATGATTGAATGGTATATGTAGGATTACCCAAAGTGTATAGTTTAAAGTGAAAATTAGGCTCACATCCTTAAAACTAAACTTAATTAGGCTCACATCCTTCCATGTAGAATTATATAAATATCATCCTTATTTTTGAAATAGCGCCATATTTTTTACTGATTTGCCCAAAACAAATATCACGACCTATTTTTACGCATGCTATCCGATTTTTGATTTTGCATTAAATTCATTAATCGTATTACTCATTCAATATTTTCAGAAACATATTTTTTACATCATGGCGGCGACTTCTTCCTTTATTTGTTAACTTCGAATTATATCATCCAATATTCGGCCGTTTTGATCCACAATATTATTTTTCAACCAGCGTGTTGCAGAGATATAATTTGATTAACGAATAATTTAGTAAATGGATCTGGCATCCTCAAGGTAATTTCTGGTGTTTTATTTTTTGTAAAAAGTAAGGTCAGAAATAAAAAATTATCTATTTTTCTGAAAATTATATTTCTTTATTATTTTTACTTATTTCAATTATTTATGTTTATATACGTATAGTTTAGTTTGTTTATAAAGTTTAGTAATTTGTGAAGTTTCACTGTACAAGCTGATATTCATTAACTTGTCCACATTTTTTCAAAAAAATTTATGTTAAAATGTATAAAAGTATGCATAATTTTTGACTTTTAGCATATTCAAACGCAAAAAAAGTTGTATTTAGTCTGTATGGATCTGCACTGAATAGTTTAGTATAATTATGCATATTTTACGCAATATATGCACTCTGGTATGCATATTTTTTGAACTTATGTTAAATTGTTCGGATAATGATTATTTGCTTACATATATGAATATGATTGTAATATTTACATATTATAATCGTTGGCGCTTTTTTTTTATAAATTGAAGTTTATTTTACTAATTTTTGCATATAAATATGCGGATATTAATATTATTTGCAAAGATGTATGCAACTTTTTATAATATTACGATTGTGTCTCTGTAATTTTATTTGCTTTACGCCGATCAGTCTGATTAATTTTTGCTCTTTTAATTTTCCCACAGTGGTCCTGCAGATATTGGTGTTCTTGTGTTGAAGTTTGACTTGTACACATTTTTTCAAAAAAATTTATGTTAAAATGTATAAAAGTATGCATAATTTTTGACTTTTAGCATATTCAAACGCAAAAAACGTTGTAACTAGTCTGTATGGATCTATTCTGAATAGTTTCGTATAATTATGCATATTTTACACAATATATGCACTCTGGTATGCATATTTTTTGAACTTATGTTAAATTGTTCGGATAATGATTAATTGCTTACATATATGAATATGATTGTAATATTTACATATTATAATCGTTGGCGCTATTTTTTTTATAAATTGAAGTTTATTTTACTACTTTTTGCATATAAATATGCAAATATTAATATTATTTGCAAAGATTTATGCAACTTTTTATAATATTACGATTGTGTCTCTGTAATTTTATTTGCTTTACGCCGATCAGTCTGATTAATTTTTGCTCTGTTAATTTTCACACAGTGGTCCTGCAGATATTGGTGTTCTTGTGTTGTTGAAGTTTGGGGATGATAGTTTTTCTATTCGTCTTTATTTCGATAGTTCTGTTGATATTGTTAGAGAGGCTGTTTGTGGCAAATGGATGGAGTTAACTCCGTTGTCTTTTGAATTATTTCACTGCAGAGACGGGTTTCGAAGGAATATTCAAAGTAATTCCGATCTAAAATCCATTCTTCTGTTGGCTGCGCATAATCATGAGGATTATTTGGTGTTTTTTGTTGATGTCAATCTTAATTGTTCTTTTGTCGCTGATGGTAGCGAATCTTCTTTTGGAAGCGACTCCACTTATGCTAGTAATAGTGATTCCAGCAACAAATTCAAGCAATTATTAACAAGTGATTCGAATCAATCTGTTTTCTCTGGTATTGGTCAACAATTTAAAGGTGGTGTTACTGAATTTAGACTTTATTTGATGATGTATAGTATGAAAAGTGGTTATAAGCTTAATTTGATTAAGAACGATAAAGAAAGAGTTACAGCTGTATGTTCGAAAAATAATTGTAGTTTTCGGATTCATGCTTCTCTTAAGTTTAATCTGCCGGGATATTTTGTTATAAAGAGATTTCAACCAGAACATACATGTGGTGCTGGAATTCATGACATAAACAATCCTGTTATATCCAGTAAATTGATTAAGTTATTGGTTTGTGATCATATTCAAGCCAATCCGTTAATGAAGACGAAGGACATTACTAGCTTGTTCCAAACCGAATATAATGTTATTTTGAAGTATTACTATGCATATAGTGGGAAGAGGTTGGCATTGAAGGATTTACATGGAAGCGACGTAATGTCGTATCATCATTTGCAGTCATTTTGTGATGCAGTTCTTACTACCAATCCTGGAAGTAAAGTTGTTTTGGAGTGCAATAATTCAACGCGGCAATTTGAGAGGGTTTTTATTGGTTTTGAAGCTTGTGCATATGGATTTCAATACTGTCGTCCATTAATTTTTGTTGACACTACTTTTTTGAAGGGAAGAGCTCAAGGGTGTTTAATGGCTGCTACCGGTAAAAATGGAAATGAAGGTATGGTTTATTATCGTATATTTTTTTCCCATAACAACTATCATTAACATGTCCTGTACTATAATTTTTTTTTTAATTATTTGCATTTATGTTGTTAAATATTTGGAAATTTTGCATACATCACTGGTATTCCATTCATGGTACGCATAGCAAATATGCATTATATGATGAAGACCTGCATGCATCAACGAAAAAATTACTAACAAGTACATACACGTGTGCACAATTTTTTAATAGCATATTCATTTATTTAAGAAAACCTGCACATATATACGCAAAATTTCTACATATATGCATATTTCAATTAAGATTGCTTACACTTAAATTATCACATACCTGTGAAGCTACATGTATTTCAGGATGTAATTAATATAAATATGTCATGTGCTATTGTTAACAATTCTTTATAAATTTGCGCTTACGTACTTTAAAGTTTTGAAATATTGCATACATGACTGGTATTACATTCATGCTATTCATAGTAAATATTCATTGTACTGTGAAGACCTGCATGCATCAATGAAAAAATTATTAACAAATGCATACATTTATGCACATTATGTTTATACAATATTCAATTATTCAGAAAAGTTTCACATATATATGCAAAATTTCTACATATATGCATATTTTAATGAAGCTTTCTGAAACATATATTTTCACATAACTGTATGTCAATTTTTTTTTTATAGGTTTTTTCCCTATAGCAATTGCAATTGTTTCTGGAGAAGATGAAGATAATTGGATATGGTTTTGTGAACAACTCAAAGACTTTCTTAAAGACGATTCTAGAAGCTATGTTTTCATTTCAGATCGTCATCCTGGAATTCTAGTTGCTATTCCAAATGTGTTTCCAAATTCCATTCATGGATCGTGCTTATATCATTTGACCAATAACCTAAAGGTTGCTTTGAAATCTCAATTTTCGAAAACTAATAAGCGGATTTTGTTGGATACATTTGCAAGAATTGCTTATGCATATAATTTGACTGATTTTAATGCTGCACTGAAGAATTTTAGAGATATTGGTGGATTGACTGTGAGATATTTTTTGAATGGTATTCCTTTTGAGAAGTTTACAAACGTTTTTTTCCCTGCTTGTCGATACGGTGAAATGTCATCAAATTGTTCAGAAAGCTTTAACAAGTGGATTTTGGAGGAAAGACATTTACCAATAACTGCTTGCTTGGATAAAATAAGGTTGAAACTAATGAAACTAATGTCCGATCGTCGTGAAGTTGCTTCGACATGGAATAGCGTTTTGTGTCCAGTTAATGAAACTCGATTAAGGAATCTACACTTAGAAGGAGCTTCTTGGTTCGTTATCAAATCTAGTGAACATAAATTTGAAGTTCATTCTCCAGTTCATCAATTTGTTGATCTGTATAATCGAGTATGTTCGTGTAACATGTGGCAAGTAAGTGGTTTTCCTTGCGCTCACACCGTTAGATGTATCTTAAGTTGTGAAAACTTGAACGTATACGACTACATTGATGCTTACTTTAAAGTTGGTCATTTTCAAGTGTCATATTCTCATCCGATAAATCCTATCATCAATTATATGGGTGAAGACGTGGCTGTTGAAGATGCAGTAATAGCTCCGCCAAAAGGTAGGCGCATGCCTGGTCGTCCATCCTCGTCAAAAAGATTGAAATCTGCAGGCGAATTTACAAAGACTACTCGGTGTGGATTGTGCAAGAAATTGGGTCATAACAAACGGACTTGTTCTTCAGTCCAAAAATAGTTGTGGTTTTTTTTTTAAATATTTTATAATAAAGCTGTTTACAAATTATATTGTACAGACTCCAAACTTGCTATCTCAGTTTTACTTTAAATTTGGAACTTTACTGTTTTATTTGTATTTTTAACACTTTCTGCTTTCCCCTTAGTTTTGTTAACCCAAATATTCTGCATACTTTTACAAATGTATGCAATATTCATTCTTACTTGCATACATGTGTGCTGTTAAACTAAACTTTAATTCTACAGTTCTACTTGTTTGTCAACCTCAGTACATTTCTTTTAAAACATTACTCCGTACTTTCAAATAAACAATTACTTATGAAAATGACAATTGCTCACAAGTATTCTTTAACACTGCAGATAAGTATGCAACTATATGTAAATTTTGAATGAAATTAGACAAATTAATGGTCCTACTATACTGTGATTAAAATTTAACTCATTTATCTTTTTTAAAAATCCTATTTATAACAAATAATCACGGACAATGTTCATACAACCAACATACGTTGGAATGTATCACAAAATCAAATTCGTATACTCATTCTTCATTACACTAACAAAATATTTCATACACAATTTCATTCTACTCGTAGTTTTTATTGTTGCATATAAAAATGCAACAGTCTTTGTAGTTTGTTTGAATTTATGCATAAATTATCTTTTACTCAAACGTACTAAATTATCATTTATTATTTATAATTTTTAAATTTACTATTTAACTACGTCGTTTGTAATTTCTTAATTTCTTCAAAAAATTATACAAACTAGTATCATTCTACGCATCCATTTTATTTACAAACAAATCCACATAATTCATAATGGTTATATAAATCTTTACATTTGCAAACCAATTATATTGAAAATTTTGCATATAATTATGCATATAATTATAATAAACTACACACATATCCGAATCATTTCATACCATCATGCAAAACATCAAAAAAATAATTCATACCTAAAAACGACATTTTCATTTCACTTCGCACAGCACTTAACCATGTTCTCGTAGTCCAAACAAAAAAGGTATTAAACTTTTTTACACATTACTAAAACACCTCAAAAACTACAAACAATTCGACCACCTACTTTACGCCCTTTACACATCCTTGTTTGCATCTGACAAAAGGAAATTTTGTGTCAGATTATTCAACACATTCCAGCTGTGAGGATTGCAGTTGAGAAGTTTTAAACCAAACTCAGCTCTTTGATCATTAACAGCCCCAGGACTCCACATTTCATCATTTTCATCCATCTCTTTATTCTCAGTTCTTTGCTTCATATAGTTCATTACAAGCATACCACAGTTGACCCTGCAAAATTAATATACTACCAACAATTAATAGGGTGTACACATATAATTTGATTTGATACATTATACAAAATGTGCATACAACCATGCTATAATTACAAAAAAAATGCATATACGTACGGACAAATTCAACAATAAATTTCTTACGTATGTCCTTGTTGTGGGCATTGAGAAAATTCTATTTGATTAGGTGTCCGATAATCTTTTTTCAAAAGCTTCTTCAACAAGGCATTGATGTAATTTCTCTGTTACATAAAAAAAAAAATTCTATCAGTAATGTTACATGAACACACAAAAATTAAAAATACCAAATTGTGATACAATTTTTCTTGCTGCTTTTTGGTGATTCCCAACGCCACGTCGCGGTATGTTCGGATCATAATGAATCCATCTTCTTTTAGCCTTTACAAACTCTAATAAAGAAAAATGACTTTCACAGTGAATTGGAAAGAAAATCTTTGTGCAAAATTCATATCCATCTGTCACTCTTTTATCCAAGACTTTTTTTAACTGCTCCTTAAAATCCTTTAGTAACAGTCCCTGAATATTAACAGTTTCATTATTAAAAATTTTTACAAATTAAAAACATATTCATATAGTATTTATATTACCGAAGCAAGAGTTTTGATCATCATAACTTCTGGATAATCTCTTCGCAACTCCACACCAAACCAGTCGATTATCTACTCAAAGTAGATAATTTTTTATTTGTTATAAATACATAACTGTTTGCATATATTAATAGAAACCCTGTCAACAAATAACTAGTAAACTTAACTATTACCTCTCCATCGACGAAATTCCCAATTATCAAATCAGCCCAAGCAGTTCCAGTCACGCATACGGCTTCATCACCATTAAGATATGCCGTTTTGCTGTACATGTTTTAAATTAATTCAAAAAATATGTAATATATGATCGAATATAACTCAAGCATCTACGTTTCCTAATTGCACATATATCTGCAATTTTTCGTAAAAATTACATACATAGATGCAATTAGATTAATTAATTGCAAAATATTAAAACATTACAAAACATTTGCATACTAGTGTGCAATATTGTTAAACATTTACAGAAATTTATGCAAACAATCTAAAATTATTTTACTAACATTGAAGTTCGATTTATATTTTGTGTCATAAAGATGCAAAAAATATGAATATTTGCATACATTTACGACATAAAACGCTGGAAACATGCACAACATTCATATTTTTCAACACTGTACCTCGCATTTATTTACACCAACTAAAGTCAGTTCAACAATTGAAGAAACTTAAACATAATTCTTACCTTAGTCCAGTCAGTGCAACAAAGTCTTCCATTTGTTTTATCTGACTTTCCTCCAACTTCCGCACATTTTCATATCTTCTAATTTTCAAATTAGTGCCTATCCGAGTTTCTTTGGACTTATCATTATATACAAATTCATCAACATCCACTACTGCAGACTGTCTCATAATTTTTTTCCCTGCAAATACAATTTAATATTTTACGTAATTCAAAATTACCGACATTCAAACTAACTCAACTGAACATTATCTAATTCTAAATACTTATATACCTTTCACTTTTGCCACCTTTTCTTTTTCTTGTGCTTTTTCCTCTTCTACATCAATATCCATATCTTGTACTTCATCATAATTTTCTACATCTCCACTACTTTCGTCATTTACAACATCATCATCACCACTATTACGTAGAATCTTTTCATTGTCTACGCCGTTCTCTTTTTCTTTCATCATTTCGTTGTTTGCTACATTCCCTTCTACTACGAGATTACCTACATCATCGACATCAGCGCTTCTCTGCGCCTCCACGCCTATTCACGTTTAATCTGATTCAGTAATTATTTGTAAAGTCTGCACACATCTATGCGTCAACTACTATTATATGCAGACATAGTAAGCATTTTTTACTATGTACCTTACAAAACTGTCTACAAAAATTACTACTATAGACACATTAAAATGCATTTAATACTCAAAAATAACTTCAAATATGCAGTATTTTTGGTATATACATAGAAAATTTTCCACCATTTATTAGTATTTTCACACAACTACATAACTATTACCTAATATATGCCCAAAATAACGCAAAAAAAAAAAAATTATTTTTGCATTAATACGAAATATATACTGCAAACGTTGTAATCGTAATAAGACAATTTTCATACCTTTAATGCTCTCATCGTTTTTTAGCTCTATCAGTTTTTCCTTTTCTGCTTTATTCTCTTCTTTATCTCTGTTTTCTACTGCATGATCTTTATTTTTGTGCATTTCATCATTCATATCATCCCTTTCATTCTCATCAGCGCAATCAACTTCATCAACTTCTTCCCTCTTATCATTTTGATCATCATCTTTTCCATCGTCACCCGATTCGTCTTCCTCCTCTTCAGTTTCATTATCTGCACTTTCCCCCTCTACATTCATTTCCTCTTGGTTTTGATTATCATCATCACTATTTTCAACACTTTCACTATCCCCAGTCATATCATCTCCATCTACAATTGTAGTATTATTTTTTTCGACGCTTTCTTCTGAGGATATTTCTGCCTCCAGCTCATGAATTCTTTGTTTCAGACTATAAATTTCTGCTTTCAGATTTACTTCTGATGATATCTCTGTCTCGAGCTCCTGAATCCTTAGTTTCTGACTTAAATTTTCTGCTTTCAGCTTTCTATTTTCCACTTTTAAATTTTCAATTATTTCCTTGTAATATTTTTCACTTTTGCTAAACATTTTTGCATACTCTTCGTTTTTCTCAACAGATTGCTTTACATTTTCCATCTCCTTTTGATGCACCACCTAATAAATGAAACACAATACATTCTCATTTACTACCGAAATATTAAAAATTAAGTTTAAACAATCACTATATGTATTATGCAAACAAACCTATACAATTTAAGTTTTCATAATATATGCGTATACGTGCACAATTTTTATATATACTTGCACAGTATTACGTAAAAAAAATTAACTTTTACCGTCACAATACATGTTAACTATTACACTGTTAATTATTCCTTGGACTGCGTTTTACTCATTCCAATATAATACTCAGTTGATCAAAATCAGTCATCAAATTTTGGAATAATTAATTTATCAACAAAAAAAATTATAATTTTAATACATTCTTACTGTGCTATATGTGATATCTAAAACCATGTGCGGCTTCAGCAAACTAATATCCCATTTTCCAGCCAACGGGTAACTGTCTTTGTACACTTTCTTAGTTGTCCTCAAAATAAAGGTTTTGTCACAGAACCACCACTGCAAAATCAATTAAACAGTTACTACATTATATACCAATATAATAAAGTAAAAAATAACAAATAAAATTATGAATATTACCAACAATAACGTAACACATGCATTAATTTTCCATGGTGTGTTCCAATATTTTTTAACTTGGCTGAATAAATGGTTATGAATCGTTTTTGGCCAAGATATCGCTGCTAACTTGTTGGTACACACACAGTACGGTACAAGAATCCAAGGTAGGCTGCAATTCGGGCTGGATACCAAAAAGGTAGCTGCTAAGTACAAAAGAATAAGTTTTACTGTGTCAATCTGCGCTTCTTGTGATTTTTCCTTGATTGTAGAAAACAGCTGTCTCTTTATATTCTTCTTGTTTACAAATTTTTCTTCTCTGAAATGTCTATCAACAAATGATTTATATTCTTCATTATTTTTGTCTTCCTTTTTTATGTGATCTTTTGTTGTGACCATCTCTCCATCTATTGGTGCAACAAGCAAGTTTTCAATATCTTCTACTGAAAAATTGAGAACCAAATTTCCAAACTCAAAGTAATTCAGATTTTTCTGGTAGCTTCTAATAATGATATCCAACGTTGTTGAATTTTTATTCGTTTCTGACACCGAAATAATCCCATCAAAAATCATTTTAATAAAATTTCCAAGTGGCAGCATATCTAGCAACATTTTATGCTCAACAGTAAACAAATCTTCACGCTTTAACTCTTCAAATAATTCAACAAATGATTTCAAATTGTTTCTGTATACTTCATCCTTCTTTTGAAGTTTTGGTTCATCTTCTATTTTCATCTTTTTCTGTATATGCAAATACTCTGTATGTTTACCGGTTGTCACTAGAGCTTTCTCCATATTTTCGCCCACCTTAATATTTTCTTCCACATTTGGCCTCTGCAGCAAAAACCATTCATAATTTTACAAAATCAAAGATTACAAATAACTGATTAACAAACTAATATAGGATATAAAAACATTTGTACGAAACAAAAATGTTACTAAATACATGTACTCATTCAACTAACATGCTCAAATTGTACATTATTATGCAAATTATCTTTTTCTTTGCACGAAAACATGTAAATAATTGGTTATTTTTGCATATTTACATTCAAAAATTTCACATTAAACATAAATATTCAATTAACATTCTTGTAACCAATGCAATATATAATAAAAGTTTTCGCATCAAATTATGTAAATTAGTAGTAAAATAAATTATGCGTTACACAAAAAAATTCATTTCAACTAAATTCCAAAATCATGTCATAAACAAGAAAACAGCAAAAAAAAACATAAAAAACTGAATTTAAATGCATAATATTATGCACATTTTTGAGTTCACTGCATGCATATGTGCAATTATTACAGTTCTTACAGCGGCTAGATTTAACCACATATTTAATCTTCATTTTTATTTGCATCCAATTGTGCAAATATCTCAGAAAATATGCACACATGTGTGCAACATTTTCATAGGCCGACACGTTAGCTTAAAGTAGGTACCTAATTTATGAAAAAAAAAAATTAAACTTATAACGCGCCCCCTATTTTCTGACTACAACATGTTTGTTTTGTAAAAAAAAAATGTTCGGTACTTCTTTAACAAACAAAAAAAATCTATATTCTGGAAATAATTTCAGGATAACACGTAAAAAAAAAAAATCATACATTTATGCACAAATTACAAACTATTTCATATATGTATGCAACTTTTCAAAAAACTGTGTTCGTTTTGGAAATCTTAACATAAACCTGCACAAATGTGTGCATGTATTTTTATATATTTGCACACATGTAAGCATGTACTTGCATTAATAAAAATCAACAAACATTAATGTAGTAAAAAATTTTATATAACTGATCAAATTTTTTTCATATGCAATTATTCTTATTTTTAACACAGACTGCTGCATATACATGTGTGCAGATGCAATTTAGTTGCATTTAACATTTCAAAACATATGTATCTAATGTTGCATAATCATCATTAAAAAATTAATAACACGATTCCATTATTACTTCACAGGCTCGACATCTAATTGATATGTGCACAATTCTTTTCAACTATTACTTTAATTTGCACAAAATTGTGCAGCTATTATTTACATATACAACAAAATCATACAAACATGCAAACATTGAATCCATCATACTTTCTTCTTTAATACTCCTGCTTATATCAAACAATCAAGTAATATTTAATTTTAAAATCTCAGAAACTAGCAACATTAATCAAAAAAAAAAACCTTAACTCAACAATATAATACCAATTGTACCTTCGTCCTCGCCATTCAACTTAATTTGATGCCGACGATACACGTTTTTTCGTCAAATAAGAGTACGATCCTACTTTAAACGGCTAATATTGGCTCCTGATTACAAATATCGACTGCCTAATTAAATTTTTGGAAGATTTCTCAAACTAGGGTTTTGAGATGATTTTACGCACCTATATTACGGAATAAAAGGAAATATTTAATAACTAGTACGACACTTTAAACGTACTAAAGGGTATTTGCGTCATATTTTCCGTTACTTTTCAAAAATAGGGACTTGTTTTATATTTTTTTAATCGCCGGTTTTTTTTCCTATTTTCAAACTTTATAGGGACCTGTAAAAAACGCACCCTAGTTTAAATCCAATCACCAGAACTTGTGTTCTGACCCCCTCCTCATAACATACTCGCAGGTTAGATTTGTGGCGGAGACATGATAACCTTGGATACTGGTTAGGAAGTGTTATTAATACGGTAAGGCTATATTTTGATTACATTATATTATATCCATTCCGCTGTAAGATATTTTCTGAGCTCTGACATATTTTATGTCTCTGTCTTTTCTGCATGATACCACAGCAAACCAATCTGAGTTTCGATAGATTGGAATTTTGAAAAAAAAAATCGGTCTGTCGAAATTGGGGTTGTCACGGTTTGTAATAACTTGGGGTTTACTAGTTTGTCTGTAAAACTAGGGGTTAACTAGTTTGTCGCTAAAACTAGGGTTTACTAGCAACGGGTTTGTATCTAGGGAAAATCTGATCTTGGGGATAAAGATCAGTCTAGGATTTTGAGTGTAGGATTAGAACAAGAGTAGGGTTTGTGAGTTTACAGTGTTTTGTAAGCGGGATCTGTTTTAATACCTAGTAAAAATCTTGGGGAATGCAGTAGTAGGCAGGGTTTGCCGAAGCTGGGTAAAAATTGTGTTATTTACTTCTGCATTTATATTCTCTGTTATAATCTATGCTGTGATATTTCTTTTAATATCTCGAATCCCTTTAGCATTAATCTAGATCCAACAAATTGTATCAAAACAGGTTTTCTATTAACTCTAGAGTCATGATGTTCCCAAGTTGTCAGTCCAGTGAGGGTCGGTCCAATCGTATTTCAACTATTTTTAATGGTACAATTTTTTTGAATTGGAAATCAGAAGTGGAATCCTATTAAAATTTGTTGATATTAAATGTTGGGATATTGTTATTAATGGGTATGATATGGTCGATATGAATGACATGGAATTTCATTCTCGTACTACTCACATTTTATATTTTTATATTGATGATGAACAATAAACCATATCTCCTATTGTTTGGCTTCACAGGAAATCTGGAAAACTCTCAACGCTTTATATGGAAGAGACGACAATTGCTCAAAATCCAAGAATGTCAACTCAGATACAGATTTGTGCTTAACACGTCGTACAGAAGATATCTCAGATGGATCAGTCGATGGAGACTCAACAGACAATGAGACAGAAAGTTTCTCATAAGAAGATTTGGTTTATATGTGTGCTGATTTAACAAAAACTGTTGATAATCTCCATCGGAAAAATAAATCTCTGAAATATGAAAATCATGAGTTGACCAACA
This sequence comes from Allium sativum, assembly GCA_030737875.1. Classification (NCBI taxonomy): domain Eukaryota; kingdom Viridiplantae; phylum Streptophyta; class Magnoliopsida; order Asparagales; family Amaryllidaceae; genus Allium; species Allium sativum. The sequence goes on from CM060912.1 coordinate 5,572,272, forward strand.
AAAATTATTGTTTGGAATCAAAACCAAATGTCATGAAAATAGAAAATTCTGATTGCGAAAATTGTTTAATATAGAAATCTGATGTTCTTCATCTCAATAAAAACATTCAAAAGTTTGAAGTGGAAAGTCTGATTTTAGAAGATAACGAGATTAAGCTAAAAAGTACAAACAATTCTTTGCAAAAGGAATTTAAAATTTTTAAGGCTATCAAAAATTCCAAACATGAAATCATTGAAAAGGAAAATTTGCAGAAAACTGACTCAATCTTGAATGAGCTTGAAAAAGAGATTGAAAAATTCAAGAAACTTGAATGTGAAAAACAAATTAAATCTGAAAAACAAATTAAATTTGAATCTGAAATCTTTGAATCCTAGACCAAAATCAAACTGCTTGAAAACAAAATGAACTTCTATGAAATGGTGTCACGGGATTCAGCCAATTGTCTCGATCGTGGGATATCATTGAGAAATAGGAATCCGTGTTATCAAAGAATTTTCCGCAATTATTTCTAGTATGGAATGAGTCAATCATCCACTTTGGTATCTTTTATGAACAAAATTTTGAAACAAAATGATACTAGAAGGAGAAAGATCAGCATTAATCATTGTTCAAATCTAATGCAAGAAAATTCTGATCTAAAATCCAAAATTCAACGATTAGTATCGACTTTGGATAAATTTTCTAGTGGGGAAAAATCGTTGAATATGTTGTTACAAAACCAAGTTTTTGTTGGAAATAAATATGTATTGGCTTTGAGAAAACAAATGTTCTTGTAAACCGGAAGTCAAATGGTTTTAAAAATCCTTCAAACTACTTTGAAAAGAATCGATTTGAAAATTTAAACTCTGATAATTTCAAAGGATTTTTAAATCATAATTGAGACAAGAATTTGTTTGGTAACAAACCATTTAAACAATCCTGGACCCAACATGAAATAAAACAACTTCGTCTAAATTCAAACAAATTTGGGTCCTAAGGGTACAAAGGTAAATTGCAATGGTTTGATATATAATAGGTTTGGGTACCGAAAGTTGTGAATGCATTTCAGAGTGGTTTTATGAATTTTGTTAGACTACTCGATTCCCTAAATTCTTAGGTATCGGAGTTGGTTGGGGAACTACTTTGCAAAAGAGAATTGAATTCAAGCTGTTCCATATTTCTGTATCATTCAGAGTTCCTTAGCCAAGATTGTTTTGAGTTAGAGAATTCACATGTCTTTTGAAATTTCAGGTATGAACTCTAAATTCATCTCTGTAAATATTCTTTGTTCTATTCCACCTTCTACCCCTTTTAGTTTCTTTTGGTTATTTCTGATTTCGATCTGACATTGCCATATTATTATTTTACCTTATTTTGAGTTTCTTAACCTCCGATTGCAGAATTCTTGGTTTTCTGGAAATTCTCTTTATCTGAATAAAACTCTCATGTTTTGATCATTTTAAGATCTTGAATTTAAACTTGTAAATAACTGCAATTGTTTTGAAGTTTATATTTTTTATTTGTTTTTGAATTCCTAATGTGCTAAAGCATTCTTGTTATATCTTGAACACTGTTATTTTGAAATCTAAAATGTTGAAGATCTGAAAATTAATGAAATTTCACACATCCCTGTTGTTTTGAGTTTTTTCTAATTCATTTTGGAAAGACTTGAAAAATTATACTCATTACAGTACACTACTATTTTTCAGTTGTGCTAATTTCATTGATTTTTGGATTGGCTTGATTATTTCTGAACTGAGAAATTTGTGACTTAAATCATTGTGATACATCTTGAAATTCGTCCTTATTCATCATCATCTTGGTTGAATAATTGACTATTTGAAATCATTTGAAATTGTTGATATTTTGAATCTAACACACCTCCTAGATTTGAAATTATTATTCTTGTGTGATTGATTCATTGTATCTCAAAATTAACATTTCATCAAGTGATTTCAAATAAACTGTTTTTAGATCATGAATATCTCTCAAAGCTTGATGTAAATATAAAATTTTCTCTTGTGCTTGTCAGAAATATTTTGACAATTCTTTGAAAATCTAGTCTTGAAACTCATTTTTATTTCATGATCATTTGGCTTGGATAATAGATTGTTTGAAATCATTTGAAATTATTGATTTCTTGAATCTCACACACATCTTTGATTTGAAATTTATAATATGGTGTGATCGATTCATTAAATCTCGAAAATTTTCATATTCCCTCAAATGATTTCAAACAAATTGTATTTTGGATCATGAATATCTTTTGAATTTATTAGAAATTTCTGTGAAAAATTCTCTTGACAAGTCTGCTTTGAAATTGATTGTTGTGCTGCTCTAATAAAATAAATCGTTTTGAAAATGTTTTTAGATAACTGCTTGTTTTTGGTATCATCTGCTGCTCTGATAAAAGGTTCAAAGATTTTTAATTGACTTAACTACTCTGAATTGAAAATCTTTCTTGTGCTTCATCCTGAAATTCATTCTGAAATCATGATCATTTACTTGGATATTGTTTTGTTTGAAATCAATTGAATATGTTTAATATTTGAATCTCAATTTTTTCTTGGATTAGAAGTTAAAAATCCTGTTTGATCGATTCATTGAATTTTGAAATTTTTCACTTCCCTTTAGGTGATTTCAAATAAACCATTTCTTTAAATCTTGGATCATAATTTGTCTTCTTAGATTTGTTTAAAATTTTCTGAAAACTTTATTGTGAAACTTCTTCTAAATTTCCATTGCTGCTCTGATAGATGGAATTAATCTGTTAGATTAACTGCTTGAGCTTAGTAATTTTTTCTCTCTTGGAAATTCTGTGTTGAGTGGTAGAATGTAAAATCAGTCTCTGAGATACATTTGTTAGCCACCAGGATGGTACTAAAATCTCTGTTTGCAGAGACAACAAGTGGTATCAGATTAGAAGTGCTGAAATTTTTTATTGATCTGATTCTCATCCTGTATATTTTTTTCCTCTTGTCTTGTATATTGTTGACGTCAAAAGTTGGTCACTAGTGACAGTCAACCCCCAATCGTGTGGAAAGCACACGAATAATGATGATAGAATGTGAGAAAAGTAAAGAAAACAGGGAATACGCAAGACTTTTTATAGTAGTTCGACAAGGATGGTGCCTACGTCCACTTTATATGTATTAATCTTTTCTTTTTTGATTACAAGTACAATGCTTTTTCTATTTTTTATGGAAGAAGAAGAAGTATTTCTTTTTCTAACTTAGTCGTGGAAAAGCTTTAAGAAGGGGAGGTTCAGCCGAAAGGAGGAGAAGGTGAAGGCCCCAAAAGTCCCCTTTCCATTTTGAGCATGGGTATATTTATAGGTGAAAATGTAGGCTGAGCGGGCCGCTACGTGGCTTTCCTCTTTTTCGGAGCTTGGACACGTGGAGCTTGATCAATGGACGTAATTGCGGCGGTGGGACCCGGTCCACTGCTGATTAATAATATCCTTGGAAATAGTGGCTTACATGGCATTTAAGGTGAGGTGTATCAAAAGTTGAGCCTTGTCCGGAGATAGTTGACCGCCTTTATCGCCTTTAGAGTCGGGCCGAGTATTGACAGCTGGATATTCCTTGATGAATCTGAGATCATCGCTTGATCCGATGTTAAGGGAAGCGATAAACTCGGTCAGCTGGAGTGAACGATTCTTCCGGGCTCTGCGAGCCGTTGCTTGAAGGAGGCCAATTCGGGCCGACCTAATTTCAGGTTGTTATTGAAGGAAACTGGCTCGGGCCGGACCTTGCTTGGGCTTTATTGGAGTGTAAGTTGCTCGAACTGGTTGATTGACTAATGCTGGGAGGCTCATTTCTGAATATTGGGCTTCGATCTGAATTGTGACAGCTTTTGCCAAAAAGTTGGTTAACATATATATCTTTTAAATTCCCTTTTATAATTGATTTTTTAGTTTTGGAATCATTTATTGATTATTTATTCAGATATTGAAATCAATAACCAAGTTGAACTGTATTTATAACTCATCAAAATTATTATCAGATTATTGAAATTATAATGAGTTATGACTATAGTATATTTCACAAAAAGAGGAGATTTTATTTAATTTTCGTGATGATTGAACAGTTGTTATAATATCTTTGAATTGGCACTTATTTCACGAACATCTTCTTTATCTATCATCATTCTGCCATCCATCATGATTTTATATAATGTGGAGTGTTTAATATTTTTAAAATCTTCCTGAATAAACATTGGAAATATTTGTGATGGAATTGTGGTTATATTATTTTTCAGAATTAGTGATAATTGAAAATTTTCAAGAATCCCGGTATAGTTGAGCATATTTCATAATATTATTAATTTAGAAATTTATTTCACAACCATTTCTGTGTCTACCATATTTCTATCACCCATATTGGTTTTATATACTGAGGAGTTTTTCTTTTTGAACAGAAAATGATAAAAATATAATATTCATGAGTGTTTCTCTAACCTCATTTAAAAATCCAAACTCTGATCATGCATGGTTACGAGATTACTTATTTTTAAGCTGCAACTGACCTCATTTAAAAATCCAAGATATGGTTATGCGTGGCCAGTGTGTTCTTAAATAAAAAGAAATGAAAAAGAAAATGGAAATAAATAGTTTTTATATGAAATTCTCCTTAGTGTGTAAAAACCAGCCTATCATTCCATCTTCTAACTTGTGTAATGTGTTAATATTTTATGGTATATTATGATTTGTTGATTGATAGCTATTGGGATTTGAGATTATTTGATTGCGCCACTTAAATTGAATTTATGATTGTAGTCCAAATCCATCACGGTTTTGTGCTCAATTTTTAATAATTTTTTTTGAAAATAATTGGAAATCATATACTTTAAAAGTCTCACAATTTTTATAAATTTCATCGTAAATCCATCATTCTAAAATGTGAAATTTGCCATTAGTTCTTAGAATATTATGATTTTTGTTTGACTGATTAAGATTTATGATGATCATTCTTCGTCTTAAGTTGATATTATATTTTTATTCATTTTTCATCACTATTTTAATTTCTGTATCCTTTTGATGATAACAAAAGGGAGAGAATGGGTTAAGATTTTGATCAATGAGTGGATATTCTTTGAATATTTTAATATTGAAGTTTCAATTATTGTTTTTCACTCATGCACATATCTAGGGTGAGTTTTGTTGTAAGGGGAGCATTAAAATAGGGGGAGTTCAATAATTCACTGTGAAACACATTTATTATAATTTTATATTCAAAATCTAATTTTATGTTTGTCATCATCAAAAGAGGGAGATTGTTATATCTTACAATTCTATGATTTTTGTTTGATGATAAAAAACATATATTTATAAATGTACATATATTTATTATTATAAATGTGTTTTTAATTGTACTGTTATACTACATCACATACATAAATAATTATTTACATTTAAATAGAATACTACTGCATAAGAATTTAAATATTAAAACAGTATTTTATTTAAATATAACATTTTATTTCAACAGTACAAATTTATTACTCCACTATTTGTACAACCTACTATAATTTAGTACATTCAATTTTCAATTTCATTTGTATACATTTCTCCTTACTACAGTTCACTCAGTCACTCAGTCGTACAGTCTCAGTCTTATATAGTTACAGTCTTGTCTTCTGTCTTCTGCCAGCTTTCAGTCATTCCAGTCTTCTGCTTACCTGTCACAGAAGAAACACATAGTAAACTGGAACAAAAATATTTTATATTCTAGCCGAAATATTTTTAATTTAAATATTTATTTGCCTCAGAATTTCGGTGTGTTTCTCATCATTTTTCATGACTTGATCTGATTTATATGGACATCCATCTATGTTTAGACAGCTTGTGATGTTCACAGTGATATATTGTATATACCACAAGGTATACAGTATTTCTAGTGCTCATATATATATATATATATATATATATATATATATATATATACTGCACGTGCAATATACACATATACACATACATGTGTATGTATACGAACATATTTGTGTAGGGACAATACAGTCAGCATTGGACAAAAATATCAAACAAGTTGTGTTCAAGTAAAGCCTGACACATATGCACAGTGCATGGGTCAAGTCTCCATGAACACATACAAGGAATGGCCGAGCAGTTTTCAAAATCAGCAATGAAGATTTACACACACATGTATATATACATGCACTGTGTGTATATACACAGTGGCAGAGTCTACATGCACATGGAAGCAACTCAATTTGTCTCAATATGGTCGAGCATATTACAACAGCTTGTCGATGCTAGTCAAGAAAGTATTCTGCCAGAATACAAAGAGACAACCAAAGAACAAAGTAACAGACTGGAGAAGAGATAAGGTGTTCAAGTCAGTTCAGACTTCTTAAAACGGCCGAGTACAAGACAGTCAACACAACAAGAAGCAACACAACAATACACAAGTGGTGTACTTGTGCATATGTATACAAGCATACATGTAAATGATAGCTTAACAGTTAAAATTGCAACAGGGCCGAGCACAAGCAAGGGAACTCAAGAATCTCGCAAATTATTTTTGGAATAACATTTTTGGCAAGCATTTTCTTAGCCAAAGAAATCATACAAAGTTATGTGGCGAGTGAATTTACAAAACCATGCAAAGAATGTTCTCCAAATACACAAGTGTACATTCAGCCCAAGTGTTCGTATCAGATGGGGTTCAAATGTTTGAACAAGCAAAACATACACATGATAACATGAGAACAAATCAGTTTTACTACAGTACGGATAATTTGGATTCAAAACCGGCATACAAGATAAATGTATTTCTCAGCATGCAAGGGAACTGGAGAATATTTTTAATGTGCACACTTTCATACACAGGAGAGGTTACATAAGCATACAATTGCAAATAGTAAGGAAATAATTGCGTACAGGCTTGCCAATCTTCCCAGAAATGTGGCATGGAAATTTTTTAACATTTATAGAATTGGAAAACCAAAAAAAACAAGCATTTATCATTGGCACAGGGTAATTTCAGTTTTTCCAGAATTTGGCAAGAGTTTTCTTTAAAATGTTTCCAATTTCTCAAGTTTGGCAAAAGTTTAATTTTTGCAAGTTTAATTCACGTGGCAAGATAAAATTCCAAAATTGTTGGCAAACTATTTTGAAATAATTCAATTTGACAAGAATATTTCAAACTGTTTCCAGTTTTACTAAATATACAGTTTTGGACGTGTAAATTTTCGACCGAAATCATGCAAAATTTCTGGAACCACAAAGAACATTTTTGGCAATTGCTAAAAGGAAATCGTAATCACAATTTTATTTTTGGCAAGATCAAAAAATAATTCACGGCAATATACAAAGCAACAATCACGCAAGGGGCTAAGGAATTTTTTTTTTCAAATCTGTTCAATTTGTTTTGTGCAACAACAATTCGAAATCACAATTCCAGAAATATGTTTACAGGAGAAATCATGCAAGGGAAAACCATAAGTGTTTTGGGGAAGAAAATCTTTCATGTATCACCAATCAGTTTTTATTCAATCAAGGCAACAAAGAGAAATCAAAGCAAGTCACAAGTGAAATCAAAGTGGTTAAGGTTTTTCTAAACCCTACTATTTCATCATAGGCTAATAGTTGGAAAACCAGAGCAACAATTCAAGAGCATATAGCAAGAATCAAATCAAAATTACTCATGGTTTCTTCGATCGCAATAACCCAAATCTAATTGACAAGCAAGCAAGCAAGAATTGATCCATTAAAAGTTCTATCCAGAATTGAAGACGCAGCTCGATTTGGGGACTTGTCAAAAACCCTATTTTTGATCTCAGTGGCCATTGAAGAAAGAGGCCTACTTAATTTTCTTAAGTGATAAAATAAGAGGCCAGCTTTATGTTTTATGTTACAAAAGGGGTTTTTGTTTTTTTAATTAATTTTCTTAGTTTTGTATTGTTTTATTTTTCCACTTGTAATCGTTCATCAGGTTTCTAATGTCTGTAATAACTAGGGGTTTAATAGTTTGTCACTATAAGTAGGGTTTACTATCTACAGGTTTGTAGCTAGGGGAAAATCTGTTCTTGGGGATAAAGATAAGTCTAGGGTTTTGTGTGTAGAATTTGAACAAGAGAAGGGTTTGCGAATTTACAGGGTTTTGTAAGCAGGATCTGTTTTAGTACCTAGTAAAAATCTTGGGGAATGCAGCAGTAGGCAGGGTTTGCCGAAGCTGGGTAAAAACTGTGTTATTCACTACTGCATTTATATTCTCTGTTATAATTTGTGTTGTGATATTTCTTTTAATATCTCGAATTATTTCAATAAACCCTATTCACCCCCTCTAGGGTTACTCTAGATCCAATAGGGAAGAATTAAGTGCGCAGTTCAAGGGGTTGAAATTTCTATTCAACCGACTTAATAATATTTCAGTCGACTGAATGGACCAGTTCAGCGGTTTGAGTCCTGTTCACGCACGAAATTTTGATTTTGTCCAGTTCAGCCGACTGAATTTGTTTTCATTTGTTGATTGGTGGAAAGCATTGTCAATAGTTTAAATTGATCCAGGCTTCTTCCTAACCAATTTTTGGCTCATTTGCTCTTTTCTTGTGTTTTCTCTGTTGCTCTAATTCGTGAATTTCAGCATCTCGATTATATTGAATTTGGATGATCATTTGATCTATTGAATATCAATTTTCTTTGGGTGGTTTCATACTGCTAAATATGAATTTTTATGTTGGATTATTCCACAATCAACTTTGAGATTTGTCACTTTTATACAGAGATTTTATTCTAGTAGTAAAAATACAAAATCGTTTATAAAAGGGTTTCAAAAATCTATTTTTAAATATGGAAACCCTTTATAGAATCACTTTCCAATCTACTAGTATATATTAACCTTTTCCTTACTCGTATGATAAATCCAATTAAATGCCTTAGTAAAACAAGCGATATAAAAATGTTTATGTTTTCTTTGATGGTTAATTCTTGAGCTCGTTCGATTGAAAACTATGGCAATAATCATTTTATGCTTCTAGTGGACAATATAGTTTGTTTGCAAACATTTGAGTTAAGGTTGTAGTTATAGGACATTTGTATAAACTCATATATTTAATAACTTATTGTATATTACACTACTTTTAATCTATTGTGGTCTTTTTTAAGATTTAGACTAGCTTTATACGATGTCTCTAGGTTGTGGAATTTATTCCACATTTTTGGAGATCTCCGGATCACTTTGGGGAACTTCACTTCATTTTGTGGATTTGTGCATTTTTTAGGACCTTCGGATCATTTTGAGGAATTTCGGTTCATTTTGGGGAATTGCACTTTTTTTTGAATTGTAAACCTTATGGCAGTTTGTTAGTGGACACCTACAACCCGTTCACAAATATTCGTGTAGAGCGAGTGGTTATGGAACATGTAGCTTAGTTTTTGTAATTATACTAGCTTGGAGTAATTTACACTACTTTAGATCACTTGTGATTTTGTGGATTTGTGCTTTATACGATCCTCAGATCGTCTTGAGGAACTTCGGCTCAATTTGGGGGGGGGGGGGGAGGGGGGGTAGCGACCCATCACTACAAAAGTGGGCATATTCAACACTAGTTTTATGTGGCCATAGATTGAAAAAGTGTTGCCTTAAGCCCTTTTTTCAAATAGGCAACACCAGAGGGGCGTGACATCTGCGGCCGTTGTCGTAGCTCTCTAAGGCAACGCTTTTGCCTATCTACTGCCGCAGAAATAAAGTATTGCATTATAAATGTATTGCAACAGTACTTGCAAGTAATGCAACAATATACAATGTTGACTTAAGCATAAGTCAGAGCCTGGCTTCTATGTCACGATAGTGTGGCCCACATGAACTTTTCACGTTAGCTGCCAACGTGTCACACGCCACATCAGCTGCCCATGTGTCACATGTCAAGTCAACTATCCATGTGGCACCACGTTAGCTGTGAGTCCCACGTGTCATACCATAGTGGAATAAATAATATTGTACTTAATGCAACACCACTGCACTATGTAATGCAACACAATTATCTTGTAATGCAACATCAGAAAAAATCAAATGCAATAGTAAAGAAGGCAAATGCTACATTGGAAGAAGGTAAATACAACCCTGTAATTACAATTTTTGCAGTACATACAATCCAAGACATTATACCACATTCAAACATACAAAAATATTCATACAATAAATCCACCCAAAACATTCGTCACCACATTATGACCATCCAATTCTACATACCAAACCACAAGTGTCATCACCAACACATACCACTAGTGTCATCACCAACAGATACCGCAAGTGCATAATTTCAAAGTACAATTCGAATATACTACAAGTTCTAACACATACCATCAAAAAAATTCATTCAATTGAAGGGGCTGTAGGAGTACCAATCTCATCTTCATCACTTGTTGTGGTGACATAAAAATCTCCGACATCTAAATTAAGATCTGGATTAGCTTCACCTAGCTTTTTCAACACCCATGACACGTTCTCTTTCACTTTTTTATTCACATTTTCTTCCAAATCAGCCTCAAGCTCTTGCCTTATTTTTTTGGTCAGCTCTTGCACATAACTGTTTGTAGAACCAGGAGTTATTGGAGACTTTTAAGACATTTTACCTTGTGACGACCGTCCACAATCCGCGCGGAATAATGCGCTGAAGGGTGTGCCAGGTAGCTATGGACGATCGTCAAGGTATGATATATAAGCGGGACCTGTCGTAAACTCACAACGCAAAGATAAAATATAATATAACATATACAACAGGTAGTGATAGTGAAGCAAAAAAAAACACTAAACTTTCATGACAACTAGAAAGTAATTCCCATACACGTGGATAACAACAATAGTGTTTGTACAATTTGCCTCACTGCAACACTCAGAGAAATAGCAAACAGTGGAAAAACAAAGGTACTAGATAGTAGTAAAATAGTACGCCAGCCTCCTGCTCGCCACCGAACAGCAACCTCGCCAATCACCTGTCGCCTGCCACCTAGTCTGCCTATCCAAACAACCGGATGAACAGCCCAAGGTAATAAATGGAAACATAAAACCTTGAGTCGGACAACAGTCTTAGTGAGCGGTAAAATAGCTAACAAACTTCATCAATAAAGTATATGAGAATGTGTAAATAAACAACTAATCTACCCATCTCAAGAAAAGAACTTACACCTGTCTTCCTCACACCTGACAGTGATGGCCTTTACGATCCATACATTCAAACGAATAACAATTTATCCATGGCAAGCAAAACAATCGTTCACACATAGCAATAGCAACTCAGCCATTAGTACAACAAACGTTCAAACATCCATGACAGACCTTGGCTATCACTGCCAACCTTGCTTTGGAACTCTCGTTATCGTATGATTGGCTAACAACTTGCCGTTAATTGTCAACGACCACACACGACGCCCCGGTTCTAGCAAAACCCTACACGATATACACAACACGTGGTACACGCTATCCTCAACACGTGTCTAGGTCATACACGACGCCCAGGGACTCGACCTACAATTGGTCTTCAATTGTACCCCTGCTTTGAGTCCGCTAGAACGTACGACAATGGAACTTCCTCGGCCTTCTCATCCTTAGTCGTTATCAATTACGACTACTTATTGGCTTAGAACACTTTAGAGCAATCACTTCGCATGAACTCAATACATCCTTGATTCGTTTCCACATTCATCACATCCGATGAACAAATCACCTTACTTCGTCATACCCCATGGAATTCACATCAAAGTTACCACACCACTGCGCTGCGGCATAGGTTCGGTGACATCGCCCCCGAATTTTTTTTCCAGGCATTCTTTCTCAAATCCGAGTCGTACCCGAAAAACGTACTTTTTCAGAAAATGACCCTGTGCGACCGACCCCGTCTTGCTTGATCGACCGACCCAACATGGTGCCACCGAGCCGTACTTCTTGGCTCGACCGGCCACTTTTAGTTGGACTATATATTTGTGCTTTAAAACATGTACGACCAACCAGGTCATCCATGTACGACCAGTAGATGACCGACCGACCAGATTAATTCACCCATAGGCTCGCTCAAACCCGTCACCCAAGCTCGCTCGAAGCAAACAACCATCCAAGAATGCACGACCAACCCAACACCAGGAGCGACCGATCACCTGCTTCCTAAAGTCAAAAACCCAGGCCTTTTTCCACTTGCACGACCGACCCTGATCGCTTCTGCTACGTGCAACCGACTCCTGAGCCTGCCTTGTTCTCCAAGAAAACACACCATGGGTGAACGACCCTCCAAGTGCGACCCAAAACCTGCACTTCACCATTCCTACTCCGATTTCCACCAAAACTTCTCCAAACGATAGATTCGACGAAACCAACTTGTCCAATCCATCAAATATGATAAAAAATACGGTATGAGTCCGCTATCAACATGAAAACAATAGTTTTCACCGAAGTCATGCACAATCACTCCAAAAACCATCATGAATGAACATATGAATAAAACTAAAGATCTAACTTGCATAATCATATTAAATAGCATGGAATCAATGATTTAAACATGCTAAATAAGATCATAGGGTGATTCATGTGGAAATGAACTGAACATGGCACAGATCTATGATAAAAACACATAAACATGATAAAAAAAATGATCAATCACTCATACACTTCATTGAATCCATGTGAGAGATGTAAACCACTCACCGATTCTCCCAAACAAGAAAAAATCAAAGGAAAATGAATCCGGACAGCAAGCACTTCGCACCAAACACTTTGATCTGATGAATCCTTGCCTCAATTGATGTAGATCTATCCTCCAATGGTGTAGATCTTCAATTTCCCTGCTTGGATTATGGTTTTTAATGGTGGAAAGGTGTTAGAGGAAGGAGCACAAGGCCTCCAAATGAGAGAATGGAAAACTAAAATCATTTCCCATATCCCTTCCCCATTATTTGTAGTTTCCATCAACCCACTAATGGGCTTCTCCCAAATCAACCCATTATGCTCCTAAAACCTGGACAACCAACTGAAAAACATTAAAACAACAATTCCTCCCAAACCGCTGAGCCCAATCCTTAATGTAACCACTCTACGGAAAGGCAACCGTCAATTCCTTTCCAATAGCACAGGTCTCACCCTCAAATTCGACCCAAGTCAAAAGTTATACCTTGTACAAGACCGACATGGGAAAATTGGTCACAAACGAAATCAATAAAAATTATGGACATGTCTCACGTCCCAATAAGCAACATATTAAAAGATGAGAATTATCCAACCCTCAGGGAATAAAATAAAAATATTTTACGATCTTCCGATACGTAAAATGCGGGTTGTTACAAACCTTGCCTTCCCACCAGTCAGTTCCGTCCATGAGTCTTCCCACCAAAGACAATAGCATCTGCCTCGGTAATATTTCCTGCATCCATCATTGCTTCAATCTTCGCCTACAAAATGAAAACCATGCGAGCATATAATATGAGAATCAGGGAAAGCAAGAATTACAAAAAAATTTTAGATGTTTTGAGTTTCATAAGTAGACTAGATAATGAAAAGATATGCCGAACAAAGCAGGCATGAATGAATTTATTAACAGAACTGGTTATCTTTCAAACTAACTAGTTGTTCGATTTAACAAGCAGCTCCAACAAACATACAATGTGCCTACTATACTGACACAAGTATTGATTCATAATTGATCTTGGGTCAAATACTATATATAAACTACTCGAATTTTTTATTAATAGAATTGGTTATCTTTCAAACTGACTATTAAAACATGGAAGTTTCAGCTGCAATGTAGTTATCCTTCAAAAACTATTAAATTACTATTTTAGTATCTAATGTACTTTCGTATTTGGCTTTTAGTTCATTCGTATTTGTCCTGTAAGTTCTCCCCGCTTCTCGCTTATACGTTTCCAAATAGACCAACACAACAGATGGGCTGACTTCTTCCGGGTCCTTCTTTCTTTGTCAAGTATTAGGATTATCAAGAATTAAACAGAATTTTTAACATTCAATCTTAAGAATTTACAAATCTAGCTACTGCCTATGAACATTGTGACAATGATATAAAATATAATTCAATTATATAACAAATTAAAATTATCATGTGGCCAATTCAACTCAATCACAAAAAAAATTAATATAAGTTCAAAAAAACACATATTATCTTTTCTTTAGCTAGTGCATGAGTTTTGGGACCTATGGTATGCATCTCACTTAACGATGCGCTGAATTAGTCTCAGCTAGGGCCTGGAAATAAATAAAAAAAAGTTTAGCACTAAACAAGATAATGCGAACTACTAAAGAAAAGATTAGCACTAAAAAAGATAATGTGAACTACTAAACAATTTAAATCCGTATGTAATACTCATTATCCATTGCCACAATCTAACCACGGCCTAGTAAGACTAAATTTGATACCACTAACAGTTTCAAGACACGAACAGGGGCTACCCTGTAAGGTTTGATCAAATTAGAAATAAAAACACAACATGTTAATATTTACAAATATACATAATCAGTGTGGTGAAATCAGTGTGTGGCCAAATCAATGATTGTTTTGATTTGGATTATCACTAACTTTTGGAACTGAATTATCAGAAGAATACATAAAATAAGCAACTAAGGATACTGAACACAAATTCGTAACATTACAAATTCATAACACAATACAAAACACCAATACAATGATTGTTTTGATTTGGATTATCACAAATTCATAACACCAATACAAAACAGTACAGATACACAGACGATACAGGTGATACAACGACGATACTGTTGGATATATACAAAGAATGATACAATAATTTAATTTTTTCTTCTAATGTTTAGCCCGTGAAGCTGGTTGTTAAGTCTACTAATTTCATTTCGAGAACCAATAAATCGAGTTTGCAGCGTTGTAAGTTGATGTTGTAATTCATTTGCGTACTCAGCGGCTCGACTTGGAAACCGATGGTCAATCCACTGCCAAAAGGTACACCTTGTGAGATAAACACGACATCTAAAATAACGATGACCAATGTTAACTCCAATCGAAATAACATCTTCTACAGCAGCATAACCACACTCACACATTATGATTTGTGAGTCAACTTGTTGTTCGTTAGCCACTTGTTTGTTTTGATGCTGACGACACAAGGCAGCAAGACTTTGTCGTCAATATAGCTTTTCTTCACGTCGTTGTTTTTCTCGGTTTTGTCTTTGGAGTTCTTCTTGCTCTATTTCGTACTCACCCAAATCTTCGTAGTGCCTTTCCTTCATCTCCATATAGAAATCAATAGGAGTTTCATGTGATGATGGGTTTGACAGTCCTAGATCACCCATGCCCACGGTATCTTCATAGTCATATGATGTAGGAAGAGAAATAGGTATTATTTTACTACAAATAGAAATAGACATTTAAACATTTAAATTGGATTTCTTTTGTCCTCTAAATTTTTTTCCACTTTTCGCAATTTGACATTTAAACATTGAAACGACCTGAACTTCCCCGGTAAGGAAAGCACGGATTGCTTTGAGAACACGACGAATCAGAACACAGGCAGAAGAACATTTCTTTGTATATTACAACAATTTCATCAGAATATAAGAATATACAGAGTATAAACAAATATTATACATTTGACAAATAACAGAGAATTAAACACATTACTGCAGCGGAAAAATAATACAAAACATAACTGAAAGGAATACACGGATACAGAGCTTTCCGAATATCACTTCAGCTATAAAACAGGATCCTGTGAATATAAATCTGCAAAACCCAACTACTAGCTACCCGTGTGGAAAATAAGGGCACCTAGAGTTTAGGTTAAAACAATAAAATCCAGGTCAGTCATGTGACTGGTGTGAGAACTAAAACAGTTATAAATCTTTATTTTAAAGTTAGGTAAATCAAGGGACCACGCCGTATAACACAGAACGGGTTTCCTCCCAAGAATACCGGTGCATAAACAAACAGCGCAATGCTAAATAAAGAACAATGAAGCTATTATAAGACCCATGTCCCATCGCACAATGCAACGCAAGCCGGAGGATAGGGTTTTTACCTTATAATAGCCAAAGAATGCTTGATACGTTTAAAACAGATTATTTTGATAGTACTATAAGTGTATAGTATCAAAAAAAATTTCAATCATAGACGACATGAATGCCCCATACCACTATGCCGCCAAATATAGGTTTACAATTAAAACCGCAAAGTGTCGTATTGGAAATTAGATTTCCATCTATGAACCGAGGCAAAGGATAGTCCTCACCGAATTCGAGACTCTCTAGCCCGAGCCTCAGGCAAGCACGCAGATAAGCGTTTAGATCCTCAGGGCCGGTCCACCGATGTGGATTATTATGCCTGAACAATGCGTTTCCCCGCCCTTTGGGGCGTAAATGAGCCAACGAATGACTCCATCGGTTCCGGATCGACCGATATAACCGAGGCGCCTCGCAATAGCAACAACCACACAGGTGAAAAGTATATAAATGTCAGCCAGTTTAAGCACTGACACCACCTCTAGCTAGAAAGAAATGCATGTCCTCCCTGACGTCCTCTCCCGTTTTTGGTTTATACCGGGGTGTGAGGCACGCGAATTAACGTTACACAAAGCGATGCCACAAAGGTTGTGCTTTGATCATCAACCATAAGACTCTGCTTTTCAACAGAAGTCTTGATCATTTTCATCTTAGCATGTCACATAGGCAAACCACTCTATGCAACCGATATCAGTCACACAGAATGAAATCCAATGTCAGACACACAGTCCATTTACAAGTTCATTCTTGGTCGGAACGAAACCGGAGGATCCTTATTCGTCGCATATCCATCGATCTCCAAGTACGTCTGGACGATCACCAACTGATTCCCTCCTCTTGGGTGTACAGCCCAATCAAGATCATCAATAATCACCCAAACGATGTGAAGACCTCCGGTCTTCAACCACCGTCTTCATCTTCGACTTATCGTCGTATCAGTTATTCAGAGTGGGATAAACCCGGTCTTTCCGAATAACTCACGTATTTTATAAACAACTGTTATGTTTACACCAAAAATGGCACAATCATCCAAAGGTACTAAGAATGTACTTCACCGATTCGGTAAGAAAAATATGAGGCCGTATTTAGCAAGTAAATATAACAAAACAGGAAATGCAAGTAAAGTAAATAGAGACAAGATTTAGAGTGGTTCGGCCGTTAACGAGTCCTACGTCCACTATGATGGCGATTTCCGTTCAGATAATCAGGATTACAGAATACACGGATCTCTCTTTCATTCACCTCACTATTCACTCAATATACCCTCAATTATATATTTCAATCTAGGAATTATACATGAGAATGGTATAGTTTTAAGAGGAAGAAGGTGGAGGGATGATTGAGGAGAAGAGTGTCTTCATTATCTAGGAACTAAGCTTGACGCCTTGACCATATTTAGGAGAGGGTGGAGTTTAGCAGCACTTCATTATTTTGAAGGATTGGATCCCCTTTCTGTTGATGATCCTTGTCAATTTATAGGCGAGGCTCTCTGAGGAGGATATCAGATCCGCTTTTGTCCACTATGCCCGTTCATTCTATTAATTACTAGGTGTGCCATTGGCCAGCTGTCGCCGGCTGTCATGAGTGGTAGTTAACTACTGTGGGCGAGCGACTTGATGGAGCGAGCGCTCTGGTTGGCTTGCGAATGACTTCTTTGGTTGAAGTTCTTTCGTTAAGGTCATTCTTATTGGTTGATTGAGTGGGAATGATATTGGCTCGACAATGGTTCGGGTGGAGCGATCGTCCATAATTTTGTGATAATGTTGCATCTGTCCTGAGTGGTCGAATGAAAGTCTTTATAGTCTTCGAGATGGTCGGTCGATGTCCTATGGTGCTTGTCTTAGGAGGTTAGCATGTATCTGTCTTATAGACTTGAAGACTGGGCGACCGGTCGTTGTAGTTGGCGGGCGATCTCCATGTGTGCGTGCAATCCTGCCTTCGAGGCTTTGATATATGTGTGGCCGGGCTTTGGTCCCTGGGTCGTGCACTCTTCGTCCGCTTTGTGTGTGTCCCTAAGACACGCGATCCTTATCTTTACTCGGTCGCACTTTTCAAGGTGAGCTGTATGGTTGTGGCGGTCTCGTAGGATGACTGCTTTTGTCCTGGGCTCGGTTCTTAGATGTCTCGCTTCGTGCGATAGCCAGAATACTTAGAGCGGCACCTTGATTTGATGGGCGTTCGTTCGGGATTCTCTGATCAATGTGCAGGTGGATTTTTTAGGGATTAACACATGCCCCTCGAAGTCTGTGATTTTCCTTTAATAGGTAATCACGGGCTTCGACATATTTGGTAGTCGCACATTGTCTGGAATATCCACCGGAAGTTTGACCATGTATGGGGTTAAAATTGCTTTGTTTGAAGGTTGGTAGACGTCGTCCCTTTGGTTGGGGTGTATGAATCTCTCTTCGCGTTGTTACGCGAACGGGCAGTTGTAGGCGACCACTTGGAAATTGACGGGACACTTTTGTGTGACATGACACTTCGGTTGTTGTGGCGAAAAACCATTGGATGGTGCCTTTTAATCTTCCTTACCTGCTTTATTTCATTCATCATTTTTTATTTCTAGGCTTTACAGGTAACCCTTTGGTCACAGCGGCGTTCCTCTGGGAAGCTTTTGTGAGTAGCCCCTATCTGCCGGTCTTGGCTAGATTCTTCTTTAGAAATTCTGTTTCTCTCACTTAGCATTTGCAGGAGCATCTATTTGTCCTGAGCGACCTTCTTTCGTCTTTTTCCATCATGATCTTTTTAGGTAAACTCCTATTTCCCTTCTTCCTCCTCGCTGTGCTGGGATATCCAAGTACTCCCAGGTTAGAATGCTCTATGGACGCGTTGGTTCGAGGTTTTTTGCTTGGGGCTCTGGTTAAGTAGCATGGGTATTGTACCTGTGTTTTTGGATTGTTGCTTATACCGGTTTCTCTCTTCTCATAGTTCGTTCAAGAATGGGTTCCTTCATGCTTAAGAAGTTCAAGAGAAGATCGACACAGGGGGCTAGTCGGAAAAAGATGCCCCGAGGCGGGGGAGTTGCGGCTAATGCTCGAAGCCGCCGTTTGTTGAATAGGCCCTCGAACTTAGATGCTCAAGCTGCTTTCAGACGTAGGGATTCTCCATCCATTGCTCGGGACCCTACGGATGTTCCTGAATCTCCTAATGCCTCTGAGCCCATCAGGGATTCTGTGCCCTAGCATCCAGCTGGCTCTAATTTCCGTGTATACATAGACCCGCTTGATAGGTGGACGATTGCAGATAAGATGGACGCCATGAAGGATGTTATATTGGCTGAGCTCATTCGGCCTGAGGGAAGCCCGGATCTGGTGGAAGGTCTCATTACATCTATTAGAGAAAACATTGTGGATCAGATGAGCGCGTGGAATTCCCTTGCCGTAGACCTTCAGCGATCCAACAAAGAGAACGTCGAGCGGTTGTATGCCTTGGGAAAAGACAGGCTCAAGCTTGTTAAGGCCCTTGAATCTAGGGAGAAGGTTATCTCCTACTTTATATGAATGGTGATGGTTCACCAACGATCCACCTGTGTATTGATTTTGACTTATGTTGACACTTTATTAGTCTGGTTTGTGTAAGTGGGAGCCAGCCTCTCCTGTTATACTTACAATTTTTACTTTTGCAGTGTTTTAGATTTTGCCGCATTTGCGTTCTCAACGCGTAACTCAATTATATTCTCGTGCTGGTACGTCGTACGTTGCACCTTTATTCTTTGATTTATTCATTCGATCGGGCGTTTTTTCTAGTTGTTCGTCGATGCCCGAATTTAATTTGTGTTGTTACGTTCAAATTTTAGTTTGCATTATTAGATCCTGTCGACTATCGTTTGTCGAAGATCCCTATGTATTTTATTAAGAACGTGTTTTGGTGTCTTTTAAATTTATGGTATTCATCCCCACGTCTCACTAACTCAGTGACCCGAGTCCTTCGGAAACTGGTTTTGAACACCCGCCCCCTGGGGAGGTCTTGGGTTATGGATTTTCGATCCGCTCTAGGCCTTGTTTGATTGTTTTGGTTATCTCAAAAAAGGTCCTAGAATGGATACCCCCATACGGCTAGGATTTCTGACACCCCCTTTCGGCTAGGATTTCTGTTTTGGTGCTGGTCTTTCCAGCGTGTTTTAATCCTTCCCCATTTTTATGCTTTATCCGAGGAGCAGACATTGATTCACCACATCGAGCCTTGACTTTGAAGGGATAAACTTCACGCCCTTTACCTAAGAAGGTGCCCCTTAGGATTTAGCATTTTCCGTTTCGGGACATTGTCGGTCTTTCCGACTTTGCACCTTGCCCTATGAAACAGACACGGGTTCCCTTTCTCGAAATTTTTTCCAAGTTGGAGACCTCGCATCCTGCACCTAAGAAGGTGTTCCTTTAGTGGGCTCAGCATTTTTATCCGTTGGACGTATTGAATTGCTTTCCATTCGGCATTAATGTTTTGAAGGTTGGTGTCCACCCTTGCTGCTTCCGAATGTAGCTATGGTTTTAAGGAGACTGCGTTGTATGCCTGAGAAGGCACCTTTCGGATTCATCATTTCATCTGAGAGACTGGTTTGGAGAGTTTCTTTTTCTTTAGAACCCAGTGCCGATCCTCTGTACGAGTGTCTTGCTGAGCATTTGGTGCATTCCGGGAGGTGGGGTGCGGCCTTTGAGCTCGCTATTTGCCTTGAAGCGGCCCACTCTCTTCTTTCGAAATGACATGCCTAGCTGTCCTTTTTGACTTTGTCCCCGTAATTCCCGAGATGCTTTGTCCAACATTGCCCCGAGGCCTTCATGATTGTTCAGTTGTGTACATGGAGACGCCTTTTATCACGCCTACATTTCAAAAGATTATTCCGATTTTAGTATGGTTCATTGAGTGTGTTATTCAGACAAACACATAACTAATTCTTGGTGCATGACATTTTTGTGAATTGCTACTTAGTACGAACATAGTGGGTTGCTAAAATAAGACAAAACAACTTTAGTAATCAAGGTAAAATCGAGGAGGTATAAGAGTCCTGGTTTGGTGGTCCACAGCGGAGACTTCAGCAGCTAATCCTTTTGGTCTGCGCCTCTCTCTTTTCTGTTCTTCAAGGCACGTTGTCCATTGTTTGCGTAGAGTTGGGGCAGTTGCCGCGATGCAGTACATATTGTTGCAAATGATTCTGCCGAATTAGCCCTTCGATTACTAACTTCAAATGTCTACATTCGTCGGTGTCATGACCTGGTTGCCTATGGAATTGACAGAATTTTCCTGACCTTGCGGCGACGCCTCCGACTTGTCTTTGTTTCAATACCGGGTACTTTTCGGTGTTTTTGGTTGCCATGAAGATGTTTTCGATGGTGTCGTTAAGAGGAGTGAATTCGGAACTTTTGAAGAAACCAAGCTTTTCTCTGGCCCGATTGTCTTCTTCATTGTCGCGCCTCTTTTCATTCTTATAGCCATTTCGTGCGTTCTTTTCGGCTCTTGCATACTTCTCAGCTTTGTTGAGTAATCGTTCGAGTGTCCTTGGTCTTTTCCTCTTGATCCATCGCCCCAACTAGGATTCCTCGTGTATTCCCTGCTAAAGGGCCATCAAGATCAGGCGGGGTTCGGGTTCTTCGACTTTAGCCGCCGCTGTGAGAAAGCGAGTGAGAAAGACTCTGATGGGTTCTCCTGGTCTTTGTCGTAACTCGCTTAGGTCCGCAATATATTGGATCTCAGATGCATGGAATGTGAACTGCTTACTGAATAATTTAGCCAGGGTTATGAAACTGTCCACTGATTGTGGTGGCAGCCTTGTGAACCACCAGTAAGCCACCCCTTCGAGGCAGGTTGGGAAATATAGGCATTTAGCTTCATCAGTAGCGCCTGCCCCGTTCATTTACTGGTCATACTTGCACAGGAATATGTCAGGGTCGCTCGTCCCATCATAGGGCGACAGCGACGGGGGATCGAACCTTTGTGGATATACAGTCTTCTTAACCCTTTTAGTAAGTGGGGTTTTAATTGGAAAGGATTCTAGTTCGTCCCGGTTTTCCCCCATCTTTAGACTGTTCTCCACAATCATTTTCACCATTCCTGATACGTACCTTTGCTCCTCGTCGGATCTATGGATTTGTCACCCGGTCCTGGTTCGAAAATGCTCCCGGAGCCTAAGACCAGAGGATTTGAGCGATCTCTCAGGCCGGGTGCTCTTATGGCGGCAGGACTGTAGTTCGGCTCCATGATTGGGTCGTCGGGATGGTAGGGCGTCGGCGTGGTGTCTCTTTTTTCATCTCGTCCCATCCACCGCGCAGTCCCCTGAATGAAATCCCGTTGTCTTGAATTTGAGGCGGAGAGCCCTCCGTCTGGACTACGATTTGTTTGATCTAACGGGAAACTGGTGGCATTCAACGCAGCCTTCGCAGTAGCAGCTTGGATGGCTAGCAATGACTCTAGCTTTTTCATCATTGCGTCACTTGAAATAGCAATTTGACTTGTTAGTCCTGCCATTGCTTCTTCTGACTTCACTCTGGTCACAGTTCCTCCAATTTCTGGTGATTCCTCTGGCGCAGAATCGGCGGGAGACGGCGTTATGGGGTTAACGCTATTGCCGGGCCGTTGATTTTATCGCTTCCTCTCCTTAGCATGTCCATACCCCTGAACGAACTTCTCTTGAATGGATCTTGTCAGATCTGAGTGAAAAAAAAAGTTAACATGGCCCCACGGTGGGCGCCAAAATGTTTACACCAAAAATGGCACAAACATCCAAAGGTACTAAGAATGTACTTCACCAATTCGGTAAGAAAAATATGAGGCCGTATTTAGCAAGTAAATATAACAAAACAGGAAATGCATGTAAAGTAAATAGAGACAAGATTTAGAGTGGTTCGGCCATTAACGAGGCCTGCATCCATTATGATGGCGATTTCCGTTCAGATAATCAGGGTTACAGAATACATCGGATCTCTCTTTCATTCACCTCACTATTCACTCAATATACCCTCAATTATATATTTCAATCTAGGAATTATACATGAGAATGGTATAGTTTTAAGAGGAAGAAGGTGGATGGATGATTGAGGAGAAGAGTGTCTTCATTATCTGGGAACTAAGCTTGACGCCATGGCCAGATTTAGGAGAGGGTGGAGTTTAGCAGCACTTCGTTATTTTGAAGGATTGGATCCCCTTTCTGTTGATGATCCTTGTCAATTTATAGGCGAGACTCTTTGAGGAGGATATCAGATCCGCTTTTGTCCACTATGCCTGTTCATTCTATTAATTACTAGGTGTGCCATTGGCCAGCTGTCGCCGGCTGTCATGAGTGGTAGTTAGCTACTGTGGGCGAGCGACTTGATGGAGCGAGCGCTCTGGTTGGCTTGCGAATGACTTCTTTGGTTGAAGTTCTTTCGTTAAGGTCGTTCTTATTGGTTGATTGAGCGGGAATGATATTGGCTCGACAATGGTTCTGGTGGAGCGATCGTCCATTGTGTTGTGATAATGTTGCGTCTGTCCTGATGGGTCGAATGAAAGTCTTTATAGTCTTCGAGATGGTCGGTCGATGTCCTATGGTGCTTCTCTTAGGAGGTTAGCATGTATCTGTCTTATAGACTTGAAGACTGGGCGACCGGTCGTTGCACTTGGCAGGCGATCTCCACGTGTGCGTGCAATCCTGGCTTCGAGGCTTTGATATATGTGTGGCCGGGCTTTGGTCCCTGGGTCATGCACTCTTCGGCCGCTTTGTGTGTGTCCCTAAGACACGCGATCCTTATCTTTACTCGGTCGCACTTTTCAAGGTGAGCTGTATGGTTGTGGCGGTCTCGTAGGATGATTGCTTTTGTCCTGGGCTCAGTTCTTAGATGTCTCGCTTCGTGCGATAGCCTGAATACTTGGAGCGGCACCTTGATTTGATGGGCGTTCGTTCGGGATTCTCTGATCAATGTGCAGGTGGATTTTTTAGGGATTAACATGTTACACAAACACAACATACGCCTCATTTCAATTCAGAATATTCTTTTATTCAAATATTCACATTCTTAGGGAAAGGTTCCCATTAATTTTATCAAAGAAAAATTCTTTTAAATTTATTCTTTAATCTTCCTTTGGATATCATTTCAAACCATGTTAAGGTTTTCCAAACTAGTCGGGATTAGCGATCCTTACCGAAGTAATTATTTGTTAAATTTCCCAATCCCAACCTATACATCCCATGAAGCAAAACTGGTAATACTTCATATCTAACACCATGGTGTTATCGGTAAATTTAATTACCATTACACGTTCAAATCTAATTAAAGATTTAACTATCGCTTGGAGAAAAACTGATGATACTCCATTCTCGATCATTTCCATCTAATTAAAGATTCATTAAAACTCCACTTAGTCTTAATCTCTAACTGGGTTAAAGAACCGATGCCATTTAAAACACGGTTCACGATAAACCCAAACATCACATCCCATTGTTAATCGGGTTAAAGAACAAGTGTTATTCAAAACACCGCTCACGATAAACCCAAAAACCAATTTAAATTCAATTCCAATTAAATACGAATTAACTGGACAATTTCACTAAATCTTAATTAAAAGATTTATTCCTTTCTAAACTGGGTTCAAGAACAGTGTTATTAAAGACGCCATTCACGACGAACCCAAAATCCCATTTGATATTAAATACAAGGCTCTGAATAGAAAATATATCGGCTTATATTCAATATCAAATTCTGAAACCAACAAATATCGTATTGGAAATAACGATATAAATATATCTTTCAAATTTCCACAACCATATCTGTATAATAACGAAATCCAACATCGAAATATTCCGAAGATAATTTCGATTCAATTCCATTCCGATACGTATATTGGAAATTCTGATTATTTTTAAAACTACTTCAATCCAATTTATTTATTCAAAAATATCGTATTATAATTCTAGTTCATAACTAGTTCATTTCGATAAAAATATATTGTTATCCTTTCAAATATGGAATTTTTATTCCCAGTTCTTTCCAAACCATTTATTATGATTTTACACAATCTATTAATATTTTTAATAATTTTATCAAGGCCCGTACAGTCGATTTCCATGAACGGTCGTCGAACTGCACTTACACCGACCTTTTCCAAATTTGATTTGGACATAATTCCAAATCCAACCGTTAGATTTCAAATTTCTAAAATTCTTAGAAAGCTCTTTTCGATACGAACCCAACGTCCCCGTTTCAGGAGAATCCGACGGTCGGATCTCTCGTAACGTCAATTCGAAGTCAATGATCGAAATTTGCGAACTGCCACGACGCGGCGCGTTCTATTCAAGCCATTAAATATATATAATATATATATATATTATATATATTTCATCGATTTCCTTTCAAACGTATTTTATAAACCGTTTTAAATTCGTTTTCAAAACGGTTTCAACTTCATATTCAATTTCGAATCAAAATTGAATATTCCATATCATTAATATATATAAATGATAATATTTTCAAAACACTTGATTTTGAAATCAATTCCTTTTCGATATTCGAATAAAATCGATATAAATATCGTTCGCGTCAAAATGGCGCAAATCTAATCAACACGGATTTATATATTTCAATAACTTCGTTATTCTGTTCAACAAATGAATATTTTCTTCAACACATGAATTTTCTTTTATTCAACACATGAATTTATAATTTTATTCAACACATGAATTTTCCTTTATTCTTTTCTAAATATTAATTTAAAATATTCTTTATTTTCCATATTGGAATGAGGCCCAATCAATTACCATATAAGGTTAATTATATGGATTCCATACAACACATGTATATAATAGCAGTGATAAATAATCAACCATCATCCAAAGTGCACTACACAACTGTCTGCCAACCTATCGATTGACATACAACTAATTATCGGGATTAGTGTACGTCAAACGTCATCCCAATACCCGTGTGGGGTTTCAAATCAACAAATACAGATTTTATTTGTGCAGTTGGGCGACGTGTAAACTTTATCGTCCCAATCAATATCAGTTAAATCAGTGTACATAAACAAATCGTCTGATTTGTAAATGAATATTTTATTTTATTCACACACACGTTAAAAATTATATTTTTAACGATAAAATATTTTATTCAACATATGAATATTCTATTCGGTTCATTTATTCAACAAAATGATCTTTTTATTTTTCTGACCTATTTTCGAAAATTTCGGCGGCATAACGGCACGATACTAGAAACGGGACAAGGCCTAGCTTTATCCCCAGTCTAATAATGGCCCAGGCCATACACATACCAATCTATTCAATTCCATTTCATTTCCCAAACCAACCAAATAAATAAATCAACCACCAAACAAACAAGTCATCCATGGTCTGCGGACGACGGGTGTCGGGTGCTGCTAAGCACCGTCTGCATCCTAGTATATATTTTAACTAGAAAACAAGAATTATAGTGAGAAGTTCTCACCTTGGGGTTCCACTCCGCCATTTCATTTCTAAATGGTTCGGATTCGCTTGATATTCTAACTCAAACTTTTCCACGCTGTTCACAATAAAAATCACATTTTTAATAACGCTTCCCATACATAAAAATCATATTTTTATGTTCCCTCTATAAATAAAATAATCGAATTTTTATCTTCACTTCATATATATAAAAATCGATATTTTATCTTCACTTCATATATATAAAAATCGAATTTTTATCTTCACTTCATATATATAAAAATCGATTTTTTATCTTCACTTCATATATATATATATATATATATACATATCATATTTTTATTATCTCAACTATATAAAAATCATATTTTTATTCTCAACATTATATAAAAATTATATTTTTAATACTTTACTAATATAAAAATCATATTTTTATTCGCAACATTATATAAAAATTATATTTTTAATACTTTACTAATATAAAAATTATATTTTTATTCTCAACATTATATAAAAATTATATTTTTATCATCATAAAAATCGTATCTTTATCTCATAACAAATCAAACCCTTTTGTTTATAAAAATCAAACCCTTGAGCATATAAAAATCAAATCTTTTATCATAGAAATACCATATCTTTTATCATATGAATACCATATAAATATCGCATTTTTAATCGATGTTATATTATAAAAATCCCATTACTAATTATCTAAATAAGTAAAGAAAAATAAATAAAATTAAACATAGAAGCTTACATTGAAATCGGGTGAAGGGGGTACTGTTTCACGTTGAAGGTGGAAGAGGCGGAGGCTGGCACGCGATTTCAGGAGAAGTCGGAGGGGGAGTGCGTCGATGGTGGCGGCTATAGGGGTAGCGGCGGATTTTGGGTTTGGGGTTCGGGCTTTGGGCGTTCGGAGAAGGGAGAAGGAGAGGAGAAAGAAGGAGGGGGGTGCGAAGAGAGGGGGTCCGGCGCTGGGGAGGCCGGGGTAGCGGCGGTGGTGTCAGCGCCTATCGCGCTCTGCGCGATGGGTTTCTCCATTTTTTTTATTTCGTTTTTACTTTAACAGACCGGGGGGGGGGGGGGTAAGTTAAGTGAAGAAGAGAGAGAAAGGGAGTGAGGGATTATATATTATAAATATTTATTTTATTTTAATCCACAAAAAGTAACTTTTTATTTCGACCTCGAATTCGAACCCAACGAATGTCTTCTCCAGCGTATTACCCCTATTCCGAACACAATGGGACATGTATCGTAACCCAATTCGGCTGTGACAATCAGCTTTCGTCAAATTTAAAATATAAATCTTTATATATTCAATTTAAACGTACATTTCAAATTACCGGGGTCACATACGAACTCTAAAATTCCAGAAAAATATTTTCTAGCTTTGTATTGATGATACGGTCTTAACAAAACTAATTTCGTCGAATTCTGAGACCGTTTAAAAAATGGCCATTTTCTGGTCGACCCAATTTGATTGAAACTGTCAAAACACGTTTAACTTTGCCACGCTCACATATTGATTCAGAAAATTATGAATTTTGAAACATAGCAATAATTTGACATTCCGGTTCCAACAACAGTGGTTTCGTCGAAAACAGAGGTCGTTTGCAAAATGGCTATTTTCAAGGCCTTTATATATATTAAAATATATATATAAATTCCACAGCGACTTTTCTGAATTTTAAACTGGATATATCTTTCACTCTGTAAAGTGAAATCTCAGTTTCTTACTTCCGTCAGAAAGATATGATCGAACATATTCAAATATTTCTTGTTTCGTTCAATTCCGACTTAAAACAAATTCTGTATATTCATTTGAAAAACAAAATCGAATTTTCGAACTGCCGCGCCCTTTCAAGCTCGTTTTATAATTAAAATAAATTTATTCGTTTTAACTTCGTCGAAAATAAATTTTCCGTCGATATTATTTGAAATAATCCATTTTAAATATTCGAAATTCATTAAAATAACCAAAATAAAAATTTTAAATTGGCTTAGAATTTCTGGGTTGTTACATTCTCCCCCACTTAAAATCTTTTCGTCCTCGAAAAGGAACGAAGCTGAAAGTTGTTTACTAACCAACTAAACTTTCATTATTTTCATTACGGCTTAAGTTCTTCAACTTTTCAGTTTCTAAGAACTTTTCAAATTTTTCAAAAATTTGCCTAACACCCTAAATTTTCGAAAAATTTCGCTATAACCTCCCCTGCACCGGGAGCATCGGGAAAATCCCCAAACCGCCACACAGGCCCTCTCATCTCAAAAAGAAAAAGAAAAAGCCAATCGGCTCATAAAATCATCATCACCCAAACAAAACAGTAAATGTGTACCTATTTGTCGGGCAAACAATTCTATTCCTCCTCTTTAGCCTCCTTGCTGTGACCTGTTCAATGTATACATATGTATATACATGCAATTTCAACTAATTTTCGATTCAGTTCAAAATTTGGTTCAACTAGGTTAAATTAACCTTTCTTTCACATATTGATTCAAATGAATAATCACACAATACAATCATCAATCAATTAGTTGATTAACGTTTCAAACACATAACTTTAATACATAAGTCAAAAATCATATTTTTGATGCCAATTCACAACAAATTGCCCTATCTAGTTTTGGTTCTCACACCAGTCTATGGAAATATATAGATATCCCACTTTCGAAACTCGAAAATAAATACTGATGATGGTATACTTCATCATCAGGATCATGTCCGAGCGACTAGAGTGGGATTCTATATCCATCCAATATATTTGGGACTGCATATACACGCTAGCTAGGCGTATATGCAAAATCTTCATATACTAGATTGTCCAAGTCAGTATAAAATAAATATTGAAATACGTAAAATAAGATTTAAATTATCAAAATAAAAATTTGTTTTCTATTTTATTTTAAAAATGTACTCTTCACACTCGTTCTAGGATACTACTGATCCCATCTCTAACGAGTCATTCTCACTGGATATTACTAATCCAATCTCTGATGAATTCTTTCGTTCGGTTCTAATGTGTCTTGTTTCGAGCTCTGTGAACCAGAGCTCTGATACCAAAATGAAACGACCTGAACTTCCCCGGTAAGGAAAGCACGGATTGCTTTGAGAACACGACGAATCAGAACACAGGCAGAAGAACATTTCTTTGTATTACAACAATTTCATCAGAATATAAGAATATACAGAGTATAAACAAATATTATACATTTGACAAATATCAGAGAATTAAACACATTACTGCAGCGGAAAAATAATACAAAACATAACTGAAAGGAATACACAGATACAGAGCTTTCCGAATATCACTTCAGCTATAAACCAGGAACCTATGAATATAAATCTGCAAAACCTAACTACTAGCCGCTCGTGCGGAAAATAAGGGCACCCAGAGTTTAGGTTAAAACAATAAACTCCAGGTCAGTCATGTGACTGGTATGAGAACTAAAATAGTTATAAATCTTTTTTTTAAAGTTAGGTAAATCAAGGGACCACGCCGTATAACACGGAACGAGTTTCCTCCTAAGAATACCAGTGCATAAACAAACAGAGCAATGCTAAATAAAGAACAATGTAGCTATTATAAGACCCAGGTCCCATCACACAATGCAACGCAAGCCGGAGGATAGGGTTTTTACCTTATAATAGCCAAAGAATGCTTGATACGTTTAAAACATATTATTTTGATAGTACTATAAGTGTATAATGTCAAAACAATTTCAATCATAAGTATCAATCATAGACGACATGAATGCCCCATACCACTATGCCGCCAAATATAGGTTTACAATTAAAACCGCAAAGTGTTGTATTTGAAATTGGATTTTCGTCTATGAACCGTTGCAAAGGATAGTCCTCACCAAATTCGAGACTCTCTAGCCCGAGCCTCAGGCAAGCGCGCAGAAAAGCCTTTAGATCCTTAGGGCCGGTCCACCGATGTGGATTATTATGCCTGAACAATGCGTTTCCCTGCCCTTTGAGGCGTATATGAGCCAACGAATGACTCCATCGGTCCTGGATCGACCGATATAACCGAGGGGCCTCGCAACAACAACAACCACACAGGTGAAAAGTATATAAATGTCAGCCAGTTTAAGCACTGACACCACCTCTAGCTAGAAAGAAACGTATGTCCTCCCTGATGTCCTCTCCCGTTTTTGGTTCATACCGGGGTGTGAGGCTCGCGAATTAACGTAACACAAAGCGATGCCACAAAGGCCATGCTTTGATCATCAACCACAAGACTCTGCTTTTCAACAGAAGCCTTGATCATTTGCATCTTAGCATGCCACTCAAGAAAACCACTCTATGCAACCGATATCAGTCACACAAAATGAAATCCAATGTCAGACACACAGTCCAATTACAAGTTCGTTCTGGGTCTGAACGAAACCGGAGGAACCATATTCCTCACATATCCATCGATCTCCAAGTACGTCTGGACGATCACCAACTGATTCCCTCTTCTTGGGTGTACAGCCCAATCAAGATCATCAGTAATCACCCAAACTATGTGAAGACCTCCGGTCTTCAACCACCGTCTTCATCTTCGACTTATCGTCGTATCAGTTATTCAGAGTAGGATAAACCCGGTCTTTCCGAATAACTCGCGTATTTTATAAACAAGTGTTACACAAACACAACATACGCCTCATTCGAATTCATAATATTCTTTTATTCAAATATTCACATTCTTAGGGAAAGGTTCCCATTAATTTTATCAAAGAAAAATTCTTTTAAATTTATTCTTTAATCTTCCTTTGGATATCATTTCA
The DNA here is from genome assembly GCA_030737875.1 of Allium sativum. Taxonomy (NCBI): domain Eukaryota; kingdom Viridiplantae; phylum Streptophyta; class Magnoliopsida; order Asparagales; family Amaryllidaceae; genus Allium; species Allium sativum. Next base: position 5,603,397 of record CM060912.1, read on the forward strand.
AACCATGTTAAGGTTTTCCAAACTAGTCGGGATTAGCGATCCTTACCGAAGTAATTATTTGTTAAATTTCCCAATCCCAACCTATACATCCCATGAAGCAAAACTGGTAATACTTCATATCTAACACCACGGTGTTATCGGTAAATTTAATTACCATTACACATTCAAATCTAATTAAAGATTTAACTATTACTTGGAGCAAAACTGGTGATACTCCATTCTCGATCATTTCCATCTAATTAAAGATTCATTAAAACTCCACTTAGTTTTAATCACTAACTAGGTTAAAGCACTGATGTCATTTAAAACACGGTTCACGATAAACCCAAACATTACATCCCATTGTTAATCGGGTTAAAGAACAAGTGTTATTCAAAACACCGCTCACGATAAACCCAAAAACTAATTTAAATTCAATTCCAATTAAATACGAATTAACCGGACAAATTCACTAAATCTTAATTAAAAGATTTATTCCTTTCTAAACTGGGTTCAAGAACAGTGTTATTTAAGACGCCATTCACGACGAACCCAAAATCCTATTTGATATTAAATACAAGGCTCTGAATAGAAAATATATCGGCTTATATTCAATATCAAATTCTGAAACCAACAAATATCGTATTGGAAATAATGATATAAATATATCTTTCAAATTTCCACAACCATATCTGTATAATCACGAAATCCAACATCGAAATATTCCGAAGATAATTTCGATTCAAATCCATTCCAATACGTATATTGGAAATTCTGATTATTTTTAAAACCATTTCAATCCAATTTATTTATTCAAAAATATCGGATTATAATTCCAGTTCATAACTAGTTCATTTCGATAAAAATATATTTTTATCCTTTCAAATATGGAATTTTTCATCCCAGTTCTTTCCAAACCATTTATTATGATTTTACACAATTTATTAATATTTTTAATAATTTTATCAAGGCCCGTACAGTCGATTTCCATGAACGGTCGTCGAACTGCACTTACACCGACCTTTTCCAAATTTGATTTGGACATAATTCCAAATCCAACCGTTAGATTTCAAATTTCTAATATTCGTTAGAAAGCTCTTTTCGATACGAACCCAACGGTCCTGGTTTCAGGAGAATCCGACGGTCGGATCTCTCGTAACGTCAATTCGAAGTCAATGGTCGAAATTCGCGAACTGCCGCGACGTGGCGCATTCTATTCAGGCCCTTAAATATATATAATATATATTATATATATTTCGTCGATTTCCTTTCAAACATATTTTATAAACCGTTTTAAATTCGTTTTCAAAACGGTTTCAACTTCATATTCAATTTCGTATCAAAATTGAATATTCCATATCATTAATATATATAAATGATAATATTTTCAAAACATTTGATTTTGAAATCAATTCCTTTTCGATATTCGAATAAAATCGATATAATTATCGTTCGCGTCAAAATGGCGCAAATCTAATCAACACGGCTTTATATATTTCAATAACTTCGTTATTCTATTCAACAAATGAATATTTTCTTCAACACATGAATTTCCTTTTATTCAACACATGAATTTATAATTTTATTCAACACATGAATTTTCTTAATTCTTTTCTGAATATTAATTTAAAATATTCTTTATTTTCCATATTGGAATGAGGCCCAATCAATTACCATATAAGGTTAATTATATGGATTCCATACAAAACATGTATATAATAGCAGTGATAAATAATCAACCATCATCCAAAGTGCACTACACAACTGTCTGCTAACCTATCGATTGACATACAACTAATTATCGGGATTAGTGTACGTCAAACGTCATCCCAATACCCGTGTGGGGTTTCAAATCAACAAACACGGATTTTATTTGTGTAGTTGGGCGACGTGTAAAATTTATTGTCCCAATCAATATCAGTCAAATCAGTGCACATAAACAAATCGTCTGATTTGTAAATGAATATTTTATTTTATTCACACGTTAAAAATTATATTTTTAACGATAAAATATTTTATTCAACATATGAATATTCTATTCAGTTCATTTATTCAATAAAATGATCTTTTTATTTTTCTAACCTATTTTCGAAAATTTCGACGGCATAGCAAGAATTAAAGTGAGAAGTTCTCACCATGGGGTTCCACTCCGCCATTTCATTTCTGAACGGTTCGGATTCGCTTGATATTCTAACTCAAACTTTTCCACGCTGTTCACAATAAAAATCACATTTTTAATAATGCTTCCCATACATAAAAATCATATTTTTATGTTCTCTATATATATAAAAAGATCGAATTTTTATCTTCACTTCATATATATATAAATCGAATTTTTAACTTCACTTCATAAATATAAAAATCGAATTTTTGTCTTCACTTCATATATATAAAAATCGAATTTTTATCTTCACTTCATATATATATATATATATCATATTTTTATTATCTCAACTATATAAAAATCATATTTTTATTCTCAACATTATATAAAAATTATATTTTTAATACTTTACTAATATAAAAATCATATTTTTATTCTCAACATTATATAAAAATTATATTTTTAGTACTTTACTAATATAAAAATCATATTTTTATTCTCAACATTATATAAAAATTATATTTTTAATACTTTACTAATATAAAAATCATATTTTTATTCTCAACATTATATAAAAAATATATTTTTATCATCATAAAAATCGTATCTTTATCTAATGAAAAATCAAACCCTTTTGTTTATAAAAATCAAAGCCTTGAGCATATAAAAATCAAATCTTTTATCATAGAAATACCCTATCTTTTATCATATGAATACCATATAAATATCGCATTTTTAATCGATGTTATATAATAAAAATCCCATTACTAATTATCTAAATAAGTAAAGAAAAATAAATAAAATTAAACATAGAAGCTTACAATGAAATCGGGTGAAGGGGTACTGTTCCACGTTGAAGGTGGAAGAGGCGGAGGCTGGCGCGCAGTTTCAGGAGAGGTCGGAGGGGGAGTGCGTCGCTGGTGGCGGCTATAGGGGTAGCGGTGGAGTTAGGGTTTGGGGTTCGAGCTTTGGGCGTTCGGAGAAGGGAGAAGGGAGAAGGAGAGGATAAAGAAGGAGGGGGGTGCAAAGAGAGGGGGTCCGGTGCTGGGGAGGTCGGGGTAGCGGCGGTGGTGTCAGCGCTTGTCGCGCTCTACGCGATGGGTTTCTCCATATTTTTTTATTTTGTTTTTACTTTAACTGACGGGGGGGGGGGGGGGGGGGGAGGTAAGTGAAGAAGAGAGAGAAAGGGTGTGAGGGATTATATATTATAAATATTTATTTTATTTTAATCCATAAAAAAGTAACTTTTTATTTCGACCTCGAATCCGAACCCAACGACTGTCGTCCCTAGCGTATTACTCCTATTTCGAACACAATGGGACATGTATCGTAACCCAATTCGGCTGTTACGATCATCTTTCGTCAAATTTAAAATATAAATCTTTATATATTCAATTTAAACGTACATTTCAAATTACCGGGGTCACATACGAACTCTAAAAATTCCAGAAAAATATTTTCCAGCTTCGTATTGATGATATGGTCGTAACAAAACTAATTTCATCGAATTCTGAGACCGTTTGAAAAATGGCCATTTTCTGGTCGACCCAATTTGACTGAAACTGTCAAAACACGTTTAACTTCTCCACGCTCACATATTGATTCATAAAATTATGAATTTTGAAACATAGCAATAATTTGACATTCCGATTCCAACAAAAGTGGTTTCGTTGAAAACAGAGGTCGTTTGCAAAATGGTTATTTTCAAGGCCTTTATATATATTAAAATATATATATAAATTCCACAATGACTTTTCTGAATTTTAAACTGGACATATCTTTCACTCTATAAAGTAAAATCTCAGTTTCTTACTTCCGTTAGAAAGATATGATCGAACAGATTCAAATATTTCTTGTTTCGTTCAATTCCGACTTAAAACGAATTCTGTATATTCATTTGAAATTCGAAATCGAATTTTCGAACTGCTGCGCCCTTTCAAGCTCGTTTTATAATTAAAATAAATTTATTCATTTTAACTTCATCGAAAATAAATTTTCCGTCGATATTATATAACGTAATCCATTTTAAATATTCGAAATTCATTAAAATAACCAATATAAAAATTTTTAATTGGCTCAGAATTTCCGGGTTGTTACAAACATTCTTATGAGCTTCTTATGAGTTTTCTTAGTTATTTCCTACACAACAAACCGTATGCTTTCTATATGGTCACGGTTTCCTATTCAAGTCTAAATCATTCCGCAAAGTCAATGCAAAACCCCTTCCTACAAGCCATTTAGCCTTCTACCGAGGGTTATGCTTAGGGAACCCTTGTCCCAAGATAACTATTGGTTCTTAAGTTGCTTAAGCGTGATACTCACCACGTTTAAGGGAAGAGTAACTAATCTTTTGGGCTTTAGACCTTGATATCTAGGAAACGGTGAACTAACTCTGGCTCGTGGAAACTAGATAACCCCGTTTTCCCCTTAGGTCCATTTTTGTAGACCTATCTCCAGTGTGCGAAAAACATCATTAACATTTTGGAACTAGAAGGAGGGTTGTAGTTAACAGCCACATACCTAACTGTATTGTTCCGTCCCGGATTCGACTAAGACTTGAAGAAGCAAGATTATGGGCAAAAGGTCCTAACGGGAGTCTTTTGGATCTCAAATGGCTATGTCAGGTACTACTAACCCAAGAGTGACGGAAGAACAAAGGTTACAAATAGAAGCTCTGCGAATAATCAAATGTAAAAAGGAAGTAAAGCAATACGATTCTAGTTATTAGAATGACAACCCTTCCTACATCAGACAAGCTCCGGTCTTTACTCCAAGTGGTTATACATCAAAGAAGTATAACCCCTTCTCTCATATAAGAGAAGCTATCTTTCAGCAAGTCAAAGGTATGGTTTTCAGACAAGAAATAATGAAGGATTTTAACAACTTTGCTTCCAAATGGACTAAAAGGATAGTGCTTCAGTCTCAAGAAACCTTGAAAAGAAGATGCAAGGATATGGATACATCAACATGATTTAATAACAAAAGGGCTAAACTCCAACGACAATTAAGGGAGTTTATACCAAGAGTGCTTGATGTGTGCCACCTTACCACATCGATGGAAAACATTTACTTCCTAACCCAACAAGAACTCAATTATTGGCCATCCGCAAAGAAGAAGCCCAAGCACGAAAGGAAACTGGGAGGATCTTACTGTCATTATTATATGATAAACGGACATGAAACTAACCGCTGCAAAGCTCTCGAGGGAATGATCATCAAGTTCCTTAATCAAGGCCGATTACAAGACTTTGTAAAAGGATCAAACTAAGTTCAATAAAATCCTTAGGAAAAGGATTATTTGTGTAACTAAGGGTATGGACACCCTCTCAAGAACTCGGAATGGCCCAAGGTAGGTCAAATCACAAATGGATAAAAATCCTTGTCACCGGTGAGTTGGTTAAGGAAAGGCACCCCCCCCAGAGGGGGGGTGATGTGTAAGCCTTTCTCCGTGCCCGAGTTAGATATGGCCAGGTTAAGGCATCAAAAGCGTAAGCCTTTGATCCATGCTGGAAATGGTCAGGATGGAGCATCTAATTAGCACGCCCTCTGCTCGTAGAAGACTACGCCCTGCCTCTTCTATGAACTAAGCACGTCTTACCTCTGCTCGTTGAAGAGCACGTTCTACATTTGCTTATGTTTCGTGTTACCCGCATAAGGGAAAGCAAACCATTATCATCGCCTACGATGGCCAGGATAAGGCACCCCTTGGAGGGAGTGGAGTGTAAGCCTCTATCACCGCCTACGATGTCCAGGGTAGAGCATCGAAAGAGTAGGCCTTAATTCTGCATGTACGATGACCCAGTTTAAGCATCTAAAACCTAATCATCTCCTACAATGGTCAGGATAAGGTGCCTCCTGGAGGGAGGTCGGGTAAGTCCTTAGGCCCTACTTGTGGATAAGCTGGCCAAGCGCACCGGACACGCAGGACTAGAGAGTGGCCAACAAAGCAAGTACATCCTCTGCTTTGAAAATAAAATCCCATATAGTGGCTCAAGAAGCATGTACATCCTCTACTTCAGAGATCACACCCAAAAAGTAGGTAACGAAACTAATGCCAGAAATGGTATTTGTTTCCCTATTTTAAATACCCGAATCTAGGTTGGTTCGGATCTTAATTTTTGCTGGAAGCGGATTTCCGTCCTACTTTAATACCCAAATCTGGGTTGGTTTGGATCTTAATTGCTGCTGGAATTGGTTTTTCAGTCCTACTTTAATACTCGAATCTGGGTTGGTTCGGATCTCAATTAATCCCGAAAGTGGATTTCCGGTCTTATCCTAAATACCCGAATATGGGTCGGTTCGAAATTTCAATTATTACCATAGAAGGGATATTTGGTTTTATTGATAACCTGAATCTAGGTTGGTCTAAACTTCTATTATTGCCAGAAGCGGATTTCTGGTCTTACACCCTAATCAAGTTTATGGATCAAAGCCCTATTGCTACCAGAAGTGGTTTTCTGGTCTCCCATCCTTAATACCCTCATCAAGGATGCCAGGTTCAAATTCTTAATACCTAAGGAAGGGATTAACTACTAATGTCCGGAACGATGGCTGGTTCTACTACTTAAAAGCCTTCAATCAAAGATTATGATCTTCCCTCTCGTTCAGGGAAATCTCTCAAACTCCTTACATTTAACTTGTTATTATTCATGCAAAATGTAGGCGAGAATCATACATCAAATAATACACATCCCATTTATAAGTTCATTCACAAAGTAATATCATTAACTATTCAAAAGAAAATTAGACAATTTACGATACTTAATAGATTTTCTTAAAGCTCCCTATTCTCGGACAAGGGAGGAGTGATAACATGACGAATTGCGATACACAAAAGTTCGTTGATCATCTGCCACTTTACCATAATTTTGTATGAGTCTTCTAAGGGCATTGGTTGTAGTTTCGAAGCTCGGTCATAGTCCCTTCCCGTGGTAGAGTCTTATTTTCCTTCTCCAAAATAAAAGCATTCTTTCGTGAAGCATGTTTTTCCTTTTGTAGTTGTTTAACTTTGGAAGTGTAGAATTCGATATGCCGGAGCGTATCCACATTATACTTTCTGTAATAAAAACCTTTTATGTCGGACTTAATTTTCCGGTATCACCTATTAACAAGAGAATCGTCTAACCCGGAGGAGAAATTCCTCATATGATGGCTTATCTCGAACTCTGGGGCCTCAAACTCTGTTGTGACTTGTGAAGACTCGGGCGTAGAGGTTTCAATGGTACATCCAAAAACGAATTCCCAAGTTTTACATTTTGTTAATGCATTGTCATGTTCAACTTCTAAATCAACTATTTGACGATGTAGCTCGTCCATTTCTTTTGTTCAAAATTAATGGAGGGATTCGTCTTTATCTCTCTCTTTAGCTCAAGGATAGTTTTATCCTTCTGCCTTAGCCGATCCTCTAAAACACTTATTTGTTCATTTAAACACTCTGTAGACGGCTGTTCAAACAAAACAGACCTGTCATTAGTATCGATAGGGAAGCCCACTAAAAAGTTCCCTCGATTTATAGTTCGTAGCATGTCCTTCCTGGCAACGGGGGGAGGGTCTTTGATTAAAATTTCCTGTTTTTTAAACATATAATGACTACTTATAGAATTTGCTTTCAGAAGGAAATAGTAATAGTAAACCATAGCTCTCGTCATTCAAAAGAGGTTAATACAGATGTAACCCTATGTCCATCCAAACGAGCATTAATTACAAAAATTCATAGCTGATTAATCATTCCCTCCAATACATTATTTATTCATATTGCATATCGGCTTTGCATGGTGATCCCTAAGTTTCTTTAGTATCGTTTCCCTATCGTCACCCAAAATTAAAAGAGAGCTGGGGATACTTCATATAGATAAGCTTAAGTTCTTTTAAAAAGCGTTCCCTACCGGACTTATAAAGTGATTTTGTAAGGAACTCCCTCCTCAACCTAAATAATGAACGCAAATCGTCCTTGGAAACAGTATCATTAGTATAGATAGAGTTTTGTTATAATGATATCAGGGACAAAGGATCACCTCCAAGAGAATAAAGTCATGTCATGATATTTTGCAAGTATTAGTAAGTATCAAAACAAAGCAAATTAACCCGATGCAGGACAGAAATTAACCCAAGAGCAAAAAAATTATACCTGAGGAATAGGAGAGACAGATTGCGACGTTTGTCCCCTTCCACCGGTTTCTGAGAAAATAATCTCTTTAGCAGGAGTGCCCACTCCGTATGGAGTAAGGGGAGCATATGGAGGATCGGCGTCCACATCTCCAAAAGCTAAGGTATCGCCAACAGGCGAAGAAAGTATGCCATCATCTTTGTTACCCTGGCAGCCTCCGCACTCAGGGTTAGGATCATTACTTTGATCATCTCCATCATCGCCACCAGCATCCAAAGCTAATTTTTCCTCGTCACCAGAATCTAAGTCATCTGGGAGTTCTTCGATGAGTAGAAGGTCCTCGAACTTCACCTTGTTTTTCCTAGGAACCTTAATACCCTATTTGGCCAAATTTATTCTCTCTGTAACTCTGCTACGAACAGAAGAGTGAATAAAGGGGAAGTCCATGCTTGGAAACTTTTTGAAGTTATCACAGTAAGCTAGGAAGAGAACATCCTCATAATACTCCATCACAACGTCTGGAAGATATGTTTTCAAGAACAAAGAAATTTTATCATGAGCTTCATAAACTACTCGTTTAGCGTCGGAAAGTGCATTTTCCTGTACTCTCAATTTCTGGGCATGCCCAACCAGCATATCCGTCCACTCACTCTCAAAAGTTGAAATCCTGGCAGTTAGGAAATTGTTAGTTTTCCTCTCTTTTCCAAGAGATATTCTCAGTTGTTCGCATACCTCATCACTTTTACTCTTCACTATAGTTAAGTCACGGACCTTGGACTCCAACACAGCATTTTCTCCTTTAAGCTTACTCACCTCAGAGGATGATGAAGAAACAATCGTCCGAAGAGGGTACCAACCTTTGGATATCTGAAAAAGAACAAGACCATGTCAGCCCTTATATGAAAACATCTAAAGAAAAATTAAAAGGGATGAAAGACAAACCAAAAGTTGTTGCTTGATAAGGTGATGGTAGAAACCCGACCAGTCCAAAAGGTAGACAATGGCCTGTTAGAAACGTCAACGGAAGGAAGAATAGATTTCACAATTCCATCGAAGTCGGAAGTTGACAAAGGAAGGCTCAAAGAATTGTCATAACAAGGAAAAGGGAATGAGGTTAGCTTGTGCTCCCTCAAATCCAAAACTTCTTGTGGATGGATATTAGAAGGCCTACGACAAAGTCACTTCCTGTGGTCTCAGTTGGAGAAGAATTCACGTTAGGAGTTTTGCTGAAGGAAGGGACAATGGGACTAAGCAACAGTTGACCACTAGGCAAAGCAACAATCCTTTCACCAGAGGTGGAAGATGCAAAATTTACACCTTTGTGTCTTTTAGAAGAACCATCATCAATAGACGAAGCTATGAGGACCATTACATCACTGTCACTATGAGAATAACATCACTGTCACTATGTGAATAACTTATGATACTATTAATTATATTCCATGTGGTTTTCTCATGTTGGGTCAGCCCAATACGTTATTCTCCAATACATATTTATGTCTTGACATTAATATCACGTATATTAATGATCAATGAGATGTGATCATTTGTCAATCAACATACCAGTCTCAATGTTTTATTGTTGTCCTATATAAACAATAAAACTTGACTAGGGACATTTAAGAATTATAATACTTAATACATTATATAATCTCAAGTTCAAGTAACTTACTTGAACTATATAAATCCGTATTATTATTCTAAGGACTTCTATTATGTTAGTATTTATATTACACAGTAAATATAACATAACAGAATATTTTATTCCAAATAAAACAATAACATCAAAAATGTTATTAATCACATCAAATGGATTGCCTCCAGGGCATAAACTCTAACAAGAGCTGCTGCTCCATCCGACCTTGAACTCGACTTCGTCATTCCCTCCTCCTTTCTCTGGTAGTCACGCCTTTTGCCCACACCTGAGCACCTTCAACCTCTCTGCCTCATCACCAGGACATGTCGACCTACTTCCAAAAACCAGCACAACCCCACAAACCGGAACACCTCCCTTCGTGTTGTAGAACCAACAACCCGTGTTAAACCCATCAGCAAACTCCGACGACCCATATGGCCACTGAGCAACGCCTCATTTTCCCCTCTATTATGTTGCATGTGCGTGAGTTTATTTATGCGTGTTTGTTTTTGTTGAATTTGTTTTACTGTGTGCATGTGTGTGTAGTGATTTTATTGTTGTGTTTTATGCGTGAGTTTGTGTATGTTTTGATAAATCAAGTGTTGTGTTATTGTGTGCTGTGCTGATATTTTGGGTGTGTTGTTGCTGTATTGAGTATCCTATATATATAAGTTTCAAAAGTTGTTTCAAAAATTTGTTTGTCTATTGTTTGCTGAGAATTTAACTCCCCTTCCCATAAAAATAAAATGTTGAGTTGTTGTCATCATCCTGAATTGCGCTTGGATGTTGTCGTTCTGTCCTGTGTCCATTCGTTTATCGTCTCCTTAAGTGCCACGAAAGGTGAGTTTATTTCACACTTGACTACAATTTTATAGAAGTGAAATTCAACAAATTTGAATGTTATGAAATGTATATGATTGTTTTTAGAAATGTTATTAATATGTTATGCACAGATGACACACATTTATGACACGATTGATATTTGTGATATGGATATTCACATGTGACATGTATTATTTCATGTATATGTTAGGCTTCTTAGGGCTATTTATTATGTTTATTTATTTGTCCTCACATTGCAAGTTCCTTATGAGTTGAAATGATACATACCTGAAGCACTGTATAGATTTAGGAACTGAATTGAATCGATTTAGGATGCGGGTTGAAATATTATATACCTAGTATTCAAATTTTAAATTTCATATTGAAATGATATACATCTGAATCACTTGGCCTAGGTAGAAAATTATATACGGATGATGTTGGTCTATTTTGAAAATTATTTTCTAAGTTTAAATAATTTTGATTTAATATAGCTATTTTAAATATATTTTAATTATAATACTATTTTTAAAATTTAAACATTTTGAATTATTTTATAACTAATTTAATAAATCTTTGTTTTAGTTTAATATTATTTAAATTTAAAAAATTAATATATAAATATTTATTATTATAAAAATATAAACATAGATTTTCTTAATACTTTAAATTAAGAAAGATTTAAAAAAGAGATTTGGAATTTATTGATAACATAATTTGTTTAATGACTTGATTAAAATGAAAATTAAAAATTAAACTAATTTGATTTAGGATGTAGTTTAGAAAATGATAAAATGAGTTTATATGAAAGTTTGTTAGGATAACGGAACCAAATAAATCGATTCGATAATAACTGGTTAAGAAAACGTTTTGAATCTAAGTATACTTGAATTAGATATTTAGAATCAAATTAAACTTGGAAAGTTAGACTTAATTAGCTTGAAATTATCAAAATGAGATATAAAGTAAATTTGATATTTTAAGATTATGATTAAAGTAATAAAATCTAAACCCAACCTGAATAAGTCTGAAATATATTGGAATTAGAATATACTGTTAAGTTGGAATTAGTTTGAAGTGAAGTTTTGATAACTGAATTGATTATGAGTTGAACTTGAACATATGGACATATGGTTCAGATTGGATTATTATTTAAACTGGATTTTTAAAACTAGTATTATTTTTTACAGAACTAATTTTGATTATTTTATATAATTATATTTTATAACTATTTATATTTTATTTAATATTAAACATCTTATGACAAATTAAAATTGGTTTTTAAATATTAAACAATCATTTTTTTTTATTATTTAACCAAAAATTTTCATATATATATATATATTTATTTCAAATTAAACTATTTTATATTATACTAATTATTTTAAATAAAGTTTTATTTTTGGTTTGAGCAATTAGATTCGAATGTTTGTTATGATGATTTTTGAATCACGATAATTGAGATAGAAATTTGAAATCAAATGTAGTTCTTGTTAACGAACTATTTTATAATGGAGCGATTTTCAATACCTTGAAAACCGTGTCATTATTGAAAGAATTTAGAAGATGAGATAGAAAAGATAAAACTAATAGAATAGAAGAAGAAGAATAACTCACTGAACAGAATCAGAGTAAACACGAAACTCACAGCGAAATGAATAAAAATATATTATATAACAATCTTGAAATACAAAAATGAATTTGTATATATACATACCATATCAGAGTATAACTCATATACATCACAGCGGAAATTAATCTCTAAATATCTAATGGTGGAACCTCCTGCTTTGAGCTCCTCCAAGTGAATCTGTAAAGCCTGAAACACTTGACTGCCCATACAAATTTGGGCACCCAAGAGTTTAGGGAAAACACAAACAAAATAAACACTGGGTCAGTCATGGGACTGGTGTGAGTAAATTCCAACGATACTGTTTAACTTTGAAAATCCTTTTGTAAGAAAAGGATGATAGTAAGACCAGCCCACAACTAACATGGACGACCATCTATAACCCAAATAATTTGATATCAAAATCCAGTGATATTATAATAATGTCTAAACAAATAAATATCCAAGTAGCAGAACGCTTGCATCTCACGCTCCACATATATATAGCATAAAATCATAAACCGTAGGGCGCTTATTGAAGATTGGATTCCACAGACAAGGTATGGGAGCACCTTCCGATCAGTGTACTCTAGAGGGGATACACTCAGGGTTCAACAAGAACGTCTTGCAACCCGGCCACACATGACCGCTCACTCATTTAGCTTAAGTGTCGCGAATATATTACCACCACGGTTGTAGGCCATCCAACTGTCATCCGAAGATACAGAATCGAAAAGAAGTATAAATATGAATTTTCTCTAGATCGGTGACAATACACCCTGCTTGGGGATGACCCAACTAGCCATGCTGCCTAGCCCAACTTCTGTCATTCCCGGTTGTGAGGCTAGAGGCTACGTCTATCTTCAGAATATCTGATCACCATTCACTTTGAATGCCACATCGTCAAACCCGTCAATTCACTAATCGATTCCCAAACATATCAAGGGTATAAAAAGCTAAGAGAAACGAATTCCTCCGCCACCAGACGTAATACCTTTAAAAGATCAACTGTACGTGATTTGTTAGGTATAATCTGTCAGACACTCGTCCATACAAGTTGTCCTGGGACTGGACAAACAGAAAGCATCATTCTGGAACTAGACGACCCTTGCATTTTACTCCGTCTTCAATTGTCTTCGGCATAATATAATTCGCAGCGCTTATGCCCATACGGAGTGGTTTCCAGATAAGATATCCAACCGGTCTCTCCGTATTGACAACGATGGTCAAAACACTTCGATAGTCGGTTATTTAACTATCGAAGTAAAAACAAACATCCATTCACAAACACTGGCCCTTTTATTTAATACTAATTTTCTAGTTTCCCATATTTTTATAAACTCTTCCTTACTTCCCTTCACTCCTACTCTATTAGTTCCACGTTATAAATCGGTAAGTGAATAAATTTCTAAGTATCAACCCCGAAGGCCGAAACCAACATCAGATTGACGCCTCGAAAGTTACCCAACTCAACCAACGTACAACGGGTTCTAATTTCTTTAAAACTATATCACTTTCCTTATCATGCTCAGTATAACTTATCGACTCACTTTGAAATAGTTATATTTTAACTAATGTAATACGCTGCTATATTTTCCTTTTTACCTAATGCAATACGCTGCTATATTCTCTTTTATAGCTACTGCAATACACTGCTATATTCTCCTTTATAACTACTGCAATACGCTGCTATATTCATTTGATAAACTCTGTTTCTAAGTCAGGTTCTTATTAAATCAATATCGAGTTTATAACTAAATATTGATTTCATATCCTATTATAATTTGTTGGTTTAAAACTAAATATTAATTATCCTATCAGATTATACTTCCTAAAATAATTTACTTTAATACGTTCGATATCATCGAATTTTAGTTCTAATTCCTAATAATGTTATTTAGTTTCAGACCGTGTACATATAAATAATATAAACAAACAATACATACAAATATTGAGGAATCCGATTGGGTTTCTCCAACCGGTTTTCCGCATCCATAGATGTCAGTCAACACAATTAACACTAATTCCATTCGATGGAATATTTTAATCGAGGGGATCAGTGCAAATATATATAAGTATAGAATGTTCAACCGGTTTAGCTGTAATTTACCTAAACGACCATTACACAGCATTCAACCAATATTAAAATATAATTATAATATTTTAAAATAAATCAGAGTTAGTGAATTTACTCACCTTCGCGCGTTAACCGTTAAATAACGATTTGCGTCAGTTGATTCAAATGAGCGTTTGATTTTATCAAGAAATTCTGGTAGCTATGTTCTTTAGCGAAATCAGTTCCACAACGTAACTCTTGTCTCTGCAATCCCAACGTGATCGCTGACTCCTTTTTCCATTGTGTTAGTGCCGCCCGATTTTAGCGTTTCAGCATCAACAAAATTCTTGGCCAACACAAATCCATCCTCACTTGGTTCCATAGTAAAAACCTTTACCTTCGACCCGCAACCTTCTTTTCATTCACGTTCCCATATTCCCATAAAACCATCCCATTCCCCCGTACATGGTCGCACGCAAAAGAATGGACATTGTTGCCATCCATTTACCGACGTTAACCCTTCTAAATCGCCTTTCTGTTTCATTGTAAGTACGTGCTTATGCTTTTCCTTTCACTGCTCATCGTATGCAACCACCATTTTGCCATGGAAGTTTCACCATCCGTTCACCCTTTCTACCTCATTCTCGTGTCTAAAATTAATGAATCTGACCCTTTCTTTGCCTTTTCATTTGATCTTCTCGTGAATACAAACTGAAAATGTCATACTTTGTATAAACTTATTTATTTATCGTGCTGACACACTTCAGTCCGTGACGAAAGCTTGTCACTATATACTTTCTTTAACAGAACGACACAGAATTAGATTTTACAATGTGACGAGTTTACTACCTCATGCAAGTGCCAAGTTCCACGTTCAGAGTCTTTCTCTCTCCTGCACATGAAAGTCCACGTGTTCTTCCCACCCATCAAACTCACCCACTTCTTGCGTAACTACTCCTCCTCTCACACAATGAAAATCCCATGAACCCTTCGCATAGCATACCCCTTTATAGCGCACGTCACCCCTTATCAGCCTTTAAACAAAGTGCCTCTCACTTGCATGATTCCTTCCTTTTCTCCACCGGCTGCATGTTCTCCACACCGCACCCTTCATTTAAGATCTGACCTCCATGTTGCCACTTTCAAAACATACCCACTTCAAAGCGTTGCTCCTTATATCTTTTTCCTTCCTGTTTAAAGACATTCCCACCTCGCGCTTCATGTAATTAGTGATAGTAGACCACCCTAATACATGCAGCACCTATACCAGCGATCACCTTGCGCCTAAGTCCACTGAACCCGTTTCATCAACACTCAACATCCATTACCACCAAAAGAAAAACAGTCCTTGCCGTGATCTTTCTTTATAGTAGTTCATCCCACTTAATTATCTCCCTTTCCAGTCATATATACACTCTTCACTCACGTCATGACTCTTCACCAATTCTTGCAAACCCTTAATGACGTACCCCCCCAAGCTCACGCTACTTCATGCCAACAATTCCTTCACCGTTCATATTAATGAACCGGCTACAGCAACAACACATGGCCGATCACTTCCTATATCCATATACAGTAATTCATTCCACTCAACACCGTTCTCGTAGCCTTTCTCCTTTTCACGGTTGAGCTTAAATGGGACGTGGGGTTTTAGTATTTTGGATCTTGCGGTTTGGAATGAAAGATGGAAGAATAGGCAGTTATATATATATATATATATATATGATTTAATTGCTTCATATGTACGCAATAGAATAGGGTAGGTGGGTTTAGGTGTATGGTTTGCTTTGAGGCTTAAGTATGGCTCGGCATAGTATTATAGGGTAGTATGTTATTTAATTACATAGGGTATGGTCGCCTTTTGCTTTGCAATGAAGTATTAGGGTGTGATTTTTCTTTATTTAGGGTAGGTTTGCTGTAGTAGGGGTATGGGGTTTTCTTTTCGTTAAAGCATTCTTTGAAGTGAGAACGGTAGGAACCTTGTTGTTGCTAAGCAATAGATGTACGTAGGGTAGCACGTTTATGAATGGTTTGAGTGTTTTTGCATTTGTAGTATTTAGCTTAGGATAGATTAGCATGCTAGGTTGGCATCCCCTATTCCTTTTCTTCTACGCGATTTGATTTTACACAGGTGGTAAATCATAGAGTATGGTTTAGGACTAGGCTTGTTTGCTTCACCATAAAGCAATAGGTAGAAAGAAAGCACGCTATATTTGTTTGTAGAGATTAGTTTGCCTTAGTTTTTAAAATTACACTTACGTACGGAAAGAAATAAAAGTACAATTGTGCTCAACGAGGTGTCACGATCCCAAAAATATAATAATACCGGTAGATTAACTTATTCCGTGAAACCCCGAAATATCGATACAGGATGCAAAATATTCCAAATAAAAAGTTGCATATTTAATTAATTAAAAATTACAGTAAAATTCTAAAAAATAAATTATCGCTGCGCCTCAAAAGAACCTTGTCCCGATTTGCAATAGATATCAAGTTATATTCAAATAATCGTTACGGTCGATATACGATTTCACAACGACTTTCTGAATATTTGATTTGGACATATCTTGCAGTATATATGACGAAATCCTGATTTTTCACTTCTATTAGAAAGATACAGTTCAACAGATTCCAACGCTTCTTGTTTCGAAGAAATCCGACTAATAACGTGTCCTGTATACTCAGTTGAAGTTCAGAACGTTAAATTACGAACTGCAGGGTCGTTCTGAGCTCGATTATAATTAATATATTTTTATATACGTTCAATTTCGTTTTAATTAATATATAAATCCATTTATATTCTGAATTCAATATTTAAACTGATTTAAATATTTAAATACGAACCGACAAAAATGAGGGACGTTATAGTCCTTCCCCCTTAAAATAATTTCGTCCTCGAAATTGCTAAGATAGGGAAAATGCTACAATCTCTGTTATAAACAGGTGAAAAATCTTTTTGGTTTACTTCATAATTTCAGTTTCAACTGAACTGATTAATTCCGATTAAATATTAATTTCTTCTTATTAACGAATATTTTTCGAAAATTCTAAAAATTTCCTAACAGCTTAAATTTTCAGAGAATCTCGCCAGCATCTCCTCTGGACTACTCACTCGGTACTACAACAACTTGCCACTCTGCGCCTTCTCCAATCCAAAAGAAAATCAACAGCCAAACGGCTTGCCAAACGGCCTCATTAAAATCTCATACTCATATAAATTATAAACATGACCCTTTTTGGTTGGCATTTAACTCTATCTCTGCCATTTAACATATATCCAAGCATCGTTGGTTGGTTTCCATCAATCCATTCTCAAACCAATCTTTCACTTTCTTCCCAACCAAATTATATTTCAACTCCAATTTCATTTGCTGATTTATCTCTCAAATCAGTTATCTCTTCATCTCCAAATTCACAATTCGATTCTTATTCCCTCAGAATCGATTCATTAGTAACTCGAATCTCCAATATTTCCCTTTTTCAATTTCCATTCTGGATCCAAATTCAGTCCAATTCTGATATCTTGGTTTAAATTCCACTTTTACCCTTTTAACTCCATAAGTTAAATTTTTATTTCAGAATTCAAATTCCTGGGATTTATTTCAAATCAGTTTGAAATCATATATAATTCAAAACATTTGAATTTCCTGACAACTTGTTTCTCAAACAATACAAAACAAAATCTTTGGTAGTAATCCGTCACTTAACAACTCGAAAATGACAATGATGATGTGGCCAGCATCATCAGAATTATTTTCCAGTGATCGAAGTGAGTTCAATAATATATCACTTTCAAAATTCATTTTAAAACACTTCCATTTTGAATTTTTTACTTCAAAATATCTTCCACAGCACTTGGAAAACAAATTTTCAAATCTCCCAGGATTTTGAAATTCCCATATATTTAATCCAATCATTATTTCCAACTCTTTTCCAAATTTTTAGAGTTTTATTTCAATTCGGGTTTTAAATTCAGATTCAGTTCATCTGAATTTTGCATACCATACTTATATAATATTTCGATTGGTAATTTATATAACCAGCTTAATTATAAATCTTATTCGATCATAATTTCAACCAACACATTCAATATATATTAGATAATTCCAATATATATGCTTTCTTTATATCAAAATATATTTTTGGGTAAAATTTTTCTATTTACCCAGCTTTTAAAAACATACTGTGTCGAATTACTCTGTTCAAGAGTTTAGAAACACCTATCGACGCAGTTTGCATTACTGTTTCGACCAGAATTCATAAACCACTCGACTGACCAGTCAACACAATATAAAACAGTTTTTATACTGATTTACAAATACGCGCTCATATATATACACTCAACTCAATCTAGAGTATTACTAACTCCATCTCTATTGAGTTACGCCACAGAGCCAAGGTATTCACTTAACCTTATGCTCTGATACCAACTGTAATGGAGCGATTTTCGATACCTTGAAAACCGTGTCATTATTGAAAGAATTTAGAAGATGAGATAGAAAAGATAGAACTAATAGAATAGAAGAAGAAGAATAACTCACTGAACAGAATCAGAGTAAACACGAAAGTCACAGTGGAATGAATAAAAATATATTATATAACAATCTTGAAATACAAAAATGAATTTGTATATATACATACCATATCAGAGTATAACTCATATACATCACAGCGGAAATTAATCTCTAAATATCTAATAGTGGAACCTCCTGCTTTGAGCTCCTCCAAGTGAATCTGTAAAGCCTGAAACACTTGACTGCCCGTACAAATTTGGGCACCCAAGAGTTTAGGGAAAACACAAACAAAATAAACTCTGGGTCAGTCATGGGACTGGTGTGAGTAAATTCCAACCATACTGTTTAACTTTGAAAATCCTTTTGAAAGAAAAGGATAATAGTAAGACCAGCCCACAACTAACATGGACGACCTTCTATAACCCAAATAATTTGATATCAAAATCCAGTGATATTATAATAATGTCTAAACAAATAAATATCCAAGTAGCGGAACGCTTGCATCTCACGCTCCACATATATATAGTATAAAATCATAAACCGCAGGGCGCTTATTGAAGATTGGATTCCACAGACAAGGTATGGGAGCACCTTCCGATCAGTGTACTCTAGAGGGGATACACTCAGGGTTCAACAAGAACGTCTTGCAACCCGGCCACACATGACCGCTCACTCATTTAGCTTGAGTGTCGCGAATATATTGCCACCACGGTTGTAGGCCATCCAACCGTCATCTGAAGATACAGAATCGAAAAGAAGTATAAATATGAATTTTCTCTAGATCGGTGACAATACACCCTGCTTGGGGATGACCCAACTAGCCATGCTTACTAGCCCAACTTCTGTCATTCCTGCTTGTGAGGCTAGAGGCTACGTCTATCTTCAGAATATCTGATCACCATTCACTTTGAATGCCACATCGTCAAACCCGTCAATTCACTAATCGATTCCCAAACATATCAAGGGTATAAAAAGCTAAGAGAAACGAATTCCTCCGCCGCCAGACGTAATACCTTTAAGAGATCAACTGTACGTGATTTGTTAGGTATACTCTGTCAGACACTCGTCCATACAAGTTGTCCTGGGATAGGATAAACAGAAAGCATCATTCTGGAACTGGACGACCTTGCATTTTACTCCGTCTTCAATTGTCTTCGGCATAATATAATTCGCAATGCTTATGCCCATACAGAGTGGTTTTCAGATAAGATATCCAACCGGTCTCTCCGTATTGACAACGATGGTCAAAACACTTCGATAGTCGGTTATTTAACTATCGAAGTAAAAACAAACATCCACTCACAAACACTGGCCCTTTTATTTTATACTAACTTTCTAGTTTCCCATATTTTTATAAACTCTTCCTTACTTCCCTTCACTCCTACTCTATTAGTTCCACGTTATAAATCGGTAAGTGAATAAATTTCTAAGTATCAACCCCGAAGGTCGAAACCAACCTCAGATTGACGCCTCGAAAGTTACCCAACTCAACCAACGTACAATGGGTTCTAATTTCTTTAAAACTATATCACTTTCCTTATCATGCTCAGTATAACTTATCGACTCACTTTGAAATCGTTATATTTTAACTAATGCAATACGCTGCTCTATTTTCCTTTATACCTAATGCAATACGCTGCTATATTCTCTTTTATACCTACTGCAATACACTGCTATATTCTCCTTTATAACTACTGCAATGCGCTGCTATATTCATTTGATAAACTCTGTTTCTAAGTCAGGTTCTTATTAAATCAATATCGAGTTTATAATTAAATATTGATTTCATATCCTATTATAATTTGTTGGTTTAAAACTAAATATTAATTACCCTATCAGATTATACTTCCTAAAATAATTTACTTTAATACGTTCGATATCATCGAATTTTAGTTCTAATTCCTAATAATGTTATTTAGGTTCAGACCGTGTATATATAAATAATATAAACAAACAATACATTCAAATATTGAGGAATCCGATTGCGTTTCTCCAACCGGTTTTCCGCATCCATAGATGTCAGTCAACACAATTAACACTAATTCCATACGATGGAATATTTTAATCGAGGGGATCAGTGCAAATATATATATGTATAGAATGTTCAACCAGTTTAGCTGTAATTTACCTAAGCGACCATTACACAGCATTCAACCAATATTAAAATATAATTATAATATTTTAAAATAAATCAGAGTTAGTGAATTTACTCACCTTCGTGCGTTAACCGTTAAATAACGATTTGAGTCAGTTGATTCAAACGAGCGTTTGATTTTATCAAGAAATTATGGTAGCTCTGTTCTTTAGCGAAATCAGTTCCACAACGTAACTCTTGTCTCTGCAATCCCAACGTGATCGCTGATTTCTTTATCCATTGTGTTAGTGCCGCCCGATTTTAGCGTTTCAGCATCAACAAAATTCTTGGCCAACACAAATCCATCCTCACTTGGTTCCATATTAAAAACCTTTACCTTCGACCCGCAACCTTCTTTTCATTCACATTCCCATATTCCCATAAAACCATCCCATTCCCCCGTACATGGTCGCACGCAAAAGAATGGACATTGTTGCCATCCATTTACCGACGTTAACCCTTCTAAATCGCCTTTCTGTTTCATTGTAAATACGTGCTTATGCTTTTCCTTTCACTGCTCTTCGTATGCAACCACCATTTTGCCATGGAAGTTTCACCATCCGTTCACCCTTTCTACCTCATTCTCGTGTCTAAAATTAACGAATCTGACCCTTTCTTTGCCTTTTCATTTGATCTTCTCGTGAATACAAACCGAAAATGTCATACTATGTATAAAATTATTTATTAGTCGTGCTGACACACTTCAGTCCGTGACGAAAGCTTGTCACTTTATACTTTCTTCAACAGAACGACACATGATTAGATTTTACAATGTGACGAGTTTACTACCTCATGCAAGTGCCAAGTTCCACGTTCAGAGTCTTCCTCTCTCCTGCACATGAAAGTCCACGTGTTCTTCCCATCCATCAAACTCACCCACTTCTTGCGTAACTACTCCTCCTCTCACACAATGAAAATCCCATGAACCCTTCGCATAGCATACCCTTTACAGCGCACGTCACCCCTTATCTGAAAAAAAGAGAAGAAGGAAGAAGAGAAAAACAAATCACAGAAACTCACGGTGGAAGGTCAACATATAATAAACAGATAATGATTCAAAACTCTTAAGTACATATATACCCGAGTTACATTTCTCTCAGTTATCAGAGTTACACTAGCACACATTTAAATAAATAGTAATGCAGCGGAATAAAGTGCAGTGGTCAAACCATACTCATAATAGATATATACGCCAAACTTCGTCTTCGTCCTCCAAGGCAAGGAAATCTTCGCTAACGGCAACATCTGTTGACCCGAGCGTATTGCATAAAAAGGAAACACAACAAACACTCGGATCAGCACTAGATCATTCTCATATTAGTCAAATCAAATACGAAATAACATCAGTGTCATGGGAGCAGTAACTCAAGAGATGTTACGGGATTTGTCCATCTCTCGAGGATCCGTTAAACTAATACATACATAGTAAAATACGCTATTATGATAGTGTCTATCCAGTAAAGTATAAATACTGAAAATAGCGTAAGCGGGATTACATTTTTACCCTTACACCGTTTATAATACCGTAGCCTATACAGTACCGTAAACCCACCGTAAACGATGGCATCAGAGGGCACTCCATAGGTACTATACAAATAAAAACCGTATGGGGCTCGATAAGGATAATATGACAAGGTACTCGAGGCAATGCCCAGGGTAGGATTCTACCAATTACACTCCCGGACCGGTGGTAACGCATAGCAGCCACTGCCGCCCACCTCGGAACACACTCCCAAAGTCATAAATGGGCCCAAATCATCATCATCATCATAGTCATAGAAATAGTATCGAAGAAGTGTGTCCGATCAAAGGTGCTACCTCAATTAGTCACGGTATAGCTCCTGTTTTAGTCATTTCAATTCTGACCCGAAGGTCAGGGCTATTTCGTCATCGTTCATCTTCTTCGATTCAAAAATCGCCTCCATGTCATCATACTCATTCTGGATACGTCATAACGTTCACAGTTGTCAAAGTGGTATCGACACTGACAAAGAGTATGCCTTATGACGACTCCGTTCTCTTTAACAACCAACGCTTATATCTTTCCACATCGGTTGGTTCTTTTATACTTCACAAAGTTTCGCTTCGTATCAAAATATCATATTCTGTTTCGAACCACATTTATATTCAAATAGAATGTAGTTTCATATCAAAATGTCACATCATACCAAACCGATTTTATTCTAAATTAGAATAAATTTCCGTATCCTTATATTATAATCATATAATATTTCAAAATCGACTTATATTCAAATAGAATATATTTTATTTCCAAGATTTCAAATTATTCCCAAATCTATTTATGTTCGAAATCTATTCATATTCAAATAGAACATATACTTTCTCTTCAACTCATTTCAAATCCTTGGGAGGACCATTTATATTCGAGTAGAATAAAATTTTCATTTCCATATCCAATTGGTTTAGAAATCGATTCGTATTCAAAATAGAATAAAATTTATCTCAACTCCATTTGAACAACAGTTCAGATCCAAACACTTTCCATTCGAAAGAAAATTACAATTCATAAAATAAAATTTTGAAAATAGATACTTACAAATAAAACTTTATATATAAAATTTACTTATAAAAAAAATCATTAGAGTATACTAAGATAATTTAAATCACTATATATATATATATATATGTACATAAAATAAAGGCTTTACTAAATAATTTTTGAATAATAATAATAATAATAATAATATATAAGCAAACTTCACTTATAACAAAGTAGATATATAGTTTATAAAATAAAATAAAAATAAATAAAGTAAAAATAAAATTTTAAACCATAAATTGTTTTTCCTTCCGAATTACAACAACGCGAAATCTATATCAGTCTATATGAAATTCATTCAATTTCCATATCTCATTTTCAAACATCGTTCAAACCAACCTTCGATTAAGAAGATTCAATTCCATACTCATATAGAGTTAAAACAACTCCGAGTATCATCAATTACCTTTATTCCCAAAAATTAAATTCAGTGAGAATTTGTTACCTTCAAATCAATGTCATTTATTTGAATAACTCCAAATCATATTCAAATCGAATAATTTCTGTCATATCCAAATCCCAATTTAAAATTTTCGATTTGTTTTGGGAAAATTTCCCTAACCATTTCAATACACATTCAAGGGTTGGATCTTTAAAGAAAAATATACTTATCGAGTATCGACACATTTCTTTACATAAATTTCCTTCGAAAGAATTTCGAATATAAAAAAGTCATTTAACCAACCGATGTCTGTATATAATTTTCTATAATATGGCCAAGTGATTCTTAAGTCTAATTTCTCGATATTTCAGGGATGGATCTTGCATTTCAATCCAAATCAGGGTTGCAGAGATTTATCATTTCACTCTGTGTTCTTAATTTATTTTATCGATAAATCCCGGGTTTATTAGATGCCCGTAACATCAAGGGAAAATGGGATTTATCGTCACAAAGAACATGCAAATACACTATACTGAATACGAGGCATTAACTGTGTCAATCTCAATTCAGTAATAAATTTCAACCAAACATCCATCACAACCATTCCATTCAACTGATCAGTTTCAACTGTTTCAGGGTTTATAAGGATTCGAATTTTCAACTAGAAATTTAAATTTAAATCAAATAACTAATCACCGATCAAATTTGCATGTTAACACACTGGTATATCAAATTTAAGCAACTAAATTCAACAGCAAATCACAACCATGCAAACAAACTATTTCATAACTTAATTCGATAAATATGGGAATAATTCAGTATTTCGTGAGCGAAGAATCACTCACCTTTTGATTTTGGTGGATCGAACGTCCAAAATAAGCCCAAAATTTGATAGTCTCTAAACGCAACCAAACCAGTTTCAAATCGTCCGCAATCTTGTCGCGATCCCAACGCAACAAACCGCGTCCAAATCCGAGTTAAAACGTGAAAAATATTAGCGATTTACTATTGGAATTTTAAATATATAAAATAAATTAAACAACTCCTCACCAAATTGGATTACGCCACGTCATCACCTTCCCTAAATCCTTCCTGCTCGTTTCCTCCTTCCTACTACAGTAACGACGCAAGCAACCCAACATGGCCGACTTTGACCACCAAAACCCGCTGATTCCGGCCACCATCTGACATGCAACCGCCTCGAATCGTACGCCCTTTGAATCCCACACCTTCCTAAGCCACCCACATCCATTCCGGTGGTCCGGGTCTCCTCCACCGTCGAGTTGAACGGAAAGGGCTTCATCCCTTAAAACACCAAATTCTGGCGATTCCCTCGACAATAGCCCCTCCAACTACCTCCAAACAACTCGTACACTCCTTCTCTTCAAAACCCATATCTTCAATTCTTCAATTCTTCAATTAGCCTGTAAATCAAAAACCCCTAATTTTGAGATTTAGGGTTACGAAAACTGCAACTATGACCGCGATTTCTGGCCAGACGAAGCTCTGCATGTCACAATAAATTGCAGATCTAGGTTCTACTCATCGAGAGCTTCGATTTGATATATAATACGATAGGTTTTGGAGAGATTTTATTTTTAGCTTGTATTATATTTTCTAGGGTTTAAAAAAATCATTTTGTAACAACCCGTATATTAATAACATGTTATAACCATAAATCAAGGCAGAATTAATTTTTAATCTAAGAATCAAGGGAAACGGGTTGCGCAGTTACGTTCGTCTCGAAATTCTGCTTGGAATCGAGTCCGAGTTTTCGAGAATCGGAGTCCGTATGACCAAGTTATGGCCCTCCAAAGTTTCAGAAATTTTCAGAGTTCAAAACAGTTCGAATTCGAATTCAAAAATTCGAATTTAAACCCAGAACAGAGTGGGCAAGAAATTTCCCGCCCAGGACCAGGTCGACTGGGGGGTCGACCCTAGAGTCGACCTGCCCAGGCCAAGTCGACCACATAGTCGACCTTAGTGTCGACCTGGGTGTCGACCTGGTACCCCGACCCATTTTTGGACCAGATGTTTCTGGTCTCATTGCCTGTCTAGATTCAGTTCCCTGACCCTATATAAACAGCCCCCTAGCCCCTTCTCTCTACACATTCTCTCTGGCCTTATGCTGCTCAAATTCTGGTTGAAAAGATAGAGAAAAGGGAGCTATTTCTTCTTCGTTAAGACTTCGTTTAGAGCTTTGCTAATTGGGGGATTTCTAGAACTTCTACATCATTTCTTTAATCTCTAGTTCTCTAACCACGATCTGTAAGCCCCAGTTACTTTTAGATTTAAACTCTAAATTTAATGTGAACATGTTGTAAATTGTAATTGAACTTAAGTTACAATTATCTTAGATCTATTATAAATCTTGGATCTAGCATTGTATACTTTGGATCTGTTATCGTTCATATTAGATCTATTATTGCCACCTTGAACCTAGTACCGTTCATCTTGAATCTTGACTTGTGGAAATGTTATATGAATTGATTTGGGACTTTTATATGTTGTAGATCCAAAAAACCCTAATGTCCATGATATTTATGCCTGTGATGTTAAACCTGTTAGTATTCCCAAATTGGGGATATTATCTTATGTCAACTATTGCCATGTCTATAACCCTATTTTGCTAAGTTTGATATTTGAGACCCTATTTCATATGCCAGTAATGCTATAATCATCATGCTTAACTTGTAATCACCTTTGCCACCCTATGTTTATCCTTTTTGTGTTATTCCCTATTTTGATATATTGTATTGATTCTAATTCACGTACGTTGGGAATACGTTTTGGGTAGTTTTAGGCAAACCTGAATTGGCTATGAACTTGACATGATTTGACATGAAACATGACATGAAAACATGACATGAAATTATACTTGAAAACTTGAACATGGACATGACACTTAGAAAAACTTGAAAATGGCCAACTCGAGGTGTGGTTGAGTTTGCAGTGTAAATCTGCCCGGAACCGCCCGGCGAATCCAGTAACTGCGAACAATAAGATCCAATGTGGGTAGTTGGTTATATCGCGCTTAAACCCGAGGTTAGACTAGGTTGTGGTGTAAATCTGCCCGGAACCGCCCGGCGAATCCAGTTACCACAATGACTAGTCTAATGTGAGAGGTTGGGGTGCATTAATGAATTAATGCTACAGGATAGGGTTAAGTCATGAACCGCTTGAACACACTTAACCAACTTGATACATGATTGGATAGGGTTAAGTCACGAATTTGAATGACAACACTTAACCCATTAGAAACCCTAGTTACGCGGTCCTTTTCAGCAGTAACCCACTTAGATGTATCTCGATACCCTGGGACTAGGCAGGGTGGGGCACGATTACTGGGCTGATTGTAAGCGATCAGAACGACGGCTGAGTAGGTGCGCCATTGTAGGTTCAGGCGGACTATGGTCGTGCATTTAGTCCGGAATTGAAAAAGCAGGCATTGGGCACCCGTAGGTTTACACTGTGCGTGCTTGATTCGTGTCGGTGGTTGGCACCCTAGGGCTTGATACACCCTATGGTGGATCTAGCACAGATGACTACATTTCATGATAGGGCCATATGACACAGACACACGACGAGCTAGAACTTGTAAGGAGCCGATCGATTAATATATCGTTCCGTAGGACCCCGAATTGGGTCACTTCATGATTTTGGGCCAAGGAATCATTTCATGGTAAATACTTGACATGGGTTAGAATACTAGTACAGTTGGTGCAGCGAAATCTTGAATATGCGATGCTAGACTTGACTTATCTTGTTATCTCAGTTATCATACCTATCCTGTTATTATCCTTATGTTTAATTCCAGTTTTCAAATGTCATAACTTTACCAGTTTATATACTGAAAGTCACTAGGACTTACCAGTCTTTTCGACTGACCCTTTTCTTTCCCCCCTTTTTCTTTCGTTTCCCCCCAGGTTCTCAGGGAGGAAACTCTAGCTCTTAGCTTGGATTTAGCTTGCTTTCTGACAGCTCATGTACGGTTTGGTCTTGAGCTATGCTATGGCTGCACTACTGCTATTTTGGGGAATAATTTACAGTTGTTATTTTGAGTTTATGCTTCTTTATTTTGAACTTGATGTAATGGAATAATTTGTACTTTGGATATATGAGGTTTTGACTCTTTCCACGAAAGTAATGAAATTTGGTTTTTAATTTCTACCGTTGCTTTATTTATGTTCTGTCTTGTGATATCTCTGTGTATGCTTACCTAGGTAATACTCCTCCAAAACTAGTGCATTCCCTTTTGTGAGTGTCCCTAGCGGAGGTGGGGTGTTACATTTGGTATTAGAGCAGAAGGTTACCAGACTGGGCAAAAGTTTTAAAAACCTTTTGAAAACTATTTTCAAAATCATTTATAAAGAAGCATTTTTCAAGAAAAGTTTTAAGGTTATTTTTAAAGAAAAGGCTATTCCCCAAAAGCCATTAGCACTTTCCTTCGTTTCCTCGTTTGAATCTTTTTCTTTTCGTTTTTCAGCATGGCTGACCTTAACCTTCCTGAAGGAGTACCCATACCTGGATGGTTCCGAAGGTACTTGGAAGCCAGGGCCAACGGCGCGGGCCCGGCAGACATCCCTCCTCCTCCTCCCATAGTGGCTGCGGTTCCTCCTCCTCCTCCTCCTGGTACCGCCTTCTCCAAAATATGCAAACACTTTATAGGAATGGGCAGCAAGAACTTCGTTGGAACTAAAACCTTCGTTCAGGCACGAAACTGGCTAAAGGAGATTGAAGACCTATTCGTTATCTTCGATATGGAGGATCATAGTAAAGTTCAGTTGGAAGCATGGTTGTTGAAAGAGGAAGCTGCATTTTGGTGGGAAGTCACGAACGCTACCAGGACAATTGAGACTTGGGCAGACTTTAGAGAGAGTTTGAGCTTAAATTCTTATCGTCAGCAAAAGAGAACCTTCAGATGGAGAGGTTTCTGGTACTCAAGCAAGGGGACATGTCTTTTAGGGAGTACGTGAATAAGTTTAATCAGCTTGCTCGGTTTGGTTTGGACTTGGTCAACACGGCCCTGAAAAAGGCTGTACGCTTTGCTCGAGGATTGAACGAGCCACTACACAGTTTGGCCATAACTCATATACCCATGGGGGCGACCTTTGAAAGCTTGGTGGATATGGCCCTACTTCATGAGGAAGATAAGAATAGCAAGAAGGAGGTTAAGCCCAATGAGACTCAGAATAAGAAAGTTGACTTCAAGAAGGGAGGCAACAAGAATAACAAGAATAACAAAGGCAGCAACAACAACAATGCTAACAAACCACGTGAGACGAGGAAAAGCAACTTTTGTGGTATCACGGGACATCTAGCTAAAGACTGTAGAAGGAAGAAAAGAAAGTTGGGTGAATGCTTTCATTGCGGGGATACTGGACACATCAGTAAGGATTGCCCTAAGAAGCAAGGACAGGGGCAAGGGCAGACCCAGCGAGCAGGACCTTCTGAAGGGCAGTTGCAGGCTCTCAACACCACTCCAGCTCTGGACCGAGGTAGTAATATTTCTGTAGAAAGCCTTGTTTACATTTCTGAATTTCCTGTTCGAACCTTATTTGACTCTGGCGCATCGCATACTTTTATCTCTTCTGATATTGTTGAAAATCTGCACCTAAGTACTAGTCTAGTTGATGATTCCGTTAGTGTTTCAAATCCGATTGGGGGCTCCGCCCATTTATCTATGATTTGTGTTGATTTGAGGATTTCTATCTTAAGCGTATAATTCACGTGTAATGCTTATGTTCTCGGATTCATGGGATATGGTTTAATTCTGGGCATGGATTGGCTTTCCAATTATGGAGCCATTCTTGATTGTGAACGAAGGGTAGTGAGGCTCATGACTCGCCTTGGTAATACCCTTGAACTTTCTTGTAACCTGAAGGGTCCGGTCATGTTATGTTATCTTGAATCTCTTGACTCGTCCGTCGACAATCTGCACTCCGTGAGAGTGGTCCGAGAATATCCAGATATCTTTGATGAGGTGAAGGGGTTACCCCCTAAACATGAGATAGACTTCCGAATTTATCTTGTTGATAATGCCAAGCTAGTTTCATTGCCCGTTAGGCATATGGCCCCGCGAGAAAGAAGGGAGCTCAGTAAACAAGTCAAGGAGTTGCTTGAGAAAATTTTTATAAGGCGAAGCATTTCCGAATGGGGTGCTCCGGTGGTATTCGCTACTAAGGCGGATGGTTTGCTTCGTCTGTGCGTAGATTATCGTGAGTTAAACAAGCTGACGAAGAAAAATAGGCACCCACTACCAAGAATCGACGATCTTTTTGACCAGCTTGTAGGAGCGTCTGTTTTCTCTCAACTCGATCTAGCCACAGGATTCCATCAGCTTAGAGTGGCTGAGGATAGCATTGACAAAACTGTGTTTAGAACTCCAGATGGGTTCTTCGAATGGCTCGTCATGCCATTTGGGTTAACAAATGCACCCGCGTACTTTGTAGATTTGATGAGTAGGGTGTTTCAGGAGTTCCTTAACAAGTTCGTGGTGGTTTTCATGGACGACATCTTAATCTTCTCAAAGGATGAAGAAGAGCATGTTAGACACCTCCAGGAAGTCATGGATACTCTTAGAGCACACTTGTTAAGGCCAAGTTCTCCAAATGCCATTTTTGGAGGAAGGAAGTTCGGTTTCTTGGGCATGTAGTTTCAAAGCAAGGTATAGCTGTGGACCCCGCAAAGGTAGTTGCGGTGCAAGATTGGAAAATTCCTAAGAATGCAACGGAGGTGAGAAGTTTTCTCGGTTTGGCGGGCTACTACAGGAAGTTCATTAAGGACTTCGCTAAGGTTTCAGCCCCTCTTACTAAGTTAACAAAGAAGAACCTAGCTTTTGCATGGGACATAGAATGTGACGTTGCTTTTCAAAGGCTTAAAAGAGCCCTTACCGCAGCTCCAGTTCTGGCATTACCCGACGGAGGAAAGATGTTTACGGTGTATACAGATGCGTGCGGCACGGGATTAGGCGCTGTCTTAATGCAAGATGGGAGAGTGATATGCTACGGGGGCAGACAACTTAAAGTTCATGAGAAAAACTATCCCATACATGACTTGGAGTTGGCCGCAATTGTTTTTGCACTTAAAGCTTGGCGCCATTATCTTCTAGGTGAAAAGTTTGAGCTGTACACCGATCACAAATCACTTAAATACCTCTTTTCGCAGAAAGATTTGAATCTGAGACAACAATGGTGGATGGAATTCTTGGCGTCATATGACTTCGATATAGCTTATACCCCTGGCAAGGGTAACGTGGTGGCGGACGCCCTAAGTAGAAAAAGGTTGACTTTGAGCCCCTTGTTTGTGGAAAGGAAAAGTCTAGAGTTTATAGCAACCTTTGATTTTACACCTGCTGTTGAGTCATTGACTGCTTCGCTAGCATCTCTTGAGCTAAGGCCTACACTCCTAGACCAAGTAGGGACTTCACAGAAGGAAGACCCGCAGATAGTCGAGATTATGGACAAGCTGATTAGTGGTGAGACGTCAAGTCACCTCAGTAGGTATGTCATAGATGACAAGGGATGGCTAAGGCGCGATGGGAGGCTATGTGTCCCACAAGTGGGAGACTTAGTAAATAAAGTTCTCGAAGAGGCGCATCACTCGAAGATGACCATACATCCCGGAGGGGATAAGATGTACAGGGATATGAAACGCATTTTCTTTTGGGCTGGAATGAAAAAGGACGTGGCAGAGTTTGTTTCGAGGTGCATGGTGTGCTAACAAGTAAAGGCAGAGTCGAAGAAGCCCGGTGGGCTATTACATCCTTTGGAGGTTCCGCAATGGAAATGGGAGAGTATCTCGATGGATTTCGTGGATGGACTGCCCAGGTCAAGGAAGGGAAGTACTAGCATATGGGTCATAGTTGATAGACTCACGAAAAGTGCTCACTTCATTCCGGTGAAAAGCAAGAGGACCGCATCGTGGCTAGCGTCTGCTTACCTTCAAGAGATAGTACGATTGCATGGGGTTCCTTCTAGCATAGTTAGTGACCGTGACCCGATTTTCACTAGCCGGTTTTGGAATAGTCTGCAAGAAGCAATGGGTACACGACTGAGTTTAAGTACGGCCTATCACCCGCAGACGGATGGTCAAACCGAAAGGGTAAATAGGGTATTAGAGGATCTTCTGAGGCTATGCATTCTTGACTTTGGTGGTACTTGGGAAGACCATCTTCCTCTCGTGGAGTTTGCATATAATAATAGTTAACAAGCTAGCATCGGAATGGCACCGTTCGAAGCCCTGTATGGAAGACCGTGCAAGTCACCAACTTGTTGGTGGGAGACGACAGACAGACTTATACTTGGACCCGACATGATAAGGGACACTTCTGAGAAGGTGGAGTTGATACGAAGACGGATGAAAGCGACCCAGGATAGACATAAATATTATGCGGACAAGAGAAGGACAGACCTAGAGTTCGAATTCAGGGATATGGTTTTTATAAAAGTTTCTCCTTTACGCAACGTGGTTCGTTTTGGAGCAGTTGGAAAGCTAGCACCAAGGTTCGTAGGACCATTCCCTATCACTGAGAGGATTGGACAGATGGCCTATAAGGTAGAATTACCCGAGAGGCTGGCCGGAGTATACAATGTCTTTCATGTCTCGCATCTCCGAAAGTGCTTACATGAATCAGCCGAGGTGGTTGAGCCAAGCATCCTTGATGGCGTAGAAGTGGAGAAAGAAGCAACTTTGAGGCGAGTTCCGATTCGTCTCTTTGGAACGGAGATTAAGAAGCTAAGGAATCGAGAAGTCAAGCTAGTTAAAGTACAGTGGAGTAAAGCCCAAGAAGACGCAACTTGGGAAACCGAAGAGAAGATACGCGCGCTTTACCCATTTCTTTTTGAGGTTACATTCTCGATCTTTTTCCTTTAAGCTTGAAAATCTCTCGTATCATGCTTTTACTACCTATAATTGTCTTGTTATCTTCTCGATCTTATCTTGAGAACCTTAGGTAGAACCATATGGATGTAAACATGTGATTGAAACATGTTATGATTGATGATTGCAAATGGTTGCAAGTGTTTGCAAGTGACTGTCAGTGGATGCATGACACACATTAGGCACTAGATCGGCTCAGTCACATTTTCATGTTGCATATGCATGACTGCCTATACTTGTACATGGATGAAACTTGTTATGCAATCAGTTGGATGTTGCATATGAATGAATGTTATGTGCACTCATGTAGAGATTATAAATCATGTTAGGAATTTGCATACATGTTGGACTCATTACACTAACATATTTTGCATTAAGGAGGTTTACTGAATCAGTAACCGCCTGATCTTTTGCATTAGGTAAGTACATGTACACACACTTACTGCATATGTTCATACAACATTAGAAATCTTTTAAGGACAATGGTTGCTCGTGGATGATGTTTTGAGTAGATGGATGATGGATGGTAGGATACGTTCTTCCTAACTTAGAGATTTTGGGGACGAAATCCTTTAAGGAGGGGAGAATGTAACAACCCATATTTTAATAACATGTTATAACCATAAATCAAGGCAGAGTTAATTTTTAATCTAAGAATCAAGGGAAACGGGTTGCGCCGCTACGTTCATATCTGTAACACCCCGCCTCCGCTAGGGTCACTCGCAAAGGAATGCACTAGCTTTAGAGGGGCACTATTGGTAAACATGCATAGAAATATCACAAGACAGAACATATAAAATAGCGGAAGTAAAAACAAACTTTCATAACATGAATAAATAAGGTCTAAAGCCTTTTACATCAGAGTACATCAAAACCTGTCTTGCAATAGTAAAGAAGCATAAAGACTTTTTAACAAATTATTCCCCAAGTAAAACAGTAAAGTAGCCATAGCCAAGAGAAGTCCAAGCCATCCATGATGACCTTCAAGCAGAAGAAGTCCGAACTAAACAGCATTGTTTCCTCCCTGAAACCTGGGGGGGGGGAAACGGAAGAAAAGAGGCGAAACAAAACGGGTCAGTCAAAAAGACTGAGTAAGTCCTATCTACTTCCAGTATAAAAACAGGTAAAGGTAACATGACATGCATAAACTGAAAGTAAACATAAGGATAACTACAAGATAGATAAACCAGGATAGCCGGTTGAACTACTGTGGCAAGGTAAACCAAGGTATCATGATAAACTGCGGTGTTATGATAAGTCAAGGTATCACATCGTCAGATTTCTATCGAGTACATTACCCCAAGGTATCTACCCTGTCTAACATCCCACGGTATCTATTATGTATATTCTTCCTAGTCCTAACATGTATATTTGCTCTGCACCTCTCGTACTAGTATCCCTACCCGCGTCATGTGTTAACCATGAATGTCCCTTGCTCAAAGTCGTGTAATGGTCCATGTCAACCTAATATATCGCATATATAGGTTACTCAAATCATATGTTTCTTTCCATGTATATAAGTTCAGTCCTTTTCCGTACCTCGTACGGGCTTCCTCATGTCGCATTATCCTTGAAATCGTTTGGACTATCACCCTTGTTCTAGCTAGGCTCTTCCATATGAATCATCGTTTGAACTACTAAGACTTACGCCACCTAGCACCACTAGGGATTACGCTTACCTATTGCACGCTTTCGTATTTCGGTTTGGGTTAAACCACCTAGGCCACTAGGGATTACGCTAACCCTCAACCGCGCCCTTTTTCCCACGCATTCATCGTGAATCGTTTTTCTATAACTGTATGCACATGTATCACATCGTGCCATCCGAGTCCTGTCACCGACCAAAACAAGAAATACAGGACTCGGTCGGGAGCTTTCGATTTATCTGCCGATGCAGATACTAAGGTCTGCTTTTCTACACGTGGCTATGGTCCCACGAGACCCCTCCCTCAACTAGCGAAAGGCAACACAAGAGAAAATCTTGCATGAGAACTACACTCCGGCCAGCCCACATCCTACGGCCTACCTCACCCATAATTAGATAGCAATTATGGTCTGTTGGGTGTTCCCTGCCTTTCCGTACGTACACGCTTGACTCAAGATGGTAGATGATCGGCGAACTTGCTATCTCGGGAACCTTATGTATCCGTCGACTCACTGCTATCCACCCCAGTCTTTAGGTCGCTCGCATAGCAACCAAGGCATATTCTTGGTTCTTCTACCGCAGACCTCAACCTCTTGTGAGCCCAGGATGATCATCTGCGACATCACAGAGGGATACCAAGAATATCCTCATGTTCCTCGAAGCCGCTGCTTCGTTACCCAGTTCGCTGGAGCCTTTATCTAAATCAGATAGCCTGCTCCTACACGTATACTTAAACGATGACCTACCGTATTGGGTTACTCATCTATCTAAGAAGTGGTCCAAATTTCCATGACTAAGAATTATTCCTTAGTTTCCCTTAACTAAGGTTTACCACTTAGCCTTATTTCCATAATCCTTGTTAACTATGGTTATTTACCTAATCCTCCAAATTAGGGTTTATCTAATGGGTTAAGTGTCACTTAAGTTCATAACTTAGCCCGTCTACAAACCATGTCAAAATTGGCTAAGTGTCCAAGTCCAAGACTTAACCCTACAAACCATGTGTCAAGTTGGCTAAGTATATTAAGCAATCCATAACTTAACCTCGTCTAATTATCATTTTAGATTGGTTAATTATATAAATTAACTTAACCTTGTCAAATTACCAAGTCAAATCGGTCAAGCGTATTCAAGTGATTCGTGACTTAGCCTTATCATGTTTTCACGGTAGATTGGTTAAGTATAGGTTAACTTAACCTCATCAAATTAACGAGTTAGATTGGTTAAGTTTAGGCCACTTAACCACATCAAA
This sequence comes from Allium sativum, assembly GCA_030737875.1. Lineage (NCBI taxonomy): Eukaryota > Viridiplantae > Streptophyta > Magnoliopsida > Asparagales > Amaryllidaceae > Allium > Allium sativum. The sequence continues at coordinate 5,639,076 of CM060912.1, forward strand.
TCATCATGTATAATTGGTTAAGTATAAGTTGCTTAACCCCATTAAATTATCACATTAAGTTGGTTAAGTATAGGTTACTTAACCTCGTTGAATTACCAAGTTTAAATTGGTTAAGTGTTTAACTTAACCCCATCGAATTACCGTGTTTAGATTAGTTAAGTGTGGATTACTTAACCCCATCTAATTTCCGTGGTTAGGTTAGTTAAATATCAATTACCTAACCCCGTCTAATTACTGTGTTTAGGTTAGTTAAGTCTTAATTACTTAACCTCATCTAATTACCAAGTCAAATTAGTTAAGTGTAAATTACTTAACCCCATCCCCTAATCATCTTGCATGGTTAAGTGTCCTTAAGGAATCAAGTCCGGTCCCACTTAACCTACCCATTCGTGTCATATCGGTTAAGTGTCATTATTCAAATTTACTTAACCTTATCCTGTGGCATTAATTTAATTAATGCACTCTTAACCTCTCACATTAGACCTTGTTGTGGTTACTAGTTAAGCCGGGCGGGTCCGGGTAGATTTACACCACAACCTAGTCTAACCTCGGGTCTTAAGCGCGACATGACCAACTTCTCACATTGGGTCCTATTGTTTGCAACTACTAGTTAGGCCGGTCGGTTCCGGGTAGATTTACGTTGCAAACTCAACCCAACCTCGAGTTGGCCACACTTATATTACCTAAGTTCATCATGTTTCCAAAACATGTTACAAGTTTTTCAAGCATTTGGGTAGACCTAACTTAATAGGTAAATTCCCAAAGGGTAGACCTAACTTAATAGGTAAATTCCCAAGCTCATGTTTTTATGCATACTTACATGTCATCTTCCATGTTATCTTTCAAGTCATATTTTCAAGTATAAACACATGTCATATTCAAGTTAAGATTTTTCGACATGTTCATGTTTATCTAACTACCCAAAATCGTGTTTTCCCAACGCAAGCAAAGAGAGTCAACATAGTAAGGATACTATGTCACATATTGGTCTCAAAACATGCATGATGCCAAAAAGGGATTGGCTTCCACATGCACAACCTTGGCCAAAAACATGCATAGTGTAATAAGGTGATTTGGCCACAAACATGCATAGTATCTCAAGGGGATTTGGCCATAAACATGCATAGCATCAAAGGGGATTACTTGCATAAGTGTTCATGTCATAAACCTATCATGAAGGGATGAACATGCCCATGTTACTCATGTGATAAAAAGGTAAACTTGCATATTATCATAAGGGATTTCGGGTTCATATACTTGCATAGCCTCAAAGTCACATTCATGCACATGTTTCATGAGTCAAAGTGGTTTCAAGTGTGCATGCTAGCATAACACAAGCAAAGGTCCAATCTTGCATGGCAAACTAAGTCCAATGCAACATGCATAGCATGGTTTAGTCGCTACAACATCATCCAAAGTCATATATTCATGTTAAAGAGGCAAACTAGGTTCCCATAGGCTAACATACTCATGTTACTTTGCATTTTATCCCATGTCACATCAAAATCATCGTTTAAATCTACAAGTAGCTAGAACTTACATAGCATGGCAAGAGGACTAGGAGCATGAATCGTTTTGGCGAAGAAAGGTGGCTCCTTTGATGAAGATCCGTCATGAAACTCGCATATTAACGTTGATTTGGCCTCTATTTGGTGTAGCAAGCTTGCACCTTTTGATTTGAACTTGATTTGAGTGCATAGGCTCTAGGGATTTAAGATGGAGGCCATGATCAAAATTGATTTTGGCAGCACTTAGTTGCTAGGTTTGATTTTTAGGGATTTAGGTTAGGTTTAGGGTCTTTTTATAGAGATTAGGATAGTTTTAGGCCCTAGGATTAGATCTAGGATTAATCTAGACCACAGAAATCGTCACAGGCCCATCAGACCAGACCAAGACTGCATCCAGGTGCACCAGGCCACAAAACACGGAGTTGTGTTTTTGGACCCAGTCGACACCCAAGTCGACAGCCCTGTCGACTCGGGGTCCAGGGGTGTCGACAGCCCTGTCGACTCCCCTGTCGACATGGGCTCTGGCGGGAAAATTCCCGCCTACCCCAAAACTTGAACTTCCTAATGATTTTCAAACTTGGAAACCCTGAAAACTTCGACGGACCATAACTTGGTCATACGGACTCTGATTCTCGAAAACTCGGACTCTATTTCGCGTATTTTTCCGAGACGAACGCAATGGCTTAGCCCGTTTTACTTGATTCAGAATTTAAAATTAAATTCTGCCTTGATTCTCGTTTTAACATGTTATTGAAATACGGGTTGTTACAATATCGAAATTCTGCTTGGAAACGAGTCCGAGTTTTCGAGAATCGGAGTCCGTATGACAAAGTTATGGCCCTCCAAAGTTTCAGAAATTTTCAGAGTTCAAAACAGTTCGAATTCGAATTCAAAAATTTGAATTTAAACCCAGAACAGACTGTGCGGGAAATTTCCTGCCCAGGACCAGGTCGACTGGGGGGTCGACCCTAGAGTCGACCTGCCCAGGCCAAGTCGACCACAGAGTCGACCTTAGTGTCGACCTGGGTGTCGACCTAGTACCCCGACCCATTTTTGGACCAGATGTTTCTGGTCTCGTTGCCTGTCTAGATTCAGTTCCCTGACCCTATATAAATAGCCCGCTAGCCCCTTCTCTCTACACATTCTCTCTGGCCTTATGCTGCTCAAATTCTGGTTGAAAAGATAGAGAAAAGGGAGCTATTTCTTCTTCGTCAAGACTTCGTTTAGAGCTTTGCTAATTGGGGGATTTCTAGAGCTTCTACATCATTTCTTTAATCTCAGTTCTCTAACCACGATCTGTAAGCCCTAGTTACTTTTAGATTTAAACTCTAAATTTAATGTGAACATGTTGTAAATTGTAATTGAACCTAAGTGACGATTATCTTAGATCTATTATAAATCTTGGATCTAGCATTGTATACTTTGGATCTGTTATCGTTCATATTAGATCTATTATTGCCACCTTGAACCTAGTACCGTTCATCTTGAATCTTGACTTATGGAAATGTTATATGAATTGATTTGGGACTTTTATATGTTGTAGATCCAAAAAACCCTAATGTCCATGATATTTATGCCTGTGATGTTAAACCTGTTATTATTCCCAAATTGGGGATATTATCTTATGTCAACTATTGCCATGTCTATAACCCTATTTTGCAAAGTTTGATATTTGAGACCCTATTTCATATGCCAGTAATGCTATAATCATCATGCTTAACTTGTAATCACCTTTGCCACCCTATGCTTATCCTTTTTGTGTTATTCCCTATTTTGATATATTGTATTGATTCTAATTCACGTACGTTGGGAATACGTTTTGGGTAGTTTTAGGCAAACCTGAATTGGCTATGAACTTGACATGATTTGACATGAAACATGACATGAAAACATGACATGAAATTATACTTGAAAACTTGAACATGGACATGACACTTAGAAAAACTTGAAAATGGCCAACTCGAGGTGTGGTTGAGTTTGCAGTGTAAATCTGCCCGGAACCGCCCGGCGAATCCAGTAACTGCAAACAATAAGATCCAATGTGGGTAGTTGGTCATATCACGCTTAAAGCCCGAGGTTAGACTAGGTTGTGGTGTAAATCTGCCCGGAACCGCCCGGCGAATCCAGTTACCACAATGACTAGTCTAATGTGAGAGGTTGGGGTGCATTAATGAATTAATGCTATAGGATAGGGTTAAGTCATGAACCGCTTGAACACACTTAACCAACTTGATACATGATTGGATAGGGTTAAGTCACGAATTTGAATGACATCACTTAACCCATTAGAAACCCTAGTTACGCGGTCCTTTTCAACAGTAACCCACTTAGATGTATCACGATACCCTGGGACTAGGCAGGGTGGGGCACGATTACTGGGCTGATTGTAAGCGACCAGAACGACGGCTGAGTAGGTGCGCCATTGTAGGTTCAGGCGGACTATGGTCGTGCACTTAGTCCGGAATTGAAAAAGCAGGCATTGGGCACCCGTAGGTTTACACTGTGCGTGCTTGATTCGTGTCGGTGGTTGGCACCCTTGGGCTTGATACACCCTATGGTGGACCTAGCACAGATGACTACATTTCATGATAGGGTCGTATGACACAGACAAACGACAAGCTAGAACTTGTAGGGAGCCGATCGAATAGTATATCGTTCCTTAGGACCCCGAATTGGGTCACTTCCTGATTTTGGGCCAAGGAATCATTTCATGGTTAATACTTGACATGGGTTAGAATACTAGTATAGTTGGTGCAGTGAAATCTTGAATATGCGATGCTAGACTTGACTTATCCTGTTATCTCAGTTATCATACCTATCCTGTTATTATCCTTATGTTTAATTCCAGTTTTCAAATTTCATGTTAACTTTACCAGTTTATATACTGAAAGTCACTAGGACTTACCAGTCTTTTCGACTGACCCTTTTTCTTTCGCCCCTTTTTCTTTCGTTTCCCCCCCCAATGTTCTCAGGGAGTAAACTCTAGCTCTTAGCTTGGATTTTGCTTGCTTTCTGACAGCTCATGTACGGTTTGGTCTTGAGCTATGCTATGGCTGCACTATTGCTATTTTGGGGAATAATTTACTGTTATTATTTTGAGTTTATGCTTCTTTATTTTGAACTTGATGTAATGGAATAATTTGTACTTTGGATATATGAGGTTTTGACTCTTTCCACGAAAGTATTGAAATTTGGTTTTTAATTTCTACCGCTGCTTTATTTATGTTTTGTCTTGTGATATCTCTGTGTATGCTTACCTAGATAATACTCCTCCAAAACTAGTGCATTCCCTTTTGTGAGTGTCCCTAGCGGAGGTGGGGTGTTACACATTTTCTGCCATTAGAGAAAAGGATTTGAAGGAGGAAGTATACATATAGGTAGAATGGGCTGATGGAGTTCAAGAAATTTATTTATATACACATATATAAGGCCCAAACATTAGAACCAACTAATTATCATATTATACTGACTTCTTTCACATTTTCTCTCGTACGATCAAACGGTAATTCGGATTGTAACGCAAATTGAAATCCTATAATAACTCGCCATTCCGGATCTAATGGCGCCATTTTCGTCGAATTCCGAGACCGTCGCCAAAATCGTTAAATTTCACAGTTAATTAATCATTAAAGTATTCAATTATTTGATTAACTGTTTTAATTTTAATTAAATATTTGCAAATTCCAATGTAAATCAAATTATAACTTAAACAAATTTTATACATCAATTTTCATATATATATATATTAAGTTCCTTAGTTAAATTTTCGGATTTAAATTTGAATTTCAGTTATAACTTAAACAGCTCAGAATTTCATAATTCACAATTTAAATTTAAATTCAAACTTGACTTATACCACTCAAATTTAACCCTGCTATAAAAATATAGAATTCCAATTTTCAACATTCCTAGCATAACTAAATTTAACATCTGTTTATAACCAATTCAAATAATCACCATCATTAAAAATTAACAAAATTTTGATTTTTAAAATATTATTCCAATTAATTCATTTTAAATTTAAAATTAAATATACATAAAATATGGGATGTTACATTAAGCCTATCGCCTTTGCTTAAAAATCCTTTTATAATTTGATTTACCAACCCCGGTTTAAATATAAACCCGTACATAAACTCACTTTGAAATTCATTTATATTTCATTAATAACTTTGATTACTTAAATGAACTTCATTTAAGAAGAGATTTCTTATTATTCATTTACTTTATCCTTAACTGAAATTAATATCCAATTTCCTTTTAATTCTAATGAGATTAAACACCATTCACTAAATTATTTCATTTGGTTAATCAGCACAAATTAATTTAAATTAATAATCAGTTTCCGTTAAAACAGTTGGCTTGGTAAATTTTTAAACATGATTAACTCGTCGACCAACTCCAACTCATCTTTCCATTTAAATTAATAAATAATATTATTAATTTAAATAATCTCATTTCTTCGATTATTATTTAATAAATAATCATCGAATTAATATAATTCCATTCTAGTTATTTCCTAAACCATTAATCTCAATTATTAATCATTTCATTAATCCTCGCTCACTTGCTTATCCATCTTAGTAATATAATAATTAGTTTTATAAATCATTTAATAATTTAGATGAGGCATGTGCTTCGCACATGGTCAGTTTTTGGTACAAAAATGGTAATTGGCGATTTAAACAATTAACATATATGTGGTTGGTTTATTTCCTTTTTATAAACTCCATTTAAAATAATATATTTCTAAAATTGATACTCGGTTATAAGATAAATTTTATAACTTAGTTTTCATCGATTTACCTGTCGGTAAATCAATCTTTGTAAACAGTGTATAATTTGGTCATCTGCTATTAATTCTCCAACCAATACTACCCATTGGTTAATAACAAAATAAATGTTGAATTTAGATTCAACAAACAACCACCAAGTCAAAAATCCACTCATGTTGGTTAAACAGTTCATATAATGATCATATGCAAATAAATAATCAATTCAACTGATAGTGATCAACCAATAATAATAATCAAAGCATCCAGTTTAATTTAAATACGTTTATATTATTATAAACGTAACCAACAAGGTAAGTTACCTTGTTTGGAGATCATCGTTAAAAATAACAATTCCATTTCATTTAAATTAAACAACCGTTTAATTTAAATAATATACAAATATTCAACAAACAACCAAACAATCAACGATCAGTCAATAATTAGCAAACATGACACACAAATAATAAAACCCGATTTATATTAAAATATAAATGGGATAACTGAGTGAGTTAAACTCACCTTGGATTCATTCATCGCTGAGGCGGTTTGATTTGAGTTAAATTAAAAGTGGTTTAATTTAATCGAAAACTCCTGCTGCTTCAACATCTGTCCAACTGTTTCTAGAATACAGCGTTCGAATTTATAATTATGGCGTCGCTAGATTTTGTTCCATTCTGTTATCAAGTGATAATTATTTTAAATAGTGTGTTTAAATTAATTAATCTTATAAGAATTAGCAACTAACCTGAATACTTACCGTAAACCAGGATTGAATATATATCCACAAATGCACCACGTGTTTCACGGTTAATGCTCCTCCTTCAGGCTGTTCGTTTTCGCATATATATATATATATATATATATATATATATATATATATATACACACATGCTAGTCTTCCATTCGAAACAACCTCCCCACCGTGCACAGTTCCAATCCTTCACGTCTATTTCCATTTCTTTTCTATTTGTTTCCATTGCCACCGCCAGTTCCTTCCACTTGCTGTATGCGTTCGTTCCCAATTCCCTTCCATGCTTCAGCTCATGTTCCCAAACCCAAAACACTTCCTGAAGCTCACTCGCCTTTCCTCCCATCACGTACATCAAACCGCAAGCAGAACAATCCCCAAACATTATCCATCTTCCTGAAACTTTCTCCCCATCCGCATATATATAAACACGGTATCAGTTCTCCCCAAAACTCACTTCTTCTTGACGCCTTCATCCTTTCCCTTCTCAATGTTTCGAACGCCTTGCTTACTGCTGATCCCAACCCAAAAATGCACATCACGAAGACCTGCACCCCATCATACTCTTCACTGTTAAATGCGCCTACAGTAGCGTTCGTTTTTCCCATCTCATGAAGCTGCTACACTTTCAGTTTCATCTGCCATTTCATGTTTTCCTCATTGCGTTTTACACGTTCTTGTTCCACCCGATCTCCACCCTCTACTTCCCCATTGCCTTGGCTTCCTTTACGGTTCATCTTCCCAAATTATATATACACGAACCTGGCACACCTTTCCCTATGCACTTCATCTCCTATGGTTTTCATTAACCTTTCATACAAATGCCATGCTGCAGAACACTCTACAGAACCCCCACTTCGCTTCAGTAAACGGAAGCACCCTGCAACCTTCCATCACTTCTCCGACCGTCATTCCCGCATCTCCACGACCACTGAACCCCATCATTCAAAACCGCCCCCACCCTCAGCACTGTTGCTAGCATGTCAAAGACAATGGACGAGGGGCCGGGTTCGAATATATTTAAATTTAAAGAAGGTGCATGGTTTTACTTAGTTACTGAAAAGGAAGTATAAAAATGATGGGTTTTGCTTTTGAAGATGGAGGAGAATGTATGTATTTATAAAGAGTGAAATCGTGGCCACCAATGCATCTAGGGTAGCTTAGCTGATGCTTAGATCTACTCCCGCTTTCAGGTTTTCATGTGCGCTCATAAATTGGATTGAGACTTCACATAGCTAGAAGGTAACTGTATGATTCTTCATTTCATTTGATGGAGAGATGCTGATTTGAGTTGATAGGGGTAGCATGCAGTAAAGAAGAAACGTATAAGAGTAGCATGTAGGAAGGTCTGCGAATGGTAGAATAGGCCATGTGTGTTGTTCTTTTCTTTTCAAATGGGTACATTTTGCTATAATTGGAGTATGCAGTAAACACAGTAAGCTATGGAAATAACGTAGGTAGGCTTTAAGTGAAAAACACGAAGTGAAAAATAAGACAGTGAAGGGAAATGTATTTTCGTTTCTAATGGAAGACAGGATATATTTGAAAGGTGAAGGCTCGAGCAGTTTTAGGTATGCAGAAAAGAAAAGAAATAAAGAGTAGCTGTAGCATGTGTGAAGTTTGTAAACGGGTAGAATAGGCTTTACAGAAACTTCAACAGGAAGGAAAAACAATGGTGTATAGAGCACGTTATGAACAGGGTATTCTGTGGCCTTACGTGTACGAAAAAATATATGCATCATGTTACACAACATACTTTAGAAGAATGTATGTGGTCTAGCTGGAGTTGATCATGTAAACGTATGTCATACTAACATCAATATTTTAATGTGCGGTGATTTACGTTCTACTCTATTAATCACAAAATAAATTCACCACAAAATTTGAAACCAAATCTTTCTTTCCTAAAGTTCTTTTAACGGTCTATCATTCCCTTTCAAAGTCGCATGATTTGAGTTTTGTAGGCCTGTGCATGTAGGAAAGTAACTGCGTTGCCATAGTTGTGTATTTTCATGTGATATGTAAATGTTAGGGTCGGCTTTATTAACGAATTATATTAAATCCATAAATATTTCTAATATAATATTTAAAACCAAATTAAATATTCGAATTCAAATACCTGAAAAATCCTGGTTGTTACATAATACTTGATTTGATTTGCAAAATAATTAACTGGAAGAGTGTGTTTTATGAAATTGATTCTCTCAAGGGTTTGATCACGAATATATATTAGTTCAATATTTTTGAACTTCTAGCAAAAGAGGTTGCATACTACCCGTAAACATTCACTACGCCATAGATGAGCTATGACAACGAAAATACAAGGTGTTGCTAGCTATAATGTCACCATAGCTATGCTGATTTTTGTATATTGCAACACATGCTTCAGGGTGTTAGTGTAGATATACCACTGTGTTGCATAGTTGTAGATATATTCAAATTAAAAAAATTAAAAGAATTGTCAATCCACGTGAAAAATAATCCAACGGTCTACACTAGCAATCCATGTCAGTCTGATTTCCCCCCAAAATTTCATTTTCCCGCTGTAAGATAATTCCCAAAATTTCATTTCCCCGCTGCAAGATAATTCACGCGATCTGATTTTCTTTTTCCTTAGCTCGATGTTTCTTCTATCTCCTTCCCAAATACTAACCCTAATCTCGATATTTCGCTCCTTGCTTCCCCCAATTTTTCTCTGAATTCCCCGATTTGATTTCCACAAAATAAAACTGCGCCCATCTCCTTACCTCCTCCGATCCTCCACATAAAGTCCAAAGAATCTTCCAGAGTTATCGGCGAATCTTCTAGAGATATGTTGGCGGGCCCACTTTGGGAACCGGGTACATGTGGAGAAGAGCGAGTCCGGCGATTCAAGGCAAGTGAGCTCTTCGAATTAGTGGGGAACCGAGTACATCGTTGAAGCCATATCTGCATCCGATTTCGGTTCTAGCCCTGAAATTTGGGTATTATTATTCTTCACCATACAAATTTGGTTTTCTTTCTCCATATACACCGTCAGTTTAATTATTTATGGGTAAGTTTGGTCCTACTTCGGTTTCTGATTGCGCTTAAGCAGTGACAAATATGCGGAATCCATGTTTCCGCATTCATTCACAAAACAATGGTCCTACTGTCGAATTTGTTTTATTTGTAGAAGATGTGTATCAGCAAAAGATTAATTTGTGGTCATGTTTTGTTGAAGAAGGATGCTTGATTTCAATGTGATGCATTACATTTAGGCCTACTGTGCTTTCTATAATCACTGCATCCATGCTTAATTTGTGCAACAGCCAAAGGTTATTGTGTCTCTCTTCAAAGGTAGAAATAGATTTATGTCAATTAATTAATGACCGTTCTTGCAATCTTTCTTTCTTTTTTTTCTTCGCTTTTATCCTGTCCTGTATATATTATCCTAGTAAAACTATATTATTGCAAGGCATAGTATAGTGCAAAGTAGAGAAGGAGCACGCCTTAATTTTCCATTTCACATATTGCATTTCCGGTCATGCTACATGCCATGTTTGTGAAGCAACTAATAATTTTATGTTGTGGATGTGGTTTGATGCTCCAAGAAAGGTTTCCTAATTATTTCTGAAGTTAACATCCCTCTGTTTTTAATTATCTGTCCTAGCTAGTTGATTATAGCATGTGTTTTAATGAATCTTATAATGAATAGTTGATCAACACTATGAACATATATTTTGCATTAAGGGAATGCCAATGGAAAGTTTTTACTGCATACATGCTGTTGTTGCATGCTATATATTAATATGACCACTCTTGATGATTCTATCCTATAATTAAGCAGTCATGTGGGTTTGCCATGGGCATCAGAATCTGGATTTCTCTTTCTCCAAATTAATCAGTACACAAGATAGGTCTGACATCTTCTCCTGTAATTTAGGGTCATCTTATTTTTCAACTTTTGATCGACTCGCCATTGTTCGACTAACATGGTTTCTCTCTGAATTTTTCACCTTGCAGCATATGTTATTCTGCTGTGTTCTCTACCATTGTTATATATGCTTTTGCATCCAGATTTATGTAATTTGCAGACGACGTTCATGTTGAAAATGAGATGCTCATGTTCAGTCATTCAACTCTTCGATCCCAATCTCTGCTGCGGCTAACTCCTCTAATTTAGTGCGACATAATTAAAGAGATAAGTTGCTTCAAAGAGCAACTGTCGATGACAAACAAACCCAGAATAAGAGCATCACAAGAGATCTGAAATCAATATTGAGCTTGCTCGTTAGGACAGTAAAACAACTGCAGTTGCCACTACGACATTCTTCTAAGAGAAACATGGAAAACCACATTGCTTGAGAGGAGAATTTGTTCCTGTTCCTTGATATTTGTCCAAATGCATCACTGGTTTTCAGTGTATTCTTTATGCAGTACAAGATTCTTCTTCTTGTGTGTTCATAGCGCAGACTTAACGATCTTGTGTGTGTGATTCATCTTAAGATTACTTGACGTATTATGTTGTTCATAATGCTTATTTCTGTTACCTTCCATGGTTAGATAGATCGTAATGTGAGGACTAAGATGGCTATATACACCAGCATTTCAAGATCATTGTGGTAAGTAGTTTCATTAGGGACGACACGCAGAAGGGGGCTTTTTTCTGCAATATCAGACATGGAATGATATAACTGATTTGGTTCACTTATTGCTTTGTCTTCCAAAACACTTGATGTAGAAAGCGGCGACTCAATTTGCTGAGACATTTGCAGAAAAGAAACGCTCGACAAAAGGTGCTTAGTTTTCTTTATAAATTATTTTGATACATATACTTAAATACAAGTTGCATTACACAGTCTTATTCAGTTCTTTATTCAAATAGAATCAGAACATTGCTATATGCAATATATGAGTCAAAACACTGTTTTTTTTTTGTTATTGGCTTGTTTTTTTCCCTGTTAGTGCATCAAACCAGTTGCTGTTGTACACTTCTTTTGGCCATGCACTATTGTTATTGTTCTCGGTAAGCATACTTCGTTTTTGTCTTCTGTCTAGCATTTCCATGTACACCAATTAACTTGGACTATGTTCATCCATAATTAGATTGGAATATGTAGAAGAAGAAGCAGCAAAAGATCGTCCAACATTTGTTTGCAGCTACACATAATCAGATTGGTATGAATATTGATTTGAAAGTAGTAGTTTATATAATCATTTTCGTGTGTTTTTTTCTTGCTTATGGTTTTATGTGTAAGTCTGTATATGAGTGAATCGAGTGTAAATGTAGTGAGAAATGTATGTAAATATGAAATATACCAGTGAATGTACAATGTTGGAGTCCAAAAAATTTGTACCGTTTGAAATGTTGAAATAAAATATTTATTTGAATAAAATATAGTGTTCGAATACTGTGTTATAATAATATTTATTATAATATTACGAAAATTTTGATTAATAGCAATTGAGGTATAATTACTTTTAACAGTTGTAATTTTTTTAACAACTGCTAGAAACAGTTGTAAAAACGGTTGACTTTATTACGATTGCCAGCTGTACTAGACATATTACAACTGTTTTTGGCAGTTGTGAAAGGGTATTTTTTTGTTCTAGTGGTACTTGTGGCAATACCTGTACTGATGTTACCGTAGAGTCGCAAAGGTGTTGCCTTTGACTCTAAGGCAACGCGGCAAAAGGTAACCCCGAAAAAGTGTTGCCACAGATCATTTTTTGCCTCCAGCAACACTTTTTGGCATCTACTGCGTCACTTCTCTGGGGTTACCGTAGGCCATCTATGGCGTAGTGATTGGTCGTATCCGTTAGTATTTATACTATACGTAAACGGCCATAAGACCCTCTTCCACCTTCAAATCGAGATTATCAATTATTAAGATATACTTGAGTATGTTATTTATTTTGTAATAAGAACTACTCAGTTTTGGATTTTTCTATATTCGACAACGATGAGAGAAAAGAGTTTTAGCCACCATAATTCTCCTAGGGAGTTTCGAATAAACCAAAAAATTTCGAATGTGATGGATCAAAATCAAATTAATCAAAATTTTCTAAATCTCGATGACGGAATGGATAGACCCTTATCACTTCGTGATCGATGTTACCCAACTTGGATTGTTTAACCTTCTATCATAGTATTTCCACCAGTTGAAGGAAATTTTGAACTTAAACATTCTTTTATTCAAGGGGTACCTGTTGACGGCAAAAAATGTCGTAAACACCAAATATTCCTAATTATTAGGATTTGTAAATATGGTCGCACAGACAATAACATAAAATAGTACATAAGTAGTAAATAACACAAGGAATTTATAGTGGTTCGGCCTCAATGAGGGCCTACGTCCACTTTGAAGAGTCGTTGGAATTTTATTGATCACTTGGAAGATTACAAGGTTGAGACTATCTCATGATATCTCATTACTTTCACTTTTCATGATATATGATGTCATAATCATCATATATTAAATAAATAAGGAAAAAGGCAATTTTGTCCTTCTTCTTCCTCAAAGAGGAGATGCCATTAATGAAGCTTTATGTAGGTTTCCAAGCTCGAGAATCCAACTCTTTTGAAGTGTGAGGCCATGGGGTATTTATAGGAAGTGGTTAGGTAGGGGTTAGGTAGGAGTAGGTAGAAATGGGGACCATCTACAGGAAATTCGCTCCTCCAACTGTCGGCCACCAGAAATTCGCACCTGGGCCAAGGTGCGGAATTTCGCACCTGCCTGGTGCGGAATTTCGCATAAGGCAATTTTGTCCTTTCTTCCTCAAAGAAGAGATGCCATTAATGAAACTTTATGGAGGTTTCCAAGCTCAAGAATCCAACCCTTTTGAAGTGTGAGGCCATGGGGTATTTACAAGAAGTGGTTAGGGAGGGGTTAGGTAGGAGTAGGTAGAAATGGGGACCATCTACAGGAAATTCGCGCCTCCAGCTTTCGGCCACCAGAAATTCGCAACTGGGCCAAGGTACAAAATTTCGCACCCGGCTGGGTGCGAAGTATGCTTGGCGAGGGCCGTTGGTCGAGGCATGTTGGTTCTTTTGGGGCGTCGAAGCTCCTCAACATGAAGTGAAGGAATCCACCATTTTGCTGGTCCGAAGTGAAGGAATTTGAGCTTCCGGCATGGAGAAAATCGGATGAATCGGGCGGTGCCCACAGTTTCGACATAACCGGTTAGGTCGATCGCCGCCGCGACTGTGGGGCCCCGAACCCCCACCGGCGCTGCGCCCGGACCCGCTTGACGGCTCACCTTCGGCTCGGAGCACGGCTCGCCTTTGGCTCGTATGCGGACGGATACTGATGGAGGTTGCGTCCGAGGGATGCGACATCCTGCTAGTTTCCAGACTCGAGTCTTCTGATACTGGCCCTCAGATGATATTGGCGACACCTCCGGGCTGTAATATCACGCGATATGTTGAGTCGAGCATGTCTTGAGTACTTTTGGTGACCGGACAAAAAGGCCGGTTAATAGTACCAAAACTTACTGGTTTTGAAAATGCTTATGAATTTTTAAGTGAATTTGAATTGTATGCATCCACAACTAAAATGCAACAATTATCTAATGAATCAATCAAGTTAAGGCTAATTGCATTCGCACTACTTGAAAACGCTAAAAGATGTCTAAATTCTCTTCCAAAACATTCCCCAAGAAGTTGGGATGAATTTGTCACTGTATTCTTAAAAAAGTTTTTCCCTTTCCATAAAACTCTAAAGATCCGAATCGAAATAAATCAATTTTCTCAGAATGAGGGGGAAACTTTTTCAGCGTACTTTGAGATATTCAACGAATTATTATATAGTTGTCCTCATCATGCAATTCCCAAACATCACTTATGTCAGATTGCATATGAATGGCTAAACTATTGAACTCGAACACAACTAGAATTAATGTGTGGAGGAGAATTTATGTCGAAAACAGCCAATGAAGCTTGGGAATTCTTAGAAGATTATTCTAAAAAAGACATGCAATAGGAGTCAATTCGCATTCCCATTCGTACTTCTATTAGAGGAGTTCATGTCATCGATCCAATTCGTTTTCTCTTAGAAAATCAAACTCCTCAAATCAAAGGACAACCCCAATATTACCCTCAAGATCAAGCCAATGCCATAGCTCAAAATAATCCTTACTCATCCACGTACAACCCAAGTTGGAGGAATCATCCAAATTTCTCGTGGTCTAATCCAATAATGTCGCGAATCCATCCTACATGATTCCAAATTCGAATTACCAAATTGCATTTTCTTCTAATCCTCAAACTCCTTAAGTTCTGCCTCAATCCAAGCCTTCAAGTCAACCATATAGGCATTCTATCTTTCAATCATCAACTCAGTCTCCTTCGTCTTCTGAAACTTCAAAAGATATTGTTCGATAAGAAAAACAAATAAATAATCAAGATGCTAAACTTGAACAAATGATGAATATGATGAAGGAAGTAATGAAAAGTAACGAGAAAAGAAAATTTACAAGTCAACCTGAGGTGAATCCAAAATATAATTCTCGTACTATGAATTCTTGTGAGGACGAAAATTATAATTCAGTTAATGCTGTCACCACCATCAGATCCGAAAAAACGATTGATAATAATGTTGGCAATCCAGACAACTATTCGATTTCGACCCCAATAAAAAACCTTGACACTCTTCTGTTGGCAACCAAGGCCAATTTTTCTGAACCTTCAAAATCTCCATCTTCTTTGAACGTTGGTGATCCCAACATCTCTTCTTATAATGTCGGCAACCCCGATAGTATATCTTCCTCTAATGTTGGCGATCCCAACATCACATCTTCTATTCCCTTGCCTCCTTATAGACTTAACAATAAGAATAAGGATGCAAATTTCAAAAAAAATCTTGAAATGTTCAAAAAATTTCGTGTCAATATTCCACTCCTAGACACCATTAGAAAAAATCCTCAATATACCAAGTGTCTGAAAGTGCTATGCACCCAAAAATGAGCCCCTAATGTTCCTAAAACTGCCTTCTTGACTACGAACACTAGCTCTGTTTTCTCAAATCCGTTACCCATCAAGTATAAGGACCCTTGCTTCCCTACAATAGATTGCAAAATATGAAATACTCACATCTCTGATGCCTAACTTGACCTTGGTCCTTGTGTAAATTTTCTTCCTTACATTGTTTATCGTCAACTGGGATTAGGGGAGATTAAACCAACAAACAACACTCTTCAGTTAGCTGATCGATCTGTCAAAAAGACATTGGGAATAATCGAAGACATCTTGATACAAATCGGACATTTTTACTTCCCTGTCGATATCATAGTTCTAGAAACTGAGCATGTCTCAAATCCTAATGTTCAAATTCCATTGATATTAGGATGCCCCTTCTTAGCAACCTCAAATGCTATATTAAATTGTAGGAATGGTCAACTTCGACTTTCTTTCGAGAACCTAACCATTGAGATAAATATCTTTAATTACAACAAGCGATCTACGGATTTTCAGATAAATGAAATTGACATGTTTCAAACAACTATTGGTGAAACCTCTAATGACACTTCTGAAGCCTTGAAAATGTGTCTTGACCATTTCAACTGAGGTTTCGATGAGCTCGAATACATTTCTAAACTAAATAACTTCTTAACTCGAAAACCTCATCATCTGAATCTAACCAGGAAATGTTGACTAATGTTTGCACACAAGAACATCCTAAGTTGGACCTCAAACCCCTGCACAAGACCTTAAGTATGTTTATTTGGACTCCACAATTTTTTTTCCCGTAATCTTGGCCTCTGATCTTACCGGGGACCAAGAAGAAAAACCTTTGAAAATTTTACGGGAAAATAGAGAGGTATTAGGATGAGATTATGATGAAAATGAATCGAGAGAATGCCTTGAAGATAATCGTAGTTCCATTTCATCGAAGGAAATTATGGTTCGACATTCAACTTTTTGGGGTCATGATAACCTACAATTGAATTGTATAAATCATTGGCACGACAAAATTTTCATAGCAAGGATTTTCATTTCATAATTCACTAACATGCCTGTTGCACCTTACAAATCAAATAAGAAATCATTATGCGTCATTTTCGATAGAGACAAGTGTGGGGGGAAAAGGAAGCATCATTCGTCATAGAACATTTATCATTGTTATAGATTTCATTTTGTATATGATTTGCATTCGCATATAGTTGTTAAATTACATTTCATTTACAAATCATTCTGCATTTAATTCATCTTTGCGCTTCATCTTTCAAATTTAGGAAACATGTTTATAGTGTGGACACTGTTTTGACCAAGTGTGGGAGGGGAGGGGGAGTCTGCATTGCATTCTTTTCATTTTTCTTTACTTTTTTATCTTTCTTATCATATAGGACAATCATGCATTTAATTTCGTTGTAATATGTCATTATTTTTGGAAATACAACTCATTTTAGATTGTTACAACGAAGTAAAGTAACAAATTTTAGTAGGTTGATAGTATTTTTTCTCAACTATTATCAAATAAGAAATATTTTAAAAAATTGAATCACAAGCGATAATAGTGTAACCGGTACATAGGAAGATTCTTAGGTGATGGCCATGAAGTTTATTTCCAAATTTTAGTCTTTGTTTAATAAGTGGAGGACTGAAAATACTTATATTGGCTTTTTGAATCTGTAAAACTAAGTTGTGTTAAGCTTAACTCTCCCTTTTTCTTATATTCAATAATAATAGTAATCCAAGGGTATCCAACATCGCTTGTAATCTAGCGTTGGTGTGCAAAACCGCCAAGCTCTGTCCTAACTCTCACGTCAGTCCGCGAGGCAGTGCATGTGTGGTATATCTTGGTCTCAATTTATGATTTGGACACCTAAGGATTACTGACATCGTGTTGACAAAGTCAGCGTCGCTCTTCCCAATTCGCCAAGCTCTGTCCCATCTCTCACGTTAGTCCACGAGGCGATGCTTGGGTGGTATACCTTGTTCTTTAAGTTAGGTATGTATACTCAGTCATAAATTTAGTATTTTAAAGAGATAGAGAATAAGCGATGATTTCCAAACACTTCTTGACCTTATTGATTTGACTATTCATACACAAGGAAATGAGAATACCACTTTGCAAACTATGACAAGCAAACGAAGAATTTATTTCATGGCTGCACTATGTTATCAACCGAACAAACTGGCCAAACTGGCCAAACTAGAATTTAACATTGAAAACTTGAATTATATTGAAAATTTGTGACAAGTTGAGGAACAAAACATTTCTATAGATTGATTTTTAATTGTATACTGCTATGTTGCAACTTTTCTGAAACAAGTCGTGTTTTCATTTTTGATTTCATTTTGCATATGTCTGTTACATTCATGTAGTTGAATTAGAATCATAACATACTGCATTCGGATTTTGTGGGTAGTATCCGCTGAAAACCCTGACGAGACACCACTCGTCCTACTAGGGACACCTAGAGGATTAACGGCTTGTTGCATGCGCTCAATGAAATCATGTTTCCTACGAAAGTGTGACCTACCTAGTTTAGTTTTTCATTTCTGTTTTCCTCTACGACGAGTAAAAGATAAGTGTGGGGGTATTTGATTAACATAGACATGTGTTTATTTTATGCTCTTATATTTTATCTCTTGTGTATAAATAAGTATTACTTGGGTATTGTTTTGTCACTTTTACAGATATGCCAACTAAGCCACATGCAGTCAAAAAAATGGTAAAAGGGCTATGCATATCACAAATCAATGAAGAATTGTCACGGAAGCAAGTGGAAAAGAGGAAAGACCCGAATTTACTAAATATATCCAATGCCCATTTGTGATTGTATTAGGGTTTAGGTTGGATATTTATCCTATAAATACCCATATATTCTCATTGTAAATTTCATCCATGAATTGAGGGTTTTCTTTTCTTCTCTATACTTTCTTGGGTCTAGTAATTTGTGTCGTCTATTCAATTATATTTGGTAGAGTACAATTTATTATTGCATTTATTTTCTCATTAGTGATTGTCTGTCTGATTAGATTCAACGATAATCCTAATTTTAGTTTCCTATTTGTTTATTTTTGTTCTGCAACTTTATTTTCAGTATTTTGTTTGTTTTTCTATCATTGAATTTATTATAGATCCGATTAGATTCAAATCTGTGGTGAATTCAATTCTAGTTTTAATTTGTTTTCAATTGATAATTGTGATTTGATCATCGGTTCAATTAGATTTGTTCTGAATCAAATTTAAATTTAAATTTTTATTTCAATCAAATCCTCCAATTTCGTCTAACTCACCCGTGAAATATATAAATAATAAAATTTAATTTTCCCTCCTATGTTCGACCTGCATATTACACACCTATGCGCTTGTAGTAATTTATATTAAATTTTCTCTTTTCTAGTTCCTAGAAAGCGTCAAACAGATGCCCTTAACCATTTAGTGAAGGGTCTGATTTCGCAGATTGGATCTGATGATCCACCTTAGAGGTTTCCTGCGCGACTACATGAATCGCATCAGTTTTTGCTCTTCCTCATACGTGACTGGAAACAACAAACGAGGTTTGGAGCTTGGGTTCCTGGAGTTATTTCTGGTGTGTATTGGTGTTTATCTTTGAATTCTTTTCTTTACGTGGTTTGCATCTTCCGTCTTTTGGTGATCGTCGTTCTGTTCTTTTGGTTATGGTCTTTGGTTGTGTGGGTTTATTGGAGTAGTCGGCTTTGCTTCTATTGATGGGGCATCACCACCTAATTTTGCGAACCTGGGGATAACTAGCTATAGAGGTTTGCTGTTTGTTAGTGTATGAAGTTTCCTTTATTTAAATTCCTTCTTTTCCCCCCTGTTTATGGCTTTATGCAACGGTTGCTATCAAGAAACTCTTGGTTTGGCTTTGTTGGAGTTTTTGCAACCTGGCGGGTGATATTTTGCTTATAAACTGTTGGAGGTGTCTTTGACAAGTGATAGGTCGGGATGGAAGTGAAGGTACCTGTGCTTTCCTTTCTTTGTGCGACTGATGTGATGTTGGCTTGTGATGTTGTAGCAATGTGGCTGTAATTGGTGCAACATATGATATTGTTCCCTATATGATGTTGCTTTGTTTTCTAATTATTAGGAAATGCTTGTAACGACCTACCTTTTCGACCGCTTCAAGTCGGTAATTAAACCAGCTCGAACCGTTCGAAACGACAGATTATTATTAGCTTTTGAGGTAAATAGAATAAATCATAGAATCACAAAACACAGGCACAGTCATAGAGCAGAATAATATCTCGTAGCGGAAAATAAATAATACAATGTTGTTCATGAAGCTACTAAATAAAATTTTACAACAGAGTTTATATAAATAATACAGTCGAAGTTTAATACAATGAATTTCTAATACATAAATAAATGATAACTATATAAAACAGAAAATACAATAGTAGCTGAATTACTCGATCAGACTCGAGCAATAATGCAAAACCAAAACAACTCGGATCAGGAATAACATTCTCATGGAAGTAAATCAACTCAAATGAAATGTTTAATGAAATGCATTAGTAACTTAAAGGATGTTTGGGATTTCCATCCTCTACGGTTTTGTCAAACTAGATATCATATGATATAATGCACTATTATAATAGCGTCTATTCAGTAAAGTAAAATATTGAAATAGTTCAAGCAGGTTTACCATTATTACCCTTACACTGTTTATACCATTGCCGTACATTTTGCATATAACACACCGGTACGTCGGTGGATAGGATGCGCCGTGATATGACAACGTTATCAAAATCGTAGGAGGCTCGATTAGGATAAATATGACAAGGCATCGAGGCAATACCCATCAGTAGTATTCTATCGGATTACAGACCCAGGCTGGTTTGTAACATATAGCCGCGACTACCGCCCACCTCAGACAATACTCCCAAATTCAAAGGGCGCTCAATCAATCACAAAGTAAGACATATGGTATCGAAGAAGCATGTCCGTCAAGAGGAGTAAACTCACACTAACATGGGTATGGCTCCTGTTTTAGTCATATCAATTATGACCCGAAGGTCAAGGCTATCCATCACCGTTCACTTTCTTCAAATCCAGTAATCGCCTCTAAATCAACCTATTTCATTCTGAATTCTCCACCACGTACACGGTTGTTAAGGTGGTTTTCGGTATTGGCAGAGTGTATGACAATAGCCGATCTTGGTCTCTTTAACAACCAAACATTTTCATTTTTCACACCGTGGTCCTTTTACAATAACTTAAAAAATATTTATATGGAATCTCATATTCAAATTTGAAATCAAAATTAAATATCTAACTTCGATTATATTTAATTTTGAAAACTACTCACTTAAATCGCTTTAACCAAATCGAATTAGAAGATCATATCTTAATAGGTCTCAAATTATATTATAAATCAATACTAAAATATTTAACTTCGATTCTAATTTAGTTTGAAATATTTTCGTCAAATTCCAAGTTCAAACAATTCATATAATCCATTTTCACTTTTAAGTATCCATTTTAAATCGATTTATAAAAATCCAACATTTCAGTTCAAATTCAATATATACAACTCAAATCAAATCTTATTGATATGCATGTAAATATGCACGTTAATATTTACACATTCATTCTTGTTTTAGTTAAATTAATAATATAAGTGGGCTATTTTTACATGTTTTAGCCAAAAACCCGAAGTTCTCAAATTATCATGCATTCATCTTCTTATTGAGGTAAAATGGTCATTTGTGCATGTATTTATTTTTTGATAAAATTTACTTGTTCATTTTCATGTGTCTTATAGGAATTTAGGAGCTAAAATGAGTATGAACATGAAGTTTACATGGAGATATGCATACACAAAATGGATACAAAGGAATTGGGATGGAATTAATTCACACACAACTTAGTGGAGAATCTTACCCATTATCACTCTTTCTTTAATGGAACAATTAGATGCTAATATATTGGTAAGTGGAGACAAAAAAAAGGCTTCATACAATTTTGATGAATCATTAGTAACTAAGACAAATGGAAGCTTCATGAAGGGGGTATTTTTGGTAGTCCCCAACAAAATGGATTACAATTAGGGTTGTATAAACATGTATAAATATCCCATATATGTTCCTGTAAAGATCCTCTCTTTTAGTTAGTTTTAATTTGGAGGATCAAAAGTTCTCTTTCTCTTTAATGGCTACATAGCCAATTTCCCTTTTATGTATTTTTTTTAGTGCAATTTTAATTCAGGCAATTTTTATTTCACGTTCTTTACCTTATGTTAGTAGTGTAAATCTCTTTATTTCATGCAAGTAGAATAGTTAGTTTTTGTTACTTCGCTTTCATTTTCCTCTTTGTTCTTGTTTATTTTGAAATCTACATTTATTAGCATGATTATATATATTAGAAGCAAAACCCCTTCAACTTAGGGGCATTGTAGCTCTCTTGATTATGTAGATGCAACATATTTTGATTTTGTGTTCTGTTTTTGTGCTTAATGGAAATATGATTATGGCAAATAAGTGATTATCTAAATTGAAATTTTATGGCCTATATTTCTAAACAATAGTTAATAGGTCATGCTTAAAATAGATTTGATTTTCATTTTTTGTCATTTTCATGAGAGTTAAACAAGATGGTTGGAGGTTGTGTTAAAGTTTGATGGCTTATGTTGGGCTAATTAATAGCACAAATACGCCATACTTAGCATAAACACATCAACTAATCACACATATGACCAAAATAGAGAGATCATAATTTCATAACTTGTTGAACTATATGATCTAGATAGTGGATTTGCTTCTAAGTTGATATTTAAATCTCATAGTTTTTATCAATCTTATTTTGTTAGTTTAGTTGTAGCTAAAATTTCTCTTAGCATTGTTTTAATTTGATTGAGTAGAATCTAAAATTATTTCTTTCTCCGTGGATCGATCCGTATTCGCCACGTACTACAAGTGCACGCCGTGCGCTTACGGTTTTATACACTTCGCGATGGATTTCTAATCAATAGAATATTTGTTGTCGATCACTTATATTTCAATTAAAACAATTTGTAACATAATTTATAATTTTAAGTCGTACAGTTCGAATCATTACTTATAGATTCGAATCATTAAAAACCATTCTTATAAATTGGGTTATAAAATATGTATATTCATATCAAATCGATTTATATAATCAGGTCCATATATAATCAATTTATATATTCAAATTCACATTCAGTCACTTTACAATCGAATTCATTTTCATATCCATTTTAAATTCAAATTCATTTCCTTTAATTTAGAAATTCAAATTGAAAAATCAATTTATGCAATTCAAGTTCATTTCTCGTAAAAGTTCATATTCAGTCAATTCAAATTCATATCTTATATGAGTTCTTACATTTAATCAAATATCAATATTTAAATTTAATCTTTAAACCTTAAATTTAAATCATGAAATCTCAACTTATCTATCTTTAAGTTTATTAATAAAGTTTAAAAAATATATTTAAATTGAATTTTGAAAATAGATACATATCTATAAGTTTATATATTATAAAATTAAATTAGAAAACAGAATTATATACAAATATAAGCATAAAAAATAAAAGTTTAAATAATTATTATAATATATTGAACTAAGGTATAAAATACTATTATTATTATCATATTAAATTATATAGTTTTAAAATAAATGAAAGCATAAGTAAAATCTTAAATATATATATATAAATAAATCCGTATTTACTGATAAAAAATCATTTTAAAACATATCATTTAAAATTTACAAAATTTAGGTTTTAAAAATCTTTAAATGTATATAAATATAAAATCTTATGTTATTACCTAAAAAAACAAATATTCCAAATCACTTTACTTCAAAAACATGACCAACAAATGTCCTTATATAATTTTCTACCCTATGGCCAAGTGATACAGATATTTATCATTTCAATTTATAATTTTATGGGTATATATCATTTCGACCCGCAATCCCAAATTCAGTAAAAATCGTTTAGGTCTATCATTCCAACCAATAACGATTTTCCCTAATCTAATGTGTGTTCGGCTATGTATCATTTCGACCCTTAGTGATTTTTCCTAAAACTATGAAAATCAACAACATAAACAAATCAGTACATAACATCACAAGTCATATATCATTAGTGCACCTGCATGTCAAAAATATATACTAACATTTCTATCTAGAATATATATACATACATATATATATATATATATGTAGGGATGTATACAGGATTTAATACTGAAGATTGTACGGTTTTAGAGTTCCAAGATATTCAGGATTCAAAGAGATTCAAGACTCATGAGTATCAAGATATCAAGAATTCGAAGTGCTCAAGAAAATATAGTAATTGAGTCTAGTTTATACTATTTCCTGACTTTGATGCTGGCTTGTGTTCACATGCAGGAACGATGTCTCATCGAAGCTATGATCCTAAGAAACTTCGTGGAAGCCTCTCGAGGTCCTATTCTGGCGCCGAGCATGATTATAGAGATAATCGTGAAAGTGATGATAGAAGGCGATATTAATCAAAGTATCACCAATTCTCATGCTCTCGCTCTTCGTCTCGCTCAGATTCTAATAGGCACAAAGGTTATTAAAGCCATCGCGAAGGGGATAAGCAGGTTCCCAGAGCTCCAGCCCTTCCAAAGGAGTCGTACCCTAAGGAAAAACTCTCCAAGAAGCATCCTGACCCAAAAGAGAAATCGAAAGAAAAGGACACGGATAAGGGTAGTGCACCTATCATCCTAGCTAAATGTAAATCCACCGATATTTCCACATCGAAACCTGTAGTTCTTGGTCCCTCTACTGCCGAAAGATTGAAAGCCTTGAAGAACCAATTCCCTGAGTATCACTTTAGGAATATGCATTTCGTGCCCAATCTTGAATCGGTCCCTGCCAACTGGTATGATAGTGTAAAGGCCCAGATAGACTTTGTTGATCGATAGTATCAAGAAACTTGTAAGTTCGCCCAGAAGTTATCTAAAATTATAAAGGACCTCCAGATAGACTTAGATAACCAGAAACAAATATCCGAGCATGACATGTCCGCCAGGAAAGCCACTGGAAAGGAGTGTGCGGAAGCCCAAGTTAAGCTTGCACTTGCAGAGCGCGACGTTGAACAACAACGCTTTCTTAATGAGCTTGACACCAACAACAAAGAACGTACAACTCTTAAAAAGGAATGTGAGGGCATCAAAGCTGAGAATGCAAAAATGAAATTATTGTGCACTCTCCTAGAAAAGGAGAAGCCCCGAGCTAGATAAGAAAGTTGCAAATCTAAAAAGTAAGTTGGCAGAGGTTGAGGCGAGGCCAAGAACAGCTGAGGAAAATGCCAATATCACCCTCGAGTCTGCTTCGACTTATAAGGCACAACTCATCGAAGCCCAAGAAGAGTTGTATGGTTTTGGACATCTCCTAATATCTTTCCTCGCCCAAGTCCTTCGAACCCGTGACACATCCTGGGTGCAGGACTATCCTACAACACTAGTTGATGCATGTGATGAGCTTGACGACGAAGAGAAGTGTAGGCTAAAAGTCGAAACCGTGGATGAGGAGGAGTTGATAAGGACATTCTTGAGGCGGAAAAGCCTAAGTGTCTGGCGGATGGTAGGAGATTGCTGAAAGAGGTCATGGAAGCTGAAAAGCATCAAGCTAAAGGGAAGGATGTTGTGGGAAGCTGTGCTGGTTCTTCCTCTGCGACATCCAAGGTGGGGGAGACAGAGGAGTATGATCCTGAGAAACCAGGACACACTACATGCATAATGCTCTCTTCCATTACTAAACTAAGACTCTCGCAACTCCTAGAGACCACTCCGCTGAAGGTATATCTATATTTTCTCCTCGGTTTTCTAAAGCTATCCTGGAGTGCCGCCACGCTATGAGTCTTCCAGTTGAGAGGCCTGTAATTTCTTTAGAGCTAATAACTATTGGTCTCCCTGCTTTAGGTTGAAAGCCTACCGAGGTTGCTGCAGATTCGAAGGTTAATGCGACACTGCAAACATTACCTTTAACCAGTGTTGTCGTCAGATTGTCTTATAGCTACATTGCTTCGGATCTCCTCCTTCGCAACTTCCTTGGATCTCCTCTTTCGGTTCAAATATACATCCTATTGTCACAAACATATGTTTGTTTTTTCATAAAATAACTCGATAGTCTCAGGAGGTTTTCCAACCAAATATCTTCCAAATTCCATATCCTTGTCTACCCCATCGATCATTGCCATTAGGAAACTTTCTGTATTGGGATTGTTTACTTCAGTGGCAGCCATATTGAAATCGTCAAAGTAATCCCTCAAAGTTTCCCAAGGGCCAGTTTAACCATAGAGAGCTCTATAACACTCTTTGATTTTAATGTGTGCAATCGGAATTAATTCAAAATTTTCTCATTGAGGGCCTTAAAATTAGGAACCGGTCGAAGAGGGAGCCGAGTAAACCACAACATAGCAATCCCCTCGAGATATATCAGGAAATCTTCACATATTATGGTGTCAGGATCTGTCGCAGCATTCATATACCACGAATAGCACATCAAATGTTGTCGTGGATCGGTCTTACCCGAATAATGACATTGTAGGTATGTTAAAACACCTCGGGAGTTGCACGTCCAAGAATCATCTATAAAAGGCATGTGGCTGCGGTCTATACCCCAATCTTCATTTGTGTATCATCGATTATCATTTACTATTGGATGCACCATTGTTGCTACTTCTGCACTGTTCAACACATGTTCCGACTCAGTGCTCTCGGCTCTTCGAGATCCCTCACACCCGACTCGGGCAAGATCACCTGATCTGCTGTTTGAGCAGAACTTTCTAGCCCCCTACGATCCCAGTCAATAACATGACAAGTGGGTGGAAGCATGAGAGTATGAGTATTTTGGGAAGTGCCTTGATCCCTAGGAAGTACTCAGGATCCACGCATTGGCATGAGCATAGGTTCTTCTAAGCTAGGGTCATTAGAGCTAAGCCGAACTGCCGCGACATCTTGAGAACCCAGTGAACCGCATCGGAGTTTTCGAAGATTCTCAAGCCTCTCATAGGGCTTCGTATGACGTGGTGGTCGCTCATTATCCATGGATGAAGACGAGCCCTCTGCTACCAGACGACGATGAGGAGAAGGTGTTCTTTGTCTTAGGAATTCCTCCGATTGTTTGACCATTGCGTCCATGTCATTCCTCATCATATAGTTATCACATCTTTGAGCTTCTAACGCTGCATTGGTCTCTTCCAATCAGGAGAATAGACGTGCGAAGTCTTCTTGCGTAATAGGCGCTGAGGAAGGAGGTTTAGTGGGGGTAATAGGGAGAGCTCTAGTAGTCAATAAGTCAGGTCCGGTCGAATTAGACCTGAGTATACTCGACCCGGGCTCATTTGACCCGAGAGCCCTTGTTGTTGGTTCGGTGTGCAATTCAGTTTGCTGGTCTTCGTTGGTCGAAGTTCTTTGGGAACCCTACTGGTTCCTATCTCTCTTTGAAACTATGTTGACCAAACTTACTGAAATTGCTGAAAACATAGGTAGTGATGAAAATACGGACTTTTCCTTCAGATTTGGTGATCTGAATAGTAGACAAATAATCCCAAAAGCTGAGAATTCAACCTTTTCAGTGTAGTCCAAAAAATGGCTCTAACACCCAATAAACTAGATTTCGTAGGGATTAATGAAGAAATATAAATTAATAACGAGGAACGATAAGCAAACACACAAGATTTATAGTGGTTTAGTGTTAATGGGCCTACGTCCACTTTTTTAATTCTTATATTCAACAAAGAATTATGGTTACAACATGTCAAATCTTTCAAAACACAAGATACAATCAATTTCCTCTCAAAAATGTTTTGATTCACTCGAAAAGTCATTACTCTGCTCTTGGGTCAAATGATAATGACGGCCTGTCGATAGAGCTTCAGAATTTCAAGTGGCAAAAAAGTTCCTCTTTTTTTGGCCGGGTTGGGTATTTATAGGGTCAAGCAAGACCAAAAGAGCAGGAATGGTTACATACGCATGGCATCAGCTCTGTGTTCATAGCTAATTAGTGGCAACGGTTCGTGCAAAATGTGGGTCTTGGGTCATGGCCACGTGGCAATCACTCCGATTAAATTCGTGATGGTGGGGGTCGTGTAGGAATCACTTTGCATAAAGTTGAAGCGGGGGTAGATCAAGTCGCATCTATTCGACCCGAGGGCCATTCAACCTAACACCTCCTTTTTCATTTGAACTGAAGGCTATCACCCGGAGTGTCTTTGTCTTGTTCAAACCGGAAGGTAAAAAAAACTGTTTTGCCTAGCTTGTCTTCGACATGACTTGATCCCAGGCTCTCGAATGGGCGCGACTCTTGTATCTAACACATGTGATCATGGTAACTTGAAATTTGGATGTCCTCGTCACAAAGTAGGCTAACCAACTTAAAGGATTTTTGGGATTTTCATCCTTTAAGGATCTGTTAAACTGGATATCGTATAGTATAATACACTATTATAGTAGCGCCTATGGTTAAATATACTATTGAAAATAGCGTAAGCAGGATTACATTTTTACCCTTACAACGTTTATAAGCATTGTAGTCTATGTAGTACTATAAACCTACCGTAAACTAATGGCATCAGGGAGAACTCCATAGGTACAATGCCAAATCAAATCATAGAGAGCTCGATCAGGACAATATGAATAGGTACACGAGGAATACCCAAGGTAGGATTCTACCAATTGCATGCCCAGACCGGTGGTAACGCATAGCCACGACTACCGCCCACCTCAAACAACACTCCCATAATCAATGGTGTATCCACCAATCAAATCCCAAAGTAATAGATATGGTTCGAAGAAGTGCATCCGATAGGAGGTACGACCTCACTTAATCATGATATAGGACCTGTTTTAGTCATTTTAATTATGACCTGATGGTCAAGGATATCCATCATCGTTCTCTTATTTCATTCAAGTGGCGCTTGCTAAACCAACTTACTTCATTCTGGATTCTCCACCATATACACAGTTGTCAAAGCGGTATCGGTATTGACAGAGAGTATGTTAATACCAACTCTAGTCTCTTTAACAACTAAACGCTTATTTCATATCGTAGTCAATTATACTTGAAATCGTATTTAAATATCATCAATCGATTAACTTAAAATATTAGTTTTATATTTAAACAAGTAAGTTTCAAACATTCAAACATCATAAATTGTATTTTAATCAATTCATTATTTGATTACACTCAAGGCTTCAGAATTTGTATTTACAAATATGTAACGTCCCGCATTTTTGTCGGTTCATATTTAAATATTTAAATCAGTTTAAATATTGAATTCAGAATATAAATGGATTTATATATTAATTAAAACGAAGTTTAACGTATATAAAATTTATTAATTATAATCGAGCTCAGAACGACCCTGCAGTTCGTAATTTAACGTTCTGAACTTCAACTGAGTATACAGGACACGTTATTAGTCGGATTTCTTCGAAACAAGAAGCGTTGGAATCTGTTGAACTGTATCTTTCTAATAGAAGTGAAAAATCAGGATTTCGTCGTATATACTGCAAGATATGTCCAAATCAAATATTCAGAAAGTCGCTGTGAAATCGTATATCGACCGTAACGGTTATTTGAATATAACTCGATATCGATTGCAAATCGGGACAAGGTTCTTTTGGGGCGCAATGATAATTTATCTTTTAGAATTTTACTGTAATTTTTAATTAATTAAATATGCAACTTTTTATTTGGAATATTTTGCACCCTGTATCGATATTTCAGGGTTTCACGGAATAAGTTAATCTACCGGTGTTATTATATTTTTGGGATCGTGACACCTCGTTGAGCACAATTGTACTTTTATTTCTTTCCGTACGTAAGTGTAATTTAAAAACTAAGGCAAACTAATCTCTACAAACAAATATAGCGTGCTTTCTTTCTACCTATTGCTTTATGGTGAAGCAAACAAGCCTAGTCCTAAACCATACTCTATGATTTACCACCTGTGTAAATCAAATCGCGTAGAAGAAAAGGAATAGGGGATGCCAACCTAGCATGCTAATCTATCCTAAGCTAAATACTAAAAATGCGAAAACACTCAAACCATTCATAAACGTGCTACCCTACGTACATCTATTGCTTAGCAACAACAAGGTTCCTACCGTTCTCACTTCAAAGAATGCTTTAACGAAAAGAAAACCCCATACCCCTACTACAACAAACCTACCCTAAATAAAGAAAAATCACACCCTAGTACTTCATTGCAAAGCAAAAGGCGACCATACCCTATGTAATTAAATAACATACTACCCTATAATACTATGCCGAGCCATACTTAAGCCTCAAAGCAAACCATACTCCTAAACCCACCTACCCTATTCTATTGCGTACATATGAAGCAATTAAATCATATATATATATATATAACTGCCTGTTCTTCCATCTTTCATTCCAAACCGCAAGATCCAAAATACTAAAACCCCACGTCCCATTTAAACTCAACCGTGAAAAGAAGAAAGGCTACGAGAACGGTGTTGAGTGGAATGAAGTACTGTATATGGATATAGGAAGTGATCGGCCATGTGTTGTTGCTGTAGCCAGTTCATTAATATGAACGGTGAAGGAATTGTTGGCATGAAGTAGCATGAGCTTGGGGGGGGGGGGGGGTACGTCATTAAGGGTTTGCAAGACTTGGTGAAGAGTCATGACGTGAGTGAAGAGTGTATATATGAGTGGAAAGGGAGATAATTAAGTGGGATGAACTACTGTAAAGAAAGATCACGGCAAGGACTGTTTTTCTTTTGGTGGTAATGGCTGTTGAGTGTTGATGAAACGGGTTCAGTGGACTTAGGCGCAAGGTGATCGCTGGTATAGGTGCTGCATGTATTAGGGTGGTCTGCTATCACTAATTACATGAAGCGCGAGGTGGGAATGTCTTTAAACAGGAAGGAAAAAGATATAGGGAGCGACGCTTTGAAGTGGGTATGTTTTGAAAGTGGCAACATGGAGGTTAGATCTTAAATGAAGGGTGCGGTGTGGAGAACATGCAGCTGGTGGAGAAATGGAAGGAATCATGCAAGTGAGAGGCACTTTGTTTAAAGGATAATAACAACCTGCATTTGCGATTTGTTTGGGTCGACATGTGTGGTTTATTGTCGATTTGAACGGTCAAAAATATGGGTCGTTACACTTAGAATAAATGTTACATAATGTTTGAATTAAGTAAGGGAAATCGAAATGAAAAAGGGTTTAAATTAAACCAGAATTTTATAAATGAGTTTATAAAAAGAGATGGGAAGTTAAAGCGTTAATTTTAAATTAACGATACTTAATAATGGTATTAAGTGAAATTGGTGAGATTTAAAGTAAGATTTCCCGGGAGAATGATTCAAAGGATTATAAGGAGGGATTATTGTAATTGAATTGGGTAAAAGATTGAGTAATGAGATTTGTAATAAAATCCAGACAATGAAACAAATAATTTAAAGACGTTAAAGTTTAAAAGTTAATGTTTTATTAGTCATTTACTAAATCAATAAATTTAGTAATAATAATATATTTAAAGGGGAGACTTCAAAAATAAAAAGGGTTATAAAACCGCATGTTAAATAAAATAGTGAAATGGTAATTGTTGGTATTAGAACGAATAAGAGTTTTTGAATTACAATTCATATTTATCTTAAGATAAGAATTATGTTGATTAAGGTCTGAGAGGTAATTAGAATACCCAACTTGAACGACTTCAGGATTATCGAAGGATGATATTAGCTGTAATGGGGGAAATGTCTTGAGAAATATTAATATAACGTTATTTGTAAATATTGGAAATATTTATAAAATGTGATTCCTGATTAAAATGAATTAAAAAGGGGCTTGAAAAGATAAAGTGATATTTCCATAATAAAAGGAATAAAAGGGGATTTGTGAAAATATAACGATATTTTCAAAAGAATAAAGAGATGAGATTTAGAATGGATATTCTAAAAAGATAAGTGACAATTATGGTGTTCAAATAACGAAAACAAAGGAGATATCGTAACGATGGTTTAAAAAGAATAAGATGAATTGGGTTCCCAATTAAAGACAATAAGTAATGTGTATTAATGGTTTGAAAGGATAGTTAACGGGAAATTTGGATATGATTTTAAGATATTCTTCTAAGTATATAATAAAATAATTTGATAATA
The DNA here is from genome assembly GCA_030737875.1 of Allium sativum. Lineage (NCBI taxonomy): Eukaryota > Viridiplantae > Streptophyta > Magnoliopsida > Asparagales > Amaryllidaceae > Allium > Allium sativum. Next base: position 5,671,173 of record CM060912.1, read on the forward strand.
TTTATATATTAAAACTAATATATTATCTGTAGTATTACAAATGATATATTATTTTAATGGCCAAGTGACGATGTGTAATAAACCAATGGATCTATTTTATTTTGGTTGTTTATTTTGATAGTTAAATAACCGACTACCAAAATCTGGCCCAACGGTATTGGTACGGAAAGACCGAGATCAAACTTATATTCGAACACCATTCCGACCAATAAATACGAATACGTGAGGATGCGGGTTGAAAATGGAGCAATTGAAGACCGTAAATCTTCATGAGCGGGAAGAACTATTGTTAAATACCTCTGGCTGATCCCTAGAGTTAACAATGATTCTGTCGTGATTGGAATCAACTGATTGCAAGGACTACTCGCTACTGATTTATAGGGTGACTCCTAGGATGTGGTAGAGGAGTGCCTTCGGTTTGTCCAGTCCCAGGACAACTTGTATGGACGGATGTCTGACAGAGTATTTCCAAAGGAATCACGTACGTTGATTTCTTTAAACGTACCAAGCTGTTGGCATAGAAGGGATACTTCTTTAGCTTAACGACAAGAGTATTTTTGTGGACGACAATTAGTGGTATCTGGCGGATTTGACGATGTGGCATTCAAAGTGAATGGTGGCCAGATGTTCCGGAAAGAAGATCCAAAACCTCAAACCTCATCAACCGGGAAATGACAAAATTCAAGCAGGCAGCATGGCTATGTGGGTCGCACCCATTAGGGTGTATAATCACCTATCTAGAGAAATTCCTTTTGCTTCTTTAATCTATCGATGTTGTCCCTTTCCAGGAAACGGTGGGTAGCTCCCAACCATTGGTGATATACATTCGATACACTCAAGCGAAATGAGTGGTCGGTCATGTGTGGGCCGGGTTGCATGACGTTCTTGTTGAACCCAATGTATTCGCCTTTAGAGATACACTATCGGCAGGTGGTTCCATACCTTGTCATAGTCGGAATCCAATCTCCAATAAGCGCCCGCGGTTTTGTTTGTATACTACATATGTGGAGCGTGAGATGCAAGCGTTCTGCTAGATTTTATTTATTTGTATTTAGACACTATCATAATAGCAGAATAATACTGTTTTTCAAAAATGTTTTGGGTTATCGTAAGGTAAAAACCGTTTGTATTTATGTGTGGATTTGGTCTTACGATTATCCTTTTCTTTCAAAAGGATTTTAACTCTAAAATCAAGTTGGATGATATTATAAACTTAGCGAGTTTTTCTCACTCTGGTTCACCAGACTGACCCGGTATTTGTAATGCTCGCGTTAGACTGGGTTGTACAGGATCAGGTTATCAGTTGTTGTGTAGTCCAAAGACGAGCCTAAGGAGTTCAGATGTATGGGGTTATACCGTTATTATTCCACTGTGTGTTATGTATATGAGGACAGACTATTATAACTGTTCCGATGTATTGATGTACTCTGATGTTGTAAGTATTATTCCAATCTCTTAATAAAAGTTATTTCTGTATTATATTTTGTTCCGCTGCGATGTGAGACTCTGATGGTATTGTGTTGTTATTCTTCTTCTTCTATTCTAACTTTCTTTCTAATAACGTTCCGGTGTTTTCGATGCTGGAATCTTCGACATGGTATTTTTGTGTCGATTTTTGAGGTCGAAAATCCCTGTTCATCACAGTGGTATCATAGCAAATGGTTTAGGAATAACCTTGGCTCTGTGGTGTAACTCAATAGAGATTGGGTTAGTAATACCCTACATCGAGATTGAGTGTATATATATGAGAGCGTATTTGTAAAATTTTATATACAAATGTTTTGTATTGTGTTGTTTGATCAGTTCAAGTTGAATTGACGAATTAATACAATATTGTTTTGTAAAGAGGGTAAATGAAATAATTTTACCCAAATCATATTTTTATGTAGAAAAGAAATATTTTTTTATCAAATTATTGATATATTGGTATATTTGTTTGATTTGGATGAATTCAAATTGGATTACAAATTTGAATGTTTTAATAAAACCAAAAGAGAAATTGAAATATGGAAATTGTGAATAAGAATTCTGATAGGAATGAAATGAATCATAATTTAACTTAAAGATAAGTTAAGTGAAAATCACAAGATGAAGAGTAAAATAATTGAAAGATTAATATATGAATTCAATTGGATTGGATTATGTTGGTTGTTGTTGTTTGTTTATTGTATGATAGAAATTCATCAACAGTTAAATATGGATTTAAAACTAAGAGATAAGTTCTAATATAATGAATTTGAATAAAATCAAATATGAAATGAAACTGAAATTATTTAATCATGTATGTATTATTTGCATTATATATCGAGATTGAGTGCAGGATCGGAAGAGAAAGAACTGTTAGTTGTTTTGTTTCGTGACTAGAGTATTGATTGCCCGACAAAAAGGTAACCTTAATATAGTTGATTGGATGATTGGTTTTATACCCCTGAGTTGGATAGCCACTTGGCTTCGTTTTCTTTTGATCGATGTGAGGCACGGAGAGGTGAATTGTAGTTGTTTGGATCAAACAGTACAGAGAAGGTGCTGGCAAATTTTTCTAAATTTTTAAAATTTTTGGAATAACTTTTTAAAACTTGAAATTATATATGGATGGTTTGAATATAATTATTTTGGAAATAAGTGGGTTTAAATCATTCTTCTTACTTAGCAATTTCGGGGACGAAATTCTTTTAAGGGGGGAAGAATGTAACGACCAGGATTTTTCAGGTATTTAAATTCGAATATTTAATTTGGTTTTAAATATTATATTAGAAATATTTATGGATTTAATATAATTCGTTAATAAAGCCGACCCTAACATTTACATATCACATGAAAATACACAGCTATGGCAACGTAGTTACTTTCCTACATGCGCAGGCCTACAAAACTCAAATCATGCGACTTTGAAAGGGAATGATAGACCGTTAAAAGGACTTTAGGAAAGAAGGATTTGGTTTCAAATTTTGTGGTGAATTTATTTTGTGGTTAATAGAGTAGAACGTAAATCACTACACATTAAAATACTGATGTTAGTATGACATACGTTTACATGATCAACTCCAACTAGACCACATACATTCTTCTGAAGTATGTTATGTAACATGATGCATATTTTTTTTCGTACACGTAAGGCCACAGACTACCCTACTCATAACGTTCTCTATACACCATTGTTTTTCCTTCCTGCTGAAGTTTCTGTAAAGCCTATTCTGCCCATTTATAGACTTCACACATGCTACAGCTACTCTTTATTTCTTTTCTTTTCTGCATACCTAAAACTGCTCAAGCCTTCACCTCTCAAATCTATCCTGTCTTCCATTAGAAATGAAAATACATTGCCCTGCACTGTCTTGCTTTTCACTTCGTGTTTTTCACTTAAAGCTTACCTACATTATTTCCATAGCTTACTGTGTTTACTGCATACTCCAATTATAGCAAAATGTACCCATTTGAAAAGAAAAGAACATCACACACGGCCTGTTCTACCATTCGCAAACCTTCCCACATGCTACTCTTATACCTTTCTTCTTTACTACATGCTACCCCTATCAACTCAAATCAGCATCTCTCCATCAAATGAAATGAAGAATCATACAGCTACCTTCTAGCTATGTGAAGTCTCAATCTAATTTATGAGCGCACATGAAAACCTGAAAGGGGGAGTAGATCTAAGCATCAGCTAAGCTACCCTAGATGCATTGGTGGCCACGGTTTCACTCATTATAAATACATACATTCTCCTCCATCTTCAAAAGCAAAACCCATCCTTTTTATACTTCCTTTTCAGTAACTAAGTAAAACCATGCGCCTTCTTTAAATTTAAATATATTCGAACCCGACCCCTCGTCCATTGTCTTTGACATGCTAGCAAAAGTGCTGAGGGTGGGGGCGGTTTTGAATGATGGGGTTCAGTGGTCGTGGAGATGCGGGAATGACGGTCGGAGAAGTGATGGAAGGTTGCAGGGTGCTTCCGTTTACTGGAGCGAAGCGGGGGTTCTGTAGCGTGTTCTGCAGCATGGCGTTTGTATGAAACGTGAATGAAAACCATAGGAGATGAAGTGCATAGGGAAAGGTGTGTCAGGTTCATGTATATATAATTTGGGAAGATGAACCGTACAGGAAGCAAAGGCAATGGGGAAGTAGAGGGTGGAGATCGGATAGAACAAGAACGTGTAAAACGCAATGAAGAAAACATGAAATGGCAGATGAAACCGAAAGTGTAGCAGCTTCATGAGATGGGAAAAACGAAGGCTACTGTAGGCGCATTTAACAGTGAAGATTATGATGGGGTGCAGTTCTTCGTGATGTGCATTTTTGGGTTGGGATCAGCAATAAGCAAGGCGTTCGAAATATTGAGAAGGGAAAGGCTGAAGGCGTCAAGAAGAAGTGAGTTTTGGGGAGAACTGATACTGTGTTTATATATATGAGGATGGTGAGAAAGTTTCAGGAAGTTGGATAATGTTTGGGGATTGTTCTGCTTGCGGTTTGATGTACATGATGGGAGGAAAGGCGAGTGAGCTTCAGGAAGTGTTTTGGGTTTGGGAACATGAGCTGAAGCGTGGAAGGGAATTGGGAACGAACGCATATAGCAAGTGGAAGGAACTGGCGGTGGCAATGGAAACAAATAGAAAAGAAATGGAAATAAACGTGAAGGATTGGAACTGTGCATGGTGGGGAGGATGTTTCGAATGGAAGACTAGCATGTATATATATGCGAAAACGAACAGCCTAAAGGAGGAGTATTAACCGTGAAACACGTGGTGCATTTGTGGATATATATTCAATCTTGGTTTAAGGTAAGTATTCGGGTTAGTTGCAAATTCTTATAAGATTAATTAATTTAAACACACTATTTAAAATAATTATCACTTGATAACAGAATGGAACAAAATCTAGCGACACTAGAATTATAAATTCGACCGCTGTATTCTAGAAACAGTTGGACAGATGTTGAAGCAGCAGGAGTTTTCGATTAAATTAAACCACTGTTTAATTTAACTGAAATCAAACTGCCTCAGCGATGAATGAATCCAAGGTGAGTTTAACTCACTCAGTTATCCCATTTATATTTTAATATAAATTGTGTTTTATTATCTGTGTGTCATGTTTGCTAATTATTGACTGATCGTTGATTGTTTGGTTGTTTGTTGAATATTTGTATATTATTTAAATTAAACGGTTGTTTAATTTAAATGAAATGGAATCGTTATTTTTAACGATGATCTCCAAACAAGGTAACTTACCTTATTGGTTACGTTTATAATAATATAAACATATTTAAATTAAACTGGATGCTTTGATTATTATTATTGGTTGATCACTATCAGTTGAATTGATTATTTATTTGCATATGATCATTATATGAACTGTTTAACCAACATGAGTGGATTTTTGACTTGGTGGTTGTTTGTTGAATCTAAATTCAACATTTATTTTGTTATTAACCAATGGGTAGTATTGGTTGGAGAACTAATAGCAGATGACCAAAATATACACTGTTTATAAAGACTGATTTACCGATAGGTAAATCGATGAAAACTAAGTTATAAAATTTATCTTATAACTGAGTATCAATTTTAGAAATCTATTATTTTAAATGGAGTTTATAAAAAGTAAATAAACCAACCACATATATGTTAATTGTTTAAATCCCCAATCACCATTTTTGTACCAAAATCTGACCGTGTGCGAAGCACATGCCTCGTCTAAATTATTAAATGATTTATAAAACTAATTATTATATTACTAAGATGGATAAGCAAGTGAGCGAGGATTAATGAAATGATTAATAATTGAGATTAATGGTTTAGGAAATAATTAGAATGGAATTATATTAAGTCGATGATTATTTATTAAATAATAATCGAAGAAATGAGGTTATTTAAATTAATAATATTATTTATTAATTTAAATGGAAAGATGAGTCGGAGTTGGTCGACGAGTTAATCATGTTTTAAAATTTGTCACGCCAACTGTTTTAACGGAAACTGATTATGAATTTAAATTAATTTGTGCCGATTAACCTAATGAAATAATTTAGTGAATGGTGTTTAATCTCATTAGAATTAAAAAGGAAATTGGATATTAAATTAAGTTAATGATAAAGTAAATGAATAATAAGAAATCTCTTCTTAAATGAAGTTCATTTAAGTAATCAAAGATAGTAATGAAATATAATTGAATTTCAAAGTGAGTTTGTCTACGGGTTTATATTTAAACCGGGGTTGGTAAATCAAATTATAAAAGGATTTAGAAGCAAAGGCGACAGGCTTAAAATAAATGTTACTTAATGCTTGAATTAAGTAAGGGAAATCGAAATGAAAAAGGGTTTATATTAAACCAGAATTTTATAAATGAGTTTATAAAAAGAGATGGGAAGTTAAAGTGTTAATTTTAAATTAATGATACTTAAGAATGGTATTAAGTGAAATTGGTGAGATTTAAAGTAAGATTTCCTGGGAGAATGATTGAAAGGATTATAAGGAGGGATTATTGTAATTGAATTGGGTAAAAGATCGAGTAATGAGATTTGTAATAAAATCCAGATAATGAAACAAATAATTTAAAGACGATAAAGTTTAAAAGTTAATGTTTTATTAATCATTTACTAAATCAATAAATTTAGTAATAATAATATATTCAAAGGGGAGATTTCAAAAATAAAAAGGGTTATAAAACCGTATGTTAAATAAAATAGTGAAATGGTAATTGTTGGTATTAGAACGAATACGAGTTTTTGAATTACAATTCATATTTATCTTATGATAAGAATGATGTTGATCAAGGTCTGAGAGGTAATTAGAGTACCCAACTTGAACGACTTCAGGATTATCGAAGGATGATATTAGTTGTAATAGGGGAAATGTTCTGAGAAATATTAATATAACGTTATTTGTAAATATTGGAAATATATATATAATGTGATTCCTGATTAAAAGGAATTAAAAAGAGGCTTGAAAAGATAAAGTGATATTTCCATAATAAAAGGAATACAAGGAGATTTGTGAAAATATAACGATATTTTCAAAAGAATAAAGAGATGAGATTTAGAGTGGATATTTTAAAAAGATAAGTGACAATTATGGTGTTCAAATAACGAAAACAAAGGAGATATCGTAACTATGGTTTAAAAAGAATAAGTTGAATCGGGTTCCCAATTAAAGACTATAAGTAATGTGTAGCAATGGTTTGAAAGGATAGTTAACGGGAAATTTGGATATGATTTTAAGATACTTTTCTAAGCATATAATAAAATAATTTGAGAATATTTATATATTAAAACTAAGATATTATCTGTAGTATTACAACTGATATATTATTTTAATGGCCAAGTGACGCTGTGTAATAAACCAATGGATCTGTTTTATTTTGGTTGTTTATTTTGATAGTTAAATAACCGACTATCAAAATCTGGCCCAACGGTATTGGTACGGAAAGACCGGGATCGAACTTATATTCGAACGCCATTCCGACCAATAAATACGAATACGTGAAGATGCAGATTGAAGACAGAGAAATTGAAGACCGTAAATCTTCATGAGCGGAAGAACTATTGTTAAATACCTTTGGCTAATCCCTAGAGTTAACAATGATTCTGTCGTGATTGGAATCTACGGATTGCAAGGACTACTCGCTACTCATTTATAGGGTGATTCCTAGGATGTGTGTAACAACCCGGAAAATCTGGGCCAGTTTAAAATTTTTATTTTGGCGATTTTAGCGTATTTTGATTATTTAAAATGGATTATTTTAAATAATATCGACGAAAAAACTATTTTGAATATAATTCGAACGTATATATTATATACGTCGTCGTTAGAATATATAATAATTATATATAATTATAAATAGAATTGAAAATGGCGCGGTAGTTCGATAATTCGATTTCAAACTTCAATTGAATGTACCGGGTGCAAAACAATCCGGATTTTAGTGAAACCAAAAATATTTAAATCTGTTAGTGAATATCTTTCTAATGAATTCGACCAATCGAAATTTGATAGCGGGAATCAAAAGATATGTCCAGTTGAAAATTCTGAATAGTCGCTATGGAATTCAGGCCCTTAAAAATGGACATTTTGCCGATGACCTCGGATTTCGACGAAACCACTTTTGTTGGATCCGCAGTGTCAAGTTATTGCTAGATTCCAAATTTCATAATTTTTCGAATCAATATGTGAGCGTGGCGAAGGAAAACGCGTTTGACCAGTTTCAGTTAATTTTAATCGACTGGAAATTGGCCATTTTTCTAACGGTCTCAGAATTCGACGAAACTAGTTTTGTTAGGACCGTATCGTCAATACGAAGCTAGAAAATATTTTTCTGGAATTTTTCTAGTTAGTATGTGACCCCGGTAATTTGAAATGTGCGTTTAAAATTCAATATAGTGATTTAAATGTAAATTCAAAAGGAAACCGATTGTAATGATCAAACCAGCTTGCGATACATATCGCATTGTGTTCGGAATGGGGGTAAAACGCTATGGACGACAGGCGGTGGACCTCGTTTCGAGGTCGTATGTAAAAGTCAACCTTTTTACAAATTAAAAAAAAAATATATATATATATATATATTATTTTAATTTCCCTCCCTCCCTCTTATCTTCACTGGCCCCCCCCCCCCGTTCCCTTTTATTTTCAGAAGGAAAAAAAAAAACAAAAACCCTAAAAACCTAAATCGGATCGCCGCCCCTCCCTCCAATCATCACCGCCTCCATCGATCGCACCCACGAAGCCGCCCTCCTCCTCCTTCAATCAGAGCTGTCGCCCCCTCGAGATCGCATCGACGAAGAAGCCGCGCCCCCCCTTGAAGCCCTCGACGCCGACGAGGAAGCCAGCGCCTCCTGCCACGACGGTTCGAACGCCACCGCGAGCCCCTGGAAGCCGCCGACGACCTCTTCTTTCCCCTCCCCTTCTTCGCAGATCGGTGAGCATTTTTTTTTTTTTTTTTTTTTTATTTTATTTATTCAGTAAAAATTGTTTTGATTTTATATTTAAAACTGATTTGATTTTATAAAATAAATATTAAAAACTGTTTTGTTTTAAAAAGATAAAACTGGTTTGTTTTTCTTAGATTTAAAAACTGGGTTTTTAAGATGAAAAAGAATTTTAAAAACAGAATTTTTTTTAAAAGAAAATAAAACTGAATTTTTATTTTAAGTTATAAAAACTTTTTTTTTATATATAAAGTTTTAAAACTGTTTTTTTATAAAAGAGTTTTAAAAACAGAAATTTAAAAAGAGAAACTGATTATTATAAAAGAAAATAAAAACAGAATTTTTAAAAAGTTAAAACTGATTTTTTTTCCTAAAAAGGCAAAACTGTTTTTTTTAAGTTGCATAAACTGATTTTTTATGAATTTTTAAAAACTGATTTTTAGGAGTTTTAAAACTGGATTTAAAAAGAAAGTTAAAAACTGATTTCTTTAAAAAGTAAAAATCATATTTTTATTTATTGAAAGTCGAAGTAAAAATCAGATTTTTATATATTGAATAACATAGTAAAAATTCGATTTTTACATATGTAGAGAATACGGGTGAAAGCGACAAAAGGCGAAGATTTCTATTAAGGAAGAATCGTGTGAGTGGATAGCTATTGGTGAGGATTTCTCACTCTTCAATTTCTTTTTAAAATTTTATATATATGTGTTGAAAGTGGAAGTGAATTGCTATATATAAATATCTATATATATATATATACGCCCCTCGTCCACAAACCATGGACGATATTTATTGGTTGAAATTGTTGTGAAAATTGATTGATAGCGAAGTGAAATAACATATATATGAAAGGTGAAATTTATATATATAGCGAAGTGAAATAACATATATATGAAGAGTGAAATTTATATATATAGCGAAGTGAAATAACATATATATGAAGGGTGAAATTTATATATATAGCGAAGTGAAATAACATATATATGAAGAGTGAAATTTATATATATATAGCGAAGTGAATATCGAATATATCGAAAGTGAAAATATTGAATATATTGAAAGTGAAAATATTGAATATATTGAAAGTGAAAATATCGAATATATTGAAAGTGAAAATATTGAATATATTGAAAGTGAAAGTATCGAATATATTGAAAATGAATATATCGTATATATTGAAAATGAATATATCGTATGTATTGAAAATGAAAATATCGTATATAGTGAAAGGTGAATATATATATATATATATATATGAATTGAAAACGATGTATATGAAATATATATATGAATTGAAAACGATGTATATGAAATATATATATGAATTGAAAACGATGTATATGAAATATATATATGAATTGAAAACGATGTATATGAAATATTCGAATTGAAAACGATGTATATGAAATATTCGAATTGAACTGAATAGAAAACGAATTCGAATTGAATTGAATAGAAAACGAATTCGAATTGAATTGAATAGAAAACGAATTCGAATTGAATTGAATAGAAAACGAATTCGAATTGAATTGAATAGAAAACGAATTCGAATTGAATTGAATAGAAAACGAATTCGAATTGAATTGAAATTTGAATTGAATAGAAATGAATTTTAAAACGAATCTATAAAGAAGAATTCAATTGTGATTTGAATTGAAAAGGAAGTTGAAAATGTTTTTGAAACGAATTCAAAACTATTTATATAATTCGTTTTAAATAGAAATCGACGAAATATATATTATATATATATTATATATATAATAAATGGCCTGAATAGAACGCGCCGCGCTGCGGCAGTTCGCGAATTTCGACCATTGACTTCGAACGGACATTACGGGAGATCCGACCGTCGGATTCTCCTGAAATCAGAACCGTTGGGTTCGTATCGAAAAGAGCTTTCTAAGGAATATTAGAAATTTGAAATCTAACGGTTGGATTTGGAGATACGTCCAAATCAAATTCGGAAAAGGTCGCTGTAAGTGCAGTTCGATGGCCATTGATGGAAATCGACCGTACAGGCCTTGATAAAATTATTAAAAATAGTAATAATTTGTGTAAAATCATAAGAAATGATTTGGGAAGAATTGGGATGAAAAACTCCATATTTGAAAAGATAAAAATAGATTTTTATCGAAATGAACTAGTTTTGAACTAGGATTATAATTCTATTTATTTTTAAATAAATAAATTGAATTCGAAAAGGGTTTTAAAAATAACCAAAATTCCAATGATTGCATTGGAGTGGATTTGAATCGAAATTGTCTTCGGAATATTTCGATGTTGGGATTCGTGATTATACAGGTGTTGTTATGGAAATTTGAAAGATATATATATATATATCGTTATTTCCCATACGACATCTGTTAGTCGTAGAACTCGATATTGAATATAAGCCGATATATTTTCTATTCAGAGCCTTGTATTGAATATCGAATGTGATTTGGGTTTGTCGTGAATGGTGTCTTCACTAACACTGTTCTTGAACCCAGTTGAGAAAAGATTAAATCTTTTTATTTAGATTTAATGAAGTGTACCAATTAAATAATATTTAATTGGAATTGAATTGATATTGATTTTTGGGTTTATCGTGAACAGTGTTTTAAATAACACTCGTTCTTTAACCCGATAATTAATGGAATGTGACTTTGGGTTTATCGCGAACCGTGTTTTTAGATGACACTGATTCTTTAACCCAGTCACAGATTAAAACTAAGTGGAGTTTTAATGAATCTTTAATTAGATTGAAAAGATCGAGAATGGAGTATCACCAGTTTTGCTCCAGGCGATAGTTAAATCTTTAATTAGATTTGAACGTGAAATTTAGAAACTAACTGTCGGTTAGCCAAGCAGAATGGTTTTCTGGATATTGATCTGATGTTGGTTTCGGCCTTCGGGGTTAATATTTGGGGAATTATTCTCTTGATTAATTTACGGTTAGTGACTAATGAATTGGAATGAGGCGTATGTTAAATTTGATTGATTGATGGTTTGGATTGTGCTCGACCAGTTTATGAGCAGAATATGCTTTTACATTTAGCATTGGGTTGGGTTGAAAATATCTGTGTGCTAACGCCTTGTGAAACACTTCACGATTTGACGATAAGGTGTTTAGCGATGTTGTGTTCATTTCAAATTTAACGAATGATTGTGAAATGATATTTTTCTTAAGTGAAAAGAAATGTATTCCCGATTTTGGACAGGGAATGTTTTATAAAAATGTTTTATAAAACAGAAAGGATTTCAAGGCCCAAAACCCGATGATTTCTAAAGTGATTTAGAAATGTATTATATGTTACATTGTGATTATTATGTTGTGAAATGATTTTCCCTACTTCGGGATATGAAATGATTTAGTATGTGACTAAAGATTCGGGTAACCCTGAGACTAAAAGTATGGGTGAGAGGGCGGTGTATGCTCTCCTGAGTGGGAGGTGCATCGTCGGTGTAGCCTACTCCTATGTGGGGTAGGTGCACATATATATATCGAGTTGCGAGGTGCGTACCCTTTGCCTTGTCGATGGGGAGCACGATATTTGGTTGCATACTTGTTTGTATGCATTGTTATGTTTTGGAATTCACATTTCCAAATGATTTGATTTGAGATCCCGAAGTGAAATCTACTTTGATATAGAAAGTTAGATATGTATTTCAAATGATTTGAAATAAGAAATCGGGAATAAAATCCAAAGGAATAATTTCTGTAAATTGAATTGGATTTGGAAAATCTAAGTGTTGTGATTAATCTAAGTGGGTAGATTGGGATATTGCATGTTGTGTGATGCATAGTAGATCCATATATCTATATTGATTGTTGCTTATACACTGGCTTTCATGGGGGTAAACCCGTTCCGCGAAAGTGGCGTGGTCCCGTGATTTGCCTTATTTTTAAACAAGTTTAACAACTGTTTTTGAGTTCTCACACCAGTCCCATGACTGACCTGTAGTTTGCTTTTCCCTTGCGAACTCGGGTGCCCCTATTTTCCACACGGGCAGTCGAGTAGTTTTATTTTGCAGATGTTTTGAGCAGGATTCTGGATTGAAGCTTTAAGCTGTGTCCAGGCATTTACAGTCTTCCGCTGTGTAGTTTATATTCCCGCTGTGCACTGTTTTACATTTATGTAAATTTATCTTCCGCTGTGTATTATTTTCGATATACTCTGATATTCTGTACTCTGATGTAACATTATTATGATGTTTATTGAAGTCTTCTGTTATTTGTTCTGATGTGTTGTATACCCAAAGTTAGCGTATGCGGGATTCGAACGGTCTTGGTCGGTTTAGCGATCGATTAGGTCCGGGCGAAATCCGTGTCGTTACAACGTGGTATCAGAGCTTTGGTTAAACTCAAATCTTTGGGGTACAACTCGTTAGAACAGAATAAAAGACTCATCGGAGGTAGGATTAGTAATGTCCTATAAAAGAATCCTCATTAGAGATAGAATCAGTAGCATTCTAGGATGAGTGACTCGTTAGAGATGGGGTTAGAAATGCCCTAGAATGAGTCGAGAGTTATTTGTTTATAAATAACGTATTTGTGATTATATATATAATCTGATTTTAGAAAATATGATTTTAAATATATAAAATTATATATTTGAAAATATAATCAATTAATTGATTGATGTTTGTGTTGTTGGTTTATTTGTTTGATAATTTTTAACCATTTAGCCAATTGAACCAAATAGTAAACTGTATTGAAAATTGGTCGCATTTGCTTGCATATACATATACTTACTTTGAACAGGTCATAGCAAGGAGGCTAGAGCAGAGAATAAAATTTGTTTGCCCGACAAATAGGTACATGTTTACTACATAATTTCCTGTTTTGTTTGGGTGATGATGATTTTGTGAGCCTATTGGCTAGCCGCTTGGCTTTTTCTTTTTCTTTTTGAGATCTGAAGGACCGGGGAAGCTATTTGAAATTCCCCGATGCTCCCGGTGCAGGGGAGGTTATGGCGAAATTTTTCGAAAATTTAGGGAGTTAGCCAAATTTTTGAAATTTTGAAAATTCTCAGAAACCAAAGGGTTGGAGAATGAAAGCCAAATCGAACATAGAGTTGATTATTCAAACCACTTTCGACTTTGTTCCTTTTCGGGGACGAAAAGTTTTAAGTGGGGGAGATTGTAACAACCCGGAAAATCTGGGCCAGTTTAAAATTTTTATTTTGGCGATTTTAGCGTATTTTGATTATTTAAAATGGATTATTTTAAATAATATCGACGAAAAAACTATTTTGAATATAATTCGAACGTATATATTATATACGTCGTCGTTAGAATATATAATAATTATATATAATTATAAATAGAATTGAAAATGGCGCGGTAGTTCGATAATTCGATTTCAAACTTCAATTGAATGTACCGGGTGCAAAACAATCCGGATTTTAGTGAAACCAAAAATATTTAAATCTGTTAGTGAATATCTTTCTAATGAATTCGACCAATCGAAATTTGATAGCGGGAATCAAAAGATATGTCCAGTTGAAAATTCTGAATAGTCGCTATGGAATTCAGGCCCTTAAAAATGGACATTTTGCCGATGACCTCGGATTTCGACGAAACCACTTTTGTTGGATCCGCAGTGTCAAGTTATTGCTAGATTCCAAATTTCATAATTTTTCGAATCAATATGTGAGCGTGGCGAAGGAAAACGCGTTTGACCAGTTTCAGTTAATTTTAATCGACTGGAAATTGGCCATTTTTCTAACGGTCTCAGAATTCGACGAAACTAGTTTTGTTAGGACCGTATCGTCAATACGAAGCTAGAAAATATTTTTCTGGAATTTTTCTAGTTAGTATGTGACCCCGGTAATTTGAAATGTGCGTTTAAAATTCAATATAGTGATTTAAATGTAAATTCAAAAGGAAACCGATTGTAATGATCAAACCAGCTTGCGATACATATCGCATTGTGTTCGGAATGGGGGTAAAACGCTATGGACGACAGGCGGTGGACCTCGTTTCGAGGTCGTATGTAAAAGTCAACCTTTTTACAAATTAAAAAAAAATATATATATATATATATTATTTTAATTTCCCTCCCTCCCTCTTATCTTCACTGCCCCCCCCCCCCCCCCGTTCCCTTTTATTTTCAGAAGGAAAAAAAAAAACAAAAACCCTAAAAACCTAAATCGGATCGCCGCCCCTCCCTCCAATCATCACCGCCTCCATCGATCGCACCCACGAAGCCGCCCTCCTCCTCCTTCAATCAGAGCTGTCGCCCCCTCGAGATCGCATCGACGAAGAAGCCGCGCCCCCCTTGAAGCCCTCGACGCCGACGAGGAAGCCAGCGCCTCCTGCCACGACGGTTCGAACGCCACCGCGAGCCCCTGGAAGCCGCCGACGACCTCTTCTTTCCCCTCCCCTTCTTCGCAGATCGGTGAGCATTTTTTTTTTTTTTTTTATTATTTTATTTATTCAGTAAAAATTGTTTTGATTTTATATTTAAAACTGATTTGATTTTATAAAATAAATATTAAAAACTGTTTTGTTTTAAAAAGATAAAACTGGTTTGTTTTTCTTAGATTTAAAAACTGGGTTTTTAAGATGAAAAAGAATTTTAAAAACAGAATTTTTTTTAAAAGAAAATAAAACTGAATTTTTATTTTAAGTTATAAAAACTTTTTTTTTATATATAAAGTTTTAAAACTGTTTTTTTATAAAAGAGTTTTAAAAACAGAAATTTAAAAAGAGAAACTGATTATTATAAAAGAAAATAAAAACAGAATTTTTAAAAAGTTAAAACTGATTTTTTTTCCTAAAAAGGCAAAACTGTTTTTTTTAAGTTGCATAAACTGATTTTTTATGAATTTTTAAAAACTGATTTTTAGGAGTTTTAAAACTGGATTTAAAAAGAAAGTTAAAAACTGATTTCTTTAAAAAGTAAAAATCATATTTTTATTTATTGAAAGTCGAAGTAAAAATCAGATTTTTATATATTGAATAACATAGTAAAAATTCGATTTTTACATATGTAGAGAATACGGGTGAAAGCGACAAAAGGCGAAGATTTCTATTAAGGAAGAATCGTGTGAGTGGATAGCTATTGGTGAGGATTTCTCACTCTTCAATTTCTTTTTAAAATTTTATATATATGTGTTGAAAGTGGAAGTGAATTGCTATATATAAATATCTATATATATATATATATACGCCCCTCGTCCACAAACCATGGACGATATTTATTGGTTGAAATTGTTGTGAAAATTGATTGATAGCGAAGTGAAATAACATATATATGAAAGGTGAAATTTATATATATAGCGAAGTGAAATAACATATATATGAAGAGTGAAATTTATATATATAGCGAAGTGAAATAACATATATATGAAGGGTGAAATTTATATATATAGCGAAGTGAAATAACATATATATGAAGAGTGAAATTTATATATATATAGCGAAGTGAATATCGAATATATCGAAAGTGAAAATATTGAATATATTGAAAGTGAAAATATTGAATATATTGAAAGTGAAAATATCGAATATATTGAAAGTGAAAATATTGAATATATTGAAAGTGAAAGTATCGAATATATTGAAAATGAATATATCGTATATATTGAAAATGAATATATCGTATGTATTGAAAATGAAAATATCGTATATAGTGAAAGGTGAATATATATATATATATATATGAATTGAAAACGATGTATATGAAATATATATATGAATTGAAAACGATGTATATGAAATATATATATGAATTGAAAACGATGTATATGAAATATATATATGAATTGAAAACGATGTATATGAAATATTCGAATTGAAAACGATGTATATGAAATATTCGAATTGAACTGAATAGAAAACGAATTCGAATTGAATTGAATAGAAAACGAATTCGAATTGAATTGAATAGAAAACGAATTCGAATTGAATTGAATAGAAAACGAATTCGAATTGAATTGAATAGAAAACGAATTCGAATTGAATTGAATAGAAAACGAATTCGAATTGAATTGAAATTTGAATTGAATAGAAATGAATTTTAAAACGAATCTATAAAGAAGAATTCAATTGTGATTTGAATTGAAAAGGAAGTTGAAAATGTTTTTGAAACGAATTCAAAACTATTTATATAATTCGTTTTAAATAGAAATCGACGAAATATATATTATATATATATTATATATATAATAAATGGCCTGAATAGAACGCGCCGCGCTGCGGCAGTTCGCGAATTTCGACCATTGACTTCGAACGGACATTACGGGAGATCCGACCGTCGGATTCTCCTGAAATCAGAACCGTTGGGTTCGTATCGAAAAGAGCTTTCTAAGGAATATTAGAAATTTGAAATCTAACGGTTGGATTTGGAGATACGTCCAAATCAAATTCGGAAAAGGTCGCTGTAAGTGCAGTTCGATGGCCATTGATGGAAATCGACCGTACAGGCCTTGATAAAATTATTAAAAATAGTAATAATTTGTGTAAAATCATAAGAAATGATTTGGGAAGAATTGGGATGAAAAACTCCATATTTGAAAAGATAAAAATAGATTTTTATCGAAATGAACTAGTTTTGAACTAGGATTATAATTCTATTTATTTTTAAATAAATAAATTGAATTCGAAAAGGGTTTTAAAAATAACCAAAATTCCAATGATTGCATTGGAGTGGATTTGAATCGAAATTGTCTTCGGAATATTTCGATGTTGGGATTCGTGATTATACAGGTGTTGTTATGGAAATTTGAAAGATATATATATATATATCGTTATTTCCCATACGACATCTGTTAGTCGTAGAACTCGATATTGAATATAAGCCGATATATTTTCTATTCAGAGCCTTGTATTGAATATCGAATGTGATTTGGGTTTGTCGTGAATGGTGTCTTCACTAACACTGTTCTTGAACCCAGTTGAGAAAAGATTAAATCTTTTTATTTAGATTTAATGAAGTGTACCAATTAAATAATATTTAATTGGAATTGAATTGATATTGATTTTTGGGTTTATCGTGAACAGTGTTTTAAATAACACTCGTTCTTTAACCCGATAATTAATGGAATGTGACTTTGGGTTTATCGCGAACCGTGTTTTTAGATGACACTGATTCTTTAACCCAGTCACAGATTAAAACTAAGTGGAGTTTTAATGAATCTTTAATTAGATTGAAAAGATCGAGAATGGAGTATCACCAGTTTTGCTCCAGGCGATAGTTAAATCTTTAATTAGATTTGAACGTGAAATTTAGAAACTAACTGTCGGTTAGCCAAGCAGAATGGTTTTCTGGATATTGATCTGATGTTGGTTTCGGCCTTCGGGGTTAATATTTGGGGAATTATTCTCTTGATTAATTTACGGTTAGTGACTAATGAATTGGAATGAGGCGTATGTTAAATTTGATTGATTGATGGTTTGGATTGTGCTCGACCAGTTTATGAGCAGAATATGCTTTTACATTTAGCATTGGGTTGGGTTGAAAATATCTGTGTGCTAACGCCTTGTGAAACACTTCACGATTTGACGATAAGGTGTTTAGCGATGTTGTGTTCATTTCAAATTTAACGAATGATTGTGAAATGATATTTTTCTTAAGTGAAAAGAAATGTATTCCCGATTTTGGACAGGGAATGTTTTATAAAAATGTTTTATAAAACAGAAAGGATTTCAAGGCCCAAAACCCGATGATTTCTAAAGTGATTTAGAAATGTATTATATGTTACATTGTGATTATTATGTTGTGAAATGATTTTCCCTACTTCGGGATATGAAATGATTTAGTATGTGACTAAAGATTCGGGTAACCCTGAGACTAAAAGTATGGGTGAGAGGGCGGTGTATGCTCTCCTGAGTGGGAGGTGCATCGTCGGTGTAGCCTACTCCTATGTGGGGTAGGTGCACATATATATATCGAGTTGCGAGGTGCGTACCCTTTGCCTTGTCGATGGGGAGCACGATATTTGGTTGCATACTTGTTTGTATGCATTGTTATGTTTTGGAATTCACATTTCCAAATGATTTGATTTGAGATCCCGAAGTGAAATCTACTTTGATATAGAAAGTTAGATATGTATTTCAAATGATTTGAAATAAGAAATCGGGAATAAAATCCAAAGGAATAATTTCTGTAAATTGAATTGGATTTGGAAAATCTAAGTGTTGTGATTAATCTAAGTGGGTAGATTGGGATATTGCATGTTGTGTGATGCATAGTAGATCCATATATCTATATTGATTGTTGCTTATACACTGGCTTTCATGGGGGTAAACCCGTTCCGCGAAAGTGGCGTGGTCCCGTGATTTGCCTTATTTTTAAACAAGTTTAACAACTGTTTTTGAGTTCTCACACCAGTCCCATGACTGACCTGTAGTTTGCTTTTCCCTTGCGAACTCGGGTGCCCCTATTTTCCACACGGGCAGTCGAGTAGTTTTATTTTGCAGATGTTTTGAGCAGGATTCTGGATTGAAGCTTTAAGCTGTGTCCAGGCATTTACAGTCTTCCGCTGTGTAGTTTATATTCCCGCTGTGCACTGTTTTACATTTATGTAAATTTATCTTCCGCTGTGTATTATTTTCGATATACTCTGATATTCTGTACTCTGATGTAACATTATTATGATGTTTATTGAAGTCTTCTGTTATTTGTTCTGATGTGTTGTATACCCAAAGTTAGCGTATGCGGGATTCGAACGGTCTTGGTCGGTTTAGCGATCGATTAGGTCCGGGCGAAATCCGTGTCGTTACAATGTGGTAGAGGAGTGTCTTCGGTTTGTCCAGTCCTAGGACAACTTGTATAGACGGATGTCTGACAGAGTATTTCCAAAGGAATCACGTACGTTGATTTCCTCAAACGTACCAAGTTGTTGGCATAGAAGGGAAACTTCTTTAGCTTAACAACAAGAGTATTTTTGTGGACATCAATTAGTGGTATCTGGCGGATTTGACGATGTGGCATTCAAAGTGAATGGTGGCCAGATGTTCTAGAAAGAAGATTCAAAACCTCAAACCTCATCAACCGGGAAATGACAAAAATCGGGCAGGCAGCATGGCTATGTGGATCGCACCCATTAGGGTGTATAATCACCTATCTAGAGAAATTCCTTTTGCTTCTTTAATCTATCAATGTTGTCCCTTTCCGGGAAACGGTGGGTAGCTCCCAACCGTTGGTGATATACATTCGATACACTCAAGCGAAATGAGTGGTCGGTCATGTGTGGGCCGGGTTGCAAGACGTTCTTGTTGAACCCAGTGTATTCGCCTCTAGAGATACACTATCGGCAGGTGGTTCCATACCTTGTCATAGTCGGAATCCAATCTCCAAAAAGTGCCCGCGGTTTTGTTTGTATACTATATATGTGGAGCGTGAGATGCAAGCGTTCTGCTAGATTCTATTTATTTGTATTTAGACACTATCATAATAGCAGAATAGTATTGTTTTTCAAAAATGTTTTGGGTTACCGTAAGGTAAAAACCGTCCGTATTTATGTGTGGATTTAGTCTTACGATTATCCTTTTCTTCAAAAGGATTTTAACTCTAAAATCAAGTTGGATGATATTATAAACTTAGCGAGTTTTTCTCACTCTGGTTCACCAGACTGACCCGGTATTTGTAATTCTCGGGTTAGACCGGGTTGTACAGGATCAGGTTATCAGTTGCTGTGAAGTCCAAAGACGAGCCGAAGGAGTTCAGAAGTATGGTGTTATACCGTTATTATTCCGCTGTGTGTTACATATATGAGGACAAACTATTATAACTGTTCCGATGTATTGATGTACTCTGATGTTGTAAGTATTATTCCAAGCTCTCAATAAAAGTTATTTCTACATTATATTTTGTTCGGCTGCGATGTGAGACTCTGATGGTATTGTGTTGTTATTCTTCTATTCTAACTTTCTTTCTAATAACGTTCCTTTGTTTTCGATGCTGGAATGTTCGACATGGTATTTTTGTGTCGATTTTCAAGGTTGAAAATCCCTGTTCGTTACATATTATAATTGAAAATCGACTTGAGTGAGTAGTTATGGAAATTCGTTCCTTACCAAATTAATTCAGAAATTTCAGCCAACACAACAGTCAAACAATAATAATTGCAGAAAATAAATTATTGTACAACCAAGTCGCTGCCTTTGCAGAACTTTTTACAAGCAATGTCTAAATATTTTAAGCAACTACAACACCTGTAGAGTTAGATTTTTTTTACAATGGGATATGATAGTTCGTCTAGAGTAGTTGAATAGTGTTAGCTATTTGATCTCGGAATCCTTAGTTATTGTTTGACTGTTTTTGCTTCTCACCTTGATCTTCGAAAAAAATTTCTGAAAATTTCACTCTTTTTTTTTGAAAAGAAAGTAAATAAAAACAAATGAAAATAAAACACACCGAGTAGAAATTAAAATGAAGAACTAAAAGAAAACTGACTCAAAATTAAAACCGAGAACTAAGGAAAACTAAGTTCAGTTCATAAGGAAAGGAAAAAAAATATTGCAAACAAAAGGAAACTAGAAAGTAGGACTAAAAAATTGAAAGTCAAATAAATTAAAATTAAGAAATAAATCAAGAACTTGCCGCCATGTGTTTTAGGCATAGAACAACTCACGCCCTCTTTTCTTCTTTTTAAGGCCTCACACTACCTTCTCACAGTCAACCCCAAAGAAAATTATCATGCACCCTATTAGAAAAATTCAACCCGAAATAATGGAGAAAAATTAGCCGCTTCTCTTAATTTTTTTCTTCTGGAAATCAAATCGGTCGAATTGGGGATAGATGTTTCCGAACCAGGTTCCTAGGGTTTTTGAATGGCGAAGGAGAATTGGTGATGGAGCTGTGCAATAAAGGAAGTTGGTCGGTATTCTATGGAGGAACATAAGGCTAGGTGAATTCGGGTATCTGCAGCGGTGAGGGCTTGTGTTGAGGTAGAGGTTGCTGGTCGGAGTTAAGTGCGTGATTGCTCAGGCGAGGTTGCGAGTTATCGTTGGGTGGTAGGATGATGATGCGTGAGTTTTAGGCTTTGTTGTCTGCGTAGTTTGATGGTGACTTGTGAAGTGCGGCTGGACAGTTGTTGATGAAGAAACAATGATTGTGTTGATTTTGTGGATTATGGTATAGGGAGGGAGGTTCGTGAACCTTGATTATTTAGGTGCTAATGGGTATGACTGGTGTGTTTCTGGTGACGGTTAACAGTGGAGGATGTTCAGTGGGGTGATGTATACGATGGCGATTGAAAGAGAATTTGATGGGTGAAATTAGAGCAATGAAAAATATATAGCAAGGAAATAAAATTTAGGACTATTTTTTATTTTATTTTATTTCGGGAAAAGGAAAGCAATTGTAAAGGGAAAGAAATTAAAGAGCAAAATGGCAAAAAGTTTTGTCTGTTTAGATGATTGTAGTATCATTGGCTAATACTAAACTAACTAATCAAGATTTTTTTCCTATATATAAAAGAAAACAAAAGGAAACAATAAAATAAAAACAAACACGAATCATAAATTGAATAAATAATAAAATTTAATTGTTGCCTCCCCGGAAAGCGCCAAAAACTTGTTAGACGCTTTCTAGGAAC
Organism: Allium sativum; assembly: GCA_030737875.1. Classification (NCBI taxonomy): domain Eukaryota; kingdom Viridiplantae; phylum Streptophyta; class Magnoliopsida; order Asparagales; family Amaryllidaceae; genus Allium; species Allium sativum. The sequence continues at coordinate 5,693,625 of CM060912.1, forward strand.
TAGAAAAGCGCAAATTTATTATAAATTATTACAAGCGCACAGGTGTGTAGTATGCTGGTCGATCACAGGGAGGAAAATTAAATTTTATTATTTATATATTTCGTGGGCAAGTTAGACGAAATTGGAGGATTTGATTGAAATAAAAATTGAAATTGCAATCTGATTAAGAACAAATATAATTGAACCGAAAATCAAATCACAATTATCAATTGAAAACAAATTAATACTGCAATTGAATTCACTACAGATTCGAATCTAATCGGATCTATAATAAATTCAATGATAGAAAATTAAACAGAATACTGAAAATAAAATTGCAGAACAAAATAAAGTTGTAGAATAGAAATAAACAAACAGGAAAGTAAAATTAGGATTACTACTGAATCTAATCAGACGATCAATCACTAATGAGAAAATAAGTGCAATGGTAAATTGTACTCTACCAATTCTAATTGAATAGACTGCTCAAATTACTAGACCAAAGCCGAGTATAGAGAAGAAAAGAAAACTCACAATTCATGGATGAAATTTACAATGAGAATACATGGGTATTTATATGATAGATAGCCAACCTAAACCCAAATACAATCACAAATGGACCTAAGTTAAATCTAGTCAATTTGGGCTTTTCCTCTTGCTTTGTTGACAATTCTTCATTGATTTCTGATATGCATAGCCCTTTTACCAATTATTTTCTTGTCCAAAAAGCAACTTGATGTAAGATCTTTATCTGCAAGTCTTCATATGTATATACACAACATTTTGATCTTTGTTTTCTATTTTCTGACTACATGTAGCTTAGTTGGCGTATCTGTAAAAGTGACAAAACAATACCCAAGTAATATTTATTTATACACAAAAGATAAAATATAAGAGCATAAAATAAACACATTTCTATGTTAATCAACATCGAAGGGGAAGTGTGGGAAGCTTACAGAACACTCAGGCATGGTAAAAGCTGGACATAAGTTGGAAAGATAGATCGACGAGGAGGAGGAGAAGTAGGAGTTAGAAAAAAAGGAAATAAAGAATCGAAATTTAGTCCAGTTGCCATTTCAAAGGGTTTGAAGCTCCGTGTTTTTGGAGGTGAATTAACTGTGGTCATTTTAGTAAGTAGTCACTTTCTTAGCTCAAATATGTCAAATAGAAAATATTTAAGAATAGTTAAATTTAAAATAATATGTATATACTTTAAATTTAATAGATTTTTTTATTAAAATAGTTTTATTAAAATAATTATGAAATTTTAATCAATAATTAGTTTAAAATAAAAGGTAATAAAATAGTTTTGATAAAAATAATAAACAAAAAGTTAGTTTCATTGCAATAGTTCGGTATAGATAGTGGAAATCTAAAATATTTCAAATATAATAATCCAACCCAAACTAAATATCCTTATTTCAAAACCCGACTTATTATTCATTTCAGATCTCAAATTCTTATTCAATAATTTTATGCAAATTCTATCCTTAGTTTTTTATTATTAAATCACATTATTATATTTCAAAATATTATATAATTAAGACCAAGTTAACCTAACTTGTTAAACTTATTACAGTTAGATCATTTAATTCAATTTCAAACTGTTAACTTCAGTACTTCCTAAAATTGGTTTAACTAAAGATGATTTAATTCATTTATATTAACAAAATCAAATAATTAATTTTTATTAAAGAAGTCAAATTATATGCTTCAACAATATCATATCCAAAATTAGTTAGGAACAAAACTAAATAAATCTTAAACTTTACTGTGTGCTTTAAATCATCTTATACTAAAGTTGTAAAATAAATCTTTATATTACATTGAAGTTTAAGGTAAATTTATATAAATTTGAAACTAGTTTAACATTCAAATTCTAAAATTTAATTATCTAATTTATTAAGTATTAAGTTATTATTTGTAAAATCTATATTTATGTATTAATATACTTATTCAATTACTTTATTTTATTTAGTAAAATTTAGATTACTTATATTTTAAAACTAAATAATGTTGCACTTTAAACTCTTTAATTATATTTTATAATGGACAATAACTTATAAGATAAACATATAAATTTTATTTTAAAATTTAAATTTATATCCATATTAAGTTAAGTCAAGGTTTAGTAAAATTTAATTTAAAATTCTAAAGTAACCTTATTAAATGAAAATATATTTGTAATTTTAGAAAATACTTAAAACAGAACTAATGGTGTTTGTATATGATCTTCTACCTAGGTCGAGTGCTATGTATCCAATCTGTTTAAATTCAATATCCGAGTATTTTTCATTGCATTCCAAACCACAATAAATTCAATTTCAATTCTTACAATCTATATAATCCCTCGGGTATATATATATATATATATATATATATATATATATATATATATATATATATGTATGTATATATATATATACACATATGTATATATATATATATAAACATATGTATTTATATAAATTTCAACCCATAATGATCTTTTCCTAAATCGATGGGAATGTGCATTGTGAGAACAAAATAAATATATATATATATAGTATTTCAGATATCACTTACAAATCAACATTTATCACAACGATCAAGTTTCGTGTCATATATGTCACTGTTTGTGTGTCACTTGTGCATACGATACATAACAAATTATCGTGAAATTTTTTCAAAATAATATTAACATTCCCATGTGTCATATCAAAGTGTTAGTTCACTGAATGATAACATTAGTCGTGAGTGAGTAAATTAACCTTAGTTTTAACTATTGTCAAAGCAACTTGATTTAAAACAAGACTAAACAGTCGTTCGATTTTGATTGAATTTCCAATCAATTCAGAATGCATCCAAACCAGTTCAGTAGTGTCGAGGACAATGATATGAGTTCAACGTAATTGACGACGCCTAAATCCAACCTCGTATGGATGAGTTATAGATTTTACAAGTTATCGATTATTTAAACGAAATTTAAATTCATTAATTATAAAATTAACCCATAATTACCCATCTTCCCCAGTGCGTAAACGCTACTTCCCGTAGCCTTATTTCGACCATGTAGTGGCTTCCACACTCAACCCTCTTCTATCCCCTAGGAAATCGCTAAATGAATATTCCATCAAACTCCTCTTCTCTGCTATGTCTCCCTACAATGCTCGAATCTTGCCCTCAGCTCATATCCGCCCTAATACTGCTATATATGTGCTAGGAAAAAACATGCGACACTTTTCAATGTTGAATTCCTCCAAACTACGGCTGCTCGATCTTTCTGCGACGACAAACACAACTGTGCCATCCCCTTTGCCTATCAAAAGCCATCAACCTTAAATCCTAGTGCCACAGCAAGAATCGATCATTCCCCAAATTATAGGCGCACAATATAAAATATACATCAAAATTAAGATCTTATCAATATAATTTTACTCTGGAGTTGATTTCACCATTTTCCCTCAAGCAGTAATTTGTTTTTGAATTTTATTGATGAGGCCGATTTCCTTTTTCTTGTTTACTGGGCATGAAAAGGAACGAGAGCTTGAGAGAGTGAGGATTGGGGGTATTTGAGGAGTAAGTCGATTTTTTTTCGATGGTTTTTTTCTTTTTTTAATTTCAAACTTTTTGAAGCGATCCAGATTTTTCTCTAGGAAGAAGGAGAATGTTGGAATGAAGAAAAAGGGGAAAAGAAAACGTGGCAGATTCTTTTTATTGATTTCAAAACGGGAGTAACATGTGTAAACATCATTACAAGTGCCAAAAGACTGTATTAAATTTTAACAAACGTATAATTAAAATTTAAAATTTTCTCTCTTTTCTTTATTTCCTTTTGAAACGATAAACCAATTGTATTTATGTCAACATACAACTAGAAGGGTACCGATGAGATACGGGACATGATGCACACAACAAACATTGTCTGTTTTGCCGAAAATATCGCGAGTACGGAACAATAAACATTCGAATTTTCCGAAACTAAAAATGATGTTATTCTTAGAAAACAATTTAGTATCTTTTTTTTTTAAATGTCTAAATTTTGAAAACATTTTATTCACAATGATTTATTCATTTTTTTAACTAAATTACTGAACGGAACGAACTTGCGTAGTTTACTACTAAATTTATTCCTTCGCTATATCTATTAAACGTATCTCAAATATTAAATTTCGTAATTAATGCAAACTTTAAATTTAAACCATATTTTCGCTATATTGGTTATCTCTACCGTATACTAATAAGATAAATCGATTTAAATGGAACCCATAAATTTTGATGTTTTCGATTATTTAGATCATATGTCACCTAATAACAAAAAAGGGGCATCCAATAAATTATGGGTCCCACTCAAATTTGTCATATCTTCACTCAAATGTGTCTTTGTCTTTATTAGTGAGGAAACCGATGAGAGTGGCCAGCCAAAGCCGTCAACTAGCAACCAATACCGATAGATAGTGTGAAGAGTTGATGATTATGCTGTTGCCTTTATTATTTTAATCGCATTTGTTAGGCCACTTTGGCAATTGGGGAGTGATGATAAATCATCGATCTAAGAAACTAAAATTTGAGCAATTTTGGAAGGACAGAACATCATAAAATGGAAGAGAAGATAGCAAGACATATGGTGATTAGGAGTAAAAAATCAAAAGTGTTAGTATTAATTAAGTAGCAAGTTATTTTGTTAAGCTAATATTTACGCAGGTACGTAATTGTGCCATATTGAATGATTGAGCAAAACGGACTTTTATTTCCTCAATTGATTGAACGACACAAAAAAATAAAGGCTTCTTCTCAACAGCAATTAGCCTGTCGACCAATCTTCTTTATATAAAAAAAATAAAAAAATAAGCAACAGTTAGTTAACTGCTAAACATGGCATAAAAAAAGCGTTGGTGAATACAAAATACCGGACTTAATTGTTCTGAATGGTAGGTACCGATCAAGTTAACTCACATAATATGACCCTTGTTTTTTGTACACATTACCAAGCGTTGATTATTATTAGTTGCATAAAAATATATCAAGTGGAATAAATAAAACTGTAATTAAAGGTACGACGAGTCCCCATCTGAATGTACTAAGCACAGATTTAATTAATTATACATATTATTAAATTGTTTAACACGCCTTGTTTATTTATAACTTTATGATCTGTGTGTCACAATAAAAGTTGCTTCGCCACTTGACACAGGGTGCGTTCGCAGCCAAAATTTGGCACGCTCATTTTTTTTTTTTTCGGCGTCGGACGCGAGCACATTTTACCCCTTTCAGATTCCACGATTCTCGAACGTTGGAAAAGTAACCGTTGGTGTTATCCATCTGATCGATCCAAGTGAATATGGGTCGGTTTTAAGCGTTTTGAAGAAGGGATCGGTCCTGTCGTTATTAAAAGGGAGCGGTCGTAGCGCAAGATTCCTGATCGTCCTAAAGCTGGTCGCTCCAGAAGCCAAAGGAATCTGGTCGCTCCAGAGACAAAAGGCACCCGGTCGCTCCAAAGAGTAGAAGAACCTTGATCGTCTTAAGGATTCTGATTGTTCCTGAGGATAGAGACTCCTGGTCGCTCTCTTTTATACGTTGGCCCGATCGCTCCAAAAGCTAAAGAAAGCTGGTCGTTCCAAACTTGGTCGCCCGCTAGTCTCTGATCTCTCCAAATGCAAAGGGCAGCTGGTCGTCCTTCTCTGGAGACCGACCCCATGTTTGAGGGAACCAATTCCGATGTGATCTCGATCCTGATCGCACATTTCTGGAAGGTAGCGCCATCTCTGGTCGGACCGTTTTTTGGGTCGAGCCTCTTGGTCATTCTTTGGTCGGTCCGCTCCGCATCCTAGCCTCCTGGTCGTCCTTCTTCTGGCGGAAGCTCCTGATCGGCCAAAGCGCTAGAAACGACCTGTGATGGCGTGACAGCTGGAAACAACTGGTGACAACTGGCAGTGGCATTTCCGTAAATATCGAAAATACCGACCAGACCCCTGAATACAAGATTTCAGCCATTTCTCCGCCTATAAATAGGACCCTACCTCCATCATTTGAGGGGGACTTTTTTCTGGAACTGCGGGGAGATGCTGCCTAATTGCTTTCGGGATTTCTCCAAGCATTCTTACATCTCTTCTCTATCATCGATCATAAGTCTATGGAACATTGGAGCATGTGGAGCATAGCTTGCATAGAGGAACAAGCATAAGCATTTCACGCACTTCTTCATTTCTTCTTGATTATTCACTCAAAGATCTAAGGAGCTTTCATCCATGGCTTCCATGGAGGGATTGGCATAAAATACTTCAAGCTTTCATCCATTCTTTCAATCGGTTGTAAGGACAAATGCATATCAAAGGAGCTTGTATGAATGTATAATGGAGCAAATGTTGTAATCTTTTGGTGATTAATGAAATCCAATCTTCAAAGTGGACGTAGACTTGATTAAGAGTCGAACCACTATAAAATTCTTGTCTTCTTTCCTTATTTTGGTATTTTGAATGTTAGATATGGCCTCACATAAATCTAAAGGCTTTCTAACGCCCCGCCTCTGAAAAGGTGACGTGCTTTCTAAGCATCTCGCCTCGGATTAGGTAACGTGTTTATAAATACCATTTTGGTTGTTATGCCAATTTTCGGTATCAACAGTTGGCGTCCGACGCGTCGGACGCCAATGGTTAATTTTCCAACGTACCATTTCGCTGGCTATAAGAACGAGCCCCCCCTTTCCTCCTCATTCCAACCCGAAACCTTTCCCCTTCTACCTCTTATTTCGAATTTTTCGAGCAATTTCGAGCTGCAAAAACGGTAAATTTTTTATAGTTGAGTTTATTTTTCAATTCTCTACCATATATAATTTTTTCGATTTTTTTTGAATTTTTTATTTTTTTGTTTACGCAGATGGCTTCCACTTCCACCATTGCTACCTCGCAGCCTTTTTCATAGATGCAATTAGAATTTAATTAAATCAAAATCATTAATTTAACAATTAAATACCACGCTCAAATACCCCGTTCGTCGCTAAAAACACAATTCCCCTTCGTTACAGTACCACGCCCAAATGCCACGCTCACGTTCGTTAAGAACGCACCCATAATGTAAATAGCTGGGTCGACATCACATCGAGTCATTACGTACAGTGGTGAGTGGTATATATAATGACGTTAATTGATAATTAACGACTTATAAATTGATGCGTTCTCCACTTCATTGTTTAAGGTAGCTTGGCCTGCACTGATGAACATTAAATAAATCATTTGTTTGAAATGAAATATCTAAAAGATCAGTTTGCCGCTTGGACGCTCATAATGTCTGGTGGATATTACAGCAACAGCGTGAAGCTACGACTATCAGTGCTATAGACTCTAAAGGTATTAATTATTACGAACAAAGATCTTGCGATGGCCGAAGGATCCTTCATTGCGTTTGCTTACTGTCACCTGGCCAAAATCAATTTTTATTAAGTGAAAAAAATACTTCGTCTTTTTCGGAATTGTTTTCTCCGATGTTTTCAATGGTTCAAATTCTAACGCCTAAAGCTTCATTGAAATATCCATTATATTTCAAATCTACTTGAGATCTACCGTTAATATCATATTTCCACTACAATATCATTTAATTAATTTAGATAGATTATTTAGAAAATGTAACAAATTTTAAAAATACAACAAATTCTTAAATCAATAAGTGTTGGTCGATTAATTTAAAAATATAACAAAAAAAATTCTTTTGCATTTTGATGGGAGAATGGGAAATGCAGAGAACGTAGCAGTTGAGCTACGACATTATGAAATTAAAAAACGTAGCAGGATGGCAAATGCAGAGAACTTGATTGGGGAATTGCTTTCTTTTGAATTTTGATGGGAGAATGGGAAACTAATCACTTTCGTATACTATCATGCATGTAACATGTTCATACGACAATTTTCTTTTCTAAAGTATCCTTTCTTAACTTAGAAATTTTGATGGTTTAGTTCATACTTTTACGTGTGTTGCTGAAAGAACCCCAAGAAGGGCTGGTTAAATCATTGGTAAAGACATATAATACGTTAGAAATGCATGTCACCTAAGAGCAACCCAAACGCGGGATCAGGGCCGATCCTGAGCATTTGTGGGCCTAGTGCGGATCCAAAATTTTGGACCTTTAATTTTTTTTTATAATGAAATCAAAGTTAAGTAAAAATGTGTTTTTTCTACTGTGTATCTCCATTAAGAAAATTGCGTATTTTAGCAAATTTATAAAGTTTTTACCCACATTTTCAATCTGTCAACTAGAGGTCCACACAAGCCACATGTCCATTTTAATATATTGAATGATGTCAACAAAGCATACAATCGTATCTACTTTTGCATAGATAAATTACTATCAAGTAGACGCATCCTGACAAGAAAAAGCAGCTCTAGTAAAGGTAATACAATTTTTTTTTGGGCCCCTAACCTAATGGGCCATATGCGGTCGTACGGCTGGCACTAGGCCAGGGCCGCCCATGCGCGGGATCGGTTGCTTTTCAATCGACCCCTAACGGAGGGGTTAGAGACCTGACCAGAGTTGCTTCAGCAACCCTGAAGGTTGTTGGAGCAGTCAAATGATTGCTCCAACAACCGAGCTTATCCGACTAAGCACAATCGGCTTTAACAAAGCCGGCTAAGGGTGGAGGTTGACATAACGAGTGCGGACCCTCTAGACCGAAATTTTCGTGGTCCCGTGAACTAAAACAATCCGGACCCTTGATTTCAGTGGGACCCACCTGAAATCAAGGGACCAGATTGCTTTGGTCCATGGAACGACGAAAAATTGTGTCCAGGTGATCCTTTTCGAGTATAATGACTATATTTAACGACTAAAATTGACGTGGTCTACTTCATTGTTTAAGGTAGCTTGGCCTGCAAATGAATCATTTGTTTGAAATGAAATATCGGAAATATCAGTTTGCCATTTGTACGCTCATAATGCCTAGTAGAGATATTACAGCAACAATTTGAAGCTACGACTATTCTTCTTACTTTTGTTTTTGTTTCAATTTGTAAACTAGTATACAAACATCCATAGGGACAATAATAAATAAAATAAAACCTATCTGTAGCAACCAAAGCGATTTAAGTGTCCAAATAACATAAATCTAACATTGTGGTCGAAATAGTGCATAATAGCGCATAAACATGTAAATAGAAAGTAATTAGATAAAGATATGTCTATCAGGTCAAATCTACTTAAATCATTATTTAATCATTTTTATTTATTATTTGCAAAGTTCGACTATCGTAAATATAAAATATTACCTTTTATAATTATAAATCATTTAAAACGTCAACTTTTTAATGTTTAACCAAATATAGTCTAATGGAAGATAATTCCACTTACCTCAGTTAAATCAGTTCAAACCAGCTCTAAAATGTAAAACTCGTCAATATGAGTTTGTAGGATGGAACAATGTCCAATTTCTCCTTTGGATGTACTGGTGTTTTAGTGGGTTATTTGTTGACGAATTATTAAAGGGTATAATTGAAATTAAAAATTTTAAATTTTAACTGGGGTGCGAAGAGCAATTACCGGGGTGTGAATAGACAGACCCTTAATTATTACAAAGAAAGATCTTGCGATGGCGAAGAACCTTTCACTGTGTAAATAAAAAAATATAAGAGTTATAATCAATCACCCTATTTTATAATAAAAGTAAGAACAAAATGTTTTGTGTGTTTGCATGCAACAACGAGTAGGAAGTGCAAGAAATATACTTTATGGTTTTAAGCATGCCATTTAAGCTAAATATTTTAATTTAATTGATTTATAGTTAATTAATTAATAGTTCTGCCGAGCAATTCATGTTTAAATAAAATGAAATAAATGTGAACAAACCGAAATACATACATATAATTATACAATACCATCGAGCACACATTAAATTATACAGTAAGTTAGTGCACAATTGCTGTAACAATTTCATCTTTCATGCTATCTCCAATTATTGTCATCTTAATGTTTCCTTGCCGTTGAACCCTTTTACGTGTTGTGTTTGTTCTGTTTCCTATATTATAACATTCCTCTTGATATTCCTTTAGAGATCGAGAATGTCATCATACAAAATAAAATCTGAATCATGCATGTTGTATTTCCATGTGTAATTGTGTATAACCATTCTAAGTATAACAACCTTTACTTAAGTTTCAAATGCATATTCGTCAAAACGATAAAATTTCTTTTTTCATATCCTAAATATTCTCTCAAACATCATATGTAAATTTGGATGGTGTTGACCTGCCTTTTGGCAAGGTCACTAAAGACTCAATTAATCATAGCTAAGGAAAGCAAATTACGAGTGGAGCACATTGGGGTGCTCAAAGATGAAGCCAGATCAGCAACATAGCTTAAACTCACGCTTCGGCACGATCTCGGGTCGGTAAGGCGAGCACTTCAGAGATCCGTCTCGAAGTAACCTCGGATCGGTAAAGCACCGTTACGACACATCGGCTCGAAGAAGCCAGAGGCCCAGGAATGATGAAGACTCATCTCAACTATGTTGAACTGAAACTAGTCGAGCCGATGAGATATTCTTTCTATGTGAATGAACTAGGCATAATCAGAAAAAGAGAGAGAATCATTCAATATGCTAACGTGCAATTAATTAATTATATTCTCCCTAATATCGCGATTTACAGATTCAGTTATCTTGTTTAAAATGCCTTGTTTATTTATAACTTTGTCCTGTCCGCAGCATTAGCCCAGCAGTTAAGGACTTGTGTCGAGGTAACAACGATGCAAGTTCGAAACCCGGAATGACACGCTAAAAGGGTTTACCATATGCATATGCTACGATTGGCCACTTATGTGGTATCCACGGACCGGGCTTGGTGCACTAGGGGGGTTACGACTCCGGTCGGTTTCCCCCTTGAACAAATTCAAAAAAGAATAATATAACTTTGTCATGATGTATCACTATCACATATATTTGCATCTGATCTAACTGCTGCCAAAATTGAAGCTTTCTCCTTCTTCTCTCTCTTCTTTCTAAGAGCTGAACAATTTCATATGAAATGTCCCTTCTTCTTACAATAATAGAAAACACCTCTTCTAGAACCCATGAAGTGGGTCCTATGCGTATCTCCTCCAAGGTGCTTCTGCATTTTATCTCTTCCTCTAGGTGAATGAAGTTGTTGCTGAAGAACACCATCATTAGTCTTCACTTTAACCTTCCATGTCCCAAAAACATCTCTTCTAACAAATTTGGGTGACGTCATAACTTTTCATACCACTACTAAAAGAATTAGCCATTGGTAACTAATCTAGAACAAGACAACTAGCTCTGATACCAAACTGTTGTGCAAAAATTGCATAAATGCGGAAGCAATACAAAAAAGAGGATCTAGCTTGCCGATTAATTATCAACCGCCAACTCAATGAAAAAAAACAACCAAATAAAACAAAATAGAATAAGAATAGAAGACACAAAGATTTAACGTGGTTCGGCTGCCTACGTCCACGGACCCAACAACTATTCTTTATTTCACTTAAGAGAGTACAAAAGAGAACACAAGAGAGAAATTGCAAAATTATAGGTAGTAGATGGAGACACTAACCAACAATTACAATTTGAATAATCAGTTTCAACAAAGACTTGTATGCACTCAAAACCCTAATTGATTGACAACAGAAATTAGGGTATACTGAAGAAGAGGATAATGGTGGATGCTCTCACACATTCATTCTCCACAAGTATGAAGTTATAAATAGGCTTAGGATGAAAGGTTTCTTAGAGATGAAGAAAAAACAATTTCCTCGTTGCCTTGGAATCTTTCCAAATCTCCATGATGTTATTGTAATGTAAATGGAAAGAGAAGATCTTGATTTCCATATGTTCCTTCCTTGCATGATTCTCCAAGCCATTCACTTATCTCTTCATATTACAAAATCAATGAATATACATATTTCCCTATTTATAAATTCATTGATTAATTAATTGATTATGTAATCAATTAGTTCCCTATCAAAATATCCTCTTATATATTTCCACATATAGCACAATTAATTAATTGAATCAATTAGCCAATTTCTTCCCTCTTATCAAATATTCGAATCACAAATATTCAATAGGTATAATTTGAGATAAAAATATCAATTTTAACTGAGAAAGTTCAACCCAATTTTGGTACTGACGTGAACCAAAAAATCGGTTTTCGAACTGTTAAGCAAGAGACGTGCTAAGGCATTGTAAATGTATAACTACCTTCATTACTAGTAACAAACTATCCCATGAACCCGATTTAAAGTTGGGTATGTTAGATGGATATTTTTTAAAAGTATTTTATTGTAGCTTTCTAGTTCTATGTAAAAGTTGTGGCACACATTTAACATAAAATGGGAACAAACGTAAATATACTGATGTATTTAATTATTAAGGCATGAATAATATAACATATTTATAAAGTATAATTAAGTTGTATTTTTCTTAATATCCTATGGCACGTCCATTTCCATTTAACTGTATGATATTTATTCACTCTTGAGTCTCGTTCTTCATTTCTATCAACCCTTCGAAGCTATTCTCAAAAGCTTAGACTTAGACATATAAAGGTAACATGCTTACATGCATATACAATTATTCGTTCTTGTTGGCTTGCCACCATTTTAACCAAAAAAAATTTATCCAACTTTATTAATTCACCGGAGAAAGATATGGCTAAATAATATCAACTGTAAGAGAATATGTTAGAAGATATGTTGCCTTTATTTAATGTTAGAGAATATGCTAGAAGATTTGTTGCCTTTATTTAATTGTATTGATTTGGGTTTATATTTGGTATAGAATTATTTATTGTAATAGACCCAAGTATACGCTAGAATATTCTTATCTAGAATGTTCTTTTAGATAATGACAAACTATAAATAGAGGCAAGGATTGATATTGTAAAAAAGTATCTTTTGTAAAGTTAATCAATAAAGCAGTAAAAATGTAGTCTTTTATATTTTACCGTTTAATCTCTCTCTTCTCTCTTGATCAAATTCTAACATGGTATCAGAGCTTGGTTATACAGAGAGATAGAGAAAGGTGCGCGATTGGATGGGGTGAAGATGATGGCAATGTCGATGGTCGGGAATTGTTATCTGAATTGTTTTATTGAAGAGAGGGATGTTGTTAACTAGGTAAAAAGGTTTTCGTCCGATTTTCCACTGTCTCCTTAATCAGTTGCTTACTGTCGCGGATCTATTATTTGCGTTCAGATAAAGTTATCGTTTATTTGCAGATTTGTTATCTTTTATTTTTCCCTTACTGTTTTTACTGTATTCTGTCTTTTTTTCTTTGTTAGTTTTGAGATTTGTTACTTGTTAGTGGTGATTGTAATAGATGATTGTTGGTGAGTTTGAGATCTGTTATTTGTTGTTGATGATTGTAGTAGACGAGCGTTGCTGGTAATTTTTGAGATATGTTATCTGTTGTTGCTAAAAAAAAAAGGGTATGGTTGTGGTTGGAAATCGTAGGAGATTGAAGTTGTTTAGTTGAAGTTGTTCAGATTGAGTGCAAGATTAGATTGAAGTGCAGTTTCGGACAGGGGATGGTGATCGGGTTTAGGAAGAGCTTGAAGAGTTGGCTCTGATGATGCTGAGGTAAAGGTGATGGGTTGATTGAGTTGTTAGAGAGTACCATTAGTTTGAAGTTGTTTATTGTGCGTTTGATGTCTATATCGGTAACCCTGTTTATTAGGAGGGCAACTGACGCTGATTGAAGGTAGTAGATGGTATTGTAAGGTATCTTTGGAGGATACAAACATATGCTGATTCATTCCTATTGATTTGGTTTTGTTTTCGTTTGATATTTTTGGGGGATGCAAACATATGCAAACTCATCCCATTTTGATTTATTTGGTTTCCTTTGCATGTTTAGGGGATGCAAACATACAAACACATTCGGGACTAGTTTTGTCATTTGGTCGCTCAGATCTTTTGCTTACCGATTAGATTGAAGATAGTTGAGTGATTTTGGAGTTTCAATTGGAGTTGTTGAGTTGTAGTTGAATGTTTGATGCTTGGTATTTGGTGTTACTCTCTAACAATATTAAAATGGTTGCTCGATCTTTCTACACTTCAGTTTGCAGCTTCTATTTGGAAAACTCACGATTTTTCGCACAGTGAGTTTGAGGGGGGATGCTAAAGAATATGCTAGAACATATGTTGCCTTTATTTATTGTTAGAGAATTTGCTAGAAGATATGTTGCCTTTATTTAATTGTATTGATTTGGATTTATATTTGGTATAGAATTATTTATTATAATAGGCCCAAATATACTCTAGAATATTCTTATCTAGAATGTTTTTTTAGATACAGACAAACTATGTATAAATAGAGGCAATGATGGGTAATATAAAAAAGTATCTTTTGTAAAATCAATCAATAAAGCAGTCTTTTATGTTTTACCGTTTAATCTCTCTTTTCTCTTTTGATCAAATTCTAACATCAACAACAACAATATTATCCTCAAAACTGCAATGATGTAGATCAATATTAACAAGTTTACAAAAGAAGCAACAAGAAAAAGTCATAAAATCAAAATGGTTTAGCCATATAGGTCCAAACAAGAATGGTCAACACATCTTAGTGCACACGCGTAAGGCTGGACAAAGCTTAATCTAGCGAACTTGCACCAGAGTAAATAACCAAATAAACAAGTTCAAGTCAAGGTAGATGTATAGCAAGTAGAACCAGGCAGGGGGATAAAAAAAGAGCAATGAATCAGCAAACTGAAGTGCACATGGTTGAAACACATAAGTTAATACATACCAATATTTCTTATTCCGACTACATTGTATCATTGTCTATCTATTAAAAAGTTAACTACATACATGTGCTTCCATGTCTATAGATATTGAATAAGAGTTTTCAGATGGCACACAAAACTGCCAGCTCCAACTTCTTCAAGAGTCATAGAAAGAGGATGGTTTTGCTTTGCCTTGTTTTCATCTGGTAGTAGTATGCTGTCCACAACCAACTTCTCATGCATTGGCTGTACAGCTTTTCCAATTATAATTGAATCCATCGAACTTCTGCACATTGAACGTAGTGCAATGACCTCCTGATTAAAGTTTAAGATTTCACACTTCAAACTTATCGAATTGGAAGAATTATGTGAATTGCCATTGTCATTGTCAAGCATTCTTTCAGTAACATCCTGACATGCATTATTTCCTCCTTCATTCGAAGCATTGTTCGGTATTTGCTTCTCATATTGTCCCTTAACCAAGTCCACTAAAGTCTTTAATGTACCCTCTACATTTCCCATATTATCTTCCCTATTTTCAACTCTTGTTGAGCAATTTTAAGTTGTTCGCATGCAATATTGGAGGCCTTAACTTGGGTCCTTGGTATCTTGGTTCCAATACTACGAGCCCGACCCCTTTTATCCTTTCCAAAAACATGTGACTGGATGTCTTCATCCAGCGGTAACTCCTTTTCCTCACAGTCTTTGATTACTTCCTCTGCCTTTGCAATTTTATCCTAAGCATGAAGCATGAAGCATATGCATACATACATACATACATACATATATATATATAATTAGAATGACTTTTGAAATTGCAAACCTAAACAAGAAAAATATACACATGTTGATGATTGTATAAATTGAAATAGTAAATAATTCAAATAAGCAATTATTTTGCTAACTTACAAAGCATGGAGAAATCGAATCAGATATGCTTCCATCCTTTTTTGTATGAGTTTTCTCACATACTTCACGACGTGTTATTTCTTTTTGTGGATTTGCAGTGGCCTGCAATCCAATAGGAAATATGATGTCTCATGCTGATTATAATGCATTATGCATCATGCAATGCATTGGGAACTTGAGAAGTGTTGACTGAAAAGTTGGAAAAATATTAATTTAAACCCGGTGAATGGAGAAATTGTCATTTTCTATTATTCAATGGTAAGTATAGAAGTACTGTTACAACAATTCATTCCAAAAGCGAACCATAGCCCAAACTTTTTATTTATATGTTTGGGATATGAATTGATACACCATAATATGTAAGATGAATAAGGTAAAATTTTAACTACTTGTTGGAGTAAAGCATCTATAAGACTACTATGTTGGCCCAAATGTTATAGTACTAAAATGGGAATAAAGCTAAAAATTAGAAAAGCATGGAGGTAAGTAAAACAAAGGTACCTACTACAAATTCAAAACTACTTGAATGATGAATTATTTATAAAAATAGTATTTTGGGATGGTTGTCACATGAAAGAGGGAAAATAAGGAACTTGAATGCAATAAGATTACAGTTTAAAATTTAGTCACTTATATTATTATCAAATAGCATTGTCTAATTTTTAGTAATGATATTTAAGTTGCGATAAAAACCATAATGTAATACATGCACTTATATTTTTAGTAGAGATATTTTACTCACTTATGTTATTACATTATACATGACTGGTAATTATGAATCATACAAACTAGGTTAGAACAAGGATGGAATAGAATTCCAAGTACAAGAAAGAAATCGAAAATGGTTGGGAATCAGTAACTTTTGCACCAAAAAAAAGTCAGGTTCTTTTTTAAGATTAGTGAAAGAAGTTGAAAGAATACACACATCGCACAGAAAAAATCTTCTAATATTAATCCATTAGTAGGAAAAGTATGCTGATAACAAAGCCCTGCTTGTCTTAGAAGATAGACAACCAGATTCTTATTTATGTTTCACAGCTACATATTTTTATACAAAGATTCAAAAAGAAATCAACGATAAGATGGAGTATCTAACAACTTATTTACAAATTAATTACAATGCCGAAGAGAGATGTCTCTGTTATATTACAATGCTGAAGAGATAAGTGTATTTATACACAGTTGTATACACGAAAATGAAAAAAAAGATGGGCCTGGCCCAATTTGCATGTAAGCCTACTATTGAAATAATAAGAGAAATAGGTATACCGATTTATTCCATTTGTAATGTACTATGTCATACACTTGTTTGGAGTAAATGATTTGAATTAGAGAAAGAAATGAAATGTAATCCAATATTTTTTATGAAGCAGCCAGATACGAAAACTAAAAGTGAAAAACATACCATATCATGTTCTACGACAGCATGACTTGTTTGACCGGTGTGATGGGCATAGCTGTATATTGATCTATTTTTTTTCCAGCTCTCTTCGCTCACTCACATGGGGTTTCTCTTCGTTCTTCAAAAATCACTCCCAGCCGTCTTGACTAATAGTGGGTGGACAATTTTTCAATTTACCATCGTAATTGTTGAATTTATCTTTGTATTTTGTCCTCAACTCAATCTTATGTCTCCTAAATGACCCACACATTTTTTTGAAATAAAATTCTTTTGTACTTGGATTAAGTTCAAAATGTTTCTGCAAAAATAACGAATTACTTACTTAAAAAAGCATTGTGATAAAAATATACTTATACATAAAAACAGATAATGGAATATTTCCGCTTAACAATAATTCAACCCACTCTCATGTCGTAGTTGGACAATTTTTCAATCTATCATCGTAATTATTGAATTTGTCTTTTTTTATTTTGTCCTCAACTCACTCTTATGTCTCCTAAATGGCTCACAAATTTTTTTGAAATAAAATTCTTTTGTACTTGGATCAAGTTCAAAACGTTTGTGCAAAAATAATGAATTACTTACTTAAAAAAGCATTGTGATGAAAATATACTTATGCATAAAAACAGATAATGGAATATTTCTGCTTAAAACAATTCAAACCACATGTCTTTTTTAATTTTTGGTGGTACTTTATCCCAGCTTTCATAGGAGAACGACACATGAATCCGCACAAGTTTACCAGTTCGGTTACCTATTTTTCCCGCATGTTTTGAAATGGGAACTCCATATGCATTTATGCCAACCTTCTCTAGTTGTGTAGCTGATGATTGTGTAGAATGGGTCAAAGCTTTTCATGCTTTTGGCATTCTTTCTTTGAAAAACTGGTAATACGCAAAAAAAAAAAAAAAAGCGTGAAAATGGTTCACAGCGTATACATAAGGGTTTAAACACATATTCTCACTATTTTTATTTTCTCTCTTATTTCTAAAAATACAACTTATACGCATTATAAATATATAACATGCTAACTGGTTGTAAATGCAGTTTAAACACGATGAGTTAGGTAACAAGTTTGCACTAGCACTACATTCAACCATGGCATCTAGTGTGAATTCATAAATTTATATCACAGTCATAACAAAATTCATAGTTAATGATAGAAAATAATATGTGATCTACTGCACAATTCAATCAATAAACAATTTTTATGTAGACTATGCATGTCATGTTATATATGTACCTCTTGGTGTTAATTAAATACTTCATTCAGACTCCGGTTCTACACTTGGTCTGCCAAGTACAAAATTAGGGCTGTGGCTCCACACTCGATCAATCGAGTATAAAATTTAGGCTCCGGCTCCACACTTGATCCGCCAAGTATAAAATTAGGGCTCCGGCCCCACACTCGATCAACCGAGTATAAATTTCGGGCTCCGGCTCCACACTCGGTCCGCCAAGTATAAAATTAGGGCTTCGCTCCACACTTGATCAGTCAAGTATAAAATTCGAGCTCTAGCTCAGTACTTGTTCTGCCAAGTATAAATTTAGGGCTCTGACACCACACTTGATCAGTCAAGTATGAAATTCGGGCTTTGGCTCCACACTTAGTCTGCCAAGTATAAAATTAGGACTCTGGTCCTGTAGTTGGTCAGCTAAATGCTGAGTTCAAACTCCGGCTCACGACTTCGGAATCAGGCCCACGAACTCAGGTCCATGAACTCCGGTTCGCAAATTTGGATTGATGTCCACGGACTCCGGCCCACGAACCCTGGTTTGCAAAACTCCTTGGACTCTGGTCCATGATCTTTCAGAATTCGGACTACCAAGTGTTAAGATTCTCCAACTAGGTTTGCCAAGCATAAGAGCGTCAGGACTTGGTCCGCCAAGTACAGAGCTCCTTATCTTAAACCTCCTAGCATGGAAATCTTAACGACCTGGTCCGTCAAGTGCACAATATTACACAACTTGGCCAACATAGTGTAAAACCACATTTTACAAGTGCATACTTGCTCCAGTCGGACCCGCGAGCCACATATTCTTATTTTTTGAATCCCATGCATCCCGAACTCGACAGTCTATCAAAATACGATCTCAGTGATCATCTGATTTCTATTTTATTACGATCTCAATGATCATTGGGTTTCTAGTTTATTACGATCTATGTGGTCGTCAGACTTCTCCTAAATCTTTGCTCACAGATTTACAAATTCCCAGACTAATGGCAATACACATGTTCTTCAATCAAGAAAAACTTGTTTTTTTTGGCCGGGGGAGGGGGGTGTTGCCCTGCTTTTTAATCAAGCAATCACACATCAAATTCATGGCTAGCAACGTGCCCAGACTCGAGCAAGCCCTCTCAGAAGGACAAAGTGACTTGGTCAAATTCGCGACACGCTCGAAATCGAATTAAAATATATTTCATTCCTGGCTACAGCATCAATTTAGGCATGTGTGGCAAACGCGTGTCGATCACTCAAAATGCTTACGCACACCGCGCCGATCCCTTAAAATTGCTTGTGCAACTCAACCTGGCAATTCAGAAAAAGTCAAGGTCTGACACCTCAAAATTGTGTGATCACGCTGTGCTCACTCAGAATAGCTTGTGCGATTCTACGTGACCAACAAACTACCAAATCGGCCATCTGATAAAGTGCCAAGTTCGTCACTCCAAGAGTACGTGATCGACACGTGAAAATTACTAGGAAGCATGTATGCGCCTCTTCCCTGGCACCTCCAAAAATCGGTAGAATTTTGTATCCTCTAGGATACAAAAATACGTATTTCATATCCTTAGGGATACGATGCACGATTTGGAAAGCCCAGAAGGCGAATCGCATTGGTGCGGTCACACTTTTCTTCGAGTTTGCATCGCATTCTGAGATGCGAGATTTTTGGCAAAGAGGAGGATATGGTTTTTTGGTACTTTGAAGCGCCTTGAGCAACACGAGCGGATCTGATTTTTTCCTATGCACGACCGGGATGGGACACGATTTCTTGTGATATGATTTCGTATCACGGCATGGGGATGTGAAATCCTAGGAAGTTGGCACGTTTAGAAATACAATGCGGATCACGTCAGTTTGCCTGATCGACACGTGTTGATCACTTGTTTTCCTGTGTACAGCCCAAGGATGCGAAATTTTCAAAACAACAACATTTTTGGCTAAGTTTTTAGAATGCGAATCTCGCATTCCCTCAGGATACGAAATTCGGGCTGATGCATCCAAACTCCACGTGTAAGTACCCCCTTATTTTGCATTCTAAAAGGTTGACATTTTGGACTTTGACTACACTTTGGCATACGGAATTGGAGTTTCAAGACACCATTAATGACTGTCATCGTCATCTTCATGGTTTTTGGACATTGCTTGAACTTCTAAACTTCACATAGAAGTTTGTCTACAACTTTTTGGCATTTACTTGGGCTTTTGGACATCTTTTGGACAAGCATACATACTTTTAGCCATTGAAGCTACTTATTGAACATTGTTGCTTACACCAACACACTTCGACTCAACGAGGAAGAAGAAGGGCATTTTGGTCAAAGTTTAGAATTAATAAGCTATTTGTTGTTCTATTATACAACTTTGTACACATTAATTATCCAAAATTGTATAAACATTGTAATCGACAAAATGATGATGAATGATTACTATAAAGTGAACGTAAACGTTAGTGTCAAACCACTATAAAAGATTTGTGTTCCCTTACATTTCAGTATTTTAGTTATTTTATTATTGAGTTTATCGCTAAACTCACACTTGGGGGTTGACGTGCACAACTGACAAACTTACCGCGTCAACAATGACCAAAATGTTACATACATATTGGTGTATGTGGATGACATACTAATAACTGAAAACAATGATAATGAAATCAACAAAGTTGTGCGGTGGCTGAATTAAAACTTTGTAATTAAAAATTTAGGACAACTAGACTAACCCCTTTTTTGGGCTAGGCAGGCTAGGCCGCCGAATAGGGCAACCCCCCTCTAAGGGGCAACGACAGAGGAGGAGCTAGAGGTGTTGGTGATCAATTATTTTAATGTTTTAAAATTATCACTACTATTTCTCAGTAAAGTCTACACAGCGCAGCTGGTTGTTGTTGGTTTGCGGTTAGAATACCTCATTCTTCAGGTTCGTGGTTCGATTCCTTGTGCTGATACTAGAAAGGTTTTTCCCCTGCGTGCTTGCCTACTACTGTTACATAGATTCTTTTTCTCAGTGCTTGCCTAGGGCAACCCATTACCGATCGAAGCATAGTAGGTGCACTACAATATGACAATTACAAGGCTATAAGTATGCTACAGTGTGAACAAGGCATGTTAACACATGCAGACACCTCTCAGCGATCACTGGAGGGCAATCAAGCATATATTACGCTACTTAAAAGGAACACGGAATCATGGATCATCACTTAAATCAAGCAAAAATATAAATACGTAGCTTACAGTCATGCTGACTGGGTCAATGACCTAGATGATCGAAGATCTATCTCTAGGTACTGTGTACATCAAGCCAAACCCAATATCATTGTGTAGGAAGAAGCAGACCACCTTCTCACGATCAAGTACGGAAGCAGAGTACAGGGTGATCGCATCACCACGACTGAATTAATTTGAATTGAAATCCTAATTTCAAAATTAGGGTTTAGCTTGTCAAGAAAGCCAGTGATTTTGTATGACAATTCCTGCGCTGTCTCTTAATTACCCATCAACCTAGTACAACATTTACGTAAAAAGAACGTTGAAGTGGACTTGCACTTTGTAAGAGAACGAACAAAAAGTGAGAAACTGATGATCAGTCACGTTCCAGCATTCTATCAGTGTGCTGACATACTCACTAAAGCCTTATCGGTTAAGAATTTCATTCGATAAGAAGTGATCTAAAGGTTATCGAGAGCGGCGAATGATTTGGAGAAGAGGTGAAGAAACCTGACATAGATTGAGGTCGGGTATTGGAATACTCGGTTATCACATAACACAAGATGATATATACACATATCTAAAAGATGTAGACCAGTAGTTTACATTCAATATGTATTGGGTCGATGCTGTTAAGTCGATTGCATGACATCATTATATATAAGTGATGTGTCGCATTATACATGTATCAAGCATTTTGTAAAATCATTCAACAATTATTCAATAAAAGTTTTGCTCAAATTCTTTTACCATGCTAAACATATTTGATTTCCGCAAGGGTGCATCCGGAAGTACATACATGAGAACTGATGGTGAAAGCTACCGCTTGGTCCGTTTCCATTAGACGATAACGAAGTAGTGGTTGAGATATCGGATTTAGAGCAAGTGAACGTGCTTGCAACTTGCTGCTGCATTTCTAAAAACATGTAGGATCCCACCTCCCCGTGTTCTCATCACCATGATGGTGATTCTTTAAGCGATCAAGCCTCTGAAGAAGAATGTATTGAAGCAAGGTAAAATTTCAGATGCTGCAGACGCTTTCAAACTTACATAAGATCATCAATTTTTTTTCCTGTATATAGCTTTTCAGAAAATAAAAATAAAAAGTAAAACTGATTCTTGCTATTTGGTTTGGAAATTATGCTGTTATGGTTGAAACTTGGGCTTGGATGTGTGTTCATGAATATATACCTTCATGTTGAAGCTTCGACAGCAACTAATGCTTTATACATCAGTAATCTTTGATCTTCCATTCTAGTGTTTGTCAAAACCAAAATTCAGCAGAAAGCACAGAACAAGTAGGGACATCAAATCGGCTACTTATTAATACAATCTCCATTTCAGCCTCAAATTTTAAATCTTGAATACATCCCCACTTAACAAAAATAACCGGAATTGGCAGGTTTATAATACATCCACTTGAAAAACTCAAAAGTAATCAGATAAGTATGAACTACTGACATGTACTTCAACTGCTGAAATACATCTTCATATGCAATTTAGTCGAAACAAACGCGAGGGATGTGAGAAATGGTTTTGCGAAGTGGGCCACCCTCTTCATACTTCACCTTCAGTTTGGAACATTCATCTATCCAAAGTACTTGAAGAGAAATTGGAAAACTTGGCAGCAATTCGACATCGTGGCATTGTTGTATTACAAACCTTGCAATGATGAGAGCTGCTCCAGGTTTGGTGGGGGTGCGCAATCTGTTAAACAAAGATAAGTAGTGAGGGTTGAAAATTAACTTAATAAATTAAATGTGGAGGAAGGGGTCCTTGTAAACCTCTTAAAATATAACATTTAATAGAACTGAAGGCTTGTTTCTAAACAAGTTCAAGAGCCAATAATGGTTCGTCTGTCCGGATAGTTTTTACTTGTGGAAGACGGTTGGCCATATCTCCTTCAACAACTCCTTCCACCACCGATGGCTCTTCTCTTCTTAGCATTGCACAACCAGCCAAGACTACTATGCATTCCATGAATGCGCAGCACCGTAAATTTCTGAGACCTGTAAGCTTTGGACAGTCTTCAATTCTCAAATTAGTCACAGTCGGACAGAAATTAGTAAGGGCTTGTAAATTGAGAAATCGGGTTAGGTACAACCTTCCGAGATTGGTAAGGTTAATGCTAATGAAAATTGTTGAGAGAATACTAATGGAAATCACAGTACCACACAAAATGAATAAGCAGCGCAAATTTCTCAATTTGAATGTATCATATATTGCTGCTATGTTAGACATAGATTTTATGTACAAGCATAGATCAATGCACATGTTGTAGGAACATGCAGTGAGTCGAGATGTTCAATTCTATGATATTGTTTATTTAAACCTTTCCTACTAAATAATGAACTAAACGGTGTATAACAAAATAATCTTCATGCGCCTAAGATCCCTTTTTGAAAAAGGAATATGATACCAATTCTTCAGCGTGTTTCTTTCCTGCTTTATCAAGTGTTAACTCATTTATGTTTCCAATAAATTCCAGTGCGGTTAGTAAATAAATCAAATGTGGTGCGCTTTGGCATGCTTAACAAATCAGCACGGGACTCATAGACATATATTTCACAAATAGATCCTTGAGTAAAAGTTAGACTGGACTTAATTACAGAATTTTAAGTGTTTATGATTCTTTGGACACACTGAATATACATATATGTGCATCTGCATTGTTCTTCCGCTCCAAAATGAGATCTACATCTATAATAACTTTAAACCAAGGTCAATCTGCAATATGTTTTATTATCGTTATTATTACTTAAAAGCTTCATCATATGATATTAATGAGACCTTCTATTATATATACAAATGACCCTCTTAATTATTGTATAAATACATGTTCAGGCACATGGAGTGCGCTTTGAATCAACAAGGGTGCAAGTGCAACCGACCATACATACATGCGAATCGATGGTGAACCATGGAAGCAACCTCTTAGATTAGACGATGACAACGTATTCTATGAGATATTGCATTTATGGCTGAGATATTGAACCAAAGGAAAAATCAGGTGCAGCGGAAGCTTTCAAGCTCACATAAAATCATCTTTTCATTTCATAGCATATGGGCTTTACTGAAAAAATGGTAACTGATTCTTGTTATTAGGTTAAAAATTTATGTTCTTCGTGTGGATGAACTTTGGGACTGGATGTATACATACACTGGGTTTATTTGCAAATGCAGCTAATGATTTGGAATTTTCTGGGTTAATAAACTATGACACGCTGGTTTGCAGATGTTTGAAAGTTTTGATTTTTGTTTTATGTTTGCTATGTTAGAAACTGCTTGTTATGCCGACCATTTATTGACCATGCAATGTAAGGGTCACCAACCATGGTAAAATGAGCTAATTACCGTGGGTGGATTGGCTGAGATGGTAACGATTTCTTCATGATGATGAAGATATACGTGCATTAATGTATAGCTTTATGCATTAATAAGTAATAACCTTTGATATGCCATTGTCAATGCTTGTCAACGAAAATTCAGTTGATAGTTATAGAAGTCCGTAACTTATCTGACAGAGTTTCCATTTCAGCCACGAAATTCAAATAAAAATACAACTCACTCAACAAACATAACTAAGAGAGGTAGGTTAATATATAATATAAATACATCCACTTGATAAACGAAACTACAATAAAGATATGCAATAACATAGTTGTAGAGAAAGACGTAGCAGATACCCAACCCCAAAAATCACCGGAAAAGCAAGTATCAGATACTGACAAGCTTCTCAACTCTTGAAACACATCTTATACTGAAATTCAACCGATGCTAAGAGCAACTCCAACAAGATTCATGATCTGAATATTACAACACGTAATATTCAGCTACGTGTTGTACGCAGCAGTGAAAAAAAAAAAAAAAAACGTTGCGAGTCGATTTTTTGGGCTCGCGACGTCGCGAGCCAATTTTATCGGCTCGTGACATTGCAAGCCTATTAAACGGGCTCGCGACAGCAGAAAATGCCAAAAAAATAATTTGGCATTCTCTGCTATCACGAGCCGATTTTATAGACTCATGACGTCGTGAACCGATGAAATGGGCTTGCGACGTCGCGAGCCGAAAAAATCGACGTTCGAGACATATTCTAAATTCAGAATACGTCCTGTAATATTTCACTGAACATTAAGAGTTGTAATATCCGTTGGGGAACAATTTCACCTCAAATTCAGTATTAAGGGTATGTATACCCCGCTGTTGGAGTTGCTCTAAAGTAAGCGATGTGAGAAATGGTGTTGTGTAGTGGGCCACCCTCTTCATACTTCTCCTTCAATTTTGGACATTCATCTATCTCAAGGTCTTGCAGGGAAATTGGCAAATTTGGCAAAGATTCAATATCTGGACAGTCTATGATGCACAAAATCTTCAATGATGAGAGCATCTCCAGATTTGGTACGGCTGCACAATCTTTTAAACATAGACAGAGTGAGGGAGGAATATTAATTAATAAATTATAAATTAAATGTGAAGGAAGGGACTTTGTAAACCTCTTAAAGTAAGACGTTTAATAGAACTGAATGCCTGTTGCTGGACAAGTTCAAGGACCAATAACAAATCATCTGTTATAATATTTTCTACATGTGGAAGACGGTTGGCGGTATCTCCTTCTGCAACTCCTTCGACCAATGATGCTTCTTCTCTCCTTAGCATTGGACATTTTATTATTTCTAATAAGTCCATGGATGTGCAGCGCTGCAAATTTCCCAGTCTACGAAGCTTTGGACAATCTTCAATATTTAAAAGAGACACAGCAGGACTCAAGTTTGTAAGGGCTTGTAACTTTGGACACCTAATCACCCGGAGATTAAAAACAGTGTCACCAAGGGGAATAAGTTGCATCAATTCATGGCAGTTCTCAACGACTAACCCTTGTAGACTAGGAAGGGTAGGAAGTTGCATCAATTCATGGCAGTTTCTAATTTTTAACTGTTTTACTCTAGGAAGGGGAGGAAGTTGCTTCAATTTATGGCAGTTTTCAACTTTTAACCGTTCTAGAGAAGGAAGGGGATCATCAGGAAGTTGCATCAATTCATGACAGTTTTTAACTTTTAACCATTCTAGACTAGGAGGAAGAAGTGGAACTCTTTCAAGACTTGTGCAGGATTCAAGCCTTAAAGTTTTAAGACATGGAAGGCGATTCTCTGTCACCATCCAATTTGGAAACTTAGCACCTTGATAGCCGTTAATCTTTAGACTTTCAAGATACCGGTGGGGTTCAAGTCCTTCCAAAACTGCTTCACATGTATCAATGCCGCTTAATGTGTTGCTCCAAACAAAGATAAGTGTATCTATATTCTTTTTTTGATTTAGCTTCGCCTCCTCGGCTTCCTCTTTGCTTTTAACATTTTCCAAATTTAGAATTGACAATGACCCACCAATTGTTAAGCCTCTTAATGATCTCATTCCATTAAAACCATCAACATGAAATTTATCCAAATTTTGTAGTAATGTCAGTTTTTCTATGTTGACCATTTCTGAATTATGATATAGATAATCCAATTCACCACCATGTTTATTATAAAATCGTAAAGCATGCAAATTAGTTAAATTACCGAAACCCTGAGGTAAAGTATTAGCTGGTAAATGCATAGTACTATATTCATGATTCGTGTTCAAAATAAGAAACTGAAGCTGATATAGCTTAACCAAGGGCATAGGTAGCTTGCTATTATGTTGTACGTGCAAAAATCGAAGATGCTTGAGTTTATCAATATGAAGATAATGCAACATTTCCATTTGCTCGCTATTAACGTACAATGCACGCAGTTTAGTTAGATTTTGAAATATATCTTTCTTGCTTTCGAAAATATTCACGTAACGAACACCCTCTAGAATAATCAAGCTACGCAAATTTTTCAAACTGGACATGTTAGATATCGCTAATATGGTAGACTGATCTATTCTTTCCCTCATGAATAAGGATAGATGAATGCATGTTGTAGGAGCATTTAGTGAGTCATTATACTCAATTCTATGACATTGTTTCTTTGAAACAATTTCTGCCAAATCATGAAGTAAATCATGTATTACGAAATGAACTTTTGATTTCTTTTCGAAAAAAGAAAATGACATCAACTCCTCAATATACTTCTGCCCTTCTTCTTCAAGCGTTGACTCATTTTTGTTTTCAATAAATCCATGTGCAATCCACAAAGAAATCAACCATGGTCTCCATTTGGAAAAAGATAAGTGAAACTCGTAACCTTTAGGAAACAAGCTGCAGTACGCAAAACATCGTTGTAGACGCAAAGGCAGACATTGATAACTAAGTAAAAGAAGATTCATGGTATCATTCAATATTATGTCTTCCCGTTGAAGAATTTTATCCCATTCCCTAACACTTCTTTTGTTACGTAATGAAGTACTTCCCACAACCTTCAGTGCTAGAGGAGAACGTTTTGCCTTAATTATAATTTGATTTCCAACTTTTTTCAACTCTGGATCGTTTTCAAGAATTTCATCATCACCAAAGGAATTGTACTTCAATATTGACCAACAATCTTCATCTTTCAGTTCATCTAAAAGGATGATAGGTTTTGCATGCAAGTCTTTTGCTACTTTTTTCATCCGAGTTGTTAAGATTATCTTGCTTCTTTTCTCCCCAACTTGATTCAAAGGATCCAGCAGTAACTCCACCAATCTTGTTGGGTTTTTCTCCCAAACATCATCCAGAACTAAAAGAAATTTCTTTTTTGAAACCGAATGTTTTAGTTTTTCTTGAAGAGTGTCTAGGTTTATAAATGAATCACATGCTTTTCCCTCAGCGGACTCTAAAGTTTTTTTGACAAGACTAAGCTCATCAAAAGAGCGTGTAACATGCACCCACATCCTAAGATCAAAATAATTTTTGATTCTATTTTCATTATAGATGTACTGAGCGGTAGTTGTTTTACCGGCCCCTCCCGGTCCTCTTATGGCAATTATGGGTACATTTTTAGTCCTAGACTTTAAGTTAAGATGAGACTCGTCTAGCAGTAACTTAATGATCATTTCACATTGATCTGCTCTTCCATAGATAGGATCAGTCGAAGGAGTTGAGGTTTTTGGAGCAATATGATAATTAGATTGTGGTTGTGGCGTGACTTCCCTAGACGTGATAAATGGATATTTTTCTTCCACTTCTTTAACAAACTTCAACAATTTTTCTAAACCAATTTTCAAATGCGATTTGGGAAGAATAGGTCTTAATAGTTCTTCAAACATGGGTTTGAGTTTATTTATGGGATTGCAAGAAGAAAAGGAGCTGACCTGTTCCTGAATTTGGTCATATTCATAGAGATCAAGCAGATCCTCTACTTCTAAAGCAGCAGCTTGCAGCTTCTCCAGCAATGGCGCGGACTTTTCTAAATCATCGGACTTTGCTTCTCTTATCAACTTTTCAATTTCATAACCAACGAAAACCTCCAGATGCTCCATTTCTGCAGGAGTCACGTCACCTCCAAAGTATGATGCAAGCTGTTCTTTAATACGAGATGTGGCTGAGAGAGCCAAGTCTCTTCCTACTGATGCTGCAATATCCATTTTTGAATTATGCGAAGGAGGACTGAAATTAAAGGTGGGGAGAACAATGGTAAAAAGCCCTTTTATATACATAGCAAGGCTTGCGACTCAATTATTGAAGGAAGGACTCAATTATTGGAGAAGCTGGAACATTTTGCTCCCTGACGTGGTTACAAAATAATAGCAGCACGTCCTGATCCAGTGTGAATGCAAGTGATTTAAATATACTGCTTAACATGTGATTTGTGTTGATGGGATGTGTCTGTTGAAAGTTGGCCAAATTTATAGTACAGTGAAGTTGAAGGTGAAAAAGAGAAGCATATGACTCAATTATTGAAGGGAAGACTAAACTATGGGGGAACCTAGAACATTTTGCTCCTGTAATTACGTTCGTACAAAATGAATAGCGGCACATCCAGTATGAATTTAACAAGCATGTATCTGCATGCAGCATGTGGGCATACATATACCATTTTCACGACTTTTATACCCCCATTTTTTATTTTATCATATACTATTATATATATAAAAAGTACCAGCTGTCTTCTATTACGTTGGACATATTCATACGTACGTGATTTCAATATGGTTAACGTGTGAGTTGTTGATGGGATCAATTTTTGTTCAAAGATGTCCAAATTAATGCAGTACAGCGAAGTTGAAGATGATCGTCGAGGGAGGATCCCTACAACAAAAGGAAATTTCCTACTTATGACTCAATTATGTTCACTCCATAAAACGTTAAATGCATTTACTGCTGATATTTGACAACGAGACCGCCTCTAAATAGTTCGTTCCTCGTTCACATTGATTTGATCTTTACTCGTTTTCACATTGTATTGTTTCACAAAATTTCAAAAAAATTAGAAAAAAAGAAAAAGAAAATGGATTTCTAACTGGTAAGGTACGAAACCACCTTCCGATAGTGTATCTCTAAAGAGGAATACATCAGGGTACAACAAGAACATCTTGTAACCCAGGCTAAACATGACCGACCCCTCACTTCGCTTGAGAGTACCGAATGTATTGTAACCCTACGATTGACGCCAACATAACCGTTCCCGGAAATACAGAAGCGAAAGAAGAACAAATAGAAATTTCTCTAGGTAGTGACAATACACCTTTTTGATGGGAGCGACCTACATAGCCATGCGACCTACCCGATTTTATACCATTTCCTAGTTGATGAGGCTTGAGGTTAAGCTTATCCTTCAGAACAAAACATCCCCATCCACTTTGAATGTTACATCGTCAGATCCGTTAGATATCACTAATTGACATTCACAAAAATACTCTGAGTGTTTAAGCAAAAAAAAACGAATTCCTCCGCCATCAACAGAAAGTACGTTTGTAGAAATCAATGTCCGTGATCCTTTGGAAATACTTTGTCAGACATTCGTTCATACAAGTCATCTAGGAACAGGATGAACCGAATGCACCCTCCTACCACATCCTAGAAATCACCCTATAGATCAGTAACAAGTAGTCCTTGCAATCCATTGATTTCAACCATGATAGAATCGTAATATACCTCTAGGGATCAGCCAGAGATTGTAAGTAATACTTCCATTTTATGAAGATCCACGGTCTTCTATTGCTCCATCTCGATCAGCATCTTCCACGTATTCGTAATTATTGATCGGAATGGTTTTCGAATAAATTCGATCTCGGTCTTTCCGTACCAACAATCGTATGGGCAAGATTTGATAGTCGGTTATTTAACTATCAAATAAACAAAAATGAAATGGATCTACTGGTTGAGTGCACAGCGTCACTTGGCCTTTTAAATTAAAAATAATCAATGAATGGTTAATTAAAACTTCTAATCTTTCAGCATAGTATTCGCTTCTTATTTTATTATACAAATATTCTCAAACCATTTCTTTTAATACTTTGAAAAATATCTTATAATCATATCCAATTTTCCATTTGATTATCATTTTAAATCATTTTCTATGACATTACTTATTATGTAATATTGAGAAATCGATTCAACTTATCATTCGTAAAACAATCGTTACGAAATCTTTTTTGTTTCGTTATTTGAAAACAATAGTCGTCATTTACCCTTTTAGAATAAGCACATTCTAATTCTCATTTCTGTACTTTGAAAATATCGTTTATTTTCACAAAATCTTCTTTTATTTCTTTTACTATGGAAATATCATTTCATATTCTCAAGCCCTTTTTATTTTCCTTACTTTGGAAATGTTAATGTATATTTCCTCAAATCCTTTTATTTCCTTTGTTTTGAAATCTTATTATCTATCCTCAAATCCTTCAAATAACGTTGTATTATTATTTCCCATAATAAATCGCTTCTAACATCTTTACCATTACAACTAATATCGTCCTCCAATAATCTTGAAGTCTTTCAAGTTAGGGTATTATAATTACCTCACAGACCTTGATTAACAACATTCTTATCTTAAGATAGATATGAATTGTAATTCAAAAACCCATATTCATTCTAATACCAACATATTCCACTTAACTATTTTATTTAAAATATGGTTTAATAAAACCTTCTTACTTTTGAAATCTTCGTTTTAAAAATACTATTATTACTAAATTCGTTGATTTAGTAAATGATTAATAAAACATCAACTTTTAAACCTTAACTTCTTTAAACTATTTATTTCATTATCCAGATTTTTATTACAAATCCTATTACTAAATCTTTTACCAAATTCAATTACAATAACCCCTTTTTCTAAACCTTTCAATCATTTCCTCTAGGAAATCTTATTTCAAATCTCATCCATTTCACTTAATGCTATTATTAAGTAACGTTAATTTAAAATTAACGCTTTAACTTCACATCACTTTTTATAAACCCGTTTATACAACTCCGGATTAATATAAAACCCTTTTTCACCTCGATTCCCTTTACATAAATATTAAGTAACATTTATTTTAAGCTTATCGTATTCGCTTAAAATCCCTTTATAACTTAATTTACCAAACTTGGTTTAAATGTAAACCCGTTCATAAACTCACTTTAAAATTCAATTATATTTCATTACTAACTTCGATCACTTACTTGAATGAACTTCATTTAAGAAGTAGTTCCTTAAGTTATTATACTTTACTTCATCATTGACTAGAATAAATATTAGATTTCTTTTTAAAATCTTATTAAGTGAAATAACTATTCGTTACATTATTTCATTAGATTAATCGGCACAAACTGATTTAATTAAATAATCAATTTTTGTTAAAGCAATTGACTTGGTCAACTCTAAAACATGATTAACTTGTTGATCAATTCTAATTAGCCTTTTCATTTAAATTAATTAATAATATAATTAATTTAAGTAATCCCATTTACTTTGATTATTATTAAATAAATAATAATCGATTCAATATAATCCAATTTTAATTGTTTCCTAAAAACAATAAATCTCAATTATTAATCGTTACATTAACCCCGCTCGCTTGCTTATTAATCTTAGTAATATAAGAATTAGCTTTATAAATCATTTAATAATTGCTTACAAACCTAAATAAAAAATAAAAAATATTTATTTCCTTTTTATAAACTTCATTCAAATAATATATTTCAAAATCTATATTTATTTATAAAATAAATTTCATAACTTCATTTCTATAAATTCACCTGACGGTAAATCAATTTTTATAAAGAGATATATAATTTAGGCCGTCTACTACCAATTTCTCAACCAATATTACGCATTGGTTAATATCAAAATAACCATTAAATTTGGATTCAACAATTAATCATCCAATCATATTCAGTAAACAATTCATATAATGATAAACAATAAATTTGGTTCCTCCAACCTATTTTCCCTGCATCCAAATAGGTTATCTCAAATAAAGCAATCCATTCACTATACAAATATAAAATAAACACGAATAATTAATTAAACTGATAACGGTCAATAAATAACAACAATTCAAGTATCCATTTAAATTTAATACGTTTATATTATTATAAACGTAACCAACAAGGTAAGTTACCTTCATTGGAAATAATCGTTAAAATAGCGATTGGGTTCGATTAAACTAAACAAACGTTTAGTTTAAATCAATTATATAAAAATATTCGGTATATATGCAAACAATCATCAAATCATTCAACAATTAGCAAACAAAGCACACAAATATTTAAACCCGACTTATATAAATATAAGTGGGACAACTGAGTGAGTTTAAACTCACCTTGGTTTTATTTTTTTGATTAGAACGATTCGTTTCAATAAAATTAAACACACATTTAATTTTATCAAAAATTCCAATAACTTCCATTGCTGTCCAAACCAGCTCAGTCATGTATCCCTCGTTCCTGCGATTCCACCGAACCCTATTTCATCAAAAATAGTTCACGTATAAATTAGTTATCGACGTTATAGGTTTGTATTCATTATATAATTTCAATAACTTAAATAAAAATCTAATTTATATTGTATTAGGCTTACCCGCATGGCCTGATTCACAAGCATTTGACCCGTTCCCAATATTCTTCACCCAGGCAAATAAAACAAAACCCGATCACCTAAATTTCCTGAGTCAAACATCATGATATTTTTTCCTCGAACACGGACAGCTGCTCCATCCTTACTTCGACCGCCACCGCCATCTTACGTCGCAGGACCCCTCAACTCCGATGCCACCCTGACCGCCAGCCTCCCAGCTTCAACCGCCACCTAGTCCCACCTTCAATACCCTACTGTAGGTCCCACGATGATGGAAAACACGGAACTGGAGCATCTCTGGTCGTTGACGAACTGCGCCACCATCTCATCACCATTAACTATCGCGCTAGCGCCTTTGGATCCGCCTCGTCCTCACGCCCGACTTCCCTTCAGACCACCAAAGCTAATTCGCCGCCGTTCATCCGTGAAAAATCAAAAACCGATTGTCATCCAAAATTGTAAACCATGACTTAGATCGACCACCACCACCTCTTCCGACAACTTGACACCACCGCACCACTCCCGAAATGACCCCTAACCTGTGCCCTACAATTTCTCTTCAGGCCTCCAGATCCAATTCGGCCTCTATCGATCGTGAAAATCCAAAACCAAACACTGCTCAAAATCACAACCCGGATCTATAATCGCCTACCACCACCGCCACAATGCACCGCGCCTCACCAAATTTAAGCCGTGCACTCCTCTGCTCTTTCCCTATAACTTTCCTGTTCAGGCCATCAACTAGTTCTGAACGGATTGGGATTTAAAAATTTATTTGTGGAGATGTTTACATTTTTGTTTAGCAAGAAGAAAAAATGAACGGGAGGAAAGGAATTTATAGAAGAAGAAAATTTGGGAAGCACGTAAACGTGGGCATCACGGTGAAGGAAGTTTGGCTCCCAAGGAACCAATTTTTATTATATTGTTTTTATTTTTTTTACTGATTTTCTTTTACTATTATAATAGTTGAATTAATATTGTAAACGTTGACGTTTAACGTTCGTACCGTCACACATGAACTCCAAACGCGATGAAAATGGACATACTGCTACGTTTTAATGTTACGGTCCCAATGAAATTTGTTTGGTCGAATTCGGACTCCGTTTGGAAAAATTGCTTTATTTTAATTTCAAACTATTCATTGGTTCACATTTAAGTACCGCACGCTCACAAAACAGCTCCAATTGGCCCCAAATTTGAAAACTTAAAATAATTAGCTATTACGGTTTTAATAGAAATCGTTTCGTCGAAAACAGAGATTTTTTTAAAAATAGCTATTCTTAAGGCCTATATAACACCGATAATATATTAGTTAAATTTAAAATAATTAAATTAAATAATAATAAATTATTGTTGTCATACATATCTAAATAAAATAATATATTACTTCAAATTTACCCAATATGGAATTATAACTCAAAATTAACGTTTTCGAGTTAAACGATATCCAAACATATAAAAATCCCTTTTAAAAAAATTAAATAAACGTTATAATTTATAAACGATTTCCATAACGACTATTTTACAATTTTATTTGGACATAACTCACAATATATAAGCTGAAACTTTGATTTTTCTCGTTCATTAGAAAATCATTATCAAATAGGTCCTAACGTTTCGTGTTTCACAAAATTCCGGCTTAAAACGGTTTATGTATATTCAATTGAAGTTCAAAACTCAATATTACGAATTACCACGACGTTTCAAGTTCGTTATAAATATAAATATAAATTAAACGTTAAATCATCCTTTTATAAACGAATTCAATATTAATAATCCATTAATATTCCAAATAATATATAGAAAATAAATTAAAATATTCGATTCAAATGATTGAAAAATCCGGGTCGTTAAATTTGAGGTCCAACATCTATTAATTATGAAAGGAGTTTAAATATTATATTTCATCGTTTGAAGTTTATTTTAGATACATTAGGATATATTTCCTGAATGCAAAATCGAAAGTTTGTAATGTAGTGATACACTTCATTACTCAAGCAGAAAAGCAAACCAACCATAAAATTAAAATATTCAAATTGATGTTAGCACTAAGTTCAAAACATCCAATAACTATTTTCGTGAAAATGGAGAAGTTTATAGAACATTCTATCCTTTTACCTGTGAAAAAAACGGATTAAAAGAAAAGAAACATAGACATATTGTTAAATCTTGGCTAAAACTTCTTGCTTAGGCTTCTTTACCTTTAGAATATTGGCCCGATGCTTTTGGTACTGTCGTAATCTTAATCAATAGACTGCCAACTACGGTACTAAACAATAAGAGTCCATTAGAAAAATTATTCAACATAAAACCTGATTATTGAAGTCTAGAAACCTTTGAATGTTTTTGTTTTCCTTAGGTCTAAAAACTTTTGAATGTCTATGTTTTCCCTATTTAAGACTATATATCAAAGTCTAAAAACTTTTAAATGTCTATGTTTTCTTTATTTAAGGATAAATAATACTCATAAACTTAATTTTAGATCTACGCCGCGCACATTTTAGGGATATACTATAAATCAGAGAGGTTATAAGTGTATTGATAGTAGCAGAAAAATATATATGAATAAATATGTTGTATTTAATGGGTATATTTTTTTCCTTGTGCTAACATAAATATGAAAATAACTAAAGAAATTTATTGTAAACTATTTTAATACCTTGTATACCTCATTTCTCAATTGACTAAAATCAAGAAGGAGGTGAAATGAATATAGAGTATTCTGCTACACGATTAGTATACCAGAACAGAGACCAAACAATATAAAATTCTTTCACAAATTTATAAATCAAAATTTCAGTATTGGAATATGATATTAGTAATTTTTCAACAATAATCGTTGTTGTAATGGATGTACAATACCGGATTATGGTAATAACGAAAACAACAAGGTGTTATGTTAAACGACAAAGATAAATACTGTTTCACTATAAAGTAGAAACGATACACCTTCCAACAGGAATGATACTAGCAATATATGTAAATAAATTTACAAAAAAATAATAATCCTGGATATAGAAGGAAAATTCGTTTGAGGCTTGTCATGACAATTTCATTAAGACTTTATTCAAAGTCTTCCAAGATACTACAGATCTGATGAAAACCCCACACCCCTTAACATCACCAATATGAGGAAATGCTAAGGTTTATGAAACGCTTTTAGGTATAAAGTAACAACATAGACAGAAATGTAAAACACAACGGAAACTTTTAAAAACAATATTAATTTGAACAAGTTAAACCATAATGTTTGCTACATTTCAAAATGACAGATAACATAAAACCAACATGCTATCTTGTGGAAATAAAAACATAACATCAGAGTACATCATAAAACCTATCCCTCCCAAAGATCAATACAATGCTCAAAAGAAAACAAAGAGTGAACCAATACATGGATCTGGCAAGAGCCTGAAATCCAAGCTGAATTGACTAATCACTACTGCTGCCATCCACCATGCGGACTTGAGAGGGGGTGGAAGGAAGAGAGAAGGAGAAAACAAACTAGGTCAGACATAAGTCTTGCGAGTTCTAGTAATTTCTAGCATGAGTGTAAGATAAGGAAATATTAGACAGATGAATAGTTCTAATAGCACTAAGACATAAAGGCATAAATAAAATAGCAGGAAACATAAATATGAGTAAAGATTTTGCTTCTCATTCATATCCAAGATTACCGCACCAATAGTATAATAATTAGGTTTTACTTAATTCTACCCATCGATTGGCTCCTATACCCGTGATGTGATTAACCTGTGCCAGCTATGTACTCGGGGTTATCAATCCCGAGCCCATTAACTTAAAGAACAAAAATGCTAGTCACATGTGTTACAGCGGTTTATCTTCCCCAATCAAAGCGATGCACGCTCATTGTTCCGCCGGAACAATCACGTACCCACCTCGTTTGAAAAACTTACTATCTAGTACAGTAAAGCATGCCCTAGCATCTACCTAGTGTGAGACTCCGTGTTAACAGAGGGATACTGACTGATACGGGTTCCCAACCAAAATATGCAACTGACACAAGTCACCCCTAGACTTGATCCCCATTCAGTATATTATAAGGCCTCTTATCATCCCCAATCAACCCTTCGCTGTCGGAGCAGTCCTAAATTAGGATTTCATTATTTTATTAGGCCTCTTATCTTCCCCAGTCAGCCCCTTAGCTGCCGGAACAGACCTAAACTATCTCAGCTTATTAATTTATTCATACTTTAGTA
Source organism: Allium sativum (assembly GCA_030737875.1). Classification (NCBI taxonomy): domain Eukaryota; kingdom Viridiplantae; phylum Streptophyta; class Magnoliopsida; order Asparagales; family Amaryllidaceae; genus Allium; species Allium sativum. The sequence goes on from CM060912.1 coordinate 5,731,209, forward strand.
ACTTAACATTAACTTAACACTTTTAAGTTGATTAATAAGCCCAATATAACCTCGTGTTATATTTCTAGGTTGCATTGTCATTCCTAATTAATATTATTCATTTTTGTACAACCCATCCCACGTTACTTAATATCCAATTAAGTTCAATTTATTCCGGTTTATATGTTCTCCAGTTACATGTTAAAGTTTTATCCTCAATTTTACAGTCCAATCTGACTAATATACTTAAACAGTTTCAATATGCCCAAAAATCCCTTTTTATTCAATTTTGAGATTATTCTAGATTAACGTACAATTAACAATAAAGGCTTTGGCTCTTTTCAGGCCTAAGCTCAGCGCTAAAAAAAGGGAAACGGTCTAGGCTACTTGCAAGGCCTGGACTCAAAATAAGTAAAAACAAATAAAATAGGCATAAACATAACTGTAAATAAATTATAACAAAGAAGGGGATAAGAAGAAAAATAATTACTTATAAGCAATAAACAATTGGGAAGAAATAGGCATAGACAGTGAAATAATTATATTAGCTTATAGAAAAGCTAGGTATGTAAGCATAAAACTTACAAACTAAAACTACTTAACTGTCTAAACATTCATACTCAAAAAACTAATCTAATAATCTTGTAAAAACTCACCAATCTGATGAACAAAGCTACCCCCATGGCCTTCTTCTTAAATCTAGTAGAACCTGTGCCTCCAGAAGTGTTTATAAAATAAATATTAAAAACTTAAGAACTTCTTCACCCTATAAAATTTCAATTATGTGGCCTTTCCAAATTTTAAGGATATGCCTGGGGAAGAAGAATAATAGAAAAGAGAGAATGGATGTGAAGAGATAAGAGAGGCTCTGCTAGTATATTTATAGAGCTTAGTAGATGCCTTCAGCCGTTCAAATCTAAGATTGGATCTGGTCCAGCCATGTCATCGGACCAATAAGAAACATCACGTCAGCCTATGGTTTAAAATAAACCAATAAAACAATGCCAACTCAGCAAACACTGCTGTAAATAATAACATAAATGTCGCTTCCTACATGCTAGGCAAGGCACACTGATTGTCTAAGCTGGGTCGACCGACCCACATACACGGGTCGACACAGAGGTCGACCCACCTTAGCCTGGGTCGACACACGTGTCGACCCATATAGGCTGGGTCACCCAATGAACGTTGGTTTCATTCATTTATTTATTTATTTTAATTTTTGAATTCTTCTTTAATTCATATCTAATTCATTTTAACTTCGATTTTAGCAAATCAAGTGTCTATTTTGATCAAAAAATTACAACGGACTCAATGGTTCTAGTCATGTTGTCATATTCTGAATATAATTTTAATTATTATTTAGTTTATTACTCTTTTCTATTTAATTATTGCATACTAAAATTTGAGGTATTACATTCTCTCATCCTAAAAGGATTTCGTCGCCGAAATCTCCAAGCTAGAAGAATGTTGTAATATTATCAACCAATATCTACACCATCTTCTCAACCATTGACCACAGATATCCATTTTCCTTATATTTTCTAACGCTTTTATGAACATATGTAAGATGTGTCGTGTATATGTCCCAAAACTAATGCAAAAACCAGGTAGTCCACGGACTCAGTTGACATCCTTAATGCAATGTCATGTCTGTGCCATGCATCTAATATGTATGCAAAGAAACCTTAATGATATGTAAAGCACTTTATGTGTGCACAATCATCCACCAAAATGCAATATCCAAGTGACGATTCAACCATTTTTTCATCCATTAAAAATAAAAATGCGCACACATCCATATGCAATTATGTTAAGTGTCCTAATTCAGCCGATCTCCAACTAGTGCCTAGTATGTGTATATGCATCCACTGCATCCACTAGCAAACACTTGCATCCACTTGAAACCATTCAACCACAACATGTCCTATTAACATGCTTAAAACCATTTCCTACCATCCATAGAATTCTACCTAAGATTTATGATTCAAATAATAGGAAAAATAGATTCAAATTCAAAGCTTAGTAAAGGATTAAAAGCGTACTCTCAAAGAGAAACAGAAAAGAAGCGTGAATCCTATCCTCCAGTTCTCAAGTTGCGTCATTGTGATGTATGTGACATGCGGCATGTGGGCATATATTAACCATTTTCACGACTTATATATATATATATATATATATATATATATATATTATATTACCAGTTGTCTTGTATTACGTTAGACATATTCATACGTAAGTGATTTTAATATAGTTAACATGTGAGTTGTTGATGGGATCAATTTTTGTTGAAAGATAGCCAAATGAAGTTCAAGATGAGTGTCGAAGGAGGATCCTTACAACAAAAGCTTCCTAATTATGACCTACTGTAGTATCATCTTATAACCATTTTATGTTGATGTTCACTCCATAAAACGTTAAATGCGTTTATAGCTAATATTTGACAACGAGGCCGCCTCAAAAAAGTTCATTTCTCACTCACATTGAATTGATCTTTAGTCGTCTTCACATTGTATTATTGTTTCACCCACATTGATTCATATGGATCATCACATTATTCGATCTAGACATTTCCTTCATGCATGGAAAATCAAGTCAAATAAACAACAGACCAGACATGCAAGTGTACAAATAATAGTAGGGACAATTAATACTATAGGTTTATAAAAATACCATGATAATTTCTAGCAAAAAATGAAATAAAATGTAGCAATAGGATAATGCAGAATCTTATACAAAGGAAATCAGGTATTGAAGCATACAGGCCTTAGTCATGGGGTAACCAATAGAGCAGTAAAAAAATTTCAATTTGTGCTATAAATACCAACTGAAACAATGTATCGATATCAATATGTATCTGCGTATCATTTGTAAATAAATATAATAATTGTCGCTTCTTACATTTTCAATTTCTTCTTTCAAAATTAATATCAAAATATCAAATTTTCTAATTTGGTATTAGAGTAGGAATAGTTTAACAACGATAAACTAATACTGAGTATCATCAGATATAAACCATCATTTGATACTCAAAAACTAATTAATGAAATTTACACCATCGAATTTTTATGAATTTTCCTATAGAAAACATGTGTCGTTTCAAAGAATACATATAATCTGGTTGCAGTAGGTCATCCATTACAACACAAGCAAACTCATTATGGAAATTCAAAAAAAAAAAGATCTCAAAAAAAAGAAAGGATTTCATTTCAAATGATGAACTATCGTAAGATAATATGCCGATTATGGGATACTTATCTAATATTAAATCCAACATGTGATCTGTCAGACGCAACTGAACATAAAGTGTCAGAAACAGGGCAAGTGTTAACAACCTTAAGTGGCCTTAGGGTGCGTTTGCGGTAAACGGTATAGAGGCGTTTAACGGAGCATTTATATAGATTATTTAAATGAAGATGGGAATTAAACTGGGAATACGTTTTTGGTTTCAAGTGGAGCATTTAAATGGGGTATCTTAATTTTAATTATTTTAATTGCTTTATAATTAATTAAATATTTGTTTATTATTGTAATATGCATACAATAATTAAAAATAAACGCATACAATCAGGAAAAAAAATTATTATTACCACGTAAGCAAAGGTTGCTTATGCTTATGTCAATGAACGTCTATGTACGTTCATCCGTCCACCTCGCTAAAGGGGCAGAAAAGTAGAACTGAGTGAATTAGCCATCAGTCTAGAAAGACAAAATTTCAGAAATGTCAGGAAAAATAAAAAAATGATGTAAAGAACAAAAAATAAGCATAATTGTAAAGAAAATTACCTAAAAACACCGTTTTGAAGGTCAAAAAAATTGAAAATGAAAATGAATTTTTGTTTGGTTTGAGTTATGGTGAGGAAGAAGGAGATGGAGAGGACTTTTATAACCAACGGGTGAAATTTCATCCATTGGCTTGCCTGGCCAGTTGGCCAAGCAATGTTTCTGATGCGTTTGAAACTCTACTTGGCCAGTTGGCATTCCCGAAAGCTACCTTAATGAAGAATATAAGGTAGCTGTAGTAATATCATCAAAGGAAAATATTACCATCAATGCAACATGTACATTCTACTTTACCGACACATAGGGAAGAAATGATCAAGTAAAATCACAAGAATATGAATTATCAATGAACTATGCAACAAACTTCAAAGACAAGAATCAAAACTATAGCAAGCATGATTTGTTTTATCAAAGAGGAAGTCAGTCTAATAGAGCTAGAAGTAGAGGAAGGTACAACAACAATAATAGATCAAGATGTCAAATATATGAGAAAATAGGTCACACAACAACAAAGTGCTATTTCAATTTCAATGTCAAAAGTGGTAGAGAAAGGATATTTCGTCATAGCTATGAGCCTGACTAATTGAAATTCAACCACAACTTTGAGTTGTTAGAATTTTTTCCATTGGTCATTTTATCACGGCTCAGTGCCATGGACAAAATAGCTTCTTGATGCAGTGATCGAAGAAATACCTATCCTAATACAAATATAGCACAAGTTCAACAAAAATTGGAGCATCCTAACGTAAGCATTGTAACAAAAGTCTTGACTGAAAATAAAATTCCTATTAAAAGGATCAACTTAACGTATGTTTGCACATATTATCAAATATGCAAAAGCCACAAACTTGCATTTTTTGATTGATTAACTAAATATGATAAACCCTTTGAATTGATAGTTTCTTATCATCAGGGTCCAACATCTATTGATTCTGACAGGAGTTTAAATATTATATATCATCTTTTGATGTCTATTCTAGACACATTTGGATAATTTTCTAAACGCAAAATTAGATGCTTGTAATGCAGTGATACACTTCATTACTCAAGCAGAAAAGCAAACCAACCATCAGATTAAAATTATCCGAATTGATGTCAGCACTAAGTTCAAAACACCCAATGACTATTTTTGAGAAAAGGGAAAAGCTTATAGAATAACCTGTCTCTTTACTTTTGAAAAAAATGGATAAGAAAAAGGAAACATAGACATATTGTTAAATCTAGGCTAAAAATTCTTTCTTAGGATTCTTTACCTTTAGAATATTAGCCTGGTTCTTTTGGTATTGTCATAATCTTAATCAATAGACTGCCAACTATAATACAAAATGATAAGGTCCATTAGACAAATTATTCAACATAAAGCCTGAGTATTAAAGTCTAAAAACCTTTGAATGTTTATGTTTTCCCTATGTCTAAAAACATTTGAATGTCCACGTTATCCTTACTTAAGACTGTATATCAAAGTCTAAAAACTTTTAGATGTCTATGTTTTCTCTATTTAAGACTATATAATACTCATAAACTTAATTTTAGATCTACGCCATGCACATTTTTGGGATATTCTATAAATTAGAGAGGCTATAGGTGTATTGATAGTAATAGAAAAATATATATGAATATACATGTTGTATTTAATGGATATATATTTTCCTTATGCTAACAGAATTTTGAAAATAACCAACGATATTTACAATCCATACTTTTTTAATATCATGTATACTACTTTTCTCAGCTGGTTAGAATCAAGAAGGAGGTTAAATGAATATAGAGTATTCTGTTATATGATTAGTATACCAAAATAGAGACTAAACAATATAAACTCCTTTCTCAAGTTTATAAATCAAATTTCCAGTATTTTGGAATATGATATTAGTAATTTTTTAACAATAATCGTTGTTGTAATGAAAATACAACAAATGATTATGGTAATAAAGACAACAACAAGGTGTTGTGTTAAACGACAATGATAAATATCGTTTCATTATAAAGTAGAAACGATACATCTTCCAACAAGAAAGATAGCAACAATATATGTAAACAAATTTACAAAAAAAAGAATCTAGCTGGGATATAGAACGAAATTTCGTTTGAGGCTTGTCGTGACAATTTCCTTAAGACTTTATTCAAAGTCTCCTAAGATATTATAATATGTGATCTGCTCGAGATCGTGGTGTGTATGATCTTCTATGTGATTTTTAGGTTTGTTTGGTTCTTGTAGAAATGAAGAGGAAAAAGAGATCATTCGGAAATTTCTGATGAGGAAAGTGATCAGGTTTTCTTCTCTATTTATAGACTAATTCGAAACAGTTTTTTCCGTTAGGAATGGTCATATCTCTTCAATTCGCATTTGCAACACTTATTTTCTTGGAAAAAATGTTGCGTCTTTTTAACAATTGCAATGCTTAGTTTCGGTCACATCTCTTAAGCAATTGCAACACTAGTTCGCAATGGTCATTCCTGTTGTGAATATATATGTGCCTCTTCATTTCCATTGGCAAACGTCACGCTCATTCATTTTGTAACGGCTATTTCCGTTTGTAAACAGTCGCATTTGTTAATCTAAATAGTGAAAAACCGTTCATTTTTATGTAGCAAAAATATAACACGGTCCACTTTTTTTGGACCTGCATCCGCACCCGACCTGGTCCGCTCGGTTTGGTACGGAACGAGCGGTGGCGGCACATGTGTTAATCCATGGTCATGCAGGTCCTCCTCCTTGCACAAAATTATATGACCCTAAGGGTCAATATAGAGATTGAGGATCTACGATTTAAGCATGGACACATACTTATTTTTGGCGACATGGGACTTATATTTCATTCACTGTTTTAAGAATTCTAATAATTCCCCATGTGAATGCCATTATATATCTCCCTCACACAAAGCTCAATATCACACATTTCATATGAAAAAATGTTATACTAAGGATAAGTAGATATTTTACTTTGAACTTTACCAAGTTAAAACTTATTGGATATGCTTAGCTAATCGGTGAATTATTTCATCTCGTATCATAAGTCGTTCATGCATAATCAGACTATTAGCTTTACAAAGCATTTTCCCTTCACATCCAATCTCTTGGTTGTGTTCATTTTGGTCCTTAACAAATTTGGTTCTGCGAGTGTTTTAGAGAATTTATGCGTTGAATATTCTCATAGAGTCAACCCAAGTCGCACTAACATAGGTGATCGCAACCATTAGGAGTACCCTACATATACCCTACTTGTTATTTTTCAAGATATAGTCATCATTAAAAAAACGTAGTTTTAATCTTTAAACACTTATGTAGGCATGCATTCTATTGTGCACCATAGGATTGGAGTGGGATTAAGTCCAAACAAATGCATTATTTCTTGAGTTATCCAGAACTGGTTTGCCTATTGATCCTAGTTCGTGGGATCCTAGTCTCTAGGATAGGTTTCCATATAAGATAGCTCTTATTGGTTTAGGATTTTAAACTCATTCCCCTCGATGTGTATTCAATTTTCTCTCTTGATAAACCTTTAGTAAATGGATCCACAAGGTTATCATTTGTTCTCAATGGAAATAGTTTCATTTGAGAGTAACTGCCTAATTGTGTTAGGCATCGACGAATGTGCGTGACTTTCCATTATCCAGAAAGTTTTGCGCTTTTCTTAAAGCTCCTTGGTTATCACAGTGTATGAATATGGCTGGTACAGGTTTAGGCCAAAATGGAACATCTTCTAAAAATTGACGAAGCCATTGTTCTTCTTCGTCTGCTTTGTCTAACGCGATAAACTCTGATTCCATAGTGGATCGACCTATGCATGTTTTTTTAGTAGATTTAATGACAATGCTCCTCTTGCTAAGGTGAAGACATAACCACTAGTTGATTTTGATTTATCTAAATGAACAATCCAATTTGCATCACTATGTCCTTCTAATATGGCAAGATAGTTTTAATAATGTAAGGAAAAGTTTGTGGTATTTTTTAAATATCCCAGCACTCTAAATAGTGGTTTCCATTGTTTCTTTCCTAGGTTGCTTGTATACCCACTCAATCGACTTACTACGCAAGCTATATTTAGTCTTGTGCAATTCATGACATATATTAGACATCCTATTACATGAGAATATTCCAGTTGCATTACACTCTCATTAGTGTTTTTATGTAGTACTTTTGACAGATTAAAAGGTGTAATTGCTCCTTTAATTATAAAATTTTGGAAATTTTCAATTACTTTGTCCTCATAGTGTGACTGGGATAATTCTATTTCATTAGGTATTCTTATTATTTTGATTTGCAAAATAACGTCTGCAACTCCTAAGTCTTTCATATCGACAAACATCGTCTTTATGGTCTCTATTACTTTACTATTCAGACCAAAGATTAACATATCGTCTACATATAGATAAATCATCACGTATGATTGTTCTATTTGTTTATGGTAAACACATTTATCTTGCTCATTTATACGGAAACCACTTTTCATAATGGCACTATCAAATTTTGCATGTAATTGTTTTGGAGCTTGTTTTAGTCCATATAATGATTTGACTAATCTACATACTTTTTTTATTTCCTTTGGAAATAAATCCTTTAGGTTGCTCCATATAAATCTCTTCGTCAAGATTTCCATATAAGAAAGTTGTCTTTACATTCATTTGATGAATCTCTAAATTATAAATCGATGCAGTTGAGATTAACATTATTATAGAGGTTATTCGTGTTACTGGTGAATAGGTATTAAAGAAGTCTACACCTTCTTTTTGACAATATCCTTTGGCTACCAATCATACTTTATATTTGTCAATAGAGCCATCTATTTTCATCTTCCTTTTGTAGATCCATTTACAACAAATCGGTTTTATTCCGGGTGGATGATCAATTATTTCCCATGTTTTATTACTTAGTATTGAATCAATTTCACTTTTGATTGCTTCTTTCCAACATGAAGATTCAAAAGATGACATTGCTTCCTTGTACGTTTGAGATACGTGTTCTATTTCTACACATATATACATATATATTCTCATATATATATATATATATATATATATATATATATATATATATATATATATATATATATATATATATATATACGTATATTTTCTTTACTTTCTTATATGTATATTTTTCCTTATATGTGCGTTTATACATATTTACTCTCATGAACATGTGTTATTTTAGTCGTTCCCTCAAAACAAAAATATGACGGTGGCGGAGATCAAACTCTGTACCTCATGTATGCAAGCCACATGCTCTAACCAACTGGACTACTAAGGTTATTGTTAACAAGGCTTAGAACAATGGTAATTATTGTTCTCTACTTACTTCTCTTTTTCATATTTGATGTAGTCTTTTAATTAAACCATTGCATGCATCATTTTCTTTTATTTCTCACTTATTATTAATGCATAATATGTGTAAATCATTGCATGCAACTGCATGCAACCAATCCTTTCTTTCAATGCATGCATTACATTTTTATTTACATTAATCTTTTTCTTCTTTTTCATTGCATGTGTTTATTACATGCAACCACATATCATCATTATTATATTTTTCTTTTAAATGTTTATGTCTATGCATATATATGCACATATGCATTATTTAATTATTTTATTATCATAAAATGCGGGGTGTTACATTCTCCCACCCTTAGGAAATATCGTCCCCGAAATTTGGTAAGGGTAAAATAGATAATCCCTCGCATAATATTCATCCATCATGTGTGCATCCAACTTTTGCAAGCATTGTGTACTTGTGCAAAGTGTAATACAACATAATAATGCATTTATGCCTAAGCGGTACCTCATATGTATATGCAAATTTTTCAAAAATCCTTTAAAAACATGATGCTCACATTCTAAATACAATGGCAGTTCTACGTGAACGCAATATTTTGAAAATCAAATACATTTTCATCCAAAATTTCCCACATTCTTGAAGAACACGAGCGTAGTTCAACCAATTGATTTATCCAAAATCCTACCAACCAACTTTATTTTTCAAATTTCAGAAAAATCTAATTTTCTAAATTCGATTTCTTATATTTCAAAAAGGTGGAAAACGGAAAACTTCACATCTTCCGTTTTTTCTTTTTCAACCTTTTTTCCAGCCGTACTTGGATTTTATGAAACTATTTATAAAATTTTCCCTATTTTCCTATCCAAGCACAACCCACATAAGAAAATTTTCTTTGTTACTGATTTTCTTTTTCGTCTTGTCATGGAAATTTTTATTCTTATCATCTTTTCTCATAATTTTCCATTTTTCTTTAACTGTCATGTTTGTTGCATACTGAATTTGCTGTTTCCTTTTTAGTTATGTCATTACCCTTTTCTTAGCTTATTTAATCATCAGATCTAAGTTTAGTTTTCAAATAAGCCTTCTAGTCCTTCAACTAAAATAGGAAAACAGACACTCTACACGGATACTACTAAGGGCCAAGAATCTTGGGACTATATCCCCCCTCAGACAGAAAAGTCCAAACCATGGGATCCACGACGGTTTAGGTGTTACCCTAACTCCCCAACAAGAACAAAATAACAGAATGATCCCGACAGCAATGTAATAACGGGTTTTACCCCTAACATGAAAATTAGCAACAAGATCTAAATACTTACTTGCCCTTTTACTATCTAGTAGTCACCACTAATTCTAGCTGTGCACCAATAATCATTTCAAGCAACATCCTAGGCTTTTCAATGCTTACACGTTCTACGGGAACTTACCATTATTCCAAGACAAGATAATTCTCGCTATTTACTTTATAGCCTCAACACTTTTCTCGTCTTCCCTAGGCACTAATCCTTACCTATTCTATACTTTTAAAACACGGTTTGGCCTTTTCATTTAAATTTTCTTTCAAAAATTTTAAAGTGTCAAAACTTTATTTTCCTCATGAAAACTTACTTTTGCCAAACCATAAAAACATGTCATCTTAAAAAAATGTAAATCATCATTTTTTTCAAATCACAAAACTGGAGTAGATACAGACAACTATTCTTTCAATCAGGTTTACGACTTGTTCTTGCCTATAAGGTCTGTTCAATTTATTACTACAAGGTGCAAACATCTGCTCTATTCTTAATTTCTACAACTTATTTTGTCCCCAAAATTTCCTCTTTTTAAACAATTTATCAAAAATGATTGTCAAAAGAATAAAGATTCCAAAACTTTCTTTACTGGAAATTCTAGTTTTCAACAAAATGCAATATCAAAATGCAACATTTTCAAAGTTTTGCTTTTTAATCCTTTCATGCAATATAACAAGAAAACTAGCGAGCTATACACACTCTATAATATGCACCTTTTACTGAGAGAATTCTTATTTTAGACAAATTTTCACAAGAAATCACTATTTACAAAATGTACTCCATTTTACTTCAAAATCTAATATGTACTTTTTTACATATTTTTAAAACTATAACTTTTGAGATCCAAACATGAAAACACCACAAACCATTTTCCCAAAACTTTTACAATTTCATGTTCTTAAAAGCAAACAATGGGGTTAGACTCAAAGCGGGTTTCCAATTTTTCTAAGCTTTCATAGACACTCCCACAAAGTCAATTCTCTCAACTATATATATTCCTAATCCATTTTTCTCCATTTAACCTTTTCTAATTTATAAGGTTTTACTGCCAAGCTCACTAATACGAAATATCAACATATGGGATCATCCTTTCTCTATTTCAAAATATATTGTACTTCCCACCCAAATTTCCGAAGGGTCTCAAATTTCTATATTCATTCCTTTAGTGTACAAAATAGTCATCCCAATTCTTACCATCTTACACTCTTTCTTTTTAGTGGGTTCCTCTATGGATCTAGGTATATATATATATATATAATATTTATAATTTTAAAAAATACAAATACGTTCACTCACTGTTTATACATGAATCCTAAACCTAAGCTCTGATACCAGATGTAACAACCCGAATTCCGACAGTCCGATTTTTTTTTATATTCTAATCCATCGAAACTCGTGTTGGTTGCTCTGGTATCCTGCATAAAATACAGAAATATAAAATATATCAGAGCTCAGAAAATATCTCACAGCGAAATGGATAAAATATAATATAATCAAAGTATAGCCTTTCCATATTAATAATACCGCCTAACCAGTATCCAAAGCTATCATATCTCTGCCACAAGTTTAACTTGCGAGTATGCGATGAGGAGGGGGTCAGAACACAGGTTCTGGTGACTGGATTTAAACTACACATTTTGGATAACCCTACATATACCGTTCAATCACATTTTCTTATTTATTAGGTTACTTGGGTTAACAACACTCAAGGCTTACATACACGTCGTACCCATTTACTCCCAGTTGATTAACCTAATTAATTATATATGCAGCTACCCCCGATATTAAGGTACACCCCATAGTACCCCACTCGCACGGTCTCCACCGTAATGCCATAGAAATGTACGCAGTCCCTCATCTTACGCTGGAGTGAAATACAGATCTCTATATAACAATGTTACGTTCCGCATAGATCTGCCATTACTACGCTACATAAGAATACAGACTGCCACCTTCGATCGAATCAGATTCTATCATAGAGTAATGCCCTCAAGTCTACGATACACCACCCAGAGCAGACATGCATGTATCTAGACTGCCCCATGTACGTATCGTCAGTCGTTTTTGATGCCTTAACTGCACAAAACCTCTAATGTGCATCGAGTTCCGTGGCAGGGCTATACAAGAAACACGGAACTCGGTTGGGAGCTTTTCCATATCTGTACATGCCCGCCTTTAAAAGCCTCAAAATACCAATATCCTTCAGGTCTGTTTTTCATGGTGGCTATGGCCCCACCTTGGCCCCTCCCTCAACTAGTAAAGACAACAAGAGATAAGCGACTCGCCCCTAATAAACAATCTAAACATCAGTTGGCATCTCCCTTCAACCACCGTGCTTCGATAGTGAAAGATGGATGGCGTCTTGGGTTTAGCTCAAGTCTTTTCGCATCCTACTGGCTGCCGATGACGGGTACCCGACGATCTGCTATCCTTGTTGGTCGTGACCCCTACATCCTCATTGAGGCGATCGCTGAATCACCCTAGTGTCACCTCGTCACAGCTTTCTGACTGCAAAGCTACTCAGCGGGTAGTTACGCGCAGACCCAACCTCTGTAAGCACAACCCGAACACTACACCACCACAGAGGACTACCACGGGCACCTTCCACATCTCAGGAAGCCGCGTGCTTCCCCTTCCAATCCTTCGGTGCCGATAGAATAATTAGATGAACGTGCGCTCCGCTCGTGCCTCATGACACCATGACGATCTACCCCGTTGGGTTATTCACCCTCAAACGTGCGGACTGGTCCAAGCGCTTCATTTTAATATGTTATTAGACCCTATGTCTAAACATTCAATTATGCGCTTGCTTTACCTCATCGGGTTTTCATCTAACTTGGTTATTCCCATTCACATTGAGTTACCAAGTTCCTCTTGCTTATTAATTTCTGTCATATAACTTAACCCATTTAAGTTTATTAATAAGCCCACAACATGTTATTCTCTAGATTGTGATCCAAGGTCTGTAATCCACAATCCCTTTTTATTCTTGTTTGATTTCATAGTTACAATAACATGTTCTACTTAATATATAATTAAGTATATCTCAGTTCACATGTTTTGAACATGTCACTTATTATTTATGATTAAATATTGCTTATTTCACCTCATAAGTTTGCCTCATTCTTTCTCATTTAATCATAATTCCATCTTATACTATCACTACAACTTATCGTTGTTTACTTATTAACTTAGTTCTCTTAATTAAGGTTTACTAATAATTTTCCTCTCTATAAATATAAATTATGTTGTCCTCATCCTTAGTTTTTAGATTCTCGTTCTTACAAATAACTTAATTTACAATTTAGTACAACTTATCTCATTACATAAGTTATTCCTTTTTCTTTATCGTTTATTATAACCTAATTTATAATTCCCACTTGTCCCAAGGACAAACCTACCTATTATACAACATTCCCATTAATGTAATTTATTTATAATAGGTTATTATCATTCCCCCTTCGTTCTACTCCTTTTACTGTTGTAATTTCTTTCTTTCGTTTCCTTATTTGTTTCCATTAATCACAATTAATGCCATTTATTTCTATCCTTTTATATACATATATTTATATATATGTTTATGTACTAGACCTCTCACATTAAGCCTACCACTTGTGGATGCTGAATTTGCTGGGCGGTTCCAGGAAGACTTCTTCCCCAAGTTGACTTAACCTCGTGTCTTAGCACCGTACATGTTTATTTACGCACTAGACCTCTCACATTAAATTAACAACTTATGGACGCTGGATTTGTCGGGTGGTTCTGGACAGACTTCTATCACAAGTTGAATTTAACCTCGGGTCTAAGTGCAGTTACAGTTTTCTATTTACTGTAAATTTTCTCTACAATCTAGGCATGTCCATTCTTTCAAATTTTTACTGTAACCTATATTTTACATGTCGTCATGTTAAGCCCATTTTACGTCGCATGTTCTTCCTCTAACATGTAATTAATTTCATCTCAAAATAACATATGATCGTCAAATCATGTAATAATTCTAATTTAACATCTAATTATTCCAATTTCTACAATTAAGGGTTCAAGTACATAAATGTTACAAGTTAACATGAAATTAGAACAACAAGTAATCGGTATACATATTTTAACAAGTATACATTTCAGCTTGTGAACATTTCTGCACATTAAACGTTTCAACATATGAATTTCTAACATATTAATAGTTTAACATATTAATATCTCAACATGTCATATTAGCGTTTCATCACTTTAACCATTCTATTGCATGCTAACGGGGAACGTCAAACGATAATGTACCATTATCAAAAATGATATAACTTAAATCCACTCACCTAATTTGCTTTTCAAATCCTGAATCAGGTCCAGATCTAGCATTCCGAGGTTTCCCCTAACTGGATTTGGAACCCAAGAACCATGGATCCACAATTTTTACTAAAAGAAAAAGGGAAGAAAGAGGAAGAAAATTGAATATACCAGATCTAAGAAATTACCTTACTTCGAATATGATTCTGAACACCTTCTTATTAATATTCATTCTTTTCCTCCATAACTTTATTCAGAATTTTCCTAGACTAATTATCTTATTTTTCTGAAGAGATTTGGGGAGGAGGAAGAATGGCAGAGCATAGACGTTGTCTCAGAGAATGTGAGAATTAGGCTAGGCTCCGCTAGCCTATTTATAGGTGTTTAGGATCATATCGTACACGCATATCTGAGTTAGCATTGAACCCAGTTAAGAAAATAGTCCAGGTTCGCAGATGAATCTAGGCAGATCTGAGGGGTGTCAACCCTAGTGTCGACCCCCCTACAGGAGTGTCGACCCCCCTATGGGTCCCGCGAGCTGTTTTGGCGTAGAAGTTTGATTTTTGAATGTTTGAGTTTCTGGAATTTATTTAATTGTTATATTCACATATAATCTTCTTATACGTATAAAAATCTTCTAATGACTATTTTACGCGTATATATACACACACAACTTTTATTTCGTTTTCAAAATTCAAACGGTGTTGTACCGTTATTTGATTCTTACCATATTTCCTTGATTGCAGCCTTATCTTAAACTTATCTCTTGTATATACATATTTCTGGACATGTATACATATATATTCTCATATATATATATATACATATATTTTCTTTACTTCGTTATATGTATATTTTTCCTTATATGTGCGTTTATACATATTTTCTTTCATGAACATGTGTTATTTTAGTCGTTCCCTTAAAACAAAAATATGATGGCGGCGGGGATCAAACTCTGTACCTTTTGTATGCAAGCCACATGCTCTAACCAACTGGACTACTAAGGATATTGTTAACAAGGCTTAGAACAATGGTAACTATTGTTATCTTCTTACTTCTCTTTTTCATGTTTGATGTAATCTTTTAATTAAACCATTGCATCCATCGTTTTCTTTTATTTCTCGCTTATTATTAATGCATAATATTTGTAAATCAGTGCATGCAACTGCATGCAACTGCATGCAACCAATCCTTTCTTTCTTCCAATGCATGCATTACATTTTTATTTACATTAATCTTTTTCTTCTTTTTCAGTGCATGTGTTTATTACATGCAACCACATATCATCATTATTATATTTTTCTTTTGAATGTTTGTGTCTATGCATATATACACACATATGCATTATTTAATTATTTAATTGTCATAAAATGCGGTGTTACAGATATGAAACTCAATCCCTTGAAATGCTCTTTTGGCATTGCGTCGGGAAAATTATTGGGTTTCATTGTCAATTCCCGGGGCATCGAAGCCAATCCAGATAAAATCAAAGCTATTCGGGGCATTCAAGCCTCTTAGAGCATCAAGGATGTTCAAAGATTAAATGGGAAAGTCGCTGCTTTATGTTGATTCATCTCTATAGCCACCGACAAATGCATTCCCTTTTTCGATCTGCTTCGAAAAGGGAAGCGCAACTTCACATGGACATCAGAATGTGTTGTCGCATTCAAGGACCTTCTGAATCACTTAGAGCGACCACCTATCTTGCCCAAACCTATGGACCACATGGACTTATATGTTTACTTGGCTGTTTCTATGCAGGCAACCAGCTCAGCGCTTGTGTGCATTGAAGATCGTGTCCAACAACTCGTTTACTACATCAGTAGGAGATTAACGGGGGCAGAAAAGAACTACCCAAAGCTCGAGAAACTAGCCTACTGCTTGGTGATATCATCCTGAAAGCAATGAACATACTTTTAGTCTCACCCCATTAAAGTCTACACTAACCAGCTGCTACGATAGGTCGTACAGCGACCCGAGGCATCCGAGCGACTACTAAAGTGGAATATAGAGCTGAGTCAGTTTGAGGTAACATTCATCACTCGCTGGTCCATTCTTGGGCAGGACCTTACTGATTTCATAGTGGAGTTCACCATCCTGGAGGAGCCTCCTTCAGAAGATACCAAAACTATGGTCATTCAATGGAAATTGTTCGTGGATGGGTCTTCTAACAATAAGTGCTCTGGTGCCGGAGTTGTGCTCATCACTCCAGAGGAGCGCCCAATGTGCTACGCTTTGAGGCTCAACTTCCCTGCTACCAACAATGACGCAGAATATGAGTCCTTGATCGTTGGAATTAGAATTGCGTTCATACTTAACATCAAGGCCATCCAGGTTTACTCCGACACACAGCTCATCGTGCGTCAGGTGTAGGGAGAGTACCAGGCCAAAGGAGCACGACTCGCTCCCTTCCTTGCTCGGGTTCACGAGCTACTCACCAACTTTGACCACTACATCATCACGCATATCCCCTGAGAGCAGAATGAAAAAGCTGACTCACTAGCCTAACTGGCAAGCTACGGGGATGCGCAACTCATGGGACTTGCCCCAGTCGAAGTACTCGACTCTCCGAGCATCGATCAGATGCAGACTAATTTGGTAATAACAACAGAGAATGAATCCGAGCCTGAGTCTTGGATGACACCAGTTAAGAACTATTTGCAACATGGAACGTTTCCAGGGCGTTACAAAGAAAGACGATTACTCACTCGCCAATCATCTCGTTATATCATTCTGGATAGGGTGCTCTACCAAAGAGGTATCTCTGTCCCGTTACTCCGGTGCATAGCCCACAACGACGCCGACCGCATACTGATAGATGTGCACGAAGGTGAGTGCGGCGATCACACTAAGGGGAAAACCCTAGCGAAAAAAATCATTAGGCATGGCTACTTCTGGCCCACACTCGATCAAGACGCCGCGAACTATGCCCGCAAGTGTGAGAAATGCCTGCGCTTCTCAAAGATCCCAATAGCTCCACCTACTGAGTTAACGCAAATGGTCAGCCCTTGGCCGTTTTCCATGTGGGGAATATACATTATTGGGACTCTTCCAATGGCCAGAGACGGGGCACGTTATGCCATCGTCGCAGTTGATTACTTCACCAAATGGGCGGAAGCCGAAGCTCTCGCTACAATTACTACCAAGAAAGTAATCAACTTCTTCGTCCGCAATATCATCACCCGGTAGGGAGTCCCAAGGCCATCATCCCAGATAACGGGGGCCAGTTTGAGAGCATAGAATTCAGGACCTTCTATCAGTGGTACAACATCGAAAAAAGATTCTCGACGGTGGCTCACCCCCAGGCCAATGGGCAAGTCGTGGCTGTCAATAAATTGATTAAATCCATGATCAATAAGCATATGGAAAAGGCAGGAGGATTATGGGTAGACAAACTCCCTCTGGCCCTATGGGACTACCGAACCACCCATAAGTCAGCGACCGGCCACACTCCATTCGCCCTTGCCTATGGGTCCGAAGCCATCATCCCTATGGAGCTAAAACTTCAATCTCATCTATATCCTATTATGATTCGAAAACCAATAAAGACTTACTTCAGGATTCGCTTGATTTGCTCAAGGAGAAAAGGAATGAGGTTGAGCTTAGAGCTGCCGCCCAGCGTCAACGAGTAGCCTAATACTTTAACTCTAAAGTCCACCACAAGGATCTCAATATTGACAACCTCATCATGAAATGGATCTTTCCCACACCGACTGGTCTCAGTTCTCGCTGGGAAGGCCCGTAAGTCATACAATGGACACTCAGATATGGGACTTTCAAGCTAGCAACCGTAAAAGGAGCCGAGCTCCCAAAGGCGTGGAACAGTGAGCATATCCGCCGCTACTTTACATAACTTAGTATACAGTTTTCCTGCTTTCCAACAATGTTTTATTTTCTTGAAATTCAAGGCACTGTAAAGGCTGTTACTGCCAAAGTTATTAGCAAAGATGATGTTCAATTTTCTGTGTCCTCGCTATGTTTACTTCGTGCATGATATGTTTGATTGATCATCACAACTGGCTTGCACACCCAAACACTCGAACACTGGATCAACACCCGGAGCACGGGAGCCGGTACCGCCATTTGAGCCTCGGACCAACAACGAGGACAAACACAAATGGCCTCGATTCGGTACCCCGAGCATGGGAGCCAACAAAGACACTCGAATCCCGAGACTGTGACATGACCGAGTATAAACAACTCTACTCGAATCTCGGCCCAGCACCAAGACCGAGTATAAATCGTTCTGCTCCTAAGTCCTCGGACTTGGGGAAGCCCACCAGCCAAACCAATGGGAAATCGACCACTCCTACGGCTCCATCCGACCCATCGGGTCAGGATACGGGTACCTCTCGAACCTCGGCCCGGCACCTAGACCGAGCATAAATTGTTTCCGCTCCTAAGTCCCCAGGCATTGGGGTAGCCCCTTGGTCACAATCCGACGTTCCGGGTCTGGATCCGGGTACCCTTTGGCGAATAAACGACGCCCTCGTGCTCTAAACCCAAAAGAACGACGGGAGAGCCAAAAATCGGATGAATCGCGACGTCCACACCTTCCCTCTACTTGGAACTAATGAACTCCAGACGGTCCAAGACCGAAGGCACCAAGCCTGGATTCCACGCCCCTCAGGACTCCTGAACAAAGGAAGCCCCACGAACGGAACCATCACACTGTCTTCGCACGACCGGGGACACCCCCAAAGCAGAGACTCCAATCACATTTCTATTATTGTAACAATAAGTACGCTTGTGCAAGTACAGGATGCTGGAAAACACAAGACGAAAATTCGAACACTTAACATGAAATGCGATTTAGTTAACTAATATTTCCTTTTTCATAATAAGTTTCGTGAAGCGTTATAGGTAAACAGAAATAGAAACATCACAAGGCAGATATAAAATAACAGCGAAATTAAAAACTATATTAAACAGAAAACATAGTGGTTCAAAATCTAGTTACATCATAAGTCTGAAATACAGAAAACCCATTACAACTTCTGTCTTGTACTAAAATCATCAGAGTACAATTATATAAAAAGCATAGTCCCCAAAATAACCATATCAAAGAAGACATGAAATCAAAGCGGTACATCTAAGCAGCTCCAAGCAGACTGAAAGCGAGAATCCTAATCAAAGCCTGAGTATTCCCACCCTGAGAACCTAGAGGAGAGGGAAGGAAGAGAGAGAAAAGGAAACAAAACGGGTCAGACATAAAGTCTAGAGAGTCCAGTTACTTTTAGCATATAAATAAGTAAAAGCATCATGATAGACATATAAACTGAATGAGGGAGATAATAGTATCATATGGCATGTATAACAGGATAGAAGAACTAGATATATTGCGCTTCTTAAGTACTTTTCTCTACACCGACACTAGCATAACAAAACAAGATGATCCCAAAAAAATATAATGGTAGTTTTAGTTGTACTATAGTAGCGAGTTTTACCCCAAACAGAATTAACTGATACCTAAACAGAGATAACGGGTGTTAACCAAAACAGAAATACAGGTACCCCACAGAAACAGATAGGAGTTGATGTACCCTAATTACTACCCCCCAATCAATCGGCTCCCTATCCCGTAAGTACCCTGTGTCGGCCCCACATTAGGGTGTATTGCTTCCTAAAGTGGCAACCCACAGAAGGATACAAACCTATTTACTGGTGCTACAACGGCTTATTTCCCTATAGCAGGTCATACTCATGCACGCACATGAGTCCGTTGGAACGTGCCAGTACACTCCTCTTCCCAGATGAACCTCTTACAATCGGCTCAGTAAGCGTGCCCTGACCCTACCTAGTGCAGGGTCCCCCTTTAATACTAGAGTGGGTTACTGACTAATATGGGTCCCACACAACAGATGACACAAGACAACCCTTATAGATCTTGTATCCCCAATTAACTAGGATTTTGACAGGTTATGCCTAACATATTTAATAGATTTGCATAACCCCCTAAAGATTTACGGGTTAAATTTTACAAGTTAACGGGTCCATATAACTCCAACAGATGTAATAGGTTAAGTTTTCTACATTAACAGGTTCGTATAGCCCCCATAGAATTAACATGTTTACTTAACCCCACAGATTTAACATGTTTACTTAACCCCACAGACTTAACAGGTTTACTTAACCCCATAGATTTAACAGGTTTAGTATTTCTGGTTAATAGATTCTTGTCATTCTCTATGAATGTCTGTTAATGCACCAGACTTCTCACATTACGTCGACTACTTGTGGTCGCTGGATATGTCGGGCGGTTCCGGGCAGACTTCTACCACAAGCTAGACTTAACCTCGTGTCTTAGCATCATTACGTGTACATTTATGCAACCGACGCCTCAATCAGATTAACCACTTGTGGTTGCTGGATTAGCCGGGCGGTTCTGGGAAGACCTCTACCACAAGTGTAATCTAACCTCGTGTCTAAGTGCAGTTACAGTTTCTATTTACAGTAGTCTTAGGATTATTCCTTCTTGGCCAATTATTCTTGTTCATCATAGGTTTCCCAATTATAGTGTTCAATTTCAAACGATTAAACAGGCTTCACGGATTCTTTACAGTTCCATTAACACGTTCCGCTTAATCATAAATTAAGCCTACAGGTTTATATGTCCCAAACCACAAGTCATAATTTACAGTATAAATCATGCCCCAAATTTTAGTCCAATTTCACAATATAGTTTATGCCCCCAAATTCCAATCGTGATTCAAAGTACAAGTTATGGCCCTAAATTACCATTTCCAATCATTCCCAATTTAACCCAATTTCGTTCGTACGCATATTTCAGCGATATCGACCTAGGATCAAAGATAGCCTGGCTATAAAAATAAAAAGGGAAAGAGAGAAGAACAAAATAGGCATAAAACCAAAAGTAACAGAAATGGGCATATGATAGCAGAAATAGGCATATAAGAACAGATCTAATGAATAGAAATAGGAATATAAGAACAGATCTAATGAACATGTAATAACAGGACTGATTAGGCATAGGTTTAGATTTAGATTTACAAAAATGTTAAAATTACTTGTTAGATGTTTATATCTAAAAATAACATTAACTCACAGAGACTAGATCTAAAGAACAGAGAATAATTAGGCTGGAGCTGTAGAAGAAATTCTCGAATGCGTATAAGTTGTTGTTGAAGGAAATAGGCTAATTCAATCTAAGCTGGGGCAGCATCTCATTGTCTCCATTGTTTTTGGTGTGTAAAAACAATAGAAATGGGGTCCTATTTATAGCCAAAAGGCAACGAACCAAGCCAAAAACAAGTCCACATTCAAAAACTAAATTCTTCCCAGATCTGTATGGGCACTACACCAAAACAGCAAATTTGACACACCAGGATGTATAGATTTAATACGGCTTTAAGCCGTATCAATTTTAATACGGTTTTTGACCGTATCAAACTTCCTTTGGTACAACTTTGGTGATCCGCACCTCCCCCCACATCTAAGATCCAACCACACATCTGCAAACTCGCGGATCACTCCATTTAATACGGCTATGGGCCATACCAAACGGGCATCTATTTTCGCTTCTCTAGTTCCCCCCTTTAGTCTATTTTCCTATTCCCAAATTCAGCTCCTAAAATTTTAAACCTAATTTTGCTTTTTCCTTCTCATCAACAAGCTGCTGCGATTCTCGTCAACAATTCACCGAGCTGCTCATCGAAACCCTAACTATCGTCTGTCCCAGTCCTGTCGAAACACTAACGGATCTATTTTCGCAGTGCTATTTTTAAGGTGCTCCTTCTCATCAACAAGCTGCTGCGATTCTCGTCAACAATTCATGGAGCTGCTCATCGAAACCCTAACTATCGTCTGTCCCAGTCCTGTCGAAACCCTAACGGATCTGTTTTCACAGTGCTATTTTTAAGGTGCTCCTTCTACATGAAAAAATCAATTTCGATTGATGGATGAGGTTATTACGGCTCTTGCGCTTATTTAACCTCAACAGTGGTCATTGAATGATTATCAATGGGAAGATGCTATTTCTGGATTCTCATCTTAAACTCAAAATTAGTGCAAAGATGGTAAAATTAAAGGTCTGTAGCTTTTCCTTTAAGCTTATTTTGATTTTACTCTACTGTTTTAGATATTCATGCACGCTGGCAAATTATAAGTAATTTAGGGAATAGAGTAGCATACCTTTTGTCACTTGAGGCTAGACTGCAGTTGAACTAAATTTATTATCTTTTGTATTAATATTATTTTCCCCAAGAAAGGAACATAGTTCAACTAAGTTTTATGTCCTGATCTCAAGCATAAGCAACCACTGCACAATTATTTAATTCATATCCAAAACATATATGTATACTATTCAATTAAGACGGACAACTTACTAAATTCATGTGTATGAAAACTTGCAAGACTCGTACTATTTTGCACTTCTGGTATATTTATGTTACTGGTGTTGTGTTAGTATCAAGAAAGTATCCGCACTCTATCAACTATTAAATGCAGGCTATGCTTAAGTTCAAATTGGTCGATACTGTTAATACAAAAACATATAACTCAATATATGTTGTGCACAATTTGTAGTTTGGCCAGTGTGTTGCAACCCCATACCTTTCTTGACCCAAAAGATCCAATTTTTATTTAAGTATTGATTTGTAAATGTTCATGTTAGGACTCTCAATAGATATCCTAATGCATAAAAATGAGAAAATACCTGTAATTCGTGAAAATAGACATGGATGTGAATATGATGGTGTCCGCATTCAAAAATCATCTATATGACTTTTAATAAGATAATTGTATATGTAACATATGATTTTTTTTTTTGCAAGGCATGTTACGTATGTTTTTTACTACCTAAAAATATTGATATTTTATATTTTATCTTTGTAATAATATAGAGTACCTGTGTATATAAAGGATTATTCGCCACCGAATATTACTTTTCACCATGATATCTCGCAGTTTCATAAGCCTTAGTACTGAAGGAGTCTTGTGTTAAGCGATTTTTTTTATAGTTATGTTTTCCGAGATATTAACTACATATAGTTGGATAATGTATGATATTTATCTACATCTGCGGATGCTGCATATGATTTTCAATGTGGATCAGATATGGTAGTATTGGTGTCTAACTGTTGACAAATCTAATTTAAGCCCAAATATAAACAGAAAAATTCATAATGCAATAGATTTGATCAAATGATCAGTGTATTACCTAAACTCTCACTAGCTCTGAAATTTTACCAAGTCCACTAGCAATAAAAAATGTATATCAGTATACATGTATTTCAATAATTTGGACCTTCTCTTATATATATTTCATCATATGGCTCATTGGTTTACATATTTTTACCTGAAATTGCTTTTTATCTATTGTTATTTTTTCCATTTCCTGTTAAATTAGTTTCATGTTCTACTTTTATTTTAAATTGTGCTGAGGTAAAAGTGAGCGTATCCATAAACTAGATGGATCATAGGATGTTTTCTTGGTTAATAACAACATTTGTTTTCATGAAATAAGCTAAGCTCATCCCAATGGAGTTTGCAAACTCGGTTCCGGGGCTGAGTTTGCAAACTTAGTTCGGAACCGGGTTTGCAAACTCAGTCCTGGAACCGAGTTTGCAAACTCAGTTCCGGAACAGAGTTTGCAAACTCAGTCGGACTGAGTTTGCAAACTCGGTTCCGGGACTAAGTTTGCAAACTCGTTTCCGGGCTGAGTTTGCAAACCCGGTTCCGGACTGAGTTTGCAAACTCAGTTTTGAACTTGTATGTTAGATATATTACTCTATTTAAGCTACGGACTGCTGTTTTTATGTGTAAAAGCGTGATGCCGTTTTTATGTGTAAAAGTGTCCATCCTTATTTCTATGGTACCAATCTATATTTCTATAATTAGTTTTGATATTTGAGATAGTTTTCTTTTTTGATTCATTTTTATATTGTTTATAAAGTTTTGAAATTCCAAATGTAAATTCAAGCAAGTATCTTGATTTTTATCTCAACATTGATTGGATGAGTTTTACCAATTGTAGTTTGAATTGAAATTTGATCAAAGTTTGGGAGTTGTAATGAAATGGGAATGAAAACACCATTAAGCTTACCAAGAGTTCATCCATTGTTGCTTCTTAGAGTACTTCAGATGTAAGTATTTCTTTGTTTCTTATTTTGCTTAGTCATTACCGTCTGAGTTATATTTTAGTGGAAAATTTTATATATATTTTTAGATCACTATCGTTTGTGTTTAATGCTTTTGGATCAACTGAATCTCATCTCAAAACACTTTATTTGCTAGTTGTCTGCATATGCTGTTGAAAATACTCCATATTTTTATTATGTGTAAAAATTTCGTTTTCTATGAACAAAGATCGCAGTTGAGCATTGAAACATTTTATTTTGTCTTCTGTGCTGCAGGAATGACTACTAGAACTCCTATCCATATCTTTGTACCAAACACAGATCAAAGAGGAAATGTGAGTGCTCTGACCGACTTCTTTATGCATATTGTCATATTTTCTATATAATTTTTACATTGAATAGGTGGAAATTAAACTATCTAGTAAACCTTTATTACATCTATACTATACTATATAAAAGATGAGTATCAAATACTGCATTCTCATTCACTCTGGCTTTATTTAAACTGAAACGTCTCCCGTGCTTTATTTTTTATACTCTGCTCTCGCTTTTCTATACTCCATAATATTCCATAAAGTTAATTATTAAATCCCAATAATCAGTTATCATTATCTTCTTTGTGAACTTACTGGATAAGTTTTTGTAAAATTATTTGTAATTCCTACATATTTTGCACATAAATTTTTGTGAATGTTACATTATTCAACTGCAGAGCAATAACCTTCTCACTTATTATTTTTATAATCATATTTAATCACATATAATAACTTTTTCCAAGAATTATTAGTTCACATCCTTCATGATCGGGCCATATGCCCCCTCCCTCTCCTCTTCTTTCTTAGTTCCCCATTGCTGTTTATCTTGCTTTTCATCTGAATTTTCTAGTTTTGCTATTGGATATATTCAGTTGTTAGCCAATAAAAAGGTTTATTACCGGTTTTGTTATTGGAAATATTCCTATACTACAAAAAATTTACTCTTAAATTCGGTTGGCAGTCGTTGTTTACCTTAATCGATGACGAACCTTACTAATCGCATGGTCATGTTAAAGCTGTTGGTTTTGAAAATATTTAGTGGCAGATGTAACATTTGACCGTTGATGCCAGTTTAAAATTTGACTACTAATTCCAGTTCAATTATCGAACTTTTTCTTAAGTAAAATTGGCACCGTCTTTCAGTCTGCTAGGATCTGTTTTTTTTTTAAACAAGTATTAGTTTTCACTTGCGTTTTCTATGTTTCATATTTCACCTGCATTTTGTGTTTACATTGTTCTGTAATTTTATGCTGTAGTAATGTTACATGATGACATCTTCATAATGATGGCAATGGTACAACAATGAAATGGCAACATAACATTGAAACAGAGGAGCTGAAATGTCATAGTAGCAGCAAACAACCGCTTTCAACCTAATAAGGAATGCTGAAACCTGAACCTCCGAATTCAATAACCATCAACTGGAGTCAAGAAATATTGTTATAACTGGTTACCGAAATAAAGTTGCTATGTTTGCTACTTTAATGTTATAGATATAACTGCCATTTTATGCCTTGGAGTGTATGGCTGTAGAATCATTGCACATAAAAGAATTTCTTTTCCACCAAACCATCAATTGGACAGATCGTATGCTTTTGGCAATGTAATTAAATATAATATATAGAAATATGACGTAATATGTAAGTAAATGAAATTGGATCATTCAACAAAAGTATGTTATCCATGTAGTTCAGTTCATCTCAATGTGTGAATATCGAGCATTCTTTTTGTTCTACATTTTTTAGGGGATGAACTTATTACATTCAGCAGTACACTACTACAAAAGTGGGCATATTCGACACTAATTTGTGTGCGTTGCATGAAATGTGTGGCAAAAGCTATGATTTCTTCGAGCTTCTGCAACAGCATTCATATGTTGTTGCATTATACGTGGATGCACTGTTGCGGTGGGAATTTTAGTGTTCTGATGTGCAACACCAATTAAAAGCGTAGCATTATGTATATATAATCCATCTCAGCTATCCGCGTTATCAACATATAAAAACCCCAACCGTAGATGAAAGATTAATCCAACGGTTCAAACCATCTATGGATCTGATGATCTTAATGTTAGCCATCATCCAATCATTGACAGCCACGTCATTTCATTCTTTTGACGAAATTTTGGCGCGATCTTCTCCCTTCATGAAATCGTTTTCTTCTCTATCATCTAATCGTTTTCCCCCCTTTTTACTATTGACAAAAATTTAAACCTAAATTCACGTCAGTATCGATCCTCTCCTTGACAGCAAATTCTATTCCGAAAAGGATGAAGCTTTGAAACGCTTTCTAGTTTTGATTGCTCAGGGCGCTGACATCGCCAGTTTTTTCCCTCAGGTTCAGTTTGTATTGCACTGTGAATTAGTTGCGCTTATTATAGATTGGATTATGAGTAATTAGTAATTTGTTCATTTGTTACATTTTGGAAAACCCATTCGCTTATGAGTAATTAGTTGCGCTTATTATTGATTTGGGATTTGGGATTATGCTGAGGTTTATTCGAAAATTATACCCAGCAATAAACCATGAGAACCGAGCTACTGGCATGAAAAAGACATTGGTTTATTATAGAGGTCGAGCTAGTTAAGGAATGGGGACTGCGGTTAATTTGCACTGCTTGAGGTTCATACCTTACACTGCGGTTAATTTGTATGCTTGAGGTTAATTTGCACTGCGGTGTGTATGCACTGCGGTGACATCCGAATTTTAAGCCTCTTACTGCAGATTTTGACAAAATCTGAAGCGGGCACTCAAGCATTTTCGTTTTATTACAATACACATCATACACGCAGTGCATATATACACTCACAAGTATACACGCACGCACAAGTATACACGCACAAGTATCATAAGTATACACGCACAAGTATACACGCACAAGTATCACAAGTATACAAGCTCAAGTATCATAAGTATACACGCACAAGTACTCACGCTCAAGTATCATAAGTATACGCGCACAAGTATACAGGCACAAGTATCACAAGTATACAAGCTCAAGTATCATAAGTATACACGAACAAGTACACACGCTCAAGTAGACACGCACAAGTATACACGCGCGCACAAGTATACATGCACGCACAAGTATCATAAGGCAGCCATCTGAAGGCACACACAAGTATCGTAAGTACACACCAGAGACGTACGCAGAGATTTTAAAAAATCACCAGCATTCACAAACAAAACAACGTACCATTCACAAACATTCAAAAACATTCACCAGCATCCATCATCAGTCATCACCAGTCATCACAAACTTCCACAACCACACAAAGTTTCACAAATATTCACAAAATTTCAAGCCAAAAATCATTACCAGCAGAATAAAACCAACATCCACAAACATCACCAGTCATCACCAGCATCATCACCAGCATCCACACCAGCATCAGCACCAGCATCCATGTCAGAGTCATTGTCCATGTCAGAGTCATTGTCTATGTCAGAGTCATTGTCTATGTCAGAGTGGCTGTTAAGGATAGAGCATAGTCAGCGACCAAACCAGAATTTCTTGTTGTCGAGGGCAAAGTGATCTTTGGATGATCAAACATCAATAGGTATGTTAATTCTATTTCTGTAAACATTTTGTGATCCACCTAATATATTATATGATCAAACTTCTATTTCTGTAAACATTTTGTGATCCACCTAATATATTATATGATTCAATTCTCAAATAATGTGATCCACCTACGAGTTTATATGCCTTAATTATCAAACAATTTGACATGTAACACACATTAATTATCAAACAATTTGACATGTAACCACATCTGAAGGAAATTCAAGCCATACAATAACAGTGTCTCAAATTCAAGCCACACAACCACATCTATGTATAACTAACAGAGCACCAGTTTGTATTATTATTTCAGAATCTTGGGTGGGGCATTATAACCTTGTATGTATGTATGTGAGTGTGTGCATGTGTGGTTGTGTCTCACTATAAGAAACTGTGGATGGAAGTAAAATTTACCTATGATCACAAAAAAATGGTACCACCGGTTCCTCCCTATTGCTCACAAACAGAATTTCAGGCCTCGTCAAAGGATGAGTATGTGTGGTGCGCTCAACCCTAATGATGTATTTCTTGTTGTCGAATCGAGCAGCAAAAACATTCTCCAAGCCAATGCCTTCATAAAATTCCATTTTCAGTTATAATGATCTATGGTCAATTCGAGACCAATGACAGTCGTCAATTTCACACACATTTCTCATTGGCGTCATTAATTCTTTTATTGCAGGAACATTTGTCTTCAGGAACTCGGGAAAGCCAACAACTCTGGCCCATGATTCTGCCTCAAACGCTGGTTCGGGCTCAAATTCTTCAGCAGACCATTGTTGCACATAAAAAGCACCTCCAATTTTTGTAAAAAGTTTCAACATTAGCGCATGATCACGCGTACTGTAAGATAGGCATGTTATTAGAAAAGAGTTTTTGGGTATAACCCGTATAGTCCACTCCTCATTAAGCTTCAGCGTATGCCCAAGCGTGAGATGCACAAATTCGTAAATCCAATGTCCTGAAAGAATAGTGGCAGTGATGCATAGTGAAGAGTCCTCCATTGTTTTTTTTTTAACTTTTGATGATGGTGTTTTGTTTAGGAGTTGAAGATGTAGATGACGATATGCTTCTGAAGCTTGACAGGATATGAAGTGACACACTGTACGTGGCAGTAATATGGGAACTAAAAACTTTTTGCTCAGAAGACGAATGGCCATAAGAAATTGCTTATTTGTTGGCTGGCATGAGTGACCAATCGCCAATGGTCAGTAAGTCAATTGTAATAATTGTGTTCATAACATTTTACTAAGAAGGCCAATGGCCATTCGATGCCACCACTTATCAAATAACTTGTTATCATTTGATCAGGTGCATATTTAATTCTGGAAGGCAGAGGGATACATTTTGCAGATCGGATTGCTGCATATATATGATTCATATATAGGTACATACTAACATACATATATATTTCCTATTGCAATCGGATTGCTGCATATATATGATTCATATATATAAATGAGTAATACATTTTGCAGCTGTGGACACATGTGTACATGTTCAGAATTCGCTAAAGAATTGGCCAGGAATGGATCAGGATAATGTCCCTTATGCCGTGCACCTATTCTTGAAGTAGTTCGAGCTTACTGTATACAATGAACAAAACGGTGTAGCTGATTTTTGAGTTTTGATATTTGGATAATTAAAACAATTGCTTTGGATGAGTTTCTTGTACAAAACCTGTATTGCAAAATATTTAATTAAAGCATTGTATTTCTATCAAATTAGTGTTGCATTTTCCTTCTTCTACTGTTGCGTTAGCTTTTATTGATATTGCATTTCATTGTAATGGTGTTGCATTACATATTGTAGTGGTGTTGCATTACATTAAATATAATTGCTTACCCGTCGCACGTGGACCCCACAGCTGACGTGGATAGCTGGTGTGGCATGTGACACGTGGAGTGCTGACATGGAGAGATGACATGTCATGTGACACGTAGACAGCTGACGTGGAAAGCTGACGTGGCGGCACTGGAAGCCAGGCCCTAACTAATGCTTAAGGCAACGCTGAATAGTGTTGCATTACGTGCAAATAGTGTTGCATTATGGCTATAATGCAACACTTTCTTTCCGTGGCCGTAGATGGGCAAAAGTGTTGCCTTAGGTGGCTAATGCAACGGCCGCGGATGCCACGCCTCCCTGGTGTTGCCTATTTGAAAAAATGGCCTACGGCAACGCTTTTTTGATTTACAGCCACATAAAAATAGTGTCGAATATGCCCACTTTTGTAGTAGTGGTACTAACATTTTTCTGTTTTAGGATCCACATTACAACTACCACAATGATATTTTAATCATTTTTATAAACATGTATTTTAATCTGTTTTGTGAAAACATTTGCAGGACTATAGTGAAATGTCAAAGGCATATAGGCCTTCTCATGCTGATGCGACATACTATTATAAGTATGGTTTGAGATCTGTTCAGGTGAGTTGTTCAAGATAATGAGTACATTGTGGTAAGTCCATCTTTATCATCTTATCGTATATATTTCTGTTTGTGTTTTATTTGCGAACTTGCAAGCTATGGCTGGTTTATTTGCATAGGACGAGTGATTACCTATCAATACTTTTCAACAGCAATCAAATCATGAAGTATGTGTATTTACAGTTCATATCTAAATGTATTATGTCTGTGCAAAAAATTTACAATATATTTTGGCTGCAAATTTTTTTGTCTGCAGTCACACCCTTACACATTCTTTACTCATCATTTCCGTGATTAAACTCGAGCCAAAACCCTGTTCTAAGATAATAATTATAAAAAAAAGTTTTGATATCAAATTTATGGTTATGTCGTATCAGAATATGTCAATACTCTGAAAAAAATATGTATTTTTCATCGTCCGATCATCTGCTCAATTCCAAGATCACTGTTCTTGTTGCTGCCGAAGGAGTGCACAAGGCCCCAGTAACAAATAGCAGTAAACACTTGAAGAAAGATCTACAAAAGCTTGGTTCCATACCAAACCGCCAATTTTTGGTAATAATGATGTATCTAGATATGTTCTATGTACCTGTAATACCATCCTATGTCTATTTAAATTCGACTGTTAATGTGATTGTTTTTTATTGTAGGCTGTTGAAGCGTTGTGGACTCCGCAAAACGAATACGGTACGCTTTCGGAGAGGGAGCTTCTTGAAGACTGTCCTCTTTTAAGCTATAACATGCAAGGTAAGACGGTTTCTACATATTATGCTAATTTTGTGTAAGCTATAGCATGTTGAAGAATATTATGTGTATATGTAGACATAGATCCAAACTAGCGCCGAAAGACCAATCATATTCAGTCGGTCAGATGTGGAAAAGGCCACATTAAACTTCGATAAAACAAGGATGATTGGAGAAGGTGGCTTTGGTCGTGTGTAATATGGATTGATTGAAAATCAGGTTCTTTTTTATATATATAAAAAAAAAAATTCACAATATTTGTATGTATATTATGGCACACAATTCTCCATCAATTTTCGGACTATAGAATGTAGGATAACTTAATTTGTTAAAAGGAAAGAAATAAACTACAAAAATAGAATGTGAAAATAATGGAAAGACAGTTTGTGAAAAATGAGTTGTATTATTTGTTTGGCTAAGGAGAGAGGGAAAATTCTGGGAGAAGTTGGTGTCTACTTGATCCTAATGCAAGTTTTACTCAGATGATATTTTTATGTCTGCATTTGAGGTTTGGGTTATGTCTGCATTTGGGTTCGGGTTATGTCTGCATTTGAGGTTATGTTTGCTTTATGATTTTGTTATATTACTTGCCAACAAATGCTCTCATCTTTTTAGCAAAGAATTTCTGAAAGATATTTTTGTAGAGGTTTCTGCATAGGAATCTACTTGTAATGCTAAATCTGTTAATTTTTTTGAAGTAGTGAGTATGCAAGTTTTGAAGTATTTTACTTGTTGCAAATTGTTGAGTAATCTGGCTATATAATGTATATTTTGAACATGTAAATATATTGTTGTTCTGAGAATATATGCTCACTACTATATATTTCACATAGTTAAATACTGGATGGAGATATTTGTGCATAAGGAACGCCGAGTTAAGAAAACAGGCATTGTTGCAATGGAAGCCACTACGGGTCAGCTTCTTATTAATGTAATTTGTTAGTCAGCTTGTAATATTTATCAATTTATTTTTGAAAAACAAATTATTACTTTTCTGTTTGCATATTACATTTTTCCAGTCCAACTGGCGTGAGTTTATCTTTATTTGACAAAGGGGAACCTATAGAAAAATATAATATCATATTAACTTACCTTTTGTTTCGATATAAAATGCATACATTTTTGCCAGTCAAGAAGTGTATCCCCAATGCCAGACTAACCTTCAAAAGAACCGATGTTTTTGCCGATTGCAGTAGGGTTACTTGATTCAAGCAGCAAAGTCATACCTCTTACCCTGTTTCCCATGATGGACTTGATCAAACAATTACAAGCAGCGAGCAACAAGTCTTCACGATAGTTCTTAGAGTCACAAAGGTAATGAGCAGCATCTTGGGGCTATACACGGTTCCTTTTGATTCCGTGCGAAATACCAATGTGGGGAATGTCATAATACATAGCTGTATAACTATTTAAAGTGCATATCTCTTGTTAAATATTGCAGAAGGAGGAAGAATTTGTATTTTCTAACTAATTGTATGAACTAATGACGTTTGTAATGTATTACACCGTTTATTGCTGAAGTATGAACTGACTTGTTATGTATGAACCACTAAAGTTTGAAAGAGCATGTATCATTAGTGAAAGCTAATTGTTTTTTATTTTGTTTTTAAATTAGATACGGTCTTGAGCCGTTTCTATTTGTCAATTAGATACGGCTCATAACCGTATTAATTTACAAATTTGATACGGTTTAAAACCGTATTAAATTCCCATATTGATACGGTTTTAAGCCGTATCAAATTTGTAAATTGATACGGCTTAAGACCGTATCAAAGTAACAGAGACACCATTTTTTGATACGGCCCTGAGCACTGCCAAATTGCGTTTGATATGGTTAAAAGCACAGCTTAATTTGCAGTTATGGTGTAGTGGGGGGTCGACCTCCCCCTTTGGGTGTCGACCCATGAGTCGACCGCAAACACCCTAAATCGACCTCGAGGTCGACCCAGCGGGGACTCGGGTCGACCCCCATAAGGGGCCAGTTCCGCTACTGGCCTTCCCGCTTTGTTGGTTTTTTTTTTTTTGTTTTTTTGAATATTCTGATTTGTTTGTATATATATAATTATCTTATGCATATACAAACTTCTAGGCTTAACAACTCCTTCATACGATCTCTGTTTCATGCAAACTCGGAGTCTATCTTAAGCAGAATTCCGAGACGAACACAATGGCACAGTCTATTTTACTTAATTCCCAATATTTAATTAAGTATTCTTTAATTTATCATTACAGTGTTCTTTTAAAATTATGGGGTGTTACATTCTCCCCTACTTAAAGGATTTCGTCCCCGAAATCTCTAAGTTAAGAGGAATGTATATCCTAAAATCCATCATCCATCTACTCATTCACCAATCATAGGCATTCATTGTCCTTAAAAGGTTTCTAATGCTTATATGAACACATGCAAAGGTGTGTGTATATGTCCGTATGCTAATGCGAAATATCAGGTTATATACTGATTCAGTCGACCTCCTTAATGCAATTCATGTTCGTGCCATGAGTCCAACATGTATGCAAATAATCCTAACATATCATGTAAATGCTATATGCGTGCACAATCATCCTTCCAAATGCAACATCCATATGACGATTCACCCATTTTAATCCATAAAAAGAAGAAAAATGCACACGCATCCATATGCAGTATGAGAGTAGTTGAGCCGATCTAGTGCCTAATGTGTGTGTATATGCATCCACGAGCAACCACTAGCAAACACTTGCATCCATCAAACATAACATGTCTCAAATACATGTTTACATCCATGGGATTTCTGCCTAAAGGTCAAAGATTCGATCAATAGGACACACATGAATGATAGAGGCAAGTACGAATAAAAGTTTGGAAAAAGAAGTTAAGAACATAGTCCCTAAAAGGAAACAGTATGAAGCACGATTCTTGTCTTCAGTCTCCCAAGTTGCATCCACGCTGTCTTCTCCCCTTTGCACTTTTATTAACTTAACCTACCTGTCGCGCAATTTCTTAACCTATGATTCTAGTATACGGGTAGGAACTCATCTAATTGTCGCCTCCCATTCTACCTCTACCACCTAAAGCATGCTTGGCTCAACTACCTTTGTTGCATCATGCAGACATTTCCATAAATAAGAAATGTGGAAAAACATCACGAATATCCACATATAAGCGAAGCGAGCTGTACACCTTAATTGCAAAGATGACCCGAGCACCCAATTCTGATATGCTTCACCTAACAAACACCTTTTCAAGTAGCTCCACTACTTGCTTGCTGAGCTCCCTCCTTTCCCTAGGAGCCATGTAGCGCACAGGTAATGCGACTGGCTTCGCATTATCTACAAAGTATATTCAGAAATCAATCTTGTGCTTCGGAGGTAAGTCCCTAACCTCCTCGAAAACATCTGGATACTCACAAAGTACACATACAGATCGCAAATCATCGATAGAAGCTTCAAGTGATTCTAGGAAATTAAGCATGACAGACCTCTTTGGGCCACTAGAAATCTCGAGGGTCCTCCCACGGCAAGTCAGAAGTCTAAAGACCTTCCTCTCACAATCCAGAATGGCTCCATACATGGCTAGCCAATCCATCCCTAGTATCAAACCATAGACCATGAAACCAAGCACGTATGCGTCACACTCAAACTCGACATCCAACACAGATATTCTCAAACCCCGATAAATCATAGAAAAATGAGCCGTACCTCCTATGAGGTTTGAGACGACAATGGGACCCGAAATCGTACTAGTACTAAGGTGCAGAGACTCAACCACAGAATTAGATATAAAAGAATGCGAAGCGCCAGAATCAAAAAGAGTTCTAATAGGATGATCGAAAAGAGAAATCACACCTTCGATAGAAACTTTCTACCTCTATCAGGTACATCAGCCATGAGAGCATGCGCTTGCCCTCCAGAAGATCCTGCTCTTTGGCCATGCCCTTGATTCTTCGGGCAGTCCCTAGTATAGTGTCCGACTTCACCACAGTTCAAGCAAGCATTCTTCCTTTTTCTACAGTATTTGACCAAATGACCCACATTCCCACAACCATGACATTTCTTTTTTCCTTGAGCTTTGTCGTTTTTTTCGCCCTCTTATTGTTGTTCTTTCTTGGGCCACACTTTCTTGTTTTGCAGCTCATCAGACTTAGCCTCCTTTTTCTCATCCTTACCATCCTCGTGCATCAATGCCATATCAACCAGTCTCTCAAAAGTAGCCCCCATCGAAATGTGAGATAATGCCAATGCTTGAAGAGGTTGATTTAAAACTCTTGCAAACCGTAAAGCCTTCTTGTGCGGGGTATTCACCAGCTCCAGACCAAACCTTGCTAACTGATTGAACTTCTTCACATACTCCCTAACAGACATGCCTCCTTGCTTAAGCGCCAAAAACCTTTCCATTTGCATACTTTGTTCGGCTTGAGAAAGAAACTTCATCTCGAATCTTTGTTGGAAATCATTCCAAGTCTCGACTGGACGTTCCGCATGCGTCACTTCCCACTAAAACGAGGCCTTATCTTTCAGCTGCGAAATGGCTAACTGAATCTTCCTACGGTCGTCAACCTCAAAATTCGTAAACAAATCCTCCGTCTCCTTGAGCCAATCCCTTGCTTCTACAAAAGTCTTTGTTCCTCGAAATGGCTTTCCTCCCATAGCATAGAAATATTTGCATATCTTGGAGAAATTATACGCCCGTGGAGGAGGAGGAGGAACGACGACTGCAACTGGGGGAGGGGCGTCTACTTGGACTTCGGCTGGTGCCGTAGCCTCCAGATACATATGAAACGAAGCCGGTATCTGAACGCCCTCAGGAATATTAGGTTGCCCATACATGCTGAAAAGAAAAGGAAAAAGGGATTCAAACAAAGAATCGAAAGAGATTTCATATGGCTTTGGGGGATATGTTATCCAAAAAAGACTTTTCTTTGGAAAATGCTTTCTTTAAAAACCTTTTTGAAAACAATTTCAAAATCTTTTATCCGATCTGGTAACCTTCAGCTCTGATACTAAGTGTGACACCCCACGTCCGTTAGTATCTCTCTTTATCAGAATGCATTAAGTTTCGTGAAGTGTTATAGGAAACAGAAACAATAACATCACAAGATAGATATAAAATAATAGCGGAACTGAAAACTTTATTAAACAGAAAACATAGTGGTTCAAAATCCAGTTACATCATATGTCTGAAATACAGAAAACCCATTACAATTTCTGTCTCGTACAAAAATCATCAGAGTACAATAATATAAAAAGGATAGTCCACAAAATAACCATATCAGAGAGGACATGAAATCAAAGCGGTACATCTAAGTAGCTCCAAGCAGACTGAAAGAGAGAATCCTAATCAAGCCTGAGTATTCCCACCCTGATCAGAACCTGGAGGGAAGGAAGAGAGAGAAAAGGAAACAAAACGGGTCAAACATAAAGTCTGGCGCGTCCAGTTACTTTTAGCATATAAATAAGTAAAAGCATCATGACAGGTATATAAACTGAATGAGAGAAATAATAGTATCATAAGGCAAGTATAACAGGATAAACAGGATAGCAGAACTGGATATATTACGCTTCTTATGTACTTTTCTCTGCACCGACACTAGTATAACAGAACAAGAAGATCCCAAAAAAAATATAACGGTAGTTTTAGGTTTATTCTAGTAGCGGGTTTTACCCTAAACAGAATTAACCGATACATAAATAGAGATAACGGGTGTTAACCCAAACAGAAATACTGGTACCCCACAGAAACAGACAAGACTAGATGTACCCTAATTACTACCCCCAATCGATCGGCTATTCTATCCCGTAAATACCCTGTGTTGACCTCATAGTAGGGTGTATTACTTCCTAAAGTGGCAACCCATAGAAGGACACATATCTATTTACTGGTGCTACAACGCCTTATTTTCCCAGAGCAGGCGGTACTCATGCACGCACATGAGTCCATTGGAAAGCTCCAGTACACACCTCCTCCCAGATCAACTTCTTACAATCAGCTCAGTAAGTGTGCCTTGACACCTACCTGGTGCAGGGTCCCCCTTTAATACCAAAATGGGTAACTGACTAATATGGGTCCCACACAACAGATGACACAAGCCAACCCTTACAGATCTTGTGTCCCCAATTAACTAGGATTTGGATAGGTTATGCCTAACAGATTTAACAGATTCGCATAACCCCAACAGATTTACGGGTTAAACTTTACAAGTTAACGGGTCCATATAACTCCAATAGATGTAATAGGTTAAGTTTCCTAGATTAACAGGTTCATATAACCCCCACAAATTTAACATGTTTACTTAACCCCACAGATTTAATAGGTTTACTTAACTCCACAGATTTAACAGTTTTAGTATTTCTGGTTAACAGATTCTTGTCATTCTCCATTCATGTCTGTTAATGCACCAGACCTCTCACATTAAGTCTACTACTTGTGGTCGCTAGATATGCCGGGCGGTTCCGGGCAAACTTCTACCACAAGCTAGACTTAACCTCGTGTCTTAGCACCATTACGTGTACATTTATGCACCCGACCCCTCACATTAGATTAACCACTTGTGGTTGCTGGATTTGTCAGGCGGTTCCGGGCAGACTTCTACAATAAGTGTAGTCTAACCCCGTGTCTAAGTGCAGTTACAGTTTCTATTTACTGCAGTCTTATGCATATTCGTTCTTAGCCAATTATTCATGTTCATCATAGGTTTCCCAATTATAGTATTCAATTTCAAAGGATTAAACAGGCTTCACAGATTCTTTACAGTTCCATTAACATGTTTCACTTAATCATAAATTAAGCCTACAGGTTTATATGTCCCAAACCACAAGTCGTAATTTACAATATAAATCATGCCCCAATTTTTAGTCCAATTTCACAATATAGTTTATGCCCCAAATTCCAATTGTAATTCAAAGTACAAGTTATGCCCCTAAATTACAATTTCCAATCATTCCCAATTTAACCCAATTTCATTCGTATGCATATGTCAGCGATGTCGGCCTAGGCTCGAAGGTAGCCCGACTATAAAAATAAAAAGGGAAAGAGAGAGAAGTACAGAATAGGAATAAAACCAAAAGTAACAGAAATGGGCATATGATAGCAGAAATAGGCATATAAGAACAGATCTGATGAACAGAAATAGACATATAAGAACAGATCTGATGAACATGTAATAACATGATTGATTAGGCATAGCTTTAGATCCAGATTTATAAACATGTCAAAATTACTTGTTAAATGTTTATATATAAAAATAACATGAACTCACAGAGACTGGATCTGAAGAACAGAGAACAGCTGTAGAAGAAATTCTTGAATGTATATAAGCTGAGGTTGAAGGAAATATGCTAATTCAATCTAAGCTGGGGTAGCATCTCATTGTCTCCATTGTTTTTGGTTTGTAAAAACAATAGAAACGGGGTCCTGTTTATAGCCTAAAGCCAGCGAACCAAGCCAAAAACAAGTCCACGTTCAAAAACTGAATTCTGCCCAGATCTGTATGGGGGTCGACCCCCCTTTTGGTGTCGACCCCAGGGTTTACCCATGGGTCGACCCCAAACACCCTGAGTCGACCCCAGAAGGGCTCGGTTCCGCTTCTGGCCTTCCCGCTTTGCTGTTTTGAATTTATTTTTTGAATATTCTGATTTGTTTGTATATATATAATTCTCTTATGCGTATACGAACTTCTAGGCATAATAACTCCTTCATACGATGTCAGTTTCACGCAAACTCGGAGTCTATCTTAAGTAAAATTCCGAGACGAATGCAATGGCACATTCCATTTTACTCAATTCCCAATATTTAATTAAGTATTCTTTAATTTATCATTATAGTGTTTTTTAAAATTACGGGGTGTTACATCCACCCTTCGTAGGAGTGGCTGACTCGTGAGTAACCGAGGTGCACTTTCCATCGTCATTCTCGCCACTCGTAATCTCCATAACATCCCTAGGGCTTATACACTGCAATAGCTTGGGGGAAATGTCCGACGTAAGGGCTAGCTTGACACCACCTCATCCCATTGATTTCTTGGCCTCCTACTCGGCCTTCTTCTTAGCATCCCTGGTTGCCTTCCGGTAGGCTAGTTTCTTAGACTTGAGTTGCACAGCTGCATCCTCCTGAAGCTTTTTACATGTCACCTCGGTCTTTTTGTTAGCTTCATCGTCGGCTTTCTTCTTTCTAGCCACCTCGGTGACTCTCTCCTTCTCAGCCTTATCGGCGACTCTTTTCTTCTTGACCTCTTCGGCAACCCTCGCCTTCTCCGCCTCGGCATCGACCTTCTCCTTCACCACTACAGCAGCAACCTTTTTCTCATCATCTTGTCTAGCCTCGGTCTGTGCCTCCATAATGGTAGCCTCATCCCTCCTCCTATGCTCCTCCAGCTCTTTAGACTTTGCCACCATATGGGCCTTTTGAGCCTCCATCATCGCCTGCATTGTTGGAATGTTTGCCTCCACCGGGCCCGTCATATGGACACTTTGGCCGTTCGCAACATCCCCTTCGTCCAGGAGACCTTAATAAATTTGGAATCCCAGCTCGACATCCGAAAACGTATCCACATGATGACTCTCCTCCCCAAATTGTATTCCTTGAAGTCCCAATTCAGATTCAGTCGTTTGGGGAAGCACAAGGGTGAGGCCCAGAATCACATCAACTCCAGGGGGCTACACAGTAAAAACATAACTATTTAGTCCATGAATTCAGTAATTACATCGTCTTTGGGTATTCGCGGTAACAAAAACATACATCCGAAAAGAAGTGGTGCGGGTATGATTGGAAGTGTGCTCGTTGTAGTAGTCAAAGTAGATCCAGTCACTCCCAATCCCGGGTGCTCGGGATCATACTCGGCAGAGGCCTGGATTGGGACAGTGGGACCATTGGTTGTGGCAAAATCAGGAGCTGGTGGCCGATAGGAGCTTCCCTCCGCAAATGTCTCGGTGATAACCACGCTCTCCGTAGGAACAAATTTTCCCATTTCGGCAGCATGTTTAGCCAGCCTCTCCCTCTCCGCATCATCTTGCAACAACCTCCTCCCTTCCTCCAGTTTCTCACGCTACTCTTCGATCAGGAGATCGATCATCAGCTGGTTCTCATTCAAGGATCCAACATCCACCTGACACAGCCAACCCTCATACGGCACTAACCTTTCCCTGGTTTGGGCCTGTATCCAAGGGTAATCTCAGACCCACGAGATTTCAAGACCTTAACATACATATTTCGGATGTGCTCCTCTAGGGATGCCTCCACCCTGACCTCGGCATCCTCGATCTCCTCCCTCAAGCTATCCACTTCCCCGTTGTGCTCGGCCATCAACCAATCCACCAAGCTCAATACAACCTTACTACTAGTCTCGGCCTCTTCCTTCTCCTTCTTAGCCGCATCTAGTTGCCTCCTCATCCCGAAAACCTCCTCTTGAAGCTTTTGAGTCCCCTTGTTCTCAGCTTTCAACCTCTCGTTCTCCTTCCCTAGAGCGTCATTTTCCATCCGAAGTTGGGATACCCGTTCATTATCCCTCTCCAGTTGGGCATTCACTTCTACCAGATCAGTTTTATCCCTTTTTAGGCCAGTAATCTTAGTTGTTAGTGAGGCCACTGTATCCTTGAAGGTTGAAGCTGCATGCTTCCACTCCTTCTTCGGCTGCTCATACGTCTCCTTCAGCTTCGCTGCAACAACAACGATAAAAGTTAGCATTCGAGGGTACAATGACGAACAAAGAAATAACTACACCACAGGAAGCAGATTTACCTATCTCCTTCTCCATATTTTGGATGGTGTTCCG
The DNA here is from genome assembly GCA_030737875.1 of Allium sativum. NCBI lineage: Eukaryota > Viridiplantae > Streptophyta > Magnoliopsida > Asparagales > Amaryllidaceae > Allium > Allium sativum. The sequence continues at coordinate 5,772,435 of CM060912.1, forward strand.
TTCTGCATCAATAATCTACCCCCGGCTCGGGATTTCCACATTCTTCTTCCTAATCAAGTCCGAGAGGTGCAAGGAGTACTTGGTAAGTTCTTTAGCCTGGAAATACGCAGCCCTCACCGGCATCCACACCTCCTCGGTTCCTCACGAGGGATCGGGCTGATATCAGGAAGCCAGTTCATCAAAATAATGTTGTGGGAACTTCTGCTTTAACAGTGCTTTCCTCTCCTCAATGGAAAGCTAACGAGTCCCGAGCACCGCCGGATCCTGCTTTATCTTCTTCACCAACTCCTTTTTCTAACGACTGGACTCCTACTCTTTCCCTCTGGGGGCATAGGTAGGAGCCAAAGCTATAGTGTGGAAGGGAGCTATCGAGGAGTAATGTCTAGAGCCTGCTACGTCGAACCAAGAATCTGCACCAGATGACCGAATCGGAGGTGGAGGAGTCGGGGTCCGTCGGGGTCGTTCTCGATGACAGTGTACGCTGTCATGATCATGTGAGGGCAAAGAGTCACCAAACAAGCTAGTCTCTATTCTGAAGCCATCCAAAAAAGTGTTTCTCGAAGGCCGACGACCATTGTACCCATAGCCTCGGCCTCCTCGTCCTCTAGCCATATCACCTGCCAAAGAAGCAATTTAAGGTTCAGACTCAAGCACCCTACACATAAAAACAAATGACTTGTCATGCAGTGTATATGAATGTGTATCCTAATTGTTCTGTCAACAGACCAGATAATGGTTCACATGAAAGAGTGATACCCTCCGCAGTTAAATCTAGTTCTTCTGTATTTGTGGCGCTAGGCCAGGAAGACATTTCTAGTGGAAGTTTGTTAAGATCATCAAATTGAACCTCTCTTTCAAGCGAGATGGCGGTCTCAGAGGAAGCCACTGGGGATTGCGGCTTGGTCGACATTTCTATCTGTGCCACGTCGGTCGCAGACAGAACAGGAGCGATCAACGGGCCCTCATGACTGGCAACTTCCTCCTCATCACCGGTCTCGCCCCTACCCGTTCCCTTTTGAGCCTTCACGGCCTTGCGTGGTTTATGTTCGATAGGGGGAACCTTCCTTTTCCGACTCGGAGAATCTGCCTCTTTTCCGGCGACGGCTGGTCTAATTATCGCTCGATCGCCAGGGAGCAACCCTGCACGATGGAGATGGTCTTGACTTAGAACGTTCTCGGTGGAACATGATCTGGCCAGAATCGCCAACAAGGTTTCAAGACGTCGTTAGTACTCAATGCCTAGGCGCCTCCAGATTTCCTGCCATATGAAAACAAAGTCAAACATAAGTCACCAAACCCACGAGTTTTGTAATAAACGCAAAGCAAAGTACTTACTTCCTTCCAACCATCTCCTCGTGAGTCCTGGGGACAGCGTACGAAGAACTAGTCATACTTGTACACGGTTAGCTTGGGCCATTTCCCAATAAAAAACTTGGTGTTGGGCGAAGCTTCTAAGAAGTAAAGAGATGGCGAGATATTAGCTCTCCTATTCAACTGAAACAAATACCGGATGTCCTCCCCGGTGGGTTCTAGCTGCAGATACTCCCTGTAGAGAATGTAGGTACCTAAAAGAGAAGCGTACGCATTCGAAAGAAGCTGTGATGGCACAAGGCGAAGGTAGTATATCATATCCCGAATAAAATTGCTAGCCGGGGGCACGCACCCGGTAATACAAAACTGCTTATTTCATGCAGTATACCCCTCCGGTGATGCGTGGGACCTGCCATCTTTTCTGGGTGCGAGAACATCTCCTTCGGGAATGCCAAACCGCAATGCCATGCGCCTTACCGCTATTGCATCCATATGCGATGGCACCGAGTCCAGCAGATTTCAAGTATAACCGCATCTGCAACATATCCGGCGCCACCAACGCGTTTCCCTCAACAATGTCTACATGCTCTACCTCCTCATGCACAACCGTGGAGTGTTGTCCTTCTGGATGCTCCCTATGATCAGACGCTTCCGGTAAACTTCTCGCCTGGGAAGGAGTGGACCTCCCGAAAGTCTCAAGCCCTCTGCCCTCCGAGCTAGCAGTGCTAGGTGAATCAGATGTATGGGATGAAGGCAAAGAAGCCTCGGCTTCCGAAGTCTACTCTGTCATAGTCCTTATCTTCATTTCCAGCTATACTTTCAACATACTAGCGTTAGACATCGCAATTGCATAATATGTACCTCTCGTGTTGGTGCAAACTAATATGTGCGTGCAGTATTGTGTAGTGCTATGCTAGCACAGTCTATAACTTGAAAGCTCGGGACACAACGACGATCACAAGTCCTGGCATCGCATCGAACCGTGCATACATTACAATTAGGATCGACAAAACATGCTCTCAAGTTCGACAGTTCAGTTACAGTCCGTACACATGCTCTAATCCTATGTGCGAGGCCGAATTACCGACCACATAATGATTTTATTGCACAACACTGTGGGAACAATGCGAACTCCGAAGTAGGAAGCCGAAGAGTCGAAGTCTTGGATGAGAGACATGACACCTTACGAGAGCGGGACACAAAGTATCCGGGCCGAGATGATATCTCGTATCCCCTTTCGAGTACGAAATTCGTATCCCTATAGGGATATGAAATAACATACCAACAGGGATACGAATTTCATATCCCAAACCTGGGGATACGCTACTCCATCTCTCCAACCCTAAACTTCGGCTCCCTTCTCGAAGTGCCACGTCTTCTCGCACCCATCGACCATCGCCTCCCCTATTCTTCTTCTCCAAACCCATCCTCTTCACGTATTCTCCATCTCCCCTGCTCCAAAATCTTGAACACATGCACCATGCTCGGACCAAAGCCTCGAGGGACGGCCTCGATGTGAAATCCAATCGACGTCCACAAGCTATGACGAACGCCAAGTTGGAGCTTGAAGGCAAGAACGACCACGAAACCACCTCCGACTTCGTCTCGAGATTGGCTCGAGCATCACGGTTGCATGTGGGTTGGAGAACGACCTCGTACCAATGTCCCAATTCAATGTTAGGACACCACCTGTTTTTCAATTACTCGAAGTTCTCAGAGGCATGGGGCCTGAATCGCAAAATCAAGTAAAAGAAAAGAAGAGGAGGCGATGGAGAAATCATTCGAATTTATTGACAAGGGAACCGAGCCCCGAAACGCTTCGTGTTTCACAACGGAACACAAATTCTCATGCCCCAGCAGGGTACAAAGTCTCGTACCCCATCGGGGTATGAGATTTCGTATCTAAGTTTGGAGTACGAAATTCTTGTACCCCAAACACAGATACGAGTATTAAAAAAAATTATAATATATATATACACATAATAATGATAAATTTAAAAGTATATGTGTTCCTATATACGTATGTGCGCATATGAAAATACATGATACTAGCAGAGATTCATTTACGTTATAACATAAACAAGAATCAATGACTAACATTTATTCTCATGAGTTGACAGGAATTCAAGATTCAACAATACACTTCTACCAACTCAAAGCACATCATGCCAAGACAAGACGTACATTGGGGGAAAATGTTAACAGACCTTTTGGTCCGGTTCCCAAAAGTACACAAGACACGCTCGACTCAACATATCGTGTGATATATAGCCCAAAGAGTTGCCAAAGAGCTAAGGAAGCAAGTCGGGAAAAGGTCATACGAGCGAGAGCCTCACAATTCCTCAAACCCGAGCCATACTCACAATCTCATACCCCTCTCTCTTCCTCGAATCCCTCAACTCGAACCCCCTTTGGCCTTCCCATAATCTCGTGCTCGAGCCCGCCTAGCACAAGCATATGTCAGCGTACCCCATAGGGTACGAATTTCGTACCCATAGAGTGGGGTACGAGATTTTGGGGCACGACGAGGGGGGTCCAAGTTTCTGAAGGCCTGCACCTAGGGTCTGAGATTTTACTGATGTGGTCACCTACTCCTACCTACTCCCACCTAACCACTCCACTATAAATTCCCCCAAGCTCACACTTCAAACGGGTTGGATTTTGGCTAATTTGACATCTCTTGAGAGCTCCAAATGACGTCTCTAATGGCATCCATGCTTTGAGGAAGAAGAAGGGCAAAAGAATCTTTTTCCTAATATTCATATATGACAATTATGACCTCAAATTACTTAGAAATGTTTTGTAAAGGGATGTCACGTGATAGTCTCAAGCTTGTAACTCCTTATTGTCAATAAAATATCATCGACTCATCCAAAGTGGACGTAGGCACCTCACGACACCGTACCACTAAAAATCTCTTGTGTTATTTGCTGCTTTCTTCACTTATATTTCCGCGCGAAACTATAATTCTTAAGTAATTAAGAATCTTGGGTGTTTACGACATATTTTGTCGTCAACAGTCAGACATGATAAGTAGAGAAATAATAGGATGTTAATTGTAACAGTTTACCGTTGAATACTACTATGAACTTCGGGAGTCCTAATGTTGGTATGCTCTATGTTACTATTGTGGAATCAAAAGGGAAGGATCCGGGTATATGTTACCATATAAAAATAAGAATATAAATATTTAGTTAGCTTATTTGTATTAAAATAGTGAAATTTATGCACGGTTCAAAAATGGAAACAAAGTAAATGCACTGCAAGGTTTCAAAACATTCAACCCATATCTTTATAATAGATGAAAAAGGACAGCTGGTATACATTTTTTCCTTTCAATAAGTATTAATCTATCCTAAGTTTATGACTGTCATAGACGAAATATGTGCTAGGCTATCAATATTTCTATAGATTATAGATTGAGTAGAAATAATGAAAGAAGGATAATAAAAAAATTCTTAAGTTAAACATCGTTGCTTCGAAAGTTGTTTATAGGATCAATTTTTCAAAAAAAAAAGTGCATGATTGAAAAGTGATGGACTTACATATTTTTCTGCTGCACATGGACGCGCATCTCTAGTTTTCCTACCAGTGTACTATCTTCTAAGTCATTACTCGTGTAAGCTTGCATTTTGGATTTTCCGCTTCCTACATGAATAGACCTGAATTAGTTTGTAAATTATAAATAAACATTAAGATTGCACGTATAGCAATTACTACATACCAAATATAGACTCATAATAAGCAACAATGATTCAAAATACATAAGTGAACATTAATAAGTTCATCCCAAATGCACATGTGCATGCATACACAGATAAAAAAACAAAATAAAATACTTCCTATTTCAAACTGTTACCTACAAGTATTACAGACATATAAATCAACTATGTATAAACACGATCACATCTTAACTTATATGTGAATTGCAGTTCATTAATTTGTTTTCAGTCATGAGCAGCTTTTCTCAAGGCATTTTTGAGAGGTTCTTTTTGATAACGCATTGGCCTATTTCGCTTACTAAACTCATTATGGATATTTAAAGAGAAAAAATTGATAAATCAAGTATTTGATGGTGTTAAACAATCAAGTTGCATTCTGACCGTAAAAACAAAAGCAAGGCAAAAAAACTGAAAAAAGAAAAAGAAAAGAAAATCCAGCAAAACACAAATAATTAAATGCCTTGTGATACTTCGTGTCCATTGCCTCTCATGGCTACACTATTCTGTTAGATATCCATTGAAAACTAAATTGGATTAATAACTTATTTTGTCCAATCAATATCCAAGGAACATGATGCACCACTAAATTTTCTTAAGAACATTGTTATTTTAATATAATTTAAATTGTACTACCGAAAACAAAAGTGAAAAATATAAAGTTAAGTAAACAATTCAAATAGAACATCGATATGTTGCTCATAATAAGCCCACTGAATTTTACAGGGACAAATAACCCAGTTTAACTACCATTGGTCAACAGTTTATATATAATATACAACTTATTCAGTGAGATGAACACAGTGTATAAAAAGTAGAAGACAGATAGAAGTGGCATATATTCATTACCAATTTTTTACTTAGTGGCAACAAATAACCTATCAAATTATCCTTTATCCTTTATTTTCATTTCAAAGGGTTGCATGATATCCTTATATAACAGTAAAAGCTGTTCAAAAACTGATATTTAGAAAGTGTAAAATGTTAGGACTCTAACAATGATAGTTGTAAACTGATGGTATTTGCTTTACTTTTCCACTCTCCTAATGGTCCTCTATCGACAGTTAGATGGTACTGTGCCTGCTACTATTCCGATTACAATAGCCGGACCAACAGATTATCCAGCCGTACAGGTATTGAGTTTGTAATTTTCTAGTACATTACGGCTACCAACACATTCCCAATCACAAAAAGTGAAGAGGTAAATAAAAATTTCATGTACTTACTATCCTCAAAATGGAGGAAAAAGGAAAATGGTGGCTTCTGTTAAGAAAAAGAAACAATAAGGAAAACAAAAACACTTCAAGTATAATCATACTTATACAAAATTGTCAGGCAAATGAAGTTACAAGAAAATATTCATAGGTATATGAAGTTACCATTGAATAACGAGATTTTGATCGATGTCAATGAATAAAGCTACTATGGGAATCAAATCATAAAGATAAGGTTTTATTTATATATGTATATTGAGTCGTGTTAGAATTATGTTAAAATCTATCTTCAAGTATACACGAATGTGCTAATCAAGTTATATATATATATATAATTTAAAACCATCAAAAAGCCAGACTGTGCACAAAATTGCCTACTAGTCGACTGGTAGGAAATCCACCAGTCGATTGGTCATGTAATTTTTACACATAACAGCTAGTTTTAAAAAAATTATATATATAAATTATTTCTACCAGTCAACTGATGATTTTTAACCAGTCGACTGATTCGACACAGAACTTATTTTCTGAAGAGTTACTTCCATTCATGAAGAGATTCCTCTTCATTAATCAAGGGAAATAGACATATCTTTTTACGGAAACTCTTTGTGAAGGATTGCTACTCTTAGACTATTATATAAACAAGTTTAATCATGTTTTACAATTACCCAATCTTTCCAAATTTTACTGATTTTTCTGATCATCACTCTAATCTCTCCATTTACATTCCTTGTAATCTAATGCTCTCCAATTTTAATACTTGTTGAATCCGTGAATCATATTAATGTCATTTGATTCAACATGAAATATTTACTTCCTTAAATCTTCGCATTCAAAGCATATACTTGAGGATCAGACTATAGGAAGGTTATACTTAAAATATTGGCTACCCGTGTTGATTCGAGAACACAAATTAGAAGTCAAACTCTTGTAATTAAAGACCTATGTAGTTGCTCAGGCGAGAGGCAACCTAGTTGGGGCTTGGGTGTAATGACCTATTCCTCCGGGTTAAGAGAGCGCGTTGTTTGTGAATTCCGAAGAGGAGCTTCGGGACTGGACGTAGGGCGGGAAGTCCGAACCAGTATAAAATTCCTGGTGTCTTTTTACCTTACTTTACTGCATTTCGTTATTTGTGATATATCATATTAGTCTCTGTTAATTTGCATAACTATTGTAGAATCAACTAGTTAGTATCACATTTATATTCCGCAATATCCATATAGGAAGATCCTTAAGTCGTATACACACCGACTTTTCAATTGGTATCAGAGCAAGGTTATCATATAACCGTAAAACCGTTATTTGATAATTAGATAATATGGATAGTAACACTAGCATTAGCAATAACACCGGATATTCTGAAGGCCAATCAACTGCTAGACCACCCTTCTTTAATGGTATGAATTATAGTTACTGGGCTACTAGAATGAGAATATACATGCAAGCTAATAGCTATGATGCATGGAATATTACTCAAAAAGAATATACATTACCTACTACTGCATACACAGAATGGTCAAACACTGAGAAAAATGAAGCTACTGCAAATGCTAAGGCCATGAATATGCTACATTGTGCACTAGATAGAAATGAGTTCAATCGGATTTGTATGTGCAACATTGCATATGAAATCTGGAGAACACTTAAGATTACTCATGAAGGCATTAACAAAGTTAAACAAAGTAAAATTTCTATGCTCAAAAATCTGTTTCAAAATTTTAAGATGAATGAGAACGAATCAATAAATGATATGTATTCACATTTTCAAAATATTTATCATTCACTATTAGGACTAGTTGAAAAATATTCCGACATTGACATAGTTTCAAAAAATTTAAATTCTTTAACCGATGAATGGGAGAGAAAAGTATTAGCGATCGAAGAAGCTAATGATCTCTCTGCTACGAAACCGGAAAAATTGATCGTTAATCTAATGTCATATGAAGTAAACTTGCAAGCAAAGAAAGCACAAGTACAAGATAAGAAAAATTTATCCTTCCATGCAGAAAAAGAAGATTTCGATTCAGATGAAGAAGATATAGCATTTGTTGCTAAAAATTTTAAAAAATTTCTAAAATACCGAAAGAGTCAAAGAAAAAATATAAAGAAGAATTCATCAAAAGAACGTGATCTGGCTTTAGTAGAATGTTTCAACTGTCACAAGACCGGACACTATCAAAAGAACTGTCCAGAGCTAAAGAGAAATCGAAAAAGTGAAAAAAATCAAAGAAACGAGCTTTTTCAGTCACTTGGGATAATTCAGACTCATCTTCTGAAAGTGATAGCGATAGTGAGCAAGCAAATGTGTGCTTTATGGCTAAAGACAACGATGTAAGTGATTTTACTTTTGATGAATTAGTAGAAATAAATACAGAAATTTTAGAATCTAGAAAAATGTTTAAAAGAAAATTTAAACAAGCTAACGAAGACAAAAACAAAGCCGAATTTGAGAGAGATCTTTTGAAAGTTGAAAAAGAAATCTTAGAAGAAGAAATTAGAAAATTACAAGATTCTCTTTCAAATGCGAATTCTCAAATTACTTTGTTAAGTCAAGAAATAGGAATTCAAAAGAATAAAAATGATTTATTACTTTCAAAAAATCATGATTTGAATAATAAAGTTAAAATTATAGAGTTAGAATATTATGGTTTAAAAACTAAATTAGAAAGTATATCTAAAAATGTAAATAATTTTAACAAGGGGAGAGAAAATCTATTTGGAATTTTAGAAAATTCTCAACCTGCCTTTAGTAAAAAAGGACTTGGTTTTAATAAAGAAACTATTTCAAAAAGGAAATCCAAATTTAAAAACTCTAATTTTAAACTGAAAGTCTCTAGTAGTAAAATAAACATCTCTACTAAGAAAAAATATTCGGATAATATTAGTATATGGATTCCGAAGACAAATAATACTCTTATTAGGAATAAATATATTAAATTTTTTTAGATACGGTTCATTATAATAGTAATTATTTTTTCCAAAAGGAACCTAAGCCCTCTTGGGTTTGGCTTCCTAAGACTTAACCCTTAGTTCCCTAACGAAGGAAGTAGGTACCAATGAAATTTTTAAATTATTTTTTGCAGGTTCCACTCCACAAAAATAGAGGAAAATGGATACTAGACAATGGTTGCTCAAAACACATGACAGGAGACAAGGAAATGCTAACAAATGTTACTTACTCAAAAGGAGGAACTGTCACATTTGGAGATAATTCCAAAGGATACATCATCGGCAAAGGAGATGTGAGCAATTACGGTATATCTAATTCACCTCTTATTTCAGATGTTTTATTAGTTAAGAATTTAAAAGACAATTTATTAAGCATATGTCAATTGTGTGATAAAGGTTTTAAAATAACATTTTACGAAAATAAATGTAGTATATTTGATTCAAACCAAAATCTTATTTTCAAAGGAAATCGAGACAAAAATATTATATTTTAAATATGACAATTAATAATAATCCGAGCATGTGTTTATTAGCCAAAGATAATGATCCTTGGTTATGGCACAAACGATTTTGTCACATTAACTTTAAATCCATTAACAAATTATCTAAAAATGATCTTGTAAGAGGATTACCCAAAATAAAATTCAAAACTGAAAATTTATGCTATGCTTGTCAACTCGGAAAATTAACAAAATCCACTTTTAAATCTAAAAAGGTTATATCAACTTTACAACTACTTGAACTATTACACATGGATTTATTTGGACCAACTCAAGTTCAGTCCTATAAATCATAGTAGATATGTGTTTGTAATTGTTGATGATTTTTCAAGATATACTTGGACTATGTTTTTGAGGAATAAAAACGATACTTTTGATATTTTTAGGATTTTCATCAAGCAAATTCAGAACTTAACTAATTTAAGAATAAAGAATACACGAAGTGATCATGGAGGATAATTTGAAAATGAGAAATTTAATTTATTTTGTCAAAAGAAAGGAATTTTTCATAACTTTTCTTTTCCTAGAACTTCACGACAAAATGGAGGTGTAGAACGTAAGAATAGAACTTTACAAGAATGAGCTAGAACATTATTAAATGGAAGTACATTACCAAAACATTTTTGGACTGAAGCAGTCACAACAGCTTGCTATGTTTTGAACCGTGTTTCCATTCGACCACTTACTAAAAACACTCCATATGAGCTTTTTACTGGTAGAAAACCAAATATATCTCATTTCAAAGTTTTTGGTTTGAAATGTTTTGTTTTAAATACAAAAGATCAGCTTGGAAAATTCGATTCGAAATCTGACGAAGGAATATTCTTAGGATATTCTGAGCGTAGGAAAGCTTATCGTATTTTTAACAAAAGAACTGGTAAAATCGAAGAATCACTTCATGTATCATTTGACGAAAATATTATTCAAAATTCTTTAAATTCAGATATTCTGAATAACAATCCTTCACATGATGATGATATTGAAATATACAAAGAATATGAAAACATTATTCATAATAATATAGAGAATAATGCTACAGAATTTCAAGATAATATCAATAATCAAAATACTCCTGCTAACGAAGTTCGATCTCCACCAAGAATATTAACAGATCATCCAACTCAAAATATCATTGAAGAAATAATTTCAAACGTAAGGACAAGAAGTCAACTTAATTTAGTAAGTAATGTAGCCTTTTTATCAAACATCGAACCCAAAAATCCTTAAGAAGCATCAACAGATGAAAATTGGATAATCGCCATGCAAAAAGAACTAAAGCAGTTTGAACTTAATGAAGTCTGGGAACTAGTTCCAAGACCAAATGATCAAAATGTTATTGGAACAAAATGGGTTTACAAAAATAAAGCAGACGAATTGGGTAATATCACTAGAAATAAAGCGAGACTTGTTGCACAAGGTTACAATCAAGAAGAAGGCATAGATTATGAAGAAACCTTTGCACCAGTTGCACGACTAGAAGCAATTCGAATACTATTAGCATACGCTTGTAATCATAACTTTAAATTATATCAGATGGACATTAAAAGCGCTTTCTTAAATGGCTATATTAAAGAACGAGTATATGTTGAACAGCCTCCACTATTTGCTCATGAAAAATATCCTGATCATGTTTACAAACTAAAAAAGGCATTATATGGATTGAAACAAGCACCTCGTGCTTGGTATGAACGTCTTAAAACATATTTGATAGACTCAGGTTTTCAAATTGGAAAGGTTGGTCAAATACTTTTTATTAGAAAAGATTATAAAGATATTATAATAGTTCAAATATATGTAGATGATATTATTTTTGGTTCAACAAATGATCAATTATGTCAAGAATTCTCAAAAATAATGACCAATGAATTTGAAATGTCACATATGGGAGAATTTCCTACTTCTTGGGATTACAAATCAAGCAATTACCAGATGGAATTTTTATCAATCAAGAAAAATATTGTACCAATTTAATAAAATGCTTTGGAATGGAAAACACTTCAAGTAAACCTACACCAATGAGTACATCGACACATTTAGATAAAAGATGAAAATGAAAAAAATGTCGATCAAAAGTTATATAGAAGCATGATAGGTTCACTTTTGTATTTAACTGCGAGTAGACCGGATATTATGATGAGTGTTTGCTTATGTGCCCGATTTCAAGCTAATCCAAAAGAGTCGCATTTAAAAGCAGTTAAACGAATATTACGATATCTAAGCAGTACAAAAGACTTTGGACTCTTCTATCCAAAAGAATGTTCCTTTGAATTAGTGTCATATAGCGATGCTGATTTTGGAGGATCACGAACAGATCGTAAGAGTACAAGTGGAACATGTCACTTTGTTGGTAAATCACTTATATCTTGGTTTAGCAAGAAATAAAACTGTGTTTCATTATCAACATGCGAAGCTGAATACATATCTGCTGCACTAGCTTGTGCTCACTTATATCTGTTGATTCGAGAACACAAATCAGAAGTCAAACTCTTGTAATTAAAGACTTGTGTAGTTGCTCAGGTGAGAGGCATCCTTGTTGGGTCTTGGGTGTACTGACCTATTCCTCTGGGTTAAGAGAGGGCATTGTTAGTGAGTTCCGAAGAGGATCTTCGGGACTGGACATAGGGCGGGGAGTCTAAACCAGTATAAAATTCCTAGTGTCTTTTTACCTTACTTTATTGAATTTTTTTATTTGTGATATATCATATTAGTGTCTGTTTATTTGAATAACTATTGTAGAATCAACTAGTTAGTTTCACATTTATATTCCGCAATATCCATATAGGAAGATCCTTAAGTCGTATACACACCGAATTTTCACTTACAATCTTTCCGATTCATTCAGAACGAGAATACATAGTTATAATATTACTGTTGTTCAACTCTAGCTTTAAGGGAAAAGTTGAAAAATGGAAGAAAAAAAAGGCAACTCTCATCGTTTTTAATTAAAACTAACATCTTTTAGTTTGCGGTAAAGAAAATCGAAATTGTATTTACTGACAAAAAAAAACCATAATTGTAATGATCAATAAAATAGAACAACAACCCTAATCTAAAGTAATTACCAATCAATCGCTAAAATCTATAGGGAGAAAGTAAGTTAAAGCTAAGTTTGAGGTAGTTACCTAATTTTAAATAGGAAAAATAGGTTTCAGTCGGTTGCCAAAATAGAATGACTGTCCTAATCTTCATTCATGTTCTTTAAGACTGGTGGAAAATAAACCAAGGGAATATTGGTAGAATGCAGAGAAGGAAGAAGAAAGACGAGGCAGCAGAATATGGAGGCAGTGGACGAATGGCGGAGGCGGCGGTAGAACTAATTGAGAAGGAAATACCGTAAAATGAAAGAGGAAATGAAGTATAATTGTTAACCATGAGAAACACGAAAGATAACAAAAGAAACAAAATTTCAATTATGTCCAGCAAACTTTAAATTATTTATGAAATTTCCGAAACCAGCAATGGTAATAAACGTGAAATGCCTTTGTAACGAGAATATCCGTTAAAATGTTGTAATGGTTAATACTGTTAGAAATTTACCGTGGAAAAATGTTACAAAATGTATTGTTTGGTGCAGTGATGACCAACATTATGCGTACCATATACAGTAGATACAAAAAATATCTTCCTGGAAGCAACACATCTCAAAGCAACATGAAACATAAAATTCGTCTTGACTTCCTGAATCAACTCCGAAACACTACTGTTCCACCCAGTAAACATACCACCTAAACTACCAATAACATTAACAAAACTCTACGAATCAACAACCGAATAACCCAAGAATCTAAATCTAAAGTTTTTAGCATCATTAATCTTAGTTTCTTATAGAATAATAATAAAATGCTTGATAGATTTCAACACATTCCTAACCCGTTCGCACATTTTGGGCATGCCTAACCCTCTCACATTCGAAGAAGTAATGATTATCTCTGAGTTGAAACCCTCTCTACCCCCTTCTACTTAAAGTCTCTAAAATCATCCTCACTATTTGAAAAAATAATGGCTGCACATTTCACAGTATTATAAATTTGCTCGGAAGAAAGTGAATTTCAAATAACAGGGATAAAATGCTACCTACAAGCTGGTGAGCCGCTTCATCACCTTGCATCCGACTTGCACTCCTTCTTAGCAAATAAATTTCACTACCACCCATGACCTGTTTGCCCCTCCTAATAGATTCTCCCTTATCTTCAATGGCCTTCGCAGCCACTTCTAAAGCAACCACGACATTATTCCTACCGCGTTACCAATATCTTTAAGATCATCCATTATAGCCTCCAGATTCACAATAACACCATTTATCTCCTTCACAACATCACCTACCTCACCAGGCAATTCATCTACGAGGATAACATTTTCGCAAAACCCTTTAAGATTAACTCTTCTAGAACCAAAATCAGGGCCATCCTCAACATCAACTTCCCTACACACAACTTCAACATGACCATCTACAGCCAACTTGCTGGTAACTTCACCCTCACCCTTCGACGAATCATCAGAATGAACCGGAATACCCAATGCACTGCCCGAATTACCAGCTATGCTCTGATCAAAAGCTACCTCCCTCCTGCTACTACTAGAAGCAACTCTGCCATCAACACCTTTAATGTACAACGCCTTCTTAAAATCCTTTTCAACTTCTTCTTCATCCGGGTATCCAACCATCCTTCTAATAGTAATATCATAAAAGAAATCATCAATGAATAAACTCCACTTCGAATCTATATCATAAAAGAAATCATCAATGAATAAACTTCACTTCGAAGGGAATCCTTCTTGCAAATTGAGGTCAGTCAAACTATAATCAAAAGCAGACTCATAATTTCCTTGAAGCCTTACCACCATACCAAACTTAATCAATAAGGATTGCAAGACACCCAATTCTCTAATGTAACCGGCAACCCAACCAGTTCAATCCACATTCTCTCTATGTCTGATCAACTTACTTCCAAGATACAAGCTCCATTTCCTAATATGCAGAGTACCTTCAGGAACCACAATCGTACTGATTAGATCTCTACCCATGATCTTTCTTGGAAAACACACTATAAGATCAGATTTGAACTTCTTTACATCCCAATGCCAACTACCCATAAGCACAAAAATTTCCTTTAAGATTTGCTCAATCCTGACTTTCGAAAAACTTCCTTTAACTATGGAAATCGATGCCCAAGATTCTTTTCTTCTCAATTCATGTTGAATATCATTAACAAAAATTTCATTTAATTGATCAACCCTATTTTTAAGAATTCTGATTTAGAAGAGAGCGAATTTAAAGAAGATTGCGGAATTTTGCAATTAAAACCTTTATGCCTAATTTTGTCGCACTTAAAACAAACAATTTGGTTTCTACAATTTCTAGAGAGGTGATCAAAAAGGCCACATCGGAAAGATTTCCTCTTCGATTGGACACAACCCAGCCTTTGAGTGCAATTTTTGAATGATGGGCGATAAGAGACGCTATGATCAATCGGATTCGTGGAAGAAATATTTTGCAGCAATGCAACCCTATACGAATCATTGGAATTAACATCTTGGGAATTAAGAGATTTTTTAAAAGAATTAGCAGTGCTATAGCATAATGGATCGGCATGCAGGTCGAAATCAAAAATTGGTCCCCCCACGGTAGCTCACACGATGAAGATTTAAAAAATAGGATTAATTGTCTAGAATAATTCGAAGTTTAACGTGTCTTCCCATAATAATACCAAGTTTGGATTATTTCTGGATAATCCGAAGTTTGGGGGGTGTCTTCCCATATTAATCCCTTTACTTGGTGTCTTCCCATATTAATCCGAAGTTTGTGGATATCTTCCCATATTGATCCCAAAATAACACATCAAAAAGTCATCGGGATCATTATGGGAAGACACCCCCCCAAACTTCGGATTATTCGAAAATAATCCAAACTTGAGATTATTATGGGAAGACATGTTAAACTTTGGATTATTCTTGACAATTAATCCTAAAAAATATATATTTTTTAAATATGAAAATTTATCATAATGCAGATATGTGTTTAATGGCAAAAAAAATGATCCTAGGCAATGGCAAAAAATATTTTGTTATATAAATTTTAAAGCAAAAAATAAAATTTTGAAAAATGAATTAGTAAAAGGATTACAGAAATTGAAATTCAAAGTTAACAATCTTTGTGATGTTTGTCAATTAGGAAAATTAACAAAATCATCATTTAAATCTAAAAAGGTCATTTCAACATTACAACCATTGGAACTACTTCATATGGATTTATTTGGGCCAACCCAAGTTCAATCCATTAATCATAACAGATATGTGTTTGGAATTGTTGATAATTTTTCCAGATATATTTGGACAATTTTTATGAAAAATAAAAGTGACATTTTCGATCATTATAAAACCTTTGTTAAAAAAATTCAAAATTTAAAAGGATTAAAATAAAGAATATAAGAAGCGATCATGGAGGAGAATTCAAAAGCAAAATATTCGATCAACATTGTAAAAAGAAAGGAATTTTTCATAATTTTTCGTTTTCAACAACTCGACAACAAAATGGAGTTGTAGAACGGAAAAAACAAAACGTTACAAGAATGTGCCAAAAAGTTACTAAACGGAAGCACGTTACTAAAACATTTCTAGCAGAAGCGGTTGCAATGGCTTGTTAGTATTGAATTGTGTTTCTATTCGACCTCTCACAAAAAATAGCCCTTACGAGCTTTTTAACGGAACAAAACCAAATACTTGTTATTTTAAATTTTTTGGTTTAAAATGTTTTGTTTAAAACACAAGAGATCAGCTTGGGAAATTCGATTCAAAATCCAATAAACGGATTTTTCTAGGATATTTGGATCGAAGTAAAGCTTACATAATTTTTGATAAAAGAAAAAATAAAATTGAAGAAACTATTCATGCATCTTTCGATGAAAATCAAATATCATATAATAATGAAATCAATAAAAATTCAAATACTAATGAAGATGAAAAATTTATTCATAATAATTGAGAAGATGAAAACATTATTCAAAATTCTAGAGAAAATGAAAATATTGTTGAAAATACAAGAGAATGTGAAAACATTATTTAAAATACTAGAGAAGAATATAACTTTGTTCATAATAATGGAATAAGATTAAAAAAAACTACTTTTTATAATAAAATCAGAAATCAATGTCGTCTTTCTGGCAACTTTTCCTTTTTGCAACTTAGATCTACTGGAAACCCGAGTCTGTCCACTTCGCTCCCTCCTCCTTACGATTCGTCTACCCTCGCTCTAGCTCTCGACCACATGTCGTCTTCCTCTCCCAAATGGCTGTATCATCGACCAGATCTGGGCGACCATACTTGAACCCTAATCCTAAGCTACCTGCTCATTCACGCATCGACAACAAGGTCGATTTCCCTCCTTTAGGCGTTTCTTATTTATTTCCATTGCAAAAACCTTCAACCAACTTCTACAATCTACAGCTACTCCTGTCTCTGGTATCCTTGTAGTCGATACTACTGTATCCCCAATTTCATCAATGGCGGAGCATGCTGCTGATGCAGCGCACATTTAACAAAGCTCCCAAGTAAGTATGGAATTAATGTTTTGCAAGATGGGTTTAAAAAAGACAGTGCTCATTTAAAAATGTGGTCGACGATAGAGGTGAGCGTTTGGTTGGTTTGGTTTATCCGATTATGAAATTTGTCAAACCAAACTAAAACCGATTAAAATGGAAACCAAACCAAATTAATATTGGTTGGTTCGATTGGTTATCCGAATTAACCGAACTAAAAATATTTTAGACTTTATACTCATAATATTAACTATAATTTGAAATAAATTATAAATATATAACTAAAATATTATTATTTATGATTCTTATGCTTCCCAAAAGTAATTTCGATACATATATGATGATTAAAATTTACTTAGATAACTAAATTAACCAAAAATATTTGCTGTTATATCGATAATTTTGAAAATATAATAAAAGTTTGGTTAATTTGGTTAAACCGATAACCAAACTAATTTTTTTTCTAAACCGATTACAAACCAATTTAATTTCAAAACCGAGCCAAACCGACCAAAAAAATTTGATTTGGTTGGTTTATTTGGTTTAACCAAATAATGCTCACCCCTAGTCGACAATGGTACAAATGACCTTGATATGGCAAGAGTTGGCATGAATGGGTCAGGTGGTGATACTGGCATGGTGAATAATGCTGATAAGAACAAAGTTGGGATTAATATTGGTTCTTAGGATGTCATTGGGGATTGTTGTGCATAATTAGCTAAGGAAGCTGCTAATGGCACTAATATGTCATCTCCCACAGTCTTGTGTAAGGGTGTTCAAAATGGGAAATCGAGTGTGTCAAATATTGCTCCTCGCCTTCCCACTTAGGTTTCTATGTTTGATTCGCTGCCGTGTAATGCTGGAGCTTTTACCCCACTTAAATTCGAAATTGCAGATTCCCTTATAGAGTTACCGAAAATAGCTGTACAAAAAGGTGTTGAATTTTGTTCAAATAGTTTGGTGGGCTTTTTCTTGAATCCTACCCCTATTGAGATTGATGTATATGAGCACATATGTCATGTTTTGAAAATTAAAGGTGGTCTGCGTGCAAACTATGCAGATGAAATGTTCTATCTCGAGTTCACTAACCCGAGTGAGAGAAGTAGAGTGCTTGAGTCCAAACCTTCTATACTAGCTGGTATCCCTTTCATTATCACTTCGTGGCATCCTTCGATTTTGCGCGTGAGCAGGTATTTTCTATCCCTGTTTGGGCATAATTCTCTCATGTACCTTTTGTTTTTCATTCCCTTCTTGGGTTAAATTGGTTGGCATGCCATATTGGAAAATTAAAGTACTTTGACGCGAATACTGTGGCTAGAATAAAGCTTTCTTACGCTAGGGCTTTAATTAAGATTACTCCTCGGAAGTTTCTACCTTTTCCTATTGACGTGATTATTGAAGGTCGTAAAGTCGTGATCGATGTGTGCTATAGTTGGAAGCCTGATATATGTACTGGATGTCATTCCTTCGGTCATACCGATAAATCCTGTAAGATATCCTCTAATGGTAACCCCTTCCCATTACCTGAAAAGTTCCTCTTCCACATCCCCCGTTTAGAAGGTAGGTCCCTAAAGATCCTCAGCCCATTCCTCAACTCTGTCTATCACCTTTTCATGAGCCTATTGTTCCTGAGGTTGTCTATGTATTGTTTGGGACACTCTTGAGACGACATGCATTCATGTTCTGACTTATATGCGCTACAAGTATGAATGTAATGATTTTTTATTTTTATTTTGTGAGGAGGAAGGAGAACACAGACAGCTACATTACTATGATAAAGGGAATGAACTTGTCTTATATGAAGAAGGAGAACTTGAGAACAGAAACAAGACATTACCAGAAGATGTGAGTTGGGATAGGAGATTATTATATGATAAAGATTTTTCCGGTTATGATCCCAACTTAGTTTCCTACTTCTCGGCCGTTAGGCAGGTTACTGTTCCAGCTTCTTCTGGATCCCACAGTCATTGCTCTTCTGATAAGGGAATGACTGTAGGTCAGTTAATGGACGAACCACTTTGAAAACCTTGTTATAGTAGTTAGACAAACTGTCTTACTCCTGTACTTTGTGTTTTTATTATTTTCTATAATACAAAGTGTTATTGATCACTTTAAAAATTGGTCGGCCTTGCTAAAAAAATAATGGAATCTGATCTCCAAAAAAATATCACGAGATCATCCTATTCAAGATATTATTGGAGAAATTAATTCAAGTTTACAAACTAGAAATTAATTAAATCTAATAAGTCATATAGCTTTTCAATCTAATATAAAACCAAGAAATGCAAAAGAAGCCTTTGTTGAGGACAATTGGATTATAGCTATGCAAGAAGAGCTAAACCAACTTGAACGCAATGAAATTTGTGAATTAGTTCCTAAACGAGTGATTAAGCCATCATTGGTACGAAATGGATATATAAAAATAAAGCTGACAAATCTTACTAGGTTATGCATGTTTTCATAATTTTAAACTTTATCGAATGGATATAAAAAGTGCTTTTCTAAATGGATATATAAAAGAAAATGTATACATTGAACAACCTCCCTTATTTACACATCAGAAATTTCCTAATCACATGTATAAATTAAAAAAAGGCTTTATATAGATTTAAACAAGCACCTCGTGCTTGGGATCAAAGTCTTAAAAATTATCTTGTAAGTTCTGGATTTCAAATTGGGAAGGTTGATCAAACACTTTTTATAAAATGATCTAAAAAGGATATATTAGTAATCCAAATATACGTAGACAATATTATTTTTGGTTCTACTAACAAAAAACACTATCAAGGATTCTCAGAAATAATGACGAAGGGAAATGTCCTATATTGAGGACTATCTTATTTGCTTAGTCTACAAATTAAACAAATACAAAACAAGATTTTTATAAATTAAGAAAAATACTGTAATAATTTAATTAAATGTTTTGGAATGTAAAATACCTCTGCTAAAACAATTCCTATGACTACAACAACACATATAGATAGAGATGAGAATGGCAAAAATGTTGACCAAAAATTATATTGTGGTATGATATGATCTTTATTATATTTAACCGCAAGTCGACCTGATATAATGATGCATGCTTTTTTATGTACACGATTTCAAGATAATCTAATGAAACCACATTTACGAGCAGTAAAACATATTACGTTATCTAAGCAATAACAAGTACTTCAGATTTTTTTATCTGAAAGATTGATATTTTGAATTAGTATCCTATAGTGATGTTGACTTCGGAGGATCATGGATGGATCTAAAAAGTATGAGTGGTACATGGCATTTTATTGGCAAATCATTAAGTCTCGTGGTTTAGCAAGAAATAAAATTGCATTTCACTATCAAGTTGTGAACTTGAATATATATATATATATATATATATATATATATATATATATATATATATATATATATAAGCATCCGTGGCTTGGAATAGTATCATTTAAAGAATTATAAAATTCAAAATTTTACAAAAAATACGAAAATAAAAAATATATTTCATATTTGCATCTGCCGGGACTCGAACCCTAGTGGTTTAAATACTAGTCATATGTTCTTTCCATTTGGCCATTCGGTATTTCTTATTCAAACAGGGAAACGCAATATATTTTGATTATACTACTTTTGATATTAAAATATTAACCACCAAAATTCCATTTATTTATAACATATACTAAAGGTGCAGGATTTATATCAATTTTGAATCACAAACTCTTTTCTTTAAATTTAGTAATTTCTATCTATAAATACAACATTATATAACAATAAACTATTCATTCTTAAAACAATTTTTTTTTAACAAAAACTATATCTACTGTAACATGGCTTCCAGCAACTCAAACTCGTCAAAAGCAACACCTTCTTTATCTCCTCTTCTAACTCCATCACCGAAAAATGAACTAATTTACATATGGTCTTTATATCATGCTGGTTATGCATCAGAAAGTAAAAAAATCAAAACAAACAATGATAGTTTCACCGTCTACAAAAGAAAAGATTGATGATACATATCATTATCAACGACAACAGTTAGAACTTCAACGGGAATTGTACTTCAAACAAAAAGTAGTTGCGCGATGGTTGATGTTTTTAGAGAAAATAGCCTTGAGAGTCTACGGATCAGCAAAAACGGATGTTTACGATCCTTCATCATTCTATAACCCATTGCTTCCAAGTCCGTAACAGTCTCCATACTCACTGAATTCATGGGAAAGGAACCACACAGCAAAGAAAGAAGCTAACAAGGAGAAGTCTCCCAAGAAATCTTCCTCATCAGCTTCTGAATAAATTCCATGCTTCTTGAGAATATATGATGAAATCATGCTATTTTCTTTTCTACGATAGTCAGACCGATCCCATCCAGCGCCGGAAAAGAAAGCAGAGAATATGATTCCACTGATGCGACATCTAGAACTAAACAAGCTACGTCGTGTCGAATCAAGGCAGGCACCCCAATAACATGGGAACAAGCAACCGACTCATTTGAGGAAGCTAGACGGCTCTGGACAAGGTAGCGTAAAAGAAAAGTGGATACGTGGGATAGGCAGAAGCCTTAGATTGAATCCTTTATCATAAGTCTCTGTAGATATGTCCTATATAATAAGCTAGTCCGATGTTATTGCGTTAATCTACCAAAAACGGTATGTGATTATATTAATAGAGAAAGATTCTAAGACGGGGACGAGAGCATCATTGGTTGACATGGTCGGAGCAACAGTCCCAATATCCCTTTCCCCCCGGGTTTGGATTGGTCCAATTTTCCAACCTTTTGCAGCATCTACTTATCCTACAAGGCTGCGCACCTAAATCCCTCTTCCCGTTGGTCTCCTCTCGAATTAATATACTGGCGCCTACTACCATTGGTCACTCAACCTTTCTCCAGACTTTCCCATTGGTCGCATAGGGCTACGCAACCTCTAATGATCTATCATCTAATAGATGGAGATGGAATGCAATGGCGGGATGGGAGTGTTCTTCGAAGAAAACCCGACGAGCCAGGTGCTTATTTATAAGCCGACCAACTTTGTTTGAAATACTTATTATAAACTTCCTTTATAACAAATCATAGGTTATATTATTTTTATATAAACAACAGTAAGGAATGCTATACAAGCTAACTCTCACACTACTAATTACAGAAAAGGAATGATATATTTATATTTATATATATATATAAATATCCATTCATACGTAACACTTTTTATAAAAAGATAATATATATATATATATTATAAAATGAATGATATATTTATATATATATATATATATATATCCATTCATACATAACACTTTTTATAAAAAGATAATATATATATATATATTATGTATAAAATTAAACACACCTTTGGTATAAATGTATACATATATACGCATTTGAAAAGTTATATTTTATAAAGAAAATAACAAGTATAAAGATATAATATCAGATTTATATTTCAAAAGAATAAAATAAGACGAACTTACCACTTCCTCACTTACTCAGCACGATCCTTCTCCTTCCCCAAGCAATGGAAAATTCAAGCCTCCTCGCCCGTCTTCTTCTTTCTGTGGAGCTTGGATCTGGAGAAGATCAATACCAAAGAAAGATTAACACATAAGAGTATTCAGGTAGACCCCAGATGCGTCCTTTGCCTTCACGTCGACGAATCCATTAACCTCCTTTTCCTTGATTGCAGTTTCAGTATCTATACCTTGACCTCAGCGACAGTATGCATTCTTGGCTACATCCCAACCATTTTCCACCCCTTTGATTAGTGGTAATATTTAGTTCCCAATCCAGATCTAGACTCCTTCATCGTAGCTTTCTCCTGGATTGTGTGGCTAGAAAGGAATAGCATATGCTTCAGAGACCATCTTAGCACTCAAATCATTCTGTGTCATTAAATCGCTCACCTCTTCTCTCTTTGGACATGTTCCCATAACCAGCAACCATTACGGCTCCGCCTTGGGGAAAGAAGCAAAAAGTCCAAGGAGTTGGTTGGGAGCTCTGGCATCGCTGCTACCAAATCTAGGAGGATCTTCCCGAGGCCATATTGACGAGCTCCATCGACTACTCATGCTCTTCATCTAATGTGCTTTGTCTTATTCTTTGGTTACTTAGATCAAATCTGACTTTGATTTTTTTGGGAAAGTATTTTGGGTCGTTGCTTGTGTATATTGTTTGTGTACCTCTTACTTTGTATTATGTAGACTACCTTTTAGTATTACTAATCTAAAAGTGTATTGTTTATTTTGTTTCCATTAGTTACGCCTATTGAATGGATCTATCTTTATTTTATAATTCTATTAATCGACTGTATAGTCTAACACTATACAACCGTCTAGCTCAGAAAAATAAGAAGAACTTGCACATCTTAGAAAATCCCCAGATTCAGACGTCTGAATCAAAATTTTAGATGGCTGAATCCTCAAACCAACAAAAAATTTAAACCCAGAATTCAACTGATTGGCCTCCTCAAAACAACTGGCTAAAAAACAAGGTTGCTCTCGGGTTCTAATTTTTTTCAATCCAGATGATTGAACTCAGAATTCAGTCGATTGAATTGTTACAAATTGATTTCTTTAGATTACTATACCTGAAACCCGATTTAATATAGATATATATATTCTTTATTTTTCACTCTTCTTCATCATTTTGAAACATAAATTCAAAATCTCCATTATCCTTTCATAAATCCTCAAATCAAAATATCAAATCCGATAAAACAACAATGCCTCCTCGATCAAAAAAGTAGAAACAAACTGCACTAAACCTTCAGACGATCAAATTAGATATTGACTTCACAACGGTATTGCAGTGCAATGGTTTAAGGCCATGAAGGATTCGAAGGTTTACCTTGAATCATTCATTAAGTTTTTAAAATTCACTGGATAACAGATTAAACAAATTGCTAGGTTAAGTCATTTTGAGACTCTCAACGATTTTAATGCGAATAATAAAAAGTTGGATCACCTTCTTATCAAATTAATTTTTGCAAATTTAAATCTTGACTTTGATAATCCTAAATATAAGAACAATGTTATCTGGACAATGGTATGTGGAATTCGAATATTTGTGCCAATAGCTAGGTTGGGCCACATCTTACTTTGTACTTATCAAAGGATATAAATCAATGATATAGAAGTTGATATGGATAAGAGAGAAGAAGTATCTCATCATTTCCTCTCAAATAGCATGGTAGATATGACTAAATTAAAGTCTAGCGCATTACATTCCCAAGCATGTATTATACATCGTACTTTAATTCAATCTCTACAATGTGGAATCGGGAGTTATGAAAAGGTTACAAAAGAGGCTTCCAGGCACTTTACACTACATATAATCATACTCTGGTGAATTGGGCTAAGATTATTATGGATGAGTTCCTATATATTACGCATAAATGGAAATATAAAATGATTCATTATGTAACCTTCATTACGAAAATCCTCATCGATTCCAGAGTTTAGCTCACAAATTCTATGGTTTGTTCGATTGGAGAAGTTGGGGCAAAGATGTAACACCCCGTAATTTTATAACATTAAAATTCACAAATTAAAGTATACTTAATTTTTAGAAAAGAATTAAGTGAAATGGGTTGCGTAGAGAAATATATATATATTGATATATATATATATATAAAAATAAAAAATTAGATAAATAAATATGCGAAAAAGCTCAAAACAGCGAATTGGGAGGGGAAATAACCGAACCGGCCCATTTTTGAGGTCGACCCAAGCCCCGCTGGGTCGACTAGGGGTTAATCCAGGGTGTTTGGCTGTCAACCCGTGGGCCGATTCGCTCAAATGCAGATTTTGCATTTGATTGGTTCTCATGGTTCAGGGTTAATCTAATGGTCCTAAATTACTTCCTACACCTATAAATACATCCTAATGCTAACCCTAAACCTAATTAAAACAGAATAGTTACCGTCATACCGTCGCCATGGAAATCAATGGAGCCGCCGCCAACTAAGAAAGAAGAAAAGCAAATTCAATTCTAATTCTCTCAATCCTAAAGCAAAGCAAAACTCTCTCTTTTCTTCTCTAAATTGTGAGTATGATGATCTTAACAAGATTATTATCATTTTAATTAGGTTGAGTTATGAATGGATTATGAGTAGATGATGTGAATTATCATATATGTTGTTGTAAACCCCTTTTGCTATCATGTATATTGTAAATCCAATGTTATGTGATGATGATATCTTATATGTTGTAAATCATGCTATGATGATGTTATGTATGTTGAAAGTTTCTATGCTAAGTTGTGATGAATCATACATGTTAAAAAGGCCATGATGTTACCATCTATGCTAGTTAGTTCATATTAATTAAATCATCATGTTTGGGTTTTGTTGATCTATATGACAAGTCACATATGCAAGTTAGATTGATTAGAAAAGTTATGAACATATACCAAGACATCTATTATGACATCTAGAATTATGCTATGACATATGTGATATCCTATGCTAGTTCACACCATCATTATGTTGCCTAAAAACCCCATATGTAAGTTTATGTATAGATTTGGGCTATGATCATATCATATAAATTGAGACATTTAACAAGTTGACACCTTTTGATCCTTAACATGTGTAGTTTATGCAAGTTTCACCCCAATTATGATTAGATTTATTTTAATGGTCTATATGTTGTGATAATTTATCTTTGTGCTAGGTGTCAGACTATACAATTCTAGCCTATATTATGCGTTGAGTAAGCGAACGTATAAACGTGGGGTAGGGGTAATATTAAGGATTTAATATTAAAAAGTTGGGGTGCAATTGATATGATTTTGCATGCCATAAGTGGATGGCCATAATTGAGTCAATTATGGACATCATTAAAAGTTGACTTAATTAATAATTTGAATAGGGAATTATTAAAACTGGGGTAAAAGATTTTAAGTGTTAATCAATGCTTAGGACACGAGGTTGGACTCGTTTGTGACGTAAACCTGCCCGGACCCGCCCGGCAAATCCAGTGGTCACAAATGTCAGCCCAATGTGAGAGGTCCTAAGCCTAAACTAAAGCATAACGGTTGTAAAGACACGAGGTTAGACTCTTTTATGGTGTAAGACTGCTCGGACCCGGCCGGCAAATCCAGCTGCCATAAATGCCAGTCTAATGTGAGAGGTCTTTATGAGGTTATGGCCTGAATGAATTAAGAAATACTTAACCAGATAAACATGTAAGGTGGGACATGGGGGTTTAGTAGGTGCCTTGGGTGGCATGAGGAATCTAGGGGGTGCCCTTAGTGGCATGTGAAATACGATTAGTAAGACTTAACCAAACACACATGTAAATGAACATGACTAAGAGGGTTAAGTGGGATATACTAGTGACAAGCTTAGGTGGGTAGCTTGTGGGGGCCCATTTCGACCAGTATCCCAAACGTATCTTTGTGGGCTCGACCCAAGTCGAGGACGGGACACGCATGCTGGGTTCGACTGTAAGAGGCCAAAACGGGGAGCGGTGGCAACGCAAGTCCAACGGGTTTCGTATGCGTGTGTGGACCCGGGCTGGTAGGTAAGACGTTGTTGCATCGTGTAGGTATAAGCCGTGCATTCTCAAGTTGTATCGGGTTTCCACTTTAGGGGAGTGATACACCCCACTGTGGGGCCAGCACGGGTATCTACGAGTAGGGAGCCGATCGAAAGTGGGTAGTGGGGTACACCTAATGGAGATAGGGGCAGACGGCACCTATGTAGTCAGCTAGGGGTACGTAAGGCTATTTATAAAGTTTCTGTGTGAAGCAAATGGGATCAAACAATAGGGTGACTGGTGTGATGCAGTGTAGTAATATGCGGTGCAGTGTAGTAATCATTCGTTAGTAATTAGGTGTGCCTTTACCGTTATCTTTAACGTTATCTTAAACGCTATCTTTATCTTCCTAAGAGTTCATAGACATTTACTTGTATTCCAGCTTATGCCTTAGTCTACTTATTTTGATAATAGTATTGTTAGAATTATCATACTCGCCATACTTTATGTCTGACCCCCTCTATTTCTATCCTTTTTCCCCCTCCAGGTCCTCAGGTTTGGCCCAACTCTAGTGGAGTTTGATTGAATTGCTTCATCTCTCTTTGGAAAGCTTGGACCGTTGAAGTAAAGTCCAACTTGTTATCTTTTTAATGGCTATTTATGTAATGGGATTATGTATTTTGTTTTTATGAAGATGGATACTGTACTTGGTTATGATCTATGGTTTTATGATGTAACAAACATGTTTAATTTCCGCTGCAATAAAAAGAAGTATTAGATTTCCAAGTACTATTTATTATCTGTCTTGTTGTAATTTTTCAATTCTATATTCACTTATAACCTCCATGGAAGTTAATGCATTCCCTTTGTGAGTGACATTAATGGACGTGGGGTGTTACACATGGTATCAGAGCTTAAGGTTACCAGAACAGATAAAAATACTTTAGAAAAATAGTTATTTTTGGAAGAAGTGTTTTCAAAAACATGTTTTAATGAGAAATTTAAAGAGAAAGGTTTTTAAGAGAAAAAAAAACATAATCCCCAATAGCCACATATCTTTATCTTTCGAATTCTCCATTTTGAATCTTTCCTTTTTCGTTTCAGCATGGCTGAAGATCTTAACCTACCTGACGGGGTAGCGATACCATGATGGTATAGGAGGTTGTTAGAGGCTAGGGCCGCTGCGGGTCCAGCCAATGTTCCTCCACCACCAGTTGCACCCGTTCCTCCTCCTCCACCTCCTCGCGTAGATACTTTTGCAAAGACGTGCAAGGAATTCAAGGCTATGGGTGGAAAACCATTTCAAGGCTCAGAAACGTTTGTGGAAGCTAGAGATTGGCTTAAGGAGGTGGAATTATTGCTAGAAATCTTTGAAATAGAAGAAGGGAGGAGAGTTCGATTAGCAACTTGGTTGATGAAGGGAGAGGCCTCGTTTTGGTGGGAGGTCACTAATGGGGAGCGTCCTGTTGACTCTTGGGCGGATTTCAGACGTAGGTTCGAGGCGAAGTTTCTCTCAAGAGCGGAAGAAAATCTATATATGGAAAGGTTCTTGACATTGAAGCAAGGAAGCTCACCAGTGAAAGAATATGTCAATAAATTTAATCAGTTAGCAAGGTTTGGCTTGGATTTAGCAAACATGCCGGTGAAGAAGGCTCTAAGGTTCGTGATTGGCTTGAATGAACCATTGCAAGGGTTGGCTATGACCCACATCCCGATGGGGGCCACCTTTGAGAAGTTTGTAGAAATGGCGCTCATGCATGAGGAGAAAAGCGCTAAAGCTGATAAGGCACCCGAGAAGAAGGGGGATCAGAAGAAACCACAAGAGCAAAACAAGAAGGGTGGAAAAGACAATAATGGCAAGGGAAAGAAGAAGTGCTTTAACTATGGAACCCCAGGCCATCTCAGCAAGGATTGCCGAAAGAAAAAGAAGACAGGTTGTTTTCATTGTGGCGATGCGGGACATTTGGTGAAGGACTGCCCAAAGAAGGGGTAGAGGGCAGGAGCTACCTCGGGAGGACAGGTGCAGGCCCTTATGGCACCAGGGCAGGCTAGGGGACAAGTTCAGGCTCTCGCGGTCCCACCGCTGCAAGAACGAGGTAGAACCATTTCTGTTGAAAGCTTAGTTTTTTTGTTTGATCATCCTATCCGTACCTTATTCGATTCGGGCGCATCGCATTCGTTTATCTCTACATCATTAGTTGAATCACTGCACTTAAACACCAGTTTAGTAGAGGATCCCTTAGTTGTTTCGAATCCAATTGGGGGCTCAGCTTATTTGTCTATGATGTGTTTGGATTTGAAAATTTCCATACTTAGCATTGAATTTAGATGTGATGCTTATGTGTTGGGTTTCACGGGCTATGGGCTAATTTTAGGAATGGATTGGTTATCCAGAAATGGGGCCGTTCTTGATTGTGAAAGTAGAGTAGTTAGGCTCGTGACTCGCCTTGGCAACACTCTCGAAATCTTTTGTAATCCCATAAATTTGGTTATGCTAAGTTATCTAGAATCGCTTGACGCGTCGGAGGAAAATCTACGATCTGTTAGAGTGGTCCGAGAATATTCGGATGTGTTTGAGGAGGTGAAGGGCTTGCCTCCGAAGTGGAAGATAGATTTTCGAATAGATCTTGTGGATAATGCGAAACCAGTATCTTTGACAGTACGCCACATGGCTGCACGTGAAAGGAGGGAACTCGATAAGCAAGTGAAGGAGTTGCTTGAGAAGGGGTTCATAAGACGAAGTATATCGGAGTGGGGTGCTCCAGTAGTATTTGCCACGAAGGCGGATGGGTCCCTTAGACTTTGTGTGGACTATAGAGAACTTAATAAGCTTACTAAGAAGAACAGACACCCACTGCCGAGGATTGATGTAGTAACCCGAAAATCCGGGGGAATTTGAGCTGACCAAAAACACAAGTCCAACCCCAAATTACACTGGAAATTCAAGAAAACTAATTGAAAGAAGGCAGAGGGTGAGGATAGATAAGATAGAAACTTAGAATAGAAGAAGAAGAAGAACACAACATCAGAGTAACACGAACCTCACAGCGGAACGAATAACATATAATAGATAACATAACTTTGAAATATAACAGTTATGTATACAATAGAACTTATCAGAGTACAACACTTACACACAGCGGAAATAACTATAGCTATATGATCCTGAAGCCTCCTGCTCCAGTTCTTCAATGTATCTGCAAATCCCGACTACTTGACGGCCCATACAAATTTAGGCACCCAAGAGTTTAGGGAAAACAACAAAGTAAACTCCGGGTCAGTCATGGGACTGGTGTGAGTAAAACAGTTTAAACAGGTATATGAATAAGTAAACGATATCTCATAAGACCACGCCGCAGAACGGAACGGGTTTTTCCCTTATGAGAATCCAAAATATCTTCATATCAAAAACCTTTTGATATTAAAATAATGTCTATGTACAAATAGATATCAATTAGCAGAAACGCTTTCATCTCACGTTCTACATATATAGTATACAATCAAAATCGCAAGCACGTATTGGATAATGGATTTCCAACTATGACAAGGTATGGAACCACCTTCCGATCAGTGTACTCTAGGAACGATACACTAGAGTTCAACAAGAACATCTTGTAACTCAGCCACACATGACCGACCACTCATTTCGCTTGAGTGTATCGAATGTACATCACCAACAGTTGGGATCAGCAACCGTTCCCGTATATATATGGGACAACATTGATAAATTTAAGAAACAAATGAATATTCTCTAGATAGGTGATTATACACCCTACTTCGGTGCGACCGACTTAGCCATGCTGCCTGCCCGATTTCTGTCATTTACCGGTTGATGAGGCTAGAAGCTACGCTTTATCATCACATCAGATTCACTTCGAATGCTACATTGTCAAATCCATCGAAATCACTAATTGACGTTTTACAACAGTACATTACGTATCAGCTAAAAGAAGTTTCCTTCTCCGCTTCCACTCTTGGTACGGTTGAAGAAATCAATGTATGTGACCTCTCTGGAAATACTCTGTCAGACATTCATCTTCATTCACTTAGAATGTCACATCGTCATACCCGCCAAATCACAAATTGACTTATCCAAAAATAACACGGGTATACAGCTAAGAGAAACGAATTCCTCCACCACCAAACGTGAATACGTTGAACAGATCAACTTACGCGATCCATTGGATATACTCTGTCAGACCTTCGTCCATACAAGTTGTCCTGGGACTGGACAAACCGAAGGCACTATTCTGTAGACAGGATAGTCCTTGCATTTTACTCCGTCTTCAATTATCTTTGGCATATATGATTCGCGACGCTTATGCCAATACAGAGTGGTTCTTTGGATAGTAATCCAACCGGTCTCTCCATATTAACAACGTTAAAATGGTCCAAAACTTCGATAGTCGGTGAGTTAACTATCAAAGAAAAACAAGTGTGCAAACAACGATATTATTTCCAAATGGAAATTATATCGAACAAACATTATTTAACATAAATCTCTTTAGTTCATTTATTTACTTATCTCCTGTTTCCCTATATTCTAAATTCTAATTTTTCTTTTATCAGAAAACATTTCTGATTCTCGTTTGGAAAACATTTCCCAAAAACTCCTTTACGATCAAACCTTACCATTTCTTAGTTAAGAAGGAAGTCACTCAAGTTGGGGTATAATTACCTCTCAGACCTTAACTGAACAACGTTATAAATTCGAAATGGTCAAAGTTTATCTTTTAAATCTTTAACAACTTCTTTACGCCTTTCTCGGATCCAATTTTACTAATCCACTTCTATATTTAAAACATTGGTTATAACGATAACGTTATAATCCCTACTTTCGAATTATCTAACTTTAATTATAACTTCTATTCTTATTAGTGAATAATTAACCTAACACTTATTTATTTATAAATAAATAAATCTATTTAAACACTGGAAAGTATAAGTACTTTCCCAAATTCGATATAATCGAATTCGCCGATTAACTCTCTTCGAGAAATCTCTATTTGATTAACTCTTCTTCGAAAAACCTATATTCGATTAACTTCTTCTCAAATAAACGATATTCGATAATCTCTCTTCCTTTTCAAATATCTCATATTTGAAAATCTCACTTCGATTAAACTATAATCGATAACTTCCTTCGATGAAACTGACATCGATAACTCCTTCCGATGAAACTAACATCGATAACTCCTTTCGATGAAACTAACATCGATAACTCCTTCGGATGAAACTAACATTGATTTATTTAACTCGACGAACTTAGCTCGACTAACTTAACTTGACTCGACTAACTCGACTTACTTGGTTCGACCAATTCGATTCGATTAACTAGGCTCGACTAACTTGGTCGAACCACCCGATCAACTCAACTTATTTAACTTAACTTATTTCTCAACTCGATCAACTTGATTAACTCCTATCGAATAACTAATATTCGATTTAAACTCCATTGCTTGACTCTAGATCGTATCGATCACAATGGTTACGCCTGACTCCCTCAGGAAACATCCGACCGCCGTAGGCTATTTACAGCCCTGCGAATTACGCTAGCAGTCGTACAAGATGGCAACTTACCCTGAATACTATGTTTGACTAACTCTGTCTCAAATAACTATATTTGATTAACTCTAGTTCGTTTTAACTCTAATCGATTAACTCTAACTAATTAACTCCAGCTGGTTAACTCTAACTGATTAACTCCAGCTGGTTAACTCTATTTGACTAACTCGACTTGACTAACCCCTTTTGAATAACATATCCGATTAACTAACTTTCGAATAACATATTCGATTTACTCCCTTCGAATGTCTATATTTGATTAACTAACTTCGAATACCATATTCGATTAACTTACTTCGAATACCATATTCGATTAACTTACTTCGAATACCATATTCGATTAACTCCTTTCGAATGTCTATATTCGATTTACTTTATTCACTTTAAAAAGATTTCCTTTTTAACAACGTTTTATTCATTTGAAAAGATTTACTTTTAAATAACGGTTCTTCACTTTAAAAATGATTTCCTTTTTATAATGTTCCCTTTCCAATTCTATTTGTAAATGGTTTACAAATATTCCCTTTTCAAATTTATTCTTGAAATATTCTAACTCCTTAAATTCCCGGGAAAATTCGCCATAACCTCCTTTGTATCGGGAGCATAGAGAAAATCCCCAAACTCGCCACACAGGCCTTTCCATTCAAAAAGAAATGTTTTGAATTTATTTCCTTTTCAAATATCTCCTATTTATAAATATTCCAATTTATAAACATTTCTTATTTATAAATATTCCACTTTATAAATATCTCTTATTTATAAATATCCCATTTTATAAATGTGCTATTTTCAATATCACTTTGAAAATTCCCTTATCTACATTCCGGTATGTTATGGTATTCAATCATATCAAATCACGATGTTCAATATCGTCCATACACACACAATCAACAATAGGTTATAATTCACATCATATATCAAAATATATGAAAAACAATAAAATAACTGTTGAGGAATCCAGTCGGATTCCTCCAACCTGTTCTCCTGCATCCACAGATGTTACACAATAAAATTTACATCACTTGCAGTTCCATATGATATATTCTGATATACAGAATCAATATAGAAATTCAACTAACTGACTAGCAGTTCAATCAAACTGTCAATACACAGTCAATCAGTCAATATCTAACAGTTCTAAAAATACAACATGAAAATATAAACTGTTCAGAGTTGGTGAGTTTTACTCACCTTGGCAGTTCATCGTTAAAGAACGATAAACTGTTATTTGATTTGAATCAAACAATTTACTTCGCCATAAATTCATACGAGCTCGGATTCACTCCCGGTCAGTCTCATTTCGGAGTGTTCGTCCATACGATCCTAACGTGACTGACAATTCGAATTTCTGATACAGTATGACGAAGTTATAAGCATTACAAGTTAATACGTTATATAATTAAACAAACACTTGAATTATAATAACCAAAATTCTATTGGGCCTCACCATACTCATTTCCCAGCCCATGAACCCACGGAGTAAACCCGACCCGCTCTCCACCTTTAATTCCTCTTCTCCCGCGATGGAAATAACTCCAGTAAACTCAAACCATTACCGAACATTCAAGTTCCCTTCCTCCTCACATTCTCCACCGAATCAACCAACTGAGAGCATCGAACCACTTCTCTCGAACCCCTCTTCCAATTGATACCAACGCTCTCCAACTCGAGCTCAGGAATGGCATCCCGTTCGCAGCACCACCGAAGCAGGTGTCGACCAAAATTGATGTCGATCTACTCAAGAAATGGTGCGTCCAAACTGATTGATCCCGTAAACCCAAATGTCAACTCGGAAATCCAATTAGATGTTCCTCCTTCACGTTTCGTTCAGCCCTAGTTTACTGGGTGAAAATCGAACCCCAGATCCTTGCATCGCACACCACAAAATTGGCATCAAACTAAAGAGCAATAGACGAGGATTTCATGTATATATATGGGATGATTTTTAGAAGTTTATTTCGATTTATTTCTTTGATTTTTCCCCTTTTTCCCTCACGTTCTAAAGAACTGGTGGCAGCTCAAATTTCTTGCTGTGGAGATTAGGTTTAGGATTTTTTAGGGGATTATATAGGAGGTTTTATATTATTTTTATATTGAATTTTATATTCAATTTTTGTCCAACGCTGTTTATATCTGTCTTTAAAAATCCCTATGGTCACATTCAATACACAAAAATCACCCAACTGGACATGTAGCTAGAGTTCGACATTACGGTCCCAACGAAACTGGTTTCGTCGAATTCCGACTTCGTATGCTCACACAGCGTATTTTCAACTGTCGAAATACTGACTGTTTCTCACTCTAAAAATCCGTACGGCCACATACTAACTCTAAAAATCACGAAACTGGAAATCTAACAACTATTTGACATTGCGGATCCAACAAAACTGGTTTCATCGAAAACGGAGGTCGTATGCAAAACTGGCTATTTTTCAAGCGCTGAACAGACCGTTTAAATATATAAATATATTTAAATATTATTAAATTAAATATTAATAAATTAATATTCTCGTATATATCCACAGATGATGTCGTACGGCTCCAGAATATCCTGCCAGAATTTATGACTTGATTTCCAGAAATTCCGATTTGATCGATATTCAGTTCATATCGAAAAATCGATTTATAACGTGTATAAATCGTCGCAAATTATAAAGGAATTCCACAGCGACTTTTTCTGAAATTTGATTTGGACGTAAATCAAAATCAATATGACGAAATCCAGATTTTTCTCTTCCATTAGAAAAATATACTCCACCAGCTCCATGCGTTTCTTGTTTCACCGAAATCCGGCTTAAAACGAATCCTGTACATTCAGTTGAAGTTCGAATCGCCAAATACCGAACTGCCGCGTCGTTTCAGGCTCTATTTTAATTATATTAAAATTCTACGTTCAAACTGACGTCGATTGAATATATTCGTCAATATAATTCAACTCTAAGCTGAATTACATCTTAGGGATGACCCAGTTCACAAAATATTGTGATTTCCAATATTTTTGATTATTTTGACATTTTAATATATTTTATTATATTAAAATTATTAATTAAATATTCAATATTATTTAATTCACGTTCTCGATATCGATAAATCGATATTTAATAATTAAATAAATAAATTATTCAACAGCTAAAAATGCGGGTCACTACAATCTTCCCCCCTTAATAAAATTTCGTCCTCGAAATTGCTAAGCTAGGGGACGACCCTATCTACTGGGTAAAAATTTATCTGTTTACCTCTTATCTCCGGTTTCAACTGAACCAATTAATATCGACTAAAATATTAATTTATTCTGACTAACTAAATTTTCAAAAAATTTGAAAATTTTCTAACGCCTTAACTTTCCGAAAAAATTTCGCCAGCACTTCCTTTGTACTGGTCAATATCTCAAACTCCAACTCGCCTCTCTGGGCCTTCTTTATCCCAAAAGAAAATCAAACAGCCAAGCGGCTTGCCAATTCGGCTCATAAATCTCATATCCATATATAATATAAACTGCTACCTTTTTGTCGGGCATATCAACTCTATCACTTCCATATGCTATCAACTCAGCATATACCAGTGTTATCTCAATCGAATTCCAATCAGTTCATATCCTCAAATCCAAATCGAATTTCATTCGAACCCCAATATCAAATTCCAAATTATTGACTTATCAATTTGGTTCCATTCTAGATTATCTTTAATCCAATTCAATTTTATTTA
This sequence comes from Allium sativum, assembly GCA_030737875.1. Lineage (NCBI taxonomy): Eukaryota > Viridiplantae > Streptophyta > Magnoliopsida > Asparagales > Amaryllidaceae > Allium > Allium sativum. Next base: position 5,808,398 of record CM060912.1, read on the forward strand.
ACTTAGTTCAAGTTTAATTCTAATTCACTTATTCACATTTGTCATCTCAGTCTATTTAACTTCATACGTTAAATTTTAATTCCAGAACTTAAATCCTTGGGTAAATTTCAAATCAATTTGAAATCATAATGCCAATTTAAAACCTTTGAATCTCCAAACAGCTAGTTTTCTCAAAACAATTCAAATCAAAATCTTTTGTAGTAATCCACCACTTAGAACTCGAAAATCACACCGATGATACTGCGCAGTCATCATCGGAATTATCTTCCAGCGACCCAAGTGATTTCAATACTATATCATTTCCAAAACCATTACTAAATACTTCCATTTTGAAGACATTTCAAAATCTCCCAAGAACTTAAAATTTCCTTATTTTAATTCCAATTCTGGTTTAATTCAGATTTAATTCATCTTATTTCATATACTTTACTTATATGAATTCTGATTGGTTATATATAACCATTTCACTTTATAATCTCATTCGATTATAATTACAACCAATATATCTAATATATATCACATATCCATACTGTGTCGGTCCATCGTATTCAAGTGTTTATTTACTCCTACCGATACGGTGGATCAAACTGATCGACCAGAACTCATAAACAACTCAGCCAATGAATCTCCACAATATAAAACCATTTTTATATCAAATACAAATACGCACTCGTATATATACACTCAAACTCAATCTAGAGTATTACTAACCCTGTCTCTACCGAGTCACGCCACAGAGCCAAGTAATTCTTAACCTAAGCTCTGATACCAACTGTAGTAACCCGAAGGTAGAGGGCTATAATCCCCACATGGCATACATTGGTACCCCAGACACCATGCTTTACGGCCAGCCTCTCGACTCGACCAACCTGTACGCAGGACCTGTAGGGGTAAGAGTCTCCCGTTCGCCACCAAACCGCGAAGCGAGAACACCCTATCAGACGACCACTTAAGCAACATGGACTGGTGTGAGTAAAACAGTTTAAACAGGTATATGAACAAGTAAACGATATCTCATAAGACCACGCCGCAGAACGGAATGGGTTTTTCCCTTATGAGAATCCAAAATATCTTTATATCAAAAACCTTTTGATATTATAATAATGTCTATGTACAAATAGATATCAATTAGCAGAAAAGCTTTCATCTCACGTTCTACATATATAGTATACAATCAAAATCGCAAGCACGTATTGGATAATGGATTTCCAACTATGACAAGGTATGGAACCACCTTCCGATCAGTGTACTCTAGGAACGATACACTAGAGTTCAACAAGAACATCTTGTAACTCAGCCACACATGACCGACCACTCATTTCGCTTGAGTGTATCGAATGTACATCACCAACGGTTTGGATCAGCAACCGTTCCCGTATATATATGGGACAACATTGATAGATTTAAGAAACAAATGAATATTCTCTAGATAGGTGATTACACACCCTACTTCGGTGCGACCGACTTAGCCATGCTGCCTGCCCGATTTCTGTCATTTACCGGTTGATGAGGCTAGAAGCTACGCTTTATCATCACATCAGATTCACTTCGAATGCTACATTGTCAAATCCATCGAAATCACTAATTGACGTTTTACAACAGTACATTACGTATCAGCTAAAAGAAGTTTCCTTCTCCGCTTCCACTCTTGGTACGGTTGAAGAAATCAATGTACGTGAGCTCTCTGGAAATACTCTGTCAGACTTTCATCTTCATTCACTTAGAATGTCACATCGTCATACCCGCCAAATCACAAATTGACTTATCCAAAAATAACACGGGTATACAGCTAAGAGAAACGAATTCCTCCGCCACCAAACGTGAATACATTTGAATAGATCAACTTACGCGATCCATTGGATATACTCTGTCAGACCTTCGTCCATACAAGTTGTCCTGGGACTGGACAAACCGAAGGCACTATTCTGTAGACAGGATAGTCCTTGCATTTTACTCCGTCTTCAATTATCTTTGGCATATATGATTCGCGACGCTTATGCCAATACAGAGTGGTTCTTTGGATAAAAATCCAACCGGTCTCTCCATATTATCAACGTTAAAATGGTCCAAAACTTCGATAGTTGGTGAGTTAACTATCAAAGAAAAACAAGTGTGCAAACAACGATATTATTTCCAAATGGAAATTATATCGAACAAACATTATTTAACATAAATCTCTTTAGTTCATTTATTTACTTTTCTCTTGTTTCCCTATATTCTAAATTCTTATTTTTCTTTTATCAGAAAACATTTCTGATTCTCGTTTGGAAAACATTTCCCAAAAACTCCTTTACGATCAAACCTTACCATTTCTTAGTTAAGAAGGAAGTCACTCAAGTTGGGGTATAATTACCTCTCAGACCTTAACTGAACAACGTTATAAATTCGAAATGGTCAAAGTTTATCTTTTAAATCTTTAACAACTTCTTTACGCCTTTCTCGGATCCAATTTTACTAATCCACTTCTATATTTAAAACATTGGTTATAACGATAACGTTATAATCCCTACTTTCGAATTATCTAACTTTAATTATAACTTCTATTCTTATTAGTGAATAATTAACCTAACACTTATTTATTTATAAATAAATAAATCTATTTAAACACTGGAAAGTATAAGTACTTTCCCGAATTCGATATAATCGAATTCGCCGATTAACTCTCTTCGAGAAATCTCTATTTGATTAACTCTTCTTCGAAAAACCTATATTCGATTAACTTCTTCTCAAATAAACGATATTCGATAATCTCTCTTCCTTTTCAAATATCTCATATTTGAAAATCTCACTTCGATTAAACTATAATCGATAACTTCCTTCGATGAAACTGACATCGATAACTCCTTCCGATGAAACTAACATCGATAACTCCTTTCGATGAAACTAACATCGATAACTCCTTCGGATGAAACTAACATCGATTTATTTAACTCGACGAACTTAGCTCGACTAACTTAACTTGACTCGACTAACTCGACTTACTTGGTTCGACCAATTCGATTCGATTAACTAGGCTCGACTAACTTGGTCGAACCACCCGATCAACTCAACTTATTTAACTTAACTTATTTCTCAACTCGATCAACTTGATTAACTCCTATCGAATAACTAATATTCGATTTAAACTCCATTCGCTTGACTCTAGATCGCAGCGATCACAATGGTTACGCCTGACTCCCTCAGGAAACATCCGACCGCCGTAGGCTATTTACAGCCCTGCGAATTACGCTAGCAGTCGTACAAGATGGCAACTTACCCTGAATACTATGTTTGACTAACTCTGTCTCAAATAACTATATTTGATTAACTCTAGTTCGTTTTAACTCTAATCGATTAACTCTAACTAATTAACTCCAGCTGGTTAACTCTAACTGATTAACTCCAGCTGGTTAACTCTATTTGACTAACTCGACTTGACTAACCCCTTTCGAATAACATATCCGATTAACTAACTTTCGAATACCATATTCGACTAACTAACTTTGAATACCATATTCGTTTTACTAACTTTCGAATAACATATTCGATTTACTCCCTTCGAATGTCTATATTCGATTAACTAACTTCGAATACCATATTCGATTAACTAACTTCGAATACCATATTCGATTAACTTACTTCGTATACCATATTCGAATGTCTATATTCGATTTACTTTATTCACTTTAAAAAGATTTCCTTTTTAACAACGTTTTATTCATTTGAAAAGATTTACTTTTAAATAACGGTTCTTCACTTTAAAAATGATTTCCTTTTTATAATGTTCCCTTTCCAATTCTATTTGTAAATGGTTTACAAATATTCCCTTTTCAAATTTATTCTTGAAATATTCTAACTCCTTAAATTCCCGGGAAAATTCGCCATAACCTCCTTTGTATCGGGAGCATCGGGAAAATCCCCAAACTCGCCACACAGGCCTTTCCATTCAAAAAGAAATGTTTTGAATTTATTTCCTTTTCAAATATCTCCTATTTATAAATATTCCAATTTATAAACATTTCTTATTTATAAATATTCCACTTTATAAATATCTCTTATTTATAAATATCCCATTTTATAAATATGCTATTTTCAATATCACTTTGAAAATTCCCTTATCTACATTCCGGTATGTTATGGTATTCAATCATATCAAATCACGATGTTCAATATCATCCATACACACACAATCAACAATAGGTTATAATTCACATCATATATCAAAATATATGAAAAACAATAAAATAACTGTTGAGGAATCCAGTCGGATTCCTCCAACCTGTTCTCCTGCATCCACAGATGTTACACAATAAAATTTACATCACTTGCAGTTCCATATGATATATTTTGATAAACAGAATCAATATAGAAATTCAACTAACTGACTAGTAGTTCAATCAAACGGTCAATACACAGTCAATCAGTCAATATCTAACAGTTCTAAAAATACAACATGAAAATATAAACTGTTCAAAGTTGGTGAGTTTTACTCACCTTGGCAGTTCATCGTTAAAGAACGATAAATTGTTATTTGATTTGAATCAAACAATTTACTTCGCCATAAATTCATACGAGCTCGGATTCACTCCCGGTCAGTCTCATTTCGGAGTGTTCGTCCATACGATCCTAACGTGACTGACGGTTCGAATTTCTGATACAGTATGACGAAGTTATAAGCATTACAAGTTAATACGTTATATAATTAAACAAACACTTGAATTATAATAACCAAAATTCTATTAGGCCTCACCATACTCATTTCCCGGCCCATGAACCCACGGTGTAAACCCAACCTGCTCTCCACCTTTAATTCCTCTTCTCCCACGATGGAAATAACTCCAGTAAACTCAAACCATTACCAAACATTCAAGCTCCCTTCCTCCTCACATTCTCCACCGAATCAACCAACTAAGACCATCAAACCACTTCTCTCGAACCCCTCTTCCAATTGATACCAACGCTCTCCAACTCGAGCTCAGGAATGGCATCCCGTTCGCAGCACCACCGAAGCAGGTGTCGACCAAAATTGATGCCGATCTACTCAAGAAATGGTGCAACCAAACTGATTGGTCCCGTAAACCCAAATGTCAACTCGGAAATCCAATACGATGTTCCTCCTCCACGTTTCGTTCAGCCCTAGTTTACTGGGTGAAAATCGAACCCCAGATCCTTGCATCGCATACCACAAAATTGGCATCAAACTAAAGAGCAATAGACGGGGATTTCATGTATATATATGGGATGATTTTTAGAAGCTTATTTCGATTTGTTTCTTTGATTTTTCCCCTTTTTCCCTCACGTTCTAAAGAACTGGTGGCGGCTCAAATTTCTTGCTATGGAGATTAGGTTTAGGATTTTTTAGGGGATTATATAGGAGGCTTTATATTATTTTTATATTGAATTTTATATTCAATTTTTGTCCAACACTGTTTATATCTGTCTTTAAAAATCCCCATGGTCACATACAATACACAAAAATCACCCAACTGGACATGTAGCTAGAGTTCGACATTACGGTCCCAACGAAACTGGTTTCGTCGAATTCCGACTCCGTATGCTCACACAGCGTATTTTTAACTGTCGAAATACTAACTGTTTCTCACTCTAAAAATCCGTACGGCCACATAATAACTCTAAAAATCACGAAACTGGAAATCTAACAACTATTTGACATTGTGGATCCAACAAAACTGGTTTCGTCGAAAACTGAGTCGTATGCAAAACTGGCTATTTTTCAAGCGTTGAACAGACCGTTTAAATATATAAATATATTTAAATATTATTAAATTAAATATTAATAAATTAATATTCTCGTATATATCCACAGATGATGTCGTACGGCTCCAGAATATCCTGCCAGAATTTATGACTTGATTTCCAGAAATTCCGATTTGATCGATATTCAGTTCGTATCGAAAAATCGATTTATAACGTATATAAAGCGTCGCAAATTATAAAGGAATTCCACAGCGACTTTTTCTGAAATTTGATTTGGACGTAAATCAAAATCTATACGACGAAATCCAGATTTTTCTCTTCCATTAGAAAAATATACTCCACCAGCTCCACGCATTTCTTATTTCACTGAAATCCGGCTTAAAACGAATCCTGTACATTCAGTTGAAGTTCGAATCGCAAAATAGCGAACTGTCGCGTCGTTTCAGGCTCTATTTTAATTATATTAAAATTCTACGTTCAAACTGACGTCGATTGAATATATTCGTCAATATAATTCAACTCTAAGCTGAATTACATCTTAGGGATGACCCAGTTCACAGAATATTGTGATTTCCAATATTTTTGATTATTTTGACATTATAATATATTTTATTATATTAAAATTATTAATTAAATATTCAATATTATTTAATTCACGTTCTCGATATCGATAAATCGATATTTAATAAATAAATAAATAAATTATTCAACAGCTAAAAATGCGGGTCACTACAATTGACGATCTCTTCGATCAGTTAGTTGGCGCCTCAGTGTTTTCGCAGTTGGACTTAGCCACTGGTTTCCATCAGTTGAGAGTGGCTGAGGATAGCATTGACAAGACTGCCTTTAGGACTCCGGACGGTTTCTATGAATGGCTAGTGATGCCCTTCGGTTTGACAAACGCCCCCACATACTTTGTTGATTTGATGAGTAGGGTGTTTAGGGAGTACCTTAACAAATTTGTGGTAGTCTTTGTAGATGACATCTTGATCTTTTCTAAGGATGAAGAAGAGCATGCCCTACATCTTAGGGAAGTGTTGGAGACTCTTCGAGCGCATAAGCTTAAAGCTAAATTTTCTAAGTGTCACTTTTGGAGGAAGGAAGTATGGTTATTAGGACACGTGGTTTCCAAAGAAGTGATAGCTGTAGATCCCGCGAAGGTGGTGGCCATCCAAGATTGGAAGGTTCCTAAAAATGCTACCGAAGTGAGAATTTTCTTGGGGTTGGCTGGCTACTATAGGAAGTTTATCAAAGACCTCGCAAAGATATCAGCTCCATTGACACGCTTGACGAAGAAGAAGCTAATTTTCACATGGGACATAGATTGTGATGATGCGTTCCAACGTTTGAAGAGAGCTTTGACTTCAGCCCCAGTCTTAGTATTGCCAGACGGGAGTAAGCCGTTTACCGTTTATACTAACGCTTGTGGGACATGACTAGGCGCAGTCTTAATATAAGAGGGCAGGGTAATAGCCTATGGTGGAAGGCAGTTGAGAGCGCATGAGAAGAATTACCCCACGCATGACCTAGAGTTGGCCGCTATTGTGTTCGCGCTTAAGTCTTGGCGTCATTATCTTCTTGGCGAGAAATTCGAATTATTCACTGACCACAAGTCTTTAAAATACCTATTCTCTCAAAAGGACTTGAACTTAAGGCAGCAAAGGTGGATGGAGTTCTTAGCGTCCTACGACTTCGAAATAGCCTATACCCCTGGCAAGGGTAACGTGGTGGCAGACGCCTTAAGTAGAAAAAGATTATCCTTAAGTCCTTTGTTTGTTGAGCGACGAAGTTTAGAATTCATTTCGATGTTTGACTTTAGACCTTCCGTTGACTTCGTACCCGGTTTGCTAGCATCCTTGGAGGTCAGACCTACGCTTTTAGGACAGATTGGCGAGGCACAGCGAGACGACCCACAGTTAGTTGAGTTAGTAGAAAAGCTCAAAGGAGGGGAGTCATCAAGCCATCTCCGTAGGTATACCCTAGATGATAAGGGTTGGTTACGTAGGGATGGTAGACTTTGTGTACCAAAAGACGATGACCTAAGGAAGACTATTCTTGACGAAGCACATCATTCGAAGATGACCATTCATCCCGGCGGGGACAAGATGTACAAAGACATGAAGAGAGTTTACTTTTGGGCCGGCATGAAGAAAGACGTGGCCGAGTATGTCGCTAGATGCTTGGTGTGCCAACAAGTAAAGGCGGAGCAAAAGAAACCCGGTGGGTTGCTTCACCCATTGGATGTTCCACTATGGAAGTGGGAAAGTGTCTCGATGGATTTTGTGGATGGGTTACCGCGATCAAGGAAGGGTAATACGGGAATTTGGGTTATAGTAGATAGACTTACTAAAAGCGCCCATTTCATTCCCGTAAAGAGTAAGAGGACTGCTCCATGGTTAGCCTTCGTATACGTTCGAGAAATAGTTCGTTTGCACGGTGTTCCTTCTAGCATAGTGAGCGACCGCGATCCTATTTTCACTAGCGAATTTTGGAGAAGCTTACAAGAGGTGGTAGGGACTCGGTTATGTTTGGGCACCGCATATCATCCTCAGACGGACGGCCAGACCGAGAGGGTAAATCGCATTCTAGAGGATCTATTGAGGCTATGTATCCTAGACTTTGTGGGTACGTGGGAAGAGCATCTTCCGTTGGTGGAGTTCGCATATAATAACAGCTTTCAGTCCAGCATTGGTATGGCACCATTCGAAGCTCTTTATGGACGACCTTGTCGTTCACCTACATGTTGGTGGGAATCTACGGATAAGATCTTACTTGGGCCCGATATGATTGGGGAGACTTCGGAGAAGATCGACTTGATTCGAAGGAGGATGAAAGAAGCACATGATAGGCAGAAATCTTATGCGGATAAGAGGAGGACAGATCTCGAGTTTGAAGCTGGGGACGTGATCTTTGTCAAAGTGTCTCCATTACGGAACGTTTTTCGCTTTGGGTCCGTTGGGAAATTAGCACCAAGGTTTGTAGGGCCTTTTCCTATTAAGGAGAAAATTGGACAGATGGCGTATAGAGTGGAGTTGCCCGAGAGACTTAGTGGTGTACACGACGTATTCCATGTGTCACATTTGAGGAAGTGCTTGCACGAGACCACGGAAGTGGTAGAGCCGAGCTTTCTTAGAGAGGTGGAGATAGAGCATGATGCGACAATTTGACGAGCTCCCACGCGCATTCTTGGGTCGGAGATCAAGAGGTTGAGGAATCGAGAGGTCAGACTAGTCAAAGTGCAATGGGGAGATGATGAGAGCAACGCTACTTGGGAGACAGAAGAGAAGATGCGTTCACGATACCCTTTTCTTTTTGAGGGTATGTCTTTTAATTTCTCCTTTATTGATTAGCTTGTACTTATCTTATCTTTAGTATATCCTCTCGCTAGTATCTTTGACCTTTAGTTAGGATAATCCTGTGGTTGAAACATGTGTTTGAGACATGTTATGTATGGTGGATGCAAAGTGGATGCAAGTGTTTGCTAGTGGTTGCTCGTAGATGCATATACACACACTATTAGGCACCAGATCAGCTCAGTCACTTCATATTGCGTATTGCATATATATGGATGCATTTAGTAAAACCGATGTATAATGGTTGTATTATCATATAGTTGCTGCATTCGGGTGGATGGTTGTGCACGCATATAGAATTAATATGTATCATTAGGAATCTTTTGCATACATATTGGACGCATGGCACTATCATGAATTGCACTAAGGAGGTCGACTGAATCAGTAGACCGCCTAATTTTGCATTAGATATGGACATAAACACACACTGTGCATATAAACATTAAAGGATTAGAAGTCTTTTAAGGAAAATGGATGCTGGTGTTTGATGGTTGAGTAGATGGCGATTAGATGGTAGGATATACATTCTTCTTGACTTGGAGATTTCGGGGACGAAATCCTTTAAGGAGGGGAGAATGTAACACCCCGTAATTTTATAACATTAAAATTCACAAATTAAAGTATACTTAATTCTTAGAAAAGAATTAAGTGAAATGGGTTGCGCAGAGAAATATATTAAAAATTAAATAAATAAATATGCGAAAAAGTTCAAAACAACGAATTGGGAGGGGAAATAACCGAACCGACCCATTTTTGAGGTCGACCCAAGCCCCGCTGGGTCGACTAGGGGTTAATCCAGGGTGTTTGGCTGTCAACCCGTGGGCCGATTCGCTCAAATGCAGATTTTGCATTTGATTGGTTCTCATGGTTCAGGGTTAATCTAATGGTCCTAAATAACTTCCTACACCTATAAATACATCCTAATGCTAACCCTAAACCTAATTAAAATAGAATAGTTACCGTCATACCGTCGCCATGGAAATCAATGGAGCTGCCGCCAACTAAGAAAGAAGAAAAGCAAATTCAATTCTAATTCTCTCAACCCTAAAGCAAAGCAAAACTCTCTCTTTTCTTCTCTAAATTATGAGTATGATGATCTTAACAAGATTATTATTATTTTAATTAGGTTGAATTATGAATGGATTATGAGTAGGTGATGTGAATTATCATATATGTTGTTGTAAACCCCTTTTGCTATCATGTATATTGTAAATCCAATGTTATGTGATGATGATATCTTATATGTTGTAAATCATGCTATGATGATGTTATGTATGTTGAAAGTTTCTATGCTAAGTTGTGATGAATCATACATGTTAAAAAGGCCATGATGTTACTATCTATGCTAGTTAGTTCATATTAATTAAATCATCATGTTTGGGTTATGTTGATCTATATGACAAGTCACATATGCAAGTTAGATTGATTAGAAAAGTTATGAACGTATACCAAGACATCTATTATGACATCTAGAATTATGCTATGACATATGTGATATCCTATGCTAGTTCACACCATCATTATGTTGCCTAAAAACCCCATATGAAAGTTTATGTATAGATTTGGGCTATGATCATATCATATAAATTGAGACATTTAACAAGTTGACAACTTTTGATCCTTAACATGTGTAGTTTATGCAAGTTTCACCCCTATTATGATTAGATTTATTTTAATTGTCTATATGTTGTGATAATTTATCTTTGTGCTAGGTGTTAGACTATACAAGTCTAGCCTATATTACGCGTTGAATAAGCGAATGTATAAACGTGGGGTAGGGGTATTATTAAGGATTTAATATTAAAAAGTTGGGGTGCAATTGATATGATTTTGCATGCCATAAGTGGATGGCCATAATTGAGTCAATTATGGACATCATTAAAAGTTGACTTAATTAATAATTTGAATAGGGAATTATTAAAACTGGGGTAAAAGATTTTAAGTGTTAATCAATGCTTAGGACACGAAGTTGGACTCGTTTGTGACGTAAACCTGCCTGGACCCGCCCGGCAAATCCAGTGGTCACAAATGTCAGCCCAATGTGAGAGGTCCTAGGCCTAAACTAAAGCATAACGGTTGTAAAGACACGAGGTTAGACTCTTTTATGGTGTAAGACTGCCCGGACACGCCCGGCAAATCCAGCTGCCATAAATGCCAGTCTAATGTGAGAGGTCTTTATGAGGTTATGGCCTGAATGAATTAAGAAATACTAAACCATATAAACATGTAAGGTGGGACATGGGGGTTAAGTAGGTGCCTTGGGTGGCATGAGGAATCTAGGGGGTGTTCTTAGTGGCATGTGAAATACGATTAGCAAGACTTAACCAAACACACATGTAAATGAACATGACTAAGAGGGTTAAGTGGGATATACTAGTGACAAGCTTAGGTGGGTAGCTTGTGGGGGCCCATTTCGACCAGTATCCCAAACGTATCTTTGTGAGCTCGACCCAAGTCGAGGACGGGACACGCATGCTAGGTTCGACTGTAAGAGGCCAAAACGGGGAGCGGTGGCAACGCAAGTCCAACGGGTTTCGTATGCGTGTGTGGACCCGGGCTGGTAGGTAAGACGTTGTTGCATCGTGTAGGTATAAGCCGTGCATTCTCAAGTTGTATCGGGTTGCCACTTTAGGGGAGTGATACACCCCACTGTGGGGCCAGCACGGGTATCACGAGTAGGGAGCCGATCGAATGTGGGTAGTGGGGTACACCTAGTGGAGATAGGGGCAGACGGCACCTATGTAGTCAGCTAGGGGTACGTAAGGCTATTTATAAAGTTTCTGTGTGAAGCAAGTGGGATCAAACAATAGGGTGACTGGTGTGGTGCAGTGTAGTAATGTGCGGTGCAGTGTAGTAATCATTCGTTAGTAATTAGGTGTGCCTTTACCGTTATCTTTAACGTTATCTTAAACGCTATCTTTATCTTCCTAAGAGTTCATAGACATTTACTTGTCTTCCAGCTTATGCCTTAGTCTAGTTATTTTGATAATAGTATTGTTAGAATTATCATACTCGCCAAACTTTATGTCTGACCCCCTCTATTTCTATCCTTTTTCCCCCTCCAGGTCCTCAGGTTGGGCCTAGCTCTAGTGGAGTTTGATTGAATTGCTTCATCTCTCGTTGGAAAGCTTGGATCGTTGAAGTAAAGTCCAGCTTGTTATCTTTTTAATGGCTATTTATGTAATGGGATTATGTATTTTGTTTTTATGAAGGTGGATATTGTACTTGGTTATGACCTATGGTTTTATGATGTAACAAACATGTTTAATTTCCGCTGCAATAAAATGAAGTTTTAGATTTCCAAGTACTATTTATTATCTGTCTTGTTGTAATTTTTCTGTTCTATATTCACTTATAACCTCCATGGAAGTTAATGCATTCCCTTTGTGACATTAATGGACGTGGGGTGTTACAAAAGACCTTTGCATTGATGCATATTGCCGCTACACTAGAAATCCTTAACATAATATCTTTTTCTCCATGGAAAATCAACAATGCTGAGAAGATCACTCAACCTTCCAAGCCTATGAACTCCAAGAAAGCTTCTTCCTCCGTGACTATAGAAGATGAAGATCATATTCAAGTTATTAATCCGGAAGAAACTCCAAAGCAAACCCATATAACCCTCTCCAAAAATCAACTTAAACTTCAATCTAAAATTAAAAACTTAGAAATAAAAACTGAGAAACAATTTAATTCGATCAAGGGTTTCTTAAGTAAGATTTGAAATAAGATCTATTGCACTGGCTCTTCCTCTTCCGAAAATCCTATCCTGTTCAATCGGTCATCTCAGGAAAAGTACGATGATGAAGAAGATAATGATGATAACGAGGGAGATGATGATGGTGACTGTGACAACGATGGGGAAGAACAATCATAAATTTTAATCTGTTTGTATAAATAATTTCTTTTGGCTTTCTTAAAAATACATATCCTAGCTTGAAATTTGTGTTGTGTTTGTTTTTATGTTGTGGTAAACATCATAATGTCTTTTATGTTGGTTACGTTAACATGTCCGTATGACTCAAGTAATGACTAATGCTTTCGTTTTAATCAAACTTGTTGTTTATATGACTTGTGACATAGATCACATGTTAAACTCATGTTTGTTAAAATCATGTTTGTTTGGGTATGATATGTGCTTATATGTGTGCTTAAATGTTGTTTTTCAAAAATATTGTGTTTACCTTGCACACAATATCACCAAAAGTATGTCGTAGTGTTTTGTGTAGTATGAATATATATTAGTATAGTAAATTAATCTATCACATATGTCGTATAATTTACTAATTATAGGTCCTAAACTATATACATACTTATATGTAATAAAACATATTTACTTGTTCTATACAAACTATATATACACAATTATATACAAGCTGTCATAACATATTTACTTGTTGTATAGTATGTCATGTATATATGAGTTACGTTTTTAACACTTTCATATAAAAATCGTATGTATAGTTTGCTAATTACATGTTATTTTACTAAAAATCGTACGTACATATATAGTTTGTATCATTTACACTTTATATAGTTCACGTAGACCAATTTTTCAATTCATATATATATTTCATGAACTACATGTATATTAGTTACTTTAAATATTAGCAATGATTCCTTTTTGCTGATGATAAAAGGGTATAAGCAATGTGCACAAGGGGAGCACGTGTAAAAATATATATTATTTAGATTCATTAATTTATATATAAAGTCATATATAGTTCTCATCATCAAAAAGAGGAAGATTGTTAGAACCTTCGTTTTTGAGCTATATTTTGACTATAACAACTATATATCGACAATATTGTTCACTAATGTTTATTACATAGCTTAAATATAAGAAGATTCGTTAACAAGATATATTGTATATTATTATTGAAATCAAGTCAGTATTTGGTTAGATTTAATATTAAATCTCTCTCCTATTATATACTCTCCTATAATATATATATATATATATATATATGATTTTAATCATTAAAGGCTGTAGCACATGTGCATAAAATCATGTGCAATAGTTGTCTGTTTCAAAAAATTCAGCCAATTGGTTGCTGAGATGTTCAAACTTTTTAGTTTGAACATTCAATCGGCTGAATTCTTAAATCAGACGACTGAATGACATGTTTTTGTGCATAACACACAATTTTTGAAGTACATACGTTTTTTAGCCAGCTAAATTCTAAATTCAGTCGGCTGAATCAAGGGGTTGAGACTTTTTGAGGAGTCATAACTCTTTAGTCTAAGAGTTATGAATATATCTTTTAATAAAACCTTTTTACGAATGATTGCAATCTTTTTTCTGAAGAAAAAATGTGTGATCCTATAAAAAGAAGAGAGCACACACATGCACACACACACACACACACACATATATATACACACACACACACACATATAAACAAGAGACAATAACTGCTAACATGTTTGGCGGGTAACCAATAGTACACACCCAACTCGGACTATGACCATAAGTATAGGAGTTGAACGAATGAGATCCGGATAAACCACCTCCTATTACAATTCAATATCGAGTTTTGGCAAGGTCACCACCCAATTATGAAGTATATCTACTCCTACATAATATAATAGTCACTCCAAAAAATACATATAATCAGTACAACATAATAAAAGAAAGGACTCTCCAGAACTGCTCTCCAATAAGGGACTCTGCAAAAATCAATTGGCTTGTATCCTGAAATAGACTAAACAAAAAGTAAGCTGACAACCACACACACACACACACACGCACACACACATATATATATATATATATATATATATATATATATATATATATATATATGAATAAATTTAGAAGTAGACAACTATAATAGCCACTAAATCAAATATCAATAACTAATACAGATTCTATTATTATTAAAATACTTAGTAACCCTAATAAACAACTTCAAATTATTTCTAACCTTAACTAAAAATCTGTCAAACATAGGATCCCTTATCATCTTATAATGTGGGTTAGACATCCATTGTAAACAAAAAGAAAAAATCTTAATTATTAAATTATCTATAGTAATAAAATTAGAATGAAACATTCTCTGATTTCTATCAAACCAAATAAACCGACTTATAATACTTATTAAAGTATCAAGTACATAAAAATATTTAAATTTAAAATCAATCAAAAAAATTCCAATAAAAATCACGATTCATATAATTATTAGAAAAGCTAAATTAAAAACAAAAATTCTTAAAACTTATAATAGTTGTTGGTTAATTGCAAACTTTTTTTTAATATAAATACACTTCAGAATCACTTGTTTCAGTCACCGAACTTTCCTGATCTTAATATTCTTTGATTCAGAAATTATTATATTCAATATTCACTTGTGTTATCAATTTTTCAATGCTCTGTGATGATAAATCACTTTCCTTCTTAATTCTTCATAAGCTTGCAAATATACATATAGAAAGGAGAATATTATAGGAAGGGTGTACAATATAGTAACTTACCCATGCTATTAAGAACACACATACTAAATTTTGTATTAGTTGTAATCCTATTCTGCTGCTCCAGCAAGTGAAGTCCTCTTTGGTTGTTAAGGCGAAATCTTGTTCTGCCGCTCAGGTCCCTGTTCTGTTGCTTAGGTATTGTAACACTTATTCCTCTATCTTAAGTAAGGGTTGTTGATTAGTAGAAATTACAGAAGGAGTCTGGGACTGGATGTAGGATGGTGCTTCGAACTAGTATGAAAATCTCAGTTGTTCTTTACTTTTTACTGCTTTTATAGTGTTTACTTGCAGTATCCTTTCTAATTACTTATATCATTAAATATTTACTTGCATATTTCAAAGTTAATATATCATCTATTAAGACTTCCTCGTTCAATCTATTACATGTATCTTCATATTACTTGATCGTACTCGTACTCGTCTTTTCAAATCTGGCATATTATCGAAATACTGTTTACCTTGCTTGTCATTACTCTACACAAATGTTTGATGGAAGTTTGTGATTAGGATCGACTCAGAAGGTTCATTCGGAGAAAGGATGGTGGATTGGAGGAGTTTATCAATGAAGCTCACGATGTTCGAACTTGTATCGAGTTGAGGGTTATCGACCAGTCTTGTAGGTATATGCATTGATTGTTGTTCTCGTTTCATCGAATGCTCCCTCGATGAGCAAGAAAGGAAATAACATCACCACTTAAGATAAGTTTTCCACTAACGGTATGTCCCTACATGTTTTGTTTTGGCGTCGAGGTTACACAATGTAACATCTTGGATTTTTAGCAATTAAATAATTAATTAATTTAATTGTTTAAGTTTTGATTTGGGGATTTAAATCACCAGAATTAAATAATTTAGATTAATTAATTAACATATATATAATGGAATAATAAATTTAATTTCTAAAATAGTCGAAAATAGTTGAATTCGCAATATTGTGAATTGGATAATATAAGAGATTTAATTCGGTGTAGAATTGAGTTATAATAACGAGTTTATTAATTAAATGATGTTTGAACGTATAATTTATAATATAATTAATAACGAACTCGTAATGTCACGGTAGTTCGTAGTTTTACGTTTTGAACTTTAAATGAGTATACAAGATTTGTTATAAATCAGATTTCTTTGAAACAAGAAACATTCGAATCTATTAGACTATATTTTTCTACTGGAAGTGAGAAATCGAGATTTCGTCTTGTAGATTGTGATTTTGGGTTATGTACAAATCAAATTTTAAGAAAATCGCTATGGAATCGGTTATAAATTATAACGATTTATTTAATAATATAAACAAGTTTTTATACAAAATAAATACTGTTTTATCCTAAAGTTTGAAATATTGAGTTATAAATCCAAATGTGTTTATTTTTTAGCTATATGACATTCTATACGGATGTATATGATAATAATTTATTGTTATTTAACTTAATTATTTTAAATCGATTTATATTATATCAATTAAATATGGAAATTAAGAATAGCGAAATTTAAAACAACCTCCGTTTCCAACGAAATGAATTTTATCAAATCCGTAGTGATTAATTATTGTAATACTTCCAGTTTGCAGTCAATTGGATTTATTTTGTGAACGCGCACAATTTAAATGCGTATTTATTTAACCATTTGAGATTATAAAGCAATTTTTACAAACAAACTCAGAAATTGACAAAACCAGTTCCATCGTGTCCGAAATATTAAATTGTTGTAAGATTACAAGTTTCACAATGATTGGAGATCATATGGTGGTAGTTTGAACTGAAAAAGTCTATGCAGTGGTAGGATCGTATAATATGGACTATAGTCAATTTACTATGTGGATAGCAAAGTAAAAATCAATAAGTAAAATGACACAGTCAACTT
Organism: Allium sativum; assembly: GCA_030737875.1. Lineage (NCBI taxonomy): Eukaryota > Viridiplantae > Streptophyta > Magnoliopsida > Asparagales > Amaryllidaceae > Allium > Allium sativum. Next base: position 5,825,785 of record CM060912.1, read on the forward strand.
TATACTGGTTCGGACCACTGTCCTACATCCAGTCCCAAACTCCCTGCTGATATTTCACTAACACAACAACCCTCACTTCATTCGGAGGAACAGGTTCACAATTACCCGGGCAGCTGAACGAGATTTCTTGCCATAACTTCTGAAGAGGACTTCCTTTATACACAGAGTTAGATGACTATTTGTGTTCTTGATAACACAGATATGTCAAGTTGATGTATACCCTCCCTATAATCTTTCCTTGATGATAATCGTGTAACTTGTGAAAGAATATGGAAGATTTGAAATATTTAAGAATTTGAAAATAGAATGCTTTAGAGATTTTGAATGCTTTGAGTAAGATAGAAAGAATAAGAATAATTTTCAGTGAGTGAAAGCATTTGATGGAATCTCTAGTTATTAAATATGAAAGATTGCAATTTAACATTAAGGGTTTTATCCAAAAGATATGAATTAGAAGTTGCAACTCTTCACTGAAAGGTTGTGCCCTTTCATTTTCAGATGTCTGTTTTTGAATTGAAAATCAAACAGCAAAGAAATAGGTCATTTTGGTGGTAATTCAGACGTCTGAAATATTTTGGTCAATCGTCTGATTATTGTATGAATTTGAAATTCATTTCATTAAACAGGCGTCTGATGAAAGTATTTCAGATGTCTGTTTTCTGGAACAGACTTATGTCTTCGTGAATGTCATTTGAAAACTAAATATATATAAAATGTGTGTGTGTGAATCATCAAGGAAGATTTTAACAATTTAATATAAGACTCACATACTCTCAACACATATAATTTCAATCTAAGTTCTTGAATCTGTTGTCGAACATCTTCCTGCAAAACATAGTTAGTTGATATATATATGTGTATATATATATATATATATATATGTGTGTGTGTGTGTGTGTGTGTGTGTGTGTGTGTGTGTGTGTACATATATAGTTGTTATTATACAGCGAGATCCAGCATTCTCCCCCTTTTTGATAATGACAAATATATATGTGGCTCCCCCTGTCGATATGCATGTATTATCATATGTTTCTCCCCTTTTGTCATTGACTAAAAGGAGATACTTATGTAAAATTTTAAAAACATGTATTCACAACAAACCATCACAACACTTCATAATAACAGACATAACATAGATAAGCACAGTATTCAGACATAACATAACAAGCACGTAGTATAGTTTTATGCTTTAAGATAGTGCATAGTGCAAAAAAATATTATAAACCATAATTAAATAAAAGTTTTAAAGAAAAATATTTCACTAAGTACCATACCATCATAATGTGCTTATCAACTTTTCGAAGCCATTAAGCTTGGGCCCGCACTAGTATCCCCCTTTTGGATTACCATGGTCGGAGCTAGAATCAGAAACTTCTTCTGCGGAGCTAGATGACCATTGAAAAGGAGCCGGATCAAAGGCTTGAGATGACTGAGAGCCGATATAAGCAATTTTCTCCCAAATCTTGTTTAAGTAGCCTTTGATTGAGTCAAATTTCTTGTTAGTTCTATGCTCAAAATGCTTGAGATCTGTGTGTATTTTAGATTGATTGCAAGGGAGCATGACTAAGGCTTGTTTGGATGGAAGATCGGGAGAGATAATGTGAATACCTTCTTCTTCTTATTTTCCCTTTGACAACGACGACGAGAGGACTCGGCTATAATTGTTTCCGGTTGTGATGCTACATGTTTGGTCCAAGTCTCAAAAGTCATATATTCCAATGTCGAAGGGTTTGTGTCAATATCCATTAGCTTCAATGTTTTTGGCCTAATTTCTTTGACACTAAGAGAAGGAGTATCAGGTATTTGTACTTGACAATCAATAAGAATTCGAGTGATATAGGCACCAAGTGAAGAGTCTTATATTTTCGTTTGTATGTGATATCCATCCACTCGTCTATAATAATTTTTGCCCACTTTATTTGTTTGTTCAAATACACGGCATATAGGGCTTGAAAATCACGCTTATAAACTTTCTCGTAACTTCCTTTATGAGGTTGAATTTTTCGGACTAAGATGCGATTCAATAGGCGTGCTTGTGGTCGAAGATGAGTAGAGGTAAGATTGTCCATATTAAGCAAATTATCGAAAATAAACTTGTGTGATATTTCGTCCCTCACGCTCATATCAACCTCTAAAGTATCAATATCAATTCCTTGCCAAGCACACCTTAAAATTTGACATAATCTTTGAATCGGGAGAAGGATTTGCTTGCCACATACCATAGACGAAACACAATCTGTAGTGTTTTGAGGTTGTCTGTGGTCTAAGTTCAAATTTGCTAAGAACAATTTCACATGCAAAGGATAGATTTTGACATTGTTTGTGTTATAATCCACTAGAGACTCAAAATTAAAGTGTCAAGCATAGTGAAGGAGACGATAATTAAAGAAAGCATCAAATTTGATGAAAGCACCTTCAAAAAAATTGGAATTCTTCATTGCTCTGTACCTCTCTTTGACGGTGTCATCCCAAAGCCATCGTTGAATGAGTTCGTAGAAGGGAGATTCTGATTCTTGAAGCCTTAATCTTTTTTGTCCGTTTTTCATGAGGATTTGTTGGTAGAAAAATTGAAATTTTTGGAGTTAAAATGGTAATTTGGGGGCTAGGGTTTTATAAAAGGTAAAAGAGAAAGGTAAATAATGAATAGTGGGGAAGAAAGGTTGGGTTAATAAAGGGGCACGTCCCTTTTTTAAAAAATTGTCTATTCAGTTTCAAACGTCTGAATAATTAATTCAGACTTCTATTTTTTGTTAAGATCAAACATCTGTTTCAGCAGACATCTGAATTTATTATTCAATGAAACAGACATCTGAATTTATTGAACAAGACATTTGAATCGTCACATAAGAGATTTTTTGTTTCAGCAGACAGACGTCCGTTTTATATATGTCAAACATCTGTTTTAGGTATAAATGAAACCCGCAAGAAAACACTTCAATTTTGATTGATTTCAGATGTCTGGAATTTTTAAGTCAGACGTATGATTTACAGGAAAATTTTCTTATTTTCAGATTTCAGACGTCTGTTTGATATATGAACCAAATAATTTATTAACATAAATAATGCTGGCATATAATACATTAGAAATATAACTTTTAAAGGAAAGCATGATTTAATTTTTTAGTGAAGGTGTTGGCGCCTTTTAGGTGTTGAGTTTCGTCGACCTTCACTCTTCATATAGTTTCTATCCTAAGTGTTTGGACTATATGGTGGTCTTTGGGGCGAATCTTTATAGTATTTTATTGTGAGATTTACCGGATCATTTATAGTACGATAAGATGCAGATGGATCAATAGGATTGGTTGGTTTAGGCAAGGGTCCAGAAACATTTTTCATCTTTGATCAACATAACTTTAAAACAATCTTCTCGAGAAATCTTAAGCGATTTGCAGTTACCTTTTGTTCAAGGTATAGCCTTCTGAAGCGCTATTTGTTCTTTTTGATAATGATGAATTTCATCAACTTTCCATTTAGTGTTTGGTGAACTAAAGAGAGAAAGTTTCGTTTTCTTTGAATCCGGAATCCAGTATGGTAATCTCCCCATCTATACACTGGTTCATTTCTTGCTGCTGGCGAAGGAAGGCGTGGAGTTTTTGTCGAGCTATCCGTTGAAAAAGTTATATTGACTGAGGAGTTTGAGTTATTTGAAGGCGTTTTTGAGTTGTTGTGTTTGTACTTTTTGTTTTGAAATATAGTTTGTAACCTTTTGTTTTGACAAAGGTGTTTATTTATAGACTAGTGACTTGAAATTAGATATGGTGTAGAATGAAGGAAATTTTGACCAGAAGTTATTTGTTGGTTAAGAATTTTCTTTGACAATGAGTGGCCTGAAATTAAAGACAAAAGATATAACTATAATTAGGCTTATAGTATTCGTAGTTTTAAAATACAATAGATTACGTACTACTTTATCTTTTAAAACAAAATATACTGAATATGAACACCCTTTATATATATTTTATAGAAATAATACCTAATGCTCGTCGAAGTTTGACCAATATATTTTCTAATAATGGTTTGGTAAAAATATCGGCTATTTGATTTTCAGCTGAGATATGTTCTAAGTTTATAACATCTTTTTCTATGTTATCACGTAAGAAATGGTGACGAATGTCAACATGTTTAGTCCGTGAGTGATTTATAGGATTTTTGGATAAATTGATTGTGCTTGTGTTATCACAATATATTGTCGATTTAGTTAAGTTTATTCGGAAATCTCTAAGTGTCTGTTGCATATAAATTACCTGAGCACATGCTAAAGCAGCAGACATATATTCTGCTTCACATGTCGAGAGTGATACACAATTCTGTTTCTTACTAAACCAAGAGACAAGTGATTTTCCAATAAAATGGCACGTACCACTTGTACTCTTTCTATCCATTCGAGATCCACCAAAATCAACATCAATGTAAGATACTAATTCAAATGGACATTCTTCCGGATAGAAAAGACCAAAGTCTTTAGTATTATTAAGATATCGCAGAATTCGTTTTGCTGCTTTTAAATGTGACTCTTTAGGATCTGCTTGGAATCTAGAACATAAACATACACTCATCATAATATCTGGACGACTTGCAGTTAAATAGAGTAGCGAGCCGATCATACTTCTATATAACTTTTGGTCAACACTTTTTCCTTTTTGATCTCGATCAAGTTGAGCTGTAGTACTCATAGGAGTTGGTTTTCTGGAAGTGTTGTCCATACCAAATCGTTTAATTAAATAATTACAATATTTTTCTTGATTAATAAAGATACCATTTGAAAATTGTTTAATTTGTAATCCGATAAAGTATGATAACTCTCCTATATGTGACATTTCAAATTCATTCGTCATAACAGAAGAAAATTCTTTACATAATTCTTCATTAGTTCAACCAAAAATGATATCATCTAAATAAATTTGTATAATTAAGATATCTTTATTGGTATTTTTAATAAACAACGTTTGATCAACTTTTCCAACTCCAAACCCTGAGTTTATTAAATAATTTTTATGTCTATCATACCAAGCATGAGGTGCTTGTTTTAGATCATATAGGGCCTTTTTAAGTTAATATACATAATCTGGATATTTTTCATGTATAAAAAGAGGCGGTTGTTTAACATATACATTTCTTTGATAAAACCATTTAAGAAAGCACTTTTAACATCCATTTGATAGAGTTCAAAATTATGAAAACATGCGTATGCTAATAGAATACGTATTGCTTCAAGCCTTGCTATAGGAGCAAATGTTTCTTCATAATCAATGCCCTCTTCTTGATTATAGCCTCGTGCTACTAATCTAGCTTTATTTCTCGTAATATTTCCCAGTTCATCTGCTTTATTTTTATAAACTCATTTAGTACTGATGGCTGATTGATCATTTGGACGAGGTACTAACTCCTAAACATCATTTCGTTCGAACTGGTTAATTCCTCTTGCATAGCTATAATCCAATAGTAGTCAGTAGTGACTTCTTTTGGATTTTTAGGGTTGACTGTTGAAAGTAAAGCAACATGACCCATTTGATTTAGTTGACTTCTAGTTCGAACTTGTGAATCGATTTCTCCAATAATATTTTGTGTAGCGTGATCTCATAGAATTTTGGGAGGTGACCTAATTTGTTCTATGGGATTATTTTCATTATTTTCAAAGCTAGTTGTAATGGCCTAGAATTTTAACAGTTTTATTTAATATTTAAATATGGTTTTAAATATTGTTTTGGAATTTAAATAGTTAAATTTAAAGATTTTGAATAATTATTAATAAATAATAGCATGATAATGATATAATTTCGAAATAATCAAAATTGGTTGAATTTGTAATATTATATGAATTGGCCGATACAGAAATATTTAATTGAGTTAGAATTGAATTATATTAGCGTGTTCGTTTATTAAACAATATTAGAACGTATAATTTGTAATTTAATTATAAAACGAACTACATCGGCATGGTAGTTCGTAATATAACGTTTTGAACTTCAATTGATTATACAGGACCCATAATAAGTTAGATTTTTTCAAAATAAGAAACGTCCGGATCTATTAGACAATATTTTTCTAATGGAAGAGAAAAATCGAGTCTTCGTTTTGTAGATTTTGTTTTATGTCCAAATCAAATTTTCAAAAAGTCGCTATGGAATTCGTTTATAATATATATCATTTTATTATATAAATAAAAGAGTTTTAATATTTTGAATATCGATTTGGTCTGGAATTAAATCCGAGCTATTTTATTTTGAAACCATTTGTAATCCAGCCCGAGTATGTTCAATAATAATATTTTATTATTATTACATTGGGGTATTTAAAAATTGGTTTATTTTATTTTAAATTGAAACCTTAAAATGGACTTTTCTTCAAACGTCCTATGTTTCCAACGAAAAGAATTTTATTGGAATGCGTACAATTATTTATTGTTCGATTTCCAGTTTGGAGCCGACTGGAGTTGTTTTACCGGTGCACACAATTAAAAGGGGAACCGATAAATTAAAATAACGTCATTGTGCTAATGGAGTTAGAATTCAATGAAATTAATTTCATTGGGACCGGAATAACCAGATATAGCGGTGTATGTATTTTCGTCACGTTTGGAGTTCGCTATAGCGGTGCATATATTAAAAAGTGGCATTAAATAACGGTAGTATTAACCGTATAAAATTCTAAATAACAAATAAAAATCATCTGCCTTGTCTATTCAGAAATAAAAAGAAAAGCCACCTCATTAAACACACAACAAGGTAAAAGATTTCGAGTCGTGTACAAGACTCAAAAGGAAATATCTACCCTACATCAATTATCATTAATAATCTCTGGTTCTCACGCAACCCGTACTTCTTTGCTCCATACCCTATCTGTTCAGCTGCATGGAAAATAAGATCACTACTATGTACTCGTTGAACCGACTCTCTTCTTATCTTGAATTCTCTTTCCCTATAAAACTCGTCCATTCTTCCATCCTCACCTATCGTTCTATCTTCGTTCTCTATATATATTCATCACCATCTGTAACACCCCGTATTTCAACTACATTAAAGAGGATAATTAAAGAATAGTTAATTTAATATCCAGAATTAAGGGAAACGGATTACATCATTGCGTCCGTCTCGAAATTCTGGTCAAGATAGACACCAGGTTTGCGTAAAACGGGTAACATATAAAGAAATTATGGACGGTAAAATTTTGGCGAAAAGAGCAGGAAACACCGGTGCACTTGACAAGTGCGCCAAGGTATTTTTGCACTGGCGCACCTGTGAAGTGCGCGCATGTTAATTTTCGGCATCCGGACCCAAGTGGGTGTCGATCCATGGCCCGATTCCCCCTAGGGCCTATGTGGCATTCGAATTCTGGAGGTTGACAGCTATAAATATACCCTCATTTCTCTTGTTTTCACATACTGAAAACAATGGAGGCCAAATGCTGTCGGTGCCTGAATTGAATCTAATCCTTTCTTCTTCTACAAATCAAGTTCAAAGATTCAAGTGTTTCAAGTGCAGAGCTGAGATTCAAACTTCATTTTTCTCCTTCTATTCTTATAGATCCGATCATTTTGAGTTCAAGTTACCTTTAGAATTGAGTAATTAAAAGAAAGACATGATATGACTGTGATTTGGGTATATGCTTAGGATTGAATCATGTTAGATCTACTTTTTTGACTATAGATCTAATTCTATTTAGATCATTTTGTACCTATCATGTTGTAGTTGATTTGGATCTTAACCGTTATCATGTTAGATCTACTTTTTGATTATAGATCTAATTCTATTTAGATCATTTTGTACCTATCATGTTGTAGTTGATTTGGATCTTAACCGTTATCATGTTAGATCTACTTTTTTGATTATAGATCTAATTATATTTAGATTATTTTATACCTATCATGTTGTAGTTGATTTGGATCTTAACCGTTATCATGTCAAATCTACTTATGAATATGGATCTAATTCTTTTTAGATCATTTTGTATCTATCATGTTGTGGTTATTTTGGATCTTAACCTTATTTATGTCAGATCTTGTTTTGATTATGGATCTAATTCACTTTTAGATCATTTGGTACTTATCATGTTGTGGTTATTTTGGATCTGTCATTAGTTGGACATGTTTTAGATTTAGATCTAAACTTTCACCTAATTGTCATGACAAGTCTACCTTGGTTTCACTGTTTATATTACCTTGTTCCTACCATATTGCGGTTAAATAGGATCTATTATTAGTTTGACATCTAAATTATTATTTAGATCTTGTCATGCCAGTTATGACATCCCTACTATGTTAAGATTGATTCTAATATCACATGTTCACTAGATCCGTTCATATATGTCCATCTTATCATTATGTCGTTATATGATTATGCCACCACATTTTTATGTCAATCTTGTTAGAAAATCATTTCTGTCACCCTGTCCCTTTTATTTTAGCCTGGCTACTTTCTAGCCTACGCATAACGTTAAATTATGCTAATACGTTAAAATGGGAACGAGGGAAAAAAGGGTATAAATTGGACATAATTTGTAAATGGAAAGTTTGGCATAACTTAATGTTTATGAACATGAATTTGGGCATATAATTAATTATGAACATAATTGGGGATAAAGAGGCATAGACACCTATAAAGACATAGGTATAATTAATTAATAATTGAAATGCCTAGGATTACAGTAATTAGAAACGGTAATGGCACTTATGACACGAGGTTAGATTGCATTTGCGGTGGAATTCTGCCCGGAACCGACTGGCATATCCAGCGACCGCAAGTGATGAATCTAATGTGAGAGGTCCAAGTGCACAAATGCCAGACGTGCTAAGGCATGAGGTTAAGCCCGATTTGTGGAATAAGTCTGCCCGGACCCGCCCGGTACATCTAACATCCACAAGTTGTAGGCTTAATGTGGGAGGTCTAGCTCATTATAACCATAAATGGATAAATGGTAATGAATTGAATCAGATAATGAATGAAACAAAGGGATTGTAAGATTACTTCCGTTAATTACAATCCAGGGGTGAAAGATTGTAAGATTACTTCCGTTAATTACAATCTAAAGAATAACATGTAATGAGGCTTATTAATAAACATAAATGGATAAAGTTATATTTATATGAAATTAATAAGCAAGTGGAATTTTGGCAAGTGAAAAGAAGTCAATGTGAATGGGGATAACCTGTTAGTCTGTAATACTTAACCTGCTAAATATGTTGGGGTTATATAGACCCGTTAACTTATAAAGTTCAAACCGTAAATCTGTAGGGGGTTATGTGAATCTGTTAAATCTGTTAGGCATAACCTGTCAAAATCCTAGTTAGTTGGGGACACAAGATCCGTAAGGGTTGTCGTGTGTCATCTGTTGTGTGGGACCCATATTAGTCAGTAACCCATTTTGGTATTAAAGGGGACCCCGCACTAGGTAGGGGTCAGGGCACGCTTACTGAACTGATTGTAAGAGGTTCATATGAGAGGAGGTGTATACTGAAGCATTCCAACGGACTCATGTGCGTGCATGAGTATGACCTGCTATAGGGAAATAAGCCGTTGTAGCACCAGTAAATAAGCCGCTGTAGCACCAGTAAATAAGCCGCTGTAGCACCAGTAAATAGGTTTGTGTCCTTCTGTAGGTTGCCACATTAGGAAGTAGTACACCCTACTGTGGGGCCGGCACAAGGTATTTATGGAATAGGGAGCCAATTGATTGGGGAGTAGTAAATAGGGTACATCTAGTCCTATTTGTTTCTCTGGGGTACCTTTGTTTCTGTCTGGGCAAACACCCGTTATTTCTAATTAGGTACTGGCTGATTTCATTTGGGTTAAAACCTGTTACTAGAGTACACCTAAAACTACCATTGTATTTCTGTTGGGATCATCCTGTTTTTGTTAAGCAATTAGGGAGTATGTAATCGTGTTACATATCTGTTATACTAGTATTGGTGCAGAGAAATCTCTAGAAGCGCAGTATAATCTATCATGTTTACCTTGTCACACTTACCTATTATGATGATATCTCTCTTATCCATTTTGTATGCCTGTCATGATACTTTTACTTATTTACTTGGTAAAAGTAACTGGACTCGCCAGACTTTATGTCTGACCCTTTTTGTTTCCTCTTCTTTCTTCCGTTTCCCTCAGGTTCTCAGGGAGGGAATTCTCAGGCTTAGTCAGGATTCTGCTATCGTCTTGCTTGGTGCTACTAGATGTATCGCTCAAGCTTCTATCTTTGCTACTATGGCTATGTTTTCACTTGGGGATTATGCTTCTTCTATTTTGTACTCTGATGTTTAAGAATAAGACAGATGTTTTAATGATGAAATGTTTTTCATGTATTTCAGAAATGGGATGTTTTGGCTATGCTACTTTATGATAAATAAAGTTTTTATTTCCGCTGCTATTTTTATGTCTATCTTGTAATATTTCTGTTTCTGTTTACTTATAACGCTTCATGAAACTTAATGCATTCCCTTTGTGAGTGACATTAATGGACGTGGGGTGTCACACCATCTTCAGTAACTTCTGCATCCACTACTTCATGCTTCACCAATATAATAAAAACAAACAAAATATAAACCCATTCAAAACCCACGATGAAAGGTTAAGGAAGAAGAGGAGGTTAGGGTTTGTGAAAAAGATTGGTAAACACTATGGTTTGCGGTTCTAACACGTGATGTAGCGAAAGCTGGATGAGATGATCAACAGTACGGCGCGTCTGTTCATGGTGGCGGCGAACGTTCAGGTGGAGCGAGACGCTGGCAGTTCGACGACGTTGGTTCCGATCATCAGCGAATTTGAGGTGCTACTAAGGTCAGGTGGGTAAGTTGTTAGCAAGGCATGAGGCTGACAGGTAGGAGAAGTGGCAATTTGCAGGTGGTGGCAGCCAGTGCTCCATGGAGGCGCCGACGTTGAAGTAAAGCAGTCGTGGGGGGGGGGGTATTGGAAAGGCGAAGTGGAGAAACAGCAAGAAGCAGAGGCAAGAGGAAGAACAGACGTGGTAAAGTAGGTCACGAAAATGGTATTGCATGGTAAGAGGTTTTCTTTTAAAGCCGATACGAGGAAGGGTGCTGCTAATCAAAGAAAGTTGGGAGAGCTTGGCAGGGATAAGGCGGTTACTGCATGTTAACCAAGAACAGTTGGGGGGAGAGGTGCGTGTTGAAGGTGGTTAAGGAGGATGTTCAATGCAGTTCGTAAGGGAGTTCGCTAGTGCAGATGGCTGCGGGGACGGGTAATTGGTGATGAACGGTAGGGAAAGTAGAGAGTGGCGCGGTGGCTTGCTGAGTAGATTGGTGCGAGTGGGAAGTGATGTCTATGGGTTTGTAATATACTGGAGTATGGTTGCGTGGCATTTGAGGGATTCACGTATTGAAGAGAAGAAGCATAGGAGGCTGAAGTGTGGGTGTGAGGAGCCTGTGGAAATTGGTCAGAGGTGTTGTAGCGTAGTGAGCAGTACGCGGTGGGGAAGGAAAGTAGGGACGTGGCGCTGGAAGGTTTCAGGTAGTGAAGACACTTTCGTATTTGAAAAGAAAACAAAGAAAAAGAAAAAGGGCGCCAACACGTTTTCTGCTGAAGGAATAAAAAGGGGACATGGGGTTGTTTCAACGAGGTGGAGAAATTATGGCAGTAGATCACGCAGATAGAAAGAGAGAAAAAGAAATGTACGTGGAATGATGGAGGATAAACAGAAAGTCGGCGTGGGATTATGCATCAACAGGGTAAAACAAGGATTAAGGGGTAATTACCAGTAATTAATGAAAATTAGTTTTTGTGATAATTAATCATAAAGGATATATATATATATATATATATATATATATATATATATATATTCGATATCTTTAAAATTATAATAGTTATAATTCGTTCATTCGTGAACAGAATTACGCAAAATGAATCACGTTGGAATCGCAGCAATAAAGGCTACGCTGCTGAGTTGATTCGGAAGGAATGCGAAACGATAGGGATATCATTTAATTCTACACGTTTTTTAAAATTAAATGAAACAATCTGGATTCATTGATCCGTCGAATCACAAACAAAAGGTGTGTTAACTCTCACACCTTCTGGAATTCCATGATGTGATTAAATTCATATAATTAGAATCTATCATTGATATTATAAATTGATTTGGATGCTATGAATGCTATGTATGTTATTTGTTTGATATTAGTTGCCGTTAATTTTATTTAACTGCATAGGATGAAATTTCTGTTTCATGTATTATTATCAAATGTTATAAATACTGTAATGCAGGGAAGAACGGGTTGGAGGAATCCAACCAGATTCCTCAAATGGTATATGTGCTGTTTATTTTTATATTATTTATATATGCACTGTTTGAACCCATATAATATTGAAAACCTGTTTGGGTATTGATGTTGAATGGAAATTCAACGTTGTTGTGATTTTAATCAATAAACGGTATTGATTAAGGGATTGGCAGCAGTCGACCATAAATGCATCTTTTTGTTAAGAAGTTGATTGGTCGTGAGGCAAATCAACAAAGTTAAGTTATAAAATTTATAATTTTATAATCGAAGTGAAGTTTTAAATTATAATAGAAGTTCTATTTTAGACCAGTATTCTATAGTTAGTTTTTATAAAGTGAATATAACGATTGTTTTGACATTTTATGTAAGGTTATAAATAAGTGAAGCCGTGATTACTCTGCGAGGTAATATTTTTGGATAATTATTTTAAGACTAACAATTTAGCAACATTATTAGATTAAATTAATCTGAGGGTAAGAGGTAATCAAGATCAGTTAACGAATTAACTATTGGTATGAAGTTGATTAAATCAACTGTGTTATTGGAAAATGACCATTAGATTAATTGGTCTTCACTTAATCTAATAACTTGGCAATTAGTTGTTTAAAATTAATAAGATTCCATATTAATTACCTTTTTAATTAATGAAGTTTAAATGATTATTGAAGTAGTATAATTAGTATGGTTTATTAAAGTAAGGGACCAATCTATTGTAAATTGTTAATTGTTAATGAAGTAAACTGTTTTACTTCAGCAATGATAAAGTTAATTACTATTTAAGAAAAGTAATTTTTCTTAAATGGAATACATTTAAGATAATATTGGATTTGTAATGAGATGTTTACTTGAATACTAATTCGCATGAAAAGAAAAAATGTCAAAAGATGAAGAGCGTTAAAGGGTTTAGGTAGGGAAGTTATAAATGAAATTGTATAACAAAGTTGAAGCCAAGAGTTTATGTTAGTGTAGAAAGTCATAAACAACGGAGATTTTAAAGTAAGGATATGGGGTTATAAAACCATATTCTGAAATAAAACAAGAAATACAGTTTGATGAATATTATAAGTAATAAGGGGTTTTGAGTTACGGAATTATATCGATTCTAAGATAAGAATGTTGTCGATCAAGGTCTGAGAGGAAAATAAAATACGCCAACTTGAATGACTTCACAACTATCAAGGGATGATATTTGTTGTAATGTAAAGAGATGTCGAGATTAGTTATAAAAGGGGAATACCGCAGCGTATTGCATGTTTTTGAGCAATAACAATAAATTAACGTTGTCGACTAAGCTTAAGGGTGATTTATATATATAGCACTATTCCCTGGAAATGAAAATAGTTTTGGTTGGGATTCACTTATTCTAAGTAATAAGTAAGTAATGATGTTTTTCCAAAGAAATGTAAAAATGTTATGTTGGCTTGTGAAGAGAGATAAATAATTAAGACTTGACATATTTCCCGTATTGAATGGTAATCTTCAAGTTTGGAATTTGATAAAAACATTTGAGTTTATATAAGATATAATATGTCGTTCGACATTGACTTGGGTCGTCTAAGAAATGATAATTTAATATTGAATAGAATATATATATCGTTATTTTTGAGGTAATGGAAGGCTAAAGGGGGTTTTTGAAATATAATGTAATAATTCCAAGAGAGGGAAATAAAAAGGATTTTAATATGTGATATTAATAATGCGGAGTTGGTAAATATAGTTTTTGATTCCAAATAACGAAAGTAAAGAATTTTTGTCGAGATAAACAAATGGAATCGAATTTTAAATCAATGAAATGATTTTAAATGATTCGATAAGGGGTTTAATGAAGGATTTTAAATAATAAGGTCTGAGCTGCCAATGTACTTAACGTACTGTTTGAGATTGACAGTTAAAAACCTGACTATTAGTAGAATATAATATTAGACCTTTTGTCGTGTTGTTTCGTAGATACCGAGATGGGAACTAGACCCAAAACCACTTCGAACCAATGTTGTGTATGAAACTAACTTGAAGAAAATGAAGAAGGAGCAATTGAAGACCGTAGATCTTCATAAAACGGAAGAACTACTTATAATTTCGGGTTCGCTCCCCGAGATAAACTGTGGTTTTGTCGTGATTGGAATCTATGGATTGCAAGGACTACTCGCTACTGATCTATAGGGTGATTCCTAGGATGCGGTAGGAGGGTGCCTTCGGTTCATCCTGTTCCTGGATGATTTATACGGACGGATGTCAGACAGAGTTTTTCTTGAAACTCACCTACGTTCATTTTTAAAAATATACCCAGTTTGGTGGCGGAGGAATCCTCTTGCTTAACACCAAGAGTATATTTGTGGTATCAATTAGCGGTTTGACGGAACTGACATGTGGCATTCAAAGTAATGAGATGTTCTCTAAAAAAGTATACATAACCTCAAACCTCATCAACCCGAAAATGACAGAAACCGAGTAGGCAGCATGGCTTGGGGGGTCATACCCAAGCAGGGTGTTTTGTCACAATCTAGAGAAAATTCATATTTGTTCTTCTTTCATTTCTGTATCTATGCGGAAGTGTGGTGGCGCCATAAAACCATACGGTGATAATATATTCGATACACTCAAGTTAAATGAGTGGTCGGTCATGTTTGGCCGGGTCGTAAGATGTTCTTGTTGAACCTTGGTGTAGTTCCCTCTAGAGTACACTAATCGGAAGGTGGTCCCATACCTTGTCATGTTGGAAATTTAATCTCCAATAAGCGCCAAACGGTTTTTGATTATATAATTAATATGTAGAACGTGAGATGCAAGCGTTCTGCTAGATGGTTATTTATATGTGATTTGATAGACACTATTATAATATCACTGGATTTTGATATATCAAAAATGTGTTGGGTTATAGTAAGGTAAAAATTGTCCATGTTTATGTGTGGGCTGGTCTTACTATTATCCTTTTCTTACAAAAAGGGTTCCCAAAGTTAAACAAGTGGTTTGTGTTATGAATTTATCACTGAAGGTATTCCGGACTAATCCGGGTGAATTTTGCTTTGCTTCAAAGTTGCTCGGGTTAGACCAAGTATATTATTAGGTTAGGTTTCGCGTGGAGTTTCAGAGGAAGAGCTAAAGTCGAGACGGATAGCCATATTTACTGTTATTATATATTTCCACTATGTGTTGTATTGAAATGTATTGAAACACCCCACTTCCATTAAGGTCACTCACAAAGGGAATGCCTTAACTTTGGCGGAGGTTTATAAGCAAAAGTCACAGATAAAACACAATACCGATATAAACACATATGTATAAGCAGCGGAAAACAAACAGACTTTCATTTCAAAAATACGTGTTCATACAAAACATTTCCATAATTGTCTCACAAAAACTTCCAAAACATTACATCATCATTTCTGTCTTGATTATTAAATAAAGAAGCATAAAACAAAATTAAAATTGCATAAGTCCCCATAGAATGTGTCCAAAAGCCATAGCCACGGAAAGAGAATCCAAACCATACATCTACTATCTTGAAGCTTGCAAAGAGTCTGACTAAGCTGGAATGTTTCCTCCCTGTGGACCTGGGGGGGGGGGAGGGGGGGAACGGAAGAAAAGAAGACGAAAGAAAAACAGAGTCAGACATAAAGCCTGGTAAATCTAGTGACTCTTCAGTATGTGAATAAGCAAAAGAGTATAACAGGAATAAACTGGAAATAGGAAAGTATCATAAACTAAGATAAAGTAATTTAGACTCGTCTATACTATCGCACCCCACACTATATCTCTGCACCTACTTGTATTTGTTCTGACATGCACCCCATGATCGGGGTGAAGTGATCCCCTTTTTAAAGATCGGCTCCTACTTGCAAAATCATATGTATCATACGGCCCCCAATGTTGTGGATACTTATGCTGGTCCCACCCTGGGGTGTATCAAGTCCCATGGTGGAGGCCCGACACAATTCTAGAATGCATAGTGTATACTACTGGTGTCTAGTGCCCTGTTTGTCTGCTCCGAAGTGTGTGCACGCCCGCACTCTTTTAGAACCTACACTGCACCACACGCCGTCGCTTTGACCGCTTACAATCAGCCCAGTAATCGTGCCCCACCCTGCCTAGTTTCAGGGTACCATGATACCTGATTGGGTTACTGCTGAAATGGATCCCCATTACTAGGGTTTTCTAGTCAAACATGTTAAGTGGTTAAGTGTCTGTATTAACCTAACCCCACTCATCAGTTTTTTTTAACATGTTGAATTGGTTGAGTGTTTTAGTTAACTTAACCCTACCAATCCTGACTTAGCTTTAATTCATTGAAGCACCGACCACTCACATTAGACAGGTATTGTTGCGGTTACTAGACAGCCGGTCGGTTCCGGGCAGGTTTACACCGCAACTCAGTCTAACCTCGGTTCCTTATTGGGCTCAATGCCTTAACCACCCACATTGGATAGGTATTGTTGTGATTACTGGACAGCCGGTCGGTTCCGGGCAGGTTTACATCACAACTCAATCCAACCTCGGGTTAAGCATATTCGTATTTTCTAAATTTACATATTTGTCTCTTTTACTTGTTATATGTAAATGTTATGGCCCACTTTCCAAGTTCATTGTTTTTGGTATAAGAATTAATACCATTTAAATGTCACCAATTTATTGGCATGTGCCAAACATGCCAATTTCATATATTTTCATGTTTAATCCCAACGATATTCCCCCGTTTGTACGTTCGCAAGATTATAATGAATGTTGGGGTAGATATTTCAGCCCAACTTATAAGCATAGAAGGGAAAGTGTCAAACATGAAGCATTCTAAATAACATAAAGGGTGTATGACATATGAACTTGAAATTTTGAGATCTAACTAACATAAATCAAGGGTTTCAACTTGTCATGTAACTTGCATTGAAATGGGGATCTAACTAAATAGGTGTCACATGAATTATTTTATTTAGACTTGGATAAACATGAGTCTAAACATATTTAGATCTAGGCATAACATCGAACATAACTAACATATGACGAGAATATGACATGTCCATAAAGTATGAATTTTTTTATCACATGTGTGAACTAGATCAAATCATATGTCCAATTACAACATGAAACATGTATTAAAGTGGATCTTGGCATGGATCCAATTATGAACTTGCAACTTTTGTGTGAACATATGAACATGTATATAAACTTAATCATGTAGGCATAGAGGCTTTAGCATAAAATATATACATGAGATCTTAACTTGGACATAACACATACAACCTATATTAATCTCATAAACATATAGGTGTAGATTGTAACATGGACTACACAACTTGCATTCATTTGAATAGATCCAACCTCAACTAAATTAATCCACAAACATTCTAATGAAATCACCGCAACATATATAAATTTACATCGTTAACATTGTACAACATAGTATGATTCCAATTTTCAATCCATATCAAATCACATTCTTATTTCTGTTCACATCTCAAAAGTAACTAGACTTACAACGAACGATGAACTTGAATTCTGGATTCTGAGTTCTGATATTGAGATGCGTTCCTTTGGGTAGATAAACGTTGTTTTGATTTTAAATATGAATTAGATTTGTTCGTCTCTAAGCTTTCTCCAATTGACGGCTACTCCTAGTTTCTCTCCAGCAGCATGACGGCTACAAGCTCTAATTTTTGTGTGAATTTAGGTTGGAGACTTAGGTTGTATTTATAGAATTTCAGATTGATTTGAGCCATCAGATGAAGCCAGAGTTAATTTAGACCATCCGTCCCAAAAGAAGCCGATCAAATAGTGACAAGTCAGCCCCAATGACACAGCCAAGCCTCAGAAACCGAACTAGGACCCAACCAGGCAGGTCAGGCCGACCAAGCAGGTCGACCTATAGGTCGACCCCCAGGTTGACCCCCTGGTCGACCTGGGTACCTAGGTCGACCCCTAGGTCGACCTCCTGGTCGACTTGGGTCCTGGGCGGGAATTTTCCCGCCTAGCCCAATCTGGGTCTGTTTTTGAATTTGAACTGAATTTTGAATTTTAAATTACTTCTGAAACTTCGGAAAGTCATAACTCCTTCATACAAAGTCCGATTTATGCAAACTCGGACTCTATCTCAAGCAGAATTCCGAGACAAACGCAATGGCATAACCCGTTTCCCTTAATTCTTTCATTTTGAATTAATTATACTTTAATTTGTTAACTTGATGTTAACTGAAAATTCAGGGTGTTATATTCTCCCCTCCTTTTTAGGATTTCGTCCCCGAAATCTTTAAGTCTGGAAGAACGTATGTCCTACCATCCAATCGTCCATCTACTCAACCATCATACATAAGCGTCCATTGTCCTTAGAAGACTTCTAATGCTTCATGATCATATGCATAGTGTGTGTACATGTCCTTATCTAATGCAAAAATAAGGCGGTCTACTGATTCAGTTGACCTCCTTAATGCAAGTCATGTAAGTGTCATGAATCCATTATATATGCAAATTTTTCCCTACACATAATTCTACATGAGTGCGCAACTATTCATACAAATGCGACATCCATATGACAACACATCAAGTTTTCAGCCATATACAAACATGAATACACATATGCATATGCAATATGAAGTGACTGAGTCGATCTAAAACCTAGGGTGTGTGTGTATATGCATCCACGAGCAACCACTGGCAATCACTAGCAACCACTTGCAGCCATCAACCATAACATGTTTCAACTACATGTTTAAAGGTAGATACAAGCATAACTTAAGGAAAAAGAGAGATCAAAGATGTACCCTAAAAAAGAAAAGGGCAGGCCGCGCGTATTTTGTCCTCAGTTTCCCAAGTCGCGTCTTCCTCGGCATCGCTCCATTGAACTTTAACGAGCTGAACTTCACAGTTGCGTAGCTTTTTGATTTCAGTTCCCGAGATACAAGTTGGAACTTTCCTCACAGTTGCTTCTCGTTCTATCTCAACTTCTTCTAGAATGCTTGGCTCCACCACTTCCGCAGACTCATGCAAACACTTTCGTAGGTGAGAAACATGAAAGACATTGTGGACTCCAGCCAATCTTTCGGGCAGCTCTACTCTATAAGCCATCTTCCTAATCTTCTCGATGATAGGGAACGACCCTACAAATCTTGGTGCTAGCTTCCCTGTGGATCCAAAGAGAACGACGTTCCTTAAAGGAGATACCTTAAGGAAAACCCTGTCCCCAACCTCAAACTCAAGGTCGGTCCTTCTCTTGTCTACGTAGGATT
This sequence comes from Allium sativum, assembly GCA_030737875.1. NCBI lineage: Eukaryota > Viridiplantae > Streptophyta > Magnoliopsida > Asparagales > Amaryllidaceae > Allium > Allium sativum. The sequence goes on from CM060912.1 coordinate 5,845,228, forward strand.
TTTGTCTATCTTGGGCTGTCTTCATCCTTCTTCGTATTAAGTCCACTTTTTCTGAAGTCTCTCTAATCATGTCTGGCCCAAGTATAAGCTTATCTGTAGACTCCCACCAACAAGTTGGCGATCGGCACGGTCTTCCATACAAGGCTTCAAAGGGCGCCATACCGATGGTGGCTTGGTAGCTGTTGTTGTAGGCGAATTCCACTAAAGGGAGATGATCCTCCCATGTCCCTCCGAAGTCAAGAACGCAAAGTCTCATAAGATCCTCCAAAACTCCGTTCACCCTTTCCGTCTGGCCATCGGTTTGGGGGTGATAGGTCGTGCTCAAGCATAACTGTGTGCCTACAGATTCTTGTAGACTCCGCCAAAATTCGCTCGTAAAGATAGGGTCTCGGTCACTAACAATGCTGGAGGGTATCCCATGGAGTCGAACTATTTCCTTGAGATAAAGAGATGCTAGAGATGAGGCAGTCCTTCTACTCTTGACAGGTAAAAAGTGGGCGCTTTTTGTGAGCCTGTCCACTATCACCCAAATGCTAGTATTGCCCCTTCTTGACCTAGGCAACCCATCAATGAAGTCCATGGAAATGCTATCCCACTTCCACTGTGGGACCTCTAAAGGATGAAGCAGTCCTCCAGGCTTCTTCTGTTCCGCCTTGACCTGTTGGCATATCATACACTTAGAAACGAAATCAGCCACGTCCTTTTTTCATGCCGTTCCAAAAGAAAGTTCTTTTTATATCCTTGTACATCTTATCTCCGCCATGGTGTATAGTCATCTTGGAATGATGTGCTTCCTCGAGAACCTGCTTTACCAACTCCCTTGCTTGTGGGACGCATAGTCTTCCATCCCGCCTCAGCCAACCCTTATCATCGATGGTGTATCTATTGAGGTGACTAGAAGTTTCACTCCTAATAAGCTTATCAATCACATCAACAAGCTGAGGGTCTTCACGTTGTGCAGTCTATATTGAGTCCAAAAGAGTAGGGCGCACTTCAAGAGATGCTAACAAACCCGGTACAAAATCAGAGGAGGGCCTAAAGTCAAAACTGGCTATATACTCCAAGCTTTGCCTTTCCACAAAGAGGGGGCTTAGTGTCAACTTCTTTCTACTCAAGGCGTCTGCTACTACATTGCCCTTGCCAGGAGTGTAGGAAATCTCGAAATCATACGAGGCAAGAAACTCCATCCATTTTTGTTGCCTCAAGTTAAGATCTTTTTGCGAGAAAAGATATTTCAAAGACTTATGGTTAGTGTACAGTTCAAACTTCTCACCTAGGAGATAATGGCGCCAAAACTTAAGCGCAAAGACGATGGCAGCCAACCCAAGATCGTGGGTTGGGTAGTTCTTTTCATGAACTTTCAATTGTCTCCCACCATAAGCTACTACCCTTCCTTCTTGCATTAGAACAGCGCCTAGTCCCGTTCCGCATGCATCTATGTATACTGTGAACATCTTGCTTCCATCTGGCAAAGTCAGCACTGGGGCTGTTGTAAGAGCCCTTTTCAAGCGTTGGAAAGCAAACTCGCAATCCAAGTCCCAAGCGAAAGTCAAGTTCTTCTTCGTCAGCCTTGTAAGAGGAGCTGAGATTTTTGCAAAGTCTCTGATGAACTTTCGGTAAAAGCCTACTAGCCCAAGAAAACTTCGGACTTTGGTTGCGTTCCTTGGTGCCTTCCAATCTTGCACCGCAACTACTTTCGCGGGGTCCACGGCTAACCCTTCTTTGGACACTACATGCCCAAGAAACCTCACTTCTTCTCTCCAAAAGTGGCACTTGGAGAATTTTCTTTTAGCTGATGTGCATAGAGAGTATCCATGATTTCTTTTAAATGCTGAGCATGCTCTTCCTCATTCTTTGAGAAGATCAAAATATCGTCTACGAAGACAACCACAAACTTGTTGAGGAACTCTCTGAATACCCTACTCATTAGGTCTACGAAATAAGCGGGTGCATTTGTCAAGCCGAAAGGTATGACAAGCCACTCGAAGAAACCATCTAGGGTTCTGAATGTCGCCTTATTAATGTTATCTTCAGCCACTCTGAGCTGATGAAACCCGGTGGCCAGATCAAGTTGGGATAAAACTGACGCACCTACAAGTTGATCAAACAAATCATCGATTCCGGGAAGAGGGTGTCTATTCTTCTTAGTCAGTTTGTTTATCTCCCTATAGTCAATGCATAGATGAAGGGAACCGTCCGCTTTGGTTGCGAACACCACTGGAGCACCCTATTCTAAAATGCTCCGTCTAATGAACCCCTTCTCGAGAAGCTCTTTAACTTGCTTACTGAGCTCCTTTCTCTCCCTTGGTGTAACGACCCATAAAATTTGGACAATTTGAAATGTGGAATTAACTGAAGTTTAGCGATTACTTATAAATTTATCGAATATATGACTTTGTGTATGATTTGAACCAATTACTCTATTCAAAACGGTTGGTTGGAAATCAAATATTTATTGTCGAATAGTTCAATTGAATCTGGTTGGGTAATTGAATTAAATTCAACAAGAAAATATGAATGGTTGAAAAATAAAACGTTATCGACATTAAACGAAACTAGAGATTTTATATGTTGGAATATATGAAGCATTGGCTTGAATATGTGTGTGTTTGTGAATGTAAGAAAAAATTGAAATAAACATTTCAAAATTTTGAATCGAACGAAGCTGTATTGTGAATAACAGTGAACCGATAAATATAAATCATAATTAAAATAACGTCGTACAAAATCAGAGTCAGATTACAGACAGAATAGTTTTACTGAATTCAGAACGCGAAGACAAAGCGGTAGGTATAATTTTTAAGGTATTTGGAGATTATATGGACGACGAAAATTCAGAACGTTACGGGGTAATTTACGGTAAAGATTAATACTATACCCGAATATTACCTACCCTAAATAAACCTACCTCAGTAAATTCCTTCGCACACCATCGATGCCTTGGCCACCACACTATCTAATGCCGTGATCCCAATGTTTCCTTGCTTCCCACGGTTCCTTTGTCATAAATCAAATCGCTTTTCCCCAATCTCTTCAGCTTAAAATCGAAGCTTCGATCTCTTATTGAAGATTCCAGTGGATCAAAACCCTAGACCCACTTCAGAAATCAAAACCGCTAGCGCCCTTTCCTCTCCACCAGGAATCGTTTCTCTCTCCACCGTAACCGCTGCCTCCTCAGTCGTAGTCGTTTAAACCACCGCTGGCACCACGAACTAAAGTTGAGCCTTCACTGCTCGTCTCTATTGTAGTCACTTCTGCATCTTGAAAGCCGCCGCATCAATCGAAATGGTTCCTTCTAAAATTCATGTGCCACCCACTTTAGTATCATTGCTAAAGTTTCTGTTTTCTCCTCTTCGCCACTTCCGTTCTAAGGTGAGTATTCACTCCCGATTAATCTTTGATTCAAGTTCATTAACTTCGGTAATATATCTGAATACAATAGTTAATTTGGGTTTCTCGGGTTGGATTAGCTCACTACACGATTGCTGCCTTGTTGATTGCAGTTATTGGGTTATTTATGTACATATGCATATTTTTGCATCTGAGTATATATGTGTTAACAACATATTAGTCATGGTGAGAGTATTGCGATTTGCGAGTATGGAAGCATTTCGATCTAGACTCCATGGAATCACTTAGATAAGCCCATTCTGATTTGATGTTTTGACTATAGAATGACAACACGTAGTTTGGAGAAAAACGTTCTCTAGTCTAATTTGGTAACTGAGTGGATTGATCCCATGCCTCCGCTTTATTATTCTTGAATGATTAAAATAAATGTGAGTCACACAAACTGTAACTTTCCTTCATTTGAAATCTAGAATACATATATGCATTAGGCACATATACCATTTATGTGTTTTAAAACTATGCAGACTCATGCAATGATTATCATACTGAGTATCCTTTCCATGCTCTAAACCCATGTACTTTTAGACATGGCACAAATTACTTTTACCTAGAAAATGTATACCTACACTCATTTTAATTGTATGCACCCTTGTGAAAAGAAAATCTGAGAAGCATCCTGTCTTGATTTTATGCTGACGTGAATATTGGAAAAAAAATATTAGCATCATATCGAAGTGCTAAGTTTACATAGGGCAAAAAGGGATATGCTGAAATTACTTATACTAATGAATTTGTTAGTAATGTGAATATATATATTTGCTCAAAATGTTGCATATACTTGATTTACTGGAATTTGTATTTGTGCTCGATTGCTTATGCAAAAGAAATTAATTTTTGACCTGAAACCAAGTCATTAGTTCCTCACTATTAAGTCACCATACTCATATATATATTGCAGTACTCCTGAAATGTTGGCACCTTGTTTTGTTGCACTTGTGTATGCTAAAACATATATATGCATATACGCATTTTCGTATGTGTATACATGTATTTAATGATGGACTAAACTAATATTGTCATACGATATTGGTGATATAACAATTTACACTTTCACAACCGGTATGCGTGTTGAAGTCCTTGCATGTGTAGTTGGGCAAATAGTGTATTTTGTCATTAGGGTGAGATAACTTGTGAAACGCACACCCCTGTTGCCTGGAAGTTACTTTGTTATAATAAATCATATGCAGCAACCTACTTTTTGTGCTAACCTCTTATGAGTTACCTTGTTAAGGCTTTGGTGTTACAAATTGGCCTAAAATACATATGCCACTATATTTTAAAAAATCTGGGCATATGCAATACTCTTGTTATTTGCTACCTTGACTTCTCTTAACCTGCTACATGTATACCCCTTTGACTGCATGCCTTACCAACTTAGAACGTTGTCTTAATGTCAACATGGGCAGTATGTATTGTAGATATGTGCCTTATTTGAAAAGGTTGAACCATGGATACATGTGGAAACTTATCTTAAATATATATACATATATGAATATGCTTTCCTGACATGCTACACATCGTTTCTTAGTTGTTCACCTTGGCAAAACCTGAAGGAAATGCAGTTGCATTGTTGAAACCCTAAGCATATATATGATTGCCTCATTTATTCTAGTCATGTGTTCTTTGATTATACACTACTGTTGCATTGACTAAGAAGTCTTAGTTTAAAATATACATGCGAAAATTAGCAAGCTTGTAACCCTGCTATCATGCGTTGACTGCTCGACATAGCTTGATAATGATTGGCCTCATTTATGTTCTTTGTTGCGGAAAAATGGACACTGGTACTGTCCTTTCGTTGGAAATTTCCATTCCATGCCGCCCTAGTTTCGTTGTTACTTGTTATTTCAGATTTTGGGATGTTGAGGCAGTACACACATGTACTTGTACATGTGTGTATGTGCATGCTCCCATTACCGTTGTCCTTGAAATAAAAACTGATATTATGCTTGATACTCGGATATTTACGCACCCCACTGTATATATATATATATCATCGGGTACATATAAGTTTTAGTATATATATACACCCATATGCTATCCCGATTTTTCTCGTCCCAGGTTACCATGATATATTCCGGCAGTTCTCATGGGTTTGATGTATTCGATGTTTAGCGAATTATAGGATTAACTATTTTTTTCAGTTTCTATTGAAGTTAATTTACTTGAACTATGATTAATCCTGACTCGAGTGTTTTTATGTTTTTGCATGGAACGCTCGAGTCAGACCCAGAGCGTCACAGATTTAGAGATTTCAGCTCAGAATTTGAAGATTGGTAAAGCTGGGGATTCCGAAGACGCGCACTCTGAAGATTTCAAAAAGTAATTATTTTTCTTATTTCAAAACCCCGCTGTATATTAAAATTTGTATCAAAATTCTTATTATAAATAAAAGTTATTCCTGTTGTTCAATACTATGTTAATTATTTTATTCTGTGTTGATTCGGTTATTAAATTCTATAAGCTAAATAACGATCCGTTGATTTGAACGTTTTAAATTGGTTTAAGTACCGGTTCGAAGCGGTCAAAAAGGCAGGACGTTACACTTGGATCCATGTGCCTAACCAGTAAAGCTACGGGCTTTGCATTATCAACAAGATATATACGGAAGTCTATTTCCCGCCTCGGAGGTAAGCCCTTCACCTCTTCAAAGACATCTGGATATTCCCGGACCAATCTAACTGACTGCAAATTCTCAATAGAAGCATCAAGCGACTCTAGATAACTAAGCATAACCGCGTTCAAGGGATTACAAAAAATTTCGAGAGTGTTACCGAGCCGAGTCAAAAGCCAAACCACTCTTTTCTCACAATCAAGAATGGCACCATTACTGGATAGCCAGTCCATGCCTAAGATCAAACCATATCCCGAGAAGCCCAAAACAAAAGCACTACACCTAAACACAACGCTTAGAATAGAGATTTTTATATCCAAACAAACCATTGACAAATAAGCTGATCCCCAATTGGATTTGAAACGACCAAGGGATCCTCTATCATACTAGTGTCTAGGTGCAGAGATTCTACTAAAGCAGATGAAATAAAGGAGTGTGATGCACCAGAATCAAAGAGAGTGCAAACTGGATGATCATAAAGATAAACTAAACTTTCTACCGAAATATTACTACCTCGTTCCTGTGGAGGTGCCACTAGTGCGTGAACCTGTCCCCCTGAAGTGGATCTAGTCCTCTGTCCCTTCCCTTTCTTCTTTGGGCAATCCTTAGCCATGTGCCCAGTCTCTCCGCAATGGAAATATCCACCATTCATCTTCGCCTTCCTCTTTCTGCAGTCTTTCGCCAAATGTCCAACAATGCCACAGAAATTACACCATCTCTTTTCACGGGATTTGTTGTTCTTCCCACCTTTCTTGAAGTTTGTTTTCTTAGCCAGTAAACCTTCTTTCTTTTCTTGGGGCACTTCCGCCTTTGCCTCTTTCTTGCCCTTGTCTTCCTCATGTAGCAATGCCATGTCCACTAAGCTTTCATAGGTCGCTCTCGTGGGTACATGGGTCATAGAAAGGCTGTGTAGAGGCTCATTTAGGCCTGTGACGAAGCGGAGAGCCTTCTTGTGTTGGGTGTTTACTAAATCCAGCCCAAATCTGGCCAACTGATTAAACTGATTGACGTACTCCCTGATCTTCATACTTTCTTGCTTAAGAGTTAGGAACTTCTCCATCTGCAGGCTTCTCTCAGCTTGGGAGAGAAATTTCATCTCAAATCTCATCCGGAAGTCTTCCCAAGTTTCCACTGGCCTCTCAGCATGGGTAATCTCCCACCAATAAGAAGCTTCATCTTTAAGCAACCATACTGCTAGTTGTATCTTTTGCCTGTCGTCAACCCTGAAAATGACGAACAAATCTTCGGTCTCCTTCATCCAGTTCCTTGCTACCACAAAGGGTTCAGTTCCATGAAAGTCCTTTCCACCATCACCTTGAAGTCTCTACATGTCTTTGCAAAAGCATTACCAAGAGGAGGAGGAGGAGGAGGAACTGCCGCCACTGGGGGAGGAGGAATGTCCGCTGGGCCCGCGCCATTGGCCCTAGCCTCTAGGTACCTCCTGAACCAGCCAGGTACCGGTACTCCCTCTGGAAGGTTAAGGTCTCCAGACATGCTGAAACAAAAAGGAAAGATTCAAAACGAAGGATAGAGAGATGTTACATATGGCTTTGGGGGATTATGCCTTTTAAAATATCAACACTTTTTCTTGAAAAAATGCTTCTTTAAACTTCCTTTTTGAAAATAATTTCAAAAACTTTTATATAGTCTGGTAAACCTATGCTCTGATACCAAGTGAAACACCCCACCTCCATTAAGGCCACACACAAAGGGAATGCCTTAACTTTGGTGTAGGTTTATAGGTAAAAGTCACAGATAAAACACAAAACAGATATAAACACATATGTATAAGCAGCGGAAAACAAACAGACTTTCATTTCAGAAATACGTGTTCATACAAAACATTTCCATAATTGTCTCACAAAAACTTCCAAAACATTACATCATCATTTCTGTCTTGATTATTAAATAAAGAAGCATAAAACAAAATTAAAATTGCATAAGTCCCCATAGAATGTGTCCAAAAGCCGTAGCCATGGAAAGAGAATCCAAACCATACATCTACTATCTTGAAGCTTGCAAAGAGTCTGACTAAGCTGGATTGTTTCCTCCCTATGGACCTAGGGGGGGAATTGGAAGAAAAGAAGACGAAAGAAAAACAGAGTCAGACATAAAGCCTGGTAAATCTAGTGACTCTTCGATATGTGAATAATAAAAAGAGTATGACAGGAATAAACTGGAAATAGGAAAGTATCATAAACTAAGATAAAGTAATTTTGACCCGTCTATACTGTCGCACCCCACACTATATCTCTGCACCTACTTGTATTTGTTCCGACAGGCACCCCATGATCGGGGTGAAGTGATCCCCTTTCTATAGATCGGCTCCTACTCACAAAATAATATGTGTCATACGGCCCCCAATGTTGTAGATACCTATGCTGGTCCCACCCTGGGGTGTATCAAGTCCCGTGGTGGCGGCCCGACACAATTCTAGAATGCATAGTGTATACTACTGGTGTCCAGTGCCCTGTTTGTCTGCTCCGAAGTGTGTGCACGCCCACACTCCGTTAGAACCTACACTGCACCACACGCCGTCGCTTTGACCGCTTACAATCAGCCCAGTAATCGTGCCCGACCCTGCCTAGTTTCAGGGTACCATGATACCTAATTGGGTTACTGCTGAAATGGATCCCCGTTACACTACTACAAAAGTGGGCATATTCGACACTAATTTGTGTGCGTTGCATGAAAAGTGTGGCGAAAGCTATGCATTCTTTGATCTTCTGCAACAACATTCATTTGTTGATGCATTAGATGTGAACGCAGTGTTGCGGTTGGAATTCTTGTGTTGTGACGTGCAACACCAGTTCGAAGTGTTGCATTACATAAATACATGCCAGGTCAGCGATTCGCGTTACCAGTTTAAACATAACCTCAACCGTAGATGCATGATTAATCCAACAGTTCAAATCGATTTCTGCTTCCTATCTGAACATTACCCCCCATAATCCAATCACCAATAGCCACCTGCTATGTGAAATTTTGGCGCAATCTTTCCCCCTTCACGAAATAATTAAAAATAATCTGGTCAATCTATGTTCTTCTTCTCCAACATCTAAAGGTTCTTTCCCTTTTTTTACTGTTGACAAAAAATTAAACCTCAATTCAAATGGACTTACTCCTGGACCATAACTTTAATTTAATTCCTTTCAGTTCGGGAGCTTGTCAAAAAATTAAACTTGAATTCACATGGAAAGAGGTTCAAGCTTTTCTCCACTCGCTGCTCAGATCGGAGATTGGAAATGGACTCTCCGACAATCGAAGCAGCAAAGAGGGTGGTTCATGGCCGAAAGCTTTGGCAATTGCAGCAGGGGTTCATTAAAGAAAGCAGATCTCACGTCAACTTCTGGGCTCGCCTTTCGCTATCATCGAAGACGGCTAGCTTCAGGTTCGAGCTTGGAACTTCATTTTTAGTCGTGTTTATTTTTTTGTTTGCTTGTAGTTAGGCCTGTCAATGAGCTTTGAAATCCGTTCACATCCTTAGTTAGAAAACTAGAAAATACCCAATCTCTGAAAAACAGATGTGGATATGGTGGTATATGGCTTTGAAAATTATTCATCCAACTTTAATTAAGATAAAAACAAATGTAGATCTTTTTTAGGTACTTAAAGCTAGATTAGATTGTTCCTTTACTAAGTTGAATTCCAGTACAATAAAGTTCGCTCGTTTAGTTGGTATCTTTGTCTGCTCCCTGACCTAATTCTGATAACATGTCTTGAACTGATCATAGTTCCGATTAATAGCAGTTCTACAAGAGAAATTGCCAATTTCTGTTCAAATATTTACAAGTTACATTCTCATTTAACATATAGAATTTAAAAAAAAAAAAACATGAACATATCAAGCATAGTCAGCGCTTTTGTAGGCAAATCAAAACTAGCATATTGTACACATACATGTAAGGAGATGCACATGTCTTTTAGGTATCAGCAGGTGACCACACTTATCTTCTCTGAATTATGCTATCAAAGCAGCGCTGTCAATGTGGATACTTACACACATCTTAGACGTATATGTTTATTAAATACACATACATTCATTAGATTGGTTTATCAGTCTGATAGTTGGTTGGGTGATTAATCGAGTTTGGTGTTTTAAGCAACGACTAAAGGAACTGAATTCTTTCATTTAAGCAGCTAATGGAGGCAGGGAGAAAAACTTATGAAGCTTTAAAATCAGAGAACACTAGCTTTAAAAACTAATTTTAGCTTTCTTATAAACTAATTAGCATCATTTGTTCACCAAATTTTCTTTACATTAAATATAAGTATAATTTCATTATCTTTATGAATAAATATATAGCGCTAGTCGTAAGTATTCCAATAATATCCAAAATATCAAGTTACAAAATAGCAAGCTATAAAAATAAGCATACCGGACAACATACAAGTTATAATAGCGTTGTTTCATTGATTTGTGATGTTATAAAATGTTTTTGTAACAAAATATAGTATTTCTGAAAAGCCTGTGCTGCTTAATCTACTTACTGTGCCAAGCGCCAAATCTTCAAAAAGGTTTTGTGCCTTTGCATGTCATGTGCCACAGCTAACACTCATCTGATTAGTAGCGCAACATTCATAGTTATATTAAAAACTACATCCAATCAGTGGTGAAACACAATGCCATTAAAACTGTTATTGCATAATCATATAGTGGGAACCCATGCTACGCTCACTGCATTCATTTAAAATAATATCCCTGTATCATTTTTTTTTCTTTCATTCAAACATAGTTGACATTTTCTTTCTTTATTATTGTTCATCTACTCTTTAATTTGTTACTTTATTGGTCTCTATTTGCAGTATATGCAGTTCAAATTCTCTGTTCCATCTTGTTTATGAGCTGTTCGCATGCAACAACACATTGTACATTGTTTATGAGCTGTTGTCACTGTTTCTTTTTCTTATTTTAGGTACTGTAATAGATGGGGTAAACTAAATTTGGTCGGCCTAGAAACTAATAACAGTTTTACTGTATTGAAATATGGAATACTACCTTTTGGTCTGTTTTTTGTGAACTGGTAATGTTTTAGTGTGTGGAACTTATGATGAACTATGATTTAACACAAGTGGGTTGATTCTTTAAACTTCGTGTGCCGCAAATAAATTAATTGTTCTTACTTTTGAGAAAATTACTAGGTCGTTCTTCAGCTGGATCAACTTTCAGTTCGCTCCGAGGACAAGTCTAGAGAAATTGAAAGATGATAACTTCTTCGAAGTTTAATCTGGTAGCTACCGAAACAGGTAAATTGTGAAAAGTTCCCCAATGTTGTACATAACATCAACGCTTCAGTTGGATGCCACAAACAAATTACATTTCACATCTTCCTATACTATGAGGCTTGCTTAGAAATTATATGAAGGAATCAGACTTCCAAATGGAGAAGACATGGGACTGATAACATGCATGAGAACTGATGGTCTGCATGTTTCTATAGAGGCTGCAGAAGATATAAACTCTTTTGTTAAAGAAAGGTATGCCAAGACTTTTGCACCAAAGATCGTGTAAACACTTTAACGTCATAGGTAAAAAGGGAAGGTATGACTGGTAAAAAGAGCAGATTACTATTTTATGTTTGTTGCCGGAGTTGCATCGTAAGGTGGCAACATCATAGGTAAAAAGGGAAGGTATGACTGGTTATATGGTTAGATAGAACGCTTAATGGAACTTTGACGTCTTAGTGATTTAAATTTACCGTGGAAATTGGATGGATGATTATATTATCCTTATGTTAAAATAATTGACTAGTTGTGGCTCATCTTGCAAAAATCTGTTCCAAAACATTTTGAAAGTGGTGGTGTAAAATGCTTACCATCAACATGTCATATGAAAGAGTTAATGACCAGTTGTGGCTTATTGGCAGTAAACAAATTGTTTTTGACTGTGTTAAAAGGTTCTAACTAACATATTTGTTCTTTCTTGTTTCTGCATATATTGAAGCAGGGACTCATTGAAGCAGGGACTCATCCTGCCTTTAATCTCAAGGTTCAAAAATATATTAAGAGCGCTAGTAATATTTAAAAAAAAGCTTAACATATTATAAAAATATTATATTTATTATTCAGGGATACATGATTGGAAACCCATCCACAGATGAATTTGTCGATTTTGGTTCGAGAATCTCATACGCTCACGGAGAAGGACTTATATCATATGAACATTATGAGGTAAATCTGATTATTCAATTTACTCTAATATATATGTAGTACATTGCACAGATTCTAAAAATCTGCATAATGACCATTAGCTAATCTTCCATAAGTATGTTGTCAGGTGATACAGAACAACTGCAAAACATAAGACTATGTATATCCTGCTTTCCGCAACCAACTATGTGCTGCTGCACTTGATAAATTTGACATGGTAAGATTCTAGTAATAATAAATTATTACACTTTGGCTGGTTGATTTATGGTTAGTTTATCTATTCAATTTTTTGTGTGAATTTATTTAGGCACTTAGGCTACAATTTAGGACATAAATGTTATCTTCTTTATGGTAAGATTCTAGTAATAATTCTTCCACTATATTAGTCAATAGGCCAAACTGGGTACTTTCTAGAACCAAAGAGACTGTTAATCATCTTCTAGTTGCAGTTACCAGTACACTATATGTTTGTATGTAATAAATCACTTTCTCTTTTTCTTTATATTAATGCAAGATTCGTTGCAGAAAGCCTTTTTCAATGTTAAATTGGTTACCCTTAACTGTAATGTATGGGTTCATAAGTGAGGACTTTACTGATTTTCCCTATTCTATTGTAACAGACAACAAGTGGTTCCAAGACAACAAGTGGTTCCCTTAACTGTAAGCGCTGGCATCTGTTATTGCAGAATATTTTTGACGGTATGTATTGGATGCAACCGAAGAATGATATGTAGAATATTTTAGATGGTTTGAATGTGATGATGAATATTTCGGATGAGTTTATTTTATGTACAAAACTGGTATTGCAGAATATTTAATTAAACTGTTGTATTTTTTTTTTCTAATGTAGCATTTGTCGTCTTCTGCTGTTGCATTTACTTTTTTTCTGATGTTGCATTTAAAGATAATGGTGTTGCATTACATAATACAGTGGTGTTGCATTAAATAAAATATTATTAATTCCACATGGCATGTGGACCCCACTGTTGACGTGGCGTGTGACACGTTGGCAGCTGATGTGGTTAGCTGACATGACATGTGACACATGTGCAGCTGACGTGGAGAGCTGACGTGGCATATGACACGTCGGCTGCTGACGTGGAAAGTTCATGTGGGTCCCGCTACCATGACCTGGAAGCTAGGCTCTGGCTTCTGCTTAAGGCAACGCTGTATGTTGTTGCAATACATGCATATGCTGTTGCAATAGGGTTATATATGGTTATAATGCAACACTTTCTTTCCGTGGCCATAGATGGGCAAAAGCGTTGCCTTAGAGGCCTAATGCAACGGCCGCGGATGCCACGCCCTCCTTGTGTTGCCTATTTGAAAAAATGGCCTACGGCAACGCTTTTTTGATCTACGGCCACAGTAAAATAGTGTCGAATATGCCCACTTTTGTAGTAGTGTTACTAGGGATTTCTAGTCAAACATGTTAAGTGGTTAAGTGTCTGTATTAACCTAACCCCACTCATCAGTATTTGTTAACATGTTGAATTGGTTAAGTGTTTTAGTTAACTTAACCCTACCAATCCTGACTTAGCTTTAATTCGTTAAAGCACCGACCACTCACATTAGACAGGTATTGTTGCGGTTACTGGACATTCGGTCGGTTCCGGGCAGGTTTACACCGCAACTCAGTCTAACCTCGGGTCCTTATTGGGCTCAATGCCTTAACCACCCACATTGGATAGGTATTGTTGTGATTACTGGACAGCCGGTCGGTTCCGGGCAGGTTTACATCACAACTCAATACAACCTCGGGTTAAGCATATTCGTATTTTCTAAATTTACATATTTGTCTCTTTTACTTGTTATATGTAAATGTTATGGCCCACTTTCCAAGTTCATTATTTTTGGTATAAGAATTAATACCATTTAAATGTCACCAATTTATTGGCATGTGCCAAACATGCCAATTTCATATATTTTCATGTTTAATCCCAACAATATTCCCCCGTTTGTACGTTCGCAAGATTATAATGAATGTTGGGCTAGATATTTCAGCCCAACTTATAAGCATAGAAGGGAAAGCGTCAAACATGAAGCATTCTAAATAACATAAAGAGTGTATGACATATGAACTTGAAATTTTGAGATCTAACTAGCATAAATCATGGGTTTCAACTTGTCATGTGAAATTGCATTGAAATGGGGATCTAACTAAATAGGTGTCACATGAATTATTTTATTTAGACTTGGATAAACATGAGTCTAAACATATTTAGATCTAGGCATAACATCGAACATAACTAGCATATGACGAGAATATGACATGTCCATAAAGTATGAATTTTTTTATCACATGTGTGAACTAGATCAAATCATATGTCCAATTACAACATGAAACATGTATTAAAGTGGATCTTGGCATGGATCCAATTATGAACTTGCAACCTTTGTGTGAACATATGAACATGTATATAAACTTAATCATGTAGGCATAGAGGCTTTAGCATAAAATATATACATGAGATCTTAACTTGGACATAACACATACAACCTATATTAATCTCATAAACATATAGGTGTAGATTGTAACATGGACTACACAACTTGCATTCATTTGATTAGATCCAACCTCAACTAAATTAATCCACAAACATTCTAATGAAATCATCGCAACATGTATAAATTTACATCGTTAACATTGTACAACATAGTATGATTCCAATTTTCAATCCATATCAAATCACATTCTTATTTCTATTCACATCTCAAACGCAACTAGACTTACAACGAACGATGAACATGAATTCTGGATTCTGAGTTCTGAAATTGAGATGCGTTCCTTTCGGTAGATAAACGTTGTTTTGATTTTAAATATGAATTAGATTTGTTCGTCTCTAAGCTTTCTACAACTGACGGCTACTCCTAGTTTCTCTCCAGCAGCATGACGGCTCCAAACTCTAATTTTCGTGTGAATTTAGGTTGGAGACTTAGGTTGTATTTATATAATTTCAGATTGATTTGAGCCGTCAGATGAAGCCATAGTTAATTGAGACCATCTGTCCCAAAAGAAGCCAATCAAATAGTGACAAGTCAGCCCCAATGACACAGCCAAGCCTCAGAAACCGAACTAGGACCCAACCAGGCAGGTCAGGCCGACCAAGCAGGTCGACCTATAGGTCGACCCCTAGGTGGACCCCCTGGTCGGCCTGGGTACCTAGGTCGACCCCCAGGTCGACCTCCTGGTCGACCTGGGTCCTGGGCGGGAATTTTCCCGTCCAGCCCAATCTGGGTCTGTTTTTGAATTTGAACTGAATTTTGAATTTTAAATTACTTCTGAAACTTCGGAAGGTCATAACTCCTTCATACGAAGTCCGATTTACGCAAACTCGGACTCTATCACAAGCAGAATTCCGAGACGAACGCAATGGCGTAACCCGTTTCCCCTAATTCTTTCATTTTGAATTAATTATACTTTAATTAGTTAACTTAATGTTAACTAAAAATTCGGGGTGTTACATGTATGAATACTCTAATATTGTAATATACCGTTTTTTTATAAGGCATTTGATATATTATATATTGTCCATTCCACTGTGAGGTTCTAATCTTCTTATTCTTCTATTCAATATTTCTTTCTTCCTTTTCTCATCCTCTAACTTCTTTCTATTAACAATCTGAGTTTTCGATACTTGGATTTTTGGCAAGTAATAAAAGATTATGTATTATTGTTGAAAAATTCGAGCATCGAATTTTTTCTGGCCGTTACAGTTGGTATCATAGCAATGGTTTAGGAATAACCTTGGCTTTGTGGCGTAACTCAATAGAGATGGGGTTAGTAATACCCTAAATTGAGTTCAGAGTATAGATATATTAGAACGCGTATTTGGAATTTGAATACAATTTTTTTTTTACTGTTTTGGCTCAATATATTTTATAAAAAGGGTAAGTTTGAATTCTCTTATAAAATTATAATATTATTAGGGTTGACTAAAAATAGAATTCAACTTGATTATCAAATGGTAATTTCCAATGTGAAACCTGAGGATTTAATAGAAATTTGACTTAAGTGAAATATTTGGAAATCAGTTGAATTGTTTGATTGAAATTGATTGCATAAACTTGATTTAAAACAAATCTGAATGGAATGTAATTAATTCAAGTAAATGAATCGGAATGGAATATAAGTTACTAATATGAATTGGATGGTCTGGAAATTTTGCTTGGAATGATTGATTTGAATGGAATTGATTGTAAAATTGAAAGGATTTGACCAAGAGAAAATTTCAAATACGAATATTTAATTTAACTTATTTTAAGAAGAAATGAATAGGTTAAAACTTGATCTGAATATTGAAATAAAATAGAACTTAAAGTCAACAATAGTTTGACTTGATTCGGAAATAGAGACACATGCAAATTAATAAATTGAAATAAAATGTTTGGGTTGGAAGATTGGGTGCATGGGTATAGTTTTAAAAACTTGATTGAAAACCGACCAGATCTTATGAATCTTTATGGATATTTAAAGAAATAACTGGATTGTTAAGAGAATGAAATCCATGAGAATTTAATCATATATAAATGATTGAGTTGTGTGGGAAACTGTTTGGAATGGTCGATATGGATATTGACCTCACTGACATTATTTTGAAACTAATGAAGCTCGTTTGAGTTGAGAACAGGTATAGAGCTAATACTGATTAAATTATAAAGCTGATTGAATCCAGTTTGGTTAGAGCTGCATTATAATTGAGCAGACTCAAGTATAATATATTGCTAATCGCTTATTAACGCTCACAAAAAGGTATGCCTACGCAAAATATAAAATTTTTGGTTTTTAATTTGGGTTTTGAATTGGATTTTTCTGACCATATTGGTCGATGGATTTATTTTTGTTCCTGCCATATTGCAGAAGTCACTCCGTACAGGGGGTACTCTACCAAAATTTAAACTGTTAGAAAATTTTGAAGTCTTTTGGAAAATTTATTATCAAAAATTAATTGGTTTTAAAACTAATCAGATTAATTTTGAAATAAAACTAAGTTTTTACAAAATGTTCTTGTAAAAATAATGGGTTATAGCATTATTTGTTCCTTAGTAATTTCAGAGACGATATTCTTTTAAGGGGGAAGGAATGTAATAGCCCAGAATTTTAACAGTTTTATTTAATATTTAAATATGGCTTTAAATATTGTTTTGGAATTTAAATAATTAAATTTAAAGATCTTGAATAATTATTAATAAATAATAGCATGATAATGATATAATTTCAAAATAATCAAAATTGGTTGAATTTGTAATATTATACGAACTGATCAATATGGAAATATTTAATTGAGTTAGAATTGAATTATATTAGCGTATTCGTTTATTAAACGATATTAGAATGTATAATTTATAAATTATTTATAAAATGAACTGCAACGGCGCGGTAGTTCGTAATATAATGTTTTGAACTTTAATTGATTATACTGGACCCATAATAAGTTGGATTTTTTCAAAACAAGAAACGTCCGGATCTATTAGACAATATTTTTCTAATGGAAGAGAAAAATCGAGTCTTCATATTGTAGATTTTGTTTTATGTCCAAATCAAATTTTCAAAAAGTCGCTATGGAATTCGTTTATACTATATATCGATTTTATTATATAAATAAAAGAGTTTCAATATTTTGAATATCGATTTGGTCTGGAATTAAACCCGGGCTATTTTATTTTGAAACCATTTGTAATCCAGCCCGGGTATATTCAATAATAATATTTTATTTTTATTATATTGGGATATTTAAAATTGGTTTATTTTATTTTAAATTGAACCCTCAAAATGGGCTTTTCTTCAAACGTCCTCCGTTTCCAACGAAATGAATTTTATTGGAATGCATACAATTAATTATTGTTAGATTTCCAGTTTGGAGCCGATTGAAGTTGTTTTACCGGTGCACACAATAAAAAGGCGAACCGATAAATTAAAATAACGCCGTTGTGCAAACGGAGTCCAAATTCACGAAATTAATTTCGTTGGGACCGAAATAACCAGACGTAGCGGTGTATGTATTTTCGTCACGTTTGGAGTTCGCTATGGCGGTGCACATATTAAAAAGTGGCGTTAAATAATGGTAGAATTAACCGTATAAAATACTAAATAACAAATAAAAATCATCCACCTTGTCTATTCAGAAATAAACAGCAAAGCCACCTCGTTAAACACACAGCAAGGTAAAAGATTTCAGGCCGTGTATAAGAGTTAAAAGGAAATATCTACCCTACATCAAATCTCAT
Source organism: Allium sativum (assembly GCA_030737875.1). NCBI lineage: Eukaryota > Viridiplantae > Streptophyta > Magnoliopsida > Asparagales > Amaryllidaceae > Allium > Allium sativum. The sequence goes on from CM060912.1 coordinate 5,863,631, forward strand.
TAATAATATCAGGTTCTCACAAAATAGTCACGAAAATGGTTTTGCATGGGAAGAGGTTTTCTTTTAAAGCTGCTACGAGGAAGGGTGCTGCTAATCAAAGAAAGTTGGGAGAGCTTGGCAGGGATAAGGAGGTTACTGCGTGTTAAACAAGAACAATTGGGGGGAGACGTGCGTGTTTGTAAAAGCCCGTAAATCCGTACCTATTTGAGATGACTAATATCCTACACATTCAACCCAAAGCGCACAAAAATACGGATCTTTAATAGAAAGAAATAAGAGGATGAGAAAGATAAGATAGAAATGTTAGAATAGAAGAATAAGAAGAAGAAGTAGCACAACATATAACCTCACATCGCAGCGGAACAAAATATAATATGAAAATAAATCTTTATAAAGAACTTGTACATAATACTTACAATCATCAGAGTATAACAGTCGACAATCTGGATAGTTATAATAACTTATCCTCATATACAACACACAGTGGAATAATACTGGATAATTCTATACGTCTGAACTCCTCTAGCTTGTCTCTGGACTTCACAACATTCATTAACCTGAAGCTATAACTCGGGCTGACCAAAGACATTGCAAACGCCACGGGTCAGTTTGGAGAACCAGCGTCAGAAAAACTCACTAAGTTTGAATACATCCATATGGCTTTACTTTGAAAACCTTTCGAAAGAAAGGGTAATAATAAGACCAGTCCAGAAATAAACACGGACGGTTTTTACCTTACTATAACCAAAACATTTTTGGAAATCAATACTAGTCTAATATTATAATAGTGATGTAAAACAAGTAAATAACCAAGTAGTAGAACGCTTGCATCTCACACTCTACATATATAGTATAAAATCGAAAACCGTGGGCCTTTATTGGAGATTGAATTCCAACTATGACAAGGTATGGGATCACCTTCCGATCAGTGTACTCTAGAGGGATTACACTAGGGTTCAACAAGAACATCTTGCAACCCGGCCACACATGACCGCCCACTCATTTAGCTTGGTGTAGCGAATGTATTATCACCCTGATGGTTTTAAGGGCCCACCATCCATCCGTGGAGATACAGAAGCGAAAGAAGTACAAATAAGGAATTTCTCTAGATTGGTGATAATACACCCTGCTTTGAAATGACTCACCGAGCCATGCTACCTTTCCGATTTTTGTCTTTTCCTGGTTGTGAGGCTAGAGGCTACGTTGTCTTTTAGAACAGCACACCACCATTTACTTTGAATCCACATCGTCAAATCCGTAAATTACATATTGATTATACAATTACACTCTGGGTGTTAAAATAAAGAGAAGTTGTCTTCCCCCCACCAACTTGGTATACTCATAAAATTCAATGTCCATGATCATCGGAAATACTCTGTCAGACATTCGTCCATACAAGTTGTCCTGGGTCTGGACAAACCGAAGGCACTCTCCTACTGTGTCCAAATGAATCGGTAGCGAGTAGTCCTTAGAAATCGGTAAATCAACCACGACTGAATCACGTCAGAATATCTCTGGTTGCAATCCCAAAGAATAATCGATAAGTAATCCTTTCGCTTATGAAGATCCACGGTCTTCAATGGCTCCGTCTTCAATCAGCACCTTTCACGATTTCGTATTCATTGGTCGGAATGGTTTTCGAATATAAATTCGATCCCGGTCTTTCCATACCAATAATCGTTGGCCAGATTTTGATAGTCGGTTATTTAACTATCAAAATAAAACAAACATTCATCCATAAAAAAAAGAAAATGAATTCACTGATTCAATACCTAGCATCACTTAGCCTCTTTTAATTTACCATCGATTTATTAAACTCCTAAAACTTTCAATACTAAAAAAACATTTCCTTTTTATCTCTGTTCTGCCCCACTCAACCTGATATCAAAATATCTAATATTTTATCCAAACCCAGGTACTCACTCAAATCCTTATTTCATATCCAATTTCTATTCATTCACTAATCCCATTAACAAAACCCCATTTCATCACATTCCAAATCATTTACAAATAACATTTGTAAACATGTTTATTATTTACGGGCAATCCTTCTTGCCATTTCTTTTAAATCCGTCTCCATGTATTTACGACTCCTCAAATCCATTTAAATCTTTTGAAAACTTATAAATTTCATTTATGACATTTCGAGTGTCTTTTAATACCTAAATGCATTTATCCGTTCAGTTATACATCTCTTATCCATTTATGGAATAATACTATTTTGAAATCTCTATTTATCTTAAATGATTTTAAAGACGTAATTAAACTCCGATGATTTATTTTCAAGGTCATGTTTCAAAATCATATACGAATATGGTTTTGAAAACGTTCATAACTGATTTAATATTGATTCCAGAAATCTAATATTTCTCTCCGATAATATTAAAGAGGCAAATGTCTACTGAAGTATCAAACCGTGAAATATCAGTCAATTCCATATTTAATAACAATATATGATTATACTAATAAACACTATCCATAATAGTGAGGAATCCGGTCGGATTCCTCCAACTTGTCCTTCCCTACATCACAATGGGTTATCTCAATTTCAATAAATATCAAAATAGAAATAAACAGTTTAAATAACGTTCAATAATCTATCAACAATATCTATTCAAGCATCCAATCATTTATTAAATACGTTTATATTACTATAAACGTAACCAACAAGGTAAGTAACTCGGTTGGAATATAATTGATATAATAACGATTTATTTCAATTAAATTAAACAAACATTTAATTTAATTAATGAATATTAAAAATATTCAGCATCCATGCAAACAATCAGCCAATCATCAATCACTAGCAAACCTTTCACGCAAATTAAAAACCCGGTTTATATAAAATATAAATGGGATAAACTGAGTGAGTTGAACTCACCTTGGGTTTCCATTCGTTATCAGAACTATTTGTTTTACAAGCTTCTGCGTTTATTTCCGTCCATTCCAATTCCAAAATCTGACGCTCATTGATATGGGTCCACCGCTCCTTGTTTATTCTAATTCTGTGTACGAGTGACACGGTTATATATTTAATACGTTATTCTCCCATTAGATAATATTATTATTATCTTAAAAAAATATTTATTACTCCAATTTTCCATTTTGTAAATTAAAATGATTAGGAACGATATATCAGTTTTAGGCCACACGTGTTATACTTAATATACATACACTATATTTTTATGCACCTAAATTTCTAGTTAACTTAACATATATATTCCTACATCTTGACTTATGTTATAACAACTTGGATTAGGGAAGATCAATTAGGAATATGGTTAAACAGGCATGACATATTTAATTTGAGGTGGCACGTTAAAAACTAGGCAAACGTTAACTCATGGTATAACGAAATGTCCACGTTAAACAAGGATTGACATATTATAACATTTTTGAGCACGTGATGTTACTTACTTACAACCGCTTATTATTCCATTACTTACGTTATCATTATAATATAACAATATAGTTTGGATTAGGCTACTTAAAATTAGCCATTGTGAAATATTATACCCAGGCCACTGTACCTGTTGCTTCTTCACCTGTAATCCAACACGCCGCAAGTTCCTCCTATAATCCGCTTCTCAAGCCGTCATCTGCACCGTACGCCGCCACGTTAGAAGCTCCGGTGATCGCCTCCTAACCCGTACTTGCGTTGTGCCCATCTCTCCCCTCGGCTCTCCTCCTTTCTCCAGTCCCCTAACTGCTAGTGTAAACTGCGCCTCCACTTCTCAGCGATCTCTTCTCTTCATGTGTACACGAGCGCCTGCTCTTCTGTTTATATATTATAATTTTCACTTCTCCATACTTTTTCTTTATTCCCATCAGCTTTTCCATTCTCCTGCTACTGTCAACGCCTCTCTCCCTCCATTGTTTACTGCTTCCACATCCTTCACCATATTTCACCGCTCCAGTCCGTCATTTCCATGAAACAAACAAAAATTCCCCTATTCAAGGATACTAACGCCCCATGCAAACTCCTTTTATTTTACTCCCTGGAAACAATGCACACTGTGCATGTGTACCCACTCTTTCTTCCATCATGCGAAAACCCGCATGCTTCTTCGCATGTATACATCTCCATGTACATCTGTTTCTTGCTCCAACGCGTTATCTTCCCACCGCAAAACAGAACCTAGATACCATCTACCCTCCAACACCATCACCTCTGTCCTTATCCATGCAACGCGAGGCTTCCCTCCTTGTATTTCTTGCTTCACGTCACTCTTCCAGACCTGCAAACACACTTTGGAGTTTGGACACAACTTCCCCACGGCAGCTTGTCTTCCCCTTCTGTTTCTCTCACCCACTTGCTGTATGAACTTTTGAACTTCTTGCCGATCCAACAGTCCTGTTTAACCACACGGTTCGACCACCGTGATATGCACCTTCACTGCTGCCCACTGCGCACTCATTTAACACAGACCACCAGTTACACGCATACACTGCTCACCACCAGAACACGACAACTTGAATGGTTGAGGAGTTTGAATTTAAACAGTGGAGAGGATTCTGTTTTATTTAAAGGAATGTTTAAGTTTTATTTTAAGTTGCTGAGACTTTATACTTCTGGAAGAGGAAATGAATAGAACGGTCTCAAGCTTTATGGGGAGAGAGATTGCTATTTATACAAGAGAGAGTGCAGAGGATAAGGTTAATGTTATTTCGATCTATAGAATAGCTGAAAGAAATAGGCGTTGAAAATGTTGAAGTATAGGCCGCTGAAATGAAATGCCTGTCACTGTGCGTAGTGGTAAAGAGTATGGGCAGTGTGGTTTTGATATTAGGATAGGTGAAACAGGTTGACAGATAGGCTTTTGCATTCTCATTGGTTGAGTAAGCAATGAGCGAGAGATATTTGGTACAAATTCCATATGCGATTAAAGAAAATTTAGGAGGTTAACTTTGCATTAATAATACAAGGCTACGCATTCAGACAATTGTGATTTACCGATTTTCGAAAATGACATGCGGGGAATGATCTGCTTGTTTTTTAGTTTGTTACGTTTAAAATTTAAATTCATTATGTTAGGTTTTTATACGGTTGTTATATTCTAAAGTTAATCACCGCTTTTTAGGTTGAGCGAATCACTATTCATACCGATGCTAATACCATCCAAACGAAGTGAAGGTGGACGCACTGGTCCCAATGAAACTAATTTCGTTCAAAACGAACTCCATTTGCAAAAACGGCCTTAATTTCATTTCAGTTTATTTATCAGTTCACCCTTAAATTTCGTCTAATTACAAAACATTTCCGATTGGCTTCAAATTGGAAATCTAACAATAATTAATTATACGCATTCCAATAAAACTTGTTTCATCGAAAATGGAGATCGTTTGGAAAAACAATTTTATTTAAAGCTTATATAATGTCCATAAAATAATATTTAATTCATAAACAGTTCAATTTAATGATAACAAATTTATAACATCATATATATTCAAATTGAATCTTATACAGGTTCAGACTCAACCGATATAGATCTTTAAACTCAATATTTAGAAATACAGGTTAAAACGGTATTCAAATATGTAGAAATTCCTCTATATTTATTAATTAAATCGTTATAATTTATTAACAATTCCATGGCGATCATTTCAGAATTTGATTTTGACATAACTTGCAATTTATACGGTGAAATCTCGATTTTTCTATTTTATTAGAAAAATATAATCAAATCTATTCAAACATTTCTTATTTCGCCGAATTCTGACTTATATCGGATCCAGTATATTCAATTAAAGTTCAGATCGAAAATTATGAACTACCTCGGTGTTTCGAGCTCATTTTAATTAATTTATAAATATATAAATTCGAACTCCACTTTATTAAATAAATTCGATATAAAATCCATTAATATAAATAAATCAATATTTAAAACGAATTTAAATATTCGTAATTAATCATTCGAAAATCTGGGATGTTACAGTGTTGAAGGTGGTTAAGGGGGATGTTCAGTGCAGTTCGTAAGGGAGTTCGCTGGTGCAGATGACCGTGGGGATGAACGGTTGGTGATGAACGGTAGGGAAAGTAGAGAGAGGCGTGGTGGCTTGCTGAGTGGATTGGTGCGAGTGGGAAGTGATGTCAATGGGTTTATAATATACTGGAGTATGGTTGTGTGGCGTTTGAGGGATTCACGTATTGAAGAGAAGAAGCATAGGAGGCTGAAGTTTGGGTGTGAGGAGCCTATGGAAATTGGTCAGAGGTGTTGTAGGGTAGTGATCAGTAAGCGGTGGGGAAGGAAAGTAGGGACGTGGCGCTGAAAGGTTTCAGGTAGTGAAGACACTTTCGTATTTGAAAAGAAAAAAAAAAAAAAAAGGCGCTAGTGCATTTTCTGCTGAAGGAATAAAAAGGGGACGTGGGGTTGTTTCAGCGAGGTGGAGAAATTATGGCAGTAGGTCACGCAGATTGAAAGGGAGAAAAAGAAATGTACGTGGAACGATGGAGGATGAACAGAAAGTCTGCGTCGGATTAAGCATCAACTGGGTAAAACAAGGATTAAGGGGTAATTATCAGTAATTAATGAAAATTAGTTTTTGTGATAATTAATCATAAAGGATATATATATATATATATATATGTGTGTGTGTGTGTGTGTGTGTGTGTGTGTGTGTGTGTGTGTGTGTGTGTGTGTGTTCGATATCTTGAAAATTATAATAGTTATAATTCGTTCATTCGTGAACAGAATTACGCAAAACGAATCACGTTGGAATCGCTGCAACAAAGGCTTTGTTGCTGAGTTGATTCGGAAGGAACGGGAAACGATAGGGATATCATTTAATTCTAAATGTTGTTTAAAATTAAATGAAATAATATAGATTCATTGATCCGTCAAATCGCAAACAAAAGGTGAGTTAACTCTCACACCTTCTGGAATTCCATGATGTGATTAAATTCATATAATTAGAATCTGTTGTTGATATTATAAATTGATTTGGATGCTATGGAGGTTATTTGTTTGATATTGGTTGCCATTAATTTTATTTAACTGCATTGGATGAAATTTCTATTTCATGTATTATTATCAAATGTTATAAATATTGTAATGCATAGAAGAACAGGTTGGAGGAATCCAACCGGATTCCTCAAATGGTATATATGCTGTTTTTTTATGTTACTGTAACATCCCACCTCCGCCAGGGTGACTCTTGCAAGCACTCTGACTTTGGAGGGGCGTTTGAATCAGGTAAACATGCATAATGATATATTAAGGCAGAACAAGAACATATGTATATATGTAAACAGAGTAAATAACATAGATAAAACAGCGGAAGATTTTCAAACCATTTCAAAACAAGTCTGGTACAACATAATGTTAACTTTCCAAATACACAAGTCTAGATAAAAACAACATTACTGAAAAACTGAAATACATAAGTACTATCCCCAAAATAAGTGATAACCATAGCTAGCTTCATGTCAAGACCGTACATGAGCTAAAATCCCACAAACAAGCGATCAGAAATCCAGCTAAGCTCCAATATTCCCTCCCTGAGAACCTGGGGGGGGGGGGGAACGGAAGAAAAGAGGCGAAAGAAAACAGGTCAGTCAAAAAGACTGAGTAAGCCCTACTACAATCAATGTAAACTGATAAAGTTAACTGGCGTGAGAAGCAGGTATGATCATAAGGATAACAACATACTAGCATGGTGATTAACTAACAAGGTAGATAAAGGTGTCATCGCATAATCAGGTTTAAGGTTTTGCACCACATGTGTACTAGCAAACTAACATGACTGGAATAAACAAGTATTGATCCCTTGGCCCAAGCTTTGGCCCAATAACATGAAATGACCCTAATACAAGGTCCAACCAAACGGTCTAGTCGATCGGCTCCCTAAGCCTAACTCGTCACGTGTTGGTGTCAATACAGCCCAAACATAATTGTAGTCGAACTGTGCCGGGTCCACCCTTCGGGTGTATCAAGCCCTAGGGTGCCAACCCCTGGACACCATAAACATGAGTGCACAGTCTCGATCTACTGGTATCCATGCTTGACTTCTCCAAATACGGACTACGTGCACGACCATAGTCCGTCCGGAACTACATCGGCGTACCACCCTGCCGTCGTTTATTGGTCGCTTACCTCCAGCCCAGTAATCGTGCCCCCTCCCTAGCCTAGTCCCTAGGGCCTTAATGATACAAACTTGAGATTACTGCTGGAGTGGGCCCCCATTGCTAGGATTTTTCTAGTGGGTTAAGTACGGTTTAACCCTCTTGATAATCATGGATTAACTTGGTTAAGTGTAACGATGAGTTCACGACTTAACCCTGACTAATCTACCAAGCCCAAATTGGTTAAGTAGACCATGACTTAACCCTAATCACGAGGCATTAGTTAATTCAATGCGCCTTAACCTCTCACATTAGACCTTGTTGTGGTTACTAGTTAAGCCGGTCGGTTCCGGGTAGCTTTACACCACAACTTGGTCTAACCTCGGGTTCAAGGTACAACATGACCAACTTCTCACATTGGGTCCTATTGTTTGTAGCAACTAGTTAAGCCGGTCGGTTCCGGGTAGGTTTACGCTTCAAACTCAACCCAACCTCGAGTTGGTCACACTTATATTTTCTAAGTGTCATGTTCATCATGTTTCCAAAACACATTACAAGTTTTCAAGCAATTGGGTAGACCTAACTTAATAGGTAAATTCCCAATGGGTAGATCTAACTTAATAGGTAAATTCCCAAGCTTATGTTTTTATGTCTTTTAAGTTTACCCAACCCCAAACGCAATCCCATCGCTTACATATCGCAATAGCGCATAAAGGATAGAAAGAGGGAATTTGGCATAATCATGACATAAAGGTATTGAAGCCACAAGTTTAACATGGTGGCATATGAAATGTTCATATGTTCATACACTTGCATATTACATTTTTAGGCCTCAAAAGCATGCATAAAACCAAACTTGGCATATTGGTGATACATGGTGCTAAATGACATGTAGAAATGGCCATAAGTTCGCATTTAGCCTCACATGCAAGTTATCATAAGGGATATGATAACTTACATGTTGCCAAAATGCAACCTTTAGCCTAAAGCTTGAAGCTTTATGTTCACATACTCAAGATAAGCTTGCATAACACGATAACATGAACAAAATGATCATCCCAAACTTGCATAACATACTTGCATATCATAACATGGCATACTTGCATAGCATAACATGGTAAACTTGCATAACATGATAAACTTGCATATCATAACATAACAAACTTGCATAACATGATAAACTTGCATATCATATCATAATGATCAAACACAACTTGCATCATTAACTTTAGAGTTTAAATATGAAAGTAGAATAGGGCTTACAATGCTTATGAGGACTCAAATGAGTATAGCAAATATAAGAAAGCCCTTATGAAATCAATTAAACCCCAAAATGCAAGCTTCAATAGAAAAACCCTTAAGCCAAAGTGATCAAAACCCTTGCTTTATGATGCAAATATAGAAACTTGACTTGAATGCAAGCTAATGATGCTCATGCAAGCTTGAAAACACTTGTATGCATGGAAAATCTCATAAAAATTTATTTAGGAATTTTATGAAGAGAGTGGAGGCCATGAGAGGATTGATTTTGCCATAGTTTAGTTGTATGAATGAATAATGATGATTTAGGGTTAGGTTAGGGCCTTATTTATAGAGATTAGGACTAGTTCTAGCCGTAGGATTAAACCCTAGTTCCAATCTCAGCCTTTAAAACCGAATCTGGCCCCCAAACTCAACACAAACCCAAAAGGGTGCACCAGGCAAAACTGCCCGGCTGGACCAAGTGGACAGCCAAGTCGACAGGGCTGTCGACTTGGGTCCAACCAAGTCGACTCCCAAGTCGACAGGGCTGTCGACTTGGGTGCTCTGGCGGGAATTTTCCCGCCTGGCCCAATCTGACCTAATTCTCCAAATTCAAACTTGAATTTGAAATCTGTTTTTACTTTGAAATTTTCTGAAAACTTCGTTGGGCCTTAATCGGGTCATCCGGACTCCGATTTTCGAAAACTCGGACTCTATTTCGCGTATTTTTCCGAGACGAACGCAATGGCATGGCCCGTTTCCCTTGATTCTGATTTTAGAATTAAATTCTGCCTCGATTTATGTTATAACAGGTTAATAGAAATACGGGTTGTTACATTCTCCCCTCCTTAAAGGATTTCGTCCCCGAAATCTTCAAGTTAGGAAGAACGTATCCTACCATCCAACATCCATCTACTCAAAACATCATCCACGAGCAATCATTGTCCTTACAAGATTCTAAATGTTGTATGAACATATGCAAAGGTGTGTGTATATGTACTTATCTAATGCAAATATCATCAATGCAAATTATGTTAGTGAAATGAATCCATATGTATGCAATTCCTAACATAATGTATAACATCTATATGCGTGCACATAACATACATCCATATGCAACATCCATGTGATAACACAAAAATTTTCATCCATGAATAAGCATAAACACTCATGCATATGCAATATGAGGAGTGTGTGAGCCGATCTAGTGCCTAACGTGTATAATGCATCCACGAGTAACCACTTGCAAACACTTGCAACCATCAAGCATAACATGTTTCAAACACATGTTTCATCCAAAGGGTTTCTACCTAAGGTTCTCATGACAAGATTAACACGATAAACTAGATAAACATGGATAGCAAAGAGGAAGATATGCCAACAAAGAAAAGAGATTGAGAGTGTACCCTCAAAAAGGAATGGATAAAGCCCACACATCTTCTCCTCGGTTTCCCAAGTTGCGTCTTCTTCGGCTTCACCCCATTGAACCTTCACCAACTTGACCTCTTGATTCCTTAGCTTCTTGGTCTCCATCCCCAAGATACGAATCGGAGCTCTCCTCAAGGTAGCCTCTTTCTCCACTTCCAAATCTTTCAGAACACTTGGCTCAACAACCTCTGCTGATTCATGTAAACACTTCCGGAGATGCGAGACATGAAAAACATCGTGTACTCCGGCAAGCTTCTCGGGTAACTTCACTCTATAAGCCATCTGCCCGATCCTCTCTATAATAGGGAATGGTCCAACAAACCTCGGTGCTAACTTCCCAACGGCTCCAAATCGGACCACATTCCGCAAAGGAGAAACCTTCACGAAAACCATATCCCCAACATCAAACTCCAAATCAGTTCTTCGCTTATCAGCATAGGATTTCTATCGGTCTTGGGCCGCTTTCATCCGTCTCCGAATCAACTCGATCTTCTCGAATGTATCTCTGATCATATCAGGCCCAAGTATAACCTCATCTGTAGTCTCCCACCAACATGTAGGTGACTTGCACGGCCTCCCATATAAAGCTTCGAATGGTGCCATCCCTATGCTTGCCTGATAACTGTTATTATATGCAAACTCAACAAGAGGAAGATGGTCTTCCCAAGTACCACCAAAATACAGAATACAAAGCCTCAACAGATCCTCGAGTACCCTATTCACCCTTTCGGTTTGACCGTCCGTCTGTGGGTGATAAGCAGTACTTAGATTCAACCTCGTGCCCATGGCTTCTTGCAAGCAATTCCAGAACTGACTTGTAAAGATTGGGTCACGGTCACTAACTATACTAGAAGGGACTCCATGTAGTCTCACAATCTCACGAAGATATACAGACGCTAGCCAAGATGCGGTCCTCTTGCTCTTCACCGGAATGAAATGAGCACTCTTCGTAAGTCTGTCCACAATAACCCAAATGCTCGTATTCCCTTTCCTTGACCTTGGTAGCCCATCGATAAAATCCATGGAAATACTCTCCCACTTCCATAGTGGAACGTCTAGAGGATGCAATAGCCCACCGGGCTTCTTCGACTCGGCCTTAACTTGCTGGCAAATGATACATCTAGAGACAAACTCTGCCACATCCTTCTTCATCCCAAGCCAAAAGAAAATGCGCTTCATATCTTTATACATCTTATCTCCGCCCGGATGTATAGTCAACTTAGAGCGATGCACTTCCTCCAGAACTTTTCTTACTAAATCTTCTACCATTGGAACACATAACCTTCCGTCTCTCCTCAGCCAACCCTTGTCATCAATAGAATATCGAGCGAGATGACTAGACGCCTCTCCTCGAATCAGCTTATCCATAATCTCAACTATGTGAGGGTTTTCTCTCTGCGAAGCCCCAACTTGATCAAGAAGGGTAGGTCTGAGTTCCAGAGATGCTAAAGAACCGGTCATCGACTCAATCGCCAAAGAGAAATCAAAGGTTGCCACATACTCTAAATTCTTCATCTCAACGAATAGAGGACTCAGAGTCAACCTTTTTCTACTCAATGCATCTGCTACCACATTCCCCTTGCCAGGGGTATAAGCTATCTCAAAATCGTAGGATGCCAAGAATTCCATCCATCTTTGTTGCCTCAGATTCAGATCCTTCTGAGAAAAGAGATACTTCAATGACTTGTGATCGGTATAAAGCTCAAATCTTTCTCCCAGAAGATAATGGCGCCAAGCCTTGAGTGCATATACTATTGCTGCCAAATCTAAGTCATGAGTGGGATAATTCTTCTCATGCACTTTGAGTTGTCTACCGCCAAAGCATATCACTCTTCCTTCTTGCATCAGAACAGCTCCTAACCCCATGCCACATGCATCGGTGTATACTGTAAATAACTTCCCTCCATCGGGCAAAGCTAGAACATGTGCTGATGTGAGAGCTCTCTTGAGCTTCTGAAAAGCAAGCTCGCATTCTATGCTCCAAGCAAAAACTAAATTCTTCTTCGTCAATTTAGTGAGAGGAGCGGATATCTTTGCGAAGTCCTTGATGAACTTCCGGTAAAAACCCGCAAGACCTAGAAAACTTCTCACTTCGGTTGCATTCCTTGGAGTCTTCCAATCCTGAACTGCAACTACCTTAGCGGGATTCACCGCTAAGCCTTGCTTAGACACTATATGCCCAAGGATTCTAACTTCCCTTCTCCAAAAGTGACACTTAGAGAACTTGGCCTTCAACTGATGCGCTCTAAGTGTATCCATCACCTCCACGAGATGCCTTGCGTGCTCTTCCTCATCCTTAGAGAAGATCAGAATATCATCTACGAAGACCACGACAAACTTGTTCAAGAACTCCCTGAACACCCTACTCATCAAGTCCACGAAATATGCGGGTGCATTAGTCAAGCCGAACGGCATGACAAGCCATTCGAAGAATCCATCTGGAGTCCTGAACGCAGTCTTGTCTATACTATCTTCAGCTACCCTGAGCTGATGGAATCCAGTAGCAAGATCAAGCTGAGAGAAAACAGAAGCACCGACAAGCTGGTCAAAGAGATCATCAATCCTCGGTAACGGGTGTCTGTTCTTCTTAGTCAGCTTATTCAACTCTCGATAGTCAACACAAAGTCGGAGAGAACCATCTGCCTTGGTAGCAAATACCACAGGCGCTCCCCATTCAGATATGATTCGTCTAATGAAGTTCTTTTCAAGCAACTCCTTCACTTGCTTACTTAGCTCCCGCCTTTCACGCAGAGCCATGTGCCGAACGGGCAAAGAAACCGGCTTTGCATTATCCACCAAATAAATGCGGAAATCAATCTCTCTCTTAGGGGGCAACCCCCTAACTTCATCGAAAACATTCGGATACTCTCGAACCACTCTCACAGACTGAAGAGTTTTCATTGACGAGTCGAGTGATTCAAGATAGCACAGCATGACGGGACCTCTCGGATTACAAGAAATTTCTAGGGTGTTTCCGAGGCGAGTCACGAGCCTTACAACCCTATGCTCACAATCAAGAATGGCTCCATATCTGGACAGCCAATCCATGCCCAATATCAATCCGTATCCCCTAAAACCAAGAACATAAGCACTGCACAAGAACTCTACACTCAGTATAGAGATCCTCAAATCCCCACATATCATAGACAAATGGGCGGAACCCCCAATAGGACTTGAGACACAGACGGGATCATCTACCAAGCTAGTACTAAGGTGCAAACTATCAACAAGATCAGATGAGATAAAGCTATGCGATGCACCAGAATCAAACAAGGTACGAACTGGAAAATCAAAAATATATACAAGGCTCTCAACAGAAATACTACCTCGATCGGGAACTGGAGCGGTATTGAGAGCATGAACTTGCCCTCCTGAAGGTCCAGCACGCCGAGTCTGACCCTGGCCTTGCCCTTGCTTCTTCGGGCAATCCTTACTGAAATGTCCAGTCTTACCGCAGAAAAAGCATTCACCATTCTTCCTTTTCCTCTTCTTACAATCCTTAATAAGATGCCCAACTGAACCGCAATAATGGCACTTCTCCTTGTTGTTCTTGCCCTTGTTGTTGTTCCCCTTGTTGCCTTGACTCTTGTTCTTGTTCTTGTTCTGATTGCCTTGACTGCTCTGACCACTTGGATTACCCTGATTTCCTTTCCCCTGGGAATCAGTCTTCTTGGCTTGAGTATCATTCATCTTGACCTCTTTCTTGACATCTCCCTGAAGTAACGCCATATCAACCAAGCTCTCAAACGTGGCCCCATGGGGAATATGTGACATAGCCAATCCCTGCAATGGCTCATTCAATCCTCTAGCAAAACGAAGAGCCTTCTTCTGAGGAGTATTAACCATATCCAAGCCAAAACGAGCTAACTGATTGAACTTGTTCACATATTCTTTGACAGACATATCTCCTTGTTTCAAAGTTATGAACCTCTCCATTTGCAGATTCTCCTCAGTAGAAGATAGAAACTTAAGCACGAACCTTGCCCTGAAATCGGCCCAAGTCTCAACAGGACTAGTACCATTGGTGACTTCCCACCAATAAGCGGCTTCATCCTTCATAAGCCAAACTGCCAACAAGATCTTCCTTTGATCGTCTAACCCATAGATAGCAAATAAATCCTCGGTCTCTTTCAACCAATTTCTGGCCTCTACAAAAGTCTCAGTGCCTTGAAAGTTCTTGCCACCCATTGCTTTGAAATCTTTGCAAGTCTTTGCGAAGTCAGCTTGAGGATGCTGAGGGGGAGGAGGAAGATGAACCTCAGCGACAGGAGGAGGAGGAACATTAACTACCGGAGGAGGAGGAGGAGGAGGGACATCTGCGGGGCCGGCTTTGGTCGCCCTAACCTCCAAAAGTCTCCTATACCAAACAGGTACGTGTACTCCCTCCGGAATAGCAAAGTTATCGGCCATACTGAAACGAAGAAAAAGACAGATTCAGAATGGAGAAAAACGAAGGAATTTTGCTAATGGCTTTTTGGGGAATAGCCTTTAAAATAAACTAGACTTTTCTTTGGAAAATACTTTATACTTGGTTTTGAAAATAGTTTTCCAAAAGTTTTAAAAACTTTTTTTGTTCCTTCTCGTAAACCATATGCTCTGATACCAAATGTAACACCCCACCTCCGCCAGGGTGACTCTTGCAAGCACTCTGACTTTGGAGGGGCGTTTGAATCAGGTAAACATGGATAATGATATATCAAGGCAGAACAAGAACATATGTATATATGTAAACAGAGTAAATAACATAGATAAAACAGCGGACGATTTTCAAACCATTTCAAAACAAGTCTGGTACAACATAATGTTAACTTTCCAAATACACAAGTCTAGATAAAAACAACATTACTGAAAAACTGAAATACATAAGTACTATCCCCAAAATAAGTGATAACCATAGCTAGCTTCATGTCAAGACCGTACATGAGCTAAAATCCCACAAGCAAGCGATCAGAAATCCAGCTAAGCTCCAATATTCCCTCCCTGAGAACCTTGGGGGGGGGGGGGGGGGAACGGAAGAAAAGAGGCGAAAGAAAACAGGTCAGTCAAAAAGACTGAGTAAGCCCTACTACAATCAATGTAAACTGATAAAGTTAACTGGCGTGAGAAGCAGGTATGATCATAAGGATAACAACATACTAGCATGGTGATTAACTAACAAGGTAGATAAAGGTGTCATCGCATAATCAGGTTTAAGGTTTTGCACCACAGGTGTACTAGCAAACTAACATGACTGGAATAAACAAGTATTGATCCCTTGGCCCAAGCTTTGGACCAATAACATGAAATGACCCTAATACAAGGTCCAACCAAACGGTCTAGTCGATCGGCTCCCTAAGCCTAACTCGTCACGTGTTGGTGTCAATACGGCCCAAACATAATTGTAGTCGAACTGTGTCGGGTCCACCCTTCGGGTGTATCAAGCCCTAGGGTGCCAACCCCTGGACACCATAAACATGAGTGCACAGTCTCGATCTACTGGTACCCATGCTTGACTTCTCCAAATATGGACTACGTGCACGACCATAGTCCGTCCGGAACTACATCGGCGTACCACCCTGCCGTCGTTTATTGGTCGCTTACCTCCAGCCCAGTAATCGTGCCCCCTCCCTAGCCTAGTCCCTAGGGCCTTAATGATACAAACTTGGGATTACTGCTGGAGTAGGCCCCCATTGCTAGGATTTTTCTAGTGGGTTAAGTACGGTTTAACCCTCCTGATAATCATGGATTAATTTGGTTAAGTGTAACGATGAGTTCACGACTTAACCCTGACTAATCTACCAAGCCCAAATTGGTTAAGTATTAAGTGGACCATGACTTAACCCTAATCACGAGGCATTAGTTAATTCAATGCGCCTTAACCTCTCACATTAGACCTTGTTGTGGTTACTAGTTAAGCCGGTCGGTTCCGGGTAGCTTTACACCACAACTTGGTCTAACCTCGGGTTCAAGGTACAACATGACCAACTTCTCACATTGGGTCCTATTGTTTGTAGCAACTAGTTAAGCCGGTCGGTTCCGGGTAGGTTTACGCTTCAAACTCAACCCAACCTCGAGTTGGTCACACTTATATTTTCTAAGTGTCATGTCCATCATGTTTCCAAAACACATTACAAGTTTTCAAGCAATTGGGTAGACCTAACTTAATAGGTAAATTCCCAATGGGTAGACCTAACTTAATAGGTAAATTCCCAAGCTTATGTTTTTATGTCTTTTAAGTTTACCCAACCCCAAACGCAATCCCATCGCTTACATATCGCAATAGCGCATAAAGGATAGAAAGAGGGAATTTGGCATAATCATGACATAAAGGTATTGAAGCCACAAGTTTAACATGGTGGCATATGAAATGTTCATATGTTCATACACTTGCATATTACATTTTTAGGCCTCAAAAGCATGCATAAAACCAAACTTGGCATATTGGTGATACCTGGTGCTAAATGACATGTAGAAATGGCCATAAGTTCGCATTTAGCCTCACATGCAAGTTATCATAAGGGATATGATAGCTTACATGTTGCTAAAATGCAACCTTTAGCCTAAAGCTTGAAGCTTTATGTTCACATACTCAAGATAAGCTTGCATAACACGATAACATGAACAAAATGATCATCCCAAACTTGCATAACATACTTGCATATCATAACATGGCATACCTGCATAGCATAACATGGTAAACTTGCATAACATGATAAACTTGCATATCATAACATAACAAACTTGCATAACATGATAAACTTGCATATCATATCATAATGATCAAACACAACTTGCATCATTAACTTTAGAGTTTAAATATGAAAGTAGAATAGGGCTTACAATGCTTATGAGGACTCAAATGAGTATAGCAAATATAAGAAAGCCCTTATGCAATCAATTAAACCCCAAAATGCAAGCTTCAATAGAAAAACCCTTAAGCCAAAGTGATCAAAACCCTTGCTTTATGATGCAAATATAGAAACTTGACTTGAATGCAAGCTAATGATGCTCATGCAAGCTTGAAAACACTTGTATGCATGGAAAATCTCATAAAAATTTATTTCGGAATTTTATGAAGAGAGTGGAGGCCATGAGAGGATTGATTTTGCCATAGTTTAGTTGTATGAATGAATAATGATGATTTAGGGTTAGGTTAGGGCCTTATTTATAGAGATTAGGACTAGTTCTAGCCTTAGGATTAAACCCTAGTTCCAATCTCAGCCCTTAAAACCGAATCTGGCCCCCAAACCCAACACAAACACAAAAGGGTGCACCAGGCAAAATTGCCCGGCTGGACCAAGTCGACAGGGCTGTCGACTTGGGTCCAACCAAGTCGACTCCCAAGTCGACAGGGCTGTCGACTTGGGTGCTCTGGCGGGAATTTTCCCGCCTGGCCCAATCTGACCTAATTCTCCAAATTCAAACTTGAATTTGAAATCTGTTTTTACTTTGAAATTTTCTGAAAACTTCGTTGGGCCTTAATCGGGTCATACGGACTCCGATTTTCGAAAACTCGGACTCTATTTTGCGTATTTTTCCGAGACGAACGCAATGGCATAGCCCGTTTCCCTTGATTCTGATTTTAAAATTAAATTCTGCCTCGATTTATGTTATAACAAGTTAATAGAAATACGGGTTGTTACAGTTACTTATATATGCACTGTTTGAACCCATATAATATTGAAAACCTGTTTGGCTATTGATGTTGAATGGAAATTCAACGTTGTTGTGATTTTAATCAATAAACGGTATTGATTAAGGGATTGGCAACAGTTGAACATAAATCCATCTTTTTGTTAAGAAGTTGATTGGCCGTCAGGAAAATCAACAAAGTTAAGTTATAAAAAATATAATTTTATATTTGAAGTGAAGTTTTAAATTATAATAGAAGTTCTATTTTAAACTAGTATTCTATTGTTAGTTTTTATAAATTGAATATAACGATTGTTTTGACATTCTATGTAAGGTTATAAATAAGTGAAGCCGTGATTACTCTACAAGGTAATATTTTTGGATAATTATTTTAAGACTAACAATTTAGCAACATTATTAGATTAAATTAATCCTAGGGTTAGAAGTAATCAAGTTCAGTTAACGAATTAACTGATGGTATGAAGTTGATTAAATCGACTGTTTTATTGGCAAATGATCATTAGATTAATTGATCTTCAATTAATTTAATAACTTGGCTATTAGTTGTTTAAAATTAATAAGATTCCATATTAATTACATTTTTAATTAATGAAGTTTAAATGATTATTGAAGTAGTATAATTAGTATGGTTTATTAAAGTAAGCGACCAATCTATTGTAAATTATTAATGAAGTAAACTGTTTTACTTCAGCAATGATAAAGTTAATTACTATTTAATTAAAGTAATTGTTTCTTAAATGGAATTCATTTAAGATAATATTGGATTTGTAATGAGATGTTTACTTGAATACTAATTCGGATGAAAAGAAAAAATGTCAAAAGACGAAGAGCGTTAAAGGGTTTAGGTAGGGAAGTTATAAATGAAATTGTATAACAAAGTTGAAGCGAAGAGTTAATGTTGGTGTAAATAGTCATAAATAACGTAGATTTCAAAGTAAGGATATGGGGTTATAAAATCATATTCCAAAATAAAACAAGAAATACAGTTTGATAAATATTATAAGTAATAAGGGGTTTTGAGTTATGGACTTATATCTATTCTAAGATAAGAATGTTGTCGATCAAGGTTTGAGAGGTAAATAAAATATCCCAACTTGAACGATTTCACTACTAATAAGGGATGATATTTGTTGTAATGGAAAGAGATGTCGAGATTAGTTATAAAAGGGGAATATTGCAATGTATTGCAAGTTTTTGAACAATAACAACAAATTAACATTGTTGACCAAGCATAAGCGTGATTTATAAATATATAACTATTCCCCGGAAATGAAAATAGTTTTGATTGGGATTCACTTATTCTAAGTAATAAGTAAGTAACGATGTTTTTCCAAAAAAATGTAGAAATGTTATGTTGGCTTGTGAAGAGAGATAATAATTAAGACTTAATAGATTTCCCGTATTGAATGGTAATCTTCAAGTGTGGAATTTGATAAAAACATTTGAGTATGTATAATGATATAGTATGTCGTTCGACATTGACTTGGGTCGTCTAAGAAATGATAATTGAATATTGAATAGAATATATATATCGTTATTTCTGAAGTAAAGTAAGGCTAAAGGGGTTTTTGAAATATAATGTAATATTTCCAAGAAAGGGAAATAAAAAGGATTTTAATATGTGATATTAATAAAAAGGAGTTGGTAAATATAGTTGTTGATTCCAAATAACGAAAGTAAAGAATTTTTGCCGAGATAAACAAATGGAATCGAAATTTAAATCAATGAAATGATTTTTAATGATTCGATAAGGGGTTTAATGAAGGATTTTAAATAGTAAGGTCTGAGCTGCCAATATACTTGACGTACTATTTGAGATTGATAGTTAAAAACCTGACTATCAATAGAATATAATATTAGACCTTTTGTCGTGTTGTTTCGAAGAGACGGGATTGGAACTAGACCCAAAAACACTTTGAACCAACGTTGCGTACGAAACAAACTTGAAGCAAATGAAGATGGAGCAATTAAACAAAAACGGAAGAACTACTTGTAATCTCGGGTTCGCGCCCCGAGATAAACTGTTGTTTTGTCGTGGTTGGAATATATGGATTGCAAGGACTACACGCTGCTGATCTATAGGGTCATTCCTAGGATGCAGTAGGAGGGTGCCTTTGGTTCATCATGTTTCTGGATGATTTATGTGGATGGATGACTGACAGAGTGTTTCATGAAACTCACGTACGTTGATTTTTACAAATATACCCAGTTTGGTGGCGGAGGAATCCTCTTGCTTAGCACCCAGAGTATATTTGTGGGCATCAATTAGTGATTTGACGGATCTGACGATGTGGCATTCAAAGTACTAAGATGTTCTCTAATAAAGTATACATAACCTCAAGCCTCATCAACTGAAAATTGATAGAAATTGGGCAGGCAGCATGGCTAGGTGGGTCATACCCAAGCAGGGTGTATTGTCACAATCTAAAGAAAATTCATATTTGTTCTTCTTCCATTTCTGTATCTCCGCGGAAGTGTGGTGGCGCCATAAAACCATATGGTGACAATATATTCGATACACTCAAGTTAAATGAGTGGTCGTTCATGTGTGGCCGGGATGCAAGATGTTCTTGTTGAACCCAGGTGTAGTTCCCTCTAGAGTGCACTGGTCGGAAGGTGGTCCCATACATTGTCATGATGGAAATCCAATCTCCAGTAAGCGTAAAATGGTTTTTGATTATATAATTAATATGTAAAACGTGAGATGCAAGTGTTCTGCTAGATGGTTATTTATTTGTGATTTGATAGACACTATTATAATATCACTGGATTTTGATATATCATAAATTTGTTGGGTTATAGTAAGGTAAAAACCGTCCATGTTTATGTGTGGGTTGGTCTTTCAATTATCCTTTTCTTTCAAAAAGGATTCCCAAAGTTAAACAAGTGTTTTATGTTATGAATTTATCACTGGATGTACTCCAGACTGATCCGGGTGAATTTTGCATTGCTTCAAATGTGCTCGAGTCAGACCGAGTATATTATTAGGTTAGGTTTCGCGTGGAGTTTCAGAAGAAGAGCTGAAGTCGAGATGGATAGCTATATTTACTGTTATTATATATTTCCGCTATGTCTTGTATTGAAATGTATGTATACTCTAATATTGTAATATACCGTTTTTGTATAAAGCATTTGATATATTATATTTTTGTCCATTCCGCTGTGTGCTTCTGATCTTCTTATTCTTCTATTCCAATATTTCTTTCTTTCTTTTCTCATCCTCTAACTTCTTTCTATTAACAATCTGAGTTTTCGATACTTGGATTTTTGGCAAATAATACAAGATTATATATTATTGTTGAAAAATTCGAGCGTTGAATTTTTTCTGGCCATTACATTAGTGTTTTCTGTAATTTACTCATCATCTCTGATGATTGTATTTTTATCGAAATTTTTGTCAAAAGATACGTGTAAAGTTTCTTCTATAATATTCGTACGTTTATTGAAAACTCGATAGGCCTTACTACGTTCTGAATATCCGAAAAAAATTCCATGATCAGCTTTTGGATCAAATTTTCCGAGTTGATCTTTAGTGTTAAGAATAAAGCATTTTAACCCGAAAATCTTAAAGTAAGAAATATTAGGTTTTCTTCCATTGAGAAGTTCATAAGAGGTGTTTTTGGTTAAAGGACGTATGGATATATGATTTAATACATAACATGCAGTTGCTACAAGTTCTACCCAAAAATGTTTTGGTAAAGTACTTTCATTTAATAGAGTTCTAGCAAATTCTTGTAGTGTTCTATTCATCCTTTCTACAACTCCATTTTGTTGTGGAGTCTAGGAATGGAAAAATTATGATTTATTCCTTTTTTTTTTTAGAAAAATGTTCAAATAATCCATTTTTGAATTCACCACCGTGATCACTTCGAATATTTTTAAGTTTTTAATATTCTGAATTCTTTTAACAAAGTTTTTGAAATGTTCAAAAGTATCGCTTTTATTATTCATAAATATTGTCCATGTATATCTTGAGAAGTCATCAATTATTACAAAAACATATCGATTATGATTTATGGATTGAACCTGGGTTGGTCCGAATAAATCCATATGCAATAATTCTAATGGTTGTAAAGTTGATATGACTTTCTTAGATTTAAAGAATGATTTGGTCAAATTCCTATTTGACAATCTTGGCAAAGATTATTTATTTTGAAATTAATTTTTGGTAAAACCTTTACTAATTCATTTTTTGAAAGTTTTTGAATAGTTATAAAATTGATATGACAAAAACCGTTTGTGCCATAACCATGGATCATTATCATTGACTATCAAACACATATCTCTATTATAATTAACTTTGATATTTAAAACATATATATTTCTATCTCTATTACCTTCAAAATGATTTTGATCTTTATAAAAAATATTGCATTTATTTTCAGAAAAGGTTATTTTAAACCTTTGTTGCATAATTGACTAATACTTAATACATTATGTTTTAAATTTTTAACTAAGGAAAGATTAGTAATAAGAGGTAGATTTGATATACCGTAGTTGTAAACATCTCCTTTGCCAATGATAAATCCTTTTGAGCTATCTCCGAAGGTAACAGAGCCACCATCAAAGTATGAAATATTTGTAAGCATATCTTTATCTTCGGTCATGTATTTTGAGCAACCACTATCCAAAATCCATTTTCTCTTTTTGAGTGGGACCTGCAAAAAATATTAATAAACACATTGATACCCACTTTTAATAGGGTCCTGAGAGTTAGATCTTAGGAAGTCAAACCCAAGTGGGTTTAGTATCCCTTTTATAAATATAATTTTTATTATTATGAACGGTTTCCAAAAATAAATTTATATGTTTGTTCCTGATCAAACTATTGTTTGTTTTTGGAACCCATATCTCAATTTTATTTAACTTTTTAGTATATTTTGGCATATTATGTGGTACTTTATTCAAAACTATATTATGTTTTGAATTATTTGTGTTTTTCTTAGGAGAAAATTTTGACTCCTTTTTGAAACCTAGACTATGTTTATTTGTAGAGGATTGAGGGTTTTCTATGATTCTAGATAGATTTTCTCTTCCCTTTTTAAAATTTGATACATTTTTAGTAATGTTATCTAATCTGGTTTGTAAACTAATATTTTCTAACTCCATTTCTTTAATCTTGCTCTTTAAATTGTGATTTTCAGAAATAATTTCATCATTCTTTGACTTTTGAGTTTCAATTCTTGGCTCAAAAGTGAAAGCTGACTATCTGAGTTTGACAAAGATTCTTGAACTTTTTCAACTTCTTCCTCTAATATTTTCATTTCATATTTTAGCATACCTCTTTCAAACTCAGCTTTACTCTGATTTTCACGTGTTTCTTTAAGCTTCATTTTAAGAGTTATTATAGTATTTAAAAATTCAGTGCTTACTTCGACTAAATCATCATAAGATAATCACTAACCTCAGATTCTTGGGCCATGAAGCACACATTTGCTTGTTTATTGTCGTTATCACTATCACTATCTGATGAATCTGAATCTGAATCGTCCCATGTGGTAGAGAAAGCCTTCTTTTTGAGCTTATCTTTCTTATTTTTGTTATTGAAAATTTTCTGATTCTCCTCCTTTAGTTCCAGACAGTCTTTTACTATATGAACTTTCTTGTGACAATTGAAACATTATAAGTTTGCGGTTGAAGGTTTATTTGAGGAATTCTTTTTAAAGCCATTTTTTCTATACTTTGGAAACTTCTAAAATTTTTTGGCAATAAAGGCTAGATCATCGTCTTCTTATTCTGATTCTTCTTTTTCCGCATGAAAGGCTACATTCTTTTCTCTTGTGCCTGATTCTTTTTAGCTTGGAAATTTACTTCATAAGACATAAGGTTGCCTATAAGTTCTTCTGATTCATTGTTGATAAATCGTTGGCTTCCTTAATGGCTAGTACTTTTCTTTCCCATTCGTCGGTTAAGGAGTTTAGTATCTTTGATATGATATCAAAGTCACTGTATTTTTCTCCTAATTCGATTAAGGCATGAAGTATATCTTGAAATCTTGAGTACATGTTGTTTATGGTCTCATTTTGTCTCATCTTAAAATTTTGAAACTGTTTTTTGAGCATTGAGATCTTTGTTTGTACCCTCGTGTAATGTTTTGAGTGTTTCCCATATCTGATGTGCAGTGGTTCAGATGCAAACCCGATTGAATTCATTTCTCTCCAAAGCACAAAATAACATATTCATAGCCTTGGTATTTGCACTTGCTTCGTTTTTCTGAGCTATTGTCCATGCTGAGTATTTAGTAGTAGGAGCCGTATATTGTGTTTGAGTTGTATTCCATGCTTCAAAGCTATTTGCCTGCATATATATATATATTCTCATTCTAGTAGCCCGGTAATTGTAGTGTTGTCCATTGAACAATGGTGGCCTTTTAGTAGATTGCACTTCGACAAATGTAGAAGTGGTTGTGTTGGTACTTGGGTTATTCTCCATATTAAAAGATCAAATAATGGTGTTACAGTTATAGGATGTTTTTGCTCCGATACCAATTAAAAGAGTCTATGCAGTGGTAGGATCATATAATATGAAGTATAGTTAATGTACTATGTAGATAGCAAAGTAAAAAGCAGTAAGTAAAATGACACAGTCGATTTTATACTGGTTCGGACCACTGTCCTACATCCAGTCCCAAACTCCCTTCTGGTATTTCACTAACACAACAACCCTCACTCACCCGGAGGAACAGGTTCACTATTACCCGAGCAGCTGAATGAGATTTCTTGCCTCAACTTATGAAGAGGACTTCCTTTATACACAGAATTAGACGACTATTTGTGTTCTTGATAACACGAATATGTCAAGTTGATGTACACCCTTCCTATAATCTTTCCTTGATGATAATCGTGTAACTTGTGAAAGAATATGGAAGATTTGAAATCTTTAAGAATATAAAAATAGAATGCTTTAGAGATTATGAATGCTTTGAGTAAGATAGAGAGAATGAGAATAATTTTTGGTGAGTGAAAGCATTTGTTGGAATCTCTATTTATAAAGTACGAAAGATTGCAACTTAACATGAAGAGTTTTATCCAAAAGATATGAATATGAAGCTGCAACTCTTCATTGAAAGGTTGTACCCTTTCATTTTCATATGTCTGAATAATAATTTCAGATGTCTATTTTTGAATTGAAAATCAAACAGCAAAGAAATAGGTCATTTCGGAGGTAATTTAGACGTTTGAAATATTCTGGTCAGACGTCTGAATATTGTACGAATTTGAAATTCATTTCAGCAAACACATGTCTGATGAAAGTATTTCAGACGTCTGTTTTTTGGAACAGACCTACGTCTTTGTGAATGTCGTTTGAAAACTAAATATATATAGAATGTGTGTGTATCATCAAGTAAGATTTTAACAATTTAATCTAAGACTCACAGACTCTCAACACATATAATTTTAAATCTATGTTCTTGAATCTGTTATCGAACATTTTACTGCAAAACAGAGTTAGTTGATATATGTATGTTGTGTGTGTACATGTATAGTTGTCATAATCAAAACGCTATACATGGTCCATATCACACAGTCTAACCTATATATGAAAATACAGACATATATCTTTCTACATCTCATGCCTAAGTCTGGAAACTACCTATGCTAACCTATGCTAATGCACATGCCTGTGAAACTAACATTGATCTTATCCTTCATCTATAAATAACACAGCATCTTCCTCCATTGTTGCGGGAAGAAAATATTTCTGGTGATGACTTTTAAATGGCTTCAAAAATTATAAATAAATTTAATCCACCTCTAAATGTAACAAAACCCATATCGTTGCAATCCTGGGAGCAAGCGCTTCGCATTCATACCCATTTCACGGGGTTCAAAAGTATTTTTTTTGCAACTTTTAATATAAAGAGAACAACGTTTCTTGGGTTTTTGTGGAATGGAAGCTTCGATTCACATTTTGGAGATCGATTTTGAGATCGTGTGGTGTTTTAGCATCTATTTGAGAAAAACTGAGTGGTCAAAACAATTTAGGGTCGACATTTTTTTCTGAGGCAACAGTAAACGTTGGTCGGCACGTTCGTTTTTGGTAGCTCGAGCTTTGCGTGATGGTGTCGAGGTTGGAGCTCACGGAAAGAGAAGAATCATGTTAATGTCGGTTTTGATTTGAGCAGAGTGGAGAAGGAGGTAGAGTCTTGGAACAATGTGGCCATGGTAATGTTTATGCTACAAGCAGCGGGACCTTTAGTTGGTGAAGAAGGGTACATTTAGGTTTGGGTTTTAACAAAGGAGGATGGGCCGTTTTTAAATTAGTGAGGCCCAATTTGATAATAAATTAAATTAGTTTTAATTTCATAATGTATATAAACTTATATA
This sequence comes from Allium sativum, assembly GCA_030737875.1. Classification (NCBI taxonomy): domain Eukaryota; kingdom Viridiplantae; phylum Streptophyta; class Magnoliopsida; order Asparagales; family Amaryllidaceae; genus Allium; species Allium sativum. The sequence goes on from CM060912.1 coordinate 5,890,322, forward strand.
TACGATACATCATCCATACATTATCAGTTTTACGGACCGTTTGTCACTTTGGAATCGTATGAACGCAAGCTACGCTATGGAGCTGGTTTGGGACCATTTGAAGCACGTTATAATTTATGGCAAAATAAAAAGCTTGATTGGTCAATCGACCATTAATCGTTATTCAATGATTAACGACTAAAGTGAGTAAACTCACTAACTCCGTCTAGTTTTGTAATATTATAAACATTACTAAATGTTGATATATGATGATTGAATGCCGTGTGATGGTTGTTTGGATGAATTGCTTATAAATTAGTTGAAGCTATAAATATTAGTTATATATATATATATATTTAACGTTGGTTAAATATTGATTCTGTTTATTGTAATATCTTATATTAAAATAAAATTGATGTTTTTTACGTTGATTAACATCTGTGAATGCAGAGAAACAGGTTGGAGGGATTCAACTGGATTCCTCAAAATTATTACTGTTTGTTTTCATATACTATGATATACGATAGGTTAACTGTTCTGTGATAATTTGCTTATGTAGAATGCTTAAATAGCTCTGGCACTAGAATGATTGTTATTCAAAATACCGTAAAAATATATTCATATGAACTAGAAAAGAATTGGGTTTTAAAAAGGAAAAATCTACTTTTAAAATAGAAATTGAATTTCGAATGGACTAGAAGTTAATAACTTGTTTTTAATAATAAAAACAAGTAGTTAATTTATAAACGATGTTCATAAATGAATTGAAATAATTATCTTTGGATAATTTGAAAATGTAAATTCAAGAGTGAATTTAAAAAGGGAAATTGGGAAATGTTTCATAAAGGAAACAATGGAATTTATTTTGATGTTCGAAATGTAAATAAAATTGAGATAAATCCATAGGATTTATAATTAGAATTCGACTGTGTCGAATTTTATAAAAACAATTTATTTTGAGAAATTATATATTATATAATTCGAAACCCTACAAGATAAATAAATATTCGGTTTGAAGCCGATATTTTATAATTAAATGAAAATCAATATAGAATTGTAAACTTATTAAATAAAATAGATTAGAAGTTGAAGTGTAAACGAAATTTGATAAATAAAATGGAATGTAAGTAATAAGTTATATAATGACTTAATAATGGGATTTGAACTGTAATAGTATTTAAAATTGAAATCAAGATTTGATTTGATAAAACGAGTCCAGAGTTTTGTAAAGGAATGATATTCACATTTTAAAGTGAATAATGATTTAATAGCAAACGTTTTATTGATGAAAATGGTTATAAAAGGAAATTGGTAAATGTTTGGAAGTGATAAATTCGAAAGGTAATTTAGAACATTTAGTTGACTTGAAACGGTATATTATTCCAAAGTTCGTAACGTTAATCAAATTGAGATTATTCGAAAGAGAGCTATCGAATAGAGATTATTCGAAAGAGAGTTATGCATCGAAATCGATTATATTGAATTCGCGAAGGTACTATTTTCTTTCCGTTTTAATCAAGATTTATTTATTTATTTAACTAATTAGTTATTATTTTATTTATTTAAATTAATGAATTAAAAATATAAGATTTAATATCTCGGAGCATGGATCATAACACTATTGTTATAATCAACGGTTCCCGTTACGGAAGTGGATTCGTAAATTGCATCCAAAGGTTGCGTAAGCGATGTTTTAATTGTAGTTGTGAGCTTTGTCTATTTCAAAGTTAAGAATGTTGTTCAGTTAAGGTCTGAGAGGTAATTATACTCCAATTGATTGACTTCATAATTGACTAAGGAATAGTTAAGGTTCGAAGGCGAAGGTTGGTTAGAGATACGGTTAGTTAATAAACGATAAATGGGTTGAGTGGCGCAAAGATGTTTTATACAACGTTTTCCAAATATAATTAGAAATGTTTCTAAGCATAGAAAATGTAATAATTTTGTTAATAAGAAGTTAAGAAATAGAGTTAAGGAAATTTGAATCTGACTGGTGATTAGTCGAATTGAATGGCTTCTTGAGTGTCGATATAATGTTGGTTTCGGCCTTCGGGGTTGGTACTTAGGGAGTTATTCTCTTACTAATTTACGGTTAGGGACTGATGAATGTGGAAGAATAATGATGCGTGAATAAGAAATGCAAATGTTTTCCAATGTTAATAACGTCTATTTTCTAAGTATAGGAAATAAGGATTTATGAATAAATGGAAATGTTTTCCAAGAAATTGAGCAAGGCCAAATGAGTTTGAGAATATCTGGGAAAAGAAATGAAATGGAAAATGGATAAATTAATAAGAAAATTAATTTAAAAAGGGCTTAGTATTTCTTGATGTTTGATCTGTAGAATTTCCATTTGGAAATAGGATCGTTGGCTGTATGGATGTTTCTTTTGATAGTTAAATAACAGACTATCAAGATTTTTGACCATTTTATATATTCGTTATCAATACAGAGAGATCGGGATCAGATTTATTATCTGAAAACTACTCTGTATGGGCATAAGCGTTGCAAATCAAATATGCTGGAGATAATTGAAGATGGAGTAAAGTGCAAGAGTTGTTCTGTTAATCCTAAGTTGAAATTACCTAAGATGGATTAATGAGATAGTGCCTTTGGCTTGCCCATTCCCAGGGCAACTTGTATAGACGAATGTCTGACAGAGTATGCCAAACAAATCATCTATATTGATCTCTTCAAATGTATTACGTTTGGTGGTAGAGGAATTCGTTTCTCTTAGCTTTATACATGTGATATTATTGGGAAAGTCGATAAATGGTTTAGCAGGTTTGACGATGTGGCATTCAAAGTAAATGAAGATGTGATATGTCAAAAAGGTAAATATGGCCTCTAGCCTCACAACCGGGAAATGACAAAAATCAGGCAGGCATCATGGCTAAGTGGGTCGCTCCCAATTAGGGTGTATTATCACCTATCTAGAGAAAATTTATTTGCTTCTTTATTCTTTTGATGTTGTCTCTTTCGGGAAACGGTTGCTGATCCCAAACCTTGGTGATAAACATTCTATGCACGTAAGCAAAATGAGTGGTTGGTCATGTGTGATCGGGTTATAAGATGTTCTTGTTGAACCCAGTATTCCTCTCTAGAGATACGTAACCGGAAGGTGGTTCCATAACTTTTCATAGTTGGAAATCAATTCTCCAATAAGAGCCCACGGTTTTAAGTGTATACTTTGTACGTGAAGCGTGAAATGCAAGCGTTCTGCTAGATTGGTATTTACCTTATTTAGGCACTACTATAATACCAGAATAATATTGTATTAAAAAATGTTTTGTTTTATCGTAAGATAAAAACAATCCGTATTTATGTGTGGATTGGTCTTAAGATTATCCTTTCTTTAAAAAGATTTTAAAAAAATTAAACCAAGTGGCTGGGGTTCACTCACACCAGTTACATGACTGACCCAGAGTTTATTTTGTTTTGTTTTACCGTTAATTCTTGGGTGAATATGGCCTTTAGCCTCAAAACCGGAAAATGACAAAAATCGGACAGGTAGCATGGCTAAGTGGTTCGCTCCCAATTAGGGTGTATTATCATCTGTCTACAGAAAATTCATTTTCATCTTTACTTTTTCGATGTTGGCCCTTTCTGGAAATGGTTGTTGATCCCAACCGTTGGTGATATACATTTGATACACTTCAAGCGGAATAAGTGGTTGGTCATGTACGGCCGGGTTACAAGACGATCTTGTTGAACCCAGTGTATTCCTCTCTAGAGATACACTATCGGAAGATGGTTCCATACCTTATCATGGTTGGAAATCCATTCTCCAATAAGAACCAATGGTTTTGATTGTATATTGTGTATGTGGAGTAGATGTCTTATTCAATGTCTTACTTGGTAGAATAGTATCCTGAATTCTAGGGTAGACTTATGTATTATCTTATTGATTACAACTATTTTTCCTTTGTGTGTTTTATTGATTGTTGTCTTATGATTGTTTTACCTATGTTTGTTTGATTGTTTATGTTCACATGATTGCTTATACCTCTATGGTTGTTAGGCATGTAGAATTTCCTTGTCTTTTAGTCCCTTTGTTTCCACACATGACTTAGCAATAAAGGTAGTATTAATTTCAAATATCTCTCTAGGGGAATTTTTGATGATTTAATGCTCTAGATATAAAAGGTCACTTTGGGATTTTGTTCTTTTTTTGTTGGATAGAGTCAGATTTGGCTAGTTATAGTTTTCTAGAACGAGCTGCGTAGATGAGATGCAATCAGAGTTTTTCGCAAATTAAGCTAGAGTTAAGAGAGGAGTTGCTTATTTGAGGTGTCTCTCAACTAAGGGGTCATCAATTATATCTTTTGTTAGTTGTTCGTTTGGAAATTAGTGAATAATATGGGTGTTTGGCATAGTTATATCCATCTTGAATTTTAGTGGTGATTGTACTTAGGGATGGGAATATTGGTTTCATCCTAAATTGTGAGCTTATTTCCTTTGTAGTGATCGCTTTCTATAGTTGTTTTTTAGAGCGATGAGTGACAAATTATCTTGGATCATCACTCAGTCCTTGATGATTTTGGGGACGAAATTCTCTAAAGGAGAAAGAATGTGACAACTCGTATTTTGATGATATGGAATTTAAATGTTTTATTTAAATATTAATCGTTTGCTATTTGATAGTCATGATGTGAGTTTTTTCATAAATGATTGAATTAGGACTCAAGACTATTTACATTGAGTTCAAATTGTTCGTTACGTAGAGAAAAAGTACATGGATCATTATATTTTGAGATTTGATTCCCCAAGGGCAAAGAGTCTCGAAATATGCGTAAAAATTGTTGTTTTGAATATAGTCTCGGATTGTGATGAATTATATATTTTTGGAATCGTCACATAAAGTTGTTTCGCACTGTCAAGTTTTGCATCAAATGGATGTACCATTTGGCTGTGAACTCTTAAAACTTGAGTGTGTTTTGGACACACAATTCTTAACAAAAAGGGGCATTTTGACCTTATAAATACCCCTAACTAGTCATTAACCCAAATTCTTTCCCTAACGCTAGCTGTAGGCTCATCTCATTCGTATCTTCATGGCCTCTTCTACATTAATCTTCAAAAATTAATTCTCCTTTGTTTAGACCATTAAAAGTCACGACATTAGTTCCTAAATCGAGATTCTCTTCAATTCAATATTAGTTTTGCGGCATAAGGTGATGGTCAACTACGCGGTTTTGGATCTAGGGTTGAGATTTGTTTCGATATGGATGGAGATTAGAGAAATTGATGCTTGATTCGACTTTAGGAAGGAGAGATGTAGCTATGATTGCGATTTGGTGAAACTCGATGGCTCATAGAGGTGTGCGATCTCAGGCCGTTCTTGGTTTGCTGTAGGAGGTGGGTGGAGAACGCGTTTTGATTGAGGAGGTTGGGCAATAGAATTTTCGCGTAGGCACATCGGATTTGCAAAGAGGAGTTCAATGGTGAAGTCGCATTCGGTTTTAATGGAACGTAAGTTCATGTCATGGTTTGGATGCATGTGTGATGATGGATTTCAGTGCACGTACATGGCCTGGAAGAATTGGTTTTGTAAAGAATCATTTTGAGGGAATTTTGGTATATATTGTGATTATTACTTTAATTTGTGTCGGTCTAGGTCATATAGCTTGTATTCGCTATAACTTTTGCATACGACAAGAGATTTGGATGTCGTTTCTTGCATTGAACTTGCATTGGTGGGCTCTACATTTTGACATTAGTTTGGGCTGATTTGGCTAAGGTGAATGATATTGTCTCTCGCTGAACCACATTTATTTATACGATGTAAAATTAGCATTTTAAAATGATTTATAACTGAAAATATTAATTGTAGGATAATTAAACCAAGTAATTATTAAATAAATAAATAAATATACTAAAAAGTAATTTGGTTAGTTTAAACCAAACTAATACATTTTTACCTATTTGCGCACTATTACGTGCTATTTTGACATAATTATCAAAATTAAACTATTTTGATACCAAATTCACACGAATTATTTTAGATACGGTTTATTTATATTCTGAATGTTATTATAAATATTTGCATGCTATTTCAGTCAATTTTTAGGATTGTTGGTTGTAGGGTTGTTGTTTGCGTATTTTGGCTGTAAACATCGTTTACGGGTGAAATAGGACTAAGAAATCTTATCCGCTAGATTTTAATGTTATCAATCAAGCCCATAAGTTAGTGGGTACTGATTGAATGCACAAAACTCAAATGGGCTGATAGATTTACAAAGAAGTATCAGAATGGTTAAACTTATTAGAAGGCAAAGGTGGTCGGAGCATAGCGACTGACCAAAGTTTATAGCAATATTAGGATTTGCTGATGGATCTTAAGACGAAGAATCAATTCGGTTGTGAGCTTGGATTTTAAAATAGATGTCGAACTTTTTTGCTTAATGAGTATTTGAATTTTTTTTGGGTTAAATGTACGATCAGAGTGATCATTAATGATTACTGTGAATTGATCGATATTGACTACTATGGTGTCTTGGCCAACTTGATGTTGATGAAGATGCAGTTTCGAAGAGCATGATATTATGGTTCGTTAGATGGTGATTTCAAGACGATGGCTCTTCAGTTGGTGATTTTGGAGTGAAACAAGATGACTGTTTTGTGAGGAGATCAAGATGGATGAGGCAATCAATGGAATGATGTAATGAAATCTCCAAGGTGGTGTTGGAGGCTGTGGTCGTAAATCACTTCCATGGAGTGGAAGTAATACACTTGGAAAGTGTATATCCTTTGGTTGTGAACTCAGATGGAGTGGTCGAAGGTGAATGCACTACGCCAGAAATGACCTTTAGCAGCGTTTGAAAAACGCTACCAAAACCTTTTGGTAGCGTTTTAATGAACGCTACTACAGGTCCCGCAGCTAAAATTCTTGTTTTTTTGGTTGCGTTTTAATAAACGATACCAAATTTTATGGACGGTTGCATTTTTCAAACGCTACTAAAGGTATGTGTGAGTCTTTTTTTCTTTTCTGTAGCGTTTATTCTGTGCAACTAAAAAATTTCGTTGCATTTATTTTTGCCACTAAAAATTCAAGTGTTGTGTTACATTTGTTTTTATAGCGTTTTTTAAACGCTACTAAAACGTATTAACTGTTTTGCAACATATTTTAAATGCTACTATATACTGTTAGTGGCTTACACTATTTACAGCTATGAGTTATATAAGTCATATTGAATCATCAACAATTGTGTAAAAACCTGATTTAAATCAACAATCAATCATATAATTATCATACTCAAGTAACTGAGAATACATTCGTCATGTAAGTATTTTCCATAATCATTTAAATAATAGTTATTTGAATTAGTAAATCACATACTGCAAGCATTCAAAAACAAATTTACACAATAAGTACTAAGAATTAAAGTCACGTCCATTGTTGCTAATGGTCTTCACTCCAGAAAAGTTGATTACCTGTAGATAAGGTTGATAATCAACAATAAGAATTTGACCTAGATGAATAACTACAATAAGATTGCTTAGAATTCTAGCCATATAATCACCATCTAATTTATTCATGGTATTCTCCTTCCAATTAAACAGCTCCCAGGTTATTTGATGTAATTATTACTAAGTTAGTTTGGCTTTAAATTTTTAATAGCATGTTCTCATTATAACCAAGATAGATTAGGATTTAAATATTTTATAATTCCTTATTGTGTTACATCAGCATATCTCCCTGGTTATTTCGATGTTGGATATTTCAGTTGTATCTACTTTTTTAGAATATTCTGTACTGTATCTTGCTACATAATTACTAGCCTGTTCAAGCAAAAATAGCTAGGCAGTTACTGATGATGTTAAGGTTCACATTTAACTTCATTTTATTATTATTATCGTTATTTTTTCTTTTTGGTTCATTTCTTTATTCCAGGGAAGATTCTAAAGAACTCCTGTGTGGTGTTGATCGATCAACACATATTGTTTTTGTTAGATATATGATTTATTTTGTGTCTTCTTATGAAATTTAAACTATAAACATTATTCATGTGATTCTTTTCATCCACACGATACATCTGCATGTGTGTGTGTGTGAATATGTATATAGATATATGTAACTGTATATGAACGTTAAATGACATCCCTATTTTACAGCACCCCTTCTAGCAACCTGAATTTAGGTTTCTTTCTAATATTTATGTTGACCTAGATAAAATTATTTTGAGGAATGATTTGTATAGGGGACCAAGGATATTATTCTTTTCTCTTTTAAATATAATAATAGTGCAGGGATAGTAGGGATAAGTAACTTTAAGATATACAACGTGTTTTAATCTGCTTAGTATGATATAAAAGGTACCTTCTTAGGTTCAATCTTTGGTGGAGGTCCCGTCATATAAAAGCTAGGCATAGGCTTTGCTTTGATGTACAAATTCTTTGGTAACTCCTTTAGAGCTGCCTCATGCTCTGCCTGCATTATGTGTGTGCGCAAGTTGTTTATTATCATCATACTTAAAAAGTAATAGTATGAGAAACATGACTGAACCGAACACTGTATCCGGATTTCAACTTACCTTAGCTCTTGCTTCAGTTTCCATTTTCTCTGCCTCCATAGCTTTATGTTTCTCTTCCAACTTAGCATAGTACTTAACAGAATGATACATTATAAGTTTATCACCATCATTCTTAGTACTTAAACAAATTAAGATGTAAATATACTTCTTCTCTCTTTGCTGCACGCTCTCCACATACAAAACTGGGACCAACAACAACTATAGGTTAAAAACTAGAAGATTTCATAGATGTAGTAAATATATAGCACGTTAAGGAAAATTAGGAAGAAAAAAAAAATACTTTTTGAACATGAGATAATTATTTTTAGAGTAACAAATAAGTCTGGTGAGCAAATAATAAAGCAAAAGGATACAAATAACCAGATGGGCAACCGTCCTCCTCTTCTACATGTAGTGCATTCTCAGATGCTGTAGATATTCCAACTGTTTTTGATATGTGTCTCTTTATTGCAGAACAAAAATGAATCTAAATCTTATGCTAAACAGTCAATGTATCTATATATCTAAGTATTAGATATATTAGATAATAACAACAGTAAAGAGTCGACTTTGTCTCTGGAGCTAATACCTTCGACCAAGTTGTTTGACTGCAAACTAAGGTGTAAGTTGCTACCCTAAATGAGCTCAAAAGCTACGATGATTACTTGTCTTCTTCTCAAAGTAGGATTGACAGAAGTTCCCGGGCTTCCCCTGCAAGAATGCATGTTCAGGCTTTTGATCTTTCCATGTCAGTATTATTGATAATAAAAGTTAGTTTGAAAAAATTCAACATAAATTATTTCAACATAATTCAAACTATAAGATTCTACTGCATTTTCAAACCTGTGGATGGAATTTCATTTTCAGTTAAATTCGTTACTATATTACTTCCAAGCATGACAGCATCATCAACTTATAGCTCACCTTCCAAATGCCAACTCAACCTGCACTTGTACAAAGTTTATATAGGAATCTGAAATCAACCTGCACTTGCAGGAACTAGTAAGCTTAACTCATTAAGGAGAAAATCAAATATGTGAAGCAAGCAAACATTAATAAAATAAAACCAAATATGTGAAGTAAGAAGACATTGATAAAATAAAACAAGTTGAAAATCAAGCTATGCAGATTTTTCTTCTTATGTAATTCCAAGTTCAAAATCTAAACTAAACGAACAACATTGTGAAAATATTGCAAGGTTATCAACGTAAATAGTGAATGACTTGACCACGATAGCGAGTCATAAAAAAGCCACACATGAAATGGCTGCCTATACTTTGTGAAATTATAGGCAATGAAAAATGAAAAATGCAGAGCTACCTATAATTTTCTCTTTATTTTAACAATTTTTTAGTTAAATAAACAATCAAAATCTTTAGGTTAACTTGATTGAATGATTTTAAAATTTCTTATTTGTTTCTCAAGAATTGATCCATTCTCGCATATGTACTGCAACTGCATATCGTATGCTTATGGTTTCTATTACAATATAATTTGATGGTATTCTTATCGAGTGTAATATCATTATCGAATAAGTTTTTAGTGCCACTGCCAGGAAATGCAATTTAATATTAGTTTTACTCCTCGAATTAATATTCTTTTCTTTTTTAATTTGGTGATACTTTTCATTTAAAAAATTGCATTTTGTTATTTCTTTTTCATCTGTTTCATTTTTGTACATTTACTTGTGCATTTATGTGTCTTTTTCTTGGTTTGTTGTTTTCAATTTATGTTCCTTTCTCATTGAGAAAAATTGATTTCGGTAAAATAATTTACATTTGCATTTTCCCCCTCTGTTTTACTTATTTTATGGTGCATAGTATGTTCAATTTTGTCATTTTATTTTAACTTTGCATCCCTGCCCCCATTCATTTTGCAGCATTTCTGCATTTTCTGTTTAGTCTATTTGAATTCATTTTTGTTTGTTTCACACATAAAAAGGGAGAATTTCGCATTGCCCTTGTTACATTCTGTAACACCCCACACCCGCTAAGGTCACTCACTAGGGGAATGCCTTAACTTCGGTGGAGCATTTTAAGTGAATATAGAACAGAAAAATTACACAAGACAGATATAAATACTTGAAATTCTAAAACATCATTTCATTGCAGCAGAAGGTAAACATGTTTAGTTACAACACCATAAAGAGTCAAGTACTAAATATCCATCCTGATAAAAACATAAGTACATAATCCCACTACATAAACAATAGCCATAAAAGAAAAGATAAGCTGGGCTTTACATCACGATCCAAGCTCCAGAAGATTGATAAAGAAATCCGATCAAAGTCCACTAGTGCTAGGCCCAACCTGAGGACCTGAGGGGGAAAAAAGATAAAAACAACGGGGTCAGACATAAGTCTGAGTGAGCCCTATAACTCTAACAACACAATCATTAAAGTAATTAGGGTATGATATAAACTTGGTACGGGATGACTGGGGATAAATGACTACACTAAGTAGCCCACTAGAAATATGATGAACTAAGATAACGGTAAAGACGCATCTACCCACCCAAGGGTAATTACTAACTGCACCACACCAGTCACTCCTACTTAAAGGTTGATCCCACCCAAGGACTTAAAAAATTTACCCAGTAGTTTCGTGTACCCCTAGCTGACTACATAGGTGTCGTCTGCCCCTATCTCCACTAGGTGTACCCACTACTCCCAAGCGATCGGCTCCCTAATGTAGATACCCGTGCTGCCCCACAGTGGGGTGTATCACTCCCCAAAGTGGCAACCCGATACAACAAATGGTGCATGGCTTATATCTACACGATGCAACAACGCCTTACGTACCAGCCCGGGTCCACACACGCATATGAAACCCGTTGGACTCGCGTTGCCACCGCTACCCCGTTTTGGCCTCTTATAATCAAGCCCAGTACGCGTGTCCCGTCCTCGACATGGGTCGAGCCCAATAAGATACATATGGGTTACTGGTTGAAATGGGCCCCCACAAGCTACCACCTAAGCTTGTCAATTTATCTAGTGCGTCCCACTTAACCCTTTAATCATGTTTAATTACATGTTTCCACTTGGTTAAGTCATCTAATCGTATTTTCTATTGCCACCCAAGGCAACCCACTATATTTCTACATGCCACCCAAGGCACTTACTTGATTTCCACATGCCACCCAAGGCACCCACTTAACCCCTCATGCCCACTACATGCTTATCTGGTTAAGTGTTTCTTAATTGATTAAGAACGTAACCGTTGTAAAGACCTCTCACATTAGACTATCTTTTATGGCAGCTGGATTTGCCGGTTGGGTCCGGGCAGCCTTACACCATAACCGAGTCTAACCTCGTATCTTTACACTTGTCACGTATGTAGTTTGTGCCTAAGACCTCTCACATTGGGCCAATCATTTGTAGCCGCTGGATTTGCCGGTCGGTTCCGGGCAGTCTTACGCTACAAAAGGGTCCAACCTCGTGTCTTAGTCGATTAATTACACCTAATTAATCACCCCCGAATTAATTTTCCCTAATCAATTCCAATTTTAACGATGTACATAATTGACTCAATTATGTCCATCACTTTATGGTATGCATAATCATACCAACTTCACACCATTTCATTAACATGTATATTAACCCCATCGTTCCCCACGTAATTCGCTAACATGACATAAAAGGGAAGATTCATCATAAATATAATGGGTTCAACTTGCATAACATTAGCATCAACATGGGTTTAAAGGTGTCAACATGCATATAGCATCAAACCCAACTAGCATAAATAATCAACCCAAACTTGCATGAATCACATATGTCATAAGGAGTTTAACTTGCATAAGTTATTTATGGCATACAAAGGGGTAAACTTGCATATGTATGTATGACATACAAAGGGGTTAACTTGCATATGTATGTATATCATACTAAGGTGTAAACTTGCACATGTTACTTGCATATAATCAAACACCATACTTGCATAACATGTCATATGTGAACTTGCATATAATCATACACCAAACTTGCATACATATCATAGATGAACTTGCATATAATCATACACCAAACTTGCATATCATGGTGTCATAATGGATCAATGTTTCTCATATGACTTGCATAACTTGCATAGCATCATAAACACATAGCATATGACTTGCATAACTTGCATAACATCATGAACATATAGCACATAACTTGCATAACATGCATAACATCATTAACACATAGCATATAACTTGCATAACATGCATTGATCCACATTCATAGCCATAACCTCATTATATCCTATCATAATCATTTCAATAATTGTCATAAGGCTATAGAAAACTCACAACTAGTTGATTAGCACTCCTAAGAAGAAGATTAAGTTGCTAGAGTTGCTTAGAGATTGATTTGAGATGCTATCTTCTTCTACAAATTGATGGAGGCTCCTTCAAGTTGCATTTTGACGGCATGATGGCATTGCTTCTATTTTTAGTATGAATTAGGGTAGTATTAGGGTGTATTTATAGAGTAGTTAGGTGTTTTAGGCCATTAGATTAACCCTAAATCAAATTAGAGCCGTCAGATCAAGTCCTAGCCACCAAAACACAGCCCAAAAGCCAAACAGGTGCACCCAGGTCACCTGGGCTCGACCAGGGAGGTCGACCCCCAGGTCGACCCTAGGGTCGACTCCCCAGGTCGACCCCCTGGGTCTGGCGGGAATTTTCCCGCCTAGCCCATAATCTGCATTTTTGAAATCTGTTTCGTTTTCTGATTTTTCGTGAAACTTCTAAAGCCCATATCTCGGACATACGGACTCCGATTCACGAAATTTCGGACTCTATTTCGCGTATTTTTCCGAGATGAACGCAATGGCATAGCCCGTTTCCCCTGATTCAGATTTTTAAATTTAATTCTGCCCTGTTTTATATTATAGCTAGTTATTCAACATACGGGGTGTTACATTCTCCCCTACTTAAAGGATTTCGTCCCCGAAATCTCTAAGTCAAGAAGAACGTATCCTACCAGCCAAACAACGATCTACTAAACCATCAAACAATGGCATCCATTGTCCTTAGAGTTTCTAATGTTGTATGAACATATGCAAAAAGTGTGTGTATATGTTCCCTATCTAATGCAAAATCAGGCGGTCTACTGATTCAGTTGACCTCCTTAATGCAAACCATGATAGTGCTATGCATCCAATATGTATGCGAAAGAACCCTATCGACACATACTATTACTACATGCGTGCACAACCATTCACCAAAATGCATCATCCATATGATAGCACAACCATTATACATCCATTAATATGGCTACCTACACACAATTTTATGCAATATGCAATATGAAGTGATTGAGCCGATCTAGTGCCTAGAGTGTGTGTATATGCATCCACGAGCAACCACTAGCAAACACTTGCATCCACACGCATCCGTCAAACATAACATGTCTCAAACACATGTTTCAACCATAGGTTTTACCCTATCTAAAGGTCAAAGGTACTAACGAGAGGACATACTAAAGATAAGATAAGTACTAGACAAACGATAAAGGAGGAGTTAAAAGACATACCCTAAAAAAGGAATGGGTATAATGAACGCATCTTCGCTTCTGTCTCCCAAGTAGCATTGCTCTCATCTTCTCCCCATTGCACTTTGACTAGCCGCACCTCTCTGTTCCTCAACTTCCTAATCTCTGACCAAAGGATGCGGGTAGGAGCTCGTCGAATAGTTGCATCACGCTCTACCTCCACTTCTTTTAGCAAGCTCGGCTCTACCACCTCTGCGGTCTCATGTAGGCACTTCCTCAAATGTGGCACATGGAATACGTCATGTACCCCACTAAGTCTCTCGGGTAAATCCACTCTATATGCCATCCGTCCAATCCTTTCCTTAATAGGAAACGGCCCAACAAATCTTGGAGCTAACTTCCCAACGGACCCAAAGCAAACTACATTCCGTAATGGAGATACTTTGACAAAGACCATGTCCTCAACCTCAAACTCCAGATCCGTCCTCCTCTTGTCCGCATAAGATTTTTGCCTATCCTGCGCTGCTTTCATCCTTCTTCGAATCAAATCAATCTTTTCCGAAGTCTCTCTAACCATATCGGGCCCAAGCAAGATCTTATCCGTAGATTCCCACCAACATGTAGGTGATCGACAAGGCCTTCCATAAAGAGCTTCGAAAGGAGCCATACCAATACTGGACTGAAAGCTGTTATTATACGCGAATTCCACCAATGGAAGATGCTCTTCCCATGTACCTCCAAAATCCAAGATACATAGCCTCAAAAGGTCTTCCAGAACATGATTCACCCTCTCGGTCTGGCCGTCCGTCTGAGGATGATATGCGGTGCTCAGACACAACTGAGTCCCCACTGCTTCTTGCAAACTCTTCCAAAACTCGCTAGTGAAGATAGGATCCCGATCACTCACTATGCTAGAGGGTACCCCATGCAATCGAACTATCTCTCGAAGATATACTGAAGCTAGCCATGGAGCAGTCCTCTTGCTCTTCACAAGTATGAAATGGGCGCTCTTAGTAAGTCTGTCTGCCACAACCCAAATTCCCGTATTACCCTTTCTCGATTTGGGTAACCCGTCAATAAAATCCATCGAGACGCTATCCCACTTCCATTGCAGAACTTCAAATGGGTGAAGCAACCCACCTAGTTTCTTTTGCTCCGCTTTCACCTGTTGGCACACCAAGCATCTAGCGACATACTCGGCCACATCCTTTTTCATACCGGCCCAAAAGAAAACTCGCCTCATGTCTTGGTACATATTGTCCCCAACGGGATGAATGGTCATCCTAGAACGGTGTGCATCATCAAGAATAGCCTTCCTCAAACCCTCGTCCTGTGGTACACAAAGTCTACCGTCTCTACGCAAGCACCCCCTATCGTCTAGGGTGTACCTACTCAAATGGCTGGACGACTCCCCCCTTATGAGCCTCTCTACCAACTCAACCAACTGTGGGTCGTCCCGCTGTGCCTCGCCATTCCGCCCCAAAAGAGTAGGTCTGACCTCCAAGGATGCTAGCAAACCGGGTATATAGCCAATGGAAGGTCTGAAATCAAACATCGAGATAAATTCCAAGCTTCATCGTTCCATGAACAATGGACTCAAGGACAACCTTTTTCTACTCAAGGCGTCCGCCACCACGTTACCCTTGCCAGGGATATACGCTATCTCGAAATCATAGGATGCTAAGAACTCCATCCACCTTTGTTGTCTCAAGTTCAAATCCTTCTGAGAAAACAAGTACTTCGATGATTTATGGTCAATGAACAATTCGAATCTCTCACCAAGAAGATAATGGCGCCAAATCTTAAGCGCAAAAACAATAGCGACCAACTCTAAATCATGGGTAGGGTAATTCTTCTCATGCTTCCTCAACTGCCTTTCACCATTGGCTATTACCCTTCCCTCTTGCATTAAGACTGCGCCCGGTCCAGTCCCACAAGCATCGGTATAAACAACAAATGGCTTACTCCCATCTGACAACACTAAGACTGGAGCTGTGGTTAAAGCTCTCTTTAACCGTCGGAACGCATCATCACAATCTACGTCCCATACAAAGACTAGATTCTTCTTCGTCATGCTAGTTAATGGGGCTGATATCTTCGCGAAGTCCTTGATAAACTTCCTATAGTAGCCAGCCAACCCCAAGAAACTCCTCACCTCGGTAGCATTCTTCGGAACCTTCCAATCTTGAATTGATACTACCTTCGCGGAATCCACAACGATCCCTTCCTTGGAGACCACGTGCCCCAAGAACCGCACTTCCTTCCTCCAGAAGTGACATTTAGAAAATTTAGCCTTAAGGGTATGTGCTCGAAGAGTCTCCAACACTTCCCTAAGATGTAGGGCATGCTCTTCTTCACTCTTAGAAAAGACTAAGATGTCATCCACAAAGACCACCACGAACTTATTAAGGAACTCCCTGAACACCCTACTCATCAAATCAACAAAATATGCAGTGGCGTTCGTCAAACCAAATGGCATCACCAGCCACTCATAGAAACCATCCGGAGTCCTAAAGGCAGTCTTGTCTATGCTATCCTCAGCCACCCTCAACTGATGAAACCCCGTGGCCAAGTCCAACTGCGAAAACACCGAAGCGTCAACCAGCTGATCAAAGAGATCATCAATCCTCGACAATGGATGTCTATTCTTCTTTGTAAGCTTGTTGAGTTCTCTATAGTCTACACAAAGGCTGAGGGACCCATCCGCCTTCGTAGCAAAAACTACTGGAGCACCCCACTCCGATATACTTCGTCTTATGAACCCCTTCTCAAGCATCTCCCCTACTTGCTTATGGAGTTCCCTCCTCTCACGAGGAGCCATGTGGCACACTGGTAAAGATATAGGTTTAGCATTATCCACCAGATATATTCGGAAGTCTATCTCCCGCTTCGGAGGTAAGCCCTTCACCTCCTCAAACACATCCGAGTATTCCCGGACCACTCTAATAGATCGCAAACTCTCGACCGAAGCGTCAAGCGATTCAAGATAACTTAGCATAACATATTCCATGGGATTACAAGAGATCTCGAGAGTGTTACCCAAACGGGTCATGAGCCTAACAACTCTCCTTTCACAATCAAGAACGGCACCATTACTGGATAACCAGTCCATGCCCAAAATCAACCCATAGCCCGTGAAGCCCAAAACAAAAGCATCACATCTAAACTCAACTCTAAGTATAGAAATCTTCAAACCCAAACATATCGTGGACAAATAAGTGGAGCCCCCAATTGGGTTTGAAACAACCAAGGGATCATCTACTAGACTGGTGTCTAAGTGCAGTGACTCAACTAATGATGATGAGATAAACGAATGCGATGCGCCAGAATCGAACAATGTACGGACAGGATGATCAAATAGAAAAACCAGACTTTCAACGGAAATAGTTCTACCTCTTTCCTGAATCGGTGGAACCGCGAGAGCCTGAACTTGCCC
This sequence comes from Allium sativum, assembly GCA_030737875.1. Taxonomy (NCBI): domain Eukaryota; kingdom Viridiplantae; phylum Streptophyta; class Magnoliopsida; order Asparagales; family Amaryllidaceae; genus Allium; species Allium sativum. The sequence continues at coordinate 5,907,726 of CM060912.1, forward strand.
GCTTGTCTGACCCGGTGCCACAAGAGCTTGCACCTGTCCTCCTGAGGAAGATCCCGTCCTTTGCCCTTTCTTAGGGCAGTCCTTCACTAGATGCCCTGCTTCACCACAATGGTAGCAGCCAGTCTTCTTCTTCTTCCGACAATCTTTGCTTATGTGGCCTGGTATCCCGCAATTGAAGCACTTCTTCTTTCCCTTGCCACCGTTGCCTTTCCCACCTTTGTTTTGTTGCTGTTGAGGTCTCTTTTGATCTCCCTTCTTCTCGGGTGCCTTATTAGCATTGGGACCCTTCTCTTCCTCATGCATGAGTGCCATGTCAACTAGCTTCTCAAAGGTGGCCCCCATAGGGATATGAGTCATAGCCAAACCATGCATTGGTTCATTCAAGCCTTTCACGAACCTCAAAGCCTTCTTCTCCGGTGTATTCACCATGTCTATGCCAAACCTTGCCAATTGATTAAACTTGTTGACATATTCCTTCACCAAGAGATTTCCTTGCTTTAGAGTCAAGAACCTTTCCATATACAAGTTTTCCTCTGCCCTTGAGAGAAACTTTGCCACAAATCTTTGCCTGAAATCCGCGCAAGAGTCAACGGGGCGTTCTCCATTAGTGACCTCCCACCAGAATGAGGCCTCTCCCTTCATTAACCAAGCATCCAACTTGACTTTCTTTCCTTCTTCCATCTCAAAGATGTCAATCAACTCTTCCACCTCCTTAAGCCAATCTCTAGCCTCCACAAAAGTTTCTGATCCTTGAAAAGGTTTCCCTCCCATAGCTTTAAATTTCTTGCAAGTCTTAGCAAAAGTATCCGTGCGAGGAGGAGGAGGAGGAAGATCGGGTGCTACAGTTGGTGGAGGAACATTTGCTGGACCCGCAGTGGCGGCCCTAGCCTCCATCAATCTCCTATACCATACTGGTATCGTCACACCCTCCGGAAAGTTAAGATCCTCGGCCATACTGAAACGAAAAAGGAAAGATTCAAAACGGGGAATTCGAAAGATAAAGATATGGCTATTGGGGATTATGCTTTTCTTTCAAAAACTTTTCTCTTTAAAGACATGTTTTTGAAAATACTTCTTCCAAAAATGTTTTTAGAAAAATAATTTTCTAAAAATTTTATCTGTTCTGGTAACCTTCGCTCTGATACCACGTGTAACACCCCACACCCGCTAAGGTCACTCACTAGGGGAATGCCTTAACTTCGGTGGAGCATTTTAAGTGAATATATAACAGAAAAATTACACAAGACAGATATAAATACTTGAAATTCTAAAACATCATTTCATTGCAGCAGAAGGTAAACATGTTTAGTTACAACACCATAAAGAGTCAAGTACTAAATATCCATCCTGATAAAAACATAAGTACATAATCCCACTACATAAACAATAGCCATAAAAGAAAAGATAAGCTGGGCTTTACATCACGATCCAAGCTCCAGAAGATAGATAAAGAAATCTGATCAAAGCCCACTAGTGCTAGGCCCAACCTGAGGACCTGAGCGGGAAAAAGATAAAAACAACGGGGTCAGACATAAGTCTGAGTGAGCCCTATAACTCTAACAACACAATCATTAAAGTAATTAGGGTATGATATAAACTTGGCACTGGATGACTGGGGATAAATGACTGCACTAAGTAGCCCACTAGACATAGGATGAACTAAGATAACGGTAAAGACGCATCTACCCACCTAAGGGTAATTACTAACTGCACCACACCAGTCACTCCTACTTAAAGGTTGATCCCACCCAAGGACTTAGAAAATTTACCCAGTAGTTTCGTGTACCCCTAGCTGACTACATAGGTGCCGTCTGCCCCTATCTCCACAAGGTGTACCCACTACTCCCAAGCGATCGGCTCCCTACCGTAGATATCCGTGCTGGCCCCACAGTGGGGTGTATCACTCCCCAAAGTGGCAACCTAATACAACAAATGGTGCATGGCTTATATCTACACGATGCAACAACGCCTTACCTACCAGCCCGGGTCCATACACGCATATGAAACCCGTTGGACTCGCGTTGCCACCGCTACCCCGTTTTGGCCTCTTATAATCAAGCCCAGTACGCGTGTCCCGTCCTCGACATGGGTCGAGCCCAATAAGATACATATGAGTTACTGGTTGAAATGGCCCCCCACAAGCTACCACCTAAGCTTGTCAATTTATCTAGTGCGTCCCACTTAACCCTTTAATCATGTTTAATTACATGTTTCCACTTGGTTAAGTCATCTAATCGTATTTTCTATTGCCACCCAAGGCAACCCACTATATTTCTACATGCCACCCAAGGCACTTACTTGATTTCCACATGCCACCCAAGGCACCCACTTAACCCCTCATGCCCACTACATGCTTATCTGGTTAAGTGTTTCTTAATTGATTAAGAACGTAACCGTTGTAAAGACCTCTCACATTAGACTATCTTTTGTGGCAGCTGGATTTGCCGGTTGGGTCCGGGCAGCCTTACGCCATAACCGAGTCTAACCTCGTGTCTTTACACTTGTCACGTATGTAGTTTGTGCCTAAGACCTCTCACATTGGGCCAATCATTTGTAGCCGCTGGATTTGCCGGTCGGTTCCGGGCAGTCTTACGCTACAAAAGGGTCCAACCTCGTGTCTTAGTCGATTAATTACACCTAATTAATCACCCCCGAATTAATTTTCCCTAATCAATTCCAATTTTAACGATGTACATAATTGACTCAATTATGTCCATCACTTTATGGTATGCATAATCATACCAACTTCACACCATTTCATTAACATGTATATTAACCCCATCGTTCCCCACGTAATTCGCTAACATGACATAAAAGGGAAGATTCATCATAAATATAATGGGTTCAACTTGCATAACATTAGCATCAACATGGGTTTAAAGGTGTCAACATGCATATAGCATCAAACCCAACTAGCATAAATAATCAACCCAAACTTGCATGAATCACATATGTCATAAGGAGTTTAACTTGCATAAGTTATTTATGGCATACAAAGGGGTAAACTTGCATATGTATGTATGACATACAAAGGGGTTAACTTGCATATGTATGTATATCATACTAAGGTGTAAACTTGCACATGTTACTTGCATATAATCAAACACCATACTTGCATAACATGTCATATGTGAACTTGCATATAATCATACACCAAACTTGCATACATATCATAGATGAACTTGCATATAATCATACACCAAACTTGCATATCATGGTGTCATAATGGATCAATGTTTCTCATATGACTTGCTTAACTTGCATAGCATCATAAACACATAGCATATGACTTGCATAACTTGCATAACATCATGAACATATAGCACATAACTTGCATAACATCATTAACACATAGCATATAACTTGCATAACATGCATTGATCCACATTCATAGCCATAACCTCATTATATCCTATCATAATCATTTCAATAAATGGTCATTAAGGCTATAGAAAACTCACAACTTGTTGATTAGCACTTTAAGAAGAAGATTAAGTTGCTAGAGTTGATTAGAGATTGATTTGAGATGCTATCTTCTTCTACAAATTGATGGAGGCTCCTTCAAGTTGCATTTTGACGGCATGACGGCATTGCTTCTATTTTTAGTATGAATTAGGGTAGTATTAGGGTGTATTTATAGAGTAGTTAGGTGTTTTAGGCCATTAGATTTACCCTAAATCAGATTAGAGCCGTCAGATCACGTCCTAGCCACCAAAACACAGCCCAAAAGCCAAACAGGTGCACCCAGGTCACCTGGGCTCGACCAGGGAGGTCGACCCCCAGGTCGACCCTAGGGTCGACTCCCCAGTCGACCTGGTGGGCAGGTCGACTCCCCAGTCGACCCCCAGGTCGACCCCCTGGGTCTGGCGGGAATTTTCCCGCCTAGCCCATAATCTGCATTTTTGAAATCTGTTTCGTTTTCTGATTTTTCGTGAAACTTCTAAAGCCCATATCTCGGACATATGGACTCCGATTCACGAAATTTTGGACTCTATTTCGCGTATTTTTCCGAGACGAACGCAATGGAATAGCCCGTTTCCCCTGATTCAGATTTTTAAATTTAATTCTTCCCTGTTTTATATTATAGCTAGTTATTCAACATACGGGGTGTTACACATTCATTCTATTTTTGTTCCTTTGATACCAACTCTTGGTACTTTATATATTGGTTCTCTGTTTCTCTGTTTTAGCTACTGTTTCTTTGCACTTGTGCTTACACTTGCATTTGATACTTGCATGCAAGTCCATTCTATTAAGTACTACTATTTCTTTACTTGTTATTTATACATTTTTCCTTTCATAAACTGAAAATAAATAAATAAAATCTGCATTGCATTTTGTTTTGATTCTGTATTATGGCTAATACACTACATTTCCAAGTTCTGTTTCATATTACATACACACACACACATATATATATGTATATATATATATATATATATATGAATTTTCACATATAAATTATAATGTTTTTTAGTCAGCTACAATAGTGTTAATTACTGAATCTACATTGAATTACAACAAAAAGCCCAAAAAACAGATGGAAAAAATCAAATGCATAAATAATCTAAAACTTGTAGGCGTACAGCGCACCTTTGTCGAGTACAAATCAATCACAGTAGGAGTATGTTCAATTCTTCATCAATCTTTGCTAGAGCAACATCATGTTGGCCACGCCGATCATAATCTGGGATATCAATAGCATTATCCACATAAGAATTGAAGAAGGGTCTTTTATAGAACTGTCTGTGACACTTCTAGTAGTTTTAACTGAATTTTCCAACTGAATAAAAAACTGTTGCAGAATACTTGCCTTTCCAGAATGATCATACAGAGGCTAAGGTCAGAAAATAAAGAAGGAACGCCCTTGGTAAGAAGAGGTCTGACATATAAGTCTGCTGCCTCTCTAAATCTTTCACCTTGAAGAAAATCTAAAGGTATTCTCTTCACTGTAGAAGACCAACGATATTGCTCCTTGAGTGATTTATACAACGCATCCAACTAATCAATTTTTTCCAGATGTATATTGACCTTTATCAGAGTAAACTCCTATGCACTTTTGCAATCCTTTATAGTATTCATAATTGTCAGGATTCATCATAAGTAATGCTCAATATATTTCCTCTCGTTCCTCCAAACGACCAAGCTTCACAAATATGGAAGCCATTTGTTCTTTGTACGACAATCTGTCAACAATTTTGGACTCTATTTTCTGCATCTTCTCTATAGCCCTTTCAAACTGTCCACACTCCTCTTATTGAGATACCTTGTACAGTAACATTTTTCCATGTTCATATCGCTCATTTTCTGGAGGATAACCATCTTCCAATGTCCCTTCATAGGCCTCTAGTATTTCTATTGCTTTCGAACAATTTGAATTCAAATGATGAGCAACCAAAAAGCTGATCAAATTTGGCCTATGATTTGGCTTTAATGTGAGAAACTGTTGTCAAGTATCAACAAATCCAGTTAAATCACGCATTGGAGCCTGTAACAGTAACAAATCTCACAGGAGTTCAATATTTTCAGGATCAATTCTCAAAGCATTTCTGTAACATTTGATAGCTTCTCTGTAATCTCTATTTGAACGATAGAGAAGACCATAGACATGCCAACATACATGGCTTTTAAGATCATTCTTAAGACCACGACAGGCCAGTTCATAAGCTTTGGATTTCCTATCCGTACAATTCAATATCAGTCCCTTCATTGATAATTTTTCTCCATGTTGGGGAAACTACTTTAAAATGGCATCTGCAGCCATCAATCCCTTTTTATACCGTTTTGTCTCATAGGATTTAACAATGTCTTTGAAGAGATTAGCCTCTTTGGACGGAAGATGATGATTCCCCGCCACTGCCTTGTTAGACACCATTAAAATTGGATTGAAGTAATTCTGAGAACGTTTCATATTATGTTTTCATGAACAACCGTGCATCACAAAAACCACAAACAACAACCAAGTTCATTTCTTATTTCTTTACATTTACAAATTATTACATCAAATTTGGTTGTTTTGCTGTTTTTTTACATTTACAAATTATTACATGAAATTTAGTTTTTTGGTTGTTTTTTTACATTTACATTTACCAAAGAGGACGACTTATGTTTGTTACCTCCGTTTGGTGCATTTCAATTAATTCTATAACTTTTTTTATAACCACAGCCTTTACTCCTACCTCTGTCATACAACCTGAACCATAATTTCAACCTTAAACTTCATTTCGGTTACAATAAATTATCTCCCACTACCTTCATCAAAAAAAAAACTACTTGAACCCAATGGAAACACTCAAAGGCCTGTTTTCTCTCATTGGCCTGAACCAACCATCTCTTCCCAAACATGCTGCATATTTTGTGCACCACAACCGCCTACAGCACCACAACTATAGACATATATGAAATAGGACTAAGGAAACAATGCCAACTAATAAGACTAGCCTATATGAAGATAAAGATTGAATAATGGAGAGGCGAAAGACTTTGCCAATTGAAATGCGTAATTAATAGCTTTTAGCATGATGTTCAAAGTTTAAAAATGTAAACCAGTGCTCTAAACGATACATATAAGTTGATATAACTTAATGCCACTTCCATTAAGTTAAGATGACTTATCCACCTCAGCTTATTTACTTCATAGGATTATCAATCTGGAGTTACATTATAATATTGGTAAAATAACACAATTATAATGTAATATTACAACTTAAAGCATTGGCACTCAAAAAGCATAAACAATACAATTTTAAATTACCAGTTAGTTCACAACAGGCACATAAAGTTCAATCAGTTGCAATAAGATCCATAACTAAAACTTGATCTCCTAGTTACATTGCATCTACGGTTGTTGAATTTGTAAAAGTGTCCTTTTTCCGTATGTTTTCGTGACCGAAAAATGTCCATCCGAATCCGATCAATTTTCATTTGTGACATGAATTAGGGCAACATAATTTATGCAGCAAAAATATTGCCTGGTCCGTGTTTGTTCAAATTGTTTATAACAACTACTAAGTTGACTAGTTGAGTAAAGACTCGTAAAATGCTTATAATCCGGTATATAATTTTAATAATAATGTAATTAATAGAAACATCATTAAAAAAATAAAATCTATTGTAAATAGCAATGTCTGTCTATGTTTGTTCGTGTTCGTTCTGGTCTGCAATCGAAAAACATCTGTTTGTGTTCATTGAATTTTATTTAGAACAACAAAATACATACAAAAGAATTAATATCATGTTGTCTTTTATCTGAAACATATAATTAGCATATTTTCTTATGTGAAAGAAACAATAATAAGAGATGGTGCACTCTTGTGAAAATACTTACAGAACCTTGATCAATCTCACTTGACCTATAGAATCTGGGATCTCTCGAGTGAACTCCCTTGAATCAAATAGCCTACACAATGTAGGTCTGATTACTCTCAAATAGTATTTGTGCATGAAATATATAAAATTTGATATTTTTAACTCTTACAAATTTATAAGTTGCATTTTAGAGCTGAAGAGTCTCTCTCAAATGGTTCCTGATAAATAATTTTTGTCGAAATGGTTTTTTATCAAGGAAATGTGTTAGCTAAACTAAATAGGTAACAAACGGAAAAAAGAAGAAAACTTAAAATTTACTCATAAACGCTAGAAAAACTACAACCTTAAAAAATCCTATGGAGTAGATTTGATTAACTTGCACTTGTAAGTAGTTAGTGCTAAAGTCCCAATACTTTGTGAAACTATTGCATTCATGCATGTTACAAATACTTCATCTATTTTTTTATTTATACCAATTTTTCTCTATAACACAACAATCATAGAGTGAACTAATTTACGGAACGGTTTCTAGTCCAAAATAGTTTACTACTCCAAATCTAACAAGTAAGGGTTTTCGTGCAATCCAACAACCTCAGATTTATAACACAATGCTCACCTCAGACTCTGAGATCGGTCTGTCATAAGTATGGCAACAAAAACACCATGGATGCTATACCAATGCAACTTAACTAGCAATCATGTCTGATTTCTTTTTTTTGCATCCAAATGCATAATTTTAAAACATAGACTATGCAATCACACGTGCATGGATATGAATATAGAAATAAGGCGGCATAATTAAACAAGAGCACATGATGATATAATGCTCTCTAGAAGAAGAATGCAGGCAACAGTTTAAGAATGCAAGTACCTCCACCAGTCGACTCTACTTAGTGTTCAACCTTTTCTGTAAAGCTCTGGACAGCTGTTTATATTCGTCCAAAAGAGTTTTATTATCTGAATGCAAGGAAATCAACTATAATGTTAGTTCAGAAACACTATATTTTGCACATGCTATCAGTTTAATTGAACAAATGATCCAGCTTAAAAGATAATATCAATGAATTAGAACCAAAAGAAGGAGACATTAATTACTTAGTACATGTCTCACAAACAACGGTCTACCCTTATATCTCCTGTATGCCACATGAAAATATGAAATAACAATTTATCTAAAACTAAATATGTACAAAACTAACTATTTCTAATTGTTGGTAGAGACACCTCTAATATACGATGTCACTTTCTTCGAAGGATTTCCACCTATCCCAGATCATAAATGTATATCCGGAAAGCTTCCAGGCTACACTTTTTTTCTATTAGTTACTTTTGAGAAGCATCTAGTGGCTTTTGGCTTTTGAATAAAACATAAACTAATTTTTTGAGATGCGTTCATATAAACAGTAAGGCAAAACGAACATACTAGTTTAATACTGTTACCTGAACTAAATCTAGATACAAGATTTACCCTATAATTTTTTTGTTAATAGTATCCAAACTACAAATACTAATAAGTTTCTGTTTCATCTACTCAAAATATCCAGAGCAGAAATACAACAAAACATGAATCAAAAGAGAAGTAGTGAGCATATCTGGAGAGAGATAATCAATACCCGGTTAAAATAAAAAATAAACACAGCTCATTAAAATTCACCCCAAGTAATGGAAAAACCAGTCTTCATTCTTATCAATATGGGAAAATAAAATGAAATGAAGAGAAAAAGAGAAGCATATAATTAGGATGATGATATAACACTCACCAAACAAAAGAAGTTTTCCGCAAGTTGATCCAGTACTTTGCATATTGAAAAGAAATCCTATCAACTTATTGTTTTACTTAGCGTTTAACCGATGTGCTATGTTGCGATATAAAGCTATGTTTCTTGTAGTGAAGTTATTCAGCTCTACGTGCGACTATCTACAATTGCAGTTCGACTATCTACAATTACAGTTCGCTTATAATACAATCAAGATCAATTAAGGTTTATTTGGATGTTTCGATTCTTACCAAGGGCAAAAATCAACTCCCAAAGCAACTGCGGCATCAGCTTCCCTTATTGCACTTTTCCATTCTCCAACTTTCCCTTAGCGAACCTACAGGCATTACCAAACAGTTCCAAAGAAATTATGAAATCACAAAATCTTAGAATGACGCTAATTCAATTTATACTAATCTGATATCAATTCACCAAAAAAAAAAAAATTCTCTTCATTGGTCAACAATAAATTGCAACCTAGAATGAAATTTGCCCAACAACTAATTAAATGGAGACTTAACTTCAATACATACAAATAACTTGATTAATACATACGAGAATTGTTGAAATTTACTTATTACAAACTAAATGAAAATTTTCTACGGACCAAATTATTACATGGAAAAGTTTTTAACTGGCACCTATGCATTTAAATGAAATTTGTATACTGTATTACATAGAAATTTACAGCATAATCAAATTGTTGAATTACTAACCAATCGAAGAAGAAGATCCGTTGCAGTTTGGGTAGCCTTGCACCTACGCCTGCCTTTCACCTAATTTGGATCACTGTCGTTTGGAGTAGGTTCGCGATTTGGTGATTCAGATTCTCCCAGGCTTAGCTGCAGCTCGCCAATTTTTTTTCCTGCGTAGTAGAATCGGTCGATGACGGTATTGGTGCCCTAATTTTTTCGTGCCCTAAGTGGGAAGGGTCGGGCCTGGGAAGGAAGACGAGAAACATTAGAAACGGGGAAGATGAGAAAGAAGCAAAGTATTTTAGGGGAAGACGAGAAAGAAGCAGAGTAATTTAGGGGAAGACAAGGAGAAAAGTAATTTTGGCGGAAAAAATGAAAAAGAGGAGGGAAGGCAAACGTAATGGGAGGGAAGCGAAACATAATGGGAGGGAAACGTTAAATGTGATCACTATTTTAGTCAATTGTTAAACAAATGCAACCAAAATCTCAACATATAAAATAAAAAACTACATTGGTTTACATATCAACCGCAACTAATAAATTTAACTATATGTATGTTTTTTTGTAGTGATGTGATTGGCAGTTAGGGATGAAACGAGGACGTGGGATTATGGACTCACCCGAGTGGGACTCGTCATAAAAACATACTTGTGGGTTGCTCATATGTTGTAAGTGCTAAGGAATCATTGGTAGTTTGGAGGATTTAACAGATTTAAAGGAAGGGTATCATGGAGACGTCCATTAGGATCTGGGATATCATATACCTTCGATCGCTTGGGAAGCGATCTTGTTGTCTTGGGAAGGAAAACGTACGTGGGACGTATCGAAGTATGTCTAGGTCCAGGGTTTTCCATTAGCCTTTGACGGATGGGATCGTCCAGTCATACTGTAACGACCTGCCATTTTTTTGACTGCTCCAAGTCGGTAATTAAACCAACTCGAAACGTTCAAAATGACATATTGTTATTGGCTTATAGGGTTTAAACGGAATTAAATACAGAATCACAGAGTACAATATTTGCAGCGGAATAAATTTTTATATAAATATCAGAGTTGTATACAATATTCTATAGAACGGAAGAAATAATATAATATATACATAAATTTCTTTAACAAATTTACTCTTTTTTTCCAAGCTTAGCGCGCACAAACATCTTCACGTGCCTCTCCTCTTTACGAGCTGAAATCTTTAAGCTTGGAACACTTGGGGCCTGACCCGAGTGTTCTATGCAAAACACAAAACACCCAAGTCAAGATTAAACTTATTTCAAGTTAGCAAACTTTGATAAAGACATAAATATAATTAGTTCAATCCCCTCAATAAATTAAATAATTCGAGTATACCAATCCATGAAACTGCCGAATTATATATCAAAGTGGATCGAGTATGGGCATGCATCAATAAGACGGGTGACAACAAAAGTGGTGCATGGCATAGAAAATAACGTGTCTTGAATTTTTGAATGTCGCAATATGCACACAACCAACAGGACTACAAATGAAAATGGCAATGCTTTCATATGGCGATACCAAAAGCTTATGTTACAAGCAACAGTCTAGAGTAGTATGGTCGGCAGATGCGTGTATACCCTAAAGTCTATAGCAAAAAGGTTCCAACTAAACACAAGTGTACGGCAAATCAACATGGCATATTCATCAACACTAATATATTCATACGTGCAAACCGTCAGGGGAACTTAGGTAGCGTTTGGTTTAGATTTTTCAATTTTGAGTTTTCACACATACAAAAATACCGACAATGCACATATATCGTGAAAAATGACCGTTTTACAAAACAGAGTTAACACACAAAACCGAAAACAACTTTTTATTATTTTTCATATTTTAAGAAATAAGGAAATGACAATAACAAATCTGTCTATCCACCATTCCCGCGGTCCCCTCCGTCACTCCGTTTCCCTTTGATCCATCACCACCACTATACTTCAAATCTTCACAGCTTTCATAATTAACGCCGAAAACTAAAAATGCAAAACACAAAATAAACCAAACGCTACCTTAATTTCTAAAATTTTAGTTCATGTTTATGTAAGAGACAAGGGTCCATTAATGCAAATGGCAAATAGGCTAAACACTACACCAAGCATGACATATAAGTTTGGTTGCCGAGTAAATAACGGGAACAAAGAGAATAACAACTAGCAAAATGAACTATGTTTTAATTAGCATAAGGTGGCCATAATAGTTGAAACTAAATTACCGAGCAAATTACGGATAGTGCCCTTAACCACAACTTTAACTATCAATAGTTTCTCGGACTTTACACTAATTAAAAATATCTGATTCTTCCCCATTTAAAAATGACAAGCTTCTGTAAAAGTTACTGGATAGCAACTAATATAGACGCAGTAGGGCATATGGTTCAAGGGTATTAGATGGTTATATAATTTAGCATAGACCTACAGACCGCAAAGGTACATGCAAATTGAGGGGCTTAAACTGTGAAGCAAAAGATAACCAAGGCATGCAACAATATAAGCACGCATGGTAGTAAGAGTTTGGGAAATTAGTTAGAGCTCCTACATACCCAAGGTGTATATCCTAAAATGGACAAAATAAATGGCTAAGGCAACTACCACAAGATGGTCGGGAACATGTAAGTCATGTAACAGCTCCGGGGTAAAGTATTGTATTGTTGCAAAGATACAGGGTGTAACTAAAATGTAGCGACTAGCGTGCATTCAAACCAGAAAGTTGAACATGCAGACGTACACAAATGCCATACGAACTAACAGTGTGCATGTTTGGGTATGTATGTATGTCTGTGGTACGTATATGCATATACAATGGTATATATACACGTGCGCATATCGGCCACCACATAAGTACCACATGCAGGTTTACAAACAAAGAAACATCCAAATTCAATTCAAAAGAGCCACAAGAAAATAGGAAAGCAATAGACAACCGACAAACTAAGTATATCAGTGCAAACCGAAGTCGTAAACTTGAAATATATTTAATCATAAGACAAAATTATAATCAATCAGAAACAAAGGCAAGGTTGTTGGTGGCAGCTGACGATACCAACATGGTCTAGGGCGAGACAGTTCTGGAATGAACAGCCTAGTTGAGAGCTGCAGCCAGCGGACCCGTGGGGTGGATGCTCAAAGAAGAGGGAGCAGTAAAGCGACGAGTCGGTGACCAACTTAGGAGGTTGTTGCGGCTCAAGCGGTGGCTCTGGCAATGTCAAAGTGTTGGAGGTAGAGTGAGAAGCGAGTTTGGTCAGAGTAGGGGACATAGAAGCTCAGTGGCTTGGTGACTTCGGGCTAAGGAGGAGCGCGACGGGTTTTAGAGTTTTTCAAACCATTGCCGTTATTTCAATTGGCGAAAGACGTATTTTATTTCGGAATCTATACTCAATAGTTTAACTAAAACGGTCAAGTACAAATAGTCAAAGACAAAATAAGCTAAATAACTAAATACAAAAATTAAGAAGCTAAAATAATATTATAAATTTGTTAAATACAAAATAATTTAGAAGGTTAGAAATCTTTAGTGCAAATAAAAAAATAGAAAATAGATAAATACCAATAAGACCGTAAACAATTTAACTTAAAAATCCAAACTTTAAAATTTGACAAATATGCATATTAAAATTAAATGAAAAGAATTCAAGGCTACATGTACAAATTAGTTAATAATGTCAAGCCGTCTATAAAACTGCAAAAGGATTAAATTAGAAGTAAACTCAAATTACGTTCAAAATAGATGAACTCCAAATTTTATGTCAAAATCCAAATATATAAACATTTTTCTTCAACATTAAATCTTAACTCAATTTATAATTTAAATATTCAAACAAATTATCTAACAATTGTTAATAACGTTTCTTTTAACAACATTAAAAAGTAAATATGCAAAAAAGAATTTTCCTTTAAAAGTTTATTCAAATACGTTCAAAAACCAAAATTTTAAAGTCCAAATTCTAAACTGAAATCCAAATATAAATATATTCAACTATAAATAAAATTTAAAATTCCATATCAAAACCAAACTAAAAATACTTTAACAATAAACTCTTAATATATATTTCAAATGCCGAAAATTCTGGATCGTTACAATCTCCCCCACTTAAAGCTTTTCGTCCTCGAAAAGAAGAGTTGTAAAATTTGTACTTAAGTAAAATAAATCTTACTTGTAAAATTTTTAAAAACAAAATACTTGCAAATTCTACTAAGTCAAGAAACAAAGTACTAAATTTTTTACTAAGCTTGAAAATCTACCAATTTATTCATAAAAATCTAGACACACAATTTCCATATAATCAAAAGCCTTATTAAATCAAATAGTTCGTAAAATTTCTAGTTTAGAAGTTTATCAAATCAAGTAGCAAAAGAATGTAAGTTTATCAAATAGTTCATAGGAATTTAAACACAAAACTTCATATAATTAAATTTGTAAAACTTCCCGTATCAAAACTATTATTTAAGCAACTTAAATCATTGTATAAAACTAAATAAGGAAATTTGTTATATAATGTAAAAGAAAGTTATGTTTAAAGTACAGAATAATTTAAGTAAAAGTAATTTAAAACGGTAAAGTCATTTTGAAATAAGTCGTTTTGAATAAAAGTAGGTTTAATAAATTTCAAAGAGTTTAATATAAGATAGCCTTGAAGTTTAAATAAAATGCTTAACTATAAGCAATTCAGAAAACTTGGTAGAAAATAGATAATACAATTAAATAGTGAAATAATATAAGTAAAAAGAACTTGAAAAGGATAAATCGTAGGTACAAACACAAAATATAATAGTTAGTGAGATGAAACTGTAACAACCCGGAAAATCAGAACCAATTTAAAATTTTTATTTTGACGATTTTAACGGATTTCGAATATTTAAAATGATTTATTTGAAATAATAACGACGAAATTTTTAATTTCGACGAAGTTAGAACGTATAAATTTATTTTAATTATAAAACGAGCCTTAAATGGCGCGGCAGTTCGAAAATTCGATTTCTAATTCAATTGAATATACATAATTCATTATAAGTCAGAATTGGACGAAACAAGAAATATTTGAATCTGATTAACAATATCTTTCAAACGAAGTTAAGAAACTGATATTTCACTTTATAAGTTGAGAGATATGTCCCGTTTAAAATTTAGAAAAGTCGCTATGAAATTTATATATATTTTAATATATATAAAGCCCTTAAAAATAGCCATTTTGCAAACGACCTCCATTTTCGACGAAACTACTTTTGTTGGATCCGGGATGTCAAGTTATTGCTAGATTCCATAATTCATAATTTTTGGGATTAATATGTGAGCATGGCAAAAGAAAACGTGTTTTGACAGTATTAGACAATTTGGAGCGACCAGAAAATGACCATTTTTCAAATGGTCTTCAAATTTGATGAAATTATTTTTTTTAGGACTGTATCGTCAATACGAAGCTAGAAATAATTTTTCAGGAATTTTCAGAGTCAGTATGTGGCCGCAATAAATTGAGATGTACGTTTAAATTAAATATATAATTATTTGTATTTTAATTTTGCGGAAAACTGATTGTAATGGTCGATATCGGATTGCGAAACATAACCCATTGTGTTCGGAATGGGGGTAATTAGCTAGGGATGACAGTCGTTGGGTTCGAATCGGGGTTCGGATGAAAAGTCAACTTTTGGTGAAGTAAATTAATTAAATAATTAATTATAATATATAAAACTTCTCTCCTTATCTCCCCCTCCCTTCCACGTTGGACTTCAGATCTAATAAAAGAAAAAAAAGACAAAAAAAAAACAACGACGAGCCCTCCATCACGATCCACAACCGGACCTCGCCGCCGCCTCCAAGCGGAGCACCGCCGCACCCCCGGCGCTTGCCTCCCCTTCCTCTTCCCCCCCTCTCTCTCCGCTCCTCCTTTCCTCTTCCCTCTTTCCTTCTTTAAAAACCGCGAACCCACCCCCCTCCAAACCCGATCTAAAAACCGCCGTACCCCTCCTTTCCGCCTGCGCCGACTACTGGAGTGTCGCCGACCGCTACTCCACCTCCCTCTCGAACCGCGCACCCCCCTGTAAGCTTCTTTTACTTATTTCTATTTATTTTCTATAGAATTTGTTTTAAAATATAAAAGTCAGTTTTTTTATAGCATAGTCTAAAATAAAAACAATTTTATATATTATGATATTAAATAAAAATTAGATTTTATATGTTATAAAAATTAGATTTTTATATGTTAGAAGAAAACAAAGATGTGATTTTTAAAGAAAACAAAGATGAGATTTTTAGATAATCAAAGATATGATTTTTATGTAATCAAGATGTGATTTTTAAATAAACAAAGATGAGATTTTTAGATAATCAAAGATATGATTTTTATGTAATCAAGATGTGATGTTTAAATAAACAAAGATGAGATGTTTAGATAATCAAAGATATGATTTTTATGTAATCAAGATGTGATTTTTAAATAAACAAAGATGAGCTTTTTAGATAATCAAAGATATGATTTTTATTTAATCAAGATGTGATTTTTAAATAAACAAAGATGAGATTTTTAGATAATCAAAGATGTGATTTTTATATAATCAAAGATGTGATTTTTATATAATCAAAGATAGGATTTTTGTATAATCAAAAATATGTTTTTGTTCATAGAAAAGATGGGATTTTTATTATGAGTTGAGCGTTGTAAAAATTGGATCTTTATTATATAAAAGACGAGATAAAAATTGGATTTTTATCTAGAAGAAGACATGATTTTTAAAACGATAAAGACACGATTTTAATTATATATATAACGAAGTAAAAAATAAGATTTTTACTATGAACAGCGTGAAAAGGAGTGCGATGGAACATACTGAAATCAAAACAAAATCCGAACCGTTCAGAAATAAAGAATGACGGAGTGGAACCCAAAGGTGAGAACTTCTCACTATAATTTTCTTTGTACAGTTATTTATTTTATTATTGCTTATAAGAATTGCTCCCCGTCGTCCACAAACCATAGACGACTTGTTTGATTGTTTGGTTTGGTTGATTTATTGGTTTGAATTGGTTTGGGATGAGAATTGAATTGAATTGATTGAATTTTTATGTTTGTATGGCGCGAGCGAATATCAGGAGAGGGGTAATGCTAGCCATTACCCGATTTCGATATCGCGTCGTTATGCCGCCGAAATTTTCTAAAATATATTAGAACAATAAAAATATCATTTTTATTGTGTAAATGGACTGTATAAAATATTCATGTGTTGAAATAAATATTTTATCGCTAAAAATATAATTTTTAACGTGTATATGAATAAATAAATATTCATTTACAAATCAGAAGATTTGTTTATGTACACTCATTTGACTGATATGGATTAGGACGATATATTTTATACATCGCCCAACTGCACAAATAATATTCAGTTTTTGTTGGTTGAAACCCCACAAGGGTGTTGGGATGATATTTGACGTACACTAGTCCCAACTGTTTAGTGGTATGTCAATCGTTAGGTTCACAGACTGCTGTAAGCGTTAAATATTTATATTTAATGCTTATACCGTGTAGAATGCACTTTGGATGATGGTTGATTATTTATCGTGGCGGTTGTATCCATGTGTTGTATGAAATCAATTAAATCACATTATATGGTAATTGACTGTGTCTGATTCCAGTTCAGAAAGAAGGAATATTTTAAAATAACGAATATTTTAAAATAATATTCAGTAAAAGATCAAAATCTGATTTTGATGTCCGATTTGGGATGGACACGATTATAATTAAATATATATATATAAAGTCGTGTTGAATAGATTAACGCCGTTTTGACGTTAACGATATTTATATCGATTTTATTTGATTTTATAATGAATATCGAAAAGGAAGTGATTTCAAAATTTAACGCTTTGAAAATATTATCATTTATATATTAATGATATGGAATATTCAATTTTGATTTAAAATTGAATAGGAAGTTGAAATCGTTTTTAAAACGAATTTAAAACGATTTATAAAATAAGTTTTAAATGGAAATCGACGAAATATATATAATATATATATTATATATATTTAATGGCCTGAATAGAACGAGCCGCACCGCGACGGTTCGTGAATTTCGACTACTGACTTCGAATTGACGTTACGGGAGATCCGACCGTCGGATTCTCCTGAAACAGGGACCGTTGGGTTCGAATCGAAAAGAGATTTCCTACGAATATTAGAGATTTGAAATCTAACGATTGGATTTGGAATTATGTCCAAATCAAATTTGGAAAAGGTCGTTGTAAGTGCAGTTCGATGACCGTTTATGGAAATCGACTGTATGGGCCTTGATAAAATTATTAAAAATATCAATAATTTGCATAAAATCATAATAAATGATTTAGAAAGAATTGGGATGAAAAATCCCATATTAGAAAAGATAAAAATACATTTTTATCAAAATGAACTAGTTATGAACTAGAATTATAATCCTATATTTTTAAATAAATAAATTGGATTTAAAATGATTTTAAAAATAACCGGAATTTCCAATATATGATTTGGAACGGATTTGAATCGAAATTATCTTCATAATATTTCGATATTGGATTCCGTGATTATACGGATATTGCGGAGGAATTTGGAAGATATATATATCGTTATTCCAATACGATATTTGTTGATTTCAGAATTTGATATTGAATATAAGCCGATATATTTTCTATTCAGAGCCTTGTATTTAATATCAAATGAGATTTTGGGTTTGTCGTGAATGGTGTCTTCATTAACACTGTTCTTAAACCCAGTTGAGAAAAGATTAATTTTTTTTATTTAGATTTAATGAAGTATACCAATTAATTAATATTTAATTGGAATTGAATTGGAATTGATTTTTGGGTTTATCGTGAACGGTGTTTTAAATAACACTTGTTCTTTAACCCGATTAACAATGGAATGAGATTTTGTGTTTGTCGTGAATGGTATCTTTAATAAAACTGTTCTTAAACCCAATGGAGTTAAGAAAATTAGAAACTAACTGGAGATTAGCTAAGTTGAATGGTTTCCTGGGTATTGATCTGATGTTGGTTTCGGCCTTCGGGATTAATGCCTAGGGAATTGTTCTCTTACTAATGTATGGTTAGAGACCGATGGAAGGTGATTTTGGGTTTATCGTGAACCATGTTTTAAATGACATTGGTTCTTTAACCCAGTTAAAGATAAGATTAATTTCTTTGCTTTGAATAATCATTGATATTGATTTTTGGGAAGATTAAAACTAAATGGAGTTTTAATGAATCTTTGATTAGATTGAAAAGTGAATGTGATAATTAAAATTATCAATTCAAGAAAATGATCGAAAATGGAGTACCACCAATTTTACTCCAAGCGATAGCTAAATCTTTAATTAGATTTGAACGTGAAATGGTAATTAATATTTATCGATAACACCATGGTGTTAGATATGGAGTATTACCAGTTTTGCTCCATGGGACGAATAGGTTGGGATTGGGAAATTAGATAAATGATTACTTCGATAAGGTTCGCTAATCCCAACTAGTTTGGAAAACCTTAATATTGTTTGAATCGTGAAAAGAATATTTGAATAAAAGAATATTCTAGATTGGAATGAGGCGTATGTTGTATTCGTGTAACATTTGTTTATAAATACGCGAGTTATTCGGAAAGACCGGGTTTATCCCATTCTGAATAACTAATACGACGATTAGTCGATGATGAAGACGGTGGTTGAAGACCGGAGGTCTTCACATTGTTTGGATGATTACTGATGTCTTGATTGGGCCGTACACCCAAGACGAGGTAATAAGCGGTGATCGTCCAGACGTACTTGGAGATCGACAGATATGCGAGGGACTCTCTCCTGTATTGGACATATGGGATGAGGAATAAGGTGCCACCGATTTCGTTCAGACCCAGAACGAACTTGTAAATGGACTGTGTGTCTGACATTGGATTTCATTTTGTGTGATTGATAGACATCAGTTGCATAGCGTGAATTGCCTGTGTGGCATGCTGAGATGCAAATGATCAAGACTCTTGTTGAAAAGCAGAGTCTTGTGGTTGATGATCAAAACACGGCTTTAATATAGCATAACTTTGTGTAGCGTTAATTCGCGAGCCTCACACCTCGGTGTGAACCAGAAACGGGAGAGGACATCAGGGAGGACATGTGTTTCCTTCTAGCTAGGAGTGGTGTCAGGAGTTTACAAGCCCTGACATGTTTGACTCATGTGGTTGTTGGAATGCGAGGCGCCTTGGTTATATCGGCACCGCGGGGCCGATGGATGGTATGGTCTTTATACAGACCAGATTGACGCCCCATAGGGTAGGGAAACGCATGTTCAGGCATTTTAATCCACTCCGTGTGGACCGGCCCTGACGATCCAAGGGACGATGCGTTCTGTTCCTGAGACACGGGCTAGAGCGTCTCAAAGCGATGAGGACGATCCCTTGCCTCGGTTCATAGATGGAAATCCAACTTCCAAATACGACATTTTGTGGTTTTAATTGTAGAACTAGTATGGCGACATGATATATGGTACCCATGCCGTCTATGATTGATCCATTTATATTTGAAGTGTTTTTTTCACTTATAGTAATAACAAAAGATTAAACTTCGCGTATCAAGCATTATTTGGCTATTATAAGGTAAAACCCTATCCTCCGGCTTGCGTTGCATTGTGTGATGGGACCTCAGTTTTATAATAGCTTCATTGTTCTTTATTTAGCATTGCGCTGTTTGTTTTATGCACTGGTATTCTTGGGAGGAAACCTGATCTGTGTTATACGGCGTGGTCCCCTGATTTACCTAACTTTAGAATAAAGATTAATAACTGTTTTAGTTCTCACACCAGTCACATGACTGACCTGGAGTTTATTGTTTTAACCTAAACTTTGGGTGCCCTTATTTTCCACACGGGCAGCTAGTAGTTGGGTTTTGCAGATATTATATTCACAGGATCCTGGTTTACAGCTGGAACTATACTCGGAAAGCTCTGTATCCGTGTATTTCTTTCTGTTGTGTTTTGTATTATTTTTCTGTTGCATTGTAATTTGTAATCTCTGATATTTATCAAATGTAAATTATTTGTTCATACTATGTATATTCTTGTAGTCTAATGTAATGTAATAAGTAATGAAATGTTCTTCTGTTTGTGTTTAGATTTGTCGTGTTCTCAACTCAATTCATTCTTTCCTTTACAGGGAAGTTCGGGTCGTGTCAGAAAAGTTAAGTAAAATGAATAAATTAGATAAGTTAAATTAAAATACTATATAAATTACTATATTTTGAAATCATAAATTTCATAACATTTGAAAGCCTCAAAATGATTTCTCCAAACTTATAATCCTTTTTTCATTTCAAACCATTGAAGTACTATACATTCTTTCATATAGAATCATAGTTCACTTCGG
This sequence comes from Allium sativum, assembly GCA_030737875.1. Lineage (NCBI taxonomy): Eukaryota > Viridiplantae > Streptophyta > Magnoliopsida > Asparagales > Amaryllidaceae > Allium > Allium sativum. The sequence continues at coordinate 5,928,860 of CM060912.1, forward strand.
GATTTCAAAACCAAAATCGCTTTAAAAAAGTCCAAACATATTATGATAAAATCAATATCAACATATATGCTTCCATCTCCTCGAGAAGTTTTCCCGCTATGACAAGGTCACTAGAGACGACCTATCACATGAAATAATATAGATAAATGATGTCGCTCTGGACACCTAAAGCAGACCATCATCGAGGATTCTCAAACGATGTTTATCTCACAGTTTTCAACCAAACTCAGACACCAACTACAAAACGCGAGGTATATATATCTCCTAGTTTTCATCCAGACGCGGACACCGTATATACCCAATCCCAAATCACACATCATCGAGGGTTCTCAAGCGAAGTGTATCTCACGGTTTTCATCCAGACTCGGACACCAACTACAAATCGCGAGGTACATATATCTCTCGGTTTTCATCCAGACGCGGACACTGTATATACCCAATCCTAAATCACACAACCTTCCTTTAGTCACGGGTTACAAAAATCGATGGAACATATGAAATCTTTTTATATCCTGAAGTCATAAATCATTTCGCAACCATAATTTGCAAACACTTTAAATCATGGTGTTATTGTTTTCAAACATTTCAGATATAGGGATTCAAGTCTTCGAAATTTCTCTTTTGTTTATAAAACTCTTTTATAAACTATTCATCATATCCAAAATAATTGGGAAGCCAATTTCGTTCAATAATTGGAAATCAAATTGGATCAATTGAAAATACAATTTTCTACTTCAAACATACAACTTATGCTTCATATTTCAAAATCAATGATCTTATTCAAACATTTCAAGTCTTTCAAATTTTCTAAATCAAAGACTTTAAGAATCATAATAAACCATATCAAGCTTAATTTTTTTTCGAAACATCTTTTCCGACAATTATACATAGGTTGATATTTCATATTGCCACAAAATTTTCTTCAATAATCAAAAATCAAATTTGGTCAATACAATTTTCTTATCATCCTTTGCAAATTAAGTAAGCTTTTCAAAACTTAAAAACTTAGGAAAATCATTTATAATCTATGCAAGTCATATCAATCTTCGTTAGATCAAATCTCTTTGTAAATAGTTTCGAAACATTTCCAAAATTTCCAAATAAATTTTCATATTCTCACAATATAATATTTCAAATGTTTCAAACAATCACTTATAACCCATGTAGTCGAATGACTTTTTCTTTCAAAATCCGTTCAAAATCCTTTACCCAAAATATAGGACCATTATTCATTCTCATTTCGATTATCAAATCGTGTTTGAAAAGGTTATATTTTCCTATAGTCGGAAAACTCTCAAAACATTTTTATCCAAAAATACCATCACGCTCCGTTGTGCTACTTTGATTAATATTCATGTTTCAAACTAGTATTGTCCCAAATATTCAGAACATTAGAAATTTATTTTCAAAATCTTCGGAACCTAATCCTCAAAATTAACGTTCAAAAATCTAATTTTCTTGTATAAGTTGGACTCTATGTTTCAACACTTAATTATTATGTAAAGCTCATTTCTTAAGGTTTTGTTAACATAATATCTTGGACAAATCATAGTTATTTAGTTTGAATTCAATCTTTTTTTTTGTTCGACACACGACGCAAAGCGGTATACGTACATGGACCAAGTCAAATTCCACGTGCTCAAGTCAAGTGGAGATGTCCATAGAAGTTCAATGTAAAAATGAGCACCAAAAGGTATGATGGCGCACATAAAAATTCTCTCCTGAATTCATAGGTAAAGCTACTCAAGATCGAATAGTCAAGGTTCAAAATGTTCAAACAGAGCCCGGATTAGGAGGTTAAATCTACATGAGGATACAAATATCGGCAGTTCAATCCTAGGATACTCGATTATTTCATTAGTTTCTCTCTTGAGTAATTCTTACTTCAAAGTCTCATTTTAAGTGATTACTGGTTAAGTAAATTCCATTCGATTCATTCATACTTATTTCAATAGGAAAATGCAGTTTTCTCCCCACTTAAACATTTATTATTAATTGATTGAATACTACTGTCTGAATCTGAAATGTGGGGTGACATTTCTCATGTATTAAACATGATTTCTCAATAAATAAGCTCACTTACGTGTACTTTCAAAAATTTACTTTCCAATTCTTTTTAAGTGAGATTCACCTCTGAAATATATCTTTTCCAGTTATCGACAAAACTGCTTATTATCCAAGTTAAGTATGTGCTTAGCTTAACTAACTTATGTTAAAATTCTTTAACATTCCCACCTTAAATTTATTTTGCACGTCTCGTTTATTAAGTAACATAATATCAACACTTGTAAATTCATTTGCAAAATCCATTTATACTCTACAACAGTGAAGATGCCGCTAGAAAACAATTTCAAATGTTTATCTAAACAGCTTTAAGTATTTTTCAACGTCTCAATCAGAAATATATAGTCATCCCATTTTCGAAACTCAAAAATAATACTGACGACGATGCATCAATCACCTGAATCATCCCCAAGCGACTAGAATGTGATTCCATATCCGTCTAGTATATATTGAACTTCGTATATACGTTGATCAGGCATATATGCAAAATCCTTACATAAGTGACAGTCTAGCCTTGACAACAATAAAATACTCGCAACCATTTTCATTACTCTTTAATTACTTTCCAAATCTATAGTTTCGAATTAACAACATTCTTGTGTAAGTCTTTCGTATATAAGCTTTGGACAAAATTCATATCAAATGTCCATAAAATTTCCCAGTCATGTTTCCAACATATTGTTCTTATATATTTTCCTTATCTTAGATTCCATCTCATACTAATTGAACAATAGTTTTCGAGTTAATCGCTTTTTACATGTTCATAAATAAGTTTCGAAACTTGTATCTCGTTTACCCTGAAATTTTATTTCAATCTCAATTTCCTTGAAATTTTCATCTCAATTCCAAAATCATTTTGACTTATAAATCGATTCACTATTCAATATCATTTCAGTTTAACTCAACTCAGATATTCCCTTCATTTTTTTCAACTTCATATTGGCAAATCGACTTTTCGAAACTTCTAGTTTTGACTTGGATTTATACGCCGCGCGTATCGAATCTTCATACTCAACCATTCGGACTAAATCGGTTCGGATCTTTAGAAAGTAAAATAGTAAGTAATATTATAAGCTTGAATAAGAAAATAAGATAAAATATAGGTTAAATAATTAAATACAAGATGATTTAGGAAAATAGTTTAAGTAAATATAGTAAAGTGAATTTTTTAAGAATATATATAGTTTTTGGTATAAGATAGATTCGAATACATTAGCAATCAAATTTGTATAAACTAGGCTTTTAAAATAAAAGGGTTTAAATAAGATGAAAAATAATTATAATATATTAATTATAAGGAAAGCAATATTAATTTAAATCTGATCCGAGTCAAATTCAATACCGTTTCAGCTCACGTTTTGTCGGCCGTTCCTCGAATCGATTATCATCAAGTTTAAGCTTCACCAAAATTTTAATGTACTTTTTCGAAACCCATACTTTAGTACTTGTCTGGATTTCTCTTGGTAAAAAGTCTTTCAAATAATAGTTTTCGAATTAATCGTCATCCATATATAAATCAATCGCATTTTGGTTTCGAAAACTTTTTTTTTTTTTTGAACTAGACGGTTGTGTAGAGCGGATCTATACACCCGATTAAATATATATATATATATATATATAATAGATAGATAGTTTAAGCGATCAACAAGCCTGACCCCTGGCCAAAAGATGACAAAATATGCATGCATCCTGCATGCGACTGTAGCACGTAGCGCCTAGCACAAATACACATACACAATTTGTAATGACCCGAACTTCCCCGTAAAGTAAAGCCCGGATTGAGTTGAGGACAAGACGAATCAGAACACAAATAGAAGAACATTTCATTTCTTATTACAACAATTTACGTCAGTGAGACGACTCAAACTTCCCTAGTCTCGAAGAGAAGAGGAAGGATGGATTGCTTTGAGAACAACACACATCGTAACACAAACAGAAGAACATTTCATTGTATATTACAACAATTCCATCAGAATACAAGAATATACAGATTATGAATAAATATTATACAACAGAGAATATTAGAGATTTAAATACATTACTACAGCGGAAAAATAATACAAACGCAACTGAAAGAAATACATGGATACAGAGCTTTCCGAGTATCGTTCCAGCTGTAAACCAGGATCCTGTGAATATAAATCTGCAAATCCCAACTACTAGCTGCCCGTGCGGAAAATAAGGGCACCCAGAGTTTAGGTTAAAACAACAAACTACAGGTCAGTCATGTGACTGGTGTGAGAACTAAAACAGTTATTAATCTTTATTTTAAAGTTAGGTAAATCAAGGGACCATGCCGTATAACACGGAACATGTTTCCTTCCAGGAATACCAGTGCATAAAACAAATAGCGCAATGCTAAATAAAGAACAATGAAGCCATTATAAGACCCAGGTCCCATCACACAATGCAACGCAAGCCGGAGGATAGGGTTTTACCTTATAATAGCCAAAGAATGCTTGATACGCTAAATTTCATCTTTTATTATTACTATAAGTGAAGAAATCAATTTCAATCACAAGTAATAATCATAGGCGGCATGGGTACCATATATCATGTCGCCATACTAGTTCTACAATTAAAACCGCAAAATCCCGTATTTGGAAGTTGGATTTCCATATGTGAACCGAGGCAAAAGATAGTCCTCACCGATTCGAGAGCCTCTAGTCCGCCCCTCAGGAACAGCCGCAACTGCCCCTTGGATCGTTAGGGCCGGTCCACATGGAGTGGATTATAATGCCTGAACACTGCGTTTCCCCGCCCTTTGGGGTGTAAATGAGCCAATGAATGACTCCATCGGTTCGAGAACGACTGATAAATCCGAGGCGCCTCCAATTCCAACAACCACATGAGTCAAACTCGTCAGCCAGTTCAAGCACTAACGCCACTCCTAACTAGAAAGAAACGCATGCCCTCCCTGAGGTCCTTCTCCCGTTTTTGGTTCACACCGGGGTGTGAGGCTCGCGAATTGACGCTACACAAAGCGATGCCACAAAGGTCATGCTTTGATCATCAACCACAAGACTTTGCTTTTCAACAGAAGCCTTGATCATTTGCATCATAGCATGCCACACAGGCAAACCACTCCATGCAACCGATATACATCAATCACGTAGAATGATATCCAATGTCAGACACAAAGTCCATTTACAAGTCTGTTCCGGGTCTGAACGAAACCGGAGGCACCTTATTCCTCCCCCATATGTCCAATACAGGGGAGAGTCCCTCGCATATCCGTCGATCTCCAAGTACGTCTGGACGATCACCAGCTGATTCCCTCCTCTTGGGTGTACAGCCCAATCAAGATCATCAGCAATTATCCAAACGATGTGAAGACCTCCGGTCTTCTATCACCGTCTTCATCTTCGACATTTCGTCGTATCAGTTATTCAGAATGGGATAAACCCGGTCTTTCCGAATAACTCGCGTATATTACAAACAAGTGTTACACAAACACAACATACGCCTCATTCCAATTCTGAATATTCTTTTATTCAAATATTCACATTACTAGGGAAAGGTTCCCACTAATTTTATCAAAGATAAATACTTTAAAATTTATTCTTTAATCGTCCCATCGGTCTCTAACCGTAAATTACTAAGAGAACAATTCCCTAAGTATTAACCCCGAAGGCCGAAACCAATCAATACCCAGGAAACCATTCAACTTATCTAACCTCCAGTTAGTTTCTAATTTACTTATCTCCATTAGGTTTAAGAATAGTATTATTAAAGATACCATTCACGACAAACCCAAACTCTCATTCAATTGCTAATTGTGTTAAAGAACAAGTGTTATTTTAAAACACTGTTCACGATAAACCCAATTCACATCCCATTAGTCTCTGACTGTATAATTAGTAAGAGAACAATTCCCTAAGTAATAACCCCGAAGGCCGAAACCAACATCAGATCAATACCCAAAAAATCATTCAACTTAGCTAATCTCCAGTTAGTTTTCTAATTTTGTTAACTCAATTTGGGTTTAAGAACAGTATTATTAAAGATACTGTTCACGACAAACCCAAAATCCCATTTGATATTAAATACAAGGCTCTGAATAGAAAATATATCGGCTTATATTCAATATCAAATTCTGAAACCAACCAATATCGTATTGGAAATAACGATATAAATATATTTTTTAAATTCCCATAACAATATCTGTATAATCACGAAATTCAACATCGAACTATTCCGAATATGATTTCGATTCAAATCCCTTCCAATTTACATATTGGAAATTCTGATTATATTAAAACCTATTCTTTATCCATTTTATTTATTTTTAAAAAAATGGATTATCATTCTAGTTATAAACTAGTTCATTTCGATAAAAATATATTTTTATCCTTACAAATGTGAAAATTTTCATCCCAGTTCTTTACAGTTCATATATTATGATTTTACACAAATTATAGATATTTTTAATAATTATCAAGGCCTGTACAATCGATTTCCATAAACGGTCATCGAACTGCACTTACAGCGACCTTTTCTAAATTTGATTTGGACGTATCTCCAAATCAAACCGTTAGATTTCACATTTCTAATATTCATTGGAAAGCTCTTTTCGATACGAACCCAACGGTCCTGGTTTTAGAAGAATCCGACGGTCGGATCTCCCGCAACGTCAATTCGAAGTCAATGGACGAAATTCGCGAACTGCCGCAGCGCGGCGCGTTCTATTCAGGCCATTAAATATATATAATATATATATTTCGTTGATTTCAATACAAAACGTATTTTATAATTCGTTTTAAATTCGTTTTCAAAACGGTTTCAACTTCATATTCAATTTCGAATCAAAATTGAATATTCCATATCATCAATATATATATATATATATATATATATATATATGTGAAAATATTTTCAAAATGTTATATTTTGAAATCACTTCTTTTTCGATATTCGAATAAAATCGATATAAATATCGGTCGCGTCAAAATGGCGCATATCTAATCAACACGGCTTTATATATTTCAATAACTTTGTTATTCTATTCAACAAATGAATATTTTCTTCTACACATGAATATATATTTTATTTCAACACATGAATATATATTTCTTTCAACACATGAATTTATTTTTCTTTCAGCATATGAATTTATTTTATAATATTCTTTATTTTCCCAATTGGAATAAGGCCCAATCAATTACCATATAATGTTAATTATATGGATTCCATACAACACATGTATATAACAGCAACGATAAATAATCAACCATCATCAAAAGTGCACAACACAACTGTCTGTCAACTTATCGATCGACATACAACTAATTATTGGGACTAGTATACGTCGAATATCATCCCAATACCCGTGTGGGGATTCACATCAACAAACACAGATTTTATTTGTGCAGTTGGGCGATGTGTAAAATTTATCGTCCCAATCAATATCAGTCAAATCAGTGTACATAAACAATTCGTCTGATTTGTAAATGAATATTTTATTTTATTCACACACACGTCAAAATTATATTTTCAACGATAAAATATTTTATTTCAACACATGAATTTCTATTCATTTCATTTATTCAATAAAATGATATTTTTATTTTTCTAACTTATTTTAGAAAATTTCGGCGGCATAACGGCACGATACTAGAAACGGAACAAGGCCTAGCCTTATCTCCAGTCTAATAACAACGCACGTCACACACAAACCACATTCTATCAATTCAATTCAACCAAACGACTTAACCCAAACAAATATCTCCATCAACCAAATAATCAAACAAACAAGTCCATGGTCTGTGGACGATGGTGTTGGGTGCTACTAAGCACCGTCTGCATCCTAGTATATATTTCTAACTAGGAAATAAAATAAAGTGAGAAGTTCTCACCTTGGGGTTCCACTCCTCCATTCTTTATTTCTGAACGATTTGGATTTGCCCGACCTTCCACCTCAACCATTTCACGCTGTTCACAATAAAAATCACATTTTTATTCTTCTCATTATATAAAAACCATATTTTTATTCTCTACATCATATAAAAATTATATTTTTATTCTCTACATCATATAAAAATTATATTTTTATTCTCTACATCATAAAAAAATTATATTTTTATTCTCTACATCATATAAAAATTATATTTTTATTCTCTACATCATATACAAAGATCGAATTTTTATTTTCACTTCATATTTATAAAAATCGAATTTTTAACCTTTCTATAATATAAAAATTATATTTTTAACCTTTCTATAATATAAAAATTATTTTTTTAACCTTTCTATAACTATAAATAAAAATCGTTTCTTTACATAAGAAAAACAAAACTTTTTACATAAGAAAAATCAAAACCTTTACATACGAAAAATCAAAACCTTTTACATACGAAAAATCAAAACCTTCATGCATAAAAATATATACTTTTCTTGTTTAAAAATGTAAACTTTACGTTCTTAACTAGTTCATAAAAAGGATTAACACATAAAAGAAAAACAACGCTTTTAAATAATAAAGAAAACTCACATTGTTACTCGGAGGAAGGGGGGCCGTCATCGCTGGATGGGGAGGAGGGCGCGGCTACTGATGGCGTCGCAGGGGGGTCCGGTGGAGGCGGTGGTGTTGCTCAGGGGATGGCGCCGGAGTTCTTCTGGCGGGGCGGTTTGGTTCGGGTTTGAGAGGAGGGGCGTCGCGTTCGATGGGAAGAGGGGAGGAGGGCGATGGGGAAGAGGAGGTGGGAGCGGCCGACGGTGGTGGGATGGCAGGCAGCGCGGTGGACGGAGGCCTGGGGTGGCGTGCTCGATCGATTTGAAGATTTGGGTTTTTCTTTTCTTTTTTATTTAACTGACGGGGTGGGGAGGTAAGTGAAGGAGAGAGAAAGGGAGTGAGGGATTATATATTATAAATATTTATTTTATTTTAATCCACCAAAAAGGTAACTTTTTATTCCGACCTCGAAACGAGACCCACCGACTGTCGTCCCTAGCGTATTACCCCCATTCCGAACACAATGGGATATGTATCGTAGGCCAATTCGACCGCTACGATCAGTTTCCATTGAATTTAAAATATAAATCTTTATATATTCAATTTAAGTGCACATTTCAAATTACCGGGGCCACATACCAACTAGAAAAATTCCCGAAAAATTATTTCTAGCTTCGTATTGACGATACGGTCCTAACAAAACTAATTTCATCAAATTCTGAGATCGTTTGAAAAATGGTCATTTTCTGGTCGATCGAAATTGACTGAAACTGTTAAAACACGTTTAGCTTCGCCACGCTCACATATTGATTTAGAAAATTATGAATTTTGGAATCTAGCAAGGATTTGACATCCCGGATCCAACAAAATTGGTTTCGTCGAAAACCGAGGTCATTTGCAAAATTTCCATTTTTAAGGCCTTTATATATATTAATATATATATAAATTCCACATCGACTTTTCTGAATTTTAAACTGGACGTAACTTACACTCTATAAAGTGAAATCTCAGTTTCTTACATCCGTTAGAAAGATATAGCTAAACAGATTCAAATATTTCTTGTTTCGTCCAATTCCGACTTGAAACAAATTCTTTATATTCATTTGAAATTCGAAATCGAATTTTCGAACTGTAGCGCTATTTCAGGCTCGTTATATAATTAAAATAAAATTATTCGTTTTAACTTCGTCGATAATAAATTTTTCGTCGTTATTATTTAAAATAATTCATTATAAATACTCAGAATCCATTAAATTCGCTAAAATAAATTTTTTAAATTGGCTCAGAATCTCCGGGTCGTTACAGTCAGAGTACATAATATATAGAGTATGAACAAATAATATACATTTGATAAATAACAGAGACTTACAAATTACAATGCAGCGGAAAATAATACAAAATAGAAATGAAAGAGATACACGGATACAGAGCTTTCCGAATATCATTCCAGCTGTAAACCCGAATCCTGTGAATATAAATATGCAAAACCAAAACTACTAGCTGCCCGTTTGGAAAATAGGGGCACCCAGAGTTTAGGTTAAAACAATAAACTCCAGGTCAGTCATGTGACTGGGGTGAGAACTAAAACAGTTATGAAATATTTACTTTAAAATGTAATGTAAATCAAGGGACCTCGCCGTATAACACGGAACGGGTTTCCTCCCAAGAATACGAGTGCATAAAACAAACAGCGCAACGCTTTTTGGAAAAATGAAGCTATTATAAGACCCATGTCCCACCACACAATGCAACGCAAGCCGGAGGATAGGGTTTTACCTTATAATAGCCAAACATGCTTGGTGCGTTTAAAACAAATCATTTTGATACTATTATAAGTGTAAAGTGTATGAAAACAACTTCAAATATAAATGTATCAATCATACACAACATAGTGCCCCATACCACTATGTTGCCATACTAGGCTCTACAAATAAAACTGAATGTCACGTATTGGAAATTGGATTCCATCTATGAGTCGAGGCGAGGGATGGCTCCTCACCGCTTCGAGACACTCTAGAAAATGTCTCAGGATTCCCCGTAGAGAACCTTGGATCTTCAAGGCCGGTACTCCCTTACGTTTGAGGATTGGTTATTCCTGAACACACGTTTCCCGGTCCTATCGAACCTATATCCATCGGCTCCGTAGAGACCGATATATCCGAGGCGCCTCGCAATCCAACAACCACAGAGGTAAAAATATAATAACGTCAAGGCTTGTAAACGCTAACACCACCCATAGCCAGAAAGAAACGCTGCGCACTCCCTGTAGTCACGATCCCGTTTTTGACTCATACCGAGGTGTGAGGCTCGCGAATTAACGCTATACACAAAGCTATGCCACACAGGCCGTGGTTTGATCATCGACCACAAGACTCTGCTTTTCAACAGAAGCCTTGATCATTTGCCACTCAGGCATGCGACACAGGCAATGTACGCCATGCGACTGATGTCTATCGATATATAACCTCTGAGCTCGTACGTCTCAGAGAAGGGCGTTAAGCAAGAGAATAAATTCTCCCCCGCCAAATAGATATATATTTAATAGAAATCAATCAACATAGAATAAAATCCAATGTCAAACACACATTCCATTTACAAGTTCGTTCTGGGTCTGAACGAAACCGGAGGCACCTTATTCCTCGTCCCATATGTCCAATACAGGAGAGGGGTCCTTGCATATCCATCGATCTACAAGTACGTCTGGACGATCACCACTTATTACCTCGTCTTGGGTGTACAGCCCAATCAAGACATCAGTAATCGTCCAAACGATGTGAAGACCTCCAGTCTTCAACTACCGTCTTGATCGTCGACTTATCGTCGAATCTGTTTTTCAGAATGGGTATAAACCCGGCCTTTCCGAATAACTCGCGTATATAATAAACAAGTGCTACACAAACACAACATATGCCTCATTCCAATTTAGAATATTCTTTTATTCAAATATTCACATCATTAGGGAAAGGTTCCCATTGATTTTATCAAAGATAAATTGTTTTAAATTTATTCTTTAATCTTCCTTTGGATATCATTTCAAACCAAATTAAGGTTTATCCAAACTAGTCGCGATTAGTAAACCACACCGAAGTAATTATTTAATTTATTTTATTTCCCAATCCCAACCTATTCATCACGTGGAGCAAAACTGGTAGTACTCCACACCACGGCGTTATTGGTAAAATTAATTACCATTTCACGTTCTAATCTAATTAAAGATTTAGCAATTGCTAGGAGCAAAACTGGTGATACTCCATTCTCGATCGTTTCCCATATTTGATAATTTAAATTATCTCATTCACTTTTCAATCTAATAAAAGATTCATTAAAACTCCACTTAGTTTTAATCTTCCCAAAAATCAGTATTAATCATTATTAAACTTTGGGAAATCAAACATGCCGCATCGACATCTACACCATACCATTGATTTCTGCCAATATATAACCTCTGAGCTCGTACGTCTCAGAGAAGGTTGTTAAGCAAGAGAATAAATTCTCCGCTACCAAACAAATATATATTTAGCAAAGATCAACGAATACGGTATAAAGAAATCAATGTCAGACAGGTAATCCTGTCTTTTAACTGGGTTAAAGAACCAATGTCATTTAAAACGCGGTTCACAATAAACCCAAAATCACATTCCATTAATTATGGAATCTTCACGGAAAAACAGATCAATATATATATATATCGATATCAATTTTTGTATCCGACTAATAATATAAATGGAATAAAGACAAATCCTTTTAAATTCCATATATATTAGCAGTCTTCCTCCAAAGAAGTTCATTACGATTATTACCGAATCGAATTCCATTCCATTCCAATTAATTTTATTAAATTGGAAAACTTTACTTTGGAAAATTCCCATTAAATCTTAATAAAAGGTTTATAAATTCCAAATCACATTTTACTGTAGATCGGGTTAAAGAACGAATGTCTTTAAAAACACAGTTCACAATAAACCCAATTCACATTCCATTTCAATTCTAATTAAATGTTAATTAATTGGTAATTCTTCTTTAAATCTTAATTAAAAGATTTATTCTTTTCACATGGGGTTTAAGAACAGTGTTAATAAAGACACCATTCACGACAAACCCAAAATCAAATTCGATATTAAATACAAGGCTCCGAATAGAAATTATATCGGCTTATATTCAATATCAAATTCTGAAATCAACAAATATCGTATTGGGAATAACGATATATATATATATATATCTTCCAAATTTCCATAACGATATCTGTATAATCACGGAATCCAATATCGAAATATTCCGAAGAGAATTTTGATTCAAATCCATTCCAATTCATATATTGGAAATTCTGGTTATATTAAAACCATTTCAAATCCAATTTATTTATTTAAAAATATTGGATTATAATTCTAGTTTATAACTAGTTCTTTTTGATAAAAACGCATTTTTATCTTTACAAACATGGAATTTTTCATCCTAATTCTTTTTAAATCATTTATTATGATTTTACACAAATTATTAATATTTTTAGTAATTTTATCAAGGCCTGTACAGTCGATTTCCATAAATGGTCATCGAACTGCACTTACAGCGACCTTTTCCAAATTTGATTTAGACATAATTCCAAATCCAACTATTAGATTTCTAATCTCTCATATTCGTTGGAAAGCTCTTTTCGATACGAACCCAAAGGTCCCGGTTTTAGGAGAATCCGACGGTCGGATCTCCCGTAAAGTCAATTCGAAGTCAATGGTCGAAATTTGCGAACAATCGCGGCGTGGCGCGTTCTATTCAGGCCATTTAATATATATAATATATATATATATTATATATTTCGTCGATTTCCATTCAAAACATATTTTATAAATCATTTTAAATTCGTTTTAAAAACGATTTCAACTTCATATTCAATTTTAAATCAAAATTGAATATTCTATTTCATTAATATATAAATGATAATATTTTCAAACATCAGATTTTGAAATCACTTCCTTTTCAATATTCATTATAAAAATGAATAAAATCGATATAAGTATCGTTCTCGTCAAAACAGCGCAAATCTAATCAACACGGTTTTATATATTTCAATATTTTCGTGTCCATCCAAAATCGGACATCAAAATCATATTTTGATCTTTCACCGAATATTATTTTAAAATATTCATTATTTTAAAATCTTTGTTATTTTAAAATATTCGTTCGTTCTGAATTGGAATTAGACACAGTCAATTACCATATATTGTTATTTATTTAGATTTCATACAACACATGTATATAACAACAATAATAAACAATCATCCATCATCTAGAGTGCATTCTACACTGTATAAGCATTAAGTATAAATAATTAACGCTTACCACAGTCTGTCAACCAATCGATCTACATACAACTAAACAATTGGGATTAGTGTACGCCAAATATCAACCCAATACTCGTGTGGGGTTTCAATTAACAAACACTGAATATTATTTGTGCAGTTGGGCGATGTGTAAAATATATCGTTCCAATCAATGTCAGTCAAATGTGTGTACATAAACAAATCGTCTGATTTGTAAATGAATATTTATTTTATTCATAAACACGTTAAAAATTATATATTTTAACGAAAAAATATTTATTCAATACATGAATATTTTATATTCATTTCCACATCACAATCAATTTTCACACCCCATTACAATCAAACAAGTCGTCCATGGTCTGTGGACGACGGGGGGCAATTCATATATGCAGTTATAAAATAAATAATGGTACAAGAACTTATAGTGAGAAGTTCTCACCTTTGGGTTCCACTTCTCTATTCTTTATTGGACAGTTTGGATTTGGATTTCGTTCTGCTCCCAGTCAGTTTCATCCCCATCTGTTTCACAGGGTTTATATTATAAATCATATTTTTAACAACACTACTTATATGGAAAAGATTATATTTTTATATCGTTACATGTATATAAAAGATTATATTTTCATATCGCTACATGTATATAAAAGATTATATTTTTATATCGCTACATGTATATAAAAGAATATATTTTTATATTACTACATGTATATAAAAGATTATATTTTTATATCGCTACATGTATATAAAAGATTATATTTTTCTATCGCTACATGTATATAAAAGATTATATTTTTCTATCGCTACATGTATACAAAAGATTATATTTTTATACCGCTACATGTATATAAAAGATTATATTTTTATATCGATACATGTATATAAAAGACTATATTTTTCTAACATGAAAATTCATATCTTTCTAACATGAAAAATCATATCTTTCTAACATGAAAAATCTCATCTTTCTAACATGAAAAATCTCATCTTTCTAATCTAAGAAATCATGTTTTTCATCTCATGTAAATCATATTTATATAAACAATGAAATCATAGTTTTATGTATGTAAAAATCCGAACTTTATATGAGTTAAAAATCATATTTTTATAAACAAAATAAAACAAAATCATAAAAACTCACATTTCGCGGGCTCACAGGGGGTGTTGGCGGCACGAGTGGTGGGTGGGGGAGACTGCAGGGTGTAGAGGCGGCGGTGGAGGTTGTGGGGTCGGCGTCGTTCAATTTCCGGAGGTTTGGTGGGTTAGGATCGTCGATTGGGGGAAGGGGGTGTGTAGTGGCAGCCGACGACGAGGAGGGGGTGAAGGGAGGGTAGGCGGCGCTGGGGAGGCCAGCCTCCGGGGCGCGACTGACAGTGGAGCGGGGCTCCGCCCCCTTTTCCTTTTTCTTTTATATTTTTTTTCGATCTGTTAATGAATGTGGTGGGTGGCTTTGACCGGGTTTGCGGAAGAAAAGGCTTGGGCCCAAGTTATTAAATATTTATTTATAATTCCAAAAAGTGGAATTTTCGTTCGGACACCAAATCAAACCCAACGACTGTCACCCCTAGCTAATAACCCCCTTCCAAACTCAATGTGATATGTTACGTACGCTAATTCGCTTGTTACGATCAGTTTCCATTCAAATTAAAAGTATAAATCAATGTATTTTAAATTCAAACGCACATTTTAATTTACCGGGCCACATACTGACTCCAAAAATTCCAAAAAAATAAATCTGGCTATATTTTGACAATATGGTCATAACAAAACTAATTTCGTTGAATTTGGAGACCGTTTGAAAAATGGCCATTTTCCAATCGATTAAATTCAACTTAAACTGTAAAACGCGTTTTCTTTTGCTACGCTCACTTATTGATTCCAATAATTATGAAAATTGGAATCCAGCAATAATTTGACATTCTGGATCCAACAGAAGTGGTTTTATCGAAAACGGAGGTCGTTTGCAAAATGGCTATTTTTAAGGGCCGTATATTATATTAAAATATATATAAATTCCACAATGACTTTTCTAAATTTTAAACTGGACGTAACATAAAAATTATGAAGTGAAATCTGAATTTCTTAACTTCGTTAGAAAGATATAATTAAACAGATTCAAATATTTCTTGTTTCGTCCAATCCTGACTTAAAGTGAATTATGTTTATTCCTTTGAAATTAGAAATCGAATTTTCAAACTACCGCACCATTTCAAGCTCGTTTTATAATTAAAATAAAATTATTCATTTTAACTTCGTCGAAAATAATTTTTTCTTTGTTATTATTTAAAATAATTCATTTTAAATAATCAAAATTCATTAAAATTGCCAAAATAAAAATTTTAAATTGGTTCCAATTTTTCGGGTTGTTACATAAGTTCAACACAAACTAACCAACTACCATACTGGCGAAACCACATTGCAAGCCAAACTGGACACCCACACGCGGTGTCTAACAGTGCTAACCAAAAGACAACTGATAATGTAAGGGAGCTAAAAAAATAACCGGAGCTGGAGGACGTTACCATGGCCGAGGGAACTAGCGACGATGGTGCAAGCCGTCGGACTGAGCATTGCCGACCGATTCTTCCCAAAGATGCGTGACGTCCATGATAACTTGTAGGAAAGGCTGAACCTGGGTACCTGTCCATAGATTGTAAAAGTAAGTGACATTGATGGTTAATCCTAAAAGGGTGGCAAAGTGGCCATTAAAGCTTCTGTTGTTTCGTTCACGCCAGATGGTCCAAGCAAAAGTAGCGAAGAAGACGTCGAGAGTTGGAGAGGGAGGGGAGTATTTCCAGTGGTCGAAGTGGTGCAGCTGATGTGAGAGATGTCCCAGGATGTGAATGGACGACGAGACCCAAACGTAGAAGCTAACGTCACAATCACAGAAGAGATGGGTGATGCTTTCGTTGTCAAGCTGACACAAAATGGATGATGCAACGATAGGGATGCCTTTACGGATCAGACGATCCTTAGTGTTAACTTTTCCATGTGCCAAGCTCCAAAGGAAAAAGCGGACTCTGGGAGGAACTTTTACTTTCCAGATTCTAGCGAAGGAGAAAAGCCTATCGGAGTCCGGAAGAAAGAGATAGCATGATTTAACTGAGAACGTGTGAGAGTGGTTGAGAGGCCAAAAGCCGGAGTATGGGGATGATGAGAGAGGTGTGGACTGAATAATGGAGAGGAGCTCCTGGAGTTCTCGTAAGATGTGGGCTTGGAAGTATGTGTTGGGGATAAGGGCAGACACACCGTGCTGTTTTGCCTCCTGAATAGAGATGGAAGGGTTTGGCCAGATAGTAAAGAGGTCGGGGAAGAAGTGTGCCAGACGATAGCTATAGAGCCAAGAGTCAAGCCAGAGACTACAATTCTGACCATTGCCAACGGAGATGGCAAAGAGATGCTAAATACGGGGCAGGGCTCTGAGAACAGCAGTCCAAAATGGAGACGGGCGGGTGAGGGGGTGAGAGTGTAGGATAGATAGGGGTTGGTTATTATAAAAGAATGAGAGAACGAAAGATTTCCACTAAAAACACCGGGGCTGAGGGTTTCGAAAACTTTTATTCCAATTATCTCGAAATTTCATTTTAGTCTCGATTTTTTTCCCTCAAAACTCCTTAATATAAATTGGAGGACTTCAAAACACTTGCAAAACCAATTCATTATTCACCTTTATTCTCTTTGATAATTTCGGACGCTCGATGGTCGATTTCGAAAATCTTTACCGCAAAGGGCTTTTAAGTTGGAAATTCGAAAAAGAGGCTTTTATTTTCGAAAATATTTTCTTTCAAAATATCTTATTACCAAAAAACTTCTTCAAAGATATTTTATTCCCGAAATTTCTTACAAAATTTTGTTTTCTCGAAATCCGCTGATTCTAGCATCAATTCTGCTCATTCTAAGGTATTTCTACCCTATCTCTAATGAGTTTTTAAACCGAATAAGCCAAGCTTTGTATGAACCAAAGCTCTGATACCAGCTATAACGACTTGTCATTTTTTGACTACTCAAAGTCGGTAGTTAAACCAACTCGAAACATTCAAGATGATAGAATGTTATTGGCTTACAGGGTTTAAACAGAATTAAATACAGAATCATTGAGTACAATATTTCCAGTGGAATAAATTTTGATATAAAAATCAGAGTTGTATACAATATTCTGTACAGCGGAATAAATAATATAATATAAACATAAATTTCTTTAGCAAATTTACTCTTTTTTTTCAAGCTTCTTCACGTGCCTCTCCTCTTTGCGAGCCGAAATCTTTAAACCCGGAACACTTGGTGTTAACCGGCCTTTTGGTCCGGTTACCAAAAGTACTCAAGACACGCTTGACTCAACATATCGCATGATATTACAGCCTGGAGGTGTCGCCAATATCATCCGGGGGCCAGTATCAGAAGACTCGAGTCTGGCCACTAGCGGGATGTCGCATCCCTCGGACGCAACCTCCATCAGTATCCGTCCGCATCCGAGCCGAAGGCGAGCCGTCAAGCGGGTCCGGGCGCAGTGCCGTTGGGGGTCCGTGGCCGACAGCTGGAGGTGCGAATTTCCTGAAGATGGTCCCCATTTCTACCTACTCCTACCTAACCCCTACCAAACCACTTCCTATAAATACCCCACTACCTCACGCTTCAAAAGGGGGAGATTCTTGGGCCTTGAGACCTCTATAAAGCTTCATTAATGGCATCTCCTCTTTGAGGTAGAAGAAGGGAAAACTTGTCCACTTTACTATTTCTTGCACATATGACTATTGTTGCTTCATATGACATAGTCAATGAATGTAATGAGAGGATCTCAACCTTGTAATCTTTCAAGTGATTAATAAAATCTCTACAACTCTTCAATGTGGACGTAGGCCTTCACTAAGGCCGAACCACTATAAATTCTTTATGTCATTTACCGCTTATATTTTATTTCATGTTCTATTTTATGATATTGTCTATGCGACCATATCTATAATTCCTAGTAATTAGAAATCTTTGGTGTTTGCGATATTTTTGGTCGTCAACATTTGGTGCTTTCACTGAGAAAACTCGGATATTGCGTCTTTCTTGCACATTACCATCTCGATTTCGTCAAGCTTGAGTTTCCTTGCTTAACCTGCTATCGAGTCCGCGTACAATGGTAAAGAAGTCAAAGAACGCAATGATCGGCTCTTCAGCCGTAGCCGAGGCCGGTACATCTCGACAACCTCAACCGGCAGACATCCCGGCCACTAATGAAACTGAACCTCCTATTGTGGACCCCGAAGCGCCCGCAACCCAAGCGCAACTTCGGAAACTTAGTGAAAAATATGAGAACACCGCCGTCGAGCTAAATCAAGCGCTAAGGAATAAGATCGACCTTATGCGTCAACTTAATGAAAGTCAGCGTGTCGTCGCTCGACTACAACTAGCTCGGAATAATGCTCGACCTCAGTCACCAACGTCGGAAACTTTCTCTTCCGAACCAACGGGCCCATACCAAAGAAGAAGGTTTAGTCTCATCAACAACGTCGCCGTCCGAACTAATGCCCTAGACAATGGAAATGGCAGTGGATACGCCAACGACAACGGCGACCGGACCACGGTTACCTATAGCGAGGACGCCCAACCTCGGGATCATTCTTGCCTTGTCATCAATGACGGACCCGCTCCTACTAATCAACCTCTTCCTCGACAAGACCCGACGGCCGCTCGCCGGAACAACAAACCAACTAATAGCGCGACCCGAACCTATCCAGAACAAGATCCGCCCGCCCCCGCCCTACATCCTCATACACACGCGGATCCCGTTATAGATGTCGAGGACACAGAAGAGAGCAGCCCGGACGTCCACCATAGAAGACGTCCACGCACCCGAACTCCGGAACCTCGCCAAAACCAATGGGCTCCGATGGTGGACCCTCATCCAACCTACCTTCCCGACACGGTCCGGAGGATCAGGAGGGAAATGCGAAGGAATGTGCATGAACCATGGGAATCGCATATTAGGCGCAACCCTTTCACCCGAAGAGTCAACGAAGCGGAATGGCCGCGACGTTTCAGCGTGCCACAGATGCCACTCTACGATGGCACCACCGATCCGTGTGCTTTCTTAAACCGCTATGAGTGGCAAATGGACTCAAGTAGAGGCGATGATCCAGTCAAATGAAAATGCTTTCCAGTCTTCCTTTCAGGAACCGCCCTATTGTGGTTTTCTCGCCTTCCGATCGACTCCATCAACAACTTCAGCCAGTTAGCCACGCAATTAGTAAAGCAATTCCGCATGCACATCCCGACTCCGAAGAACGCCCTCACTCTTTCCAACCTATACCAAGGGCCTGTAGAGTCACTCAAGAGCTACCTTTCCAGGTTCAACGAAGCCCTCGCCAAGGTCGAGGATCCGGACCAGTGCACTATACTGTTCCAACTAGCTAAAGGCGTCCTCCCAACTTTAGAGTTTGGTGCATGGATTGACCGAAAGCAACCGAAAAGCCTCGACACCTTCTATGAGAAGGCGGGGCAGTTCTTGCGCCAAGAAGAAGCGAGGCGCAACCGAGTCGTCGAGACTAGTCTCCCCAACATCCCTCGAGAAGGTATCGCTGACAACCAACATAAGGGGCGAGAAGCAGGAGGCCCCTCTAACCCTAATGCGGGGGCAACACCCCTCAGGCAAAGGCCGAACACCAGGGGGCAAGGTGGCCGAGGCACCAACTAGGTACAAGCGGATTCAAGAAAGCCCGGTCCCTACCAATCTTATGAGACTTATACCCCGCTAAACGAGAATCCCGAAACTATCTATCTAGAGACGTGTAACACTCTGCCATACAAGAAACCCTGAGTCAGGGAATCCACAGAATCCGAGAAGAACTCGGGAAAATACTGCCGATATCATGACAAGTATGGCCATAACACGAACGAGTGCCGCCAGCTAAGGGATGCGATCGAGAAACTCATCCGAGAAAAGCGGCTCGAGTAGTACGTCCAAGAGCCCTTTCCCCCTGAAACTAATCCAAAGCTTCCAGCGCCAACTCCTCAAACAGCCGCCAAGGCAGCCCCAGGACCATCCAACGCCAGGCGGGGCATCATGATCAATACCATTTGCGGCGGACCAGGCCCCACACATGACAGCTTCCGGAAGATGGAAGAATATGTGGGCTCCATTAAGCATGCGACCTACGAGGCTTGCTCTGATCCCGACGACTCTATCCCGGCCAAGCTCCGGAAAACTATGCGGGACGACATCACCTTCAATGGGAGGGAGTCCACGCGGATTGAAATCCCAAGTACCGATCCTTTGATAATCACCGCCCGAATTGGCGCTGCAACTGTTCGAAAAATATTGGTCGACTCAGGAAGCTCGGTCAACATTATCTTTAAAGTTGCTTACGACCAGATGAAGTTAGAAGCAAGAGATCTCAAACCGTGCCGCTCCACGATCTACGGCTTCAATGGGGCATCAAGCTGTCCAGTTGGATTCATCGACCTACCTGTCAAACTCGGTACAGGGTATCGGAGCCCGGTCCGCATCCTCACCTTCATGGTCATCGATATTACCTCACCATACAACGCCTTCCTTGGGCGTCCATTCCTCACAGAGTTCTGTGTATGCCTATCACCATGGTCTCTACTTATGAAATTTCCAACAGAAAACGGGATCGGAACAGTCAGAGGAGATCAAGTCAGCGCTAGAGAATGTTATGCAATAGAATGGAAGAACGCGCGCAACAAGGACAAGGGCAAAGCAGTGCCCGCAGCCTTTTGCGCCAAGACCGCCTCCGCATAGCAACCAGCGGCGTCTGAGCCATGGCTCAGACACCACTCCCGTCTTTCCGATGACCTCGATCTAAGGGAAGACGAAGAACCTGAATGGGAGAGACCGACTCCAGTCGAACCAACCATAGATGAGCCCGTCAGCCTCACCGATCCATCGCGAGAATTTAAGATAGGATCAGACCTCCATCCGGTAGTCAGAGACGACCTTGTAGACTTCTTGAAAGCTAACCTAGATGTATTCGCTTGGACGCATTCCTACATGAAAGGCATAGATCCGGCAATCGCCTGCCATTCTTTGAGCATAGACCTTAGAATACCTCCAGTCAAACAAAAGCGCTGCTTCCTAGGACCGGACAGATCCAAGGCAACTGAAGAAGAGGTAGATCGCCTCCTGAACAACAACTTCATCCGCAAGGCCGACTACCCCGAATCGGTATCCAATCCAGCCCTAGTCAAGAAGGCCAATGGAAAATGGCGGACGTGTATCGACTTCTCAGATCTGAACAAGGCATGTCCCAGGGACAGCTTCCCACTCCCGAAAATTGACCAACTGGTCGATTCGACCGCCGGATACCAGTTTCTATCCTTCATGGACGCCTACTCCGATTACAACCAGATCCCGATGAATCCCTGCAACCAGGACGATACTTCCTTCATAATCGACCGCGGGCTTTACTGCTATCGTGTCATGCCTTTCGGTCTCAAAAATGTCGGCGCCACCTATCAGCGGATGGCAATCAGCTCAGCATTAATACGACTTGAAGATCGCACTCAATGGCCTATCTACTACATCAGCAAGTGATTGACGGGGGCAGAAAAGAACTACCCAAAGCTCGAGAAACTGGCATTCTGCTTACTCATTTCCTCCTGGAAACTCCGGCCATATTTCCAGGCTCGACCTATTAAAGTCTTCATCGACCAACCACTGCGTCCAGTCCTACAACGACCCGAGGCATCCGGTCGACTGCTAAAGTGGAGCATGGAACTCAACCAGTTCGAGATAACATTCATCCCTCGTCGAGCCATACTGGGACAAGCCCTCGCCGACTTCATAGTAGAGTTTACTGCCCCTGAAGAAGCTTATGCGGAGGACACCGAGATCCCCGACGACACATGGAAGATATTTGTGGACGGGTCCTCCAACAACAAGTGCTCGGGAGCCGGCATTGTGTCCCCCACTCCCGAAGGACGCTCAATACACTACGCACTAAAACTAAATTTCCCCGCTACCAACAACGATTCAAAATATGAGGCGCTGATAGTCGGACTAAGAATCTTTATTGAACTCAAGCTGAAGATCATTTAGATTTTCTCCGATTCACAGCTTATCGTGCGTCAAGTAAAAGAGGTGTACCAAACCAAGGGGGAACGCCTGGCCCTATACCTAGCCCAAGTCCAGGAATTACTCGCTCACTTTGGCCACTTCACTATCACTCACATCCCGCGAGAGCAAAATGAATGGGCCGACACTCTGGCCCGACTAGCAAGTTCCGAAGACCCGCATTTGTTGGGCTTCGCCCCCGTCGAGGTACTCAACTCCCCTAGCACCAAGCCAACGCCAACCGGTACGGCCATGAGCATCGGACCCGAGCCGGAATCATGGATGACACCGATCAAAAACGACAAAGGATTTAGAAGATCTTCCACACGAATGCCGACTACTTCCTAAGCCAAAATCTAGCATAAAGGAATCAAGCTCCTACCCTCAACATCCTACCTCGTGATGACGCACAGAACTCCAACAACTCTGATTCCACCACTCTGCACAATATTGCTCACGCCGGCAACGTCAAAGGTAGTCACAACAATAAAGGGAAGCGCCTTCGACTTCCTTCTTTCCGTAGATATACTGCTTTCAGGGACACCCCCGGGAAAATCCACCTCGCAGTCTGCAATCCCCAACCATGAAAAAGGCCAGGACCTAAACGTCCGACGAGCGCACCAAGGGACTCTACGGGATATTGTCGGTTCTACAGCATCCGCAGATACAACACGAGCATGTTCCGCTGCTTGTAGAACAACATCAAGGAACTCATCCGCACGGGATCTCCGAGCCACTCAACGCTCATCGAAGATTCCTACTGCACAGGATCTCCGAGCCACTCAACGCTCATCGAGGGTTCCCACCACGTGGGGCCTTCGAGCCACTCGACGCTCATCGGAAATCTGCAGTGCATCGGATCTCCGAGCCACTCGACGCTCATCAAAGATTCCCACTGAACATAACTTCGACCGACAACTAATCCAACAAGATCATCCCCCGGGCTCATTAGGACAATGGCAACAAGAAGCATCCATGCCTCACAACTCGCCTCGGGTCACCTTTTGCGCCGATCTGGTTGATATCAGGCCTTAAGTGCTGTAAGCCTTCCAAATGGCTTTTGTCCGACCTATAGTCAACCATTATGACTAATTCGTATACACGGGCGCGCTGCACTAGATCAACATCTCTGACCCCGGAACCGGTCCCCTGGATCAAGCTTTAATCAGCAACGAGTTGCCCGATACTTCAACTCTAGAGTCCGCCATAAGGACCTCAACATCGGCAACCTCGCCTTACAATGGGTCTTTCCGCCACCAGCCGGCCTCGCCCCTCGTTAGGAAGGCCCACACTCATACAACGGAATCTCAGCGATGGAACTTTCAAACCCTCAACCGTGGACGGAGCCGAACTCCCAAGGGCATGGAATAACGAACATCTTCGCCTCTACTCTACATAACCTAGTGAACAATCAATTCACGCCTTCCAACGATGTCTTTCTTTCCTACAATTCAAGGCATTACAAAGGTTACTACTACCAGAATTTCCCGTTGGAGTGATTTTCAATTTCCTGTCTCCCTCCCATGTTTGCTCCGTGCATGACGTGTTTGATTAATCCTGACAACCAGCTTGCGTTCAAACTTTCGATCGCCGCATCGGCGCTCCGAGCACGGGAGCCGGTGCCGCCGTCCGAATCTCGATTCGACATCGAGGCTAAATCACATTGGCAACGACCGGCACCCGCAGCACGGGAGCCGGCCACGCCACTCGAGTCGCCGGCCCGCGGCGCGACTGAGTATAAATAACCTCTAACTCGAACCTAGTCCCAATGCCAAGGCCGAGGATAAATCGTTCAACCACCCAATAGCCAGACGGAGCGATACTAACTCCTCCCGAACTACGGGAGATGGTCGAGCTCTTGGCGCAGCACCAAGGCCGACCTTAAATCGTCACATCCCCGAAGCTCTCAAGGCTTAGGGGTATCCCATGGCCACGATCGGACCCTACGGGCTGATGATCCGGGCTTCTCTTCCCCGGCGAACGACGACATCGGCAGGCTCGCCTCAACCTGATGAACAAAGGGAGAGCTTATACCGGACGGACCGCATAACGCGACGTCATGCGCCTTCGCTACTCTTGAGGTTAACCCCGGGCAACCCAAGAAAAAACAGCAGGCGCTCTTGCCAGGCTTCACAAACTACGGGTTTCCTGAGCTGAGGGAGATCTACTAGAATCCTGCGCACTACCTCGCCCCTCTGGAACAACGACCCAGAGCGCGGCACTCAATCACACCCCCTGGAATCACCAGCCTGGGGCATAACACCCACAATCGCTTTTTTGTTAAATGTAACGATAAGTATGCCCCTGCAAGTACGGGACGCCCGAAAACATGGAAGGAACATCCGAACAGTTAACACAAAATGCGATCTTTACTAATTCACATTCCATTTCACACACACGCACACATTAAACAGACTACATGTCTAACATCTCTTCTCTCTGATGACAGGGTATTCATGAATACCGCACCGTGTCTTTAAGGACCAAAAGCAAGGACCGCACTCGCATATACTATTGGTTCACCTAACCCAAAGTGTCTTTAATTACTTTAAATTACCGACGCTACTCATCCTTTTCTTCTCTTTTCTTTTGTCTATAGAGCTTTTGTCTATACAGGTTCGATACAGGCAGGTCACCACCAATGATGGGCCCTTTCCTTCCAGAACCGCTTCCTCTACTCTACACAAGAGTATTAGATTCATTAGGCATTGATGTGCACCTTCCGCCATCATCCTCGTCACTTATAATCATCCTAGCCTCCCCGAAAGCAACACATGGCAACGGCTTAGGGGCGATGTAAGAAGCAAGGACCAATCTAGCATAGGTGTCTCCACAAGCCTTCTTGGTGCCTAACTCCGCTCTCTTCTTAGCATCTTCGGCAGTCTTCCGATCAGCTAAGTGCCTGGCCCGGAGCCACATAATGGCATCCGCTACAAGTGTGCTAAGGGGCCTCTAGCCCTCTTCTAGCATGCATCACCGGCAGCTCTCCTTATTCCTAGCCTACTCACACGCCCTCTCCTTCTCCGCCTCAGCATCGGCCTACCTTTTTGCCACCATAGCGGCAGATTTCTACTGGGCACCCTGACTAGCCTTTGCCCGTGCATCTTGTATGGCGGCCTCATCCTGTCCCTCTTCCCCTTAGGCTCCTCCAAATTTGCCACCGGCCGGGCTTCCTGATCTACCACCGTAGCTTGCATTGTTCGCACACTTACACCAGCTACGCCCGTTGCATGAGCACTACGACCAGCCACAACTTCTCCTCCAAGGAGGATCATATAAACATGGGATCCCAAAGCCATAGGTTCTCCTACTTCTCCGGATTGTTCCCGCTGTGACTACAACTGGGACCCAAACGCTTGAGGAAGTACGGGGGCAAAGCCCGGCATCACCCCCGCTCAAAGGGCAAGTACACGAGCGTGGGGGCAGTCTCCTACCCATCTCCACACCGGTTTACTCATCGCAGGACCTGAGGTGGATCTCCACCAGCTTCCGCGCTAGCAATTCCATCGCCACAGTCGTGGGGGCAACCATTCTAAGGAGGAACATACATCTCGCCACGAGAAGGACCCGAACCCAAAACCTTGGGTCTCGGAAACTTCTAGCCTCCCGGTGGTACTAGGCAGACCATGCACAGAGGCCCGAACCGAAGGGAAAAGGGATCAATACGATCGCAGTTCCCCGAGGAACTGGAGAACTTAGATAAATTCTCAATACGCAAATTAAAAAATCCAGATTTTAGTGCAAGTTCTCGGGTTTCCATGGCCGGTTCATTGGGTTCGCAAGGTCTCAGCGCCCTACCAGCAAACTCATACTTAAACGCAACATGAAGCTAACTCACACCCCTCGAGGCATACCTACAAGTGCATCGAAATGCGGTAACGACACCTAGTTGGGAGAACTATGGCAGTGGTTACCGGTAAACGTCAGCACCATTTTCCGAATCGGATAACGACCCCGACATAATTGGGTTGGAGACTAATGACTCGACCATATGCCTGCATCTTGCGCACCTATCCGAGCAATCAGTCCGAATAAGTTCATTTCCAAAATCATTCGCCAACCAATTTTGTCACATTCAATTCCAATCACTGACCAGACATGAAACATTGAGCAACGATCCGAGCTTGCTAGCTCATCCCTGACGTCGAGCAAAATTTAGCAGGCACCCGGGCCTGGGGCAACCCACTATGGATTGTCGCACCGTCCTGGCAATCTCATGACCCGATCAAATCTCCTAAAGTCTCTGCACTGGCATCATCTTCACAACATCCTACGGAACCACCATCTTTAGAGCACCTTCACCTTGCAATGAAGGAAAGCCGGAGCCAGGGTTCAGGCCCTGGAGGCTTCTCGGCTTCCCGACTTCCATCATTACCCGGACTCCACAAAAAGATGATGCTCTGGAACATGGTGGCAGCCTTTAACCTCAACAACTAGTACCACAGCCATCACCACCCGCCAGTGCAACACCTAAGTTAAGATG
The DNA here is from genome assembly GCA_030737875.1 of Allium sativum. Classification (NCBI taxonomy): domain Eukaryota; kingdom Viridiplantae; phylum Streptophyta; class Magnoliopsida; order Asparagales; family Amaryllidaceae; genus Allium; species Allium sativum. The sequence continues at coordinate 5,956,234 of CM060912.1, forward strand.
CGACCGCATCATGGTTAGGTTACTGATCGGATCCCAAGACTAACTGCTTAACTATGTGTCGATATCTTACACAAGCATTCAAGCTGACAATCCAAGTAGGTCCATTCCTCGAGGACCACGTCGCGAGACAAAAAATCACTAATCACTGTCTGCTCATATGGCGCCATGCAAAGGTTCAAGTTTACTAACTCAAGATCGAAGACAGGATTCGACAAAGTCGTGGGAGTGCGAAGTTATGTCTCATGCTCCCGAGCGTCGTCTTAGTTTCCATCTCCTCAACCAAGATTCGAACTTCTAAAGAGCGTGAAAGATTTAATAAGCATTTGGGACACAAAGCCCAATCCCGTATTCACACATGCTTGGCAACCTTTATCCAAATTCCTAATCCCGTTTCCCAAGATCCGCCACTCCACGTTCTTGGGTACCAGATCCGAAAGCCCTCTTACTTTCCACATCTCTCTTCCCTTCTCCCAAAAACCTAACAATACCTCGAACAACCAAAATACAAAAGAATTAGTTTGGCATCCTTCATGCCTTACGATGATTATCTATCTGGGGGAAGAGGAGAAAGGAAGTAACAACAATCGAGGGATCGGTATGCCCCAAACGAACGTTTCAAGGTCGGAATTCGAGATCGTACACCTAAATATGGCTGCATACACTTATCTTTGAAGCACTGGCTACTAAGTCAGTCATGACTCAACGACCACTTGCATACTCACCAAATGCTCAATCATCAAAGCGCCCGCGTACGCACATCCCCCGCAAGTGTCAAGTCGCCTAAAACACGCAACGACGACACTATGCGGCTACTAAGCGGTGCGAGTGCGACACCAAACCAACAGTGGCTCGCTCACGATTCCCCAACGAGCGTGCCTGCTAACTAACATGTCTTTCCTACAACTTGCAGGATAAATACGCAACCTAACTATCGTCTCAACTTTCATTCCAAAGCACATCATGTCAAGACAAGACGTACTTTGGGGGGAAAATGTTAACCGACCTTTTGGTCCGGTCACCAAAAGTACTTAAGACATGCTTGACTCAACATATCGCGTGATATTACTGCCCGAAGGTGTCGCCAATATCATCCGGGGGCCAGTATCAGAAGACTCGAGTCTGGCCACTAGCGGGATGTCGCATCCCTCGGACGCAACCTCCATCAGTATCCGTCCGCATCCGAGCCAAAAGCGAGCCATGCTCCGAGCCGAAGGCGAGCCGTCAAGAGGGGTCCGGGCGCAGCGCCGGTGGGGGTCCGGGGCCCCGCAGTCCCGGCGGCGATCTACCTAGCCGATTAGGTCGAAACTGTGGGCACCGCCCGATTCATCCGATTTTCCCCATGCCGGAAGCTCAGATTCCTTCACTTCGGACCAGCTAAATGATGGATTCCTTCACTTCGTGTTGAGGAGCTTCGACGCCCCAAAAGAACCAAAATACCGCGCCAACGAATCTCGGCCACGTCCCCACCAAACAAACTTCGCACCCTGCCAAGGTGCGAAATTTCGTACCTCCTAGGTACGAAATTTCGTACCTTGAAGGTGCGAAATGTCGTTCGTACCTTGAAGGTACGAAATTTCGTACCTTGAAGGTACGAAATTTCGTACCTAGAGGTACGAAATTTCGTACCTGGGAGGTACGAAATTTCGTACCTGGGAGGTACGAAATTTCGTACCTGGGAGGTGCGAAATTTCGCACCTGTTCGTACCTCGACTCAGGTACGAATTTTCAGTGGCCGACAGCTGGAGACGCGAATTTCTTGAAGATGGTCCCCATTTCTACCTACTCCTACCTAACCCCTACCAAACCACTTCCTATAAATACCCCACTACCTCACACTTCAAAAAGGGGAGATTCTTGGGCCTTGAGACCTCTATAAAGCTTCATTAATGGCATCTCCTCTTTAAGGAAGAAGAATGGCAAACTTGTCCACTTTACTATTTCTTGCAAATATGACTATTGTAGCTTCATATGACATAGTCAATGAATGTAATGACAGGATCTCAACCTTGTAATCTTTCAAGTGATTAATAAAATCTCTACAATTCTTCAAAGTGGACGTAGGCCTTCACTAAGGCCGAACCACTATAAATTCTTTATGTCATTTACCTCTTATATTTTATTTCATGTTCTATTTTATGATATTTTCTATGCGACCATATCTATAATTCCTAGTAATTAGGAAACTTTGATGTTTGCGATATTTTTGGTTGTCAACACTTGGTGCTTGACCCGAGTGTTCCATGCAAAACGCAAAAGTTAGGATTGAACTAATTTCAAGTTAGCAAACTTCGATAAACACATAAATATAATTAGTTTAATCCCCTCAATAAATTAAATAATTCGAGTATACCAATCCATGAAACTGCCGAATTATACACCAAAGTGGATCGAGTTAGGGCATGCATCAATAAGACGGGTGACAACAAAAGTGGTGCACGTCATAGAAAATAATGTGTCTCGAATTTTTGAATGTCGCAGTATGTACACAATGAACAAGACTACAATTGAAAATGCCAATGCATTCATATGGCGATACAAAAAGCTTATGTTACAAGCAACAATCTAGAGTAAGAAGTATGGCCGGCAGATGCGTGTGTACCCCGAAGTCTAACGCAAAAAGGGTCCAACTAAACACATGTGTACGACAAATCAACATGGCATATTCAACAAAACTAATATATTCATACGTGCAAACCGTCGGGTGAACTTAATTTCTAAAAATTTAGTTCATGTTTATGCAAGATACAAGGGTCCATTAATGCAAATAGCAAATAGGCTAAACACTACAGCAAGCATGACATATAAGTTTGGTTGTCGAGTAATAACGGGCACAAAGAGAATAATAGCTAGCAAAATGAATTGTGTCTATGTTTTAATTAGCATAAGGTGGCGATAATAGCTGAAACTAAATTACCCAGCAAATGACGGATAGTGCCTTTAACCGCAACTTTAAGTATTAACAGTTTCTCGGACTTTAGACTAATTAAAAATATCTGATTCTTTCCCATTTAAAAATGACAAGTTTCTATAAAAGTTAATGGACAACAAGTAAAATAGACGCAATAGGGCATATGGTTTAAGGGTATTAGATGGTTATATAATTTAGCACAGACCTAGAGACCACAAAGGTACATGCAAATTGAGGGGCTCAAATTGTGAAGCAAAAGATAACCGAGGCATGCAACAATACAAGCACACATGGTAGTAAGAGTTAGGGAAATTAGTGAGAGCTCCTGCATACCCAAGGTGTATATCCTAAAATGGACAAAATAAATGTCTAAGGCAACTACCACAAGATGGTAGGGAATAAGCAAGTCATGGTAACAGCGCCGGGGTAAAGTATTGTACTGTTGCAAAGATACAGGGTGTAAATTAAATGCAGGAGCTAGCGCGCATGTAAACCAGAAAGTCGAACATGCAGACATACACAAATTCCATACGAACTAACAACGTTCGTGTTTGGGTATGTATTCCGGTGGTATGTATATACATTTTTTTTGAAAATTGGTAACTTTATTTCTACTGAAAAGAAACAAACATGAAAGAGGTTAGCATTCTAACCTTAACATCATAGAAAAAGAAAAGAAAAACTGAAAATACATGTAATTATATCCTAACTAGTAATAAGCAGCCCATGATGAGGCCTTAACCCGCTTCCGTGCTCTTGTTGCACCTCTCACGACTCCTCCTGAGTCACATACACACAAACGTGCAAACTCTGCACCTAACAAGCCAAATGTTCCTCTTGCAACTGATCTTCTAAAAGAGAATCTCAAGATATAATATCTGGTATAATCATATGAATGGAATTGTATCTGCATATCCAAATAAGGCCTCTGTTGTTCCAAAACATCATCCCAAAATTAAATTCTAACACCCATAAAAGACCTTAAACCTGTAATCTCAATTCAGCTCACAGGAACTCCCCAATTTAGATCAATTTTCACAGTAGAAACTGCCTCACCGCAAGTGCTTATACAGTAAAGATCCACACGACAACTACTGAGATCATTATAATCAGGGAGTTGTGTACAATATACACCATAGCAACCTAAACTAGAACAACCTTCTACCATACTTATGAAATCCCAAACGATATTCAAATCCAAACAACAGGTCTGGTTGATGATTCACAAACACCCATAAATCAATCCTATAGCCAGATTCAACATTTGAGTATATGGATTTCATAACAAATAATTGCTCCAATAATACTAGTAAGATAGGCTATGTACAATAAGATCTGGTGAGCACAACACAAATCTATTAACGTTTGTCTATTCTCCAAAAGATTTTACAGGGTAAGCCAAACTGAGGATGAAATCATGAAGGAGACAACTGTTCTGTAATAACCAATATACCAGATCTATAATGAAACTACCATTGAAACGTCAAAAGAATATGCTGTAATCGGAAGGTAACTAATCAACTTAACTAAATATGATCGAAATACATAAACTCAGATCTATCATGTCTAAACGAAAAACCACAAAAGAAGTTCCCAATACTTGTATATTAAAACAAACTCTTTTCACCCAAATAGGAAATAACAATTTCCAAACCGATCTCCTTTTAAATCAGATTTGAAAAGGAATACCAACCACAAATGTCAATCGAACTTACCCCCAAAACCAGCTGAAATCGATATAGCATAGACAACTGAAGGATCGGTTGGAAGGTTTGGAACTGAACCAGTTACGTCGGCAATGCCGAAACCGAAATCAGCAATGGCTTGATCGTCCAGAGTACACACGAATCAGATCCAGAGTCATAAAGGATCAGTCTAGTGTTTTGCTTCAGATCTGAAAGAATATGACCTAGATCCGGTAGTAGGAAATTGAAACCCAAATTAGGGTTTAAAAAGTGGAATAAAGTTTACGGATCTGATAATGAGTATGAAAACAGGAAGGAAAACAAGTGGAAGATGGTAGAAAACATATAGAAGTCGGATAGAAAACATCTGGATTTCTGATGAAACGAAGAAAAAAGAGAAACTCACGCATGAACGAAAGCAGGCGATAAGCCTGTCGCTATGGACAAGTTCTCTATATGTTTGTAATTATTGGTACGCATATACATATACAATGGTATATATATATACATGTGCGCATGTCGACCACCACATAAATACTGCATGTAAGTTTACAAACAACCAAACATCCGAATTCAATTCAAGACAGCCACAAGTAAATAGGAAAGCAATAGACAACCGACAAACTAATGATATTAGTGAAAACCGAAGTTGAAAACTTGAAATATATTTAATCGTAAGCAAAACTTACAATCAATCGGCAATGCAGGGACGGTTGTTGGTGGCAGCGGACGACATCGACATGGTCTTGGGGCGACAGTTCTGATATGAACAGCCTAGTTGAGAGCTGCAGGCAGCGTACCCATAGGGAAGATGCTCAAAGAAGCGGGAGCGGTAAAGTGACGAGTCGGTGACCGACTTAGGAGGTTGTCGCGGCTCAAGTGGTGGCTCTGGAAATGTCAAAGTGCTAAAGGTAGAGTGTGAAGCGAGTTTGGTCAGAGGCGGGGACTTAGAAGCTCGGCGGCTTGGCGACTTCGGGCTAAGGAGGAGCGCGACGGGTTTTAGAGTTTTCAAAGAGAAGGAGAGACAGAGTGGATTTCAATTCGCGGTGGAGCCTGGCCTGGTCGTGACACGGAGTAGATGATTTGGGGTTCGATGATTTGTGTTCAGTGGGAACTTATTGGGTAAAGTTGGAAGGCCGACTGATGGAGAAGCGGGTAGTCGTGACTGGGTGACGGCTGGTGGCTGATGAGGGCGGAGAAGCAGAGGGAGGTAGTGGAGCCATTATTCACGGTTTTGGGAGAAAAATTAATTTGGATGAGGAAGAGGAATATTTAATTTGGGGAAGAAAATGAAAACTGACAGTAGGAAATTGTTTTGGTGAACGGTAGAGAGCACGCTATTTTCTAATTCAACGAAGGGAACCCATAGCAGAAAAGAAACAACATGTGGTAACCAATTCAGATAGTGAAAGACATGTGTTAAAGTTTTACAGCAAAGCACAGGCAAGTGGAAAAATATTTTAGCATAAAATATACGAGTGTTACAGCAAAATCTTGAGTAAGATTCAATAAGATATGGCCTTTGCATATGAACGGTAGGCTGAACAAAGATGTGGTTTGAACGCAGGTTAGGCTAACACGGCTGAAATGAAAACATACAACAATGTTGCTTACCAGTTTTAAATGCGTTATAAATTTAATCACTATTAACCGTAAATTCAATTTAAATGCTAACTCAAAAATACGCGAATTTTATTTCATAATTTCTTTCTTTCTTTTTATTCATCAACCGTTTTTCAAACCATTGCCGTTTTGAAACAAATCTATACTTAACGTTTATTTGGAACAAGTTCATAAATTATTTAAACTAAATTCAACTTTATATCCAAAGCCGCACTTTAAAATAAATTAGCTCCTTTAAATTTTTATTTGCAAAATCAATTAGCATCTTAAAATAAAACTCAAATTTTTGTCTTTCGAAGCCGCGCTCTAGAGTAAAGTTGATTTCAAGTTCTTAAAAATAATCGAATTAAATTAACATGAAAGCAATACACGCGTATCTGAATTCGGAATCTATACTCAATAGTTTAACTAAAACAATCAAGTACAAATAGTCAAAGACAAAATAGACTAAATAACTAAATACAAAAATTAAGAAGCTAAAATAATATTATAAATTTGTTAAATACAAAATAATTTAGAAGGTTAGAAAACTTTAGTACAAATAAAAAAATAGAAAATAGCTAAATACCAACAAAACCGTAAACAATTTAACTTAAAAATCCAAACTTTAAATTTCGACAAACATGCATATTAAAATTAAATGAAAAGAATTCAAGGCTACTTGTACAAATTAGTTAATAGTTTCAAACTGTCTATAAATTTACAAAAGGATTAAATTAGAAGTAAACTCAAATTACGTTCAAAATAGATAAATTCCAAATTTTATGTCAAAATCCAAATATATAAAAAAAATCTTTAACATTAAATCTTAACTCAATTTATAATTTAAATATTCAAATAAATTATCTAACAAATGTTAATAACGTTTCTTTTAACAACATTAAAAATTAAATCTACAAAAAGGAATTTTCCTTTATAAATTTATTCAAATACGTTCAAAAACCAAAATTTTAAAGTCCAAATTCTAAACTGAAATCCAAATATAAATATATTCAACTATAAATAAAATTTCATATTCCCTATCAAAACCAAACTAAAAATACTTTAACGATAAACTCTTAATATATATTTTAAATGCCGAAAATTCTGGGTCATTACACATACAGATATCAATGGATTCAAGGCTTTAGATGGTGATAGCTAGGATATTGTTTGATGGATGCTATGGTTGCTTTTCATGTTCTATCTTATTTCTTTGGGTAGGTTATCACCTTAGGATACAGAATATAAGTAAGGATTGGGAATCCTATTCTGAGCAGTATCTATTTCTGTTGTCATTGTTTGAGTAGCATATATTATTTTATTATATATGCTAACTCTATGGGTGTAGGGATGGATCAGATATGATTCTTAATACCATATGTATCATATACTATTGCGAGTTTTACAATTTTTGAGATCCTTTATCACTCACATTAGACTGTTTTTTGAATCAGGGTTTTATGTTCCTTTTTGTTACCTTAGGTTCTCATCAAACACACCAATGAGTAGGCATATGGTGGCATCTTCTTATATTTTTACTAGTGCTATTGTTTAATGCGTTGTATGGCACTGTGAGCCGTGACAACGTGTCTATCTTTTAAAGACATTTATCAATGAGTTCATGTATATTTTGTATAAACTATTATTGTATGTGACTGTATGGACTAGTAATCTGATTTTATGGTTTATATAGTTGTATTGACCTGCATTTTTGACCATTCAGTCGACAACAATCTACACATGTCAACCAAAAAAATCCAACATACAAATAATTATTGGGGTAAAATAAGAAAAAGAATGAAAGAAGCAGAAAAACAATTACAGAATCTCATAACGGAAGGATAATATATAATAATCAAATAACAATTCATAAAGATGTTAAAATACATATTTGATTATACGTTACAACACTTATCAGTGCTATACATACCTAGACTAATACAATAATACAGCACAATAGAAATGATGTGGTGGGAATATTTATTAGATAATATCCCAAAACTCCATCTTAATCCTCGAATATAATGTGGTTTTCGCTAACTGAAAAACTCAGGCTGACCCGAGCATCAATGAAAAGACAAAGATACTTGGATCAGAACTAAAATATTCTCATATAAGTCAAATAAAACTATGTAACAATATGAGTGTCACAGTACCAGAGACGCTTACGGTAATTCATACCTCATATCCAATATGTTTGTAAGTGCAATAACTTAAGAGAAGTTACGAGAACTTCGATCTCCTAAGGATCCATTAAAGTACTTATATATAATAGTATACGCTATAATAGGTAATGTCTATCAGTAAAATAAATATCAAAATAGTGTTAAGGCATTACATTGATCCCCCTTAACACATTTAATTTAGCAACCAAAGACGTAATGGGCTCATATAAGGAAAATATGGCAAGGCACGTGCGGCAACGCCCAAGGTAGGATTTTACCAGTTTACCCTTTCTGGCTGGTCCTAACCTATCCGTGGCCGACCGCGACTAACAATCCAACAAACAAAGGTGCACCCATCAAGTAAACAATCATGATACCAAATGAAAGATCAACGTCGCTAGAGATAGCAAACCTCATTGGCAGACATAGGCTCTTATTTTAGTCATTTTTATTATGACACGAATGTTAAGGCTACCCATTATCGTTCTCTTACTTCATTCCAGTAAACATTTTCCAATTCATCCACTACATTCTGGATATTATCCACCTCCTACACGATTATCAAAGTGATTCCAATATTGACAAAAAGTATGCCATTAAGAGGCCCCACTCTCTTTAACAACCAATCAAAAATTTACATAGCGGTTGGTTCTTTTACATTTCACAACGATTCACATTTGATATCAAAGTATCATATTCGTTTCAAAACCTAAATCCATTTTGGATTCATCGCGTTGATTTCAAAATATCATTGCATTCAAAGTCATATATACACACCCAAATATGTCATTACACATGGAAATATTATTTCAATTTCGAACTTAGGGTTATACTTTATTAACCGCATTCACATTTAAATCGATGATTTAAATATAACATTCCACCCTGTACGGTTTGAAATTCTTTGAAAAACTAGTTTGAATAATAATAAATAGTTTAAAATAGTTTGTGTATTAAAATGATGTATATATTAAAATAGTTTGTAAAACCTAAAATAAATTGAGTTGTAATAGATTTTAAAACAATTTATACTAAATATAAATTTTAAAAATATATCAAATCAAATTGTTTTCTTACATTCCAACAAATCTGGACTCATGTCCTAATTTCGAATCAATAAACTCAATTATCTATTTCTTACCATTACGTTTTGGCTAAATTTTGATTTAGTTCCGATTCATGACTTAAATCTCAATTCAAATAGATCACACCTTTTAAATCGTACATTTAAAAGTTTAATTTGACTCAATAATTTACTTTCATGATTTAAAATTCCAAAGTTCACTATTATTTTAAACCATTTCAATTTGCATCAATTGTAAGTCAAATTTCAAAGTTATGATTTAAATCACGTAAGTTGAATTAAACTTCATTGGCATATTTTAAAGTTCAACATTTAAAATAAACTCATTTCCCAAATTAAATCCATACATCAGTCATAACTTCGTATTTCCAATTCAATTCTTTAAGCAATTTCTTTTAATAACGCCCATTTCAAATTCCGCATTAACTTCAATTCAAATTTATGCTAATTTGAATTCCAAATAAATTTTGATTCCAATTTCATATTAATTTCAATTCCAAATAAATTTCAATTTGTACAATTCAGGGCAACATCCAAATTTATTGATTTAAAATACTTAATTCAAATTTCCTTCAATATCCAATTTAGAACCCAATACTTAAATTTTAATTCAATCTCAAGCTCAAACTTATATGTATTGCTTTATCTTACTTTTACTTAGCAATATCCAAAGTTTGACTAAAAGTCTAATCTTTTAAAGCAAATCAATTTCTGAATTCCAAATCACATTCTGATTATAACTTCAAATCCCAACTTCGATTATTTAAGTAATTCCATTTACCAAATTTAAATCTCAAAATTTCGAGCTCTAGCTCTAAAATAATTCAATTTCCATATTTCAATTTTTTTTCAAAGTTAAATCATTTCAAATAACTTCAAATCACTATCCAATTTTTTTTAATTAACTAATCTAGTGTCTGTATATAATTTTCTATCTTATGGTCATTTTTAGTATTTCAAGGATGCATATATATATATATATATATATCATTTCAGTCCAAATCACGGGTCATACGTATATATCATTTAAACCTACATTTTTAATTTATTTAAATGATAATACCGAGTTTATTTGATACCCGTAACATCTAGGGTAAATGGTCGGGATTAATTAACACAAACAACAATCATACATAAATATGGTGACTAACTGGGTGAAGCACAGAAATAAACATCGATATATCAACCATATCAATCGAAGACATCGATCAAAAGAAATCCATCCAAACAGTTCAATATCACATCAATTTAATAGTTATTAGGTGTCGGGTTTAAGATAGCAATTAAATTCCGAATTTAATCTAACTATAAAATTGAATTGTCATTTAAGTTTGATTATACTAACGATGCAAATCAACCTGAATATGCATTTTAAACTACCAAACTGTAAACAATACAATCATATCATAATATGTTTTTAATCCAGCTAACAATCAAATATTTAATTTAAGCGTGAGTGAGTTTAATCACTCACCTTTGACTTTCGAGTCCAAATGAAATTCTAGTACAGGTCCAAGATTTGATAGTATTTGAATTTGTCCGAATTAGTGCCAAAATGTCCAAATTTTGATACGAGCCCAGTGCAATTGACGGTGGGTAAATCCGACTTCATACAAACTACATATAGTTGTTACAAGTTAATACGAATTAAAACAACGTTAAATTAAATTATTTAACTAATTTCCACCTCACCCCACTTATGCACGTGTCTCAACACATCCTTCTACCCCAATTTTGAAAACGCATTTCCCTTCTCCCTGCTACTTGATAAAACCGTGCACACCCAACATTAACACCACCATCCAGTCCACAATTCCCCAAATCGACTTCGCCATCAAGTTGCTTATCTCTAACTCCTCTCGATCATCACCATCAAGTCATGCAAGAGGCCGTGGATGAGATTCCAACCTAGAACCCTAGAATGCAGCCAACAATGTTGCTTTTCACCTCCAGTGACCGAAGTACCCAGGACCCTCACCAATGAACTCTCCTTGCCTTCACGAACTCGTCTGCACCCTTGCATCAAACTCCGACATCACTTAAATCATCGTGCAACCCAGGCCGAACTCGATAGTGAAAGCACGAGGTCCTACAAGTAACATCGCACTATATTCTGACGACAGAGACATGAATCGCTCATACTCACGAGTTCAAACAAAACTGAATTTACATGATTACACATAGGATTTGATCTCTTTTAATTTCTCGAAGAATTTTTGGAGGTAGCGGCTATTTTTCGTTTGATAGAAGATAGAAGATGGAGTTAGGTTTTAAGAGATAAGAAGGATATTTATAAGTAAAAGTATTTGAGATATTTTCAATATTATATTCATATATATTCACGTCGAACGTTTTATGTCTGAACAACCACACTAAAGCTCCAATCGCTGTGAAACTTGACACTCTGTTATATTTCAATATTCTGAACTCGATGAAAGTTGTTTCATCGAAATCCAAAATCATTTGAAAGACGACTATTTAAATCTCAAATCATTAATCGGTACTCATTTATATCACATAACACCTTCGGTTATGCAAAACTTGAAATCCTACAATAATTTATAATTCCGGATCCGATGGAACTGATTTCATCCAATTCCGAGATCGTTTGCAAAATAACTATTTTAATAGGTTAATTGATATATAATATTTTCAAATTTTCATTTATTCAATTTTTATTAAGTCCAAAAGTTCATTAACCTCATTTAAGTCAAAATAGAATTTAAAATACATTATAAATCAAATTGACCTACATTATTTCTGTGGACAATAAATTAAAATTTCTAATATATGTATATGAATTTCAAAATTAATTAATTCGTTTTATATATTATTAATTCGATATCAATTTCAATTTTCATTATAAATAAATTATAGACCAGTCTCTTTTGTTGGATAAACATTAAATGCTTTATTAATAGGGAATGAAAAATGTGATAGGTTGTGTCTTTTGAGTCAAGAGTCGTGTACGTTCGATAGTCATGTCTATTCGTTAAGTGTTGTGTCCATTAGTGAATGGTAATGTTTATTAACTATGAATTGACATGTAAGGCTACTATATGAAGCCTACCATTTTGTGTTGTTAAATGTAAGCACCCAATTAAGAGTATTGTACGTAAAGGAAGTTGAAATAAAAGTAAGTGGAATTTATTAAAAAAGAAGTTCTTCCTCAAACAAAGATTTAGCATCCTCCTCTTCTTCAATTCAACAAATTGGTATCAGAGCATGGTTGAAACTATGGAGTTTCTACTTTTTATGCCGTTCGTTCTCACAAAAGAAAATTGTGAAAGATGGAGTAATGGAAAGAAAGAAGATTTGATCTCCAAAGGGCTATGGGAGATCGTTGAAAGTGGCTATGAATGGCCAAAAGATCTTAAAAATACGACGGAGAAAGAGAGCGAGGCATTTACAAGTTTGAGAAGGAAAGATCTCCAAGCTTTTATGTGCTGAGTGAGAACGTCGATAAAGAAGCATGGTGTCATATTAATGGAGAAAAAATAGCAAAAGATTCGTGGAAATTGTTGAAAGAGGTGTATGCAAACGAGGATATTGAGATGGCAGAAGTAGAGGAAGAGATGGTTAAAGAGAAAATAAAAGAAGAAGAAGATGAAGAGGAGGTTGAAGAAGAGGAAGAAGGCAAAAACAAAGGAGTTGAAAATGAAGATATTGACAATAAAGAGGAATTGCAGATTGAGGACAATTCAAAGAATACAAATGGGGTAGATGAAGAAGACGATGTAAAAAGAGAGAGATTGCAGTGCTGCAAAAATTGATGGAAATGATGAAGTCTTAGTTTTGTAGGATAAAAGTGGAAGTGTGAGAAGTCCAAAGAAACCTGATGAGTATATCAACCCTTGGTCAGAAGAAGTAAATACTAGACTAGGAAGACAAGAAGAGACAAGACAGGAGAGTGGAAAAGAAAGTAGTAAGTTGTCTCCGGCCATGAGGAGACCAATTATAAAAAGGGTTACAAAGTTTTCACGAAACAAGGAGTTACTCATATATCCCTTCCTGTCTTAATGGTAGAGGGGCCGACAATAATAGGACAAGATGTAAGAGAGGGTTATGGTGTCGGATGTAACACCCCACCTCCGTTAAGGTCACTCTAAAAGGGAATGCCTTAACTTCGGTGGAGCGTTTTAAGGTACAAGATACTAATAAATTACAAGACAGAAAATTTAAGTAGCGGAAAAAGATAAATATTATTTCGTAAATACTTGTTCAATACAACAATTCAACAACTGTTTCAACCTTTCAAATTATTACAACTTTTCATCTATCTTGAAAACATAAAGAAGCAATACTGAAAATAAAATGACATAAATCTCCAACAAGTGCTTGATCATAGCCATAGCTCAAAAGCGAAAGTCCAAGCCTTACATCTACGGTCTTCAAGCTTTGACTAATCTGGACTAAGCAGAAGTGTTTCCTCCTTGCGGACCTTGGGGGGGTGGGGGAACGGAAGAAAAGAAGCGAAAGGAAAATGGGTCAGACATAAGTCTGGTAAGCCAAGTTTTTTAATAGCATGTAAACAAGTAAAAGACTATGACATGAATAAACTTAACTTAGAATGATACCACAAGGATAGGGTAGTCGTAAAACGAGGTAAAGTAAGATTTAACTAGATTTGGCTATCGCACCCACTTTTACTTCTCTGCACCCACTAAGAGCTGTTTAACTAGCAATGTATGTTCATGATAAAGTGATCCCATTCATGTATTGATCGGCCCTACTCGCATTCATGTATTCCCGGTGTCATGCGGCCCCACGTGATTTTTAAGTACTTCTGCTGGTTCTAGTATAGGGTGTATCAAGTCTTATAATGGCAACCCTGACACGATTCAAAGATGCACAATTGTACGCCTGGTGCCCAGTGCCTACTTTTTCCACTCTGGAGCCCGTGCATGCCCATACTCCGTCGGAACCTACACTGACGCACCTAACCGCCGTCCTTTTTGACAGCTTATATTCAGGCCAGTAATCGTGCCCCATCCTGCCTAGTTCAGGGTACCTTGATACATCCATGTGGGTTACTGCTGAAACGGGTCCCCGTTACTAGGGTTTTTCTAGTCAACATGCTAAATTGGCTAAGTGTCCTTGGTTTGACTTAACCCCTATCAATCTTGTCTCGTTAACATGTTGAATTGGCTAAGTGTTTTCTCAATTACTTAACCCCACCAATCTTGTCTTGTTAACATGTTAAGTTGGTTAAGTATTTCCTTAATTACTTAACCTCACCATTTCTAGCTTGATTTTTCATAAGCTTTAATTAATTAATTAAAGCACTAACCACTCACATTAGACAGGTATTGTTGTGGTTATTGGATGTGCCAGTCGGTTTTGGGCAGCTTTACACCACAACTCAGTCTAACCTCGGGTCTTTCTGGGCTTGATGCACTATCCTCTCACATTAGATAGGTATTGCTGTGGTTACTGGATGTGCCGGTCGGTTCCGGGCAGGTTTACACCACAACCCAGTCTAACCTCGGGTTAGGCATATTCATCTTTTACATTTTATATATGTAAATTCTCTACAAGTGTTTCATATCAACTATTTTAATTATGTTCAAGACTAATGGTATAAATTATACCATTCATGGCCTTAACCGTTTACATGGTTTTGGGCCCACCTACATTATTTACACGTTTTGATTTAATAACTATCCCAACGTTACCCCCGTTTGTTCGTTCGTAATAATCACATAAAGTCATTAGGCCCGCATGTTAGCCCAATTTATAAATAAGAGGTAAAGAAGGGAACATGCATAATATAGGTTTAACCAAACATGTAAATTTTGCATAAAACTTTATTCATATAATTTAACATGTCACATGAACTAGCATATAATTTAGACTTAAATAATCATAAGCCTAAAACATGTTAATATGTAGATCTAGGCATGTTTGAGCATAACCTCAATTATAAACTAGCATATAACATAATCATGACATGTCCAATTCCAAAGCATGTATAATTTTAACATTAACATATAGGTGTGAACTAGATCTAACAAGGTGAACTTGCATAAATCCACTTTACAAACATGCATATAAATATAGATCTAGTTTTGGATCTAACATGTAACTTGCATATGAACATATGTATAATTAGATCATGACTTGGATCTATCATAAAACATATAACTTGCATTAATCATATGAACCTAGATAGATCTTGACATGGATCCAACATAAAACTGTAAGTTGCATATGAACCTATATATAGGCATATGGATCTAACATAAAGCATATGATTATATATATATATGTAGATCTTGACTTGGATCTAACATAATACATACAACTTGCATTAATCATATAAACATATAACTTGCGTATGATATTGATAGTTTCATTCTCAATCTTTAATAGATCCAACACCAAGTCCAATAAGCCACAAACATTCCAAGACAATTCATGATAAAATCATCACAAGAAACAAACATGAATTAGCATCGTCATTATTATACAACATGGTATAATTCTATTTTTCACTTTATATCAAATCACGTCGTAAATTTATTTACATCTAAAAGATAACTACACTTACAAAAAACAATCTTGATTTCTGGAATCTGTATTCTGAAGTTAAAATGCTCGCCTTTGATGTAGACAAATTTTGATTTAGATTAGACTTGAGTTGAATTGAATTGTTGCTAAGCTTCTTCTAGTTGGTGGCGGCTACTCTAGGTTGCAGACTGACAGCATGACGGCCATGAATTTAATTTAGTTTAGGTTTTAGGGGTTGAGGTATTAGGTTGCTTTTATAGAGATTTAGATTAATACAGGCCATTGGATCACACAGGAGAAATCAGAACCATCTAGACTAGATAGAGTTATCCCAGTGACTCAGCAACAGGTCAGGAATGACTCAGCAAATGTATTAATAACCTTCTATTTTAACGTTAATGTACCAAATGTTCTTCTTTTCTACAATTTACATATTTCTTATTTATGACAAATCCCATATGTAAATTATTTCCAATTTAATTATGCCATAATTATCCTTCTAATTATGCTCACAATTAATGGTATACTAAATATACCATTTCATGAACCGATATATGCCATGTAATTTTCATGTTTATCCTTCATATTTGTATGTAAATTATAAATCAATTATTGTTCATTACATATTCTCCCTTTACTGTATACATTAATTACCCATATATAAATATCTATTCATACATGCATAAATCTTTCTTACCTTTAGTTTGTCACAAAAGCAAATCAGAGAAGGCCACATAAAAAAAACAATCATTGACAAACGAAAATGCGCCACGTACGCCACATGATGCGAACACGTCATATATATATATATATATATATATATATATATATATATATGTGTGTGTGTGTGTGTGTGTGTGTGTGTGTGTGTGTTTGTGTGTGTGTTTATATATATTTTCTATATATATATATATATATATATTTTCTTTTTATCTATCTTTCCAATTACCCATTTTCACACTAAACCACTTTTTGAACTGCGTTCACACTAAGCCACTTTTAAGCCATTCCCCTAAAACAAAAATATGGCGCTTTCGGGGATCGAACTATGTACCCCTTATATGCAAGTCACTTGTTCCAACCAAATGAGCTACTAAGTCTTTTTCTTACAACCCTTAGAACAATGCTAAACATTATTCTTTTCTCATTCGTCTTTTTTCATGTTTTGCTGCAATATTTAATTTAAGGATATCTTTTTCGTACGGAATCCAATTTACGCAAACTCGGACTCTATCTCAAGCAGAATTCCGAGACGAACGCAATGGCGCAACCCATTTCACCAAATTCTTTTTCTAAAAATTAATTATACCTTGATTTGTTATTTTTATGTTCATAGAAAATACAGGGTGTTACATTCTCCTCTCCTTAAAGGATTTCGTCCCCAAAATCTTCAAGTTAGGAAGAATGTGTCCTACCATCTAATCATCCATTTACTCAACCATCAGGCACAGACATCCATTGTCCTTAAGAGACTTCTAATGCTTTCATGTTTATATGCATAGTGTGTGTACATGTCCTTATCCAATACAAAAATCAGTCGGTCTACTGATTCAGTTGACCTCCTTAATGCGAACCATGATAGTGCCATGCGTCCATTATGTATGCAAAAGATTCTTAATGATACATATTATTTCTACATTCATGGATAACCATTCATCCGAATGCAGCATCCATATGATAATACAACCATGATACAACCATTATTTTAAATATGCACACATATTAATATGCAATGTGAGAGTGATTGAGCCGATCTAGTGCCTAATGTGTGTGTAAATGCATCCACGAGCAACCACTAGCAAACACTTGTATCCACTTGCATCCACCAAACATAACATGTCTCAAACACATGTTTACACCCATTAGTTTCTACCTAAAGGTTGAAGACTAGATCGATAGGATACAGCCGAGTGATAGAGCGTGTACAATTAAAAGAAAAGCTCTGTTCCCATTAGACATCGGTTAAGAGAATAATTCCCTAAGTATCAACCCCGAAGACCGAAATCAACATCAGATTGACACTCAAAGAATTACCCTCATTAGAAAATGTCAAAACTGGAAATCTACTTCACGCTTCGAGTAAAAACCCCTATCCTTTTCAGAAATATCCAGATACTTACAGAATACTGGTACAGATCAGAATATCAAATGATTCTTAAGAAACTAAGCATGATAAAACCCCACCATGTCCCACAAAACCCAGAATGTATGCGTCATCTTGGAGAGATGTGAGTCTTTAAGAATCGCCTTCCTCAAGCTCTCATCTTGCGGTACGCAAAGTCTCCCATTTCTACCCAACCATCCTCTCTCATCTATAGCATATCTACAAAGATGGCTCGAAGACTCCCCTCCTATTAGCTTGCCTACTATCTCAACCAACTATGGGTCATCTCGCTGTGCCTCTCCAACCCGACCCAAAAGTGTAGGTTGCACCTCTAGCGATGCCAACAAATCCGGGCACATAATCGACAGAGGGTCTGAAGTCAAAGGTAGATATATACTACAAACTCTGCCGCTCTACGAACAAAGGACTCAAAGCCAACCTCTTCTACTTAAGGCGTCAACTAAAACGCTACCCTTGCCAGGGGTATATGCGATCTCGAAATCGTAGGATGCTAAAAACTCCATCCACCTCTGCTGCCTCAAGTTTCGATCTTTCTAAGAGAACAAGTACTTTAGCGACTTATGGTCTATACGAAAGTCTATCTCGCGCCTCGGGGGTAAACCCCTAACTTTATCGAAGACATCACCATATTCACGGACCACACGAACAAATTCGAAATCATCATTGGATGCGTCAAGTGATAATAGGTTGCTAAGCATCACTGAACCTCTTGGGTCACAAGAAATATCAAGGGTCTTGCCACAACGAGTCAATAATCTAACTACCCTTCTTTCACAGTCTAGGATGGCACCGTATCTGGCTAGCCAATCCATGCCTATAATCAAGCCATAGCCCATGAAGCCAAGAACGAAGGCGTTGGATTCAAACCCAACACCCAAGATAGACACTCTCAAATCCCGGCAAATCATCGAAAGATAAGCCGAACCACCAATAGGATTTGAGACTACTATGGGATCCATAACTAGACTAGTATTTAGGTGCAGTGTTTTAACTAACGAAGCAAATACAAACGAGTGTGAATCGCCAGAATCAAACAAAGTACGAACAAGATGATCAAGTAGAAAAACTAAACTTTCAACGTAAATGTTTCTACCTCCCTCCTGTCCTGATACCATGACAGCTTGAACCTGCCCTCCAGAAGTAAACCCTGTCCTCTGTCCTTGTCCCTATCTCCTCGGGCAGTCCTTAAATCAGGTTTCCTACCTTACCACAGTTAAAACAGCCAGCCTTCTTCTTCTTTCCACAGTCCTTGCTCAGATGGCCTGGTGTTCCACAATAAAGACACTTCCTCTTGTCCTGGGGTTTATTATTCTTTGCACCCTTCTTAGGTTCTACTTTCTTATCCCTGTGTCCTACCCATGCCTCCACTGTACGTTCTATATT
Source organism: Allium sativum (assembly GCA_030737875.1). NCBI lineage: Eukaryota > Viridiplantae > Streptophyta > Magnoliopsida > Asparagales > Amaryllidaceae > Allium > Allium sativum. Next base: position 5,975,699 of record CM060912.1, read on the forward strand.
CGTGAATAAGCTTCGTCCTTCATCAACCAAGCAGCTAATCGAACCTTCCTCCCCTCGTCCCTCTCAAAGATACCAACAAGTCCTCCACTTCCTTGAGCCAACTTCTAGCCTCGACTAACGTCTAAGTCTCATGAAGCGGTATTCCGCCCATCGTACGGAAGTCCTTATATATCGTAGAAAAACCATCTATACGCGGAGGAAGAGATTCAAAATGGAGGATCGAAGGAAAGATATATGGCTCTTAGGGATTATGTTTTTCAAAATAAACCTTTTCTCTTGAAAATACTCTCCTTAAAACATATTTCTGAAAGTATTTCTTTATAAAAATGCTTCTGAAAAATAGCTTTTCAAAATCTCATATCTGTTCTGGTAACCTTCAGCTCTGATACCAAGTGTAACACCCACCTCCGTTAAGGTCACTATCAAAGGGAATGCCTTAACTTCGGTGGAGCGTTTTAAGGTACAAGATACTAATAAATTACAAGATAGAAAATTTAAGCAGTGGAAAAAGATAAATATTATTTCATAAATACTTGTTCAATTCAACAATTCAACAACTGTTTCAACCTTCCAAATTATTACAACTTTTCATCTGTCTTGAAAACATAAAGAAGCAATACTGAAAATAAAATGACATAAATCCCCAACAAGTGCTTGATCATAGCCATAGCTCAAAAAGGAAAGTCCAAGCCTTACATCTACGGTCTTCAAGCTTTGACTAATCTGGACTAAGCAGAAGTGTTTCCTCCCTGCGGACTTAGGGGGGAAATGGAAGAAAAGAAGCGAATGGAAAATGGGTCAGACATAAGTCTGGTAAGCCCAGTTATTTAACAGAGTGTAAACAAGTAAAAGACTATGACATGAATAAACTTAACTTAGAATGATACCACAAGGATAGGGTAGTCCTAAAACGAGGTAAAGTAAGATTTAACTAGATTTGGCTATCGCACCCACTTTTACTTCTCAGCACCCACTAAGAGCTATTTAACTATCAATGTATGTTCATGATAAAGTGATCCCATTCATGTATTGATCGGATCCTACTCGCATTCATGTATTCCCGGTGTCATGCGGCCCCACATGATTTTTAATACTTGTGCTGGTTCCAGTATAGGGTGTAGCAAGTCCTATAATGGTAACCCTGACACGATTCAAAGATGCACAAGTGTACGGCTGGTGCCCAGTGCCTGCTTTTTCCACTATGAAGACCGTGCACGCCCGTACTCCGTCAGAACCTACACTGACGCACCTAATCGCTGCCCTTTTCGACCGCTTATATTCAGCCCAGTAATCGTGCCCCACCCTGCCTAGTTCAGGGTACCTTGATACATCCATGTGGGTTACTACTGAAACGGGTCCCCGTTACTAGGGTTTTTATAGTAACCATGCTAAATTGGTTAATTGTCCTTGGTTTGACTTAACCCCTATCAATCTTGTCTAGTTAACATGTTGAATTGGCTAAGTGTTTTCTCAATTACTTAATCCCACCAATCTTGTCTTGTTAACATGTTAAATTGGTTAAGTGTTTCCTTAATTACTTAACCTCACCATTTCTAGCTTGATTGTTCATGAGCTTTAATTAATTAAAGCACCAACCACTCACATTAGACAGGTATTGTTGTGGTTACGGGATGTGCCGGTGGGTTCAGGTCAATTTTACACCACAACTCAATCTAACCTCGGTTCTTTCTGGGCTTGATGCACTAACCTCTCACATTAGACATGTATTGTTGTGGTTACTGGATGTGCCGGTCGGTTTCGGGCAGGTTTACACCACAACTCAGTCTAACCTTGGGTTAGGCATCTTCATCTTTTACATTTTATATGTAAATTCTCTACAAGTGTTTCATATCACATACTTTAATTATGTTCAAGACTAATGGTATAAATTATACCATTCATGGCTTTAACCATTTACATGGTTTTGGGTCCACCTACATTATTTACTTGTTTTGATTTAATAACTATCCCAACTTTATCCCCGTTTGTTCGTTCGTATTAATCACATAAAGTCATTGGGCCCGCATATTAGCCCAATTTATAAACAAGAGATAAAGAAGGGAACATGCATAATATAGGTTCAACCAAACATGTATATTTTGCATAAAACTTTGTTCATATAATTTAACATGTCACATGAACTTGCACAAAATTTAGACTTAAAAAATCATAAGCTTAAAACATGTTAATATGTAGATCTAGGCATGTGTGAGCGTAGCCTCAATTATAAACTAGCATATAACACAATCATGACATGTCCAATTCCAAAGCATGTATAATTTTAACATTAACATATAGGTGTGAACTAGATCTAACAAGGTGAACTTGCATAAATTCACTTTACAAACATGCATATAAATATAGATCTGGTTTTGGATCTAACATGTAACTTGCATATGAACATATGTATAATTAGATCGTGACTTGGATCTATCATAAAACATATAACTTGCATTAATTATATGAACCTGGATAGATCTTGACATGGATCCAACATAAAACTTGTAAGTTGCATATGAACATATGAACATATATATAGGCATATGGATCTAACATAAAGCTTATGAATGTTGAGTCAACGGTTTCAATGCTTATTTTGATTAATGACAAGAAGGAGCTTCATGATCGACAAAAAGAAGATTCAATGGTTTCATAGGTTAGAAGTTGGTTATTTAGAGTATTTTATGTTAAAATCTATCCTCAAATAATCATACTTCTCATTGCTTTCAAAAATATGCATGAAAAGTCGTTTTTACTGAATATTGACAAAAACAGGTCAACCTGTTAAAAATAACAGGTCAACCTATTTTTAAATATAACAGGTCAACCTGTTAAAATTAACAGGTCAACGGCTTTTTGAAATAACGGGCAAAAACCTGTCGACCTATTAATTTTTCCTGTCAACCTATTTTTGAATTTCGTGAAGAGTCATCTTCTTTCTTCAAAAGTTGCATCCATTTCTCTTCATTAAAAATCACTTCTTTTGATTGCAACTTTTCATGAATGATTGCATCTTCTCAAACTCTATAAATACATCAAGATTCAATCATTCAAATCACAGATAACCAATTCTTGCTCTGATTTCTGATCTTACTTTCTAAATACTCTTGCATTCTAAAAATCTCCCAAATTCAAGTTATTTATTGAATCCTTGATAATATTTCTCATATTTTGATTCAACAAGCAACTAACTTCCTTCAAATCTTCGCATTCAATTCATATACTTGAGGATAAGATTATAGGAAGGTTGTACTCAATCATTGACTAATTAGTGTTGAAGAAAGAACACATTCAAGGTCAAACTCTTGTAATCGTCTAGTGGGTAAGCTTGTAGCCCGTGAAATCAAGTGGGTAAGCTTGTAGCCCGTGAAATCAAGTGGGTAAACTTGTAGCCCGTAAATCAAGTAGTTGTGAACCTGTTCCTCCGGGTGAAGCGAGGGTGTTGTTTAGTGAAAAGCCGAAGAGGAGCTTCGGGACTGGACGTAGGACTGGAGGTCTGAACCAGTATAAAAACACTGGTGTCGTTACTCTACTCTACTTTACTTTACTTTACTGCATTTATAGTTATTTGTGATACATATATTGTTTGCGAATATTTATCCTGCATAACTATTGAATAACTTAAGTTATCACATACATTCCGCATAGCCATATTATAGATCCTGCATAAGTCGTACACAACCCCGACCCTTTTTCAATTGGTATCAGAGCCTGGATTTCTAGAGATCGTAACAACATCCTAGAACAAATGGCTATAAAGAAATCTAGTCAGGGGATTAGAAAGTGGAAGAGCAACAAAGCCGAATCAAGAGAACAAGGAAGCAAATGTCTCATGGCTAAAGTCAGATCACAATCGGTATGTGTAGATTCATTATTTAAAGATCTTTTGTTAGACCATGAAAAATTATGGAAACTCAATACAGTCGTTTTAGCTATGTCAAAAAAGTACAAGGAAGAAAATTCCAAATTAAAAGAAGAAAACAATCGTTTGGTAAAACAAGCCAAATGTTTTGAAGATACCTTAGAAGAGCTTGTTTCTCAAAAAGATTTCCTTCAAAAAGAAAATGAGCAACTAGAAGATAAAAACAATGTTCTTTTAAAGGAAATTGATCTTTTGCAAAATAGAAATATATCATTAGAAGATTCTTTAAATAATTCTAGTTCTTTAATTTCGTCTCTTGAAAAAGAGAATGGAGCTTTAACTGAAAAGAATTTAGAACTATCTAAAGAATGTGAGTTTTTAAAGGTAAATAATAATATTTTGCAAAATGAAATTTCTGACTCAAAAGAAAATTTTGAAAAGTTACAATCTTCTTTAGATAATTCAGAATCTCAAATTTTAGGTCTCAAAACTGAGAATGGTACTTTAAAAAGGAAAAATTCTGAATTAAATAAGGAAATTGATGATTTAAAGAATAACAAAATTTCTTTTGAAAATGTCAATAGCGACTTTGGAAATAAATCTGATAAAAGTGCAAATAACTTCGCAAAATTTAATAAAGGTCAAAATGATTTAAATATGATTTTATCTAGATCTCGACCTTTACATGACAAAAGTGGTTTAGGATATAATAAAACTAATCTTAGAAATAGTACTAGATATGCTTTCATGTACAATAAAAATATTACTGCTAGTACTAATGCTCATCCTAGATCCAATTATTATAGAAATTCGAATACTTCTATGACTAGAGATCTGTATAATAGATCTAGAAGTATGAAAAGGAATATCAATAGAGATTACTTAAGTATTTGGGTTCCTGTAAGTTGGAAAAACAGAGAAAAATATATTGATGATTATTTTGATTCAGTAGTTAATAATGAAAATTTTATCTTTAAAGGTTATATTAAACCCTCTTGGGTATGGTTACCTTCCATCTAACTCATGGACCCAAACAAAGCAAGTGGGTACCAAAAGTATACATGTCATATAATTTTTGCAGGTACACCACAACAAAGAGAAGGCTATTCGGTATCTCTAAATATCTTTGAAAATTTAGATTATCAAAAAGCACATGTTTCAATATTTCATCGTCATCGAGGACACAAAATTCATGGGATAGGAATTACAACAAAAATGAAGGCGGAAGTGCAAAATACTCTCCTTGGGAACCAAGAAAATAATTTTAATATATCGGATCTAAGGAGATATTTTATATTTCTTTTAATAATGTTTGTATTTCTTCCTTCATGTATTTGGTTTAAATCTTTAATAATACCTCGTTTGGATTTGAATTCGATCTACAAAAAGGCTGGAAATTCATTCTCAACAAAAAACGGTCGACCGATACATCATTCTAGGTTGACCGATTTTGTGCATTTTTATTTCCAGAGAATTATCGCGGTCGACCGGTTGGAAAACATATGTCGATAGGTGACTAAACACTCAAACATGTCGACCGGAAATAATTATAAGTCGACCGGTTTTAAGTTCCAAAAATTTCCAGAGAGTTCTTGCGGTCGACCGGTCCCATATTTTGTGTCGACCGGTTTTCAAGTCCCAAAAATTCCCAGAGAATTCTTGGGGTCGACCGGTTCCATATTTTATGTCGACCGAAATTGTTTCAGCAAAATATGAAAAAAAAAAAAAAAAAGAAGGTGTTGACCGAAATATTTTCATAGGTCGACCGGTCTCTTTCATTTTATGAATTCAAAACAACATAATTCGGTCGACCGGTTGTAATTTTATGTCGACCGGATTAAGCTTTTTCCTTCTCATTCCAAACTCAAACACCATTTCTTATACTATTTTAAAATTATACTACTCTCGATTATTGAGGTTATTATGATATTTATTCTTTTTAATCGATGACAAAGGGGGAGAAATATTTTTACTATATATGTGCTTAATATATGTGTGCTAACATTTGTTAATGCAGGAATCAAAAGGTAAGATTATTTACTAACAAATGTTGCAGAAATTCAGGGGGAGCTTTATATTCAAAGGGAGAAAACCCAAGGTGTTGTCATCAATCAAAAAGGGGGAGAATGTTGAGACACGAGAATTTCGATTGATAACAACAAAATAAAGATCAATGGAAATCATGACATGGAGCTAAGATTATGGATATGTAGATGTTTAAAGGGAGACAGAGCTTATATACAGGGGGAGATAGCAATAAAGATTAAAATATCAAGCTATATTGTCATCAATCAAAAAGGGGGAGAATGTTGAGTCAACGGTTTCAATGCTTATTTTGATTAATGACAAGAAGGAGCTTCATGATCGACAAAAAGAAGATTCAATGGTTTCATAGGTTAGAAGTTGGTTATTTAGCGTATTTTATGTTAAAATCTATCCTCAAATAATCATACTTCTCATTGCTTTCAAAAATATGCATGAAAACTCGTATTTACTAAATATTGACAAAAACAGGTCAACCTGTTAAAAATAACAGGTCAACCTATTTTTAAATATAACAGGTCAACCTGTTAAAATTAACAGGTCAACAGCTTTTTGAAATAACGGTCAAAAAACTGTCGACCTATTAATTTTTCCTGTCAACCTATTTTTGAATTTCGTGAAGAGTCATCTTCTTTCTTCAAAAGTTGCATCCATTTCTCTTCATTAAAAATCACTTCTTTTGATTGCAACATTTCATGAATGATTGCATCTTCTCAAACTCTATAAATACATCAAGATTCAATCATTCAAATCACAGATAACCAATTCTTGCTCTGATTTCTGATCTTACTTTCTAAATACTCTTGCATTCTAAAAAGCCCCCAAATTCAAGTTACTTATTGAATCCTTGATAATATTTCTCATATTTTGATTCAACAAGCAACTAACTTCCTTCAAATCTTCGCATTCAATTCATATACTTGAGGATAAGATTATAGGAAGGTTGTACTCAATCATTGACTAATCAGTGTTGAAGAAAGAACACATTCAAGGTCAAACTCTTGTAATCGTCTAGTGGGTAAGCTTGTAGCCCGTGAAATCAAGTGGGTAAGCTTGTAGCCCGTGAAATCAAGTGGGTAAACTTGTAGCCCGTAAATCAAGTAGTTGTGAACCTGTTCCTCCGGGTGAAGCGAGGGTGTTGTTTAGTGAAAAGCCGAAGAGGAGCTTCGGGACTGGACGTAGGACTGGAGGTCCGAACCAGTATAAAAATCCTGGTGTCGTTACTCTACTTTACTTTACTTTACTGCATTTATAGTTATTTGTGATATATATATTGTTTGCGAATATTTATCCTGCATAACTACTGAATAACTTAAGTTATCACATACATTCCGCATAGCCATATTATAGATCCTGCATAAGTCGTACACAACCCCGACTTTTTCAATGAATATATATATGTAGATCTTGACTTGGATCTAACATAATACATACAACTTGCATTAATCATATAAACATATATATGTAGATCTTAACATGAAACATATAACTTGCATATGATATTGATAGTTTCATTCTCAATCTTTAATAGATCCAACACCAAGTCCAATAAGCCACAAACATTCCAAGACAATTCATGATAAAATCATCACAAGAAACAAACATGAATTAGCATCGTCAATATTATACAACATGGTATAATTCTATTTTTCACTTTATATCAAATCCCGTCTTAAATTTATTTACATCTAAAAGATAACTACACTTACAAAAGACAACCTTGATTTATGGAATCTGTATTCTGAAGTTGAAATGCTCGCCTTTGATGTAGACAAATTTTGATTTAGATTAGACTTGAGTTGAATTGAATTGTTGCTAAGCTTCTTCTAGTTGGTGGCGACTACTCTAGGATGTAAACTGACAGCATGACGGCCATGGATTTAATTTAGTTTAGGTTTTAGGGGTTGAGGTATTAGGTTGCTTTTATAGAGATTTAGATTAATATAGGCCATTGGATCACACATGAGCAATCAGAACCGTCTAGACTAGATAGAGTTATCCCAGTGACTCAGCAACAGGGCAGGAATGACTCAGCAAATGTATTAATAACCTTCTATTTTGACATTAATGTACCAAATGTTCTTCTTTTCAACAATTTACATGTTTCTTATTTATGACAAATCCCATATATAAATTATTCCCAATTTAATTATGCCATAATTATCCTTCTAATTGTGCTCACAATTAATGGTGTACTAAATATACCATTTCATGAACCAATATATGCCATGTAATTTTCATGTTTATCCTTCATATTTATATGTAAATTATAAATCAATTATTGTCAATTACATATTCTCCCTTTACTGTTTACATTAATTACCCATATATAAATATTTATTCATACATGCATAAATATTTCTTACCTTTAATTTGTCACAAAAGCCAATCAGAGAAGGCCACATAAAAAAAAACAATAATTGACAACCAAAAATGCACCACGTACGCCATATGATGCGTACACGTCACATATATATGTGTGTGTATATATATATATATATTTTCTATATATATATATATATATATATATTTATTTTCTTTTTCTTTTTATCTATCTTCCCAATTACCCATTTTCACACTAAACCACTTTTTGAACTATGTTCACACTAAGCCACTTTTAAGCCATTCCCCTAAAATAAAAATATAGCGCTGGCGGGGATCAAACTCTGTATCCCTTGTATGCAAGTCACATATTCCAACCAAATTAGCTACTAAGTCTTTTGCTTACAACCCTTAGAACAATGCTAAACATTATTCTTTCCTCATTCCTCTTTTTTCATGTTTTGCTGCAATATTTAATTTAAGGATATCTTTTTCATACAGAGTCCAATTTACGCAAACTCAGACTCTATCTCAAGCAGAATTCCGAGACGAACGCAATGGCGCAACCCGTTTCACCTAATTCTTTTTCTAAAAATTAATTATACCTTGATTTGTTATTTTTATGTTCATAGAAAATACGGGGTGTTACACTGGATTTGCACCTGAGATGGAAAGGAAAGCCCCGGTCCGTGAGGATTGGTGGGACATGAAAATGAGGGAACAAATAATGAAGGGAGTAAATGATAGTATGGTGAAGGCTATGGAAGAGGTAAAAAACCTATTTAATATCAGTAGGTGCCTTAAGGAGGATACCATTTAGTGACTTGTCGAAATATGTCATAGATCTGAGGAACATTGGCACGCATAATTGGAAATTTAAAACAAAAAGACGGTGGAAATGGTGTGTATCCAGTGTGTTTCGACAGTACATAGAGATGGGCTCAAACATAAAGAAAGAGAAACATGAAGAGCAGATTGTTGATGTATACAAACCGCCCTAAAAGACTAAAGCATTTAAGTTTACGGAGGAGTTTTGTTGGATAAACATTAAATGCTTTATTAGTGGGAAATGAAAAATATGATAGGTTGTGTCTTTTGAGTCAAGAGTCGTGTACGTTCGTCAATAGTCATGTCTGTTCGTTAAGTGCTGTGTCTATTAGTGAAAGGTAATGTCTATTAAATATGAATTGACATGTAAGGCTACTATATAAAGCCTACCATTTTGTGTTGTTAAATGTAAGCACCCAAGTAAGAGTGTTGTATGTAAAGGAAGTTAAAAAAAAAGTAAGTCGAATTTATTAAAAAAGGAGTTCTTCCTCAAACAAAGATTCCTCTTCTTCAATTCTACATCTTTTACATTACCGAACACAGGTTATTATCATATATAACAATTGAAATTCATTGCATAATAAACCTAATTGGTTTATATCGTACCGATTTATGAAATAAATTATTAAATTTTATACTTAAACTATTATTGTTTAAAAATCACATTAAATATAACATTTTGAATAGTCGCAAAATTGCGGGTCGTTACATTCACCCCCACTAAAAAAATTTCGTCCCCGAAAAGGCATAGTGAGGAAGTTCTCAATTAATATATTTAATTATATAATTTCCTGCACAACTCATAAACATTTAATCTACATAAGTAGTTTAATATTGGTTTGAAAACTCAAAGTTCAACAAAATTTTCAAAGTCTTAGAATCACAAAAATTTCGAGTAGAGTCTACTTTATACGGCCAGTCCAGAAAAACAACAATACATATATAGCCATAAATATGCATCTCATCTTAATAATGAGGTATCCCAAAACCTGGGAAAACAATGTATACTGCAAAATATGTCACATAATCTTATATGTGTACATGTATTTAGCGTTATTAGCAATTTAGTTTTTTTTAAGCAAGTAAAAACCATATTATGCACAAGCGGCTCAAGAAGCATGCAAATGTCATTAGTACCTACTAAAACCCTCAACACACAAATTAGAAGACGTATACGGAATAAATAAATTGATATACCTACATTAATCACATATGAAATAGGAAATACAGCCAAAGAAACAAATAAACCGTCCAAATAATCATATTCATTCAACCAAAGCATACATACAAGTTTTGCAATATTAATATGTTATTTATACAATTTCATTTGGTTCATTCCATTTGTATACAATTTACATTTCCAAATGTCAATGTTTTAGTTTGATAACCTTATTTCCTATAAATATTAAGCTTATTAACATTTATTTCATTTACATACAACATGTAGCCTCCAATTTATTCACCTGGGTTTCTTCCAAATTTAATTAATTCACATTAACTTAAGTTTTATTCAACAGATTATTATTTACCTATTAACATTCACATAATGTTAATCGTTAAATAAATAAATAAGGCTCAGGTCCCTAAAACTTATTAAAATAGACGCCACATCCCTGTTATGTTTCATTTGTAAACCCGCCCCCTATTTTTGCTTGCGCATCCTTCTTTTCAGGGACTTCCGCCTCCTGCTTACAAACCTTCCGTGTCCTTCGTTTTTTGTAAAAAAAAAAAAAAATGCAACATTTATTAAAAAAAAATGTCTAAAATCTGCAAATATTCTCAGCAGTCCACGGTGAAAAAAAAGTTGCATACATGTATGCAACTTTTTCCTATAGCTGCATACATGCATGCAAATATTACATACGTTGTTTTCTTTTGAATATCTGGATAAAAATTGCATATAGGTATGAAAATATTTGAAATATTTGCACACATGTATGCATGTATTCGGATGAAGAAAACTTAAGTGAAATTTAAGCTACGAATTATTGCACACTTTTCTACAAGAATAATGCAATACGTGCACAGCTGTAAGCAAGTAAATCAACAAAAATGCACGAAGTGAAAAACATGCATGGATGTATGCAGGAAAACACAGATTTGTGCATAAAAAAATGCATCTAACTGCATTTTCATTATTTTTTTCTGTTTTTTTGGCTTTTTACGCCTTGTTTGATTGTTTTTTGATATGAATTTTTCAGCTTTTACGTGTTTTAATTAATTATGAATTTACGTATTTTTTAAAAAAAAAATTAGTGAATTTTTGAAAAATAGAGACTAATTTTACATTAAATTCATGACCGGATGTGAGCCTAATTTAAATCCTTAACAAGGACCTGTAAAAAACTCATCATTTCCATTAAATTTAATTTCTTCGACTTTGATTTATTCCAAGTTTACTAAGTTTATATACATTTATTAACTTACGATGAATTCATATTCAATTATTATTTTTTGAAAATGGGTTCTTTATTAGTAAATATGTTTCAATACAACTCACAGATATATACAACTATGCCTATATACACAGCATATGTACACAACACGAAACCATCATCAGGTCCTATATCCTCCATGAACCACCAAAGCAGCCCACTCGCTCAATACTTTAAAAAGAAAGAAAAGAAATCACCGTGCCAAACCATCAATTGGTAATATGAAAACAAAGAGAAATCTCGGCTAGAATACCATTTCAGTTCTTCTAGTATGTATCAATCACCAGTTCATCAGTTTGAGCTTGGTTGTCCTAGCGCATAATGTACAAAGCACTTGCATATATCAAGCTATTTAAGCCCAGTTGCCAAAACTCAATATCTTCACTTTTCAACTTGTTTGCACAGTTTCAAGCTAGGTATCTAAATTAACACCTCCTTCACTAGCCATTATGCAGCAAATAAAAAATATTACTATGCATTCTAACTGCTATCCCAAGACAAACCCATGCATAGCAGATGAGCAGCCCAGATTCGTGTTGCATGTACGCATCATGACCTCCACACTCATTTTCATATATTATATACTGCCTTGCATACTCCAACCGCTGTTTTAAGTGCACACTCTAGCATCACTTCCACAAAAATACAAACAGCATCCACTATATAAATAATAACAACATAGGTCATGGCAGGTGGTCATAGTGCACCTTAAGCAATCTAACACCCTGACACCATTGTGGTGTAGAAAAATAAAACAAAACCTTCCAAGAGCTGAACTCCCAACAACGTATAATCTTCTTTCCAGACCTTTAAGACCATCTGACATCAACTAGTACATTCCATCAAATTCAAAAGTTTGATGGATGTCAGCAAGCTATAATAAACACATTAGAGCCCCTATCATAATGGGTATGATTAAGTGATTTTTGCAGAGTTCCTTGTTCAACGATAATAGAAACTATCGGCCATACCATTGCTACTGAATATATACTGTAATACATTATACTGGGCCAAGGTCTTTACCCATCCGCACTTTATTTTCTTTTTACATTTGGGCTTGTAACCAATAGGCGTATGAACATTACTCATAGCCTATATATACTACTTATCCTCCTGTACATTGCATTATTATTTTTACACGTTCCGAATAAAATTGTTTTCTCTTGATCAAATTCTTGAATCATTCACTTCTCTTCAACTCTCTTCTAAAAAATCCTTCAATCCAAATCAGCCCACTTTCCATCTTGGTATCAGAGCCCTGAATTGCCTAACGACATACTGATTCTCCACCTGTGCGTGTTTTGATCAACATACCCATCAGATTATAACTTCATCAAAGGATACTGCTCATCTTTTGAGTGAAGATATAATTTCATCGATTAGTGCCACGCCTGAAATCATTGTGACCAGGTTGCAGCTAATCAATTAGTTATATCCTCTGTTATCGGAATCAAGATCGCCAAGAAATCAACCAAGAACTCAAGAAATTATCAAACAAGTAAGAACCATGCCAAGAGATTTCTTTAGAAAGGTATTAACATTAAAGAAAACCATTCATCATTAGATTTCTCTGGCTGCTACGTACCTGTCTGCATAATCTGCTTAGTTTCTTGATTAATAACGGTATTCTTCATTCTGATTTGTTCTATTAATCTTGTATCATCATATGCTTGTTGTCAATGGGTGACGAAACATCTGCTGCTTCATAAAATGGTCCTAATACCTCTCTTGATAATACATCCGCTGACCAATCTATAAAAACAGTCATTAGTCTTAAGAGTCAGCTAATAACAATACATCTTGAGGAAGATAATTACCTTCTTTGGAAATTGCAAATTGAAGCTACAATTCAAGGTTAAGGTCTTGAGGGGTGTATTCTTGGCACAGCAGATATTCCAGCAAAATTTATTACTGATGAGAGTAATAGAACTATCGCAAATGAAAAATATGTCAAGTATCATAGACAAGATAGGCTCATGCGTTTATGGTTGTTATCATCAATAAGTGCATGTTTATTACCACAGGTTATTGGATGTAGCTCTGCCTATGATATTTGGACCACCGTTGTGAGAGAATTTAATAATCAATGTTCTGCAAAAGTACTACATTACAAGAATCAGTTGCAAAGTGTAAAAATGGAGAATCTACCAATGAGGGAATACATCTCAAAAGTAAAAAGACTATGTGACTTGTTAAATGCTACTGGGAACAAGGTACCGAACAATGATCAAGTTTTATATCTGGTGAATGGGCTGAATAATGATTATGAAGCTATTGTAGCAGTGATAACTTCACAGAAAATTGTCCCTCTGTCGATGAAGTTCATTCAATCTTACTTTCTCATGAGGGTAAAATAAATGCCAAGAAACCTCAAGAAACTGATATTTCAGTTAATTTTACTACTGGATATAAAGGCAAGAATCAGAACAACAATAATATAAATGATCAATCTTACCAAAGAGGTGGTTGTGCAAGAAGAGCAAGAGGCAGAGGCAGATGCAATAACTCCAACCGACCAAAATGCCAAATCTGTGAAAAGATGGGTCATACAACTTTGAACTGCTATTTTAGATTCAACACTGGCTACACATCTAATCAGAATCCGAGGAACAATGGCAATCCAAATGTTAATATTTCTCAGTCTCAATCTGAAAATAACAGTCAAGATAATGCTAGCAGAAACATCAATCAAAACGACACAACAAAGCTAGACACATTACAAGATGACGGTTGGTATCCAGATTCAGAGGCTACACGTCATATCACGAATAATATGGATAATCTGAATCTTGGAGGCAAAGACTATCGAGGTAATCACTCTATTCTTTTGGGTAATGGTAAAAGTATTCCTATTACTCATATTGGTAGTGATAGCATAAATGGTAAGAGACAGTTATATCTACACAACTTATTAAGAGTTCCAAAGATCAAGAAAAACTTAATTAGTGTTTCTCAATTTGCTCATGATAACAATGTCTTTTTCGAACTTTACCCTAAGTATTGCTTAGTTAGGGATTCTAACTAAGGAACCCATTTTACAGGGTAACATGACAGGAGGACTTTACAAGTTTAACACTGTTAAAAATGGAAGTGGTATAAAAGGAGAAAAACACTGTAATATGAATATTTTGGACAATGCTGATAGCAGCAGAAATGTATTTGATCTTTGGCATTACAAACTTGGTCATCTTAGTGCAAAAATTGTAATGAAAATACTTGCTGAGAATAATATTCAGTATAATCCTGTCTCATTACCCTATATTTGTGAGTATTGTCAAGTTGGAAAAAGTCACAAGTTGCCTCTTACTGTTTCTGAAACAGTTTATACTGAGCCATTACAATTAATTGCCACAGATCTATGGGGACCAACACCCATACATTCTGATTTTGGATATAAATTTTATATAGCCTTTGTTGATGCTTACTCAAGATATACTTGGATTTATGTTTTAAAAGCAAAGTCTGGTACTCAGAATGCTGTTATTAATTTTATTACCATGGCTGAAAAGCAACCCAATACTTCAGTTAAAATTATACAGTGAGATGGTGGAAGTGAGTTTAAGAATCTGAATAATTATTTACTAAGAGAGGAATTATTCATAGGACAACTTGTCCTTACACTTCACAACAAAATGGTATCATTGAACGAGAACATAGACGTATCGTAGAATTCGATCTAACACTGTTGGCACAATCCAAACTACCTCTAAAATTTTGGTCAGAGGCCTTCAATACTTCAGTATATTTAAACAACAGACAACCGACCAAAGTATTGAAGGATATTACCCTATTGAGAGAAATTGTACAGTGTTAAGCCCGACTATAATAGCTTAATACCCTTTGGATGTCTTGTGTTTTCCATATTTAAGGCCTTATAATACTAATAAATTGAATTTCAGGTCTAGACCCTATACTATTTTGGGGTATACTACTAATCAAAAGGGATACAAATGCCTTGATGAAAAATGTAAAATATATATAAGTAGACATGTGATATTCAATGAAACAGTATTTCCTTTTAGCAATAGGGAAATCACTACTACAAACAAGGTAAGAAATCCAAGTTTTTCTATACTTGAGATTCCAATTTATTCTGAAAAATGGCATCGTAACGATGAAAGTGAGGCTGCTGAGGCAAGACAATCATCACAACTAAAATCAGAAAGGTATGATAGTTCATAGCAACTCAGCCATGCCATGCACAATCCTGCAAATTCAGAAAATCAGACTTTAGGTGAAAATGTAAACTCTCAAAGTACAAGATCAGAATTCTCATCAGATTCAGATTGTATTAACAACTCACCATCAAATGAGCCACCAATTCAGGTTGGTCATCCAATGGTTACAAGGGCTAAAAGTGGTATTTTCCAAAAAAAAAAAAAGATTACATGACATCATCCAGTTGTTGTGAACCTGATTCTTTTGAATAGGCCACTAAAAACAAAAACTGGAAGATGGCCATGGATGAGGAATATAATGCACTCATTAGAAAAAAAAACCTAGGAACTTGTATGTCCACCTGCAAATAAGAATGTAGTAGGATGCCGATGGACATACAAGCTCAAAAAGAACCCAGATGGATCAATTAATAAATATAAAGCTAGGTTAGTAGCAAAGGGTTTTACTCAGGAGTATGGATTTCATATTAATCAAACTTTTTCACATGTAGTAAAACCCACAACTATTTGACTTATACTCACAATTGAATTATGTAAGAAGTGGCATGTTAAACATTTAGATGTTAACAATGCATTCTTCAATGGTATTCTCGAAGAAGAAATGTACATGAGGCAACCACAGGGTTACAACCACAACCAAAACTTAGTATGCAAACTGAATAAAGCTATTTATAGCCTATAACAGGCTCCATGATTCTGGTTTGATAGATTAATAATACCTTAATAAAATTAGGCTATCAGCCTACCAAATCAGACAACTCATTATTCATAAAAATAAATAGTGAATCAACAGTTTACATACTAATATATGTAGATGATTTAATAGTAACTGGTAGTAACCCTGATGATATTAACAAGTTAACTCAGTATTTAAATTAGCAATTCTCTACAAAAGATTTAGGTGAGTTAAATTACTTTCACGGCATAGAGGTCAATAGAAATGTGTCAGAGATGACACTATGTCAGAAGAAGTATATAACTGAGCTACTTGTCAAAATAAAAATGGTAAATGCTAACCCTTAGCCAACTCCAATGATAAGCAATCAGAATTATTCTAAGTATGGGGGAGAAGCAATTTCAAATTCAACAGAATACAAGAGCGTTATAGGAGCACTTCAATATGTAACTATAACACGACCTGATATATCATATAGCGTTAATAAATTGTCCCAGTTTATGCAGAAACCCATGGATGCTCATTGGAAAGCTAAGGGTTTTGCGCTATCTAAAGGGAACATTGAAGACAAGTCAACATCTACATATAACTGGCTAGGCAGATGCGGACAAGGCCTCAGATCCTGATGATAGAAGATCTACTAGTGGATATTGTATCTATTTTGGTCAAAGTTTAATATCATGGTACTAAAAAAAACAGCCTACAACTTCCAGATCAAGTAGTGAAGCTAAATACAGAAGCTAGCTAATGCAACAACTGAAATAAAGTGGCTACAATCTATGCTATATAAGCTCAAATCAAAATCAAATGTCAAGTCAACTCTATGGTGTGATAATAAGAGTGCTATGTGTATGATAGAAAATCCTATTCTGCATGCAAGAACTAAGCATATTGAGATAGACATTCATTTCGTCAGAGAACTTATATTCAAGTGAACCATATACCTGGATTCTATCAAAGAGTAAATATTTTAATAAAAGCTATATCGGTTAAAAACTACACCAGACTCAGATCTGAACTAAACGTTTCTGATCAACTGAAGAGCAGATCTGAAAGCAAAGAAGAAGCCGAAACCATCACTGAAAAGTTGAAAAATAGTAAATCTCACTTCTTTTGAATCTAAAGACAAAGCTTTGAAGAGCACAACGACAATGCCCAGCAAGTCATCAGACAGACACAAGTACATCATCGCTGAAAAATTAAAAGATAACCATGCTCAATCTGTTGTATCTGAAGACGAAGCATTGAGGAACTCAACGATGAAGCTGAGAAAATCATCAGAGAGATGCAAACACTTAGATCTATATCAGAATAGAGATTTGGAAGCATAAAAGGATGAATCATCACTCCAATTTATTCATAATTTGGCTCGACGATGCAAAATTAGGGTTTCAGAAACCCTAACTTTTGTGGGGGAGTAATAGAAACTATTGGCCATACCATTGCTTCTGAATATATGCTATAATACATTATATTGGGCCTGGGTCTTTACCCATCCGCAATTTATTTTCTTTTTACATTTAGGCTTGTAACCAATAGGCGTATGAACATTACTCATAACCTGTATATACTACCTATCCTCCTGTACATTGCATTATTCTTTCTACACGTTCTGGATAAAATCATTTCTGTTGATCAAATTCTTGAATCATTCTCTTGTCTTCAACTCTCTTCTGAAAAATCCATCAATCCAAATCAACCCACTTTCCATCTGTTGGAGTTGTGGCTGGTTTGGTTGTAGATTTTCTATGTTTTTGAACGTAAAAGGGGTTATCACTTACCATTGTCGAAAAAATAAACTTTGAGGGGGTTTGGGAACACCTTCAATGTGTGTAACCACCATTTCTATGAACTGTTGTAATGGTATCTGATATATTGGAAGAGGGCATGTCTTCCACTGTCGAAGCAATATTTGGAAAAAGCTCATCCTCCTCTACCTCAAAATCATCTGAAGTGTCAGCATCTTCCATTATAACTTCCAGGTGTGTAGATGAGACCTGATCATCAATCTGCAAACAATCATGTGGATTATGCTGCAGTATTTTAGTAGTGGAACTAGCATTTGTCGAAATTAATTTCCTCCTTTTATTCTTCACTGTATTCCACTTTTGTTGATTATCCTTAATCTCTAGTTTCTTCTCATTAGTTGTATTTTTATTTTGCATAGACTCTATATCTAACTTATCTGCTTTAATTCTCAAATTAGACGCTGTATCACCAGGTTTATGTTGTGCTTTGATCATCTGCTCCGAATTTGAATGAGTATTATGATTTTCAGTCATAAGAGATGTCTCTACTTCAACTTTTCCAGATATGTCATGATCAAAAACCAGATCTGGTGACACGTTTTTTCTTTTCCAAGACCGAGTGCAAGCAACTCTACAATGTACTATGTCTAAATGATTTGCAGTTGTCGCATACTTCGGGTTTGAACTCATAAATTACCTGTATTTCAACTTGTTCTTCATTATAATTCACCCCCCCAACAGAAGCAGGGTTATTAATCTACTTCAACCCGCATCCTTGCGTAATGTAGCTTAATCTCCCTTGCTGTGGTATTGTCCATCTTAATCGGTTTTCCAAGGTGCTAACGATTCGAATTATCGCTTCTTTGTTCCGTAAATCCAACATTAACTCTTGCAATCTAATCCAAATAGGGATGGTGGAGAAGTAATCACTATTTAACTTCATACCTGGAAGCCACTTCTTCATGATAATAATTCTAGAGTTATATGTATAAGGCCCAGTTGCTTTTATTTCATTGTAGTATTCTATCTTCTCAAATCGAACAATTATTGAACCATCGGGTTTATAATATATATCGCATTTGCCTTCCGATTTCCAGACATTTTCAACATATTTCTGAAATTGTGTGTAAAGAAGGTGACTCCCGCTTATATAGGTAATCAAAGAGTTGCCCCATTCCTTCTTAGCGATATCCTTGTCTGAGAGAGGTATCCAAAAAAATTGATCGATTACCATCTGAGAAAGGTGCAATAAATTGAAGATCGGAATCCGCTTCATCCAAATTTGTCAAGGTAGTCCCTTTTACAACATTCACCCAGATCTGCGCCATGTAATAGGTTGAATCCGATATGGTGGCTCTAGGGGTGATTTATCAGGATTAATTGTTCTCGTATTAGTTGTCGTTTCCACCATAGGTAGTTACCATAGTTTTTCTTTGTATATTCAATTAATATATATTTTTGAAAATAAAATTGACTAATCAAGTTTACTGAATGCACACTAGTATATTATCATTATATCCTTTGTGTGTATTAAATTGAAGAAACCCTAATAAGTGCTTCGGCGTGTATTATGAAACCCTAATAAATGTTAAATGTAGGTTCCACAGAGATTATGCAGTGAAAGTATTAAATATTTACACAAAAAACTAGGTTATACAAAGACTTTATCCAAAGAAGTAGGAAGGACAGTGCAGTAATCTTTGCAAACTGCATTGAGTAATTTGATTTGCATTTAGAAACACCCTTGTTTTCAATCATTTTGGCTCATTATACTTATTTTTACTTTATAATTTAAATTCATTTCCATATTATACCACGTACTTTCCATTTCATTTTACTCGTTTCATGAATTTAATTCACTTCATTAGTTATTTCATTGATTCGTCTTATTTATCCTACTCAATTTCATAACATAACTTAAGTATATATCATTTATTTTCATAACTTAAGTTTTATTCATATTTGGAAACATCAATTGAATTTTACCTTCCATTATTCATATGAATGCTTGTATATTATTCAATCGCTTATTCCTATAACATTTTAAACTTCTTAAATATTTTATAAGTTATACCTATACTATATAACGGAATTGAATATTATACAAGTTCAATAGTTTCTAATTTGTTTCTAATTCACTATTTCAAATTTCTAAGAGTTTCTACTTTGATTTATATTCTTATTTTACAATTGAAAAGTTTCTAAAATTTCAAGTTTTAATTCATTTCAATAATTTGAAAATCGTTAATTATTAGAGAACTTAAGAATTCAAGATACAGGTTCATTTCCAAATCATCTTTCAAAATAATACATATTATACCTTTTAAATCAAACCATACTTAAAAGATTCAAATAGAATTCAGTTTTCTCAAAATAGGGTATAAAAGTTCTAAGTGTTCTTCCCCACTCAGACTCTCGAAAATACAAATAGATGATGCATGCACTCATTACCGAAGTCATTTCCCAATGATAAGAGGGGAATATATAGTTATTCCTTTAAATTCATTTGAAAACAATATCTATTCAAAATAATTTATATGATACAAATATTTTTCCAAAACCTACTTTCTAAAGCACCGGAATTCCAAAACTCTCAACTCCATATTTAAAATCATCCTATTTCATTATCTATTATATCTATAATACTTTATTTTTCTAAAGACCATTCAATAGTCAATACTATAGAAATATTGACTAATCAAACACTACATGATGATAATCTAATATTACCTTCCCTTGACATCCAAAAAAATCTAAATTAATAAGTTTTCAAAATAATCTCATATATATAAATTATAATCCAAAACAATTTTATGTCGATCTACCATATTCGGGTGTTTAGAAACCCTATCGATGCTTTAGCGTCCCAAGTACCTATCAAAATTCATAAATAATCAACAGAACAAATTAACATAACACATAACCATTTTTATATCGAAATTACAGGTACACTCTCTCATACACACTCAAACTCATTCTAGTGTGTTACTACCCTATCTTTAATGAGTTAACCTCAAATAGAGCCATGATTATAGCTAAACCAAAGCTCTGCTACCAACTGTAACGACCCATCTTTCCGTCCATCGGAAGTCGACACAAAATACAGCCACTGTATTTCAATGTCAAACATCCAATCGTCAAAAACATAGATTGTTATGGAAAATGTAACAACCCAGGATTTTTGATCAATTTAAAAACCAGGATTTTGAATATGTAAAATAAATTTAACTTGGTTTAAATGTGAATTGGGTTTAAGTAATAAAATTAGTATTTAAAACTGTAGCTATAAAATACTAGTAAGGATATATTTGTTTTTGTTATAATGATGTTTTCAAATATGTATCAATAAAGCCATTTTAAATATGATCTTTTTAGTCAAAAATAAATTTTAAATCTAGATTTTAAAATAAAATGGCTATTCCAAATTATTAAGTTTAAACGGGAATTAATTAAGAATATTTCCAGGTTTTGTTAGTACTACTCGTAGGTTGTCAGAATTGCTAATCGGCAACTTAGACATTGATATTTAGTGACATAAAAAGTATCACAAATTTGTAACACCATGAATTATTGCAAATGTATGTTACTGATAATACTATGCCTTAGAATCTATGCTTTTCCAAGGCGGCTTTGTGCAGTCATCATGCATGTAGGTGTAGCCTAAGAACAAGTCATGTGCCCCTTTATGTTTTCCTAAAATACCCTTGTCCAAGCCTATAAAAGAAACCCCTCCCCGTACACTTTCTTCACTCCATCTTAATTCCACTTCTTCCTCTTCCACTGCCTTCTTCATCTCTTCTTCCATGGCTTCCTAAGCCTCCTCTTCCCTCCTCCCTTCCCTCTCCCTCTTCCCTTCTTCTCCCTCCTTCTCCTCCTCCTCCCCTCCCTTTTCCTTCCTGCTCTTCTTAGCCAAATACTTCAGCGTTCCCTCACTCACACCACCACCTCCCCCACCTTCCCCTCCACCAACCCATATCCCCACCTCCACCACCCGCCTCGGCCAAGCACACCCATGCCAACACCACCATGCGCCGTCACTACCTTCATCTCGACCTCCACCCCTAGCCAACGACCGTCAACATTCAAATTTTATACTCCTCCAAAACAGACCCAAATCATGAATTTTTTCTTTGGCAACAACTTTCATGTTGAGCACTTTTTCTAGTGTTGAGCCTAGCTAGTCCAAAAATACAGATCTTTAAAGACGATATTTTCTGGCTTTTTTTTGTTGAACCCGAGAATATCTCCATGGTTTCAACCACATCTCACTCAAAAATAATCCAAATTGGGTAATTACTTTTTTAAACTATAGTACAAATTTTTAGTTGGTTACGTTTCCAAATTCAAAAAGTAGCTAGTTCACCCAAGTAAAGTTAGCCTATTTTCGAGGTCAGAAAACGTAGCGAAACTAAAAGTTTGGCGGGGTGGAGCACTTAGTGACAATTTCTCAACTATGTTTAAATATTTTTTATAATCATAATCATATTGTATTGGTTGCTTTGTGGTTGTTGGATGTTGTAGATATTATTACAGTGATTGTTAAACATATGCGTGTAAGCGTTAATTACGGTAAACGCTTAAACTATAAATACAGCTTGATGGATGAATGATTGTTATGGATGTTATCATGATGGTTTTTAGTGATAATATAACACATTAAACCCACATATATGATATTATATGGGTATTGGTTAAGTTTCATGCTAGCTGGATAATATTAATGAATATTATATTCATTTAAATAAGGTATGAAAATAAAAATTAGAATTTTATATCCGAAATGGTTTATAAATGAAATTAAATTGATCACGAGAAACTTTTGTAAAAGTGGAAATTTAGTTTAACAAGATTTGGATATGAAATGGTGTGTTCAATTTCAAATAAGTGAAATTGAATTCAATTTCAAAAATCGAATTTGACAAAACTGTATAAATGAAGTTTTAACTCAAATCGAATGTTCCGTTAAGCTTATATAATATTTAATTTGAGTTTTGGTAAGTTTGGGTTTCAAAAGTTTAATTCTGAAAAATAATATTATTTTAATAATAAAATGATATTTTAATGCCTGAGGTAAGACTTCGTGTGTAACAACCCGGAAAATCAGAATCAATTTAAAAATTTTATTTTGGCAATTTTTATGGATTTTGGATATTTAAAATGAATTATTTTAAAAAAACGACCAAAAATTTATTTAAATCGAAGTTCGAACGAACAAATTTTATTTTAATTATAAAACGTGCCTGAAATTGCATGGCAGTTTGAAAATTCGATTTCTAATTTCAATTGAATACACAGAATTCAATATAAGTCAGAATTGGACGAAACAAGAAATATTTGAATCTGATTAACTATATCTTTCTAACGAATGTAAGAAACCGAAATTCCGTTTTATAAATTAAAAGTTATGTCCAGTTTAAAATTCAGAAAAGTCGCTGTAGAATATATATATATATATATATATATATATATATATATATATATATAATAAAGCCAATAAAAATAGCCATTTTGCAAACGACCTCCGTTTTCGACGAAACCACTTTTGTTGGACCCGGAATGTCAAATTATTGCTAGATTCCAAAATTCATATTTTTTGGAATTAATCTGTGAGTGTGGCAAAGGAAAACGTGTTTTGTCAATTTCAGTCAATTTGGATCGACTAGAAAATGACCATTTTTCAAACGGTCTCCAAATTCGACGAAATTAATTTTGTTAGGACCGTATCGTCAAAACATAGCCAGATTTATTTTTCTTGAATTTTGGGAGTCCGTATGTGGCCCCAGTAAATTAAAATGTTCGTTTGAATTTAAAATATAATGATTTATATTTTAAATTTTGGTGGAAACTGATCGTAACAGCCGAATTTGGTTACAATAAATAACCCATTGTGTTCGAAATAAGGGTAATCAGCTAGGGGCGACAGTCATTGGGGTCGATTTGGGGTTCGAAAGGGAAAGCACCTTTTTGGAACTTAAATTAAATAATATATATATATATATATACTTCTCCCTCTTCTCTCTCTTAGAAGTCAACGTTCAGAAATAAAAAACCAAACCCTCCCCAAATCCCGTTGACTATGCCATCGATCCCCACCCCCGCCGGCGCGCGGCCTCCCCCGCCTCCCCTGACGTCAGCCGCCACCCCCAACCTCTTCTCTCCTCCTCTCTAGCCCCAATTCGAGATCCCTAAGCCTGAAACTTCGATCCACCCAATCCCGCTCCACCCAACCCCCTGCGCCACCCCCACCGGACCGCCGTCGGTCAGCCCGCCTCCCCCCTGACCTGCGTGCCCTTCTGCACCCCATCTCTTCAGAATCCACGAGCAAACCCCCTCCTCCTTTATCATAGCCCTCCCCTCTACGATGCTTGGATCCGTGATCCCTCTCCACTGCTCCAGGCTGTCAGCGTGAGCCCTGGCGTGAGCGTCTCCGCCTCCCCTTCTCCGATGCTCGATTGCTGATGCTTCGTGCTTCACCAATTTAGGTTTTCTACGAGGATCGAATCAGTGAGTTCTAAGATTAGATTTTTTTTAGCATATAAAGAAGTGATTTTTAATTACATAAAGAAGTGATTTATATATATATGTGTAGCATATAAAAATACGATTTTTATATATGTATGTAGCAAATAAAGATTTGATTTTTATGTAAAGAAAGTATAAGAATGGAATTTCATATATATGTAGAAAGCATAAAAATGTGATTTTTTATCTATATAGTAGCGTTATAAAAATGTGATTTTTACTATGAACAGCGTGAAAAGGGTTGCGTTGGAATTTCAGGCAAATCCAAACTGTTCAGAAACTCAGAAATAGAGCTGGCGGAGTGAATCCCAAAGGTGAGAACTTCTCACTTTAATTTTATTTTCAAGTTAAAATATATACTAGGATGTAGACGGTGCTTAGCAGCACCCGACACCGTCGTCCACAGACCATGGACGACTTGTTTGATTGTATCTGTTGTGAAAATTGATTGTGATTATGATGTGGAATGAAAGATAAATATTCATGTGTTGAAATAAATATTTGATCGTTAAAAATATAATTTTTAACGTGTACATGAATGGAAATAAATATTCATTTACAAATCAGACGATTTGTTTATGTACACACATTTGACTGATATTGATTGGGACGATATATTTTACTCATCGCCCAACTGCACAAATAATAATCAGTGTTTGTTGTTTGAAAACCCCACACGGGTATTGGGATAATATTTGACGTCCATTAATCCCAATTATTTAGTTGTATGTCGATCAATTGGTTGATAGACTGTTGTAAGCATTAATTATTTATATTTGATGCTTATGCAGTTGTGTAATGCACTCTAGATGATGGATGATTGTTTATCAGCATTATTATATACATGTGTTTTATGGAATCCATATAAGTAATATTATATGGTAATTGATTGGGTCTCATTCCAATTTGGAGAATAAAGAATATTTTAAAATAATATCCATAAGAGGATTAAAAATATTCATGTGTTGAATAAAATAAAATAAAATAAAGAATATTTTAAAATAATATTCCGTAAATGATTGAAATCTGAATTTGATGTCCGATTTTGGAAGGACACGAAAATATTGAAAATATATAGCTGTGGTTATTAGATATGTGCCATTTTGACGCGAACGATATTTATATCGATTTTATTCATTTTTATAATGAATATCGAAAATGAAGTGATTTGAAAATCTGATATTTTGAAAATAATATCATTTATGTATTAATGATATGGAATATTCAATTCTGATTTAAAATTGAAAATGAAGTTGGAATCTTTTTTAAAAAGAATTTAAAACGACTTATAAAATACGTTTTAAATTGAAATCGACGAAATATATATAATATATATTATATGGCCTAAATAGAACGCGCCGCGCCGCGACCGTTCGCGAATTTCGACCATTGACTTCTAATTGACGTTACGGGAAATCCGACCGTCGGATTCTCCTAAACCCGGAACCATTGGGTTCGTATCGAATAGAGCTTTCCAACGAATATAAGAGATTTGAAATCTAACGGTTGGATTTGGAATTATGTCCAAATCAAATTTGGAAAAGGTCGTTGTAAGTGCAGTTCGATGACAGTTTATGGAAATGGACTGTACGGGCCTTGATAAAATTATTAAAAATATCAATAATTTGTGTAAAATCATTATATATGATTTGGAAAGAATTGGAATGGAAAAATTCCATATTTAAAAAGATAAAAATATATTTTTGTTGAAATGAACTAGTTATTAACTAGAAGAATAATCCTAAATAAATTGGATTAAGGAAATGGTTTTAATATAACCAGAATTGGAATGGATTTGAATCGAAATTATCTTTGGAATATTTTGATATTGGATTCCGTGATTATACGGATATTGTGGAGGAATTTGGAAGATATATATATCGTTATTCCAATATGATATTTGTTGATTTCAGAATTTGATATTGAATATAAACCGATATATTTTCTATTCAGAGCCTTGTATTTAATATCAAATTGGATTTTGGGTTTGTCATGAATGGTGTCTTCATTAACACTGTTCTTAAACCCAAATGAGAAAAGAATAAATCTTTTAAATAAGAATTAAAGAAGAATTACCAATTAGTTAACATTTAATTGGAATTGAAATGGAATATGAATTGGGTTTATTGTGAACTGTGTTTTAAACGACATTCGTTCTTTAACTCGATTAATAGAGAAATGTGATTTGGAATTTATAAATCTAATTCTTAAGATTTAATGGAAATTTTCCATAGTAAAGTTTTCCAATTTAATATATTGGAATGGAATGGAATTCGGTTTGATAATAATTGAAGTGAGCTTCTGTGGAGGAAGACTGTTAATATATATGGAATTTAAAAGGCTTTGTCGTTATTCCATTTATATTATCAGTCATATATGGAAATTGATATCGATTATATATTGATCTGTTTTCCATGAAGATTCCATAATTATTGGAATGTGATTTTGGGTTTATCGTGAACTATGTTTTAAATGACATTGGTTCTTTAACCCAGTTAAAGACAAGATATGATTTCCGAAAGTTAAATAATCATTAATATTGATTTTTGGGAAGATTAAAACTAAGTGGAGTTTCAATGAATCTTTAATAAGATTGAAATGAGGATTTGATAATTTAAATTATCTAATCTGAGAAATGGTCGAGAATGGAGTATCACCAGTTTTGCTCCAAGCGATAGTTAAATCTTTAATTGGATTCGAACGTGAAATGGTAATTAATATTTACCGATAACACTTGGTGTTAGATATGGAGTATTACCAGTTTTTGTCTATGGGGTGAACAGGTTGGGATTGGGAAATATAATAAATGATTACTTCGATAAGGTTCGCTAATCCTAACTAGTTTGGATAAACCTTGATATGGTTTAAAATTTTGAAAAGAATATTTGAATAAAATAATATTCTGGATTGGAATGAGGCGTATGTTGTATGTTTATATCACTTGATTATAATATACGCGAATTATTCGGAAAGGCCGGGTTTATACCCATTCTGAATAACTGATACGACAATAAGTCGAAGATGAAGCCTGTCTTCACATCGTTTGGATGATTACTGATGTCTTGATTGGGCTGTACACCCAAGACTTGGTAATAAGTGGTGATCGTCCAGACATACTTGGAGATCGACGGATATGCGAGGGCCTCTCTCCTATATTGGACATATGGGATGAGGAATAAGGTGCCTCCGGTTTCGTTCAAACCCAGAACGAACTTGTAAATGGACTGTGTATCTGACATTGGATTTTACTTTGTGCTGGTTGATCTCTATTAAATATACATCTGTTTGGTGGAGGAGAATTTATTCTCTTGCTTAACACCCTTCTCTGAGACGTACGAGCTTAGAGGTTGTATATTGATAGACATCAGTCGCATGGCGTGAATTGCCTGTGTGGCATGGCTGAGTGGCAAATGATCAAGGCTTTTGTTGGAAAGCAGAGTCTTGTGGTTGATGATCAAAGCATAGCTTTAATATAGCGCCGCTTTGTGTATAGCGTTAATTCGCGAGCCTCACACCCCGGTGTGAACCAGAAACGGGAGAAGGATCCAGGGAAATGGACATATGCTAGTTTCTAGCTACGAGTGGTGTCAGCGTTTTGCAAGCCCTGACATATAACTCATGTGGATGTTGTTTATTATTACTTGATGGATAGCGAGGCGCCTCGGATATATCAGTCACTGCGGTGCCGATGGATGTTGAGTCATCTAGCTCATTTATGCCCCATAGGGCAGACTAGCATATAGTTTATGGTATTATTAATACGCTAAGTGCGGACCGGCCCTATGGCTCCTAAGGAGCAGTTGCGGCTGTATCCTGAGGCTGGGGCTAGACAGTCTCGAATTCGGTAAGGACGATCCCTTGCCTTGGTTCACAGATGGAATCCAATTTCCAATACGACATCATGCGGTTTTAATTGTAGAACTAGTATGGTGACATGGTATCATGGAATGCTATGCCGTCTATGATTGATACATTTATGTTTGAAGTTGATTTCTTCACTTATAGTAATAATAAAAGATTTAATTTCGCGTACCAAGCATTATTTGGCTATTATAAGGTAAAACCCTATCCTCCGGCTTGCGTTGCATTGTGTGATGGGACCTGGGTCTTATATAGCTTCATTGTTCTTTATTTAGCATTGCGTTGTTTGTTGTGTGCACAGGTATTCTTGGGAGGAAGCCCGTTCCGTGTTATTCGGCGTGGTCCCTTGATTTACCTAACTTTAAAATCGAAGTAATAAATGTTTTAGTTCTTACACCAGTCAAATGACTGACCTGAAGTTTACTGTTTTAACCTAAACTCTGGATGCCCTTATTTTCCGCACGGGCAACTAGTAGTTTTGGTTTTGCAGATTATTTCTTTTCTAGGATCCTAGTTTACGGCTGAAGCGATATTCGGAAAGCTCTGTATCCGTGTATTTCTTTCAGTTGTGTTTTGTGTTATTTTTCCGCTGCTATGTATTTAAATGTAATTTAAATCTCTGATATTTATCAAATGTATATTATTTATTCATACTCTGTTATATTCTTGTATTCTGATGGAATTGTTGTAATAAGAAGTGAAATTTTCTTCTGTTTGTGTTCTGATTTGTCGTATTCTCAACTCAATCCGGGCTTTCCTTTACAGTGAAGTTTAGGTCGTTTTATCGTGCCTTAGTGGGTCCGCCAACAATTATTGATGGAAAACCATTCATTGTTACAACATGGAGCAGGTCAGTTGATAAGGTTAAAGAATAGGTTCTTTCCATTCCTGTTTGGACCCAATTCCCTGATGTCTCCTCTGTTCTATAGCCTTTTCTTGGGCTGAATTGGTTAGCCTGCCATATTGGTAAATTGAAATGTTTTGACGCAAATACTGCTACCAGGAAGAACATCCATTTGCTTGCAGTCATTTTGTGATTTTTGACATTATGTTGTACCGATAGTGGTTGGACACTTCATACCAGATTGGCTACTCTGTGCATGTGCAGAATACCTGTTTCCTTTCTTTCTATAATAAAGTGGTACACCCACTATAAAAACGGCTTGCCTTGACCAAAAATATATTATAACATTTATTTTAAATAAATATTTGGTTTTATAGTTGAAATATTGAAACATTGGTTTCAAATATAATTATCAGTGTTTTAAATAAAGTTTAAACTTATTTTGAAGTAATCGAATGAATTTCTAATATAAAATTGAACTACAATGAGATTAGAGCTAGTCGCGCTGTGCCAATTCGCGAATTTTGACAGTAAACTTCAAACAAGCATAACGATGAAATTTAAATCGAATTTCCTCGAAACGATAAATGTTTGTTCTCAAATGATATTAGTTTACAGGGAAAAGAAAATATCAGTTTCCAACATATAGATTTCAAGTTATGTTCAAATATATTTTTAATAAAAATCGCGGTAGTGCAGTTCTTTGACCATAACGAGAAACAACTATTTTTAATCTATTAAAATATGGAATTTTTATGATAAATTATAATAAATTATTTATTGAATTGGAAATATATAGTTTTGGATAATTGAAAGGTTATTTGAATCAAACCTAATAGAAGTTTTTTGGCGACACTTCTGTAATGCTTTTGCAACACTTTTCAACAATATCATATTTAGAAGTTTTAAACCTATTAATTTTTATATGAATCTTAGATTATCATCTTTAAATGATTTATAAAGAGATTTTTGGAGTTTAGAAGTACTTAAACAAATTTGGAATAAGTAAATTTAGTTTACTTGAGATTATAATCTTTTCAATTATAAATTAATTGGATTGGATAGAAGTAATCTTCTTATATTCGGTATTAAATTCCGTAGATGAAACTCATACTATTCAGGGAATTTAAAAGGTAGATATACTGTTGTTCCACCTATAGTATCAATACATGAATTGATATTGAATATGAGCTAGTATGATTCCTATCCAAATCTTATATTTAATATCAACTTGTTTTGGGTTGCTGTATATGATGTCTTTAATAACATCATCCTTAACCCAGCATGAAACACCCCACACTCCTTAACGTCACCCATATAAGGATGTGCTAAGGTTTATAAAGCGCTTAAGTATAAAGTTTCAACACAGAGACTAAAATTCACAAGATAGAAATATAAAACATAGAAGAAATTTTAAATTAACAATTAATAAAGAAAGTCAAATAACAGTGCTTATTACATTTCCAAAGTACCAAGTTGTCATCAACATAAAACCAAATACAATGCCTCATGGAAAACCATAATATCAGAGAACATAAGTAAAACCATCCCTCTAAATGTCAACACAACAATCAGAAAATGAGAAATGAACCAAAAGTTGAGTCCGAAATGAGTCTAAATCCAAGCTGAATTGAACAATCAAGAATTACTACTAGACCCTCCACCATGTGAACCTGAGGGGAGGATGGGAGAAGGAGAA
Source organism: Allium sativum (assembly GCA_030737875.1). Classification (NCBI taxonomy): domain Eukaryota; kingdom Viridiplantae; phylum Streptophyta; class Magnoliopsida; order Asparagales; family Amaryllidaceae; genus Allium; species Allium sativum. The sequence continues at coordinate 6,006,717 of CM060912.1, forward strand.
AACAATCTAAGTCAGATATACGTCTGGTGGGTTCTAGTAATTTCTAGCATGAGCATAAATTAAGGAAGCGTTTGACAGATGAACAGTTCTAAGGACATAAGACATAAAGGTATTAAGGCAGTAAACAAAGTTAAGCACGACGGAAGATTGGCTTCTCATTCATATCCAAGACTGCTGCACCAACTTACCAAAGATATAACAATTTAGCTTTACCTAATTCCTACACATTGATCGGCTCCTATAACCACAATGTTATAACCTATGTCAACTATGGAACCCGGGGTTATCAAGCCGGGGCCCATCAACTAAAAGGACATAGTCGTTAATCACAAGAGTTACCACAGCTTATTTTCTCCGATTAGCACGATGCACGCTTATCGTCCCATCAAATGCGCCCATACCCGCCTCGTTTGGACCTCTTACTATCCAAAATAGTAAAACATGGCCCCGCCTCTACCTAGTGTGAGGCTTCCATAGATAATAATAGGGATTCTTCCTAATATGAGTACCCAATCAAATATGCAATTGACACAAGTAACCCCTAGACCATTTATTTTTCTATTAGACCACTTATTTTCCTTAATCAGCCCCATGCTAACAGAAAGGACCTAAACTAAGAGCCATCAATTTTCCCCAAACAGCTCCACGCTTCCGAAATGGACTCCTACTATAATCTTATTATTTTATTAGGCCTCTTATTTTCCCTAATCAGCCCCACGCTACCGGAACGGACCTATGAGCCACTTATTTTCCTCAATCATCCCTACGCTACCAGAACGGATTCAACTACCTTAGCTTACTATTTTTTATATTAAATTTAATTAACACAATTTAAGTTTGTTAATAAGCCCACTATAACCTCATGTTATATTCCTAGGTTGTATTAAACATTCGTAATTAATGTTATCCTTTTATACAACTCAAGCCTTCATTACTTAGCGTCCAACTAAGTTAACCTATTCCAGTTATATGTTTGCATGTACTCTAATTACATATTAAGTTTTATCCCTAATTTACAGTCTGATATTGATTATGATATTTAATCAGTTCTAATATGCTCAGCAATCCCTTTTATTCCAATTTCAATATTATTCTAATTTTTATGCAAAATAACGGTAAAGGACTAGGCTCTCTTTAGGCCAAAGCTCGGCGCTAAAATAAAAAGGGAAATGGTCTAGGATACTCGCAAGACCTAGACTCAAAAATAAACAAAACAAATGAAATAAGGCATACCCCAAACTATAAATAAAACCACAACAGAGAAGGGGATATGAGAAAGAGAATTACCTATAAACAGTAAATAACTGAAAAGAAATAAACATGCACAATAAATAGATTACAATTACTTTATAGAAAAAAGTAAATGCATAAATACTACAAATAACTACAAACTTTAAACTTGCAATTAGAACTATTTAACTGTTTAAATTTTCCTACATAATTTACTAATCTAGAAATCATATAAAAACTCACAAATCTGACGGAGAAAGCTTCCCTCATGGCCTTCCTTATTCCAGCATAACCTCCGCTTTTAGAAGTATTTATAAAAATTATTAAAATTATAGAACTTCTTTATCCCAGTAAAAAGGTAATTATTTGACCCTTCCTAAATTTGGGGATATGCTTGGGGAAGAAGAAGACAGAAAGAATGGATGTGAAGAAATGAGAGAGGCTCTTCTAGTTTATTTATAGGGTTTACTGGGCATCCTCAACTATCCAAATTTAGGATTAAATCTGGGCCAACTACATCATTGGACAAATCAGAAAATGCCATGTCAGCCTCTGGTTCAAAATAAACCAATAAAACTACTCAGAAAATAATGGTGTAATAATATGAAACGTTCACTGCCGATACGTGCATGCCAAGGCACGTTATAATAATGCCCTAGGTCAACCCACACACTTCTTATATTGACCCATGGTTGACCCAAGTAGGAGTGGGTCAACCTAGGCGACCACCTACTTAATATATATTTATATATTAATTTTTGATTTTTAACTTGTCTTCTTTAATTCATAACTTATTCATTTTAACTCCGTTTTCAGCAAACCAAGTGTTTATCTTCATCAGAAAATTACAACCAACTCAATGGTTTTGTCCCATTGTCCAATTTTGATGTTTATTCTGATTAATATTTAGTTTATTACCCTTTTCTATTTAATTATTGTTTATTAAAATTTGGGGTGTTACATTCTACTCTCCTTAAAGGATTTCGTCCCCAAAATCTTCAAGGCAAGAAGAATGATATAAATATTATCAACCATTATCTACACCAACCTGCTCAACCATTAACCACTAGCATCTATTTTCCTTAGATTGCCTATGTTTTTCATGAACATATGCAAATGGTTCAGCGTATATGTCCTTAAGCTAATGCAAAAATCTGGTGGTCCAGTGATTCAATTGACCTTCTTAATGCAATTTCTTGTCCGTGTCATGCATTTAATATGTATGCAAAGAAATCCTAATAATACATATAATTCTATATGTGTGCAACAACCATTCATCAAAATGCAACATCCATGTGATGATTCATCCATTTTTCATTCATTTTTAAAATAAACTAAAAATGTACATACATCCATATGCAATTATGTAAGTGTCCTAGTTTGTCGATCGCTAACTTATGTCTAGTGTGTGTATATGCATCCACCACATCCACTAGAAAACACTTGCATCCACGTGAACCCATTCAATCATAACATGTTCTATTAACATGTTTTAAACCATTTACTATCATCCATAAGCTTCTACCTAAGACATATAATACAAACGATAGGAAAAATAGATTCAAATTCAAAGCTAAGGAAAGGATTAAGAGTGTACTATCAAAGAGAAATGGAAAAGAAGTGTGGATCCTATCCTCTGGCTCCCAATTCGTGCCATCGCTATCCTCTCCCTACTGAATCTTAATGAGGTTGATCTTCTTATTTCACAACTTATTCACCTCAGATCCTAGTATCCATGTAGGAACTCAACTGACCGATGTCTCCCCCTCTACCTCAAACTCCTCTAGGGTACTTGTCTTTACCACTATAGCGAAATCATGTAAGCACTTTCGTAAGTGTGAAACATGGAATACATCATGAACTCCTGTCAACCTCTCTGGTAGTCTAACTCTATATGCCATCTGACCTATCCTCTCTACTAACGGCCCTACGAACCTCGGCGCCAACCTCCCCACTGAGCCAAACCGAACAACACTCCTCAAGGGTGACACCTTAATGAAAACCATGTCCCCTACCTTGAAATCTAGGTCTGTCCTCCGCTGATGTGCATACGACTTCTGTCTATCCTAACCATCTTAAGACCAAGTAAAAGTCTATCTGTGGACTCCCACTGAAAAGTAGGTGATCTGCCGGGCCGCCCATACAATGCCTCGAAAGGAGCCATACCTATACTCGTCTGGTAGCTATCAATGTACACAAACTCTACCAACGGAAGATGTTCCCCTCCAAGTCCCTTCGAATTCCGAGATACACAGCCGTAATAAATTCTCAAGATTCCTATTAACCCTCTCCTTCTATCCATATTTCTGAGGGAGATTGGCAGTGCTAAGTCATAGCTGTGTCCCCAATTCCTTCTGCCAGCTCCTCCAAAAATCACCAGTAAATATGGGGTCTCCGTCACTAAAAATACTAGAGGGAACTCCATGAAGTTGGATGATCTCCCTGAGATACACTGATGCCAACCAAGCCCCCGCCCGCTTAATCTTAACCGAGATGAGATGAGCGATCTTAGTTAACCTATCAACTATAACCCAAGTACTGGTGTTGCCCTTCCTCGATCAGGGTAACCCATCTATGTAATCCATCGCCTCCCACATCCACTATGGAATATCGAGAGGCTTAAGCATATTGATTCATGAGATTTTTAATTTCACGACAACAAAGAAATGATGATTACTGAAGAGTTAGTTTATATATATATATCTGTGTGTGTGTGTGTGTGTGTTAGATTATTGTTAAAATATATCCTTATTTATTATAACACAAATGCATAAAACACATAAACATATATATATATATATATGTATATATATATATATGAAAATGGCATGAAACAACCATTACTGGGCTTTTGTCCCTGGACCAATCGGCTAGTTCATTTCCTACCAATCGACTGGTAAAGGACAAAATTCCCAGTAATAGATATTTTCTGTCATTATTCAAATATATATGTTTTATATTTTCTACTAGTTGACTGGTGATTTTCATACCAGTTGACTGATCCGAGAGTGACAACCATATTTCTGAAAAGTCACCATCTTACATGAAGGGATTCCTCTTTATTTCGAATAGAAATGGTTGCTTCCTTTCGCTGGAACTTTTCATGAAAGTTGACTAGTCTTCAACCATTATATATACATCACAAACATTATGTACAAATAAATGAATCTTCTTATATTATATGATCTTGAACTTTATACTCTCTTGCATTTTAAAAGCTAATTCAAACATTCAAATTGCTTTTGAATCTTTGAAAATATATTATATCTATTGATTCATGAGCAATATACTTCCTTCAAATCTTCACAAACACGCTATATAATTGAGGATAAGATTATAGGAAGGGTGTTCTCAAACTGTTTACTATTCAGTGTTATTCAAGAACACAATCAAAGTCAAACTCTTGTTGCATTTGTGAAAGTCCTATTCGGTTGCTCAGGATGAGAAAATCCAGTTTGGTTGCTCGGGTGCATTATGAACCTGTTCCTCCGGGTGAAGAGAGGGTATTGTTAGTTGAATTCCAAAAGGAGTCTGGGATTGGACGTAGGACGGTGCTTCTAACCAGTATAAAAATCGCTAGTGTCATCTTTTACTGCCTTTCTTATATGTGGTATCTTATATTATTTAGTATTTACTTACATAATTATTGTATAAGACAAGTTAGATTATCATATACACTTCCGCATATTGCATATAAGTCGATCCTACTCTAAGTCACTTAACCGTATTGACTTTTCATTTGGTATCAGAGCAGGATATCATTTAACCTTAAAACTGTTATTTGATATTCATTTAATATGGAAAATAACACTAGTACTAGCACAAACACTGGATTCATAGAAGGTCAATCTACTGCACGACCTCATTTTTTCAACGGCATGAACTATAGTTATTGGGCTACACGTATGAGATGCAAGCTAATGGTTTTGATGCTTGGAATGTCACTCAAAAAGAATATACACAACCTACTACAAATTATACTGAATTCTCAACTACTGAAAAAGTAGAATCTACTGCTAATGCTAAAGTAATGAATATGTTGCATTGTGCCTTGGATAGAAATGAGTTTAACCGAGTTTGTATGTGAAATACTACATATGAAATTTAGCGAATACTCAAAGTACCATACGAAGGAACTAGCAAGGTTAAACAAATCATGATATCCTTGCTAAAAAACCAGTTTCATAATTTTAAAATAAATGAAAATGAATCTATTAAAGATGCGTATTCACGATTTCAAAACATTTATCATTCTTATTGGGCTTAGGTGAAAAATATACTGATTTTGATATATTATCGAAAATCCTAAATTCTTTGACGAATGAATGGAAAAGAAAGGTTTTGACTATCAAAGAAGCTAACGATCTATTAACCATGAAACCTGAAGAATTGATAGGAAATCTAATGTCATATAAAGCGAATTTGCAGGCTAAAAAGGTTCATGCTAAAGATAAAAAGAATCTTTCTTTCCATGCAGAAAAAGATGAATTAGATTCAGAAGAAGAGGACATAGCTTTCATTGCCCAAAATTTAGAAAATTTCTGAAGTATAGGAAGGGAAACAAGAAAGATACAAAGAAGAATTCTACAGAATAAAGTAATAAGGCAAATTCATCGTCAATTGAATGCTACAATTGTCACAAAACCGAGCATTATCAAGTAAATTGTCCAGAATTAAAGAAAAATCGCAACAAAAATGAGAAATCCAAGAGGCAAGCTTTCTCAGTGACTTGGGATGATTCAGATTCTTCATCATCTGAAAGAGATAGTGAAAGCGATAGCACAACAGGCAAAGTGTGCTTTATGGTGAAGGAAACTGAGGTTAGTGATTTTACTTTTGAAGATATGGTACAAATAAATACTGAAATACTAGAATCTTGAAATAATTATAAAAGAAAGTTCAAACAAGCAAATGAAGATAAGAAAAAGGTAGAATTTGAAAGAGATTTGCTGAAAAATGAAAAGAGATATTAGAGGATGAAATTAGAAAATTACTAGAATCTCTATCTAATGCAAATTCTCAACTTTCTTTATTGATTCAAGAAATTGAAACTCAAAAAGAAAAGAATAGGCTGCTTGTTTCTGATAATAAAAAATTAAGTACTAGGTTTAAAATTATTGAATTAGATAATTCTAGTCTTAAAATAAAACTAGATGATATTTCGAAAAATATCATTAATTTCAATAAAGTTAGAGAGAATTTGTCTAAAATTTTAGAAAATCCTCAACCTACTTCTAGTAAAAAGGGATTAGGATTTGTACAGAAAATTCGTACTAAGAAGAATTCTAGACTTAGCAAACTAGTAATTCCTAGTATAAAGAAACCAAATTTAGCTTCAAAGAAAAAAACTTTTAAAAATATTAGTATATGGGTTCCGAAAACAAATAATTACCTGATTAGGAATAAATATATCAAAAATTTCTTAGAAACCGTGCATAATAATATTAATTATATTTTTATAAGGGACCTCGAACCTTTATGTGTTTGGTTTCCTAAGACCTAACACTTTGGACCCTGACGGAGGAATTAGGTACCAACATATTTTATATTTTTTGTCGGTCCCACTCAAAAATAGAGGTAAATGGATACTCGACAGTGGTTGCTCAAAACATATGACAGGAGACAAGGAAATGCTGACAAATATTATCTATTCTAAAGGAGGAACCTGTTAGATTTTGTGCCCTAGAGGCAATCTATTAGATGTGAATAATAATAACATTGTTGATGTTATGTTTTATTTGGAATAAAATATTCTATTATTTTATATTTACTGCGTAATATAAATATTAATATAATAGAAGTCCTTAGAATAATAATACGGATTTATATAGTTTCAAGTATGTGACTTGAATATGAGATTATGTAATATATTAAGTATTATAATTCTTGAATGTCCCTAGTCAAGTTTTATTGTTTATATAGGACAACATTAGAGCACTGAGACTAGTATGCTGATTGACTGATAATCACATCTCATTGATTATTAATATACGTGATATGAATGTCATAGCAAAAATACGTGAATAGCGTATTGGACTGATCCAACATGAGAATAATTACATGGAATATAATTAATAATATCGTAAATTATTCTCATAGTGACAGTGATGCAATGGTCCTCCGACCTGAAATCAGTATAATTTTATTCGAAGATATTTGTATTTTGATATCATCAAAAGTTACTCATAACTGAGTTGACGATAAAGGTGATTATTGGATACATCTCGAATCGAATGAAAATTATGAATGATCTAGATGGAATTTAACACTACAAATATATACATATATAAGTGTAGAATTATCCATGGGCCTTTTGTTTGAGTGAGACTACGAAATGCATGGTCGTGCTCAAATATTGATTTGTTTGTATAGTCTACTTATCAATCAAGATAAACAGATTAAATTACAAAGAGGGTGATACGTCCATGCCTTGAGTTTAATCTTGGATATACTGATAAAAAGGATTATATTGCATTGATACACTGGTCATGAAAGATTATATCAAATCACTAATATTATTATAACTCGGGTAACAGTGATGTATTACTAGATACCTGTAACACCCCGTATGTTGAATAACTTGCTATAATATAAAACAGGGCAGAATTAAATTTTAAAATCTGAATCAGGGGAAATGGGCTATGCCATTGCGTTCGTCTCGGAAAAATACGCGAAATAGAGTCCAAGTTTTCGAAAATCGGAGTCCGTATGACCCAGTTAAGGCCCGTAGAAGTTTTCAGAAAATTCAAAACAGATTTAAATATAAAAATTTAACATTTCAGAAGAGGCGGGAAAATTCCCGCCAGGCAGAGGGTGTCGACCCTAGGGTCGACATGGGTGTCGACCCCCCCTAGGGGTCGACCCAGGGGTCGACCCCCCTTGTCGGTCTGTGTGACCTGGGTGCAACCTGAAGGGGTTTGGGCTAGGGTTGATGGCTAGTGACGAGATCTGACGGCTCTAATCTAATTTAGGGTTAATCTAATGGCCTAAAACACCTAACTAATCTATAAATACACCCTAAGACTACCCTAATTCATACTAAAATTAGATACAACATCGTTATGCCGTCAAAATGCAACTTGAAGGAGCCTCCATCTATTTAAAGAGGAAGATAGCTTCTCAAATCAACTTCTAATCAACCCTAGCAACTTAATCTTCTTCATTGAAGTGCTAATCAACAAGTTGTGAGTTTCTATAACCTTAATGACCAATTGTTGAAATGATTATGATAGGATATAATGAGGTTATGGCTATGAATGTGGATCAATGCAAGTTATATGCTATGTGTTCATAATGTTATGCAAGTTATGCAAGTTTATGCTATGTGTTCATGATGTTATGCAAGTTATGCAAGTTATATGCTATGTGTTCATGATGTTATGCAAGTTATGCAAGTCATATGCTATGTGTTCATGATGTTATGCAAGTTATGCAAGTCATATGCTATATGATCATGATGTTATGCAAGTTATGCAAGTCATATGCTATGTGTTATGCAAGTTATGCAAGTCATATGCCATGTGATCACGATGTTATGCAAGTTATGCAAGTCATATGCTATGTGTTCATGATGTTATGCAAGTTTTACAAGTCATATACTGTATGTTCATGATGTTATGCAAGCTATATGCTACATGATCATGATGTTATGCAAGTTATGCAAGTTTTAGGCTATGTGTTCATGATGCTAGTTATGCAAATCGCTATGATAAACATTGATCCATTATGACACCATGATTATGCAAGTTTGGTGTTTGATTATATGCAAGTTCATATATGATATGTTATGCAAGTTTGGTGTATGATTATATGCAAGTTCATATATGACATGTTATGCAAGTTTGGTGTTTGATTATATGCAAGTAACATGTGCAAGTTTACACCTTTGTATGATATGCATACATATGCAAGTTAACCCCTTTGTATGTCATACATACATATGCAAGTTTACCCCTTTGTATGGCATAAGTAGCTTATGCAAGTTACCCTCCTTATGACATATGTGATTCATGCAAGTTTGGGTGATTATTTATGCTAGTTGGGTTGATGCTATATGCATGTAGACACCTTTTAAAACCCATGTTGATGCTAATGTTATGCAAGTTGAACCCATAGTATGTGTGATGAATCTTCCCTTTTATGTCATGTTAGCGAATTACGTGGGGAACGATGGGGTTAATATTCATGTTAATAAAATGGTGTGAAGTTGGTATGATTATGCATACCATAAAGTGGATGGACATAATTGAGTCAATTATGTACATCGTTAAATTTGTAATTAATTAGGGATAATTAATACAAATTATGGGGGTGATTAATTAGGTGTAATTAATCGACTAAGACACGAGGTTGGACCCTTTTGTAGCATAAGACTGCCCGGAACCGACCGACAAATCCAGCGGCTACAAATGATTGGCCCAATGTGAGAGGTCTTAGGCACAAACTTAATACGTGACAAGTGTAAAGACACGAGGTTAGACTCGGTTACGGCGTAAGGCTGCCCGGACCCGACCGGCAAATCCAGCTGCCATAAAAGATAGTCTAATGTGAGAGGTCTTTACAACAGTTACGTTCTTAATCAATTAAGAAACACTTAACCAGATAAGCATGTAGTGGGGCATGAGGGGTTAAGTGGGTGCCTTGGGTGGCATGTGGAAATCCAGTAAGTGCCTTGGGTGGCATGTGGAAATCAAGTAAGTGCCTTGGGTGGCATGTGGAAATCTAGTGGGTTGCCTTGGGTGGCAATAGAAAATACGATTAGAATACTTAACCAAGTGGAAACATGTAATTAAACATGATTAAAGGGCTAAGTGGGATGCACTAGATAAAGTGACAAGCTTAGGTGGGTAGCTTGTGGGGGCCCATTTCAACCAGTAACCCATATGTATCTTATTGGGCTCGACCCATGTCGAGGACGGGACACGCGTACTGGGCTTGACTATAAGAGGCCAAAACGGGTTAGCGGTGGCAACGCAAGTCCAACGGGTTTCATATGCGTGTGTGGACCCGGGCTGGTAGGTAAGACGTTGTTGCATCGTGTAGATATAAGCCGTGCACCATTGGTTGTATCAGGTTGCCACTTTGGGGAGTGATACACCCCACTGTGGGGCCAGCACGGGTATCTACGGTAGGGAGCCGATCGCTTGGGAGTAGTGGGTACACCTAGTGGAGATAGGGGCAGACGGCACCTATGTAGTCAGCTAGGCGTACACGAAACTACTAGGAAAATTTTCTAAGTCCTTGGGAGGGATCAACCTTTAAGTAGGAATGATTGGTGTGGTGCAGTTAGTAACTACCCTTGGGTGGGTAGATGCGTCTTTACCGTTATCTTAGTTCATCCTATGTCTAGTTGGCTACTTATTGTAGTCATTTATCCCCAGTCATCACCGTACCAAGTTTATATCATACCCTAATTACTTTAATGATTGTGTTGTTAAAGTTATAGGGCTCACTCAGACTTATGTCTGACCCCGTTGTTTTTATTTTTTTTTTCCCTCAGGTCCTCAGGTTGGGCCTAGCACTAGTGGGCTTTGATCAGATTTCTTTATCTATCTTTTGGAGCTTGGACCGTGATGTAGAGCCCAACTTGTCTTTTCTATTATGGCTATTAGTTATGTAGTGGGATTATGTACTTATGTTTTTATCAGGATGGATATTTAGTACTTGACTCTTTTATGGTGTTGTAACTAAACATGTTTACCTTCTGCTGCAATGAAATGATGTTTTAGATTTCCAAGTATTATTTATATCTGTCTTGTTGTAATTTTTCTGTTCTATATTCACTTAAAATACTCCACCGAAGTTAAGGAATTCCCTTATGAGTGACCTTAGCGGGTGTGGGGTGTTACAATACCGCTCACTGTCTACAGTTTGAATATTGTTTAAATTGTTGCCAACATTATATATAACCTATAGGGTCACACTAATCAACGTTGGATAGGGTGAGATTTATTTAAAATAAAAGGAAATCAAAGATGTTGAAATTTTCTTCTATTTTAAATAAGGGAACCGGTTAATAGGGTTGAGAAAATCTTGTATCATTTCTTTATAAAAGGAAAGGTGGCCGCTCCTCTTTTTCTACGATTCAGAAAAAATGAAAACCGAGATAAAATCAAACCCAAGATCCCGATCTTTTGGCTAGTACCGAGCTCGCTCTCTCCAGATTTCGTTCGACGATCTCCAGATCTACATTCATGGATTCTAATAGAGACGCTTTACTTTAAGCTTTGGATTCGATTTAGTCCGAAATCAAGTTTGGTTGATTTGGCGATTTCAAGTACAAATTCTTGTTTAATCTTGCAATTTGAAGAAAGGTACTCGTTTAAATTCAGTTATGGATTCGGTTTTAAACTAGGGTTTTCTGTATAAACTAAATTCCACTGTTTTAGATCTAATGATTTCCTTCAATGGTAGCGGAGCCTAGTTACTTTCGAATTCAATTGTTGGGTTTAAAATCATGTATTCGGTTCATATTCACAATAAAATTTTCTGTATTGAGAACGCGGATGTAAATTTTATTGGATATGAATAACTTGTAAACTTATATAGAATCAAAAGTTGTTTCTGTATAAATCAATAATGTAATTGTTACAGAAATGATATATATATATATATATATATATGTATATGTATTAAGTCTGATTTCGAATTAGATCTGTTATGTATATATATACATATTAATCAGAGTGCTCTATTGGATTCCATGACCTTGTTAAGATATAATCTGAATGTAGATGTTATTATGTGTTTGGATATGTTTTAGTGATTTGATCCTAGACAGTAAAACAATCTATGTTATTATTATTATTGGAATGATATCTTCTATCCTTTGGATGATTGTTTAAATCCAAATCTGTGTTATGTGAATAATTTAGATATGTTTGTTTAACAACTATATGATTTAGATTATTGCTTTTTCCTGACAGTTTAATTAAGTCTGTAATCTTGATTTTTCATGTCAATATCTAAATCTGGATTTTGTTTAGATCAGTATTCAGAACTCTGAATTTACAACTTTAACAAATCATCTCGTAGATTGAGATAATAAAAGTATGATTCAATTATAATTTCAGGGTTGATCTATTATCAAATAAACACTGTATGAGACACTCAGTATCCCAAGTTATTTGATAATATGTATCTATATTGTCAAAATCTGCAAATTTGATAATATAACATATAGATATTGATCTATGTGTTAAATAAGTTATAATTCATATATTGTTTAGAACATGAATCTGGACATTTTCATATCACCAATACTATCAGGTTTTCAGACATACAAGTTTTTCATATGATTTATTCTGTAATGTCATTAATAACCTGAATGGTATAGAAGAACTATGCAATCCTCGATTACATTTATATGAGTTAATACAGTTTGTAACCCGGTGATGATATGCCACAATTTAAAGTAAGGGTCTACCTTAATCTGTTTTATATCTACCTGTGCAATAAGGCCATATTTATATGTATGTATCTATATATATGACATACTTTAAAACCCAAGTTTTATAAAATAGGTCCTTATTGATATTGTGATGTTATATATATGTTATACTGTCCAATATATATTTATCTGATTAGATCAGAACTGCCGTTATAAATTTTGCAAAATGATAGAATAGTAATTTGTTTGCTGTCTGATGTAGTATGGGAACACGGATGGATAGAAAGTTTCTTATGAGATTATTGATATGATTAATATGCATGCAGTTTGATATTCTATGTACATTTTCGTTTTTTTTATATGCCTGATATATGTTTGATTGTATATCAGTTTACATGCAGTTTGACTGTTTGATTTTATGTCTGAGTGAATCAGTTTTAATATCAGTTTTATATATACAAAGATGTGTAATTCTGTAATGTTTTGTCAGATGTAAGTTATGCAATCCTTTTGATTTGTAAAAAATTAATTCGATTATCATCTGTCTTGATTATTAAGTAGGACAGCTGAAAAGCCTAGTTTCGATCTGTTTTAACTTATCATAGTTGTATTAATCAATTACATATGTTAATTATATATGTATGCGGTAACTTGTTTTGAAACATTTTACACCAACCCACAATGTCCTCCATATGATGTGCAATATTATGTTTTTAACATGGATGAACAAATGTGATGAAAAACTTTTCAGGAAATCGAATATCAAATGCATAGCCATGTTTTAAAGTTTGACTTTTAATATGATATTGCTATTGAAATGCGATTTTGAAATGTTCAAAGCAATTAACTTTATGGTCACATATGTTATTTATTTAAAAGTACAATAAATTAAAAAAAATTAATATCCTTTTAATAATGATTATTTGGAATTAAAGTTGTTAATTTAAAATACTTGTAAATGTATAAATAATATGGTTTGCCAATTTAAATTTAAAATCCCTTATAAAACTATTGTTTATATTAAGTCAAGGTGACGTCTTCCAATAATACACTCATCAATGTCCAAAATCATTGGATGTAGGTAATGCCAAAGCATTATGCATTCTTTTATTTTTTTTATATGCAACGGAGTAAAAGTGATACTTGAATTGTATTATTGGGTCAGACTTAACTAAGCTGCATAATAAGATTATGGCTCAGAGACAACAACATGAATTATTCTATAATTTGAGCACATGAATAATACTGAATAAAATTCGACATGCAATCCAAGAGTTATATATGTGATATAATTGGCGTAAGATGACTACATAAAAGTTTGTGTTTTGGGGATTTGCCAATGCAGAGTCAAAACATGATTAGATATGGATCTTGGAACACCTTAATCTAAATATACTGATATATATATATATATATTTTTGAAAAATGGTTCTTTATTAATGACGAAAAAGAACCTTTGTGGGTTTTGCCTCCTTAAAAAACCTTACCAGGGTAGTAAGGAAAAAGAGTGCAACAACCGGACAAAGCATAACAATATAGTACATCATCATATACATCAAATACCATTAATTATACACCATCACGCAGCCCGCTTAGCCCAACACCACTGTCGACCCAACTAGCCCAAAACAGAACACATAAATCCACTGTAGTCATCAGCCCTCATCATTCAGCTGAACACCCCACATATGAAGAAACGCCGTCTCCTCCTTCGTGTAATGGCGATCGCTCCTCAGCACAAGACCGGCAACGGTCTTCTCTATAATTTTAGCAGAATTTATTTTCGATCTTTTTTTAGCTTCAAATATACGTCTATTCCTCTCCATCCAAATATAATATACCATTGTCACGAGCGAAACAAAAGCAAATTGCTGGAACAAGTCTTTGTTGTGAAATTTCAACTTGAAATCTCGGAGTTCGTCAATTAGATCTGATGTCGGAGCAGAATTTACACCCAATTTCAACCTGAAATAAGCCCGAATATAGTTGCTATATGGACATTGGAAGAACAAGTGGCTATGGCTTTCTTCGGCATCTTCGCATAGGACGCAAATCACGGGGATGGAAATCCCCCATTTGGATAGTCGATCTGCAGTGGGTAATTTCCTATTTATTGCTTTATATGCACATGTTGACATTTTCTTTGAGTTCATTGAATGCCATATAACCTGATACCAGTCAACCATGCCATGTTTATGTCGGACTGCATCAAACACTTTGGAAAATTGAAAGTAGTCATCACCTGTAATTGTCCAAAAATCACATGTCCTATTTGTGTTTACTTTAACTTTGTCAATAAGGGCTTTACATTCCCTTGTTTCCGACAGTCGTTTAGGTTGTAGGCGGTGTTCAGTAATAATCGTCTCCACTTTTAAATTTTGTGTGTTTGATACTGCAGCTCTGTGCCACCCCAAAACATCCACAAGCGTTTTATGATTAATCCACGGATCAAACCATAATGACGTGGTTGTCCCATCCACCAGACATCTATTAATTAATTTAACAGCTTGGTCTCTTTGTCTAAGCATTTGCTTCATTGTCACAGAATAATTATTATCCACATTCATCGACCAAAAATGCTTATTGGTTAGATACTTCATTTTCATCCACTGTGCCCATAAACTCTGTTTAGTTAGCATCGGCCATATCTGCTTTATGCGTGCAGTCAGCCGTAGGTCATGTAAGTTTTTGAGTCCTATGCCTCCTTCCGACTTTGGTCGACATAAGATGTTCCATGCTATTTTATGTCGTCTTCCCCCCCAGAAAAAATTCGCGCACATAGTATCAATTTTCTTCATCACAGAACTTGGTATATTGTAGATAAGGAGCCAATATAGTACAATTGGGATAATTACTGATTGTATGAGTTGCGCTCTTCCAGCAGTAGATAATAAGTTATTGTCCCAGCTTTCTAGACGAGTAGAAATTCGTTGCAGAAGAGGAGTACATTGAGCAGCATTAATGTAGTCTGTCGATAGCGGAACCCCTAGGTACTTTACTGGTAATGTACCCTCAGTCATGCCCAAAATCTCTAAGATGTTGTCTTTGTCTGGCACACATTTGCTAAAATAAACTTTAGATTTCATCTCATTTAGTTGCAAACCAGTCGTCACCTTTAGATGGTCAAAAACCCGATTACATTGATGTGCATTCTGAGAAGTAGCCTCCAAAAATAACATAATGTTATCCGCATATAATAGGTGGGATATGGTTGGTTGAGTTCTGGAAATAGTTGTAAGATCCCCTTCCGTAACCTTATCCTCCAATTGCAGAGAGAAATATTCCATGACCACGCAAAATAAATAAGGTGATAGCGGATCCCCCTGTCGTAAGCCCCTGTTTGATGAAATGAAACCATTAGGAGTACCATCTATCAATATTGAGAACGTGGGAGTACTTATACATTCATAAATGAGATTGATTAAGGAAGTAGGAAAGCCCATAGAGAAAAGAATATGGCATGCAAACTCTTTGTTTACCATGTCATATGCTTTTTGCAGGTCAATTTTGATACACATCTTTGGCTTGCCTACTTTTTTAAAGTCTCTAATCATCTCATGTGCTAGCAAATTATTTTCCCCGATATTTCTACCCGGAATAAAAGATGATTGATTATCTGCAATTAAATAAGGTAGAAAACCTTTAATTCTGTTGCAGATAATTTTTGTGACAATTTTATACACCACATTTGCACAAGCTATTGGCCTATAATCAGAAAGGGTTTGCGGCTTATCTTTTTTTGGCACAAGAGTTAGAAAAGTGTGATTTAATCCTTTCGCCAATTTTCCAGTCTGGAAAATTTCAGTGATGGCCATAAGTAGATCATCTTTTATGAGTTCCCAATGGATTTTGAAAAATTTAGAGGAGAAGCCATCAGGACCTGGACTTTTGGCGTCATGAATCGAGAATAGAGCTTCTCTAATGTCGTCGTATGAAATCGGCAATGATAGAAATTGTTTTCCCTCATTATTTATCTACATTCGTGTGTGTACTAGAGGAAAACTTGACAGGCAAACTCCGTTGTACAGATTATAATAATACTCCAGTGAGTGGTCGACCAACTGTTGTTCATCATAAACAAAATGCCCGTCGGGATTTATAATTGCTTGAACCTTATGGCGAAGTTTCCTTACTGTCGTTTTTGCATGGAAAATTTTTGAATTAGTGTCTGCTTCCCACAACCATAAAGTCTTGCTTTTTTGTATTAGTTCTTCATATCGGATCTGTAGTTTATTGTTCAACTGCCTTTGCAAATCTATCATATTGTCATATATTTGTACATCATCCGGGTTTATCATCTAATTCGGCAAATACTTTAGCATATGCTGTCTGCAGTTTGGCAACTTCTGTTTTAGTTCGTTGGTGTTTATTCCACTTTTTCAGAA
The DNA here is from genome assembly GCA_030737875.1 of Allium sativum. Classification (NCBI taxonomy): domain Eukaryota; kingdom Viridiplantae; phylum Streptophyta; class Magnoliopsida; order Asparagales; family Amaryllidaceae; genus Allium; species Allium sativum. The sequence continues at coordinate 6,023,721 of CM060912.1, forward strand.
GTAGCTTAATAGTTTGTAGCTTGTACACGAGATTGCTATCATTTTATTTTATTTGTATAAAATATATATATTAAAATATAGGGATGTTGATTTGAGTGGGAGCATATTTATTTTATTTGGACATTTATATTTATATAGCAGTGATTGTTATCATTTTGATTGTCAAAATTATTAATCATTATTACTTATTCTCTCCTGTAGATACTAAATGGAAAGCAACACCAATAATAGTCTATCACTTAGGTCTGTTCTTGAAAAAGAAAAACTGAACGGAATAAATTTCCTAGACTGGCACCGAAACTTGAGGATTGTCCTTAAGCAAGAAAGGAAGCTGTATGTACTTGATGGGCCTACTCCAGAGGCTCCACCAAGTACTGCACCCCATGCAGAGATTAATGCTCATAAGAAACATCAAGACGATGCTCTTGATGTTAGCGGTCTCATGCTGGCAACCATGAATCCTGTGCTTCAGAAGCAACATGAATTCATGGATGCTTATGATATGATTGAGCACCTTAAGAAATTGTTCGAAGGGCATGCTCGTCAAGAAAGGTATGACACGAGAAAAGCACTATATCACTGCAAGATGGGAGAAAAGGAACCCGTTGGTCCATATGTACCGAAGATGATTGGTTATATTGAGTATCTCGAGAGGTTAGGGTTTCCTTTGACACCGGAAGCTCAAACCGATCTTGTGCTCCAATCATTAAACAGTAAGTATTCTCAATTCGTTATGAACTATCTCATGAATGAGATTGAGAAACCCTTGACAGAGTTATTGAGCATGTTGAGAATTGCTGAAAATAACATGAAGAAAGCAGAATCGGCTGCCATAATGATGGTACAAAAGGAAACTGCTAAAGGCAACGGGAAGAACAAGAAAAAGCAACTTAAGAAGACTGCTAATAAGACCAATTTCAAAAAGGCATCAAAGCCTAAAGGAGGGGTTCCCAAAGAGGGTGATTGTCACAACTGCGGAAAGCCAGGTCACTGGAAACGCAACTGTTATGCTTATCTAGAAGATCTTAAAAAGAAGAAGGGAAGTTTGACTTTGCCCAATTCAGGTATAAATGTTTTATATGTCAATTTGTCTACTTCTACATCTTGGGTATTAGATACTGGATGTGGATCACATATCTATGTCAATTTGCAGGAAATGCAAAGGAGTAGAGACTTGACAGAAGGAGAAGTGGACTTGCGAGTGGGAAATGGGGCAAAGGTTGCCGCATTAGCCATAGGAAGTTGCTACTTGTCCTTGCCAACTGGATTAGTTCTAAAATTTGAAGATTGTAATTTTGTGCCTTCTATTAAGACAAATATTATTTCTGTTTCTTGTTTGGCCAAGTTAGGATTTTCATTTATAATAAAAGACAGATGCTGTTTATTTTATTTAAATGAGATATTTTATGGAAGTGCACAGTTAATTAATGGTCTTTATGTTCTTAATTTTGATCTACCAGTTTATAACATCAATACCAAAAGGATTAAACCTAATGATTTAAATCCAACATACCTTTGGCTTGTCGTCTAGGTCATATAAACGAGAAACGCATATCAAAACTCCACAAAGGTGGAATTTTGAATTCATTTGATTTCGAATCATATGAAGAATGCGAATCTTGTTTATTAGGCAAGATGACGAAAGCTCCTTTCACTGGACACAGTGAACGGGCTAAAGATGTATTGGTTCTTATACATAGTGATGCATGTGGACTGATGAGTACATCAGCTAGAGGCGGATTTTATTACTTCATTACATTTACTGATGATTACAGTAGATATGGATATGTGTATCTTATGAAACACAAAACTGAATCTTTTGAAAAGTTCAAAGAATTCAAGAATGAAGTTCAGAACCAACTTGGTAAAAATATAAAAACTCTTCGAACAGATCGAGGAGGAGAATATTTAAGCCAAGAGTTTAATGACTATCTGAAAGAGTGTGGAATTGTATCACAACTCACTCCTCCGGGGACACCACAATGGAATGGTGTTTCGGAAAGGAGAAATCGCACCTTATTAGATATGGTACGATCAATGATGAGTCAGATAGATCTTTCGATAAGTTTTTGGGGTCATGCCCTTGAAATAGCTGCATTCATACTTAATCAAGCTCCCACTAAAGTGGTTCTAAAGACACCATATCAGACATGGACTGGGAAATGTCCCGATGTCTCTTTCATGAGGATTTGGGGATGTGAGGCTTATGTTAAGCGTCTTGTCTCTGACAAACTCGGACCCAAATCAGATAAGTGTTATTTTGTGGGATATCCAAAGGAAACAAAAGGATATTATTTCTCCAAGTCTTCAGAGAATAAAGTGTTTATTGCTCGATTTGGTACTTTCATGGAAAAAGATATAGTCTTTAAAAACTCCAATGGAAATAAAGTAGATCTCGAAGAAATTCGGGAACCACAAGATAATATTGAACCTAATCTTGAAATTGAGCAAGAACCACAAACTGTTGTGGAAACTGAGGATGCTCAAATTACACAAAACATTCGTAGATCTGGGAGAATACGTCATGAGCCCGATAGATATATTGGATATCTAATAACTCAAACAGGAGACGTAATGCTCATAGATCAAGATGAGCCTACTTCTTACCAAGATGCTATGAATGGACTAGAATATATGAAATGGCTTGAAGCCATGAAATCTGAAATGGACTCCATGTACACCAACCAAGAAGAAAACCGACATGGATGGTAAAGTACAAACTTATAAAGGTCGACTGGTGGCAAAAGGTTTCAAACAAGTTCAAGGTGTTGACTATGATGAAACCTTCTCCCCAGTGGCAATGGTTAAGTCCATTAGGATTATGCATGGAATTGCAGCCTTTTACGATTACGAAATCTGGCAGGTGGATGTCAAAACCGCATTCCTTAATGGGAATCTTATCGAGGATGTGTACATGACACAACCTGAAGGTTTTGTCAATCCAAAGGAAGATGGAAAAGTATGTAAACTGCAACGATCCATATATGGATTGAAACAAGCATCTCGGAGTTGGAATCTTCGTTTTGATGAAACAGTCAAAAATTTGGCTTCACTAAGAACGAAGATGAACCTTGTGTATACAAGAAAATTAGTGGGAGTAACATTATATTCCTAGTATTATATGTAGATGACATATTGCTTATTGGGAATAATGTTGATTCATTACAAGCGATAAAGACATGGTTGGGAAAAAGTTTCTCAATGAAAGACTTAGGCGAGGCTTCCTATATTTTAGGAATTAAGATCTATAGAGATAGATCAAGAAAGTTAATAGGCCTAACTCAGAGTACATACATTGATAAAGTGCTAAAAAGATTTGGCATGCAAGAGGCAAAGAAAGGATATGTACCTATGACTCATGGTATATCACTTTCTAAGTCTTAATGTCCTAAGTCATCAGATGATAAGGAACGCATGAAGATGATCCCTTACGCTTCAGCAATTGGATCAATTATGTATGCAATGTTATGCACTCATCTAGATGTCTCCTACGCTTTAAGTATGACAAGTAGATTCCAATCAAATCCAGGTGAAAGTCACTGGACAACCATCAAGAAGATTCTTAAGTACCTAAGAAGGACTAAAGACTCATTCTTGATATATGGAGGCGAAGAGGAATTAATGGTAAAAGGTTACACAGACGCAAGTTTTCGGACTGATAAAGATGACTACAAGTCACAGTCAGGTTATGTGATTTTCCTGAATGGTGCTCCTGTTAGCTGGAAAAGTTCAAAGCAAGAAACAGTCGTTGATTCGACTATGGAAGCTGAATACATTGTTGCTTCAGAAGCTGCTAAGGAAGCTGTTTGGATTAAGAAATTCATCACTGAACTTTCTATTGTTCCATCCATTGTTGATCCAATAGATCTTTATTGTGACAACAATGGGACCATTGCTCAGGCTAAGGAACCTAGATCACATCAACAATCCAAACACATACTTCGGCTATACCATCTCATTCGTGAAATTGTTGACAGGGGAGATATACATATCTGTAGAGTCCCAACGGACAATAATGTTGCAGACCCACTGACTAAAGCTTTCACTACAAGAAAATCTGGATATGGTTGCTAATGATGGTTGCGTTCACGTCTGACTGCAGCCAATTTTTTATTTTCACTGGTACGGTTGCGTTCATGTTTCCCCCCATTTATTTCGTTTTCCCCCCAAAGGCTGATTTACTTTCCTCTTTACTGTCATATTGTTTCTTTCAATCCAACGACAAATCCCAACTTCTCCTTCAATCCAGCGACAAATCCCAACTTCTCCTTCAATCCAATCTCCTGAAGCGTGGTTTTGAAGCGCCGATTGATTTTCTCAGGTGGATTGATTTCTACTAGCACGGATTGATTTCAGGTTCAGGTATAAACTAAGAACCCTAATTCTAGTGCAATCGTTGAATCTGAAGATATCAAAATATTTTAGGGCTTTATCTATATATATGTTTGATTGGTTTTTCCTTGAGATTAAACTACTAATTATATAGGTTTTGGATGGATAAGTTGAGAAACTGAGATAAGTTCTTTGTAAATCGAATTTTCAAGTGGTTTTCAATGGAGAAGGTGTGATTATATGTAGGTTTTTAATCGCTGGTCATTCTTAACAGATGGACCATCGTTCATGCATTATTTATGAATTTGGTTTAAGGCTTGAAGTATGAAACATATTACTGTTTGTTTCTTGTCAGGGGAAAATAGATATGAAAATATATAAACAATTAAAAGAAGGCCATCTCCAATTTCTTGCGATATATGTCGTTCTTTCAACAGAAACTGAACATTCAGTTAATAAAATTTGTTGTATGCATTAGTTTATGAGTCAAGTCATCTAATCTATGCATTTATTGGCATTTATGAAGACCAGTGATAATTTATTAAGACATATAAAAACAAACTTGATTTTTCCTAGGCGAAATGAAAGTTTAACTATCTAAAAAGTTATTCTGCCAATATTAAGTAACATAGGAGTAGATATTTTAACTACATATGTTTGAAATGTGAAGACAGACTATTGTTTTAGTTTATAACTTTTGCAACTTTGGTAATTTAATTTGGTTGCTAATTTAATTTTATGTCAGTTTTTGTTTTAAAAAAAAGCAACACATGCTAATGAAATGGAAATGGAACCCGTGCACTGCCTTGCAATTGCAAAGGCAGTGGTGTGCCTTTGTAAATTGCAAAGGCGCTGTGCAAAATATGCCTTTGCAAATTGCAAAGGCACTGAGCAAATGTGCCTTTGTAAATTCAAAGGCACTGTGCTGTGCCTTTTGCTAATTGCAAAGGCACTGTGTTGTGTGCCTTTGCAAATTGCAAAGGAACTGAGCAAAATGTGCCTTTGCAAATTGCAAAGGCACTGTGCTGTGTGCCTTTGCAAATTGCAAAGGCAGTGGGCAAAATGTGCCTTTGCAAATTGCAAAGGCATTGTGTTGTGCCTTTGCAAAGTGCAAAGTGTGTAGGATAAATTTGATCACGGCAGGTTCAGCCTAAACTCAGTTGAAGTATTAATTCATATACCCACAGAACCGTGTGCATATCCAAAGTGAAGTAAGGTTCACTTGCAAAATTTTGAAGAGTTCTTTGGTATAACTTTCCATTTCTTGGAATGCTGAAAATTTTGTTTGGCGGCCGTTTAACATTTTAGAACTTATCATCAGTTTGTCTGTTTACTTTGAAATATTCTTGGGTTTCTTTCCTTTCATATGCGATGAATAAATAATGTAAAAACAATTCTAACTAGTTCAGTTTTACAATTTTGCCCCTTCAAATTTTGATAGAATTAGTTCCTATAATATGTTAAGTTCAATGACAGTTGTGATTTTGTGCTTAACCTTTGCTGCGCTGCTTAGTTTCCACATATGCTGAATAGTTAATGCTTTTTGGGTAATATTTGTGTTGGCTGTAATAATTGATGTAACTCCATTTAAACCTGACATGGTGTGGCATGTCATAGGTTCGAATCTCGCTTTGCTGGATTTGGACTTACTTGCCGTGTAGTATGTTATATACTACATAAGGCGTGTAGTTGATGTGTACTACTTTCTCACCCTATTTAACTGATTTTAACACTTGTAGCTTGAATAAATGATCTTCCACGATATTAAAGCAGTAATTATATGATGGATCATACATGTTAGGACACCTGATTTAATCAAAGGATGGTACAGTTTGAACTTAATGTAGTGGCGCTAAAATGGCTAGCACTCCCATTGATTAGTTTCATATTACCCTATTTAGTGTCCTACATATTTTTCGTATGCCCATTTAACAAAAATCATCCTTCAATCAAAATCAATTGTTGATAATTAGTAGTCTCGTGTTTATGCTAAATTATTACTAAAATTACCAAAGTTAACCTTTTGCTTTTAAAATCATGTTTGGCATCTCACTGCCAGTAGTCAAATCTACTTGTAACTTATAACTTATCTGAGTTATAGTGTTTAGGAACTCATTGTAAAGGAGCTGCAAGTTTAGAAATAGAAATTCCTAAGCCATTTTTTGCTTACAACTTAAAAAAGGCATTTCATAAGTTATTTTAAACTAGCAAATGAAATAACCATCCATTTTTGTAACAAATCCATGTCTGGTGTATATAGATACATCCAATTAGGTAATTTATTATACATTTGCTTCTTGTTAGTAACTTATCATACATATATTAATGTATTCTAACTAAAAAGGTAAAGTGTATCCAAATTCGTAGAAGCTACTTTTCAAAAAGAACTTTGAAGTTATTATTCAAGATGTGTCCTATCTTTGCAACCTGCCGTGACATTAAGTTGAGAGATACATTGAAAAAACTCATTACTAATATTAGAAACTGTTTTGTAGGCATTAACCCTATAAGAAGTGTATAAAACATCGTTACAGTCACCCGTGATTATTCAAGGTGTGTCGTTTATGGGAGCCTGCTTTAACAAATGTTTCCAAAGCTGATTTCTTTGTAGTTGGGAGTTAAAACCATAAGCTGCTGAAATATAGAGTTAAAGTCCTCCCATGTTTCTTAGTTTGCATGTGATACACTACGGATCCAAACTGACAATTTACATAACCAATATTTCTTTCATTTTAGGCTTATTTATTAGTTTAGGTTCATAAATTTATTAACCACCTAAATTTATCATACACTACCAAGCACGACCGACTGAAAACCTAAATAAAGTTGATGTCATTTTTTCAAATATAAAATCTTATAGCGGCTCATGATTTATCATTTAAAAAAGTTTTAAAAATCCCAATATGAATCTTGAAGTGGAAAATATAAATTTGAATTATGAAACATGTAGTATTTTGTTTGATTAAAACAGAAAAACATATTCTACATCAAAGCTTGAGAAATTGCTTGACTGCCTATATCGCCGATGGAAAAAGATTGGGTGAATTTAAACAGGTGAGTATATAATACTTAAAATTTATTTTAAGAGTTAACACATATATGTTAATATTAAAACTTAATTTTTTTATGTTTTTAATTTTTGTCATAGGACTAGTGTAGAGTATCGGCAAGGAGCTTTGAATTTCGTACATGTGGCAAAGACAAATCTGAGAAATGTGGAGAAAATTTTGTGCCCATGCAGGGATTGTCGAAATCTTAGACGTCATGATGACCACATCATCGTTGAGCATTTAGTTATAAAAGGAATGGATCCAAAGTACAAGAGCAGTAAGTGGTATAGCCATGGCGAACAAATAAATGTAGATGAAAAGACAAATTCGTCCGACACGTATGATTTATTCAAGATGATTCACTATGAAGATGAAGATTTTGTGGATCATGATTTTGTTGCTGATGATGAAGATGATGTTGATTTTCAAAGAAGAGAGGATGAGTTGCTTAAAAATTTGGAAGATGCGGAAACTCCATTATATCCTGGCTGTACAGATCATACAAAATTATCAGCCATCACTGTCTTGTATAATCTTAAATGTGAGACCGGTCTATCAGATAGTGGGTTTGACAAGCTTCTAAATGTGCAACAATTGTTTTTGCCGAAAGACAACGTACTTCCTAAGACCTTATATGAAGTAAAAAAAATTCTTAAAGCATTTGACATGGGTTTTGAGAAGATACATGCTTGTGAGAATGACTGTTGTCTTTTCAGAAAAGAATACAAAGATTTAAATGCTTGTCCAAAATGTGGTTCTTCAAGATGGAAAATAAATCAAGATACCAAGGAGATTGTACAAGGTGTTCCAGCTAAAGTCTTGAGATATTTTCCGATAATTCCAAGATTTAGAAGAATGTTTAGATCTCAGAAAATGGCAGAAGATTTAAGATGGCATTTCAATAATAAAAGCAATGATGGAAAAATGCGTCATCCTGTGGATTCTATGGCATGGAAGATGGTGGATGAACGATGGAAACCTTTTTCTGCCGATCCACGCAATCTTAGACTTGGTCTTGTTACAGATGGATTTAATCCATTTTCTATGTTAAATTCTAAGTATAGTTGTTGGCCAGTAATGCTTGTGACATACAACCTCTCACCTATGTTGTGTATGAAGAAGAAAAATATTTTGTTAACATTACTTATTCCCGGCCCGAAACAACCCGGAAACGATATTGATGTATATTTGGCACCTTTGATTGAAGACTTGCATTACTTGTGGAGTGATGGAATTGATGCTTATGATGCATTTAGTAAAACGTTGTTTAAACTGCACGCAATCTTGCTTTGGACAATAAATGATTTTCCAGCCTATGGAAATCTAGCTGGATGTTGTGTGAAAGGAGAAAAAGCTTGCCCACTATGTGGTGTTAATACTCATCATCGTTGGTTGAATTATAGTCGAAAGAATGTCTACATGGGTCACAGAAGATATCTATCTGTATATGATGCACGGAGGAAACAAAAGACTTGGTTTGATAACACCGTGGAGAATGGTAATGCGCCTAGAATTTTAACTGGAAGAAATATTTTTGAATTGTTAAAAGATTTTCCAAATAATTTTGGAAAAGAGAAAGAAAAGAAAAAGAAGAAGAAAAGGAATAATAAGAAAAAGGCCATTAAAATAAAATCCATCAAGTTGAAGAAGAGGAAGATGAAGATTGTCCATGATACGGAAGATGAATATGATGAAGATAAAGATCCTATTAAACCGGAGTTAACAAGGTGGAAAAAGAGATCGATTTTCTTTGATTTGCCATATTGGAAGGTTGGTGGTAGTTTTTTTTTTAATAATTTAAAATTATAATATAATATAATTATGAGTTACATTATTTATTTTTATAGGAACTTCCGTTACGACATAATTTAGATGTAATGCATGTGGAGAAAAACATCGGTGAAAGCATCTTAGGATCAATGTTGCATGATAACAAATCAAAAGATGGAACGAACTCCAGAAAGGATTTAGAGGATTGGGGAATTCGACATGAGCTTTATGCACAACCTCGTGGGAAGAAAACATATCTTCCGCCGGCTCCTTATACGTTGTCAAGTTCCGAGAAAAAAATATTTTGCAAAAGACTGTATGATTTCAAAGGACCCGATGGTTACTGCTCAAATTTGAAAAATCGTATATCGTTGGAGAATTGTAAAATTGGTGGCTTGAAATCACATGATTATCATGTTTTAATGCAACACTTATTACCTGTACTTGTAAGAGGGTTATTGTCAAAAAAAGCAAGAAAAGCAATAATTCGCTTATGTTTATTTTTCAACAAATTATGTCAACGTGTCCTTGACAGAGAAAAATTGCAATAAATGAACATTGAGATTATAGAAATTCTATGTGAGCTTGAAAAATATTTTCCACCCTCATTTTTTGACATAATGGTCCATTTGTCAATTCATCTTGGTAAAGAAGCACTTATATGTGGACCGGTTCAATTTCGCTGGATGTATCCTTTTGAAAGATATATGAAAACACTCAAAGATTATGTAAGAAATTACTCACGACCCGAGGGATGTATTGCTGAATCTTATCTTGCGGAGGAATGTATGAATTTTTTTAGTGAATTCTTGAAAAAATCAGGGCACATTGAGGAGACAGATGCTCGAAATGAAGATTACGAAAGCAATGTAATACTCGAGGGACGCCCAATTTCAGCGTCTAAGACAATTACGTTATCCCCAAATGAGAAAGAAAGTGCTCATTTAGCCGTATTAATGAATATGGCCGTGGTTGAACCATTTTTAGAGTAAGTATATATTATATTATGTTTCAATTATTTTACTGTGTTTCTGCTAGTAAATATAACTTTAAGTTCCTTGTTTTATACTAGTTTGCACTTAGAGGAATTACAAAATTCAGACAAGCGCATGGAGAGAAATTCAGCTTTGCTTTGGCAAACGCATACAAAATTTTTTGCTGATTGGATTGAAAAAAAGGTTAAACATTTTTTTTAAATACACTCATTTTTTTAAAGAATATTATTCTAAAATAACCAATGTAAATCAAACTTTTTTATAGATACCTATTAACTCCAATGATCACGATGAGATGCTGAAGTGGATTGCATATGGTCCGAAGAATGATGCTTTGTCTTACAAAGGATATATCATCAATGGACAACGGTTTCACATAAAAGATGTAGCGAGACAAACTCAAAATAGTGGAGTGATTTACGATGCGACTACTTTGTGTAGAGCAAGTGCAAAAGATAATTCTCAAGTAGCTGATGTGGTCACTTATTATGGAATATTGACCGATATAATTTTATTAGATTATCACGTGTTTTATATTCCTATTTTTAAGTGTCATTGGGCGCATGTTGGAAATGGAGTAAAAGATGATGAAGATGGTTTTACTCTTGTCAATTTACATCAAAACCAAGCATCATTTTCAAAAGATCCATACATCCTTGCATCTCAAGCGAAACAAGTATTTTATTCAAGAGACAACGATTCTTCAAGTTGGTACGTTGTAATGAAAGCACCACCTAGAGGTTTTCTTGATTCGGAAACAAATGATTATGTAGAAGAAACTATCAATATTCCAGAAGATCTCGATGTAACTGATATGGAAGTTGACAATGTTAGCTATGTTAGAGAGGACTGCGAAGGCATACTCGAATAACTCAATATTGCTGAATTTGTTACCCTATGGATAGTCAATAAAAATTGTTACATGCATTAATTAAAAGAGGTATAGGTACCCTTCACGCAAGGCATTTTTTGTTTAGTTATATTTGACTATTTTATTTTTTATGCAATAATTATTGTGTTTGATATGTGTTGATTTATATTTATATAAATGATTTTGACATCATCTTTTCCATTTCAATATTTAAATCAATAAGATACATTTAATTATGAATAGTTGGTGATCACTAGAAGAGTTATTGAGTTATATATCTCATAAAATTTGTTATTTTATATATGCAGGCATCGAGTTATTGATTATCATAGAGTTTTTCATATTTGAAGACGCTCATAATCTTGATCATGAAGGTATGAATGAAGTTAGCTTTAAATCGCTTTTGTCCCGGTGAAATATGTCAAGTTAGTTTATCATATAATAGCATTGAATCTCTAGTTGTTTCCTAAGCATAATTCTTAATTTCACCTTTCAAATTTCCAGTTTAATTTATGAATGATGATGCATTCGTCTAGATTATTTTGTGTCATTCAGTTTATGTTAAATTTTTGTATCCAAATAGCCTCCTTTATACATAGATACATAAAAAAACTCGTTTACACATGTTGTTTTAATAATCATCCTTCCCTATTTGATATGTTAGTTTATAATCTATGCACAACTGTACTGCATGATTCATGTCCAGGTAAATTTCTGTTTTTTCATTAATTTCATATAGAATAGTAATTGTGGTATTCATAGGAACTTATGATAAATCAAGGATGTTATAAAGTGATTGTGGTATTCATAGTAATTGTGGCTCTTCTGGTTTTGCCATTAAGTTAATAGAAATACACCATCACACGTTCATTTTTGCTCTAATTAATCGTGACTTTACCAAGTTATTTATCACTAAAGTCCTTCCCTTTTTGCAAAAGTTTCCTTCTTAATTGTGAAAATTAATGCAACATCAACACCAACATCTACTTTTATCGAAAATCGACTAAAAAAGTTGATAATCCAGCAGGTTATGTTTATTTCCCACATCATAATTCAAATTTGGTTAAGACATAAAATTATCTTCTTCAACATATGTTGTTCCACTCAATATTATTACTGTAGTTGCTTGTAATTCCTATCAAGGTTGTCCATGATCTATTTTACATTGATTTCTGACTTTTACACACAAGCTCTCAGGTTGTAGCAATATCCTTCTTTCGATTGTTACTATGAAATTTCTCGTATATACTGTTTATATTGGCTTTGTTTATAAGGTAATCCAAGGTCTCTCGGTTGAATTTTGTAGTCTGTTGTATCTTCTGATATTCACCTTTATTGTTTGTGATTGATGATAGATCACAGCCATTGTGATGAGTTTCAAAGCGATCATCTAATTTTGTTGAGCGCTCATCTAATTTTGTTGTGTTTGTTGATATTGTTTTCACAACAAAAGGATAAGGATATGCACATAAGCTTAGTACGTACTCGCCAACAGTTGAAGAACGAGAAATCCCGAAAGTATAAGCCAAAATCCAAATACAACAAACCAACCGTTAAAGCTTGCAATGTAGACAAAGAACTAGAATTACGGCACACGAAATTACAAATGCCATGTGCGGAAATTGAAATGACTTGTGAAGAAAATGAAATGCATGAGGAAACTGAAATGCTCCATGAAGAAAATGAAATACGTGAAGAAAATGAAATACGTGAAGAAGTTGAAATAGCTTCCGAAGAAAATGTTGATGCCGAAGAGGAAATCAATGGATCAAATGAAGTTAAAACTGCAAATATCGATGTGAAAAAACGTCCTAGAGGTCCAACAAGAGCAAAAAAACTTCCGCTAATTCTTGGGAATCGAATTGAAATTGAAGTCAATGAGGTAGCCATACCCATAGGAGAGGGCTCAGTACATTTATCTTCTTATCTTGGGCCGCTTGTACGAGAACATGTACCGGTTACACTTGCCGATTGGAGGTTTCTAAGCGATGAATTGAAAGTTGTATTGTGGGATTCGATTCAGGTATGGGATCTTAATAATTGCTTTGCTTAATTAATAAGCTGTCATAATTAAACTTTAAACCTGCAGCCAAACCGTTTTATCGTTTACTACATGATGAATTATCGTCAATGTTCATGCACATGTGTCACACCTGAGCACTCGTTGTACACGCATTTGTGTTTATCGTCAATGTTCATATGTTTAACTATATTTACTTACCTTTGCTAATAACCAAGCATATATACATTATGCCGCTCTATACTATGAATGCCTGCCAAAATCAGTTGTATACATCTCTGCACACGTCCATATGAACCTTAATTACAAGTTCATAAAAAAAAATCACCAATCCTTTCTGGATTGTAGGCTGTGTAGAAAGCCTCTTTTATAAGTGTTAGATTGTTTTCTTGCACATGCACATGCAGTCATTTCTGGATTGTATGCATGTTATCAAATTGCTTACTTGTAGGCTAGATTCAAAGTGGAAGAATGGCAAAAAACTTCCATATTTCAACAAATGGGAACTATTTGGAGATCATCAAAAAGCAAATTGGTCCGAAATTTAGTTAATGCAACGACGGAAGAGGAAAGACTTAGCTTGAAACCTTACAATATAAAAAACATGAGCGAGTGGAGATCATTTGTAAAGGCGAAATTAAGTTTGGAGTTTAAGGTATGCTTATATATTTTATTCAAAATTATTTACTCTAAAGCTAAATTGTGGATTAAACAAGTTTAGAGTCTAAGGCTAAATTATGTATTTTCAGGCAAAAAGTGAGAAATATAGAGCCATTAGGCAAAAACAATTGCTGCACACAACTGGACGTAGAGGAATGGCTCGATTTACCGACGATTTGGTTAGTTAATTAAACGTAGCGTTATTTATCTACCAAGCTAATAAATATCAACTGGTTTATTTTTTGTGTTTTTAAATTTAGAAAAAGCATAGTCAAGATTCATCTTCCATAACTAGAACAGATATTTGGGTTAAATCTCATACTAAAAAGAATGGTGAACCAGTGAATACGGATGTTGCAAATGTTATTGTAAGTATTTTTATTTTTTGTCACTAATTGAATATTGTGACATTTTTACCTTTGTATATAACATACATGTATGTTAATTTAAATAGGAAGAGATTAAAAAAATTGAAAATGCGAAACCGCCCGACTCGATAAATAATATCCAAGAAGATGCAATTGTACAAATTTTGGGACAAGATAAACCCGGACGGTTAAGAGCACTAGGAAGGGGGTATACTAAAACCAAGTTAGCTTTGGCACAATCGAGGGATACTCAGATAACTCAGTGTCACAAAAGAATTTCAGAATTGGAGAATGTGGTTCGCTCTCTAGTAAACAAACAGGTATACATTTTAATGCACAATATATTAATTTATGCATTTTGTGTTCAGGCTGTATACTAATTGAACATGGACATCATGTCACTGCATTTGTTCCCATGCTCCAGTCTTAGTGCTACAGCCATTGAATTGGGGCAGCAGCTAGCATATTTTGTTCATCCACAAATAAATATAACACAAGAATTCCCTAATCAGTTCTCAGTATTTATTTGATATTCAAATATTCCATGAAATTATGGTCATTTTAACTTAGTTCAGCCACTCTTATATCTTGTAAAATAGTTCCCTGATGCACTGCTCAATGAATGTAACATGTATTTTACCTTGACAATTTGGCAGGGTAATGAATGTTCGAAAGAAGGAAGCACACCTGAAATGGTATAAATCACTTATATATTGATATAAAACCATTTAGTGGTTAGTATTAAATCCTATAATCAACATAATTTTTGACTGAATGATTGTAGAATAATGACAACACATGTGAGCTGTTGAATTGGGATGGAACCGATGAAATTGTTGCTGAAGGGAGAGTGGTGTCCAACGATCCAAATGAAGTTGTCAATGACATTCGTATTGGACCAAATGCTGTGAAAGTTGTTATAGATTGCATAAAGAGACCAGACGCTTATTTATGGAGGCCTACATCTAGTTTATCAGTATTAGGAGAAGCCAAGGATGAGTCAGTGGCATGGCCTGCAAATCGTGTTGTTGCGTTGGGAGGACACATGATAGAAGACATTACGGTAAAATTTATGATTCACGGTAACTATTTGTAGTTGTATATTTCTTTTCCGTTAAACACATTTATTGTTCTTTTTAGAGTAAAACTAGTAGCACAAACAACAAATGCAAGCTTTATGATTGGAACGAGGGTGAGACGTTGGTTGCCGAAGGAAGACTTTGCTCGAGTGATTCAAAAATGATTGTGAACGGTATTCCGCTTGGTCCGTTAGCCGTAGTGGTTTGGGTAGACTGTGCAAAAAAAGAGGATGCTTACTTGTGGCGCCCCACAATAGATATGTCATGTATTAAAGAGGCCGTTGGCAAGAAAATAGCATGGCCAAATTCAAAAGTTGTAGCTGAAAAAGAAAGCATCTCGTCTCCTCCTTTCAAGGCTACAACAAACATTTCAACTTCTCCTTGCAATGCTAAATCAACTCGTCAGGTAATTTATTGGACATTGAATTATCATGGTAAAGAAGCAAAATAAATTGTATTTATATTGTTTACATGGGCGAGTACTCCATTATGTACATATGCTCATTTAAAAAAAATGTTGTTTACATAATATTTTGACTGCTCTATTTTGTAAAAAATGTTACTTCGGTTTACTTATCCAGAAGAGCTCGATTCTGGCAGCAAATAATAAATGCAAGCTGATTGATGTGGCTGAAACGGGACGAGTAGTGGCCGAAGGAACTATCGCTTCAACTGATCCGGCATCAACGGTTCACTGTGTTCCTTTAGGAGACGATGCGGTAAAAGTTTGGGTAGACTTTGTGAGAGTTAATGACGCATTACTATGGAGACCTACGTCGGAGTGTACATACATGGAAGATGCTTTTGGAACTACCGTAGCTTGGCCGACGGCGTATGTCATTGGGGAATCAAGTTCAAGTAAGTATTATTTTTCAGTTTAACAATATTTTTTTATGAATTCTGCCTATCAGACTGTTCGTAAACAAACACTAGTAATTTCAAGAGCAATCATTTTGTTTAGAGTTAGAAAAGTTAGTATAACAGTAAATACGTTGTTTTTCGCTAAGAATTTATCATCATAGAATAAAGAACAAATTATAACAGTTAGTTAAGCTTAAGGAAATTGTTATTTTAGATAATTATTTCACAATTTTCAGTTGAAAACTGAAAAATTAAATTAGCAGCCTAGGGTCCTCAAGATGGTTTGGAAGGAGTTGTAGTGGATAATCAAACCGATCATTAATGAAGTTTATCTACTATAAGTCTGTCAAATCGAATTGTGTGAAGCCAAAAATACAAGTAATATGTTTGAAAATTTTCACTTAAATCTCTTCAGTCTAATTTATTTATTTTTTCTTCAATAATATCCAAGTTTTTAATACAGAAGGTATTAAAAGTTGATAGCAAAACGAAAAAATATTGATACCACATGAAATGACATAGATTGTTGGGTGACAATTTGGCATGAAGAACAAAAGAAATATCTAAATAAAATAAGAAAAGTTAGAAAAACTAAAAAAAAAACAGTAAAAAAAAAAACCACTAAAGGGTTTATAAAATTTGACATAACCTTGCGCGTTTACTGCTAGGATTAATAAAATAATGAAGCAACTATTTTAGTAACCGGTAAAACTACCCTTACCATCCTATCGTTTATCTACAATTTACATATATACCATCAATAGTGATAATTTTACAATCAGCATACCGTTAAATGTACATAAATATTTATTAGAAGTTTCTTGATAATAATATAATAATCTTGCAACCCTATTACAACATAACATTCACACAAGCATACATTACATAGAGAACGGAAAAGGCATGCACAATAAATAAAAAGTTGACAGAACATACATCACGGAAATATTATGAGAAATTATTCCAAAACATATCGGGCTGTTATGATAACGGTTACCGTTAACATTATACAAATACCGTTACCAAACCGTTTTCTTTGATAAATCAAAAATGCATACCGTTACCGTCACCGATACATCGGTAACCGATTTAACCGTTTTGTCGGTAGCGGTAAATTACCGTTTTCAAAAAATAATATAAACCTGCAACTGTAATATTTCTATTTAACAGACATGCTAATATGATATAATTTCAGCAGTTTCAACTCTCACTGACAGATAAACAAAGTCACAAACATATACATTTTGAGTTAAAATCGGCATAAATATTAATAAAAACCTTCAGTTAAAATCTAAAAACAGCCAACAATTCGTTACAGCCTTAAAGAGTATTTCGTCAGTCTTACCGAGCCTAAATATTACAGTCTTACATAGTTTTAAATTAGCAAAAAAATGACCACTGTTCTGCTGCATAAATATTACAGTCTTAGAGCATTTCATTACAGCTTACAGAGTTTTAAATTTAAACATAGAAATCGGTAGATAAAGAAAGATCTGGAATATCCTTCCCAGTAAGCAACCTAATCCAAAGCCTGCACAAGCAAAATCAAACCATCAGAGGGCAGAACAATGCTTTGGATAACCATTTAAAGACCACTCTTTTCTGGATGATCTATTTAACTATGCAAACTTACTATTGCTGCCACCAAAGATGAAGATAAATGCTGAAGTCTAACCAAACAAAATGTGCTAATGGTGACAAATATGAAAATAGCAGGAGAAATACTATTCTCTTCCCTAAAATGGTTATAAAAATTTTTCACAAATTTTGCTTTTGTTCATGCTTCTCTCTACTACATGAAATTTTAAATGCGTGATCGGTATTGGACTGTTTTTCCACCACTTGTTGTTGCATCTTTTGATGCAGGCACCTTATTTTGTCTTGCCACCAGGCCATTATTCATGTACTACATGTACATGCTGCATGTACTCCTATTACCTCTGCCGCTTCAATACATGCTTGGGTATTAGTAAAGTGACCCTGCATATTTTATTTGCGCCATATATGTTCAGATCAAATATTAGATGTCTGTATAATAGAAAAAATAGGAGAGAGGGTACAAGTATGATGCGAATAACATATGGGGCTGTGCAGGCAAATGCAAAATTCTTGGAATGGGGAATTGACATTCCCTGTAACTGCAAGGTAACTTGGTTTAAATGCCAAGCCTTGTTTAATCCCATCATCTTTCTTTGCTGTTTGTTAAGTATGAATCTTTGTTTAATAATTACTGGGCATTATTAATTACTTGAATATTATTTGATAATTCATGACAAATACTTATTGATGATTATCGAATGTGTTTACAGGTAATTAGCTTTTCCGGAGTAAAGATCATCATCAACAACGGACGTGATTTAAATTGTTATATGTATTATGATATTAGTCGGTACTTAAGTAAAACTCTTTGAGAATGCTTATGGTATATGAACTTGTTCGTTTTTGTCAAATAACTATTATCTAAATGGTTATGTGTAGTACTTATGTAATTAACGTGTTATCAATTATTTAAATATGTTGACTTTATGATTGGTTCATTGTTGGTTTGAATATGATAATTATATGATTGATGCTGATTTTGGTATGACTATTACAAAGCTGGTTGCTGGAAACAATGTAAGCCATGAACAGTATATAGTAGCATCTAAAAAAAAGCTACAAAACAATCGATACATTTCAGCAGCGTTTCTCAGATGCTACTGAAACAAACGTAAAATACTATCTGAATTTATAGTGGCATAAAATAAATGCAACGAAAAGTTTTTAGTTACATAAAATAAACGCTACAGAAAATCAAAGAAATGGACCAAGCAAAAACGCAACCAAAAAATGTTAGTTTTGGTTGGATTTTTTAAACGCTACAGAAATTTTTTGGTTGCTTTAGTTTGGCAGCGTTTATGTAAACGCAACAGAAAAAAACAGACTTTTAGTTGCGGGACCTGTAGTAGCGTTCTCTAAAACGCTACCGTAGGCTTTGGTAGCGTTTTTTAAACGCTGCTAAAGGCATTTTCTGGTGTAGTGTTTGTCGCAGCAAAAGATAGTCACATTAGTTTCATGGGTGTTCGATACATGAGTGATTGGCTCTAGTGCAAGTGGGAGATTGTTAGATTTTGTGCCCTAGATGCAATCTATTAGATGTGAATAATAATAACATTGTTGATGTTATGTTTTATTTGGAATAAAATATTCTGTTATTTTATATTTATTGCGTAATATAAATATTAATATAATAGAAGTCCTTAGAATAATAATACGGAATTATATAGTTTCAATTATGTGACTTGAATATGAGATTACATAATATATTAAGTATTATAATTCTTGAATGTCCCTAGTCAAGTTTTATTGTTTATATAGGACAACAATAGAGCACTGAGACTAGTATGTTGATTGACTGATAATCACATCTCATTGATTATTAATATACGTGATATTAATGTCATAAAATAAATATGTATTAGAGAATAGCGTATTGGACTGATCCAACATGAGAATAATTACGTGGAATATAATTAATAGTATCATAAATTATTCTCATAGTGACAGTGACGCAATGGTCCTCCAACCTGAAATCATTATAAGTTTATTCGAAGATATTTGTATTTTGATATCATCAAAAGTCACTCGTAACTCAGTTGACGATAAAGGTGATTATTGGATACATCTCGAATCGAATGAAAATTATGAATGATCTAGATGGAATTTAACACTACAAATATATACATACATACATATATATATATATATATGTGTGTGTGTGTGTGTGTGTGTGTGTGTGTAGAATTATCCATGGGCCTCTTGATTGAGTGAGACTATGAAATGCATGGCCGTGCTCAAATATTGATTTGTTTGTATAGTCTACTCATCGATCAAGATAAACAGATTAAATTACAAAAAGGGTGATACATTCCATGCCTTGAGTTTAATCTTGGATATACTGATTAAAAAGATTATATTGCATTGATACACTGGTCACGAAAGGTTATACCGAATCACTAATATTATTATAACTTGGGTACCAGTGATGTATTACTAGATACCGCTCACTGTCTGCAGTTTGGATATTGTTTAAATTGTTGCCAATGTTATATATAACCTATAAGGTCACACTTATGAACGTTGAATAGGGTGAGATTTATTTAAAATAAAAGGAAATCAAAGAGGTTGAAATTTTCTTCTATTTTAAATAAGGGAACCGGTTAATAGGTTTGAGAAAATCCCAGACCATTTCTTTATAAAAGGAAAGGAGGACGCTCCTCTTTTTCTATGATTCGGAAAAAATCAAAACCAAGATAAAATCAAACCCTAGATCCCGATCTTTTGGCTAGTACCTAGCTCGCTCTCTCCAGATTTCGTTCGATGATCTCCAAATCTATGTTCGTGGATTCCAATAGAGACGCTTTGCTTTAAGCATTGGATTCGATTTAGTTCGAAATCAAGTTTGGTTGATTTGGCGATTTCAAATACAAATTCTTGTTTAATCTTGCAATTCGAAGAAAGGTTCACGTTCAAATCAATTATGGATTCGATTTTAAACTAGGGTTTTTCTGTATAAACTAAACTCCGCTGTTTTAGATCCAATGATTTCCTTCAGAACCGTCACATTTGGAGATAATTCCAAAGTATAAATCATCGGCAAAGGCGATGTGAGCAATTACAGTATATCTAATTTACCTCTTATTTTTGATGTGGTACTAGTTAAAACTGTAAAACATAATTTATTGAGTATTAGTCAACTATGCGATAAAAGTGTTTAAAAATTGTTCCTCAAAAGTGACACCAATTAAATATAGTATTCTAAGATATAAACATATACTCATAAGAAATTGAATAAAATAAGTTTAGAAAAAAAGATCTTAGTAAATATCATGAAAAACTCAAAAGTAAATTTTTTATGTGTCTTCGAGGTTTTGAACCTAGGTGGCTTGATTGTAATCCATGTACTCATACCAAAGAAATTATGTTGTCATTCACATTCAATGTTTGTAACAACATATTAATAAAGTGTAAGTTACTAAAACTATTTTTAGTTAATTAAAAAAAACTAATAAACTCCTATTTAAACTAATGGACAGAAATAAAAATACCATTCATTTATCATATTTCAGCTGCTAGTTTCATGCACCTCGTATATGTATATTTATCAAAAGAGTCCTTACTTATACAAACTAACATATTTCTTTTTCGACACTAAAACAAACGCGATCTAAAATATGTCAAATAATTCCTCTTCAAACAAATCAACTCCAACAAAAACAACGGAGAAAAGCTCCTCTGAATCAAATGACATTCTAGTATCTCCAACTTGAAACAAAAATCCGGAATATAAATGGAAAGATTGTCATATTGGATACACTCCAGATGCCAAGTGAAACAAAAAGAAGCTTTCAGTTTCGCCTTCTACACGATACAAGATAGACGAAATCCATTATTATCAGCAGCAACAACTAGAATTACAACGTGAATTATATTATGAACATAAAACTACTTCACGAAGACTAAGTTTTCTTGAACAAATTGTGATTTGAGCGTGCGGTAGATCAGTTGTTTTAGAACCATGTCATCATCCATTATCAATAACCACAGAAGGATCATCTACATCTTGGACTCTATGGAAGAACAATCACACTACACCTAAGTATAGTCCTAATTCATGGGACAAAACCTACAGAGCAAACGAAGGAATTAAACAAGACACAACAAAAAAGGAATCAATTTCATCGGACTCGATGCCTTCTATAACATGAGTTTATTTGCTTCATGAATTTTAGTTAATAAATTACTGCATTGACGAAAACGCAATTGATAAAAAAATATTTCTTGTTTTCTGTAATAAAGATATGTTTCATTGGAAAGAAAGCATTACATATGTTCTTTAATATTTCATAAATATTATGATCAAAATAAACATATCATATGGGTATATGAAAATTTTCGTAGTAAAACAACATAAATTAATCAGAAAGAACATATAAACTAAATAGAAATTAAGAAACTAAAACCATTGTTTAGTAAAGTTTTCTATTTATCAAGAAGAGTGCTAAACACACACACACACACACACATATATATATATATATATATATATATATATATAAGGTGCATCAGAAAAACTGAAAAACTAGTTTTCTAGCCACCAGTCGACTGGTGGTTTTCATACCAGTCGACTATAGCCTATTTCGGGAGCAAAAACCTGCTACCCAAACTCCTGCTATATACCCCCAATACTCCTTTTCTCTTTCGTTTTAACTATTTAGCTTCTCAAGCAAAAAACCCTAGTTTCAATCAACAATATCAAATCTTTATCCCTCAATTAATCAAAAACTATGGCTCCTCCAACTAAGAGATCAAGAAGAGGCTCATCTTCTTCTCAAGAAAAACCCATAGATCCATATATCTGCCAATGGCTTTACAATGATAATTCAAAAGACAGATGGAGAAAGATGGAAAACTTAAGTTCATTGATGGAGTCTTTGTTAAGTTTCCCGACTTTGAATCTAATGGATTGCAAGGATTAGCTCGAAGAGGGAGGCTAGAGTCACTAATGGACTATGAGCTGAAGAAAATGGAGATAAATGTGGTAATGATCAAATTGTTTCTAGCAAATTTGAATTTAGATCATCTTGTTCTTCTAAATCTAGAAAATTGTGCATGGAGCCTAGCATGTGGCAAGCCAATCTTTCTTATCGTAGATCGGATTTGACACATTTTACATTCACCGACCGATAGAATTCCTTTGGACAACTTGAATTGCGATATAGGACTAAGAGATGAAGTAATTCATCACTTCATTGATGACGATTCCGATGGCTCAAGAACTAAAGGCTTAAGACCTAGCGCTCGACTTTTACACCATGCCTTGACTTGCACGATTTTACCACGAACGGGAACGTTTGATTTGGTATATGCCGAGACATTTCGAGCCTTATATGCAATATATAGCAATGTTAATATTGATTAAATGCAAACAATTTTGGATCACATTTTGTTATTTACTTTTAGAACTCCAACTTACTTCTATTATGGTGAATATCTCATGCGACTCTTCTCATATGAAAATATTCCGCAACCGACATCCAACAAAATTAAAGTGAAAATATTAGATGCCAAAAACTTAAGGATGATGAAATTACCCCCTCCAGTTTGGAGAATAATGAGTTTGGAAGAATATAAAAATAGAGAGAAAGGTCAACCATCATCTAGTGCTTCTCGTGCTTATCCGTAAGATGTTCGCTTAACTAGTGAGTCTCGAGCTACTCGCCAAGTGATTGATGTTATGTCACGTAATCAACTTCTTCTTGAGGCTAGGCTTAAACATATGGATTAAAAGGTGGATAAGAAATTTGACAAAATCAAGAAATATCTCGAAAATATGTGGAATGCGATTTCTTGTTCAATAGCCTCGTCTACTCAAGCTACCGATCACGCTAAAAGGAAAAATTCTCCAATAAATTGGACTTCTTCGGAAAGTACAACTTCAGATACCTTCTAAAGGTATAACGCTAGTAAGTTTAGTTTCAATGAACTCTTGGATGGTTCCCTTTGTATTTTATATTTCTATGTTATAACTTTAAGAGACTTGTAGTATTTAGTCTCATATGCACTATGAACTATTTCTATTTATTGAACTCTAGATACTTGTACTAAATAGTCTCATATGCACTTTGTATTTTACTTTGCGTCTTGTACTTCAAAACTATCTCCATGTTGTGTGATCGCTATCTATTTTCTTATATTCTCCCTATTATACTCGATTAGTGCTTTATCATATTATATATTCTATTTAATTGATGACAAAGGGGGAGAAAGTATTATATATACTACTAACATTTTGTTACAGAGAAGCACTAATGGTACGTATATTTTATATAAAACAAAATGTTAATGAGAAGCTTTATATTCAGGGGGAGACAAATATATGCAAACATACATTCAGGGGAGAAAATAAAATTTTCTACAAGATTGCAAGAGGTTGTCATCAATTAAAAAAAGAAGGAGAATGTTGATTCATGAGATTTTTTTATTCACGACAACAAAGAAATGAAGTTCGATTGAAGAGTTAGTTTATATATATGTTTGTGTGTTTAGTGTGTTAGATTATTGTTAAAATCTATCCTCATTTATTATAACAGAAATGCAAAAAACATATAAACATATATATATAAATGTATATGTATATATATATGAAAATTGCATGAAATAGCCGTCACTGGGCTTTTGCCCCTGGACCAGTCGACTGGTTCATTTCCTACCAGTCGACTGGTAAAGGACAAAATGCCCAGTAATGGCTAGTTTCTGTCATTATTCAAATATACATACATTTTATATTTTGTACCAGTTGACTGGTGATTTTTATACCAGTTGACTGATCTGACAGTAACAACCATATTTCTGAAAAGTCACCATCTTTCATGAAGAGATTCCTCTTCATTTCTAATAGAAATGGTTGCTCCCTTTTGCTGCAACTTTTCATGAAAGTTGACTACTCTTCAACCATTATATATACATCACAAAAACGATTTACAAATAACCGAATTTTCTTATATTTTCTAATCTTAAACTCTATTCTCTATTGCATTCTAAAAGCTTACTCAAACATTCAAATTACTTTTGAATCTTTGAACATATGTAACATCTCTTTATTCATAAGCAATATACTTCCTTCAAATCTTCACACACACGTTATACACTTGAGGATAAGATTATAGGAAGGGTGCACTCAAACTGTTGGCTATTCAGTGTTATTCAAGAACACAATCAAAGTCAAACTCTTGTTGTATTGGTGAAAGTCTTGGCAGAGATAATCCCGTTCCGTTGCTCGCGTGTGTTGTGAACCTGTTCCTCCGGGTGAAGAGAGGGTATTTATAGTTGAATTCCAGAAGGAATCTAGGACTGGACGTAGGATGGTGCTCCGAACTAGTATAAAAATCCATTGTGTCATCTTTTACTACATTACGTATCTGTGATATCTTATATTATTTAGTATTTACTTGCATAACTATTGTATAAGGCAAGTTGGATGATCATATACACTTTCATATATTATATATAAGTTGAACCTACTCTAAGTCACTTAACCATATTGACTTTTTAAAGCAATCCACTAGGCTTTCTTTGCTCAACATTCACTCTCTAACAAGTTATATATCTAGCCACGTTGTCTGTCACATCCTTCTTCATCCGTATCCAATGAAAGACCTTTGTATCAACCCAAATTTTATGTGTCATACAATCATAAAATAATTTTTATTTAGTTCACTAGTGATCAGATCATCCTCAGATTTTAGGATGTCGTTCATGGGGATGCGAGACATGTCCATGAATTTTACCAAATTTATTTGTGATTATTTTACCCTTGGGTTTACTGCTTGGGATATAACTTTGATAGAGATCGAATCAGGTGCAGAAATCAGTCTCATTGGATCGGGATGGTTGTTTACAATTCTGTAGAGTGGTCACGTGAAGGATTTGATTCAACAGTTTGGGAGGAATCGCTATATAAAGTTTCAACTACTGTTTAGGCAGATTGGTCACTAGCTAATGGGCTGATTAGCCAAACCCATTAGACCTATGACCTGCAAATATAATTAAGAATGCTTAAAGAGAGAACTAGGGTTACTCTCTTCATTCTAAACTTTAGGTTGGGCGTTTGCGATTCTCCTGTTCAACCTAAAACCCTATTTCTCTATTCATTTCCAACAAATTCATTATAGATTGCACCTAGAGGATATATCAACATCAAATAGGCTTATAGCACATCAGATTGCATCAAATTTGTAAGATTTAATTGCTGTTTATATATGAATTCATCAAGTTTGCATCATATTTAGAAATTGGTGTGTGGTAGATGTCTCTCACAAGGAAGCTACGAATTGTATGGGTAAATTAGGATCATATTCATATGTTACATGTTAAAATCACCATTGATCTGATCATATATGTTTAATTCAAATTTAGGATCCCTTGAAAACCTAATTTAATCAAACTAATCAGATAATTGTTAGATTAATCATGATATGCATACGCCTAGATCCAAATCATATTAGATCTATGTTAATTTCACTCATATATGTTAAAATCATCCCAAATCGATTTATGAAATTCTAGTTCTGATCTAAGTATGTTCATGCTGTTAGAGTTTATGCCCTAGTGGAACTCCATTTGATGTAATTAATAGCATTGTTGATGTTATTGTTTTATTTGGAATAAAACATATTCTATTATGTTATGTTTACTGCGTAAAATAAATATATAAACATAATAGAATTCCTCAGAATAATAATACGGAATTATATATTTCGAATAAGACTTGAACTTGAAATTATATAATATATTAAGTATTGTGTTTCTTAAATGTCCCAAGTCAAATTTTATTGTTTAAATAGGACAACATTAAAACATTGAGACTGGTATGTTGATTGACTGTTGATCACATCTCATTGATCATTAATATACTTGATATTAATGTCAAGACAAAAATACGTATTGGAAAGTAGCGTATTGGGCTGACCCAACATGAGAAAACTACATGGAATATAATTAACGGTATCATAAGTTATTCTCATAATGGAAGTGATGTAATAGTCCTTAGACCTGAAATCATTATAATTATATTCGAGGATATTTGTGTTTTGATATCATCAAAAGTTACTTGTAACAGAGTAGATGATAAAGGTGACAATTGGATACATCTTGAGTCGAACGAAAATTATGAATGATCTAGATGGAATTTAACACTTCGATATATTTATAGTGATATCCATGGGCCTCTTGATTGAGTGAGACTGTGAAATGCATGGCCGTGCTCAAATATTGATTTGTTTTAAACAGTCTACTCATTGATCAAGATAAACGGATTAAATCATAAAGAGAGTGATACGTTCCATGCCTCGAGTTTAATCCTGGATATATTGGTTAAAAGGATTATATTACATTGATGCACTGTTCACAAAAGGTTGTATCGAATCATTGATTTTATTATAACTTGGGTAGTAGTGATGTATTACTAGATGTCGCTCACGATTTATAATTTTAAATATGATTTAAAATTATTACCAACGTTATAGTTATAGTAACCTATAGGGTCACACACTTAGAACGTTTTTAAGGGAAAAATAATTACGTCGATAAATAAAATATTAATCTGTTGATATTTCATTTATCTTTAGAATAGTAATACCAGTTCGCTCAAAAATAGTGGTTGTTGACACCAAAAATTAGTACAACACCCAAAGAAAAGGTTATGTAGAGAATAAATGAAGATTGATAATCGTAAAAGCCAAAAATGAAAAAGATCACACACAAATTTATAGTGGTTCGGCATTAATGAGCCTACGTCCACTTTATAATCTCTTATTGAATAATTTAACTATCAGACAGAATTGTTACAATGGCGGTGCAAGAGATCCAAATATTTGAAAGCTATGATTTCCCAACTTCCAAAAAGTCCCTTCTTCTAGGCTCAGAAGGGGTATGTATCGGTGAAACAATACTTGGGCCGGTTTAGAAATACGTCGCGGGATACAAGAGAGTAGTTGATGTTGAATGAGTCGGTATCTCCTAAGGAACTAGTATTCCTTGAATTATCGGAATGAAGTGGAACTTGGTCCATCGGATCAGGATGATCTGGAAAAGGTAAGATCGGGGATGAGCTATTCTATAGGCGAGCGTTTTGGCTCACAGTTGGATGCAATGCGGTTTAATGCGGTTTAACGTACTTGGTCATATCGGGCTTCTCCTGGACCGCGCTTGATGAGGAAAACAAGTTTAAATGCCAGGCCTTATTGATTAGCCCACTTCGAGCTTTCAGTGTATGAGCCTGCAACATTGTTGAGCCTTGATGGGCTATCCGAAAGGCTCATCAACACTTTGGCCCCCAAAGTACGGTGCATTGGAAACGGGGCATACTTTGTAAACACGTGCCCCTGAACAAATCCTTTAATATCAATTGAAGAATCTCATGGGTCGATTTGAGTCGTTCATTTAATGAGCCTTGTAAACTACAATAAATCCTATCAACCGCATTGGAAATGCAAACAAGTTTAGATAATAATGATGCTTCACTATCATCCGTCTTATCGGCTGATCCTTGGTCCGCCAATGGCTTTACACATCAACCGAGTCCAGTCCGAAGGTCATGTCAGCCGAATTTGAACAGCCGCTCCCTCATATTATAAAAAAGAAAACCTTTTTTCACCTTTCTTTTTTTACTTTTACTCTCACAAAAAACTAATTTACTGTTTCATAAGGAGAAGAAGAAGAACGATCGCCATCGTCCCCCAAAATCATCTTTTTCAGGTAACAATTGTTTCTTTATCCCTTTTCAAAATATTTAAATGTCATTCTTGCTTAGGATATCTCTTTCCTTTTCCTTCTTGCTACGATTAGGGTTTAACCTGATTTGTGATTTTGGATCATCAGCATCGGTTCGCCAGAATCAGTGGCGATGCGGTTGTTTGTGGTGATACAAGCATTATTTGAGTAAGTTCTGACGGTGTCAGATTCGCTGATCAGATTATATCATGGAAATGGAGAGATTTCCCGCCCACTCATAGCATTTCGTGTGTTAAGGTATTGTTGAACCTTGGAACACGTCGTGGTGCTTTAGAGGGTGGTAGAAAAGGATAATAATCTGAATCATGATTTTTGTGGCTTGTCTTATATTAATATAGTACTGTAAAGCGAAACTAACTTCTTTTCAATTAATCTTTAATTTTAGCTCGACCATCTTTTCATCCACCAATGGTTAAGGTACGTGATAGTCGCAAGAAGGGATCATATTGGGGGTTATCCTTTTCCACTAGGGTGGATAGTTCTTCTGAATCGTCGTCCCGTTTAGAGCCTGAATCTGATAGCGACCCCCAAAGTCAGTCGGCAAGTCAACTACCTTCCCCTGAAATAATGGTCGAGCTAAATGAAACAACACCTGTTCCCATAGCGCCCGATATGCTTCCAGGTGCAGAAATCCTAAGGAATACCTCGGATGCAAAAATGCCATGATCACTCTCAAACGACTACAGAATTTGACTGGTAAACACAACATCCCTTTCTGAGAGTTTCTTCTTCCATAAAAAACTGATCGACCTCACAGGCCCCCAGATGGTTTTATGGCAATATCTCTCCCGATTTGTAATGTGGGAGCTATTCCCCCTTTTCCTTCATTCATTGTCACTTTTTTACTAAGGATGAACTTGGCTTCGATGCAATTCCATCCAGTTGCTTATGGCAATCTGCTACCAATTTGTTACTTGTACATGAAGTATTTGGGTTATCGTCCGACCTTCGAAGACTTGGCTTTCCTTTTCCACTTTAGACGTAACGAGAAACAGTCCCCTTCCCTTCTTTACTTCGAGGATGCCCAAGGTTGGAAAGTTATTGAAGAGATTTCAAGTAAGGTAGGTTATCCAAAGCGGGCATGGTTTTGGATTAAAGAGTAGCCAGGATGCGCCCGATATTGGCTTCAATGCAGCGAGTTTCTATATAAATCGATAATTCAATAGTAGAATCCTTTATACCAATCATTCTTTTTTTTAACAGGAGATGATCCATCAAGGCCTGGAGAAGAAGTGTTTTAGGAGCGCTACTGGCAACTGATTAAGTTGGACATTAATAGGTGGTGGTTTTGGAATTGCTTGACTGACGACCACTTACATCAATACAATCTCCTTAAAAGGCATAGAATGCTCAGGTCACTGAAGGAAGGGTCCGGGTCAACACCGAGTTGGGATGAGATGTCCTCAGCAAAAAATAAGTTAGAGGGCTCGTAGATGGCTCCTTCGGTCGGAAAAAAAAGAAGCCTCGCCCAAAGAAGCCTTCTTTCAAGGGGCGGGTTCGAGAGGCCGAACGTCGAAAAGGAGAGAAGGTCCCTGCTAAGAAAATTTCGCAGAAAGTGCGAGAGGAGCCGGATAAAGATAACCCGGCTGTGGATAGTTCGAGTGGTTCCGAGGTCGAGAAGGATTCCTCAGAGGTCCACGATTAGCAGGAGGAACATGCCACATCCCCTCTTCATGGGTTAGCAAAATTACAGATGTCGGAGATCATTCTTTCCCCGCAGAGCCTAGACCCAAACCAACTTTTTGCTTATCAGTCCGAAGGAATGCCTTTCCCGGTTGACCAAATAGGCGTCGAAGGTACGATTTTGTCCTTTGCACAAAGTTTGTATGAATAATTTCACACAGCATTGGCACTGCACGTCACAATACTATTTTTTCTTGTATGAGTTAGATGTCGACTTTCTTACTGATGGTCATTTTTCTTCTCATAGGGGACATCAACGAAGAGTTTTATGGCAATCTTTTTGCCTCCCTCCCAATGGACATCAGGACAGATGAGCCAACTTCGCAGCACGTTGGGAGAAGAGATGATAATGAAGATGATGGCAGTAAGAGAGAGAGGGAGAAAAAAGATGACGACATGAGAAGAGATAAAGAAAGAAAGAGAGGGAGAGAAGAAGAAAAAGGGAAGGAGAAAAAAGACAACAATAGGAAGAAAGAAAAGGAGACAGAGACAGAAAGAGGGGGAGTTGACTCGAGAGCAGAGCGAGCAGAAGAAGAAAAGCTTGGGAAAGCACGATCAGTCGATGGAAGAAAAGGAAGAGTTGGGGAGCGTTCCCAAAAAGAAAGGACGGGAAAAGTCCCCCGAGCTCCAACTTCCTCCACGTCCTCAGAAAAAGACCCGTAGGGAAGGGGTGAGAGCCGAACATTCATAGGTTATTCTAAGTCGCCCCAGATCATCGATCGGTCCTTCCTCTATCGATCGAGTCAGAGAATTGGAATGAGACTTTCCTGATCTTATCTTTACAGGAATTGGGCCTGCCCCCGAGCTACAACCATTATCGCACAGCTTCTTTCATCATATTCAAACCAACCTCGACCATGCCCTTTCTCAATATGACGTGATGCGCGAATACGTCGGGCAAGTTTACGGAGTCCTGAGAGACAGGTTAACCGATATTGATGGTCCGAAAAGGGATATAGCTAGTGACAGAAGGACCTTCGGGTTTCTTGAAACTGTACCTGCAGTAACAGTTTGTAAGCATGCCACGTTATAGTAATGAAAATTTATCTATCTTTAAATACTTGTGTCAATTATGCACTGCATATGTCTGGAATGGAAATAACGTTCGAATTTTCGATCTTATTCCATCCCTTGAGGATTACTCAAACGTTACCCTGGTCTGGGTTACTCATCGATCCTCTTGCCCCCAGTGTCGGGTCAAGTTGTTTGGATGATGAGTCTTCATATTCAAGAAGGTTCGACCCAGGTCAGGGTTCGGGCTCCCCTAAGAGGGGGAGCTTTTAGTCTTTTATACTCGCCTTTTAGTCGATGAGGGGTAGAGTTATTTGAAGATCGAGCAGTCTTTGTCGGGGTGCACCTTTCACGCTCTTTCGTCATATATACTCTTCCTCAAGTCGAGAGGACTAGAGTTATGCCAAAACAATCAGTAGGTATGTTTGGTTAGGCATTATCGCTTCCTTAATTCAGTAAAGCGGGAGTAAATAGGTGTTCGATCAATCTAGGCTTAAGACTGATATCTTCGTTCTCGTCGAGCCTTTATTCTTTCAATGGTGTCGGCCTGCTTTGTCCTAGGCTGGCACGTTAGGGCATCTGAACGAAAGTTATGGTCGGTCGAATCATGACAATTAGATTTTATAACGAAACAGAGCTGGAAAGGAGCCTTTTATTCATATGCTACTGCATGTGATAAACGATTGCTTATTACAATAGTAAAACAAATGGAATAGTAAGGAAATTAAAAAAATTAAGAAAGATAAGGTCGTAAGTGCTCTGCATTCCATGATCTTTGAAAAGGTTCGCCATCAAAAGTCGACAGCCTGAAGCTTCCATTATCAAGCTTTCATTGAATGACATAGGGTCCTTCCCACTTAAGTCCCATGTGGATGGGAACTGGGAAGACCCTTTTCAAAACAAGGTCGCCTATCAGACTTTCTTGTTAGAGTATCGTGCGACCCTTCGTCTGTGGGCTTCTGCACGAAAGTTTGCTTCTTCTCTTTTTTCGTTAATAGTGTCCAATGATGCCAAAAGAAGCGCTTTATTATACATTAGGTCGTAGTAAGTAATTCGATGAGAAGGGACTTCGAGTTCTATCGGGAGAACTTTTTCCGAACCGTAAGATAAGGCGAAAGGAGTATGACCAGTAGTCGTCTTATGAGTGGTACGATATGCCCAAAGCGCTAGGGGTAATTCATTGGCCCATTTTCCCTTAGCTTGCTCTAGCCGTTTTTTCAAGATGGTCTTGATAATCTTGTTAACTGCTTCAACTTGGCCATTAGATTGGGGATGTGCCGCTGCGGTATACTTCTTCTCGATGTGATACTTCTCACAGAAGTCCCTGAATTCTGAGCTGTCGATTTGGGTTCTATTATCTGTGATGATGGTTCGGGGTATCCCATATCTGCATATGATATTCCTAACAACAAAGTTAATGACTTGTTTTATTGTGATCATAGTCATCTGCTCGGCCTTTGGCCATTTTGTGAAATAGTCTACTGCCACAATTGCATACCTAGCACCTCCCTTAGAAATGGGCAAGGTCCCGATAATATCTATTCCCCAAACAGCGAATGGCCAGGGGCTAGCCATTTAGGTGATCTCTATTGGAGGAGCTCGTGGGATCTGCGTGAACCTTTGGCATTTGTCACATCTTTTTGAGTAGTTAGCAGCATCTTTGTTGACAGTCGGTTAGAAGTATCCATATCGCAATACTTTTCTTGCTAGGGTTTGTCCCCCCGGTATGTGCTCCGCAGTCTCCTTCTTGCACTTCCTTCAATATCCTCTTGATATCATCATTGGCCACACACCGAAACATGGGAATGGAGAATCCCCTTCTATATAGCTGGTTTTATTGAATAACGTACCTGGAAGTTTGTCGTATTATAGCTCATCTTTCATTTCTTCTTTCGGGTAACGTGCCATGGAGGAGGAAGTTTTTTATAGGAGTCATCCAAGATCCCTTTTTAGGCACAGTATCAGCCTGGTCGACTTCCATCTGCTTAATGCTTGGTACGTTCAGGGTCTCTATAGGAACCGGCTCCGTTTCACCCGGGTGGTCTGAACTAGATAGCTTTGCCAACCTATCTGCTTTCTGGATCTCCCTTCTGGGAATGTGGGAGATGCTATACTGGTTGTAACTTCATAATAATTTGTCGACTTGTTTAAGGTAAGAAGTTAGTCGATCCCCTTTGGTAAGATATTCTTTTTGACCTTAGCGTGCCACAAGTTGCGAATCACAGAAAATCTCCAGCGACGTTATTTTCAAGTCCCTTGCGAGTTTGAGCCCGGCAATCAAGGTCTCATATTCGGAGTCAATATTTTTTGCTAGAAATTCTAACCTTAGAGCATAATAGATCGACCGTCCCTCGGGAGATAGTAGCACTATATCGGCCCCTGAACGTCGGTCATTTCGGGCTCCATCTGTATATAGCTTCCACACGGCTAACTTCAACTCAGTCTTCAAGGGCTCGGGATTATCTTCCTAGGCTTCATCTTCTGGGGTGGTAAATTCAGCTATGAAATCGGCTAGGGCTTGTCCCCGGATGGATTTTCGTGGAACAAAAGTCAAGTCGAACTGACTCAACTCGATGTTCCATTTGAGTAGTCTCTCACTTGCCCCGGGTCGTTGCAAGACCCGTCGAAGGGGTTAGTCGGTGAATATCTTAATTGGATGTGCCTGAAAATAGTGCCGAAGCTTTCTTGATGCAATTAATAAACTGTAGGCGAGTTTCTCGATCTTCGGATAATTACGCTCGGCCCCTGTCAATTTTTTTCCTACATAATAAATTGGTCGTTGCACTCGATCTTCTTCACCAATCATGACTGAGCTGATCGCATGCGCGGATACTACTAGATAAACAAACAAGTCTTCATGGTCAATGGGTTTAGATAGAATAAGGGGTTTCTTTAAGTGATCGAGCAGGTTCTGGAAAGCTTCGACATAGTCGGGCATCCAATCAAAGTTATGTTCCCTTTTTTAATTAACTCAAAGAAGGGTAGGCATTTATCAGTTGCCCTCGAAATAAATCGACCCATTGCTGCTACCTTACCCGCCTGACTCTGAACATCCATGATTCGTCGAGGTTCCTGGATACCTTTGAGGCCCGAAATCTGGTCGGGATTAATCTCGATCCCTCGAGAACTCACAATAAAACCCAGGAATTTTCCTAAAGCTACTCCGAAAGAATAGTTCAAAGGATTTAGTTTCATTCCATATCTCCAGAGAATGCCAAACATTCTAGACAGGTCATTCATGTGTTCGGATGATTGTCTTGATTTTACCAACATATCGTCCACATACACTTCGATCGTTTTCCTTATCTGGTCGTGAAACATACGTTTAGCTAACCGTTAATAGGTTACCCAAGCATTCTTCATCCCGAAGGGCATCACTACATAACAATGCAGCCCAAGGTCAGTGATGAAGCTGGTGTGCTCTTGGTTAGGAACATGCATGGCGATATGGTTATACCCAGAGTATGCATCCATAAATGAAAGTAGCTCGTGCCCTGCGGTCGAGTTAACCAACTGATCAATCCTACGTAATGGGAAGTTGTCCTTGGGGCAAGCTTTATTTAAGTCGGAAAAATCAATACAAGTCCTCCACTTCCCATTAGCCTTCTTAACAAGTACCAGTTTCACTATCCAGTTGGGAAAGTTCGAATCCCGGATAAATCCATTGGCTTGCAGTTTCCTAATTTCCTCTTTCAAGGTCGTAGACCTTTCAAGGACAAGCGTTCTCCTCTTTTGCTTTATCGGAGTATACCTCGGGCTAATGCTGAGGGAATGAGTTATAATAGAAGGTGAAATCCCACATATGTTAGCGTAGGTCCATGCTAACACGTCCAGGTTTGCACGGAGATATTTAGTTAATTCCCTCGTCCGGATGGGATCAAGATGGGACCCAATCTTTAGAAACCTGGTAGGGTCATCTTTATCGATCAGAATTTCCACGGTAGCCTCATTCGGGGCTGCCTTTCTGCATCCCTATTCTTCGTCCTCTCTCAGGTCGATGTCCTCGACTTCACAAATGGACGGCACGTACGGGGATGTTTTCTGTAATTGCTATGCTTCTTTCCCTTCCTCAGGGGGAGAGGATTCTTCGGACTCTTTGCTGTTACTGCCCCGTAGCTCCTTCTATTCTGCCAAGTTGCAGGCTCGACCTGTTACTTGGTCTCCTCGTAGCGTTCCAATTCCACTATCAGTTGGAAACTTTAGAAGTAAGCATAAGGGAGCGATGCATGCCCTGAATACTGCTAGGGCCAGCCATCCCAGAAATGCATTATATTGCGAGCTGATGTTCATTACAACAAACGGTAGGATTTTGGCTTTCCGACGGTCCCCATCCCCCAATTCTACAGATAGCTTAACTTAGCTGATTGGTTCTCTGGAAGCTCCATTGAAGCCGCGTATCAGTCCGGTACAGGGCTCCAAGTCCTTTAAGTCCAGGTTCATTTTGTCGTAGGCCTATTTGAATAAAATGTTCACTGAGTTTCCGTTGTCGACCAGAACCTTTCGGACCGTAGCTGGTCCAATAATGGTTGTTATCACCAGTGGATCGACCATCGGGGCTTCTATACCGATCGACTCCCATCACGGAAGACGATACTGTCGGCCACCCTTTTCCTTGCTTGACATGACTTGCAGCTTCAAGGGGACTTGTCTCCGCAACGTCGAGAGGACTTGTGACCTATTGGATGCGGTCCTCCAACAACAGCGTTGATGACAATCCCTTTTCCTTTCTCCTTGGCGGTGGTGTCTCGAGGCGCGGCCTGATTCTGCTTGGGCGTTGAAGTCCCTTGCCCCTTGTCTCTCGGGGCTGGCATATACTCATCAAGTTTCCCTTCTCGGACTAACTTCTCAACGATGTCCGTGAGATGTCGACACTCGTTGGTCGTATGTCCATAGATATCATGGAATAGGCAATATTTCCCAGTTGTGCGCTCCTTATTTGTAGGTTCACGTAGGGGCGGTTTCTTGTATTGGACCGTGCTGGAAGTATTGAGATAGATATTTTCCAGCGTGTCATTCAAAGTTGTATAAGTCTTGAACACCTGGAACCGAGGTCGTCTTCTGGCATTCCCCCTTTGTCCAGAATTTCCACCAATTTCCTTCGATCCTTCTCCATTTCGTTTACTACGGTTCCCAACATTCACTTCTACTTTACCTGAATTTTCTCCAGATTGTTTGACCGCGACGCTGTTCTATATTAGTACAGTAGCCGTGTTCCTTGGTCCACCCTCTTCTTCTAATTGCGCATCCTCCGCCTCAATCGGATGTGGGCCTTCTCATAAAAAGCCTCAATTGTTGTTGGCGGCTTCCCAATCAAATACTTTCCAAACTCTGTTCGCTTGTCGATGCCATCGACCATGGCCATTAGAACAATCTCGTAGTTAGGGTTGCTCACTTTGGTAGCAGCTCGATTGAATCGATTAAGACAATTCCTCAGGGATTCTCCCCTTCCCTACTTGACGATTGAAAGAGCCATGACATGCTTTGATTTGGTGGCGTGGAGACGGAATTAGTTCAGAAATTTGTCACTCATGTCCTTAAAACTTGGGACCGACCGTGTAGGCAGGGGTACGAGCCACATGAATGCTACTTTGCTCAAAAAGATTGGAAAGACTTTGTATTTAATAGTGTCAGGTGCTACAACCACCTCCATGTGTCATGAATATCTCATAAGATGCTGTTATGGGTCGGAAGTGTCATCGTATTGGTTCATTTAGGGCATGTTAAATCTCCTGTGGAATTCTGCTCGTAGGATATCATCGGTGAACCGGGTATGGCTTCAATCAACTCTCCAGTCCTCGTTCCTATGTCCGCGACTACCATTCATGATCTGCCATACCATGGCCATCATATTTGGTGGAATGATTGTTTCTTGATCAGCTTCTTCGACTGGCCGACCTCTCTTGGCTCCTTCGTCGGGCAACGTCGTCGGACTTACCGTCCAGGAAGTCCTTCTTCCTCCCCGGGTGTCTAGGTCAATCACAGGATTCTCGGAGGGATGAATAGGGGATAGACCTCCCTGAGCAGCGTTCTGACGAGCCGAAGGATAGGCTTCTCGGTTTTATGGAGCTATAGAACCAACGGTTTCTGCCTCGGTTCGGTCGACCTAGGTTTGATTGCATGTTCTTGGCTAGTCTTAATGTCCCTCGAGACGCAACTGCCAAAGATTCTCAGTTCTTTATAGCGGACGTCAAGACCGACGTGGATCTCTTCTTCCTATGGATGATGAGGAGCCTTCCGATACTCGATTTAGCTGGGGGGAGCTGATGGTCCCGAACCTCATGAGTTTGGTTTCTGAACTCCTCCCATTGTCTCGTCATGCGAGTCATATCTTGCTGCATCGTGGCGTTCTCTTGAGCATGGGCTTTTAAGGCATCCGTAGTTTCCCGAAGCCGATTTAACACAAGCATAAACTCATCACAGGTGGCGAAATATGAGGATGGAGCCGAGACTGCCGCGGGGGGCAATGCAGGTTGATCCGAAGTAGTTTCGGGTGCGGCCGATCTGCCAGCTGCTTCTGCAGATGTTCCTACCTGCGGCTGCTTTCCAGTATTGCGAGCTATTTTTATGGCCATCACTCAATAATGCGGAAATGAAGATAAGATCTTTGTCTCAGACTTGGCGATCCGAATGTAGAACAAAAATTCGTTTTAGGCTGAGAATATCAATTCTCCAAGAAAGCACCAAAATGTTAACACCAAAAATTGGCACAACACCCAAAGAAATGGTTATGTAGATAATAAATGAAGATTGCTAATCATAAATGCCGAAAATGAAAAAGATCGCACACAGATATATAGTGGTTCGACGTTAATGTGCCTACGTCCACTTTATAATCTCTTATTATATAATTAAACTATCAGACATAATTGTTACAATGGTGATACAAGTGATCGGAATAGTTGAAAGCTAGGATTTCTCAACTTCCAAAAACTCCCTTATTCTAGGCTCAGAAGGGGTATTTATAGATGATACCGTACCTGGGCCGGTTTTGACATGCCTCGCAGGATCCAAGGGAGTAGTTGCTGATGAATGAGTCGGTATCTTCT
Organism: Allium sativum; assembly: GCA_030737875.1. Lineage (NCBI taxonomy): Eukaryota > Viridiplantae > Streptophyta > Magnoliopsida > Asparagales > Amaryllidaceae > Allium > Allium sativum. Next base: position 6,061,800 of record CM060912.1, read on the forward strand.
AAGGAACTGGTATTTCTTGAGTTATCGGCAAGAAGTGGCACCTGGTCCGTCAGATCAGGATGATCTGGAAAAGGTCAGATCGGGGATGAGCTATTCTATAGGTTGTCTTTTTGGCACACAGTTGGATGCAACGCGGCTGAACGTGCTTGGTCATTTCGGGATTCTCCTGGACCGCGCCTGACGAGGGAAACAAGTTTAAATGCCAGGCCTTATTGATTGGCCAACTTCGAGCTTTCAAGGTATGAGCCTGCAGCATTGTTGAGCCTTGATGGGCTATCCGAAAGTCCCATCAATAATGGTTCATATTTATTTTATAAAGGGTTTTACAATCTTCGTATAAAATAGATGAAGGCCACAAATTCTAGAACATCCGAATACCACTCTAAACCTAATTGTTAGTGTCGGCTAGTACCGCTAATTTACATATTTTTCTTCGGTGTTATGACGGTGGAAGTAAGATCGTTCGTGTGGATCATCTATAGAGGTGCCGACACATGGAGGAGCTATATTCGTATCATCCTGATTTCGGTTTCTCAAATCTGCCTATAGTTTGAAAACAAGAAGAAAAAGGTATATTGTTAACCCAATTGAATTCATGTATACAAATTATGATAGTTAATTTGTTCTATTCCACTATTAATCGATCTAATTTCACTTTCATTGGCATCAGAGCCTAGGGTTTTCGAATTCAGATTGCTTAGGTTGGCAATATAATTCGTTATCGTGATAAATTAGGATCGTAAACACTGATTTAAGTGAGAAACTGTTGTAATAAAATATTGATTCAGGTCTGAACCGGTTTCGGAAATAACAAAAAAATTGTTTTTGTTATAAAATCTAAAAGAAACTGTGATTAATATATGATATTAATCCTATTCTATTGTCATATCTTGCTTATTATATATTACTTAGTATGAATTATGCTCAAGTGGTTTAACCATCATCTCTGTGGAAATTTATATTAGTAATAATCTAATATAATTCCTATATGATATTGAACCAAAATGTATGGTTTTAGAAAATAACACTATTGAATCAGTAATCAAAATGTTTGATTGACTTAAGGAAATATGTAACATCCCTCAACTTGTACGGTTCTAAAACTTAAGTAATGAAGAATTAATTTTTACTAGAAGATAAACCGAATGTCTTATCTGTAACCATTGCGAAAGTCTTTATGAAACAATCAGTTTGATATATAATTTTGATATACTTGGAATTATGGTTTATAAGGTATTGATATTTTTAAGAATGAAAGATACACACATAAAACCATTTTTTCTTCTATGTTCAAATTTTAAGAACAAAAATAGTGTTTGGTGTAATGGTTAAGTGAGTGGACTCTGATACATGAAGTTATGAGTTCAATTCCCATCAAATACATATATATTTTTGGAATTTTAAGTAAAACAATCAAATTTCTGCATGTTCCAAATATGAAGTATTTGTGTATGTATGCACATATAAATAGGAGACATATAAGATCAAGAGTTGCATATAAGGAAAGAGTGTAATGACCCGCATTTTTCAGCGAGATAATAATTAATTAATTTAATTATTTAAATAGTGGTTTGGAATTCAAATGGTCGTTGAATTGAATTATATTAAATATTTAATTAATATAAATAATATAATAATATATTTAATTCTGAAATAATCAGAATTAGTGGAATTCACAATATTGTGTGAACTGGACAATTCAAAGTATATAATTCAGTTTAGAGTTGAATTATAATAACGAATATATTATTTGAACGAAGTTTGAACGTATAATTATATTATAATTAAAATCGAGCTTGAAATGGCACGGCAGTTCGTTATTTGGCGATTTGAACTTCAACTGAATGTACATGATTCGTTTTAAGCCGGATTTCTGTGAAACAAGAAACGTTCTGAGCTGGTGAAGTATATCTTTCTGATGGAAGAGAAAATTTAGGATTTCGTTGTGTAAATTTTGATTTATGTCCAAATTAAATTTTAGAAAAGTCGCTGTGGAATTCCTTTATAATTTATATTTAGAAAGAAATTTCATTATAAATCGAATATCGATTTATAACGGGATTGACATATCGAGTAGAAATTCATATACACTACAACAAAATGACCCTATTACAACGGTGGAAAACAGTTGTAAAAGACTTTTTACAACGGTGGAGCCACCGTCGTCTATTAAGAAGTTGTAATAGACGGGAATCTTTTACAACTTTTATACACCGTTGCGACACCGTTGTTAAATGTATATTTTACAACTGTTTTCCACCGTTGTAGTAATACATATTACAACATTTTTGCACTGTTGTAGTAATACATATTACAACTTTTTTTCACCGTTGTAGTAATTCCTACTACAATTAATTATAATAATATGATTTTTGTTTCTTTATACATTACATTTCATATAAAAATAAATATTTATATTGAATAAAATGATACTACACTGAATTGAAATAATCGATTAAATATTTTATTTCAATATTTGAATTAGTACAACTTTGTGATCCACTATCGTACAACTCACTTTTACATAATACAGTCATAACAATACATACATTGCTCACTACAAACCGATCGCTTAACAAATCCGAGGTAGACGGTATAGCTCTAGGCTTATCAATGCATCGTTCTATGAAGGCCTTGATTTCTAGGTCCTTAACCTTATCCATGGCAACGGGCATTGAACCGGCCGTAACTTTTCTGTAGATTTGAATGACATTTTCACATTCACTGTAGGGTATTTCGAGAGTGACCATTTCGATTAGGCACATCCCGAATGAGTAAATATCGACTTGCTTTGTGTAGTTCTCTTCGTATAGTTCAACTGCCATGTATTCGGGCGTTCCGGTCATTGTGCGTGCTGCATGGTTCCTTTCTACTACTGCTGCTTCTCCAAGATCTCCTATTTTAACCTGTACATTGTTTATACCAAAATTTAACTACTGGTAAAGATTATATTACTATTCAACAATCATCTCATATAAACACTATGTTTATCCAACAACCAGTTCTCCTTTACATCCTAACCGTCCCAATTTGTAGAACAATTTTATGACCCTTAACAACCAGTTCAACAATCATCTCAACTCAAATGCAGGCAAACTGTAACTAGAACAGTTTTATGACCCTTAACATCCTAACCGTCCCAATTTCTTTACTTAAATCTGGTTAAATCCTATTACTTATTGGTATTCATACCCCAATCCTGATGTGAATACCCAAATAAGGCATCAATATTTTTATTTATTTTGGCACACAAACATTTAGTAATTACTATTTCGCCCCGTGTCAACCATCACAGACATAATACCCAATCATTCAACCAAGAAATACATATTAATCACCGCATACAAGCATCCGCACACCAAATCATCAATTCATGCATATCTATATCAAACAGTCGGCATGAATATCACCATACCTTGACTATGCTACTGAATACAGTGTGAGTTATAGCCTGACATGGCCTCTTGATGGATTATAAGCGAATAGTAGATGTCTAATAAACTGCAAGCAATGTTATCATTGTTGTTCGTTCACAGCCTTGCAGAATTTGGCAAAGAGTAAATGTGATAAGTAGATGTCTAATAAACTACAAAGAGTGAGAATGTAGCATATTACTAGCAGACAAACACTTCATTTGAAGTCTGAAAAACAAATCAACAATGCTTTGATGAGTTGATAAGATTTTGATCAACTCCCTTTTTTGTTAATCATTTATTTCCGCTTTAACTGACCAGTTCAGGTAGCTGACTGTAGTTTCATGACGTTAGGTATCACAAGTAGAATATAGTCAATTTTCTCATGATCACAAATACAAAAATATATCGCTTTTGGCTAAGTTATATGACATTGAATGCTATGTTTGATCGCAGTCTCACGTGATATGTGAAATCTTGGGATGAGATGGCAATGTTATGTGTGTTGAGTAATTAATTAGTCCAAGTCTACTTAACTTTAAGACGTGTTCATAACCCAACCACAATATGCAGGAGCCTTGTTTCAACTGACAGCCTTTGATTTTAATAGTACGATATTGCTAACTTCTTGAATCTTGCATTGTTGAAGTTGTTTTGAGTGTTACAACACAAATATATGAAGTAGACATATTACCAACAAAGTTTAGGTAGTACATAAATGCTCGCTTAACAGATATAATTATAAAATCACTGGACTGAGACAGTCCTATATATAGCTGGCTACCTTTAAATACGCAAATCAATTTATAAAATTTTCATTCTAGTTTTCATTACCTCATAATCAGTCAAGGAGGGATACGAAAGCCTATTTATGTATGCAGCAATCTCCATACTATTACTACCTTTGTTCCTCATATATTTTGTTATCAAACCAATTCTAAAACTTTCAAAGCCAATATCACATACTGCATGGCCGGATGATTCTCAGTTCACCGACCAAAATCCAGTAAGTCTTCAACAGTTGATATCAAACTGTGACACAGAACTCGGAGTGTGAACTGTATATTTTGGCTCAAAAACATGAAATCTGACCCTTTTTTCTAAACTGAAAAATTAAAACAATTACGAATGGTAATGAAACCTTACCCAGATGTTAGCCGCCACGAATGAAGGAGGCTCAGAAATTCGATCCTAAGAAACAACTCGGCAAGGAAAAGAAAACGAGATTTCTCATCAAGGTTGATCGACCATTCTCATAAAGGCCTGTGGAGGCGTAAGCACCTGATCGGATCCGTTAGCTTGCGCGAGAAGGTGAGATTTTTTATTTCGTATGTAATTTGGAGGAGGAAAAATTTCAGGAGCGGCGGCCATTAAAATGAAAAGGGGGATATCCATTTGGTTTAGAATTATCCAGATGAAACGTCATCCATTTTGATTTAGAGTGCAGTACAGAATGAGGCGGCCCGCCTAAATTTTCACCTTTCCCACCTAGTTTTTGATTTAGACAAGAACGTAAACTACTTTAACTTTTAATCCAATCGGATGCAGGAGTGTGTGGCTTTCATTCCAACGGTTGAAATAAAGGGAATGCTGAAATTCGTGGGGTTGTTATCATTTCTGCACACATTTGGGCGAATTTTAGCCGAGCCATTTAGCATCAGTGCATTTTGGATTAAATTTTCATTTTTCTAACTTTCGTCCTTTTGCGTTAACATTTTATGACTGTTAATTTTTCATTGATCATAATCATATTTTCACCTAAATATATAGAATTAAATGTTATAAGTTAGAATTAATAAGCAAAAATTTATATTAAATATAATATGGATTTCTAGAGAATTGATTTTTATTAAAAATATTAAATATTACTTATTGTTACCAGAAGAGAATTTGTATGTCCCACCGTATAACATTCTATAATAAATATTCAAAAAAAAAAAAACAAAATTCATCTGTATCCTTATTCGAAAAATAAAAATTATTTGATATTAGAAAAAAAATATAGATATGGTCTCACTCGCATTCGATGATTGTTTGTTTGAGTGAAAATAAAATTATACTTAATTTTTTCGTGTAATTTAATAGATAAAATTATTGTCATTTATTATTTTATAAGTAAAATGTTTTAATTATTAAAAGTTAATTACTATGTATATGTTACTAGTTATTAACTATTTATTAGTTATTTCATATTTAAAATTATTAATACTATTTATTAGTTATTAACTATGTATATGTTAATTGCCAATATTAGTCAGTTCACATTTAAAATTAATTAATATTATTTAACTATTAAAAATAAATTACTACTTATTAACTATTAATTATTTAATAATAATTGACAAATATTATTGATTCCCAAGTTTATTATTAATTATTATTATTATTAAATATCAATATAATTAGTTATTAAATATAGATATTATAAACATGAAGTTTGTACTAGGCATCTCTATTACAACCAATAAAATGAAAAGTTGTGATATATATATTTATTACAACAGTGATTTTTTCCACAGCTGTAAAAAACATTTATTACAACAGTGCGTTTTGCACAGTTGTAAAAAAGCATTTATTACAACAGTGCGTTTTGCACAGTTGTAAAAAAGCATTTATTACAACTGTGCTTTACGCACAGTTGTAAAATTAAAGTTGTAATATGGTGTTTTTGTTGTAGTGATAGGAATATTCTAGAGCTGTGTGATATTCTATTGTGAATATATACGATAATATAAATTTATTTATATTTAATTTAATTATATTTAAATATATTTATATATTTAAATGGGTTATTCAGAGCTTTGAAAATAGCCACTTTTGCAAACGAAGTCGGAATTCGACGAAACTAATTTTGTTGGATCCGCAATATTAAATTATTGCTAGATTTCAATTTCTGTGATTTTTGAAGTCAATGTGTGGCCATATGGATTTTTAATGTGAAAAATAGTCAGTATTTTGATGGTTAAAAATACGCTGTGTGAACAAACGGAGTCGGAATTCGACAAAACCAGTTTCGTTGGGACTGTAATGTCAAACTCTAGCTACATGCCAATTTTCTTGATTTTTAGGTATCATATGTAATCGCAGGTATTTTTAGAAGACAGATAAATGAGATGTTTGCTAAATAAAAATATAAAAAAAACAAAATGTGTCGACATAAAGAAGGCCACACAATTCCTTGTTACAGCCACCAGTTCTATGTGGTTTCAAACCGAAAGATGTAGAAGAATTAAATCTATACAAACTAAAAGAAAATCCTATAAATATACTTAACTCTTCAAACCTAATCCCATTTCTTTTCTATGGTCAATTTTCCGCCGTATGTTTCTTCAGCAAACAAAAGCAGTTCGATCCTCAAGAAAAAAATTTAGAAATCAGAAATAAAATTCTACAAATCATGAAACCAGTCTAGATGGGTTTCCTGTGTATCTCTCTTCGATCTTATACCCGTTTGCAAAGTTGTGATGGCATTCTGCGAGGAGCGAAATCAAGACAGTGGATCTAGGGTTCGAACTAAATTCGTTTGTGGTGATTATTGGAGGAAATGGATGTGATAATTGAATTCAGGATGGAGTTTGGGTTCGGTTGTGATTTTCTGGTGAGGATCGAGAGCAAAAAGTGTCGCTACTTTGTGGAGCCTGGACTGTGTCTTGTGAGTACTAGATGGAAGTCACACTTCAGCGCAGGAGTTCGGAGGGGGTCTGTTCGGCGTAGGATGGTGGAGGGGAAGATGAGAAGGAGTTCGGTGGTTTCAGTTTTTGGATTTATGGAGAAATGAAAGTGTTTGAGCTAAGGGAAAATTCGAATATGGAGGAGGAAGTATACTGGAAACTCATGATCGAATTTGGAAGAGGAGTGAAAACCGGGTCTAGGCTTGGGTATATGGTATTAGGCTGGAAGTAAAAGGGTAAGGCCCATTAGTAAATCAAATCCAAGTTTGTATATAAACAAAAAGTATATTAACTTCAAAAATGAATAACTTCATCATACGATATTGGTTTTCAGCAAAACAAGATCCGTTGGGATCGTATGGACGGGAGCAACACAATGGGAATGACTGGGAGTGGATTGTAGCTCATTTGAATTTACGGCGAATTTAATTGTTTGATTCAAATCAAACAACAGTTTATCTTTCTTTAACGATGAACTGCCAAAGTGAGTAAAACTCACCAACTCTGAACAGTTTTATTTTTCTAACGTATATTTAGAACTGATAATTATCTATTGATTGATGTGTGCTAACTGTTTAGATGGACTGTTAAATAATTGATTGAAAACACAGTTATGGTTATATATATATATCATTATCAAATATTAATTCTTTCGAGCAGAATATTTCTTCTTGAAATAAAAGTGATGTTATCTATATTGTTTAACATCTGTGATGCAAGGAAACAGGTTAGAGGAATCCAACTGGATTCCTCAACATTTATTTTACTATTTTCATATATTTTTATATATGATGTGATATAAAATCTGTTGATGATGATGTGTGTTTAAATGATATCGATCATTGTTATTTGATATTTTAAATACCGTAAGAAATACCGGCATGTAAAAAGGGGATTTCCAAAGTATATTTGAAAATAAATTATTTATATAAAATCAATGGATTTTATGTATAAACGGAAAAAGGATTTTTTTTTTTAACAAAAGAGATCAATTATAAAATCAAAGAGAAATCAAAAAGGAGATATTTGTAAAACACTTACAAATGGAATCGAAAAGGAAATATTTATTTGATAAATAAATAGAAGATAAAGGAAATTTATTTATAAAATCAAAGGATTTTATAAAAGGGATATTTGTTTATAAAATGAAATAGAAAGATAAAAAGGAAATTATTTAATAAATAAAGGAATATTAAGAAATATTTATTTAGAAAATAAATAAAATAAAGGAATATTTATTTAGAAAATAAATAGAATAAAGGAATATTTATTGGGAAAATAAATAGAGTTAATGAAAAGGAGTTAATCAAATTCAGTATTCGAAAGGAGTTAATCGAACATAGTTAATCAAAATGGAGTTAAACAAAAATTAGAAACTGACTAGAGATTAATAAGTTGAATGGTTTCCTAAGTATCGATCTGATGTTGGTTTCGGCCTTTGGGGTTTATACTTAGGAAGTTGTTTTCTTGTTAGTTTATAGTTAGAGTCTGATAGATGTGGAAGAATAGGGATACGTAATTAAGCTATGGAAATGTTTTCCAGTGTTAATAGCGTATATTTTCTAAATATAGAAAATGAGGAGATAATATATATATATATATATATGTTTGATGATTGGATCGATAATTCCATTTGGAAATAAGATCGTTGTGTGTACACAGACATGTTTTCATTTGATAGTTAAATCACCGACTATCAAAGTTTTGACCATTTTAACGTTGTTAATATGGAGAAAACGGCTGGATTATTATCCGAAGAACCACTCTGTATTGGCATAAGCGTTGCGAATCATATATGCCAAAGATAATTGAAGACAGAGTAAAGTGCAAGGGCTATTGTATAAATCTTAGATAACAGTGCCTAAGATGGATATACTGAATAGTGCCTTCGGTTCGTCCAATCCCAGGACAATTTGTATGGACGAAGGTCTGACAGAGTATATCTAATAGATCGCGTAAGTTGATCTCGTCAAACGTATTCACGTTTGGTGGTGGAGGAAATCGTTTCTCTTAGCTGTATACCCGTGTTATTTTTGGATAAATCAATTTGTGATTTGGCGGGTATGACGATGTGACATTCTAAGTGAATGAAGATGTGGCATGTAAAAGATAAGCGTAGCTTCTAGCCTCACAACCGGGAAATGACAAAAATCGGGCAGGCGGCGTGGCTATGTAGGTCGCACCTATTAGGGTGTGTAATCACCTGATCTAGAGTTTCATTTATTTCTAAAAATCTATTATCGATGCTGTCCCATTCGGGAAACAGTTGCTGATCCCAACCGTTGGTGATATACATTCGATACACTCAAGCAAAATGAGTGGTCGGTCATGTGTGGCCGGTTTGTAAGATGTTCTTGTTGAACCCAGTGTATTCCTCTCTAGAGGTACACTAACGAAAGGTGGTTCCATACCTTGTCATAGTTGGAAATCCATTACCCAATACGTGCTTGCGGTTTTGATTGTATACTATATATGTAGAACGTGAGATGAAAGCGTTTCTGCCAAATTATTATATTGTGGTTGATAGACATTATTATAATATCAAAAGGTTTTTGATATAAAGATATTTTGGATTCTCATAAGGGAAAAACCCGTTCCATTATACGGCGTGGTCTTTTGAGATATCGTTTACTTGTTCGAACTGTTTAAACTATTTTACTCATACCAGTTCTATGACTGACCCGGAGTTTATTTTGCTTTGTTTCCCCTAAACTCTTGGGTGCCCAATTTTGTACGGGCAATCAAGTAGTCAAGAATTTGCAGATATACTTGGAGAGCTTGGAGCAGTAGGCTTCAGGATTATATAGCTATAGTTATTTCCGCTGTGTTGTAAGTGTTGTACTCTGGTAATGTTACTGTATACATATACTGATTTATTTCAAGGATATATTATCTATTATATGTTGTTCGTTCCGCTGTGAGATTCGTGTTACTCTGATGTTGTAGGTTCTTCTGCTTCTTCTATTCTAAGTTTCTGTCTTATCTATTCTCACCCTCTAATTTCTTTCATTAACCACCCGGTATTATCGACTCTTGATGTTCGATATGTGTTGTATATTGGATAACCAAGATCGAATTTTTCTGGGTCGTTACAATTGGTATCAGAGCTTAAGGTTAAGTTATTACCTTGGCTCTGTGGCGTGACTCAGTAGAGATGGGATTAGTAATACCCTAGATTGAGTTTGAGTGTATATATACGAGTGAACGTATTTGTTATTGATATAAAAATTATTTTATATTACGTAGATTTATTGGTTGAGTTGTTTATGAGTTCTGGTCGATCAGTTTGATCCACTATATCGGTAGGAGCTTCTAAACACTCGAATACGATGAACCGTCATGGTATGTTTTGAGAAGAGGATAAACGAAATAATTTTACCCAAATTATATTTTGATATAAAGGATTTATATTGGTTATAATTATAATCGAGTAAGATTATGAAAAGTGAAATGGTTATGTAAGTAATCGATCAGAATTCATATAAGTGAAATATATGAAATCGAAATAAATTAAATAGAATTGAAGTTAAAACTCTGGGAAGTTGGAAAAGTGTTTGTAAATGGATTTGAATTAAATATATGAGAATTTTAAAATCCTGGGAGATTTTAAATTGTTTTACAAACATTGGGAAGGGTATTTTGAATTGATTTCAAAAATGGAAATGTTAGAAATGGTTTTGAAAAGTGATATAGTATTGAACTCACTTCAATCGCTGAAAAATAATTCTGATGATGACTGCGCAATATCATCAGTGTTCATTTCGAGTTTGTAAGTGATGGATTACTACCAAGGATATTGATTTCGAACTGTTTTGGGAAAATGAGTTGTTTTGAATCCTGAAAAGGGAAGTTTGATTTTGATATGGTAAACTGTTTAAAACTCCCAAGAAAAGACTATTTGAATTAAAAACAAATTAAACAAAAATTTGTGAAGTAAATTGAAATTAAAGTAAAGCCAGTTAAGTGGTAACTGAAATTGAATTGAAATAGGAAATATCAAATAAGACTGGATTATGAGACAAGAATCTGAAAAAAAATTGGTTTGGTAAATTAAGAATTGGAATCAAGAATGAAACTCGAGTTTGAAACGATATTTGGCTTGGATATAAGCGAATGGTTGTGTTGAGGATAAAAACTGATTGGAGTTTGATTGGTATGACATTGGTATATGCTGAATTAACAGCAGATGTAAAGGATATAGTGATATGCCCGACAAAAAGGTACAAGTTTATTATATATGAGTTTGGTGATTTATGAGCCTGTTTGTCAAGCCACTTGGCTGTTTGATTTTCTTTTGGGTTGGAGATGGCCCAGAGAGGCGAGTTGGAGTTTGACCTATTGACCAGTACAAAGGAGGTGTTGGCAAAAAATTTCAAAAAAGTTAAGGCGTTAGAAAATTTTCAGGATTTTTGAAAATATTCGTTAATAGAATTGAATTAATAATTTAATTAAAATTAAATTAGTCCAGTTGAAACTGAAGTTGAGGATTGAACAAATAAGTTCTAACCGGTCGATAAGGTTTGTTTTCTACCTTAGCAATTTCGAGGACGAAATTATTTTAGGTAGGGAAGTATGTAATGACCCGGATTTTTCAGTGTGATAAAAATTAATTTATTTAATTATTTAAATAGTGGTTTAGAATACAAATGGTCGTTGAATTGAATTATATTAAATATTTAATTAATATAAATAATACAATAATATATTTAATTCTGAAATAATCAGAATTAGTGGAATTCACAATATTGTGTGAACTGGACAATTCAAAGTATATAATTCAGTTTAGAGTTGAATTATAATAACGAATATATTATTTGAACGAAGTTTGAACATATAATTATATTATAATTAAAATCGAGCTTGAAATGGCGCGGCAGTTCGTTATTTGGCGATTTGAACTTCAACTGAATGTACATGATTCGTTTTAAGCCGAATTTCTGTGAAACTAGAAACGCTCGGAGCTGGTGAAGTATATCGTTCTAATGGAAGAGAAAAATCGGGATTTCATCGTGTAGATTTTGATTTATGTCCAAATCAAATTTTAGAAAAGTCGCTGTGGAATTCCTTTATAATTTATAAAGAAATTATTTATATTTTAAAAAGAAATTTCATTATAAATCGAATATCGATTTATATCGGGATTGACATATCGAGTAGAAACTCATATAGGAATATTCTAGAGCTGTGTGATATTCTGTTGTGAATATATACGATAATATAAATTTATTTATATTTAATTTAATTATATTTAAATATATTTATATAATTAAATGGGTCATTCAGAGCTTTAAAAATAACCACTTTTGCAAACGAAGTCGGAATTCGACGAAACTAATTTGGTTGGATCTAAAATATTAAATTATTGCTAGATTTCAATTTCCGTGATTTTTAAGTTGGTGTGTGGCCGTACGGATTTTTAATGTGAAAAACAGTCAGTATTTTGATGGTTACAAATACGCTGTGTGAGCAAACGGAGTCGGAATTCGACGAAACCAGTTTCGTTGGGACCGTAATGTCAAACTCTAGCTACATGCCAATTTTCGTGATTTTTAGTTATCATATGTAATCGCAGGGATTTTTAGAAGACAGATAAATGAGATGTTTGCTAAATAAAAATATAAAAAAAAAACAAAATGTGTGGACATAAAGAAGGCCACACATTGCCTTGTTACTGCCACCAGTTCTATGTGGTTTCAAACCGAAAGATGCGGAAGAATTAAATCCATACAAACTAAAAGAAAATCCTATAAATATACTTAACTCTTCTAACCTAATCCCATTTCTTTTCTGTGGTCAATTTTCCGTCGTATGTTTCTTCAGCAAACAAAAGCAGTTCGATCCTCAAGAAAAAATTCTAGAAATCAGAAATAAAATTCTGCAAATCATGAGACTAGTCTAGATGGGTTTCTTGTGTATCTCTCTTCGATCTTATACCCGTTTGCAAAGTTGCGACGGCATTCTGCGAGGAGCGAAATCAATACAGTGGATCTAGGGTTCGAACTAAATTCGTTTGTGGTGATTATTGGAGGAAATGGATGTGAAAATTGAATTCAGGATGGAGTTTGGGTTCGGTTGTGATTTTCTGGTGAGGATCGAGAGCAAAAAGTGTCGCTACTTTGTGGAGCCTGGACTATGTCTCGTGAGTACTAGATGGAAGTCGCACTTCAACGCAGGAGTTCGGAGGGGGTCTGTTCGGCGTTGGATGGTGGAGGGGAAGATGAGTAGGAGTTCGGTGGTTTCAGTTTTTGGATTTTTGGAGAAATGAGTGTGTTTGAGCTAAGGTGAAATTCGAAAATGGAGGAAGAAGTATCCTGGAAACTCACGATCGAATTTGGAAGAGGAGTGAAAACCGAGTCTAGGCTTGGGTATATGGTATTGGGCTGGAAGTAAAAGGGTAAGGCCCATTAGTAAATCAAATCCAAGTTTGTATTTAAACTATAAGTATATTAACTTCAAAAATGAATAACTTCATCATACGATATTGGTTTTCAGCAAAACAAAATCCTTTGGGATCGTATGGATGGGAGCAACACAATGGGACTGATTGGTAGTGGATTGGACTCATCTGAATTTACGGCGAATTTAATTGTTTGATTCAAATCAAACAACAGTTTATCGTTCTTTAACGATGAACTGCCAAAGTGAGTAAAACTCACTAACTCTGAACAGTTATATTTTTCTAACGTATATTTAGAACTGATAATTGTCTGTTGATTGATGTGTGTTAACTTTTTAGATGGACTGTTAAATAATTGTTTGAAAACACAGTTATGGTTATATATATATATACACACATATATATATATCGTTATCAAATATTAATTCTGTCGAGCAGAATATTTCTTCTTGAAGTAAAAGTGATGTTATCTATATTGTTTAACATCTGTGATGCAGGGAAACAAGTTGGAGGAATCCAAATGGATTCCTCAACATTTATTTTACTGTTTTCATATATTGTAATATATGATGTGATATAAAATCTGTTGATGATGATGTGTGCTTAAATGATATTGATCATTGTGATTTGATATTTTAAATACCGTAAGAAATACTGGCATGTAAAAAGGGGATTTCCAAAGTATACTTGAAAATAAATTATTTATATAAAAGCAATGGATTCTATATATAAAAGGAAGAAGGATTTTTTTTTTTAAAAAAAAGAGATTAATTATAAAATCAAAGAGAAATCGAAAAGGAGATATTTGTAAAACACTTACAAATGGAATCGAAAAGGAAATATTTATTTTATAAATAAATAGAAAGATAAAGGAAATTTATTTATAAAATCAAAGGATTTTATAAAAGGGATATTTGTTTATAAAATGAAATAGAAAGATAAAAAGGGAATTATTTAATAAATAAAGGAGTATTAAGAAATATTTATTTAGAAAATAAATAGATTAAAGGAATATTTATTTAGAAAATAAATAGAATAAAGGAATATTTATTAGGAAAATAAATAGAGTTAATGAAAAGGAGTTAATCAAATTCAGTATTCGAAAGGAGTTAATCGAACATAGTTAATCAAAATGGAGTTAAACAAAAATTAGAAACTGACTAGAGATTAATAAGTTGAATGATTTCCTATGTATCGATCTGATGTTGGTTTCAGCCATCGGGGTTTATACTTAGGAAGTTGTTCTCTTGTTAGTTTGTAGTTAGAGTCTGATAGATGTGGAAGAATAGGGATACGTAATTGAGCCATGGAAATGTTTTCTAGTGTTAATAGCGTATATTTTCTAAACATAGAAAATGAGGAAATAATATATATATATATATATATATATATATATATATATATATATATATATGTTAGATGATTGGATCGATAATTCCATTTGGAAATAAGATCGTTGTGTGTACACAGACATGTTTTCATTTGATAGTTAAATCACCGACTATCAAAGTTTTGACCATTTTAACGTTGTTAATATGGAGAGACCGGTTGGATTATTATCCGAAGAACCACTCTGTATTGGCATAAGCGTTGCGAATCATATATGCCAAAGATAATTGAAGATGGAGTAAAGTGCAAGGGCTGTTCTATAAATCTTAGATAACAGTGCCTAAGATGGATATACTGAATAGTGCCTTCAGTTCGTCCAGTCCCAGGATAACTTGTATGAACGAAGGTATGACAGAGTATATCTAATAGATCGCGTAAGTTGATCTCTTCAAACGTATTCACGTTTGGTGGAAGAGGAATTCGTTTCTCTTAGCTGTATACCCGTGTTATTTTTGGATAAATCAATTTTGGATTTGGCGGGTATGACGATGTGACATTCTAAGTGAATGAAGATGTGGCATGTAAAAGATAAGCGTAGCTTCTAGGCTCACAACCGAGAAATGACAAAAATCGAGCAGGCATCATGGCTATGTAGGTCGCACCTATTACGTTGTATAATCACCTGATCTAGAGTTTCATTTATTTCTAAAAATCTATTGTCGATGCTGTCCCATTCGGGAAACGGTTGCTGATCCCAACCGTTGGTGATATACATTCGATACACTCAAGCGAAATGAGTGGTCGATCATGTGTGGCCGGTTTGCAAGATGTTCTTGTTGAACCCAGTGTATTCCTCTCTAGAGGTACACTAGCAAAAGGTGGTTCCATACCTTGTCATAGTTGGAAATCCATTACCCACTACGTGCTTGCAGTTTTGATTGTATACTATATATGTAGAACGTGAGATGAAAGCGTTTCTGCTAGATTATTATATTGTGGTTGATAGACATTATTATAATACCAAATGGATTTTGATATAAAGATATTTTGGATTCTCATAAGGGAAAAACCCGTTCTGTTATACGGCGTGGTCTTATGAGATATCGTTTACTTGTTCGAACTGTTTAAACTATTTTACTCATACCAGTCCCATGACTGACCCGGAGTTTATTTTGCTTTGTTTCCCCTAAACTCTTGGGTGCCCAATTTTGTACGGGAAGTCAAGTAGTCAAGAATTTGCAGATATACTTGGAGAGCTTGGAGCAGGAGGCTTCAGGATTATATAGCTATAGTTATTTCCGCTGTGTTGTAAGTGTTGTACTCTGATAATATTACTGTATACATATACTGATTTATTTCAAGGATATGTTATCTATTATATGTTGTTCGTTCCGATGTGAGATTCGTGTTACTCTGATGTTGTAGGTTCTTCTTCTTCTTCTTCTTCTTCTTCTTCTATTCTAAGTTTCTATCTTATCTATTCTCACCCTCTAATTTCTTTCAATAACCATCCGGTGTTTTCGACTCTTGATGTTCGATATGTGTTGTATATCGGATAACCAAGATCGACTTTTTCCGGGTCGTTACAAAGAGTTTATGCGGTTGTATGTATATATGTTACATATATATATATAGGATGAATATTGTTTCCAAATTATAATACGTATGCTGTAAATTAATTGCACGTTAATTAACATGTTATTTAAATCCTTTATGTGTGTATAAATATATATGCATGTATATATCTTGATCATGCATAGAATTTTTATGTTATGTGGAAGTGGCAAAAAAAAGGAAATTAAAATTATATTTGCTTTCCACTTTTGAAAACTGGTTAGCTATCAGTTGTGCATTAATCGGTGACATATTTGATTTATGGATGGTTATGAGGTTTATTTGCCTATTCCTACAAATGTTAGACAAATCTAAATTTCCCTATATATGTATAAATATGTAAATGCCATAATTTTATATACTATGGAGCAATAACTGATTAATTGCACATGTGAAGATTAAGTAGGCATTGATTGACATGTATGTCAATTAATTTGTCTTATAAGAAATTTGTTTCCTAAAGAATAGCAATTAATTCTCTTATATAAGTGGCAATTTTTAAATAGCTTTCAAAACATATTCATTGATTTCCCATTTAAATGGTATATTCAAATCTCTCTTTTTTTGTTGTTGATTGGTAGAAAATAAAAATGGACATATGAGATGTATCATAATATCTTACTTCACTACGAAGTAATTAAGATAGCGACTGTGATGTAATTTAAAATTTCTAGAGTTAGTCCAGTGGACAAAGTTAGTCTTTAGCTCCTATATAAACAAGCCAAATCCAACCTAACCTACATTCTTTTTTTTTTCTTCTTCCCTCTTGAAAATCCCTCAGGAACATCTTATTTTCCTCTACAAATTTTCCTTAATACAAATAGTGAAAAGATTACACGCTAAATCAAAGAATGGAAAGGGGATCAAAATAAAGGAGAAATAGGAAGAAAGCTTATGCAAGTTTCACAACAAATTTCCTACAGCAAAGGAGAACATGTGCCAAATAAAACGGAGAGGTAACACATGTATGGATTGTGATTGTATGAGATTGGTATGAGTTCTTTGATTTAATAATAGAATTTAAATTATAAATTTATTGTCTTTAGAAGAACATATATGATTACTAATTTATTACATGATATGTTGACAATTATTTGATATTTGAAACATTTTGGATGCATCGGGTCTAAGTTCACTATATATTTTTACTGATCATTGCACTATTAAAATTTTATTTGAAATAAGTGATGGATTTGAATACATGAGTTATTCATTAAAATAAAATCAATAAAGTTTAGTAATGATATTAAAATATGCTAAATAATGGAAAGTGTGATTATCCATAGTTTGTATGTGTTATTTATAAATAATAGTTTTTGGAAAAGAAAAGAAATAATGAAATTAATTTGGATGTTTTGATATGTTTATTATTATTTTTGAAGATATTCAGGAATAGTAATAAAGGATGCTTATTGCTATTCAACAAAATAAGATTTTATAGATAATAATCCAGCTTTAATGAAAATTGCATTCCTTTGGAATAAACTGGAATAACATGACTTTCTATTGTGTTAAAATTATTTAATATAAAAATTGTTATTATTCTGTGTAAGACAATAATATAGTTGATTTGTAATGTTACTCGATATGTTATGTTTTGATAAAATATAGTGTTTTGAAAGGAGGAACAATGGAAATTCTAAAACTGAATAAATCAACAAATTTTCTTTTTACAATAAACAATAATATGATAATCTTATACTTGTAATAAAAACCATTATTTTAAATGTGATGGAATGGTTCCAATATATTATGTTTTAGTTACTGCATGTTTTGTTTCATGTTGATATATCGCATTAAAGATGTTTTTGTGATGTTTTATCATTGATTACTACAAACTTATGTGTAGTTAATCATGGTTATTTAAGGGTGAATGTTGTGTTACCAATATTGATTGGATTATCATGCTTTGACGACTATGTGGTTTATATTTACATTGATGGTGTACAATTATTTACTGATAAATACTAATTAAGTATATTAATGTTGTTACCTTTTCATTTTACAAGTTGGCATTGCCATTGGATGTTGTTGGTTTTTGAAGAATGCATGTAAATTTTATTTTGCTTACTTCATATGCTGAGATGTTTTGACAGATGGTTAAGATAATATTTTCTACTCTTATTTGATTGTGTTAATGCATTAATTGTATTAATCATGTTGATTGCATCATTCTCAAAGTTTGCACTGATTGTATTGAATCTTACTGATTGTAATGGATGAATGGATGCAATGGTTGTAATGTACTAATAAGTATTTGGATGTAGGAAAAGAGTAGGAAATAGAACTACGTGGGCTTGATCCATCAAAAGGGGTATATAGGCAATCTTTACCTATGCAATAGCCACTGAATCCCTTAGGTTGGGCTGGGGTATATAGGGTTAGGCGCAGTCCAAATATGGTTGAAACTCTTTTTTTTCTCTTTGTATAGAATTTTTAAAGTTAGAAGATGTAAGATTGCAAAAAGAAGACAAAAGAAGAAGCATAAGGGAGCTTAGCCTGCTTGTTGGATCCACAGGTTGTTTATTTTAAATTCATTTCTTATGTATTGCTATTGTTTTGTCATATGGATGTTTGATGTAATAAAATGCACTATGATGATTTATTTATGTAAATTATTCTGTCATGGGATCTTCCATATTATGGTTTCTAGCATTTTTTTAAATCTTATATACTTAAGGTCCACTACTTTTAATATCTAAAATTAGTTGTAAGCGTGTTTGATGACGTTTATAATTCATTTTGGACCTTTAAAAATAGTGGGTCTTTACATTTAGTATCAGAGCCCAGGTTTGGCGATTACCTGAGCCTTAGGTAGGTTTAACCGTTATGTTGTAATGATTTGCACCTTAAGCTTGGTTTAAATATGAGAGAAAATGTTTTGATTTATAATTGCATGCTTGAAGTGTGTGTACTGTTTGTTTGGTCATTATTACCTCACTCTACAGTGTTGCTTGTTTATGAGAAACCTTTTCTGGAGGATAAAGAAAACAAGAGTGAGGAAAGATAAACACTTATGAGGCAGGTTATGTGTCTGGTTTTAATCTAAATGACATACACACTGTGATTATGTTGCGATTGAAACCCAAGCTCAGTAAAGATAGAATTGTTTTAAAAGAACAACAATGGTTTAAAATTATTGTTTTAATATATATCCCTTATCTTAAAGCTATCTCATTAATTAATAGAAAATGGTCATTTTTGAGTGATTTGCATGTTTAATACACTAATTATGGGTAATTTGGGGGAGATTAGTGGTAATTAACGAAATTATGACTCATAAAATATGGAAAAATATGCATAAATTCTAAAATCATATTTTATGTCACATACATGATATTGGGTTGATTTGGATTTGTTAATCCCAAAATTTAGGGGATTAAGAGTAATTAAGGTTAATTAGTCCCATTCTATGAACATGAATGTTGTTTTGATCTTTTGATTGAACCTATATTTTGTTACTGCCGTTTGGTATGTTTTATGGTTGCATAGAAAAGATAGAATGGTTAAAAACGCCGTCATCCGACGAAAAATAGCTTGCTGGAAATTCTGCAGGGATCCGGATCGGATCGGATAAGATGAATCGAACCGAACTGGAGCATGGCAAAAAGGAGGGCCACTTGCATAGGGTTGAAGTGGAGCACCGAAGCGAACCAAAATGGAGGATCCAAATCAGAGCACCGAACCGAACCGAAATGGAGGAGACAAACCGGAGCACCGAACTGAACCGAACCGAAATGGACGAGCCGAACTAGAATACCGAATGGGATTCGAGCTTTTACCACTACCACGTAATGATGATTGTGAACTATTCTGAAAACCAACTCCAATTCGACTAAAACCCGAGATGCAAAAGAATTTCAAGTGGGAATTTATCGCTCAGGATCCAGATGGGAACCAACGAGTTAACTTCAGGAGTTGGGCTGTTGCGGGACATGTGCAAAGGAATTATCGATATCTATAACTTTGGTTCACCATTGAGAGAGGGGGCATGTAGACGAATCAGAGCCAGGGCGGTTTGGACTTGTTGGCCCATACCCAAGAGCCAGGGCGGTGTGGACTGGGTAGAGTTATTGACTATAGACCAGAAGGGTATGGTTATAGCAATAGTTGTACGGAGTCCAGTGCGTTATGGACCCGTCACGGCCCCAATGTATTTGGTGATCAAAGCGATGGATATCGTATGCTTTACGCGCTGAGTGAGAGATGTGAGGATGATTGCTATGTTTGATGTTTGCTTATTAAGTTCATGTCATGATTATTTGGATTAATTCTTTTAATTGAATTGATTAATGTTTTCTTATTTTATATGTTCAGTTTTCTTGTATTTTATTTGTTTGTTGTTTATGTTAATTGTATGATTAGATAGTAAGCTAGTGTTGAATATTAACTGAATTTACACTCGATAAACAAAAGGATTGAAGGGGGACATGATTAGTTTAGGCATAATGTGAATATGTTGTTTTCTAAACTAAAGAAGACTAGTATTTGGAATGACTAAAAGCTTTGAAGATGTACCGTGAAGGTGAGAAGAGTGAAATGGAGAATTTTAGTGATTAAAGACTTAATGTTTACCACTTAGGAATATGTATGAAAGTTGGAGTGATTCAAAATGCATATTTAATGTTTTCAAATAATTACCAGCTTCCATAACTTCAAAAAAAAAGGAAGAAGAAGAAGAAGTTTTATGAACTTGAGAAATTTGCCAAAGAATTTTTATTTTATTTTAAACATAGATGGAAGTTTTGATTTGAAAGCAAAATCTTAAAAACAAAAAATTAAAAGCAAATGAAGCACTCCTATCTAGTGGATCCCTCTTTGGTATTTTGGATGGTTTAACTTTATCACCAAATGAAGGAACTTACTATATATGGATTATCACTACTACAATGCAACGACGAAGAACTCTTTTGAAGATAAACTCCAATTGATTAATATCCGGGATGTAAAGGTAGCTCAAGAAGGAAATTGTCTTTAAAGGTACAAGTGGGGACCAAGGGATTCAAGATGGAATCAAGGGGTTCAAGTGGAACCAAGGGTTCAAGTAGGAACCAATGTGTCAACTTACAAATTTGGGCTTTGCTGAAGGACGTTTGCAAAGGGGCAGTTAGCGTTCGAGACTTCGGTGCATCCTTGAGAGGTTGGTACAGGGAAGGTAGGGGACTCCACCATGTGAGGAGTTTCAGATGCCAGTTCCACTGTGCGAGGAATTAGTCTATCTGCCATGTGCTTGGGGACATTCGATGTACCAGAATTGAGTGGATAGCCGAAATAGCGTATTCCATACGCTTTACGCGCTGAGTCAGTAAATTTCATAATGAATGATGGTCACAGTAGTAATATGAGGAGATGTCGTACTAACCATTATAAAGATTTATGAATGTGCACTTAATATTTTGCAGGAATGACCATAAGTGGGTGCATAAGATATTCTTAAAGAGGAATGAAAGAAAGGGCACATCATTACTAAAAATGTGGGGCTTTAAGGAATTTCATCACATTTTTATAGAATACACATATTAGGAAGATTATATGGTTATCACATTAATGAACATACACATTTTCATTGTTAGTTTGATGATGTGTTACTTGTTCTCTTGGTTTACATATGCTTTATTCTTATGAACAATGCTGATTGTTAATTTATGTGTGTTCTTTTATTTTTATATGAATGTTGTAACAAGATCTATTTCTTACGAACCTAAATTATAGTCAATTAAGATTGAAATATTATGGTGCATTATGTTCTTTTATTTGTGACTTTCGTTATCTCACCATCTGTTGATAAATTATTATTTTTACACACCCAATCTTGTATAGGGTGGAATTTTTTTGCATATTTAATGTATTTATAGAAAATTTAATTCATTGTAGCAAATGAATTGTCGTGTATTGTGAATGATGAGAAAATATAGTTATTATTACATACTATTTTATGTAAAGATAACTTATGATTGATGAATTTTCATACATTTTATCATTAAACACGTAAGAAAGATTTATTATTTTGAGTGGGTTTTATGTTTAGGGAATTGCGGGGGCGCAATTCTTTTGAGGGAGGAAGAATGTAACATCCCGCAACTTTTGCGGTTCTAAAACTTAAGTAATAAAGAATTAATTTTTACTAGAAGATAAACCGGATGTCTTATCTATAACCATTGCGAAAGTCTTTCCGAACAATCAGTTTGAGATATAATTTTGATATACTTGGAATTATGGTTTATAAGGTATTGATATTTTTAAGAATGAAAGATACACACATAAAACCATTTTTTCTTCTATGTTCAAATTTTAAGAACAAAAATAGTGTTTGGTGTAGTGGTTAAATGAGTAGACTTTGATACATGAAGTCATGAGTTCAATTCCAATCAAATACATATTTTTTTTGGAATTTTAAGTGAAACAATCAAATTTATGCATGTTCCAAGTATGAAGTATTTGTGTATATATGCACATATAAATAGGAGATATATAAGATCAAAAGTTGCATATAAGGAAAGATTTTATGCGGTTGTATGTATATATGTTACATATATATGGGATGAATATTGTTTCCAAATTATAATAAATAGGCTGTAAATTAATTGCACGTTAGTTAACACGTTATTTAAATTCTTTATGTGTGTATAAATATATACATGCATGCATATAACTTGATCACGCACAGACTTTCTATGTTATGGTGAAGTAGCAAAAAAAATGGGGAATTAAAATTATATTTTCTTTCCACTTTTGAAAACATGTTAGCTATCAATTGTGCATTAATCAGTGAAATATTTGATTTATGGATGATTATGGGGTTTATTGCCTATTCTTACAAATGTTAGACAAACCTAGATTTTCCTATATATGTATAAATATGTAAATGCCATAATTTTATATACTATTGAGCAATAACTGATTAATTACATATGTGAAGATTAAGTACGCATTGATTGACATGTATGTCAATTAATTTGTCTTATTAGAAATTTGTTTCCTAAAGAATAGCAATTAATTCCCTTATATAAGTGGCAATTTTTAAATAGGTTTCAAAACATATTCATTGATTTCCCATTTAAATGGTATATTCAAATCTCTCTTTTTTTTCGTTGATTGGAAGAAAATAAGAACGGACATATGAGATGTATTATAATACCTTACTTCACTACAAAGTAATTAAGACGGCGACTGTGATGTAATTTAAAATTTCTAGAGTTGGTCCAATGGACAAAATCAGTCTTTGGCTCCTATATAAACAAGCCCAATCCAACCTAACCTACATCCTATTCTTTTTTCTTCTTCTTCCCTCTTGAAAATCCCACAGGAACATCTTATTTTCCTCTATAAATTTTCCTTAATACAAATAGTGAAAAGATTACATGCTAAATCAAAGAATGGAAAGAGGATCAAAATAAAGGAGAAAAGGAAGAAAGCTTATGCAAGTTTCACAACAAACTTCCTACCGCAAAGGAGAACATGTGCCAAATAAAATGGAGAGGTAACACATGTATGGATTGTGATTGTATGAGATTGGTATGAGTTCTTTGATTTAATAATTGAATTTAAATTATAAATTTATTGTCTTTAGAAGAACTTATATGATTACTAATTTATGACATGATATGTTGACAATTATTTGATATTTGAGACATTTTGGATGCATCGGGTCTAAGTTTACTATTTTTTTTACTAATCATTGCACTATTAAAATTTTAATTGAAATAAGTGATGGATTTGAATACATGATATGTAACATTCCATATTTTCTGTATATTCAAATTTCGATTTAAATAAATGGAATGAAATAACATTTGATAAAAATCAAATTTTGTTGAGTATGATTACGATAAATTGGTTGAATTGAGATAAGAAAGTTTTGGAAATAAATTATGCTTAGAGAATGTTGTAATTTAGGATTTAATATGTGAAGTGGTTGAATAAAATTTAAGGTGTTAAGTTAAATTTGAAATTCAAATTTTTATATTCAAATAATCGAATTCAGGAACTTAATTATGTGATATCGATGTATAAAAATTTATTTAAGCTATAATTGAGTTAAAAATGGAATTTAATAAATATTCGAATTGAATTAAAAAAGTTAACCGAATAATTGAATATTTTATTTATTTAATTAACTGTGAAAATTTAACTGTTTTGGCGACTGTCTCAGAATTCGACGAAACTGGCGCCATCGGAACCGGAATGGTGAATTATGATAGGATTTCATTTTGCGTTACAATCCGACTGGTAATTTGATCGTACGAGAGAAAGTGTGAAAGAGATCAATGTAAATGGATAATTGGGTGTTTTAACATTGGGCCTTCTCTAATTATATAAATAAAACTTATTCAACACCACATCAGCCCATTCTCACTACACGTATGATTTACTTCGTCAAATTTCATCTCTAATGGCTGAAACCACTCTCAAAAACCCTAGCTGAGATAAAAATACAAGATTGAATTTCAAATCTCTTCAGACCCTATCGTATTATATATCAAATCGAAGCCCTCGACGATACGAAGCTCCTGGTGTAGTTTGTTTCGACATACAGTGAACAATTTCGCCAGAATTCGCAGTCAAAGGGCTGTAATCGCGAAACCATAACATAGAATTTGGGCATTTTGGATTGGAGGGCTAATGGAAGAATCGAGTTTCTGGGTATTGAAGAGGTTGATGAGAGAAGTTGATTGATGGTGGTCGGGGCTCTTATTGTTGAGAGGTTCGTCGGAATTTGGGGTTTTAAAGCCAGAATGGAGGAACTAGGGCTGGCTTTGGGCGGAGCTAGGGTTGATCGGTGGAGGCCTTGCAGGTATGGACTGGTGCGCCTCGATAGTAGGAAGAATTTGGCGGTGGTCACGGGTCTTATCATGGCCGGAGTCGAGTGTTTCAGCTGGTCAAAGTGGCGCAGTATGGGTTTGTTGTTCATGGGTTTGCTGTAGCACGAATTGAAGAGCGGAAAGAAGGACCTCGGGCTGACGTGTCAATGCATATTTGGGTGAGAGATTATTTTAATTAATTTATATATTTTAAAATTTCAACAGTAAAATGCTTATAACTTTTGCGTTTTAACTCGGATTTGAGCGCGGTTTGTTGCATTGGGATCGTGGAGAGATTGCGGACATTCTGGCGTTGGTTTGGCTATGTTTGAAGACTATCAAATTTTGGCCCTTAATTGGACGTACGATCAACTAAGGACGCAAAGGTGAGTGATTTTTCAACTCACGATGAACTGAATTGTTCCCATGTTTATTAAATTAAATTAGGAAATAAGATTGATTGCGTGGTTGTGTTTGGTTTTTGATGTGCTGTTTAAAATCTGACATGCAAGTGTGTTAACATGCAAATTTAGGTCAATGATTAGTTATTTAATTTAATTTAAATTTCTAGTTGGAAACTCGAACCCTTGCTAAATCCTAAAACAGTTTAATGCTGATTAGTTGAATGGAATGGTTGTGATGGATGCTGGTTGAGATTTATTACTGAATTTATATTGACACTGCTAATGCACCATATTACAGTATATTGTATTTGCATGCTGATTTTGACGTTAAATCCCATTTACCCTTGATGTTACAGGAATCTAATAAACCCGGGATTTATCGATAAAATAAATAAAGAACACGGAGTGAAATGATAAATCTCTGTAAACCTGATTTGGATTGAAATGATAGATCCATCCCTGAATATCGAGAAATTAAATTTTAAATCACTTGGCTGTAGGATAGGAAATTATATACAAACATCGGTTGGTTAAATGATTTTTAATATTTGGAAATTTTAGCTGAAAAGGAAATTTCAATTTAAAAAAACGATCTGATACTTGATAAACTTGGTTTCCTTTAAAGATCTGGATCGCGTATATTTAATTGAAATGGTTAAGAAAATTTTCCCAAACGAAGTGGAAATTCTTAGATTGGGATTTGAACATATATTTGAAATTTCCAATGTAAGGGTCGAGTTTGAATGTAATAAATTCTTATCGAATTTAATTTGGAATAAAGATGATTGAGGATACCTGGAGTGGTTTTAAACATAAATATAAATATGGGTTTGAACCCCTAATATTGGGAGATAAGTTTAAGTGGTGTTTGAAGCAAGGTATTGAACTATGTTAACTTCATTTGAGACTGGAGTATAAATCCAAGTGTTTGAAGTTCAGAAGAATGAATGATTACGGTTAAATGATTTTATTATATTTATTTTTCACTGTATGATTTCAAATAACTATTTCCTTCTAAATTTATTTATTTAAAACTTTTCCGATAGAACTATTTTGTTATAATTAAATTTTCCTTATATTTTATTACCTAAACTAATTAGTAAAACCTTTAAATTATGTATATATATAGTGTTTTTAAATTATCTTATTTTATTGTAGCTATTATATCCTATATATATAGGTATTTTATATAAAGATTTCTATTTATTTATAAACATCTATTTTCAAGTTATATTAAATGATCGGAAATTCTTCCGAATGGAAAGTGTTAGGTTTAAACCATGGTTCAAACGGAGTTGAGATAAGTTATATCCTCTTTAACTATGAAGTGATTTCTAAACCAATTTAATATGGAATGTGAATTTTATTCTACTCGAATATAAATTTATTTACTGAGGGATTGAAATGAGTTGTTGAGAAATATACTTTCTATTGGAATATAAATGGATTTCGAACATAAATCGATTTGGAATAACTGAAGCTTTGATATGAAATATATATATTTTACTTATATATATAAATCGATTGTTTGAAATATTATATGATTTTAATGAATGGATATGGAAATATATTCTAGTTTAGAATATAATCGGTTTGAGAATGATTATTGACATGTTGGTATGAAATTTATATTCTTTTTGAATATAAATATTGGTTCGAAATGAAATATAATATTTTGATATGAGGGCGAACCTTTATGAAATATAAAAGAACCAACCGATGTGAAAGATGTAAGCGTTGGTTGTCAAGGAGACCGGAGTCGACATAAGGCATACTCTCTGTCAGTGTCGATACCACTTTGACAACTGCGAACATTATGACGTATCCAGAGTGAGTATGATGACTTGGAGGCGATTATTGAATCGAAGAAGATGAACGATAACGAAATAGCCCTGACCTTCGGGTCAAAATTGAAATGACTAAAACAGAAGCTATATCGTGACTAATTGAGGTAGCACCTTTTATTGGACACACTTCTTCGATACTATTTCTATGACTATGATGATGATGATGATTTGGGCCCATTTGAATTTGCGAGTGTGATCCGAGGTGGGCGGTAGTGGCTGCTATGCGTTACCACCGGTCCGGGAGTGCAATTGGTAGAATCCTACCCTGGACATTGCCTCGAATGCCTTGTCATATTTATTCATATCGAGCCCCATACGATTTTGATTTAGCATTTCCTTCTATGGAGTGCCCTCTGATAACACCAGTACGGTGAATTTAAGGTACTGTATAGACTGTTGATGCCTATAAACGGCGTAAGGGTAATATGGTAATCCCGCTTACGATATTTACTTTACTGGATAGACACTATCATAATAGCGTATTATACTATGTAAGTATTAGTTTAACGGATCCTCGAGAGACGGAAAAATCCTGTAACATCTCTTGAGTTACGGCACCCATGACACTGATGTTATTTCGTATTTTGATTTGACTAATATGAGAATGATTTAGTGCTGATCCGAGTGTTTGTTGTGTTTTCTTTTATGTAATACGCTCGGGTCAGCAGACATTTGCAGTTACCGAAGATGACTGTGCCTTGGAGACCGAAGACGAAGATTGGTATATATCTATCATATATATATGTATTTCCGCTGCATTTTATTTCCGCTGCCATGTGATGAAACCTGTATATGTATAACTCTGATAGTCAATGTATATAAATTTCAACTGTTTTTAAACAGCTATTTGTGTATTATATGTTGTCCTTCCACTGTGAGATTCTGTTATTGTTTTTCTTTTCTTTCTTCTTTTCTCAATAACTACATGTGTTTATGGTTTGTTCGAGTCGACATGCGTGGTTTATTGTCGATTTGAATGGTCAAAAAAATGTGGGTCGTTACAGTTTGTATCAGAGCGATGGTTAGCGATAACCTTGACTTTGTTGGGAATTAACTCGTTAGAGACAAGGTTAGTAGTGCCCTGGAATGAGTTTGAGTGATATGAGAGAGCTTACTTGTATTTTGATATAAATTGGTTTTATATTGTGTTGATTTGTTCTGTTGAATATTTATGGATTCCGGTCGATATATGGGACGCCATAGAATCGATAGGAATTTATAAATAATCGAACAGAATGATCGATATAATATGGTTTTCGATTATATTTAAAATATATCAAAAATATATTATTGGCTTTGAGTGCATATCCATTCGTTATTAGTAGGTGATAATATTAAGTTATTACCTATTATGGTTGATTTAATAATAAATCTAATGAAAATTTTTAATGGTTTAAAGAATTTGAAAATGAAATCTATTAAATACAATTGGATGCGAAATATAATTTGCAAATAAAATAGAGGTGAACTTGAGAACTCGATTCTGGGGTGTTTGAAAATGGTTTTGCCAAAGTTTTAAATAATATCATATTATAGGTATGATCGAAAGGAATGGTTTAAAGGATTTTTAAAAGAAATAAGTGTGTAATCCCTTCTCGGACATCAGAAATGACTTCGGTAATGAGTGCACACATTATCGACGTTAATTATGAAGTGTCTAAGTGGGGGAGACACTACAAGAAAACACTGATTTAGCGTCAGAAATTTAGAAGCGGAAAATTCCGTCGGTAATTTGCGATGGATTTCCGTGTGATCTGCAAGGGATAATTTTTTGTTTTTTCAACTTTTTTTTCTTGTATTTATTTCCGTCGCCGTCTGTCATCCTTCACTAATCCATTGCAGATTGCATCAAACCACAAACTGAAAAATTCTGCCGCTATTTTCCACTGCAAATCCAAGCAGAATACCGACGAATATTTATTGAAGCTATTTTGCAGCAGAATTCCAGCAGATTTGCAAGAGATGTTTATATTATTTTTCTAAGATATACTTTAGTGTTATCTTTTAATAATTATTAATATTTTCAATAATTAATAATTAATCTTTTCTACTAATTAATAATTTTCTAATAATTAATAATTTTCAAAAATCAATAATTAATAATTTTCAATAATCAATAATTTTTAATAATTTATAATTAATATTTTTAATAATTATTAATATTTTCAATAAGTATTATTATTATTATTAATTGATAATTATACTTAACATTTTAAAAAATTAAAATAGTAATTAGTATAATATTTAATAATGAATAATATAGTATATTTATTTATTAGTTACCAATTAACTAGTAATTACTGATATAGTATAATTTATAGTTGATAATTGTTAATAAATAATAATGTATAAAAAAGGTTTAAGTTTTATAACAGATATTTTATTATAATTTATGATTTATAATTAATTATTAAAAAATATAACTGATGATTTGTCACTATATTCGTTATTATGCACTCCTTCCTAGGCCCGGTCATACAAATATATTATGGTTCTCAAATAATAATTTAACATTTATAATTAGTAGATTATTTTTTATTAATATTAATGTAAGATAATTAATATGTTATTAGCAGATAACGGTGCGTAGTGCATTTTTTCAAATAGCAGTTCTTCTAATTTAATAATTGTGGCCATGCAATTTATTTTTTGTTCTCATTTTATTCTTTGGTCCACGGTTAAAAGGAGACATCCATAAAAAAAATTGACGTCTTTCTTCAAACAATGTAAAAACGAATGGCGGTATCTAAAATTTCAATCCCGCCACAACTTCCAGATCTAAACATCGACCGCTCTTAAACAAACAATTGCCCTAACTCTAGATCTCAAAATCGTTTCTTTTCCTCCCAAACCTAAATCAAAATGGCTCCAAAATTAGCAGCACTAGGAATGACAACGCCCATCAAAGCAGGATCCATTCCAAACCCTACACTCCTCAGAAGAACAGGCGAGACAAACGTTGTAACAACGATCCACGTCAACTGCTGAAACAACGACACAACAATGGCCATGGTCATGTAAGACCTGTACTTCCTCTACAGCAATATACTCCTAAAATCGCCTTGCTTTAGCCTATACGAATTCACGAATGCCATCGAATTCGGCCTCGATTTCTGATCCCGGGCTAGGTAATCGAGTTTGATTTGGAATTCAAAATCGGTTTATCTTCTTTGATTTCTTTATGTTGTACATTTTTTCAATTTGTTTCTATTTTCTACTTGGAGCTTGATTGGATTGTTATTTAACTAATAGCTGGCAACGAAGATGAAAAAAGTATACCCACAAAGTATAAGTGATAGCTTTAGTAATATTTTGTAAGCTGTTGAATGATGTATGTTTGTCTGATATTTAACATTGTTCTACATGTAGACGTCTTTGCACAGTAATGTAGCAGGTTTTAAAGAGAATTCATTTTTCATGTTCAAGCCACAAAGGTAAACAAATATAATTAGTTAGGATTATAGCTTATTTTGCTAATCAATATTATTCATTTAATCATAACTAAATTTTAAAGAAATTGCAAACTTATTGTTTACCTTTTGTATGTTTGTGTGTGTGTGTACATATGTACGTGTATATGCGCGAACACACGCATCATTGTGTTAGTGTTTTGACCATTATGGTAATATATATTGAATATACGACTGTAGGACTTTATACCGCTTCAGTGTCAATACATGGAAAATAACATGTCATTTCAATGGAGCTCTTAAAGTTGTCAATTTCAGAGCAATTAGTCTAAGGATGTTGACTTTGGCCTTGGGATTGGGCTTCGGCTTATTATGTTACTAGTTAGTGCCATCAAACAATAGTGCTGCTTGAATCTTTTGGAGGGTGTTTATATTTTATTGGACCAAGGCAATCAATTTTTAGTTGTACAGAATTTTTAGTGTTAAATGTTGTTGGATCTTTTGGGAATGTTTACATATGCATTTTCCTTTATTATATCAAGTTCTTCTGGAATAAATTACTGGAGCCACTTCTTCACTTAATTCATCAGATGTCCCAATGATTTGCCTTATGCTCTTCAAATATCACGAACCTATCATGCTATTAACAAACAAATTAGTTAACGTCATTTGCTTTGTAATCCTCATGCTTTGTCATCCTTATATGAAAACAAGCCAAAAATAGAACTTTTTGGACACACTTTCACATCTCCACAACCACTAACATTATCTTCTCCGCCCACTCTATTCACCTGCACAAATATCTACCCAACTTAAACCTGCATCGAATTTTTTTATAGAAATATTTCATCTATAAATACATTAACCGCAACATGCTTTCCCACACTTGCACTAAGGAAAATAAAATGCGCATCCATCGCTCATTTATATTTGTAACCGCTAGCAGCAGCGATCAACGCTACAGAATTGAGGCATGTTAAGAAAATCCCACAATTAACTAATGCTTTATTTTAGAAAAGGTTTGTTTTCACGACAACTGCCACTACTCAATTCAGAGGCTTGGCCAAGATAGTTGACATTCGGTACATTTTACGTAGCTGTGTTTTTTAATGTTGATTTTTACTGTATTATATATTATTCAATGCTAGGTTGAACACCATCATGGACCGAGTATCATCGTTTCCAGATTAATTTTTGGGTATAATCTATTTTGGAGGCCATTATATTTAGTGGGATATGCAAATATCGTTGAAGGATGAATATAGGTGAATAGAAAGATGATTTTCATATCACATTATCACTTAAATATGTATAAATATATATCATACAGAATGTGTGATGTCGGACTAAATGTTTACACAAAAGCATGGAGCATTTGAGCTGTATTGGTAAATTCAACATGGGTCTTTACTCATGTATGTTGGCTGGTGGTCTAGGGTTCAATTTTTATGCATTGCAATTTCTACAGAAATTGTTTTATATTATTTCATCCTTTTGAATTATCAAACCATATCCAGTCTCCACTACATTGTGCTTCCGTCTATGAATTCTATTATGCTAACTAAAATCAAAGAATGAATGACTGTTACATCATGTATTTTTTGTGAATACTTTGTGGCAGCGAGATTGAAACCACTACTATGCTTTTTGTTCGTTTCCTCTTCTTCCGGTTACTTCTGAAAATGTTGAGTACTACTGTTACATACGCCTGTAACTCTGTTGCGTGTGTTGTTATATCATTGTTACCTTAATTTGATGTTGCACTGTGAGAGTGTCAAGTAATGGGGCCTTTTTTTCCTTTGAAGTATCTCTTCCCTTTTGCGAAGAAAACAGATTAAGCTGGCTATTTTGAGAGCAGATAAAATAGGAGTTGAAGTCAATGGTCTTGCTGCATTGAACAAGGTGATTCCCCTCTTTTTATTTGACAAGATAATATTTGCTACACTGAATTGTTAACACTAAGCATTTAAATTATAAAGGTTAGTTTTTGTTTCTTTATGAATAAAAATGGTAATTATGTTGGATCTAGATTAACCCTAGAGGGGGGGTGAATAGGGTTTATCACAGTTTTTAAACTGAATTGAAAAACTGACAGGATATTAAAATAATAAACAGATCACAGAATGCAGTAGAAAATAAAAGTGCAGAAAGTAAATCACACACAGATATACCCAGCTTCGGCAAAACCCTGCCTACTGCTGCATTCCTAAGGTTTCTACTAGGTGTTATAAACAGATCCCGCATACAAGACCATGTACACTCGCAGCGCCTGCTCCTGTCCTAACCCTACGCTCAAAACCGTAGACTGATCGATATCCCCTCGATCAGATTTGCCCTGATTACAATCCCGTAAACAGTAATCCTAGATTTACAGACTCTAGTGGACTGGCAGTCAACTCCTTGACTGATTTCCTAGAATTTTACAGACCTCTAGAAACTGTTCTGATTGGTTTTTACAACACAAAAAAAAAACAACAACAAAAACAAAACAAAGGTAAATAAATATAAACCCTTAGGAAATTAAATAAGGGGTCATCCCCTTCTTATACCTTAAGCAAAGTGGCCGGCCCTTCTCAAATTAGTTCAGCTCGTTCCTCCTTTCTCTGAGAAATAAAAATGGCGGCTAGGGTTTTCTGAAACTTCCCCAAATCGTGACGCAGTTGTTTGATTGTTGAAATTTGGCTCTGGAATTAATCTCTGGTGCTTGAGTTAGATGCTCCTTCGTCGTTCGATTTGCTCCCTCTGTCTTGCGATCGAAAACTGTGAGTA
Organism: Allium sativum; assembly: GCA_030737875.1. Taxonomy (NCBI): domain Eukaryota; kingdom Viridiplantae; phylum Streptophyta; class Magnoliopsida; order Asparagales; family Amaryllidaceae; genus Allium; species Allium sativum. Next base: position 6,095,455 of record CM060912.1, read on the forward strand.
AAAATTGATTTTGAATCTTTGTTGCTCTCGAAATTGTGGTTGATTTTCGATGCCGATGTTTTGTTGGTTTTTTCCCCATATGTCGATGATGAAATGGTGTGTATAATATAGGGTAGAATTGAAACCCTAAAACTCTGATTTCACTATAAATGACTTGACTGATTCTGCGGTTTCCCCTTTTGGTTTGTTGCCTGATTTTGCTCGACTTTGAATGGAAAAAATGAGCCTCGAATTCTTTATGTCATATACTTCAGAGACGTTTGCTTTGTGAATTTGTGATGTTTCCTCTTTTGATAAATTCAGTTTTGAAATACTTTGCTTTGATGGCTCTTGTGATTGACTCTTCTTGGCTCCTGTCGAATTTGCTGGAAGAGTATTGAATACAAAATGATTTGTTTCCTGTTTTTGCCTTGATTGCCTGTCCCTAGAATAATCCATCCTTGATTTATGCTCTGCTATGAATTATTCTCTTTGAACACACTTGCAGAAAAAAAACTTGATATAAATCATGAGTCATTTCAGATTTATTTGCCAAAGATTTTCCGAATAAAATGCCAATTCTGGAAAATGTTTTAAAACATGCCAAACTAAACCTTTTCAAACTTGGAGCCAAATTATCTGTCCAAAAATGATGTGTGACTCAAAGTTGATTTGTGGAATAATTTTCTTTCCAATTTGATTCCTTTGATTGCACACACTGTGTATGCAAAAATAAATTGTTTGGACATTTTCCATATATTCATGGACTGATTTTTAGGCAAATTCCAATGCTTTTTTTTTTAAAAAATGGAAATAATATTCCATTTATGTTTCCTTGATTAAATTTAATCCATGAAAACTGTCAAAAGGATTTATTGCTCAAAGCTGATTTTCGAAATGAAATTTTGCCAAAACAAATGTTGAAAAAACAGGAAATCAATTTCTGATTTTAAAAAAAAACTTTTGCCAAAAACTGTTTGTTCCCTGATTCCACTAGTAAGGCTCGACTTGATCATTAGTGTTGACAATGACCATTTCAGAACTGAGAAGCTTTTCTTGCTTGTGCTTGTACGCATGTTCATACATAACTGAACTGATGCACCCACTTTTCTGAAATGAACTATGGTTCATTTTGCACCATCTTGTGCTTCATCTTGTATGTTGATTCACCATTAATTTGCTGTAGTATGCACCATTGTATAGCACTACCATATATGTACCATGCTCATTTGAATTCTCCATATTTAGCTGCTGAAGTCATTGCTGCTGCACCCTTTGACTTTGAGCTGCCTTGACCAATGGTTGAACTGTCATGTTTGTCACTTGTTCTCTGAATTGTTTGCACCACTTTTGTCTTTGTGCTTGCTTATGAGCTTGTCAATCATGCTTAAGTTTTGCCGTGTTGTTTTTGGGCTGCACTATCCAGTTTGTTTCTAAGTTTGCTATAGACTCTTTTACACCACATGCTCGACTTGCTTATGAACTTGAACATGCCTTGAATTTGCTCTCTTGTGCTGAATCATATATACGTGCTTCTTGACTTTGATTACCACTGATATGTCATGGTGCTTGGCCATTGATGTTGAGCATCATCACATTGGACCCATGACCTTGTACATATGAATATGCTGTGTTGTGCTTGTATTTATTTCTTGATTTGTGCCATGTAATCATGTACTTGCTCCACCATGCTACTTGAAATTTACTTGCTGTGTTGTACTCATGCTGACATCTGCTTGACAACATTTTGGCCTTGTTTTGTTGAGCTGCTTTTCTTCTTGTATTTACATGTTTGGTTTCACTGTTTTGCACCTGAAATATGAGTATACCATCTCTTGTGCTAGACCATTTTGAATTTTCATGTTTGACATTTTGTTTTTAAGATATATCAGCAGACTAGTCACACTATGTTGAGGCTGATCAAAAATCAGCAAACTAGTGTGATTATGTCGAGGCTGATCAAATCAGATCGAGTCAGAAAAATGATGAGAAACACACCGAAATTCTGAGGCAAATAATTTTTCAAAATAAAAAAATATATTTGCTAGAATTTAGAAAATTATTCTTGTTGCAGTGTACTTTGTGTTTCTGTTTTATGTGACAGGTAAGGAGGTGATGACTGGACTGACTGTGAACAGTGAAGATTGACAGAAGATACAAGACAGAAGATGAAGCAGCGTGTGAGTGAATGTGTTTGTATATGAAAGTGTATGTATGTAAATATGAGTGTTGAGACTGAATGGATGTACAAAATGAGTGACTGAGTTAATCTGTAATGAGAGGGCTGCATATATGGCATGAAGTGTAATACAGAGATGTACAAATAGTGGAGTATAAAATTTGTACTGTTTGATATTGAAATAAAATATTCTATTCAAATAAAATACTGTGAATATTTAAATTTCTGTACAGTTGTATTTTATTTAAATATAAATATTATATTCCAGTCGGTGATGTATAATAATAGTACAATATCAAACACATTAAAATAATATTTATTTGGTTGTTATCATCAAACAAAAATCATATAATTGTGTATACAACACCGTTATATACAACAATCTCCCCCTTTTGATGATGACAAACAAATAAAAGATTTTGTATACAATAGATGTGTTTGATAGTGAATATTGAACTCCCCCTATTTGAAAGCTCCCACTACACCAGAGACTCCCCCTATAACTGTGCATGAGTGAAATGAAAATGAACAATAATGAATTTTCAAAATTAAAAAAAATTTATAAAATATTCACTCATAAATCAAAATCTAATCCATTCTCCCCCTTTTGTTATCATCAAAAGGATACAGAGTTTAAAATACAGATGAATAGTGACTAACAAATATAATTTCAGCATAAGAGTAAGAACGGTCATCATAAATTTCAATCAGTCAAACAAAAAATCATAATATTCTAAGAACAGGTGGTATATTTCACATTGCAGAGAATGACGGATATACGATGAATTTTATAAAAATGAGGAGAGTTATAAAAAATATGAATATTTCCCAATTATTTTCAAAAGAATTTTATAAAATTAAAGCACCAAAAACGGTGATGGATTTGGATTATAATTAAAAATTCAATTTAAGTGAGAAAATCGAATAATCTCAAATCTCAATATCTATCAATCAACAAATCATAATACGTCATAATATTTTCAACACATTTCACAGATTAGAGAGATGGATTGATAGGTTGGTTTTTACACACCAAGGAGAATTTCAAGTTTATTTCAGTTTTTAGCACACTATTCCTTTTTCTTTTATTTTTATTTAAGAGCACACTGACCACGCATAACCAGAGCTTGGATTTTTAAATGAGGTCAGTCGCAGCTTAAATTATAAGTTGTCTCTTAACCATGCATGACCAGAGCTTGGATTTTTAAATGAGGTTAGAGACACACTTATGTATCAATTATATATTTTATCATTTTTAGCTTTAAATATGAAAAACTCCCCAGTATATACAACCAATATGAATGATAGAAATGTGATAGGTACAGAAATGGGCTGTGAAATAAATTTCTAAATTAATTATATTATGAAATATGACCAACTGTACCGGGATTATTGAAAATTTTCAATTGACACTAATTCTGAAAAATAACATAACCACAATTTCATCACAAATATTTTCACTGTTTATTCAAAAAAATATATTAAACTCTCCACATTTAAAAAAATTATCATGGATGGCAGAATGATGATAGATAATGAGTATGGTCGTGAAATAATTGCCAGTTCAAAGATATTATAATAAATATTCAACCATCATGAAAATCCAGATAAAACCTCCTCTTGTTGTGAAATATATTGCAGTCATAATTCATCACAATTTCAGATTCTGATATATTTTGATGAATTATAAATACAGAACAATTTGGATATTGATTTCAATTTCTGAATGAGTAAAAAATAAATAATTTTAAAATTGAAAAACAATTACAAGAAGAAATTAAACAGATAAAAAAAATTGAATCTATACAGGGTGATAATTAAAAAAAAACAGATGAGTGAAAAAGACTGATACCAAATGTTCTCGCTTATCGAGGAATTGAATTACACCCTGATGGACTATCATGGACATCTTAGGCTAAAGAAATTTAGACACAAACCCAGCTAGACAAATTTAGCACATTTATTTGTATAAGAAGAAAAATGTATGGATCTATACAAGGTGAAAATTTGAATCTCAGTACAGATGGGTGAAACAAATATAAGGCGTTTCTAATACCACTTGGTGTCTCTATTTACAAGGAATTTTAACATGATACTAAACAATAATGTCATAGACAAAAGAATTATTAAGTATCAAGCCCAAACAGACAGATAATAGATTATGCACATGTATCAGAGCAGCAAGCATGTGATTCCAGAACAGACATTTTTCAAAACAGTATCAGAGCAACACAGAACACAGTTTCAAATCATACTTGTCAAGATGATTGCCACATATGATGATTCATGATCTAATGATTAAAATACTGTTTACTTGAAATCATTTGAGGAATATGAAAATATCAGAATTTAATGAATCAATCACACCAGATTATAAATTTTTGATTTGAGATATGTGTGAGATTCAATAAATCAATAATTTCAAATGATTTTAAACAAACAAATAATTAGATCAAATAATCATGAAATAGGAGTGAATTTCAAGACCAGATTTTCAAAGGAATTTTTCACAAAATTTCTAAGAATGATTTCAGATCATTTACATCAAATAATTAAGAGATATTCATGATCCATAAATAAATAGTTTATTTGAAATCACTTGAATCAATGTCAAGTTTGAGATATAATGAATTATTCACACAAGATTGATTATTTCAAATTCAAGAGGTGTGTGATATTCAAAATATCAGGAATTTCAGATGATTTCAAACAGACATATTCTAACCATAATGATCATGAATAAAGATGGAATTCAGGATGTATCACTGATTCAAGCCAATCCGAAAATCAATGAAATTATCACAACTGATAAATATTAGAGTGCTGTAATGAGTATAATATTTTCAGCTTTTCTAAAATGAATTAGAATAAACTCAGAACAGCAAAGGTGTGTGAAATTTCATTAAATATTCAGATCTTAAAAAAAATTAGAATTCAAATTAACAGTGTTCAAGATATGCCATGAATGCTTCAGCACTGTTACGAATTCAAGAATAAAATAAACTACTAAACAATTGCAGATAATTACAAGATTAAATTCCGAATCTGGAAATGATTATAAACAAGAGAGTTTCATTCAAATAAATTGAATTTCCAGAAAATCATGAGAACTGCAATTTGAAGTTTAAGAAGCACAGAATAAACAAAGAGTTTTTGCAGTGACAAATCAAATAAAAAACAAATAGAAGAAAATAAAATAGAAAGGGGTAGAAGAAGCAGAAATAAACAATGAAAATTTTTTTTTACAAGGATGAGGTTAGAAATCATACCTGATTCACAGAAGACGTTGTGGATCTCTAACTCAGCAGACTTGGCTAAGGAACAGTAGACGATTCAATGATGTGAAGCAGTTTGAATCAGTTTCTCTTTTCAGCACAGTTGTTCCTCAGCCTCCTTTGGTACCTAACGATTGAGATGATCAAGTGGTCGAACAAAATTAGTAAAACCACTCACAGTTGTATTCATTTGTTTTGGTACCCAAACTCGTTTATATAACAAACCATTCGAATCTACCTTTGTACCTTTCGGGACCCAAATCTGTTTGAATTTAGTCGAAGCCGTTTTATTTTTATTTGGGGTCCAAGATTGTTTAAATGATTTGTTATCAATCAAAATCACATCACGTTTTTGATTTAAGAATCCTTTGAGAATGTTAGAGTTCAAATTTTCAAAACAAACATTTCCAAAATGATTTGAAGGATTTTTAAAACCAATTGAATTCCGTTTTTCAAACTCATTTGTTTTTCCAAGAACATCATTTTTTCCGAAGCCAAGACCCGATTTATTTCCAATAGAAACTTGGTTTTGTAACAACATATTCAATGATTTTTCCCCATTAGAAAATTTATCCAAAGTGGATTCTAATCGTTGAATTTTGGATTTTAGATCGCCATTTTCTTTTAATAAATTTGAGCAATTATTTATAGCGATCATCTGTTCAGCATTGGTCTGTTTTAAAACCAGATTCTCATTTTCTAGCAATTTAATTTTGGCTTGAGATTCCGAGATTTCAAAATCAAATCGTTTTTGTTTTTCAGACTCAAAAATCTTGGATTTTTCAGTCTCATTTTCAAGTTCTTTCAAAATCAAATCACTTCTCACCAAATTTTCATTTTCAGCAATCTCAAATTTGGAACTTATATCAGTCTTAAAAACTTCAAATTCCTTTTGTAGAAGATTGTTCAAATTTGATAACTCAATCTTGTTTTCTTTTAAGATCAGAATTTCCTTTTCAAACTTTTGAATATTTTTATTGAGATGAACAAGATTGGTTTTCAATTTTAAACAATTTTTGCAATTAGAATTTGAAGAATTCTTAACGTTTTTGAGTTTTGATTCCAAAACATTATTTTTGCAGATCAACTCAAGCTTCTCAGATTTCAGAAGTTTATTTTTAGATTTTAACTTCTCAACAGATTCAGTTAAACCATTTAAACGGTGAATCAAAGAAATATTTCCTGTTGAGTCTCCATCTGGATTTCCATCTGTACAACCTGTCAAGCACAAATCTGAAGCCGAGTTATCTTTCTGGGATTTTGAGCATTTGTCAATTTTTCCATATAGCGCGTTGAGAGTCTGCCAGATTTCCTGCGCAGTCAAACAATGGGAAATAAGGCTATATTGAATATCATCAATATACGAATATAAAATATGAGTAGCATGTAAATTAAATTCAATATCAACCCTACTTACAATATCATACCCATTTTTAATACTATTCCAACATTTAATATCAACAGATTTTAAATAAGATTTCATTTCTGATTTCCAATTTAAAAAATCTGTACCATTGAAAATAGATGGAATATGACTGGACTGACTCTCTATGGACTGACAACTAGGATTCATCATTTCTCTAGAGTTAACAGAATACCTGGCTCTGATACCAAATGTTGGATCTAGATTAACCCTAGAGGGGGGTGAATAGGGTTTATCACAGTTTTTAAACTGAATTGAAAAACTGACAGGATATTAAAATAATAAACAGATCACAGAATGCAGCAGAAAATAAAAGTGCAGAAAGTAAATCACACACAGATATACCCAGCTTCGGCAAAACCCTGCCTACTGCTGCATTCCTAAGGTTTCTACTAGGTGTTATAAACAGATCCCGCATACAAGACCATGTACACTCGCAGCGCCTGCTCCTGTCCTAACCCTACGCTCAAAACCGTAGACTGATCGATATCCCCTCGATCAGATTTGCCCTGATTACAATCCCGTAAACAGTAATCCTAGATTTACAGACTCTAGTGGACTGGCAGTCAACTCCTTGACTTATTTCCTAGAATTTTACAGACCTCTAGAAACTGTTCTGATTGGTTTTTACAACACAAAAAAAAAAACAACAAAAAAAACAAAACAAAGGTAAATAAATATAAACCCTTAGGAAATTAAATAAGGGGTCATCCCCTTCTTATCCCTTAAGCAAAGTGGCCGGCCCTTCTCAAATTAGTTCAGCTCGTTCCTCCTTTCTCTGAGAAATAAAAATGGCGGCTAGGGTTTTCTGAAACTTCCCCAAATCGTGACGCAGTTGTTTGATTGTTGAAATTTGGCTCTGGAATTAATCTCTGGTGCTTGAGTTAGATGCTCCTTCGTCGTTCGATTTGCTCCCTCTGTCTAGCGATCGAAAACTGTGAGTAAAAATTGATTTTGAATCTTTGTTGCTCTCGAAATTGTGGTTGATTTTCGATGCCGATGTTTTGTTGGTTTTTTCCCCATATGTCGATGATGAAATGGTGTGTATAATATAGGGTAGAATTGAAACCCTAAAACTCTGATTTCACCATAAATGACTTGATTGATTCTGCGGTTTCCCCTTTTGGTTTGTTGCCTGATTTTGCTCGACTTTGAATGGAAAAAATGAGCCTCGAATTCTTTATGTCATATACTTCAGAGACGTTTGCTTTGTGAATTTGTGATGTTTCCTCTTTTGATAAATTCAGTTTTGAAATACTTTGCTTTGATGGCTCTTGTGATTGACTCTCCTTGGCTCCTGTCGAATTTGCTGGAAGAGTATTGAATACAAAATGATTTGTTTCCTGTTTTTGCCTTGATTGCCTGTCCCTAGAATAAGTCCATCCTTGATTTATGCTCTGCTATGAATTATTCTCTTTGAACACACTTGCAGAAAAAAAACTTGATATAAATCATGAGTCATTTCAGATTTATTTGCCAAAGATTTTCCGAATAAAATGCCAATTCTGGAAAATGTTTTAAAACATGCCAAACTAAACCTTTTCAAACTTGGAGCCAAATTATCTGTCCAAAAATGATGTGTGACTCAAAGTTGATTTGTGGAATAATTTTCTTTCCAATTTGATTCCTTTGATTGCACACACTGTGTATGCAAAAATAAATTGTTTGGACATTTTCCATATATTCATGGACTGATTTTTAGGCAAATTCCAATGCTTTTTTTTTAAAAAAAAATGGAAATAATATTCCATTTATGTTTCCTTGATTAAATTTAATCCATGAAAACTGTCAAAAGGATTTATTGCTCAAAGCTGATTTTCGAAATGAAATTTTGCCAAAACAAATGTTGAAAAAACAGGAAATCAATTTCTGATTTTAAAAAAAAACTTTTGCCAAAAACTGTTTGTTCCCTGATTCCACTTGTAAGGCTCGACTTGATCATTAGTGTTGACAATGACCATTTCAGAACTGAGAAGCTTTTCTTGCTTGTGCTTGTATGCATGTTCATACATAACTGAACTGATGCACCCACTTTTCTGAAATGAACTATGGTTCATTTTGCACCATCTTGTGCTTCATCTTGTATGTTGATTCACCATTAATTTGCTGTAGTATGCACCATTGTATAGCACTACCATATATGTACCATGCTCATTTGAATTCTCCATATTTAGCTGCTGAAGTCATTGCTGCTGCACCCTTTGACTTTGAGCTGCCTTGACCAATGGTTGAACTGTCATGTTTGTCACTTGTTCTCTGAATTGTTTGCACCACTTTTGTCTTTGTGCTTGCTTATGAGCTTGTCAATCATGCTTGAGTTTTGCCGTGTTGTTTTTGGGCTGCACTATCCAGTTTGTTTCTAAGTTTGCTGTAGACTCTTTTACACCACATGCTCGACTTGCTTATGAACTTGAACATGCCTTGAATTTGCTCTCTTGTGCTGAATCATATATACGTGCTTCTTGACTTTGATTACCACTGATATGTCACGGTGCTTGGCCATTGATGTTGAGCATCATCACATTGGACCCATGACCTTGTACATATGAATATGCTGTGTTGTGCTTGTATTTATTTCTTGATTTGTGCCATGTAATCATGTACTTGCTCCACCATGCTACTTGAAATTTACTTGTTGTGTTGTACTCATGCTGACATCTGCTTGACAACATTTTGGCCTTGTTTTGTTGAGCTGCTTTTCTTCTTGTATTTACATGTTTGGTTTCACTGTTTTGCACCTGAAATATGAGTATACCATCTCTTGTGCTAGACCATTTTGAATTTTCATGTTTGACATTTTGTTTTTAAGATATATCAGCAGACTAGTCACACTATGTTGAGGCTGATCAAAAATCAGCAAACTAGTGTGATTATGTCGAGGCTGATCAAATCAGATCGAGTCAGAAAAATGATGAGAAACACACCGAAATTCTGAGGCAAATAATTTTTCAAAATAAAAAAATATATTTGCTAGAATTTAGAAAATTATTCTTGTTGCAGTGTACTGTGTGTTTCTGTTTTATGTGACAGGTAAGGAGGTGATGACTGGACTGACTGTGAACAGTGAAGATTGACAGAAGACTGAAGATACAAGACAGAAGATGAAGCAGCGTGTGAGTGAATGTGTTTGTATATGAAAGTGTATGTATGTAAATATGAGTGTTGAGACTGAATGGATGTACAAAATGAGTGACTGAGTTAATCTGTAATGAGAGGGCTGTATATTTGGCATGAAGTGTAATACAGAGATGTACAAATAGTGGAGTATAAAATTTGTACTGTTTGATATTGAAATAAAATATTCTATTCAAATAAAATACTGTGAATATTTAAATTTCTGTACAGTTGTATTTTATTTAAATATAAATATTATATTCCAGTCTGTGATGTATAATAATAGTACAATATCAAACACATTAAAATAATATTTATTTGGTTGTTATCATCAAACAAAAATCATATAATTGTGTATACAACACCGTTATATACAACAATTTACATAATGAAGCACTTAATGGTGGTCGGACACCCTTTGCCAATAAACATTCGGATCTAAAGTCTGAGTTATGCATGGTAATATACTAACTGCTGTTGTTGTTATTAGTGAAAATACATGTAGATGTTAAAGTTCTCTTGAGTGGAGCCACATCAAAGCTGGGAAAAGGCATAGCACTGTTTCCATGAAGAAAGTGGCATGTTTACAGGCATAGGTAAAACTTAATAACTCTCTAGTTGTGTTTGTTCAATTTATTGAAGAAACTTTCTCGTTATCTTCATTCAAGTGGTTGTTTCTTTATATATCGATGATTATTGTGTAAAGTCAAAGATGTTAATTAGACACTGATTTTTTGTATTCTATTAAAGAGATAAAAAGAGGACATCCTTCTTATATGCCATAGGATTAAAATATACTGCTACTGTATATAGCGTATATAAGTAGCAAATATAAACTTTGGCATAGTGTGAATTGCATTGAACAAGAGTTGGGTATCGATTGAACTTCGAAATTATATAATCTGTTAGTATTTGTGGTGCATACCTAGAGCTTAAAATGAATTTTTCTTCTCTTTCCATGTCTACCTACATATGCTTTTTTATATCCTGTGTATGATAAAGCTCTCCACCAAAATTACATAGTTAACATTTGATTTCATACTGCATTTGTGTAAAGTGAAGCTTGCTGCTAACACAAAGAGTTGAAACCAAAGCTTGCTGGATGGTTTTGTACAAAAGTAAATAATCACAATGCAATGTGCAGACCTTCAGATGACATACTGAGGTGTGTGTGATGGAGATAAGTTGATCTTGCAAAGACAGACAAATGATGTTAATCTAGATGTTTTATCATGAAGACACAAAATTCAGAGTGCTGCAAGATGTCTTACCTGAGCCTTACACGTTGAAAGGACATTGTAGCATGGTGGAGCAATTCAGTGATGCGAACAACAACCGTAGCTACTTCGGGTTGGATTGGGAAAGAGACGAGTAGTTGTAGAGTCATTCTCGAAGAAGGAGCTGTTATGCAATGAACAAGGGAGAGGTAAATTATAGGAACCTTTACTTGACAAATCTAAATTCAGGTGGCACTGCATAGAGAATGTTTAGTACTTTTTAGTATTGTTTATGAAATATTATGGATTTGAGATGCTAGAGCTATATTTTGGTTTGTACTTTTTAGTATTGTTTATGAAATATTATGGATGCATTATGTATTTTTAATGTAAGAATGTTTAGTATGTCTATTATGTAACGTTGATTGTTGATTATGAGATGAGTGATTAATATAATACATTGATTATGAGATGTTTGTGTTGATATTAATTGTGTTGTATTTAAATTAGGATTGTGTATTGAATGGAACACAAGTTATGTGTGTGATGAGTACGTGTGTGTGTATGTGTATATATATATATATATACACACACGTAGATCAGAAGGGGAATAGCAGCATATTACCAACAAAAAAAGGAGGTTAAGTTTACCTCAATTTAATTTTCGTCGCTAATCCCTTGGTAGTTAGTAAGGATTTACCAACGGCTTTTATAAATAATATTTTATTATAAATTAATTATCCGTCGGTAAATTTTCGGTACATAAATTAAAAGTAATTAATAAATAAAATTTTCTTTTTATTATAAAATTAGTAAAATGACGGAAAAATGTCGAAAAACTCATGCTAAATTCCGTCGCAAAATCTGACACAGATACCATCATGGTTTTTACCGACCTCACCGTTACGTAGGAAATCCGTCGCTAAGGCCTGTTTAGTGACGGATTAGAAGCGGATTTTTCCGCTGCGAAATGCGGTTTTTCTTGTAGTGAGACCACTCCGTACTACCATAACTTGTTGAAAAGAATTTTTGGCCTAATTTCCATGGGTATATAAAGTGGAATTTAAGATTTAACCAGGATTGAAATTTCTTTGCTTGTTAATTAAAGTCGGATTTCAATTTATGGTATGTTTTCTATGGATTTTATAAATACATATGCATTTTAAGCTTGGTTATAAAAACCCAAAATCAAGCAATTTAAGTTCATCCTAGCTAACGACATCGATTCAAGATTAATTTTCTTGATTCATTGGAGTTTTAGACTTTGAAATTATGGAATGGACGTAAGAATCAAGAGGGGTCGTCACCTAAACTCTTAAATATGGTGATGATATGCGTCAAACAAATCCCCACTTTGGTTGGTAAGGGTGTCAGAAGAAATTGAAATTTACCGCGAAATAAAATTCAATTAAGCCAACTAAATCAATTGAAAATTTGGTTGTGTAATAAGAATGATAACACATGACTTGGCTAATTCATAAGTTAGTCGATAAGGTGTTGGAAGAAACTTATATTTGTCGATAATATGATTGCTGATAAATAGAATTGAGAGGAATGAAGAGGTTAATAGAATTTGAATGGTCGTTGAATTTGAAATGAAAGGGATCTGAATGGTGAACCTCATTTGGAAAATATATCGAATGTAAATCTAAGTACGAACAACGTATGAGAAGGATATAAACATTTTTTTGAAGGAATATAACTTTATTGAGTAGAGGAATCAAGCTGAATAAAGTTTAACTCAGGAAATCGAATAATAATGATTTGAGAAATAAGTATGAAAAAATTCGAGAGTGAACATTTCTTAATTCAAAACATGATTTGAGAGTCGAATAAATAAGTCGAGTAAATGAAATAATATTTAATTTGAAATGAAATGGGAGAATGAATTCAATAATAGGAATAAAATAGAAGTCAGAAAAAGGAATAAACCATTTGAAAATTTGATAAGGGTTTGAAAACGACATTGAAATTTAGTGAACATGGTAAAATAGAATGGTTTATATAAAAGACCATAACTTATCTAACCTATGGTTATGGATTTAAGGTTAACTAAATAGAATGAGGAGAAGAAATAAAATGGAATTAAGCTCAAGAAATATAATTTGGTCGAATTAAAAACCAAATATAAATGAAATGAAATGTGGCTAAACTTGAATAATTAAAATCATTAGATCGGAACTAATCCAAGGGAACGGCTAATCGAATATGGATAAATAAGGTGACATTCAATGAAATAAGGGTGAATTAAATAAGAAAAATGGAACTTGGCTACTTGATTTATGTTTATGAATTTATTATTTAATATGGGTAAGTTAGTTGGAAAAGGTAAACAAATTTAAGTTTTGTTCGAAATTTAATGTTTGAAATGAAACGAGAAGTATATGGGAATGTGGTAAGCAATTGGATATGGATCCATTTCTCGAGTAAAAAGCGATAACTAATTGGTAGTGATAAAGATTTACCAAATTTTTGGAATCGAATGGTTAGAAACTTCAAATGAAATAAGTCGACGTTTATGCGAAAACCTGAAATATTGATAAGCTGAAACTAAGATGACCATAACTTTTGATGGGCTGATCGGAATTCGACGATTCTGGACTTTTCGGAAACCTTGGAACCTGAACTAAAACTATTGTTAATAGGGCCTTATCTAATTTCCATGTTTATTAGGTTGAAACGCAAGTTTTAGTCGTAGTACTATGTGCAGGAAATTCAAAACTGAAGCGTACGTCGATATTGTTTTGATCATAACTCTCTAACGGAGCGCCGGATTTTGATGTGCGAGTACAATTCGGAAAGCTCAGGATCTGAACTAAAACTTTTCTTTAATATGCTATGTAAAATTATGAGATTTAAAGGGGTAAAAACAGGGTTGAACAACTCAGATCTACATTTTTCAGTGTACAGGCTGAGATGTTCACCTTCACTAAAATGGTCATAACTTTTGAATGAATTATCCGAATTCGACGAATCTGGACAATTCGGAAAGCTTGAAACAAATGCTACAACTTTTTCCTCTGTTGGTCAAATTTCATCATTTGAAGGGTGATAAACCTCATCTTTTTCGCTGGTCAGTCGTTAACACTTTGGTTTTATAGTTGAAATAATTAGTATATGTTGTGTAGGCTATATATATTTGCTGTGTACCATATATATGTTGGATTCTTATGCCAATATGAGTATTTAACAGGTGTAAAGAAGGTGCGCTATGCTTTGGAGCTCGCTTGCGCTAAATACTTAAATGTTAAGGTAAATAAAATTGCAATAATGCTAAAGAAGGTACGTGTTGGTGTTATATGGTTTTATGGTTATAAATATGTTTTGTTTTCCCATTTTTGAGATGCCTCATCGAATGATGAGATGTATATTCGAATTATATATGTTGTGATTTTCCGGACCTCTCCGTACATAGGAGATGCTGCCGAAATTTTTCGTGATTTCGGGAGTTAGAAAATTTATGAGATTCTACAACTATATAACTTATTTGATAAAAGCTATTTTACAGGTATGAATTTGAAAGTATGATTTGTTTAATACCTTATTTCGTTCTCTTTTCGAGGACGAAAAGATTTTAAGTGGGGGAGAATGTAATATCCCATCTTTTCTGTATATTTAAATTTCGATTTAAATAAATAGAATGAAATATTATTTGATAAAAACCAAATTTTGTTGAGTATGATTACGATAAATTGGTTGAATTGAGATAAGAAAGTTTTGAAAATAAATTATGCTTAGAGAATGTTGTAATTTAGGATTTAATATGTGAAGTGGTTGAATAAAATTTAAGGTGTTAAGTTAAAGTTGAAATTCAAAATTTTATATTCAAATAATCGAATTCAGGAACTTAATTATGTGATATCGATGTATAAAAATTTATTTAAGTTATAATTGAGTTAAAAACGGAATTTAATAAATATTGGAATTTAATTAAAACAGTTAACCGAATAATTGAATATTTTATTTATTTAATTAACTGTGAAAATTTAACTGTTTTGACGACCGTCTTGGAATTCGACGAAACTGGCGCCATCGGAACCGGAATGGTGAATTATGATAGGATTTCATTTTGCGTTACAATCCGACTGGTAATTTGATCGTACGAGAGAAAGTGTGAAAGAGATCAATGTAAATGGATAATTGGGTGTTTAACATTGGGCCTTCTCTAATTATATAAATAAAACCTATTCAACACCACATCATCCCATTCTCACTACACGTATGATTTACTTCGTCAAATTTCATCTTTAATGGCTGAAACCATTCTCACAAACCCTAGATGAGATAAAAATACAAGCTTGAATTTCAAATCTCTTCAGACCCTAACGTATTATATATCAAATCGAAGCCCTCGACGATACGAAGCTCCTGGTGTAGTTCGTTTCAACATGCAGTGAACAGTTTCGCCAGAATTCGCAGTCAAAGGGCTACAATTGTGAAACCATAACATAGAATTTGGGCGTTTTTGATTGGAGGGCTAATGGAAGAATCGAGTTTCTGGGCATTGAAGAGGTCGATGAGAGAAGTTGATTGATGGTGGTCGAGGCTCTTATTGTTGAGTGGTTCGTCGGAATTTGGGGTTTTAAAGCCAGAATGGCGGAACTAGGGCTGGCTTTGGGTGGAGCTAGGGTTGATCGGTGGAGGCCTTGCGGGTATGGAATGGTGCGCCTCGACAGTAGGAAGAGTTTTGCTGTGGTCACGGGTCTTATCATGGCCGGAGTCGAGTGTTTCAGTTGGTCAAAGTGGCGCGGTATGGGTTTGTTGTTCACGGGTTTCCTGTAGCACGAATTGAAGAGCGGGAAGAAGAACCTCGGGCTGACGTGTCAATGCATATTTGGGTGAGAGATTATTTTAATTGATTTATATATTTTAAAATTTCAACAGTAAAATGCTGATAACTTTTGCGTTTTAACTCGGATTTGAGCGCGGTTTGTTGCGCTGGGATCGTGGCGAGATTGCGGACATTCTGACGTTGGTTTGGCTGCGTTTGAAGACTGTCAAATTTGGCCCTTAATTGGACGTACGATCAACTAAGGACGCAAAGGTGAGTGATTTTTCCACTCACGATGAACTGAATTGTTCCCATATTTATTAAATTAAATAAGGAAATAAGATTGATTGCATGGTTGTGTTTGTTTGTTGATGTGCTGTTCAAAATCTGACATGCAATTGTGTTAACATGCAAATTTAGGTCAATGATTAGTTATTTAATTTAATTTAAATTCCTAGTTGGAAATTCGAACCCTTGCTAAATCTTGAAATAGTTTAATGCTGATTAGTTGAATGGAATGGTTGTGATGGATGCTGGTTGAGATTTATTACTGAATTTATATTGACACTGCTAATGATCCATATTACAGTATATTTTATTTGCATGTTGATTTTGACGTTAAATCCCATTTACCCTTCATGTTACGGGCATCTAATAAACCTGGGATTTATCGATAAAATAAATTAAGAACACGGAGTGAAATGATAAATCCCTGTGACCCTGATTTGGATTGAAATGATAGATCCATCCCTGAATATCGAGAAATTAAATTTTAAATCACTTGGCCGTAGGATAGGAAATTATATACAAACATCGGTTGGTTAAATGATTTTTAAAATTTAGAAATTTTAGTTGAAAAGGAAATTTCAATTTAAAGGAATGATCTGATACTTGATAAACTTGGTTTCCTTTAAAGATCTGGATCGCGAATATGTAATTGAAATGGTTAAGAAAATTTTCCCAAACGAAGTGGAAATTCTTAGATTGGGATTTGAACATATATTTGAAATTTCCAATGTAAGGGTCAGGTTTGAATGTAATAAATTCTTATCGAATTTAATTTGGAATAAAGATGATTGAGGATACCTGTAGTGGTTTTAAACTTAAATATAAATATGGGTTTGAACCCCTAATATTGGGAGATGAGTTTAAGTGGTGTTTGAAACAAGGTATTGAACTATGTTAACTTCATTTGAGACAGGAGTATAAATCCAAGTGTTTGAAGTTCGGAAGAAAGAATGATTACGGTTAAAGGATTTAATTATATTTATTTTTCACTGTTTGATTTCAAATAACAATTTCCTTCTAAATTTATTTATTTAAAACTTTTCCGATAGTTATAATTAAATTTTCCTTATATTTTATTACCTAAACTAATTAGTAAAACCTTTAAATTATGTATATATATAGTGTTTTAAAATTATCTTATTTTATTTTAGCTATTATATCCTATATATATAGGTAATTTATATAAAGATTTCTATTTATTTATAAACATCTATTTTCAAGTTATATTAAATGATCGGAAATTCTTCCGAATGGAAAGTGTTAGGTTTAAACCGTGGTTCAAACGGAGTTGAGATAAGTTATATCCTCTTTAACTATGAAGTGATTTCTAAACCAATTTAATATGGAATGTGAATTTTATTCTACTCGAATATAAATTTATTTCCTGAGGGATTGAAATGAGTTGTTGAGAAATATACATTCTATTGGAATATAAATGGATTTCGAACATAAATCGATTTGGAATAACTGAAGCTTTGATATGAAATATATATTTTACTTATATATATAAATCGATTGTTTGAAATATTATATTATTTTAATGAATGGATATGGAAATATATTCTAGTTTAGAATATAGTCGGTTTGAGAATGTTTATTGACATGTTGATATGAAATTTATATTCTTTTTGAATATAAATATTGGTTCGAAATGAAATATAATATTTTGATATGAGGGTGAACCTTTATGAAATATAAAAGAACCAACCGATGTGAAAGATGTAAGCGTTAGTTGTTAAGGAGACCGGAGTCGACATAAGGCATACTCTCTGTCGGTGTCGATACCACTTTGACAACTGCGAACATTATGACGTATCCAGAGTGAGTATGATGACTTGGAGGCGATTATTGAATCGAAGAAGATGAACGATAACGAAATAGCCCTGACCTTCGGGTCAGAATTGAAATGACTAAAACAGAAGCTATACCGTGACTAATTGAGGTAGCATCTTTGATCGGACACACTTCTTCGATACTATTTCTATGACTATGATGATGATGATGATTTGGGCCCATTTGAATTTGCGAGTGTGATCCGAGGCGGGCGGTAGTGGCTGCTATGCGTTACCACCGGTCTGGGAGTGCAATTGGTAGAATCCTACCCTGGACATTGCCTCGAGTGCCTTGTCATATTTATTCATATTGAGCCCCATACGATTTTGATTTAGCATTTCCTTCTATGGAGTGCCCTCTGATAACACCAGTACGGTGAATTTAAGGTACTGTATAGACTGTTGATGCCTATAAACGGCGTAAGGGTAATACGGTAATCCCGCTTACGATATTTACTTTACTGGATAGACACTATCATAATAGCGTATTATACTATGTAAGTATTAGTTTAACGGATCCTCAAGAGACGGAAAAATCCCGTAACATCTCTTGAGTTACGGCACCCATGACACTGATGTTATTTCGTATTTTGATTTGACTAATATGAGAATGATTTGGTGTTGATCCGAGTGTTTGTTGTGTTTTCTTTTATGTAATACGCTCGGGTCAGCAGACATTTGCAGTTACCGAAGATGACTGTGCCTTGGAGACCGAAGACGAAGATTGGTATATATCTATCATATATATATGTATTTCCGCTGCATTTTATTTTCGCTGCCATGTGATGAAACCTGTATATGTATAACTCTGATAGTCAATGTATATAAATTTCAACTGTTTTTAAACAGCTATTTGTGTATTATATGTTGTCCTTCCGCTGTGAGATTCTGTTATTGTTTTTCTTTTCTCAATAACTGCCTGTATTTATGGTTTGTTCGGGTCGACATGTGTGGTTTATTGTCGATTTGAATGGTCAAAAAAATGTGGGTCGTTACAGTTGGTATCAGAGCGATGGTTAGCGATAACCTTGACTTTGTTGGGAATTAACTCGTTAGAGACAGGGTTAGTAGTGCCCTAGAATGAGTTTGAGTGATATGAGAGAGCGTACTTGTATTTTGATATAAATTGGTTTTATATTGTGTTGATTTGTTCTGTTGAATATTTATGGATTCCGGTCGATATATGGGACGCCATAGAATCGATAGGAATTTATAAATAATCGAACAGAATGATCGATATAATATGGTTTTCGATTATATTTAAAATATATCAAAAATATATTATTGGCTTTGAGTGCATATCCATTCGTTATTAGTAGGTGATAATACTAAGTTATTACCTATTATGGTTGATTTAATAATAAATCTAATGAAAATTTTTAATGGTTTAAAGAATTTGAAAATGAAATCTATTAAATACAATTGGGTGCGAAATATAATTTGCAAATAAAGTAGGGGTGAACTTGAGAACTCAATTCTGGGGTGTTTGAAAATAGTTTTGCCAAAGTTTTAAATAATATCATATTATTGGTATGATCGAAAGGAATGGTTTAAAGGATTTTTAAAAGAAATAAGTGTGTAATCCCTTCTCAGACATCAGAAATGACTTCGGTAATGAGTGCACACATTATCGACGTTTATTATGAAGTGTCTAAGTGGGGGAGACACTACAAGAAAACACTGATTTAGCATCAGAAATTTAGAAGCGGAAAATTCCGTCGGTAATTTGCGATGGATTTCCGTGTGATCTGCAAGGGATAATTTTTTGTTTTTTCAACTTTTTTTTCTGGTATTTATTTCCGTCGCCTTCTGTCATCCTTCACTAATCCGTTGCAGATTGCATCAAACCACAAACAGAAAAATTCTACCGCTATTTTCCACTGCAAATCCAAGCAGAATACCGACGAATATTTATTGAAGCTATTTTGCAGCAGAATTCCAGCAGATTTGCAAGAGATGTTTATATTATTTTTCTAAGATATACTTTAGTGTTATCTTTTAATAATTATTAACATTTTCAATAATTAATAATTAATTTTTTCTACTAATTAATAATTTTCTAATAATTAATAATTTTCAATAATCAATAATTAATAATTGATAATTTTCAATAATTATTAATTTTTAATAATTTATAATTAATATTTTTAATAATTATTAATATTTTCAATTATTATTATTATTATTATTATTAATTGATAATTATACTTAACATTTTAAAAAATTAAAAAATAATTAGTATAATATTTAATAATGAATAATATAGTATATTTATTTATTAGTTACCAATTAACTAATAATTGCTGATATAGTATAATTTATAGTTGATAATTGTTAATAAATAATAATGTATAACAAAGGTTTAAGTTTTATAACTGATATTTTATTATAATTTATGATTTATAATTAATTATTAAAAAATATAACTGATGATTTGTCACTATATTCGTTATTATGCACTCCTTCCTAGGCCCGGTCATACAAATATATTATGGTTCTCAAATAATAATTTAACATTTATAATTAGTAGATTATTTTTTATTAATATTAATGTAAGATAATTAATATGTTATTAGCAGATAACGGTGCGTAGTGCATTTTTTCAAATAGCAGTTCTTCTAATTTAATAATTGTGGCCATGCAATTTATTTTTTGTTCTCATTTTATTCTTTGGTCCACGGTTAAAAGGAGACATCCATAAAAAAAATTGGCGTCTTTCTTCAAACAATGTAAAAACGAATGGCGGTATCTAAAATTTCAATCCCGCCACAACTTCCAGATCTAAACATCGACCGCTCTTAAATAAACAATTGCTCTAACTCTAGATCTCAAAATCATTTCTTTTCCTCCCAAACCTAAATCAAAATGGCTCCAAAATTAGCAGCACTAGGAATGACAACGCCCATCAAAGCAGGATCCATTCCAAACCCTACACTCCTCAGAAGAACAGGCGAGACAAACGTTGTAACAACGATCCACGTCAACTGCTGAAACAACGGCACAACAATGGCCATGGTCATGAAAGACCTGTACTTCCTCTACAGCAATATACTCCTAAAATCCCCTTGCTTTAGCTTCTACGAATTCACGAATGCCATCGAATTCGGCCTCGATTTCTGATCCCGGGCCAGGTAATCGAGTTTGATTTGGAATTCAAAATCGGTTTATCTTCTTTGATTTCTTTATGTTGTACATTTTTTCAATTTGTTTCTATTTTCTACTTGGAGCTTGATTGGATTGTTATTTAACTAATAGCTGGCAACGAAGATGAAAAAAGTATACCCACAAAGTATAAGTGATAGCTTTAGTAATATTTTGTAAGCTGTTGAATGATGTATGTTTGTCTGATATTTAACATTGTTCTACATGTAGACGTCTTTGCACAGTAATGTAGCAGGTTTTAAAGAGAATTCATTTTTAATGTTCAAGCCACAAAGGTAAACAAATATAATTAGTTGGGATTATAGCTTATTTTGCTAATCAATATTATTCATTTAATCATAACTAAATTTTAAAGAAATTGCAAACTTATTGTTTACCTTTTGTATGTTTGTGTGTGTGTGTACATATGTACGTGTATATGCGCGAACACACGCATCATTGTGTTAGTGTTTAGACCATTATGGTAGTATATATTGAATATACGACTGTAGGACTTTATGCCGCTTCAGTGTCAATACATGGAAAATAACATGTCATTTCAATGGAGCTCTTAAAGTTGTCAATTTCAGAGCAATTAGTCTAAGGATGTTGACTTTGGCCTTGGGATTGGGCTTCGGCTTATTATGTTACTAGTTAGTGCCATCAAACAATAGTGCTGCTTGAATCTTTTGGAGGGTGTTTATATTTTATTGGACCAAGGCAATCAATTTTTAGTTGTACAGAATTTTTAGTGTTAAATGTTGCTGGATCTTTTGGGAATGTTTACATATGCTTTTCCTTTATTATATCAAGTTCTTCTGGAATAAATTACTGGAGCCACTTCTTCACTTAATTCATCAGATGTCCCAATGATTTGCCTTATGCTCTTCAAATATCCCGTACCTATCATGCTATTAACAAACAAATTAGTTAACATCATTTGCTTTGTAATCCTCAAGCTTTGTCATCCTTATATGAAAACAAGCCAAAAATAGAACTTTTTGGACACACTTTCACATCTCCACAACCACTAACATTATCTTCTCCGCCCACTCTATTCACCTGCACAAATATCTACCCAACTTAAACCTACATCGAATTTTTTTATAGAAATATTTCATCTATAAATACATTAACCGCAACATGCTTTCCCACACTTGCACTAAGGAAAATAAAATGCGCATCCATCGCTCATTTATATTTGTAACCGCTAGCAGCAGCGATCAACGCTACAGAGTTGAGGCATGTTAAGAAAATCCCATAATTAACTAATGCTTTATTTTAGAAAAGGTTTGTTTTCACGACTACTGCCACTACTCAATTCAGAGGCTTGGCCAAGATAGTTGACTTTTGGTACATTTTACGTAGCTGTGTTTTTTTATGTTGATTTTTACTGTATTATATATTATTCAATGCTAGGTTGAACACCATCATGGACCGAGTATCATCGTTTCCAGATTAATTTTTGGGTATAATCTATTTTGGAGGCCATTATATTTAGTGGAATATGCAAATATCGTTGAAGGATGAATATAGGTGAATAGAAAGATGATTTTCATATCACATTATCACTTAAATATGTATAAATATATATCATACAGAATGTGTGATGTTGGACTAAATGTTTACACAAAAGCATGGAGCATTTGAGCTGTATTGGTAAATTCAACTTGGGTCTTTACTCATGTATGTTGGCTGGTGGTCTAGGGTTCAATTTTTATGCATTGCAATTTCTACAGAAATTGTTTTATATTATTTCATCCTTTTGAATTATCAAACCATATCCAGTCTCCACTACATTGTGCTTCCGTCTATGAATTCTATTATGCTAACTAAAATCAAAGACTGAATGACTGTTACATCATGTATTTTTTTGTGAATACTTTGTGGCAGCGAGATTGAAACCACAACTATGCTTTTTGTTCGTTTCCTCTTCTTCCGGTTACTTCTGAAAAAGTTGAGTACTACTGTTACATACGCCTGTAACTCTGTTGCGTGTGTTGTTATATCATTGTTACCTTAATTTGATGTTGCACTGTGAGAGTGTGAGGTACGATAAATGATAGTTTATACTGCAGTCTACGTGAAGGTAAATAAATCTATGGAACAAGTAGAATTTAGTAAGGTTCTTATTACAAAAAAAACTATGAGCATACCAAAGAGATTGGTAGTTTGTAAAATGAATGTGATTGAGCAGCGTTCATATTAGATATTTGCTAAGTGCGCCTGCACAACTTTTACGAGATTAGGTACGTCCTGGTATAAAAGTTATACAATTGATGCTTTGATTTTAGGATCCATGCTAAACTAAGTTTTGATACCTCGGCAACTTGGTAGCTTTCCTTATTAAATATGTTAATTTCATTTTCCATGCCTACGTTCGTCAATGTATAATGAACTTTGAGTTAAATGAGTAGGAAAATCAAGTAAATTATCTCTTTGTTTTTCGTTTAAAACAAGCCCGTGTGCATAGCACGGGTGCGCACTAGTTTTTTGAAAAAAAACAGGGATACAAGATACAATTGATCAAACTTCAAGTAATAGGGCCTTTTTCTTCTTTGAAGTATCTCTTTCCATTTGCGAAGAAAACATATTAAGCCGGCTATTTTGAGAGCAGATAAAATAGGAGTTGAAGTCAATGGTCTTGCTGCATTGAACAAGGTGATTCCCCTCTTTTTATTTGACAAGATAATATTTGCTACACTGAATTGTTAACACTAAGCATTCAAATTATAAAGGTTAGTTTTTGTTTCTTTATGAATAAAAATGGTAATTACATAATGGAGCACTTAATGGTGGTCGGACACCCTTTGCCAATAAACATTCGGATCTAAAGTCTGAGTTATGCATGGTAATATACTAACTGCTGTTGTTGTTATTAGTGAAAATACATGTAGATGTTAAAGTTCTCTTGAGTGGAGCCACATCAAAGCTGGGAAAAGGCATAGCACTGTTTCAATGAAGAAATTGGCATGTTTACGGGCATATGTAAAACTTAATAACTCTCTAGTTGTGTTTGTTCAATTTTTTGAAGAAACTTTCTCATTATCTTCATTCAAGTGGTTGTTTCTTTATATATCGATGATTATTGTGTAAAGTCAAAGATGTTAATTAGACACTGATTTTTTGTATTCTATTAAAGAAATAAAAAGAGGACATCCTTCTTATATGCCATAGGATTAAAATATACTGCTACTGTATATAGTGTATATAAGTAGCAAATATAATCTTTGGCATAGTGTGAATTGCATTGAACAAGAGTTGGGTATCGATTGAACTTCGAAATTATATAATCTGTTAGTATTTGTGGTGCATACTTAGAGATTAAAATGAATTTTGCTTCTCTTTCCCTGTCTACCTACATATGCTTTTTTATATCCTGTGTATGATAAAGCTCTCCACCAAAATTACATAGTTAACATTTGATTTCATACCGCATTTGTGTAAAGTGAAGCTTGCTGCTAACACAAAGAGTTGAAACCAAAGCTTGCTGGATGGTTTTGTACAAAAGTAAATAATCACAATGCAATGTGCAGACCTTCAGATGACAAACTGAGGTGTGTGTGATGGAGATAAGTTGATCTTACAAAGACAGACAAATGATGTTAATCTAGATGTTTTATCATGAAGACACAAAATTCAGAGTGTTGCAAGATGTCTTACCTGAGCCTTACACGTTGAAAGGACATTGTAGCATGGTGGAGCAATTCAGTGATGCGAACAACAACCGTAGCTACTTCGGGTTTGATTGGGAAAGAGACGAGTAGTTGTAGTGTCATTCTCGAAGAAGGAGCTGTTATGCAATGAACAAGGGAGAGGTAAATTATAGGAACCTTTACTTGACAAGTCTAAATTCAGGTGGCACTGCATAGAGAATGTTTAGTACTTTTTAGTATTGTTTATGAAATATTATGGATTTGAGATGATAGAGCTATATTTTGGTTTGTACTTTTTAGTATTGTTTATGAAATATTATGGATGCATTATGTATTTTTAATGTAACAATGTTTAGTATGTCTATTATGTAACGTTGAATGTTGATTATGATATGAGTGATTAATATAATACATTGATTATGAGATGTTTGTGTTGATATTAATTGTGTTGTATTCAAATTAGGATTGTGTATTGAATGGAACCCAAGTTATGTGTGTGATGAGTACGTGTGTGTGTATGTGTATATATATATACACACATGTAGATCAGAAGGGGAATAGCAGCATATTACCAACAAAAAAAGGAGGTTAAGTTTACCTCAATTTAATTTTCGTCGCTAATCCGTTGGTAATTAGTAAGGATTTACCAACGGCTTTTATAAATAATATTTTATTATAAATTAATTATCCGTCGGTAAATTTTCGGTACATACATTAAAATTAAATTAATAAATAAAATTTTCTTTTTATTATAAAATTAGTAAAATGACGGAAAAATGTCGAAAAACTCATGCTAAATTTCGTCGCAAAATCTGACACAGATACCGTCATGGTTTTTACCGACCACACCGTTACGTAGGAAATCTGTCGCTAAGGCCTGTTTAGTGACGGATTAGAAGCGGATTTTTCCGCTGCTAAATGCGGGTTTTCTTGTAGTGAGACCACTCCGTACTTCCATAACTTGTTGAAAAGAATTTTTGGCCTAATTTCCAAGGGTGTATAAAGTGGAATTTAAGATTTAACCAGGATTGAAATTTCTTTGCTTGTTAATTAAAGTCGGATTTCAATTTATGGTATGTTTTCTATGGATTTTATAAATACATATGCATTTTAAGCTTGGTTATAAAAACCCGATATCAAGCAATTTAAGTTCATCCTAGCTAACGACATCGATTCAAGATTATTTTTCTCGATTCATTGGAGTTTTAGACTTTGAAATTATGGAATGGACTTAAGAATCAAGAGGGGTCGTCACCTAAACTCTTAAATATGGTGATGATAAGGGTCAAACAAATCCCAACTTTGGTTGGTAAGGGTGTCAGAAGAAATTGAAATTTACCGCGAAATAAAATTCAATTAAGCCAACTAAATCAATTGAAAATTTGGTTGTGTAATAAGAATGATAACACATGACTTGGCTAATTCATAAGTTAGTCGATAAGGTTTTGGAAGAAACTTATATTTGTCGACAATATGATTGCTGATAAATAGAATTGAGAGGAATGAAGAGATTAATAGAATTTGAATGGTCGTTGAATTTGAAATGAAAGGGATCTGAATGGTGAACCTCATTTGGAAAATATATCGAATGTAAATCTAAGTACGAACAACGTATGAGAAGGATATAAACATTTTGTTGAAGGAATATAACTTTATTGAGTAGAGGAATCAAGCTGAATAAAGTTTAACTCAGGAAATCGAATAATAATGATTTGAGAAATAAGTATGGAAAAATTCGAGAGTGAACATTTCTTAATTCAAAACATGATTTGAGAGTCGAATAAATAAGTTGAGTAAATGAAATAATATTTAATTTGAAATGAAATGGGAGAATGAATTCAATAAAAGGAATAAAATAGAAGTCAGAAAAAGGAATAAACCATTTGAAAATTGGATAAGGGTTTGAAAACGACATTGAAATTTAGTGAACATGGTAAAATAGAATGGTTTATATAAAAGACCATAACTTATCTAACCTATGGTTATGGATTTAAGGTTAACTAAATAGAATGAGGAGAAACAATAAAATGGAATTAAGCTCGAGAAATATAATTTGGTCGAATTAAAAACCAAATATAAATGAAATGAAATGTGGCTAAACTTGAATAATTAAAATCATTAGATCGGAACTAATCCAAGGGAACGGCTAATCGAATATGGATAAATAAGGTGACATTCAATGAAATAAGGGTGAATTAAATAAGAAAAATGGAACTTGGCTACTTGATTTATGTTTATGAATTTATTATTTAATATGGGTAAGTTAGTTGGAAAAGGTAAACAAATTTAAGTTTTGTTCGAAATTTAATGTTTGAAATGAAACGAGAAGTATATTGGAATGTGGTAAGCAATTGGATATGGATCCATTTCTCGAGTAAAAAGCGATAACTAATTGGAAGTGATAAAGATTTACCAAAATTTTGGAATCGAATGGTTAGAAACTTCAAATGAAATAAGTCGACGTTTATGCGAAAACCTGAAATATTGATAAGCTGAAACTAAGATGACCATAACTTTTGATGGGCTGATCGGAATTCGACGATTCCGGACTTTTCGGAAACCTTGGAACCTGAACTAAAACTGTTGTTAATAGGGCCTTGTCTAATTTCCATGTTTATTAGGTTGAAATGCAAGTTTTAGTCGTAGTACTATGTGCAGGAAATTTAAAACTGAAGCGTACGTCGATATTGTTTTGATCATAACTCTCTAACGGAGCGCCGGATTTTGATGTGCGAGTACAATTCGAAAAGCTCAGGATCTGAACTAAAACTTTTCTTTAATATGCTATGTAAAATTATGAGATTTAAAGGGGTAAAAACTAGGTTGAACAACTCAGATCTACATTTTTCAGTGTACAGGCTGAGATGTTCGCCTTCACTAAAATGGTCATAACTTTTGAATGAATTATCCGAATTCGACGAATCTGGACAATTCGGAACGCTTGAAACAAATGCTACAACTTTTTCCTAGTGTCTGTTGGTCAAATTCCATCAATTGAAGGGTGATAAACCTCATCATTTTCGCTGGTCAGTCGTTAACACTTTGGTTTTATAGTTGAAATAATTAGTATATGTTGCGTAGGCTATATATATTTGCTGTGTACCATATATATGTTGGATTCTTATGCCAATATGAGTATTTAACAGGTGTAAAGAAGGTGCGCTATGCTTTGGAGCTCGCTTGCGCTAAATACTTAAATGTTAAGGTAAATAAAATTGCAATAATGCTAAAGAAGGTACGTGTTGGTGTTATATGGTTTTATGGTTATAAATATGTTTTGTTTTCCCATTTTTGGGATGCCTCATCGAATGATGAGATGTATATTCGAATTATATATGTTGTGATTTTCCGGACCTCTCCGTACATAGGAGATGCTGCCGAAATTTTTCGTGATTTCGGGAGTTAGAAAATTTATGAGATTCTACAACTATATAACTTATTTGATAAAAGCTATTTTACAGGTATGAATTTGAAAGTATGATTTGTTTAATACCTTATTTCGTTCTCTTTTCGATGACGAAAAGATTTTAAGTGGGGGAGAATGTAATATCCCATATTTTCTGTATATTTAAATTTCGATTTAAATAAATAGAATGAAATAATATTTGATAAAAACCAAATTTTGTTGAGTATGATTACGATAAATTGGTTGAATTGAGATAAGAAAGCTTTGAAAATAAATTATGCTTAGAGAATGTTGTAATTTAGGATTTAATATGTGAAGTGGTTGAATAAAATTTAAGGTGTTAAGTTAAAGTTAAAATTCAAATTTTTATATTCAAATAATCGAATTCAGGAACTTAATTATGTGATATCGATGTATAAAAAATTATTTAAGTTATAATTGAGTTAAAAATTGAATTTAATAAATATTCGAATTGAATTAAAACAGTTAACCAAATAATTGAATATTTTATTTAATTAGTTAACTGTGAAAATTTAACTGTTTTGACGATTGTCTCGGAATTCGACGAAACTGGCGCCATCGGAACCGGAATGGTGAATTATGATAGGATTTCATTTTGCGTTACAATCCGACTGGTAATTTGATCGTACGAGAGAAAGTGTGAAAGAGATCAATGTAAATGGATAATTGGGTGTTTAACATTGGGCCTTCTCTAATTATATAAATAAAACCTATTCAACACCACATCATCCCATTCTCACTACACGTATGATTTACTTCGTCAAATTTCATCTTTAATGGCTGAAACCATTCTCACAAACCCTAGCTGAGATAAAAATACAAGCTTGAATTTCAAATCTCTTCAGACCCTAACGTATTATATATCAAATCGAAGCCCTCGACGATACGAAGCTCCTGGTGTAGTTCGTTTCAACATGCAGTGAACTGTTTCGCCAGAATTCGCAGTCAAAGGGCTATAATTGCGAAACCATAACATAGAATTTGGGCGTTTTTGGGGCTAATGGAAGAATCGAGTTTCTGGGCATTGAAGAGGTCGATGAGAGAAGTTGATTGATGGTGGTCGAGGCTCTTATTGTTGAGTGGTTCGTCGGAATTTGGGGTTTTAAAGCCAGAATGGCGGAACTAGGGCTGGCTTTGGGCGGAGCTAGGGTTGATCGGTGGAAGCCTTGCGGGTATGGACTGGTGCGCCTCGACAGTAGGAAGAGTTTGGCTGTGGTCACGGGTCTTATCATGGCCGGAGTCGAGTGTTTCAGTTGGTCAAAGTGGCGCAGTATGGGTTTGTTGTTCATGGGTTTCCTGTAGCACGAATTGAAGAGCGGGAAGAAGAACCTCGGGCTGACGTGTCAATGCATATTTGGGTGAGAGATTATTTTAATTGATTTATATATTTTAAAATTTCAACAGTAAAATGCTGATAACTTTTGCGTTTTAACTCGGATTTGAGCGCGGTTTGTTGCGCTGGGATCGTGGCGAGATTGCGGACATTCTGACGTTGGTTTGGCTGCGTTTGAAGACTGTCAAATTTTGGCCCTTAATTGGACGTACGATCAACTAAGGACGCAAAGGTGAGTGATTTTTCCACACACGATGAACTGAATTGTTCCCATATTTATTAAATTAAATTAGGAAATAAGATTGATTGCATGGTTGTGTTTGTTTGTTGATGTGCTGTTTAAAATCTGACATGCAAGTGTGTTAACATGCGAATTTAGGTCAATGACTAGTTATTTAATTTAATTTAAATTCCTAGTTGGAAATTCGAACCCTTGTTAAATCCTAAAACAGTTTAATGCTGATAAGTTGAATGGAATGGTTGTGATGGATGCTGGTTGAGATTTATTACTGAATTTATATTGACACTGCTAATGCTCCATATTACAGTATATTGTATTTGCATGTTGATTTTGACGTTAAATCCCATTTACCCTTGATGTTACGGGCATCTAATAAACCCGGGATTTATCGATAAAATAAATTAAGAACACGGAGTGAAATGATAAATCTCTGTGACCCTGATTTGGATTGAAATGATAGATCCATCCCTGAATATCGAGAAATTAAATTTTAAATCACTTGGCCCTAGGATAGGAAATTATATACAGACATCGGCTGGTTAAATGATTTTTAAAATTTGGAAATTTTAGTTGAAAAGGAAATTTCAATTTAAAGGAATGATCCGATACTTGATAAACTTGGTTTCCTTTAAAGATCTGGATCGCGAATATGTAATTGAAATGGTTAAGAAAATTTTCCCAAACGAAGTGGAAATTCTTAGATTGGGATTTGAACATATATTTGAAATTTCCAATGTAAGGGTCGGGTTAGAATGTAATAAATTCTTATCGAATTTAATTTGGAATAAAGATGATTGAGGATACCTGGAGTGGTTTTAAACTTAAATATAAATATGGGTTTGAACCCCTAATATTGGGAGATGAGTTTAAGTGGTGTTTGAAACAAGGTATTGAACTATGTTAACTTCATTTGAGACTAGAGTATAAATCCAAGTGTTTGAAGTTCGGAAGAAAGAATGATTACGGTTAAAGGATTTTATTATATTTATTTTTCACTGTTTGATTTCAAATAATAATTTCCTTCTAAATTTATTTATTTAAAACTTTTCCGATAGAACTATTTTGTTATAATTAATTTTTCCTTATATTTTATTACCTAAACTAATTAGTAAAACCTTTAAATTATGTATATATATAGTGTTTTAAAATTATCTTATTTTATTTTAGCTATTATTTTCTATATATATAGGTATTTTATATAAAGATTTCTATTTATTTATAAACATCTATTTTCAAGTTATATTAAATGATCGAAAATTCTTCCGAATGGAAAGTGTTGGGTTTAAACCGTGGTTCAAACGGAGTTGAGATAAGTTATATCCTCTTTAACTATGAAGTGATTTCTAAACCTATTTTGTAATAACCCGTAACTTCCCCGTGAAGGAAAGCACGAATCGCTTTGAGAACAAGTCACATCAGAACACAAACAGAAGAACATTTCATTGTTTATTACAACAATTCCATCAGAATACAAGAATATACAGAGTATGAATAAATATTACACATTTGACAAATATCAGAGATTTAAATACATTACTTCAGCGGAAAAATAATACAAAACACAACTGAAAGAAATACACGGATACAGAGCTTTCCGAGTATCGTTCCAGCAGTAAACCAGGATCCTGTGAATATAAATCTGCAAAGCCCAACTACTAGCTGCCTGTGCGGAAAATAAGGGCACCCAGAGTTTAGGTTAAAACAATAAACTCCAGGTCAGTCATGTGACTGGTGTGAGAACTAAAACAGTTTTTAATTTGATTTTTAAAGTTCGGTAAATCACGGGACCACGCTGTATAACACGGAATGGGGTTTTTTTACCCTAAGAATACCAGTGCATAAACAAATAGCGCAATGCTAAATAAAGAACAATGAAGCTGTTATAAGACCCAGGTCCCACCACAAAATGCAACGCAAGCCGGAGGATAGGGTTTTACCTTACAACAACCAAATAATGCTTGATACGCGAAATTTAATCTTTTTTTATTACTATAAGTGAAGAAAACAACTTCAATCATAATGTATAAATCATAGGCGGCATGAGTGCCCCATCCCACTATGTCGCCATACTAGGCTCTACAAATAAAACCGAAATGTCATATATTGGAAATTGGATTCCATCATGAGTCGAGGCATGAGGCAAGCTCCTATCCGATTCGAGACACTCTAGCAAATGTCTCGGGACCACACACAGCGATCCTTGTAACCTCCAAGGTCGGTCCTCTCTTACTTTTGAGGATTAGTATTCCTGAACACACGTTTCCCGGTCCTATAGGACCTATAAAATGGTCTGTACGTCGTCTCACATAGTGCCAATCATCGACTATATATTCGAGGCGCCTCGCATTCCAACAACCACACAGGTGAATAGTATATAAATGTCAGCCAGTTTAAGCACTGACACCACCACTAGCTAGAAAGAAACGTCGTGCACTCCTTGGGTCCTTATCCCGTTTTTGACTCATACCGAGGTATGAGGCTTGCGAATTAACGCTATACACAAAGCTGTGCCACTTAGGCCGTGCTTTGATCATCAACCACAAGACTTTGCTTTTAACAAAGCCTTGATCATTTGCCACTTAGGCATGCCACACAGGCAATTCACTCCATGCAACTGATTTCTATCGATATATAATCTCTGAGCTCGTACGTCTCAGAGAAGGGCGTTAAGCAAGAGAATAAATTCTCCGTCGCCAAACAAATCTATATTTAATAGAGATCAATCAACACATAATAAAATCAAGTGTCAGACACACAGTCCATTTACAAGTTCGTTCTGGGTCTGAACGAAACCGGAGGCACTTTCCTCGCATATCCGTCGATCTCCAAATACGTCTGGACGATCACAAACTGATTCCCTCCTCTTGGGTGTACATCCCAATCAAGATCATCAGTAATCACCCAAACGATGTAAAGACCTCCGGTCTTCAACCACCGTCTTCATCTTCGACTTATCGTCGAATCGGTTATTCAGAATGGGTATAAACCCAGCCTTTCCGAATAACCCGCATATATAATAAACAAATGTTACACAAACACAACATACGCCTCATTCCAATTCAGAATGCTCTTTTATTCAAATATTCACATCATTAGGGAATAGGTTCCCATTAATTTTATCAAAGCTAAATTCTTTTAAATTTATTCTTTAATCTTCCTTTGGATATCAAATCAAACCGTATTAAGGTTTTCTAAACTAGTCGGGATTCGCGAACCATACCGAAGTAATCATTTATTTTATTTCCCAGTCCCAACCAATTCATCCCATGGAGAAAAACTGGTAACACCCCATATCTAACACCACGGTGCTATCGGTAAAATTAATTACCATTTCACGTTCAAATCTAATTAAAGATTTAACTATCGCTTGGAGCAAAACTGGTGATACTCCATTCTCAATCATTTCAATCTAATTAAAGATTCATTAAAACTTCACTTAGTTTAAATCTTTAACTGGGTTAAAGAACCAATGTCATTTAAAAACACGGTTCACGACAAACCCAAAATCCCATTTGATATTAAATACAAGACTCTGAATAGAAAATATATCGGCTTATATTCAATATCAAATTCTAAAACCAACAAATACCGAATTGGAAATAAAGATATAAATATATCTTTCAAATTTCCACAACCATATCTGTATAATCACGAAATCCAACATCGAAATATTCTGAAGATAATTTCGATTCAAATTCATTCCAATTCGTATATTGGAAATTCTGATTATTTTTAAAACCACTTCAAATCCAATTTATTTAATCAAAAATATTTAATTATAATTCTAGTTCATAACTAGTTCATTTCGATAAAAATATATTTTTATCCTTACAAATGTGGAATTTTTAAACCTAGTTCCTTCCAATTCATATATTATGATTTTACACAAATTATTGATAATTTTAATAATTTTATCAAGTCCTGTACGGTCGATTTCCAATAACTGTTGTCGAACTGCACTTACAGCGACCTTTTCCAAATTTGATTTGGACATAACTCCAAATCCAACCATTTGATTTCAAATTTCTAATATTCATTGGAAAGTTCTTTTCGATACGAACCCAACGATCCCGGTTTCAGGAGAATTCGACGGTCGGATCTCCCGTTACGTCAATTCAAAGTCAATGGTCGAAATTCGCGAACTGCCGCGGCGCGGCGCGTTCTATTCAGGCCATTTAATATATATAATATATATATTATATATTTTTCGTCGATTTCCATTTAAAACGTATTTTATAAATCGTTTTAAATTCGTTTTCAAATCAATTTCAACTTCATATTCAATTTTAAATCAAAATTGAATATTCCATATCATCAATATATATATAAATAATAATATTTTCAAAATGTTATATTTTGAAATCACTTCTTTTTCGCTATTCATTAAAAAATGAATATAATGGATATAAATATCGTTCGCGTCAAAATGGTGCATATCTAATCAACACGGCTTTATATATTTCAATAACTTCGTTATTCTATCCAACAAATGAATATTTTCTTCAACACATGAATATATATTTCTTTCAACACATGAATATTCTCAACACATGAGTATCGTCAACACATGACTATTTTTGTTATTTAATATATTTGATAAAATTGTGATTTTTATTATTTAGAGATTTTTTACTCAACACACGAATATTTTCAACACATGATTGGTTTCAACACATGAATTATTTCAACACATGATTATTCTCAACACATGAGTATTTTGTTTTATTCAACACATGAATATAATTTATTTTCTAAATTGGAATGAGACCCAATCAATTACCATATAATGTTATTTATATGGATTCCATACAACACATGTATATAATAGCAATGATAAATAATCAACCATCATCCAAAGTGCACTACACAACTGTCTGTCAACCTATCGATCGACACACAACTATACAATTGGGATTAGTGTACATCAAATATCATCCCAATATCCGTGCGGGGTTTCAAATCAACAAACACAGATTTTATTTGTGCAGTTGGGCGATTTGTAAAATTTATCGACCCAATCATTATCAGTCAAATCAGTGTACATAAACAAATCGTCTGATTTGTAAATTGAATATTTTAATTTATTCACACACACGTTAAAAATTATATTTTTAATGATAAAATATTTTATTCAACCTATGAATATTCTATTAAGTTCATTTATTCAATAAAATGATCCTTTTATTTTTCTAACATATTTTAGAAAATTTCGACGGCATAACGGCACGATACTAGAAACGGGATAAGGCCTAGCCTTGTCCCCAGTCTAATAATGGCATGCGCCATACACATACCAATCTAATCAATTCCATTTCACCCAAACAACCAAATTCAAACAAATAATCCTATCAACTACACAACCAAACAAACAAGCCGTCCATGGTCTGTGGACGATGGGTGTCGGGTGCTACTAAGCATCGTCTGCATCCTAGTATATATTTTTAACTAGAAAAGAAAATTTAAAGTGAGAAGTTCTCACCCATAAGCTAAACCAAACAACGCGACTCTTCATATGTAGGAAATCTTCGTCGTGCTCTCTTTTGTCATTCTCCGCACTTGAATTCGCCTCTTTGGCTCTAGAAGTTGCATACGACTTCCAAACTTCACCAAACTTTGTCACTAGCCTAAACGCGCCATTCCGGACAACTTTGGTCTAGGGGACTTTTTTCCAAAACTGTACCAATTCACCGGAAATCACCAAAAACAACAGCAGGTCCGTCGACTTCGGATGCGTTTTCCGGACAGCTCCGCAATCCAAAATATGACTTCCATATAGCCAAATCGAAGAGAAGAGAGTGCTCTTCGACTTTGATTTAGAGGAGTTTTGGCTAAAAATGCACGGTTTGGGAGTTATTGGCGAAATAGTGACAGGGTGTTATTTGCAAAACGAGAATTTTTAGTGAAAATGGGTTTTTGGGTGTAGCGGGGCCCACGTCCGGAGTTGGGGTGGTGGGTGGTGGCGCCGGACCTGATTGGACGTGGGGAGGTGGCTGAGGTGCGACGGTGGGGCCCATGGTGGCGGGTGATGGTGGATTTAGGGGCTAGGGTTTGCAAAAATTAAAGAGAAGAGAGAGGAGAGAGAGAGAGGAGGAGGAGGGGGTGGCCGGAGGGGAGGAGGAGCGGCGACGGAGGATGGTGGCAGCGGGAGGAGGGGAGGCAGCAAGCTTTGGGAGGAGGTCTCCTTTTTGGAGAAAGAGGAAGAAAAGAGAGGTAGGAAAATAATGAAGAGAAAAGGAAGAGAAGTGGTTTATATGCATGCTTCTCTCATATCGTCCGAATACAAACGATCTACGATTGCCGCGGATTTCGTACACGAGATACTAGACGTGAAGACGAGTCCAACGAAACAAGTTTCGTCGAATTCCGAATTCGTTTGACCGTCCGTTAAAATTCTCAAAAATGCTCAGATAAGCTCTAAAAATGCGATTTTGGCGCACCATTTCTTCTTGCACGCTTACATGCTAACTCCAAAAATCATGCCCTTTTCGATTTAACCATTTTTAGACGATAAGAATTCAGAAAAAAAACGGAATCGAATTCTGAGGTCGTATCAATAACGTTCCTTTGTAAAATGGCTGCCTGTTTTACCCTGAACTGTTTTAGCTCGCACGGCCACATACTAACTCTGTTCGACGCGTCCTTTGGACTCGACAATGATTTGTCATTATGAATCCAGAAATATTTATCTCGTTGAATTCTGAGCTCATATGCAAAATTTCACTTTTTGATGGCTATGTATTGTTAACCGAAAACCCCCAGCCAATTGCCACTATTCCGGGTATCGGAATATACCGAAGCATATAGTTTCGGAGCTGTAAACGGCATTTTGAACTCAATGGAAGTGGTTTCGAGTCCAAATTCATCCGTATGCAAAATGTAACTTTTTGGGCCATATATTATAATATAATGAAAATATAATTAAATTCCATAGCGGATTTTCTGAATTTTAAACTCGGCATATCTTTCAACTTCTAAAGTGAAATCTCAATTCCTTAACTTTGTCTGAAAGATATTGTTATACAGATTCAAATATTTCTTGTTTCGTCCAATTCCGACTTAAAATGAATTCTATATATTCATTTGAAATTAGAAATCGAATTTTCGAACTACCGCGCCATTTCAGACTCGTTATATAATTAAAATAAATTTATTCGTTTTAACTTCGTCGAAAATAAATTTTTCGTCGTTATTATTTAAAATAATCCATTATAAATAATCAAAATCCATTAAAATCGCCAAAATAAAAAATTTAAATTGTCTCATAATTTCCGGTTTGTTACATTCTTCCCAACTTAAAATCTTTTCGTCCTCGAAAAGGAACGAAGCTGAGAGTTGTTTAACTAATTAACTCAACGTTCATTATTTTCATTACAGCTTAAGTTCTTCAACTTTTCAGTTTCTAAGAACTTTTCAATTTTTTCAAAAATTCGGCTAACACCCTAAATTTTCGAAAAATTTCGTCATAACCTCCTTTGTACCGGGAGATTCGAGATATTTCAAATAGCCTCCCATGACCCTTACCAATCCAAAAGAAAAAGAAAATGCCAAGCGGCAAGCCAATCGGCTCATAAAATCATCAAATCCCCAAGAAATACAATAAACACGTACCTATTTGTCGGGCAAACAATTTTATTCCTCTTCTCTAGCCTCCTTGCTATGACCTATTCAATGTATACACATGTATATGCATGCAATTTCAACCAATTTGCAATTCAGTTCAATATTTGATACAATTTCGCTACATATACCTTACATTCACATAATGGTCTAAAATTTTAATTAATCAAACCAACAATCATACAACACAACCATCAATCAATTAGTTGATTATCGTTTCAAACTTATAACTTTAATACATAGTCAAAAATCATGTTTATGATGCCAAGTCACAACAATATATCCTATCTAAATTTTGGTTCTCACACCAGTCTAATGGAAATATATAGACATCCCACTTTCGAAACTCGAACACAAATTCTGATGATG
The DNA here is from genome assembly GCA_030737875.1 of Allium sativum. Lineage (NCBI taxonomy): Eukaryota > Viridiplantae > Streptophyta > Magnoliopsida > Asparagales > Amaryllidaceae > Allium > Allium sativum. The sequence continues at coordinate 6,133,317 of CM060912.1, forward strand.
ATCGATCAATCATCAGAACCATCTACGCGCGACTAGAGTGTGATTCTATATCTATCCAGCATATTCAAGGCTTTGTATACATGTTTGCAAGGCGTATATGCAAAATCTTTATATACTGGATTTTCCAAATCAAATTTAAAATAAATATTCAAATACGTATAAAATGGTTTAAATCTTCAAAACAAAGTTTGTTTCATTTTTATTTTTTTATTTTTTTTTAAAAACAACACTCTTTGCACTCGTTCTAGGACACTACTGATCCCATCTCTAACGAGTCATTCTCATTGGATATTACAAATCCAATCTCTGATGAATCCTTTCGTTTGGTTCTAATGTGTCTTATTCTCGAGCTCTATAAACCAGAGCTCCGATACCAAATGTAATAACCCGTAACTTCCCCATGAAGGAAAGCACGAATCGCTTTGAGAACAAGTCACACCAGAACACAAATAGAAGAACATTTCATTGTTTATTACAACAATTCCATCAGAATACAAGAATATACAGAGTATGAATAAATATTACACATTTGACAAATATCAGAGATTTAAATACATTACTGCAGCGGAAAAATAATACAAAACACAACTGAAAGAAATACACGGATACAGAGCATTCCGAGTATCGTTCCAGCTGTAAACAAGGATCTTGTGAATATAAATCTGCAAAGCCCAACTACTAGCTGCCCGTGCGGAAAATAAGGGCACCCAGAGATTAGGTTAAAACAATAAACTCCAGGTCAGTCATGTGAATGGTGTGAGAACTAAAATAGTTTTTAATTTGATTTTTAAAGTTCGGTAAATCAAGGGACCACGTCGTATAACACGGAACGGGTTTTTTTTACCCCAAGAATACCAGTGCATAAACAAACAGCGCAATGCTAAATAAAGAACAATGAAGCTGTTATAAGACCCAGGTCCCATCACACAATGCAACGCAAGCCGGAGGATAGGGTTTTACCTTATAACAGCCAAATAATGCTTGGTACGCGAAATTTAATCTTTTATTATTACTATAAGTGAAGAAAACAACTTCAATCATAATGTATAAATCATAGGCGGCATGAGTGCCCCACCCCACTATGTCGCCATACTAGGCTCTACAAAAAAAACCGAAATGTCACGTATTGAAATTGGATTCCATCATGAGCCGAGGCAAGGCGCAAGCTCCTCTCCGATTCGAGACACTCTAGCAAATGTCTCAAGACCACACACAGCGATCCTTGGAACCTCCAAGGCCGGTCCTCTCTTACTTTTGAGGATTAGTATTCCTGAACACACGTTTTCCGGTCCTATAGGACCTATAAAATGGTTTGTACGTCGGCTCACATAGCGCCAGTTATCGACCATATATTCGAGGTGCCTCGCATTCCAACAACCACACAGGTGAAAAGTATATAAATGTTAGCCAGTTTAAGCACTGACACCACCACTAGCTAGAAAGAAACGTCGTGCACTCCTTGGGTCCTTATCCCGTTTTTGACTCATACCGAGGTGTGAGGCTTGCGAATTAACGCTATACACAAAGTTGTGCCACTTAGGCCGTGCTTTGATCATCAACCATAAGACTTTGCTTTTCAACAAAGCCTTGATCATTTGCCACTTAGGCATGCCACACATGCAATTCACCCCATGCGACTGATTTCTATCGATATATAACCTCTGAGCTCGTACGTCTCAGAGAAGGGCGTTAAGCAAGAGAATAAATTCTCCGCCGCCAAACAGATATATATTTAATAGAGATCAATCAACACAGAATAAAATCCAGTGTCAGCCACACAGTCCATTTACAAGTTCGTTCTGGGTCTGAACGAAACCGGAGGCACTTTCCTCGCATATCCGTCGATCTCCAAATACGTTTGGACGATCACCAACTGATCATTCCCTCCTCTTGGGTGTACAGCCCAATCAAGATCATCAGTAATCACCCAAACGATGTGAAGACCTCTGGTCTTCAACCACCGTCTTCATCTTCGACTTATCGTCGAATCGGTTATTCAGAATGGGTATAAACCCGGCCTTTCCGAATAACCCGCGTATATAATAAACAAATGTTACACAAACACAACATACGCCTCATTCCAATTCAGAATATTCTTTTATTCAAATATTCACATCATTAGGGAATAGGTTCCCATTAATTTTATCAAAGATAAATTCTTTTAAATTTATTCTTTAATCTTCCTTTGGATATCAAATCAAACCGTACTAAGGTTTTATAAACTAGTCGGGATTAGCGAACCACACCGAAGTAATCATTTATTTTATTTTCCAATCCCAACCCATTCATCCCATGGAGCAAAACTGGTAACACCCCATATCTAACACCATGGTGCTATCGGTAAAATTAATTACCATTTCACGTTCAAATCTAATTAAAGATTTAACTATCGCTTGGAGCAAAACTGGTGATACTCCATTCTCGATCATTTCAATCTAATTAAAGATTCATTAAAACTCCACTTAGTTTTAATCTTTAATTGCGTTAAAGAACCAATGTCATTTAAAAACACGGTTCACGACAAACCCAAAATCCCATTTGATATTAAATACAAGACTCTGAATAGAAAATATATCGGCTTATATTCAATATCAAATTCTGAAACCAATAAATATCGAATTGAAATAATGATATAAATTTATCTTTCAAATTTCCACAACCATATCTGTATAATCACGAAATCCAACATCGAAATATTCCGAAGATAATTTCGATTCAAATTCGTATATTGGAAATTCTGATTATTTTTAAAACCACTTCAAATCCAATTTATTTATTCAAAAATATTGAATTATAATTTTAGTTCATAACTAGTTCATTTCAATAAAAATATATTTTTATCCTTACAAATGTGGAAATTTTCAACCTAGTTCCTTCCAATTCATATATTATAATTTTATCAAGGCTTGTACAGTCGATTTCCAATAACGGTCGTCGAACAGCACTTACAGCGACCTTTTCCAAATTGGATTTGGACATAACTCCAAATCCAACTATTAGATTTCAAATTTCTAATATTCATTGGAAATCTCTTTTCGATACGAACCCAACGGTCCCGATTTCAGGAGAATCCGACGGTCGGATCTCCCGTTACGTCAATTCGAAGTCAATGGTCGAAATTCGTAAACTGCCGCGACACGGCGCGTTCTATTCAGGCCATTTAATATATATATATATATATATATTATATTTTTCGTCGATTTCCATTTAAAACGTATTTTATAAATCGTTTTAAATTCGTTTTCAAAACAATTTCAACTTCATATTCAATTTTAAATCAAAATTGAATATTCCATATCATCAATATATATATATATAAATGATAATATTTTCAAAATGTTATATTTTGAAATCACTTCCTTTCCGCTATTCATTATAAAAATGAATAAAATCGATATAAATACCGTTCGCGTCAAAATGGCGCATATCTAATCAACACGGCTTTATACATTTCAATAACTTTGTTATTCTATTCAACAAATGAATATTTTCTTCAACACATGAATATATATTTCTTTCAACACATGAATATTCTCAACACATGAGTATCGTCAACACATGACTATTTTTGTTATTTAATATATTTGACAAAATTGTGATTTTTATCGTTTAGAGATTTTTACTCAACATATGAATATTTTCACACATGAATGGTTTCAACACATGAATTGTTTCAACACAGGAATATTCTCAACACATGAGTATTTTGTTTTATTCAACACATGAATATAATTTATTTTCTAAATTGGAATGAGACCCAATCAATTACCATATAATGTTATTTATATGGATTCCATACAACACATGTATATAATAGCAATGATAAATAATCAACCATCATCCAAAGTGCACTATACAACTGTCTGTCAACCTATCGATCGACATAAAACTATACAATTGGGACTAGTGTACGTCAAGTATCATCCCAATATCCGTGTGGGGTTTCAAATCAACAAACACACATTTTATTTGTGCAGTTGGGCGATGGGTAAAATTTATCGACCCAATCATTATCAGTCAAATCAGTATACATAAACAAATTATCTGATTTGTAAATGAATATTTTAATTTATTCACACACACGTTAAAAATTATATTTTTAACGATAAAATAATTTATTCAACCTATGAATATTCTATTCAGTTCATTTATTCAATAAAATGATCCTTTTATTTTTCTAGCATATTTTAGAAAATTTCGACGGCATAACGGCACGATACTAGAAACGGGATAAGGCCTAGCCTTGTCCCCAGTCTAATAATGGCCTGCGCCATACACATACCAATATAATCAATTCCACTTCACCCAAACAACCAAATTCAAACAAATAATCCTATCAACTACACAACCAAACAAACAAGTCGTCCATGGTCTGTGGACGACGGGTGTCAGGTGCTACTAAGCACCGTCTGCATCCTAATATATTTTTTTAACTAGAAAAGAATATTTAAAGTGAGAAGTTCTCACCCATAAGCTAAACCAAACGCCGCGACTCTTCATATGTACGAAATCTTCGCCGTGCTCGCTTTTGTCATTCTCCGCACTTGAATTCGCCTCTTTGGCTCTAGAAGTTGCATACGGCCTCCAAACTTCACCAAACTTTGTCATTAGCCTAAACGCGCCATTCCGGACAACTTTGGTCATGACTTTCTTCCAAAACTGCTCCAATTCGCCGAAAATCGCCAAAAACAGCAGCAGGTTCGTCGACTTCGGTCGCGTTTTCCGGACAGCTCCGCAATCCAAAATATGACTTCCATATAGCCAAATCGAAGAGTAGAGGGTGCTCCTCGACTTTGGTCTAGAGGAGTTTTAGCTAAAAATGCACGGTTTGGGAGTTATTGACGAAATAGTGACAGGGTGTTATTTGCAAAACGAGATTTTTAGTGAAAATGGGTTTTTGGGTGTAGCGGGGGCCCACGGCCGGAGTTGGGGTGGTGGGTGGCGGCGCCGGACCTGATTGGGCGTGGGGAGGTGGCTGAGGTGCGGCGGTGGGGCCCATGGTGGTGGGTGGTGGTGGATTTAGGGGTTGCAAAAATCAAAGAGAAGAGAGAGGAGAGAGAGAGAGAGAGAGAGAGGAGGAGGGGTGGCCGGAGGGGAGGAGCGGCGGCGGTGGGTGGTGGCAGCGGGAGGAGGGGCGGCAGCAAGCTTTGGGAGGAGGTCTCCATATTGGATAAAGAGGAAGAAAAGAGAGGTAGGAAAATAATGAAGAGAAAAGGAAGAGAAGTGGTTTAGAAAAGGAAGAGAAGTGGTTTATATGCATGCTTCTCTCGTATCGTCCAAATACAAACGATCTACGATTGTCGCGGATTTCGTACATGAGATAGTAGACGTGAAGATGAGTCCGACGAAACAAGTTTCGTCGAATTCCGAGTTCGTTTGACCGTCCGTTAAAATTCTCAAAAATGCTCAGATAAGCCCTAAAAATGCGATTTTGGCGCACCATTTCTTCTTGCACGCTCACATGCTAACTCCAAAAATCATGCCCTTTTGGATTAAACTATTTTTAGACGATACAAATCCAAAAAAAAAGGAGTCGAATTCTGATGTCGTATCAATAATGTTGCTTTGTAAAATGACTATCTGTTTTACCCTGAACTGTTTTAGCTCGTACGGCCACATACTAACTCCGTTCGACGCGCCCTTTGGAAATCAACAATGATTTGTCATTATGAATCCAGAAAAATTTATCTCGTCGAATTCTGAGCTCATATGCAAAATTTCACTTTTTAAGGGCTATGTATTGTTAACCGAAAAACCCCAGCCAATTGCCACTATTCCGGGTATCGGAATATATCGAAGCTTATACATTTCGGAGTTGTAAACGGCATTTTGAACTCAATGGAAGTGGTTTCGAGTCCAAATTCATCCTTATGCAAAATGTGACTATTTGGGCCATATATTATAGTATAATGAAAATATAATTAAATTCCATAGCGACTTTTCTGAATTTTAAACTGGACATATCTTTCAACTTCTAAAGTGAAATCTCAGTTCCTTAACTTCGTTTGAAAGACATTGTTATACAGATTCAAATATTTCTTTTTTCGTCCAATTCCGACTTAAAACGAATTCTATATATTCATTTAAAATTAGAAATCGAATTTTTGAACTGCCGCGCCATTTCAGGCTCGTTGTATAATTAAAATAAATTTATTCGTTTTAACTTCGTCGAAAATAAATTTTTCGTCGTTATTATTTAAAATAATCCATTTTAAATAATCAAAATCCATTAAAATCGCCAAAATAAAATTTTTAAACTGTCTCGGAATTTCCGAGTTGTTACAAATTTAATATGGAATGTGAATTTTATTCTACTCGAATATAAATTTATTTCCTGAGGGATTGAAATGAGTTGTTGTGAAATATATATTCTATTGGAATATAAATGGATTTCGAACATAAATCGATTTGGAATAACTGAAGCTTTGATATGAAATATATATTTTACTTATATATATAAATTGATTGTTTGAAATATTATATGATTTTAATGAATGGATATGGAAATATATTCTAGTTTAGAATATAATCGGTTTGAGAATGATTGTTGATATGTTGATATGAAATTTATATTCTTTTTGAATATAAAACTTGGTTCGAAACGAAATATTATATTTTGATATGAGGGCGAACCTTTATGAAATATAAAAGAACCAACCGATGTGAAAGATGTAAGCGTTGGTTGTTAAGTAGACCGAAGTCGACATAAGGCATACTCTCTGTCAGTGTTGATACCACTTTGACAACTGTGAATGTTATGACGTATCCAGAATGAGTATGATGACTTGGTGGCGATTATTGAATCGAAGAAGATGAACGATAACGAAATAGCCCTGACCTTCGGGTCAGAATTGAAATGACTAAAACAAGAGCTATACCGTGACTAATTGAGGTAGCACCTTTGATCGGACACACTTCTTCGATACTATTTCTATGACTATAATGATGATGATGATGATTTGGGCCCATTTGAATTTGGGAGTGTGATCTGAGGTGGACGGTAGTGGCTGCTATGCGTTACCACCGGTCCGGGAGTGCAATTGGTAGAATTCTACCCTGGGCATTGCCTCGAATGCTTTGTCATATTTATCCACATCGAGCCCCATACGATTTTGATTTAGCATTGCCTTCTATGGAGTGCCCTCTGATAACACCAGTACGGTGAATTTACAGTACTATATAGACTGTTGATGCCTATAAACGGCGTAAGGGTAATATGGTAATCCCGCTTACGATATTTTTATGATATTTACTTTACTGGATAGACACTATCATAATAGCGTATTATACTATGTAAGTATTAGTTTAACGGATCCTCAAGAGATGGAAAAATCCCGTAACTTCTCTTGAGTTACTATACCCATGACACTGATGTTATTTCATATTTTGATTTGACTAATATGAGAATGATTTAGTGCTGATCCGAGTGTTTGTTGTGTTTTCTTTTATGTAATACGCTCGGGTCAGCAGACGTTTGTAGTTACCGAAGATGACTGTGCCTTGGAGATCGAATACGAAGATTGGTATATATCTATCATATATATATGTATTTCCACTGCATTTTATTTCCGTTGCCATGTGATGAAACCTGTATATGTTTAACTCTGATAGTCAATGGATATATATTTCAGCTGTTTTTAAACTGCTATTTGTGTGTTATATGTTGTCCTTCCGCTGTGAGATTCTGTTATTGTTTTTCTCTTCTTTCTTCATTTTCTTCTTTTCCCAATAACTGCCTGTATTTATGGTTTGTTCGGGTCGACATGTGTGGTTTATTGTCGATTTGAACGGTCAAAAAAATGTGGGTCGTTACATGATGTTAAAATATGCTAAATAATGGAAAGTGTGATTATCCATTGTTTGTATGTGTTATTTATAAATAACAGTTTTTGGAAAAGAAAAGAAATGATAAAATTAATTTGGGATGTTTTGATATGCTTATTATTATTTTTGAAGATATTCAAAAATAGTAACAAAGGATGCTTATTGTTATTCAACAAAATAAGATTTTATAGATAATAAACCTGCTTTAATGAAAATTGCATTCCTTTGGAATAAATGGGAATAACATGACTTTCTATTGTGTTAAAGTATTTAATATAAAAATTGTTATTATTCTATGTAAGAAAATAATATAGATGATTTGTAATGTTATTTGATATGTTATGTTTTGATAAAATATAATGTTTTGGAAGAAGGAACAATGGAAATTCTAAAACTGAATAAAGCAACAAAGTTTCTTTTTACAATAAACAATAATATGATAATCTTATACTTGTAATAAAAATCACTATGGTAAATGTGATGGAATTGTTCCAATATATTATGTTTTAGTTACTGCATGTTTTGTTTCATGTTGATAGATCGCATTAAAGATGTTGATGCGATGTTTTATAATTGATTACTACAAACTGATGTGTAGTTAATCATGGTTATTTAAGGGTGAAAGTTGTGTTACCAACATTGATTGGATTACCATGCATTGAAGACTATGTGGTTTATACTTACATTGATGGTGTACAATTATATATTGATAAATAATAATTAAGTATATTAATGTTGTTACCATTTCATTTTACAAGTTGGCATTTCCATTGGATATTGTTGGTTTTTGAAGAATGCATGTAAATTTTATTTTGTTTACTTCATATGTTGAGATGTTGTGACAGATGGTTAAGATACTACTTTCTACTCTTATTTGATTGTGTTAACGCATTGATTGTATTAATTATGCTGATTGCATCAATCTCAAAGTTTGCACTGATTGTATTGAATCTTATTGATTTTAATGGACGAATGGATGCAATGGTTGTAATGTACTAATGAGTATTTGGATGCAGGAGAAGAGCATGAAATAGAACTACGTGGGCTAGATCCCTCAAAAGGGAGTACGTAGGCAACCTTTTCCTATGCAATGCCACCGGATCCCTTAGGTTGGGCTGGGGTGTATAAGCTTAGGCGCAATCCAAATATGGTTGAAACTCTTTTTTTCTCTTTGTATAGAATTTTTGAAGTTAGAAGATGTGAGATTGCAAAAAGAAGACAAAAGAAGAAGCAGAAGGGAGCTTTGCCTGCATGTTGGATCCACAAGTTGTTTATTTTAAATTCATTTCATATGTGTTGCTGCTGTTTTGTTCTATGAATGTTTGATGTAATAAAATGCATTATGATGATTTATTTATGTATATTATTCCGTCATGAGATCTTCCATATTATTCATGGATTTTAGCATTTTTTAAATCTTATATACTTAAGGTCCACTACTTTTAATATCTAAAATTAGTTGTAAGCGTATTTGATGACGTTTATAAATGATTTTGGACCTTTAAAAATAGTGTGTATTTACAAAATATGTTCTACTCGATTATTTATATAATTTTAATCAAACAAAAATATGGCTTTTCTAACTGATTAATCAGAATTTTGGCTTTCGATTTTATTTGATGTTGATACCGAAAATTGGTATAACAACCAAAATGGTATTTCTAAACACGTTACCTAATCAGAGGCAAGATGCTTAGAAAGCACGTCACATTTTCAGAGGCGGGGCGTTAGAAAACCTTTAGAGTTATGTGAGGCCATATCCAACATTCAAAAGCATCAAAATACCAAAATAAGGAAAGAAGACAAGAATTTTATAGTGGTTCGACTATTAATCAAGTCTACGTCCACTTTGAAGATTGGATTTCATTAACCACCAAAAGATTACAACATTTGCTCCATTATACATTCATACAAGCTCCTTTGACATGCATTTGTCCTTGCAACCGATTGAAAGAATGGATGAAAGCTTGAAGTATTTTATGTCAATCCCTCCATGAAAGCCGTGGATAAAAGCTCCTTAGATCTTTGGGTGAATGATCAAGAAGAAATGAAGAAGTGCGTGAAATGCTTATGCTTGTTTCTCCATGAAAGCTATGCTCCACATGCTCCACATGCTCCAATGCTCCATAGACTTATGATCGATGATAGAGAAGAGATGTAGGAATGCTTGGAGAAATCCCGAAAGCAATTAGGCAGCACCTCCTTGTAGTTCCCGGAAAAGTCCCCTCCAAATGATGGAGGTAGGGTCCTATTTATAGGCGGAAAAATGGCTGAAATCTTGTATTCAGGGGCCTGGTCGGTATTTTCGGTATTTACGGAAATGCCACTGCCAGTTGTCACCAGTTGTTTCCAGCTGTCACGCCATCACAGGTCGTTTCTAGCGCTCTGGCCGACCAGGAGTTTCCGCCAGAAGAAAGGACGACCAGGAGGCTTCGTTTAGAAGAAAAAACGATCAGAAAGCAAAAAAGGCGATCTGAATGGCTTCAATGTAGGGCGGACCGATCAGGAGTCTTGGAACAAACAGACTAGGAAGCTTTGGAGCTCGTTGGTGCGATCAGGAGCTAGTGAACGACCAGATACCTTGTATATTTGGAGCGACCAGAGATCTTTGGCCTCTGGAGCGACCAGAGCTCTTCAGTATTTTGGAACGACCAGATCTCTTTAGCAGTCTGGAGCGACCAGGAGCCTTTGGCTTCTGGAGCGACCAGCGCTAGAGAGACCAACTTTCTTTATATATTTTGATGCGACCAAGAATCTTCTGTACTTTTGGAATGATCAAGAGCTTTGGTATGTTTAGAGCGACCAACTATCTTGAATATTTGGAGCGATCGGTGGTCATTGGCCTTCGAAGCGACCAGAAGCTTTTAGTTCTTTGGAACGACCGAAACAACTTCGTGTTTGAAGCGACCTGAAAGCGACCAGCTTTAGGACGACCAGGAATCTTGCGCTACGACCGCTCCCTTTTAATAACGACAGGACCGATCCCTTCTTCAAAACGCTTAAAACCGACCCATATTCACTTGGATCGATCAGATGGATAACATTTTGCCCCTCAAAGTTTCATAGTTTTTATAAAAACTGTGGGTTTCGACACATTAGTGGATCGATCTGCTTCAATTAAGGGTCGGTCTTGGATGCAGTTCTCATGGGTCGGTTCTGGAATTAGCTTGAGGGGTTGGTTTTAAATGTGGCAAGTAGAGGTCGGTCTTTTCTCCAGTTTTGGAACGCACGAAAAAGCCAAATTCTGGAAGGCGAGGAGACAATTCCTAAAAATCCGGAGAGACCAAATTAAACTTATATAATTAATTCAACCCGTCATTTCCTTCTCCATTTCTTCTCGGTAAAAATCTTCATCAATGGTGGCTTTCCCTTCTTTAAAAAACAAATTGCTCGATCTTTAGCTCACTTCCTTGCCGATTCAAGCTGCTGCTTTACCAACCCGAACTATTCTTCCAAATCCCAGGTACATTGTATGCATTGTAACGTTGACTTTGAGTTTGGAGTAGAATGAGTTTGAGGAAGAAGTCACAATAATTTTTTGTAAACCTTCGTTGTTGACATCATTAATCATTTGAGCGCGGTTTCAACCGAGTCACCCTAATGGAATAGGGGAGTGATGATTTCAAAATGAGCAATCTCTATGTCATTTTCGCAGCGATCACGACTTGTTTGTGCAAATGCTTGACTGACTGATGCGTATGAAATCTTTTTGTGATGCATGCTTTGATTTTCCTTCTAGAATCATCTCTTTGTACCATTATTTTTGATGTTTTTACTGTGCATTTGCAACGAAAATTCAAGTTTCCTTTCATTTGCGCGACCAGACTGGTCGTTTTTAGAACAGTGGTATGGTCGGTTTTTAGATGAGCCGATCCTCCTTCGACCGACCAGAACAGGCTATCTTTAGTTTTACCCGATATGAACGATCCGGATGGATTTGAATCTTGACCGACCAGGGTATGATTGTTTTCAGACTAATCGTAGAACGACCGGCCTTGGGATGTTTTTATCGACCCAATCGAGGCTAGTTTTGTGCGACTAGAACTGGATTAAATTTTGACTAATTTTTAAGCGGTCGGTATTGTCTATGTTGGGAGCGACCAGAGTTTTACCCTTTCTGGCACGATCGGATCCTTACCATTTTAGAGCGAACAAGGTTTGACCGATTCAGGTCAGCTTTCGTGTGTGATCCCCCTAAAAACGATCGCCTTTAGAGCTGGGTAAGGCTTTGGTGGAGTTTGGGTCGCGCTATGACGAAGTTTGATATAAACCTACCCAGGCCAATCTTGGGTGACCAGCGTTTTAGCTTTTAAAGCGATCAGCCTTAGATAATTTTCAGGCCGACCATTCTTGTTTGACTAATCATGACCGACCAGTTTAGCTCACAACACTGCTTGAACTTGATTGTTGACCAAAAAAATTTGTGAAATTTCTGTGCAGGATGACAGGTAAACATGATATGCCAGAAAACCCCCATCAGGAGGATAGTGATTCTAAAAGACAGCGCAGAGCTGGTAAATCTCCTGTGCCTGAAGTTTGTTCTGCAACTAGTGATTCTGCTGTGAGAACCCCTTCCCTAAATGAGCTTCGAGTTATCATAAATAGACCCCAATATTGTGTCTTGCCATGTCACCCTGAGCTTGCTGATCGGTTCAAAGGATACTGCTTGGATGGGGTGTTTATTAACCCTGATATACACCCGTCCGATTACAGAGTGCTTGCTGATGACGTGAACTCTATTCAGCTTGATGGGATGACTCAGCTTGACAAAGTGAAAGATTGGCTTGAAAGACATTTTTACATGCTTAGCAATTACTTAGCTAAAGACTCGACAGGATGGCATGACCTTGTCAACAATCTTTCGGGGCTGAATCGTGAGCATCTCAAGCGTATAGCTCTTTTGGAGGAAGATAAGGCCCTCCTCATTCGAGCTCTCAAGTCTAGGGATAAGATGATTGTCGAACTTTTGGGCCAGGAAAGCGAGGTCCTTCCCCCTTCCCCTTGTGATGGGGAGAAATCTCTTGGTAAGAATGCTTGACTTGGGGGTTTCAGATCCGGTGTTTGTAGCTATTGTATGACTGGATGTATCAAGCGAGTGCCAGTCCTCGCTTCATGACTCTTTTTATCACCTACTTTTGGTTGTGTACGCGACACTGGTAGTTTTATTTTGGTATGTGTATGTGACGATGTTCTGTGTTTTGGTGCTTTTAACCTTGTTATTACTTTCTTCTGCGCATTCTGGTTTGTACATTATGCTTGCACACCACACTTTACACATTTTGCTTATTTATGAATTTCCCACTTGTAAACGGTTGAGATGATCCTTTGGTATGTGAGAAATCAAGGAGCTGCTTTTGCTATATGCCCCCGCACCAATGGGATATTTCAACTTTAATACATTGAAAATAGATTTGAGATTTGGATGTTTTTAAGCTGTGATCAGAATTTAGAAAGCGTTTGTCATTGCATTGTGACATTTGGAGCTTTTTCATTCTTCATACGACCTTCGCATGTGTTATCCATAATCTCTTATCCTTTGTATCTGAATGTATTAGATATCTGAGAGGTGAGGAAGTGCTTCTTGAAGGTGTCTTAAGTTAAAGACTCAGTAATATCATAGTCAAGTTTTATCTGACTTTGATTTATTGACTGAGCACCCCTAGAGAAAACTCAGTTTATTATTCAACTGAGAATCCTCGGAGAGGGTTTGGGTTAAGAGACTCGGTTATAACGCAATCAGATTTTGTCTGACTTTGGGTTATTTGGCCGAGTACCCCTAGAGAAGACTCAGTTTATTATTCGACTGGGAATCCTCGGAGAGGGTTTGGGTTAAGAGACTCGGTTATAACGCAATCAGATTTTGTCTGGCTTTGGGTTATTTGGCCGAGCACCCCTGGAGAAGACTCAGTTTATTATTCGACTGAGAATCCTCGGAGAGGGTTTGGGTTAAGCTTGCGCCTGCTTTTGGACCATATTTCTTCAGTAAAGCTATGGCGAGTTTTATGTCGGAAAGCAGGATGACAGAGGTATCGTGTCCTGTATCCATAGCTGTGCATCTTTTGGATATATGATCAAAGACATGTGAATATAAAGCTTAGACAGAATCAGAAGTGCTGCTGGATTCATACTCATGTAATTTCATACAAAGTATTTACTATATTCATAGAAAAATACAAAAGAACATGAGTTAGAAAATCATTTGAAATAACGACGAAGGTGATCACTGTTCCAGGCCCTTGGGGGTTCTACTCCATCTGTAGTTTTGAGTTTAAAGGTACCGTCAAGAAGCTTTTGGTCGATGACAAATGGACCTTCCCAATTGGGGCCAAAGACTCCTGTTGCGGTCATGATTTTCTTTAACACCAAGTCTCCCACTTCGAATGTTCTATGCCTGACCTTTTGATTGAAGTGTCAAGCAACTCTTCTCTGATGGGCAACCATTCTAAGTTCTACTTCGGTTCTTCTTTCCTCAAGTAGGTCGAGAGCTTCAAGTTGCAGCTTTTCATTCTCTTCCTGGCTAAAGTGTACTCTGCGGTGAGTAGGAACTTCCAATTCCACAGGTATCATCGCTTCCGAGCCAAATGCCAAAGAGAATGGAGTATGTCCTGTTGCAGTTTTGTGAGTTGTACGATAAGCCCATAGGGCAAGTGGCAATTCTTCAATCCAGTTGCCCTTAGCTTTCTCGAGACGCTTTTTAATGGTGGACTTCAGGATTTTGTTGACTGCCTCAACTTGCCCGTTGGCCTGCGGGTGGGCAACTGCTGCAAAACTTTTCTGAATATGATATTTGTTGCAGAAATCCTTGAATTCATCACTTTCAAATTGCGTGCCATTGTCGGTGATAATTTTCTATGGAACCCCAAACCTGCATATGATATTTTTCAACACAAAGTTGATTACCTTCTTCGATGTAATAGTTGCCAATGGTTCAGCTTCAGCCCATTTGGTAAAGTAATCCACGGCCATTATAGCATATTTGAAGCTCGATTTTGCGGTAGGTAGTGCTCCAATCAAGTCTATGCCCCAGACAGCGAATGGCCAAGGACTCAACATCTGTGTCAACTCAGTTGACGGAGCTCTTGGAATTTTTAGAAATTTCTGGCATCGGTCGCATTTCTTAGTGAATGTCATTGAGTCGAAGTTCACATCGGGCCAAAAATAACCATATCGAAGGACCATTTTGGCAAGAGTCTGTCCTCCAACATGACCTCCACAATCTCCTTCATGTAGCTCCGCCAAAATCGCTTTAGATTCCTCCTTTGTTACACACCGTAGTAATGGCGTTGAATATCCTCTCCTGTATAAATGACCGTCTTGGACGAGATATAGGCGAGACTTTCGGAGCAGTTTTCTGCGATCCTTTGGTTTCTCAGGAAGTGTTCCGTGAAGTATATAGTTTTTTATAGGGGTCATCCACGAGTCGGGCTCGTTGGTTGCTTCCATAACCCAGTCTATATCGGATTCCTCAATGCTGGAACTAGATAATACTTCCACAGGAACTAGATCGAAGATTTGAGGATCTCCGGTGCTAGCCAGCTTTGATAAGGAATCTGCCTTCCAATTTTCTCTGCGGGGAATATGATAGATAGAATAATATTCCAAGTTGTCGAGAAGTTCTTTGGCTTTAAGTAGATATGTCGGAAGCCTTCCCATCTTAGTCTGAAATTCACCTTTGATTTGAGAAACCAATAGCTGTGAATCGCTGAATATTAGTAGACTTTTCAAGCTTAATTCTTTTGCAACCCGCAATCCTCCAAGTAACGCTTCATATTCGGCCTCGTTGTTGGTGATGGGGAATTCAAATCGCAGAGCACAGCATACATGTCGTCCTTTTGGGGTTTCGAATACTATCCCTGCCCCAGCACAATATTCATTCTTAGCGCCATCAACAAAAGGTTTCCACCTAACGGCCAATTCGTTAGTTTCCTCCATTTCCTCTCCCCTGTCAGTGAATTCAGCGATAAAATCGGCCAAAGCTTGTCCATTTATTGCCTTTCTGGGGTAGTAAGTGATATCATATTGGCTGAGTTCAATATTCCATTTCAGGAGTCTCCCCGAAGTTTCTGGACGGAACAATACCTGTTTCAAGGGTTGGTCGGTAAGGACTTTAATAGAGTGGGATTGGAAATAGGGTCTGAGCTTTTGTGATGCGATGAGCAAGGCATATGCAAGCTTTTCTATCCTTGGATAATTCATCTCTGCCCCGGTAAACCTTTTGCTAATGTAGTATACTGGCCACTGCACTTTATCTTCCTCCCTAACGAGTGCTGCGCTCAACGCATGGGATGACACTGCAAGGTATAAGAGCAAGCTTTCTCCATCCCTAGGCTTTGATAACATCGGAGGGGATTCCATGTGCTTGATGAGATCTTCAAATGCTTGCTGGCATTCGGGAGTCCACTGGAAGCTTTCCTTTTCCTTTTTTAATGCATCAAATAGGGGAATGCACCTGTCTGTTGCCCTTGAGATGAAGCGGCTCAATGCTGCTACCTTGCCATTTAAGCATTGGAGTTCTTTCTTAGTCCGTGGAGCTTGCATTTCTCATAAAGCAATCACTTGTGCTGGGTTTGCTTCAATGCCCCGAGCATTTACCATGAAACCAAGAAATTTTCCTGATGCTATGCCGAACGAGCACTTAAGTGGATTGAGCTTCATTCCGTATCTCCTCAGGATTTGGAACATTTCATCAAGATCCTCTATATGATTCTTTGCCTCTTTGGATTTTACCAGCATGTCGTCAACATAAACCTCCATAGTCTTTCCAATTTGAGTTTTGAACATCGCGTTCACCAAGCGTTGGTAGGTGGCACCTGCATTTTTCAAACCAAACGGCATTACCTTATAACAATATAAACCACGATCAGTTATGAAACTGGTACTATCCTGGTCTGGCTCGTGCATCATAATCTGATTGTATCCAGAATATGCATCCATGAAAGACAATAGTTCATGCCCCGCTGTTGCATCAACAAGTTGATCAATTCGAGGTAGGGGGAAACTATCTTTTGGGCAAGCCTTATTCAAGTCAGAATAATCAACACACACTCGCCATTTGCCATTTGATTTTTTCACAAGGACCGGATTGGACACCCAATTAGGATAGGTGGATTCTCGAATGAAATTATTCGTCAATAGCCTATCCACTTCATCTTTCAAAGCTTCTGACCTTTCTGGGCCCTGCATCCGTCTTTTCTGCTTCACCGGGCGCACGTTGGGGTCAATATTCAGCTTATGCACTATTACGTCTGGAGGTATCCCGCACATATCTGAGTGACTCCAAGCGAAGACATCCAAATTTGCTTTCAAAAAACTAATCAATTCCTTTTGCTGCATAGGGTCCAATTGGGAGCCTATCTTTATTAGCTTATCTGTATCACTATCATGGATCTCTATGGAAATGGTAGCTTCAGCTGGTGCTACCTTTTCATCCCCTGCACTGATTTTTCGTGGGTCCATATCTTCTTGCATGTCGTTATATGTTCCAGCGCAGGGGGAGGTCATTAATTGCTATAAAGGAGCTTCATGGATGCAGAGAGGAGTCTCCGCATCCTTCTGAATTTCGTATTTCCAAGCTTCAATCAGTTCTGCCATATAGCATTCTCTCGATTCCTGAGGATCCCCTTTGATAACTCCCACCCCATTTGTGGTCGGGAACTTCATCATCAAGCACCAAGGAGCAAGAGCTATCCTGAAGTCGGCAAGTGCTGGCCTTCCCAAGAATGCATTGTACCCTGAAGGTGAGTCAATTATAACGAAAGATTGTATCATGGAGACTTGCCTCTCTCCCTCTCCTAGCTCTACAAGGAGATCAATCACACCGATTGGCTGAGTTGGTACGCCAGTGAACCCGTGTATTTTGTCTTTGCTAGCTCGCACATTATCCATGGATAGACCCATTTTAGAGAAAGTACTGTAAAACAGAACGTTCACGGATGCTCCGTTATCAATCAACACCTTCTTTACTATTGCCGGACCCAAGCCAATGGTGATCACCATTGGGTCAACAGTTGGAACCAACATTCCGTCGGAATCCCGATCCCGGAAGATAACATCTTCGCAGGATGTTTTAGGCATTTTTCGACGAAGAGAATTATTGCAAACCTCAAAACCGTCTCCTTTTAGAATGCTTCTTGGTTCATTAGTATACCTGATCATATCCTCCCAAGTATCCCCTGCAGGATGAGGTCCGCCACTGATTATATTGATAACAGGTCGAGGAATATTCGCAGGTGTTCTTCTGTCTTGACTTGGATGGACCTGCTGCCCCTGGGCAGGCTCGGTTTCTGATGAACGCTTTACATACTCCTGGAGACGATTTTTCCTTATCAATTCTTCAATCAAGTTTTTCAGGTGTCGACATTCATTAGTGTCGTGTCCCGGTCGATTGTGAAATCGACAGAACCTCCCTGAGTTTGCAGCCTCTTCAGACACTTTTATGGGCCTCGGGTCCGGGTAATTTTCCGTTTCCTTGGTTGCCATGAATATGTGCTCAATTGTTTCATTTAACGGAGTAAAATCCGTTGGCTTGAAGAAACGCCATTTCTTGGAATCCCTATCATTTCTAGCATCATTACTGCTTCCTCTCTTTTGACCTTCCCCAAAATTTTCTTGACTATTCTTTTTGGGAGCTTCCTTCCTTTCCGGGACCACCTTAGCTTTGACATTACCAACGGAATAGATAGGATCGTCTTCAAGACACATGTATTCCTCGGCTTTGTCATAAAATTTCTCTAGCGTCTCAGGTTTCTTTCTTTTTAGCCACCTTCCGAACTCAGACAGCTTATCAATGCCCCCCCTTTAAGGCCATTAGAATCAGCCTTGGCTCGTGGGTCCCTACTTCTGCAGCAGCAGCATTAAAACGATTCAAGAAAGACCTTATCGTTTCACCAGGAGCTTGTTCTAGTTCATTGAGGGACATGATATCTCTGACCTTTGTTGTTTGGAGGCGGAACTGGTCTCGGAAGCATCTTGCCAATGTGGCAAAGTTATCAATAGATCTGGGAGGCAACTTTGTGAACCATAATGACGCAACCCCCTCCAAATACACCGGGAAGTACAAGCACTTAAGCTCGTCAGTTGCTTGTGCCCCATCCATGTGTTGATCGTATCGGAACAAGAACACATTAGGGTCACCTGTCCCATTATAAGCTTGGACGGTGGGCGGTTTGAACTTTCGCGGGAAGGTCATTTTCTTGATTCTTTCGGTAAGAGGGGTTTTAAATGGCGCGAATTCCCATTCTGCTTCATTATCGATTCGGTGCTTGTCCTCCTTCATGATCTGTCGGACCATCTTCAGAAGGCGATCCTTCTCGTCGAGGCTTTCTGCGGGGCGGACGCCTATGTCTTGGCCGGAGGCTTGCCTTTGCAAACCTTCACGGTTGCGACTTAGGGGCCCTGGCCTTTCTCGATTGGAAAGTGCCCCTTTGGCAGCATTGGCAACTCGACAAGAAGTAGCTTCTCCATTTTGGTTCCGAGCGGCTTACTTTGAATTATCGGGCTTTCCTTCACCAGGATTAGAGATTTCTTGAAAAGATTTTTCTCGATTTGGACTAGAAGAAGAAGAGCCAGCATCCTCTGCACGAATGGGCTTAGAGGCCACCTTCGCCATAGCAGCCTGAAGAGCAAAGAGCGAATCAAGTTTTGTCAACATGGCTTTGTTAGCTATCTCTAGCTGTTGCGTCAATCCAGCGACAGCTTGATCAAGATCGCCCCTTGTAACATTCATGCCTCCATTTGATGTTTCGCCTACTCCAAATCGGTTGATCATGGGGGTTTCCTCCCGATTTCTTTCATTAGATGTCCTAGTTCTCGCTTCCTTGCTCACTTTTGGCGGCATTATTTCAGAAAGCAACTTGAACTTTGAGGAGAGTTCGTCGGAAGGTCCAAATCGCAAGCTGGAGCGAGCTATTTTAAGGCTTAGCTTCAAGATCCCAAGATCTTCGTAGTATATTTGATGCCAGAAAGTAGATCTGGCCCCACGGTGGGCGCCTAATTGTTGATACCGAAAATTGGTATAACAACCAAAATGGTATTTCTAAACACGTTACCTAATCAGAGGCGAGATGCTTAGAAAGCACGTCACCTTTTCAGAGGCGGGGCGTTAGAAAACCTTTAGAGTTATGTGAGGCCATATCCAACATTCAAAAGCATCAAAATACCAAAATAAGGAAAGAAGACAAGAATTTTATAGTGGTTCGACTTTTAATCAAGTCTACGTCCACTTTGAAGATTGGATTTCATTAATCACCAAAAGATTACAACATTTGCTCCATTATACATTCATACAAGCTCCTTTGACATGCATTTGTCCTTGCAACCGATTGAAAGAATGGATGAAAGCTTGAAGTATTTTATGTCAATCCCTCCATGAAAGCCGTGGATAAAAGCTCCTTAGATCTTTGAGTGAATGATCAAGAAGAAATGAAGAAGTGCGTGAAATGCTTATGCTTGTTTCTCCATGAAAGCTATGCTCCATATGCTCTAATGCTCCATAGACTTATGATCGATGATAGAGAAGAGATGTAGGAATGCTTGGAGAAATCCCGAAAGTAATTAGGCAGCACCTCCTTGTAGTTCCCGGAAAAGTCCCCTCCAAATGATGGAGGTAGGGTCCTATTTATAGGCGGAAAAATGGCTGAAATCTTGTATTCAGGGGCCTGGTCGGTATTTTCGGTATTTACGGAAATGCCACTGTCAGTTGTCACCAGTTGTTTCCAGCTGTCATGCCATCACAGGTCGTTTCTAGCGCTCTGGCCGACCAGGAGCTTCTGCCAGAAGAAAGGACGACCAGGAGGCTTCGTTTAGAATAAAAAACGATCAGAAAGCAAAAAAGGCGATCTGAATGGCTTCAATGTAGGGCGTACCGATCAGGAGTCTTGGAACAAACGGACTAGGAAGCTTTGGAGCTCGTTGGTGCGATCAGGAGCTAGTGAACGACCAGATACCTTGTATATTTGGAGCGACCAGAGATCTTTGGCCTCTGGAGCGACCAGAGCTCTTCAGTATTTTGGAACGACCAGATCTCTTTAGTAGTCTGGAGCGACCAGGAGCCTTTGGCTTCTGGAGCGACCAGCGCTAGAGAGACCAACTTTCTTTATATATTTTGATGCGACCAAGAATCTTCTGTACTTTTGGAATGATCAAGAGCTTTGGTATGTTTAGAGCGACCAACTATCTTGAATATTTGGAGCGATCGGTGGTCATTGGCCTTCGGAGCGACCAGAAGCTTTTAGTTCTTTGGAACGACCGAAACAACTTCGTGTTTGAAGCGACCTGAAAGCGACTAGCTTTAGGACGACCAGGAATCTTGCGCTACGACCGCTCCCTTTTAATAACGACAGGACCGATCCCTTCTTCAAAACGCTTAAAACCGACCCATATTCACTTGGATCGATCAGATGGATAACATTTGATATAATGATATTAAATATGTATAAAATTGTCTAGATATACCTATAAAATCAGATAACTCCATTTTATTATGTTATATGGTTATGACACTAGTCAAATTGGTCTAAAAAAATTGTATGAATTATAATTTCAGATTATTTAAATTTCATACACAAGTCCCCATGGTTTTATAGTAACCTTATATTGATAATAAACATAATGGTTTCAAATTATAACAGAAGTATTATGATTAGGAAACTCTATAAAATACATATGTGATGTGTTTTATTTGAGTATATACATATAGCATATGTGTTTTGACATATATATATATATGTGTGTGTGTGTGTGTGTGTGTGTGTGTGTGTGTGTGTGTGTGTGTGTAATTGACCAATTGTGTAAAACTGAATTTGGGCATGAATGTACTAGTTATCTACTTATAATGATAAATATATATGATGTAATATAATTTCAAAATACAAGAAGTATGATTTTCTGTTTATATTTTAGTTTTATACTATAAGTATAAATGATAGTATTAAGATAGTAACTTGATTTCAGATTTGTTTAATATGATTATGCAAGATTTTTTACCCGTGTATATATATATATATATATATTATACATATCTCCCATATATATATACAAATATAAATATATAATGCATTATGCTTGCTGTTCTTATAATATATACATACAGATATATATATATATATATATATATTTGTTATCATTGGCCAGATTATATCTATGCATAATATACATTTCATGAATGCAACCAAAAGCAATATGATTGCATTATAAATTTAGTGCTGCAATTTAATTTGCTGTATTATACACACACTTGTCAATATACATTTGTGTATGTATATATATATATATATATATATATATATATGATATATTTTTGCATGAATTTTGAGATTCTTCTTGTATTCAAGAACATCAATACAAATTTGATTTGCAATTGATGCTTGAATAAAAAACATATTGTATCCTGTATAACGTCCCAGATTTTCTGCCATTAAAATTGGAATATTTAAATCTGTTTAATATATTATATTGGAAATATAATGGATTTTACATCGAATTTATTTTATAAAATGGAGTTCAAATATATATAATTTATAATTTAATTAAAACGAGCTCGAAACGCCGTGTAGTTCGTAATTTTCGATATGAACTTTAATGGAATATACCGGATCCGATGTAAGTCGGAATTTTGTGAAACAAGAACATTTTCAATCCATTTGATTATATCTTTCTAAAAAAAGAGAAAAATGGAGATTTCATATTATAGATTGTTAGTTATATCCAATTCAAATTTTCAAATAGTCGCTATGGAATTCGTTAAAAAACGATAACGTTTATTTTATAAAATAAAATAATATTTCTATATATTTGGATACCGTTTTATCCCGAATTTTTGAATATTGAGTTTTAAAGTCTATATTGGTTTATTCTGAGGCTGTATGAGATCTCATTTGGAGATATATGATAATAATAATTTACTATTATTTAAATTGAATTGTTTTAAATTTAGTTATATTTTATCGACCGTATATAGGCCTCAGGGATGATTATTTTTCGAAATGACCTCCGTCTTCAATGAAACGAATTTTATTGGAATGTGTACAATTAGTAATTATTGCGACATTTCCAGTTTGGAGCGAATCGGAGTTGTTTTGTCGGTGGACGATATTTAGAGGTGAACTGATAAATTAAAATAGCGCCATTATACAAACGGAGTCCATTTTCAATGAAACGAATCTCATTGGGACCGGAACGTCAAGACGTAGAGGTGTATTTATTTTCGTTGAATTTGAAGTCGGTGTGTAACAGTGTGTATATTTACGGTAGCATAAAGTATAATGCGAGAAATTATTAACTGCGTATAAAACAAATAATGTATAACTCAAATTAAAGAAGCATAAAAATGAATGTTAATACGTCTCCACATATTCACAAGTGACTCTGTACAATCTTTTACAATATAATAGCTATATTATTGCTGGTATCGTAGGATTCAACAACCTGTACTATAAAGCCCATAACTATGAAAGGACAAGTGATAAAAATCAACATGCTATAAAACCTACCCTATACACTATTTTTCCATTTGCATTGACGAAGTAACATGCCTCCCCATCATCCTATTCTATTCCATTTCCAACGTGTAGCATCTACTGAAAAGAAACGAAAATGAAATTTACACTGCATTTCCGTCACCTTGGAAGAATGGCTACAGAAATATATGAAACGACTTCGT
Organism: Allium sativum; assembly: GCA_030737875.1. Taxonomy (NCBI): domain Eukaryota; kingdom Viridiplantae; phylum Streptophyta; class Magnoliopsida; order Asparagales; family Amaryllidaceae; genus Allium; species Allium sativum. The sequence continues at coordinate 6,156,799 of CM060912.1, forward strand.
TCTTATCTGCAGTCCTCTCTCTTCTCTATTTAAAAACCTCAGTTTTTTCTCCAGCATGGAATAAAGGCATTTTCTTTTCTCTCCTTCTTGCCAAAAATGACTTTTCTCTCTCTCCTAAAAAATGGAACTGAAACTTCCCATTTCCTCTCCACTTAAACCAACTGACTTACTTTCATTAGAACAATACACGAAAATACCTTAAAGTGTGAAAACAGAAAAGGCACCGGTTTCAAATGGGGAAAAGAATGAAGCAACGCTTGCGTAGAAGAAGGGGAACGAGCACATCAGTCTGTAAGGAGGGAGAAGTGAAAGAGGTGTGAGACTGGAAAAAGGGCTTCTGGCGTTGACAGGGAAGGAGGCTTGCGTGGGATTTTTGGTGGTGGAGTTCACGTTGAAATGAGAGGGCATGCGTGAAGAGGTCATGCGATTGACAGCTGAGAAGAAAGTGGACTGGCGCAGAACAGTTCTTGCGTGCATGATATTCGAATGGAGATGTGTGGGACGTGAGCAATGCCTGCATGCGGAAGCATGGATGTAAAAAAAGGGGGGGTTTTCGTGACACAGTGAAGTGGAAACAGGGATGTACTGTTTCACTAGAGAAGGGACTGCGCTGTTCAAGAAATAGTGGTGGGAAGAGTGGCAGAAGGATCACGAACACGAGGGAGAGTGGCCCCATTATTTTGGAGGACGTTTAATGGTGAAAAAGCATAAGCTTGCATGGTGCATGGTTCAGGCGAGATGGAAGAAAAGGGACACGGGACTGTTCGGTGACGTGTTGTTAGTTGGAGCTTTTGGAAGAAAAAAATGATGGGTTCATGAACGTGTGGAAAGGAGTAGGAGCTAGAGTATGAAGTTGGTCGAAGAAAAATGAAATGGGAAGAAATGCGTAAAGTGTCAATGATGGGGGGAGGTTGAACGTAAACAGTAGATAATAATGGTTGGGAACTAGAATGATTTTGCTGGAGGTTTGCACGCGAATGATGAGAAGGCACGCAAAGGTAATACAAGAAAGAGAAAAAAAAGGGGAAAACATTTCGGTGAGAAGATGAATAGTGGATGCGTGGGGAGTACTGTTCTAAGTGGAAGTTTTGATGGTGGCTTCTGTAGACATGGGCGTGGAATACTAGGCTCGTACTTTTTGGGTAAGTCCCAAAATATATTATAACTAAATTTTTTTTTAAATTTAAATACACACACAAAGTACATTAATGTATCCTAGTCATTGCGTTAAGAATATACAATATCCCTATTTCAAATATATACCTAATGTGTACAGTGCCAAAACCATTTTACTGTAATTTAATCAATGCCTAATTGATTGTATACGCCTTGTAAATTAAAATGTGGGCCGATCTATTAACAGAGAACAACGTTGGGGTATAGCATGGGCCAAATATGATTTCTGAAATGTGACCCTACTAGCTTTAAACTGTGAATTAACATTAGTGTAAGGTTACATATAATACAACCAACATTTTACCTTCTTGCCTTACCTTCCTATGATTAACAGTTTGGTTTTAAAAATAAAAAAATAATTAGTTAATTAAAATTATAATTAAAGAATAATTATTTAATTATAGGGTGTAACTTATAATAATTCTAACGTGCTCGTAGATTGTCAGATTTGGACCAATTAGGAGATGTTGGAATTTTCTTGATAAACGCTTCATTCCGGAATAGTTTTGGACGGTTGGATGCAGCTGAAATTTCCAATTAAATTAAATACCTGTTTAATTTATCTAAGACCAGTCAATATCTCGACGAACGGGAACTAAGGTGAGTTCAACTCACTAAGTTTATCCCGTTTATATTTTATATAAATCGGGTTTTTAATTTGTGTGCAATGTTTGCTAATGGTTGATAATTGGATGACTGTTTGTTTGTATGCTGAATATTTTTAATATTCATTGATTAAATTAAATGTTTGTTTAACTTAATCGAATTAAATCGTTATTTTAACAATTGGATTTCCAAACAAGGTAACTTACCTTGTTGGTTACGTTTATAATAATATAAATGTATTAAATAAATAATAAGTGTGTGACCCGTGCTACGCATACGGGCAGATGAATAAGTACTGATAGATGTGACTTTTAGTTTTTTGTTGTTGTTTACACTTCATGTATGTGTGTATATATGTATACATGGGAAAGTCTATATAGATGCAAATAATATACATGATTAGTGATGCAATAAATCTTCACGATTGACTTGTCTTCTAATTTTCACCTCTTTATATAAGGATAAAATAATCCAACGTTGGAGATATCATGTCTCTCAATTTGTCTAGTTTTCTGTGCAAATAGGCAGTGTATATGTATGTATGTATACACACACACACATATTTATATATATGTATAATTATATTTATATGTATGTATATATGTCAATGGTAGTCCGAAATTTATATGCTAATGGTAGTTTATTACTCATCTAAAAGTAGGTAGATATTGTTGGTATCATGTTTTCGGTACTGCATTCAACTTTATTTGAAAATTTGGTTGCCATATTTTTGCTTTTTATATACGTTCTTTCAATGAAAAGTAATCTTTTGATTGCATGTAATGTTGTTGAATCATACGGATGCTTATTAGGAATTGAATGCTCATTATTTTGTTGAGATGTTGTGTCATACACAGTGAAGAGAAACCCATCATTCTGATTTTTGCTTAATGCACAGTTGAAATTTGTAATGAAATGTAAAACGAGATGATAGAAATTGCAGAGGAGAATATTATTGTATTTTAGAACTAATAATACTCTCTGTACAGATGCAGAGTATTTATACACAGAATATTGGGCTGAATGTTATAAACCAGACCCATTTGTACAAACAAATAATACGGCACGAGCATAACTCGTGCCCCTATCAAGGATATAACTGCTGTAAATAAAAAGAACGTTTCGTTTTATTTGCCCCTCTCAAAAGTTAGGGCTTTCTTCAACGATGCGAAACCCTAATTTGTGAAGTCTTCAGAATGATTTGTGAGGGCGATCAACAACAAAAGCGAAAGACATGACCATGGTCTTGCGGAAGCAACAAGGATGAACTTTGAGGCTCATCTGAATGGAGAGAACCAGCGAAACAAGATGAAAGTCTTCAGAAAGGTTTATGAGGGCAATCAACAACAAAATTGAAAGGCGAGACCATTGTTTTCATGAAGCGACAAGGATGAACTTCGAGACTCATCTGAATGGAGAGAATCAATTAAACTAGATGCTGTTGGTATGGATCTGGATGTATAGCTTCAGATCTGAGTCTACGAGAGCTTCAGCTTCCTCTGGAGTCTGAGATCAGGTTGTATGGTTCTTTAATCTTTAATTCCTCTCTTAATCGAACAAAATTCTTTGCTGCAAGTGATTTGGTGAATATGTCTGCTCTTTGATTGTAAGTAGGGATGTAATTCACTTGCAAGTTCTGTTTTTGTACCTGTTCACGCACGAAATATATGTCTATTTCGATATGTTTTGTTCGTGCGTGTTGGACTGGATCTGCTGTTAGATAAATTGTACTCTGATTATCACACCATATTATAGGTTTGATGTTTGATAGTAATTTTAGTTCCTTCAAAAGTGATTGTAACCATAGAATCTCGGCCGTTGTACTTGCCACACTTCTGTATTCAGCCTCTGTGCTGGATCTGGAGATTGTAATTTGCTTCTTTGAACACCATGAAATCAAGTTATTGCCGATGTAAACACAGTAACCAGTCACTGATCTTCTGTCATCATGATCTGCTGCCCAGTCCGAATCACTATATGCAACAATGTTTAGGTCCTTTCCAGCTTTGAGTGTTAGCCCATAGTTGATTGTGCCTTTTAAATACCTAAGTATTCTCTTGACTGCTTTCCAATGCTCCTCAAGTGGATTCTGCATAAATTGAGACACTTTGTTAACACTAAAGGCAATATCAGGTCGTGTTATGGTTGCGTATTGCAATGCACCCACAACACTTCTATATTGTTTAATATTGTCTATGGCTTCTCCCCTGTTTTTAGAATAATGCTGATTGACCACCATAGGTGTAGGCTGTGGTTTAGCTTCATGCATATTGACTCTTGTCAGTAATTCAGAAATGTACTTTTTCTGGCTTAGACGCATTGCTGTATTTGATTGTCTCTTGTCTTATGCCCAGAAAATATGCTATGTCCCCTAGATCCTTAATGGAGAACATTTTATGTAAGTATTTTGTTAGCTTTTGAATCTCAGCATCATTATTTCCTGCAACAATTAAATCATCAACATAAATTAAGATGTAAACAGTAGATACATCACCAATTTTAGTAAATAATGATGAATCTGATTTGGTAGGAGAGTAGCCCAATGTCTTCAATGTTGATTTGAGTTTTTCGAACCAAACTCTAGGGGCTTGCTTCAACCCATAGATTGCTTTCTTTAATTTGCACACTTGTATTGAATCCTGTATGAACCCTAGAGGCTATTGCATGTAGATCTCTTTCTGCAATATGCCATTTAAAAAGGCATTATTCACATCCAAATGTTTAATTTTCCAATTATTGTTCAGCGCAATAGTAAAAACTAATCTGATAGTGGATGGTTTCACTACAGGAGAGAAAGTTTCATTAAAATCAAAACCGTATTCCTGTGTGAAACCTTTAGCTACCAGTCTAGCCTTATATCTATTAATTGATCCATCGTGATTTTTCTTTAATTTATATGTCCATCTACATCCTATAATGTTCTTGTTGACTGGTGGATGGACTAACTCCCATGTATTGTTTCTGATAAGAGCATTGTATTCTTCTTTCATTGCAGCTCTCCAGTTTTCATTTCTGATGGCTTCATCAAAGCTGTTTGGCTCATCATTGTTTATATTTGCAATGAATGACTTCGGCTTGAAAATGCCACTTTTGGCTCTGGTTATCATATGATGGCCAGTCTGAGTGTGAGGAGGATTGACTGGTAAGGCATCTTTAAATTGTTCATTATTGTTACTCCTGCTAGATCCATTGTCTTCATTGCTTGTTAACTGTTGTTTTTCTTCAACATTTTCTGATATCCTGTTTGTGATGTGTGATGAACCAGGTGACTGCATGGCAGGGCTAAGCTGCTCTGTGCTGTCAGCTTGTTGAATGCCAACATTCTGATAGTTGTCTTGAGTGCCAGCAGCCTCAGTACGTGTCATATCTTCCCACATATTTTCAATGGTTGGAGGCTCAGGTATAGCTACTTTTGCATTATAAACTTTGCTAGTGGTTTTCATGTTTGATTGTTTGTATGGAAAAATCTTTTCATCAAACACCACATGTCTACTTACATATATTCTGCCATTAGAATCAATACACTTATAGCCCTTTTGATTGTTACAATAGCCAATAAAAGTACATGGCTTTGATCTAAAATCAAATTTGTTGGCGTTGTAAGGCCTAATATAGGGATAGCACAGACATCCGAATGCTTTCAAATGTTTGTAGTCTGGTTTAACACTGTATAGCTTCTCTAGAGGACTTATATCATTCAGAGTTTTAGTTGGCATTCTATTAATCAAAAATACCGCTGAATTAAAAGCTTCAGGCCAAAACTTAAGTGGTAGTGAGGCTTGAGCTAACAGTGTTAATCCAGTTTCTACAATATGTCTGTGTTTTCTCTCAGCTAAACCATTTTGTTCAGAAGTGTATGGACATGTTATTCTATGAATAATACCTTTTTCATGAAAATAACTAGTGAGGGATTTAAATTCAGATCCCCCATCTGATTGAATAATTTTGACAGTATTATTAAACTGATTTTCTACAAGTTTCACAAAATGTTTAACGGCATTTTGTGTATCAGCCTTAGATTTGAGTAAGTATAGCCATGAAAACCTAGAATAAGCATCAATAAAGGATATGTAGTACCTATAACCAAAGTCAGTGTTTATAGGAGCAGGTCCACATAAATCTGTTGCAATCATTTCAAGAGGTTGTGTATAAACAGTAGATGAGCTTGTAAAAGGCAGTTTGTGATTTTTACCCATTTGACAAAACTTGCACACATAGGGTAAATTCACATCAGCAAAGGGTATCTTATTATCAAGAAGAATTTTTCTTACAATTCTAGGACTAGGATGACCTAGCTTAAAGTGCCAAGTATTAAAAACAGAATCATTAACACTAGTATTATCAATTTCAGATAGATTGCAGCAAGTTGTTACAGTAGTGATGTTATTACTGTTAACAATATTAAACTTGTATAATCCTCTAACAGCATCACCCTGCAAAAGAATATCTTTAGTCAGTATGTCTCTAACAAAACAATGTGTAGGAAAAAATTCAAAATACACATTGTTATCTCTAGCAAATTGAGATACACTGATTAAATTCTTCTTGATTCTAGGAACCCTTAATAAATTATGTAAGAAGAGCTTTCTCTTACCACTTATACTGCCTTTACCTATATGAGAAATATTTATGCACTTACCGTTCCCCATGGATATAGATTGATTACCTTTGTATTCTCTATTACCAAGATTGAGATTTTCAAGATTATTTGTGATGTGGTTGGTAGCTCCAGAGTCTGGATACCAGCTGTCGTCGTTTATATGATCTATGCTTGCACTTTCACCTTGATTTCTGGATGATGCAGGTTGAATAGTAGCTTCGGTTTGAGTCTGTGCAATGTTGGCACTTGGGTTTGAACCCCTCTGTGTGGTTGGATTCTGGTTCACTGCATAATTTGCATTGAACCTGAAAAAGCTTTTGGGTGCCGTATGACCAACTTTTTCACAGATTTGACACTTGGGCTTATTACTGTTGCTGTTCCACCTGCCTCTTCCTCTTCCTCTGGAAGTCTGACCACCTCTTTGGAAGGTTTGTTCGTTCTTGAAATTTTGATTTTTGTTTCTTGCGTTACTAGCAGCGTAGTTGACATTTAATTCACTTTCTGGAGTTCTTTTACTCTCGAGTCTTGCTTCGTGCGATAATAGAATAGCGTGAACATCGTCCAAGGATGAGAATTCTTTTTGTGAAGCTATAATAGCTTCAACTGCTTCGTATTCCTCACTTAACACTCAAGATACACAATATTTGTTCTGAATCAGGTAATTTATGTCCCGCTGCCTCAAGTAAATCACATATAGATTTAACTTTACTCAGATATTCCCTCATTGATAGATTATCCTTCCGGATCTTGTGAAGTTGTCTCTTATATTGCATAACCTTGGCATAAGATTGATTATTAAAAGACTTCTCAATAGATTGCCATATTTCAACTGTTGACTTGCACCCAATAACTTGTGGTAATAGTTTTTCACCTATTGACGATAGTAACCATGCTGAAATCAATCTATCTTGCCTGTAAAATTTACTGCACTCTTCATTGGGAACGATTTCATTGGCTTGATTGGTAATAAACTTTTGCGGTGGGATCACAGTACCCATTAGGAAACCTTCTAACCCATATCCTTGTATGGCAGTCTCTATTTGCAATTTCCATAAAAGATAGTTGTTCTCATTGAGTTGAACTGTAATTAACTGAGATTGTGGATTAACTACAGTTTTTATCAAATTATCTGCAGTTGTCCCTGAATTATTTGAACCCGGCGGTGGATCCGAAGTTGATGAGGAATTGGCGTCATTTGCCATGATGATGACTTCAGAAAACTCAAATCAAAGAATCGAGAGCAAGAATTGACTATCAAGAAGAATATTGGAAAACACTAGACCCTCTGATGCAATCGGATACCTGAGAATGATGAAACTTCTCTGACTCAGGTAACTGGTAGGGTACAGTAGTGTTGAAATGTTTTCTTGACTTCTTGACTGACTTTCTTGAATAACTATCGATCACCAGTTGATTGCTGCAGTGATGCAGCCGCTGGATTTGCACTGGCGAGACATATACTGATATGCAGCCGTGTAGAATCTATGCCGGGCACGGCACACTGAGGCAATTAACTTACCACTCCAATGATGAAGTTTCTCTGAGGAGGGGAACAAAACAAGAACTCTCTGATGGTGAAATCAGAGGTATTAATCAGAAAGATGAACCCAGAATTTCAATTGCTGTTAAGCAATGTCAAAGCTGCTCTGATACCAAGTTGAAATTTGTAATGAAATGTAAAACGAGATGATAGAAATTGCAGAGGAGAATATTATTGTATTTTAGAACTAATAATACTCTCTGTACAGATGCAGAGTATTTATACACAGAATATTGGGCTGAATGTTATAAACCAGACCCATTTGTACAAACAAATAATACGACACGAGCATAACTCGTGCCCCTATCAAGGATATAACTGCTGTAAATAAAAAGAACGTTTCATTTTATTTTGCACATTTATATGTCATGCTAACTGTTTAATACTTTCTGTGTGTGCAACTAACACGCACACAAACAATTGCCAATTTAAAATAGAGAATTTCATATTATAGACATTTGAACTTTTATGATCTTTTTCTTTTATTTATTACTTTCCATCAGTCTTTTTCATTTATTTATTATTTATAATTTTTTCCACCATATAACTTCTCTTATGGTATAGTGCTAAAATTGTATGCTTAAATAAGTACTGTAGCTGGAAAAAACTTTTGTTTCTCAACTTATACAGAGGCAGTAAAATAAACTGGAAACCATAAAAATCAGTATAGAACTTTTAGTCAGCCTACAAACTTCAACTAATTTCAATATGGATAATACACACATAACATGAATTTACTTCAGAATATAGGTACGTTTCTAAAGCAGTACATGCTTAAAAATAAAGTGGAATAATAATGCAAGTAGCTAACCAAAAAAGATCTGAATTGTTACGTAAAAGAACACTATTCCAGAAAGGACTTCTTTTGTCAAATCGAAGATAATCAACCATGATTAATAAGTAATCAACAGGAATAGTTGTATAAAGGTTAGGATCAGCATAACATATGAATATCCTTCCCCAATCCCATTCATATCTAAATAAGGCAACTTTCCACTATTCTAGAATCCCATTTCTTTTCTTTGTAACCTACCCGTAAAGTAACTATTTCCAACATAAAATTTGTAATTAGTTAATGAAACTGTAATTTCTCCAAAGTTAAAAAATAACTGTCACATACGTGTAACCTGCTTGCACTTGCAAAAGAGAAACATATCAATTATCTAACTGTATGTTCAAGTGCCTTTAAATAAATCTACCTGCACAGACTTTGATACCATATCCGCTCTTCCAGTTTTAAGCTAAAGTTGAGTTAATGATTCAATTATTTATCAATTATAAAAAAACAATAAAATTAGTCGAAAAGTAGTATATAACTGCCAATAATTTACAACATACTTGAAAATTTTAAGTCGTACTGTTTATTAATTGATAGGTTCTTTCACTAACTCCTTAATATTAAGGAGTAAATTCTCCTTCTCAGGATCATTGCTAAAAATGGATTTTGCTCCCTATCCTTCTTGACTTCTCCAAAACATGATTCTTTCTGGCGTACATCATTTAGACAATGCCATCTCTTCCTAATCGAAGCTCTGATCCATTATCAGAAGCATGCAGAGAATGATTTGATAGGGATATCAATTAGTGATACGCTATAATTTTCTTATTCTTCTTATTAACGGATTAAGAGGATAGATAATCTAATATTTTCAGAAATTCAATGTTAGGAGACTGCTAGTGTGTAATTTGTATGACACTGTTCTATGTCATGCTTGTTTCAAGATTAGATATGGTGAACATATGTTAATATCTAGAAGAATGTTTGGATTACTCACAAAGCTATTTATCTCATTTGAAGATTGGCATGATTTGAGGAATATAGGTTGTAATGTGGAAATAGTTGAGTGATAATATATACCACCATTAAGTTGGAAAATTTAATAGGAAATTCTTTTTAAAAACAGCACAATAAATATGCAATACATTAATATTGGAATTTAAAGCACTGAAATGGCATTCCGGGTACAATATGGAATAAGCTACCGTTAGCCTAATTTGTTATTAACTTACAATTGTAGCTTGGAAAAGGAAGAAAATCTATTTAATTGAATTTAGTCCTTCCTGTCCACTCAAAAGATCCATGTTCTAATTTAACTAAAATTGGTAAAAATTATGAGCAGAAAGGATGCAATGACTACAACAGTTTTGTGTATAAGGGGATATTATTTTATTGATTTATCTCTCAGGCCCAATACTTTATTATTTATTCAAAAAAGAAGGCACAGAGAAGAAAAAAACATGACGGTGTTGTGTTAAAGATGGGAAATAAATTTTTACGTTCGTTAACAGGAGTATTGTTAACTACTGCAATACATAAAAATTATGCAATGAGACCACTAATTGGTATGAAATTCGAAATAACTAAATATATGTTCATGAACGGAGATAGTAGTGGTCCTATTCCAAAAACTATAACTTACGGTGCAACTTCATCAAATAATACCATAGTTGTTAAATTGTGCTAAAAGTCCAAGTATGGATATGATAAAGGTGAAATGAAAAAACATTTGTATAAAAATTATGTAATAAGCATTCAAAGTACTTATCTGGGGTGGTAATTGGATTAAGAGTGACAAAGCTAGTAAGTTAAAAACGCACCTTTAATTGCCAAAGTAATAAGTAGATGATGAAATTGTCTATGAGAACAACTATGTGGTTACCTCAAATTCAATCGATAAATCTATGCTGACTATTTTTGATCGGCCTTTACCGAAGATTATATCAGCATGAGTTTCTAACTGGCTCTCCTCATCGCTGATTGGTGGTGGTTTCCTCTTTCGGAAGCTGGGGTATTTTTATAGTAGATACAATTTCAAAGTCACGCAATTATTAAATGCAATGGGAATGAGTGGATTAAAACTGACCTCTTGAGCAGTTCGTTACCCTCATTAATATCAAGATTAGCGTACACATTGGTCGCTGTAGCCGATGCGATGGTTGGTTTACATGAAAAATGGAAAAGAGATAAACAACGCAGGATCATGCTTATGTTAGTTGGTTATATAATAATAAGCCAACTATTAGAAAACATACCAAGTTTTAATAGTCATTGAAGTAAGGATTACATTTTAATTATTTCCTTCCACCATAAATTGATTGAGCAAGGAGGTTTTGTATGTCGATAATGTAGCTGAAATTCGGTTACCACTTCACATGGATGAAAAGAAAATTTACTAATGAGTAGATTATTACTGCAGTCACAGCTATATTGTATGTATAAAAAGAAACATGAGAAAGTACCCTTGTTTGTATATGATAACTTCGTCTTTAGGTGCAATAGAGTCGTTGCTTATTGACTGGCGAAGGACCTCACCAATGTGATGTAGAATTTCAATTACATCTGAAATTGAAATTCATTGAATAACAACGAAGAATGCATAGCTAAGAAAGGTTCATGGTACGGATGAATAAAGCGTGAAGTGGGCAAACCCGATAGGAACACTATTGGGTGAGTTCTTTTAATTATTTTTGACCAGTTGACGAAGGAGAACTTGTGCATTTGTTTGTCGGAATCATGATTTTCAACCTCTGTGAAGGTTGTCAAATCGTTAAATTGAATATGGTAGATTTTTATATTGGGAGATACTTATCACCTACAGCTATAACATTGAATTCGTCAATGTCATACACTAACCCTTCTTGTAGCTTTCCATCGAAGATTTGTAAGAACTGGGGGCCTACTTCTACATGCATTTCTCCACCCCGTAAGATATAGGAAAAAATGTGGTGATTTAACATTGAAAAGCATAAATAAAACCTAAATTTTTGAAGCAAGAAGGATGGATTAATTGGCAGACTAAAAGCCAGAAAAAGATGAACCATATATGAAGACTATTACTGTAGTAATAGTGGATAAATCGAAATGTAATAATAATAGGTTAAAAGTAGACAAAATGTAAATAGCAGTTGGTCGTAATATGGCAACTGGAATTGTACCCTTGCCTAAACGTAAAAGATGTAAACACGTCACAAAGAATTCATGAATTAAACAATAAAACATAAATCAAAGCTTCAAACTATCAGTTGTAATATTTTAGCTAGATTTCATGATTCATTGCAATCTAGTTATTATTTACGGACAATGTGAGGATAATGCAGTTAAAAGATGGAAATTAAATTGGAAACGTTTTATAAGAAAACAACTTTAAGCAGAGCAGTTTTTTTTTAACCAAATAAATGAACCTTTAAAATACCACTGTTTCTTCGGGAAGGGAAAATAAATCTTTTGTGAATCAGTTCTAAATTCCTTTTCTTTTCGCTGATGCAAAATCAACAGGAATCAACATGAATGTTTAAGTTGGGTAAAAGAATATATTTGTAATTACTAAGTGGGCGAAGTATTTGGGAAAGAGGATAAAAGTAATGAAAAGGTAGTTTTGAAAAATATGAAAGTAAAACCTGTAAAACATAACCGGCGTATTATTTTTTATGAAGAGAATGTATATTCGCTCTTGATTATTCGTTATAGTAATTCATATAGTCAACACATAAACAATAACTTTTAATTTACCTGTGGATAGGTCTAATGTATGGTGACGATGCCTTCAATGGATTAAGTAGCTATTTTTTACATGTTAGAAAAAAAATCTCGTAGTAAAGGTCTGAAAAGACATTTTATTTCAGTATAAAGAAAAAAAATTACATATCGACATAAAATTCATTCTTAAGTGAAAGTATATTAAAGATAGTATAAAGATTATATACATATATACAATTCTTCCTTCGGTTTAAGCACAGAAGCAATTATTCTGTTGATGTTTTGGAAAGTAAACCAATACAGGATAAAACAAAGTCAATTTGCTTATGTATTTTTGTGTGATGTATAGCTTAGGGAAAAAAATCAAATCGATAATTTTAGATGAGTCACTGTAGAATGAATTCTAATTACAATGACAGGTGAAGCATATTTTCACATGTAAAAAAACACACCAAAGACCTGATATTGTTGGAATTGTACTCAATCCATTTACAGTTAATACAAATGGATCACTCAAAAATTTGGTTTCGCTGACATAACAAAAGAAACATGTAATTTAAATATGTTGCTAATTTTAACCAAAGGTATAGCAATAGCTTGATAAGAAACAGTGACAACATGCGTCCTTGCAGAGCTAATATACTATTTATAATTCAAAGTGGGTGTTCCTTAGATATTACTTCTAGTCAAATCTCTTTTAACATATCCTTATTGAAGTTTTTTTTTTTTTGAATAATCCTTATTGAAGTTAGAAAGATGAGACTTTGTTTAACCCAAGAAAAGGAAAATGTCATGCCTTATTTTTAGTAGTTTATATGCCAGAGGCACACTAAACCATATCGCAAGAATTTAAACATGGAATAACAACAAAAAATGGATTTTTCACATCAGTAAATTCAAGGAATTTCGTAGGAAACATGAACGCATTTTAGAGATAACCCAACTTTAAGTCTTCAACATGACATATTCTGAAATTATGCAGAGATAACCGAGTTGTTAGTTTTAGTTAATGAATTTAATGTCTTGGATACTGCATATGCAAAATGATGGTAAAACTGGTCCAATGAAGTTGATGAAGCTACTTTTTTCATACTACCAACATTGATAATTTTTACCATTAAAACCTTCATACATTTTACATGTACCTTCATGGTTAAGGCGTTGTATGAGTAAATATAAATGCATTTTAGAGATAACCCAACTTTAAGTCTTCAACATAACATATTCTAAAATTATATAGAGATAACCGAGTTGTTAGTTTTAGTTAATGAATTTAGTGTCTTGGATACTGCATATGCAAAATTATGGGAAATCGGTCCAATGAAGTTGATGAAGCTACTTTTTTCATAGTCCAACATTGATAAATTTTTACCATTACGACCTTCATACATTTTACATGTACCTTCATGGTTAAGGTATTGTATCACTAAATATAGAAATTCATTATTTTGAGAATTTAGAAAATAATATATTCAACGATCTAAGAATGTTTTGAAAACAACCATACATAGTGATTCTTTTGCATGGTTATAATTGGGAACCTTGACAGTTTGGTTTCACTTAATGACATATAAGAGCATTGAGTAAAGGTATTAGTTTCCAAATGTATATTTTGAGTAGATAAAATGTTTGGAACATTTCATGAAGAATATGGATTCACAACTACAAATAGATTATAAATTTTACAGTCTATGCTACTCTTAATCGTCCCAAGATAATAGTTGGTTAAACTGCAATTTGCATATACAATCCATGACAATCTTGTTACATATCACTGTCAGTATATATAAAACACAGGTTAAGCATATTTTGAGTCGTTGGTAAAAAATTCCGTTCTTTACAAACATTTTATGAAGTAACAAAATGCATGATTATATATTAAACAGATAATAAAGTTACACTAATAACTAAAACTTTGCCATAGCGCAGTATTTGGTAAAGTTTGAGTAGTTTCTAACAGATTAAAAAGAGCAAATTAAAACTATCCTAATGCTCCTCCTTTTATAACTTGCAAAAAAAGAGGGGGGAGAATGAAATAGATCAACAGAAAATAATGAATTCTTAGGTATAAAATGGAATTATAAAAAAAATAAGAAGGTTGACCGAGACTTCAATCTATAACGAAAATATATATCTATTGCAAATATTACAATAAATAAATTTAATAAAATAAATACTTGTAGTAAAATGAAGAGATACCTAAGGTAAAGAGATGATATGCTAAAATAATGTAAACATGTACTAAGACAAATGAAAGCAAGCACTTTAAAGACTTCTAAAATTGCAAATTAGTATTATTGTCCAATTGTTGGTTGCAAATTAGACTAATAATGAGGACATGAATATTCATAGGTTGTTTAATTTAGTTAGCTGCAATATTCTTCATGTGAAACTTGAAAATGAAGTATTTAATTTAATTGATTGAAATTTACACATTTTTGTTAGCAGTTGGTGGATTTCAAATAGTCGACTGGAAAATAATATCAATTTTCGCGAGAGGCACAAAGATATACTTGCCATAAATTTGTCATATAGGTTGTACATCGAGAAATAATCCAATAAATTTGTATCATCAATTCAAATACAACTGGAAATACTTTTTTTTTGTTAATGTCGACAAAGAGTGATAATCTATTTATTCGAATGGTTCACAAAAATGTATCTTGAAACTCTAAGTGAAGAAATAGCTGTTGGATAGAAAGTTAGCATGATTAGCTGTATTATTTTATAAGCATGTCCTAAACCTGAACATTGCACAAAAGTAGTATTATGCGTTGACGTTAAACTGATGAAAATTTTGATGCACTTACAAATCAACACTATACTTCTCCATTTTTCTAAACTGGAAAAATGAGACATAATTTAAGCTAGATAATTACATGAAAATGTACTGTATTTCTATAGGTTGATCAGAGGAGAAATAAAAACATCGTTTGAGCTTCCTTATCTAGGCAATTCCAAGGAACTCATAGTTAATAGTTGATTGACATAAATATATGAACATGTCTACCCTTATTCCGAGGGAACAATTCCCTGGAACTTATAACTCAAAAAATACCGAGCTTGTAAATGTCTGTTGTATTGTTGTAATTAGCAACAACTGACAATACCATCTATGGTATAGGAAATTATGGGGAAATTTACTACTTGAGAACAAGGAAATTTTTTGGTAACATCATTCTAGACAAACAGTTGATGAGTCCTATTTTTTTTCAACGCAAATTTATTCCAGTTTAGATTACATGAAATATAAGGGATATATAAAGAATTACCAATATCAAGCCACAAAATTATTTTGATTTTAATTGTAACCATTTAAAATAGAATAATAATCTCAATAAGAGAAAATCCTCTAAATAAGAGCAAAAAATAAGAAAATAATGATTGCAAAAATTAAGAAAATGATTCTAAATAAGCATTGTTCAAATGCCATTGTTTGGGTTGAACATTCTTCTATCACTTTGAATGTTTCTCAAGGTGATATTTGATTGGAAACCAAACACGCGGTTTTTAGAAACTTGTTGCTGTATCAAAATCCGAATAATTCAATTGAAGTTCAACATGGTAACTTTTTAATTTAATCTTTATAGGAAATGTCAAATGTTTTCAAAAAAAACTGCAAAAGAAGGCACCCAATGCCGGATTGTTTCCATAAAACTTGCAACAATGGACCCATTCAATTGGCGATTTGATGCTTAGCTTACAAATATGAGCTTAGGTCGATAAAATGAGAAGGTCTGAAATTCTAAAGAAAAAGAGATATTAGTTGAACATCAAATTTATAGGCTGCATTGTCGAACAACAACTGAGAGACCACCATATAACAGAATGTTAATTAAAAATACCTAAAGGACATAAGAGTCGAATGCAAGGAAAAAGAAATTGCAACTTCATGAGTAGGTGATACGTAACAGCTACAAACTCCAAATCAACCTTTGCTTGTAAATAATATATCATCGAAAATATATCTGAGCTGTTCTAACTTTAAAATGTTCTAGTCAGAGAGGTATTTATTCCTAACAAACTTTATGAATTGGCTCTATTTAAAAAATCTAGCAGTACAAAACATATAGTACCACAAACTTAAATCAAGCTAAGATATGCCTACATCATGTAAACAAACTACATAAAATAAATGCTAAGAAACTATACATACATCTATCATGTTCTCCCAGTAAGCATCACTATAATATGGTATGCAATTTTCATTTATTTTTTTCTCCTTTTAGAAATACCTGGTAGAAATGATAGCCCTAAAGTGTAAATACAAAGCACCGTTCAAGGTTGTGGAGTAACAGTACAAATGTGATGAAGCAACAACTTTATAACTTATATAATATATATATATATATGAAAAAATTACAAAGATTTTTACTATATTCATAACAGTTGAGTTTTCAAACTCAGTAATAGTATAATAGCATAGTTTACTTAGGTTAGCATCAACTTAGTAAAAGTTCATTAATTAAAATAGCATTGACATTTACATATTAGTTGGGAATCAATATGATGGCAAATAAGCACTTTATCAAGTATAGCAGTACAGTTAAATGTCAAACTTATTTTTGTATTATCATCTATAGTGACCTGACAATAGAATATTTAAACCGTAAACCACACACGTAGAAAAACTAATAAACTTTTAAAAAAATTATGCTCAATAGCATTGATTGGGATCCAAATCCTAAACTACATTCAATAATTTTATGCTATGGAAATTCGAAAAAAAAAACATCAGATGTAATCAAAAACTTCAGATTCAACAACTGTAATCAAACATAGTAAGAAATATCTATATCAGTCATTTAAAATTATTATAGTTAAATATGTAAATTCAGTCCATTAAATGTGTATTAGACGAATTTATCCAAGAATATAATCTCAATACTCACATTGAATCAAGCTGAAGTGTAAATTGAACGTCGCATTCCTCATGTTCCCCTTGATGATATCCTGTATTGGAAGCTTTTTATTCTTGGTCAGTATTCAACAACAAAAAGGTAAGTTACTGCATACTATAACATTTCATTTTTTGACCATAAATAAAATGGATCATGAGTTCATTACATTAGTCTGTTTGTGCGATAGTTAATGGCACGCTGCTAGAATAATAACACGCAAGGCAGAAACTGGAAAAAATATCTTAAAGCATAATGGATCTATAACATGTACGTCATTTTTCAATTCAAAAAACATTATTCCTCATAATAAACAACTACAATGGATATCCTATAGTTTAATGAAATAGCGGATCTAATTCAACTCTGAAATTGCCTAAAAATACCAGATAAAAACAATACATACTTGTTTTAGGGAAGAAGGAAACGGGATTTCTAGTATCTGTAATCAAGTCAACGATTTTCACAGAGATCTGATGCCACTGGCGACATACACAGGTGCATGAGACGATGCTATGTCGAATTAGCCATCTGCCTAATTTTTATCGACCCGACGTTTTATCTCTCTCCGAGATGATTAGGTAGGCCGATGGACCGTCGGTCGTCAGCCAAGAGTTCGCCGATATAATCGTTTTGCGGTTGAATGCAGAAGGTTGCCGAAGTGGATGATAATGTGAAAGAAGAGGAAGTGTTGAAGAGAATGGCGTGAACTGAAATGAGGAGGAAGACATTATCGAGGGAGGAGAGCGAAAGCGGTTTGTCTATGAGTTGGATAAAAAAAGGAACGAATCCACAACAGAAGCATGAAACCGAAAAAGGATAGATGTCATGGTACAAACGTTTTGGTTTCTGCTTTCCGGTATAAGTAATAAATTTAATTCTTGATTGGATGTTATTAGTTGTTGTTGACTGTATTAGTCGAACTGTTTATTTCTGTTTATCGGGATGAATAAATATGTTGTCGTACTGAAATTGATATAACAATTGTGATGCAGCGAAGGACAGGTTGGAAGGATCCAACCGGATTCCTCAAATATATTGCTTACTTATATGAACTGTTAATCAATCTGATTGATTGTTGATTATTGAATGCTGACTCCAAACATAACATGTGTGTGATATTAACCAATGGGTGATATTGGTTGAGTAATTATCGGCAGATAACTTATAAATGGATCGGTTTATAGAGATTGGTTTACCATCAGGTAAATCAATAGCAAGGAAGTTATAAAATTGTTTTATAACTAAAGACAGATTTTGAAATCTATTTTATATAGATTATTATTAACGAAATTTTATTAAAGGAAATAAATATTTATTATTTATTATTATCCAAGTTTATTCGGTTTTATAAGCAAATAGTAAAAATTAACCAAATGGTTAAAGATGGAGTTAATCGTTTCAGATAAACAACTAATTGTGATTATTTAACTTAATTAGATTGTTAATTAAATGAAATGAAATTAATTAAGTTAATTTTATTTATTAATAACTAAGTGGAAATGGTTAACGAGTTAACCTCGTTTTGAGTTGACTAAGTCAACTGCTTATCCAGAAGTGATTATTGGACAATTATTGAATTTTTAATTATTATTTAAATAACCTTATAGGAAGGATTAACTATTATAATAATAGTTAATTAATTGGTTTCTAATATAATAAGGATTGATTATTATTTAATAATAATCAAAAAGGGATAAATCTTGAAGTTAAGTGCCTTAACTGGAAGTTATGATATCAAATAAAAAAAGCCTTATATGTGTAAAATCGTAAACAAATTTATATTTAATATGAACTTGTATTAAACATTCTATTGGTCGAATTTCTATGGAAACAAAATGGGCAATTATAGAGGTAAGTTATCAATGGATTTATGTTATAAAAGTCAAAACGAGTTCAAAATGGGATTGGTAATCTGAAAGGAGTTAAAAGGAATTTAAAATTCTAGAGATCGGGAAATATAGATGTTTGAAATTGGAAAAGCGTGGTTTTGGAATTGGCAAAAAGGGGATTTTCAAAATAAAATAGATGGAGTTAAATCCATGTTGAAAAACGTAGTGTAAATAGAAGCGTTGGGATATTTATTGGGATGAGATTCGTTGATAAACTTCTATCTAATTCGAAGATAAGAATTTTTTCAACTCAAGGTTTCAGAGGTAAATAAAATACCCCAACTTGAACGACTTCATGATTATCTAAGGGTGATATTAATTTAGAAACGATGGTGGTTAAAGAGATTAAAATAATATTTCCATAGAGAATATTATAAACTATAATTCGAGAATTATAAGTGGGAAAAATTGATCTGGAAATAAGAAGTGAAAGAGCGGTATTCCAAATGTGGAAAGCTTTAGAGATTTAAATTAATATTTGTTTAACTAAAGAGGCCAAGTGACGCTATATACTAAACCAATAAATCCACTTTATTTTGTATGAATGATGATTGTTTATTTTGATAGTTAAAACACAGACTATCAAAATCTGGCCAAAAGCGTTGTCGGTACGGAAAGACCGGGATCAAGTTTATATTCGAAAGCCATTCCAACCAGCAAATACATAAACGTTGAAGATATCAGAAGATGGTCAAGATGGAGCATTGAAGACAATGGATCTTCCTAAGCGGAAGGATTACTTGTCGAATATTCTCTGGCTAGCTACCAGAGGTATCCTGACGTGATTCGGTCGTGGTTGAGATTTTTCGGATTGCAAGGACAACTCGCTACTAATCCTTTGGATGCGGTAGGAGGGTGCCTTCAGTTCATCCTACTCCTGGATGACTTGTATAGACGATGTGGATGTGGCCAGATGTTCCAAAAGTCGATTAAAACCTTAAGCCTCATTAACTGGGAAATGACAAAAATCGGGCATGCAGCATGGCTAAGTGGGTTGCTCCCAATTAGGGTGTATTGTCACCATCTAGAGAATATTAGTATTTGTTACTTCTTTCATATTATGTATCTCCCCGGAGTGGTTATGTTGCTAGTTACCGTAGGTGACATATATTTAGAACATTCAAGCGAAATGAATGGCCGGTCATGTGTGGCTGAGTTGCAAGATGTTCATGTTGAACTCCAGTGTATCCCCTCTAAAGTACATTGATCGGAAGGTGGTTCCATACCTTGTCATAGTCGGAATCCAATCTCCAATAAGAACCCACGGTTTTGATTCTATACTATATATGTGGAGCGTGAGATGCATGTGTTCTGCTAGATTGTTAATTATTTGTATTTAGACACTATTATAATATCAGAAGATATATATAATTTCAAACTGTTCTGGGTTATTGTAAGCTAAAAACCGTTCGTATTTATGTGTGGGTTTAGTCTTACGATTATCTTTTTCTTTCGAAAGGATTTGAACTTTAAAATCAAGTTGGATGTTACTTAAACTTAGTGGGTTTACTCGCGCTGGTTCACCAGACTGATATGTGCATTTGAAATGCTCGGGTTAGCCCGGCTCACATGTTTAGGTTAACGGATGCTGTAAAGTTCAGAGACGAACTGGAGGAGCTCAGACGTATGATATTATATAGTATTTATTCCGCTATGTGATGTATTTGAGGACAGGTTATTATAACTTTCCAGATTGTCTATTGTACTCTGATGAATGTAAGTATTTATGTAAAGTTATTTATAAAGATTTATCTCCATATTATATTCTGTTCCGCTGCAATTTGATACTCTGTGTGGTGTTGGGTATTCTTCTTATTCTCCTATTCTAATATTTCTTTCTTTCTTATCTCACCCTCTAATTTCTTTATATAAACGTTCCGTGTTTTCGGTGTTTGGAAGGTCGGCATGAGATACGGTAATTGTATTTATGTCAATTTTCAAGGCCAAAAATTCTCGGGTCGTTACGGTGGTATCAGAGCTATTGGTTTAGTAATAACCTTATCTCTGTGGCGTAACTCAGTAGAGATAGGATTAGTAATACCCTAAATTGCGTTTGAGTGTACATATACGAGAGAGTGTATTTGTAGATTTTATAAAAAAATCGTTTATATTGTGTTATTTCATCGGTTCAATATTGAACTGGCAATTGAGACAATATTGTTTTATAAAAAGGGTAAATGAAATAATTTTTCCCAAATTATATTTTTATATAGAAAAGAATTAATTCTCTTAAATTATAGAGATATTTATTTGTTTGGTTGATTTGAATGGAATTCAAATTGGGTTATAGAATTTAAATGGTTTAATATAACTTAGGAGATTTCAATATGTAATTTTCAAATGAGAATTTTAATCTGAAATTAAAATGAAGTCAGAAATTGGATTCTGAAATAGAAGTGAATTGATTAGAAAGATTAATTAGTCAGTTGAATTGGATATGAATAATGAAACTTGACTTGGGTGAGTAGAATTAATTTGAGAAAATGTAATCAAATGAAATATATTTGGGATTTGGAAATCGAATGGATAAATAATGGAAATCCATCGGATATTTATCAATGGATGTTAGTGTACATTAAACTAAAGTGAATACAAACAGTAAATATTAATATTCAATATGATATAAAATTGGGTTGATGGTGTATTGGTTTATTTATTGGATGTTAGTTGGTTAGATTAAATTTAACAACGGGTAAATAATAAAGAAGTTGAATGAATTGAAACTAGATTATTTAACCCAGATTGTTATTTACATTATATGTGGAGTTACGTGTAGAATCCGGAAGGCTACGGTAATTGACTTGATTATAGAGATTGGAAGTACAGACGAAGAGCAGTTAGTCGATTTGCTGCAAAATTAAAATTGAGTTGCCCGACAAAAAGGTAAACTTTAATATTGATTTGGGTAATTTACTTTAATACCCCTGAGTTGGGTAGCCATTTGGCTTTTGGTTTTCTTTGGAGAAGTTGAGGCCCGAAATGGCAGTTGTAGTTATACCGATCGGACCACATAGAGGAGGTGCTGGCAAAATTTTCGAAAATTCTAAAGAGTCTGAATTTATTTTGATGATAATTCAAAAAAATCATTATTATAAATATAATTGGGTTTGGAGCATTCTTCTTACCGTGTAATTTCGGGGACGAAATTTTTTTAAGGGGGAAGAATGTAATGTCCCTGATTTTCTGCCATTTAAATTGGAATATTTAAATCTGTTTAATAT
This sequence comes from Allium sativum, assembly GCA_030737875.1. Taxonomy (NCBI): domain Eukaryota; kingdom Viridiplantae; phylum Streptophyta; class Magnoliopsida; order Asparagales; family Amaryllidaceae; genus Allium; species Allium sativum. Next base: position 6,179,209 of record CM060912.1, read on the forward strand.
ATTATATTTTAAATATAATGGATTTTACATCGAATTTATTTTATAAAATGGAGTTCGAATATATATAATTTATAATATAATTAAAACGAGCTCGAAACGCCGCGGTAGCTCGTAATTTTCGATATGAACTTTATCGGAATATACAGGATCCAATATAAGTCGGAATTTTGTGAAAAAAGAACCGTTTTTGAATCCATTTGATTATATCCTTCTAATAAAAGAGAAAAATAGAGACTTTATATTATAGATTGTTAGTTATGTCCAGTTCAAATTTTCAGATAGTCGCTATGGAATTCGTTAATAAACGATAATGTTTATTTAATAAAATAAAAAGGTATTTCTATATATTTGGATAACGTTTTAACCCGAATTTCTGAATATCGAGTTTTAAATTCTATATTGGTTTATTCTGAGGCTGTATGAGATCTCATTTGGAGATATATGATAATAATAATTTATTATTATTTAAATTGAATTGTTTTATATTTAATTTTATTTTTCGACCGTATATAGGCTTCAGAAATGATCATTTTTCCAAAAGACCTTCGTTTTCAATGGAACGTGCGTACAATTAATTATTTTGACATTTCCAGTTTGGAGCCAATCGGAGTTTTTTTGTCGGTGGGCGATATTTAGAGGTGAAATGACAAATTAAAATAACGCCATTATACAAACGAAGTCCGTTTTCAACGAAATGAATATTTTTGGGACTGGAAGGTCAAGAGTAGCGGTGTATTTATTTTCATTGAATTTGAAGTCGGTGTGTAAAGGTGTGTATATTTACGGTAGCGTAAAATATAATGGGAGAAATTTAGTAACCGCGTATAAAACAAATAATGTATAACTCAAATTAAAGAAGCATAAAAATGAGTGTTAATACGTCTCCACATATTCACAAGTGACTCTGTACAATCTTTTACAATATAATATCTATATTATTGCCGGTATCTTAAGATTCAACAACCTGTACTATAAAGCCTATAAATATGAAAGCAAAAGTGATAAAAATCAACATGCTGTAAAGCCTACCCTATACACTATTTTTCCATTTGCATTGACGAAGTAACATGCCTCCCCATCATCCTATTCTATTCCCTTTCCAACATGCAGCATCTAATGAAAATAAACGAAAATGAAATTTACACTACATTTCCATCCCCTAGGAAGCATGGCTACGGAAATATAGGAAACGACTTTATTCTTATCGGCAGTCCTCTCTCTTCTCTATTTAAAGACCTCGGTTCTTTCTCCAGCATAGAGTAAAGGCATTTTCTTTTCTCCCCTTCTCGCAAAAAATGACATTTCACTCTCTTCTGGGAAATGGAACTGAAACTTCCCATTTCCTTTCCACTTAAACCAACTGACTTCCTTTCAATAAAACAATACATGAAAATACCTTGAAGCGTGAAAACAGAAAAGGCACCTGGTTTCAAACGGGGAAAAGAATGAAGCAACGCTTTCTTGGAAGAAGGGGAATGAGCACGTCAGTCTGTAAGGAGGGAGAAGTGAAAGAGGTGTGGGACAGGAATAAGGGCTTCTGGCGTTGACAGGGAAAGTGGCTTGCGTGGGATTTTCGGTGGTGGAGTTCACGTTGAAATGAGAGGGCATGCATGAAGAGGTCTTGCGTTTGACAGCTATGAAGAAAGTGGACTGGCGTAGAATAGTTCTTGCGTGTATGGTATTCGAATGGAGATGTATGGGACGTGAGCAATGCCTGCATGCAAAAGCATGGATGTAAAGGGGGGTTTATCATGACACAGTGAAGTGGAAACAGGGGTGTATTGTTTCACTAGAGAAGGGACTGCGCTGTTCAAGGAAGAGTGGCGGGAAGAGTGGCAGTAGAAGAACAAACACGAGGGAGAGTGGCACTGTTATTTTGGAGGACGTTTAATAGTGAAAAAGCATAAGCTTGCATGTTGCGTGGTTCGGGCGAGATGGAAGAAAAGGGACACGTGGTTGTTCGGTGACGTTTGGTTAAATGGAGCTTTTGGAAGAAAAAAAATGATGGGTTCATGAACGTGTGCAAAGGAGTTGGAGCTGGAGTATGAAGTTGGTCGAAGAAAAATGAAGATGGGAAGAAATGCGTAAAGTGTAAATGAAGGTGGGAGTTTGAACGTAAACAGTAGAAAATAATGGTTGGGAACTCGAATGATTTTGCTGGAGGTTTGCACGCGAATGATGAGAAGGCACGCAAAGGTAATACAAGAAAGAGAAAAAAAAGGGGGAAAACATTTCGGTGAGAAGATGAATAGTGGATGCGTGGGGAGTACTGTTCTAAGTTGAAGTTTTGATGGTGGCTTCTATAGACATGGGCGTGGAATACTGGGCTCATACTATTTGGGTAAGGCCCAAAATTTATTATAACCAAACTTTGTTTTAAATTTAAATACCCACACAAAGTACATTAATGTAGCCTAGTCATTGCGTAAAGAATATACATGATCCCTATTTCAAATATATACCTAATGTGTATAGTGCCGAAACCATTTTACTGTAATTTAATCAATGCCTAAATGAATGTATACGCCTTGTAAATTAAAATGTGGGCCGATCTATTAACAGAGAACAACATTGGGGTATAGCATGGGCCAAATATGAATTACGAAATGTGACCCTACTAGCTTTAAACCGCGAATTAACATTAGTGTAAGGTTACATATAATACAACCAACAATTTATCTTCTTGCCTTACCTTCATGTGATTAACAGTTAGGTTTTAAAAACAATAAAAATAATAGTTAATTAAAATTATAATTAAAGAATAATTATTTAATTATAGGGTGTAACTTATAATAATTCTAACATGCTCGTATAATGTCAAATTTGGACCAATCAGGAGACGTTGGAATTGTCTTGATAAATGCTTCATTCCGAAATAGTTTTGTATGGTTGGATGCAGCTGAAATTTCCAGTTAAATTAAATACCTATTTAATTTAACTAAGACCAGTCAATATCTCGATGAACGGGAACTAAGGTGAGTTCAACTCACTCAGTTTATCCCGTTTATATTTTATATAAATCGGGTTTTTGTTTTGTGTGCAATGCTTGCTAATGGTTGATAATTGGGTAACTGTTTGTTTGTATGCTGAATATTTTTAATATTCACTGATTAAATTTAACGTTTGTTTGATTTAATCGAATTAAATCGTTATTTTGACGATTGGATTTCCAAACAAGGTAACTTCCCTTGTTGTTTTCGTTTATAATAATATAAACGTATTGAATAAATAATATAATGCTTGATTGGATGTTATTAGTTGTTGTTGATTGTATTAGTCGAACAGTTTATTTCTGTTTATCGGGATGAATAAATATGTTGTGGTATTGAAATTGATATAACCATTGTGATGCAGGGAATGACAGGTTGGAGGGATCCAATTGGATTCCACAAATATATTGCTTACTTATATGAACTGTTAATCAATCTGATTGATTGTTGATTGTTGAATGTTGACTCCAAACTTAACACGTGTGTGATATTAAACAATGGGTGATATTGGTTGAGTAATTATCGGTAGATGGCTTATAAATGAATCGGTTTATAGAGATTGATTTACCTTTAGGTAAATCAATTGCAAGAAAGTTACAAAATTATTTTATAACTGAAGACAGATTTTGAAATCTATTTTATATAGATTATTATTAACGAAAGTTTATTAAAGGAAGTAAATAGTTATTATTTATTATTATCCAAGTTTATTCGGTTTTATAAGCAAATAGTAGAAATTAACCAAATGGTTAAAGAGGGAGTTAATTGTTTCTGATAAAAAATTAATTGTGATTATTTAATTTAATTAGATTGTTAATTAAATTAAATAAAATCAATTAAGTTAATTTTATTTATTAATAACTAAGTGGAAATGATTAACGAATTAACCTCGTTTTGAGTTGACTAAGTCAACTGCTTATCCATAAGTAATTATTGGAAAATTATTGAATTTTTAATTATTATTCAAATAACCTTATAGGAAGGATTAACTATTATAATAATATTTAATTAATTGGTTTCTAATATAATAAGGATTGATTATTATTTAATAATAATCAAAAAGGGATAAATCTTGAAGTTAAGTGCCTTAACTGGAAGTTATGAAATCAAACAATAAAAAGCCTTATATGTGTAAAATCGTAAACGCATTTATTTTTAATATGAACTTGTATTAAGCATTCTATTGGTCGGATTTCTATAGAATCAAAATGGGCAATTATAGAGGTAAGTTATAAATGGATTTATGTTATAAAAGTCGAAACGAGTTCAAAATAGGATTGGTAATCTGAAGGGAGTTAAAGGGAATTTAAAATTCTAAAGATCGGGAAATAGAGAAGTTTGAAATTGGAAAAGCGTGGTTTTGGAATTGGAAAAAAGGGGATTTTCAAAATTAAATAGATGGAGTTAAATCTATGTTTAAAAACGTAGTGTAAATAGAAGCGTTGGGATATTTATTGGGATGAGATTCGTTGATAAACTTCTATCTAATCCGAAGATAAGAATTTTGTCGACTCAAGGTCTCAGAGGTAAATAAAATACCCCAACTTGAATGACTTCATGATTATCTAAGGGTGATATTAGCTTAGAAACGATGGTGGTTAAAGAGATTAAAATAATATTTCCACAGAGAATAATATAAACTATAATTCGAGAAATATAAGTGGGAAAATTTGATTTGGAAATAAGAAGTGAAAGAGCGGTATTCCAAATGTAGAAAGAATTAGAGATTTAAATTAATATCCGTTTAACTAAAGAGGCCAAGTGACGTTGTATACTGAACCAATAAATCCACATTATTTTGTATGAATGATGATTGTTTATCTTGATAGTTAAAACACCGACTATCAAAATCTGGCCAAAAGCGTTGATCGTACGGAAGGACCGGGACTGAATTTATATTCGAAAACCATTCTGACCAGCAAATATATAAACGTTGAGGATATCAGAAGATGGTCGAGATGGAGCATTAAAGACCATGGATCTTCGTAAGCGGAAGGATTACTTGTCGAATATTCTCTGGCTAGCTATCAGAGGTATCCTGACATGATTCGGTTGTGATTGAGATTTTTCGGATTGCAAGGACTACTCACTACTGATACTTTGGATGTGGTAGGAGGGTGCCTTCAATTCATCCTACTCCTGGATGACTTGTATAGACGATGTGGATGGTGGCCAGATGTTCCAAAAGTCGATTATAACCTCAAGCATCATCAACTGGGAAATGACAAAAATCGGGCAGGCAGTATGGCTAAGTGGGTCGCTCCCAATTAGGGTGTATTGTCACCATCTAAAGAATATTCGTATTTGTTACTTCTTTCATATTTTGTATCTCCCGGGAATGGTTATGTTACTAGGAACCAAAGGTGACATATATTCAGAACATTTAAGCGAAATGAATGGCCGGTCATGTGTGACCGAGTTGCAAGACGTTCTTGTTGAACTCCAGTGTATCCCCTCTAGAGTACACTGATCGGAAGGTGGTTCCATACCTTGTCATAGTTGGAATCCAATCTCCAATAAGAGCTCGCAATTTTGATTGTATATTATATATGTGGAATGTGAGATGCAAGCGTTCTGCTAGATTGTTAATTATTTGTATTTAGACACTATTATAATATCAAAAGATATATATAATTTCAAACTGTTTTGGGTTTTCGTATGGTAAAAAACATCCGTATTTATTTGTGGATTTAGTCTTACGATTATCTTTTTCTTTCGAAAGGATTTTAACTTTAAAATCAAGTTGGATGCTACTTAAACTTAGTGGGTTTACTAACGCTGGTTCACTAGACTGATCCGTGCATTTGAAATGCTCGGGTCAGCCCGGTTCATAGGTTTACGTTAACGGATGCTGTGAAGTTCAGAGACGAACTGGATGAGTTCAAACGTATGATATTAGCTAGTATTTATTCCGCTGTGTGATGTATTTGAGGACAATTTATTATAATTGTCCAGATTGTCTGTTGTACTCCGATGAATGTAAGTATTTATGTAAAGTTATTTATAAAGATTTATCTCCATGTTATATTCTGTTCCGCTACGATTTGAGACTCTGTGTGGTGTTGGGTCTTCTTCTTATTCTCCTATTCTAATATTTCTTTCTTTCTTATCTCAACCACTAATTTCTTTATATAAACGTTCCGGTGTTTCCAGTGTTTGGAAGGTCGGCATAAATACAATACAATTACCGTAACGACCCGAGAATTTTTGGCATTGAAAATCGACATAAATACAATTACCGTGAAGATAAATCTTTATAAATAATTTTACATAAATACTTACAATCATCAGAGCTATTGGTTTAGTAATAACCTTGGCTCTGTGGCGTAACTCTGTAGAGATAGGATTAGCAATACCCTAAATTGAGTTTGAATGTACATATACGAGAGAGTGTATTTGTAGATTTTATAAAAAAATCGTTTATATTGTGTTATTTCATTGGTTCAATATTGATATGGCAATTGATACAATATTTTTTTATAAAAAGGGTAAATGAAATAATTTTGCCCGTATTATATTTTTATGTAGAAAAGAATTAATTCTCTCAAATTATTGAGATATTGATTTATTTGGTTGATTTGAATGGAATTCAAATTGGGTTATAGAATTTAAATGGTTTAATATAACTGAGGAGATTTCAATTTGAAATTATCAAATGAGAATTTTAATCTGAAATTAAAATAAAGTCAGAAATTGGATTTCGAAATAGAAGTGAATTGATTAGAAAGATTAATTAGTTAGTTGAATTGGATATGAATAATGAAACTTGACTTGGGTGAGTAGAATTAATTTGAGAAAATGTAATCAAATGAAATATATTTGGGATTTTGAAATCGAATGGATAAATAATGGAAATCCGTCGGATATTTATCAATGGATGTTAGTGTAAATTAAACTAAAGTGAATACAAATAGTAAATATTAATATTGAATATGATATAAAATTGGGTTGATGGTGTATTGGTTGATTTATTGGATGTTAGTTGGTTAGATTAAATTTAACAACGGGTAAATAATAAAGAAGTTGAATGAATTGAAACTAGATTATTTAACCCAGATTGTTATTTGCATTATATGTGGAGTTACTTGCAGAATCCAGAAGGCTATGGTAATTGACTTGATTGCTGAGATTGGAAGTACGGATGAAGAGCTGTTAGTCGATTTGCTGCAAAATTGAAATTGAGTTGCCCGACAAAAAGGTAAACTTTAATATTGATAGGGGTAATTTACTTTAATACCCCTGTGTTGGGTAGCCATTTGGCTTTTAGTTTTCTTTGGAGAAGTTGAGGCCCGAAGTGGCAGTTGTTGTTATACAGATCGAACCACGTAGAGGAGGTGCTGGCAAAATTTTCGAAAATTCTAAAGAGTCTGAATTTATTTTGATGATAATTCAAAAAATAATTATTTTAAATATAATTGGATTTGGAGCATTCTTATTACCGTGTAATTTCGGGGACGAAATTCTTTTAAGGGGGGAAGAATGTAACGTCCTAGATTTTCTGCCATTTAAATTGGAATATTTAAATCTGTTAAATATATTATATTGGAAATATAATGGATTTTACATCGAATTTATTTTATAAAATGGAGTTCGAATATATATAATTTATAATATAATTAAAACGAGCTTGAAACACCGTGGTAGTTTGTAATTTTCGATATGAACTTTAATGGAATATACTGGATCCAATATAAGTCAGAATTTTGTGAAACAAGAACCGTTTGAATCCATTTGGTTATATCCTTCTAATAAAAGAGAAAAATAGAGACTTTACATTATAGATTGTTAGTTATGTCCAATTCAAATTTTCAAATAGCCGCTATGGAAATCGTAAATAAACGATAATGTTTATTTAATAAAATAAAAAGGTATTTCTATATATTTGGATATCGTTTTAACCCGAATTTCTGAATATCGAGTTTTAAAATCTATATTAGTTTATTCTGAGGCTGTACGAGATCTCAGTTGGAGATATATGATAATAATAATTTATTATTATTTAAATTGAATTGTTTTATATTTAATTTTATTTTATCGACCGTATATAGGCCTTAGAAAAGATTATTTTTCTAAATGACCTCCGTTTTCAACGAAATGTGCGTACAATTAATTATAGCGACATTTCCAGTTTGGAGCCAATCAGAGTTTTTTGTCGGTAGGCGATATTTAGAGGTGAGCAGACAAATTAAAATAACGCCATTATACAAACGAAGTCCGTTTTCAAATTTTCATTGAATTTGAAGTCGGTGTGTAACGGTGTGTATATTTACGGTAGCGTAAAATATAATGGGAGAAATTTAGTAACCGCGTATAAAACAAATAATGTATAACTCAAATTAAAGAAGCATAAAAATGAATGTTAATACGTCTCCACATATTCACAAGTGACTCTGTACAATCTTTTACAATATAATATCTATATTATCGCTGGTATCGTAGGATTTAACAACCTGTACTATAAAGCCTATAACTATAACAGCAAAAGTGATAAAAATCAACATGCCGTAAAGCCTACCCTATACATTATTTTTCCATTTACATTGACGAAGTAACATGCCTCCCCATCATCCTATTCTATTCCCTTTCCAACATGCAGCATCTACTGAAAAGAAACGAAAATGAAATTTACACTGCATTTCCATCCACTAGGAAGCATGGCTACGAAAATATAGGAAACGACTTCATTCTTATCTGCAGTCCTCTCTCTTCTCTATTTAAAGACCTCAGTTCTTTCTCCAGCATGGAGTAAAGGCATTTTCTTTTCTCTCCTTCTTGCCAAAAATGACATTTCACTCTCTTCTGAAAAATGGAACTGAAACTTCCTATTTCCTTTCCACTTAAACCAACTGACTTCCTTCCATTAGAATAATACACGAAAATACCCTAAAGCATGAAAACAGAAAAGGCAACGGTTTCAGATGGGGAAAAAATTGAAGCAATGCTTGCTTGGAAGAAGGGGAACGAGCACGTCAGTTTGTAAGGAGGTAGAAGTGAAAGAGGTGTGGGACTTGAAAAAGGGCTCCTGGCATTGACAGGGAAGGAGGCTTGCGTGGGATTTTCGGTGGTGGAGTTCACGTTGAAATGAGAGGGCTTGCGTGAAGAGGTCATGCGATTGACAGCTAAGAAGAAAGTGGACTGGCGTAGAATAGTTCTTGCGTGTATGGTATTCGAATGGAGATGTATGGGACGTGAGCAATTCCTGCCTGCGGTAGCATGGATGTAAAGGGAGGGTTTGTCATGACACAGTGAAGTGGAAACAGGGGTGTACTATTTCACTAGAGATGGGACTGTGCTGTTCCAGGAGGAGTGGCGGGAAGAGTGGCAGTAGGTGCACGAACACGAGGGAGAGTGGAACCATTATTTTGGAGGACGTTTAATGGTGAAAAAGCATAAGCTTGCATGGTGCATGGTTTAGGCGAGATGGAAGAAAAGGGACACGGGGTTGTTCGGTGATGTGTTGTTAGTTGGAGCTTTTGGAAGAAAATAATTATGGGTTCATGAATGTGTGCAAAGGAGTAGGAGCTGGAGTATGAAGTTAGTCGAAGAAAAATGAAGATGGGAAGAAATGCGTAAAGTGTAAATGAAGGGGGGAGTTTGAACGTAAATAGTATAAAATAATGGTTGGGAACTCGAATGATTTTGCTGGAGGTTTGCACGCGAATGATGAGAAGGCACGCAAAGGTAATACAAGAAAGAGAAAAAAAGGGGAAAACGTTTCGGTGAGAAGATGAATGGTGGATCCGTGGGGAGTACTGTTCTAAGTGGAAGTTTTGACGGTGGCTTCTGTAGACATGGGCATGGAATACTGGGCTCGTATTGTTTGGGTAAGGCCCAAAATTTATTATAACTAAACTTTGTTTTAAATTTAAATACACTCACAAAGTACATTAATGTAGTCTAGTCATCGCATTAAGAATATACATGATCCCTATTTCAAATATATACCTAAAGTGTACAGTGCCAAAACCATTTTACTGTAATTTAATCAATGCCTAATTGAATGTATACGCCTTGTAAATTAAAATGTGGGCCGATCTATTAACAGAGAAAAACGTTGGGGTATAGCATGGACCAAATATGATTTATGAAATATGACCCTACTAGCTTTAAACCGCGAATTAACATTATTGTAAGGTTACATATAATACAACCAACAATTTACCTTCTTTCCTTTCCTTCCTGTGATTAACAGTTAGGTTTTAAAAATAATAAAAATAAATAGTTAATTAAAATTATAATTAAAGAATAATTATTTAATTATAGGGTGTAACTTATAATAATTCTAACGTTCTAGTATATTGTCAGATTTGGAGCAATTAGGAGACGTTGGAATTGTCTTGATAAACGCTTCATTCCGGAATAGTTTTGGACGGTTGGATGCAGCTGAAATTTCCAGTTAAATTAAATACCTGTTTAATTTAACTAAGACCAATCAATATCTCGACGAACGAGAACTAAGGTGAGTTCAACTCACTCAGTTTATCCTGTTTATATTTTATATAAATCGGGTTTTTATTTTGTGTGCAATGTTTGCTAATGGTTGATAATTATGTGACTGTTTGTTTGTATGCTGAATATTTTTAATATTCATTGATTAAATTAAATGTTTGTTTAATTTAATCGAATTAAATCATTATTTTAACGATTGGGTTTCCAAACAAGGTAACTTACCTTGTTGGTTACGTTTTTTAAAATATAAACGTATTAAATAAATAATATAATGCTTGATTGGATGTTATTAGTTGTTGTTTACAGTATTAGTCGAACTATTTATTTCTATTTATCGGGATGAATAAATATGTTGTCGTATTGAAATTGATATAACCATTGTGATGCTGGGAAGGATATTGGAGGGATCCAACCGGATTCCTCATATATATTGCTTACTTATATGAACTTTTAAACAATCTGATTGATTATTAATTGTTGAATGTTGACTCCAAACTTAACACGTGTGTGATATTAACCAACGGGTTATATTGGTTGAGTAATTATCGGTAGATGACTTATAAATGACTCGGTTTATAGAGATTGATTTACCGTCAGGTAAATCAATAGCAAGAAAGTTATAAAATTGTTTTATAACTGAAGATAGATTTTGAAATCTATTTTATATAGATTATTATTAATGAAAGTTTGTTAAAGGAAGTAAATAGTTATTATTTATTATTATCCAAGTTTATTCGGTTTTATAAGCAAATAGTAGAAATTAACCAAATGGTTAAAGATGGAGTTAATTGTTTCAGATAAACAATTAATTGTGGTTATTTAATTTAATTAGATTGTTAATTAAATTAAATGAAATTAATTAAGTTAATTTTATTTATTAATTACTAAGTGGAAATGGTTAACGAATTAACCTCGTTTTGAGTTGACTAAGTCAACTGCTTATCCAGAAGTGATTATTGGACAATTATTGAATTTTTAATTATTATTCAAATAACCTTATAGGAAGGATTAACTATTATAATAATAGTTAATTAATTGGTTTCTAATATAATAAGGATTGATTATTATTTAATAATAATCAAAAAGGGATAAATCCTGATGTTAAGTGCCTTAACTGGAAGTTATGAAATCAAATAAAAAAAGCCTTATATGTGTAAAATCGTAAACGAATTTATATTTAATATGAAATTGTATTAAGCATTCTATTGGTCGGATTTCTGTAGAATCAAAATGGGCAATTATAGAGGTAAGTTATAAATGGATTTATGTTATAAAAGTCGAAACGAGTGTAAAATGGCATTGGTAATCTGAAGGGAGTTAAAGGGAATTTAAAATACTAGAGATCGGGAAATAGAGATGTTTGAAATTGGAAAAGCGTGGTTTTGGAATTGACAAAAAGGGGATTTTCAAAATAAAATAGATGGAGTTAAATCTATGTTTAAAAGCGTAGTGTAAATAGAAGCGTTGGGATATTTACTGGGATGAGATTTGTTGATAAACTTCTATCTAATCCGAAGATAAGAATTTTGTCGACTCAAGGACTCAGAGGTAAATAAAATACCCCAACTTGAACGACTTCATGATTATCTAAGGTTGATATTAGCTTAGAAACGATGGTGGTTAAAGAGATTAAAATAATATTTCCATAGAGAATATTATAAACTATAATTCGAGAATTATAAGTGGGAAATATTGATTTGGAAATAAGAAGTGAAAGAGCGGTATTCCAAATATGGAAAGATTTAGAGATTTAAATTAATATCTGTTTAACTAAATAGGCCAAGTGACGCTGTATACTGAACCAATAAATCCACTTTATTTTGTATGAATGATGATTGTTTATTTTGATAGTTTAAACACCGACTATCAAAATCTGGCCAAAAGCATTGTTGGTACAGAAAAATCGGGATCGAATTTATATTTGAAAACCATTTCGACCAGCAAATACATAAACGTTGAAGATATCAGAAGATGGTTGAGATGGAGCATTATAGACCATGGATCTTCATAAGCGGAAGGATTACTTGTCGAATATTCTCTGGCTAGCTACCAGAGGTATCCTGACGTGATTCGGTTGTGGTTGAGATTTTTCGGATTGCAAGGACTACTCGCTATTGATCCTTTGGATGCGGTAGGAGGGTGGCTTCAGTTCATCCTACTCCTGGATGACTTGTATAGACGATATAGATGGTGGCCAGATGTTCCAAAAGTCGATTACAACCTCAAGCTTCATCAATCGGGAAATGACAAAAATCGGGCAGGCAGCATGGCTAAGTGGGTCGCTCCCAATTATGGTGTATTGTCACCATTTATAGAATATTCGTATTTGTTACTTATTTCATATTTTGTATCTCCCGGGAATGGTTATGTTGCAAGCAACCGTAGGTGACATATATTCAGAACATTCAAGCGAAATGAATGGCCGGTCATGTGTGGCCGAGTTGCAAGGCGTTCTTATTGAACTCCAGTGTATCCCCTCTGGAGTACACTGACCGGAAGGTGGTTCCATACCTTGTCATAGTCGGAATCCAATCTCCAATATGAGCCCGCGGTTTTGATTGTATACTATACATGTGGAGCGTGAGATGCAAGCGTTCTACTAGATTGTTAATTATTTGTATTTAGACACTATTATAATATCAGAAGATATATGTAATTTCAAATTGTTTTGGGTTATTGTAATGTAAAAACTTTACTTATTTATGTGTGGATTTAGTCTTACGATTATCTTTTTCATTCGAAAGGATTTGAACTTTAAAATCAAGTTGGATGTTACTTAAACTTAGTGGGTTTTGTTGTATATAACGGTGTTGTATACACAATTATATGATTTTTGTTTGATGATAACAACCAAATATATATTATTTTAAATGTGTTTGTTGCTGTACTGTTTCATATATTTATCACAGACTGGAATATAATATTTATATTCAAATAGAATACGACTGTACAGAAATTCAAATATTCACACAGTATTTTATTTAATATAATATTTTATTTCAATATTTAACAGTACAGATTTACAACTCCACTATTTGCTCAACATTGTAATTCACTGAAATAAAATTCTTTCATATACAATTTCTTTTGCTACACAGCTCATCAATACAACACTCAGGCTATACATCTCATATATATATACAAAATCACTTAGTACATTTTCATATATACATTTGTTCACTGTTATACACACTAACACTGCAATATACTTGTCTTCTGTCTTTTATATTCTGTCTTCACAGCTTACAAGTCAGTCCAGTCTTCATACAGTCGGTCCAGTCTTCATAACTGTCATACAAATGAACACACACACAATACACTGCAATAGAAATAATACTGAACACATGCGAATATAATTTTTAATTTTTAATTTTTTTATTTGCCTCAGTTTTCTGGTGTGTTTCTCATCATTTTTCATGACTTGATCTGATTCATCTGTGTCTAGGCAGACAGTTTGTATATGTACAGGGACAAGAAATTTTCTGATGGCTGCATATACACACATGTATAAGTATACACGTGTGCACTGCCTCGCCAATCAGCGCGCAACTGAGAGGTAGCCACGTGGACCTTCTCGACTCAGTGCACATGTCAACATAGTCAACAAATATCAAAACGATCGAGCCAAGCCCAAGACTGCTCAGCAATAGAAATCAACTCAACATATCACAAAAGTGGTCGAGAACAAGTCAATGGTGGTGCAACAAGCTGCTCAGCAAAGTGGTATACACAGTCAGCAAGTGGTCGAGCAAGCAAAAAGGAATGATCATGCACAAGTGTTTCAGCATGAATGGGTTTTGAAGTTCAAGAATACACATGTGTGCATATACACATAAGTATAACAGTGTGAGGCCAAGAAAAATGGAGCCACAACAACTCAGCATTTATGAATTCATTCAAGGGGAAGCCAAGTACAGATTCGTGTACAAGAATGGAGCATGGCAGATTATACATGAGTGGTGATGACCAGACAAGTTAGCATGCAAATGCAATGTGGCAAGTTGAATAGCATAACTATCACAAGTACATATAATGGTGCATAGCAGAGAACTGAAATGGCAAGAGTAAGGTTCTAAAAGGTTCATCAAACTATGGTGATATCTTCAGCATTCAAAAAGGCAACAAGTATTTAGAGAGTACAAGTGTGCAAATACAACCCAAGGAACAAGGCAGCATAAGTGTAGCACCCCACCTCCGCCAGGTTCACTCTAAGCAAGTACACTAGCTTTGGAGGGCTGTTTGTCAAGGTAAACATGCACAGAAATATCACAAGACAGGACATATAAGTAAAACAGAGTAAGTAAAGCAGCTGTAGAAATTAAAAACAAAGCTTAACCATTTCAAAACCAAAGTCAACTTACATCAAAATACTAAGTCATCATTTTCCAACTACTACAAGTCTAGAAAACATAAACTGAAAAATACATAAGTAAATTATTCCCCAAAGATAACAGTGGTGTAGCCATAGCAAAGCTCAAGTCCAACCCGTACATGAGCTGTCAGAAAAGCAAGCCAAAGATCCAAGCTAGGTGCTAGTGTTCCCACCCTGAGAACCTGGGGGGGGGGGGGAACGGAAGAAAAGAACCGAAAGGAAAACGGGTCAGTCATAAAGACTGGTAAGCCCTAACTACTACCAGTATAAAAACTAATAAAGTTAACTGGACATGAGAAACTGAGATGAAACATAAGGATGATAACTAAACTGTCATGGTGAATAGTTAACAAGATAGATCAAGTGTGGCATCGCATATACAAGGTTAAGTTGCACCAAGTGTACTAGTATTCTAACCCATGTCAAGTATAAACAAGAAATGATCCCTTGGCCCAAAATCATGAGATGACCCAAATCAGGGTCCAACTATACGATGTAGTCGATCGGCTCCCTATAAGCCTAGATCGTCATGTGTCGGTGTCATACGGCCCAATCGCGGAAAATGTAGTCAACCGTGCAAGGTCCACCCTAGGGTGTATCAGGCCCTAGGGTGCCAACCACTGACACAAAAACAAGCACGCACAGTCTAAACCTACTGGTGCCCATGTCTGAATGTTCAACCCCGGACTCATGTGCACGACCATGGTCCGACTGAACTTGCACTGGCACACCTACTCAGCCGTCATTTTGGTCACTTACGATCAGCCCAGTAATCGTGCCCTACCCTAGCCTAGTCCCAGGGTATTCTGATACTCCCTAGTGGGTTACTGCTGAAAAGGACCGCGCAACTAGGGTTTCTAATGGGTTAAGTGTGGTTAACCCTATCCAAACCATGTATCGAGTTGGTTAAGTGTATCCAAGGTTCATGACTTAACCCAATCAATCCATCGTGTTTAATTGGTTAAGTATTCAAGTGGTCCATGACTTAACCCTACCATGTGGCATTAATTAACTTAATGCACCTCAACCTCTCACATTAGACCTTGTTGTGGTTACTGGTTAAGCCGGGCGGGTCCGGGCAGATTTACACCACAACCTAGTCTAACCTAGGGTTTTAAGCGCGACATGACCAACTACTCACATTGGGTCCTATTGTTTGTAGCTACTAGATTTGCCGGGCGGTTCCAGGTAGATTTATACTACAAACTCAATCCAACCTCGAGTTGGCCACTTTCATGATTTTCTAAGTGCCATGTCCATATTAATGTTTTCAAGCATAATCACATGTCAACTTTCATGTCATATTTTCAAGTCATGTTTCATGTCATTTAAGTTTGCCTAACTACCCATAACGTATTCCCATCGCACGTAAATTCGCATCAACACAAATAGATCAAAGAGGGAACATAACAATATGACAAGGTAGGCATAAGGTGGCAAAGTCTATCACAAGTTAAACATGGTAATATTTTGAGGCAAAGGTGTCCATCATAACTTGCATATAGCATATTGGCCTCAGAACATGTATGATAACATAAAGGTGATTTGGCCTTAAACATGTATGATAACATAAAGGTCATTTGGCCTCAAACATGACACAACTATCATAGGGTGACAATCCTAACTTGTGCATAGCAAATAGGTTCAATATCAACATATGCATGTTAAGGGGCATGAGGGGTTAAGGTTTGTTAACATGCATAAGCCATAATCCATTTCATAGCATTTTTCCCAAAAGTGAACGGTACTAAGTTCATGATAGTTCCACAATCATAGATCAAGAGGGATAAGAATAGATCTATGCATACAATGATAGATCCAAGGCAAGTGTTACACAAAAATCCCATTTCAACTTGCTACATGTTCATATTAATTTCATAGTTTAAATCTAAGAGTAGAATGGGGCTTACAAATCGTGGCTATGAGATCTAGAATAAAATAGAACAAGATTGAGACAAAGCCACACTAAAAATCCCCAAATAAGCTCCACTTAACGCCTTGAGAAATAGGAAGAAGTTGCTCTCTTGATGAAGAAAGATGGCTCCTTTGACTTAGGTTTAATTTAGAACTCTCAAGCTCTCAAGAAGAAGATGGAGGCCATGATTAGGGAGCATTTTGGCAGCACTTAGTTGTAGGAATGATTTGTGGTGGTTTAGGCTAGGTCTTAGGGTGCTTATATAGAAGTTAGGACTAGTTTAGGCCATAGGATTAACCCTAGTTTAGATCTGAACCATCAAAAACCGTCACAGGCTTCACAAACAGGTCCAGAGACCCAAGTAGGTGCACCTGGCCAACCTGGCCCGACCAGGGAGGCCGACCCCCAGGTTGACTCCCAGGTCGACCTGGTCTGGGGCAGGTCAACCCCCAGGTCGACCCCCCAGTCGACCTGGTCTGGGCGGGAAATTTTCCCACCCGCTCTGTTTTGAACTCTGGATTTTCTTGAAAACTTCGATGGGCCATAATTGGGTAATACGGACTCCGATTTTCGAAAACTCGGACTCTATTTCGCGTATTTTTCCGAGACGAACGCAATGGCTTAGCCCGTTTCCCCTGATTCGGATTTTTAAAATTTAATTTTGCCTTGATTTACGTTATACAAGTTATTCAAAATACGGGTTGTTACATTCTCCCCTCCTTAAAGGATTTCATCCCCGAAATCTCTAATTTAGGAAGAACGTATCCTACCAACCATCATCCATCTACTCAAAACATCATCCATGAGCAGTCATTGTCCTTAAAAGATTCTAAATGCTGTATGAACATATGCAAAAGGTGTGTGTACATATACTTATCTAATGCGAAAGATCAGGCGGTTACTGATTCACTAAACCTCCTTAGTGCAAAGTATGTTAGTGAAATGAGTCCATATGTATGCAAATTCCTAACATAATTTATAATCTCTACATGAGTGCACATAACATTCATTCATATGCAACATCGATGTGATAGCATACAAGTTTCATCCATGAATAAGTATAAGCACTCATGCATATGCAACATGAAAGTGTGTGAGCCGATCTTAGTGCCTAACGTGTATCATGCGTCCACGAGTAGCCACTTGCAAACACTTGCAACCACTTGCAAACAACAAGCATAACATGTTTCAAATACATGTTTCATCCAAAGGGTTTCTACCTAAGGTTCTCATGACAATATTAACGAAGTAACAAAATAAACATGGATAGCAAAAGAAAGATATGCCAATTCATAGGAAAAGAGATTGAGAATGTACCCTCAAAAAGAAATGGGTGAAGCGTGCGCATCTTCTCCTCGGTTTCCCAAGTTGCGTCCTCTTCGACTTCAGACCACTGAACCTTTACTAACTTGACTTCTCGATTCCTCAGCTTCTTGATCTCCATTCCCAAGATACAAATCGGAGTTCGCCTCAGGATGGCCTCTTTCTCTACCTCCACGTCTTCAAGAATGCTAGGCTCAACCACCTCGGCTGACTCATGTAGGCACTTTCGGAGATGCGAGACATGAAAAACATTGTGCACTCCAGCCAGCTTCTCGGGAAATTCCACCTTATAAGCCATCTTCCCAATCCTCTCTATGATAGGGAAGGGTCCTACGAACCTTGGTGCTAGCTTCCCAACTGCTCCAAAATGAACCACACTACGCAAGGGAGAAACTTTCACAAAGACCATATCTCCAACTTCAAATTCCAAGTCAGTCCTTCGCTTGTCTGCATAGGATTTCTGTTTATCTTGGGCCGTTTTCATCCGTCTTTGAATCAACTCAACCTTCTCGGAAGTGTTCCTTATCATGTCGGGCCCAAGTATAAGCTTATCTGTGGTCTCCCACCAACAAGTTGGTGACTTGCACGGTCTTCCATATAGGGCTTCAAATGGTGCCATTCCTATGCTTGCTTGATAGCTGTTATTATAAGCAAACTCCACTAGAGGAAGATGGTCTTCCCAAGTACCACCAAAGTCAAGAATGCATAGCCTCAACAGATCTTCTAGTACCCTATTCACCCTTTCGGTCTGACCATCCGTCTGTGGGTGATAGGCCGTACTTAGATTCAATCGCGTACCCATCGCTTGTTGCAAACTATTCCAAAACTGGCTAGTGAAAATTGGGTCACAATCGCTAACTATGCTAGAAGGAACTCCATGCAATCGCACTATCTCTCGAAGATAAACAGATGCTAGCCATGATGCGGTCCTCTTGCTCTTTACCAGAATAAAATGAGCACTCTTCGTAAGTCTATCAACTATGACCCATATACTAGTATTCCCCTTCCTTGACCTAGGCAATCCATCCACAAAATCCATAGAGATACTTTCCCACTTCCATTGCAGGACCTCCAATGGATGTAATAGCCCACCGGGTTTCTTCGACTCGGCTTTCACTTGTTGGCACACCATGCACTTTGAAACAAACTCGGCCACGTCCTTCTTCATACCAACCCAAAAAAAATGCGCTGCATATCCCTATACATCTTATCTCCTCCAGGATGTATAGTCATCTTCGAGTGATGCGCTTCATCAAGAACTTTATGCACTAAGTCTCCCACTTGTGGGACACATAGTCTTCCATCACGCCTTAGCCACCCCTTGTCATCAATAGTATATCTAGCGAGGTGACTAGACGTCTCACAACGAATCAACTTGTCCATGATCTCGACTATCTGTGGGTCTTCCTTCTGCGAAGTCCCTACTTGATCAAGAAGTGTAGGTCTAAGCTCAAGAGATGCTAACGTGCCAGTCATCGACTCAACAGCAAGTGTAAAATCAAAGGTTGCTAAGAACTCTAGATTCTTCATCTCAACATATAAAGGGCTCAAAGTCAACCTTTTCCTACTTAGCCCATCCGCCACAACATTACCCTTGCCAGGGGTACAAGCTATATCAAAGTCATAAGATGCCAAGAATTCCATCCACCTCTGTTGCCTTAGATTCAAATCCTTTTGCGAAAAGAGATACTTGAGTGACTTGTGATCGGTATATAACTCGAACCTTTCGCCTAGAAGATAATGGTGCCACGATTTAAGTGCAAAGACGATCGCCGCCAACTCCAAATCATGTGTGGGATAGTTTTTCTCATGAACTTTAAGTTGCCTACCCCCATAACATATCACTCTTCCTTCTTGCATCAGGACAACACCTAATCCCATGCCACATGCATCGGGGTAACACGGTAAACATCTTACCCCCATCGGGTAATGCTAGTACCGGAGCTGTGGTAAGGGTTCTCTTAAGCCTTTGAAAGTAAGCTCACACTCTAAGTCCCATGCAAAGACTAAGTTCTTCTTCGTTAATTTAGTAAGAGGGGCTGATATTTTAGCGAAGTCCTTAATGAACTTCCTAAAAAAGCCTGCCAGACCAAGAAAGCTTCTTACTTCAGTTGCATTCTTAGGAGCTTTCCAGTCTTGAAGCGCAACCACTTTCGCGGGATCCACAGCTATGCCTTGCTTAGAAACTATATGTCCAAGAAACTGAACTTCCCTTCTCCAAAAATGGCATTTGGAGAACTTGGCTTTCAATTGATGAGCTCTAAGCGTATCCATCACTTCCTTGAGATGTGTAGCATTCTCTTCCTCGTCCTTTGAGAAGATCAGAATATCATCTATGAACTTGTTAAGGAACTCCCGAAACACCCTACTCATCAAATCAACGAAGTAGGCGGGTGCATTATTCAAACCGAACGGCATGACAAGCCATTCAAAGAATCCATCTGGAGTCCTAAACGCAGTCTTGTCAATACTATCCTCAGCTACTCTAAGCTGATGGAATTCGGTGGCTAGACGAGTTGAGAGAAAACAGAAGCACCTACAAGCTGATCAAAAAGATCGTCGATTCTCGATAGCGGGTGCCTATTCTTCTTTGTCAGCTTGTTTAATTCTCGATAATCAGCACATAGACGAAGCGAACCATCCGCTTTAGTAGCGAATACCACCGGAGCACCCCATTCTGAAATGCTTCGCCTAATAAAATTCTTCTCAAGCAACTCCTTGACTTGCTTACAAAGCTCCCTTCTTTCTCGCGGGGCCATGTGCCTAACGGGCAATGAAACTGGCTTGGCATTATCAACAAGATAAATGCGGAAATCTATCTCGCGTTTAGGGGGTAACCCCTTCACCTCATCAAAGACATCAGGATATTCTCGGACCACCCTCACAGATTGAAGATTGTCAATAGACGAGTCGAGGGATTCAAGATAACATAACATGACGGGACCCATAGGGTTATAAGAAATTTCTAGGGTATTACCGAGGCGAGTCATGGGGCTCACCACCCTATGCTCACAATCAAGAATGGCTCCATAAATGGACAACCAATCCATGCACAAAATCAACCCGTATCCCATAAACCCGAGAACATAAGCATTACACATGAATTCTACGCTCAAGATAGAAATCCTCAAATCCATACAAATCATAGATAAATGGGCGGAACCCCCAATTGGATTTGAAACACTAACGGGATCCTCAACTGGACTAGTACTTAGGTGCAAACTTTCAACAAGATGAGAAGAAATAAAACTATGCGATGCGCCAGAATCGAATAAGGTGCAAACAGGAAAATCAGAAATGTAAACAAGGCTTTCTACATAAATACTACCTCGATTAAGAGCTGGAGCGGTGTTGAGAGCATGCACTTGCCCTCCAGAAGGTCCTGCTCACTGAGTCTGTCCTTGCCCCTGTCCTTGCTTCTTAGGGCAATCCTTGCTATAGTGTCCAGACTCTCCACAATGAAAGCATTCGCCCAACTTCCCCTTCTTCTTCCTACAGTCTTTGGCTATGTGCCCAGTGATCCCACAGAAGTTGCACCTCCTTGTCTCCCTTGCCTTGCTGTTGTTGTTGCCCTTGTTACCCTTGTTGTTCTTGTTGTTCTGGTTGTTCTGATTGCCTCCCCACTTGGAGTCCACCTTCTTGGTTTGTGTCTCATTAAGCTTAACTTCTTTCTTGCCATTCTTATCATCTCCTTGAAGTAAGGCCATATCCACTAAGCTCTCAAAAGTGGCCCCCATGGGTATATGAGACATGGCCAAACCCTGCAATGGCTCATTCAATCCTCGAGCAAAGCGTAGAGCCTTCTTCTGAGTTGTGTTAACCATGTCTAAACCGAATCGAGCAAGCTGGTTAAACTTATTCACGTACTCCTTAACATTCATGTCCCCTTGCTTCAAAGATATAAACCTCTCCATTTGCAGATTCTCTTCAGCAGATGATATAAACTTAAGCCCAAATCTCATCCTAAAGTCGGCCCAAGTCTCTATAGGCCTAGTAGCGTTGGGGACTTCCCACCAAAATGAAGCTTCCTCTTTCAATAGCTATACCGCCAACAGAACTTTCCTATGGTCATCTATATCAAAGATAGCAAAAAGGTCTTCAGTTTCCTTCAACCAATTTCTTGCCTCAACAAAAGTCTCCATCCCAACAAAACTCTTGCCACCCATCACCTTAAAGTCCTTGAAAATATTCGCGAAATCCGCTTGTGGATGCTGAGGAGGAGGAGGAGGAGGGACCTCAACTACGGGAGGAGGGGGAGGAGGAAAGTCTGCAGGGCCCGCGCCGTTGGCCCTAGCTTCCAAGAACCTTCGGAACCATCCGGGTATGGGTATTCCCTCGGGAAGGTTAAGATCGACCATGCTAAAAAACGAAAAGGATAGATTCAGAACGAGGAAACAAAGGATAGTGCTAATGGCTTTTGGGGAATAGCCTTTTAAAATAAACTAGACTTTTCTTGGAAAAATACTTCTTTATAATTGATTTTGAAAATAGTTTTCCAAAAGGTTTTTAAAACTTTTTCTTTAAAAACTTTTTCTCAAACTTGTAAACCTTATGCTCTGATACCAAATGTAACACCCAACCTCCGCCAGGGTCACTCTAAGCAAGTACACTAGCTTTGGAGGGGTGTTTGTCAAGGTAAACATGCACAGAGATATCACAAGACAGAACATATAAGTAAAACAGAGTAAGTAAATCAGCGGTAGAAATTAAAAACCAAGCTTAACCATTTCAAAACCAAAGTCAACTTACATCAAAATACTAAGTCATCATTTTCCAACCACTACAAGTATAGAAAACATAAACAGAAAAATACATAAGTAAATTATTCCCCAAAGATAACAGTGGTGTAGCCATAGCAAAGCTCAAGTCCAACCCGTACATGAGCTGTCAGAAAAGCAAGCCAAAGATCCAAGTTAGGTGCTAGTGTTCCCACCCTGAGAACCTTGGGGGGGGAGGGAACGGAAGAAAAGAAGCGAAAGGAAAACAGGTCAGTCATAAAGACTGGTAAGCCCTAACTACTATCAGTATAAACACTAATAAAGTTAACTGGACATGAGAAACTGAGATGAAACATAAGGATGATAACTAAACTGTCATGGTGAATAGTTAACAAGATAGATCAAGTGTGGCATCGCATATACAAGGTTAAGTTGCACCAAGTGTACTAGTATTCTAACCCATGTCAAGTATAAACAAGAAATGATCCCTTGGCCCAAAATCATGAGATGACCCAAATCAGGGTCCAACTATACGATTTAGTCGATCGGCTCCCTACAAGCCTAACTCGTCATGTGTCGGTGTCATACGGCCCAATCGGGGAAAATGTAGTCAACTGTACAAGGTCCACCCTAGGATGTATCAGGCCCTAGTGTGCCCACCACTGACACAAAAACAAGCACGCACAGTCTAAACCAACTGGTGCCCAAGTTTGAACGTTCAACCCCGGATTCATGTGCACGACCATGGTCCGCCTGAACTTACACTGGCGCACCTACTCAGCCGTCATTTTGGTCACTTACGATCAGCCCAGTAATCATGCCCCACCCTAGCCTACTCCCAGGGTATTCTGATACTCCCTAGTGGGTTACTGCTAAAAAGGACCGCGCAACTAGGGTTTCTAATGGGTTAAGTGTGGTTAACCCTATCCAAACCATGTATCGAGTTGGTTAAGTGTATCCAAGGTTCATGACTTAACCCTATCAATCCATCGTGTTTAATTGGTTAAGTATTCAAGTGGTCCATGACTTAACCCCGCCATGTGGCATTAATTAACTTAATGCACCTCAACCTCTCACATTAGACCTTGTTGTGGTTACTGGTTAAGCCGGACGGGTCCGGGCAGATTTACACCACAACCTAGTCTAAACTCGGGTTTTAAGCGCGACATGACCAACTACTCGTATTGGGTCCTATTGTTTGTAGCTACTAGATTTGCCGGTCGGTTCCGGGTAGATTTATGCTACAAACTCAACCCAACCTCGAGTTGGCCACTTTCATGATTTTCTAAGTGTCATGTCCATATTCATGTTTTCAAGCGTAATCACATGTCAACTTTCATGTCATATTTTCAAGTCATGTTTCATGTCATTTAAGTTTGCCTAACTACCCATAACGTATTCCCATCGCACGTAAATTCGCATCAACACAAATAGATCAAAGAGGGAACATAACAATATGATAAGGTGGGCATAAGGTGGCAAAGTCTATCAAAAGTTAAACATGGTAATATTTTGAGGCAAAGGTGTTCATCATAACTTGCATATAGCATATTGGCCTCAAAACATGTATGATAACATAAAGGTGATTTGTTCTTAAACATGTATGATAACATAAAGGTGATTTGGCCTCAAACATGACACAACTATCATAGGGTGACAATCCTAACTTGTGCATAGCAAATAGGTTCAATATCATCATATGCATGTTAAGGGACATGAGGGGTTAAGGTTTGTTAACATGCATAAGCCATAATCCATTTCATAGCATTTTTCCCAAAAGTGAACGGTACTAGGTTCATGATAGTTCCACAATCATAGATCAAGAGGGATAAGAATAGATCTATGCATACAATGATAGATCCAAGGCAAGTGTTACACAAAAATCCCATTTCAACTTGCTACATGTTCATATTAATTTCATAGTTTAAATCTAAGAGTAGAATGGGGCTTACAAATCGTGGCTATGAGATCTAGAATAAAATAGAACAAGATTGAGACGAAGCCACACTAGAAATCCCCAAATAAGCTCCACTTAATGCCTTGAGAAATAAGAAGAAGTAGCTCTCTTGATGAAGAAAGATGGCTCCTTGAATGAAGAAAGATGGCTCCTTTGACTTAGGTTTAATTTAGAACTCTCAAGCTCTCAAGATGAAGATGGAGGCCATGATTAGGGAGCATTTTGGCAGCACTTAGTTGTAGGAATGATTTGTGGTGGTTTAGTCTAGGTCTTAGGGTGCTTATGTAGAAGTTAGGACTAGTTTAAGCCAAAGGATTAACCCTAGTTTAGATCTAAACCATCAAAAACCGTCACATGCTTCACAAACAGGACCAGAGACCCAAGCAGGTGCACCAGGCCAACCTGGCCCGACCAGGGAGGTCGACCCCCAGGTCGACTCTCAGGTCGACTTGGTCTGGGGCGGGTCGGCCCCCAGGTCGAACCCCCAGTCGACCTGGGCTGGGCGGGAAATTTTCCCGCCCAGTCTGTTTTGAACTCTGGATTTTCTTGAAAACTTCGACGGGCCATAATTGGGTCATACGGACTCCGATTTTCAAAAACTCGGACTCTATTTCGCGTATTTTTCCGAGTCGAACGCAATGGCGCTACCAGTTCCCCCTGATTCAGATTTTTAAAATTTAATTCCGCCTTGATTTAAGTTATAACAAGTTATTCAAAATACGGGTTGTTACAATAAGTGCACATACACAAAGCTAGCGTGGAATACAAATGCAAACATACAAAACTGTGGAGTTGTGTACATGGCATGGTGGAGTTGGCAAGTACATATAAATACATTGTGCTACTGTCCATACTGTGTGCACGCTCAAGAATAAGAACGGAGTGTTCATTCTCATAATACAAAGCATGGTCGTACTCATTACATGAAGCAAGGAGAAAAGCAATGCATTGAAAACAGCATGGGCTCATGGCACTTGGCAAAAATATAGTGCAAAACAGTGGTGATGAATATCACAATAATGAAGCCACACAGATTTCTCCAAGAGTGATGCACAAGAAAGTCAAGACAGAAGAATGAAAAGTTTAACATGCAACTGGAACCAAGAGACAAGTTCTACAGCAAACTTTGTTAAAATCCAATGACGGATGTATGCATTTACAAGTGCTCATATTGAAACTGGCTTAAATCTTGTGCATGCTCATGACAGTAAATTAGTGTGGACAGAATTGGGCAAGAAATGAAGTAGGAAGAAATTAATTTGATCATGGATTTTCAAATAGGCAAATAAAAACGTTAGAGCAAAAATCATGCTGATAAAAAAAATAACAGTAGCCATACAAGTGTACATGATCTGTTTCAAGTGGCAATACACATAATGGAAACCAGGGTGCAAATCATATACTTGAAGTTCATATCAGAAATTCTACTTTTGGCAAGTTTTAAAATCTGTCTTTGACAATAACATTTCCAGGCAACAAATCACTGACCAAAGACAAACAGGAATACATGGCAAGTATTTCTAATTTGCCTATTATGCAATTTTCAGTAATTAGCAAGAGTGACATCTTTTGGCAAGTGTAATTCACTTTCCAGAACATAAATGAATCAATCAAAGAATCCATCTTTGGAAAGTTTTCTTTCAAGTTTGAAAACAAATCAATATGCATTTGTTTGGGATTTTTTTCAAGGGGCAATTTTCAGAAACTTCCACTAATTCAGAGATTCACTAAAGACTATATACATAACCAGATTTATCAAATATTTTCACATATGATTCAATCGAGGCCCAAGGGGCCACAAACGTTTCAGGAAAGTTCATCACCACAAAACAGGAAAGCTATTAAAGCCAAGGAACCAAAATTCAAATTCAGCCGAGAATAAACACGAGCAAAAACCAGTCAAGGCACTTTAACGAAATCAGAGAAATTGTAGGGTTTGTAATCCCTATTTAGACACCTATCATCACTGGCAGTTTTGGGGATTAAAAAAAACAAAACAACACAATTTCAAGCAGAGATTAAAAGTTCAGAGAAACTCATGATTCTCTTCAGAAGGATTCGATCAACTTCCAAATCGATCGAGCAAGGAACAAGAAGCATCAAAGCAACCGTGGACATCACTTTATCTCTTTCAGCAATCAGAATCGATTTGGGGATTTTCAGCTAACCCTAAGGAGCCGCCATTTCTATTTTCTCAAAGAAATCGGGAAAATTCTTTCAAGGGTTCAAGGTTAACAAATGGGTCGGCCAGGTTGTTCAAGGCTTAAGTGCTCTAATTAAAAAAGGGACGACTCCTTCTTTTAACTCCTAGGTTTTGTTGGTTTAATTTTAGTTGTATTTTAATTGTTTTTATTTTTGTGTTGTTCTGTAAACCGTCAAAACAGTTTACTAGTGTCTGTAAAACTAGGGTAAAATCTGGTCTAGTGAATATAGACCAGTCTAGGGTTTTGAGCGTAGGGTTAGAATTGTAGCAGTGTTTGCGAGTGTACATGGTCTTGTATGCAGGATCTGTTCTATCACCTAGTAGAAACCTTAGGAATACAGCAGTAGGCAGAATTTTGCCGAAGCTGGGTATGTCTGTGTGTTATTTCCTTTCTACACTTTTATTTCTGCTGTATTCCGTGATCAGTTATTATTTAATATCCCGTTAGAATTTTAAATTCAGCGAAAAACTGTGAAAAAACCTATTCACCCCCCTCTAGGGTTGTTCTAGATCCAACAAGTGGTATCAGAGCAGGTTATTTCATTAACTCTAGAGTCATGGGTCACCCTAGTTGTCAACCGATAGAGAGTCGGTCCAGTTCATCTCCAACTATTTTCGATGGAACAGATTTTTTAAACTGGAAATTCAAAATGGAATTTTATGTAAAATCTGTTAATATTAAATGTTGGGATGTGGTTATCAATGGGTTTGATAGTGTAGATATTACTTTCAATGCTTGTGGTACGAAAATCATATTTGATTATCTTAGCACTGAACAGTTTAATCTTATCTGTCATTGTTTATCTGCACAGGAAATCTGGAGAACTCTTAATGCAAAGTATGGACCAATTGACAACAGCTGTTCAAAACCCCAGGATGACAACTCAGATTCAGATCTATGCTTAACAAATCATGTAGATGAAACTTCAGATGGATCAGATGATGAAGAATCAACAAATGTTGAAACAGAAAATTTCTCATATGAAGTTCTGGTTTACATGTCTCTTGATTTAACGAAATCTGTTGATATAATCCAACTAAAAAATAAGTCTTTGAAATCTAAGAATTTTGAGTTGACCAGCAAAATTGATGATTTGGAGTCAAAACTTGAATACGTTAAAAATTCTTCAAATTCAGTTTGAAAAAATTGTTTGAAATTGAAAACCAATCTTGTTCATCTCAATAAAAATATTCAAAAGTTTGAAGAAAAAATTTTGATCTTAAATGAGAACAAGACTGAGTTATCAAATTTGAATAATCTTTTACAAAAGGAATTTGAAAATTTTAAAACATATATAAATTCCAAATTTTAAATTGCTGAAAAGGAGAACTTGTTGAAATCAAATTTGATTTTAGAAGAGCTTGAAAATGAGATTGAAAAATCCAAGAAATTTGAGTCTGAAAAGCACAAACGATTTGAATCTGAAATCATGGAATCCCAAGCCAGAATTAAAACTCTTAAAGATGAAAACCTGTTTTTAAAATTTGATTTTGAAAGATGTAAGATCACTAAAAATCATTGTTCAGATTTAATGAAAGAAAATAGTGATCTTTAAACTAAAATTCAACAACTTGAAACAACTTTGGCTAAATTTTCTAACGGTGAAAAATCTCTGAATATGTTGTTGAAAAATCAATTTTCATCTGGAAATAAAAGTGGGCTCGGCTTTGGAAAAAATAATGTTTTTGAAAAATGAAATTCAAATGATTTGAAAAGTCCCTCAAACTGCTTTGGAAATAATTGTTTTGATGATTTGAACTTTGATAGTTCCAAAGGATTTTTGAATCAAAAGCAAAATGTGAATTTGTTTTGTAATAAATCAATCAAACATTTTTGGATCTTAAAAGGAAATGAAATGGGCTTTGTTAAGTTTAAACAGATTTGGGTTCCTAAGGGTACAAAGGTTAATTCTGATGGTTTGTTATACAAACAAGTTTGGGTACCAAAAGTGGTCAACATACTTCAGAGTGGTTTTACAAATTTTGTTAGACCACTTGATTCTCTCAACTGCTAAGTCACAGTGAAGGTTGAGGAACTGCTATGCTGAAAAGAGATTGATTTCAAGCTATTCTATATTTCTGTATTCGTTACAGTTCCTTGGCCAAGACTGTTGAGTTAGAGATTCTATTTTACATTGGATTCTGGTACGATCTCTAAACTCACCTTTGTTAATATTCACTATTTTTATCTTCTTTGTTTATTCCTTCTTCTATCCCTTCTATCTTTGTTTTTCTTTTTTATTTGACACGGTCACATTTTTTTTGTTTTGTTTCTTCTTGGACTTCATTAACTTCAAATTGTAGAATTCATATTTTTATTTGGAAATTTGCTTCATTCGAATAAAACTCTAATGTTTTAATCATTTTCAACTTGAATCTAAACTTGTAAATAACTGCAATTGATTTGAAGTTTGTTTCTGATTTATGAATTCCGAACAATGTTGATGTATTCTTGTCATATCTTGAACACTATTAATTTTGAATTCTAAATTTTCTTTTGAAGATCAGAATATTTAATGAAATTCCACACACCTCTGCTGTTTTGGGTTTCTTCTAATTCATTTTAGAAAGGCTTGAAATAATACACTCATTACAGCACACCAATATATATCAGTTGTGATAATTTCATTATTTTTTTTGGATTGACTTGGATATTTTGATTTATCTTGAATCTCAGTGATACATCGTGAAATTTTATATTTATTCATGATCATTTTATTTTGAAATCTGTTTGTTTGAAATCATCTGAAATTCTTGATATTATGAATCTCACACACCTCTTAAATTTAAACTTATCAATTTTGTGTGGCTGATTCATTATATCTCAAACTTGACTTTGATTCAAGTGATTTCAAATAAATTATTTTTTTGTATCATGAATACCTCTCAAACTTGATGTAAATGATCTGAATTTTCTTTGGGCTTGTCAGAAATAATTTGGAAAACTCTTTGAAAATACGGTCTTGAAACTCACTGTTATTTCGTGATTATTTGATTTGAATATATGTTTGTTTAAAATCATTTGAAATTATTGATTTACTGAATCACACACATATCTTGAATGTGAAACTAATAATCTGGTGTGATCGATTCATTGGATCCTGATAACATCATATTCATCAAATGATTTAAAATAAACTATATTTTTAAATCTTGGATCATGAATCATCTTTTGTGATCGACAGAAATATCTTTGAAACATCTTCTTGACAAGTCTGTTGTGATATTGATTTCTGTGCTGCTCTAATACTGTTTCAGATAACTGCTTGCTTTAATCGGTATGCTGCGCTGATATATGTTTTAATCTGTTAAGTTGTTTGCTTGGGCCATGTAACTAAATTTCTTTTATATGTGATACCCTTGCTTGTCTCCTGTGACTTGTTACAATCCTCATTAATATAGACATCAAGTGGTATCAGTTTAGAAGTGCTGCATATTTTTGCTGTATATATATATTTTTAATCCCTCATGGCTTGTATAGTTTCTCAAATCCCTCTTGTAATTGATTTTCAATTTTAAAGTTATTTATTGATTATTATTTCAGAAATTGAAATCGATATCCAAATTGAACTGTACTTATAATTCTTCAAAATTATTAACAGATATTGAAATTGTGATGAATTGTGACTGCAGTATATTTCACAACAAGAGGAGATTTTATTTAGATTTTCATGATGGTTGAACATTTATTATAATATCTTTGAATTGGAAATTATTTCACGACCGTCTCCTTTATCTATCATCATTCTGCCATCCAACGTGTCTTTTATGTTAATGTGGAGAGTTTATTTTTTTTTTGAATAAACAGTGAAAATATTTGTGATAGAAATTGGACTATGTTATTATTCAGAATTAGTGATAATTGAAAATTTTCAATGATCCCGATATAGTCAAGCATATTTCATAATATAATTAATTTAGAAATTTATT
Organism: Allium sativum; assembly: GCA_030737875.1. Classification (NCBI taxonomy): domain Eukaryota; kingdom Viridiplantae; phylum Streptophyta; class Magnoliopsida; order Asparagales; family Amaryllidaceae; genus Allium; species Allium sativum. The sequence continues at coordinate 6,210,066 of CM060912.1, forward strand.
TCACAGTCCATTTCTGTAGCTACCACATTTCTATCATTCATATTGGTTGTATATACCGCGGAGTTTTTTTTATTTAAAGCTGAAAACGATAAATATATAATTAATTCATAAGTGTGTCTCTAGCCTCATTTAAAAATCCAAGCTCTGGTTATGCACGGTTATGAGACAACTTATAATTTAAGCTGCGACTGACCTCATTTAAAAATCCAAGCTTTGTTTATGTGTGGTCAGTGTGCTCTTAAATAAAATAAAATAAAATAAAAAAATGTGCTAAATTGAAATTAATCTGAAATACTCCTTAGTGTTTAAAAAACCAGTCTATCAATCCATCTTCTAATCTGTGAAATGTGTTAATATTTTATGAAGTATTATGATTTGTTGATTGATAGCTATTGGGATTTGAGATTATACGATTTTATCACTTAAGTCGAATTATTAATTATAGTCCAAATCCATCACTATTTTTGGGCTCAATTTTATAAAATTCTTTTGAAAATAATTGGAAATCATATTTTTGTAACTCTCCCCATTTTATATAAATTTCATCGTAAATCCTTCATTCTCTAAAATGTGAAATATGCCACCTGTTCTCAGAATATAATGATTTTTGTTTGACTGATTGAGATTTATGATGACCGTTCTTCCTCTTAAGCTGATATTGTATTTGTTAGTCATTGTTCATCTATATTTTAAATTCTATATCCTTTTGATGATAACAAAAGTGGGAGAATGGATTGAGATTTTTATTTTTGAGTGAATATTTTATAAATATTTTAATTTTTTAAAATTCCAATTTTCTTTTTTAACACTCTATTCATGCACAGTTATAGGGGGAGTCTCTGTCGTAGGGAGCTTTCAAATAGGGGGAGTTATGTTCTTCTCTGTCAAACACATTTATTGTATTCAAAATCTTAATATTTGTTTGTCATCATCAAATGGGGGAGATTGTTGTATATAACGGTGTTATATACACAATTATATGATTTTTGTTTGATGATAACAACCAAATATATATTATTTTAAATGTGTATGTTGCTGTACTGTTTCATATATTTATCACAGACTGGAATATAATATTTATATTCAAATAGAATATGACTGTACAGAAATTCAAATATTCACACAGTATTTTATTTAAATATAATATTTTATTTCAATATTTAACAGTACAGATTTGCAACTCCACTATTTGCTCAACATTGTAATTCACTGAAATAAAATTCTTTCGTATACAATTTCTTTTGCTACACAACTCATCTATACAACACTCAGGCTATACATCACATATATATAAACAAAATCAATCAGTACATTTTCATATATACATTTGTTCCCTGTTATACACACTAACACTGCAATATACTTGTCTTCTGTCTTTTATATTCTGTCTTCACAGCTTACAAGTCAGTCCAGTCTTCATACAACTAGTCCAGTCTTCATACCTGTCATACAAATGAACACACACACAGTACACTGCAATAGAAATAATACTGAACACATGAGAATATAATTTTTAATTTTAAAAAAATTTATTTGCCTCAGTTTTCTGGTGTGTTTCTCATCATTTTTCATGACTTGATCTGATTCATCTGTGTCTAGGCAGACAGTTTGTATATGTACAGGGACAAGAAATTTTCTGATGGCTGCATATACACAGGTGTATAAATATACACGTGTGCACTGCCTCACCAATCAGCGCGCAACTGAGGAGTAGCCACGTGGACCTTCTAGACTCAGTGCACATGTCAACATAGTCAACACATATCAAAATGGTCGAGCAAAGCTCAAGACTGCTCAATAAATAATAAAGTCAAAGTGAAATCAACTCAACATATCACAAAAGTGGTCGAGCATAAGTCAATGGTGGTGCAACAAGCTGCTCAGCAAAGTGGTATACACAGTCAGCAAGTGGTCGAGCAAGCAAAAAGGAATGATCATGCACAAGTGTTTCAGCATGAATGGGTTTTGAAGTTCAAGAATACACATGTGTGCATATACACATAAGTATAACAGTGTGAGGCAAAGCAAAATGGAGCCACAACAACTCAGCATTTATGAATTCATTCAAGGGGCAGCCAAGTACATATTCGTGTACAAGAATGGAGCATGGTAGATTATACATGAGTGGTGATGACCAAACAAGTTAGCATGCAAATACAATGTGGCAAGTTGAATAGCATAACTATCATAAGTACATACAATGGTGCATAGCAGAGAACTGAAATGGCAAGAGTAAGGTTCTAAAAGGTTCAGCCAACTATGGTGATGTCTTCAGCTTTCAAAAAGGCAACAAGTATTCAGAGAGCACAAGTGTGCAAATACAACCCAAGGAACAAGGCAGCATAAGTGCACATACACAAAGCCAGCATGGAATACAAATGCAAACATACAAAACTATGGAGTTGTGTACATGGCATGGTGGAGTTGGCAAGTACATATAAATACATTGTGCTACTGTCCATACCGTGTGCACGATCAAGAATAAGAACAGAGTGTTCATTCTCATAATACAAAGCATAGTCGCACTCATTACATGAAGCAAGGAGAAAAGCAATGCATTGAAAATAACATGGGCTCATGGCACTTGGCAAAAATATAGCGCAAAACAGTGGTGATGAATATCACAATAATGAAGCCACACAGATTTCTCCAAGAGTGATGCACAAGAAAGTCAAGACAGAAGAATGAAAAGTTTAACATGCAACTAGAACCAAGAGACAAGTGCTACAATAAACTTTGTTAAAATCCAATGATAGATGTATGCATTTACAAGTGCTCATATTGAAACTGGCTTAAATCTTGTGCATGCTCATGACAGTAAATTAGTGTGGACAGAATTGGGCAAGAAATGAAGTAGGAAGAAATAAATTTGATCATGGATTTTCAAATGGGTAAACAAAAACGTCAGAGCAAAAATCATGCTAAAAAAAATCATAGTAGCCATACAAGTGTACATGATCAGTTTCAAGTGGCAATACACAAAATGGAAACCAGGGTGCAAATCATATACTCAAAGCTCATTTCAGAAATTCTACTTTTGCCAAGTTTTAAAATCTGTCTTTGACAATAACATTTCCAGGCAACAAATCAAGGACAAAAGACAAAGAGGAATACATGGCAAGTATTTCTAATTTGCCTATTATGCAATTTTCAGTAATTAGCAAGAGTGACATCTTTTGGAAAGTGTAATTCACTTTCCAGAACATAAATAAATCAATCAAAGAATCCATCTTTGGCAAGTTTTCTTTCAAGTTTTAAAACAAATTAATATGCATTTGTTTGGGATTTTTTTTCATGGGGCAATTTTCAGAAACTTCCACTAATTCAGAGATTCATTGAAGACTATATACATAACCAGATTTATCAAATATTTTCACATATGATTCAGTCGAAGCTCAAGGGGCCACAAACGTTTCAGGAAAGTTCATCACAACAAAACAGGAAAGCTATTAAAGCCAAGGAACCAAAATTCAAATTCAACCGAGAATAAACACGTGCAAAAATCAGTCAAGGCACTTTAACGAAATCAGAGAAATTATAGGGTTTGTAATCCCTATTTAGACACCTATCATCACAGGCAGTTTTGGGGATTAAAAAAAAACAAAACAACACAATTTCAAGCAGAGATTAAAAGTCCAGAGAAACTCATGATTCTCTTCAGAAGGATTCAATCAACTTCCAAATCGATCGAGCAAGGAACAAGAAGCATCAAAGCAACCGTGGACATCACTTTATCTCTTTCAGCAATCGGAATCGATTTGGGGATTTTCAGCTAACCCTAGGGAGCCGCCATTTCTATTTTCTCAAAGAAATCGGGAAAATTCTTTCAAGGGTTCAAGGTTAACAAATGGGCCGGCCAAGTTGTTTAAGGCTTAAGTTCTCTAATTTAAAAAGGGAAGGCTCCTTCTTTTAACTCCTAGGTTTTTTTGGTTTAATTTTAGTTGTATTTTAATTGTTTTTATTTTTGTGTTGTTCTGTAAACCGTCAAAACAGTTTACTAGTGTCTGTAAAACTAGGGTAAAATCTGGTCTAGTGAGTATAGACCAGTCTAGGGTTTTGAGCATAGGGTTATAATAGGAGCAGTGTTTGCAAGTGTGCATGGTCTTGTATGCGAGATCTATTCTATCACCTAGTAGAAACCTTAGGAATGCATCAGTAGGCAGGGTTTTGCCGAAGCTTGTATCTCTGTGTGTTATTTCCTTTCTGCACTTTTATTTTCTGCTGTATTCCGTGATCGGTTATTATTTAATATCCCGTTTGAATTTTAAATTCAGCGAAAAACTGTGAAAAACCCTATTCACCCCCCCTCTAGGGTTATTCTAGATCCAACAGGTTTACTCACGCTGGTTCACCAGACTGATCCGTGCATTTGAAATGCTCGGGTTAGCCCGGCTCACAGGTTCAGGTTAACGGATGCTGTGAAGTTTAGAGACGAACTAGGGGAGTTCAGACGTATGATATTATCTAGTATTTATTCCGCTATGTGATGTATTTGAGGAGAGGTTATTATAACTGTCCAGATTGTCTGTGGTACTCTGATGAATGTAAGTATTTATGTAAAGTTATTTATAAAGATTTATCTCCATATTATATTCTGTTCCGCTGCGATTTGAGATTCTGTGTGGTGTTAGGTCTTCTTCTTATTCTCCTATTCTAATATTTCTTTCTTATCTCAACCTCTAATTTCTTTATATAAACGTTCTTGTGTTTCCGGTGTTTGGAAGGTCGGCATGAGATACGGTAATTGTATTTATGTCGATTTTCGAGGCTAAAAATTCTCGGGTCCTTACGGTGGTATCAGAGCTATTGGTTTAGTAATAACATTGGCCCTATGGCGTAACTCTGTAGAGATAGGATTAGTAATACCCTAAATTAAGTTTGAGTGTACATATACGAGAGAGTGTATTTGTAGATTTATAAAAAAATCGTTTATATTGTGTTATTTCATCGGTTCAATATTGAACTGGCAATTGATATAATATTTTTTATAAAAAGGGTAAATGAAATAATTTTTCCCGAGTTATATTTTTATATAGAAAAGAATTAATTCTCTCAAATTATTAAGATATTGATTTGTTTGGTTGATTTGAATGGAATTCAAATTGGGTTATAGAATTTAAATGGTTTAATATAACTGAGGAGATTTCAATATTAAATTATCAAATGAGAATTTTAATCTGAAATTAAAATAAAGTCAAAAATTGGATTTTGAAATAGAAGTGAATTGATTAGAAAGATTAATTAGTCAGTTGAATTGGATATGGATAATGAAACATGACTTGGGTGAGTAGAATTAATCTGAGAAAATGTAATCAAATGAAATATATTTGGGATTTGGAAATCGAATGGATAAATAATAGAAATCTGTCGGATATTTATCAATGGATTTTAGTGTACATTAAACTAAAGTGAATACAAACAGTAAATATTAATATTGAATATCATATAAAATTGGGTTGATGGTGTATTGGTTGATTTATTGGATATTAGTTGGTTAGATTAAATTTAACAACGGGTAAATAATAAAGAAGTTGAATGAATTGAAACTAGATTATTTAACCCAAATTGTTATTTACATTATATGTGGAATTACTTGCAGAATCCGGAAGGCTATGGTAATTGACTTGATTACTTAGATTGGAACTACGGACGAAGAGCAGTTAGTCGATTTGCTGCAAAATTGAAATTGAGTTGCCCGACAAAAAGGTAAACCTTAATATTGATTGGGGTAATTTATTTTAGTACCCCTGAGTTGGGTACCCATTTGGCTTTTGGTTTTCTTTGGAGAAGTTAAGGCCCGAAGTGGCAGTTGTAGTTATACAGATCGAACCATCTAGAGGAGGTGCTGGTAAACCTTTATTTTGATGATAATTCAAAAAAAATTATTTTTAATATAATTGGTTTGGTGCATTCTTCTTACCGTGTAATTTTGGGGACGAAATTCTTTTAAGGGGAGAAGATTGTAACATCCCAGATTTTCTGCCATTTAAATTGGAATATTTAAATCTGTTTAATATATTATATTGGAAATATAATAGATTTTACATCAAATTTAGTTTATAAAATGGAGTTCGAATATATATAATTTATAATATAATTAAAACGAGCTCGAAACGCCGTGGTAGTTCGTAATTTTCGATATGAACTTTAATGGAATATACCGGATCCAATATAAGTCGGAATTTTGTGAAATTAGAACCGTTTGAATCCATTTGATTATATCCTTCTAATAAAAGAGAAAATAGAGACTTCATATTACAGATTGTTAGTTATGTCCAATTCAAATTTTCAAATAATCGCTATGGAATTCGTTAATAAACGACAACGTTTATTTAATAAAATAAAAAGGTATTTCTATATATTTGGATACCGTTTTAACCCGAATTTCTGAATATCGAGTTTTAAAATCTATATTGGTTTATTCTGAGGCTGCGTGAGATCTCATTTGGAGATATATGATAATAATAATTTATTATTATTTAAATTGAATTGTTTTAGATTTAATTATATTTTATCGACCGTATATAGGCCTCAGAAATGATTATTTTTCCAAACGACCTTCGTTTTCAACGAAACGTGCGTACAATTAATTATTGCAATATTTCTAGTTTGGAGCCAATCGGAGTTGTTTTGTCGATGGGTGATATTTAGGGGAGAACTGACAAATCAAAATAACACCATTATACAAACGAAGCCCGATTTCAACGAAATGAATCTCATTGGGACCGGAATGTCAAGACGTAGCGGTGTATTTATTTTCGTTGAATTTGAAATTGGTGTGTAACAGTGTGTATATTTATGGTAGCGTAAAATATAATGGGAGAAATTTAGTAACCGCGTATAAAACAAATAATGTACAACTCAAATTAAGGAAACATGAAAATGAATGTTAATACGTCTCCACATATTCACAAGTGACTATGTACAATCTTTCACAATATAGTATCTATATTATTGCTGGTATCGTAGGATTCAAGAACCTGTACTATAAAGCCTATAACTATGAAAGCAAAAGTGATAAAAATCAACATGCTGTAAAGGCTACCCTATACATTATTTTTCCATTTACATTGACGAAGTAACATGCCTCCCCATCATCCTATTCTATTCCCTTTCCAACATGCAGCATCTACTGAAAAGAAACAAAAATGAAATTTACACTGGATTTCCATCCCCTAGGAAGCATGGCTACAGAAATATAGGAAACGACTTCATTCTTATCTGCAGACCTCTCTCTTCTCTATTGAAAGACCTCAGTTCTTTCTCCAGCATGGAGTAAAGGCATTTTCTTTTCTCTCCTTCTCGCCAAAAATGACATTTCACTCTCTTCTGAAAAATGGAATTGAAACTTCCCATTTTCTTTCCATTTAAACCAATCGACTTCCTTTCATTAGAACAATACACGAAAATACCTTAAAGCGTGAAAATAGAAAAGGCACTGGTTTCAAATGGGGAAAAGAATGAAGCAACGCTTTCTTGGAAGAAGGGGAACGAGCACGTCAGTCTGTAAGGAGGGAGAAGTGAAAGAGGTGTGGGAATGGAAAAATGGCTTCTGGCAATGACAGGGAAGAAGGCTTGCGTGGGATTTTCGGTGGTGGAGTTCACGATGAAATGAGAGGGCATGCGTGAAGGGGTCATGCGATTGACAGCAAAGAAGAAAGTGGACTGGCACAGAATTGTTCTTGCGTGTATGGTACTCGAATGGAGATGTATGGGACATGAGCAATGCCTGCATGCTAAAGCATGGATGTAAAGGGGGGTGGGTTTGTCATGACACAATGAAGTGGAAACATGGGTGTACTGTTTCACTGGAGAAGGGACTGTGCTGTTCAAGGAAGAGTGGTAGGAAGAGTGGCGGTAGGAGCAGGAACAAAAGGGAGAGTGACACCATTATTTTGGAGGATGTTTAATGGTGAAGAAGCATAATCTTGCATGGTGCATGGTTCAGGCGAGATGGAAGAAAGGGGACACGAGGCTGTTTGATGACGTGTTGTTGGTTGGAGCTTTTGGAAGAAAAAAATGATGGGTTCATGAACGTGTGCAAAGGAGTAGGAGCTGGAGTATGAAGTTGGTCAAAGAAAAATGAAGATGGGAAGAAATGCGTAACGTGTAAATGAAGGGGGAGTTTGAATGTTAGCAGTAGAAAATAATGGTTGGGAACTCGAATGATTTTGCTGGAGGTTTGCACGCGAATGATGATCAGGCTCGCAGAGGTAATACAAGAGAGAGAAAAAAAGGCGGAAAACATTTCGGTGAAAAGATGAACAGTGGATGTGTGGGGAGTACTGTTATAAGTGGAAGTTTTCATGGTGGCTTCTGTAGACATAGGCATTTAATACTGGGCTCATACTATTTGGGTAAGGCCCAAAATATATTATAACTAAACTTTGTTTTAAATTTAAATATGCACACAAAGCACATTAACGTAGCCTAGTCATTGCGTTAAGAGTATACATGATCCCTATTTCAAATATATACCTAATGTGTAAAGTGCCAAAACCATTTTACTGTAATTTAATCAATGCCTAATTGAATGTATATGCCTTGTAAATTAAAACGTGGGCCGATCAGTTAACAGAGAATAATGTTGGGGTATAGCACGGGCCAAATATGATTTATGAAATGTGATCCCACTAGCTTTAAACCGCAATTTAACATTAGTGTAAGGTTACATATAATACGACAAACATTTTACCTTCTTGCCTTACCTTCCTGTGATTAACAGTTAGGTTTTAAAAATAATAAAAATAAATAGTTAATTAAAGTTATAATTAAATAATAATTATTTAATTATAGGGTGTAACTTATAATAATTCTAACGTGCTCGTATATTGTCAGATTTGGACCAATCGGGATACGTTGGAATTGTCTTGATAAACGCTTCATTCCGAAATAGTTTTGGACGGTTGGATGCAGCTGAAATTTCTAGTTAAATTAAATGCCTGTTTAATTTAACTAAGACCAGTCAATATCTCGACGAACGGGAACTAAGGTGATTTCAACTCACTCAGTTTATCCCGTTTATATTTTATATAAATCGAGTTTTTGTTTGGTGTGCAATGTTTGCTAATGGTTAATAATTGGGTAACTGTTTGTTTGTATGCTGAATATTTTTAATATTCATTAATTAAATTAAATGTTTGTTTAATTTAATCGAATTAAATCATTATTTTAACGATTGGATTTCCAAATAAGGTAACTTACCTTGTTGGTTACGTTTATAATAATATAAACGTATTAAATAAATAATTTAATGCTTGATTGGATGTTATTAGTTGTTGTTGACTGTATTAGTCGAACTGTTTATTTCTGTTTATCGGGATGAATAAATATGTTGTTATATTGAAATTGACATATCCATTGTGATGCAGGGAAGGATAGGTTGGAGGGATCCAACTGGATTCCTCAAATATATTGCTTACTTATATGAATGGTTAATCAATCAGATTGATTGTTGAATGTTGACTCCAAACTTAACACGTGTGTGATATTAACCAATGGGTGATATTGGTTGAGTAATTATCGGCAGATGACCTATAAATGAATCAGTTTATTGAGATTGATTTACCGTCAGGTAAATCAATAGCAAGAAAGTTATAAAATTGTTTTATAACTAAAGACAGATTTTGAAATCTATTTTACATAGATTATTATTAGCGAAAGTTTATTAAAGGAAATAAATATTTATTATAATCCAAGTTTATTCGGTTTTATAAGCAAATAGTAGAAATTAACCAAATGGTTAAAGATGGAGTTAATTGTTTCAAATAAACAATTAATTGTGATTATTTACTTTAATTAGATTTTTAATTAAATTAAATTATTTAAGTTAATTTTATTTATTAATAACTAAGTGGAAATGGTTAACAAATTAACCTCGTTTTGAGTTGACTAAGTCAACTTCTTATCAAGAATTGATTATTGGACAATTATTGAATTTTTAATTATTATTTAAATAACCTTATAGGAAGGATTAATTATTATAATAATAGTTAATTAATTAGTTTCTAATATAATAAGGATTGATATTATTTAATAATAATCAAAAAGGGATAAATCTTGAAGTTAAGTGCCTTAATAGGAATTTATATTTAATATGAACTTTTATTAAGCATTCTATTGGTCGGATTTCTATAGAATTAAGTTATAAATGGATTTATGTTATAAAAGTTGAAACGAGTTCAAAATGGGATTGGTAATCTGAAGGCAGTTAAAGGGAATTTAAAATTCTAGAGATCGAGAAATAGAGATGTTTGAAATTGGAAAAGTGTGGTTTTGGAATTGGAAAAAAGGGGATTTTCAAAATAAAATAGATGGAGTTAAATCCATGTTTAAAAACATAGTGTAAATAGAAGCATTGGGATATTTATTTGGATGAGATTCATTGATAAACTTCTATCTAATCCGTAGATAAGAATTTTGTCGACTCAGGGTCTCAGAGGTAAATAAAATACCCCAACTTGATTGACTTCATGATTATCAAAGGGTGATATTAGTTTAGAAACGATGGTGGTTAAAGAGATTAAAATACTATTTCCATAGAGAATATTATAAACTATAATTCGAGAATTATAAGTGGGAAAAATTGATTTGGAAATAAGAATTGAAAGAGCGGTATTCCAAATGTGGAAAGATTTAGATATTTAAATTAATAGCTGTTTAACTAAAGAGGCCAAGTGACGCTGTATACTGAACCAATAAATCCACTTTATTTTGTATGAATGATGATTGTTTATTTTGATAGTTAAAACACCGACTATCAAAATATGGCCAAAATCATTGTTGGTACGGAAAGACCGGGATCGAATTTATATTCGAAAACCATTCCGACCAGCAAATACATAAACGTTGAAGATATCAGAAGATGGTCGAGATGGAGCATTGAAGACCATGGATCTTCATAAGCGGAAGGATTACTTGTCGAATATTCTCTGGCTAGCTACCAGAGGTATCCTGACGTGATTCCGTCGTGGTTGAGATTTCTCGGATTGCAAGGACTACTCACTATTGATCCTTTGGATGCGGTAGGAGGGTGCCTTCGGTTCATCCTGTTCCTGGATGACTAGTATAGATGATGTGGATGGTGGCAGATGTTCCAAAAGTCGATTATAACCTCAAGCCTCATCAACCGGGAAATGGCAAAAATCGGGAAGGCAACATGCCTAAGTGGGTCGCTCCCAATTAGAGTGTATTGTCACCATCTAGAGAATATTCATATTTGTTACTTCTTTCATATTCTGTATCTCCCGGGAACGGTTATGTTGCTAGCAACCATAAGTGACAATATATTCGGAACATTCAACCGAAATGATTGGACGATCATGTGTGGCCGAGTTGCAAGACGTTCTTGTTGAACTCCAGTGTATCCCCTCTAGAGTAAACTAATCGGAAGGTGGTTCCATACCTTGTCATAGTCGGAATCCAATCTCTAATAAGAGCCCGCGGTTTTGATTGTATACTATATATGTGGAGCGTGAGATGCAAGTGTTCTGCTAGATTGTTAATTATTTGTATTTAGACATTATTACAATATCAGAAGATATATATAATTTCAAACTGTTTTGGGTTATCATAAGGTAAAAACCGTCCGTATTTATGTGTGGATTTAGTCTTACGATTATATTTTTATTTCGAAAGTATTTGAACTTTAAAATCAAGTTGGATGTTGCTTAAACTTAGTGGGTTTACTCACGCTGGTTTGCCAGACCGATCCGTGCGTTTGAAATGCTCGGGTTAGCCTTGTTCACAAGTTCATGTTAATGGATGCTGTGAAGTTCAGAAACGAACTGGAGGAGTTCAGACGTATGATATTATCTAGTACTTATTCCACTATGTGACGTTTTTGAGAATAGGTTATTATAACTGTCCAGATTGTCTGTTGTACTCTGATGAATGTAAGTATTTATGTAAAGTTATTTAAAAAGATTTATCTCCATATTATATTTTGTTCCACTACGATTTGAGACTCTGTGTGGTGTTGGGTCTTCTTCTTATTCTCCTATTCTAATATTTCTTTCTTTCTTATCTCACCTTCTAATTTCTGTTTATAAACGTTCCGGTGTTTGGAAGGTCGGCATGAGATATGATAATTGTATTTATGTCAATTTTCGAGGCCAGAAATTCTCGGGTCGTTACATCCTGATTCATGAATACTGTATTGTAGTCGAAGCAATTTAAAGATAATATTATTGAACTATAAGCAAGGTGATACATTTTGTAAATATGAGTTATGAAATGAGATTTATGATTTCCCTACATTAATAAAATTTGAATAATATGAACCACATTGCATATGTCTGTCTATACATATATGAATTGATTTTGCTTACCTTTAGTAATGTTTTAATATATATTTAAGTCGGGTATGGCTTAAATATCCCAAATTTTCTCTCTGCTTGCATTAGTATGTACTGCAAAAAAGTTATGCATGACAAGTTTTATAAGAAACTAACTTATATTTTGATGTAAGATGCATGAGCTTACCATTATATCAGTGTTATATAAGATGTCATAAATGTTATGCCTGGTACAAATATCAAAACCGCTATATATACATATTTATATGAAGTATAATGCATAATCTGATGAAATGTTCATCTAGTCTTTGCACATTCTATCTTCTACATACTGGAATTACAAATTCTAGTAATCCACCACTGTATTTCATATGATGAAATACAACATGCAACAACATATGTATATATATATATATATGTGTGTGTGTGTGTATATATATATAAATGTCGATATATTTTTGATTTTTATTAATAGGCTAGAATTAAAAGTTTTATTTTATATATGTGTCAATTTTATTGTCCAGTTCTAATTCTTAATTGCCATAGCAAATAGACTCATGCACATGTATGTATTTAAGATTAGAAATGTATTAAAGATGCATATTCTATTCACACTGGAATTACATATGCATATATATATATATCTGTCCACATTGAATGTAAATGTGGCATTAGATTGCAATTTTTATTATTAATTAGTGATAAGAAAAACATTACTTGACACAGCAAAAGGATGCACATCTGGTTATAAATGGATACGAGTATAAATTGTATACCTTGTTATGCGTGTGGTTAATTGACTACTCTGTTGTGTTTATATATAGATATAATGAGTATCAATAACATACCACACATGCCATTTAAAACTGGTACTAAGATATATATTTTTTATATGATGCAAGTTAGTTTAGAAATCCATCTATATCCTTTATATATATATATATATATGTTTTAACCATATTTGATATGATGTACACATATACAAATCAGCCTATAAGATTAGCAATGCTCTGTTTTTACATATTTTTTTAACATGCAGCAAGTTTGTTATACTTGTGCCTCTAATTATTATTTTTTAGTATCAGAATGGAAAATGTTTCATAAATGATACATATAAAATATTGATAAATATTTGATTCTCATTGCTTGCTCAGTTGACCATATATTAGATGTATTTGTTTAAGCATGACCCTTTGATACAAAAAAGGTTTAACAGGGCAGCCATAATGGTTCTGAAATTGTTTCAATGAACAGAGTAATGAGTAGCTCATCAGTGAATGCTGAAATTGTTTCAGCATGAGAAGCAACAAAATAGCTAATGGCTGGCTGAAAGATGAACAAGTTAGACTTGTTATTCTGAAGATATTTGTGTATAATGTATACATCTTGATGTATACGTGTGTGTAAAAGTTAGTAGGACAGTGAGATACTATGTATGATTTTATATGAGTTGTATACATAGGAATATGCTTGAAATATGTAATATATATTTGTTGTAAAGAATTCTAAGAAATGGGCAGAGTGCGCATATATATTAGTATAATGTTTTACTTGCTAAAAGCATTTATATGTTAGTATGCATGTTTACATGTTTATATGTAAGTACAACATTTTTATGTTGATGTGATAGGGTTTTGGCTAATGCATTTTAAAGTGTCCTGAAATGTGTGGATTGTAGTTATGCCTGCATATATAGTTTTGAGTACCAATTTGTATAAAGCTGGGTATAAAAGGTGTTACTGAATAACTAGACTTTGATTAATGGGCTATAAAATTCTGTTTATGCCTGAAATTCAGCTTCCTTTTTATAGTTATGAAATTTTGATAAGATCATTTTAATTACATATTAGCTATGTAGTTTAAAGCAGGTTAAAGTAAATAAAGTTTTGATGCCCAAATTTTGGAAATGTCCAAAACAACAATAAGGCATCTTTGCTTTAATGACATTGAATTTGTATACACGTGTATTACTTATAAATTTTATTGCAACTTATATTACCAATAAAACGTGCATGTATTTATATATGTGTAAATAAAACTAATATGACTTGCCACCTTGAATTATAAATCCCCTTTAAAGCAAATTTTGTTATATTAAGTCATGGTGAAGTCTTCCAATAGTACACCCATCAATGCCAGTCTCATTGGATGTAACTAACACCAAAGCGTTGTGCACCTTTTATTTTGGTTATATGCGGTAGGAGTAATTGTGATACTTCGACTGTATTATTGGGTTTGACTTAACTAAGGCTGCATAATAGTATTTATGGCCTTAGAGACAAAGGGCATGTATTAATCTATAATTGAGCAAATGAATAATTCAATGAACAAAATGTTCATCATGCGATCCAAGAATTATATATACGATATAATTGACGTAAGATATCTATCTAAAAGGTTGTGTTTTCGGATTAGCCAAATCTAGGTCAAGGCATGACTAGATATGGATCTTGGAACACCATTATATATATTGATACATATATATACACACACACACACATATATATATATATAGACAAAGGGATGTTAATTTTGGTGGGAGCATATTTTAGTTTAAATTATACGTTTATGTTAATATCACAGAATCAGTTATTATTTATTATCTACTGTAGATATTAAAAAATAAATAACTTCGATAATTTAACATAATTCTTAAGAAGGATAAACTGAATTAAATCAAATTTCTTGACTAACATTGAAATTTGAGCATTTTCCTTAAACAAATTAAACGTAATTGTTTTACAAATATCGAAGATTTAAAAAGAAAGTTGAAGTATGACTTCAACTGAATATGATATAAATGTTATAACAATATACTTATACATCTCTAGTATTAGATACTAGATATGAATAACATAAACATATGTAAATTTAATGAAATTACAGAAAAAGTAGAAATCTGATAAAAGGACAAGATTGGAAATGAAGCAAATGTTGTTGGATTATCCATAGGAAGTTGATTCTTGTTCTATATACTGGCTTAAATAAATAAATAAATAGATTGTTATTATGAAACTCAATTTAAAATAAATGTTATTATAAATCTTGTTATGACAAGTTCAAATTTCATTTGTAATGAAAGAACAATCGTTATTCATTATATTAAATGAAATATCTTACGAAATTTCACAAATAGTTAATGATCTTTATAAACCGTTAACTATAATGTCCTTGACATAAATGCTAAGCGGATTAAATTTAATGATTTTAATACGGCATACCTTTAGCATTGTCAGTTAGCCAATATAAACAAGAAAAGTATATCAAAACTCCATAATGATGGAATTTTGAAATCATTTGATTCCGAATCATATGAAGAATGCAAATCTTGTTTATTAGGCAAAATAATTGAAACACCATTCACTTGACACAGTGAATGGATGATAAGTATTGGGTTTCATACATAATGATGTATATGTAGTAATGAATACATAAGATAGAGGCAGGTTTTATTAATTCATCATATTTACTGATGATGTCAGTAGATATAGATTTGTGTATCTTATGAAACGCAAGTCAGAATCCTTTGAAAAAGTTCAAAGAATTCAAAAATGAAGCTCAAAAACAATTTTAATAGAAAATATATTCTCTTCGAACAGATCGAGAGAATATTTTAAGCCAATAAATTTAATGACTATCCAAATGAGTGAGGAATTGTTTCACAAACTCACTCCACTCAAAACACCATATTGAAATTGTAACAAACCGGAAAATCAGAACCAATTTAAAATTTTTATTTTGGTAATTTTATTGAATTTTGAATATTTAAGATGATTTATTTTAAATAATAACGACGGAAATTTTATTTTCGACGAAGTTAAAACGAATAATTTTATTTTAATTATATAACAAGCTTGAAATGGCGCGGAAGTTTGAAAAATCGATTTCAAATTTAAATGAATATACAGAATTCGTTATAAGTCAGAATTGGACAAAACAAGAAATATCTAAATCTGTTTAACTATATCTTCTAACGGATGTAAGAAACTGAGATTTTGCTTTATAGAGTGTAACATACGTCCAGTTTAAAATTCAGAAAAGTCGCTGTGTAATTTATATATATTTTAAATATATATATATGAAGGCCTTAAAAATAGCCATTTTGCAAATGACCTCCGTTTTCGATGAAACCACTTTTACTGGAACCGGAATGTCAAATTATTGCTAGATTCAAATTTCCATAAATTTTGAAATCAATATGTGAGCGTGGCAAAGGAAAACGTGTTTTGATAGTTTTAGTCAATTTGGATCAACCAAAAAATGACCATTTTTCAAATGGTCTTCAAATTTGACGAAATTAGTTTTGTTAGGACCGTATCATTAATACGAAGCTAGAAATAATTTTTTTGGAATTTTTTGAATTAGTATGTGGCCCCGGTAAATTAAAATGTGTGTTTGAATTTAAAATATAATGATTTATATTTTAAATTTAGCGGAAACTGATCGTAACAGTCGAATTGGCTTACGGAACGTATCCCATTGTGTTTGGAATGAGGGTAATTGGCTAGTGGCGACAGTCGTTGGGCCTTGATTGAAGTTCAAATAAAAAGTCAACATTTTAGGGTTTTAAAAATAAAATAAATAAATATATTTATTTACATATACCCCCTTCCCCCCATTCCCTTTACCAAATCGGGAAAATCATTTCCAGATAAAAAAGAAAAAGAAAAAAGGGGCGACGAGCTCCTCCAACGCCTCGTGCGCCGCCGCTGGAGGTCGGCCTCCCCAATGTCGCCTCCCTCCCTCCTCGAGAAACCCCCTCCGTCGTGCCTCTCCCCTCTTCGATTTGAAGACCGCCGCACCCGCCCATTGCCCTGACGCCTCCTGAAACCCCCCTGCCTCTGACCTCCGCTGCCACCTGCACCACTCCCACACCTCTCGCGCCTTCCCTCAAGACCACCAGACTCAGGCGGTCCCAGTTGAAATGCGATGTCGGCATTTTTGGCTGCGAGTCAGCTTTAGAGAACGATGAAGAATAGTGAGTTTTTCTTTTGTAATTAGTTCAAATTTGTAGTTAAATTAGAAGGCATTGTTTTAAATCAGTTTTCTTATATAATGATGTGAATAAAAAAATTTGATTTTTATAATGTAGATGTGAAATAAAAAATTGACTTTTATAATATATGTAGTGAAATAAAGATATGATTTTTTTATCACGAAAGGTTTAGATTTTTATGTGCGAAAAGTTATGATTTTTAAATATGAAAAGGTTATATTTTTACTTAGAAAAATATAGATTTTTATATATGGAATGTTTAGATTTTTCATTATAGAAAAATTCGATTTTTATTTATAGAAAGGCGAGATTTTTATTTATAGAAAGGCGAGATTTTTATTTATAGAAAGGCGAGATTTTTATTTATAAAAAGGCGAGATTTTTATTTTTAAAAAGGCGAGATTTTTATTTATAGAAAGGCGAGATTTTTGTTTATAGAAAAGATTTGATTTTTTTAAAATAAAAAGATACGATTTTTATATATATGAAAGAGAAATAAAAATTCGATTTTTACATCTATGGTTTTGAAATGAAAAAAATTCGATATTTATATAAGAAGTAGAGATATAAAAATATATGATTTTTATATATGAAGTGCCGTTATAAAAATGTGATTTTTAAAATAAACATCATATTAAAAATGTGATTTTTACAATGAACAGCAGGAAAAGATTGCAATGGAATTTTGGGCAAATCCGAACCGTTAAATCAAAGAATGGCGGAGTGGATCCCAAAGGTGATGACTCCTCACTATAATTTTTGTATACAGTTATTTATTTTATAACTGCATATATGAGCTATTCCCCGTCGTCCACAGACCATGGACGACTTGAGTGGTTGTTTAGTTTGGTTGATTGGATTGTTTGGTTGAATTTGGTTTGGAAAATGAAATGGAATTGATTAGATTGGTATGTGTATGGCGTAGGCCATTATTAGACTGGGGATAAGGCTAGGCCTTATCCCGTTTCTAGTATCGCGCCGTTATGCCGCCAAAATTTTCTAAAATATGTTAGAATAATAAAAATATCATTTTTATTATGTAAATGAACCAAATAAATATTTTATCATTAAAAATATAATTTTTAACGGGTATATGAATAAAATAAATATTCGTTTACAAACCAGACGATTTGTTTATGTACACCCATTTGACTGATATTGATTGGGACGATATATTTTACACATCGCCCAACTGCACAAATAATATTTAGCGTTTGTTGATTGAAACCCCACACGAGTGTTGGGATGATATTTGACGTACACTAATCCCAATAGTTTAGTTGTATGTCGATCGATTGGTTGACAGGCTGTTGTAAGCGTTAAATATTTATATTTAATGCTTATACAGTGTAGAACACATCTGGTTGATGGATGATTATTTATCACTGTTGATGTATACATTTGTTGTATGAAATCCATATAAACAACATTATATAGTGATTGACTGTGTCTGATTCCAGTTCAGAAAGAAGTAATATTTTAAAATAACGGACATTTTAAAATAACGGACATTTTGAAGTAATATTCAGTAAAAGATCAAATCTGATTTTGATGTCTGATTTGGGATGGACACGATTATATTTAAATATATAAAGCCGTGTTGACTAGATTAACGCCATTTTGACGTGAACGATATTTATATCGATTTTATTCATTCTTATAATGAACATCGAAAATGAATTGATTTAAAAATCTAATGTTTGAAAATATTATCATTTATATATTAATGATATGGAATATTCAATTTTGTTTTGAAATTGAATAAGAAGTTTAAATTGTTTTGAAACCGAATTTAAAACGATTTATAAAATACGTTTTGAATTGAAATCGGCGAAATATATATAATATATATATTATATATATTTAATGGCCTGAATAGAATGTGCCGCGCCGTGGTAGTTTGTGAATTTCGACCATTGACTTCGAATTGACGTTACGGGAGATCCGACCATCGGATTCTCCTGAAACCGGGACCGTTGGGTTCGTATCGAAAAGAGCTTTCTAATGAATATAAGATATTTGAAATCTAACGGTTGGATTTGGAAATATGTCCAAATCAAATTTGGAAAAGGTCGTTGTAAGTGCAGTTCGATGACCGTTTATGGAAATCGACTGTACAGGCCTTGATAAAATTATTAAAAATATGAATAATTTGTGTAAAATCATAATAAATGATTTAGAAAGAATTGGGATGAAAAATTCCATATTTGAGAAGATAAAAATATATTTTTATCAAAATGAACTAGTTATGGACTAGAATTTTAATCCAATATTTTTAAATAAATAAATTGGATTTGACGTGGTTTTAAATATAGCCATAATTTCAAATATAGGAATTGGAATGGATTTGAATCGAAATTATCTTCGGAATATTTTGATGTTGGATTTCGTGATTATACAGATATGGTTAAGGGAATTTGAAAGATATATTTATATCGTTATTTTCGATACGATATTTGTTGGTTTCAGAATTTGATATTGAATATAAGCCGATATATTTTCTATTCAGTGCCATGTATTTAATATCAAATGGGATTTTGGGTTTGTCGTGAATGGTGTCTTAAATAACACCGTTCTTGAACCCAGTTGAGAAAAGAATAAATCTTTTAATTAAGATTTAGTGAAATTTTCCAGTTAATTAGTATTTAATTGGAATTGAATTGAAAGTGGTTTTGGGTTTATCGTGAACGATGTTTTAAGTAACACTTGTTCTTTAACCCGATTAACAATAGGATGTGATATTGGGTTTATCGTGAACCATGTTTTAAATGACATTGGTTCTTTAACCCAGTTAAAGATAAGATTAATTTCTTAGCTTTAAATAATCATTAATATTGATTTTTGGGAAGATTAATACTAAATGGAGTTTTAATGAATCTTTGATTAGATTGATAAGTGAATGTGATGATTAAAATTATCAATTCAAGAAAATGATCGGAAATGGAGTGCCACCAGTTTTACTCCAAGCGGTAGCTAAATCTTTAATTAGATTTGAACGGGAAATGGTAATTAATTTTACCGATAACACAGTGGTGTTAGATATGGAGTACTACCAGTTTTGCTCCATGGGATGAATAGGTTGGGATTGGGAAATAAAACAAATGATTACTTCGGCGTGGATCGCTAATCCCGACTAGTTTGGAAAACCGTAATATGGTTTGAAATGATATCCAAAGGAAGATTAAAGAATAAATTTAAAAGAATTTATCTTTGATAAAACTAATGGGAACCTTTCCCTAAAGATATGAATATTTGAATAAAAGAATATTCTGAATTGGAATGAGGCGTATGTTGTGTTTGTGTAACACTTGTTTATTATATACGCGGGTTATTTGGAAAGGCCGGGTTTATACCCATTCTGAATAACCGATTCGACGATAAGTCGACGATGAAGACGGTGGTTGAAGACTGGAGGTCTTCACATCGTTTGGATGATTATTGATATCTTGATTGGGCTGTACACCCAAGACGAGGTAATAAGTGGTGATCGTCCAGACGTACTTGGAGATCGACGGATATGCGAGGGCCTCTCTCCTGTGTTGGACATACGGGAGAGGAATAAGGTGCCTCAGGTTTCGTTCAGACCCAGAACGAACTTTTAAATGGATTCTGTGTATGACATTGGATTTTATTCTGTGTTGATTGATCTCTATTAAATATATATCTGTTTGGCAGTGGAGAATTTATTCTCTTGCTTAACGCCCTTCTCTGAGACGTACGACCTCAGAGGTTGTATATCGATAGAAATCGGTCACATGGAGTGGATAGCCTGTGTGGCATGTGGAGATGCAATGATCAAGGCTTTTGTTGAAAAGTAGGGTCTTGTGGTTGATGATCAAAGCACGGCCTTAAAGGGCATAGCTTTGTGTATGGCGTTAATTCACGAGCCTCACACCTCGGTATGAGTTAAAAACGGGATAAGGGACCCAAGGAGGGCATGACGTTTCTTTCTAGCTATAGGTGGTGTCAGCGTTTTACTAGCCCTGACATCGTTGTTATTTTCCCTATGTGCTTGTTGGATTGCGAGGTGCCTCGGTTATATCGGCTACTGCGGGAGCCGATGGATATAGGTCCTATAGGACCGGGAAACGTGTGTCCAGGAGTAACTAAATCTCAAACGTAAGGGAGGACTGGCCTTGGAGGATCCAAGGATCTACTACGGGAGATCCTGAGGCATTTTCTAGAGTGTCTCGAATCGGAGAGGATTATATTCCTTGCCTCGACTCATGACGGAAATCCAATTTCCAATACGTGATATTTCGGTTTTATTTGTAGAGCCTATTATGGCGACATAGTGGTATGGGGCACTTATGCCGTCTATGATTGATACATTTATATTTGAAGTTGATTTCTTCACTTATAGTAATAATAAAAGATTAAATTTCGCGTATCAAGCATTATTTGGCTATTATAAGGTAAAACCCTATCCTCCGGTTTGCGTTGCATTGTGTGATGGGACCTGGGTCTTATAATAGCTTCATTGTTCTTTATTTAGCATTGCGCTGTTTTTTTATGCACTGGTATTCTAGGGAGGAAACCCATTCTGTGTTATACGGCGTGGTCCCTTGATTTACCTAACTTTGAAAATAAAGAATGATAACTGTAATGACCCGGACTTTTCACACAAATATTAAATTATCATAAGTACGTGTTTAGAAATACGAGTTAAAATTCATACTTTAAAAAAAATTCTAAAACATGTTAAAATATGTATGATAGCATTTGCATAAGCATGTAGCAGAGCACTTACAAACATCTACTTTGCTCATTCATGTATAATAGCATGAAATGTATAGCGTTTGTTTAAAATTCATTTTTCTTATGTATGGATAATAACACATGTTTATAGCAAGACTTAAAAATGCCATTTTATTTCACTTATTTTGCTCATTTTTTTCAAAGGCTTTAGAATTTGAGTTTTTGAAAATTTCTTGATTTAAAAACTTATAACACTTGAATTAAAATATGCTTTGTCATTTTTTTAAGGATTTAAATCCTTATATTTTTCTTTAAGTAGAATTCTTGTTTTTTTTTTACAACGAAGCATTCTTGACCAAAGCATGCTTTTGTTGGCAAAAGCAAGTCAATATGAACATTTTTGTGTTTACATATACATCAAGTTAAAATAGGAAAATGCCATCATCTTTTTGCAAACATGCACCTACACAAGATGGCAACTACACTATAAAAACACTAGGAAAGAAGGATTTGAAAGCATGTACTTTTCACATGGGAAATCATTTTTTGTTTCTAGATTTTCAGTTTGAAATCTTCCCTTGCTCTTATTAAGATTTTCTGAAATTTCTCTTTCTTTTGCATTTTTCCAAAACATGTTACCTATGTCGACAAAACATGTGTTAAAGATCTTCCAAATCTTGTGCATTTATACCATAAAACTTGCCTACACTAGATGAGTACTTAAGCATGGGTTTCTAAGATTTTTCCTTGTCTTATCATCACATGATCAAGATCTTGTGTACATGAATTTTCAGATTTTTGCAAACCTTGGAAGGCAAGTAAGATTTTTATATAATTTTGTGTTAAATCAAATCTTCATGCGAGGATACATGATTTTAAAACCCACTAAAATTTCTGAGTTTTTATGTACAAAAATGATTGTTTAAACCAAGAAATAGATTTGGAGAACATGAGCATTTAAGGTGATAGTTTATGATAGGCCAATGGGGGGAAAGAGGGACATGTGCTGGTGATTTCAGGGTGAGGTTGGCTGATGAGAGCCATGTGAATTTGGAAAAGGATGCATTGGTTTTTGGTGAGGAAAGGATTTTAAAAATATGTCAATACATTGTCACAACAAAATCTAAAAACAGATTTTGATCTTTCCAAATCTAGCAATTTAATGCACTCATATTTAAATGATTTTCTACATCTATAAATAAGGCTTGAGCGTACACTTTCTCTTCACAACATCAAAGCATTCAAAGTAAATCAGTAAAGAGGAAAATCTGTGAGCTTCTAAACAGGTGAGTAAATTTTCTCTAACAACCTTTCTTTACTGTTCTGTCTGTTTGGACTGAGAATTTAACTTGGTTGTGTAATGCTTTAGTCTAGGTTATTTGTTTTGATTTGTTCACCTACTTGGCCAAATCACAGACCTAGGAATGAGGATATGAACTATAGTTTGTAGTATGTATATTATATCAGCAAATGCTTAGTTCTGATAAAGTATAAAGTTTGTGATGCTTGATCGAATAACTTAGATTAAATGATTTCAACATGTTTTCAGGTTAGTTTATTTCCATCATATCATAACCAAAACCATTTTTAAGTAATGAAGGAAGCAAAAGGTTTTAAACAACACTGTTCTTGAAACACAGACTGTGTTAAATTCCTCTCTATGTGATCGAAAATACAAATTGCGTAAAAACTCGTTCCAGGTATCTACATGGAATCCTAGTTATAAATGGTGATTTTTGAAAGTGGTTTGGTGATTTTTAAGGTCCTATATTAATGGGAAAAATGAGATGATCGGAATTGGCAAAAGGACCAAATTCCTACCATCTAGGTCATGCAAGGCCACGGGATTGAGGGTGAAGCATCATCTAAGATCAAGGATGTGAGGAAAAATGCTAATTTAATTTTCTAATGCACCAATTTGGGGGATTTGATCGAATTAGGGTAAATGGGTTTCTTTTTGGGTTCGGTTTTAAAACCCGAACTGCTCATCACTGGAGAGGCTAGGGGGTTGCGGTCTGGGGGGAGAAGGGACGTCGAGGTGTCAGGCCAGGAAGGTGGTGGCGGCATGTGGTGAGGGTGAGGTGCCTTGGCAAAATTTCCTGATGGTGTTTTTTCCTGTAACTGGCGTTGGAAGTGGAAATTCCACTGGAGACAAAGGGGAGGTGATCAGGGTTGTGCGACGTGATCTGGGGGTGGCGAGTGATGTGCGGTGGTGGTGGAGGCGTTCCAGGGTGGCCGCGTCTGTTGTGCACGTGCACAGCATCGTGCTGATCAAGGGAGTAGGAGGCACTGTGTTTTGGTGCGGGATCAGCTAAAAATAACGACATAAATAAAGGTGGTACTTTGTTTTTAGGGTAACTTGGTACTTTGTAAGAACACAAAGAAATCAATCCAGGCTCATGGGTTTTCGACAGGGTACTGGTTGGTTTTTGGTAATTGGTTGGGCTCGCGCAAAATTGATGACAATCGGGCTAGAAATATTGGCAAAATAAAGGAGGTACCATAAAGTTGGTACTTTAGTTTTAATGGGATTTCAAACTTTAGTTTAAATTTAGAAATCCAAGTTTTAAATAAATAATTATAATTTAAATTATAATTGAAATAAATAAAGTAAATTAAAAATAACATTTTTTATTGTAATAAGCCGAGTGGGAAGAAAAGTGAATCAGGATCTGACAAAATTTTTGTCTAGAAATACAGAAGTGAGAATAATTAAAAATTTAGTTTATAATTTAAAATTTGAAATTATTTCAAATAAAAAAAATATTTGGTTTAAATGAATAAAATAGGAATATTTTATTTACTCTAAAAACTGCTAGTTTAAACTGATGGCATAAATTTCCTGTCATAATATAACTGGTTATATATACCATTTTGTATTGTATAAAATAAGAACGGTGTTTGAAATAATGGTTAGATAAATTTAAAAAGAATTTTATTTAGATTTCTATATAGAAAGAAGGAGTGAATCAAGTATAAGGAATCAAAGAAAAAATTTGACGAAAACAAAATAAAGTGTAAAAGCGGTAAATTAAATTATTAATCAAAATTTTTAATTCATTTATAAATAACCAGAGTTAGAAGTAATTATGGAAAAAATAAAATTCCAAAGAATAAAATGCAAGTATTTATTTCAAAATTGACGAACAAAATGGAAAGAAAGACGGTGTGCGGCGCGCACACAGAAATTGCCTTTTTTTAAAAAGACGTTTAAAATATCCAGATAAAGGCAGAACGATCATATGTTGTTTAGTTTGTCTGAAATTATCGATGTAAATCGATTATAATCATGCTAGATTAATATTTTAAAAAGAAATATGTTCGTTAATCATTTCAAAGAGACCGGAATGACATTCCACTTTGAATTGATTATACGTTGCGCGTCAGAGATTTTAAAATTGAAGACGGCGATATACAAGGACTATTTTTAAATAGTGCCTTCGGTTTGTCCAATCCCAGGACAACTTGTATGGACGAATGGCTGACAAAGTAATTCTAACTGGTCACGTACGTTGGTCTCTCCAAATGTATTTATATAGTGGCAGAGGAATTCGTTTCTCTCGCTGTATACCTATAATATTTTTTTGGGGAAATCAATTAGTGGTTGGAAAGTTTTGACGATGTGGCATTCAAAGAAAATAAAGAGATGATGATCAAGCGTAAGTCTAGGCTCAAGCCTCACACCTAGGAAATGACAAAAATCGGGCAGGCAGCATGGCTATGTGGGTCGCTCCCACTAGGGTGTATTGTCACCATCTTGAGAATATTCATATTTGTTACTTCTTTTCATTTCTGTATCTCCCGGGAACTACGGTGGTCGCGACAAAAAGCCGTAAGGTGATAATATATTCGATACACTCAAGGGAAATGAGTGGTCGATCATGTGTGGGCCGGGTTGGAAGACGTTCTTGTAGAACCCAGTGTATTCGTCTCTAGAGATACACTATCGGTAGGTGGTCCCATACCTTGTCATAGTTGGAAATCCAATTTCCATAAGCGCCAACCGGGTTTGTGTTTGTATACTATGTAGGGGAATGTGAGATGCAAGCATTCTTCTAGATTTATAATTATTTGTGGAAAAACCTTAGATATTATAATATATGTTTTCAAGTATACAAAGGATTTTGATCTCATAAGGTAAAAACCCGTTCCGTATTCACGGCGTGGTCTTAGGAGATATTTTTATTTCTTTACCCTGTTTTTAAACTGTTTACTCATACCAGTCCCCTGATTGACCCGGATTTTATTTTTCTGTGTTTCCCTTAAACACTTGGGTATTCATAACACTTGTTATGAATAGACAAGTGAATCAGGATTGGATTAAACTTGAGAAGCTGGAATGGAACTTTCTGTGTGCTGGTCCACTTATCCTGTCTACTGTATAATTAAGTCAGTCAGTTTGGTCATCTATGACATGTATAATTAATGATGTACTATGGAATGGCTTGTACCACTAGATATATGATGCTCTGATGTAACATGTACTGCTGTGTAATATTATGAAGTATTATCTTTTGAAAATTCCGCTGTGAGATTTTGATGTTTTTCTGTGATTTTATCTTCTATCTATTCTTATTCTTATTAATGGCACGACTTCCGATGTGTTCGAAAGTCGGGTCTTTACAGTTGGTATCAGAGCTTTGGTTACTGATTACCTAGGCTTTGGGTGAGAGTGAGAGAGCGTATTTTTGAAAATTTAAAATAAATCAGCCTGGATGATATACCTAAGGTAGTTATATTCAGTCAAGTCTGGATTGACGACCTGTTATATTCAGGTGATTAAAATAAGTAACCGAGGACGAAGAGATCGAGCTAGTGGAACTTCTACTACTACTGGTCATAATACTGGATCCCAGGATCAAGGGGAAACTGTGGAGGAAATTACACCAGTTCAGCAAGATAAAAGCTTTGCAACCATTTGTAAAGAGTATACGACTCTGGGAGGAAAAGTTTTCGAAGGGACGGAATCTTTCATTGAAGTCCAAGCATGGTTGAGATCCTGTGAGAGGATTTTCAAGGGACTGAAATTGAATGATGAGCAGAAACGTCTCTTAGCTTCGTGGCAACTCCAAGAAGCTGCTGCTATTTGGTGGGATGCTCAGACCACAAATGTTCCTGAGGAAGATTTCACTTGGGAAAAATTCAAAGAAGCTTTCGAAGCCCAATTTCTACCGGCTGCAGGAAAGACTAGAATGTATCGGGACTTCATTGATCTCAAACAAGGGAATATGAAGATATCCGAATATGAGAACAAGTTCAATTCATTTTCTTGTTTCGGGCTAGAACTGATTAATACCCCGCTCAAGAAGAACGAGATGTTTATAGCAGGATTGAAGGATAGCCTGCAAGTTCAAATGATTGGGCATCTCAAAATTCCATTTGTCAATCTGGTGGATATGGCAGTTCATTATGAGGCACTAGAGGGAAAGAAGCTAGTTACAAAACAGTAGACAGGAGAACCCAGTGGCAAGAATTCCAACAAAAGAAATTTTAATCCGAACTGGAACAACAAGGGAGTACCAAAGATGGGGGAGAAAGCCAAAGAGAGTTATAAAGATATGCAATGCCATAACTGTAAGGAGAAGGGACACATTGCTAGGTTTTGTACGAAGCCAGCAACAGAAAAGACACAACAAACTCAGCAACCGGAGCAGCCTCAACCAAAGGGAACAAGTGATGCTATTCCCCAAAAGTTTTCATGCTACCATTGTCATCAGCCGGGGCACTTGGTTAAAGACTGTCCACAGAGAAAAGCACAGCAACCAAAGGTCTATGCTTTGATGGATGAGTCATCAATTCTTGAGAATATGAAAGTGGAAGGAGCTTCAGAAGGTACTTCACTCTTTTTAATATAAAGGAGTTAATTAACTAGGGTCAGCCTTAGGATAAAATTAATATGGTTGGATTAAATATGGATAATATTCAATCGTATTGATACCGGAAATCGAGTTAGAATTTTAAATTAAATTAAAATTTGGATTTCCTGAAATTAAGTCCGGATTCAGGTATTAGTTGATATGAACTCAGGAAAAAGTGAACTGGTCGTTTTGTGAAATTAAAACATATTTTTGAGTCCCACGATGGAGAAAGTTAATGGGGACTGTGGAGAATACTTAACGAAGTTAAGTAATTTGACTAATGAAGTTAAAAAGGAATTTGGACAGATACCTGTACTTGAGCAAGATTGATTTAAATCAATGAAGTGAATAAGACTTGAAATTTATTTCAAGTATATTTGGGAGTTGATGAGAATTCAAGAATAATATTACAAGGATGGAATGTTTTTGTTCAACCATAGTAACAATAACTGTTATAAATAAAATAGTTATTGATGTGTGTCGATAACTCTAAATCTACTGTTTACAAATTTCGAGGACAAAATTTTTATAAGGGGGGTAGAATGTAATGAACCAGGCTTTTTACACAGGTATTAAATTATCATAAGTACGTGTTTAGAAATACGAGTTAAAATTCATACTTTAAAAAAAATTCTAAAACATGTTAAAATATGTATGATAGCATTTGCATAAGCATGTAGCACAACACTTACAAACATCTATTTTGCTCATTCATGTATAATAGCATGAAATGTATAGCATTTGTTTAAAATTCATTTTTCTTATGTATGGATAATAACACATGTTTATAGCAAGACTTAAAAATTCCATTTTATTTAACTTGTTTTTGTTCATTTTTTTCAAAGGCTTTAGAATTTGAGTTTTTGAAAATTTCTTGATTTAAAAACATATAACACTTGAATTAAAATATGCTTTGTCATTTTTTTAAGGATTTAAATCCTCATATTTTTCTTTAAGTAGAATCCTTGTTTTTTTACAATGAAGCATTCTTGACCAAAGCAAGCTTTTGTTGGCAAAAGCAAGTTAATATGAACATTTTTGTGTTTACATATACATCAAGTTAAAATAGGAAAATGCCATCGTCTTTTTGCAAACATGCACCTACACAAGAAGGCAACTACACTAGAAAAACACTAGGAAAGAAGGATTTGAAAGCATGTACTTTTCACATGGGAAGTCATTTTTTGTTTCTATATTTTCAGTTTGAAATCTTCCCTTGCTCTTATTAAGATTTTCTGAAATTTCTCTTTCTTTTGCATTTTTCCAAAACATGTTACCTTTGTCAACAAAACATGTGCTAAAGATCATCCAAATCTTGTGCATTTATGCCATAAAACTTGCCTACACTAGATGAGTACTTAAGCATAGATTTCTAAGATTTTTCCTTGTCTTATCATCACATGATCAAGATCTTGTGTACATGAATTTTCAGATTTTTGCAAACCTTGGAAGGCAAGTAAGATTTTTATATAATTTTGTGTTAAATCAAATCTTCATGTGAGGATACATGATTTTAAAACCCATTAAAATTTCTGAGTTTTTATGTACAAAAATGATTGTTTAAACCAAGAAATAGATTTGGAGAACATGAGCATTTAAGGTGATAGTTTATGATAGGCCAATGGGGGGAAAGAGGGACATGTGCTGGTGATTTCAGGGTGAGGTTGGCTGATGAGAGCCATGTGAATTTGGAAAAGGATGCATTGGTTTTGGTGAGGAAAGGATTTTAAAAATGTCAATACATTGTCACAACAAAATCTGAAAATAGATTTTGATCTTTCCAAATCTAGCAATTTAATGCACTCATATTTAAATGATTTTCTACACCTATAAATAAGGCTTGAGCATACACTTTCTATTTACAACATCAAAGCATTCAAAGTAAATCAGTAAAGAGGAAAATCTGTGAGCTTCTAAACAGGTGAGTAAATTTTCTCTAACAACCTTTCTTTACTGTTCTGTCTGTTTGGACTGAGAATTTAACTTGGTTGTGTAATGCTTTAGTCCAGGTTATTTGTTTTGATTTGTTCAACTACTTGGCCAAATCACAGACCTAGGAATGAGGATATGAACTATAGTTTGTAGTATGTATATTATATCAGTAAATGCTTGGTTCAGATAAAGTATAAAGTTTGTGATCCTTGATCGAATAACTTAGATTAAATGATTTCAACATGTTTTCAGGTTAGTTTATCTCCATCATATCACAACCAAAACCATTTTTAAGTAAGGAAGGAAGCAAAAGGTTTTAAACAACACTATTCCTGAAACACAGACTGTGTTAAATTCCTCTCTGTGTGATCGAAAATTCAAATTGCTTAAAAACTCGTTCCAGGTATCTACATGGAATCCTAGTTATAAATGGTGATTTTTGAAAGTGGTTTGGTGATTTTTAAGGTCCTATATTAATGGGAAAAATGAGATGATCGGAATTGGAAAAAGGACCAAATTCCGACCATCTAGGTCATGGGAGGCCATGGGATTGAGTGTGAAGCATTATCTAAGATCAAGGATGTGAGGAAAAATGCTAATTTAATTTTCTAATGCACCAATTTGGGGGATTTGATCGAATTAGGGTAAATGGGTTGCTTTTTCGGTTTGGTTTCAAAACCCAAACTGCTCATCACTGGAGAGGCTAGGGGGTTGCGGTCTGGGGGGAGCAGGGACATCGGGGTGTCAGGGCAGGAAGGTGGTGGCGGCACGTGGTGAAGGTGAGGTGTGGTGGCAAAATTTCCTGATGGTGTTTTTTCCTGTAACTGGCGTTGGAGGTGGAAATTCCACTGGAGACAAAGGCGAGGTGGTCAGGGTGGTGCGACGTGATCTTGGGGTGGCGAGTGATGTGCGGTGGTGGTCGGAGGCGGTCCAGGGTGGCCGTGTCAGTTGTGCACGTGCACAGCTCCGTGCTGATCAAGGGAGAAGGAGGCACTGTGTTTTGGTGCGGGATCAGCTAAAAATCACGACAGAAATAAAGGTGGTACTTTATTTTTAGGGTAACTTGGTACTTTGTAAGAACACAAAGAAATCAAGCCAGGCTTGTGGGTTTTCGACAGGGTACTGGTCGGTTTTTGGTAATTGGTTGGGCTCGCGCAAAATTGATGACAATCGGGCTAGAAATATTGGCAAAATAAAGGTGGTACCTTAAAGTTGGTACTTTAGTTTTAATGGGATTTCAAACTTTAGTTTAAATTTAGAAATCCAAGTTTTAAATAAATAATTATAATTTAAATTATAATTGAAATAAATAAAGTAAATTAAAAATAACATTTTTTATTGTAAAAAGCCGAGTGGGAAGAAAAGTGTATCAGGATCTGACGAAATTTTTGTCAAGAAATACAAAAGTGAGAATAATAATAAATTTAGTTTATAATTTAAAATTTGAATTTATTTCAAATAAAAAAAATATTTGGTTTAAATGAATAAAATAGGAATATTTTATTTACTCTAAAAACTGCTAGTTTAAATTGATGGCCTAAATTTCCTGTCACAATATAACTGGTTATATATACCATTATGTATTGTATAAAATAAGAACGGTGTTTGAAATCATGGTTAGATAAATTTAAAAAGAATTTTATTTAAATTTCTATATTGAAAGAAGGAGTGAATCAAGTATAAGGAATCAAAGAAAAAATTTGACGAAAACAAAATAAAGTGTAAAAGCGGTAAATTTAATTATTAATCAAAAAATTTAATTCATTTATAAATAACCAGAGTTAGATGTAATTATGGAAAAAATAAAATTCCAAAGAATAAAATGCAAGTATTTATTTCAAAATTGACGAACAAAATGGAAAGAAAGACGGTGTGCGGCGCGCATACTGAAATTGCCTTTTTTTTTAAAAGACGATCATAATATCCAGATATAAGCAGCATGATCATATGCTGTTTAGTTTGTCTAAAATTATCGATGTAAATTGATTGTAATCATGTTAGGTTAATATTTTAAAAAGAAATATATTCGTTAATCATTTCAAAGAGACCGGAATGACATTCCACTTTGAATTGATTATACGTTGCGCGTCAGAGATTTTAAAATTGAAGATGGCGATATACAAGGACTATTTTTAAATAGTGCTTTCGGTTTGTCCAATCCCAGGACAACTTTTATGGACGAATGTTTGACAAAGTAATTCTAACTGATCATGTACGTTGATCTCTCCAAACGTATTTATACGGTGGCAGAGGAATTCGTTTCTCTCGCTGTATACCTATAATATATTTTTGGGGAAATCAATTAGTGGTTAGAAAGTTTTGACGATGTGGCATTCAAAGAAAATAAAGAGATGACGATGAAGCGTAAGTCTAGCCTCAAGCCTCACACCCAGGAAATTACAAAAATCGGGCAGGCAGCATGGCTATGTGGGTCGCTCCCATTAGGGTGTATTGTCACCATCTAGAGAATATTCATATTTGTTACTTCTTTTCATTTCTGTATCTCCCGGGAACTACGGTGGTCGCGACAAAAAGCCGTAAGGTGACAATATATTCGATACACTCAAGAGAAATGAGTGGTCGGTCATGTGTGGGCCGGGTTGCAAGACGTTCTTGTTGAACCCACTGTATTCGTCTCTTGAGATACACTATCGGTAGGTGGTCCCATACCTTGTCATAGTTGGAAATCCAATTTCCATAAGCGCCAAGCGGGTTTGTGTTTGTATACTATGTAGGGGAATGTGAGATGCAAGAATTCTTCTAGATTTATAATTATTTGTGTAAAAACCTTAGATATTATAACATCTGTTTTCAAGTATACAAAGGATTTTGATCTCATAAGGTAAAAACCCGTTCCATATTCACGGCGTGGTCTTATGAGATATTTTTATTTCTTTACCCTGTTTTTAAACTGTTTACTCATACCAGTCCCCTGACTGACCCGAAGTTTATTTTTATGTTTTTCCCTTAAACTCTTAGGTATTCATAACACTTATTAGGAATAGACAAGTGAATCAGGATTGGATTAAACTTGAGAAGCTAGAATGGAACTTTCTGTGTGCTGGTCCACTTATCCTATCTAATGTATAATTAAGTTTGTCAGTTTGGTCATCTATGACATGTATAATTAATGATGTACTATGGAATGGCTTGTACCACTAGATATATGATGCTCTGATGTAATATGTACCGCTGTGTAATATTATGAAGTATTATCTTTTGAAAATTCCGCTGTGAGATTCTGATGTTTTTCTGTGATTTTATTTTCTATCTATTCTTATTCTTATTAATGGCACGACTTCCGATGTGTTCGAAAGTCAGGTCGTTACAATAACTGTTTTAGTTCTCACACCAGTCACATGACTGACCTGGAGTTTATTGTTTTATCCTAAACTCTGGGTGCCCTTATTTTCCACACGGGAAGGTAGTAGTGTTGGTTTTGTAGAATTATATTCACAAGATCCTGGTTTGCAGCTGGAATGATATTCAGAAAGCTCTGTATCCGTATATCTCCTTCTGTTGTGTTTTGCATTATTTGTCCGTTGTAGTAATGTATTTAAATCTCTGATATTTTATGATGTATAATATTTATTCATACTCTGTATATTCTTGTATTCTAATGGAATTGTTGAAATAAGCAATGAAATGTTCTTTTGTTTGTGTTCTGATTTGTCGTGTTCTCAAAGCAATCCGGGCTTTCCTTATCGGGGAAGTTCGGGTCGTTATAGAAATGGTGTGTCTGAAAGAAGAAATCACACGTTATAATATATGGTATGATTAAGGTATTAAATCTCAGATATCGGTCACGTTTCGTGTCGGGGATTTAATAGACTTGATCTCGTATCGGGGGAGATCTTGGACGAGATGAGTCAAACTAGGGAGTTCGTCTCGAATTTCCATCTTGGGAATGAATGTTCATGTTGGAATAATCTCGAGGTACATGATATCTTAAAAAATGATATTTTTACAAAATGATTTTTATGAATGCTATTAAAAAACATAGTAACTTAAACTTGAATTGCAAAATAACTTTATTATTCTTTATTTTTCGAAAAATCATTCATACTCTAAATCGTAATATGCTTAAAACAGAAATATTGTTAGACATAAAACATTAAAAGGATCCAAAACTTTTAAAATTCAGCATAATAGACCATAATTTCATTGGTAACATGAATGTAAAAAAGATGAATATGAAAATCATATGCACTGTGGAACATATATGAACATACAATATGGTCATTTAACATGCAAAATGCAAAATAACAAATAGATTATCATGTCTAGATTTGAGTTTTTTAATCATTGTTCTAGTTCATGCACAGATTTAAATTTTAACAAACAAAAACTAAGATCTCGGACGATATTCCAGTATCTGGTCTCGGTCGACATATCGTTCGATATTGCAATATCTCTAGCGATATATTTGAAAGGAGATTTAGAGTGATATTTGTTGTTTCATTTCAGAAGGAGCCCAAAACGAGATCTCGGAGGAAATCTCGGGCAATATTTGCGAAATTTGAACCAATTGGTACGATCAATGATAAGTCTTATAGATATTCCAACAAATTAAATTTAAAACAATTGCATTTAGTCCTACTAAAAGATTTTGAAGATGCCATACAAGATATGGACTAGGAAATGTCCTAGTGTGTCTAATGCGAAGATTTGGGATGTAAGGCGTTTATTAAACATCCTTCCTCGGATAAGATCAGACCCAAATCAGATAACTATTTTGTGGAATATCCAAAAGAAATAAACGATTATTAATTCTATAAATCCTCTGAGAATAAAATGTTTATTGCTCGAATTGGTATCCTTTTAAAGGAGAGCCAGTGTCTAGGATACCGATGGAAATGAAATAGAATTCGAAATGTCTTGGAAACCACAAAATACCATTGAATCTTGTATAGACAAGAAATTGAGTGGGTGTGACACAATAATTCTAATG
Source organism: Allium sativum (assembly GCA_030737875.1). Lineage (NCBI taxonomy): Eukaryota > Viridiplantae > Streptophyta > Magnoliopsida > Asparagales > Amaryllidaceae > Allium > Allium sativum. Next base: position 6,244,797 of record CM060912.1, read on the forward strand.
TTATAAATTGATAACACATTAATTATTGTGAATAATGTTAATTGTTAAAACAAGAAATAGATACTGATTATAAGAAATAAAATGTGTGGACTAAGAAGTTCATAATTGAACTTAATTCATTGTTGATCCAATGATTTACATTGCGATAAAAATGTGGCTATTGCTCAGTTCTAAAATATTAAACTCATTATCGATCCAAACATATATTTAAGAAATATAATTCTTATGTGAAGTTGTTCACAGAGAAAATAAACATATCTGCAAAGTTGCAAAAGTTGTAATGTTGCAGACTTACTGAGTTAAACTCTGTCGCAGCAGAAGTTTAATAGCCACACTAGTTTCATGAGTATATATGATACATGAATGATGGACTCGAGTGCAAGTGGGAGATTGTTAGAGTTTATGCCCTAGAGGCAATCCATTTGATGTAATTAATAACATTGTTGATGATATTGTTTTATTTGAATAAAACATATTCTGTTACGTTATATTTACTTTGTAATATAAATATATAAACATAATAGAAGTCCTTAGAATAATAATACGGAATTATATAGTTCGAGTAAGACTTGAAATTGATATTATATAATATATTAAGTATAATAATTCTTAAATGTCCCTAGTCAAGTTTTATTGTTTAAATACGACAACAATAAAACATTGAGACTAGTATGTTGATTGACTGATGTCACATCTCGTTTATCATTAATAAACTTGATATTAATGCCAAGACATAAATACGTATTGGAGAATAGCATATTTGGCTGACCCAACATGAGAAAACTACATGGAACATAATTAATAGTATCATAAGTTATTCTCATAGTGGAAGTGATGTAATGGCCCTCAGACCTGAAATCATTATAATTTTATTCGAGGATATTTGTGTTTTGATATCATCAAAAGTTACTTGTAACAGAGTAGACAATAAAGGCAATTATTGGATACATATAAAGTCAAATGAAAATTATAAATGATCTTGATAGAATTTAACCGTACGATATATTTGTATTGATATCCATGGGCCTCTTGATTGAGTGAAACTGTGAAATGTAAGGTCGTGCTCAAATATTGATTTGTTTTAAATAGTCTACTCATTAATCAAGATAAACGGATTAAATCATAAAGAGGGTGATACGTTCCATGCTCTCGAGTTTAATCCTGGATCTATTGGTTAAAAGGATTATATTACATTGATGCACTGTTCGCAAAAGATTATATCGAATCGTTGATTTTATTATAACTTGGGTAGCAGTGATGTATTACTAGATGTCGCTCACTGTTTATAATTTTAAATACGATTTAAAATTATTGCCAACGTTATAGTAACCTATATTGTGACACACTTAGAACTTTCTTAATGGAAAAAGAATTACGTGGATAAATAAAATATCAATCAGTTGATATTTCATTTATCGTTAGAATAGGTATACCGGTTCGCTCAAAAATAATGGTTCATATTTATTTTATAAAGGGTTTACACTCTTCATATAAAATAAATGAAGGCCATAAATTTTAGAACATTCGAATACCACTCTAAACCTAAATGTTAGTGGTGGCTAGTACTGCTAATTCGCTTATTTTTCTTTGATTGTATGACGGTGGAAGGAAGATCGTTCGTGTGGATCATCTATAGAGGCGCCGACACATAGAGGAGCTAGATTCGTGTCATCCTGATTTCGATTTCTCATATCTGCGTGTAGATCGAAGACAAGAAGAAAAAGGTGTATTGTTAACCCAATTGAATTCGTGTATACAAATTATGAGAGTTAATTTGTTCGATTTCGCTGTTAAACGATCCAATTTCACTTTCGCATGTGCTCTAAACTAATCTGTTAAACTAGGAATTCATATGTTAATCATGATTTTAGGTGTGTTTAGATCTACAATTTTTGTTTGTTTGTTGTTATGTTGTGTTTTGATGGCTTGGGTTTGTTTGTATGATCATGTATTGTTGTACCGCTGTTTGATTTGTTTGAATTGATTGCATTGCTTGAGTTGTTTGTTAGAACTGTTTTCCATAGATCTTAGGATTGAAGAACACAGCAAATCGGAGATTTAGATGATCAGATTCAGGCGAAACTTGGTGGAGGAGCTTTGAAAGACGAGAGACTGAAGCACGAAAATTTTCGTGCAAAAATAAGCTAAGTGCATGGGGTGGCACCGACCTATGGTAGAGGGTAGGATGGCGATGATTTTTGGTATATGGCTTCGTATTGACAAGTCGAGACTATCGAGAAATTTTCATGACATTCAGAGTTCGTTTGGGATGGTACGAAGGATGATTGCTCAAGATATGGATAGGCCGACAGAACCTTCAGCACGAACATCGAAATAATTGGAGTATGGACCAGAAGGATATGCTCGAGGCAAGAATGGGTAGTGGCCAACAACTTGCCAAAGTTGGCTAAGTAGATGGGTCAGCACCAAACTATTATGGTCGACACCGACCCATAAGGAAAGGCCTTATGATGATGATTTTTTGGCGAAATTTGGATTGAAATGGACTTTACATGATCGATGTGCAACTAAAAAATAGATAGACCTTCGATTGTGAACTCACGATGGATTGGTCGGAGCCAGATTGATGTGAAACTGGTCGTCATTTGATATACCATCGTGTATGATGATGGATTGATAAAAAGGGGAGTCAATCATGGGTGATAATGGAATGGTTCGAGAATGAGTTGAGTCGCTGAAATGAAAGGCTTGACAAATTTGAAGTGCCAAGGAATAGTTGGTTATCAAAGTGTTCTAACAGACTTAAAGCTGGGTTATCGTGGGGACGCCCATTAGGATCAGATTCGAGAGATCGCGTACCCTCGGTAGTCATGATGGGCCTAGTTTTCGAGAGTGGAAAAGACAAACATACGAGTCACGATGGTGTATGGTAGTTTGACTAGAACCGGGATTTTCCATTAGCCCTTTTGATCTTGGAATGCAAATTCGATAACTGATGTATTCACGGCTGTAGACGGTGATAGATAGGATATTGGATGCTATGGTTGATTGTGTGTTTTACTTCTCTGTTTTACTTCTCTCTTTTCTCTGGGTAGGCTATCACTGTTGGTTGTCGAAGAGAAGCCCGATTGGGGATTGTCCTTTTCTATTTCTATTGTGACACGTGATGAATGGTTTTCACATGTTGGCTTGATGGTTGTCGGATAGATCAGAAAGTTGACCAGCCTATACTGATATTATCCCGGTTAACCGTTGTTAGCTATTTTATTGTTGACTTAGATTGTTGTCTGACTCAAGGTTTTATGTTTCCCTCTTATTACCTTGGGCTATTCATCAATATTTATTAGTAAGCATACTGGGATAGTAGGTAGCAGGTTTGGTGGTGATGCAAATGTTGTGGGAAGACGAGTTGGAGGCTTACGTATTATATGCTATCAACTATATTACTAGTGCTTTTCTATTTTCGATGTTTATTGAAAGTCTATTATTACTCTGAGGGATGTAGTGAGGCAAGTTGTATTCATAAATTCATGTATGGAGATGTATTTTATCCAAGATTTTACAGTTCTATGGAAATTTGGTTCTCTGTTCTGTTGGGCTTCATTACTATGTCATGACGTATATTTTATTAGTATATATAATATCCATGCGCTGTGAGTTATACGACAGGTTCTGTTTTCGAATTATTCTTCCTTTATGATCATCCCATATCATCCTGGCATGTCATGCAGTGCACTTCTCCTTAGTTTTCTGCATGAGGTATGGAGCGTTCGTCACATTTGGCATCAGAGCTTTGGTTAATCGATTTTACCCAAAGTTCGCGGGCGTAATAGTGTATGAGAGACATACTTGTAATTTTTAAAGGATGGTTACTATATTATAGTGTATATATATAGTATAGTAGGTTAGTAAGCACTTGGACAACAATGCGGCCTTTCTCTAATGTGAATATATCATTCTCGTTTTAGATAGAAGAATGGGTCAACGAACTTCGTGAAATGCTGCTAGGGATGAGTCTTCTACTGGACGGGTAGGCAAAGGTATCCAGTCGGGAGCTACAACTACAATGCTCGATTATCCTGCTATGTTCGACGCCATGATGGAAGCGATCATGAGGAGGATGCCCACTTCAGAAGCGGTTGTAGAGTGTGGCATTCTGGCGCACGCGCCTATGGTTGATTCTTATAAGCGACAAAACGATTATTCATCTTCAAATGAAGCGGGTGACTTGAGGAGAAGTATAGCCTTAGAGCAACTTTGGAGACGAGTTAAAGATCGAGAAGAGAAGATCATTGCTACTTTGAGTAAGGATTATGGATACAAGGACGAGTTTACTAATGAAACTACTACTAGCACCAATCCTACGAAGGAACCTGATCCCCGACAGAATGGTAAAAGTAAGAAGGAACATATGGATGCAACGAAGCAGAATTGGCCAATGAGGAATGTGAAAAGAAAGCGACAGCAGCAAGGGAAAAATGGTCAGAAGAAACCTAAGAAGGGAACTACTTGTTTTAATTGCAATAAGAAGGGTCATTTTGCAAGTAATTATGAGAATCCAAAGATGGAAGGAAGTTTTTGTTGTGGTAAGCCTGGGCATAAGAAGAAGGATTGCCCGAATCTTCTCAAGAATAAGCAATTGGTGGAAGCGTTTGTTTTGGAAGATATTCCGATTTCTTATCATATTCCTACGGATAACTAGGGAAGGAATGTTGTGATCTTAGGTATGCCTTCTATTAAAAGTGTTTCAGTTCGAGTTTGTTTGATAATTTTTCATCCGTAATGAGTTTCTTTGCAAGTTAGGACTAGAAACTGAGATTTGTTGATAGTCCTTTTGTTGAGACAAGTCCAGTAGGGGATTCGTCTAATCTTTGTATGCTTTGTAGTAGTCTAGTTTTATCGAGTCACGGTTGATCTTTTTGTGTGATTGTTTTGTTTTGAATTTCGCTGGGTTTGGGATTATTTTGGGTATGAGCTAGCTCAAGAGGTATATGACTGTTGTGGATTTCGAGAGACTTGAGTTGACAATCAGGAATGTGGAACGGAAAACGATGGTGATATGTTGTCTACCAGAGGATGGAATTCTGGTTTGCTTTTTATATTCGCTTGTGATTCCACGAGATGGGTTGTCATTTGTGCCAATCAAATGAGAGTTTTCTGATGTGATTGATGAAGTCAGAGAGTTGTCGCCATAGTGAGAGATTGAGTTTAGAATCAATTTGGTGGATGAGGCCATACCTATTGTTATGCCTCTTAGGCAAATCGCACCTAAAGAATAGCGAGAGTTAGAGGTGCAAGTTAACTATCTTTTGAGTAAGGGATTCATTTGGATAACTGTATCCGAGTGCGGTGCACCAGTTGTGTTTGCGACCAAGGCTGATGGATCATTGCGATTGTGCATGGATTATCGTGAGCTGAATAAGGTGACCAAGAAGAACAAGTACCTATTGCCGAAAATAGATGACATGTTCGATCAATTTCACGAAATAAAGATGTTTTCCCAAATGGATTTGGCGATGGGATTTCACCAACTAAGAGTGGCTAGAGATAATGTGGCAAGGACTGGTTTTAGGACACCATCCGGATTTTATGAGTGGCTGGTGATGCCGTTTGGGTTGACTAATACGCTAGCATATTTTGTAGGTTTTATGAATTAAGTTTTTAGATATCAGTCGAACAAATCCGTTCTTGTGTTCATAAATTACATATTGGTATACTCAAGGATGAGAAAGAACATATGGCGCACTTGAAAATTGTTTTGGAAATATTACGAAAGCATAAGCTGAGGGCTAAGTTTTTGAAATGTCACTTCTGAAAAGAAGAAGTAAGGTTCTTGGGTCATGTCGTAATGGCATAAGGAATAGCTGTGGATATCTCTAAGGTAGCAACAATCCAAGATTGGGATCGACCTAAGAATGCGACACATGTTAGGAGTTTGCTTGGCTTAGCTGGGTATTATCGATAACTTTTCATGGATTTCTTTAAGATAGCTACACCGCCAATTGGATTAACAAAGAAGGATTAGGTTTCCGCGTGGGATGCGAAGTGTATGCAGGCTTTTGAAAGATTAAGAGGTATTATTTGTTGAGAATTAGGCTTGAGTTGTTTACGGATCATAAGTCGTTGAGATATATATTCTCCCAGAAGGATTTGGATTTTTAGAAGCAATGATATTAGAGTTTTAGCATCATACAATTTTGGAATAACTTGTACTCCAGGAGAGGGTAACGTAGTGGTCGGTGCATTAAGTAGAAGACATGCGAGTTTGGAAACCAAGTTTTCATAATGGAAACAACTTGAGTATTTGGCTGGATTTGATTTTAGACCTCATTGTGAGTTAGAACCCGAGATGTTAGCTAGCTTATCGATTAGACCGACTCTCATCGAAAGGGTTGGCGAAATCCAAAAGCGAGATGATAAGCTTATGGAAATTATTCGAAGGTTAGAGATGAGAATAGAACCAAAGGAGATTAGGGATTTCGAAGATGATCGAGATGGTTGGCTTCGTAAGAATGAACGACTGGTTGTCCCTAGCATGGATGGATTGAGAAATAAGATTTTAAGGAAATGTCATCACTATAGATTAACGATTCATCTTGGTGGTAATAAGATGTATCAGGATATGAAGTGAATCTACCACTAGGAAATATGGAAAGGGATGTTAGGAAAATTTATATCGAAGTGTAAGAACTGTCATTTAAATAAGGCCAAGCGAAAAAAGTTGAACGGGTCGTCCCAACCATTGGAAGTTACCGTGTGGAAATAGGATCAAGTGTCGATGGATTTCATTAATGAATTACCTTAAACAAAGAAAGGGAATGATGGTATTAGGGTCACCGGGGATCGCTTGAACAAAAGCGCAAGGTTTATTCCTATTAGATTAACTAGGATTGTCGAAGATTAGCTGATTTATAACTTAAGTGGATAGTTCGATTCTATGGAATTCTAAAGGGTGTTATGAGTGGTCGAGATCTATTGTTTACCAGTGGATTTTGGTTGCAAGAGACGTTGGAAACCGAGTCATGTATGAGTACGGCTTATCATCCCAAGATAGATGGTCAGACTGAAAGAGTTAATCGAGTGTCGGAAGACCTTCTCAGAGCTTGTTTGTTGGATTTTGTAGGATAGGGGGAAGATTGTTTACATTAAGTCGAGTTTGCCTATAACAATATTTACCACTCGAGTATTGGAATGGCATCGTATGAGGCGTTGTATAGTAGGTCGTGTAATTCTCTATCTTGTTAGTTAGAAAATGGCGAGAAGTTAGTACTTAGGCCTGAAATGATAAGAGGAACGACGGATAATATTGAGATCATTCGACAACGATGATGGAAGCCCAAGATCATCAGAAGTGCGCTGTTGATAAGCGACACAAGGATTTAGAATTCACAATTGAAATTTTGGTGTTCGTTAAGATTTCATCTCTATAGAAGTTTGTGCATGACTCAAATATTACGGTATCTCCTTATCAGTTTGATGATTTAGAGGTCGAACCTGAGTTTCTAGGACTTATAAGCCGCTTCATGTCATTAGAAAACAACGCGACAGCTTAAAATTTTGATTGTTAAGCAAGTCAAGGTACAATAGGGCGAGGACAATGACGATTGCACGTGGCAAACGAAGAGAGTATGAAGACGAACCATCCAAAACTCTTCGAGTAATGTATCACATATATCGTATCTTACTTGTACCATTGTGTCTTGAACTATTAGAATTCCGCATGCTAGGATAGGATTTTGGTTGCATGGATTATTGGACTCTGGATTTGATGGTAGATTGGATGCTCGTGGATGATATGCATGAGGGATGTTTTGATTTCTCGTGTTTGCTTGGAATTTTGGGGGCGAAATCCCTAAACGTGGGAAGAATGGAACGACCGAATTTTATGTATCGTATAATCATAATATAATTTTTATTTAGTTCGCTAATGATCAGATCATTCTCATATTTTAGGATGTCGTTCATGGGGATGCGAGACATGCCCATGATTTTTACCAAATTTATTTATGACCATTTTACCCTTGGGTTTACTGTTTGGGCTATAACTTTTCATATAGGTCAACAGGTGTTGATGCCATTGAATCGGGATGGTTGTTTATGATTCCATAGAATGGTAACATGAATGATTTGGTTCAGCGGTTTGGGAGGAAGCGTTGTTTTAAGTTTCAGCTGCAGTTTAGGCAGACTGGTTACCAGCTAAAGGGCTTATTAGCCAAACCCGTTAGACCTATGACCTGCAAATATAAATGGGGCGCTTGGGGAAAGAACTAGGGTTACTCTCTTTTATTCTAAACTTTGGGTTGGGCGTTTATGATTTTTCGATTCAACCTAAAACCCTATTTCTCCATTCTTTTCAATGAAATTCATTGTAGATTGCATTTAGAGGATAGATCAACGTCAAAGGGGATTAGATCATATCAGATTGCATCAAATTTGGAGAATTTCGTTGCTGTCCAGATCTGAATTCATCAAGTTTGCATCAGATCTTGAAATTGGTGAGTGATAGATATCTCTCATATGGAAGCTACGGATTGTATGGGTAAATTAGAATCATATTCATATGTTATATGTTAAAATCATCTTAGACCTAATCATATATGTTTAGTTCAAATTTAGAAACCCTAGGACACCTAATTTAATCATACTAATCGGATAATTTTAGATTAATCACGATATGCATATGCCTAGATCCAAATCATGCTAGATCTATTTTAATTTCACTCATATATATTAATATCATCCCAAATCGATTCATGAAAGTCTGTTTTAGATATAAGTGTGTTTATATGCTTTAAACTAATCTATTAAACTAGGAATTCATATGTTAATCATGATTTTAGGTGTGCCTAGATCTACAATTTTTATTGATTTGTTATTATGTTGTGTTTTGATGGTTTGGGTTTGTTTGTATAATCATGTATTGATGTACCGCAGTTTGATTTGTTTGAATTGATTGAATTGCATTGCTTGAGTTGTTTGTTCGAATTGGTTGTCATAGATCTTAGGATTGAAGAACATAGAAAATTGGAGATTCAGATGATGGGATTTAGACGAAACTTGGCGGAGCAGCTCTGGAAGACGAGTGATTGGAACATGAAAAATTACTTACAGAAATAGGCTAAGTGGATGGGTCGGCCTCGACCCATAGTGGTGGGTCGGGTGGCATGGTATATGGCTTTGCGTTGACAAGTCGAGGCTACTAGGAAATTTTCATGACATTCAGAGTTGGTTTGGGAAGGATCGAAGGCTGATTGCTCGAGATATGGATAGGCAGACTAAAGCTTCAGCACGAACGTCAAAATAATTGGAGAATGGACCGGAAGGATATGATCGAGGAAAGAATGGGTAGTGGCCAACTACTTAGCCAAAGTTGGCAAAGTAGATGGGTCGGCACCGATCCATGATGGTCGGCACCGATCCATGATGGTCGGCACCGACCCATAAGGGAAGGCCTTATGGTGATGATTTTTGGGGAGCTGGATTATAATGGTTTCCAGAGGTTAGTGATGAAGTTTGGATTGAAATGAACTTCAGATGATCGATGTGCAACTCAAAAATAGTGGAGCTTCGATTGTGAACTCACGCTGGAGTGATCAGAGCTAGATTGATGTGAAACTTGTTGTAATTTGATGTACTATCCAGTATGATGATGAGTTGACAGAACGGGGAGTCAATCATTGATGATAATGGAATGGTTCGAGAATGATTTGAGTCGCCGAAATGAAAGGCATGACGGATTTGAAGTGTCATGGAATGGTTGGTTATAAAAGCGTTCTAGCGGACTCAAAGCAAGGGAATATTGCGAACGCCTATTAGGATCAGATTTGAGAGATCGCGCACCCTGGGCAGTCATGACGGGCCTAGTGTCGAGAGGGAAAAGACAAACATACGAGTCACAATGGCGTATGGTAGTTTGGCTATGTAATGACCCACATTTTCAGCGGTATAATAATTAATTTATTTAATTATTTAAAAGGTGAATTAAAGGATTTAATGGTCGTGGAATTAAATAATGGCGAATATTTAATTGAAATAGTAAATTAAAAATTATATTTAATTCTTAAATAATCAGAATTGGCTGAAATGGCGATATGGTGTGAACTGGGTCATCCCGAAGATTTAATTCAGCTTGGAATTGAATTCTGAATAACGAATATATTATTTGAACGACAGTTTGAACGTATAATTATATTATAATTAAAATCGAGCTTGAAATGGCGCTGCAGTTCGTAATTAGGCGATTTGAACTTCAACAGAATGTACAGGATTCGTTTTAAGCCGGATTTCTATGAAACAAGAAACGTGTGGAGCTGGTGGAGTATATCTTTCTAGTGAAAGAAAAAAATAGGGTTTCGTCGTGTAGATTTTGAGATATGTCCAAATCAAATTTTAAAATAGTCGCTATATAATCGTTTATCGACCATAACGGTTTATTCGATATAACTAGAGATCGGTTTTGAATTTAGACAAGGTTCTTTTGAGGCGTAGCGATAATTAAATTTTTAGAATTTTATGGTAATTTTTAATTAATTAATTAAGCAACTTTTTATTTGGAGTGTTTTGCACCCTGTGACGATATTTTTGGGTTTCACAATATGAGTTAATCTACCGGTATTATTATATTTTTGGAGTCGGGACACCTCGCTTGTCACGATGGTGTTTTAATTTTCGTCGATAGCAGTTCGTAAGTGAGCGGTATTTCCTGTAGCAGAGTACGCTAAAATTTGTTGTGGAACACTTAAACAAAAACATACACACGTTCTTTGGTTGTTTCCTCTCACACGTCCTCTCCTTTTCTTGGTTGTTAAGTGATCAACGCGTACATTCTTCCCCCCACAGAAATTATTTACAGAAAAAGGATAAAATGAATCAAAACGAGATCATATAAATACATACCCCTTAAACACTAAAACCTATTTCATTCCCTCATTCTTCAGCAAAGGGAACGGCCGCCACTTCTTTCTCCTCTTCTTCAAAAACCGTGAAAAAACAAATTCTTCAACAAATTCAATCAATTAAAGGAAATTTCCTAAAATCATTTCTTGGTTATGCTGAGAATCCGTGGGGGGTCCTCTTCATCCCGATGTAATTTCTTCTGGGCTCGATAAATTTCTGCTTCGCTGGACTCAGAACGGAAAACTTACGGAGGCAGGGATGAGGGTGATTTGGATGTGTGTTTTATGGAGAACCGCACGTGTTGATTTCGTTTGTGGATTTTGGCATCAGTAATTGTCGTTGTCTGTAAAGGACTTAGGCATGAAGCCTGAGATGGGGTTTTGAGCTGGAGTTCAAACGTTGGAGGAGCTGAAGGTGTGGTGGCCAAACTTGGTATTGTACGTGGTTCGGTAACAAGTAGTATTCTGGTGTGTTTGGTAGAGAAGGAAGTTGGGAGCAGTAGTGGAAAAATTTATAGAGCGGATGACGGGTTTTCTTTTCACTGGAAGAGGGAACCGTGATCTCCTCATTTGTTAAGTAGAAGGCGTGATAAACGAAACTGATAAAGGTAATTAATTAGGCTAAGGACACTGTATTGGTGCTTTCTGTTTGTGAAGAACTATCCTAATGTATGTCAATGGTTTCAACTGTGAGGAGGCACTGTTGTTGACTGCGTTGTAGTGGAAGAGACTGTAGCCGATTGTACGGCTTGGTGATGGTAGAGGGATGGGTGCGAATTGAAGGATGAGCTCGAATGGTGCGTGAAGGGCTTTACTGTGAGGGGATCGGGCTTTTGTTAACAGGAATGGGGAAAACGTGGTGGGAACTGAGTGAAGTTTTCATATAAGTGGTGAAGGAATGGGAGGTGATTATTGAGTGAACTGTTGAAAACAATGGATGAGGAAGAACATGTGCTTTGTGTATTGATTGTTGTCTGTTTGGTTTTGAGCGTGGGCTACGACAGATTTTGGAGTGGAGGAGTTACATTTGGTTGCAGTGGAGTTCATGAAGGATTGGAAGGGGTATTTGAAGAAGGAGCAGGGTGGCCTGTTGGAAATTTCGTTGTAGGGATGGACAGGGCATGGGCCTTGTGCAAGGAAGTCGGGCCAAGTTTCTTTGAAATTGGGATGGTCGGATCCGACAGGATCGTATGGACCTAAGCCACAACATGCAACTGGGTTGGAATCTAGTGGAGCTCGTCTCAATTTATGACAAAATAAATTGCCGGATCCGAACCAACGACCGTAAATCGTTGTTTAAACAATTACGGAAAATGTGAGTAAAACTCACTAACTCTTTTCAATTTATATTTCTATATAAATTGTACTTTATTTTTGATAACTGTTAATTGATTGCTATGTATGGATAATTTGGACTGTTAAACAGATTTGATTGAAAACGTAGATATAGTTATATATAGAGAACCGTCAATCAAATATGGATTTTGATTATCAGTATATTTCATGTTGGAATTAAATTGATGTATATTATACTGTGTAACATCTGTGTATGCAGGGAGACAGGTTGGAGGAATCCGACTGGGTTCCTCAACAATTATTTTACTGTTTTCATATATTGTGATATATGATGTGATGTATAAATCTGTTATGGATTATGTATGTTAAAATGATATTGATCATTGTTGTTTGATAGTTAAATACCATAAGAAACCCTGAGTTGTATAAAAGGAATATTTCAATGTATATTGAAATAAAGGAATTTTATAAAATCACAGGATTTTATAAAAAGGAAATTATTTATAAAATCACAGGATTTTATAAAAAGGAAATTTTTTTTATAAAACAAATAGAGTTTTATAAAAGGGATATTTATTTAGAAAATAAATAGAATAAAGGGATATTTATTTAGAAAACAAATAAACCGATATAAATATGAAATATTTGTAACGGTAAATAGGAGTTATAAATAGGAAATATTTGTAACGGTAAATAGAAGTTATAAATAGGAAATATTGGTAACGGTAAATAGAAGTTATAAATATGAAATATTTGTAACGGTAAATAAAAGTTATAAATAGGAAATATTTGTAATGGTAAATAAAAGTTATAAATAGGAAATATTAGTAACGGTAGGTAAACGTTATAAAAAGGAAATAGTTGTAACGGGAAACGTAGTTTATCAAAAGGAGTTAATCAAATGTAGTTTATCAAAAGGAGTTAATCAAACATAGTTTATCAAAAGGAGTTAATCAAACGTAGTTTGTCAAAAGGAGTTAATCAAACGTAGTTTATCAAAAGGAGTTAATCAAACGTAGTTTATCAAAAGGATTTAATCAAACGTAGTTTATCAAAAGGTGTTAATCAAATGTAATTTATCAAAAGGGGTTAATCGAATATAGAAATTTAGAAGTGAAGTTAAACAAAAATTAGAAACTGGCTAGAGATTAGTAAGTTGAATAGTTTTCTGAGTATCGATCTGATGTTGGTTTCGGCCTTCGGGATTTATACTTAGAGAATTGTTCTCTTACTAGTTTACAGTTAGGGACTAATAGTTGTGGAATGGTAGTAATACGTGAATGAGGATTGGAAATGTTTTCCAATGTAAATAATGTATATTTTCTAATCATAGAAAATAAGGAAATATGAATATATATGTATATATATATAATTATGGTTGATCGATCAAATTTCTATCTAGAAATAAGATCGTTGTTTGTACACCGATATGTTTTCATTGATAGTTAAATCACAGACTATCAAGTTTTGACCATTTTACGTCGTAAATATGGAGAGACCGGTTTGATTATTATCCGAAGAACCACTCCATATTGACAAAGCGTTGTGATTAAATACGATGAAGCTAATTGAAGACGGTGTTATGCAAGGGTTGTCCTGTTTACAGAATAGTGCCTTCGGTTTCATTCAATCCCAGAACGAACGTAAATGGACGAATGTCTGACAAAGTATTTCCAATGATCGAATTGATTGGTCTGTATAAATATATATGGTTGCAACGGATTTATTCCCTTAGCATAACATCCAGAATATTTGTGTAAACCAACTAATGATTAACGGATTTGATAATGTGGCATTCAAGGTGATCGTGTTATCAATGAATGGGAAGTAATCGTAGACTCTGGCCTCAACATACGGTAAATGACAAAAATCGGGCAGGCAGCATGGCTAAGTCGGTTGTAACACCCCGCCTCCGCTAGGGTCACTCGCAAAGGAATGCACTAGCTTTAGAGGGGCATTATTGGTAAACATGCACAGAAATATCACAAGACAGAACATATAAAACAACGGAAGTAAAATTGAACTTTCATAAACATTAATAAATAAGGTCTAAAGCCTTTTACATCAGAGTACATCAAAACCTGTCTTGCAATAGTAAAGAAGCATAAAGACTTTTTCCAAAATTATTCCCCAAGTAAAACAGTAAAGTAGCCATAGCCAAGAAAAGTCCAAGCCATCCATGATGACCTTCAAGCAGAAGAAGTCCGAACTAAACAACAGTATTTCCTCCCTGTAACCTGGGGGGGGGGGGAAACGGAAGAAAAGAGGCGAAACGAAACGGGTCAGTCAAAAAGACTGAGTAAGCATTATCTACTATCAGCATAAAAACTAGTAAAGTTAACTGACATGAGAAACTGAGATGAACATAAGCATGATGACAAGATAGATAAGCTAAATCAAAATAACAGGATGAACTACTGAACTCAGGTAAACTAAGGTGTCATGATAAATTACGGTGTCAAGATAAAACAAGGTATCACATCGTCAGGTTTCCACCAAGTATAATATCCCCAAGATATCCATCACGTATAACGTCCCATGGTATCTATCCTGTACATCTGCTCTGCACCTACCGTACTAGTATCCCAACCGTATCATGTGTTATCCATGATGACCCTTACTCAAAAGTTGTATAATGGTCCATGTCATCCTAATATGCCGCTTATATAGGTTACTCAACTCGTATGTTCCTTTCCGTGTATAAGTTTAGTCCCTTGCCGTAGACCATACGGGCTTTCCCATGAGATTCTATATTACTTTAACATAGTTCCATGATCCTTAAGATCGGTTTGGACTATTACCCTAAACCTAGCTAGGGTCTTCCAACATGAATTATCGTTTGTACAACTAGGACTTATGCTACCTAGGGCTACTAGGGATTATGCTTACCTATTGAACGTTTTCGTATCTCGGTTTGGGTTCAACCACCTAGGGCCACTAGGGATTACGCTAACCGTCAACCGCGCCCTTTTTCCCACGCATTCATCGTGAATCGTTTTTCCATGACTGTGTGCACATGTATCACATCGTGCCATCCGAGTCCTGTCACAGGGCAGACCAAGAAATACAGGACTCGGTCGGGAGCTTTCGATTTATCTGCCGATGCAGATGCTAAGGTCTGTATTTCTTATACGTGGCTATGGTCCCACGAGACCACTCCCTCAACTAGTGAAAGACAAGACAGGATAAATCCTGTATGAGAACACAACACTGGCCAACCCACATCCAAGCCTTACCGCAACCATAATTAGATAGCAATTATGGTCTTTTGGGTGTTCTATGCCTTTCCGTACGTACACGCTTGACCAAAGATGGTAGGTAGCCTGACGAAAATGCTATCTAGGGTACGACCGTGTATCGTCGACTGTCCCCTATCCATCCCCTCTTTAGGTCGCTCGTATAGCAACCAAGGCATACTCTTGGTTCTTCTAACGCAGACCTTAACCTCTCATGAGCCTAGTATGATCACCTGGCAGCTCACAGAGGGATACCAAGAATATCCTCACGTTCCCCGAAGCCGTTGCTTCGTTACCCAGTTCGCTGGAGCCTTTATCTAAATCAGATACTTGCTCCTACTCGTATACTTAAACGATGACCTACCGTATCAGGTTACTCATCTATCTATGAACTGGTCTAAATTTCCTTGACTAAGAATCATTACTTAGTTATTCTTCAACTAAGGTTTACCACTTAGCCTTATTCCCGTTATCCTTGTTAACTACGATTATCCACCTAATCCTCAGAACTAGGGTTTACATATTGGATTAAGTGTCACTTAAGTTCATGACTTAACCCGTCTACAAATCATGCCAAAATTGGCTAAGTATCCAAGTTCAAAACTTAACCCTACAAACCATGCTCAAGTTGGTTAAGTATATATTAACTTGACCCTATCAAAATTACTGAGTCAAATCGGTCAAGCGTATTTAAGCGATTCGTGACTTAGCCTTACCATGTTTTCACGTTATATTGGTTAAGTATAGGTTAACTTAACCTCAACAAATTCACGAGTTAGATTGGTTAAGTATAGGTCACTTAACCACCTCAAATCATCATGTTAGATTAGTTAAGCATTTAACTTAACTCCATTAAACTACCAAGTGGGATTAATTAAGTCTAGGCTGACTTAACCCCATCCGATTTCCACGCTTAGACTAGTTGAGTCCAATCTTAACCCCATCCATTAACTGTATTTTTCGGTTAAGCGTCATTAAGAAAACTTACTTAACCTTACCAAGTTATCGTGTTGGATTGATTAAGTGTTGGTTAACTTAACCCCGTCCACTAGTCGTATAAAAATGGTTAAGTGTCATTAGGCAAATCAAATTACTTAACCTACCCAACCTTGTCATGTTTTGTTAAGTATCATTAGCCTAATCAAATTACTTAACCCATTTGTCCATGTCATATTTGATTAAGAGTCATTAATCAAATTAACTTAACCCTATCATGTGGCATTAATTACTTAATGCACCTCAACCTCTCACATTAGACTTTGTAGTGGTTACTAGTTAAGCCGGTCGGTTCCGGGTAGCTTTACACCACAACTTGGTCTAACCTCGGGTTCAAGCACAACATGACCAACTTCTCACATTGGGTCCTATTGTTTGCAACTACTAGTTAGGCCGGTCGGTTCCGGGTAGTTTTACGTTGCAAACTCAACCCAACCTCGAGTTGGCCACACTTATATTATCTAAGTGTCATGTCCATTATGTTTCCAAAACATATTACAAGTTTTCAAGCATTTGGGTAGACCTAACTTAATAGGTAAATTCCCAAAGGGTAGACCTAACTTAATAGGTAAATTCCCAAGCTTATGTTTTTATGCATACTTACATGTCCACTTCCATGTTATATTTCAAGTCATATTTTCAAGTATACACACATGTCATATTTAACGTTACATGTTGTCACGTTTATACCCATTTACCCAAATCATGTTCATGTCATTATGTTTTCCCATAAGGTGACCCCAACGCTTTTAAACTCGCATAATGGATTCAAAGAAGGAATTTGTCAAAGGCATGACAAAAGTGGATATTAAGCCACAAGTTAATCATGGTGGCAAATGAGGCACAAATGTGTTCATTAGCTTGCATGTTACATTCTTAAGCCTCAAAAACATGCATAAACCCAAACTTGGCACATAAGTGAATCATGGTGACAAAAGACATGGAATGATGACTAGTAACTCGCATATATCATCATATAAGGGTTATGACTTCATATGCAAGTTGACATAAAGGGTATGAAGGTTCTCGTGTTGCATAATGCAACATTTCAACATAAAGGTTGTAGCTTTTAGCCCACAAGATCAAGATAATGACTTCATAAACTTGCATGACATGATAGTATGTATCATACTCAATGATCAAACCCAAACTTGCAACATGAACATTTAACTTCATAGTTAATATCTAAGAGTAGGGAAAGGGCTTACATTGCTATGAAGGCACAAAAGATATGACAAAGCCCTTATGCAATCAACTAGACCCAAAATTCAAGCTCTAACATAAAAACCCTTGAGCCAAAATGATCAAAACCCTTGCTTTATGATGCAAAGATAGAAACTTGACTTGAATGCAAGCTAATGACACTCATATAAGCTTGAAAACACTTGTATGCATGGAAAATCTCTCATAGAAACAATTTAGAAATTTTATGACGAGAGTGGAGGCCATGAGAGGTAAAATTTTGCCATAGTTTAGTTGTATGAATGAATAATGATGATTTAGGGTTAGGTTAGGGTCTTATTTATAGATTAGGCAAGTGTTTTAGGCCATAGGATTAAACCCTAGTTGCAATCTCAGCCCTTAAAACCGAATCTGGCCCCCAAGCTCAACACAATCTCAAAATGGTGCACCAGGCAGAACTGCCCGGCTGGACCAAGTCGACAGCCAAGTCGACTTGGGTCCAACCAAGTCGACTCCCAAGTCGACAGGGCTGTCGACTTGGGTGCTCTGGAGGGAATTTTCCCGCCTGGCCCAAACTGGCCCAAATTTTCAAATTCATACTTGAATTTGAAATCTGTTTTTTTCTTTGAAATTTTCTGAAAACTTCGTTGGGCCTTAATCGGGTCATACGGACTCCGATTTTCGAAAACTCGGACTCTATTTCGCGTATTTTTCCGAGACGAACGCAATGGCATAGCCGGTTTTAGTTGATTCAGAATTTAAAATTAAATTCTGCCTTGATTCTCGTTTTAACATGTTATCGAAATACGGGTTGTTACATTCTCCCCACCTTTTAGGATTTCGTCCCCGAAATCTCCAAGTTAGGAAGAACATATCCTACCATCCATCATTCATCTACTCAAAACATCATCCACAAGCAACCATTGTCCTTAGATGATTTCTAATGCTGTATGAATATATGGAAAATGTGTGTGTACATGTTCCTTAGCTAATGCTAATGATCAGGCCTGAATAATCTTTCTAATGCAAAATATGTATAGTGCCATGAATCCAACATGTATGCAAATAGTCCTAGTCATATAGATACTATATGCGTGCACAATCATTCATTCATATGCAACAACCGCATGATAATACATTCGATTTCATCCATAAACAAGTATAAATACTCGTGCATATGCAATATGAAATGTGATCGAGTCGAGCTAGTATCTAATGTGTATTCGCGCATCCACGAGCAACCACTTGCAACCATATCAATCATAACATGTTTCATATACATGTTTACATCCATAGGGCTCTACCTAGGATTCCCTGAAACAGGGTCGAGAAGATAAACAAGACAAACTCCTTGCGGGGTTTGTAACAGAAAATAGGACCGAGAGGATGTCCACAAAAGATAGCCTACAAGTAGGCTCTACAGAAAACAGGGATCAAGGATATACTCCCTAAAAAAGATATTATGCGCGTATCTAGTCTTTGACCATCAAAGTCGTATTTCCTCGAGCTTAATTCCATTGTGCCTTGACCGTCCTTTAACTTCGCGATTTTGTAGCTTCTTATTTCCTGTTTCCATAACATGAGCTGGAACTCATTTCTTCGTCGCCTCTCGTTCCACTTGCACACTTGGCGCAAACATGACTGTGTACTCATGATCTCATGCAAGCTTTCCAAAATTCACTAGTGAATCTTGGATCTCGTTTATATACTATAAGGTATTCCATGTAGAAGAACTTTCTCTTGAAAGTAAACAGATGTCAACCAGGTTACCATGCGCACTTACTAGGGTGATTTCCATAACCCATGCATAAGTGAAATAAACCATCCGTCTTATCGGCGAACACCACTCGATCGGGCTTCAAATTTCCAATAAAGGCATCAAGGGATTCTAAGTAACTAGTCATGACAGAACCTCAAAAAGTTTACACGATACTTCGAGGGTATTACCAAGGCTAGTCAAAGGGTCTAACTACCCTCCTATCAAAGCCGAGAGTGGCACCCTCTACTGGATAACCACTTCATCCCTAGAATCCATCCATAGCTTATAAACATAAGCATTATTTCCAAACTCAACACTTGGCATAGACATTCCCAAATCCAAACAAGCCATGAATAAATGGACCGATTCTCCAATGGGACTTTGAGACAAAAATGGGATCCTCTATTACGCTAGTACTTAAGGTGCAGAGACTCAACTACCGAAGTGGACTTAAATGATGCGGGGATCAAAACCAAGTCTTGGCGGGATGATAGAAAAGAATAACTAGATCTTCAACAAGGATGTATTCCCCCTACTCAGGTACTCTAGTGAGGGTATACAATTGTCTTCACGATGATCTTGTCCTTGTCCCACAATACTTAACTATCCGTCCCGTTTCACCATACCAAAGATACTTTCTCGTTATGGGTTGAGCCATACCAACAAGTTGCTCATCCTTAAGCTCGTATCCTTTATCCTCTTTCTCACGATCCTTTCTTATAACGCGGCCACTGGTCTCTCGAGAACCACCTCCATCGTATGGAAAACACTTTCGTAGATAGAAAAGACTAGTCGCAGTTAAAACCACTGTGACTACAGATGGAGGAAAGAAAGGAAAAGAGATTCAATCAAGGAAACAAGGATAGTGCTAATGGCCTTTGGGGAATAGCCTTTTTCTTTTAAAAGAAAATTTTCTTGAAAAATGCTTCTTTGTAAACGGTTTTTCAAATAGTTTTCAGAAGGTCTTTAAAAACTTTTGCCCAGTCTGGTAACCTTCTGCTCTGATACCAAATGTAACACCCCGCCTCCGCTAGGGTCACTTGCAATGGAATGCACTAGCTTTAGAGGGGCATTATTGGTAAACATGCACAGAAATATCACAAGACAGAACATATAAAACAACGGAAGTAAAATTGAACTTTCATAAACATTAATAATTAAGGTCTAAAGCCTTTTACATCAGAGTACATCAAAACCTGTCTTGCAATAGTAAAGAAGCATAAAGACTTTTTCCAAAATTATTCCCCAAGTAAAACAGTAAAGTAGCCATAGCCAAGAAAAGTCCAAGCCATCCATGATGACCTTCAAGCAGAAGAAGTCCGAACTAAACAACAGTATTTCCTCCCTGTAACCTGGAGGGGGGGGGAAACGGAAGAAAAGAGGCGAAACGAAACGGGTCAGTTAAAAAGACTGAGTAAGCATTATCTACTATCAGCATAAAAACTAGTAAAGTTAACTGACATGAGAAACTGAGATGAACATAAGCATGATGACAAGATAGATAAGCTAAATCAAAATAACAGGATGAACTACTGAACTCAGGTAAACTAAGGTGTCATGATAAATTACGGTGTCAAGATAAAACAAGGTATCACATCGTCAGGTTTCCACCAAGTATAATATCCCCAAGATATCCATCACGTATAACGTCCCATGGTATCTATCCTGTACATCTACTCTGCACCTACCGTACTAGTATCCCAACCGTATCATGTGTTATCCATGAATGACCCTTACTCAAAAGTTGTATAATGGTCCATGTCATCCTAATATGCCGCTTATATAGGTTACTCAACTCGTATGTTCCTTTCCGTGTATAAGTTTAGTCCCTTGCCGTAGACCATACGGGCTTTCCCATGAGATTCTATATTACTTTAACATAGTTCCATGATCCTTAAGATCGGTTTGGACTATTACCCTAAACCTAGCTAGGGTCTTCCAACATGAATTATCGTTTGTACAACTAGGACTTATGCTACCTAGGGCTACTAGGGATTATGCTTACCTATTGCACGTTTTCGTATCTCGGTTTGGGTTCAACCACCTAGGGCCACTAGGGATTACGCTAACCGTCAACCGCGCCCTTTTTCCCACGCATTCATCGTGAATCGTTTTTCCATGACTGTGTGCACATGTATCACATCGTGCCATCCGAGTCCTGTCACAGGGCAGACCAAGAAATACAGGACTCGGTCGGGAGCTTTCGATTTATCTGCCGATGCAGATGCTAAGGTCTGTATTTCTTATACGTGGCTATGGTCCCACGAGACCACTCCCTCAACTAGTGAAAGACAAGACAGGATAAATCCTGTATGAGAACACAACACTGGCCAACCCACATCCAAGCCTTACCTCAACCATAATTAGATAGCAATTATGGTCTTTTGGGTGTTCTCTGCCTTTCCATACGTACACGCTTGACCAAAGATGGTAGGTAGCCTGACGAAAATGCTATCTAGGGTACGACCGTGTATCGTCGACTATCCCCTATCCATCCCCGTCTTTATGTCGCTCGTATAGCAACCAAGGCATACTCTTGGTTCTTCTAACGCAGACCTTAACCTCTCATGAGCCTAGTATGATCACCTGGCAGCTCACAGAGGGATACCAAGAATATCCTCACGTTCCCCGAAGCCGCTGCTTCGTTACCCAGTTCGCTGGAGCCTTTATCTAAATCAGATACTTGCTCCTACTCGTATACTTAAACGATGACCTACCGTATCAGGTTACTCATCTATCTATGAACTGGTCTAAATTTCCTTGACTAAGAATCATTACTTAGTTATTCTTCAACTAAGGTTTACCACTTAGCCTTATTCCCGTTATCCTTGTTAACTACGGTTATCCACCTAATCCTCAGAACTAGGGTTTACATAATGGATTAAGTGTCACTTAAGTTCATGACTTAACCCGTCTACAAATCATGCCAAAATTGGCTAAGTATCCAAGTTCAAAACTTAACCCTACAAACCATGCTCAAGTTGGTTAAGTATATATTAACTTGACCCTATCAAAATTACTGAGTCAAATCGGTCAAGCGTATTTAAGCGATTCGTGACTTAGCCTTACCATGTTTTCATGTTAGATTGGTTAAGTATTGGTTAACTTAACCTCAACAAATTCACGAGTTAGATTGGTTAAGTATAGGTCACTTAACCACCTCAAATCATCATGTTAGATTAGTTAAGCATTTAACTTAACTCCATTAAAATACCAAGTGGGATTAATTAAGTCTAGGCTGACTTAACCCCATCCGATTTCCACGCTTAGACTAGTTGAGTCCAATCTTAACCCCATCCATTAACTGTATTTTTCGGTTAAGCGTCATTAAGAAAACTTACTTAACCTTACCAAGTTATCGTGTTGGATTGATTAAGTGTTGGTTAACTTAACCCCGTCCACTAGTCGTATAAAAATGGTTAAGTGTCATTAGGCAAATCAAATTACTTAACCTACCCAACCTTGTCATGTTTTGTTAAGTATCATTAGCCTAATCAAATTACTTAACCCATTTGTCCATGTCATATTTGATTAAGAGTCATTAATCAAATTAACTTAACCCTATCATGTGGCATTAATTACTTAATGCACCTCAACCTCTCACATTAGACTTTGTTGTGGTTACTAGTTAAGCCGGTCGGTTCCGGGTAGCTTTACACCACAACTTGGTCTAACCTCGGGTTCAAGCACAACATGACCAACTTCTCACATTGGGTCCTATTGTTTGCAACTACTAGTTAGGCCGGTCGGTTCCGGGTAGTTTTACGTTGCAAACTCAACCCAACCTCGAGTTGGCCACACTTATATTATCTAAGTGTCATGTCCATTATGTTTCCAAAACATATTACAAGTTTTCAAGCATTTGGGTAGACCTAACTTAATAGGTAAATTCCCAAAGGGTAGACCTAACTTAATAGGTAAATTCCCAAGCTTATGTTTTTATGCATACTTACATGTCCACTTCCATGTTATATTTCAAGTCATATTTTCAAGTATACACACATGTCATATTTAACGTTACATGTTGTCACGTTTATACCCATTTACCCAAATCATGTTCATGTCATTATGTTTTCCCATAAGGTGACCCCAACGCTTTTAAACTCGCATAATGGATTCAAAGAAGGAATTTGTCAAAGGCATGACAAAAGTGGATATTAAGCCACAAGTTAATCATGGTGGCAAATGAGGCACAAATGTGTTCATTAGCTTGCATGTTACATTCTTAAGCCTCAAAAACATGCATAAACCCAAACTTGGCACATAAGTGAATCATGGTGACAAAAGACATGGAATGATGACTAGTAACTCGCATATATCATCATATAAGGGTTATGACTTCATATGCAAGTTGACATAAAGGGTATGAAGGTTCTCGTGTTGCATAATGCAACATTTCAACATAAAGGTTGTAGCTTTTAGCCCACAAGATCAAGATAATGACTTCATAAACTTGCATGACATGATAGCATGTTTCATACTCAATGATCAAACCCAAACTTGCAACATGAACATTTAACTTCATAGTTAATATCTAAGAGTAGGGAAAGGGCTTACATTGCTATGAAGGCACAAAAGATATGACAAAGCCCTTATGCAATCAACTAGACCCAAAATGCAAGCTCTAACATAAAAACCCTTGAGCCAAAATGATCAAAACCCTTGCTTTATGATGCAAAGATAGAAACTTGACTTGAATGCAAGCTAATGACACTCATATAAGCTTGAAAACACTTGTATGCATGGAAAATCTCTCATAGAAACAATTTAGAAATTTTATGAAGAGAGTGGAGGCCATGAGAGGTAAAATTTTGCCATAGTTTAGTTGTATGAATGAATAATGATGATTTAGGGTTAGGTTAGGGTCTTATTTATAGATTAGGCAAGTGTTTTAGGCCATAGGATTAAACCCTAGTTGCAATCTCAGCCCTTAAAACCGAATCTGGCCCCCAAGCTCAACACAATCTCAAAATGGTGCACCAGGCAGAACTGCCCGGCTGGACCAAGTCGGCAGGGCTGTCGACTTGGGTCCAACCAAGTCGACTCCCAAGTCGACAGGGCTGTCGACTTGGGTGCTTTGGCGGGAATTTTCCCGCCTGGCCCAAACTGGCCCAAATTTTCAAATTCAAACTTGAATTTGAAATCTGTTTTTTTCTTTGAAATTTTCTGAAAACTTCGTTGGGCCTTAATCGGGTCATACGGACTCCGATTTTCGAAAACTCGGACTCTATTTCGCGTATTTTTCCGAGACGAACGCAATGGCATAGCCCGTTTTACTTGATTCAGAATTTAAAATTAAATTCTGCCTTGATTCTCGTTTTAACATGTTATCGAAATACGGGTTGTTACATCGGTCGCACCGAAGCAGGGTGTATAATCACCTATCTAGAGAATATTCATTTGCTTCTTTAATCTGTCAATGCTGTCCCGTATATATATACGGGAACGGTTGCTGATCCCAACCGTTGGTGATGTACATTTGATACACTCAAGCGAAATGAGTGGTCGGTCATGTGTGGCTGAGTTGCAAGATGTTCTTGTTGAACTCCAGTGTATCGTTCCTAGAGTACACTGATCGGAAGGTGGTTCCATACCTTGTCATAGTTGGAAATCCATTACCCAATACGTGCTTGCGGTTTTGATTGTATACTATATGTAGAACGTGAGATGAAAGCATTTCTGCTAGATGGTTATTATATTGTGGTTGATAGACATTATTATAATATCAAAAGGTTTTTGATATAAAGATATTTTGGATTCTCATAAGGGAAAAACCCGTTCCGTTATACGACGT
This sequence comes from Allium sativum, assembly GCA_030737875.1. Taxonomy (NCBI): domain Eukaryota; kingdom Viridiplantae; phylum Streptophyta; class Magnoliopsida; order Asparagales; family Amaryllidaceae; genus Allium; species Allium sativum. The sequence goes on from CM060912.1 coordinate 6,269,916, forward strand.
GGTCTTATGAGATATCGTTTACTTGTTCAAACTGTTTTAAACTGTTTTACTCACACCAGTCCATGACTGACCCGGAGTTTACTTTGTTTTGTTCTACCTAAACTCTTGGGTGCCTAAATTTGTACGGGCAGTCAAGTAGTTCAGGATTTTACAGATACACTTGGAGAGCTTGGAGCAGGAGGCTTCAAGATTCTATAGCTATTATTATTTCCGCTGTGTTGTAAGTGTTGTACTCTGAAATGTTATTGTATACATATACTGTTTGTATTTCAAAAGTTATGTTATATTTTATTCGTTCTGCTGTGAGATTCGTGTTACTCTGATGATGATGTTCTTCTTCTTCTTCTATTCTATAAGTTTCTATCTTATCTATCCGCACCCTCTATCTTCTTTCTATTAATTTCTTGAATTTTCAGTGCAATTTGGGGTTGGACTTGTGTTATTTAGTCAGCTCAAATTGGACCGGATTTTCGGGTCACTACAGGCTAGAACCAAGGTTTTCCATTATCCCTTTGATCTTTGAAATGCAAATTCGATAACTGATGGATTCATGGCTGTAGACGGTGATAGCTAGGATATTGGATGCTATGGATGTTGTGGTTGATTGTGTGTTTTGCTTCTCTATTTTCTATAGGAAAGCTATCACCGTAGATTGTCGAAGAGTAGCAGGATTGGGGATTGTCCTTTTCTATTTCTAATGTGACACGTGATGAAAGGTTTTCACGTGTTGGCTTGATGGTTGCCGAGCAGATAAGAAAGTTGATCAGCCTATATTCATATTATCCTGTGTAACTTTTGTTAGCTATTTTATCGCCCACTAAGACTGTTGTCTAACTCAAGGTTTTATGTTTTTCTCTTATTACCATGGGATGTTCATCAATGTTTATTGGTGAGAAGACTGGGATAGTAGGTAGCATATTTTGTGGTGACGCTGATGATGTGCGAAGACGAGCTGTAGGCTTACGTATTACATGTTATCTACTATATTACTAGTGGATTCCCATTTCCGTTATTTATTGAAAGACTATTTTTACTCTGAGGGATGTAGTGTGGCAAGTTGTATTTAGAGATTCATGTATGGAGATATATTGTACCGAAGATTTTACAGTTTTATGGAAATTTGGTTCTTTGTTCAGTTGGACTTCATTACTATTTCATGTTGTATATTTTATTATTATATATATTATCCGTGCGCTGTGAGTTATACGATAGGTTATGTTTTTGAATTATTCTTCCTTCATGATCATCCCATATCGGCGTGACACGTCATATGACACACTTCTTCTTAGTTTTGATCAGGAGGTGTGGGGTGGTCGTTACAACCTTCCTTATGTCTCTATACATCTTATCACCACCCGGATGGATGCTCATCCAAGAGTGATGAGCCTCCTCTAAAACCGGTTTCATAAAATCATCATCTTGAGGAAAACATAATCTCCCATCACGACTTAGCCACCCTCTCTCATTCATAGAATACCTAGCAAGGTGACTAGAAGTTTCTCCTCTACTTAGTTGGTCAATGATAGCTGCTAACTACTGATCCTCGTGCTGACTGGATCCAATGCGCTCAAAGAGAGTAGGTCGCACCTCCAATGAGTCCAATAAACCTAGTGCATAATCCGTAGATGGTCTAAAATCAAATGATGAGACAAAATCCAAACTCCATGTAACAACCCGGAATTTTGGAACCAATTTAAATTTTATTTCTAATTAATTTTCATGGAAATTAAATATTTTTAGAATAAATGATTTAAAATTTATTTATCACGAAGTTTGAGCATATACATTTATACTAATTATAAAACAAGCTTGAAATTGTCGTGGTAGTTCGAAAATTCGATTTTCAATTTCAATTGAATGTACATAACTCAATATAAATCAGAATTTGATGAAACAAGAAATGTTAGAATCTATTTAATTATATCTTTCTAACGAATGTAACAAATTGAGATTTAACTTTATAAGTTGTAAGTTATGTTCAGTTTAAAATTTAGAATAGTCGCTATGGAATTTATATATATATATATTATTAAATATAGCCCTTAAAAATAGCCATTTTGCAAATGACTCCGTTTTTGACGAAAATAGTTTTACTTGATCCGGAACACCAAATTATTGTCGGGTTTAAAATTTCAAGTCAATTGGAATTAATATGTAAGCGTAGTAAATTTAAACGCGTTTTGTAAGTTTAGTTGAATTTAATAGACTAGTTAAAAGGCCATTTTTCAAACAGTCTCCAAATTCGATGAAATTAATTTTGTTAGAACCGTATCATCAAAACATAGCCAGATTTCAAATTTCATAATTTTTGGAGTCAGTATGTGGCCGTGGTAAATTAAAATGTACGTTCAAATTCAATATTTAAACTTATATTAATTTATATTTTAATTTTGAAAAAAACTGATCGATACAGCCGAATCAGCTTATGAGACATATTCCATTGTGTTCGGAATGGGGTATATGATTAGGGGCGACATTCGTTGGGTTTCGTTTGGAGTTCATAGCATTAAACAAGTAATCATAGAATTAAATAATATTATAATATATATATTAAATTAAAACCCTAAAACCTAGGTCCACTACAATTCAGCTCCACCACCCTAGCGTTTAATGGCTAAAATGCTCCGGATTTAATCCTTTAAAATCTCGAGATCCACTTCGAAATAGAAAATAATTTCTACACAAAAATGAAAGAGGGAAGCAAGATCTTTAAATCCATAAGGGTTTGATCATGAATGGTGCAGTAATTTAGGAGGGAAGGCACCATGAACTCACATAAACACGAAATCTCACAACGGGACGAATAAATATATTTCATAACATAACTTTGAAATAAACCAGTATCTATATACAATACCATTATTAGAGTATAACACTTACAACACAGCGGAAATAACAATAGCTATATAATCCAGAAGCCTCCTGCTCCAGCTCTTCAAGTATCTGTAAATCCCGACTACTTGACTGCCCGTACAAAATTGGGCCCCCAAGAGTTTAGGGAAAACAAAACAAAATAAACTCTGGGTCATTCATGTGACTGGTGTGAGTAAACTCCAACCATTTGTTTAACTTTTAAAATCCTTTCTAAAGAAATGATAATCGTAAGACCGATCCACACATAAACATGGATGGTTTTTTACCTTACGATAACCCAAAACATTTCTTTAAAACCAATACTCTTCTGATATTATAATAATGTCTAAATCATATAAATAACAATCTAGTGGAAACACTTTAATCTCACATTCCACATATATTATATACAATCAAACACCGCGGGCGCTTATTGGGAAGTGGATTTCCAACTATGACAAGGTATGGAACCACCTTCCGATCAGTGTACTCTAGAAGCGATACACTGGAGTTCAACAAGAACATCTTGTAACTCGACCACACAAGACCGACCATTCATTTCTCTTGAATGTATCGAATATATTGTCACCTACGGTTGGTATACCAACATAACCGTTCCCGGGAGATACAGAATTGAAAGAAGTAACAAATGAATATTCTCTAGATGATGACAATATACCCTAATTGGGTGCGGCCCACTTAGCCATGCTGCCTACCCGATTTATGTCATTTTTCAATTCATGAGGCTTGAGGTTACAACGTATCTTTTAAAAGATCACTCTTTTAATTACTTTGAATGCCACGTCGTCATACCCGTCAAATAACAAATTGGTTTCCCCAAAAATACCACGAGTATAAGCTAAGAGAAATGAATTCCTCCGCCACCAACGTAAATACGTTTGAAAAGATCAACTTACGTGATCTACCAGATATACTCTGTCAGACGTTCGTCCATTCAAGTTGTCTTGGGACTGGACGACCCGAAGGGACTATTCTGTAAACAGAATAGTCCTTCCGTAACACCGTCTTCAATTATCTTCATCATATTCGCAACGTTAATGTCCATACAGATTGGTTTTCAGATAATGAATCTGGTCCGGTCTCTCCATATTGACGACGTTAAAATGGTCAAAAACTTCGATAGTCGGTGATTTAACTATCAAAGAAAAACATGTGTACAAACAACGATATTATTTCCAGATGGAAATTTTATCGATCAATCACCAATCATCATTTATCTCTTAAACTAATTTATCATTAATTTATCATAAATTTATTCATGTACCCATTTCCTATTTCCATATATATACAGAAATTCTTATTTTCTAATTTAGAAAATATACGTTATTAATCATTGGAAAACAATTCCATATTCCTCTCATTTCTTATTTTCTATATTAGAAAACATTTCTGGTTCTTATTTGGAAAACATTTTCAAAACTCCTTCATTGGATTTAAACAGATGTTTAAATAAAACATCGCGACGCCAACTCAAACCATTACACTGATTAACTAATTTCACTTAACCAACCTTCACTATCGAACCTTAACCATTCCTTAGTTAAAAACGAAGCCAATCAAGTTGGGGTATAACTACCTCTCAGACATTAACTGAACAACATTTCTATCTTCGAAACAGACAAGGTTCACCTTTTAAACATTTAACACACTTCCTTACGTAACTCTCTTTCGAATAAATCTCTATTCGATAACTCTTTCCTTCGAATAAACTATATTCGATAATCACTCTTCGAATAGCCATATTCGATTAACTTTATTCAATTAACACTATTTGATTAAATCTAATCGATTTACTCTTATCAGTTAGCTCTATTTGATTAACTCTATTCTGTTAACTCTATTCTGTTAACTCTATTTGATTATCTCTATTGGATTAACTCTATTGGATTAACTCTATTTGATTAACCCTAATCGATTAACTCTATTGGATTAACTCTAATCAATTAACTCTTATCAATTAAATCCCATTGATTAACTCCTTTCGAATAAACTATATTCGATTTACTCCTTTCGAATTAACTATATTCGATTTACTCCTTTAACTCTATTCGAATAAAATATATTCGATAACTCCTTTAACTCTATTCGATTACCTCTTTTCGAATAAACTATATTCCATAACTCCTTTAACTCTATTCGAATAAACTATATTCGATAACTCCTTTAACTCTATTTGATATCCACTTTAAACAATCTTCTCATAAATCTTTATATCTCGTTAATTCCCTTTTATAATCCTATTTATTTTCCAAATAAATATTCTTTTATAATTTTATTTGTTTAACAAATAAATATTTCCTTTTCAATTCTATGTATTTAACAAATAAATATTCTTTTCCAATTCTATTTATTTAACAAATAAATATTCTCTTTTCAATTCTATTTATTTAACAAATAAATATTCTATTTTCAATTCTATTTATTTAACAAATAAATATTCTTTTCCAATTCTATTTATTTAACAAATAAATATTCTTTTCAATTCTATTTATTTAACAAATAAATATTTTCCTTTTGTAATCTATTTATTTTCTAAACAAATATTTTGCATTTATAATCTATTTATTTTCTAAATAAATATTTTCCATTTATAATATATTTATAAATGTTTTACAATTATTTCCTTTTCAATTCTATTTGTAAATGTTTTACAAATATTTCCTTTTCAATTCTATTCACAAATATTTCCTTTTCTATAATTCTTTGATTTTTTAATTATTTTCTTTTATAAAATCCTTATTCCTTTTATATATAAAATCCATTGATTTTATGTAAATAATTATATTCAAAATACACTTTGAAAATCCCCTTTTCTACATCCCAGCATTTCTTATGGTATTTAAAATACCAATTCACCATGATCGATATCATTCAACACACATAATCAACAACAGATTATATATCATATCATATATTGTAATATATGAAAAACAGTAAAATAATTGTTGAGGAATCCAGTTGGATTCCTCCAACCTGTCTCCCTGCATCCACAGATGTTACACAATATAATTCACATCAAATTTCATTTGAATATGAAATATTCTGATAAACAGAATCAATATTTGATTAACGATATATATATAACTATATCGATATTTTCAACCAATCAATTAGCAGTTCAACCAAACAGTCAACACACAACAATCAATCATCATTTATCAGTTCTAAAAATACGTTATAAAAATATGAACTGATAGAGTTGGTGAGTTTTACTCACATTGGACGATCATCGTTAATAACGATAACCATCGCTTGGTTCAGACAAACAATTTATTTTGCTATAAATTGTAACGAGCTCTGATTCACTCCCAGTCAGTTCCATTGTGTAGGCACCGTCCATACGATCCCAACGGATCTTGTTTTGTCCAATTCTGATTACGTATGTAATAGATATTGAAATTACAAGCTTATATACTAATTGAAATAAAATTAAACTTAGTTTTTATTTACTTTAGGCCTCACCACAAATACCTCGGCCCATCTTCCTTCAAACAGACCTGTACCCTTTTCCTTTCTTCCCCAGATGACTGTCGCTCCGGTGACAAAATGCCGAAATCCATTTTCAATCCTTCCATCGCGATTTCTTCTTTGTCTCATCACTAAACCCCACAATGATTTCACCAAACCACTTCTCTTCCCTTCCTCATTCTCCTCATATCCTTAACATCAAACTCGCCCCTCCCACGTTCGATTCGAGTTCGAAGATTTCACGCTGAAATCAGTTCCAGGTTACGAACTTTTTATCTCCAAAAATCCCCAAAAAAATCACAATCGATTCTACTCTCCAAAATAAATACAAATATAACATATAGATATCAAATCATTGCTCAAACATTTGGATTCGTCGAACCCTGGTATTTAGCTGAAAATTTGCGGCGATGGAAAGACATCGAGGTGAGCAAAACACAGATGGAAATGAAGCTTTTGCATTTCCGAATCTTTATATATCCATAGCATGATTTATAGGATTTGATTTGGTTTGTTACGAATTTATGAAGCTTGAAATCTTTTTAGTGGAAGAGAAAACATACGGCGCATTTTCTGTTGACCGTAGGAAAGTTTCGTTTAGGGTTAGAAGAGTTGGTGGCTATTTATAGAAAGAACTAAATATTTTTATATTTATTATAATATCCAATTTTAAGCAATCGTTTTATGTATTTGTCCTTTAAAAATTCATATGACCACATATAATACCCAAAAATCACGAAAATGGACATACACCTTCAGTTCAACATTACAGACCCAACGAAACAGGTTTCGTCGAATTCCGACTCCGTTTGCTCACACAACGTATTTTTAACCGTCAAAATACTGACTGTTTTTCACATTGAAAATCCGTACGGCCACCCACTGACCCCAAAAATCACGGAAATTGAAATCTAGCAGTAATTTAATATTGCGGATCCAACAAAATTAGTTTTGTCGAAAACAGAGGTCGTTTGCAAAATTGACTATTTTTAAAGCTCTATATAAACCCTTTTTAAATATAAGTATATTTAAAAATAATTAAATTTAATATTTATAAATAAATGTTATCGTATATATGTTCACATACGATATCATACAGCTCCAATTGGATTTATAACTCGATACTCAAATCCCGATTGAATCGATATTCAATTTATATTGAAAAATTCATTTATAGTATAAATAAATCGTTATAAATTATAAAGGAATTCCATAGCGACTTTTTGAAAATTTGATTTGGACATAAATCAAAATCTACACGATGAAATCCCGATTTTTCTCTTCCATTAGAAAAATATACTTCACCAGCTCCGAACGTTTCTTGTTTCACAGAAATCCTATTTAAAACGGCTTCTGTATATTCGTTTAAAGTTCGAATCGCCAAATTACGAACTACAGCGCCATTTCGAGCTCGATTATAATTATAATATAATTTATACGTTCAACCATCATTAATTAAATATATTCGTTATCGTAATTCAATTTCAAACAGAATTATATATTTTGAATTGCCCAATTCACACCGTATTGCCATTTCAGCTTACTCTGATTATTTCAGAATTAAATATATTATTTAATTATTATATTAATTAAATATTCAATATTATTTAATTCAACAACCATTTAAAACTCTAAATCATATTTTAAATAATTAAATAAATTAATTATTATACCGTAAAAAAACGGGACATTACATTCTTTCCCCCTTAAAATAATTTCGTCCCCGAAATTGCTAAGGTACAAAACAAACCCTATTGACTGGTTAGAACTTATTTGTTCACTTCTTAACTTCAGTTTCACTAAACCAACTTATTTTAATTAAATTATTAATTCATTTCTATAAACGAAAATTTTCAGAAATTCTGAAAATTTTCAAACACCCGAAATTTCTGAAAAATTTCGCCCGCACCTCCTTTGTACGGCTCAATCAGTACAACTACAACTCGCCTCTCTAGGCCTTCTCCAACCCAAAAGAAAATCAAACAGCCAAGCGACTTGCCAATTCGGCTCATAAATCTCATATCCAATAGAAATATAACCTTGTACCTTTTTGTCGGCATAGCAACTTTATCACTTTCACCTGTTATCAATTAAACATATACCAATACCTTTCCAACTTGATCTCCATTCAACTCATTCGCAGACCCAAATCATCTGCTTATATTCAAGCAAGATTTCATTTCAAACCCAAAATTCCATTCTTGATTCCAACTCTTAACTTACCAACTAAAATCCATTCCAGAGTATTCTCTGATCAATTCCAGTTTTACTTAAATTAGTTCAAGTAAAGTTCTAGTTTATTTATTTACTTTTACCATCTCATTCTATTTAGCTTCACAAGTAAAATTTAAATTCTAGAATTTAAATCCTTGGGTTTCTATTTCAAATCAATTTTAAATCATAATAGCAATTCAAAACTTTTGAATTTCTGAATAACTTGTTTTCGCAAAACAATTTTAAAACAAAATCTTTTGTAGTAATCCGTCACTTACAAACTCGAAAATGAACACCGATGATGTCATGATCATCATCGGAATCTATTTTACAGCAATCGAAGTGAGTTCAATACTATATCACTTTCAAAACCCTTTTCTAAACACTTTCATTTTGAAATCCATTTCAAAATATCCTTTTCAATGCTTGTAACAAATTTAGAATCTCCCAGGATTTTAAATTTTCCTTATACTTAATCAAAATCCATTTACAAACACTTTTCATGTTTTTCGGAATTTTAATTCCAATTCTGATTTAAATTCAGATTTAATTCATCTTGATTTCATATATTTCACTTATATGAATTCTAATTGGCTATTTACATAACCATTTCGCATATTATAATCTTACTTGATTTTAATAACTAACACATCCAATATACTATAATATTTCCTTTATATATATATATCTTCTTTATATCAAAATATATTTGGGTAAAATTATTTTGTTTTACCCTCTTTTCAAAACATACTTTGTCGGTCTATCGTATTCAAGTGTTTAGTAACCCTTATCGATACAGTGGATCAAACTGATCGAACAGAATTCACAAACAACTCAACCAATAAATCTCCACAATATAAAATAATTTTTATAAAATCTACAAATACGTTCACTCGTATATACACACTCAACTCAATCTAGGGTATTACTAACCCCATCTCTACTGAGTCACGCCACAGAGCCAAGGTAATTACTTAACCTTAAGCTCAAATACCAACTGTAGTGTCCCGAAATTTCGGTACAATTTGAGTTGACCAAATAACACAAGTCCAATCCCAATTGCACTGGAAACCAAAAAACTAATAGAAAGAAAACAGAGGGTGAGAATAGACAAGATAGAAACTTAGAATAGAAGAAGAAGAAGAACATACAACATCAGAGTAAACACGAAATCTCACAGCGGGACGAATAAACATATTTCATAACATAACTTTGAAATAAAACAGTATCTGTATACAATACCATTATTATGGTATAACACTTACAACACAGTGGAAATAACAATAGCTATATAATCCAGAAGCCTCCTGCTCTAGCTCTTCAAGTATCTGTAAATCCCGACTACTTGACTGCCCGTACAAAATTGGGCACCCAAGAGTTTAGGGAAAAAAAAAACTCTGGGTCAGTTATGTGACTGGTGTGAGTACACTCCAACCATTTGTTTAACTTTTAAAATCCTTTCTAAAGAAATTATAATCGTAAGACCGATCCACACATAAACACGGATGGATTTTAACCTTATGATAACCTAAAACATTTCTTTAAAATCAATACTCCTCTGATATTATAATAATGTCTAAATCAGATAAATAACAATCTAGTGGAAACGCTTTCATCTCACGTTCCACATATATTATATACAATCAAACACCGCGGGCGCTTATTGGGAAATGGATTTCCAACTATGACAAGGTATGGAACCACCTTCCGATCAGTGTACTCTAGAAGCGATACACTAGAGTTCAACAAGAACATCTTGTAACTCGGCCACACATGACCGACCATTCATTTCTCTTGAATGTATCGAATATATTGTCACCTACGGTTGGTATACCAACATAACCGTTCCCGGGAGATACAGAATTGAAAGAAGTAACAAATGAATATTCTCTAGATGATGACAATATACTCTAATTGGGTGCGGCCCACATAGCCATGTTGCCTGCCCAATTTCTGTCATTTCCTAGTTGATGAGGCTTGAGGTTACAACGTATCTTTTAACAGATCACTCTTAATTACTTTGAATGCCACATCGTCATACCCATCCAATCACAAATTTATTTCCCCAAAAATACCATGGGTATAAGCTAAGAGAAACGAATTCCTCCGCCACCAGCGTAAATATGTTTGAAACGATCAACTTACACGATCTACCAGATACACTCTGTCAGATGTTCGTCCATTCAAGTTGTCCTGGGACTGGACGACCCGAAGGCACTATTCTGTAAACAGGATAGTCCTTGCATAACACCTTCTTCAATTATCTTCATCATATTTGCAACGTTAACGTCCATACAGAGTGGTTTTTAGATAATGAATCTGGTCCCGATCTCTCCGTATTGACGACGTTAAAATGGTCAAAAACTTCGATAGTTGATGATTTAACTATCAAAAAAAAACATGTGTACAAACAACTTTATTATTTCCAGATGTAAATTTTATCGATCAATCACCAATCATTATTTATCGCTTAAATTAATTTATCATAAATTTATTCATGTACCCATTTCCTATTTCCATTTATATACAGAAATTCTTATTTTCTAATTTAGAAAATATACGTTATTAATCATTGGAAAACATTTCCATATTCCTCTCCTTTCTTGTTTTCTATAGTAGAAAATATTTATGATTCTTATTTGGAAAACATTTCCAAAACTCCTTCATTGGATTTAAACAGATGTTTAAATAAAACATCGCGACGCCAACTCAAACCATTACACTGATTAACTATTTTCACTTAACCAACCTTCACTATCGAACCTTAACCATTCCTTAGTTAAAAAAGAAGCCAATCAAGTTGGGGTATAACTACCTCTCAGACCTTAACTGAACAACATTTCTAACTTCGAAACAGACAAGGTTCACCTTTTAAACCTTTAACAAACTTCCTGACGTTACTCTCTTTCGAATAAATCTCTATTCGAAAACTCTTTCCTTCGAGTAAACTATATTCGATAATCACTCTTCGAATAGCCATATTCGATTAACTTTATTCAATTAACACTATTCGATTAACTCTAAACGATTTACTCTTATCAGTTAGCTCTATTTTATTAACTCTATTCTATTAACTCTATTTGATTATCTCTATTGGATTAACTCTATTTGATTAAACCTAATCGATTAACTCTATTGGATTAACTCTAATCAATTAACTCTTATCAATTAACTCCCATCGATTAACTCCTTTCGAATAAACTATATTCGATTTACTCCTTTAACTCTATCCGAATAAACTATATTCGATAACTCCTTCAACTCTATTCGAATAAACTATATCCGATAACTCCTTTAACTCTATTCAAATAAACTATATTCGATTGCATCTTTTCGAATAAACTATATTCGATAACTCCTTTAACTCTATTCGAATAAACTATATTCGATAACTCCTTTAACTCTATTTGATATCCACTTTAAACAATCTTCTCATAACTCTTTTATATCTCGTTAATTACTTTTATAATCCTATTTATTTTCCAAATAAATATACCTTTTATAATTTTATTTATTTAACAAATAAATACCTCCTTTTCAATTCTATGTATTTAACAAATAAATATTCTTTTCCAGTTCTATTTATTTAACAAATAAATATTCTCTTTTCAATTCTATTTATTTAACAAATAAATATTCTTTTCCAATTCTATTTATTTAACAAATAAATATTTTCTTTTCAATTCTATTTATTTAACAAATAAATATTCTTTTCCAATTCTATTTATTTAACAAATAAATAATCTTTTCAATTCTATTTATTTAACAAATAAATATTTTCCTTTTATAATCTATTTATTTTCTAAATAAATATTTTCCATTTATAATCTATTTATTTTCTAAATAAATATTTTCCATTTATAATCTATTTATAAATGTTTTACAATTATTTCCTTTTTAATTCTATTTGTAAATGTTTTACAAATATTTCCTTTTCAATTCTATTCACAAATATTTCCTTTTCTATAATTCTTTGATTTTTTAATTATTTTATTTTATAAAATCCTTATTCCTTTTATATATAAAATCCATTGATTTTATATAAATAATTTATTTTCAAAATACACTTTGAAAATCCACTTTTCTACATCCCAGTATTTCTTGTAGTATTTAAAATACCAATTCACCATGATCGATATCATTCAACACACATAATCAAAAACAGATTATATATCACATCATATATTACAATATATGAAAAATAGTAAAATAAATGTTGAGGAATCCAGTTGGATTCCTCCGACCTATCTCCCTGCATCCACAGATGTTACACAATATAATTCACAGCAAATTTCATTTCAATATGAAATATTCTGATAAACAGAATCAATATTTGATTAATGATATATATATATATAACTATATCGATATTTTCAACCAATCAATTAGCAGTTCAACCAAACAGTCAACACACAGCAATCAATCATCATTTATCAGTTCTAAAAATACGTTATAAAAATATGAACTGATAGAGTTGGTGAGTTTTACTCACATTGGACGATCATCGTTAATAACGATAACCATCGCTTGGTTCAGACGGACAATTTATTTTGCTATAAATTGTAACGAGCTCTGATTCACTCCCAGTCAGTTCCAGTGTGTAGGCGTCGTCCATACGATCCCAACAGATCTTGTTTTGTCCAATTCAGATTACGTATGTAATAGATATTGAAATTACAAGCTTATAAACTAACTGAAATAAAATTAAACTTAGTTTTTATTTACTTTGGGCCTCATCACAAATAACTCGGCCCATCTTCCTTCAAACAGACCCGTACCCTTTTCCTTTCTTCCCCAGATGACTGTTGCTTCAGTGACAAAATGCCAAACTCCATTTTCAATCCTTCCATCGTGATTTCTTCTTTGTCTCATCACTAAACCCCACAATGATTTCACCAAACCACTTCTCTTCCCTTCCTCATTCTCCTCATATCCTTAACATCAAACTCGCCCCTCCCACGTTCGATTCGAGTTCGAAGATTTCACGTTGAAATCAGTTCCAGGTTACGAACTTCTTATCTCCAAAAATCCCCAAAAAAATCACAATCGATTCTACTCTCCAAAATAAATACAAATATAACACATAGATATCAAATCGCGGCTCAAACATTTGGATTCGTCGAACCCTAGTATTTCACTGAAAATTTGTTGCGACGGAAAGACATCGAGCTGAGCAAAACACACATGGAAATTAAGCTTTTGCATTTCTGAATCCTTATATATCCATAGCATGATTTATAGGAATTAATTTGGTTTGTTACGAATTTATGAAGCTCGAAATCTTTTTAGTGGAAGAGAAAACATACGGCGCATTTTCTGTTGACCGTAAAAAGTTTCGTTTAGGGTTAGAAGAGTTGGTGGCTATTTATAGAAAGAATTAAATATTTTTATATTTATTATAATATCCCATTTTAAGCAATCGTTATATGTATTTGTCCTTTAAAAATTCGTACGACTACATATAATACCCAAAAATCACGAAAATGGATACACCTTCAGTTCGACATTACAGACCCAACGAAACTGGTTTCGCCGAATTCCGACTCCGTTTTCTCACACAGCGTATTTTTAACTGCCAAAATACTTACTGTTTTTCACATTAGAAATCCGTACGGCCACCCACTTACCCCAAAAATCACGGAAATTGAAATCTAGCAGTAATTTAATATTTCGGATCCAACAAAATTAGTTTCGTCGAAAACAGAGGTCGTTTGCAAAACTGACTATTTTTAAAGCTCTAAATAAACCCTTTTTAAATATAAATATATTTAAAAATAATTAAATTTATTATTTATAAATAAATATTATCGTATATATATTCACATATGATATCATACAGCTCCAATTGGATTTATAACTCGATATTCAAATCCCGGTTGAATCGATATTCAATTTATATTGAAAAATTCATTTATAATATAAATAAATCGTTTTAAATTATAAAGGAATTCCATAACGACTTTTTGAAAATTTGATTTGGATATAAATCAAAATCTACACGACGAAATCCCGATTTTTCTCTTCTATTAGAAAAATATACTTCACCAGCTCCGAACGTTTCTTGTTTCATAGAAATCCGATTAAAACGGCTTCTGTATATTCGTTTAAAGTTCGAATCGCCAAATTACGAACTGCAGCGCCATTTCGAGCTCGATTATAATTATAATATAATTTATACGTTCAACCATCGTTAATTAAATATATTCGTTATCGTAATTCAATTTCAAACTGAATTATATATTTTGAATTGCCTAATTCACACTGTATTGCCATTTCAGCTAATTCTGCTTATTTCAGAATTAAATATATTATTTAATTATTATATTAATTAAATATTCAATATTATTTAATTCAACGACCATTTAAAACTCTAAATTATATTTTAAATAATTAAATAAATTAATTATTATACCGTAAAAATGCGGGACATTACAGATTAGCTGATTATTAGGTTAATTATTAAAGTTAATTATTTAGTTAATGACCAATTATTATATACAAACTTTAAATATTAATAACTTCTTCATACGGTATCAGAAATTCGCAAAATTAGTTGCGTTTAAATCCTCTAGATGAGCGCTACATTTCAGAACAGACCAGAAGGGAAACGGAGCAAGTTGAATTTTAAGCTAAATCAAACGTCTGTTTAATTTAGTTTAAAAATAAATCGTCAATTAAAGACTGATGGAGTGGAAACCAATGTGAGAACTCTCTCACTCAAATTAATTGGATAGTTATTTATTTCTATAAATGAATTTATATTGATTGCCTTTGATTGCAATATTTGTTTGGTGGTTGATGGTTGTTTTCAGTTTTATTGTTATTATCATCAAAATATGAATAAATGTGATGTTAAAAATAAACACTTAGATTATAAATTATCTTGGGATGACAGTTTACTACCCGTCTCCCAAATAATAGATAAGTTCACATGGATTGTGATGTAAACCCCACACGGGTATTGGGACGATAATTTTACACATCACACAAATATACAATTAAAAATATTTGTTTGATGGTTGAAAACCCCACACGGGTCTGGGGATGATTATTAATTCACATCTCCCATGGTTTTAATTGTATGTCAACCGATTGATTGACAGAATGTTAAAAGCGTTATTTAATTATTTAGTGCTTATATAGTTGTCGATAGCACTTTGGATGTAAATTGAATGTTTAATAGTTGTTTATCACTATTTTTGAATACATGCGATGTATGAAATCCATATAAATAAAATTATATGGTAATTGATTGAGTCTGATTCCAATTCAGAAATAACGAATATTTTAAAATAATATTCAGTGAAGAATCAAAGTATGATTTTGATGTCAGAATTTGTATGGACACGAAAATATTGAAATATTCATAACCGAAATGAATATGAAGCCGAGTTAAGTAGATATACACCATTTTAACTCGAACAGAATTTTCTGTCAATTTTATTCATTTTATAATGAATATCGAAAGGATTTGATTTCAAAATCTGATATTTTGAAAATATTATCATTTTAATATTATAATGATATGGAATATTCAATTCTGATTTAAAATTGAAATGGAAGTTGGAATCGTTTTTAAAACGAATTTATAAACATTTTATAAAAATAGGTTTTGAATGGAAATTAACAAATATATTATATATATTTAAATGGTTTTAATAGAACGTATGTCGCAGCGGCCGTTCACGAATTTCGACCATTGACTTTGAATCGACGTAACGGGAGATTTGACAGAATTTTTCCAAAGTAAAGTTTTCCAATTTAATATATTAAATTGGAATTGAGTTAAATTTGATTTACTAATAATCGAGATAAGCTTCTGTGAAGGAAGACCGTTACTATTTATGTAATTTAAAAGGTTTTGTCGTTATTCAATTTATAGTATTAGTCTGATACGGAAATTTATATCAATTATATACTGATCAGATTAAGATTACATTTTGATGGAAGAGGATTTTTGGTTTATCGTGAACTTTTTTTAAATGGAATTGGTCCTTTAACTCAGTTAAAGATAAGATTAATTTCCTAAAGTTGAATAATCATTAAGTATTGATTTTTGAGATTAAAACCAAGTTAGAGTTTTAATAAATCTTTAATTAGATTGGAATGTGAATGAGGTAATTAAATTTACCTAATTCAAGAAATGATCGAGAATGGAGTACCACCAGTTTTACTCCATGCGATAGTTAAATCTTTAATTAGATTTGAAACGTGAAATGGTAATTAATTTTACTGATAACGCAGTGGGGTGTTAGATATGGAGTACTACCAGTTTTGCTCCATGGGATGAATAGGTTGGGATTGGAAACTTAAAATAAATGATTACTTCGGTAAGGCTCGATAATCCTAACTAGTTCGATAAACCTTAATTTGGTTTAAGATTGTTAAAAGATAATACAAAATCTTTTGCAATGGTTTTCAAAGTAAGATTTTAACAATGGTTTAAAAGAATTAAATCTTTGATAAGATTTATGGGAATAATTCCCAGTAATAAGAATATTTGAATAAAAGAATATTCTGGATTGGAATGAGGCGTAGGATGTGTTTTTACAGCACGTGATTACAAGATACGCGTGTTATTCAGAAAGACCGGGTTTAACCCATTCTGAATAACTGATACGACGATTAAAAGTCGACGATGAAGCCGGTGGTTGGAGACCGAAGATCTTCACACCAAATGGATGATTACTGATGTCGTGATTGGACTGTATAGGTAATAAGTGGCGATCGTCCAGACGTACTTGAAGATCGATCGGATATGCGAGGGCCTCTCTCCTGTATTAGACATATGGGACGAGAAATAAGGTGCCTCTGGTTTCATTCAGATCCAGAATGGACTTGCAAATGGATTGTCTGTCTGACACTGTATTTTGTGCTGTATTCGTTGATCTCTGCTAAATATATATCTGTTTAGTGCCAGAGAATTTATTCTCTTGCTTAACACCCTTCTCTGAGACATACGAGCTTACAGGTTATATATTGGTAGAAATTAACGGTATGGTATGGATTTACAAGGTGGCATGCTGAGTTGCATGGATCAAGACTTGTGTTGAAAAGCAAAGTCTTGTGGTTGATGATTAAAGCACAACTTTAAATAGTGCAGCTTTGTGTAGCGTTAATTCGCGAGCTTCACACCTCGGTATGAACCAGAAACGGGATGAGGAACGTATGGAAATGGACATACGTTAGTTTCTAGCTACGAGTGATGTCATGGTATGGAGCCTAAATATTTTACTTATGTGGATGTTGGATATTGTTGGATATAAGGCGAGGTACCTCGGATTTGATTTGGGTCGCCAATGGCTCTTGATTAGTCGACATACTGACCTTGTGAGAGGTTCGGTAAAACCGGCTAACGTATATTTTATGGTATAACAAATCAGCGACGGTTGGCCGACCATGCTGCTAACCTAGGGTTTCCCAGAGGCGTGATCCTGAGGCATTGCTAGTGTGTCTCGAATCGGAAAGGATGATCGCTTGCCTTGGTTCATAGATGGAAACCCAGTTTCTAATTAGCGATTTTACGGTTTTAGCTGTAAACCATTATAGCGACATAATATATGGTACCTGTGCCACCTATGATTGATACATTTATATTTGAAGTTGATTTCTACACTTATAATATTAATAAAAGGTAAATTTCGCGTATCAAGCATTTTTGGCCATTATAAGGAAAAAATCTATCCTCTGGTTTGTGTTGCATTGTGTGATGGGACCTGAGTCTTATAATGGCTTTATTTTTTTCCTTTTTAGCATTTCTTTGTTTGTTTATGGTATTCTTGGGAGGAAACCCGTTCCTTGTTATACGGTGTGGTCCCTTGATTTAACAAACTTTAAAATAAAGTTACTAACCATTTTAGTTCTCACACCAGTCCGGTGACTGACTCGGAGTTTACTGTTTCCACCTAAACTCTGGGTGCCCATATTTCCACACGGGCAGCTTGTAGTTTTGGTTTTCGCTGATTTTTCTTTTCACATGATCATAGATTACAGCTGGAGATATTTGGAATGCTTTGTATCCGTGTATTTCTTTCAATCGTGGTAGTTAATGTTTTCCCCTGCACATTATATTTATGTATATATGTTTCCGCTGTTTTGTAATTTAAATCTCTGATATTTTCCGCTGTATATTATTTATTTGAACTCTGATATATTGTGCTCTGATGTAAATTGTTGTAATAGCAATGAAAAGTTCTGTTGTTCTACGTTCTGATGCATCGTGTTCTCACGCAATCTGCTTTTTCGTTCGATCTAGGTCGGATGGAGTTTTCGGGTCGTGTCAGCTTGGTATTAGGGCTTTGGTTTTCAGAGCTCGAGAACAAGACATGTTAGAACCGAATGAAAGAATTCATCAGAGATAGGATTAGTAATATCCTATAAGATTGACTTGTTAGGGATAGGATTAGTAATACCCTAGAATGAGTTTGAAGAGTATTATTTATAAAAAAACGAATTTTGCTTTGAAAATTATATCTCATTATATGCATTTGAGTATTTTATTTAATTTTGAATTTGGACTATCGAGTATCGTAAGATTTTGAATATATGTGTAATTAACGTATATTCTAAGTCTCAAATATACCGGGTAGATATAGAATCACACTCTAGTCGCCCGGGGATGATTCTGATGATTGAGATTTCATCATTAGTGTTTATGTTCGAGTTTCGAAAGTGGGATGTCTATATGATTCCAATTGACTGGTGTGAGAACCAAAACTTAGTTAGAGTTTACTGTTTGTGATTTCGCATTGAAAATATAATTTCTAAGTATATAAAAGATACATATTTGAAAAGTTAACCAACTAATTGATTGCTGGTTGTGATGTTTGATTATTAATTTTAACTGATAAAAATATTGGAATAATAAAACCAATATGAAGAATGAAAGGTAATCTAAGCCAAATCAAATCTAAAATAGAATTGAATTGAAAATTAGTTCGAATTGGATTTATGTACATGGATATACATATATGTGTTGAGCAGGTTATGGATTTACAGTTGAGTAAAGAAATAAATTGTGTGCCCGACAAACAGGTGCCCTTTTATGAGTTGGTTGCGCAATTTTATTATTTATTATAAAAACTGTGAATGATTTGGATGCACTGTGATGGTTTCTCTGTGTGAAAAGTACGACATAAGATTGTAACCAACAAATTATGAACTACACTGCATAACATACTATTGAAGACAGCATAGCATATCATCCCATATAAGCATTTGGTGCTTATATGATGAGGTTTGGATTACCATATGAGCAAGATGCTTGTATGGCGAGGACTGGACTACATGTTGAACTAAGAACTGATTATGGACTTAATAACATATAACGGTAAATTGCGTGATTAAATAATAAACCCTGCATAGGTCGGGAGATGACAAAAAATACACTTGTCTCTTTCGTTTTAGTTACCATGCGTGGGTATGAGAGGGGAGCAGGGCATCTAAATCATAATGGGTGTGCACAATTGTGTTGTATGTGATATATTGATTTATTTAGTGCCTAATACAGCCCAATAAATTTGTTCACATCAACCCGTACAAAGGAGGTAATGGCGAATTTTTTCAGAATTTTAGGGTGTTAGACAAATTTCAGAGAAATTTAGAAGTTCTTAGAAACTGAAAAGTTGAAGAACACATGCCAGAATAAAAGTTGAGCTGGTTTGTTAAACAACTTTCATCTCCATTCCTTTTTCGCGGACGAAAAAGTTTTAAGTGGGGGAGATTGTAACAACCCGGAATTTTGGAACCAATTTAAATTTTATTTTTAATTGATTTTCATGGAAATTAAATATTTTAATGAAATATTTTTAGAATAAACGACTTAAAATTTATTTAACACAAAGTTTGAGCATATATATTTATATTAATTATAAAACTGGCTTAAAATTGTCGTGGTAGTTCGAAAATTCAATTTTTAATTTCAATTGAATGTATAGAACTCAATATAAATCCGAATTTGATGAAACAAGAACTGTTAGAATCTATTTAATTATATCTTTATAATGAATGTAAGAAATTGAGATTTCCCTTTATAAGTTGTAAGTTATGTCCAGTTTAAAATTTAGAATAATCGCTATGGAATTTATATATATTTTATTATTATATATAGCCCTTAAAATAGCCATTTTGCAAATGACCTCCGTTTTAGACGAAACTAAGTTTGTTGGATCCGGAACGTCAAATTATTATTTGGTTTAAAATTTCAAGTCAATTGGAATTAATATGCAAGCGTAATAAATTTAAACGCGTTTTGTAAGTTCAATTGAATTTAAAAAGCTAATTAAAAAGCCATTTTTCAAACGGTCTCCAAATTCGTTAAAATTAATTTTTTTAAAATCGTATCGTCAAAATATAGCTAGATTCAAATTCCATAATTTTTGGAGTCAGTATGTGGCTGTGGTAAATTAAAATGTACGTTCAAATTCAATAATTAAACTTATATTAATTTATATTTCAATTTTGAAAAAAACTGATCGATACAGCCGAATCAGCTTACGAAACATATTCCATTGTGTTCGGAATGGGGGTATTTGGTTAGGGGCGACATTCGTTGGGTTTCGTTTGGAGTTCATAGCGTTAAACAAGTAATCGTAGAATAAAATAATATTGTAATATATATATATATATATATATATATTAAATTAAAACCCTAAAACCTAGGTCCACAACAATTCAACGCCGCCACCCTAGGGTTTAATGGCTGAAACGCTCCGGATTTGATCCTGTAAAATCTCGAGATCCACTTCAAAATAGAAAATAATTTCTACACAAAAATGAAAGAGGGAAGCAAGATCTTTAAATCCATAAGGGTTTGATCAAGAATGGCGCAGTAATTTAGGAGGGAAGGCACCACGAACTCACGTCGTTCGCAGCTAATTTCTGCCGCCTCAAGGCATTCGAGTTTCACCGTATGGTCGGCGTTGGGAGGTGGCGTTGGGCTCGTCGAAGTGGTGGTGTATGATCTAACTCCGATGCCTTGGAGAGCGTGAGATTTGGATCCCCAAGATGGAGCTTTTCTCGGTTCGGTATTTCAACGTGTAACTAGAGAAAAGGAAAGAGAAGGATTAGCCGATTAATTATGTTAATTATTAAAGTTAATTATTTAGTTAATGACCAATTATTATATACATACTTTAAATATTAATAACTTCTTCACACGATATCAGAAATTCGCAAAATCAGTTGCATTGGATTCCTCTAGACGAGCACTATATTTCAGAACAGACCAGAATGGAAACGGAGAAAGTTAAATTTTGAGCTAAATTAAATGTCCGTTTAATTTAGTTTAAAAATAAATTGTCAATTAAAGACTGACGGAGTGGAAACCAATGTGAGAACTCTCTCACTCAAATTATTTGGACAGTTATTTATTTTTATAACTGAATTTATATTAATTGCCTGTGATTGCAATATTTGTTTGGCGGTTGATGGTTGTTTACAGTCTCACTGTTATTATCATCAAACTTTGAATATATGTGATGTTAAAAATAAACACTTATATTATAAATTATTTTGGGTTGACAATTTACTCACCCGTCTCCCAAAAAACAGATAAGTTTACATGGATTGTGATGTAAACCACATACAGGTATTGGGATAATAATTTTACATATCACCCAAGTATACAAATAATAATATTGGTTTGATGGTTGTAAACCCCACATGGGTCTGGGGATGATAATTAATTCACATCTCCCTTGGATTTAATTGTATGTCAACCGATTGATTGACAGACTATTATAAGCGTTATTTAATTATTTAATTCTTATACAGTTGTAAATAGCACTCTGGATGTGAATTGAATGTTTAATAGTTGTTTGTCACTATTTTTGAATACATGCTATGCATGGAATCCATATAAATAAAACTATATAGCAATTGATTGAGTCTGATTCCAACTCAGAAATAACGAATATTTTAAAAAATATTCGGTGAAGAATAAAAATATGATTTTGATGTCCGATTTTGGATGGACACGAAAATATTGAAATATTCATAACTGAAATGAATATAAAGTCGAGTTAAGTAGATATATGCCATTTTAACTCGAATGAAATTTTTTGTCGATTTTATTCATTTTATAATGAATATCGAAAGGATTTGATTTCAAAATCTGATATTTTGAAAATATTATCATTTTAATATTATAATGATATGGAATATTCAATTCTGATTTAAAATTGATACGGAAGTTGGAATCATTTTTAAAATGAATTTCAAACGTTGTATAAAATACGTTTTGAATGGAAATTGAAGAATTATATTATATATATTTAAATGGTTTGAATAGAACGTGTCGCGCAGCGACTGTTCGCGAATTTCAACCATTGACTTTGAATCGACGTAACGGGAGATCCGGCCGTCGGATTCTCCTAAAACCGGAACCGTTAGGTTCGTATCGAAAAGAGCTTTCGAATGATGATAAGTGATATGAAATTGAACGGTTAGATGTTAAGATATGTCCAAATCAGTTTTGGAAAAGGTCGCTATGGATGTAGTTCGGTGGCTTAAAGGCCTTAATAAAATTATTAAAAATATGAATAAATTATGTAAAATAATAATAAATGATTTGAAATGATTTTGGATGAAATACTCCAAGTTTGTAAAGATAGAATATATTTTTATCTGAATAAGTTGTTTATCATCTTAAGTAAAGAACTGAAATGAATCGAAAGGGTTTTAATATAACCAAAATTTTCCAACTTATGAATTGGAAAGGATTTGAATGGAAATAATCTTCAGAATATTTCGATATTGGATTCCGTGATTATACGCATATTTTTGAGGAATTGGGAAGATATAGAAATCGTTATTCTCAAAACGATATCTGTTGGTTTCAAAATTTGATATTGAATAGAAGTCGATATGACTTCTATTTAAGAGCTTTGTATTTGATACCAAACTGAATTTTGGGTTCGCCGTGAATGGCATCTTCAATAACACTGTTCTTAAACCCATTTGAGAAAAGAATAAATCTTCTAATTAAGATTAATGAAGCATTCCAATGAATAAGTATAACTGGAATAAAATGGAAGTTCATTTTGGGTTCACTATGAATGATGTTTTAAAAAACATTTGTTCTTAAAACCCAGTTAACAGTGAAATTATGGTTTGTAATTTATAAATCTTTTAATTAAGATTTAACGGCATTTTTCCAAAGTAAAGTTTTCCAATTTAATATATTAAATTGGAATTGAGTGGAATTCGATTTACTAATAATTGAGATATGCTTCTGTGAAGGATGACCGTTACTATTTATGGAACTTAAAAGGCTTTGTCGTTATTCCATTTATAGTATTAGTCTGATACGGAAATTTATATCAATTATATATTTATTAGATTTACTTGAAGATTCCATTTTGACGGAAGAGGATTTTGGGTTTATCGTGAACTTGTTTTAAATGACATTGGTTCTTTAACTCAGTTAAAGACAAGATTAATTTCCTAAAGTTGAATAATCATTAAGTAATGATTTTTGAGATTAAAACCAAGTTGGAGTTTTAATGAATCATTAATTATATTGGAATGTGAATGAGGTAATTAAATTTACCGAATTCAAGAAATGATCGAGAATGGAGTACCACCAGTTTTACTCCATGCGATAGTTAAATCTTTAATTAGATTTGAAACGTGAAATGGTAATTAATTTTACCGATAATACAGTGGGTGTTAGATATAGAGTACTACCTGTTTTGCTCCATGGGATGAATAGGTTGGGATTGGAAAATTAAAATAAATGATTACTTCGGTAAGGCTCAATAATCCCGACTAGTTCGATAAACCTTAATTTGGTTTAAGATTGTTAAAAGATAATACAAAATCTTTTGCAATGGTTTTCAAAGAAAGATTTTAACAAGAGATTTAAATGAATTAAATCTTTGATAAAATTTATGGGAATAATTCCCAGTAATAAGAATATTTGCATAAAATAATATTCTGGATTGGAATGAGGCGTAGGATGTGTTTTTACAGCACGTGATTATAGGATACGCGAGTTATTCGGAAAAACCGGGTTTAACCCTTTCTGAATAACTGATACGACGATTAAAAGTCGACGATACCGGAGATCTTCACATCGAATGGATGATTACTGATGTCTTGATTGGGCTATACACCCAAGATGAGGTAATAAGTGGTGATCGTCCAGACATACTTGGAGATCGACCAGATGTGCGAGGGCCTCTCTCATGTATTGGACATATGGGACGAGGAATAAGGTGCCCCTGGTTTCGTTCAGACCCAGAACGGACTTGTAAATGGATTGTATGTTTTACACTGTATTTCGCACCGTATTCGTTGGTCTCTGCTAAATATATATCTATTTGGTGGCGAAGAATTTATTCTCTTGCTTAGCACCCTTCTCTTAGATGTATGAGCTTAGAGATTATATATTGGTAGAAATTAATGGTATGGTATGGATTTACAATGTGGCATGCTGAGTTGCATGGATCAAGACTTGTGTTGAAAAGCAGAGTCTTGTGGTTGATGATCAAAGCACAACTTTAAATAGCGCAGCTTTGTGTAGCGTTAATTTGCGAGCTTCACACCTCGGTATGAACCAGAAATGGGATGAGGAACATATAGAAATGGACATACGTTTGCTTCTAGCTACGAGTGATGTCATGGTATGGATCCCAGACATTTTATTTTTGTGGATGTTGGATATTGTTGGATGGAAGGCGAGGTACCTCGAATTTGATTTGGGTCGCCAATGGCCCTTGATTGGTCGATGTACTGACCTTGTAAGATGTCCAATAAAACCGGCTAACGTATAGTTTATGGTATAACAAATCAGCGACGGCTGACCGGCCATGCGGCTAACCTAGAGTTGCCTAGAGGCGTGATCCCGAGGCATTCCTAGTTTGTCTCGAATTGGAAAGGAAGATCATTTGCCTTGGTTCATAGATGGAAACCCAATTTCCAATACGTGATTTTATGATTTTAGTTGTAAACCTATATGGCAACATAATATATGGTACTGTGAAAACCCGTAACTTCCCCGTAAAGGAAAGTGTCGGATAGTTCGAGAACAAACCACAACAGAACTCATACAGAAGAACATTTCATTGCTTATTACAACAATGCATCAGATTACAAGAATATACAGAGTATAAATGAATAAATATTACACAGAAATATCAGAGATTTAAATTACATTTAAATACATAGCAGCGGAAAATAATACAATACACAACTAGAAGAGATATACGGATACAAAGCTTTCCGGATATCGTTCCAGCTGTAAAACAGGATCCTATGAATATAAATCTGCAAAACCAAAACTACTAGCTGCCCGTGTCAAAATAAGGGCACCCAGAGTTTAGGTTAAAACAATAAACTCCAGGTCAGTCATGTGACTGGTGTGAGAACTAAAACAGTTAATCTTTATTTTTAAAGTTAGGTAAATCAAGGGACCACGCCGTATAACACGGAACGGGTTTCCTCCCAAGAATACCAGTGCATAAAACAAACAGTGCAATGCTAAATAAAGAAAAATGAAGCTGTTATAAGACCCAGTTCCCATCATACAATGCAACGCAAGCCGGAGGATAGGGTTTTTACCTTATAATAGCCAAGAATGCTTGATACGTTTAAAAGAAATCATTTGATACTATTATAAGTGTATAGTGTATAAAACAACTTCAAATCATAAGTATCAATCATAGGCGGCATGAATGCCCCATACCACTATGTCGCCATATATAGGTTATACAATCAAAATCGCAAAGTCATGTATTTGGAAATTGGGTTTCCATCTATGAACCGAGGCAAAAGATAGTCCTCAACCGATTCGAGACTGCCTAGCCCGAGTCTCAGGCAAGCGCGCAGGCAAGCCTTGGAGCGACAGGGTCGGTCCACCGATGTGGATTATTATACCTGAGCACTACGTTTCGCCGCCCTTTGGGGCGTAAGCGAGCCAACGAATGACTCCATCGGACCCGGATCGTCCGATCTAACCGAGGCGCCTCGCAACAGCAACAACCACATAAGTCAAACCCGTCAGGGCGTGTAAAACCACTGACGCCACTTTTAGCTAGGAGGAAACGTAGGCCCTCCCTGAGGTCCTTCTCCCGTTTTTGGTTCATACCGGGTGTGAAACTCGCGAAGCAAACGTTACACAAAGCTATGCCACAAAGGCCGTGCTTTGATCATCACCACAAGACTTTGCTTTTCAACAGAAGCCTTGATCATTTGCATCTTAGCATGCCACACAGGCAAACCACTCTATGCAACCGATATCAGTCACACAGAATGAAATCCAATGTCAGACACACAGTCCATTTACAAGTCCGTTCTGGGTCTGAACGAAACCGGAGGCACTTTCCTCGCATATCCATCGATCTCCAAGTACGTCTGGACGATCACCAACTGTTTCCATCTTCTTGGGTGTACAGCCCAATCAAGATCATCAGTAATCACCCAAACAACGTGAAGACTTCTGGTCTTCGACCATCGTCTTCATCTTCGACTTATCGTCGTATCAGTTATTCCGAATGGGATAAACCTGGTCTTTCCGAATAACTCGCGTATATTTTAAATAAGTGTTACACAAACACAACATACGCCCCATTCCAATTCATCAGTCACTAACCGTAAATTAATCAAGAGAATAATTTCCTAATTATTAACCCCGAAGGCCGAAACCAACATCAGATCAATATCCAAAAAACCATTATGCTTAGCTAACCGACAGTTAGTTTCTAAATTTCACATTCATAGGGAAAGATTCCCATTAATTTTATCAAAGATAAATCCTTTAAATTTATTCTTTAATCTCCTTTTGAATTTCGATTCAACTAGTCGGGATTTAACGACGCTTACCGAAGTAATCATTTGTTTTAATTTCTCAATCCCAACCTATTTATCCCATGAAGTAAAACTGGTAATACTTCATATCTAACACCACGGTGTTATCGGTAAATTCAATTACCATTTCACGTTCAAATCTAATTAAAGATTTAACTATCGTCTGGAGCAAAACTGGTGATACTCCATTCTCGATTATTTCAATCTAATTAAAGATTCATTAAAACTCCACTTAGTTTTAATCGTTAACTGGGTTAAAGAATCAGTGTCATTTAAAACACGGTTCACGATAAACCCAAAATCACATTCCATTAATTATCGGGTTAAAGAACAAGTGTTGTTTAAATCACTGTTCACGATAAACCCAAAAATCAATATCAGTTCAATTCCAGTTAAATATCATTTAATTGGTACACTTCATTAAATCTAAATAAAAAGATATAATCTTTTCTCAACTGGGTTCAAGAACAGTGTTAATGAAGACACCATTCACGACAAACCCAAATCACATTTGATATTAAACACAAGGCTCTGAATAGAAAATATACCGGCTTATATTCAATATCAAATTCCACGACTAACAAATGCCGTATTGGAAATAACGATATAAATATATATCTTTCAAATTTCCACAACAACATCCGTATAATCCCGAATTCCAACATCGAAATATTCCGATGACAATTTCGATTCAAATCCACTCCAATGCAATCATTGGATATTTTGGTTATTTTTAAAACCCTTTTTGAATTCAATTTATTTGTTTAAAAATAAATAGAATTATAATTCTAGTTCAAAACTAGTTCATTTCGATAAAAATCTATTTTTATCTTTTCAAATATAGAGATTTTCATCCCAATTCTTTCTAAATCATTTCTTATGATTTTACACAAATTATTACTATTTTTAATAATTTTATTAAGGCCCGTACAGTCGATTTCCATCAATGGCCATCGAACTGCACTTACAGCGACCTTTTTCGAATTTGATCTGGACATAATTCCAAATCCAACCGTTAGATTTCTAATTTCTAATATTCGTTAGAAATCTCTTTTCGATACGAACCCAACGGTTCCGGTTTTAGGAGAATCCGACGGTCGGATCTCCCGTAATGTCCGTTTGAAATAAATGGTCGAAATTCACGAACTGCCGCGGCGCGACGCGTTCTATTCAGGCCATTATATTATATATATAATATATAATATATATTTCGTCGATTTCTATTTAAAACGAATCATATAAATAGTTTTTAAAATTCGTTTCAAAAGCAATTTCAACTTCCTTTTCAATTCAAATCAAAATTGAATTCTTCTTTATAAATTCGTTTTAAAAATTCATTTCTATTCAATTCAAATTTCAATTCAATTTGAATTCATTTCAATTCGTTATATATTCAATTCATTTCGAAATCGTTATATATTCAATTCATTTCGAAATCGTTATATATTCAATTCATTTCGAAATCGTTATATATTCAATTCATTTCGAAATCGTATAAAATCGATATAAATATCGTTCTCGTCAAAATGGCGTCAATCTAATCAACACGGCTTCATAAATTTCTATTTTCAAATATTCTATTTCAAATATTTCTTTTTCAAAATAGTTGTTATTATCAAAATATTTCGTTCAACACATGACCAATCTCAATGGATGAGTACTGTCAACACATGAACCTTTATTTTATATTATAAAGATGTAAATTTTATTACTAAAATATTTCGTTCAACACATGACCAATCTCAATGGATGAAACTGTCAACACATGAACCTTTATTTTATATTGATAAAGATGTAAACTTTATTATTAAAATATTTCGTTCAACACATGACCAATCTCAATGGATGAAACTGTCAACACATGAACCTTTATTTTATATTGATAAAGATGTAAACTTTATTATTAAAATATTTCGTTCAACACATGACTAATCTCAACGGATGAGTACAGTCAACACATGAACTTTTATTTTATATTATTCTTTATTTTCTAAATTGGAATGAGGCCCAATCAATCACCATATAAGGTTAATTATATGGATTTTCATACAACACATGTATAATAGCATTGAAAAATAATCAACCATCAACCAAAGTGCACTACACTGTATAAGCATCAAATATTGGTATCTAACGCTTGTAACAGCCTGTCAATCAATCGATCGACATATTTAATCAATCAGGATGAGTGAAATTCATATTTCATCCTAACACCCGTGTGGGGTTTTCAAACAATCAAACACAGATTTTAGTTGCGCAGTTGGGCGATGTGTAAAATTTATCGACCCAATCAATGTCCTTCAAATAGGTGTACATAAACAAACCGTTTGGTTTGTAAATGAATATTTTATTTATTCACATTCCCGTTAAAAATTATATTTTTAACGATAAAACATTTTATTTCAACCTATGAATTTCTATTCAATTCATTTATTCAATAAAATGATATCTTTATTTTTCTAACTTATTTTAGAAAATTTCGGCGGCATAACGGCACGATACTAGAAACGGGACGAGGCCTAGCCTTATCCCCGGTCTAGTGAAGGCCCACGCCATTCAAACATCAATCAAATTCATTCAATTCACCCAAACAACTCAATTTCAATTCAAATATCCAACTAATCTATGCAACCAAACAAACAAGTCCATGGTCTGTGGACGATTGTGTCGGGTGCTACTAAACACCGTCTGCATCCTAGTATATATATATAACTAGAAAAATAAATTGAAAGGTGAGAAATTCTCACAGAAAGCTATCCAAGCTCCACGGCTCTCCATTTATAGAAATCTTCGCCATTCTCTCTCTTTGTCGCTTTCGTTGCCCGCTTTCACTACATATATAAAAATAACATTTTTACTTCGCTATTCAATATATAAAAATCGAATTTTTACTTCGCTATTCAATATATAAAAATCGAATTTTTACCTCGCTATTCAATATATAAAAATCGAATTTTTACCTCGCTATTCAATATATAAAAATCGAATTTTTACCTCGCTATTCAATATATAAAAATCGAATTTTTACTTCGATGTTCAACATATAAAAATCATATTTTATTTCGCTATTTTATAAATAAAAAACCATATTTTTATTTGTTACTCATATAAAAACCACATTTTTATATGCTATTCGTATAAATAAAAATCCTTCTTTTATGATGCTCATTCATATATCAAAATCACATTTTTAATTGTAAAAATTATATCTCTCTATATTTAAAGATTATACCTTTAAAACTGAAATTTTAATCAATGTTTTTAAATTAAACTGAATTCAAAATAAAATAGAAAAGGGGCTCACTGTTTTTCGGCCTTGGTGCTTGGATCTGCTGA
The DNA here is from genome assembly GCA_030737875.1 of Allium sativum. Classification (NCBI taxonomy): domain Eukaryota; kingdom Viridiplantae; phylum Streptophyta; class Magnoliopsida; order Asparagales; family Amaryllidaceae; genus Allium; species Allium sativum. The sequence goes on from CM060912.1 coordinate 6,300,615, forward strand.
CCCGGGACTGTGGAGGCGCTGCTTTTTGCTGTAGAGGTTTGGGATGGGGCGGAGGAGCAGCTGCGAGAGGGGAGCGTCGGGTTTTCGTGCTTGGGCGAGGAGGGTTCGCGGGTTTAGGCAGAGGGGGGGGGGCGAGGTTTACTGCTGTTCGCCGGAGGTGGCAGCAGGGGGTCCACGTCGGCGGTCTTCAGGTAAGGGGGTGCTCGCGGTGAGGGTTTTAGGGTTCCTCGATTTGGGTTCAACAGGGGCTTCGCGGTTTTCAATTGGTTCGAGGGGTTTGGGGAAAACCGAACGGAAAGGGGGAGGAGGAGGGTGGTGCGACGGGACTAGGCGATGGTGGCGGAGGGCTCATCGTCGGCGGAGGCGGTCTGAACGAGGGGGGCGACGGAGGAACTGCGAGGGTCTACGGGGTTTTTTTTTTTAATCTTCCTAGATCTGAACGAGGCTTGGAAGAATAAGGGTTGACCAAGGAGGGTTTAATTATATTAGTTTAATTAATTAATATTTTTATCCTCTTGCGTTGACTTTTATTTTCGAACTCCTAACGAGACCCACCGCCTGTCGTCCCTAGCTAATTACCCCTATTCCGAACACAATAGGATATGTTTCGTAAGCCGGTTTGGCCGTTTCGATCATTTTTCGTCAAAATCAAAATATAACTCTATATATTGAATTTGAACGCACATTTCAATTTATTAGGGCCACATATTAACTCTAAAAATTCCCGAAAAATATTATCTAGCTTCGTATTGACGATACGGTCCTAACAAAACTAATTTCGTCAAATTCTAAGACCGTTTGAAAAATGGCCATTTTCCAGTCGACTAAAATCAACTGAAACTGGTCAAATGCGTTTTCCTTTGCCACGCTCACATATTGATTCAAAAAATTATGAAATTTGGAACCTAGCAATAATTTGACACTGCGGATCCAACAAAAGTGGTTTCGTCGAAATCCGAGGTCATTTGCAAAATGTCCATTTTTAAGGGCCTGAATTCTATAGCGACTATTCATAATTTTCAACTGGACATATCTTTTGATTCCCGCTATGAAATTTCGATTATTCGGATTCGTTGGAAAGATATTATCAATTAGATCCCATTATTTTTGGTTTCACTAAAATCTGGATTGTTTTGCACCCGGTACATTCAATTTAAGTTTGAAATCGAATTATCGAACTACCCCGCCATTTTCAATTCTATTTATAATTATATATAAATATTTATATTCTAACGACGACGCGTATAATATATACGATCGAATTCTATTCAAAATAAATTTCTCGTCGATTTTATTTAAAATAATTCATTTTAAATAATCAAAACTCGCTAAAATTGCCAAAATAAAAATTTTAAACTGGCCCAGATTTTACGGGTTGTTACAATCTCCCCCACTTAAAACTTTTCGTCCCCGAAAAGGAACAAAGTCGAAAGTGGTTTGATTATTCAGCTCTACGTTCGATCTGGCTTCCATTCTCCAACTTTTCAGTTTCTGAGAATTTTCAAATTTTCAAAAATTTGGCTAACACCCTAAATTTTCGAAAAATTTCGCCATAACCTCCCCTGCACCGGGAGCATCGGGGAATTTCAAATAGCTTCCCCGGTCCTTCAGATCTCAAAAAGAAAAAGAAAAAGCCAAGCGGCTAGCCAATAGGTTCATAAAATCATCATCACCCAAACAAAACAGTAAATTATGTATTAAACATTTACCTATTTGTCGGGCAAACAAATTTTATTCTCTGCTCTAGCCTCCTTGCTATGACCTGTTCAATGTAAGTATATGTATATGCAAGCAAATGCGACCCATTTTCAATACAATTCAATATTTGATGCAATTAGGCGTAATGGTTCAAAATTGTCAAACAATTAAACAAACAACACAAACATCAATCAATTAGTGAATTAGAGTTTTAAATTCATAATTCTGATATATATAGAGAAAATCTTGTTTTTGATGCCAATTCACAACAATGTGTTCTAACTATATTAGTTTTGGTTCTCACACCAGTCTAATGGAAATATATAGATATCACACCTTCGTTACTCGAACATGAATACTAATGACGACTAGTCAATCATCAGAATCATCTTCGGGCCACTAGAGTATGATTCTATATCTATCCAGTATATTAAAACTTCGAATACACGCGGATCAGACGTATACGCAAAATCTATATATACTGGATTGTCCAAATTCATTAAAATAAATAATCAAATACGAATAGTTGATTTAAATTTTCAAAACAAATTTTGTCTTCATTTGAAAAATATACTCTTCTCACTCGTTCTAGGATACTACTGATCCTATCTCTAACGAGTCATTCCCATTGGATATTGCTAATCCAATATCTGATGAATTCTTTCGTACAGTTCTAATGTGTCTTGTTCTCCGCTTTGTAAACCAAAGCTCTGATACCAACTGTGAAAACCCGTAACTTCCCCGTAAAGGAAAGTGTCGGATAGTTCGAGAACAAACCACAGCAGAACTCATACAGAAGAACATTTCATTGCTTATTACAACAATGCATCAGATTACAAGAATATACAGAGTATAAATGAATAAATATTACACAGAAATATCAGAGATTTAAATTACATTTAAATACATAGCAGCGGAAAATAATACAATACACAACTAGAAGAGATATACGGATACAAAGCTTTCCGGATATCGTTCCAGCTGTAAAACAGGATCCTGTGAATATAAATCTGCAAAACCAAAACTACTAGCTGCCCGTGTCAAAATAAGGGCACCCAGAGTTTAGGTTAAAACAATAAACTCCAGGTCAGTCATGTGACTGGTGTGAGAACTAAAACAGTTAATCTTTATTTTTAAAGTTAGGTAAATCAAGGGACCACGCCGTATAACACGGAACGGGTTTCCTCCCAAGAATACCAGTGCATAAAACAAACAGCGCAATGCTAAATAAAGAAAAATGAAGCTGTTATAAGACCCAGTTCCCATCATACAATGCAACGCAAGCCGGAGGATAGGGTTTTTACCTTATAATAGCCAAGAATGCTTGATACGTTTAAAAGAAATCATTTGATACTATTATAAGTGTATAGTGTATAAAACAACTTCAAATCATAAGTATCAATCATAGGCTGCATGAATGCCCCATACCACTATGTCGCCATATATAGGTTATACAATCAAAATCGCAAAGTCACGTATTTGGAAATTGGGTTTCCATCTATGAACCGAGGCAAAAGATAGTCCTCAACCGATTCGAGACTGCCTAGCCCGAGTCTCAGGCATGCGCGCAGGCAAGCCTTGGAGCGACAGGGCCGGTCCACCGATGTGGATTATTATACCTGAGCACTACGTTTCGCCGCCCTTTGGGGCGTAAGCGAGCCAACGAATGACTCCATCGGACCCGGATCGTCCGATCTAACCGAGGCGCCTCGCAACAGCAACAACCACATAAGTCAAACTCGTCAGGGCATGTAAAACCACTGACGCCACTTTTAGCTAGTAGGAAACGTAGGCCCTCTCTGAGGTCCTTCTCCCGTTTTTGGTTCATACCGGGTGTGAAACTCGCGAAGCAAACGTTACACAAAGCTATGCTTCAAAGGCCGTGCTTTGATCATCACCACAAGACTTTGCTTTTCAACAGAAGCCTTGATCATTTGCATCTTAGCATGCCACACAGGCAAACCACTCTATGCAACCGATATCAGTCACACAGAATGAAATCCAATGTCAGACACACAGTCCATTTACAAGTCCGTTCTGGGTCTGAACGAAACCGGAGGCACTTTCCTCGCATATCCATCGATCTCCAAGTACGTCTGGACGATCACCAACTGTTTCCATCTTCTTGGGTGTACAGCCCAATCAAGATCATCAGTAATCACCCAAACAACGTGAAGACTTCCGGTCTTCGACCATCGTCTTCATCTTCGACTTATCGTCGTATCAGTTATTCAGAATGGGATAAACCCGGTCTTTCCGAATAACTCGTGTATATTTTAAATAAGTGTTACACAAACACAACATACGCCCCATTCCAATTCATCAGTCACTAACCGTAAATTAATCAAGAGAATAATTCCCTAAATATTAACCCCGAAGGCCGAAACCAACATCAGATCAATATCCAGAAAACCATTCTTCTTAGCTAACCGACAGTTAGTTTCTAAATTTCACATTCATAGAGAAAGATTCCCATTAATTTTATCAAAGATAAATCCTTTAAATTTATTCTTTAATCTCCTTTTGAATTTCGATTCAACTAGTCGGGATTTAATGACGCTTACCGAAGTAATCATTTGTTTTAATTTCTCAATCCCAACCTATTTATCCCATGAAGTAAAGCTGGTAATACTTCATATCTAACACCACGGTGTTATCGGTAAATTCAATTACCATTTCACGTTCAAATCTAATTAAAGATTTAACTATCGCCTGGAGCAAAACTGGTGATACTCCATTCTCGATTATTTCAATCTAATTAAAGATTCATTAAAACTCCACTTAGTTTTAATCGTTAACTGGGTTAAAGAATCAGTGTCATTTAAAACACGGTTCACGATAAACCAAAAATCACATTCCATTAATTATCGGGTTAAAGAACAAGTGTTGTTTAAATCACTGTTCACGATAAACCCAAAAATCAATATCAGTTCAATTCCAATTAAATATCATTTAATTGGTACACTTCATTAAATCTAAACAAAAAGATTTAATCTTTTCTCAACTGGGTTCAAGAACAGTGTTAATGAAGACACCATTCACGACAAACCCAAATCACATTTGATATTAAACACAAGGCTCTGAATAGAAAATATACCGGCTTATATTCAATATCAAATTCCACGACTAACAAATGCCGTATTGGAAATAACGATATAAATATATATCTTTCAAATTTCCACAACAACATCCGTATAATCCCGAATTCCAACATCGAAATATTCCGAAGACAATTTCGATTCAAACCCACTCCAATGCAATCATTGGATATTTTGGTTATTTTTAAAACCCTTTTTGAATTCAATTTATTTGTTTAAAAATAAATAGAATTATAATTCTAGTTCAAAACTAGTTCATTTCGATAAAAATCTATTTTTATCTTTTCAAATATAGAGATTTTCATCCCAATTCTTTCTAAATCATTTCTTATGATTTTACACAAATTATTACTATTTTTAATAATTTTATTAAGGCCCGTACAGTCGATTTCCATCAATGGCCATCGAACTGCACTTACAGCGACCTTTTTCGAATTTGATCTGGACATAATTCCAAATCCAACCGTTAGATTTCTAATTTCTAATATTCGTTAGAAAGCTCTTTTCGATACGAACCCAACGGTTCCGGTTTTAGGAGAATCCGACGGTCGGATCTCCCGTAATGTCCGTTTGAAATAAATGGTCGAAATTCACGAACTGCCGCGGCGCGGCGCGTTCTATTCTGGCCATTATATTATATATATAATATATAATATATATTTCGTCGATTTCTATTTAAAACGAATCATATAAATAGTTTTTAAAATTCGTTTCAAAAGCAATTTCAACTTCCTTTTCAATTCAAATCAAAATTGAATTCTTCTTTATAAATTCGTTTTAAAAATTCATTTCTATTCAATTCAAATTTCAATTCAATTTGAATTCATTTCAATTCGTTATATATTCAATTCATTTCGAAATCGTTATATATTCAATTCATTTCGAAATCGTTATATATTCAATTCATTTCGAAATCGTATAAAATCGATATAAATATCGTTCTCGTCAAAATGGCGTCAATCTAATCAACACGGCTTCATAAATTTCTATTTTCAAATATTCTATTTCAAATATTTCTTTTTCAAAATAGTTGTTATTATCAAAATATTTCGTTCAACACATGACCAATCTCAATGGATGAGTACTGTCAACACATGAACCTTTATTTTATATTATAAAGATGTAAATTTTATTACTAAAATATTTCGTTCAACACATGACCAATCTCAATGGATGAAACTGTCAACACATGAACCTTTATTTTATATTGATAAAGATGTAAACTTTATTATTAAAATATTTCGTTCAACACATGACCAATCTCAATGGATGAAACTGTCAACACATGAACCTTTATTTTATATTGATAAAGATGTAAACTTTATTATTAAAATATTTCGTTCAACACATGACTAATCTCAACGGATGAGTACAGTCAACACATGAACTTTTATTTTATATTATTCTTTATTTTCTAAACTGGAATGAGGCCCAATCAATCACCATATAAGGTTAATTATATGGATTTTCATACAATACATGTATAATAGCATTGAAAAATAATCAACCATCAACCAAAGTGCACTACACTGTATAAGCATCAAATATTGGTATCTAACGCTTGTAACAGCCTGTCAATCAATCGATCGACATATTTAATCAATCAGGATGAGTGAAATTCATATTTCATCCTAACACCCGTGTGGGGTTTTCAAACAATCAAACACAGATTTTAGTTGTGCAGTTGGGCGATGTGTAAAATTTATCGACCCAATCAATGTCCTTCAAATAGGTGTACATAAACAAACCGTTCGGTTTGTAAATGAATATTTTATTTATTCATATTCCCGTTAAAAATTATATTTTTAACGATAAAACATTTTATTTCAACCTATGAATTTCTATTCAATTCATTTATTCAATAAAATGATATCTTTATTTTTCTAACTTATTTTAGAAAATTTCGGCGGCATAACGGCACGATACTAGAAACGGGACGAGGCCTAGCCTTATCCCCGGTCTAGTGAAGGCCCACGCCATTCACACATCAATCAAATTCATTCAATTCACCCAAACAACTCAATTTCAATTCAAATATCCAACTAATCTATGCAACCAAACAAACAAGTCCATGGTCTGTGGACGATTGTGTCGGGTGCTACTAAACACCGTCTGCATCCTAGTATATATATATAACTAGAAAAATAAATTGAAAGGTGAGAAATTCTCACAGAAAGCTATCCAAGCTCCACGGCTCTCCATTTATAGAAATCTTCGCCATTCTCTCTCTTTGTCGCTTTCGTTGCCCGCTTTCACTACATATATAAAAATAACATTTTTACTTCGCTACTCAATATATAAAAATCGAATTTTTACTTCGCTATTCAATATATAAAAATCGAATTTTTACCTCGCTATTCAATATATAAAAATCGAATTTTTACCTCGCTATTCAATATATAAAAATCGAATTTTTACCTCGCTATTCAATATATAAAAATCGAATTTTTACTTCGATGTTCAACATATAAAAATCATATTTTATTTCGCTATTTTATAAATAAAAAACCATATTTTTATTTGTTACTCATATAAAAACCACATTTTTATATGCTATTCGTATAAATAAAAATTCTTCTTTTATGATGCTCATTCATATATCAAAATCACATTTTTAATTGTAAAAATTATAACTCTCTATATATAAAGATTATACCTTTAAAACTGAAATTTTAATCAATGTTTTTAAATTAAACTGAATTCAAAATAAAATAGAAAAGGGGCTCACTGTTTTTCGGCCTTGGTGCTTGGATCTGCTGACCCGGGACTGTGGAGGCGCTGCTTTTTGCTGTAGAGGTTTGGGATGGGGCGGAGGAGCTGCTGCGAGAGGGGAGCGTCGGGTTTTCGTGCTTGGGCGAGGAGGGTTCGCGGGTTTAGGCAGAGGGGGGGGGGCGAGGTTTACTGCTGTTCGCCGGAGGTGGCAGCAGGGGGTCCACGTCGGCGGTCTTCAGGTAAGGGGGTGCTCGCGGTGAGGGTTTTAGGGTTCCTCGATTTGGGTTCAACAGGGGCTTCGCGGTTTTCAATTGGTTCGAGGGGTTTGGGGAAAACCGAACGGAAAGGGGGAGGAGGAGGGTGGTGCGACGGGACTAGGCGATGGTGGCGGAGGGCTCATCGTCGGCGGAGGCGGTCTGAACGAGGGGGGCGACGGAGGAACTGCGAGGGTCTACGGGGTTTTTTTTTTTTTTTTATCTTCCTAGATCTGAACGAGGCTTGGAAGAATAAGGGTTGACCAAGGAGGGTTTAATTATATTAGTTTAATTAATTAATATTTTTATCCTCTTGCGTTGACTTTTATTTTCGAACTCCTAACGAGACCCACCGCCTGTCGTCCCTAGCTAATTACCCCTATTCCGAACACAATAGGATATGTTTCGTAAGCCGGTTTGGCCGTTTCGATCAGTTTTCATCAATATCAAAATATAACTCTATATATTGAATTTGAACGCACATTTCAATTTATTAGGTCCACATATTAACTCTAAAAATTCCCGAAAAATATTATCTAGCTTCGTATTGACGATACGGTCCTAACAAAACTAATTTCGTCAAATTCTGAGACCGTTTGAAAAATGGCCATTTTCCAGTCGACTAAAATCAACTGAAACTGGTCAAATGTGTTTTCCTTTGCCACGCTCACATATTGATTCGAAAAATTATGAAATTTGGAACCTAGCAATAATTTGACACTGCGGATCCAACAAAAGTGGTTTCGTCGAAATCCGAGGTCATTTGCAAAATGTCCATTTTTAAGGGCCTGAATTCTATAGCGATTATTCAGAATTTTCAACTGGACATATCTTTTGATTCCCGCTATGAAATTTCGATTATTCGGATTCGTTGGAAAGATATTATCAATTAGATCCCATTATTTTTGGTTTCACTAAAATTTGGATTGTTTTGCACCCGGTACATTCAATTGAAGTTTGAAATCGAATTATCGAACTACCCCGCCATTTTCAATTCTATTTATAATTATATATAAATATTTATATTCTAACGACGACGCGTATAATATATACGATCGAATTCTATTCAAAATAAATTTCTCGTCGATTTTATTTAAAATAATTCATTTTAATTAATCAAAACTCGCTAAAATTGCCAAAATAAAAATTTTAAACTGGCCCAGATTTTACGGGTTGTTACAGGTACCTATGTCGCCTATGATTGATACATTTATATTTGAAGTTGATTTCTACACTTATAATAATAATAAAGGATAAATTTCATTGATCAAGCATGTTTGGCTATTATAAGGTAAAACTCTATCCTCTCGTTTGTGTTGCATTGTGCAATGAGACCTGAGTCTTATAATGGCTTCACTTTTTCCTTTTTAGCATTTCATTGTTTGTTTATGGTATTCTTGGGAGGAAACCTATTCCGTGTTATACGGCATGGCCCCTTGATTTATCCAACTTTAAAATAAAGTTAATAATTGTTTTAGTTGTCACAGCAGTCCCATGACTGACTCGGAGTTTATTGTTTCCACCTAAACTCTGGGTGCCCATATTTCCGCACGGGCAAATTGTTGTTTTGGTTTTTGCGGATATTTCTTTTCATAGGATCATGGATTATAGATGGAGCTATATTCGGAATGCTTTGTATTCGTGTATTTCTTTCCGTTTTGGTAGTTAATGTTTTCCGCTGCACATTATATTTATGTATATATGTTTCCGCTATTTTGTAATTTAAATCTCTCATATTTTCCACTGTATATTATTAATTTGGACTCTGATATCTTGTACTTTGAAGTAAATTGTTGTAATAGCATTGAAAAGTTTTGTTGTTCTACATTCTGATGCGTCATGTTCTCACGCAATCCGCGTTCTCGTTTGGTTTAGGCTGGATGGGGATTTCGGGTCGTGTCACTCCACTACTCTACGAGTAATGGAATCAAAGTCATCGTCTTCCTACTCAGTGCATCCGCCACTACAATCCCTTTCCCTAGGATAAATGATATCTCAAAGTCATAGGATGCAAAAAACTCCATCCAGCGCTACTATCACAAATTAACATGCTTTTGCGAAAACAAGTACTTCCGAGACTTAAGGTCGGCGTATAGCTCAAACTTCTCACCTAATAAATATTGTCTCCAAGATTTGAGCGCAAATATTAATGCCGCTTGCTCCAAATCATAGGTAACGTAATTCCTCTCATGTTCCCTCAATTTTCTACTCCCGTAGCAGACAACCCTACCATCCTGCATAAGCACCACACCTAAACACGTGCCGCAAGCATTTATATGTACAATGAACATATTCGTACCATCTGGAAGAGTCAATACTGGAGATGAGGTAAGAGCTTTCTTCAACCTCAAGAATGCATCCTCGCAATCCACATCCCAACTAAATACTATGTTTTTCTTCGTAAGCCGAGTCGTGATGTGCGCAAAATCCTTAATGAACTTCTGATAGCACATAATCAAACCAAGAAAACTCCTCGCCTCTGTCGCATTCTTAGAGGCTTTCCAATCCTGCAGTACGACAAGCTTCGTGGGATTCACCGCTATACCATCTCTAGAGACAACATGCCCCAAGAACCTCACCTCCTTCCACCAAAAGTGGCACTTAGAGAACTTCGCCTTTAGCTGATGTGCACGGAGAATACAGAGGACCTCTCCCAAGTGCAACGTGTGCTTGTCCTCGCACCTCGAAAACACCAGGATATCGTAAAGAAACATTACCATGAACTTATTTAGGAACTCCCTAAATACCCGGCTCATCACATCAACAAAATATGTTGGTGTATTGGTTAGCCCAAAAGGCATAAACATCCACTCAAAGTATCTGTCGGGAGTCTTAAAGGTGGTCTTATTTATGCTATCATCCACCAACCTAAGCTGATGAAAACCTACAGCCAAATCCAACCGTGAGAAAACTAAAGCACTTACCAACTGATCGAACAAGTCATCTATCCGAAGGAATGGGTGTTTATTTTTTTTGTGAGCTTGTTTAATTCTCTATAATATACACATAAACGAAGAGATTCATCTGCCTTAGTCCCAAAGACGATTGGTGCGCCCCACTCAGAAATACTCTATCTAATAAACCCTTTCTCGAACAACTCACCCACCTGCTTGTTAGGGATGAGAATCACGGATCTTAAGGCAAGACTAACACTAATGGGGGGTGAATAGTGTTTTAAAGGGATTATGCATAACTTAAACAATTAACAGTCTCAGAATGAATATCACAACAGAAATAATCACAGATGCAGATATAATCAGAAATAAAATGCAGAAAAGGAAAGAACATACCGGATTTTATACTGGTTCGGATTACTCGTACGTCCAGTCCCGTGCAACGCTGGATTGCCCACAGTTTTATCTATACTAGTATCAATCTTACAACACCCTTGATTTCACGGCTATAAGGTTAACACCGATTCCACACCCTTGATTTGACGGCTAAAAGGTTCACACTGATTCAACACCCTTGATTTCACGGCTACAAGGTTCACACCGCTCCCTTTCCTTGATTTACAGGCTACAAGGAACACACCCTTTCCTTAACAGTTACAAACAGCCCTAGAACCCTTGAATAGCACTTCTAAACAGAGAGTATTTGATAGAGATTGAGAAGAGAAAGAGAATAATATAAATTGTATTGAAAACAGCATAGTATAAGTGTAGAAATAAAGAAATTAAGTTAGAATGATGGTGGTAGGATTAACGATAAGAAGGAGAAGAAAAGTTGGTTAAAAATTAGAAAATGAACCCTTTATATAGAGTTCCAAAAATTGCAATAGTTCTGAACCTTTTCAAATAGTGAAAAGACACTACCTTTGGAATTTGAAAATGTGACGGTGACGTGTGAAATGTTGTATGTCGACATATGTATGATATTTGAATTTTTAAAATCATTTTTCAAGTGTTTAAATCAATACATATATTCTGAAAATTCTTAAATTAAACCTAGTTGTTTAAAATGAATTTTCTAAAGTATAAAAACATATTAATATATAATTTAAATACATAAACATATATGTAATTATATGATATAAAACTATGTATTATAATATAAACATATATATAATGTAAATATAAAACTTTATAATATATATAATATATAATAAACACACACACACACACACACACATATATATATATATATATATAAGAAAACATAAGTAAAAATAATTTGAAATCATTTAGAAAGGAGTTTGAAAATAAGATGATTTGAAAACAGAATTTGAAAGTGCTAACCGGAGTTTTACATATTAACTAGACTCTATTACTTTAATATTCCTGAGCACTTGAAATCTTGATATCTTGATTCTCATGAGTCTTGAATCTCTTAAATTGTACAGTCTTCTATATTACCTGTATATATAATTCCTACATAAATATATATATATATATATATTCTGGATAAAGATGTTAGTATATATTTTATAATCAATAATGTTAATAATTGAAACAATGTTGCTGTCATCAAAATTCCACTCTCCAACGATCACTATCTTTTTGATGATGACAACCTTGGTTTATAAAATATTCATACCTGATATACCTGATGATCTGATTTCTTGAATACTCCCCTTTTCACCATGAATTCTTCCTAACTCCCCCTTAAACTATGCCTATCTTAAACTATATCCTATCCTAACTATGTCCTATTTTATAATTTCTCCCCCTTTGCCATCTACAAAAACTAAACCTTAATATACTAAACAATACACCCCCTAAATCTATGCTATAAATGAACCTAATACTAAATAAGTTATTTAATATACATAACTTTCCTAAGACTATAGTACTATATCTATACAAAAACAGAGAGATAACGAGAACAAACATTTTATAAACTATGTAATTCAAACAATGTTTACAAACAGGTCAAACAACATATACAAAGCATCCAAATAAAGTATTTAAAAGTACACATATATACAACAAATTTACGAATATATGTTTTCCAACGTTTGTACGAAATCTAAACGTTTAATGCTTTTTTACGATTGGAGATTTGTGAACTGGGAAATGAGGATAATGAGGACAAAATTCCCTATTTTGTTCAACTACATTTCCATCTCTGTCAAAGCATACTTCACCTACACATATAACGCTAACGTCTTCGTCCATATTTCCGTTTATTGCCTCTTCTTCCTCTCCTTCTTCCATTACTTCTTCCTCTTCTTCTTCTTCCATTTGATTATAATCTTCTAAAATGATTGGATTAGTGTGGTTATCCATAACAAACTATTGCAAATTTCTCATCATGTTCCCATGTTTCTCGTGATCCTTGTTCATTCTTATTCGTAGAACTTGAATTTCATTAAGCATTTGCAGTACATCCTTCATTGATTCCTCCAATTTCATGATACTCGCAAGCGTAGTTCATTGAAATGGATCTTCGGATGGTCTGAGAAATGAAAAGGGGGTGTTTTGATTGATATTATTAGAGGAGGCCATTGTTTTAATTGTTTGAGAATTTTTCCAGAAAGAAAATGAAGAGATGAAGAAGAAATTTCGAAATAATGAGTTTAAATATAGGTTGTAACCAACTTTTGGTGGGAATTAACTTTAAAAATCTGGCAGTTATACGTCGACATGTAAAAACATGTATGTCGACATATGTGTGTTTTTTTACTTCTGATTTTTATATTATATTATATTATATTATATTATATTATATTATATTATATGTATTAATATATTTAGTTACTCGATTTCACTCAAGGAACAAATGCATAACTCCCTTCTAAATTTAGTAAATGTTGCTTTGTTTAAAGGTTTGGTTAACATATCGGCTATTTGTTTTTCTGTTTCTATGAAATATAGTGAAATTTTATCCTTACTTACGTTATCTCTCAGAAAATGATGCCTTATATCTATATGTTTGGTTCTTGAATGATGAGTTGGATTTTTAGATATATTTATAGTGCTAGTATTATAACAATATATTGGTGAATTATTTATATTTAATCCAAAATCTTTTAGAGTCTTTTGCATATATAATACTTATGAACAAGACAAAGCGGTAGATATATATTCTGCTTCAGTTGTAGACAAGGATACAGTATTTTACTTTTTACTAAACCAGGAAACTAGAGAATGTCCGAAGAAGTGGCATGTTCCACTAGTACTTTTACGATTAGATTTACATTCTGCGTAGTCAGTGTCACCATTGGTTACTAAATCAAATGAAACATTTTTAGGATAAAATAATCCAAAATTTAACGTATATTTTACATATCGTAGAAATTTTTTTACGGCTTCTAAGTGTGTTTCCTTTGGCTGAGACTGATATCTTGCACACAGACATACACTATGCATTATATCTAGTCTACTAGCGGTTATATATAATAACGATCCAATCATTCCTCTATATAATTTGTTATCAACGTCTTTTGACGTATCGTCCTTACTTATGGCTATATTAATTGCCATAGGTGTAGGTCTTCCATTGGTTGTAGTTAAATTGTATTTATTCATTAAATCTCTTGAGTATTTTTCGTGATTAATAAATATTCCATTTTCTAGTTGTCTTATTTGTAATCCTAAGAAAAATGCGATTTCACCCATATGACTCATCTCGAATTCTCAGGTCAGAATATCTAAGAATTCCTTATTCATTTGATTATTCGTTGATCTAAATATTATATCATCAACGTATATTTATACCTATTGAATATCGTTTTTATTTCTTTTAATGAAAAGTGTATTATCTACTTTAACAATTGTGAAGTTTGATTGTAATAAATACATTCTTAATCTATCATACCATGCTCTAGGAGCTTGTTTTAATCCATATAAAGCTTTCTTTAATTTATATACATGATTTGTAAGTATTTCGACTTCAGAGAGAGGAGGTTGCTTTATGTATACGTCTTCTTTAACATATCCATTTAAAAAGGAACTTTTAACATCCATTTGAAATAATTTGAAAGTATTATGATTAGCGAAGGCTAATAAAATTCTAATTGCTTCTAGTCTTGCTACAAGAGCGAAGGTTTCATCATAATATATTCCTTCTACCTAACTATATCCTTGTGCAACTAGTCGAGCTTTATTTCTTATGACCTCGCCGAGTTCATTTATTTTATTCTTAAAAATCCATTTAGTTCCAATTACAGTTTTATCCTATGGTCTAGGAATAAGTTCCCATACATCATTCCTGGTAAACTGATTCAACTCCTCTTGCATAGCAAGGATCCATGAATCATCGGATGATGCTTCCTTTGGATTTTTAGGTTCAACAGTTGAAATAAACGCTGAATTACTCAAATTATTTAATTGATTTCTAGTTCTAACAACAGATTCAATATCTCCTAAGATATTTTCTACTGGATGATCTCTTAGAAATCTAATTCTCCTATTTGGTTGATGAATTTCTATATTTACTTCATCAATCTCATTTTCGTATTAATCTTCATTATTTTGTGTTGAATTCTTATAATTCTCGTCAAAAAACACACTTAAGTTTCTTCTATAGTATTAATTATTAAATTAAAAACTCTATATGCCTTACTTCTTTCTAAATATCCAATAAGTATTCCTTTATCGGATTTATAGTTAAATTTTTCTATATTTTCTTTGGTGTTAAGAATAAAACATTTACTTCCAAATATTTTAAAATACGAGACATTTGGTTTCTTATTATATAATAGTTCGTATGGTGTTTTATGAGTTAAGGGTCTTATAAAATTTTTGTTAAATTGTAACAAGTTGTTGCAACAGCCTCAGCACAAAAATTTCTTGGTAATTTATTATCTGATAACATGGTTCTCGCGCACTCTTGAATTGATCTATTCTTACATTCAACTACTCCATGTTGTTGAGGGGTTATGGGTTATCCCCTTTTTGTTACAAAAATTTTCATTTTTGAATTCTCCCCCATGATCACCAAGTATTGTTTTAATTTTTAAAGATAGTAAATTTTGAATTCTTTTAGCAAAGGTTTTTAATTGATTAAAAGCATCACTTTTATTTTTAAGAAACTAAGTCCAAGTAGATCTAGAAAAATCATCGATTATTACATAAACATATCTATTATGATTTATCGATTGAGTTTGGGATGGATCGAACAGATCCATATGAATTAACTCTAATGGTTTTGAAGTTGTAATTTCTTCTTTTGATTTAAACGAACTTCTCTTCAATTTTTCGAATTGACAAGTGTTGCACAAATTTTTTACTTTAAATTTCATTTTAGGTAAACCTCTAATTGAATTTAATTTTGAAATCCTAGAAATATGTTTGAAATTTATATGACGGAATCTCTTATGCCAGATCCAAGGGCACTTGTAATGGCCATAAGACATAAATTATCATCAGAAATGTTCATACTTAGTATATAGATATTTCTCTTCCTATCTCCTTTGAATATTATTTTTGAATTTTTATCTTATACAAAGCATTTATCTTTTTCAAAATTGATTTTTTAGCCTTTATCGCATAGTTGACTAATACTTTGTGTGGATTATGTTTCAAATTCCTAACTAATAAAACATCAGAAATAGTAGGAGTTTCAGAATTACCGACATTGCCGATGCCAACCACATATCCTTTAGAATTATCACCGAAGTTAACCATTCCTCCATCTTCATATACTGGATTATTCAGTAATCCTGGATTTCTCGTCATATGTCTTGAACAGTCACTATCCAATATTCATTTGTCCTTTTTGATTTCCATCATTTGACCATTAAGATTTGAATTTTCAACAGCCATGTAACGCACCTTTTCCCTGGTATAACAATAATTCAGTAGATCACTGATTTTTCAATAGAATGTAATGCAGACTCATTTAATACTGATGCAATGCATTAATTTAAACTAGTATTATAAATCATTTCAAAATTTTCCATTTAATATTTTCAAAATTCAGATGATGAACTTTTGAAAACCTATGCTCTAATACCAATTGTTAGGGAAGAGAATCACGGATCTTAAGGTAAAACTAACACTAGAGGAGGGGTGAATAGTGTTTTAAAGAGATTATGGAAAACTTAAACAATTAACAATCACATAGTAAATATCACAACAGAAACAATCACATATGCAAATACAATCAGAAATAAAATGCAGAAAATTAAAGAAAACACCGAATTTTATACTGGTTCGGATTACTCCTACGTTCAGTCCCACGCAACGCTGGATCGTGCAGAGTTTTATTAATACTAGTATCAATCTTACAACACCCATGATTTCATGGCTACAATGTTCACATCGATTCAACACCCTTGATTTCATGGCTACAAGGTTCACAGGTCTCCCTTTCCTTGATTTACAGGCTATAACACTACACCATATATGCTGATTAGGGACGGTAAATAGCCGTATCTAAAGCTGTTGGGCACGGTAAATAGCCGTATCAAAAAGTGACGTGTTAAATTATTAGATACGGCTTTAACCCGTATCTCAATGGATTAACATACGGCTATTAGCCGTATCTAAAGTGTATGTAGATACGGCTAAAAACCGTATCTTATACACACACACACACACACACACACACACACACACACACATATATATATATATATATAAGCAGAAACTGCAGCACATATTATTTGTAACACAAAGCATATATAACACAGGATACACTAGTTAACAATTGTAACAGTAAACGAAATATTTCATTACATTACAATATATAATGATACATGCTATTTGATTACATTACAATAAATAAGATACACGCTATTTCATTACACTAAAGAAGATATGTAATGTTACATTACAATAAGCTGTGATAAATACCCGAACCGGTGTCGTGAGCTTGTTGAATCAATGCTTCATTCAAGATGAACATCCACCAAAACATTGCATTCTATCCAAGACATGAAGTAACCCTTCAGGAAGATCAACATACTATTCTATCCAAGGCCTGGTAATAAGTTAGTTTGGATAGCATATAGCATGTACACTACAAAGACCTGTAAAAAAGTGCAAACCGCATAGTTCAGGATATGATATATGTCCACATTATTATTTTCATTAGTAGCTGAATATTGCAAGTCTACAACATTTTTACTTGTTCAGTCGAGACTGAGTCTCGAATAAAGACAGTTGTTATAGCCTAATTAAAGATCAATATAGAGGATATGTCCACATTATTATAATTCTTATTATTGTCACTTGGCTGCAATGTAGATATAACATTGCATTAGCAAGTTCTACGAGTGGTCGCCCTTAACTAGCCCTATTCAGAGCTTAAAACATGGACTCATATACTCTACGTTTGACCTGATCTAAAATTGCTTCTGGTTACGACTTTGAAGCTAAAAGAATTAATGAATTCCGACTTGATATGAAAGAGTTATGGACACTCAAATGAAGTATTTTTGCACATAAATTTTCATGTATCTATACCATAACACATAAATTTTCATAGAAAAAAGCGAGATATTACCTGAAGTTTAGATCAACAAACTCACATCCTCGCTTACTAGCTTCATCCAAATGACGGAGGCTGCATGCTGCACACACATGTCATATTAATAGTCAGCTTCTATTTTTGCACGTAAGTTGACTAACAAAAATGATTTGTTACATGAGCACAAAGCAACTTGGTTCAATGCAGCAAGTCATAAATGGAAAAGCAGTTTTACGCCTTTACTCACACGCAGTGTGACATACCAAACAAATTGACTGAATCTCAACCTATAAATTCCATTCTATTTTCATTCATGCATCCATCACCGGCATTTCTACTCAATCACACAAATTTCCCAATATCAATTACCAGATACATGCAGCTCAGTCAACAGAACTAGTATGCTTTAGTTCTCATATCAAATCATACACATGCACTTCAGATCAGTTATAAGGATCTGTGTACATGGGGCAATAATACACACAAATGAGCAGGGCAGCACAATCAAAAGTGTCTGAATTCGAATTATAATACACTGGGGATAATACCCAATCAAAAGTGTCTGAATTCGAATTATAATACCCAATTATAACACACAAATGATAGCAAATACACTGCCGCACTATAATACTGGGGATATTACCCAATTTAAACACAATAGCAGCATATTAAACCTAATTTAAACCCAATTCGAATTCAATTTAAACCCAAATTAAACCCAATTCATATTTAAATTTAACGGTGATCTAGTACTCACCTCCAGAGGCGATGAGAAGGATGGACAGCGGTGGACTGAGGCTTCGCCGGTCAGCTGAAGGCATCGCGAGATGATGATAACTCATGGACTGCGGTGGATCGATTATTGACAAAGGAAGTCGGTCGAGTACCAAAACCCTAATTTGGGTATTCGGTGGTCGCCATTGCAAAATAAAAAGAGGGATTATTCGGCCGAAAGTTTTGATAAGGCAAAAGTCGATCGTGCCTATGTACAGGTATAGGGGAGGATTTGATATGAATTTCATACGGCTCAAAGCCGCATCAAATGAACTAATCCGGGACTTCGTTGATGGACGGTCAGATTAAGGGTGTTTGGGGTGGTGCGGATCGCAAAACTTAGTTTGATACGGATTTGAGCACTGTCAAATTTGATATGGCTTATAGCCCAATTTTACGCCCGCATCCTGGTGTGCCAAATTGGTTGATATGGTGTAGTGTAAGGAACACACCCTGTCCTTAACAAATACAAACAACCCTAGAACCCATGAATGGCACTTCCAAACAGAAAGTATTTGATAGAGATTGAGAAGAGAAAGAGAATGATACAATTTGTATTGAAAACGACAGAGTATAATTGTAGAAATCAATAAATTAAGTTAGAATAATGGTGGTAGGAGTAAGGATGAAGAAGGAGAAGAAAACTTGGTTAAAAATTCGAAAATGAGCCCTTTATATAGAGTCCCAACGGTTGCAATAGTTCTGAATCATTTCAAATAATGAAAAGACACTTCCTTTGAAATTTGAAAATGCGACGGTTATATGTCGACATGTCAAATGTTGTATGTCAACATATGTATGATATTTGAATTTTTAAAATCATTTTTCAAGTGTCCAACTCAATATATGTTTTGGAAATTCTTGAATTAAAGCTAGTTGTTTAAAATGAATTTTCTAAAGTATAAAAACATATTAATATATAATTTAAACATATAAACATATATATATATAATTATACGATATAAAACTATATATTATAATTATAAACATATATATAATGTAAATATAAAACTTTATAATATGTATAATAAACATATATATATATATACATATATTTGAAAATATAAGTAAAAATAATTTGAAATCATTTAGATAGGGGTTTGAAAATAGGATGATTTGAAAACAGAATTTGAAAGTGCTAACCGGAGTTTTACATATTAACTAGACTTTATTACTTTGATATTCCTGAGCTCTTGAAATCTTGATATCTTGATTCTCATGAGTCTTGAATCTTGAAATCTTGAATCTCTTAAACTGTACAGTCTTCTATATTACCTATATATATTATTCATGCATATATCTATATTTTTTTTTGGATAAAGGTGCTAGTATATATTTTATAACCAATAATGTTAATAATTAAAACAAGGTTGTTGTCATCAAAATTCCACTCTCCAACACTGCTTACTAATCTCCCTCCTCTCTCTCGGAGCCATGTGGCACACTAGAAATGCAAGAGGCTTGGCATTCTCTACCAAGTGTATCCGAAAATCAATCTCGCACCTAGGAGGTAGCCCTCTCACCTCCTCGAATACGTTCGGAAAGTTTCAAACTACGAGCACCAAACTGAGATCATATAAAGAAGCATCTAAGGAATCCAAGAAACTGAACATGACTGAACCTCGCGGGTCACAATAAATCTCGAGAGTCCTACCATGGCACGTCAAAATCCTCACAACTCTCCTCTCACAGTCAAGGATGGCGCCATACATGGTCAACCAATCCATTCATAGAATAATCCCGTAACCCATGAAACCCAGCACATATGTGTCACAATCAAACTCGACGCCAAGAATAGAAATCCTCTAACCCCTACACATCATAGATAGGTGAGCCATACTCCTATGGGATTTGGGACGACCATTGGATTAGAAACTATAGATAGGTGTAGACTATCAACAAAAGAACTAGATATGAAAGAATGAGAAGCACCGGAATTGAACAAGGTCCAAACATGAAAGTCGAAAAGAGAAACCAAACCTTCTACATCGACCTTCCTACCTAGGTCATGATTGCTACCACTGGTTTGAGCCGCCTCAAGCAATTCAACCTATGCTCGGGATGGACAAGCTCGCTATCACTACCTCCGAGGGAACTACCTACTACAATGTCCCATCTATCTGCACTAAAAGCAAGCGCCCTTCTTAGCTGTCTTCTTGTAATATTTTACGAAGTGCCCCGTCATGCCACAACCATGTCACTTCACTTCCTTCTAAATTTGCGCTTTATTCGTCTACTCTCCCTTTTTCACTTTACCTTTCTTACGCCACCACTTTTTCTTTTCAAAACTCGTTTTGGCCACCTCAGTCTTAGCCTCATGTGTACTCTCCATCCTATCCTTGTGCATAAGAGTCATCTCCACCAGAGCCTCAAAAGTCGCACACATAGGAATGTGCATCAAGGCCAGCCCTTAGTGGGGTTTATTCAGCCTCCTCGTAAACCTGAATTCCTTTTGATGCGCAGTACTAACCAGATCTATGCCAAATCTCGCCAACTCGTTAAAGCTATTCGCATACTCCTTAACCAACATATCACTCTTTCTCGGACTCAAGAATCTTCCCAATTGCATCCCTTTTTCCCCTTGTGATAAAAACTTTTTCTAGAACTTATCCTTGAACTCATCCCATGACCTCATCGCCTGCTCTTCCTTGGCCACTTCCCACCAGCACGATGCGTCTCCTTTCAATTGCTAGGCGGCCAACTGAATCCTCCTCCTGTCGTCAAGCTCTAATAATTCAAATGTAGTTTTTCGTTAATTCAGATAAAACACAAATTCTTCTTTGAAGTGTACTTGGTCCTCTCTTGCTACTATGTTTGTAGTTGTTGAACTCTTGATAATTGGCAAAGAAGTATTATTTCCAATTTTGACTTAAAAATACTTTTGTTTAATTCACTAAAAACCATTTTTCTTAATCATCTCATATAGATGTTTGTTTTACTGCAAGAGATGCATGCTGAAATAGTTTGAAGCAAAAAAATTAAGGAGTATTCACGATTTTGTCTGTATAAATCTTTTTTATATTATTTACTTCATGCTCCCCATAAGTACTCTCATATCAATGTTCTCATGGTTACTTTGATTTTTCTAGAAAAAAAGTAATTACAAATTTCCTAGTTTAAAATTTCATATCTTTAAATTTGAAATTCAAATTTTTAAATTTTATATTTGAAGTTCTAATTTTTAAAATTCAAATCTTCAATGTTTCAAGTTTGGAATTAAATTTTTTTAAAAACTAATTCTATTTTTAATATTTCTTATCGATTTTTTCCTTTTTGGCTTATATTGCAAATTTGACTTTTCAACTTTTTAAAAAAACAATTTTTTCTACCTTTTGAACTTACAAAAAATTTCAAAGTTTAAAATTTTCGAAAATCGAATCGTACATTTCTAAATATACAAAAAAAATCGATTTGGAATTCAAAATTCTATTTATAAAAAAATATATTTTCATTCTATTTTTTTAATATATATTAATAAAAAATTAGAACATATATTTCTCCATTTATAATTATATCATAAACAGTCAGTTCCCACCGTTGTGCGGTTGTACTAAAAGCTACCAAAATTGCATATTTCCCCTTCTTTTAATATACTTGATCACTTATGTACATTGTGATTAGGCATATGATATTGCAAAATTGTAGAGCTCAACCAACATGAGATTCACATATCTGACTCTCTTTTAATGTTACAATTTTAACACTCGTGTCAGAATCTTTTCAATGATACCATTTAACACTATAAATGTGCCTACTGGACCCCATAGGTTAGACGAAAAGAAAAAAAAGAAAGTCCAAATTTTTAGTTACAAGCATGAGATAAAGAACATGATGTTGAATGAAGACGGTTGGAAGAGGACTTGGTCAATAGGGATTCTACCTAAGACATGCTCTTGGATCCTCCTTAGTGGTGAAAAGGACAGTAACTATTGTTTGGAAGTAAGATGCATTCAATATTTTCGGTGTTTTATTTGTGATACTCTGCCAGTTTAAAGTTTAAGGCTATGAGATTAATTTTAACAGTTATTTTCTTTGAAATCATGTAATTTTTTTAATGGTTAAAAATAATGAAGCAATAGACATGTATGTTTTGAAATAAATTTTAGTTTCTTTTATAATACATATATATATATATATATATATATATATACATATATACACACACACACACACACATGCACATGTATGCATCTTGATAATGATGGATGATATTATTAAGAGTTATACAATGTTGTCCAAAAAATAGGGAGTAGAATCATAATGATCAACTAATGGACAAAGGATAATGTGGGTAGTGATATCGTGGTTACAACTTTCTCTCTATACTACTTATTCTTCATTTTGGGCATAGTAAAATTGTTTAGTAAATTATTAATGATCAAAACAATAATATTTGAATAGCATAACATCTAATGATTATTTCAAACATACCAATCATTGTGCATATCATAAATGAACCAAAAAGCATTTTACCAATCTAACAATCTAAAATTATGCAACATTTTTCTTCAACAACTAAATTAAAAACAAAAATTGTACAACTATTGAACACATGTTAACAATCATTGTTTTAAAGTGAAAGTCTAAAATTTAAAATGAAAAATCTCATTCTACCTAATGAGTTTATACATAAGGAGTTGAATTGATGAATATTTATGTGTCCAACACGGACATATGTTAAAAAAAATCTAAACATAAATTATTAGGTTAACGTTTTATACAGGTAAAGCTATAACAAGCATTTAGTTCAACATATCATAAAATTATAACTATCATTTAATTCAACGAATTTCTAATATAATCAATAAATTACTTTACAATATTATTAATACCATCAAAAGAAAACAAATAATCTATGTATCCATGCAACGTACATGCTTTCTACTAGTGCCCGTAATCAAAATTCAATTTGCTAAAAATAAAAGACAATTTGTAAAATATAAAAGATTGTTCAATCTTTTTATTCAATACTCAAAATCACAATATAAAATAATATAATATTTTATTTTGTTACCTTATCTTGCTCAAGTGTAGATAAATATGCAGGTGTGAGGAAGTTCTTCGAACTTTGAAGTTGCTACTTGGGTACTATAGGCATTTCCTCCTTATAACCTTTCCTCGGATCAAGTACACTAACTATATCGCAAAACCAATACTGTTCATGTATTAAATAATAGTTAGTAATGCATTAATATAGGTGAATATATCACAACATAAATGAAAATATTCACAATAAATTACTAAGCAGAGGGAAAAAAGTTACAAGTAAGATCGTCACTCAAGAATGATTGGCACATGGATCTTGGCTTTTCCATTTCATATTCTATTTCAAATATGATAAAATGAAAAATAGCCAATCAACTGAAAGAAAAATCTACAATATAATCAAGAAGTGACCAGTTCAATTATGACTTACTACCTGCACATTTAATTAAAATAAATTATTTTTAATTATACAATTAACCTTGCTTTTAAAAAATAAAAAATAATCGGTTTTTATTTTTAACCTAAAAAAAAGAAAGAACACATCATATGCATTACAATGAACCTCACTACATCTTCATACTTCTCCTTGTTATTCTTCTTCACAAGATCTGAGGTTTTCTTTACAATTGTTAACCTCTTAATATATATATATATATATATATATTTTTTTTTGCTATTAGATATTTCTTAGCAAATGCATGGCAATTGAAATTTAAGCTTTTTTTTCTTTTGGAATCAAATTTTATAGTTTTGTACGTTTGCTTGGAATACCAAAAATTTTAGAATCATATTTTGAAGTTATACATAATAAATTACCATTTATATTAAAATTATATAAATCTACATGGTGTTTAACAATGTATCCAAGCATAAACTACTGGACTTAAAATCCCTGCCCTTAAGTTTTTTTACATAAAATAAATTAACAAACTTATAAAAAGGCGTTTTGTTTTTCAAGATTTGCATTTGACATTCTTTAAATTTAATATCCAACATAAATTTATGAAAACCGATCAAACTATTTCTATATCTTTTCGTGGTTCTCTGGTTTTCTGCATTTTGCCAGAAAGAAATTCATACACGATATAATATCAGCAATTTGCACAATTTTATTTCCACCAAAAAAACAACAACATCGGTTCTGAGGCTATTGTCTTCAATACCTGCTCTACTTCCCGATCACCCTCAGAATCAACAGGTCTAAACACTAATCCGTCAATCACCGGCTTATCTACAGGCATGGATTTTCCACTCTCTTGCTCTTCTATAGACATGGATTTCCAAGTCTCTGGCTCAGTCGGATCCACGGATTCTCCACTCGCATGCTCTAGGCTACTTGTGGATGAGGATCGATCTGGATTTTCAGTCTCAGTTTCATACCCAATGTTCTCCTATAGCATGCGCAATTGCACGCTTTTTCTTATCAGTCTTTCTAGTATCCACCATTTGGCCATGCGTTGCAGGCTTTTGGTTTCTCGGCAGCGTAGCGGTCCTTTTATTATCCACCATTTGGTCGGCTGAAGAATTCATTAGGAGTTCCATTTTTTGAAATGAAATGGTTTACCCTGAATCTAAATTGATTGAAGTAAGGAAGAAGGTTAAGGTCGAATACCAAGGAACGTTAAGTTTCTAAGTACACAGGAAACACCTTATAAAAAAATAAGTTGCTTTAAGTTTATTTTACTCGATTAATGATGCTGCCAAAATTTTGAATATGGTCACTACATGAGATTTAATAAATGTAAATTTTTTTTTTTTCAATATAATTTATATAATCAAGTTATTAAAAAACATAAATTTTGCGATTTGATAATGAAAGCAAATTTCATTTTTAACTTTTGAATGAAAAACAAATTAGGGTTTTGTATGTTTAAAATGATTTGTAATTATAACATGATACGTTAACAATATAACAACCTATGGGTAAAAGGTACTTAATCTTATTTTTAATGTTTTTTTAATTCTTTTACCAAAAAATTTATTATTTGTTTTATTCATGGGTAAAAGGAATGGCCTTTCATCAACGAATTCTAAGAAGGCTAACACTGCACTGCATTAAGCTCAAACCATACTTTGTAGTATCCACATGCCCTGGATTCGGTCTCTGATAAAACTTTGCTACTAGATGGCCAGGCATTTACCGAAATTGGGCCCCAGTGGTTCCATATTCCTTGAAAAAAATATATACCAATAAAATTGAGCAGAAGTACAGTAGTTATATAGTATACATGGTTGAAGGGCACTAAGGCCCATGAACATTCTCAAATATTAACAAACGTACAATGAAAAAAACATCAAGGAAGAAAGGAATACCAGAGTAAGGAAATCATGTCTAATCCTAATCATTCATATATAATACCACAAGAGTAGCAATATACATATGATGTAATGAACATAAAATTTACGTTAATTTTTCTAACAAAAGTATATTAATTTTTTTAGATAAATAACTAACGGAAAAATAGAATTTTAGAAAATAACATATAAACATGAGTTTTTGATAAATAGGTGAAAAATAACAAATTTTATACCTCGTCTCATCGCACTGATGTCCATAGAATATTTGTCTGTTCCATTTGGATGAATGGTTAGAAACCTATAAAGTTTTATCGTTCCAAGTTAAAAACAATTATAAGTGAAACTTACCTTGATTATTTAACCGCTATAATTTAGGAAATTACGTATTAGTAATGTAAGAATTAGAAAAGTAACGTATGAATTTTTTTTTGTAACTTATATTTCTTCTCCCTATGAATCTCTCCGCCTATTCTCTTCTCCTTCATCTCAGAAAACTCTACAAATTTTTTTTGAAAATTGGTACTTTATATTATATATACATATATGTGTATATATATAATTTTACATCCTCAGTCGTACAATTTCTAAACAAGTGATGCAGCACTCACCTAAAAACTCACTCATATACATGTACAACCTAAAGATATAAAATGTAAAGACATGTACATCACAAAAATTTCAATTTCTACTTCACCATGCCAGGACGTGCCTTTGAAGCGCCCGACTCATACCTTGCCCGCGTCAAGCATGTTGCATGTCATTTTCCTCTCCCTACTCTATCGCTCGCTCCTCCTCGCTCCGCTCAAAAATCTGCCCACGTCCTTGTCGTGTCCAAACCCCGCTTCCCCACCATGTCCGCCTCTTTCCCACTCCAGGAACATGCTTTACCACTTGGTCCCTTCTTTCCCTCTGCCCTGCCATGCGAAATCCACAATGTTTTCCTTTCTCCATCTTCCCCTCTCTCTACCGTGCCCGACCACACGTTCTACCGCGTTCTTAGTCCATAAAATCTTCAAAAGGACTCGATTTTTGCGGATATGAATTCATGTAACATCTTCTTTCATATTTTCTACTATGTTTAATACAAAGGTATAATTTGTTTAAATATATAGTTCAACTTTTAATTTACATTTGAGTTTAAAACATAATAGGTTATGGATTAAAAAATCATTCAGTTTATATGCTAAGCTATTAGCATCAATTTGGAAAAACTTTGTGGATTTCTTTTGATCGCTTTAACTTCTTTTCTTCCATCCAATCATTGCGAGTCTTTTTTAGTCATGATTTTCATTCTTTTTATATATGATAGATAATTCAGAATGAAAGGCCTTGTGAAATATTTGTTGATGTTGGAGTTGTTTTATAGTTACATATTGAGTTGTAGTTATTTGTAGTTGGATAATTTTACATTTTGTTAGAAATATTGTATGGTCGGATAATTTAACTTAGTTGGAATTTTTTATGGTTGTATATTTATAACATCGAATTGAGATTATTTTTATGGTTGGATATTTATAACGTTGCGTTGGATATGGACAATGTGTTGGATATATACACTATTGATTGGATATAGATGTTTGGCCAGATTAAACCCATACTTGTTATATATATACACATATAGTATTAAACTTTATGTTTAGGATTGAAATTAAATGACATGAAAATATAGGGTTGTTGAGATAGTTTGATATAATACATGGTTTAAACATTGACATTATTATTTGTGAAAGGGACATAAACTGATATTAGTGTAATATGAAGATTAGATAAAAATGACACTAAACTTTATGGACATTGAATTATGATGTTATAAACCTTTGTTTGGTAGTTTTGATGGGCTGAAATGATAGACACCCAAGTCATCTTTTTAATTTCAATCGGGACTGCGGGTTGAAATGATATATATGCCTGTATTACTATATAAATACAGATTGAAATGATACACATCCGTATTTCTTGGCCTATGATAGTAATTATATATGGACGCCGAGGTTATATTATTTTTATTTTGTAATTGGTATAGTTGCGAATTTGATATTAATTTGTATGTATTGTATATTAAGCGCGATTTGAAAATTTATAAAAGAAGTCAAACTATTATACTCAGAATTATATTAGGATATTATAAGTAGTAAGATATTTAATCGGTTAAAGTAAGAAGTTTATTAAACTATATATTATGTATTATCAAATAACATATTTTATTTCATAATTATTTTAGATTTTAGATTTTGTTTTTACATTATAGTTTAATATCATAGTTTGAATATATCTTTTCACTTTAGTCATATAGTTATTTTCTTAAACTCCTTTATTTTGTAATTTTATTTTTTATATTATAATTAAATATTAAATTATGTATACAAATTTTAGTTATATATTTTAAATTACCTATTTTATTTACATTTTAAAATTCTATATTTTATTTACATTTAAATATTATGTTTTATTATGGATTTTATTTTTATATTATATATTTTGGTGTGTATCTTTAACTCATATGTTTTAATATATTAAACGTAATACGGGGTTCAGTATGGGTAATCTTTTGAAGTTGATTAAATAAAAGAATCGATTTTATTTAAGTTATTTATTATAAACTACTTTATAAATATTAAGATGTTAAAACTGAAGATTTTAAGTTATACTTTAAATCAAAAAAGACTTGATGCTAAGAAACATAAAAAAGATGATCTTTAAAGATAAACGGATCAATATTCGTTATTTTGTTGATATTATTAATATTATTTGTGTTGGCCACGGTTGTAGTAATAGTTAGCCAGTACCAAAGAGATTGGGATCAAATACTTCGTAATGCTCTACGAGTACCGAAAACCACTTTGATAACAACTACACGGAGTAGGCCCTGAACGAAGTAGGTTAGTGGTGAACGAGTTAATAAGGTATATACGTGCATGGACCTGACCCCCTAGGTTAGCTTGACATAAATAAAATTAGGAGTGTTGTTGGGCCAAGTGAGCTTGCTCCTCCTATCGAACATACTTCTTTGTTAGCGTTGATATTACTATTGTGGTTGATTTGGATGCACGTTCTCGATTTTAGGAGACAATGATGCGAATTCTAATGGTGATTTGGCCAGTGAATGATGCCATGCGCTATCCAACTAGCACTCATGGTGGGACTATACCTCATACTCTGACAAGGAATGTAGTATTCATAGCTATAGGAAGACCACCCGCCTATAATGCCTTTATAGGTCTACTCTCTCTTTTGGCTCTAAGAGACATTACGTTCAAAGCTTATTTTGATATGAAGTTTCTCGCTTCTAATGGCATATAGGTGGTGAAAGGAGGACAACCTTGCGCTCGATACTGCTACATGAACACTGTAAAGACTGCCTGAAAAGGTGAAGTCGCGAAAGATGTGGAAGCCAACATTTGCATTATGAAGCTCGAAGCATAGCAACGAACGCTCCCACTCATGATTGGGTCCAATGTGATTGAGTCGGATGAAGGAGTAGACCCATGTATCAAGCATGAGAGGGCCAATGTAGTGTAACAACCCGGAAAATCTGTGCCAATTAAAAAAAATTATTTTGGTGAATTTAACAGAATTTGATTATTTAAAATGTATTATTTTAAATAATAACGACGGAATATTTATTTTCGATGAAGTTAAAATGAATAAATTTATTTTAATTATATAACGAGCCTAAAATGGCGCTGCAGTTCAAAAATTCGATTTCGAATTTCAAATGAATGTATAAGATTTAAAATAATTCGGATTTCAACGAAACAAGAAATATTTGAGTTTGTTTGATGATATCTTTCTAACGGGGGTAAGAAACTGAGATTTCACATTAGGAGTTGAAAGATAAGTCCAGTTTAAAATTCAGAAAAGTCGCTGTGGAATTTATACATATTTTAATATATATAAAGGCCCTTAAAAATGGAAATTTTGCAAATAACCTCGGTTTTCGACGAAACCACTTTTGTTGAATCCGGGATGTCCAATTATTGCTAGGTATCAAAATTCATAATTTTCTTAATCAATATGTGAGCGTGGCGAAGTTAAACGTGTTTTAACAGTTTTAGTCAATTTTGATCGACCAGAAAATGGCCATTTTTCAAACGCTCTCAGAATTCGACGAAATTAGTTTTGTTAGGACCGTATCGTCAATATGAAGCTAGAAATAATTTTTCTGGAATTTTTAAAGTCAGTATGTGGCCCCGGTAAATTGAAATGTGCGTTCAAATTGAATATATATATATATATTTTAATTTGAACGGAAACTAATCGTAACGATTGAATTGGCCTACGTGGCATATCTCATTGTGTTCGGAATGAGGGTAATTAGCTAGGGGCGACAGTCGTTGGGTCTCGTTTGAGATTCGAATAAAAAAGTCAACTTTTTTGAAGACAAATTAAAATAAAATATATTATATTATAATATAAGAGTCAACTCTTACTCTATCTCTCCCTTCCCTCTTATCCGATTCAGAGCAGAAAAATAAATAAATAAAAAACGCGATCGAAGGAAGTCGCCGCGCCATGTCAGGCGACCGCCGTCGCGCAACCTCACCCCCCCTCCTCCGATCACCCCCTTGCTCTCTCCGTCCTCCTCTCGTCAAGCACGCACTAATCCAGGTGAAACCGCCCCACCGAACCCTAGCTTCCCCAAATCGGCACAAACCGCCCCCAAGACCGCCTCCGGCCAATGCGGCACCGCCCCACCACCTCAGGTCCGACGCCGCCCCTCTGAACCCCCCCTCCGACGGTGAAGACTTCCCTCCTCCATAAACCGAAATAAAAGTGAGTTCTTACTTTTATTTATTTATTTAGTATTATGCAATTAGTTCAATTAACTTTGTAAATGAATAAAAATCTGAATTTTAATATGTAAAAGCATTGAAAAATATATATATGATTTTTTTACATAAAAGGATTATTTTTAATCATAATGATGTGATTTTTCATTATATAAAAATATGATTTTTATATAATGTATAGAATAAAAATATGATTTTTATATAGTGGAGATAATAAAAATATGATTTTTATATAGTGGAGATAATAAAAATATGATTTTTATGTATGGAAAACGTTATTAAAAGTGTGATTTTTAATGTGAACAGTGTGGAAAGGTTTGAGTTAGAAAATCAAGCGAATCCGAACCGTTTAGAAATGAAATGGCGGAGTGGAACCCCAAGTTGAGAACTTCTCACTTTAAATTTTCTTTTCTAGTTATATAAATATATACTAGGATGCAGACGGTGTTTAGTAGCACCCGACACCATCGTCCACAGACCATGGACTTGTTTGTTTGGTTGTGTAGTTGGTTAGATTATTTGTGTGAATTTGGTTGTTTGGGTGAGATTGAATTGATTAGATTGGTATGGTATGGCGTGGGCCATTATTAGACTGGGGATAAGGCTAGGCCTTGTCCCGTTTCTAGTATTGAGTCGTTATGCCGCCGAAATTTTCTAAAATAAGTTAGAAAAATAAAAATATCATTTTTATAGGGTAAATGAACCGAATAAATATTTCATCGTTAAAAATATAATTTTTAACGTGTATGTGAATAAAATAAATACTCATTTACAAATTAGACGATTTTTTTATGTACACTGATTTGACGGATATGGATTGGGACGATAAATTTTACACGTCGCCCAACTACACAAATAAAATCTGTGTTTGTTGATTTGAAACCCCACACGGGTATTGGGATGATATTTGACGTACACTAGTCCCAATTGTATAGTTGTATGTCGAGCGATAGGTTGATAGACAGTTGAGTAGTGCACTCTGGATGATGGATGATTGTTTATCACTTTTGATATATATACATGTGTTGTATGGAAATCCATAGAAATATAATCTATGGTAATTGGTTGGGCCTCATTCCAGTTTTGAAATGAATTTGATTTGAATTAAATTTAAATTTGAAATGAATTAGAAATGAATTCGATTTGAATTAAATTTGAATTTGAAATGAATTAGAAATGAATTCGATTTGAATTAAATTTGAATTTGAAATGAATTAAAAATGAATTCGATTTGAATTAAATTTGAATTTGAAATGAATTCGATTTGAATTAAATTTGATTTTGAAATGAATTAGAAATGAATTGGATTTGAATTAAATTTGAATTTGAAATGAATTAGTAATGAATTCGATTTGAATTAAATTTGAATTTGAAATGAATTAGAAATGAATTCGATTTGAATTTAATTTGAATTTGAAATGAATTCGATTTGAATTAAATTTGAATTTGAAATGAATTAGAAATGAATTCGATTTAAATTAAATTTGAATTTGAAATGAATTAGAAATGAATTCGATTTGAATTAAATTTGAATTTGAAATGAATTCGATTTGAATTAAATTTGAATTTGAAATGAATTAGAAATGAATTCGATTTGAGTTAAATTTGAATTTGAAATGAATTTGATTTGAATTAAATTTGAATTTGAAATGAATTAGAAATGAATTTGATTTGAATTAAATTTGAATTTGAAATGAATTAGAAGTGAACTTGAAAATGAATTGAAATGAATTGAAATCGCATTGAAATCGAATTGAAATTGAATCGAATTGAAATGGTATTGAAAACGATTTTAAAAGGATTTATAAAATACGTTTTGAATTGAAATCAACGAAATATATATAATATATATATTTAATGGCCTGAATAGAACGCGCCGCGCTGCGGCAATTCGCGAATTTCGACCATTGACTTCGAATTGACGTTACGGGAGATCTGACCGTCGGATTCTCCTGAAACCGGGACCGTTAGGTTCGTATCGAAAAGAGCTTTCCAGTGAATATTAGAAATTTGAAATCTAACGGTTTGATTTGGAGATACTTCGAAATCAAATTTAGAAAAGGTCGCTGTAAGTGCAGTTCGACGACCGTTATTGGAAATCGACTGTACGGGCCTTGATAAAATTATTAAAAATATCAATAATATGTGTAAAATCATAATAAATGATTTTGAAAGAACTGGGATGAAAAATTCCCTATTTGAAAGGATAAAAATATATTTTTATCGAAATGAACTAGATGTGAACTAGAGTTAAAATTCAATATTTTTAAATAAACAAATTGGATCTGAAGTGGTTTTAAAAATAATTAGAATTTCCGATATACATATTGGAATGGATTTGAATCGAAATTATCATCGGAATATTTCGATGTTGGATTTCGTGATTATATAGATATGGTTGTGGAAATTTGAAAGATATATTTATATCGTTATTTCCAATATGATATTTGTTGGTTTCAGAATTTGATATTGAATATAAGCCGATATATTTTCTATTCAGAGCCTTGTATTTAATATCAAATGGGATTTTGGTTTGTCGTGAATGATATCTTTAATAATACTGTTCTTAAACCCAAATGGAGTTAAGAAAATTAGGAACTAACTGGGGATCAGTTAAGTTGAATGGTTTCTTGGATATTGATCTGATGTTGGTTTTAGCCTTCGGGGTTAATATTTAGGGAACTGTTCTCTTACTAATTTACAGTTAGGGACTGATAGAATGGAATGGGATTTTGGGTTTATCGTGAACCGTGTTTTAAATGGCATTGGTTCTTTAACCCAGTTAAAGATAAGATTAATTTCTTAACTTTGAAAAATCATTAAGTAATGATTTTTGGAGATTAAAACTAAATTAGGGTTTTAATGAATCTTTAATTAGTTTGAAATGATATTCAAAGGAAGATTAAAGAATAAATTTAAAAGAATTTATCTTTGATAAAATTAATGGGAACCTTTCCCTAAGAATGTGAAAATTAGAAACTAATTGTAGGTTAGCTAAGAAGAATGGTTTCCTGGGTATTGATCTGATGTTGGTTTCGGCCTTCGGGGTTAGTATTTGGGGAATTATTCTCTTACTAATTTACGGTTAGTGACTGATGAATTGGAATGAGGCGTATGTTGTGTTTGTGTAACATTTGTTTATTATATACGCGAGTTATTCAGAAATACCGGGCTTGTCCCATTCTAAATAAATGATACGACGATAAGTCGAAGATGAAGACGGTGGTTGAAGACCGGAGGTCTTCACGTCGTTTGGATAATTACTGATGATCTTGATTGCGCTGTACACCCAAGAGGAGGGAATCAGTTGGTGACCGTCCAGACGTATTTGGAGATCAATGGATATGCGAGGTACAAGGTGCCTCCGGTTTCGTTCAGACCTAGAACGAACTTGTAAATGGACTGTGTGTCTGACATTGGATATCATTCTGTGTGATTGATGTATATCGGTTGCATGGAGTGGTTTGCCTGTGTGGCATGCTGAGATGCAAATGATCAAGGCTTCTGTTGAAAAGCAGAGTCTTGTGGTTGATGATCAAAGCACGGCCTTTGTGGCATCGCTTTGTGTAGCGTTAATTCGCGAGCCTCACACCCCGGTGTGAACCAAAAACTGGAGAGGACATCAGGGAGGGCATGCGTTTTTTTCTAGTTAGGAGTGGCGTCAGTGCTTAAACTGGCTGACGAGTTTGACTCATGTGGTTGTTGGAATTGGAGGCGCCTCGGATTTATCGGTCGTTCTCGAACCGATGGAGTCATTCGTTGGCTCATTTACTCCCCATAGGGCGGGGAAACGCATGTTCAGGCATTTTAATCCACTCCGTGTGGACCGGCCCTGACGATCCTAGGGCTCACCTGTGTCTGGGTCCTGAGGCTCGGGCTAGAGAGTCTCG
Source organism: Allium sativum (assembly GCA_030737875.1). NCBI lineage: Eukaryota > Viridiplantae > Streptophyta > Magnoliopsida > Asparagales > Amaryllidaceae > Allium > Allium sativum. Next base: position 6,335,471 of record CM060912.1, read on the forward strand.
AATCGGTAGAGGACTATCTTTTGCCTCGGTTCACAGATGGAAATCCAATTTCCAAATACGACATGTGCGGTTTTGATTGTAAACCTATATATGGCGACATGATATATGGTACCCATGCCGTCTATGATTGATATTTATGATTGTATATAAAATTAGAAACTAACTGGAAACGAGCTAAGATGGGTGGTTTCCTGGGTATTGGTCTGATGTTGGTTTCGGCCTTCGGGGTTAATACTTAGGGAATCGTTCTCTTACTAATTTACAATTGGTGTCTGATTAAGAAATAAAAGATAATATTTCGCGTATCAAGCATTCTTTGGCTGTTATAAGGTAAAACCCTATCCTTCGGCTTGCGTTGCATTATGTGATGGGACCTGGGTCTTATAACAGCTTCATTGTTCTTTATTTAGCATTGCGCTGTTTGTTTATGCACTGGTATTCTTGGGAGGAAACCCGTTCCGTGTTATGCGGCGTGGTCCCTTGATTTACCTAACTATAAAAATAAAGATTAATAACTGCTTTAGTTCTCACACCAGTCACATGACTAACCTGAAGTTTATTGTTTAACCTAAACTCTGGGTGCCCTTATTTTCCGCACGGGCAGCTAGTGGTTGGGTTTTGTAGATTTATATTCACAGGATCCTGGTTTGTAGCTGAAGTGATATTCGGAAAGCTCTGTATCCGTGTATTCCTTTCAGTTATGTTGTGTATTATTTTTCCGCTATAGTAATGTATTTAAATCTATGATATTTTCTGTTGTAAAATATTTATTCATACTCTGTATATTCTTGTATTCTGATGGAAATGTTGTAATAAACAATGAAATGTTCTTCTGTTTGTGTTCTGTTTTGTCGTGTTCTCAATTCAATCTGTGCTTTCCTTACCGGGGAAGTTCGGGTCGTTTCATGTAGAGTCCTTCGAAGGGATCAAAGAAGTTCCTATATTCGGTTACGACCAGGAGTGTGTCATTCGATAGGGAGAAACTCTGATCCAATCCTTAAGGAAGAATTGATCGCTTTCCTCAAGGACAACCAAGACGTCTTGGCTTAGAGACATATTGATATGTGTGGGACTGACCCACATGACACTTTCTACATCCTGAACGTTATCCCAAAATTTGTTGTGGTTAAGCAAAAGAAGATATCACTTGGCCCAGAGCGCTATGCACCTCTAAAGGAAGAAATTCAACAATTGTTGGGCAATGACTTCATTCGTGAAGTTAAGTACCCAAAAAGGGTTGCCAACCTAGTGTTTGTGAATAAGGAAAATGGAAACTGGATGGCATTCATCGATTTCAACGACTTGAATGCTGATTTCCCTAAAGACTGCTTCCCATTTCCCAGAATTAACCAACTAGTGGATTTCACTACAATATATAAGCTATTATCGTTTATAGATGCTTATTCCGAATACAACCAAATTCCCATGCATGATCCGAATAAGGAGCATACCAATTTCATCTAAGAAGGGAAATTTAATCATATTAAAATTTCGGCAACATCTCTTCATGGATATTAAGTCCTTACTTTAGGAATAGTATTTTTTTAGGTATTTAATAAAATTGTGCATTTAATTAACACAAATGCATTTTTCTAAGCAACAGAAGCTAAGTTCTCAAAACAGAAAATAAAAATGGAAAATAAACCAAAACAAGAATCTTAATAAAAACAAAGAAAATATTTTTAGTCACCAATTTGAGATAAAAGAAACTTAAGATGCAACTAAAGCTTTCCACCACTTATAAATAGATCTAGTTGGAGTAAACCTCAACACGTTAAACCTTATAGTTTTCGACAGTGGATTGCACTGGCCAATGACCACATGATCTCCGTCCTTGACCCAGAATCAAGGGGAGATGTGGACAAGAATGTTTGAATGTCTTTTCTCATACCTATGATATTTTTTCACGTGAAGATAGCTCTTTCTGATCATAATAGTTCTACCCATTTTTGCATTATAGCATGCTCCTATAATGATGCGACTTCTAATGGTGACAAGGCTAGTGAATGATGCCAATGGCGCTATCCAACTAGTGCTGATGGTAGGTATTATGCCTTGTGTTATGACAATGAATGTAGTATTCATAATTATTGGAAGACCATCGGCCTGTAATGCCTTTATGCGTCTACTCGCTGTTTCGACTCTAAAAGCGTTGCATGTAATGCCTGTTAGGCTATGAAGTTTCCCACTCCTAACGGCATAGGGGTTGTGAAAGGAGAACAACCTTGCACTCAACACTGGTACATGAACTCTGCAAAGAATGCTTGAAAAGGTAAAGCCACAAAAGATGTGGAAGTCGCCTTCTACACAAAGAAACCCGAAGCTTTGCAGCGAACGCTCTTTCTCATGATTGAGTCCAATGTGATTAAGTTGGATGAAGGAGTGTATATATCTCTCAAGCATAAGAGGGATAATGCAGAGCCATTTGAAGCAATCAAAGAAGTTCCTATATTCGATTGAGACCCAGAGCATGTCATTCGGATAGGGAGAAACTTTAATCTGTTCCTTGAGGAAGAATTGATTGCTTTCCTCAAAGATAACTAAGAGTGTTGCTTGGAGACATATTGACATGTACGGGATTGACCCACATGCCACTTTCCACATCCTGAAATAAATCTCAAAAGATGTTCCGGTTAATAAAAGAGAAGAGCACTTGGCCTAGAGCACTATGCAACTCTGAAGGAAGAAATCCAATAATTACTGGACAATGACTTCCTTTTTGAAGCTAAGTACCCGGCCAGGGTTTTCAACCCAATGTTGTTGAAAAAGGAAAATGGAAAGTGGATGACATTCATCGATTTCATGGACTTGAACATTGGTTGCCCTAAAGACTGCTTCCTATTACCTGGAATTGACTAGCTAGTGGATTCCATAGCAAGACATAAGCTATTGTCGTTTATGGATGCTTATTCCGAATACAACCAAATTCCCATGCATGATCTGGACAAGGAGCATACCAGTTTCATCGTAGATCAAGGGTTATATTGCTATCACGTAATGTCCTTTGGATTAAAGAATACCGGCGTCACCTATCAACGACTTGCGAACAAGATGCTCGAAGGTCAAATAGGAGTCAATATAGAATTGTATGTGGTGATAGATAGTTAAGTCCAAGAAAGCTGTAGATCACATTCAACACTTCATGGAAATGTTTGACGTTTTGAGATGTTACAAGATAAAGCTTAACCCTAAGACATGCACTTTAGGAGCATCATATGAAAAGTTTCCAGGATTCATCATCAATTCCCATGCAATTGAGGCGAACCCAGAAAAGGTGAAGACTTTGAGGAGTATGGCACATCCCCCAAATGGCAAAGCATGTTCAGAACATGGTTAGAAGTGTGGTAGCACTTAATCGTTTCATTTTTGAGGCTATTAACAAGTGTGAACCTTTGTTTGACTTGTTGAAAAGGAGGGTAATGTTTCATTAGGATGATGAATGCAAGGTAGCTTTCCAACAACTCGCGACTACTTGGAAGATCCATCGGTCTTGTTAAAATTGGTAGAAGAAGAAGAATTGTACCTCTACTAGGTTGTAATTAACAAGACGATCAGTGCGGTACTAGTATGTGATGAGGATAGAGTTCAACGACCAGTGTACTACATAAGAAAGTGACTGGTGGGAGATGACTCGCGATATCCAAAGATCGATAAGTTTGTCTTTTACTTGATCCCCACATCTCGCAAACTAAGGACTTACTTCCAAGCTCGCCCGATGCATGTACTGACTCATCAACCACTGAGACAAGTCTTAGATCACCCGGAGGCATGCGGTAGATTATTGAAGCGGTCAATCGAACTAATTCAGTTCGAGATTACTAATCACCCAAGAGCGGCAATCAAGGAGCAAGCCTTAGCTGATTTCATTGTAGAATGCATAGGATGCACTTACGAGGATAAAAGGGAGGCCACTACTCTTTGCTAGCAAATATATGTGCACGAAGCATCCAACGAGCAATGTTATGGAGCTGGAGTTGTTTTGATAACTCCTATAGGATGAAAGACCAGTTATGCCTTGAGGCTGGAGTTCAAAGCAACCAATAACGAAGTAGGGTATGAAGCTCTCATCCTTAAACTGAAGTTGTAAGAAAAGCTTAACATGAAGAGTTTGTCCATCCAAACGAATCAATGCTCATTGTATGTCAGGTACTAGAAGAATTCAGGGAAAACCCTAGTCGACCAACCTCATATACTAGCGAGTCAAGGAGCTGCTTGTGTTTTTCGAGCGGTATAATATATGACATGTTCCTGGAGATGAGAATAGTAATGTCGATGCACTAGCCAAGTTGGCTAGCTTTGATGAGGTGAATATATTGGGGGAAATCGCTATTGAAGTATTATCCAACCCCAGTTTCGAGGATACCAATCATGTGATGGTCATTGTTGAAGAAGAGACGGGGATGTCTCCAATCAAAACTTAACTTACAGATGGTATTCTGCCTACTGAATGGAGCGAGATGCGTAAATTATTGCAAAAGGCATTTTGCTTTGTGATGCATGATGGTATTTTACGTTCGAGAGGATACTCAATGTCATTGCTTAGGTGCGTCATTAAGGACAAAGACTGAGATATCTTGAGTAAAATCCACGAAGGGCTTTGTGGCGATCATTCAGCTAGTCATAAGCTCGTTCGACGAGTGCTAAGTTGCGGTTAATATTGAACCTCCATGAATAAGGATTCACTTGACTTCGCAAAGCGGTGAGACAAGCATTATAGATTCTCAAAGATTGCCAGAGCTCCTTCTATGGAGTTAACACAAATGATTGATCCTTTTCCTTCTGCTACTTTGGGAATTGACCTGATAGGAGAATTCCCAATGGCCAAAGTGGGAATTCAATGTGCTGTTGTTGCAGTGGATTACTTCACAAAATGGGTTTAAGATGAGCCTTCCATTACTTCTGCAAGGATGGTCAAATTCGTGTAGAAGAACATTATTGGCCGATACAGGGATCCAATGTAAATCATAACTAATAATGGAATGCAGTTTAAAAGTAATTACTTTACTGATTCTACACACAATACGACATTAGGAAAGGCTTTTTTCAGTCACCCATCAACAAGCCAATGGAAAATGGAAGCGTTGAACAATGTGTTGAAGAACATCATTAACAAACGACTGGGGAAAGTCTACTCAGTCATTGTAAAGAGTTTGGATATGAGTATAAGAGCTTAGACGGCAGCTGTTCGATGATGTAAGAGCGGAGGACTTTATGAATAGTAATAAATGGAGTTCCTGTCGAGATTAGTGGCATCGGAAGCCAACTCAACACATACAAGCCCAGGTTAATGCAGAGAATTAACAAAGAAAGCAAAAACAAAGAACACACAAGGATTAATGAGGCTCGGCTGTAAAGCCTACGTCCTCGGGCAAAGAGAGTGATTTTATTTTTTCACAATGGAGAACTACACAAGATCTCATACAAAGCTTTCTGTAAATCACTCAGCTCACACTCTCGGGTTTTATTTTGTGGTTTCTTTTCTAAACCCTTGCACAATGATACAATATAAAGTATGGATTGGTTTTGGGCTTCAACAAGTAACGGGCCCACAATACTCCAACATAATAGTGCACTGAAAATGCACGTGATTGCACTTAAAGTGCGACAAACTTCATAATTACCTGAAATAAGAGCCCTCTATAAGAGTAGGCGAACTGACAATTGTGGGGGGGGGGGGGGGTTTAATAGTACATACTTGCTTCTAGGAATATTAATTGTTAACTTGCAACATAAATAAATGTAACTGATAAATAACATGTGAAGATTTTAAATAAATAAACACTTGCCTACATTTGTGCTAATAAAATATTGTATTAATTATAAGTAACATTTACAATTATTAAAAAACTAATAAAGTTGAGATCTGAAAATTTCTTAAAGAAACTAAATAAAAATTGAAACTTTTTAAATCTAAGAGCCTTCACTTTCATCGATTTTATTATCATTCTTAATTATTCATTTAAGAAATGTTCACCATGTATATGTAGAAAGTAAGGTAATACAAAGTGTAATATAACATAAATCTGAATTTACATGTGTATATATTTAGGCACCGACAGCAAGCACTAACTTACATTTGTCTGTATATAGACATTACTACAACTCCTATAACCAGGAAAAGTAGACTTTCTAGACCCGCAAAGAAATATTTGGGCTAATCCATAACAACCAATCAATTTATTGTCCTTTGTGGGTCTTCGTATTAATTTGTTATGCTTGGATCCATGATGTATTATGGATCATCAGAAGAAAAAAAACATTAAAATTTATATCGGTTTCTTTTCCCTTATTTTCAAAATTTACTGACATAATCCTTATGCATGTTCAAACGTTTTCCTTTTTGTTTTTTGTTGACAATATTACCACAATGTAGACAAGGATAGGTGTTTTAATATCATTCCATTTTCATGTTTTTCTTAGAATTTGATTTTTGGTTGGATGTGTTTGTCATATATTCCTTTCAAAATTTTCCAAAGGAAACTGGGTCCATGATAGTGGGATTTTTCATCTTTTATTCCTTTAAGGATATTAGATCAATTAAAAAAATGATCATATCAATTTAACTCATTCATTTACCTACTTTGAAAATGTATTAGTTGATCTCATTTATAAAAAGAGCTAGCAACAAGTCTATTGACTATTTATATGATGTAGCCCATGCTGAGAATGAAGGAGCCCAAAGTTTTGCTGAAAGCCATGAAGACCTCCCTGCGTATGTTTACAAAAACAAAAACAGATGTAACTTTCAAGACATGAGGCCGTTTGGGCTAAACGAAATTTGAACTAGAAGCTTACTTAGGAGGTATTTATTCCCAAAAATTAGAGACACATTATTAGTATTTATTAGAAACTTAAGAATTTAATTCATTTTGGTCCATCGCTTTTCTTCGAATCTAGATTGGAAATGAAATGTGCATCCGGTCTCAGTAGCAATACCTTCAGTGATGTGTAGAGGAGGAGTACTGTCCACCAAAGTAGCCACGAAATCACTAGCCGGGGTGACGAGCTCAAGATCTAAAAGAATATTAATGAGTATATCTGTACTAATATATTATACAAAAGCATGGTTATTAAATTTATTAAATTGAAAGTATAAATTCATTAGTAATTTAGCTGTCCCAAAACCCAGAACTCTCTAGGAGGAAAGGTAGGAGTCCTAGGGTAGGAGGTGCGCTACTTGATTGGCCATGACCATGACCACGAGGTGTCGAACTACTTGGTCCTCGACCACGAATAATCCCTCTGCCTTTTCGAATCCTTCCGAGTGGGGAGGTAGTTATAGTTGAGAGCAAATCCTCTATAACCAAATTCCTCTATCACCCTGTACCCACCCAATCAGAACCTTTGATTTCCACCTTCTTTCAATTAAGTCAGAGAGAGAAAGATGGCTTAATTGCAAAAAGGTGAAAATCAAGGGGTTTTGATTGGTTGGATACAGGGAATAAGATATTTTAGGTACAGGGGATTTGATTTCGTAACAGTTTGGCTAATATCGAAACACAGAAAAATATGTATTATTCAATAATAATGTAGTTTCCTTTTTCAATAGATATTATGATTAACTGAGGCATCTTTGGTTTCAATTTGGTTGCCTTTTTCTAATTTAAAAACTGCAATCCGGTTGCACTTTCGTGTTTAAATTGGGAAGTGCATGTTGATTGTAGTTTTACTCTAGATGAAGTAAGTGCAATGTGATTGCCCTTAACAGTGTAAATATGTTAGTGCAACCTCATTGCACTTTTTCATATAAATATAAAGTGCAACCGGTGTGCACTTCCTTACTTAAGAGGAAAGTGCAATCTGGTTTCCCTTGTTTTAAATATAAAAAGTTCAACACAGTTGCACTTTCCTCTTTTTAATAGGGAAGTGCATGCTGATTGCACTTTTGTCTAATTGAACCCTCAACATCATTAAGATCCACATAGTGCATGGTGTTTCCCCTAAAAGGAAAAGTGAAATTAGGTTTTCCCTAAGAGGAAATTTCTGGAAAGGCTTGAATCATCATCAGAGCCTCATCCAGGCATTTGGACCGTAGGTTAACATATCTAAATCCCAAAAAGAAGGGATTAGGAAATTCTGTCAAAGAGTCATATCGATAACGTCTGGACCAAAAGGTTCTGGAACAACTCGATCCGTCATTGGAGCCTTATCTAGTTTACTAGATTTGAGTCCTACAAGGAAGGGATCAGGTAACTATGTCCAAGTGCGAATTAATAGATAGGAGCCTGGACTAGAGATTCCACTTAGTCGTACGTTATGATTTATAATCGTCTCGGGTCTGGAAATGATTCGGTCTCCGAGCGGAGAGTTCAAGGCAAACTTGGCTCGTTAACGGGCGTTGCTTACTCCAAAAATGGTAGAAGGGTACCATTTACATGGTGTATCGCCTCTGTACCAATCCATTTAAACTCCATGTTCACCAACTTTAGACGCTATCGAGTACAACCAGCAAACTTTGCGAACGGGTATACTCCGAAGAGGAGCGTCGTTCCTAAGTCATGGTTTCTATTAGCTATTTCCCAATGTAATAATATAAATAACACAATAGGTTAGAAGCATGGTTCTTTTATTCATCAATCAGATGCATCAACAACGTTTATTACATAAAGCCAACAATACTAGCGCCTGTAGGTGTACATAGAAAACACGGTAAACTAGAGCACCACTAGGGGGTACATAACGGGAAACCTACAGAAATAATGCTAGAGATTGCCACTATTCCTAGCATGAATAAGCTTATCTCCATCAACGCTAGTCATCTTGTAAGTTCAATCGTGGAGCTCCTTCCTTGTCACGTACTATGATGACCCATTCTCCCGATCCTCGAAAGAATTGATAGTCATTAGAATATAACACATTAAGTATAACGGCAGAAGAAAAAACATTGCATTACGTTATAATAATGTACATCGGATTACATTAAAGGTTGACATTAGAGTTTACACGGCACATAGGATCATCATAATTATACATAATAGTTCTCAACAACATTTGATACGCAGCGGAATTAAAAGACAAGCAACATGTTCGGAGTCTTGGAAAGTCCAAATGAAACATCCAAATCCTGCTCCAACTCTAATTCCAAAACCAGCTTCCATACAATCCCAAAATGAACTAAGCTAACAACCTGAATACTAGGTTGCCCGTGTGAAAATATGGGCACTCGAGTTTGCTAGGGAAAAACAAACTATGATCTAGTCATGGGACTAGTATGAGAAACCCTATAGTTATTCTTAACTTATTTTAATGTAAAGCATATCATGGGACCACGCCATATAACACGAAAAGGGTTTCCTCCACACAAATGCCAGTGCATAAAACCACACAGTGCTTTTTGAAAAATGAAGCCATTATAAGACTCAAGTCCCATTACACAATGCAAGTGCAAACGGGGGGATAGAGTTTTACCTTATAATGGACAAACATGCTTGATACGAGAAAATCATTTGATATTACTATTAATTTCTAAGTGTGGAAAACAATTTTGAATATAAATATATTAATCTTAAACAGCGTAATACCCCACCCTATTATGTCGCCATATAGGTTTACAACTAAAATCGCAAAGCACGTATTGGAAATTGGATTCTATCATGAACCAAGGCAAAGTATCTTCCTTATCAGATTCAGACCATCTTTAGGAAGATGTCCAGGACTCAGGTGCTCGTGAGCCCTAGATCGGCAGAGCCGGCCCACCAATATCTGGTGAGATGGACAATTACTTGAACATAATGTTCTCATGTCGTATCCGACCTTCATCATGGTCGTTGATTGACCATCATCTGAGGGCCCTCAATTCCAACATCCACATAAGTAAATCTGTCTGGGCTCCATACCATGGTATAACTTTTAGCTATAAGGAAACGTATGTCCTTACTCTGTTGTCTTTCATCCTGTTTTTGGCTCATCTCGGGGTGTGAGGCCCTAGATTTGACGTACCACAAAGCTCTGCTTTTCAACAAAAGCTTTGATCTATCTGCCAGCAGTACTCAGCATGCCACAATGTCAATTCGCACATATGATTAGTTTCTATTAATAATATAACATTTGAGCTTATACGTCTCAAAAAGTGTGTTAAGCCAAGGGAATAAATTCTTCACCACCAACAAATATATCATTAATACCAACTAATCGTTCATGTTATGAAATACAGTATCTGACATACCATCCATTTACAAGTTCCTTCTGGGTCTGAACGAAACCGAGACACCTTATTCCCCGTTCAATTAAGGAGAGAGGCCCATGCACATCCAGACAATTAACAAGTATGTCTGAACCATCACTTCTTTAACCTCTTCAAGGGAGCTACGCATATTTAGGGCATCGACAAACAATCCAGTCGATGTGAAAATTCCCCGTCTTCCACCATCTTCTATCTCTGTGACTTTAAATCGTCGTATAATTATTCGAAATGGGCTGAACGCGGTCTTTTCGAATAATTAGCGTCAAAACAAAAATCCTTGTTGGATTATCAATTCACCAATTAAGTCTCCTATAATTGGTAATCATTTCATAAGATTCAAATCTTATTCTCAACTTGGTAGATTTATCTGACTACCCAAAAACCATCTTTAACCTTGTAAAAAGGTTTACTTAAGGATTAGATTCGATTTACAAAATAAAAATCCCCATTTCAAAGCATTACCCAAAATTTGTTTATAAAGGCATTACCAATATAGCCAAATACCACTTAACCAGTTTAACATTCAAAACCATATATAATTAGTTCAAACCCTTTTCAAATCATTTATAACACTTTATAATGTTTTTCCCTATGTTTAATTATATAAAAATAGTCCATATTCTCCACTTTCAATTATAGGCCATTATAGGTTTTGGCGCTGTTTTTATTAAAATTTGATTTGAATATTTCTCAAAATCCTACCGTTAGATTTTAAAACCCTTCTTATCATTTGAAATCTCTTTTCATAATGGACTCAATTGTTCAGTTTCGGAAAATCTGAAAGCCGGATCTCCTGGTACATTAGTTTAAAGTTACAGGTCAAAGTTCATGAACTACCGTTGTGCGATGAGTTCTATTCTAACCATAATTCGACGTATATAATAAATTACATCGAATGAGCTCAAAAACTTTTTGTTTGTTACATAGAATATATGTAATAATTTTCAAAAGTTATACTTTAATTTTCAACCTCAAATTCCAATTATTTCAATATTAAAGTATTATAAAATTATTTAAATCACTAAAATAGTATTATTTTTCAAACTTCATTATTTCTAATCCAAATTTTCCTGACATTCGTTATAAAAATGAATAAGAAAGTTTTTTAAAGGAAGTTCTTTTAAAACTCATCTTATATCCTAACCGAACTTCACTTTTACCAATTACTATTCGTTAAACTTGAACAAGCCATAACTATATGAAAATTACTTCAGATCAATTTGTTTCAGTTACGAATATTCATCGTAAATTTATAACCTTTGTGTCCATCCAAAATTGAAAATCAAATTCAAACTTTTATTTTCAACTTATTATTATATATATAAAATTTTCATTAAAATCCATTTTATTTGATGCAGACTTAACCAATGGACCAATAGTCGCATCTATTGGTCATATTCAATTGGTGTATCACATAATACTACATCAATCATCAAATAACATCCAATCCACATACATAGCGGAATACACCGTATAAGCCTTAACCATTAATGCCTATACAGGTTTTTCAATCAATAAATTAACCGCAATATCAATCAACGAGGTATATGTCAATCAGTTATCATTTCAATACCCAAGTAAGGTTCACGTCAACATTCATTAACTAGTTATTAGTGAATTACTTTCCAATGACCATTCAAGGTTCAAACAATCTCCAAAGTCAACATTATTAATTTTTATGTCGCATAGCCAAGCAACTACACATATATCAATTAAAAATGATATTTTCATCTTGCTAATCATCATTAAACATCATAATGAACATGTACTATCAATCAATAACCATCATATAACTCAGGTTAATTAACCAACTATAGTTAATTATAAACAAACCCTTTACGATTATCGGTTTTTCACCGTGGGTTGCACTCCGCCAATCTTTCAAGCGAATGGAGTCTGAATGGACTTCTGACGTCTATAAAGATTTCAAGATTTCAGTTGGGCAGAGTAACGACACTTTGGGGTTTTCAAATCGACAGACGAACAAAACAGACTCATATTTGGGTATTCGAGACAAACGGGACAGAGCATGGGGGTCCAAAGGGTTCGGACTTGGCGAGACTGACTTGAAGTTCATTGGTGGGGGTTGTAGGTTGGCTGGGGTAGGTGGTGGAGTCCAGACGTAGCTTTTCTGGGGTAGGGGTAAGGTGAATTTTGGGGTAATTTAGGGATTAATTGGAAATTAGGGATTTTAGGAAGGTTTTTTACGAGTTTGAGGTGGAAGGTGGCCACGACAAGGGGAGGAGGGGCTGGATGCGTTGCTGATCAGAGGGAAGGAGGGATGGAAGGTATGGATCAGGTCAGGTGGTGGCTTAAGGGGGTGGCTGCCATGGATGGAAGGTAGTAAGGAGGAGAAGTTTTAAGAAGGAAAAGGAAGTGAAAAGTGAAAAAAGAGAAGAAAGGAAGGGTATTTTATAGGAAGGAAAAGGAAGTGGATTGATGAGTTGTAAGGATATTAGGAGAGGGGAGAAAACACATTAAGGAGGCCTAAGATCTTGTCACTTCATTTGTGCTTGTTTCCTTTAAGGCTTATATAAAGTTATGAACGTGTTTTAGTTCTATCCTCCGTTTATCGCTCATGTGATCAAACGGTAAATCCGTTTAGCATGAAATTTTAAAACCTAACATAATTCGCAATTCCGGATCCAATGAAATAGGTATCACTAAACTGAAAGTTCGTTTGACCATCCGTTTTATTTTTTATTGTGTTTTCGCTTAACTTTGACCAATTAACCCAATACGTTTTTACTTTTCGATGCTCACATATTAACTCAAAAAATAAAATTGGGAGCCTTACATTTTTCGACATTTCAGATCCGATAAAATTGGTTTTGTTGAATTTCGAGATTGTTTGAAAAATATTTCCTTTTTAAGCTATTGAAATAACGTTAAATCGACGAATTTTTAAATTTGACTATAAATCCCTATAAAATTAATAAAAAAATCGAATTTAAATTGGTTTCAAATTTTTAGTTCATTACAATCACCCCTACTTAAAAGAATTTCGTCCTAAAAATTGGATGAAAGTAAAGCTTAAATAGAAATGATATAACAAAAATAAGTTTACTTCTCAAAAGGGCTATTCAGAGATATCCACTCTGCACCTAGGATAAGCCTTTTAAATATTGTCTTACATTTTCCATGTACAGTCTCTTGGATCTCTGCTCCACTACGCTTTGACTAACTTCACCTTTTTGTTTCTCAGTTCTTTTATCTCTTTGCCAATTATCTTTTAAGGCTCTCTTCGAACTGCTAAACTTGAGGTGATTTCCAAGTCCTTTTGTGCTGCTTCCTCAACAATTAAATCAGGATTATGTACATATTTCCGAAGATGAGGAATGTGAAAAACGTAATGTGTTCTAGATAACCATTCTGGTAACTGGATCCTGTAGGCCAGAGTTCCAATATCGGGAATCGGATGACTCCTCTTAGCGGAGAAACTTTCAAAAATACTTGGTCTTTAACTGCAAATTCCAAATCTCTTCTTCTAGAATCTACATAACTTTTGTGCCGGCTTTGAGCTTCCTTGAACCTCTTCTTAATGAAGTATACTTTATCGGCTGCTTCACGGATCATATCTGGGCCTTATACAAGTTGATTTCCAGACTCTATCCAACATGCAGGAGATCTGCAAGGCCGACCATACAATGCTTCAAATGGTGACATCTTAAGACTTGCTTCGAAGCTGTTGTATAGGAGAATTCCACAAGAGGCAAGTGATCTTCCCATGATCCTTTAAAATCAAGGATACAAACTCGCAACAGGTCTTCCAAAACTCGGTTCACTCTTTCAGTCTGTCCATCTGTCTGGGGATGGTAAGTAGCGCTAAGGTTCAACATTGTCCCAAATACTAATTGAAATGCTTCCCAGAAATTATGGGTGAAGATCAGATCTCGATCACTTAACAATGCTACTAGGTATTCCATGCAGTCGAACTACTTCCTTTATATACCACTGAGCAAGACTATCAGATGTTCTATTTGCCTTCACTAGAAAAAAATGAACGCTCTTTGTTAGATGATCTACTATAGCCTAGATACTTTCATTGACTTTCTTGGTTCGAGGTAAACCGGTAATGAAATCCATTCATATCTGCTCCCTTTTCCATTTCGGAATCTCTAGTGGTTAAAGTAACCCAGCGACCTTATGCGGATCACTCTTGGCTGGTTGGAAAGTTGGACACCAATTGACATATACCGTTATATCCCTCTTCATAGATTTCCACCAAAACGTGCGCTTCAGATATCGACCCATCTTTTGTACTCATGGATGGATACTGAGTTTGGACTTATGACACTCATCAGTACTTCTCTTTTGAGTTCAGGAATATCGGGAACCCAAATTGGTCCTTTTAATCTCAGAACTCCTTTATTATCAATCTCGAAGTTCGAGACCTCACCCTCTTGAATTCTTTTGCAAATCTTTTGAACAAACTCATCGTCTTTCTATTGAGTAAAAATTTTCTCAATCATTGAGGGTATAACAATCAAATTAGCAATAATAGCATTCTTTCTACTGAGCAAATCTGCTATAACATTGGCTTTTCCTGGAGTGTAAAGAATATCCGAATTGTATGCCGCCAGAAACTCTAACTAACATTGTTGTCTCTTGTTCAAGTCCTTCTGGATAAAGAGATACTTCAACAGTTTATGATCAGTATATGGCTCAAACTTCTCAGCCAACAAGTAGTGCCTCCAAATCTTCATGGCAACTACCACAGTTAACATTCCCAAGTCATCAGTGGTGTTCCAATTCTCATGCGGTTTCAACTGTTGACTTGCATAAGAAATTACTTTACCTCTTTGCATAAAGACTACGCCGACTCCTTCTCCAAAAGCATCAGTGTAGACGGTTAAATCTCGGTTGCCATCTATAATTGTTAAGACCGGGGCTGTGGTTAACCTTTATTTTAATTCCTAGAAAGCTTCTTCATACTTAGGAGTCAAAAAAACCTAGATGCTTCTTGGTCAACTTTGTCAAAGGACAAGATAACTTTGAAAAATCCTTCATGAACTTCTGACAGTAACTAGCAAGTACAAGAAAACTTCTAACTTCAGTAGGGGTTCTTGGTTGCTTCCAGTCTTGGATGGCAACTATCATACTTGGATCTACCGAGATTCCTTCCTTCGATACCACATGTCCAAGAAACTTCACTTCTTCTTTTCAGAATTGGCACACGCAAAACTTAGCCGTTAATATATTCCTTCGTAGAATCTCTAATACTTGTTCCAAATGCTTCGCATTCTCTTCTACAATATTCGAGAAGATAAGGATATCATCAATAAAGACCAGCATGAATTTATTTAATACCTCTCGGAACCCCTGGTTCATCAAGTCTACAAAGTAAGCAGAGGCGTTGCACAGTCCGAAGGGCATTACCAACCATTCATGAAATAAGTCTGTCCAGTTGAAAATTGTTAGAGGAGCACACTCTTCTGTAGTCCTTAACTGATGAAACCCTGTAGCTAGGTCCATTTTGGAGAATACCGAGTGCCATTCAAGCGATCCAGCAAATCATCAATGCGGGGACGCGGAAAATTATTCTTAAGATTTTGCTTGTTGAGGTCTCGATAGTCACACATAGTCTGAGGGTAACATCGGACTTCGAAACAAATAGCATTGCTTCTCCCCAGCTCGAGAAACTTAGCCTGATCGGACCATTCCACAAAAAATGCTGAGTTTGATTGCTCATATATTCCTTCTCCTTTATCAACATTCTCCCAATTGTATGCACAGCCGACCTTGCATTCGGAATCAAATCAATCCTGAAGTCAATCTCCCTTCATGGAGGAAGACTCTTTACTTCTTGTAACACATCCTCATAATCCTTAACAACTGGGATGTTTTCTTGGGGAGGGAGGGAAACATCGAGTGCAGACCAAAATTCATTCCTATTTAAACTTGGGCCTTCACATGGTATCTCCGTATAACTTCCAACTTTGGTTTTTACTCTAACGATTCTTTCCGCACACTTAACATTAGCTTCGAACTGGGTTAACCAATCAAATCCAAGTTTAATATCAAATTTAGTGAAATCCATGACAACCATATCGAAGGGAAATAGGTAATAGGAATAAAAGATAGGTACTTAACAGAGTGAGTGAAGGTCGATAGCTCCCATTGGATTTCCAAAACAAATGGGTTCGTCGAGATAACTGAGTTTTAGTTTTAGTTCCTAACCATCATACTTGATATTAAATTGCATGATGCCCCAGTGTCATACAACACTTTGACTGGAATATCTTTAAAAGTAAGCGTACCTTCTAGAACATCTTGCGCTCTCCTACTAGCTGAAGATGCTGGAGCATCTTCCACATTGTAGACATGTGCCACTTCAGACTTCTTCTTTAGTGAGAAATTCTTTGCAATACGACTAGTCCTGTGATAATTGTAGCATTCCCTGTCATCATGAGACTTCTTTTGTTTCTTCGGAGATTTACAATTATTTGACAAATGACCTTGCTTATTGCAGTTGAAGCATGTGACAGTCTTTAACCGTTCTTCCTTAGACTTCCCCCTTCCTTACTTGCTTTAGGATTCTTACTCCTAAACTTTCTTTTCTTCCCACAGTTGCCTTTTTCTTTTTCCTCCAAAGCTAGCATTTTGTTTGTCTATGTTCTCATAGCGGCACAACATTTCAACCATTTCAAAAAAAGGAAGCTTCACATGGTCAGTCACCCTATTCTTGTACTTTCTCTAAAGTCTGTCAACAAACCTCACGTTCTTCTTCAACAGAACTTGAATTAACTTAAGGCAGAAGCAGGAAAGCTCGTTGAATTTGTTCAGATACTCTTGAACGAACATATCCCCTTGAGTCAGATTGGGGAACTCGTTATATAATCAGGATATTACTTTACAAGGCATGAATCTATCCTTAAAAACCTTTTTGAAACCATCCCAAGTAAAATTCCCTTCTGGATTTGTCATAATGAACGTCTCCCACCAGATCGAAGCTTCATCTTTAAGTAACCAAGAGGCTAAGTACCTTTTCTGGTCTCCATTCAATCTCAAGCCAGTGAAAATTTTCTCACAAGAGCATAACTAGGCTTATTCTTCAATTATTGATTCCTTTCCAAAGAACGGTACCCCTCCCAGATTCTTGTATTTCTTGGCTAGAACTTCAAGATCTAGTTCTGGTTATGGGGGCACAACTGGCTCATTTGCTGCTCCTAAGGGGTTGGGTTGCTGAACTTCAGCTTGAACATTATCCCTTCATCTTCCTCCACCTCTTCCGCCTTTGCCACTCATTTTCTACTATATCTGTAAATAGCAAGAAAAGAGTTAGGCAAGCAGAAAAGATATATTAAGGAAATTGTAGGAGCATAAAGACATATATGAACAGAAATGTGAATACTAGGTGTGTGTTATTCTGCTGCACTCATTCTAGGGTATGGAAAACCCTATCTCTAATGAGTCGCTCATCCTAGAATACTACTGATTTATCTCTGATGAGTTGTTTAATATATTATACTATAGAACAAAGGTTAGCCCTCAGCTCTGATACCGCCGTGTGACGACCCATTCTCCCGATCCTCGAAAGAACAGATAGTCATTGGAATATAACATGTTTAGCATAACAGCAGAAGAATAAACATTGCATTACATTACAATAATGTACATCGAATTACATCAAAGGTTGAGATCAGAGTTTACACAGCACATAGGATCATGATAATTATACATAATAGTTTCAACAACAATAGGTACATAACAGAATTAAAAGATAATCAAATGACGAAGTCTTGGAGGGTCCAAAAGAGACATCCAAATCCTACTCCGGCTCTAAGTTCAAAACCAGCTTCCATACAATCCCAAAATAAACTAAGCTAACAACATGAATATTAGGCTACCCGTGTGAAAATATGGGCACCCGAGTTTGCAAGGGAATAACAAACTACGAGTCAGTCATGGGACAGGAATGAGAAGCCGTACAGTTATTATTAACTTATTTAAAAGTAAGGCATATCACGCGACCATGCCGTATAACACAGAATTGGTTTCCTCCACACAAATGCCAGTGCATAAAACCATGCAGTGCTTTTTGAAAAATGTAGTCATTGTAAGACTCAAGTCCCATCAGACAATGCAAGCTCAAACTGGAGGACGGAGTTTTACCTTATAATGGCCAAACTTGCTTGATACGAGAAAATCAACTGATTTTATTATTAGTGTCTAAGTGTGGAAAACATTTTCGAAAATAAATGTATTAATCTTAGACGGCATTATAGAAAATCCTATTATGTCGCCATATAGGTTTACAACAAAAACTATAAAGCGCGTACTGGAAATTGAATTCAATCATGAACTAAGACCAAAGATCTTCCTTATCTGATTCGGACGATTTCAAGCAAGATGTCCGGGACTTAGGCGCTCGTGTGCCCTAGGTCGGTAGAGTCGGCCTACCAATGCTCGGTGAGTTGGATAATTACCTGAACATAACGTTCCCCGGTCGTATCCAACCTTCATCCTGGTGGTTGATTGACCATCATCTGAGGCCCTCGATTCCAACATCCACATAAGTAAATCTGTCTGGGCTCCATATCATGGAATATCTTTTGGCTAGAACCCCTTTGTCTGCTGTCTTTCGTCATGTTTTTGGCTCATCCCGGGGTGTGAGTCCTAGAGTCAACGTACCACAAAGCTCTGCTTTTCAACAAAAGTTTGGATCTATCTGCCAGCAGCAATCAACATGCCACAGTCTCAATTCACACATATGATTAGTTTCTATTAATAATATAAACTTTGTGCTCATATGTCTGAATGAAGAGTGTTAAGCTAAGAGAATAAATTCTCCGCTACCAACAAATATATCATCAATGGCAACTAATTAGTCATGTTATGAAATACAATGTCAGAAATACTATCCATTACAAGTTTTTTTGGGTCTAAACGAAACTAAAGGTACCTTATTCCTCATCCAATTAAGAAGAGAGGCCCTTGCACATTCGGACAATCAACAAGTACGTCAGGACCACTGCGACTTTAACCTCTTTAAGGGAGGTACACATACATAGGGCATCAGCAAGCAGTCCATTCGAGGTGAAGATTCTCGGTCTTCCACCATCTTCTATATCTTCAACTTTAAATCGCCGCATAATTGTTCGAAATAGGTTGAACCCGGTCTTTTCGGATAATTAGCGTCAAAACCAAAATCCTTATTTGATTATCAATTCACCAATTAAGTCTCCTTTAATTGGTAATCATTACATAAGATTCAAATCTTATTCTCAAATTGGTTAAGTTATCAGGCTACCCAAAAATCATCTTTAACCTTATAAAAAGGTTTAATTAAGGATTCGATTCGATTTACAAAATAAAAATCCCCATTTTAAAACTTTACCCAAAACTTGTTTATAAAGGCGTTACCAAAAATAGCCAAATACCACTTAACCAGTTTAACATTAAAAACCATATATAATTGGTTCAAACCCTTTTCAAATCATTTATAACAATTTGTAATGATTTTTCCTTATTTTTATTAATGTAAAAATAGTCCATATTCTCCACCTTCAATTACAGGCCATTATAGGCTTTGGCGCTGTTTTTATTAAAACTAGATTTGAATATTTCTCAAAATATAACCGTTAGAATTTAACTCAATGGTTTCAGTTTTGGGGAAATCAGACAGTCGGATCTCCCAGTACATTAGTTTAAAGTTAGAGGTTGAAGTTCGCGAACTGCCGTTGCGCGACTAGTTCTATTCTGACCATAATTCGACGTATATAATCAACTACATCGAATGAGCTCAAAAACATTTTTAGTATTATATAAAACATATGTAATAATTTTCAGAAGTTATACTTTTAAATTTCAACCTCAAATTCCAATTATTTCAATATTAAAGTATTAAATATATTATTTAAATCAATAAAATAATATTATTTTTCATACTTCATTACTTTTAATCCAAATTTTCCTGACATTCGTTATAAAAATAAATAAGAAAAAATTGTAAAGGAAGTTCTTTCAAAACTCATCGTAGATATCCTAATTGAACTTCACTTTTACTAGTTACCATTCATTAAACTTGAAAAAGCCATAACTATATGAAAATTACTTCAAATCAATTTGTTTCAGTTACGAATATTCATCGTAAATTTATAACCTTTGTGTGCATCCAAAATCGGACATCAAATTCAAATTTTTTTTCATCCTATTATTATATTAATAAAGTATTTATTAAAATCCATTTTATTTGATGGAGACTTAACCAATGAACCAATAATCACATTTATTGGTCATATTCAATCAGTGTATCACATAACACTACATCAACCATCAAATAACATCCAATCCACAGCCTTAACCATTAACGCTTATACAGGTTTGTCAATCAACAGATTAATTGCAATATCAATCAATGGGATATATATCAACCAATTATCATTTCAATACCCAAGAAAGGTTCACATCAACATTCATTAACCAGTAATTAGTGAGTTGCTTTCCAATGACCATTCAAGATTCAAACAATCTCCAAAGTCAACACTATTAACTATAAGTGTCACATACCCAAGCAACTACACATATATAAATTAAAATTGATGTTTTTCTCTTACTAATAATAATGAACATGTACTATTAATCAATAATCATCATATAACTCAGATTAATTAACTAACTATAGTTAATTATAAACTTGTCGTCCAAGAGTATCGCTTTCTCACTGTGGGTTCCACTCCGTCAATCTTTTAAGCGAATGGAGTCTAAACATTTCTCATGTGATTCTGGCAACCCCACGACGTCTATGAAGATTTCAAGAGTTCAATTGGGCGGAGTGAAGATACTTCGGGGTTTTCAAATCGACAGACGAACAAAACGGACACAGATTTGGGTATTCGAGACAAACGGGACAAGGTATGGAGGTCCAAGGGTTCGACCTTGGGGAGAGTGACTTGAAGTTCGTTGGTAGGGGTTGTAGGTTGGCTAGTGCAGGTGGGGGAGACCAGGCATTGCTGTTCTAGGGTAGGAGGAGGGTGAATTTTGGCGTAATTTAGGGATTAAGTGGAAATTAGGGATTTAGGAAGGTTTTTTGGGAGCTTGAGGTGGAAGGGGACCACGATAAGGGAAGGATTGTTGGTTAGAGGAGAGGATGGCTGGAAGGTGCAGATCAGGTCAGGTGGTGGCTTAGGGGGGTGGCGGCCATGGATGGAATGGGGAAGGAGGAAAAGTTTTAAGAAGAAAAAGGAAGTGAAAAGTGAAAAAAGAGAAGTAAGGAATTGTATTTTATAGGAATGAAAAGGAAGTGGATTAATGAGTTGAAGGGAGATTAGGAGTAGGGAGAAAACACATTAAGGAGGCCTAAGATCTTGACTCTTCATTTATGCTTGTTGCCTTTAAGGCTTATATGTTATGAACGTGTTTTAGTTATATCCCGCGTTTATCGCTTATGTGATCAAATAGAGTGTGAACGTTGTAGTCTTATATTAAGTATGATATGCCCATAAGGCAAGAGGAAGCTCCTCTGCCTAGTTTCCTTTGGCCTTCTCCAGCCGCTTCTTTATAATGATCTACAACACCTTGTTCACCATTTCCACCTACTATTGGCTTATGGATGATCGACTGAAGAGAAGCTTTTCCTGATGCTATAATTGGTAAAGTATTTACTCTTAAACTACATTCCATTATCGATAATGATTTACATCAGAACCCTGTATCAGCTCACGATGTTCTTTTTATAGAAGTTGACAATCTTTGTAGAAGTGATGGTAGCAATAGGCTGGCTTCAACCAATTTCATGAAGTAGTACACTGCAACCACAACAACATAACGAAGTCCACCTTTGCCCATTGTGAACTCTCTTATCAAGTCGATAGCTCAAATTACGAAAGGCTAAGAATTGATCATTAGTATCGACTATGTAGAAGGAGACCTGGTGGTCTTTGAGAATCTCTAACACTTGTCACATGTAGGGGCGGATGCAAGTGGAGCTGAGGTAGGGCGAAGGCCATACCTGGATGTTCAAAAATGAATTATAAAGAGCGAGATTTTTACATCTGCCCACGCTGAAATTCAAATGGGGCCCTAGCTGGAATTTGAGCTTTTGTTTTTGCCGTCTGTTGTATGCTGTTTGCTGCCTACTCTTTGTTGCTTCCTTTCTTAACTTTTACACGCATCCTCTATTTCATAAAGCAACGCTGATTTCCAATATCAGTTTTAAACCCAATTTCAGATTTAGCTACCGATTCAATCAAAAGATTTTCAGCAAAATGGAAACCCTACTTCAGTTTTAGTAGCATTCAAGGTAAATAATTTACTATCAATAATCAAATCATTGCTAAAAATTTGTGCTCTTGATCTTGATACAATTTCAATTTCCAATTCAACTAAGTTTGGCTGACATTAATCTTGTTTCTAGTATTAATCAATTGAAATGACAAGTCGGTTTGTTAATTAGTAGAACTTGGTCAGAATTCAGAGATTGATTGGAGAAGAAGATGAAGAACTATTTTAGCATGATTCAAAGTATGTGATTCTTTAATTCTAGCGCCAACGAATATTTTTATATTTATACATCAAATTAATTGGGCATTCCTTCTTCATGAATTTATATATCAACTTAGTTGGTAATTTAGAACAAGCATTCTCATATTACATATTTTGTTTCAGAAAATCCAAGTTCAGTTTCTATGCAACATAACGATGTTATAGAGTCTTCCTCTAAAAAAGCTTGTATGGAGGTTGAAATAAATTTTTCTAAACCTTCCTACCGGTCCTGGAGAAAGGATCCAAATTTCTGAATATGGGAACCATCGAGAAGAGGTTCGAAGAGCTTACTTACTAAAGGGGCCTTGTCAACCTTTTAACCATTGTTTTCCAAGAAATACAAAAGCAAACGATAACAGACGATTTAATCCGGATTGGTTTAGTCAATATCCGGAATGGCTAGAATACAGTATCAAAGAAAATGCTATGTATTGTTTGTACTGTTATTTGTTCAAGCCAAATCATGGTGATCAAGGTGGAGGCGGTTCTTTTGTAACGAAAGGTTGGCAAGCATGGAAAAATAAATATCTATTGGACACACATGTTGGAAATCATGGAAGTTTGCATAATCAATCTCGCCACAAATGTGAGGCCCTTATGAATGCAAAACAACATGTTAGTACATTGTTTGATGGCTTCTCTGAGCTACAAGTTAATGAATACAATATCCGATTAAGAGCATCTCTTCACTGTGTTAAATTCCTGCAGCACCAAGGACTAGCATTTCGAGGACATGACGAGTCTTATGAATCTAATAATCGAGGTAATTTCTTAGAGCTTTTACAATTTGTTTCGGATCATAATGAGACAATTAAAAAAGTAGTGCTAGAAAATGCTCCGGCTAACAATAAAATGACATCTCCAAATATTCAAAAAGACATTGCAAATTGTATTGCCGAGGAGACCACAAATGTAATTATCAAAGACCTCAATGATACTTATTTTGCTATTTTGGTCGATGAGTCCAGAGATATATCAATCAAAGAACAACTAGATTCGGTATGTTAACTCTCATGGATGTGTCGTGGAGCGGTTTTTAGGCATTTTTCATGTTGGTGATACAAGAGCTTTGACATTAAAGCTAGCAGTTGAACATTTGTTGACCAAACATGGATTATCTTTATCGAGGGTTCGTGGTCAAGGTTATGATGGAGCAAGCAATATGAGTGGTGAATTAAATGGACTTAAAACTCTTATCTTGCAAAACAACCCTTCAGCGTATTTCATCCATTGTTTTGCCCACCAACTTCAATTAACTTTAGTTGGAGTTGCGAAAAATCTTGTCCAAATTGGGGTTTTCTTCAATACCTTAACAAATATATTTAATGTAGATGGGGCTTCTTGCAAACGTCGAGACATTCTTCGAGAACAACAGGCTCTTCAAGTTTCAGAGGCACTTTATAGTAATGAAATTGCTAGTGGTCGAGGAAAACATCAAGAGCTTGGGCTCAAACGACCTGGTGATACTAGATGGGGCTCCCATTATGCATCCATAATAAATTTGATAAATATTTTTTTCAGTGGTTAACATAGTTATCAAGTCGGTGGAAATTGATGTAGTAAGATCTGACCAAAAAGCCGAAGCAAGTACTTTATATGATGCAATCAACACTTTTGAATTTGCCTTTAACATGCATTTGATGAAGAATGTATTATGCATAACCAACGAATTGTCACAAGCATTACAAAGGAAGGACCAAGATATTGTAAATGCTATGAATTTGGTTGATGTATCAAAAACACGTTTGCAAGAAACGAGAGAAAGTATGTGGGATAATTGTTGGCTAGCTTTTTGACCAAGCCACCAAGGTTCACACACCAGAAGAAAATATGAAGCTTCATTCCTTTTAGCCTCCAGAAATCTGGTCGCGGTTGCTCAGCCTTCATCGGATCGTGACGCCTCCTTCGATTCGATGCGCCCATGTGCGATCCGACCCACTTGCTTTAGCTCGATCCGATTCCAGAAGATGCCGCGGTGCCATGACCAGGTCCAGGACGATCCGCAAATGAAGGATCTCGTGACACCTGTCCACAACTGTCATATTAACCAATTCTTTCTCAAGCTGCGATCCGATCCGATATTCTCGGGATTTGCGTCACGTGTGACTGCAATCCTCCTGACAAAATCAGCTATAAATAGCCCAGAGCTTGGCAATTTTCAGGATCTTTTTGGAAGTTAAGAGCTCTAATTCCACCATGCTGTACTCTCATCATTTCTAATCATAATTACCTCGAAATCACTGAGTGAATCAATATTGTATAAGTGAGATTGAGAGAAATGTCGGCGATTGTACTCTGAATTCCAAGTATAATCATAGATATAAAGTGGACGTTGGCTCGTTAACGCTGAACCACTATAAATCTTGTGTCTTTTCTACTTTTCTGCTTCTTTACTCATATTAATCTCTAGCTATAATCATAATTTGGGTGTTAGGACCAAATTTAGGTCTAACATTTTGGTGCTTTCACTGAGAAAAAAAGGTTCTCAACGCATTGGATTGTTGTTCCGTTGTTTGGATACTCAAGTCCGAAGGAAACAGTCCAAAACCCCTCTGTTTCAACTTTTGAATAGTTCTGAAAACTCGAAGTATCATGGCGGGTAAGAAGTCTAAAGATGTACGAGCATCGCAGGTCGTAGAGACTACAAACGAAGCAATTGATGAAAGTGTGTGCGAGCAGGTCGAGGAAGGGCTCGCGGATCGCGTCACGGAGGGGGCGATCGCGATCGACGAAGGAACCACGAACCAAGCTGCTGAAGGGGTGACCACCCGATCGCATGACCACGCCACGAACCCTCCTGCACCTATCACCACAACCCGACCTCAAGGGGGCGCCACGAGCCATCGTCCAAGGGGGACCGCGATACGATCCGGCAATCAGACCACTACTCGACCTGGCAAGGAAACTATGCCTCGTTCAGTTCGCGCTGGTACCTCTGCTCGACCTGGTTCAAGCTCTCTGCGTATAAGAGAAGAGATTGATGATCAGTTTGACCCTTCTGCCCCTGCTACTGAAGGAGACTTGTCTCGCCTTATCAGGATGTACGACAGACTCTTTGATGAACTAGTCACTCAGAGACAAGAGAGTTCAACACTGCGACAGAATTTGACTGCTATGGATAGGCGACTGGATGATCTTATAAGGCAGAGGAACTCTCCCCCGCCTCGTTCTCCTTCCCCAGAGTACACATCCTCATCAGAAGAGCCACGAAGAAATCAGCGGTGGCCTCCGTTTGAAAGAGCTAAAAATATAGAGCAACTCCGAGTTGGGACAATGCCTTCTAGGCAAGAAGAGGCGCTCAATCGGGGAGGTGACAACCGAAGCGTAAATGAGCCTGCTCAACCACCTAGGAACGGAGGAGTTGCCGATCCAGATCAGAATCAACCTGTCCTTCCTCCTTGCCGTGTGAATGACCGTGGCAACAGGGGACAAGAAAGCTCTGCTTAGGTCATGAATGCCACAGCACCGAGACATAGAAATGCTGGAATATCCCGCAGGGCGAGAAGTGTCGACCCCGAATCCACCCTAACCCATGAAGATGTGGAAGCCATGGTTCGGAGAATGATGGTAGAAAACCGTGGACAGCGAACTGAAGATTGGGGCATAGGCCGCAGCCACACACCTTTCACTGATGACATTTTGGAAGTTCGATTTCCAAGGAAATTCAATATGCCGCCTATGAATCGTTACGTAGGGAAAGCTGACCCAGCCCAACATCTCATGAGATATTCGTGGTATATGAATGCGGCTTCCGCTTCAGACGCTATAAAATGTAAGGCATTCCCAATATTCCTGGAGGACGCAGCGCTAATGTGGTTCACTAGTTTGCCAGCGCGATCAATCTCCAGTTTCAGGGAATTGAGTGAACAGTTTGTGAATCAGTTCAGACTGCATGCTCAGAGGTCCAAGAACGTTATTGAATTATCCCTTATCAAGCAGCGTACAGATGAATCTTTGAGGTCCTATCTCGATCGGTTTAATCTAGCAGTCACAGAGGTGAAAGATCCCCAAGAACAATCAGTTTTGATGGCTTTGATTGACGGAGTGGATAAGGATACAGAATTCGGGAGATACCTAACCGGTAAACCACCGCTAACCCGTGAGATATTTTATGAAAAATCTAATATCCGCTTGCGTCAGGAAGAAATTTACGCCAATCGAAAGAGGAAAGCCACCGACAAGGAAGACATACAAAGTAATGTGGCTATCAACCAAACTGGGGACAGCTCCGGTAAGGTGGAAGTAAACGTAGGGAATAAGAACCAAGGAGGTAACCGTCAACCGAAGAATGGTAACAAGAGGAGGAAACAAGGAAATAACTCGCAGAGAAGGCCGCGGTTCAGGTCGTTCGAGAATTTCACACCTTTGAGTGATTCCTTAGAAAATATTTTTATGGACACCCATAATGTTCTCCAATATAAGAGACCTCCTCCAAGAGATTCAACAGAAAAAGAACGTGAAACCGGGAAGTTCTGTATTTTCCACCAGATATACGGTCATTCTACTAACGAATGTCGCCATCTGAGAGATGTGGTCGAAAAACTGATCTGGGAAGGAAAGCTTGATGAGTATCGGGTAACCCCTAGGGACAGGGGGCAGGCCGTACAAGCCCCAAACCAAAACCAAAACTGAAATCAAAGTCAGAACCAACCCGCTGTTAGGCTTACGGCCCAGCAAAAGGGAAAGAAACTGGTCATCAATTCCATAGTAGGAGGACTTCATCTAGCTGGGGATAGCAACAGGGCAATGGACCAGTATGTAAATGCGGCCAAACAACACCTTGAAGCTGGAGAATGTAGTAACCCCAGGGACAGTTCTCTGGTCAAGCAACAGAAGACGATGGTTGATGATGTCGTATTTCGCGATCGAGAGAATATTGGAATCCATTCCCCGACCGAGGATCCATTCGTGATCACCGCCGTCATCGGTCCAGCTACCGTCCATAAGGTCCTAGCAGATAACGGGAGTTCAGATAACATCTTATTTAAGAAGACATTTGACCAGATGAAGCTTGAGCCGAAGGATTTGAAACCATGCGATGGATGGGTACGTGGATTCAATGGATCTGCAACTGCTCCTATAGGATATGTGGATCTATCTGTAACCCTTGGAGAGGGGGATCGCCAGAGAGTGAGGATCCTTTCCTTTGTGGTCCTAGATGTACCGACACCAAATAATGCATTTTTAGGGCGACTAGCTCTAGCTAAGTTTAGGGCCTACCTTGCACCCTTGTGTTTGTTGTTGAAGTTCCCAACTGATGCCGGTACAGCTATAATCAGAGGAGACCAATTCGCTGCGCGAGCATGCTATGTGGCAGAATTAAAGTTACTCCGTGAAGGAGGAAATATAGAGACGAAGAACGCTTCTTCCCCTCCGGGGGCGGAAACGTCGTAGCAATTAAAGAAAATAGCTCTAGGAGAGTCGCCCAGAGAACTGCCCGAGGACATAGATCCCAGAGAGGACGAAGAGCCTGGGGGCAGAATGGCGACTCCCAATGAAACAACCGTGGACGTTCCAATCGATGAAAGCGACCCAGATAAGGTCCTAAAGATTGGATCACAGTTGGATCCTGTCCGAGCTCAGCAATTAACAGATTTCTTGAAAGCTAACTTGGATGTATTCGCCTGGACTCATGAAGACATGTGTGGAATATCTCCCTCGATAATGAGTCATTCATTAAGTATCAATCCAAAGCATCCTCCCGTCAAATAGAAAAGACGAATGCTTGGCCCAGAGAGGTCAGCCGCATTGAAGGAAGAAGTTGAAAAGCTAAGGAATAATGGATTTATCAGAGACTCAACTTACCCTGACTGGATTTCAAACCCGGTTTTGGTGAAAAAGTCTAATGGAAAGTGGCGTACGTGCATTGATTTCTCGGATCTAAACAAAGCCTGCCCAAAAGATAGTTTTCCTTTACCCAGGATTGAACAACTGGTAGATTCGATGGCCGGACACGAACTTCTTTCCTTCATGGATGCTTATTCAGGATACAACCAAATTCCTATGCATGTTCCTGACCAAGAACACACCAGTTTCATCATAGACCTAGGGCTATACTTCTACGTTGTAATGCCATTCGGTCTAAAGAATGCTGGTGCAACATATCAGCGGTTGGTCAATAGAATGTTCTACAATCAAATTGGAAAGACGATGGAGGTGTATGTTGACGACATGTTGGTAAAGTCCAAACAATCATCCGATTACACTGTCGGTCTAGCAGAGATGTTTGAGATTCTCCGGAGATATGGAATGAAACTTAATCCATTGAAATGTTCATTCGGGGTCGCTTCGGGAAAATTCCTCGGATTCATAGTCAGCTCACGTGGAATCGAAATCAATCTGGATCAAATTGCTGGGATCCGGAATATCCAGGAGCCGAGGCAGATTATGGATGCACAAAGCCTCGCCGGAAAGGTAGCAGCATTAAGCAGATTCATTTCCAAAGCTATAGATAAATGTATTCCGTTCTTTGAGTTGATCAAACGAGGAAAACGTCATTTCAAGTGGACTCCTGACTGTATGGAAGCATTCCAAAACCTGCTGAATCATCTGTAAAGTCCCCATATACTGTCTAAGCCTGTGGATCATGAGGATTTGTATGTATACCTAGCAGTGTCATCCCATGCAATCAGTTCAGCCCTAGTCAGAGAGGAAGATAAGGTGCAGAGACCGGTGTACTATGTGAGCAAAAAGTTGGCGGCCTCAGAACGGAACTATCCGAAAATAGAGAAACTTGCATATAGTCTTTTGATCGCCTCACGAAAGCTCCGCCATTATTTCCAGGCTCATCCCACCATTGTGTACACCGATCATCCACTTAAACAAGTTTTACAACGGCCTGAAGCGTTAGGGAGATTGCTTAAGTGGAATATCGAGTTGAGTCAATTCGACTTGAACTTTCAGCCCCGAAGATCGATAAGGGGGCAAGCGCTAGCAGATTTTATAGCAGAGTTCACTACCGTAGAAGATGATGTTGCAAGCGAAGAAGTCGATCCACCAAAATTACTCCTTGGTCCTAGTGCTTGGAATTTATACACTGATGGAGCTAAGAACGACCGACGGTCTGGAGCCGGAGTAGTATTTGAAACTCCGGAAAAATGACTGGTCTATTATGCCCTTATATTGGAATTTCACGCCACCAACAACGATTCCGAATACGAAGCTTTGATCGCTGGGATGAAGCTCGCTAAGGAGTTAGAAATCACGAAGCTGGATATCTTTTGCAATTCTAAAATAGTCGTAAATCAGGTCATTGGAGAGTTCCAGGCCAAAAGTTCAAGACTGATATCATATCTGAAGAAAGTAAAGGAGTTATTAGATGGTTTCGATCACTATAGCATATCCCATATTCCTAGAGCGGAGAATCAAAAGGCAGATAGGTTGGCGAAAATGGCTAGTTCCGATAATCCTGAAGATACGGAGCTAGTCCCGATTGAAGTATTATGGTTCCCTAGTATAGATCAGATGGAAGTTGATCCGGTACTAGAGATTGAATCCAAAAGGGAGTCATGGATGACCCCTCTAAAGAACTTTTTGATGAATGGAACACTTCCGCTGAAGAAAAGCGAGAGGCGTGCAGTTATCCGAAAGGCATCCTAGTACATTCTACAAGGCGAAGTCCTCTACAGACAGGGATTCTCGATGCCCCTACTCCGGTGTATCGCCCATGACGACATCAAGCGTGTGCTAGAAGAAGTCCACGAAGGTGAATGTGGTGACCACACCGGGGGGCAAACACTGGCAAAGAAAATATTGCGCTATGACTACTTCTGGCCTACCATAAACAAGGATGCAGCCAAGTATGCACGAGGCTGTGACGCATGCCAAAAAATTTCTAGGATTCCCAAGGCACCTCCTAGCCAGTTGAAGACGATGACGAGCCCATGGCCTTTCGCCATGTGGGGAATTGATATAATTGGAAGTCTCCTATTAGCTAAGGGCGGTGCGAAGTTCGCCATAGTAGCCATTGATTACTTCACA
Source organism: Allium sativum (assembly GCA_030737875.1). NCBI lineage: Eukaryota > Viridiplantae > Streptophyta > Magnoliopsida > Asparagales > Amaryllidaceae > Allium > Allium sativum. Next base: position 6,366,120 of record CM060912.1, read on the forward strand.
AAGTGGGTCGAAGCCGAAGCCTTGACGACGATTTCCACCAAGGAAGTAATCAACTTCGTTGTAAGAAACATTATCTGTCGATTTGGGATCCCAAAAGTTATCATAACTGATAATGGGACCCAATTCGATAGTACGGAATTTCGAGAATTCTGCGGAAAATATCATATCGAGAAGAGATACACATCTGTGGCATATCCACAATCAAATGGAAAGGTAGAAGCAGCAAATAAAGTGATCAAGTCCATCCTGAAAAAGCGCTTAAAACAAGCCAAAGCCATGTGGCTCGACGAGCTATCCTTGGCATTATGGGCCTATAGGACGACTTACAAATCCGCTACCGGGCATACTCCTTTTTCCCTTGCTTTCGGGTCGGAGGCCGTCATCCCGGTAGAATTGAAGGTACCATCCCATCGGGTCACTTACTACGACCCAATGACCAATAATGAGCTGCTCCTCGAATCCCTCGATATGGTAGAAGAAAAGAGAGATGAAGCAGATTTACGTGCCTTAAGGCACAAGCAGCAAGTTACTCGGTACTATAACAAAAGGGTCCGAGCTCGCACTTTTGAACCCGGAGACTTGGTTCTGAAGCGAATCTTCCCGCCCCCAACTCACTTGGGGCCAAAGTGGGAAGGACCATATTCCGTCCAACAGAGGCTTGACAACGGAGCTTTCAAGCTGACGACCGTGGAAGGAATCGAAATCCCTAGAGTGTGGAATGCCCAACATTTGCGGCATTATCTGACGTGAAGACCGTCATTTCTATTCTTTCATTTGTAGGATTATGTAAAAAGGCTTGAATGGCCTAGAATAGTCCAGCATATAAACAAAAGATTATAAAGTGGACATAGGTCATGATTCGACCGAACCACTTTAAAAACATCGTGTGTCATTTACCTTTATTGCACTCTTGTATATTGTCTTTTGCAGGTAGCTACAGTTCGCCGGCAATGATGAGGCTTTCACAAGTTCCAGAGGGAGTGTAACACCCTTGGAAATTCCGTCAAGGCAACATTCGACTGCTTGACAAAGACTTATGGTTTCTTGACTCCTGACTTTTGGAATGAGACTCGCTTCCGCGGGTCACCCTTCTAAGAGTTCACGGGTCCGCTCATGTCTTGGCTCTTGACTTTTGGAATGAGACTCGCTTCCGCGGGTCACCCTTCCAAGAGTTCACGGATCTGCTCAAATGAATGACACACCGAGTGAAACTTCACTTCTCAAGATTCGAGAAGCACAAGGATAGGGAATTTGACTGTCCACGAGACGTTAAGGTGCACCATGATTTTTAAAGACCGTCTCGCTCAACACTCTAACCCGCTGAAGGATCGGGAGAGTATAAAGGCGCTAGAGACTTAGCGCCCCAGAATTTCTGCCCCGCTGAAGGATCGAGAGAGTATAAAGGCGTTGGAGACTCAACGCCGCCAAAGAACTCCTACCCTGCTGAAGGATCGGGGAAAAGACTGAAAGCTGATTTCGAACTCCGGAGTGAGTATAAAGGCATTCGAATTAAGTGCCACACAAGGGCTCCTATCCCGCTGCAGAATCGGGAATGAGAATAAAAGCTGAGCCCGACCCCCTCATTTCCGGGAATGGGGGGCAATATAACTACGACTCTAATGAATCCTCAATAAGCCCTGGCCAGGCACCATAATGACGATTGATTGGGAGCATACACATACGACACTTACACTTCGACGTTAGCAAATGTTTTTTACTAGTCGTACATGAATTTTCTCAAAGTTTATCATTCGTAACTCTTATATTTGGTCATGGTTGTTTATGTTAATCATGATTATTTTTTGATTTATGTGATTCGAAATAATGAATTTCATAGATGTGGTGAATTTGCAGGTACTTGAAGTTGCAAAATAAACATATTTTCATTTCACCAAACTGCAGAAGTACAAAATGAAGCTCACCAAAAGGCGAGGGCCACACTCGCAACTACATCACATGGCTAGTGGAAAGCCTAAAAATCTAAAAGAAACATACGCACTAGCAACTGCATCCTACTTCTGCTTGGGAGATAGCTTCGACTTCCTCTCCTTCTTCTTTTTCTCCACTTCCTCCTTATCATCTTCAGAGTGATCACCCTTCTTCCTCTTCTTCTTGCCAGAAGGAGTATCCTACGGAAGGGTGGACGGCTGAAATGCAAGCTACGAAGTTATCGATTTGGAAGAAAGCTTTATAATCAACCCTGTTTTGGGATCAACCTCTGAGATGGGAAGCAGATCCAGAGGTCCCAGCTCCTCTTTCTTTAAGGCCAATTGTTTCTCTTGCATGGCTTGCCTATCAGCTAAGGTCTCGTCATCGTCACCCTTGTTTTCATCTGTGATGGTGACATCGTCCTCCTCGTCTTCGTGACCACCATCTGTGTCATGTAAAGCAGCGATAACTACGGCATCCGCGGGAGCGTCGGTGCTAGATACTACAGGTGCCACGGTAACCTTCTCACTACCTTTAGTCTGCTTTATCGTTCCAAAAGCTGTAGCATCAGTGCCTGAGGGGACATCAACTTTCTCTTCCGTGACTTTCTCGGCCGGTTTGTCACCTGTATTATGAGAAGCACATATTATTAACTCAATTGGTTGCTCCGCAAGATGACGACAAGTTACAACTGCTTTGACAAACTGTGGAGAAAATATGGAAATACCTTCAGCTGAGCCTCCATCCAAGTTCACAGCAGAAGTCCAGACAGCCGAAGGAGTAGGGAGCGAGGGAATTAAGGGATCGTCATGGTAATATTCCTCAACTTCGTAGGTCTTAGGTTCCGCTGCTGAGCTCGAGCCTTCGTCAACTTTGTTTTTGCCCTTGGCCTTGGTTTTCTACCTCTCAACCTCTTCTCGGATTAAGCGTCGGCCTTCCTCCAAATCCTCGGGCTCTTTACCATTGAGGAATGTCTGCATTAGCTGGCCTTCATCAACCTCATCAACTCCTAACCGTTTCTTTTCATCCTCGACTATTGCATCCCATATATTAGCTAAAGTGACATGGTAATCCAGAATCTAGGAAATGTCACGGGTCTTGATAACCTGACCAAGGAAGTCAAACAGCAGTTCATCAAATTGTTCTATCTCTTTCTCTCTCTCAATGAGCTTCTCGTTAGAGGCAGTAGCCATTTCAGTAGCGCTCTCCATGTTATTTTCGGCAAGAGCCGCGCGTTTTTCTTCATGGATGAGTTGATCGTTCAAAGTCGCCTTCTCTTTTTCAGCCTGAGTTAAAATATCTTTCAAGCTCGCCTTTTCTTTCTCCCAAGCGGATCTCTCAGCATCAAAACGGTCCTGTGCCATCTTTAACTCAGTGTTGGCCATCATAAGATCCTCCACTTCTTTCTTTAGAGTCACACGCTCTCGACTGTTCGAATCAAGTTCGTTATGAAAGCGTTTCCTGGCCTCCAACTTCGCCTTGTAATTTTCAGCATCCCTTTTTTCCAAAGCAAGCTGAGACTGTGCCTCTTCCAATTCCTTTTCCATTTTTATCCTGGCCCTATCGCTGTTATCTACCTTCACTCTGGACCTGGCCGCTTCCAATTCTAGTTTGCGGATAGCGCCTGAAAGTTGAACAGCATGTTTCTTCATCGCCTCATGTTGCTTGGCCACATGGCGAACATATCCGATGACCTCAGTATCCCACTCCTCGGGTACCGGCTCAAGGTCTGGAACGAACATCATCCTTTCAAAATAAATATCAGGGAACTGCCTTCGCAAGCACTCCAGTTTGGCCTTAAGTTCAGAAGTTGGGATAACATACTGTGTGGCTATAGTATCCTGGTGAGGCTGGCTAGAGGAAACCAGAGTTGCTTTCTCCTTTTCCACGATCTTGCCCTCATCTCTGTCCTTGTCTTCGACTCATGATGTTTCTTTGAAGATCTGCCCTGAGAAGGCGTACTCTTTGGAGGGGTCAACTCCTTAGGAAGTTGTTTACCTCCAGCCGGTGGCAATGGACGACTATGAGGCTTTCCGGAACACTGCTTTGGCGGAGATCGGGATCGTGTAGAATAAGACTGATGAGGATCGCGAGGCCGATAACTATCTCTTCCCCGACTATCACTACGAGCATGCTCAGGATTTGAGTGAAGACTAGGGGTACCCGAGCGAAGGAAGCGATAAGAGTAAGATCATTTGCGAGTCATCTCACATGCAAAGGAAACAAGTACATATTAGACTCTAGAATACTGACGATTTGAGAATGTTGTATAAAGTGGTGCATGTGATTTGTGCATCCCGTGTAATCCCCCCTAACGGACCAGGGCCCAGAGCTAGGCTCGTCTGTGTGACTTCTTTTTTCTCAGCGGGAGCATTCGTTTCCTCAGAGATAGGAAAGAATGACTCCCCTCCGAAGTCCTTATGTGAATAAATATCGTCTGGTAAAGGAATTTTGTTCAGTTCCTCAATTATCTGCTCCTCTGTTAATTCGTCGCGGGCCACAGGCTTGACAGATGGTGAAGCTCTTGAAGGAGAATTCCTCTCAGATGCCAGGATTTCTTTAGGATCATCAGCCCGGATCTCAACTCCTTTACATACATTTACACCCTCATCATGTTGATCAGTCTTCAGGGAAGGGCTCCCGTGAATTTTGGTTGTCTCTGTAACCTGTGATGTTCCTTCTCCTTCAGCTGAGGGCACGTATTTATAAGGTTTGCCGCCCGCGCCAAGTCCAAATCTTATATTTAGAAGACGGTGCTTGTGAAGATTCTCATCTGTGAGACACAGCCTTATTCTTAAGAAATCTGATTTGCTTTTGAGAAGACGAGTCAATCGGTTTTCGTACACCGAGCCTTTTGTCTTGGGGAAAGTATGATCTGCATGGAGAAAAGACACATGTTAGCGTCTTGGTTATCTAGTCAAGTCACTAATCTGGAGACTTAAAACTCACTTGCTTTAAGCCATTTTCGTGCGCATCCCGCCTGCAATTTTATGTAAAACCAATCGGCTTTGGGATCCCCTATGTTGCTGTAACCGTAAGTTACGACCTTCCTGTTGACCACTGATTCAAAGAAGGAAATATTTGGAGTTGCCTTGGAACGATGCTTAAAAAGGTAATAGAACTTTAATTCTTTAAAGGTAAGCTCAGTCTGCAGAATCTCTGGATACGCAACAGATAGAGTGTACAGAGCTGCATAAGCATTGGGGTGGAGCTGCATTAGAGCAATACGCAATCGTCTTAAAGTTTCCATGATGATTGGCCGGAATGGAGGAATAGCGCCTACCATACACATTAATCTACTAATAGTCACGTGTCCAGGTGGGGGCGGAATAAGGTCTATCATCCTTCCCTGGAGTTTTGACATCATCCCAAGGTATCCCGTGCTTCAAGCATAGTCTCCGAAGCTTGGCGTCGTCCAATTTAGAAGCCAGACAATCAGTGAATTTATCTATATCTTTAGCTCCCGGAAGCTCATCAGGGTCCCGATCGTCCGCCTCTTCGGGGGATGTATCGTCTGAGGACATAGATTCCGCACCAGAGTCCATTTTGTAGTTAGGATCAGACTTATCCTGATCTGATGTTGAGGGAAGCACATCGGATTTATGATGCGTCGATGTCTCTGGTTCGGTAACTTTCTCTGGCATCTCAATCACTTGTTTATCTGACATTGCTGTGTTAGCAAGAATAACAAATTAGAATACAACTACCCTTCCCCCCGTGTGTGCAAGTGCAAGTGTGTGCCTGTGCATTCATTAAAGAAAAGCATAAAGTCAATAAGATCATCGAGATATTGGTCGCTGTTCGTTGTTAAGATATGCATTTGTCCAGTCCATAAAGTTCGTCTCAGAGGCTCTAACCTAACTGTCCATTGACATACCAGAGTTAAGTGGCATTGCTTATTTAACAAGTTTATCGTATCACTCGGATCTCATAGAAGGGTTCGGGTCGCAGTGCATGATCGGATCGTGAGGCAAGCAGGGACTCGCAGCGAAGTCGCCAGATCGTGGAAGAGTGTTGGGTCGCGAAACTGGAGCGGATCGCAAGGGCCACCCACGATCCGTTCCCTCCTCCTATGAATTACAGACCTACCGCGACCCGATCCTTCACTTCACTTAGATACCATCTTCACACCAGCATTTCCACGACCCAAACCGGAACCTCACCACCACGATCCGGTCCATCCTTCAATTTTTGCTCCTTCCATTTGCTATCGCCACGATCCGCTCCTTTTCCTTTGCCACGATCCGACCTAATCATCTCTTTCCTTCCCTTTTCCTTCTCCTTCCTCTCCTCTCCTTCTCCATCGCTGAGCGCAAGTAGTCAAACCCATTAGCCATGGCGCCTTGCTAGTTTCCAGAACCACAAACATCACAAAACTCCGCCGCCTCTACCCTCAAATCAGCAAAAAACTCAAGGAAAACGAAAGAAAAATTGCACAAAGTCGTTATTAGTGAGATTACCTTTCTCAGATCAAGAGATAATCGGGTTTTTAGAGTTTTAAAGAACAACTAGGGCTTTTTTCTCAAATGAGCTGACGGCGACGAACGAACTAAAAGAAGAAGGAGAAAACTGAAGATGGGTTCGGTTTATATAGGTCACGAAGCGACCGTTAATATTCCAATCTCTGTTTTATCCGAATCGTGAAAATAGGTGGGCCATGGACTAAAGTCCATCACAATCCGAAGCCCGAATACCAACATTTGACCGAGTCCAGCGTTTAGATCCACGGACCGTGGTGAACTGAAGCGGTCCGAACCGACAAACCACGTACCGAAGTGGAAATTCCAAAACTATTCGCAATTTTTTTTTAAGTTTACTTGGCGATTTGGATAATGAGGTCTCCAAAAATTACAGAGATAGAAATTATCTGGAAAACAGAGAAATGATTGAAGATTTAACCGATATTTATACCAATCAAGGAATACAACTTTTTGAAGCAACACGACGTTTCAGACAGACGTGACCACTGATATGTATCTTTCTGTGAAAAGATGATTTTGCGGTTTCGAAGCATGTTCCATCCTCGATAAAACATACTTCGAGGGGGAAAAAATGTTAGCTAGCTTTTTGACCAAGCCACCAAGGTCCACACACCAGAAGAAAATATGAAGCTTCATTCCTCTCAGCCTCCAGAAATCTAGTCACGGTTGCTCAGCCTTCATTGGATCGTGACGCCTCCTTCGATTCGCTGCGCCCATGTGCGATCCGACCCACTTGCTTCAGCCCGATCTGTTTCCAGAAGACGCCACGGTGCCATGACCAGGTCCAGGACGATCCGCAAATGAAGGATCTCGCGATCCCTGTCCACAACTGTCATATTGTCCAATTCTTTCTCAAGCTGCGATCCGATCCGATATTCTCGGGATTTGCGCCATGTGTGACCGCGATCCGCCTGACAAAATCAGCTATAAATAGCCCAGAGCTTGGCAATTTTCAGGATCTTTTTGGCAATTAAGAGCTCTAATTCCACCATTGCTGTACTCTCATCATTTCTAATCAAAATTACCTCGAAATCACTGAGTGAATCAATATTGTATAAGTGAGATTGAGAGAAATGTCGGCGATTGTACTCTGAATTCCAAGTATAATCATAGATATAAAGTGGACGTAGGCTCATTAACGCCGAACCACTATAAATCTTGTGTCTTTTCTACTTTCCTGCTACTTTACTCATATTAATCTCTAGCTATAATCATAATTTGGGTATTAGGACCAAATTTAGGTCTAACAATAATCTATTAGATGATGTTAATGAATTTTGTGAAAAGCACAATATAGAAGTTTTGGATATGAGTAGAATCTTCATTAATCCTAGACGTTCAAGAAGAAATCAATTTGAAGTTACAAATTTGCAACGTTTCCAAGTGGGCTTGTACTATACCGGTCTCGACATGCAATTATCAGAACTAAATAATCAATTTACAGTGTCTACCACCGAATTATTACGTTACGTAGCATGTTTGGACCCTAGAGATTCTTTCTCATCTTTTAACAAAGACTCTTTATTAAAGCTTGCACATTTCTATCCGGCTGAGTTTATATATTCTCAAATTTCAATGCTAGATGGTCAGCTTGAGACTTATATAATTGATATGCGTATGGATGGAAGATTTTCAAATCTAGTTTGTATTGGAGATCTTTCCAAAAAAATGGTGGAGTTGAAGAAATCTGAAACATTTCAATTGGTATATTTACTTTTGCAGCTTGCTTTGACTTTTCCTGTAGCAACAGCAACAGTTGAAAGAGCATTTTCTGTAATGGGAATTGTCAAAAGCCGACTAAGAAACTCTATGGGAGACCAATGGCTAAGTGACAATCTAGTTGCGTACATCGAAAACGATATATCTAAATCAGTTGAAGATGATATTATTATGCAACGCTTTCAAGCAATGAAAAACCGACGCTTACAAATAAAATGAGTCGAGGAGATATTTTGGTGATAAGTGCTTACTTTTGGTGATAACTGTACACTTTTGGTGTACCTTTTGTACTTGCTTGTTTGCCGATTATAGATATATAAAAGAATATTTATAAAATCTTGTTCTTAGTTAATTTTTGTTATGATATTCTAAGAACACAGTCATTTTCATTTATCTCACTTTGTGCTTCAAATTACTATACTGTTTCAAATTACTATACCACTATATTCCACCTTTGAATGTTGTTTCTGGAGTAGATAAAACAGAGCAGGATGCCAGGACCAGTATTGATTTATTTGTTCAGCGTAGAGTTGATATGCAAACACCGTATGTAATCTTCATCTCTTGCTTTATCTATATACATATGTCTGTTGCATTTATCATTTTGTACCATATTTTAATTAATTTTCAATGTACATTTGCTGTATAGGAGGGCTTATTTTCATAGCTATGATTTTCTACGTCGCTTGGATCCGTTGCTGTGAGATAGAAGAAACAAACTCGCTGGCAATGTAAGAAATTATTTTGGCCTGGTACGAGATTAGTTGTGGTATTGTCCGCATTAGCACTTTTTGAAAATTAAAATTGCCGCCCTAGCTGAGCAATTATGCTAGCTCCGCCACTGGTCACATGCTTGGCCAATTCTAGTGAATCTTTGTTCATGGTGGGCCAGTAGTAACCGCACCTTAGCACTCGTCGAACGGCTTTATGTTTAGCAGAATGATTGCCACAAAGTCCTTTATGGATACTACTCAAGATATCTTGGGCTTTGTAAATAGTAACACATCTAAGCAATGACACCAAGTATCCTCTCCGATATAAAACACCGTCCTACATCACAAAGCGAGATTCCTTTCGCAACAGCTTCTGAGTCTCGTCTCTTTCTGTATGCAAATTCCATTCGTCAAATAAGCTTTGATTAGAGACATTCACGTCTCTTCCTCATCAATTGTCGACATTTTGTTATTTGTTTGGGTTAGGGCAGCGAGGCATAAAGCGGAATCCATGGGTTAAAGGCTTATAGTTGATCTTCTAAAATCTGAGTGATTTTATGACCCCCTATATCATTTTTATTCTTTTATTTTTGTGATTTATTTTGCTTAGTATTATTAAATTAGAATATTTACCGTAATTAGTTGATGATTTTATGTCGTTCTTGTCCTTAATCACGTGTTTTTATTGGTTGAAATGTGAGGGTATAGATGTGTGATGTCATATGAATCGATTGGAATGATTTCAAAGATGTTTGGACGAAGTTGAAGTTGCCGTATCTCAGTTCTCATTGTTAGAAACACGACTGGAAGAAGGGAGAAGGCGAAGGAGTAAAAGTCCGCTTGAGAAAAGGACAAACCCGAACCCAAAAAATCTTGGTTAAGAAGTTTTATTTATGGAAAAATTTATTGCAAAATTTTGTTGATGTCAAAGTTACCAAAAAATAAAAATTGATCAAAACAAATGATTGTAAAAACTGTGGAAAATTAGATAATTTTTTATCAGATGTGTTGGGGATTATTGGGAGGATGGGTTTAATGGAGATGAAGATAGCAATGCATCGCATGAGTACAACATGTATGTCCAAATTAGTATTTACCTTTTCACCTTTCTAAAATCAAATTTACTGCTAATGCTTGGATTTGTGGATTGCGTTAACCGTTGTTTAGCATTATCTTTTAATCTTATATTTGGAAGAATTTGTTGTGGAGGAATTTTGATTCAAGACCGCTTAAATCAAAAAAAAAAAATCCCCAACGCCGCGGAAAACGAGATCGTGGTAATAGTGCAAAAAAAACCAATCGAACAATCTCAATCTTATCCAAGCCAATCACAATCACCAAACAATGGAAATAATAGAGCAATAACGAGAAACTAAATCACACAGGGATTTATAGTGGTTCCACCGACGTCTTGTCAGTGTACGTCCACTTTGAGAGAGAAACCTTTATTAATATCAATAGAAGAGTACAAGAGATTGATTACAATGATCAAATTTACTAGAAAAAATTGATTTTGTGGAGAAAGGAATTGAAGAAGATTAGGATTGCCTAAACCCTAATTAGAATAAACTTAGATCTAATCTCTTGATTTGTGATCCACCTCCTTTTGTATTCGATGTAGCTTATATAGGCATAGAGAAGTATATGGAAATTCCCAAAATTTCCTCCAAAATATCCTCTCGATCCAAAATATTCTCCAGGTCCAAAATATCCTCTAGATCCAAAATATTCTCTAGATCCAAAATATCCTCCAGATCCAAAATATTCTCTACAATAGTATCGCATACTTCAACACTCCACCTCGATACTATATCCATCTACATCACAACCTTCAATGCACCCAAACATTTCCTTCTATCTTCAATCAAGAAAGCTTAAATGTTTCCCCAATGAACTCCGGCATAGCCACCGCCCATTGCATTTCACTAACGAGTTCAGGCATAGCCCCAACCCGTCAATAAAGTGTTGAAACATCCAACTCCTAAACCAGTTCCACCAAAAGACAATGTACTCGGGAGTGAAAACGAGTACTTACCATGAAGATAGAACAACAACCTCTCACCGATACTCTTCTACACCCAAGTTTCTCTCTCAACTGTGCCACCTCGTGGCACCTAGCATCACTCCAAACGAATTAAGTTCGAGCAATGCTCGAACTTCCCAACCAGCAATGTCTTAGTGAACATGTCCGACGCGTTATCCTTTGTGTGCACTTTCCGAAGGCATACTTGCTTGTCTTCTTCCATGGCTACTAGAAATGAATCTCTCACTTCAATATGCTTCGTTCATGAGCTAAACGCCAAATTCTCCGCCAAATGTATAGCACTTTGGCTATCACATCGAACATCAATACTCTCATGCTCGAAACCCAAGTCACACAATAGTCGCTTCAAATAGAGTGCCTCCTTTGCCGCTTCCACAGCGGCTATCAACTCCGCCTCCGTAGTGGATAAAGCAACTACGGTCTGCAATCTCGATCTCCAACTAATGGTCGTACCACTAAGTGTGAAGACATATCCGGAAGTTGATTTCCTCCGATCCCTATCACCGGCGTAGTCCGAGTCACAATAACCAACTAACCTGCAACTAAATCCATCACTACCATAAAAAACAAGACCACGAGATGCTGTGCCTTTCAAGTATCTCAATATAGCCTTCACGGCTTCCCAATGCGATTTCCCCGGATTAGCCATATACCGACTAACTACCCCGACGGCATTTGCAATATCGGGCCTTGTACACACCATGGCATACATTAAGCTACCAATCGCACTTGCATATGGCACCATTGCCATATAAGCCTTGTCTTTCTCTCCGATAGGTGATCCCTTATCTGAAAGCTTCATATGTAAAGGTAACGGTGTATTTAACGCCTTTGCATTCTCCATGTTAAACTGGCAAAGCACCTTCTTAATGTACTCCGTTTGAGTCAATCTCAACTCAAACCGCTTTCAGTCCCTTACAATCTCCATGCCCAAGATCTTCTTTGCTTCTCCAAGGTCTTTCATCTCGAACTCCGCCTTTAATTTCTCTTTCAACTTGTTGATTTCTGCCTTGTCCTTAGAAGCAATGAGCATATCGTCCACATACAAGAGTAAATACACCCAACAATCATTTCCTAACCTCTTGAAGTAAACGCAAGCATCCTTGATGCTTCGATGGAAGCCACTTTCAAGCATGAAATGATCAAATCTCTTGTACCATTGCCTAGGTGATTGCTTCAAACCATATAGTGATTTCTTCAACTTGCAAACTAGTTCTGACTTACCTTCTACAACAAACCCTTCCGGTTGTTCCATGTAGATGTCTTCATCCAAGTCTCCATGCAAGAAGGCAGTTTTCACATCTAGTTGCTCCAACTCCAAGTCGTAAATAGCAACTAATGCAAGTAGTATCCGGATAGAATAATGCCTCACAACCGGTGCGAAGATCTCATCATACTCCTTTCCTTTCCTCTGTGCAAACCCCTTAGCCACTAGACTAGCTTTGTATCTTCCATCGTCATTCAACTTATATATCCATTTGCACCCAATAGCACGGTTTCCTTGAGGAAGTGGAACCAACTCCCAAGTCTGGTTCTTCATCAACGATTGCATCTCTTCCTCCATGGCACAAATTCACTTCGAGCTATAACTCGAACCCATGACATCATCAAGGTCCATCGGCTCATTTTGGACTACATGAAGAGCATAGTCCAAATTCTCACAAAAGCTAAGATAGTTCCAATCACCGTATCTTTCGGGTGGCCTTATAGCACGTCGACCAACCCGAGTAGCAATACCATCACCCGGTCTTCCTTCAGCTCCATCTTGAACTGAATCTTCTCTAGGCTTGTGCACATCACCAAAACTACTAGAGGAATCCTGTGGACTATGTGATGTAACATCAACCGCATTAACCTCGCAAGCACCTCCAACAACTCTACTCTCTCTAGGTCTGAAAGTGGGAATAACTTCCTTCTCCTTTGATTCACCATGAACCAAATCCGGAACATCCTATGAGCCTTCGTTCTCCTTGAACATAGCCGACTCATCAAAAGTAACACGACGAGAAACCATAGCCTTCTTCGTTTCCGGATTCCAAATCTGATAGCCTTTGACGCCATCCATATATCCGAGAAAAATCCCTTTGAAAGCTCTAGGCGAGAGCTTATCATTCCCCGGATCATGCACATAAACAGGACCGCCAAATACACGAAGATAACTCAAGTCAATGCTCTTCCCTTTCCACACTTCCTCCGGAATTTTGTTATCAATAGCCGAGCACGGAATTCGATTAATAATATGCACCGCGGTTGACAAAGCTTCGGCCCAAAATCCCTTAGACAAACCCGATGTCAATCTCAAGCATCGAGCTTTCTCTAGTAGAGTTCAGTTCATTCTCTCTGCCACTCCATTAGATTGCGGATCTCCCGATGTAGTAAAATGCCTCCGAATACCATGATGCTTGCAAAAATTCAGAAACTCTCCGGAAACATACTCGCCGCCATTATCGGACCTAAGAACCTTCAAAGATTTTCCACTCTCATTCTCAACAAGAGCCTTCCATTCTTTGAATCTTGCAAATGCCTCCGACTTGGCCTTCATTACATACACCCAAACCTTCCGAGAAAAATCATCAATGAAAGAAATATAATATCTTGCTCCTCCCAAAGAAGCTACAGGCGCTGGTCCCCAAACATCCGTGTGCACATACTCAAGAATCCCTCTTGAATCATGTTTTCCTTCACCGAATGATACTCTAGTTTGCTTCCCCATGACACATTCCTTGCAAAACTCCAACTTGCTGAAACTCTCACCATCAATCATCTCCCTTCGACGAAGAACATCTAAACTCTTCTTCGAGACATGACTTAATCTCAAATGCCACAGCCGTGTAGCATCTAAGCCACGGGAACTATCAACACTGACACAAGTTTCGCCTTGCACGGTCACTCCTTGAAGCAAATAAATACCATGAGTTCTAGCACCCCTCATAACCACAAGTGCACCCTTCGAAACCCTCAAGCTATCACTCTCAATGGTGATCTTGCAACCTAGAGAATCCAACTGTCCCAAAGAGATAAGTGACTTCCGTAGTCCCGGAACATAGCGCACATTAGTGAGAGTACGAACCACTCCGTCAAACATTCGAATTTGCACGGATCCAATGCCTTTCGACTTGCAAACTGCACCATTTCCCATAAAAATTGATTTTCCTTCCCGTTCAACATAAGAAGAAAAACAATTCCTATTAGGCGTCATGTGATATGAAGCCCCCGAATCAAGCACCCAATCGCTGCTCGAAACATCTGATGCTACTGCCGACAAAACATGTACGTCTCCCTCACCAACATCTCTCTCCACCGCAACTGATGAAGATGCTACTTCCTTCTTCCCCTTCTCTGGACAATCATTCTTCCAGTGACCAGGTTTCTTACATATAAAGCACTTACCATTTCTTTCCTTTGATTTCCTCTTCCACCGGGCTTCTTAGACTTAGAACGCCCCCGGTTTCCCTTCTTCTCTGACTTTTCTTTCTCCGCAAATAAACCTTGACCATTACCAGCACCACTACTACCATCACTCAACTCCTTCATCTGATCTCGCAATTCCTCACTAAGAAGACCCGTCTTGACATCATTTAGAGTCAATGTATCCCGGCCATAGATCAAACTGCTTGAGAACCCAGTATAGCGCTCAGGCAACGAACATAGCAATATCATCGCCTTCTGCTCCTCCTCAATCTTCAAATCTACCGCCTTCATCTTCATTAGCAAATCATTAAACACATTTAAGTGCGCCTTTAGCGAAGTTCCTTCCTTCATCTTGTAGGTAAAGAAAGTCCACAACAAGATCAGTCGATTTGTGAGTGATTTCTTCATATACAACTCTTCCAACTTGTTCCAAATACCTTTAGCAGTCGTCTCACCACTAATTTCGGAAATAACATTCTCTCCCATGGCAAGTTGACGTGTAGTGAATGCCCACTCTTCCATTTCTTCTCTCTCCACATCTGAGATGTCCTCTGGCAATAAATGTGTATCAAACACTACGCGATGTACCCGATTCCGCCTAAGAACCGCTTTCATCTTCCACTGCCACTTTTCGAAATCATTATCGCCATTCCACTTGTCAATAACCAATTGTGAACCAGCAGTTGCATACGACCCACGTACATAAGGAGCTACACCACTTGGACCACCCGTTGATGGATTATTTGAACCAGATTCCAGCATTTCTACGACTATCTACCAACACCAATGCTCTGATACCAAATGTTGTGGAGGAATTTTGATTCAAGATCGCTTAAATCAAAAAAAAAAAAAATCCCCAACGCCGCAGAAAACGAGATCGTGGTAATAGCGCAAAAACAAGCAATCGAACAATCTCAATCTTATCCAAGCCAATCACAATAACCAAACAATGGAAATAATAGAGCAATAACGAGAAACTAAATCACACAGGGATTTATAATGGTTCCACCGACGTCTTGTCAGTGTACGTCCACTTTGAGAGAGAAACCTTTATTAATATCAATAGAAGAGTACAAGAGATTGATTACAATGATCAAATATACTAGAAAAAATTGATTTTGTGGAGAAAGGAATTGAAGAAGATTAGGATTGCCTAAACCCTAATTAGAATAAACTTAGATCTAATCTCTTGATTTGTGATCCACCTCCTTTTGTATTCGATGTAGCTTATATAGGCATAGAGAAGTATATGGAAATTCCCAAAATTTCCTCCAAAATTTCCTCTAGATCCAAAATATTCTCCAGATCCAAAATATCCTCTAGATCCAAAATATTCTCTAGATCCAAAATATCCTCCAGATCCAAAATATTCTCCAGATCCAAAATATTCTCTACGATAGTATCGCATACTTCAACAGAATTGTCGACGTGTAATGAGTAAAATGAGTCCAAGTTTGGTTAAAGGTTAAATAGTTTAGTTTTTTCATTCATGCATTTTTTTGAATAAGAAGGGTACTTAAACTAGTACAACTGCATAATGGTGGGGAACCGACCATTAGATTGAATAGTTTAAAAAAAAAAACTAGTTTTTTTTTATTAATCTTAATGGACCATCAAAAAATAATGTGCTAGAGAATATTTAAAATTTGAGGGATGTAAGAAGACAAAAGTGGAGAGAATTAAGTAAATTAAAATTAAATTGGAGAGATTTAAGGAGGCATGCAATAGACATGTTACATGTTTTTTTTGCTTCGGAAAAATTGATTTTGACACAGTAAGCAAACCTCCCAATAGTCCGTTTGATAACTATTTTTTGATTAATGGATACGTTAACTAGTATAACCGCACAACAGTGGGAAAATCGACCGTTAAGATGTTTAATATAAAATATAAATATATCTGTTAAAATAATAGAAGAAATGAAACTAATATAATTTTGAAAATTGTATATATCTAATTTTCTTTACAGTGTAATGTCATAGTTTTCATCTTTTATGACTATTATTACCAATCCAACTCTACAAATGTGAATGATGAATGAATTATAGTATTTCCACCCAGTGTTACAAATTATAAAACACGAAAGATGCAAGAAGAAAATGAATCACACTGGAGACGAAGAAACCTGTTTATTTGCCAAAAAGTACTTGACAGATTTTTAATAAACTCCAACAATTTTGTGACATAATACGAACGCAAACTCAGCTAGCATATGACACTATAACAAATTTATCATTTCATTTAGGAGCAACACATCATTGTACATCAAAACCGTTACAGCAAAGTAAATATAGCATCGGACTAATGATAATAATACAAACCAAAGCAGCCTTTTTATCACAAGATCTGCTATTTCTTTTTACAATGTTGTTCTAGAAGCCCATGCCTTCGACCTTTTTTTAGCAAAATATCTTGCTGCATTACCACCGCCAGTGTCAATAAATCCTGAATCTGCCTGTCTTGTGCCTGCATGACTTTTCTCCAAAGAACTTTGTAGATGCAATTAGTCGCATCTTGTGCTTGATGAGTTGTCGTGCTTCCATAGGAGCAAATGTTGGTACTTGATTTCCAACTCCACGAATTGTAACAAACGTGAGGTCATCATAGATTAAAGTCCGTCCAGAAATCTGTGTGATATTAAGTCAAATACATAAAATGTTAACTCATATTTCAATCAAAAGATTCCTAAGGGTGATTGAATTTAGTGATCCCCGTAATAAAAATTACCATACCTATTTTGATTGTACCATGGTTTCCACTCCTGTTTTATTTCGGGACCAAAATTGTGTAATGTCAGCTTTGTTGATGCTATTGGTAATTCTTCAGTCAACATCACCACTAAAAATGTTTAAGTATATAAATGATGCAGTCCAAGGGATAAATTTCTGATTAGGTTACATTAATTTTCATTTACATGAAAATGGATTCAATGTTTCAAAACAAGCATAGCTTTCTCCAACTATGTAAAAATCACGAGATTTATACTGAGGCGACCTCTTAAACCAGTGGCAAGTAATATGTAAGAGTAGTGTGCCATTTGTATCTTAAAGAATAAAACATTATAGTAACCTCCTTGGAAATAAGTAATATAATTCAGTAGGTGGGATTCCAAATTCAGTTGTTATTTGTATTTTGACAATAAATATGGAGATAAGTATGAACCTTAAACTTCTAAAAAGCCGTGGACATTGTGTATCCAAGGGATAAAACATTATAGAAATCTTCTTGTAGCATGAAAGAATTTTTGCGGGTTCAACTTCAAGTATTGTAGCACAATATAAAAAACTATCCCACTTTTGTGCAACAAACATGAAAATATTATGCCATTGCTAATACAATATACGTAAAAAAATACTGTTAATGTACATATGATCATTTACTGCAGTCTTGATGTGTTAATAAATGATTGACAAAAGATATCGTGTTAGAAAAAATGTGAGATCCAAATTTATTGCGAAGTATTATGCATTTCCAAAAATTAAACCCCAATGGCGAACAACCCGTTGAATTTATCAACATATGATGTAGCTTGATTGGGTCTCGAAGTACGGAGTTTCGGCACTTTAAGAATCATGATTTTTTATTTTTATTTTTAAACTCCATCGGTATAAAAATATGAAATTAGGCTTATATAAAGCTTCTTCCCACTATTTCAAAGGAGAAACTATAGAATATACAATCTAAAATCATTTATATAGCTAAGTATTTAAAAGGTTTAGAAAATCAAATTTTGCTTCGTAAACCTTGGATATTCCCATACAAACTTAAGGTATATTGAAATCATATCTAGAATGAAGCACATGTGTTAGCTACTTCGCATTAATTTACTAAGCCTGGTTTCAATATGTAAAAACTATACATAAAAAAGGACTGGTTATGGTCACAATTTATTTCAAAATAAATACTTCAAGTTAAGAAAATTAGTGGATTCGGTATGAACCTATTTTGTTACATATTTAACCAAGTAAGATGCATAAGGTCAACAATGTTTTAAAGAACCAAGATTTGAATAATCATTTCAAACGTTAAGTGATGGGAAATATAAGGTCAATGCTTTTATACAATGAGACAATAAAAATAGTAATATGAGATATTTCAGCAACAAAAAAATATGCAGTGAATTATGATATTTCAATCTACAAAATAAAATGCGATACATACACATCGACTAGAATAGATCGTAATTTTTAAAAATTGATAATGAAAGGGGTAGTGAAATTAATCCAATTAATGCACAAAGAATGACATATCAAGACATGCAATACTAAATTCAAACCAAGAAGGTGAATTACCTAAGATCGGTAGAGTTAATATTGCACCTACAACTGTTTTATAACTTTTCATTTAAGGAGTCTTCATTTTGGAATCTCCATTTCATAGTCTGCAATCATATACAACATTTTTTTGGCTTAACTGCATGTAGATATACCACTACACACCTAAATGATTGAGAAAGTTTTACAACTTTGAAAACTAGAATCGGCTAATATGAATTTGGCACACCAAAGTCCTAAATCTTACGATTAAATCCGCTAATGAGAATATGTTTTGATAAAAAATCACTCCTGCTATTAGCGATATACTTCAAATTGTGATTTGAATATTTGATAACAGTGAGAGATGTATGCAAATATCATTTGATATTGCATATGTTTTCCAAATGGCTGAAAAAATTAAATAAACAGTAGGCATTAAAATTTATGATCATATATTCCTGTTACACAGTGCAATACATTATTGCAAATGTTTTCTAGCGTGGGCGATAATACGATTTAAAAATATTTATAGAAAGGGGTTTTGAATTATTAAATGATATTTACTTGTTAGATCCTAATTATATGACGATATATTAATATCTATAGAAGGACATTTTTGCAGTTCACGTTTACATCAAAATGTGTCGTCAAAGGCATTATAACTATTGATAAAGATTGAGATTATATATTTCTGTTAATGTTATAATTCACCAATAAAAAAACCTTTGATTGTAAACAAACACATTAATATTGATTATCAGTAAGCGATCACATGTCCTATTGCAAATAAACAATGCTAACTGATAATCTAACCTGGAGATGATAACAAAACAAACAATGTGAAAATTAATAAGAAAAGAAGTCAAACCTATGCCTTCACAAATAGATAGATTTGATATGATAATTTCTCCTGAATTGACTAAAAAGATATCACTAATATATAGTTGGTTTGTAGGAATATAAACACTGCACAACTCATCATCACCCTTTTCATTCTACAGGGAAAAAATCTGGAAATTAAGGCCTTAAATGACTTATGAAAAAAGAATAGCATGATAGAGTTAAACAAGTACTATGTCAAAAGGTCAAATCGAGAAACCTGGATCAAGAGTTTCATATTTAGAATCAATATAGTGTCATTTGTTCAATTTCACTAAAACTTTGTTCCTTTAATTATATTATTTTCATGTTCCCAATATCGTCCAACAACCAAAATTTGAGAAAATCAAAGAAGCATCTAACATTTAGACTTGACAAACTTCAAATTGAGATAAATGGTGGTATAATTAACTTTCTTGGCCAAGTTATAGGTAACAAAAAAGAGTAGAAATGCACACCATAAATTTTAAGCAAGAATTTGACTTTCTATGGAGAAATTTACGATCAATCGAAATATATCTTTTACGTGTTGGCTGCAGCATAGGAAGGAACATGAATAACTTTTACGTATTGGTTGCAGCACAAGCAGGAACACAAAAATAATTGGAAATAGATTGTAAAGTAAGAGAAGTTCAGAAACAAAAATGGAGTAGGATAGGATGTTTAAAGAAACAATAATCTTTAATTTAGACGAGATCTGTAATCAACCGATAATCAAGTTGTTGTTAAAAAGTTACAATCTCCGACTCTAACCAACCAGCTTCTAACTTCAATCTAAAGATGCCCACAGACTCACCTAAAAGAATATTTAATAAATTAAGACATCTAATAAATATCAATTCATTAATCAGAGAAAAAAAGTGTCTAAACAAATAGCTCACTAGAGGCATGCACAACAGAAGCCAAACAACTATGATCATGCAGTAGCATACAAGCTGAAACCATAATGTGTATTACATTTGACTAGAAAAACCATAAATAAAATTCCGTAGAACAAAAATGCTAATAGATTATATGATATAACCTCAATAGACATCATGCAAATATTATAAGTAATGGGGTCAACCTCGGTGCTTAATCCTAAAAAGTTGCCAGTTGACTACACTAAAATTCTGAATGGCATTGGATTATGAATTTCATTGAACGTGATGTGTTTATATGGAGAATAAATTAAACTACAACAAAATTATACATGTATTCCAAAATTGAATAGGAGCAAATATATGTACCTTGCTAAATCTAATCTCCTTGTTGTAGCTGTGAAAGAACTGGCTGCTGTAGTAGCACATGAGGTCTCCATTCTTCCTTATCAACCAACATATATTGTTAAGTAACATTACAATTTCGTAGCCAATACATAGCCAGTCTTTGCATGTATATTGCTTTGACCTGGTTTTTTTTTTTTTTTTTTTTTTTGCAAGAGGGAGATGACAGCCAGGTATGATGCACTTGTTCAAGAGTTAAGAATTAGGACACAACAAATCTTGTAGACATTCAATTAAGTGTGTAAGCACAAGCAATTAAATGAAATTTTCATGTAGTGAACATAACTTGATACAAACTGAAATGGTACATAATATAAAAATGACAAGCCAAAACTAAAATGTTTTAGAATTTCTTTCTGTAACTAAAAGATTGATAGTATTACACAAAGATTTATTTTTAACAATAATCAAATAAGCAAGCATGTGCTATCATTTTTGTTAAACCAAATTGTATACCTGGAATGGACAAAGAGAAAGAAACGATATCTGCCAAAACCTGGCTCCAAGATGTGAAAAATCATAACTATTAATTATCCATATAACAATTCACACATACCATCAATCACAAAAGCCTCACAAGCAGTAGAAACATCAACAAACCTTAACGTTTTGTACTGCACCAATATCAAGCTTGACCTATATGTGTTAAATAATAAAAATATCAAGCATCAACTAATTTTATTTCTAACTTGAATTCCGATGTTAATTTAAATTATCCATGTATGAAATGACATAAGTTGAAAGTTCAAAATATATTTTGAAATTGCGAACGATTTTGAGATATAGTTACATTTATATTTGGAAATTGAATCAACTTTAATTTCAAAATTGAAATCAATTGCGAAATCTAGATCGAAATCGAATTTGAGTTCAAAGTCAAGATTGATTTCTAAATCAATCTCTTATATTAGGAAATAAAATCAATCGATCAAAAAATGAATTGGTTAACCTAAAAAAATGAACCGATCTATGGGAGAAGAAGTAGGCGAGATTGGGAGAACGACTATAGAAGATTGAGTGAAAAAAAATGATATTTTGGGAGACGAAGTAGAGATTGGGTGAGAAAACAAAGTAGAAATAGAGGAGAGACATGCAGCTTGTTATTTCGCTATCGAAGGAATTATCGTGAAAATCAAATTTTGTTGCCAAAAATAGTTAGCTTCAGACAAATTGATTTTGATTCCCTTACATTAGGGTAAGCCCCCTAACGGTCGGTTTGATAATGTCATTTACTGAGATATTTTTTTCTAGAGCAGAAAGTGTGCGATGGCTAGCAGGTGAAATTTGCACTTCAAATAGAATGTTGCTTTCATGTATGGATATATTTATTCGTTTTTAATTTATGGGCTTATTTATATTGTTTTATAAAATAAAATAGAGGGTTGCATTAAAATTTATTTTTGGTCTAGGTAAAAAGAATAATATAAAATAGATACCAACATATTTGAACATTTCTATTAGTGGCATGATAACTTGGTTAGCTCATGTTTTGAATTTTAGGTTATTTTTGGTATAATACGTTCCTTAACCATTCCCATTATTTCAAAGAATGTATGATCATACTTTCCATGGACTTCTAGATTTTTCCAAGTAATTTTCTTTATTTATTTATTAAGACAGATGAATGATTGAAGTCGAGATCAAGAAAATTGATCAGCTACTTCTTTCCATCATATCCATCTTTGTAACACGATAAATTGATTAACTTATATACATTTTTGAACTTAAATGTATTTATGATATAATATATTCCTTTAACGGTGCTTATTATTTCAAAGAATGTATGAGCTTCCTTTCCACGAAAATTTAGATTTCTCTAAGCAATCTTCCTTATTTATTTGTTGAGACAGGTGAATGATTGAATTTTTGATCAAGAAAATTGGTTAATTCTTTGCATCATATACATCAGGGTAAACATCATAGTTTTGTGCCTTTTGTGAATGTATAGTATTATCTCTCTTTCATTGCAGTTATATTTTTTAATATTTTTTCAAATCTACTTTTTTCTGAATAAATCCTAAGAGGTTAATATTGTTGATTGTGATGGATCTTATACATGGTGAGGGTACTTATATACTCAAATTCATTTATTGTCATCACAACTATTTCTGATCGAAAAAAATTCCTACAACAATTTTTTTTCTGTTTTATAGTTATTTTATATTACAAGATCTCACTTGAATGAAAATTAGGTTATTATTGAATTCAAGAAATGATATGACCTCTTAAAATAAGGGTTTTCATTTGCAACCCAAAAATAATAATAGATTTTTCATCTATGTAATTCCATGTAATGTATATCACTTCATTTTACGTTTTTTTCCTAGTAAGCAAGAAAGGGTATTGTAACAACCCGGATTTTTACAACATGCTAAGACGAGAATCAAGGCAGAATTTAATTATAAAATCTGAATCAAGGGAAACGGGCTATGCCATTGCGTTCGTCTCAGAAAAATACGCGAAATAGAGTCCGAGTTTTCGAAAATCGGAGTCCGTATGACCAGGTTATGGCCCGTCAAACTTTTCAGAAAATTTCAAGTTCAAAAACAGTTCAAATTTGAATTCAGATTTCAAATTCAGCAAAGCAGAAGAGGCGGGAAAAATTCCCGCCACCCCAAGTCGACTGGGGAGTCGACTTGGGAGTCGACACCCCCCAGGTGGTGTCGACTGCCCAGTCGACACCCCTGTCGACCTGGGTGGTCGGCCAGTCTGGCCTGGGTGCACCTGACTTGTTTCTCAAGACATGTTTTATGGGCCTGTGACGGATTTTGAGGGTTCAGATCTATCCTAGGGTTAATCTAAGGGCCTAAACTAGTCCTAATCCCTATAAAAAGACCCCTAAGCCTACCCTAAACCCTCACAAATCACTCTTGCAACAAAGTGCTGCCCAAATCTACATTGATCATGGGCTCCATCCCCAAATTCAAGAGCTTGTGCTTGCAAACTAGATCCAAGACGAAGTTGCAAGCTTTCTACACCAAATCAAGGGTTTTGATCATCATCTCAACATGGATTCTTCGACAAGACGATTCATGCTCCTAAATCTCTTGCCACACTAAGTAAGTTCTAGCTACTTCTAGATCTAAACGGTATTTTTAATGATGGCATGGAATAAAACGAGATTAAACTAAGTATGCTAGCCTATATGAACCTTGTCATGCCTCTTTTGCTTGAACCTATGACTTTTAGCTATGCTTAGTGACTAAATCATGCTATTCATGTTATGATTAACCTAGTTTATCTTGCAAGTTTGAATCTTTATCTATGGAATGCTAGCATGAACCTTTGAGAACCATTTGACTTGTGAAACATTGGCAAAGATTTGACTTTGGGGCTTATGCATGTAAATGAACCCAAACCACTTATGTTATCATGCATGTTTGTGGCAAATTCCCTTATGATATCATACATATTTGTGGCCAAATTCCCTTATGATACTATGCATGTTTGTGGCCAAAATCCCTTATGATACTATGCATGCTTGTGGCCAATCCCTTTTTGACATCGTGCATGTTGTAAGGCCAATATGTAGCATAGTACCCTTACTATGTTAACTCGCTTTTACTTGGGTTGGAAACACGCTTTGGGGTAGGTTAGACATGCGTGATTATGACATGATAATTTGACATGGGATTTCATGAAAATATGGCACTTATGATACACCTAAATGTGGGCATGACATGTGGGGGTAAACATGGGACTTGAAACTAGACACGTGTGGGTTGTAAGTGTAATATGACGCTAGACCAAACATGAAAGTGGTCAACTCGAGGTTGGGTTGAGTGTAGTAACCCGAAAATCCGGGGGAATTTGAGCTGACTAAATAACACAAGTCCAATCCAAATCGCACTGGAAATTCAAGAAACTTATAGAAAGAAGATAGAGGGTGAGGATAGATAAGATAGAAACTTAGAATAGAAGAAGAAGAACATACAACATCATCAGAGTAACACGAATCCCACAGCGGAACGAATAAAATATAACATAACTTTTGAAATACAAAGTTATAACTGTTTATACATACCATTTTCAGAGTACAAAATATAACGTCACAGCGGAATAAATAATAGCTATCGACTGCTGAAGCCTCCTGCTCCAAGCTCTTCAAGTATACCTGTAAATCCTGACTACTTGACTGCCCGTACAAATTTAGGCACCCAAGAGTTTAGGGAAAACAAAATAAACTTCGGGTCAGTCATGTGACTGGTGTGAGTAAACTCAAATCATTTAAAAACAGGTATATGATATCTCATAAGACCACGCCGTGAATACGGAACGGGTTTTTCCCTTATGAGAATCCAAATAACTTTGCAAAGCAATATCATTCTAATATTATAATAATGTCTAAATACAAATAAATATCAGTCTAGCAGAAACGCTTGCATCTCACGTTACTACATATATAGTATATAATCAAAACCGCAAGCACGTATTGGGTAATGGATTTTCAACTATGAAAAGGTATGGAACCACCTTCTGATCAGTGTACTCTAGGAACGATACACTGGAGTTCAACAAGAACATTTTGCAACTCAGCCACACATGACCGACCACTCATTTCGCTTGAGTGTATCGAATGTACATCACCAACGGTTGGGATCAGCAACCGTTCCCGTATATATATATGGGACAACATTGATAGATTAAAGAAGCAAATGAATATTCTCTAGATAGGTGATTATACACCCTACTTCGGTGCGACCGACTTAGCCATGCTGCCTGCCCGATTTCTGTCATTTACCGGATGTGAGGCTAGAAGCTACGCATATCTTTTTCATATCATATCTTCATTTACTTTGAATACCACATCGTCATACCCGCCAAATCATTATCGATTTCCCTAACGGTATCACGGGTATGAAGCTAAGAGAAACGAATTCCTCCGCCACCAAACGTAATACGTTGAAGAGATCAACATATATGATTCGTTAGGAATACTCTGTCAGACATTCGTCCATACAAGTTGTCCTGGGACTGGACAAACCGAAGACACTATTCAGTACATCCATCTTAGGCACTGTTATCTAAGACTTATACAATAGCCCTAGTACTTTTACTCCATCTTCAATTTTCTTTGGCATATATGATTCGCACGCTTATGCCAATACAGAGTGGTTCTTCGGATAATAATCCAACCGGTCTCTCCATATTAACAACGTTAAAATGGTCAAAACATTGATAGTCTGTGATTTAACTATCAAAGAAAAATTCGTGTGCAAACAACGGTATTATTTCCAGATGGAAATTATATCAATCAATCATCATTCAACATTTATCTCTTTAGTTCATTGCTTTACTTATCTCCTATTTCCCTATATTCAACGTTTCTTATTTTCTAATTTTAGAAAATATACTTTATTAACAATGGAAAACATTTCCATTTTCTGTTTCCTATTAACATTTCTGATTTCTTATTTGGAAAAAACATTTCCAAAGTTCCTTCATTGTATTTAAACTGATGTTTAAATAAAATATCGCTATGCCAACTCAAACAATTTACTGAATTCACTTAACCATCAATCACTATCAAACCTTACCATTCCTTAGTTAAGAAGGAAGTCAATCAAGTTGGGGTATAATTACCTCTCAGACCTTAACTGAACAACGTTATAACTTCAAAATAGTAACAGTTTATCTTTTAAACTTTTAACAACTTCTTTACGTAACTCTCGGATTCAATTTACGAATCCACTTCTTTATTGAAAACATTGATTATAACGATAACGTTATAATCCCTACTTTCGCAATATCTAACTTCAATTATAACCTTTATTCTTTAATTCGAATAATTAAACCTAACCCTAATTTATTAGTACATACTTTTGATTTAAAAACCCGAAAGTAAATATTACTTTCCCGAATTCAATATAATTGAATTCGACGTATAATTCTCTTTCGAGTAAACTCTATTTGATTAACTCTTCTTCGAATAACCTATATTCGATTATCTCTCTTTGAATAATTTATATTCGAAATCTCTCTCTTTCGAATACGCTATATTCGAAAATATCCTTTCGATTAACTAATCGATAACTCCTTTCGTTTTAAGTAACATCGATAATTCCTTTCGATTTAAACTATAATCGATAACTCCTTTCGATTTAACTAACATCGATAACTCCTTTAACTCTATTCGAATAAACTATATTCGATAATCTCTTTTAACTCCATTCGAATAACTAACATTCGATTAACTCCTTTGGATTAACTTATCTTGACTAACTTAACTTAATTAACTCGACTTATTTAACTCCTATCGAATAACTAATATTCGATTAACTTATATTCGAATAACTATGTCTGTTTTAACTTCATATTCGAATGGCTAATATTCGATTTAACTCCATTTGACTAACTCTAATCGATTAACTCTAACTGATCCACTCTAACTGATCAACTCTAATTGTTTAACTCTAACTGGTTAACCCTAACTGTTTAACTCTAACTGGTTAACCCTAACTGTTTAACTCTAACTGGTTAACCCTAACTGTTTAACTCTAACTGGTTAACCCTAACTGTTTAACACTAACTGAACTGGTTAACTTTATTGATTTGATTAACTCTAACTGGTTAACTCGACTTACTTAACTCAACTGGTTAACTCGACTTACTTAACTCGACTGGTTAACTCTAACTGAACTAGTTAACTCTACTGATCTGATTAACTCTAATTGGTTAACTCTAACTGGTTAACTCTATTCAACTAACTCGACTCGACTAACCCCTTTCGAATAACATATTCGATTTACTAATTTTTTTGAATACCATATTCGATTAACTCCTTTCAAATTACGTTTATCCATTTAAAAGGATTTCCTTTATAACAACGTTTATTCATTTATAAAGATTTACTTTTAGAAACGGTTCTTCACTTTACAAATGATTTCCTTTTCAATTCTATTTGTGAATGGTTTTACAAATATTCCTCTTTCTATTCTATTTGTAAGTGTTTTACAAATATTCATCTTTTTCAAATTTATTCTTAAAAATATTCTATCTCCTTAAATTTCTGGAAAAATTCGCCATAAACTCCTTTGTACCGGGAGCATCGGGAAAATCCCCAAACCGCTACACAAGCCTTTCCATTTAAAAAGAAAATGATTTGCAGTTATTTTCTTTTTGAACATCTCCTATTTATTTCTAAGTAAATAATCCCTATTTAATAATTTATTTATTTAACAAATAAATAATCCATGTTATAATATCTTATCTATTTATTCTAAATAAATAATTTACTTTATAAATATTCCATTTACAAAGTTTTCCCTCATTTTTAATTCCACTTAACGTATTTGCTATTTATAAATATTCCATTTATAAATATTTCTATTTATAAATATTCTATTTATAAATATTCTCTTTTATAAAATCCTCTTGATTTTATAAGTATTCTCTTTTCAATATTCCGGTATGTCACGGCGTTCAATATGTCAAGTTATGATGTCCAATATCGTCCATATACACACAATCAACAATAGGTTATAAATCACATCGCATATTAAAATATATGAAAAACAAAAAAATAACTGTTGAGGAATCCAGTCGGATTCCTCCAACCTGTTTCCCTGCATCCACATATGTTACACAATAAAATCAACATCACTTTCAGTTCCATATGATATATTCTGTTAAACAGAATCAATATAGAAATTCAACTAACTGACTAGCAGTTCAATCAAACAGTCAATATTTAATAGTTCTAAAAATACAACATGAAAATATAAACTATTCAGAGTTAGTGAGATTTACTCACATTGGAGCGTTAGCCGTTAAATAACGGTTTGCGTTATCTGATTCAGTCGGACAATTTATTTCTCCATAAATTGTAACGTGCTCCAATCGACTCGCGGTTAGTCCCATTGTGTAGTGTCCGTCCATACGATCCCAACTCGACTTGCGGTTCGTCAATCTGATACCGTATGGTCGAGTTATACATTTACGAAGTTCATACGTTATTTGAATTAAATTAAAACTTGAATTTAAATAATTGGGCCCTCACCCCATTAAACAAAATAGGCCCATATGAAGCCCAGACCCGGTCCCTCAATCTCTTCTTCCCCAAATGTTTCTGTCGTGACCTGGTCCCTCAATACACCATAGCCGATACTTCCCTCCATCCTTCCTCCCTCTACCCTCGTCTATTTCACAAACCAAAAGCATCAGCTTCTCCCTTGCCTCGATCTCTCCGACACTGCTACCAAGATGGCCAACTCGCACCATCCAAATGGAAGTCGACGTCAGCCAAAAACTGCGGATTCCCATATTTGATCGACGTCTTTTGTACCAGAAAATCGCCAAAAACACACCGCAAGCTCGGTTCTTCCTTCTCAGTCCAAATCTAAACTCGAAATCACGAATCAATGTACTAATCCTTGGAGAAGTGGAACCCTAGTTCGCTGCTGTACAAAACATGCAACGGAAATGGTTTTCGAACGTGACAAAACCTATACAGAAATGAAGAGATTCACTCAGAGATCAAGGATATACTCATTCCATGATTTATTGATCTCTCTACAATTTGTTTTGATTTTTCTTGTGATGGATTTTTACTGGAAAGATGAATAAAAGGATGCGGCGCATTTCCTTGCTTCGTTGACTTCTGAAATGAAGTGTTTTAGGTTTTAAGGGGTTAAGGGGGGGTATTTATAATGGGGTAAAATATCTAGATATTTTATTTTTATTATAATTATATTCGTTTCACAATCTAAAAATCCATGGGACCACACACGATACTCAAAAATCACCAAACTGGACAGGCAGCTAGAGTTCGACATTACGGTCCCAATGAAACTAGTTTCGTCAAATTCCGACTTCGTATGCTCACACAGCGTATTTTTAACCATCGAAATACTAACAGTTTCTCACTCTAAAAATCGGTACGACCACACAGTGACTCTAAAAAACACGAAACTTGGAATCTAACAATAATTTGACATTGCGGATCCAACAAAATTAGTTTCGTCGAAAAAGGAGGTCGTATAAAAAACTGGCTATTTTTCAAGCGCTGAACGGACCTTTTAAATATATATATATATATATAAATTTATTTAAATATTATTAAATTAAATATTAATAAATTAATATTCTCGTATATATCCACAGATGATGTCGTACGGCTCCAGAATATCCTGCCATAATTTATGACTTGATTTCCAGAATTCCGATTTGATCGATATTCAGTTCGTATCGAAAAATCAATTTATAACGTATATAAAGCGTCGCAAATTATAAAGGAATTCCACAGCGACTTTTCTGAAATTTGATTTGGACGTAAATCAAAATCTATACAACGAAATCCATATTTTTCTCTTCCACTAGAAAAATATACTCCACCAGCTCCACGCGTTTCTTGTTTCACTGAAATCCGGCTTAAAACGAATCCTGTACATTCAGTTGAAGTTCGAATCGCCAAATAGCGAACTACCGCGTCGTTTCAGGCTCTATTTTAATTATATTAAAATTCTACGTTCAAACTGACGTCGATTGAATATATTCGTCAATATAATTCAACTCTAAGCTGAATTACATCTTAGGGATGACCCAGTTCACAGAATATTGTGATTTCCAATATTTTTGATTATTTCTGAATTAAATATATTATTTAATTTATTATTTTAATTAAACATTCACTATTATTTAATTTACGTTCTCGATATCGATAAATCGATATTTAATAATTAAATAAATTAATTATTCAACTGCTAAAAATGCGGGTCACTACAATCTTCCCCCTTAAAATAATTTCGTCCTCGAAATTGCTAAGGTAAGGGACGACCCTATCTACTGGGTAAAATTTTATCTGTTTACCTCTTATCTCTGGTTTCAACTGAACCAATTTAAATCGACTAAAATATTAATTTATTCTGATTAACTAAATTTTCAAAAATCCTAAAAATTTTCTAACACCTTAACTCTTCAAAAAATTTCGCCAGCACCTCCTTTGTACTGGTCAATATCTCAAACTCCAGCTCGCCTCTCTGGGCCTTCTCCAACCCAAAAGAAAATCAAACAGCCAAGCGGCTTGCCAAATTGGCTCATAAATTCCAAACTCATATATAATATAAACTGGTACCTTTTTGTCGGGCACATCAACTCTATCACTTCCATATGCTATCAACTCAGCATATACCAGTGTTATCTCAATCAAATTCCAATCAGTTCATATCCTCAAATCCAAATCGTATTTCATTCGAACCCCAATATCAAATTCCAAATTATTGACTTATCAATTTGGTTCCATTCTAGATTATCTCTAACCCATTCAATTTTATTTAACTTAGTTTAAGTTAATTTCAATTTATTTATTCACTTATAACATCTCAATCTATTTAACTTTATTAGTTAAATTTAAATTTCAAAACTCAAATTCATGGGTTTCATTTCAAATCAATTTGAAATCATAATACCAATTCAAAACCTTTGACTTTCTGAACAACTTATTTTCTAAAAACAAAATAAAAAACAAAGCTTTTGGTAGTAATCCGTCACTTAGATCTCGTAAATGAACACTGATGATGTCGCGATTCATCATCAGAATCTATTTTCCATCTATCGAAGTGTGTTCAATACTATATCACATTTTCAGTTTGAAAAACGTTTTCAAAATCTCCCAAGAACTTAAAATTTCCTTATTTTAATTCCAATCTAATTTAAATTCAGATTTACTTCATCTTATTTCATATACTTTACTTATATGAATTCTGATTAGTTATTTATAACCATTTCACTTTTTATAATCTTATTCGATTATAATATCAACCAACACAACCAACATATATTATAATTCCAATATATATATTTTGGGTAAAATTATTTCATTTACCCTACTTTCAAAACATACCGTGTCGGTCTATAGTATTCGAGTGTTTAGTAACCCCTATCGATACAGTGGATCAAACTGATCGACCAGATTTCATAAACAACTCAACCAATAAAACTCCATAATATAAAATCATTTTATATTGAATAACAAATACGTTCACTCGTATATATACACTCAAATTCAGTCTAGGATATTACTAATCCCATCTCTACTGAATCACGCCACAGAGCCAAGGTAATACTCAACCTCGCTCTGATACCAACTGTAGTAACCCAAAAATCCAGGGGAATTTGAGCTGACTAAATAAAACAAGTCCAACCCAAATCGCACTGGAAATTCAAGAAACTAATAGAAAGAAGACAGAGGGTGAGGATAGATAAGACAGAAACATAGAATAGAAGAAGAAGAAGAACATACAACATCATCAGAGTAACATGAATCCCCCAGCCGAACGAATAAAATATAACATAACTTTTGAAATACAAAGTTATAACTGTTTATACATACCATTTTCAGAGTACAACATATAACATCACAGCGGAATAAATAATAGCTATCGACTGCTGAAGCCTCCTGGTCCAAGCTCTTCAAGTATACCTGTAAATCCTGACTACTTGACTGCCCGTACAAATTTAGGCACCCAAGAGTTTAGGGAAAACAAAATAAACTCCGGGTCAGTCATGTGACTGGTGTGAGTAAACTCAAATCATTTAAAAACAGGTATATGATATCTCATAAGACCACGCCGTGAATACGGAACGGGTTTTTCCCTTATGAGAATCCAAACAACTTTGCAAAGCAATATCATTCTGATATTATAATAATGTCTAAATACAAATAAATATCAGTCTAACAGAAACGTTTGCATCTTACGTTACTACATATATAGTATATAATCAAAACCGCAAGCACGTATTGGGTAATGGATTTCCAACTATGACAAGGTATGGAACCACCTTCCGATCAGTGTACTCTAGGAACGATACACTGGAGTTCAACAAGAACATCTTGCGACTCAGCCACACATAACCGACCACTCATTTCGCTTGAGTGTATCGAATGTACATCACCAACGGTTGGGATCAGCAACCGTTCCCGTATATATATATATGGGACAGCATTGATAGATTAAAGAAGCAAATGAATATTCTCTAGATAGGTGATTATACACCCTACATCGGTGCGACCGACTTAGCCATGCTGCCTGCCCGATTTCTATCATTTACCAGATGTGAGGCTAGAAGCTACGCATATCTTTTTCATATCATATCTTCATTTACTTGGAATACCACATCGTCATACCCGCCAAATCATTATCGATTTCCCTAACGGTATCATGGGTATGAAGCTAAGAGAAACGAATTCCTCCGCCACCAAACGTAATACGTTGAAGAGATCAACATATATGATTCGTTAGGAATACTCTGTCAGACATTCGTCCATACAAGTTGTCCTGGGACTGGACAAACCGAAGACACTATTCAGTACATCCATCTTAGGCACTGTTATCTAAGACTTATACAATAGCCCTTGTACTTTTACTCCATCTTCAATTTTCTTTGGCATATATGATTCGCATGCTTATGCCAATACAGAGTGGTTCTTTGGATAATAATCCAACCGGTCTCTCCATATTAACAACATTAAAATGGTCAAAACATTGATAGTCTGTGATTTAACTATCAAAGAAAAACTCGTGTGCAAACAATGATATTATTTCTAGATGGAAATTATATCAATCAATCATCATTCAACATTTATCTCTTTAGTTCATTACTTTACTTATCTCCTATTTCCCTATATTCAACGTTTCTTATTTTCTAATTTTAGAAAATATACTTTATTAATAATGGAAAACATTTCCATTTCCTGTTTCCTATATTAGAAAAAATTTCTGATTTCTTGTATGGAAAAAACATTTCCAAAATTCCTTCATTGTATTTAAACTGATGTTTAAATAAAATATCGCTATGCCAACTCAAACAATTTACTGAATTCACTTAACCATCAATCACTATCAAACCTTACCATTCCTTAGTTAAGAAGGAAGTCAATCAAGTTGGGGTATAATTAACTCTCAGACCTTAACTGAACAACGTTATAACTTCAAAATAGTAACAGTTTATCTTTTAAACTTTTAACAACTTCTTTACGTAACTCTCGGATTCAATTTACGAATCCACTTCTTTATTGAAAACATTGATTATAACGATAACGTTATAATCCCTACTTTCGCAATATCTAACTTCAATTATAACCTTTATTCTTTAATTCGAATAATTAAACCTAACCCTAATTTATTAGTACATACTTTTGATTTAAAAACCCGAAAGTAAATATTACTTTCCCAAATTCAATATAATTGAATTCGACGTATAATTCTCTTTCGAGTAATCTCTATTTGATTAACTCTTCTTCGAATAACCTATATTCGATTATCTCTCTTCGAATAATTTATATTCGAAATCTCTCTCTTTCGAATACGCTATATTCGAAAATATCCTTTCGATTAACTAATCGATAACTCCTTTCGATTTAAGTAACATCGATAATTCCTTTCGATTTAAACTATAATCGATAACTCCTTTCGATTTAACTAACATCGATAACTCCTTTAACTCTATTCGAATAAACTATATTCGATAATCTCTTTTAACTCCATTCGAATAACTAACATTCGATTAACTCCTTTGGATTAACTTATCTTGACTAACTTAACTTAATTAACTCGACTTATTTGACTCCTATCGAATAACTAAAATTCGATTAACTTATATTCGAATAACTATGTCTGTTTTAACTTTATATTCGAATGGCTAATATTCGATTTAACTCCATTTGACTAACTCTAATCGATTAACTCTAACTGATCAACTCTAACTGATCAACTCTAACTGTTTAACTCTAACTGGTTAACCCTAACTGTTTAACTCTAACTGGTTAACCCTAACTGTTTAACTCTAACTGGTTAACCCTAACTGTTTAACTCTAACTGGTTAACCCTAACTGGTTAACACTAACTGAACTGGTTAACTTTACTGATTTGATTAACTCTAACTGGTTATGTCGACTTACTTAACTCAACTGGTTAACTCGACTTACTTAACTCGACTGGTTAACTCTAACTGAACTAGTTAACTCTACTGATCTGATTAACTCTAATTGGTTAACTCTAACTGGTTAACTCTATTCAACTAACTCGACTCGACTAACCCCTTTCGAATAACATATTCGATTTACTAATTTTTTTGAATACCATATTCGATTAACTCCTTTCAAACTAGGTTTATCCATTTAAAAGGATTTCCTTTATAACAACGTTTATTCATTTATAAAGATTTACTTTTAGTAACGGTTCTTCACTTTACAAATGATTTCCTTTTCAATTCTATTTGTGAATGGTTTTACAAATATTCCTCTTTCTATTCTATTTGTAAGTGTTTTACAAATATTCATCTTTTTCAAATTTATACTTAAAAATATTCTATCTCCTTAAATTTCCGGAAAAATTCGCCATAACCTCCTTTGTGCCGGGAGCATCGGGAAAATCCCCAAACCGCTACACAAGCCTTTCCATTTAAAAAGAAAATGATTTGCAGTTATTTTCTTTTTGAACATCTCCTATTTATTTCTAAGTAAATAATCCCTATTTAATAATTTATTTATTTAACAAATAAATAATCCATGTTATAATATCTTATCTATTTATTCTAAATAAATAATTCACTTTATAAATGTTCCATTTACAAAGTTTTCCCTCATTTTTAATTCCACTTAACATATTTGCTATTTATAAATATTCCATTTATAAATATTTCTATTTATAAATATTCTCTTTTATAAAATCCTCTTGATTTTATAAGTATTCTCTTTTCAATATTCCGGTATGTCACGGCGTTCAATATGTCAAGTTATGATGTCCAATATCGTCCATATACACACAATCAACAACAGGTTATAAATCACATCATATATTAAAATATATGAAAAACAAAAAAATAACTGTTGAGGAATCCACTCGGATTCCTCTAACCTGTTTCCCGGCATCCACAGATGTTACACAATAAAATCAACATCACTTTCAGTTCCATATGATATATTCTGTTAAACAGAATCAATATAGAAATTCAACTAACTGACTAGCAGTTCAATCAAACAGTCAACACACAGTCAAACAGTCAATATTTAACAGTCCTAAAAATCCAACATGAAAATATAAACTGTTCAGAGTTAGTGAGATTTACTCACATTGGCGCGTTAGCCATTAAATAACGGTTTGCGTTATCTGATTCAGTCGGACAATTTATTTCTCCATAAATTGTAACGTGCTCCAATCGACTCGCGGTCAGTCCCATTGTGTAGTGTCCGTCCATACGATCCCAACTCGACTTGCGGTTCGTCAATCTGATACCGTATGGTCGAGTTATACATTTACGAAGTTCATACGTTATTTGAATTAAATTAAAACTTGAATTTAAATAATTGGGCCCTCACCCCCCTTAAACAAAATAGGCCCATATGAAGCCCAGACCCGCTCCCTCAATCTCTTCTTCCCCAAATGTTTCTGCCGTGACCTGCTCCCTCAATACACCATAGCCGATACTTCCCTCCATCCTTCCTCCCTCTACACTCGTCTATTTCACAAACCAAAAGCATCAGCTTCTCCCTTGTCTCGATCTCTCCGACACTGCTACCAAGATGGCCAACTCGCACCATCCAAATGGAAGTCAACGTCAGCCAAAAACTACGGATTCCCATACTTGATCGACGTCTTTTGTACCAGAAAATCGTCAAAAACACACCGCAAGCTCGGTTGTTCCTTCTTAGTCCAAATCTAAACTCGAAATCACGAATCAATGTACTAATCCTTGTAGAAGTGGAACCCTAGTTCGCTGCTGTACAAAACATGCGATGGAAATGGTTTTCGAACGTGACAAAACCTATACAGAAATGAAGATATTCGCTCAGAGATCGAGGATATACTCATTCCATGATTTATTGATCTCTCTACAATTTGCTTTGATTTTTCTTGTGATGGATTTTTACTGGAAAGATGAATAAAAGGGTGCGGCGCATTTCCTTGCTTCGTTGACTTCTGAAATGAAGTGTTTTAGGTTTTAAGGGGTTAAGGGGGGGTATTTATATTGGGGTAAAATATCTAGATATTTTATTTTTATTATAATTATATTCGTTTCACAATCTAAAAATCCGTGTGACCACACACGATACTCAAAAATCACCAAACTGGACATGCAGCTAGAGTTCGACATTACGGTCCCAACGAAACTGGTTTCGTCAAATTCCGACTTCGTATGCTCACACAGCGTATTTTTAACCATCGAAATACTGACAGTTTCTCACTCTAAAAATCGGTACGACCACACAGTGACTCTAAAAATCACGAAACTTGGAATCTAACAATAATTTGACATTGTGGATCCAACAAAATTAGTTTCGTCGAGAACGGAGGTCATATGAAAAACTGGCTATTTTTCAAGCGCTGAACTGACCTTTTAAATATATATATAAATATATTTAAATATTATTAAATTAAATATTAATAAATTAATATTCTCGTATATATCCGCAGATGATGTCGTACGGCTCCAGAATATCCTGCCATAATTTATGACTTGATTTCCAGAATTCCGATTGGATCGATATTCAGTTCGTATCGAAAAATCGATTTATAACGTATATAAAGCGTCGCAAATTATAAAGGAATTCCACGGCGACTTTTCTGAAATTTGATTTGGACGTAAATCAAAATCTATACGACGAAATCCAGATTTTTCTCTTCCACTAGAAAAATATACTCCACCAGCTCCACGCGTTTCTTGTTTCACTGAAATCCGGCTTAAAACGAATCCTGTACATTCAGTTGAAGTTCGAATCGCCAAATAGCGAACTACCGCGTCGTTTCAGGCTCTATTTTAAGTATATTAAAATTCTACGTTCAAACTGACGTCGATTGAATATATTCGTCAATATAATTCAACTCTAAGCTGAATTACATCTTAGGGATGACCCAGTTCACAGAATATTGTGATTTCCAATATTTTTGATTATTTCTGAATTAAATATATTATTTAATTTATTATTTTAATTAAACATTCACTATTATTTAATTTACGTTCTCGATATCGATAAATCGATATTTAATAATTAAATAAATTAATTATTCAACTGCTAAAAATGCGGGTCACTACATTGAGTTTGTAGCATAAATCTACCCGAACCCGCCCGGCTTAACTAGTGGCTACAAACAATAGGATCCAATGTGAGAAGTTGGTCATGTCGCGCTTAAGACCCAAGGTTAGACTAGGTTGTGGTGTAAAACTACCCGGACCCGCCCGGCTTAACTAGTAACCACAACAAGGTCTAATGTGAGAGGTTGAGAGTGCATTAATTAAATTAATGCCACATGATAAGGTTAAGTAAATTTGACTAATGACACTTAACCGATATGACACGAATAGGTAGGTTAAGTGGAACCGGGCTTGATTTCTTAATGACACTTAACCATACAAGACAATTAGGGGATGGGGTTAAGTAATTTACACTTAACTAATCCGACTTGGTAATTAGATGAGGTTAAGTAACCTACACTTTACTAATCTATACACGGTAATTAGATGGGGTTAAGTAACCTACACTTAACTAATCTAAATACGGTAATTAGATGGGGTTAAGTAACCTACACTTAACTAATCTAAACACAGTAATAAGATGGGGTTAAGTAACCTACACTTAACTAATCTAAACACGGTAATTCGATGGGGTTAAGTTAAACACTTAACCAATCTAAACTTGGTAATTCAATGTGGTTAAGTAACCAATACTTAACCAACTTAACATGATAATTTAATGGGGTTAAGTAACTTGTACTTAACCAATTATACATGATGATTTGATGAGGTTAAGCAACCATACTTAACCAATCTAATATGAGAACTTGATAGGGTTAAGTCACAAGACCGTTTAAATATACTTAACCATTATAATACGACTAATGGATGGGGTTAAGTTAACCTATACTTAACCAAATTCGACTCGATAATCCGATGAGGTTAAGATAATCCACGCTTAACCAATCTAACACGATAATCGGATAGGGTTAAGATAAACAAATACTTAACCAATTTGACTTGATGATTGAATAGGGTTAAGTCATGAGCTTCTTGGTATACTTAACCAACTTGTAGGGCTAGGTCTTGGACTTGAATACTTAGCCAAATCTTGACATGATTCGTAGGCAGGTTAAGTCATGAACTTAAATGACAATACTTAACCCATCAGACAAAACCCTAGTTCAGGGGACTAGGTGGAAAACCGGGATTAACATGGATAACCGGAAAGGAGACTAAGTGGTAAACCTTAGTTTAGGAAACTAAGTAATAATTCTTAGTCAAGATATTTGGACCAGTTCACAGATAGATGAGTAACCCGATACAGTAGGTCATCGCTTAAAACACGAGGGGGAGCAAATTATATGACTTAGATAATGGCTCCAACGAACTAGGTGACGAAGCGTTAGCTTCGGGGGACGTGAGGGTACTCTTGGTATCCCTCTGTGAGGTGGCAGATGGTCCATGAAACTCGGCCTCACAGAGGTTAAGGTCTGCGGTAGAAGAGCCAAGAGTATGCCTTGGTTGCTATGGGAGCGACCTAAATACTGGGATGGATTAGCGTGGAGTCGACGATACTTGTTTTTGCCCTGGATAGCACGTCGCCGACTACCTACCATCTTTAGTCAATCGTATACGTACGGGAAGGCAGAGAACCCCCAACAGACCATGTTCTTGCTATCGAGTCATGGGTGAGGTTGGCCCATAGGAAAGTGGGGCTATAGTGGGGCCGGGATGTGGTTCTCATACATGATTTTTCTTGGATTGCCTTTCAGTAGTTGAGGGAGGGGTCACGTGGGACCATAGCCACGGGTACAAAAACAGACCTTGATATCTGCATCAGCAGACGACTTAAAGCTCCCGACCGAGTTCCGTATTTCTTGATTTGCCCAGGCACGGAACTCGGATGGCACATTGAGGAACATGTGCGTCTAGACATGGAAAACGATTCACGATACATACGCGGGATAAAGGGTGCGGTTGACGGGTGGCATAATCCCTAGTGGCCCTAGGTGGCCCGAACCCAAACCGAGACACGGAAACGTTCATTAGGTAGCATAATCCCTAGTGGTCCGAGGTGGCATAAATCCTAAGTGAACACGCGATAGTTCATGGTAAGGAAACATAACTAGATCAAGGGTAGCAGTCCAAAATAACTTCAAGGATAAAGTGGTACTACGTTGAGGTGGTATAGATTTACATGGGAAAGCCCGTACGGCCTACGGCAAAGGACTGAACTTATACATGGGAAGAAACATACGAGTGGGGAAAAACCTACATATGCTATATATTAGGTTGACATGGACCATTACATGACATTGGGCAAGGGACATTCATAGTTAATACATGACGCGGGTTGGGATACTAGTACGAGAGGTGCAGAGCAAATATACATGATGAATATCAAGGGATGTTATACATGATAGATACCTTGGGGTTGTATACTTGATAGAAACCTGACGATATGATACCTTGATTTATCTTGACACCATAGTTTATCATGATACCTTAGTTTATCTGGCTACAGTAGTTCATCCAGTTATCTTGGTTTAGCTTATCTATCTTGTCGTCATCCTTATGTTTACTTTCAGTTTATGCATGTCATGTTACCTTTACCTGTTTTTATACTGGAAGTAGATAGGACTTACCAGTCTTTATGACTGACCCCGTTTTGTTTCGCCTCTTTGTCTTCCGTTTCCCCCCAGGTTTCAGGGTGGAAATGATGTTGTTTAGTTCGGACCTCTTATGCTTGAAGATCATCATGTATAGCTTGGTCTTCTCTTGGCTATGGCTGCTTCACCGCTTTATTTTGGGGAATAATTTATGAAAAGGCTTTATGCTTCTTTATTATTGCAAGACAGGTTTTGATGTATTCTGATGTAAAAGGCTTTAGACCTTGTTTTATAAGGTAATGAAATTTGTTTTACTTCCGCTATTTTATATATGTTCTGTCTTGTAATATTTCTGTGCATGTTTACCTCGATAATGCTTCACCAAACCTAGTGCATTCCCTTTGTGAGTGACCCTAGCGGAGGTGGGGTATTACATTTGGTATCAGAGCAGAAGGTTACCAAACTGGGCAAAAGTTTTTAAAACCTTCTGAAAACTATTTGAGAAACCGTTTACAAAGAAGCATTTTTCAAGAAAAGTTTTTAAAGGCTATTCCCCAAAAGCCATTAGCACTATCCTTTGTTTCCTTGATTGAACCTCTTTTCCTTTCTTTCCTCCATCTGTAGCCACAGTAGTTTTAACTGCGTCTAATCCTTGTCTAGCTACGTAAGTGTTTTCCCGTGCGATGAAGGAAGTTCTCGAGAGACCTGTTACTGAAGTTATAAGAAGGGATAATAAGAGCAAGGATAAAGGACACGGGCTTAAGAATAAGCAACTTGTTGGTATGGCTTGATTCACAAGGAAGATAAGGACAAGATCAGCGAGAGGGCAATTATATGCTCTCATTTCTAGCGTACCTAAGAGGAATGGTACCGTTTCTGTTAAAGGCATAGCCTTTCTTTTCTATCGTCCTGTCTAGACTTTTTTTTGATCATCGCATCATTTAAGTCTACCTCGATAGTTAAGTCTCTGCACCTTAGTACTAGCATGGTAGAGGATCCCATTTTTTTCCCAAAAATATGGATGGAAAGTCGGTCCATTTATTCATGACTTGTTTGGATTTGAGAACGTCTATGCCAATTGTTGAGATTAGAAGCAATGCTTCCATTGTCGAGCTATGGATGGATTCTAGGGATGAAGTGGTTATCCAGCAAGGGATGCCATTCTCGGTTTTGAAAGGAGGGTAATTAAACTCTTAACTTGCCTTGGTAATACCCTTGAAGTCTCGCGTAACCTTATGAGTTTTGTCATGGTTAGTTACATAGAATCTCTTGATGCATTTATCGGAAATCTCTGATTCGATCGAGTAATGTTCGCCAATAAGGCAGATGGTTCATTCTGCTTAAGCATGGGCTGTAGGAATCACCCTAGTATGTACACTGGGCATGGCTGTCATCGGTTGTTTTCAAGGGAAATTTCTTCTGCGAGGAATACCTCTTAGTAGGTAAACGAGATCCAAGATTCGCTAGTGAATTGTTAGAAAGCTTGCATGGAACCATGAGTACGCAGTTATGGTTGAGCCAAGTATTGTAGAAAAGAATAAGTGAAAAAGGAACGAGAGGCGACAGTGAAATGAGTTCCAACTCATACCTTGGAAATAGGAATCAATGAGCTACGATATTATGAAGTCAAAGGCGGTCAAGGCACAGTGGAATTAAGCTCAAGGAAAGGCGGCGTAGACGCTCGCATCATGTCTCTTTTTAAGAGTATATCGTTGATCCCTGGTTCTCCTGTAGAGCTACCTTGCATGCTATCGCTTGGTGGATATCCTCTCGCTCCTGTTTCTGTTGCAAACCCCGTAAGGAGTTTGTCTTGTTTATCTCCTCGATCTTATCTCGGGAATCTTAGATAGAACTCTATGGATGTAAACATGCATTTGAAACATGTTATGATTGATATGGTTGCAAATGGTTGCTCGTGGATGCACGAATACACATTAGATACTAGATTGACGCGGTCACGTTTCATGTTGCATATGCATGAGTATTTATACTTGTTTATGGATGAAATTGAATCTGTTGTCATGCGGATGTTGCATATGGATGAATGTTTGTGCACCCATATAGTACTTATATGACTAGGACTGTTTGCATACATGTTGGACTCATGGCACTAAACATATTTTGCATTAGAGAGATCATTCAGGCCTGATCATTAGCATTAGCTAAGGAGCATATACACACACGTTCTGCATATGTTCATATGGCATTAGAAATCGTCTAAGGACAATGGTTGCCTGTGGATGAAGTTTTGAGTAAATGGATGATGGATGGTAGGATACGTTATTCCTAACTTGGAGATTTCGGGGACGAAATCCTTTAAGTTGGGGAGGATGTAACAACCCAGATTTTTACAACAATGCTAAGACAAGAATCAAGGCAGAATTTAATTATAAAATCTGAATCAAGGGAAACGGGCTATGCCATTGCGTTCGTCTCGGAAAAATACGCGAAATAGAGTCCGAGTTTTCGAAAATTGGAGTCTGTATGACCAAGTTATTGCCCATCAAAGTTTTCAGAAAATTTCAAGTTCAAAAACAGTTCAAATTTGAATTTAGATTTCAAATTCAGCAAAGCAGAAGAGGCGCGAAAAATTCCCGCCACCCCAAGTCGACTGGGGAGTCGACACCCCCCAGGTGGTGTCGACTGCCCAGTCGACACCCCTGTCGACCTGGGTGGTCGGCCAGTCTGGCCTGGGTGCACCTGACTTGTTTCTCAAGACATGTTTTATGGGCCTGTGACGGATTTTGAGGGTTCAGATCTATCCTAGGGTTAATCTAAGGGCCTAAACTAGTCCTAATCCCTATAAAAAGACCCCTAAGCCTACCCTAAACCCTCACAAATCACTCTTGCAACAAAGTGCTGCCCAAATCTACATTGATCATGGCCTCCATCCCCAAATTCAAGAGCTTGTGCTTGCAAACTAGATCCAAGACGAAGGTGCAAGCTTTCTGCACCAAATCAAGGGTTTTGATCATCATCTCAACATGGATTCTTCGACAAGACGATTCATGCTCCTAAATCTCTTGCCACGCTAAGTAAGTTCTAGCTACTTCTAGATCTAAACGGTAGTTTTAATGATGGCATGGAATAAAACGAGATTAAACTAAGTATGCTAGCCTATATGAACCTTGTCATGCCTCTTTTGCTTGAACCTATGACTTTTAGCTATGCTTAGTGACTAAATCATGCTATTCATGTTATGATTAACCTAGTTTATCTTGCAAGTTTGAATCTTTATCTATGGAATGCTAGCATGAACCTTTGGGAACCATTTGACTTGTGAAACATTGGCAAAGATTTGACTTTGGGGCTTATGCATGTAAATGAACCCAAACCACTTATGTTATCATGCATGTTTGTGGCCAAATTCCCTTATGATATCATGCATATTTGTGGCCAAATTCCCTTATGATACTATGCATGTTTGTGGCCAAATTCCCTTATGATACTATGCATGCTTATGGCCAATCCCTTTTTGACATCGTGCATGTTGTGAGGCCAATATATAGCATAGTACCCTTACTATGTTGACTCGCTTTTACTTGGGTTGGAAACCCTCTTTGGGGTATGTTAGACATGCGTGATTATGACATGATAATTTGACATGGGATTTCATGAAAATATGGCACTTATGATACACCTAAATGTGGGTATGACATGTGGGGTAAACATGGGACTTGAAACTAGACACGTGTGGGTTGTAAGTGTAATATGACGCTAGACCAAACATGAAAGTGGCCAACTCGAGGTTGGGTTGAGTTTGTAGCATAAATCTACCCGGACCCGCCCGGCTTAACTAGTGGCTACAAACAATAGGATCCAATGTGAGAAGTTGGTCATGTCGCGCTTAAGACCCGAGGTTAGACTAGGTTGTGGTGTAAAACTACCCGGACCCGCCCGGCTTAACTAGTAACCACAAGAAGGTCTAATGTGAGAGGTTGAGAGTGCATTAATTAAATTAATGCCACATGATAAGGTTAAGTAAATTTGACTAATGACACTTAACCGATATGACACGAATGGGTAGGTTAAGTGGGACCGGGCTTGATTTCTTAATGACACTTAACCATACAAGACAATTAGGGGATGGGGTTAAGTAATTTACACTTAACTAATCCGACTTGGTAATTAGATGGGGT
This sequence comes from Allium sativum, assembly GCA_030737875.1. Taxonomy (NCBI): domain Eukaryota; kingdom Viridiplantae; phylum Streptophyta; class Magnoliopsida; order Asparagales; family Amaryllidaceae; genus Allium; species Allium sativum. Next base: position 6,410,518 of record CM060912.1, read on the forward strand.
TAAGTAACCTACACTTAACTAACCTAAACACGGTAATTAGATGGGGTTAAGTAACCTACACTTAACTAATCTAAATACGGTAATTAGATGGGGTTAAGTAACCTACACTTAACTAATCTAAACACGGTAATTAGATAGGGTTAAGTAACCTACACTTAACTAATCTAAACACGGTAATTCGATGGGGTTAAGTTAAACACTTAAGCAATCTAAACTTGGTAATTCAATGTGGTTAAGTAACCAATACTTAACCAACTTAACATGATAATTTAATGGGGTTAAGTAACTTGTACTTAACCAATTATACATGATGATTTGATGAGGTTAAGCAACCATACTTAACCAATATAATATGAGAACTTGATAGGGTTAAGTCACAAGATCATTTAAATATACTTAACCATTATAATACGACTAATGGATGGGGTTAAGTTAACCTATACTTAACCAAATCCGACTCGATAATCCGATGAGGTTAAGATAATGCATGCTTAACCAATCTAACACGATAATCAGATAGGGTTAAGATAAACAAATACTTAACCAATTTGACTTGATGATTGAATAGGGTTAAGTCATGAGCTTCTTGGTATACTTAACCAACTTGTAGGGCTAGGTATTGGACTTGAATACTTAACCAAATCTTGACATGATTCGTAGGCAGGTTAAGTCATGAACTTAAATGACAATACTTAACCCATCAGACAAAACCCTAGTTCAGGGGACTAGGTGGAAAACCGGGATTAACAAGGATAACGGGAAAGGAGACTAAGTGGTAAACCTTAGTTTAGGAAACTAAGTAATTGAGGGATGTGGTTCTTATACATGATTTTTCTTGGATTGCCTTTCAGTAGTTGAGGGAGGGGTCACGTGGGACCATAGCCACGGGTACAAAAACAGACCTTGATATCTGCATCAGTAGACGACTTAAAGCTCCCGACCGAGTTCCGTATTTCTTGATTTGCCCTGGCACGGAACTCGGATGGCACATTGAGGAACATGTGCGTCTAGACGTGGAAAACGATTCACGATACATACACGGGATAAAGGGCGCGGTTAACGGGTGGCATAATCCCTAGTGGCCCTAGGTGGCCTGAACCCAAACCGAGACACGGAAACGTTCATTAGGTAGCATAATCCCTAGTGGTCCTAGGTGGCATAAATCCTAAGTGAACACGCGATAGTTTATGGTAAGGAAACATAACTAGATCAAGGGTAGCAGTCCAAAATAACTTCAAGGATAAAGTGGTACTACGTTGAGGTGGTATAGATTTACATGGGAAAGCCCGTACAGCCTACGGCAAAGGACTGAACTTATACATGGGAAGAAATGTACGAGTGGGGAAAAACCTACATTTGCTATATATTAGGTTGACATGGACCATTACATGACATTGGGCAAGGGACATTCATAGTTACTACATGACGCGGGTTGGGATACTAGTACGAGAGGTGCAGAGCAAATATACATGATGAGTACCATGGGATGTTATACATGATAGATACCTTGGGGTTGTATACTTGATAGAAACCTGACGATATGATACCTTGATTTATCTTGACACCGTAGTTTATCATGATACCTTAGTTTATCTGGCTACAATAGTTCATCCAGTTATCTTGGTTTAGCTTATCTATCTTGTCGTCATCCTTATGTTTACTTTCAGTTTTTGCATGTTATGTTACCTTTACCTGTTTTTATACTGGAAGTAGATAGGACTTACCAGTCTTTATGACTGACCCCGTTTTGTTTCGCCTCTTTGTCTTCCGTTTCCCCCCAGGTTTCAGGGAGGAAATGATGTTGTTTAGTTCGGACCTCTTATGCTTGAAGGTCATCATGTATAGCTTGGTCTTCTCTTGGCTATGGCTGCTTCACCGTTTTATTTTGGGGAATAATTTATGAAAAGGCTTTATGCTTCTTTATTATTGCAAGACAGGTTTTGATGTATTCTGATGTAAAAGGCTTTAGACCTTGTTTTATAAGGTAATGAAATTTGTTTTACTTCCGCTATTTTATATATGTTCCGTCTTGTAATATTTCTGTGCATGTTTACCTCGATAATGCTTCACCAAACCTAGTGCATTCCCTTTGTGAGTGACCCTAGCGGAGGTGGGGTGTTACAGGTATGTCAGGTATATAACTAATTAAAATCCTATTATGAAATAAAAATGTCTTTGATGTTTAGCATCTCTAAACAATATTACAACAATAAATTGTAGTTTGTGGTAAAACGTACAAGAAGTAAGAAGAAGAGTTCCTAGCAAAATCTTCAAATTGAGTTGCCTAACATTATTGATGATAAAAAAATTAAAACTTTAGCCAGAAATTTGTTGCTTTATATTTTAGTTGTATTTATGTTAATTGTATTTGGAATATTACCATTGTAATGTTGTTTTCTTGCAACTTCTCGATTAGTTAAATGCAGTGATTTGTATTTTGCAATAGGTTACTTTTTAATTAATTAAGTGCAAAAAATGCTTATTTTATGGATACTTCTATTATTATTATCTTAATATGATAATCTTGTTTTTTATACATGTTAATTATAGATAATTTGTTGGTTAGAGAGATTATATATAGTTTTTGTAATTTTGATCTGATAGAATAAAAATAGTAACAGGAAAATAGTAGAGTCTAATATGTTGAAGTCTAAATTTATGTCATATATGTTGAATTTGATTCATGCTAAGCAGATATATCATATTAATAAATAAACATTGGTTTGTACTTAAATATAAGTATGCATTGTACAAGTTCAATGGTAATTATATATAAGGTAAATGAAAAAGTTTAATGGATATATCTTTCTACCCACATGGGATCCACTTACCATTAATAAATTTTGAAAAATAAAAACAAATGATAATAAATATTGAGGTAGTCTCTAGATCATCTATGTTAAAATCCTCCTAAAACCCTTCATAATTTTTTTATATCAAATGATGCCGAATAATTAAATGATAAGAATTATTAAAGGTAATTATATATAGAATATAAGCATTAATCATAAAGAATAGCATGGTGATTAAGGATGATTATACGCAAAATGTAAGCAATGCACATTTACAAGATTCAATTTGTTTGATTGTTTATTTTAGGAAGAAATTTTGATTCATTAATATATTTATCCAATTACAACCGTAACACTATAACAACTTTTATCTATTTTGCCAATATCATGAATATTAGAGTTTCATTTCAGCAACCACAGATAATTGAAATGTCATAATTTAGCTGAGAATGTGAATTGGATATAAACAAAGATAAGTGGGTGCATCAAATGTTAACTTTATAAATTTAATACATCCGACAAACAAAATTTTCTATAATTGAGAAGCTACTAAAATTAATATCTTTATTAAGAATTTTTTTCCTTAACATGAACTTTTTCTTATTTATTATCTTTTAATGAAAAGAAGATAGTTCAATATTTTTTAACATGCGTCCAACACGCATATATATATATATATATATATATATATATATATATATATATATATATATTGGAAATTAGGGAGGCATCCTTCTTTTGAAACTTAATTGAAAGCGGCTCCCAGTGTAACTTTACATGTGAATGGTGTCCCTATTTTACTATAGCATCATACTTCCCTATTTTTTTGCGCTACTACATAAAAAAACTTTAAAAAATTGTAAATGGTCACGAAAGGAATTTGCAAACAAATGCTGAAATATCAGCAATTTTTGTGAATAATTGCAGATATTTTTGCAATTATTCACACAGTGCACTTTATGTATTAAAAGAAGGAAAAACAGTTGCAGCAGTATCTACAATTATTATAAATAATTGCAAACATATCTGCAATTTTTTATAGTATAGTGTAATATTTGCAGATATCTCTACAGATTTTGCAAATTGTTGGATCTTTTTCAGCCATTTACTCGAGATAAATAATATTTCATTTGTATGTTATTCTGATATTTTTTTGCAATATTTCGATGTTTAAACAAGTTTAGGTTTTGAATTTAAAATTTTGAAGCAAGTTAGCAAAAATAGCATGAAAACCTGCAAGTTTTTGAAATAATTGCTGCGATATCTGCAATTTTACGAAAAATTGTTGAAATTTGCTGTTACGTGAATATTTTTTATTATTTCTATTTTTGAAACATTTTTTTGTATTTTTCTTGCATGAATCTGAGGATGATTATGTGTTGAATTAAATTTCAAAGTTTGTCAAATTTTTACGTTTTTTATTTTTTTATTTTTTTATGATGATTTCAAAAAATAGGGACCTAATTTATATTTGCGACATGGAGTTTTTTTGTATTATGAAACATAAACTGGACCCGAGCCAAACTGTCCCTATATAATACATACATATGTATATTTGAACACAATTTCCATGGCATCCCTCTTTGTTGTTGGCCAACATCACATCTCCATTGATACTACATCTCTATTATAGGTACTCAAGCTATTTACTAAATATAACAACCAAATATCAATGGCATCAAATGCAGACATTCCATTATCTTGAAGTTAAAATAGGTGATTCATTCCAAAAGGATGTAAATGATGGTCCTGAATAGCAAACTCCACATTTGTCTTCCTATTGTATGCATAGCCCAAGCTCATCAAAAAACCCCATCACCCACCTCTATTTAATCACAAGTATCATCTTCTTCTGCCAAATCCCTCGAAGTTGACTTCAACAAATCTATCTCAACAAGGGGTGTAATTTCAACCAAAAACATAATTTGTAATATAATTAAATGAAGTTTTAAAAGAAATTTGCAAATATAAAATATGTATATTAATTCATTATAACTTCCACAATTAATATTACTTCATTACAAATAGGTATGGTTTCAAAAAATCTATCTTAATAAAGGGTATAATTTTAGCAAAAAAATTCAATTTTCCTAAAATTTAACAAATTTAATTCATTCAAATCAGCAAAAATAACTAGCTACATTCAAATTAGTAGTAATCGATTAATATTCAACAAGGCCCTTTCTGTGATTATGTTGAAGGTGTTAATTCGATGGCAACAAGTTAATGCTTAACATCATCTATATTAGTGATAATGCTTTAATCTTTTTTTATAAATATTTAGTTTGTAGAGATTTGGTTTTCCTTATGAATATTAAAAATAGTCTAGTGTAATATGGACTTATTAGTGCTAGTGAAAGGTATATACTACTAGATCATAGCTTAACTTAGCAATTTAAAAAGATTTGAAATCAAAATATTTGTTAAATTGGAGTAATATGTACATGTAAAATGTATAGGCAAATAAACACAAAAGGTAAAAAAAAAACTAGCTTTAATTTAGTGCAACCAATTTGTATCTCCTCATTGCATATTTTAATGCCATCGGGAACAAAAAATTAAGGAATCAAAAGTTATGAAAATTGGATTTATGTCCGACGAGTCACACCCATTAAAAAAAGGTATCCTATTATGTTCTTGGGTAGAGTTGTTACGCTGTAATGAACCATGCATGGACTCTATATCCTATAAAAATAATTAACTAAACCAAGTTTCACATCACACGAGTTATTTATAATGTATCTCACCTATAAGTGAGGTGTGAAGACTGTAGAAAAACAAGAAAGGAAAGATGGAATGCTATTTTGGAGTTAGGAATTAAAAAGCAGGATTATAGAAGAAACAATAAAATATTATGTGTATTTATGTATTTAAACGCTCCCTTTAATCAACTATATATATCATAACAAATGCTACTTTTTGGTGTTGTATGTGTTGATAATTTTATTGTTACGATAACATGCATAACGATATGCTTTTTTGCATAATTTTGATGTATTTGTAAAGAAAATCTAAAATTAACAAAGTTGTGCTTGGAATGAAATTTACTATTCTTAATAACCTAGGCAACCATACATAAATTCATTCAACCATACTAAAATAAACTCAGAGAAAACCTTATACAGGTAAAGGAGTATGTGATGTTTCCTAAAACTAGTAAAATAGTGAAGATGCCCCAACCCTAAATCCCAAACTGTACCCCGACTTCATGGGCAATTCTTTTATGATTTTCTAATATTAGAGAGAAATGATGATTATCTTTGCTCTTTAAGGATCATAATTGATTTTAATCTGTATATTACTCTCTAATATGATTTTCTTTGCTACAAGATATTTCTATTTCATTACTAAAAAGGATTCTTAATAAGATAGAACACTTAAAGCGTTCCATGTCCAGTCCTCCAAACTTTGAATCTTATGAGGTAAAATGCAACAACGTACAATTAGTAATTGCAAAATACATGCATCTATGGGGTAAAACCAATGTATTGCCTAGCATTTTCTTTTTCCAAGTACTTGGGGTTTCACAGTGGCTTCTCATTTTTGTCATACTGTTTGCTGAACTAGAATGGGATCAATGTGCATTTTTACAAATTCAAAATGCATATTAAAATAAGAGAATAAGGACACCAAATGAGCAAGTAGAAATGGTGAGTTGAGAAGCTGGTGAGGGTAAACCTTTTAAATGGTAAGTCTTTCAGAGCCGGAACACACAAGCAACATTAGGTACGAAGGAAGATGGATCTATAAGATTTCTCATTATTGTTACAAGAGGAGTTAGAAAAATTTATATCTGCACTGCTTTATGGGTGGTTTGTTTAACTAGCTTGATAAAGTGGAGCACTAAGTGAAGTCCAAATCATAATTCGGTCAATACTTTACTCGAACACATAGAATCGGGATTCTAGATATAATATGATCCAAGAATAAGTGTTTTAAAGAGTGCATCTTGATTATATCACCTTATCTCACATTATGATAGATGTGAATTTTATTATATTATATATTATATTTTGAGGTTAGGTTATGCTCAGTCTGTTACGTTATTAATGATTATATGTAACACCCCATAATTTAATACACCATAATTATACAATAAAGATAAAAAAATTAATTTTGATTCATTAAATATCCAAAACTCAGTAAAAGGGACTTTACTGTTGCGTTCGTTACGAATTTATGGTTTAGATAGACTCTTGGTTTTCATATATCAGATAAAGTGTGGAAAAGTTATAAGCTAAAGAAGTTTGAACTTAATTTAAATATAATAAATCAACCCAGGAAGTAACGGTAAGTGGGTGACCCACCCCGAACTGGGTCGACACAGGGGTCAACCCATGTGTCGACCTAAGCAGTAGGTGGGTCGACCTACCTACATGCAAGGAAGATTCCTGCCTCTAAATCTGGACTGTTTATATATTATACATATGCTAACTGAGCTTGAGGTGATAACCTAAAATCCTATGGTTTAGATTTATCCTAACTAATCTATAAATAGGCTAGCTACCTCACTCGTTTTCTTGCATGCAAACATTCTTCATCTTCTTTCTCCAAAGCCATGTTCTATAAATAAAATTTAGATGATGCTGAGGTGCTGCCAAAATGTAGATTAAAGGGATAAGTTTATTTTTCTACAACAACTAATTCAAAGAGACATTTTTTTGGATCTAAGTAAAATCACTATGAGTTCTAGTTATTTTTAGATCTGACATCTAAAAAGTATTATTACAGTAAATAATTTAAATCTGAAATAAGCAGTGTTTATAAGTTATTTCTTATATGTTGTTCTTTTGATTATTGTCAATTATCTATTTAGTTTACTATTATTGTGTGTTCATATATCCATCTTTCTTCCTTATCCCCTTTTCTGTATTTTATTCATTTATAGTCTTTTATATGCCTATTTATTTTGTATTGAGTTTGGATCTGTTTTATCCTTTTCCATTTTTATTTATGATGGCCTTAGGCCATCGAGAGCCTAGACCATTTCTGTTAGAATTGCGTATAATTGGAATAAATTAGAATAAACTTGTAATGACAACAAAAAGGAGAAATTATGGCATATTATAATTTGAGAACCTTTGACTATACATTTTAGGTAATTAAAAAAGGGAAGAATATGCAAACATGTTAATCTGAATATATTGACTTAATTTAATATTAAGTAGAACATGTTATGGAAAATATGAGGATCAGATGTAAAATGAGTTACTGTAATCTATCTATATATTATATATATATAATATATATATATATATATATATATATATATATATATATATATATATATATATATATATATATATATATGCATCTGAGCAGGTGCTTGTCTGTTTCGGGGAGGGGTTGTACATAAAATAACATTTATAGGAAATGTCATTTACAACCATGCTTATTAATGTACTTAAACTTGCTAAGTTAAACTTGTTAATTAATAAGTTAAGAGGTCCCATGTCTTGTTGTTTATATCCGGTTTTAGGACTCATAAAATCCTAGTTTGGGGGCTGTTAACCGCTTTTTGGTCTGGTTCCCAAGATTACATCAGACACGCTCAACTCAACGCATCACATGAAGCGGAGGCCAAGAATGGGAGCTTAGGATTGAAGGAAACACGATCGAGAAGGGACCACGCTGCTTGTAACCTCACGGCATCCAGAAAACTTGCCCGAACCAAGGCCTCGGACCTCGAAGGAATCACGAGCCTCAAGCGCCCGATCCTAAGACACTCGCGCCCCTCAGAAGAACCTCGCGCCCAGCAGGTGCGAAATCTCGCACCCAGCAAGGTTCGAAATATCGAATCCCGCGGGTGCGAAATTTGAACCTGGCCGGTTTGAAATTTCGAACCCAGTGGGTACGAAATTTCGCACCCAGCCAGGGTTGAAATTTCGTACCCAGCGGGTGCGAAATTTCACACCAGGCAGGTGCAAAATTTCGCACCCAGCTAGTGTCGAAATTTCGTACCCAGCGGGTGCGAAATTTCGCACCTGGTAGGTGCGAAATTTCGTACCTAGCTTGGTTCGAAATTTCGAACCAGTGCCCGAGTTCAAAATTCTGGCTTGCGCGAGTGGCGGGTTCGAAATTCTGCTATTGGTCCCCTATTTCTACCTACTCCTACCTAACCTCACCTACCCCCACTCCTATAAATAGCCCATGGCCTCACACTTCAAAGGGGTTGGATTTTCTTCACTTGAGACCTTCCTAGAGCTTCATTAGCCTCATTATTGGCATCTCCTATTTGAGGAAGAGGGAGAATTAAATATACTCTTTTCCAAATACCTAGCATATGGCAATTGTAGAAGTGAATGTAATGAGCATGGCTCCACCTTGTAATTCTTGAATGATTAATAAAAGTTCAACAACCTTCCAAAGTGGACGTAGGCCTAATCCGCGGCCGAACCACTTTAAATTCTTGTGTCTTTTACCGCTTTCTTTTACTTAGTCTTGCGACCGAATTAACTATTCCTAGTAATAGGAATCTTTGGTGTTTACAACATTTTTTGCCATCAACATTTGGTGCTTTCACTGAGAAATTGAATTCAGGATTTGCGTCTTTCTTCCACATTATCATCTCGACTTCGACAAGCTTAAGGTTCCTTGCTCAACCTGTTGTCGAGTCAGCTTACGATGGTAAAGAAGTCAAAGAACGCAATGGTCGGCTCTTCAGCCGCAGCCGAGGCCGGTACCTCCCAACAACCTCAACCGGTAGATGTCCCGACCACTAATGAAACCATCCCTCCTTTTGTGGACCCCGAAGCTCCCATTACCCAAGCTCGAATTCGCAAACTTAAGGAAAGATATGAGAACACGGCGGTCGAGCATAATCAAGCATTACGGAATAACATCAACCTTATGCGACAACTTAAAGAAATTCAGCGCGTCGTCACTCGACTTCAGCTAACTCGGAACAATACTCGACCCTGACCAACTGCGTCAGAAACTTCCTCTCCCGAGTCAAGGGGCCCACACCAAAGGAGGAGATTCACCCTCATCAACAACATCGTCGCCCGCAACAGTGCCCTCGACCACGGTAACGGCGATGGCAATGCAAACGGCAATGGGAATGGGAACGACAACTGAACTACCGTCACATATAGCGAGGGGGCACAATATCAAGACCGCTCTCGCTTGATCATCAATGACAGACCAGGTCCTACAAACCAACCTCTTCCTCGACACAACCCGACGGAGTATAATCGGGATGACGGGCTCGCTCCATCTCACCTTGCCCCACCTCACCATCCACGCCTAGACCCAATCATAGATGTCAAGGAAATGGAGGAAGACGATAGGGACATCCATCATAGAAGGCGCCCTCGCAACAGAACCCCAGAACCTCGCCAAAACCCGCGGGTCCCAATAACGGATCCCCATCCAACTCACCTACCAGACATGGTTCAAAGAATCATGAAGGAAATGCGAGGAGATGGGCACGATTCATGGGAGGCGCACGTTAGGCGTAATCCCTTCACAATAAGGTTAAACGAAGCTGAATGGCCGCAACATCTCAGTATGCCACAAATGCCGCTCTATTACGGCACCGCTAACCCTTGTGCCTCTCCCAATTGATCTGAATGGCAAATGAACTCGGTCCAGGGCAACGATCCGGCCAAATGCAAGTGTTTCCCAGTCTTCTTACCAGGAACAGCTTGGTTGTGGCCCTCTCACCTGATAGTTGGTTCCATTAACAACGAAGGCCGAGTCCCTACGAAACCCAAGAAGCCCGACCCTCACCGGGCATACGAAATATACACCCCACTGAATGAAGATTTGGAAACAATCTACTTGGAAACGTGCAACACGCTCCGATACAAGAGACCATACAACAAGAAATCCACTAGTCAGGAAAAGAATACGGCAAGTACTGTCGATACCACGACATGTACGGGCACAACACTAATAAATACCGCCAACTAAGGGATACAATGGAAAAACTAATTCGTGAGAAACGGCTTGAGAAATATGTCCAAAAGCCCTTTCGCCCCAAAGCAAACTCGCAACCTCCATCGCCATCTCCACAAGCAGCCACCAAGGGAGCTCCAGGAACGTCAAACCTAAGACGAGGAATCGTGATCAACACCATATGTGGTGGACCTTACCCCACACATGACAGCTTTTGAAAAATGGAGGACTATGTGAGTTCCATAAAATATGCTACTTACGAAGCTTGTTCCGCTCTCCCTGAGTCCATCCCATCCAAGCTACAAAATACCATGCGGGACGACATCGTCTTCTGAGAAAGAGAATCAACGGGGGTGGAAATCCCGAACACCGATCCGTTAGTCATCACCACCCAAATCGGTGCCGCTTCAGTTCTAAAGGTTTTAATCGACTCAAGGGGCTTGGTCCACATCATCTTCAAGGCCGCTCATGACCAGAAGAAACTGGAAACGAATGACTTAAAGCCATGTCACACCGCAATTCATGGCTTCAATGGGGCCTCTAGTTCCCCCATAGGGATGATCGACCTACCTATAGAACTGGGCGAGGGGGACCGAAGCCGAGTCTGAATCCTCACTTTCATGGTCGTAGACATCGACTCTCCCAACAACGCTTTCCTACGGCCCCCCTTTCTCACCGAGTTCCGAGTTTACATGGCACCATGGTCTCTCCTAATGAAATTCCCGACTGAAAATGGGATCTGAACCGTCAAGGGCGACCAAGTAAGCGCCAGGGAATGTTATGCAATCGAATGGAAAAATGCGTGCAATAAAGAAAAGGGCAAAGCCATGCCCACGGCTTCTTACGCCAAAAACATCTCCGCATAGCAATTAGCGGCGTCTGGGTCCTAGCTCAGGTGCCACTCCCGTCTTTCCGATGATCTCGACCGATAGAAGGACGAAGAGCCCGAGTACGAGATGGCTACCCCGGTCGAATCCACAGTGGACGTTCCTGTCAAATTCGACGACCCAACAAGGGTGTTGAAGGTAGGGTCACAACTCCACCTAGCAATTAAAGAAGACCTCATATGCTTGCTAAAAGCCAATTTAGACGTGTTTGCATGGACTCACTCCAACATGAAGGGCATCGACCCCGCGAATGCTTGCCATTCCCTTTGCTTAGATCCCAAGGTGCCTCCGGTCAAACAGAAGTGCTGCTTCTTGGGGCCTGAGAGGTCCAAAGCACTCGAAGAAGAGGTAGACCATCTGCTCAACAATAACTTTATCCATGGAGCTGACTACCTCGAATGGGTTTCCAATCCAGTTCTGGTTAAAAAAGCCAACGGTAAATGGCGAACATGCATCGACTTCTCCGATCTGAACAAGGCATGTCCCAAGGACAGCTTCCCGCTCCCGAAGATTGATCGATTAGTCAACTCGACCGCCGGATACCAGCTATTATCCTTCATGGACGCTTACTCAGGCTACAACCAGATCCCAATGAGCCTCCGCAACCAAGATCACACCTCTTTCATAAACGATCTTGGGTTCTACTGTTACCGTATTATGCCCTTTGTCCTCAAAAATGCTGGCGCCACTTATCAGCGAATGGTTAATCGACTCTTTAAGAATCAAATGGGAAAGTCCATGGAGGTGTACGTGGACGATACGCTGGTAAAATCTAAGATACACTACAACAAACTTAGCATTTGATAGCATATGTGTATAGCGTTTCAACATTTCCTTTTGCCAACGCCACGCAGTTTAAGATATCAACGCTATAGGTTGACTTGACACGAGTACTCAACGCTATTTAGCAAAGGCGGGAATGAAATATTTTGTGCGGGAATGAAAGATTCCCAATTCACTTTGCCTCCTTCAAAATCCGACGTCTTCTTTTCATTACCACCTGTAGGAAAAATGACTAAATCTATCCCCAAATTATCAACAGCCGATTGAATCGCCAAACATTTAACCTCTGTCATCAACAATCGTCGATTTTATCGTGAAACCCTATCCTCTATCTTCGTTATGAACGTTCGATCCCAATTCCTAATCACAGGAACCATTTCAACTGCCCAAATCCCTAAATTCGCGCTTCATCAATTTGAACAGCCCGAAAGGTACTGCAAGATATTTTTTATTTTTCATTGTTCATGATGCTTATTCTATCAAATACTATCTCTGCTCCACCTATTTCTATTTTAACTATTGTATAAAGCTTGGCTTTGTCAATGTCAAGCTAGTGTTTTCTCACGATGCTTCGTTCAGTTAGGTGAATGCTCGGTCTTTGATTGCTTTTAACCGTTTACCTTAGAAATGAACATAGTAAGTTGATTGTTGCTAGAGAATAAGGGGTGTACGATTTTATAGCTTCAGTTGGTAAAAATTTGCAAAAATCTATAATGTGAATTTTTTGGGTCTACCCATCCACTTTAATCAAGCATCGAAAAATAAATATTTATAAAGTCAATTTTGGGGAATAAGGAGAAATTAGCTCTGGGATATCAAATTTCAGTAGGCTTGTATGCTTTTGTTTCCTATCTCTACAATATAGGCTACAAGCAAAAATATCAATCTATAATTATCATTTTGTCTGCTCTGTTTACGCTGTGTCTTTAAAGTCATAGAGTATGAACTGTTATGTTCCCAAAATTAAATAATTCTCTGGTTTGACATTATAGATTTTTGGAAAGATTCCTGGTTGTCGAATATGGTCAGTAGTTGTTTCTAGTAAGATCAATGTTGGTTGTTGGATATGTATATCTGCTCCAATACTGAAGAGTAATGAATCTTCCTTTGCTTATATTAGGATTTGGAGATGCACATATAGCAGGTGGGCTGAACTTGGATTTTAATTTGACCCAATTCTGTATTTTCACATTAAAAAAAAGGCTAGAAGAGAACTGAAAGTGATTAGCTATAGTCTGTTACAGTTTTATGGACTTTGTTCATTCTTGAGCTGTCATTCAAGGTAACTATAACCACTGGATTTGGCCTTTGTCATAACTTCAGAAATAGGGAGGTCATGTCCATTCTTGGAAAAGGTGCATGAAGTGTTTACGGAAAGAGCAGTCAGCATGAAAACTGCTGGAGGGAGAAGATGGAAAGATCTAGTTATGATAGATCGGATGAAGAAACATCCATACACAATAAAGAGGATAAAGGCGATGAAGAATAGCAGCAACAACTCAAAAATAAGAAGAAAAAATCGGAAAAATCAAAGCTGGGCAGCTGCAGTAGTTTTCCATGATAGTTGAAAGATAAATGAGCGGCTGAATTATAAAACTAGAAAAGTGGTGTTTAGCAGCAACAACCCAAAGTTATTACATGTTTCATTTCTTATTGCAGTTAGCATGTATGGAATTATAAGCTTTGGTACCGTTGCATCTGCCGATGAAGCATGGCATAGTCGAGCATATGCCCAAGCATCCTTGGTCTCTTAAATGCATTATCTGTTCATACGATTGCACTTCGTAAGTATCTCGTTGTTTCTCTTTCCATGATAATTTCAAATAATTATTTCACTAATGTCGTACAATCTTTGGTTCAAATTGATGATACTTATTCTAATAGTGGCAATGGTTTTAAAAAATGTTTTTTTGCCTTACATGAGGTCATAATGACTATGTATCTTTACTAAAATCATATACCGTACAATGTGAACAATTAGAGTTCTTAAGCTTTACACTACTCATTCTATAAGCTTATTATTTTGCACCACTGAAAGATTAGTGAGATGTCCAAAGCTCTCTGCAAAAATTCATCATATTATATTTTATGTACATCAGAATATAACACTTGCAGTTCAAGTTTTAGACCATAAAAGAAAAACAAAGTTTGTGATAGTTTACTATTGTTTAAGTAAGCATATGGCTGATGATACCTACGAGAAATTAATATTAAATTGCTAATGAGAACAAGTATACAATCTTAAGGGTCATTATTTTGATATATATATATATATACATAATTTTGTTTGAAAATTGTGTGCAACTCAATTTTATTGCAAATAAACATTAAAATATTAAACTATATATGAACATGATTGGATGTGGTCATCATGTATACTAGCAAGTCCATTCTTCATGCCATTTTGTTTCTGGGGTCATGACCTTTCAACAGTGGTATGGTTCCACCTCTGGGCTACGTGTTGGGCATCAATGCATCATTCACATTGCAGTAGGGAGTAGTGAGACTAACAACTTGCTAATGATAGGAGGAGGGGAGATAAGGTCAAAAAACTATTGTATGCGAAACAAAAACACCTTCAAAGGACTCTATGAGTTAAGCATAGATAAGACATTTTAGTGGCAATATTACAAGCCATGCACATTAACATTATTGAGTGTATCATTTGAAGGTGCGTGTGTGTTATGAGTAGCATGTGTAATAAGAGGTTCAAAGCATGCAATGAGATGCTTACCATAGTTTTGCTCACTGTCTGATAAGTGCATCGCCAGGTAAATAACATCAACAATAGAACTGAAACCCCTGCAAGATTTGGTGGTCCTGAGATGCTTTGGAACTTGCTGCTGCAGCAGAATTGGGTTAGTGGGAATGGTGACATCATCGTCCAAGAGATTGTCTTCTTTGTCTCTATAGTCAGCTAATCTTCTCGGTTTGGGCACTGAACCAGCAATCATCCTGGGAAGCATGTGTTCTTGTTCTTGGTGCAGGCTGTCAACAAGCACAGCGAAGCCGTTGTAGATTCTACTAGTGCCGGTGTTAGATGGTTCGTCGAGTAGGCTGGGAGGACTGATAGTTTATGTCAAATAGGATATGGCCTACATGCATTAATAGGTCCTTGGTAGTAAGGGAACAGCGGTTAATGCGCGACTGGGGTATCCTCTATTTGGATGCGCAATTGGCCTTGGAGGTGGAAGGATTGGGCCTTAAGCGGGCCTATAATGGAGTGTATGCAAGCTTGAGTGCACTAGAGGGATAGAAGACACGAGGCTTGGCCAGCGAGAAACATGCTGGAAGTGGGAATTGGAGTGATAATTCTAGAAACCACATAAGCAAGATTTTGATCCACATTATGATAAGATGGGCAGCATTAAATTAGGCCGAAAAGAGGGTGGACATCTGAAGGGATATGGGTTAGAGTTAGGGCCCACATTAGACAGACCTTGCAATTGAGTGGGCTAGTAATTTGAAAATTGTATGCTTGGCGCAGGGGTCTGCTACATGTTGTCAGTTGAAACAATAGGCTGCGAGCCAAACTGAGGTTGCTAGATGTTGGATTACGTTACAGTAGCGATACATAAACCCGATGCATGTTCCGTGCTGCCAAGAGCAGAACTTAAAGGGGGACGTTCGTCGTAGTGGTTAATGCGGATAATTGGGGAAATGATATCCTGTTCATAGGTTCCTGCCAATGGTTGTCACGTGGCACAGACTTCAGTGGAGCAGGTTGGTAGTTATGTACTTAGTCTGGCAGTTTTTTTAAGATCACCATTGTTGATAATTAGTTTTAATTCTTAATAAATCATGTTCCATTACTTATATAGCAAAGGTAATAAGTAAATCAAGCATAAATTAGAATCAAATATAATTTCATGTTACTATATAGTAATGCATGGGATTAACATCATTTCCACAATGTTCGTAGATGTGGATGATAGCTTTGTTTTTATCATAGGCAGCGGAATCTGCAATGGAAGAGCGCAAATTGGTAACTTGACATTCTCACCTTTTTTTTAACCCTTATCATGGAGCATTTCTATCTATCTTTGCATTATAGGTAAACAAATAAAAGTAGGCATGTCTACAAACAAGAAAGTTTGATTATTACGTTTTCAATTAATCTTAGATAAGTATTGTTCTCCCTTTTGTTGGTGGATTTTACCTTATCTGTTTAAGTGGTAAAAATAGCAAGGCCAAACGTGCCATTCAAGTTTTCTTAACTCCAAACAGACCAACAGTGAATCAATGTTAGGCATGAGATAGCTTAGATCAAATAAATTGATAAGACGACAGGATAATTCAGAATAGTGTGGCATTCGTATAATAAAGTATCTTTTGGTAACATAACAAATGTAAAACCTATTCAGTGGCAGATTTCAGTAACATAACGATGCCCGGATATGATATGGTAATGCGATGTTAAAGTATGCATTTGATATAATAAGTACATACAAGATTGATCCTTATCTTGAGTACATCGGAAATTTTTATGCTATGTAGACTAATCATGCTTTTATGTTTTTTTTTTCTTTTTTGTATTTTCTTATTGGATCATCATTTGTTTTACATAATGTAATAACATAACCTTGTTATGCCTTCAAAAAAAGTTGTTAACCTTCAGTATTCACGCTAAGATGTAAAATTTGTGTTTTAAAACTATTGCTTCTGTTAACACATTTGGATTAAGTAGGTACTTTACCTGATGTTGCAGTGGAATATTGTGGATTCCTAAGCTATAAAATTTAATTTCTACAGCTTTAAATAAACGAGCAAAGATCTGAAGGTTTGACGTTAATCATCCATGCATCTGCCTCAAATACCCCTCTGTTTTAAGCTTTATTCTTCATGCCACAAGTTTTGCCTCCACTTTATATTTTGAATGACTGAAGCCTCTGCCAGAAAGGAAAACAAGTCCCCTTGCATGTTTGATGTTAAGTTGTAAGTGAATGAAAATAGTAAACTTATAAATGTACCACCATACAGTTGTCTGGCTTTACATGTTGAAATAGCTTACTATACATGTTTAACTAGACATATATAAAAAAGCTAAATATGCCCATCTTGTATATTTGTTAACTAAACAGAAAATATAGTGCATTACCTCCAGATTGAACATGTTCATTTATTTTTTGCTTGAATTTTAAAGCCAACATTTTTTATTAATAATTCTGATATACTTCTTCTCCCAAATTGCAAGGGTTCAAAGAAATCATATGAATGGTTGAAAATGGATCTATACCTGCTTCAGATTATAATAAATACACAAAGTTCATTTGATCAACCTAGCTCACAAAAACGGCACTTGATTACAAAGATGACAAACTAAATGAAGTATTATGTTCATTAGTCATGTAATTTTATAGTGCCGTGTATAAGCCTATTTGACACAATTATATACTTGACTTATAAACGGGATGGGCATGGAAACAGAATAGAGAAAGTTTTACTGCTCACTTGAAGAAAGAGTGAAGGGAGGGGAAGAATGGTGAAAAGGAAAGAGGTTTTAAAAAGATAAATTTACATGAAGGGGTTGCCCTCTCTAGAAGAGGGTCAACTGTTTCTATACTAGGAGGTGATGGTTCTGGAAGATCGCGAGTACGTATAGGTGACAGCTCCGGACAGTGAATCTGCTCTTTATTTGAATGATAAAATTAGGTACCGTCTTGTGCTCTGGTTGATTCCAAAGAAATTAGTAGAGGATTAGTTGGTCAGAACTTCTTGAACTGGGTGTTAGGAGGCACTTTGATTGTTAGAGTTGGGATTCAAATTCACGAGAAGGTACTTTCATTGTTATGAGGTACTTTGGTTAGTTCAGAGGAGATTCAAGATGGCTTCACCCGAGTGGTGTTGTTATACTGATTCCTCATGATTATGATGGTCAAGGACTTGAGCATTCTAGTGCATGATTAGATCTTCAGGTAACTGAAAGTATCTCTTCTCTTAAGTTAGTGGAAATATTTACTATTTTTTACTGTGTAAAGACATATATTTTTCTGCGTAATGAAGTTCATGAATGCTTATTATTGTACATAGTGTTTTCTTTGCTGACATATTCATGAGTAATTTGTTTGTTGTTGAATGAAGGTCTACATTATATCTGTTTAATTTGTAAGCTGCTAGCAGCAATCTTTTTTTCCACAGTTGTAATGTTACAGAGTCTATTAGTCATTAGCATCTTTGTTGTTCATTAACAGACTTTGTCATCATCATACTCAATTTGCACATTGTGATAAGGCTTGGTGATTTGGTGATGTATGTTGAAAATAATATGGTAATGTAGGTGGAATGGATGCAACGAGACATGGTTAGGTGTGGGCTGTGAAATACTGAGTATGCATGAATGGACTTGGAGTATTAGGCTGATGGGCTCTGAATATAAGGTCCTCTCATTATTTAACAGAGGATAGGTATTCATTTTCTGAAGCTTGGACCAATGAGTATAGGTAATAGAGTGTGCGTTGTTGAATTAAGCTAATATATTATAGGCTGCGAGTAATTTTAGAGCGAGACAGGCTTGAAATGACATTGCTTAATGTTTATAGTGATGCGATATCTGATGGTTCTAAAATTTGGGCATGGAAACTACGTGACCAAAGGTGAGTATCTTTCTATATATTTGACTGTTGCTAAAAGGAAAGTTGTTCCATACTGTGTTTTACTGCATGTTCACTTTCTCCAAGTAAATTATTTATCATGGCCTTTTAATATTGCATTTGCCATGAATCATAGGGGAGATCCATAGAGGTATTCTACGTCAACGGCATCGTCTTTACTTGACGATCCCCGAAAGAGTCAATGTGTTCTTTCTACAAGAAATATAAATGGTGGTTTCAATGCTAGAATTGATAAGGGTCTACACATGTTGCCTGGTAGTAATAACATGGGAACGATGAATGTTCGAACTACATCCATGCCTACACCTGCTTTTCAAGGAATGCTGTCACCAGGCATGGTTTCTTCTGGAAACATGCTTGCAGGTGGTGGAGGAACTGCAGGCCCTGGAAAAGCTCATCTTGGTGTTGTTGATAATCCTGGGAACTCGATGTTGAGAAAACGGGTGAGCCTTTCATCAAAGTCTTTATATGTTCATTGATTTGCTAATTATTTATATGAGTAGTGAATATTTTCAGCTGACATCAACATTTAAGTATTTTTGCCAATTATTTTTATTAGTGTATCCTGATACTTTCCTAATTGATCGATATATATGATAATTTAATGGTTTTTGTTTGGTGGTTCTGTAGTTGAGTTTTTTTTATTGGATAGTTCTTTAGGCGAAAGTTAGGCAATGTTCTTTAGGTGAAAGTTAGGCAATGTGGAAATGTGATATAGAAAAGGCAGAGGAGTCGATGGTGGAAGTGCTCAAAGATATTGGTGTGAATAGGTAGGTAAGTTGGAAAGCCTTAAAGGAGCAACTCGAAAAGTTGTTGCATCACATGAGCTACTCGATTATTGTGTCCGAGGGTAGGGGTGGTAAAATCTGTAATGATGGCTTGGTCGTGGTGGTTAGACAAAATCCTGACGGTAATGCTATAGAACACAGGTACGCTTGTATTCTTAGTTCTGTTATTTACTTGTCCTTACAAAGGAATTTTTTAAAGATGTATTTAAAATGAGACACAAGATGAGATAACATAGGACTGACTTATTCAGATACAAAAACAGTGGCGTGAGAAATATTATGAGTTGCAAATGCGTGAGAAATACGAATTTAACTTGTTCTGGGATAAGGATAATAAGTGTAGATTAGTATAACTATGCAGTGATATTCGTGTGTTCTTCATTGATGTAGATGTTCATATCTTTCCTACTTTGTTCTACTCCATTCTGCAAGTTATTTTTTTCTTTTTTCCACTCTTTGAGACTGGGTTTAACCTCCTTTTGCATTCTGCAAAATAGATATAGTTGATTACTAGACAGCAGAATATTTAAATGTTCTTCAACTAAATTTTGCAATCTTGGAAAAGGGTCTAATGGTTACTGAATTTAAATGGTCTAGCACTCTCTAGGTTTTGATCAGAACTGAGTGTTAGAAGAAGAGGTGAGTGATCACTTGTTAAAGCTGATGCTTTTGAGATTTTTTTTTGTTTGAAACCATTCATAACTTACCCAGCTTTGATTTTGAGCGAATTTGTTTTGATTGAAGTTTCTGGTTTTTGGCAAATGCGTAGAGTACTAGCTAAGCATGTAATGAACTGTGGTGATGACGACACGTTTTTTAGAATCGATGCGGTGATGAAGGAAGCCAAAAAAAGTTAGAATGGTAAAAGCTTATTATGGGTAATATGAATTTGTAAAATTATGTCATATATGAGGTATGTCCATCATTTCATGGAATAATGCCTAGGGTATAACAAGCCAGTTTGCAAGATTTCTTGTGATACTTAAAATTATGTATTTTTAGGGCATTGAATGGAAAGTAGTTGTGTATGTTTTGAATTTAGAATATAATTTTGTGCTGCTTTTTCAAAAATAATTACTCCCAATATTTTGATACTTCTATATTACTGTAGTTGAATTCATCAATGTATGTCGACTTGGTGTATCTCAAATTTGTTTCTTTCTCTTTCAGGAATGGTCTAGAGAGGTTTATCCATCATACACAAATGGGGCAGGGTATGTGGTGTCATCCGATATTGCTCAGTTCATCGTATCAGAATTTGAAAAGCACACATTGAGGGTAAGTCCTTAATTTGCTTAATGTATTCATTCTTTGCATGCATTTTCCCCGAAGCCAAAGCTTATCAAACAAGCATAAGGCTTCTTGACATCTGTCGACATGTGCACCAATTTAGAAAGTAATTGTTGTTTGCACTCTTTCCACACACTTGCAAATGTGTAGTTTTGCTAAAGGATGCCAGCTTTTGCCTTATTATCACTTTTATTGTCGTATTTTTTATAGATTCTTGTGAGAAAATACTGTTTTATGATGGTGACATTCAGTTGAAGAAAGATTCTATCTTTTTGCATTTTACTTTAATGTATGATTATTTGATCGATTCAGCCTGAAAATTAAAAAGATAAAAGCGTAGTAAGAAAAATCCAAGTATTATCGATTATTTGATTGCTAATTCAGTTAAGTATTACTGATTATTGAAATATACTAGTGCATTCATTTAGATCTACTGAATGAGAAAACACATTTTCAGGCTTATATGTGTTACTGGCTGGTTGTTTTCCATTTTAGGTATTTTTTCTCTCTAACAAAAGTGACAATTAATTAAATCAAAACACTAATTTTTATGTATTGGAGATCAAATGTAACTGAATCATAATCTATAGATACTTCCTCTAGAGCTAATCTGTTTCATTTTTATTTGCATATTTGTTAAAAGAAATAACTAATTCATCATGTACTTATACTGTTCATCTTCTTCATTGAGCGGTATAGTTTTTCACTATTAGGATGCAATTAAATCAAAGAAGTAAAATTTCCATCCTTTTGATTTGAAATAACATATACAAACCTACTCGTTATGAAGTAAGATTAAACTAATAGGTAGGCTTTTATTTACATGTTCAAACGCATAATAATGTGCGTTATATTCTTTTTGTTCTCGTTGCATTTTTTCCTTATGGTTTCTTTTAGTTTGTTTATATGTGGTATAACAATTATTAACACATTGATTGTTTATTTGACATTAACAGGACCACTATTGTGCTGCAGAAATATCAGAAGCAAAGCAAGACTAATTCTATTCTTTATCTGTTTTGTAAGTAACTTATTAATGTAAAAAATGTATGACATATTACGTGTGGACACAGAAAAGTTGATAAAACAGTATGTATGAAATACTAAGTTGTTTGAATAATATGCATGAATATTATGTTGTAATTTATACATTTGTTTATGAGAATTTATTATATTTATATGCAAATAAGAAATGTTTAAGTTGTATATATGTAAAAATCTGGAACGAGCAAAATTCCACAAATTAATACTATGAGGGACAGCGTTTCAAAAACGCTATTGAGTATAAACGCTACAGAAAGAGATATTGAAAACGCTATAGAAACATGCAAGAAACACTAACAATTATGAGAACAAACGCTATAAAAATCATGATAAACGCTATAATATACAAGTAAAACGCTATAGAAACATACACACAAACGCATAAAAAGTCAGTATTGGATAGTATATTTTATAGCGTTTTTATTTGATAACACATAAAAACGCTATATAAAAGTCATCTTTCATAGCGTTTTTTTCTGCTATTCAAAGTACGTGATCTAAGATAGCATGTCGTTACACAGCGTTCTCTGAAACGCTATGTTAGGCTATGATAGCGTTTTTCAAACTCTATGAAAGCCACTTTTTGTTGTAGTGATATAAAGCGATCACGTCCACAACCTCTCCGAAATGTTCGATGTTCCTCGCCAGTACGACATGAAACTCAACCCCCTGAAATGCTCCATCGGAGTCGCTTCGAGAAAATTCTGGGGTTTCATTGTCAACTCTCAGAGCATCGAAGCTAACCCAGAAAAATCCAAGCTATTCGGGACATCCGAATCCCCAAGAACATCAGGGATGTCCAAAGTCTGAACAAGGTCGCCGCTTTAAGTCGGTTCATCTCTAAGGCCACCGACAAGTGCATTCCCTTCTCCGATTTACTCCGAAAAGGGAAACACAATTTCGAGTGGACCCCTGAATGCGTCTCCGCATTAAAGGAACTTCCGGATCACTTAGAGCGACCACCTATCCTTTCTAAACCAATAGACCATGAGGACTTATATATTTACATGGCTGTCTCTGCGCAGGCAATCAGTTCCGCACTAATACGCCTTGAAGATCGCACTCAACGACCCGTCTACTATATCAGCAGGCGACTGATGAGAGCAGAGGAGAATTACCCGAAGCTAGAAAAGCTGGCGTTCTGCTTGTTGATTTACTTTAGAAAGCTCCGACCGTACTTCCAGTCTCATCGCATAAAAGTTTTCACTGACCAGCCACTACGTCCGGTCCTACAACGACCCGAGGTGTCAGGACGATTACTAAACTGAAGCATAGAGTTAAGCCAGTTCGAGATAACCTTTATCCCCCGACGAGCCATCCTCGGCCAAGCTCTCGCAGATTTCATCGTGGAGTTCACAGCCCCCGAGGAGGATCCCATAGAAAACGCTGGGACTCCCGATGCCTAGTGGAAATTATTCGTAGACGGCTCCTCTAACAGAAAATGCTTCGGGACCGGAGTCGTGCTCATTACCCCTGAAGAACGCCCGATGTATTATGCATTGAGGTTAAACTTCCCTGCTACTAACAACAACGCGGAGTACGAGGCCTTGATCGCCGGGCTTAGAATCGCAATCGAACTCAAGCTAGAGACCGTCCACATCTTCTCCGATTCATAGCTTATCGTCCGACGAGTACAGGGAGAGTATCAAGTGAAAGAGGGACGGCTTGCCCAGTACCTAGCCCGGGTTCAGGGGCTACTCGTTTACCTCGAGCATTTCACCATCACCCATATCCCATGCGAGCAAAATGAAAAAGCAGATTCCCTCACCAGAATGACAAGCTCCAAAGACCCGCAACTTGACGGATTCTCCCCAATTGAAATCCTCAAATCTCAGAGCATCAAGCAAGGGCAAGACGACCATGAGCACCGAACCCAAGCCCGAATCCTGGATGGCGCCGATCAGAAATTACCTGCAGCACGGGATTCTACCAAAGCACTACAAGGAAAGGTGCGCGCTCACTTGCTAGTCAGCTCGTTACCTTCTTATGGACGGGGTACTCTACCGTAGAGGTTTTTCCATTCCCATGCTCCGGTGTGTAGCTCACGGCGACGCCCTCCAAGTGCTAAGAAACATGCATGAGGGAGAATGTGGCGATTACACTAGGGGGCAAACCCTGGCCAGAAAGATTCTCATACATGGTTATTACTGGCCCACGCTTGATCAAGACGCCGCGGATTAAGCTCGCAAGTGCGATAAGTGCTAGCGCTTCTCCAAGATTCCAAGAGCCCCGCCTACCGAATTGTCTCAAATGGTCAGCCCGTGGTTGTTCGCCATGTGGGGAATTGACATCATCGGAACTCTTCCAATGGCCAGAGGCGGGGCACGATACGCCATTGTCGCAGTGGACTATTTTACCAAGTAGGCAGAAGCTGAAGCTCTCGCCACCATTACCACGAAGAAGATGATCAACTTTGTTGTCCGAAAAATTATTACCCACTATGGAGTGCCTCAAGCTATCATCTCCGACAACGGCACTCAATTTGAGAGCACCGAGTTTGAAGCCTTCTATTAGTGTCATGGCATCGATAAAAGATTTTCAGCTGTGGCTCATCCTCAAGCCAATGGGCAAGTCGAGACAGTTAACAAGGTCATCAAGTCCATCATCAAGAAGCGTCTGGAAAAATCCGGGGGCATGTGGGTAGACGAACTTCCTCTAGCTCTGTGGGCTTACCGCACCACCCACAAGACAGCAACCGGTCATACTCCTTTCGCCCTCGCATATGGATCCGAAGCCGTCATCCCTATTGAGCTCAAGCTTCAATCCCATTGAGTCGCGTACTTTGATACAAAGACTAACAAAGATTTACCTCTGGGATCACTCGAATTGCTGGAAGAAAAGAGGAACGAGGCCGATATCAGAGCCGCCGTCCAACGGCAGCGAGTAGCCTGATACTTCAATTCCAGGGTCCGCCACAAGGAAAGCGTTTTTCCCCTGCCAACAGGCCTCGCACCTCGCTGGGAAGGCTCCTACTCCATACATCGAAAGCTCAGCAATGGAACCTTCAGGCTCGCCACCGTCGACGGAGCTTAACTCCCAAGAGCGTGGAACAACGAACATCTCCGCCGCTACTTTACATAACTCAGTTTATGGTTGTTTATGCTTAATAAACAATGTTCTATTTTTTCAGAGATTCAAGGCATTGTAAAGGCTATTACTGCCAAAGTTATTAGTAGAAATGATGTCCAGTTTCTTATCTCCTTGTTGTTCACTTCTCGCGTAATGCGTCTTGTTAATTCCAACAACCAGCTCGGTTCACGCCTACGACCGCCGCATCGACAATCCGAGCAGGGGAGCCGGCACAACCATTTCAACTTCTAGGAAAAATTGAGTCTGAAACCCCTTGGCTACAACCGGCACTCCGAGCACGGGAGCCGGCCAAGCTACTCGAATCGCCGGCCCGCGGCGCGACCGAGTATAAACAACCGCTAACTCGAACCTCGGCCCAGTGCCGAGGCCAAGGATAAATCATTCTGCATCCTAGTCTAGGCGGCTTGGTGCCACTCAGCGACCGACTAAGATCGATGCACATCTCTCTTCGCCGGTTGCGGGTACCGGTCGAATCTTGGCGCAGCACCAAGACCGATCTTAAATCGTTTCTTCCCCTGAGCTCTCAAGGCTTGTGGGCAGCCCGTGGCCACGATCGGACCTTACAAGCTGATGATCGGGGCTGAAAATTCCGCCGGCAAATAAACGACGTCTGGCGGCTCGCCTCAACCCGATGAACGACGGGAGAGCCACCCGCCTGGCGGACCGCACAACGCGACACCCTACTCCTTCGCTATACTTGGGTTAACCCCGGTCCACACAAAACAGCAGGTGCACAACCCAGTTTCGCAAACTACAGGTTTCTAGGGAAACTTAATGAAACCAGCGCTTTATCTCACCTCTCTGGAATAATTAACCCAGAGACGGCCCCCAATCGCTTTTATGACAAGTGTAACGATAAGTATGCTTATGCAAGTACAGGACGCTGGAAAACATAAAAAGAACATCCGAATGCTTGACATAAAATGTGATCTTTACTAATTCATATTTCCTTTCTACACACACACACACACACACACACTAAATAAACTATGTGTCTAACACTTTTACTTTCTAATGACAGGGTGTACATGAGAACCACACCGTGTCATGAAAAAACAAAAGCGAGGGTCGTACTCGCATAAACAATCGGCCTACACTACCAAAATAACGGTAGCCTCTACTCAGGCTACTAACACTAATCGTGTCTTTTCTTCTTTTCCTTGTGCTTGTGCTTTTTTGCAGATTCGGTGCTCGACGGTTGTCACCAGCACCAGACCTCTTCTTGTTGGATCCCCTCCTGCTCGCTCGGCCCTTTGGAGGGGTAACCAATTCATGGGTGACAGAAAGTCGACGTCCCCCAACACCATCACCGCTGGAGATCTCAGTGACATCAGTAACAACGACAGGAGGCTTAGGCGCGGGGGCATTCCTTGCGGCCAGCCCTACCATGGCCTCGCTCTTCTTCGAGATCTCCCTTCCTTCCAGCTCAATCTTCTCCTCCTCCTTTCTAGCGGCCCATCGTTTAGCAAGCTTCTGGGACTTGTGCGGTGGGATGTCAGCAGCTATGGATTTATCAGGGACCTCAGTGACCCTCAGTTGGGCTTCCTCGTCGTCCCTTTTCTTCCGGTCCTTAGCAATAGCCCTCTCCGTCTCCTCGACCTTCTCACATTTGGCCACCATTCGCGCCTGCCGAGTCGCCACCATGGCCGCAATCGAGGATGCATCAACATCTACTGGACCACTGGACAAGGCACTTTGTCCGTCAACCACCTCTCCTTCCTCATAAAGGATGTCCACCATGCTAGGAATTACTCTTATGTCTGAAAAGGTGTCAAGTTGGTCGCCACCCTCTCTAGCCTGCATCCCTCTGAGGCCCGACCCAGCTTCAGTCACGTGGGGGATCACACGGGTGGGATCCGCTGCCATCGTAGTCTTAGAAGGAACTGCATAGCGAAGACGCAACCTTTTTAGTCCAAAAATTAAGTAATCACTTCATCCTCAGGGATGCAGGATAAAAGGAATTTACCTATGGTTAAGGATGGTGTTGGAATGATAGGAAGAGTACTTACGGCGGTAGGTAATGTAAATCCGGTATCCCCAAGCATCGGGCGGTCGGGGTTGTACTCGGTCGAGGCTGGGATTGAAGCTCCAGGACCACTCACCATAGAAGATTCGGGAACTGGTGGCTGATAAGAGCTTCCCGCGGTGAATGTTTCTGTCATAACCATGATCTCGGCCATGACAGACTTCCCCTTCTCCTCTCCGAGCCTCGCCACCCTTTCATTCTCATCATCCTCCCGAAATAGCCTCCTTCCTTCCTCCAGCTTAGCCCGTTCATCGTCGTCCAGGAGAACACTCGCAAGCTGGTGCTCATCTAAAGCACTTACGTCTACTCGACTTAAGTAGGCCTCATAAGGAACTAACCTCTCCCAAGTTCTGGCTAGCTCGCGGGGATAGTCTTCGATCCACGAAATCCCTTGGAATCTCAAAGCGTTCACATACATATTATGGATACTTTCCTCGAAGGAGGACCCAATGCGAAGCTCTGCATCGTTCAGCTGCCCACTCACTAGCTCTATCTCCCTTAGATATTCAGCATTTATACCCTCGGACTCGTTCAACACATCTCTGTTGCTAGCTTCGACATCCTCCTTCGCCTTCCTCATCACCTCGAGCTGCCTCTTCAACTCAGTGACTTCGGCATTCTCATCCCGCAATCTCTCATTCACAAAGCGACGTTATCACTCTGAAGTTTGGTGACCCTCGCACTGTCTTTCTATAAAAAGTCACACGCTCGCTTTAGATTAGTTTTGTCCTTTCTTAGAGCCGTGGTCTCAGTGGTTAGATCAACCAAAGTGGCTTTAAAATCCGAGAGGGTATGCTCGGACTCCCTCTCCAATGTATCATAAGCCTGCATCATCTCAGCTGGAACGGCAGTGCTAATGTTAGAGGGTCTGATAGTGCATAAAAGAGAACTTACAATGCGAGGGACGGGAATACCTATCTTCTTGTTCAAAGCTTCAACAATGGCCTTCTCGGCATCAATGGCCGACCTCTAATTAGCAAGCCGTAGGTTTTTCTTTCTGATCAGCTCCGAAATCCAGAAGGAATACTTATTGAGCTCGTTGGTTTGGTGATATAAAGCTTTCACATGCATCAACACCTCCCCCGACTCTCTGTTGGGAGCTGGACGGAGGTCGGGGACGAACCACAGCTCGTCGAAATAATGTCTCGGGAAATTGTGTTTCAGGATTGCCCTTTGCTCCTCTATGGATAGCCCTCGCAACTGGGGTTCTGTCAAGTCTGGCACCTCTGTCTCAGTCTCTCCCTCTGGTCGCGGCTGGCCAAGATGCGCTTCCTGTAACACCCCACTCCCGCTATGATCACTCACTAAGGGAATGCCATAGCATCGGTGGAGTATTTTAGTGAATATAGAACAGAAAAATTACAACAAGACAGATATAAATAGTACTTGAAATTTTAAAACATCATCTCATAACAGCGGAAGTAAAACATGTCTGGTTACATCATAAAACCACAATAAAGGTCAAGTACAATATCCATCAAAATAAAGAAGTACATAATCCCACTCTCATACAATAGCCAAACAAAAGAAAAGATAACTGGATAACTGGAGCTTTACATCTATCCAAGCTCCTAAAGACTGGAACAGCAATCCGATCAAGCTCCACTACTGCTAGGATCCACCGTAGGACCTGAGGGTTGGGAAAAAGATAAAAACAACAGGGTCAGACATAAGTCTGAGCGAGTCCTATAACTTTAACAATACAATCGTTAAAGTAACCAGAGAAGACATAAACTGATATACGGTAACATATAGGGATGAATGGCTACCCTAAGCAGTCAACTAAACGAAGATAAAGGATAAAGACGCATCTACCCTCCCTAAGGTAAATTACTAAACTGCACCACACCAGTCGTTCCTAACTTAAAGGTTGATCCCACCCAAGGACTTATAAAATTTACTAATTAGTACCTGCGTACCCCTAGGTGACCAAGTAGGCGCCACGGGGCCCTACAATCCACTAGGTGTACACACTACTTCCCATTCGATCGGCTCCCTAACGTAGATACCCGTGCTGGCCCCACCGTGGGATGTATCATTCCCCAATGTGGCAACCTGATGGAACTAAAGGTGCACGGCTTATATCTACTCGATGCAACAACGGCTTACCTACCAGCCCGGGCCCACTCACGCATATGAAGCCCGTTGGACTTGCGTTGCCACCGCTAACCCGTTTGCCTCTTACAGTCAAGCCCAGTATGCGTGTCCCGTCCTCGACATGGGTCGAGCCCACAAAGATACGTATGGGTTACTGGTTGAAATGGGCCTCCACAAGCTACCCACCTAAGCTTGTCCCTTTTTCTAGTATATCCCACTTAACCCTTTAATCATGTTTTAATTACATGTTCCATTTTGGTTAAGTATTCTAATCGTATTTTCTATTGCCACCCAAGGCAACCACTAGATTTTCTCATGCCACCCGAGGCACCCACTTAACCCCTCATGTCCCTCTACATGCTAATGTGGTTAAGTGTTTCTTAATTAATTAATTAAGAACGTAACCTTTGTAAAGACCTCTCACATTAGACTATCTTTTATGACCGCTGGTTAAGCCGGTTGGGTCCGGGCAGCCTTATGTCATAACAGAGTCTAACCTCGTGTCTTTACATTAATTACGTATTTAGTTTGTGCCTAAGACCTCTCACATTGGGCTAACATTTGTAGCAACTGGTTAAGCCGGTTGGGTCCGGGCAGTTTTACGCTACAACTGAGTCCAACCTCGTGTCTTAGTCAATTAATTACACCTAATTAATCACCCTCATAATTTTATATTAATTATCCCTAATTAATCAAGTTTTCTTAACATGGGTAGACCTAACTTAATAGGTAAATTCCCATGGGGTAGACCTAACTCAATAGGTAAATTCCCAACACATAGTATGGGTACACCTAACCAAATAGGCAAATTCCCATACTATGTTTATTTATTTTGTGTTATGCATAATTATATTAATTTCACACAATCTTATTAACTTATGCATTTAATTACCCCATCGTTCCCACGTAATTTCGTTCATGATATAACACATATAAAAGGTGTCAACTTGCATATTAACAAACACATAACTTGCATATGAACTTGCATAACATGTCACATAACTTGCATATAATATGTCACATAACTTACATATTCATTTTGCATAACAAACTTGCATATTAGCTTATAGACTTGCATAATGTGTCATCATGAACTTGCATATTAATAAACATGTAACTTGCATATTTACATACATGTAACTCGCATATTAACAAACATGTAACTTGCATATAAAGAAACATGTAACTTGCATATTTACATACATGTAACTTGCATATTAACAAACATGTAACTTGCATATTAACAAACATGTAACTTGCATATTTACATACATGTAACTTGCATATTAACAAACATGTAACTTGCATATTAACAAACATGTAACTTGCATATTTACATACATGTAACTTGCATATTAACAAACATGTAACTTGCATATTTACATACATGTAACTTGCATAGCATATTACCATGAACTTGCATAACATGCATATGATTACATAGCCCACAACTTGCATATTTAGCATCATGCAAACATAACATACATCATATTAAACTTGCATAAGCTTACATACTCAACATGCATAAACATAAGATTAATGCTAACATCATATCATATGATTCAAAGCTCATTAACCCACATACAAAACCATAAATCTCATCACATCTCATCTAATTAGTTTACCAAAAGATCATCAAAGTGATAGAAACTCACAACTAGCAACTTTGAACACCAAATGAAGAAGATTAAGATGCTAAGAAGGGATTAGAAGTTGATTAGAGAGTGATTAGTATGCAACCCTCTTCATAAAATTAGTGGAGGCCATGAGAGCTAGCATTTTGCCATAGTTTAGTCACTAGGTTTAATTATGAATGAATTAGGGTAGGTTAGGGTCTTATTTATAGATTAGGCAAGTGTTTTAGGCCATAGGATTAACCCTAGATTCAATCCAAGCCATCAAAGCATGTCTTGGGGAAGAAGTCAAGTGTAGGAACCATCTAGGGCCTTTAGATTAAAGATGGACCATGAGAACCATTCAAATGCAAAATCTGCACTTGAGCGAATCGGCCCACGGGTTGACAGCCAAACACCCTGGATTAACCCCTAGTCGACCCAGAATCGGCCGGTTCGGTTATTCCCCTCTCCCAATTCGCTGTTTTGAGCATTTTTGCATATTTATTTATTAAATTTTCAATTATATATATATATATATCAATATATATATATATATATATATATATATATATCTACACAACCCATTTCACTTAATTAAGTATACTTTAATTTGGGAATTTTCGTGAAACTTCGCGAGGCCATATCTTGGTCATACGGACTTCGATTTTCGAAAACTCGGACTCTATTTCGCGTATTTTTCCGAGACGAACACAATGGCATAGCCCGTTTCCCTTGATTCCCATTTTAGAATTAAATTCTGCCTCGATTTATGTTATTACAGGTTATTGAAAATACGGGTTGTTACATTCTCCCCTCCTTAAAGGATTTCGTCCCCGAAATCTTCAAGTTAGGAAGAACGTATCCTACCATCCAATCATCCATCTACTCAAAGCATCATCCACGAGCAATCGTTGTCCTTACAAGATTCTAAATGCTGGATGGATATATGCAAAAGTGTGTGTATATGTACTTACCTAATGCGAAAATCAGGCGGTTACTGATACAGTAAACCTCCTTAATGCAAACCATGATAGTGCCATGCATCCAATATGTATGCGAAACCCTATTGACACATACAAATTTCTACATGCGTGCACAACCATACACAAAAATGCATCATCCATATGATAACACAGCCATGATACATCCATCAATCTAACTACCACATCCATTTATGCAATATGCAACATGAAGTGACTGAGCCGATCTAGTGCCTAATGTGTGTGTATATGCATCCACGAGCAACCACTAGCAAACAATTGCATCCATATGCATCCATCAACCATAACATGTTTCAAACACATGTTTCAACCATAGGTTTTACCCTATCTAAAGGTCATAGGTATTAGCGAGAGGATATACTAAAGATAAGATAAGTACTAGACAAGCAATAAAGGAGAAGTTAAAAGACATACTCTCAAAAAGAAATGGATACAAAGAACGCATCTTTGCTTCCGTCTCCCAAGTAGCATTGCTTTCGTCATCTCCCCATTGCACTTTAACTAGCTGAACTTCTCTGTTCCTCAACTTCCTAGTTTCTGACCCAAGGATGCGAGTAGGAGCTCGTCGAATCGTCGCATCACGCTCTACCTCTACATCTCTAAGCAAGCTCGGCTCTACCACCTCCGCGGTCTCATGTAAGCACTTCCTCAAATGTGATACATGGAATACATCATGAACACCACTAAGTCTGTCGGGCAACTCCACCCTATATGCCATCCGTCCAATCCTTTCCTTAATAGGAAACGGCCCAACAAATCTCGGTGCTAACTTCCCTACGGACCCAAAGCGAACAACATTTCTCAATGGAGATACTTTGACAAAAACCATGTCCCCAACCTCAAACTCAAGATCCGTCCTTCTCCGATCCGCATAAGATTTCTGTCTATCTTGCGCTGCTTTCATCCTTTTTCGAATTAAATCAATCTTCTCTGAAGTCTCTCTAACCATATCCGGCCCAAGCAAGATCTTATCCGTAGATTCCCACCAACATGTAGGAGATCGACAAGGCCTTCCATAAAGAGCTTCGAAAGGAGCCATACCAATACTGGACTGAAAGCTGTTATTATATGCGAACTCCACCAAAGGAAGATGTTCTTCCCATGTACCTCCAAAATCCAAGATACAAAGCCTCAAAAGATCTTCTAAGATACGGTTCACCCTCTCAGTCTGACCGTCCGTCTGCGGATGATATGCGGTGCTCAAACACAACTGAGTCCCTACCGCCTCCTGCAAACTTCTCCAAAACTCACTAGTGAAGATAGGATCTCGATCACTCACAATGCTGGATGGTACGCCATGCAATCTAACAATCTCTCTAACATAGACTGAAGCAAGCCATGGAGCGGTCCTCTTACTCTTTACGGGTATAAAATGGGCACTCTTGGTAAGTCTGTCTACCACAACCCAAATTCCCGTATTGCCCTTCCTCGATCTCGGTAACCCGTCGATGAAATCCATCGAGACACTATCCCACTTCCACTGTGGAACTTCCAATGGGTGTAGCAACCCACCGGGTTTCCTTTGCTCCACTTTAACTTGTTGGCACACTAAGCATCTAGCCACATACTCGGCCACATCTTTCTTCATACCGGCCCAGAAGAAAACTCTCTTCATGTCTTGGTACATTTTGTCTCCACCGGGATGAATAGTCATTCTTGAACGATGTGCATCATCCAAAATAGCCTTCTTCAAACCCTCATCTTGCGGTACACAAAGTCTACCGTCTCTATGCAACCATCCCTTATCATCTATGGTGTATCTACCCAAATGGCTGGACGACTCCCCTCTTATAAGCTTCTCTACCAACACAACCAACTGTGGGTCGTCTCGCTGAGCCTCGCCAATCCGTCTCAAAAGAGTAGGTCTAACCTCCAAGGATGCCAACAAACCAGGTACAAAATCAACAGAAGGTCTGAAGTCAAACAAAGAAAGAAACTCCAAGCTTCGTCGTTCCACGAACAATGGACTCAAAGATAGCCTTTTTCTACTTAAGGCGTCTGCCACCACGTTACCCTTACCAGGGGTATACGCTATCTCGAAATCATAGGATGCTAAGAACTCCATCCACCTTTGCTGTCTTAAGTTTAAATCCTTCTGAGAGAATAAGTACTTCAATGATTTATGGTCGGTGAACAACTCGAATCTCTCACCAAGAAGAAAATGGCGCCAAGACTTAAGTGCGAAAACAATCGCGGCCAACTCTAGATCATGGGTAGGGTAATTCTTCTCATGCACTCTCAATTGTCTCCCTCCATAGGCTATTACCCTTCCCTCCTGCATCAAGACTGCGCCTAATCCTGTTCCACAAGCATCGGTATAAACAACAAACGGCTTACTCCCATCCGGGAGCACTAAAACTGGAGCGGTGGTCAAAGCTCTCTTTAACCGTCGGAAAGCATCATCACAATCTACATCCCACGAGAAAACCAGATTCTTTTTCGTCAAGCGGGTTAATGGGGCTGATATCTTCGCGAAGTCTTTGATGAACTTCCTATAATATCCTGCCAACCCCAAGAAACTTCTTACCTCGGTAGCATTTCTAGGAACTTTCCTATCCTGGATAGATACTATCTTTGCGGGATCCACAGCTATCCCTTCCTTAGAGACCACATGCCCTAAGAATCGCACTTCTCTTCTCCAAAAATGGCATTTAGAGAATTTAGCTTTAAGACTATGCGCTCGAAGAGTCTCCAACACTTCCTTGAGATGTAAGGCATGCTCTTCTTCATTCTTGGAAAAGACCAAGATG
Organism: Allium sativum; assembly: GCA_030737875.1. Classification (NCBI taxonomy): domain Eukaryota; kingdom Viridiplantae; phylum Streptophyta; class Magnoliopsida; order Asparagales; family Amaryllidaceae; genus Allium; species Allium sativum. The sequence continues at coordinate 6,445,192 of CM060912.1, forward strand.
TCATCCACAAAAACTACTACAAACTTATTCAGATACTCTCTGAACACTCTACTCATGAGATCAACAAAGTATGCGGGGGCGTTTGTCAACCCAAATGGCATCACTAGCCACTCATAAAAACCATCCGGAGTCCGGAAAGCAGTCTTCTCTATACTGTCCTCCGCCACTCTTAACTGATGAAACCCTGTAGCTAAGTCCATCTGCGAAAATACTGACGCGCCAACCAACTGATCAAAGAGATCATCTATCCTCGGTAATGGGTGTCTATTCTTCTTCGTGAGCTTATTAAGTTCCCTATAATCCACACAAAGTCTGAGGGACCCATCCGCCTTCGTGGCAAACACTACTGGAGCTCCCCACTCCGATATACTTCGCCTTATGAACCCCTTCTCAAGCAACTCCCCTACTTGCTTATGAAGTTCTCTTCTCTCACGAGGAGCCATGTGGCGTACTGGCAAAGACACTGGTTTGGCATTATCCACCAAATAAATTCGGAAATCTATCTCCCGCTTCGGAGGCAAACCCTTTACTTCTTCAAACACATCCGGATATTCCCGGACTACTCTGACAGAACACAAACTTTCGACCGAAGCATCGAGCGATTCAAGATAACTTAGCAAAACAGATTCCATGGGATTGCAAGAGATCTCGAGAGTGTTACCCAAGCGGGTCATGAGCCTGACAACTCTCCTTTCGCAATCAAGAACGGCACCATTACTGGATAACCAGTCCATGCCCAAGATCAACCCATAGCCCGTGAAGCCCAATACAAAAGCTTCACATCTAAACTCAACGCTAAGTATAGAAATCTTCAAACCCAAACATATCATAGACAGATATATGGAGCCCCCAATTGGGTTTGAGACAACCAAGGGATCATCAACTAGACTGGTGTCTAAGTGCAGTGACTCAACTAACGATGATGAGATAAAAGAATGCGATGCGCCAGAGTCAAACAAAGTACGAACTGGATGATCAAACAGAAAAACCAGACTTTCAACGGAAATAGTTCTACCTCTCTGCTGAATCGGTGGAACTGAGAGAACCTGAACTTGCCCCCCTGACTGAGGTGGTGCTATAAGAGCTTGCACCTGGCCTCCTGAGGTAGACCCCGTCTTCTGCCCCTTCTTTGGGCAGTTTTTCACAAGATGCCCTGCTTCACCACAATGAAAGCAACCGGTCTTCTTCTTTTTGCGACAATCCTTACTGAGGTGTCCTGGGGTTCCACAATTAAAGCACTTCTTCTTTGTCTTCTTCTTGTCACCATTGCCTTTTCCACCCTTACCTTGTTGTTGTTGTTGCGGTTTCTTCTGATCCCCCTTTTTCTCTGGTGCCTTAGAATTCTTATCATCCTCATGCATAAGTGCCATGTAGACAAGCTTCTCAAAAGTGGCCCCCATAGGAATGTGAGTCATAGCTATTCCTTGCAATGGTTCGTTCAAGCCTCTAACGAACCTCAAAGCCTTCTTCTCCGGTGTATTCACCAACTCTATGCCAAACCTTGCTAATTGATTGAATTTGTTGACATATTCTTTCACCGTGAGATTCCCTTGCTTCAAATTCAAGAACTTCTCCATAAACAGATTCTCTTCCGCCCTTGAGAGAAACTTAGCCCCAAACCTTTGCTTAAAATCCGCCCAAGAGTCAACAGGGCGTTCTCCGTTAGTGACCTCCCACCAGAATGAGGCCTCTCCCTTCATTAACCATGCCGCCAACTTGACTTTCTTTCCCTCTTCCACTTCGAAGATATCTAGCAACTCTTCCACTTCCTTAAGCCAATCTCTAGCCTCTACGAAGGTCTCTGAACCAAGAAAAGGTTTTCCTCCTATAGCCTTGAACTCCTTGCAAACCTTAGCAAAATTATCCACTCTAGGCTGAGGAGGAGGAGCGGTTGTCTCTGGTGTAGTAGCATTGGCCGGACCCGCAGCCGCGGCCCTAGCCTCTTGCAACCTCCTATACCATAGTGGTATAACTAAACCCTCCGGGATGTTAAGATCTTCAGCCATGCTGAAACGAAAGAGGAAAGATTCAAAAAGGAGATTCCGAAAGATAAAGATATGGCTATTGGGGATTATGCTTTTCTTTTTCAAAAACTTTTTCTCTTAGAAGACATGCTTTTAAAAATACTTTCTTCGAAAATACTCTTAGAAAGTAGTTTTTCTCAAAAATTTTATCTGTTCTGGTAACCTTAAGCTCTGATACCACGTGTAACACCCCACTCCCGCTATGATCACTCACTAAGGGAATGCCATAGCATCGGTGGAGTATTTTAGTGAATATAGAACAGAAAAATTACAACAAGACAGATATAAATAGTACTTGAAATTTTAAAACATCATCTCATAACAGCGGAAGTAAAACATGTCTGGTTACATCATAAAACCACAATAAAGGTCAAGTACAATATCCATCAAAATAAAGAAGTACATAATCCCACTCTCATACAATAGCCAAACAAAAGAAAAGATAACTGGATAACTGGAGCTTTACATCTATCCAAGCTCCTAAAGACTGGAACAGCAATCCGATCAAGCTCCACTACTGCTAGGATCCACCGTAGGACCTGAGGGTTGGGAAAAAGATAAAAACAACAGGGTCAGACATAAGTCTGAGCGAGTCCTATAACTTTAACAATACAATCGTTAAAGTAACCAGAGAAGACATAAACTGATATACGGTAACATATAGGGATGAATGGCTACCCTAAGCAGTCAACTAAACGAAGATAAAGGATAAAGACGCATCTACCCTCCCTAAGGTAAATTACTAAACTGCACCACACCAGTCGTTCCTAACTTAAAGGTTGATCCCACCCAAGGACTTATAAAATTTACTAATTAGTACCTGCGTACCCCTAGGTGACCAAGTAGGCGCCACGGGGCCCTACAATCCACTAGGTGTACACACTACTTCCCATTCGATCGGCTCCCTAACGTAGATACCCGTGCTGGCCCCACCGTGGGATGTATCATTCCCCAATGTGGCAACCTGATGGAACTAAAGGTGCACGGCTTATATCTACTCGATGCAACAACGGCTTACCTACCAGCCCGGGCCCACTCACGCATATGAAGCCCGTTGGACTTGCGTTGCCACCGCTAACCCGTTTGCCTCTTACAGTCAAGCCCAGTATGCGTGTCCCGTCCTCGACATGGGTCGAGCCCACAAAGATACGTATGGGTTACTGGTTGAAATGGGCCTCCACAAGCTACCCACCTAAGCTTGTCCCTTTTTCTAGTATATCCCACTTAACCCTTTAATCATGTTTTAATTACATGTTCCATTTTGGTTAAGTATTCTAATCGTATTTTCTATTGCCACCCAAGGCAACCACTAGATTTTCTCATGCCACCCGAGGCACCCACTTAACCCCTCATGTCCCTCTACATGCTAATGTGGTTAAGTGTTTCTTAATTAATTAATTAAGAACGTAACCTTTGTAAAGACCTCTCACATTAGACTATCTTTTATGACCGCTGGTTAAGCCGGTTGGGTCCGGGCAGCCTTATGTCATAACAGAGTCTAACCTCGTGTCTTTACATTAATTACGTATTTAGTTTGTGCCTAAGACCTCTCACATTGGGCTAACATTTGTAGCAACTGGTTAAGCCGGTTGGGTCCGGGCAGTTTTACGCTACAACTGAGTCCAACCTCGTGTCTTAGTCAATTAATTACACCTAATTAATCACCCTCATAATTTTATATTAATTATCCCTAATTAATCAAGTTTTCTTAACATGGGTAGACCTAACTTAATAGGTAAATTCCCATGGGGTAGACCTAACTCAATAGGTAAATTCCCAACACATAGTATGGGTACACCTAACCAAATAGGCAAATTCCCATACTATGTTTATTTATTTTGTGTTATGCATAATTATATTAATTTCACACAATCTTATTAACTTATGCATTTAATTACCCCATCGTTCCCACGTAATTTCGTTCATGATATAACACATATAAAAGGTGTCAACTTGCATATTAACAAACACATAACTTGCATATGAACTTGCATAACATGTCACATAACTTGCATATAATATGTCACATAACTTACATATTCATTTTGCATAACAAACTTGCATATTAGCTTATAGACTTGCATAATGTGTCATCATGAACTTGCATATTAATAAACATGTAACTTGCATATTTACATACATGTAACTCGCATATTAACAAACATGTAACTTGCATATAAAGAAACATGTAACTTGCATATTTACATACATGTAACTTGCATATTAACAAACATGTAACTTGCATATTAACAAACATGTAACTTGCATATTTACATACATGTAACTTGCATATTAACAAACATGTAACTTGCATATTAACAAACATGTAACTTGCATATTTACATACATGTAACTTGCATATTAACAAACATGTAACTTGCATATTTACATACATGTAACTTGCATAGCATATTACCATGAACTTGCATAACATGCATATGATTACATAGCCCACAACTTGCATATTTAGCATCATGCAAACATAACATACATCATATTAAACTTGCATAAGCTTACATACTCAACATGCATAAACATAAGATTAATGCTAACATCATATCATATGATTCAAAGCTCATTAACCCACATACAAAACCATAAATCTCATCACATCTCATCTAATTAGTTTACCAAAAGATCATCAAAGTGATAGAAACTCACAACTAGCAACTTTGAACACCAAATGAAGAAGATTAAGATGCTAAGAAGGGATTAGAAGTTGATTAGAGAGTGATTAGTATGCAACCCTCTTCATAAAATTAGTGGAGGCCATGAGAGCTAGCATTTTGCCATAGTTTAGTCACTAGGTTTAATTATGAATGAATTAGGGTAGGTTAGGGTCTTATTTATAGATTAGGCAAGTGTTTTAGGCCATAGGATTAACCCTAGATTCAATCCAAGCCATCAAAGCATGTCTTGGGGAAGAAGTCAAGTGTAGGAACCATCTAGGGCCTTTAGATTAAAGATGGACCATGAGAACCATTCAAATGCAAAATCTGCACTTGAGCGAATCGGCCCACGGGTTGACAGCCAAACACCCTGGATTAACCCCTAGTCGACCCAGCGGGCTCGGGTCGACTTCAAAAATCGGCCGGTTCGGTTATTCCCCTCTCCCAATTCGCTGTTTTGAGCATTTTTGCATATTTATTTATTAAATTTTCAATTATATATATATATATATCAATATATATATATATATATATATATATATATATATATATATATATATATATATATATATATATCTACACAACCCATTTCACTTAATTAAGTATACTTTAATTTGGGAATTTTCGTGAAACTTCGCGAGGCCATATCTTGGTCATACGGACTTCGATTTTCGAAAACTCGGACTCTATTTCGCGTATTTTTCCGAGACGAACACAATGGCATAGCCCGTTTCCCTTGATTCCCATTTTAGAATTAAATTCTGCCTCGATTTATGTTATTACAGGTTATTGAAAATACGGGTTGTTACACTTCCTCTCCCCTAACAAGATGAACGGGGGGCGAATGGGCAACAGACGGAGGAGATACCGAAGGTAAAAGTCGAGGACCACCTATGTTGTGCCGAGTATCTCCTACGGACACGCGAGCAGAAGGAGGATGAGGGGGTGTCGGAGATCTCCTAGACCGATCGCGGTCTCGATGACCGCTACCTTGTTCTAATGAAGGTGGAGTACCATACAAACTGGCGGACCTTCGGAAACTCTCGTTGGAGTGCAAGGGTCCAATGGTGTAACAACCCAAGATTTTAACTAAGTTTAATGGAATTTCTATTGCATGATTTAGGGTTCTAAGTATAAGTTGGAATTTTGGTCTCTAATATTAATATTGATTTAATAAATTTTGCATTTGTTTGTCGCATTAATATGAGTTGTAATGTGGAAATTTATTTTTAAGAGATACTTGAATTATAAAAAGTTTTGGTTTGAGGAATATCTTGTTTATAAACAGGATTTGTAAAAGAAAATTTATTTTAAAATATGTTGATGTGTAAAATTTTATTAGTACGGATATTATAAAATTTAGATGTCCTATATTTATCTAAGGATGATTTGTAAAGTACAAAGATATTATATTTCGAATTTTTAAGATTTATGATGATTATATTACAAGATATGGGTTTTTTAAATATTTAAAATTTTATTTATAATTGGTAACATACGTATATTTACAATTTTATGTAATATTATTTGATAACATATGAAAATTTGGTGGAATATAGATTTTACAACTTAGGATATTTATTTAAATTTATTAAGATTGTTAAGTACTTAAAAACGTATAATTATTTTGTCAATAAATTGGAAGCGGTATATATATTTTTAAATAATGTTTTGAAATTATATGTTGTAACATTATGGTAGTTGCACATAAAAGTGTTTGGAATTGGTTACATATAAGTTTGTTACAAAGGTGTCACAAAAAATTCAATTTATAATAAATAATTAAATGAGTTATTTTGTCAAACATGCATTGGTTGGTTTTAAAATAAAAATTAGGTGGCTTTATGCATGAGAATGGGCGTGCCAAGTGTCTAAATTGGGTTGAAAATAATATATGGAAATTTAAATTTTAAATAAGGACGGGAAACGTTCAGCACTTCATACTCTCAGTTCTCCCATCCCATTATTACCGTCCTCGAAGAACACTAACCCATGTGTTCATGCAAAATTTCTCCTTCCCAAAATCCTTGCTCAACTTTTCTTGTACCTCCATCGCAACCTTTTCGCCTTTCAGCATCCACATCTATCCTCTGCACCGTCCCTTTTCCATTAAAAAGCTTCCTTCGCTGTTTAAACCGCATGCAACAGCTCGTGGCCTTCCTCCTTTAGCCCAATCACCATCTCACTTCTCCGACAAGCCACCTCCGCCGCCTTTTCCACCCATCAACCGCTCCTTGCCTTAACGCCACCTCTGCCGTCAGCTTCCATCCAGCACTGCTCCCCATCGACCTGTAAACCCCAGCACCTGTGTCCCCATTCCTTTCCTTTTCCACTAAGAAACCGCTGTCCCCTTCCGCTCCACCACCTCAACCATTTATCATCCACCGAACCACCACAGACAACCACCGACAGTCTGCATTTCTCGCTCCACTCCTCCTTAAAACAGCGGTCGACTCCACCCTCGAGACACCCACCTGCACTGAGCCTCACCAGCAGTCCTCCAACACCACAAAGTCGCGGTCATCTCTCGCAAAACCCACAATAACTTCCCCTCAAAGCAGTTGGTCTCCCTCTCTGTTGGTTTTGGCATCCACAAAGCATCTCACATCCATATTACTACCTTTCCTCTCACCTAGTTGTCGCGACATCAAGGATTAGCTGTCAGTGACCACCCAGTCCTCCGCCATGTTCCTCCTCTATCCATTGGTGCTCAAGTATATATATTATATATACGTGAGTTACCGGTAGAAGAAGTAGCTGACGTGTGTATATATATTTAAATACACGTTTGGTTTGCTAAGAAGAAGAAGTGCAAGTGACGTCCGTACACTGGTTCTTAAAATACGGAGTTTCGACAGAAAATCGGAGCGCAATGAAGGTGAGAACTATTAAATTTAATTTAATTTTAAATTTATATAGACGATAGATTGTAATTTATTGGTAATTATAATTAGTTGATGTTGGTTGATTGTATGTGCATATGGATGGTTGCATGCCTCGTTGAAAAATCAGTTATGTAGTTAAACACCTGAACACTATGCGTTATCGAACATAACGCGTTGGCGCAAAAAGAAAATTGGTTGTTTCAATGGTTGTATTTATAATTGATGGATGAATGTTCATATGATTGTTTATTGATTTGTTGATGGTTGCATCACACACCAGTTATGGAATTATGCGAATAATCAATTTCATTTTCCTTCCCTTGAACGACTATTTAAAATATTTGGAAATTAGTCGAATTTAGTTTTCAAGCGGTTTGAAAAGTTAAGTTGTGAATGATTAACGACTGTCGTCGAAGAAAACAACGAAAAAGAATAAAGTGATTTTGAAATTTAAACAATAAATTGATTTTGAAATTTATATATATTTCGAACATTATTTGTGATACGCGTTGAGATAATTAAACAAGTTGGAAAAAAAATATATACATATTGAGTTCGATTAAAATTGAAATAGAAATAGTTTCCAATTATTATAAGTTATTACCCTTTTAATTGAGATTTGAAGTTAACATCGAAAAAAGAAAAAAAAGATTTGGGTTACGTATCAAAAATGAGTTTTATTTAAATAATTGACGGCATAACGACTAGGGTAAGTTTGGAGGCGATTAAACGAACTTTGGAAATAATAAATAAATAATTACTAAGTTAAATAAAATTTGAAAGGTAGATTTGGAAAATATTATTTTAAGTTTTGATTTATTTCGAAATGAATATTTGGAAGTTTGAAGCTATGATTTGAAGTTAAGAGATTTTGTAACTCAAATGGGAGTATAAAATATTATTTGGGGATAAGCGTTTAAAAGTTAAAGTTGTGAAATTTAAGTTTATTTTGAAAAGAATTGAGGCGATTTATATTAAAATGTTATATAGTTCGAATTAAACGCGTTGCGTAGCGACGGTTCGTTAATATTGATTTTAATTTTCATACGACTATAATTTGAAAGTTTTGAATATGATTAACGCGAAACAAAAAAGTTGTATTTCTATTAATAATAACTTCGGATTAGAAAAGAAATTTTCAAATTTTGATATACGGTTTCCAAGTTATGTTTAAAACAAAATTTGAAAAGATCGCTATACGTGCAGTTCGACATCCGTGATGGAAAATCGAATAAAACAGGTGGATAAAAATTAATAAAAATTTATGATAAATCTCGTTTATTATTTAATGGTGGTTAAAGCTGAAATACTTTAATTTTGAATGATTCGGAACAATTTGATTTAAACAGCTATTTTATTTTGTAACGTTATTAAGCGCTAATTATAACATTCTTTGAAATCAACTGGGTTTGAAGTTTATAAATCGTAAAATATTGTTAAATGGTTTTGTTAAATATTTCGAATTTTTTTAAAGAATTTAAATTATTTATGAACTTTTATTTAAAGATTTCATATTTTAAGTATGATATTGGAAGTTTGAAATTTAAAAAGGAGTAAGTTTGTTTAGAGTTAATCTTTGAATATTCCATATAAAGTTCCAGGCTGGGCGAATACTATCAGAAATCGATAAAAACATTCACATTAAGATTCTGATAGTGTTTCGCTAGGTTTGCGAATTGATATCTAATATAAGTCGATTAAACTCTATTTAAACTTGTATTTGAAATATCAAATTTTTTTAATTATCGTGAATCGAAACTAAAATCCGAATTACGCTTTGTAAATTAAGAAGACTTATAAAATGATAACGACAAAGAAAGAATCGTATTCGAAATAAAAGGTTGGAAATTTTGAATAATGGATCAGGAAGAAGAATTTAAATGGTAAGGGATCCTTTTCATCTAAATTAATCCAACTTTGTTTTGTAAATAAATTAATAACAATTTGGACGGAGCTTTGAATCGAAATCCTGTATAATCCGTAACTATCGTTTTAAATATGCTTATAACTTGGAAAGACCGGGATGGAATATATGTTCGAAAACCATTCCAAGTAATAATACGACGTTATAAATAATTGAAGACTTGGAAATCAAAACGTGAAGACCGATGATCTTCGAATAGCCTGGATTGATTGCCGATATCTCGGTTGGGCTAATCACGCAACACACGGTTATAAGTGGCATGAGATCCAAATATATTTTGAGATTTTTGGATTGTTGTTCCGCTCAGACCCAGATCAGAATTGTATGGATTGTGTGTCTGACATTGTAATTAACCGCGTGGCACTAATTTATATTAATACATATCGAATTTGTGGTATTTAAATTATCCTCGACTCTAAGTCATATAAACTGAAAGGTTATGTATTAATCGAAATCAGTTACACGTGGTGAATAAACAATGTGACATACTCGAGTTATGAAATGAGCTAGTGATGATCAAAGCATGGCTTATCAAAGCGTAGCTTTGTGTATATCGTGACCTCGACGAACCGCAAACCCCGGAATGATGGTAAACTGGCGGTTAGGTTGTATACATATACATAAAACTCTGTTGAAACTTGAAAGCTTCGGCGAATGGATCCATTTTCGAAACCTGAGGGAATAGAGTATATACGGTGTCCGATGTCTGGGTGTTATCCAGGATATATACTTTTGCGCTATGTATTCGGTGTCCGCTGTCTGGATGTAAACCGGGAGATACTTAGCTTTGTGTCCTCGATTGATCTTTAGTGCCAGGAACCATCATGTTGGAAACTCAATCTCCAATACGAGCCCATACGATTTTGATTGTATAGCTATATGTCAATATAACCAATTGGGGTTATGGGGGCTATTATTCTGTATTTATTTACGAAATGATTTTTCAACACTATGCACTTATAATAGTGAAAAGAGGATTTTCACGTATAAAAGCATTTTTGGCTATCATAAGATAAAACTCTCCCATTTGGTGTGTGCTTGCATTGTGTGATATGGGACCAGCTTATGATAGCTTCATTTTTCAAAGTCATTACGAATTTCTATCCACGGATATTCACATGGAGTAAACCCGATCCGCGATAGTGTCGTGGTCCAATGAAGTTCCCAACTTTAAAATAAATCGTATGTATAAAAATTTGTTTTGTGTTCTCACACAATTCCCACGACTGACCTGGAGTTTATTGTTTTCTACACCTAAACTCTGGGTGCTCATATTTTTTTTTTGCATGGGCAGCTTGTAGTTTAATTTGCAGGTTAGTTTACGAGCCATTTTCAAATTTGGAGCTAAGAGTTAGGGTTTGGGTGATACTTCTTCCGCTGAGAGCATTCGTTGTGTTTCCGCCGAGCTTATGGTATACTCTGATTCCTTGTAATTCTGATGTAAAATTCTTGTAATGAAATAAAAGTGCTGTTATTTGTGTTCAAGTATGTTAGTACCTATAACCATCCGTCTTTGTGAACGATTTTAGTTGGTTTAATATACAGCGAAAATCAGTCAAAAAGGCAGGTCGTTACAGATGGAGGAAACTAAGTCGCTGTAACACCAGCGAAGAAGTCTGTGTCTTATAAGATGATGGGTTAGGGTCCGATATCCTGTACTGCCATGGCTCACACATGATATTTGCGTAGTAGGGAGACGGATCGCATTGGTGGTAATTAGAGTAACACCTAATCATGATATTCTTGTAGTTGGTGCAGAAACTTGTTCTTGGGATATCAATGAGAAGCTTACTTGATCTTTACCTTGCCTTGTAATCTCGTTGTAACGACCTAGATTTTTGGTCGATTTATTTTAAATATTTAATATGGTTTTAAATGTTAAGTTGATAATATAAATGAATTTTTATATTGAGTTATCGATTTAATAATCAAAATACGATTTTTTTCGAATATATATAATTTTTGTGATATGAGAATCTAAAAAAAATATTCGAAATTAAAACGGAGTCAAATTAATTCAAATGATTAATAGAAATTCTATTTGAATATAGACGATAATAATAATAATTTGTTTTCAAGGAATTAATTGTTTTGAATTTAATTTATATCGATTTAAATTTTATATCCTCTCCATACAATCAAATTGAGCTTCGAAACCTATTCCGGTGTGTTTAGAATAGTGGTATAACCTTGGAAGCAATCTTTCTTGCGCCTCGAAAATAGTTCGGAACCCAAAGATATTCAATTTTGAATGGTTAAGCTTAAAGTCAAATCGAATTAAATACGATTTCAAATTAAATTCGATTCCAAATCAAATTAATTACCCTACCCTAGTTTATACAGCTACCTTGTACCCATGCATGTGCTACTCCTTCTCCCCGAAGTTTTATTTTCCTCCTATTGAAACGCGACACCCTGTTCCATTTCTTGCTCAAAAAATTCAATCAAAGCTTCGGATAAAAATAAGTAAATCCCTCTCTTCGTTTTATTCTCAAATCAAAATAAAAGGTCGTTTCCATTTTCTAATTTTTCCCTCAACAATGGAATCCGATTCTTTTCCTCCTTCCTTAAAAGAAATTCAACACAAATTAATGGAAAAATTCAACATCAAGACCTATCTGCGATTCCCAGAAGCTTGACATACTTTCAAGCAATTGGGAATCAAAAGGCGCTCGAGTATAGGGGTTCGACAATGGGTTCGATCGTAGTTGAATGGAGTCTGCGGAAGGGCTTCCGACATGGATGTGGTGAACGAGGCGCGGTGGTTTTAGGAGGAAGATGGTGAGTACGATGGAGTATTTTCAGAGTTCGACTTCGAACTGTCAAGTTAGGGTTGCGATTTTAGTTTTGGGGGATTCATTTTTTCATAACAACCTAGGAGGAGTCACGATACCTAGCAGAAGAGAAAGCGCAAACTCCTTGATGCACGCGTCTGATTTTAGCCATTGATTTGGAGCTCGCGTTCGATTGGAAATCGATGATAAGAGTTATCACATCTCTTGCCTGTAGCAGTGTGCGAATTCGACGCATCTCAAAGTAGTATTTCGAGCATTTTGATTTGGAGATTCGTAAGTTAAAACTGAACCTGAAATGTTAAATTTATTTAGTATGTTATTTATTAAATTTAGAAATTTAAATAGTTAGCTATAATATAATCAGTAATTAAAATTTATAATCTTGTTATACAAGGTTTGATCTTGAGACTAGTCGAGAAAATTCGTAACAGAGGATGATATAAGTGGGAATTAATTTTGAAATCAGAATGGATCATAAATAAAAACCCTGATGAGTAAATCTCACTCAGATTTATTTAGAATTATTTTTATTAATTAAAAATAATTGTTTGTTGGTTTTTTGCATGCATTGAAATATTATTGTGGCTATGATATATATATATATATATATATATATATATTAGTTATTTAGGCTTGGTGATTATGGTTATTATATATATATTGGTGGTTGGATTCCCGCAATATCATTAGCGGATGACCCTATCCTATGCACCCCACAATATGATAGTGGATGACCTTCTATACCCTGATATCCTGCCTCGAAGCAGGATGGGTATTATTTATGTTGGCTAACGTCTGTGGATGCAGGATAAACAGGTTGGAGGGATCCAACTAGATTACTCAAAAATATTATTATTTGTTTATTTCATATATATTATCATACATGATGTGTTAGAAAACATGTGATTGATAATTGAGTGTTTTGGGGTGTTCAAATATAACTGGGCCTGAATGTTAATATACAGAAATATCGTGAAAATGGGATTTTTGGATAAAAGGGAAAATCTATTTTTCTAAAATAGAATTTGAATTTCGAATGGGATAGGAAATATTAATTTTTTTGAATAATAAAAACAAGTATTGAATTTATAAACGATGTTCATAAATTACATAATGCTGGAAGTGAATTTATAAATGGTGTTTATAGTTGAAATGGAAAAAGTATCATTTTGATAATTTGAGAAGTCTAAATTCAGATGTGAATTTAAAAAGGGAAATTGAAATTAGTTTCAAAGAGAAATGATAAATTTATTCTGATATTCAGAATGTAAATTGAATTAAAATAAATACGTATGGATTTATGATCTGAACTCGATTAAATCGAATTCATTTAAATAAATTATTTTCATTAAATATATTAGGATTGTATTAAATAGAAGTTTAAATTTAAATATAAAGATAGATTCATTGTTTATATATATATATATATATATGTTTAAATCAATAAAATATTCCAGAATAGGAATTGGGTTTCAAATGGATTTGAAATGGAAACTTGTTTTAAATTATAAAACAAGGAAGTTAAATTTATAAACGACGTTTATAAATTAAGTAAGATAAATTATTATTAGATAATTTTGAAGTTTAAATTCAAGTATGAATTTAACAGTGAAGTGGAAATCGTTTCAGAAAATGGAACGATGGATTTTCTTCCGGAATTCGAAATATAAACGGAATTTAGATAAATCTAAGAATTTGTAATTAGAATTTGTTTATGTCGAATTTTTTAAATAGTTTATTTAAAAAAGGAGTTGGAATTTAATATAGCATATTGAGTTATAAATAAATTTATAACTAAGTAATGAAAAATCAACGATTAGAAATTATCAGAAATGTTAAGTTGGATTTAATATATATTAAATGAAGTTTAATGTTTATATTTAAAATATAATTAAACCAAGCTCGCCGCGGCGTGGCAGTTCGTAAATTGGCATTCGAACTTCAATTAAGTATACAGAACTCAATTTAAGTCGGAATTCTTTGAAACAAGAATCGTTAAGAACTATTTGATAATAGTTTTCTGATGGAAGAGAAAAATATGGATTTCGTCTTATAGATTTTGAGTTATGTCAAAATTAAATTTTCAGAAAAACAGCGCCATAACCATTATAAAACCATAATAGTTTATTTAAATAAATAAAAGGATTTTAAGTAAATAAAATCTGAATTTCCATTAGAAAAATCTAGACTTGAGATATAAAATAAATATGAACTCAAGTGGAGTAAGGGAACTGATTTTTGAAACAAAAATCAGAGTTTATTTATTGAATAGAATTAACCAATTTGAAGAATAATTAGTTAATCGAGTTTTGATACAAAACTGGGTTTTAGTTAAGTAAATTGAAATGGTGAATTCAAATTCGAAATCGAATATAAAACTTGAACTGAAAATGGAATTTGATTGGTTAATAAGTAAATTAAAATATATTTGAACGTGATATGTTCAAATAAAAAGTGGAATAGTCAAAAGAGCTATTTAACGAATAAATTAGCGAATTGAGTTAAAAATGATTGGGCGAAGTTGGAATTAATTAAAAAGCGTTAGATATATGTTAAGCAGGATTGGAATGAAGTGTATGTAGATTACAATATAAGTGCCCGACAAAAAGGTACATGTTTAAATTCCATATGAGATTTAATGCGCCAAATCGGCAAGCCACTTGGCCTTTTGAATTTCTTTTTGAATAGAAAGGGCCTAGAGAGTCGAGCTGAGGTTTGAGCTATTGACCAGTACAAAGGAGGTTCTGGCGAAATTTTCCGGAAATTTATGGAGATAGAAAAATTTATCAAAAGTTAGATAAATAGAAATTGACTTATCAATTATATATGAAATTTAATAAATGAATTAATGTATAATGATATTTTATATGAAGAAAGGGATATACTTTTTAAAGTTAATGATGATTTGAAAGCAAACGATTTGCAGATTAAAATCATTGTGTTGATAAGAAGTTAAGAAATGGAGTTGAGGAAATTAGAAACTGACTAGAGACTGGTTGAGTTGAATGGCATTTTCAGTGTCGATATGATGTTGGCTTCAGCCTTCGGGGTTGATACTTAGGAAATTGTTCTCTTACTAGTTTAGAATTAGGGACTGATAAATGGGGAAAAAACTGTGATATGAAAATAAGAAATGGAATTCTGATGTTAAAAAGTGATATTTCCTGGAATATAGAAAATAAATAGTTATTATAGATGGGAATGTTTTTCCAGGAAATCGTGAGAGGCTAAACGAGTTTGGAGAAATATCTGGGTAAAGATATTGAAGAAATATTGGGGCGTGATAAACTTAAACTAATAAAATATTTATAAGGGGCCCAGTGATTATTTGATGTTTTGAATGGATGTTTGTTTTTCTTCGATAGCTAAATAATCGACTATCGAAGTATTTGCCAATATCGTTGACAATATGGAGAGACCGGTTGGATTATTATCCGAGAACCACTCCGTATTGGCATTAGCGTTGCGAATCAGATTATATGAAGATAACTGAAGACGGAGTAAAGTGCAAGGGCTTTTTCTGTTAATCCTACGTACAAATTGCATAAGATGGGCTAATGGAAATTGTGCCTTTGGTTTTGTTCAATCCCAGAACGAACGTGTATGGACGAATGTCTCACAGAGTATTTCCAATGATCACATATGTTGTATAAATATATATGGTGGCGGAGAATTTATTCTCTTGGCATAAATATCCAGAATATATTTGTGCGAATCAATTAACGATTAACGTATCCGACAATGTGGCATTCAAAGTGATTGTGCTATAAATGAATGGTAAGTAATCATAGCCTCAGGCCTTAACAATCGGGAAATGACAAAAATCGAGTAGGCAGCATGGCTAAGTGGGTAGCTCCCATTTAGGGTGTATTATCACCTATCTAGAGAAATTCATTTCATTCTTTATTCTATTCGATGTTGTCCCCGCTACAACAAAATTATTCTTTAACGACACAAAAGGGTGTGTCTTCTGCGATGCTTATGCAACGCTATTTTTAATAGCGTCGCAAAAGACACACCCTTTTGCGTCGTTAAAAAACAATTTTGTTGTAGTGGCCCATGTGGGAAAACAGTTGCTGATCCCAACTGTTGGTGATATACATTCGATACACTCAAGAGAAATGAGTGGTCGGTCATGTGTGGTCGGGTTACAAGATGTTCATGTTGAACCCAGTGTATCCCCCTCTAGAGATACATTATCAGAAGGTGGTTCCATACCTTGTCATAGTTGGAAATCCATTATCCAATAAGTGCTCGTGGTTTTGATTATATACTATGTATGTAGAGCGTGAGATGCAACGTTCTGGTAAATGATTATTTAGATGTGGTTGATAGACACTAATATAATATCAGATGGATTTTGATATAAAGATTGTTTTGGATTCGCATAAGTGAAAAACCAGTTCCGTGTCAGACGGCGTCGTCTTATGAGATATCGTTTATTTTCTCAAACTATTTTAAATTGTTTACTCAACTAGTCCCATAACTGACCCAGAGTTTATTTTTCTATGTTTTCCCTAAACTCTGGGGTGCCCAAATTTGTACGTTAATCAAGTAGTTCAGGATTTTATAGATTTATCCAAAGGAACTTGGAGCTGGAGGCTTCGGCATTATTTAGTTATTGTGTTTCCGCGGTGTTGTACATGTAGTACTCTGATGATGATATGTATATACAGAAAAAAAATTACTCCAAAAGCTGATATATATATATATATATATATTATTTTGTTACGCTGCGATGTGAGATTCTTTATTGTTATTTTTTTCTTCTACCTTTTCTTCTTTATTAATAATGATTCGTATTTCTTGCAAATTTGGGTTAGACGTGTAGTGTATTTAGTCAACTCAGATAGTACGGATATCCGGGCCTTTACAGTTGGTATCAGAGCTTAGGTTGAGCGAACACCTAGGCTTTGGTAGGTGGTTACTCATTAGAAATAGGATCAGTAGTATCCTAGAATGAGTTGAGTGTATATATACGAGAGTGCGTATTTGTTAATTAATATAAAAATTGTTTTATATTATGTTGGTTTGCCCATTGAGTGATTTATTAATTCTAATCGAATCGTGGGATGCCACGTAGTCGATAAGAGTTTATAAACACTTGAACATAAGATTAGACACGATATTGTTTTAAAGTGGGTAAATGAAATAATTTTAAACAAAACTATATTTTGATATAGAAGGTATAATTTTCTGAAATTATTATAATGTATGGATGAGTTGATTGTTATTATTATAATCAAATGAGATTATAAAACTAAATGGTTATATATAACCAAATAGAGTTTGTATAAGAATGAAATATACAAATAAGATGAATTAAAATTGGATTCAAACCAGAATTTGAAATTTCAAATCCTAGGCATTTGGAAAATATTTTCCGAAGTGTATTAAAATAATATAGTTTTGGTTTGAAAAGATTTGAATAAAAACCATTTTTGAATGGATTTTGAAAGTGATGAAGCACTGAACTCACTTTAGCTAGAAAATAATCCTGATAATGACTGCAGCATAATAGTGTTCACTTTCGAGTTTCTATGTGACAAATTATTACCTTAGAAAAGTTTTTGATGGAAATTTTTATGGAAGAAAACACGTTGGCTTGGAAATTTAAACATTTTGAATTTGAGATGGAAATATACATATGTATATATTTATATGATTTCTGAAAGATTTGAAATAAAAACTCGGGAATTTGAATTCTGGGATTTAAATTTAACTTGAGCAAGTTAAATGGATTGAAGAGAATAAATTGATTAGACTCAATTTGAATCAGTTTGAATGAATATGAATTAGATTGTGTGAATGTATGGTTTGTAGATCATTCGAATTAAATGAATGAAAACCAAAAGTTTTGGTAGAACTAAGGTTGTAGAAATGTGAAATTTTGAGTTTCAACATAAATGGATTTTGAAAAGTTAATGGGTTTGTATCATTTTCCTTCCTTACTAATTTCGGGGACGAAATTCTTTTAGCGGGAAAAAATGTTACGACCCGGATATTTGGTCGATTTATTTTAAATATTTAATATGGTTTTAAATATTGAGTTGATAATATAAATGAATTATTATATTGAGTTATTGATTTAATAATCGAAATTCGATTTATTTCGAATATATATAATTTCCACTATATGAGAATCTGAAATAAGTCAATTCCAAATTAAAACGGAGTCAAATTAATTCAAATGATTAATAGAAATTCTATTTGAATATAAAGGATAATAATAATTATTTATTTTCAAGGAATGAATTGTTTTGAGTTTAATTTATGTCGATTTAAATTATATAACTTCTCCATGCAATCAAGTTGAGCTTCGAAACCTGTTCCAATGTGTTCAGAATAGTGGTATAACCTTAGAACCAATGGTTGTTGCGCCTCGAAAGGAGTTCGGAACCCAAAGATACTTAATTTTGAATGGGTAAGCTTAAATTCAAATTGAATGAAATTCGATTTCAAATCAAATTAATTACCCTACCCTAGTTTACATAGCTTCCTTATACCCGTGCATGTGCTACTCCTTCTCACCGAATTTTTATTTTTCTCCTATTTAAATGTGACACCCTATTCCATTTCTTGCTCCAAAAATTCAATCAAAGCTTCAGATAAAAATAAGTAAATGCCGCTCTTCATTTTATTCTCAAATCAAAATAAAAGGCCGTTTCCATTTTTTAATTTTTCCCTCAACAATGGTACCCGATTCTTTTCTTCCTTCCTCAAAAGAAATTCAAAACAAATTAATGGAAAAATTCAAAATCAAGACCCATCTGTGATTCCAAGAAGCTTGACATCACTTTAAGCAATGCGAATCAGAAGGCGCTCGAGTATAGGGGTTCGACAATGGGTTCGATCGTAGTTGAATGGAGTCTGCGGAAGGGCTTCCGACATGGATGTGGTGAATGAGGCGCGGTGGTTTTAGGAGAAAGATGGTGAGTACGATGGAGTATTTGTAGAGTTTGACTTCGAACTGTCAAGCTAGGGTTGCGATTTTAGTTTTGGGGGATTCGTTCTTTTACATCACAACCTAGGAGGAGTCGTGATACCTAGCAGAAGAGAAGGCGCCAACGCCTTGATGCACGCGTCTGATTTTAGGCATTGATCTGGAGCTCGCGTTCGATTGGAAATTGACGATAAGAGTTATCAAATCTCTTGCCTGTAGCAGCGTGCGAATTCGGCGCATCTCAGAGGAGTATTTCAAGCATTTTGATTTGGATATCCGTAAGTTAAAACTGAACCTGAAATGTTAAATTTATTTAGTATGTTATTTATTAAATTAAGAAATTTAATTAGTTAGCTAAAATATAATCAGATGATTAAATTTTATAATCTTGTTATACAAGGTTTGATCTTGAGACTAGTCGAGAAAATTCATAGCAATGGATGATATAAGCGGGAAATAATTTTGAAATCAGAATGGATTGTAAATAAAAACCCTGGTGACACTACGCCATAGATGGCCTACGGCAACCCCAGAGAAGTGATGCAGTAGGTGCCAAAAAGTGTTGCTATAGGAAAAAAATGACCTGTGGCAACACTTTTTTGGGGTTGCCTTTTGCCGCGTTGCCTTAGAGTCAAAGGCAACACCTTTGCGACCCTATGGTAATATCAGTACGTGTGTTGCCACAGGTACCACTAGAACAAAAAATACCCTTTCACAACTGCAAAAAACAGTTGTAATATGTCTAGTACAGCTGGCAATTGTAATAAAGTCAACCTTTTTTACAACTGTTTCTAGCAGTTGTTAAAATTTGTTTTATAACTGCAAAAAGTAATTACGCCTCAACTCCTATTAATTGAAGATTTCATAATATTATTATAAATATTATTATAACACAGTATTTTATTCAAATAAATATTTTATTTCAATATTTCAAATGGTACAGATTTTTGGACTCCGCTATTATACATTCACTTGTATATTACACAATCATTCATATTTACATACATTCCTCACTACATTGTCACTCGGTTTACTCGATTCACTCATATTTACATACATTCCTAACTATATTCCTCACACATACAACCATAAGCAAGAAAAAAATACAGGAATATGATTATATAACAATAATCATAATAATATGTTCAAATCTTAGTGCTATGGATCCTGTAACAAACATTGGCATTCAAAATTTGCTGGTTATTCAAAAAAAATGTTAACCTTCATTTTCGAATGCTTGACTTGAAGCGTCTTAGCTTTTCGTTTTCTTTTCTTCATCTTCTCTGATAAAGATAAAGAAAAAACAAAAAAAACTGAGAATCGTGTAAACATAGATCTCCAAATCTATCTTCTACTTTGTTCCGACTAACATGTTTCTATAGTAACTTGAGTTGGCGCACCCATACAGTGTTGTAAAGTGAAACAAAAACAATATTAGACTAAGCTTAGTAACTTTTGCTATAAAAACAATCAAAGTGATACCTGAAATGAAATTGATGTAAATATTCAGCAGTCGAAGGCAATCAATGAATCAAAAGAGCTGTCTGCATTGGTTTGCTTTGTCTCGTCCAGATCTGCAGCCATGACTTTGAAGCTTCCTGTTCATATTCTTCCATGGTGTGTGTTGAGGTTAGACTTCTTTAAGCTGCTTCCATAGAATGCAAAGCTTGGTACTGGAGCTCCCAAGCTTGTCCCTTGTTTCAACTACAAGCCAAAGTAATACTCCATCAAAAAAAATTATAACAAGATGTTTGTGTGGTATATACTCCATCAAAAAAAATCTTGTGTATGAGAATTCACTTGAGGAGATATTTTCTATTTGAAGATGACTTCTGCAAATTACAATAATAGGTTACGGCCTTTTTTGCAGCTTTTGCATTATAGAAGGTCTGGAGACAGTTCAGGATTTCATGCAAATGCAGTCTCAAGAAATTCAAGACAATATACGGAGTCGACGTAACAAAAATTTTCTTCTTATGGAAGAGGTAAGACAAGGGAATAGTGAAATAATCATACCAATTTTTAACTGTAAACTGTAGTAATTCACTGTTTTGCACCGCTAACCTCCTTAGGTACTTTATTACTACTCTTGCCGTTATCAGTTAACAAATATATAGA
Source organism: Allium sativum (assembly GCA_030737875.1). Taxonomy (NCBI): domain Eukaryota; kingdom Viridiplantae; phylum Streptophyta; class Magnoliopsida; order Asparagales; family Amaryllidaceae; genus Allium; species Allium sativum. Next base: position 6,466,550 of record CM060912.1, read on the forward strand.
CATTTTTTTTTTTGCATAGTCTGTACATAGGGATATTTCAAGGATCCTCTACTCCGCTTGCAATAAATGATATGATATGATAATAAGGGCTTACTCATGATTTCCGGCTTTGTCGGTTCCATCATTTGCCTCAACATCCTCAGGAAATTGGCAGTGAAAATTGGTGCAACCTTAGCACTGTATATATAAATAAAATGCATATCAAAAATACTTTAAAATGTACCAGCAGCTCTAACCAACCACAAACTATAAAATAACCTTTTGTCATATATGCTTTAATTCGTCCCATGATTACCCTACATACTGCAAATAGGCGTTTAGCTGGGTTTCTTTACAATGGCCATTACATGTCAAGTACTTAGATGCACTGGGTGCAAAAACATTGTATGACAGCCTGGGAGCAATGATATACGATCATTCATCAAATAAATCATCTAGTCCTGACATCACTGAGATTGAGATTGAAGATAAATGAGTTCATTGAACTGGTTTGGTAAACATATGCATGCAGAAGAGGGTAAAATAAGTAGCAGCGATTGTGTACAATGATTATAGCCTTAGCAAACCAACCAGTAGAACAGTCTATCCGCTAAATAAAATGTTATTAGAAACAGATCATAGGAGTTATTTACCTAACCAGAATTTTAGGCCCGCTGTCCACCACTGTCAACTTCACATACACCATACTACCCGCACCACTACTCATTGAGCAGACCAAAACTCAATCCATCAAACTGCTCCTTCAAACAAACCGTCATCTACATTCACCATACTCAAAACCATTACTTACCATCCACCGTACTTAAACTGCTCATACTCCATCCATACCACCTTTACTGACCATCCGCCCTTAGAACTAGCAGCACCCTCCATCTCCACCAAAATCGCATATTGCTTGAAATCCACAGTGAAACACCCCACCTTCGTTAGGGTCACTCACAAAGGGAATGCCCTAATTTTGGTGGAGGTTTATAAGTATAAGTCACAGATATACAAGACAGATATAAAAACACATATTTGTAAACAGCGGAAAAACAACAACTTTTATTTCATAAAAGCAAATACGTGTTACAACAACATCACCATGATTGTCTTACATCCTTTCCAAAAACATAACATAACACTTTCATAATATGTCTTGATTACATTATTTAAAGAAGCATAAATAAAACATAGATAAACTGCAAAAGCCCCATAGTGGTTGTCCAAAGCCATAGTTCAAAACGAAAAGGTCCAAGCAATACATTTCTCCTCTTCAAGCTGGATGTTAAGGCTGGTCAAGCTGCAGAGTTCCCTCCCTGTGGACCTGAGGGGGAAGAAACGGAAGAAAAGAAGACGAAAGAAAAGTAGAGTCAGACATAAAGCCTGAGTAAGTCTAGGACTATTCTGTCTATGAATAAAGAACTGGGTATGATAAGTATAAACAAGAAGTGGGAAAGCACTATAAACTTGGTTAAGTTGTCTAGGGTCGGATATACTATCGTACCCCATGTTAATCTCTGAACCCATATAAACTAGTTCCCAACTGGCACCCCATAATCAGGGTGATGTGATCCATTCTATGATGATCGGCTCCTACTCGCATAATTACATGTGTCTTACGGCCCTCGATGTTGTAGTTACCTATGCTGGTCCCACCATGGGGTGTATCAAGTCCCATGGTGGCGGCCCGACACAATCCTAGAATGCACAGGTATGCTACTGGTGTCCAGTGCCTTATTTTTCTGCGCCGGAGTGCGTGCACGCCCGCACCCCGTTAGAACCTACACTGCTACACCACCGCCGTCGATTTGACCTCTTACGATCAGCCCAGTAATCGTGCCCCACCCTGCCTAGTTTCAGGGTATCCTGATACACCTTCTAGGGTTACTGCTGAAAAGGGTCCCCCGTTACTAGGTTTTCTATCTCTAGCCAACATGCTAAGTTGGTTAAGTGTTTTCTAACCTAACCCCCACCAGTCCGTTTAGTTTAGCATGTTCCATTTTTGATTAAGTCTTTCGTTCACTTAATCCTAACAATCCTGACTCAGCCTTAATTGTCTTATTAAAGCCTTGACCTCTCACATTAGACAGGTATTGTTGTGGCTGCCTGTTGCCGGTTGGTTCCGGGCAGTCTTACGCCACAACTCAGTCTAACCTCGGGTCCTTATTGGGCTCCATGTTTAACCTCCCACATTGGATAGGTATTGTTGTGACTACTGGACAGCCGGGCGGTTCCGGGCAGGTTTACATCACAACTCAATCCAACCTCGGGTTAAACACATCGTATGTTCTACATTTACATATTTTGTCTTTCTTCTTTATTTTCTTATATGTAAATATTTGCGGCCCATTATTAAGTTAATGGTGTAAAGGTTACACCAATCATGGGCCCAACCCATACTTGAATTTGGGCCCTTCTACTTTATATTTTCATTTATTAATAAATTTAACCCAACGTTATTTTCCCCCGTTTAATACGTTCGTCTATCATAATATATGTTGGGCTTAGGCTTTTAAGCCCAACTTAGCCATGAGAAAAAGGGGAGGCTTAAAGCGTGATTACATACACAAAAAGGGGAATGTGAACGCATGAACTTGCAACATAACGTTGGAACTACAAAACAGAAACTGGTGTACTTGCATAGTAGCATAAGTGACATGAATCAAAGCATGTAAACTTGTAGTTAAGTTAAGAATCTAAATTGGATATCATTATTGACACCAAGTCTTAACTACAACATAAACCTATATTTTTATTTAGGCATAATGTCAAACATAAGCAAATCATGTTCATAAGATTACTACATGTTTACAAAGGTGTTTACTTTTGTTACTAACACAAAAGTATAGTTCAAACTAATCATGATTTTAAATCTATTCACATGGCATAAATATTTCTAACATGAAATCATGATTTTTACTTTAGTCATGCAACTTGCAAAAGGGATTTTTGAATCTAACCTAGCTATGTACCACATATGTCATCATATAATTCTTGTTAACAATATGGATTTCAATTATGCAAAATATCAATCATAGCCTAGTCATATTCATAAGTTTGCAATTAGGTTTTCTAGTACAAAAGCATGGCTTAATACATAGATCATGGTGCCAAAATTTCAACATAGTTTCATATGAATTATAATAACCCAAATTTGTTCCAATTACGTACAAAATGATTTTTGTACAAAAATATACATTATGATGGCATAGTAGCAAAACCCCAAACTTGCATGAATTTCAATTAATCAACTACATACATGTAGCTTCAACATGGATTACATAATTTGCGAATATTCCAAACGTATACTTGCATAAATCTACCGCAAACATGTAGTTTTTTATAATGAATAACATAATTCGAGAATATCCAAACGTTTACAATATTCCAAATCGATAAGAATCATAGTAACGCACAAATTATGAATTATTTATCACCACAATCAAGTATACAAACCAACACAGTTATTTGTTCATACCAAAATAATACTCTACTTACAATTGTATGGCGAATTCTCCAATTTAGGGATTTGGAGATGCGATTCCTTGTTGATTTGATTTGATTAAGTTGCTTTATGCTTTAGAATTTGCCTCCTAATCCTCTCTCCAATTGGTGGCTACTCTTAGTCGTTCCTCAACAACATGACGGCTTTGTTCTTATTTTTGAATGAATAGATTAGGGTGAGTCTAGGGTCATTTTTATAGGGTTTATGAACTGATTAGGACCATTGATGTTGCTTGGATTGATCGTAGCCATTCATTCGAAAGAGAGACCAATTAGAGCCTGCCACCTAGCCCTAATGACAAAGCAAGCTCCTGAAAATCGGCCAAACACAGACCTGGCCAGCCAGGACTAGACCAGACCTGGCCAGCAGGTCATTTTTGACCTGGGCGCACTTGGCAGGTGCGCCAGGTCAAAAATGTACTGGCGCACTTCCCAAGTGCGCCAGTGCATTTTTGTTCTGGCGCACTTCCCAAGTGCGCCAGTGCATTCTGACCTGTTTTCCGGTTTTTCGCCCAACTTCGTTCGTCCATAACTTCTTCATACGATATCCGTTTTACGCAAACTCAGACTCTATCTCAAGCAGAATTCTGAGACGAACGCAATGGTGTATCCCGTTTCCCTTAATTCTTTGATTTGAAATTAATTATACTTTAATTTATGACTTTCACGGTTATAGAATACACGGGGTGTTACATTCTCCCCCACTTAAAAGGATTTCGTCCCCGAAATCTTCAAGTTAGGAGGAATGTATATCCTAACATCCAATCATCCATCTACTCATCCATCAAACACGAGCATCCATTGTCCTTAAAAGACTTCTAATGCTTCATGATCATATGCGAGGTGTGTGTGTGTACATGTACTTATCTAATGCAAAATCAGGCGGTCTACTGATTCAGTTGACCTCGTTAATGCGAATTATGTAAGTGCCATGAATCCATCATGCATGCAAATTTTCCTGTTCATGATTCTACATGAGTGCACAATCATTCAATACAAATGCAACATCCACATGACAACACATTAAAGTTCAACCATATACGAATACAAACATATATGCATATGCAATGTGAAGTGACTGAGCCGATCTAAAACCTAGATTGTGTGTGTATATGCAACCACGAGCAACCACTAGCAATCACTTGCAACCACTTGCAACCATCATCCATAACATGTTTCAATTACATGTTTTCATCTAAAGGGTTTCTACCTAAAAGATAAGGTCGAGGAAATATACCTAAAAAGATAGATAAAAGCGCAACTTAAGGAAAAAGAAAGATCAAGGATGTACCCTCGAAAAGAAAAGGGTAGGCAGTGCATATTCTAGCTTCAGTTTCCCAAGTCGCGTCTCCCTCGGCGTCGCTCCACTGAACTTTGACGAGTTTGACTTCGCGGTTGCGTAGCCTCTTCACTTCCGTTCCTAGTATGCGGGTTAGAACTTTCCTTATGGTTGCTTCGTGTTCCACCTCTGCTTCTTCTAGGATATTTGGCTCTACCACTTCAGCAGACTCATGTAGACATTTTCGGAGATGTGAAACGTGAAAAACGTTGTGGACTCCGGCCAACTTCTCGGGTAGCTCTAATCTATAGGCCATTTTCCCAATTTTCTCGATGATAGGGAATGGCCCTACGAACCTTGGTGCCAGTTTTCCTGTGGTTCCAAAACGAACAACGTTTCTTAGTGGTGATACCTTAAGAAAAACTCTGTCCCCAACCTCAAATTCAAGGTCGGTTCTCCTCTTGTCGGCGTAGGACTTTTGTCTGTCTTGGGCCGTCTTCATCCTTCTTCGTATTAAGTCTACTTTCTCTGAAGTCTCTCGGATCATATCTGGTCCAAGTATGAGCTTATCAGTAGACTCCCACCAACAAGTGGGCGATCGGCACGGTCTTCCATATAAAGCTTCGAAGGGCGCCATTCCGATGGTTGCTTGATAGCTGTTGTTGTAGGCAAATTCCACCAAAGGAAGGTGGTCTTCCCATGTCCCTCCGAAGTCGAGAACGCATAGCCTTAAAAGGTCTTCCAAAACTCTGTTCACTCTCTCTGTTTGGCCGTCGGTTTGGGGATGATAAGCTGTGCTCAAGCATAACTGCGTTCCTACTGCTTCTTGCAGAATCCGCCAAAACTCACTGGTGAAGATGGGGTCTCGGTCACTAACAATGCTAGATGGTATTCCATGGAGTCGAACGATTTCCTTGAGGTAAAGTGATGCTAGGGATGAGGCAGTTCTTTTACTTTTGACAGGTAAAAAGTGGGCGCTTTTAGTAAGCCTATCCACTATTACCCAAATGCTAGTATTGCCTCTCCTAGACCTAGGCAGCCCATCGATGAAGTCCATTGAGATGCTATCCCACTTCCACTGCGGGACCTCCAGAGGATGTAGCAGTCCGCCAGGCTTTTTCTGTTCCGCCTTAACCTGTTGGCACACCATGCACTTAGAAACGAATTCTTCCACGTCCTTTTTCATGCCGTTCCAGAAGAAAGTCCTTTTTATATCTTTGTACATTTTATCTCCGCCTGGGTGTATCGTCATCTTGGAGTGATGTGCTTCCTCGAGAACCTTCTTTATTAAATCTTTTGTCTGTGGGACGCACAGTCTTCCGTCTCGTCTTAGCAATCCTTTATCGTCGATGGAGTATCTGTTGAGGTGACTTGAAGTCTCACCCCTAATTAGCCTATCAATTATTTCCACAAGCTGAGGGTCTTCGCGTTGTGCTGTCCCTACTGAATCCACTAAAGTTGGGCGCACTTCGAGAGATGCTAGCAAGCCTGGTACGAAATCGGAGGAAGGCCTAAAGTCGAAGCTGGCTATAAACTCTAGGCTTTGTCTTTCAACAAACAACGGGCTTAGGGTCAATTTCTTTCGGCTCAACGCGTCTGCCACTACGTTGCCTTTGCCCGGAGTGTAGGAGATTTCGAAATCGTACGAGGCAAGAAACTCCATCCATCTTTGTTGCCTCAAGTTAAGATCCTTCTGCGAGAAAAGATATTTCAACGATTTATGGTCAGTGTAAAGTTCGAACTTCTCACCTAGGAGATAGTGTCGCCAAGACTTGAGTGCAAAGACGATGGCGGCTAACTCAAGATCGTGGGTTGGGTAGTTCTTTTCGTGCACTTTCAACTGCCTCCCGCCATAAGCTACTACCCTTCCTTCTTGCATTAAGACGGCGCCTAGCCCTGTCCCACATGCATCCGTATAAACAGTGAACATCTTGCTCCCATCCGGCAGCGTCAAAACTGGGGCTGTTGTAAGAGCCCTTTTCAGTCGTTGGAAAGCAAACTCGCAATCCAAATCCCAATTGAACACTAGATTCTTCTTGGTCAATTTCGTGAGCGGAGCTGAGATTTTCGCAAAATCCCTTATGAACTTTCGATAGAAACCTGCTAGTCCTAGAAAGCTTCGGACCTCCGTTGCATTCCTTGGTGTCTTCCAATCCTGTACCGCCACTACCTTAGCAGGGTCCACTGCTAACCCTTGTTTGGATACTATGTGTCCAAGGAACCTCACCTCTTCTCTCCAAAAGTGGCATTTGGAGAATTTGGCTTTTAGTTGATGGACTCGCAAAGTTTCCATGATTGCCCTTAAGTGTTGAGCATGTTCCTCTTCACTCTTTGAGAAGATAAGGATATCATCTACGAAGACCACTACGAACTTGTTGAGGAAATCTCTGAATACCCAACTCATCAGGTCCACGAAGTAAGCAGGTGCGTTTGTCAAGCCAAAAGGCATGACAAGCCATTCAAAGAAGCCGTCTGGGGTTCTGAATGCCGTTTTATCGATGCTATCTTCAGCCACCCTTAGCTGATGAAAACCGGTCACTAAATCGAGTTGGGAGAAAACAGACGCTCCTACAAGCTGGTCAAACAAATCGTCAATTCTAGGGAGAGGGTGCCTATTCTTTTTCGTTAGCTTGTTGAGCTCCCTATAGTCAACACATAGACGGAGTGAACCATCCGCCTTTGTAGCGAACACTACGGGAGCGCCCCATTCTGAAATGCTCCTCCTAATGAACCCCTTTTCTAGAAGCTCTTTAATCTGTTTACTGAGCTCTTTCCTTTCTCGTGGAGCCATGTGTCTAACAGGCAACGCAACGGGCTTTGCATTATCTACAAGATATATGCAGAAGTCTATTTCCCGCTTCGGAGGCAAGCCCTTCACCTCTTCGAAGACATCCGGATATTCCCGGACCACTCTAACTGATTGCAAATTTTCAACAGAGGCATCTAGCGATTCAAGGTAACTAAGCATAACCGCATATGAGGGATTACAAGAAATTTCCAAAGTATTACCGAGCTGGGTTAGGAGCCTAACAACCCTTTTCTCACAATCAAGGATGGCCCCATTACTGGATAGCCAATCCATACCCAAAATCAAACCATAACCCGAAAAGACCAAAAAAAGGCACTACATTGAAATTCTACACTTAGAATAGAAATTTTCAATCCCAAACAGATCATAGACAAATGAGCTGGGCCCCCAATTGGGTTTGAAACAATTAAGGGGTCCTCTACCATACTAGTTTTTAGGTGCATAGATTCTACTAAAGCAGACGAGATAAAGGAGTGTGATGCGCCAGAATCAAATAAAGTGCGAACGAGGTGATCATAAAGATAAACTACACTTTCTACAGAAGTATTTATACCTCGCTGTTGCAGAGGTGGCGCTTCCAGCACATGAACCTGTGCCCCTGGGGTGGATCCAGCCCTCTGCCCCTGTCCTCGTTTCTTTGGGCAGTCTTTAGCCCTGTGGCCTGTCTCACCGCAAGAAAAGCACTCACCATTCTCCTTGGCCTTCTTTTTCCGGCAGTCCTTTACTAAGTGCCCCACTTTGCCACAGAAATTGCACTTCCTCTTCTCTTTGTTGCCTTTCCCGCCCTTCTTAAAGTCTGTCTTCTTAGGCTGCAAACCCTCTTTCTTCCCTTGAGAGCTTTCTGCCTTTGTCTCCTTCTTGCCCTTATCCTCTTCATTCAGCAATGCCATTTGCACCAATCTTTCATACGTGGCTCCCATGGGTATATGGGTCATGGCCAAACTGTGTAATGGCTCATTCAACCCTTTGACGAAACGGAGAGCCTTCTTGTGCGGGGTGTTGACTAGGTCAAGCCCAAACCTAGCCAGCTCATCGAATTGATTCACATACTCTCTGACTGTCTTGTCCCCTTGCTTAAGAAATAAGAATTTTTCCAACTGCAAACTTCTTTCTGCATCTGAGAGAAATTTAGTCTCAAACCTTGCCCTAAAGTCCTCCCATGTCTCCACTGGTCTTTCAGCATTAGTGACTTCCCACCAGTAGGAGGCCTCGCCCTTTAATAGCCATACTGCCAGTTGTACTTTTTGTCTATCTTCTACCTCAAAGATGATGAATAGGTCCTCAGTTTCTTTCAGCCAATTCCTAGCTGCCACGAAGGACTCAGTTCCATGGAAATCCTTTCCTCCCATAGCTTTAAAATCTTTACATATCTTAGCAAAAGTGTTTCCCCGAGGAGGAGGTGGAGGAAAAGGTGCCGCTGCAGCTGGATGATTTCCGGCAGCCGGGGGAGGAGGAACGGTAGGACCTGGCTGAGTGGCTCTTGCTTCTAAGAACCGTCTAAACCAACCAGGTATTGGCACCCCTTCTGGCAAGTTATGATCTTCGGACATGCTGAAACAAAAAGGATAGATTCAAAACGAAGGATAAGAGATAGTACCTATGGCTTTGGGGAGTGGACTTTGCCTTTTAAAATAAAATAATATTTTTCTTAAAATTGCTTCTTTAAATTTCCTTTTTGAAAATAATTTCTCTAAACTTTTTATCTTATCTGGTAAACCTATGCTCTGATACCAAGTGAAACACCCCACCTCCGTTAGGGTCACTCACAAAGGGAATGCCCTAATTTTGGTGGAGGTTTATAAGTATAAGTCACAGATATACAAGACAGATATAAAAACACATATTTGTAAACAGCGGAAAAAGAACAACTTTTATTTCATAAAAGCAAATACGTGTTACGACAACATCACCATGATTGTCTTACATCCTTTCCAAAAACATAACATAACACTTTCATAATCTGTCTTGATTACATTATTTAAAGAAGCATAAATAAAACATAGATAAACTGCAAAAGCCCCATAGTGGTTGTCCAAAGCCATAGTTCAAAACGAAAAGGTCCAAGCAATACATTTCTCCTCTTCAAGCTGGATGTTAAGGCTGGTCAAGCTGCAGAGTTTCCTCCCTGTGGACCTGGGGGGGAAGAAACGGAAGAAAAGAAGACGAAAGAAAAGTAGAGTCAGACATAAAGCCTGAGTAAGTCTAGGACTATTCTGTCTATGAATAAAGAACTGGGTATGATAAGTATAAACAAGAAGTGGGAAAGCACTATAAACTTGGTTAAGTTGTCTAGGGTCGGATATACTATCGTACCCCATGTTAATCTCTGAACCCATATAAACTAGTTCCCAACTGGCACCCCATAATCAGGGTGATGTGATCCATTCTATGATGATCGGCTCCTACTCGCATAATTACATGTGTCTTACGGCCCTCGATGTTGTAGTTACCTATGCTGGTCCCACCATGGGGTGTATCAAGTCCCATGGTGGCGGCCCGACACAATCCTAGAATGCACAGGTATGCTACTGGTGTCCAGTGCCTTATTTTTCTGCGCCGGAGTGCGTGCACGCCCGCACCCCGTTAGAACCTACACTGCTACACCACCGCCGTCGATTTGACCTCTTACGATCAGCCCAGTAATCGTGCCCCACCCTGCCTAGTTTCAGGGTATCCTGATACACCTTCTAGGGTTACTGCTGAAAAGGGTCCCCCGTTACTAGGTTTTCTATCTCTAGCCAACATGCTAAGTTGGTTAAGTGTTTTCTAACCTAACCCCCACCAGTCCGTTTAGTTTAGCATGTTCCATTTTTGATTAAGTCTTTAGTTCACTTAATCCTAACAATCCTGACTCAGCCTTAATTGTCTTATTAAAGCCTTGACCTCTCACATTAGACAGGTATTGTTGTGGCTGCCTGTTGCCGGTTGGTTCCGGGCAGTCTTACGCCACAACTCAGTCTAACCTCGGGTCCTTATTGGGCTCCATGTTTAACCTCCCACATTGGATAGGTATTGTTGTGACTACTGGACAGCCGGGCGGTTCCGGGCAGGTTTACATCACAACTCAATCCAACCTCGGGTTAAACACATCGTATGTTCTACATTTACATATTTTGTCTTTCTTCTTTATTTTCTTATATGTAAATATTTGCGGCCCATTATTAAGTTAATGGTGTAAAGGTTACACCAATCATGGGCCCAACCCATACTTGAATTTGGGCCCGTCTACTTTATATTTTCATTTATTAATAAATTTAACCCAACGTTATTTTCCCCCGTTTAATACGTTCGTCTATCATAATATATGTTGGGCTTAGGCTTTTAAGCCCAACTTAGCCATGAGAAAAAGGGGAGGCTTAAAGCGTGATTACATACACAAAAAGGGGAATGTGAACGCATGAACTTGCAACATAACGTTGGAACTACAAAACAGAAACTGGTGTACTTGCATAGTAGCATAAGTGACATGAATCAAAGCATGTAAACTTGTAGTTAAGTTAAGAATCTAAATTGGATATCATTATTGACACCAAGTCTTAACTACAACATAAACCTATATTTTTATTTAGGCATAATGTCAAACATAAGCAAATCATGTTCATAAGATTACTACATGTTTACAAAGGTGTTTAATTTTGTTACTAACACAAAAGTATAGTTCAAACTAATCATGATTTTAAATCTATTCACATGGCATAAATATTTCTAACGTGAAATCATGATTTTTACTTTAGTCATGCAACTTGCAAAAGGGATTTTTGAATCTAACCTAACTATGTACCACATATGTCATCATATAATTCTTGTTAACAATATGGATTTCAATTATGCAAAATATCAATCATAGCCTAGTCATATTCATAAGTTTGCAATTAGATTTTCTAGTACAAAAGCATGGCTTAATACATAGATCATGGTGCCGAAATTTCAACATAGTTTCATATGAACTATAATAACCCAAATTTGTTCCAATTACGTACAAAATGATTTTTGTACAAAAATATACATTATGATGGCATAGTAGCAAAACCCCAAACTTGCATGAATTTCAATTAATCAACTACATACATGTAGCTTCAACATGGATTACATAATTTGCGAATATTCCAAACGTATACTTGCATAAAACTACCGCAAACATGTAGTTTTTTATAATGAATAACATAATTCGAGAATATCCAAACGTTTACAATATTCCAAATCGATAAGAATCATAGTAACGCACAAATTATGAATTATTTATCACCACAATCAAGTATACAAACCAACACAGTTATTTGTTCATACCAAAATAATACTCTGCTTACAATTGTATGGCGAATTCTCCAATTTAGGGATTTGGAGATGTGATTCCTTGTTGATTTGATTTGATTAAGTTGCTTTATGCTTTAGAATTTGCCTCCTAATCCTCTCTCCAATTGGTGGCTACTCTTAGTCGTTCCTCAGCAACATGACGGCTTTGTTCTTATTTTTGAATGAATAGATTAGGGTGAGTCTAGGGTCATTTTTATAGGGTTTATGAACTGATTAGGACCATTGATGTTGCTTGGATTGATCGTAGCCATTCATTCGAAAGAGAGACCAATTAGAGCCTGCCACCTAGCCCTAATGACAAAGCAAGCTCCTGAAAATCGGCCAAACACAGACCTGGCCAGCCAGGACTAGACCAGACCTGGCCAGCAGGTCATTTTTGACCTGGGCGCACTTGGCAGGTGCGCCAGGTCAAAAATGTACTGGCGCACTTCCCAAGTGCGCCAGTGCATTTTTGTTCTGGCGCACTTCCCAAGTGCGCCAGTGCATTCTGACCTGTTTTCCGGTTTTTCGCCCAACTTCGTTCGTCCATAACTTCTTCATACGATATCCGTTTTACGCAAACTCAGACTCTATCTCAAGCAGAATTCTGAGACGAACGCAATGGCGTATCCCATTTCCCTTAATTCTTTGATTTGAAATTAATTATACTTTAATTTATGACTTTCAGGGTTATAGAATACACGGGGTGTTACACACAGCCTCCGACAAATAGCAACTCACTCATCTCAACACACTCCACGCTCTACGCAAACTTAATGTATAATGATTACCCTGCATACTATAAATAACCAGTAGATCCATAGAAACTTAATCTATTTTGCTAAGAAAATTGCCATTTGAAAATCTATGCTGAAACCTCGACAAATAGATAGTAAACACAATATGTTGTTAAAGATCCTTCATTACATAGAGTAAGAAGATAAACAGTTCCTTGGCAGAAATCCGATGGCTTGGTTTAATCCACAATTGGATTTGTGGAATGAATCCAGTTATATGATGCAATTAAACCAATTCAAAAATCAAAACATATAATTCCATGGCTTTCCAAAATAACCAATACCCAAATCTTATTATTTGAAATCAGAATTAAGATTGTTACCTTTAATCAACAGATTGATACATAATTGAGATCGTTAAAGCAACAACTGGACAGCGGAATCTTTGTTGTTGTCTCTTTGCTCCTTCTGAAGTGTGAAAATCCTAATTTCAGCTTGAACTGCACACGACAGAAATTAAGAACAAATAAATTTACAAACTAGACAAATAGTAATATAAAAAAGGTTCAAAAACATTGCAGATCGAAAAAGAATTCTCATATTCGAACGAAAGAGGAAGCGGTTGGAAGAATTAGGAGAAAAACAGCACAAAAAATTGAATATGGAGATCAATTTCACCAGACCTTCCAAACCTGTGATACGTTGCTCCTCTTAGAATCAATTTAATCAGACACTCCCTCGATTTTTCAAGTGTCGATTTGGGGATTCCACTGCAAACAAATATGATTTTCGAGTGTTAAGAGGGCAAAACCCTAGTTTCCAAAATGGAAGTCGGCATTACTTTTTTTCTTTAAGTGAAAATAGCGCAAATTAGGTTTTAGCGGGAAAATGAAAATTTGGGGCAAACCAGCTGAGGTGGATTGCTAATCTGGACTAAACATTATTTCACGCGGATCGCTAAATTGGACCGTTTGATTGTGTTGACGCGGATTAATAATTTTATTCACACGGCTACTGCAACACATGTTGATATATTTGCTAACACATTTAAGCGTGCGTTGCAATAGACAAAAAATAGTATAGCAATGGCAACACTATAGCTAGCAACACCATGTATTTTCATTGCGATAGGCCATCTATGGCGTAGTGTGAGTAAATCTCACTCCGATTTATTTAGAATTATCTTAATTAGTTAAAAATAATTGTTTGTTGGCTGTTTGCATGCATTGAAATATTATTATGGCTATTATATGTATATATATTAGCTATTTAGGCTTGGTGCACTACAACAAAAAGAGGATTCCATAGCGTTTGAAAAACGCTATTATATCCTAACATAGCGTTTCAGAGAACGCCATGTAACAACATGCTATGTTAGACCTTCAACTTTAAATAACAGACACAAAACGCTATGAAAAATGAATTTTGTATAGCGTTTTTAATTTGCTATTAAATAAAAACGCTATCTAATATACAATATGATACTTGCTTCCTATAGCGTTTGTGTGCGTGTTTCTATAGCGTTTTGTTAGTATGTTTTATAGCGTTTACAGTTTATTCTATAGCGTTTGTCCACATTAATTGTTAGCGTTTCTTTTGAATTTTTATAGCATTTATTTGATTATACTATAAAATTCCCATTATCCGTTTTTATAGCATTTGTTATTCAATAGCGTTTTTAAAACGCTATTGATTATATTCTTAAATTTTGGAACTTATTTATCAGTCATTTCAGCTTTTTCTTATATATATACATACACACACACACATTTAAACATTCAAACATTTTTTATTTACTATGAAAATTTTTTGCAAATAACAAATATATGAATTAATGCATCATATTTCATACAAATCATCCATATAACTTAGTATTTGATACATATAGTTTCATCAACTTTTTCATGTCCACGCATAATATATCGTACATTTTCATATCAACAAATTACTTACAAAACAGATAAACAATAATCTTAAAGGATCCATAACAAGATTTTCATCGAGATATTCTTCTCCTTTCAAGCATTCCATTTCAAATTCTATTTCCATGTCAACCCTGAGTATTTAGAAGATTTTTGTACTTTATTTGATGCACATAATAAATATAACAAATAATAAAATAAACATATGTCGTCTATGATCTTACTTGTGAACCTGGTATTCCCTTGATCTCAACTAAGCCAACTTTATGGACCTTGATACTCCGTGGAAATTTCAAATATCAGTAACCTCTTTAGGTCGCAAGAATAGCACCAACCGTCAATCAAATGGAGTGCCATCCAGCACAGCAACAGAAGAAGCTTCATTCTTATTACAAAAAAACATTAACCTTTATATAAGTTGACAGTTATGGATCCAATGCAATTAATATAGATAACAAAATAGAAAAAGCAACACATCAAACATCCTAGAGACTAAATATCGATAACAGGCATTTCACAGCAGGAAATGCGGAAAAAAGAAGACATGTATAACTATATAAGAGTTGACTAGCATAATGAAGCAATATATCTTCATTCTACTAAAATCTAGAACTCACAACAACCATGATGTATTAAGACACGGAAGTTGATTACGGCAAAAAATGGTGTAACCATTTTCAAATGGAAGCCTTGTGTTGTTAGTATTTGTAACTTGCAGTTGAAGAGAACACCATTTTCAAAAGAACATGAAGTAAGGGTAATGCTAAAATATGTCGGCTAACTACATATTTAAGGCTTGATTGAATCCTTTAGTGACATAATATCGTGTTTGCTATTTTATAGGTAGACAGGAAACCAAGTTACATAAATAATGGTTAACATTAGTACAGGTCTACGTTGATTGATGCAGCGTTTTGTTTGAAAGCTCAGGCGTGTTAAAAATTGATTTTTCCAAAATGAGGAAAAAAATTAGCACTGCTCCACCAGACCAGTGACCACATAAAGTTGTAAAGTTTAAGAGATTTTTTTTTTTAAATTATTAACTAAATCAGCTTTATGAATGCTGGAGCATGTTTATAATGTATTATGTTTGACACATGCATTTCATGTGCTTAACATCGGATTCAACGGATACAAGTACAAACATAATAAAAGTTTAAAATAATTAGAAGTGTGATATCTCTTACGTTCCTGATTCAGTCAAATTGCTTTCATTCATCTCCGGATGTTAATCAAAAGAGAAGATTTTTTTTTGATAAATACTCCACAAACAATCAACATCAACAAAAATATATATTGAAAAATTGGAATGGATGACAGAAAGGAACAAAGCTGCATGCTTAATATTTTAACTAACATACTTAAAGTAAAATAACATAATGGAGTATATTATATACGGCTGTTTCGGAGCAAATAGTAAACTGACTTGGTATATCTACAACTAATTCTCATTCAGTGGGTGGAAGAAAGGACTAAGGTGACTTGATTGGTCCTGTAAAGTGATTAACCAAGCATTTAGCATGTAGCTCTTGGTAGCAATATATGCATCCCCAGGTTTACAGCCTGACTGTCAGTGGACATTGCTTTTCACAAATTTTCTTATCTTAATTGCCTACAATTTCATTTGTTGGGACATTAGGCACACATAACTCATGTTCATGCTCTTAGTCCTTTTTATTTCACGTTAGTTACTTCTCTCTTTTCCAATCTTGATGGGACTCAATTTTGAATGTAGTTTGAATAATTACGCTTTATGGAATTATATAGCATGATTATATTACTTCAATATTCATCATCATAAAGAGTTAACTACACAAAACCAAGCATTGCCGTACTTTTTAGCTGATTATGAATTAGCTGATTATGAACCATGTACAACTAATTCAGCAAGGATCAACATATTCAGTTCACTATATCATCTTCGGGTTTATAAACTAAAAATTATAAAAGTCTCCTACCCTTGATCAAGGTATCCTTTTCATGATATCGAGTAGATCAAACATTTATTCAAAAATGATGATAGCTCAGATGCCAACTACGAAGCATAAGCATAACATGAATGATTTAACGACAAATCAAGTAATCATGTAAATTCAATCAGCCTTTTGCCTATACCTGAGATGGAAAACGAGATTCTCTATGGGACCTTTTATCTTCTCAAGCAGAAGGGTAGATGTTAGAACCACCAAAACAAGCAGCCTGTTATTTGTTTGGTTCACAAAAATCAAAATTATATTCAGTTTCATGAAATGTATGCACAACACTTTATATGGTTTTTATGTTCAACATTGCATCTTATAGTACCTCGAATATGCCATGGAGCTGATAGGTTGAATAATCATACAGAAACAGAGGAAGACCAGGAGTTATTGCTCGAACTGAATCCCTGTATCTTTATGGCAGACCTGATCATGTAAATATTAATATACTTGAATTCAGATCACATAAGACATACAATAATAGTTTTTGTTGTATTAAGCATCTAGTAGACAGTGTTTTATGACTCCAGACATTAATTGCGATTTCATTACTAGAATAGTACATCTATCTAAAATAATAAGAATATATCGTCTTGTTCAGCCAAACATTATAATCACAGGAAAATGAAATACTTGCATTTGTTTGAATTGATTATAAACCTAAAACCCAAGCCTACAGATGTAACTGGCACAAAATCCAAACCACCAATTGAAACCTGATTAACAGGTGATCACATATATATGAGACAGTAAATACTGATAAGGGGTAGTGTCTTATGATTCCACACATTAATTGTGATCTCTTTTTTTGGATGGTACATCTATCTAAGATAATAAGAATATATCAACTTGTTGAGCCAAGCATGATAATCACCAGACAATAAAGTGCTTGCACAAATTTGAATTGATTATAAACCTAAAACCCAAACCCGCAGATGTAACTAGCACAAATCCAAACCATCAACTGAATCCTATTTAACAGTTGATTGCATAAACATAAAACAGTAAATATTGATAAAGGGGGAGCTTTTTATGTCTCCAGAGTCCAGACATTAATTGTGATTTCAATTTTAGAATATTACATCTATCTTATATAATAAGAATATATCATCTTGTTCAGCCAAGTGTAATCACCAGAAAATGAAATACTTGCATTCGTTTGAATTCATTATAAAACTAAAACCCAAAATTGTACGTTTTTAAGGACCATGGCTATACAATACAAAGTTCGTTTCTTAGGACCAAACTAATTAATTCGTCCCCTCGTTATGTGTCAACGTATTCTAATGCACCGAGGTGAATAAAATATACACCTGTGTTTTTTCTTATTCCATGGTGTTATAAGAAAAATGGACTATCATCTTTAAATAACTAAGTGCCATAAATCGATTAATTCATTTACGACGTTACAATGAAATTATTATTTTTATCAAAGCGCGATAAATCAATTTAGGAATGTGACTTGAGGCCCAGATACGAGATTCACTACCATGTAGTTTAAGGTATACGTTTGATTTTTTGCAGAATACAGAAGTGTATAGGTGAAAATCGGATAAAAATGTAAAGGAGCAGAAGAGGAAGAAGAGAGATAGATAAAGAGTACGGACAAAAAGAGGAGGTGCATGAGAGTTTTTGGTCATTAAAACAGATGACCGTCTTTTTGATGTAGAAACCGATATTTCAGTCACATGGATTCTCTGATATTTTCAATGCTATGCTTATTTCATTCTCTCTCTCTCCCCCCGTCTCTCTCTTCCATCTCAATCAACACATTTTCATATTCCACATACGATATGCATATAAATCATCGAGAGCACATAGGCGCAAAGCTTATCTATTAGCTGACCCTTTCATATAATCTATACGCGCACGTAAGATGGTTATAAATACATACTCGTAGGGGAACGCATTCAATGAATGGCACACATTGTTTAGCAGGAGTAGATTATATTTATAAATTTGCTTAATTAAACTAATGCAGGAAACTAAAAGACATGGCAAATTGATGCGACCTCTTCATGCGGTAGCAACTTACGATGGTTCCAAGTACAAGTGGTTCCCATGATGTGCATATATACTTCAGTCTTTTCGGCCTTATTTGTATTTTTTTTATATTTCATTTTACATTCATCGTAGCTGCTACCATTTCTATTGCAGGTAGTAAAACTGCCCCTTAAAAGATGGCATGAACCATTTTTAATGTTACATTTCTTCCTTTTTACAATATGTAAATTATTGGTCATCCTGTCCTAAATGATTATATAATAGTTCTTGTAAATAACAATAATAAAAGAAAGAAGTAGTGAAGGATTACAGCACCCCAAACTGTGATAGGTATTTTCTCTTCATAGAATCGTATTTTCTCTTTATACAACTATATGTCTATGTTACTAAGAATGTTATTTAATTATGAACTCATGTCACACATGTATAGTTTAAATAATAGTTTTTAATTTTATTATAAAAATAATGCGTTGCTGCATAGTAGAGTAGCTGATTACTGCCTTATAGATGGTATTATTATTTTTTATTTTATTTGGAACTCCAGATATATTTTACAATTAAAACAATACCAAGCTATAACACTATTTCACAATGTTCTCTGTTATCTCATGTGATAATGGGAGTAGCAAAAATGGTGTTGTTAAGTAACATGCTGAGTTTGATATTTATCTTATGAACTTCATAATAAATTTTCTTTTACCTTATAAAGATGGTTTTCATAGTGTACGTGCACAGGTTTATACATGTTGAAGCTTATTCATCAAGTGGTAAGGCCATTGAATATGAAACAAATGTTATCACTCATTTTAAAGTTGACAGTATGATGCATAATTAAACATGTTTTTCTAACAATGAAAACTATATTATAGCAAATTTTATTTACTTATATATCTCCCTAAAATGATAGGTTTATAAACCCATTTTTCTCTAAATCAGCCAACATTAGCATTACACAAAAGATTCTTTCATGTGTGTGTTGTGTCATTTAAGTACACTAATATACAAGACTCACAGGAGAGTATTTGAACTTTACTAGAAAGCTTGCTTGAGACCCACCAATATGTAATCGACGTAAGGCTGAAAGCTTTGGATGTGCATTAATGGAAATATGGAAAAGATGAAAGGAGAAATTTAGGTAGGACTTAATACTAAGTTGAGGACTCAAGGAGAAATGAGCATGAATTGTAGTATTGCGGAGATCGTTAAATACTATATGCCTATATTGAATTTTGTCCAGTGATATCTTGCTCAGAGTATCATGCCTAGAGAATACATTGTTATGCGTTGTAGGTGATGAATATTTTGATTATGTTACCTTTTTGTGCGTGATTGCTCAGTTTGGATTTTTAGACATCATACACTTGTCGACTTACGTTCTGATTTTGATTTTAAGGTTGAGTTAATTCTTCTGCAACAAATACTTTCGTAGTGCCATTTTGGTGATGCTCGGTTGCTTTTATCCTAGTCTCAGCTATATTATTACATTCCTCTACAAGTACCTTAGCATGCCCTATTTTACATCAAAAGTTCGAAAACAAAAAAGAAAAAAAAGAAAAAGGTTAAAGAGTATATATTATATGTCAAATTGTTGTAACAGAAATTTGGGTACATAAAAAACAAAGTAAACCAGTTTTGAAGCAGATGCAAGTACAAAATTCCCAATCAACTAAATTGCTCAGCACAATTTAGACATGAAAACATCCTCAATAAGTGTCCAAATTAACAAAAGCAGTTCCTAGAATTGATGTGTTAACAATTTTCCAGAAGTTGTACTGCAATTAAATAGCAACCCAATATATGTTTTCATAATTATAATATTCATAAAATATCACAATTGAGCAAGGGAGAACATATTTTGATGAGCTAAAAAATATGTGCTTTAGAACATCATACTCAGTACTAAATTCAAAAGTTATAGGCACTTCAAGTATCATACTGGGCACAATTACCCAATATACAAAAGGCACTAGTAAGCATTATATAGGGTAACTATAAGTACCATATATTTTAAAGAAAAATCCAGACCAGAAAATTATTGGACTATATGTTTAACTCAAAGCTAAAAGAATGTGCATAATGTATTCTTACTAATATTAATACCAGTGATCATTGACTTATACATTATAAATTAGATACCCATAGTCATCTATTGAAAAGTTGAGATACATGAATAATCTTGAAAGAAAATGGCCCATGAGTAAGAAAAATTCTGTATTTTATAGTTTCATATGTTAAAAAAAAACAAATTTACAAATAAAGTAAAATCTAATCACATTTGTTGCTTTAGTACTCAACTTTTTTTAAATTCAAAATAGGGTTAAATGGGTTAATTAAATTGCAATCATGTTCAATGGAGTGAAGCCAAGAGTAGATAAGTCAAGTTAAAGAAGCTTTCACTGCTTGCTGCATTAGAATCTCATAACAGGTTAAGCAAGAAACATTTCTGTCAAGCAATATATACATGAAAAAGGATAGTAAGTAAAGTAGACTTACAAGATTTATATAATCTTTAACTCCAATTTATCCATAAGTTTTGGGTGCCAATTTATTTTATTATCACTGAATCAACTGCAGGTGGTCCAATCTTTGAAATAAGCTAGTAAATCAGAAGACCATTTGTATAAAATAATGTAGTGAAGCAAAATTTAAAGTTTTATTTATGTTGATGTGATGTTACACAAAATATTCATTGTCTAAGAGGAATATTTATCCCCTTCCCTTCTTAATTCAAAAATTCCCTATTTCCATCTAAAGTTATTGGCAAGCTTTGAAACACATAATCTTGCGTTTTTAATGTGAACCGCTACAACAACATAATTAAGTTAAGAACGATGTTACATCTTAAAAGTCTGTTTGTCTCTGTTAAGGTCCATGTAAAAAGAAAGGGATGTTTTTCTTTGAAAATAGTTATTCCTCCTTGAATATTATTGTGAAATTTGACTGCATGAGATTTAAAGCTATATTTGTAACATCCACAACAACCTAACTGATTATACTCTGTATGCGATTATAACAGTTGTACTGATCATGGAAGAGTTTGTTGATTGTTTTCACAAATTTCCATACTTGCACCATTTCCAAGTAAAGCAATGAGTATCATAAGTTGTGAATCAATTAAGGAGAAAGAAAATACCGAGATCGTAAGGGACAAATAAATTTTCACGTCTGAGAAAAACCATGTATTCAACTCCAACTTATTAAATATATAAACATGATTACAATACATAAAACTAATTTCTTGCCACAATCTTATGTTGCAAGGGTAAAAGAGCAAGCAATGGCTTTCCCACTGAAAAAGCATACATAAACAATGATATGTGAAATGTTCAGAAAACAATTCCAGCATAGAAAATAAATTCAATTAATGAACCAACTGCTTCAAAAAATATCAGACAAAAAAGTTAAATGCACAAACTTATTCTTTTCCCCAATAATATTCCTGTAGCCAATGATTATTAATACGACTCATCTACATACAACTATATTATGTGAAGCATATACATACTGCAGTAGAACTACATACCCTGTAGTGAAGCGTAGATAGAGTATAATGGGATAATGAATGCTAGAATCAGAATTAGACCATAATAGAACAATAAGAAGAACACGAATTGTTCACACAGTAAAGATAATTAAAATTACATGAAAAATATATAATATTACCTTTCGCAGAAATTGAAATCGAAGACACTTGTCTAGATCAGGGATTCGGATTGACTACGTAAGTGGGATAATTGCCGCGTCGATCGATTTGATGACGATATTTAGGGTTGTGTGATTGGGACTTCTGGAGGCGATGATGATGGCGGCGAATGATTACTAGAGATAACGTATTGAAAGTTGGAAGGAAGAATAATTTAGGACGAAGTGACAAGTAGAAAATGCGTTTTCCAAGTCCCGCTTATATTTTATTTCCCGTCCGTCTTTTCATTGAATAGCGTTGTACACTTAATTTGCTGGTCGAATAAAGATTGGAAACTGAACAAGTATAGCGTACGAATGATAATATGCGGAAACGCTAAACTAGAATGCCATCAAAAGTCTATTTTGTTGTAGTGGTGATTGTGGATATTATATATATATATATATATTGGTAGTTGGATTCCCGCAGTATCATTAGCGAATGCTCGGAGTATCATTAGCGGATGACCCTATGCGCCCCAAAATATGATAGTGGATGACCTTCTATACCGCGATATCTTGCCTCGAAGCAGGATGGATATTATTTATGTTGGCTAACGTTTGTGGATGCAGGATAAACAAGTTGGAGGGATCCAACTGGATTCCTCCAAAAAATTATTATTTGTTTATTTTATATATATTGTCGTATATGATATGTTAGAAAATCTATGATTGATAATTTAGTGTTTTGGTGTGTTCAAATATCACTGGGCCTGAATGTTAATATATAAAAATATCGTGAAAACGGGATTTTTGGATAAAAGGGAAAATCTATTTTTCTAAAGTAGAATTTGAATTTCGAATGGGATAGGAAATATTAATTTGTTTTGAATAATAAAAACAAGTATTGAATTTATAAACGATGTTTATAAATTAAATAATGCAGGAAGTGAATTTTAAGCAGTGTTTATAACTGAAATGGAAAAATTATCATTTTGATAATTTGGGAAGTCTAAATTCAGATGTGAATTTAAAAAGGGAAATTGAAATTAGTTTCAAAGAGAGACGATAAATCTATTCTGATATTCAGAATGTAAATTGAATTAAAATAAATCCGTTTGGATTTATGATCTGAACTCGATTAGATCAAATTTATTTAAATAAATTATTTTCATAAAAGATACTAGGATTGTATTAAATAAAAGTTTAAATTTAAGTATAAAAATAGATTCACTGCTTATATATATATATAAATAAGTTATAATCAATAAAATATTCCAAAATAGGAATTGGGTTTCAAATGGATTTGAAATGGAATCTTGTTTTAAATTATAAAGCAAGGAAGTTAAATTTATAAACGACGTTTATAAATTAAGTAAGATAAATTATCATTAGATAATTTAAAAGTTTAAATTCAAATATGAATTTAATAGTGAACTAGAAATCATTTCAGAAAATGGAACGACGGATTTTATTCCAGAATTCGGAATATAAACGGAGTTTAGATAAATCTAGGAATTTGTAAATAGAATTCGATTATATCGAATTTTTTAAATAATTTACTTAAAAAGGGAATTGGAATTTAATACAGCAAATTGAGTTATAAATAAATTTATAACCGAGTAATGAAAAATCGACGATTAGAAATAATCAGAAATGTTATGTTGGATTTGAAAATTGGATTTAATATATATTAAAATACATATTAGAACGAGATTGAAATTTAAATTAACCGAAGTTTAATGTGTATATTTAAAATATTATTAAACCGAACTCACCGCGGCGAGGCAGTTCGTAAATTGGCGTTCGAACATCAATTGAGTATATAAAACTCAATTTAAGTCAGAATTCTTTGAAACAAGAATCGTCAGGACCGATTTGATAATAGTTTCCTAATGGAATAGAAAAATATGGATTTCATCTTGTAGATTTTGAGTTATATCAAAATCAAAATTTTAGAAAAACAGCTCCAAAACCATTATAAAACCATAATGGTTTATTTAAATAAGTAAAAGGATTTTAAGTAAATAAAATCCGAATTTCCATTAGAAAAATCCATACTTGAGATATAAAATAAATATGAACTCAAGTGGAGTAAGGGAACTGATTTTCGAAACAAAAATCAGATTTTTAATTATTGAATAGAATTAACTAATTTGACAAATAATTAGTTAATCGAGTTTTGATACAAAACTGGGTTTGATTAAGTAAATTAAACTGTGAATTCATATTCGAAATCGAATATGAAACTTGAATTGAAAAGGAAATTTGATTGGTTAATAAGTGAATTAAAATATATTTGAATGTGATATGTTCAAATAAAAAGTGGAATAGGCAAAAGAGCTACTTAACAAATAAATTAGCGAACTAAGTTAAAAATGATTGGATGCAGTTGAAATAAATCAAAAAGGGTTAGATATATGTTAAGCAGGATTGGAATGAAGTGTATGAAGATTATAATTTAGGTGCCCGATAAAAAGATACACGTTTAAATTCCATATGAGATCTAATGAGCCGAATCGGAAAGCCACTTGGCTTTTTGATTTTCTTTTTAAATGGCAAGGGCCTAAAGAGGCGAGTCGAGGTTTGAGCTATTGACCAGTACAAAGGAGGCACTGGCGAATTTTTCCGGAAATTTAAGAAGATAGAAAAATTAAACAAAAGATAGATAAATAGAAATTGACTAATCAATTATGTATGAAATTTAAAAAACGAATAAATGTATAATGAGATTTTATATGAAGAATGGGAATTTATAATTTAAATCCTAAGAGATTGGAAGGAAAAACTTATATACATTTTAAAGTGAACGATGATTTAAAAGCAAACGATTTACAGATAAAAATTATTGTGTTGATAAGAAGTTAAGAAATGGAGTTGAGGAAATTAGAAATTGATTGGAGACTGGTTGAGTTGAATGGATTTTTGAGTGTCGATCTGATGTTGGCTTCAACTTTAGGGGATGGTACTTAGGAAATTGTTCTCTTACTAGTTTTCATTTAGGGACTGATAAATGGGGAAAAATAGTGATATGTAAATAATAAATGGAAATGGTTTCCGATGTTAAAAAGTGATATTTTCTAGAATATATAAAATAAATAGTTATCATAGATGGAAATGTTTTTCCAAGAAATCGGGAGAGGCTAAACGAGTTTGGAGAAATATCTGGGTAAATATATTGAAGAAATATTAGGGCATGATAAACTTAAATTAATAAAATATTAATAAGGGGCCCAGTGATCGTTTGATATTTTGAATGGATGTTTGTTTTTCTTCGATAGTTAAATAACCGACTAACGAAGTATTTGCCAATATCGTTGTCAATATGAAGAGACCGATTGGATTATTATTCGAGAACCACTCCTTATTAGCAGTAGCGTTGCGAATCGGATTATATGAACATAATCGAAGATGGAGTAAAGTGCAAGGGCTTTTTCTGTTAATCATAGGTAGAAATTTCCTAAGATGGGCTAATGGAAATTGTGCCTTCGGTTTCGTTCAATCCAGAACGAACGTGTATGGACGATGTCTGATAGAGTATTTCCAATGATCGCATAGGTTGGTTTGTATAATTATATATGGTGGCGAAGAATTTATTCTCTTAGCATAATATCCATAATATATTTGTAAAAATCAATTAATGATTAACGGATCTGAAAATGTGGTATTCAAAGTGATTGTGTTATAAATGAAATGTAAGTAATCGTAGCCTCTGGCCTCAACAACTGGGAAATGACAAAATTCGGGCAGGCAGCATGGCTAAGTGGATAGCTCCCAATTAATATGTATTATCACCTTTCTAGAGAAATTCATTTCATTCTTTATTCTATTTGATGTTGTCCCATTCGAGAAAACGGTTGCTGATCCCAACCATTGGTGATATACATTCTATACACTCAAGCGAAATGAGTGATCGGTCATGTGTGGCCGGGTTTCAAGATGTTTTTGTTGAACCCAGTGTATCCCCCTCTAAAGAGACATTATCGGAAGGTGGTTCCATACCTTGTCATAGTTGGAAATCCATTATCCGATAAGTGCCTGCTGTTTTGATTATATACTATGTATGTAGAGCATGAGATGCAAGCATTCTGCTAATTGATTATTTAGATGTGGTTGATAGACACAAATATAATATCAGAAGGATTTTGATATAAAGATTGTTTTGGATTCTCATAAGGGAAAACCCATTCCGTGTTAGACAACGTGGTCTTATGAGATATGGTTTATTTTCTCAAACTATTTTAAACTGTTTACTCATACCAGTCCCATAACTGACCCAGAGTTTATTTTTCTATGTTTTTCCTAAATTCTTGGATGCCCAAATTTGTATGGGCAGTCAAGTAGTTCAGGATTTTACAGATTTATCTAAAGGATCTTGCAGCAGGAGGCTTCAGCATTATTTAGATATTGTGTTTCCGCTGTGTTGTAAGTGTTGTACTCTGATGATGATATGTAATTATGTATATACAGAAAAAAAATTACTCCAAAAGATGATATATAAATATTATATTTTGTTCCGCTGCGATGTGAGATTCTATAGTGTTATTTGTGTTCTTCTACCTTTTTCTTCTTTATTAATACTGATTCATATTTCTGTGCAAATTTGGATTGGACGTGTAGTGTATTTAGTCAACTCAGATAGTACGGTTTGCGGGCCTTTACACTCGTTTACTTCGTGCTTGTATATTTTACTGTATCTTTATATCCAGTACCATTTATCTGCCTTGATACTTCTTATCTTATACTTATGCGGAAAATCACTGGAACTCACCAAACTTTATGTCTGACCTATTTTGTTTTTTCCTTCTCTCTCTTCCTTCCGCTCTCAGGTTCTCTAGGTGGTGGTGTGTAGCATTGACCTTGATTTCTTTCATCTTGGACACGGATTTCTTCTGACTTATTTTTTTTTATTTATGCTCTATCATTCTTATGGCTTATGAGGAAGGATATGATTTTATGGTTTTGTACTCTGATGATTTGTGCTTTCATGAAACAAATGGTTAAGATTGCACTTTTTGGTATTTAAAAATGTAATGATGTGACTTGGTGATTTAATGATAATAAAAAAATTCCACTGCATTTTATATTCTGTCTTATGAATTTCAGTTTCTGTATACTTATTATGATTCTCAGAACTTAATGCATCCTCATATGGGTGACATTAAGAGACGTGTGGGTCACACTTGGTATCAGAGCCAAAGGTTATGATAACTAAAATACGTGAATTGCCATTGTGCGATAAGCTCTATTTTGACCGCAATAAAAATTATCCTTCAATACTTCAAAATACCTTAGAAAACCACTATACACTGATATAACCCTTTTAAAATCATTTAAATATACTTTCCAAATTATTTTGGATCTAAAATTAAACTTTTATTTTACACTTAATAAAATATTAAATTAAAATCCAATTTATTTCTAAATTCAAATAATTTCAAATTTTAGAGAAAAGTTTTTTAAAAGCATTTTCAAAGCCACGTATTTTCAAGAAAAACCCATTTCCGAAAAATATATCCCCTCAAGTCATATACAATATTCCTTCGATCTCTTTTTCAATCCTTGTTTCTTCTCTTTTTAGCTTGTATGGGGCACCTAACCTTCCCGAGGACATTCCACTTCTGACATGGTTCCATAGATACTTAGGGGCTACGACATCTACCGAGTTACAAGGAGATGCCCCACTCCAAGCTGCAACTGCAGTAGCTCCGCCTACTCTATAGTCAACTTCTCTAAGCTTTGTAAGGAATTTTGTTAATGGGAGGCAAGTCATTTCGTGGTACTGAGAGTTTCATGGAGGTGCGTAATTGGCTTAAGGAAACGGAGAATGTGATCAATTTGTTGGAGCTCAAGGATAGAAGAAAAACTCAGTTGGTCGCTTGGTAATACTGGTGGGAGGTGACTCGGGTGGGGCCGGCAATAGCCATTTGGGATGAGTTTAAACGTAGATTCTAGATGAAATCCTTTTCTCAGGCAGAGGAGGGAATGCAGATGGAGAATTTTCTGAGTTTAAAACAAGGATATATGTCAGTGAAGGAATATGTTAGCAAGTTTAATCAGCTAGCAAGGTTCGGTTTGGATTTGGTGAACACTCCACATAAGGAGGCTCTAAGATTCGTGAAATGGTTGAATCAACCTCTGCAAAGACTAGCGTTGACACAGATGCCAATGGGAGCGACTTTCGAGAGGCTGGAGGACATGGCTTTGATCAACGAGAACGGTAAAGAGGAAAAGAAGGAAGTCAAGACCGAGGAGACACAACCTAAGACAAAGAAAAAGAAATGGTGGCCCAAGAAGGGGCGCCAAAGAAAGGAGGGAAGCTTGATAAGACTCATATCAAGACAGAGATTAAATGAAATGGTTGTGGGGCCTTGTGGCACTTTATGAGGGATTGCAAGAAAATGAAGAATGCTTGTTTCAGTTGTGGTCAATTTGGATATTTTACTAGGCAATGCCCCAACAAGGAAGGTCAGAAGGAAGGATCGTCTAGAGGACAAGTTCACGCTCTAGATGCAGCTCAGGCTGGTGAACCAGGTAGAGTTAGGAAAGTCACTGTCGGAGGTTTGATTTCTCTTTTTGACTATCCTATTAGCACTCTCTTTGATTCCGGTTCTTCTCATTCATTTATATCCAATTCTGTGGTAGATAATCTGCATCTAGGAACTATATTACTTCTGATCCTATAATAGTCTCAAACCTCATAGGGGGTATGGCTCATTTATATATGATATGTCGAGGTTTGAGAATTTCCTCTACGGGCGTCGAGTTTGAGTGCGACTCATATGTTCTTGGCTTTATGGGTTATGGGTTGATTCTACGAATGGATTGGCTAGCCATATATGGTGTCATTCTTGATTGTGAAAGGAGAGCCACTAAGCTTCTGGCATGAAATGGGAGAACTCTCGAGATTTCATTTGACCCATGGGATTTCATCAGCTGAGTGCAACAGGTGATAGTATTGATAAGACTGCTTTTAGGACTCTAGACGGTTTCTTTGAGTGGCTAATCATGCCTTTTGGGCTGACCAATGCACCTGCGTACTTTGTGGACTTAATGAGTAGGGTGTTTAGGGAGTATCCGAATAAGTTTGCAGTAGTCTTCATGGATGACAATCTGGTTTTCTCAAGAAGCGAGGAAGAACATGTCGTACACTTAGGAGAGGTTCTACGCACTCTCAGATCGCATTAGCTTAAGGCTAAGTTTTCTAGGTGTCATTTATGGAGAAAGGAAGTAAGATTCATAGGGCATGTTGTCTCTAAGGATGGAATAGCGGTCGACCCCACTAAGGTTGTCGCGATTCGAAATTGGAAATCCCCTAAGAATGTGATAGAGGTAAGGAGTTTCTTGGGATTGGCGAGTTATTATTGAAAGTTCATTAAGGACTTTGCAAGGATATCAGCTCCGCTCACTCGTCTGACAAAGAAGAACTTGGCTTTCGCTTAGATCATTGATTGCGAGGATACTTTCTAGAGGTTAAAGAGGGCACTAACATGAGCCGCTGTTCTGACTCTTGCCAATGGTAGCAATGTGTGTACGGTCTACATGGAAGCTTATGGCACAAGGTTAGGTGTTGTGTTGATGCAAGAAGGTAGGGTTGTGTGCTATGGTAGTAAATAGTTGAGAGTTCACGAGAAGAACTAGCATACCCGTGACTTGGAGTTAGCTTCAATAGTGTTCGCGCTTAAGTCTTGGCGACATTATGTACTTGGAGAGAGATTTGAGCTATACACGGATCACAAGTCACTCAAATATTTTCTCTCGTAGAAGGATCATAGTTTAAGGTAGCACCAATGGATGGAGATCCTAGCATCCTATGATTTTGAAATAGCTTATACCCCAGATAAGGGGAATGTAGTTGCGGACTCGTTGAGTAGGCAGAGGATGACCTTGAGTCTTTTATTCGTAGAGAGGCAGAGCTTGGAGCATATCTCTACCTTTGATTTTAGGCTGTCTACGGAACTTACACCAGGATTGTTGGCATCGTTAGAGGTGCAGCCTAATCTTACAGAGCGCATAGGATCCACGCAGCGAGAGGACC
Source organism: Allium sativum (assembly GCA_030737875.1). NCBI lineage: Eukaryota > Viridiplantae > Streptophyta > Magnoliopsida > Asparagales > Amaryllidaceae > Allium > Allium sativum. The sequence goes on from CM060912.1 coordinate 6,496,718, forward strand.
AGCAGTTAGCAGACATATTAAAGAGCCTTAGTGGAGGAGAGACCTCTAATCACCTAGTTATATATTCATATCAATTGCTTCAAGTGCCCTAACATCACCTAGGTGCAAACATGGAGTTTGTGCCCTTTGTCCCCTCTTTCCTCTCCATCAGACTCTTAAAGCACTCCATATGCTTCAAGAAGGCATTCTCGACATAAGGACTATAAACCAAAATCAAGCACTAACATTGCTCTAATAGCCCAAGCTCATCGAAACACCCTATCAAGCACCTTCCTTTATTCGCAAATATCCTTGTTTCTACTATTAGATCCTTAAAACTGCACCATCCTTACACATGCCAACATCCCTCTTATGTGTAGTTCAGTGATTGGGTCAAACCCAACGCTCAACATCATAGCAGCTATCATCCTTGTTTATGGTATGAAAAAAATTTAAAAGGGGTTTGTGATATGAATTGATGATTAACTATTTTGGCATGCTAAGCACCTAATTGATTAACGCTCCTTAGGGAAGCTCCTAAAAAATTGAGTTACACAACATAATATAGTTAATGTTCTGACAGTTGATAACATTGTTGATGGGTAAAATTATCACACGCCAACACCCAATGTGTATGAGTTAACAATTATCGAAATAAGCAGTAAATAATGTAAATGCGGAGAGACACAGCTTTTATAGTGGTTCGGCAACGCCTACGTCCACTTTATAATTCTCATTCATCATATCTTTTGTCGATTACAAAGTTGTACTAGTTCGGACAATAGCCAAGTACAAAGAGTTACAATGGAATAACAAAATACATGTTATTTATACACTTTGACTAAATTGCCCTTCTTCTTCTTCTTCCATGGGATGAGTTGACTTGGTCAACTAAGAGCAAGGTAGGCTCTAATGTCCAAGGGGCCCAGAGGCGATGTAGCAAGGCTTGCTAGTCTTTAAGTGTTGAAGGAAAACATGCATGTCATATTTTAATTATTTATCTCATCTCCCATGGCCATGGTGGAAGTGTTGGAAGCCATTAATGAGTGTTTGGAGCTCTTAAGGTCCAAAAATTCCAAGGGAGAAGGATCCATTTGAAGGCCAAGGCTTGGGGTATTTATAGGAAGAAGGTTAGGTGGGAGTAGGTGAGAAACGGGGCCTACATGCAGAAAATCCGCACCCAGTAGTAGAAATTCGCACCTCAGCAGCAGAAATTCGCACCCCCTGGCCGGGGTACGAAATTTCGTACCTCCCTAGGAGGTACGAAATTTCGAACCTCCCAGGAGGTACGAAATTTCGAACCTCCCCAGGGGGTACGAAATTTCGAACCTCCCCAGGGGGTACGAAATTTCGAACCTCCCCTGGAGGTACGAAATTTCGAACCTCGTCTGGAGGTACGAAATTTCGAACCTTACCTGGAGGTACGAAATTTCGAACCTCTCTTGGAGGTATGAAATTTATGAGGAGGGAGCTGAACTTCTTAGTGCTGAATCCCTACCTTTTTATGGTGTCGAAGCTCCTCAACATGAAATGAAGGAATCCGCCGTTTTGCTGCGCCCGGACCCGCTTGACGGCCCTCCTTCGGCTCAGAGCATGGTTCGACTAAGAGTTCACTGGTCCTTGCGTTTGCAATGCGACTTCGACCCTGCTACTTCGTGCTTTTTGAAGCTTGAGCACGTTGCTCACTAAATATCTGACGTGTGACTGCTTTGCCAAAAAGGCATGTCAACATTTGCCCCAAAGACATATCTTGCTTGGTATAAGCAAGACGTATTTTGCGAGGAGAAGGGAAATCCAGAAACCAGAGCTCGGAGAAGTCCGGAGCGAGCTTCTATATTCATAAGACGGAAGAGCCACGATCACGCCGGATCGTATCATCCAGAAAACCAAAGCTGATGAGCCAGAAGTCCATGATCTCGCCGGATCATATTAGCGGAAGATCACGATCGCTTGGGATCGTATAAAGGAGAGAAGTCCGACGATCGCTTAGGATCGTATTAAGGAGAGGAATCTCGTATTAAATAGAAAGCCAGAACAGCCAGAATATCTGAGAGGCTGGAGGATCCCAGTAACCTGCATAGAAAAAGGTACATGTACAAATATATGTGGGCGGTCTTGCCGCGTTGGCGACAAGGCTCCCATAGGTCATCTTATTCATTTGGTAGACTGCATTCAAGGCGATCTCAAATTGGTGAGGTGGCCTTGGCAAGCAGCATTCGAGGAAATCTCACATTGGTGAGATGACCTCAGTCAAGGAAATCTCACATTGGTGAGATGACCTCGATAAGTAGCATTCGAGGAAATCTCGCATTGGTGAGATGACCTCGGCAAGTAGCATTCAAGGAGATCTCACATTGGTGAGATGACCTCGGCAAGTAGCATTCAAGGAGATCTCACATTGGTGAGATGACCTCAGAAAGTAGCATTCAAGGAGATCTAGTCGGAGCGGGATGACCTTGGCAAGGAGCATTCAAGGAGATCTCGCCGGAGCGGGATGACCTTGGCAAGGAGCATTCAAGGAGATCTCCCCGGAGTGGGATAACCTTGGCAAGGAGGGTCGGGGCAACCTTGTCGAAGTAAGACACGATGCCAAGAAAGGTAAACTTTTAATTAATACCCAAAAAGGAAGGATACATCTAGAGGAAAAAGGTCCTTAAGTACGATGCCATGGGCTGATGCCCTAATACTCGAGCCTATGGAGCTAGACTGAGAAAGTCGTGAGTGAGGAGCACATTATTTGAGAGCCATAGAGATCCATAATAGGACTAGAAGACCGAAAGGTCATAAGATACTGATGTTAGGGAGGCTCAAACCCTAGACATCAGATTCTATGATAGATTTAGTTGATCATGATGCCCCGGCATGTGCTGGTCCCGGGTTCGTCATGATTCCTTTGAGGGTTCCGAACAAACTTCACCAGCTCTCCATGCCTAACACGTTCTTCAATAGCATTCTTAAGGTGACGACAGTCATTTGTATTGTGGTTATCGGTTTCGTGAAATAAGCAATATCGGCTGGGATTGGTGAGTTGTCGAGGGAGATCCCGAGTGGTGAAAGGTTTTTTGAAAGGAGCAATAGGGTTAACATTTCGGTAGATTTCTTCGAGAGTGTGAGTAAGTTCCGTGAAGGTGCGGTACCTTTCTTGCCTATTCGCGTTGTCGCGATAATTCCTCATTGGAGGTTGCTGAGAAGAATCTTTAGCTCTTACAGGATCAGGAGTTTTCACGTCCTTAGCGGCATTAACCTCGATAACCTTCTTGCTATTGTTGGCCTTCGCATCTTCTTCTCGAAGGAACCTTTCGGCTTCAAAGTAGAACTCGCCAAGGTCCCTTGATGGGTCTCGGTGCAGTGAAGTTCTGAATTCTGGTTTATCTAGAACACCTGATACTGCGGCCATTAAAACCATGGAAGGGTCAGGTCGATCGACAGAAGCGACCGTAGCATTGAACCGTTTCAAGAACTTCCGTAGAGTCTCGCCGGACTTCTACTTAACGCTATTGAGAGTCATGACGCTTTTTGGGCGAGCTATGTTGACTCTAAACTGTTCCACAAATCGAGTAATCAAAGCGTTCCAAGAAGTAATGGAGTCCGGCTCCAGCTGCCTATACAACATTGCGGCTATGTCTTTTAAGAAGAGCGAGAAGCACTTGGCAATGACGTTTTCCGAAGCTGAGAGGACTTCCATGTGTCGAATGTATCTCATGAGGTGAGCGGTGGGGTCCTTGCGACCGTCATAAGCATCCAAGTCTGGTAGCCTGAAGCCAGGTGGGTTCCGAGAGTTCCTGATTTCCAAAGAGAGCGGGCTGCGAGTCACACAATCCATGTCCATAGATGAAGCGCCACCTCGAGTGAATCGACGAAGGACATCTGCGATCTTGGACCCGTTTCCAAAAGCGAGCAGCTGGTTTAAATTATCCAAAGAGGCACTGGTACCCCTAGCGTTCGAGTTCAAGTTAGGAATCGGTTGGTTGAGGATAAAGTCTAACTGGATTCCAACTTGAGGTGCCACATTAGGCGCAATCCTGGTTCCCGGAACCGTCGGAGCGCTACCATCAAAAGCTGCGCGCATCGGCGCTTGAGCAACATTTCCTATTGCGGAACCCGCAACTTGACCAAGTAAAGTAGCATCATTGGCAAAAGCAACGTCGGGATTAGGGGTGCCCCCGCGTGTAGCGGGACCGGCACCATTGGGAGGAGCGACATTGAGGTTTGGGATGCCCCCGCGTGTAGCGGGACCGGCACCGTTGGAAGGAGCGACGTCGAGGTTTGGGATGCCCCCGCGTGTAGCGGGACCGGCACCGCTAGGAGGAGCGACGTCGGTCTGTTGGTTGTTAGGCGGGGTTGCCCCCGCGTCTCGAGTCGCGGGTAGAGGAACATTGGTGCTAGTTCCAAAAATGTCAGCCTGGGAAATCGGCCTTGAAGCGCTCCTTATTCTATCTTCAATGCGAGCGAGGAAGGTATTGAAGGCATCGTCCTGTCGCTCGAGTCGAGCATTTAAATCTGAGGCGAGATTCTTAATCATCCCGTCGACGTCTTCTCGAGTGACGTAGTTCGATGGAACTTCATTTGAAGAATGTTCATGACTTCCTTCGTCTCCTGTCGCCTCATGGGCTTCAGTGATAGCTGGGAGCTTCTTGCGCTTAACCATGATATAAAGCGAGTAAGGTTGAAGTTGAAGACGAGGTTTTTTGGCAAACTCGAGTACTCAACCCGTTCCAGAGGTCAAAGCTGTGCATCCCCTTACTGGCGCGCCAAAATGTTGACGGGTAAAATTGTCACACGCTAACACCCAATGTGTATGAGTGAACAATTATCAGAATAAGCAGTAAATAATGTAAATGCGGAGAGACACAGCTTTTATAGTGGTTCGGCAATACCTACGTCCACTTTATAATTCTCATTCATCATATCTTTTGTCGATTACAAAGTTGTACTAGTTCGGACAATTGCCAAGTACAAAGAGTTACAATGGAATAACAAAATACATGTTATTTCTACACTTTGACTAAATTGCCCTTCTTCTTCCTTGGGACGAGTTGACTTGGTCAACTATGAGCAAGGTAGGCTCTAATGTCCAAGGGGCCTAGAGGCAATGTAGCAAGGCTTGCTAGTCTTCAAGTGTTGAAGGAAAACATGCATGTCATGTTTTAATTATTTATCTCATCTCCCATGGCCATGGTGGAAGTGTTGGAAGCCATTAATGAGTGTTTGGAGCTCTTAAGGTCCAAAAATTCCAAGGGAGAAGGATCCATTTGAAGGCCAAGGCTTGGGGTATTTATAGGAAGAAGGTTAGGTGGGAGTAGGTGAGAAATAGGGCCCACATGCAGAAAATCCGCACCCAGCAGCAGAAATTCGCACCTCAGCAGCAGAAATTCGCACCCCCTTGGTCGGGGGTACGAAATTTCGTACCTCCCCTGGAGGTACGAAATTTCGAACCTCCCCAGGGGGTACGAAATTTCGAACCTCCCCAGGGGGTACGAAATTTCGAACCTCCCCTGGGGGTACGAAATTTCGAACCTCCCCAAGGGGTACGAAATTGCGAACCTCCCCAGGGGGTACGAAATTTCGAACCTCCCCTGAGGTACGAAATTTCGAACCTCGTCTGGAGGTACAAAGTTTCGAACCTTACCTGGAGATACGAAATTTCGAACCTCTCCTGGAGGTATGAAATTTATTAGGAGGGAGCTGAACTTCTTGGTGCTGAATCCCTACCTTTTTTAGGGTGTCGAAGCTCCTCAACAGGAAATGAAGGAATCCGCCGTTTTGCTGCGCCCGGACCCGCTTGACGGCCCGCCTTCGGCTCCGAGCATGGTTCGACTAAGAGTTCACTGGTCCTTGCGTTTGCGATGCGACTTCGACCCTGCTGCTTCGTGCTTTTTGAAGCTTGAGCGCGTTGCTCACTAAATATCTGACGTGTGACTGCTTTGACAAAATGGCATGTCAACAAACATAAATCAGAAGCTAGTTGGTATTGGAAAGGTACCTCCGTGACAGTAGTTTAGAAGTACTGTTTAATGGTATTTTATTCCTTGTTGTAAATTGACAACTAAATCAATCAATAAGGTACTTAGCATGCAAAAAGCTTACAAGAAATCCCCTAGACAATGACATTAGACACTCATGAATAGGCCCAGCCCAAGGGCAAGGCCCATGAGGCGGTCGAATTGGGTAACCCAGTCGGGAAGAGCAACCTGAGGGGGAAGAAGACTGTTAAATACTTTACAAATAAGTTCGAAGTAGCAATCTAAATAATTGACTTGATTGGCTGAGTGGTGTAGATATGGTATTATTTGGAAATGGGGCAGGTTCAAACCTTGGCATCCTTACTTTGATGATGAAGAAGAAGAAGAGGAAGCTAGGCACATGCATAAGTTTTTTGTATTGTGGGCAAGGTAAAAAAGGAGATGCTAGATGTTCTAGATGAATTGATGCATACATAAAAAAAATTGTTTCTACTATGCCTTAATTGACCTGTAATTTATGGAACAAAATTTTTTATGGACTTTTTAAGTTGGCATTTTCCACATTAACAATACTTATGTGAGTAATTTTTTATTAAGAATTAATCCTTTCCATGTTGAGAAAAACAATATGTATTTTTTTTTTGTAGAAGAGAATCGCTCGATAGAATAATTATCTCCAAGTAACAGCTAAAACCTACAGAAATTTTCTCTAGAAATCATTCTTTAATTGTGATTGAAGATATTTTAATATATTGTTGTGACCATTTTTTTGATATAACAAATATCACTTTAATAATATGATTTTGTAGTTCTACAAACACCTATTGTTCTACAGCCAAAGAAATGGAAGTAATGAAAATCTTTCATGCATGATGTTTCCACTGATTTTGTCAGTGACATTAAAATGTCAAGGTAACTCTATTATTATGATATTTTAGTCTTTGAATGCTTATTTGTAAGTTTATCTTTATATGTCTGATGTTAATTCATTTTCCTTTGCTTGCATATTTCTTGAACCATTAATATGTTGGTTAACAACAATGCACCAAGTGCAAAACAACGAGCTCTACATCTACTACATATCTCTTTTCACATTTTATTTTGGTAAGAAACTAGCTCTCTCAATGTGAATATAGAAGCACAATAAACCAAATAGTAATCTCTTGCTTCCTGGAAAATGGCCTGCACTTACTTTGACAAAAAGACAAAATATCTGAAAACATTCAAACTCAAGATTAGAACCATGTTTTGCTGAACTAGCACCATGTTTTTTACTTAGAGCATAACCAACCATGGCTTGTTCAGTTACTAAACAAGCTACGGAGCAACCAGGTGTGGCTTGTTCACTCACCCGTGGCTGGTTTGTGGCTAGTTTTGAGCTCCTTCGTGGCTGGTTCACTGGACAGAGGCTAGAGCTTATAATGGCAAAGAGTTTGCCGTTATAAGCTTATAACGGCAAACTCTTTGCCATTATAAGTTTATAACGGCATAGAGTTTGCCGTTATAAGCTTATAACGGCAAACTCTTTGCCGTTATAATACATAGCCATTACACTCCAACGGCTACCCCATTTTCCCTTCTAATACACCAACCTTCCTCCTTCTTCTTCCATACAACCACTCCACCTTCTCAACTTCAACTTCTTCAACAACAAAAATGTCTTCTTCCGCACCCAAGCGAAGCATCAAAAAATGCGGAAACAAGAATCCCATGTCCAAACCGACCTCTTCATCATATGCCATGCAACGGTCAGTCCAACAACATCAATCGTTGCAGCCATCTCACGAATATGGCTACTCACCGTATTCAAATTATCCATATCGACCATCGTACCAACCGCTCGCTCCTCCTAACTTTCCTCCCGTCCATTCGTCCGCCCCGCCACATTTTTACCAACGACCGCCCGTGCAAGGCGTGTACGATGATCATTCGTCGTATATGTCAATGATGATGCATACCGATCAAAGTCAACAACCTCACCTACCTCCGCAACAGATCGTGATTCGTGACCACGAAGGTACACAAAATCTGCAAAGACAGTTTTCGTATGGGTTTGTCTCTCCTAGTAACGAAGAAAATGTTGAAACTTAAACGGAGGAGGCGGAGGACGAAGATGCAAATGAGGATGCGAATGTTACAAATTCTGAAGAATTTAGTCAAGAATACACCGCACCTGTCAGTCCCGAATATAACCAAAAGAAGACGAAGTGGAAGTCTTTAAGCGGCATTTTCAGTAAACGACACCAAACCGAAGTTGAATCGGAGACGGATCCCGGAATAGAAGATGTTGAGGATGATCATGCTGAAGAGGAAGAAATTGCAGCGGATGGAAGAAGAAAACAATGTGAGTTTACTTCCGAGCAGTACGTTTCACTTGCTAAATCGTGGATACGCATTTCACAAGACAGCGTTGTTGGGAATAATATGAAAGGTTAGAAATTTTGGGAAAGAGTTGCAGATTTCTACAATTCGTTGGAAACGAGGAGTAGAATATGGGGATCACTTAGAGGCGGTTATAGAGTTATGAATGCTGCATGTCAAAACTATCTGGCAATACTGACAGGCTTGCAGAACAGGCAGCAAAGCGGTGCTGCACCTTATGACGTTGTAAGTATCGTAGATTACTTTTAAAAATAAGTTAGTATACTATGCTTGATTAGTTAGAAATGTCATACACTCATACAGTTTCGACTTTATGTTACAGATTGAAGAGTCACGAATGGCCTACCAACGAATGTATGGACTTCCATTTAAATTTAACGACTGTTTCGAGCTTCTATCTAGGTTGCCAAAGTGGAAGAACCCAAGCAACTTCATGGTTGAATAGCAGAACAAAGCTAGAAGGATGAACTACTCCGAATCTAGTCCAGGAAGTGACCCAAGCTCGCAAGAAAGAAACCCTTTATTTGGAACTAGTGACGGACGGCCTATTGGCAGAGCCAAGTCAATTCAGCTGGAGCAACGCGGTGCAGAGTTCTCTAGATTTATTGAAACAGTAGAGAATTCAGCTACGGAGACAAAAGAGCATAGACTTCAATTTTCGAAGCAAAGAAACCGCAGCGACGAAGAGTTCCACAAAGCAGTTAGTGTTGATAGAGAACTTCCCAGACAACAACATATGGAGAAACAAGCCCTGTTACGAGCAAGGCTGGAGAAGAAGGAAGCACTGGTGCGGGAGAGAAATTATGTTAAAATGATTACATGTGATTTTAGTAAGCTTTCCCTTTAACAGCAAGAACTAGTAAAAGAGCAGATTGCAGAGTACAGAAGAAGCAAAGGAAGCGGAGGCGGAAGCTGTAGTGGCTCGTTTGAGGACTAGCTATGTATGTTGGGTTAAGTTGCAATATGACTGTGAACTGCTTGTAGTAGTTACGTACTAGTGGGTATTTATGTACTAGATAGGGTTTAGTTGTAATATGATTGTGTCATATTTGTAGTATGTATGCAGTAGTTGTTTATGTAGTAGCTGTACATGTTGGGTTGAGTTGTAATATGATTGTGATCTGTTTTTAGTATTTGTGTACTGGTTGTTGAAACAATGGTACAATCGACAATATGATTGGAAACTAGATTTATTGACCCAACTACACACTGATACATAGTGCACGAGTGCAAACCGATACATAGTTCTAGTACCAACTACTGATTCCGACTATTTCTTCCTTTATGCGCCCACAAATGATCCACTAACTGGTCACGCAATTGGAAGTGTGCAGCTTGATCTTCAATATGTTGAACCATATCAACATACTCGTCCATTGAGTTTACATCTTTATGGGGTTTTGCATTTGACCCCGTAAACATGTCACGATAATTAGACTTTTGATTCTTATACCCACCTCTTTTAGACTCCACAATAATGTTATGTATTATTATACAAGCATACATGATTTCTGAAAGCACTCTTGCATGATGAAAACGAGCAGGATTGCGTAAAATATGAAATCGGGCTTGTAGAACACCAAAAGTACGTTCGATGTCCTTTCTGTAGCTAGCTACTTTCTCAGTGAAATAACGTTCTTTGTCATTTGATGGTACTCTGTATCCTTGAATCAAAGTTCTCCACTTTGGGTATATTCCGTCCACTAGATAGTATCCAGTTTTGTGTTCGATATTACCAACGTTATATGAAACATCTGTTGACAGTCCGTTAGCAAGCTCTGTGAGAAGATATGATTGTTTTAAAACATTTATATCATTCAATGAACCTGGGACTCCAAAAAAAGCATGCCCAACCCATAAATCGTTTGTTGCTACTTCTTCAAGGATTATTGATTGCACTTTCTTATGTCCGGTGAACATTCCTTTCCATCCCGTTGGGCAGTTTTTCCAAGGCCAGTGCGTGCAATCTAAACTTCCAAGCATACCTGGAAATCCTCTAGCTTCTCCTCTACGTAGTATCCTGCTTATATCATTTGGTCCAGGTGTCCGTAGATACTCGTTTCCGAACTCTTGAACAACTGTTTTACAGAATTCTTTCAGACACTCTATTGATGTTGATGCTGCAATTCTGAAATATTCATCCATTTGGTCGCCAGCTTTTCCATAGCTTAACATCCTCAACGCCGTTGAAATTTTGATGTGGGGCGAATGGCCAATTTCTTGTGCTCCGTTCAGTCTATAAGTGAAATATGGATTTGACTGATTAAGTTTAAGATAAATTTTAGAGAAGATTGTCGGACTCATACGATAACGACGGCGGAACAAAGTTATATCGTAGGTTTGATTGTCGATGAAGTAATCTCTCATTAGTCTTTCATGTCCAATCCTGTAGTCTCTCTTATACCGCCGGTCACGCCGGCCAGGCATACTACCTCGATGGTTGCTAATTGAGCTTTCAGCGAAATTATTGGAATACCCAACCATTGTGTGTTGCTCCAGCTGCTCCTCTGTCTCTTCCTCATCTTCTAGGTCATAATCGTCAGTTTGATTCATGTGGTAGTAATAGTGACATAGATTTGGATCCATTGCTTGCTTTTTTTATAAATTGAGTTTCGTTGTTCTGCCTAAGTGTAGACGTACGACAGATATATATATAAGCAATGATGGTTAACATATTTTAACTATATTTTTTGGCAATAATGGTTCCGACCTAATGATTGGGATAGTAATGATTCTGTCATTGAGTAGTCAATTCAGAAAGTTGTTGTGTTGTGAACGGTTGGCACTAATGGTTGGCAATAATGGTTCCGACATAAAGGTTGGGATAGTAATGATTCTTTCATTGAGTAGTTAGTTCAGAAAGTTGTTGTGTTGTGCAAGGTTGGCACTAATGGTTGGCAATAATGGTTCCGACATAAAGGTTGGGATAGTAATGATTCTGTCATTGAGTAGTCAATTCAGAAAGTTGTTATGTTATGAACGGTTGGCACTAATGGTTGGCAATAATGGTTCCGACATAAAGGTTGGGATAGTAATGATTCTGTCATTGAGTAGCCAATTCAGAAAGTTGTTGTGTTGTGAATGGTTGGCACTGATGGTTGGCAATAATGGTTACGACATAAAGGTTGGGATAGTAATGATTCTGTCATTGAGTAGTCAATTCAGAAAGTTGTTGTGTTGTGAACGGTTGGCACTAATGGTTGGCAATAATGGTTCCGACATAAAGCTTGGGATAGTAATGATTCTGTCATTGAGTAGTAAATTCAGAAAGTTGTTGTGTTGTGAACGGTTGGCACTAATGGTTGGCAGATTGAGTAGGCAATAATGGTTTGGATAATATCTCTGCGTTGAGTAGTCAAATTCCTTTATAATTGTTTGGATAATATCTCTGCGTTGACTTGTCAATTCGGACAAATGATGTGATATAAAGTGATATCCAAATATGTTTAAAATCTCCACTAAATTCGACCAGTGGAGTAGGATACGGGGATACAACAATTTATAAAGATACAACAATAAACATAAAGATATAATAGTTTATAACGGTACAACAACTGCAGACATAACATGCGAACTAGCTTCGTAAAAGTATGAAGTGAAAATTAGCAACTTCAGTAAACCCCATTTTACGTTTTAGTCTTATGGGAATCACAGGATGTTCAATCGCAACTGGGCATTTTCACTTTGAACACGTCTATTCTCACGTTCGAGTTCATTACAATATGCTATTCCCCGAGGACACAAAGGTTGGTCTATCCAGTCCGTGTAATTGCAACCATTTGGATTGGCTGGACATCGCTGCATGCGCCGACCTATATTGTTGCCCTCTGCTTGAACTACAACTTCAACCGCATACCCGCAATAGCAACGAACTGGAAAAGAATCCACTACATGTTCATGCAGTGGTACACGAAAGAACTCTTCTTCTTGCGTTGATTGAGTGACCTCTTGTTGAGATGGTACTTGAACAGGTGGTACTGGGGTTTCATGTGGAGTTTGAACGTTCACTTGTTCGTACGGCAGTATAGTACGCGGTTTCTTTTGGTTTAGGAACTGAAGTTCGTCTTCAAGCTCCTGTAGCCTCATGTTTTCGTAAGCTTGTTCCTCGGAATCTGTAGATGTTGCCCACGAAGACATTTTCAGTGAGTGCGAATCAAAGGATGTGCTCTAAGAATGGGGAAGAAGTTGTTTGGGTTTTTCATGTTTTGAGTAAATTAACGTATATATAGCTGGAAGATGGGCAATGGTGTGAACGGTCAAAAGCTACACTGTAGGGAACACTAAATGGAATCTGGCAGATGACATGACTGCGCTATGCGAAGTATGCACGACTTGACCAGTCATTGCGCTACAGTTGGTTGAGCCATTACGTTCTTACGTAGAATATGGAGTTATCTACAAACCTTGTTATGTTGGCGCATTATGTAAGAATTTTGCATTTGTAAATGAGAAGACGATAATCTTGTTCACGATCAAATTGAAACAGTAATACATTCCAAACCACACTTACAGGAACCAGAACAACATAACATAGCAACATCAAATTCAAAGTAGAGTAATAAATCTTCGATTCAAGAAAAACTAAATCCTAACGATTTCTGAGATAGCCAGATCTAGTTGCATCCGCAACAATCTTGTTCAACCGCCTTATTTCGGCTTGCGCTTCCAATGCATATTAAAGTCCACGTTGGCACATTGGCGGGTCTATCCACTGCATAAAATTACAACAGTGAATATCATTGGGGTAATACCTATGGTCTTCGAAGGCAGGACATCCGAAGAATCAGCGTCCAGCATTTTTTTCAGTTTTGGCAACAACAGCAACCGATTCATCTCCGCAACAGCAAATAGGGTAAGCTCCATTAGGTAGCGTTGGACCGATCGGATGTAGGGGCTCGATTTCTTGTCCTACGTATACGATCTGCTTACCAGGTCTTTGATTTGCTACAACTTCACGCAATCGAGCGTTGAAAAATTTTGTTCTCGGCTTCACTGATTTAGAATGAACTTGTGCTCCTTCACCGAATTCCACCATAGGCTTGTTGTGTTGTACACTATTCCTTGACCGTTCAAACTCTTCATAACACTTATTCATTGTTTCATCGTCAATCTCCAAGTTGTCCATAGCTTCAATACAAAACAAATCCTTAAACATTTGAATTGGATGGGAAGTGTATGGAATTTTTGTTCTGTTAGAGAAATTAACCTGGTGCATATTTATTGCTGCGTTTACACAAAAAGCCGGGATAGATTTGTAAAAAGAAATGTTGAACTTCCCAACAGAAACACAAAGTAGGTGATACCCGTGATAAATTTATGGTTTTGATATTTAATGCATCAACTTTTTTAGTAACATAATTACTGGTACTGTATCAATGTATAGTGTATCACTGTTTGCACTGTGTACTGTTTGACCGTTTCCGTAAAATGTTTGACGTAAAGTATGCTAACCCTTTTTTTAAACTCCTACACGTATTGAAAAGGTTAATGCACCCGCGGACGACCCCTATTTTTAACTCGTAATCTCGAAAATGTGATAATAAGTTACAAATAATGACAAATTACACGAACGGTAGATTAGACAAACAGTAGGTTCCATATATAAATTCAGCCTACATAACCTAAACATTACACAGCTCTTGGGATACATACTTCGTTCAAACCACAGTGATGGTTTTGAACTAAAATAAAGCAAAAAGATAAAAGTGATACGAGACGTAACGATACAGTACATAGTACGCATAACATAAAATATTTAAATCCTAATTTAACCCACGTTGCAGGCGATAATTTGCATTGCTTAGGTCGTTTACTTGATTTCGCAGCTTTCTTATTTCCTCCTCTAGTTCCAAAGCATACGTAATTGCTCGACGGGGAAAACGGTCATCTATCCACTGTCCAAACTCGCATCCGTTGCCACGTACTGGACAACTATAATATCGACGTCCAACGTCATTTCCATGACGGACCACTAATTGCGGTGCTTCGAATCCACAAAAGCATACGATATTTGCGGATTGAACCTCACCTTCTTCTACCGTGGCTCTAACGCGAGGAATTATGAGGTTAGACCTGCGCTCATGTTGTCGATTACGATTGTCATGCTGGTGTCGTATTTCCAGTTCATGCATTCCTGCTTCAAGTTCTAATTGTCGCACCTCGTCATTGTTTCGCTCTTCCATTTCGATATACCACTCTGTTGGTTCTCTGGGTGTGGACGGATCAGGGGTTGATGGTCCTGAGAGAAGGTCCGTGTAATTGTAAGAAGATGGATACGATATTGGCATTTTTCTTATTTGAGATACAGTTTCCAGTCCGTATGGATCGGGTATTGCTTAAGCAATGTTAGCTATATATAGGAGGAGATTTAGTTACCACTGCATAAGGATATTACTTCCCGTTTTCAAAAGACACGGAATGTGAAAACAAATTGACAACGGGTAATTGCAACCGTTGGACTGTGCTCTGTATACTGTGCACTATTTACTGCACACTGTCCGCTGTATACTGTACACTGTGCACTATTTCCTGTAGCTACGTTGGAAAATGCGTTCATAACTTTAGAAAAAGTGTGACATGACCACACTCTGGTCTGAAAACTGTAGAAAAAGAGTGACCGGCCTACACACTAGGAAAAGATATATCCTGTACAAAAATATAATGGCAAACTGTTTCCCGTTATTTTTTTTTGTCGTGGCACCACAGTGGCTACTTAATCGGTCGCATTCCCTACCTTTATATACGAACCTACCTCCTCCTTGTTCCACACAACCAGACCACCTTCTCAAATTCTTTTTTGACAACCAGAAAAATGTCTTCGTCTGAACCGAAGCGTACCGGCAAAAAATCTGCAAGCAAGAAACCCATGGCCCAATCGCACTCGTCATCGTATGCCATGCAACGTCCAGTCCATGACCAGCAATCGTTTCTCCCAACTCACGAATACGGATACTCACCTTATTCAAACGAAGATGCCTCTTCCATTCATCAAAGATCTGGAAAAGAGATTGTACTCGAAGGGAAGGTATCCGAGCCACTAGGGACGATTGGATACAACCCTATTTGCCATTGTGGACAAGTGTCGGTCGTTGTTGACAAGACCGAAACAAATGTCGGTCGTCGATTTTTCGGTTGTCAAGCCTTGAACGACCACATGAATTATCCTGATGACATTGATTGTTGTTGCTTCAAGGAGTGGATTAACCCTCCCATTTGCGAACGTGGACGTCAGTATGCACTCGAAGCGCAAGAAGAAATAAGATGTTGTGTAACAACCCGTATTTCTAATAATCTGTTATAACATAAATTGAGGCAGAATTAAATTATAAAATGGGAATCAAGGGAAACGGGCTATGCCATTGCGTTCGTCTCGGAAAAATACGCGAAATAGAGTCCGAGTTTTCGAAAATCGGAGTCCGAATGGCCCAGATATGGCCCGTCGAAGTTTTCAGAAAATTCAAGTTTTAAAATCAGATTCAAATTTAAAGAATTGGGCCAGCTGGGCCAAGGCGGGAAAAATCCCGCCAGGACCCCATGTCGACAGGCCTGTCGACAGGGGTCTAGGCATGTCGACTGCCCTGTCGACAGCCCTGTCGACAGGGGGTGCACGGGCTGCTTAGCCTGGTGCACCATTTCTGATTAGGGTTGGACTTGTGGCTTGTTTCTAGAGAGTTCCGGGATCTGATGGACCTAATTGAATCTAGGGTTAATCCTATGGTTCAAATCACTAACCTAATCTATAAATAAGACCCTAACCTACCCTAAATCATTCATTATTCATCCTAGTAACTAAACTATGCCAAAATCCATCCTCTCATGGCCTCCACCCTCTTCATACAATTCCTAATTTAATTCCTATGTGATTTTCCATGCATACGAGCATATTTAGGCTTGTATGATCCTCCTTAGCTTGCATTAAAGGCTTGTTTTTCTATTGGCATCATAAAGGAGGAGTCTTGATCAAGTTTGCTTACATTTGGGGGTTTTAATTAGTTGCATAAGGAGTTTCTTGCATTTGTTATACTCATTTGAGTCCGCATAAGCATTGTAAGCCCTCTTACCTTCACTTTACAAACTCTAAAGTTAATATGTGGTGAAAGTTGAGATTTATGTGAGTTTAGTTGATTATGCATGCTTATGCGAACTCACTATACCATGTTTTACATGTTTCATAAGTTATGCATGCATATGCGAGTTTACTATGCCATGTTCTACATGTTTAATGGATTATGCATGTTTATGCAAGTGTACTAAGCCATGATTTGCAAGTTAATTGAGTTATGCATGTATACTAAGCCATGATTTGCAAATTTAACAAGTTATGAATGTTTATGCAAGTTTGCTAAGCCATGATTTGTATGTTTATTGAGTTATTCATGTTTATGCAAGTTTAAAATGACAAGTTGTACATGTTTTGACAAGTTGTGCATGTTTATGCAAGTTTAAAATGACAAGTTGTGCATGTTTTGACAAGTTGTGCATGTTTTGACAAGTTGTGCATGTTTTGACAAGTTGTGCATGTTTATGGTAATATGCAAGTTCACTATGCTAAGTTGTGCAAGTCTAACATGTTATGCATGATTGTTGTGCAAGTTTATCATGTATGTTGTGCCAAGTTCCCTCTTCCTATCCTTTATGCGTTATTACGAATATGTAAGCGATAGAATGACGTTGGGGGTTTTGGGTAAACTTAAAATACATGAAAATATAAGATTGGGAATTTACCTATTAAGTTAGGTCTACCCCTTGGGAATTTACCTATTAAGTTAGGTCTACCCAAGTAATTGTTGACTTGTAATTATGTTTTGAAATAAAGTGGACATGACACTTAGAAAACATAAGTGTGGCCAACTCGAGGTTGGGTTGAGTTTGTAGCGTAATTCTACCCGGAACCGACCGGCTTAACTAGTGGCTACAAACAATAGGACCCAATGTGAGAAGTTGGTCATGTGGTGCCAAAACCCGAGGTTAGACTAAGTTGTGGTGTAAGCCTACCCGGACCCGCCCGGCCTAACTAGTAACCACAACAAGGTCTAATGTGAGAGGTTGAGGTGCATTAAGTTAATCAATGCCTCATGATTAGGGTTAAGTCAGGGTCCACTAATACTTAACAAATTTGGGGATTCAAGGGATGAAAATGGGGTTAAGTTACACTTAACCAATTTAGTCAATTTGGGAATACAAGGGATTGGATGGGGTTAAGTGGTGAACCGTTGATTTCACTTAACTAATTTAATCCATGATTAGTGAAGGGTTAAATCACACTTAACCTTCTTAGGAAACCCTAGCAGCGTGGTCTGTTCCAGCAGTAATCCCAGTTTGGTATCATTCACAACCCTAGGGGCTAGGCTAGGGCGGGGCACGATTACTGGACTGATGTAAGCGACCAAAGCGACGGCTGAGTGGTACAGCGGTGCGGGTCCGGCGGGCTACGGATGTGCACGTAGTCCGATGTTGGACAAACTCGAGGCACGGGTACCAGTAGGCTTAGACTGTGCATTATTGCTTAAGTGTCTGGGGTTGACACCCGAGGGCTTGATACACCCAAAGGTGGACCCAGCACAGTCTAACTACATCCATGTGGGCCGTAGGGACACCAACACTTGACGTGTTAGGTTTATAGGGAGCCGATCGACTAGACCGTTGGGCTGGACCTTATATGAAGGTCACTTCATGTTATTGGGCCAAAGTTTGGGCTGAGGGATCAATACCTGTTATGTTGGTTTACTAGTACACCGTGGTGAAAAACTTAACCATGTTTATGCGATGACACCTCTATCTATCTTGTAGTTAATTCACCATGCCAGTATGTTGTTATCTATGATCATCTCAGTTTCCATCATGATGTTAACTTTATTAGTTTATAGATTGATCGTAGCAGGGCTTACTCAGTCTTTTTGACTGACCCGTTTTGTTTCGCCTCTTTTCTTCCGTTTCCCCCCCCCCCCAGGTTCTCAGGGAGGGAATACAGGAGCCTAGCTTGGATCTTAGCTGCTTTCCTAGATAGCTCATGTATGCTTTGGACTTGAGCTCACTATGGTTTTTCTTCCACTTTGGGGATAGCTACTTTTATGTTTTCTTTTTCAGTTCAGATGAAGTTATTTCATGTACTAGACTTGTTTATTTGGGAAATTGACATTTTGATGTACCAGACTTGCGTTTTTGAAATGGTTTAAGAATCTTCCGCTGTTTTATCTACTTACTCTGTTTATTTATATATATATGTGTCATGTCCTGCCTTGCTATATCATTATGCATGTTTACCAATAATGCCCCTCCAAAGCTAGTGCATTCCCTTGCGAGTGACCCTGACGGAGGTGGGGTGTTACATTTTGGTATCAGAGCATATGGTTTACGAGAAGGGATAAAAAGGTTTTAAAAACTTTTGAAAAACTATTTTCAAAACCAAGTATAAAGTATTTTCCAAGGAAAAGTCTAGTTGTTTTTAAAGGCTATTCCCCAAAAGCCATTAGCACTATCCTTTGACCCCTCGTTTGAACTCTTTTCTTTTCGTTTCCAGCATGTCTGATAATCTCATCTCGCCCGAAGGAGTAACGATACCCGATTGGTTTCGTCGGTACTTGGAAGTCACGGCACCGGTCCCGGGTGTCCCTAATGTTGTCTCCCCAGTCGAGGCCGTTGTTCCTCCTCCTCCTCCCGTAGCTGATGTTCCTCTTCCCCCTCAGCCTCCACAAGCGGATTTCGCGGAAACTTGCAAGAACTTTAAGATGATGGGTGGCAAAAATTTTAATGGAACAGAGACTTTTGTAGAAGCAAGGAATTGGTTGAAAGAGACCGAAGATCTTTTAGCCACCTTTGATATAGGTGACCGCAGGAAGGTTTTATTGGCAGTATGGTTGCTAAAGGAAGAAGCTGCACGTTGATGGGTAGTCACCACCGCGACCAGGCCAATTGAGGCTTGGGATGACTTTAGAGGAAGGTTCGGACTGAGATTCTTATCACTGAAGCAAGGGGACATGACTATTAGGGAATACATAGATAAGTTTAATCAACTGGCTTGGGTCGATTTGGACTTAGTTAATACAGCTCAGAAGAAGGCCCTACACTTTGCTCTAGGATTAAACGAGCCATTACGTGATTTGGCCCTGTCTCATATACCCTTGGGGGCGACTTTCGAGAGTTTAGTGAATTTGGCCCTACTTCAAGAAGAAGATAACAATGACAAGAAAGAGGTCAAGGCGAATGAGTCTCAAGGCAAGAGAGTAAATTCCGGGAAACGGGGCAAGAATATGAAATGTAACTTCTGTGGTAAAGTTGGACATATAGCCAAGGAATGTAGGAAGAAGGAAAAGAGAAAGCGGGGCGAATGCTTCATTTGTGGTGAGTTTGGACATTTCAGCAAGGATTGCCCGAGGAAACAAGGGCAAGGCCAGACTCAGTGTGCAGGACTATCTGGAGGGCGAGTTCATCCCCTCAGCACCAGCTTATGATAGAGGTATTGTTTCTGTGGAAATCTTGTTTACATTTTCTGACTTTCCCTGATTCGTACTTTGTTTGGTTCTGGCACATCGCATGTTTTATTTCATCTGATCTAGTTGAAAGTTTTGCACCTAAGTACTAGTGTAGTTGATGATCCCGTATGTGTTTCAAATCCAATTGGGGGTTCTGCCCGTTTGTCTGTGGTCTGAGTGGATTTGAAAATTTCTATCTGGAGTATAGAATTCTCGTGGGATGTTTATATTCTCGATTTCAGGGGATATGGGTTGGTTTTGGGCATGGAATGGTTGTCCTGTGTTGAAGCCATTTCTGGTTTTTGTATATAGGGTTGCGAGGCTCATGATCCGCCTCGGTAATACCCTAGAAATTTCTAGCAACCCTAGGGGTCCCGTCATGTTATGTTTTCTTGAATCCCTCAACTCGTCTATCGATAGTTTGAAATCGGTGAGGGAGGTCCGAGAATATCCTGATATCTTGGGTGGAGTGAAGGGGTTACCCCTGGACGTGGGATAGATTTCCGCATTATCTGGTTGGTAATACCAAGCCAGTTTCGTGGTCGGTTAGGCACATGACCTCACGAGGTGAGAATTAAGAAAGCAAGTCAAGGAGTTGCTTGAAAAGAACTTCCTTAGACGAGGCATTTTCGAGTAGGGTGCTCCAGTAGTATTCGTTACTGATGTGGACAGTTTGCTTCGCTTATGGGGTTATTATCGTGAGAGGAATAGATAACCGTTACCAAGGATCAATGATTTGTTTGATCAGCTTGTAGGAGCATCTGTTTTCTTTTGATCTAGTTACCAGATTCCATCAGCTTAGGATGGCTGAGGATGGAATTGACAAGACTGCGTTTAGGACTCTAGATGGATTTTTAGAGTGGCTAGTCATACTATTTGGTTTGACTAAGGCACCCGCATATTACGTGAACTTGATGGGTAGGGTGTTTAGGGAGTCCTTAAACAAGTTTGTCATGGTCGTCATAGACGATATTTTGATCTCCTCAAAAGAACGAGGAAGAACATGCTATACATCTCAAGGAGGAGATGGATACGCTTAGAGCCACCAGTTGAAGGTCAAGTTCTCCAAATATCACTTTGGAGGAAAGAAGTTGGATTTCTTGGGCACATAGTTCCTAAGTAAGGCTTAGCGGTGGATTCCGCTAAAGTGGTTGCGGGTTGAGACCGAAAAACTCTGAGGAGGGCAATTGAAGTAAGAAGCTTCCTCCGTTTGGCTAGTTGGTTAGCATTACCTGAGCTTAGACTTCCTCTTCAGGATCAAGAAGGGGGTTTCACAGAAGGAAAGACCCGCAGTTAGTCAAGAACATGGACCAGTTGATTCGAGGCGAGATGTTAAGTCACCTCGTTAGATATATTATAGATGACAAGAGATGACTAAGGCGCGATGAGAGATTAGGTGTTCCTCGAGTGGAAGACTTGGTAAAGAAGGTTCTTGAAGATGCGCATCACTCGAGGAGGTGGCCGAGCTGGTCTCCTGATGCATGTTGTGCCACCAGGTTAAGGTCAAGTCATAGAAGCCCAGTGGGCTATTACCTCCATTGGAAGTTCTGCAAGGGAAGTGTGGAAACATCTCGATAGATTATGTGGATGGATTACCTAGATCAAAGAAAGGGGATACGGGTATGAGGGACAAAATAGGTAGACTCACGAAGAGTGCTCATTTCAGTCCGGTGAAGAGCAAGAGGACTGCGTCATGGTTAGCAACGGTTTACCCTCAAGAAGTTGGCCAGTTTTGAAATAGCCTACAGGAAGCCATGAGTAGACAACTGAATCTAGGTATGGCCTATCACTCATAGGCGGATGGTTCATTTCGATTAAGCGTGAGTTATAGAAAATCCCGTTTAGAAGGGCAACTAGCAACGTGGATTGGTATTTTCGAGGAAAGTTTTGCTGCGTGAAATACTTTATAGTAAGTAGGCGAGATCCAGGATTCACTAGTGAATTTTGGAGAGCTTGCATGAAATCATGAGGTTATAGTATGTTTAAGCCAAGTATACAGAAAGAAGAATAAGTGGAAGAGAACGACAAGGGGCGACAATGAAATGAGTTCCAACTCGAATTTGGGAAATAGGAGTTAGGAAGCTAAGGAATCATGAAGTGAAAGATAGTCAAAGCACAGTTGAGTTAAGCTCAAGGAAACGTGACTAAGAAGAGTAAAGACTAGATGCACGCATCATATCTCTTTGTAAGAGTGCATCCTTGATCCTTGTTTTCCGGTGGAGCTTGTTTGCAAGTTGTCTTTGGTATATATCCTCTCGGTCCCATTCTCGATCTTATTTCTGTTGTGAACTCCATAAGGGGGTTAAGACTCATCGGTTAGTACTATATGTCAAAGTTTGAATGGATTTCTTGTAATCCAAAAAGGAGTTTGTCTAGTTTATCTAGTTTATCTAGTTTATCGTGTCTATCTTGTCATGAGAACCTTAGGTAGAAACCCTTTTGGTTGAAACATGTGTTTGAAACATGTTATGCTTGATGGTTGCAAGTGGTTGCAAGTGTTTGCAAGTGGTTGCTCGTGGATGCATTATACACAATTAGGCACTAGATCGGCTCGCACACTCCTCATATTGCATATGCATGAGTGTTTATGCTTATTCATGGATGGAAATTGTGTGTTATCACATGGATGTTGCATATGGGTGAAAGTTATGTGCACTCATATAGATATTATGAATTATGTTAGGAATTTGCATACATATGGATTCATTTCACTGACATACATATGCATTAAGGAGGTTTACTGTATCAGTAACCGCCTGATCTTTGCATTAGATAAGACATACATGTGCATTAAGGAGGTTTACTGTATCAGTAACCGCCTGATCTTTGCATTAGATAAGTACATATACACACACTTTTGCATATGTTCATACCACATTTAGAATCTTTTAAGGACAATGATTGCTCGTGGATGATGCTTTGAGTAGATGGATGATTGGATGGTAGGATACGTTCTTCCTAACTTGAAGATTTCGGGGACGAAATCCTTTAAGGAGGGGAGAATGTAACAACCCGTATTTCTAATAATCTGTTATAACATAAATTGAGGCAGAATTAAATTATAAAATGGGAATAAAGGGAAACGGGCTATGCCATTGCGTTCGTCTCGGAAAAATACGCGAAATAGAGTCCGAGTTTTCGAAAATCGGAGTCCGTATGGCCCAGATATGGCCCGTCGAAGTTTTCAGAAAATTCAAGTTTTAAAATCAGATTCAAATTTAAAGAATTGGGCCAGCTGGGCCAAGGCGGGAAAAATCCCGCCAGGACCCCATGTCGACAGGCCTGTCGACAGGGTTCTAGGCATGTCGACAGCCCTGTCGACAGGGGGTGCACGGGCTGCTTAGCCTGGTGCACCATTTCTGATTAGGGTTGGACTTGTGGCTTGTTTCTAGAGAGTTCCGGGATCTGATGGACCTAATTGAATCTAGGGTTAATCCTATGGTTCAAATCACTAACCTAATCTATAAATAAGACCCTAACCTACCCTAAATCATTCATTATTCATCCTAGTAACTAAACTATGCCAAAATCCATCCTCTCATGGCCTCCACCCTCTTCATACAATTCCTAATTTAATTCCTAAGTGATTTTCCATGCATACGAGCATATTTAGGCTTGTATGATCCTCCTTAGCTTGCATTAAAGGCTTGTTTTTCTATTGGCATCATAAAGGAGGAGTCTTGATCAAGTTTGCTTGCATTTGGGGGTTTTAATTAGTTGCATAAGGAGTTTCTTGCATTTGTTATACTCATTTGAGTCCGCATAAGCATTGTAAGCCCTGTTACCTTCACTTTACAAACTCTAAAGTTAATATGTGGTGAAAGTTGAGATTTATGTGAGTTTAGTTGATTATGCATGCTTATGCGAACTCACTATACCATGTTTTACATGTTTCATAAGTTATGCATGCATATGCGAGTTTACTATGCCATGTCCTACATGTTTAATGGATTATGCATGTTTATGCAAGTGTACTAAGCCATGATTTGCAAGTTAATTGAGTTACGCATGTATACTAAGCCATGATTTGCAAGTTTAACAAGTTATGCATGTTTATGCAAGTTTGCTAAGCCATGATTTGTATGTTTATTGAGTTATGCATGTTTATGCAAGTTTAAAATGACAAGTTGTACATGTTTTGACAAGTTGTGCATGTTTATGCAAGTTTAAAATGACAAGTTGTGCATGTTTTGACAAGTTGTGCATGTTTTGACAAGTTGTGCATGTTTTGACAAGTTGTGCATGTTTATGGTAATATGCAAGTTCACTATGCTAAGTTGTGCAAGTCTAACATGTTATGCATGATTGTTGTGCAAGTTTATCATGTATGTTGTGCCAAGTTCCCTCTTCCTATCCTTTATGCGTTATTACGAATATGTAAGCGATAGAATGACGTTGGGGGTTTTCGGTAAACTTAAAATACATGAAAATATAAGATTGGGAATTTACCTATTAAGTTAGGTCTACCCCTTGGGAATTTACCTATTAAGTTAGGTCTACCCAAGTAATTGTTGACTTGTAATTATGTTTTGAAATAAAGTGGACATGACACTTAGAAAACATAAGTGTGGCCAACTCGAGGTTGGGTTGAGTTTGTAGCGTAATTCTACCCGGAACCGACCGGCTTAACTAGTGGCTACAAACAATAGGACCCAATGTGAGAATTTGGTCATGTGGTGCCAAAACCCGAGGTTAGACTAAGTTGTAGTGTAAGCCTACCCGGACCCGCCCGGCCTAACTAGTAACCGCAACAAGGTCTAATGTGAGAGGTTGAGGTGCATTAAGTTAATCAATGCCTCATGATTAGGGTTAAGTCAGGGTCCACTAATACTTAACAAATTTGGGGATTCAAGGGATGAAAATGGGGTTAAGTTACACTTAACCAATTTAGTCAATTTGAGAATACAAGGGATTGGATGGGGTTAAGTGGTGAACCGTTGATTTCACTTAACTAATTTAATCCATGATTAGTGAAGGGTTAAATCACACTTAACCTTCTTAGGAAACCCTAGCAGCGTGGTCTGTTCCAGCAGTAATCCCAGTTTGGTATCATTCACAACCCTAGGGGCTAGGCTAGGGCGGGGCACGATTACTGGACTGATGTAAGCGACCAAAGCGACGGCTGAGTGGTACAGCGGTGCGGGTCCGGCGGGCTACGGATGTGCACGTAGTCCGATGTTGGACAAACTCGAGGCACGGGTACCAGTAGGCTTAGACTGTGCATTATTGCTTAAGTGTCTGGGGTTGACACCTGAGGGCTTGATACACCCAAAGGTGGACCCAGCACAGTCTAACTACATCCATGTGGGCCGTAGGGACACCAACACTTGACGTGTTAGGTTTATAGGGAGCCGATCGACTAGACCGTTGGGCTGGACCTTATATGAAGGTCACTTCATGTTATTGGGCCAAAGTTTGGGCTGAGGGATCAATCCCTGTTATGTTGGTTTACTAGTACACCGTGGTGAAAAACTTAACCATGTTTATGCGATGACACCTCTATCTATCTTGTAGTTAATTCACCATGCCAGTATGTTGTTATCTATGATCATCTCAGTTTCCATCATGATGTTAACTTTATTAGTTTATAGATTGATCGTAGCAGGGCTTACTCAGTCTTTTTGACTGACCCGTTTTGTTTCGCCTCTTTTCTTCCGTTTCCCCCCCCCCCCCCACCAGGTTCTCAGGGAGGAAATACAGGAGCCTAGCTTGGATCTTAGCTGCTTTCCTGGATAGCTCATGTATGCTTTGGACTTGAGCTCGCTATGGTTTTTCTTCCACTTTGGGGATAACTACTTTTATGTTTTCTTTTTCAGTTCAGATGAAGTTATTTCATGTACTAGACTTGTTTATTTGGGAAATTGACATTTTGATGTACCAGACTTGCGTTTTTGAAATGGTTTAAGAATCTTCCGCTGTTTTATCTACTTACTCTGTTTATTTATATATATATGTGTCATGTCCTGCCTTGCTATATCATTATGCATGTTTACCAATAATGCCCCTCCAAAGCTAGTGCATTCCCTTGCGAGTGACCCTGGCGGAGGTGGGGTGTTACATGTTGAGCAAGATTAAGACGGGTACGACAAGAGATGGTCCATTCCCTAGACCATGGTAGGTGTACGTGTTTGAATTTGATGCTTGTGTGCTCAGTTGTTGTAGTTTGTATGATTATGGTTTGGCATTTCCTTCTGTTGTACTAGTTGTCATTGTTTCAGTTGTTATAATTGCTCAATAGTTGTACTAGATGTTGAAGTTTGTATGAATATGGTTTGGCATTTCCTTCTGTTGTACTCATTGTCATTGTTTCAGTGATTGTGGCTTGGCATTTTATTCTATCGCAAGCAGAAATAAGGCACCTAGGAACGGTCCATTTTTCGTAACTCTTTCGTGAATTGAAATGGTTAAAGCACCGGTGGACGACCCTTATTTTTAAACTCCTACATATACACAAAATTACCACCATGACAAAACAATTACGAATAATGCTTCCAAAGGCTGCTACAGTCAATGAAATGACTAGACACTGAGTCATACAACAATATTACATACTACAATATCACTGTGAATTTAATACGAGTCACGTGTATGTAGATTGTACCCTTTCACATGCACGTATGGCATGATTGGACCAGTCACTGAGAAGAAATAATTAAAGACGCTTCTCCATCATTCGTAGCTGGAATTCCATTAAAAGTCTCCATCTTTCGCACACTGCATTGAGTAGTCTCTTCCGAATTAAATGACAACAGTATACGAAATTAATAGTAACTGCCCACATTTGTTGTGATGTGAAAAGTCACTGTAGGGAATCTAACGTAATATCACGAGATTAATAGTACATGCCAACATTTCATGTGATGGCACCATTTTTCGTGCTGCATTGATGTGACCGGTCATTGTACAGAATCACCCATAATACCACGAGAACCCTATAACGGGTATTCTAGTATGTTGAATTGTAACTGTTGGTCGTACATTGCCCTTATAAGTACTCCATATCTGATAACCCATCTCATACCTTATACAGCTTCAAGAAGCACCGTTGTAGACTAAAGTGAGAAAATTTATTTTCTTGTTGTCTTATAGGTAACGTTTATTATCAACAAAATTCGTACTTCTAGTAACTGTACTTATTCTACTGATGCATAGGTTACATGGACGATTCAGAAATAAGTGATGAAGAAATGGGAAGGATTTTTGATGAGTACGAACGAAACTTAGTGAACGATAACGAAATTGGATTAGTTCACGATACACAAGTTGAAGAGGTGCCTGCCGCTATTCAGCATCGAGCGGTTACAGCTCCGCGTCCTTCTCCAGCAAATCAACGACCTAGTAATAGAGCTCAAACATTGAATTCTCCAACTTCATAATTTTCTTCTAAGGATTTGCTGGCCGTCGTTAAATCCTATATTGAGGTTGAAAAGAGGGATGAGTTGCTAATGCAAAGTGGAGGGGGTTTAACATATGAAGAAAGATGGGCAATGATCACGAGGCTATACAACAACCATCGTTCCCGGCCCACTACACGAACATCAGTTGAAATCCAAATGGCTAATCGTCATTTTGCAGACGCTTGTGATCGGTACACAAAGATTATCGAAACTGTTGAAGATGAGAACATATTTAAAACAAATCAAGCAACATATGATTCTCGTTACCTTTTCGAGTATGGTGAGGAGTCCGTTGGTTACAAAGCGTATAAACTCCGCTACAGTTGGTTGACCCGCTATGGAACTGAGTAGACTTATGGTATTGTGATTTTATTGTTGTTTTACTATCTATTTAATTTGATGTTTGTGCGTAGACTATGGAGTTATCTACAAACCTTGTTATGTTGGCGTGCTATTTAAGAATTTTGCATTTATACGAGAAGAGGGAAACCTTGTTCAACATCAAATTCAAACGTTATTACATTCCAAACAACACTTACAGGAACTAGAACAACATAACATACCGACTATACACAAAAACATTCTCTACACAGAAATACAGTCTCTCTACATAACCAAATGCAGTCTCTACACAGAAACATAATCAAAACGTACACAAAATACATCGAAAGTGCATAATAGCGGTACTCAACAAATACAAAACGCATACTCAAAACAATAGGAATATACAACTAACAACTGCGAAAACTTAATACATCGAAAGTACATAATCATAGTAGTGAACAAATACATCGAAAGAATAGACAACTATCAACTAGGAAAACCTAAAACAACAAAAGTACATAACAGTGGTAATACAACAAAAGTACATAATACTGGTAGTCAAAAAATGCAGAACGTTTACTCCAACAGTAGGACCATACAACTAACAACTGCGAAAGTACATAAAAGTGATAGTAACTCAGTCGTCCGAGTCATCTGAATGTGTACGTGGGCGTGTGCGGCGCCGCTGAGGTCTCTCAGCATCACAAACATCTGGAGGCTGACTCGACCCAGCACTAGACCAATGGTGGTAATACATCTGCAAGTCCTGCACTCTCTTGCGCTCTGCCTCAACCTGGGCCTCTAAATGCGCCTGATGTTGTCGTGCCTCCCCTGCAACATGAGGCAGCTCACCATCATAGTAATCTAGGCTACGCTTATGCTCTACGTAACCCGTATGCCTAATCCCCATCTACATGTCATACAGATCATGATATGATATCTGTGAAGGATCCGGGTAATCTTGATGGGCCGAAGGATGAAACACGTCAACGTAACGATCTGGTCCAATGGTAGGCACTGCCATGGTCCATCCAAAATGACTGGCGGCCGCCACATGATCAGCAACACGAAAACTCTGACTGGGCTGGGTAACAACCTCGACAACAGGTGGACGGATGTCGTGTCATATAGCAGATGGCCCTACTAAATCAATCGATGCTGCATGCGTAATCGTGTCTGAGGACCCGGTGAAAAATCTACGCCAGAAGGTAAGGTAACACTCCCCGATAATAAAAAAGCTCTCAGCCGTCCACCAGCCTGCTGTCTTGGCTATATCTAGTTGCTCCGTCGGGTAAATCATACACCGATAAGTATGTGGGTGTGGATCATCCGGAATAGCATCGAAGTCATACAACTGTCTCCAGCACCTCTCACCAAGATACCAATAAGCACCTAGCGCCACGGGGGAAGATATAAGTAGAAATCTCCGTCCGGCAAACATCCTAGCAATCTGTATGATCTCAAGATCGATGGATGTACTCTGCTCAAATGGATTCCATAGAATCTGATGCCTATACATCCTCAGCTCGATCTGGTAATGGGCAACGGGAAACACATGGCATGACTCATTATCTCTGGACCCCCGGTTGTCCGCAGTCCAAAAGCATATACGGGGGAAAAAGGTCGATGGGTCTGCAATACGGGTGATAAAATGAAAGTTCCTAGAGTACTAAAAGTACCAATACTGTAACAACTCCCAGAATCCAAATAAAGAAACCAGAGAATCAGTGATGGTGCACTGCATGTCGAGACATCTGTATAGGTATGCAAGGATAGGTGTGCCCCAATCATATAAAATCGCCCCATCGGCATTTATCTCAGCCGCGACCGCAAAAAACCCCACAGGAACGCTACTGCTCGAAGAACTAAAAAAAAGGTTACCCATAAGGTATAACATAAATAATCGAGCAAGCTCCAAGTCATCATCAACAGAGTAGTGATCGAGTATCCTGTCCATGGCCGCACGGATCGCGCTCACTCTAATTGCGCCTTCTGCCTGATACGACGTAGCAGAAACATCCAAATGAGGCAGTAGATCATGAACAAGTGCACGATCTCGCCATCGACCATCGTCATAAGGCAGTGGGGGATAAGCACCTACTCCAATGCTAATACCAGTAAGCATGGAGAAATCAAGCGGTGTAAGTCCTAACTCACCACAAGGAAAGTGAAATGTGTGGGTGATTTTGTACCACCGTAGAGCAATGGCCGCACACAATTGGACATCGGCATTTATAACATGGTTTATTCCTAAAATAGCAAAGAGCACAATAAGATAAAATATGACTACTAAATTATCCACTTATTTCATTAAAAGGTCTATATTACTACCTAGAAAAAATTGAAATCCAAGAGCATGTAACAGTCCTGCGACACCCTCCTTACTCGCCAAGTGTGCATGATATTATCTAAGTGTGGTCGCTAACGAACCACGTGGACGTATATTCTGCGAATGTTAACGGTTCAACAAAATGTTATACTATCTACCCAATATCTAACACTCAAAGAATACTATTTAAATATTACTAAAAAATACTTACAGCCAAACTCGACTGCGTGCTAACGTGTACTTCGTCATCTGGAAGAATGCGAAAGTTGGATAACATAGGAAGCTTCGCCGCGCTGAGGTTCATATCCACATAGCCATCGAGATCGACCTGTCTAGCGGAAACCGATCCAACACCCCTACACGCCCTGCTTGTTCGTCCGCCTCTACGCCCGCCACGTCCCCGATGGCCGCCTTCCTCGTGCGCCCCAATTTCTTCGTTATCCATGTTCTCGGCGGCTACAAGCAAGTCTTCTATTCCGAGCACTGGTTGTTCGCCACTACCCCCTGCGCCACTTCCCCCGATGCCACGATCGTCGACGTGCATGAATTTTTTGGCGAATTTTTTTAGTAATCTAGCCATATTTTCGAACGAATATTTCAAATACGGTATTTAATTTGGTTAGAAGCTAACGGATTGGTGAATTGGAGGTTAAATTTAGGTGAAAATTGGGGTTTGGAAGATGGTTTTCGGGTTAGGAAAATGGAGGAAGGGGAGAATGAAGCAGGAGGCGGTTGGGAGGGTTTTTGATGGTTGGCTTATAACGGCAAACTCTTTGCCGTTGTAAAGTTATAACGGCTTTCTCTTTTCCGTTGTAACCCCCTCCCAAAACCAGTCCGTGGCTGGTTCGCCCTTTCTGGGTACTCGGCTCGTTGGACCAGTTCCAGAACATGAGAGAGAATAACTGAACAGAACGGATGGTTGGTTTTGGTCTTAGGATGAGAGGTTGATTCCAACGGATAGAAGTAGTTGGCCTCCAATGGATTATACTGCAACTGAGGCTGTTGCCAAAGCACATTTAGGTATGTAAACCTCGTTGTTTTTCACTTGATGCATTGTTAAGGCCTTCGATGGATTATACTACAGCTGAGGCACTTGGTGTAGGCTAGGATGAAATTGTAATGTCGAGATAGCAAGTTCCTTACCAAAATAAAATGCAAAAAGAAGTATATGTAGTAGATGTAAAGCTCATTGTTTTGCACTTGATGCATTGTTAATACCCCATTTTATAAAGACCAGTTTTGGGCTTAAACTTGTAGTTTCATTGGAGCTATCCAATAATAATATGAATATGGTAAGAAGTTGGTAGGATTAGATGAATAAGAAAGGACCAACATTCATATTTCAAATGTGCTGCAGCTTAGCAAGACGTACAATGTTTTTGATCTTGTTATTGGAGGGAGCCCATGGAATAATCCTACAGGCAGTAATAGGTATCATAAGGATGGGCTTGAAGGCAAGCATTAGTCATTGATTTATGGTTTTTTAGAATTTTAGATATGATTAAGTGTATAATTAGGGTAGAATTAGGGATCGGTTTTGATCTTTGCTGGTGTAGTTAGATGATGATGGCTCTATTACTTTTTTTATCTAGTTAACTTCAATTTTTGAATGATGAGGTAAATAAAATGTGTTTGAAGTTAGGCTAGATAGTGTAGGTTATGCAGTCTACCTGCAGTAGCTTCTCAATTCACCGTTTCTACTTGCTTCCTTGGTCTCCCCAATCTTAGATTTAAACTCTGCACTTTAAACACCTTTTCTTATACAAAGGTTTTTAAGAACAAAAGAACGTGCAAATTGCAAAATGTAAATCTAGGCGTAAATGGAAAATTTTAGTCCAAGGGGAAAATATTATATTGTAGGTATTGTTAGTGTTAAAAAATAGCATACCTTCATTGATTCCCAAGAAGAATGTGTGTTTTGTGATGAGTTAAGTACAGCCTTGAAAGCCAGAGTGGATATAGCGGAAACAGCTAACAGTTAACTGGCTTACCAACTTGGAAAGATCCATCAGTTCGATCTTTATAACCCAACTCATATCCTAGTATAACAACTGGATTGCTACAAACACGTGTAAGAGTTCCATCATAAGATAGCACAACATCCCTCAAAATAGCGATTATCTTCTTAAGTAGAACTCCAAGTTCAGTTAATCCTCTTGATGATCTGATAATTACTTCCTAAGAACTAATTGAGTGCACAAATAACTCAAATGGGTTTTATGTATGGAAAAGGAAATTTAACTGTTGCGCACTTCCGTTCTTCAAAAAGGTGGTATTACCCATAAATTTTAATGGCATTAAAGGGTCAATAATTAGCTGAAAATTTAGCTGACCAGTGTGAGAGATTAACAATTGTTGTTTAATACAATATATTTCTGTGGCTCCAGCTTTTGCTGCAAGAGATTGGGGATTAAATATATGTACACAGCCACCATCAAAATCCACAATATAGGAGCTCAAACAAATGGGCGATTTTTATGGTATGATCGTCGTGAATATAAGCAGTAAATGCTTGTCATTAATGCTTATGTGTAGATGGAGGTCTATTAATAAAAATAACGTTTCCATCAATTATGCATCGGTTTGTCAATTGACCAACTTTTAAAGTTGTATGTCTTGCACACCTACAACAATTGCATAAGGAGAATTGTCATCGTTGTATGTTACATAAAGTCGATCACCTACTGCCTTTTGTTGTTTTCCTATAATTTGTTGATTAGCTCGCTCTTTAAATGTTACCATTTTTGCTATTTTAGTAGGTATACTAATTAGATCTACATACGTATATGTATCACCTGTAATAACACTCCTTGAAGAGAAACTAGAACCTTTACTTATGAAAAATGTTTTCATATTCTCTAGCCATTGCTTTGAAGATGACTTTATTGCATCCCGTTGGGGAAAAGTTTCTCAAAAACGCCTTGGGAATAAAACCCAACCTTGAGGGAAAAAAATGAGAACAGATTGATGGTGAGGCAAAACAAACAGCAGATAGTCACCAGCAAAACAATCACGGATCAAGCAATAAAAGAAAGAACACAAGAGATTTATAGTCGTTCCACTAACGTCTTGTTAGTGTACGTCCATTTGGGGAGAGGACATTTTATTACTTTTTTAAATAAGAAAATATTACAAGATTGATAATAGAGAGGAAGAAGAAGAAATACAAATTTTAGAGATGGTACATACGTTTACCTAATCTCTATCCTTATATAAGGATTAATACTCGGGGTTGTAGTAATTGATTTATGGTTATAAATCAATGCCTAGTTAATTCTCCGATTCATTTTCTCTTGATAAGATTCTTTGTTTAATAAACTAATCAGAGAATTAATTCCTTATTTCAATATCCAAAAAAGAAAAAACTTCTTCAAGTTCTTCGACTCATGTAGGTAATATATTGCCTCGTCCAATTTTACAAAAGAGGCAATAAATTTTATGATATCTTCCAAATCTTCTGTTGTTGGAAATATTATATTACTCAAATTAACAATATTTCCCAAATCTTCTCTAAATGGAAATGTTGTATCACCATAATCAATAATATCTTCCAAACCTTACGCAAATAGTAATATTGTATCAAGAAATCTAACAATCTCCACCTTGATACTATATTTCCTTGAAAGCATACCAACTCCAACTACATCATCTTACTCTAAGCATCGTCTCGGACAAGACACCATGGTTACTTCCCCCAATGAGCTTCGGCATGGCCATCACACATTGCACTTTGTCAACAAACTCCGGCAACGCCACCGCCTGCCAACAAAGTGTTCAAAGTACCCCCTTCATGTAAGACCTATCAATCTTCACCATGAAAACAAATGTCTCCATGAGCCATCTCAACTCTCTCCCCACATCGTGCCACCACGAGGCACCAAGCATTTCGATAAGCAATTCCAGCTCGAGCAACGCCTGAACTTAGCATTTTGCAACGACTTATGCATAGCCACTGCTTTCCCCTTTGATCTCTAACCAATTTCAGACGATCCCTTCTTCCGATTATAAAGCACATTCTTTTGCCAAAATCCTACCATGTTGAAGCTTTCCCCTTTGATCATATTCTACCTATGCAGAAACTCAAAGTCCCTTCTCGTATGCCAACCTTTGACATCTTTTCCACGAGAACTGTAGACTCCAACCCTTGACTCTCCAAGTACAGTGCTTCCCCTCAGGAGATATAAATTATGAAACATATCTCCCTTCGTCACTACAAATGCACCCTTAGAAACACTTAGACTATCCTTATCAATAGTCACCTCGCATCCTTTGGATGCCAACTGCCCAAGAGATACAATTGACTTCCGAAGACCTGGAACATAACGGACACCAGTCAAGGTGCGTACTACCCCGTCATACATGCGAATCTGCATAGTACCTTCGCCCATGACTCTACAACTAGCATCATTTCTCATAAGAATCAATTTCCCTCTTTTTCTTTTAAAGAAACTGAAATAATTCTTATTGGGTGTCATATGAAAAGACGCTCTCATATCTAGCACCCAATGGTATGATACATCTGATACTACCGCTGTCAATAAGTCATCGGAAAAAAATTCCTCCACCGCAACCGATGAATTTCCAGCTTCAATTTTTTTCTTCAAGTCCAGACAAGCTCTCTTCCAATGGCCTGGTTTCTTGCAAATGTAGCACTTCCCATCTCTTGACTTCATTTTCTTCTTCTCCCCTTTCTCCATACCAGCTAATAAGGCTTCTGTACTGCTTCCTCCTCTACCTTCACTCAACCCCTTCATCTGATCCCTCAAGTCCTCAGATAAAAGACCTTCCTTCACATCTACTCTTAGTGTATCTTTGGCATAGATAAGACTGATAGAGAAACCTATGTATCGCTCAGGAAGAGAACACAAAAGAATCATTGCTATTTGCTCCTCCTCCACTTTCAAGTCAACAGTTTTCATGTTCATCACGAGATCATCGAAGAAGCTTAGATGTGCCTTCAATGAAGTACCCTCTCTCATCCGCATGGTGAAAAACATCTTCAGCAAAATCAGACGGTTGGTTAGTGTCTTCTTCATATACAGTCTTTCCAGCTTGGTCCAAATTTCTTTAGCAATGGTCTCACCGCTAATCTCTAAAATGCCATTTTCTCCCATTGCTAATAGTAAAGCAGTAAATGCCCATCGTTCCATCTCCTTCCTTTCAACGTCTAAAATATCATCCGTCAACTCCTCAAGAGAAAACACCACAGGATGAACATTGGTCCTCATCAGAACAATTTTCATCCTCCATTGCCACTTCTTAAAGTCTTTATCCCCATTCCATCTTTCTATTGCTAACTGAGATCCTACTGCCATATATGTCCCTTCGACATATGACCTTGATACAATTGCTGAATTCTCCTAATCTCCTGCCATAATGCCTAACACACTTTCCCAATCAACCTCGTAGCTCTGATACCAATTATGGGAGAAAGATTTCCCGAAAGCACCATGGGAATAAAACCCAACCTTGCAGAAAAAGAAATAGGAACGGATTGATGGTGAGGAAAAACAAACAATAGATAGTTACCATCAAAACAATCATGGATCAAGCAATAAAAGAAAGAACACAAGAGATGTATAGTGGTTCCACAAACGTCTTGTTAGAGTACGTCCACTTGGGGAGAGGATATTTTATTACTTTTCTAAATAAGAAAATATTACAAGCTTGATAATAGAGAGGAAGAAGAAGAAATACAACTTTTAGAGATTATACATATATTTACCTAATCCCTATCCTTATATAAGGATTAATACTTGGAGTTGAAGTAATTGATTTATGTTTATAAATTAATGCCTAATTAATTTTCCAAATTATTTTCTCCTGGTAATATTCCTTGTTTAATAACCAATCACATAATTAATTCCTTACTTCAATATCCTAAAAAAAAACTTCTTCATATTCTGCCGCTTATGTAGGTTATTTATTGCCTCATCTAATTTTACAAAAGACGCAATAAATTTTCTGATATCTTCCATATCTTCTGCAGTTGGAAATATTATATTACTCAAATTAACAATAATTCCCAAATCTTCTCTAAATTGAAATGTTGTATCCCCATAATCAATAATATCTTCCAAATCACAGACAAATGGAAATATTGTGTCACAAAATCTAACACGTCCTCCTGTCCTATTACGAACTCATCATGCGGGGTCTAGATAAAGAGAAAAGTGAATTAATATACCCACAAAATAGTGGAACATCATGAGCAGATTCGACTACAACAGAAATAGACCAACAAGCAAAAATTATAATTAGATTGTATGTATTTGGTACCAACTTGACCATGTACAACTTAAAATGACATTTTCATGGAAGAACGTGATATATCAATGGAAAGCAGTATACAGAGCACAAATACAAGATTGTTGACTGGGTACAAACTAAGTCTGACATTCTACGACATAAGAATTCAGTAAATGTGATACCTCTAACATATATCCAATGAGTTTGCCAAAAAAATATTAGCAAAAAATTGAGATTCTAGACTAATGTAAAATAGAACAACGGATATACACACATGTGATATGTACCATCTACAAAAACATGTTTTTTTTAATATACAAAAACACGTTAATTAGTGAAAAATCGGTATTCGTAATACAGGAAAATAGTGTGAAGGACAAAATTAAAGAAAAACTTAGGCACAATGACAAGTGCTTAAAAATTTATCCATAAGGAGGCATTTTAGTGTAAAATAGAAAATGATGGTGGGCCCTTGAATTCGTTGATTTACACTAAAAAGTGCCCTTGTGGATAAATTTTTAGGCACTTGTCCTTGTGTCTAAATTTTTCTTTAATTTTGTCCGTATGCCTAAAAATCCCTTCGTAATATATGATAGGTATCATACTATATTTAAACAACTTCTATCAAGATTCATGAAAATACAAGACAATAGCTAATATTCATAAAAAATGAGTACAAGCATATGCACAAATGATTGCTTACTCGGACGAAGGAACTCAGTTGCATATCATGATTGCTAGTCTTTCTAAAGAAAAAAGAGCACACCAATCTTAAGCTTCTAATAAGTTAGTTTACAATAGAAAAAAATTAATACATAATCATTTACACATAATATGAAAAGGCTTCTCCAAGAAACACCAAATGGTTTTGAGCTAGGTAGAAAGTTTGCAACAAGGTATATATCAGTATTGAATTACTCAACTACGTGAACACATCACTCAAAAACACATGGCCATATGTTAGGTTCAAAATTAAAATCACATGAACTTCCAAATAACTCAAAATAATATAGTCATATGGATACAATCAAGTTGAATAATATAATGTATGCATATGTGTGTGCATATATATATATATATATATATATATATATATATATATATGTGTGTGTGTGTGTGTGTGTGTGTGTGTGTGTGTGTTGTTTTTGTTGTGCCAAATTATAGAGTATATGGCCTTGGATTGTCAATGTTGATGCAGTTTATCCCATGGTTTATAGAAAGAGAAATTTCCACCATCACACCTTGTATATTGATCGCGGGCAATGTTAAGATAAGTGAGGATACATTGAATTAACACAGCTACTTCCCTGGTAGTTGGATGCAAAGACGGTACAAGCTGATTATATCTGATGATACTGCTAAGCTTCTCAGGCGGAGTACCAATGATAGGAAGTCTGGTGATGCCTTTATCTCCTACCTAGCTTTTTCAGGTAAACAAAACACTAAAGATCGGCTTTTTAGTTTTGGTATTCCCAAAGATAATACATGTGCATTATGTAATGTTCACCAAGAAACAATTCAACATTTTTGTTTTTTCACTGTGACTACTCATCATTCATTTGGCATTCACAAACACAAAGTTGTTATTACCTCCGACCTTATCTCTTACTTTGGCACATGAATTGCAATTGCTTCTATCGACTTTCACTCGACCAGACAAACTAAAAGACCTTGTTTGTGCTTGCTTTACCACCTCCATTTATTATATATGGAGGGAACGGAATGCCAAAGTTTTCTCCAATCTTAGAATTCATAGTACGACTAGGTTGCGACATATTGAAAATGAAATCACCTTCCTGTTGTGAATAACGGAAGTACAATAAGTAGGAATGCCAGAAATATCCAACTACTACAATAATGGGGTATCGAATTGATGGATTCTGGGTGACCGCCCATTTCTAGAAAGGAATTTGAAGTTGAGAAGTTAGGCCTTTGTGAGCCATGAAGTGGTTGTATTTGTTTTCTATTTATTTGTTTCTTTCTTATGTTACAGTAGTTGGTTGTAATCTGTTTACCAAATTTATATGTGCTCTTTTTCCATGTAAGTTACCAACTAGGGAGTAACAGGGTTCTGATGAGGAATAAAAAGGCAGTTGTGACATTGGTTCATAAATAAAGCGTACCAATTTTCAAATATATATATACACACACACACATACATGTGTGTATGCATGCGCTAATAGACGCATGAGCATGATGTAGCTGTTTTGATTCTTATATTTCCATAGAAATCCAATAGTTTGAAAGCAAAAAATAGACAAAGAATAGGTTGACCTAATTGCTAAAGATATGGATTGGGGAACAAGATGGCAATAAAGAAAGTGTCAAGATAGTAGAAAATAAAATATGATGTGAAGGATAAAGATACTATTGCCTCTTAATGATGGAAGGCCGGGATTGTTTTGTCCATAAGAGCATGTTTTTTCTAGTTTTTACTACTGGATTTCACGCACGCGCGCACATACACATATGAATTAGATTTATAATGCCCCTAAAATATAACAAATCATTTGCATCCCAATCTTGCCGTCTTAAAACGACTGCCCTAAAACACTTACTTCATATAATGACCCTACATGCACACACGCGCGCGCGCACACACATCGATATATATATATATATATATATATATATATATATATATATATGTGTGTATAAAATGCATCTAACGATCAAATCATGTTGTGTTAGGTTTTTTCTGTTTTTTGTCCTGGTAACCTCATACACTCTCTCTTTCTCTATATTGTGTTTACTAGGGTTGAAATCAAAAGGAAATCAAATATTTGATATCTATCATGTCATTAATTTGTGTTCCAATATGCTTCCCCATACGTATATGTGTTTATATATGGATAAGATTTCACATCCCACGGATACTAATATCCCGCACTTCTTCATATTTAGAATTTGAATTGAGTCAAGTTAATAGGAAATCTATACTCTCGGAAAATGAACTGGGAAGGTAAATGTGCATTAACAAAAACCCAAACGGCAAAATCAATGAATTAATGTACAATATAAACCACTCGAATGTGGAAATAACATAGAGTTGACATAAAGTATTTTCCATCAAAAAAATTTAGTAATAGCAAGCAATTTCGAGGAACAGGTAGAAGTTGCATTATGTACCCAACATGCACAAAAAAACCTTTTGCTAATAGTTTCTTTTTTGTTTATTCGGGGACTTTTTCTAATATGTTGAGAGCCTACAATATGATGTCAGGGATATTAATATACAACGAAGGATTTCATATAATGATAAATTACTGAAAATTTATAGAATTATATTCCTATTAAAGCAGGTATAACATACACTGATTAAACCTATACGTTTACATATTATCACAGAAACTTTAGTTAATTTGGGAACATGAGTTTAGGGACTACACAAAGATGATGGAAAAAGGAAGCTAACAATTGTTTTGAATAGGCTTGAAATAGTATACTTCAACTGTGCCATCCTTACAGAAGCCAGCATCCCCTTTAGTTTGGTTTAGTTATTGTATCAAACCTAGCTCTCAACATCACAGCAGCTACTTCCCCTTTCTCAGCACACAAACTCGTAAGAACCTCATAAGCAGTCTCTTTTTCCGCCAGCATATGGTCTATCTTATGAACCATCAAATATTGTATTGCTTTAAAAAAATCGTTTGGCACCTTCAATGAGTACAACAACGCAATAGTTCAAAATTACTAGTAAGTCTAATTAGTAATATTATTACCAATTTATATCAAATAAATGATTACTATTTTTATTTTCTATTGTCATTATAAAATTTCTTCTACCTTTTTATATGATGATAACATTAAATTTCTGATGGATTATGCTATAGCTGAGGCCAAGGATGAGCCACAACCCATTGTTTATCAAGGAGTAGTTCTTTTTTTCTTTTTTCTTTCTTTTTACCTTTTAAGAAAAAACCTTATATTATGTCCTATTTAATTTTGATTGGTTGATTGCAGTTATTTCACATTTCACCCTTATGTATTTTATATTATCCACAGGATTGGAGTAAAATTGCCTATATTGTTTAGTGGAATTAGAATGTGTGTTTTTGATGTTAGTGATGTTATCCATGTTATTTGAAATTATATTTGTAAATTCTATGTTCAACTTTAGGAAACTCAATTACTATTAGGGTTAACTGTTTTGTCCACTTTATCCATCCCCTTCTATCAAAAGATAAATTAAAGCCTTCCCCTGTATATTAATTCCTTGATCTTTTTCAATCTTTGCCCCGCTTCTATGTTGGCAGAGACCAGATCCCTATAGAGAATGAAAAGGGGAAAATATGCTTATTATGCCCTCTCAAGTATGTTTCGAGGGGCTCCCTCTCTCCCTTGAATAAGTAAGGCTCCTTTAGCTTGTGCTGGGATGGCGATAAGGAGACAAGATTGAAGCCACAATGCTCTGTCAGACATTGGATAGGATTAGTTCTGTAAATGTGTAAAACCAAGCGTAGAGTGGTGTAGTAGTTGCCACTTTTAGACCCCTTCCCTATTACTAGATCACTCCAATGTTTCTGGTACTGTGGACCTTGTGTCATCCATAGTAGTAGAGCTGTTTCATGAGCGAGGGAGAATTCATTAAAACATCGAATGAAATTGATTCCCTTTTATATATCTATATAGATAAAAAAATTAAGCTCTCCTCTTTTATTAGCGGTTAAGCTCTCCTCTTTTATGTCTTGCTTGTGAAGAACGATATAGTTGAACTTGTTTAATCCATTTTTATAACCGATTATGGGAAACTTCTCAATAATGAATACCTCCTAAATATTACATCACTCTTCTTCAACGTCGTTTCCCCAGTTTAGTACCTCCAAAATAGATAACTTAATAGAATATTCAACCATTCCCGATGATGCCACCGTAGAAAGCACTATTCCACCTCTCATAAGCTCGTATAACAATATAGAAAACGAGGTATTCTCATAAAGGGTATCAAATCCATCATGATCGGAATGAACCCTCCCATGAAAAAGTCCGTCCAATCTCTTCCAAAATGGACCAATATAGTCTTCCTATGGCCACACAGGAACATTACATCACCATGAGCCTACTGCTTGAATACATACGGAGATAGAATGTTGAAGGATACATTCACCTTCACCTTGGTATGGTCAGTCAAGTTCTTTCATACCATAGAGGGAAAGGTCTCCAGTTTCTACAAGAGTAGCTCTCCTTGACATTTGTTACCTAAAGTATGAGAATGTAGTCATAGGAATAGTTCTCACCATTCTTAATTCCAGCAGCATAGTAATCTTTACCAGCAATAGTCCCAGACCTTTGGATGTCTTCCTCATGAAGGCTATCGATGGAGAGAGCAATAGCTTAATGATCAGGGTGGTGATCAATTGGGTAATCAAATAGGGTATTCGGTTTGCAAAGGTTAACTGATGGTCTCATCGATGGGTATTCCTATTTGTCATTGATTTACATATGGAATGGAAGAAGTGGAGTTGTCAGGAGATTGATATTTAATAAAGTTGCTTGGTTTGGGTATGTATGTGTATGTTTTGGACCAGAGATCGAGTCTAACCAACTACAAACATGGCCTAGTATTTATATACATTTGGATGCAAAATGTACACTATTCTATGTCAAAAATACATAAGACATAATGCTTTATAAAGCCTTATGATGGTGGATAACAACTAGGATTTAAGAGGAAGCTTTTGAAAGGAGACAGTTACAAAATTGTAGAAAAGAAAACTTAAGTATGAGAGAATATATTTCCAAAGTTAAAACATTTGTGATATGATTCTTGCTTCAAGCAGCAAAGCTGATGAATCTGATCATGAGCTATCATTATTAAATGGTTTAGGCAATGAATACGAAGTGGCTATTTCTGTAATAACATCATAAAAAGTGACATCGCCACTTTATGATGTTCATTCTATATTACTTTCATATGATGCCCGAATTGATATCAAGAACACTTCTGATTCTTACTACTCCTTAAATCTAGCAGTGAACAATATGGCAAGAGGTCAACCCTAAAGAGGCAACAATCCTAATCAGAGAGGAGGCTATCCCAACAAAGGAAGACGAAGGGGTAGATGGAATGCTAAAAACAAACCAAAATATCAAATCTATGAAAAAGTGGGTCACTCTGCGTTTAAGTGCTACTTTAGATATAACTCTAACTTTGTACCAAACCAGAATGACAATAGTCAAAGAAATACAATCCTAATGCTAACATAGAACATACACAGAATGATGCATCAACCTCCTCAGACAATAAAAAAAGCAACAATCAAAATGAAGTCACAAGGGCAGACAACATTCAAGATGACAATTGGTATCCTGATTTTGGTGCTACCAATCATATGACAAACAATCTTGATAATCTCAATCAAGGAAACAAGGAGTATAGAGTTAAACAGTCAATTAGCATGGGAAATGGTAAGTGTATCAATATTTCTCATACTGGTAGTAGTATTACTGAACGCAAAAGGCAATTATTCTTACATAACTTACTTAGAGTGCCAAAAATAAAGAAGAATTTAAGAAGCATATCACAGTTTGCAAGAGATAACAATGTATTCTTTGAGTTCTTTCCTAAATACTGCCTTGTTTAAGATATATTAACTATTGAAATTTTGCTATAGGGTGATGTAGTTAATGGCTTATACAAGTTTAGGATCAATACAAAAGCAAGCCCTGTAGAGAAGAACTCATGCTATACTTCTGTGATGCAATCTAATAGTGACAGTACAACTACTTTTGATATTTGGTACAACAAACTTGGCCATCCTAGTGTAAAGATAATGAAAAGTATTTTCAGTAAGAACAATATTGTTTGCAATGATGTTTCAATGCCTTATATTTTCACCTGCTGCGAGATGGGTAAAAATCATAAATTACAATTCAATGATTCTTTAACTGAATATTCTAAACCATTTGACCTTGTTGCAGTAGATCTATAGGGACCTGCCCCAATATGTACTGATTATGGTTATAAATACTATATTTCATTTATTGATGCACACACTAGATATACTTGGATATATTTCTTAAAATCTAAATCTGATACTTGTGACACGGCTATTAGATATATGAAAATGACTGAAAACCAATTTAGTACAAAAATGAAAATCATGTAATCAGATGGAGGATCTGAATATCAAACATTAGACAATTATTTCAAAGCTAAGTGTATTATATATAGAACT
Source organism: Allium sativum (assembly GCA_030737875.1). Taxonomy (NCBI): domain Eukaryota; kingdom Viridiplantae; phylum Streptophyta; class Magnoliopsida; order Asparagales; family Amaryllidaceae; genus Allium; species Allium sativum. The sequence continues at coordinate 6,539,990 of CM060912.1, forward strand.
ACTTGTCCATACACTTCTGAGCAAAATGAACTAGTAGAGAGGAAGCATAGACATATAGTTGAATCTGGTCTAACTTTATTAGCACATGCTTCCTTACCTATAAAATTTTGGTCTGAGTCATTCAATACTGCTGTTTACTTAATAAATAGAATGCCAACCAAAGTACTAAATGACATCAGTCCAATAGAAATATTATTTAATGTTAAACCAGACTATTCTAATCTAAAAACATATGGATGCTTATGCTTCCCCTATCTTAGACCATATAACTCAAATAAACTAAATTTCAGATCAAAGCCTTGCACATTTTTAGGTTATGTAGTAAGGCAAAAATGTTATAGATGTATTGATGAAAATGGATGGATTTTCATCAGTAGTCATGTTGTATTTAATGAAAGTATATTTCCATATAGTAGTAGCAACATCAAAACATCAACCAAATGTATAATGATAAAACTGATATACCTAATGTTCCAATATACACTGATGCACTTTCCCTGTTGCAAGTAAAACAGCTGCTGATGCTCAAACTATCAATAATATGGCTGATAACCAGCATAATACTGATAATTATGAGCCACTCAGCCTCGCCAGTCCACTTCCTGTCAAAGCAGAAAATAATCATGATCATAATCAAAGTAGTCAAGATAATGCATCACATAATGAAGAATCTGAGAGAACTATACCTGAAGAGAGAAGCAGCACTGATCAACAAGCAACAAATCCACCTGAAGCTACTGGTCATCCTATGATAATCAGATCAAAGAGTGGAATATTCAAGCCAAAGATATATATTGCAACAGCCACCGATGATGAACCATGTACTTTTGAACAAGCAATCAGATCCAAGCACTGGAAAGCTACCATGGATGATGAGTACAATGCACTCATCAAAAATAAAACATGGGAATTAGTCAAGAAGCCAGACAATAAAAACATGATTGGATGCAAGTGGACATACAAGATTAAGAGAAATCTAGATGGTACAATAAGAAAATACAAAGCAAGACTAGTTGCTAAAGGGTACACACAAGAATATGGATTTGACTACAATGAAACTTTTTCACCAGTAGTCAAACCTGCAACGACCAGACTTATATTCACCATTGCTATAAATAATCAGTGGATATAATTCATCTTGATGTGAAAAATGCATTTTTGAATGGAGTTTTACAGGAGGAAATCTATATGATGCAACCACAGGGATACACTAAAGAGACTGGATATGTATGCAAATTTTAGAAGGCCATATATGGCCTAAAGCAGGCCCCAAGGGTCTGGTTTGAAAGATTAAGATCAACACTAACTACTCTGGGATACCAATATGCTAAATCCGACAACTCTCTATTCTTCAAAACTAACAATAGTACTAATATTTTTTTTTTAATATATGTTGATGATCTGATTGTTACAGGTAATGACAATGCTGAAATTAACAAGCTAACTCAATACTTGAACAAAGAATTCTCCATCAAAAATCTTGGAGATATTACGTACTTTCTAGGAATAGAAGTACAGAGAAAGTCGAAAGAAGAAATGATATTATATCAAAAGAAATACATCATAGAATTACTGATCAAGACAAACATGATTGAAGCTAAAGCTCGACCAACCCCAACGATTTCTAATCAGCATTATTCCAAAACAGGGGAGAAGCCATGAATAATATTAAATAGTATAGGAGTGTTGTAGGTGCATTACAATATGCAACTATAACACATCCAAATATAGCGTTTAATGTTAACAAAGTTTCTCAATTTCTATAGGAACCTAAAGAAGAACACTGGAAAGCTGTAAAGATAATACTTCGATACTTTAAGGGAACAATCAACTATGGCCTTAGTTTCAGAGGGGTAAAAGAGCTAAAAATTACATGCTACACTGACTCTAATTGGGAAACAGATCCAGATGACAGGAAATCTGTCACCGGATACTGTATATTCATTGGACACAACCTTTTTTTCATGGAGTTCGAAGAAACAAACTACAGTCTGAAAGTCAAGTGCTGAAGTAGAATACAGGAGCATTGCTAGTGCTACAGCAGAAATAATTTGTCTACAATCTATGCTAAAAGAATTAAAGCTTCTAGATCATGACAAAGCAACTATCTGGTGCGACAATCAAAGTTCTATTTACATGACAACCAATCCAATTCAAAATGCCAGAATGAAGCATATAGAGATCGACATTTACTTTGTAAGAGAACACGTAAAAGATGGAAAGCTTCAAGTAAATTTCATACCATCTTACCATCATAAGGACGATATCCTCACCAAGGCACTGTTAACAAAGAACTACATCAGACAGTGTGAAGAACTGAAGATCTAGAAGACGACTCATGAATCTTTAGCCAACACTCATTTGCAACTAAATCCAATAGTAGCTGAAGGGCTGAGCAACACTCTTTCGCAACCAAATCCGACATTAGCTGAAGGGCAAAGCTCCAGATTCAACTATCGAAGCCTCAATGTGAACGATTCACAAACCCTAAAGTCATCATCGAGAAACCAGGATGGAATCATCTCACGTTTGCTTCAATACAATGTTAAAGACCAATAATGGATAAATCAACATCAAAACATCGACTTTATTCTCCACAAAGCAAATATGAGTTTTGGAACCCTAACCCTAGATTTGAGAAGGGGTATTAGAGAATAAAGCTGCTGACATTTGTTTCTGTATTATGTAATATAAGTGTTCGGGTATACAATAACCCTCATCCGCCTTTACACTTACTTTTGGACTGATGTAAATATGGGTTGCACTAAGGCCCATACATTATTTTCTCTTTACCGTTGGACTTGCAACTATATATAGCTGCTAATGTACATCAAAGAAAAATATCTGTAACAAAATAATTCTGCAATTCATTTTACATTCTCTCTCGCAAATATTATTACACAAATTTCTTTCACTCTCTATTGCAAATAATATTACAAACCAAATCTTAATTCCAACAAAATTTCTAGAATACACAGCCAGGTTGAAAACATTTCTTTGGAGATTAAAACAATAGAGACGTTTTCCCAATGATGACACGAAGGACAAAATCATTTAAGTAAAAATGTGCATCGAAGTATCAAAACATTTAACAGAGAATACTAAAATTAGAATAGATGGCTAAGCTTAATAGACAAATAATTAGAGCAAAATAAAAGACCATATTTCATCGGAAAGAAAAACGCAATCGTGTAAAATCCGTACTTATTTAAAAAATTCAAACTGTTTCTATAGACCTATGCATCTCTAGTGATTAGAAACTCAAAACCCAATAAATTAGCAGTTCAAACCAAGATATTCAAAAATATTATAAGTCCAATAAAAGTATCCTTAGTAGTTCAGCAAAATTGTATTTGAATGAACAAATGGGAAACTAATGCAGATTGAAATATCCATTAAGAATTTGCAAACATAGTGAATTTAAAATAAATTATTACTGAAGCCACTAATAAGCATATGCTACCATGTGAACTAAAAGTGGTTAGAGATAGAAAAATAAACAGAAAGCTAATTTAGTCAACACAGCAGGTTTACTTACTGATTCAAAATCAAATCATAAAAAAAAGACATACAAATATCCAAATTACTGAGGTCAGACATGCAATTATGAAGTGCATTTCCTTTTGAACATGGTCAAACAAATGGTAAAGAAAAATTCTCAATCTACATTTGACTAACATTCTGTAAAGAAAAGGGTATATAATAGCAAACTATAACGCACGAAGGAATTTTCCTGGTTCTGTGGCTAATATATCGATTTATACCAAGTTAGTTACATGTATTGAGTTGAGAGCTATACAGTACATGCGCAATTTCCAATATTCAGAGAGGCTAAATACATGATGCACACATCTCCTAGACATATTAGCAAACATACCCAAGGAAGAAACAATTGTTATGTAAGTTATGAAAATTGATGACAGTAGATTTGGGTAGAAAGAAGCTTGTCAGCAATTAGTTGAAAAAGAGCAACTGAATGTACAGTAGGTGAACAGCAAGGTAAACCATTTGTTATATGTGCAAGAAGTGAATGTAATGTTGTAGATTACATCTGTCAAAATCCGGTGAAAAATAATCAAGTTTAAGTAAAATAAAGTACCAAAATTGACTTAGACTATTAAAGTTGAAGCTAACAATGAAATACGATGAATAAACTTGTGCCCTATTGTCAGATCTGAAGATAACTTGCAACATACAATAGGAATAACAAATAAATTATACTAATTAGTAGGAAGGCATTATAAATTGATTTTACCTTTGATGGCGTCATCAAGGCGGAAGAAGGGTTCGTCTACAGCTAGTGGTGAAGAGAAGTGCCAGATCTGAACATACAACAGCAAGAAAGAAAAATTATACTAATTAGTAGCAATGAAGAAATAATAAAACAATTTAACCTATGATCTCTTCGTCGAGGCGGAAATAAGGGCTCATCCATGGCCAGAGGTGAAGAGGAGTGTCTGATCTGACATAAAACGACAAGAACAAAAATTATACTAATTAGTAGCAACGAAAGAATTATAAAACAAATTAACTTATGATCTCGACGTTGAGGTGGAATAAGGGCTTTTCCACTAGCAAAGGTGAGGTGAAGTGGCAGATTTGACGAAAACTGAAAAGGCGATCTAATGCACAATTTTTGAAGCACAGTTTCTTGCCAGATGCGAAAAGGCAATGGCGGTAAGAGGTGAGAAGAGAAGGAATTTAACTTCGAATCCGCTAAGGGTTGAATAATTAGAATATCTGGAGGTAGTTTAGGGTCGAGGGTAGGAAAAAAACGCGAGGAAGAGAGGAAAACGGGAAGAACGTAGCAAAGAAAGACGAGAAAAAAGAAAAGAAAAAAAGGTAGTGGATTAACTAACCGCAACATGTTAGTAGGTAAGTAGAAAGTGGGATGACCAAAGACACGTTTGACCTGCATTATAATTAGTTTTAGAATTCTGCTGTAAAGAGGTTAATGGAATTTTCTAGACACCCACAAAAGCTTCACAATCCTGAAGTATTTGTATTATTAGTAAATATATATATATATATATATATATGTATGTATGTATATATATATACACACACACACACACAAATGTATGGGAAACTCTATATGGATACAAAATTATGACACAAAATTAAATTAAATAAATCTCAATCATTAGATCCTTCCTTGAATTCCACTTTTCATATAAAGACAAACAAATCCAACGATCCACATTTTGTGTCTCAATAGCCGCCTCTCTCTCTCTCTCTACATACATACATACATATATATATATATATATATATATATATATGTGTGTATGTATATATATGTATGTATGTATGTATGTATGTATGTATCTATGTATGTATGTGTGTGTGTGTGTTTTCTAATGCTGGATCTGCATGTAATTACGTGCTATCTTAACTTTAATATGACTGATGGTCATCGTATGTTTTGTTATATACAGGGTAATACATTTTTTTTAATCTTACGTTGGTAATTGGCTAGTGTACTGGATGTAGTAAATTTGTTCATTTTACATGCTTGTGTGCATTTGGTTGTCTAATTTGAATTTCTAGGATGAAATTTTTATTGGGGTTTACGGTGGGGGGAGGAGCACATTGCAAAAATTAGATGAGTCAAATAATGGAATGTTATAATGAGTAAGATAATAAAATGATCAATTTAGTTATTATATGTACAGTCAAATTAGTCGATAAATGATTCAATTACAATGGGTGAATAGTTACGAGGAAATCAACTAGAATTGTGTATATTTATTAAGATAAATTTCAAACATAGCATTGTATCATTTCAAGAATGAAATAAATACACAATTCAAAAGGTTTACGAATTAGTAGAAAATGAAAGGGACTTATCTGGAAGTCCATAATATTAACTTACTTAAGATTGTTCCATTCGACTAACAAAATGGAAAGTATATTTAAAAGCAAAAAACAGAATGTACAAAGCTAATCAAATAGAAGTTCATTTTCATGGAATTTATGCACTTTTCTTCATACAACCGAGCTATATTACACCTTTTACCACTAAACCTTTCATAACTAAACTTTAGGTTTCATGCATTGTTTAATATGGATGTAACCATGTTTCATGACAATATAATGATCCCATATAAAATATGTCAATATTGACTAAAAATAATCTCCTAATTAAATGAGGAACTTGAGTTAATAACCTCTGACGACATGAAATTCAAATATATTGTCTGTTATATAAGCTAAATACGAGTTTAAAATTTTGTGTCCAGTAGAGTGCCCCTAACTGTGAAATAATGCATTTAAGTTGGAAATTTTAATATTTCAATTTTGCATTCTTACCCATCTGGATAATTGTTTATATGATTTTTACAATACGTTTTATGAATTTTGGCCTTAGAGAGCAACGATAAAGTGCTACTAAAAACATTACCAACAATCCATTATGTTTATTTTCTCTCTCTCTCATTGTTTTCAACTGAATCAATGGATGGAGCAACCAGCAGCTTCAACAAGCCACAGAATAGTGAATTAAACGACAAAATTATTGTCGTTATAAAACTATAATGACAAACTGTTTGCCGTTATAAATTATGACGACAAACAGTTTGTCATTATTATTTCTTCCCCTAAATCACCCAGCCACCTCTTCTTCTCCTTCACTCTACTTTCAATCTCATTTCCAACCTGAAAACCAAAAAGAAAACCAACATTTCCTCCTAAAAACTTCAAATCCGTTATTTTTTAGCCAAATTAAAGGTTATTTTCGAGATATACACTCTAGAAGATGTCTAAAATGCTAAGAATTTTGCAAAAAAGTTCATGCATGGAGAAGGAAATAATAGAGGCGTAGACAGAAGCAACAAGGAAATGGGATTCCACTATATATGCATGGGAATGGTATAGAAGAAATTTTAGAAGCCGTTGAAAATATAGAAAATCAGGGCGGAGGAGCAGAAGAACGCGGTCGAAGTGGTCGTAAGGGTGGTCGAGCTAGAAGGACGCGTAGAGGTGTGAGACAGAGTTCCACGAGAGAATTCGACCTTGATGTGTTTTTGGATTTGAATCTTAGCGCAATAAAATTGCCTATGCTATCAAAATTTCAGGCGCTTCCGGAAGGCGAAGTACATATCAACATGCATATGAGCTTGGATGCAAAAGAAATTCAATGAATGATTAAATTAACTGAAATAGGTTATCAGATAACTAATTAGTAGTTTGATGTTGCATCAAACTTGAATAGACGTGTAACATCCATTCACATGGCTCTTTAGAAACCACGCTTATTGCATGGCCTCGGATTCGATTATTTCTTAGGTATTTTATGATCATTTTACCATTACTATTAGTTTATTTATCACTGCATAGTTTACCTTATTCTGTATTATACAATTTTATGACTCAATCATGTTATACATGGTGAAATGCAACTTTGCGTTGCTATTGCTTTACGGTGGTATAAAACCACCCACACGCTCCACTTTCCTTATGGTGAGCTAGGAATTACACTGCTAGATTTCTCCATGCTTACCAACATTAGCATAAGAGTAGCCATACATCCTCCACTCCCTTTCAATGATGCTCGATGGCATGATCGTGGACTTGTTCATGATCAACTGCCTCATCTAGATATTTCTCATGAATCATATCAGGGCGGAGGGGCTATTAGAGTTAGCGTTATCCGTGCGGCCATGGAGAGTATACTTAGTCAGTACTCTCCTGCCGATGATCTAGAGCTTGCACGATTATATGTTTATACCTCATTGGTAACTTTTTCTTTAGCAAGACGAGTAGTAGTATGGCTGCAGGATTTTTTGAGATCGTATTTGAGTTGGATTTTAGTGGTGCTATTTTATATAACTAGGATATGCCTATTCTTGTTACTTATACAGATGCCTTGATATACAGTGCACCATTTTAGACTCGTAGGTTTCATTATTTGGTTTCTGGGAGTTGTTACAGTACTGGTATTTAGAGTATTCCAGAAACTTTCATTTTGTTTCTCGAACTTTTGACGCGTCTACTTTTTTCCCTTGTCTTTCATTCTGGACCATGTACAACAGAGGTCCCAGGGATAATGAATCCCATCATATTACTCGGTTGCCCATAACCAGATCGATTTAAGGATGTACAGGTACCAGATTAAATGGCATCCATTTCATGATAGTATATCTTTTGGGATTGATTTTATAGGGATTACTAGGATGCTTTCCTGGAGAAGATTTTTACTCATATCATGTCCTCAAACGTTAGGTGCTTATTTGTATCTTGGTGAGAGGTATTGGAGACAGTTATATGAATTTGATTTTATTCCCAATGATCCACATCCTCATACTTCACCTTGCATGATTTACCCATCAGATCAACTTGACCTAGCTCGCTAGGGCGATAGGTTGGTGGATGGCTGCCTTGTTATTACCGGCCAGTCGTACATCGACTTCTAATGTAGATTTTTCACCGGTTCCACTAATACCATCACAATACAGCTTCGATAGATTTAGTTGGTTTTCTACTATATGATACGACATAAATCCCCTATTATTGAGGATATTACATAGCCTAGCCATGGTTGTCGTGCACCAGATCACATTGCGACTGCTTCTTACTTTGGATGGACCATGACAGTCCCAGCTCTCATACCAGACCGTTATGTTGACGTGTTTCACCCTCTAGCGCAAAATCATTATCTAGATTCGACCCAGATACCATACTCCAATCTCTACCATATGCCGATGGGGATTACACACAGAGGATACGTAAAGCATAGACGTAGCCTAGACTACTACGATAGTGAACTACATCGCCAGGCAGAGGAAGCAAACTGACCGCAGGTGTAGCTAGAGAAAAAGCGCAACAGAGTTTTTGACATGAAGATGTACTACGAGCATTTATTTGGTCCCAGCGGTAGCCGAGATGATGAGGAGGATACGACCCGTTGTCTGTGCAGAGATTGATGACCATTTGTTTTATAGTTTATTTGTTGTGATGTATTTATTACTTTGCTAAGATGTATTGAAGACGTATTGCATTTGGTATGTGTATTAATATTAGTACTGTTCCTATATTATGTTATATGTCATTATTGTTCATGTCATGTGATTTATGTGTATATGTTGTTATTCTTCGTATCATGTACTGTTTTTCATTACTGATCATGTTATATCATTTCTGTGTGAATGCCATGTTATGTCACTTCGAAGAATATAAATATTTTATTATATTCATTACTGCTCTTGGTCATATTTGTCATTGAACTAAACTTCTCAAGTCAGTAGTTAATTATGTCGAATTATAGTTCGTTCAGTCGTACATAGGAAATAGGTACTGAAACTAGGATATAATGGATGACATCTAGAAAAATACTCAAGCAAGAAAACTACATGTTACATTCAATCTGAAGGGATTCTAAAGCATTTCTAAGATGCCTTACCCCTTGTTCTAATCGTTAGTGTAAGAAATGCCCCTTGACATAAATGGTCGTTAATCCATTCAGAGTAGCTGCTGCCGTTTGGCTATAATAGGCATATTCCTACGACCAGTATTTTCTCCATCGGCCCTTACCACTACCTCTGCCGCATACCCACAGTGGAAACAAATGGGATATGAGTCAACCTCTTGATGGTATGGAGGTTTAGTAACTGAAGCTGGTCGTATCTCTTGTTTATATAGAGGTTGAACAACTGAAAATTTTCCTATCGCTTGTTGAGTTGGAGGTTGAGCAGTTAAACCCTGACGAACGTCATATTCAAAAGGAGGTTCAATAGGTCCCTGAAAAGTATGGAAACATTTCAAATTAAAAAAAATACTTACAATATCATACGGGGAAGCCCCGCTCAATTGCCTATTTTGCAACCTGGATAGTATTGCCAAATATTTTTGGAATGCAACGATCATAACCCGATACCCTCCTCTTAACGATCCCCATGTCCTATTCATCAGTTCCAAACTATTTTTAAACTCTGCAACTCTTTCCCAAAATTTCCGACCTTTCACATTATTGTCGGAAATACAGTCTTGTGAAATGCATGTCTATGCTTTAATAAGCGAAACACACAGTCCATAAGTAAACTTCATTGCTTTTTCTTCCATCAGCTGGCGTGTCTTCCACTTCGATATTTTCTTCCTTATTGTCCTCTATGCTGATTTTGGTCCCCATTACATCTACATTTATTTGTCATTTATCGAAGACGCTAGTTAAGGATTTCCACTTCTTCTTCTTGTTATATTCTGGGCTAGGAGGTATAATAAAATGAGAATCTCCTCCTGTATTGCCTGCCTCTTCGAGTTCCTCTTCTTCTGAGCTGTCAATGGTTTCTTCATTAATAGAAGAATTGTGCACATTAGAAATTTGCTTTTGAAGATTTTGCATTTCTTCTCGGTCACGAATCTCCGTTTGTTTTACATTAAGGTAATGATGTTGATTTTGATCTTTCTGCATCATCATTGACATAAATGACGAATGATCGTCGTATGCACCTACCACAGAACGCTGATGATAGTGCTATTGCAGGGCAATATTATGAACATAAGGAAAATTAGGAGAAGCAAGTGGTTGGTACATCTGACTGTATGGAAAACCTCGATACGGGGAGTATCTGTACTCAAGCAATGGACGGACTGGTTGTTGTTGTTGTGTAGGACATTGGTTCGAAAATCCAAAGGAATGCGATTTGGATATTGGTTTTTTATTCATAACCTTCTCATTGGACCGTTTGGATGAAGAAGACATTTGGTAGAAGCAAAGGATGAAGAAAGTATTGATAATTTTTTATAAAAGGAGAAGATGTTGGTTGGTGAAGATATAGGGAAGGAAAATAGAGCTGCTGAAGTAGTCGTTGGGCCAATGGAGTATAACGTTAAAGACTTATCTGTTACACACATATAACGACAAATCTTTGCCACTATACTCTACAAACCTCTGTTCAGTGAACCAGCCACCGAACTGCTTCCAACTGGCCACGAACTAGCCACAGAGGAATGAACAAGCTACACCTGAATGCTTCGTGATTTGTTTAGTAACTGAACAAGCCAGTGTTGGCCCTGCTCTAATATATCAATGATGAATCCTGCACTGCTTTGTATTGTTTCCCGAAGCTTCTTGCCTCGATGCTTATACCTCCAACCTCGAAAACTCATGCATTGATTTTGGCTTCATCTCTTCTTTCCTGCTTACACCATATGTATTTTTGTATGAACGTATATCTATTAATTGAAATAGCATCTAACTGTTTATATTGTAAATCTTTCTTAAAAAATACATATATATATATATATATACAACAAAAAGGAGAATCACGCCATTCTCCAATGACTCACAAAAATATTTCTGTAGAAATAGCTACAGAAACTGTGCACACACAAAAGAACGGAAAATCATAACACAAGTAATAACATAAGTACAATCATGGACCCTAAAAGCCCAAAACAATGATTAATCTGATCCGGAAAGGCGAGCCACATGCCATACACAAAGATGACAAAGAAGAAGCCAAATCATCCATAGCTCCAGAGATCTTCGGCGAAAATCCTGAAAATAGACAAACCAAGCCACAGGGCCTGCACTATAGAGAAACCCACTCCATCTCTAATCTCCAGCTCCGAGTCTTCTCCACCAGAAACCAATAGACCCAAAGATGCTCGAGGCAAACAAACTTGTAAATCCAGAACCTGCAGTACTAAAAAAAATCAAGCCAAAAAAGGGGGTGGGAGTGTGGGAAGAAGATAACGGGTCAGAATCCGCTTTCAACAAAGAAAAGGCTTCAACCAATCCCCGCTCTAGGTGTAGTCAGTACTGATGTAATACCAAAGGCACCGGCTAACCTCTACGAGCGGGATCTGTTTGTACCCTTAAATGATTTACCCCGTAATGCAAGGAAAACATTATTCCTTACCCTTCGGATGATGGTAGGAGGGTCCGTAGGCAATTCGTCAAATATTGCCTTATTCCGCAAGCACCAGATATGCCAGTAGATAAGACAAGGAATCAGACAAAAAAGGATCGAGCAAATAGATTTACTTGGAATTCCAGTCCAACAGAATCTCAGTAAATCACTAAGAGAAGACGCATTGCTTCGGAAATCTACCAAATTCCCGAAGTAATTCCAAACCGCTCTAGCAGTATAGCCATGGAAGAACAAATGAGCAATGGATTCCATGTTGCCAATACCGCATCATCTACAATGAGAAACTAAAGGAATGCCAATCCTCTGGAGGTTGTCGTCTTTTCATAAACCATCATGCAGGGTTCGCCACTTCAATAGAGAGACCTTCGGAGGTAATCTAGCATCCCTGATGAAAGAAAAAAGATGGAGATGAGGATAAGGGGTCCAACCCGAGCTCTACGCCGCCTTAATCGACAAAGGACCGTCATCCCATCATGATCCACCACCATGTAATTTAGAAAAGGCCTTCACATATTGCATATGTTTCCACGTCTCACTAGCGTAGGATGAGACACCAAAGAAATTCGCGCCCTGAAGTCTGTGTTACTTGGCGTGGAGGAACTTCACCCATAGTGAATCATTCGCTACAAACCGAACCCACAACTTGCAAGCATAGGAAGTACAGATATCCTTTGGATTTCGAAGGCTTAACCCCCCTCACTTTTCGGATGACAAATGATGTCCTGAGAAATCCAACGGTGATGATTAGCGTTGTCTTTTTACCCCAAATAAAGGATGATGCTAGAGAGCGATAAGAATGGAAGAAAGAAGAAGTAGAAGTCATAGTAGCAAAGACATGCGATCCTATAGAGTGCAACACAGAATTTATGAGAACCAATCTACCTGCTTGAGATAATTCCAACGAATGATCTTTCCCCTGGCTTTGTTAGTCAGGGGATCCAAAATAGCATTGAGCTTCCGACCTCTATATAGAACAATACCAAGATAAGGTAAAGGAAGGGAGGCAATCTTGAAATCGGTGAAGGTTTCAATCCACGAAGATCTAACCAGAGGCAAATCTCTCGCCGGCACGAAGCAACTTATAGTAGAATTGACAAGCTGGCCCGAGCAATCTCGTTCAGCTGAATGAGGCTAAGAAGGCGATGAACTGAACGACGACTACCATTCATGAAAATGATATTGTCATCAGCAAAAGATAAAGAAGAAATAAGAGGACATCCTGAAAGGATGCCAAATCGCTGAATCTGATTCTTTATCGCGACTAAGTGTAACCCACGCACGAAAGCCTCGGCAGCAATAACGAAAAGAGTAGGAAAGTGGGTCTCCTTGACAAAGTCCCTTTCCTTCCTTGAAATGCCCATTGGCCAATCAGTTGATAAGAACAGAGAACCAATAGTTGGAAATGAGCCTCTAGAGAATATCGATAAGGGATTCCAGATATCTGAAAGCCCTCAGAAACTTGATGATGAAAACCAGGACATGCGATCGTAAGCCTTAGCAATGTCCGGCTTAACAACCACATTAGAATCTCTGACCTTCCGATTGATCTAAGAAACCAGTTCTTGGGCTAAAAGGAAGATATCCATGATCAATAGTCCTTTTACAAACCCAGCCTGAGAAGAGGATATAACAATCAAGAAACAGAGCTAGATGAGAGGCTAGAACCTTAGATATGACCTTATTAGAGAAATTACACAAGTTGATCAGATGCAAAAACGCAAGCCTGTATTTCTTCTTAGGAAGGAGGTATGTTAAGATCTACACTCTCCGATGGAAGTACCAATCTAAGAATGAAAGAAAGTAAGGCCGGATCAGAGACCAACACAGGCGGGGGGTCAAGAAAGGATTGGAAATGAGCCAGAATGGTCTCTTTGACTTCATTCGGGGTGGAAGCCATAATGAGATCAGAGCGCTGAATCTGATGAATCGTTAGAAGCCTATTCTTTTTACGAATCAAAGAATAGAAGAACTTGGAGTTAATAGCATGTTCGACCACCTACTTGATCCTCGCCTTCTGACGGAGATAGTCGTTCTCGATATGAAGCTCCAACGAAAAGGCCAATTAGTCAAGCGCCCACGCCTCTTTGTTAGAAGTCCAAGGATATTCATCAAAAGATTCTTCCGCCAAGATAAGATACACTTAGGCTACTCTGACACGATCGAAGATATTCATGAACACTTGCACATTCCAAGCCTTGATGCAAGCCTTGAGGTGCTTTAGCTTACAAGAAAACACAACAAGGGAGAGCAAAAACTAGGAGAGTTCTAATAATCTCCCACAACCTGATGGAATGAGTGGTGAGATCTCCACATACTCTGGAACCTAAAAGACGAAGGGACAGAGAGAGAATAGGGGAGCAGCGAAGAATCATAGAAGCATGATCCGAGTGGGTACGATGCAAGTGGGAACAGAGAAAGAGAAGGGTAGGCTGAACCAACCTTCTGATCCGGAGACTCTGTTAAGTCTAGAAAGAATCCAGTTAGGCCCTTCCTGGTTATTGCACCAGGTGAAAGCCGAACCAATGAAAGACACCTCGGAAAGACCCAAGATGACAATGAAGGCATTAAAATCCATAATTGAAGAACATATCTAGGCCATTCATAGATATCCAGGGTACTCGACCATTCAACCTGTCTTTTAGGCATCCCTATTATACCTCTTCTTTGAGCCAGCTAGGACATACAACAACGATATTTCCTCATTCTTCAATAATTTTAGTCTTCATCACCGGCGACTATCCATAAGCTCGAACATCCTTGAGCATCCATTATCCATGAACTCAAACATCCTTGAGTCGTTTCTTCATTCGTTGCATTTGATCAATCAACGAACACTACACACACTTCGAACATTCCGTTTTGAATTCACGTCGAAGCCACGACCATCATCGAACCAAAAACATACATCATTTGGTCGATACTCGATTCACAGTGTTTCAGCCATTTGCTATGAATTACATACTATTGCATTCATTTTTACTTCTACAGCATTTCAAAAACGCTATAGTTTCCCATTCACAGCATTTATAAAACGCTATCATTTCGTGCCGATCCACCATTCGGAACCTTGCCTGATCCATGGATCTACGCTCCAGATCCTTGCCTGATCCATTAGAAAACACTTGCCCAATCCATAAAGCGTTTCAGAAACGCAGTCGATCCATTGCTGCGCGATACATCGAAACAGAGCTGATCCGCCATGTACACCTCAGGTCAATCACTCTTTTTGCTCTACTTTTCCATCCTTTTCTCTGGTCTACCACCAGATCAACCTGATCCATTATCATCTCAACGGATCCGTCCGAGAACCTTGCCAAATCATGCTTTCCACCATATTTTTGATGTTCAAACAAAAAAAACTCGATCTGAATTGTCAACTTCAAACCAATATTCAATATCACAATCGAACAATGATCAAACTAACATTAATACACCAATTATCATCACATAATCACATAAAATTCACCAATTATGATTAAACAATTAAACAAACCAAATAAATTGATCTAACTTGTATATACATAGAATTTACACATGAATTTACCGTTATAATTTGCTAGATTAGATTATATGGTGATTTGAATTAAAAATCATACTTACATCAATTAAATATAGGTGATAACAACTTGAAATGATGAAAATTATATCAAACAACACATATATTTGATTGAATACGTGCAAGAAATGCTTATCACTCAATAAATGCAGAAATAGGTTTAAAACGGAGATCTACAAATCCAGAGAGCGTAGAGCAGCGAACAATGGACTTCAAATCAATCGCTTTGATGTGATCAATCTTTCCTCGATGTTGATCTTCTAATCTAGATCTGTGAAATTAATGGAGTGGAGAGGTATTTGATTGGAGTAGGGAGAATCTTAAATCCCAACCAAATTGAGAAATGAAGAAACCAAACAATTCTCCTTGTCTCTACCCCTTAGTTATAGCCAACATCACAAGCCTTAGTGGGCCCTACAAATCAGCCCACTAATGACTAATTAACCTATTCAAAAAATGTGTAATACTAAAACTGTGATTTCTCCCAAACCGTTGAACCAAATCTTTAATGTGACCACTCTACGGGATAGGTAGCACCATTTCCGATCCAATGAAATTGATTCCAGTACCATCCAGTCAAAAGTTATGCCCTGTACAAAATTGACAGGGTCAAAATTGTCGCAAATTTAATTGGTAAAAATCATGCACATATATCACATCCTCATGAACAACGTATCAAAAGATACGAATGATCCGACACTTAGGAAATTAAATAGAAATATTTTAAGATCCTCCTATACGTAAAATGTGGGTCTTTACATTCTCTCCTCCTTAGAAATTTCTCCCTCGAAATTCCAAGCAAACATAAGCAACCAAAACAGTTCTGCATGCCTATCACCCATGAGCAGCCAAACTACCATCCAACTAGCATTCATCAAGCTATGCACCCATAGCCTTAACCAAGCACACGGAATTCTATTAACAATAGTACAAGTTACAGTGAGGTAAGAATGACATGATGTCAATGGGTCATACCAACAAAGAGATCTGGATGGATCATCTTCATTCTCTCTTCCGTTTCCTACGTACAATCGTCATCATCCTCACTCCATTGTACCTTGACTAACTTAGTCATCTTCCTTCTAAGCTGTTTCGTGTCATTCCCCATAACGCGAAGCGACTTAGGAAGTTTCGAGACTATGAACTCGACTTCTAGGTCTTCATACTGATCCGGAGATACCATCACATTCGAATCGTGCACACACTTCCATAGAAAAACTACACGAAATACATTATGCACACTCAACATTTTCTCTGGTAAATCCAACCTATATGCAAGCTTTCCAATTCGCTCGACTATCGGAAATGGTCCAACGAACCTTAGAGCTAACTTTCCTTTACTTTCGAACCGAACAACATTCTTCAAAGGAGAAATTTTCACCAAAACCATATCGCCAGCGCCAAATTACAAATCCTTACGACGCTATCGACGTAACTCTTCTGACGGTCTTGAGCTTCTTCCATTCGTTGCCGAACGATCTCGATACAATCCGATGTTTTCTTATCATCTCTGTCCCAAGTATCATCTTATCTGTATTTTCTTACCAACATGTCGAAGAAGTAGACGGTCTACCATACAACGCCTCATATGGTGCCATCCCAATGCATGATTAGTAACTGTTGTTGTAGGAAAACTCGATTAAATGTAGATGGTCTTCCCATGATCCCCCAATCCAATACACAAGCTCTAATGAGATCTTTAAAAACTCGGTTAACTCTCTTGGTTTGACCATCTGGTGATGATAAGCCGTATTCAAACACAACTCGGTTCCCAAAGTCTCTTGCAAACTCTTCCAAAACCCACTTGTGAACAGTGGATCTCGATCACTTACTTTGCTCTTTGGGATACCATGGGATTGAACTATCCATTTCATATATAGCTCAGCCAACTTTGATGTTGTCCTAGTCGATCTAACAGGAATAAACCTTGCGCTCTTGGTCAAGTGATCCACGATTACCCAAATCCCTTCATTTCTTGCCTTGGTTCTAGGTAATCCCTCGATAAAATCCATCAATACTTACTCCCATTTCCACGTATGAACTTCCAGTGGATGAAGCAAACCATTCGGCTTCTTCTGTTCAGCTTTACCAACTGACAGTTTATGCATCCGGAAATAAACTTTCCAACATCTCGCTTCATCCCTTCCCGGTAGTTAGCTCGCTTCATGTCCTAATACATCTTGTAACCTCCAGGAGGAATCGTCAACTTTGAGTGATGACATTCTCTCAGAACCTCATCTCTCAATCCATCAATATCAGGAACAACCAGCCATCCTTTCTTTCGAAGCCAGCCATCTCGATCAACCTTGAATTCCTTATCTTCTGGTTCCAACTTCTGGATGGTCTCGACAAGCTTTTCATCCCGGGTTTTGCTTTTGTCAATCCTTTCAATGAGAGTAGGTCTTATCGGTAAGTTTTCCAACATTTCAGGTTCCAACTCACACCATGGTCTTAAATCAAATCCTCCCAAGTACTCGAGGTGCATCCATTCCAAAAACATGTCTCCCAAACCTACATGTTTTCGACCTAACGCATCTGCCACTGCGTTACCTTTACCAGGAGTATAAGCTATACCAAATCGTAAGATGCCAAAAACTCTAACCATCCGTTTACACTAAAAATAGTCTAAACACCCAAGGTACTAAACTGTACTTCACCAATTCGGTAAGAAATAAATGGAACCGTGTTTAATCAGCAATAGAAAGTGAAAAATGGGAAAAAAGTAAAGTAGAGATGAGATTTAGAGTTGTTCAGCCATTAATGAGGCCTATGTCCACTATGAAGGTGGTTTCCTGTCTTGTAATGAGAATTGCAGAGTACATCAGCTCTCCCCCTTTTCATACATCTCACTGTTCACTCAATATACCTCGTCGATATATTTCAATCTAAGGAATCAAACAAGAGAATAGCAGAATTTAAGAAGAAGAAGGATGGATTAATGATTGAGAAGAAGGATGTCTTCATTTTCCTTCTTCATAAGATTTTATTTGTCGCCATGGCGGACTTTGTGGTTGAGGATGAAGTCCGGCAGCACTTCATGGTCTTTTTTTCCCTTTTATATTGGTAGTCATGTTGTATTTATAGGTGAACTCCCCTTGGTAAATGATCTGGAATCCCTTTATCCAGGCTGTGGATCGTTCATATTGTTAATTACGACCCTGCCACTGGCTAGCTGTAGCCAGCTGTCTGTGGCTGCATCCAGTTATCATGTGCGGGCGGCTCGTTTGAACGAGTATCTTGAATAGTAGAGCGGATCCATGTAAGCGTGCGTCCTATGTGCGCCTCGAGAGATTTTGTAAGAGTGGGATGCGGGTTTGGAGTTGAGCCTCCTCTACCCCTTGTGCGACCATCCTTCTCGGTCCAAGGGCGCTCGTCTTCGTGCTGCCTTTGTATGACGCTGTTTGGCTTCGCAGCTATGTTATGAGGTCGCTCTTGCTTATGTTTAATGGGCGACTTGTTTGATGGAGAAACGAGGGAACAAGTCGGCCATGAAACCTTAGCATGGTTATGTTTTATTTGGTGAGCGAGTGATAGTGTTATGACTGACTGGGGCTGCGACTCTAAGATGTACAGGCGCTTATTCCGAAGACTGGTGTATGGCCGATCATTAGCCTTCTGGTCTGAGTATCGAGCGACAGGTGTTGTCATCTATGGGTAGTTGTTCAGCTATATGTGCAACCTGGATTCCTGTCCCGATATGCGTGACTGAACTTTGATGCTAGGTCGAGCATTCCTGCTGGGCGAAACGACTTCGTGGGACATTCGATCCTTCCCTTTGTTAAGTCACACTCCTTATAACCATTTCGTGTCATCATAATTGGTCACGATGGCGGATCTGACTTGTCTTAGGTTTGGCATCTGGATCTTGCCTTGTGCAGTTACACTCCATCCGTTGTGAGCCATTTAAGTGCTTCGGATAACCTTTCGCACGACCGGCCCGGATACTTTCTATTCAATGTGTGTATGGATTTTTAGGGATTAACACTTGCCCCTCGAAATCCGTGATTTTTTTTAGTAAGGAATTACTGGCTTCGATATATTTGATTGCACATTGGCGGGTAGGTTTTGTTTTGAATTGTTGAGGGCTCGGTTGTGCCAAATATTAAGATTACTTCATTGTCGCTGAGCGGTATTGTCTTTTCCTGCGAGCGAGAGGCCCGATGTATCTTTTTGATTACTATGTGAATAGCTGAATTTCGAGATGCCCGCTGGGATTTGATGAGACACTTTTGTGTAGTCAGGCGCTAGGCTGACGTGGCGAGAATTCTCTGGATGAATGCCTTTTAGTCTTGTTTATTCACCTTTAACTTGCTTCACTTCGTTTTTACATATTTTCAAAAAATTCTTTGGTCACAGCGGCGCTTCCTTGAGAGCTTAATCAGGTAACTTATGTTCGAAATTTCTGCCTTGATTTTTCCTTTGAAAGGTTCTGGCTTCCTTACTCTATCACATTGCCTTTTATTTGTAGTAGCATCTATCTGTCTTGAGCAATTTTCTTTGAGGTGCCATGGTTTTTCTAGGTAAGATTTTTGTACAGCGCGGATACCGTTTCTGTTTTTATCTTTGCAGAACATGAACCATCCGGTGGTTTTCTTTGGAACATCGATGCTTGGTATTTGTTCATAAATTGTTTGGTGAAATGCCCCAGGCTTCTTTAGTTGAAATATTTTTTGTCTATGCTTGAACTCGACTAGGTTGTTCTCCTTTCCGTGGTTATCGTTTGTGTCCTTACTGATCCATTTGAAGCAGGTCGCCCAAGGATGGAATTTCTTTTGTCCAAGAAGCTCAGGAAGAAATCAGTGAGGAGGGATGATAGCAAAAAGTCGCCCAGGGGTAAGGAGACCTCGAGTGTGAATGATACTCATAGTCATTGTTCGCTGAATGGACTCTCTGACTCAGATATTCAGACCGCTGTTAGTCATATGGTCTCTTCATCCATCACATTAGATCCTGCAGCCGTACTGGAGCCTCTTCCTGTTCCTAACCCTTGCCATCCTGCACTCGTCGAGGATTTTGTGGCTCAGTGTCCGGCTGGCTCACGTTATGGTGTGGACATCGATCCATTTGACAGATGGATTATCGCAGGGAAGATGGATGCTATGAAGGACAACATATTGGCCGAATTCGATCAGTTGGAACCACGTCCGCATCTGGTTGAAGGTCTCACAGTCAGAGACTATATTGTGGAGCAAATGGGTGGCTGGCTTTCCTTGGTCGAAGATCTTCGGAGTCGAATAGAGAGAATATTGAACGGCTTCATGCGCTGGAAGAAGATAGGCGCAAACTTGTCGAGGCCCTAGAGTCTAGGGAGAGAATCATTTCTTACCACATCATAGTATTGTGGCCTGCCATTGCTTCACCTGTTCAGTTATTTTGGTTTTGATTTTGGATAGTACTCTTTAGTCTGGCTTGTGTATGCGGGAGCCAGCCTCGCTTATTCTCGTACGCTTTAATTTTTGACTTTTAAGGTTTGTTTATGCGTGGGTGTGTCGCACGTTGCACCTTTGTTTTCTGATTTACACATTCGTCCGGGAGCTTTATTAATCGTCCGGTTGCGCCCAATTTTATATTGTTATTATTATGGTTGGAATTTAGTTATCCTTTTAGGTTTCTCACTTATCGATGGCCGTTATGCATTTGTATTGTTATAAGCGCGTTTGGTATCTTTTATTTATTAGTATTCAACCCCGCGCCTGACTGACTGGTAATCCGAGCCCTTCGGAGGCTGGTTTTAAATAGGTGCCCCCGGGGAGGTCTTGGGTTAATGATTTTCAATCCATTTTAGGCCCTATTTGATTATTTTAGTTATTCAAATAGATTCTAGAATGGATACCCCCGTATGGCTTGGATTTCTGATACCCCCTTCCGGCTAGGATTTCTGCTGTTGTAATCCATCCTTGGCTTTGTTTGACTTCGTTAACAACAAAGAACAAGAATGGCCACTTTCTTTCGGTCGGGTTTCTGTTTTTGCGCTGGTCCTTCTAGCATGTTTAATCCTTCCCCACTTTATGCTTCATCCCGAGGAGCGGACACTAATTCATCTCATCGAGCCTTCGTGCCCTTCACCTAACAAGGTGCCCACCGTGATTGGCAATTTTTCCATTTCGGGACTTGTCGGTTTTTCTGACTTTTTGCCTTACCTTAGGACACAGACATTGGTTTTCCTCATTGAGTTTTTCCCAAGTTGGAAAACTTGTATCCAGCATCTAGGAAGGTCACCTAAGAAGGTGCTTCTTCGGTGGGCTTAGCAATTTTAACCATGGGACTTTTTTCGTTTCGGGACATGTCAGTTTTTCCGACTTTTTGCCTTACCTTAGGACACAGACATTGGTTTTCCTCATTGAGTTTTTTCCTAAGTTGGAAAACTTGTGTCCAGCACCTAGGAAGGTCACCTAAGAAGGTGCTTCTTCGGTGGGCTTAGCAATTTTAACCGTGGGACTTTTTCTGTTTCGGGACATGTCGGTTTTTCCGACTTTTTGCCTTACCTTAGGACACAGACATTGGTTTTCCTCATTGAGTTTTTTCCCAAGTTGGAAAACTTGTGTCCAGCACCTAGGAAGGTCACATAAGAAGGTGCTTCTTCGGTGGGCTTAGCAATTTTAATCAAGGGACAGATTCGATGATATTTCTATATCTTCAATGAGGTTCGATGGCAGTCCTTTGAATGAGTGTTTTCCAAGCATTCAGCATACTTCATAATGAGAGATGCATTCTTTCGTATTGATGTTTGCCTCAGAACAGCTCGTTCCTTCTGAGGCGATGAGTCAATTCCTCCCGTTTGATCTTGTTTGATGTCTGCAATTTCCAAACTGTTTTGTTTGGTGTGTGCCCCGGGATTTTTCGTTACACCCCCTGCTGTGTATGGCGGATTGCTTTTGCTATACCTACATTCCAAGAGATTATTTTCCTTTTAGCACGGACCAACAAGTTCGTTATACAAGGAGGCATGTAATCAATTTCTGATGCACACAGTTTTTTGTAAGTAAACCATTGCTTAACATGGACACGGTGAATAATAAAGCAAGTAAAAAAAAAGTTTTAGCAACAAGATAAAATCAGGGGAACAAGGTAAAGTAATAAGGGCTTTAGTCTAATGCTCCATTATTGAAATATCAGTAGTTGGTCCTTCTGATGAGCGTACTCCTTGGATTGGTTTGAGCCCCTTCCCTTTTAGGGTGCACTGCCCCTTGTTTGAGAAGAGTCGGGATAATCCTTATGATTTTGTACATACTATTGCAACCGGTCCTTCCTGATCAACCCCTGGATTACTGACTTCAATCCTGGCTGCTTGTGGAATTGGCAAAATTTTCCTGACCTCATGGTGACATTTTTGACTTGCTTTTGTTTCAAAACTGGATATCTCTCTGTGCCTTTAGTTTCCATGAAGATATTTCCCACGGAGTCGTTGAGGGGAGTGAATTCAGAGTTCTTGAGAAAGCATAGCTTCTTTCTTGCTCGACCTCCTCTTCTTCGTTGCTCCTTTTTTGATTATCTGAGTTGCTCTGCACCTTTCCATTCTTTTCTGCCCGTGCATTTCTTTCCTCAGTATTTGCATATTTTTCGGCTTTACTAAGTAACTGTTCCAGTGTACTTGGTTTCTTTTTCTTTATCCATCATCCTAACTTGGTTTTCTTGCATATGCTCCCTTTAAGGACCATTAAGATCAGGCCGGGTTCGAGATTCTTGACTTTAGCCAACGCCATATCAAAGCGAGTGAGAAAAGCCTTGAGGGGCTCTCCTGGTCTTTGTCGTAATCCGCTTATTTCCGTAGCATCCCGAGTTTTGAACGCCTGGGATCTGAACTGCTCATTGAATAGCCTAGCCAAGGTCACGAAATCATCCACGAACTGTGGTGGCAGCTTCGTGAACCAAAGATGAGCCACTCCTTCTAGATAAGTTGGAAAATATAAGCATTTGATTTCATCAGTAGCGCATGCCCTATTCATGTACTAGTCATATTTACATAGAAATGTACTAGGGTCGCCTGTCCCATCGTAGGGCTGCAATGACGGAGGCTTGAATCTTTGTTGGTGTAAAGTTTTCTTAATCCTCCCGGTAAGTGGGTTTTTAGCTGGGAAGGACTCCCATTCTTTCTGGTCATCCTTCCACTTTAGACTTTCCTCCACAATTGCTTGCGCCATTTCCAAGATGTATTCTCGTTCGTTGGTTGGACCCATGGGCTGATCATTTCTTTTACCATCAACCCTCGATCTAGATGTGTCTTCATGGACCGGGGATAAGGAATTTGGGCATCTCTTCGGCAGGGTCATCCTGATGACAGTAGGACGGTCGTCCTGTCCCGCGATTGCATCATCAGAGTAATCGCGCATAGGTGCCTTTGCCCTTTCTTGGGTTGGATTGGTCCGACGTGCAACTCTTGGGGAGGAACCTTGCTGCCTTGAGTTTGGAGCGGGGAGCTCTTTTTTTTTGACTCGCGATTCGTTCGAGTCAGCGAGGAACAAGTGGCGCTTAGAGCGGCTTTTGCCGTAGTGGCTTGAATGAAGAGTATCGATTCGAGCTTCTTCATCGTTGTGTTGCTTGCATTAGCTATTTGACTCGTTAATCCTGTCAGCGCCTCCTCTAGTTTTTCCCTGGTTATAGTTTCCTTAATTTCTGGCAGCTCCCCTTCCTCGGAGTCGCTATTTAGCGGTGTAACAATGCTGATGCTGTCATTGGGGTTGTTGACTTCATCGGTGATCCCCCTTAGCATGCTCATGATTGTAAGCATAGTGCCTCCCAGAAAATCTCATCAGATCTGAAATAGAAAAAAAAAAAGGAAAACACGGCCCCACGGTGGGCGCCAAAATGTTTACACCAAAAATGGTCTAAACACCCAAGGTACTAAACTGTACTTCACCATTTCGGTAAGAAATAAATGGAACCGTGTTTAATCAGCAATAGAAAGTGAAAAATGCGAATAAAGTAAAGTAGAGACAAGATTTAGAGTGGTTCAGCCGTTAATGAGGCCTACTTCCACTATGAAGGTGGTTTCTTGTCTTTTAATGAAAATTACAGAGTACATCAGCTCTCTCCCTTTTCATACATCTCAATATTCACTCAATATACCTCGTCTATATATTTCAATCTAAGGAATCATACAAGAGAATAACAGAATTTAAGAAGAAGAAGGATGAATTAATGATTGAGAAGAAGGATGTCTTCGTTTTCCTTCTTCATAAGATTTTATTTGTCGCCATGGCAGAATTTGTGGTTGAGGATGAAGTTCGACAGTACTTCATGGTCTTTTTTTTCCCTTTTACGTTGGTAGCCATGGTGTATTTATAGGTGAACTCCCCTTGGTAAATGATCTGGAATCCCTTTATCCAGTTTGTGGATCGTTCATTTTGTTAATTACGACCATGCTACTGGCTAGCTGTAGCCAGCTGTCCGTGGCTGTATCCAGTTATCATGTGCGGGCGGCTCGTTGGAACGAGTATCTTGAATAGCTGAGCGGATCCATATAAGCGAGCGTCCTATGTGCGCCTCGAGAGATTCTGTAAGAGTGGGATGCGGGTTTGGAGTTGAGCCTCCTCTGCCCCTTGTGCGATCGTCCTTCTCGGTCCAAAGGTGCTCGTCTTCGTGCTGCCTTTGTATGACGTTGTTGGCTTCGCACCTATGTTATGAGGTCACTCTTGCTTATGTTGAATGGGCGACTTATTTGATGGTGAAACGAGGGAACAAGTCGGCCATGACACCTTAGCATGGTTATGTTTGATTTCGTGAGCGAGTGATAATGTTATGACTGACTGGGGCTGCGACTCTAAGATGTACAGGCGCTTTTTCCGAAGACTGGTGTATGGCTGATCAGTAGGCTTCTGGTCTGAGTATCGAGCGACAGGTGTTGTCATCTATGGGTAGTTGTTCAGCTATATGTGCGACCTGGATTCCTGTCCCGATATGCGTGACCGAACTTTGATGCTAGGTCGAGCATTCCAGCTGGACGAAACGACTTCGTGGGACATTCGATCCTTCCCTTTGTTAAGTCACACTCCTTGTAATCATTTCGTGTCATCATCATTGGTCACGATGGCGGACCTGACTTGTCTTAGGTTTGGCATCTGGATCTTGCCTTGTGCAGTTGCACTCCATCCGTTGTGTGCCATTTAAGTGCTTCGGATAACCTTTCGCACAACCGGCCCTGATACTTTCTATTCAATGTGCGTATGGATTTTTTGGGATTAACACCATCGTTGCTGCTGAAGGTTCAAATCCTTTTGGAAAAAAAGATACTTCAACGACTTGTGATCCATAAACAACTTGAATCGAACCCCCAATAGGTAATGTCTCCACATCTTCAAAGCTAACATGATCGTTGCAAACTTCAAATCATGAGTTGGATAATTTTTTTTGTGCGGCTTCAATTACTGACTAGCGTAATCCACAACTTTGTCCTTCTGCATCAGCACTGCTCCAACTCCAGTACCACATGGATCAGTATAAACCACCATATCTTCATTCCCACTCGGAATGGTCAAAAAAGGAGCACTCGTTAGTCTTTCTTTCAGGATTCCAAAAGCTTGCGCATGCTTTGCATCCCATGTGAATACTTGGTTCTTCTTCATTAATCTTGTTAATGATGCAGCTATCTTGGAGAAGTCCTTGATAAAACGGCGATAATATCCCACCAATCCAAGGAAACTCCTAACATTCGTTGCATTCTTAGGTCTATCCCAATCCTTAATTGTTGTCACCTTAGCGGGATCCACCGCTATTCCATTTCCAGAAACAACGTGGCCTAAGAACCTCACTTCGCTCTTCCGGAAGTGACACTTCAAAAACTTGGCTCTCAGCCGATGCTTTTGCAAGATTTCCAAAACAATCCGCAAGTGCGTCTTATGCTCTTCCTAATTCTAAGAGTAAACCGAAATATTATCCACGAACACAAGTATGAACTTGTTCAACTGATCTTTGAAAACCCTATTCATAAGATCCACAAAATATGTTGGTGCACTGGTTAATCCAAACGGCATCACCAGCCACTCAAAGAAACTGGATGGTGTCCTAAAAGCATCTTCGGCACACTATCCCTTGCCACTCTCAACTGGTGAAATCCCGTTGCCAAATCCATCTGAGAAAACACCTTGGCTTCGTGAAGCTGGTCGAACATGTCATCTATCCTTGGCAACGGATACTTGTTCTTCTTGGTCACTTTGTTCAGTTCATAATAATACGCACATAATCTCAAAGATCCATCATCCTTGGTTGCAAACACAACTGGTGTACCCCATTCAGACACGCTTCTCCGAATGAAACCTTTTCCCAAAAGGCCACGAACTTGCACCTCTAACTCTCATTGTTCCCTAGGCGCCATCCGCCTAAGAGGCATAATGATAGGTCTAGCACCTACGACCAAATGGCTCCTGAACACAATCTCATGATGCGGTGGCAACCCTCTGACCTCTTCAAAGACATAATCAAACTGGCTAGCGATCGGCACAGTTGACAAGTCTTCCCGTGGAAACACAAGAAAATATAAAAAGCTTATGAAAACACAATCTTCTGGCTTACATCGAATCACAACCACTCGCCCTTCCGCATTCCCAACTGTCACCTCGAGCTTCTTGTAATACACTTTTTCCACATACCTCTTGAGCCAGTCCATACCCAAAATGATCCCAAGCCCAGCGAAGTTCAACACAAAGCAATCACAGACAAAAGTGCAACCATGATTCGATAACACTAGACCACGACAAAGCATACACAAGCTAGACGAACCCCTAACTGGATTAGGTACAACCAAAAGTCTATCACAAATCTCAGGTTCAAAACCCAAGCGGCACACAAGCTCATTGCAAATGAAAGAATGCGATGCTCCATTATCTAACAACATTCAAACTGAAAAACCTCTGATAGAAATAGTACCTTGAACAACAATACTCTGCCCTTTCTCCTCCGCCGTAGCAGGCCTCGAAGAAGGTGGAACAACTTCCAAAGCATATGCCTTCACTATCTGCTTACCCTTTAACTATTCTGGACAATCCTTCTTGTTATGCCAAGGCTTACCACAGTTGTAGCACCTCTTTTCAGCTTTCGGATTCTTACAATCCTTGGAGGAATGGCCCTTCTACTGGCAATTGTAGAAAATCACCTCACTTTTTGGTTTCTTCTAGCCATTCTATCCTTTATGTTGCAGTTTCTTCCTCTTCTTGTTATTACCACCCTATTGTGCTTTCGGTTCCTCTTTGGCTGCAACAACAACAGCTTCTTCCTTTGGAAATAAACTCTCATGCCTCAAATCTTTTTCCATAATCTTCTCGTAAGTATCATCCAAATGATTAACCAATGGCCTCCCAATATATGTATCCAGGCCCATAATAAGCTTCTCGCTCTTCTGATAAGGAGAGTCGATATATGAATGAGTATACTTGGACAAAGCTTAGAAATCAAAAACATAATCCAACACGGGTCAACCATTCTGCTTTTGCCGAACAAATCTTTTGAACAGAAATGACTTCTGGGCGGTAGACATAAACTTCGGCTTGAACTTGACCTGGAACTGATCCCAAGTGATCTCATCTTATGGATTCTGTAAAGTGACAGAGTTCCACCAATCCATAGCTTTGTCATGTAGCTGTCTTGATGCAAGATTCCTCTTAGTCGCATCAACAATACCCATGTCTCCGAAAATACGAATGTAAGCACCTTGCCACCCTTGAATCTCAACAGTCGACTATGTCCCCTTAAATGGTTTCCCACCAACAGCAGTGAAGTCCTTGCACAGCTTTGCGAAGTCAACTACCCTCGGTACCTGCATCTGAACACCAACATCTACAGCGGCTGCTCCTAGAGCGGGTACCCTCTAACATCATAGCATCGAACATAGTTGGGTGGTCTAGTATACTTCCATTATCCCCTCCAGGAATAGTCTCCTTCCTAGTAGTGTGTCTCAAATTTCGACGACTCATTCTAAATCTGAAAAATAGAATGACTAGTCCATAACGGAGAAAAACTGCAATGGAGTTCGAGCGCTGCTATACTATACACTAATATATAGTATACATCCATCAAAAATCTACAAATATGTCTCTCATACATCATTACGTCCTTGAGCTTTTTCTAAAATCGATTAACCAGAGCTCTGATACCAAATATTATGACCGCCCATAAGTCCCGCACTTAACAAGAGGAATAATATGCTGAAAGGTGTGCCAGGCACCTATGGACGATCATCAAAGTAAGATAAACACAAGCGGAACCTGTCATATAGCTCACAGTGCAAAGATAAAATATAATAAAAAAACATATAAATTAGGCAATAATAGTGAAGCATAATTGAGCAGAAACTTAAACTTTCATATCAACTGGAAAGATCCATACATCCTTTGGAAAAACATCATAAGAGTCTGTATAAAATGCCTCACTACAAGGTCACTCAAAGTAGCATAACAAACATATAGCGAAAACAGGTAGTAGTAGATAGTAGGAAAGTAATACGTAAGCCTTCTGCTCGTCTTCGCTTTGCAGCATCGTCCTCATCAAGATCTATCACCTATCACATGCTACATAGTCTGCCCATCCACAACACAATGGATGAACAGCCTAAGACAATAAGAGGAAACATAAAACCTTGAGTCAGACAACAGTCTTAATGAGCGATAAAACAGCTATCTAACATCATCAATAAAGTATATGAGAGGTGTGTAGATCAATCAACTAATCTACCAATCCAACAACAGAGAAGAACTCAAACCGCCTCCTCCAAATCCAACAGTGATATCCTTTATAAAAAACCAGGAAGAAACATAGCAGACAAAGCAACCAGTTATCTAGTGTAGACCATCGTAATCGAGATCAACATTCCCTAGGCACAAGCCCCGAAGGTGTAAACCAACATTAGACAATCACCCAAGAGATGTCTCCTTCGACGTCAAACAATCTACGCAAGACGATACAATAGAACAATCAACATCCATGACTCTGGCTATCACCGCTGACCTTTCCTGGAAACAATCATTAACCATATTACTGGCCACAATATGCCATCTATCAAGGGTTAATGGCCAACCCGGTTCTAGCAAAACTCCATATGCCTTTCATCGATACGTATCTAGGCCTTTCATCGATACCCAGGGTACTCGACCGTTCAACCGACCTTTTAGGTGTCCCTATTATACTCCCGCTTGGAGTTCGCTAGAACCTACGACAGCGATAATTCCTCAGCCCTCAATAACTCTAGTCGTCATCACGGCGACTACCCATAAGCTAGAACATCCTTGAGAAACCATTATCCATGAACTCAAACATCCTTGAGTCATTTCTACATTCGTTGCATCTCATTGATCAACGAACACTCCACACACTTCGAACATTCCATCTTGAATTCAAGTCGAAGCCACAACCATCATCTAACCAAAAACTTACATCATTTGGTCGATATTCGATTCACAGCATTTCAGCCTTTTGCAATGAATTACATACTATAGCATTTATTTTTCCTTCTACAAATCCTTGTCTGGTCCACCAATTTTCTTTCCCGATCCACCAGAAAACACTTGCTTGATCCATACTTCTCACAGCGTTTTAAAAATGTTGTTGACGCACTATTGTACGATGAGCTGAACCGCCTTGTGCACTACATGCCGATCACTTTTTTGCCATATTTTTCCATCGTTTTCTCCGATCCATCACCAGATCAACCTGATCCATTATCAACTCAACTGATCCATCCGAGAACCTTACCAAATCATGCTTTCCACTTTGTGCAACCTTGGTCGATCCACTATTTCTCCGTGTTCATGACTAATCCATATTCTTGACGTTTAAACCAAAACAAACTCGATACGAATCATCAACTTCAAACCAATATTCAATATGACAATCGAACAATGATCAAATAAACATTAATACACCAATTATCATCATATAATCACATAAAATTCACCAATTATGATTAAACAATTAAACGAATCAAACAAATGGATCTAACTTGTATATACATAGAATTAACACATGAATTTACAGTTATAAGTTGCTAGATTAGGCACTATGGTGATTCGAATTAAAAATATACTTACATCGATAAAGATCTAGGTGACAACAACTTGAAATGATGAAAATTAGATAAAACAACCTATATACTCGATTGAATCCATGCGAGAGATGCATATCACTCACAAAATCCACGAAATAGCTTTAAAACGATGATCTACAAATCTAGACGGTGAAGAACGGTCTTCGAATCAATCACTTTGATGCGATATACCTTTCCTAGATGCTGACCTTCAATCTTCTAATCAAGATCTATGAAATTAATTGTGTGGAGAGGTATTTGATTGGGGTAGATAGAATCTCAAACCCTAACCAAATAGAGAAATAAAGAAACCAAACAATTCTCCTCGCCTCTACCCCCTATTTATAGCCAACAACCCAAGCCTTAGCGGGCCCTACAAATCAGCCCACTAATGACTAATTAATCTCTTCAAAAAATGTGTAGCACTAAAACAACAATTTCTCCCAAACTGCTGAATCAAATCGTTAATGTGACCAATCTGCGGAATAGGCAACACCATTTTTGATATGATGAAATCGATTCCAACAGCTGATTCAATCCCAATCAAAAGTTATGCCATGTAAAAAAAATAACAGGGAAAAATGGTCATAAATAAAATTGGTAAAAGTCATGGACATGTCTCACATCCCCATGAACAACATATCAAAAGATGAGAATGATCCGACCATTAGGGAATTAAATAGAAATATTTTATGATCCTCTGATACATAAAATCGGGTCGTTACATTTGGTCGTGGCACTTTGTCCTCTTGACCTGATGGCTGAGCGACCCTAGGGGCTACGCTCCGTAATGATCTTAGTTTTCTACTATTCTTTAGCTGCCTTCCGTTGATTTTTTCATGACGAAATTTGCAGGTAGGTGATTTCCTACTGGTACGAATGCTTCCGGACCCAGGTGTAACCATTGTGTATCCGCGATTCATGAATAGTTTTAGCCGTCGACACCAGTTGGAACTTTCCTTATCTTTTATTTTCATATTTTCTTTTAAGTATTCCCACTGGAAGTCAAAACAAGTATATTAAGTACGTAGAGATTTTTGGTCATGCGTCGGTACCACGTATGCCTAAATTTCTGTAAGAACAAAGGTAGACTTGTTAGACTTCAAGTTACCGAATATTTTTGACCTTGAATAACAAATATATGATCTGAAAATGAAATTTTATAACTTCAACATAATAAACTAAGAAAGATGTTTTAAAGATTTGAAAAGTCCATAGCTTTGAAATAACATAAAAAACTGACTTCTTACTTCAAAGATAGTTACATCACGAAAATCGTATGTTTAAATTTTAGTTGTGTAAGCAAATTTAAGTTAACAAAAAGAGATCTAAATAAAGATTTGGGAAATTCTAATGGATAAATAAACCTTATAATATAATTTAAAAATGAGTTGTATATTTTCGAGTTTAATATTTCAAAATTTATAAAATTTGCAAGATTAAATATCTTTTTTTTCATAAGTATGATTTTAACAATCTCTCCTTTTCGAGGACGAAAAGCTTTGAGTGAGGGAGATTATAACGAACTAAGATTTTAGACGCTTAATATATGAAGTTAATTTAGATTTAATGTTGAAATTTATGATTATACTAGAAATTTACTTAGAATTTTAAATTAAGTCTATTTTAACTTGGTTTTTAATAAATTTTTGTAAGTATAAATTTAATTTAAGTTTTTGAATCTAAATGGTTTTGTTAAAATTAAACGTTTTTAACATTTAACTAATTGAAATAAATTTGTTTCGATATTTTATAAATTTTGATTTTGAAATATAAATTTCACTTGAGAATTTATAATCTACTCTATTTTATTTTATTTGAATTTGGTTTTAAATTAATTTAGGACTTGTATTTGAAATGTTTTTGTTACATACGTATGTTTCTAGACAGAAGTTTAATAAAATATGATATACACTTTGGAGAAATATTTCTTTATAAAGAGCTTCATACACAGAGAGGAATTGTAAATGGCGACAAGGTTATCCACCATTTTCCCTTTCCTATTCTTCATGCTTTCCCTAACTCTTCAAATCATTTCTCCTCACCATACCGATCCACAAGTTCCCGTCTCCTCAAACCCTTGCTTTTGTCATGCATGATTCTTTCTCTGTGTACCACTTTGTCATTTTCAGATCTGAGCTCTTCCATGAAATCGACCTGAGATCCGATTAACCCCTCTTCCTTCGACTTATCTCTTTAATACACTTCAACCTGAAATTTCCATTGTAAACCTTTCCTTCCTATGCGATGTTTCCGCTTTAGGCAACTACTTCCTTCTACAAGTTATTCAAATGGTGGAATCGGTGTTTAAAGGATGATTGTCACTAACGTGGAGTCTACACAGTGAGCAGTAACTCCTTTATGTTGATTTGATTCGCGTTTCGATAACTTGTCTGTGATGGTTCTTTTTGGCATTTGGGTCTTCAATGATTGATGTATAGTGTGTCTTGTTGGTTGTACTGGTTTTACAGTTTTGTTTTTCTGGTTGATACTAGCGTTGTGGAGGTGCTTGTTTCATTTGCATTGGTTATTGGATCTTGAATCTTTTCTTCGTACACTTGTAGTTTGCTTCGGCATGTACCATAGCCATTTTTGGGCGTATGCCAGTCTGCGTATCTCCGATGGTTACTCAGCTGTGTAGTGTACTGGTGCTCGGCACTTTACCATGTTACACGTGAACTATTCGACCTTAGTTTTTTGTGTCTGTTGGTTTCAAGTGAAATGTTGTCTGGTTATTTTATGATTAGGTCAACACCAATGAGCAATGATAAAACACGAGATGCCTAGCACTAATATTTGTAATTGTTTTTGTAGGGTTATTTCTTCTTGCTCATGCAATTTCTAGGTTATGTATTGCTTGTTATTCAACTCATTATTGTTGAGCAGTTTACAATACAAGGCCATGTCTGGTCAGTTATGGAATTTGTTCTGCCTCTGGTGAAATGGTGATTAAGGTGATGTGCGATGCTCTCATTTTTACTGTTTTTACCGGTATGCCAACCATCATTACCTTTCTCACTCTTTGCTACAGTCAGTATTGCTATCATGTCATATTTCCATTGAAAGATGTGCACGTCATAGCTTCTCACCTTGGTGTGGAGCTCAAGAAAGCCAGACGAGCTATAGTATGCGACAACTGAATCTACTGCACTGTTCTGCACTGTGTATATTGTGGTCACATCATGTAACATTATGGATACTTTATCTTAATTTCAAACAATCTTGTATTGTTATCCTCTGTATTCATACGTAATTTACTACTTCTTGTAGTATGTAATTTCTTACTCTCCCTTCGTGGAGAGTGAAGTTATAAGGCAATGTAGTAATAGTAGTCTAATGCTTATACTAGCTCCTGAGTTGTAATCTAGATTAGATAGTGTGGACGACCCACAATAAATGCCGTAAACGGTGGACGGTCCACCTTAAAAATCAAATGTTGTAGGTTGGTTATATCCAAACTCCTGTTTTACTTGTGCGATGACTGCCCGTAACCCCTGCACTTTACAAGAGGAATAATGCGCTGAAAGGTGTGCATGACAGCTATGGACGATCATCATGGTAGGTTAACCTCATCGGAACCTGTCGTAAAACTCATAGCGCATGGATAAAATATAATAGAATCATATTCAATAGGTAATAATAGTGAATCATAATTGCACAGAAAATGTAAACTTAATCAGAACTAGCAGAATATCCATACAACTTAGGAAATGTCAAATTTCTGTACAATAGTCCTCACTACATCCCTCAGAGAATATCAACCAAATAACAACGGAAGAGAAAATACTAAATAGTAGTTAAACTGATACGGAAGCCTCCTGCTCGCCATCGATCAGCATCAACGTTTCACCGAGCTATTACCTGCCACCTGCTACTCAGTCTGCCCATCCACAACCGGATGAACAACCCAAGGTAATAAGAGGAAACACAAAAACTTGAGTCAGGCAACAGTTTTAGTGAGCGGTAAAGCAACTAACAAATATCAACAATAAAGTACATAAGAGTTGGTAGATAGACAACCCAAATCTACCAATCACCAGAGAAGAACCCACATCTGCCTTCCCCACATCGGACAGTGATAGCCTTTACAATCCATACAACCAAGGAACAACTATACATCCATGGAATCAGAACAATCATCAATAGCACTCATAGCATCCAGATTATATAGATCTCACGTGTACCATCCTAATCGTGTTCAACATTCCCCGAGCACCTTCCCCAGAGGCCTAAACCAATATCAGTCCAGCACTCAAGGAGCATCTCCCTCGATGTTGGATAATCCGTATGAGATGGCATAAACAAAACATCCAACGTGCATGACAGACTCTGACTATCACCGCCAACCCTGCTTCGAAACCATCGTTAATCGTATGACTACCCATCTTAACTGCCTTATGTCAAGGGCTAATGGTAACCCCAGTTCTACCAACAATTCCATACGCCATCATGACTCGTATGTTTGTCTTCTCAAATCTCGACAACTAGGCCCTTCACGACTGCCTAAGGTACGAGGCCCTTCATGACTGTCCAAAGTACCCATGTTTTGAGTCTGCTAGAACTTACGATAACGATAATCTCTTGGCCTTCGCATCTCTAGTCGTCATCACCGACGACTAATCTCAAACTCAAGTCCCACTCGAGTAGCCATTATCCACACATTCGTTGCTTTTCACCAATCAACGAACATATCACATCACTTCGAACACCCCCTTCTGGACTCTCATCGAAGCCATCATTATCGTCGAACCAAACAACATCAATATAAGGTGCAAAACAATCCATAGCATTCATACACACAAGCTAAGGAAACCGACCACAACACTTAAGCCATCCACCACAGCGTTTAGAAGCGCTGCTGAAAAACCCATCTTGACTGACCAGTATTAGGACCGACCCGATCCAACCCGGCCGACCCACTCAAGAGAACTTGACCGACCCAGTTAT
Source organism: Allium sativum (assembly GCA_030737875.1). NCBI lineage: Eukaryota > Viridiplantae > Streptophyta > Magnoliopsida > Asparagales > Amaryllidaceae > Allium > Allium sativum. Next base: position 6,575,376 of record CM060912.1, read on the forward strand.
AGGCTGACCCACTTCCTCCTCAACTAACCAACATGACCGACCCGACCCGATCACCCCTTTTTTGGAACATGATCGACCCGACCCGGTTGCACCAACATGACCGATCCGAAGCCACAACATCGTTCATTCTCGTCTCGACCGACCCAAAACTTCCCTTTGGGCCGACCAATCTCAGACCGACCTGAACTCCTCTATTCAGACCGACCCGTATTATTCCATGGGACCGACTCGATCAGAATGAACTAACCCGATCAGAATGGACCGACCTGACCCAACTTCTGACTTTCTCCCCAAGTCACAAGTTGACCTACCCGATCCACATCTGGCCGACCCGACCCAATTCCTGCACTCCTCCAAGTGATCTCCGATTTCGACCAAAACTTCTCCAATCGACACAATCAACGAAACGTACTCGTCCAACTCATCCAATTCAATCATAAACACAATTCAAACATACTAACAACATGAATATGATGATTTCACCAAAAATTACATGAATTCACCCAAAATTGTGATACATGAACATATGAACAAAAATAATGGATCTATATGCATAATCATATGAAAACATGTAGAAATTATCGATTTAAACTTGCTAAATTAGATCCTAAGGTATTTGTATGAAAATGGACTTTTAAAGAGGTATAGATCTAAGAAATTGACTTGCATATGATGAAAAACATGCACAAACTATCATATAATTCATTGAATCTATGTGTGAGATGTAAACCACTCATCGATTCTCCAAAACAAGAAAAAATCAATGAAAAAGGAATCCAGAAAGCAAGCACCTTGCACTAAACACCTTGATCCGATGAACTCTTGCTTTAATTGATGTAGATATTGCCTCCAATGGTGTAGATCTACGATTTCCCTCCTTAGATCTTACTTTCTAATGGTGGAAATGTGTTAGAGAGAAGGAGGAATGCAAGGCCTCCAATTTAGAGAATGGGAAAGTAAACCATTTCTCATATCCCCTACACCTTATTTATAGTTTCCACCAGCCCACTAATTGGGCCTTCAAAAACCAGCCCAATTGGCACCCAAAACCTAAACAACCAACTGTTAAACCTTAAAACAACGATTTCTCCCAAACCGTTGAGCCAAAATTTTAATGTAACCACTCTATGGAAAGGCCATCATCATTTCCTTTCCAATGGCACTGGTCTCATCACCTGATTCGACCCAAGTCAAAAGTTATTCCCCGTACAAGACTGACAGGGGAAAAATGGTCACAAACAAAATCGATAAAATTATGGACATGTCTCACATCCCCATAAGCAACATATTAAAAGATGAGAATGTTCCAACCCTCAAGAAAAAAATAAAAATGTTTTACGATCTTACGATGCGTAAAATGCGGGCTGTTACATTCTCCTCCCCTTAAGAATTTCGCCCCCGAAATTCCTAACAACATAAGAAACCATAACAATCCCGCATGCCTAACATCCATGTGAAGCCAATTCTATCGTCCAAACTAGCAACCATCAAACCATGCATCCATAGCCTTATCCTAGCATGCGGAATTCTATTAGACAACAACAACAACAATCAACGACAACAACAAGAAGAAGAAGATACAACGATAACGATGATATGATATCAAAGGGTCATACCAACGAAGAGTTCTGGATGATTCGCTTTCATGCTCTCTTCCGTTTCCCATGTACAATCGTCACCATCTTCACTCCATTGTATCTTGACTAGCTTAACCGTTTTCCTTCAAATCTGTTTCGTGTCGTTCCCCACAACACAAGTGGCTTACGATGTCTCAGAGCTTCAACTTCAACTCCTAGATCCTCATATCATTCTGGAGATACCACCACATTCGAATCGTGGATGAACTTACGTAAAAACGACACATGGAAGACATTATGCACACTTGACATCTTCTCGGGTAGCTCCAGTCTATATACGAGCTTTTCAATTCGCTCGACTATCGGGAATGGTCCAACAAACCTTGAAGCTAACTTTCCTTTGTTCCGAAATCGAAATATATGCTTCAATGGCGATATCTTCACGAAAACCATATCACCCACATCGAATTCTAAATCCTTTCGGCGTTTATCGACATAACTCTTCCGCCGGTATTGTGCCACCTTCATTCGTTGCCGAATGATCTCGATACAATCCGAAGTCTCCTTATCATATATGGTCCAAGTACCAGCTTATCTCCAGTTTCCAACCAACAAGCTGGAGAATTACATGGTCGACCATACAACGCCTCGTACGGTGCCATTCTTATACTTGATTGGTCGTTGTTGTTATAAGCAAACTCCACCAGATGTAGATGGTCTTCCCACGATCCCCCAAAGTCTAACACACAAGCCCGCGGGAGAACTTCCAAACATCGGTTGACTCTTTCCGTCTGACCATCAGTTTGAGGATGATAAGCCATGCTCAAGCATAATTCGGTTCCCAAAGCTTCTTGTAGACTCTTCCAAAATCCGCTGGTGCATAACGGATCTCGATCACTTACTATGCTCTTTAGGATGCCGTGGAAAAAAAATATCTATCTCACGTAAAATTCAGCCAACTTCGATGTTGTCCTAGTCGTCCTAACAGGAATGAATCTCGCACTCTTGGTCAAACAATCCACGATGACCCATATCCCTTCGTTTCCTGCCCTCGTCCTAGGTAGTCCATCGATATCTGTTCCCACATCCGTGTGGGGACTTATAATGGCTGAAGCAAACCGCTCGGCTTCTTCTGTTCATCTTTCACCAACTGACAGTTCATGCATTTGGAAATGAACTTTGTAATGTCTCGCTTTATCCACTCCCAATAGTAAACTCTCCTCATGTCCTGATACATCTTATTACCACTGGGGTGAATCGTCCACTTTGAGTGATGACATTCTCTCAGAACCTCATCTCTCAGTCCATTAATATTAGGAACAACTAGCCATCCTTGCTTTCGAAGCCATCCTTCTCGATCGACCTCGAACTCTTTACTTTATGGTTCTAGCTTCTGTATCAACTCGACAATCTTAGCGTCTTTCTTTTGGCCCTCGCCAATCCTTTTGACAAGAGTAGGTCTTATCGATAAGCTTGCCAACATTTCAGGTTCCAACTCACATCTCGGCTTGAAATCAAATCTTGCCAAATACTCTAGGCTCTTCCATTCTGATAACATCGCTCCCAAACCTGCGTGTTTTCGACTCAGCGCATCCGTAACTGCGTTGCCTTTGCCAAGTGTATAAGTTATATCAAAATCATATGATGCCAGAAACTCTACCCACCTTTGCTCCCGAAAATTCAAATCCTTCCGGGAGAAAAGGTACTTCAATGACTTGTGGTCAGTGAACAACTCGAATCGAACTCCCAACCGGTAGTGTCTCTACATCTTCAGAGCAAATACAATCGCCCCCAACTCCAAATCATGAGTTGGATAATTCTTCTCATGTGGCTTCAGTGGTCGACTCGCATAGGCCACAACTTTATCCTTCTGCATGAGCACTGCTCCAAGCCCAGTACCACATGAGTCGGTGTAAACCACCATCTTCTCCTTCCCACTGGGAATAATCAACATGGGAGAACTTGTCAACCTCTCCTTCAGGATCCCGAATGCTTGTTCACACTTTGCATCCCATGTGAACACTTGGTTCTTCTTAGTTAGTCCCGTCAATGGTGCAGCCACTTTGGAGAAATCCTTGATAAATCTTCGGTAATACCCTGCCAACCCAGGGAGACTCCGAACATCTGTCACATTCTTAGGTCGATCCCAGTCTTGGATTGCTGCCACCTTAGCGGGCTCAACCGCTATCCCATTTCCAGAAACAACATGACCTAATAATCTCACTTCACTCTTCCAGAAGTGACACTTTGAAAACTTAGCTCTCAGCTGATGCTTTCTCAAGATTTCCAACACAACTCTCAAGTGCATCTTGTGTTCTTCCTTATTCCGAGAGTAAACCAGAATATCATCCACGAACACAAGCACAAATTTGTTCAACAGATCTCCAAAAACTCTATTCATAAGATCTACAAAGTATGTTGGCGCTTTAGTCAACCCGAATGGCATCACCAACCATTCGAAGAATCCGGATGGTGTCTTAAAAGCAGTCTTTGGCACACTATCCTTCGCCACCCTCAACTGGTGAAACCCCGTTGCCAAATCCATTTGAGAGAACACTTTGGCTTCGTGAAGCTGATCGAACAAGTCATCAATCCTTGGCAACGAATACTTTTTCTTTTTGGTCACCTTATTCAGCTCACAATTGTCCATACACAATCTTTACGAGCCATCCGCCTTGGTTGCAAACACTACTGGTGCTCCCCATTCAGAAACGCTTCGCCGAATGAATCCTTTTCCCAAAAGGTCACAAACCTGCACCTCTAACTCACGCTGTTCCTTAGGCGCCATCCGCCTAAGAGGCATAACGATTGGTCTAGCACCCTTGAACAAATCGATCCTAAACTCGATCTCATGATGCAGCGGCAACCCTTTAACCTCGTCAAAGGCATCTACATACTTATTAGCGATCAGCACTGATGATAGGTCTTCTTGTGGAATCCCAAGCGAATATAGATAACTCACGAAGACCCCATCTCGCGCTTACATCAAATCAACACCTTTCGCCCTTCCACATCCTCGACCCTCAACTCTAGCTTCTCGCAATTCACCCTTGCCACATACTTCTTGAGCCAATCCATGCCCAAGATAATCCCAAACCGAGCGAAGTTAAGAACAAAACAAGCACACAAGAAACCACGACATATCATGCACAAACTGGACGAACCCCCAACTGGATTAGTCACGATAAAAAGCCTATCACAAATCTCAGGCTCCAAACCCAAACGACACACAAGCTCATTGCAAATGAATGTACGTGATGCTCCAGTATCAAAAAGCACACGAACTGAAACACCGTTAACAGAAAGAGTACCTTGCACCAATATGCCCTTTCCTTTCTCCTCTACATAGGAGCCCTTGAAGAAAATGGCACAACTTCCAAAGCATATGCCTTTACTAGCTGCTTGCCCTTAGCTGATTCTAGACAATCCTTCTTGAGATGCCCCGGCTTGCCACAATTGTGACACTTCCTTTCAACCTTTGGGTTCTTGCACTCATTAGTAAAATGGCCTTTATGCTAGTAAACTGACTCACTCTTGGGTTTCTTTTGGCCATTTTTCCCTTTCTGTCATTGCTGCTTCCTTTTCCTATTATTATTACCGCCCTGTGGCAGTTTCTGAGCTTCCTTGACTGCAGCGACAAAATTTGCTTCCTTAGGAAACAAGCTCTCATGACGAATAGATTTTTCCACAAGCTTCTCAAATGGATCGTCCAAATGATCCACCAACGGCTTTCCTATGTAAGCATCCAACCCCAAGACAAACTTCTTGTTCTTCTGATATGGTGTATCAATGTATGAACGAGCATATCTAGACAAAGCTTCGAAATCGAAAATGTAGCCAAGAACTGATCTGCCATTCTGCTTCAACTTTATGAACTTCTTGAAGAGAACGGACTTCTGAGCAGTGGAAATAAACTTTGCATCGGACTTAGCTTGGAATAACTCCCATGAAATTTCCTCCTCTGGAGTCTTGAGTGTAACAGAGTACCACCACTCCATAGCCCTTCCTTGCAGCTGCCTAGATGCAAGCTTCCTCTTTATTGTGTCCTCGATACCCAAGTCTCTAAAGATATGAACACATGAATCCATCCACCTCTGAACCTCTTCAGCTGACTCACTTACTTTGACTGGTTTCCCCCTAGAGATGTAAAGTCTTTGCACAACCTTGCAAAATTCACCACCCTAGGAACTTGGACACCTACGTCCACCGTTGCAGCCACTAGAGCGAGAACCCTTCGCATGATTGCCTCTGCCATGGCTTCAAACATGGCAGGATAATCTTGTGCTCCATCATTGCCCCCTCCAGGCATAGCCCCTCCCCTAACAGTATGTCTTGTTGCTCGTTTAATCATTCTAAATCTTCAATTTAGAATAATTAGTCTCTTTCAAGAAAAATGCTAAAAAAGCGCAAGCGCTACTACTATATACACTAATATAGATAGTAAGCATCCAATTGAAATCTATAAATACATCTCTCATACGTTATTACGCCTTAGGACTTTGGCTAGAATCGCTAACCAGAGCTCTGATACCAAATGTGACGACTGCCCATAACCCCTGCACTTTACAAGAGGAATAATGCGCTGAAAGGTGTGCACATTAGCTATGGACGATTATCATGGTAGGTTAACCTTATCGGAACCTGTCGTAAAACTCACTGCGTATGGATAAAATATAATAGAATCATATTCAACAGGTAATAATAGTGAATCATAATTGCACAGAAAATGTAAACTCAACTAGAACTAGCTGAATATCCATACAACTTAGGAAATGTCAAATTTCTATACAATAGTCCTCACTAAATCCCTCAGAGAATATCAATCAAATAACAACGAAAGAAAAAATACTAGATAGTAGCTAAACTAATACGGAAGCCTCCTGCTCGCCATCGATCAACATCAACGTTTCACCAAGCTATTACCTGCCACTTGCTACTCAGTCTGCCCATCCATAACCAGATGAACAGCCCAAGGTAATAAGAGGAAACATAAAACCTTAAGTCAGACAACAGTCTTAGTGAGCGGTAAAACAACTAACAAACATCAACAATAAATTATATGAGAGTAGGTAGATAGACAACCCAAATCTACCGATCACCAGAGAAGAACCCACATCTGCCTTCCCCACATGTGACAGTGATAGCCTTTACAATCCATACAACCATGGAACAACTATTCATCCATGGAATCATAACAATCACCAATAGCACTCATAGCATCCAGATTATATAGATCTCACATGAACCATCCTAATTGAGTTCAACATTCCCCAAGCACCTTCCCCAAAGGCCTAAACGAATATCAGTCTAGCACTCAGGGAACATCTCCCTCGACGTTGGATAATCCGTATGAGATGGTACAAACAAAACATCCAGCATGCATGACATACTCTGGCTATCACCGCCAATCCTGCTTCGAAACCATCATTAATCGTATGATGGTCCATCATGACTACCATATGTCAAGGGCTAATGGTAACCCCCGTAGTAGCAATAACTTCATATGCCATCATGACTCGTATGTTTGTCTTCTCAAATCTCGACAACTAGGCCCTTCACGACTGCCCAAGGTACGAGGCCCTTCATGACTGCCCAAAGTACCCCTGTTTTGAGTCTGCTAGAACTTACGATAACGATAATCTCTTGGCCTTCGCATTTCCAGTCGTCATCACCGACGACTAATCTCAAACTAAAGTCCTACTCGAATATCCATTATCCACACATTGGTTGCTTTTCACCGATAAACGAACATATCACATCACTTCGAACATCCCCTTTTGGACTCTCGTCGAAGCCATCATTATCGTCGAACCAAACAACATCAATATAAGTTTCAAAACAATCCATAGCATTCATACACACAAGCTAAGGAAACCGACCACAGCACTTAAGCCATCCACCATAGCTTTTAGAAGCACTGCTGAAAAACCCATCTTGACCGACCAGCATTACGACCGACCCAATCCAACCAGACCGACCCACTCTAGAGAACTTGACCAACCCAGTTAGAGGCCGACCCACTTCCTCCTCAACTAACCAACATGACCGACCCGACCCGATCACCCCTTTTTTGGAACATGACAGACCCAACCCGGTTGCACCAACATGACCGATCCGAAGCTAGCACATCGTTCATTCTCGTCTCGACCGACACAAAACTTCCCTTTCGACCGACCCACCTCAGACCGACCCGAACTCCTCTATTCAGACCAACCTGTATTATTTCATGGGACCGACCCGATCAGAATCAACCGACCCGCTTCAGACCGACCCGACCCAAATTCTGACTTTCTCCCCAAGTCACAACTTGACCGACCCGATCCACATCTGGCCGACCCGACCCAATTCCTGCACTGCTCCAATTCATCTCCGATTTCGACCAAAACTTCTCCAATCGACACAATCAACGAAATGTACTCGTCTAACTCATCCAATTCAATCATAAACACAATTCAAACATACAAACAACATGAATATGACGATTTCACCAAAAATTATATGAATTCACTCAAAGTAGTGATATATCAACATATGAACAAAAATGATGGATCTATATGCGTAATCATATGAAAACATGTAGAAATTATCGGTTTAAACTTTCTAAATTAGCTCCTAATATGTTCATATGAAAATGCACTTTCAAAGAGGTATCGATCTAAGAAATTGACTTGCATATGATGAAAAATATGCACAAACTATCATATACTACATTGAATCAATGTGAGAGATGTAAACCACTCAGCGATTCTCCAAAACAAGCAAAAATCAATTAAAAAAGAATCCGGACAACAAGCACCTCGCACTAAACACCTTGATCCAATGAACTCTTGCTTTAATTGATGTAGATCTAGCCTCCAATGGTGTACATCTAAGATTTCCCTCCTTGGACCATACTTTTTAATGGTGGAAATGTGTTAGAGAGAAGGAGGAATGCAAGGCCTCCAATTTAGAGAATGGGAAAGCAAACCATTTCCCATATCCCCTACCCAATATTTATAGTTTCCACCTGCCCACTAATTAGGCCTTCACAAACCAGCCCAATTGGCTCCCAAAAACCTGAACAGCCAACTGTTAAACCTTAAAACAACGATTTCTCCCAAACCGCTGAGCCAAAACTTTAATGTAACCACTCTACGGAAAGGCCAGCATCATTTCCTTTCCAATGGCATAGGTATCATCACCTGATTCGACCCGAGTCAAAAGTTATGCCCCGTACAAGATTGACAGGGGAAAAATGGTCACTAACAAAATCGGTAAAAATTATGGACATGTCTCACATCCCCACAAGCAACATATTAAAATATGAGAATGATCCAACCCTCAGGAAAAAAATAAAAATGTTTTACTATCTTACAATGCATAAAATGTGGGCTGTTACAACTTGTATTTATTATTGGTTATAATAGAAGTGTTTGCGTTCACTTTAAAAATCGGTCGGCTTTGCCAAAAAAAATCGTTATTTAATTCGTAGAAATCTTATTGAAATAGTGACACTTGTGTAAAATTTACTGTAAACTATTACAATTATCCTTGTTCCTTTTATTTTCCTCCGTCCCTTTCCTTTTTATTTCCTTTCCCTTCTTCATTCACTCAACCGAATATCCATTTGCCTAGATCAAAGAAAATAATGGCCACCACTCTATTGGCTTCCTCCCTAAGCCCTAAATCGCTCCTTCCACCTCAAAACCCAAAATCAAAACCACCTCCTCCCCAACTCGTAATCGATCACCACCACCATCACTTTCATTGAAGATCAATCAGCCAAAGTTGCAAGTCAAGTCAGTCATCATCCGCTCCTCCTCCTCCAGCATAAGCAAAACCCGAGCCTGCAGTCCTTCCCCGATCTCAACTCAAAGCCGCCCACCACGGTCTCACCAACCACCGCTTTCAACCTTCATTCGTATCACCGCTACGATGTCTAAGGTGTGTTTTGCCTCATGATTATCTTGTTTCAAGCATTTCGACTTTGATTTAATCTAAATATAATAGTCTATTCTTGATATGGTTGGCTGCCTTCATTTCTGCTTGTGTTGGCTGGCCCCATCTGCCATTGGAACGTTGGATGTTTAGAGACTTGATTTTGGTACATACATATATATATATATATATATATATGTGTGTGTGTGTGTGTGTGTGTGTGTGTGTTTGGTAGTCAATGAACATACGTATATATATATATATATATATATATATATATATATTATTGTATGTGTATATACATATCATCAGCATACGTATATACATCAGAACACCCGCTGCCTTATTGTTGCGTGAGCTGTTCACAAAACAGGTATATATTAAATCTTTGTCTTGGTTCGTAAATATAAAAACTTGTTTTTTATGCCCTAAGCCTTGCTTTACATTCCTAGACATTTGTTGTTTGAGTATACAAATACTATATTTTAACTATGGACACACGAATTATTGGGCTCATAGACAACCAAAAATGCACTTATTGATGTACACCAGCTCTGTCTTGTTGATAATTTGAATTTATTGGTCGAACCTATGTTTGGCCATATCACTACCATTCATGCTCAGTTGAAACCTAATACATAGACACTCATACCCTTTTATAACCTGACTTGTTTTAAGAATTTAAAACACTCGACCTTGCTTGAGTTATCGGTGGCTTGCTGTACATATCTTCATGCATGCCCGTATACATGCACTATCTTGATTATGATTATTTTGTTGGGTATTTAGCCTCTCTGGGTTGAACTGGTACTTGGTTTAATGCTGCCATGTTTGTGCATGTGTATGTTTTATATCGTCACTTGGTTTCCTGAAAACTGCGTTACCTATTTGGTCAATTATGTCCACTGTCTTGAAATCCCTTTGGTCAACAGCATGATGCCCTGTATCACCTATATATTTGCCCTGTTGTTCCCTTTTATTCGACTATAGTTATGAGCCCCTCACTTTAGAACTATTGTTGCATGTTAGGCCTTACACCTACACTACAAAACATACAGTATATACCAACGGAGGGGGCCAATGGTTTTTAACAGCATGTACATTCTGGATTATTTTTATGAAATAAAAAAATACATTAGTAGCCATTGGAAACCGTTGGTTCAATAGTCGTTGGAACCCATTGCTAAGAGGTGAAGATATTGGAAGAACAGCTTCTTCTTCCTCATTTCGTTTCTTCCTCCAAATTTTCCCCAAAACCCTTCTTCCTTCTCAGATTTCGCCTCCCACTGGCTCACCATCTGCCCCTAGCCTCTCCTACACCTAGAATCCTCCCTCTTCTCTCTAGATTCCAATCTCCTCCAATCAAGGTATAAACCCTAATTACTTTTTAATTATGTTTTCTAATTTAGGATTAGTTTATTGAATTACATGTTTGTATTGCCTTATTGTATAGTGTAGTTTATTAAGTCCTAATTCTTATTATTAATCTACGTATCGCAAGTTTATGTAAATTGTACCACAATTGAATTATGTGCATAAAGTTTGAATATATAAACGATTTTAGGCTTATTAAGGGACGTTTAGTAGGATCGAACATAATTCGGTTTATGTTTTCTAGAAATTTATCAAAAAAGATATTTAAGTTTACAACATATAGGTAGTTTGATGGAGATTTGAAAATGTGAGTGTATGTGATAAACTCCGTATACATATAGTCAGAGATTGGAATTAAACCGTTCAAGGCTTATTTGGCTTAAAATTTGCTGCTTCACATAAATGATTGATAATAAGAGCATCAAATCGTAATATATTATATTCGTAGACCCTTAAATTGTTCTTTGGCCTCGTTTGATAAGTGTTGTATTTGATCGTTATGTAGATACTCATTTTGTTAATAGAACAGACATCTATATTCATCGTATACAATATTTGTTGGATTTGTCCTTGTATTGGACAAGTTACGAACACAATAACTAAATTAAAAGTAGTAAAGCATTTCATTTTAAATGTTTCTCAAAATTTCGAAATCACTTTATTAATGTTCCTGTGCACATGTTGTTGACACCAAAAATGTCATCAACACCAAAGATTCTTAATTACTAAAGAATACGGTTTCGCGTAAGAAAAGTAAGTGCAAAAGAGCAGAAAACCAGTAAATGACACTTGAGGTTTATAGTGGTTCAATCCCGTGAGGGGCCTACGTCCACATTGGAAGAGCTACTGATATTTTATTGACAACAATGATTTACAAGCTTTGAGCCCTTTTTAGGCATCTAAATACAAGAATTTTCATATAATTTGAAGTCATAGTCATCATATGTGATTGTAGGGAAAAAATATATTTTGTCCTTCTTCTTCCTCAAAATGAAGATGCCATTAGAGAGGTACCTTGGAGCTCTAGTGAGATGTCAAATCAGCAATTTTATAACCCTTGTAACAAATGAGCTTTGGGTTATTTATAGTGCAGTGGTTAAGTGGGAGTAGGTAGGTTTTGGGGACCACACAGCAGAAAATCGCATCACGGGATCACGCACTTCGGGAAATCGCATCGCAAATTGTGATTGGGAGGAAAAACGTATTCCTCTAATGGGATGCGATTTTCGCATCACACAGGATGTAGAAATTACATCCCAGAGGGATGCGTTGCATATATTGGGGGAGCTGCATCCCCAAGATGCAATGGCATCGCATCGAAAGGATGCGATGGCATCGCATCCCATTGGATGCGATGGCAAGTACCAAATTGGATGCGCTGTCATTGAAACCTGGGAGATGCGATGGCAAGCACCCAATTGGATGCGATGGCATCACAACCCGATTGATGCGATGGCATCGCATCTCGCTGGAAGCGATGGCATCATACTATGAGTGATGCCATGGCATCACATCTCGCTAGATGCGGTGGCCTCGCATCTCGAGTGATGCGATGGCATCGCATCCTGAGGGATGCGAATCCATCGCATCCAAGGGATGCAATCACCATCGCAACTCGAGGGATGCGATGCGAGGTAAGCTATGGGGTGGCGTGATACGATTCCCATGTTTTGAGGTAATGCGAGAGCTTGTGTGATGCAAGGTGGATGTTGTGGGGTGTTGTGAGGCCAACGCTTGCTTAATCTTACCTTTTCTTGAATCTAGGATGACTTGGCAACACTTCGAGCTTTTGGTCCTAGATGAAGCGTAGAGTCGGGTGGATCTTATTTACTTTTGGCAAATGGACAAAAATACCGATTAACATTTGCCTATCAAAGTACGCCTTGCCTTGGGAGGATGTGATTTGTGCTGAGGGAAAAGTTGTGGGGAAACGTGAAGCTTTCCGTCTGTTGGTAATCTGGTTGTGGCAATTCCATTAGGACTTTGTCTGAACATCTGATCCCTGTCTTATTCATGAAATTTAAACGTTATTCGTCGACCCCCGTTTACGTCTTAGCGTAAGAGAGTGATTGTCGACATATGTTTGCGCCTACGCTCATATATTTTCATATGGTCTTGCGCGATGTGATCACAGTATGGAAATAAAACATGGGGAGGGAGTCCGGTACAAAGGTATGTGTGTGTAGACGGATATACATGTATTCGTATCAAAATAAAAGAAAACACGTATAAATTGATATATAGATATATTCTGCTTTTTATATATATATACATATATGTGTGTGTGTGTGTATATATATATATATATATATTTATATATGTCTTTACTTTTATCCCCTCTCTTCTTCTATATATATATATATATATATATATATATATATATATATACTGCATCACTCGGGATGTGTTATATCGCATCCTCGTGGGATGTGATGTATCGCATCCTCGTGGGATGTGATAGATCGCATCCCAGTGGGATGCGGTGCGTCGCATCCTGATGGGATGCGTTATGAACTGAATGGGCTGAGGCCTTCCTCCTTTTATAAAAGCCGGTGCTCCTTCTCCTTCTCACTCTTTCTTGCTCGATTTTCCTAGCACCAGACTCCTTGCCTTTACTTGAGGTATTAATGGCAGACGAGGAGAGGAGGATGAAGTGGGAGGAGAAGAGAGAAAGGGAGAGGCGCAACACCTCTTTTATTGCATGGATGTTCCCATCATGGCGATGCGGCGTATCGCATCACCCTATTGCGAGATCTCGCATCCAGGGTGATGTAGGGTCCCACATCCCTATGATGCAAGCTCTCGCATCCTTGTGATGCGATATCGAATCACTTTGGTGATGCGATTCTGCATCGCTTGCGATGCGACCTCTCACATCGTGGTGATGCGATGTCGCATCACCTTGGTGATGCGGTTCCGCATTGCTTGCAATGCGAGTTCTCACATATTAGTGATGCGATATCGCATCACCTTGGTGATGCGATTCCGCATCACTTGCGGTGCGAGCTCTCGCATCCTTGTGATGTGGTGTCGCATTACTAGAGAGTTGCGTTCTGGTACTGTGATGGCGATGCGATTTCGCATTGCTTGTTGTGCAATTTCGCATCACTTCCGATGCGATTTCGCATCTCTTTTGTGATGCGAGGTCTCACGCTGCCTGGGTGATGCAAAGCGCCATCTCCTGCATTGCTCTTGTGACACTTCGTGATCAGGCGGGATTCAACCTTCGCACATAGCCTGGACCATGGAAAATTCAAACTCTTTGAATATAATTCGTTTCCCCATCCTAATCACGATGTGGTCGTGACTTAATGCGAGATTAAGGATAACAGTCGATGACGACGATGGTTTCTGTCATTAAGAACAGTGATCATCGCCGTGTTCCAAACTTTTTTTAACTACAATTACATTGTCACTGCACTACACTGCACGTTTGCACGTTGCACACCAACACGAGGGGTACAAGTTTTACATACGATGTCTAATGCAACTATGTTGAAGTATAGCTAGCAACGGAGACATAATCCAAAACTCAACAATACTTGGAAGCTGAAGCTTCTTAACTCTCGCCATCCTAGCCCAGTTTAAATAGTTGCACTAGTCTTGGGGACAGCAAGCTTGAGACTTCTTCAGAGTCAAACCCTCCCCGGTTCATGGATTGGCCGAAAGCTCCTGACCGGGATCTACAACAGTCGGCCGGCCGCTCGACCGATCTGTCAACGCCTAGAGGTGCTATAGCAGTTGAGCCGAAGTCCAAAGAGGACGTAGATATTGAGACAAGCAATGTAAATGAGGCTCCTGATGCGATGGTAGGTGCCATCATTATTGACAATTCGCCAAACTCGGGATGTTTGAGTGTGGATGAGCTTGCCCTGAGGCGCATTTGTGCAAGGTTCAGCGTACCATGGGTTCACATTCTAGTTCTCCAGTAAAGAGACCGGGCGCATGCTCTGCCAGAATAATATACCGCCTGGAATAGGCATATGTGCATTGCGGGGTGTGTGCCCCTGTCTTGCGACTTCATTCATGGCATGCTGAGTTACTCCCGTTTAGCACCTGTACAGCTTCATCCAAATGTATATGCCTTCATTCTCGATACCTGTTGCTTGTTCAGAGAGTTCCTGCAATAGGAACCTACCAAAGAGGACATCTGTTCCTTGTTTCAAATTAAGAGGAGACCCAAGGTAGTGCCTTCCCTTTATCTCCTGGAAGTAATACCCACTGCCCGGTTCATTGAAGGGTCGTAGAGTAGGCATGGATTATTTAAATCTGAGTGGTTCTTCGTCCGCTATCCTTTGGGCTTTGCGAGATGATGGCTAGAGGGAAGTAAGTACCTGTGTTACCACTAGTTTGATGTTGGTTGAGTTTCAGACTCTGTGTTAACCTTGGTCTTCTGTAATAGGGATCCTGCCGGTGCCGAAAGGCAATGAATACCAGGGGCGTATAGCGCGTTTGAAAGCTATTCTGAAGGAGATTCGCTGTACAGACAAGATTTTAGATGAAGAAGCCATTCATCGGATAGGCTTGCTGCCATGAAACCAGACATTGTTCAGGATGGCTACTTCTGGAATGGGTGGCGAGGAGCTCAAGATAAAAAGGAGTTCTTCCAGCCGCAAGCGGAAAACTTCCTATGTCGTGACTAAACGGCCCAAAGTCGCAAAGATCCATGAAGGTGCTAGCGTGAGCTGTGTTGATGTCGAGGAAACGTTTGGTGGAGGAGAGGGCTTGCCATCTACTCCCGTCCTGCCTACGAATGTTGAGGCTGGAGCGGGAGTGCCAGCGAGGCCGGTTCCCCTGGTAACCACCTCTGGGATTGCCACATCACTTGAGGAAGAAGATCAGTTTAAAGGGTTGGATGATGTTCCAATTGATGTTCCACCGTCTTGGCCTAGGGGAACAAGTTCTCGAAGCCTAACTTTACTGGTTGGGGAAATAACTCCTCCAAGCATGTCTGAATCTGGTTTATGGAGAGCGTCCTTGGGCACACATTCATAAACACTGCGTGACACATCATTTGCTCATGTGTATGAAGTGCTTTGTTCTGATCTTTGACTCTTCTTTACATAGGTGAAATGGTTCATGGAGTTGGAGATGGTAGGTATCAAGGCAAGGGATCGGGGGGCCAGAGACCGCAAAAGAGCTTAGTTTTGAGTGGTTTTAAAAAGGGGCCAAGCTGCCTCAGTCCTTCCGCCCTCGTGGTCATGGTGGCGATTACCGGTTTCAATGACATTTAGAATCCTCACACCACTTCGATCGTCGGGAGCAGATTTAATGCTTGAGACCACGGGCACCAGGCTGTGTGCTTCGACGCTCTCTCTTCCTACCCCTTAGGTGGAGCCCATTCAGAGATTTACTAGTCGTGCCGTATAGCCAGTGGATTACAGGCCATTGCAGACGGGAACTCGAGGGGAGGACTGGAATTCCCACAGCTAACCAACGTGGAGAAGATTGCCCTCTTGAAAGAGAAATTCCAAAAGAGTTACTCTAAGGAGTTGATGTTTGTACCAGAACATCACCCAATTCCTCGTGACGACACCGCTCTTATATAGAAGAAAGTATATCCGGATTACCACCAAGCTGGAGAATTCAACAGGTATGTCAAGCATCTCTCTGACCTGATTCGGGCCAAGAATGTGGAGATTCAAAACCGGGGTCTAACCGTTGATGCGGAGAGGACGACTGTCTGAAATCTAGAGAAAGAGATAAGTGCGGCCTGTCCTTATGTCATAGGCGCTTTTTGTTCTCATGATGCCCCATTCGAAAGTTAATTTTTGTTGTTGACACAGTGGAGCTGAAGGAGGCATATGATAGGCTGAAAAGGGAGGCAGAGCATGCAGCTTCGAGTTTCAAGGATATAGAGGTCGAGCTAACAACTGAGATTACGACCCTTAAGAAAGATAAATCTGACCGGGAACAGGTTAACGCCCAATTAGAGAAGGATAATGAAAGGGTTTCCTAAATTCAGAAGGGTATTGATGTCCCCAGGTTGGAGAATGAGAGGTTGGGTGCTGAGAACGCGGATACTTGGAGACTAATGCAAGATAATGCCGTTCTGAAGAGACAGCTCGAGGAGGCCGAGATAGACAAGGAAAAGGCCGAGGACACAGTTCGAGATGTGCTCGGCTAGCTGGATGTGGTAAGGGCCGAGCATGAGAGAGACGTAGAGGAGCTCAAAGCTGCAGCCGAGGATGTCGCAGCCCAAGCGGAATAGGATTTGAACCCCTATGTTTGGGATATGTATGTCAAAGTGCTTACGTACCGCGATCTTTCATGGGTTGATGATTACTCCAGGGTATTGGCCAAGGTGTGGGATAAGTTGCTTGACTTTGAGGCCGACCTGCAGGAGGCGGAGGCTATAGACAAAATTGATTTCGTATTCTCCCACTTGAGCGAGAAAGAGCATTTGATGTTGGCGGAGGGAAGGCAGCTGCTGAAGGACGATGCTGAGGTGGAATGGGCTGCCGCTAGGGGAAATATTGTGGCCATTGACAGTTTGGTGGTGGCCCACAAATTTGGTGGAGTTAGTTCTTCCTAACAGCCAGCCGCGCCGTCTTGTCCATCAGTTAGCTTGCAAGTTGCTCCCCTCGTCGCATCAGAATACAACACTGATCAACTGGGGCTCGGTCTTGGGAGCTCAACACAAACAACAGGCTATAGCTTGGTGCCTGTCAGAACTGCACCTCAGTTGTCGGTAGGTAAAGTCATATCTCCTTAAGTTTTAGAGGTATGGGCACACGAGAACTGAGCCAACTGATGAGCCTTCTTTTGGATGTGCAGGATCCTCTGGAGCTGAAATAGCGATGAGCCTAGACCCAGCCCAGTTTGGGCAGCTCGAGATTGGAATGGAGGGCTTTATGGGTCAGCTTGGCGAAGAAGTGGGAGCAGAGATTACATCTTCTGAGGAGGATCTGGCACTCTTCAGGTCCTTTGTGGGAAGAGATGGGCAGGATGGTCAAATGACGGGGACTGCCGAAATGAGCGAGCACACGATGCGTGGGATGTTGAAAGAGCAACAGGTTGGCTTGTGCCTCAAGGCCGAGGAACAAGAGCTGAAAAATGTAACTGACGAGCTAGCCCAGCAGACGACTTTGGTAGAAGCCAGGGGTTAGGCTGAACAAGCTGTCGTTGCTAAGGTCTAGAGAGACAGAGAGGCTGCAACCAGGGAACAGGCGGACCTTGAGGAAAGGGCCAATGCTGAGGCTGCTAGGAAAAAGGCCGCAGAGACGTACAAGCAACTGCAGGAGGAAGAGGCCAGAAAACTCAAGGCTGAGAGGATGGGCTAGAAAAAGGTGACATAAGGACCGGTCCACAGGGGAAAGAGAGCGGGTCATCTGTTCTCGCGCTTCCATGCGAGGTTGTTCCACCGCCTTTAAGAGAGATCCCGCCCGACAATGAGATAACCGAGATTAGCAACAACAAGGAGATCCCACTGGCCTCTCTTTTATCTTTCCTGTCCAAAGGGAAGAAGGAGAAAGGAGGAAGCAGTTCCAGGAAGCGGAGGAAGAGGGGTGATGATCCATCAAGCGGGAACTCGGGAAAGAAGAAGAAGAAAGAGAGGAGGGGCCCGAGGAAGTGGAGGAGGGAGAGTTGCCCAAGTCACTGTGGCATTTGTCTTTTAGTGATGTAAGCGGATAATATATGCGAGTATGACCCTTGCCTTTTGTCTTTTGGAGGCATGGTGTTGTTTTCATGTGCACCCCATCATTAGAAGGGAAAGATATCAGTATATGTAGTCTGATTTACTTATGTGAATGAAAGCAATAGTTAGTCTTTCTTTTATCGCATTTATGTTAAGTGTTCGAATGTTCGTCTTATGCTTTCCAGCATCCTGTATTAACATAAGCGTACTTTTTGTTACACTCAACCAAATGTGATTGAAGGCTCTACTCCGGGGGGTGCCCCCGGTCGCACGGAGGTTGTGCTTTGGTTCCGCTCTTGGGCCCTCCGTTAGTCAGGAATCATGAGTCGCACGGAATCCAGGTTAGGTGCCCTCTCCCTTGGACCTCTCGAACGTCGTAGGTCCTAAGTCGTGTGGGGGCATGGACGTTGCGATTCATCCGACTTTTGGCTCTCCCGTCGTTCCTTCGAGCTCAGAGCGCGAGGGCTTCGTTTATTCGCCAAAGGGTTCCCAGGTCCAGACCCGTTGGTCCGATTATGGCCGAGGGGCTGCCCCTAAGCCCGAAGACTTTGGAGCAAAATGATTTATCCTCGGTCTCGGCGCTAGGGCGAGGTTCGATTGGTAGCTGGATCCAGTCCCTAATGGGTCGGATGCAGCCGCGGGAGTGGTCGATGTCACACTTGCTTGGCTGATGGGTTGCCCGTGAGTCCGAAGACTTGGGAGCGGAACAATTTATACTCGGTCTCGTCATTGATTCGAGATTTGAGGGGTGTTATTTAGACTCAGTCTCGTCTTTGATTCAAGACTCGAGTGGGGTTATTTATACTCGGTCTTGTCATTGGTTCGAGACTCGTGAGGCAATACCAGCTCCTGTGCTCGGGGTGCTGGTCCGGTGTTCTGTGTGTTTGTGTGTGCAAGATAGTAACAATGGTTAATCAGTTATAACGTGCAGTAAGTAAATACATCAAGTGCATAGAGAGACAAACACTATCTTTACTAATAACTTTTGGTAGTAACAGCCTTTACAATGCCTTGAATTTAAAGAAAATAAAACACTGTTGGAAAGCGGAAAATCTATACACTAAGTTATGTGAAGTAGCGACGAATATGTTCGTTGTTCCATTCCCTTGGGTGCTCAGCGCCATCGATGGTCGCTAGCTTGAAGGTTCCGTCTCCAAACCATCGATGAATGACGTACGGACCTTCCCATCGGGGACTGAGGCCAGTCGATGCGTGAAAGATCCGCATCAGGATGAGATCGCCGAAATTGAGTTCCTTGGGAAGGACTCTAGAGTCGAAGTACCAGGCGACTCATTGGCATTGAGCAACAGCTCTGATCTTGCCTTTGTTTCTTTTCTCTTCGAGCAATTCAAGCAACTCAAAGTGGAGATCTTGGTTGGTCTTCAGATCGTAGTAAGTGACTCGATGAGACTGGAGTTTTTTCTCAATAGGAATAACGACTTCATATCCGTAGGCAAAAGCAATATGGGTGTGACCGACCGCTGACTTGTGGATGGTCCGGTAGGCCTATAGGCCCAGAGGGGGCTCTTTAGCCCACAATCCTCTGGCCTTTTCTAGACGCTTCTTGATGATGGACTTGATCACTTTGTTATAGCCTCAACTTTCCCATTGGCCTGAGGGTGAGCCACCGATTAAAGTTTCCTCTCGATGTTGTGTAGCCGGTAGAGTTTTAAACTCAGCACTCTCGAACTGGGTTCCATTGTCGGAAATGATTGCCTGGGGAACTCCATACCAACCAATGATGTTGCGGACGACGAAGTTAATTACCTTTTTGGTGGTGATTGTGGCGAGGGCCTTGGCCTCTACCCATTTGGTAAAGTAATCCAATGCGATGCTAGCATAATGTGCCTCTCCTCTAGCCATTGGGAGGTCCCGATGATGTTTATTCCCCACATGGAAGATGGTCAAGGGCTGACCATTTGGGTTAGGTCGTTGGCCCTGGAATCATGGAGAACCTCTGGCACTTGTCGCACTTACGAGCATAGTCTGCTGCGTCTTGGTCGAGTGTTGGCCAGAAATAACCGTGTCTGAGAACTTTCTTTGCTAAAGTTTGCCACCCGGTTTGGTCGCCGCACTATCTTTCGTGTATGTCTAGCAGTACGCACTCGACATCATTGTGGGCTACACACCGAAGTAATGGAACGGAGAATACCCTGCGGTAGAGCACCCCATCTAGAATGATGTAGCAGGATGATTTTCGGGTGAATGCTCATTTTCTTTGCAGCACTCGCGGCTTCTGATTGGCATCATCCACGACTCGGGCTTAGAGTCGATCTTCGTCGCTGATATCGAATCAGTCTGTATCTGATCGATGCACGGAGAGTCGAGTACGTCGATGGGGGCAAGCCCCATAGGCTATGTATCCACTGAGCTTGCCAGCTTAGATAAGGAGTTAGCCTTCTCGTTTTGTCCTCTAGGGATGAGCGTGATGAAGTAGTGGTCGAAGTTGGTGAGACGCTCGCGAACTCGAGCGAGGTAGGGAGCAAGCTGTGCTCCCTTAGCTTGATACTCTCCTAGTAACTGCTGTACAACGAGAAGTGAATCAGAGTAGATTTTGATTTCTTTGATGTTAAGTTCAATTGCAATTTTGAGTCCTGTAATCAACGCTTCGTATACGGCATCGTTGTTAGTAACAGGGAAGTCGATTTTCTAGCATATCATATCGAGTGTACCTCAGGAGTGATAAGAACGATTCCGACGCCGGAACAGTGGTCATTAGATGATCCATCCACAAAGAGTTTCCATTGGGGTTCGAGAGTTTCAGTGTCCTCTGGAGGTGGGTCTTCCGAAATCGTGAACTCCACGATGAAGTCGGCGAGGGCTTGTCCGAGGATGGCCCGGTGAGGGATGAAAGTGATCTCAAACTGGCTTAGCTCTATGTTCCACTTCATGATTCGCCCAAACACCTCAGGTCGCTGCAGGGCTTGTTGTAGCGGCTGGTCGGTGTAAACTTTGATGGGATGAGATTGGAAGTAAGGTCGTAGCTTCCGGGAAGAGATCAACAGGAAATAGGCCAACTTCTCCAGTTTAAGATAGTTCATTTCTGCCCCTTTCAGCCTCTTGTTGATGTAGTAAACATGTCGCCGGACACGATCCTCAATGCAGACGAGCACTGAGCTAACTGCTTATAAGGAAACAGCCAAATAAATATATAAGTCCTCATGATCCATAGGTTTGGATAGGATAGGTGGTCGCTCTAAGTGATTAAGTAGGTCTTGGAATGCGGCAACACACTCCGGTGTGTATAAGAAATTGTGCTTCCCTTTTCTGAGCAAGTCGAAAAAGGGAATGCACTTGTTGGTTGCTTTTGAGTTGAATCGACAAAAGGCGGCAACCTTCCCATTTAAACTCTGAACATCCTTGATGCTTCGAGGGGCTTGGATGTCCCTAATAGCTTTGATCTTATTTATATTGGCTTCGATGTCTCGCGAATTGACAATGAAACACAATAATTTCCCGGATTCAATTCCAAAAGGCATTTCAAGGGATTAAATTTCATGCCATATTGGCAGAGGACACCGAACATTTCGGAGAGGTCACGGACGTGGTCGTTCAATATCTTTGATTTTACGAGTATATCATCCACGTATTCCTCCATGGATCTCCTAATGTGGTTCTTGAAGATGAAGTTGACTAGTCGTTGGTCGGTGGCTCCAGCGTTCTTGAGACCATAAGGCATGACGAGATAGCAGTAGGGTCCGAGGTCAGTTATGAAAGAATTATGATCCTGGTCGGGGAGATACGTCAAAATATGATTATAGCCCGAGTAGGCATCCATGAAGAACAAGAGTTGGTAACCTGCGGTTGAATTGACAAGTTGGTCCATTTTCGAAAGTGGGAAACTGTATTTAGTGCATGCTTTGTTCAAGTCGTAGAAATCGACACACATTCGCCACTTGCAATTCGCATTCTTAACCAAGACTGGATAGAGACCCATTCGGGGTAATAGGATTCTCGGATAAAACCATTGTTGATTGGCCTATCAACCTCTTCTCTAAGTGTTGTTGACATGACGATCCCTAGGATTCGACGCTTCTGCTTGATTGGGAGTTGCAAGGGATTAATGGCGAGCCTATGACAAGAGACTCCTGGATCGATGCTACACATATCGGAGTGTGTCCAAGCGAACACATCGAGATTGGCCCTTAAGAATTCCACAAGCTCTTCCCTTATTGTGGGGCGGAGTTGCGATCCAACTTTCAAGACTTTTATCGGGTCATCGGGGGCTGATCGAAACATCCACTGTTGGTTCTACCAAGATAGCCCTTTCGAAATTAGGCTCTTTGTCCTCCCTTTCATCGGAAAGATGGCAATGATGCTTGATCCAGGACTCAGGCGCCTTTGATAGCTTTGTGGAGACGGTCTTGGCGCAAGAAGGAGGAGGCACGTTCTTGCTCTTGCCCTGATTGCGCGCGTTCTTCCATTCTATGAGGTAGGAGTCTCTGACCGTGGCTTGGTCGCCTTTGACTGTACCAATCCCATTTTCCATCTGGAATTTCGTCAGTAGCGACCACGTTGACATAGACTCGGAATTCTACCTGGAAAGGTCGTCCGAAGAAAACGTTGTATGGGGATATGACGTCAACGACCACAAAGGCGAGGATTCGAACCCGACTCCGATCCCCTTCTCCGAGCTCTACGGGAAGGTCTATCATGATGACCGGGTGATTGGGGTATCCATTAAAGCCATGGATCATGGCGTGGCAGGACTTATAGTCTTTTGCCTCAAGTTTCATCTGACCGTAAGCCACATTAAAGATGATATTGACTGAACTCCCTGAATTGATGAGGATCCTCCGGAAGAAGGCTGGTCTGATCTAAGCCAAGATGACGAGAGGGTCCTCAGTTGGGATTTCAATACCCGTAGATTCCCTCTCACGAAAGACTATGTTGTCCTGCATTGTTTTTTGAAGCTTTGGTGGAACAGACTCGTCCAGGGTAGAACAAGATTCATACGTGGCATGCTTGATAGATTTGGCATATTCTTCCATTTTGCGGAAGCTGTCATGCGTGGAATGAGGCCCACAACAAATAGCATTGATCACGATGACACGTGACTTTTGGTTGGGCGGCCCTTGGGCTGTATTAGCAGGAGCCGAAAGTGCGAGCGTTGGAGGGCCCGTAGCTTCCTCGAGAGGAGCCGGAACCTGAACATACTTCTCTAGGTGTTTCTCGCGAATGAGCTTTTCGATTGCGTCCTTGAGACGGTGGCAATCATTGGTATTATGCCCATACATATCATGGAACCTGCAGTACTCGCCAGAGTTCTTCTCGCGGTTAGTCAAATCCCTCGTGTTGGGCTTCTTGCATTGGAGTGTATTACAGGTTTCTAAGCAGATGGTCTCCATGTATCGATTCAATGGAGTGTAGTTTCTAAAATTTTGATAGCGGTTATGCTTCTTAGGATCCGGCGGAGTCTGGTTGTTGTTGCGACTGCCTTGTTTGTCGTTGTTCGGCTTTGGCTTGTAGGGGGCTGCTCCTTTATCCAAGTCGGAGGAGTCCCCAACATGTTTTCCTTTGATGCTCAGTGCTGGCGTGTGGGTTGTTGGAGTGATTAACCCGTGAAGCCCTGTTACGTCTTGCTTCTTCTTGGCACAGGAATTGCCCCGCCTTTTCGCAGAATGTCTCTAAGTTTTTAGGCTGCTTTCTGTCGATCCAGGCACCGAACTCAGAGGCTGGGAGGAAACCTTTTGCAAGCAAGAAGAGTATGGTGCGAGGTTTAGTATCATTGACCTCGACGAAGGCAGTGTTGAACTGCTCAAGATAGCTTTTGAGGGATTTCATAGGGCCTTGGTACAGGTTGGACAGAGTGAGTGCATTCTTTGGAGAAGGCACGTGCATTCTAAACTACTTAACCTGCTCTATGGCCAGCTGGCTGTAGGTGTTGATGAAATGGAGTAGAAGGCGAGAGAACCAAAGTAGAGCTACACCCGACAAGAAGACCTTTGCATTTTACCACGTCAGTGGCACGGATGTAGTCCACATAGAGATTCTAAAAAGCACAAGGATCGGTCGTGCCATCATAGAATGCCATCTGTGGCATGTTGAAGCGTCGAGGACACTCGGCTTCATGTATGACTTTAGTGAAAGGGTTATGCCTCAAGTGGGTTTCCCACGAGTCGTTGACATTTCCCGGCATATCCCTCATGATCCTTCGGACCATGTCGGGGAGGTATGATGGATGGATGTATTTTGGTGGAACCCACTGATTTCCATGAACTTTGGGAGTTCTGTTCCGTGGGAGCCGTTTGTGGTGTACGTCCGGGTCATCCTCCTCCATGTCATTAACATCGATGGCCTAATTTTGGTAGTGTTGGTGAGGTTGAGCGGGCTGATGTTCTATCTGATCCAAGGGAGCTTGGGCCCGCTGAGCTATCAGGAGCGGAGGTGCTAAGTTTTGAGTGACGACAGTTCGGTTATGTAGAGGAGGGGCGATCACTCGGACCCGGTTCATCATTGATGACCAGTCGAGATCGATCATGGTGATATGTGCCCCCACTATAGTGATTATGTTTCTGTCATCATTCCCATTTCCGTTGTCGTTGCCGTTATTGTGACCATTAGTGTGAACATTAGAGCAGACAACATTGTTATTAATGCTTAACTTCCTTCGTTGATGCGGGCCCCGAGACTCAGAGGAAGAAGTTTTCGAGACAGTATGCAACACTTGGAGATTGTTTTGAGCAAGTTGGAGTTGGATGACTATGAGTTGACTCTCTTGAAGCTGACACATAAGGTCGATGTTGGCTTTCAACAGTTGGTTTAGTTCGAGAGCCATATTATCATGCCTCTTGGTGAGCGCATAAATCTGCGCTTGGGTTACAGGGGCTTCGGGGTCCATAGGAGGAAGTACGTCCATTTTGGCCGGGATATCAACCGGCTGGGGTTGTTGAGATGTTTCAACTTCAGTTGCAGTAGAGGAGCCGATCTGTGTCTTTTTTGTTTGGTTAACCATCGTAATAAGACTTAGCGACAAGTTAGAGAAGGAACCTAGAGCATGTTAGATTCGAGATGGTAATGGGCAACAAAGATGCGAGTCTCAGCTCTTAATGAAAGCACTAGAATGTTGACACCAAAAAGTGTCGTCAACACTTAAGATTCTTAATTACTTAAGAATACGGTTTCGCGTAAGGAAAGTAAGTGCAGAAGAGCAGAAAAGCAGTAAATGACACTTGAGATTTATAGTGGTTCGGTCCCTTGAGGGGCCTACGTCCACTTTGGAAGAGCTGCTGATATTTTATTGACAACAATGATTTACAAGCTGTGAGCCCCTTTTAGGCATATAGCATTTTCATGTAATTTGAAGTCATGGTCATCATATGTGACTGTAGGGGGAAAGTAGATTTTGTCCTTCTTCTCCCTCAAAGTGAAGATTCCATTAGAGAGGTCCCTTGGAGCTCCAGGGAGATTTCAAATCAGCAATTTTCCAACCTCTGTAACAAATGAGCTTGGGGGTATTTATAGTGGAGTGGTTAGGTTGGAGTAGGTAGGTTTTGGGGACCACGCAGCAGAAAATCGCATCACGGGATCACACACATCTGAAAATCGCATGTAAGTTTTGATTGGGAGGAAAAACGCATCCCTCTAACGGAATGCGATTTTCGCATCACACAAGATGCGGAAATCGCATCCTAGAGGCACAGCATCCCCGAGATGCAATGGCATCGCATCGAAAGGAAGTGATGGCCTTGCACCCCATTGGATGTGATGATATCGCTTCCTAGGAGATGCGATGGCAAGCATCCAATTGGATGTGATGGCATCGCAATCCAGGAGATGCGATGGAAAGCACCCCATTGGATGCGATGGCATCGCAACCCGTTTGATGCGACGACATCATATCTCACTGGATATGATGGCATCACGCCACTAGTAATACGATGGCATCATATCTCGCTGGATTTAGTGGCCTTGCATCTCGAGTGATGCGATGGCATTGCATCCCAAGGGATGTGAATCCATCGCATCTGAGGATGCGATCACCATTGCAACTCGAGGGAAGCGATGCAAGGTAAGCTATGGGTGGCGTGATACAATTCCCATGTCGTGTGGCGATGTGAAAGCTTGTGTGATGCGAGGTGGACATTGTGGGGGTGTTGTGAGGCCAACGATTTCTTAATCTTAACTTGACTTGAATCTTCGATGACTTGGCAACACTTCGAGCATTTGGTCCCAGATGACGCGTAGAGTCGGGTGGATCTTGTGTACTTTTGGGAACTAGACAAATATATCGGTTAACACACGCAATGGTGTATTGTTCAGGGAACCAAAATGAAGTGCTATCGAAATTTGTTAAATCATTTAAATTGAAAAGATTTACACGATTTAATTATGTTACTGTATTTGTAATGGGGGTAGGATGACCCATCAGCAAAGTGTAAATGACAATTAACATAACATTCACCAATAAAATTGTTTTAACAAAATGTAAATCCAATATTTATCATACTTTTAATTATCTACTTAGGATAAATGGACAATTATTTTACTGATCGAGGATGGATGTACAAACGAAGGGAAACTGGAGCCTCAATGAGGGAAAACTTTATTAATATTGCTGGCATGTTTATTGATTTCGCTTTAAGTAATAACAAAAATGAAGAAGAAATCCATTGTCCATGTAGTAGATGCAAATTGTTAAAGCATTTGATACCACAAATGGTTAGAGTTCATTTGCATCAGTATGGTTTTGTGTTGAACTATTTGGTTTTGGATCATCATGGGGAATAATTAGCATTTACTTCTGTACAAGTTGAGGAGGTAGTAAATAATTAAATTGCTACGACGAGTCTCCTAGATCATATGGCCGAAGATGATTCACGTTCAATGTTCCATGCTCCACAATTTATTGATGATGATGGTAATGCTGAGGAAGAACCAAATATTGAAGCCAAAATACGTATGATTTTTTAGATGCCGCCAAAAACCCTTTCGGAAGGATGTAGAGAGGAACCCAATTATTTGTAACTATTGAATATGTTGCGATGAAATATAAATACAATCTCACAAAAGCTGGATTTACACCTTTTGTACAAGCTGATCTACGCTTTCCTATGGATTAGAAAAGCGCGAATTTATTATAATAACTGCAAGCACACAGATCGTGTAATATGCAGGTCGAACATTGGGAGGAATTTTAAATTTTATTATTTATGTATTTCTTGGCCAAGTTAGACAATATTTGGAGATGGTTTTGAATTAACGATAATTAATTTACTATGGATCTGAATCTAATCAGATCAATACCAAATTCCAACAACTAAAACAAAAGGACAAATTACTAGAAAAGAAACAGCAAAAAAAACAACAGAAAATTAAAATTAGTATTACTATTGAATCTAATCGAACGGTCAATCCTAATATGCAATAAAGATAACAATAACAATTCGTGTTCTAACGAAACTAATTGATTAGAAAACACGTATTGTTATGAAGAAACTAATAAATTGGAATGAAGAAATTTTTTTATTAATGAAGAACATAATACAGAATAATGGAACTCGTTTACAATGGATATCATGTGTATTTATAGAAGATGTACACTCCTCTCAATATAAATACTGGGCCTAGAAAATATCTCTTGAACATCTTTGTTTACAAATAAAAAAGATATGACATAATGGTTGAGATATTCCATGCAGATTTCCTCTCCTGATTAGTGACACGTGGCAGATTGATTGGCTTTTCCTTGACAATAATTCAATCAAATATTCTCATAAATGGCAGTTGAAAATGAATGATTTGAATTGATATCCTCGAGAAGAATATGCCTATTCCTGAAATGTTTATTAGTGCATATCATACATATATATATATATATATATATAATATAACACTATTCCATATATTCCTCAGCACACAGGAGGCAGTGTGAATGTTCCTTTCTTCAGCAAAAAGAGGGCTTGACGGGGATCGAACTCAGGTCTCTTTGTCTAGATTTCCAGGCCTTTACCAGTGTGCTACAGAATCTTTTGGGATTGAGATAGTGTTAACATAAGGAAGTAGCTTTTTTTTTTTGCAATTGGCCTTTAATTTAAATGAAGGAGACATTGATTGACAATCTGCAAAAACACACAAAAATACCCAAAGTAATATTTATTTATTTACAAAAGATAAGATATAAGAGCATAAAATAAACACATGTTTATGTTAATCAAATACCCTCACACTTATATTTTACTCATCCTCGAGTAAAAAGAATGAAAAAGTAAACTAGATAGGTCACACTTTCGTAGGAAACACGATTGCATTGAGCGTATGCAATAAACCGTTAAACTTCTGGGTGTCCCTAGTAGGACAAATGATGTCTCGTGAGGGTTTTCAGCGGATACTTCCCACAAAATCCAAATGCAGTATGTTGTGGTTCTAATGCAACTACATGAATGCAATGGACATATGCAAATGAAAATAAGCACGACTTATTTCCGGAAAGTGGTACAACAAATTAAGTTGACAATTTCTAGTCAGTTGATTTTATTTTAGATACCTCAACTTGTCACAAATTTTCAACACAATTCAAGTTTTTAAGTGTTAATTTCCAGTTTGGCCAGTTTGTTTGGTCGATAACATAGTGCAGTCATGAAATGAATTCTTAGTTTGCATGTCACAGTTCGCCAAGTGGTATTCTGAATTCCTTGTGTATGACTAGTCAAATCAATAAGGTCAAGAAGTGCGTGGCATCATCGCTTATTTTCTATCTCTATAAAAATTAAAATTTATGATTAATTACCTATACCTAACAGAAAGACCAAGGTAATCCACACATGCACTGCCTTGCGGACTAACGAAGGGTTGGGGAAGAGCTTGGCAGATTGTGCAGACCGATGTTGACTTTGTCAACAACATGTCGGTAATCCTTAGGTGTCCAACTCATAAAATGAGACCAAGATACACCAACGCTGACTTTGTCAACAACATGTCGGTAATCCTTAGGTGTCCAACTCATAAAATGAGACCAAGATACACCGACGTTGACTTTATCAACAACATGTCGGGTAAAGCTTGGCGGGTTTGCACACCAACACTAGATTTACAAGTAATGTAGGATACCCTTGGATTACTATTATTATTATTATTATTATTGAAAATATAAGAACAAGAGAGAGCTTACGCGAATTCAGCTTAACACAACTTAGTTTTAAAGGTTCAAAAATCCAATATAAGTATTTTAAGTCCTCCACTCATTAAATAAAGACTACAATTCAGAATAGACTTCATGGCCATCACCTAAGAATCTCCCTATGTACTGGTTACACTATTATCCCTCAAAATTCAACTTTTCATTATATTTCTTATTCGATCATAGTTGAGAGAAAAAATACTACCAACTGAGTAACAATTGTTAACTTATTTTGTTGTATCAATCTAAATCGAGTCGTGTCAAAAAAAATGCAAGTTACTATGACCTAAAATGCATGATGGTCCTATATAAAAAAAATTAAAGAAAAATGAAAAGAATGCAATGCAGACTCCGCCCACACTTGATCTAAACAGTGTCCACACTATCAACACATTTCCTAAATGTAAAAGAGAGTACCCAAAGAAGGATTAGATGCAAAATGATTTGTAGAATGAAATGCAGTTTAACAACTATATGAGTGTGCAAATCAAATGCAAAATAAAATCTACGATGATGATGAATGTTTGGCGAGGAATGATGTTTCCTTTTCCCCCGACACTTGCCTCTATAGAAAATGATGCACGATAATTTCTCGCATGATTTGTGAGGTGTAACATGTATGTTAGTGATGTCTAAAATGAAAATCCTTCCTATGAAAATTTTGTCATGCCAATGATTTATATAATTTAGGAGAAGATTATCATAATCCCATAAAGTTGAATGCCGAACCATAATTTCTCTCGATGAAATGGGACTATGATTACCTTCAAGGCATTCTCTAGATTCGTTTACATCAGAATCCCATTCTAATGCCTCTCTATTTTCTTGTAAAATTTTCAAAGGTTTGTTTTCTTGGTCCTCGGTAAGATCAGAGGCCAAGATTACGGGAAAATTTTCCGTAGAATCCAAGTAAGCGTACTTAAGGTCTTATGGCTGGGGATTGAGGTCCGACTTAGGATGTTCTTGTGTGCTCACATTGGTCAACATTCCTTGTTTAGATTCAGATGACGAGGGTTTCAAATCAAGAAGTTAATTTAGTTCAAAAATGTACTCGAGCTCATCGAAATTGGAGTTGAAAATTTTCATGTCTTCATAAGTGTCATTAGAGGTTTCATCAACTGTGGTTTGAATCATATCAATTTCATCAATCTAAAATCCCTAGGTTGCTTGTTGAGATTGAAGATGTTTAGCTCCATGGTTAGGTGCCCGAAAGAAAGTCGAAGTTGGCTGTTCCTACAATTTATTATAGCATTTGAGTTTGCTAAGAACACAGGAATCGCGCAACAACATGTCGGTAATCCTTAGGTGTCCAACTCATAAAATGAGACCAAAATATACCGACGCTGACTTTGTCAACAACATGTCGGATAGAGCTTGGCGGGTTTGTACGCCAACGCTAGATTTAGAAGTAATGTTGGATACCCTGGGATTACTATTATTATTATTGAAAATAGAAGAACAAGAGAGAACTTACGCGAATTCAGCTTAACACAACTTAGTTTTAAAGATTCGAAAAGCCAATATTAGTATTTTAAGTCCTCCGCTCATTAAACAAAGACTACAATTCAGAATAGACTTCATGTCCATCACCTAAGAATCTCCCTATGTACCGGTTACACTATTATCCCTCAAAATTCAACTTTTCATTATATTTCTTATTTGATCTTAATTAAGAGAAAAAAATACTATCAACTGACTAACAATTGTTAACTTATTTTGTTGTATCAATCTTAATTGAGTCATGTCAAAAAAAATGCATGTTACTATGACCTAAAATGCATGATGGTACTATATAAAAAAAATTTAAAGAAAAATGAAAAGAATGCAATGCAGACTCCCCCCCACACTTGATCTAAACAGTGCCCACACTGTAAACACGTTTCCTAAATGTAAAAGAGAGTACCCAAAGAAGGATTAGATGCAAAATGATCTGTAGAATGAAATGTAGTTTAATAACTATATGAGTGTGCAAATCAAATGCAAAATAAAATCTACGATGATGATGAATGTTTGGCGAGGAATGATGTTTCCTTTTCCCCCCACACTTGCCTCTATCGAAAATGATGCACGATAATTTCTCGCATGATTTGTGTGGTGTAACATGTATGTCAGTGATGTCTGAAATGAAAATCCTTCCTATGAAAATTTTGTCATGCCAATGATTTATACAATTTAGGAGAAGATTATCATAATCCCATAAAGTTGAATGCCGAACCATAATTTCTCTCGATGAAATGGGACTATGATTATCTTCAAGGCATTCTCTAGATTCGTTTTCATCAGAATCCCATTCTAATGCCTCTCTATTTTCTTGTAAAATTTTCAAAGGTTTGTTTTCTTGGTCCTCGGTAAGATCAGAGGCCAAGATTATAGGAAAATTTTCTGTAGAATCCAAGTAAGCGTACTTAAGGTCTTGTGGCTGCGGATTGAGGTCCGACTTAGGATGTTCTTGTGTGCTCACATTGGTCAACATTCCTTGTTTAGATTCAGATGACGAGGGAATCAAATCAAGAAGTTCATTTAGTTCAGAAATGTACTCGAGCTCATCGAAATCGGAGTTGAAATGGTCAGAACACATTTTCATGTCTTCAGAAGTGTCATTAGAGGTTTCATCAACTGCAGCTTGAATCATATCAATTTCATCAATCTAAAATCCCTAGGTTGCTTGTTGAGATTAAAGATGTTTCGCTCCATGGTTAGGTACCTGAAAGAAAGTCGAAGTTGGCCGTTCCTACAATTTATTATAGCATTTGAGGTTGCTAAGAAGAGGCGCCCTAATATCAATGGGATTTGAACATTGGGATTTGAGACAGGCTCGGTTTCTAAAACTATGAAATCAGAAGGGAAGTTAAATTGTTCGGTTTGTATCAAGACATCTTCTATTATTCCTAAAGGCTTTTTGACAGATCGATCAGCAACTGAAGATTGATGTTTGCTGGTTTAATCTTGCCTAATCCAAGTTGACGATAAACAGTATAAGGAAGAAGATTGACACTGGCTCCAAGATCAAGTAAGGCATGAGATATGTGAGTATTTCCTATTTTGCAATCAATTGTAGTATAGCCTGGGTCCTTATACTTTATGGGTGATGGATTTGAGAAAAGAGAGCTAGTGTTCGCAGTCAAGAAGGCAGTTTTAGGAACATTAGTGGCTCATTTTCGGGTACATAGGTCTTTCAGACACTTGGCATATTAAGGAATTTGTTCGATGGTGTCTAAGAGTGGAATATTGACACGAACTTGTTTGAAGATTCCATGAATTTTTTTCGAAATTCACATCCTTCTTCTAATCGTTAAGTCAATGAGGATAAGGAGCTATTGGCTTATAGACTATTTTAGAATTTTGGTCATAAGAAGAAGAAGGTTTCGATATAGAAAGTAAAGGAGGTAAAGGTGCAGAAGAGGGGATGTTAGGATTTCCCACATTAGAAGAAGAGACATTGTTGGGTCGCCTACTTTATTTGAAGAGATGTTGGGAACGCCAACATTCGAAGAAGAAGAGAGTTTGGAAGGTTTAGAAGAATTGGCCATGTTGCCATTAGAGGAGTGTCAAGCTTTTCAGTTGGGGTTGAAATCAAATAATTATCGGGATTGCCAGCATTATTGTCAATCTTTTTTCCGGACCTAAGGATGATAACAGAGTTAACTGAATTATGGTTTTCATACTCACTAGAATTCATGGTATGAGAATTATAATTTGGCACCTCGGGTTGACTAGGAAATTTTCCTTTCTCATTATTTTTCATTAGTTCCTTCTTTATATTCATCAGTTGTGCCAAGTTTAGCTTCATGTGAATTCATTTTAGCTTCGTGAGAGTTCATCCATTTCTCTAAACGCACAATTTCTTATGACGGTTGGGAAGATTGAGAGGATTTGGTTGATGATTGAAAGTTGGGGTGCCTATAAGGTTGTTTTGGATTGAGATGCAGCTTGAGAGGTTTGAGAATTGGGAGATGGAGCTTGGTAATTCGGATTGGGAATAAAGGGTTGCATGTGAGATGGGTTTGCCGAATTATTAGGATTTAACCAAGAAAAATTTGGGTGGTTCCTCCAACTAGGTTGTACGTGGATGAGTAAGGATTATTTTGAGCTATAGCATTGGCTTGGTCTTGAGAGTAATAGTGGGGTAGCCCTTCTCCGTCTTGAGGAGTTTGATTTTCCAAGGGAAGGTGACCTGGGTCCACGACATGCACTCCTCTAGTAGAAGTGTGAATGGGAACACGAATTGATTCCCATTGCATGTCTTTTTTAGAATAATCTTCAAAGAATTGCCAAGCTTCATCGGTTGTCTTAGACATAAATTCTCCTCCGCACATTGATTCTAGTCGAGTTCTAGTCTGATAGTTTAGCCCTTCATATGCAATTTAACATAAGTGATCTTTGAGAATTACATGATGAGGACAACTATATAATAATTGGTTGAATCTCTCAAAGTATTTTAAAAAAGTTTCCCTCTCATTTTGACAAAATTGATTTATCGTGGTTCGTATTTTTAGAGTTTTACGGAAAGGGAAAAACTTTATAAGGAATACAGTGACAAATTCATCCCAACTAATTATGGAATGTTTTGGAAGAGAATTAAGCCATCTTTTAGCGCTTTCAAGTAGTGCAAATGGAATTAGCCTTAGCTTGATTAATTCTTTGGATAATTGTTGCATTTTTGTTGTAGATGCATATAATTCAAATTCACTTAGAAATTCATATGCATTTTCAGAAGCAGTAAATTTTGGTACCCCTTGAATAAACGAATGTTTAAGCTCAAAATTGTTTCCTTCAAATGGTGGGAACACGAAGATAGAGGGTTGAACGGTCCTAGTTGGATAACATCGATCTCGAAGAGATACGGGTCTATCCATTTCCAAATTGAGATTTTACATGTTTTGATTTATTCGATTTTGATCCATCTCATTTGGAAAGTTTTGGTTTATCTGAGAACCTTTAGGAGAATTAAGTTGGCCAACACTTTTTTCACTCATTGCTGTTAAATGCAAACAAAGAAAATCCTAGACTTAAGGTAGACACAAGAAGCTCCTAATTAAAATAAATAACAAACTGAAGTATATCTTATTTGTTGATAATCTTGATTTGAAGGGGGAAGAGGGTCTTATGGCTGTTCACATATAGCATAAATACGAAGGGATACGACCAATGTTTTATGGGTAGTATGCAACCTCTTTTGCTAGAAGTTCAATAAATTGAACTAATATATATCCGTGATCAAATCCTTGAGAGGATCAATTTCATAAAATATACTTTTGTAGTTAATTACTTTGAAATATCTAGCAAGATTCCGTTGTTCAAAATGATGAGAATGATGACAACAGTTACGAAAATTTAAACCAATCACAACAATCAAACAATAATAATTGCAGAAATAAAAAGATTGTACAAGCAAGCCGCTGCCCCTGCAGAAATTTTTTACAAGCAATTTCTACACATTTTTTTTTGCAACAGAGCACTTGTAGAGTTCAGAAAATTCATGCAGTGGTGTATGGTTGTCCGTCTAGAGTAAATGAGTAGTGCTAGCTATTCAAGTCCACTGTCTGATCTTTGAATCCTTAGTTGTTGCTTGATTGGTCTTGCTTCAAGCTTGATCTATGATTTTGAGCATTTTTTTTAATGAAAAGAACTATAGATAAAAAAAAGACTAAATCGGAATCAAAAATGAAAACAACTAACAAAAAAATGAACTAAACTAACTAAAAGAATGAACTAACTAAAACCAAGCTTTAAAAAACAAAGAACTAAACCAAACTAGGCTCGACTAAAATAAGAAGAAAAAAATTACAACTAAAACCCATGCATTAAGGAAATTGCTAAACTAAAACTCAGGCACCACAAACCAAGGACTCACGCACCAATTAAAAGTGAATATGGGTTCTCTTTTTTTTCTAATTAAATCAACTCCTTCCCAAAAAACCATAAGAATGTAAATCCCTTCCAAAAATCAATGAGATTATCTTTCCTTTTTTTTCTCTCTCTCTCTTTTTTCCAGAAACAATAGAACCCTAGAACTAAAATAAGTTACACGCCCTTTTTTTCCAAAAATCGAAATCGGAATTGGACTGAATTTTGTGCGAATTGGGTTCAAGTATTCGAATCGGGTTTGATGCAGTGCTTCGGATTTCTGTTGGGTTCGAAGTTTGCAGAGTTTGCGTGATGTGAATTGAGAGAAGTTGATTGTTGAGGTTGATACGGCTTGGTGTTCAAGTACTGTTTGTGCTTTGGTGTGATGGTTCAATGAACGTGGGTAGCAGAAGGGTTTCCGGCAGACTTAGGTTTGGTGGATCGATGGCATGACGATGGGGGAGTGGGATTGTAACCAGTCGAGGCAGAGATCGTTCGTGAATTTGCGAGTGTGAAGGGAGAGTTACGGTGTTATGTGAGGCTGGAAGATAATGGTCGTGGTGGTTATGACTGGTGTTTGTTGAACTTGATTTGTAAATAAGGTGATCGGCTTGTGCAGGAAGATGGGGGTGACGATTGCTGTTGTTGTTTTGGTGGTTGCGTGATTTAGCAGGGTTTTTTTTTAAATCGGAATCGAGGATGTGGTTAGGACTTGGTGGTGGTTCATATGTAGAGGCTTTACCTGAGTTCGAAGCTATGTGGTCTGAAGGATGGAATGCAACGATGAAGAGGGGTTGAATTTGGGTTGTCCAGTTTCAGATGTGAGAACTGGTTTGCATGTGAGATGTTTAAGGGTGGAGATGATCGGTGGACGGGTTCGTTTGGTAGGCTGATCTGATCTGAAGGGTTTATTGTGAAAACAAGGGATTGCGTGAGAAGGGGATGATGGTTTGTACTGGTCAACGGCTTGTATGCAGATGGGAAGAACATGGTGTTTACGGTAAGAGGGGTTGGAGATGATGTCAAGGGGTTAGGCAATGGTATGTTATGGTTGTGTTAAAGAAAATGGGTTTCTGTTTTGACTTGTGGCAGAGTGTTGTGTTGTTTGAGTATGATGTTTTGGCACAGATGATGAACTGTGTGGCAGGAAGAATGTTGTGATTCAGTGATGGCATGGAGGATGGCAATTTTTGCACTGGTTGATGAAGATGAGATGAGAGGAGGTTGAGGGGACGACCGGTAAACTGGAGATCTAGGAGTAATATTTGTTGAGAGGGAAGATCTTGTAGGAGACGAGAAGGAAAAATTGTAAAAATAAGATATGTTTATGGTTTTTTTTTAAACTGAGTTGGTGTAGAAAGACAGACAGTAAAAGAAATTGGAAAGGGAATAGGAAAGGATGAAAGAAATTGACAAGAAAAGGCAAGTAATTAAAAGAAAAAGTGGTAATAAATTATTATTATTTTCTCTTGATTTTATAGATTGTAGTACAAATATGTGATACACAATCAACTAAGCAAGAATTTTCTTCTATATATGAAAGAAAACAAAGGGAAAAATAAAATAATAACTAACACGAATCAGAAATTAAATTAATAAAATTTAATTATTGTCTCCCCGGCAACGGCGCTGAAAACTTGATCGATGCTTTCATATGAATTAGGAAAGCGCAAATTTATTATAATAACTGCAAGCGCACAGATCATGTAATATGAAGGTCGAGCATAGGGAGGAATTTTAAATTTTATTGTTTATGTATTTCTTGAGCGAGTTTGACAATATTTGGAGATGGTTTTGAATTAATGCTAATGAATTTACTATGGATCTGAATCTAGTCGGATAAATACCAAATTCCAACAACAAAAACAAAAGGACAAATTACTAGAAAAGAAACAGCAATAAAAACAACAGAAAATTAAAATTAGTATTACCAGTGAATCTAATCGAATGGTCAGTCCTAATATGCAATAAAAATAACAATAACAATTCGTGTTCTAACAAAACTAATTGATTAGAAAACACGCATTGTTATGAAGAAAAAACTTTATTAATGAAGAACAGAATACAGAATAATGGAACTCGTTTACAATGGATATCATTTGTATTTATAGAAGATGTAGTCACCTCTCAATATGAATACTGGGCCTAGAAAATATCTCTTGAATATCTTTGTTTACAAATAAAAAAGATATGACATAATGGTTAAGATATTCCATGCAGATTTCCTCTACTAATTAGTGACACATGGCCGATTGATTAGCTTTTCCTTGACAATAATTCAATCAAATAATCTTCTAAATGGCAGTTGAAAATGAATGATTTGAATTGATATCCTTGAAAAGAATATGCCTATTCCTGAAACGTTTATTAGTGCATATCATACATACATACATATGTATATATATATATATATATATATATATATACACTATTCCATATATTCTTCAGTGCACAGGAGGCAGTGTGAATGTTCCTTTCTTCAGCAAAAAGAGGGCTTGACGTGGATTGAACTCGGGTCTCTTTGTCTAGATTTCCAGGCCTTCACCAATGTGCTATAGAATCTTTTGGGATTGAGATAGTGTTGACATAAGGAAGTAGCTTTTTTTTGCAATTGGCCTTTAATTGAAATGAAGGAGACATTGATTGACAATCTGTAAAAACACAAAAAAATACCCAAAGTAATATTTATTTATTTACAAAAGGTAAGATATAAGAGCATAAAATAAACACATTTCTATGTTAATCAAATACCCCCACACTTATCTTTTACTTGTCCTCGAGTAAAAAGAATGAAAAAGTAAACTAGATAGGTCACACTTTCGTAGGAAACATGATTGCATTGGGTGTATGCAATAAGCCGTTAAACCTCTAGGTGTCCCTAGTAGGACGAGTGATGTCTCATGAGGGTTTTCACGGACACTCCCCACAAAATCCAAATGCAGTATGTTGTGGTTCTAATGCAGCTACATGAATGCAATGGACCTATGCAAATGAAAATAAACACGACTTATTTCAGGAAAGTGGTACAACAAATTAAGTTGACAATTTCTAGTCAGTTGATTTTATTTTAGATACCTCAACTTGTCACAAATTTTCAACACAATTCATGTTTTCAAAGGTTAAATTCCAGTTTGGCCAGTTGGTTCAGTCGATAACATAGTGCAGCCATGAAATAAATTCTTAGTTGGCTTGTCACAGTTCGCCAAGTGGTATTCTGAATTCCTTGTGTATGACTAGTCAAATCAATAAGGTCAAGAAGTGCTTGGCATCATCGGTTATTCTCTATCTCTATAAAAATTAAAATTTATGATGAATTACATACACCTAACATGAAGACCTAGGTATACCACCTATGCACCACCTTGTGGACTGACGAAGAGTTGGGAAAGGGCTTGGCGGATTGTGCAGACCGACGCTGACTTTTTCAACAACATGTCGGTAATCCTTAGGTGTCCAACTCATAAAATGAGACCAAAATATACCGACGCTGACTTTGTCAACAACATGTCGGATAGAGCTTAGCGGGTTTGTACACCAATGCTAGATTTAGAAGCAATGTTGGATACCCTTGGATTACTATTATTACTATTGAAAATATAAGAACAAGAGAGAGCTTACGCGAATTCAGCTTAACACAACTAAGTTTTAAAGATTCGAAAAGCCAATATAAGTATTTTAAGTCCTCCGCTCATTAAACAAAGACTACAATTCAGAATAGACTTCATGTCCATCACCTAAGAATCTCCCTATGTACCGGTTACACTATTATCCCTCAAAATTCAACTTTTCATTATATTTCTTATTTGATCTTAATTGAGAGAGAAAAATACTATCAACAAACTAGCAGTGCCCACACTGTAAACACGTTTCCTAAATATAAAAGAGAGTACCCAAAGAAGAATTAGATGCAAAATGATTTGTAGAATGAAATGCAGTTTAACAACTATATGAGTGTGCAAATCAAATGCAAAATAAAATCTACGATGATGATGAATGTTTGGCGAGGAATGATGTTTCCTTTCCCCCCACACTTGCCTCTATCGAAAATGATGCACGATAATTTCTCGCATGATTTGTGAGGTGTAACATGTATGTCAGTGATGTCTGAAATGAAAATCCTTCCTATGAAAATTTTGTCATGCAAATGATTTATACAATTTAGGAGAAGATTATCATAATCCCATAAAGTTGAATGCCGAACCATAATTTCTCTCGATGAAATGGGACTATGATTATCTTCAAGGCATTCTCTAGATTCGTTTTCATCAGAATCCCATTCTAATGCCTCTCTATTTTCTTGTAAAATTTTCAAAGGTTTGTTTTCTTGGTCCTCGGTAAGATCAGAGGCAAAGATTACGGGAAAATTTTCTATAGAATCCAAGTAAGCGTACTTAAGGTCTTGTGGCTGGGAATTGAGGTCCGACTTAGGATGTTCTTGTGTGCTCACATTGGTCAACATTCCTTGTTTAGATTCAGATGATGAGGGTTTCAAATCAAGAAGTTCATTTAGTTCAGAAATGTACTCGAGCTCATCGAAATCGGAGTTGAAATGGTCAAAACACATTTTCATGTCTTCAGAAGTGTCATTAGAGGTTTCATCAACTATGGTTTGAATCATATCAATTTCATCAATCTAAAATCCCTAGGTTGCTTGTTGAGATTAAAGATGTTTAGCTCCATGGTTAGGTGCCCGAAAGAAAGTCGAAGTTGGCCGTTCCTACCATTTATTATAGCATTTGAGGTTGCTAAGAACACAGGAATCGCGCAACATATGAGATGATACAGTGTGAGAACACAGGAAGAATGTACTTTAACACATCCAACTGATGGGAAAGCATGGAAGCATTTTGGCCAGAAATATCCCGATTTTGCATCTCAGATTCATAGTCTTAGATTTAGTTTATGTACAGATGGATTTTCACCATTTTCTCAATTTGGTGCTAAATATTCGTCCTGGCCCGTAATTGTCACATCTTATCATTTACCTCCGTAGATGTGTATGAAAATTCCTTATATGTTTCTCATAGTTGTGTCTCTGGTTCTAATGTTCCGACACAAGGAATCGATGTTTATTTACAATCTTTGCTTGAAGAACTTAAAAATTGCGGTACAAAGGAGTAGAAACATACGATGTTTCACAAAAAAAGAACTTTCGCATGTACGCTTCTTTATTGTGGACTATCAATGATTTCCTTGCATATGCTATGCTTTCAGGTTAGAGTACGGTTGGCATCTAGATTGTTCTTGCTGCATGGAAGAAACACGAGCATTTTCTTTACCTCATTGAAAGAAACTTTTGTGGTTTGACTATCATCGATGTTTTCTTCATATTAATCATCCTTTTAGAAGTAATAAGAATTTTTTATAGCTAATAGGCATGAAACTTTGAGACCACCTACGGTTTGGTCAAGTAAAGATGTTTATGGACTTATAAAGGATTATTCAAAGATACATGAAATCGGAGAACAAATTGAAATTCAAGGTAAATCATCAATTCATAATTGGTGCAAACAAAGCATATTTTAGGAGTTGCCTTATTGGAAAAATCTCCTGGTTCGTCATAATACTGATGTGATGCATGATGATAAAAACGTATTTGGCAATGTGTTTAATACAATTTTGAATGTCAAGGGGAAGACGAATGACGATTTGAAATCAAGACGTGATATCGAAGTAATATGTAGTCGTCGTGAGATTCATATAAAACCAAATGACACAAAAAAACCCAAAAACATGCTATAAGCTAGACAATAATCAAGTTAAAATAATTTTAAAATAGGCGGAAGGATTAAGATTCTCGGATGGTATATCTTCGTAAATGTGTCGACTATAAGAACAATAAACTTAGTGGGATGAAAACCATGATTGTCATGTTATGATGGAGAATTAGTTGCCCGTCACTTTCAAAGAGCTGTTGCCCATAAAAGTTTGGACTGTTGCAACAGAATTAGCCTGTTTTATAAAGGGCTTTGTTCTATATCATTAAAAATTGTCCGTCTTTGTAAATTTTAGTAAGAAATCCCTATATTTCTCTGCAAACTGAAAAAAAATCTCTTAGCTTTTTCATTGTCATGGAGCATTTACCTTTCATCTTCCATTAGAAGCACATCTTCGAGGACCTGTGCAATATGGATGG
This sequence comes from Allium sativum, assembly GCA_030737875.1. Taxonomy (NCBI): domain Eukaryota; kingdom Viridiplantae; phylum Streptophyta; class Magnoliopsida; order Asparagales; family Amaryllidaceae; genus Allium; species Allium sativum. The sequence goes on from CM060912.1 coordinate 6,616,985, forward strand.
ATGCATCCATTTTAAAGGTATATTAATATTTAGCTCATTAAATATTGGTTAACTATATGTAGAAAAAAATAATTTAAAATAATTATTAACATGTACTTAAATCTATTAAATAAAAAAAGTGAGACAGAAAGCTCGAGTTGAAGATTCGATTTGCAAATCATGTATCGAATAAGAAGCTTTCTTTTTTTTCTCATTATTTTAATGACCATGTGAACATATCATTTAAAAGCACTACACGTAATGATGAAGACACTGATTAAGATGATTGTCAAGCGACTTTATATTTTTTTTTTTTTTTTAAACATGGTCTGGCTTCTGGTAAATGGGTGGATGATAGAGATTATTATGCAGCACACACATATATTCTTCTCAACTGCTCTGAAGTTGCACCGTTTGTTAGGTAATAAACTTATATTCCTCGTAGTACATTTTTGTACATGTGTATATTCAAATATGCACATGTGTATCTTAATCATAATGTAACATTTGTTGCATTTACGAATCACAACATCCAAATGGCGATATCAGCAAAGAATTCTCTTCTTGGTTTTCTAATTATGTTTTTGATACAACAAATTCTATTACATACGAAGGATTGAAACATTTAGCCATAGGACCAAAAAGGAAAGTCAAGGCATACCTAATATTCTTTGTCAACGGATACAAATTTAATACTAATGAATGCAATGCTGAAAAATTAACAAACAATATTGGTGTATTTGTTAAAGGTAGTGATGATCCAAACGACCATATAAATGATTTTTATGGCATGTTAACCTAGATTTTGCAACTGACACCCGCGGAAGAAGGATTTTTGTTTAAATACAAATGGTTCGGCAAAGTTCCAGGTTCTGGAATCAACATGCACCCAAAGTATAATCTTATAGAAATAAAACATTGTGTTATTATAAGTACGATCCTTTTCTACTTGCCGAACAAGCTCTTTAAGTTTATTACACTCCTTATCCATTTCTAAGAAGAGAACAAACTGATTGGTCGGCTGTTTTTAAAACAAAGGCTGGGTTTACATTTGATGGACGGAATATTCCCGACGAATAAGTTTATCAAGAAGATGTCGAGGAAAATAGAGGAATAGTAATAACCGACGATCAAACAGATTTTGGACCTCTAAACGATGAATCAAATGCATTAATTGAAATATTTGAGACTACAGTGGAACAAAATATAGTCAAAAGTCGAAAGTGACGAGGATTGATCAATAATTCCCATTTTAAGATGGTAAATTTATATTATTTTTTTAACGTGACACCGTTTTCATTAAAATGATATGTTATGCTAATATGATAATGTTTGTTTTACATAAAGTATCGCATGGTCTTCATAGTTATGCCATAATGTTTGTTTTACATAGTCCTTTTATGTTATGTTATAATGCTTGTCTGTAACAGGTACTACAGATGTGATGTCATGTAGACATACAGCTACACATTCTGGGTCTCCTTCTGCCTCTCATCCTCCAACAGGTGGTGATGGCGGTGGTCATCACAGAAGCTATCACGTCATGTGGTGTGGCTTTAGCCAAAAGCCAATAGATGGTAAGTATTAAGTTTCAAATATAAATTCATTTCTGTACAATATATTATAAGTATATATAGTAGCCATGAAATATTAAATGGTTTTTTTCGTTTAATGTGGTGATTATGAGTCAGAGCCCTCCGCCATATTCCTGAAGATGTCATGATAGGCTTACATCAGTCGCATGACGTTATGTCGGCCTAAGTGGACGTTGGTACCAGATAATTTTAAGGAGACTATATGGCAGTATTTTTTGATTTGTATGATGAATCAATTATTACATTAAGTAGTCATGCTCCTATTTGATCAATTCAAGTTTATGGTATTTCTCAAAAATGCAGGATTCAGTGAATCTTCAAGAAATAGATATTCCCCTCGTTCGGCACCATTAGAACAGTGAAGCTGCAAAAAATTACAGAGAAACATTAAATAGCATAAAATTAGCTAGAAAAAGCCTAGCTGGATGAGCAATAATGTGTGGGATGATCTTCACGCTTGGTGGAATAGCTAGCAGTTTCAGGTAAATTTGCTGCATATTTATTTGAAAATTTTCTACTCAATTAATATATAAATTAGAATTAAACATGTTTTTGTAACTTAAATTTATAGGTCGAATCTCATAGAAATTTAACAAGTAGGAGCAAGAACCCGTTACACATCACGGTGGTTCCAAGTCGTTTTAGCATCATCGCGAGGACATGGTATATTTATTAATTATACATTTAAAGAATTTTAGTTCTAAGTTGTTAAAAATAGACAACCTAACAATATATAATATATATTTACATATATGCATATTTCTTGAGAGACGGTGTGGTGCTTTGGAGTCGTATTGGGACGTTTTCGCGCATACACATATGGTGAGTCAGACTGACGATTTAGACTCAGTTTCCTACTTCTGGGACCATGATGACAAAGCACGTATTGGATAACATGAACGATTCCATCAAACAACGGGCACAGAAGCTTGAGGACATTGGGAAAGCCGACTTGACTATTGATGATGAGGATTTGATTTTTGAGGCTATCATGGGTCCAGCAACTGCAACAGTCGGTATGGTTTTGGGAACCAAGCGGTAATAGAAACAAAAATTTAATAGAAACTGAAATTTACTCGAATTGCTATTATGAAACACTAATAATCTAAAATTTTTAACAAGTTAAGATATATCAAAAGTCATACTAGAGGGCTCAGGACAAGGAGGAGATTGCACAGCTACTAGCCTAGATCGTCGAGCTTCTTGAGCGTGATCGTCGCCGTGAAGAATGGATAGAGCAGCTTAACCAACGTTCGGCGGAGTTCATAGCCCGTACGATACATTTCTTCCATCATTTGATGGTTCCAGAGGAGAGTGACTTGAGGTTGGTTTGTTTCGTTTTGTTGCTATATATATATATATGTGTGTGTGTGTGTGTGTGTGTGTTTACATATACACACACACACACACATATATATATATATATATATACATATGTACACACACACTCATATATATATATATATATATATATATACATATATGCTTTGAGTGGGTGATAATTTGATTGATGTATTATGATGGTTTGCATATGTTGTTGTGGTGTTGATAATGGTTTAGACTTTTTTGGATAATGGTTTATTTTGATTTGATAACATTGGTTTGTTGGATGTTAGACTGAAAAGTGGCACTAACACCTAATGCGGTGTGAAGTCCTCACAAATACAGATCATAGATAATAAATGCAGTAAATAGCAAGGGACACGCAGTATTTTATAGTGGTTCGGCTCAGACCAAGCCTATGTCCACTTTATAGCTTCTTAAATCCTAAGAAGTTACAAGAGTGACTCTCACAATCCATAAGAACTCGTTATACAAGTACAATTCCTTCAAGTTTATACATGAAATCCTCGTGTTTACAACAAAAAGAGGTAAGGAATAAGGAGATTTATACACGAAATCCTTTTGTTAATTATGGAGAATGGCTCTAATGGAGATGTAATGCCCTTGCATTGTTTAATGGTTTAAGCCGTGAAGGAGAACAGCCAAAGGATCCCTTCAAAATGCCATGGAGTCATGTATTTGTAGCCAGTTAGGGGCCTCCGGGTCGGATGTGACATGGCAGGCATCCAACGGTCCACCAAAAAGTAGTAGGAAAGTGGAGATGTTCTCTTCTGATTGTGTGAAGCCACGTGTAGTTTGAATTGATAAAATAGGAGCGAAGTGTGCCTAAAGAATAGGTGCACGTTGAAGAGTGGTGATCGTACCAAGCGGGTCGGGAAGGTTCTTTCGACCCAGGGGAGATGCTGAAGTGTCGAGTTCATTTGATCGCATGTAGTTTGCTCGGGTTCGACCCAATCTGATGATTTGAACAGATGTAGTGGTAGAGCCAAGTATTGATCCGACTCGAGGCTAGGATCCGACCCGGGGCCCTCACGCATGCATAGCAAAGATTTTCCAATGCCTTGTCACTTCATCCGAGTGATTTCCAGCCAATTCCAATTTATACTCAAATTATGAGTTAATTCCATTTCGTGCGAAGCACCGTAATGAATGTTTTCAGGCCCAAAAGAGGTCACCTAAAAGGGGTTTCGGGCCTTTTTATGTTTTCGTTGCGATTCGACCAAATCGCTTTGTGTTTGTTGATGATGTTCTTAATGGTTGAGCGTGTTGCTAACCAGAAACTTGATGTGTGATAGCTTTGACTAAAAATATGTCAACATTTTGCCCCTCAGAATATATCTTTTTGAATGATGGAAGATCTATTTTGGAAAATCCGAGAAATCCATAATCCATATAAGTCCAAAATGTTGTGATCACGCCAGATCGTAATAAGGCCAGAAAACCAACAATCGCTCGAGATCGTATTAAGGCCAAAAGAACACCTAGATAACCAGGGCGATGTCGGGCCCGCCAACTGCATGCATAATCCATACCTGCAAAGAAAAGAAAGCAAACAGATGTGTCAAATCCTAAACGTACCACTAAACCTTTCGAGAATAAACCATGCTTGGACGTCCAGTTTGAGCGTAAACCATACCCTAGGGACGTTCAAATCAACCTCCCAAGTCCTGGCGAGGGACCAAACCTTCCGGGCATAAACCATACCAGGAAGTCCAAACTGATCATAATCCATACTCGAGTTTTATTGAGCTCCTTTTTCAGATCCTGACAAGACGATTTTTCCTTCCTGACATACTTGGGAATCCAACTGAGTACAAACCATACTCATATCGAGATAGAGCTATACTTGCCAAAGCCTGACAAGGTAGTCTGTCCCTAGGCGTAATCCATATCGCCAAATGTAATACATTATTGGAAAGTCTGTTTCATTAAATGAAAAAACAATTACAAAACCAAAACAAATGTTGTTTGTTTATAGTTGAATCTAGAGCACGTCTAGGGATTACAGCCTAACCCCGTATGTATGTACTTCAATTTAGCCAGTTATTTATTAGGTGGTTTTGGCCATCCGGACATGCAAAAGCAAAAGAAAACATATCTTAAATCCTAAGAGATGCAAGAATTCGAAGGTGATCCAATCCGATTAGCTGATGATGATATCGCGAGAAGTTGATCCAAGATCATTCCCTTTCTTTGGAGCTAGAGGTGGTAGCACAGGTGTAGGCATTATTGGTTGCTCAATGTACTCAGGCAGATCTCCGCGTCCAACCCGTTCTCAATCAAGTCTCTCAAATGCCTGCAGTCATTCGTGTTATGTCTGCCCATCTCATGAAATATGCAATGTTTGCCAGAATCGCGTTCTTTGAGCGTTGGCTGCCTCCTGGGGGGCTTTGGATAGGAGATAGAATAGTTCGTGTCCATGTAAATGTAGATTAGTGAAGAATTGAGTTCGTTGTACTTATCATATTTGGGCCCTCTCTGGGTTGGAGCGTTACGATCATGCTAAGCGGTGACCTTTCTTTTGCCACTATCAATGCCTTTGCCAAAGTTGGATGATTCTCTATCTTTGACCATGTTGACATCGAGAATGTCCTTCTCGGAATTTGCATCTTCTTCCCTAAGAAATCTGTTTACTTCAAAGTAGAATTTGCCGCTATGATCTCTTGATGGGTCTCGATACAATGAGACTTTGAAGTCTGACTTTCCCAAAATGTCGGATACTTCTGCCACCAATACCACAGATGGTTCAGGTCAATCTACTGACACTACTGTAGCATTACATCTTTCCAGGAATGAGCACGAGGTCTCGCTGGACCTCTGTTTGATTGAAGTGAGTGACATGACATTCTTGTGTTGAGAAATATGGACCCGAAACTGCTCGATGAAAAGGGCAATCAAAACATTCCAGTTGTTGATCGACTCAGATTCCAGTTACTGAAACCACATAGCAGCTATATCTGTCAAGAAGAGGGAGAAGCATTTGGTCATGACATGGTTCGACGTCGATTAGAATTCCATGTGGCGCATGTAGTGCACCAGATGCATGGTCGGATCTATCCTGCCGTTGTATGGCTCTAAAACCGGAAGCTTGAAGTCTGAAGGTTTACGGGAATTCCTGATTTCCTGTTTGGATGGATTGCGATTGACGTTGTCCACATCATCTTGTGAAGCGTTGCCTCTTGTGAAGCGTCGTATCATGTTTTTCTACGTGATTTCCATCTACCAGCAACTGTTGCCAGTTGACCAAATTTTCACTGGTGCCCCTAGTGATGTGTGTATGAGATTAAGGAAGTGCGCGTTGTGCTTCGTGGAGTGGGTCGAAGCTACCCCTGGGTCGCGGGTCGAATGATTCGACCCGACCCAGTCCATGAGTTCGGAACTGAGGTACTTCATGTTGAAGTTGAGCCGAATTGTGAATTATATTACCCAACCGAACCTGGGGAGAGGTAGGGCGAGTTGTGCCTGGGTTCGTAGTGATTTTGGCATTGCCGACGTTTTCATCCAAAACGTTAAAAGTTGTCGTTTTTTGTTGAATGCTAGTTGAAGGAAGATGACTGTCGTCTGCCTGCCTGCGGTTCCCGCTCGACCCGATCCGAGGGGCTATGGCTATTCGAGCCATATCAGTTGTCATTTATACTCACTACAAGAAATTTGACCTTTATCTACCAATATTTTACCTACCAATAGATATAGGTGGGTAAAGAGAACCTTTATCTACCAATATTTAATGGTAAAATTCATTGGTAGGTAAATGTTGTCAATTTTATAAAATTGTTAAAGGATGATTATCTACCAGTAATTATAGGTAGATAAATGTATTATCTACACATATACAGAAGGGGAAGTTTTTTTAGCGATTAATCCCTACGTTTTTCTCATATCATTTTAAACTTTCATTAAAAATAATGCTGAGTCGTTCGATGATGTGTCAAAAAAGTATATTCTAGTAAAAAAAAAAAATTAACTGAAGATTTCGCTTACATATCCTAGCAATGTTTTTTGTGAAATAATTTCTTTATTAATTATTAATAATTATTTTGAAATATGAAATAACTAACATTTAATAAATTGATAAACAATAATTAAATTGTAAATAATTAATATTAAATAATCATTCATTAATAACTTATCATACATTCTTAATTTTTTCCAAACATTTAGTTAACTTTAAATTTTTCGCAAATGTTTCACAATTTCACGCTAATATGTCATCATTTGAAATGACCAAAACATATTTTCTCTAGTTTATTGCAGAGACGCAATTTATACCATCCTCTCCGACTATAAATTTAATAGCTTATTCTAAATTAAATCTAACGGTACAAATCTTAATCTGCGTGATATCTTTTGTGGCCTCAATCCGCATAGTCTCTTCTGATTGGCCACAATATAAAACACAAAAACTGCCACTACAAATAAATACCAATAATCTTGATGACAACTATTTATTATAATTGCTATGTTTACATCCCTTTCTAAAACAAGGGAGGCATTCTTACTTTAAAACTTAATTGATTTTTTTCTCTTTCTAAAAACATGTTTCATGAAATACCCTAATAACTATATTTTTTCAACCTTTTTATTCACACATAAATCTGCACAATAACAACAAAATAATAAAATAATAATGATGTGGGCATCTGATTTGCATCTGTGTATTCTACAGGCCAAATTTGTATATTTTCTAGCTCCAGCTCCAAAATAACTGTCTGAATCAATTACATTCATGCATATGACAAATAGATTCAATGATATAAGGAAGAGATTCATGCATATAAGGGAATTAATTACATTCATGTATATCCTCTTATTCTTCTTTTCTTTTATTCTCTGCTATTCTTACACATGATGTTTGAATAATATAATATACATTCAATTCCATTTTAATATTAGATCTATATTTACAGACAAATGAATCAATTCAATTTTGTTTGTATATATATATGTTTATGTATATATATATATATATATATCAAGAGTTTTTGTTAATTAATGTATATCTTTTTTCTTTAATTTCTTTTACATTTATTTCATATTTGTTTTGTTAAAACATGGTTGACATTAGCCTTGCTTAACGTTTGTGTTAATTTATCAAGAGTTACCATTTATCGTTTGTATGAAATAAATGGTAACATATTAACATTGATTAATTTATACATGATAGACTCAATACTTGATATAAATGGCGACATATTAACATTTGTTTTAATTTATTTCATACTTGTATAAATTAATTGCAAACGATTAACGTTAATTAGTGTTAATTTATACATGGTAGCATTTATAAATAGTAAAATTTTTGTAAATTAATTTGTTAAATAAATGGTTAACATTACAAATTACCAAGTTAATTTATGTTAATTTACATATTAAATGGTACCATGTTAATTTACATATAAATTAACGTAAATTAATATGGTACCATTTTTTACATTGTAACATATTATTTGTATAAATGGTTACATGGTAGCATTTATTAACGTTAATAACTGCTTGCTGACGCTAGTATTCACCACAATTTTAATGCATAGAAAACCTTTTATTTTCATCCCTAGATAATTTATTTTTTCCTTTTTCTTCCTTCCTTCCTTCCTTCCTGTCTTACGTTTTCTATTTATTTATTTATAGATGGCTAGAAAAATGGATCTGGTTTATGGGGATGGTAGCGTTGGGGTCATGGGTTCAATTTCTGAAGCTATTCACAATGCTAATGGATGCTACTGGGTAATTAACTTATATTGTTTACATCCTTTTTTCTTTTAATGTTTTACAAATCTCTTACCTCAATCAATTTTCTTTATTTTATGTGTGGAAACATTAGAATCATACCAAGGACTCTAATGGCTAAAGAGGTGATCTTGGCTTAAAATTCATATTTGATAAAAGTCAAAGGTTTCATTCTCATATTTGGATTATTATGTAGTTAACTGGTGAAACGTATGAGGTAGTGAAAGAAGTGAGAGACATGCATCAAAGAAAGGCAGAAATGGCTAAGCACTCTGATGCATTCATTACATTATCTGGTTAATTTTTATCCATTATGTTACAAATTTTATTTTATCTTTCCTTCGTTTTATATTTTCTGATATTATTCTACTACATTCCCAGGTGGTTATGGAACATTAGAAGAGCTACTTGAAGTTATAACATGGGCTCAGCTTGGCATCCATAAAAAACTGGTTAGTGATAATTGACGATATATTAATGTTTGTATTAATTTATTTCATACTTATAAATGAATTGTAGTTGATTAACGTTAATTAACGTTTGTTTATACAAGGTGGCATTTATAAATGGTAACATTTGTATAAATTAATTTATTAAATAAATGGTTAACATTACATGGTACCATGTTAATTTACGTTAATTTACATATTAAATGGTACCATGTTAATTTACATATAAATTAACGTAAATTAATATGGCATCATTTCTTATATGGTAACATATTATTTGTATAAATGGTTACGTGGTAGCATTTATTAAAGTTAATAACTGCTTGCACTTGTATAAATTAACGTTACTCAATTTCATACATGTATAACGTAAATTAACATGTTATCATTTAATGTCAGTTAACGTTAAAACAAGTATGGAATGAATGGTAACATATTAACGTTTGTGTTAATTTATTTCATACTTGTATATATTAACATTAATATGTTACCATTTAATATTTGATTCATATCAATGTTAATTAATTCTCATATATTTGTTTCATTTTCAATGCTAATTTAATTTGATTTGATGTTGATCTCATTTGATAACTTTCTGCTAATCTCTGATTTGATTTGGTATAAAACTAATTGATTGGATTTTAAAGCTTATATTTATGTTTTGCCTTATATTGGAAGGAAAAACTAATAAATCTATTATGATAGATACACACACACTCGTTTCACCCTGTCTAGAAAAATTGTGAGAAACAACCCAACTTACTGAGATAAATGAATTTATAGCAAAATTATATTTGCGAATTAAATTGTTTCTTTTCAATTTACTATGCTATTTTATTATGATAGGTACGATAGACGATTGGACAAATTCTGGATCAAGAAGCCGATGACTAAAACTAGAGTGAGAGTATGAGTGACTGACTGTGTACGTGTATATGAGTGAATTAGTATGTAGTAAGGAGCCAATGTATACGAGTGAAATGTAGCGAGGAAGTGTATGTGTAAGTGATTGTATAATAGTGAGGAAACAGTATGTGTTCAATTCGAAAGTGTAATAAATATTTAATTAAATAAATATTTGTTATTTTCTTAAAAATAAATTCTGTGTAAATATTCAATTCTTGTAAATATTTATTTATAACAAATAATGCCTTATGGCCTAAAAATGATGTCATATGCACTAATCAAATGATGACACATGGGCAAATTATTGTTTAACACATGAACCAACCATTAAATGCCAAGTGTTGGCATTAATATATGCCATGTGTATACTATTACGACAACCATGTCAGCATCCATGTAGGATGACACATCACCAGCCATGTCAACAGCCATTTAGGATGACGCATCATCAAACAAATCAGTTGGTGACTCATTATTCGAGTCATAAGGTAGTGGGGTCCATTGATTCTTTTACCTACCAATATCAATAAGTGTAGGTAAATCTCTTTCTCTACTAAGTTTTACCTACCCAATTTCTACCATTCAATACTGGTAGCTAAAATATATTACCCACCATTATGTTAGTTTTACCTACGCTTACAATTGGTAGGTAAAGACCTCATTTTCTTGTAGTGACTCCAACGATATGATTCCCAACAGCTTGATGATTGTTGACGTTTGGCCTTCCATCCATCCGAGCGAAGAATTCGTTCATCATTTCCTGCTGCTTACGAAGAAGATAATCTTGTCGAGCCATTCGAGTTCTCAATTCAATAAGAACACCATCCATTTCATCCCTAGTCAGGTATGCTGATGGCTCTTCGCCAGAGGAAGCCTTCTGGCTTGCCTCGTTCTCTGTGCCTTCTATGCCAATATCCTCATCACGGGAGAAGGTTTCGTCTTTTTCCTTTTAACCATCGGGCTAAATTTCCAAGCAATATGTTTCTTTGCAAACTAAAAGTTGATGTGGTAATGTGTGCCCCTTCCTGACGCGCCAAAATGTAAGATCGAAAGTGGCACTAACGCCCAATGCTGTGTGAAGTCCTCACAAACATAGATAATAGATAATAAATGTAGTAAATTACAGGGGACACATGGTATTTTACATTGGTTCGGCTCAAACCAAGCCTACATCCACTTTATAGCTTCTTAAATCCTAAGAAGTTACAAGAGTGAGTCTCACAATCCGTAAGAACTCGTTATACAAGTATAATTCCTTCAAGTTTATACACGAAATCCTCGTGTTTACAATGAAAAGAGGTAAGATATAAGGAGATTTATACATGAAATCCTCGTGTTAATTGTGGAGAATGACTCTAATGGAGACGCAATGTCATTGCATTGTTTAATAGTGGAAGCCGTGAGGGAGAACAACCAAAGGATTCCTTCAAAATGCCATGGAGTCATGTATTTATAGCCGTTTGGGGCTCCAGGTCGGATGTGACATGGCAGGCATCAAATGGTCCGCCAAAAAGTAGTGGGCAAGTGGAGATGTTCTCTTCTGATCGTGTGAAGCCACGTGTCGTTTGAATCGGTAAAATAAGAGCGAAGTGTGCCTAAAGAATAGGTGCACGTTGAAGAGTGGTGATCGTGCCAGGCGGGTCGGGCAGGTGCTTTCAACTCAGGGGAATGCTGAAGTGTTGAGTTCAATTGATCGCATGTGGTTGGGTCCAGTTCGACCCGATTCGATGATTCAAACCGATGTGGTGTTCGAGCCAAGTATTGATCCGGCTCGAGGCTAGATCCGACCCGGGGCCTTCATGCATGCATAAGCCAAGTTTTTCCAATGCCTTGTAACTTCATCCAAGTGATTGTCAGCCAATGCCAATTTATACTCAAATCCTGAGTTACTTCCATTTCGTGTAAAGCACCGTAATGAATGTTTTCGGGCCCAAAAGTGGCCATCTAAAAGGGGTTTCGGGTCTTTTTATGTTTGCGTTGAGACTTCGACTAAATCGTTTTGTGTTTGTTGAGGATCTTCTCAATGCTTGAGCGCATTGCTAACCAGAACCTTAACGTGTGACGGCTTTGAGTAAAAAACGTGTAAACACTAGATGTTTGTAAATATTAATTTATGTTATGTGTATTGCACTTTGTGTGTATGATTTGAATTTAGTATTATATTTGGATATGTATGTGAGTGTGATTGTGATGTATATGGCTCGAAATGGAGCCTTTTTGATATATATGAAATTGCAGGATGGTTAGAAGTAAGCAATCTGAAATCTGGAAGAAGAAAAATACCCAAATTTTCACGGCTTACAGATCCATTTGTTTCATCGGTAATCAACGGCTTCCAACGGCTTATTTCCAACGTCTTTTAACGGTATTCAACGACTATCTAGTCACCAACTAAATCCATATGTTCATATTAAACATTGGAAGCCGTTTGAAATTAGCGATTGATCATGTTAGAGGCCATTGGAAACTGTTGAATCGTATACCAACGGTCTTTCCAATGACCTCCAACGGCTTACCAACAACACCTGACTATTGGAAACTATTGTTGTTCTTGTAGTGTTGTTGAACTTGTTGCTTAGACCATCTTATATGTGTACTGCAGCATGGCCAAGAGCTGTCGTTTGGGGTTTTGTTATCGCAGACCCGAAATTCTTGGTTTGACCAAGTGTTGTGCTTGCTTTTAAATATTTGATGTGTACTTTTCCATGTCCATGAATTGCTGTTTATTTGCTGACCTGAAAATTTAGTTTGGATTTGGCAGTTCCTTAATTACCTAGCCAAAATTCATGCATAGTTTAATATTTGACACTTGATTTACCCTCTTCGTAAAATATATATACCCTTGTTAAAAACCATGTGGTTGCTACGATAGAAACCCTGACATATGTTCCCTTGTTATTTTGGAACTTGAAATTTCATTGTGCACAATAGTTTACACTGACATGAATTTTGGCATTAATCACATATTCGAAATTAAGCCTATAACCCTTGTTTTGTTTCATGGATCATGCCATACCTGGCCATGCATCTCGAAACTCAGGATTACCTTGATTTGTTTTGCCAAATATAATTTCGGCATTTGTTTGCATGCATTGGCACATATTCATTTTATTGAAACCGCTTATGTAAGTTAGGATTAACGATCAGTGTCTTTTTTGAAGTTAATTCTAACATGAGCGTTTTGTGTTTTTGCATGCATCGCTCGGGTCAGACCAAGATCTCAGCTGTTGAAGTTAGAGATTCGTGAAGACATGCGCGCACTAGCTCAAAAATTCATAAAATTTGTAAAATTTATTTTATTTTAAAATGTATGTATACTAAAATTTCCACTGTATAAAAATATTGTATAACTCTGATATTTTTATAAAAATTATTCCGTTACAAGAAATTGTATTATGTGATTCCATGGCTGGTTTTGTTTAAACCCTATAAGCAATAATAATATGTCATTTTGAATGTTTCGAGTTAGTTTAATTAACGATTTGAATAGGTCAAAAAGGCAGGCCGTTACAGTTGGTATAAGAACGCGATTATGGGCAGCAGTACAAAGGTCAATGACCAGAATAGGTGAACAAGTTAGTAAAATATTGGCAAGTCAATGAAAACCAACCAATAGTTTCAAGGCCATGCACTACGAACAAACAGCATACTACCAAGTTTTGCAAATACCAAGAACGTATACCAATCACTTTCCAGTTTTGCAAAATGAATCTTAGGCCAAACGAAGTCACACTACTAAGTTTTTCTCAATTTGTATATACGAATGTCAATGATACGTATATACATACCCAAGAGTGTGTATATATACACGTATACGCCGGTCTCCACGCATATACACAATCCAATTTCCAAATACCCAAACTGTAATGAAAAGTGACAGGAATGCGGAAATAAGAAAGCCAACAACAAAGAAGAGACTGACTATTATATTTTAGCACATACTGAAGAAAAATACTTGAAACGAGATAATCGTGAGGTATTTCCTCATTTTCTTTGATACTCTTTTAGATGAAACAAAATTCTTGTTTAATCATTTTTATCTTCCGTGCAGTGTTAATAAATTGGTTGTTTTCTTTTTTGTTTATTCATGTATATAAAAAATCATAACTGTACCATTCATACTTACGCTACAAATGAAACTCTACTTATTTTCTGCTGTTGGACATGATGTTTTTGTATCAATTTAATGTTTTATTATATATTACCGATGCATGAATAAGAATTTAAAATTGGTTTCGCATAAATACCACACATATAATATTTCAAGTTTCAATCAGCACATAAAAAACACCGCTTTCTTGCTTTCAATTAGCACATAAAAAAGCACCCTTTCTTGCTTTCATGCCCCTGCTTCTGCACCATTGCTTCTAAATATAACATAAAAAGTTGCATCTCTCCATGTTTTATGTTCAATTACAATTTACTGCATTGTCATTTGGGTGTATATATTGAAATGTAAATCAAACAAAAGCCAAAGAGAACTACATCTCATCCAATGTATAATCATAAACACTTGAAATCCACACAAACTGCACTATATACATAAACCAACTGCATGTTCAGGACAAGAAAAATACAATTGTCCATGCAACTTCTACAAACGATGCATATTTTGACAGTGATGCGTCTTTCATTTTAGGGCCTTGTATACTAATTGGGACAACTAACGCTACTTGAGAAACATAATTCATATGTAACCAGCATATTCTTTTTATACAGTGTAATCTCGTTAATATCTTCCAATTTTTTAGAGAATAAAATGCTACCAATATATCAAAGTGACATGTCACATGTTTACTGTGTGAACATAAGGTCATTAAAAATGATAATATTTTAAACACATGTATTTTATCATATATGAATAAAAATGAAGTCATTAACATACGCATTGTGGCAATATATTTAAAAACAATTAATTAGGCCTATTTTTATACTACACCTTGACGACGAATACTTCATGTAAAAATATATGTTATGGCCTTTATCAGCAAATTACCATGTTTATAGCCTTATAGGTCTTAAAAAATATATGTTATGGCCTTTATCAACAAATTACCATGTTTATAGCCCTATAGGTCTTAACATATACATTTCTAAAATATATAACAGGCAGTGATCATGAAACACATATAATACATGGATCTATCTTTAAAATCTGCTTCTTTCTCAATCCATGAAAGTTGGCATGCTTCCATTATGCATTTGTTACCTGTGGGGCTGCAACTCATCTATATATTCTTACAATCATGTATTAAATGGTTTTAGAGCTTCAGTTCCATCATGCTAAAATGGACACTTACATACACATATAATAAAAGGATTTGTAATATCTTTTTATTTATTGACAACTCGAATGATTACAGTAATATTGTAGAATGGAATGAAAGTGCTGATGCCTTGCCAATTACATAATAACGATGGCAACGGCTATGTTAACAGTGGGCTATTTACAATAATACATATGTTCGTGGGCTGAAGCTCATTCGACTGATATAAAGTATCATTATCTGAAGTGAACAGCTCTTATTACCCCCACTCAAAAAATGCTAGGGTTTTTTGCCCTCTACCATTCGGCCGACACTCTCAATAACTTTCAACTCCTCTCTAAGTCTCTAAAAATTCTTCGTGGATAATGCTTTCGTGAGGACGTCGGCTTTCTGATAGTATGCTGGCAAGTGATTAACTTCGATTTTTCCTGCGATTGTTTGGTCTCGAATGAAGTGTAGATCTATTTCAACATGTTCGTTCGTGCGTGTTGAAATGGATTGGTAGATAAAGCAATGGTGCTGAGATTATAACACCATATTCTGGGTCCCTTTAAAGTTGGCAGCCCTAATTCCCGAGTTAACGACTTAATCCATAGAACTTCTGATGTGGTTCCAGCGACTGCTGTATATTCAGCTTTGGCACTTGAACGCGATATAGTTGGTTGCTTTTTGGAGCACCACGAGATTGGATTTGACCCCATGTAGATGTAATAACTAAAGTAGATCGTCGATCGTCTGGATCTGAAGCCCAATCTGTGTCGCTGTAAGTCTGTATATTCAACTCTTTACTTGCTGTAAGTGTAATGCCATAATTCTGTGTGTCATTCAAGTATCTAAGAATTCGTTTGACCGCACACCAGTGTTCACTTGTAGGACATTGCATAAATTGATTAACTTTGTTCACACTGTAACATAGTTCAGGTCATGTAACTGTAACATATTGTAAGGCTCCCACTATGCTTCTGTAGTTGTTCACATCCTCGATAGCTTCTCCTTTGTTTTTAGATAGTTTCAGATTACTCGTCATAGGAGTAGGTTGTGATTTTATATTCTCCATCTTTTCACGAGACAATATTTCCAGATTATATCTCTTTTAGGATAAAATAATTTCAGTTTCAGATTTGTGAACCACTTGTATGTCTAAAAAGTAGTTCAATTTCCCCAAATCTTTTATAGCGAAAGCTTGGTTTAAATAGTTGATGATATTGTTGATCTCTATGTTGTCACTTCCAGTAATTAAGATATCATCAACATATAAGAGCACATATGTGGTGTGTTTTCCTTTCTTCCTGATGCGTAGAGAATTGTTTGATTTTGATGTGAAAAACCCCAGATTTGAGAAGATTCTTTTGAGTTTATCATACCATACCCTTGACGCTTGCTTTAAGTCGTATATAGCTTTATTCAGTCTGCATACAAGATGTTCATTGCCACTTTTACAGTATCCCTTTGACTGCTTGTAAATCCCCATTTAAAAATGCATTATACACATCTAATTGTCTTATATTCTATTGAGAGTGTAGAGCAATTGATATGATAATTCTAATTGTGGTAGGCTTTAAAACTGGTGATAATGTTTCCTTAAAATCGAACCCGTACATTTGTGTGTACCCTTTGGCTATAGGTCTGGCTTTACACTTTGATACACTCCAATCTGGATTTCTTTTAACCTTATAAGTCCACTTACATCCTATAATGTTTTTGTGATTTGGTGGAGTCACTAGAGTCCATGTCTTGTTTTGCATGAGAGCTTTATACTCTTCATTCATTGCATTTCTCCATACTGCACTATTGACTGCTTCATTGTAACTTGCTGGTTCTTTGACACCTATGATAGTGCTGTATGATTTAGGTTTAAAAATTCCACTTTTGGCCCTTGTAATCATGTGATGCTGATTCTTTTCTTGCACGTTAATACTTTCATGGCTGCTACTTTCTGCGTTGTCATTGCCTCTATCTGTTGCGGCATTATCATCATGATCATTTGTGTCATCTGCAGTAGCTTCATTATTTTCATTATGATGATCGCTGTTGAGAGAACCAGTGGAACTGTATCTTGACCTTGTGCTTGGTACAGTTTCATTGCCACTATCTCCATTTTTGTCCTCTGAGGTTGGTGTGAAACCAGTCCATTCAGAGAGACTTGGTAGCTTTAACCCAATATTTGTTGGCTTCCCTATCCTTTCAGTTGTTTTTGATTGATTTTTCTGCAAAGGGAAAACTTTCTTCATTAAAAAACACATGTCTAGAAATATACAGCCTACCATCTTCACTTAAACATTTATAACCTTTTTGGCCATTAGCATTACCTAGAAATGTACAAGGTGAAGATCTTAAGCTGAGTTTATGTTTGTTATAATGTCTTAGGTAGGGAAAACACAAGCACCCAAAAGTTCTTAATTCGTCATATTTTGGCTTAGTCCCTGAAATCATTTCTTCTGGACTTTTAACCTTTAGGGTCTTGGCTGGCAATTTATTAATTAAGTAAACTGATGTCGCGAACGCTTCTGTCCAAAATTTTAGTGGTAGAGATGCTTGCGACATTAGTGTTAACCCTGTGTTGACAATGTGTCTGTGTTTTCTCTCAACTAGACCGTTTTGTTTAGATGTATGTGGACATGTCATTTTGTGCAATATTCCTCTACTGTTAAAGTAATTCTTTAGTGGTTTGAATTCACCATCTCCATCTGTTTGAATTGTTTTGACAGTGTGATTGATTTGTTTTTCAACTGTTTTGATAAATTGCACAGTTATATCATGAACATCTGATTTATTTTTAAGAAAAAATATCCAAGTGTATCTATTATATGCATCAACAAAAGAAAGATAGTACCTGTGATTGTGATCAGATTTCATAGGTGATGGACCCCATACATCTGCAACAATTAATTCAAGGGGACTACCATATACAGTTTCAGAACTGGAGAAAGGTAATTTGTGGCTTTTGCCAACTTGACAGTGTGAACAAACATAAGTATCAGGTAAAGCATTGAAAGCAATTTTATTATCATTCAATATATGTTTAACAGTCACCATGTTTGGGTGACCTAATCTGTTATGCCACAAATCAAAGACATTTCTTTTGTTTTCAGCATCAAACTCGATATTATTGCAACAGTTTTGAATTTTAGAATTGACACTTGGCTGCACACTGCAGAATTTATATAGTCCTTTATTCAAGTTACCCTGCAATAATATATCCTTATTCAGTAAATCCCTAACTTGACAGAATTTTGGGTGAAACTCAAAGTATACGTTGTTGTCTTTAGCAAATTGTGAAACACTTATCAAGTTTTTCTTGATTTTAGGTACTCTTAATAGTTTGTTAAGGTATAGATTTCTCTTAACAATCACCAGTTCCCATAAGAATAGATTGCGTACCTGAATAGTTTTTATTGCCAAGATTAAGGTTCTGCAAGTTGTTAGTTACATGGTTGGTAGCCCCAAAATCAGGATACCAATCATCAAGATTGATGTCTTCTGATTTGCTAGAATCATCACAACTGCTTATTCACATTCTTGAATTGTCTGAACCATTTCTTGATTGATTTAGTTGAGCGACATTGACATTGCCTCCCCTTTGAACATTTTGGCCTTGCTGTCCCACATTAAAGTCATTATTAGACCTAAAATAACATCTACTAGCCACGTGCCCAAATTTTTAGCAGATCTGACACTTAACTCTGTTATTGCCATTCCATCTACCTCCTCTTCCTCTACCTCTCTGATTCTGATTTCCCCTTTGAGGCTGTGTTTCTTTTTTGGCATTCTGATTGTAATTTCCCTTTTGTTGCACTATGTTTCTTGAGGTAGAAGCAAAATTCACGTTATACTCAGTTTGTGTCAATCTTCTTTTCTCAACTCTTCCCTCGTGAGCAAGAAGAGTTGAATGAACGTATTGTAGATCTGGTATGGTTCGCTGGGAAACAATAAAGGTTACCACTGATTCGTATTCTTCATCTAAACCGCTGGTAATGTACAACACTTGTTCATTGTCAGAAATTTTGTGGCATGTAGTTGCTAATCTGTCACAAAGGGTCTTGATCTTGGGAAGATATTCACTCATGCTCATGCTTTCTTTCTTCAAACTCTGCAATTGCCTTCTATAGTGCACTATTCTTGAGGCTGATTATGAATTGAATATTTCTTCTATAGCATGCCATATATCATAAGAGGTGTTGTTTCCTATAACTTGTGACAGAAGATTAGCACTTATAGATGATATAGGCCAAGAAGCAAGTAAACTATCTTGCTTTTGGTATAATTCATATGCAGGATTAATATCATGTTCTTATCTTTGTCTTCTGTCACGATAGGTGGAATAGCGATGGTGCCTTTGATATATCCTTGCAGGTCATATCTTCTTAATGCAGTTTCAACCTGAAACTTCCAGAGCATGTAGTTGTCTTTGTCAAGAAGAATGCTAATAACATGGCTCTTGGGATTGATGAAGTAATATCTAACATATTTATATTGGATGCAGCAATACTATTGAAATCATCTCCGGCCATGTTTGAATACTAAAGAATAAAATCTTGATGTAGGAAAGAAGGAAAACTGTACTTGTTCGATGGAAAATTGTGCAGGAATGCACAAAATGCAACCATAGTATGGTAGGGAAACAAAAATTGGGTTTCTTGGATGGCAGAAGGTGCAGAGATGCCCTAATTGCAACCAAAACAAAAAGATATGATGACGAAAGTCTGATCTAAACAAAGTCAACAGAAGCCAGAGATCTGAAATGGTCGCTAGGCGAGGCTGATTGGGATGTGGGAGAGAACAAAACAGAGACTGCAGGTTGAGAAAGGTACACTCCGATGATGAAATCTAACTGAGTAGTGTAAGATATCCTTTTTCTTTACTGTGATCTTTGATCGATTATCAAAATGATGTAAATCTGAATTTTGCCGTTACGCTGATCGCTCTGATACCATAAAAGGATTTTTAATATCTTTTTATTTATTGATAACTCGAATGATTACAGTAACATTGTAGAGTGGAATGAAAGTGCTGATGTCTTGCCACTTATAGAATAACGATGGCAACGGCTATGTTAACCCAAGATAATAAACAGTGGGCTATTTACAATAATACATATGTTCGTGGGCTGAATCCCATTCGACTGATATAAAGTATCATTATCTGAAGTGAACAGCTCTATTATATAATGTGTGTGTATGTGTTATATATCTATATATAAGTGCAAATGGATGCAAGGATGGGTCTGCATTTTATTACTATGCCATACGTTTACATTTTACTAACAAAATGGATATTACGTATGTGAGCAATGACATGAAAGTATATAAAAAATCTCTAATCCAAGTTTATTTTCGTATTTTAGATTTGTATTTGAAGTCGTGCCAATGTCAGACTACCTCAAGTCAGCAGAATGTAAAGCTTTCCATATAGTTCTGCTTTACTTGAGTAGTGAGCATTTTTGCATCAGTTGCTCCATTCGCAGTTTCAAGTATTTATTCCTACGTTCACGGTCTGAAGGGAGCCTCACATTGCACAAACCATTTCAGTTGTTGGTTTCTATAAGCTAGAATATGAATAAGGAGGACCTCCCCCCTATGGTGGTTCGTATAAAATTGTATTAGTGCTGAGAAGTGAGCCGGGAAAGTATTAAGACAGAGCAATAAGGAATAGTACATAACTACATGCATACGTCTTGGGCCACTTACTGATGATGTAAGGGTATCCAGGGGACTTCAAAAAGACAAGATTGAAACTAATGGATTGAATTATCATTATTAATGATAGAGATAAATGTTATTGTACTATACAAAATTCATTTAAAGTCATATATTCTATCAGTGTTAGTAACCTATATTTCCAAATTCGTACTAAATATAACAGATTTGCATAAAATATATAATTTATAGAATATAATTTGCCCATTGAGATGTTTAATTGGACTTGTAAATTAGCTTATGAAATATACGTACTATTGTAATTCACAAATTAAGAAATCAATAAGGTACAAAAAGGCAGTGGATATAGGTATCTGGCTACAAATATATGGAAATCCTCTCTTAGAGCATTCTGTAACGACCCAGAAAATCTGAACCAATTTAAAATTTTTAAATTGGCTAAAATAATGGATTTTAAATATTTAAATAAATATTCTGCATAATGGCAATGAAAACTGAGTTTGAATCGACAATTGAAAACAAATATAATTAATTATAATTATAAACAAGGCGTGAAATGGCGCTGTAGTTTCAAAAATTGAATTCAAACTTTGTCGGACTGTACCGGGTGCAAAACAATCCGGATTTTAGTGAAACCAAAAATATTTAAATCTGTTAGTGAATACCTTTCTAACGAATCTGAAAAATCGAATTTTCATAGCGGAAAGCAAAAGTTATGGCCGAATGAATTTTCAGAACGGTTGCTATGGAATTTATACAGCCCGTGAAATTGGCCATTTTGCATACGACCTCGGAATTCGACAAAACTACTTTTGTTGGATTCGGGATGGGAAGTTATTGCTAGGTTTCAAATTTCATAATTTTTGAAGCTAGTATGTGAGCGTGGCAAAGGAAAATGTGTTTTGGTCAATTATAGTTAAATTGGATCGACCAAAAATGGGCCTTTTTTGCAAACGGTCTCAGAATTCGACGAAACTAGTTTTGTTGGGACCGTATCGTCAAAACATAGCTAGATTTATTTTTCTGGAATTTTTCGAATCAGTTTGTTACCCGGGCAAATTGAAATGTTCGTTCAAATTTAATATTGAACATTTTATATTTTAATTTGAAGGGAAATGGATTGAAACAGTCGAATGGGCCTTCGAAACATATCCCATTGTGTTCGGAATGGGGGTAAAACGCTAGGGACGACAGTCGTTGAGTTTGAATTGGTGTTCGTACGTGATAGGGGGTATTTATGAAAATAATTAAATTAAAAATTTAAATTAAATGGGCCAATCAGAGGCCTTCTCCCTTAAACCCTCATCATTCAGAAATTCGCGCCGCCCCTTTTACCTGCGAATGGCGATAAAAGCTCCAGCCTTCTCTCATCGATTCCTCATAAACCACACAGTAAAATCGCATGCTTCTTCAGGGAATTTTGTAGCTCTCCACTCGCTCTTTAAATCCATACGGGATTGAGGGGTTCTCGCGTACGGTTTCGGGTGGAATCGGGGTGCAAAGTGGCCGACTTTCGTTCGAGATGGAGGAGAGAGGGGGCCACCGAGTTGGGCCCCACTCTAGGCGTGGGTAGCGCGCTCCAAGGCGCACCAAAGGGCGGGTGCTGATCGAGGTCCGGACCACCACAGTGGCGGCGCAAGGATGCCCTATGCCACGAGCATTTTGGGGTTCAGCGTCGGTTTGGATAATAGAGGAGGAAGGTGGATTATTTAACTATTTAATTAATTTAATAATCTCGTTTAAATTATCCAATGTAAACAATAACATATCTTTTTCGTTTCTAGACGAAATTCAGTGAAACAAGAGATGGTGGACTCGTGTGGACGCCTTCTACATTTTAGAAGAGACCGCATATTTTTCTGAGCCTTCTGCTATTTTTGGTGGAGTGGAACCCAATGTGAGACTTCTGTTTTAAAAACAATATGGAAAACGACGATGTATAAATTATATAGTCGATGTATGAGTTATATAAGCGTTGTACACCTCATGTATAAGCGTTGTATAAGTTGTACGGTCGATGTATAAGTTGTATATGCGTTGTAAAAATTATATATGTGTTGAAATAAAAGTGAATTGCTATATATATATATATATATATATATATATATACGCCCCTCGTCCACAAACCATGGACGATATTTATTGATTGTGATTGGTGTGAAAATTGATTGATAGCGAATGATTGTTTGGGATTGTTTGTGGTTGATATTGATTGATTGTGGTTGAAAAATACCCATTTGTGGTTGAGAAATATTTGGTTGAAACCACATAGGATTAGTTTGAGGAAATGAAATAAATATATACATGCCGCCTGCGTGCGAACTAGATGCATGATCCCCATTGTCAAAAACCGCGAGGTTTTAAGGTAGAGCGAGGAGCCGTACTAGGGATGGTCCCGGTTTTAACTACCCTGCCGTTATGCTGCCGAAATTTTGAATAATATTCATGTGTTTGAATTATTTTCATTTGTTGAAACTATATTTATTCATTGAATAGAAAACCTTCATGTGTTGAATCTATATTCATTCGTTGATTAGAAATTCATGTGTTGAATGGTATTCACGTTTTAAATATAAAAATCACATTTTTATCTATATATAGAAACTATAGAAAACCTTCATGTGTTGAATTGATATTCATTCGTTGATTAGAAATTCATGTGTTGAATGGTATTCATATTTTGAAATAAATTGTTTGATAATAAAAATCACCTTTTATCGACTATGAACTGTGTAAAATAATCTCGTTTTGAAAGAAATTGTTTTATAAGAAAAATCCTATTTTTATCACCAATATGAAATATATAAAATGATAGTGTTATGAAATGAGTTGTTTTACAATAAAAATCACATTTTTATTATATGCATGAATCGCTGAAATGTGAAGTGTTAAAAATAGCCACTTGTTCAAATAAATATATATGAGTTGAAATATTCATTAATTAGATAATGATATGATTTGTACCTATGTATGTAACATTAGAATGAATGGTGTTTTTAAACCAAATAGAAATCAAATGTGAAGTTGAATAGAAAATGATAAATGGTAAGAACTATATATATGTACATGCATATTCATCGAACAGGTTATAGCAAAGGGGCTAGAGAAGAGGAATAAAATTTTGTGCCCGACAAATAGGTACACATTTACTGTTTTGTTTGGGTGATGATTTTATGAGCCTGTTGGTTAGCCGCTTGGCTTTTTCTTTTTCTTTTTGAGATTAGAAGGACCGGGGAAGCTATTTGAGATTTCCCGATGCTCCCGGTGCAGGGGAGGTTATGGCGAAATTTTCCAAAATTTTAAGGCGTTAGTAAAATATTTGAAGTGAAAACGATATTGAAATCATTGAATGAACTATATTTATATAAATATATAAATATAAATAAAATTAAAACGAAACGTAGTCGTGCAGTTCGCATTTTGAAACCATGATTTCAAACAACTAGTGCGGGAAATCCAACCATTGGATTTTCCCGAAACCTCAACCGTCGCGTTCGCCTTGGAAATATCTTCCCAACGGCACCAACCTTGTAAAAATCCAATGGTTGGATTGTCTGGAATGTTTGATTCAAATCTGATGAAAAACAGCGCCAGAAGCGATTATATTTATATATATGTAAATATAATTATATATTTAATCGAATAACGACGCTGCAGTTCGTATTTTGAAATCGAAAATTCAAACGATTGTACCGGGAGATCCGACCGTCGGATTTTCCCGAAACTAGAACCGTTGGATTCGTTTTGAAAAGACCTTTCTAATGATGTAAATTTTATAAAGATCCAACGGTTAGATTTTCAGATATGTGTAAATCAAATCTGAAGAAAAACAGCGCCACGGCCGCTTTATGGCCCGAAGCGTCGTTTTGAATAAATTAGCTATTTTAAAAAAAATAAAAACAGCAATAAATCGTTATAAAATATCATAAGCGATATGGAATGGAAATAAACTGAATTTGCTCGATTTGTGTGGCTTTTGATGGTTGAATTTGTTTGGTGTGAAAATTACATTAAAGAACAAGATTGGTGTTGTCAAATAATTTAACCATTGAAATAAATTGATTTGAAATTCTAAATATACGTGAATTATTTGAAAAGGCCGAGTTAATTCTCATTTCAAATGATTGACCGACGATTGAAATTCGAAGATGAAGATGACGGTCGAAGACCGGAGATCTTCACCTCGTTTGGATGGTAACCGAGGTCCTGATTGGGAGGCATCCCGAAATATGGATAATGAGTGGTGATCGTTCAGACGTACGTGAAAATCGATGGGTTTGCGAGGTATTTAGTGCCTCCGGTTTCGTTCAGACACAGAACGAACTTGTAAATGGACTATGTGTCTGACATTGGATTTTATTCTGTGTTGATTTATTTCTATTAAATATACATCTGTTTGGCGGCGGAGAATTTATTCTTTTGCTTAAACGCCCTTCTCTGTGACGCACGAGCTCAGAGGTTGTATATCGATGGACATCAGTCGCATGGCATGAATTGCTAGTGTGGCATACCTAAGTGGCAAATGATCAGGGCTTCTGTTGAAAAGCAAATTCTTGTGGTGATGATCAAAGCACCGCCTGTGTGGCGTAGCTTTGTGTATAACGTAGAATCGCGAGCCTCACACCCCGGTATGAACCAGAAACGGGAGAAGGACATCAGGGAGGGCATGCGTTTCTTTCTAGCTAGGGTGGTGTCAGTGACCTACCAGCCCTGACATTTATATACTTTTGACCTATGTGGTTGTTGCTATTGCGAGGCGCCTCGGTTTGATCGGACGATCTGGGTCCGATGGAGTCATTCGTTGGCTCGTTTACGCCCCAAAGGGCGGGGAAACGTATTGTTCAGGCATAATAATCCACATCGGTGGACCGGCCCTGTCGCTCCAAAGCTTGCCTGCGCGCTTGCCTGTGGCTCGGGCTAGAGAGTCACGAATTCGGTAAGGACTATCTTTTGCCTTGGTTCATGACAGAAATCCAATTTCCAAATACGACATCGTGCGGTTTCGATTGTATATATATATTTGGCGACATAGTGGCATGGGACGCTCATGTCGCCTATGATTGATAGTTATGATTTGAAATTGTTTTCAAAACATATAAACACTAGCAATAATATCAAATGCCTTTGTTTTATTCGTATCAAGCATATTTTGGTCGTTATAAGGTAAAAACTCTATCCTCCGGTTTGCGTTGCATTGTGTGATGGGAACTGAGTCTTATAACGGCTTCATTTTTATAAAAACATAGCGATGTTTAAAAGAAAGATTTGTTTTAAAGCACTGGCAATCAAATGGAGTAAACCCGTTCCACGAAAGTGGCATGGTCCTGTGATTGGCCATATTATATATATGTTGAATAGATTTCTCATACCAGTCCCATGACTGACTCGTAGTTTGTTTCACTTTCAAACTCGGGTGCCCCTTTTTCTACACAGGCAGCCCTGTATTCAGGTTTAGCTGGTTCTTTCTGGATAGCTGGAGCTGAAGATGGATTCTATCATTTATCTCTTTTATGCTGTTCAGCTCCTATTGTACATATTTTGTTTGATTTCCGCTGTAGACATTTATGTATAGCTGAACTGTATTCGTACTAAGTAAGATCCTGTATACTGTGTAACTCTGATGATTACTTTATCCAGTATATTCTATTGTTCATTATCTGGTGTATTCATTTAATTTTGTTCTGCTATTATCTGTTTCTGTGTTATATTCCAAAGATAACCCTTGCCACCTTCGGAACGGGGTTTGGGGTCGTCTCAACGTGGTATCAGAGCTTTGGTTAAGCTTAGTTCTGGAATATAACATTTGAACGATCTCGTCAGAAATAGAACCAGTAGTGTTCTAGGACGGGTAACTCTATACAGACAGGATCAGCAATATCCTGGTATGAGTAGCAGAATGAAATAACGCATCGATAGACACATTTACATTCAAGTATTTGTCTCTATATTTTGAAATATCTTTTATGTTGACCTGACACTTGATCTGCAATTTACAGAAGAACTAGAAAATGAGTGCCAGAAACAGAAGAAGTGATGCAGACCCGGATATAGAAGCTCTATTTATGAAATATAGAAATCTGGGTGGGAAACCCTTCACGGGTGAAGAATCTATCATGAGAACACAAGCATGGATTCGTTCGGCTGAGAAAATCTTTGAAGGATTAAAGCTGAGGGATGACCAGAAAAGATTACTGGCCTCCTGGGCACTCAAAGACGAAGCTTTATTCTGGTGGGATTCAGTTGTTAAGGAAAATCCAGAAGGTGATATCACCTGGGACAGATTCAAAGAGACTTTCTTAGAAAGATTTACTCCTCCCGAGGCGACTGAGCGATTATGCGATGAATTTTCTTATCTGATACAAGGTGACATGACCATCCCAGAATATCATAAGAAATTCAACAAACTTTCTCACTTTGCTCCTCATCTAATTCAAAATCTGAAGAGGAAGAATTTGAGGTTTATCAATGGGCTTCAAAGGAAATACCAGAATAAAGTATTGGGGCATGTGAAGCTTCCTTTTTCAGAAATGATTTATATGGCTTATCAATATGAAGATCTAGATAAGAAAGGTATGTTACAGTACGAAGAGGTAGTCAGCTCTAGTAATAAAATTGAGTCTGAAACTGATCATCCTGAGGCAAGTACAACGTCTGAGGTCAGTAAGGAGCCCGGTTCCAAGAGGAAAAGGGCCAAATCTGAGAAGAAATCAGTAACGACAATTGTATGCTCTAACTGCAATAAGCAAGGACATCTCTCGATAAGTTGCCGATCTCTAAAGAAACCAAAAAGGGATGAATCTAAATCCAAGAATAAGTTTCAAGTGACCCGAGAGTGCAATCTTTGTCATAAGACTGGTCATATAAAGAGAGACTGTTGGTTGTTGAAAAAGACCAAAACGGTTCAAGTAAATGAAGTAGCAGAAACCTCAGCACCCTCAGATAGTCAGGGAAGGTCTGATGTTTTAGAAGGCACGCTTAATGTCAAAAATATTCTAGTTAAAGTACTGTTTGACACAAGCGCGTCACGAAGCTTTATAGCAAAGAGTGCAGTCAAGAAACTGGATTTGAATTTGAAGAAGCTCAAAGAGCCAATGACTGTCCAAAATCCAGTGGGAGGTTCCATCAATCTCAGTTGGATTTGTGCAGTACCTGTCTCTTTTTCTTGCTATAAATTCCCTATTATCTCTATCGTCATGAATTTTAATGAATTCGATCTTATTCTGGGATTGGATTGGCTAACTAGATATGAAGCTGAAGTTAAATGCGCCGAGAGAGTGGTTAAAGCAAAGGCCCAATCGGGGAATTATATAACCATACCATGTGAAGGCCCGACTTCAAATAGAAAAGATTTCTGGTCAGCTCTCGATGTTTCTCCAGCTCAAATAGAAAATATCCCTGAGGTCTCAGAGAATATTCCTGATCTCGTCAAATACATTCCTGTCGTCAAAAACTATGCAGATGTGTTCGAAGAAGTTGTTCGCTTACCTCCGCAGAGAGAAATAGATTTCAAGATTGCTTTGATTCCCAATGCAAGGCCGGTAGTTCACGCTATTCGAAGAATGTCCTTGAAAGAGAAGGAGGAATTAGACAATCAAACAAGACAGCTGGTATGGAAGGGTCTAATCAGGCCTAGTTTCTCTGATTGGGGTGCAGCAGTGGTGTTTGTCCCAAAATCTGACGGTACTCTACGGCTATGCGTGGATTATCGTGATTTGAACAAACAGACAATAAAGAACAAGTATCCATTTCCACGAATAGATGATTTGTTGGATCGATTAAATGGAGCACAATTATTCTCAAGGATGGACCTAGCTACAGGCTTCCATCAGCTTCGAATTGCCGAAGAGTGTGTTCCAATGACAGCATTCAGAGGTCCCGACTTATTCTACGAGTGGTTAGTAATGCCGTTCGGCTTATGTAATGCTCCAGCCTACTTCGTCGATCTGATGAACAGAGTATTCAGAGGAGTATTGAATAAATTTGTTCTGGTTTTCATTGACGATATTCTAATCTTCTCTAAATCGAAGGCCGAACATGAAAAGCATCTGAAACAGGTTCTAGAAATTCTGAGGCGGAATGTATTAAAAGCCAAATTTTCCAAATGTATCTTCTGGCAAAATGAAGTAAAATTTCTAGGCCACGTCGTATCGAAAGAAGGAATCGCTGTGGATCCAAGCAAAATCACAGCTATTCAGAATTGGAAACAGCCCAGCACCCCCACTGAAGTCCGCAGTTTTCTTGGATTGTCTAGCTATTACCGGAAATTTGTTAAAAAAATTTTGAAGATATCTGGTCATTTAACGAAGCTTACAAAGAAGCACTCTAAATTCAAATGGACTCCAGAAAGTGAGGAGGCTTTTGAAGAGCTAAAGTTAAGACTAATGACAGCTCCAGTGTTAACCATCGTCGATGGCAACCAGGATTTAAAGGTATGGACTGACGCTTCTAGAGAAGGCCTTGGCGCAGTGTTAATGCAAAGGGGCCAAGTGATTGCTTATGCTAGCCGTCAGCTGAAGCCGCGCGAAAAGAACTACGTAACTCATGATCTTGAGTTATTGGCTATTGTGTTTGCTTTGAAAATCTGGAGACACTATCTGTTGGGTGAGAGATTTGAACTGTTTACAGATCACCAGTCGTTAAAGTATCTGTTCACTCAGAAAGACCTGAATCTGAGGCAACAACGTTGGCTGGAGTTTCTTGCAGCATATGATTTTGAAATTCTATACACTCCAGGGAAAGCCAATGTCGTGGCCGATGCGTTAAGCCGAAAGAATGAAATGATCGCCAGTTTCATCATTGCGACTTCGTTGATTGATAAGATATCAGCTCTCCAAGAAGACGACCAATTTATCAAAGGAATGAGTCAGCGAATTCGTGAAGGCAATGTTTCGGATTTCCAGCTAGACAGCGAAGGGATTCTGTGGTTAGAAGGACGAATTTGCGTTCCAGAAATTCCTGAACTCAGAAGGGATGTTCTTGATGAATGCCACAAATCTAAGCTCAGTATCCATCCGGGTGTAAATAAAATGTATAACGATATCAAACGCACATTCTGGTGGAAGTCGTTAAAAAGAGACATCTCGATATATGTTGGTCGATGCCCTACTTGCCAACTAGTCAAAAGCGACCAACATAAATTGGCTGGATTGTTACAACCACTGGAAGTTCCTGGTTGGAAGTGGGAGCATATTTCTATGGATTTCATTGATGGTCTGCCCAGAACCAGAAAAGGAAATGACAGTATTTGGGTGATCGTAGATCGCTTCACGAAGACCGCCCATTTTATATCTGTCAGATCAAACAGAACTGCTCAGAGTCTGGCGTAGATATACTTCAGGGAAATAGTTAGACTACATGGAGTGCCGCTCAGTATAGTCAGTGACAGAGATACAATATTCACTAGCAAATTCTGGGAAGCATTTCAAGTCGAGCTAGGAACGAATTTAAATCTAAGCACCGCTTATCATCCTCAGACGGACGGTCAGACAGAGAGGGTGAATCGCATTTTAGAAGATCTAATGCGGGATTGTGTTCTAGATTTCGGTGGATCATGGGGAGACCATCTGCATTTGGCTGAATTCTCTTATAACAACAGCTACCAGGCGAGTCTGACAATGTCGCCATTCGAAGCATTGTATGGTAGACCGTGCCGATCTCCTGCTTGTTGGGTCGAGCCTGGAAATAGACTTGTGTTAGGGCATGATATGATTCGAGAAGCCGCCGACAAAGTCGATTTTATTAAGAAGCGATTACTCGCCGCTCAAAGCCGACAAAAGAGCTATGCCGATAGAAGAAGAAGAGATATATCCTTTGAAGTTGGCGACTATGTATATTTGAAAGTATCGCCGATGAGAGGAGTTATCCGGTTCGGTAAAACTGGAAAGTTAGCGCCCAAATTTATTGGTCCGTTTCCTATTTTGGAACGGATCGGAACTCTCGCTTATAGGGTCAAACTGCCTGACTGGTTGCCTGGAGTTCATGATGTATTTCACATATCCCAACTTTGAAAGCACGTTCATGATCCAGACTTGATCGTGGAAGAAGCAGCTCAACAGGACATTGAAATAACACCAGAATTAGCCGTGAGACGTGAGCCGCTAAAGATTATCGGTAAAGAAACCAAAGAGCTGAGGAACAAGAAGGTTCACTTAGTCAAAGTGCAATGGAGTGGAGATCCGCGAGATTGTACTTGGGAAACTGAGGAGAGCATTCAGAAAGCTTACCCCAGATGCCGAGTAGATATCTCTGATTGACTCCGGTGCAAGGTACATTTACCATACTTTGCATTACCATGTAATTCTCTATTCTGTTGCTATTTTCTTCCCATGGATGTGCAATATTTATTCTCTACTCTGAATGATTTTTAAAGGAATATAGGATTTGATTAGTATAGTTTTGGAAGGTTAAAAACAAATTGGTTGTTGTATTGTGGGATTGTAGATTTATCAAACCACTTTCGACTTTGTTCCTTTTCGGGGACGAAAAGTTTTAAGTGGGGGAGATTGTAACGACCCAGAAAATCTGAACCAATTTAAAAATTTTAAATTGGCAAAAATAATGGATTTTAAATAAATATTCTGCATAATGGCAATGAAAACTGAGTTTGAATCGACAATTGAAAACAAATATAATTAATTATAATTATAAACAAGGCCTGAAATGGCGTTGTAGTTTCAAAAATTGAATTCAAACTTTGTCGGACTGTACCGGGTGCAAAACAATCCTGATTTTAGTGAAACCAAAAATATTTAAATCTGTTAGTGAATACCTTTCTAACGAATCTGAAAAATCGAATTTTCATAGCGGAAAGCAAAAGTTATGGCCGAATGAATTTTCAGAACGGTCGCTATGGAATTTATATAGCCCGTGAAATTGGCCATTTTGCATACGACCTCGGAATTCGACGAAACCAGTTTTGTTCGATCCGGGATGGGATGTTATTGCTAGGTTTCAAATTTCATAATTTTTGAAGCTAGTATGTGAGCGTGGCAAAGGAAAATGTGTTTTGGTCAATTACAGTTAAATTGGATCGACCAAAAATGGGCCTTTTTGCAAATGGTCTCAGAATTCGACGAAACTAGTTTTGTTGGGACCGTATCGTCAAAACATAGCTAGATTTATTTTTCTGGAGTTTTTCGAATCAGTTTTTGACCCGGGCAGATTGAAATGTTCGTTCAAATTTAATATTGAATATTTTATATTTTAATTTGAAGGGAAACTGACTGAAACAGTCGAATGGGCCTTCGAAACATATCCCATTGTGTTCGGAATGGGGGTAAAATGCTAGAGACGACAGTCGTTGGGTTTGAATTGGTGTTCGTACGTGATAGGGGGTATTTATGAAAATGATTAAATTAAAAATTTAAATTAAATGAGCCAATCAGAGGCCTTCTCCCTTAAACCCTCATCATTCAGAAATTCGCGCCGCCCCTTTTACCTGCGAACGGCGATAAAAGCTCCAGCCTTCTCTCATCGATTCCTCACAAACCACACAATAAAATCGCATGCTTCTTCAGGGAATTTTGTAGCTCTCCACTCGCTCTTTAAATCCATACGGGATTGAGGGGTTCTCGCGTACGGTTTCAGGTGGAATCGGGGTGCAAAGTGGCTGACTTTCGTTCGAGATGGAGGAGAGAGGGGGCCACCGAGTTGGGCCCCACTCTAGGCGTGGGTAGCGCGCTTTAAGGCGCACCAAAGGGCGGGTGCTGATCGAGGTCCGGACCACCACAGTGGCGGCGCAAGGATGCCCTAGGCCACGAGCATTTTGGGGTTAAGCGTCGGTTTGGATAATAGAGGAGGAAGGTGGATTATTTAACTATTTAATTAATTTAATAATCTCGTTTAAATTATCCAATGTAAACAATAACATATCTTTTTCGTTTCTAGACGAAATTCAGTGAAAAAAGAGACAGTTGACTCGTGTAGACGCCTTCTACATTTTAGAAGAGACCGCATATTTTTCTGAGCCTTCTGCTATTTTTGGTGGAGTGGAACCCAATGTGAGACTTCTGTTTTAAAAACAATATGGAAAACGACGATGTATAAATTATATAGTCGATGTATGTGTTATATAAGCGTTGTACACCTCATGTATAAGCGTTATATAAGTTGTACGGTCGATGTATAAGTTGTATATGCGTTGTAAAAATTATATATGTGTTGAAATAAAAGTGAATTGCTATATATATATATATATATATATATATATATATATATATATATATATATATATATATATATATATATATATATATACGCCCCTCGTTCACAAACCATGGACGATATTTATTGATTGTGATTGGTGTGAAAATTGATTGATAGCGAATGATTGTTTGGGGTTGTTTGTGGTTGATATTGATTGATTGTGGTTGAAAAATACCCATTTGTGGTTGAGAAATATTTGGTTGAAACCACATAGGATTAGTTTGTGGAAATGAAATAAATATATACATGCCGCCTGCGTGCGAACTAGATGCATGATCCCCATTGTCAA
This sequence comes from Allium sativum, assembly GCA_030737875.1. Taxonomy (NCBI): domain Eukaryota; kingdom Viridiplantae; phylum Streptophyta; class Magnoliopsida; order Asparagales; family Amaryllidaceae; genus Allium; species Allium sativum. The sequence continues at coordinate 6,650,402 of CM060912.1, forward strand.
AAACCGCGAGGTTTTAAGGTAGAGCGAGGAGCCGTACTAGGGACGGTCCCGGTTTTAACTAACCTGCCGTTATGCTGCCGAAATTTTGAATAATATTCATGTGTTTGAATTATTTTCATTTGTTGAAACTATATTTATTCATTGAATAGAAAACCTTCATGTGTTGAATCTATATTCATTCGTTGATTAGAAATTCATGTGTTGAATGGTATTCACGTTTTAAATATAAAAATCACATTTTTATCTATATATAGAAACTATCGAAAACCTTCATGTGTTGAATAGATATTCATTCGTTGATTAGAAATTCTTGTGTTGAATGGTATTCATATTTTGAAATAAATTGTTTGATAATAAAAATCACCTTTTATCGACTATGAACTGTGTAAAATAATCTCGTTTTGAAAGAAATTGTTTTATAAGAAAAATCCTATTTTTATCACCAATATGAAATATATAAAATGATAGTGTTATGAAATGAGTTGTTTTACAATAAAAATCACATTTTTATTATATGCATGAATCGCTGAAATGTGAAGTGTTAAAAATAGCCACTTGTTCAAATAAATATATATGAGTTGAAATATTCATTAATTAGCTAATGATATGATTTGTACCTATGTATGTAACATTAGAATGAATGATGTTTTTAAACCAAATAGAAATCAAATGTGAAGTTGAATAGAAAATGATAAATGGTAAGAAATATATATATGTACATGCATATTCATTGAACAGGTTATAGCAAAGGGGCTAGAGAAGAGGAATAAAATTTTTTGCCCGACAACTAGGTACACATTTACTGTTTTGTTTGGGTGATGATTTTATGAGCCTGTTGGCTAGCCGCTTGGCTTTTTCTTTTTCTTTTTGAGATTAGAAGGACCGGGGAAGCTATTTGAGATTTCCCGATGCTCCCGGTGCAGGGGAGGTTATGGCGAAATTTTCCAAAATTTTAAGGCGTTAGTAAAATATTTGAAGTGAAAACGATATTGAAATCATTGAATGAACTATATTTATATAAATATATAAATATAAATAAAATTAAAACGAAACGTAGTCGTGCAGTTCGCATTTTGAAACCATGATTTCAAACAACTAGTGCGGGAAATCCAACCATTGGATTTTCCCGAAACCTCAACCGTCGGGATCGCCTTGGAAATATCTTCCCAACGGCACCAACCATGTAAAAATCCAACGGTTGGATTGTCTGGAATGTTTAATTCAAATCTGACGAAAAACAGTGCCAGAAGCGATTATATTTATATACATATAAATATAATTATATATTTAATCGAATAACGACGCTGCAGTTCGTATTTTGAAATCGAAAATTCAAACGATTGTACCGGGAGATCCGACCGTCGGATTTTCCCGAAACTGGAACCGTTGGATTCGTTTTGAAAAGACCTTTCTAATGATGTAAATTTTATAAAGATCCAACGGTTAGATTTTCAGATATGTGTAAATCAAATCTGAAGAAAAACAGCGCCACGGCCGCTTTATGGCCCGAAGCGTCGTTTTGAATAAATTAGCTATTTTAAAATAAATAAAAATAGTGATAAATCGTTATAAAATATCATAAGCGATATGGAATGGAAATAAACTGAATTTGCTCGATTTGTGTGGCTTTTGATGGTTGAATGTGTTTGGTGTGAAAATTATTTTAAAGAACAAGATTGGTGTTATCAAATAATTTAACCATTGAAATAAATTGATTTGAAATTCAAAATATACGTGAATTATTTGAAAAGGCCGAGTTAATTCTCATTTCAAATGATTGACCGACGATTGAAATTCGAAGATGAAGACGACGGTCGAAGACCGGAGATCTTCACCTCGTTTGGATGGTAACCGAGGTCCTGATTGGGAGGCATCCCGAAATATGGATAATGAGTGGTGATCGTTCAGACGTACGTGAAAATCGATGGGTTTGCGAGGTATTTAGTGCCTCCGGTTTCGTTCAGACCCAGAACGGACTTGTAAATGGACTGTGTGTCTGACATTGGATTTTATTCTGTGTTGATTGATTTCTATTAAATATACATCTGTTTGGCGGCGGAGAATTTATTCTTTTGCTTAAACGCCCTTCTCTGTGACGCACGAGCTCAGAGGTTGTATATCGATGGACATCAGTCGCATGGCATGAATTGCTAGTGTGGCATACCTAAGTGGCAAATGATCAGGGCTTCTGTTGAAAAGCAAAGTCTTGTGGTGATGATCAAAGCACCGCCTGTGTGGCGTAGCTTTGTGTATAACGTAGAATCGCGAGGCTCACACCCCGGTATGAACCAGAAATGGGAGAAGGACCTCAGGGAGGGCATGCGTTTCTTTCTAGCTAGGGTGGTGTCAGTGACCTACCAGCCCTGACATTTATATACTTTTCACCTATGTGGTTGTTGCTGTTGCGAGGCGCCTCGGTTTGATCGGACGATCCGGGTCCGATGGAGTCATTCGTTGGCTCGTTTACGCCCCAAAGGGCGGGGAAACGTATTGTTCAGGCATAATAATCCACATCGGTGGACCGGCCCTGTCGCTCCAAGGCTTGCCTGCGCGCTTGCCTGTGGCTCGGGCTAGAGAGTCACGAATTCGGTAAGGACTATCTTTTGCCTTGGTTCATGACAGAAATCCAATTTCCAAATACGACATCGTGCGGTTTCGAATGTATATATATATTTGGTGACATAGTGGCATGGGACACTCATGTCGCCTATGATTGATAGTTATGATTTGAAATTGTTTTCAAAACATATAAACACTAGCAATAATATCAAATGCCTTTGTTTTATTCGTATCAAGCATATTTTGGCCGTTATAAGGTAAAAACTCTATCCTCCGGTTTGCGTTGCATTGTGTGATGGGAACTGAGTCTTATAACGGCTTCATTTTTATAAAAAGCATAGCGATGTTTAAAAGAAAGATTTGTTTTGAAGCACTGGCAATCCAATGGAGTAAACCCGTTCCACGAAAGTGGCGTGGTCCTGTGATTGGCCATATTATATATATGTTGAATAGATTTCTCATACCAGTCCCATGACTGACTCGTAGTTTGTTTCACTTTCAAACTCGGGTGCCCCTTTTTCTACACGGGCAGCCTTGTATTCAGGTTTAGCTGGTTCTTTCTGGATAGCTGGAGCTGAAGATGGATTCTATCATTTATCTCTTTTATGCTGTTCAGCTCCTATTGTACATATTTTGTTTGTTTTCCGCTGTAGACATTTATGTATAGCTGAACTGTATTTGTACTAAGTAAGATCCTGTATACTGTGTAACTCTGATGATTATTTTATCCAGTATATTCTATTGTTCATTATCTGGTGTATTTATTTAATTTTGTTCTGCTATTATCTGTTTCTGTGTTATATTCCAAAGATAACCCTTGCCACCGTCGGAACGGGGTTTGGGGTCATCTCATCCCAGCAGCTCCCTTGATTTTGAGTGGGGATTTGCGTTGTGGAGCGTTAATTCCCCCCACCATTCCAGAAGTCGATGGGGAGACGCTCCATACCTTTTTTAATTTATACCTAAATGGTTTTCTAAAAACCGTTTAGGCGCTAAACGGTTTTCTGAAAACCGTTTAACACCAAAGGGTTTCCAGAAACAGAAACAGGAAAAAATTGTGAAGGACAAAAAAACGAAAAAAATTGCCTAAAAGGACAAGGGGAAAAAAACTTGTCCAAAAGGACAAGTTTTAGTGCAAAGTGGAAAAACATGGGACCCCCCTGAAATTCACCATTTGCACTAAAACTTGTCTTTTTGGACAAGTTTTTTGGTGGTTGTCCTTTTGGGCAAATAATTTGGTGAGTTTGTCCTTGTGGGAAAAATCCCCTTCCAGAAAACCCTTTTTTTTCTTTCATCTCCCCCCATATGTTAACTATTAATTGTCGAGCCAGAAAAAAATTATCAATACAATTGTCGATGCATTTTAATGAAAATTAAATTAAATTAATTTATTTACATCGTTAACGGATATAAAAATCATACATTATATATATAGTAATTTATTTACCGCGTTAATGGATATAAAAATAAGTTATAAATATATGGTCGCTGTCAAATATAAAATTATACGTTAATATATATAAATATAGTCGTTGTCGAGTATTAAAATATAATTTAAACTTATAGCCATTGTCGAATATTAAAATATAGTTCAAATTTATAGCTATTGCAGAATATTAAAATTTAGTTTAAATTTATAGTCGTTGATGAATATATTTATATAGAATATACGTATAACCGTTGCAACTTCTGATTGAAGAAGCTATAAAACCTGATATAGTGTGCACATTTAGATTCACAATACAAAAATATCTCATAATGTTTATAACGACGATGCTATTTACGAATCAGATGTGCAGAGTGATGATTCAAATTGCTTGAGCCAAAATGGTCCTGAGGATACCAACTCCGATTCTGACGAAGGCGATGATTTGTTAGGACGTACAAATTATCTTTTGATATCTTCGGACAGCTCGACCGATAGCGATGAGTTGGAGCTTATGATGCAAGTTGTTACCGTTCAACAATTAAACATTCACCAATTCCTAATGGAAGGATCGACTAGCGGTACTCGAGGAGGCAGTGTGTTCGGTCGGGTAGACAGACGGAAGATGCGGGATCATCAAGGAGATACTGCAAGATTACTTCAAGATTATTTCAACACCCCTTGTACGTATGGTCCAAACGACTTTCGATGCCGTTTTCTTATGAGTAAAATATGTTTATGCGCACTTTCAATAGAGTTATTGAACACGATAATTATTTTGTTCAGAAACGTAATAGTGCTGGACTTTAGGACGTTCACCATACCAAAAAATTATAAGCACATTACGTGTTATAGCATATAGGATAGCTCCAGATGCGTTTGATGAGGTTGTCCGAATGGGTGATAGTATTATTACCTTAATTCTTGAAAGGTTTTGTGTAGCCATCATTGAATTGTATGGTGAGAAGTATCTATGTGCTCCAAACAAAGCGATGTCAACAAATTAAAAAAGTTAGGAGCCAAAAGAGAATTTTCCGGCATGTTAGGCAGCCAAGACTGTATGCATTTGGAATAGAAAAATTGTTCCACAGCATGACATGGTCAATTTATTGGACATTACACGAAAGCGACAATGATACTTGAAGCTGTTGCTTCACATGATCTATGTTTTTGGCATTCATTTTTCGGATGTCCTGGTTCAATGAACGATATTAATGTACTTCACCAATCACATTTGTTTAAGAGCCTGACACATGGAAAAGCACCGACACGTGATTTTAATATTGCAGGAAATACGTATGATATGGGTTATTATTTAACAGATGACATCTATCCTTCTAGGGGTACTCTCATTAAAACTATTTCAGTTCCTGAAATAGAAAAAGAAAAATACTACGCTAAAAGGCAAGAGGCAGCGAGAAAAGACGTAGAACGTGCTTTTGGGGTTCTTCAAGCAAGGTTTGCCATTGTTAAAAACCCTGTTAAATTGTTTAAGCCACAGGTTTTGAGCAACATTATGCGTGCTTGTATTATAATGCATAACATGATCACTGAAGAAGGAAGAGGAAAATTTCCATCTTATTTGGGATATGATCCAGATAACACAGCAACAGCTGTTGCTGATAGAAATCTAGTGACGCTTGAGGTATTTCTGAGCCGTCTGCGTAAAATAAGATCTAGGGATGTTGCTTCTCTGACCCCTGTACTCGACAAAGGATAAACCAAGGCCAAACGGTCTTACAGCAAGCGAAAGACAAAGGAAACTCACGACCGAAGTAGTATGGAGAAAACTATAGCTACTGGTAAAATATGGAGAGCAACTGACTGCAAAGTGCTAGGCAATGCATGGGTAAATGCGTCCGTCATTCCAAAAGGCCACTCCGGTGGTAAACTTTTCTACCTTCGGATTAATGATCTATACAATGAAGATCCTGAATGCGTAACAAGAAGATCAATTGACCGCACAAAGACTGCATGGTATAATTTGAATACTAGGTGTACCAAGTATAAAGGGATACAAGTGCAAATGGGGGATTCGCTTAGAAGTGGTCAAACATTCAGAGATTTAAGGGATGATTACGATACGATCTATCGTGACACTTGTAAAAGTGAATTCATTGCTCATGAAGCATTGGAAATTCTTTCATTGTGTCCACGTTGGGCCAATATATGCGAAACAGATGTTGTAGACTTTGGAGACACTGAAGGTTCTAACTTAAGAAATGTAACTTCTAGATTTTCATTGGATTCTTCCCTAAGAAATTCATTTGAATGTCCTATGGCTACAGACGGAGATGGGAATAATAGCAGTCCTATGACTCCTAATTCGGGAATGCTATATGGTGGGGTTGAAACAAGGCCATAAGGAATAAAGTCAAGCAAGAGAGGACTGTTGAGAAATAATGAAGCAACGGATTTGGCAGTGTCTAGTGATAGACTAACTTCGTTGTTGAGTGATATATCACTTGTATCTGGCTCTAACAAAGAAGACCGTGAAAAGCGTAAAGACAAGAAGCTGCAGATCATGGAGATGCAACTACATCAAGATGTCACTAGAACTACAGCTCTCAACAAAAGAACTGATTATAAAGAAAATCGTGAAAGACGTTTGAAGGAAGAAAAAGAGGCGGAGTATCTAGCAAGAGATGTATCTCATTTGGCTGGAGAGGCCCTTGAGTATGCTATAGCAAAAAAGCGTAGTATTTTGAGGGCTCAAAAGAAACGATATCAGGAAGAAGAAGGAAGTTCTGAGATGTAGACGGATTCTATGTTGCTATTTCTAGCTAGTTGTATCCTAGTTTTAGTTTTTATATTGGCTGCAATGTTGATATTTCAATGTTGCTATTTCTAGCTTGTTGTATCCTAGTTTTAGTTTTCTATATTGACTGTAATGTTGATATTTCTATGTTGTTGTGACGGCCTACACTGCACCAGCCAACATTTCCCCTGAAAAGCGCTGTACCAATGCCCAACTAGCATGGGACAGTCGCCAAAGAAAAGGAAAGAAAAGAAACAAACTTCCAAGTAACCTGTAGTATATCTCATAGCACATGGAATAAAACATAATAATAACATAACTTGACATAAAGCAGGCGAGACAGTGCATAAGCTGAAAACTAAACCATAACCATCAGAGTAGCGGAATCCAAAATACAGCTTATGGTCCAACCCATGATTAAGACTTTCAAATACTGTCTCAAAAAGGAAATAAAATAAGAGAGGTACGCTACTAATGCCCAAAGTAGTGACCGGCAACAACACAAGGAGAATATGTATATATAATACATGGAAGCCTCTTGCTCGTCTCCGGACAACTACTCGTGCATATCACCTAAACTGTCTCTAGTCTGCTCGTTTAGGAGCACCCAGAGTAATAAGAAGAGACATAAAACTCTGGATCAAACGAAAGTCTAGTATGAGCGATAGCAACAACATAAAACAATAACTGGTATAAATAAATCATACCTGAACTTGGACCTGCAACCAAAGAGTTAGCACAACAAGATGTACAGTACTTTAAGGTGAACACTAACATAGAGTGTGAAATGGGAGTGTGTGTACCATGGTGATAGCAAACATCAAACATAACAATCATCCTCACATCTCACTCTCAGTGCGTAAAGCATACAATATCCACCACTTTGGTCATCAAATCTATTGAGGCCATGAAGGCAACTCCGTATTGTTGGTTTTAATCGATCTAATCGCAACCATTAATTAGAAATTTTAACTGTTAAAATCTAAGGATCTATGCAAAATTGGTAAATCGAAAATCATACCTTTGTAGGGTTCCACGAATTCGTTAAAAACCCTAGTTACTTCGATCTGAGAAGTAATGAAACCTGATGGATCGAATCGAGAAGTCGAAAAGCGCCGACTCTCTATTGGTGTCCACGAACGATGATCTCGATATCCAAATGGAATCGAGACGGGATGAAGTGATACTAGCCAGAAGATTGGGATTTTTTTTAGTTTCTTCAGATCTCGTGTGTGTGTTCTAATGATAAAATAAGGGTCGGCCTTATTATATATTATCACAATACGAGATATGTTAAAACCCCTATTTACCCGTTCAACCATTTTAAATAGAAGAATATTCTACCTTTTGAACTCCTTTTATTTCGAATAACTCTCACCCTATTCAACGTTCATGTGTGTGACCCAATAGGTTATCATAACGTTGGCAACAGTTTAAATAATATTTAAACTGTAAACAGTGAGCGGCATCTAGTAACACATCACTGCTACCCAAGTTATAATAATATTGACGATTTGATATAACCATTCCGTGACCAGTGTATCAATGTAATATAGTACTTTTAACCATTATATCCAGAATTAAACTCGAGGCATGGTATGTATCACCCTCTTTATAATTTAATCCGTTTATCTTGATCAATGAGCAGACTATTTAAAACAAATCAATATTTGAGCACGACCATGTATTTCACGGTCTTACTCAATCAAGAGGCCCATGGATATCACTACGAATATATCGTAGGGTTAAATTCCATCTAGATCATTCATAATTTTCATTCGATTCGAGATGTATCCGATGATCACCGTTATCGTTACCCTGTTACGAGTAACTTTAGATGATATCAAAACACAAATATCCTTGAATAAAATTATAATGATTTCAGGTCTGAGGACCATTACATCACTGTCAGTGTGAGAATAACTTATGATACTGTCAATTATATTCCATGTAGTTATTTCACGGTGGGTCAGCCCAATACGCTATTCTCCAATACGTATTTATGTCTTGACTTTGATATCACGTATATTAATGATCAATGAGATGTGATCATCAGTCAATCAACATACTAGTCTCAGCGTTTTATTGTTGTCCTATGTAAACAATAAAACTCGACTAGGGACATTTAAGAATTATAATACTTATCATGTTATATAATCTCAAATTCAAGTCTTACTCGAATTATATAATTCCGTATTATAATTCTAAGGACTTCTATTATATAAATAATTATATTACGCAATAAATATAATATAATAGAATATTATTTTATTCCAAATAAAATAATAACAACAACATTGTTATCTATCACAATAAATGGGTTGGCTCTAGGGCATAAACTCTAACACGTATAACTATTACTCTAACCCCATTGCATTGGTCTATAGTCAATAACCCTAACAGGCCAAACAGCCCTGGCTCTGGTTCATCTACATGTCCCATCTCTCAACGGTGAACCGAAGTTATAGATATCGATAACCCCTTTGCACACGTCCTGCAGCACAATCCAACTCTAGAAGTTAACTCGTTGGTTCCCAGCTGGATCTTGAGTGATAACTTCTCACTTGGACTTCCTTTGCATCTCGGGTTTTGATCTTCTCCAGTTCGGTTCGATGCCTTCGGTTCGGTTCGTGACTACAACTTGACTCGTGGTTCAAGGTGCTCCAAGCTTCGATTCATGATTCGGTTCGTGGGTCCATCTTCGTGGTTCAGCTCGGGGCATCAGTTTGTGGTTCCCCCTTGGCCATCGGCTCGTCATCCTAGGGGTCGCCCCCTGGGGATCGCCCTCATCCAAGGGTCGCCTTCCTAGGGATCGCCCCCATCCTAGGGGTCGCACCCCTAGGGATCGCCTCCATCCCAGGGGTCGGGTCGTGACTGTGGATGCTTCACGATCAGGTGCTTCAGCTCGTGGGAAGTAGGTGCTCATGGTTCGGGTCGTGATATCTGGGTCACGAACCACACTTCCTGACGGTCTTCCAGCGAGCTATTTACGCCATGCGACGGCGTTTTCGACCATTCTAACTTTCCTATGCAATCACAAATCATACCAAACAGTAATAGCAACATATAGAATCAACCATAAGCATCAAAACAATGAATAATCATGTTAATATGGATCAAACATACCCAAAACCCATGTTTTCCCATTAATCCTCTTAAGCATGTTTTAACTATAGGATTAGCAAACTTAATCCAAATTTTCGTTAGTGACATAAAATAATATTTTAGAATTTCTACATATTTTCCAGATTTTTCTGATGTGTAATTTCACTAATTATCACTAATCACCCTTAATTAGCCGTAATTATTGAATTAAAGTGCAAATCACTCACTTTAGCCACAAATAAATTATAGATCTGAAATGTATACTGATTTGGCACGATTCCCTATGTATTCCAGCAACTCTATCTCGATTTTGATGCTAATTTTCCTTGATTTGATGTAGTTTAGCTTAATATATTATTAGAAGGTGATTAAGAGCTGTTTTAGAAGGTGGAGGTCATTACTAGGGTTAGGGGAATGAAAAGTGGCGGCTAAAAAATGAATAAAACTGATTTTCCAAACCTTATCTAACCTCCCATAACCCTAATCCCGAAATGGGTTATGGGCCCACTCGCTAATCAACCGGTTAAGCCCAATTATGTTGTTTTCTACCTTCCAAACCTTATTTCAGCCATATCTCCCAAATGTTAAGTCCGTTCGATCAATGTGACCACTCTATGGAAAGAGAAACCATCATCCGAATCCAATTGAAGTTGTTTCAGGTAAAAACTCCTTACCAATCAAAAGTTATGGGCGAAACAAGATTTCCAAGGGCAAAATGGTCATTTAAATTTCGGCAAAAATCATGAACATGGGAAATGACCCCAATAGTCATTCCCAAAGTTACATGACCATACGACTTCGTATGAAAATAAAATAAATATTCTACGATGCTCCGATACGTAGAATACGGGTCATTACACTCCCCTCCCTAAAGAAATTTCGCCCCCGAAATTCCTTAATCAAGAAATCATACAATGGTGGCGCGTATGCTTATCAACCATGTACAAATAATCAAACGTACATAACAACGCAACAAGCCTATCCTAGCATGCGGTCTACTAACAAGGGAATAACTATATCGCGATTAAAACCTTACTAGGCAAAGAGTTCTGGATATGACTTCCTTATGCTTTCCTCGGTTTCCCAAGTACAATCAATCTAATTGTCGCCCCACTGGACCTTAACCAATTTCACCATCTTCCTTCGAAGATGCTTCATATCATATCCGATAATACGAATCGTTCTGTGGCTCCTAACTGCCTCAGATTCCACCTCGATATCATCCAACTGATCTGGTGAAATAGTCATATCAGAATCGTGCACGAACTTCCTTAACTGGGAAACATGGAATGTGTTGTGCACTCCTGCCATCTTGTTTGGTAATCCAAGTTTATACGCTAAATTCCCTACTTGTTCGAGAACTGGAAATGGACCAACAAACCTTGGTTCCAACTTACCTCTCCTACCAAAACGAATCACAATCTTCAATGGAGAAATCTTGACGAATACCAAGTCGACAACGGAGAATTTCAAATCTCTTCGTCTTTTATCAGCGTAACTCTTTTGCCTATCTTGGGCAGCCTTCATTCGCTGTTGAATAACCTTGATCTTATCTGAAGTTTCTTTTATTACATCTGGTCCAAGCACAAACTTTTCACCGGTTTCCAACCAACATGATGGTGAGTTGCACAGTCTTCTGTACAAAGCTTCAAATGGAGCCATACCGATACTGGATTGATAACTATTATTATATGCGAACTCAACTAGATGCAAATGGTCATCCCATGACCCTCCAAATCCAATATACAAGCTCTTAAGAGATCCTCGAATACAAGATTCACCCTGTCTGTTTGACCGTCGGTTTGAGGATGGTACGCGGTACTGAGATGTAATTCTGACCCTAAAGCCTCTTATAAGCTCTTCCAAAACCCACTAGTAAATAATGGATCTCGATCACTCACGATACCATTAGGTACTCCATGAAATCTCAATACCCACTTCATATATAGTTCCGCTAACCTAGCTGCCGTTCTATTCGACTTGACGGGTATAAACCTTGCACTATTGGTTAATCGATCTACAATCACCCAAATACTATCGTGACCCGATCTGGTCCTTGGTAAACCATCGAAGAAATCCATTGAGACTTGTTCCCATTTCCATTCAGGAATTTACAACGGTTGTAATAAACCACTATGCTTCTTTTGCTCGGCTTTAACTAGCTGACAGTTCATGCACTTGGATATAAACTTCCCAGCATCTCTCTTAATTCCTTCCCAGTAGTAGGTCTGCTTCATGTCTCGATACATTTTGTTACCACTGGGATGTATAGTCAGTTTCGAGTGATGACACTCTCTAAGCACTTTATCTCTCAATCCATTTACATCGGGTACAACTAGTATCCCTTTCTTTCTAAGCCATCCTTCTCGATCAAGTGCATATTTGTTCATCTTTTCATTGTCGATACCCATCTCTACCGTGGAGATGATTTCCAGTAGATTAGGATCGTCCCTTTGACTGGAACCAATCCATTCAATCAAAGTCGGTCTGATCGTCAAACTTGCTAACATCTCTGGTTCTAGTTCACACTTAGGTCTGAAATCATATCTCGTGATATACTCCAGTTGCTTCCATTCCAGAAACATAGCTCCCAAAATGGCATGTCTCCTACTCAATGCATCAACTACTGCATTGCCTTTCCCGGGTGTATATGCGATGTTGAAATCATATGAAGCTAAGAATTCTAACCATCTCTACTGACGAAGATTTAAATCCCTTTGAGAGAAAAGATATTTCAATGACTTGTGATCAGTAAACAACTCAAATCTTTCTCCCAAGAGATAGTGTCTCCACATCTTTAACGCAAACACGATCGCTGCCAATTCCAAATCATGGGTAGGATATCTTTTCTTATGTGGTTTCAGTTGCCGACTAGCATAAGCTACAACCCTACCACCTTGCATCAGTACAACACCTAGTCCGGTACCACAGGCATCTGTGTATAACGTCATTTCTTCGTTCCTTTTGGGAATAACTAACACTGGTGTGCACGTTAACTTTTCCTTTAGGCTCTTAAATGCGTTCTCACACCTTTCATCCCAGATGAAAGTTTGATTCTTCTTGGTCAACTGAGTTAACAGTGCCACTATCTTGGAGAAACTTACGATAATATCCAGCTAACCCCAAGAAACTTTTTACGTCCGTTGCATTCTTGGGCGTAGACCAATCTTGCACCGTGGCCATCTTCGTAGGATCCACGGCAATACCATTCTCTGAGGCAACATGGCCCAAGAATCTCACTTCCCTCCTCCAGAAGTGAAACTTAGAAAATTTCGCTTTTAATTGGTGTTTCCTTAACACCTCCATCACTATCCTCAAATGTTCCTTGTGCTCTTCCTCTGTCCTCGAGTAAACCAAGATATCGTGTACGAACACATGAACAAACTTATTTAATTGATCCCTGAAAACCCTATTCATTAGATCAACAAAATATGCTGATGCATTGGTCAGCCCAAATGGCATGACCAACCACTCATAGAATCCAGACAGCGTCCGAAATGCCATTTTAGAGATACTCTCAACTGCTACTCGGAGCTGATGAAAACCCGTCGGAAGATCTAACTGGGAGAACACTCTTGCTCCACTCAACTGATCAAACAAATCATCTATCCGCGGAAGAGGATACTTATTCTTCCTTGTCACCTTATTCAACTTGGGGTAGTCCACACACAATCGAAGGGAACCATCGACCTTGGTAGAAAACACAACTGGTGCTCCTCACTCAGAAACACTCCTTCGGATAAATCTCTTCTTCAAAAGATCACCCACTTGCACCTCGGCCTCTCGCTGCTCCCTTGGCGCCATACGACGAAGTAGCATCACTATAGGTCTAGCATCTTTCACTAAATCAATCTGAAACTCAATCTCTCAGTGTGGTGGAAGTTCGGTCACTTCTTCGAAGATGGCCGGATACTTACCAGCAATAGGCACATCTGATCGCTCATCCTGCAGAATGTCGAGGGAATGTAGAAAACTAGCCATCACCTCATCACTAGGTAGGCAACCCAATACCACCCTCTGCCCATCTTCCGCTCTAATGGTTACCGAAGACCCCTCACAGCCTACCACCACCCCATATCTTTGGAGCGAATTGACTCCCAAAATAATGCCAAACCCAGTAAAGCCCAAAACAAAGAAATCACAAGCGAACATACATCCATGACTCGATAAGAGCAGATTACAACAAATCATGCAAAGGCTAGTCGAACCACCAATCGAGTTCATCACAACTAAAGGTCTATCGACAATCTCGGGTTCCAATCCCAACCTATCTACCAGGTCAGTAGATATGAAGGAATGGGAAGCCCCAGTATCAAATAAAAATCGAACAAGAATATCATAAATGTAAAGCATACCTTGAATAACGACAACCTTTCCCTTCGACGCCGCAGTTGGGACATTCGAAGAAGAAGGAACAATGTTGATAGCATATGCTTTCACGATCTGCTTCTCCTTAGGAGGTTGTGGACATTTATCCTTAAAATGTCCCACATGGCCACAGTTAAAGCACTTCTTTTCCCTGGTTTTTCTCGACAATTGCTAGCATAGTGTCCCTTCTTGCCACAGCTAAAGCACTCAATATCTTTCTTATTCTTCTTTTTCTGACCATCCTTTGTCTGATTCTGCTTCCTCTTATTCTGGGGATTATTCTTGCCTCCACCACTTGCCTGTGGCCTTGGCTCCTCTGCGGATGTAACAACAACCTCGGTCTTCAACTTTGGGTAAAGGCTCTCAGATCTCAATGCTTTTCCCACAATATATTCGAAAGTCTCATCGATATGGTTTATGAGTCTTTCCCCCAAGTACTCATCTAGGCCAGTTATGAACCTCTCGTTCTTCTTCTCGGCAGTATCGATAAGAGATAATCCATATTTCGATAAGGTATCGAATTCAACAATATATTCCGAGACTTCCCTACCATTCTTCTTAAGCTCCAAAAATTTCCTGAACAATTTTGATTTCTGAGCAGCTGGAATGAACTTTTCACTAAAGCGAGTCTTAAACTGATTCCAAGTAACCTGATCTTCTGGAGTAGCTACTTTGATAGCATTCCACCAATTCATAGCCCATCCTTGAAGTTGACGCGATGCTAGCTTTCTCTTCATTGCATCATCGATCCCCAAATCCTCGAAGATGCGTTCAGAACTATCAAGCCAATCTTGAACCTCTGTAGCTGATTCCGTTCCGTGGAACGGTTCTCCACCAAGATTGGTGTAATCCTTGGTGAGCTTGGCGAAATCAGCCCTATGTGCCTGCACTACTGCACCACCGCCATTAGCAACATTAGGAACTGCTCCCTGAAAATGCCTAAACATCTCTCTCATGAAGGTAGTAAACATCGCCCTCATATCAGGGACATTCCCATTGTTGGCCCTTGAACCCATGCTCCTCGTGTTTCGGCTCATCGTTCAATCTGTAAAGAGAAAACGATTAACCATCTCCTTAGTGGTGCCCGTGCAGTGCGACTTCATCCTTAGATATACTAATAGTATATATATATAGTTTTTGAAAGCCAAAATATCACAAATTCGTGCTCTCATATACGTATACTATCTCTCCCTGATGTCTTCCCTAAGTTAACTACGCAACCTAGGCTCTGATACCAAATGTGACGGCCCACCCCGCACCAGCCGACATTTCCCCTGAAAAGCACTGTACCAATGCCCAACTAGCACGGGATGGTCGCCAAAGAAAAGGAAGGAAAAGAAATAAACTTCCAAGGAACCTGTAGTATATCTCATGGCGCATGGAATAAAATATAATAATAACATAACTTGACATAAAGAAGGCGAGACAGTGCATAAGCTGAAAACTAAACCATAACCATTAGAGTAGCGGAATCCAAAATACAACTTATGGTCCAAACCATTATTACAACTTTCAAATACTGTCTCAAAAAGGAAATAAAATAAGAGAGGTACACTACTAATGCCCAAAGTAGTGACCAACAACAACACAGGGAGAATATGTATATATAGTACGTGGAAGCCTCCTGCTCATCTCTGGACAGCTACTCGTGCATACCAACTAACCTGTCTCTGGTCTACTCGTTTAGGAGCACCCAGGGTAATAAGGAGAGACATAAAACTCTGGGTCAGACGAAAGTCTGGTATAAGCGATAACAACAACATAAAAACAACAATAGGTTTAAATAAATCATACCTGAACCTGGACCTACAACCAAAGAGTTAGCACAACAAGATGTACAGTACTCTAAGTTAAACACTAACATAGAGTGTAAAATAGGAGTGTGCGTATCATGGTGATAGCAAACATCAAACATAGCAATCGTCCTCACATCTCTCTCTCTCAGTGTGTAAAGCATACAATATCCCCAACTTTGGTCATACAAATCTATTGGGTCCATGTTGGCAATGTCGTATAACTATTACTCTAACCGTACTGCATTGGTCTATAGTCAATAACCCTAACGGGCCAACCAGCTCTGGCTCTGGTTCGTCTATATGTCCCCTCTCTCAACGGTGAACAAAAGTTAAAGATATCGATAACCCATTTGTACACGTCCCGTAGCATAATCCAACTCTAGAAGTTAACTCATTGGTTCCCAGCTGGATCCTGAGTGATAACTTCTCACTTGGACTTCCTTTGCATCTCGGGTTTTGATCTTCTCCAGTTCGGTTCGATGCCTTCGGTTCGGTTCGTGACTCCAACTCGACTCGCGGTTCGTGGTTCGTGGTGCTCCAAGCTCCGATTCGTGATTCGGTTCGTGGGTCCATCTTCGTGGTTCAGCTCGGGGCATCGGTTCGTAGTTCCCCCTTGGCCATCGGCTCGCCCCCCCAGGGATCGCCCCCATCCTAGGGGTCGCCCCCCTAGGGATAGCCCCTTCCTAGGGGTCGCACCCCTAGGGATCACCCCCATCCTAGGGGTCGCACCCCTAGGAATCGCCCCCATCCTAGGGGTCGGGTCGTGACTGTGGGGTGCTTCACGATCGGGTGCTTCAGCTCGTGGGAAGTAGGTGCTCATGGTTCGGGTCGTGATACCTGGGTCACGAACCGCACTTCCTGACTGTCTTCCAGCGAGCTATTTACGCCATGCGACGGCGTTTTCGACCATTCTAACTTTCCTATGCAATCACAAATCATACCAAACAGTAATGAAATATATAGAATCTACCATAAGCATCAAAACAATGAATAATCATGTTAATATGGATCAAACATATCCAAAACCCATGTTTTCCCCTTAATCCTCTTAAGCATGTTTTAACTATAGGATTAGCAAAACTTAATCCAAATTAACCCCCATTTTCACCAGTGACATAAAATAATATTTTAGAATTTCTACATATTCTTCCAAATTTTTCTGATGTGTAATTTCATTAATTATCACTAATCACACTTAATTAGCCGTAATTACTGAATAAAAATGCAAATCACTCCCTTTAGCCACAAATAAATTATAGATCTGAATTGTATACTGATTTGGCATGAATCCCTATGTATTCCAGCAGCTCTATCCCGATTTTGATGCTAATTTGCCTTGATTTGATGTAGTTTAGCTTAATATTTGATTAGAAGGTGATTAAGAGGTGTTTTAGAAGGTGGAGGCCATTACTAGGGTTAGAGGAATGAAAAGTGGCGGCTGAAAAATGAATAAAACTGGTTTCTCAAACCTTATCAGCCCTCCCATAACCTTAATCCCGAAATGGGTTATGGGCCCACTCGCTAATCACCCGGTTAGTCCCAATTATGCTGTTTTCTACCTTCTAAACCTTCTTTCAGCTGTATCTCCCAAACAGTAAGTCCGTTCGATCGATGTGACCACTCTATGGAAGAGAAACCATCATCTAAATCCAATGGAAGTGATCTCAGGTCAAAACTCCTTATCAATCAAAAGTTATGGGCGAAACAAGATTCGCCAGGGGTAAAACGGTCATTTAAATTTCGGAAAAATCATGAACAAGGGAGATGACCCTAATAGTCGTTTCCCAAAGTTACACGACCATACGACTTCGTATGAAAATAAAATAAATATTCTACGATCCTCCGATACGTAGAATGCAGGTCGTTACAGTTGCTATTTCTAGCTTGTTGTATCCTAGTTTTATTTTTCTATGTTGGCTGTACTGTTTTGTGGGTTATTGGAAAAAAATTAACTAGTTTTAAGTAATTTATATATTTATTTCTGATAAATATATGAGATTCAAACTTAATTAACATTGCTTTCAAATATGTATACATATTTAAAACTATATCTAAAAGGTAAATAAAAATTTGTGGTAAGAGTTTGATACACTAACATAATCAAAACAATAAAAACCCAATTTTAAAACTTGAAAATCGGCAGGTTTTAATTCTTTACTAAGTATTTATATTTTTCTTTACAAGCTAATTTAAATAAATATTGAAATAAAACCTCATAAAACTGATTTTAAAAAAATCCATGTTTTGTATGGTTTACATAAAACCGTATAAAACTAAAGGGTTTTATGAAAACCGAAAATATGTTAAACGGTTTTAATAAAACCGTTTATATGTTAAACGGTTTTATGAAAACCGTTTAACATATATACGGTTTTCATAAAACTGTATAGCTGTCGCCACTTCAAATTCGAAATGGTGACCATCGCCATTTCAATTGCCTCCCCACCCTCGTCGCACTACTGTTGTAGCGCGGGCAACCCCATTTCACCCCTCCCTCACTGTGCTAGGAGTGCTCTTAGACTCCAATAAAAATTAAAGGCTATGGCACTATTTTTGAAGGACTGATACAAAAATAAATTATACCAATATTCAAGAAGTATGTGAGCAAATAAAGTATCGGTGATATCATGCATTGGTTGATAGTCCAGATGATGATCGATTAGTTAATGAGTACAAAAAAATATGGACCCATCATACCAAATCGTGTTATATCAGGAAACACAAATCACTCTAAATCAAATTTAAATGGTTGGTAGAGGGAGATAAATGTTTATAAGTTTCCATCAGAATTTATCTATTTTCTGTGATGTCTTGTAAAGTGGACAATGTATTCCGCTTCTCACTGATCTCTTTGCAATAAATAACACCTGAAAGTCGTATATTTTACATTAGAGTTCAGAATTTTAAGTCATAGTACTATAACTTCTAATATTCTTTTAGGTATTTATTCAATACATTTCCCTTTATAATGCATGAATAATCATTATCAAGCAGGTATATCACAATATATATAAAGGATAAAAAAGAAGGAACAAAACAAAACAATATATAGCTAAAATAAACTACAGCTATGATTTGCATCTGGTTTGACTTTCATGCAAGCTAGATATGATAAAATTAACTACTATAAAGTTTAATAACAGGGTAAATACAATATATACATAGGAATTTTTTTATCAGTAGCAATGCGCCGATGATCTATACTACCCGGATGGAACTTCTTGCTCATCCATCCTAACATCTGCAAAACCTCAAATTGCAAATAGCGATAAAATTTTCATGTTAAATGTGAATTTACAGGCAAAAGTAAAATACAAAATTTGACAGAAATTTGACATAGCAGACCTTTGTTCCTGCTTCATGATTCCACCCAATTTGCTCATGTCTTTCCCCAATAATCATTATACCATAATCCATCTTCCACTTGCTATTATGAAATATAACATAATCAAGTAAAATCGAATCTATGATTTCATATAAATAAGTAAAAGGGAATCACCATCGTTTATCACCTCATCGGCAACCGACATAGCCTTCTTCCTCTCAGTAATCACTAGGCAACATCATTCAGATTTGTGGTTGGTGATAATAACGACATCAACTGATTTAGTAATAAAATATGGCGATCAATTTGGGGTTGCAACGTCGGTTCAATTGATATTGTTATACTTGATTCAGTGTTACTTTATCGACTGATATTAGTTAATCCTAGCTCAACAATCATAATGAGCATTTGCTGCACATGTAGAGAACTATGTTAAACTAATCTGCAAACTATCAAGCTCGGCTTGACATTGTTTTACATCCTTTTAGTTTTTTCATAAACTTGGTACTATATATATATGCATGTGTATGTATATATATATATATAGAGAGAGAGAGAGAGGATTATACAACACCCCTTTTTACGGGCACCCCTTTTGCACCACGAATGAGGGCCAAGCATTTATAATTAAATAAGTTAGTGGGGGAGAAAGAGTTAGTGGGAAGAGAGAGAAAAGAAAATGTGTGGTGGAAATCAGCGGGGCTAAAGGGGTGCTGCACTATTTTGGGTGCTCTTGAACGCTCCTCATATGTGTGTATATATATATATATTTAAGATTTTACATACTCAGTTGTACAACTTAAAACAAGTGAAAGACTACTCACTCTAACAAAATTCACTCATACTGAGACTCTGTACAAACTAAAGATATAAAATCACTGACATCATAACAGACAAACCTAGCTCATTCTATATAAAAGACTATCTAAATGACTCAAAAAAACCACATGAGACTCTTCTATCTAATGGTACTCTAACACTAAGTACCAGAAGAAGAGCCTGGCTCAGAATCAAGTAAACTATTCAGCTTCTTGAATTTTTCGTCTTCTTCTTCTTTCCCTTGATTTGACCGATCAGCTTCGCTCATTCCGGGTTGTCAATAACTCTCGCATCTACATCTTCCTATATATCATCCGTTTCTTTGTCCGAACTAGATTTGCGCTATATTTGATCTTGTTTGTATACGCTCTACTTGTTTGTAGTCCTTGCTGTAGCAGTTATCTTCATCCATCTCATCAACAACATCCATAGATTGCATGTCATCAGGGTTAGTAGAATACATGTCACTTTCATTCTGCAATTTACTTATCCTCTATGCTTGTAAATTATTGTCATATTGGATATCCGACTCTTGTAAGTTCTAGTTGGGAAGGTCAATGAGATCTTGAGCCCCGATAGCCTGATCATTAGGTTCTACGTCTATAGTGTTTGAATTTTCAGTCTGAGCAACCTGCTGCTTGAGGACCCAAGCCTTTTTAAATTGACACATACTACCAAAATATCCAAAGCATTGACAATTCAAGCATCTAGGAGGATTCCATTTATATTCAAATGCCTGCCATGCCAATTGGTCATTCTCATGTAAAATTGGAATATGTTTGGGATATGAAAATGAAGTCGACACTTCAACAAGCTCCCGAGCAAAAGAAGTCTTTTTGATTCCCTCGGTGAACTTATCTAATTTTATGGGACTACTAAGAATAGATACAATCTAACTTGTAACTTATGTTGTCTAGTACTCTAATGGCAATCATGGAAGATGAACCCATATAGGAATAATTTTTAATATATCATTAATAAGCTCCATTCCCATCGACCACATCTTCATCATCATTAATTTCTTATTATAATAATAAGGACCTCCTAGCAATAACTTATCACAGTCCTCTTTCCTATTAAATCTGATAAAGTGGAATCCATCTTCCTGTGAATAAATACTAAATTCCTCAGATGGCTACCATATCCTATGAATATATGCTTTGAAATAAGGGTAATACTTCTTGCAATCTACGACGTAAATTACTATGGCATTATCTCGTAGCTTTCTACCTTCTTGTAGTAATTCCATCTCTAGCTAAGCACATTCCAAATCATTAAAAGACTTCGGATCATAATACATAAGCGTAGTATCAACTGGAAGTTGGTTACCTGTGACGATGTCCTTCCAAGCTCGGCTGGTGCCTTGAAATTATTGACGTCCATTATCAGCATGCAACTGTCCCAAATCAGGTGACCTTGGCAGCAACAGACACATCGCTTACCCAGTTGCTCTTGAGACCCCAACAACTGTGTTTTTCTTCTTAGCTTTAATGTTATTTCCATCTTCCAATATGGGAAATTCATGGTTGTTGAAAATTCCTCTTTCTAAATCAGCTACAGCCTTTCCGTTTTTGAACTGTGTATATCCATTAGATGCAGCTGAATTATTCTTAGCAGTCCGAGGAGAACAAGAAGAAGAGAGCGCGGGAATCTGCTGTGAATATGCCATCTTGCAAGCATCATCTGACACAACAATTTTATCCCTTGACTGGTGGCGATTGATACTGGTTTTCCGCACCACCAGTTGAAACCCATCGTATCGTCAGCAGGATCAGGGCCTACAGATTATGTCGCATGAATTAGGGTTGCTGAATTTTGATTATCTAACAGCTGCTCGAAGGAGGTAGGAGGGGAGGACAAACACGATTTTGGAGGCAAATTAAGGTTATGACATGTTAGTGGAAAGTCTGGTGTAGGGCGGTGGTTGGTTTGCCAGGCGTATTTCGCTATCGTCAGCATGGGTATTTAATGTCGGTTCTATTTTCTCACTAGGCACACAACCTTTTAGTTGTTCAACTTCACATTACACCTGGGCTAGTTGAAGGTCTACAGATAATATAGTTGGAATCAAATATTGCATAACAGATAAGAAAGAATTGTCACAGTTGAAGGGATGAAGCCTACAATTGCAAATCAATATACCGTAGAAAAGAAGGTAAAAAAAGCTCAAATTACTAGCCATCTGCCCAAAGCTCTAGGGTTTTAATGGCAGCAATAATTAATATATAATAAGCTACAGAATAAATGGTGTAGCATAGGATTAAAGTTGTATCGGTGATACTCTGTGTTGGTACCGGTAGTAGTTATTTGGTATCAAAAATAAGATGTAATGTTAGTTTTCTGTTTTGGATAAGTTGGTATCCGTGTCACTACTTCGGTGTTCCTTATGTTCTGGTATCGGTATCGATGATATTTTGTTTCATTAATTTTCTGTTTCAGCTCCAGCTTTGGCTTCGACTCATGTGGATTTACTTCTGGTTTCGGTTCAAGCTTAGTGGTTTCACTTCTATGACTCTGGAGTAGCTTCATGGCATTTCTACATCGGTTTCGATTTAGTTTTTTATTTCTGTACTGGTTTATCTTTGTATTGTTTGTTGTTTTGGTACCGGTTTGTCGATATCGGTGTCTGTTTCCAAACACTATAAATAGGTGGTTGTAACTATGTAATAGTTAGTTCATTCTGTTATAAAATTTTGGCACCTGCCATTGTCGGAAGCCCCAACAGTTTATCACCATTTTCCGTATTCTGTTATGAATCAACAATTTGGAAGACCAAGCTTTCCGGCATCATCTCGGTCAACAAAAAATTGGTGACCAAGTTCTGACACTATCTTGATCAACGGAATTGGTGTTGTCTCAAGTCATCTCGAAAATCATCGAGATCAATGGATTGAAGTTCCATTCCGGTATAATCATCGATCAATGGAATCAAAATTGTATTGGTTTATCAATAATTGAATTTTTGTTGTACTATTGTTGCGTCAGTTTGGTATTAGAGCCATCTCGGTTCATCGTCTTCATTGTTTCAAGGTCATTTCTTTGTCCTTCATTATTTGAAGTTTATTGTTCTTCATCGTTTCGAGGAGCGATTTATTTTTATCCATTGCTTCGAGGTTCAGCTCGAAACCAGCATGTCCAAGGATTCTTTTCATTTTTAATTGAGGAATGCCGCCTAGACAAGCTAGTCGAAATCAGAATGTAGAGGATGTTTATGGACAGGAGATGAAACTCGTATGGACGAGCAGCTCAACGCTAGGATTGATGTAGGTATTGGACGACTTGAGAGGATGATTATTGATATGAATCAGAATCAACGTCACATGACACTGCCTGTATTAGAAAATATATATGGTGAAGGCAGAGGCAATGGAAGCTCTTGATTCTAGCATTAAAAGGATATGAGATCATAGATCCAAACTCAAGTGATGGATAGGCGATGGGAAGTGGGAATGAGAAAGGGCTTTTAGAATTTAAGGGAGGTATGAAAGCCGAAGAATTTCTAGATTGGATTTCCGTAGTCAAGGAAATTCTCGAGCATAAATGAGCATTGGAGGATCATCAGGTTTGATAGGTTGCTACTAGATTGAGGGGTAAATCACAGCTTGGTGGCAATTAACGAAATTGACTAGAGCAAGGATGGGAAAGTCCAAGGTGGTGACATAGAATAAAATAAAGAAAATGATAAGGGAGACATATTTGCCTTACAACTATCAATCATTGATGTATCTACGATTGTAGAATTTACGACAAGGAACTCGTCCAGTTAATGAGTATACAGAAGAATTCTACCAATTAATTGCCCGTAATTATATATCGGAGACCGAAGAATAGTTAGCTGTGAGATATATATATTAGAGGACTTCAGAGCCAAATTCAAGACATGGTCAATATGTTTGGTCCAAATTCAGTTACTAATGTACCTCAGAGAACTCTTGCATTGAAATAAGCAGGATTGACGAGGGGGTAGTTTCATGAGTTTGAACAGTCAGAACACGAATGTGGGTGGTAGTGCTCCACCAGTAAACTGAATACTACAGACTCAACAAAGGCGAAAGGAGGTGGTAATTTGAAGTGTTTTAATTGCCAAGAAATTGTCCTAAATTTTTTGAACGTCTGAAGCCTAGAAAGAGAACTATGGTGACAGATGACAATAGAGTTTGCAACGACAAGGAAGAGTTTCATCCTTCATATCCACCATAGTTTGACGAAGAACAAGAAGAAATTGTAACTGGTGATGAAGGGTTTAACTTGATGATGAGATGGGCATGTCTAACTCCGAAGATAGTCGACGAAACTGAATGTTTATAAAGCAATATTTTCCAATCTACATGCACTATTTGGGAAAAGATTGTTGGTTTGTGACTAATGCGAGTGTTGATGTTTTGGACAGCCCATCAAGGCTCGACGACGCCACGGGCTTGTGCTTTGGATGCTTGAAGTGGGTAGCCAAAGCCAAGAAGTGGGCCGATCGAGGAGGCCCGTCACTTAAATTTATCTCCCACACCAGATATGGTCCAAGAGAAGCCCGATGTGACCAGGCATACTTAGCCATACCGCACCCAGCTGTGAACCGAAGGCCCGCCTGCAGAATAGCTCATCCCTGACCTTACCCGTTCCAAGCCATCCGAATCAGACGGTTCAATTTCCTCCTATTGTCGGTACTCCGAGGAATACCAGTTCCTTAGGAGGAAAATACTTCTTCAGATTTAACTACTCTTTTGGATCCTGCAACACGTGTCCAAGTCGGTTCAAGTACTGTATCACATATAAATACCCCTTCTGAACTCAGAAGAAGAGACTTTTGGATGTTTGGAGACCCTAACTTTCGAATAATTGTTGATCTCTTGTTGTACCGCAATTATAACTATTATGTTTAATAGTTGAAAGAGTATATAAGAGATTACAAAGTGGACGTAGGCTCATTAACGCCGAACCACTATAAATTTGTGTGTGATTTTCTCTATTTCCAGTTTTTACAATCATTAATCTTCATTTGTTCTCTACATAACCCTTTCTTTGGGTGTTGTGCCAATTTTTTATGTCAACACTTTGGTGCTTTAACTGAGAAGTGATATTCTCAGCCTAATACAGATTTTTGCTCTAATTTTGGAGCACCAAGTCCGAGAGGAGAATCTTACCTTCAGTCTTATATTGTTGAGTTATGGCTAGAAAAACAGCGCGTAATACCGGAAAATAACCACAGGTTGGGACATCTGCGGAAGCGGCCGGCGGATCAACCGCACCCGAAACTGCTTCGGATCAACCTGTACTCTCCAAGCAGTAGATCCAGCCGAGTTTATGACTGTGTTAAACCAGCTCGGGAAAACCACGAATGCCTTAAAAGTTCACGCTTGCAAAAATGCCTTGATGCGACAGGATATGAATTGCATGTCAAGGCAATGGGAGGAGTTCAGAAATCAGCAAACTCGGGGGGTCAGGGACAAACAATGCCCCCCCTCCCCAGTTAGACCTTATTTCGGAGAGCTAGTCATCATTCGGGGGAAGCGGGGATCCACATCGGCCTCGACGTCCGTTAGAAAGACCCCAGAAAGTCTGCCAGTTGCGTCTCGAGGGACGTCAAGACCAGCCAGGGGCATGTGACCAAACTCAGGTTAACCAGGTCAAGGTGGAGACCGTCGGTCCTGTAGCCCCACAAAACCGAGAATCGTCTCCTCCTACTCATCAGAATGCTACCCTGGGAGATCGGGCCCCTATTCATCTCCCCCGGAATCTTGTGATTGACCGAGATACCTAGGGAGGAAGAAGGACTGCCCGGACGGCAAGTCAGACGACGTTACCCGATGAAAGAACCAGGATAGGTCGGTCGGTCGAGGAAGCCGATCGAGACACAATCATTCCACTGAATCTGACCGCCACAGTACGGAAGATCATGAACGACGGTCGAGGACATAGGAATGAGGACTGGGGGTAGATCGAAGCCATACACCATTCACCAATGACATCTTACGGGCAGAATTCCCCAAGAGATTCAACATGCCCCAGATGAACCAGTACGACGGCACCTCCGACCCACAGCAGCATCTGATAAGGTATTTATGGCACATGGAGGTAGCGGTGGCTCCGGACACCATCAAATGCAAATACTTTCCAATCTTTTTGAGCTGAGTAGCACTCATGTGGTTCGTGCACCTATGTGAGGTCGGTACCAAAATTTAAAGGTTTGAGAGAGAAATTCTTGAATCAATTCCGCCTCAACACCGCCAAATCGAAGCATGTCATGGCTCTTTCAGTAGTCTAGTAGGGAAGGGGCTAATTCCTGAGAAATTATCTTAATCGATTCAACCGGGCTGCCACTGAAGTAAGCAACCCTAATCATTAAATTGTCCTGATGGCCATGATCGATGGCATCGATAAGCGAACAGAGTTCGGAAAGTATTTTATTGGGAAGTCACCCACAACGATTAAAGCGTTTATGAGAAGACCCACATCCAATTGAGGCAAGAGGATGCACACTTAGAAGAGGAGGATGGGCCGAGAAATGCATCTTCCATACCGATTCAGAGCAACGTCACAGTCAAACAGTTAGGGGATAATTCAGGAAAGGTATAAGTAAATGTTCTGGACCATGGTAAATGGAATGGAGAAGGATCAAAGGAAGCCAGTGGGAACCCTGGACAAAGGGGAAATGCTAGGAAACGACCCCGGTTCCAAGTTTTTGAAACCTATATAGCCTTGAACAATACGCTGGAGAATATCTATCTTGATACCTGCAGAACGGTCCAATATAAGAAATCGCACCTACGTGAACCTATAGAGAAGGAGCGGGCAACTGGGAAGTATTGCTTATTACATGAAATTTACGAACATATGACCAACGAGTGTCGGCATCTCAGAGATATCATTAAGAGGCTAATTCGAGAGGGAAAACTTGATGAATATAAGACAGCCTCAAGAGACAAGGGGCACGGGACTTCAGCACCCAAGCAAGACCAGGCAACACCTCGGGCCACCACCCAGGAGAAAGGAAAGGGTATTGTGATCAATACCATTGTTGGGGGACCACATCCAGCAGGTTAAGGCATCCGATCCATGGAGCGTTATGTAAACTCAACGAAACACCCCGACGTTGCATAAATAAGTCCCCAAGAAGCTGCAAGTCCTGTTAAACAGAGAAAAACAATGTCCAACGATATCGTCTTCCTTGACCGGGATTCGAGCGGCATAGAGGCCCCAACGGTCGATCCGCTGGTGTTAACAGCCATTATCGGACCAGCTACGGTGTGAAAGGTTCTGGTCGACAATGGAAGCTCAGTGAACATTTTGTTCAAATAGGCCTATGACCAAATGAAATTAGAGCTGAAGGACTTGAAGCCATGTACCTGCCAGATATGAAGTTTCAATGGAGCTTCGACTGAACCAATCGGCCAAGTTAAGCTATCTGTAGAGTTGGGAGATGGAGACTGCCGGAGAGTTAGAATTTTGCCATTTGTTAAGTATCGCTCTCTGGTGTTTACTTTTGAAATTCCCGACTGATAGTGGAATTGGGACAGTATGAGGAGATCAAGTAACAGGTTAAGCCTGCTACTTGGCAAAATTGAAAGAGCTACGAGGCGGTAGCAGCAAAGAGTCTGAAAAATCCTCTCCCTCCGCGGAGGGGAAAGAAACATAGCAACTACATCCCGGTCGGGACCGTCCATCTGTGAAGTCGAGGACATCAACCCAAGAGAGGACGGAGAACCAAGATATAGAAAGGCAGCCCCGAATGAGGCTACCATGGAGATTTCCATCGATGGAGACGACCCTACCAGGGTTCTAAAGATCAGGTCCCACCTTGATCCCCTTCGAACGAGGGAATTGACTGAATTTCTCCGTGCAAACCTGGATGTTTTTGCATGGACCCACTTTGACATGTGTGGAATTTCACCTTCCACTATACCTCACTCCGTCAGCATTAGCTTGAAGTATACCCTGATAAAGCAGAAGAGGTGAATGCTTGTCCCCGAAAGATCTACGGCCTTGAAAGAAGAAATTGGGAAGCTGCAAGCCAATGGATTTATCCTGGACTCGACTTATCCCAACAGGATGGCGAACCCGGTGCTTGTAAATAAGGCTAACGGAAGTGGTGAACTTGTATTGATTTTTCCAACCTGAATAAAGCGTGCCCGAAGGATAGTTTCCCATTTCCTAGAATAGACAAATTGGTGGACTCGACCGCTAGGAACGAACTCTTATCTTTCATGGACGCATACTCGGGATGTAACAAGATCGCCATGAATGTCCCCGACCAAGAGCACACTAGCTTTATCACTGACCTTAGGCTATATTGTAATGTGGTTATGCCCTTTGGATTGAAGAACGCGGGGGCAACCTATCAATGATTGGTTAATCGAATGTTTCACAATCAGATAGGGAAGACGATGGAGGTATACGTGGAAACATGCTGGTAAAATAGAGACAATCATCCGACCACGTGAGTGACCTGTCAGAAATGTTCGACATCCTCCAAAGGTATGGAATGAAACTAAATCCTTTAAAGTGTTCTTTATGAGCAGCATCGGGCAAGTTTCTGCGCTTTATAGCTAGCTCTCGATGGATCGAAATTAGTCCTGACACTGGGGGCAAGAGGGTCGATGAATAACCCGGACTAGGGTAGGATTCGAGTAACTCTCAAAGGATGTAATGAGATAGGAAATCCAAACGACATTTCCATTCTTGACGTATCCAGCACAGAATTGACACAAGTATTTAAAGACAAATAGATTTTCATTTATGATAACGTGGCATGATTACAAAATTTTGTTGTATGACAGGTACAGTTTAAACATCATCCCCAGAGGTACAAAATTGATAATAACAAAAACGTGAGGGTCGCACTCGCATGAAACTTCCAGAGGGCCTAAAAGAAAATTTACCACAAACAAATTTAAAACGGAGGTGCCATATCCCCACGCTTGATCATATCTGCTAGCTCTTTCTGCTTGACCATTTCCACCGCCTCCTTGGTGCTCAATCTTCATCTAGATCCCCCAAGCATGCTTCCAAATGAACGGTGAACTGGTGCTGAGACTTGTGAGTTGGTAGAGTCCGCAAAAGGAGGAACCTCGATCGAAAAAAGGATGGTCGGAGGGATAGCTTGGATAGGCTGAATATTCAAAGAGTCTTTCGATGGCTCGGGCTTCTTGAAAGAAATGTCCTTCTCACTCTGAGCTATGATCTCGGCCATGGATGGACGGTCACCTATCTTAGACTCTCCGACAACCTCAATGTCGTCATCCTCTGATGATCCTATATCGATCTTCTCCTCCCTCAAGACTTCGGTTGCATCCTCAGCGCTACTCTTATCCCCGACAATAGTTTCTACCTCTATACTCTCCTTCACCAATGAAGCACCTGCAGCAGAAATCATAAGTCAAAGTCAGCTAAGTAACTATAGGACTAGTGCATGAGCTTACCTCCAATATCGGGCTTGGTCGGCTGTTATTCCACGAACCTAGCTAGTTTGGGGGGAGGAATAAATGTCGAACCCATTTCCATATTTGCAGGAGGGGAAGAGAGGAATACTTTGGTCCGACTTCTACTGACTTTTTTCTCGGGGGCCGACTTCCCCTTCACTCTGGGGCGTTCTGCCTCGACCACCCTCTTTTCTTGGCTTCTTCCCTCAGCGAATACTGCTCGCTCATTGTCATTCAGAATACGAATCATCAAAGCTTCTTCATCCACTGGTTGCCTTTTGCTGTGTCTCTCTCTTCTCTCAAAATTATTCTCCATATATCAGCCAATATCGTGGAATACCTCGGCATATAAGACAGATCCCTTTGGAGAAGGAACCGTACAAAGAATGAAAGAGTGTGACGTCCAAGTCCCTTTTCTAGTTCGGACATCTCCCGAGTGTGGTCGGCTTTGATGGTTTGAATGTCGATATCATGTTGAAGCTTCAAGTTGTTAGCTGACTCAATTGTCACGGCAGCATTCTCCTTGTCTAGTCAGACGAATTGAGAAGAGCCTTGAGCTTCTGCACCTCCAGGATTAGCCGACCTTTTTCTCTCTGCAATGTTGCAACCTCCCCCTTTAAATAACATGACTCTCAGGTTTTCAGTTGGAGACGGGCAATCAAATCTTTTATAGATTTTTCATGATTTTCCTTAGCGGCCACCGCCTGGGACTCACAGTCGATGATTTTTTTCTCGAGGAACCCGAAAATCTTCTTGTCCCACTCCACTTCCCTCTTCAGACTGGTGATTTTGGCTAGCTTGTCATTTAGTGCCTTGCTCTTTTGCTTGGGGTACTCGTGCATCACGTCATATTGGTCAAAATCATTTCGGATGCGTTGACGGAAACTATGAGGAAGTGGTTGCAGTTCTGGAGGAGGTTCAATTCCCGTGAAAATGAGGTTAGGGAAATCTCTCTCTAGCTCTTTAACTCATCCGATGGGAGAAGGGTCGACCGAAGGTCTGAAGCGACTTAGGATAGCCTCGAAATGCTCGGTTTACCATTGCCTTAGGGGATCTTACCTTAAGAGCAGGGGGAAAGCCGAAGCTCGGGAGACTTATCTTCTTTTGTCTTCTTAGGCCGACTCCCGTGTCCTTCCTTGCCCTTCGACGCTCGTTCATGCTTTCCCAATTTTCTCTCCCAACTCATCTTTCCCTTGAATCTTCTCCTTCTCTTTCTCTTTTTCTTTTTCTCTCTCTCTTTCTTTGTCTCTTCTTCTATCTTTGTCTTTCTTTTCCTTCTTTCCCTTGTGGTTATCATCTTCATCATCGTCTCCTTGCCTAACATGCTGCAAAGTGGGCTCGATTGGCCCGATACCCGTTAGGAGGGAGGCAAAAATATTGCCATAAAATTCTTCATCGATGTCCTCTGAGAAAAGAAAAGAAATTACAATGGGTCCAGTCGACACTCAATTTACACATAAGAAAATAGTACTGTGACGTGTAAATTCTATGTGACAAATTATTTAGATGGACCCTGTACTGATGTTAAGATCGTACCTTCGACACCTTCTTGGTCGATCGGAAAAGACATCCCCTCAGACTGATTGGCAAAAATTTGGTTTGGATCTAAGCTCTGTGGGGAAAGAATGATCTCTGACATCTGCAGCTTTTCCAAACCATGAAGAGGGGATGCAGCATGTTCTTCCTGCAAATCATGGAACGTGGAAAAATATTTCTGGACCTCAGAATCTCTCAAGCGATCCTCAACGGGGTTATCTTTGGCTGGCTCCCATCGCACTTTCTTTGGAATTTTCTTAGCAGGAACTTTCTCTCTTTTTCGACGCTCGACCTCCCGACGCTCAGCCTCTCGAACCCGTCTTTTGAAAGTAGGCTTTTTTGAATGGAGTTTCTTTTTCTCCCCAGGCGAGGAATGGACCGAAGTTTCCCCGACCAAATGGGTCATGTGCGTATTCCTTGATTTTCTTTTGGCTATGGGAATCTACCCTCGGCTCAGTGTTGTTGACCTGGATCCCTCCTTCAGTGACTTGATTGTTTTATCCTTATCAAGGAGGGCATACCGATGTAAGTGGTCATCAGTCAAGCATTTCCAGAACCACTGCCGCTTGGGTTTCAACTTAATCAGCTGCATATGGCGTTCTTCAAACACTTTCTCCTCAAACCTTATTGGATCCTCCCATGTAAAAGAAATGGTAGGCATAAAGACTGTATTATGGATGTATCGACCGACAAAGAAACTTACTGCATTGAAGCCAATATCGAGCGCATCCCGGCTGCTCTTTAATCCAAAACCATTCCTGCTTTGGATCTCCCACCTTGCTTGGAATCTCTTCAATAATCTTCCAACCTCGAGCAGCTTCAAAGTAAAGATGAGAAGGGGATTGTTTCTTGTTGTGTCTGAAATAAAAGAAGATAGCTAGGTCATCAAAGGTCGGAGGGTGACCCAAGTACTTCATGAACAAGTAGTAGAAAGATAATAGATTGCCATAGGCAATTGGGTGGAACTGCATCATAGCCAGGTTCATCTGCAATAAGAAATTGACAATGAATGAAGGAAAAGGGGGGATAACTCCACATTACACATTGGGAGAGATATTGCCATATAACGTTCTGGGGTTTGTGAGGTCGATCAGTTTTGCTGCAGAAGAAGGACATCTCCAAAAGAAATATTATGCTTGGCGGTCAAATTCTACAGCCGCTGGAGAGTTATTTTGGTCCTTTTTTCATCCAGGGGGATTTCTAGAATTTCTGCACATGGAAGCATGTTGGGTGCTATGGGAATGAGTGATGCTTCATTTAACTCGACCGTAATTTCCGAAGGAGGTAGTGGACTTGTCGAACGAATTTGAGGGTCGCTATCAGAATCAGACTCTGAGTGGGCCGACGAATCAGAAGTACAATCTACTATAATGGAAAAGGACAACTCCTTGCCCGATCTCTGCTTGTGAGTGCCACATGCTTTAACTATCGTTAGATGGAAAGATTATCGAGCTGAATTAAAGGTTGATTCAAAAGAGGTTAGTACCGCTTTACCGTGCTATCTCAATAAATGACAAGCCACAGAAATCACAATTTGCTTCCATATGTCAGATTGAACAAAGGTCGCTATCTTTTTCACCATCCTTTCAAACACTACCACGTGTCCAAGTGTTTTACATCACCCTGACACACGAGACATTATGAAAAGGTGGGAAGTCTCTCTACCCCCATGGCATAATCGGGTTAACAGATCCGACACCATCCGATTTTTTATAAAATAGCATTGGAATCACCACTGACGGTCAGATCGCTGCTGACTCCGACGACCTGACATTGATGATCCCAATTACAGATTATGTAGAACCCAAATTACAAAGAGAAAACAGAATGAAAAGAGATCTTGCACAAGAATAAAGTCAAAGTATTTTGAAAAGAAGGAAGAATTGGTATTTACCTGAAAAAGATGATCTTAGTTAGAAACGACGACCTTGAAGACGGTTATATTTCTTCTTCTTTCTATGGAGCAGTAAGTCAGTTTTTTGAGATAGGAGAAGTAAAAAAGGAAAAGGTAAAAAGGGTTTATCTTTTATAATACGATGGGATGACTATTCGCATCCGATTGATAAGACCCACGAATCAGACTCGGCTGATGTGTAAAGCCATCGTCGAACCAAGGTCTGCCGACAAGACAAATGACAGTAAGGTGTCATTATTACCTTAGCTCGTTTAAGTTTACAAAATGGTTGATAGACTTATTTCAATTTCTGAAGTTCATTAAACGGGTGGCTCATACCAACTTGTGGAATTCTTCGGTTAACATGGAAAGACTTGTCCAAAGCGCATGTTCACAAAGTATGTGCCGTCTCCAACGCAACATATTTTGGAGGGCAAAGTGTTGATGGGCCTTTCGGACAGCCCATCAAGGCTCGACAACGCCACGGGCTCGTGCCTTGGATGCTCGAAGTGGGTAGGCAAAGCCAAGAAGTGGGCCGATCGAGGAGGCCCGTCACTTAAATTTATCTCCCACACCAGGTATGGTCCAAGAGAAGCCCGATGTGACTAGGCATACTTAGCCATACATCACCAAGTTGTGAACTGAAGGCCCGCCTGCAGAATAGATTATTCCTGACCTTACCCATTCCAAGCCATCTGAATCAGACGGATTAATTGCCACCTATTGTCGGCACTCCGAGGAATACCAGTTCCTTAGGAGGAAAATACTTCTTTAGACTTAACGACTCTTTTGGACCCTACAACACGTGTCCAAGCCGGTTCAAGTACTATATCACCTATAAATACCCCTTGTGAACTCAAAAGAAGGGACTTTTGGAAGTTTGGAGACTCTAACTTCCGAATATTTGTTGATCTCTTATTGTACCGCCATTGTAACTATTTTGTCTAATAGTTGAAAGAGTATATAAGAGATTATAAAGTGGACGTAGGCTCATTAACGCTAGACCGCTATAAATTTGTGTGTGATTTTCTCTATTTCCAGTTTTTACAATCATTAGTCTTCATTTATTCTCTACATAACCCTTTCTTTGGGTGTTGGGCCAATTTTTAGTGTCAACGGCGAGGAGCTGTAACAACAACATTTCAGAGGAAGTTGTTCAAAAGCTTGAAATTAAGACAAATTAGCATCCTCGACCATACAAGCTAGCATGGTTGAAGAAAGGAGGAGAGGTAATGGTTTCTAAATGAGCATTTATTCCTTTTTCTATTGGTCTCAAGTATAAAGATGAAATTTGGTGTGGCTTTGTGAATATGGATGTATGTCATCTCTTGTCGGGGAGTCCATGGCAATATAACAGGGCTGTACAACATGATGGGTGCACAAACAACTATAGTTTCATATTCGAAGGCACTAAAATCACTTTCGTTCTTAAGAGGCGTGATCGAAGTGGAGCAAAACCTGATAAGAAGACAGAGACTGTCTATTTGCTATCGATGAATGACTTTGTGGACTAGATGAAAAAAGTGGCGAGATGTATTTGTTAGTGGGATTCGATGCTACGGAAAATGATGAAATTCCTGAATTAGTAAAGCCATTATCGTGTTCATTCGAAGATGTATTTGTTAAATTCAACACCAATTCTAGTACATCCTGATTTCCATCAACCATTCGAAATTCATACCGATACTTCAAAAGTTGGTATTGGAGGTGTGTTGAGTCAGAATGGAAGGCCTATTGCTTATTTTACTAAGAAATTGTCCGGGGCGAAGACGAGATATAACACTTATGGTGTTGAGTTCTATGCTGTGGTTCAAGCCATCAAACACTGGAGACATTATCTTTTCCATAAGGAATTCATTTTGTATACAGATCATGAGGCTTTGAAACATCTCAAGGATCAAGTCAAGGTGGCAGTTAGACATGCGTCATGGATTGCCTATCTACAACAGTTCACATTTGTAGTAAAGCATAAGGCGAGAATTACAAATAAAGTAGCTGATGCATTAAGATGGAAGGGAAATATTTTGAAAAAAATAAGAGCTAAAGTGTTAGGATTTGGTACACTTCCAGAGCTATTGACTAGTGATCCTTATTTCTCAAAGATTTAAGATAAAGAAAGGCAGAGCAACAGACTTTTCATTGGTGGAGGATTTTCTATTCAAAGGGAAACAACTGTGCATTCCTCAGTGTAGTCCCCAATTGAAGATAATTAAAGAACTGCACAGTGAAGGGCATGTAGGTCCATAACATACATTGCAGCTGATCTTGGATTCATACTATTGTCCTTTGATGCGTAAAGAGGTGGAAAAATTTGTGCAGAGGTGCCGTCTTCATCAAGTGTCCAATGGGACGGCAACTAATGCGGGATTACATATGACATTACCCATTCCTTCTCGACCACGAGTAGATGTGAGCATGGATTTTTTTTTTTTGAGTTTACCAAGGCACGGCGAGGAAACGATTCCATTTACGTAGTCGTTGATCGATTTTTGAAAATGGTTCATTTTATTGCTTGCAAGAAAACGGCCGATGCAGTGAATGTAGCTCAACTATATTTTCGGGAGATATATCGTCTTCATGGGTTACCCGATTTGTTTGTTTCAGATCATGATACTTAGTTCTTAAGACATTTTTGGATCAGTTTGTGGATGATGGTGGGTATAGAATTGAAGTTGAGTAGTGTGTATCATCCACAAACGGATGGACAAATAGAGGTGGTGAATAGATCATCGGGTAACTTGTTGAGGCGCCTTGTTAATGATAACTTGAAAAGCTGGGATTTGAAGTTGTGCCTAACTGAATTTGCTGATAATCATGCTATCAATCGCAGTAACGGATTCAGTCCTTTCAAGAATGTACATTTATCAGTTCCAAAAGGGCCCTTAGATTTAACTACAGTGATATGGCAAGATAAAATGTAGGGAAAATCCATTTATCTTGTCTCGAGGTTGCAGGAGCTCCATCATGTGGTAAAGAAATGGTTGGTTGAAGCAAGTCACAAGTACAAGCAAGCTACTAATTCGAAGCATAGAAATGTCGAGTTTCAGGAAGGTGATTTTGTGTGGGTTGTGCTAACGAAAGACCAATTTCCTACCGGTAGATATAACAAATTAGCTTCCAGAAAGATTGGTCCTTCGGAGATTGTTAAGGACCCAACGCTTATCAACTGAGGTTACCAAGTCATATTCGCACTGCTAATGCTTCCAACGTCAAACATTTGTTACCATACTACGAGAATGATTTAGTTGAAGAGGCTGTTGTGAATTCGTGGGTGAATTCTTTTGAACCAGGGGAGGATGGTGTAGCACAGGATTAAAGTGGTATTGGTGATACTCTGTGTAGGCACCGATAGTAGCTATTCAGTATTTAAAATAAGCTGTGATGTTAATTTTATGTTTTGGATCAGTTGGTATCGGTATCGCTACTTCGGTGTTCCTTATGTTATGGTATCGGTATCGATGATATTCTGTTTCATTAATTTCCTGTTTCAGCTTCGGGTTCGACTCAAGTGGATTTACTTTTGGTTTCGTTTCTATGACTCTGGAGTAGCTTTGTGGCATTTTTTTTGTTGGTTCCAGTTTGGTTTTATATTTCTGTATCAGTTTATCTTTGTATTTTTTGT
Source organism: Allium sativum (assembly GCA_030737875.1). Taxonomy (NCBI): domain Eukaryota; kingdom Viridiplantae; phylum Streptophyta; class Magnoliopsida; order Asparagales; family Amaryllidaceae; genus Allium; species Allium sativum. The sequence continues at coordinate 6,687,023 of CM060912.1, forward strand.
TGTTTCGATACCGGTGTATCAGTACCGGTGTCTGTTTCCAAGCACTATAAATATGTGGTAGTAAGCATGTAATAGTTAGTTGATTCTGTTATAAAATTTTGGCATCCGTCATTATTGGAAGATCCAACAGTTTAACCCCATTTTTGGTATTCTATTGTGAATCTACGATTTGAAAGACCAAGCTTTCCTGCATCATCTCGATCAATGGAAAATTAGTGACCAAGTTCCGGCATCGTCTCAATTATGGTATTTTGTGTTATCTCAAGTCATCTCGAAAATCATTGAGATCAATGGATTGAAGTTCCATTCCGGCATCATCACCGATCAACGAAATCGGAGTTGTATCGATTTATCAATAATTGAATTTGTGTTATTCTACCACTGCGCCAATAAATGAAGTATTTTGCTAAAAGCACCTAAAAATTTTCTTCCTAATACGATGAGTGGTATTAGGAAGTGTAAAACTGGTGCTTTTAGCACTACATCACCATGTGAAACTAAAAGCACCAAGTTTTACACTTCTTGATACTATTTATGGTATTTAAGAAAAAGAAATCTGGACGCTTTTAGTAGTACTCAAAATAAATAATGAAAGTACCCTTCTGATAAAATTTCATACAACGTAAATGTAAATGCTAAAAAGAATAAACAAAACTAAGTTCAATAAGAAAATAATGCAACATGATAGATTTGAAACAAAAATATACTTAATCATTATAGAGGCTAAATACTTCTCAAAATCCCTGTTAACTAATGAAAATTAACGACCGCTTACCAAATCCTTGGTCTGAATTTATAATCTTCATTGAATTAGGAAATCGATGTAACTCCAAAGCTGAACTGACAATGCTAATTGAGGTAAATATTAGTGGATAATCGTTTAACCGTTGATATTCGATAACTTGTAGAGGATAATCGATAATCAATGATGAGAATATGAGTGATCTCGATTTGTAATTTGATTAAGACTTTTCTGAAATCGTAGTTTGAGAAGACAATTTTCATGTATTTATTTTTCTATGGTTACTGTGGTTGGAAAAGTGTTTACAAAGAACCAAAATTTAAAGAAAGTAATTCTAGAATTTCAAGACGATATGCCTGAAATAAGTTAATTGAATTTACATTATTAATAATAGAGATAAAGATATAGATTCAATTATATCGTTATTTATAATTATCTTGAAAGCAGCACGTGAACTTCTAAATTTGTACTTCATATAGATTTCTTTAAACAGTTGACATTCCAAAGAGTAGAATCTAAATGAAAAATCATTGATTTTTGTAAATATTAACATTGCTTAAAATTAGAATCTTATAAATTTTATTTTACAAATTCAAAATGTTTTTTCACATATATTACCAAACTTAATATCACCTAAAAATAAGATCCTACAAATAAACTTCATATACATTTAATAACAAAAATAAAAATTACATTGATAAGAAAAAAGTTGCAACTTCGAAACTGAAATTCGAACTAACTACACATGATCTAAATGCAAAAAACATAGCTAAATACTTATTAAAAGAAACATTTCTTTTGAAGGCTGATTTGTTGAAGTGGTGGGGAATTGATCTAGTTGACACTAGTTAAGCCTTTTGGTTTTTTTTATTTGGTTGTATGATGATTTGGTGTTGTTTTATGATGTAAGTTTGATGTTGTTTGCTTATATTGTTAATATATGGCATTTATATGTATTATTTTCCTTTATATCGCACCCATCTAAGTTAGAGGACTATAAGGTTTTGATGAGAAATATAAACAAAGTAAATAATTAGTATTAGCAATAAAGTGTACCAATTTTCATATATCTATACTAATAATACAAATACCTCTCCATGGTGAAGCTTTTTTGAATGGTCAAAAAAATCCTTTGGTTTCAACGCAAGTGAACTTAATTGTAATGTTTAACGGAAGGGTGAAATTGTAATTGCAAACACACATATCCAAAACCCACTACTGTTTTCGTTGGTCAAACTATGTCGGTAGTTTTCTTTTTTCCTCCACTTTTCCACTCCGTTATTCACGTCTTCTTCCTTCTTTTTTTGCAAAAAAAAAAATGGCGTCTGCCCTTCATACCTACTCCACTACCCTGTTATTTTTCGTTCTTTTCAGATCTCCTCCTACCATTGACCTCCGTCTGCTTTATTTCGTCTTCACCGCCAGTTACTTCTGATTTCCCGTTAACCCCACCGTTCCCGTTTTGTTTTTGGCTTCCTTATCATCCCATAATCGAGTACTGTCCAGATCTGCATGTTTACACCCTACTGCTCTCCAGATCTGCTTCTTTACACCCGCAACAACCTTTTTTCTGACGCTGACATCTTCAGTCCAGGTAAACTCCGATTTTAATACAATCACTTCACCTTATTCCTCTCCCGTAATGTTATTTTCTCCAAACCTGCAGGTATCCATGTTTGTGCAGCTGGACATTGATTTCTGAGCTGTATCACCGAGGTACCTACCAACTTTGAACGACCAATATTAGTACTATTTATTACGTGCTTAATTTTGAAACATTGACATGGTAGCTGACTTCAGTAATGCAATTTTTACTACTATATTGAGTGTACTTGCGTATTATTGTGCCTGAGGTCGTTGTTTTGATTGTTGAATGTGTTGTTTTGATAGCTCAATCTGTTGTGTGATATACTTAAGTATATTACATCACCAAAAAGTTTGATAGCTTGATGTCTTTCTAAACCTTCAAATGGTGCATTTACAGAAAATTATTAACAATTATTTATGAACTAATAATTATTTTATGACAGTGATACTTAGCACATACAAAAAAAAGGATTATACAAAGTCATGTTTAATTATATTGCCTGATTTAAATTTGTTCTACTTATATCACCAATATTACACACAAATACTGAGTAACATTCTTACTGTTTGTCTGTAATATTGGTGATTCAAATACCTGGGTGGGTTGCTCTATCATAACCATGATGTTATGAATTTTGACCTTTATCAAAAAATGTTAATTGTTTTGGAACAGCTTTAAAAGTATGTGTTCATGTTTATCACCATGGTTCTTAAGTTCAATGGGTTGAAATCCGCCTAGGTCATTAAATAATTTATAAACTATTTCTACTGATCTTTGGGTTTTCCACTGTTACCATTGAGTAAACAAATAATGTAGAAGCACGCTCATTTCATTAGTTTTTTTCATTCAGTTCTCACAATCTGGAAATCGTCACCATGGTTCATAAGTTCAATGGGTTTAAATCTGCCCGGGTCATTAAATAATTTATATAGTATTTCTAATGATCTTTGGGTTTTGCACTGTTAGCATTGAATAAACAAATAATGTACAAGCACGCTCATGTCATTAGTTGTTTTCATTTAGTTGTCACAATCTGGAAATCGTGATTCCGTTTTTGTACATTTTGCCTTTTCATTTGTTAGTGGATGTCATCCTTTCCTAAACCAAGTTTGTGGCTTTCTCTGTTTCACGGCTTTGAATGTAATTTCAATAACTTAAGTTCTTAGCTTAGTTATTGAAATAACCAAGTTTGTGGTTTTTGTTTTATTTTAATTGTTTACGCACATATATGTGGGTACAATGCAATCTTAACTTTGAATTTTTGGTAGTACTTTTGGTTTGGGTGTGTTGTCGTTGCATATACCGTAATTGAACTCAAATTTGGAATTATTATGAGATATTACTTCTCTATGTGCATTAATCTTGAATCCCTTTATTTTTATAATAGTTCATTTTTTTTCTTAAATTTAACCGTGAATCTTTTCCCACATTGGTTCCTACTTTGAAATTCAAGTATCTTTATTTCGTACACTTGCCTAGCTTCAACCTTGGCATGTTAATACATTTAACAATGTTTCTGTTCTTTGATGGATGCTTGAAGGTCTGAAGTATAGTACAGCTATTTTAGTGGGTGGAGAGACAACCATGGGCTTTTTACTTCACTATCCTTTGTTCGTGTAATTTTTGCATGGATTCATGCTCATAATTTGGGATTTGTGCCTTTTTATTATTTTACTCGCTTTCCTGTTATACTTGATAAGTTGTACATTCTATGGTTCATCTCTCAGAAAATACTACCATTTTTTAACACCCCTATCCATTTTTGATAAATGTTACATATGTTATTGGATTGCCTAATCCATATATGACCCATCATCAAACAACAATAAATATTTGCGATGAAATTTTGTTTTCTCTATCCAGGTAATTTTGGCAAATAAAATCATATTATATGATGATACAATATGAACATTGTGCAAATAATTATTTTCACATAATTAACTTTGGTTTTGTATGGAAAAAAAAATATGTATGACAAATTGGTTTTGACCATGGTAGCACTTGAATTCATGGAAAAGTGTTATTTAATTAATTAACGATTATATGAGTTTAATTAATTTTGAAACTGTCTACTTTTGGTACAAGTTTAAATATCCAAAGCTTTTGTCTCAGTGCTGACTTTGCATGATAGAAGCTATCCATGGGTGTGACAGACGTCCTTATTCAACTGCTCTTATATCATGATCGGGTGGCCTTATTCTTCTTCTCCTTTTTGAGGATCCCAACAATATTTTTGCCCATGAAATGTTTCCCTCCGAGGCTATATATTGAAGAGGTATTTGCGTTAGTGCCATTTAGAAAAAAATTCTAAATATTTTCACAAATGCATTAGTATTAAGGTTGTTTAGTTCAGCAATAATAATCACGTAGATGTTAAGACCAGCAAATATGTGTTTCGTTCACTTCACTTTGACTATGCTTCTTATATCATAGTTACCTTTTTTCATATGCACGTAGCAGTCCTTCGTTCATAATAAGATTGCTTAATGTATCAAATATTATGTTCAGTCATACTATCATGGTTCCTACTTTGAAATTCAAGTATCTTTATTTGGTACACTTCCCTAGCTTCTACCTTGGCATGTTAATAAATTTAACAATGTTTTTGTTCTTTTACGGATGCTTGAAGGTCTGAAGTATAGTAGAGCTATTTTAGTGGGTTGAGAGACAACCATGGGCTTTTTACTTCACTATCCTTTGTTCATGCAATTTTTGCATGGATTCATGCTCAGAATTTGGGCTTTGTAGCTTTTTATTATTTTATTTGCTTCGCTGTTATACTTGATAAGCTGTACATTATATGGTTCATCTATTAGAAAATACTACCATTTTTTAAGCCCCCTACCCATTTTTGACAAATGTTACATATGTTATTGGATTGTCTAATCCATATATGACCCATCATCAAACAACAATAAATATTTGCGATGATATTTTTTTTCTCTACCCAGGTAATTTTGGCAAATGAAATCATTTTATATTATGATACAATATGAACATTGTGCAAATAATTATTTTCACATAATTAAGTTTGGTTTTGTACAGAAAAAATATGTATGCCAAATTGGTTTTGAGCATGGTAGCACTTGAATTCATTGAAAAGTGTTATTTACTTATTTAAGGATTATATAAGTTTAATTAATTTTGAAACTGTCTACTTTTGGTACAGGTTTAAATATCCAAAGCTTTGGTCTCAGTGCTGACTTTGCATGATAGAATCTATCCATGGGTGTGACAGACGTGCTTATTCAACTGCTCTTATATCATGATCGAGTGGCCTTATTCTTCTTCTCCTCTTTGACGATCCCAACAATATTTTTACCCATGAAAGGTTTCCCTCCGAGGCTGTATATATTGAAGAGGTATTTGCATTACTGCCATTTATAAAAAAATTCTAAATATTTTTATGAATGCATTAGTATTAAGGTTGTTTAGTTCAGCAATAATAATCACGTAGATGTTAAGACCAGCAAATATGTGTTTTCTTCACTTCACTTTGACTGTGCTTCTTATATCATGGTTACCTTTTTTCATATGCACGTAGCAGTCCTTCATTCATATTAACATTGCTTAATGTATCAAATATTCTGTTCAGTCATACTGACATCCATCTATGTAGCATATGCACAGATTTAGTTTTACAGTATTTGAAACTTTTTTGTTCTCTTTGTACCATATAACAGAGATAGAGAGGAGGGAGTTGCTTGCTTTTAGGACTTTAAATTCTTCATTATCTCTTACCATGTACACAAATCAGCTGTCTAAATCTTGAAAATAAAATACTCAAAATTGTTGCCTTGAAAGCTTACAGGACCAAACAATGTTGACCACGTTTACAATTTATTTTCCCTTTTTCGATTTATTTATACAAAAGTGGGGTAAACTTGAAAAATTGCCATCTCCTTTATTGCTTTTAATTATAAAATAGCTGATATAGTTACATGTTTTTTCTATAAAATTGCCAAACAGTATTCAACTACTGATGGCATAACAAACTGAAGCATAGCACGTTGATGGGTGTATCCGTCTACAAAGTGCAATGGTCTGTCAGTACGAGTGGTCATGTGTTAAAGGTGGGAAGATTTATGAGGTGGGATGTCTGTACAAGAATAAAGTGACATGGAGGCCAGTACCTAACATTTGGTGCAATGAATTGTGTGCTGAAAAATGGCAAAACATATAAATGTGAACTACACGACTGGACGGGGAAGGTAAAGTGTAATGCAATTTATTGAAAAAATATAATAATGCATGTTATCATACTTATTTACACAACTGATATTATACTTATGTACTCTCACATTAACATATTACGCATGTTTTTCTGCTGCCTGTTAGATGTTGAACAAACTGTTGCAACCATTGTTAATGGCGAGGCACGGTTTGTCTACTATGACCACAACTCTGACAAGAACAGATTACCGGTAATTTTCTTCTTCCAGTCAGTTGTTGAACAAACTGTTGCAGCCATTGTACATGGCGAGGCACAGTTTCTCAACTATGACCACAGCTCTCACATGAAGACATTACCAGTGATTTTTTTCCTGTCAGTCGGTTGTTCAACAAACTGTTGCATCCATTTTCATATATCAACGGTGCAAGTAAATGCGGACCGCAATCGATATGCACTTACATTTGAATGCTAAGATGATTCAATCGGCTCAATTACGGAAGTATATTTCTTCACTCTTCTTTAATTTGTGCATTTGCCGCACCACCGATACAACCACCAACAGGTATGCATCAAATTTCTGCATTTACTTTCATCGTACTATAATCGACACTTATCACGTACCATTTCTAAAGTAGTAATGTCTTCACGTTGCATTCACCTTGACCATAAGTTATATGTTTATGTACAAAGTTCACATTTCACAATACATTGCATCCGTATCTATTTGCTGAACTTGCAATCCGGCTTTACATGTTTCGTATACGATTCTTATAGTGACCTTCGTACAACCTAGCCTATGAAAGCTTATCTCTTTTGTGTTTGGTTGAATGAACTATATTTTTCTACTTTCCGATGGACCAATGTGAATTCAGCGGAATTTAAGCACATATTTCCAGTAAATATATATGACAAAAACAACGATTAAATTTTATTTCAGTTATTTTACAAAATACGAGTACACGATCCTTTGGATTTCAACTAATAATATATTAAACTTATTCACATTCGTACCATTTGTACTGCTGCATTATTGTCCTAAATTTACTACTAAACTTTAAGAAAACCAACGGTTTTTTTTATTTTACTCAGTCCTCCTTCAGTTAATCCATTATTTTTAAAATTTCCATTTTTTTCTCCTTATTTTAAGCAGTTTTTACTTACATCTAAAAAAAATCTATACGATTACAACTATTGTTTTCTTCTTCATATCTTTATCTTCTGTCGTTTAAACACCTATAATATCCTGCCATTTTTTCACCTGTACTCTTCTGCTCATACCTCTACTCATTCAACTTTGTTCATTACCCCCATGGATAATGAACCGCGAGAACATAGACGCCTTGCTCAGCGAGTTAGACATGCTAAGATGTCTGACGATGAACATGAACAACATCTGGCAAACCGTAGACAATGACGCCATTCACAGCGACTTCAGTCTACAGAACAACAACCTGAACCTATCAATGGTACTACTTGATATGATATTCATAAATTCTCATACATTCATCCCTTAGCTTGCATTTATATGTCATTTTAACTTCTTTTTTCCCTCTTTCTCACGCAGTCAAAAATAATGTTGTTCCGCTAGAAACATTGGGAACATCCCATAACTGCGCGCGAAACTTGGTAGCCAACCATGTCTTTCGTAAACATGTCCTCCCAGAACCAACAATTTGTACGTTTTGCACAGCAAAAAAATTTGCTTTTGAATCTTCACTGTCTTGTTGTTCAAATGGTACGATTCATATGTCTCTACCTTCCGCGCCTCCCCAGTTGATCGCCCTGTTTACTGATCAAATTGAAGTTGGCACGCATTTTCGAACTAATATCAGATCTTACAACAATGCGTTTTCTTTCACATCAATGGGTGCAGAAATTGACCAAAATTTGGCAAACGAAACGGATGGAGTTTACTCATATCGTGCTCATGGTTCCATCTACCATCGTATTGGCAGTGTGCTACCTGCTGATGGAATCAGACCACGATATTTACAGCTATACATTTACGACATAGAACACGAAACTGAAAATCGACAGCTGGATAATGTAGTATTAAGACCTGAGCTACTTCAAATTATAACAGATGTTTTAAATTCAGTTAACTCATTTGTTTCTGTTCTACGTCAGTTGGGACAACGTCCTGATATGCACCTTTGCAGAATTAAAATTAAAGAGATCACAATTGATCAACATGTTCATGAGATGCCTACTGCATCACAAGTTGCTGCCATAATTGTAGGCGACGAATCCGATGATTTACAAGGTAGGGACATAATTGTCAGAACACGGTCTGGAAATCTACAACGAGTTCCAGATACAGTTGGATATTATGATCCACTTCAGTATCCACTATTGCTACCTCATGGTCACCATGGTTGGGATTTGAGCTTACACGATAGTGGAAACAATTAAATTAGTTGTGCATCTTATTACTCGCATCTTATACAGGTACATTTATGGTAATACAATATCATATGTCCATACATGTTGAACTCAAGTCAATTCGTACAACCGTCAATCTAATTGATTATATGTCAACATTGCAAACTTTTTTTAGATTATGTTGACAATATGTTCTTCCCCACTTATATCATACTAGGTTTGTAAACAATTATTTCACACTACATAGTTATATTTTCATACGCATCTTATTAATACTATTCATTGTTTTTAATCTTTTGGAATCACATTACTTTCCATTTCATACCTTCTTTTACGTACTGCTTTAATTGTCTTTGATTATATCGCTGTCCAAATTCCTTTTATGTTCTTTTATGACCTTTCCCTTTGCTAATACCTTCATTTTCTCCCAGATACGACCTGGAGACACATCGCTTATCCTGCTTGCCGGCCGGCTTTTTCAACAATATGTCGTAGATATGTATGTTAAAATAGAAACGATGAGACTGAGATATGTTCGTACTCATCAAGTTAAAATCAGGGCTGATTTGTATCAAGGGTTGTAGGATGCAGCGATCGCAGGCGAAACATCGACCGGTATGTTACATATTCTAACGCTTTCCTATTTACTTATTTTCTGCTTGCTTCATACATCCTTATCTTACATCTACTTATACATTTTCAATGTCAGCTAATGTAGGCGTAAAAAAAATTCTTCCATCATCTCATATTGGTAGTCCACGAGATATGCATCAACGCTATCAAGTACTTTGCAAAGATATCAGTGCCACTCACCAGACTGACGAAGAAGAATCTGACCTTTTCTTGGAGCATCGACTGTGAGGATGCTTTTCAGCAGTTAAAGAGGGCTCTGGCACAGCCCCAGTTTTTACGTTGCTTGATGGGAACAAAGTGTTCGCAGTTTACACTGATGCATGTGGTATAAGGCTTGGTATTGTCTTGATGAAAGAGGAAAGGGTAGTGTGTTATGGTAGTAGGCAGTTGAGAGTTCACGAGAAAAACTACCCTACCCATGATTTGGAATTGGTTGCTATAGTGTTTGCACTTAAGACTTGGTGGAATTATTTACTTGGAGAGAGGTTCGAGTTATACACGGACCATAAGTCGCTCAAGTTTCTATTTTCTTGGAGGGATCTTAACTTAAGACAACAGAGATGGATGGAGCTCCTGGTGTCCTATGACTTTGAGCTTATACCCTTGGAAAGAGTAATGTGGTGGCAGACGCGTTGAGTAGGCAGAGGATGACTTGGAGTCCCCTATTCGTAGGGAGGTGAAGCTTGGAGTACATATCGACCTTCGATTTTGGACCATCTACGGATCTTACATCTGGTTTGTTGGCGCCCTTAGAGGTGCGACCTACTCTTATGGATCAGATAGGAACTTCACAGCGAGAGGGCCCACAGATGGCAGTCATTTTATATAAGCTCGGTAGAGGGGAGACTTCTAGTAACCTTAGTAGATACTCCACGGATGGCAGAGGGTGGCTATGAAGGGAAGGAAGGCTTTGTGTTCCACGAGTTAGAAATATGTTGAATACAGTCCTCGAGGAAGCCCATCATTCTCGGATGACTATCCATCCGGGCGATGATAAATGTAAAGGGATATGAAGAGGGTTTTCTTTTGGGCTGGGATGAAGTAAGATGTAGCGGAGTTTGTCTCTCGATGTTTGGTTTGCCAGCAAGTTAGAGCTGAACAGAGAAAGCCTGGTGGTTTGCTTCATCCGTTGGAGGTCCCACAGTGGAAGTGGGAAAGCGTCTCTAGATTTCATTAATGGTTTTCCTAGATCGAGGGAAGGCAACACCAATATCTGGGTTATAGTAGACAGGCTTACTAAGAGCGCTCATTTCATTCGTGTTAAGAGTAAGAGAACGACAACATGGTTGGCATCAGTTTATCTTCGTGAGATAGTCCATCTACATGGCTAGCATAGTGAGTTATCGTGACCCCATCTTCACTAGTGTGTTCTGGAAGAGCTTGCAAGAGGCACTTGGTACATAGTTATGTTTGAGCACCGCATATCACCCTCAGATCGATGGGAAGACTGAGAAGGTGAATAGAGTTCTTGAGGATCTTTTCAGGCTGTGTCCTAGACTTCGGAGGGACTTGGGAGGAGCATCTTCCGTTGGTTGAGTTTGCCTACAACAACAGTTATCAGGCTAGTATAGGCATGACACCCTTCGAGGCACTAAACGGATGACCTTGTAGATCACCGACTTGTTGGTGGGAGTCTACTGATAGGCTTCTACTTGGACCTGAAATGATTGGAGAAACTTCAGAAAAGATTGACCTTATCTGCGGACGTATGAAGATAGCTCAAGACAGGTAGAAATCATACGCAGATAAGAGAAGGACGAATATTGAGTTTAAGGTGGGAGACGTGATTTTCATCAAATTATCACCTTTGAGGAATGTGGTTCGCTTTGGGTCTATAGGAAAATTGGTGCCAAGGTTTGTAGGGCCACTTCCCATAGTGGAGAGGATAGGTCAGATGACCTATAGGATGAGATTACCAAAGAGACTGGTGGGTGTTCATGATGTTTTCCACGTTTCTCATTTGTGGAAATGTCTGCACGATACAACAGAGGTAGTTGAGTCGAGCATTCTTGAGGAAGTAGAGGTAGAAAGGGAGGCGGCAGTTAGATGAGTTCCTACCCGTATACTTGGATCAAAGGTTAAGAAACTTCGCAATAGAGAGGTCAAGTTGATGAAAGTTCAATGAGGAGAAGACCGCGAGGATGCAACTTGGGAGACTGAAGACAAGATTCGCGCTTAGTACCTTTCCATTCTAGGGGTGTGTTCTTAACTTCTTTTTCCAAGCTTTTATTCGTACTTGCTTCTGTTATTTGAGTATATCCAATCGATCGAACCTTCGACCTTTAGGTAGAAAACAATGGATGTAAACATGTGTTTGAGATATGTTATGTTTCATCGAAGCAAGTGGATGCAAGTGTTTGCTAGTGGTTGCTCGTGGATGCATGTACGCACACTAGGCACTAGATCGGCTCAAAACACTCTCATACTGCATATGAATGTGTGCATCTTTTTCTTTTCATGGATGGAAATGGATGTATTATCATATGGATGTTGCATTTGGATGGATGATCATGCACACATATAGAGTTTACAGGATATACTAGGATTGTTTGCATACATGTTGGATTCATGGCTCCAACATACATTACATTTAGGAGGTCGACTGAATCGGTAGACCGCCTGGTTTTTTGCATTAACCTAGGGACGTGTACACACACCTTTACATATGTTCATATAAGCATTAAAATCTCTTAAGGACAATGGATATCTGTGATTGGTGCATAAGCAGATGGTTGATGGATGATAGGATAAACATTCTCCTTAACTGGAGATTTCGGGGATGAAAACCATTATGTAGGGGAGAATGTAACACCCCGTAATTTAAAAGGACATTATAACGATAAACTAAAGAATACTTAATTAAATATTGGGAATTAAGTAAAATGGACTATACCATTGCGTTTGCCTTGGAATTCTGGTTGGGATAGACTCCGAGTTTGCATAAAACGGACAACGTATGAGAAAGATATTAAGGTTAGAAGTTTGTATACATATAAGAGAACTATATATATATAAATATATATATATATATCAACTCAGAGTTTTCAAATTTCATAGAGGGAAAAAGAGGCGGGCGTAGGCGGGAATCAGACCAGATGGGGTCTGACCCACGCCTGGCCTGGGTCGACCCAAGGCCGCGTGGGTCGACCTACGGGTCGACCCAGGCGAGGGTGGGTTGACCCAACAGGGATTTGGGCGGGTTCTTTTTCCTGAATCTGGACGTAATTTTGACTGGGTTCGTGGGCGATAGGCTATATATTAGAGAGCATTTCTATCATTTTTATACATAAAAAACAATGGGAACAATGAGATGCTGCCCCATCGCTATATATAGGACAATATCTCGATTGTTTTTATACATCAAAAGAAAATGTAGATGATGAAATGCTGCCCTGACCTGGATTGAATCAAACTATTTTCTTGAACAACAGCCTACACACATACAACAATTTCTTCTACAACTTTAGCATACTATTCTCTGTTCTTTAGATCCAATCTCTGTGAGTTCATATTACTTTTAGATATAAAAATTTAACAGTAACCCTGACATGTTTATAAATTTGGATCAAAACTTATGTCTGTTAAGAATCTAATTCATATCTAAACAGTTTTGTTATCATATGTGCTCTTCTGTACACGTGACCGGCTATTCAGTTTCTTATATGCCTATTTTGTTACTATGCCTATTTCTGTTACCATATGACTATTCTGTTATTATGAATATTTCTGTTCTTCTTTCTCTCTCATTCCCTTTTTATTTTTATAGCCAAGGCTACCTTCGAGCCTAGGCCGATATCACTGAAATATGCGTGCGAACGAGATTGGGTTAAATTGGGAATGATTGGGAAAGTAATTTGGGGGCATAACTTATGCTGTGCAATATGACTATGATTTGGGGGCATATTTTATACTGTGAATTATGACTAAGGGTTGGGGGCATATAAATCTGTAGGCTTAATTTAAGATTAAGCGGGACATGTTAATGGAATTGTAAATGAACCTGTTTAATCCGTTGGGTTTAATCAAATCTGTTTAATCTGTTGAGGTTAAGTAAACCTATTTAATCTGTTGGGGTTGAGTAAACCTGTTTAATCTGTTGGGATTAAGTAAACCTGTTTAATCTGTTGGGGTTAAATAAACCTGTTAGCCCGTTAAACATAACCTGTTAATCTGTAGGGGTTAGGAGAACCTGTTAATCTGTATGCTTAATCTATTAAAAATCCTAATTGGTTGGGGGTACAAATTTAGGGGTTTGGCTTGTGTCATCTGTTGTATGGGATCCATATTAGTCAGTTACCTATTCTGGTATTAAATGGGGACCCCACACTAGTGAGGGGTCTAGGCACGCTTACTGAGCTAATTATCAGAGGTTCATCTAGGAAGAGGTGTTCTGATGGCGCGTTCCACCAGTTCGTGTCCTTTTGTAAGTTGCCACTTTAGGAAGTAATATACCCTACTGTGGGGCCGACACGGGGTATTTACGAGTTAGGGAGCCGATCGCTTGGGGGTAGTAATTAGTCTACATCTACTCTTGCCTGTTTAGGTACCCGTTATTCCTGTTTGGGGTAACACCCGTATTTCTGTTGGGGTACCTATTATTTCTGTTTTGGGTAAAACACGTTACAAGTACACCTAAGTCTACTATTATGTTTCTGTTGGGATCATTCTGTTTCTGATAAGTTATTAGGGGATAACTAATTATGTCACATATCTGTTATACTAGCATTGGTGTAGAGATATAATTGAGAAGCATAGCTTGGTCCATATTATCCGGTTCAATCTGCTTATCCTGTTCAATCTGTTTATACCTGTTGTATGATATTGTCATCTCTCATCCAGTTTATATGCCTGTCATGATACTTCTACTTCTTTATATGCTAAAAGTCACTAGACTCTCCAAAATTTATGCCTGACCCGTTTTGTTTCCTTTTCTCTCGCTTCCTCCCTCCAGTTCTCAGGGTGGGAATGCTCAAGATTGACTAGGATTCTCTCTTCTGTTTCTGCTTGGATTTTGGATCTGCTCTGATGTATCGCTTTGACTACTTGCTTATGACTACTAATGGGGATTATGATTTTTCATTTCTGTACTCTGATGGTTTTTAGAGCGAGACATATTTTTTTTGATGTATTTTGTTCCAGTATTTTAGTCTGATGTTGTAACTGGATTTTGATATTTCTACTGAAAATTGAAGTTTTAAATTTCCGCTTTTATTTTATACATATCTGTCTTGTAATATTCTATTTCTGTTTACCTATAAAGCTTCACGAAACTTAATGCATTCTAATAAAGAGTGACATTAACGGACGTGGGGTGTCACACACACTTTAGAAGTAATATTCATCATACAATCATGCATTATTTTTGCCCTTCAATGAGAGTTCACATTGATGAAACTTTGGCAAATGGAAAAATCGTAGTCTACACTTTTCATGCTCAAGGATGTATATATATGGCAATTTATTGCCTCCATAAGCATATAGGCCAAGGTTTTGGCAATTGTATATCTATGACACTTATCATGAAATTCAAAATCATACGGCAGAGAATAAAGAGTTGGATAGAAGAATACTATAAAAGTTACAATATATATTAGACAAAAATAATAAATTTGTTCAAAATTTCCGTCGAGTTTCACAGCTTCCTACAATTCATGATTGTTGATTTATGATTAAGGAACAACCATTACATCAACAACATGTACTTCTAACAGTTTCACAAGTTGTAGAAATTGTGGTAGGCGATGACAAGAGTATCATAAATGGTAGGGACATAGTTATGCAGACAATATCTGGACATCTTGTGAGAGTACCAGAGACGCGCAGTTGTTATGATCCGTTACAATATCCGCTTTTTCTACCATATGGAAATAATGGTTGGGATCTTGATAGTCGTAATGAGAATGGTACTTCTGTTACATGCCGAGAGTATTATGCATATCTTTTGCAGGTATGAAAATATATTAATTTATATATACTTTATAACTTTAGTATTAACCAAACAGACTACTTGAATTTTGGTTGTCTTAATAAAATACATATATAATTAATGGATATTCTAATTACAGATTCCAGGCGATAGTACATACTCGGAAGGCTTTTATTGCAGCAGTATATTATGGATAATTATGTAAAAATTGAAAGCAGCAGAATGCGATGGTTTCAGGGGAAACAACATCATATTAGGTCAGAACTATATGTTGGTTTACAAGAAGCATTGAATGCTGGAGAGTATGATGCATGTATATGAAATTTAATTTACATTTCGTAGTAAAAAAATCAATATGTGCAATATGTTATGAATAATATATATATACACACACGTGCACACACACACACACACGCACACACACGTGCATGCACATATTTTCATCATCCTAAAAATGACTTGAAAATTAAATATAGAAAACATCAGAAGAGGAATATTATTGCTTGCTTTATTTAATGGAAGCCCACGCAAGATGTACCAACGTTATAAACATGTTATGGCTTTGGTGTAGAAGTTTGGAAAGCCTGACATTTTCATTACGAAGACATGCGATCCTTCATGGGATGAAATCACTTCTGAACTACTACATGGATAATCAACTCAAGATCGCCCAAATCTTACAATAAGAATATTTCATGCAAAATAGGAATAATTAAAAGATGACATTTATACAAACAAATTCTCGATTCAGTTGCAGCATATGTGCACGTTATTGAATTTCAGAAAAGAGGACTTCCTCGTGCTCATATTCTTATCATATTAGACGATGAAGATAAACCTCATAGCCCAGATGATTACGATGTTGTTGTAAGAGTAGAAATCCCAGACCGCAACGAAGAACCCAAATTATACAGTACAATAACAAAATGGATGGTTCACGGACCATGCAGAAGACATCGACCAAATGCATCATGTATGAAAGATGGAAAATGCAAAAAGAATTATCCAAAAAATTAATCCAACTACTCTTTAGAGAAATGATTCATATTCTATATACCGCAGACGAGGTAATTGTAAAAGATTTCATTGGACAATCATTTTGTTATCGACAATTGTTAGGTTGTCCTATATAATCCATGGTTATTAAAAAAATATGATTCCCACATTAATGTCAAAGTCTGTAGTAGTATCATATCTGTCAAATACTTATATAAATATGTTTATAAAGGTCCAGATCGTGTGGCAGTTGAAGTTCGTCCAGGAAGCAACTACGATGAAATTCAAAAGTTTGTTGATGCAAGATGGATATGTCCTCTGTTGGGGAATATATATTAAGGATCTTGAGGAAAACTAAACACTATAGGGAGGGTGGATAGTGTTTTATGGATTTTATTAATTTCTTGAAATCTTTTTAAGGTCATCAGAATGTTCTGCAAATCACAGATGTGAATAATCACATAATAAAACACGGATGCAAATAATAATAATAATAATAATAATAATAAGCAGTAAAAAGAATGTACACATCAGGATTTTATACTGGTTCAGAGTTACCTTACATCCAGTCCCACACAATGTTGAGTTGATGTGGATTTCTTTTCAAATAATATGCAAATTACAATCCTTGATTTTCGGGCTAGAAGGGCACAACCCAACTGATTTTCGGGGTACAGTGAGACCCAGTTGATTTTCGGGCCACAACCAACATCCAATTGATTTTCGAGACCGAGTCGATTTATAAGGGACACGGCCACACCTTTTCAGTACCAGTTTTGGGAGATAGACTCGATAGGACTTGATCTTGCGATCTTTGATTACAGAAAGCTTATGACTCTTGAGTAGCACTTGAATCTTTGATAGAGTTGAACTAGAAAGAGATTGACATAATTTTCATTGAAAATCGGTAAAGTATAATTATAGAATTTAAGAGTATTAACAAAGAGAAGAGAATGGAAGAAGATGATGGTAAAAAGTTAGTTAAAAATCGAATTTAGAAGCTTATTTATAGTCCGCCAACAGTCAAATCCTTTTAGAATAGTTTTGAATTCAAATGACACAACTTTTCAAATTTTGAATTTGAAAACAACGGCCACTACGTGACATGCTTTTACGTCTATGTCGACATGCCTTAGAAAATAATAAAAAATAAATAAAATTTTGATTTAACGCAAATAATGGTTAAATAAATTATGGCGGTTCTTGAGTAAAAACAAACTATATTGATTTATATTAAAATAGAGTTTTTCAAGTAAAAATTTATATTATAAACATATATTTAAGATGATTTAAAAATGATTAAAAACTATATATAAATTGATATAAAAGCATATATATTAAAAACAATGAATATAAGAAATATTTTGGAATAAATATAAGTAAGGAAATTTAAAATAACTATAATGAAACGAAATAAAAATTAGTATTAAATATATAAATAAGAAATATTTGAATCAAGAGTTTAAAAACTATATTTTAAAGCCAGGAGTTAAAATAAGTTAAGAACAAAGAAAATAGATTTAAACTAAGGAAGTAATTTTGAAATCATTTAGAAATTAAGATAGAATTAAAAAATAGTGAGAAAATATTGAAATAAGGATTCAGTGCTAATCAGAGTTTTAACAAGAAATCTAGACTGGATTACTTTTCATTTCTTGAAATCTTTAACTCTTGTTACACATGAGTCTTGTATCTTGAACTCTTCTTCTTTGAAATCTTGATTCTCTAATTAAATTGTATAGTCTTCAATAATCAATACCTGCATATATTTCGTGTATATCGTGTGTGTGTGTGTATTCTACATAATAGTGTTAGTATATATTTTGTAATAATAATAGTTAAAACAATGTTGTTGTCATCAAAACCATTTTCATCAACTTCTCAATCCCTAACATCCTCAAGAGGCCTTTTGTAGAATTTTTAATTTTTCATTACACACAATTTATCCTTCTGTACAACGATTACAAATACACTTATCAAGCAGACAACAAGTCACGTATCGCTCAAATCAAACCATGTTTGATATTTTGTTAGATGAAAGCCTCTCTACATCGATGTTGATTGAATTTTTCAATATAAACTCACAAGATCCCAAGCAAGACAATATTTATATCGTGAATTTCTTGAGAAATATAGATGGGTAACAAATAAGAAAAAATGGAGATGTAGGACTTTAACAAAAAAGTTATAGGACAGATTTGTAGTGTTTTACCATTAGAAGGAGAATGTTATTACTTGAGAATTTTTTTGAATCATATAAAAGGACAAACCTCATTTGACATTCTTCTCACAATCGTCGGTGTTAAATATCCAACGTTTCAGACAACGACGGTGAAGATGAGACTGTTAGAGGAAGATCAAAGCATTAGAGCATGTTTACAGGAAGCATCGGCCACAAGAATGTCATCAACTTTAAGAAGTCTGTTCGCTACGATCTTGGTTTAATGTGTACCAATGGGTATTAGAAGATTGTGGGATGAATTTTTCAACTATATTATTGAAGATTATTCAAATTCAAGTATAACAAATTGAGTTATACTCGAAAATTGTCTTCTAAAAGATCTCAACCTTTTATTGATCCGCCATTATAAAAAATTCTAGTTATAACCTTCCAGCAATTAAAGATGACATAGATGATCGTTCATTAACTTCAAGATTATTGAAAGAGCAATATTCAATTAAGACATTGGAAGACGATTTAACCTTTGGTGGCAAGTTGAATGAATCCCAATTGCATGCATATACTACAATTTGAATGCTTTTAGAACTAAAGATGTAACGACCCGGATTTTCGGCGACTTTGGTTATCGACATAAGCTCGATGTCGATAACCAAACATCGAAAAATCCCAGTAATTAATGAAAGAAATTAGAAGGTGAGAATAGATAAGATAGAAACTTAGAATAGAAGAAGAAGAAGACCACAACATCAGAGCAACACGAACCTCATAGCGGAACGAATAACATATAATAGATAACATAACTTTGAAATATAACAGTTATGAATACAATAGCACTTATCAGAGTACAGCACTTACAACACAGCGGAAATAAACTATAGCTATATGATCCAGAAGCCTCCTGCTCCAGCTCTTCAAGTATATCTGTAAATCCCGACTATTTAACTGCCTGTACAAATTTAGGCACCCAAGAGTTTAGGGAAAACAACAAAGTAAACTTCGGGTCAGTCATGGGACTGGTGTGAGTAAAACAGTTTAAACAAGTATATGAACAAGTAAACGATATCTCATAAGACCACGCCGCAGAACGGAATGGGTTTTTCCCTTATGAGAATCCAAAATATCTTTATATCAACAACCTTTTGATATTATAATAATGTCTATGTACAAATAGATATCAACTAGCAGAAACGCTTTCATCTCACGTTCTACATGTATAGTATACAATCAAAATCGCAAGTACGTATTGGATAATGGATTTCCAACTATGATAAGGTATGGAACCACCTTCCGATCAGTGTACTCTAGGAACAATACACTGGAGTTCAACAAGAACATCTTGTAACTCAGCCATACATGACCGACCACTCATTTCGCTTGAGTGTATTGAATGTATATCACCAACGGTTGGGATCAACAACCGTTCCCGTATATATATGGGACAGCATTGATAGATTTAAGAAACAAACGAATATTCTCTAGGTAGGTGATTATACACCCTACTTCGGTGCGACTGACTTAGCCATGCTGCCTGCCCGATTTCTGTCATTTACCGGTTGATGAGGCTAGAAGCTACGCTTTATCATTACATCAGATTCACTTCGAATGCCACATTGTCAGATCCATCGAAAATCACTAATTGGCGTCTACAACAGTATGTTACGTGTTAGCTAAAGAAGTTTCCTTCTCCGCTTCCACTCTTGGTATAGTTGAAGAAATCAATGTACGTGACCTTTCTGGAAATACTCTGTCAGACATCCATCTTCATTCACTTAAAATGTCACATCGTCATACCCGCCAAATCACAAATTGACTTATCCAAAAATAACACGGGTATACAGCTAAGAGAAACGAATTCCTCCGCCACCAAACGTGAATACGTTTGAACAGATCAACTTACGCGATCCACTGGATATACTCTGTCAGACCTTCGTCCATACAAGTTGTCCTGGGACTGGACAAACCGAAGGCACTATTCAGTATATCCATCTTAGTCACTGTTGTCTAAGACTTATACAACAGCCCTTGCATTTTACTCCGTCTTCAATTATCTTTGGCATATATGATTCACGATGCTTATGCCAATACAGAGTGGTTCTTTGGATGATAATCCCACCGGTCTCTCCATATTAACAACGTTAAAATGGTCAAAACTTCGATAGTCTGTGATTTAACTATCAAAGAAAAACAGGTGTGCAAACAATGATATTATTTCCAGACGGAAATTATATCGATCAATCATCAACCATATATATATATATATATATTCACATATATATATATATATCCTTATTTCCTATGTTTAGAAAATATATGTTTTAACATTGGAAAACATTTCCGTTTGTTATTTACATATCACTATCGTTTCACAACTATCAGTCCCTGACTGTAAACTAGTAGGAGAACAATTCTCTAAGTATAAACCCCGAAGGCCGAAACCAACATCAGATCGATACTTAGAAAACTATTCAACTTAACTAATCTCTAGTCAGTTTCTAATCTTGTTTAACTCTATTTCGATTAACTCTAATTGAATAACTCTATTTGTTTAACTCCTATTCAAATAACAAATATTGAATTTAACTCCATTCGCTTGACTCTAGATCGCAGCGATCACAATGGTTACGCCTGATTCCCTCAGGAAACATCCGACCGCCGTAGGCTATCTGCAGCCCTGCGAATTACGCTAGCAGTCGTGCTAAATGGTAACTTATCCTGAATAACTATGTTTAACCAACTTCTTTGAATAAACTATATTTGATTAACTTCTTTTCGATAACTCTATTTGATAACTCTAATCGACTAACTCCTTCCAATCTCGTTAATTTCCTTTTTTTTCTTTTATCCTATTTATTTTCTAAATAAATGTTCCTTTTACAATTCCATTTATTTTCTAAATAAATATCCTCCTTTATAATATCCTATGATTTTATAAATGCTTTATTTTCAAATTATTTCCTTTTATAAAATCGGTTGATTTTATAAAAATTCCTTTATTCTATTTACATCCCAGGGTCTTTTATGATATTTAAAATAGCAAACCAAAATGATTGATATCATTTAAACACACATAATCAAACAGATTATATATCACATCACATATTACAACATATGAACAGAACAGTATCATAAATATTGAGGAATCCAGTTGGATTCCTCCAACCTATTTCCCTGCATCACAGATGTTAAACAATATAGATAACATCACTTTCAGTCCATATGATATATTCTGTTAAACAGAATCAAATATAGAAATTCAACTAACTGACTAGCAGTTCAATCAAACAATCAACACACAGTCAAAAAGCCAATTTCTAACAGTTCTAAAAATACAACATGAAATTATAAACTGTTTAGAGTTGGTGAGATTTACTCACATGTGCGCGTTAGCCGTTAAATAACGGTTTGCGTTATTTGATTCAGTCGGACAATTTATTTCGCCATAAATTGTAACGAGCTCGAATTCACTCCCGGTCAGTGTCATTGTGTTGCTCCCGTCTATACGATCTTGTCGGATCTTGTTTCGCTGAATTTTGATAATGTATGATAAAGTTATCACTTATACTAGTTCTATATATTATTTAAATTAAATAAATCAATCATTTATCTCCTATTGGGCTCACCCATTGAAACAAGGCCCATGACCAAACTTAATTACCCAGGCCTGCGTTGAACTCTTCTTCCCCATTTCTTAAAATCGGTCACTGCTGTTACATTCCAACTCCCAAAATGCCATAGCCGGTTTTCTTATCCAAACACCCTTCCTCGATCCTTCCTTCCCATATTCATTTTCGCAGAAACCCCTTTTACCTTATTTCCGTCATCACCCTGTACCATTCCCGCATGTTTAACGTACACAGCTCCCAAACCATCACACGTCAGCCCACCCTTCAAGGAATCACCACCCCCTCCTGTTATCTCATCACTTCCCACGTTATAACCTCCATCACCACTTCTACAAACTGCTCACTCCCCCGTTTAAAAACTCGTGACCACCCTTACACCTCACGTTCCAACCATACGGCCTTCTCCCAGTGATACATCCCCTTCGCAACTCCAGAATACCAACCCAAAATAGCCTCATCACCATTCCTCAGCACACGTCTGCACTTCCCGTATGCTACTGTTCTTCCATGCGTTATGCATCCAGTTCACGTCCCCCTTACAACCGAACGCAACTCCCTTGTTTCTTGTGAAGGCTCCCAGACTTTGCACAACCAAATGTGGTTTCTAACCTCTACCTTAAATATATACTTCAACAGTCACAGTAGCACCTCACTTACATACTCTCCATTTCCGAACTGAACCTCCCAACACCCTTACTTCCAGTATTGATCCCCACGCCCACTTTCAGGTACTTCAAAATCCACCTTGTAGCTTTAGATCAGATCATAGCGGATCCCCTTGAAGGTCTTGAAGAGCTTACGTTGCTGTGGTTTAGAAGTTTGGGCATAGATCAATGGACAGAAAGAAAATTCAAGGAGTATTGGAGAAAAATCATCCGTGTTTTATTTTGATTAAGGTGGAGGCGCGTTTTGGTTTCTGTTGACCACGCGAGAGTGTTGGCTGATTAATTAGGTTAAGGGAGTGCTTTTATAGAAGATGTTTGGAGTTGCTGTAATTTCCTTGTCTACGAAAGCTTCGAAGGTGAGAATGAGGCCACGACAGTCCCTAAGTGAATTTAGACCATATTTAAATATTTAATTATATTAAAACTTATAGGTGAAGTCTCCTCTTAAAACCAATCAATACGGTCTCTGATACACAAAAATTTATATGATCGTACGGACTGCTATAGACAGAGTTGAACATACCGTTGTGATGACCAACGTACCATGACCCCAAAGATATAAAATATCGGTAGGTGGACTCATATTTTGAAACTTCAAAATGTTGATTTCAAGGTGCGAAATACTTCAAATAAAAAGTCGCTTATTAAATTAATTAAAAATTACAGTAGAATTCTAAAAATTAAATTATCACTATATCCCAAAAGAACCTTGTCTAAATTCAAACCCGATATCAAGTTATATCGAATAAACCGTTACAGTCGATAAACGATTCTATAACGACTATTTTAGAATTTTATTTGGACATATCTCAAAATCTACACGACGAAATCCTAATTTTTCTCTTCCACTAGAAAGATATACTCCACCAGCTCCACACGTTTCTTGTTTCACAGAAATCCGGCTTAAAACGAATCCTGTACATTCAGTTGAAGTTCGAATCGCCAATTTACGAACTACAGCGCCATTTCAAGCTCGATTTTTAATTATAATATAATTATACGTTCAAACTGTCATTCGAATAATATATTCGTTATTCAAATTCAATTCCAAGCTGAATAAAATATCACGGGTGATCCTGTCCACACCATATCGTCATTTCAGCCAATTTTGATTATTTCAGAATTAAATATATTATTTAATTTATTATTTTAAATTAAATATTCTCAGTTATTTAATTAATTGACCATTAAATTCTCTTGATCACCATTTAAACAATTAAATAAATTTATTACACCTCTGGAAAATGCGGGTCATTACAAAAGAGAGTAGAATTTATTTTATTAATGGTCCTGGTGGAACGAGAAAGACATTTCTCTACCGAGCAATACTTGAAGTGCTTCGACAAGAAGGTTTGGTTGCACTTGTGACAACAACATGTGGGATTACTACAACTATTCTACCATGCGGGCGAATGGCGCATTCAAGATTTAAAATCCCACTTAATCCAATATCTGAATTAATGTGTACGATATCTAAACAATCAGAGTTAGACGATCTTTTGCGTCAAACATCTGTACTTTTTTGGATGAAGAAACTATGACTCATAGATATGCTTTTGAAGCGCTTGATAGATCCCTTGAAGATATTATAGGGATTAACTTTCCATTCGGAGGAAAAATTCTTATTCTTGGAGGGGATATTCGACAAGTCTTACCAGTTGTACAACATGGAACAGTAGCAGAGACAATTGACGCATGCATTATTAAATCACCATTGTGGAATCATGTAAAACTTATCCAGCTTACTCAAAATATGAGATCCAAAGAAGATTCTTTCTGCTTGGATTTTCTATTGTGTGTTCGTGATGGAAAAGAGATGCATATAGATGATGACTTGATTTGAATTCCAGATGAAATGGCGATTGTTTACGCGTAAAATTTGGTGTAACACCCGAAGATTCTCAACTTAGCGAGGATAAGGTTTCACGTAAGGAAAAAGTACAGAAAAGTAATGAAAACGATACATTATAGTGTTTCGGTACAAGTTGAGCCTGCGTCCACTTTGAAGCTTTTGCTGATTTTTATTCACTATTGAAGGATTACAGAGATGGACATAATCATTACAAAGTATAACACTAATTCACTAAGTTTTCACGAGTCACGGCTTGAAAGTTCAAATCCTTGAGAAAAAGTTACTTCTTCTTCCCCAAAGCTCCTAGGCACTTTATTAGTATCCAAGGCCCTCTCAAGATGTCAAATCAAGCAAATGCCAATCCCCTTCAAGTGTGAGATCAAGGGGTATTTATAGGTAGTGGAGTAGGTGGGAGTAAGTGGGAAATGGAGACCACATGCCAAAATTTGCATCCTGAAGCAGCAGGATCGACATAATTCGTATGCCGGGGGATACGAAGCCCGGATACAAAATTCATATCCGTGGATACGAATTTCGTATCCCAGGATATGAAATTTTTACCCTGAGGGATACGAAATTCGTATCCAAGGGATGCGAAACTCATATCTGATGGATATAAAATTCATATATTGAGGGATATGAAATTCATGTCTTGAGGATACATGTTTCGTATCTTAAGGGATACGAAGCTCGTATCCTATAGGAAATGAGATGCGATGTGTTTGGGTTGTGATTTGGGGGATGCGAAATCTCATATTAGTGGGATTTTTTAGGGCTTGTGAGGTCCATGCTCGAACGACTCGCTCTGGACCGAAATTTTGAGTATTTCGGTGATACTTCGGGCTATTGTGTCATAACGATGGGCTAGTCGCGTGGGCCTGATATGCTTTTGGGAATCGGACCAAAAGGCTGGTTAACACTTACCCCCCAAGTACGTCTTGTATTGACACAACGTTCTTTGAGTTTATTCAAGTATCCCAGGAAGCTGGAGAGATCTCCAATTTTTTCGGCCGGTTGATCATGACCTTTCCATTGAGCACACTGAGACTTTTGAAATCCTGGACTAGGAATCGTCTTTGGTAGTCTCAGCAAATAGCTAATTCCTATCGACTCAATAAATTAAACGTCAGTTTCGACTCCCACTTACCTCGAAATGTAAACGGATCATTGTTGACACAGTGTCGCGTATACACTCACATATGCTCACGTGGTTTTGCACGTTGCTATCAGAATTTGTAATGAAACTTAATCTATAAATATGTTTTCAGCTTATGATTGTGTGAGTTGGTTTCCAGAAATGATATAGAATTGTGAACTCGATTTCTTGGCATATGCTTTTGAGTTGCTTAAACTCACGAGCACATGATTGGTCAACTAATTGAACTAGGCTCGATAATTGGAATTCTGAAAATACGTGCACCTGATCGTAGTCAGAGTCATGAGTTAGGAATTTTCCGGAGTTAGAAACTCCATTCTCATTTCATTTTATTTTCCTGAAGGGATATGAAATTTGTTATGCCGAGGGGATACGAATTTTCGTATCCTATTGGGATATGATTTTTCGTATCCCTTGGGGATACGATATTTCATACACTCAAGGATACAAGTTTTCGTCTCTCGATAGATGCGAAATCGCATCCTAAAGGGTATAAATTTTCATATTCTGGATGACGTGAATCGCGACTTTCAATCTCCCCCTTATAAATAACCAGAGTCAAAAATCCCCACCCCTATACGATATAATTTGTGATTCAGGAACTTTTACACATTTCCCAGAAGCATAAACATCCCAACAAAACTCTTGTCTGAATCAGTCAAGTGTGCCTCGAAACCCTTGCATCCACGCTCGACCTCGAGTTCGACTGTGGTTCTTTAGTGTAACACCCCGTAATTTAAAAGGACATTATAATGATAACCTAAAGAATACTTAATTAAATATTGGGAATTAAGTAAAATAGACTATACCATTGCTTTCGTCTCGGAATTCTGGTTGGGATAGACTTCGAGTTTGAGTAAAACAGACATTGTATGAGAAAGATATTAAGGTTAAAAGTTTGTATACATATAAGAGAATTATATATGTATATATAAATCAACTCAGAATTTTCAAATTTCAAAAAGGGAAAAAAGTCAGGCGTTGGTGGGAACCAGACCATTGGGGTCTAACCCACGCCTAGCCTGGGTCAACCCATGGGTCGACCCAAGGCCACGTGGGTCAGACCTATGGGTCGACCCAATAGGGATCTGGGTGGTTTCTTTTTTTTTGAATCTAGACATAATTTTGACAGGGTTCGTGGGCGGTAGGTTATATATTGGACACCATTTCTATTGTTTTTATACATCAAAAAACAATGGAGACGATGAGATGCTGACCTATCTTGGGTTGAATCAAATTATTTTCTTCAACAGCTGCCTACACACATACAAGAATTTCTTCTGCAACTTCAACATACTATTCTCTGTTCTTTAGATCCAATCTCTGTGAGTTCATGTTACTTTTAGATATGAAAATTTAACAGTAACCCTGACATGTTTATAAATCTGGATCTAAATCTATGCATGTTAAGAATCTGATTCATATCCAAATAGTTCTGTTATCATATATACTCTTCTGTACACCTAACCATCTATTCAGTTCTTATATGCCTGTTTTGTTACTATGCCCATTTCAGTTACCATATGCCTATTATGTTATTATGCCTATTTTCATCCTTCTTTCTCTCTCATTCCCTTTTTATTTTTATAGCCTAGGCTACCTTCGAGCCTAGGCCGATATCTCTGAAATATGCGTGCGAACGAAATTGGGTTAAACTGGGAATGGTAATTTGGGTGCATAACTTATATTGTGCAATATGACTATGATTTGGGGGCGTATTTTATATTGTGAATTATAACTAAGGGTTGGGGGCATATAAATTTGTAGTCTTAATTTAAGAATAAGCGGGACATGTTAATGGAACTGTAAATGAACCTGTTTCGGGGATAAATAAACCTGTTTAATCTGTTGGGTTTAAGTAAACCTGTTTAATCTATTGGGGTTGAGTAAACCTGTTTAATCTATTGGGGTTAAGTAAATCTGTTTAATCTATTGGGGTTAAGTAAACCTGTTAACCCGTTAAACTTAACCTGTTAATCTACGGGGGTTAGGCGAACCTTTTAATCTGTATGCTTAACCTATTAAAAATCATAGTTAGTTGGGGGCACAAGTTTAGGGGTTTTACTTGTGCCATCTGTTGTGTGGGACCCATATTAGTCAGTAACCCATTCTGGTATTAAGCAGGGACCCCGCACTAGGTAGGGGTCAGGGCACGCTTACTGAGCTAATTATAAGAGGTTCATCTAGGAAGGGGTGTTCTGATGGCGCATTCCAACGAGGTCATGTGCGTGCATGGACCTGGCCTGCCTAGGAAAATAAGTTTCCGTAACACCTGTAAATAGGTCTGTGTCCATTTGTAGGTTGCCACTTTTGGTAGTAATACACCCTACTGTAGGGCCGACACACGGTATTTACGAGTTAAGGATCAGATCGCTTGGTATAGTAATTAGGGTACATCTAGTCCAGCCTGTTTAGGTACCCGTTATTTCTGCTTGGTTTAACACCTGTATTTCTGTTGGGGTACCTGTTATTTCTGTTTCGGATAAAACCCGTTACTAGAAGTACACCTAAGTCTACCATTATGTTTATGTTGGCATCATTCTGTTTCTGATAAGTAATTAGGGGATACCTAATTATGTCACATATCTGTTATACTAGAATTGGTGTAGAGAAATAATTGAGAAGCATAGCTTGGTCCATATTATCCTGTTCATTCTGCTTATCCTGTTCAGTCTGTTTATACCAGCTTTATGATATTGTTATCTCTCATCCAGTTTATATGCCTGTCATGATACTTTTACTTCTTTATATGCTAAAAGTCACTGGACTCGCCATACTTTATGTCTGACCCATTTTGTTTCCTTTTCTATCTCTTCTTCCCCCTCAGATTCTCACGCTGGGAACACTCAGGCTTGACTAGGATTCTATCTTCTATTTTTGCTTGGATTTTGGATCTGCTTTGATGTATTACTTTGACTACTTGTCTACTTGTTATGGCTACTTATGGGGATTATGATTTTTCATTTCTGTACTATGATGGTTTTTAGAGCAAGATAGATGTTTTTATTTGATGTATTTTTTTCCAGTATTTTAGTCTGATGTTGTAACTGGATTTTGAGATTTCTACTGAAAAATGAAGTTCTAAATTTCCACTACTATTTTATATATAACTGTCTTGTGATATTCTATTTCTGTTCACTTGTAATGCTTCACGGAACTTAATGCATTCTGATCGAGAGTGACATTAACAGATGTGGGGTGTCACATTTGGTATCAGATCTGGAGGTTACAAGATCGGGTAAAAGGTTTTGAAAATTGTTCTCGAAAAAGTTTTGAAAAGGAAGTGTTTTCAAATAAAGGTCTATTTTTGAATAATGTATTCCCCAAAGCCATATAAAATATCTTTTGATTCTCTGTTTGAATCCCTTTTTCCTTTTCTTTTCAGCATGTCTAGGGGAACCGAATCTTCCCGAGGGCATTTAGATACCGACTTGGTTCCGTAGTTATCTTGAGGCTACAGCTCCTGCCGGAGGCCAAGCAGACGCCCCTCCCCCCAGCTGCAGCCGTTGTTCCTCCTCCTCCGCGTGGGGATAATTGCTTTAAGATATGCAAGGACTTCTGTGCTATGGGAGGTAAACCATTCCATGGGATGGAAAGCTTTGTGAAGCACAGAATTGGTTGCGTTGGACAGAGAATTTGTTTGGGCTTTTTGACGTAGGCGACAATAGAAAGATACAATTGATAGCATGGCAGCTGAAAGACGAGGCTTCGTTTTTGTGGGAAGTGACGCAAGCTGGCCGTCCAGTAGAGACTTGGGCTGACTTCCGACATAGGTTCGAGATGAAGTTCCTATCTCAGGCAGAAGAGAGTATGCAGATGGAGAGATTTCTGGCACTTAAGCAAGGAAGCATGTTTGTTAAAGAATATGTCAACAAGTTCAATCAGTTGGCAAGTTTTGGTCCGGAGCTGGTTAATACTCCGTACAAGAAAGCTTTGAGGTTCGTAAGAGGATTGAATGAACCCCTCCATAGATTATCCATGTCTCATATTCCGATGGGAGAAACTTTCGAGAAGCTCGTTGATGTGGCATTAATGCACGAAGAGGATAAAGGTGAAAAGAAAGAGGTAAAGACCGATGAGACACAAAACAAGAAAGTGTAGCCCAAGAAAGAACCGCAAAAGAAGGGTGGAAAGAAAGACAAGGCTCAAGGCAAGAAAAGTGTCACGGCAACGGGAACATGGGTCACTTGGTCAAAGATTGCAGAAAAAGGAAGAATGCTTGCTTCCACTGTGGTGAGGTCGGACACTATTCTAGGGAGTGCCCGAAGAAACAAGGACAGGGCCAAAGGGTAGGATCTTCTAGAGGGCAGGTGCATGCACTCGAGGCCAGTGTACTGGATGGAGGTAGGAAAGTTTCCATTGAAGGTTTGATTTCTCTTTTCGATCATCCTGTTAGGACTCTTTTTTATTCTGGCGCTTCTCACTCTTTTATATCTGATTCTGTGGTTGAATCTCTACACCTTAGTACTAGTATTGTTTCTAATCCCATTATTGTCTCAAACCCCATTGGGGGCATGGCTCATCTGTTTATGATATGTTGGGGTTTGAGGATATCTATGTTGGGCGTCGAGTTTGAGTGCGACAAATATGTGCTTGTTTTTATGGGCTATGGTCTGATTCTAGGAATGGATTGTCTAGCCATGTATGGTGCCATTCTAGAATGTGAGAGGTGGATCGTTAGACTTTTGACTTGCCATGGAAGGACTCTTGAGATTTCCTGTGACCCTCAAGGGTCTGTCATGCTTAGTTTTCTAGAGTCGCTTGATGCTTCTGCTGAGGATTTTCGATCTGTTCCCATGATCTCTGAGTATCCAGATGTTTTTTATGAGGTTCGGGGCTTACCTCTGAGGTACGAGATTGATTTCCGAATAAACTTGGTGGACAATGCAAAGCTAGTTGCATTGCCTGTGTGCCACATGGTTCCTAGGGAAAGGAGTGAGCTTAGCAAGAAAGTTGGAGAGCTACTTGAGATGGGGTTTATTAGGCAAAGCATATCGGAATGGGGTGCTCCAGTAGTCTTCGCAACCAAGGCGGATGGTTCGCTTCGTCTATGCGTAAATTACAGGGAGCTGAACAAGCTCACTAAGAAGAATAGGCACCCACTCCCGAGGATTGATGATCTGTTTGACCAGCTTGTTGGCGCATCTATTTTCTCGTAGTTAGATTTGGCCATGGATTTTCATCAGTTGAGGGTAACCGAGGAAAGTATAGATAAGACTGCTTTTAGAACTCCAGATGGTTTCTTCGAGTGGTTAGTCATGCCATTTGGGTTGACTAATGCACCCGCATACTTTGAGGATCTGATGAGTAGAGTGTTCAGGGAGTTTATGAATAAATTCGTTGCAGTCTTTGTGGATGGCATTTTGATTTTCTTGAAGAGCGAGGAAAAAATGCTCTACATTTAGGAGAGGTTTTGAGGACTCTTAGAGCACATCAGCTTAAGGTGAAATTCTCCAAGTGTCACTTTTGGAGAAAGGAGGTGAGATTTCTTGGGCATGTGGTCTCCAAGGATGGGATAGCGGTGGATCCCGCGAAAGTAGTTGCAGTTCAGGACTGGAAGATTCCAAAGAATGCAACGGAGGTGAGGAGTTTTCTGGGTTTAGCGGGCTATTATAGGAAGTTTATCAAGGAATTCACAAAGATATCAGCCCCACTCACCAGACTAACGAAGAAGAATCTGACCTTTTCATGGAGTACCGACTGTGAGGATGCTTTTCAGCGGTTAAAGAGGGATCTGACAACAGCCTTGGTTTTGACGTTGCCTGATTTGTTCAAAGTGTACAATGATGCATGTGGTACAGGACTTGGTGCTATCTTGATGCAAGAGGGAAGGGTAATGTGTTATGGTAGTAAACAGTTGAGAGTTCACGAGAAGAACTGCCCTACCCATGATTTGGAACTGGCTTCTTTGGAACTGGCTGCTAGTGTGTTTGTACTTAAGACTTGGCGGCATTATCTACTTGGAGAGAGGTTCGAGTTATACACGGGTCATAAATCTCTCAAGTATCTATTTTCTCAGAGGGATCTTAACTTAAGACCGTAGAGATGTATGGAGTTCTTGGCGTCCTATGATTTAGAGAGTTCTTATACCCTTGCAAGGGTAATGTGGTGGCAGACGCGTTGAGTAAGAAGAGGATGACTTTGAGTCCCCTATTCATAGAGAGGCGGAGCTTGGAGTACATACGGACCTTCAATTTTAGGCCATCTGCGGATCTTACACCTGGTTTGTTGGCATCCTTAGAGCCGCGACTTACTCTTATGGATCAAATAGGATCTTCACAGCGAGAGGACCCACAAATGGTATACATCTTAGATAGGGTCAGTAGAGGGGAGACTTCTAGTCACTTTAGTAGATACTCCATGGATGTTAGAGGGTGGCTATGAAGGGATGGAAGACTTTGTGTTCACGAGTTGGAAATCTGTTGATGACAGTCCTCGAGGAAGCCCATCATTCTCGAATTACTATCCATCCGGCCTGTGATAAATGTATAGAGATATGAAGAGGGTTTTCTTTTGGGCTGGGATGAAGAAAGATGTAGCGGAGTTTGTCTCTTGATGTTTGGTTTGCCAGCAAGTTAAAGCTGAACAGAGAAAGCCTAGCGGTTTGCTTCATCCGTTGGAGGTCCCACAGTGGAAGTGGGAGAGCGTATCTATGGATTTTAATGATGGTTTACCTAGATCGAGGAAAGACAACACCAGTATCTGGTTTACATTAGACATGCTTACTAAGAGCGCTCATTTCATTGCTGTTAAGGGTAAGAGAATGACAACATGGTTGGCATCAGTTTATCTTCGTGATATAGTCCATCTACATGGAGTACCTTCTAGCATTGAGAGTTATCGTGACCCCATCTTCACTAGTGAGTTCTGGAAGAGCTTGCAAGAGGCACTTGGTACACAGTTAAGTTTGAGCACCGCATATCACCCTCAGACCAATGGGCAGACTGAGAAGGTGAATAGAATTCTTGAGGATCTTTTGTGGCTGTGTATCCTAGACTTCGGAGGGACTTGGGAGGAGCATCTTCCATTGGTTGAGTTTGCCTAAAACAACGGTTATCAGGCTAGTATAGGCATAGCACTCTTCGAGGCACTAAACGGACGACTTTGTAGATCACCGACTTGTTGGTGGGAGTCTACTGATAGGCTTCTACTTGGACCTGAGATGATTGGAGAAACTTCAGAAAATATTGACCTTATCCGCCGACTTATGAAGACAGCTCAGGACAGGCAGAAATTTTACGCAGATAAGGGAAGGAAGGATATTGAGTTTAAGGTAGGAGACATGGTTTTCATCAAAGTATCACCTTTGAGGAATGTGTTTCTCTTTGGGTCTGTAGGGAAATTGGCGCCAAGGTTTGTAGGGCCATTTCCCATAGTGGAGAGGATAGGTCATATGACCTATAGGGTGAGATTACCAGAGAGACTGTCGGGTGTTCATGATGTTTTCCACATTTCTCATTTGCAGAAATGTCTACACAATACAACAGAGGCAGTTAAGCCGAGCATGCTTGAGGAAGTAGAGGTAGAAAGGGGGGGTGATATTTAGACGAGTTCCTACCAGTATACTTAGATCAGAGGTTAAGAAACTTTACAACAGAGAGGTCAAGTTGATGAAAGTTCAATGGGGAGAAGACCGCGAGGATGCAACTTGGGAGACAAAAGACAAGATTCGCGCTTAGTACCCTTTCCTTTCTAGGGGTATGTTCTTAACTTCTTTTTTCAAGCTTTTATTCGTACTTTCTTTTGTCATTTGAGTATATCCTATCGATCGAACCTTCGACCTTTAGGTAGAAAACCAATGGATGTAAACATGTGTTTGAGACATGTTATGTTTGATGGATGCAAGTAGATGCTAGTGTTTGCTAGTGGTTGCTCGTGGATGCATATACACACACTAAGTACTAGATCGGCTCAAAGCACTCTCATCTGCATATGGATGTGTGTGCATCTTTTTCTTTTCATGGATGGAAATGTATGTATTATCATATGGATGTTGCATTTGGATGGATGATTGTGCAAACATATAGAGTTTACAGGATATACTAGGATTATTTTCATACATGTTGGATTCATGGCACTAACATACATTGCATTAAGGAGGTCGACTGAATCAGTAGACCGCCTGATTTTTCGCATTAGACTAGGGATATGTACACACAGCTTTACATATGTTCATATAAACATTAGAATCTCTTAAGGACAATGTATTGTGATTGGTAGATGAGTAAATAGCTGATGGATGATAGGATAAACATTCTTCTTAACTTGGAGATTTCGAGGAAGAAATCCTTTTAAGTAGGTGAGAATGTAACACCCCGTAATTTAAAAGGACATTATAACGATAAACTAAAGAATACTTAATTAAATGTTGGAAATTAAGTAAAATGGACTATACCGTTGCGTTCGTCTCGGAATTCTAGTTGGGATAGACTCCGAGTTTGCATAAAACGGACATCGTATGAGAAAGATATTAAGGTTAGAAGTTTGTATACATATAAGAGAATTACATATACATACATATATATATACATGTATATATATACATATACATATACATATATATATCAACTCAGAATGTTCAAAATCTAAAGAGGGAAAAAGAGACGGGCATAGGCAGGAGCCAGACCCGTTGGGGTCTGAGCCACGCCTAGCCTGGGTCGACCTACGGGTCGACCCAGGCGAGGGTGGGTCGACCCAATAGGGATTTGGGCGGGTTCATTTTTCTGAATCTGGACGTAATTTTGACCGGGATCGTGGGCAATAGGCTATATATAGGAGAGCATTTCTATTGTTTTTATACATCAATAAACAATGGAGACGATGAGATGCTGCCCGCCGCTATATATAGGACAACATTTCGATTATTTTTATGCATCAAAAAACAATGGAGACGATGAGATGCTACCCCGACCTAGATTGAATCAAACTATTTCCTTGAACAATAGCCTACACACATACAACAATTTCTTCTACAACTTCAGCATACTATTCTCTGTTCTTTAGATCAAATCTCTGTGATTTCATGTTACTTTTAGGTATAAAAATTTAACAGTAACCTTGACATGTTTATAAATCTGGATCTTAACCTATGCCTGTTAAGAATCTGATTCATGTCTAAACAGTTATGTTATCATATGTACTCTTCTGTACACCTGACCGGCTATTCAGTTTCTTATATGCCTATTTTGTTACAATGCCTATTTCTGTTAACATATGTCTATTCTGTTATTATGCCTATTTCTGTTCTTCTTTCTCTCATTCCCTTTTTATTTTATAGCTTAGGCTACCTTCGAGCCTAGGCCGCTACTGCTGAAATATGCGTGCGAACGAAATTGGGTTAAATTGGGAATGAGTAGGAATGGTAATTAGGGGGCATAACTTATACTGTGCAATATGACTTTGATTTGGGGGCATATTTTATACTATGAATTATAACTAAGGGTTGGGGGCATATAAATCTGTAGGCTCCATTTGAGATAAGCGAGACATGTTAATGGAACTGTAAATAAACTTGTTTAATCTGTTGGGGTTAAGTAAACCCGTTTAATCTTTTGGGGTTAAGTTAACCAGTTTAAACTGTTGGGGTTGAGTAAACCTGTTTAATCTGTTGGGATTAAGTAAACCTGTTTAATATGTTGGTGTTAAATAAACCTGTTAACCCATTAAACTTAACCTGTTAATCTGTGGGGGTTAGGTGAACCTGTTAATTTGTATGCTTAACCTGTTAAATTCCAAGTTGGTTGGGGGAACAAGTTTAGGGGTTTGACTTGTGTCATCTGTTGTGCGGGACCCATATTAGTCAGTAATCCAATCTGGTATTAAACGGGTACCCCTACTAGGTAGGGGTCAGGGAACGCTTACTGTGCTAATTATAAGAGGTTCATCTGGGAAGGGGTGTTCTGATGGATTCCAACGAGGTCATGTGCATGCATGGACCCGGCCTGCCTGGGAAAAATAAGCCATCGTAATACCTGTAAATAGGTCCGTGTCCTTCTGTAGGTTGCCACTTTAGGAAGTAATACACCCTAATGTAGGGCCGACACAGGGTATTTACGAGTTTGGGAGCCGATCGCTTGGGGTAGTAATTAGGGTACATCTAGTCCTGCCTGTTTAGGTATCCGTTATTTTTGTTTGGGGTAACACCCATATTTCTGTTGGGGTACATTTATTTTTGTTTGGGGTAAAACCCGTTATTAGAAGTACACCTAAGTCTTCCATTTTGTTTCTATTGGGATCATTTTGTTTCTGTTAAGTAATTAGGGGATACCTAATTATGTCACATATCTGTTATACTAGCATTAGTGCAGAGAAATAATTGAGAAGCATAGCTTGGTCCATATTATCCGGTTCATTCAGTTTATCCTGTTCAGTCTATTTATACCAGGTTTATGATATTGTTATGTCTCATCTAGTTTATATGCCTATCATGATACTTTTCCTTCTTTATATGCTAAAAGTCACTGGACTCGCCAGACTTTATGTCTGACCCTTTTTGTTTCCTTTTCTGTCTCTTCCTTTCCTCCCAAGGTTCTTAGGCTGGGAACACTCAGGCTTGACTAGGATTCTCTCTTTTATTTCTTGTTGGATTTTGGATCTGCTTTGATGCATCGCTTTGACTACTTGTATACTTGCTTATGGTTACTTATGGGGATTATGTTTTTTCATTTCTGTACTCTGATGTTTTTTAGAGCAAGACAGATGTTTTTATTTGATGTATTTTGTTCCAATATTTTAGTCTGATGTTTTAACTGGATTTTGAGATTTCTGCTGAAAAATGAAGTTTTAAATTTCCGCTGCTATTTTATATATGTGTGTCTTGTGATATTCTGTTTCTATTTACCTATAACGCTTCACAGAACTTAATGCATTCTGATAAAGAGTGACATTAATGGACGTGTGGTGTCACACTTCGGACACGAATTCATGGTTCGAGATTTGTCCTTGGCATTGAGCGGAGAAGGCACAGTCGTTGAGAAGCTTGAAGGACTCAAGGGGAATAAATGGACGCGGAGAAGCTTCTGGGATATGAACTTTCATTTTGTATCCCTAAGGTTTTGTTTCCTGGAGGTGATTCAGAGAGGGAAATGGTTGAAGGAAGAGAAGAGGAGAAGAAGGAGGAATAGGGAAGTAGGAGGGGGTTTGAAACTATACTTCACATCCCGGAGCTACGGAGGGGATACGGTATTTTGATTTTGTATCCCAAGGCAGCGGATGGATTACGAGACGTCATTTCTTATCCCCAAAAGGGGGGATTCGAAATCGCAATTTCATATCTGCCCCAAGGAGTTAAAATTGAGATTACATATCCTAGTCAGAGGGGATATGAAATTTGTATTTCATATCTCGAAGGGGACGCAAAATTGTTGAGTCGTACTTAGAAGAAACTTGATACGAGCTGGAAAAACTGACTGGGATGCGAATTTTTATAAGGAAAGTGGGATGCAAAGTTTACTTGGCCTGGAGATGCAAAGTCACTTGGGTTCAGGGATGGGAAATCGCATCCCTAGGACTTAAGCGATTTTCGACCCATAATGGAGTTGGATGCTAATTTTCATACCCGATCACTGCATCCCATCATGCCTAAGGAAAATTCAAATCCTGAGTTACCATCGTCAGACTTGTATCATTTTCACAACATCATGTGATTGGATCAGGCTCGGATTTGAGCACGTTGACTAATAATGCCTATACACTCTAACTAGAACTGATAATCCAGATTTACACATAGGATTAGAGCATAAACTCAAACTATGGACATGTGACTGAACTACCAATCCGTGGACCTGATTCCCCGCCTCAATCAGGACGTAACCATGACTCGATGTGAATCCGACGACATCGGTTAACAATGACGATGATTTAAGTTCTTTGGATAAATGATCGTCGTCGTGTCCCAGGTTCTTTACTACAATCACATCAGTATCTCACGACACTGCATATTCTACATTAGTTTACACCAACATAGGGGGCACATGTTTTTCAATGCAAAATCTGATGGGACTAACTTAAAAATATAGTTTGTAATGGCATTGAGAACTTCTCAAAGAATTAAAGGCTTGGAAACTGAAGCTACAGAACTCCCATTATCCCCGAATGGGCCATCCCATAATTCCATTCCGTCGGGCAATGAGCTTGAGACCTCAGAGGCTTCCATACCTCCCATCGTGTGGGCCCGTTTGTTGCTCCCGACCAGGGTGGGCAGTTAGAACAAACACTATAGTCGATCGGGGGCATGGTCGAGCCAATAATACAAGAATAGGCTGGAGATCCAGAAGAAGGCCCTGAGAGAGTAGAGAAGGTAGATATCATGCAGAAGACATTCCCAAGGCACCGGGCATGATGACGGATGCCACAATAGCCGACAATCCGTCGAATTCGGTTCCTTTGCGAATGGATGAAGCTGTGTTGAGATGCACTTGCAAGAAGTTCGACATATCCTGGGACGATGTTCGTGTCCCAGAGGAAGGGGATAGGGTGCACGCACCCCCGGAAGGGTACACCTCCTGGAACAGGCATATGTGCATTGCTGGGTGCATGCCCCATTGTACAAGTTCATCCTGGATATATTTCGCTACTTTCGCTTAGCGTCGATGCAGTTTCATCCAAATGCGTCCTGCCCCCACCTGCATCCTATTCTCGGGATGCATGCACAGATTACCAAACGAAGAGAACATTCGGTTTCTTTTTCAGATGAAGAGGAGATCTGGTGCCATGCATTCTCTTGTCTACTTAGAGGCCCAAAACAATACCTGATTTATCCTAGGGTCATGGAATAGGCTTAACAGTTTTAAGTATGATTGGATCTATGTTCGATGTCTCCCATAATTTGCGAGGTGATGGCCAACCAGAAGTAAGTATTTCTTTCTTGCTTTTGGTTTGTAGTTAATCGATTCATAAGATCGAGACTAACTTGATATTTTCATGATAGGTATCCCCTCAACCCCAAAGGCAAAGTGTATCATGAGCGTCTTGAAGCGCTAAGGGCTATTCCGACTAAATCTCGCACTATCAAGAATATACTGAATGACCAATATCTTTCGTCGAGCGGGCTTACTTCCTATGGGTGGTTTAATAGGCCGTCTGTTTGAGATGGAGAAGGAGAAAAGGAGGAAGCTAAGGGAGGAGACATTCCTCCGGGTCCACGAATGAGAGTGTCCCTTGTCGTGCCCCAATGACGTGTGACCGTAAGAGATCAGGAAGAAACTAGTGGTCATGATATCGGTGATGAAGAGGTGACTACCGGAGGAGAGGGTCTGATGACCACCCCTTTCCCGTCTCCAATAGATGAGACGAGGTGGGGAGCATCGCCCAGGCTGATTTCTCCAGTTTCCACCTTTGGGACTGCCGTACCGCTGCAAATAGAGGGCCGATTCAAAGATCTGGACAAAGTCCCGATCGAGCTAAAATGTCATGGCCGAGTGACACTAATGTCGGAAGCCTTACGTTGAGCATCGGGGAGGTCACCCTTCAAGCGGGCTAAAATATGGTCTGTGAAGGGAACATTTAGGACATACACACATAACCACTACATAACACAACATTCATTTGTGTGCGCAAAATGTTTGGTTCCGACTTTGGCTCTGCTCCATGCAGGTGCAATGGTTAGAGAAAGCGATAGAGACCGAGGTCGAGGATCTGGTAGTCGTCGACCACAAAAGAGTGAGGTTGTGAGTAGTTTTAGGAGAAGTGTAAATTTGTTTTCGCAGCTCCCTCACTCCCACGAATATAGCTGTGACCAGCGTCACAGAGACCAACCTCGGCACTCGAAATCATTACCGCCCGCCATCCTGGTGTCGGGAGTAGACAAAAGACCAGAATTTCCAAGTGCAACGCAATAAGCATCAAAACTATCTTCCCATGTTCCACCCATGGGGCCTGTGACCTAGTTTGTAAGCAAGGAAATAGTGCTCGGAGGGACGGGACATAGGAAGAAGGATACAGCAAAGCAGGGTCAAACAAGGCCTAACGTGTCAGAGATCCCACAGCTTAGAAATGGGGAGAGGAAGGATGCTAGCCTACTTTGTGAACTAGGCTACACAAAGATTAAAAGACCAAAAAATGAAGAATGCTTTTTTAACAAGCCGAATCGGTTCGGATTTCTTTGGGTAAAGACAGACCAGCACAAAGCAAAGAAAGAAAGAATACAAGTCGAATTGGATCGGAGGGGACAAAACCGATCCGACCCCCTAGTTGCTAGCACCCCCGATACGAACCAAAAGTCACTACAGTTTCACTCCACGTTTCCCTTAAGATTCGAAGCGGTTATAACCACGTTCTACCCATGTTTTCCACTAACCTGGTGTGTTGTCACTATCATATCCCATCCGAACCCGATAGTAACGGGATGGGCGCCACGTGGATCCGAACCGAAGCCGTTCCAGGAGCATTTTCCACCTCTAAATACACCATCGAGAGACATTTGGAAGGATCTTTTCGCATTTTCAGAGCTAAAACTCCTTTGCAATCCGAATTTCATCAACTTTTTCAGATCACAATCACCTTTTAAAGCATATTGCGAAGGAGACTGAGTGAATAAATACATTGTATGAGTGAGAATTGAGTGAGAATCATTGTTGTATTTGCATTCAAATCATCAATTCCAAGAGTAGAAAGTGGACGTAGGCTATTTAACGCTGAACCACTATAGATTGTGTGTTTTCTTCGTTCTTGATTTCATTTCATTAGAATCATTATTAGTGTGGGTGTTAGGGCCATTTTTGGATCTAAAATTTTGGTGCTTTCACTGAGAACCTTCGGAATTCTTCGTTTTTTTTGGATTATCGTTCTACTATTTGGACCCTCAAGTTCAAAGAAGTTAATCCTCTGTTTCCGACACTTTTAAATACTTGTTGGTTAATCACTAAAAAATTGGAAATTATGGCCAAAGGAAAAGGCAAAGAAATCCAGAGCAATCGAGAGAATGAAGTTAGCGAGAATCAGCAAACCATGGTGTTACGAGGTCGCGTGGTCAAGACTCTGGAGCAGGCCGCTCCGGTCAGGAAGGTCTGAACCGAACAGAAGACCCCGATCTGAGCCAATCTACTGATGTTGAGGTCACTCACTCTCCCCATCTAAACCGGTCCGGCCCTACCATTGTGCTCCGATCCGACCCGAATCAGGCTGAAGCTGGTACTGCTACTCGAGCTCCTACCAGTGCTCCAATACCAGTAGAGATGACTAATGATCAGCCTGATCCATCTGCAACCGTCACACAAGGAGATTTTACACGCTTTCTTGACATGCTCTAGAGTACTAAGGAGGCTTTGGAAGCTCACAAGTGTAAAAGTCTTATCATGCAAGAGAATATGAAGACTATGAGTAGGGAAATCAGTGAACTTCGTAGGCAAAAAACGCCATCTCCGACACGTCGCCTTGCAGCAGATTCTTCTTCTTCTTCAGATGAAGACCGTCCTCGAGAAAGAAGGTCGCTCGAACGACCTCAAAACCTTGATCAGTTAACTTTTGGATCTTTAGGATCCCGTGAAGACGTTGCTCGTGTGTTAGGGCCTGATGACCCGAGCTTGAGAGAGCCTATGATGCTGCCCATGCGTGGATCTCACGTCTTACCCAGGGATCCTAATATCACTAATGCTACGCAACAATAACTTCTCCAACCCCTTCCTCCTAAGATCGACCGGGAGCAGTGCAGAGCAGCCGCCGCTAGAAACAGGAGGTTATCCCCTAATCAGCAACCCAGAGGTAATCCGAATATTAGACCTAGAGAACCTATGCAAACGTTAACAAATGTCGATGTATGGGCAATGGTGCGTCAGATCATGTCCAAAAGCCGACACTACACTAATGAGGACTGGGGCATTGAGCGAAGTCATACCCCCTTCACAGATGATATATTGGACTTCCAGTTCCCTCGACGATTCAACTTACCTCAGATGGATCGGTATTCTGGAAGAACGGACCCAGGACAGCATCTGATGAGGTATGCATGCTTCATGAATGCCGCAGCAGTCCCAGATGCTGCAAAATGCAAGGCCTTTCCGATTTATCTAGAAGACTAGGCGTTAATGTGGTTCACCCGACTCCCTCCGCGGTCAATATCAAATTTCACAGAATTGAGCGAGCGCTTTATGAACCAGTTTCGACTTCACGCCCGAAAGTCCAAGAGCGTCATAGAGTTGTCAAGGATTAAATAGGCCCCAAGTGAATCTTTGAAATCATATTTAGACCACGTCAACCTGGATGTCACTGAAGTTAGTGACCCTCATGAACCCACTATTCTGATGGCCTTGATAGAAGGAGTTGACCCTGACACAGAATTTGGGGATTACTTGTCGGGGAAACCGCCTCCTACTAGAGAATTGTTTTACGAAAAGGCCAACATTCGTTTAAGGCGAGATGAAGACAATACAAACATAGAGAGAAAGTCTAATGAAGCCTCAAGGAAAGGTGTCCAAAGTAATGTTGCTGTGAAGCAATCCGGTGACAGTTCGGGGAAGGTTGAGGTGAATGTCGGCAACCAGAACGGAGGTAATGACAACAGGAATGGAAACGACAAGAGGAGGAATAGGAACCGAGGGAATAACTCCAACAAAAG
The DNA here is from genome assembly GCA_030737875.1 of Allium sativum. Lineage (NCBI taxonomy): Eukaryota > Viridiplantae > Streptophyta > Magnoliopsida > Asparagales > Amaryllidaceae > Allium > Allium sativum. Next base: position 6,729,494 of record CM060912.1, read on the forward strand.
ACCTCGATTCCAAACTTTTGAGAACTATTCGCCGTTAAGTGATACGTTGGAGAACATTTACTTGGATACATACAACATATTGCAATACAAAAAGCTACCACCTAGAGACTCAACTGAAAAATAGATCGCAACGGGAAAGTTTTGTTTGTTCCATGGAACCCACGGTCATTCTACCAACGATTGCCGTCATTTGAGAGATGTAGTTGAGAAATTGCTGCGGGAAGGGAAGTTAGATGAGTACAAGGTTGCCCCACGGGAAAGGGGGCAAGGAGGGCAAACCCCGAATCAAAACCATCCTACTTCTAAACCCACTGCCCAACAGAAAGGTAAGGGGATCATTATCAATATTATTATAGGCGGACCTCATCTAGCTAGCCACAGTTTTAAAGCAATGGATCAGTACGTGAATGCCGCCAAGCACTTTGAAGTAGGAGAATGCAGTAACCTCGAAGATATTACTCCAGTAAAACAACAAAAGACGATGTCAGACGACGTCATATTTCGTAGTAGAGATGATACCGGAATCCAATCACCAACTGAAGACCCACTGGTAATTACCACGGCCATCGGCCCCGCCTTAGTCCATAAGGTGTCGGTGGACAACGGAAGCTCAGTTAATATCCTCTTCAAGAAAGCTTTTGAACAAATGAGACTCAAAGCAAAAGATTTAAAGCCCTGCGAAGGATGGATACGGGGCTTCAATGGGGCATCAACAGCTCCGATGGGCTACATAGAATTACCAATGACGTTAGGACAAGGGGATCGCCAGAGAGAGAGAATCCTGCCATTCGTAGTTTTGGATGTTGAGTCACCCTACAATGCTTTCCTAGACTGACCAGCCCTCGCTGAGTTTAGGGCGTGTATTGCACCTTGGTCTTACTGCTTAAATTCCGAATTGACGCAGGAATAGGAGTGATGAGAGGTGACCAAGCTACGGGGCGAGCTTGTTACATGACAGATTTGAAGATGTTAATGAAGTGGTTGAATATAGAACCCAAGGACGCTTCTCTTCCTTCGAAGGAAAATTCAGCATAGCAATTAAGGCGTCCAGCCCCAAGAGAGTCGCCTTTAGATGTGCTCGAGGATATAGATCCCAGAGAGGATAAGGAACCCGAGGACAGAAAGGCGACCCCTAATGAGACGACAGTGGATATCTCCATTGATGATGCAGATTCGACAAAAGTAATAAAGATTGGATCGCAGCTAGATCCAGGTCGAGCAAAGGAGATGGCTGACTTTTTGAAGGCAAATATGGATGTGTTTGCCTGGACTCATGCTGACATGTGTGGGATATCGCCCGCCATTATGAGCCATTCTTTAAACATTAACCCAAAACACCCGCCGGTCAAGCAAAAAAGACGGATGTTAGGCCCAGAACGGTCAGCAACTTTGAAGGAAGAGGTGGAGAAACTGAAGGATAATGGATTCACAAAGGACTCGAAGTATCCCGACTGGATATCTAATCCTGTCTGGTCAAGAAATCTAACGGGAAGTGGCGAACGTGAATTGACTTCTCTGACTTGAACAAGGCTTGTCCAAAAGACAGCTTTCCTCTCCCCAGAATTGATCAACTGGTAGATTCGACAGCCGGACACGAGCTCCTATCCTTTATGGATGCCTATTCAGGATACAATCAAATTCCCAAGCATGTACCAGATCAGGAGCATACAAGTTTCATCACAGACTTGGGATTATATTGTTATGTGGTGATGCCATTTGGACTGAAGAATGCAGGAGCCACATATCAGCGTTTGGTCAACCGTATGTTCTATAATCAAATCGGAAAAACCATGGAAGTCTATGTGGATGACATGCTCGTAAAGTCTAGGCAATCTTCTGATCATACAAGGGATTTGGCAGAGATGTTTAGTATACTAGAAGGTATGGAATGAAGTTGAACCCTCTAAATTGCTCGTTTGGAGTCGCATCAGGGAAATTCCTCGGGTTCATTATAAGTTCTCGAGGAATAGAGATCAATCCCAGCCAGATAGCAGCGATAAGAAATATCAAAGAACCACGAAGGATTAAAGATGTTCAGAGCCCGGCAGGAAAAGTTGCCGCTTTAAGCAGGTTTATCTCCAAAGCTACGGACAAGTGTGTCCCCTTCTTCGACTTGATAAAACGAGGAAAACGTAACTTCGAATGGACTCACGATTGTGTGGAAGCTTTCCATAATCTACTAGACTTATTAGAGAAACCCCCGATACTGCCAAAACCTGTGGACCACGAGGATTTGTATGCCTACCTGGCGGTGTCATCTTATACTATTAGCACATCATTGGTACGTGAAGAGGACAAGGTCCAGAGGCCTATATACTACGTAAGCAAAAAGCTAGCCGCTGCGGAACGTGATTATCCAAAAATTGAAAAACTTGCTTACAGCCTCTTGATTGCCTCCTGAAAGCTCCGTCATTACTTTCAGGCTCACCCGATAGTGGTATACACCGATCAACCTTTAAGACAAGTGTTGCAAAAACCTGAAGCATCAGGGCAATTGCTTAAATGGAATATCGAGTTGAGTCAATTTGATTTGAATTTTCAACCACAGAGATCTATAAGGGGGCAGGCTTTAGCTGACTTCATAGTGGAATTCACGATTCCCGAAGAAGAGATAATGGACGACAAAGTTGTTACTTCAGAACAGGAGTTGGAGCTTAGTCTATAGAAGTTATACACAAACAGGGCAATGACTGACCGAAGATCCGGCGCCGGAGTTGTTTTGACCACTCATGAAGGACGGTCTATTTACTACGCCCTAAGATTGGAATTTCCTGCTACCAATAACGATTCTGAGTATGAAGCCCTGATTGCCGGGCTAAAGCTCGCAAAGGAGTTAGGAGTAAAGGCACTGGATATATGCTGTGACTCCAAAATAGTTGTTTGTCAGGTACAAGGGAAGTTTCTCTACTCGTTACTTATCTCAAAATAGTAAAGGAGTTGCTAGGTAATTTGGAGCGTTACAGCATAATACACATTCCAAAAATAGAAAATCAGAAAGCAGACCGGTTGGCAACACTAGCAAGTTCAAACAATCCTGAAGAAACTGAAATGGTTCCAATAGAGATTTTGAAATCACCGAGTTATGACCTGACGGAGGTGGAACTAGCCTTAGAAGTTGAACCAGAGAGGGAATCATGGATGACACCGATCAAGAACTTCCTCAAAAGTGGAATCCTCCCATTGAAGAAAAGCGAAAGATGAGTTGTAACATGTAAGGCTGCAAGATACGTTTTACAGGACGACGTCCTTTATCGTCAAGGGTTTTCAATGCCCCTACTACGGTGTATCGCGCACGACGACATCAAACGTGTACTGCAAGAAGTACACGAAGGTGAGTGTGGGGACCACACCGGGGGCCAAACCCTGGCAAAGAAAGTGTTGCGGTATGGATATTTTTGGCCTACCGTGAATAAAGACACGGCTGATTACTCATGACGCTGCGACAAATGTCAAAGATTCGCCAAAATTCCCAGAGCACCTCCAACTCAGCTTAAGTCAATGGTAAGTCCATGGCCGTTTGCCATGTGGGGGATCGATATTATTGGAGTTTTACCCATCGCCAAAGGAGGAGCAAAGTATGCGATCGTTGCCGTGGATTATTTCACGAAGTGGGCGGAAGCTGAACCTTTAACCACGATCAGGGGAAGGAAGGTGATATGTTTTGTGGTCAGAAACATCATCTGCCGATTTGGGATAACGAAGACTATCATAACTGATAATGGAACCCAATTTTACAGCACTGAATTTAGGAACTTCTGCCAGAAATACAAAACTGATAAATGATACACCGCTGTAGCTCACCCACAATCAAACGGCCAGGTTGAAGCAATAAACAAGGTCATTAAATCTATTCTTAAGAAGTAGTTGGAGCGGAACAAAGCCAAGTGGGTAGATGAGTTGCCACTAGCTTTGTGGGCCTACAGGACAACCTTTAAGACGGCTACTGGCCATACCCCGTTTTCACTTTCCTTCGGGTCAGAAGCAGTGATCCCGGTAGAACTAGAAGTCCCTTCTCAACGAGTAGCATACTATGACCCAATGACGAATAGAACACTCCTCCTAGAGTCTCTTGATATGGTTGAAGAAAAAAGAGACGAAGGAGACTTGCGTGCTTCAAGGCGTCAGCGCCAGGTAGCACGCTATTATGACAGAAAGGTTCATACTAGAACCTTCGAACCAGGAGACTTAGTGTTGAAACGAGTCTTCCTGCCTTCAACCCATCTGGGTCCAAAATGGGAAGGGCCATATGCCATCCAACGGAAGCTTGACACAGGATCCTTCAAGCTAACGACCGTGGATGGTGAAGAAGTCCCCAGAGCTTGGAATGCTCAACACTTGCGGTGATATCTGAATTAGAAATGTATTGTTTTCTTTTGTTTTTATGAACTATGTAAAAGGGCACGACTTGCCTAAAAAAGTCTGTTTATATGAACAAGAGATTATAAAGTGGATGTAGGCTACGACTTAGCTGAACCACTATTAAAATATCCTGTGTCATTTATTTTCCTGCATTATTTCTATCTTCTGTAATAATTATGCCTTAATTATGGGATGTTGGGCTTTGAACTAAAACTTAAAAGAATTAAGAACAATTCATGTGCTGGAAAAATGACCGTTTGAGTGATATGACGGATTGAATGGAAAGACGACATACCTAACACTAACTCTCATAAAACGAGAGAGAGAGAGTATAAAGGATGGGAAGACGACGTCCTCTGAGGCGTGAAGGTGCACAACGATAAGAGACCGCCTCAATGATAACTCTAACCTGGTTTCAAGACAGGAGAGTATAAAGGTGCTAAAAGAATAAGTACCAGTGATAAAAGAAAGATAGTCCCCACAGAAAGTCGGGGGCAATCGAACCCTAAGCTTAATCAATCTCGATCAAGTCTTTGCCAGATATTTTTGCTCAAGATTGATTGGGGGCGCACATATATACTTGCCTCAGACATTTGTTGTATAACGTAACAGCCATATGATATGTTGTTTATCTGCATCTTTGCTTAAATAATAAATTTACAAGTGTTTGACATTGCTGGAAACAAAATATTTTATTCACAAACAGGTGAGTTTTTACAGGAGAGCTAAGCAAAAGGTGCGAGGGTCGCACTCGCTACGACAATAGTGGACCAATGGAATATCAAAACAAAACAAAAACAAAGCGCATTGTCACTTGGACTTTGGAGTAGACTTGTGCTTCTTGGCAGCCTTAAGAGCTTTTTTAGCTTCTTTTTCAGCATCGGACATGAGACGCTTTGTATCTTCTTCTCTGTAACTGAGGTACCAGAGTCAATAGATTCATTCCCAGGAGTTGGAGCACTGGGATCAAGAGAAGATTTTTTAGCAAGTTCTTCTGTGATCGACCTAGTTGAAAGCTTAACGACTAACCTCGATCCAGCGTCCACCACTGCAAGAGGCTTGAGACTTTCAGGGTCTATCTCCTCGACTTTCACCTGCATGCGCTCGTCTCGTAGAGCCTTCATCTCAGCCAAGGTCACGTCATCGGCATTCTTTGAATCCCCAGTTATAATAACATCGGGATCTTCTTCATGCTCATCATTACCACCATCATCTTTCAAAGCGTCTATCATTCCATCATCATGAGAAGTGTCGGCGTTTGGTGGTATGGTGGTCTTATTGATAGCCTCCTCCTTTTTACCTTCAGCTCCTCCTCCGGACTCTATGATGGTAGCCTTATCCTATCCTCCCTGAGTCTGTTCGACAGACTTTTCCCCAATAACGGTTCTCCCTTGCTCGTCAGTCTTCTCGGTTGGTTCAACACCTATAGAATGAGAAGCAACAATTATCAACTGAGGAGAAAACAAGGAATATTCAATCGATTGCCAAATGATATGACGAAAGGTGGAGACCACCTTGGCAAATTGGGGTGAAAAGGTGGAAATACCTTCCGATGATTTCTCAATTAGAGTGGCTATCATCTCTGATGCTGGCTCGGGGATAGGAGATAAAAGAGGCGCCTTAGGAATTCCCCGATTCTCGGGATCATATTCCTCTACTCCGGTAGCTTCGACGGTAACCGAAGAGGAACCAACTTCAAGGATATTCTTTCCTTTGGCTTGGCGTTTCTCCTCCTCCATGGCAGCAACAATAAGGCGATGCCCCTCGGCCAGGCGTGCCGGTTCATCATCCTTCGGATACTTCTCCATGATCTTGTCTTCATCAACGAAGTCTACCTTAAGTTCAACCTTTTCCCATTCGATGATTTGATTCCATACATGATCTAAGGTAGTCGGATAGTCTTCGATCCAAGAGATGTTTCGGCGTCGGATTATATGTGCAAAGAATTCTATCATCAGTTCCCCAAAGCCATGCAATTCTCTTTGAGCCTCTGATAGCTGTTTATGGGTCTCTTCGGCAGATTTAACAACACTATCCGCATTCCCCTAAGCCAAGGCAGCTCTAGTCTCGGCCTCCATTAACTTGGCCTCCAAGTCAACATTTCGTTTCTCCAACTTGGCATTCTTCCTTGCTAACTCGTCCTTTTCTTGCTCAAGAGTATTGTATGCCAGTTGCACCTTGACACTTTCAGACTTAGCATCTTCAGCTTGTTTCTTCAGATCTAAGCGCTCTTGGCTATGAGATTCCAGTAGGTCATGATAACGCTTTTGTAATTCCTCAAACTGCTTTTTGAAGTTGTTGGAATCTCGTTGAGCAATGACAAGTTGAGCCTTTGTATCTTCTATGTCCTTCTCCAGATTTTTCAAAACATTCTCATTGGAGTCTGCAACTTTCTTCATTGCATCGACGTCTGCAATTAGATTCCGAATGATTCTGGAGAGATTGCATGAATACTTGTACATCTCTGAGTATTGTTTCTCTATTGCGTCGATCTTTGCCCTAGCATCATCTGCCCACATTGAAGAAATAGGCTCAAGTGCGGGTATGAAAGATAAATGCTCAAAGTAGTGATCTGGGAACTGCTCCTTCAGACATGCCAGTTTCGTTTTGGAATCAGAGTCCAGCGGTGCAGATTTGGAATAAGATAGCTCGAAATGTTTTCGTTTGGAGGAAACGATAGCCGTACCACTCTTTTCAGGCCGTTTCTCAGAACCGATTTATTTGTCCTGCGGATCAGTATGTCTCGGTGGAGGTTTTTCTTAGGGACCTTTACCCTTGGGAGGAATTAAGTCTTTGGGCTGTGATGTGCACCCCCATGACGACTTTGATGGCTCTAATATCTATCCGGATCCGACCTGTAACAACCCTGAATTTTGGGGCCAATTTAAAATTTTATTTTAAAACAATTTTGTTGAAAATTGAGTCCAAATTTAAAATTTCCAATTTTAAATAATTTTTAAACAATTAAAAATAGCCATTTCACAAACGACCTCGGTTTTCGACGAAACCACTTTTGTTGGAACCAGAATGTCGAATTATTGTTGAGTTAAATTTTTCATAATTTTTAGAATTAATTTGTGACCGTGGCAAAAAATTTCAGTTTTGTAAATTTTAGTAAATTTTAATCGACTTGAGAAAGGACATTTTTCAAACGGGCTCAGAATTATATGAAATTAATTTTTCTGGATTCGCAGCATCAAAATATAGTTAAAAACATTTTTCGAGAATTTTTGAAGTTAATTTGTGGCCCCAGTGAATTTATTTGTACGGTTGAATTAAAAATAAAGGACTTAAGTTTTAAATCTGAAAAACGGAGGCCAAGATGACCATTTGGGCTAACGAGACAGGTCCAGATGAGTCCGGAATCGGGGCTATTAGGTATAAACGGATGTCGTTGGGCTGAGATTGGATAAAGTTGCTAAACGGGCCTTTAATGGATATTAAATTATTAAAATATTATTTAAATGCACATACATCGAGACCCTCACGCTCCTTCTTCCCAAAACACTCACGTAACATCAGAATCCATAGCCGCCATACCCTTCCAACCTTCTGTCCTCCGTATCTTCAAATCCGCAAAGAATTAGACTTAGGTCCTGTGGAACTTTTTGAAGCTATTCTCTTCCTCTTCCATCTCCGACAAGAATCATCTCCCCTCGTGGCCTGTAGCTCTCGAACCGTGAGCCCGAACCTGCGCTGAACGGACCTCCGCCCCACCTCGAAGACCGAGCCGCACCTCCCCATCTTCCTGGCGTGGATGCACCTCTCCTAGGCGGTCACTCTCCAACAAACGGCACCTAAAACCGTCAACCGTAGCTCGAGTTATCTCGATCCAAAGTTTTGAACCAATTCTGAGTTATATGGTATATAATTTGATCATATTTTAACATCCATAAGCATTGCAAATTTAAAATTAAAATTGTTTTAACTGTTTCTAACTCGTACGATGACCGTTTCCAGCGATTTCAGAAATGCTGGGACCGTGACTACAAACACTACGCTCCAGAACTGATTGGATTTGATTCTGTATCTATTTGGAGGTTCAGATCTGCTTGAACGCAAGGTGAGAAATCTGATTTAATAAATAATTAAATTTAATTATTTAATCTATTTGATTGAGACGATTGAATGTATGATTCTGATCTGTTATGTGATGATCTTGTTGATGATTTATTTGTCTGTTAATGATGTAGAGAATAGATTTGTATGTATTAACAAGGATAAATCATATTATTTATTTGTTGATTTGGATTAGAATTTCCATTTCAATAAAAAATAAATTATTTTGTTTATGTATTGATTTAAATTGGAATTCCCGTTCCAATAAAAGATAGATTAGATTGTAAATTCCACACTAAATATTTTTGCTCGTTACGTTTCTTATTATCTAAAAGAACATTATTTTTATGGTGTTTTCTTAGATAATAATGCGATGATATGTGTTTACATTTCTTTTTCTATGATTAATAATGAGGCAAGTGGAGTGATGAAATTTTATTTACATTCTCCATGTAAATAAAACGAGTATATTTACGATGACCTTTATTTACATTTTTAATTTAAACAGGATATGAAATAGAGAATGTATATTTTTATTTACTTTTCAGAGTAAATAAAAACAGGATATATAGAGATAGAATATTTCATTTACATTTAGTGTAAATAAAATTATGACGTATTAAAATGAGTAGGTTTTTGTCATTTTTGTCATTAACATTAAACATGGTATATTTGTCGCTATTCTTTTTTTTTTATAATAAAGGCATGTTTTTTTTGTTATATAAAAAAACATTTTTTTTTGTTATTTCTTTTTGTCGATGAAAAGGAAACATTATTTATTTCTTTTTGTCGATAAAAAGAAACCATTTTTGCTCGCTACTCTTTTGTTATCAAAATTTGTTCATATTTCTTTTTGTCGATAAAAAGAAACAACTTATTCGCTATTTCTTTTTGTCGATAAAAAGAACATTTGTTCATTATTTTTTTCCTTGTTATTAAAAAAGAACATTTGTTCATTATTTTTTCCTTGTTATTAGAAAAGAACATTTGTTCATATTTTCTTTTGTTGTTAAAGAAGAACATGTTTGATCATATTCTTTTTGTCGATAAAAAGAAACCCTTTTGTCAATATTTCTTTTGTCGGTAAAAAGAAACATTTTATCGCTACTTCTTCTTAATGGTAAAAAGAAACATTTTGTTGCTACTTCTTCTTAATGGTAAAAAGAAACATTCTGTCGCTACTTATTCTTAATGGCAAAAAGAAACATTTTGTCGCTACTTCTTCTTAATGGTAAAAAGGAACATTTTTGTCGCTAATTCTTTTTAACATTAAAAAGAATCATTTTTATTGTTATTTCTTTTTAATATTAAAAAGGATCCTTTTTGTGTCATGATAATTTTGATAAAAGTAGACATCTTTTTAGTGTCAAAATTGACGAATTAAATAGTTGCATTGTTTATTTACATTTTTGATATAAATAAAAATACGAATTTAGCAGTAGCATTTTTACTTACCTTTTAGATGTAAGTAAAAGCATGTTTTGAAGAGTCGTATTTTTATGTCAGATGTAAATAAAAGTATAAATTGGAATGTTTATATTTTTATCAATAATTTTGATGCGGTAAAAGAGGAACGTTAATATCACATTTTTATCGATATTTCTGATGCGATAAAAATAGCGATGTTAACATTTCATTCTTATCTTCGTTTGAGTTACGATAAAATGAATACATTTCAAAACTGCATTTTTGCTGCATTTTTTTTATTAATAAAAAGCTCATTTTTACACTTCCTTTTTTTTATATAAAAAGATTATTTTTATGTGTCATTTCTTTTTTTGAAATAAAAAGAAACATTTTTGCATTTATTTCTTTTTAGATTAAAAAAGATCATTTTGTAGCATTAAAGATTTGTTTGCATTCTATGTGGCCTTTTTATTCACATTTTAGATGAGAACAAAGAAAAAAAATGTATTCAAAGATTTCATTTTTACTCATATTTTAGATATGAATAAAAATAGTATCGATAATGATTGTGTATTTTATTTTCATTTTAAATTCGATAAAAATAGGATTGCTAATGTTGAATATTTTATCGTCATTGTGAATTCTATAAAAATAGGATTGTTAATGTTGAATATTTTATTGCCATTATAAATGCGATGAAAATAGACAATGTTAATGATTCATTTTTATCGATATTTCTGATGCGATAAAAATAGACAATGTTAGTGATTCATTTTTATCGACATTTTTGGTGCGATAAAAATGGACAATGTTAATGATTTATTTTTATCGTCATTTTAGATGCGATTAAAAGAATATATTTTTGTGTTTACTTTTTATTGTCATTTTAGAGATAATAAAAAAGATTGAAATTAAAATGTTATTTTTATCGTCATGCTAGAGACCATAAAATGAATAGATTAGAAGGTCACTTTGTACTGTCCTCTTAAAATAAATAGAATAGTTGTATTAGTATGACTTGATAAAGAAATGTCATTTAAATAGGATTTATTCCATATTGTCATTTTTATCTGATTGTTAGGAAATTATCCGTAGAATGTTTAACATGAATATGGACCGAAATCCGTTTGAATGCAATTGATTGAAATGGTTGAATCGCTAAGGATTTATATTTATTTTTATATAAATATAAACTAAAATTAAACGAATCGCGCGCGGTAGTTCGCGATTTGAAAACGTAACTTTAAATGGTTATACCGAAAGATCCGATCGTCGGATTTTCCCAAAACTGGAACCGTTAGGACCGTTTTGGGAAGATCTTTCAAACGGTATAAATTTTGTTGAAATCCAACGGTTAGATTTCAAGATAAGTGTAAATCAAATTTTGGGAAAAACAGCGCTAAATCCTTATATGGCCTGAAACGTCATTTTTATAGAAACGAATTATTTTTATTAAAATAAAGCAGGATTAAAATTGTTATAAATTATTAATAACAAAATGAAACGGGTTTTCAAATTAATCTGCGAGAGTTATTTGGAAAGACCGAGTTTATCTCATTCCAAATAATTAAACGACGTTTAAAATCCAAGATTTGAAGACGGCAATTGAAGACCGTCAATCTTCACATCGAATGGGTGATGATGACTGTTGCATTTGATTGACTCGCTATCATGATAGGGTTAATAGTAGGAGTTGCCCAAACATAGTGCGTATTTGTACGGATTTGGTTTTCGCTCGAACCCAGAGCATAAGCATATAAATGGATTGTGTGTCTGACATTGTACTCCGCTTAATATCATGTTATTGATTTTCTGTTAATATATAAATGTTGGTGGTGGAGAATTTATTCTTTACTTAACACCCGTTTATATATTGATGGATGATCAATGGTACGGTATGGAGGGACAGTGTGGCATACTAAGATGCGATGATCAAGGTTTCTTGTTGAAAAGCAGAACCTTGTGGTGACGATCAGAGCACAGCTTGAATAAGCAGAGCTTTGTGTATTACGTAACTTCACGAGCCTCACAAACTGGTAGAGTCTAAAACGGGCGAAGGGAACGCAGGGAGAGCAACACGTTTCTTTCTAGCTAGAAGTGGTGTTTCGGTTTTTACACGGCCTGGCATTTTACTTATGTGGATGATGGAATGAGGTGCCTCGGATATTAGGTCCTGTAGGACCGGGAAACGTGTGTTCAGGAATAACTAATCCACAAAGCTGTATGTGTGGACCGGCCCTGCTGTTTCCAAGGGTTCACTGCGGGGAATCCTGAGACATTAGCTAGAGTGTCTCGAATTGGTAAGGAGCTCCGCCCTAGCCTTGACTCATGATGGAAACCAAATTTCCAATACGACCCTTACGGACTTGATTGTATTACTAGTACGGAGGCATAATATATGGGTACCTATGCTTCCTAGGATTGATACATTATGATTGAAATGTTTTATTAAAACATATGCACACTAATAATAATATCGTTTTTACGTATTTATCATCTTTTAATCACCATAAGGTAAAACTCTATCCTCTGGTGTGCGTTGCATTGTGTGATGGGACCTGAGTCTTATGGTGGTTTCATTTTTCAAAAAAGCATTGCGTTATTTGACGATTTACTCTACTGTTATGCACAGCAATCCATTGGAGTAAGCCCGTTCCACGTTAGCGGCGTGGTCCTTGGATTTGCCTTATTATTGTTAGGTTTATTAGTTAAGAATTCTCACACCAGTCCCACGACTGACCCGTTGTTTGTTTCCACCTTTGCAAACTCGGGCGCCCTCTTTTCCACACGGGCAGTCGAGTAGTTTGTCTACAGGTTTATCTCAAGCAGGATTCTGGATTGAAGCCTAAAGCTATGTCCATAGCATAGTTGTCTTCCGCTGTATCTATTTTATTTCCGCTGCACTGTATCGTATTAAAATCTTGTAATTTATCTTCCGCTGTAATTTTATTCCAATGTACTCTGATATTCTGTACTCTGATATAAACATTTTGTACTGTTTATAAAAGTCTGCTGTTTTTGTTTTGATGTGTTGTATTCCCAAAGTTAACGTACTCGGGATTTGAACGGTCTTGGTCGATTTTGCGATCGATCGGGTCGGGCGAAATCCGTGTCGTTACAGTTGGTATTAGAGCTCTCGTTAGCCCAAAATCTTTGGGGTACAACTCGTTGGAACTGAATAAAAGACTCATCAGAGATTGGATTAGTAATATCCAATAAGAATACTCATTAGAGATAGGATCAGCAGTATCCTAGAATGAGAAAACTCATTAGAGATGGGGTAAGCAATGCCCTAGAATGAGTTGAGAGTGCCAAGCATATAATTAACGTATTTGCGATTATTTATATAATCTATTTTAGAAAATATGATTTTTGAATATATAAAAGTTATATATATTTGAAAGATAATCAACAAATAGAATTATAGAATTGAATAAAAGAAATTGAGTAGGATAATTAAACACTTTTAACTTCGTTCCTTTTCGAGGACGAAAAGTTCTTAAGTGGGGGAGACTGTAACAACCCTGAATTTTGGGGCCAATTTAAAATTTTATTTTAAAACAATTTTTTTGAAAATTGAGTCCAGATTTAAAATTTCCAATTTTAAATAATTTTTAAACAATTAAAAATAGCCATTTCACAAACGACCTCGGTTTTCGATGAAACCACTTTTGTTGGAACCGGAATGTCGAATTATTGTTGAGTTAAATTTTTCATAAGTTTTAGAATTAATTTGTGACCGTGGCAAAAAGATTTCAGTTTTGTAAATTTCAGTAAATTTTAATCGACTTGAAAAAGGACATTTTTCAAACGGGCTCAGAATTAAACGAAATTAATTTTTCTGGATTCGCAGCATCAAAATATAGTTAAAATCATTTTCCGGGAATTTTTGAAGTTAATTTGTGGCCCCGGTGAATTTATTTATACGGTTGAATTAAAAATAAAGGACTTATGTTTTAAATCTGAAAAACGGAGGCCAAGGTGACAATTTGGTCTAGTGGGACAGGTCCAAATGAGTCCGGAATGGGGGCTATTAGGTATAAACGGAAGTCGTTGGGCTGAGATTGGATAAAGTTGCTAAACGGGCCTTTAATGGATATTAAATTATTAAAATATTATTTAAATGCACATACATCGAGACCCTCACGCTCCTTCTTCCCGAAACACTCACGTAAAATCAGAACCCATAGCCGCCATACCCTTCCAACCTTCTCTCCTCTGTATCTCCAAATCCACAAAGAATTAGACTTAGGTCCTGTGGAACTTTTTGAAGCTCTTCTCTTCCTCTTCCATCTCCGACAAGAATCATCTCCCCTCGTGGCTTGTAGCTCTCGAACCGTGAGCCCGAACCTGCGCTGAACGGACCACCGCCCCGCCTCGAAGACCGAGCCGCACCTCCCCATCTTCCTGGCATGGATGCACCTCTCCTAGGCGGTCACTCTCCAACAAACGACACCTAAAACCGTCAAGCGTAGCTCGAGTTATCTCGATCCAAAGTTTTGAACCAATTCTGAGTTATATGGATTTGATCATATTTTAACATCCATAAGCGTTGCAAATTTAAAATTTAAATTGTTTTAACTGTTTCTATCTCGTACGATGACCGTTTGCAGCGATTTCAGAAACGATGGGACCGTGACTACAAACACTACGCTCCAGAACTGATTGGATTAGATTCTGTATCTATTTGGAGGTTCAGATCTGCTTGAACCCAAGTTGAGAAATCTGATTTAATAAATAATTAAATTTAATTATTTAATCTATTTGATTGAGACGATTGAATGTATGATTCTGATATGTTATGTGATGATCTTGTTGATGATTTATTTGTCTGTTAATGATGTAGAGAACAGATTTGTATGTATTAACCAAGATAAATCATATTATTTATTTGTTGATTTGGATTAGAATTTCCATTTCAATAAAAATAAATTATTTTGTTTATGTATTGATTTAAATTGGAATTCCCGTTTCAATAAAAGATAGATTAGATTGTAAATTCAACACTAAATATTTTTGCTCGTTACGTTTCTTATTATCTAAAAGAACATTATTTTTATGGTGTTTTCTTAGATAATAATGCGATGATATTTGTTTACATTTCTTTCTCTATGATTAATAATGAGGCAAGTGGAGTGATGAAATTTTATTTACATTCTCCATGTACATAAAACGAGTATATTTACGATGACCTTTATTTACACTTTTAATGTAAACAGGATATGAAATAGAGAATGTATATTTTTATTTACTTTTCAGAGTAAATAAAAACAGGATATATAGAGATAGAATATTTCATTTACATTTAGTGTAAATAAAATTATGACGTATTAAAATGAGTACATTTTTTGTCATTTTTGTCATTAACATTAAACATGGTATATTTGTCGCTATTCTTTTTTTTATAATAAAGGCATGTTTGTTTTGTTATATAAAAAAAAACATTTTTTTTTGTTATTTCTTTTTGTCGATGAAAAGGAAACGTTATTTATTTCTTTTTGTCGATAAAAAGAAACCATTTTTGCTCGCTACTCTTTTGTTATCAAAATTTGTTCATATTTCTTTTTGTCGATAAAAAGAAACAATTTATTCGCTATTTCTTTTTGTTGATAAAAAGAACATTTGTTCATTATTTTTTTCCTTGTTATTAAAAAAGAACATTTGTTCATTATTTTTTCCTTGTTATTAAAAAAGAACATATTTTATTTTGTTGTTAAAGAAGAACATGTTTGATCATATTCTTTTTGTCGATAAAAAGAAACCCTTTTGTCAATATTTCTTTTGTCGGTAAAAAGAAACATTTTGTCGCTACTTCTTCTTAATGGTAAAAAGAAACATTTTGTCGCTACTTCATCTTAATAAAAAGAAACATTTTGTCGCTACTTCTTCTTAATGGTAAAAAGGAACATTTTTGTCGCTATTTCTTTTTAACATTAAAAAGAATCATTTTTATTGTTATTTCTTTTTAATATTAAAAAGGATCCTTTTTGTGTCATGATAGTTTAGATAAAAGTAGACATCTTTTTAGTGTCAAAATTGATGAATTAAAGAGTTGCATTATTTATTTACATTTTTGATATAAATAAAAATATGAATTTAGCAGTAGCATTTTTACTTACCTTTTAGATGTAATTAAAATCATGTTTTGAAGAGTCGTATTTTTATGTCAGATGTAAATAAAAGTATAAATTGGAATGTTTATATTTTTATCAATAATTTTGATGCGGTAAAAGAGGAACGTTAATATCACATTTTTATCGATATTTCTGATGCGATAAAAATAGCAATGTTAACATTTCATTCTTATTGTCATTTGAGTTACGATAAAATGAATACATTTCAAAACTGCATTTTTGCTGCATTTCTTTTTATTAATGAAAAGCTCATTTTTACACTGCCTTTTTTTTTATAAAAAGATTATTTTTATGTGTCATTTCTTTTTTTGAAATAAAAAGTAACATTTTTGTATTTATTTGTTTTTAGATTAAAAAAGATCATTTTGTTGCATCAAAGATTTGTTTGCATTCTATGTGGCCTTTTTATTCACATTTTAGATGTGAAAAAAGAAAAAAATGTATTCAAAGATTTCATTTTTACTCATATTTTAGATATGAATAAAAATAGTATCGATAATGATTGTGTATTTTATTTTCATTTAAATTCGATAAAAATAGGATTGCTAATGTTGAATATTTTATCGTCATTTTGAATTCGATAAAAATAGGATTGTTAATGTTGAATATTTTATTGTCATTATAAATGCGATGAAAATAGACAATGTTAATGATTCATTTTTATCGATATTTCTGATGTGATAAAAATAGACAATGTTAGTGATTCATTTTTATCGACATTTTTGGTGCGATAAAAATGGACAATGTTAATGATTTATTTTTATCGTCATTTTAGATGTGATTAAAAGAATATATTTTTGTGTTGACTTTTTATTGTCATTTTAGAGATAATAAAAAAGATTGAAATTAAAATGTTATTTTTATCGTCATGCTAGAGACCATAAAATGAATAGATTAGAAGGTCACTTTGTACTGTCCTCTTAAAATAAATAGAATAGTTGTATTAGTTTTACTTGATAAAGAAATGTCATTTAAATAGGATTTATTCCATATTGTCATTTTTATCTGATTGTTAGGAAATTATCCGTAGAATGTTTAACATGAATATGGACCGTAATCCGTTTGAATGCAATTGATTGAAATGGTTGAATCGCTAAGGATTTATATTTATTTTTATATAAATATAAATTAAAATTAAACGAATCACGCGCGGTAGTTCGCGATTTGAAAACGAAACTTTAAACGGTTATACCGAAAGATCCGACCGTCGGATTTTCCCAAAACTGGAACCGTTAGGACCATTTTGGGAAGATCTTTCAAACGGTATAAATTTTGTTGAAATCCAACGGTTAGATTTCAAGATAAATGTAAATCAAATTTTGGGAAAAACAGCGCTAAATCCTTATATGGCCTGAAACGTCGTTTTTATAGAAACGAGTTATTTTATTAAAATAAAGCAGGATTAAAATTGTTATAAATTATTGATAACAATATGAAACGGGTTTTCAAATTAATCTGTGAGAGTTATTTGGAAAGACCGAGTTTATCTCATTCCAAATAATTAAACGACGTTTAAAATCCAAGATTTGAAGACGGCAATTGAAGACCGTCAATCTTCACATCGAATGGGTGATGATGACTGTTGCCTTAGATTGGCTCGCTACCATGATAGGGTTAATAGTAGGAGTTGCCCAAACGTATTGCGGATTTGTACGAATTTGGTTTTCGCTCGAACCCAGAGCATAAGCTTATAAATGGATTGTGTGTCTGACATTGTACTCCGCTTAATATCATGTTATTGATTTTCTGTTAATATATAAATGTTGGTGGTGGAGAATTTATTCTTTACTTAACACCCGCTTATATATTGATGGATGATCAATGGTACGGTATGGAGGGACAATGTGGCATACTAAGATGCGATGATCAAGGTTTCTTGTTGAAAACCAGAACCTTGTGGTGACGATCAAAGCAAAGCTTGAATAAGCAGAGCTTTGTGTATTACGTAACTTCACGAGCCTCACAAACTGGTAGAGTCTAAAACGGGCGAAGGGAACGCAGGGAGAGAAGCACGTTTCTTTCTAGCTAGAAGTGGTGTTTGGGTTTTTACACGGCCCGGCATTTTACTTATGTGGATGATGGAATGAGGCGCCTCAGATATAAGGTCCTATAGGACCGGGAAACGTGTGTTCAGGAATAACTAATCCACAAAGCTGTATGTGTGGACCGGCCCTGCTGTTTCCAAGGGTTCACTGCGGGGAATCCTAAGAAATTAGCTAGAGTGTCTCGAATCGGTTAGGAGCTCCGCCCTAGCCTTGACTCATGATGGAAACCAAATTTCCAATACGACCCTTACGGACTTGATTGTATTACTAGTACGGAGGCATAATATATGGGTACCTATGCTTCCTAGGATTAATACATTATGATTAAAATGTTTTATTAAAACATATACACACTAATAATAATTTTGTTTTTACGTATTTATCATGTTTTAATCACCATAAGGTAAAACTCTATCCTCTGGTGTGCGTTGCATTGTGTGATGGGACCTGAGTCTTATGGTGGTTTCATTTTTCTAAAAAGCATTGCGTTATTTGACGATTTACTCTACTGTTATGCATAGCAATCCATTGGAGTAAGCCCGTTCCGCGTTAGCAGCGTGGTCCTTGGATTTGCCTTATTATTATTAGGTTTATTAGTTAAGAATTCTCACACCAGTCCTACGACTGACCCGTTGTTTGTTTCCACCTTTGCAAACTCGGGTGCCCTATTTTCCACACGGGCAGTCGAGTAGTTTGTCTACAGGTTTATCTCGAGCAGGATTCTGGATTGAAGCTTAAAGCTGTGTCCAGAGCATAGTTGTCTTACGCTGTATCTATTTTATTTCTGCTGCACTGTATCGTATTAAAATCTTGTAATTTATCTTCCGCTGTAATTTTATTCCAATGTACTCTAATATTATGTACTCTGATGTAAACATTTTGTACTGTTTATAAAAATCTGTTGTTTTTGTTTTGATGTGTTGTATTCCCAAAGTTAACGTACTCGGGATTTGAACGGTCTTGTTCGATTTTACGATCGATCGGGTCGGGCGAAATCCGTGTCGTTACACGACCGAACAAGAGAACGAGAGCGTGAAGTGTGAGGTCGGTAGGAATCATGATGCCTTCTGTCATCTCTGCCCCGGCTCTCACGGCGATCATGCTCGGTGTCATGACGAGGTTTAGACATGCTACGATGAATTTTCCCGACATCATAGTAAGGGCGTGACATTGTACCTGCACAACAATATAAGTAGAGTTCAGAATCGACATTCACATAAGACATAAGTACTATAACGTGCGGTGCTAATGTGTTATGTGCATCCTAAGTGACGATCCCCCCAACAAACCCGAGCTTGAAGCCATGCTAGCATGAGTAGACTCTTTGGTCTTCACGGGAGTATTCTCTTCTGAAGAAGTGAAAGTTAAAGGATTTGTTCTGAAGTCCTCTGAAGTATAATTAGTTTCGGGCAGGGGAAGGTTTCCTAAACCCTTAAATGTGGAATCGTCAGTAGTAGGAGCATCTCCTTGAGAAGCATCTAGTGGCATCTCTTTAGGGGATGTTGACTTTTCAGGAGAAATGGCATCATCAGGAATGGTATACCCTTCTATGTACTTCTCAGTTATGTTGGCTAATTCATCGTCCTGAGTGGAAGACAGAGAGGGAGGAGTCCTAAGAGGTATCGTTGGACCTTTCGAGCCCTCACCCGCCTCAGGGATAATGTCGACCGGGGGTATGTACACATATGGACCTGTCCCATGACATATACTACGGGTAATAGATAGTAAACTGTGAAGGTGGAGATACTCATCCTTAAGAACATCGTCGATGGTTAAGAACTTTTGGTCACCATTGAGCAGCCGGTGCAAACGATCAAAGTATAATTGACCCGATATTTGCTTTAGGTTATCAACTGCGAATCAAAATGAAAGCAAGTTAATGTGTTGGCATAAGCATTTAAAGCTGGAATCTAGGAAGTCGGTGCTTTACTTGATTTGGTCCATCTCCTGGCGCACCCTGGTTGCTGTCTGATATAAAACCATTCAGGTTTTGAGTCACCAGCCTTGCTACTAAATGGAACAGTAATAATTTTCCTTTTTGAAATTGATTCAAAGTATGAGAAGGAGGGAGTCTCTTGAGTCCGATGCTTGAAATTATAAAAGAAGTGGACGTCATCAAAAGTAGGATCTATACCTAAAATCTCTTTGTATGCTATATACAAGGTGTATACATAAGCATAGGAGTTGGAATGTAACTGCATGGGGGCAATCCGCATCTGTCTCAGAAAATCGACGACAAAAGGCGGAAATGGTGGTAATGCCCCAACTAGACACATTAATCAGGTAATAGCCATAAATCCTTCCGGAGGATTGTGGGGGCGATCTGTTTTCGAAGGCAACTGGGTATCTCTTTTTAATATCCCATGCTTTAGACTTATTCGAATGAGTTTATCATCATCGATCGTCGACTCAACAAAATCTTTGGGTAACTCCAGTATGGTAGCAGTTTCAACCTCGTCGGGAGCACGATCATCTCCTACCTCTCTTTCCTCTTCCTCACCAAGAGAGACATCATCCCCGGAAGATTCTTCACTATTGTGCGCTTCCATTTCATAATCTGGGCCCTTATCATCCCATTCTGGGTCTGAGAAAGAGGATATGTCATCAAGAGTTAGCTTCTTGGATGTTTCTGTGACTTTTTCCTTTTCTGCTAATCTAAATGAATGTCTTTCTGCCATGGTTGCTAAATTATTGAAGAAGCAATAGCATAAGTTAGGGTAAAATAGCCCGTATCCCCCCGTGCATATGTGTGAACTAAGGTGTGTACAGTGTGTGCAAGAGATACAAAGTAAATACATAAGAGCAAAATGCAGAAGTTTGGCGAAGCAGTAATGTTCACAGTAGTCTTAGATGTTTGCTCATATTCATAAAGCACTATCCTAACTGTTCATTAAGTTGTAGGTCACGGTAAACATTGATTGAGCAATTCGGACATTTTATTTGCATTAAGTTGGAGGGTTTTAGTTCGTTTCGAATATACATGTTGGTATCGGATCGGATGCCTGTAGAGGAAAGGGTTCGGACCGGGGGCAGAACCAAATAAGTTCCAAAGCAGAAATTAATGCGCAACGAGCATATCGGTTCGGTTTGAAAGTTGGTACTTCAAGTAATCCAGATCGGTCCGAGTCCCCATATATTTCCATGACCATTTCTCTCACTCCGACCCAACCCAGTCAGATGGATCCTCTTCTCCCCTTCACTTTCATGCCTCTTCGCCTGAACCGATCCCAAACCTTTCCCTCTTCTTCTTCTTCTTCATCCTTCCTCTTCCTTAGTCAACGCCGAACCCAATCTCATGCCAAAAACCCCAATTAAAGCCAAGCACTTATGTGCTGAAACGTTCAACATTAGATTTCAACCCCCTCCATTATTGCCTCGAGATGGCGACGAGGCCATTAACGACGATGGCGATGAGGGAGGGAGAGTCACGGCGTCAAGGCCAGCCAAACATCATGCTTAAATCATCTAAATCGTCCATGAATTTGAATCGAGATCAATTAAAAAGGAATTATCTAAAGTTTTGTAACCTACCTATGTAATTACTTCGAGAATTGAAGGGAATTTTGATACTTCAGAAATTAGGGTTTCTCTTTTTTGGGGGACATGATAATGAAGGAAAGAAGGAAGAAGGGGATGAAAGGCGAATTTATATAGATTTGAAATGACTCTTAGTATTCCCAACGTTTCATCCCGTTCAGACCGGTATGTCGGCCCACTTACACTTGGCCCAGTAGTCTAGTGGTAGCGGAGTGAGAGAGGTCGTTCGGATCGGAAGCCGAACCCCAATAAAATTACGCACATTAGCTTGACATACGAGTTGAACCCAAAGAAAAATATATATAAAATTTACTTGGAGGAGCTACTGGACATCAAGCAGAGTTCTCAAAGTTGTTTGAAATGAAGAACGAAATCTGTGAACTTTTTGGTATGTATATAAGCAGCAAGAGACACGATTTATGGAACAACACGTCCCTACAAACGAATGGAAGCGACTATTCAACAGTTCAAATTCAAAAACTAATGGACAGATAATGTCAAAGCACGCTCCATCTTCAATAGAAGTGTCCTTTGAGCAGGCAAAATGTTAGCCTACTTTGTGAACTAGGCTATACAAAGATTAAAAGATCAAAAAATGAAGAACGCTTTTTTAACAAGCCGGATCGGATCGGATTTCTTTGGGTAAAGACAGACCAGCACAAAGCAAAGAAAGAAAGAATACAAGTCGAATCAGATCGGAGGGGACAAAACCGATCCGACCCCCTAGTTGCTAGCACCCCTGATCCAAACCCAGAGTCACGACAGTTTCACTCCACGTTTCCCTTAAGATTCAGAGCAGTTATACCCACGTTCTACCCATGTTTGTCACTAACCTGGTGTGTTGTCACTGTCATATCCCATCCGAACCCGATATTAATGGGATGGGCGCCACGTGGATCCGGATTGAAGCCATTCCAGTAGCATTTTCCACCTATAAATACACCATCGAGAGACATTTGGAAGGATCTTTTGGCATTTTCAGACCTAAAACTCCTTTGCAATCCGAATTTCATCAACTTTTTCAGATCACAATCACCTTTTAAAGCATATTGTGAAGGAAATTGAGTGAATCAATACATTGTATGAGTGAGAATTGAGTGAATCAATACATTGTATGAGTGAGAATTGAGTGAGAATCACTGTTGTATTTGCATTCAAATCATCAATTCCAAGAGTAGAAAGTTGACGTAGGCTATTTAACGCCGAATCACTATAAATTGTGTGTTTTCTTCGTTTTTGATTTCATTTCATTAGAATCATTATTAGTTTGGGTGTTAGAGCCATTTTTGGATCTAACAAAGGAGATGCTGAAGAAGTCGTTCCCCGACTTCTACTTTGAGGAGAAGGCGTAGTTACTGAACATACATGAGATCCCGCTGGACGTGGATAAAGAAATCTACGACAAGGTGTTCGACGTGTACTTTCAATACAGGGAAATGTACATGTACACAAGGAGACTCTCAGACTTGATTCGCAAAAAGAAAGGGGAGATCCTGGGCTTATGGCTTGAGCTCAGTCGCGCGAAAGAGAGCCTTAAGAATCGAGAGGATGAAATGATTAAGACAACTTTGTAATTTGCATCTATTTGTACGTATTCGCGTAACATATTTATATTCTAACTTTCTGTTACCAAAACAGATCAATTGGAGTGGGATCTCAAGAAGGTCAAAGATGAAGCGAAAGAGGCTTGGAAGTCTTTTAAGGATACACTAGCCTCAGTCTCATCCAAGAATATAGAGCTCGGACAAGATAACAAGGCTATCATAGAGGAGAATATCCAGTTAACGTATGAGAACGAAGGGGTACACCAACTTCGTAAAAGCAGTGAAACCCTAGCTTTGGAGAACAAGAAGCTAAAAGAAGATATTAAGCGAGCACAGAGGCTCACTAATGAGAATACCGAGCTTAGAAAACTTCTTGAGTTGAGGAATTCTGAACTTGAGCAAGCTAAGAAAGAGAAGTAGGTCACTGAGGCCTCAGATAAGGAGGTGTTGAACTAAGTGGGTGGCATAAAAGCTGAGCACCAGGCTGAAGTGGAGAAGCTCAGGGCTAAAGTGGAAGAGGTCAAGGGGGGAGTGGAGGCTAAGTTGGAGCCATTGATATGGGATTTGTACAACAAAACACTTCGATTCCATGAAATATCATGGGTAAAAGACTAAGCCCGCACTCTGCCTCGAGCCTAGGACAAGCTGGTGGAGTATGAGGCGAGACAGTTGGAGGTGGACACGGTTGATGATGTGGCGATGATGTTTGATTACCTAATCGAGGAGGATCGTCATTTGTTGGCTGAATGAAGGGCATTGTTAAATAGAGGATGCCGAGGCAGAGAGGGTGGAACAACTTACTACTGCAAAAAGGAAAGCAGTATCTACTGAGAGCGTGATAGTTGCTCATAAATTTGAGGGTGACAGCTCTCAGCAGCAGCAAGTTGCCCTACTCGTCTCTACAAGTGGTCCGTCGGTCCTAACCGCTACCGTTGCCGAGTATAATCTCGAGTATCCGGGGCTGGGACATAAAGGCTCTCTCCAACCAACAATCGAAAGCTCCATGCCTGCAGAAACCACTTCATCATGAGTATTCGAGAGAACGGTAACATGAGTTCGTAGTTGACTAACTTGTCTTTTTGTTCGTCGTGGAGGTCCTTCTAGAATAGAGGTGACAATCGGCTTTGTGCGAGTCTATCGAGGAGACACAACAAGTACTTTGATATAAAAGCACTCGTCATGAGTGCCTAAAAGGATGATAACACGAAGTCGAAGCAGACTAACTTGTCTTCTCCTCCGTTGTTCAAGTTCCTCTGGAGTGGAGATGACAATTGGTTTGTGCCGACAATGCGTGCCATGCCCTAATTTGGTATGGGAACTCAAAGGGAGCAGCTAGAAGGAGTCACTCATCTGGACATGTTCGCAGATTTAGAGTTGGGGGAGTTCAAGATGGATGATCTCTTCCCAAATAAACCCAAGGAGGGTATTCAGGTGATTGGGCCGGTGGAAACAGAAGGGCAAACCATGCATGACTTGATTGAAAAGCAGAAAGCCCAGTTGCTTGACACGGCAGAGGAGTAGGAGGAGAAGAAGACGAAAAACGACGAAGAGGCTCTCCGCTTGGCTCAGGAAGAGGCGAGGAAGAAGGCTGAGGTTAAGGTGTAGGAGGCAGCCAAAAAGAAAGTTAACGACAAGGCTTCCCAGAAAAGAGCTAAGGCTAAGTGTCGGAAACTAATGGCAGTGGAGGATAGGAAGCTAAAGGCCTGGAGTTCGGCTCAGAAGAAGGCAGAAAGGGAGGGAAAGAAGAAGACCGACCTGGAGGCCAAAATGGATAAGGAGGCTGAAAAGGCGGGAGACAAGTCTACGGTGCTAGCCTTATCCACGAAGACCCCGCCGGAACCTCTGAAATCGATCGGTGGTCCGAATACGAAGACCATCCAAATCTCAAGTGATGACGACGAGGAGAAATACTTGATTTCTCCTCATGAAAAGTCTACCCCGATGAATTGGAAGAAAGAAAATAGAGGAAGCGACTCCGGAAAAAGGAAGAAGAAGGATGACGACGAGCCATCCATAGTTGAATTGGAGAAGAAGAGGAAGAAGGATGGCTTGTTGAAATGACTGTTATAGATAACTTTTTGGTTATGTAGGACGATAGGGTACGCGAGTACGACCCTCACTTTTGGTGGTGTGATGTGATTTTCATGTATATCACATCGTTCGAAAGAGAAGCATAGTTGTACTTTGTTTCTATGAATAAAAGTTAGTTAACTTTGCTTACATCACATATTGTTCTAAGTGTTAAAATTTTCGTCTATGCTTTCCAGTTTTTGCACTTGCATAAATGTACTTGTCCTTATAGTTAAATCAATGTTTTTTGAGGCTTCACTCTTGATATGCTCAAATTGTGTGAAGCTCATGTGTGCTGGCTCCTCTCTCGGAACCTCCCTTAGGTTGGGAGCTTCGATTCGTGCGGAGTTTGAGTTTGATGACTCCCCTTTGGGATCTCCTTACAGTCGTCGATTCTGAGTCGTGGGGAGTTAAGGTGGACGTCGTTGTTTCGTCCTTTAAACTCGCTCGTCGTTTCGTTTGGGTTAGAGTTGAGGGCGTCATTGGTTTGCTAGTTTTATACCCGGGTCCAGACCCTATGGATCGGATGGAGTCGAGCAAGCGGTCAATGTCACACTTACTCGATTGGTGGATTGCCCCCAAGTCCAGAGACTTAGGAAGCAGTTGGACATTCAAGTTAATGAGCATCGCGAGTTGCTTATGCTCGGTCTCGTCGTTGGTTCGAGACTCGAGTTGACATGTGAAGGGCGGACCATTTCACAAAGCTTGATCCTTTGTAAAGACTCAAATGAGTGGATCGATGCCAAGCTTCATGGTGCAGATCTAGTGTTGTGCGCTTGGGTTTTCAAGTCGGTTGTCATAATAGCTCAAACATGTTACGCAGAAAGTAAACACACCAAGTACATGGATGCCTGAAATTTCTTTACTGATACCTTTCGGCTATAATGGCCTATTCTTTATAATTCCTTGAATTCTAAAAACAAAAAATTGATGGAAAGCGGTAAATTTGTACAATAAGCTAAGTAAAGTAGCGATAGAGAGGCTCGATGTTCCACGCTCTTGGCAGTTCAACGTCATCAACGGTCGTTAGCTTGAAGTAATAATCCACAAGCCTCCATTGTATGACATACAGACCACCCCAACGAGGAATGGAACCTGTCGGTGTTGGAAAGATCCGTTTCAGGATGAGGTCACCGACGTCGAAGTGCTTTGGTCAAATTTTAGAGTTAAAGTATCAGACGAATCATTGACGTTGGGCGGCTGCTCTGAGTTCATCTTCATCTCTTTTCTCTTCGAGTAAGTCAATTGATTCAAAGAGAAGGTCTTGGTTAGTCTTTGTATCATAATATGTGACTTGATGAGATTAGAGTTTGAGCTCAATGGGAATGTCGGCTTCGGATCCATATGAAAGAGCAAATGGAGTGTGACGGACCGCTGACTTTATCAGTATAAGTCCAAATTGCTAGAGGGAGATCATCTACCCATAATCCTCCGGCCTTTTCCAAATGCTTCTTGAGATGCACTTGTTCACTTTATTGACAGCCTCGATTTATCCATTGGCTTGAGGGTGGGCTACTGCCGAGAATTTTTTCTTAATGTTATGTCGGCGGAAGAAGTTCTTGAACTCAGAGCTCTTGAATTGGGTCCCGTTACCGGAAATGGTAGTCTTGGGAACCCCAAAACGACAGATAATGTTACGCACAATGAAGTTGATTAATTTTTTAGTAGTAACTGTAGTAAGGGGCTTGGCTTCGGCCGATTTGGTAGAGTAATCAACCGCAACGATATCGATTCTTCATATTGCAAACAACTATGGATTGACTATCTGCGTAAGTTCAGTACGCGAGACTCTTGGAATTTTTTAGAACCTTTAGCACTCGTCGCATTGGCGGGTGTAGTTTGCTGCATCTTTCTCGAGAGTTGGCCAAAAATAGCTGTATTGGAGAAACTTTTTTGCCAGAGTTTTCCCTCAGTATGGTAACCGCACTCGCCTTCATGCATGTCCAGTAGTACACGGTCGGCGTCGTTGTGGCCTACACACCGAAGGAGTGGAATAGAGAATCCTCTTCTACAGAGCCCTCCTTCTAGACTGATGTAGCATGATGATTTGTGGATGAATGCTCGCTTTTTATTTCGTTTTCCTGAGAGGATTACTTGTTGTAAGTAATTTCTTACTGGAGTTATACAAGACTCGGGTTCAGGCTCAGTCACCGTCATTGATATCGAATCAGTCTGCATTCTATTGATACTCGGAGAGTCGAGCAATTCAACAGGGACGAGTCCCAAGAGTCATGCATCCCCGGAACTTGCTAGTTTGGTCAATGAATTGGCCTTCTTGTTCTGTTCTCAAGGAAAGTTAGTAATGATGTGGTGGTTAAAGTGAGTAAGCAGTCCATGAACCCGAGCGATATAGGGAGCAAACCATGCCCCTTGGGTTTGATACTCGCCCTGCACCTGGTGTACGATGAGTTGTGGGTCAAAGTATATTTGGAGAGCCATGATGTTAAGTTCAATTGAAATTCTGAGTCCTGCAATCAAGGCTTCGTATTCGGCATCGTTGTTGGTAGTTGGGAAGTTGAGCTTCAAAGCATAGCAAATCGAGCGCTCCTCAGGAGCAATAAGTACAAATCCGACGGTAGAGCACTGATTGGTAGATGACTCATCCACTAATAGTTTTCATTGGATGTTGGGAGCCTCACTTTCCTCTGTAGGATCTTTGGGAATAGTGAAATCCACTAGGGTTTGTCCGAGGATGGCTCATCGAGGGATAAAGGTGAGCTCGAACTAGCTGATCTCGATGTTCCATTTCAAGAGTCGTCCAAACTCCTCAGGTCGTTGAAGGACCTGTCGTACCGGTTGGTCGGTGTAGACCTTGATTGGGTGAGACTGGAAATAAGGTCCAAGCTTTCGCACAGGGATCAACGGGATGTAGGTAAGCTTTTTGAGCATTGGATAATTCTTTTCTACACTTGTCAATCTCTTGCTGATGTAGTAAACGGGCCGTTGGACATGATATTCTTCACGCACTAGCGCCGAGCTAATTGCCTGCGCAGAAATAGCCAAATAGTAGAACAAATCTTCGTGGTCCAATGGTTTTTTATAGGATGGATAGTCGTTCTGAGTGATTCAAGAGGTCTTGGAATGCAGTGATGCATTCCAGTGTCCACGTATAGTTGCGCTTCACTTTCCTAAGCAAGTCAAAAAAAGGAATGCCCTTATCAGCTGCTTTTGATATGAATCGACTTAGGGCAACCACCTTCCCGTTTAAGCTTTTAACATCTTAGATGCTCCAAGAGGCCTAGATATCCCAGATAGCCTGAATCTTTTTCGGATTTGCCCCGTTCCCCCATGAGTTGAGAATGAAACCTAAGAATATTTCCGACGCAATGCCGAAAGAGCATTTCAAGAGATTGAGTTTCATGCACAACATGAAAAATCATTTTTGGTGGCACACAAAAAATGCCACCGAAACTTATAGTGGCCTTTCGATAAATGCCGCGAGAAAACACGCGACTAAAAATCCATGATTTTTTGTTACATTTATTTTAATGCCACTATAAATATATTTTTGGCAGCGCTTTTTAAAGGATATGAAAGTTATTTTTCTGCAGCGTTTCTAAAACGCCATCGAAAAGGTGCTTGTTTACTATGTTACTATTTTTCGTAGCATTTTTTGCCCACCGCCATTTGTTTATATTTTATTTCATAATATTCCACCTTTACCTCAAATTTTTCCTCCAATTCAATTTGTTTGAAACTTATATAATAACGTAATACATAAACACATACACATGTAAACATAACACATTAAAAAAACCACAAAATACATATAAACATACACATTCAAAGAACCACAAAATATATAAACAAAAGCGCTAACATAAACATAACTATGTCATAACCGAACAATAGCGTCAAGATAAAAAGTTAGCCATATTTTTACACAACTGAAATTAGCTACCGTCCAAGATCTTATATAACCAATAATTTGGTGGAAATGCTTGTACTATAAGTCGTTACCTATAAGTTAAGGGAATTAATAAAGAAGATATAATGCTTGTATTTTCAGCATATCCTCACCATATGTTTTATTATGCAAAGTCCAATTCCTTCTGCTCCATTATTCCTTGCAGCAATTGCATCTGTTGGTGTGTCTGCATTTGCCATAACCTATAACAAGGACATCAAATTCATGAAGTAATTTGGATCCAACGAAGAAAATCATGGCATATTATTTCACAAATGAATCACTTTAAGTTTCCTTTTCCGATCAACCCATGACATGAAAGCTTCTAAATCACCACTAATAGCCGGCGGTTTACGTGGTTACTTACCTAGAATCACTAATTGTAGATCCGTTAAGTGATAACAAATCACCTTCATGTACCACTACACCTATAACATACTGCATGTTGTTTTTAAGTATACAAATAAATGTCCAATATCATATAAAACGTTGCATCATAAATTCAATTTACAACCGGAGTACTACAGATTTTAACTGCAAGATAAAATGAAGATATTAATGAAATGCATATAATTTACCTAAACCATACTTCTTATTATCATGATCCATCGCATCAAAGAAAAGATGCATAGCAGTCCACCATTAACAGGAATAAGAAGATACATGGTAAATTCAGTATACATGAAGATGCAGATAAAATCCAAAACATCATTATGAAATTAACAATAAATATGTTCTAGACATAAAATTAATATATGTACAAAAGAAAATAAATAAAGAAATTATTTAATATATGTATTATCATGTATTAGGCGGCATAGAGGAAGCATTTTATTGCTTTATGCAAAAAAGATGTCTAAATTATTCCAAAGACCAGTTCTCATATACAAGTTATAAGTATAAATGAAGATGCAAATAAAATCCAAAACACCACTTCTCTATAGAAAAAGAGATATATGTTAAGCACTCATAGATAAATATAACAGCTCCGTACTTCCAAGTCAGTGAGAATGAAATTCTATACTTGTTATATAAATCATAATTATTGATAATATGTCATTTATTATTGAACTGCTTACCATATAAATTAATAAAAGAAGATTGATGTCATGTCTCTATTAACATAGTGGGCCTAGCAATTATAAAGTTGTTGAGATTTGCGTACCACAAATCTATACAATAACAATGTTAGAAGTTGAGTATGTTTTAATTGGTCAATCACCATGTGTGCCTAATAATTAGCATAAGAATTAGTCTTTCCTAGTTTGTAGGTCAAGTAATTAGTCTTAGGTCTATTTAAGTACTTGTATCTCCTTTTATTTTGTGTTGAAGCAATAACAATGTAGTTGTTTTGTGCTTTACTGTTGTATCTCTCCCTCACCTCTTTATATCAAATTCTAACATGGTATCAGAGCTAGGTTGGTGAGAGGGGACAGAGAGATTTCTAGAGAGACAAATTAAACCAAAAAAATCAGTTTTTTTAAACAATTCAAGTTCGCTGAAAATAACCTATCGTGGTCAAAATCCAAATCACAAATTGCTGAGACAAGTACGTGATAAATTTCATTAGTCATTCGATGAAGCTCCGGCGATGGATCCATTAAAGCATTCATGGGAGGGAATGAAGCAATTAGTGTGAAGAGAAAAGAGAGAGAACAAAAGCTCCATGGCATAGAATCACACTGTAAGGAGATTTGTAGCACCAATCATCCCCGAGTTTGATGGACACTATGATCATTGGAGCAGACCGATGGATCAAATCAACAGAGTACGGGGAACTAATAGAGAATGGGATCAATTCACATGAAGAAGCTAGATCAACTGAAGCATTTGCCTAATCCGGGCGATTTTCATTGCGGAAAGGAGGTGAAGTTCACCTAAATGACCATCTTGCTATTGCAAAATTGCAAGAAGCAGCTAGATAAAATAGTGTGGCTGCAAATAAAGAATACTCCAGGCGTATCCAGGAGCTTAACAAGAGTTGCAATTTAAGAGGTACACTGAAGTTTAAAGCTATGAAAGAAAATATTTCACTTGATGAAGTTGAACTTGCCAATGAGATTGTAAAGCGATCTTGTACTAGTGCTATGAGTTATGGTTCAATATCTTGGGAAGCCCATACCACTCTTACTATAGCCATGAAAAGGCTTAGAGGGATGTCTAACATTGTTGAGTGGTGGAGATGTTGTGATTTGGTACAATGTGTAGTGTTGAGATTTGTGATACACAAATCACAATTGTAGGCAACAAATTATCTATGCAGATTTTATGGAGAGATTTATTGCTATATTTTTGGGATATTTAAGGCAAGGATTATTCGGTGCTTATCCAAATAAATTTATTACTTATATGAAGATAATTTGGGAGTCAAGTTTACTTAGGTGTCAAGAAAACTTCGGTATGAAGCAATTTACTCTATAAAAGCACTAGGTAATATCTTCATTAGGTGTGGAAAATTTGCCATTGTTCTTTATTATCTTTCTCCTCAGATTATTTAGCCATTAGATATTCTCTACCTATTTCTCAATAAGGTTATTGGTTCAAGTTGCGGTTGTTTGTAATCATAGTTGAGATCAGTTGTAAACAATATTTTGGTGAATCAATAAAGAGGGTAGTTGGGTGAATATTGTGTGTTCATATTTCCGATATTGTTTGCGTTGTGTTTTTTCAATCACATTCATCCCCAAGAAATTGGATGGAAAAAACCGGTTTAGTTTTTCGAGTGTTTTGTCAAGCTTCCGCTGCGCACAATTTTTCCTAACAAAAGCATCTTAAATAATGGGGGTTGAACAATGAAGAATGCTGAGTATCGCCGGCTACAAAAATTATCTTTACTAGTGTTATTAAGAGATTACTATGACACAAGGTATCAAACATCAACTTTTATATTACTTACGGAGCCTCCACAATATTATCTATTATAAAGCATCTGCAATCAACAAATAATCTAAAGGTTCAATAGGTAGCAAGGGATGCCTCTACGATATACACTTAGTTGAAAGATTTTTTTTAGAAAAACGACAATTTACTATCATCAATGTTATGGTTACAAGTTTATCATTTATTAACAAATCAGTAACGAAAGCATTTATCTTACCAATAGAAACGGAAAAGTAGAGATATTTGTAAAATGGTGATGGTGAAGGAACACAATTTTTAAGAGATTTTTTGGTCCAAATAGCATCACTTCAATACAGGAGAACTTAAATCAGCACTACCAGACACATACTATATAGCAATACTAGATTCAAAAGAGAATGATAAATTAGCTATTTGATCTCAATTTGTTAAAATGCACAACATGCAACGATGATGCATTTCGCTAACATTTTGATTTAATCTTTGTTGACAGTACTATAACCATGGTAGTCACCCAAACTAGACTTATATAGTAAACCTCGGGCTTTGTTTCCCTCTTTAGATTAAGCCTGAGAACATCCATTTCAATCATATATACATCAAGCAAAGAAAAACCAAGTACAACAATCTCCGTACTATCCAGATCTGTAGTTAATTTCTCTCTTTTCATAAATTCACATAAAAAGGTCTTAAGCCTGGAAAGATCTTTTCATAAAAGGTAAAAAGTAATTTGTTACTAAGGGTCCGTTTGATTTTGAACGGGAAGGGGCATTTGAAAGTGGCATTTGGAAGGGGCATCGGAAGGGGCATTGTTGGGAACGGGGAATGTGTTCTTTTTACGGAAGGGGCATTTTGGAAGGGGCAGAGTTATTATTTTATTGTTTTTGTATATATTATTTTAATTGTTTGTGTTTGTGTGTGTTTATTGTTGAATAGAATAAAACAGAACGCAGAATACAAATTGCAGAATTCAAATTGCAGAATACAAATTGCAGAAATTATAATTATTAAATATAGAAAACAAACTACTGTGGTGGATACTGAGGTTGATACTGGGGTGGATACTGGGGTGCGTACTGAGGTGGATACGGACTGGGAGTCATCTTAAACTGCCTGTATCGTAGTGCTTGCTTGTGGACCTCGATTTCAAAACGCAACCAGCCTGTTGCTTCGTCATCAGGAAGAATCATGAACGTATCTTGATGTTCCATACTTGTGAGAATTGATATTGCGTGGGGCATGTCAATTCCGTCAAGTGTTCTTGCACGGTCTATTGCTTGCTTCACCTTCGGAATTTCAGTACAAAGCGGGCTTGCGTTAGAGGCCGGTGAATTACTAGCAAACGTATCAGGATGTGAATTCGGACTGTCGGAGTCAGAACGAGATTTCTTGCTCAATTGCCTGGAGTGTATAATATCAAAAATTTCTTCCAACCTCGAAGAAGTTTCAGTTCTACCTCTTCTGCCAGACCGAGGTTTAGATGAAGAACCTGCACCCGGTTGTTGGTGAGGAGGATCAGGAATAGATTGTTGAGTCTGGATGTCTTCTAGTGGTACTTGAGTTTCATCGAAGAAGAACGTAGGATGTACGAACTCGGGTGAAGGAGAATGTGGCTCTGGTTGCATGTTTTGACTAGTAGAGCCTGGAGTGTAAGCGCCGGATCCTGTTGCAATGCTGTTGCCGAAAATTTGCTCCAGTTCGGTCAAATTTTCTATTGGGGACGTCTTGTATTTTACCACCATAGGGCCGTACTCCTAAATAGACGTTTAAGTTGTAAACCAGTAGATGAAATACAGTACCGAACTTGTAAATTTACAAAAAAGGAGTTAACAATATTTTACCGCCATTCGATCAACCCACCAACTTTCGCTTTCACTCACTGTTCCGTATTTAAGATCTCATCCGGCGCCCGTTTTGTCATTCAAATTGCACCATACAGTCCATTTCTTTTTATAAGCGTCGTACTTAGCCGTCACTTGTTCAGTAGAGACTGGTATTTTGGTCGGTGATGTAGCTAAGGACTCGTTCAGAGCAACCATAATCTTCTTGTGTATCCCTTTTTTGTTCTTTCCAGCAACTTGGTAATGTTCAACAGCTATACGAAGAAACTCTAAGTTGCAAACGAAGACCATACTTTCGGAGGACGTCGAAATGTTGTTTTCGGACGATTTACTTCAGCCATTGTCGTTGAAAATTTGATGAGTTTGCGGTTTGAATTGTTGAAGGAAATAGTTTGAATTGGTGAAGGGAAGAGGTAGGATTTATAAGTTGGCAAAATAGAGCCGTTTTGAAAATTTTCTGTTGGCGTCCGACGCGTCAGTCGCGTCGGACGTTAAAGCTATATTTTCAACCGTTAAGCTTGAAGGGGCAAAAGTGTGGGACCCACTGTGGACGCGTCGGACGCAGACTCGAACATTAACTGCCCAGTTCAGAAATCAAACGCTACCCAAATGAATTTGTGTCTCAAGCATTTATTAATTGTTACATCAATTGAAAAACAGTTTCTTTCTTTTTTTTATATTACCTACGATTTAAGAATTGGATATGAGTATTCTAACAATATTTTAACTAATATTTTGTGCATATTATTTCGTAATATTCTTCAATATTATTCAAATCATTCCATTTCAAAAACAGTCCACATTATTGTGTTTCAGACAGTCTTTTATCGTGTTCTAATATTTCTTCATTTCAAGTTTAAAGCTGAATTTCTCCCATGTCAAAACTTTTGCCTAGATTTTCAAAACCATAAATCATAATATAAAGACTATTGGCAACTTCAAACGTATTATTCAAAACATGTTCACAAACATATGAACCTAATGGCTAACATCTTAACTCCTTAGATATTTGAAAGCAAAACAAAAGAAGAAAATCACTATTTGTGAAGATTCACCATGTAGCAATCAAGATAAGCTTGAGAACTATAACATTTGATGTTAAATTGAAGCAAACAAATTGACCATAAAAATGAAAAAGAAGATGAAGAAAATGAACATCATAAAAACAATCATACCAAATGTTTGAATCAAAAATGGTTCAAACACAAAAGGTGCCAATGTTGCACTTCACCAATTATGGTTAGAAGTTAAAAAGGGCCACAATCGCAAAATAAAAGAAAAAAGTAAGGGACATGAGGTTTTATAATGGTTCGATTCAAGATGAATCTACGGCCACTTTTCAATCACTTCTCATTATGGTGTTTTGCTTTTCAACATTCATGAAATCTCTCATACATTCCATTTATTACACTTGAACGCTCTATAGAACAATTCTCCAATTTTTGCTCCCATTCCGCTTTAGATCACATTTGAATTCGGGAAGAAAAGGATTAGATCTCGTGATTAGATTATTTTCCTTGATTCTGTGACGAAGTTTGTGTTAGATCTGGGCTTTTAGAGAAGATTAATGGCGGTTAGAGAGCAATAGAATTGAGTTAGAGCCATTTTGGATGGATAATGGACTTGATTTGATCTTAATGTTGTTGGTGGAAGAAGGAGAGAGCTTTGGTGGCCATTAATGGAGTTTTTAGAAGCTTTAGAATGGTGGAGAAGTGATTCAAGCAGCCCTTCGGGGAAGTGGAATCGGTCCCTTGAATTGTGGAGCAAGGGGCTATTTATATGTGTAGTTTTAAGGTGTGCAGGATTTAGGTCGGCCTGTTAGGTATTTACGAAAATGCCATTGGTCCACTTTACAACTGTCTACAGCTGTCATGTCCCTTAAATTACAGTTCTGCCACCGCTTCACATTGTACCCATCCGAAACTAACATTAATAATGTGCTGACCAGCCTTTTGCCTTCCGCCTTTTTATTTTACCCCGACCCAATCATTTGTAAAATGGACCGACCAGACAATCATAACCGAATAGAAATGAAGCAGCCGACCAGATATTATATAAACGACCAACCCAGCTGTATTTAAATAGGACCGACCGTACGTTACTGCAGCATATTACTTTACAACGCCGACCTATACTTGAGCTTCCACGTGACCTCCGTATGGTGCCGAACCGTTGTCTTGTGAATATGTTGGCTACTGTATACTTCACGTGACAATTCTTCTTCTGGTAATAGTAAATAACTACTGTTCCATGTGGAGTAATTCAAACTGATTTACATACATTTACATATGACCAACCAGCTTGTTCAATGTATGCACCGACCAGGTTGTTCAATGCACAGTGCCAACCCGCTTCTTCTAATAGGACCGATCCATTATGTGAAGAATATTGGACCGACTTCTTTTGAAGAGCTGTTGTCCCAACGTTTGTTTCATATCTTCAATCCGTGATAGATATAATTCTTGCATGCCAGCATATAATACTCACATTTTTATAGCTAGTTGATATATACTCGACAGTATGAAGTTACGTAACATTATAGTATGTTCATTAGCATGTTTATGTGAAGTCCATTTATGGATTAGACCAAGTTTATCCTGCGACTAACTCAAGGTCCTCAAGTTCATATATATGAACACGCTTGGAATGAACGCTTCTTCATAAGTGTAGTAGTCCATACATGCATGTATTAATACAAAAGCTGACTGGTTTAACCAAAATGGCTTAAAAGCATTCCCTGTAGCTTTTAACTGTTCCAAGTACTATATTATGAAACATACCCACTCCAATGACGATGCTTCATGCATTCACGTGTGTGCATTCTTCTTCATATATCTCCTTGCGCTTGTGCTCGTCCCTTATGTGGCTCCATATGTGTTAACATACAGCTGGGATCGCATAGCTACGTTATGTTTTATCCATGTTTCTTCATAAACAAACATTAATTGACGTGTCCATTCGTGAATAGTATTTTCGCCATATACGAATCCATGTTATGTTTGCCTACATATAACGTGTTGATCTGTATTCACCAGTTGAAGCCGTCCTTTTTGACTGCATACGGACCAACCCATATTTCTTGTTTAAGACCAACCCGTGTTGCAACTCGCGCAAACCCGGTTCTTTGGTACTGACTGACCCGATCCATTGATACTGACCGACCCGATTCCTTGGTACTGACCGATCCGGTTCGTTCTTCAAGTGATCTAGAAAAACCCATTTTGAGTTGACCGAGCCGGTTCTTTGGACTGTGTTTTAACAGGGTTAACATTTGACCCTCGGTGCCTGTATTTTTATTTTTATTTTGCTTGTGAGAAATGCGGACTTCGAAATAAACATTGTTGTTGATATGTTCTGCATTGAAATCCATTTATCTCTTTTTGTCTGCTATGGCAAACCGTTCTTTGAATTCATATGATTCATGTCACCTGTTTTGTAATTAAAACAAGCACTTGCATGATTTTGGACTTATACTTCACCATCGACTGTCCATATCGATAGTGGGTTAGTTAATCAATAAAAATGACTTATAGCGAATTTTATTTTGAATCGAATAAAGAGCTTGTTCAGGATTGTTTTACCCAATGGTTTAAAACTCATTAAATATTATTCGCACAATTACGATATTCGAATTCATATTCGCATTAACGCTTGAAATAAACTAATCGACTATGGTCGACTGTGGATTCCAAACACTATCATTTTAATGATTCATATGTTGGTGGACAGCTTTTCATATTTTTGGAAATGCATATTCATAATTGATTCCCTGCTTCCTTTTGAAGAAGGCTTGGATATTTTGCCCCTGGTTCAGGAGATCATTATCAGCCTTCCTCTAGGGAAGTACTTTGGATTTATCGCCCATGCTTGGGCTAAAATTCGACACTTGTCATGTGTAAGATTTTAGACACTATGCAAGTGCACTGGTTAAATCCGAATTCCATCTGTAATCCGGTTTGGCTAATTCAGATATTGGAGACTTCCGTCACTCAATTGTACTGATTAATCCAAGTGTCGGTAATTTTAGATGGAGTGCCTCAAGAAAGGACTTCGGCTAAGACCCAGTGTTTATCGTGATTGGATTAGGTGCTTCCTAACTCTGACGATCAATTGGGTGCCCCCGGAGAGGACTTTGGTTGAAACCACAATGTTTTTCGTTATCGCACCAGGTATTTCCTGATTCTGGCGATCAATTGGGTGCCCCCGGAGAGGACTTTGGTTAAGACCCAATGTTTATCGTGATTGGATCATGTGCTTCCTGATTCTGACGATCAATTGGGTCCCCCCGGAGAGGACTTTGGTTAAGACCCAATGTTTATCGTGATTGGATCAGGTGCTTCCTGATTCTAACGATCAATTGGGTGCCCCCGAAGAGGACTTTGGTTGAAGCCCCAATGTTTGTCGTTATCGCATCAGGTACTTCCTGATTCTGATGATCAATTGGGTGCCCCCAGAGAGGACTTTGGTTGAAACCCCAATGTTTGTCATTATCGCATCAGGTACTTCCTGATTCTAATGATCAATTAGGTGCCCCCGGAGAGGACTTTGGTTAAGACCCCAATATTTGTCGTTATCGCATCAGGTACTTCCTGATTCTGACAATCAATTGGGTGTCTGATATTCTTCACATCTGAGATTTCAGACGCTACACAAATGGATTGACACTCTTTGCATCTTGAGATTTCGGATGCTACGCAAGTGGATTGGAGCGGTTGTTGTATTGTCCAAAGGGCAGCCATTAGCTCATTGGTCGAACGATCGACTTGGCAGGCTATTTCAGTTTAGGAACTTGAAGCTTTGAACCTCCCACTTGGGGAGGTGCCCCTCGAAAAAAGTTATAGCTCCCTTGTTTGTTTGCCATGGCGCTTGCTCATTGTTTAAATCTTTGTGACTCTTCCAATTCACTTTTCAAGGCGGTGCTTCTTCTTTTTTTATCTTGTATTTGTGCATGTCGACATTTATAGCATTCGGCCCTTGAACTAGCGTTGTTGGAGTCGCAATGTTACAGGAACAAGCACTCGACATATGGCCTCCAATATGAAATCATCTTTTAAGAAAGTTTCGATTTGACATATAATTTTGCAAGCAAGAAATTCATTCAGACAGATATGCTCTTAATCATAGAGCTAATGTTCTGTACATCACTTGCAGATTATTACGTACTTTTTACAAGAAGTTTCGAATATAGCAGAAAGTAAAACATGAAGTAAAGCATGAACTAAAGCAGGAAATAGAGCATGTAGTAAAGCGATGGCGATGTTGATCGCTTATTCTGGGCCATTGGAATTGGAGCACAATCAGCAGTTATCAATTGATGATTAGCCTTGGCATGGTCTGAAGATAAGCTTCGTTGCTTGTTGCCCCCTGGCCTTGGGGAATCGGAACAACATTTGAGGATCGATCAGTAATTTCAGATGCCTACACTCGTTGGTGTTGTGGCCCAGCTGATTATGAAATCGGCAGAACTTTCCAGAATTTGCTTGATGGTCACTATTTTCTGAAGTTTAGGTATTGGATATTCTTCAGTGTCTTGAGTTGCTACGAAGATGTTTTATGGAGTATTATTTAAAGGTGTTAGCTCTGATGGGTTGGAGAAGCGAGGCTTCTTGCTGTCTCGATTGTCTTTCTCGTCGCTTCCCCTTTTCTGACCCCCGGCATTTTTCTGATTGTACTAAGTAGTAGCGTTTTTGGGAGCTTCAAGAGGTTGGTCTGAATTAGTAATATGAAGAGGTGCAGTCTTATTCTCCAATCTCATGTACTCCTCGTCCTTTTTATAGAATTTGTCAAGCGTGCTCGGCCCTTTTATTTTGATCCGTTTGCCAAATTTGCTATTCTCATCTATGGCACCGATTAGGGACATTAAGATCATACGAGGCTCGGGGTTCCCTACTTCGGGTACAGCAACATCGAATCTTTTGAGGAAAGCTTTGAAAGATTCTCCTGGTTTCTGTTTCATTGATGTAAGATAAATAACGTCCTTCACCTTCGTAGCTTACAGCCTGAACTGCTCTTTGAATTTCAGAATCAAATCATCAAATCAGTTGATGGATTTGGGCGGCAGCCTTGTGAACCATAACGATGCGACACCATCTAGATAGAGGTGGAAGCATAGGCATTTGATCTCATCTATTGCTTTAGCTCCATTCATATACCATTCGTATTTGTATAGGAAGTGATTTGGATCAGAAGCCCCATTGTATTGAGGCAGAGTAGGATGAGTGAACTTTTGGGGAATCCGGCCTTGTGAATTCTCTTTGTGAACGAATTTTTACCGAGGGAGAAGTCCCATTCTCTTTCACTATCCTTGCTAGGCATGTTGTCTTTCATGATTTTCTTTACCATATCCGTGATATATTCCTTCGAGTTGTGTTGTTCCGGAGAGCGGACTTCGATCTCTTTTCCGGATGCTCGTCATGGCGAGTGATCACGTTTACAGGATCTAGGTCTTTTACTTCCATTATGGGAAGGTGCCCCCTTGACGGGACTTGCAACTCGTCAGTTATTTCGATTGGAGTGGTTTATAATATTCAACTTTGAGGCTTCAACATTAGCGTCATCTTTGTCAACAAATCCTTCAACGTTGTCATTATGAGGATTGGAGGCTGATGAGTTTGCATTCTCTTTAAGGTTGACATGGATTTTCGAAGGAGGAGCAGGATTTGGTTGAGCATTTAGGAGAGCGCTCATTTTATCCATTAAAGCTTGATTAGCGTCCATGAGAGTTCGATTAGCTTCCATTAAAGCTATGTTGGAGGCTTCCATGCGTTGACTCAAGTTAGCGACGACGACATCTAATTCAGCTTTAGTCACTCCAGCTCCGAACAATGAACTTTCTCCAACTTCGAAGCGGTTGGTGAGTGGAGTAGCTTCGTTGTTGATAATGTTGTCATTTCCTTCACCGGCTTTACTTGCGGTCTTCTTAGACTTAGACATGATCCCGGACAAGGCCTTGAATTTTGATGAGAATTCGTCGATTGGCCTAGATCTTAGATTTGCGGAATCTATGGTAGAAGTAGGCTTAGAACTTCAATGTGAAGAATGGAGATGCGAACGCGCCCCATGGTGGGCGCCAAATGTTGGAATCAAAAATGGTTCAAACACCAAAGGTGCTAATGTTGCACTTCACCAATTACGATTAGAAATTAAAAGGGGCCACAATCGCAAAATAAAAGCAAAAAGTAACGGATAAGAGGTTTTACAGTGGTTCGATTCAAGATGAATCTGCGTCCACTTTTCAATCACTTCTCATTATGGCATTTTGCTTTTCAACATTCATGAAATCTCTCATACATTCCATTAATTACACTTGAACACTCGATATAACAATTCTCCAATTTTTGCTCCCTTTCCGCTTTAGATCACACTTGAATTCGGGAAGAAAAGGATTAGATCTCATGATTAGGTGATTTTCCTTGATTCTGTGATGAAGTTTGTGTTAGATCCGGGCATTTAAAGAAGATTAATGGCGGTTAGAGAGCACTAGAATTGAGTTAGAGCCATTTTGTACGTATAATGGACTTGATTTGATCTTCATGTTATTGGAAGAAGAAGGAGAGAGCTTTGGCGGCCATTAATGGAGTATTTAGAAGCTTTAGAATGGGGAGAAGTGATTTAGGCAGTCCTTCGGGGTAGTGGAATCGGTCCCTTGAATTATGGAGAATTATAGGTGTAGTTTTAGGGTGTGCAGGATTTGGGTCGGCCTATTAGGTATTTACGAAAATGCCACTAGTCCACTTTACAACTGTCTACAGCTGTCATGTCCCATAAATTACAGTTCTGCCACCGCTTCACACTGTACCCGACTGAAACTAACATTAATAATGCACCGACCAGCCTTTTTTCTTCCGCCTTTTTATTTTACCCCGACCCAATCATTTGTGAAATGGGCCGACCAAACTATCATAGCCGAATAGAAATGAAGCAGCCGACCAGATATTATATATATAACCGACCCAGTTGTATTTAAATAGGACCAACCAATACATTACTGTAGCCGTATTACTTTACTATGCCGACCCATACTTAAGCTTCCACGTGACCTCCATATGGTGCCAGCCCGTTGTCTTGCGAATATGTTGGCTACTGTATACTTCACGTGACAATTCTTCTTTTGCTAATAGTAAATAACAATTGTTCCATGCGGAGTAATTCAAACTGATTCACGTACATTTACGTATAGCCAACCAGCTTGTTCAATGTATGCACTGACCAGCTTGTTCAATGCACAGTGCCGACCCGCTTCTCCTAATAGGACCGACCCATTATGTGAAGAATATTGGACCGACTTCTTTTAAAGAGCTGCTGTCCCAACATTTGTTTCATATCTTCAATACGTGATAGATATAATTCTTGCATGCTAGCA
Source organism: Allium sativum (assembly GCA_030737875.1). Classification (NCBI taxonomy): domain Eukaryota; kingdom Viridiplantae; phylum Streptophyta; class Magnoliopsida; order Asparagales; family Amaryllidaceae; genus Allium; species Allium sativum. The sequence continues at coordinate 6,771,618 of CM060912.1, forward strand.
TATAATACTCACATTTTTATAGCAAGTTGATATATACTCGACAGTATGAAGTTACGTAACATTATAGTATGTTCATTAGCATGTTTATGTGAAGTCCATTTATGGATTAGACCAAGTTTATCATGCGACTAACTCATGGTCCTCATGTTCATATATATGAACATGCTTGGAATGAACGCTTCTTCATAAGTGTAGTAGTCCACACATGCATGTATTAATACGAAAGCTGACCGGTTTAACCAATATAGCTTAAAAGCATTCCCTGTAGCTTTTAACTGTTCCATGTACTATATTATGGAACATACCCACTCCAATGAAGCTGCTACAAGCATTCACGTGTGTGCATTCTACTTCATATATCTCCTTGCACTTGTGCTCGTCCCTTTTGTGGCTCCATATATGTTAACATACAGCTGGGATCGCATAGCTACGTTTTGTTTGATCCATGTTTCTTCATAAACAAACATGAATTGACGTGTCCATTCGTGAACAGTATTTTCACCATATACGAATCCATGTTATGTTCACCTGCATATAACGTGCTGATCTGTATTCACCAATTGAAGCCGTCGCTTTTGACTGAGTACGGACCGACCCATATTTCTTGTTTGAGACCAACCCATGTTGCAGCTCGCGCCGACCCAGTTCTTTGGTACAGACTGACCCGGTCCATTGATACTGACCGACTCGGTTCCTTAGTACTGATCGACCCGGTTCGTTCTTCAAGTGATCAAGACCGACCCACTTTGAATGGACCGACTCGATGCTTTAATTTGGACTGTGTTTTAACAGGGTTAACACCAAATGATGTTGAAGGCAACATCTCTCGAATAAAAACCAATATAAACAGCAAACAAAGCTCACCGGATCTATCTATGAAGAAACTCGACAATATGCGCCTGGTTGAAACTACATATTCAAATTACTAACTTTTGCCGTAAATTGTTTAGTCAAGTGAAAATCTTCAGCTAAGCAATAACTTCGTGATGGGATATTTCTATGGGGGAATCAATATAATGTTCCCAATAATGGAAATCCATGGAACAAACGAATCAAGATTTTTCATTGTTCAAAGCGTGATAAGACTTGCAACAAGCATATATTGGCCAAAGAGAGCTCATATAGTTAGAAACTTTATCAAAACATGTTATTTATAATGTAAAACGGATAATTTTGTTGCTAAAGGACAACACCACAAACTGGGAGTGATAAAACGAAGACAAATAAATAAAGCAATAAAATACCTTTGTAGAACTAGTTCATGAAAATACATGATAATTTTATTAAATATTTAACCATTAATTATATCAAATTCATAAATCACTCAAACTTTTGTACATAAAGCAATAAAATGCGTACCCTATGCCGCCTTATGGAACTCTATATGATGATATTGATGAGCAACTATTAAATTTATTATATATCCTAGCCTGAGTATGATAAAATCAAATTAAGAACATACCGTTTTACAATAAATGATATCATATTACACAACCCATAAGAGTAATTAATTTAATAACTCACTCGTCCTTTTGCTACTTTTTAACATAGCAGTTTTACCTTTCACCTTTGAGTCAGGATGCTATTTTTTCCATTAAAACACATGTAAAATTACTTACCGGTTTCATCGCACACAGAAAGAATCCCCTTAAACTCCTCCCTGCTATCTTTGAAAGCAGCATTTACCACTACAGTGAAGGCCTTCTTGCAGAAATGGACAACAAGATCGACCATGGATATGTTCGGGGTCATGATACAGACGACTATTCCGCTGAGTTTCCCCTTAAAGGTTGGGAGGATTAGGGAGACATTGGTTCCCATTGTAGGAGTGGTCCGTTTGCATCGTACCCTTGATGATTCCTGTCCAATGAAACATCATTAGAGCGTCACTTGCCAAGAATCGTATATAATGAGGAAAAAACAGAATCTCAAAATTAGAAAGGAAAAGCAGGTACCCAAAATTTCATTTATGACCTTAATGAAGGTAGCAAAGCAGTTAGTTATGCAAGAGGCATTACAGATAATCTTATCACGTTGCTATACAAATTTGTATTGACACCTACAATATACATTGGAATATCACCTTTGCTCGGGGCAGTTTGTGGAGAGTCGATGCTTCTATGCCAGCATCCCAGAAAGTTTTGACCAATACGCCCGAGCCCATTAATTGCTACCTTTACTTTTGGTTATGCTACTCCCTTCCAGTAGCCTCCATTGCTTGAAACCTACAGTTTCATCGTGGACAAAACTATTTTTCATATTACTTTACTTCTGTTTTTAAATCAGTTGTTATTATTGCAATTATCTGCATTGTAGATGTTTGTATGAATACTAGTACATGAGCTATTTGCTTCACTTGCTGACATAGATACATGTTTAAACATGCGCAACAGAACATGCACCATTTATGTTTGGAACAAAAAATGTATCTACCAAACTAGCATGTTTGAGTAGTGATATACTTCGGGTTTGTTTTGTTTAGTGGAGACAGCTATGATAGCAGTCCAAGATAGCATATCATGCAATCATAAAAATATCTTATAACAATCATTAAAATGTCCACCTAGGTTCGAGTAAGACCTCATAAACGCTGTTGCTAGATCAGTTTCTGAAACAAAGTTTGTTTTCGTTGCTAGTGCAAGCAGTTATATCAACTACTTCAAGTTCAAGCACATCATCGTCACATATATAATAATGCCTTCTCCCTCCTTTAAGCAAGTATGTTGTAAATTGCATGTTCAGAAAATTCAATGTTGGTTTATATGGTAGTATGCAAGCTATAAGCAGAAATGCCAAGTTCATTACATAATTAAAAATATTTAGTATACTACGGGAAACACTTCATACAAATATCTTTATCATAGATTTGATGCAACCCCTCTTAAATTACATCAGCTGTAATACAGAACAAAACATATTTGTTTCGAATCCATGGAATAAAAAAAACCATTTTCCTTTTTGTGTCCATGGTGGAATACAAGGGAATTTGAACTTTGAATGATTGTAAAATGCAACTGGAGAATATGATATTAAGATAATATTGGATAATAAAAATTGTATTTAAGCAATCTCTAATTTCCAGTTTAATTTTTTTCAATGATACTAAAACTCTCACAATTTAGTTAAATTTAAGATAATAATGAAATAGTGTTAATTAACTCCATTCCAAGAAAGGCTAATCTCTTATTCCATCTTACTTCATGCACTTTGCTCAAAATAAACAAGAACAAGGAAAAACATAAACTAATTGATAGTCAACCCATTTAGTAATAATACAGTGCAGTTCAAATTCACGAATTCAGCCTTCTAATTCTCAAATATAGAATATTAATATAGTTATCTTATTCTACATCTCAAATTTTATTGTTTCAAAGACAAATGAAAAATGAGGCAATAGAGAAAAATAAGTGTCAGGTTAGATGAAAAAATTCATACATCAAAATTTAATCAGTAGTTTGGTAAGAATAGATAATCAGGAGCTGCTAAACATCCCCAAACTACCTCGACCTAGGTTGAATCTCTAAGCTTTTCTCTGTTAGTCACCTCTCCATAACAATTAAAGTAGCTGAGAATGACGAAATAGAATTAAATCATATCGAAATAGAATTGAAACATGAAAGTCATACCTATTTGTAGAAATCTCGAGCAACATATGCTATCCAATTAAAATAGTTAAGAAATAGGAAGAGGGCTAGCGCGATGGTAATAAAGAAGAGCGCATTCATAAGGATGCTGAAGATGAAGGAATCGTGGGATGAATAGCTCATAATTGGTGAATTTCATGGGAGGAATCATGGGATGAGCACTTTCGTGGGTTAAAGATGGTGAATTTTACAGAAGTGAAAAATGGAAAAAATTATGAGTATCAAATAAAGGTGGACATGGAGGAAAACGCGACCAAAGAAAGGCGGAAAATTTGTTGAAGCCACGAAAATTTCGTATGGCGGGATGAACCGCTAATAATTGGTTATGTCTAAAACAGGAGTGTGAAATATTATTAGTTACACTTATAGATAAACGCCACCAATTTCTGCAACCAAAGTTGTTTTTCTTGCAGTGTATATTTACGGAGGACGTCGAACTTTTCCATGAGGTCGTTAACATGGTCGTTCGCATCCTGGATTTCATGAGCATGTCATCCAAGTATACCTCCATGGATCTTCCAATTTGGTCCTTGAACATTCGGTTGACTAGTTGTTGACAGGTGGCACTATCATTCTTGAGAACGAAAGACATGACAACTGTTAACCCATAAAATATGGGTTTGATATAATAGCCAAAATCATGTCGCAATTCATCAAGTCGTTTAGCTCATATATGAGTCACCCAAAAATGTACTAAGTCGCTCTCAAGTCATGTTGTGAGAACCAAGTCGCTCTGCTATCATGTCGTTCTCAAGCCATGTCATGGGAAAGTATGCGTCAAGCTGTAAAGCCTCCATGTCATTCCATGGTCATGTCGTGGGAACTAGGTGCGAGTCAAGCCGTCCTGCCACCAAGTCGTTTTCATGCCATGTTGCAGCCAAGCAAGAGTTAAGCCGCTATTCTTCCATATCGCTCTCTCATATGATACTTAAGTTGCTCAGCGACATAAGAAAAGCGAGTGTTTCTTGGAGCTCAAGACAAAGCCGCAAGGCGCAGTCATACATGCCGTAGCCGACATGAATTCAAGCCAACAATGTCATAACCGACATGAGTCATGTCGTGAAGCCAACCATGACGTAACTGACATGAGTCATGCCATTCTGACGACATGGTTTCCTGCATACTATATGTTCAATGTAACAACCCGGAAAATCAAAACCAATTTAAAAAATTTATTTTGGCGATTTTAATGTATTTTGAATATTTAAATGAATTAATTTAAATAAGAACGACGAAAAATTTAATTTCGACGAAGCTAGAACGAATAAATTTAATTTAATTATATAACGAGCCTGAAATGGCGCGACAGTTTGAAAATTCGATTTCAAATTTCAAATGAATGTACATAATTCAATATAAATCAGAATTGGACGAAACCAGAAATATTTGAATCTGTTTGATGATATCGTTTTAACGGATGTAAGAAACTTAGATTTTATTTTATAAGTTGGAAGATATGTCCAGTTTAAAATTCAGAAAAGTCGTTGTGGAATTTATATATATTTTAATATATATATAAATGCCTTGAAAATAGCCATTTTGCAAACGACCTCCGTTTTCGAAGAAACCACTTTTGTTGGATCCGGGATGTCAATTTATTGCGAGATTCCAAAATTCATAATTTTTTGGATTAATATGTGAGCGTGGCAAAAGAAAACGTGTTTTGATAGTTTTAGTCAATTTGGATCGACCAGAAAATGGCCATTTTTCAAACGGTCTTCAAATTTGACAAAATTAGTTTTGTTAGGACCGTATCGTCAAACGAAGCTAGAAAGAATTTTTTGGGAATTTTTAGAGTTAGTATGTGGCCCCGGTAAATTGAAATGTGCATTCAAATTCAATATACATTGATTTATATTTTAATTTGAACGGAAACTGATCGTAACAGCCGAATTGGCTTACGATACATATCCCATTGTGTTCGGAATGGGGGTGATTAGCTGGGGACGATAGTCATTGGGTCTCGTTTGGAGTTCGGAGTGGTATTGAAGTAAATTGTGGATTTAGTATTAATTTAATTATATTATATATAACCCTAGGTCGAATTTTAATTGGTCAAATTCATTTCTGTGGTCAACGCAGATTAAAAATCACGCCCCCCTTTTTCTTCAAATTCACGTCGCCCCCCTCTGCATGGCCACCGTATCGAGCCCCCCCCCCCCCCCCACCTAGGTCCGCCGCTCGCAGTCAGGGGCCGCCCTTCGATGATCGATCCCCCCCTTTGCTCCTCCATCCCAGATGTGAACCGCAAGCCCTTTTTCTCCAATCGACGGCCACTACAGCCACTGCAGGAACCGCCTCCGCCACCGGATGGCCTGTCGCCGACCTGAAAAGCCTCCCCCGTGCCACAACTGCTCCGGCGATGCCATTTCCCCCCTTTTTTGCCTCCGGCGAACGAAAAACTGTGAGCTTCTACTTTCTATTTAATTGTGATTAGTTTAACTAAATTTTTATTAATCAGTAATTTATTTTTAAATAAACAACATTGTTTTTAAATGTAGATTTTATATAAATAAGCACTGTTTTATTTTCAGATTTAATATAAAAACATTGGTTTAAAAATAGGTTGTTATTTATATGATATTGATATAAAAATATATGATTTTTTATTCATATTGCTATGATATAAAAATATAATTTTTATAATAAAAATTATATTTTTTTATTGTAGAAAAGTTTGGATTTTTATATATGTAGCGATGAATAGATTATATTTTTATCAAAACAAAGATTTGATTTTTATAGTTAAAAAGACAAGATTTTTAAATAAACAAAGATTTAATTTTTATATTTGAAAAGATATGATTTTTATAATTGAAGTAGAGATATAAAAATTAGATTTTTATATATGCGTATAGCGTCATAAAAATATGATTTTATATTTATAACGACATAATAGAAATATGATTTTATATATAAAAATGTGATTTTTGAGTACACGATCATCATATTAAAAAGGTGAGTTTAATATGAACAGCGTGAAAATGCAGTTGGAATTTCGGGCAAATCCAGTCTGGTTAGAAATTCAGAAATAAAGAATGGAGAAGTGGAACCCAAAGGTGAGAGCTCCTCACTATAATTTTCTTTGTACAGTTATTTATTTTATAACTGCATATATGAACTGTTCCCCGTCGTCCACAAACCATGGACGGCTTGTTTGGTTGTTTGTGTTGATTGATGAATTTGTTTGGATTTGGTTTGGTGATGTGAATTGAATTGATATGATTTGGTTTGGGTATGGCGCGAGCCATTATTGGGCGAGGGATAAGGCTAGATCTTATTCCGGTTATAGTATCGCGCCGATATGCCGCCAAAGTTTTCTAAAATATGTTAGAACAATAAAAATATCATTTTTATTGTATAAATGAACTGAATAGAATATTCATATGTTGAATAAAATATTTTATCGTTAAAAATATAATTTTTAACGTGTATATGAATCAAATAAATGTTCATTTACAAATCGAACGATTTGTTTATGTACACCCATTTGACTGATATAGATTGGGACGATAGATTTTACACATCGCCCAACTGCACAAATAAAAGCTGTGTTTGTTGATTGAAACCCCACACGGGTGTTGGGATGATATTCGACGTACACTAATCCCAATTGTTTAGCTGTATGTCGATCGATTAGTTGACAGACTGTGTAAGCGTTAATTATTTATACCTAATGCTTATATAGTGTAGAATGCACTCTAGGTGATGATTGATTGTTTATCGTTGTTGTTCTATACATGTGTTGCGTGAAATCCATATAATCAACATTATATGGTAAATTGCTGTGTCTGATTCCAGTTCAGAAAGAAGGGATGTTTTAAAATAACGAATATTTTAAAATAATGAATATTTTAAAATAATATTCTGTAAAAAATCAAAATTTGATTTTGATGTCCGATTTGGGATGGACACGAATATATTTAAATATATAAAGCCGTGTTGATTAGATTAACGCCATTTTGACGTGAAGGATATTTATATCGATTTTATTCATTTTTATAATGAATATCGAAAAGAAAGTGACTTCAAAATCTGATGTTTTGAAAGTGTTATCATTTATATATTAATGAAATGGAATATTCAATTTTGATTTGAAATTGAATATGAAGTTGAAATTGCTTTGAAAATGAATTTAAAATGATTTATAAAATATGTTTTAAAAAAAGGAAATCGACGAAATATATATACTATATATTAATTGGCCTGAATAGAACGCACCGTGCAGCGACCATTCGCGAATTTCGACCATTGACTTCGAATTATAGTTATGGGAGATCCGACCGTCGGATTCTCCTAAACGAGAACCGTTGGGTTCGTATCGAAAAGAGATTTCCAACGAATATTAGATATTTGAAATCTAACGGTTGGATTTGGAATTATGTCCAAATCAAATTTGGAAAAGGTCACTGTAAGTTCAGTTCGATGACTGTTTATGGAAATCGACTGTACGGGCCTTTATAAAATTATTAAAAATATTAATAATTTGTATAAAATCACAATAAATGATTTAGAAAGAATTGGGATGAAAAATTCCATATTTGAAAAGATGAAAATATATTTTTATCGAAATGAACTAGTTATGAACTAGAATTATAATCCAATATTTTTAAATAAATAAATTGGATTTGAAATGGTTTTAAAAATAACCAGAATTTCCAATATATGAATTGAAATGGATCTGAATCGAAATTATCTTCGGAATATTTCGAAATTGGATTCCGTGATTATACAGATATTGTGGAGGAATTTGGAAGATATATGTATATATTGTTATTCCAATACGACATTTGTTGATTTCAGAATTTGATATTGAATATAAGCCGATATATTTTCTATTCAGAGCCTTGTATTTAATATCAAATGGGATTATAGTTTTGTCGTGAATGGTGTTTTCATTAACACTGTTCTTAAACCCAGTTGATAAAGGATTAAATCTTTTTATTTAGATTTAATGAAGTATACCAATTAATTAATATTTAGTTGGAATTGAATTGAAATTGATTTGGGTTTATCGTGAACGGTGTTTTAAATAACACTTGTTCTTTAACCCAATTAACAATGGAATGAGATTTTGGGTTTGTTGCCAATGGTATCTTTAATAATACTGCTTTCAAACCCAATGGAGTTAAGAAAATTAGAAACTAACTGGAGATTAGCTAAGTTGAATGGTTTTTCTGGGTATTGATCTGATGTTGGTTTCAGCCTTCGGGATTAATACTTAAGGAATTGTTCTCTTATTAATTTACGGTTGGAGACTGATGGAATGTGATTTTGGGTTTATCGTGAACCGTGTTTTTAAATGACATTGGTTTTTAACCCAGTTAAAGATAAGATTAATTTCTTAGCTTTGAATGATCATTAATACTAATTTTTGGGAAGATTAAAACTAAATGGAGTTTTAATGAATCTTTGATTAGATTGAAAAGTGAATGTGATAATTAAAATTATCAATTCAAGAAAATGATCGAAAATGGAGTACCACCAGTTTTACTCCAGGCGATAGCTAAATCTTTAATTAGATTTGAACGTGAAATGGTAATTAATATTTACCGATAACACCGTGGTGTTAGATGTGGAGTATTACCAGTTTTGCTCCATGGGATGAATAGGTTGGGATTGGGAAATTAAACAAATGATTACTCTGGTAAGGAGCGCTCGACTAGTTTGGAAAACCTTAATATAGTTTGAAATGATATGCAAAGGAAGATTAAAGAATAAATTTTAAAGAATTTATCTTTGATAAAATTAATGGGAACCTACCCTAAGAATGTGAATATTTGAATAAAAGAATATTCTGAATTGGAATGAGGCGTATGTTGTGTTTGTGTAGCACTTGTTTATTATATATGCGAGTTATTCGAAAAGGCCGGGTTTATACCCATTCTGAATAACTTACTCGACGATAAGTTGACGATGAAGACGTTGGTTGAAGACCGGAGGTCTTCACATCGTTTGGATGATTACTGACGTCTTGATTGGGCTGTACACCTAAAACGAGGTAATAAGTGGTGATCGTCCAGACGTACTTGGAGATCGACGGATATGCGAGGGCCTCTCTCCTGTATTGGACATATGGGACGAGGAATAAGGTGCCTCCGGTTTCGTTCAAACCCAGAATGGACTTGTAAATGGACTATGTGTCTGACATTGGATTTTATTCTGTGTTGATTGATCTCTATTAAATATACATCTGCCTGGTGAAGGAGAATTTATTCTCTTACTTCACCCTTCTCTGAGACATACGGGATCAGAGGTTGTATATCGATAGACATCACTCGAATGGAGTGGATTGCATGTGTGGCATGCTTGAGTGGCAAATGATCAAGGCTTTTGTTGAAAAGCAGAGTCTTGTGGTTGATGATCAAAGAACGGCTTTAATATAGCATAGCTTTGTGTAGCGTTAATTCGCGAGCCTCACACCCCGGTGTGAACTAGAAACGGGAGAGGACTGCAGGGAGGACATGCGTTTTCTTCTAGCTAGAGGTGGTGTCAGCGTTTTACAAGCCCTGGCATTTTACTTATGTGGATTATGGATTGCGAGGTGCCTCGGATATATCGATCACTACAGTGCCGATGGTTTGGTCGGGATATGACCAGTTTATGCCCCACAGGGCAGGGAAACGCATTGTTCAGGCATTTTAATCCACTCCGTGTGGACCGGCCTTGAAGATCCAAGGTGCAGTTGCGGCTGTTCCTGAGACATGGGCTAGATTGTCTCGAAGCGGTAAGGATGATCCCTTGCCTTGGTTCACAGATGAAAATCCAACTTCCAATACGACATTTTGCGGTTTTATTTGTAGAGACTGGTATGGCGACATGATAGATGGTACTCATGCCGCCTATGATTGATACATTTATATTTGAAGTTGATTTCTTCAATTATTGTAATAATAAAAGATTAAATTTCGCGTATCAGGCATTTTTTGGCTATTATAAGGTAAAACCCTATCCTTCGGCTTGCGTTGCATTGTGTGATGGGACCTAGGTCTTATAATAGCTTCACTGTTCTTTATTTAGCATTGCTTTGTTTGTTAAACTGGTATTCTTGGGAGGAAACCCGTTCCGTGTTATATGGCATGGTCCCTTGATTTGCCTAACTTTAAAATAAAGATTAATAACTGTTTTAGTTCTCACACCAGTCACATGACTGACCTGGAGTTTATTGTTTTAACCTAAAGTCTGGGTGCCCCTATTTTCCACACGGGCAGCTAGTAGTTGGGTTTTGCAGATATTATATTCACAGGATCCTGGTTTATAGCTGAAGGGATATTCGGAAAGCTCTGTATCCGTGTATTTCTTTCAGTTGTGTTTTGTATTATTTTTTCGCTGCTATGTATTTAAATGTAATTTAAATCTCTGATATTTATCAAATGTATTTTATTCATTCATACTCTATTATATTCTTGTATTCTGATGGAATTGTTGTAATAAGAAATGAAATGTTCTTATGTTTGTGTTCTGATTTGTCGTGTTCTCAATTCAATCCGGGCTTTCCTTAATGGGGAAGTTCAGGTCGCTGCATTCAAGTTGCACCACTCCATATCCACTCCTATAAATACCACATGACTTCCATATTAATTGGGGACGATTCCGAACTCCACGAAGTGCTACTTAATCATTCTCTCAACCTTTCCAAGTGAATTCAACCTACGTTAATCTTCTCCAAACAAAGAATTTTCACCAAATCCTCCATGGAATCATTCAAAATCGCTCAAGTGTTGAAGTATTGAAGTTATTCATCATCCAACCTTGCACTTAGAGAGATCAAGCCATTCCTTTGGAAGATTCAAGTGAATCAAACGTAGAAGAAATAAGAGAGAGAAAAATACTTGTAAAAAAGAGAAATTTATATTATTGAAGAAAGCATGTACCTTGTAATTTCCGTGATGATAATGAAAAATGCTTCCATTATGGACGTAGGCCACTTCTAGGCCGAACCACGCTTGTGTTTTACTTGCTTTTTGAGTATTTGTAGCTACATAACCTTTCTTACTTTTGTGAAGTGTTGCTAAAACACCTCGAGGTGTTGTTGCTCATTTTTAGAATCGACATTTTCGGCGCCCATCGTGGGGCCACGTCCATATTCTCATTCTCAAGTCTAAGTGCTTTGCGGTTGCATTGAAGTGCGAAGCCCGCTTCTACGATAGATCCATCAAATCTAAGATCCGGGCAAATTAACGAATTATCCTTGAATTTTAGAAATTTGTCTGACATAATGCCACAAAAAAATCCACCAACTAGTAAGATCGTCATAGCTACGACTTCGGGAAATGCGGTAGATAATCCTATTACTCCGTAGACTAATTTCGAGGTTGGCGAATCCTCCAGAGCCGCGGCTGGCGTAACCAGAGAGGAGCTAGACAAAGTCGTTGCAGCTTTGACGCGACAAATTGAGATCTCAACTAACGCTATGATGAAAAGGATAGAGACTCTCTTTGCTCTTTCAGCCGCCATGACGAAAGTTACTACTAATGCCACCCGTGTTGAGGGTTCTCACTCTTCCACCACAAGTCCAAATCAAGATCAGTCTGTTCATGAGGTTGATGATTCGGACGAGGCTGATCATGAAGATTCAAAACCACTTGCTCGAAACCATGTTGAGAGAACAACTTCTCGCTAAAGGGACTAGTTCTTCCAAAGGGGAACTTCCCCAAAAGGGAGGCACAGGGCCCCAGACCCGTACCCGCAATCGTTTGCTTAAGCGAACATCCGGTGAAGGTAACGGCGTCCGCCCTGCGGAATGGCGCAACGAGAAGGGGCGTATCGAAGATATAGTCCACCAAATAATGAAGGAAAGTGCTGAACGAGATGATGATGAGAAAGAGTGGGAGTTCGCTCCGTCTAAAACTCCACTCACATAAAGGATCAAATCAACTAAGTTCCCATTAAAGTTCAATCCGCCAACTATCTAGGCTTACAACGGGACTGGCGATCCTAAATTGTTCTTATACAAATATGATCAGCACATGGATGGCGCTAGAGCTAGGAATGAACTCAAGTGCTTATATTTCTTGGTGTATTTGGAGGGGGTAGCCTCACTTTGGTTTACCGAGCTCCCCCCGCGATCCGTGGACAACTTTGCTTTCCTCGCTAGAAAGTTCAAAGAGCAATTTAGGATGAAAACTACCAAAGTTAAAGATGTGATGTCTTTGAACGATATGGAGCAGAAACTCAGAGAATCGATGAAAACTTTCCTCACCCGATTTAATGCCGCTACTGCAGAAGTTGGAAATCTAGAACCTCGGCTTTTTCTAATGGCATTGAAGCGTGCTATAATTAAGAAGTCGAAGTTTGGAAGATGGATCAAATTAAAAAAGCCTAACACCTTAGAGAGATTCTATGCAAAGGTGGAGGATTACGTCGATGTGGAAGACGATCCATCTGCTATGGATATCGCTGAGAGTAGTGCGGCTCCTTTAAAGAAAAGTAATGATGTTCCAAATGGCCAAAAGAATGATGGGGGCCAGAAGCAGGGCAACGATGCTAAAGATGACCAAAACGGGAAGAAGTTTCGTTTCTTTAAGACTGCGGAATTAACCTCGTTGACAGAGATGCCAGAGAACATCTTTATGGCCACTAAAAATACTAAGAATTATCCACTACCGAAGAATCAGAAGGTGAGCGAGAGTCAGGAAAATTCTGGAAGGTTTTTCCGCCTCCACAATCAACCTGGCCATAATACAAATGAACGCGAGCATATCAAGAACTTGATTGAAGAGCTAATTCGAAAGAATCGCTTACAGCAGTATGTGAAGAGGCAACAGTCTGCCAATCCTCCTTAAGGTACCCCAGAGCAGAATGCATTTGGATTTGGAGAGCCGGCATCTGTTAATCAAAGGCCGGTGATTAACACTATCTATGAGGTCCACATCCGCAAGGGCAAGTCGGGGAGACATTGAGAAGTTCGCTCACACGCTCAAGAATATTTCAGGGGAAGAAAGATGCTTGGTTCTGAGCAGTGCCGATTCCGTAAAGCAGCAAAGGACTTCTCTCGAGAATGTCATGTTCAGCGAAAAGGATGAAGAGGGAGTAATTGCACCAACCCAGGATCAAATGCTTATAATGGTCACGATAGGCCCAGCAACTGTGAAACGAGTGTTGGTATATTCTGGAGCTTCAGTGAATGTACTCTTTAAAATCACCTTCAATAAAATGAGACTTTCTATGATAGATATTCGAGCTTGCCAAAACAAAATTCAAGGATTCACAGGCGAGCCAAAACTACCCATCGGGGTCATCGACCTGCTTGTGGAACTTGGTGATGGAGAGAAGAAGGCTGCTTCAGTACAATCCTTTGTCCTTGTAGAAGAAACGCCTGCATATAACGCCTTTCTGGGAAGAACAGCTATAGCAGCATTCAGAATTATATTGGCCCCCAGGTGCTTGACAATGAAGTTTCCGACTAAGAAGGGGGTTGGTGTGGTCAAGGCCGACCAGAAGGATGCTAGAGATTGCTATATCAACGAGTTAAAAAAGCAAGCAAAAAGGATACGGGAAAGAATGTGGGAGCTTCCCTCTGCATCCGCGATAATGCCTTATACCTATTAGGGCATGGCCCATGTACTGGTGAGCATAGTAGGGCCTAGAAGGAGATGGACCCAAGGAAGATCAGTACAGGGAAGGAACGAGCGGCGCCACCTGAGGTCACCATTTCAATTCCAATTCATGATAAAGATCCGGATAAAGTGTTGAAGATAGGCTCTCACTTGGGCCTGAAGTTGCAAAAAGACTTGATCATGTTTTTAAAGGTTAATCTTGATGTGTTTTCTTGGAGTCACTCTGATGTGCGGCATATCCCCCGAATTAGCGGTTCATGCACTCAAAATCGACCCAAGCATCACTCCAATCAAGCAAAAAAGAAGAATTCAAGGCCGAGAAAGGTCAGCGACACTCAAAGAAGAAGTGGACAGGCTCACGGAGAACCACTTCATACGTGAATCTACCTATCTTGCTTGGGTCTCGAATCTTGTACTAATGAGAAAGCCCAACGGTAAGTGGCGAATATGCATTAATTACTCTAATCTCAATAAAGCATGTCCCAAGGACAGTTTCTCGCTGCCTAGAATTGACCAGCTTGTTGATGCGACGGCGGGGCACCCACTTCTATCATTCATGGATGCATACTCGGGTTATAATCAAATTAAGATGCATGAGCCTGACCAGGAGAACACGAGATTTATTACCGATGTCGGCTTGTATTATTATAAAGTGATGCCGTTCGGGTTGAAAAATGCGAGAGTGATTTACCAGCGCCTCGTCAATTCCATGTTCAAATCTCAAATAGACAAGACTATGGAGGTTTATGTAGACAACATGCTGGTAAAGTCCAAAAGAGCTAGTGATCATTTAGAAAACTTAGCTGAAATGTTCAATATTCTAATAAAATACGGCATGAAGCTGAATCCTCTCAAATGTTCTTTTCGGTTGCATTAGGGAAGTTTATCAGATTTATGATTAATGCCCAAGGCATTGAAGCCAACCATGAACAAGTTACTTCTTTGAGAGATATGCGAGCCCCTAGAATGAAGAAAGAGCTACAAAGCCTAAACGGCAAAGTTCCTGCCTTGAATCGCTTCATTTCTAAGGCAACAGATAGGTGAATTCTTCTTTTTGATGCTCTAAGAAAAGGAACGAGAGACTTCCAATGGACTCCGAAATGTCAAAATGCTTTTGAAGAATTAATCAAGTATATGTAATCCCAACCTATGTTGTCCAAGCCTGAAGATGGTGAAGATCTGTTTTTGTATCTGGCAGTTTCATCCCACGCATTAAGTGCCGCGTTAGACAGAGAGGATTCAAAGATTAAAAGGCCGGTATATTATATCAGAAAGAGGCTATCAGGGGCAGAATTAAACTATTCCAAGTTGGAGAAACTTGCATACTGCTTTCTCATAGCCTCTAAAAGGTTAAGGCCACATTTTCAGTCTCACCCTATCAAGGTTCTCACGGACCAGCCTCTGAAACAGGTCATGTTCTGTCCAGAAACTTCCGGAAGATTTTTGAAGTGGAACATCGAGCTTAGTCAATGCGACATCACTTACCATCCGCGAAGAGGAATAAACGGGCATGCCTAAGCAGATTTTGTCACTGAATTCATGGATAGAGGGGAGACCAAAGAAGAAGTCATCAATGTTGTCGCTCGATGGATGTTATTTGTCGATGGTGCTATGAACGAGTTTTGCACAGGGGCAGGAGTAGTGCTTGAGACTCCTGAAGAACGTTCGCTATGCTATGCTCTGAGATTAGAACTTCCATTAATGCATAACGAAGCAGAATATGAAGCCCTGGTCGCTGGACTGAGAATTGAAAAAGAATTGCAGATAAAAGCCTTACACATTTTCAGTGATTCACAGTTGGTAGTATGTCAAGTCAAGAGAGAGTTCTAGGCCAAGGGTGGAAACTTGCCAGCTTACCTATCAATGGCTTGAGAGCTGCTCGATTACTTCAACTTCTATACTATTTCACATATTCCTTGAGAAGAAAACTTAAAGGCTGACTCACTTGCAAAGCTTGCCAGCACGGGGTATGCACAATTGCTAGGAATATTTCTAGTTGAAGTTCTTTCGATTCCTAGCATTAACGACCGTGATATAGATTGCATCATGGAAGGTGCCATAGAACCAGATTCATGGATGACTCCAATCAAAGACTATCTCCACAGAGGTGTACTTACAGATGATCAGAAAAAGTGAACGAAGCAACTCAGAAAGGCTCCTTTGTACCTCATTCAAGATGGTCGGCTGTATAGGCGGGGCTTCTCTATGCCTTTGCTCCTTGTGTCACCAAAGAGGAATCAAGAGCAATCCTGGCAGAATTACATGAGGGAGAGTGTGAAGGACATAATAGTGGTCAGACATTAGCCAAGAAAGTTATGTGATACGGCTACTTTTGGCCAGACTAGAACCTAGACTCCATGACCTATACTAAGAAGCGTGACAGATGCCAGCGATTCGCGAAAATTCCAAGAGCATCATCAACCGAATTGAGTCAAATTGTCAGCCCATGGCCATTCGCCGTCTGGGGCATCGATCTAATCGGAGTACTGCCTACTGCAAAATCCAGTTTCAAGTAAAGCAATTGTAGCTGTCGATTACATCACTAAGTCGGCCGAAGCAGAGCCACTGGCCGCAATCACCTCAAAGAAAGTTATCAACTTCATCTTGAAGAACATTATTTGCAGGTTTGGGGTGCCACAGAAGATAACCATAGACAATGGGACACAGTTTCAAAGTGAGGAGTTTAAATAATTCTTCACCAAATATAAATTTCAGAAGAGTTTCGTAGCAGTGGCCCATCGGCGGGCCAACGGGCAGGGTGAAGCAGTAAACAAGATTATAAAGTCAACCATCAAAAAACGTCTTGAGGAAGCCAAAGGTGGTTGGGTAGACGAGCCTCCGCTTGCACTATGGGCTTACCGCACCACTCATAAAACTGTGACTAGGCACACTCCGTTCTCCCAAGAATTTGGATCAGAGGCTATGCTTCCTGTGGAGTTGGAAGTTCGCACTCACCGCAAAATTCATTTCAACCAACAAGAGAATGAGAAGCTGCAGCTCGAATCACTTGATTGGCTCGAAGAAAAAAGAAAATAAGCAGAACTCAGGGTTGCTGCACATTAAAGAAGGATCGCCAGACATTTTAATTCTAAAGTCAAACAAAGGGCCTTCGAGATTAAGCACCTTGTATTGAAAAGAATTATGACTGGGACAGAAGTCTTTGGGCCGAATTGGGAGGGACCCTTCATCATAAGCCAAAAGCTCCTATATGGCACCTTCAAATTAAAGACGATGGACGGAGTTCAAATTCCCAGGGCTTGGAACTTCAATCACCTCAGCTGTTATTTCATTTGAAATTTTTCATTCATACTTCTGTAAAAAGTTGTAAATACTTTCTATGCATTGTAATCAAGCTTTGTACATATGAATGAAGGGAGCACAAATTTGCTTGCTTGAATCGTACATTTGCAAACTCTTGTTTAAATTACTCAAAGTTGCTAAAAATCGATTTTTTATTACAGGCCATCGAATGATTTCTCCCCAACAACCCGACAGGACCTGATGACCTTTACAGCAAATCCCGATGGGGACAGCTCGGGTAACAAGAGCCATAAACACCGAATTGCAACAAAGCATGAAGGTGTAAAGCACTGCCTTGCAACAAATAAAGGCCACCAGGAGTCAGACGGTTCAAAGGCACAACATCAAACCTAAAAGACAAAAAACATTGCAAGTTTCACCAAAGAGGCATCTCCTTAAAAGGAAGAACCAGGACACTAGTCATGTTACTAGGATAGCTTGTTACGACGAGCGTCCGGTAATGGAACTGGCATCCGACCCGTGAAAACTACGCAATGATGAAGCCTCTCATAGTGAAGATAATCAGAATTCCCAGCCGAAAGGGGGGTACTCAGCGAGATCGTCGGTGTCAGAGAATATCTGACCCGATTACGACAAACGTTGGGAATAAAGACCTCTTCGGGGGCGTTCGGTTAGATTGCTAGTGTTTGCTGATCACAGACTTGACAATCAGCGGATTTAAAAGACCTCTTCAAAGCCAAAATACCTCTCTTGAGGCACCCAATAAGATCGTCTATGCCAAGAACTACTTGGCCCGATTACGAAAAATATTGGGGTGAAACCAAAGACCTCTACGGGGGACACCCAGTTGATCGTCGGTGTCAGGAAATACCCGACCCAATTATGACAAACATTGGGCCTCAAAGACCTCCTTGAAGGCAAAAGACCTCTATGGGGGCACCCAATTAGACTGTTAGTGTCTGCTACCTACAGGCTCAGAAATTGGCGGGCTTAAAAAGACCTCTTCGAGGCATCCATTAGTTCAATTAGCATTCATGTATCTTGAGTTGCGATGCTAGATGGACTTAAAAGAAACCTCATTGGAGGTGTCCAGTAGCTTGCTTAACACTCAAGTACTTCAAGTTGCAATGGTCAGTGGACCTAAAAAGAACCTTTTCGGAGGCACCTGTTGAAGTCATTGATGCTAAAGTCAATCAATTTAATTGCGGACGAAAGTCTCCAATGCCTGAAATGATTAGCAAAATGGTAGACAAATATTAGGCTAAAAACATAAGACCTCTCAAGTAGAGGCATGGAAGCTAAAAGACTTCTTCGAATAAAAGCACGCGTTTGATTAACTAAACTAACTTCCATGACTAATCGGAAAATTGAGAAATTCTAAGCGTTGTGGCAAAAGCAAAGACTTAACCACTAAAGCAGGAACTCCTAGTACTTAACCTATAACCAAGGAAGTTTAGTAAAGATGATCACACTCGACCTATGAAATTGTGACAACTTTGGTATGGGGCGATCACCACCGTATTAAGACAGGTTAATAATGCTCACAAAACATACCACAAGTTTGTCACAACTTCATATCAAAGAAAAATAACTTGTATTGTAAGCACTTGTATTGTAAACGTGAAGAGAAACAAGTATAGAATGAAAATAGAAAAGTATGATAAAGCAAAAGCAAAAAAGCTTAAATACATCGAGCAAAGTACAGTTTTATCACATCAACAACAATACAAGTCACAGATACAGAAGTTTCAAACACGAATGTGCATAAAGTGATAAGCGAGGACCAACACTCGCATATACAACCAGTCTAAATGCAGTATGTAAAAGGAAACAACAAAAAGTAAAGCAAGCTAGTCACATGCATTAAGTCTTCTTTCCATTCTTTGAGCCACTAGACCTCAGAGATAATTTGGTGGAAGAAGGAGAAGGGGCATCTGCTGACTGGTTTCCATCTTTAACTCCTGTGCCACTAGAACTCTTTTGGGAAGATAGATTGTTCTTCTTAACAGTTCGCTTTCCTCCTTTGCACTTCGAAGATGATGAAGGCTTAGTTTTCTGCTTCTCCTGATCCTTGGCATCTTTTCTGGGCTCTTGTCTGCATTGTCGGAATCTTCAGCCTCATCGCTGGGAATATAGTCAACATCATCATCCAAGTTAATGAGTGCATCAACCTGTGTGTCTTCTGATCCTTCTTCTGATCCTAGAGTTGTAGAAGCAAGTAAGGTTGGATCTCCCGGAGGAGGAGTAACAACTGGGGCAGGAGAATTCGACATCAAGGTTGAATCAATAACGATAGCCTCAATCTCGTCGTGTTGCCTACAGCGGGAGAAAGGTATGGTGAGATTAATCTTGATGCAAAGGTATAATGAGCATGGAATGCAAGAGTTCCAAGTGGACTAAAAAAGAGAATCCATATATGACATAGTTTGGTCAATCTTAGCTTTACCTGGACTTTGAGGATTTCTGTACTCAACTTTGTATTTATCCGCATTATCTGTGGCAGTATGTTCCTCAACAATCGTATCTTTCTCTTTGAGAGTAGCAGAAGGGTCAAGAGGAGTTTGAGAACTAGACGCTTTGACATTGGCGGGATCAGCGGGAGCATCAATATTGGATATGTCATTAATTTGACCCCTAGAAGGTCCGACCTCATCACTTAACAATCCTCGCTTCTTCATCAGTTGTATTTTCCCCTCAGTTGGGGCTTTACGAGACTCTTCATTTAAGAGGGTCTGTAAGAGATAATCTTCATCATGAACACCCTTAGCATGCTTAAGCACCTTCTCCCAGATGAGGGCTAAAGTAAGTGCAAAGTCATCTCCCAAGTAATGTAAACTCCCATGATCCATGATGCTGAAAACATAGAATCTAAACAACCTAGCATTGGCGTCGTATATAGCGGCTTGAAGATCTTTCTCAGCAACTTCCTTAGCGGTTAAAGCCTCAACCTTATCCTTCTCCAGAGTTTCGACCTTAGTCGTTAATACATATATAGACGACTTCAAGGAAGTATTAATCTCGCGGAGATGGGCAACTTCGTCTGGATATGTTTTAGAGACGTCATGTTCCATAGAAAGCACAGTTTCGGCATTCCGTTTGGCGATCTGAGCCTCTTTAACTTGCGCTGTTAATGTATTCCCTCTTAGCCTAGCAGCGGCAAGCTCCTATTTAAGCCTTTTATTTTCAGCTTCTAACCCCTCCAGCTCTGTGTTTCTTTTCGTAAGAGATGCAATGGCAGCATCCCAGTCATCTAGAAGTTTCTCCCACTCAACCTTGTCATTCTCCAAAATGGCGATTTTATCAAGATTAACTCCATTAAGCCTTTGGAGATCTTCAGCAAACTTGTACCACCGGCCCAACAGCTTATCAATCTGACTTCTAACCGCATATATTTGTGTCTCAAGTTGGCTTTTAGTGGTTTCCAATTGTGTAAGCATACGGACTTTCAAGGTGTCAAGTTCTTTTTCTTTATCCCATCTATCAGATGGATGTATATCTAGGTCAAAGTACATCCCTTTCTAGCACCATCCCTTGAAGCGTTCGGCAAGAGCAACGTTTGCTGGTCCAGGTTTATGACGACGCCTATTTATAATTGCATGAATTTCGCCAGGAGAAGCGACATATGAAGTTGTTCGAGTGAGAATGGGAAGTTCATCTAGTCTGGGGCACTTTTGGGAACCATCCTTGTCCCGCTTTCTCCGGCGACTCTCTTCACCATAACAATCGTCATAATCATCATCGTGCCGGTCATCGCGGGCAAGTCATTTTATTTCCTGCTCGTCTTCTTGATCTTGGTAATAATGCCTCCACCGCCTTTGCTCATCGATCAATTCATACTCTTGAGCTTGCGGAGGCTTGTGTGAAGGTTGCAAATGCTGGGAGTGATAAGATTGTTGCGGATGTTGCAATTGTCGCGAGTGACGAGGTTTTAAGAGATATTTTGGGTTATAGTTAAGCGTATTTTGTTTAAAGCCATGCAAAAGTAGAAAGAAGGTTTTCAGTACTTAAAGTAGTAAGTATTAAAGCAGATTATGATGCTTATGTAATAAATCAGAAAGTTGTGGTGCATAGAAAACATTTCTTATGTGCAACTAATAACGAACCAATCTTAACAGGCGAATCTATGTCGACCCCTATGTCTGCAAGTGTTTTCCCAGATGAAGAAGTTGGAGCCACAGATATATCAGTTTCTATTTTCGTGACTTGGGGTTTAAGTTGTTGGGTAACAATTTCACTCGTGAGGTCCTTTGCAGAGCTAAGATCGCTCAATGTTTTGAAAATATCTATGGAGCTCTCCTCTGGGGTATTAGTAATAATGGGCTTCTTGCTAGCATTTTCAGCATTTAGAGGGTCCCCAAGACTTGTCTCATCCTCTTCGACCTGTTCAAATTCCTTTGAAGGATCCAGGGTGGTACCTTTCTTCTCGACTTGTTCGGCAGAAATCATAAGACCTTTACCCTCATGCTGTCTAAATTCTTCTTCCTCGATAGGAGACAACTTAGACTTAGGAGGTGATTTACTGCCTCCGGCAGAATCTGAATACTTTTTCAGTAAAGTTTTGTTAGCTTGTCCTTGCGCTATATTACCCTCTTCGTAAGTACTGACATCTGGTGCTACAGGTGAAGACCTGGGTGTGCGAGGTACTCCCTTGGATGGGAATTTCCTTGAGAAATGGAGCAATCCATATTTATGCAAGGATGATTCTCTTATTAAGTATCTCTTCCACCTATCTAATTCACCGACAGCTCTAATGGTTTTGTAAAGGGGCTTATAAGGAGCAGCGTCTTTATCCTTAATAGGAGTTGGGACAACTGCAAATAAAAAAATATATAAAAAGCTCAAAAATTAAGACTTATAGAAAGTTAAACAGCAGTTTTTTTTGTGAAAAGAATGTTCACCTCCTTCTGTCCAATTCCCGCGAAAGGTCTCGGGGCAGCGAACGAAAAAGAATTGGGTTAGGAATCCCGAAACAGTATCCGACAAATCGAGTACAAGTTTCCGATTCCTGGCACCCTCGACATGCATAATAGAAGGAGTGTCTTTCCTACTCTTAAAATAGCATAAGTAACGGATCTCCTGGAAAGTAAGCTCGTGTCCCTCTGCATTTATAGTAAGTATGTACAGCCCTAACAACATAATATAACCATTGGGGTGAAGATGAAAAGGGGCAATGGCTAGACGATTAATGATTCGCTCTAAGAAAGGATTAAATAGAGGAATGGCACAACTCGCCAGCAAATGTCGATTCACAGCCACATACCCGGCTAGGGGTTGATCAGCGAAAACGCCCTCAGTTGGCAATATTGCATCAGTAATGGGAATTCCCATGGCCACAGAGTTGTTCAAACTGGTCTTGGTTTCAGGAAGTGGAATGCCTTTCTTGATCCCTAGCGCTAATTGGATGGAGTTCCGGAAATGGTTGGGCAGGAGCCTGGCCTGGAAGAGTAGTTGTCGTAGCCTTAGAAGCGGAAGTAGGAGCATTAACTTGTGTAGGAGAAGATGTTCCTTCTATTGCAAGGCGATCTTTCTGCCTAGTGGTCATTCTACACAAACAATCTTATTCATGAATATATCACAGGTATACAAAATATACTAAAGCAGGGCTTGAAACCCACAATCTGGTTTTTGTCGATTAGTTGGTTTTAAATGTTCATGTCAATTTGAACTAAGGTGTCATGTGTGCTCTCAAGAAAAAATTAATGAGTTACAAATTGTTAAACAAGATAAGCTTGCGCAGATATGTCATCTAGTTTAAAGTTTTAAAAGTTTGTTATGATCTGCTTATCTAATCCGCTATCGAATTAGGCAATCGATAGTGACGTATAAGTCCTAAATATGCTAGTATCTATTGTCGTAAGACAGGAAATAACATAGATAAGCCATGTTTTACTCAAAGTTGGGATAATCGAATACTTTAAGTTTTAAGACATGAGTGTCGAGGGCCAAGGATCAAAACAACGGCTTTAAAGTCAAGTCGCTCAGCAGCTTAGAAGCCAAGTCAAATCACCGGTCTAACTTTAAGATCACTTGATACTCTAACCATCAAGTCGCACTACGCCTTACAAAATTCAAGTCGTCAGATAACTTAAGTCGGTAGAACATACTCAGAACTTTAAGTCGTTTCTACGGCTTGGGGACTTAAGTCGCCTCTGTGGCTTGGGGATTTATGTCGTTTCAGCAACTTAATATCTTAGGTCGTTCATGCGAATTGGAGTTTCGTATTTTTTCTACGATTTGGGGGCTTAGGTCGTTCCAACAACTTGATGTTTTAAGGTATTCCAGCGGCTTGGTATCTTAAGTCGGTTCTCCAGTTTGGAGTTATAGGTTGCATCAACAAAGTCGTTTTGACGACTTAAAAATAAAGTCAAGTTGCCTAGTTAAATCCTAAATACTACTACAAGTGTTTGAGCAAGTGGATGCAAGAGCGTGCTATTTCATTTATACAAGCAAACTCATAACAAATTTGTAAGGAAAAAAATATAAACATTAAGCAGATCGAATAATCAGCGACGCAATATCATAGTTATACAAAGACAAAAAATCCACCATCATTACAAGCCGTCGGATATGCAAATAACTGTGAAAGGTTCATGGCACATCTAATTCAGTTCAATGGTCATATACAATCAATCTCGAAGCTTAACTACATTAAGTGTTGATTACTGAATTCAAAGCCGGCTACAAGGCATATGAACGCAAATCGAAACTAGGGTTTCTTAAACCGAATTGGTAAACCAAACTCGATATAATATCACAAGTAACCAAAATTGGCTCTCGTCACCAAATCAAATCGACACATATCCCCAAATTTCAATACAGATCTGATCTGTCAAAAATTCCCTAAACCCTAGGTGTTGAAAACAAAAAATTTGAAATAAAATTGAAGAGAGTCAACACCTGTGGTGAATCGGAGAAGAACTTGATAATCAAACAACTTTATGATTGGGGTTTTGGAGTCTCAATGGCGAGAGGTAGCTTTGAATTCAACAGATCTGATCGTAGGTTGAATCAGCGCGACGATAATGATCGGGTTTAAGTAGAATCAGATCTTTAGCGATCGGTGATGGCATGAATCGATCGAATGAGTTGCTTGAAGAACAAGCGATGTTTCCTCTCAGGAGTTGGCCACCACTAACAAAGTTTCGGTTGCAAGAGAAATACGAATGGATGCATGACCCGAGGAAAGATATAAAGGAGCGAGATGTACTTGGGCCAAATCAGACCAGTTGGAGGCCCGAGACGACTTGCGATATGGTGTGATGTGCGGATCAATTCTTCAAGAAAGTAATACACGACTTTGCAGAAATACACTTTGAGTGACATCAAATGCTCTGTAATTCGAAGCCCGCATCATTTCTAATAATACGAAATTTGAGGGGCAAATGTTAACCCATATAATATGGGTTTGATATAATAGCCAAAGTCATGTCGCAATTCATTAAGTCGTTGAGCTCATATGCGAGTCACCCAAAAATGTAGTAAGTCATTCACAAGTCATGTCGTGGGAACCAAGTTGTTATGCTATCATGCCGGTCTCAAGCCATGTCATGGGAAAGTATGCGCCAAGCTGTAAAGTCTCAATGTCGTTCCACGGTCATGTCATGGGAACTAGGTGCGAGTCAAGCCATCCTGCCACCAAGTCGTTTTCATGCCATGTTGCAGCCAAGCAAGAGTTAAGCCGCTATTCTTCCATGTTGTTCTCCTATATGATACTTAAGTCGCTCAGCGACATAAGAAAAGCAAGTGTTTCTTGGAGCTCAAGACAAAGACGCAAGGCACAGTCATCCATGCCATAGCCGACATGAATTCAAGCCGCGAAGCCAACCATGTCATAACCGACATGAGTCATGCCATAAAGCCAACCATGTCGTAACCGATAT
This sequence comes from Allium sativum, assembly GCA_030737875.1. NCBI lineage: Eukaryota > Viridiplantae > Streptophyta > Magnoliopsida > Asparagales > Amaryllidaceae > Allium > Allium sativum. The sequence goes on from CM060912.1 coordinate 6,796,962, forward strand.
GAGTCATGCCATTCTAACAGCATGGTTTCCTGCACACTATATGTTCAGGTTGCACCACTCCATATCCACTCCTATAAATACCGCATCACTTCCACATTAATGGGGACCGATTCCAAACTCCACGAAGTGCTATTCAATCATTCTCTCAACCTTTCCAAGTGAATTCAACCTCCATTAATCTTCTCCAAACAAAGAATCTTCACCAAATCCTCCATGGAATCATTCAAAATTGCTAAAGTGTTCAAGTATTGAAGTTATTCATCATCCGACCTTGCACTTAGAGGGAACAAGCCATTCCTTTGGAAGATTCAAATGAATCAAGTGTAGAAGAGATAAGAGAGAAAATACTTGTAAAAAAGAGAAATGTGTATGATTAAAGAAAGCATGTACATTGTAATTTGCATAATGATAATGAGAAGTGCTTCCATAGTGGACGTAGGCCGCTTCTAGGCTGAACCACTCTAAACTCTTGTGTTTTACTTACTTTTTGAGTATTTGTGGCTCCATAATCTTTCTTACTTTATTGAAGTGTTGCAAGAACACCTCGGGGGTGTTGTTGCTCATTTTTAGCATCAACAACAACATATCAATAAAGCCTAAGGTCGGTGATGAATGAAGTGTGACCCTGATCTGGAAGGTACAGTGGAATTTGATTATATCCTAAGTATGCATCCGTGAATGAGAGAAGCCGATAGACAGCAGTTGAATCAACGAGTTGATCAATCTTCAGGAGCAGGAAGCTGTCTTTCAGACATGCTTTGTTCAATTTGAGTAGTCAACACATGTCCATCATTTTCCATTTGATTTTTTAACTAAGACCGGGTTGGAGAACCACATGGAGTAGAGGGCATCATAGATAAAGTCGCTGTCGAGTAGCCTATCCACCTCCTCCTTGAGTGCCACCGATCTTTCTATCTCCAAGATTCAATATTCTTGCCTGATTGGAAGATGCCTTGGATCGATACTAAGCACGTGATAAGCAATTACTGGGTCGATGCCACACATATCGAAATGGGCCCAAGCAAATACATCGGGATTAGCCATTAAGAAATCCACAAGTTCTTCCTTTATTTCTGCATGAAGCTGTGATCCAATCTTCAATACCTGAGTCGGGTCGGTGGGGTTGATTGGAACGTCGATGATTGGCTCCAACGAGTAGCCCTTTTAGAATTTGGATCTTTGTCTTTCCTTCGATCGAGGTCTTCAAAAAGACGGAAGGTGCGTCTGAGCCAGGACCCAGAATCCAGTGGGTGCTATGCACTGGTAGTTTTGGCGTAGTGGATTGGTTCTGCATCCTTGCCCTTCTTTTTGTTGATGGCGTCATTCCATTTGGCGAGATAGCATGCTCTTATGGTGGTTTGATCACCCTTGACGGTTGCGATCCCATTCTCTATCGGAAATTTCATGAGAAGGGACTATGGTGCCATGCAGACTCGGAACTCTGCAAGGAAAGGATGTCATAGTAAAACATCGTAGAGAGAAGTGACATCAATAACCATGAAAGTAGGGATTCATACTTTACATCGATCTTTATCTCTGAGCTCGACCGACAGTTCTACCATACCAAAATGGCAAGTTAGAGGATTCGTTGAAGCCATGGACGGTGGTGTGGTAAGGCTTTAAGTCTTTGGCCTCAAGTATCGTTTAGTCGTAGACCGACTTAAAGATAATATTAACATAGCTCCCCGAGTCAATGAGAACTCTTCGGACATAAGCCGGACCTATGTCCGCAATTACGACGAGAAGATTTATTGTTGGAATATTGATTCCAATAGCATCCCTCTCACGGAAAACTATGGTGTCCCGCATAGTCCTATATAGCTTAGCCAGGACAGATCCGTCCAATGCTGAATATGCTTCCAAGTCAGCATGCTTAATTGAGTTGGTGTATTCCTCCATACGCAGGAAGCTTTCATTTGCGAGCTGAGGTCCGTTGTAGATGGTGTTGATCATGATACCCCCACAGGGTCTTGCATTGGATGGCCCTGGTGCTGCTGAGGTTGAGAAGGTGCGGGCGTTGAAGGGCCCGCGGCTACTTCTTGGGGAGCAGGTTTCTAAACATACTGCTCTAGATATTTTTCTCAGATTAGATTCTCAATGGCATCCTTGACGTAATGGTAGTCATTCATGTTATCGATGAACATGTCGTGGAATCTGCAATACTTGCCAGAATTCTTCTCCTGGTCTGTAGATTCCCTTGTGTTTGGCTTCTTGTACTGGATTATGTTACAGATCTCGAGATAGATTGTCTCCAACTCATAATTGAGTGAAGTGTAGACCTTGTAAGTCGGGAAGCGATTGCATTTTTTTGGATCCCCAGCCTGTTGGAAGTTTTGACCACCTGGTTTGTTGTTGTTAGGCTTAGGCTTGAATTGGGTTGTCTCTTTACACTTGTTAGAAGATTCCCCAACATGATTGCCATTCACACTGTCTTGGACAGTGTTTTGGTGTGGGCGGTTAGGATGGCTGTAACAACCCGCATATTTAATGATAATATATTTAATATTTTGTTTAAATATAGCATCATTAATCGTTAATCGAGTGTATGACCAAAAAGTCACATTTTGCATACGGATGAATTTGGACTCGAAACCACTTCCCTTGAGTCCGGATCATCGTTTACAACCTTTTTGACTACAAGCTTCGATATATTTCGGGTATGTCAAAATTTGGACTTTCGACTTGGGTTTAGGTTAGCCAACCTAGCTCACCCTTAAAGCTCCCACAACCCCCTCCCTCCTCCTTCATACATTTCCTTATACTCCACAAAACTGGAAATGGGGAGAGGGAAAGGGAAATTAAAATTCCCTAAGCCCTAGCTGGTCATAGGAATCCAATTCATGTTGAAATCAAGTGGAAATCCATAGAGAAAGAGAGGTAAGCACAACCTCTATCATCTCCAAATCAATTCCTCTTTAATTCTTATGATTTCCTAAATCTAATTCTTAGGAAATATTGTATATCAATGTGTAGATTGAATAATTGTGTGTTATATTCGAAGAGAGGTTGATTTGGCAAAGTCTTCGTTCATTTCTTTACTTGCTACAATCAAAGGTGAGTTCCTACGAACTCACATCTATGCCTCAAGCATTCATGCTTGTCTAGTGTGCTCTTGGCACGTATATGTTTCTTATGAATTGTGAAATTGTTTGTAATGGTTGATTTGTGTGTTGACATTTCCAATTTATGAAGTTTGGTTTCATTTTCATTGATTTCCACTGTGATTCTTGGTGTGCATGTGAATTTTGGATGCTATAAGTGTTTCGGCAAGCCTTAGAAGCCTCATTTGCATATATGTAACATCATAGGCCTTCCGAACATGTTTCTAGGAAAAAATATAAAAAAATTTGGGGTTTAACAGTCCGTTCGGCCATTAATGGCCGTGGGAATGGCCCCTGGTCAGCCATTATTGGCCGAACAGTAAAAAAAAAATTAAAATCTTTAAACAGCTATAACTTTTTCATACGAACTCAAAATTGAGCGAAATCAGGTGCGTTGGAACCGTCTCGACGATAGCTTTCCAATGAAACTGATTTGAAGTGATTTGGAGCTTATGGGAATTTTTGGTGGAGGAAAACATCCAATGAAAAAAACCGAACAGTGAAAAACAAAGGGTGAAATAATTAATTTACTTTAAAACGATCATAAGTTTTTCATACGAACTCGGAATTCAGTGAAACAAGACTTCGAAATAAAACTAATTTTGGAGTAACTTACACTTTTCTTGATCAATTATGATATTTTCGAGATTTGATTTACATTATTAAAACGTAAATTTTGAGATCGATTGTTATTACGATCGATATTTTATGAGATTTTCCACTTCAAACTATAAAGGTGTTTTTATATTATTAGTAGATACCAAATTCTTGTATTTAAATGGTTTCCAATCCTACTTCATTATACGAAGATATTTTATGAAATTGTTTTATAAACCGTCTTTCATTCTACTAGTATATATTTATATAAACCTTTTTCTCATTCGTATAAGAAATCTAATTCAACGCCTTAGTAAAACCAAGGACTATGACCCTTTGTGTTTACTTCGACGGTTAATTCTTGGAATCATTCGATTGAAATTGTGGCAATGATCGTCTTATATTTTTAGTGGAGCATACAACTTGTTGGTAAATATTCGAGTAGAGCAAGTGGTTATGGGACATGTAGCTCAACTCTTATATTTACTAGCTTGGTGTAGTTTACACTGTACTTGATCAATTTTGATCATGGGTGATCTTCGGATCATTTTGAGGAACTTGGGTTCATTTTGAGTATTTTAATGATCTCCGGATCATTTTGAGGAACTTCGGTTCATTTCGAATATTTTAATGGTCTCTGGATCATTTTGAGGAATTTCGGTTCATTTTGTGAAATAGCACTACATTGATCAATTATGATCTTTCCATGGATTTATGCTTTTGACGGCCTTAGGACTGCTTGCGGGGTCGCTACCCGCGGTCTTCGGTCCATTTGAGGAGCTTTGGCTCAAAATTATAGGCTAGCTACCTAGAGATTGCGTCTCATTCGAGTTACACGTGTTGGTGAGTCTTCAGGCTCCCGTTTCGAGATAGGCCTTACCCCCTTCCTTTGTGATTTTCTGGATTTCTAATTTATTGAATTCTGGAATTTGGAGTTTTATTGATACTATGTTTTCAATTTGAGATTTTATTGATATTGAGTTATCAATTTTTGAGTTGATTTGATATGAGTTTCATTTCCTATGAGTAGATATATAATTTTGAATGAGATATTGTTTTATAGCTCTGATATAGATTTGAGATGTACCGTAGACCTTTCTGGGCTTCACACTTATGCGTGCCATTATTATTATCGTATGCATGTCTACATTTATTTTTATCTCTTATTATATCCTATTTTATGAGATAAGTACAACTAGACTGATCCGTTTATTGTTTATCTTTGTGTAAATAATACTCGGGTCAGACCGAGGTATTTTAGGTGATTCTTCTTGACTCCAGCTTGGACTATCCTCCACTTTTGGGAAAACTACATTAGTGTTGTACTTTTGGGGTTATATGCATATGCGACTCCTTTGTATGCATATTATTTTGAGTAGCCTTGTACCTATTCTTTTGTTGTATAGTGGATCAACTATGACCACTATCTTGTATTTACACACATGTGTTTTATTCATATCTATTTCCGCCGTAGTGATGTGAATATTTGCGTCTGACTCTGATTATTTGTTGTAATGTCCCCCATTTTATCGGTTTGAAATTTGAATATTTAAATCAGTTTAAATAATGAATTCGTAATATAAGTGGATTTATATATTAATTAAAATGAAGTTGAACGTATAAAAATATATATTAAATATAATCGAGCCCGAAATATCGCGGCAGTTCGTAATTTAACGTTCTGAACTTCAACTGGGAATACAGTACCCGTTATTTGTCGGATTTCTTCGAAACAAGAAACGTTGGAATCTGTTGAACTGTATTTTTCCAACGGAAGTGGAAATGGAGATTTCGTTGAATAGATTGCAAGATATGTCCATATCAAATATTCAAAAAGTCGCTATGAAATCGTATATCGACCGTAACGGTTTATTCAAAATAACTAGATACCGGTCGCAAATTTGAACAAGATTCTTTTGAGACATAGTGATAATTTAATTTTTAGAGTTTTACTGTAATTTTTAATTAATTAAGTATACCACTTTTTATTTGGAGTATTTTGCACACTGTATCGATATTTCGGGGTTTCAAAATATGAGTTAACCTACCGGTATTACTATATTTCTGGGATCGTGGCTCATCGCTGGACACGACTGTATCTTTATTTCAGTCCGTAGCAGCTCGGTCTGAATGAGATTTTATATAATGTGGTACACCAAACCCATAACACATGTCTGTAATGTACTCAAGCCTCTCCCCTATTCATCTATAAAAAAAGAAAAATCTAATGTGGAGTCTTATCCAAAGTAATGGCCACTATTCCATCACATGTTTTGCTCCATAACCTCAGTATAGACTTACACTACAGATTTGCTTGTCTACCCTATACTATATTTGCCTTAAGCATTAAGGCTCCCACGTCTAAATAAAAACAAAGATACACACCTTAGCACCTAAGTCTCATATATCGTGCAGATCATCAAACTAGGAGTACATACCTACCAGAAAGCACATGCTACGGATTACACAGTAATCCTAACATTCGAAACCTTTACAATGAAGTATTGTACATTAATTTTACACCATACCTTTTAACAGTGAAATTAACAGTAGTCTACGCTAAAACAAACCCATCACTCTATTCCTTAATTGTTAAGTCTTCACCATCTATAAATAACACGACAAGGAAGAAACACAGCAAATGGAAACAAACTCACCACTTTTCTTTTTCTGAAAAACCGAAGAGCTCAAAGCTTTAAAAAGGCTTCATGATTTATTTATTTTACAAACTAAACCAAAATCTAACCACGAAACTAAGTGGAGATAGGAGCGGATCGCAGGAGTTTTCAGAAATAGCGTTATGTATATTGGAGAGTGTTACTGTAGGAAGTTGGGGCTTTGGATGTACAGCAATGGAAAAGTGCGGGATACCTAAGCGGATTTGTGGAGGAGAAGCGACAGACGGGAAAGTTCGGATCTATTATGAAAGCTTCGACGTAAACACATGTGAGGACCCATAACTTCCCCGTGAAGGAAAGAGCGGATACTTTGAGAACAGGACAAATCAGAACGCAGACGAAAGAACATTTCATTGCTATTACAACAATTCCAGCAGAATACAAGAATATACAGAGTATGAATAAATATAATACAACAAAGAATATCAGAGATTTAAATACAGTATTGCAGCGGAAAAATAATACAAAACACAACTGAAAGTAATACACGGATACAGAGCTTTCCGAGCATCGTTCCAGGTGTAAATCAGGATCCTGTGAATATAAATCTGCAAAACCAAAACTACTAGCTGCCCGTGTCGAAAATAAGGGCACCCAGAGTTTAGGTTATAACAATAAACTCCAAGTCAGTCATGTGACTGGTGTGAGAACTAAAACAGTTATTTAAAACTTTACTTTAAAAGAGAGTAATTCAAGGGTCCACGCCGTATTACACGGAACGGGTTTCCTCCCAAGAATACCAGTGCATATCAATAAACAACGCAATGCTTTTTCGAAAAATGAAGCTATTATAAGATCCAGGCCCCATCACACAATGCAACGCAAGCCGGAGGATAGGGTTTTCCTTTATAATAGCCAAACATGCTTGGTACGTTTAAAACAAATCATTTGATACTATTATAAGTGTATAGTTTCAAACATTTACAATCATAAATATCAATCCTAGGCGGCATGGGTACCATCTATCATGTCGTCATACTAGGCTCTACAAATAAAACCGAAATACATGTATTGGAAATTGGATTTCCGTCATGAGTTGAGGCAAGGGGCAAGCTCCTCTCCGCTTCGAGACACTCTAGCAAATGCCTCGGGACTACACACTCTGGGTAACCCCTGGATGCTTCAGGGCCAGTCCTCTCTTACGTTTGAGGATTAGTTATGCCTGAACACACGTTTCTCGGTCCTTACAGACCTAAAATCGAGGCGCCTCATCCAACAACCACATAGGTGAAAAGTATATAAATGTCAGGGCTGGTAAGTCACTGACACCACCAAAGCTAGAAGGAAACGTCGTGCTCTCCCTGCAGTCCTTATCCCGTTTTTAACTCATACCGAGGTGTGAGGCTCGCGAATTCACATTGTACACAAAGCTGCCACGTAGGCCGTGCTTTGATCATCTACCACAAGACTTTGCTTTTCAACAGAAGCCTTGATCCATGCAACTCAGCGTGCCACACAGGCAATTCATGCCATGCGATTGATATCTATCGATATATAACCTCTAAGCTCGTACGTCTCAGAGAAGGGCGTTAAGCAAGAGAATAAATTCTCCACCGCCAAACAGATATATATTTAACAGAAATCAATCAACACGGAATAAAATCCAATGTCAGACACTGAATCCATTTACAAGTTCGTTCTGGGTCTGAACGAAACCGGAGGCTCTTTCCTCGCATATCCATCGATCTCCAAGTACGTCTGGACGACCACCAACTATTTCCATCCTCTTGGGTGTACAGCCCAATCAGGATCGTCGGTAATTATCCAAATGATGTGAAGACTTCCGGTCTTCGACCACCATCATCATCTTCGACTTATCGTCGAATCGGTTATTCAGAATGGGTATAAACCCAGCCTTTCCGAACAACCCGCGTATATTAAAAACAAATGTTACACAAACACAACATACGCCTCATTCCAATTCAGTAGCTACTAACCATAAATCAACAAGAGAACAATTTCCCAAATATTAACCCCGAAGGACGAAACCCACATCAGATCAATACCCAGGAAACCATTCTTCTTAGCTAACCTACAGCTAGTTTCTAAATTTCATATTCTTTGGGAAAGTTTCCCATTAATTTTATCCATGGTAAATTCTTTGAATTTATCCTTGAATCTTCCTTTGGATGTCGTATTAAACCAAATTACGGTTTCCCAAACTAGTCGAGATTAGCGAACCACACCGAAGTAATTATTTATTTTATTTCCCAGTCCCAACCTATTCATCCCATGAAGCGAAACTGGTAATGCTCCATATCTAATACCACGGTGTTATCGGTAAAATTAATTACCATTTCACGTTCAAATCTAATTAAAGATTTAACTATCGCTTGGAGCAAAACTGGTGATACTCCATTCTCGCTCATTTTCCAAATTTGATAATTTAAATTATCAATTCACATTTCAATCTAATTTCAGATTCATTAAAACTCCTTTTACTGGGTTAAAGAACTAGTGTTATTTAAAACACCATTCACGATAAACCCACAATCAATTCTATTTAAAACCCGTTTCAAATCCAATTTGTTTATTTAAAAATAAACGGGTTTAATTTTAGTTCAAAACTAGTTCATTTCGATAAAAATCTATTTTTATCTTTTCAAATATGGAGTTTTTCATCCCAATTTTTCCCAAATCATTTCATTTGATTTTACACAAATTATTAATATTTTTAATAATTTTATCAAGGCCCGTACAGTCGATTACCATCAACGGCCATCGAACTGCACTTACAGCGAACTTTTCAAAACTTGATTTGAACGTATCTCCAAATCCAACCGTTAGATTTTGAATTTCTAATATTCATTAGAAAGCTCTTTTCGATACGAACCCAACGGTTCCGGTTTTAGGAGAATCCGACGGTCGGATCTCCCGTAATGTCTGTTCGAAGTCAATGGTCAAAATTTACGAACTGCCGCGGCGCGGCGCGTTCTATTCAGGCCATTATATTATATATACAATATATATAATATATATTTCGTCGATTACTATTTAAAACGAATTTTATAAATAGTTTTGAATTCGGTTCAAAAACAATTTCAACCTTTATTTCAAATTCGAATCAAAATTGAATTTTGTATTATAAACCCTTTTACTTTCATTTCTATTTGATTTCAATTCAAATCGATTTTAATTCGATTCAAATTCATTTTCTTTTCTATTCATTTCGAATTCGTTTTCTATTCAATTCAAATCAAATTCGTTTTCCTATTCAATTCAAATCAAATTCAATTCATTTTCTATTCAAATCAAATTCAATTCATTTTCTATTCAATTCATTTTCTATTCAAATCAAATTCAATTCATCTTCTATTCAAATCAAATTCAATTCATTTTCTATTTAATTCAAATTATAAAAATGAATATAATCGATATAAATATCGTTCGCGTCAAAATAGCGCATCTCTAATCAACACGGCTTTATATATTTCAATAATTCCGTTATTCTATTCAACAAATGAATATTTATCCTATTCAATACGTGAATCTATATTTTTGTCAACACACGACTAATCTCAACGAATGAGTACTGTCCACGTGTGACTCTTTTTGTTATTTAATATATTTTATAAAAATTATGGTATCTATCGTTTGATTTCAAATCAGACTCCAACCGTAAACTAGTAAGAGAATGATTCCCTAAATATTAACCCCGAAGGCCGAAACCAACATCAGATCAATATCCAGGAGACCACTCATCTCATCTATTTTCCAGTTAATTTCTAATTTTATATATGATAAAGATGTAAATTTTATTGTTAAAATATTTCGTTCAACACATGACTAATCTCAACGGATGAGTACTGTCAACACATGAACCTTCATTTTATAAAGATAAAGATGTAAATTTTATTGTTAAAATATTTCGTTCAACACATGACTAATCTCAACGGATGAGTACTGTCAACACATGAACCTTCATTTTATAATATTCTTTATCTTCTAAATTGGAATGAGGCCCAATCAATTACCATATAGCGTTAACTATATGGATTCCATACAACACACGTATATAATAGCAATGATAAATAATCAACCATCATCCAAAGTGCACTACACTGTATAAGCATCAAATATAGATATCTAACGCTTATAACAGCCTGTCAATCAATCGATCGACTTACAACTAATTATTGGGATTAGTGTATGCCGTATTTTATCCCAATACCCGTGTGGGGTTTCAAACAATCAAACACAGATTTTATTTGTGCAGTTGGGCGATGTGTAAAATTTATCGTCCCAATCAATGTTAGTCAAATCGGTGTATATAAACAAATCGGCCGATTTGTTTATAAATATTTATTTATTCACTTTCACGTTAAAAATTATATTTTTAACGATAAATAATTTATTTCAACACATCTACATTTTATTATCGATTTCACATCAACATCACAAACAATTTTCACAACACATCAATCAAATAAACAAGCCATCCATGGTCTGTGTATGACGGGTGTCGGGTGCTACTAAGCACCGTCTGCATCCTAGTATATATATATAACTAGAAAAAGAGATTTTAAAAGGTGAGAAGTTCTCACCGATAGCTATCCCAACTTCACGACACTTCATTTATAGAAATCTTCATCGTTCTCGCCTTTTGTCACTTTTGTTGCCCGTAGCCACTACATATATATAAACCACATTTTTATTTCGCTATTCAATATATAAAAATCGAATTTTTACTCCGCTATTCAATATATAAAAATCGAATTTTTACTTCGCTATTCAATATATAAAAATCGAATTTTTACTTCGTTATTCAATATATAAAAATCGAATTTTTACTTCGTTATCGTATAGATAAAAATTCTATTTTTACATTGCTACCCATATCAAAATTGAATTCTTATTTCGCTACAACACATATAAAAATCGTATTTTTATATTCATACTTATATAAAAATTATATTTCTAACCTACCACTTGAATAAAAATTATATTTTTAGCCTTTCTATATTATAAAAATTATATTTTGAACCTTCCTATAATATAAAAATTATATTTTTTAACCTTGCCATTATGTAAAAATTATATTTTTATCACTCGTGTTTAACAAATAAAAATGTACTTTATTCCTCTAAGGTTATACGTATAAAAATCACATTTTTAAATGGTTAAAAATCATACCCTTTGCTAATAAAAATTCTAATCTTTCCTAATAATACTAACAAAAATCTAATCCCTTTTTCTATATTTATATTTTTTTTTTATAAAATGAAAAGTATAAATAAATATAAATAAATAAGTGAAAACACTTACAGCGTTCGGAAGAAGGAAAGGGAAGGGAGATGGTGACTGTGGCTACTGGGGGGCCATCGGCGAGGTGGTGGTGCTGACTGGAGGCGTCGATGGGTGGGCTGCGGTCTTCGTGGGGTGTTGCTTCGCGGTGGGGCTTGGGGCCGTTCACGTCGGTCAGCAGGGGGCTTGCCGGAGTCACGGTCGGCGGTGGAAGCAGGGTGCTCGAACGAGGGAGGCGAAGCTAGGGGTTTGCGGTATTCGAAGGGGTTCGTCGATCGAGGGGGGGGAGCTGAGAGGGCTGCGATAGGGAAGAGGAGCTGCGCCTGTCAGGGGGAGGGCGGTGGTCATCGACGGCCGGAGGGGTGCGGTGCTCGATTCCGTCGAGTTCGTTTTTTTTTCCTGTCCTAAATCGAATTGAACTGAAAAGGGGGGCAGAGAGAAGGTATAAGGGAGATATATTTTTTTATTTAATTATTTTTAATCCCAAAAAGTTGACTTTTACCTACGACCTCTAAACGAGGCCCACCGCCTGTCGTCCATAGCTAATTACCCCCATTCCGAACACAATGGGATATGTATCGTAGGCTGATTCGATAGTTACAATCAGTTTCCGTTAAAATCAACATATATCTCTATATATTGAATTTGAACGTGCATTTCAATTTACCGGGGTCACATACGAACTCTATAAATCCCAAAAAAATATCTTCTAGCTTCATAATAACGATACGGCCCTAACAAAACTAATTTCGTCGAATTCTGAGACCGTTGGAAAAATGGCCATTTTCCAGTCGATTAAATTCAACTAAAACTGGTCAAACGCGTTTTCCTTTGCCACGCTCACATATTGATTCGAAAAATTATGAAATTTGGAATCTAGCAATAATTTGACATCACGGATCCAACAAAAGTGGTTTCGTCGAAATCCGAGGTCGTTTGCAAAATTCCCATTTTTAAGGGCTTGAATTTCATAGCGACTATTCAGAATTTTCAACTGGACATATCTTTTGATTCCCGCTATGAAATTTTGATTTTTCGGATTCGTTGGAAAGATATTATCAAATAGATCCTATTATTTTTGGTTTCGCTAAAATCCGGATTGTTTTGCACTCGGTACATTCAATTGAAGTTTGAAATCGAATTATCGAACTACAGGGCCATTTTCAATTCCTTCTATAATTTAAAATAAATATTTATATTCTAACGACGACGCGTATAAATATATACGTTCAAATTATATTCAAAATAAATTTTTCGTTGATATTATTTAAAATAATCATTTTAAATATCCAAAATTGGCTAAAATTGCCAAAATAAAAATTTTAAATTGGCTCAGAATTTCCGGGTTATTACAATCTCCCCCACTTAAAACTTTTCGTCCACGAAAAGGAACAAAGTCGAAAGTGGTTTGATTAATCAACTCTACGTTCAATCTGGCTTCCATTCTCCAACCCTTCAGTTTCTGAGAATTTTCAAATTCTTCAAAAATTTGGCTAACACCCTAAATTTCCGAAAAATTTCGCCATAACCTCCCCTGCACCGGGAGCCACGGGAAAATCCCGAAATTGCCATACAGGCCTTCTGATCTAAAAAAGAAAAAGAAAAAGCCAAGCGGCTAGCCAATCGGCTCATAAAATCATCATCACCCAAACAAAACAGTAAATTATATAGTAAACATGTACCTATTTGTCGGACAAACAAATTTTATTCTCTGCTCTAGCCTCCTTGCTATGACCTGTTCAATGTAAGTACATGTATATGCAAGCAAATGCGACAAATTTTCAATACAGTTCAATATTTGATTCAATTAGGCATAATGGTTTAAAATTATCAAACAAGTAAACAAACAAAACAAACATCAACCAATTAGTGAATTAACGTTTCAAATTCATATCTTTGATATATATACAAAAAATCATGTTTTTGATGCCAAATCACAACAATGTATTCTAGCTATACTAGTTTTGGTTCTCACACCAGTCTAATGGAAATATATAGATATCATACCTTCGAAACACGAACACAAGTTCTGATGATGATATATCAATCATCAGAACCATCTCCGGGTGTCTAGGATGTGATTCTATATTTATCCAGTATATTAAAACTTCGAATATACGTTCATGACGCGTATATGCAAAATCGTTATATACTCGATTGTCCAAATTCAAAATAAATTAATAATCAAATACGAATAAAATGGTTTAAATTTTCAAAACAAAGTTGTTTTCATTTGAAAAATATACTCTTCACACTCGTTCCAGGATACTACTGATCCTATCTCAAATGAGTCATTCTAATTGGATATTACTAATCCAACATCTGATGAATTCTATCGTACAGTTCTAATGTGATACCAAATGTGAGGACCCGTAACTTCCCCGTGAAGGAAAGAGCAGATACTTTGAGAACAGGACAAATCAGAACGCAGACGGAAGAACATTTCATTGCTATTACAACAATTCCATCAGAATACAAGAATATACAGAGTATGAATAAATATAATACAACAAAGAATATCAGAGATTTAAACACAGTATTGCAGCGGAAAAATAATACAAAACACAACTGAAAGTAACGCACAGATACAGAGCTTTCCGAGCATCGTTCCAGCTGTAAATCAGGATCCTGTGAATATAAATACGCAAAACCAAAACTACTAGCTGCCCGTGTCGAAAATAAGGGCACCCAGAGTTTAGGTTAAAACAATAAACTCCAGGTCAGTCATGTGACTGGTGTGAGAACTAAAACAGTTATTTAAAACTTTACTTTAAAAGAGAGTAATTCAAGGGACCACGCCGTATAACACGGAACAGGTTTCCTCCCAAGAATACCAGTGCATATCAATAAACAATGCAATGCTTTTTCGAAAATGAAGCTATTATAAGACCCAGGTCCCATCACACAATGCAACGCAAGCCGGAGGATAGGGTTTTCCCTTATAATAGCCAAACATGCTTGGTACGTTTAAAACAAACCATTTGATACTATTATAAGTGTATAGTTTCAAACATTTTCAATCATAAATATCAATCCTAGGCGGCATGGGTACCATCTATCATGTCGCCATACTAGGCTCTACAAATAAAATCGAAATACACGTATTGGAAATTGGATTTCCGTCATGAGTTGAGGCAAGGGGCAAGCTCCTCTCCGCTTCGAGGCACTCTAGCAAATGCCTTGGGACTACACACTCTGGGTAACCCCTGGATGCTTCAGGGTCGGTCCTCTCTTACGTTTGAGGATTAGTTATGCCTGAACACACGTTTCCCTGTCCTTGCAGACCTAAAATCGAGGCGCCTCATCCAACAACCACATAGGTGAAAAGTATATAAATGTCAGGGCTGGTAAGTCACTGACACCACCAAAGCTAGAAAGAAACGCCGTGCTCTCCCTGCAGTCCTTATCCCGTTTTTAACTCATACTGAGGTGTGAGGCTCGCGAATTCACGTTATACACAAAGCTGCCACGTTGGCCGTGCTTTGATCATCTACCACAAGACTTTGCTTTTCAACAGAAGCCTTGATCCATGCAACTCAGCGTGCCACACAGGCAATTCATGCCATGCGATTGATATCTATCGATATATAACCTCTAAGCTCGTACGTCTCAGAGAAGGGCGTTAAGCAAGAGAATAAATTCTCCGCTGCCAAACAGATATATATTTAACAGAAATCAATCAACACAGAATAAAATCCAATGTCAGACATAGAATCCATTTACAAGTTCGTTCTGGGTCTGAACGAAACCGGAGGCTCTTTCCTCGCATATCCATCGATCTCCAAGTACGTCTGGACGACCACCAACTATTTCCATCGTCTTGGGTGTACAACCCAATCAGGATCGTCAGTAATTATCCAAACGATGTGAAGAGTTCCAGTCTTCGACTACCGTCATCATCTTCGACTTATCGTCGAATCGGTTATTCAGAATGGGTATAAACCCGGTCTTTCCGAACAACGCGCGTATACTAAAAACAAATGTAACACAAACACAACATACGCCTCATTCCAATTCAGTAGCTACTAACCGTAAATCAACAAGAGAACAATTTCCCAAATATTAACCCCGAAGGCCGAAACCCACATCAGATCAATACCCAGGAAACCATTCTTCTTAGCTAACCTACAGCTAGTTTCTAAATTTCATATTCTTAGGGAAAGGTTCCCATTAATTTTATCCAAGGTAAATTCTTTGAATTTATCCTTGAATCTTCCTTTGGATGTCGTATTAAACCAAATTACGGTTTCCGAAACTAGTCGAGATTAGAGAACCACACCGAAGTAATTATTTATTTTATTTCCCAATCCCAACCTATTCATCCCATGAAGCGAAACTGGTAATCCTCCATATCTAATACCACGGTGTTATCGGTAAAATTAATTACCATTTCACGTTCAAATCTAATTAAAGATTTAACTATCGCTTGGAGCAAAACTGGTGATACTCCATTCTCGCTCATTTTCCAAATTTGATAATTTAAATTATCAATTCACATTTCAATCTAATTGCAGATTCATTAAAACACCTTTTACTGGGTTAAAGAACTAGTGTTATTTAAAACACCGTTCACGATAAACCCACAATCAATTCTATTTAAAACCCGTTTCAAATCCAATTTATTTATTTAAAATTAAACGGGTTTAATTTTAGTTCAAAACTAGTTCATTTTGATAAAAAACTATTTTTATCTTTTCAAATATGGAGTTTTTCATCCCAATTTTTCCCAAATCATTTCTTGTGATTTTACACAAATTATTAATATTTTTAATAATTTTATCAAGGCCCGTACAGTTGATTTCCATCAACGGCCATCAAACTGCACTTACGGCGACCTTTTCAAATTTGATTTGGACGTATCTCCAAATACAACCGTTAGATTTTGAATTTCTAATATTCGTTAGAAAGCTCTTTTCTATATGAACCCAACGGTTCCGGTTTTAGGAGAATCCGACGGTCGGATCTCCCGTAATGTCTGTATGAAGTCAATGGTCGAAATTTACGAACTGCCGCGGCGCGGCGCGTTCTATTCAGGCCATTATATTATATATATAATATATAACATAAATTTCGTCGATTACTATTTAAAACGAATTTTATAAATAGTTTTGAATTCGTTTCAAAAACAATTTCAACCTTTATTTCAAATTCAAATCAAAATTGAATTTTCTATTATAAACCCTTTTTACTTTCATTTCTATTTGATTTCAATTCAAATCGATTTTAATTCGATTCGAATTCATTTTCTTTTCAATTCAATTCGAATTCGTTTTCTATTCAATTCAAACCAAATTCGTTTTCTTATTCAATTCAAATCAAATTCAATTCATTTTCTATTCAAATCAAATTCAATTCATTTTCTATTCAATTCATTTTCTATTCAAATCAAATTCAATTCATATTCTATTCAAATTAAATTCAATTCATTTTCTATTCAATTCAAATTATAAAAACGAATATAATCGATATAAATATCGTTCGCGTCAAAATAGCGCATCTCTAATCAACACGGCTTTATATATTTCAATAATTCCGTTATTCTATTCAACAAATGAATATTTATCCTATTCAATACTTGAATCTATATTTTTGTCAACACACGACTAATCTCAACGAATGAGTACTGCCCACGTGTGACTCTTTTGATTTGGACAGGAATTGTTGCATTACACTGAAGGCGTGATATTGTGTGAACAAAGAAGAGCAGTTGTTGTATTCATCTGAAGCGGTAGGATATATCAGGGAAGAAGGTTGTGTTGGAGCGAGTTATCTGTTTCGTGGGCCAACTTGGAAACGTAAAAGCCCAAAAAGGAAATAAGATTCAAAATGGCGGAAATTGATAATTTCGGTAATAAAGGAGCAACTATGTTTTACCTGGCAAGGGAGAAGGACCTGTAGTAGTAACGCGGGTCGGGTATTTCGAGATGCAAGTCTATGAAGCGGAATGGGCTATTTAAATAAAAACTCAACGGCTTTAAAAGCGTGCTCGCAAGTTCCTTTCTTGTAACCGGAAAGAAGGAAATACGATGGTGGGCGAGTTTAAACATTGGATGGGCCGATTTAAAATTTAGGACCGTCGGTCACGTGGAATAGGATGGACGTAGATTACGCGAAGCTGGTCTGGAGAGTTCTGGAGATCATTTCTATTTTAGGCAGAACAAAACACTCGATTAATCGACTGACGCAAATCGTTATTTAACAGTTAACGCGCGAAGGTGAGTAAAATCACTAACTCTGATCTATTTTAAAATATTATAATTATATTTTAATGTTGGTTAAATACTGTGTGATGGTCGTTTAGGTAGATCACAATTTAATTGGTTGAGAATATATCGTTGCATATGTTAGATACTGATTCCGTCAATTATAATATCCCCTAGTATGGAATCAGTGTTAATTTTTTGACTAACATCTGTGGATGCGGGAAACCGGTTAAAGAAATCCAACCGGATTCCACCATATTTATATGTACTGTTTGTTTTATGTATATGCACTGTTTGAACCCAAATGACAGTAAAACCCCATGTGAATATTGGTGTTGAAAGGAAAGCCAGCATTTGTTTTGATTTAATCAACAAACGATATCAATTAAAAAGTGGCGACAGTCGACCGTAAACCCATCGTTTTGTTAAGGAGTTGATTGGCCGTCAGGCAAATCAACGAAGTTAATTTTAAAAACTATATTTTTAAAAAATTAAAGAAAAGTTTTAAATTATAATAGAAGTTCTATTATAAACTAGTATTTTAGAGTTCGTTTTTATAAAGTAAATAAAAACGATCGTTGACCTTTAAATAAGTTTATAAATTAGAATTTATCCTACGATTAAGTATTTGGATAATGATTTTAAGACAAACAATTTAGAAATATTATTAGAATAAATATATTAATCTAACGGTAAGAAGTAATTAAAATCAGTTAACGAATTTACTGATGGAATGAAATTGATTTAAATCAACTGTTTGATTGAAAAATGATTATTAGCTTAAATGGGTCCTTGTAAAGAAGTTATAAATAGAACCATGGAATGAAGTTAAAGCGAAGAGTTAATTTTTAAAATAAATAATCATAAACAACGAAGATTTCAAAGTATGAAGATGGTGCTATAAAACCATATGCCAAAATAAAACAAGGAAATACGATTTGATGTATATGTAAGTAATAAGGGATTAGTAGACTTATATCTGTTCTAAGGTAAGAACGTTGTCGATCAAGGTCTGAGAGGTAAATAGAATACTCTAACTTGAACGGCTTCACTATTATCGAGGAACGATATCAGTTTGTAACGGAAAGAGATATCAAGATTAGTATAAAGAGAACATGGCAGCGTATTGCAAGTCTTAGAACTATAGCAATAAAATAAACGTTGTTGACTAGGCTTAAGCGTGGCTATTATGTCAAGATTAGTTATAAAGGAGAATATTACAGCGTATGACAAGTTTTGAACTAGAGCGATAAATTAACGCTGTTAACCAAACTTAAGCGTGATTTTTATATAGCATCACTTCCTAAGGAATGAAAACAGTTTAGTTCGAAATCCACTTATTTGGAAGTAATAAATACCGATGTTTGTCCAAAGAAAATATAAGATAAGTTTAGAAAGAAAAATTAGAGAATCGTGTTAGAAAACGATGACAGCATTCGATGTTCGAAATGTGATTAGAAGTAAACCATTATGATTTGGAACTATAATTCGATGATATCAAATGTATTAAAGTAAATTATTTTTAGGAATTATAATCTGATAGAATAGTTAGTATTAGGCTTAAACCGATAAATTATAATAGGATATAAAATCAATATTTAGTTAAAAACTTGATATTGGTTTGACCAGAAGTTGATTTAGAAACAGAGATTCTAAAGTGGAATGGGAATATAAATTATTAAAGAGATTCCGATAAACAAGATAACGGTATTTATTACTTGAATAATGATATTCACATTTTAAAGTGAATAATGTTTTAAAGTGAACGCTTGGCAGATTAAAATGTTTAAAATGAAACTGAAAATATTTTTCTAATATAGTTAGGATATATTATCCAAGTGTAGAAAATAAAGAACGTGAAAAGAATGGAAATGTTCGAATGTTAATAACGTATATTTTCTGAAACATAGGAGAATAAGAGTTTATAATAACTGGAAATGTTTCCCAAGAAGTGCGAAAGGCTAAAACGGGGATTGAGAAATATCTGGTAAGATATGGGATTTCGAATAATAAAGTCGAATGTTAAATAAAAAGTTCCCGTGATTGTGTGATACATTTGAATGGATGTTGTTTTTACTGCGATAGTTAAATAACCGACTATCGAAGTGTTTTAACCACCGTTGTCAATACGGAAAGACCGGTTGGATTTATTATCCGAAAACCACTCCGTATAGGCATAAGCGCTGCGAATTAGATATGCTGAAGATAATTGAAGACAGAGTTAAATGCAAGGGTCGTCCAGTTCTAGAATGGTGTTTCTTTGTTTGTCCAGTCCCAGGACAACTTGTATGGACGAGTGTCTGACAGAGTATTTCCAACGGTCACGCCGTTGATTTTAACGAATATACCAAGTTGGTGGGGTGAAGGTAACTTCTCTTTATTCTACACCCAGCGTGAATTTGTGTAATCAATATGTGATTAAGGATTTGACGATGTGGCATTCAAAGTGAATGGTGATCAGATGTTCTGAAGATAGACGTAGTCTCTAGCCTCACAACCAGGAAGTAACAAAAGTTGGGCTAGGCAGCATGGCTAGTTGGGTCATCCTCAAGCAGGGTGTATTGTCACTGATCTAGAGAAAATTCATATTTGTCTTCTTTTCAATTCTGTATCTTCGGAGGACGGTTGGATGGCCTATAACCGTGGTGGCAATATATTCGATACACTCAAGCTAAATGAGTGGTCGGTCATGTGTGGTCGGGTTGCAAGACGTTCTTGTTGAACCCAGGTGTATCCCCTCTAGAGTACACTATTCGAAAGGTGCTCCCATACCTTGTGTGTTGGAATCCATTCTCCAATAAGCGCCCTGCGGTTTATGATTTCATACTATATATATGTAGAGCGTGAGATGCAAGCGTTCTGCTATTTGGTTATTTATTTGATTAGACATTATTATAATATCACTGAAGTTTGATATAAAAATATGTTGGGTTATAGTAAGGTAAAAATCGTCCATGTTTATGTGTTAGATGGTCTTACTATTATCTTCTTGTTTTGAAAAGGATTTTCAAAGTTAAACAGTATGGTTGGAATCTACTCACACCAGTCTCATGACTGACCCAGAGTTTATTTTGTTTGTTTTCCCTAAACTCTTGGGTGCCCGAATTTGTATGGGCAGTCAAGTGTTTCAGGCTTTTACAGATTCATTTGGAGAAGCTCGAAGCAAGACCTCACCACTAGTTATTTAGAGATTATTTCCGCTGTGATATGATGTATTATACTCTGAAATGGTATGTATATATACAATACAGTTTTGTAATTCAAAGTTATGTATATAATACATTTCACTGTTCCGCTATGAGATTCGTGTTTACTCTGATTCTGTTCAGTTGTAATCTTCTTCTTCTTCTATTCTATTAGTTCTATCTTTTCTATCCTATCCTCTAATTTCTTTCTATTAATGATCTGAATTTTCAAGCACTTTTAGTTGAATGTGTAGAATATTAGTCAGCTCAAATTGGTACGGATTTTCTAGCCATCACATTTGTTATGTATTTTATATTGCTTTCCGAATTATATATAGCCGTTGTGTAGCAGTTTTGAACTTGAATTGGATGTGCTGGATTTCCTTATGAGATTTGGAAAGTAAGCCCACATTATCTGATACGTTTAACACTCGTTCAAAGCTATTATATAGATGGTTTCTCCTCAACAGCCTTATTCTTCGGGTTTTTGACACCGTTGCTTGCAATGGCCTTGGCTAGCGCGAGTATAGAGGTGGGGCATTACACTTGGTATCAGAGCTATGTTCGGAACAATATAAGATATTATGGCGAGGGTCGTTGTCCTAAGTCTCTCTTAGGAAATCATGTTTAGGATTTAGATCGAGTCTTAGGACCCATCATATCCTATCTTATAGCATGATCCTTGTTTGACCAATCAAATTTATTTGAGTTCGTCTTTGCGACATCTTGGCCGTGACAAACCTTGAGTCCTGTCCCTTTTCTTGAGTAGAAATTTAGAAATTGTTTCCTATTTTTGGGTTGAAATAACTTTGGGACTTAGTTTTGTTGATTTCTAAATTATTTTATAAAACGGGTTAATAAAATAATTTTGGCCAAGTAAAATTATAATCCGCTCAAGATTAGCTTTGCAAGGCGAAATTAATAAATTGTTTCCGTTAAGCACTGTGAAATGTTTTTATTTATTTATTTATGATTACAAATTTAGATCATAAATAAATGGTTGCACTCCTGATCATTTATTTACAAATTTACGCCCCTATTTGGACGTAACTTGTTTATCGTGTTGAGTTGCCCATTAAGTATGTTAGGAGGACGCAATGATATCAAAAAGAGTTTCTAAACACTAAAATGAGATGATTTCGACACAACCCTTATACTAAATATTAATGATGTGCATCGACATTGAATCGTAGCATTAGCAACTTTATATAAATAAATGGCGGGACAAATCATTAGTATTGATTGTTAATTTGCAACCGTAGGGATTTTAATAAGATAATTATTTGAGAATGGGATATATATGACCATCATATATATTCTTTACACCTTTCATAGTTTGAATTTTTAACTATGAATTTGAGATATCTTAATTTTGGTAAGGAAACTAGTGCATATAAGGGTACTATACTCTTTATCTTTTATGATGATGATTACCGTGATCGTCTCATTTGATTTCTTTCGAAGTGTGGCCATCTCCTTTTTTGCGTCAAATGAACTTAACGACACCATGTCCTTAGGAATTAGTGGGTGCTTGCTTTATATCTAAGTATGTAGATTTTCCAAACCTATGTTTTGTGAAAATTCTTACATACTGCCTTGAGTTTTCATTACCCATTTATTTTTCTATTGACATAACTTTGGTTTTCTTTGGGTAATGAATACGTATTCCCTTTTGCTTTTGTGTGTTACTTGTTTCAAACAAGTAATTTTGCATTTTCAATTGAATAAGGAATTTAATTAAACGTCTTGGTAAAAACGAGTAGGTCGACACACTTGCGTTTACTTTGCTGGTTAATTTTTGGACTTACTCAGTTGAAATTCAATTCCATTATTGGATGTCGATCTCGATATATTTGAAGAAAATAATGTTGGTGATGACTGCAGCATCATTGAGATTTATTTTCATATTTTCAAGTAAGAATTGTTTAAATTGGTTTACATTCTTCTTATACTCGGCTATAATGGCCGTTTATATGTTTTCTTGAGTAACCTTTGGTTTATGCCTTTTAGCAATTATGCTTTGATCATTTTTGCATTTTATAGTGGAATTTATATTTTGTTCATGAATACTTGAGTTAAGTCAGTGGTTATGGGACATTTGGCTAAACTCCCCTATTTACTAGCTTAATGTGAATTATGCTTTCTTTGTTGATCATTGATGATTACTTTATGGCCTTGATCTTTTGATCATTTGTGGATAATTTAAGTTTCTCCAATCTTGTGGCTGACGAAACTGCATTTGAGAGGTGTCAGCAACCTTATCGTAATGGTGAAACTGCTTTTGTGAGGTGTCAACGACCTTGTCGTGGCCATTGTAGTCTATGAGGATCCACTTCACGTTATTTTCGTGTTTTTGTTTTGTTTATGACTTCACCATTTTCAACATGACTACTATTATATATATTTACATTGCTTCGAAGACATCGAAGTATTTGTGATTATATGGTGATTTCAGGAATTCATGGGTTCTTTTTGTTTTATTAGAACACGAATTATTTACGTCTTCATTTATAAAGCTATGTCCTCATTTGTGTTTTTGTGGATTTTTATGTGAATCCATTCTTGTGTTATGAGAACCATTTTTGAACAACATTTTGATTTATGGATTTATATGCTTGCACTTGTTATGGTTTGAGTGTCTATCCATTTTATATTTTTCTAGATGTCTTTGAGTGGCTTCTAGAGCTTGGATGGTTCGAGTTTTCATTGAAAATTATCTCGGATCATCTTTTGAAAAGCAATAAGTTATATTTTCTTATTGATCTTGGTCTCTTGTTTCCGGATTTTTATTCTCGATCTTCGGGCTTTCATGATGTGGGGATCTTGTGTGATTCCCAATACTCATCTCTTGTGTACTAAATTGGGTTTAGTATTTTGATAGGTCAACTTTGCAAAAAGTTGTTATTCTTTCGAGAAATTATTCTTGAGACTAACTTTAGTTGATTTTTTAAAATCATATTTTTATGGATGATTAACTCTCCTTTATGTGGCTATTCTTTCCATGCTTAATTGCATGTCTTGTTTGCTTTAGTATCGTGGTGATTCTCGGGATGGACTGGCCTATCCATTCTGAGGTATGCATATTATTCTCTGAGAATATCATCCATCTTCAACATCCCATACCTATAGGATAGTTTTCTATTGTTCTTAACGATTCTAATTTAGATTCGTTAGCTTCCTAATGTTTTATAAATTCTCATAACAATGAGAATAGACTTAAAGAAAACATGTTTTGTAATTCACATTACTAGTGAAGTTTTTTGAATCTTTATACCCATTCTACGATGATCTATTCGATAAGTTAGTGGTGCTTAAGTCATTCCACTATTTGATTTAGCAATCGAGTTTTCGCCAACTCTTTATTATTTTTGTGCTTGTTTTATCCTTGTGGTTAACAAATGTTCCAGTTTATTTTTTTTAACCCTAATGAACACAACTTTCGAGGTAATAACTCGACTGGTTTGACCTCATCCTTGTCGGTGATATTTTTGTGTATTTGAAAACCAAAAGTTTTCAAGCTTGATGGAATTCTTTCAACTTCTATCATTTATCATGTTTACATGATTTAGAAGTTATTCGTGAAATATTAGAGGACGTGCTAATATTACAAATTTGAGATTTTTGGGATTTATTGGAAACTTAAAAGTTCGATTTAATTATTTTTGAAATATTAGAGAACGTACTAATATTTCCTATGTAGGGTGTATAACCCTAATTTTATTTCATGATCTTGTTTCCCCAGCTAGATTACTTATCCTTTTCATTATACGAGAATTTAGTAAGCTAGAATACTTTTGAGGAAATTCTAAGTGATAAAATTTTCTGGCTAAAATATGATAGGGAATATTCGACGATTTTGGACAAGTCGATATTTCCAAGTTGAATATCAACGCTTAATTAGTTCAAATTGAAAACGTAAGAGTATGGGTTTATAATTTATAAACTTATCGAACGTTAAACAAATTAATTAAATTTTATTAGAACGAGCTTTCTACATGACGGTAGTTCGTAATTTTCAAATTGAATTTCAAATGAGTGTATAGAATCCAATACAAGTCGGAATTCTTCGAAACAAGACTTATCCGAATCTATTGGATTAATTCTAACGAAAGAAAAAGATTTGAATTTCATCTTGAAATTTTTGAGATATGTCTAAACCAAGTTTTCAGAAAAATCGCGGTAGGATAATTCGCGATTAAAATTTAAATAATTATTGAAATTGAAGTTTAGAACGTTTAGAATTTGAGTAAAGAAAATTCTACTTTATTGAAATCACTTAGGAGAAAAATAAGTTAGTAGCTCGTATATGTTTGTGACTTTTATTTGAGCATTATATGTGTATAAATATGAGTTATATAGTGATTTATCACTCAATTTTTAAAACTTGTGTAATAATTCATTAGTGAATTTCTTAGTTCATTGAATTTTTTGTATATCAATTCTTGGTTAATGCTTGGTTGTTACTATATGGGTTTTTCCTTAAGTAATTGTTGGGATGCAATTTCTTTAAGGTGGGAAGTCTGTATCAACCCGCATATTTAATGATAATATATTTAATATTTTATTTAAATCATCATTAATCGTTAATCGAGTGTATGACCAAAAAGTCAGATTTTGCATACGGATAAATTTGGACTCGAAACCACTTCCATTGAGTCCGGATCATCGTTTAGAACCTTTTTGACTATAATCTTCGATATATTTCGGGTATGTCAAAATTTGGACTTTCGACTTGGGTTTAGGTTAGCCAACCTAGCTCACCCTTAAAGCTCCCACAACCCCCCCCCCCCCCTCCTCCTTCATTAATTTCCTCATACTCCACAAAATTGGAAATGGGGAGAGGGAAAGGGAAATTAAAATTCCTTAAGCCCTACCTTGGTCATTGGAATCCAATTCATGTTGAAATCAAGTGGAAATCCATAGAGAATGAGAGGTAAGCTCAATCTCTATCTTCTCCAACTCAATTCCTCTTCAATTCTTAGGATTTCCTAAACATAATTCTTAGGAAATATTGTATATCCATGTGTAGATTGAAGAATTGTGTGTTATATTCAAAGAGAGCTTGATTTGGCAAAGTCTTAATTCATCTCTTCACTTGCTACAATCAAAGGTGAGTTCCTATGAACTCACATCTATGCCTCAAGCATTCATGCTTGTCTAGTGTGCTCTTGGCACGTATATGTTGCTTATGAATTGTGAAATTGGTTGTGATGAATGATTTGTGTGTTGACATTTCCAATTTATGAAGTTTGGTTTCATTTTCGTTGATTTCCATTGTGATTCTTGGTGTGCATGTGAATTTTGGGTGCTATAAGTGTTTCGACAAGCCTTAGAAGCCTCATTTGCATATATGTAACATCATAGGCCTTTCGAACATGTTTCTAGGCAAAAAGATAAAAAAAACTGGGGTTTAACAGTCCGTTCGGCCATTAATGGTCGTGGGAATGGCCCCTGGTCGGCCATTAGTGGTCGAACAGTAAAAAAAAAAAAAAAAAAAAAAAAAAAAAAAAAAAACTTTAAACGGCCATAACTTTTTCATACGAACTCGGAATTGAGCGAAATTAGGTGCGTTGGAACCACCTCGACGAGAGCTTTCCAATGAAACTAATTTGGAGTGATTTGGGGATTATGGGAATTTTTGGTGGAGGAGAACATCCAATGAAAATAACCGAACAGTGAAAAACAAAGGGTGAAATAATTAATTTACTTCAAAACGATCATAACTTTTTCATACAAGCTCGGAATTCAGTGAAACAAGATGCGTTGGAACCGTATCGACGAGAGATTCAAAATAAAACTAATTTTGGAGTAATTTACACTTTTCTTGATCAATTATAGTATTTTTGAGATTTGATTTACGTTATTAAAAAGTAAAATTTGAGATCGATTGTTATTACGATCGATATTTTATGAGATTTGCCACTTCAAACTATAAAGGGGTTTTTATATTATTGGTAGATACCAAATTCTTGTATTTAAATGGTTTCCAATCCTACTTCATTATACGAAGATATTTTACATAATCGTTTTATAAACCGTCTTCCTTTCTACTAGTATATATTTATATAAACCTTTTTCTCGTTCGTATGAGAAATCTAATTAAACGCCTTAGTAAAAACAAGGACTATGACCCTTTTTGTTTACTTCGACGGTTAATTCTTGGACTCATTCTATTGAAATTGTGGCAATGATCGTCTTATGTTTTTAGTGGAACATACAACTTGTTGGAAAATATTTGACTAGAGCAAGTGGTTATGGGACATGTAGCTCAACTCTTATATTTACTAGCTTGGTGTAGTTTACACTATACTTGATCAATTTTGATCATGGGTGATCTTCGGATCATTTTGAGGAACTTCGGTTCATTTTGAGTATTTTAATGATCTCTTGATCATTTTGGGGAACTTCGGTTCATTTTGAATATTTTAATGGTCTCTGGATCATTTTGAGGAACTTCGGTTCATTTTGTGAAATTGCACTACTTTGATCAATTATGATCTTTCCATGGATTTATGCTTTTGACGGCCTTAGGACCGTTTGCGGGGTCGCGAACCGTGGTCTTCGAACCATTTGAGGAGCTTCGGCTAAAAATTATAGGCTAGCTACCAAGAGATCGCATCTCATTAGAGTTACACGTGTTGGTGAATCTTCGGGCTCCCGTTTAGAGATAGCCCTTACCCCCTCCCTTTGTGATTTTCTCGATTTCTAATTTATTGATTTATGGAATCTGAAGTTTTATTGATACTATGTTATCAATTTTAAATTTTATTGATATTGAGTTATCAATTTTTGAGTTGATTTGATATGAGTTATCATTTCCTATGAGTAGCTATATAATTTTGAATGAGATATTCTTTTATAGCTCTGATATAGATTTGAGATATACCATAGACATTTATGGGCTTCACACATATGCATGCCATTATTATTATCGTATGCATGTCTACATTTATTTTTATCTCTTATTATATCCTATTTTATGAGAAAAGTACAGCTAGACTGATCTGTTAATTGTTTATCTTTGTGTAAATAATACTCGGGTCAGACCGAGGTATTTCAGGTGATTCTTCTTGACTCCAGCTTGGACTATCCTCTGCTTTTGGGAAAACTACATTAGTGTTGTACTTTTGGGGTTACATGCATATGCGACTCCTTTGTATGCATATTATTTTGAGTAGCCTTGTACCTATTCTTTTGTTGTATAGTGGATCTACTATGACCACTATCTTGTATTTACACACATGTGTTATATTCATATCTATTTCCGCCGTAGAGATGTGAATATCTGTGTCTGACTCTGATTATTTTTATGTATTTTATATTTCTTTCCGAATTATATATAGCCACTGTGTAGCAGTTTTGAACTTGAATTGGATGTGTCGGATTTCCTTATGAGATTTGAAAAGTAAGCCCACATTATCCGATACGTTTAACACTCGTTCAAAGCTATTATACAGATGGTTGCTCCTCAATAGCCTTATTCTTGGGGTTATTTGACACCGTTGCTTGCAATGGCCTTGGCTAACGCGAGTATAGAGGTGGGGCATTACAATGGCCGGTCTATGTTGCCCTGTTTCTGCATGCTTCTTCTTGGAACAAAAACTGGTTAGCCTTCTCGTAGAAAGCCTTTATGGTCTTCGGCTATTTTCTATCGATCCAAGCTCCGAATTCAGAGTCGGGAAAGATGCCATTAGCAAGATGGACTAGGATGGTACGAAGCTCTACATCTTCGACTTTCGCCAGGGCATTGTTGAAACGTTCGAGGTAACTCTTAAGAGTTTCCCCATGCCCGGGTAGAGATTTGAGAGAGTCAAGAAGTCCTACGACCTTGCGACATGCTTCTTGAGTTGTTTCACCAGTTCGGAAGCTAGCTGGTTGACGGTGGAGATTGATCTTTGAGGGAGTCAAGTAAACTAGAGTAGACCGACGCCTTCGAGGAAAACTGGGAAGCACTCGCATTTGATGGCGTCGGTGGCGCGATTAGAGTACGTATGCCACTCGTAATGGTTCAAGAAGTTACAAGGATCAGTCTTCCCCGAGTAAGCCGTTAGTTGGGGCATACTGACATGTCGATGTCATTTGGTAGCATGCACGGCCCGAGTGAAGGGATTACGCCTCATATTTGTTTCCCAAACGTTGGTGGCATGCGCCTGCGTTTCTTTCACGATCCTTCGGACCATGTCGGTGAGAACCATTGGCTTGACCTCTGTTAGATTCTAGTGGTCAAATTTGGGTGTTTGGGGCCATGGGTTCTTTCGGTATTGGACATCAGTATCCACTTCCATTACGTCATCAACCTCGACTTCTTGATTTTGTTGAGGATAATTGAGCAGAATTTGGGCCTGCTTGGCTGCTGGACGCGTAGATGCCAAGTTCTAAGGAACTACAGGAAGGTTCCACCGAGGAAGGGGTTGGGAATTAGGACTTGGTTTGTCATTAGGACCTAATCGCGAATGCTCGCGCTGCTGTGGTCCCTTACTGAAGGTTACGATAGTTCTGTTACCATGCGGTTTTCGTTGGCATTAGTCTTCCTCCTTTGGCTTCCATTTCCATGATGGGTGTCGAAAGAAGAGATATTGAAACATTCTTAAGGGGACGAGTAATTCTATTGGCTTCGAGTTGAGCGACGTCGCATTAAGTTTTTTAGAGTCGTCGCATCAACTCGATGTTTTTCTTTACTTGGTCATTAAATTCCCTTGTCCTCTCTTCTAACTTCTTATGAAGTTCATAGAATTGGGCTTGGGTAACCGGAGCGTCAAGATTATAGGAGGTAGCGATATCCATGTCAGCCAGATATTCTGAAGGTTGTAGATGAGGAGAAGTTTTCGTATCAGCAGCAGTGGAAGCTTCTCTCATAGGGTTCTCTTTCCTTTTCTGCCCATTGTAAGAGGAACTAGGAGGTAGTTCCAAGGGACCTAAGTAGCGCTTCTATTTCGAAATGGAAGTCGCTCGAAAAGAAGTCGAATTCCCGAGTTCTCGAGTACCCTCTCAATGAAAGCGCCAAAGATTTTCGACTTAGCAAGAATAAGTTTTGCGTAAGGAAAAAATACGGAAAAGTGATGAACACAGTATTTTATAGTGGTTCGGTTCGAGTTGAACCTACATCCACTTTAAAGCTTTGCTGATTTTATTCACTATTGAAGGACTACAGAGATGGACATCATCATTACAAAGTATTACAATAATTTACTAAGTTTTCGGGAGCCACTGTTTGAAAGTTCAAAGCCTTAAGAAAAAGTTACTTCTTCTTCCCCAAAGCTCCTAGGCACTTTTATGGTGTCCAAGATCCTCTCAAGGTGTCAAATCAAGCAAATGTCAACCCCTTCAAGTGTGAGGTCAATGGGTGCTTATAGGTAGTGGAGTAGGGGGAGGAGGTGAGAAATGGGGACCACAGGCTGAAACTCGTATCCTAATGCAGTCGACTTGACATCATTTGGTACCCCACGGGGATACGAATTTCATATCTGAGGGATATGGAATTTCGTATCATAAGGGATATGAAACTCGTATCCGGAGGATACGGATTTTGTACCCTTAGGGATACAAAGTTCATATCCTATGGGTTATGAATTTCGTATTCGGGGGATATGAAATTCGTATCCTATAGGATACGAGATGCAATGTGTTTGGGTTGTGATTTGGGGGATGCAAAATCTCGTGCTAGTGGGATTTTTGAGGGGTTGTGAGGTCCACGTTCGCACGACTCACTCTCTAGGCCTGAGTCCTGAGTATTACACCGAAGCTTCGAGCTATTGTGCTGCACGATGGGTTGAATTGCGTGGGCCTGATATGCTATTGGGAACCGAAATAGAAGGCTGGATAACAGTGATATCATGGAAATATGAAAGTTCAATAACTACTTTTATAAATGCAATCTTTTCAGAAATATATGAAAATGCATTTCAAAAGGAATATGTTGTGACAAGAGATTTAGTTACCCAAAATCTATATCAACTTGAATATCTTAACTCAATTGTCCTAAGAGGTTTACTTTCACATAAGTTGGTCTTAAAGAAAGGAGCACGAAGCATGCTATTTCAAAATCTTGATCCAATGAGTGGATTATGTAATGGTATTAGATTCATATTACGTGAATTTTATATACACCTTGTAGATGCAGAGATTGCTAAAGGACAATTTGCTAGAGATTGAGTTTTCTTACCATGAATACCTATGAAGCCTTCCGAAGGTTTTCGTTTGTCATTAACATTATTACGGAAACAATTTCCTATAAGACTAAGTTTTTCCCTCACTATTAATATAGCACAAGGACAAGCAATTTCAAATATATGAGTTTACTTGCCTCAACATGTGTTCGGACATGGTCAACTTTATGTTGCATTATCAAGAGGAGTTTCAATGAATAACACTAATGTTTTAATAAAAAAATGGCAATGTCAATGGAAAATTGGTAACTTATACTAAAAATGTCATTTAAAGAGATATGCTTATATCTGGTAAAAGAATGTTGAATAATATTTTGTGACCACTACATTTGAATTGTTTATATTGTTTACTATTTTTTTCCTTAGAGTGAGAATTTATTGATCATGCAACATTAGTACAAATTGTTTTTTTATACATATATAAAATACACAATATTTGAGGAATAACAATCCATGTGCGAAACGCGTGTCATTACGTTAATTATTAAAGATAGAGATTTAGAGGGAAAATGGGCCAATGTATCATTAGAACCACCATTATGCGATTCAACGTATATTAGACAAAGATAGTGATAAGTAAAATGCTACTAACATCTTTATTAATAGTTGCCTTAAAAGCGCAAACTTTTGATCTGACTATAAACTTCCCTAAATACCCTTATATATAAAATTTTTAAAATCTTAAATTATTATTTCGTGTGGTCTCCCTATAAGTTAGGAAATAATATCTTCTTACAATTGCTTTAGACACATTCACACTAATATCTTCTAATATCCCTTAAAGTTCGTATCTAATAATTATAATTTCTTTACAAATTCAAATTGCATTTCACCAAATATAATCAATTTTAAAATTACTTACAGATAAGATTCAATAGAATTCTATAACAAAATCTTTCTTCACTAATTAATGATACAAATAAAAATTCATTAAAAAGTATTATAATTTAGAAAAAATGTTCAAATTAATAATATGAATTTTCAACGAAAAACATATAACTAAATATTCATGCAAATCATTTTTTCTTAATACGCTAGACATATAGAGTACAGTTTGTAAATAAAATAATTAATGCGTAAAAAATGCGACACGAGATAAGTAATTTTGGAATTTCAAAAGAATACGCGTGAAATAAGTTTGAATTCACATTATTAATAATAGAGATAGAGATTCAGCTATATTATTAAAGGGAAAATTCTATTTTAACCTCATTTCTTAGTTAGTATCCCCTATAAAATTAAAATAAGTAGCCCCCGTCGCTCCCCCTCCCCCCAGAGTTTTTTCCACAAAAGGCCCTCGCCCCTCTCTAACATCATTCGAATATGGAAATAACACACAAATTAAAATCATTAGGCATCCAATTTTCTCCACCTGCAGCAGCAATCAGTGATCGTTCTTCAAGTGTAGGCATCAACTGATTTAGAATTCGACCCCCAAAGAAAGCACATCTTCATCTCATCTTTACATTGAACAGGTTAGGGTTTTGAATTCAATCTCAAAGTTGATATTGCATTTGTGATTACGGGGTTGAAGTGAATCTCAAAATTGTGATTGCGTTTGCATTTGTGATATTGCGATTGTGATTCTGTAAGCAAATGGAAAGTGAACGTGATAATTAGGGTTGTTTCATGTTTCAGCAATAACCAAAGATGCAATGTGTGGAAAAATTAATTTCCACATTGTAAGACTACGTGGGAAGTAATTTTCCCATGTAGAGAGGCAACGTGGAAAAATTAATTCCCACATAGGCTCATTGCGTGGAAATTGATTATTCCACGCAGTTGTACTTTTGTTGTTGCTGAAACAAGCGACAACCATATTGGTTTCAACAAGTGGAAAAAAAATTAAATTTAGCAAGTTTAAAATGCTAATGCAAACGAATGGACAAATTTTGTGACATGTGAATGCGAATGAATGAATACAATTGCAAAAATTTCATTTTGTAGCATGTAACTTTTGTGACATGTAATTTTTTTTGAAATCAAGTGTAAATTTCATTTTGTGACATGTGAATGCGAATGGGTTGTCTTACTTTGTTTATATTTACTCTCTCCCTTATCCTTGCTGTATTATCCACACATGCCTTTAAGTTTGTTCGTGTATTGAATATATAGCTTTGCTATCCATGCGCACACATGTCTTTAAGTGTTATGGCTCTTACATATGATACTTTTACCATTTTGGAAAGTGTAGAAAATCTTGTCTTATTTTGAACACAAGTATACGCTTGAAAATTTCAATATGTTGTTATAATTGTTGTTTTAATAATAATTGCAGATGGGTCGAACTAGAATGACAACCTCTAAAAAAAGGAGAACGGTTAAAGCGAAAGAAGCTACTAGTTCAAGTATGAATGAGGATAGGGAAGATGATGTGGATGCGGGGCAAGATGATGTTGAGGAGGGGAAACACGAGATAGGCAAAGATAACTATGAGATAGTTGCAAGATAATATAATACACATACAGGGCAAGAAGGTGAGGAAGGGAAAAATGAAGAAGATGATGAAGAACATAGGGATGGAGATGGTTCAGAGTCATCAGGAGATGATGGAGAGGAGACAAAGGATGATTTAAAGATCGACGACGGTGATGAGACAAATAATGAATGTGAGTAAGAAGGTGAAGCCGAAGAAGAAGTAAACATGAATGTTGGACCGAAATTTAGTGATGTGATTAGAGAGTTTGACGCTCATGTTACGTCTATGATATGGATCGGTCAGGTATACATCTATTATTGTGTTCAATAATTAATTTATTGCATTTACATACTGTACATTTATGTAGGAACGAGCACCGCTCACATGTGTCAACCATGCTCAGAAGGTCTCAGAGTGTAGAATTCCGAGTAATGCTAACAGATTCAAAGACATCATTGAATCTTCTGGATTATTTCCCATGTTTTCACTTGTTACAAGAGCGTTAGCAAGAATTTGATATCAGCATTTGTGGGACGATGGTATCCAGAGACTAATGCCTTCCACCTTTCATTCGGCGAGTTGACTATTACACTTGATGATATAGTGTCGTTATTGCATATACCAGTTGAAGCTAAACCAGTACAAAGTATGGCATACGAAATGGAACAAGCAACTAGCATTGTTGCAAAATATCTTGGCCTTAGTAAAGCAGTAGTTAGGTTGGAAATGAATGATGGGGTTGGATATAAATTAAGCTTGTATACGTTGGTTGATAAATTTCAAGATGTAAGTGATGATTGGACGGAAGAGTCAATTAGACGTGTTGCTCGTGCTTGTC
Organism: Allium sativum; assembly: GCA_030737875.1. Lineage (NCBI taxonomy): Eukaryota > Viridiplantae > Streptophyta > Magnoliopsida > Asparagales > Amaryllidaceae > Allium > Allium sativum. The sequence goes on from CM060912.1 coordinate 6,831,393, forward strand.
TATTATACTTGCTTGGTAGCACATTGTTTGCAAACAAAAGCAAGTCTCATGTGCACATATCTCTTCTAGATCCGCTAAAAAATTTGGATGTTGTCAACACTTACTCTTGGGGTTCATAGACACTTGCATTTCTCTATTGATAGCTTGGATTAACGAACCGTATGTGTGTGAGACAGAATGCAGGACTTCTTTTCTTATTGGAGTCATTGATATTTGAGCATTTCCCATGCTTTCAGCGTTCCACTAATCTTTATTACAAGAATTTTCCGCGTGTTGCTCGATGGGATCCCTCTTCAGAAGGTGCTACAACTGCTGTTGATCTTCGAATATTCCTTGATGCTATTTAGGTCCAACAGGTAATCATCTGCAATATCTTCTACATTTATCCATTCTATTTATAACTCATGGTCTAAATTACTTGAATAATTAGTCCCTTATATTATAGGTAGTGAATAATTATTCTCATTTGGTTATAGGTTATTTTCGACTCATACATCTTTGCACGTCACTACCATCCATTTTATGATATTTCATCACTACACCATAATGGCCATTTGGTAATATTTATTTTATTCAATTGCCAACACTTATTTATGTTACAGGTTAGTGACAATAATAAGCGTTGCTATGTTAAAAATATGTTACCAAAAATACATAATTATAATTTTTTTTATTGTCGACGCTTATTTGCATTGGTAAGGCTGGTTTTCAAGGGAAAAAAAATGTAAACATGCTCTTACTATCTCCAATAACCATAATTTCGCCTTCTCTATCCGGTTCTCACCGCTTTTACTCATCTCGGCCATTTTAAAAAAAAAATGCATCGGCTCCTCTACAAATCGGCTCCTCGACTTCAGACGCTGGATGAATCGCGCTCAAGTTCAACTTCAGAGAATCGGTCCTCGACTTCGACGTTTGATTCGAGGTACTGATAATGGCTTCAGACTAAAGTTTGACTTCGACGTTAGACTTTGATGTAAGATTCGAGGATACTCAATTTCAAGTTAATCCATTTTGGCTTCAGGTATGATGTAGGAAAATTTTATTCACGTTTGATTAAACTGTTATGAAGTTGCTGTGAAATTTGATTGGACTTAATTGATTTCATCACTGTAATTTAATATTAAACTGTTGTTCTTGTACATTTCCTTTTATTTTGGATTGTATATGGAAGGGTATAATAGTGAGTGATTGTGAGGTTGGGCAGAAGTTGAATTCATCAAATGATAATAATGACGGGAATGGATTAACATTTAGAAGTTGTAAAAACAACGTTTATTTGAGAAATCTACGCTCATTCTATCATAGTACATGAGGCTTGGACTACTTGTATTCATTTGGAGCGTAATATGCTTCTTATGTTTGACAACAGAAAATGGCATGTACTAGTTTTATGTTTTTGCTATTTTGTTTGTTAAGTTAGGTTTCATGTTGTATGTTTTATACTTATTTAGATGTGTTTGTTTATATGAATGGTCTTTAAAAATTCCAAGGATTACGTTATTGTCGATTATGAACTATTAACTTAAGAATGTTCCTCCATAAATAGCTAGTAGTGGATGGAAAAGAGATATACCAAAAATTCTATTAGACTTTTCCTAATCCACACAGATCATAAAGTGTTGCTCTATGTGAGAATAAGGTGGAAATATTTTGAGAATGCTGCATATTTTAAGATTTAAGATGCCAAGTTCACCATCATATCTTGGCATTTGTACCTCGTTAAAAGTAATAGAAATCATTGTCATTTAGAATGGGTCACCTAGGAAAGCATGGTACTGGGCCATAGAGAGGGTTTATTAAAGTAATTTTCTCATGTAGAGGCAGAAAGCTTGTGCTGGTAAATATTTTTGGGAGAAGAGGTTATCTGAGGTACTGAGCATTTTCAAGCATTTGTTGGAATGAAGACAAGGGGTTAATTAAAGCACCCTTTTGAGGTTCGGAGATACTAGCTATAAGAATTTGTGACTTTCCGTTATTTATAGTAAGATTTGTCAAAGATTTAAACTCATGCAATGTCTGGAGGAGACAAAAAGTATTTTCATGTGTGGGTTGTGTGAAACACATCAAGTCATTAGAAAATAGAAGACTTACAATTATTGGGTTTTTAAATTTAGGATGTAACTGAAGCAATCGACTGGCGACCTTGTCAGCAAGCATGGCATTAAGTGTTTCCATTACTGTAAAAAAAAAAAAAAAAAAAAAAAGCAATTCTGATATGGGGTCACCTTTTCAAACACCCTTGCACCTTCTAAATATCCATAAGAACAACCATTTCTGTTAATAAAAAAAGAGGAGTTGATGTACAAGCATGGATTAATATAGCAATAATAGACTGCCAGGAGACAATGTCACAAGCTTTATTTGTATCGGGGTTTATCATACAACTAGTGGATATATTCTCTCTACCATAACCAAGGAGTATATCATTGAATTCATATGTTTTATCTTCAGTTTAGCTTTAGAGAGAAAGTAAGTAGTATTTCTATTCCTCGTCTTTCCATATTTTCCTTTTCTTTTTTTCATGACGCTGAAGTTACAATATCCAAGCCTGCATTCAACTATACAGTATGTCGAATGAATACATGATTAATGGAATCTGTAGTAATAAGAGTATTTTTGGATGAAAATACTGTGAGGTTTCTATTGGAACCGTTTTTTTATTTCATATCTATTAGATGCAATTTTTCTTAGTGGAAAATCGATTATTTCGAGTCTAGATTAACCTTTAAATTACGAAATCAAATATTTCACTCTGAAATTTTTACTGAAGGCAGAAGATAGCATTTTAGAAATTTTAAAAATTTATAGACATTTTCTATTATTTTTGAATTAATACGAATGAACTGGATAGGCAAAATGTCCCTTAATTAATAATTAAAGAAATGATTGATAAATACATTTATAGTCAGAAAATAATACTTCAAAACTAAAGCAATTTCATAAGTTAGGAAAATTATCATTTTTTATCATAGTTACGAATTTGCAATTTTCCAATGTGATAACCTGATTAGACATGCTATAAAACTAGATATGTGATGGGTTACCAAGCTAAACATTTAATATTTTTATTATTATAGCACTTGGCAACATTTGAAGTCACAAATCCTGATATCTTAAGAGTTGGTAGTGCTTTTTTGTTTTTGTTTCTTTTAAAGAAACATGCATCCTTTGACATATGGGACATATATAAGATAATTTACTATTGTTGTTTGATAAATGAATTTTGATTGATAGTAGTAATAAGGAACGCTCTTTATGTTGAACCAATAACTAAACTGGGTTGACAGACCAGAATTTGAGTATGTAAATTGTAAATACACTTTTTTCTCAGTAACATAAAATTGATGTTTTATAAATATTATCTTAGGAGTCCTATGCTGCAATAGAGAAAGCAATAAGATACTTGGCTAGCTTCTACTCAAAAGTCATCCCTTTTGCAATGCTCTCTGAAGAAGCTAGGAAAAGTATCTTTGATGACCTAAATGTTGCTGAAGAAAATCTGTAAAATACTCCTGGTATGCAGTCATACATACATGTTTTTCAAATTACTAGTTTTTCCTTTGGAGATTTTATGTTAACATGCCATTCTATTTGATATTGTCTTTATATTTTTTTCTATATCAAGTTGTAAGAAAATTTTGGTTAAATTAGGAAACAGAATAATCCATATATTAATGTCTCTAATGAAACTTTCATTACCTTACCTTGGCAGTCCTCTCAGGTAGGCTTCCATTGTTTTTCTCCTTGTGAATGAACCACTTTGTCCAGTTAGCAATTTTCTTACTCAAGCCATTGAGAGGCTTGCATGAGTTAAAAAAAAGTTGCATTTTGCTGAATAAAAAAGTAGCATGAGTTATATATAGGTTAATGTTGTTCTTTCTATAGTTTTTGGTCATCTGAATGTTGATTCTACAGTTTTGGTCTTGCATTTGTCCAAGTTTTTTATGATTTTTATTGTTCATCTATCTCGAAGCACGTTCTAATTAAAATCTAATTTTACCCACGTATATTTGAATTTTTTAAGGGTAAAACAGCACACAACTCTGTTCGATACGATCTGATCGGACAAATTTACACTCGAACGTTTCTAGCAATCATAGCTTTAAGAATGTATGTGGCCTAAACAGTTTTCTATATCAGTTCTGTATTTGCTTCCGAGGGCCACGATATGTTAAGTTCATATGCATTATTGAAAAAAAAATTGGAATTACAGAACAATTACCAAAGTACTTGAAAGTTGGTTGTCGTGAAATATCCAAGCTTTTCTGACGTTCTTCTTCATGAAGCTGCTTGGAGAACATAATGCTTGGGGGTAATGTATTGGCTTTGTGGATGAAGAAGCTATTGAAGTTTGTTTCTCTAGAGACCAAGAAACTACTGCTGAAAACTTTCTAATAACAAAACCTGAAGTACTCTTCTGAACATCCAAGTCTCCTATGTGATCGATGTTGAATACACTTGTCTCCCTTCTTTTGTAGAACACACAGTAATCAGTTGTACCCTTCGGCTTATTTTGATCGTTTGCATACATTGCTCTTCAGGATTTGTCCTATATGAGACTGCAAACTTCACGGTTGTTTAGCTATTGTAACTTATCTGAATGTTTGCTCAATTTGTGTTGATATTCAGGATGTTTGTGTAAATTAAATAGCAGCACCTCCTTGCGAGAAATTCTGGTTAGAGCAGCAAGACAGTGCTTGGTTAAAGGGGCGTGAACATAGGAGACATCTCATTTTCCGATCTGATTTTTCCAGGTAGGGCAGTAACTAATCAAATGTGTTGGCTTTAATTAAGAAAACAACAGTATGTGGAACTTGACAGACATGGCAGGAACAAGGCGTTGGTTTCATCGGACAAGGCTTCGGAATTGAAGCATCAATATACTATTCAGAATTCCAAGGTAAATTACATGTCTTGATTTCGCTAAATAATCCCCCGTTTTCTAATATATATCCGACTATTTCAGCATTTGTTAAACAAATGTAATGTAGAATGTTCGTTGAAATAAATATAGTTTAAGTTTAGTGTAGCAATCTTTGAGATACTGCTTTCAAAATGATTGTTTGTTAATTTATCAATCTCTAATGTTCTGTTTGCTGTGTTGATATTGCTCTCTCGTATACATGCATGCACATATTCATACATGTACGTATATTTACGCGTAGATATGAAACATATAAATATATAAAATACATGCATACACTCGCATACTTGTACATATATGCATTCATTGATATAAATATATACAAACATAATTACATATATTACATGCATATTATATCTAGCACCCTAGTATCCCCTTAATGTGGATCATTGGGTATATCAAATAAATGGATAAAATTAAGGAAACTTCTGTAAGATACCCACCTCATGTTTCAAAATAACTTCCTACTTCAAATTTTTGGGTTTTAAATACAACTTCATATTCAGTATCGGTCAAAAACTGCAAATATTTGCTGTTTCTTGAACTGCAAATATTTGCAATTTAGAATACAAATATTTGGAGTACAAAAACTACAACTTCATATTTAGTTTCCATCATGAATTACCTGACATAATGTTCCTTAATGAATTACCTTATAATGATTGTGTTTTCTTTGTTATTCAGTGGTTCATATTCAGTTGCAGAAGTCAACTGGAAACTGAGCTGTTGTTGCAAACTCAGTTGTAAAACTGAGTTTACAACAGCAACTCGGTTTGCAAAAGATTTTGCGCAACCCTGTTTTGCACCGGGTTGCAACTCAGTGCAAAACTGAGTTGTGCAAACTCTTTTGCAACTGATTTGCGCAACTCAGTTTGCAAAAGTGGTTGCATAACTCAGTTTTGAACTAACTTGCGCAACTGAGTTTGCAACTAAGTTTACTGAACAACTTAGTTGCGCAACTGAGTTTACAAGTCAGTTTGCAACTGAATTTGCAACTAAGTCTGCAGCTCGGATTGAATTTGAATGTTGGATTACTGCATCGTTTCTTTGAGCATGATGTCTTGGCTTTAACTGATTGTTTCAAATCATTGTGATATTGAATCCATGTAGATAATTCTACAAGAAAAGAGAAGATTGGAGGGTAGTTGTAGTGGTAATGATGAAGAAGATGTTAGGGAATGCAGAAGGGATCGTTAAGGAAAACCTAATACTAGAAGGGGGGTGAATAGTGTTTTTAAGAAATTTAAGAAAAACTAAAACAAATATGATCTACTATATAAATAACACACCACACATATAATCACAGACACGGAATCAAACACAAACACAAAAATAAACAGAAATATAACGCAAAAAAGGAAACAACACACCGGATTTTATACTAGTTCGGATTACTCTTACGTCCAGTCCCACGCAACACTGGATTGCGCAAAGTTTTATTACTATATCAATATCTAAGTACAATCCCCTTGATTTCACGGCTATAAGATTACCACCGATTCCAAACTCCTTTGATCAAGTATATTTCCCTTGATTTCCCCGGCTACAAGGTTACCACCGACTCCTTTCCTTGATTTCAAGGCTACAAGGAACACACATTTTCCCAAACACTTCCCAAACGATTACAATAGCTCTATAACTCTTCAATGGCACTTCGATTCAGAGAGTAATGAGTAGAGAGTGAGAAGAGAAGAAGTTTTATATAAATAGAATTGAAACCGGCAGGGTGTAGTGTAGAAATCATAAAAGTATGAAGTATTAATGGTGTAATGAAAGAGGATGAAGATGGAGAAGAAGAAATATTAAAAAATTCAGAATCAGCTCCTATTTATTAGATTTGAAAGGTTGCAACGCTTCTAGAACGTTACAAATAATGAAAAGACACTTCCTTTCAAATTTAAAAATGTGACAGTTATATGTCGACATAGGGAACTATGTATGTCGACATATGCTTGTTCAAATTTGAAATTTGAGTATTTTTGAAGTGTTTTGATATATATATATATATATATATATATATATATATATATATATATATATATATATATATATAATCCTGGAAATTCTTGAATTAAAACATAGTGTTATATATAAGTATTATAAAGTAAGTAATCATACGAAATCATAAATATAAACTATACAAACATATTTATAAAATTATAAAGTTTAAAACTATATAAATATAAGTATATAAAAGTATATAACTATATAACTATATATAAAACTTATAGACTTAAAAACTTGAGTATAAAGTCGAAAGTAAGATAGAAAAATTAATTAGAATAGGATTTGAAAATGAATTTTGAAGTTTGAAAATTAGAATAGGATTTGAATTTGAATTTGAACCTGAAGTACTATTCAGAGTCTTACATAAACTAGACTCTATTACTATATTTATCTTGAACTCTTGAAATCTTGATTACTTATGAGTCTTGAAACTTCACCGAATTCTGAATCTCTAAAAGATCTTAAACTGTACAGTCTTCTGTATCGGTTCCTGTATACAAATCCGGCGTATGTGTATATATATAGTCTAGATAGAGGTGTTAGTATATATTTTATAATCAATTAATATTGAAATAAGGTTGTTGTCATCAAAACTCCATTCTCCAGCAATCTCACCCTTTTTGATGATGACGACCTTAGTTTATAAAATATCATACCTGTACATACCCGTTGATGATGATCCTTCTAATACTCCCCCTGTCTATATGAATCCTATATATTATACATAAACTAAGTCTATATTTTATATTTTCTCCCCCTTTGGCATTATCAAAAAGAAGTTCTAAAAATACTTCCCCTAAATTCGATATCTATCTAGACTATATTAAAGATATATGTGTATAACTCGTAATCCTAATGTCTAAAACTCCCCCTAAATCCTATAACTATCTAAATAATTTCTATACTCCCCCTAAATCCTATAGCTATTTAAATAATTCCTATACTCCCTCTAAATCCTAAAACTCCCCCTAAATCCTATAACTATTTAAATAATTCCTATACTCCCTCTAAATCCTAAAACACCCCCTAAGGTATATGTGGTGCAAGAATTATCTCATTAAAGACCAGTTTTTCAGGACCATGGCTTCCCCCATTGATTGTAGTTGGTCCTGGAGGAATGTACTTAGACACAGAGATTGTTTTCTACCTATGTTAACTTCACGGCTGAATTTTATGCATGAGTTATCTTTCTGGTTTGATCCTTGGTCCTCTCCAGGGGTTGTCCTCGCTGATTTGATCGAATTTAATGGTAGAACTATGACTGGTATAGCTGAAAGAGCTTCACTTGCTACTATTTGTATTGATGGGTCACTTATTCTTCCTCACAGCAGCTCTGCTACTACATTGCTGTTTGGAACATGCTTTTGAATACTACCGTTGAATCTGATCGGGTTCATTCCTTATGGAATGGGAAAGTACATTCAATCCGTAATGTGTATGATGGTTTGAGGCATGTAATGGGAACTTCACATTTTCCTTGGCACTCGCGGGTTTGGTTATCAAATTCACTACCAAAAGAAAATCTTTTTTTATGGAAGGTATTGAAGAATGGTCTGCACACTAGATACAAATTGAAAGAGATTGGAGTTATTGATAATGATAATTGTTTGCTTTGTGATTTGCATGCAGAAACTATTCCACACCTTTTCTTTGAATGTGAGTATTCGTGATATGTCTGGAAGATGGTATCGCTGCATTTTGGATGTCATTATTCTGATCCTGTTTCGACTATTGAGTGGTATCTCCTTTTCAAATCGACAGGATGGAAGACCATCAATGGGTGTTTGCTTTTGAAGTTATTAAAGAAGACAGTTTATTTCTTGTGGATGGAAAGGAACATTAGGGTGTTTAGAGGTGTTCTTACTTCTGAACAAGTAATGGTCCATTATATAACTAGATGTATAAGTTGACTTTGATATTGTATTTTGAACTTTTCTGTTTTGAATAAGATATGGTAAGGGCCATTTAACCCTGCTTGCTAGGGAAAAAAAAACATACTCGCCCTAAATTTATGATTATACAATAATCAATTCTAAGTATATAAACAAACCAATCCGAATATCATAATTACATATGTCTTAAGTCATATATACAAATCAATCTAATTACACCACATCATATATTTAATATATACATGTTTCAAGTCAAACAATCCAAATCAAACAAATTCAAACAAATCAATCAAATCATACCAAACAATTAAACTCTTCTTGGGACTTCTACCTAACCATCTTCTCCAAAGATACGATCCTTCTTGATAACCTCCCAATCTTCATATTCTTTTATTGGCGGTACCTCAGTGAGATTGTTATCTTCATCTCTGAAAAGAGAAGAGATTAGCCAATTCATGGCATCAAAGTGCTTCTCTTGTTGTTCAAACATCTTTATTTGGCTTAATTCAAGATGATGCTGGTTTCATAGTACTATAGAGAGAATGTTCTTAAAGGAATTCAATGTTTCTCCAAGATTTTCACTTAGATTATGAATTGGATTTGTATAGTTTTGATAGGAAATGAATGAAAAAGAAGGAGAAATAAAATAATGAATTTTTCTGCAAGATGTAGACTTAAATAAGGTCTGTAATTCGTTGGATTTGAATGGACATGAGTTAGTTATTTAATTTTAAATTTTTAAATGTTTCGAAAATCGGGCAGTTATATGTCGACATAGCAAAGTATGTATGTCAACATACTTGTTTGAAAATTTTGAAAATTTTCAAATTTTGAATCTTTTATTTCTATATCATACCATATTTAATTCTAAAGTTTTTACAGTAACTTAAAGATGATTTTGACATAAATAAAACTCCATTCATTACTTCATAAAAAGTAAATACATCCAATGAATTAAGACACACTAAATACGAGATTCGAAAGCAAATACAAGCAAATATTAAAGATAAATTAAACTAGATAGGCTAGTTTTCAATGGATGATGAGGTGGAAGATGAAATTCCAAGCTTTCTTCCTATCTTGACCATGAATTTAGTCATTTTAGAAAAATTCTTTTTGAGCTTCTTTTGATTATTGACCATCTTTACTTGATTTTGAACAATCATCTCTATAGACATGGTTCTTGCACTGATCGGACACTCAACACTTTCTAAAGAAGTTTCTTCTTCTTCTTCGACTTCCATAGGTGCTTGTTCTTGTTGCATTCGTGCTTGTTTGTCTTCGAATGTCTCATACGGTTTGAAAGTGAGAGGAATTTGCATAATGTGTGTGTTTGTGGAGTCAAACACATTTCTTGGCACAAATTCTTCTCCATGAAGATCAACTCCGAAATATTTGAAAATACGAGTGAGATAAACTCCATAGTAAAGAGTGTTTTCTTTTGATGAAATTTCTATGTGTTTGAACTCTTTTAAGATCATGTTGGCCCAACTGATGTCATATCCACCAATAATAGCAAAGAGTGCTTTTTGGACCTTGAGAGTCGGACTATTAACGTTTCCAAAACGAGGAGTAATGGTATGTTAGAGGAGAAGGTTTACAATTCTTATTTTCGGATGGAAAAAGTGATTTTTGAATTCCATGTTAGTATCTCTTTCGAATTTGTCATGATAAGTCTCTAAATTGGTTTCATCAATTTTGAAATCCCAAAAATCCAAGCCCATCCTTCTACAATTTAAGATATTGCCCAAGATTTCGCAATCTAGAACAATTTACGTGCCTTTGACGCTACTCCAAATTTGGTCTTCGTTGCCTTCATAAAATCCGCGATTAAGATTCGCATAAAACATCTTGACGAGCTTAAGATAACATACTTCGTCATTATTCCGAGAGTCTATTAAGCTCAATACTTCGTTGTGGTTGAAGAGAGAGATAAGATCATAGGATGGAAAGTCTCCAAAGAAGGCGAAAGCACCTGTATTGACTTTAGCATTTTCTAGACAGTCAACATAGGTTTTAATAGCATCTTTATCATTATGAAGATAACCTTTGATGGTTTTGGTTAACTTCAATTTCTGAGATGAACTTCAGGAAGCTAGTGAAGTGATTGTTGTGAAGAGTAGAGATATGAAGAATATAGTTTGTACTGTGAATGAAAAGGTAGAGAGAATAGATGTATATATATAGAAATTGAATGGACATGAATTGAATAGGCACACCTTTTCAGAAATAAATTACACCTTTTCAGACCTTGGGAGTTGGTGAAAAGTTGGAGGGAAGTTTGAAAGTTTAAACCATTGAAATTCAAAATTTGAATTTTAAATTACTGGTTGATATGTCGACATATAAACATATGTGTTCATTTTCAAAGGACATTTGGTTTTTATGACTTTTGATTTATATTATCGATTTATATTTCAGGTTTAACGATTTCCTGAAATAGTTCTAATCCTAGCAAGCACCCAAAATTTATTTTATTAATTATTATTATTTGAATTTCAAAATTCAAATTTCAAATTTGAATTTTTTTTAATCTTGAATTTTGAATTTTAAAGTTTAAATTTAAAAATAAAAAAAAGCAAGCAATCAAAGCATCCATTCAACCAAGAAAATTTTAAAAATTAATTAAGGCGTACCCGGTTTTTAGATCCTTTTCTTCAAAATTATCTGAATTCTGAATTGCCGTGAAGCACATGTTTGAGTTTACGGTCTCTGGCGCTTCATCACTTAACGACAAGTCTGAATCATCTATAGTGGCTACGTATGCTCTCTTTCTTTTCTTTGATTAGTTGTTATTGTCCATTTGTTGAATCGATTTATCTGGATAGGGATGCATTCTCTTTATATGGCTTGGTTTACTATAGTTATAACATCAACCATCATTTCCACCTGAACTTCCTTGATTATTATTTTGAAAATAATTTTTCCTTCTATATCTCAGAAATTTTCTGAAATGTCTTGTCATTAAGGTTATTTCTTCATCGTCTTCACTACTTGAGTCAGAATCATTTGTTGTTGCTTTAAATGCTATAGATTTCTTTTCAATTGGTTTGTTTTCCTTTCTTTTCTGTAATTGGACTTCAACAAATATCAGATTTCAAATTAACTCCTCGATCTTCATTTAAGTGACATTATTGGCTTCTTCAATCGCCAAAGTTTTCTGATCCCATTCTGAAGTCAATGAACTCAATATTTTTCTGACTTGGACTTCTTCAGAATAAGTTTTTCCAAGTGCCATCAATGAATGAACTATCTCTTGATATCTGCAATACATATCGGAGATAGATTCAATCTCTTTCATTTTGAATAATTCAAACTGATTAACTAACATATATCTTTGTTTGTTTAACTTTGCTAGTTCCTTCACGAGTAACTTGTAAAGTTCTCCAAATCTTATAAGCAGTGTTACATATAGACACTTTATTAAACTCATTCCTGTCTAATGAACAAAACAACATATTCATGGCTTTAGAATTGCTTTGTGCAGTAGCCTTTTATTCATTAGACCATTATGCAAAATTAGTTATGGTTCTACATATTCATTCTGTGTACTATTCTATGTGTCTAATCCTACTGATTGTAAATATATCTTCATTCTACATGCCCAATATGAATAATTACAACCATTAAACAGTGGTGGTCTAATAGTGGACTAACCCTCCACAAAAGAACCATTACTGTTACCAGTGTTGGTTGCCACTATAAAAAATTTCAAAAATCCGATTATGAACTTTTTGAAAGACCTTTCTCCGATACCAATTGTTAGGGAATGCGGTATGAATCATTAAGGAAAAACTAACACTAGAGGGGGTGAATAGTGTTTTTAAGAAATTTAACAATAACTAAAACAAATATGATCTACTATATGAATAACACGCCACAGATATAATCGTAGACACAAAATCAAACACAAACACAAAAATAAATAGAAATATAATGCAGAAAAGGAAAGAACACGCTGGATTTTATATTGGTTCGAATTACTCCAACGTCCAGTCCCACGCAATGCAGGATTGCACAGAGTTTTATTACTATATCAATATCCAAGTACAATCTCCTTGATTTCATGGCTAAAAGGTTACCACCGATTCCAAACTCCCTTGATCAAGTATATTTCCGTTGATTTCCGCAGCTATAAGGTTACTGCCGATTCCTTTCCTTGATTTCAAGGCTACAAGGAACACACCTTTTCCCAAATACTTCCCAAACGATTACAACATCCCTACAACTCTTCAATAACACTTCGATTCAGAGAGTAATGAGTAAGAGTGAGAAGAGAAGAAGTTTTATATAAATAGAATTGAAATCGGCAGAGTATAAGTGTAGAAATCATAAAAATATGACGTATTAATAGTGTAATGAAAGAGGATGAGGATGGAGAAGAAGAATTATTAAAAAATTCGAAATCAACCCCTATTTATAAGATTTGAAAGGTTGCAACACTTCCGGAATGTTACAAATAGTGAAAAGACACTTGCTTTCAAATTTAAAAATGTGATAGCTATATTTCGACATAGGGACCTATGTATGTCGACATATGCTAGTTCAAATTTGAAATTTGATTATTTTTCAAGTGTTTTGATATATATATATATATATATATATATATATATATATATATGTATGTATGTGTGTGTGTGTGTGTGTGTTGATTCCGAAATTTTAATCAACACCAGAGGTACTAAAAGTACTTCACCAAAAAGGCTTGAAAACAAGAAATGGAGCCACAAGAATATAGAAAATGAAAATAAAGGAAGACACGAGATTTTATAGTGGTTCGATCAAGCTTGATCTGCATCCACTTCGGAGAATGATTCTATTAATGCATTAACAGTTACAAAACAAGCAAATCCTCTCATTACATTCATTATGAATCTCTCTACTCTCTTCTTTAGATTTATTTGAAATCACCGGAAGAAGTTGATGAAGCTCTTCAAATCTAGACTTTCTCACAAACTCTAGTGGATTTCCATGATTTCATGTTGAATTCGGAGTTAGATATTCGATTAGGGATGGTTGAAGATGATTGAATCACTTAGAGAAGGTTGAAATTGTGTTGGACAGCCCTTCGAGATCACAAAATTCGGTCCCCATTAATGGGGGGTTTGTTCTCTATTTATATGTGTGGAGAATGTTGAAATATAGCCTCCAGGACCACCGATCGGTATAAATAAATATTTACAAGTTTGCTATTGGCCAGTTGCCTCCAGCTGTCAGTAGACTTCATGCCTTGCCGACCGGTATTTCTGTCAATATAACCGACTGGTATCCTTATCAACATAGCTGATTGGTGTCTTTGTCAACAGAGCCGATCGGTGTCTTTGTCAACATAGCCGATCGGTGTCTTTGTCAACATAGCCGTTCGGTGTCCTTGAACCTGACCGATCGGTATGCTTGTATTCCACTTATGTGGTGCGCCTCTGCTCCTCTACCGACCGGCGCTTTTGTGCTCTGATCGACCAATGTCTTTGAACATAACCGACCGGTATGCCAGGATAGTAACCGACTGGTGGTGTTGGATGTGAGTTGAATCAATGATCTTTTGGTATGAATTCGACCGACCAGTGCCCACCTTCTTTGATCAAATAGTTATGGATTGAATTACGGTGAATTCCTAGCTTTTGTCAGTGTTTCGATCCATCAATATGTGTACGATTTTTAGGGAGTAAACATTTTCCCTTTGGAGTTTATAATTTCTTGTTTGCATAAAATTGTGAGCTCCGATATGAACGTCTTAAGTCACAAAATTGATGGATCATTCACACAATCTTTACTTCTGGTCAGCGTGCACAATTATTTGTTTCACTAAACTAAGCGACCGGTCGGTATGGTTGAGATATCCCCGAGAATGACCGTACGGTGGATTGGACTGGGCTCCTGTAGATCGATCGGCCCACTACCCACTTATATATAGCACTGCTGCCCTTTGCCCTCCTCCTTATCTTATTTCTTCCAAAACCGATCAACCATACCGATTAACGGCGGCAATAGCTTCGATTCAACACTAATCCAACTAGCTTTAATTCCACCTTGACTACTGTGATTCGAAATCATTCAGAGCCCCTTCAACTTTTGATTCAATTGTCGCAACCCAAGACCGATAAGACAGCTCCAAATTTCGGCTTGACTCGCCCCAATGCATTCGGATTAAACTCAGGTATCACGTCGAAACCCCATGTGCATGTGTTGCGATTACACTTGGGTTGCATTTGAGTTGAATTGGACTTGGATTTGAAGTAGATCGAGTTTTTAGGGTTGGATTTGTTTGAGGTTAGCTTTAGGATATTGGTATGGTGTAGGATAGGATTATAATTAATTGTAGCGATTTTAAGATGGTGTATGAGGCATGTCAAAATGCATTTTTCCTTCCATGACCTTGGCTTCGACTTGTTGCCCATAAAGTGTATGTCAAATTGCTTGATTGGTTTTGGACATCGACCAGCCTGTATTTACCATCTGGAGAATTTGAAACACCGGTCGGTGTGTCGTTGAGTACCGATCGGTGAGCTTTAATTTCCTGGGGAATCAATGGCACTGGTCAGCTCCTCTTAGGCATCGGTCGTTACCACTGTTCTCCTGGGAGATTGAGTACACTGCTTGACCGGTCGGTTAGCACTAACTTCTAGGAGAATTGGAGATAGGGACTAGTCTTAATACCGACCGGCTAGCTCTAATCTCATGGGGATCTGATGGTACTGGTCAGCTTGTCCTAGGTACCGGTCGGTGTTGAGATCCCCTAGGATATTGGGAATGCCGACCGGTCAGTCTTGGCCACGAGCATCGGTCGGTGGGTTCCAATCCTGTAGTAGGTGGATAGCACCGATCAGCTTGTACGCAATGCTTGTCATTCCCTTGTGTTTTATTCTAATTTCACAATTTTCCTTTTACCGGTCTCTTTACTTTATTGTTTGTTTGTCCTGTAACGAGACAGTTAAACATTTCAGGCCATTATACTCTGCTACTGACTGCTCGTGTCAACAGCAAGTCAATTAGCCATTTTAAGAGAGTTTATACATAGCATTTTATAGCCTATATTTGAATGATATGTTTGTGTCGAAGTGATTCATAGATCATTCTCAGTTTAATCACACACTTCTCACACAGGTTTAAACACTCAATCATAAGTTAATATTAGAGCAAGGGATTAAATGACATGTTGCAGGCTTCAAACCTTGCTTTCACGTTGCTATGTATAACGCCTCTTATTTTAGGAAAAAGTACACTTATCTGTGTAAGATGATGACCCGAAACCAAACACGTGATAAAGCTGAGGGAGCAACCCAACCCACCGAGACTGGATCTTCTGTCCATACTGCTATTCCTGGGTCAGGGGTTAATCCTGAATTTCCTGTGCCCTGTCCCATTGCTGGGATACCTTCTGAAAGGACTCCAACCAAACTTAGCTTGCCGTCATATAAGAATCTATGTCACCAATTTAGGATTCGGGAGGCTGACGCCAAACTTCCGGGCAAGGGGGAATTTGCCGATTTCCCGCCTTCGGGTTTTGTTGCAATTAACCGATACATGCTGACAATGGGAGTCGTTCCCTCCTTTAATCCATTTTTGGAAATGGTTTTAAGACGTTTGGCGATTGCCCCCATGTAGTTACATCCCAACGGCTATGCCATTTTAATAGGCTTATTCGTACTGTTCATGAGGGTTAAACGATGAGCACCTTCTTTCCAAGAAATATGTTCATTATATGCTTTCAAAAGGAAAGACAGACCATCTATCATTTTTATGGAAGCGAGACATTCTAGGGTCATAACAGATTTGGTAGAAAGCATCAAAGGGTACGTGGACCATTACTTCTTTGTTCGATGTCCGGATAGCTTCTTCGGCAAATGGATGGAAGGAGGTGAGAACTGATTTTTAACAAAAACTTTCCAATGTATTTAAGATTTACGCTCTAAATTCCTCCTTTTATCTTTTCAAAAATTCCAGCGGCTAACTCGGATGACAATATCGATGAAAGTTTTCTTAACTTCTTAACAGTTGTTGGTGAAAATGAAAGTTCTAGGAGATTTTTAATTACAGAGCCATTCCTCCGTGAATATCACCTTCTGGATCCTTCTCGTACTTTAGTATTGGACCCAGTTTTCAAGAAAGAAGTTACCAAAAAGCCGCCTGCTAAGAAAGCTTCTTTACAGAAATGCACCGATATGGCTGGCAGCAGTAAAACACCCTCTGAACCCAAATTAACTTCCGTTCAGGAAGAGGAGTCTGGACATCGCCAGGATAAAAGTGAACAGGTTAAGGAGACTAAGGAAGATGGAACTTCTTTGAAAACACTCTCAGATCCGCTAAAAGGGACTACATCATCGGGAAATGTAGAGGTTACCTCCAGGGACAACTTAGATATTATAGAAGCTGCTGGGAGTCCTATTGTTTCAGATACTTTTAGGGATTTAAGCGATATTAGTTCTGCCAAAGACATCGTTCCGAGTGACGTGGGCACCCAGACTCCTAAATCTCAACTTAAGGAAAAAGAAGTGGGGAAATCTCAGCCTCCTGTTTTAGCATCTGGCAAGACACTTGCGAGTCTAGGAATGTCTTTAGAGCCATCTATAACACTTGGTTCATTGTTACATCATGCACTGACAATTTCCCTAGATGCAATATACTTTTAATAACTTTTGCTTCGGCCTTTTGAATTCGTTCCAGCTTCAATCACTGTGAATTCTAAACTTCTGTTTCTTTTTTCAGATTCGACGATGAGGCCAAAATCTTCGTTTATGAAGGACTTCAGCGAGAAATCAAGCGAGATCAACCCAAAACATTTCCTAAAGCCTAGAAAGTTCTCGAAGCAATCCTGTGCATCTTCTCATTCTCAACATATCCCTCGGCCTTCCCAACCAACCCCTGAGCTTCCTGAAACTGATGATCAAAGGCAGTGGAGGGAGGATGCTCAGGCTAGGGCAGAAGAGATAGAAAAACGGGAAGAGGATAGGAAGAGAAAAGTTAGGTGAGAGGAAGATAGGATTGAGTGTCAAAAACGCCATAGGCCGGACAAGCGTCCGATATTAGACACTTTAACCACTCCTGACCAACCATTCTTGGCCCCTCCATCTGTTACACCAACACTTTCTGACCTTCAGGCAATTATTGAGAGGCCCCGTTTCATGCCTAAGCCTAGTGATACCAAACTTGCTGAAAGGTTCAAATGTTGGTTTCTATCTGGGATGCAATTGGATCTCGACCTATATCCATCCGACGGACGAATTCTCCTTGGAGATATCGAAGCTGCAAAAGCCAGTGTAAAAGCCCAATTTGCGGTCGCCCAAGATCAAGCCGAGAACCGTTTGAACGCAGTTAAAGCCAATGTCGAGAAGCAATTGAGTTCCTGGAATACCTTTGCCTTTGGTCTTCAAAAAGTCAATAAAGAGAACACTGAGCGGATTTCGACTCTCGAAGATGACAAAGCTGAGCTCATCAAAGCACTCAAATCCCGGGATAGAACTATCGCTTCTCTCACCCAGCAAGATACATAACTGGACAGCCTGCGGGATGAGAACAAGAGGCTTAAGGAGGAACTTGCCGCCATGAAGCAGAAGGATAGTACATTAGTGGCACAAGCTCAGGAGGCTCAAACTGCCCAAAAATCTGTCGAGTCTCAGTTAGTTGTGGAAAGAAACACTTCTGCCATTCTTAGAAAAGAGAACACTACTCTTCAGGATAAAGTTTCTTCTCAAGACATGGCTCTTTCATCACTTGAAGCGACTCTTAAAAAGGAAAAACTTGATGCTGAGGCTGCACTCCAACAAGCCTACCAGGAAGCCGAAGTTCTCTTCTTTAACTTCTATGTTTATAGATTTATGAATCGAGGGAGCTTATGTTACTTAGGAGACAAGTTTCAAGTTACTTTGGCTATGGTATGGGAACGAATAATCGAGATTGCTGAGGGTGAGCGTACTAAGGATGAGCTTATTGAAGAGCTCTTGGATGAAGATTCTTGCGCAGCTTTGGTGGAAGGAAAAGCTCGCTTGGCGAGGGTGCGGAGCTTGTTAAGCGATGGAGCTGGTTCCTCTAGGGAACAGGCCCAAACTCATCCCAACATTAATCCTCCCACAGATCCTGCTAACATCGAAGATTCTGGCATGCAAACTCCTGCCAACACTCCTGAAGATAAAGAAGCAGCGGTTGAGGAAGACGATGGGGATGATGAGGACGACGGGGATGATGAGAATGACAATGTTGATGCAGGCGGGTTCGAGGCTAAGGGGCGTCAGAACCTTCAAGCAAATCTTGAAGCTGCAGGTAAATCCGATATTACCCAGGCTATGTCGTACTTCGATTCCTTATGCCCTTCTCCTGGAATGATCGCAATTCATGCTCACTGTTTGTTTACGTTAGGTTTGGTCTCCCCAACGATTCCTCCTGGTGGGTTAACTGCCTTGATGACCAGTGCCACTTCTATGTCAACTCCTCCCACTCCGGGTGGTACATCTTTGTCTGGGGTCAAAGTTACATTGTCACAAGACATTGTGATCCCTGCTATTGCTACTTTGGATGAGGATGAAGATTATCTCCCAAGTGAGGAAGATTCTAAGCAAACTGACGAAACTCCGTTATCATCAAGGTGGAGAACATCATCGGGCCGCAAAGGCAAGAAGGTGGCCATCAAGAAGAAGAAAGGTGTCATTACTGTATCCTCTCAAGAGAGCCCCAGTGGACCGATTCCCAAAAGTGGAGGTCAATCAGCTACGCCATCCTCTCTTTCCAAGACCGATAGACCAGGCTTGAGGTCCAGAGATTCGAAGAATGAAAAAAAGAAATAGTACTTATGATCAGTTTCCCTATTCATGTACTGTGCTCAGACCGGTTGTATATGCGAGTGCCGGCCCTCGCTCGTTACTTTTATGCTTGTTACTTTGCATATTTTTGTGTCTGATACTCTGCACTTGACTTGTAATTTTGTGATGTGATTCTATGTTGCTGAAATGAAATGAAGTTGTGTTCTGCTTGAGCCTTGTCACACGAGCCTTGTCGTATTTTGTTGCTTTCGCATTTTACACTTGTTTTCTTTTCACGCTTACCACACAAAATCTTGTACTACAAGTCACTTGTCATTGCAATACTGGGTTGATTTCTCAATTATGGACATGAATCATTATTGATTTTAACTTGACCAATTTTGCTGGATCCCTTTGATCTTGACCAGGGCAATTTTGAATTTTTATGAATAACCACCTCCATGCTTATCGCAGTATGAGGGCTATCAGTTTTCCTCTTGCCATTTCAAGGTTTCGCTTTGTTGGTCAAATCAGTCCTTGTAGATACTGAACCTTTAATTTCAAAGTTGCGACGAGTTTGTGGTATGTCTTGAGAAGTGAGCATCATTGAATTTCTTTAATATGGTGGTAATGCCCCCATACCGAAACTTGTCACGTACTTTGAAAGTCAATCCCAACACCGTGTGATCGACTTTATTTGGAAACTTTTGATTATGTGTTTGTTCCTTTGTTGGGTTCCTTGGTGTGATCATGATTAAGAGGTCCTATATTTTATTATGTGTAATCATGTGTCTCATTGACCTGGGAGTTTAGGCCTTTCAGAGATTAGATTTGAACACATGCCCCCGGAGAGGTCTTTTTAGTCCGTCACTAATCGAATTTAGAAGATCCGGCTTGTGGTCGGATGCACCTGATGGGTTTTAGAACCCCATGGTTTATTTTAATCAGGCCATGTGTAAATGGTACTGACAACCGACTGGGTGCCCCTCAGGGAGATCTTTGGTTTAAGGACTCTGTATTTGTTGTGATCCGGCCATGTATGAATGGCATTAGTGATCGGCTGAGTGCCCCTCGGGGAGGTCTTTGGTTTAAAAGCCCAGTGTTTGATCGCAGCCCGGCCATGTATTAATGGCGTCGGCGATCGACTGGGTGCCCCTCGGGGAGGTCTTGGGTTTTTAAGCCCAGTGTTTGATCGCAGCCTGGCCATGTATTAATGGCGTCGGCGATCGACTGGGTACCCCTCGGGGAGGTCTTGGGTTTTTAAAAAGTGCGTTGTTTCACGGGGCAATGTTAGTTCATTTGTCGTGTTTTAACGTGACTTGTTAGAATTAGGATCTGAAGCCTTGCAATTAAAAAGGTGTCCCCTTAGTGAAACTTGCAGCTTCGTTTGTAGTTCGAATGCTGATTCGTTTGACCATCCGGTTCCTGGCGTCCCTTTTTGTGATGCTGTGCCTCATACCTTTCGTATTTGTTGCGAATGGAGCATCAAGGGATGGTTATTTCAGCTGTCGCAACTGGGATGTGCTGCAATGGTCACCAGGTTGCATTTGGTCATAGATGTGTCAGCGTTCTTTTAGGGACCTGCAATCAAAATCGAATCTTAGCAAAGGGTTTGTGAATTATACGATTTAGGCAAGTAAAGCAATTTTCTTCATTAATATGTACAAAGCTTACAACGGCATTATATGGAATTTACAATGCATGCTATTTACAACTTTTTTAGAACTTGTGAAAGAAATATTAAATGAAGTAGTGATGGAGGTGTATAACATTCCATGCTCTCGGGAGTCGGTCTCCATCCGTCGACTTTAGTTCAAATGTACCATCCGTGAATTTCTGACTAATCATATACGGTACCTCCCAGTTAGGTCTGAGTACCCCAGTCCCTGTCATGATTCTTTTCAAAACAAGGTCCCCAACATGGAAGGTTCTATGCTTCACTTTAGCATTGAAATGACGAGCTATTCTTCTTTGATGTGCCATGACTCGGAGTTCTGCTTCCCTTCTTTTTACTTCAAGCAGATCAAGTGCTTCGAGTTGCAGTCTCTCATTCTCCTCTTGGCTGAAATGGATTCTTCTATGAGTTGTAATCTCCAGTTCTACTGGGATCATAGCCTCGGATCCGAACGCAAGTGAGAATGGAGTGTGCCCTGTCGCAGTCTTGTGGGTGGTACGATATGCCCATAGTGCAAGAGGAATTTCGTCTACTCAACCACCTTTGGGTTTTTCAAGATGCTTCTTGATGGTTGATTTCAGAATTTTGCTGATTGCCTCTACTTGCCCGTTGGCCTGCGGATGAGCAACAGCTGAAAATCTTTTCTTGATCTTGTACTTGGCGCAGAAATCTAGGAATTCAGCACTTTCAAACTGTGTTCCATTATCGGTGATAATTTTCTGCAGTACCCCAAATCTGCAGATGATGTTTTTTAGGACGGAATTGATCACCTTCTTTGAAGTGATAGTAGCGAGCGTTCAGCTTCAGCCCATTTAGTAAATTAGTCGACCGCCCCTATCGCATATCTCATGTTTGATTTAACTGTGGGCAATGCCCCGATAAAGTCTATGCCCCAGACGGCAAATGGCCAGGGGCTAACCATTTGAGTCAACTCGGTGGGAGGTGCTCTCGGGATTTTTGCAAATCTTTGGCATCTGTCGCACTTCTTAACTTAAGTCATTACATCTAGGTTCACATCAGGCGAAAAGTAGCCATATCGCAGAATTTTCTTGGCCAACGTTTGACCACCTATGTGACCTCCGCAATCCCCTTCATGCAATTCCGCCAAAATTGCTTTTGATTCTTCCTTGGTCACACATCATAGTAATGGCATGGAAAATCCTTGTCTATATAATCTTCCGTCCTGGATAAGGTATAAAGGAGCTTTACGCAATATTTTCCTCTATTTCTTCGGCTCCTCTGGAAGTGTCCCATTGAGGATGTAATCTTTGATTGGGGTCATCCAGGACGTAGGTTCTTCAAATGTTTCCATGACCCAATCAACATCTGCTTCTGCAATGGCGGGAGTTGAAAGGACTTCTATGGGGATTAGGCCCAGTAACTGTGCATCTGAAGAACTGGCATATCTGGCGAAAGAATCTGCCTTTGAGTTTCCTTCCCTTGGAATGTGAGATATAGTATAGTGGTCGAGGTTATTGAGGAGTTCCATGGCTTTCTCAAGATAAGGAGGGTTTCCAAGCTTAGTCTGGAATTCTTTCAAAACTTGACACACCACTAGCTGTGAGTCACTGAAAATCTGCAAAGTTTTTAGATTTAATTCCTTCGCCAACTTTAAACCTGTGATTAGTGCTTCATATTCGGCCTCGTTGTTGGTTGACGGAAATTCTAGCCTTAATATGTAGCATAAGGAATGTCCTTCTGGGATTTCCGGAACAATCCCGGCCCCCGAGCAATAGTCATTTCTGAACCCATCGATGTATAGCTTCCAACTAGGCACTATCTCTGTTGGTTCTTCAATTTCTTCTCCCCTATCCATGAATTCGACGATGAAATCCGCTAAGGTTGCCCATTAATAGCTCTTCGAGGATGGTAGGTGATGTCATATTGACTAGGCTCAATATTCCACTTCAACAACCTCCCCAAAGTTTCTGGGTGAAAAAGGACTTGTCTTAGCGGCTGATCGGTAAGAACTTTTATAGGATGGGATTGGAAATACGGCCTTAACTTCTTTGAAGCAACGAGCAGACAATACGCCAGTTCCTCCAACTTTGGGTAGTTTAGTTCTGCCCCAGTGAGCCGCTTACTAATGTAATAAACTGGCCTTTGGACCTTAGCCTCTTCCTGAATAAGAGCAGCACTTAGAGCATGTGATGAAACAACTAAGTATAAGAACAACTCCTCTCCATCTCGGGGTTTAGAAAGCATTGGCGGTGACTCCATATGCTTAATTACCTCTTCGAATGTCGTTTGACACTCAGGAGTCCACTGAAACTCTTTCTTTCCCTTTTTCAAAGCATCGAACAGCGGGATGCACCGATCTGTTGCTTTCGAGATGAATCGGTTAAGGGCAGCAACCTTTCCATTCAAACTTTGAAGCTCTTTCTTTGTCCTCGGGGCTTGCATATCTCTTAAGCCCGTGACTTGAGAAGGATTTGCCTTTATACCCCTGGAATTGACCATGAACCCATAGGAATTTTCCCGATGAAACTCCAAATGAGCACTTAAGAGGGTTTAGCTTCATGTCATACTTTCTAAGTATATGAAACATTTCTGCCAGATTCTCCAGATGATCCCCTGCTTTCCTTGACTTGACCAACATATCATCTACATAAACGTCCATAGTGTTCCCGATTTGGGATTTGAACATGGAATTCACGAGGCGTTGGTACGTAGCCCCTGTATTCTTCAGTCCAAACGGCATAACTTTATAGCAATATAACCCCCTGTTAGTTATGAAGCTTGTATTTTCCTTATCTGGCTTATGCATCATGATTTGGTTATACCCGGAATATGCATCCATAAATGATAACAGTTCGTGCCCCGCAGTAGCATCAACGAGTTGATCAATTCGTGGTAATGGAACTGTCTTTGGGACACGCCTTGTTAAGATCTGAGTAATCTATGCATACTCTCCACTTGCCGTTGGACTTCTTAACTAGAACTGGATTTGGCACCCAGTCGGGATATGTAGACCCTCGTTTAAAGTTATTTTTGAGCAATCGGTCTACATCTTCTCTTAAAGCCTCAGATCTTTCAAGTCCTTGAATTCGTCTTTTTTGTTTTACAGGAGTCAAACTGGGATTGATATTCAATTTGTGAACAATTACATCAGGTGATATTCCACACATGTCGGAATGCGTCTAGGCGAAGACATCTAAATTTGCTTTTAAAAATAATACCAAATCCTTCTGCAATTTGAGGCCCACTTGGGAACCTATTTTTAAGACTCGGTTTGGATCTTTATCCTGTATTGGAATAGAGATGGTGTCCTCGGCTGACGCCGCTCTGTCTTCCCTCATACTGGTTTTTCTTGGATCAATTTCCTTCTGGGCTCCGCTATGTTCTCCAGTATGAGGGCCCCTCTCTAATTGCTACAAGGGGAGGTCTTGGATGCGGAGTGGAGGATCCACGTCCTTTTTCATTTCCTTCTTCCTTGCTTCAGCAAGTTCAACCAGATTGCACTCTCTAGTCGCCTGTTGGTCACCTTTGACTACCCCAATCCCATTCTCGGTCGGAAATTTTATCGTAAGGCACCACGGGGCCATCGTTATTCTAAATGTCGCGAGAGTCAGCCTACCAAGGAAAGCATTATAAGTAGAAAGTTCATCAATTATGACAAAGACTTGTCTCTGTGCGTCCTTCTGTTCTCCTTCGCCAAACTCTATAAGCAGATTGATAATACCAATTGGCTGGACAGCTTGTCCTATGAACCAGTGGATTTTATTCTCGCAAGCTTTCACATCATCCATAAAGAGTTTCATCCTATGAAATGCATTGATGAAAAGGACATTAACGGATGCCCCACTATCAACTAGAACTCTTTTGACAATGGCTGGAACCAAGCCAATGGTTATTACCATTGGATCCACGGTTGGAGCTATCAATCCATCTGAATCCTTATCCTTGAACATAATATCGTCACACGAGATCCTTGGTATCTTTGCTGAAAAGGCTTCATCGATAATCATCAGCTCTTCTTCTTTCAGTTGGATCTTTGCTTCGCCAGAGTATTTCACAATGTCCCCCAGCTTCTTCCGGCTGGGTGTAGACCACCTGAAATTGAATTGATAATCAACCTTGGAATTTCAGCGATTGCAGCATTCTCATTTTGCGTGGGTTATCCCGTAGAGGCTCCCTGGCTCTGAGGATTTTGGTTGCTCTGGGGGCTCTTCGTATGCTGCTGAAATCTGTTTTTTCTTATCAACTCTTCAATTAGGTTCTTCAAGTGTCTGCATTCGTTTGTACTATGACCAGGCTGGTTATGAAAACGACAAAACCTACCCGATTTGATTGCGGCATCACTGGGTTTCACTTGCTTAGGTACTGGGTAATCTTCAGTGACTTTGGTTGCCATAAAGATATTTTCCACGGTGTCGTTTAAAGGAGTTAACTCTGAATTCTCAAAGAAACGAATCTTTATGTCAGATCAGTTGTCTCATCCATCATATCCTCTTTTCTGACCACCGGGATTCTTCTGGTCACCTTTAGCATTGTTATTTTTCTTCTCGGATTGCATACTATTTTCAGGAACTTCTACAGCATGGGTCCTCGTCCACGCCTATGTACTCCTCAGCTTTGTCAAACAATTCTTCGAGAGTAGTTGGCTTCTTCTTCTTAATCCACCGTCCGAGCTTGGTCTTCTTGCTTATGGCTCCTTTCAATGCCATTAAAGCTAGACAAGGCTCATAGTTTCCAAATTCAGCTACGGTAAAATTGAAGCCGGTAAGAAAATCCCTTATGGATTCTCCTGGTCTTTGTTCAAGCTCATTTAATTCCATAACATCACGCAATTTCGTCGCCTGGAGCCTGAACTGCTCTTGAAACAGTCCAAGGTTGCAAAGTCATCTACAGTTCTGGGCGGTAACTTGGTGTACCAAAGTGATGCAACCCCCTCAAGATAAGTAGGAAAGTATAAGCACTTCAACTCGTCTGTGGCCCGTGCTCCATCCATATGCTGATCATACTTAAACAAGAAGACATTAGGATCACTCGTCCCATTGTAAGTTTGAATTATCGAAGGTTTAAATTTGTTTGGATACGGAGCCATATTAATTCTTTCCGTAAGCGGGGTTTTAGTAGGGGCAAACCGCCAGTCCTTCTCATTACTTTGCTCTTTCTGGCTTTTCTTCATTATTTTGCGAACCATCTCCGATAGACGCTCCTTCTCGTTAAGCTGGTCCACAGGGCGGACGCCTTCATCTTTACCAGATGTTTGCCTAAGCAAATGGTCGTGGTTCAGATTCCGAGGCCCTGGGCCTCCCACTTGGGAAGGTGCCCATTTGGTAGCACCAAACGCTTGTCGAGAAGTTGCTTTATCGGAACGATCGCGTGGTAGAGGCTTTGCTTCCTTTCGAGGATTGTTAGGATTTGTGACTTCTTGGATAGAATTTCCTCGAATGGGACTTAAGGAAGAGGATCCTGCATTTTTTGTATGGTTCATTTGAGCTGACTTAGCATGAGCGGCCTCCATGGTGACTTTTGCTGTAGCGGCTTGCATGGCAAACACCGACTCAAGTTTCTTCAACACGACACTATTTGCAATGTCCATTTGACTTGTAATGCCTGCAACAGCTTCATCTAATTCCCTTATTGTCATGGCATCTCTGGCCCTAGAACTTTCGCCAACTTCAAATGGGTTGGTGAGAGGGGTATTTTCATTGTTGGTGGCAACGTCAGCATCTTCGATATCTTTACTAGCATTCTTCTTCGACGGTCTACCCATGATTTCGGACAAGGACTTGAATTTGACGGCAAACTTGTCGAGTGGATTAAATCGTGGTCCTGTAAGATCTATGGTAGAGGTAGGATTAGATTCCCAATGCAAGGCCTTGTACCTTGTGAGAGAGTGTGAGAGAATGGAAGATCGAATGCGGCCCCACGGTGGGTGCCAAATGTTGATTCCGAAATTAGAATCAACACTGAAGGGACTAAAAGTACTTCACCAAAAAGGCTTGAAAACAAGAAATGGAGCCACAAGAATGTAGAAAATGCAAATAAAGGAAGACACGAGATTTTATAGTGGTTCGATCAAGCTTGATTTGCATCTACTTCGGAGAACGATTCCATTAATGCATTAACAGTTACAATACAAGCAAATCCTCCCATTACATTCATTATGAATCTCTCTACTCTCTTCTTTAGATTTATTTGAAATCACCGAAAGAAGTTGATGAAGCTTTTCAAATCTAGACTTTCTCACAAACTTTAGTGGATTTCCATGATTTCATGTTGAATTCGGAGTTAGATCTTCGATTAGGGATGGTTGAAAATGATTGAATCACTTAGAGAAGGTTGAAATTGTGTTGGACAGCCCTTCAGGAAATGTTGCTTCCGAAATTAGAATCAACACCAAAGGTACTAAAAGTACTTCACCAAAAAGGCTTGAAAACAAGAAATGGAGCCACAAGAATATAGAAAATGCAAATAAAGGAAGACACGAGATTTTATAGTGGTTCGATCAAGCTTGATCTACATCCACTTCGGAGAATGATTCCATTAATGCATTAACAGTTACAAAACAAGCAAATCCTCTCATTACATTCATTATGAATCTCTCTACTCTCTTCTTTATATTTATTTGAAATCACCGGAAGAAGTTGATGAAGCTCTTCAAATCATGACTTTCTCACAAACTTTAGTGGATTTCCATGATTTCATGTTGAATTCGGAGTTAGATCTTCGATTAGGGATGGCTGAAGATGATTGAATCACTTAGAGAAGGTTGAAATTGTGTTGGACAGCCCTTCGAGATCACAAAATTCGGCCCCCATTAATGGGGGGTTGGTCCTATATTTATAAGTGTGGAGAATGTTGAGATATAGCCTCTGGGACCACCGATCGGTATAAACTAATATTTACAAGTTTTCCATTGGCCAATTACCTCCAGTTGTCAGTAGACTTCATGCCTTGCCGACCGGTATTTCAATCAATATAACCGACCGGTATCCTTATCAACATAGCCGATCGGTGTCTTTGTCAACATAGCCGATCAGTGTCTTTGTCAACATAGCCAACTGGCGTCTTCATCAATATAGCCGATCAGTGTCCTTGAACATGACCGATCAGTATGCTTGTATTTCACTTATGTGGTGCGTGTCTGCTCCTCTACCAACCGGCGCTTTTTTGCTCTGATCGACCAATGTCTTTGAACACAACCGACCGGTATGCCAGGATAGTAACCGACCGGCGGTGTTGGATGTGAGTTGAATCAAGGATCTTTGGGTATGAATTCGACCGACCAGTGCCCACCTTCTTTGATCAAATAGTTATGGATTGAATTACGGTGACTTCCTAGCTTTTGTCAGTGTTTTGATCCATCAATATGTGTACGATTTTTAGGGAGTAAACAATATATATATATATAATTCTGTAAATTCTTGAATTAAAAAATAGTGTTATAAATAAGTATTATAAAGTAAGAAATCATATGAAATCATAAATATAAACTATATAAACATATTTACAAAATTATAAAGTTTAAAACTATATAAATTTAAGTATATAAATATATACGTATATATATATATATATATATATATATATATATATATATAACTTATAAACTTAAAAACTTGAGTTTAAAGTCAAAAGTAAGATAGAAAAATTAATTAGAATAGGACTTGAAAACGAAATTTGTAGTTTTCTCTCTCCAATGGAGATAGGAAAGGCGATCAACCCAAAAAATTAATTTACCAACTGAAACCGATAGGTTTCGATCCACAAACAACCTTCAGCTATTACCTTCTTTGCTGATAAGCCATACAACAATCGTGGAGTTTTCTCTCCCATGGGGAGAGAAATTCCCAAGCCAAACGCCATATTCAATCCATCAAAATTCTGGATCAAAACTCGAAATTCGGTGTTTCGGTTCCGTGCCGAGATCGCCACTTGTTTTATATCGAATTGGAAGATGACGCTGTATTTCAATAAGTCGGATCTAAGAAAGCACCGCCTCTTCAATTAACCTAGGATCAATAGGGCTTCTTATACTTTCATCACAATGGTAACAGATTTGATTTTCAAGTATCCCTACGCTTGATTCAACAAGGATCAAGTTAAACCGATCCCTTTCAGCGAATCTCAAAAGCGTAGCGGATCTAGTCGATCTATAAAGGGATAAATCGTTTCTACTAGATTTTAACGAAGTCATTGATTTGGTTTCAACTTCAAGGTTTGCAGTACCAGTTTGGTTTGAGAGCTACTGTTTATCTATTTTTTTGGGCGTTCTGATTTAATGGAAAATTCATTTTCACTAATGCGATAATGAAATACGATTTTGTCCGAACGTCTTAAATCTCCAACAAGTAGGGTGTAATCTAATTGATTTATCTGGAGCATGGTTTACATAGCAGCAAATTATTCAATTCTGGAGTTTGTGGAAAATACGGAAATAAATGGTTGTAAGTAGAATCAAAGACGACATCTTTGTATGAGCCTAAATCTGCAGATTTTAAACATGTGTACCCTTCTTATGTTTGAAGTGCAGATTTGGGATCATATATAAAATAAGATTGCTTGGTTCTTATTTGTGAATCTGTCAGTTCATTATCCTATGAGAAGAAATGCTGATGCGAGAGTTGCTTAAAATGAGTTTTTCATGATTTTTGGGGAGGAACTTAAGGCAATATTTTCTGCTTTCTGGAAGCCATATGTGCATCTTCTTTTCATCTACATGTGAACCAATTTATGTTTTTGTGGAGAAGGTTTCAGAAATGTGGTTTTAGAAGGTTGATTGGGTTTGTTTATCCGATGTAAGGCAATTTGATTTTGGAATAGGACTTCAACAATGTTCACGCAGTTTGATATGTAATATTACTTCAGAAATAAGGTGATGTTATTGACAAAAACCAATTTCTCTAAAGAAGATGAATTCATGCTTGGTTACTGATCATGGACGTTAACTGATAAGGATGACGGTTAGAAGTAACGGAATGGTGGAAAACTGTTTTAATCTCTGCCACTCGGAGAATAGACTTGAAGGATAGTAATAAAGGATTAGAAGTGCAGCGGGATCACACTTCCTATGGAGTTGGTAACCTCATTATGGGTTCAAAACTACCTTTTAGGATTTAATTTAGTACTTCGTATGTGATTTGTTTTATGCTTTTCAGTTTGTATTTAGGTTAGTATGCTAACCTTATTATGTACTTTTCTAGTTGTTAATAAAAGTGAACCAATTTTCAAAAAAAAAATTGAAGTTTGAAAGTCAGAATAGAGTTTGAATTTGAATTTGAACTTGGAGTGCTAGTTAGAGTCTTACATAAACTAGACTCTATTACTATATTTATCTTGAAATCTTGAAATCTTGATTACTCATGAGTCTTGAATCTTCTCTGAATTATGAATCTCTAAAAGATCTTAAACTGTACAGTCTTTAGTATTAGTTCCTGTATATAAATCTTGCATGTGTGTGTGTGTGTGTATATATATATATCCTAGATAGAGGTGTTAGTATATATTTTAAAGTTAATTAATATTGAAATAAGGTTGTTGTCATTAAAACTCCATTCTCCAACAGAAGATTTCAAATTTTCAGATGGAGGCTTCGTTGTATGACCCGAGTTTCGTATTCGGTATCTGATTATGAATGTTGTTTATTGATATTCATTGAGTTATACTTTTTAAATTGAGAATAATACTAGTTTTGGATTTATATTAAATATCCTCTATGTTATAATAATCATAGTAGTTATTAGTTGTCATTTTAGCAACATTAATTGGCTATTAGTGTTATTAATTGATTATTCATAAGAAAATCTACCTACGCTTATAAGCGTTGCGAAAAAAATTTACAAACGCTTATAAGTGTCGTGAAAGAAAATCTACCAACGCTTACAAGCGTTGTGGAAGAAAATCTACCAACGCTTATAAGCATTGCGAAGGAAGATATACCAATGCTTATAAGCGTTGTAAGATAAAATCTACCAATGCTTATATGCGTTGGAAATAAGTTGCCATGCCCCCATAGCAAAACTAATAAGTCTTGCTGAAATTAATTATGATAGTTATACTCGTTGGTAATCACCTATTATGGTGTAGTGCATGGTATAACGGATGCATTCTATGTCTCAATGTTGTGAAGACGTATCATCTCGATAGAGTATTGAGGCAGTTTGGTAGAGTGCAGATCATTCCTATGGCTCATATTCCTCCCGTTACAACGAATGCAAGACGAGGTGCAACATCAACCACATACACTCGAGTGTGTTATCAGTTCTTGGAAAGTATTTAGGAGAATTGTTTCAATCATGTTATTGTCGAAGGACGTAGATCAATACCACTCAATCAATCTTTTTTGAGCTGCACCGATGATTATATGGAGTGGTACAAGGATCATTGTGTTGTACAAGTTCACAATCCAGCACGCTTACCAGATAATATAGTAAATGGAGCATCTCATTTCCAGCCTACATACGACCAATTTTACTCGGTATATTGTATTTATTATTAGTAGATAATATAATGATTAGATAATAATACAATGATTGTCATCATACATAAAACCAAAACTCATATTTTCGCAGACCCTTCATGATGTGCATGGTATGTTGGATGAGGCAAACACTCAAGTGTCTACTGCTAGGGTTGTTAGTGGACGCTACATTCGTCATCAACAATAGCCTAATTATTTGATGCTTGGATGTATGTGGTTTGGTATTTTGAATGTATATATATGTGTATTGCAGTGCATAGTGGGTTGACTATCTCAGTTATTTATGTTCTATAAGCTAAATTTGAATTATGTAATCTGAAATTGTGTTTTGTAACCTGAAACTGATTTATGCGTAACTTGATGATTGTGGTTTATAGGCTATAGACTTGTTTGATTGTTTTTGTGTTGTGCATGGTCTGTGGTATATAAAATTATTTTGATCAACGTGATTTGTAGTATATAAACTTGTGCAGTGCTTGAAATGTTGATGGGTTGATATTTTTTTGAGTTTCTTGTTCTATCACGCACTAACAAGGCGTGGTTTTAGAAGAAACCACGTATAGGTAATGCGTGGCAGGGAAAATATCAAGTACCATATGTGCGTGGTCTGTCAACTAACCATGTATTGCTACTACGACCTGGAACATAAATAACGTAGGGTCCTTACATAGTGAAAAAAATTATGAAAAATTTATGAAATGTGGATTTACATTTAAAATTTGTGTATTTAAACTATATTTTATATGTGGATTTACGTGAAAAGTTGTTGTATTTAAACTATATTTACATGATTTTTTTTGAAATGTGGTACATGAAAATTTTGAAATGTGGATTTACTAATAATATTTTGATGTCATCTATGATGAAAATTATGCTAACATGAAATTTTCGGAAAGTTTAAAGCTATATTTAGATGTCTTTTCTAGGTGGTAAATTTTTTCACCAAATGGTTTCACTTCACAATGGAAAAACGTGGATTAAAGCAAAACCACATTGGAATTTATGTGGATCGACCAATATCCACGCAGTATCTTTACGAGGTGGGCATACGTACCACGTAGTATCGATACGACCTGGAACCTAAATAATGTAGGTTCCCTATGTGGTGAACCTAAACTTGCAAAAAAAAATAGAGATGAACCATCAATCTGCATACCAACTATAGACAACATCCAATTTGCAAGAAACATTTAAATTCCAAGCACTATACCTAAAATACAATTGCCGTACAAGCAACAATACCATTACAAACAACAATAGCTTTACAAATGACTTGCAATTTCCAAACAATATCCGATGCAAAATAAATTTTCATTCCATATATGTCTCTAATGAAAAACAAAGTCAGTAATACAATAGCCAAACAACAACAAATTTCCAAATACATTCTCATTTCATTTGCCATCCAAAACAAAGTCACTAATGTAATTTCCAAACAACATCCAATTTCCAAGCAGATGGCTTTCTCATTTCATTTTGCCAACCAAACTACTTCCAATCTACATACGAATTTCATTCCTTCTAAGCTTGTCTTCTATCAGTGTAAATATACTCCCATTTACTTGCATCTGTATCGCAAGCCATGAACCATTTCGAATAAATAGGTCGCACGGGGTGTTTGTCCTGAAGCTTTACCTGCAAGTCATGATCCATGAGCCTTGAAAAGAAACGAAATAATTTCAATTTTATGAATTTAAAAGTTGTATACCTGAACAAAATGATCTTGGTTAATGAAAGTTATCGCAATTTCAGTGCGCTACACTAGTGGAGGCACTTTTCCTTTCAATGGTAGTATTGTCATCATAAGTCTTTCACTAATGCTGAATAGTACAACATTATACCTAGTTGCAATAATATAAGCAACATCGGGCATTAGCATCCACTTTTCCATTGGCGCAAACCCTTTATCTTCATGCATAAGGCTTTTTAGGAATAATTGAACTTCTACCGTGCTCTATGAAAACTTGATCGTCGAAACTTTGATTTTTGTATAAGTCTTCGTATAATTATCTTCTAATTTGGCTCCAATTAGATTCTCCCAAACCAAAAAAAGCAGCAACACATCGATATCCACAATTACCGTTCGATTGAACATCAATAATATCTGTAACATAATCCTTCAACTCTAATGGAATTTGAGAAAAATAAGTTCTCATGCCTTCAGTTAGTTCTTCTAACTGCAAAATTAATATAGTAAGTTAATATATAACTACACGTATATTCAAATAAAATGATTATTACCTTTTTTCTATTTATGAATAGGAAGCTTATCAGTACGAGCTTTTTACGGAGTATACAAACATCGAGAATAAACATTTTCGACAAGCTCAAATGACGAAGGCATCGTTTTACTCGAAGTATTATAAGTTTTTTTTTCTTTCTCTTCCACGTGTCTTATAACGACCCACTATTTCGAACTATTCAAATCGACAATAAACCACACATGTCATACCTGAATTTCTCAGAACAGTGAATTGTTATTTTAACTTTTGAGGTAAATACAAATATCAGAACACAGAATCACAGACATGGAAGCAGAGTAACTCGTAGCGGAAATATAATAGTACATAGGTTCTTACATGATACATGATACATAATGGTACATAATGACTCATAGGCTCATATAATAGATAGAGTACATATAGATGACTAATAATAAGCCTCGATAATAGAGATAACTAGGTAGTTGATAATTGGAGGATCCAAATGAGATGCCAATCTCCAAAGTGCGTCACAAACGGCTATGGCGCTCAAACTGACCCAAGCATACGGTCAAAGAAACAATATACTCGAGTCAGGACAAATAGTCTCATATAAGTGAATTAACTCAAATGAAGTGTTCACTGAAGTGTACAATAACTTAACGGATGTTTGGGATTCCATCCTCTAAGGATCCGCGAAAAAAATATATAGATAATAGTACGCTATTATAATAATGTCTATACCGTAGTGTAAATATAATGAAAGTAGCTTAAGCGGGATTACATTTTTACCCTTACACCGTTTATAATACCGAGTCTATACAGTACCATAAACCCAACCTAACATGGTGGCATCAGAGGGCACTCCATAGGTACGATACAAATCAAAATCGTAGGATGCTCGATAAGGATAATATGACAAGGCACACGAGGAATACCCACGGTAGGATTCTACCGGATTGTGGCCCCCGGGCCGATGGTATCGCATAGTAGCAACTACCGCCCACCTCAAACAACACTCCCATAATCAAAGGGGCCCCCAAATCAATCATATAGTAATAGAGATGGTATAGAAGAAGCGTGTTCGATCAGAGGTGCGACCTCACTTAACCCGGGTATGGCTTCTGTTTTAGTCATTTTAATTTTGACCCGAAGGTCAAGGCCAATCCATCAGCTTTCTCTTTCTTCAAATCCAGTAATCGGCTCCATACCATCCTACTTCATTTTGGAATATCCACCGCGTACACAGTTGCTAAAGTGGTATCAGTAGTGGCAGAGAGTATGACATCTACCGACTTCGGTCTCTTTAATAACCAAACGTTTACATTTTTCACACCGTGGCCATCAGCTTTTGAAAACATATTTCAAGTATCGCAAATCAATATATTTCTAGTTTGCCCCAAAAATCGATTACTCAAGTAATTTACCATTGGTTCGATTAAGATTACAAATCCAATCTTTACAATTGTCCTTTGCCAACCATTGATTTTAAAGTTTCAACTTCCACGAAATATCGTTATCTATTGAAATCCTTTATTTCACCCTTCCCGGTTTCACTAGACTGGATTGGACACAAATCTTGTTTGATTTTATAAAATAAATCTAAAATAGGTAAGTCTGGAAATAACATATGTATTAAATTTAAAAACAATGCATACACGTATATGTACTTATGTAATTGGTTGTAAGATGATATGAAACCTTTATTTGCCAAAAACAGTCATGAGTTTACTTTGAATTTATAAAATATGGTAAGAAAGTAACTTTTAGAAACGTAGTGTATACATACATACATATATATATGTATGTATATACACACACTTATGTAAATAGTAGGAAACAATTATAAATTTTATAAAGAAAGTTTACTAAGTTAAGTAGTGTGAAAAAGTTGCATTTACGGAAATATAGTTTTATTCAAACAACAATGATCCAATCCAACCTAAATCTATGTTCAAAATTTACCCTTTTAATCTAGATTTCACATGTAAATCAAATTTCCTTTATTTGGTCCACCTTCGATTTCCAAACCAATTTTTACCTTTGATTTAACACATCCTTTTAATATAATGAGTCCCCAAAATATTCAACGTTAGTCGTTAACCAAAAATAATGATTTGTTGAATTTCAGCTTATTGATAGAACCCATATTCATTTTCTTAGGTAAGGAATATTCCTTTTTATACCATAATTTGACAAACTACATTATTACGGTAATACTTCTTACATTAAGATGGTGAAAAATCATATATTAAATAAGTTCCCAACACTTAACACATCTTTATAAAACCCTTTGTATTGAATTTCATGCCAAATTTAAATTTCCATATTACAAAATCTAATTTTATGAAACCCAAAGTTTATGTCGAATTTATTTAAAATAATTTTTAACTTACTGCGTTAACTTGTATAATCACCTTTAAAACTAATTTACATCCAAATTGAATTCTTATATAATTCAAGTTAAATTTGAACAAATCCTTTTAAACATTTATTTACGCTACACGCAATCTTCATAAATACTATTTACAAAATCGAACACATATTTTAAAATAATTTATTGGCCACGGTGTCCGTATAAATTTTTCTATCATATGGTCAGGTGATACGGATATTTATCATTTCAATCATTTATAAAATATTCGAATCTTGAGTATGTATCATCTAAACCCGCATCCCAAATCGATTCGAATATACAGTTGTCCGGGTATGTATCATTTCAACCCGTATTGGTTTTCTATTCTATAAGGAACTTGCATGGTTAGAATAATAAACATAACATATCACACATAATATCCATATTGTTCATGTAAGGAAATGTTGTGCGTGTCACATGTGCATAATCACAAAGAAAAAAATCTAGAGCACCCTAGCATTTAATTCAACATCACAAGTTTTTAATTCACTTAATAATCAATTAGTCGTGAGTGAGAAAAAGTCACCTTCCATGGAAAAATGAGAAGACGCGATATCAGTAGAACGACACTAACGGCTACAAGGAGAAATTCATTACCTAGAACCAAGGCATGATTTTTATTTAGAACAACAAATAAATTTTATGCGAAAATTTACGCAAATGGTTCCAATCAAAAATAATTGGCCTGCCATGATGATTTACACAAGAAGCAATTTAACAATGCAACACATATATATTCTAGTTTATATATATATATATAGTTAAGAGCAAAAAATGACGATTGGAAGGAAAAAAACTCACGGCAAGCACGGAGTACGTCGTCGGAGAGGGGGAGCTGAGCTTGGACGAGACGCTGGAGACTTGAGCGGCGCAGATGGACTTGACCAGTGGTGGTTGTGACGACGGACGAAGGTGGATCTTCGACTTCCCGAGGCTATTGACTATGTTTTTCCCATAGCTTAACAGGCTTTACGCTGGAAAGGAGCGGAACAGCGGACTGGGTGGAAGAGCAGAGGTGCGGTCATCTCGTTTGGTGCGCGCTGATGGTTCAAGTGACTATGCGGCGGCTTGTGTGGTGGCACACTGCTTAGTTCGTCGATTTTTTTCTTTCTTGTGCAGCTCTGGTTTCAGCGAGGTGACGGAGAAAATTTTCTAAGTGGCTGGAGCAAAGAAGGACTGGGGTCGAAGCTTAAGGGGGTGACAGCCTGTGATGGCCAGGCATGTGAAGCGAGGAGGCATTGGGTGAGATGGCTGATGAAACGCGACTGCTCAGAAAAATGGGTAGGAAGAAAATTGGTGTAAGAGAAAATGGGTTAAATGAGAGAGAACTTGCGTGAATCTACTTCTGCCACTCAAAAGCGCAACTTTGTTTCTTTTTTGAGTAACGTAGAGTTTGGGTTAGAAAAGGTGATGGAAGAAGGAGCGTTCAAAGTTCAGAAAGTGGAAAGCAGTGGTACAAATTTGGGGTTTATATTCCTGTCATTCGAAATATTTTATTTGAGTATAGTATTGTGTTCTCTGCACATGAACTGTTTGAAATCGTTGGGCGCTGTTTCAAAAATCTTTGTAACTAACAGAGGAAGTTTTAGAGCTGCTGCCATATTTTTAGGGAGACTAAAAATTTCAGCTTGAAGGAGCAACGTGGAGAAATATTTCAGAGGTAGAAGGACACTTGTTAATAGAGATAAGTGTCAAAGTTGGCTGAAAATTGTCTACCGTTATTGCATGGTTCACATTTGTGTTCACACCGTTCATTTCCTTCTTTTGTTTTGTTAACGTGTACAAGAAATTAATTTTTTTCATCAATATAAAGACCCGAACGGATGATGCCACAACCGCACTAACGAACGTTATTTATTTTTTAAGCATGTTTTTAGGTATTATTGAAAATGCACGGATAAGCAACGCTGGAATTTATTACCGAGAAATGTTGAATTTATCAACGTTAAATTTTAGAAATTTAATTAAAATAAATTTTTTTCCTCGATATTAAAACTATTAAATCGCCTTTTTTTCTCTTTTCTCTTTTATAATTATTAATTCATTCTTTTATTCTTTAAATTTTTCGAGATCGTTACATCCCCCCTTACTTAAAGCTTTTCGTTCTCGAAAAGGAATCGATCAAAGAATAGATAGCAACAGATAGATAAGATAAATAAATTCAACGAATATTACCTGGGTGAATAATTCCGGATTTGAAGCACGCATGCTCTCCTCTGTCTCCCAAGTACAATCTCGATCATCTTCACTCCACTGCACTCTGACCAAGTTGGCTGATTTTCTTCTAAATTGCTTTGTACCTCTATCAACTATATGAAGTGGTCTCCTTTCAACAGTCAAGTTAGGTTTGATATTCAAGCTATCCAGTGCAGTCGGCTAAACATAAGAAGAAGGATCATGCAAACACTTCCGAAGGTAGGATATATGAAACACATTATGCACTCCTACAAACTTTTCAGGCAAATCAATGCGATAAGCCAAGGGACCAATTTTCTCTAATGTATGGAATGGGCCAATAAATCTTGGAGCTTGCTTTCCTCTTCGTCCAAATCGAATTACGTTCTTTAACGGTGAGATCCTTAAGAAGACTTGATCTCCAACTTCAAACTCCAACTTCTTCCTTCTCCTATCTACATACTTCTTTTGACGATCTTGAGAAATTCTTATCTTGTTCCTAATATCTAAAACTTTCTATGCTGCCTCCTTAATCATATCTGGCCCAAGAAGTACACGATCTCCAGATTCAATCCAACTAGCAGACGATCTACATGGTCTCCCTACAAGGCTTCGAATGGGGATCTTTTAATGCTAGCCTAGAATTCAAACGACAGAAATTCAAGATTTGTATTTAGGAAAAAATTCAAATTCGTACACTTAAGATTTACCTGGTAACTATTATTATATGTGAATTCAACGAGATGAATATGATCTTCCCAAGATCCTCCATAGTCAAGGATGCAAGCGCGAAAGAGATCTTCCAATACCTGATTCAACCTTTCCATTTGACCATCTGTCTGCGGATGGTAGGCAGTACTAAGATTTAATTTAGTACCCAATGCTTTCTGAAATCTTTCCAAAACCTACTTGTGAAGATAGAATCTCAATCACAGACAATACTAGAAGGAACACTGTGCAATCTAACAATTTCTTTCATATACAGCTCGACTAGGCTCGAAGCAGTATGACTAGCTTTAACAAGAAGGAAATGTGCTGACCTGGTCAATCGATCCACGATTACCCAAATGCTCTCGTTTCCTTTTCTTGTCCTAGGGAGACCATCGATAAAATCCATGGAAACTTGATCTCATTTCCAACTAGGAATCTTAAGAGGTTGCAATAATCCAACTACCCTTTGACGATCAGCTTTAATTTGCTGGCAGCTCACACATCTACTAACATAACGAGAAACATCTCGCTATATACCTCTCCACCAAAATATCTTCTTCATAGAACATCTTGTTTACACCTGGATGAATAGAGAGTCTGGACTGGTGACATTCTCTTAATACTTCCTGTCTCAGGCCATCAACATTTGGAACACATATTCTATTTCTAATTCGTAGGATCCCTTTATTATCAATCCGGGCATCCATCTTACGATGATCTCCTACTTCTCTGTTCCGAACTTTCTCCTTGATTAGTCTAATTATCCTGTCTTCATCCTGCTTGGCTGTAATCCGATCCACAAGGGGTAATGAAACTGAAATTTGACACATCATAGCCTACTTCCGACTTAATGCATCGGCCACCACATTTGCCTTTCCCGGAGTGTAGTTATGTCAAGGTCATAGAAAGCGAGGAACTCAAGCCATCTAACTTGTCATTGATTCAGGTCTTTCTGGGAGAATATATACTTAAGAGATTGATGGTCAGTAAATAATTCAAATTTGGTTCCCAAAAGATAATGTTGCCACAATTTCAAAGCAAATACTACTGCAAGTAACTCTAGATCATGGGCCGCATAATTTTCTTCATGATTCTTAAGCTGTCGGCTAGCGTATATGATTACTCTTCCATTTTGCATTAGAGCAGCTCCCAAACCTTCTTTACAAGCATCAGTATAAACTGTAAATCCTTCATTTCCATTAGGGATGGTGACAACAGGTGCAAAAGTAAGTTTTTGCTTTAGCTCTACAAAGGCGGTTTCACACTTATCGCTCTAAATAAACTTAACGTTCTTCCGTGTCAAAGTAGTCAAATGTGCGGCAATACGGGCAAAATTCTCTATGAATCTTCGATAGTATTCTGCCAGGCCTAGAAAACTACAAACTTCAGTGGTGTTCTTTCCAATCATTGATCGCAGCGATCTTGGATGGATCAACCGAAATTCCATTTTCAGAAAATATATGACCGAGATAACGAATTTCATTCTGCCAGAAATGGCACTTGGCAAATTTAGCTTTCAGTTGGTGTTCCCTTAAATTTCCAAGTACATACTCCAAGTAAGCTATATGTTCCCTTTTGGATTTAGAAAAGACTAGAATATCATCAACAAATACAAGGACAAATTTATTGAGAATGTCGCGGAAAACACGATTCATAAGATCGACAAAGAAGGCTGGAGCGTTAGTCAAGCCAAATGGCATAACCAACAACTCGTAGAAACCATTCTCTGTACGAAAGGAAGTCTTGGAAATCCTTTCCTCAGCTACTCTAAGCTGATGAAAACCAGTGACGAGATCGAGTTGAGAGAAAACTATGGCTCCATAGAGCTGATCAAACATATCGTTGATTCGTGGCATTGGGTATTTGTTTTTCAGAGTAAGCTTGTTTAGTTCTCGATAATCAACACACATCCTTAGTGATCCATCCAATTTGGTCACAAACACCACAGTGGCTCCCCATTCGGAATAACTTGGTCTGATGAGCCATTTTGAGAGTAAATCTTCAACTTGCGCCTTCAATTCAGCTTTTTACTTTGGTGCCATTCTTCGAGGTGGAAGAACTATGGGACGTGCTCCAGGGATAAGGTCTATACCGAATTCAATTTCTCACTTAAGAGGAAGACCCATTATTTCGCCAAATACATCGGGATAATATTGGACAATTGAGGTGGAACTAAGATCGCTGAAATGAGAATCAAGCAAGAAGACAAAGCTGTCTGCATACTCCATTGGCATACTACATGCAATTTTTAAAGAACTTCCATTTTCATCATTTAAATTAGCATTTCTAGCTCTGCACGAGATCTTCACATCATATTTTCTCAACCAATCACCTCCAAGAAGGATATCGAAGGCATCAAAGCCAAGCACATAAAAGTCACCGATAAAGCAATGCCATTTGTAAAGAGTTTCACGTCCTTACAAATCAAGGTAAGATGGGCAGGACCTCCAATAGGATTGGATACACACAACAATTCAGACGCATACGTGGGACTTAAAGCTTTTTCAAATTTATTACAAAGGTCCATAGAGATAAAACTATGCGAAGCACCAGTGTCAAATAGAACTCGAATAGGATGAGAAAACAAAGTGAAAGCACTTAGAAGCATACCCTTAGTGTCGTCACCTGTGGGAGGGGTGGAAGATGTCATAGCGAAGACTCCGGACGTGCTTCCTTTATTCTGAGTAGGGCAGTTTCTCTTAATATGTCCGAGCTAAAGACAAGCATGGCAAAGTTCATTGCAGGGTAAATGAGTCGGTGGAGCACGAACTCTAGCGGAGTTAGGGCAGTTATTGGAGTAATGACCCTTTTGATGGCAGTTGAAATAAGAAATAGTCGAAATATCAGAGAGAGGTCTCTGGGTATGATATCCAACACCTTGAGAGTTTTGTTGCTTCTTCTTCTGCCAAAACCTTGACTTCCTCTTCTTTGAATTGCTAGATGATCCACGAGATTGAGATGCATGAATAACTTGTTTTCCCTTGATGTTTGGAGAGTTCTCAAATCTAGAGGCATAGTTCATGAGTTATGTGAAAGGCTTGTTAAGATGATTCATCAAATTATCATAGAATTCTGGGCGTGCACCAAGTATGAATTTCTCATTCTTCTGGAGTGGTGTATCAACTAAGTTTAGCCAAATTTGGAAAGCTCATCAAACTTCCTTTCATATTTGGCAAAAGTCATGTTTCCTTGCTTGAGATCCATAAATTCTCGATACAATTTGGATTTCCCGGCATCTAGCATCCATTTGGTTATGAAAGAGTCCCTAAAAGCTTCAAATTTAGGATAGATTCAAAGAAAAAGGATACAAAGCGAAACACGATTTTGCTTAAGATATATCTAAACTGTTACCATGTAAAGTCGGTCTCAGTCGCATGAGCAGTGATATATTCCTACCAATTCCTTACGGCATCCTTAAGTTGCTAGGTGGCCATTTGACGCTTCTGTGCATCAGTAATCTCAAGGCCAGAAAATATCCTCCCTAAATCATTCAATCATTTTTGTGCTACGACGATTGACTCAGAACCAACAAACTTAGTACCTCCTAGTTGAGCGTATCCCTTACAAAGGTTGGTAAACCTTACAGGTTAGACTGGTGCGACTGGCGGCTCGGGCTCAACTGGGTTAACTCCACGACCTCTACCTTGGCCTCTAGCGGTAGTACGTCTGGTAGTCTCTAGGACATTTAAGAGTAGGCTCAGAACTATGGTTTGGTTTAAAATCATAACTTTATAATTAAAACACTTTGAAAACTTTTTAATTTCAAATACTTATACTTTAAAATGCGCTCTCTTGCTTAGATTTGATTCTGATACTGATTTTACTCATTCCGGGATGTTTCCATCCTATCTCTAATGAGTTATTTAGCTCAATAACTAAGGTTAAACCTCAACTCTGATACCAGCTATAATGACCCGCTATTTCAAACCATTCAAATCGATAATAAACCACACATGTTAGACTTAAATCGCTCAAAACAATGAATTGTCAATTTAACTTTTGAGGTAAATACAAATCAGAACACAGAATCACAGACATAGAAGCTGAGTAACTCAC
Source organism: Allium sativum (assembly GCA_030737875.1). Taxonomy (NCBI): domain Eukaryota; kingdom Viridiplantae; phylum Streptophyta; class Magnoliopsida; order Asparagales; family Amaryllidaceae; genus Allium; species Allium sativum. The sequence continues at coordinate 6,874,618 of CM060912.1, forward strand.
AGCGAAAACATAATAGTACATAGGTTCTTACATGATACATGATACATAATAGTACATAATGAGTCATAGGCTCATATAATAGATAGAGTACATATAGATGACTAATAATAAGCCTGGATAATAGAGATAACTATGTAGCTGATAACTGGAGGATCCAAATGAGATGCCAACCTCCAAATTGCGTCATGAACGGCTATGGCGCTCAAGCTGACCCAAGCTTACAGTCAAAGAAACAATATACTCGATTCAAGACTAATAGTATCATATAAGTGAATTAACTCAAATGAAGTGTTCACTGAAATGTACAATAACTTAAAGGATGTCTGGGATTCCATCCTCTAAGGATCCACGAAACTAATCTATACTATACTATTAAAGCTGAGTTCAGAATACTCAACTCTCAACCCTCCTCCCATAGAATCAATATGAGTCTGCCACGTGTATTTCTGCACTCAATCGTCGCACCGTGTGAGTATCGCTTTTAATTCCTCTATCATCCCGAAACACCTCCTCATCATCTTGATATCACCTAACCCTGATTTTAGATTAATGTCATACTAGTCTACTTCGAAGTTCCCAAGCTTGGAACCCAACCCTCAAGGTTTTATTTTTCCGTCAGTTATCCCTCGCCCTAACTTTGACGATTCTTCTCTTTCCCCACACCTCTCCTTCTAGCTATCCAGTCCATCATCGGTATATTTTTATGAGACAATCTATGTTTCTGTTTGATGATTCGATGCAAATTGTCATTACCGACTCAATTTATTCCATTCGAGGTAAAAATCTAACTTATACAGTATATTTTTATGAGAGAATCTATGTTTCTGTTGGATGATTCGATACGGATTGCCATTACCGACTCAATCTATTATATTCGAGGTAAAAAATCTAAGTTATATTGATTTGTAAGATTCGATTTTTAATCCTTTACTAAACTTGGTTATTTCTGAGTTTTCTATATTGGTCTCATATGTATAAGATCCCCTAATTATACACTGCAGGATAAATATGTTGAGACAGCTACAATTTTGGGAGTTCACTCTTAAGACTGGCCTTCTCTGTAATCCATTGGCGAATGCGCACCAAACAAGGTTTGTTGTTCCATTTCAAGCTTCTAATTTACCAAAGATAACATAAGATATGGTGTTTATTTTGAAATTTCAAGCATTTTAATTTGTATGTTCCTTGAATTGTTAATAAAAACTATTTTCGTTCAACTAAAAAAATAGCACTTCCTTCTATTTTTGTGTGCCCGCTTGGCATTTTGAAATATTATTCCTTCTTCGTAGTAAGTTGAATAAATTTAATGTGATCTTCAACTATATATTTGAACTGGATGTTATTTTGACGTATGTTATAGCCTTTATTATGTTGGTTGAAGACGGCATGTTGGTTTATTTGATTCGATGAGTTCTTCATGTGTGTTATACATTATTTTGTTAAGTGGGAACATGCTTTCGTTAAAAGAGCATGTTCTTTTGTGGTTTAAAAGTACAAAGCTTACTTCTGCGTGTTCGTAATCTTACCAAATATAAGGCCTACTTTTTTTTTAACCTGCAAGTGGTTCTAAAAATATAAGACAGGTGGGTGCCTTTCTACAAGCCTGCACACACCATTACCAGCAAATAACTAAATGGTCCATTGTAGCTAATATCCATACCGATTTTGTGAAACTATGTGTCTGCAGTTGAGAACATATTAATCATTTAGTTGCAATTATTATCCTCATTTCTATGAAATGCTCCACTGTCACCTCCTCCCTTCAATTGCATCAAATTTTTAGTGTCCAATCTTCAGCAAAATTTCCTTTTCAGATCCATTTGAATGACTGAAATGTACATTACTTCTTTGCATGATATTCAATTCTATAATTTGCATATTAAAACCAAGTTTTGTTGGAAATCAAAAGGTTTTGATGCAAGATCACTTGGCACCTAGGTTGGTCATTTTATATGCTTCTATCTTATTATGAATAGATGATCTACACGAGCAATTAAACATCAACTGTAACACCCCGAATTTCAATTAACACTAATGGTTAGTAATTAAAGTATAATTAATCTCAGATGTGAGAATCAGGGGAAACGGGCTGCGTCATTGCGTTCGTCTCGGAAAAATACGTGAAATAGAGTCCGAGTTTGCGTAAAACGGGTACCGTATGAAAGAGATATGGACGAACGAAGTTAGACAGAAAAACCCGAAACAGGCCAGAAATGCACTGGCGCACTTGTGAAGTGCGCCAGCACAAAAATACACTGGCGCACTTGGGAAGTGCGCCCATGTCGGGACAGGAAACCTGCACAGTTTCTAGAGAGTTCTGTGGTTGGGTGCACCAGTTTGGGGTTTGGGCTTGGTCTTAGGGCTGGTTTCTGGAGGGTTCCGAAATCTAAGGGTCCTAATCTAATTTAGGGTTAATCTAATGGCCTAAAACACATGCCTAATCTATAAATACACCCTAATACTACCCTAATTCATACTAAAAATAGAAATGATGCCACCATGCCGCCAAAATCAAACTTGAGAGGAACCTCCACTAGTTTATGAAGAAAGTTGCAAGCTAATCAACCTCTAATCATCATCTTCTTCTTGTATAGCAAGTAGTTCTACTACATAAGTTTGCTAATCTTGGTTTTGGTGAGTTTCTATCACTTTAATAACCAATTGCTAAATTAAGTAGATGAGATATGATGAGATCATGCGGTTTTGTATGCGGATTTGTGGGTTTTAAGTCATATGATATGATGTTAGTTTGCTAATCTATGTTTAATGTTAACCCTATGTTTATGCAAGTTAAGTATGTGGGTTTATGCAAGTTAAGTGATGGGTTTCATGCATGCTAAGCATTGGGTTTCATGCATGCTAAGCATTGGGTTTTATGCATGCTAAGTATTTGATTTTATGCATGCTAAGTATTTGATTTTATGCATGCTAAGTGTTTGGTTTTATGCATGTTAAGTATTTGATTTTATGCATGCTAAGTGTTTGGTTTTATGCATACATTATGACATGCAAGTTTACCCTTTTTCTAAATAAGATGCATACATATGCAAGATGACACCTTTGTATGCTATGCATACATATGCATGTTTACCCTATTATGATGCAAGTTCATATGCAAGTTTGTCTCTTTTTATGATATGCATAACATATGCGAGTTTGCCTCTATGTATGACATGTTATGCAAGTTCACATGCAAGTTTAGGTGCAAGTTCATATGTAAGTTTATGTGCAAGTTCATATGCAAGTTTGTCTCTTTTTATGACATGCATAATGCAAGTTTGGGTTAAATGCTAGTTGGGTTTAATGTATGCTCATATATGCAAGTTGACACCTTTTGAACCCATGATAAAGTTATAAGCTATGTTGGTTAAACCCATGACATTTGTGATGAATCTTCCCTTTTATTATGTCACGTTACGAGAACGAATTACGTGGGGAACGATGGGGTTAATATGCATGTTAATAAAATGATGTGGAATGGGTATGCTTAAGAGTAACATAAATTAAATGGACATAATTGGGAATTTACCTATTGAGTTAGGTCTACCCATATTATGGAGTTGGGAATTTACCTATTGAGTTAGGTCTACCCATACTACGGAGTTGGGAATTTACCTATTGAGTTAGGTCTACCCATATTCTGGAAAACATGATTAATTAATTAGGGATAATTAATATAAATTATGAGGGTGATTAATTAGGTGTAATTAATCGACTAAGACACGAGGTTGGACTCAGTTGTAGCGTAAAACTGCCCGGACCCAACCGGCTTAACCAGTTGCAACAAATGTTAGCCCAATGTGAGAGGTCTTAGGCACAAATTAAATACGTGATTAAAGTAAAGACACGAGGTTAGACCCTTTTTATGACATAAGGCTGCCCGGACCCAACCGGCATATCCAGCAGTCATAAAAGACGGTCTAATGTGAGAGGTCTTTATGAGGTCATGATCTTAATTAATTAATTAAGAAACACTTAACCATATTAGCATGTAGAGGGACATGAGGGGTTAAGTGGGTGCCTTGGGTGGCATGAGGAATCTAGTGGGTTGCCTTGGGTGGCAATAGAAAATACGATTAGAATACTTAACCAAAGTGGAACATGTAATTAAAACATGGTTAAAGGGTTAAGTCAGTGCTTTGGGTGGCATGTGGAAATCTAGTGGGTGCCTTGAATGGCAATTAAAATATGATTAATGACTTAACCAAAATTTATAACATGTAAGTGGACATGGGTTAAAGGGTTAAGCGGGATTCACTAGAAATAACAAGCTTAGGTGGTAGCTTGTGGGGGCCCATTTCAACCAATATCCCAAACGTATCTTAGTGGGCTCGACTCTAGTCGAGTGACGGGACACGCATATTGGGCTTGACTATAAGAGGCCAAAATGGGTTAGCGGTGGCAAAGCATGACCAACGGGTTTCATATGCGTGTGTGGACCCGGGCTGGTAAATAAGACGTTGTTGCATCATGTAGATATAAGCCGTGCACCGTTAGTTTTATCAGGTTGCCACGTTGGGGAATGGTACACCCCACGGTGGGGCCAGCACGGGTATCTACGTTAGGGAGCCGATCGAATGGGGAGTAGTGTGTACACCTAGTGGATTGTAGGGCCCCGTGGCGTCTACTTAGTCACCTAGGGGTACGCGAGAACTATTAAGTTAATTTTATAAGTCCATGGGTGGGATCAACCTTTAAGTTAGGAATGACTGGTGTGGTGCAGTTTAGTAATTTACCTTTGGAAGGGTAGATGCGTCTTTATCTTTTATCTTAGTTTAGTTGACTGCTTAGTGTAGCCATTCATCCCCATTAGTTACCGTATATCAGTTTATGTCTTCTCTGGTTACTTTAACGATTGTATTGTTAAAGTTATAGGACTCGCTCAGACTTATGTCTGACCCCGTTATTTTTATCTTTTTTCCCAACCCTCAGGTTATCGGAGTGGGCCCAGTACGAGTGGGCTTTGATCAGGCTGCTTTATTCTCTTTTGGAGCTTGGACCGTAGATGTAGAGCTCAGCTTACCCTTTCTTTTATGGCTATCAGTTCATGTATTGGGATTATGTACTTTTATTTATTAGGATGGATATTTTGTACTTGACTCTTATTTATGGTTTTGGTGTAACCAAACATGTTTTACTTTCCGCTGAAATGAAATGATGTTTTAAATTCTCAAGTATTACTTATATCTGTCTTGTTGTAATTTTTCTGTTCTATATTCACTTAAAAATACTCCACCGATGTTATGGCATTCCCTTAGTGAGTGACCGTAGCGGGTGTGGGGTGTTACACGTGGTATCAGAGCTTAAGGTTACCAGAACAGATAAATTTTTTAGAAAAACTATTTTCTAAGAATATTTTTGAAAGGAGTATTTTCAAAAACATGTCTTTTAAGAGAAAAGTTTTTGAAAGAAAAGCATAATCCCCAATAGCCATATCTATATCTTTCGAATTCTCCGTTTTGAATCTCTTCCTCTCTCGTTTTGAGTTTCCCCTCCGCGTATAGATGACCTTTCTAAGATAGATAAGAATGGAAAACCACTTCAAGGGACTTAGACATTAGTCGGATTAGAAGTTGGTTCAAGAAGGAGGAGGACTGGTATGTATCTATTGGATAGACGATGGGAGGAAGGCTCAAATAGTTGTTTGGTTAATGAAGGATGAAACCTCATTGGTGGGAGGTTACGAGTGGAGAATGGGAAGAAGAAGGCGAGTAGTTATCCTTTTGGAGGAATGGGACACCGTATTAGGATTGTCCAAAGGGGCATGGGCAAGGTATGGAATCTCCTGGAGGGTAGTTGTATTCCCTCGCGGCTAGTGTACCAGATGGGGATAGGACCGTCTAGGTTGGAATTTGGATTTCTTTATTATCCGGTTTGAACTTTATTAGATTCTGACGCATCGAGTTCGTTTATCTCATCATTGTTAGTTGAGTCACTGCACTTAGACACCAGTTTGGTAGATGATCCCTTAGTTGTTTCAAACCCAATTGGGGCTCCATGATGTGTTTGGGTTTGAAAGTTTCTATACTTAGCGTTGAGTTTAGATGTGATGCTTTTTGGGCTTCACGGGCTATGGGTTAGTTTGGGCATGGGCTGGTTATCCAGTAGGGGTGCCGTTTTTGATTTTGAAGGAAGAGTTGTTAGGCTTATGACCCGCTTGGGTAACACTCTCGAGATCTCTTGTAATCTCATGGAATCTGTTATGCTAAGTTATCTAGAATCGCTTGACACGTCGGTCGAGAGTTTGCGATCTGTTAGAGTGGTCCGGGAATACTCGGATGTGTTTGAGGAGGTGAAGGGCTTACCTCCGGAACGGGAGATTGACTTCCGAATATATCTGGTAGACAATGCTAAACCTGTATCTTTACCAGTGCGCCACATGGCTCCTCGCGAGAGGAGGGAACTCCATAAGCAAGTAGGGGAGTTGCTTGAGAAGGGGTCCATAAGACAAAGTATATCGGAGTGGGGTGCTCCAGTAGTTTTTGCTACGAAGGCGGATGGGTCCCTCAGACTTTATGTAGGCTAAAGAGAACTAAATAAACTCACAAAGAAGAATAGACACCCATTGCCGAGGATTGATGATCTCTTTGATCAGTTGGTTGGCGCCTCAGTATTTTCGCAAGTTGGACTCAGCCACGGGGTTTCGTCAGTTGAGAGTGGCTAAGGATAGTATAGAGAAGATTGCCTTTAGGACTCCGGATGGTTTTATGAGTGGCTGGTGATGCCATTTGGTTAGACGAACGCCTCCGCATACTTTGTTGATTTGATGAGAAGGGTGTTCAGGGAGTACCTAAATAAGTTCGTGATGATCTTGGTGGATGACATCTTGGTCTTTTCTAGGAGCGAAATAAGTTTTCGTATGTGCTCAATAGGTTGAGCAAAGCCCGTTATGGGATAAACGATGGTTTTGGAGCGAGACTGGCAAGGACATCCAGAGTTGGACAAGGGCTTAATTATTTAGCCGTTTTTACTAGTATCATCTCACGTAGGTCGTCTGAATTCGAAGGAGGTATCCCTTGGGTGTTTGTCTGATATTGGTTTAGGCCTTTGGGGCTTGCATTTGGGGGATGTCGAGTTCGACTAGGGTGGCCTGCGTGAGAGATGGATAGTTGTGACGATTTTGCATGGGAGAATATCCTGATTTTCTCTAGAAGTGGAGAAAAGCATGCCCTACATCTTAGAGAAGTGTTGGAGACTCTTTGAGCGCATTGTCTTAAGACAACAAAGGTGGATGGAATTCTTAGCATCCTATGAGTTTGAGATAGCGTATACCCCTGGCAAGGGTAACGTGGTGGCAGACGCCTTAAGCAGAAAAAGGCTGTCTTTGAGTCCATTGTTCGTGGAATGGCGAAGCTTGGAGTTTAATTCTATGTTTGACTTTAGACCTTCCGTTGACTTTGTACCCGGTTTGCTAGCCTCCTTGGAGGTTAGGCCTACTCTTTTGGGGCGGATTGGCGAGGCTCAGCGAGACGACCCACAGTTGGTTGAGTTGGTAGAGAAGCTTATAAGGGGGGAGTCGTCCAGCCATTTGAGTAGGTACACCCTAGATGGAAAGGGGTGGTTGTGTAGAGACGGTAGACTTTGTGTACCGCAAGACGAGAGCTGAGGAAGGCTATTTTGGATGATGCACATCGTTCAAGAATGACTATTCATCCCGGTGGAGACAAAATGTACCAAGACATGAAGAGAGTTTTCTTCTGGGCCGGTATGAAGAAAGATGTGGCCGAGTATGTGGCTAGATGCTTAGTGTGCCAACAAGTTAAAGCGGAGCAAAGGAAACCCGGTGGTTTGCTACACCCATTGGAAGTTCCGCAATGGAAGTGGGATAGTGTCTTGATGGATTTCATCGATGGGTTACCGAGATCGAGGAAGGGCAATACGGGAATTTGGGTTGTGGTAGACAGACTTACCAAGAGTGCCCATTTTATACCCGTGAAGAGTAAGAGGACCGCTCCATGGCTTGCTTCAGTCTATGTTAGAGAGATTGTTAGATTGCATGGCGTACCATCCAGCATTATGAGTGATCGAGATCCTATCTTCACTAGTGAGTTTTGGAGAAGTTTGCAAGAGGCGGTAGGGACTCAGTTGTGTTTGAGCACCGCATATCATCCTCAGACGGACGGTCAGACCGAGAGGGTGAACCGTATCTTAGAAGATCTCTTGAGGCTTTGTATCTTGGATTTTGGAGGTACATGGGAAGAACATCTTCCTTTGGTGGAGTTCGCATACAATAACAGCTTTCAGTCTAGTATTGGCATGGCACCTTTCGAAGCTCTTTATGGAAGGCCTTGTCGATCTCCTACATGTTGGTGGGAATCTACGGATAAGATCTTGCTTGGGCCAGATATGGTTAGAGAGACTTTAGAGAAGATTGATTTGATTCGAAGAAGGATGAAGGCAGCGCAAGATAGACAGAAATCTTATGCGGATCGGAGAAGGACGGATCTTGAGTTTGAGGTTGGGGACATGGTTTTTGTCAAAGTATCTCCGTTGAGAAATGTTGTTCGCTTTGGGTCCGTTGGGAAGTTAGCACCGAGGTTTGTTGGGCCGTTTCCTATTAAGGAAAGGATTGGATGGATGGCATATAGGGTGGAGTTGCCCGACAGACTTAGTGGTGTTCATGATGTATTCCATGTATCACATTTGAGGAAGTGCTTACATGAGACCGCAGAGGTGGTAGAGCCGAGCTTGCTTAGAGATGTAGAGGTAGAGCGTGATGCGACAATTCGACGAGCTCCTACTCGCATCCTTGGGTCAGAAACTAGGAAGTTGAGGAACAGAGAAGTTCAGCTAGTTAAAGTGCAATGGGGAGATGACGAAAGCAATGCTACTTGGGAGACGGAAGCGAAGATGCGTTCTTTGTACCCATTTCTTTTTGAGAGTATGTCTTTTAACTTCTCCTTTATCGCTTGTCTAGTACTTATCTTATCTTTAGTATATCCTCTCGCTAGTACCTATGACCTTTAGATAGGGTAAAACCTATGGTTGAAACATGTGTTTGAAACATGTTATGGTTGATGGATGCATGTGGATGCAATTGTTTGCTAGTGGTTGCTCGTGGATGCATATACACACACATTAGGCACTAGATCGGCTCAGTCACTTCATGTTGCATATCGCATAAATGGATGTGGTAGTTAGATTGATGGATGTATCATGGCTGTGTTATCATGTGGATGATGCATTTTTGTGTATGGTTGTGCACGCATATAGAAATTGTATGTGTCAATAGGGTTTCGCATACATATTGGATGCATGGCACTATCATGGTTTGCATTAAGGAGGTCGACTGAATCAGTAGACCGCCTGATTTTGCATTAGTATACGGACATATACACACACTTTCTGCATATGTTCATACATCATTAGAAGTTTCTAAGGATAATGGTTGCTTGTGGTTGATGGTTTAGTAGATGGTTGTTTGGTTGGTAGGATACGTTCTTCTTGACTTAGAGATTTCGAGGACGAAATCCTTTAAGTAGGGGAGAATGTAACACCCCGAATTTCAATTAACACTAATGGTTAGTAATTAAAGTATAATTAATCTCAGATGTGAGAATCAGGGGAAACGGGCTGTGTCATTGCGTTCGTCTCGGAAAAATACGCGAAATAGAGTCCGAGTTTGCGTAAAACGGGTACCGTATGAAAGAGATATGGACGACCGAAGTTAGACAGAAAAACCCGAAACAGGCCAGAAATGCACTGGCGCACTTGTGAAGTGCGCCAGCACAAAAATACACTGGCGCACTTGGGAAGTGCGCCCATGTCGGGACAGGAAACCTGCACAGTTTCTAGAGAGTTCTGTGGTTGGGTGCACCAGTTTGGGGTTTGGGCTTGGTCTTAGGGCTGGTTTCTGGAGGGTTCCGAAATCTAAGGGTCCTAATCTAATTTAGGGTTAATCTAATGGCCTAAAACACTTGCCTGATCTATAAATACACCCTAATACTACCCTAATTCATACTAAAAATAGAAATGATGCCACCATGCCGCCAAAATCAAACTTGAGAGGAACCTCCACTAGTTTATGAAGAAAGTTGCAAGCTAATCAACCTCTAATCATCATCTTCTTCTTGTATAGCAACTAGTTCTACTACATAAGTTTGCTAATCTTGGTTTTGGTGAGTTTCTATCACTTTAATAACCAATTGCTAAATTAAGTAGATGAGATATGATGAGATCATGCGGTTTTGTATGCGGATTTGTGGGTTTTAAGTCATATGATATGATGTTAGTTTGCTAATCTATGTTTAATGTTAACCCTATGTTTATGCAAGTTAAGTATGTGGGTTTATGCAAGTTAAGTGATGGGTTTCATGCATGCTAAGCATTGGGTTTCATGCATGCTAAGCATTGGGTTTTATGCATGCTAAGTATTTGATTTTATGCATGCTAAGTATTTGATTTTATGCATGCTAAGTGTTTGGTTTTATGCATGCTAAGTATTTGATTTTATGCATGCTAAGTGTTTGGTTTTATGCATACATTATGACATGCAAGTTTACCCTTTTTCTAAATAAGATGCATACATATGCAAGATGACACCTTTGTATGCTATGCATACATATGCATGTTTACCCTATTATGATGCAAGTTCATATGCAAGTTTGTCTCTTTTTATGATATGCATAACATATGCGAGTTTGCCTCTATGTATGACATGTTATGCAAGTTCACATGCAAGTTTAGGTGCAAGTTCATATGCAAGTTTATGTGCAAGTTCATATGCAAGTTTGTCTCTTTTTATGACATGCATAATGCAAGTTTGGGTTAAATGCTAGTTGGGTTTAATGTATGCTCATATATGCAAGTTGACACCTTTTGAACCCATGATAAAGTTATAAGCTATGTTGGTTAAACCCATGACATTTGTGATGAATCTTCCCTTTTATTATGTCACGTTACGAGAACGAATTACGTGGGGAACGATGGGGTTAATATGCATGTTAATAAAATGATGTGGAATGGGTATGCTTAAGAGTAACATAAATTAAATGGACATAATTGGGAATTTACCTATTGAGTTAGGTCTACCCATATTATGGAGTTGGGAATTTACCTATTGAGTTAGGTCTACCCATACTACGGAGTTGGGAATTTACCTATTGGGTTAGGTCTACCCATATTCTGGAAAACATGATTAATTAATTAGGGATAATTAATATAAATTATGAGGGTGATTAATTAGGTGTAATTAATCGACTAAGACACGAGGTTGGACTCAGTTGTAGCGTAAAACTGCCCGGACCCAACCGGCTTAACCAGTTGCTACAAATGTTAGCCCAATGTGAGAGGTCTTAGGCACAAATTAAATACGTGATTAAAGTAAAGACACGAGGTTAGACCCTTTCTATGACATAAGGCTGCCCGGACCCAACCGGCATATCCAGCAGTCATAAAAGACGGTCTAATGTGAGAGGTCTTTATGAGGTCATGATCTTAATTAATTAATTAAGAAACACTTAACCATATTAGCATGTAGAGGGACATGAGGGGTTAAGTGGGTGCCTTGGGTGGCATGAGGAATCTAGTGGGTTGCCTTGGGTGGCAATAGAAAATACGATTAGAATACTTAACCAAAGTGGAACATGTAATTAAAACATGGTTAAAGGGTTAAGTCAGTGCTTTGGGTGGCATGTGGAAATCTAGTGGGTGCCTTGAATGGCAATTAAAATATGATTAATGACTTAACCAAAATTTATAACATGTAAGTGGACATGGTTAAAGGGTTAAGCGGGATTCACTAGAAATAACAAGCTTAGGTGGTAGCTTGTGGGGGGCCATTTCAACCAATATCCCAAACGTATCGTAGTGGGCTCGACTCTAGTCGAGTGACGGGACACGCATATTGGGCTTGACTATAAGAGGCCAAAATGGGTTAGCGGTGGCAACGCATGACCAACGGGTTTCATATGCGTGTGTGGACCCGGGCTGGTAAATAAGACGTTGTTGCATCGTGTAGATATAAGCCGTGCACCGTTAGTTTTATCAGGTTGCCACGTTAGGGAATGGTACACCCCACGGTGGGGCCAGCACGGGTATCTACGTTAGGGAGCCGATCGAATGGGGAGTAGTGTGTACACCTAGTGGATTCTAGGGCCCCGTGGCGTCTACTTAGTCACCTAGGGGTACGCGAGAACTATTAAGTTAATTTTATAAGTCCATGGGTGGGATCAACCTTTAAGTTAGGAATGACTGGTGTGGTGCAGTTTAGTAATTTACCTTTTGAAGGGTAGATGCGTCTTTATCTTTTATCTAAGTTTAGTTGACTGCTTAGTGTAGCCATTCATCCCCATTAGTTACCGTATATCAGTTTATGTCTTCTCTGGTTACTTTAACGATTGTATTGTTAAAGTTATAGGACTCGCTCAGACTTATGTCTGACCCCGTTGTTTTTATCTTTTTTCTCAACCCTCAGGTTATCAGAGTGGGCCCAGTACGAGTGGGCTTTGATCAGGCTGCTTTATTCTCTTTTGGAGCTTGGACCATAGATGTAGAGCTCAGCTTACCCTTTCTTTTATGGCTATCAGTTCATGTATTGGGATTATGTACTTTTATTTATCAGGATGGATATTTTGTACTTGACTCTTATTTATGGTTTTGGTGTAACCAAACATGTTTTACTTTCCGCTGAAATGAAATGATGTTTTAAATTCTCAAGTATTACTTATATCTGTCTTGTTGTAATTTTTCTGTTCTATATTCACTTAAAAATACTTCACCGATGTTATGGCATTCCCTTAGTGAGTGACCGTAGCGGGTGTGGGGTGTTACATCAACATTATTCTTAAATTATGTATGTGTGTAGTCTTTGGAGTTTAAAATAAACATTGAAAAATGGTAATACTGTGCAAATAATTTTTGGGTACATCATGTGGAATGAGGATATTCCCAATTGAAGCTTTTGAAATGACTAAAGTCCCCTTCCAGGCTTTAAGCATGACAGGGATATTTTTGTCATCCTGACCCCGCGTTCTTATAAAAATTTACTAGCTACAATACACTAAAAGTTAGAAATACAAACAAAAGATATTATAAATTTGTTTAGATTTAAATTTTATTCCTGATTTGTACATACCTAGGAACTCTACGAAAATAATGTGAACAACATGATTGATTTCAACCTTTTTTTATAATATATGCATTTTGATGCTAATACTGGATTATTCCAATGTACCTTTCAGTCTTAGTTTTAGTCCACATTAAGGTTACCTATTTTGACTAGATGACATAGTCAGGTGATATTATATTAGACTGGAATTTATAGATGGGTTTCTATGCCTGTTAATGATAATAGTGTACGTTGTTGACTTAACTTTTATGCTTCGTATTAGGGGCCTAATAGAAGGAAATAACTAGAAGAAGGCATGTTTACTTATGTAGTTGTTCACTTTCTCAGCCATTGTTCATGGTACATCTTCTATTGAACTCATTTGATTGTATACGCTCAAATGCAATGCATAGCATTCTTCTCAATATGTTCTTATGAATGCAGTCTTTCATTTTGTTATTAGTGTTTTTCTGAAGTAAATGTTATATTCTATTTAAAGACAATTATTATGGTTTATAATTGTACTACTGATTTTTGATTTTTTTGTTCACCTATAAAGTTATAGATATTGTAGTAGATGCCGAACGTACCGCTATGTACACTTGGTTGTCTAAAAGTAAGATAAACGTTCAACTATTATTGCAGTACATAAACAAGCAAGGTTGACATTCAACTATTATTGCAGTACATAAACAAGTGAGATAAACAATCAGCTATTATTGCAGTACATGAGCAAATGCCCACTACATATAGATTACTGAATGAAAAAGTCATGTCTTAGTGTTCTAAATATAAAACAAAATTATGTACATGCATATTTCTTAAGATAAATATGTTTTGTGTAGTTGGACTTATGTGACATGATGTTTAAAACAACAGAACTATGATGAAAAATTATGATACCCTCAGGATACCCAAAAACCCCTGTTATTTTTTACATTGTAGGAGATGGATTGTTTATTATTTATTTAACTTATTTTGCTTTTTATGTACAATTATATTCATATCATTTACTATGATGTGTAATTTATATGTCTGATTATAGGTTAAATGAATCTTCACTCCTTTATGAGAGAAAGACTGAGGTGAATCCGTTGAAATTGAAATGCACTTCATATAGAAATGCCTCTATTCTGTAAGTTGGATACCTTTCTGTAATGTTTGATTTCCATTTTATATTCTTGATAAATGTTTTTTTATAGCTTTTATTTGGATCATTGCTTCCTTAATTGATATTCATATTTGCATAATCCTCATATGTGTTACATATGAAGTAAAACCATGACATATATTCGTCGCAAACATTTTATCATTAATATCAAAAGTACATATTGTTGAACCCATATAGTTACTTATTTTTTATCTAGATAACATTAAAATAATAAAGTGAAGCTTTTGAAGTATCATTAAAGAATGACATGGGTATGAATTGGTTGTATATGAATTCCTACGTTTTCATATCAAACCAAAATAAATTATCTTCTAATCAAATGAGGAATTTATAAATTTCATAGTACTTTCATATATGGCTGGCAATAATTTTGAAAGGTTTGAATTTTAGTAATTTTGATAGTATATGTTTTGTGTTTGATGAATCATATATCAAGTTTCGAGATGAAAAAATATGAAAATATTTGTTGCTTAATCCATTGAATCACTACAAATTTTTTTATGGAGTTGCACCTCCATTTATTCTTCAAATTTGTAATTTGGATAGTTTTAATTTTTTAATTCTGTAACTTATTAATGTCAGAAAGCATGTTTTATTGTAGGGATATTATAGTGCCATTGAGCTGTTATTCTTTGCTTCTGATTTCCAATGGACTGGGTTTTGTATTATCTTTAGCCCGGTAGAGTTCTATGAAAAGATGACCACCTGTAGGCTTTAAAAGGTTTACATGCGTACAGTCTTTCGTTGCAATTAGTAATTAAACATACCCAATTACATTTGTCAATTTACATTGAATACTAGATTGCTTTATCGGAAAATTTTCATTAAGCAATAAATTTCATGGAAATTTGCAATTAAACTTACCAAAATTGATGCATGCATGTATGGACAGCTGATAAAAACAATGGGACACCATTCCAGCTAAATTAAACGATTGTACATTTGCATTAATTATTTCCACCCTTCGATTTTTCCTTTTTTCTTTCTGTTTTTAACCTTGAGTCCTATATCCCAAATTGACCTAAAATTTTCTTTTGAGTTCAATATTACATAATAAAATGACATTTAACAAATTGATATTGTAGATGAAATGGAAAAAATCCCCTCTTTTGTTTGCATTGCAATGATAAGTCCAATTATTAATCAACTTATGGGTTCGAAACTTTAGAGCAATACTGAAGATATAATTCGCGTTCTTTTGTTTTGTTTTGTTTTAATTAATGTTTTATTTGGGGACTTAATTATCCATGAGGCAACACCATCTCAAATGACAACTTATGCAAAGGAGCAAGGGTCATGGTTTTGCTACAATTATTTTTAAATAAATTAAAACATGAGGTTCATTCTGTTAAACTGAATTTTATTATTTGTATAGTGTATAAAGGATGGAAGAGAGTGCCATATATTAAAACATTTAAAAGCAATATGCTAATACTAGGCAACTCATTTTTTTTTCAAACTTAGAGAATAATATCACAAAGTCATTAGTTATTAAGTATGTTAGATTTGTCACATTAATTGTATTATATTTATGTTAAAACAATCTGCTGTTACATGCATGGCAATTCATATATTTTTTTCAAATGTGGAGGATAAAACCATAAAGTCATTAGTCATCAAATATGTTAGATTTATGTTGCCTTTTTGTTAGATCATATGTATTAACGATAAATATCATGTCCAGTTTAAATGTAAGAACATCATTAATACAATTAGGTACTACTATATGTTGCGTATTAATTAAAAAACCTTTGTATTTTCCGTTATATAATTATTTTAAAATACAATGAAATATTATTTATAAATAGAGCAGTGACCATGCTAAGTTGTCTTCTAGATAGACATATGGAGATCTAAATAGAGAATTTGTTTCTAAATTTACATTTCATCCGCTATCAAATGAGCGATTTAACAAGGCCAATTTGTAAATGCAACATAATGAGTATTTTGGGTCAAATAATAGTCATTATTTTGGATCGGTTGGTATACTCTGTTGGCAAAGGTACAGGTTGAAAACTTTATTGGTTATTTTGCATTATAATATGCTTGAGATTATTTTGGACCAGCTAACGATTTATATATTTATTGATTGGCTTATATAAGGTTTTGATGATATTAATTTTTTTCCAAAATGTGACGTTGTTTAGAGGAAGGATTAACATCTATTTATACTACGATTCATTTGTAGTTTGAAGCTTTTTGACATTATTAAAACTAGGTCATCCAATATTTTTACCAAGCCAAAGACATGATTAACATTTCACTCAAAATGTAACGAACTGCAGCAGTCACAGAATAAAGATTTCTCAGGCGCATGGAGAAAAAAAATCACACACAAGGTGATGTACAAACACCTACACAACTCATCATAAGCTGAACATGCATAAATACATCATCAATCTGCACCTCCATTATACTTTCCATCGTGCAGAAATACTCAACCGCACCTACAGATCTGCAAAGTAGAATTATTGCGCTTCAGCAGTATGTTCCTTACCATCCCAGCCGAACGCAAAACATCAACAAGGCAAACCATAGCAGAACGTACCATATGTTATTCATTGTTACCGCACCTAATTACATCTCATTTACATTCTCCTAGGTGACTGTCCGCATAAACGATTCTGTGGGCGGTGTCTATTTCCACTCAAAGCTTACGCAATGTGCTGCGCTTTCACAAATTCACCTACTAACACATTTCAAACCAAACCTGCATCCTGTTTCGAATATAGGTACCGTTTTCGTAATTTTATCATTTTCGTATTTTTTAATTTGCATCCTTACATAATCATCTGCAAGTTAAACATATTTTTTCTCACACCTTCATTTTTTTGATTCGTCTGTTTCTTCCTTGGTTCACTATCAGCAGGTTACCAGTTGCCCTTTCATATCTACACATGTACATGGGACATTAATTATGACTGCATGCATCTATCATTCTGAGTCTGCATTAACATATTTCATATAATACCATCTTTCGATCCACCAATTTACGCCACATTAAACGTGGTTATATAAAACTATGTTAACAAGTACATATGCTTTGTGAGTTTACTGTTACGAACTATATATTTGTTGACAACTATATATATTAATAACTATATATATTTCACTAAATTAATTATCAATCGTGCGGCATTTTACTTTCTGAGCAAATGGATCCATAGCTTGGAAAGTAACAGCCTTTTTCTTTAGAACCTGGCTCGGACTATGTGACCTTTTTCATTGATAAATATTTAGTCGATGTGTTCAGACATCAATTACATTGATATATCAAAATATAGTTGTTGCTAACATATGTTTAGCACCTTTATAACTATAGATGAATGCTTCCAAGGTCACAATTTTTATCATTATACATTTGTACATTTCATATAATATTATCTTTTGATCTATCTTTCTCTCTGGATTAAATGTGGTTATATAAAACTGTTGGAACCCGCATGTAGGAAGCCAAGGAAGCCAAGCCACCCATGTTTATTACATGGGTATGCCACCAACCACCACCTACCAAGCCCAACAACCAAGTCACCAACCCCCCCACCAACCATCTCCTCTCTTTATATACCCCCTTCTCCTTCATAATCTCATCCCAATCTCATTTCAAATCCACTAAGAAGAAGAGGAGAGCAAGAAGAGAGTGAGATCGAGTGTTGAGTGTAAAGTGTTCTGTGTAATCACTTTGTAATATTCTCTGAAATAAAAGATCTGCAGCAGCCCTGAGACGTAGGCATAATTGGTCGAACTCCATTATGAAATTTGTGTGTCTCTTACCATTCTACATTTTATTTCTTTTCTCCACAAATATAATCATAAGGAAATTTTTGTAATTTCCCAACAACTGGTATCGGAGCCATAATTTGTTAGAAAAGAAATTAAATTCGAGTGGGAGCAATGACGGCGGATGAAAGAAAGGTGAAAATCGAGAAGTTCGATGGAGCCGATTTTGGCTTTTGGAAAATGTAGATTGATGATTATCTATACCAGAAAAGGCTTTATCAACCTCTCTCAGAAAAGAAACCAGAGAATATGAAGGATGAAGATTGGGCTCTTCTTGATAGACAAGCTCTTGGAGTTATTTGATTGACGTTATCTCGCAATGTTGCTTTCAACATAGCAAAGGAAAAGACCATGGCAGGTCTTATGGCGGCTCTCTCCAGTATGTATGAGAAGCCGTCGGCCTCTAACACAGTTCATTTGATGAGGCGATTGTTCAATTTGCGGATGACAGAAGGTGCATCGGTAGCTCAACATCTCAATGAACTGAATACAGTTAATACTCAGTTAAGTTCAGTTGAAATTGAGTTTGACGAAGAAGTACGCGCGTTGATACTTTTGTCTTCCCTGCCAGAAAGTTGGAACGCTACTGTCACAGCAGTGAGTAGCTCGTCGGGAATCAATAAGTTAAAATTTGATGACATTCGTGATATGGTTCTCAGTGAAGAGATCCGGCGAAGAGATTCTGGTGAGTCATCAAATTTTTCAATTTTGCATACACAATCAAGAGGAAGAAATTCAACACGAGGAAATGGACGTAGAAAATCGAACTACTGTGGTAGGTCGAAGGACTGGAGATCTAAATCCAGAAATCCCAACGGCTCAAAGACCATTGAGTGTTAGAACTGCGGCAAGACCGGGCACTACAAAAATCAATGCAGAAGTGCACCTAAGGATCATGAGGCGAAGGCAGAGGCAAATGTTACTTCTACCTCAGGAGGAGATGAAGCGTTGATATGCTCTTTGGAGAGCAAGGAAGAGTCTTGGGTGCTAGACTCTGGAGCATCGTTTCATGCCACTTCGCAGAAAGAATTCTTCAAAAGGTACGCCTCTGGAAATCTTGGAAAGGTATATCTTGGTGACGATCAACCTTGTGAAATTGTTGGTAAAGGTTCTGTGAAGATTATGCTGAATGCGTCAGTTTGGGAGCTAAAGGATGTCAGACACATACCAGACTTGAGAAAGAATTTGATCTCCGTAGGACAATTAGCTAGTGAAGGCTATACTACGACCTTCCATGGTGATGACTGGAAAATTTCGAAGGGTGCAATGACGATTGCTCAAGGCAAGAAGAGTGGTACTCTTTACATGACATCAGGAGCGCGATGTTCGATCACTGTTGCAGCCAGCAACGAAAATTCCAACATATGGCACTAGAGGCTAGGCCATATGAGTGAAAAGGGAATGAAGATTATGCACTCGAAGGGGAAACTTCCAGGTCTACAGTCAGTGGAAATAGGCATGTGCGAAAATTGCATATTTGGAAAGCAGAAGAGAGTCAACTTTCAAATAAGTGGTAAAACCCCAAAGAAGGAAAAGTTGGAGCTTGTTCATTCCGATGTTTGGGTGCCAACGACCATCTCATCCATCGGTGGAAAGCATTACTTCATTACTTTCATCGATGATCACTCGCGAAAGGTATGGGTTTATTTTTTAAGGCATAAATCTGAAGTGTTCGAGGCTTTCAGGATATGGAAAGCTATGGTTGAAAATGAGACAAATCTAAAGATCAAAAAGCTTAGAACTGATAATGGAGGTGAATATGAAGACACCAGATTCATGCAGTTATGTTATGAGCACGAAATCAAAATGCAGAGAACCATGTCGGGTACGCCTCAACACAATGGTGTAGCTGAGCGTATGAACCGAGCGTTGACAGAAAGAGCCAGAAGCATTCGTTTACAACCAGGTCTACCGAAGCAATTCTGGGCAGAAGCAGTCAATATAGCAGCTTATTTGATCAACAGAGGTCCTTCGGTTCCATTAGAACATAAAATACCAGAGGAGATATGGAGTGGAAAAGAGGTAAAATTATCACATTTAAAATTTTTCGGTTGCATAGCATATGTGCATATTAGTGATCAAGGCAGGAATAAACTTGATCCCAAATCCAAGAAATGCACTCTCATCGGCTATGACGAAAACGAGTTTGGCTACCGCATTTGGGATGATGAAAACAAGAAGGTGATCCGTAGCCGAGATGTGTTTTTTAACGAAAGAGTAATGTACAAAGACAGACAAAAAACAGAAGTCAACGACTCAAAGCAGAGTGAGTCAGTATTTGCAGATGCAAACGATATGACAGATAGTCTCATCACAGAACCGACTATAGAAAGTGCTCAGCCTGATGAAATCGTTGATCTGAGTAGTGTGGACCAGTCTGACACACTACAACATCCTACTCCTGTTCCTGAATTGAGAAGATCTTCTCGACCTCATGTAGCTAACAAAAGGTACATGAATTATTTGTTGCTGACTGATGCAGGGGAATCTGAATGCTATGATGAAGCATCTCAGACTGAAGATGCTAGTAAGTGGGAGCTTGCCATGGAAGATGAGATGAAGTCTCTTATCTCCAACCAGACATGGGAACTAGTTGAGTTGCCCATAGGAAAGAAGGCACTTCACAATAAATGGGTGTATCGCGTGAAAGAGGAGCACGATGGTGCCAAGAGATACAAAGCTCGACTAGTTGTCAAAGGATTCCAACAGAAGGAAGGAGTGGACTACACTGACATTTTTTCTCCCGTTGTGAAGCTCAATACTATCAGGTCAGTATTAAGTATTGTTGCTATTGAAGACCTTCATCTTGAACAGTTAGATGTGAAGACCGCATTTCTTCATGGAGACTTGGATGAGGAGATATACATGCACCAACCAGAAGGATTCTTCGAGAAAGGGAGGAAAAACATAGTGTGCAGACTAAAGAAAAGCTTGTATGGCCTGAAACAAGCCCCAAGACAATGGTACAAAAAGTTAGATGGATTCATGCACAAGGAAGAGTTCCAGAAGTGCAATGCTGATCATTGTTGCTACTTCAAGCGATATAAGTCTAGTTATATCATTTTACTACTTTATGTTGATGACATGTTAGTAGCAGGATCAAATATGGATGATATCAAAAGGTTGAAGCTGCAACTGTCAAAGGAGTTTGACATGAAAGACTTAGGCCCAGCAAAGAAGATTCTCGGAATGCAAATCACTAGAGATAAGCAGAAAGGACTCTTGCAGCTATCTCAGGCAGATTACATCAATCGTGTTTTGTAGAGATTCAACATGGACGATGCTAAGTCAGTCAGTACACCATTGGCCAGTCACTTTCGCCTATCCAGGGATCAGTCCCCGCAAACCGAGGAAGGAAGAAATTTCATGAATGGTGTTCCTTATTCCACGGCTATTGGAAGCTTAATGTAGACATTGGCCATGCAGTGGGAGTTGTTAGCAGGTTCATGTCAAATCCAGGGAAAGCTCATTGGGAAGCAGTCAAGTGGATTTTGAGATATCTACGAGGTACCGTACATAACTCTTTGTGCTTTGGTAAAGGGCAGGTTAAAGCTCAAGGCTATGTAGATGCAGACTTTGGAGGCGAGGTCGATCATCGAAGAAGTACTACAAGTTATGTATTCACGGTTGGAACTACAGTTGTTAGTTGGATGTCACAGGTACAGAAGATTGTCACTTTATCCACTACAGAAGCTGAGTATGTAGCAATCACCGAAGCTAGTAAAGAGATGATATGGCTTCAAGGTTTGTTAACTGAGCTGGGATTCAAACAGGAAATGAATGTTTTATACAGTGATAGTCAAAGTGCAATACTTTTGGCGGAGAATTCAACATTTCATTCCAGAACCAAACATATCGGACTTCGTTATCACTTCATCAGATCTCTACTAGAAGATGATGTGTTAATACTGGAGAAGATCGAAGGAGGCAAGAATCCATCAGATATGTTGACAAAGACGGTAATTATCGATAAACTGAAGTTGTGTTCAACTTCAGTTGGTCTGCTAGAGTAAAAAGAGCAGAATGGCTATTGCATCGATCAAGGTGTGAAGACGGACTGAAATCAGTCTTCAAGTGGGAGATTGTTGGAACCTGCATGTAGGAAGCCAAGGAAGCCAAGCCACCCATGTTTATTACATGGGTATGCCACCTACCAAGCCCAACAACCAAGTCACCAACCCCCCCCCCCCAATCAACCATCTCCTCTCTATGTATACACCCTTCTCCTTCGTAATCTCATCCCAATCTCATTTCAAATCCACTAAGAAGAAAAGGAGAGCAAGAAGAGAGTGAGATCGAGTGTTGAGTGTAAAGTGTTATGTGTAATCATTTTGTAATATTCTCTGAAATAAAAGATCTGCAGCAGCCCGGAGACGTAGGCATAATTGGCCGAACTCCGTTATCAAATTTGTGTGTCTCTTACCATTCTACATTTTATTTTTTTTCTCCACAAATATAATTATAAGGAAATTTGTGTAATTTCCCAACAAAAACTACATTCTGTATGAAACACCTTAAAAAGTATACATGTTTATCATACCCACGTAGTATTATTTTTTTTATTTTTTGGCAAAGCCGACCGGTTTTTAAGGTGACCGCAAACACCTTTTATTATAACCAATAATAAAATACATGAAGTACAGGTGAATGAGGTTAACAATCAGCTATGGTTTTTAAGGTAGCCCGTCTACCACTTACATATAAAAAGAAAAACAGGAGCTAAGCAGATTTGCTTAAACTACTATGCGTTGTCAGAGAAACTAATCTCCAACAGCATCACCTGGTGTAACTTCCTGCACGGCCTCAGCAAAGTGGGAAGCCAGATCAGACACAAAAAAAGGTGAGATCTCAGAATATAGAAGACTTCTGTCCCATGCTGAGTCGTGAAGTAATTGCTCGTTATTCTTGCCATCATCTCCATCCTTCGCTAAAATAAGCCCTCCATCTTCCGCATGGTATATTAATTTCCGTGTTACATCTTCCTTGTCTAAATGAATGTAATATGTTCCTTCACTTATCTTGTGTTTCATACCAGTGTTGTCGTGCGTTAGAATCCTTTCTATTTTGTTCCAACCAAAACTTTGACCCGCGGTTGGCATCTTATCAGTCTTATCACTACTAACCAAGTTACTAATAGGAGGAATAACAACAGGCTTGACTTTGGGGACCCAAATCATAAGAGGTGCACGGGGTAGAGGAACTTTCTCATTCTGAATTTTGTCACTTGAAGCAGTACATTTCTCTTTAATATGACCGAAAGATTTGCATTGGCTGCATATTTCTGGAATCCATTTGTATGTCACATCGACAAAATAGTAGTGTCCTTCAATGCATACCTTCAACTGGTTTGGAAGAGGTTTATCTGGAGTAACTTCAATCAACGCTCTCGCAAAAACAAGATTTCTCCTTGCTACAGTGTTGGAGTCAAAGCATTTGAGCTTGCCGATATGACATGCAAGCCAATTGAGTCCAATAAGAGGTTGAAGAACTGAGGGGACGTTGTTAAATTGAGCCCACACTGGAATGGAGAGTACCTGGTCACGAGCTCTATCCACAGAAGCATACCAAGGCGTGACAATGAACGGCTTACCTCTAATAATAGAAGGGGCTGCTTCTAAGACCCTATGCTTTTCAGCATTAGATGAGAATTTCATATAGTACATACCATTAACATAAGTGATCCATAGCTGCCCGTGTAGCCGCCAAGCCCCACGACACGCTTCTCGCATATCAAAATTTGGTGTTTTTGAATCTAAAAAGAATCCAACAATATGGTTTTTCCAAAAGTTTTTCGCTTCATTGAGAATTTCGATCGGTGGTGTTGGACCGGACTCAAGGCCAGGAATGGTGAAATGTGTTGGAACATATACTCCGGCAATGTTAGGTAAGGTTTCAAAGAGTGATTTCCAGTTTGGCGTACTGGGCTTGACATTCTGCCGAACGTTTTGTGAGCATGCTTGTGTCCCAAATTCCTCATGCGGCACTGCATTACCAATTTCATTTTCACATTTCCCATTCATAATCACTGTAGGCTCAGAACTGCACTCAGCAGTTCCAACAGTGGTGGTGTTCACTGCGTTGACACCAACAACCACAGGAGACTCCATAATAACCGCATTTTCACTTTCATTAGCTTGTTCCCCCAAAATCATTTGACGAAGTGACGTACCTTGGTTAATCGTCCAAGAGGGTTTAGCAGCAGCAATCATGGAGGAGATAGCGGTTGCTTCAGATATCGGAGGAAGCTCAATCGAGAGATGGAGACCCTTGGGAATTTCACTCAGTAGAGATCCCATAGCTTCAGCGGAAGCAAGTTCAGGGGGTGGACTCTCCGACGAGTCAGAATTCGAAGCCATATCGATTTCAAGGTCAGCGACGGATTTCCTGAAATGGCGCCCAGATCTAGTACTAGATTTATCCGAACGAGACCCAGTGTTGAGTCGCGACTTAAGGTTCTTGCTCTTGACCATCGACAAGGAAGCGGAAAGAAAGGCGAAGAGAGAGAGAATGATTTAGAAATGGAGAGAGGGGAATCGAAGTAGGTCTGTCGCCATTAAGGTTCTTTTTATTTCAGTGGTTTAACATTGTATTATTGCTTTAAAATATCCACACATACTGCGAGTAGTAACAAAAATTTGCATTCAGTTTTGGTTTATAGTCTTAAAGACTAACACATCAGTTAGCATGGTAAGATGCATAATAGACTACGTCAATGTAAGTTAGCTTTCGTATGGTCCTTCTTCGGAGAATCAAATGTTTGTTTGAGTTGAACAATATAATTACATGGAAAAAGTTGAAGTTCAATGATAGTTGGAAAATATCATATAGCTATAGCCTGTGTGCGCACAGGTTCACACCGACACATATAATATGCAACTTAAATTAATGCTATATAAGAAGGCAACAATTTTAATCACAATAAACAAACTTTGCTTCAATTTAAACCAGTTATGAACATATCGAATCTACTGAAGTTATACATTTTTTTTCTCCAACGCCTCGGTCAACTATCAAAGATGGTTAAAACCTGAGGATGAAATAAAGTTTACCTCATTATGGATGCTAATATCTTCAGTTCGCCTACTATTTAATTCCATAAAACATATATACAAATGAAGAAAAAAGCATAATTATTCAAATTTTAGAACTGTTCTTTGAACATTGCAATGATAATATCGTTCTAAGTATTAACTAGATGCATTTCTGTTTATTTTTTTGACATATCTCTCCTGCAAGCTGATGACTATGGATTTAATGAGTTTAAAGTGAAAAATTACGTAAACTGACTAAAGTTCACCTCTTCATAGGTAACTTAACATGGAGATGATTAAAAACTAATTCAGTTAGTTCTTTCTACTTTTTATTATTTTTGGTTTTTGATTCCTACGTCATTTTCCTACAATGGATAACTTTCCGGCTGGTATTTTTTTTGTAAATGACGCCTACTGTCATGACAGTATTGACATTGCACATCTTTCGCCCTCTCAGTATTGGAAGCTAACCTCAAATTTACTCTCATCTCAATTCATTATAGTATTGAAGGAACGTGTTTCTACTTAATGTAATACTTTTTGATGGATAACTTCCAGTCTATTAGCAGACGAAATTCTGTAAAAATAAGGACGTGACTTTTTGAAAGTAGTCATGATGTCTATATTGATATAAATTATACTAATATTTTCTAAACAAAACACAGTTTTCCATGTCTGTAATGGGCTATTGTCCTTATGTTTGAGCACACGCCTAAAAAAGTAATGCTTTTTATGTCTCTGCTCACATTATATCTGTATGTCTAAACAAGTAAGTGTATATTT
Organism: Allium sativum; assembly: GCA_030737875.1. Lineage (NCBI taxonomy): Eukaryota > Viridiplantae > Streptophyta > Magnoliopsida > Asparagales > Amaryllidaceae > Allium > Allium sativum. The sequence continues at coordinate 6,900,431 of CM060912.1, forward strand.
CTGCTACATGTGTACTGTCTCTGTTCACGTCAAAAATACAGTAACACGTTTAAAACAAATTGAGATAGTACATCACGAATGACATCAAATTACAGTGAAATTAAACATACATACTTTGACGCATAGCTTCCGTACTATTTAATAACTAAGTTATGTACAGGATATTATAATTTACCTATACTATGGAGAATTCGAACGAACGCAATTTCTACAACTGATCCCAAAACATAAAACGAAATCATTTGCCAATGTTGCATGTATATTATCTCTCACACCAAGTCTACGGCTTCGTTGTTTCACACTCTCACTTACATATTAAGTATTACATCTAATAGCATTCAACAGCTGTAGGTATACGTGCATTTAGGCACATGTTAGGAGGAGAAAATATCTTTAATTTGTATGTGGTGTAAAATGAAAATACAAACTAATATACAACAAAACCTACTTTTGACGGCAACCATTTTTAGCGTTGGAACACACATGCAGTAGTCGTTCCGTCCGTTTACGTTGAAACGCTAAGAAACATTGGGTCTAATTTTTGGCGCTAAGGTCACCAATTATTTTGCTTTTCCCTCGTTTATTTTCCCCATGTCCTAAAAAAACCAATTCACTTCAGCCGCCTTCCTCCTATCTTTCCCCTTTGCTTCTTCGTTTATTTCCAGTATCAACCTTTGATTCCTTCATCCTCCTTCTTTCTGGTGTATCTCCCATCATCCGCCGTCGATCAGTCACTCGCAGGTATATTGTCGATAATCGTATTTTTTCAATTAGTTTTAATATGTGTGTTTCAATTTTACCCTTATTGATTCACTATTTTCAATTTTCGATTTTCAATTTCACCCTAATATTAGCATGCGCTGGATAAGGGTTCGTCTGGATTATATCTAAGTCGTGGTTCTGTTGTTTAATTTTCAATTTCACCCTAATTTTTTTCGGTACAATAATTAATCTGTTTTAGCATTAGAGCCAATTTCTCAGTCAGTGTTAAATAATATTTGTCAGCTAACAAAGCAGTCAGCGTATGTGGTATGAATCAATGTGAGGTCATTGTTATTTATTTGTTTTTGTTTCTTTAATTAAAGGATCAGTAGTTCGTGGAAGTAATCATTCTGAACTTTATAAGAATGGGTATTTGGAGGCACTTCACTGAAGGTATACACATATGTACCACATAAATTTTCTTATATGATAATAGAAAGCCACTTTTTCTTTATATGATCCCGTGTTTCTCTTAATCTTGCATGCTATCATTGGGAATGACATGGACACCTACCCTTTATGAGTGAATTGTAGCGACAATGGCTCAAAAGAGACAGTTGATACACTTTGAAACATGGCATCCATTCTAAATGGCATGCACCGACTGTCGTAAAAATGTCATGGTTATTTTGGTTGTATTAATGGTAAATCGTGCTTGAATAAAATGGGTGGGATGAAAATTGTAACACCCCATAGATACGCACAATTTATTTTAATTAATTGGAGGTGAAATTGGAAAAAATTAATAATTAATTACAAAGATGTACGTTTTAATCCTTTCAAATTTGTTAACATTCGAATTAAGATTTGATTGGAAGTAAATGTGAGGCTTTGATAATGTTAAAAGTTAATGACTTCATTCCTTATAAAACATACCTGATTTAAAAGAAAAGTTAATGACACATCAACATCTTAAATTGGTAATTAAGGTAATTGATTAACGTTAAAAAGGGGTCCGGAACGGATTTTTATGCGAAGTGTCATGACACTGATTTTATTTTACGGTTATGTCCGTCTTGTCGCGCTGATCGTTTTGGTATATTTAATTGTAAATTTCGGAGTTCGGTTTGTGAAGGAGCTGTGTAAACATTTATTTATATCGGTATACGGAGTTACCGGTTATACGTGTTAATTGGACAGTTTAAATATAATTTTTGAAAACTCTAGATTTGTGGCAGTAAATGTGTAACGTTTTGCATTCATGGAAAAAAAAATTTATCCCAAAATTATGCAAACCTAAACTTTTGGGTATCTTTATTTTATACTATATTTACAATGCACGTTCCCATTTCTCTGCCTCTTCCTTTTCTTGCGCATCTCCTTCCTCATTCTTTCAGATCCGGCTACAGTATTCAGAACATTTGTCCGCGAGGTACCTTCTGACTTTCCCTTTCATTTTTTTTTTTTTTCTTCTTCCCTTGTTTTCGTTTAGGCATGTAAACCTGTAAGCAAACCTTCCCATCACCTTAGAACCCGTCTTCCCTTCCTTCCTCCAAAACAGATCTGCCTTTTTTTTTAGAAAAAAAAAAAAAAAACGTTTTGATCCCAGCATTCACCACTTTTGGCCGTGCGTCCGCTGCCTTAACCAGCTCCGCCCTGACCGTATTTGTTTTTTGAAACGTTATATAAATCTTTGAGTTGTGAAACCGTAAACCCTGTCTTGGATTACTGAAAATACTTGTGAAACCATAGTTAATATATGTAAACTTAGAGTATATATGTAAAGTTGCGTATGATATATAAGTTATATCATGAACTGCTGTTTTAGATGGGAAAAGGTATTGCTGTATTGATGTACACAACATGCGAGAATTTCATGAAGAGAATGAAATCAATGATGTACCAGTATTTGCGTTTTGCATTCAAAAAAAAAAAAAAAAAAAAAAAAAAATTCCAACGTTGGCACTTGAAGGGACAAACAATTGACTTGCTGAAACCTTCAAATTCATCATGATGTACCAATATTACTATGTATTGCTGAAACTAGTAGTGAAACCATATATAGTTAGTGTATTTATATGCATGTGTACCATTAAATTATAATACAAAGGGACAAACAATTGACTTGCTGTACCATGTAAAGAACATTTCTCCCATGCGTTATTACTATGCTTGAGAGTATCACCATTCATATAGTAGTAGGAACCTTCAAAGATAAATAGGACAATTAGTTTAGTCTTCTGTGGCACATATATGTACCTCTAGTTTGAAGAAGAAGACTGTTTCATTTTAGCAAACCAAATTATGTGCATGTAGCCTTGTCCTTGTCTACTGTTGCGGGAAAATGATGTCCCAAAAGAACAAATATAGGCACTGTAGAGAACTTTGGAAAAAAAATATGAAAACAATATTTTGTGCCCATATTGCGTTTTAAGAAAAAAAAAAAAAAAAAATACAATGCGTTTGTACTCAGGTGCATGCAACTAAGATGCATGCATGGTTCAATGCGTTTGTTACATGTAGCATGTAGCATTTTGTCCATTTTGCCGCACACCTCTGTGCATTAAAAAAAAAAAAAAAAAAAAAAAACATTTATAATATAATTTTTTTTTTTTTTTTATCAAACTTCGTTCTAATTTTTCGTATGTTGACCGTCGACCGTAATCTGTTTATCCAGTTCGTTGAAGTTCGAGGTCATTGGTTTCTGCTTCTATCCATTTTCATCTCTATTTCGGTACTGCAGAAGGTGAGTTCAACTCACATTTGACTAATATTTTATTGAAAGTGAATTAACTGTATTTGAAATGTTATTGAAATGTTAGCACTGTATATGCAAATATGACACACCGACACACACATGACTTGAAATGATATTTTGTTTACATGATGATAGATATTGTTTCCTGTGCTTATTTTATTGCTTAAACTCACACTGCAAGTTCCCTTTAGCTTAGAAAATTCTTATGGGTTGAAATGATAAACACCCGAATCATTGTATAGATGTAAGAACAAAACTGAATCGATTTGGGATGCGGGTTGAAATGATACACACCCGGGATTTGAAACTTGACGGGTTGAAATGATATACATCCGTGCTACTTGTCCTAGGTAGAAAATATTATACGGACACCGTTGGTCTATTTTGAAATATTTCTAAAAGCTATTCAATAATTTGACCTAAATTATTTTGTATTTTGATCTAATTATGCGTTATGTTAATGTAAATAAAAAGTTTAAATTATGTTATGAATCTAATATTAGTTTTTGTCAAATCTATTTTGTCATAAAGTAATTTATTTCTTTAAAGGTATTTTAATTATAATAAAGTTATAAGGTTTAAAAAAAAAAATTAAATTTTTAACTTAGTATATATGTATGTTCTAAAAATTTAATAATATATAAAAGGGATTAGGAGTACGTTAAAACTAGATGTGTAATTTAGACTTTTGAACCTAACATATAATAGGTGTTTTGTAAATGAATGTATTCTTAAATTTATGATTTTGAACTTTCTAATTTATTTCAAGACATGATTTTATTAAAATGGCCACGGTGTGTAAAATATAAACGTCGGGTTGTTAAAGAGACCGGGATCGGATATTGTCATACTCTCTGCCAATACCGAAAACCACTTTAACAACTGTGTACGCGGTGGAGTTCCAGAAAGAAGTAGGTTGGTTTGGTGGCGATTACTGGATTGAAGAAAGAGAACGTTGATGGATAGCCTTGACCTTCGGGTCATAATTAAATGACTAAAACAGGTGTTATACCGCGATTAAGTGAGGTCGCACCTCCATCGGACACACTTCTTCGAACCCATATCTATTACTTTGTGATTTGATTGGTGCGCACCTTTGACTTTGGAGTGTGTTCCGAGGTGGGCGGCAGTTGCGGCTATGCGTTACCACCGGTCCGGGCATGCATCGGTAGAATCCTACCGTGGGTATTCCTCGTGTGCCTTGTCATATTATCCTATTCGAGCCCCTACGATTTTGATTTAACGTTGTCGTATCACGGCGCATCCCTATCCACCGACGTACTGGTGTGTTATATGCAAACTGTACGGCATCGGTATAAACGGTGTAAGGGTAATAATGGTAATCCCGCTTACACTATTTTGATATTTTACTTTACTGAATAGACATTATTATAATAGCGCATTATATTATATGATATTTAGTTTAACGGATCCTTAAAGAATGGAATCCCAAACATTCTTTAAGTTAGTTGTGCATTTCCATGACATTTCACTTGAGTTAATTTACTTGCAAAAGAATATTAGTCCTGATCCGAGTGGTTTTGTTTTGCATGATGCTCGGGTCAGCTTGAGAACCACAGCCGTTGGAGATTTATCTTGGAGCCCGAGACCATTCGGAGCTTTAGCCATTTATCTGCTTGTTCTTCAGTTCTATCCATGTTAGACAGTTGTTTTTGTTTTGTTTATCTTTTAACAGACTTATGTATCTGAGATTTCAGTTGTACTTGTCCTAGTGATTTGACACTATTTATTTGTTTTGGAGACTATGTTTATGTAGTAGCTTCATGAACTACTATGGTTTGTTTATTTCCGCTGCGAGTTATTCTGCTTTTTCTGTGTCTGTGATTCTGTGATATGATTTGTATTTACTCCAATTATTATTAATAATCTGTTATTTTGAGCGATTCAAGTCAGACATGTGCGGTTAATTGTCGATTTGAATAGCACAAAATAGTGGGCTGTTACAGTTGGTATTAGAGCTTAGGTTTAGGAAAACCTTAGCCTATGGAGTAAAAACTCATTAGAGATGGGATAGCAATATCCTAGAATGAGTACAATTCATTCTCAGAGTCATTCTTGAGAGAGCGTATTTTTAAATTATAAATGGATTTCAAAAAAAAATGATTTGAAATGATTTTTTTTTTAAAGTATTTTATGATATAAAGATTTGGTTGAAGTGAAGTTTTCTAAAAACTACCCTCCATTTTGTTTCGACCTTATTGCTAGGATTTATAGACTTGGATATCAAATTGAGATAAACTGAATCTTATCTTAGTCGTCTTAAACCCATCTTTTGATTTTTCCAGATGAGTCATCTTAGGAACCCTAGAGGTAGAGGTGGAGGCCGGGGAAATGCCCCAGTTGCACCAGAAGTTCCACCAGCAGTTCCACCAGGTTTTGCACCAATTGGGAGAGGTAGAGGTCGGGGAAATTCCCCCGTTGCACCAGAAGTTCCACCAGGTTTTGCACCAATTGGGAGAGGTAGAGGTAGGGGAAATGCCCCCGTTGCACCAGAAGTTCCACCAGCAGTTCCACCAGGTTTTGCACCCATTGCTCCAGTTCAGCCCATTCGATTTTCCAAGCTTAGTAAGGAGTACACTCAGCTTGGAGGTACCAAGTTCTCAGGATCGGAAGGTATTATTGGTGCTCAACAATGGTTGGAAAATTTGGAGATGATATTTACTGGTCTTGAGGTTAATGATGCACAGAAGCGTCAGCTGGCAGTTGCAGGGATCTGCCAGAGAATGGTGGAGGACTATTACCACCGAGACCGTAGAGGCTAATATCACTTGGAATCAATTCAGGTGATATTTTTGAATTGGATTCTATTTTGTTCCTTTAAGTTATCCTTCTTTTGGAAATTTGGTTCAAATTTTTGAGTCTTCTTTTAGGGAATATTTTATTGCCAAGTGGATGCCTACAGCAGGAAAGTCCAAATTATATAGGGAGTTTATGGATCTAAAGCAAGGAAATATGACCTTTGAAGAGTATGAGAGGAAGTTTAACGAGCTATCTAAGTATGGTCCAGGCTTGATCGACACTCCTCTGACAAAGAATGAGAAATTCATTTTAGGAGCACGTCCAGAGTTTTATGAAAGCTTGATGAATCATATTGAACGACCATTTACAGATCTTATGAATTATGCCACCAGATTTGAAAATTCTCCCAATATTAAAGGAAAACAAACAGCTCAGACATCCATAGCTCAGGGATCCTCAGATGGATCGAAGAAAAGGAAGTCTAATTTCAGCCAGCAGCAGAAAAATTGGCAGAAGACTCAAGGGATTGGATTTTCAGCCCAGAAACAACCAGCAGATTTATCCCACATCACTTGTTTTAGGTGTCACAAAAATGGACATTATGCCAGCAGTTGCCCAACTATGGATAATTCAGCTGTACCTCCCCCAGCACAGTTAGCTCGGAACAACAACCTCTGTTATCTCTGTCTGCAACCTGGCCATCATAAGAAGGATTGTCCTTCACAGCAGAAGGGAAAGACTTCCGGAGTATTTGCTTTGACTTCTTCTACCCCTCCTTCCGGCGATGATGCTCAGGGTACGCTTCGTAGTACTTTTACTTTATTTTCTCATCCAGTACGAGTTCTGTTTGACACCGGTGCATCGCATAGCTTTATATCTGTTGACTTATGTGATAAATTTGAACACCTCTTGAAACCTGAATTTTCATCGGAGCCTTTATGTGTGTCAAACCCTATTGGTGGTCCTGCTAATCTTAGTAGAGTCTGTAAAGGGGTACAACTCCTTTGTAAACTCCACAGTTTCACTGGTGACTTCTTCGTTCTTGGTTTTGATGCTTTCGATATTTTGCTTGGAGGTGATTGGCTCAAGAGATATGATGCTATTATCTCTTGTAAAGCTCGGACAGTTTCTTTGGTTGACAAGAAAGGAAATTCCTTAGTGATTAAATGTAAGATGCCTATAGATTATGCCGGTAGTTTCATCTTTTCACTCGACTCTCCACTAAATGATCTTAGTTCGACTCCTGTTGTTCAAAACTTTTCGGATGTTTTTGGTGAGGTTTCTACACTCCCTCCAAAGCGGGAAATCGAATTCCGCATCGATCTTATTCCTGAAGCCAGACCTGTAGTTCTTCCTCCTCGTAGAATGGCACCTAAGGAGAAAGCTGAATTAAAGAAGCAAATTGAGGATCTTTCCTCTAAGGGTTTAATCAGACCAAGCTTCTCTGAATGGGGTGCTGCTGTAGTGTTTGTAACCAAGTCAGATGGTTCTCTGCGTATGTGTGTAGATTACAGAGAATTGAATAAACTAACTTTGAAGAATAGATATCCTATGCCTCGGATCAATGATATGTTTGATCAGCTACATGGTGCTAGAGTGTTTTCCCAACTCGATCTTGCTACGGGTTTCCATCAGCTTAGAGTAGCTGAAGATAGTATTCCCAAGACGGCCTTCCGAACAGAAAATGGGTTCTATGAGTGGTTAGTTATGCCTTTTGGCTTAACGAATGCTCCTGCCTATTTTGTTGATCTTATGAATCGTGTATTCCGTGATGTTCTCAATAAATTTGTTTTGGTCTTTGTCGATGATATTCTGGTCTTTTCTAAGTCGAAGAAGGAGCATGAATCGCATTTGAAATATGTTCTCGAAACTTTAAGGGGTCATCAACTGAAAGCCAAATTTCCGAAATGTCATTTTTGGGCGGATGAAGTTCGATTCCTTGGCCATATTGTTTCGGAGAATGGAGTTTCAGTTGATCCAATTAAGATTGCCGCAATCAATGATTGGGAAGAGCCTAAGACCCCAACAGATATTCGTAGTTTTCTCGGTCTTGCTGGCTATTATCGGAGGTTTATAGAGAATTTTGCTCGGATCTCTGCACCTCTCACTGCTTTAACTCGGAAGGATACTAAGTTTATTTGGGATGATAAGTGCAAAGCTGCATTTAAGGAGTTAAAGGAAAAGCTGACATCTGCTCCCGTTCTTACTGTACCTAATGGAAGTGAAGGGCTAACGGTCTATACTGATGCGAGCCATGAAGGTTTGGGAGCTGTACTTATGCAGAATGGTAAAGTCATTGCTTACGCTAGTCGCCAGCTGAAAAATCACGAGATGAATTATGCAGCTCATGATTTAGAATTGCTTGTAGTGGTGTTTGCTTTGAAGTTATGGAGGCATCATCTTTTGGGAACCAAGTTTGAATTATTTACGGACCATCAATCTCTTAAGTATATATTTTCCCAGAAAGATTTGAATCAAAGGCAAGTTAGGTGGCTTGAGTTTCTAGCATCTTATGATTTGGATATTAATTATACACCTGGTAAAGCCAATGTTGTAGCTGATGCTTTGAGTCGTAAGAAAGCAGTGTTGTACCAAATTGTTGTTTCTCCTTCTCTTTTGGATCATATAGCAGCCAAACAAGATGAGGACCCGGTGCTTAAGCTTATGAAGGATAATGTTCGTAAAAGACAAAGAGGTGACCAAGATAGTATGGATGCTCAAATTGACAGGAAGGGAATTCTACGTATTAGGAATAGGATTTGTGTCCCGAATGTGGATGGGCTGAGACAGGAAGTACTCCGAGAAAATCATCGGTCTAGATTATCTATTCATCCCGGTGCTACAAAGATGTATCAGGATATGAAGAAATTATATTGGTGGAGTGGCATGAAGCGAGATATTTCCTTATATGTTAGTAGATGTGCCACATGCCAGCAAGTGAAGGCTGATCATCAGAAAGTAGCTGGCTTACTGAAGCCTCTTGAGATTCCTAATTGGAAGTGGGATCAAGTTTCCATGGATTTTATTGATGGCTTGCCAAGGACGAGAAAAGGAAATGAGAGTATATGGGTAATTGTGGATCGACTGACTAAGACTGCTCATTTTATTCCAGTCAGAGCAAATCGTATTGCTTCAAGTTTAGCTCAAATTTATATGAAGGAGATTGTTAGACTTCATGGTGTTCCCACTAGCATCGTTTGTGATCGAGATCCCATATTCACCAGCAACTTTTGGAAGGCATTTGAGGAAGCTTTAGGAACTCGGTTGAATCTTAGTACGGCATATCATCCTCAAACTGATGGTCAAACGGAGAGGGTGAATCAGATTTTAGAAGATCTCCTTCGTGCCTGTATTCTTGACTACGGAGGATCTTGGGAAGATCATCTCCATCTTGTTGAATTCACCTATAATAACAGTTATCAGGTAATCGTTGATTTGTTTCGTTGTTTTATAAGTGTCTATCTTTAAAATTCTATCTTTTGAATCTAAATTCTTGCTTTTAGGCTAGTATCAAGACATCTCCTTTTGATGTTTTGTGCGGGCGACCGTGCAGATCTCCTTCGTGTTGGATTGAGACAGGTGATCGTTTAGTTCTTGGGCCAGATATGATTTTGGAAGCATCAGCGAAAGTCGAGGATATTAGAAACAAGATGAGAATTGCCCAAGATCGCCAGAAAAAGTATGCTGATAGGCGAAGAAGAAGTTTAGAATTTGTGGTTGGTGATCAAGTTTTCCTCAGAATATCTCCATTGAAGAATGTAGTCCGTTTTGGACGAAAAGGGAAGCTTGCTCCCAGATTCATTGGTCCTTTTCGCATATTGGGGAAAGTAGGTCCTTTAGCTTATCGTGTTGAGTTACCTGAAAAGCTTGCAGGGGTGCACAACGTGTTTCACGTATCCCATCTTCGCAAGTATTTGCATGATCCTTCCTTGATTGTTCAGTCTTCAGCATTAGAAAATCTGGATATTGAGCCCAATCTGACTGTCGAGAGAAAGCCACTTCGTATCGTGGATAGGGATACGAAGCAATTGAGAAGGAAATCAGTCAGTCTGGTCAAAGTGCAGTGGAGTGCTGATGACAGAGATTGTACCTGGGAGACGGAGGAGAGCATTCGTGCTTCGAATCCGGAATTATTCATTCCAGGTATCTTTTGATTCAAATTTATCTTATCTTCTTGTTTGTTTCCATTCCTCTATCCCGTTCCTTTTCGGGACGAAAAGTTTTGAGTGAGGGAGAGTGTAACACCCCATAGATACGCACAATTTATTTTAATTAATTGGAGGTGAAATTGGAAAAAATTAATAATTAATTACAAAGATGTACGTTTTAATCCTTTCAAATTTGTTAACATTCGAATTAAGATTTGATTGGAAGTAAATGTGAGGCTTTGATAATGTTAAAAGTTAATGACTTCATTCCTTATAAAACATACCTGATTTAAAAGAAAAGTTAATGACACATCAACATCTTAAATTGGTAATTAAGGTAATTGATTAACGTTAAAAAGGGGTCCGGAACGGATTTTTATGCGAAGTGTCATGACACTGATTTTATTTTACGGTTATGTCCGTCTTGTCGCGCTGATCGTTTTGGTATATTTAATTGTAAATTTCGGAGTTCGGTTTGTGAAGGAGCTGTGTAAACATTTATTTATATCGGTATACGGAGTTACCGGTTATACGTGTTAATTGGACAGTTTAAATATAATTTTTGAAAACTCTAGATTTGTGGCAGTAAATGTGTAACGTTTTGCATTCATGGAAAAAAAAAATTTATCCCAAAATTATGCAAACCGAAACTTTTGGGTATCTTTATTTTATACTATATTTACAATGCACGTTCCCATTTCTCTGCCTCTTCCTTTTCTTGCGCATCTCCTTCCTCATTCTTTCAGATCCGGCTACAGTATTCAGAACATTTGTCCGCGAGGTACCTTCTGACTTTCCCTTTCATTTTTTTTTTTCTTCTTCCCTTGTTTTCGTTTAGGCATGTAAACCTGTAAGCAAACCTTCCCATCACCTTAGAACCCGTCTTCCCTTCCTTCCTCCAAAACAGATCTGCCTTTTTTTTAGAAAAAAAAAAAAAAACGTTTTGATCCCAGCATTCACCACTTTTGGCCGTGCGTCCGCTGCCTTAACCAGCTCCGCCCTGACCGTATTTGTTTTTTGAAACGTTATATAAATCTTTGAGTTGTGAAACTGTAAACCCTGTCTTGGATTACTGAAAATACTTGTGAAACCATAGTTAATATATGTAAACTTAGAGTATATATGTAAAGTTGCGTATGATATATAAGTTATATCATGAACTGCTGTTTTAGATGGGAAAAGGTATTGCTGTATTGATGTACACAACATGCGAGAATTTCATGAAGAGAATGAAATCAATGATGTACCAGTATTTGCGTTTTGCATTAAAAAAAAAAAAAAATTCCAACGTTGGCACTTGAAGGGACAAACAATTGACTTGCTGAAACCTTCAAATTCATCATGATGTACCAATATTACTATGTATTGCTGAAACTAGTTGTGAAACCATATATAGTTAGTGTATTTATATGCATGTGTACCACTAAATTATAATACAAAGGGACAAACAATTGACTTGCTGTACCATGTAAAGAACATTTCTCCCATGCGTTATTACTATGCTTGAGAGTATCACCATTCATATAGTAGTAGGAACCTTCAAAGATAAATAGGACATTTAGTTTAGTCTTCTGTAGCACATATATGTACCTCTAGTTTGAAGAAGAAGACTGTTTCATTTTAGCAAACCAAATTATGTGCATGTAGCCTTGTCCTTGTCTACTGTTGCGGGAAAATGATGTCCCAAAAGAACAAATATAGGCACTGTAGAGAACTTTGGAAAAAAAATATGAAAACAATATTTTGTACCCATATTGCGTTTTATGAAAAAAAAAAAAAAAATACAATGCGTTTGTACTCAGGTGCATGCAACTAAGATGCATGCATGGTTCAATGCGTTTGTTACATGTAGCATGTAGCATTTTGTCCATTTTGCCGCACACCTCTGTGCATAAAAAAAAAAAAATAAAAAAAAAAAAATAAAAAAAAAAACATTTATAATATAATTTTTTTTTTTTTTTATCAAACTTCGTTCTAATTTTTCGTATGTTGACCGTCGACCGTAATCTGTTTATCCAGTTCGTTGAAGTTCGAGGTCATTGGTTTCTGCTTCTATCCATTTTCATCTCTATTTCGGTACTGCAGAAGGTGAGTTCAACTCACATTTGACTAATATTTTATTGAAAGTGAATTAACTGTATTTGAAATGTTATTGAAATGTTAGCACTGTATATGCAAATATGACACACCGACACACACATGACTTGAAATGATATTTTGTTTACATGATGATAGATATTGTTTCCTGTGCTTATTTTATTGCTTAAACTCACACTGCAAGTTCCCTTTAGCTTAGAAAATTCTTATGGGTTGAAATGATAAACACCCGAATCATTGTATAGATGTAAGAACAAAACTGAATCGATTTGGGATGCGGGTTGAAATGATACACACCCGGGATTTGAAACTTGACGGGTTGAAATGATATACATCCGTGCTACTTGTCCTAGGTAGAAAATATTATACGGACACCGTTGGTCTATTTTGAAATATTTCTAAAAGCTATTCAATAATTTGACCTAAATTATTTTGTATTTTGATCTAATTATGCGTTATGTTAATGTAAATAAAAAGTTTAAATTATGTTATGAATCTAATATTAGTTTTTGTCAAATCTATTTTGTCATAAAGTAATTTATTTCTTTAAAGGTATTTTAATTATAATAAAGTTATAAGATTTAAAAAAAAAATTTAAATTTTTAACTTAGTATATATGTATGTTCTAAAAATTTAATAATATATAAAAGGGATTAGGAGTACGTTAAAACTAGATGTGTAATTTAGACTTTTGAACCTAACATATAATAGGTGTTTTGTAAATGAATGTATTCTTAAATTTATGATTTTGAACTTTCTAATTTATTTCAAGACATGATTTTATTAAAATGGCCACGGTGTGTAAAATATAAACGTCGGGTTGTTAAAGAGACCGGGATCGGATATTGTCATACTCTCTGCCAATACCGAAAACCACTTTAACAACTGTGTACGCGGTGGAGTTCCAGAAAGAAGTAGGTTGGTTTGGTGGCGATTACTGGATTGAAGAAAGAGAACGTTGATGGATAGCCTTGACCTTCGGGTCATAATTAAATGACTAAAACAGGTGCTATACCGCGATTAAGTGAGGTCGCACCTCCATCGGACACACTTCTTCGAACCCATATCTATTACTTTGTGATTTGATTGGTGCGCACCTTTGACTTTGGAGTGTGTTCCGAGGTGGGCGGTAGTTGCGGCTATGCGTTACCACCGGTCCGGGCATGCATCGGTAGAATCCTACCGTGGGTATTCCTCGTGTGCCTTGTCATATTATCCTATTCGAGCCCCTACGATTTTGATTTAACGTTGTCGTATCACGGCGCATCCCTATCCACCGACGTACTGGTGTGTTATATGCAAACTGTACGGCATCGGTATAAACGGTGTAAGGGTAATAATGGTAATCCCGCTTACACTATTTTGATATTTTACTTTACTGAATAGACATTATTATAATAGCGCATTATATTATATGATATTTAGTTTAACGGATCCTTAAAGAATGGAATCCCAAACATTCTTTAAGTTAGTTGTGCATTTCCATGACATTTCACTTGAGTTAATTTACTTGCAAAAGAATATTAGTCCTGATCCGAGTGGTTTTGTTTTGCATGATGCTCGGGTCAGCTTGAGAACCACAGCCGTTGGAGATTTATCTTGGAGCCCGAGACCATTCGGAGCTTTAGCCATTTATCTGCTTGTTCTTCAGTTCTATCCATGTTAGACAGTTGTTTTTGTTTTGTTTATCTTTTAACAGACTTATGTATATGAGATTTCAGTTGTACTTGTCCTAGTGATTTGACACTATTTATTTGTTTTGGAGACTATGTTTATGTAGTAGCTTCATGAACTACTATGGTTTGTTTATTTCCGCTGCGAGTTATTCTGCTTTTTCTGTGTCTGTGATTCTGTGATATGATTTGTATTTACTCCAATTATTATTAATAATCTGTTATTTTGAGCGATTCAAGTCAGACATGTGCGGTTAATTGTCGATTTGAATAGCACAAAATAGTGGGCTGTTACAAAAATGGTTCAACGATTGAAAAATGAGTGAAGGACTAGAATATGGTATAAGGAAGAATGCTGGCTTGGTCAAGATTATTATTTTCAATTATAGCATAAATAAGCACATTTCATGGTGTTGTATAGGGTAATGGGTGAAGTGGACATACAATAAAATATCCAGTACTCAATTGTGGTTCTCAGCCTTAAGTAAACCATCAGGATCCTTTTGTACTCAACCCAAAATGTGTCCCCCCATAAGCAGTACGTTTTGTGTGTGCACATATATATCATGTTTTGTGGTTTACAAGTAAAACATAGAAATTTCAAATTAACTTTGGCTTGGAAAAGGCAAGGAATTTCAGCAGTGATATTGGCACAACATGTGAAGTGAAGGTATTAAACTATTGGACGTCAACTGAAACAAAAAAATGAATACTAGTGAGATATTTGATGAATCCTTTTCACAGTTATCAATTCTCAACAATATATCTGTGTCTGCATTAAAATACAATGGAGTAATGTGCTATTTTTCCACTCTTTTAGTATTAGCTGACGACTTTCGATATATGTGATCATGTGACTAATAAGAATGAGTTATATATTTGATGGCTTTGAATTTGACAATATTAATGTAATCCATTGGCCGTAAATGTTGATGTATATACATGTAAACAAATCCTTAAACTAAGTAGTTGTAGGATTGTAGCGATGCTTAGTTATTATATTACTTTTCAATATGTACTACCACTATTAATAATTTTGGTACTATTAATTATTTAATATTGGTTCACCTACAATAAAACTTTTCCTATTGTTAATATAGATAATCATTTGATAAGAGTCAAAATATGGGCTTTTAGAGTATAATTAGGCAATTACGGCAACAATGACAACAAATACAATTTTAAAATGCAAGTATGTATTAATTACTACATATATTGAATTGTAACTATTTTTCTATTCAACAAAGAGAGCTAGTCGCTGTTATAGAAAGTTTTAAAAAAAATTGTTCTCTTTCATGAAGAAATTGTAAGGGATAAATATGCAAATGCTATTTATTTTAGTTCGCATTATGACGATCAAAGGACATTGGTAATGTGGACATATCATACAATGCAACTGTCTCAGGTTGATTTATTACGTCCTAGAAGATCAGATGAAAAAAATAACCTAACTATGAAAGGAGCAATGAAAGTGATATAATATTTTTGTAAAAAAAATAATGAATACAACTGGAAATAAAATGAACATTACCTTAACATGTATTTTTTTGTCTTTAGTAAAGAAAAAAAGGTGGAGAAATCCTGCAAGAACCGTGAGAAAAACAATACGCAAGTGAAGCCAAATGATAGGCTATTTTTTTGTTAAAAAAATGAATAGAACATCAGATTTTATTCATTCATATAAAACCTACAAAACTATCATTTTTTCTAATGTTGACACGCCTATTCTTTGATCTATAATCAAATCCATATTATCAACTTCAGAGTATGACAAGAAAGGATTTATGTCTTTAACTGTAACGGACTATTTTAATGGCGGTGTATTTAAAGTTTAAACGAGGTGGCAATGATACAAAAGTGGCAATAACATACTTGCAACCATCTTGACTCACTACTTTAAATATCATGTATTCTCGGTGATATTACAGCAAATAAAGTAGAGTTTTTATATTGAGACTTTCCCACTTATTCGGAAATTTACTGCAAGGGGATAAAAGTATACTTGGCGACGCATTGTGCAATGAACTTCCATAATCCAAATTTCGTTGTGGTAGTCTGAAATCATTATTTATGTAATAGATAGTAAACTGAAATCATTGTTTATGTTACCATGTGACTAATAAGAATGAGTTATATATTTGATGGCTTTGAATTTGACAATATTAATGTAATCCATTGGCCGTACATGTTGATGTGTATACATGTAAACAAATCTGTAAACTATTTATTTAGGATTCCACACCAAAATTATAGTCACTAGAAGACATGCTGGTATTGAAATTTTCTTGCTAACATTTACTTTATTTGAACTTTGACTTTGGACTATGATTTTTAAGATGTTATATGGTACAAATATTCCACACCTGCATTTTTGAGTAAGCCAACAAGAAAAAAAAAGGTAAAGAAGTTGTATCTCTTAACGCAATTTATTTTTCATATAAATAACTTTGTGGTACACATATGTTATTATCCTTTTGAACCATTATTGTTATCATCCTAAATTTCAACAAGGACGAAGAACCCCCAACACATTGTCTGAAACACAAAACTAAAAACACATTTTCAGTTGCGGAGGACATTGATATATTAGTAGCATAATCTTTTGCTTACGGGTATTATTTCAAGAAAGCTTGTGACTTCTTAAATAAGCCTACAATTCTGTGAAATGGAACTAAAAAAATGGACCCAAAAAATGTGCAGATTTTTAAAGATTTAGAGCAAGAAAAACCTAATTCAAATTTATGCACCTTTCAAACTTAATACAAAAATAATACTAACTTTCGACAATGTGGCCATTTTTATATTTGCACAACTTAAAATTATGCAAACTTGTTTCTCTGTTTATGCATACCTGCGATTTCTAATTGGGTAGCGCAAATCCTACACGGTAAAGATCAGATATGACTTTGTAATAAATCAAAACTAAAATTGCTGAAAATGTTGAGTACAAATTTATGTTGTTTCCGTTCCTAGATTAATGTATTTGTTACAAACTCTGTGTGGATTTCCTACCCTGATTGTAAGAGACGAATCTGTGACCAAATTTTCAACTGCTGTCGGCTTACAGTGCCAATTATGTACCGCACCAAATTCATCTCCCAACTAATTATGTCTTTTTCCCTGATTTACTTCATATTTTGTGCTAATGGATTCAGTTGAATTGAGTCATAACTTGTAATATACAGGTATACTTGGTTATTCACTCCAAATCAAACTCATTGTTGTTTAGTAATTGATTTACCTACTGAATTTTTTGTCCAGGAACATCTACTGTTTTGCACTGCTAGCTGAGATAAAGTTGCAACATTGTGTGTTTGTTTTTGTACTGCTGTCAACCTTTATCTAATCGAGGTAAAAATGTTCTATATACTTTTTATAGTCCATCCGAACTGTTATTTTTATCTTTCCTTCCCCTTTCATTTTGAAACAGTTGATATACCAGTTTATCAACATCAATGTGAACCATGTATTTAAAGATCTGACATTATATGTAAGCCTTGCTATGACGATTCATCCTTTCATTTGTATGCGTAGCAACACATTATTTGTGCTTTTCGATAAATCAATACAGAGATTGCTCCAATTTTAAGAAAACATGTTTAAACAGTAATGAATAGGAATTATGGATTAAGTCGTAGGACAATAATAAAACTGAAAGAAGTATAAACATTTTGTAAATGTAACTGAACATAAGCTTAATCAGAAAATTATCAAAACTGTGGATTGAGATCAAACATGTATGCATTTGGCATATTGTTAAATGCATTTATAGGTATTTTCTATTGTTTAGTATCGATTTAGTATGTCTTTACAGGCTCTTAGGTAAAGCGATATAGAAGCTGCAGCTTCATTCTGTTTTGTGTGCAAATATTTTCTGCCAGTTGCATAATCTTAGCCTTTTGCATCATTAATAATTGAATTTACTACACCATCTGATGGTAATCCATTGGAATGACTACACTTAATTTAGAAGAAGTTTGAATTTTTTATTATTACTAAAACTTTGAGTTAAATGTGTGTGCGCGCGTGCGCGCACCCGTGTGTGTGCGCGCGCTTATCATTAATTTTGTAGTAATTTGTTAAATAAATAAAAGTTCACATAATATAACTTTAATGTCACCAACATCTTCATCTCAATATTTTTCTTTTCTTTTCTTTTTCTTTTCTTTTTCTTTTGGAGACTAGAACATGGTAGAAAATACACTATATGAGAGGTAGAGTTGTATATGTATGTTATATGATAATATAAGATTAGGGAATGACAACCAAACTCTTAATTAGCTTTAGCACTGGGAAATATGCAAGTATTGTTTAAAATGCTGAAGCATTTGTCCCTTTTTTTCCTCCAGATCTAAACATTGAATCACTAACTGAAAGCAGCTGAGAGTTTAAAAGCCCAATACATTCATGTTACACTAAGAAGGCAACAGAATTTATTTAAAGCGAGATTTTTTTTACCAGTTCCTTCAAGGGATAAAGTAAGCTTACTTTATTATTCCCGCTACAGGATTAATGTTTAACTTCTTTTTTTCCAACATTAAACGCATGGAATCATAACTAAATTTGACGTCAAAGTCTATCTGCATTATATCATTGTAAGTTCTTAGTAACGCAACATATAAGTTCAATTTGATTGGGAATAAAGCATAAACCAATATCAATGTCTTCAACAATGCTATCGGGGTTTATATCAAACACAAAATTTGATTTTGCACTTGTATTACAAAATTTGTGTCTCATGGTTTGGATGTTGGTATTCCAAGAACCTGGAATGTAAGACTGCGTATCATGTTCACTATGCATGCAACACAGGATGAGGCTGAGGCCTGCATGAACCAAAGTGAGTTACGAGGTTTGATCAATTCTTAGATCTCACAATTTAAGAGTCCCTCTCCTCCTATCTCTCGGCTCCTCTTTTGTTTTTATTTTTTATTTTTGTTTTTCACGTGTATGTTTTGAATGAAATTTCTAAACCAAGACATAAAGCTAAATCATACAAACAAAGGATGCGGTGTAGAAACTATAAAAAATACTATGTATATATTTCAAGTACATTGGATGTACGTTTTAAACATCATATTTATTTGTATAGAAAATATCACTTTTTAAAAATAAAATAGCTCAAGTTTCTCAATAGGACATTATCATAACGTATTTTGAAATTTTACCGGTATATAATGTTATTTGGTATTTAATTCAAACGTTTTTTTTATGGTATTCATTATGTAATATACTTATTATGTCTTGTATCATGTTCATTTAGAGAGTGCCAGCTGTATAGCTACGTACTAAAAGCAAAAGAGTAGAGCACCTGTGATTAAAACAAGTCGTGCCATGTTTTAATTTTGATATTTAAAGTGTCATATAGACTAAAAATATTTTCAGAAGTGTTATATAACACTTGAACTATATTGTACATATATTCAGAGATAAATTCAAATATATCTTTTGTGTCACTTTTCAACTGTAAAATATCCTACACATATAGTGAATTAGTTGAAAAAAAATGTTACCAAAGGTATCTCTTTTTTTAGTTGTTCGTAGAAATGTTTGATATTTGTGTGTATTGTTCGTGTGGATGTTAGTTGATCCAACGGAAGACTAATATTTGATGGAATAACTTACACGTGTGATGTTAAATATGTGACAATTAAAGTTATACTTTATCAAACAACTTTATCAGACTGTAATTCCATCCTCATTAAGGTTTGCCCTGAATGATCTCTATCAAACTGTAATTCCATCTTTTGAGACTTGCCTTGATATTTTTAAGTTTCATAATTACAATAAACATATGGTTACTCACATTGTTGCAATATTATTTGATGAAATTAGTATAAAAGGTTACTCACATTGTTGCAATATTATTGGTTTGACAGAATAAAGAAAGCTGGGGAGAAGTTCGCACACATCAAAAGGTAAAAATAATTTATATTAATATCGCGATATCATTTACATTTGGGTAATAAATTCCATAACCATTATATTTCGTTTTGGTCAATTGCAGGGAAATCAGAACAAGATGCATGATACATGCGATTTATTGGATTGGTGTGGAAAAGATGAAATTATTGCAGAAGGAAGAGTACTATCAAGTGATCCAAAGGAGCTTGTTCAGTCAAGTCCTTTAGGGTTAGATGCTATGAAGATTATTATTGACATTTCAAGGAAACCAGATGCTTTTTGTGGAGGCCATCATCTCGTTTGACACGCATTGGAGAAGTTGAAGGTGAGATAGTAGCATGGCCAGCTAGCAGAGTTGTTTTGCGCAACAAAGACCATTCTGAGAAAGAAGACAACGCGGTAAAATTTAAATTATTTAGCTCCTAATATTTATCCTGAATACATAAAAAATTTGGCTCATTAATATAAATTTTTTTTTAGAGTAAAGCTAGCAACGCAGATCTTAAATGCAAGCTGTATGATTTTAGTGGAACTGGAGAAATAGTTGCTGAAGGACGGCTGCACTCAAGTAACCCAACCGAACTTGTGAACGATTGTGACGGCCCGCCCGCACCAACCGACATTTACTCCAAAGGTGCGCTGTACACATGTCCAGTTAGCACGGAACGGGTCGCCAGAAGAGAAAAGGAAGAAGGAAATGAACATACAAGGAACCTGTAGAATGTCTCAAAGCGCATAGAACAAAATATAATAATAACATACTTGACATAAAACAGGAGAGACAGTGCATAAGCTGAAAATCAGAACTAAACATCATAGCAGCGGAAATCCAAAATACAGCTTATTACAACTTTTCAATTGTCTCAAAGCAAAGTAAGATAAATGAGGTACACTACTAATGCCCAAGTAGCGACCACCAACGACACAGGGAGAATGTGTATATATGTATAATACGTGGAAGCCTCCTGCCCGCCTCCGGATCAGCTACTCGCACATCACCAGCTAACCTGTCTCTAGTCTGCGCGTGTGAGCACCCAGAGTAATAAGAGGAGACATAAAACTCTGGGTCAGACATAAAGCCTGGTATGAGCGATAAGCATCTAAAGTGAACAATAACAGGTAGACTAAAACATACCTGAACCTGGACCTGCAACCAAAGAGTTAGCACTACATACTGTACAACACTCTAAGGTATCACATCAAACGGTATAAAGATACGGAGGTGGGGGAGGTGTGCATGTCATAATGATGGCAAACAATAAAGCATAGCATCCATCCTCACATCTCTCACTCAGTGCGTAAAGCATACGATATTCACCACTTCGATCACCTAACATTCCTTGCTACGATCACTTTGCCCCATGAAGTCATAAATGGCTTCACTGCACTGATAACGTAGCCACTAATTCCTCGCTATGTCCACTTGACCCATGGAGTTATTCACCCCATCTGCGCTGGCTCATAGCCTTACAATCCTTACTATGTCCACTTGCCCCATGGAGTTATTCACCCCATCTGCGCTGGCTCATAGTCTTACTACGCATCACCTTGCCCCTCAGGTCATAATGACCCTACTGCACTGATAACGTAGTCTTGCTACCATCACTTTGCCCCTCAGGTCATAACGACCCTACTGCACTGATAAGTAGCCCATCA
Organism: Allium sativum; assembly: GCA_030737875.1. NCBI lineage: Eukaryota > Viridiplantae > Streptophyta > Magnoliopsida > Asparagales > Amaryllidaceae > Allium > Allium sativum. Next base: position 6,922,129 of record CM060912.1, read on the forward strand.
TTCCTTTTTTAGTGGTGAATCGAAGTTATGAACGTCGACAACTCCTTAGCACACGTCCCGCGGCAAAGTCCAACCATGAAGTGAACTCATTGGTTCCCAACTGGTTCCGGGATCCTGAGCTCTAACTTCCATTTGGACTACCTTTGCATCTCGGGTTATTGGTCATCACAATCGAATCGGATCGGATCAGCCGTTACATTCTTTGTCGGATCGGATCGGCCTCTGCGTTCGGATCGGATCGCGCCTCTTGCATCGGATCGGGTCGTGGTCCTCCAGCTCGTGGTTTCTCTTCCTGGTTCGGATCGGTGTCACCACGTCGGATCGGATCGGGTAGCTTCGTCCGGTTCGGGTCGTATCTCTGATCGGGTCGGATCGTCTCGCCCTAGTACCATCGACTCGTGAACTCCCCACCCTCTTCTGATTCGGATCGGAAATACTTGTTGGTTCGGATCGTGCCCCTACTACCGGATCGTGCCACCTAACTTAAGTCGTGACCAACTCCTTTAAACGGATCGTGACGCCCATGCTAGAACGGTTCGGGTCGCGCTCCCCTCCACCAATCCGATCCGGATTCTGGGTCATTTCCTGCATGCTTCCTGCGACTGTTTTTACGCCATTCGGCGGCGTTTTTGACCAATCTAACAGTTCTAAACAACCAAAAAGCATACCATACAGTCATAGCAACATGTAGTGTCGATCCCAAACATCAAAACATAAATCATAGCATATAAAATGGATCAAACATACCCAAAATCCCAAATTTTCCCTTAAGCATACTTAGGTGAAACTAATGATAGGATTATCAAAACTTAACCAAATTAACCCAAATTCATATCAGAGGTCTAAAACATCATTCCGAATTTTATAAATATTTTTCCAGAATTTTATCATGTTTAAATTCGCTAATTAACACTAATCAACCCTAATTAGCCATAATTAGTGCAAAACTAAGCAAATCACTCACCTTAGCCACAAAATAAACTAAGATCTGAAATGATTCTCTGATTTGATGCGAATTTCAATACCAAACAGCAGCTCTTTTGTTGATTAGGTGAAGGTCCTTCTTGATTAGGGGTTGCTAAGCCAAATCCTTAACCTAAAGGTGATTTGGAGGTGATTTAGAGGTTGGAGGCCATTTTTAGGGTTCCTTGGTGATAAGTGGAGGCTAGAAAACTGAAATGGAATGATTCTCCATCTCATTTCAGCCCTCCCATAACCCTAATCCCGAAATGGGTTATGGGCCAACTCACTAATCACCCGATTTGGCCCGGTTAAGCAGTTTTTCACACTCCAAACCTTGTTTCAGCCATATCTCCCAAACGGTAAGTCCGTTTGGCTATTGTGACCACTCTACGGAAAGAGAAACCATCAAACGAATCAAATGGAAGTGGTTTCAGGTCAAAATTCCTTTCCAATCAAAAGTTATGGCCAAAACAGTACCAACTAGGGGCAAAATGGTCATTTAAAAATCGACAAAAATCGTAAGCATGGGAAATGACTCTAATAGATGTTTCCCAAAGTTACATGACCATACGACTTCATATGGGAAAGAAATAAATATCCTACGATCCTATGACGTGTAGAATACGGGTCATTACACTCTTCCCCCCTTAAGAAATTTCGCCCCCGAAATTCCCTAATCCAAACATGCACAAAGGTTCCCGCATGCCTATCAATCATAAAGTAATAATCAAACATGCAAAACAAGCTAAACAAGTCTATCCTAGCATGCGGAAAAACTAAATTACGAAGTAAATCTTACCAGGCAAAGAGTTCTGGATAAGCCTTCCTAATGCTCTCCTCTGTCTCCCAAGTACAATCATTCTCGTTCTCGCCCCACTGAACCTTGACTAGCTTCACCGCCTTCCTTCGAAGTTGCTTCGTATCGTGCCCCACAATACGAATCGGCTTGCGGTCCCCAACCGCCTCGGGTTCTAGTTCGAAGTCCTCTAACTGATCAGGTGAAATAGTCACATCTGAGCCGTGAACGAACTTCCTTAGTTGGGAAACATGAAATACATTGTGAACTCCTGCCATCTTCTCTGGTAAGCCAACTCTATACGCCAAATTCCCGACTAATTCAAGAACATGGAATGGCCCAACAAATCTTGGTGCTAACTTGCCTCTCCTGCCAAATCGAATCACGTTCTTCAACGGGGAGATCTTGACGAACACCAAGTCACCAACGGAGAATCTCAAGTCTCTTCTCCTCTTATCAGCATAACTTTTCTGTCTATCTTGAGCAGCTTTCATTCGTTGCTGAATGATCTTGATCTTATCGGAAGTTTCTCTCACCACATCTGGTCCAAGCACAAACTTCTCGCCAGTCTCTATCCAACATGATGGTGAGTTGCACGGTCTTCCGTACAAAGCTTCATATGGGGCCATACCGATACTGGATTGGTAGCTATTATTATATGCAAACTCAACTAGATGCAAATGGCCATCCCATGATCCACCAAAATCCAGTATACAAGCTCTCAAGAGATCTTCCAATATACGATTCACCCTCTCCGTCTGACCGTCGGTCTGAGGATGATATGCGGTACTGAGATGTAATCCTGACCCTAGAGCCTCTTGTAAGCTCTTCCAAAACCCACTAGTGAACAACGGGTCTCAGTCACTCACAATGCTTTTGGGTACTCCATGAAATCTCACTACCCACTTCATATATAATTCTGCCAACTTGGCTACCGTTCTGGTCGATTTGACTGGTATAAATCTTGCGCTTTTAGTCAATCGATCCACAATTACCCAAATGCTATCATATCCCGATCTAGTCCTTGGTAAGCCATCGATGAAATCCATCGAAACTTGCTCCCATTTCCATTCGGGAATTTCTAATGGTTGCAATAACCCACTAGGCTTCTTTTGCTCGGCTTTAACTAGCTGGCAATTCATGCATTTGGATATAAACTTCCCAACGTCTCTTTTCATCCCTTCCCAGTAGTAAGTCTGTCTCATGTCTCGATACATCTTATTACCACCGGGATGTATAGTCAGTTTTGAGTGATGACACTCTCTAAGCACTTCATCTCTCAAACCATTCACGTTGGGCACAACTAGTCTTCCATTCTTCCGAAGCCATCCATCTCGATCAAGCCCATACACATTCATCTCCTCTTCGATACCCATCTCTAACTTGGAGATGATTTCCAATAGATTAGGATTGTCCCTCTGGCTAGAACCAATCCGCTCTATCAAAGTGGGTCTGATCGTCAAGCTAGCTAGCATAACTGGATCCAATTCGCACTTTGGTCTGAAATCAAACCCCGCGATAAACTCCAGTTGCTTCCATTCAAGAAACATTGCCCCTAAGCTGGCATGTCTCCTACTCAAGGCATCGGCTACCGCATTACCTTTCCCAGGCGTATATGCGATATCAAAATCATACGAAGCCAAGAACTCCAACCATCTCTGCTGACGGAGATTCAGATCTTTCTGGGAGAAGAGATACTTTAACGACTTATGATCGGTAAACAACTCGAATCTTTCTCCCAAGAGATAGTGTCTCCACATCTTCAGAGCAAATACAATCGCTGCCAACTCCAAATCATGGGTAGGGTACTTCTTCTCATGCGGCTTTAGCTGTCGACTAGCATAAGCTACAACCCTACCTCCTTGCATCAATACTGCACCCAGTCCGGTACCACAAGCATCCGTGTATACCGTCATCTCTTCATTCCCTTTATGAATAACTAACACTGGCGCACGCGTCAACCTCTCCTTTAGACTTTTGAAGGCATCCTCACACACTCCGTCCCAGACGAAGGACTGATTCTTCTTAGTCAACTGAGTCAATGGTGCTGCAATCTTGGAGAAATCCTGGATAAACTTACGATAATATCCGGCCAATCCCAAGAAACTTCTTACATCTGTAGCATTCTTGGGCGTAGGCCAATCCTGTACCGTAGCCACCTTCGCAGGGTCCACGGCAATACCACTTTCGGAAACAACATGACCCAAGAATCTCACTTCCCTTCTCCAAAAATGACACTTAGAGAATTTCTCTTTCAATTGGTGTTTCCTCAACACCTCCATCACTATCCTCAAGTGCCCCTTGTGTTCCTCCTCTGTCCTTGAGTAAACAAGGATATCATCCACGAACACAAGAACAAACTTATTCAACTGATCTCTGAATACTCGATTCATAAGATCCACAAAGTAGGCTGGTGCATTGGTCAACCCAAATGGCATGACCAACCACTCATAAAATCCAGACGGCGTCCTAAATGCCGTTTTCGGAACACTCTCATCTGCTACTCGAAGCTGATGAAATCCTGTCGCGAGGTCCAACTGGGAGAACACTCTTGCTCCTTCCAGCTGATCAAATAAATCATCTATACGCGGTAGAGGATACTTATTCTTCCTCGTCACCTTATTCAACTCGCGATAGTCCACACACAAACGAAGGGAACCATCTGCCTTAGTGGCAAACACAACTGGTGCTCCCCACTCGGAGACACTCCTTCTAATCAATCCCTTCTTCAAAAGATTGCTGACTTGCACCCCGAGCTCTCGCTGCTCCCTTGGTGCCATACGACGAAGTGGCATCACTATAGGTCTGGCATCTTTCACTAAATCAATACGGAACTCAATCTCTCGGTGTGGTGGAAGCCCGGTCACCTCCTCGAAGACGTCCGGATACTGGCCAACCACGGGCACATCTGACAACTCATCCTGCGGGATGTCGAGGGAATTTACAAAACTAGCCATAACCCCATCACTAGGTAGGCTACCAAACACTACCCTCCGCCTATCATCCGCCCTCACTGTCACCAAAAAGCCCTCACAGTCTACCACCACCCCGTATCTTTGGAGCCAATCGACTCCCAATATAATGCCATACCCAGTAAAGCCCAAAACAAAGCAATCACATACAAACATACATCCATGACTCGATAAGACCAAATTCCTGCAAATTATACTAAGGCTAGTCGAACCACCAATCGGGTTCGTCACTATCAATGGTCTATCGACTATCTCGGGTTCCAGTCCTAACCTATCTACCAGGTCACTAGATATGAAGGAACGGGAAGCCCCAGTATCAAACAAAACTCGAACTGGTATATCATAAATAGAAAGCATACCTTGAATAACAACATTCTTTCCTTTCTCCGCCGCAGTTGGGGCATTCGACGAAGAAGGAATAGCATCAAGAGCATATGCTTTCACAATCTGCTTCTCCTTAAGAGGTTGCGGGCACTTATCCTTCTGGTGTCCCACTTGACCATAGTTGTAGCACTTCCTTTCCGCTGGCTTGGCCCGACACTCCTTAGCATAATGGCCTTTCTTTCCACAGCTGAAGCACTCAACATCCTTCTTGCTCTTTTTCTGGCCACCTTTAGATTGGTCCTGCTTCCTCTTATTCTGAGAGCTATTCTTGCCTCCACCGCCTGCTTGCGGCTTTGGCCCTTCTGCAGATGCAGCCTCAGTCTTTGACTTAGGGTAAAGGCTCTCTGATCTCAAAGCTTTCCCCACGATCGATTCAAAAGTCTCATCGATGTGGTTAATAAGCCTCTCCCCCAAGTACCCATCCAGGCCAGTAATGAACTTCTCATTCTTCTTCTCAGGAGTATCAATGAGAGACAGTCCATACTTCGACAAAGTGTCGAACTCAGCAATATAATCAGAAACTGCCCTCCCATTCTGCTTGAGTTCCAAGAACCTCTTAAACAATACTGACTTCTGGGCAGCTGGAATGAACTTCTCGCTAAAGCGAGCCTTGAACTGATCCCAAGTAACCTGGTCCTCTGGAGTAGCTGTTCTAATGGCATTCCACCAATTCATCGCTCGCCCTTGCAGCTGACGAGACGCTAGTCTTCTCTTCATCGCATCCTCAAGACCCAAGTCATCGAAGATACGATCACAGCTATCCATCCAATCTTGAACATCTGTGGCCGACTCCGTTCCGTGGAACGACTTCTCACCAAGATTAGTGTAATCCTTGCACAACTTGGCGAAATCGACCCTAGGCGCCTGCACTACTGGGCCATCACCAACTCCGGGATTGGGAACTGCCCCTTGCACTTCCCTGAGCATGTCTCTCATGAGGTTGGTAAACATCGCCCTCATGTCAGCGGCATTCCCATTATTGGCCCCTCTACTGGTACCTCTAACATGTCGGCTCATCGTCAATCTGAAAAAGGAAAACGATCAACGACCCTATAGTGGTACTAGTGCAGTACAACTTCATTCTTATACTACTAATAGTATATATATACATAGCTTTTGAAAACCAAAGTAATCACAAATACACGCTCTCATATACGTACTAACTCTCCCTAGTGTCTTTCCCTAGGTTAACTACGCAACCTAGAGCTCTGATACCAAGTGTGACGGCCCGCCCGCACCAACCGACATTTACTCCAAAGGTGCGCTGTACACATGTCCAGTTAGCACGGAACGGGTCGCCAGAAGAGAAAAGGAAGAAGGAAATGAACATACAAGGAACCTGTAGAATGTCTCACAGCGCATAGAACAAAATATAATAATAACATACTTGACATAAAACAGGAGAGACAGTGCATAAGCTGAAAATCAGAACTAAACATCATAGCAGCGGAAATCCAAAATACAGCTTATTACAACTTTTCAACTGTCTCAAAGCAAAGTAAGATAAATGAGGTACACTACTAATGCCCAAGTAGCGACCACCAACGACACAGGGAGAATGTGTATATATGTATAATACGTGGAAGCCTCCTGCCCGCCTCCGGATCAGCTACTCGCACATCACCAGCTAACCTGTCTCTAGTCTGCTCGTGTGAGCACCCAGAGTAATAAGAGGAGACATAAAACTCTGGGTCAGACATAAAGCCTGGTATGAGCGATAAGCATCTAAAGTGAACAATAACAGGTAGACTAAAACATACCTGAACCTGGACCTGCAACCAAAGAGTTAGCACTACATACTGTACAACACTCTAAGGTATCACATCAAACGGTATAAAGATACGGAGGTGGGGGAGGTGTGCATGTCATAATGATGGCAAACAATCAAGCATAGCATCCATCCTCACACCTCTCACTCAGTGCGTAAAGCAAACGATATTCACCACTTCGATCACCTAACATTCCTTGCTACGATCACTTTGCCCCATGAAGTCATAAATGGCTTCACTGCATTGATAACGTAGCCACTAATTCCTCGCTATGTCCACTTGCCCCATGGAGTTATTCACCCCATCTGCGCTGGCTCATAGCCTTACTAATCCTTACTATGTCCACTTGCCCCATGGAGTTATTCACCCCATCTGCGCTGGCTCATAGTCTTACTACGCATCACCTTGCCCCTCAGGTCATAATGACCCTACTGCACTGATAACGTAGTCTTGCTACCATCACTTTGCCCCTCAGGTCATAACGACCCTACTGCACTGATAAGTAGCCCATCATAACTTTTTTAGTGGTGAATCGAAGTTATGAACGTCGACAACTCCTTAGCACACGTCCCGCGGCAAAGTCCAACCATGAAGTGAACTCATTGGTTCCCAACTGGTTCCGGGATCCTGAGCTCTAACTTCCATTTGGACTACCTTTGCATCTCGGGTTATTGATCATCACAATCGAATCGGATCGGATCAGCCTTCACATTCTTTGTCGGATCGGATCGGCCTCTGCGTTCGGATCGGATCGCGCCTCTTGCATCGGATCGGGTCGTGGTCCTCCAGCTCGTGGTTTCTCTTCCTGGTTCGGATCGGTGTCACCACGTCGGATCGGATCGGGTAGCTTCGTCCGGTTCGGGTCGTATCTCTGATCGGGTCTGATCGTCTCGCCCTAGTACCATCGACTCGTGAACTCCCCACCCTCTTCTGATTCGGATCGGAAATACTTGTTGGTTCGGATCGTGCCCCTACTACCGGATCGTGCCACCTAACTTAAGTCGTAACCAACTCCTTTAAACGGATCGTGACGCCCATGCTAGAACGGTTCGGGTCGCGCTCCCCTCCACCGATCCGATCCGGATTCTGGGTCATTTCCTGCATGTTTCCTGCGACTGTTTTTACACCATTCGGCGGCGTTTTTGATCAATCTAACACTTCTAAACAACCAAAAAGCATACCATACAGTCATAGCAACATGTAGTGTCGATCCCAAACATCAAAACATAAATCATAGCATATAAAATGGATCAAACATACCCAAAATCCCAAATTTTCCCTTAAGCATACTTAGGTGAAACTAATGATAGGATTATCAAAACTTAACCAAATTAACCCAAATTCATATCAGAGGTCTAAAACATCATTCCGAATTTTATAAATATTTTTCCAGAATTTTATCATGTTTAAATTCGCTAATTAACACTAATCAACCGTAATTAGCCATAATTAGTGCAAAACTAAGCAAATCACTCACCTTAGCCACAAAATAAACTAAGATCTGAAATGATTCTCTGATTTGATGCGAATTTCAATACCAAATAGCAGCTCTTTTGTTGATTAAGTGAAGGTCCTTCTTGATAAGGGGTTGCTAAGCCAAATCCTTAACCTAAAGGTGATTTAGAGGTTGGAGGCCATTTTTAGGGTTCCTTGGTGATAAGTGGAGGCTAGAAAACTGAAATGGAATGATTCTCCATCTCATTTCAGCCCTCCCATAACCCTAATCCCGAAATGGGTTATGGGCCTACTCACTAATCACCCGATTTGGCCCGGTTAAGCAGTTTTTCACACTCCAAACCTTGTTTCAGCCATATCTCCCAAACGGTAAGTCCGTTTGGCTATTGTGACCACTCTACGGAAAGAGAAACCATCAAACAAATCAAATGGAAGTGGTTTCAGGTCAAAATTCCTTTCCAATCAAAAGTTATGGCCAAAACAGTACCAACTAGGGGCAAAATGGTCATTTAAAAATCGACAAAAATCATAAGCATGGGAAATGACTCTAATAGATGTTTCCCAAAGTTACATGACTATACGACTTCATATGGGAAAGAAATAAATATCTTCATCTTGGACCATCTACAATGGCAGTTTGGATAGATAATCCAAAAAATCAACATGCTTATTTATGGAGACCGACCCATGGTTTGACACGAGTTGGGGAAGCTATTGGTATGAAAGTGGCATGGCCAGAATCGAGGGTGGTAGTGGAGCAGGTTAATACTGTGTCATCTTCTACTCATACGGTTAATACTGCTGTTGTCGGAAAGGTTAGCTTATAATTAATTAATTCTTTCGTCCTACCAACTATTTAAGCATATGATAAAATTGTTTTTTTCTTAATTGATAGAGTGCAAATTTAATCGTAAACAACAAGTGCAAGCTGATTGATTTGGATCGAAACGGAGAAATTGTGGCTGAAGGACGTGTCTCTTCAATGGATCCAAACACATTGGTTCATTTTGTTCCTCTAGGGATAAATGCAGTTAAAGTTTGGGTTGATGTTGCAAATGCTCCAAACGCACGTCTATGGAGGCCAACATCCGATTTACAAAACATTGAAGATGCCATCGGCACTCCAATTGCTTGGCCTGCTGAGAAAGTTGTAGCAGATGCAAGTTCCGGTAACTGCAATCTAACAGTATTTTAATAAGAAACACATTTTCTCATATTCTCTTCATAAAAACTGAGATGCATATTTAGTTATACTTTATTTTATAAGAACGAAAATTTTCCTTATCAATTAAAAGAACAAAAGAGAAAACAGTCCATGTCTGATTAATTGTCAATACTAAAGATATGTTTGTCTTATTTTCAACCTATACCCTTATTTTCATTTTCTGGTGAATGGATTTAAAATCATATCAAATTTTCAGAGCCCATGCCTGAATAATTGTCAAAACTAAAAGATACTCAAATATGCTTGCACCCTGGTTTCATTACATACATACATATACGTACCCGTGTTTATTTAGAAGTCTAACTTTGCGTTATCAAATATTTACAATTAAAAAAAATCACTTTATTTGTGGAAGAATTTGTAGATGAAAGTTTAGCTTGCTACCAGGTCATCTAGCAGCTGCATTTATACTCTAATTTGAACATTTCATTCACTACACCTGTTTTGCATGATATAACCATAAGAGCTCAACCTGCTGTATACTCCTTTATGCATAAAATAGGATATAGTTTTCTATTCAAATTATGCTCTGCATTTCCATAACTAGCAATAACATTGAGCTGGTTGTTTCAGTTCTTCCAATAGGACATTTCAGTATAAAAGAAATTGGTGCATTCATCTCCTTGCGTTAGTACCTTTTCGTTAGCCTTTTGCTTGATGTCCATACCTTGTTTCTTTACGGAATTCTTTAATTTTCACTGAGATGCATAATGTTGCTTACGTAAGTTTTCAGTTAAGGGGTCTGCATCCAATTTGTATCAGAGGTCTTTACGATACGTCTTGTGGAATTTCTACCGTATTAGATTGCTTCAATCTCGTCTTATTCCAGTGTTTTAATCTGCTTTTAATTTCCTTGGGAACCTTGTTGAAAGGATAACGTTGGTTTTCCTTTTCGGCGGTGGTTTCACAGAGCTTTTATTGCCTATTTTTCTGCTATTCTGTGTTTTTTATTCGGGTGATGTTGTGGATATGCAGAAGTTTAAGTCAGAGATCATGTTGGTGTTGGATCATGAGGGTTTGTGTCACACGGTGATAGTGTTAAGGATCTCTACTGTGTTGCTCTCACTACAAATCAGCGTCAAGCTAGTTTTGTTGATGGGAATGCAATTTTTGTTTTTTGTTTTTTCTGAGGTTTCCTTTTCATCTTGGTCGACCTCTTTTGTTGTCTGTACTTCTGTAAGGGTCGGTTCTCCTTTATATTGTTGTTTGCAGCTAGTCACATTTGGTTTTGTGCTTGGTGTCTATATGTATTTCTGGTTGATTGCCCTTGGTGTTATTTTTGTTTTTACTCCTATCTCTTGATTTCTTTTCACCCCTTCCGATTTTCAGCTAACACCACATTAGTTTACCCACCCAATGGTTACAACTTACAACCTTCATCAAATTTACTTCGATAATCCTTGAACAAACTCCAATGATTCATACATCCAAATGTTTTGTCTTCTAATTCTGTTCTGCAAGAGCAACGAGAGTACGTAGTGGAATGGTCACTACAATTTGATGGGAGATAGCTAGCCTTTTTGTCTCTCCTTTTTCCATTGAGTTAATTTCAACCTGAACTTGGGTTACTTGTCCAGATTTTTCTTTATTTATTCATATTTAATTTATAATTCAGTGCTATTCAGCCATGAATTTAATTAAAAAAAGTTACTGAAAACCAAAAAAATGTTAAAAAAATGTTACACATTGACATAGCTGTGGATTTTTTTACCTGTTACTATTAATATAGGTAATCGGCCATCTAATTTCATTATGCAGAGAATATAGCAGGTATCTGATATTTGTATAACCTTCTTGACGCTTGTACAACTATGGATAAAGTTGACGCCTACAAGCAACTTCAATTTATTACTTTAATGCATAATATAAGTTATCTTTGATGATGTATGAGGCCATCGTTTTCCTACTAGATGTCAATCAAAAAGCAATAATGGACCACCTGGGTAGAAATTAAATCAAATAGTGTAGAAGGCCTACAGGCTAGTAATGGCACTTTGTGCAAGCCAATGCGACATCTCCACTTACCATGATATATCAATTTCTCTTCTAACCCGGCCTTTGGTTTACACTATTCAGCACATAGAATTTCACAATATACCAAGTAAATACCTTATCAAACATGTTTATTGTATAAAGTTTTGTTGTTGGCATCAGTTCAATTTTTTTTTCGGAGTGATATTGTTCAGGAAAATTGGGTTGATCGGACTGTTTTCTCTTTTGTTCTTTTAATTGATAAGGATGCATATTTAGTTCATAAAACCTTTAAATTAATAAACTAGCAAACAGTCCATATATTATCCATATTTTAATTTATTGTTTCAAGCCTTCTGCGCTCAGTTTTGGAAAAAGATGCATGATTTGAGTTGAAAGCATTAAACTGATTGGAAGTATGGCAGGCCAATCTACCATCAGTTCATAAATATAATCAGCAGTGATATTGTGCAATCACTTATTTCATGTACATCAGTTTTAGTTTGAATGCATAATGCCAAATTTGAAATTCTTTGATTTTTTGCTTTACAGGATAGACGACATTGATGATAGACGACGTTGATGGAAAGCATTATCGCAATTAATTATCGTTCGAAGTTATCCTTGCTGCTAAGACCACATTTTGGTTTGTTAGAATGTGAACTTCTATTTTTTGGTTGCTACTACTTGTGTATGTTTGATATAACGGTACTATTTTATGAATTATTGTGGACCAATTGTGTATGTTTGACGTAAGAATATTACATATTTTGATTATAGAATTCTACTTGTTGGTTATAAATCATGTGGTCAATATAAAATGTGTTGATAATATGATGTATTGACTGAAATATGGTACTGATATAATATGTACGTTTGAAACAGTATAAGCTTTGAGATATATGTTGGATATTTTACAGCGTTTTAGAAGGGCCATTGAAATTTTTCTTGGCATTTAGATAACGGCGGTTATAAAACGCAGTAAATAGTTTTTTTTAAAAATTGACGTACAAACAGTTACAGCAGTTTATAAATGCTGTAAAGAAATATTATAGCGGAAAATAAAAGCTGTAACATCTTTTCATAGGAAGTTTAAAACGCTAAGGAATAATTTTTATGACACCAAGAAAACGATGAGAATAAATTTTAACAAAATTAGCCTAACCGCCATGAAATTTATTAACAGCACATACAGAACGCTGTTAAATATTACTTTTTATGGCGCTTTTTTACTGATGTAGTATTGTTCTGACTTTTAACTGCATGTTGATACACAACTTTCATAAAAACGCTGTTAATACTTTTTATGGCATTTCTGAAACGCTGTAAAAAGTCCTTATTGTTGTAGTGAATGTAACCATTACTATAACAACCCAATATACTTTACGGATAATTTTAACATTGAATACCATCTAAGTTGGTCCATCTTTTTGAGTTTTTTAAACATTTTTAAATACATTTTACAGCCCGAGGCCTTAATAAATTACAATAGAACAAACATTTTTTAAATGATACTTTGGACAATGTGGTTCACATTAATTTTCTACTACTTATTTGTTCCCTTACTTCTGAAAATATATACTGATCATAAGAAAAGTAAAAGGCATTTTACATAAAGTGGCTTCTTCATATGATTATTTCAGACTCCCCTAAACAAGCAAACATATCGTTGGATTGCTATATTTCATATATCTTATGTATACTTAATGACCCGTGTGCGAAGCACGGGTTCACACTAGTATATAAATAATAGTACGCTATTATAATAATATCTATTCAGTAGAGTAAACATAATGAAAATAACGTAAGTGGGATTACATGTTTACCCTTACACCATTTATAATACCTTAGTCTATACAGTATTGTAAACCCAACCTAACATGGTGGCATCAGAGGGCACTCCATAGGTACGATACAAATCAAAATCGTAGGAGCTCGATAAGGATAATATGACAAGGCACACAAGGAATACTCACGGTAGGATTCTACCGGATTGTGGCCCCCAGGCCGGTGGTAACACATAGTAGCAACTACCGCCTACCTCGAACAACACTACCATATTCAAAGGGGGCCCCAAATCAATCACATAGTAATAGAGATGGTATCGAAGAAGCGTGTTCGATTAGAGGTGCAACCTCACTTAACCTGGGTATGGCTCCTGTTTTAGTCATTTTAATTATGACCCGAAGGTCAAGGCCAATCCATCAGCGTTCTCTTTCATCAAATCCAGTAATCGCCTCCATATCATCCTACTTCATTTTGGAATCTCCACTGCGTACACAGTTGTTAAAGTGGTATCGGTATTGGCAGAGAGTATGAGATTTACCGACTTCGATCTCTTTAACAACCAAACATTTACATTTTCCACACCGTGGCCATTAGCTTTTGGAAACATATTTCAAGTATCGCAGATCGATTTATTTCAAGTTTACCCCAAAAAACGACTACTCAAATAATTTACCTTTGGTTCGATTAAGATTACAAATTCAATATTCACAATTATCCTTTGCCAACCACTTGGTTTTAAAGTTTCAACTTCCACGAAATATCGTTATTGCTTGAAATCCTTTATTTCATCCTTCAGTTTCACTAGACTGGATTGGACACAAATCATTATTGATTTTATAAAATAAATCTAAAATAGTTAAGTTTGAAAATAATATATGTATTAAATTTAAAAACAATGTATATACGTATATGTACTTATGTAATTAGTTGTAAAATGGTATGAAACCTTATTTGCCAAAAATAGTTATAAGTTTATTTTGAATTTATAAAATATGGTAAGAAAGTAACTTTTAGAAACGTAGTGTAAATATATATATATATATATATATATATATATATATATATACACACACACACACACACACTTATGTAAATATTTTGGAACAACTATAAATTTTATAAAGAAAGTCTACAAAGTTAAGTAGTGTGAAAAATTGCATTTATGGAAATATAGTTTTATTCAAACGACATTGATCCAATCCAACCTAAATATCTGTTCATAGTTTACCCTTTTCATCTAGATTTCACATGTAAATCATATTTCCTTTTATTTGGTTCAACTTTGATTTCCAAACCAATTTTTACCTTGGATTTCACACATCCTTTTAATATAATGAATCCCCAAAATATCAGACGTTAGTCGTTAACCCAAAATAATGATTTGTTGAATTTCAGCTTGTTGATAGAACCCGTATTCATTTTCTTAGGTAAAACATATTCCTTTTTATACCATAATTTGACAAACTACATTATTATTGTAATACTTCTTACATTAAGATGGTGACAAATCATATATTAAATAAGTTCCCAAGACTTAACACATCTTTATAAAAACCCTTTATATTAAATTTCATGCCAAATTTAAATTTCCATATTACAAAATCTAATTTTATGAAACCCAAAGTTTATTTAGAATTTATTTAAAATAATTTTTAACTTACTGTGTTAACTCGTATAATCACCTTTAAAACTAATTTACATCCGAATTGAATTCTTATAAATATTCAAGTTAAATTTGAACAAAAATTCCCTTTTAAACATTTCATTACGCTACATGAAATCTTCATAAATACTAATTTACAAAATCAAACACATATTTTAAAATAATTTATTGGCCACGGTGTCCGTATAAAATTTTCTATCCTATGGTCAAGTGATACAGATATTTATCATTTCAATCCATTATAAAATATTCGAATCCCGGGTATGTATCATTTCAACCCGCATCCCAAATCGATTCGAATATACAGTTGTCTGAGTATGTATCATTTCAACCCGTAATAGTTTTCTATTCTATAAGGAACTTGTATGTTGAGAACGATAAACATAGCATATCACACATAGCATCCATATTGTGTCACGTAAGGAAACAGTGTGCGTATCACATGTGCACCATCACAAAGCAAACAAATGTGGAGCACCCTAACATTTCATTCAACATCTCAAGTTTTTAATTCACTTAAGAATCATGAGTGAGAAAAACTCAACTTCCATGGAAAAATAAGAAGACACGATATGAGTAGAATGACGCTAACGGCTACAAGGAGAAATTCATTATCTAGAACCAAGACACGATTTTTATTTAGAACAGTGAATAAATTTTATGTTAAAATTTACGCAAATGGTTCCAATCAAAAATAATTGACCAAAACCGAGTTGCTACAGCAAGGTTCGAACTAGTGACCTCCTAGTTTTGAGTTGCATGTCAAACCACTCAACCAATATGCTTTTTGCTTATAACAGGGAAGAGTGATCTTATACATATATTGATAGATGACTGAAAATTATACACACCCTGTACCAAGGCATGCATGTGTACCATACCCTTTTAACAGTACACAATTATTTCCCAACAGCCTGGTGTGTATTATAAAATCAAAAAAATTGATAGCCTCTTTCGTTCATAACCGTAGGAGAGATTAAAAAAATCAATTCACGGTGTCTATATCCTAATACAGTAAGCATAAGGAAGGGTGCCATAATGATTTACACCAGAATCGATTTAACAATGCAACACATATACATTCTAGTTTATATATATATATATATATATATATATTGTTAAGAGAAAAGAAAGAAGATAGGAAAGGAAAAAAAACTCACGGCAAGCATAGAGTACGTCATCGGAGAGGGGGAGCTGAGCTTGGATGAGACGCAGGAGCCTTGAGCAGCACAGGTGGACTTGACTAGTGGTGGTTGTGACGACGGAAGGAGGTGGAGCTTCGACTTCCCGGGGCTATTGACTATGTTTTGCCCATAGCTTGGCAGGCTTTACGCTGGAAAGGAGCGGAACATCGGACTGGGTGGAAGAGCGGAGGTGCGGTCATCTCGGTTGGTGCGCGTTGATAGGTCAAGTGACTGTGCGGCGGCTTGTGTGGTGGCTCGCTTCTCAGTTCGTCTGTTTTTTTTCTTTCTTGCACGACTCCGTTTTCAACGAGGTGATGGAGAAAATTTTCGAAGTGACTAGAGCAAAGAAGGATTAGGGTCGGAGCTTAAGGGGACGACAACCTGTGATGGCTAGGCGTAAGAAGCGAGGAGGCGTTGGGTGAGATGGCTGATGAAACACAACTGCACAGAAAAATGGGTGGGAAGAAAATTGGTGTAAGAGAAAATGGGTTAAGTGAGAGAGAACTTGCGTGAATCTACTTCTGCCACTCAAAAGAACAGCTTTTTTTTTTCTGAGTACCGAGAGTTTGGGATGGAAAAGGAGATGGAAGAAGGAGCGTTCAAAGTTCAGAAAGTGGAAAGCAGTGGCACGAATATGGGGTATATATTCCTGCCATTCGAAATAATTTATTTGAATATAGTTTTGGGTTCTTTGCACTCGAACTGTTTGAAATCTTTGGGCACTGTTCTAAAAATATTTGTAACTGACAGAGCAAGATTTAGAGCTGCTTCCATATTTTTGTAACGACCATTATTCTATGTATCGGAGGATCGTAGGATATTTATTTTATTTTCATACGAAGTCATACGGTCGTGTAACTTTGGGAAACGACTATTGGGGTCATTGGATTTGGATGATGATTGGTAAGGAGTTTTGACCTAAAACCACTTCCATTGGATTTGGATAATGATTTTCCATTCCGTAGAGTGTTCACATTAATCAAACGTACTTACCGTTTGGGAGATATGGCTGAAATAAGATTTGAAGATGGAAAAACAGCCTAATTGGGCTTAATTAAGTGATTAGCAGGCGGGGCCATAACCCAATTCGGGATTAAGGTTATGGGAGGGCTGAAAGGAGTTAGCGAATGATTCCTTATCATTTTCTCAGCTGCCACAAACCTTGCTCTAACCCTAATAATGGCTTTCATCTATCAAATCACCCTTTAATCACTTTCTAACCACATATTAAGCAAATCAACGTCAAATTAAGGCGGATTAGCATCAAAATTGAGATAGAGCTGCTGCACTATATAGGAATCCAAGCCAAATCAGTTAAAGTTTCAGATCTATCATTTATTTGTGGATAAGGTGAGTGTTTAGCATATTTATTCACTAATTATGGCTAATTAGGGATGATTAGTGATAATTAACGAATTAATGACTCAGAAAAATATGGAAAAATATGTGAAAATTCTAAAATCATATTTTATGTCACTGGTATAAATTTGGTTTAATTTGGATTAAGTTTGCTAATACCAGAATTTAGGGGATTAACGGGAAAATCATGGTTTTGGGTATATATGATCTAAATTAACATGTAAAGTTGTTATTTTGATGTTTTTGGTTGATTTTACATATAACTACTGCTGTTTAGTATGTTTATGATTGCATACGAAAAGTTAGAATGGTCGAAAACACCAACATGTGGCGTAAATAGTTTGCTGTAAGAAGTGCAGGAAATGGACCGGATCAACCCACTCATGAAGCACCTTACGAACCGCGACCCGGCTCGCACTCGAGTTCCATGAACCGACCCGCTTTTGCTCACCACTCACGAACCATGAACCGGAGCAGGACTCACGAACGGGGAACCACGACCCGAAGCTTGGGCGCGGATTGGAGAAACCATGAACCGAAGCTTGACCCCAAGCCGCGAGCCGCCATCCCACGAGCCGAATGGGACCCACGAACCGTGCATACCCAAACCAAAATCTCCAAACCGAATGGAAGCTTGATCTTCGAACCGAACTGGAGGAGACCAAAACCTGAGATGCAAAGGAAGTCCAAATGGGAAGTTATTACTCAGGATCCAGATGGGAACACCCGAGTTAACTTCTGGAGTTGGGCTTTGCTGCGGGACATGTGTAAAGGGGTTATCGATATCTATAATTTTGGTTCACCATTGAGAGTGTGGGCATGTAGACGAACCATAGCCAGGGAAGTGTGGACTGGTTGACCCGTTAGGGTTATTGACTATGGACCAGTGCAGTGGGGTCAGAGTTGTACGGGTGGGACTCCGTCATGACCCCAAAGGGCAAAGTAGTCGTAGCGATAGTTGTATGGAGTTGGACTCCGTCATTGCCCCTAATGGATCAGGTGATCAAAGTTGTGGATATCGTATGCTTTACGCACTGAGTGAGAGATGTGAGGATGATTGCTATGTTTGATGTATGCTATCACCATGACATGCACACTTCCATTTTACACTCTATGTTAGTGTTTACCATAGAGTATTGTACATCGTGTTGTGCTAACTCTTTGGTTGCAGGTCCAGGTCAGGTATGATTATTTATACATGTTATTTCTTTATTTTGTTGCTATCGCTCATACCATACTTTCGTTTGACCCAGAGTTTTGTGTCTCTTCTTATTACTCTGGGTGCTCTTAAACGAGCAGACTAGAGACAGGTTACGTGGTTATGCACGAGTAGTTGTCCGGTGAGGAGCAGGAGGCTTCCACGTACTATATATATATATATATATGTTTTCCCTGTGTTGTAGTTGTTCACTGCTTTGGGCATTAGTAATGTACCTCCTTTATTTCCTTTAGAGACAGTATTTCAAAGTTGTAATAATTGGATATGAAGCTGTATTTTGGTCTCCGCTACTCTGATGGATATGGTTTAATTTTCAACTTATGTACAGTCTCTCCTATTTTATATCAAGTTATGTTATTATTATATTTTATTCCTTGCGCTGCAAGATATACTACAGGTTCTTTGGTAATCATTGTTTAAAACCCTTTCTTTTGACGATCGTCTCGTGCCAGTCGGCCGTTGGCACAACGCATTTCAAGGGAAATGTCTGACGGTACGGAGCGGCCGTCACATTTTTAGGGAGATTAAAATTTTTGGTTTCGAGGAGCAACGTGGAGGAATATTTCAGAGGTAGAAGGACACTTGTTAATAGAGATAAGTTTCAAAGTTGGCTGAAAATTGTGTACCGTTATTGCATGGTTCACATTTGTGTTCACACCGTTCATTTCCTTCTTTTGTTTTGTTAACGTGTTCAGGAAATTATTATTTTTTCATCAATATAAAGACCCAAACAGATGATGCCACAACCGCACTAACGAACATTATTTGTTTTACGCACGTTTTTAGCTATTATTGAAAGCGAGCACTGTAGATAAGCAATGCTGAAATTTATTACCGAGAAACGTTGAATTTCTCGACATTAAATTTTAGAAATTTAATTAAAATAATTTTTTTTAATAATAAACTATTAAATCCCCTTTTTTCCCTTTTAGAATTTAGAATTATTAATTCATTCTTTTATTCTTTAAATTTTTCGAGATCGATATATGTCTTTATTTTGCTTTTTGGAGATGCGGGAGAAGACGTTTGTGGTTCAACAACCTCCAACATCATCTTATAAATTGGCATTTGTTAAGGAGATTCCAACCTTGTCACATCATTTAATAATACTTCCATTTTCTCTTCTATCCCGCATCTTTTTTTCCACTTATTTCGACAAGATGAAGTCTAGTCCAATGAACATCTATCATATCAAGCGATATTGTAGTACCAAGCCAAGACGAGCTAACTCATGCGCACAAGGCAATCCATGTGTTCTACGAACAACACATCCACATAACAATTCTACATTACAACATTTTTTATTCTCTAAATTTCGGAATGTATCAAATCAAGTGCCTTGATGGAAACAAAGCCTCGTAAATTTCCGAACTCCCGTATGTGAAATATGTGCTTTACTTTAATTATACTTTGCTCAAATGATGCTTTAAGTTCGGCAAATGAGAGTTCCAACAGTGAATGCATCTTCATCTAAGCTTGTTTGAAATTATATTGGCAGTTAGCTAATTGTTTCTTCAATTTTGAATGAACGGACTTAGCCCTGCATTGATACAAAATATTAGACCAAAATTTGGTACTAACACCCAAATGCAGTGTGAAGTCCTCACAATCACAAATCACAGACCATAGAATGCAGAAAACAGTAAAATAAGAGGAGACACGCGAGGATTTTATAGTGGTTCAACTGCAGATGTAGCCTACGTCCGCTTTATAATATTATTGTTATACTGACAAATTATAAGAATCGGTTACAAGCAGACACGGTGTTTAATGAGCGTACAAGTGGTTATACACGTAATCCACGTGTTAAATATAGTTTTTGAGTGAAGCGCAATGTCCTTGCGCTGTTGTAATGAAGACCAAGAGTGAGAGTGGCCAAGCCTTCAAGTGGTGTATTTATAGCCGTAGAGAGGCACTAGGGTATTCCAGTTCGGGTGCCACGTGGCACGCATCCCTAGAATCTCGAAATGTAGTGGAAGTAGTGGAGAGATCCTCTCCAAGTCGTGCTATGACAGGTGTAAGTTGATCCATGCAAATAGGAGGCGGTTACTCCTTAGGAATAGGTCAAAGCTGATATGCAGTAGCAGGTCTAGGCGGTTCGGATCGGTGCCGAACCGAACCATTGTCTTCGCACCAGTGGAGCCCGTCATCGCTCCAGTGCCATGATTTCTCAGGCGGGTCGGGTCCTTCCATCCGACCCGAAGCGTTGTGTGCCAGAACCTAAAGCTATGCGAGGTAGTTTTGTGTAGTGGGATCAGGCCCCCTTCCTCCGACCCGAACCGCTTCGTCCGATCCGACCCGGAGGGTTGTGCAATTCCAAACTTTCCCACACTTTATCTAAGTGTCTAACACTTCTGCGTGCGTTCATGGAAACGGGCGTAACTTCCAAACCGTAAGTCCGTTTTGACCAAACGAAATCTCTACATGAAGCTAATTCAGACGTCTACAAAAGTTACTGGGAAAATCCCCGTAATTCATGTTTTCGGGTCCAATAGAGGTCGTATGATAGGAGTTTAGGGCTATTCTTTGTTTGTGATGCGACTTCAACCAAATCGCTTCATGTCTTCTGACGATGTTCCCAATACTTGAGCGTATTGTTCACCAGAGATTCTACGTGTGACGGATTTGACCAAAAAGCGTGTCAACATGTTTGCCCCTCAGAACATATCTTGCTGGGTAAAGGAAGATGTGTTCCGAAAAATCTTGAGGAATCCATAAGTCTGTACCTGTAAGGAGATAAGAAAAATAGTGCAAAAATGGCTCCGAGACGGCCCTATCGAAGTAAGACGACCAAGGAAGTGCTATGAGGTTCCAAGATGGCCTTACCGGGGTAAGATGACCGAATGAGGTTCCAAGACGGCCTTACCGGGGTAAGATGACCAAGTAAATGCTAATGAGGTTCCAAGACGGCTTTACCGGGGTAAGACGACCAAGGAAATGCTAATGAGGTACCAAGATAGCCTTAACGGGGTAAGACGACCAAGGAAATGCTAATTAGTTTTGTTTATAGTGGACGGTCCAATTCGGAGCCGGAGATGGATGCTTATTACTAATTCATGAAAGTGCAGCGGTCATTAGTCGGACACGACTGGAGACCACAAGCCAGTTCCGCGCGTATGGGCCAATGTGACCATTTTTATTGCATGTAGAGAAAACAAAGAGGGGCGAGAAGTTGCATAAAAGCCTAAAAACATGAACTATGGACCAGAGTCTGACAAACTGAAGGGATCCGCTGAGTAGGATCAGTTAATGATAATCCCGCGATTGCTCAATCCAGGATCGTTCCCTCTTCGGGGAATAGGTGGTGGCAGCGCTGGGGTAGATGCAGGCGATGTTGGTTGTGTGACGTACTCGGGCAGCTCTCCTCGTCTGACCCGATCCTCAATCAAATCTCGTAAATGCCTGCAGTCATTAGTGTTATGAGCGTCCATGTCATGAAATATGCAATGCCTTTCGGAGTTGCGCTGTGCTAGCGTTGGCTCCCTCTTGGGAGGCCTTGGATAGGAGGTAGCACCCCATGTATCCATGTAGATGTCAGTCAGCGTTGAATTGAGTTCAGTGTACTTTTCATATCTGGGCCCTCTTCGGTGTTGAGACTTGCTATCATTCTTTGCAGCGGATGTTCCTTTACCCTTATCATTGCCTTTTCCAGAATCAGACGGTGCTCCGCCTTTAAGCATGTTAACATCGAGAATAGCCTTCTCGGATTTTGCGTCTTCCTCATGCAGAAATCTATCTGCTTCAAAGTAGAATTTGCCAAGATCTCGCGGTGGGTCCTGGTATAAAGAGGTTTTGAACTTCGATGTATCAAGAACATCGGATACTGCCGCCATCAATACCATAGATGGTTTAGGTCTATCAACAGATGCTACTGCAGCGTTGAATCGCTCAAGGAATGATCGCAGAGTTTCACCTGACCTCTGCTTGATTGAAGTGAGGGGCATGACATTCTTGGGTCATGCAATGTGGACCCGAAACTGTTCAATAAAGCGAGCAACCAACATATTCCAACTGATGATTGATTCCGGTGCTAGCTGCCGAATCCACATAGCTGCTATATCGGTCAGAAAGAGAGGAAAACATTTTTCCATAATGTTTTCTGATGCTGATTGAACTTCCATATGCCGTTTGTATCACATCAGGTGCATGGTAGGATCTGTCCTACCGCTGTATGGCTCTAGAACTGGAAGTTTGAAATCTGTGGGATTGCGAGAATTCCTGATTTCCTATGTGAAAGGAGTGTGATTGACGCCATCTACGTCACTCTGATAAGTGCGGCCTCTCGAGAGGCGTTCAATGAGATTAGCGAGCCGATCGCCTTCGAAAAGCTGTTGCAAGTTGCCGAGACCTGAGTTGGTGCCCCCAGAATTGAATGCAAGAGAGTGAAGGGGCTCGTGGCGAGCTGCAGGGTGCGGATCGAAGATTCCCATGGGTCGGGGGTCGTAGGAGCTGATCCGACTCGATCCCCCTACTCCGAACTGAGGAGTTGCTTCGTGTTGCGTCCGCGCAAATCCTGGCATTCATGTATCCATTCGGACCGGAGCCGATGTTGGCCGAGCAAGGCTTGAACTTGTGTTTCCAAAGTTGTCATTGTTACCATCTGAAGCAATGAGTGGTGCATGCTGTTCATTTAGAGAGGGGGGACAAGTGCCCCTAGCTTCATTTGTTTCCACGCCACGTGGGGCGGTTCGGGTCGGGCCCGATCCGGCCCGGTTGGGGTTGCCTGCCCGAGCCAATTCCATTGTTGTGCCAACCTATACAGCATTATTTCTAGCGATCTGATCATTGTTGCTCGGCCTGCCTTCTATCTGAGCGAAGAATTGGTCTATCATCTCCTGTTGCTTCCGGAGGAGATCATCTTGCCTTGTCGACTGGCCTTTCAATTCAGCAATAACGCTGTCCATCTTATCTCTAGTCAGGTATGTTAATGGGTCTCCATGACAGGAGGCTTCGTGCTAGCCTCGTTTCTCATGCTTTCATCTTCAGCACAGGGAGCTTTCGTTTAACCATTGATTCAATTGCCAAATAAGCCGCTTCCTTTCAAGCTAGAAGAAGAAGTTGTCATGTTCCCCTACCTGGCACGCCAAAATGTTAGACCAAAATTTGGTTCTAACACCAAAATGCAGTGTGAAGTCCTCACAATCACAAATCACAGATCATAGAATGCAGAAAACAGTAAAATAAGAGGAGACACATGAGGTTTTTATAGTGGTTCGGCTGTAAATGTAGCTTATGTCCACTTTATAATCTTATTGTTATACTAACAAATTATAAGAATCAGTTACAAGCAGACACACAATCCTTGTGTTTAATGAGAGTACAAGCGGTTATACACGTAATCCACATGTCAAATATTGTTTTTGAATGAAGCGCAATGTCCTTGCGTTGTTGTAATAAAGACCAAGAGTGAGATTTGCCAAAGATCTCTTCATTTGCCTTCAAGTAGTGTATTTATAGCCGTAGAGAGGCTCTAGGGTGTTCCGATTCGGGTGCCACGTGGCATACATCCCCTGTAACAACCCGTATTTTTGAATAACATATTATAACATAAATGGAGGCAGAATTAAACTGTAAAATCTGAATCAAGGGAAACGGGCTGTGCCATTGCGTTCGTCTCGGAAAAATACGCGAAATAGAGTCCGAGTTTTCGAAAATCGGAGTCCGTATGACCAAGATATGGCCTCGCGAAGTTTCACGGAAAATTCAAATTAAAGTATACTTAATTAAGTGAAATGGGTTGCGCAGAGAAATATATATATATATTGATATATATATATATATATAATTGAAAATTAAATAAATAAATATGCAAAAATGTTCAAAACAGCGAATTGGGAGAGGGGAATAACCGAACCGGCCGATTTTTGAGGTCGGCCCAAGCTCGCTGGGTCGACTAGGGGTTAATCCAAGGTGTTTGGTTGTCAACCCGTGGGCCGATTCGCTCAAATGCAGATTTTGCATTTGAATGGTTCTCATGGTTCAGCTTTAATCTAAAGGCCCTAGATGGTTCCTACACTTGACTTCTTCCCCAAGACTTGCTTTGATGGCTTGGATTGAATCTAGGGTTAATCCTATGGCTATTACCCTAATCTTCTATAAAAAGGACCTAACACCTAGCCTAAATCATCATTATTCAATCCTACAACTAAACTATGCCAAATTTGTTCCTCTCATGGCCTCCACTCTCATGCTAAAATTTCTAAGTTAATTTCTATGAGAGATTTTGAGTTCATACAAGTGTTTTCAAACTTGTATGAGTGTTCTTAGTTTGCATTCAAGTCAAGTTGCAACATTTCTGTTTCAAAGCAAGGATTTTTATTGATTTGGCTCAAGGGTTTTTCATTGGGAGCTTGCATATTTGGGTTTTTTGGTGATTGCATAAGGGCTTCGTCTCAATCTTTATAATAACTATTTATTTGTGTCTTCATAGCATTGTAAGCCCTTTTCTACTTTCTTTCTTTGAACTCTAAAGTTAAATGAATGATGCAAGTTTGGGGTTGATCATTATATGCAAGTTTGGTTGGTCATTATATGCAAGTTTGGTTGATCATTATATGCAAGTTTGGTTGATCATTATATGCAAGTTTGGATGATCATTATGCAAGTTGGTTTAATCATTATGTATGACACATGTTGCTATGTTATGCAAGTTTGGGTTGATCATGTTATCATGTTATGCAAGTTAAACTTGAGGTTTTGAGCATAAAGCTCCAAGCTTTATTTTAAAGGTTGCATTTTGGCAACATGAAAGTTATCATATCCCTTATGATAACTTGCATGTGAGGCAAAATGCGAACTTCTAGCAACTTCTACATGTCATTTATCACCATGTATCACTCATATGCTAAGTTTGGTTATATGCATGCTTTTGAAGCCTAATAATGCAATATGCAAGTATATGAACATATGTACATTTCATATGCCACCATGTTAAACTTGTGGCTTCAACACCTTTATGTCATGGTTATGCCAAGTTCCCTATTTTATCCTTTATGCGTTGTTACGATTATGTAAACGATGGGATTACGTTGGGGTTGGGTAACATAATGACATAAACATGATTTTTGTAACATGATGCGATATGTTAACTTGTAATTATGTTTTGGAAACATAATGGACATGACACTTAGAAAATATGAGTGTGGCCAACTCGAGGTTGGGTTGAGTTTGTAGCATAAATCTACCCGGACCCGCCCGGCTTAACTAGTGGCTACAAACAATAGGACCCAATGTGAGAAGTTGGTCATGTTGTGCTCGAACCCGAGGTTAGACCTAGTTGTGGTGTAAAGCTACCCGGACCCGCCCGGCTTAACTAGTAACCACAACAAAGTCTAATGTGAGAGGTTAAAGCGCATTAAGTTAATTAATGCCTCCTGATTAGGGTTAAGTCATGGTCCACTTAATACTTAACCAATTTGGGCTTGATGGATTAATCGAGGTTAAGTCAGGAGCCTTGGGTACTCTTAACCGATTTAATCCACGTTTGGATCGGGTTAACCACATTTAACCCGTTAAGAAACCCTAGTTGCGTGGTCCTTTTCAGCAGTAACCCTCTAGATGTATCATAAGACCCTAGGACTAGGCTAGGGTGGGGCACGATTACTGGGCTGATTGTAAGAGTCCAAAAGAGACGGCTGAATGATGCCCCGGTTGTTCAGGCGGACCATGGTCGTGCACATCAAGTCCGTAGTTGAACACGGGCAACGGTAGGTTTGGACTGTGCATCATGGTATGGTGTCAGAGGGTTACACCGTAAGGCCAGATACACCCTAGGGTGGACCCTGCACAGTCAACTACATTACATGATTAAGCTGCATGACACCGACACTTGACGAGTTAGGCTTATAGGGAGCCGATCGACTAGACCGAGTAGTTGGACCTTGATTTAGGTCACCTCATGATGTTGGGCCAAGCTTGGGCCAAGGGATCAATCCTTGTTTTTACTTAACATGTTAGAATGCTAGTACACCCGTGGTGCAAAACTTAACCTTAATTATGCGATGACACCTTTATCTATCTTGTTAGTTAATCATCATGTCAGTATGTTGTTATCCTTATGTTCATCTCAGCTTCTCATGCCAGTTAACTTTACTAGTTCATAGACAGATAGTAGTAGGGCTTACCAGTCTTTTTGACTGACCTGTTTTCTTTCGCCTCTTTTCTTCCGTTCCCCCCCCTTAGGTTCTCAGGGTGGGAACATTGGAGCTTAGCTTGGATCTTTACAGCTTGCTTACTGGATTTGCTCATGTACGGTTTTGGACATTGAGCTAGCTATGGTTTATCACTTCATTTTGGGGATAGTACTTTATGTATTTTAGTTTTTCAGTTTATGCTTTTATCTAGACTTTGTTGTTGGAAAATAATGACCAAGTACTTTGTTGTAACATGACTATGGTTTTGAAATGCTAAGTTTTATCCGCTGCTTTACTACTCTGTTTTACTTATATGTTCTGTCCTGTGATATCTGCATGCATGTTTACCTTGTTTAACGCCCCTCCAAAGTTAATGTCCTTGCAAGAGTGGCATTGGCGGAGGTGGGGTGTTACTTTTGGTATCAGAGCATAAGGTTTACAAGATTTGAGCAAAAGTGTTTTTGAAACTTACCTTTTGAAAAACTATTTTCAAAACCAATTAAGTATTTTCCAAGAAAAGTCTAGTTATTTTAAAAAGGCTATTCCCCAAAAGCCATAGCATTATCCTTCGTTTCTTCATTCTGAATCTATCTTTTTCTTCGTTTCAGTATGGCCGATCTTAACCTTCCCGAGGGAGTGACCATTCCCGGATGGTTCCGGAGGTACTTGGAAGCTAGGGCCAACGATGCGGGCCCAGCGACTACCCCCACCGTAACTGAAGTTCCTCCTCCTCCTCCTCAGAATCCACAAGCGGATTTCGCAAAAGTTTGCAAGGACTTTAAGGCGATGGGTGGTAAGAACTTTATCGGAACGGAGACTCCCGTGGAGGCAAGAAACTGGTTAAAGGAAACTGAAGACCTCTTTGCTATCTTTGATGTGGAAGATCATAAGAAAGTTCTGTGGCGGTATGGCTATTGAAAGGGGAAGCTGTTTATTGGTGGGTAGTCACCACCACTACTAGACCCATCAAGACTTGGGATGACTTTAGGAGAAGGTTTAGACTAAAGTTTCTATCATCGACAGAAGAGAACCTTCAGCTAGAGAGGTTCCTATCACTAAAGCAAGGGGACATGACCGTTAGAGAATACGTGGATAAGTTCAATCAACTGGCTCAGTTTGGTCTAGAATTCGTAAACACAGCTCGGAAGAAGGCCCTACACTTTGCTCTAGGATTAAATGAGCCATTGCGCGGTTTGGCCATGTCTCATATACCCATGGGGGCGACCTTCGAGGGTTTGGTGAATATGGCCCTACTTCAAGAGGAAGATAAGAGTGACAAGAAGGAGGTCAAGGCAAATGAGTCCCAAGGCAAGAAGGAAGATACCGAGAAAAGAGATAAGAACAACAACAAGCCAAGAAAGACAAGAAAGTGCAACTTCTGTGGGATCGTTGGGCACATAGTCAAGGATTGCAGGAAGAAGAAGAGGAAGTTAGGCAAGTGTTTTCATTGCGGAAAATCTGGACATTTTAGCAAGGATTGCCACAAGAAGCAAGGACAAGGGCAAGGACAAACTCAGCAAGTAAGACCCTCTGGAAGGCAATTGCAGGCTCTCCTCGCTCTTCCAGCTTTTGATCGAGGTAGAGTTTTTATAGAAATTCATGTTTACATTTCTGATTTTCCTGTTCGCACCTTATTTGATTCTGGCGCATCGCATAGTTTTATCTCTTCTGATATTGTTGAAAGTTTGCACCTAAGTACTAGCTTAGTTGAGGATCCCGTTTGTGTTTCAAATCCAATTGGGGGGGTTCCGCCCATCTACCTGTGATTTGTGTGGATTTGAAAATCTCTATCTTGAGCATAGAATTCATTTGTAATGTTTAGGTTCTCGGGTTTATGGGATACGGGTTGATTTTGGAGGTGGATTGGTTGTCCAGTTATGGAGCCATTCTTGACTGTGAGCATAGGGTAGTGAGGCTCATGACTCGCCTCGGTAATACCCTAGAAATTTCTTGTAACCCTAGAGGTCCCGTCATGTTATGTTATTTTGAATCTCTCGACTCGTCTATCGATGATCTGCAATCTGTAAGGGTGGTCCGAGACTATCCTGATGTCATTGAAGAAGTTAGGGGGTTACCCCCTAAACGAGAGATAGATTTCCGCATTTATCTAGTTGATAATGCCAAACCAGTATCATTGCCAGTTAGGCACATGGTCCCTCGTGAAAGAAGGGAGCTCAGTAAGCAAATCAAGGAGTTGCTTGAGAAGAATTTTATTAGACGAAGCATTTCTGAATGGGGTGCTCCGGTGGTATTCGCTACTAAGGCGGATGATTCGCTTCGTCTATGTGTTGATTATCGAGAGTTGAACAAGCTGACAAAGAAGAATAGGCACCCGTTACCGAGAATTGATGATCTCTTTGACCAGCTTGTAGGTGCTTCTGTTTTCTCTCAGCTCGATCTAGCCACCGAATTCCATCAGCTTAGAGTAGCTGAGGATAGCATTGATAAAACTGCGTTTAGGACTCCAGATGGATTCTTTGAATGGCTTGTCATGCCATTCGGTTTGACTAATGCACCCGCCTACTTCGTAGATTTGATGAGTAGGGTGTTCAGGGAGTTCCTTAACAAGTTTGTTGTTGTCTTCGTGGATGATATTCTGATCTTCTCAAAGGACGAGGAAGAACATGCCAGACATCTCAAGGAAGTGATGGATACGCTTAGAGCGCATCAGTTGAAAGCCAAGTTCTCCAAATGTCATTTCTGGAGAAGGGAAGTTTGGTTTCTTGGACATATAGTTTCTAAGCAAGGCATAGCGGTGGATCCCGCGAAAGTGGTTGTGGTTCAAGATTGGAAGACTCCAAGGAATGCGACCGAAGTAAGAAGCTTTCTCGGTTTGGCGGGCTACTATAGGAAGTTCATCAGAGACTTCGCTAAGATTTCGGCCCCTCTCACTAAGTTGACGAAGAAGAACTTAGTCTTTGCATGGGACTTGGAGTGTGAGCTTGCTTTTCAAAAGCTCAAAAGAGCCCTTACCTCAGCTCCAGTTTTGGCATTACCCGATAGTGGTAAGATGTTTACCGTGTACACAGATGCATGTGGCACGGGGTTAGGAGCTGTTCTGATGCAAGAGGGAAGAGTGATATGTTATGGGGGTAGGCAACTTAAAGTTCATGAGAAGAACTATCCCACTCATGATTTGGAGTTAGCGGCGATCGTCTTTGCACTCAAATCCTAGCGCCACTATCTTCTAGGCGAAAGGTTTGAGTTGTATACTGATCACAAGTCACTCAAATACCTCTTCTCGCAAAAAGATCTGAATCTAAGGCAGCAAAGGTGGATGGAATTTTTGGCATCTTATGACTTCGAGATAGCTTATACCCCTGGCAAGGGTAATGTTGTGGCGGATGCACTAAGCAGAAGGAGATTGACTTTAAGCCCCTTGTTCATTGAGATGAAGAACTTGGAATTCTTGGCAACCTTTGATTTCACGACGGCTGTTGAGTTGATGACGGGTTCATTAGCATCCCTTGAGCTTAGACCCACACTTCTTGATCAAGTTAGGGCTTCGCAGAGGGAAGATCCACAGATAGTCGAAGTTATGGACAAGTTGATTCGGGGTGAGACGTCTAGTCACCTTGCCATATATACTATTGATGATAAAGGATGGCTAAGGCGTGATGGGAGATTATGTGTTCCTCGGGTGGGAGATTTGGTCCATAGAGTTCTTGAAGAAGCGCATCACTCGAAGATGACTATACATCCGGGAGGAGATAAGATGTATAGAGATATGAAGCGCAGTTTCTTTTGGGATGGAATGAAGAAAGATGTGGCAGAGTATGTTTCAAGGTGCATGGTGTGCCAACAAGTGAAGGCCGAGTCAAAGAAACCAGGTGGGCTATTACATCCATTGGAGGTCCCACAATGGAAGTGGGAGAGTATTTCTATGGATTTTGTGGATGGATTGCCTAGGTCAAGGAGAGGGAACACAAGCATATGGGTCATAGTTGACAGACTTACGAAGAGTGCTCACTTCATCCCAGTAAAGAGCAAGAGGACCGCATCAGGGCTGGTGTCTATTTATCTCCGAGAAATAGTGCGGTTGCATGGAGTTCCTTCTAGCATAGTTAGCGATCGTGACACGATTTTCACTAGCCAGTTCTAGAACAGTTTGCAAGAAGCGATGGGTACGCGATTGAATTTGAGTACAGCCTATCACCCCCAGACGGATGGCCAAACCGAAAGGGTGAATAGATGCTAGAAGATCTCTTGAGGCTTTGTGTTCTCGACTTCGGTGGTACTTGGGAAGACCACCTTCCTCTTGTAGAATTTGCTTATAATAATAGCTATCAAGCCAGCATAGGGATGGCACCATTTGAAGCTTTATATGGGAGGCCGTGTAGGTCACCATCTTGTTGGTGGGAGACAACAGATAGACTTATACTTGGGCCCGATATGATACGAGACACATCCGAGAAAGTTGAATTAGTAAGAAGAAGGATGAAAGCGGCCGAAGATAGACAGAAATCATATGCTGACAAGCGAAGGGCAGATTTGGAATTCGAAGTAGGAGACATGGTTTTCGTGAAGGTTTCTCCTTTGCGAAATGTGGTACGTTTTGGAGCAGCGGGGAAGCTGGCACCAAGGTTCGTAGGACCCTTCCCTATCATAGAGAGAATTGGAAAGATGGCCTATAAGGTGGGATTGCCCGAGAAGCTAGCCGGAGTGCATAATGTCTTTCATGTCTCGCATCTCCGAAAGTGCCTACATGAGTCCGCTGAGGTGGTTGAACCAAGCATTCTTGAAGACATTGAGGTAGAGAAAGAAGCAACCCTAAGAAAAGCCCCGATTCGTATCTTGGGAACGGAGATCAAGAAGTTAAGGAATCGAGAAGTCAAATTAGTGAAAGTTCAGTGGAGTGAAGCCGATGAAGACGCAACTTGGGAAACCGAGGAGAAGATGCGTGGGCTTTGTCCATTCCTTTTTGAGGGTACACTCTCGATCTATTATCCTAATTAGCATATCTTTCTTTTTATCCATGTTTATCTTATTTATCTTGTTATCTCGTTAAACTTGTCATGAGGACCTTAGGTAGAAACACTTTGGATGAAACATGTATTTGAAACATGTTATGCTTGATGGTTGCAAGTGGTTGCAAGTGTTTGCACGTGGATACTCGTGGATGCATGATACACATTAGGCACTAAGATCGGCTCACACACTTTCATGTTGCATATGCGTGAGTGTTTATGCTTATTCATGGATGAAATTTGTTATGCTATCACGTGGATGTTGCATATGGATGAATGATATGTGCACTCATGTAGAGATTATAAATTATGTTAGGAATTTGCATACATATGGACTCATTTCACTAACATGCTTTGCATTAAGGAGGTTTACTGTATCAGTAACCGCCTGATTTTCGCATTAGATAAGTACATATACACACACCTTTGCATATGATCATACAACATTTAGAATCCTTTAAGGACAATGACTGCACGAGGATGATGTTTTGAGTAGATGGATGATGGATGGTAGGATACGTTCTTCCTAACTTGGAGATTTCGGGGACGAAATCCTTTAAGGAGGGGAGAATGTAACAACCCGTATTTTTGAATAACATATTATAACATAAATGGAGGCAGAATTAAACTGTAAAATCTGAATCAAGGGAAACGGGCTGTGCCATTGCGTTCGTCTCGGAAAAATACGCGAAATAGAGTCCGAGTTTTCGAAAATCGGAGTCCGTATGACCAAGATATGGCCTCGCGAAGTTTCACGGAAAATTCAAATTAAAGTATACTTAATTAAGTGAAATGGGTTGCGCAAAGAAATATATATATATATATTGATATATATATATAATTGTAAATTAAATAAATAAATATGCAAAAATGTTCAAAACAGCGAATTGGGAGAGGGGAATAACCGAACCGGCCGATTTTTGAGGTCGACCCGAGCCTGCTGGGTCGACTAGGGGTTAATCCAGGGTGTTTGGCTGTCAACCCGTGGGCTGATTCGCTCAAATGCATATTTTGCATTTGAATGGTTCTCATGGTTCAGCTTTAATCTAAAGGCCCTAGATGGTTCCTACACTTGACTTCTTCCCCATGACATGCTTTGATGGCTTGGATTGAATCTAGGGTTAATCCTATGGCTAATATTACCCTAATCTTCTATAAAAAGGACCTAACACCTAGCCTAAATCATCATTATTCAATCCTACAACTAAACTATGCCAAATTTGTTCCTCTCATGGCCTCCACTCTCATGCTAAAATTTCTAAGTTAATTTCTATGAGAGATTTTGAGTTCATACAAGTGTTTTCAAACTTGTATGAGTGTTCTTAGTTTGCGTTCAAGTCAAGTTGCAACATTTCTATTTCATAGCAAGGATTTTTATTGATTTGGCTCAAGGGTTTTTCATTGGGAGCTTGCATATTTGGGTTTTTTGGTGATTGCATAAGGGCTTCGTCTCAATCTTTATAATAACTATTTATTTGTGTCTTCATAGCATTGTAAGCCCTTTTCTACTTTCTTTCTTTGAACTCTAAAGTTAAATGAATGATGCAAGTTTGGGGTTGATCATTATATGCAAGTTTGGTTGATCATTATATGCAAGTTTGGTTGGTCATTATATGCAAGTTTGGTTGATCATTATATAGTTTGGTTGATCATTATATGCAAGTTTGGATGATCATTATGCAAGTTGGTTTAATCATTATGTATGACACATGTTGCTATGTTATGCAAGTTTGGGTTGATCATGTTATCATGTTATGCAAGTTAAACTTGAGGTTTTGAGCATAAAGCTCCAAGCTTTATATTAAAGGTTGCATTTTGGCAACATGAAAGTTATCATATCCCTTATGATAACTTGCATGTGAGGCAAAATGTGAACTTCTAGCAACTTCTACATGTCATTTATCACCATGTATCACTCATATGCTAAGTTTGGTTATATGCATGCTTTTGAAGCCTAATAATGCAATATGCAAGTATATGAACATATGTACATTTCATATGCCATCATGTTAAACTTGTGGCTTCAACACCTTTATGTCATGGTTATGCCAAGTTCCCTATTTTATACTTTATGCGTTGTTACGATTATGTAAACGATGGGATTACGTTGGGGTTGGGTAACATAATGACATGAACATGATTTTTGTAACATGACGTGATATGTTAACTTGTAATTATGTTTTGGAAACATAATGGACATGACACTTAGAAAATATGAGTGTGGCCAACTCGAGGTTGGGTTGAGTTTGTAGCATAAATCTACCCGGACCCGCCCGGCTTAACTAGTGGCTACAAACAATAGGACCCAATGTGAGAAGTTGGTCATGTTGTGCTCGAACCCGAGGTTAGACCTAGTTGTGGTGTAAAGCTACCCGGACCCGCCCGGCTTAACTAGTAACCACAACAAAGTCTAATGTGAGAGGTTAAAGCGCATTAAGTTAATTAATGCCTCCTGATTAGGGTTAAGTCATGGTCCACTTAATACTTAACCAATTTGGGCTTGATGGATTAATCGAGGTTAAGTCAGGAGCCTTGGGTACTCTTAACCGATTTAATCCACGTTTGGATCGGGTTAACCACATTTAACCCGTTAAGAAACCCTAGTTGCGTGGTCCTTTTCAGCAGTAACCTTCTAGATGTATCATAAGACACTAGGACTAGGCTAGGGTGGAGCACGATTACTGGGCTGATTGTAAGAGTCCAAAAGAGACGGCTGAATGATGCCCCGGTTGTTCAGGCGGACCATGGTCGTGCACATCAAGTCCGGAGTTGAACACGGGCAACGGTAGGTTTGGACTGTGCATCATGGTATGGTGTCAGAGGGTTACACCGTAGGGCCAGATACACCCTAGGGTGGACCCTGCACAGTCAACTACATTACATGATTAAGCCGCATGACACCGACACTTGACGAGATAGGCTTATAGGGAGCCGATCGACTAGACCGAGTAGTTGGACCTTGATTTAGGTCACCTCATTATGTTGGGCCAAGCTTGGGCCAAGGGATCAATCCTTGTTTTTACTTGACATGTTAGAATGCTAGTACACCCGTGGTGCAAAACTTAACCTTAATTATGCGATGACACCTTTATCTATCTTATTAGTTAATCATCATGTCAGTATGTTGTTATCCTTATGTTCATCTCAGCTTCTCATGCCAGTTAACTTTACTAGTTCATAGACAGATAGTAGTAGGGCTTACCAGTCTTTTTGACTGACCTGTTTTCTTTCGCCTCTTTTCTTCCGTTCCCCCCCCCCTAGGTTCTCAGGGTGGGAACATTGGAGCTTAGCTTGGATCTTTACAGCTTGCTTACTGGATTTGCTCATGTACGGTTTTGGACATTGAGCTAGCTATGGTTTATCACTTCATTTTGGGGATAGTACTTTATGTATTTCAGTTTTTCAGTTTATGCTTTTATCTAGACTTTGTTGTTGGAAAATAATGACCAAGTACTTTGTTGTAACATGACTATGGTTTTGAAATGCTAAGTTTTATCCGATGCTTTACTACTCTGTTTTACTTATATGTTCTGTCTTGTGATATCTGCATGCATGTTTACCTTGTTTAACGCCCCTCCAAAGCTAATGTCCTTGCAAGAGTGGCATTGGCGTAGGTGGGGTGTTACTTCCCCAGAATCTCGTAATGTAGTAGAAGTAGCGGAGAGATCCTCTCCAAGTTGTGCTATGCCAGGTGTAAGTTGATCCATGCAAGTTGGAGGCGGTTACTTCTTAGGAATAGGTCAAAGCTGATGTGCAGCAGCAGGTCTAGGCGGTTCGGATCGGTGCCGAACTGAACCGGTGTCTTCGCACCAGTGGAGCTCGTCATCGCTCCAGTGCCATGTTTCCTCAGGCGCGTCGGGTCCTTCCATCCGACCCGAACCGTTGTGTGCCAGAACCTGAAGCTATGTGAGGTAATTTGCTGTAGTGGTATCGGGCCGCCTTCCTCCGATCTGAACCGCTTCGTTCGATCTGACCCGGAGGGTTGTGCAATTCCAAACTTTCTGACAATTTATCTAAGTGTCTACCAGTTCTGCACGTGTTCACGGAAACGGGCGTAACTTCCAAACCATAGTCCGTTCTGACCAAACGAAAGCTCTACCTGAAGCTAATTCAGAGGGCTACAAAAGTTATTGGACAAACGCCCGTAATTCATGTTTTCGGGACCAAAAGAGGTCGTCTGATAGGAGTTTTGGGCCATTCTTTGTTTGTGATGCGACTTCAACCAAATCGCTTCATGTCTTCTGATGATGTTCCCAATACTTAAGCGTATTGTTAACCAGAGATTCTACGCATGACGGCTTTGACCAAAAAGCATGTCAACACATACATATTAGTACTAGAACACCAATAACTATGTTGAATAAATATTACCATAATTATTAAACATAATTACCGATTAGAAGTGTAATTTCCAATATGCTTGTAGTCATCTGTCCATGCTAGCACAAATCTGTCTTTGTAAGTATTCAACCATGTCTCGTGAATATACTTCAAAAGTGAAGTATGGCTTGCATACTTTTCGTGCAACACTTGTAAATTTCATTATAAGCAACTATATTTTTTGAATACACAAGTTTATTCCAGTCAAGCTAGAAAGACTTCTTCTCTTCAAGCTTCATACCTTTCACTTTTTTTGCATATATGTTAGAACATTATTTTTAACGTGCCATGCACATAACATATGCGCGGAATGAGGAAACACAAATCCAATAGCATTAACTAGTTCTGTTTCTCTATCAGAAATGAATACTGATGGCATTTCCACTTCACAATCAACCAACACTGATTTCAACCTCTCTAATGCCCATATATAATTTTTCCTCTGTTTCCGCAATTAAATACGCAATCTCAATATAGAACGTAAGATATGTGAAAGTAACTCCGATAATCTCGAGTAACGACATTCTGTACCTATTGGTTTTATACATGCAATCTAATATGATAACCTTGAGAAATGTACGTAGAAAATCCAAACTAGTAGAATGCGCCCAAAAGATAACTTTAATAATATCTGTTCCATCTAATGTCTTATGATGCCATTCAAAGTAAGCAAACTCTTTCAATTTACTAAGCAAATATTGAACTTGTGAACGCCCTGCTCATTCAATAGCATTTTGTGCTTTTATCACGTTACAATTTTTTTGATTATATCACAATTTGAAGGATCATTTCGTTTAATGGAGGCTAAAATTTCTTTTGGCTTTAAAAAGTTCCTATGCATCTCTATAACTAATTTAGACTTAGCTTCGGTTAGTCGACCAATATACGAATGACCTTCTGTATTTTTCAATTTCGAACAATTATGAACACCAATGACAACATGCAATCGCCAATCATTTAAAGTAGCAAGTTTCTCACCTTTGAGTCTAAATGGGCAATTGCATTTTTTGTACGTGTCAGTCGGAGAATTTTCGGCTCTATATCTTTTCGCTTCTTGTAAACATGTTCACAAGCAAACATAATTCTTGGTTTCTTGACCGAAGCATTAGTAATTCAAGATTATGATAACAAAATGTAGACGTGTTCCCGTATCACGAACCCAATCAACTAATTTTCTCCACAAAGGAAATATCTGCATTTAAAATGTTAAATGGAATTTAAGTACTAATGATTTATTCGAGCGTTAATAAAAAAACTTACATCATAAGTCGTGAACTAGTTTGAATAATCCAATACTATCTCATCTTGCGTTTCTTCATCATTAGAAAATGATACAATCTGCATATAACAAATATAAAAAACTGTAAGCACAAACCAAATTTTTTTTTACTGAACCACCTTGTCATAAACTATGTGGATAGTACAAGAACCACGTATTGGCTTTGTGTAGTTTATTCCTATACCTCGCATGATCACTGCGTGGTTCCCATTCCACCCCTTCTCTATCCCCACTAGGTTCGCTAGCCTTTCTAGTATGAATCTCACGTGATTTTTTCTAATATCACTCAATTCATTGTGCATCAACTGTAGTTGAAAATTAAAAAAAAACCAAACTTTTGTTTATTTTCTATTACCTGCTGTGATTGCGACAAATAATCATCTTCTGCTTCAAAATCCATTGTATTCTTGTTTGTAAATGAATTTTTCCTTCAGTGATTTGAAATCTAGAGTTTTGAAGCTTAGATGTTTTCAGAGATCGTGGAATTTTACGTTGTACTCAGAACAGACGAGTAGATAACTTCTTAAGGGTACTTTTGTTATTGAGGGTGTGTTTAGTTTCAAATTTTTAATTTTGGGTTTTCGTACATACAAACGTACAAACAACGCACACATATCGTGGAAAACGATTGTCTTACAAAACGAAATTTTCACACAAAACAAAAAATAAATTTTTTATTATTTTTCGTATTTTAAGAAACAACGGAAGAATGATAACAAATTTATCCATCCACCGTCCCTCCATTTCCTCCGTTATTCACTCTGCTTTTAGTCCGTCACCTCCACTATACTTCAAATCTTCGTACATTATGTAATAACGTCGAAAACTTAGAACTCAAAACACAAAATAAACCAAACACTACCTTAATTTTTTAAGGGGAATACTAACTAAAAAGGTGGATTGAAATAGAATTTTCTGCAATACAAAGAGATCTCGAGGGAAATTGGGCAAATGTATCATTAGAACCACCCTTACGCGATTCAATTAATATTAGACAAAGATAGCGATAAGTGGAATGCAATTAACATTTTAATAAAAAGCTTTGATCTCATTGATTCGTTGGTTGAGCTTGAATAAGCTGTCTCATTTATCCAGAATTCAAGTTCACAATCATGGACACCAACAATGTAACAACGCGAATTCCGACAGACCGAATTTTTTATCAAAATTCCAATCTATCGAAGCTCGGATTTGTTTACTCTGGTATCCTGCAGAAAAGACAGAGACATAAAATATGTCAGAGCTCAGAAAACATCTCCCAGCGGAATGGATAAAATATAATATACTCAAAGTATAGCCTTACCGTATTAATAGTACTGCCTAACCAGTATTCAAAGCTATCATGTCTCTGCTACAAATCTAACATGCGAGTATGTTATGAGGAGGGGGTCAGAACACAAGTTCTGGTGACTGGATTTAAATTATACACTTTGGATAACACTACATATACCGTTCAATCATATTTTCTTATTTATTAGGTTACTTGGGTTAACAGCACTCAAGGCTTACACACACGTCGCACCCATTTACTTCCCAGTGAATTAACCTAATACAATATATATGTAGCTACCCCCAATAATGAGGTACACCCCACGGTACCCCACTCGCACGGTCTCCACCATAACACCATCGAAATATACGCAGTCCCTCATCCTACGCCGTAGTGACGTACGGATAACAATGTTACGTTCCGCATATATCTGTCTTTTCTATGCTACGCAAACGTATGGACTACCACCTTTGTTCGAATTAGGATTCATACTAGAGTAATGCCCTCAAGTCTACGATACACCACCCAGAGCCGTCATGCATGTACTTAGACTGTCCACCATATGTATCTTCAATTATAGCTCGATGCCACAATCGCATGTCTTCTAATATGCATCGAGTTCCATGACAGGGTGATACAAGAAACACGGAACTCGGTCGGGAGCTTTCCCATATCTGTACAGGCCCGTCTTTAAGAGCCTCTATAGATATTCCTAGGGTCTGTTTTCACGGTGGCTATGGCCCCACCCCAGCTCCTCCCTCAACTAGTAAAGACTACAAAAGCTAAACGACTGCCCCGAAAGAAAACAGTCTAAACATCCATTTGGCATCTTCCCTCAACCACCATACCCCGATAGTGAAGGGTGAATGGTTTATTGGTTTTAGCTCTAGTCTTTGTGCATCCCACTAGCTGCTGATGACGGGCATCGGACGATCTACTGTCCTTTTTGGTCGTGACCCTTCGCCTCCTCATTGAGGCAACCACCGAATCACCCTGGTGTCACCGCGTCACAACATTTTGACTGCATAGCTACTTCTGCAGTCAAGGCCCACCCACCTAGTAGTTACGCGTAGACCCAACCTCTGCGAGCACAGCCTAAAACATCTGCCACCACACAGAGGACTACTAGGAGCACCTTACGTACCTCAGGAAGCCGCGTGCTTCCCCTTCCAGTCCTTCGGAGCCGTCAGAACAATCAGACGAATGTGCGTTCCCCCTCGTGCCTTATAACACCACGATGATCTACCCCGTTGGGTTATTCACCCTCAAACGTGCGGACTGGTCCAAGCGCCTCACTTTAATATGTTGTTAGACCCTATGTCTAATCATTCTTTTACGCGCTTTCCTTACCTCATCAGGTTTCCATTTAACTTGGTTATTCCCATTCATATTGAATTCTTAATCAAGTTACCAAGTTCCTCTTGCTTATTAATTTTGGTTATATAACTTAACCCATTTATTATATCCTATGTTATAATTTCCTCTTGTCCCTAGGACAAGACTAAACATGTAATTGTTATCAACGGGTTTCAGACTTCCAAGTTTACAGCTTACTTAATTTATAATTAAGTACAACTTCTTATATTTCATATGTTTTCCCCCTTTTCTCAACTGGTTTCCGGCTTTCCCCATTTACTAATTACTTAATTTACAATTAAGTGTCCCTTATCTCATTTCACCAGTTATTCCCTTTTCCTTATTAGTTTATTATAACCTAAGGTATAACCTTTAGTTGTCCCTAGGACAAGTCTACCTATTATACAACATTTTCATTAATGTTACTTATTTATAATAGGTGATTATCATTCCCCATTTAAACCATTTACTGTTGTAACCAATTATTCTTCATTCACTGTAATATATATTCCTTATTTTAATTAAGGAAAACACTTCATGCATCTTATCAGTTTGATAGAAGGAATCAGTGATTTATTTCCATAACGTATTCCCATCTAAATCCGTGGTAGCAAGTAATTTCTTTACTTTTCTTACATTTATTTACTGTGGCTTACTTGCAAAAACGTTCTCAGAAATAGGTCATTTAGGGAAATACATCACTTTTCCTTCGCATCACACTAACTCAGTCCATTACATCCCTTCTTTCTTATTTTCTGGGTTAGACATTTAATTACCATCATTGTCATTTATTCATATCTTGTTATATATATATATATATATATATATATATATATATATATATGCACTAGACCTCTCACATTAAGCATACACTTGTGGACGCTGGATTTGCCGGGCAGGTCCGGGCAGACTTCTACCACAAGTTGACTTAACCTCGTGTCTTAGCACCATTGCATGTTTTTAATTTTTTGCACTTAGACCCATCACATTAGATTTACCACTTGTGAATGCTGGATATGCCGGGCGGTTCCGGCCAGACTTCTATCACAAGTGAAATCTAACCTTGTGTCTAAGAGCGGTTAAATTTCTTATTTATCGTAAACCTTTTATACAGTCCAGGCATGTTTATTTCTTTCAAGTATTCATTGCAATTTGTGATTCATATGTAGTCGTATCATGTCCATTATAATTTTTTCCATGTAGTCAATTCCTTTCATGTAATCAATTTATCAAATAATTTTTTAAATCACATAAACCAATATGTACTAATACACCATTTCTACAGTTAATGGCCTAGGTACGTGATTTCCACAAATTGACATGAAATTTAAGTGATAGTAATTTCTATGCAAAGTTTTGACAAGTTCATATCCATCAAATTAATATTTAGCATATTAATTTTTTCTACAACGTACCTATCACTTTAGGCATTATTAACCTATGTTACATTTCTCAACATATTGCATTTTAATTATACATACAGGGGAATGGTAAACGATAACATATTCTTATCTAAACTGTATAGCTTAAATCCACACACCTCTTATGCTTTCCCCAATTCTGGACCTGATCCAGTTTTTGCCTCCATGACTTTTCCCCCTTTTACTTTGATTTAAAACCTGATAACCGTTGATTGATTGTTTTCATTAAAAGAAAAGGGAAAGAAAGAGGAAGAGTTTGAATATATTTGATCTAGGGGTTTACCTTGCTTTTTCATGATTCTGATCAATTTTTTATTAATGTCAATTCTCTCGTCCAGATCTTCAATTTTAAAATCTTTTAATTAACAATATAAAATTTCTGAATAGAGTCGAGGAGAGAGAGAGAGAGAGACAGTGTTTCGGCGTCACCTTAGAGTTATGAGGTTTAAGGCTAACCCTATGGTCTTATTTATAGGAGTAGCGGAGGAACATGATCCGTTAGATTTGAATAAAAATCCGTCAAAGCTAAACATGTCATATGGCCAATAAGAAGTGGCCATGTCGCAATAAAAACAAACGTTCACTAATCAAAATAATCCACGTGTGCTGAACAAATTTGATTTATTATATATTACATATAGTCTTCTTGCGCATAAATCAGATTTCAAACATTCCATCTATATGCGCAAACTATACATTTGCCTTCCTTGAATTCAATCAATTAATGACTAATATTTTTCTTTTTAAACTTCTTTTCATTTAATGCATCTTTTTACTATCTTTAACGCACTCATTTTATTAACCTTCTTTCTAATTAAACTGCTTTCACACTAAACCGCTTTCTCTATTAATGCTTGCGCTAATTGCCCTATATCCATTTCTTTTCAAATATGCATTAATTACTTGATTGCTCTCTCACCTTCATTATAATCAATTTCCCTCTTTTTATCTCGCAAGCATTAAATTCTTAACCGTCACGTGTGTTTGTATATATATATATATATATATATATATATATATATATATATATATATATATATATATATCTTTCTTATTTTCAAGCAATTAAATTAATTAATTGCTCATTATACATTCTCTTATTTATCTTCTTCTTTTTACACATTACATTCAAATTATTGCATGCATTTATTAATTCATTTTTATTGTTGCATGAAATTGTCTCATTAATTTATCTTTGCTTATCTCTTTTTTTTATATATTAATGCATTCACACATTGATTTCTTCTTTTTAAACCTTTCTATGCATTGCACCAATTAATGTTTCTCTTTTTCTTTTCTTTTTAAAATATGCATTTCACGCATTGCACTAATTAGCGCATACATTACCTCTGTTAATTGCATGTGCTCTCTAAAAAAATTTATATGCATTCCTTTCTCTTTTTAAAATATACATATTTCTGCACATATATACATATATTTGTATGTTCAGTTGGCCCTTTCTAAAACAAAGATAAAAAAATTATGTCACCGCCAGGGTTCAAACACCCGACCTCTATGTTGCATATCCAATGCCTCAACCAACTGAGCTATGAAGTCTTTTGTTAGTAAGTTTAAAAAAAAAGGTACTCATTGTTCTCCTTCTTTATCTTATTTTCATGTTTTGCTGCAATGCTTCATTTAAAGGTGTTTCTTTCACCTTAAATCGGTTTTCTGCAATCCAAAGGTCTAAATTGACCAGAAAATCGCCACAAAAGTAATGACGCTACTCCCGTGGCCAAATTCCGGAAGTTCTTCAAAATTTTCTTTTTCTTATATGCATTATTTAATTATTTAATTGTTACAAAATTGCGGGGTGTTACGAATAAGGAATAGGATTAGTTAACGCGACAGTCATACTTATTGACGTTATCTTTCTTTAACCCTACCTCAATTAGTGTGTGGCCTGTGCTACGCACACGGGCAATGTTGGTAACTATTTTGATAGATTAGGCTCTTATGAATAAAAATTTTGAAAATATAGAAATTATATGTTGAGAAAGGACGATAAAAGTGTATAATTAATTATCCTATTTACATTTTTATTTATTTTCTATATTAGACGCAGTTTGATATATGTACAACCACATGATATAATAGGTAGAGCAATCATTACATCTCCGAGTTTAAGTGTTTAGCAAATGTTTATTTTTCCAATATGTGTAGTTGGTATTAGATGGTTGAGTTTCTATTATGCACAGTGGTTAACCAATGTTATGTATTTGGAATAACACTCATAATGGTTAGGATTTTTATGTCCATTCCTTCTATCCGACGACACTTTTTAAAATATATACATTGAATAACAGTCATAGTCAAAAAGAAAACTATAAGAGTCTTGATCTTCTCTAACCTAGCAACATCTAGATTTGTTGTAGAATATAAATTATTTACGAAAGCAAAAAAGATAGTCTCGTTATTGTTATGCG
The DNA here is from genome assembly GCA_030737875.1 of Allium sativum. Taxonomy (NCBI): domain Eukaryota; kingdom Viridiplantae; phylum Streptophyta; class Magnoliopsida; order Asparagales; family Amaryllidaceae; genus Allium; species Allium sativum. The sequence continues at coordinate 6,966,108 of CM060912.1, forward strand.
GGGAAAAAAGTGGGAATTAGTTAACAAAAAGTGATAAATACTTTCCATATTAAAAATAGAAATTAGCTTTATTTTGTAACACTTTAAGGCCTAGGTTTAGTGGATATATTTGTGTATAAAATTAAGGAAAGGGTGGAAGATGAGTCAAAAGTAGGGAAAGCTCGTTCTTCCCTGACCAATTGTTCTTGGACCCTATAGCAAGTTCCTTGTTCTTTTCCACTTAAAATTCATAATATAACTAAGCAACTCCAATAAAATGTATCAATAACGATTGTATGTATGCATATAGATGTCATTGCCCCTATTTAAGCAATTAATACCAGCTACATTTTAAACATAACAACAACAATGACACTGATAATAGTAACCTAATTTTAAACTTTTTTTAAAACCAATCAGAATTCAATAATTATACCAATTATTCAAAATAATAATACTTTTTTTCTTGATCAAATTCTTCGAGTAAGACTTGGAATATTTGAAAAGTACTTGTAAGTAGTTAAAATGGAATATAACTAAGTTAAATTTAATGATTACCAATAATTATTAGAATATGAAATAATAATTAAAAGTTAATGAGTCATAAGAGTCATTTGTTTACAACTTATTTTCATTTGCGTTATTAAACTTTATGTTGATTTTGGCATAATGTCCACAAATGTAAACTATTATTGCATATAAAATAGTGAAGAAAAAATCTATACATCCATGTTTAAAATGTAATTCTAAGAAAATTTCATATCGAAATGATTTTGTTTATTAGGTCCTTATTTTTGAAATTACATAAAATGTAAGATAACAAGCACTTTTCTGATAGTGAATGCAAAGAACTTGCATTTTTTAGAAAAATTCAATAATGGCGGAAAACTGCAGTTTTTACTAAAATTGCACTTAAACATCAATTATTATTATTTATGAAAGGAAATATTAGAGCTACCAATTTTTTATTTTTTATTTTGGAAAACGCAATTTAACTTGCAGTTTTTATTAGAAAACTTCAAATAACCATGCGCTTTCTTTTTCAGAAAAATATGGACCTTATTTGAAGATTCACTGCTGTAACAACCCGAATTTTAATAACGTGCTAGGGCAAGAATCAGGGCAGAATTAAATGTTAAATTCTGAACCATGGGAAACGGGCTATGCCATTGGGTTCGTCTCGGAAAAATACGCGAAATAGAGTTCTAGTTTTTGAAAAACGGAGCCCGTATGACCAAGTTATGGCCCGTCAAAGTTTTCAGAAAATTTCAAGTTCAAAAACAGTTCAAATTCAAATTCGGAATTCAAATTCAGCCAAAACAGACTGGGCGGGAAAATTTCCGCCCAGACAGGTTGACACTAGGGTCGACCTCCCCCCACCCAACCAGGTCGACACTAGAGTCGAACTGGGGGTCGACCTCCCTGGTCGGCCAGGTCGGCCTGGTGCACTTATTTTGGCTGTTTGGACCTGTTTCATTGGCTAGTGACGTGATTTGATGGCTCAGATTTGATTTAGGGTTAATCCTATGGCTAAAACTAATCCTAAACTCTATAAAAAGACCCCTTGGACCTAACCTAAATCACTAAAAATCATTCTAGCAACTAAGTGCTGCCAAAATCTATCTTGATCATGGCCTCCATCTCCAACTCCAAGGGCTTATGCATTCAAATCGGGTTCAAATCAAAAGGTGCAAGCTTTCTACATCAAATCGTGGAAGTAGATCAACATTGCTACGCAAATCCTATGACGATTCATGCTCCTAAGTCTCTAAGCCTCGCTATGTAAGTTCTAGCTACTTGTAGATCTAAACGATAGTTCTAATGTGACATGGAATAAAATGCGATGAACATAAGTATGCTAGCCTATATGAAACTTGTCATGCCTCTTTTGCTTGAACCTATGACTTTAGGCTATGTTTAGTGACTAAATCAAGTTACTCATGTTGCATTGGACTTAGTTTTCCATGCAAGATTGAACCTTTATTTGTGGGATGTTGGCATGAACACTTGGAACCATTTTGACTTGCGAAATATGTGCATGAATTTGACTTGGGGCTTATGCATGTAAAAGAACCCAAACCCCCTTATGATTTCATGTTTATGTGAGGCCAAACCCCTTATGATATTATGCATGTTTGAGGCCAAACCCCTTATGATACCGTGCATGTTTGTAGCCAATCCCTTTATGACATCGTGCATGTTTTGAGGCCAATATGCAATATGCTAGTTATGTGAACACCTTTGCCTCAATTTTCACCATGTTTAACTTGTGATTCATCTTTTCCATCTTGTACCCATCTTTGTCATATTATTCCAAATATGTTGATTCGCTTTCATGTGCGTTGGGGACACGTTTTGGGTAGTTTTGGCAAACTTGAAAATGGGCTATGAACTTGACATGGAATTACATTGAACATGTAATGATAATAAACGTGAATAGGACACGAAAACTTGGCATGAGGTTACATGAAAACATAGACTTAAAAAGTGGTCTAAACTTGACATGAACATGACACGTAGAAAAAACATGGAAGTGGCCAACTCGAGGTTGGGTTGAGTTTGTAGCATAAATCTGCCCGGACCCGCCCGGCAAATCCAGTAGCTACAAACAATAGGACCCAATGTGGGTAGTTGGTCATATCGCGCTTGAAACCCGAGGTTAGACTAGGTTGTGGTGTAAATCTGCCCGGACCCGCCCGGCGTTACCAGTAACCACAACAACGTCTAATGTGAGAGGTTGAGAGTGCATTAATTCAATTAGTGCCACATGGTAAGGTTAAGTAAATCTGACTAATGACACTTAACCGATATGACATGAATGGGTAGGTTAAGTGAAACCGGACTTGATTTCTTAATGACACTTAACCGAAAAATACAGTTAGGGGATGGGGTTAAGCTAATCCATATTTAACTAATCCGACTCGGTAATTAGATGGGGTTAAGTAACCTACACTTAACTAATCTAAACACGGTAATTAGATGGAGTTAAGTTAACCTAGACTTAACTAATCTAAACACGGTAATTCAATGAGGTTAAGTAACCAATACTTAACCAATTTAACATGATAATTCAATGAGGTTAAGTAACTTATACTTAACCAATTATACATGATGACTTGATGAGGTTAAGTAACCTATACTTAACCAATCTAATATGAGAACTTGATAGGGTTAAGTCACAAGTCCGTTTAAATATACTTAACCATTGTAATACGATTAGTGGATGGGGTTAAGCTAACCCATGCTTAACCAATCCGACTCGATAATCTGATGGGGTTAAGATAATCTATGCTTAACCAATCTAACACGATAATCTGATAGGGTCAACACAAACTAATACTTGACCAATCTGACTTGATAATTGAATAGGGTTAAGTCATGAGCTTCTTGGTATACTTAACCAACTTGTAGGGCTAAATCTTGAGCTTAAATACTTAGCCAATCTTGACATGATTCGTAGGCGGGTTAAGTCATGAACTGGAATGACGACACTTAACCCATTAGACAAAACCCTAGTTCAGGGGACTAGGTGGAAAATCGTAGTTAACAAGGATAACGGGAAAGGGAACTAAGTGATAAACCTTAGTTTAGGATAACTAAGTAATAATTCTTAGTCAAGGGATTGGGACCAGTTCACAGGTAGATGAGTAACCCGATACGGTAGGTCATCGCTTAAACACACGAGGAGGAGCAAATTATCTGACTTAGATAAAGGCTCCAACGAACTGGGTGACGAAACAGTAGCTTCGGGGGACGTGAGGGTACTCTTGGTATCCCTCTGTGAGGTTGCAGATGATCCGCCTGGGCTCACAGAGGTTAAGGTCTGCGGTAGAAGAACCTAGAGTATGCCTTGGTTGTTGTGCGAGCAACCTAAAGACGGGGATGGATTAGCGTGGAGTCGACGATACTTGATTTTTGCCTTGGATAGCGCGTCGTCGACTACCTACCATCTTTAGTCAATCGTGTACGTATATGGAAAGGCAGAGAACTCCCAACAGACCATATACTTGCTATCGAGTTATGGGTGAGGTTGGCCAATAGGTAAGTGGGGCATAGGGGGCCGGAGTATAGTTCTCGTGCATGATTTTTCTCGGATTGCCTTTCAGTAGTTGAGGGAGGGGTCACGTGGGACCATAGCCACAGATACAAAAACAGACCTTGATAAATGCATTCGGCAGACGACTTAAAGCTCCCGACCAAGTCTCGTATTTCTTGATTTGCCCTGGCATGGGACTCGGATGGCACATTGAGATACATGTGCAGTTAGACATGGAAAAACGATTCACGGTGCTTACGTGGGAAAAAGGGCGCGGTTGACGGGTAGCATAATCCCTAGTAGCCCTAGGTGGCTAAAACCCAAACCGAGATACGAAAACGTTCATTAGGTAGCATAATCCCTAGCGGGCCTAGGTGGCATAAATTCTAGGTGAACTCGCGATAGTTCATGGTAAGAAAACATAACCAGATCAAGGGTAGCAGTCCAAAACAACTTCAAGGATAAAATGGTACTACGTTGAGGTAGTATAGATTTACATGGGAAAGCCCGTACGGCCTAGGGCAAAGGACTGAACTTATACATGGAAAGAAACATACGAGTTAAGAAAACCTATGTACGCGATATATTAGGTTGACATGGACCATTTCATGACTTTGGTCAAGGGACATTTTATAGTTAACTCATGACACAGGTTGGGATACTAGTACGGGAGGTGCAGAGCAAATATACATGATAGATACCTTGGGATATTATACTTGATAGTAACCTGACGATGTGATACTTTGATTTACCTTGACACCGTAGTTTATCATGATACCTTAGTTTATCTTGATACCGTAGTTTACCCTGTTATCTTGGTTTAGTTTATCTATCTTGTCGTCATCCTTATGTTTATTTTCAGTTTATGCATGTCATGTTACCTTTACTTGTTTTTATGCTGGAAGTAGATAGGACTTACCAGTCTTTATGACTGACCCCGTTTTCTTTCGCCTCTTTGTCTTCCGTTCCCCCCCCCCCCCAGGTTTTCAGGGAGGAAATACTGTTGTTAGTTCGGACCTCTTCTGCTTGACGGTCATCATGTATGGCTTGAACTTCCATGGGCTATGGCTGCTTTACTGCTTTACTTGGGGAATAATTTATGAAAAGGTTTATTGCTTCTTTACTATTGCAAGACAGGTTTCTATGTAATCTGTTGTAAAAAGGCTTTACTGTTTATAAAGAAATGAAAATTTGTTTAACTTCTGCTGTTTTATATGATCTGTCTTGTAATATTTCTGTGCATGTTTACCAATAATGCCCCTCCAAACCTAGTGCATTCCTTTGTGAGTGACCCTGGCGGAGGTGGGGTGTTACATTTGGTATCAGAGTCGATGGTTACCAGACTGGGCAAAAGTTTTTAAAACCTTCCGAAAACTATTTGAGAAACCATTTACAAAGAAGCATTTTTCAAGAAAAGTTTTTAAAGGCTATTCCCCAAAAGCCATTAGCACTATCCTTTGTTTCCCTGATCGAGTCTCTTTTCCTTTCCTTCCTCCATCCGTAGTCACAGTAGTTTTAACTGCGACTAATCCTTGTCTAGCTAAGTAAGAGTTTTCCGTACGATGGAGGGAGTCCTTGAGAGACCTGTTGCCGTGCTATAAGGAAGGATAATAAGAGCAAGGATAGAGGACACGAGCTTAAAGATAAGAAACTTGTTGATATGGCTTAATCCGCAAAGGAGGGAAAAAGATGAACAATAAAACCCATGACGAGAGAGTATCTTTGGCATGGTAAAACGGGACGCATAGTTAAGTGTTATGGGACGAGGACAAGATCATCGAGAGGGCATTGTATGCTCTCATTTCTAGCGTACCTAAGAGGGATGGTACCGTTTCTGTTGAAGGTTTAGACTTTCTTTTCTATCATCCAGTCTAGGTTTTGTCATGATCATCGCATCATTTAAGTCTACTTCGATAGTTGAGTCTCTGCACCTTAGTACTAGCGTGGTAGAGGATCCCATTTTTGTCTCAAATCCTGTTGGAGGATCGGCCCATCTATTCATGACTTGTTTGGAATTGAGAGTGTAAATGCCAAGTGTTGAGATTAGAAGCAATGCTTCTATTTTTGAGCTATGGATGGATTCTAGGGATGAAGTGGTTATCCAGTAAAGGATGCCATTCTCGGTTTTGAAAGGAGGCTAGTTAAACTCTTAACTTGCCTTGGTAATACCCTCGAAGTCTCGTATAACCTTTGGGTTTTGTACCTAGAATCTCTTGGTGCATTTATCGGAAATCTCTGATCCGATCGAGTAACGTTCGCCAATAAGGCGGATGGTTCATTACCTTAAGCATGGTTATAGGAATCACCCTAGTAAGTGCACGTGGTAACATGGATTGGCATCGGTAAACGAGATCCAGAATTCACTAGTGAATTTTGGAGAGCTTGCATGAGTACGCAGATATGTTTGAGCCGAGCATACTAGGGAAAGAATAAGTGAAACTGAAACGAGAGGCGACAGTGAAATAAGTTCCAACTCATACCTTGGAAATAGGAATCAAGGAGCTACGAAAATCATGAAGTCAAAGGTGGTCAAGGCACACTGGAATTAAGCTCAAGGAAATGCGGCTTAAACGCGCGCATCATATCTTTTTTTTAGAGTATATCGTTGATCCCTGGTTCTCCTGTAGAGCTTGCTTGCATGCTATCGCTTGGTGGATATCCTCTCGATCCTGTTTCCGTTGCAAACCCCGTAAGGAGTTTATCTTGTTTATCACCTCGATCCTATCTTGAGAACCTTAGGTAGAACCCTATGGATGTAAACATGTATTTGAAACATGTTATGATTGATATGGTTGCAAATGGTTGCAAGTGGTTGCTCGTGGATGCGCGAATACACACTAGATACTAGATCGACTCAGTCACATTTCATGTTGCATATGCACGAGTATTTATACTTGTTTATGGGTGAAATTGAATAAGTTATCATGTGGATGTTGCATGTGGATGAATGGTTGTGCACACATATAGTGTTTATATGACTAGGACTATTTGCATACATGTTGGACTCATGACACTAAACATATTTTGCATTAGAAAGATCATTCAGGCCTGACCTTTAGCATTAGCTAAGGAACATATACACACACTTTCTGCATGTGTTCATAAAACATTAGGAGTCTCTTAAGGACCACGGTTGCCTATGGATGATGTTTTGAGTAGATGGATGATGGATGGTAGGATACGTTCTTCCTAACTTGGAGATTTCAGGGACGAAATCCTTAAAGGAGGGGAGATTGTAACAACCCGAATTTTAATAACGTGTTAGGGCAAGAATCAGGGCAGAATTAAATGTTAAAGTCTGAATCAGGGGAAACGGGCTGTGCCATTGCGTTCGTCTTGGAAAAGTACGCGAAAGAGCCCGAATTTTCGAAAAACGGAGCCCGTATGACCAAGTTATGGCCCGTCAAAGTTTTCAGAAAATTTCAAGTTCAAAAACAGTTCAAATTTAAATTCGAAATTCAAATTCAGCCAAAACAGACTGGGCGGGAAAATTCCCGCCCAGACAGGTCGACAGGGGTGTCGACACTAGGGTCGACCCCCCCCCCCCCAACCAGGTCGACACTAGAGTCGACCCGGGGGTCGACCTCCCTGGTCGGCCAGGTCGGCCTGGTGCACTTATTTTGGCTGTTTGGACCGGTTTCGTTGGCTAGTGACGTGATTTGATGGCTCAGATTTGATTTAGGGTTAATCCTATGGCTAAAACTAATCCTAAACTTTAAAAAAAGACCCCTAGGACCTAACCTAAATCACTAAAAATCATTCTAGCAACTAAGTGCTGCCAAAATCTATCTTGATCATGGCCTCCATCTCCAACTCCAAGGGCTTATGCATTCAAATCGGGTTCAAATCAAAAGGTGCAAGCTTTCTACATCAAATCGTGGAAGTAAATCAACATTGCTACGCAAATCCTATGACGATTCATGCTCCTAAGTCTCTAAGCCTCGCTATGTAAGTTCTAGCTACTTGTAGATCTAAACGATAGTTCTAATGTGACATGGAATAAAATGCGATGAACATAAGTATGCTAGCCTATATGAACCTTGTCATGCCTCTTTTGCTTGAATCTATGACTTTAGGCTATGTTTAGTGACTAAATCAAGTTACTCGTGTTGCATTGGACTAAGTTTGTCGTGCAAGATTGAACCTTTATTTGTGGGATGTTGGCATGAACACTTGGAACCATTTTGACTTGCGAAATATGTGCATGAATTTGGCTTGGGGCTTATGCATGTAAAAGAACCCAAAACCCCTTACGATTTCATGTTTATGTGAGGCCAAACCCCTTATGATATTATGCATGTTTGAGGCCAAACCCCTTATGATACCGTGCATGTTTGTAGCCAATCCCTTTATGACATCGTGCATGTTTTGAGGCCAATATGCAATATGCTAGTTATGTGAACACCTTTGCCTCAATTTTCACCATGTTTAACTTGTGATTCATCTTTGCCATCTTTTACCCATCTTTGTCATATTATTCCAAATATGTTGATTCGCCTTCATGTGCGTTGGGGACACGTTTTGGGTAGTTTAGGCAAACTTGAAAATGGGCTATGAACTTGACATGGAATTACATGGAACATGTAATGATAATAAACGTGAATAGGACACGAAAACTTGACATGGGGTTACATGAAAACATAGACTTAAAAAGGGGTCTAAACTTGACAAGAACATGACACGTAGAAAAAACATGGAAGTGGCCAACTCGAGGTTGGGTTGAGTTTGTAACATAAATCTGCCCGGACCCGCCCGGCAAATCCAGTAGCTACAAACAATAGGACCCAATGTGGGTAGTTGGTCATATCGCGCTTGAAACCCGAGGTTAGACTAGGTTGTGGTGTAAATCTGCCCGGACCCGCCCGGCGTAACCAGTAAACACAACAACGTCTAATGTGACAGGTTGAGAGTGCATTAATTCAATTAGTGCCACATGGTAAGGTTAAGTAAATCTGACTAATGACACTTAACCGATATGACATGAATGGGTAGGTTAAGTGAAACCGGACTTGATTTCTTAATGACACTTAACCGAAAAATACAGTTAGGGGATGGGGTTAAGCCAATCCATACCTAACTAATCCGACTCGGTAATTATATGGGGTTAAGTAACCTACACTTAACTAATCTAAACACGGTAATTAGATGGAGTTAAGTTAACCTAGACTTAACTAATCTAAACTCGGTAATTCAATGAGGTTAAGTAACCAATACTTAACCAATTTAACATGATAATTCAATGAGTTTAAGTAACTTATACTTAACCAATTATACATGATGACTTGATGAGGTTAAGTAACCTATACTTAACCAATCTAATATGAGAACTTGATAGGGTTAAGTCACAAGACCGTTTAAATATACTTAACCATTGTAATACGATTAGTGGATGGGGTTAAGCTAACCCATGCTTAACCAATCCGACTCGATAATATGATGGGGTTAAGATAATCTATGCTTAACCAATCTAACACGATAATCTGATAGGGTCAAGACAAACTATTACTTGACCAATCTGACTTGATAATTGAATAGGGTTAAGTCATGAGCTTCTTGGTATACTTAACCAACTTGTAGGGCTAAATCTTGAGCTTAAATACTTAGCCAATATTGACATGATTCGTAGGCGGGTTAAGTCATGAACTGGAATGACAACACTTAACCCATTAGACAAAACCCTAGTTCATGGGACTAGGTGGAAAATCGTAGTTAGCAAGGATAACGGGAAAGGGAACTAAGTGATAAACCTTAGTTTAGGATAACTAAGTAATAATTCTTAGTCAAGGGATTTGCACCAGTTCACAGGTAGATGAGTAACCCGATACGGTAGGTCATCGCTTAAACACACGAGGAGGAGCAAATTATATGACTTAGATAAAGGCTCCAACGAACTGGGTGATGAAGCAGTAGCTTCGGGGGATATGAGGGTACTCTTGGTATCCCTCTGTGAGGTTGCAGATGATCCTCCTGGGCTCACAGAGTTTAAGGTCTGCGGTAGAAGAACCAAGATTATGCCTTGGTTGCTGTGCGAGCAACCTAAAGACGGGGATGGATTAGCGTGGAGTCGACGATACTTGATTTTTGCCCTGCATAGCGCGTCGTCGACTACCTACCATCTTTAGTCAATCGTGTACTTATACGGAAAGGCAGAGAACTCCCAACAGACCATATACTTGCTATCGAGTTATGGGTGAGGTTGGCCAATAGGTAAGTGGGGCATAGGGGGCCGGAGTATAGTTCTCGTGCATTTTCTCGGATTGCCTTTCAGTAGTTGAGGGAGGGGTCACGTGGGACCATAGCCACGGATACAAAAACAGACAATGATATCTGCATTCGGCAGACGACTTAAAGCTCCCGACCGAGTCTCGTATTTCTTGATTTGCCCTAGCACGGGACTCGGATGGCTCATTGAGATACATGTGCAGTTAGACATGGAAAAACGATTCACGGTGCTTATGTGGGAAAAAGGGCGCGGTTGACAGGTAGCATAATCCCTAGTAGCCCTAGGTGGCTAAAACCCAAACCGAGATACGAAAACGTTCATTAGGTAGCATAATCCCTAGCGAGCCTAGGTGGCATAAATCCTAGGTGAACTCGCGATAGTTCATGGTATGAAAATATAACCAGATCAAGGGTAGCAGTCCAAAACATCTTCAAGGATAAAATGGTACTACGTTGAGGTAGTATAGATTTACATGGGAAAGCCCGTACGGCCTACGGCAAAGGACTGAACTTATACATGGAAGGAAACATACGAGTTAGGAAAACCTATGTACGCGATATATTAGGTTGACATGGGCCATTTCATGACTTTGGTCAAGGGACATTTTATAGTTAAATCATGACACGGGTTGGGATACTAGTACGGGAGGTGCAGAGCAAATATACATGATAGATACCTTGGGATATTATACTTGATAGAAACCTGACGATGTGATACTTTGATTTACCTTGGCACCGTAGTTTATCATGATACCTTAGTTTATCTTGATACCGTAGTTCACCCTGTTATCTTGTTTTAGTTTATCTATCTTGTCGTCATACTTATGTTTATTTTCAGTTTATGCATGTCATGTTACCTTTACCTGTTTTTATGCTGGAAGTAGATAGGACTTACCAGTCTTTATGACTGACCCCGTTTTCTTTCGCCTCTTTGTCTTCCGTTCCCCCCCCCCCCTCCAGGTTTTCAGGGAGGAAATACTGTTGTTAGTTCGGACCTCTTCTGCCTGAAGGTCATCATGTATGGCTTGAACTTCCATGGGCTATGGCTGCTTTACTGCTTTACTTGGGGAATAATTTATGAAAAGTTTTATTGCTTCTTTACTATTGCAAGACAGGTTTCTATGTAATCTGTTATAAAAAGGCTTTACTGTTTATAAAGAAATGAAAATTTGTTTTACTTCCGTTGTTTTATATGTTCTGTCTTGTAATATTTCTGTGCATGTTTACCAATAATGCCCCTCCAAACCTAGTGCATTCCTTTGTGAGTGACCCTGGCGGAGGTGGGGTGTTACAACTGCTATTTGTACTTTTCTTATAACAATTTCAGAAATAGAGACCTGACGTGCAAAGCCCATAAAATATTTCATTATAATGGACTCCTAAGGATCACTACAACGAATGTATCAATTATAAGGCCATGGTAAGACTTGTTGTCCTGAAAGATTGAGTAAAGCAAGGAATCTGCATTTAAGAGCCCTCGTAACCGAGCGTAATAGCTTGGTTAATTATTTAAAATATCTTACCGATAAATGAGAAAACTCATATTAATATTACAATGATGTTATTGAGATAAGTGAAGAACAAAGATCATTGCTAAATTGTAGGAATCATATCTTCGAAATATCATCATTTGCTCGAGAGCATGTAGGTTGATCAAGATATCAAAGATCTAATAAATGATATAGGGTAGTATGTTATCAATATATTTTGTTAAAGAAGGATTATATTCATCCTTATAACTTTATGTGTATCCATTTCTTCTAGAAACTAGATTCTCACTACATCAATACTAACTACATCAAAATTAGTCAAACTAATATAGTTTACTGCGTCTTAGTGTTGAATGGAAATCCTTATCTTTAACTCCTAAGGGACATGCCTGATTGGAAACTGAAGATATACATAAGAGAGGAAAAGAATACCATAGTGAATAAGAGAACTAATCATGAAATTGAATTTTTTATAATAATCGTAATAAATCAAATCATTGGAAAACATAAATGGTAATGGTGGAACAAAGAAAATAGAATATAAAAACATATTAACAATGCATATAGCAAAGATTTGCATCAATGTTATGGCAACTACTATAGGACAATAAGCCCAAAAGCATGGTATAGTTAATATTAAACCTGACAAGGTTAAAGAAGAACAACTTTAGCAAATAGTACTATAATTTACTTAAATTTTGCATTCATAAAATGTATAAAAATTTAAATTGTAAACATAATTACCATATTCTCAAGTGAATCAATCAATTAGGTATGGAGCATGATGTATAAATATAAAAAAAACTAGAAAAGTTGTTCTATTTTTTTATTTTTATTTTTCATTTCATTGCTTAAAAGATGCAGTGAACTAAGCACCTCATTGCTTCCTTTGCTCTGTAGTTCCTCTTTTATCGGATCCGCATTATGGCATCTGAAACCAAACTCATTTAGCAGAAGCAGCTTTCCTCAAGATTTCTTGTTTGTTCTCAACACTTCATATCAGATTGAAGGTGCTACTAGTGAAGGTGGCAGAGGACCAAGCATTTGGGGTACATTCAACAAAAAGAATGCAGATAAAATCAAAGACGGAAGCAACGGAAGTTTTGCAGTAGATCCATACCATCTTTATAAGGAAGATGTATAGGCCATTAAGCAAATGGGTGCAAATGCATACCGATTTTCCATCTCCTGGTCGAGAATACTACCGAATGGGAAAGTAAGCGGAGGAATTAATAATGAAGGCATCGAGTACTATAATAACCTACTTGATGAGCTGAAGTCCAATGGTATTGAGCCATAAGTGACTATATTCCATTGAGTTCCCCCCACGCCTTAGAAGATGAATTTGTAGGTCTCTAGGGTCCACAAATTGTGAGAGATAGCGGATAAATGAGTTTCTTAAGATGCAGGGAAAATTGGTTTTGTATTAAAACATGAAACTAAACGTTTTTGTAGGTGATGAAGAAATAAATTTGGAACATTATTATTTATGAATTTGATGTTGTATTACGGAAAGGTGATAACAACGGTTTTATCATAGCTCAGGCACTTGTAGGGGAGTAAAATGTTAAGACACTTGATCATTGAAACATTCCAAATAATGGAATGAATAGCTAGACAACTCTAACTACAGAGTCATCTACCTAGAAATTTTTTGTACTTTTATAACTATAAATTAAGAAAAAAGCTTAACAAATCAATCAATGGAAAACCAAGGTGAATATTTTCATACATAACATGCAACTTCATTTTTTGCCTTTAATAGGAAAATTCATTAATGTCATCTTGGTTAAAAAAAATATCATTCAACTCCTAGAGAGAACATTGCTACAAACCATACCTAAGTTATCCTAGATTCCCCATGAAACTCACAATCCATGCTTATATCCATCTATCTGTGGAAATTATTAAAAAATACATCTTGGCAGACTTTAATGTAGAAATTAACAAACAAATTTGCCATAACAGAACATATGAGCATATAGACAACTCATTCACATTTTCATTATGATATTCAATAGGTATACAACACTTAAGGTGATAAGCCTCTGTCTTCTTATTTCCCCCCGCATCCAACTTCGATGTGATCTTCTCTACCTAGTGGTGTTTTTCATGTTATATACATAGTTTTCCCTTGCATTCTTGGCCTCCACCTTCTTTATATGCCACTCGTCTTAAGAGTTGCACTTCTCTAGCCCCTGAACCATCTTCACTATCTCTTCCTTTTTCAGCCTACCCATATTATTGGTAATCGCGATCTTGTTCTTTTGACCCGTTATTTTGCCTTCAACTATATGTGTTTAAGATGAGATTGCCACATCCAACCAATAAGTCATCACATATATCAACATACATAGCATAATTTATATGTGTCTTATGATATTACAGCTATACATAATGTCATCTCTTGAACACTAAAGTTAAAAATTACATGCATGCTTGTTTTATTGTAGGAGAAAAAATACAACTATGATAACAATTTAATAAAAGGAATTTCAGTACAAATATTACAATGAGAGCAGGAATATTTCAAGATACATCAAAGGTCTAGCTTTAAAAAATGTTATAGTGGAAAACTTGGTAACTCTCAAATGCTTTAATTTTAATCAAATTTTTGTCGCCCACTTGATGAAGACATGCCACCTTGGTTATTGCAACCCATATCTGCTTGCACACAAGAAATCGCCATATGTTTTAATAACTACAATAATTTATGCATGTAATAAATACATATCTAGATTGTTACAACTTCAGAGACATAACAGCAAATTAACCGCAATACAGGAATTTTATATTAAGTTATTGACTCTAATTTATGGATATTGTGCAATCAAAATCGATTTGAGAAGCTACATGCAACTTGTATTTGCAAGCTTTTCAATAACGATCTGAAAATTTTAGGGGAAAACATACTACTCATCCAAATTAGAACATCTAAATATAAATAATTGGACGCATCTTGAACCCTACCATAAGTCGACATAATATGGATAATCTTTTCAGGTTCATCTCTAGTACACATCAGAAAAGTTTAGTATAAAATCAAGCTTGGGTAACATGAAACGTCCAATCTAATTACATAATAAGCAGACCAAAAAAATATTCATCCATTTTCAGCTAATACCATGCAATTATAATTTCACATAACCTCAATTACTTTTGTTAATCATATACCAAGTAAGGAAACTTACTTAATATAGCAGGTGTAATGAAAATGCTGAAGCTGGCTGAAAATATGAGGGTACTGCAGCAAATGTACATACCATTTACAGATTCTCCTTTTGCTACACAGTAACATAATACTGCCTTAGCAGCTTGTTTTTTACTATATTTGAACAAAAGTAAGAATCTCTAAATACTTACCAATCAATAAACACCATTCCCTAATTAGTATGTATGAAGTTGATGTTAGAATTTCAATCTAGCATGAAGAAATCACCATATATAAATGGTTGAAGATATTATTTTTTATTTTACCTAAAATTATGTTGAGTTTCTATGTATGATTTCGGATATAAATTTGTTTTCTCGGACTCATGTCAATTTTATAGAAAGATTTAACCTTAAACGAAACCTAATGCATGTATTAAGTTACGAAAAGCAGAAATATATATTTGTTTTCACCTATACTTAGTGTACCCCACAAACCGCTGAACTTATTAGGGACCGCTTCAACTATGATAAATGCAAATATTATGTCAGAAGAAATTGGTTTCACCCAAAAATATAAATACTATCCTTTATTACATGAGTTGATTCCACTATCAAATTTAGTTTTTGAATTGACATACATACCAAGGACATTTAATTGTAAAAAATTTAGTTGATCATCTTATTTAGCACAAATTCTGAGAAAATATATAGATGTGCTTGCATTGACTAATTCATAGCATTTACAACACCAAAAGTAAATTTAAACCATGTAAATATAAATTACTAAAACGTCCATGGATCCGGAGTGCAAATTACTAAATTCTATAGCAACAAAATTATTGAGAGAGAAAAAAGCAAATTGAGTTGAATTTTATTTATCCATTCGATCAAAAAACATCTACAAAAATAAATTTATCTATTTACCCAAAAAAACAACTTAGTTCTTATTTTTATTGATAACTGGAATAGAGCGAAAATATGTGATCCAAGCATAGGTTTCCCAATATATCCTCTTATGAATCCTAAACAAAAATTATTATGTATTTTCCAATGGAAATTCGATACATAAATAAGGTCCCAAATTGGAATTTGTGAAAAAAAACTTTAATTTTATATTTTTGTGTATTACAATTATATATGAAATCACATAAGCTCAATTTCATTAGCTAATTATATATCAAGAAAGGAAGCTTCTTTTAATACAACAAGTGTAATAAAAATACTATAATCTGGTTGAAAATATGAGATTCCCACAGCAAATGTACATACCATTTACAGATTCCCTTTTTGCTACGCAATAACATAATACTGCCTTAACAGCTTCTTTTTTACTATTTTTGAACAAAAGTAAGAATCTCTAAATATTTACCAATCAATAAACACCATTCCCTAATTAGTATGTATGAAGTTTATGTTAGAATTTCAATCTAGCATGAAGAAATCACCATATTTAAATGGTTAAAGATATTATTTTTTACTTTACCTAAAATAATGTTGCGCTTCCATGTATGATTTCGGATATAAAATTGTTTTCTCGGACTCATGTCAATTTTATAGATTGAACCTTAAACGACACCTAAAGCATGTATTAAGTTATGAAAAACAGAAATGTATATTTGTTTTCTGTTAACAACAACCTCTCACTATCTCTCTGTATAACCAAGCATCGATACATTGTTGAAATAACTAATCGAAACATAAAACTAACCGACGAAGAACAAAAAATAAATAAGAAAGGGACAAGAAGAAGAGAAGATGAATATAAATTAAGCGGCTATATCTTTACTGAAATTGAATCTATATATTTCTATTACATGGCTTCTATTTATAGACTAAATAAATGATAGAAACCAATATTATTCTTTAACATATTCTTTGGCATATTGTTTATTCTTCAGCATATTCTTTGGCATTATTACATTCCATTATCTTCAACATCTATTAACCAATATTATTCTTCAGCATATTCTCTGCCATTTATTACATTCCACTATCTTCAACATTTGGCATTTATTACATTTCATTATCTACAACATCCCCCCTCAAACTCATGATGCGAAAAATCGTGAGTTTGCCAAATAGAAGCTGCAAACTGAAGAGTAGCAAGATTGAGAAACCATTTCAATACTGTTAGAGAGTAACACCAAACACCAAATCTTCAATCTGAAACTCCATAACAACACAACTATCTTCAATCTGGTCTGTAAGCAAAAGATCTGAGCGACCAAATGACAAAACTGGTCTCGGATGTATTTGTATGTTTACATCCCCAAACATACAAAGAAAACAAAACAAACAAAAATGGGATGAGTCTGCATATGTTTGCATCCCCCAAACATACCAGATGAAAACAAAACCAAATCAACAAGGATGAATCAGCATAAGTTTGCATCCTCCAAACTACCTTATAGTACCACATACCACCTTCAATCAACGTCAATTGCCCTCCTAATAAACAGGGTTACTGATACAGACATCAAATGAACAACAAACAACTTCAAACTGATGTTACTCTCTAACAACACAATCAACCAACAATCTACAACTTCAAAAGATCTGATGCTACCTTATGCTCTGAAAACATGCCAACTTCCTTCATCGTCACCAAGCCAAAGCCAGTCCTCCAAAAATTCAAACAACCACAACAAACACCATGCAACTGCTTTACACAAACCAAATCCCTAAACCGCGACAAGCCATCACCTCTAAACCACTTCACCTTCCATACAGACAGCCACCACCATCAATTTCTTCATCAGACAACTGTGAACATCCACAAATCTCCTCCACTGCATTAGCCTTCCATCCAATGGCACACCTGTAGCTTGAAGTGAATCTTCTCTTTCGCTTGCTATAACTAGATTCAAGAATTATCAAAATATTACAAATCCCACGGTTTTTTTAGCAACAACAAATAACAGATCTCAAAATTACCAACAATGCTCGTCTACCACAATCATCAACTACAAATAACAGATTTTAAAACTAACAAAGAAGAAACAACAGAAGTAAGAAAAGAAGAAAATAACAGGTTAGCAACCTACTCTGGTACCATGTTAACAACAACCTCTCTCTATCTCTCTGTATAACCAAAGCTCCGATACCATGTAGAAATAACTAATCGAAATATAAAACTAATCGGCGAAGAACAAAAATTAAATAAGAAAGAGATAAGAAGAAGAGAAGATGAATATAAATTAAGGGGCTACATCTTTACTGAAATTGAATCTATATATTTTTATTGGCAAATTCTATTCAGACCCAAGCATTTGCTGAGTAGCCCCCCTTTTTTATTTTAAAATTTCGCTGGACAAAAATACCCTTCGTTGAAAACTTTTTTTTATACACGTTTTCATTAACCACGCAATGCGGGTGTGGGGATTGTGATTCATCCACGTAGTAGCCATACGAGGTTGATATCATTACCTCGTAGTTGCCCTACGAGGTTAGCAACATTACCTCGTAGGGTCCATACGAGGTAGGCAACATAACCTAGTAGTGACTCTACGAGGTAAAGGGTATTTTGGTCATGCGAAAGTTTTTTAAAAATTAGGGGGGCTACTCAGCAAATGTCTGGGTCTGAATATAATTTGCCATTTTCATCACATGGATTCTGTTTATAGACTAAATAAATGATAGAAACTAATATTATTCTTTAGCATATTCTCTGACATATTCTTTGGCATATTGTTTATTCTTCAGCATATTCCCTGATATTTATTACATTCCATTATCTTCAACATGTATTAACCAATATTATTCTTCAGCATATTCTCTACCATTTATTACATTCCATTTCTTCAACATTTGGCATTTATTACATTCCATTATCTTCAACATTTTCAACTATACTTAGCGTACCCCACAAACCGCCGAACTTATTAGGGACCGCGCTTCAACAATGATAAATGCAAATATTATGTCAGAAGAAATTTGTTTCACCCAAAAATGTAAATACTATCCTTTATTTCGTGAGTTGATTCCACTATCAAATTTAGTTTTTGAATTGTCATACATACCAAGGACATTTAATTGTAAAAATTGTAGTTGATTATCTTATTTAGTACAAATTCTGAGCAAATATATAGATGAGCTTGTATTGACTAATTCATAGCATTTTCAACTCCAAAAGTAATTTTAAACTGTTTGAGCTTAAATTACAAAATATCTTTGAATCAAAGGAAGTTTAATTAATAAACTTTACAGCAACAAAATTATTGGAAGCGAAAAAAGAAAATTAAGTTGAATCTTAAATGTTTATTCATTAGATATAAACACATCTACAGAAAACAAAGGTATCTATTTACCAGAAAAACCTTAATCTTATTTTTCTTGATAAATGGAATAGAGCGAAAATATATTGATCCAAGCATAGGCTTCCCAATATACCCTTTATGCAATGGGAGGTCCTACAAAATATCATATATTTTCTAATGGTAATTTGATAAATAAATAAGCTCACAAATTGGAATTGGAATTGGAATTTGTGCAAATAATAATAATTTTTATTATTTTTATATTTTAGTTTATTACAACTATATATGAAATCAAATCAGCTCAATTTCATTTGCTAATTCTATACCTAGTAAGGAAACTTTTTTAATACAAGTGTAATAAAAATACTAAATCATTTTCTTACGCAGTAACATAATACTACCTTAACCACATAACCACATCTTTTTAACTTTTATTTAACAAAAGAAAGAATCTTTAAACACTTACCAATCAATAACCACCATTCCCTAATTAGTTTGTATGAAGTTTATTTAGATTTTCAATCTGGCATGAAAAAACCAAGTTTACCATAGGGAAATTAATTTACAAGGAAAAATCATTTGAAAATTTTAACCAGAAGAACAAGAGACTAAAAATTTATCCAAAGGACAAAACATATCCAAAATTATTCAAAAGACAAAACAAAGGACAATTTTTAAAAAAAAAATTAAGATTTTTTTTTTGTAGATTTTAGGTATCAGTTTTGTATGTCTGTAGGTATCAGTTTGCTATGTGTTAGTTGTAGAGAGCAAACTGATACCTACAGACATACAAAACCGATATCTAAAATCTGCAAAAAAAAAGAAAAAAAATTAATTTTTTCCCTGTAGAGAGCAAACTGATACCTACAGACATACAAAACTGATACCTAAAATTTGCCCCAAAAAAAAAAAAAAAAAAAAATTTCCTGCAGAGAGAAAACTAATACCTACAGACATACAAATCTGATACCTAAAATCTGCAAAAAAAAAAAAAAGTTGAAATTTTATTTTAAATAATTTGTCCTTTGTTTTGTCCTTTTGAATAATTTTGGGCTATGTTTTGTCCTTTTGGATAAATTTTTAATCTCTTGTCCTTGTGGTTAAAATTTTCAAACAATTTATCCTGCACATTATTTTCCTGTTTTATAGAAAAGGTTTAAAGATATTCCTAAAATACCGCTGAGTTTGTATGAATGATATCGGATATAAAATTATTTTCTCCAGCTAAAACCTAATATATGTACTAAGATATGATAAAAGGAAATATATATTTGTTCTCAACTATACTCAGAGCACCCGTAAACCGCTGAACTTCTTAACAACTTCAACTATAGAAAATGCAAATATTATGGGAGAAGAAATTTGTTTCACCCAAAAATGTAAAAATATCTTTTTTTATGTGAGGTTCCTTCTAATGTCAAATTTAGTTTTTGCAATGTCATACATAGCAAGAAAAATTGTAGTTGATCATCTAATTCAGTTAAAATTCTGAGCAAAGATAGATGTGCTTGCATCAACTAATTCATAGCATTTTCAACTTCGAAAGATAATTTAAACTGCCTAAGTTTAAATCGGTTATTGTCCATGAACCCAATGGAGTGTATATTACTAAATTTTACAGCAACAATCTTACTGAGAGAGAACAAAACAAACTGCGTTGAAATTTAAATATTTATTCATTAGATATAAAAACATCTATAGAAAAAAAATATCCATTTACCAAAAAAAACTTAATTATGATTTTTATTGATAATTGGAATAGTCATCGACAATATTTTGATCCAAGCATATGCTTCCCAATTTACCCTCATATGCAAATGAGAGGTCCTAAACAAAAATTATTATATATTTTTCTAATGGAAATTTGGTATGTAGATAAGGTAACAAATTGGTATTGTAAGTTATGCAAAAAATAATAATAATTTACTCTTTATTTTCATATTTTTATTTATTACAACTATATATGAAGTGAAATTTATTGATATAAAATCATTTATAAGGGTAATGCACATGTATTGCACTTGCCAAATGGTAAATTTTAGCTGTTTCAATACAGATATAGCAGTAGTAGAGGTAAATGACGAAATAGGCAACAGGTTGTGTTTACGTTTTTATTTTCTTCGTTGTGATGATCCAATCTTAAGCAATAGAGTATCATCCACATAAGTGATTACCAAATTAGAGATAAATTAATAGTATGGTTTTCTATGATGCAAAAAAAATAGAGGCTGAACTTTTATCTCCAATTTACATAGATCACAATTTGAAGAAAATGAAAGCAGACGATTAATGGAAGTAGTTGCGACAACGGTAGTCTGAAATATTACAACACCATTTATATATTCTTCTTCATGCTTCAAGAACGGATGAAAAAAAATGAATGCATAATAGATAAAGCAAGTGTTAGTGAATGTAAATGAAAAATTAATTTGAGTAAAACATTTTTTTCTAGATCTTGCAATAAACTGGAAGATATGCAGTAGGTGAACAAAAAGATATGCATGCCGAGAACATTTAGAAATAGATGTTTTAAAAATAAACATGTTATAAGTACACCCCAATAACATAGAAACAAAAATCAAGTAAAAAATATTTCACCATAGCAAATTTAATACAAAAACGACAATAATACAAAACATTATTTTTGAATAATATTGAACTTTATTTTATACTTGAAATGTTACCAATATAGCCAAATCTTTGTATATACTTTAATATGAAATGATTGAAAGGGAAAGTAAACAAAAAGTGAAATGCTATTGTAAAGAATTTAATATAATATAAGCTTCAAATGGATATGAAATATAAAACTTCTCTTATTCTTGTTAAAATTATTATTACATGACATTCTCCGGAAAGTAGGAAAGCTTAGACATAAATTAAACATGTGCATATGGACGAAAAAGAAACAGCTTAATGTGGATATTTCTGTAAAATTATACAGATTTTTTTTAATAGATTGTTATTGAACTTCCTGGTTTATTGGTGGATTGATGCAAGTAATATTAACAATCAATACGTAGAATTAGTCATATGATTACTCCGTTCTTTAAAGTTAAATGGATGATATGATTCTTTAAATTCCACAATTATCAAAAGCTAATCCAATGATCTTACCATATTTATCACCACAGTGAAAATTGGAAACATGATTGAAAATTGATCTCAATCCTAAAAATGGAATACAATATACTTTCAGACCAAAAAAAATAAATACATAAATACTAAATATTACTATGTATTAACCAAGGTCAGACAATGAACTAATTTGAAACTATTTTGGATACCTGAAAAATGTACGACAATAGTATTAGTGCAGAATATAGTTTTAATACTTGCTATCCTTTATCATTCACTAAAGTGGTATACATAGGCGTTGTTATAAATCATAGAATTTCAACAATTGTTTAATCAGAGTCATATTTCTAAAAATTCATCATTCGAATTGCAATGTGACACATAGATCCAAAAGCGCAGAACAAAGTTTAAAGTCCAATCTAATTTTTCGAAATGAAAAATCTATAAATGCTTACACAACTACAGTAATTTATACCTGAATGTGTATATAATCTATCTAAATTTATGTTTAAGATTCAATCAAATACTAAGAAATCAAGTATCATAAGTTAGTCTGAAATTCGTCTGTATAAATTGCTAGCTTCGTACAAAGGTATCCATGTATAACATTTATTCTTCACCCATGTTTCTTCTAAAAAATTAATTCTAAATATATACTAATTAAACAACTCCTAATGCATAGTGATTAAAAAACAATTAACAAACGATAACGATATAATTATAGTTCAACCAATCTCCATTATTCGCAAATACTGAGATGTTTGTTTTAACTTATAAAAAAGCAATAACTAGAAAAATAGTAATTAGCCGTTGGCATGAGAAAATATTATTCTAATTGGCTTCCATACTTTATTCAATCAAACAGCAGTGGTCTATTCTCTATTTACTATTTAGAGGAAGTATAGAAAGTTACCTAATTCCTATCCAAGAGTCATTTGTTACGTGTTAAATAATAAAGAACATTCTTCAAATGGAATCAGAAGAAGTAAAATACTAAAATTGTAGTGGTTGCCGATGAAGAATTAAATCATAAGAAATAGTAGAGGTCATACTTACCGTATGTTCCCAAAAGCATGTTTGCACAACCGTTTTTGGCGGTTTGCATGAAAACCGTTGGATTTGAAGATAGGTCTCTTCAAATCCGGACTATTCAATCAAAATTCGTATGTCAAAATCAGTTTAGTGTGCCAAAAAAAAAGCCCAGAAACATGCTTTATACGCACCTTAAAGTTATGGGAAATAATTTGAGATTCGTCACTCAATTCGATTGACTACTAATAGTTCGAATTGACTACCAATAGTTCAAATCCAACTTCAAACCCTAGATCCTTACTTCGCCATGAAAGATCAGGGCCTTTTAAAGAAAAAGCAGAGTGTAATAAGCTTCAGTTAACAATTAAATGTTCAGTATACACGTAGCTTATGTAAAAAATTCAATACACACATCAGATTTAAACTAACAAGATGTTTTTTTACCACAAAACAGTATCCAAAATCTTTGCATAAAAGCGGTGAATATATCTTAATTACTCACATGAGTGTAACTATATATATGCATGTAATATATATATATATATATATCTGTGTGTGTGTATGTGTGTCTACATATATATATATATATATATATATATATATATATATATATATGTGTGTGTGTGTGTGTGTGTGTGTCTATATATATATATATATATATATATATATATATATATATATATATATATATATATATATATGCAGAGGAGCGATCAGGGGCACCCCCTATCCGTTCGTGAGCTACTGCGATCCAAATCAAACGAGAATTTGTAGATGTTCAATCGACACCTATATAATGATCTATCCAAAATTTGGTCACCGGTTCGGTTCGGATATGGGTGGACCCGAACCCAAGCCACCAACACGAAGACCTTCGACCTTCTGGCAAAGTCGAACCAGTTCAGATCGGTCCCTAACTGAATCGCCTGAAGCATCCTTGCACACTATGAAGTTGACCTATTCTCTAGCCTATTAATCTGGATTGCTGTACACGTGTCGCCCCACGAATAGAAGCCACGTCCTCCACTTTCTCCACTACTCTCGAGGCCTTCCCTGATACTGCCATGTGGCCACTCATCCCTAACCAATTTTCTACGTATAAATATACATCCGAACAGCACATTCAAGGGACTTTTTCGGCCCTAAGGAAGCTCTATATATTTCGGCCATGGCTGTCAATGAAGAATCTCGATCTTCTTCAACAAAATCAATGAATTCGGAGAGCATTATTGATTTTAATCGAGTGGTTGAGTGTCTATACTCACTGTAATTGTAATTTCTGGATGAATTGAGAAACTATGAAGTGGATGTAGGCTTGTTAATGCCAAACCGCAATAAATCTCGTGTCTTTGCTTGATTTTCTATGTTTTATATTATTATCCTTCACAAATCCTATTCAATTGTGTATTAGTGCCATTTTTTGGTCTAACATTTTGATGCTTTTCACTGAGAAATGAAGATTCTCAACGTTTCAGGATTTTCCAGTCTACTTATTAGATCACCAAGTCCTATGAGGAAATCCTGTGAATTCAATGTTTTTGCTATTGGCTTCGTAATTGTGGAAATCACCAGATGAGAAGCCACCTCCACACAGCATCAAATAACAATCGCCAAAATCCAGAAATGGAGTCCAGGAGAGCTTCTGAATCAAATCGAATATGTTTCTAGTTCAAGTGAAATCTTCAGATCAGATGCAGTAGAAAGCTTCAGGTAGGATGGATAGTAGCAGATCGGTTCAGATGGAGGATAAGCCTTCGGACCGAAATTCCGTTTTCTGTAACACTTGGAGACCGGGTCGGAGAAGGTGATCCTAACCGCACATTCCAGAAGCTTAACCACGCGTATTGCATGGGAGTCCCGGATCGGATAATAGCCCGGTTCGGATCGGGGTATCCATATTCGATCCGCTCAGCTCCCAAAGAATAGCAGCAAACCAGAAGGACTTGCCTAACCCGACCTAGAGCAAGTGCTATGACCCGAACCGACCAGCTGATGATGCTCTGATCCAGCTTGGAAGAACTAGTCTGATCCGACCCAACATGAAGACATCTCCGAACCACAACTTGAAGGCATGATCCGACCCGACCCGAAACAGCAGTTTTTGGGAAAAAATACATTTTTCTGATCATTTCAGAAAAGGCTCTATCTTCCAAAATCGTGCGATGCCCATATTTTCGACCTAACCGATTAAGTAGATCGCCGCCGGGACTGTGGGTCCTTGGACCCCTACCAGCACTGCACCCGGACCCGCTGACGGCTCGCCTTCAGCTCGGCATATATTTTGGATAACAGCAGTCACCAAAGCTTGTCAATGAAGATTAGGCGGATAGTAAGAGAATATCACAGCAAGAAGGCAACGACTGGGATTCTTCCTCTTCCATAGCTACTTACATCAGTAAGCCAATGTGAGGAGCTATTGATTAGATTCAGCTTGCTATCAATGACAGTATACGAGATAATGATTGTCTCATAGCAGCTTCCTCTTCCATAGCTCCGATGGTGTATAGATTTCACCGATGCAACTGATGTTGCTCCCTAACGAGTAGTGACCACCTTATTTATGTTACTGAAACTTGTCCAATCGGCGGAGCATCGAATGACGGTTATATGGAATAGTCCGAGCACTACTTCGAAGATGATTCATATGATCTTAGTGACCATGATTGTTAATAATGGGATACCAGAAAGCAGCTAAGGATCCCAACATCCCAAAGCTACACTTCAATTGTATGATGTGATGAATAAAATATTTCATGGGGTTCACCTCACGAAGAACTTGGCTAACCTTTGCAATGGCTATTTGCTGTCAAGCGCATCGAGGAAGACTGATTTCCATCGAATAAGGGTTAGGTCAACATACTTTGGTGCCCAGAGTTAGGTACTAGTTGAACCACCACACGCCATGATTGGACCTATGGATCTTTCCCCGGATTATAGCAACTTGACTGCTCACCAGCCACCATACGACCTTGGTTAAGTGATGAGAGCTTGAGATTAAAGCAAATATGAATCAGCCATTAGCTCTCTACTTCTTATTTCCATTGTGACATAAAGCTTGAATATTACTTGAAGTATCGCAAGCTATGCTGTCGTATTCAAACTTATCTAATCAAGGTCTAGACCGACCAGCTCCAGCAGAATTCATAGCTTACATTGCACCCTAGTGTCTACTGCTCAATCCCAACTGAAACTGGAGCGGGAATGGTCCGTGATGACCAGGTCACTGGAAGAGACTGCTATTTGGCTGGATGGAATATGCTACGCAACAGAGATGGCGTGGAACCCAAAAATGCTTCCCCTCCCGAGGAGATGTAGTGTGAAGGATGCATGGGCTTAGCAAGCAAGGGAGACATCGCAGAAAGAGTTTCTTAATGATCTGCCCGGAGACATAGATCCCAAAGAGGATGCAGGAGGGCAACGTCTAACGAAGCAACTTCCCAAAGATTGAAAAGCTCGTTTACAACTTGTTGATTGCTTCGAGAAAATCCCGCCACTATTTCCAAGTTCATCTGATTGTGATACGCACTGATTAGGTACTACAACTGGTCTTGCAGCGACCTGCAGCATTCAAACGATTGCTTGAATGGAACATCGGGCTAAACCAGTTTGATCTCAATTCCCTCCTGAAGAAATCCATACGGGGGCAAGCGTTAGCCGACTTCATCGTTGAGTTTACTGTTCCCAAAGAGGATGTGTTAGATGAAGAAGATGGCCCCTCAAAGTGAAAGATGAAAACCAAGCACCCAGAATGTAACAACTCTGAAATTCAGAACCAATTTAAAAATTGCTTTTAAGATAATTTTATCAGAAATTACGTCAGAATTTAAAAATTCGATTTTTAAATCATAACATTGCCCTTAAAAATATCCATTTTGCAAACGACCTCCGTTTTCGATGAAACCGCTTTTGTTGGATTCGGAATGTGAAATTATTATAAGGTTTAAAATTTCATAATTTTTGGAACTAATATGTGAGCGTGGTAGATTTAAACGTGTTATGTAAATTCAGTTAAATTCCATCGACCAGTTAAAAGGCCATTTTTCGAACGGTCTCCAAATTGGACGAAATTAATTTTTTTAAGACCATATCATCAAAACATAACTAGATTCTAATTTGCATAATTTTTGGAGTCAATATGTGGCCCCGGCAAATTAAAATGTACGTTCAAATTCAATATTGAAAGTTATATTAATTTATATTTTAATTTTGATAAAAACTGATCGAAATAGTCGAATTGGCTTACGAAACATATCCCGTTATGTCCGAAATGGGGGTATTAAGCTAGGGGCGATAGTCGTTGGGAATCGCTTGGAGTTCGGATATAAAATTTAACATTTTGGAAATTAAAAGAATTAAATAATATAAATAAATATATAATGGGCCAATCACGTTCAAACCCTAATTCATTTATTTCGAAAAATAAAAACCGCCGCCGCTATCTCGTTTGAAGGTGGAAACCCTACCCAACAACTTCCCTCTTGATCTTCAAATCCAAGCAATGATTCACTAAAATTTCTGAACGATTATTGAAGAGCACAACGCGATCTACCTATCCAACGGTAAAGATCATATCTGGAGCAGTAATTTGTTTGATTCATACACCCAAACATCCACCGTTCGAAGCGGAATTGGGGGATCATAGATCCACCGAGTTCGCCGTGGGTGGAGGTGTAGGCGCGGCTCGCGGAGGCCGTCGAAATGGTGAAGTCGAATCGTCAGCTGGCACCTTGATTTGCATGCAAATTGGAGCCCTAGCAATCGAGCACAGGTTCGACGTGTACCTGGAGTAAATAGAGAGGATGGTGATGGTTTAATTTAATTAATTACTATATTAATTATCTAAAAAATGTTATTAACATATAAATTATCACAACTCTCTCATACGATGTCAGAATCCAATGAAATAGGAACCATTGGAATCGTGACAGCGTGTACTACATTTTAGGACTGACTAGAAGAAGTTTGGAGCTAGCTACAAATTTAGGAGGAGTGGAATCCAGTGTGAGATTTATAAATTCAAATAAAATGGAGTAAATAAAAATATATATGCATTGTATAGAATATACACGCGATGTATAGAAATGAAATGCAATAAAATTGTTTGTGTGTTGTGGAAAAAAATTGTTTAATATGGGTTTGGCAACCCTGTTATTCATTTGTTGGGAAAAATTGTTGTGTATGGTGTGAGCCAGTATCAGGAGAGGGATAATGCTAGACATTATTTCCGGTTCTACAAATCGTGCCTTTATAATGGCGAAATTTTCTGAAATAGCTATCTATAAATTAGTCATGTATTGAAATAATCATCAATATGTTAAAAATATTATTTTTAGCTTACATATATCATATATAAAATAGTCGTGTATTGAAATAATCATCAGTTCGTTAAAAATATTATTTTTAGCCTACATATACCATATATAAAATAGTCATGTATTGAAATAATCATCAGTTCGTTAAATATATTATTTTTAGCTTATATATGAGATATATAAAATTGTCATGTATTGAAATAATTATTAGTTCGTTAAAAATATTATTTTTAACATATGTATGAGATGTATAAAGTTGTCATGAGATGAAGTAATTATTAGTTAGTTAAAAATGTCATTTTTAACTAAAGTATGCGATAAAAATAAGAAATGCGGCATGCGAACAAAACCATATTGATATCATGGAATTGTGACTGGAATTGATTTATATAAAATTAATAACATAGAGCTCAATAGACAATTTGGTTCGAACTGGATTTATATATATATATATTAGATATATCTGCATATATATATATATATATATATATATATATATATATATATATATATATATATACATGCTGAGCAGGACGGATTTACTGTTGAGTAGAGAAATATATTGCGTACCCTACAAAAAGGTGCACCTTAATGCGTTGGTTGCGCAATTTTATTTATTATATAAACTACTGTGAGTGTTTATGGATGCAGTGTGATGGTTGTTCTGTGTGAATTTAAAACATACGCCATAGGATAGTAATAATAAATTACGAACTACACCGCACGGCATACTACATGAAGACAGCATATCATATCATATTCCATATGAGCATTTGGTGCTTATATGACGAGGTCGTGGTACCATACGAGCGAGATGCTCGTATGGCAATGACTGAATTATAGGTTGAACAGAAGACTGGTTATGGACTTAATAAAATACATATAAAGGTGCTCGGGGCAGGATTTAATAAAAACCCTACACAGGTCTGGAGATGACAAAAATTCACGTCTCTCTTGTTTTTAGATACGACACATGGATTATTTTATTTCCAACACTGGGGCAAGGTCTGAGATTACGACTTTATAACCGTCTCCCTTGGGCATAGAAAGGCCACAAAACATGTATATGCTTTTTATTGATTTATTGAGTGCCTAATACGGCCTAATAAATTTTTCAGACCTTCCCCGTACAAAGGAGGTTATGGCGAATTTTTCCGAAATTTAAAGGCGTTAGCCAAATATTTAGAAAAATAAATAGTTTGGAAGTCGTCGAACGAATTATATTTTTATATGGAAATATATATTAAAATTAAACAAATCGCGCGCAATATTTCTCGTTTTCGACACTTACTTTTAAACAAGTGTACTGTGAGATCCAACCATCGGACTTTCTCAAAATTGGAACTGTTGGACTCGTTTTGAAAAGATCTTCCCAACGGTAATAAATATGTTAAGATCCAACGGTTAGATTTTGTGAAATGTTTAATTCAAATCTGAATGAGAATAGTGGCAGTGCCGTCGAACGACCTGAAAAGTCGTTCGACTAAAATGAGCTATTTTTTTATAAATAAAAATTGCGATAAATCATTTTAAAATATTATAAACGATTTGGAATGGAAATAAACCAATTTCACTTGGTTTATATGATAATAATGTCGGTTAGATTTATTTGACCTGAATTTATATAAATGAATTGAATTGTGAGTGTTAACTAATTTTACGAAGGGAAAAATTGATTTGATTTATATATATGCGAGAATTATTTGAAAATGCCAAGTTAAATCTCATTTCAAATAATTGAACGATGACTAAAAGTCAAAGATAATGAGGATGGTGAAAGACCGGTAATTTTCACATCGAATGGATTACTACTGATGCCTTCGATATGGGTAGCTTCCTTGAAGAGGTTACAGTGGTAGTGGTCCGAACGTACTTATTGATTGTCCAGATATGCGGGGACCTCTCTCCTGTATTGGACATATGAGACGTAATAAGGTGTCTCCTGTTTCGTTCAGACCCAGAACGAACTTGTAAATGGATCGTGTGTCTGACATTGGATTTCATTCAGTGATGATTGATTTTTATTAAATAGATATCTGTTGGTGGGGGAGAATTTATTCTTTTGCTTAACATCCTTCTCTGAGACGTATGAGCTTAGAGGTTATATATATTGATAGACATCAGTCATATGACGTGAATTGTCAGTGTGGCATGCCAAGATGCAAATGATGAAGGCTTTTGTTGAAAACCAGAGTCTTGTGGATGATGATCAAAGCACAGCTTTAATTAGCATAGCTTTGTGTATAGCGTTAATTCGGGAGCTTCACAACCGATATGAACCAAAAACGGGATGAAGGACCACAGGGAGGACATACGCTTCTTTCTAGTTAGGAGTGGTGTCATGATATGGAGCCCAGACATTTTACTTATGTGGATGATGGAAAGCGATATACCTCGGATTTGAGTCCCTAGTAGCTCTTGATATGACGGTCGACATAATGACTAGATTTTACGCCCTATAGGGCAGGGGAACGTATTGTTCAGGAATTACAAATCCACTAAAGCAAGTGTGGACTGGCTCTGCCGCTCCGGGTGCAGTTGCGGCTGAATCCTGAGGCACGGGCTAGAGTGTCTTGAATCGGAAGGAGAGATCCCTTGCTTTGGTTCATGATGGAATCCAATTTCCAGTACGATATGGTGCAGTTTTAATTGTAAACCTATATAGAGACATAGTAGGATGGGGTACTATGTCGTCTATGATTGATACATTTATATTGAAATTGTTTTTGAGACATCTAGACACTTATAATAGTATCAAATGATTTGTTTTAAGCGTACCAAGCATGTTTGGCTATTATAAGGGAAAACTCTATCCTCCGGCTTGCGTTGCATTTTGTGATGGGACTTGAGTCTTATAATAGCGTCATTTTTCTAAAAAGCATTGCGTTGTTAAATGATTTACTTTACTTTATGCACTGGCAATCCAATGGAGTAAACCCGTTCCGCGTTAGCGGCATGGTCCTGTGATTTGCCTTATTATTAAATAAGTTAAGTAACTATGAGATTTCTCATACCAGTCCCATGACTTACTCGTGGTTTGTTTTTCCCTTGCAAACTCGGGTGCCCATATTTTCTACACGGGCATCCTTGTATTTAGGTTTTAGCTGGGTTCATTTTGGATCAGTATGGAAGCTATGGAATCTGAAGATGGACTCTTATCATTTCTATTTGACTGTCCCAGATTTCATTATGTCGATTATTTTTTATTCCGCTGCAACTTATTATCTTAAGCTGACGCTGTATTTGTACTAAGTGGATCCTGTTATGCTGTGTAACTCTGATGATGATATTATTTCCGCTGTTATGTTGATGTAAATTATTCTATGATTTCATGTGTTATGCTATTATCTGCAATCTGTTGATGTGTTTAATGTGTTATATTCCACTGATTATCCTTGCTTCCGTGGAACGGGAGTTTGGGTTGTCTCATCTTGGTATTAGAGCTTTGGGTAACCTTAGTTCTGGAGTATAACATATTAAACGACTCATCAGAAATAGAATTAGCAATATTCTAGGATGAGTAACTCATTAGAGATAGGATTAGTAATATCCTGGAATGAGTGCAGCAGGATAGCATATAACTTGATCATTACATCATTATTTATGCATATGTCTTTATGCTTTTACCATTCCTTAAGTTATCTTTTCTATTGGCCTGACTCATTTCTTGCTATTTGCAGACATAGTAGAAAATGAGTGGTATAGGCAGAAGAAGAAGTTCTGTGGTTCGGCAATCTAATGAGCTGATTGTGCCCCCACAGCCAGAACCATATCTAGACATTCTATTAAACAAGTATCGAAATCTTGGTGGAATGCCATTCTTGGACAAAGAATCTATTATTGAAGCACAAGCGTGGATGCGTTCTTGTGAGAGAATTTTCGAGGGCTTGGTGCTGCGAGATGATCGGAAATTATTTCTGGCATCTTGGTTGCGTAAGGATGAAGCTTTAATCTAGTGGGGGAATGTTACTACGGAAAATCCAAAAGTTAATATTACCTGGGATAGATTTACAGAAATTTTTGAAGAAAGATTTATCCCCTTAGAAGCAGTTGAGTGGCTGTATGAAGATTTCTTCAATCTGAAACAAGGAGATATGACCATTCGGGAGTACCAGAATAAATTCAATGAACTTTCCCGGTTTGGGCCAGAGCTAATTCAAAATCCTTTAGAGTAGAATTTAAGGTTTATTAACGGACTTCAAAGAAGGTACACAAGTAGAGTAACTGCACATGTGGATCTTCCTTTTTCAAAAATGGTAGAAATGGCTTGTCGCTATGAGAATGTTGATAACCATGATGGTTTGGAGGATAAAGAAGAAGAGGAGAATTCTAGCAAGAAAAGAAAGCATGAAATCGAGAAACCGGAGGCAAGTCAGAAACCTAGAGTTAGTAAGAAAGAGGTTAGGCCGAAGAGAGAACGGTTGACGACTGCCACATGCTTAAACTGTAATAGGCAAGGACATTTGGAGATAAATTGCAGATCTTTAAAGAAACAAAGGAAGGATGGATCTAAATCCAGTAAGAAGATTCAAAAGAGCCGAGAATGCAACATTTTCCATAAGATCGGTCGTGTAAAGCAAGATTGCCGACTTTTGCAAAGGGCCAAAGTGGCTCAAGTTAATAACACGGCAGAAGCTCCAGCACCATCAACTAGTAGGGAAAGGCTAGATGTTTTGGAAGGCACTCTGACTGTCAACAATATTCCAGTTAAAGTATTGTTTGATACGGGCACATCACAAAGTTTTATATCAAGTAATATGGTTAAGAAATTGAAGTTAAAATTGAGAAATCTTGAAGAATCGATTAGTGTACATAATCCGATAGGAGGCTCTCTTGTTTTCAGTTTGTATTATAGAGTGCATGTTTCTTATTCCCGTTACCAGTTTTCTTTTGATTTGATTGTTATGGATCTTTCTTAATTTGATATCATTCTTGGGCTGGATTGGTTAACTAAATATGAAGCCAAAGTTAAATGTTCCGAGAGAATTGTTAAAGCTAAAACTAAGTTCGGAAATGATACAACGATACCATGTGAAGGTCCAGGTTCAGATAGAAAAGAATTTTGGTCTGCTCTTGAAGTTTCTCCCACTTTAATAGAAAATATTCTTGTCATCAAGAATTATGCGGATGTGTTTGAAGAAGTTGATAGCTTACCTCCACGAAGAGAAATTGATTTCAGAATCGATTTAGTTCCAAATACAAGAACTGTTGTGCATGCAATTCGGAGAATGACTTTGAAAGAGAAAGAAGAATTGAGTGATCAAACTCAGCAGCTTATGTGGAAGGGTCTGATTAGACCTTGTTTCTATAGTTGGGGAGCAGCAGTAGTGTTTGTTCCTAAGTCATACGGTACCCTCCAATTATGTGTTGATTACTAAGACCTCAATAAGCAAACATTGAAAAATAAGTATCCATTACCATGTATTGAAGATTTATTAGATCGCTTGAATGGAGCTCAAGTGATTTCAAGAATGGACCTAGCTACAGGTTTCCATCAATTGCGGATTGCCGAAGAATGTGTTCCTTTGATAGCATTCAGAGGTCCAAATTTACTTTATGATTGGTTAGTAATGTCATTCGGTTTATGTAAAGCTCCAGCTTATTTTGTGGATTTAATGAATAGAGTATTTCGCGAGGTGTTGAATAAATTTGTGCTAGTTTTCATTGATAATATTTTAATCTTCTCTAAGTCAGCTAGCGAGCATGCGAAGCATTTGGAACAAGTTTTGGAAATTCTGAGAAAGAACGTATTAAGAGCCAAATTATCTAAATGCATATTTTGGCAAGAAGAAGTGAAGTTCCTCGGTCATGTGGTATCGAAGGAAGGAATTTCAGTGGATCCAGGCAAGATCACATCCATTCGAGACTGGAAGCAGCCTAGCACGCCCACAGAAGTTAGAAGTTTTCTAGGATTGGTTGGCTATTGTCGGAAATTCGTTAAGGATTTTTCGAAGCTATCTAGTCCATTAATGAAGCTTACAAAGAAGCATGCGTGATTTAATTGGACAACTGAATGTGAGGCAGCTTTCCAAGAGCTGAGATTAAGATTGAATACTACTCCAGTATTAACGATTATAGATAGCAATCAGGATTTGACAGTGTATACAGATGCTTCTCCTGAAGGAGTAGGTGCGATATTAATGCAAAGATGCCAAGTAGTTGCTTATGCTAGCCGTCAGTTGAAGCAGCATCAGAAGAGATATGTTACTCACGATCTTGAGTTGCTAGCTGTGGTGTTTGCTTTCAAAATATGGAGGCACTATCTTTTGAGTGAGAAATTCGAATTATATACAGATCATAAGTCGTTGAAATATCTGTTCACCCAGAAAGACTTGAATTTGAGACAACATCGTTGGTTAGAATTTCTTGCAGCATATGATCTAGATATTTTGTATACTCCAGGGAAAGCCAATGTTGTAGCTGATGCGATTAGTAGAAAGAATGTGATCATCGCTAATATTATTATTACGCCTTCACTAATTGATAAGATCTCTGCTCTTCAGAAAGACGATAAGGTTATTCAGATGATTAGAAAGCGAGTTCAAGAAGGAGAAGTTTCAAGCTTCCAAATTGATAGCAAAGGAACTCTTAGATTGCAAGGACGAATCTGTATTCCGGATATCCCTGATCTTAAAATAGAAGTGATGGATGAATGCCACAATTCCAAGCTTAGTATTCATCCAGGGGTGAGTAAGATGTATCACGATCTTAAGCGCACATTCTGGTTAAAGTCTATGAAAAGGGACATTTCTATATATGTTAGCAGGTGCTCAACTTACCAACAGGTCAAGAGTGATCAGCAGAAACTCGCAGTATTGTTGCAACAATTAGAGATTCCAGATTGTAAGTAGGATCAAATTTCCATGGATTTCATTGATTATTTTCTTAGAACCAAGAAAGGCAATGATAACATATGGGTAATTGTTGATCGTTTCATGAAGAGCGCCCATTTTATTCCTGAGAAATCAAATAGAACAGCTCAGAGTCAGGCGCAGATATATTTTAAAGAGATCGTTAGACTGCGTAGAGTGCCCAGCAGTATCGTCAGTGACAGAGATCCGATTTTTGCTAGTAAGTTCTGGGAGGCATTTCAGACAGAATTGTGAACAAAGCTGAATCTTAGCACCGCATATCATCCTTAGACAGACGGCCAAGCTGAGAGGGTGAATCATATATTAGAAGATTTATTGCGGGCTTGAATTCTTGATTTTGGAGGATCTTGGGAAGATCACCAACATTTGGTTGAGTTCCCATATAATAACAGCTATCAAGCAAGTTTGAAGATGTCACCATTTGAAGCATTGTACGGTAGGCCATGTAGATTTCCTGCTTGTTGGGTAGAGCCTCAAAATCGACTGGTATTGGGTCCTGACATGATCCGAGAGGCTTCAGATAAGGTGGATTTCATTAAGAAGCGACTACAAGCAGTTCAGAGCCGACAGAAGAGTTATGCAGATTCTAGAAGAAGGGATCTGACATTTTCTGTTGGTGATCACATATATTTGAGAGTTTCTCCGATGAGAGGAGTGGTTCGATTCGGGAAGATGGGGAAGTTGGCACCTAAATATATTGGTCCATTTCTCATACTCTAAAGGATAGGAACTCTTGCATACAAGGTTCAGTTGCCAGATTGGTTGCCCGGAGTGCATGATGTGTTTCATGTTTATCAACTTCGTAAACGCGTTTTGTAAATTCAGTTAAATTTAATCGACTAGTTAAAAGGCCATTTTTCAAATGGTCTCCAAATTGGACGAAATTAATTTTTTTAGGACCATATCGTCAATACATAGCTAGATTTCAATTTACATAATTTTTGGAGTGAGTATGTGGCCCCGACAAATTAAAATGTACGTTCAAATTCAATATTGAATGTTATATTAATTTATATTTTAATTTTGATAAAAACTGATCGAAACAGTCGAATTGGCTTACGAAACATATCCCATTGTGTCCGGAATGTGGGTATTTAGCTAGGGGCGACAATCGTTGGTTTCGTTTGGAGTTCGGATATAAAATCTAACATTTTGGAAATTAAAAGAATTAAATAATATAAATAAATATATAATGGGCCAATCACGTTCAAATCCTACTTCATTTATTTCGAAAATTAAAAATCGTCGTCGCTATCTCGTTTGAAGGAGGAAACCCTTCCCAACAACTTCCCTCTTGATCTTCCAATCCAAGCAATGATTCACGAAAAATTTCTGAATGATTATTGAAGAGCACAACACGATCTACATATCCAGCGATAGAGATCATATCTAGAGCAGTAATTTTTTCGATTTGCACGCCCAAACATCCGCCGTTCGAAGCGGAATTGGGGGATCAGAGAGCCACCGAGTTCGCCGTGGATGGAGGTGTAGGCGCGGCTCGCGGAGGCCGTCGAAGTGGTGAAGTCCGATCGTTAGCTGGCGCCTTGATTTGTGCGCAAATTGGAGCCCTAGCAATCGAGCACGGGTTCGATGTGTAACTGGAGTAATTAGAGAGGAAGGTGATGGTTTAATTTAATTAATTATCTTAAAAATGTTATTAACATATAAATTATCACAACTCATATGATGTCAGATTCCAATGAAACAGGAACCATTGGAATCGTGACAGCGTGTACTACATCCTAGGACTGACTAGAAGAAGTTTGGAGCTAGCTACAAATTTAGGAGTGTAATCCAATGTGAGATTTCTAAATTCAAATAAAATGGAGTAAATAAAAATATATATGCATTGTATAAAATATATACGCGATGTATAGAAATGAAATGCAATAAAATTGTTTGTGTGTTGTGGAAAATAATTGTTGAATATGGGTTTAGCAACCCTGTTATTGATTTGTTGGGAAAAATCGTTGTGTATGGTGCGAGCCAGTATCAGGAGAGGGATGATGCTAGCCATTATTTCCGGTTCTACAAATCGTGCCGTTATAATGGCGAAATTTTCTGAAACAGCTATGTATAAAATAGTCTTGCATTGAAATAATCATCAGTTCATTAAAAATATTATTTTTAGCTTACATATACCATATATAAAATAGTCATGTATTGAAATATTCATCAGTTCGTTAAAAATATTATTTTTAGCATACATATACCATATATAAAATAGTCATATATTGAAATAATCATCAGTTCGTTAAAAATATTATTTTTAGCTTATATATGAGATATATAAAATTGTCATGTATTGAAATAATTATTAGTTCATTAAAAATATTATTTTTAATGTATGTATGAGATGTATAAAATTGTCATGAGATGAAATAATTATTAGTTAGTTAAAAATGTCATTTTTAACTAAAGTAAGCGATAAAAATAAGAAATGTGGCATGCGAACAAAACCGTATTGATATCATGGAATTGTGACTGGAATTGATTTATATAAAATTAATAACATAGAGCTGAATAGACAATTTAGTTTGAAATGGATTATATATATATATATATTAGATATATCTGCATATATATATATATATATATATATATATATATATATTATACACACACACACACACATGCTGAGCAGGATGGATTTACTGTTGAGTAGAGAAATATATTGCATGCCCGACAAAAAGGTGCACCTTAATGAGTTGGTTGCGCAATTTTATTTATTATATAAACTAATTTGAGTGTTTTTGGATGCGGTGTGATGGTTGTTCTGTGTGAATTTAAAACATATGCCATAGGATAGTAACAATAAATTATGAACTACACTGCACGGCATACTACATATAAGCATATGGTGCTTATATGACGAGGTTGTGGTACCATACGAGCGAGATGCTCGTATGGCAATGACTGAATTACAGGTTGAACATAAGACTGATTAAGGACTTAATAAAATACATATAAAGGTGCTCGGGGCAGGATTTAATAAAAACCCTATATAGGTCTGGAGATGACAAAAATTCACGTCTCTCTTGTTTTTAGACACGACACATGGATTATTTTATTTCCAACACTGGGGCAAGGTCTAAGATTACGACTTTTTACTTGTCTCCCTTGGGAATAGATAGACCACAAAACATGTGTACGCTTTTTATTGATTTATTGGGTGCCTAATACGGCCCAATAAATTTTTCAGACCCTCCCAGTACAAAGGGGGTTATGGCCAAATTTCCCGAAATTTAAAGGCGTTAGCCAAATATTTACAAAAATAAATTGTGTGGAAGTCGTCGAACGAATTATATATTTATATGGAAATATATATATATTAAAATTAAACGATTCACGCGCGGTAGTTCGCGTTTTCGACTCATACTTTTAAACGAGTGTACCGGGAGATCCGACCATCGAATTTTCCCAAAATTGGAACCGTTGGATTTGTTTCAAAAAGACCTTCCCAATGGTAATAAATATGTTAAGATCCAACGGTTAGATTTTGAGAAATGTTTAATTCAAATCTGAATGAAAAACAGCGCCAGTGTCGTCGAATGACCAGAAACGTCGCTCGACTAAAATGAGCTATTTTTACATAAATAAAAATAGCGATAAATCGTTTTAAAATATTATTAACGATTTGGAATGGAAATAAACCAATTTCACTTGGTTTATAAGAAAATAATGTTGGTTAGATTTATTTGACCTGAATTTATATAAATGAATTGAATCGTGAGTGTCAACTAATTTAACCAAGGGAAGAATTGATTTGATTTATATATATGCGAGAATTATTTGAAAAGGAATTAAATCTCATTTCAAATAATTGAACGACGACTAAAATTCAAAGATAATGAAGACGGTGCAAGATCGGTAATCTTCACATCGAATGAATTACTACTAATGCCTTCGATATGGGTAGCTCCCTTGAAGAGGTTACAGTGGTAGTGGTCCGAACGTACTTGTTGATTGTTCGGATATGCGAGGACCTCTCTCCTGTATTGGACATATGGGATGAGGAATAAGGTGCCTCCGGTTTCGTTCAGACCCAGAACGAACTTGTAAATGGATCGTGTGTCTAACATTGGATTTCAT
The DNA here is from genome assembly GCA_030737875.1 of Allium sativum. Lineage (NCBI taxonomy): Eukaryota > Viridiplantae > Streptophyta > Magnoliopsida > Asparagales > Amaryllidaceae > Allium > Allium sativum. The sequence continues at coordinate 7,005,630 of CM060912.1, forward strand.
TCAGTGATGATTAATTTCTATTAAATATATATCTGTTGGTAGTGGAGAATTTATTCTTTTGCTTAACACCCTTCTCTGAGACGTATGAGCTTAGAGGTTATAAATTGATAAACATCAATCGTATGGCGTGACTTGTCAGTGTGGCATGCTAAGATGCAAATGATCAAGGCATTTGTTGAAAAACAGAGTCTTGTGGATGATAATCAAAGCACGGCTTTAATTAGTATAGCTTTGTGTATAGCTTTAATTCGCGAGCTTCACACCCCGGTATGAACTAAAAAGGGGATGAAGGACCACAGGAAGGACATATGTTTCTTTCTAGCTGGGAGTGGTGTCATGGTATGGAGCCCAGACATTTTACTTATGTGGATGATGGAAAGAGAGGTACCTCGGATTTGAGTCCCTAGCGGCTCTTGATATGATGGTCAATATACTAACTAGATTTTATGCCCCATAGGGCGGGGAAACGTATTGTTCAGGAATTACCAATCCACTAAAGCACGTGTGGACCAGCCCTACCGCTCCGGGTGCAGTTGCGGCTGAATCCTGAGGCACGGGCTAGAGTATCTCAGATCAGAAGGTGAGATCCCTTGCCTTGGTTCATGATGGAATCCAATTTCCAATATGATATGGTGCAGTTTTAATTGTAGACTTGTATGGCAACATAGTAGGATGGGGTACTATGTCGTCTATGATTGATACATTTATATTGAAATTGTTTTTGAAACATCTAGACACTTATAATAGTATCAAATGATTTGTTTTAAGCGTACCAAGCATGTTTGGTTATTATAAGGTAAAACTCTATCCTTCGGCTTGCATTGCATTGTGTGATGGGACCTGAGTCTTATAATAGCTTCATTTTTCTAAAAAGCATTGCATTGTTAAATGATTTACTTTACTTTATGCACTTGCAATCTAATGGAGTAAACTTGTTCCGCGTTAGCGACGTGGTCCTATGATTTGTCTTATTATTAAATAGGTTAAGTAAGTGTAAGATTTCTCATACCAGTCTCATGAATGACTCGTAGTTTGTTTTTCCCTTGCAAAGTCGGTTGTCCATATTTTCTACACGGGCATCCTTGTATTCAGGTTTTAGCAGGGTTCATTTTGGATCTGTATGGAAGCTATGGAAGCTGAAGATGGACTCTTATCATTTCTATTTGACTGTCCCTGATTTCATTATGTCGATTATTTTTGATTCCGCTGCAACTTATTATCTTAAGCTGAAGCTGTATTTGTACTAAGTGGATCCTGTTATGTTGTGTAACTCTGATGATGATATTATATCCGCTGTTATATTGATGTAAATTATTCTATGATTTCATGTGTTATGCTATTATCTGTAATCTGCTGATGTGTTTAATGCGTTATATTCCACTGATTATCCTTGCTTCCATGGCACAGGGGTTTGGGTTGTCTCATAGAAGTTGTATACAGATGGTGCAAAGAATAATCGACAGTCCAGCGTTGGAGTTGTATTGATTCGAAGGAAATTCCAAATGAAGGGACTACGACTCGCAGCTTACCTAGAATGGGTAGAAGTGCTGTTGGATGGATGAGAACATTACAACATATCTTATATTCCGCATACAGAAAATCAGAAAGCGGATAATCTGGCCAACCTAGCAAGTTCTGATAATATGGAAGAGATGAATATGATTCCAATCAAGACACTCGGAAGTTGATCCAGTATTGGAGACCAAATTCAGAAGAGAGTCATGGACTACTCCCTTTAGAAACTTCCTACAGCACGGAGTGTTTCCAGCATGGAGAAGTGAAGGGCGTACCATCGTTCGTTATGCCTCGAGGTATGACATGCAAGATGACATTGCTTTTTCCTTTGAAAGTTGTCCCGAGATTGATATCAACGAGTCTCATTGCTCTATTCACTGCCCTGAATAATTCGACAAAATCACTAATCAGCCTCCCGCTAGATGGGAGATGAACACGAATGAAACTTCTGACGAACGACGTTTTGGAGTTAGAAAGTGAAGATTCACAATTTTAGTCCCTTCATCGATTATTAGTCAAGTAACTCGTGCCCCAGACGCTGGGAGCAACCGGAGATTCGAATGTCGATTGCTCGTGATTACATCATCTAATTCAAAGCTGATACATCATAGGCTTGCATGATCGACTGTCTCAGCCTTGCCCAAAAATTGGCGAGTTAAAAGTTTAGAGCACTTAATCCTGGATGCTGATTGATTATCTGTGCATTAGATCTTATTTCCGAAGTGGGATTGAAGGCATACCTGCAGAGGGATGAGATATGACTATCCCCTTAGCAGCCATATCCTATTTCCTTGTATGGAAAGCGCAAAAGTTTCTATAAGCATGAATCCATTATTCTCCTGCCAATTACTGTCCTAGCACCAGTGTGATGATATGCTACCATTAGCGATACATACATGACTCCCTGACGCTCAAAACTTGCCCTTAGCATGGGGGCAAGAAGGGGATTCAAAGGAGATGCGACCTCGTCATTCGCTTACAGTATTTACCTAACTACCTTTGTCACTCCAAGAGTCCAATCAAGGTCTGCTCATTCTTGGGACCGCCATCCTATGACGGTCTGAAAATACGTTCATCACCAGCTAAAAATTTTGGCAGCCATCCCCTGACTGAGATTGGGCGAGGCAAAATGGACCTGCAAAGAGCATGCAATTCTATTTTCGCACAGAATGATGTTCATTCCTTTAACAGGATTACTCTTTAACAATGACTCTTATATTTCCATGCTTTATGAGTTATTAATGTAATTAACTCAGGCGAATTAATATGTAGATGTTGTAGGTATCCAGGATTTGCTACCGATCAGACTTGTAACATTCATATTTAGAGTTATGGAACAAACACATAACGAGCTCGACTAAATTGCTCGTCTACAAAGCCACGCCCTCCGTCTAAAGAAAGTTTTATGTCTCAAGGTGGATCCGAGATGACCATCCATCCACTCCTTGGCTCACACGTGGCAGGCCACAAGACAATTGTGCATTGATCTTTGCATTACAAAGTCTGAGTCTGACTCCAGATGGACATGGTTCGACCGTCTACATGGCTCGATCTAACGCCTGATGCCACCAGATTGAACGAATCCAAATAAAGGAGACAGCACTGCCCCTTGATATGCTTACCTTTCAATCATGCAATATACTTTTACATGCTTCCTAAGTTATGGACATGACTAATTCAGGCGATATGAATGATGCAGGTACCGAATTTCGGTGCCAATCACTCCTTCCATAGATTTATCGAAGGAACGCAGAGCCTTGGAAAATGTTTTCTGACTGTTTGCCCAACTAACTCTAACCCTTAGAGCTTGGATAGATGTATAAACCTAGGACGAGTGTGATGGGCACCCCAGGATTAAAGACCACACGATCTACAACTCTAGCTCTCATGATTTGAGAGAACGTTTAAAGGATGATACTACAACGTCCGATCAAACTTCATCCCACAAGTCAACAGGACAGGAGAGACTTGATTATTGCAAACGACCACCTCTGCCCACGAATCGGGGATTATGAGGTAGCACCTCGGTGAGTGTGATCGGACCGCTTGCCCGAAAAGCTCCATCCGTCAGAGTGGAGCATGGAGTAAGGACTAAGACCGTGTTTGAGAACGACACTTGAGACGGCGGACTCCCGCTCTTGAAAATAGAGTGTAGAAGGAGCCGTAGGGCGAATGACACGACTGCTCGCCTGAACAACTCTAACCTCATGACTTGAGGAAGAGTATAAAGGACAGGAAGATGATGTCCGCCACTCTAACTCTCAAGATCCGAGAGAGAGTATAAAGGACGACAAGATAAGTGCCCGCAAGGCGTGAAGGTGCACCACAATTAAAAGACCGCCTTGATTCCACTCTACCCTTGGCATCCGATAGGAGAGTATAAAGGCGCCAGGGACTAAGCGCAACAAATGAACTCCTATCCTACTGAAGGATTAGGGGCAAGAATGAAAGCTGAGTTCGAACTCTATTATGGGCTTACGACAGAAGAATATAAAGGCATTGCGATTAAATGTCACAAAAGGGCTCCTACCCTACTGCAGGATTGGGGGCAAGAATGAAAGCTGAGCCCGTACCCCTCATTTTCGGACTGGGGGACATTACACTATCAATCCCAAACAAGTCCTGGCCAAGCACTTTATCCACGTTTGTTTGGGGGATACACGCACTCACATCATACCCCCTTATGATAGCTGCAATATGACATGCTATCTCTTTGCGCGAATTATGATTTGCAAGGACGCTGGATTGAAGCCCTTATTCGATTTGCGATGTGATTTGTTGTTTATTACTTAGCATAGTAATGTTTTGATTACAAACTTGCAAATGTGTGATATTGCAGGAATACTACTTTGTTAACTGAGTGCAGATTTACAAAGGATAACTAGTCAAGAATCTAAGGCCCGAACTCGCAACAACGACAGGCCAGTGAGAAACAAACAAAAGGCCACGTCCAGAAGACCGACACCGATGCCCAATGTTAAACTTCCTATGCGTCCCAAGGCAACATCAGGAAGCCCTTGAAAGTGGATTGTTCAATGACATGTCATGCGACTCAAAACTCATAGCTGGGAGGCCTCGGTGAAGTCCTGGAATTCTAGGATTTCTACCTAGCCTTAATACGATCTTGAGCGATCGTTGGTTTTTCTAGTCTTAATTCGATCTCGAGTGATCTTTGGTTTTCTAGTCTTAATACGATCCGGCGGGATCGTGATATTCCGGATTTCTATGGATTGAAGGTGTCCTGGACTGTCTGGGACATGTCTTCCTTTGTCCAAATTCGAAAAGCTGCTTGAGGACCATGAAACATATGCAGAGAGAATGTCCATTTGTCGGTCCCAACCTACTTCCATACTGGAAAGCTCAGACAAGACTGGACAGATCCCATAAAACAATTAGATGTGACACAACCACCTTGTCTCCAGCCTTTCCCGTGATGTAAGGGCAAGCGGGTACACTCGAGATGATCACGGTGTGACCTTTCACCGTCTGATGCCGATCCTCAGAGCCTGGATAAGAGACAAGAGATTAGTATAGGCTGAGTACCAACAAATCGTTTTTTACCTAATTACGACCCATGGTGCAAGGAGGGAGCATGAATCCAAAGAAGATATGGATTCAATGCCTACCACTCAACAAAACACACATGAATGAGGGGCACGAGATACAAACTTTGAACAATATGGTTCAATTTCCCGATACCTCTACCCAGAATTGAATGATAGAAGCCTAATTGATGGCTACTACATATTCGTAACCAAGAAGCCCAAGGCCAAATTTCACCTATTTCAAGATTTCAAGATGGGGGCACCAGCGCAGAATCGGAAGGCCGAGCAATAATCATCAACTTGTTGGAAATGACAAAATCAAAGTTCAAGTAATGACGAATTTAGCTCGTTTAGATCGCAGCTACCAGCTTGGGTTGAGCACGAGCCGATAGGTAGGCATGCGGCTTTGATTCAAAACCTTATGAATGGAAATGCGGACAACGGAACCGCTACCCACAACATCCTAGATGAGAATTCAGAACGGCTTGGGTCAACTAAGATTATTAAACCTGCAACTTTGGCCTGAATCAACGACTGAAAGTATAAAGGCTTAAGGATTGGATGTCTGACTGACTTAGCTCAACCCCAACTGATGTTGGGGGCATCAGCACTGACTTTTCTTGTCATCCACTGCCACCTAGAGCATGAATGTCGATTCGCAAACTGACTTTTAACATAACCATGGCCTGGCACATGACCCTGAGCATATACACTATATCTTCAGAATGTGACAGGATGCATCTTGCCCATTCGAACGAGCCAGCTTACGAATCAAATGTGACTTCAAAGATTCAAATCGCTACTATACCGAATGGAAGGTGTGATAAACTTCTCTACTGCCCTACGATTGTGATGATCATATGTGTACTGGTTCACATAATCCCAACAACATCCCTTACTGACTTGCATGTGAACTTTGGATTATGAAATAATCCAAAGCGATTGTGGGTTCCTCTAATTATGATCTAATGAAACCACGGATTTATGGTTCTCTATTAATACGGTCTGAAGCAATCGTAGTTTTTCTAACTTCCTGCTATTATGATCCGATTCGATCATGGAATCTTAGATTAATATCCTTATGTCAGGATAGTCCAAGGCCGAGTACAAATGAAAGATTCATATGTTGATTCTGATGTGTTTTATCCCAACGATCCAGATACCAGCTCAGAGCCCGAAGATTCTTGAACTACCCCATGATTTGGATGGTCACTTCGTACATTGACTCATATGTAAAAGAAAGCCTGACTCGACAATGTGCTTGATTTGCATAGGAAGGTGACACCGTGTGGCAACATCCTGTGTGCATGTAGAATCACGCTCGGGAGCCAACGATCCTATATGACTTTTGATGAAGGAATTTCGACCTCTTGACCCGACGGGGTTTAAAACAATTACTTGATCATCTTAATTTCTTCGGCCATAGATTTGGCATCGATGAGCACCCATGGATGCGGTGTGATATATGAGAAGCCGTCTACACAACAAAGAGTTGAAATGTCAGAACTACTCAAGATGACATGACAATTTAATAAGCCCTTCTCAAGGACGGATGACATCGTAGAAAGACTCAACTTGACTTGTTCAAAGCACACCTCATCTACGATAAGATGTACTTTGGGGAGGAAAATGTTAGCCTGCTTTGTGACTAGGCCACCCGAAGTCTAAATAACATGATCATTCGTACGAAGAGGCAAGAATCATAACTTTCCTAACCACAGTTCTTAGGTCCGATGTGGAACAACACCTTGGTTTGGAGGGAACATTCACTTTAGTTTTTGTATAAACAAAGGATTAGGGTCAAGGTTTCGGATCAGATCGGGTCGGATGCTCAGTTCGGAGATAAATGGCTTGTATAGGGTTTACCTCATCAAAGGATAAGCGGTTCAGATCGGATATAGATAGACCCAATCCAACCCCATGTTTTGCAGTTCAACACATAGATTTGGTCACCGGTTCGGTTCGGATATGGATGGACCTGAACCCAAGCCACCACACACGAAGATCTTCGAGCTTCTGGCAAAGTCGCACCGGTTCAGATCGGTCCCTAGCCGAATCGCCTGAAGCATCCTTGCACACTATGAAGTTGACCTATTCTCTAGCCTATTAATCTGGATTACTGTACACATGTCGCCCCATGAATAGAAGCCACGTCCTCCACTTTCTCCACTACTGTCGAGACCTTCCCTGATGCTGCCACGTGGCCACTCATCCCTAACCAATTTTCTACCAATAAATATACATCCGAACAGCACATTCAAGGTACTTTTTCGGCCCTAAGGAAGCTCTATATATTTCTGCCATGGCTGCCAATAATGAATCTCGATCTTCTTCAACAAAATCAATGAATTCGGAGAGCATTATTGATTGTAATTGAGTGCTTGAGTGTCTATACTCATTGTAATTATAATTTCTAAATGAATTGAGAAACTATGAAGTGGATGTAGGCTTGTTAATGCCGAACCACTATAAATCTCGTGTCTTTGCTTGATATTCTATGTTTTAGATTATTATCCTTCACAAATCCTATTCAATTAGGTGTTAGTGCCATTTTTTGGTCTAACTATATATATATGTATATATGTATATATGTATGTATGTATGTATGTATGTATGTATCTAAACTTTATATGACACAAAATAAAAGGGTAATATAATCATGTGTTAACGGTAATATAATCTTGTGATAAGAGGCAATATACTTAATTCAGATGAAGAATATACATGGTAATTTGGAAAAAAGAACTAAAACGTGTTGCATATTTGTCATTTCATTTATTACTCATACTTCAAATTGAGAAGTTATAAATGCATTTATAGTGAGTCACTCTAATGCCCAAAAATTGATTGAGATTAGGATAATTAGCTGCAAAGGTTGACTTTGTACTGCGGAAAGATACCGTCATTGAATGATTATACTTGTCTATTTTTCACTAAAATAGAACAATAGTTAAAAAAGAGCATCGGTTAAATTTTATCATTTTAGGAATTAATTCAAACACACTATAAAGAAACATAACCCATCCAGGATTGTTGTATTTGAATTGTGTATATTGTTTATTCGTAAACCCAAAAGACTTGTAATTCCAACCTGCACACACATATTCAAATGTTATAAAACACATTCATTTGTAAATCTTATGAGCTGCTAAAATTTAAAGAAAAAAGTTACTATGGTGTCCATGAAAATTTGATAAGCAGAAGCCATTATCTTCTCAAACGATTAAGTAGTGCATGACATGAATTAAGGATCCAAAATTATTGAATAATGAAGAACATCTAAATTTAGTAAAACAAACAGCAGGTTAATATTTGATGGAATAATAACCATCAATTATAATGGTGTAAATATGTAATCACAAGTGGTTCAGATTAGTTTACTATATTTATGCATTTAACCAAGCTGTATAAATAAGGGTGCTGTTTATGTAATAAATTAGGAAAAAGCGATATATTTTTCCTTCATATTTCTACTCTCTTCTAAATAAATATAAGCAGTATTACATCAAAATCTAACATTTGGTATCAGAGCCTCACCGATCAAAAAGGCCTATATCTTACTTCCGCAATATAATACGTAACAATGGCATTTTTTGGTTCAAATCAGCAGCAAGTTATTCCCATTTTCAATGGAGAAAAATATAAGTTCTGGAGTATTAAAATGAAGGTTGTTCTCCAGACAACCCAACACTTATGGAGTGTTGTAGAAAATGGTATACCCCAGAATAGGAATACTACCACCACATCAGTTGACTGGCCAAAAAAAGATGCAGAAGCATTATCAAAAATTCATATTGCTGTAACAGATACAATCTTTCCGAGAATCATGAATGCAACTTCAGCAAAAGAAGAGTGGGATATCTTAAAAGCAGAATTTGAAGGAGATGACAAGACAACAAAAATAAGGCTTCAATCTCTTAGGCGTGAATTTGAAAACCTCAAAATGAAAGATGGGGAAACAATTAAAGATTACTCTTCTCGAGTGATTAAACTAGTGAACGAGCTAAAATCAAACAGTGAAAGTATAACCGACCAAAGAGTTGTACAAAAAATGTTGGTTACTTTATCCAAAAAAATTGATATTGTGGTGACCGTGATAGAAGAATCAAAAGATCTCACACGGTTAAGCATATTAGAATTAATTCCATCTCTGCAAATTCAGAAGATCGGATGTCTCGAAGAAGTGAAATATCAGGAGAAGGAGCTTTTTGATCAAAGCACAAAGCCTCATCATTCAAGCAAAATAAAAAAGGAGGAGCACATGGAAAGTGCATTCCTAATAATGTCAAAGAATTTGAGAGAAAAGTCAAAATTTCTCCGTGTTCGATTTGCAAGAAAACAAATCATTCTGAAAAGAATTGTTAGTACAAGGGAAAAATTCAGTGCACTTATAGTGAAAAATTCAACCATACTAAGGAGGAATGTGAGCCAAAAGTCAGTAGGCAAGCAAATCAGAGATAATGGAGGATGAGAACAAATTATTTTTTGCATGTCAAAATACAACTAATCAGAAGAATGCTTGGCTTATTGATAGTGGTTGTACTAATCATATGACCAAACATTCTCATATCTTCACCGAAATAGATTCATCTGTTAAATTTCCAGTAAGAATGGGAAATGGTGAAATCCGAAGGTAATGGTACAATCACTGTTGAGATAAAGAAAGGTACATGACAAATTAAAGACATTCTATATGTTCCAAGTTTGGATCAGAATTTACTCAGTGTTCCTCAAATGATGTGAAACGGTTATTCAATCCATTTCGAAAAAGACTCTTGTGATATCTATGATCCAAAAGGGGACAACATCGCTTGCGTCAAAATGCATCAGAAATGTTTTCCCATTCACTGGCAATATAAAACAGAAGAAAAGTATATGCAGGCCAAAGCGAACGAGCTGACGTGGTTGTGGCACAAGCGCTTCGGTCATAGTAATTTACAAAGCTTGAAGTTTTTATCATACAGAAATATGGTCAAAGGTCTTCCTCTAATTTCGGAAGCTATTGGTGTATGCGAAGGATGTCAGTTGGGAAAAATGTCAAGAAAGCCATTCCCTACTGGACAAGCATGGAGAGCATCAAGGAAGTTAGAATTAGTACACACGGATGTATACAGACCTATGTGGACCCCGTCACTTGATAATAGTAAGTACTTTATATTATTTATTGATGATTACTCTCGGATGACTTGGGTATATTTCTTGAGAGAAAGATCGGAGGTATTTAAAATATTCAATAAGTTCAAAAGCGATGTTGAGAAGGAAAGTGGCTGTCAGATAAAGAATCTCAGAAGTGATAATGGGACGGAATATACATCATTGAAATTTAAAGCATTTCTTGATGCAGAAGGTATACATCGCCAACTCACCGTTCCGTATACACCATAAGAGAATGGTGTATGTGAAAGAAAGAAAATAACAGTGATGGAGATGGCAAGGAAAATGCTAAAGGAAAAAGGTTTGCCAAATAAGTTCTGGGCAGAAGCTGTTTACACAACAGTATATCTTCAGAATCGATTATCTACAAAGGCCGTTAATAACCAAACACCACTTGAAGCATGGTCCGAACATAATCCATCTGTAAGTCACTTGAAAATATTTGGATGCATATGTTACATCTATGTACCAAGTGAGAAACGACACAAATTAGATGACAAAGCTGAAAAAGGAATATTTCTTGGCTATAGTTCACAGTCCAAGGGATATGGGTTTACAACCCACAAAACAATAAAATACAAGTCAGCAGAGATGTGGTATTTTACGAGAATGCTTCTTGGGATTAGAAGCATAATGACATTAACAAAAAGTATGTAGTAATAGAGTCATTCAATCCTGAACCAACACCAGTCATAGTTGGTCAACCAGAACTACATTTCCAGGAGGAGTCTAAGAGTAGTTCGGATGATCCAGACTCGCCAAGATATGAGTATAACAGTTTTTCAGATGCACCACCAACGACAACTCGAAGATTGTCAGAATTATATGAAAATACTGAAAGAATATATGATCTTGATCCCGAACAAGTATAGTTTTGTTACCTTGTTTCAGATGAACCATATAATTATGAGCAAGCAGACCAGCACAAAGAATGGAGAGTTGCCATGGAAGAAGAAATTCACATGATTGAAAAAAATCAGACATGGGAGTTGGCTGATAAACCACCGCACAAAGACACTATTGGCGTGAAGTGGGTATACAAAACCAAGCAAAATCCAGATGGTTCCATTCAAAAATACAAAGCAAGACTAGTTGCAAAAGGTTATTCACAACAATTTGGAGTTGATTATAATGAAACTTTTGCGCCTGTTTCAAGGCAGGATACAATCAACACAATTCTTGCTCTTGCCGCACAACGTAAATGGAGTATTTTCCAGCTAGATGTAAAATCTGCTTTTTAAAATGGAATCTTGGAAGAAGAAATTTATGTTGAGCAACCACCTGGATTCATAGTAAAAGGAAAGGAAGACAAGGTCTTAAAATTAGAAAGGCTTTGTACAGACTTAAGCAAGCTCCAAGAGCATGGTACAGTCGGATTGATAAATATTTTTATCAACATGGATTTAAGAAGAGTCCAAATGAAGCAACTCTATACATTAAAGTGGAAGGCTCAGACATGCTAATTCTTTCCCTTTATGTTGATGATTCGATAATTATAGGAAGTAATATGTCAATGATTACTAAATTCAAGCAAGAGATGATGAAGATGTTTGAAATGACCGACCTAGGCTTGATGAACTACTTCCTAGGAATGGAGATTGATCAAACTAAAGAAGGAATCTTCATCTGTCAGAAAAGATATGCAACTAATATCTTGACGAAATTTAATATGGAAGGATGTAGACCAATTTCAACTCCTCTTGCTCAAAATGAAAGATTAAGCAAAGATGATGATTCAGCAGAAGCAGATTTTAAACCTTACAGAAGTATAATAGGCAGCTTATTATATTTAACTGCTACTCGGCCAGATTTAATGTATGCTACTAGTGTACTATCCAGATTTATGCAAAAGCCAACAGAAATACACATGAAAGCGGTAAAAAGAGTACTCCGCTATGTAAAAGGTACTACAGATTATGGAATCTGGTTCAAGCCTATTAAAAATCCTGAACTGGTTGGATATTCAGACAGTGATTGGGCATGATCAATGGATGATATGAAGAGCACCTCAGGATATGTGTTTTCACTTAGAAATGGTGTATTTTCTTGGCTAAGTCAGAAACAGAATACGATTGCACAATCACCAGCTGAGGTTGAGTATATGTAGCATGTGCAGTAGTAAATCAAACAATATGGCTAAGAAGGATATTGTCTGAATTGGGTGAAAAACAAAAATCGACGACTAAAATATTCTGTGATAGCACATCAGCAATTGCTATTGCCAAAAACGCGGTGCAGCATAGAAAGACAAAACATATTAAAATAAAGTACCACTTTGTTCAAGAAGCTGAAAGCAGAGGAAAGGTCAGCCTAGTGCATTGTGATACAGAAGAGCAACTAGCTGATATTTTTACAAAACCCCTTTCAAAAGCAAAGTTTGAATCTCTGAGGAATAAGCTTGGTATACAGGAGAAGTTCTTTAAGGAGGAGTGTTGAATAATGAAGAACGTATAAATTCAGTAAAACAAATAGCAGGTTAATATTTGATGGAATAATAACCATTAATTATAATGGTGTAAATATGTAATCACCACTAATATAAGTGGTTCAAATTAGTTTACTATATTTATGCATTTAACCAAACTGTATAAATAAGGGTGTTGTTTATGTAATAAATTAAGAAAAAGAGATATATTTTTCCTTCATATCTCTACTCTCTTTTCTCTTCTAAATAAATATAAGCAGTATTACATCAAAATCTAACAAAAATTAACCTCTCATGGAGTGATATACCTAGTGTCGTTTTAGATCAGTCCATCAAACAAACCGGTAATCAACATTTATGACATACATATCAGCATTTTACTATATATAACGACATATCAAACCAAGTCATTAGTATAATTATTTTCACATGCATACAATATTTTTGTTTTACTCAACTCTTATTAGGTGTTTGCATCTTATAAACCAAGGTTAATGCACCAATAACATTATGCATCGATCATTACATGTAAATACCCCAAGGTTAAAAAATATCTATATGCATAATTCCATTACATAGATTTAAATATACATAAATTAACAATGTAAATGTTTGTTTTTGGCTTTTTGTAAAAGTTTCATATGATAATTCCGCTTACCTATTATGCATAAACCGTGCGTACCTGGTTTTTGTATGTTTTATTATCTTCATTTTGTCTACTCAGAATACAAAAAATACTCATATTCAAATGGCAATAAATAAGAGCTTCATACTGCTGTCTACTCTTTTGAAATGTTGAGTAAAAAAAAAATTACACCAAGGGTGCATGCGTTTGTTCGGATTATTCATCTGTATGATGGACAGATACACAACAGGAAGAATAAATTGACAATGCTTAGAGTTCATAAATCATTGCCTAACACTATATGATGCATAACAGGTAGGAAATTCAAAGTTGATTAGGAGGAAATTATCTTAATTGTACGATCAAGTGTAAATTTATTGCCATGAAACAAACCATAGAAACAACACATAAATCCACGACAGATACAAAACCGTATGCAAAGGAGGTATGTGCACGGCGTAAGCCTTCTCAAAGAGGCATACTTTTTTTTAATTATTATCAAGAGCGAAGCAATTCACCAATGAGGGCATAGCCCTTTGCACAAAACTGCATAATAAATGGGAAGTTATGGTTAGTTGAAATATAACAAAATTTTGTATGTATTCACACGATGCAAACCATGATGACTCGATATGCACAAATGATTTAAAAAACAAATGGATAAGATGGTGCAACACAAACTAACGTGCATACACATGAAATAGCAAGTCAATAACAACAACAAATCCAAGGAACAAAATAGCAACGTAATCCATGAAATGAAAATAGCTATGAAAACAAAAAAATAAAGATTCAATACAATATCCCATTAATACTATCATAGTTAAAGAAGCCAACAAATGACAACCATTAGAAAATAATAGTTAATACCTGCCATTTTCCCGTTAAAGCACAAATCAGTTCACATATTAAGAGAAAATAATAAGCATATATATGAGAGTCAAAACGAAGAGAAGATTTAATAACAATACCTCGCAACGCTGATGCTAGAGGGAATGATGGTGAAGCTAGTGGCTCTACTGTGTATTACACACCTTAATCCAGTCCTCCCTAAATGGTAAAAAAATAGATTATCAGATATATATATATATATATATATATATATATATATATATATATATAACAGCAGAAAAGTACACCTTTTTCACATGATTTTCACATGAAATTAGGGTGAGCGTTTGGTTGGTTTGGTTTATCCGATTATGAAATTTCTCAAATCAAACTAAAACAGATAAAAATGAAAACCGAACCAAACCAACCAAATTAATATTGGTTGGTTCGGTTGGTTATCCGATTTAACCGAACTAAACATAATTTAGAGTTTATGTTCATAATATTAACTATAATTTAAAATAAATTATAAATATATGATTAAAATATTATTATTTATTATTCTTATGCTTGCCGAAAGTAATTATGATAGATATGTGATAATTAAAATTGTTCATGAGCACAATTGTTTATGTAAGGTTTTTAGGCATAACACAATTGTTCATGAGCTTGAAAAGGAACCATCATGGGAGAATAAGGATAAAGGAAATGTTTCTTCTTCTAATAATAATGAATCTCAAGATAAAGCTTCATCGTCCAGAAATGATGAAAATCTGGATTTCTTAAATTCTGATCTGCCTCCAGATATTTTGCCTGATGACTTAAATCACGTTGCAGACAGTTTGAATGAGGATCATCCCAATGAATAGAACCAAGATGTATCTGATGGGATCAGCAAAAATAGTGAATATTTAGCTCATTTGAAAGGCAAAAGTCAGATTGCTAATGTAGCTCCTCCTAAAAGACATACAAGGAGCTCTTCGGTTGTTAAATGACGATAATCACCTGGAATGTCAGAGGGATGAGTTCACCATTTCGTATGAGTGATGTTCTATCTCTACTGACAAAATTCAAGCCAACTATTGTTGGTTTGATCGAAAACAAATTAAGTGAGAATAGTTTAAGTTCTTTTAGAAAATTACTTCCCAATAATTAGGACTACATTCCGCAGCATCCTACTATCTTTTCAGGAAGAATTCTCCTTACCTGGAATACTGAACTATGGTCCATTAGTACGATTTCTTGTTCTAAGCAACATGTGACAGTTGAAGCGAGCAACACTGGTGGTTTGTCTATCTTTCTTACGATTGTTTACGCAAGCAACAGTTTCATTGAGAGGTAAGCGATATGGCAACAGATCATACAAGAAGCAGGAAATATCAAGGATGTATGGATTCTGATGGGGGATTTTAATAATGCTACTTCGCCTAATGATGAGAAAGGGGGACTTCTTGTTCCATTTTAGCAGCTTCGTGCCTTTAACAACTGCTTATCTCAGTCTGGGCTCATAGAAATTAAAGCTATCGGCTTCATTTATACACTGGAGAAGAAATGGTATCGCCAGCCATATAGATGAAATTTTTGTTAATCATGAAGGGATGTACAAATTCAATGACATGAAGGCGTTATCACTCTCACAATTATCCAGCGATCACAACCCTCTGTTGCTTGACTTAATTCCTACTTCCTCGTCAAAAAAATTTCCTTTTAGATATTCCAATGATTGGATTTATAAAGCTGGCTACAATGAATGCATAAATAAGGGCTTACAGGCTTACATATGGGGATTTTCTAGCTATAAATTTCAGGGTAAATTAAAAGCATGTAAAGCAGAATTGAAATTGTGGAACAAAATAAGACCCAAAGATAATGCATTGGTTTTAGAAGTTGAAAGTAGATTCAATGAAAGGGAAGCAGCTGTTGACGCTGATCCTGAGAATGTAGAGCTGTATGAAGCTTTTCTGGAAGCAAAGCATCAGTTAGCCGTTCAGAAGCAAATAATGTTTTAGAGTTATAAGCAGAAATCTAAAGTGTCGTGGTTACCGGAACGAGACACAAATTCTAAATTTTTCCGTTCAAAAATGTTGGCTTGAAGGCACTTTAATAATCTCAAAGCATTAATCAATTCTACAGGGGAACTGATTTACAAACAAGATGAAGTAGAGACAGAAGCTAATTCATTTTTTAGTTCTCTTTTTAATGGTCCTATAAATAGTGAGATGCCATTCTTTCAGTCTTCTAATGTTGTTAATCAACGAGGAAAGATTGATTTGCTTCGTCCAATATCTGTTGAGGAGGTTAGAAAAGCAGTTTTTTCAATCCACGATGACTCTAGCCCGAGGCCGGATGGATTCAACTCAAAATTTTATAAAGCTCATTGGGATGTATTGAAAATGAATCTTTTAGCGGCTGTGCAAGATGTCTTCAATTCTGCGAAGATTCCCAAAGGTTGTAATCACACCTTTATTACTTTGATTCCAAAGATAGAAACACCCACTGAAATTTTCCATTATCGTCCTATATCTTGCTGTAATGTCTATTACAAAATTTTCAGTAAAATTCTTTGTGATAGGATAAAATGGTTCTTGCCTCACTTAATATCTCATAATCAATGCGCATATATTCCTACACGCTACATTGGTGATAACATTTTGCTTGCACATGAAATGATTAGAGATTTTAAGAAATGTGGAGTGAATAAATATTATGTTAAGGTAGATTTACACAAAGCATATGATAAGATCAGCCGTGAATTTATTTGTCACATAATGAAATGTATGGGGTTTCCAATACATTTTGTAAATGTAGTATATGAATGTATCTCAGCACCAACCTTTTCTATAATGATGCAAGGAGTTCCTAAAGGGTTTATCTCATCTAATCGAGGAATAAGACAAGGCAAACCGTTGTCACCGTATCTATTTGCTATTGCAATGGAATTTTTCTCCTTTTGTATGAAAGAAGCGGAGGTTCAGCAAGCTTTCCTTCCTGTCTTTAAACTGGAACCAACGGTGACACATTTGATATATGCGGATGACCTCATGGTATTTGGGATATGTACAGTTGCTAGTGCTATTGCTTTGAAGTCATTTTTTGTCAAATTAAAGAGGTACTGTGGTTTATCAGTGAGCGTGATGAAAACTAAGGTGTATTTTAGCTTTCATGCATCTTGTTCCAATGAAGTAGCTGATATTCTTGGGGTTGGCATTGGTCATCTTCCAATCAGGTACTTAGGGGTGCCACTATCAAGTAATTATATACATTACCAGGACTGCCATGACTTGTTGCACAGAATTCAAAGCAAAGTTCAATATTAGGACGCAAAATTTCTTAAGTTTTGCGAGAAGAGCTGACATGATACAATCAGTTATTACCCCGATGGTTTTGTACTGGCTCTTTGTATATCAACTTCCGGATTTTATCATTGAGAAGGTCAATACTTTGTGCGTAGATTTTTTTTTAGGGGAGCTCCAAACACAAAGATAAATGGGAGACATTGTGTTCTCCAAAAAAGGAAGGAGGAATCGGTCTTAAATCGTTCAAAGATCTCAAAAAAGTAGCATGCATGAAATTACTACGGAAATTCCTCTCTGATTCTTCTCTTTGGAGTAGATGGATGGCGATGAGGTATTGTCGAGGCAAAATGTTTTGGCATATGAGCATCGACAACAACGCGTCTTGCACTTGGAAGGCAATTCTCAGGTTGAGATCAAATGGGAAACAACTTGTAAATAAAGTAATAGCTGATGGTTCATCTACCTTTTTGTGGTACGAGCTGTGGATAAATAGTAGGTGCTTAGTAGACTTAATTGGAGTTTCTCATGTTCAAAACCTGGGCAAACAATGTGAGATGGTTTCTGCTATTGTTAGAGAAGGAATGTTGTGTAGCAATTTGCATCTAGGGACGAGAGAGGTTCATCAGCATGTAGACAGAATAGTAGTGGATCAGAATGTCAGTCAAGATTATTGTGTAAGGGTTGAAGGAGGAATTTTCAACTTTCATAGTGCATGGGAATTAGAAAGAGATACTAAACATGTACGTGAATTTTTTAATGTAATATAGCATATGAAGAATTCCAAAAGAATGTCGTTCATTAGTTATCTTACTGTTATGGATAAATTGAGTACGAAGGATAGATTGGCAAGACATGGTGTTATTGAAGATAGCTGTCGTGTATTATGTGGGGAAAATGAAGAATCGGTGAGACATCTTTTCTTTACATGTGAATATTCAAATTTTATATGGCGTGTTGTAAAGAAGCTGGGTATGCTTTCAAATGTAACTGGATCACTAGAGGAAGAAACCAGTAAAATTATGCATCTTTTTAAGGAGAAGAACCAGCTAAGGGATGTTGGATGTGCTGCTTTGACTTCGGTGGTTTATCACAAATGGCTTGAAAGGAATTCATGGCAATTCAATCATAAATACATTAATAAAGAGGCGAAATTGATGATGATAGAGAAGGAGGTATGTTATCTAGTCAATGGAAATGGTAGTACATCGTCTACATCTGTACACAATTTAGAATTTCTGCGCAGGTGGGGTATTGAGCTGAAGGATACAGGATGAAGGGATGATGAGTACTTGTTTCTTTGGAGTAGGAGGCTTGTTATAGTTTTATATTGTTTTACTTTTTGTCGTGAAGGTTGTATGTCAGTTTATAGTGGTACTCTTTGATATTTTGTACCGTGAATATATGGAGTTTATACGTACTCTTTTTCCTTGTTGCCACACCCATCTAGGTTAGGGGGACGCAAGGTTTTGATGAGGCATATAAACAAAGTATATGATTGGTATTCGTAATAAAGCGAACCAATTTTCAATATATATATACACACACATATACATATACATACATACATATATATATATATACACATATAACTTATGGCTGTCCTAACCATTAAATCACTACCTTATCAAATTAAAATCAACGTCTAATAAAATTAAATTGCTTAACCGTAGAAAAGGAAAGCATAGTTATCTACAAAAACACAAGCAAACAAATATAGGATTTAGGTTGATTTTTGCCGTGGAAATTTAAATGCATAATTCAAATAAAAAGTTATGCTGGAAGGAAGGGAGGCTCAAAATGGTAAGGAAGCAAACAGAGGTGTACGAATAAAAATAAATAAGAAATGTGACTGTTGATTTTACAAAATATTCAAACGCTTTGTGCGCTGTTAAAATGAAACTCTGTAATATTCTTTTTCCAACTTATAGAGAGATTATTCCAAAACATGTAGAGGAATTACGAAGTCTGCTAGGTGATCTACCAAATCAAATTAAAATCAACGTCTAATAAAATTAAATGGTTTAACCATATAAAAGGAAAGCATAGTTATCTACAAAAACACTAGCAAACAAATATAGGATTCAGGTTGATTTTTGCCATGGAAATTTAAAATGCATAATTCAAATAAAAAGTTATGTTGGAAGGAAGGGAGACTCAAAATGGTAAGGAAGCAAAGAGAGGTATAGAATAAAAAATAAATAAGAAATGTAGCTGTTGATTTTACAAAATATTCAAATGCTTTATGCGCTGTTAAAATGAAACTCAGTAATATTCTTTTTTTAACTTATAGAGAGATTATTCCAAAACATGTAGAAGAATTACGAAGACTGCTAGGCTACAAAGCAAGTGTGCTGCACCCAGCAGAAAAATTGCGCACGAATTCATACCGGCGCGGGGGTGCGGCGGGATTTGTATGGGGTGCGCCACGAGGCATGTCCCCGCATTTCATTGAAGGGGTGCGGTTGGGTACAAAAAGGAGGGTACGGGGTGCAGTTAAGGTTGGAAACATAAGATCTGAAATTAAAAATTCATCCAAATAATCATAACCGACCTCAATCCGTCGTTGGCCTAGCGTCCTCGACTTGAATTTATCTCTTGCCCTAGCATCGTCGACTTGATTTTGAGAGCAGCAACTTCATGTCGCAGTCGATTGTGAGAGAGCCAGTTGGTTTTGAGAGCGATTTGGAGAATTGATTTTCTGTGTTAAGATTCGATTTTAAAATTCGGTAGTTGTTTTGAGAGAGGCGTTACTTAACAACAACATTTGTTGGGTTGAGAGCAACAACATCGTCGTTGCTTTATTATCGTGTTGACTGGGCTATTTACTGGGTTGAGAGCAACAACATTTGGTATTGGGTTGGACTATTTAGTCTTAACTTTATAAGTATAATATATTTTTAATATTTGTCGTATCCCTTCGCATCTGAATCCTCACATTTTTGAATTTGCCGAATTCCTGTATCCTCGTACCGCGCACCAACATCTGCACACCCGCACCTATGCTTCCTAGCTGCTAGGTGATCAGAGCAATAAGTTTCCAACATATTACTTTGTCATTACAGCCATAACTTAATTTTATTTCACAAACCAAGATGCATTTGATGCATTGCTAGTATGTAATATACATGCAAATAAGTATCTGTTTGCATTATATATAATAACCTTTTAAAAAATGAAGAAACTAAATTATTTGCACAATCTGCATGTAATCAGTTAGTCATGAATATTATATGTGCGTGTACACATGCGCGCGCCGACGGACACACACACACACACATACATACATTATATATATATATATATATATATATATATATATATATATATATATATATATATATGATATGATTCTCCAATATGGTCAAAAGAAGAATGTAGCGGTAAATCTTGGGCTACAAATGAAAGGGCCTTTTTTATACAGTATAAAGTTTTTCAGTGGTAATATATGTTCATTTCTATGAAATTTGTCAACTATTGCACACAGACAAATCCACCATTAGCGGTGGAAAAAAGAATGAACATGCATACTAAATTTATTTTAACACACTCATGTTGGAAACTGAAGGAAAAAAACTTGAAACCTAGAATTCAAACAAAAGAATAACATGGGTGAAAAGGTTTAAGAAAACCCCGATTATTTCCTTTTCCACCCTATAAAAACTTTAAAAAATAAGATGACAAATTTATCCTTGTATATTATTCATGTTATCTTATTCATTTTTCCATTCTATTATACACTTTATTAATTAAAAATTACAGCGCGATTAATTACAATTTGTCCTTTCCTTTTATTGGGTCTTTTTCTGTTAATGTTATTTGATTTTCGGATTTTTGGTGTAATATGTCATTCAGTTATTTTTAAATTGAGCTGAAATATAACATTTTTTGTAGATTGCAAAAAATACGAAAAAAATTAAATATAAATTACAACTTTATCGTTTTTGTATTTTTAGTATAATATGTCGTCCAGTTATTTTTAAATTGAGTTGAAAAATAACAATTTTTGTAGATTGCAAAAAAGTACGAAAATAAATAAATATAAATTACAGCTTCATCGTTTTTGGTTCTCATTTGTTATTTCTTTCCATTGTTAATGTAAAGGTATTTATTTTTGAAAAAAAATAAAATAAAGGGCAGTTCCGGAATCTTTTGGGGTGAGAAAAGCAAAAGGTGAGGTATAATGTTTTTTGTTAAACGTCGGGATGAGCAAGACAAAAACTGGGATGCGAATAGATTTAGTCTTAAGAAAATCATTAGAGAGTAGCTAACCACCATTGTATTTGTATGATATACTACTCCAATATTTTCTATTACAAACCAATTGTGCAAAATTAAGTGCTTAGGTAGATAACAACCAAAACCAAACAGTACACGGTAAGGACCATAAGTAGAACAACAGAAGAGATCGTAACTTGTGCAATGCAAAAGGAGATTGTTAATTATTGTAACCATCTATCTTGCATAGTAGCAAGCAGCGGATACCATAATGACTCAACTGATTTTGTCATGAAATGCAAATCAAGAAATTCACCATTCCTCGCAATTCTAAGAAAAAAACTGAAAAATGAGCAGTCGGGACATTAGGAACTTCTAACTATAAAAGCAAAACATAATCGACAAAGCAGAAATTGCAGTCACCCAAACAAATAAATTAGTCAACCAAAAACAAAAGAATACCTCGATAAACTCAGCAGGACGCAGATATGCTTCATAGTTTTTCAGCCAACCAACAAATCCTAACGATGCGAATAAGGTAAGGTTTCTATTGATGGAAAATTGGAGAAATCGGGCATCGTTATTTCGTGAAAGCGTGAAAAGTGGCGAAATAGAGGGTAAAAGCTCGTACGTCGGTTGGACCAAAATAGAGAAAGGAGGAAGATCGAGAGAAAAAACAGGGAAGGAGATTTGCAGCTGTTAGAAACAACCCTAATTGAGGATGGAAGCCGTTAGGCAGTGTGGACTGGAATGGAGAAAGAGAGAAAGGAAGCAAAATACAAGAAAAATCACAACCGTTCAGTTTAAAAATAACCAGCGCGTCCTTTTACCTCAGTAACAACAAAATGGTATATAGATAAAAAACCTAGAGGCTTATAAGAAGAGAAAAGATAAGCTTCTATTATTTATTTAATAGATAGATAGATTTATATTGTTGTATTATTTTGAGGATACAAGTATTCACACCCCGTTTTACACTTCCGGCCACATTTCTAAATTTAATATAAATGATTATTTTTTATATTCTTCTGGCCACCATATATTATTCTTTCACTCAGTTATTCAACACCGTACTTCTCCTAAAAAAATAAGTACTTCTCTACGATTTCAAACCCAAAACCCTAACAAAAGTAGATATTCTTTTGTGCCTAATAGAGATGGAAGATAAAGATAAAAAAGAGATTAGAATTGCTTAATTTTTATTATTTTCTATTATGTTATAGAACATGTTGTTAGGGTTTTTTTAATGGTTAGGGTTTTTCATTGCATTTTAGAATATTTTTTCCGCTCCGTTGGAAATTTCAAGCTTGGAGTACATTAAATTTGACGACGTTGTAATAGAGAATGACAATATAAGTTTGATTTGTAAGGTTTTTATCCGTATAACTTACGTATCTTCTTTTACAAATTGATACATTAACTTTTTTTGTCGTTTGATAAATGTAGTATTTGAATGGTGATAAATTAGACGATAAATATGATAGTTGTGATAATATGCTGCAAAATGTTCGATCAATTACCTCAAAAGACATAAATACATAATGTAAGTGAGGAATGAAGCATTCGTGTAGAGGAAGGTGCTGGTGGCCCCTCCATTTTTAGGTTATTAATTTAAACGGTGGGCAGCAGAGGAAATTTGAAATATTTAGGGTACTTTTAGTTTTGTTGTCCAGAAGTGTAAATCGGTGTGTGAATAGTAGCACCATATTTTGATTGAATAAAAGCATCTTTAGAGTTTTAAGGAGAATTGAGAAAATTAAGGGGAACTGAGAGAACCGAGAGAATCAAAGCGAATTGAGAGAATTAAGAGAAGGGAATTGCTAAATGCAAATCAAAATTACTCAATGCAAATCTAGAAAACTACACTATTGTCCTTTCTATTATGTGTTTTCTTCCATCTCACTTCACATATTCCGGTACCTCTTCACCATCCTCAACGACATTCCTCGGCTGATCAACTTCCTCTCCTCACTCCGAAGCTCTGTCATACTTGTCAAATCCACAATTTATCCGACTCTCTCCTCCAATCCAATCTTGCCGACAAAATCTCCGCTGCCATCGACCGCCGCGACGTTCTCGGTGGGGACACCGCGCTCCACCTCCCGTCCGATTCTCCATCGTCCACGTGTCCACCCTCCTTCATGAGAACGGTGCAGACCCTTCCCTCCAGAACTTCTCCGGCCGGACACCACTTCAAGAATTGCTTTCTCTTCGAAAGAGTCGGCGCCTCTCTTCGATTCTGGTGAAGTACCACCGCGTCTCCACGTTCAAGAAGTTCAGGCGACGGCTTCCGGCTATGCTAGACGTGATTTCTAATATTAGGGACTTTTACATGGAAATCGGGTTCAATTTCGAGAGCTCATTGATTCCAAAATACACAGAAGGAAGGTCAATAGTGTAATTTCTTCGATTTGCATTGAGTAATTTGATTTGCATCTAGCAATCATGTTGAGGGAATCGGAGAGGGCTGGAAATTCTTCTGCTTTGCTATTATTTAAGGGGATTGTTAATGACACCCCGTTTTTGGTTAAGGGGTGTCACGAAAATCACTTTTTAAAATTTTGTTAAGGGGCGTACACTACAGGCTAGACACCCCTTAACAATTCGCAATAATAAGACCAAAATACCCTTAATTTGAAAACGGTATACTCTTACCGTTTTCGTTGTTTGTTAAAGTTTCTTATACAGATAGAAAAAATGGTCTAATGAAACCGTTTTTATTAAATAAAAACGGTATACTCTTACCGTTTTTACAGGGTTATTTTTGTCCTGTAAAAGTTTGTCTAATGTTGCCCCTTAACAAATTTTCCACTGTCGGTTTTCCCTTAACAAAATGACACCCCTTAACCGAATCGGGCGTGTCATTAACAATCCCCTTGTTTAATAGATGACTAAGAGGAGCATGACTTAACTGTCTTTTTCATTGTTTAGTTGATTTAGTCATCAGATTCGCCAGATTCGAAGGAATTGCATTTCATTCACGGCGATTCCCTTCTCTTTTTCTTCTTCAGCTTCCAATCCTTCTTCATCGTCCAGTTGGTCAACCAAGTAAGCTTCAATGTTCTCAAATTCTATATTTCGGTATTATCGTTTTAATTATGCAGAGAAAAGGGTGTGGTACGGAAGAGATTACCTTATCGCTTTTCTATTATTCTGATTATTCTATTCACGATCCATCTGTATTGTAAAATTGGACATGTTTGATGTTTAAGAGTTAAATCGACGATTCCTAGTTTAGATCTAAAATGCTTGTGCTTCTTGGGTATTAATTATAATTAGTTGTATTTGGAAAATAACAATGGGTTTTGGCAGGGAAATGGGAGAGTGTTGTTCGGCAACAAAGGGAGCAGTAAAGGAGTTTACATCCCAAAGCATATATTAAAGGAAGATGGTGAAGTGGAGCATATACCATATATGCCACAATGCCCTGTAATGGTTTTTATTGATTCCAAGAGTAGGGGTCAGCTGGGCGGTCAGTTGCTCCTTTCATATCGCAAGATTCTCAACCAGGAACAGGTGCTACTCTTTGCATTTGGTGAAGGTTTTCACAAAGATGATTTATTTGGTGATTCTTCTTTGTGATTGATATACCATTTGTTGATTTTCAGGTCTTTGATCTAGGACCCTATGATCCTGGAAAGATATTGCATAAGCTTTATGGCAATTTGGAGAAGCTGAAGTCCCATGGTGATGCTCTTGCTATTGAAGTTCAGAAGAGGCTCAGACTAATAGTGAGTCTTCATATCTGCTATATTAACATGTGTAATTGCTTTTATTGTATGATGAAGACAGAAATAATTTGTCAACTTGTCGATTGCAGTTAGCAGGAGGCGGTGGTACGATAAGTTGGCTTCTAGGAGTTGTTTTCGATCTAAAGCTAGTTCATCCTCCTCCAACTGCCACTGTTCCTCTTGGTACGGGAAACAACCTTCCATCTTCATTTGGTTGGGTAAGTTGGTCGGTTACCCAAGCATTCTTTTCTTGAGTTTTTAGTTTACAACTTTGATCTGCCAATTTTAATTGAATTAGGTGTTCGTTAATATTACTTAATTTGTGTAAAATTACCTTTGATTTTAAACTAATAATGGTGCATTATCAAGGCAAAAAGAATCCTAGTACTGACTGAGAGGCAGTGAAAGTTTTTCTTGAAAATGTGAAGCAAGTGAAATGAAGATTGATAGGTAGGTGCATTCATCCCAACTAATTTGAATTAAAAAACTAATTATATTCAACATATTTCAATATGATTGGAACACGCTGGAGGTTGAGACTAATGATCACTGGTTTGTAAGTCAATGTCTGGGCTTCTGCTGTTTTTGTGTACAACAGTGAAATATGATTATCTGTGTTCTTTTTCCAGTTGGGCACATTGTGATGAGGTATCACCTCTAGAATTGCCACATTCATTACATGCATTCCACCACGTATCAAGTTCTGACAAGCTTAATAAGGTATTATTAAATCTTTTAATACATGTACGATGCATGCCAAAAAGGAAAATTTAAACATGTTTCAATCCTTTAGGTAACAATAATTTTTTGACCTTTTTATAGTTTTGGATGAGTCTCATGTTGCCAAGAATCAAAAGTAGACAAGGATCATGCTGCTTTAATGGAAATGTTAACTAGTGCATTATTGGCATGTTTGAAGTTAGTCATCCAATTATGGATTCGGAGCATCTAGTTTTGAAGTACCTGAAGTATATTGTTTAATCTGATCACTTGTGTGTGCTGGCTATGTTTAATGGAAAATGTTGACTTGTGCATTATTGACATATTTGAAATTTACTATCTACGATTTGAATCCCATTTTTAAAATCATGCGTATGCAGACACATAAATGACCTGACCATCTTCTAGCAAATAAAGTTGAATTGTGCTCATATCTTGTAACATGTTATTTTATTTCTTGATTGTTGTCTTTTTCCAACTATGGTATACAAACGATTTGATTGCATAGATTTCTGTCAGCAAACTGCTAAGCAATTGCCCTTTCAAACAATTTATCAATTAGAAGCATGTAGCCTTGAAATAATTAACTCAGTCAGCCATACAAATAAATTGCAAACAAGAAACACGCAGTCTTGAAATATTTAAACTCTAGTGATTGACTGCAACAAATGAAACATTTAAACGATTTATTGTGTTTCAGAGCGGCTACTGTACATACCGTGGGGGTTTCTGGAACTACTTCAGTATGGGTAAGAGCTCTTTCTTTTATGTCTTGTGTTTTTTTAACAATCAACTATATGATAGTTACACGTTCTTTCCCATAAAGTTAATGCTAACATCTGCATCTTTCTCCTTTATCTCAATTCGATATTTATTTCATATTGCATTGGAAGATTATTGATTCGATTTTTTTATTCATATATTGCATTGGAAGATTATTGAATGATGCCCCCCCCCCCCCCCCTCCCAAAACAAAAAAGTACTATGGCGTAGCAGTTACTTTGAGAACCTTGTAATAGCATGTAATGATCCACACTTGCAGATAACTCAAATATTCATTTGTCCAAAACCACTTTTGTTACATGCAAATTATCTATGAAGGGTGTCATCCTGTAAGGCTTTGCACCGAAATTGAAAATGAAACAAAATTTTCCAGTTAACACCTAACATGAATTGTACATTCCACATGATGTGTAGGAATGGATGCTCAAGTATCATATGAATTCCACTCTGAGCGAAAGGCTGATCCAGAGAAGTTCAAGAACCAGTTGGCCAATCAGGTAAAGCTGTTTTCATACTTTTTGGATTGTCACCTGTATCCATATTTTATATGTTGGGAAAAAGACCACTCAACCATTTCCCTATGCAACGCGGAAACGAGTTAGATCGTGATAGATAGTGTACAAACAACTGGATCTATTATCAAAACCAATATCAAACACACACAAACCGATCACAACACCAAAACAAGCAATAATAATATAGTAAATAATGATAAACGAATCACATCATGATTTATAGTGGTTCCAATAACAATTTGTTAGTGTAGGTCCACTTGAGAGAGAGAGAGCCTTTTATTAATACCAAAAGAAGAGTACAAGAGGTTGATTGCAATGGTCACTTAATTCACTCAAGAATTTGATGTGTTATCAAAGCGCGCTCTATAGCGACAAATAGCGCATAGCGCAGTGCTTGCGCTATTGTACTTATAAAAGCGCAAGGGTTCCCTATAGCGCAAAAATAACGCGCTATTCTATCATAGCGCAAAATAGCGCATAGCTCTAAATAACGCACTATTTTGTTTTTGTCTCTTTTTTAAATGTTTAGACAATGAATTAAGCCCAAAAATAGCATGCTATTGTACTTATAATGACTTAGAGGAAAAATGCCATAGAGTATGATTCGAAAGAAGAAGAAATTCGTGATTGTTTAAATAATGATTAATGGTTTTGATCTAGATGAAACTAGTGATTAGGTTTTAAAAATTTAGAAACATAATATAATTTCTATGTTTTGTTATTGTACACTTGAATCATGTTGGACTTATGTTTATTTGAATCTTGTTATTGTAGACTTCATTTATTATTTTCATTTGATCTTATTCTCACTTTACAACTTTTCTTATTTATAAATTTTTTCTTAGTACTTGTCAGTAAATCTTTTTTTAATATTTTGTGCAAAAATGCACATTTTTTTTCTTAAGAGTTTTGTATCATCACAATTAATGCATAAGAATAAATTTTATTATAACTCACAATTATAACTATAAGAATAAATTTCAAATTTGTAAGACATAAATATATTATATCCACAATTATTTTGAATGTACAATATGAACTTATCAAATTTTCTATAATATGATTATATTTTGCATCAAAAAATATTTAATACATAAAGTATGGTAATGTTTGTATTTGGAGTCTTGAACTGTTTGGATATGATGCAAAATATGCAAAAAATAAAAAAATAATCAGTTAGACAAAATATACTTGATTACCTTTTTTTAAAATGGACGCAATAGCGCGCGCTATGCGCTATTTTGCGCTATTCGCTATTGACTACACTAAATTTGATTTGTGGAGATGAGAATTGAAGAAAATAGTTTTAGTTTAGAGATCCTAAAACTTGATTGAAAGATAACTGGATGTCTTTCACTTTCTCTTCTAGGCTCCTTTTAGAAGATCAATCACATCATACTTAAGTTTACTTTACCTCCAAGTCAAGTAAACTTGACATCAAAGTTTTTATATATATGGCAAAAGATCTTATTAAATATGCCACCGAAAAAGGGAAATAAATATATAACCAAATTTCATTAATTAGGGAAAACTATATTTTCTCTTTCTCCCCTTTTAAAAAATTTCCTACCTTCTAATGTGATTTAGCATCATCAAATTTAACATTATATGTATATATGTATGTGTATATGTATAAATGTATGTATAGTGATATCAACAACTTTTTAATTCATACATATATAGAAGCTGATTGATGTAATATTGTACAGGCTACATACGCCAAACTTGTTGGTAAACAAGGGTGGTTCCGTCCGTCTTTGCTTCAACCTACATCCAGGTAGGTTACTTTTTGATGACCTTCCAAGTACTTAGGGATATGGATGTCTGAATCATTGCTTGTAATATCAGATTCTGACTCTCTTACGAAAAATGTAGGAACATTTCTCAACTTGCAAAAGTTTTGGTTATGAGAAAGCCTGGTTACTGGGAAGAACTTCAAATTTCTTCAAGGTAATACACCAAACAGCATTTTACCTATTATGATCTTTTTAACTGGTTCTTTACCACGGTAACTCATTATATTCAAAGTCTGCTTCTTTTTTAATTTTGGAGGTAGTAACCAGTTTTTCATACTGTTTGCTACCTATATGTGCGAGGAATAACATAACTGCTGAACTAATTTTTTTTTGTTTTTTTTGTTTTTTTTGTTTTTGCCAGGAATATATGATTATTGTGCGACGTTATATTAATTTGTTCAGTCATTTTTTTTTCTGGTCATATATCCATATCCAGCGGTTCAAATGATGATCTCCGTTGTTAGTATTTAAGAGTTTCTTGTTTTAATTAAACATTCTAATTTGCTGATATATTTGACAATAGGACAATGTATATAAAGTTATCATTCAACATTTACATTCAGGACAAACATGTAATCTTGCCTTCTAATTTTTGTCTTCTTTGTTACTGATCTAAGTCAAGTCCATTATGCATGCCATGTAACAACTAATTTCACTTTCATCGTCCACAGCATAAGATCAATAATATGCCTCAATATACCTAGCTTTTCTGGTGGATTTAATCCTTGGGGAACACCCAGTAAGTGGAAGAGGCAAAATGTAAGTATCGTTCTTTTTTAAATGCACTTATGACATTTTACTTGTATGTTAACATTTTTTTTTTTCCGATATGTAGAGAATGTTGACTGCACCATTTGTAGATGATGAACTCATAGAGATTGTGGGGTTTAGAGATGCTTGGCATGGTTTACTTCTGCTTGCTCCCAAAGGTCACGGTACTCGTCTTGCACAGGTGAAGTCATAGACTTCTAATTTATATTACACAAGTTAAATTAGCATATGATCAAAAGAAAAAAATGAGAACAAAAATAATTTTGCTATGTGTTTATTTATACTTATCATAGGTAGTATCCAATCATATTTTTGCAACTTTTTCTTACCAAATAGAGTTTGAGTAGGGGTGAGCGTTTGGTTGGTTTGGTTTATCCGATGATAAATTTGTCAAACCAAACTAAAACCAATAAAAATGAAAACCAAACCAATCCAACCAAATTAAGTTTGGTTGGTTCAGTTGGTTATCCGATTAAACCGAACTAAAAATGTTTTACACTATGTGTTTTAAATATTCACTATAATTTGAAACAAATTATAAATATATGATTACACTATTATTATTTTTGATTTTTAATATTAATTTTGACACATAGGTGATGATTAATATATACTTAAATAACTAAATTAACCTAAAATATTTATTATAATACCAATAATTTTGAAAACATAGTAAAAATTCGGTTAATTTGGTTAAACCGATAACTGAACTTAATATTTTTTCAGGCCGATTACAAAACGATTTAATTTCAAAACCGAACCAAACCGACCAAAATAAATTGGTTTGGTTGGTTTATTTGGTTTAACCGAATAATGCTCACCCCTAAGTTTGAGTCCAACACGCCAATGACCACTGGTTATAGTGGTAATATATTTGGTTATTGAATGTGGGATTTTGGGTTCCGTGTTCTTACACATGTATTAGTTAAAAAAATAAGTCAAGCTCTATATTCCGACAAATAAATGCATTTAATTTAGAGAAAATCTATTAGAACATAAAATAATGACACAATTATTGACGCAGTGGATCTCAATCGTTAGATTGTCCCGTAATTTTAACTCCCAAATGTGAAATCAATGAGATCAAACGGTTAAGATCTATTATGTTCCATTTTGTGTTTTATTTTAAATCTAATTAACTGCCCCCTTAATTTGTGTGGAAATTTGTGAGGGTTAACTGATATCAAGCAATTAAAACTTAGGTCATGCTTTTATTTTATTTGAAGAATATGTTCTGACACTGTTTTTAAACGGAAAACGCGCATCGAAGCGCAAAGACCCCTTGGAGCGTAAGCGCAATGCGCAAACTAGGGCTGCACACAACCCATATCCAACCCGACCCAACCCACCAACCCGACCCAAACCACATAAACCCAACCCAACCCATCGTAATTCGGGTCGGATATGGGTTACAATTTGTAACCCATACTATATACGAGTCGGGTTTGATATTTTGTTCAACCCAACGTTATTTTAACCCAACCCAACCCTATATTGAAAAACTAATTTAATATTAGCCTACTTAAAATTAGAATAATATAGTCCTGGAATAATGTTTTTTATTCTATAGTAAATATACAAATAATATATTTCATATCAATCCAAACCAAATAGAATTTGACAAATATATTTTAAAGAGCATTTCAATGTATCTTAAAATGAAACACTTGTTCTACTATGTAGTAAATTAATTTCATATGATGTGTTTTACAATGAAATTTTAATAAAATATGTCATATAACGAATCAGTTATTTTAAATGCATTATGCCAGCTAAAATTTGATATACTATGCTGAATATTTTAGTATAAGTTTTAAAACAATTCCCTTATATTCTCAATTTTTATTATATTCAAGCAACTCAACCCAGCCCTACTAAACCCGACCCAACCCATACTTCAACCCAACCCATATCCAACCTCATATAGGATTAGATATGAGTTGAACTACCTTAAACCCATACCTATGCGGGTCGGATGTAGTATTTGGTCTAACCCGACCCAACCCATACTTTGTGCAGCCCTAGCGCAAACGTGAAGCGCGCGCATCATCGAAGAAAAGCACACCATGTTAAAAATTATCTATACACATCTTACACATGTAAATAATATGAAACATTATGAATTAATAGAAATAACGCGTTCAAAATTATCTATAAACTCCACCAGTTGTAATCTTTCCACAAAAATTACACTTCAATTTCTCTTTTTTGGTATGACCAAACTGTGTTGCATATTTCCATGCCGGGTCTTTTCTGTTATCACCGGATTCAGTCGCCATTTCACTACATCAAACAAAAAGGCTGTAACCATTAAAGTACTAAATAAAACTTATTGAGACAAATTGACAACAAATATTAGACGTAAATTAAACGAATAAAAGTCAGACAAATGAAGGCTGAAGTTGCAGGAAAAAAAATGTTAAAGAAAAGAGAAGGATTAAAGAAGAAAAGAAGTTTACCTCATTGTTGTGAGTTGAAGCCGTTGGAATTTCTTTGCAAGCGGCCACTATTTGAAGTGGAAGAGTGTATGAGTTGATATAATTAGTAGGCTGTCAACTTCCAAGATACTTTAATTATTTCTGGACTATTAAACTTCAAAGGTTGTCTCGTACTTTGAAGCTTAATAATTATTTTTAGACTTTCAAACTTCAAAGTTGGTCTGTAGGCTGTCAAACTTCAAACTGGTGCTTTTTTTTCTTTTTTCTTTTCAAATCTTTGCAGACTTCAATTGGGCGCGCATAGTTGGCGCTTTGCGCATATGCAATATAAGCGCGCGCTTAGTTGAAGGCGCCTCACATACCTTAAGCGAAGCGCTTCAACTGCTTTTTGCGCTTAAGCGCGCTTTTATCAACACTGTGTTCTTGTTTTCAAATTTAGCTCCTACGTCTAAATAATGTTCATTTTCTACAAATTTGCAAGAACATTTATTACCATTTGCATAAATATTTTAGCATTTTGAATACATATAATCAATTCAATGCCATTAATTATGGAGGGTCACTGGTAGAAGATTATCAAAATATTTCAATGGAAAAGTGACTGACATTTTCGTTTTATAGTGTATAAATTGAACGAATGTTGTTATTCTAATCCTAAAAGGTATACAATTTTCTATTGTATTTTCTTAATTCATTGTAAGATATTACTATATTTACAGAATTTTTATCTTAGTTTTCTTAACTCAATATAGACAATCGGGCTCTGCTTTAGAATGAATTTTGATACAGTAAAGCAATTTTTTGTTTATGATATTGATATCTATTAGCTTTTGTATACATACACCCCCCCCCAACCCCCTCCCAAAAAAAAAAAAAAAAAAAAAAACGCAGACACACACATTCTCTCTCTCCTCTTTTTATTTCACTTCCTTTATATGTGTATGACGGTTTTTATTTTAATATGACACTTCTCAACTTTACAATGACTTTTGGTAGTATGATACTGATGTTTATCTACTATGGCATGGATGGATGTATATTACTTAAGAATTAAGATGCATGCATAAAATGGTTCCTATTTAAATACAAGACTGTACAGGTTTAAAACTTAAACCCATACACTAGACCAAAATATTGTTTATTATACCTGTATGATTACGCGAGCGCGCGCGCGCACACACACACACACACACACACATATATATATATATATATATATATATATATATATATATATATATATATATATGTAGAGGGAGAGGGAGAGGGAGAGGGGGAGGGGGAGGGAGGGAGGGAGGGAGGGAGGGAGGGAGAGAGAGAGAGAGAGAGAGAGAGAGAGAGAGAGACTGTTATATACATATAAAGTTATGGTTCATGTACGTTAACATAACATCTTATGCGTTAAATTAAAATTTCACGTACGATAATAATGTCTGTTAGCTTTGAACACACGCATCCACACACACATGCATAAGTTTTGATGTGTGCATGTAGCATTGCTAACTTGAATATATGATTATACAGTTTTATACTAATTTTGATATTTTAAACTCAAATTTTGCTTATTAAATTGATATTTATCAGCCGTGACGTATACATATGTTTATCAGTTCTGATGCCCATGTGCATGCATGCGTGTGTGCACACACATAGATACAAGTTCAAATACCTCTATATAGCAATCTTGACATAAATATAATTTTATGTTCAGCTTTAAAATGACTTCTGATGCATTGAACAAATTTTCAAATATGATGCATATATTGATTACCTTGATACACACACGCGTAAATTTTGAGACATGTAAAAATAGTTTTGATTTGAATATAGGACTACGTTCTTGATTAAAAATGAAATATGATGCTATAAATCAAATTTTCACTTATGATACTGATACACACACGCACACACATATTGTATGTGTGTTAGATTATGCTTAGTTTTACAAAAAAATTGATAACATTGAGCTCAAATTTTGTTCATGATACCGATGTTTATTATCTTTTATCTATGTATGTATATCTACGTATATTGAAAAAAAATGTGTATGTATCGGTTCAAAAACACGTACACGTTCACACATGTGTGTATATGCCAAGGTTTCAACTTCCGGCCAGCACCCCAAAATTCTGTTCATTTCGTTTTTGGATCCGATGCTGACCTGAACGGAAATGGAGGAAATTCCCATTTTGGACTTTGCAATGAAAATGTCACTGTAAAACGGAAAAGAAATACTTTGTGATACCTTCTATTTTCTTGCTGTGTTCGTTAATCGATAACATAAATTTCAGATTCAAAACTTTTTTCTTTGTGAATAGCATTCAAAATTTAGGGTTGTTTGTGATGAGGAGGAGGAAGGACGTTCAAATTTGGGTTTGAATGTAAATAGGATCCGGTTGTTTTGACATGAAAATAGGATATCAAAATGAACTTTTGGCCTAGATGGAAGATGAGCGTTTTATGCTGTATGGTAGGTACGTACACCGAGGCATTTTTAAAAGAGGCTTTGTACTTGTAAAGAAAAAAAAAAAAAAAGAGTTTGAGTTCAACAAAATTTGGGCTACAAGTATGGTGAAAAAAGTGAATGATGAGGTATATGTTAAAAGTACAAATGAACAATGGAAATTGTATTGATATTAATATCTTGGTTACAACTTACAACCGAATATTTTAACGTGTGTATATTTAAAAACATCCCCCCGGAATTAACAAATCGGAATTTTTGAAACGAAATCGAAATATTGAAAATCACAGATAATTGAAACAGAACTGAAAAACCGAATTTTAAAACATGGAGCTTCAAATGGTGCTAAATGGGGCAAGGGTTTTTTTTTTTTGGGGGGGGGGGGGGGTGGTTGCTATTGATCCTAGATACATGACATAAAACTATGTTCGGCTTTATAGCGACTTTTGATACATCAAACCAAATTTTCATTTATGTAGCATCCTTATCAAACTTGATACATATGTCCGTGTGTATTTTTTGTATATAGTTCTAGTTCATGTATACAACGGTTCTTAAGTATGCGTATACATGTTCTATACATATATTTATCAATTTTAATACATAATTAGTGAAAATCATTATCTTCTGAAATGATGGCGTATTTTATATTGGGTCAATTTGTCTCAGGTCCCTAATAAGTTTTGAAATTAGGCTCACATCCCTCCCTTAGTTTTTTTATAAATTAGGTCTTTATTTTTCGTAAATCATCAAAAAAATAAAAAAAAAATCACGTAAATTCATAATTAAATGCAACAACTACTCATCATTAAATTTAGGCATTAAAACTGCCAAAAAACAACTCAAAAACCAAAATAACAAAAAAAAACAGCGAATCACCAGTATTATGCATCAAACGATGCACTTATTTGTAGTAGTTGCATACATTTCTGCGTATGTTTCAGTTATTCATCAAACTGCAGTATAAATGCAGAAATGTATGCACTAATACTGCAATAAATGC
The DNA here is from genome assembly GCA_030737875.1 of Allium sativum. Classification (NCBI taxonomy): domain Eukaryota; kingdom Viridiplantae; phylum Streptophyta; class Magnoliopsida; order Asparagales; family Amaryllidaceae; genus Allium; species Allium sativum. The sequence continues at coordinate 7,041,457 of CM060912.1, forward strand.
ATCGTTTGATGCATTAATTCAATCCTGGCCTGTTTTTCAAGCATACACAGTTTTTAAACATTGTTGCATACATTTCTGCATTTATAAGTAATAAATGCATACATTTCTGCATATATTCATAAGCCTTCATCCGTTTTAACTTTGTTGCATACATTTCTGCACTTATACGAAATAAATGCATACATTTCTGCAATAATTCGTAGTCCATGCAGATTAGTTCATTTTTCTATGCATACATCTCTGCAATTATTACCAATATATGCATATATTGAGTATTAATGTAGAGATGTATGCAACTTTTTTTTTTGACGTTGCTTCTGGGAATATTTGCGTTTTTTTAATGTTATAGTGCATTTTTTTTGGTTGAAAACACGTAAGTCCCAAATTAGGGATCCTCTTTGCATGGAAACATTGGGGAGGATGCCGTTTACATTTTGAAACTTTTTAGGGACATCACGCTTATTTTCACTTTTATATTTGCTTTTGAAATGTAAAAAGTATCTTCTTGCTATATTAAGTAGACATGCTTTAGTTTTCACAGTTATTGAAGTATTAAAAAGGACAATTTGACTAAGGTTCCTGTTAAGTTCCGTAATACACAAAATATCACTGTCAAAAAATATATGTAGTAGATCCTTGTTTTTAGAAAATAATTAAAAAAAACATCAAAAAACAATGTAAAAAAACTACCAAATTTTAAAACTTAATTCAATTTTTAATCATCTTCGTAATCATGTAAGAAAAGTAAAAAGAAAGGCTTTAAAAAAAAAACACGATTCAGCAAAACATGCAGAAATAAATGAAGTTTTTCAAAAAACGGCAGACATCAATGCGGTTATAGCCGTTAGTTGCTTACTTTTATGCAATTTTTGCTGAATGCTTCAAAATTTCAAATCTAATGTCTACACTCATTCAACATTTCATTATCGCAGAAAAAAAGTAAATTGCATACAAATGAAAAATAGCGTACTTCCAGAAAAACTACAGATAAAGAAGCAACTTTACAGAATAATTGCAGACATGTCTGTAGTTTTTTGATATATTGAGGCATGTTTACAAACACCATGGCAACAGTTGCAGATATATCTGCATTTTTTCACAGCAAATGCAGATGTTTCTGCATTTTTTCTTTTTTCCAGTAATCTTCTTTTAATATTTATAATTTTTTTAAAGTGCTGGAGCAAAAAATCACGGAAATAAAATTGCTACAATTTTAGGGATCCGTTTGACGATGAAACTTGAACATGGATCTGTTTTATTTAATGTTTGGTTTTAGTGACCCGTCCCTTATTTCCACTTATTAAAATGGTATTGATGTACTTTTATTAAATGAAATGCCTCAATTTATAATTTTATTTAAGATTTGTACACACTGTTCTGAGAACACAATTTTAAGGGGCATTACACAAGAAATCCAATTTGAGTTTGGGTACAACCTATGAATTGTATTGCGAGGTAAGTACAAAAATAAATCTTTGTTAGAAGACGCATTGCAGAGGTATAGACTTACGCTGAAATTTATTACTAAAGTCAAATCACTTCGATAAACATTGGTATTTTGGTTTCCTCAACAAATTTGCACTTGACTTGTGAACATCCATCTTGCGAATGGATTCTTAAGTAACAGTTAGATTGGACTTTTTTCCAAAATTTCAAGTGCTATGACTATTTGGACATGCTGGATCTACGAACCTCGGGTTTAGGTGGGAAAGTGCTACAATACCTGGAAATTTCTAGTAAGATAACGCGGATCTGATTTCGATAGGTGGAAATCAGGGCCAAGGAAATCCTGTGGCTTATATTAGAGCCACATAAAATGACTAATGCTGTTTCGGATAAAGCAACATTTCTGGTTTAAGATGATTTACTCTCTATTCCAGGTTAATACTCGCGCATCTGTGGAACACACATCCATACATCTGTAACCTTCTGAATTTATACACGCACGTGATTGACATAGAAATGTGTTTATTTTATGCTCTTATATCTTATCTTTTGTATATAAATAAATATTACTTGGGTATTGTTTTGTTACTTTTACAGATATTCCAACTTAGCCCGCATGCAACCAGAAATGTAGAAAAATAGAGTTCAATTTGCTGTGTATTTGCATTTTGAAGAATTGTAGATGAAGATATCACATCTAGTTGCTGTTGGACAAGAAAAAGATTGATAACAAGGCTTTGCACATCACAAATCAATGAAGAAGTGTCAAGGAAGCAAGAGGAAAAGAGAAAAGACCCAAATTTGCTTTATTTATCTAAGGTCCATTTATGTTCTCATTGTAAACTAATTGGTGATGTAATGACCAGGCCCATTTATCATTAGGGTTAGGGTTAGGGTTTGGCTATCTATCCTATATATACCCTTGTAATGACATTGTAGCCACCATCCTATATCTCATTCTATTCTCTTCTTCATTAATAAAACTCATTTTTTCTTTTTATTTTATGCAATTTTCTATTTCTTAGCAATTAGTGTTGTCTACACGATTAGATTCGGTAGAACACTATTTGTATTTTGCATTTCTTTTCATTTGTGATTGACCGTCTGATTAGATTCAGCGGTAATCCTAATTTTTATTTTCTGTTCGTTTAATTCTGTTCTGCAATTTTATTTTCATTGTTCTATTTTATCTTTAATCGTTGAATTTATTACAGATCTGATTAGATTCGAATCTGCAGTAAATTTAATTGCATCTTTTAATTGTAGTTTCACTTTCTATTTTGTTTTGCAAAATCAACCTCCAGTTTCGTCTAACACGCCCAAGAAAAAAATAAATAATAATGTTTAATTAAACCTCCCTGTGTTCGACCTGTATACTACACGCCTGTATGCTTGCATAATTTATTACAAATGTCGCGCTTTTCTAATTCATTGACTAGCGTCGATCAAGTTTTTGGTGCCGTTGTCGGGGAGGTAACGATTAAATTTTGTTATTTATTTAATTTCTGATTCGTGTTAGTTTTTGTTTATATTTTCCTTTTGTTTTCGTGTATATATAAAAAAAAATTCTTGAATAGCTGATTTGGTATTCCTCAATGATACTATAATCTTTTATACAAGAGAAAAAAAAAAACTTGCTACTTTTTCTTTGATTTCTTTCCTTTTTATTTCTCAACCTCTTTCTTTTCTTCTTCAACTCTTCCAAATTTAAAAAAAAAAGAAACTTTCAACTTTTGCTTTATTTCTTTCCAATCTTACAATCTTGCCTTCCTTTCTTTTACAAATCTTGCTACTTTTTCTTTTGTCTTTCCGTTTATTTCTCAATCTCCTTCTTTTCTTTTACAAATCCTTCCCTCTTTCCAATATTTAAAAAAAAAAAAAAGTTCAAAAATATTTGCTTTCCCTTTTCTTCTTGTGTTTCCTTTCTTGGGTTCTTCTGCCTTTTAAGTTCTGCTAATACCGAACGCACAGTCCCCCATCATCAAGACACCATCACCTCTGTCCAGTTCAACACGTAACCTCAACTCCAAACCCATCTTCATCACATCCAACCATCTCGCACAAACCAGTCAAATTGCCACCCCCTGCATCAAACCGCCACCCCCTTCATCAAACCGTGCTTCCCCACAAATTCATACCAGCTTCTGCCAAAACGTGAGCATCTACCAATCACCATCCAATTTGAATACCAAGATCCTCTACGTCAATCAACACAAATCTCCTCATCCACCGCACTGTACTCCTACAACCTCAGACATCAAAACCGACCACCTTCCTTCCTATCCACTTATCAACCCCTTGCCTTCACCACAGTACAAACCGTAAACCACCTCTCTTCCTCGTAACCACCGCATCTACATTCACCAAACAAGCCATCATCCTGCTCCAAACAAAATTATACCATCACGCCCCACTTCAGATCCACCATACAACGTTCAAGCCATCTTCACATCCACCTTCCATCTGCCAACCGCCCACTGATCAGCAAACAAATCCCCCCCCCCCCCTCACACCTTTTGCCTAATTCTGCCACAAGTACCTTCCTCTTGTCCCCCATTTTCAAACTATCCTACCCACCAACCCGCAGTGCTCATCATTACGTGAAGCCACAAATTACCCCGTACCCATTTGCCAATCCGAACCCACCCTGTCAACCTCGCAACCTCGTCAGATCCGGTTCATCATCATCAACCCATACAACGTTCACAAGCCAAACCGCAATTCAAGAACAACTGAAATCTGCAACTTTGAATCCACCCAAAACCTTAAAAACTCAAGTAAATCCAACAGTTAAACCCCAAAGTCCGAATCCTCAAATCCCGAATCAAACTCGAGGCGCTCAATCACAGACCTAATCCGAGCCACTTTGTTCAAATTCGAACTTGGAAATCAAGCCGAGAAAAAAAAAAAAATCTGATTTAATTTTTGTACGAGATCCGATTCGAACCAAAGAAAAAAAGGGGTTGGGTTGATTCTGCCTTAGAACGCGAGTTTGTAGCTTGATTGTTGCAGTTTTTCTAGCTTATTGTAGTATTTTATAGACCCAAATCGATTTCTTTTAGAAAAATATACAGAGGAAAGGAGGCCTATTGAACCTGGGTGGTGTTAGCGTTTGTTACACGTGCGTGGTGCTAATCGATTTGTTTCCAAATTTCCTAGCACAATCTGTTTTGAAGACAATAAAGGGACGAGATTTGAGTAGCATTTTTGGAGCGAGATCTGTATTGTGTTGATTTCTTTTTTTTGAGTGCGTGAGTCTTATTGTTTTTGTTTTGGTTTACCTTAGTTTTTTTTTAGTTGAGTTACTTTAGTTTATTTAATTTATCTAGTTTTTTTTTTCTCTTCTGGTTAGTTTTATTTTCTTTTAGTTGTGTTACTTTTTTTTTCCATAAAAAAAAAAAAAGAATTGCCACTCAAAAAAAAAAAAATCAAAGATCAAGCGTGAGAAAAGTGTTCAAGCAACAAAGAGGAAATTCAACAATCAAGCGATTTGCAGACGGTGAGATTTTAATCGTTCAAGCTATTCAATTGCACTGGACGGACAACCATACCCCACGGTAATATTTTTCTGAACTCTACAGGTGCTGAAGCTACTTTGAAAATATAGAAATTGTTGTAAAATCTTCTACAGGGGCAGCGGCTTGAATGTACAATTTTATAATTTTTTGTTCTGTGACTGCTCTATTCTGTGACTGTTGTGTTGTTGATATTTCTGAATCTGTGGTGAGGAACGATTTTCCATAACTAATCACTCTCGTCGATTTTTAATTTTAACACGTGATTTTGATTTTCAAAATAATATAATTGAAAAGTGGTGATTTGTGAAGTTGACTGTCTCGTATAATTGGATCGCGAATATATATTAGTTCAATTTATTGAACTTCTAGCAAAAGAGGTTGCATACTACCCGTAAAACATTGGTCGTATCCCTTAGTATTTATACTATACGTGAACGACCATAAGACCCTCTTCCCCCTTCCAATTGAGTCAGATAATTAACAGAGCACAACTCAGTATTTTATAGTGAAAATAAATTCCGTCTTGTCTTGACTTCATTCATATGTCTGATTCAAAAAAATCTTTGAGAGAAATATGGAATAATAACCTGAGTAGACGTCCACTGGAAGAATATGAATATGAACGACCACTCATGGGGCAAAATTTTCCGAAATTTCGTGAGCCCAATGCCAACAATTTTCAAAATTTTCCAACCGACCAACATTTTCAAAATCGTAGAAATGATCGAAATTGCGATTTCAATTCAAATTTCAATAATTTCGATTATGGACCACACCCACATCAAAACGATTTTGAATCCCAATATAGCTTTGATCCACATCAGTATGGAGTTGGAAACCAATTCGAAAATAATTTTGGATATGAAAATGATTTTCAAATCGATCATAATCTTCAAAATAACGACCCATATCCACAACTTGAATATAACCAAGATTGCAAATTTCCCTCGAATTTTAACAGTTTTGGTTACGAACATAATTTTTATGATCAAAATGATTTCCAATATCAAAACGAAAATTCAAACAACCACCACATTGGAAGTAATTTTGATTGTGAAATTGATATGGACTATAATTTTGAAACTCAAGAAATCCAAAACGAGAGCTCGCAAATCAACGATTTTGAAGAATATCATCTTAACGTTTTTAGAGAGAGGGTAGAAAGGCTAGATAGACAGCTTAATGAAAAAGATAGAAAGATGGATGAACTTCTTTGTTTATTGACATCTTTGAAAGAGCAACAAGAACAACAAAATCAAATTCAAATAAGCGATGAATCAGAAAATAATTCAACTCTTGCTGACATTGAAAATTTTCAAATAACGACTCTGGAAATTGAGAATAATCAGCTTGATGAAGTTTTTCAAAATTCAACAAACGATTTGGACTTCAACTCTTTTCAGAAAAAAGATTTAAGCTTGGAGTTTGATCTTCCTCTTTTGGGCCGTGAGAAACTTGAAATCTTTGAAATTGAACAGAATAAAAATGTTGAATTTTTCAATTCAAATGTGGAAAAGGATTTTAACGAACATGAATTCTTTGGATTGTATGAGGAAGAGTTGCCAAATGAAGAAGAAGTAGATTCACATCACGAGTTCGAAAAATTCGATTTTGAGGGTTCAAACGAACTAGAATTTGTCAGTGTCGAAAATACGTTGTCAATTAACGAAATTGAGAAATGTGATCACACAGTCTTGAACACCACTCAGATGTCAAATTTCACTGAATTTACATACGATCACAAATTTTTGATAAATTACACTGACAAATTTGTTGAATACATGAATTACTTTTGGAATGCTGGCTTGGTAGAAAAACTTCAGGTTAGGACGACCCTAGATTTATATCTCCTGGACTACAAATCGAGGTATAAAGATGAGATGGTTTTCCAAAACTCTTGCTTGTTAGAAAATATGTCTAGACATAGTGGGAACGGGACTCAGAGGGCTAGAACCAAGTGTGGGGGGAAAAGTTGGTGGAATTCCTTGCATTGCGTGCACCGCAAACACATATATCACTGTAAATACGATCCATTCTTACATATAGTTAGACTGCATTTCATTCTTCAAATAATTTTGCATTTCATTCACCTTTGGGTACAATCTTTCAAATTTAGGAAACGTTTACAGTGTGAACACTCTTTAGTTCTAGTGTGGTGGGGAGTCTGCATTTCATCCATTTTCATTTTTCTTTGTTTTTATTTCTTTTTATTTTCATCCATTTAAGTAGGACCATCATACATTTTAGATTGTAGTAACATACCATAAATTTTTTTTTTTTTGAAATACGACTCATTTTCAATTGATACAGCAAAATTAGTTTACAATTTTTAGCCAGTTGAGAGTATTTTTCTTTCTCAGCTAAGTTCGAATTTGAAATATAATGAAAAGTTTAATTTTGAGGGATAATAGTGTAACCGGTACATAGGGAGATTCTTAGGTGATGGCCATGAAATCTACTCTATATTGTAGACTTTGTTTAAATAAGTGGAGGACTTAAAATACTTATAATGGCTTGTCAAATCTTTAAAACTAAGTTGTGTTAAGTTGAATTCGCGTAACTCTCTTGTTGTGCTTATAAATTCAATAAAAATAATAGTAATCCAAGGGTATCCAACATTGCTTGTATATCGAGCGTTGGTGTGCAAACCCGCCAAGCTCTATCCGACACGTTGTTGACAAAATCAAAGTTGGAATATCTTGGTCTCATTTTATGAGATTGGACACCTAAGGATTACCGACACGTTGTTGACAAAGTCAAAGTCGGCCTGCACAATCCGCCAAGCTCTTTACCTACTCTCCGTTAGTCCACGAGGCAGTGCATGGGTGGTAAACCTTGGTCTTTTTAGTTAGGTGTATGTACTTAATCATAAATCTTAAAATTTTATAGAATAAAGAATAAGCGATGATACCCAAACACTTCTTGACCTTATTGATTTGACTAGCCATACATGAGAAAATTAGAATACCACTTTGCAAACTGTGCCAAGCAAACTAAGAATTTATTTCATGGCTGCACTATGTTATCGACCGAACTAACTGGCCAAACTGGAATTTAACATTTGAAAACTTGATTTATATTGAAAATTTGTGACAAGTTGAGGTATCTAAAATAAAATCAACTGGTTAGAAATTATTAACTTAATTTGTTGTACCACTTTCCTGAAATAAGTCGTGTTGTCATTTTTCGTTTTTATTTTTGCATATGTCCATTGCATTCATGTAGTTTCATTAGAATCATAGCATACTGCATTTGGATTTTGTGGGTAGTATCCGCTGAAAACCCTCACGAGACACCACTCGTCCTACTAGGGACACCTAGAGGTTTAACGGCTTCTTGCATACGCTCAATGCAATCGTGTTTCCTACGAAAGTGGGACCTATCTAGTTAGTTTTTCATTTCTTGTTTTACTCGAGGACGAGTAAAAGATAAGTGTGGGGGTATTTGATTGACATAGAAATGTGTTTATTTTATGCTCTTATATCCTATCTTTTGTATATAAATAAATATTACTTGGGTATTGTTTTGTTACTTTTACAGATATTCCAACCCAGCCCGCATGCAACCAGAAATGTAGAAAAATAGAGTTCAATTTGCTGTGTATTTGCATTTTGAAGAATTGTGGATGAAGATATCACATCTAGTTGCTGTTGGACAAGAAAAGGATTGATAACAAGGCTTTGCACATCACAAATCAATGAAGAAGTGTCAAGGAAGCAAGAGGAAAAGAGAAAAGGCCCAAATTTGCTTTATTTATCTAAGGCCCATTTATGTTCTCATTGTAAACTAATTGGTGATGTAATGACCAAGCCCATTTATCATTAGGGTTAGGGTTAGGGTTTGGCTATCTACCCTATATATACCCTTGTAATGGCATTGTAGCCACCATCCTATATCTCATTCTATTCTCTTCTTCATTAATAAAACTCATTTTTTTCTTTTTATTTTATGCAATTTTCTATTTCTTAGCAATTAGTGTTGTCTACACGATTAGATTCGGTAGAACACTATTTGTATTTTGCATTTCTTTTCATTAGTGATTGACCGTCTGATTAGATTCAGCGGTAATCCTAATTTTTATTTTCTGTTCGTTTAATTCTGTTCTACAATTTTATTTTCATTGTTCTATTTTATCTTTAATCGTTGCATTTATTACAGATCTGATTAGATTCGAATCTGCAGTAAATTTAATTGCATCTTTTAATTGTAGTTTCACTTTCTATTTTGTTTTACAAAATCAACCTCCAGCTTCGTCTAACACGCCCAAGAAAAAAATAAATAATAATGTTTAATTAAACCTCCCTGTGTTCGACCTGTATGCTACACGCCTGTATGCTTGCAGAATTTATTACAAATGTCGCGCTTTTCTAATTCATAGACTAGCGTCGATCAGCACGTTCCATATATGTGAATCTGCATTGTTCTTCCACTCCAAAATGAGGTCTATATCTATAGTAACTTTAGACCAAGGTCCATCTGCAATAAGCTTTTATTGTTAGTCGTTTTTTTATCAGAAAGCTTCATTATGATAAATGAGACCTATTATGTATGCTGATGACCTTCTTAATTATATATATATGCTGTTTAGGCACGTGGAGTACGCTTTGAGTTCCGCAAGGGTGCAACTGATCATACATACATGAGAATCGATGGTGAACCATGGAAGCAACCACTTCCGCTGGACGACGACAAAGTAGTGGTTGAGATATCACATTTAGGGCAAGTGAACATGCTTGCAACTCACAGCTGCATTTCTAAAAGCATGTACGACCCTACCTCGCCTTCTTCTCATCGCCATGACCATGATTCTTCAAGTGATCAAGACTCCGAAGAAGAATATATCGAAGCAAGGAAAAAATTTGGAGCCGCAGACACCTTTAAACTCACCTAAAGTCATCCTTTTTGTTTATTTTGAATGGACCGGTTTAATGACTGCTAAATTCTGTGTATAGGCTTTAAGAAAAGGTAGCTGATTCCTACTATTGGGTTAGAAATTTATGCTATGTTAGCAAGCGAGGTTTGGGTTTAGGGTTTAGATGTGTGTGTGTATATAAACTTAGTATATGTGCAGAAGCAGTCGATGTTTTAGAAATATGGGTTATTAAACTTTGATCTGCTTGTTTGCTAACATTTGAACATTTTGATTTTTATATATGAATAAAGTTTCATATTTGCTACTTTAGAAATTGCAGTTTATGCAGATTATTGACTATGTTACCCTCATCGTCTGTAATCTCGTCTATAACTAGGGATGAGCATTATTCGGTTAAACCAAATAAATCAATTAAACCAATTTTATTTGGTCGGTTTGGTTCGGTTTTGAAATTACTTTGGTTTGTAATTGGTTCGGAAAAATATTTAGTTTGGTTATCGATTTAGCCAAATTAACCGAATTTTTAGTATATTTTCAAAACTATCGATATTATAATAACTATTTTATGTTAGTTTAGTTATTTAAGTAAATTTTAATCATCACTTATGTGTCAAAATTATTATTTGAAAGCATAAAAGATCATAAATAATAATACTCTAGTCATATACTTATATTTTTTTTTCAAATTATAATGAATATTCCAAACACAAATTGTATAACACTTTTAGTTTGGTTTAATCGGATAACCAACCGAACCAACCAACTTTAATTTGGTTGGTTTGGTTTGGTTTTCAATTTTATTGGTTTTTGTTTGGTTTGACAAATTTCATCATCGGATAAACCAAACCAACCAAACGCTCACCCCTATCTATAATCGCCGTTAATAGTTATAAATTCTTATACAGTAACAGTTTATGATGGTGAATTGTCATATTTTCCAATTTTGAAGCATGTTGTACGCGTATTTTCGATCACATGCATTATTGATAATAAATCCATTTAGTTCTACTTTATTTTTCAACTTTATTTACTTGTATACAAAATAATCATACATGCATATGTTGTTAGTTCATGCATACATACGTCGTTAATATGCAACTTATCTTTTAAAATTAAAATTATGTTTAATAGTAAATATCATGTAAAACAATCGTTTGTAGTTGATATGTTTAATCGTAGTTATTTTATTTTTCAACTATTATCGTAATCATTACCGCTATAGATGTTAATAGTACGAACTGTTATGCGGTTGATAGTTCAACATTAGCTACCCTAAGCTATTGTCATCTGGATTGGCCAAGATGGTCATTCTATCTTCATATACGCAAGCATGAATGTGTGTTCGTTTTGTTGTCGTTCATTGTTTCTCCATTAGCAACTGATGGTTTATGCATTAGTAGTTTTTGATCTGCCCTTGTCCTGATGATATATTCAACTTTGTCTTTGTACAGAAATTTTTATGCATCCGTTTTCAAATTTGTTAGCAAACTTTCAAGCACATTTAAGGATTATAAAACAAATGTAGGTTGTTGATATGACCATTTGTAGCTAGAGTATCTCCAACACGATGACTGAAGGCACCAGTAGACCGCCATGCAAAAATGTATCGTGTCAAAAATATAACCTTACCCTCTTATTCAACTCATTTGACCTAATTACGACTTTATTGGGTCAACTCATTTATAAATTATTATTAAATGAGTCATAAAAGGAATGACTCCTTTTTAAAAGGGTTAAAAATAAGTAACTCATTTAATCATTTAACTCCACCAACATATGAAATTGCTATTTTTTTGTTTAATTTGCAATAACTTTTTTATACTACATTAGAATCGGACGAAACTCCAACCGATAACTCTTGCCTAAATTACGGATAACATGAAATACCTGAATATTTCGTCTTGTAAATGAACACTGTAGTTCTCCGAGGTGGCTAGCAGTTGTATTTAAAAAATAATATGCTATATCTCATATTTGAACTCTACGTCCATACGAAGTCGTTGTTTTTTTGTTTAAACTACTAACTTCTTCATACTGCCTTGGAACTGCGCAAAATTTTGACCGATAAACTCCCACCTAAATTGTAGATAGTATACGTTGACCAATTTATTGGCAAAAGCTGTCACGACTCAACGGATCATAGCCCAACATCGAGAGGCTCGTCATCCAGTATCGATTGATCCCAACGGACGACCCTCTAGTCCAGAAAGTCCAAATAAAGTTCGGCCCGATCCAATTTCCTTCCAACAGCGGCAAAATACCCTTTCTAGCATAATCACTCTTCCGGCCGACCGGGTCAGCCTCTCCATAAAATTCGGATCGATCGGATTTACTTAGAAATATCCAGATGAGTCATCCAATTTCCAACGGAGCCCGATTCTCAAGGCAATTAAAGGGTCAAACGCTTCCAGCCAGAACACTGCTTTTGATACACCATAGTTCAAGTGCCACACAAGCCAGAATTCTCGAGAGAACTATTACTTAGCAGTAGACTGAATCCTACCGCCACAACTATTCCACCGTATCGAGCTCCATGTGTCCAAGCTCCAAAAAGAGGCAAGCCTTGTGGTGTGGGTCTCATCCCACTCTTCCAACTATAAGTACCCCATTGCTAAAAATAGAAAGGCATGTTGAGTTGCTATGCTGAATTCTCCACTACCAAACAATGCTCGGTATACTGGAAAACTTCCAACCGTGCACTTCAAATATTACAAGGATATTGTAATCTCTACTTCTCTTCCACTGAGAAAAACCAATTTTACTGTGTAATCCATCAAATATCAGTAAATATAAAGTGGACGTGGGCACCGATTTTGCCGAACCACTATAAAAATCTTGCATGTTTCCTGTTTTTACTTACTCTGTATTTGTTATTCGTGCGTTCTATGCACAATTGGGGGTTGACCGTCACTAGTGACCAATTTTTGACGTCAACACTTTGGCGCACCAGGGAGGGGAACGCGCCCGGACATACTCTACGACCTTCGACCGCCTTCAGCAATTTCTAAGCCGACTATGGCAGACAAGCGGAAGAAGGACACTTTAATTTCCCATTCTTTACCTGCCGATGCTGCAGGAACAGTGGGGGCAAGTCATGAGGCTTCCTCCTACGAAGACACATCCCAATATCTCACCAGGGACGACATGGATAAAATCTTGTATGAATTCAAAAATCAGATGGCATCTCTTAGTGAACTTCTCAAACACCAGCAGGGAGTGATGAACGACTTCCTCGTTCAGATGGGAAAGGGGTCTAACATTCCAATATCAATTGCTCCACCGGGCGAGGCTGGGGCAACAACGGATCTTCGGTCTGCGGAAATTCAAGCCCCAGATCGGTCCACACCTTTGCTTCCTCTTGGCTCAACTTCACTTCCCGATCGGTTACAGCAAGGGGCATCACTTCCAGCTTCAACTGGAGCTCTAGTAGCTGCAGACATGCAGGCCGATCCTGGCCAAGTTCAGAATCAGTCAACCGATCTTCTTCCAGCCCAGGAAACGACGTAATTCCCTGGACAACTAGCTCCAGAACAGGTCCAACCGATGGGTCGGCCAGAACCAGGAACATTGTCACACAGATCTGACCCAACGTCTTACTACAAACCCGTCTTATGCCGTCTCCCCTCCAACGAAGAGTTGGTGACAGCTACCCTCCGCGTCACCAAGACCACTCTACCGTACCGGTCCCTAACGTGGCGGAGGGAAACACTACCGTAAATCCTTCTAACATCGCGCTGAGCGGGAGCAACGCTGAGCCCCATATGGGTACTATTCGTCTGATCCTATTACTCCTAACAGGAAAAGATATGGTTCGATCCAATAACGAACGAGCGACTCCACCAACAGCTGAACTAGGTCCAGAGGCTAGGATACACCCTCTCCTTCACCTTCACTCAACTCTCAGAGGTCGAACCCAACCAACCGATCCCATTCCGAGCATGCTTTCGGCGGAACCCAATCCTGGGATTCTCACTAATTTCCCCAGTGTAGAATTGGATTCGTGGCAATGACTCCATGGAGATGGAAGCCAGCTTGCAAGTATCATCGAACGCTTCACCCGGGGCACATCTTCACAGCAGGACATGGATGACATCCATCGCAATCCATTCACCGGGAGATCAGAAACTCCCGAAATCCTCCAGGCTTCAAGCTTCTGGTCTTGGAGCCCTACATCGACCAGACCGACCGGACCATTCATCTCATGCGATACATGCACCACATGGAAGTACTCTTGGCATCGACCAATGTCATGGCCAAGTGCTTCCCCATCTTCCTCACCGACATAGCTGACATGTGGTTACGGCAGTTAACAACTGAGTCGATTAACAGCTGGAACATGTTGGTCACTCGTTTCATCGAGTAGTTCAGAGTCCACATCGCCCGATCAAAGAGCGTCATGTTCCTAACCTCTATCAAACAGCGATCTGGCGAGACCCTCAGATCCTTCCTAGAAAGATTCAACGCGGTCGTAACATTAGTCGATCGACTCGAGCCATCGATGATGCTTATGGCCACCATTGCAGGTGTCCAAAACCGATCAGAATTTAGGATCTCTTTAACCAGAGACCCCTCCCGAAGACATCAAAGACTTTTATGTCGAGGCCAACAGATTTCTCCGACAAGAAGACGGCAGCATTGTGATGGAAAGCCTCGAGGTGCTCGCCACCAAGGACGGAGGTCCATCCAACACCAATGGCCAGAACAAAGGAAAGGAAAAATCTCGGAAAAGAATGATCGCAATGTACAACTCCGGAGAGAGAACAAGTATGATCAATGCACCGAGCTCTGTTAGGGAATGCGGTATGGATCGTTAAGGAAAAACTAACACTGGAGGGGGGTGAATAGTGTTTTTAATGAATTTAAGAAAAACTAAAACTAATATGATCCACTATATGAATAACCCACCACAGAGATGATCACAGACATAGAATCAAAAAAAAATACAGAAATAAACATAAATAAAATGCATAAAAGGAAAGAACACACCGGATTTTATACTGGTTCGGATTACTCCTACGTTCTATCCCATGCAACACTGGATTGCACTGAGGTTTATTACTATATAAATATCCAAGTACAACGCCCTTGATTTCACGGCCATAAGGTTACCACCGTTTCCGTCACCCTTGATTTCCCCAACTACAAGGTTAACACTGTTTCCTTTCTTGATTTCACGGCTACAAGGAACACACCATTTCCAGACTATCCCAAAACAATCCAAAATGATTACAATAGCCCTATAACTCTTCAATAGCACTTCGATTCAGAGAATAACGAGTAGAGAGTGAGAAGAGAAGGAATTTTATATAAATAGAATTGAAATCGGCAGAGTATAAGTGTAGAAATCATAAAAATATGAAATGATAATGGAGGAATGAAAAGGGATGAAGATGGAGAAGAAGAATGGTTAAAAAATTCGAAATCAACCCTTATTTATAAGATTTGAAAGGTTGCAACGCTTCTGGAACATTACAAATGGTGAAAAAACACTTCCTTTTAAAACTGAAAATATGACAGTTATATGTCGATGTATGTTCTTTGAAAATATGACATTTGAAACTTTTTCAAGTGTTCTAATATATAATTCTTGAATCAAAATGTAGTGATATGAATAAGTATTATAAAGTAGAAAATCATATGAAATCATAATTATAAATTATATGAATATATTTATAAATTTATAAAGTTTAAAACTATATAAATATATAAGTATAAAAGTATATAAATATATATGAACTTGTAATATTTAAAACTCAAGTTTAAAATCAAAAGTAAAATAGAAAAACTTGATTAAATTTTGAATAGAATTTGAAAATAGAATTTGAAATTACAAAAATCAGAATTTGAAAAACAGAATTTGAATTAAATTTGAATCTGGAGTGCTATTCAGAGTCTTACATAAATTAGACTCTATTACTATATTTATATTGAACTCTTGATTACTCATGAGTCTTTAATATTCTCTGAATTCTGAATCTCTTGAATCTCTAAAACTCTAAAACTGTACAGTCTTCAGTATTAATTTCTGTATATAATTCCTGCATATATGTTTATATATATTCTAAATAGAGATGTCAGTATATGTTTTATAATCAATTAATATTGAAATAAGGTTGTTGTCATCAAAACTCCATTCTCTAACAATCTCCCCATTTCTGATGATGACAACCTTAGTTTATAAAATATTCATACCTGTTGATGCTGATCCTTATAATACTCCCCTTGTCAATATGAATCCTATATATTCTACTTAAACTAAGTCTATATTTAATAATTTCTCCCCCTTTGGCATTATCAAAAAGAAATTCTAAAAATACCCCCCTTAAATCCTATATCTATCAATATATTCTATGATTAAAATATTTAATTCTATACTAAAGTACTCAATATATATGACTCCCCCTAAATCCATGCTATAAATGATCCTAATGACTATATTATACTCCCTGAATTGAATAACCTTATATTTCCCCCTAAATCTATGATTCTAAAATATTATAACTCCCCCTAAAATTATGACTATACTTAGTCTAAAGTAGAAGGATAATAAACTAAGCAATCCAACCAATTCAAACAAGTAAATCAATCCAATCAAGAAATTCAAACAATCAATCTAAACAATCTAAATCAAATCAACCAAAGCAAAGATATATGTCAATTCAAAAACATTTCTTGAAACTTCAACTAATCCTAGAAACTATAAAGCTTCCCCTTAATCTAATACAAGATTAAACTTAGCCTATACTCTAATTCCCTTAAAGCTATAATAAGGCTTTAATCCAGACTAAGAAATAATTCTGATATCATATCTTAAAACTATGATATACGTTAAGTAAAGCAATTTAATCCAAAAAATTAATCAACCAATTTAAGTTTTGTTACACAAAACTTTCATTCAAATAAATTCAAACATAAAGCCAATCATTTTCTTGTAACTTCTATTTATCCTAAAAACCTATAACACTCCTATCAACCACAAATGCACAAGTATATTTCTAACACACTACTAATGAGATTCAACCATGTCAAACAAGTCAATCAAGTTATTTATGTCAAACAAATCAGACAAGCCAGTTAAGTCAAATAATTCAACTAGGTCAACCAAATCAAACAAATTAATCAAGTCAAAGTAAATATGTTATGTATTTAATTAGTAATCCTATATATTTCTAAGACAATAATTTCCCATATAGTAAACTTTTTATGGGAGTTAAAAGTTAATATGTAATGCAATGTGTGCAGTATGTTGATTATAATGTAGTATGAAATGTATGTCATATGTAAAACAATATGAAATGATATATTTAAACGAGATGCAACTTATGATGTGAATGATTTTAATTCGAGATGCACTGTAATTTATAATAATGTATGATATGAAATAAGATGTGTAATGATGTTATGATAATTATGATTTGATGATGATATGTATTTCTGTAAAAGATATTTAAAGTAATATCTAACTATTATGCATATTATAAGTTATTTGAATCAAACAAAGATAATGTTAATTTCTAGACTTAGGTTAATTATACTTATGAAAGTGATTGAAAGAATAATAAAGATAAGAGTTTAATTAAAATATATTCATGATAAGTAGTAAAATATTTAGAATGATTCTATGGAGTTAAATAATCTAGTAGGGTAGTCCTTATAATAAAAATTGAAGATATTTTTAAAGAGAATATAAAAATTGGATCATATAAAGTAAACTATTTTGATATAAACACATATTCATAAGTATATATAAAAACTAATTTAAAAAGGAATTAAAATTTAATTTATTATGAGATATACATCAATATTTTGATAGAAGTCAATTTTAAATTTATACTTTAGAAATCAAAACATATTAATTTTCTTAAAGAACCATTTATATGTTAAAACTTTTTAAAATAAATCTATAATTATGACAAAATAATTTTTGATGAAATCTGGAATTATAAAGTAAACTGTAAAACTATAATTTCTAAACATATTTAAGACATAAAAGTCATATATATACCGAAATATTAAGTTAAATATACAAGTTTTTATAAATCTAAAAAAGAAATCAAAATTAGTATTAAGTTAAAAATAGTATTTGTTATAATATAACCCAAAATTGTTATGGAATCACATGTAAAAATATATATGTTAAACTATGTATGTTTAAACCTCATATAAAAGATATATATATACATATATATTATAACAATATCAAGTGTTTGAAAATTAACATATCTATATAGTTTTATTTATTAATATACTTTAAATATATATTTTTGAAATGGAATATATGAAACATAAGTAGATGAATAAAATTTATAATTAGAGTTTGAATTGACGTTTTCATATTAAAAAATGTCTTTTCAAAGACAAATCAAAGAGTAGTTAAATTTTAAAATAAGAAGATATTTTAATTAGATTGGTATATTAATATGTATACTATGGTGTATTGACATATGAACCAAAATATTTTAGAATTATAAAAGGGATGAATTTCTATACCTAACTATGTGCATAGATATGTATATTCTTAAATTCTATGATGATTATGAAATAATTGCATGGCGCACCTATTTTCGCAATCCTTCCTTTTGTTTTTCTTCCATTGTTATGAATCATACGTTCGCATCTTTCAGAATTTGACGATGAGATTTGCTCTATTGCGACGGGCTCATTTTTCTGATCAGCATAGTATATTCATTTACAGATTTTGAAGACCGTATGAGAAAGATATTGATGATTTAGTAGTTCAACCAACTTGGCGCCAAAATTTTGAATTTGAATGAAAAGACGCTTCAGCCATTATAAATAGACCAAAAAGTCATGTCTCTTCACAATCTTTTTCTCTTCTTCTTCTTCTTCTCGTTTTTCATTTTCAATGAAACTTGCAAGGGCCATAACTACTTCATTTCTTAACGGAATTGGATGAAACCAGAGGCAAATCAAAGAGAAATTCAAGAGCAACGATCCAGTAACAGTTTAGGGATGAATTTGGATGGTATTGGGGTGCAGCAAGTCAAAACAGTAGGAGAGATGTATGAAATACCGTACACAATTTTCAGTTTTGCATGGCCAACTTCAAATAGACATATCTTACTCAACTTTGATCAGAATTCGATGCTCTACCCATCAAAACGACCGCGCGAACAAGAATTACAATCTAGAAAAGGATTTGGGACAAATTAGTCTAACATGTGGATGCAATTTGAAGATAATCGTTGAGTTTTGGTTTCTTTCTCTCTTTATTCACCAAAACTTCATTTGATCATTACTTGGTCAATTCTTGACGAATTCACATAAAACCAGCGGCATTACGAAGCAAATGAAGAGAAGTACAATATGAAGATAAATTGTAGATGAAAAATCCAAAGTTATAAATTGATCTGGTACCCATTTCTTTGTTGATTTAGATTATATGTATTCATTTCTTCTTGATGTCTTTTCATCAACCATCATTACTCTTCTCCTGCAAAACAAAGAAACTTTTCAAATAATCAAATAACTTTTCAAATAATCGAATGACTTCTCAAAATAACTAACTAAAATTTAAACAATAATATCATGATGGCTTTGTTACATATCCATATTTCAAAATTTTAAAAATTAAAAAAAAACAAATTTCAAAATTTAAAATTTTAAAAATCAAATTATGAGTTTAAACTAGTGTTATAAATCATTTCAAAATTTTCCATTTAATATTTTCAAAATCCAAATTACAAACTTTTTGAAAGACAAGGCTCCGATACTAATAGTTAGGGAATGCGGAATGGATCATTAAGGCAAAACCAAGACTAAAGGAGGGATGAATAGTGTTTTTAAGGAATTTAAGAAAATCTAAAACTAATATGATCTACTATATTAATAACACACCACAGAGATGATCACATACACAGAATCAAACACAAACACAGAAATAAACAAAAATAAAATGCAGAAAAGGAAAGAACACACTGGATTTTATACTGGTTCAGATTACTCCTACGTCCTATCTCACGCAACGCTGGATTACGTGACAGTTTGAAAATTTGAATTCGAACTTTGACTGAATATACAGGATTCAAAATAGAACGGATTTTAGCGAAACAAAAAATATTTAAATCTGTTTAAGAATATTTTTCTAAAGAATCTGAAAAATCAAAATTTCATAGCGGGAATCAAAAGTTATGGCCAGTTGAATATTCAGATAGTCGCTATGGAAGAAATATAGTCCTTGAAAATAAACATTTTGCAAACGACCTCCGTTTTTGACGAAACCACTTTTGTTGGATCTGGGATGTCAATTTATTACTAGGCTTCAAATTCCATAATTTTTGGAATTAATATGCGAGCGTGGCAAAGGAAAACGTGTTTGGTTAATTTTTGTCAAATTGGATCGACCAGAAAATGGCCATTTTTCAAATGGTCTCAGAATTCGACGAAATCGGTTTTGTTGGGACCATATCGTCCCAACATAGCCAAATTAATTTTTTGGGAATTTTTAGAATCAGTATATGGCCACGGCAAATTAAAATGTACATTCAAATTAGAATTTGAATGTTTTATATTTTAATTTGAAAAATAACCAACTGTAACAGCCGAATGGGCTTACGAAACATATTTCATTATGTTCAGAATAGGGATATTTAGCTAGGGGCGATAGTCGTTGGGTTTGAATTGGAGTTCGTATGGAGAAAACCCTATTTTTGAATTAATATAAATATCGGCGAATAGGATTTTTTTTCATTATTTAATTTTAAAAAAATCAGAAAAAATCCCGCCCCCCTAGTATCGTGCGACGGAAGTTGTTCCCCCCCTTCGCGGCCAATTTCCGGCGATTTGGTTCATCAAAACACCCTGCCCCTTTGAAACTTTTTGAAGCTCTCCCTCCCCTCTTCAAATCAATACTTGGGTCATCATCTATCGTCGCTCCTACGTCGAGAACCACCCCTCTGCAACCGCCGACTTCAAGCTGCCGCCGCCACTTCGTCTTGCCGTCGAACTGAGGGGAAGTACCAGCGTCAGAGAGCTCTTTCCAAGCTCGACAACGTGCGACAATCCGATTGTCCTCACGTGCTACGGATTGAGGGAAAATTCAAAACCTAGTTTTGAATAAAACGTGAAGGTATACGACAGTGGTTTTTAAAACTGTTTATAACACTTTTAAGTGTTGCAAATCATGATTTTCAAATAAAAATCATATTTTTTTGCTATGCTGCCGAAATCTAGTGAAACCAGAGACACCGGGCTCGTACAGACGTCATTTACCTTCTGGAAGAAGCTAGAACGCATTCCGAGCTTGCTACAATTTCCAAAGGATTAAAATCAATGTGAGACTTCTAAATTCAAATATGGAATGGAAATGCATTGTATAAATTATGTAAGCAAAGTATAATTATATATGCGTTGTATACCTCATGTATCGGCGTTGTATAAATTACATGAGCGATGTATAAATTATACATGAGTTGTATAAATCATATGTGTGTTGAAATGGAAATGAAATATATATATATATATATACTACCCTCGTCAACAAACCATGGACGATATGAATTGATTGTCATTGACATGAAATTTAGTTGATATGGCGAATGGTTGAAAATTGGTTGATAATGCGAATGGTTGAAAATAATTGTTTATGGTTGAAAGTAATTGTTTGTGGTTGAAACGAATTGGAATTGTTTGTGGAAAATTCAAATGATATGAAATTGATCTTAGATCATTTAGATGAGCCCCTTATGGAACGCCGCAAGGCTTAAGGTTGCGCGAGGAGCCGTACTCGGGATGGTGCCGATTTTAAACCCCCTACCGTTATGCTGCCGAAAATTTCATAAATATTCATGTGTTTGAATTATTTTCATATGTTGAATTATATTCATGTGTTGAATAAATTGTTTAGGTAATAAAAATCACATTTTTATTACCTAAACAAGTATATGAAATATTCATGTGTTGAGGTATTCATGTGTTGAGAAATTCATGTGTTGAATAACATTCATGTGTTGAATAAATTCTTTGAAAGATGAAGTTCAAATTTTTATCATATATGTGGACTATATAAAATATTAGTGTTTTAAATAAATTGTTTTAACAATAAAAATAACATTTTTATCTTATGTACGAAGTATATAAAATATTCTTGTTTAAAATAAATTGTTTTAACAATAAAATTATCATTTTTATTATATGTATGAACTATATAAAATATTCATGTGTTGAAAGGGATTCATGTGTTGAATAAAAGGATTGAGCAATTAAATTTACATTTTTATTGTGAATATGAAGTGCTAAAAACATTCATGTGTTGAATAAATATTTTGAACGAAAAAAAAATATCATTTTTGTATACGTCTCGCTAAAAATACACATGTGTTGAAACATATTTTTGTTCGCCAAAAATATCATTTTTATCCTACGTATGAAGTGTTAAAAATAACCGTGCATTGAAATAAACATTTGTTCGCTAGAAATATTATTTTTAGCTTATTTCTGCATATATATATATATATATATATATATATATATATATATATATATATATATATATATATATATATATATATACATATGTTGAACAGGAGAAAGCATTAGCCATTGGGTAAAGAATATATTTTCGTGCCCGACAAATAGGTAAGTCTTAATGAGTTGGCTGCGTGATTTTATTATTATACAAACTCCTGTGAATGCCATTGGATGTGGAGTGTTGGTTGCTCTGTGTGAAGTCATAAACGTCGCCATAGGATAGTAACAATTAATTTTGAACTACACTACATGACATACTTCTTCAAGATAGCATACCCTATCATATACCATATAAGCATTTGAAGCTTGTGTGACGAGGTTGAAGATTTACCATACAAGCGAGAGGCTTGTATGGCGATAAATATATTTCAGGTTGAACTAAAGACTGATATGGACTATATTAAATGTAACGGTAAATTGCCAGATTAATAAAAACCCCACACGGGTCTGGAGATGTCACTAAACATGTCGCTCTAGTCATTAAGGTATAAAAACCATTTATAGAGTGACGAGAATTTATTCTCTGGAGTTATGATCTATACACACTCCCCTGTGGACACCGGAATATATCACTATAAATATGTGTATGCTTTTTATGATTTATTGGGTGCTTAATACAGCCCAATAAATTTCCAAACCCCTCCCCGTACAAAGGAGGTTATGGTGAAATTTTCTGAAATTTAAAGGTGTTAGTGAAATATTTGAAGTGAAAAACAATATAGGAATCGTCGAAGGAATTATATTTTTACATATATAAATATAAATTAAATAAACGAATTGCACAGCTGCAATTCATGTTTTGGAATCGTAATTTTAAATGATTATATTGAGAGATCCGACCATCGGATTTTCTCGAAACTAGAACCGTTGGGTTCGCTTTGGAAAAATCTTTCCAACAATATAAAATTTGTTAGGATCCAACGGTTGGATTGTGTGAAATGTTTAATTCAAATCTGAATAAAAATACCGCCAGGATGAATTATATATATATATATATATTAAATAAAATGAATAACAACGCCGCAGTTCGTGTTTTGAAATCGTAATTTATACGATTATATCGGGAGATCCGACCATCAGATTTTCTCGAAACCAGAACCGTTGGGTTCGTTTTGGAGAGATCTTTCGAACGGACTTAACTTCGTTAAGATCCGATGGTTAGATTTTGAGAAATGTGTAGATCAAATTTGGAGAAAAACAACGTCAGGGCAACATTATGGCCTGAAACGTCGTTTAATAAAATGGAGCTATTTTTAAAAAGATAAAAATAGCAATATATCGTTATAAAATATTATAGGCGATATGGAATGGAAATAAACCGATTCTACTTGGTTTGCTTGATATTTGATGGTCGAATGTGTTTGACATGAAAATTATATAAAGAACTGAAATATGGAAGTCGAATAATTTAACCATGGACAGAATTGATTTAATTTATAATATACGTGAATTATTTGAAAATGCAGAGTTAATTCTCATTTCAAATAATTGATTGATGAATAAAAGTCAAAGATATGAAGACGGTGCAAGACCGGTGATCTTCACATCGTGTAGATTACTACTGATGCCTTTCGGATAGGCAGCTCCCTCGACAAGGTTAAGTGTTAGTGGTCTGGACGTACTTGTTGATCGTCCGGATGTGCGAGGGCGTCTCTTCCTTATTGGACATATGGAATGAGGAATAAGGTGCCTTCGGTTTCGTTCAGACCCAGAACAGACTTGTAAATGGATGTGTGTCTGACGTGTATTCTATGCTGTATTCGTTGATCTCTACTAAATATACATCTGTTTGGCGGCGGAGAATTTATTCTCCTGCTTAACGTCCTTCTCTGAGACGTACGAGCTCATAGGTTGTATATCGGTAGACATCAGTGGTATGGTGTGGATTTACAGCGTAGCATGCAAAGATGCAAATGATCAAGGCTTTTGTTGAAAAGCAGATTCTTGTGGTTGGTGATCAAAGCACGACTTTAATATAACAAAGCTTTGTGTATGGCGTTAATTTGCGAGCCTCACACCTTGGAATGCGTCAAAAACGGGATCGTGACTGCAGGGAGAGCACGACGTTTCTTTCTAGCTATGGATGGTGTTAGCGTTTTACAAGCCCTGACATTATTATATTTTTACCTTCATGGTTGTTGGAATACGAGGCGCCTCGGTTATATTGGTCTCTAAGGAGCCGATGGATAGGTACGATAGGACCGGGAAACGTGTGTTCAGGAATAACCAATCCTCAAACATAAGAGAGGACCGACCCTGAAGATCCAAGGGTTCTCTGCGGGGAATCTTGAGGCATTTGTTAGAGTGTCTCGAAGCGGCGAGGAGCCATCCCTGGCCTCGACTCATGATGGAATCCAAATTTCCAATATGAAATTACGGATTTGGTTGTAACTTATATATGGCGACATAGTAAATGGTAGCTATGCCGTCTAGGATTGATATTTATGATTGAATTTTCTTTTGAAACATATATGCACTAGTAATAATATCTAATGATTTTGCTTTACAAGTATTAAGCATATTTTGACCATTATAAGGTAAAACTCTATCCTCTAGTTTGCGTTGCGTTGTGTGGTGGGACTTGAGCCTTATAATGGCTGCATTTTTATAAAAAGCATTGCGTTTTTCAAAAGATTTACTTTATCTCATGCACTGGCAATCATTGTAGTATACCCGTTCCGCGAAAGTGACATGGTCCTATGATTTGCCTTATTATTGTTGTTAAGTCAGTTAAGTAGATTTCTCATACCAGTCCTATAACTGACTCATAGTTTGTTTCACTTTGCAAACTCGG
Source organism: Allium sativum (assembly GCA_030737875.1). Lineage (NCBI taxonomy): Eukaryota > Viridiplantae > Streptophyta > Magnoliopsida > Asparagales > Amaryllidaceae > Allium > Allium sativum. Next base: position 7,066,577 of record CM060912.1, read on the forward strand.
GTGCCCTTATTTTCACTCGGGCAGCCTAGTGACAAGTGACAGGTTATATTTTGGCTTTTGCACTGCAGCATGGAGTGCACCTTTTGGCTTGTATGGCGAAGACTAGATTTCTCAGTATTTTGGCTATTTGATATTACGCCATTAGTATCTTATGTATATGATTCCGCTTATCGCGATGTAGACAGATTTACTTCTAATATGTACTCTATGATGTATATGTCCCAGTGATCTTGATGTAGACTGATCATTTCCTTTTATGCACTAAGTTGTATCCGACACTGTGCTACTATGATGTTTATTACATATTATGATTCCGCTGTCATATTGATGTAAATTATTCTATTTTCTGTTTATGCTATTATCTGTACTCTGCTAATGATGATTATTGTGTTATATTACAATGATTATCCTTAATTCCGTGACACGGGGTTTTGAGATCGTCACAGGTGGTATCAGAGCTTTGGTTAATCTTAGTTCTGGAATTTAATACATTAAACACCTCGTCAAATAGAATCAGTAGTGTTCTAAGGCGAGTAGCTCATTAGAGATAGGATTAGTAATGTCCTAGAATGAGCTAAGCAGAATAGCACAATAACTTGAGCAGTACATCGTTTTTTTTTCCATATATTCTTCTGCTTTTACCATATCTTAAAATTATCACTTCTGTGAGCTTGACTCTTTTCTTGCTTGTATAGAACTGACTTAGATGGTTAACCAAGCAGCTAGAGGTAGAGGCGGCCGAGGCAGAGGACGGGGGAATATTCCCGTTGCCGAGGAGCCTTTGATTCAACCATCACAGCCCCCGCAACTGTTTGATTTAGACCGAGCGGCGAAGAAGTATAAGAATCTTGGAGGCAAGACATTCTCTGGCACGGGCACTATGACTGAAGCCTTAGGTTAGCTAAAAACGTGTGAGTAGATCTTCGGTGGCTTAGGTATTGATGATCATAGGAAAAGCTACATGGTTGCTTGGTTATTGCAAGACGAGGCACAACTATGGTCGGAAGCTATCATCTTGAATGAGCAAGAGGTGGAGATGTCTTGGGATGAATTCAAAGATGTATTCAAAGAGAAGTTCATCCTTGGGCAAGAGATGGAGCACTCGCATGACGAGTTTGCCAATCTCCAACAAGGAGATCGCACCGTTCAAGAATACCTCAACAGGTTTACTCAGCTATCCCGCTATGCTCCAGAGCTTGTTCTGACAATTAAGGCGAAGAATAAGAGGTTCATACATAGACTTTAGCGCAAGTACCAGAATAGGGCAATGAGCCACGTTATGCTTGCATTTGCCGACGTGGTTGATATAGTGTGTAATTATGAGAGCTTGGATTTGAGGAACATGCAAGTAGATCACGCAAAAAAACAAGCGGGCAAGAAGCACAAGACTTCATAAAGGCAGCCCGAATCAAGCAATACGGTAGCAAATGCCAAGCCGTAAACAAATTGGCCACCCAGGGGAAGTTGTTACAACTGCGGTCAAGCTGGACATTACTCCAATGTATGCACCGCTTCGAAGCGGCAGAAGACCAACCAAGCAAGCTCGAGTCAGAATTCTGGTGATATGTGAGAGTGTTTCAACTGTCATCAAAAGGGGCATATCAAGACCAATTGCCCATTGCTGAAGAATGCTCATATTGCACATGTATATGACGGGGTGAACCGACCAGCTTCTACTCCGGGAGCAGGTAAACCCGATGTTTTGGGAGGTACCCTTACTATTAAAAATATTCAAGTTTCCGTATTATTTGACACTGGTGCATCACAAAGTTTTATTTCAAGTAGCACTGTTAAAAAGTTAAAGTTAAATCTAAGAAAGCTTAAAGAATCGGTTAGAGTTCATAATCCGATAGGAGGTTTTATTGTTCGCAGTTCATATTGTAGAGTGCCAGTGTCTTATTCTTGTTACAAGTTTTCTTTTGATCTGATCGTCATGAACTTTTCCGAATTTGATATCATACTTGGACTGGACTGGTTAACCAAATACGAGGCCGAAGTAAGATGTTCCGAAAGAGAAGTAAAGATTAAAACAAAGCTTGGGCATATTACTATACCATGCCGTGGCTCAGAAACCGATAGGAAAGAGTTTTGGTCTACGCTGGACGTTATTCCCACTTTGTTAGAGAAGATTCCTGTTGTTAAACATTATGCGGATGTGTTCGAAGAAGTCGATAACTTAACTCCGCAAAAAGAAATTGAATTCAGGATCGATCTAATTCCGAATGCCAGACCCGTAGTACATCCAATTCGAAGCATGACTCTAAAAGAAAAAGAAGAATTAGGCGATCAAACTCGATAACTTTTATGGAAAGGTCTAATCAGACCCAGCTTTTCTAATTGGGGTGCAGCTGTAGTGTTTGTTCCTAAGTCAGATGGTACTCTCCGATTGTGTGTTGATTACCGAGACCTCAACAAGCAGACGCTCAAGAACAAATATCCATTACCCCGCATCGATGATTTGTTGGATCAATTGAATGGAGCGCGAGTATTTTCCAGAATGGACCTAGCTACAAGTTTCCATCAACTGAGAATTACCGAAGAATGTGTTCCTTTGACAGATTTCAGAGGTCCAGACATATTTTATGAGTGGTTAGTAATGCCTTTTGGCTTGTGTAATGCTCCAGCTTACTTCGTCGATTTAATGAATAGAGTGTTCAGAGAAGTCTTGAATAAATTTGTTCTAGTATTCATCGATGATATTTTAATCTACTCCAAGTCAGAAAGCGAGCATGAAAAACGTTTAGAACAAGTGTTGGGGATTCTGAGAAAGAACGTCTTCTAAGCCAAATTTTCTAAATGTATCTTATGGCAAGATGAAGTGAAGTTCCTAGGTCACGTCGTATCAAAGAAAGGAATTTTTGTAGATCCAAGCAAAATTACAGCAATTCAAGATTGGAAGCAGCCTACTACACCCATAGAAGTCCGAAATTTTCTTGGATTAACTAGTTATTATTGGAAATTCGTTAAGGATTTTTCAAAGATATCCAATTCATTAAATCAGCTTACAAAAAAGCATGCTAAATTAATTGGACCGCAGAATGTGAGACAGCTTTCCAAGAGCTGAAATTAAAATTGACAACTGCTACAGTATTAACGATTATCGATGGCAATCAGGATTTGACGGTTTGGACGAATGCTTCTATTGGAGGTCTTGGTGCGGTATTAATACAAAAAGGCCAAGTAGTCGCTTATGCTAGCCGTCTGTTGAAGCCGCATGAGAAGAATTATGCAACTCATGATCTTGAATTCTTAGCCATCGTGTTTGCTATGAAAATATGGAAGCACTATCTACTGTGTGAGAAATTGGAATTATATACTGATCATCAATTATTGAAGTATTTGTTCACCCAGAAAGACTTGAATATGAGACAACAGCCTTGGCTAGAATTTCTTGCAGCATATGATCTAGATATTCTGTATACGTCGGGAAAAGCCAATGTGTGGTAGCGGATGCACTTAGCAGAAAACAGCAATCATCGCCAATCTTATAATCACGCCTTCGTTGATTGATAAGATCTCTTCACTTCAGAAAGACGATGAATTTATTCAGAGGATTAGCAAGAGGATCAAGGAAGGTGAGCCCTCGAGTTTCCAGATTGATAACCAGGGAGTTCTGAGGTTGAAAGGCCGAATTTGCATCCCAATATTTCTAAGCTCCGAAGAGAAGTGATGGATGAATGTCACAAGTCCAAACTTAGTATCGATCCTGGTGTGAGTAAAATGTACAATGTCCTCAAAACGCACATTCTGGTGGAGGGAAATAAAAAGGGACATTTCTATATATGTTAGCCGGTGTTCTACTTGCCAACAAATCAAAAGCGATCAACAGAAACTTGCCGGATTGTTGCAACCGTTAGAAATACCAAATTGGAAGTTGGAATAAATTTCCATGGATTTCATAGATGGTTTACCTCGAACCAGGAAAGGAAATGACAGTATTGGGTGATAGTAGATCGTTTCACGAAGACCGCCCATTTCATACCTGTCAGATCCAATAGAACAGCTCAAAGTCTAGCACAAATTTATTTCAAAGAAATTGTTAAACTGCATGGGGTCCCCATCTATATTGTCAGCGATAGAGACCTAATTTTTTCTAGTAAATTATGGGAAGCATTCCAAAAAGAATTGGGAACGAAGCTGAATCTAAGCACCGCCTATCATCCTCAAACAGATGGCTAGACTGAGAGGGTGAACCGTATACTAGAAGATTTACTGCGGGCTTGTATTATTGATTTTGGTGAATCATGGGAAGATCACTTGCATTTGGCTGAGTTCTCATACAACAACAGCTAACAAGCGAGCTTGGAGATGTCACCATTCAAAGCCTTGTACGGTAGACCATGTAGATCTCCCGCATGTTGGGTAGAACCTGGAAACCGACTTGTATTGGGTCCCGATATGATGAGTGAAGCTTCAGACAAAGTCGATTTCATTAAGAAACGGTTACAAACAACTCAAAGCTGACATAAGAGTTGTGCAGATTCTAGAAGAAGAGATTTAGCATTTGCTATTGGTGATTATGTGTATTTGATAGTTTCTCCGATGAGAGGAGTAGTCCGATTCGGTAAAACTGGGAAGTTGGCGCCTAGATTTATTGGTCCATTTCCTATACCTTAACGAATTTGAATTCTTGCTTATAAGGTTCAATTACCTGATTGGTTTCCTGGAGTACATGATGTGTTTCATGTATCTCAACTCCGAAAGCATGTGCATGATCCAGATCTTGTTGTACAAGAAGCAGCGCAACAGAACTTGGAAATTACTCCAGAATTAGCAATGAGAAGAGAGCCGATAAGATTACTGGCAATGAAACTTTAGAGCTAAGGAACAAGAAGGTTCATTTAGTTAAAGTGCAGTGGAGATCCTAGAGACTGTACTTGGGAGATAGAAGAAAGCATTAAGCAAGCTTATCCCAATTGCAGAGTGGACATCTCTGATTAGCTCTAGTGTAAGGTACATTTACAATACATTGCGTTTCCATTTTGTTTCCTATTTTATTGCTGTCTCCTTTTCGGGGACGAAAAGTTTTAAATAAGGGAGATTGTAACAACCCGGAAAATCAGAGCCAATTTAAAATTTTTAATTTGTCTATTTTAATGAATTTGGAATAATTGAAATAATTTATTTTAATTAAATAACTAGTTAGAAATAGTGCGGCAGTTTGAAAATTTGAATTTGAACTTTAACTGAATATACAGGATTCAAAATAGAACGGATTTTAGCGAAACCAAAAATATTTAAATCTGTTTAAGAATATCTTTCTAACGAATATGAAAAATCGAAATTTCATAGCGGGAATCAAAAGTTATTGCTAGTTGAATATTCAGAATGGTCGCTATGGAATAAATATAGCCCTTGAAAATAAACATTTTGCAAACGACCTCCGTTTTCGACGAAACCACTTTTGTTGGATCTGGGATGTCAATTTATTGCTAAGTTTCAATTCCATAATTTTTGGAATTAACGTGTGAGTGTGGCAAAGGAAAACGTGTTTGGTTAATTTCAGTCAAATTGGATTGACCAGAAATTTGCCATTTCTCAAACAGTCTCAGAATTCAACGAAATTAGTTTTGTTAGGACCGTATCGTCCCAACATAACCAGATTAATTTTTTGGGAATTTTTAGAATCAGTTTGCGGCCTCGGCAAATTAAAATGTACGTTCAAATCAGAATTTGAATGTATATATTTTAATTTGAAGAATAACTGACTGTAACAGTCGAATGGGCTTACGAAACATATTCCATTGTGTTCGGAATAGGGGTATTTAGCTAGTGGCGATAGTCGTTGGGTTTGAATTGGAGTTCGTATGGAGAAAACCCTATTTTTGAATTAATATAAATATCGGTGAATAGGATTTTTTCTTTCATTATTTAATTTAAAAAAAAAAATCAAAAAAAACCCCGCTCCCCCTCCCCCAGTATCGTGCGACAGAAGTTGTTTCCCCCTCCCCGGCCAATTTCTGGCGATTCCGTTCATCAAAACACCCTGCCCCTTTGGAACTTTTTGAAGCTCTCCCTCCCCTCTTCAAATAAATACTTGGTTCATCACCTAACGTCGCTCCTACGTCAAGAACCACCCCTCCGAGACTGCCGACTTCGAGTTGCCGCCGCCAGTTCGTCTTGCCGTCGAACTGAGGGGGAGTACCAGCGTCGGAGAGCTCTTACCAAGCTCGACGGCGTGCAACAATCCGACTGTCCTCACGTGCTACGTATTGAGGGAAAATTCAAAATCTAGTTTTGAACCAAACGTGAAGGTATACCGTGGTGGTTTTTAAAACAGTTTATAGCGCTTCTAAGTGTTGCAAATCATGATTTTCAAATAAAAATCATATCTTTTTGCTATGTTGTTGAAATCCAGTGAAACCAGAGACAACGGGCTCGTAGCGACGTCATCTACCTTGTAGAAGAAGCTAGAACGCATTCCGAGCTTGCTACAACTTCCGAAGGATTAAAATCGATGTGAGACTTCTAAATTCAAATATGGAATGGAAATGCATTGTATAAATTATATGAGCAAAGTATAAATTATATACGCGTTTTATACCATGTATGGGCGTTGTATAAGTTATATGAGCGATGTATAAATTGTGCATGCGTTGTATAAATCATATGTGTGTTGAAATGGAAATGAAATATACTTATATACGTGTGTGTGTGTGTGTGTGTGTATATATACACTCCCCTCGTCCACAAACCATGGACGATATGAATTGATTGTGATTGGCGTGAAATTTAGTTGATATGGCGAATGGTTGAAAATTGGTTGATAATGCGAATGGTTGAAAATAATTGTTTGTGGTTGAAAGTAATTGTTTGTGGTTGAAACGAACTGGAATTGTTTGTGGAAAATTCATATGATATGAAATTGATCTTAGATCATTTAGATGAGCCCCTTATGGCATGCCGCGAGGCCTAAGGTAGTGCGAGGAGCCGTACTCGGGACGGTGCCAATTTTAAACCCCTACCGTTATGCTGCCGAAATTTTCATAAATATTTATGTGTTTGAATTATTTTCATATATTTAATTATATTCATGGATTGAATAAATTATTTAGATAATAAAAATCACATTTTTATTATGCATATGAAGTATATGAAATATCCATGTGTTGAGAAATTCATGTGTTGAATAACATTCATGTGTTGAATAAATTCTTTGAAAGATAAAAATCACATTTTAATCATATATATGGACTATATAAAATATTAGTGTTTTAAATAAATTGTTTTAACAATAAAAATAATATTTTTAACTTATGTATGAAGTATATAAAATATTCGTGTTTAAAATAAATTGTTTTAACAATAAAAATATCATTTTTATTATATGTATGAACTATATAAAATATTCATGTGTTGAGAGGGATTCATGTGTTGAATAAAAGGATTGAACAATCAAATTTACATGTTTATTGTGAATATAAAGTGCTAAAAACATTCAGGTGTTGAATAAATATTTTGAATGATAAAAATATCATTTTTATTATGTATACGACTCGCTAAAAATACACATTTGTTGAAACATATTTTTGTTCGCCAAAAATATCATTTTTATCCTATGTATGAAGTGTTAAAAATAACTGTGTGTTGAAATAAACATTTGTTCGTTAGAAATATTATTTTTAACTTAGTACTGCATATACATATGTTGACCAGGAGAATGCATTAGCTGTTGAGTAAAGAATATATTTGCGTGCCCGACAAATAGGTAGGCCTTAATGAGTTGGTTGCGCGATTTTATTATTATATAAACTCCTGTGAATGCCATTGGATGAGGAGTTTTGGTTGTTCTGTGTGAAATCATAAACGTTGCCATAGGATAGTAACAATTAATTTTGAACTACACTACATGGCATACTTCTTGAAGATAACATACCTTATCATATACAACATAAGCATTTGGAGCTTGTGTGACGAGGTTGAAGATTTACCATACAAGAGAGAGGCTTGTATGGCGGTGATTATATTTCAGGTCGAACTGAAGACTGATATGGACTATATAAAATGTAACGGCAAATTGCCAGATTAATAAAAACCCCATACGGGTCTGGAGATGACAGTAAACACGTCTCTCTAGTCATTAAGGCACAAATACCATTTATAGGGTGACAAGAATTTATTCTCTGGAGTTATGATCTATACACACTCCCCTGTGGACACCGGAATATATCACTATAAATATGTGTATGCTTTTTAGGATTTGTTGGGTGCCTAATACGGCCCAATAGATTTTCAAACCCCTCCCCATACAAAGGAGGTTATGGCGATTTTTTTTAAAATTTAAAGGCGTTAGTGAAATATTTGAAGTGAAAAACGATATAAGAATCATCAAAGGAATAATATTTATCTATATATAAATATAATTTAAATAAACGAATTGCGCAGCTGTAGTTCGTGTTTTGGAATTGCAATTTTAAACGATTATATCAAGAGATCCGACCATCGGATTTCCCCGAAACCGAAACCGTTGGGTTCGCTTATGAAAAATCTTTCCAACGATATAAAATTTATTAGGATCCAACGGTTGGATGTGTGAAATGTTTAATTCAAATCTGAATAAAAACAGCGCCAGAATGAATTATATATATATATATATATATATTAAATAAAATGAATAACAACGCTGCAGTTCGTGTTTTGAAATCGTAACTTTAAACGATTATTTCGAGAGATCCGACCATCGGATTTTCCCGAAACTGGAACCGTTGGGTTCACTTTGGAGAGATCTTTCCAACGGACTTAACATTGTTAAGACCCGACGGTTAAAGTAAATCTAATTTTGAGAAAAACAGCGCTAGGGCCACGTTATGGCCTGAAACGTCGTTTAATGAAATGGCGCTATTTTTAAATAAATAAAAATATCGATATATCGTTATAAAATATTATAGGCGATGTGGAATGGAAATAAACCAATTCTACTTGGTTTGCTTGATATTTGATGTAGAATGTGTTTGACATGAAAATTATATAAAGAACTGAAATGTGGATGTTGAATAATTTAATTATGGACATAATTGATTTGAATTCTAATAAATGTGAATTATTTTAAAAGGCCGAGTTAATTCACATTTCAAATAATTGATCGAAGAATAAAAGTCGAAGATATGAAGATGGTGCAAGATCGGTGATCTTCACATCGTGTAGATTACTACTGATGCCTTTGAGATGGGTAGCTCCCTTGACAAGGTTATAGAGGTAATGGTCTGGACGTACTTGTTGATCGTCCGGATATGCGAGGGCCTCTCTTCCGTATTGGACATATGGAACGAGGAATAAGGTGCCTCCGGTTTCGTTCAGACCCAGAACGGACTTGTAAATGGATGTGTGTCTGACGTGTATTCTATGCTGTATTCGTTGATCTCTACTAAATATACATCTGTTTGGCGGCAGAGAATTTATTCTCTTTCTTAACTCCCTTCTGTGAGACGTACGAGCTCAGAGGTTGTATATCGGTAGACATCAGTGGTATGGTGTGGATTGACAGTGTGGCATGCGACGATGCAAATGATCAAGGCTTTTGTTGAAAAGAAGAGTCTTGTGGTTGATGATCAAAGCACGGCTTTAATATAGCGTAGCTTTGTGTATGGCATTAATTCGCGAGCCTCACACCTCGGTATGAGTCAAAAACAGGATCGTGACTATAGGGAGTGCACGACATTTCTTTCTAGCTATGGTTGGTGTCTACGTTTTACAAGCCCCTACATTATTATATTTTTACCTTTATAGTTATTGGAATGCGAGGCGCCTCGGTTATATCGGTCTCTAAGGAGCCGATGGATAGGTCTGATAGGACCGAGAAACGTGTGTCCATGAATAACCAATCCTCAAACGTAAGAGGGGACCGGCCCTGAAGATCCAAGGGTTCTCTACGGGGAATCCTGAGGCATTTGCTAGAGTGTCTTGAAGCGGTGAGGAGCCATCCCTGGCCTCGACTCATGATGGAATCCAAATTTCCAGTACTAAATTATGGATTTGATTGTAACTTATATATGGCGACATAGTAGGTGGGAGCTATGCCGTCTAGGATTGATATTTATGATTGAATTTGCTTTTGAAACATATATGCAATAGTAATAATATGAAGTGATTTTGCTTTACATGTACTAAGCATATTTTGACCATTGTAAGGTAAAACTCTATCCTCTAGTTTGCGTTGCATTGTGTGATGGGACTTGAGTCTTATAATGACTGCATTTTAATAAAAAACATTGCGTTGTTCAAAAGATTTACTTTATCTCATGCACTGGCAATCACTGGAATATACCTGTTCCGCGAAAGTGGCGTGGTCCTATGATTTGCCTTATTATTGTTGTTAAATCAGTTAAGTCGATTTCTCATACCAATCCCATGACTGACTCATAGTTTGTTTTACTTTGCAAACTCGGGTGCCCTTATTTTCACACGGGCAGCCTAGTGACAGGTGACAGTTCATATTTTGTCTTTTGCAATGCAGCATGGAGTGCACCTTTTGGCTTGTATGGCGAAGACTAGATTTCTCAATATTTTGGCTATTTGATATTCCGCCACTAGTATCTTATGTATATGATTCCGCTTATCATGATGTAGACAAATTTACTTCTATTATGTACTCTACGATGTATATGTTCCATTGATCTTGATGTAGACTGATCATTTCCTTTTATGCACTAAGTTGTATCCTGCACTGTGCTACTCTGATGTTTATTACATATTATGATTCCGCTGTCATATTGATGTAAATTATTCTATTTTATGTTTTTGCTATTATCTATACTCTGCTAATGATGATTAATGTGTTATATTCCAATGATTATGCTTAATTACGTGACACGGGGTTTTGAGATCGTCACAATCAATATTCAAGTACAACACCCTTGATTTCGCGGCAACAAGGTTACCATTGTTTCCATCACCCTTGATTTCCTCGGCTACAAGGAACACACCGTTTCCAGACTATCCCAAAACAATCCCAAGTGATTATAACATCCCTATAACTCTTCAATAACATTTCGATTCAAAGAGTAACGAGTAGAGAGTAAGAAGAGAAGAAGTTTTTTGCCAATAGAATTGAAATCGGCAGAGTATAAGTGTAGAACTCATAAAAATATGAAATAATAATGGAGGAATGAAAAGAGATGAAGATGGAGAGTGGTTAAAAAATTTGAAATCAACCCCTATTTATAAGATTTGAAAGGTTGCAACACTTCTGGAACGTTACAAATGGTGAAAAGACACTTCCTTTCAAAACTGAAAATATGACAGTTATATGTCGAGTTGGCCACAAATGTATGTCGACATATATTCTTTGAAAAATTGAAAATTGAAATTTTTTTCAAGTGTTTTAATATATATATATATATATATAATTTTGGAAATTCTTGAATTAAAACATAGTGATATAAATAAGTATTATAAAGTAGAAAATCATATGAAATCATAAATATAAATATAAATTATATGAATATATTTATAAAATTATAAAGTTTTAAACTATATAAATATTTAAGTATATAAATATATATAGACTTGTAATCTTTGAAACTCAAGTTTAAAATCAAAAGTAAAATAGAAAAACTTAATTAAATTTTGAATAAATTTTGAAAATAGAAATTGAAATTTAAAAACCAGAATTTGAAAAACAGAATTTGAACTTGAACCTGGTGTGCTATTCAAAGTCTGACATAAACTAGACTCTATTACTATATTTATCTTGAAATCTTGGTTTCTTGATTGCTCATGAGTCTTGAATCTTCTCTAAATTCTAAATCTATAAAAATTTAAAACTGTACAGTCTTCAGTATTAATTGCTATATACAAATCTTGCATATATCTGTGTGTATATATATTCTAGATTGAGATGTTAGTATATATTTTATAATCAGTTAATATTGAAATAAGGTTGTTGTCATCAAAACTCCATTCTCCAACAAGCTCAGCTCCTCCCTACTCGATATCTATCTTGACGTACAAGGATCTCTACCCTTCCCAAAACCTCCTTGAAGGGTGCCAACCCAAAAGGAACTCGACTCTGAGTAGCACCGCATGTACCACAACATGGGAGGTCATAGCACCAGTGAGTACTGGCACTTGAGCGATCTCATCGAGGATAGGGTTAGGCATGGAGAACTGCCTGAGTATGTCAAGAAAACCACACAGGCCCTGCCGCCACAAACTTCTGCCTAAGCTCCTCAGGCCAGTCCTCGATCTCCTAGAAACGGAAAGGACCCCGAGCCCAGCAATCGCAACATCATCATCAATTAATAAAATTTATAATTTTTCCCATTTCTTGAGACATAAGAAATGAACTTTTATTATTTCCTTCAATAATATGGGTATGCTGAAGTACACACGTACAGAGTTAGGATTTAGCTCTTAGGCATGCTCTGGGTTCAGCTATTGCCCACTTAGAATTTATTTTTATTCCCTTTTAATTACTCTTTAGCAACAATAAAACTTTCCTTTTCGAACATGGATTATGTTTGGACGATTCAAGCCGAGCATGATCGATGCTCGCCAATTCAAATATGGTCAGTACTAGCCACCGTTTCCAAGCTACGGTCGATGCTTGCCACCATATCTAAACCAACTCCATGAGCCGAGTATGGTTAAAACTCCATAAACCGAGTATGGTTAATACTCGCCAACTTCTTAAGTCGGGTATGGTTAATACTCGCCAATCCCATATGTCGAGAATGGTTAGTACTTGCCGCTTTCTTAAGCCGGGTATGATCGCCACTCTCCAGACTTCACAATACACTTTCAAAAGAAAAGCATGGTTTATTCTCAAACCTTCTGATCACTCACTTAAACATGGTCAAGATCCGACATTGGAAACCCAGGAACAACCGACTAATACTGTTTCACTAGGCAAAGCCGAGTATGGTATATGCTCGCCTGCTCTTTAAGCCGGGTATGGTTAATACTTGCTACTATTTCCTAACCGAGCTCGCAGCCATCTCTAAACCGAGAATGGCCCATACCATCTATGCAGGGCATTGGATATCATGACAAAGTCTTTCTTTTAATCTCGTAACATTCCCGACCTTAATACGGTCTTCGGTGGTAGTCGGTTTTCTGGCCTTAATACGATCTATGCCAATCATCGTTTTTTCGGCCTACAACCATCGGGATCGTCGGTCATCCGGCCTTAATATGGTTCGATACAAACCATAGATTTCTGCACATTAAGCACCAATACAACATCCAAAACACACCTCCCTTTACCAAAAAAGGTATGTTTTTAGGGGCAAAGTGTTGACCAACTTTTTGGCAAAAGCTGTCACGACTCAGTGGATCAGAGACCAACATCGAAAGGCTCACCATCCAGTGCCGACTGATCCCAGCGGACGACCCTCCAGTCCAGAAAGTCCAAATAATGTTCGACCTGATCCAATTTCCTCCCAACAGCAGCAAAATACCTCTTCCTAGCATAATCACTTTTCCGATGGACCGGGTTAGCCTCTCCCTAAAATTCGGATCGATCGGATTTACTTAGAAATATCCAAATGAGTCATCCAATTTCCAACGGAGCCCGATTCTCAGGGCAATTAAAGTGGTCAAACGCTTCTGGATAGAACGCTGCTTTTGATACACCATAGTTCAACTGCCACGCAAGCCACAATTCTCAAGAGAACTATTACTCATCAGTAGATCGTGTCCCACTGCCGCAACTATTCCACCAGATCGAGCTCCACGTGTTCAAGCTCCGATAAAAAGGCAAGCCACGTGATGCGCGGCTCGTCCCACTCTTCCAACTATAAATGCCCCATTGATAAAAATAAAAAGACATGTTGAGTTGGTATGCGGCTCTTCCCACTCTTCCAACTATAAATACCCCATTGCTAAAAATAAAAAGGCATGTTGAGTTGGTATGCTGAGTTCTCCACTACCAAACAATGCTCAGTATACTTGAAAACTTCCAACCGTGCACATCAAATATTACAAGGATATTGTAATCTCTACTTCTCTTCCACGGAGAAAAACCAATTGTACTCTATATTCCATCAAAAATCTATAAATATAAAGTGGACGTAGGCACCGATTTTGCCGAACCACTATAAAAATCTTGCGTGCTCCCTGTTTTTACTTACTCTGTGATTGTAATTCGTGCGTTTTACGTACAATTGGGGGTTGACCGTCACTAGTGACCAACTTTTGACGTCAGCAGTATAGAACACTAGGATGTTTCATTTTGTGAATGAACATTGCATCTCTCCAAGGTGACTGATGTTTGTACTTAGAAAATAACAGGTTACATTCTCCTATTTGAATTCTACCTACGCACATGAAGTTGCTATTTTTTTGTTCAAACTATAATAACTTCTTCAGACTGCCTTGGACTAGGGAGAGACTTCAACCAATGAAATCCCATCTAAATTTCAGATAATATGAAATACTCGGATACTTTATTATGAACGAATGGTATGATGACCGACCATACGTCACCATGCTCATAATTAAAAATTTGCACTGTACAAGCACCCGATTGATGTAAGGCGATCGTCAAGGAAATGAATCGTAGAAAGGAAGAGAAAAGAAGGAAATATAAGAGAAGAGAAAGGAAAAAAATCAATCACAGAACCTATCGTATATCTCATAGCGCATCAGATAACATATAATAATAACAGTCCTAATTATCAAAAAAACTAGACAGTAATAACTATGCAACCATATAATCAGAGTGCATAGACTCATACAGATATACAGGACTGAAATAGAGTCTATACAAGTGACAAATAAACTCAACTGATAATCTGTCTCTACAAGAAATATATAACACAGTCAAGGCTCCACAGCGCTACACAATGGAATAAACAATACTAATATAAGTGTAAATGGGAAAGACGTCCTCTCTTGCTAATATGCCTACATAACTCGAAGTAATATTCACACCTATCACCTGGTCTGCTCATCAGCATCTTGATGAGCACCAAAGGTAATAAGAGGGAAATAAGAGGGAAACAAAACATTGGGTCAGATAACGATCCGTTTTGAGCGATAAGCAAATCTCAAAGTACATTAAAAGTCGTAATAATAAATATGACACGGAGGGTATGGAGAATCATACCAGTCCTGCCTTTGCATCCACAGAGTTAGCACATAGCAGTCGATATATGCTACACTATGATAAGCATCATAATAAGAGGGTGTGATAGATATCTAAGTACTAAATGGTGATAAATAAGTAAACATCTATAACATCCATCATTCATCCTCACATTCACTCACTTAGTGCATAAAACATATGTTATCCAATACCTTAGTCACCCAATACATCAATACACTTGTACGTTGAAATCGTCAATTGACTCTACCACAGATTCCACTACGCCTAGTAGATAACCCTACCTAGTCCAAAACGTCAATATGCTCTAGAGTTCGGGTCGAGCAAGTCGAAAACGCCAACTATCTCTGATACCATCCTTGTGACATTCTCCCAAGGATGTACAAAAATCTCGAATACCAATAACCCCTTTGCACACATTCTTCGCAGTAGAATCCATCACATAGACCGTCCATAAGACTCCCATCTGAAGTCATCTCAATATGTGAATTATCCCTGATGGTCATCATGTGTCGTAGGATGTCATCCTATGTTTCCCATCTCTCTCACTCCAGTAGTCACATCAATAAGACTTAATGCAATCTTTTTTGCATCTCGAAGAAAGTCGTTCATCGTAGCAACCTTCCTCCACATCCTGCAATCATCGTTGTCGAATGACGAGCCACTATGTAGAAGCACCACATTCGCGTCTCAAGCCATAG
Source organism: Allium sativum (assembly GCA_030737875.1). Classification (NCBI taxonomy): domain Eukaryota; kingdom Viridiplantae; phylum Streptophyta; class Magnoliopsida; order Asparagales; family Amaryllidaceae; genus Allium; species Allium sativum. Next base: position 7,082,321 of record CM060912.1, read on the forward strand.
CCATTGGTCAAAGAGTACTAACTTCAAATGAAGCATCATATCCCGCCCTTCGAAATAGCATTGGTGTCGATGTCAAATTGACCAAAGTGGTCAGCAACAATAGTAAAGATGCCGACCACTCATATTTATCGATAACGACTAATCAGATCACCTATTTAACCAAAATGGGTTAAATACACATCTAAGAAAAAAGTATGGCATTCGTTGCGAAATCCAGCTCGTCTCCAAGTACATCCTTTGTCTTTAGATCAACCACCAATCTCTAGTGTCGTTCCGTCTTCAAATGTGTCGCCAAACTTCAATGCTACTCGGTCGTTGAATCCAACTATGCACTCTGAAGCTCCTTCGAGAATTCATCTCATCCGTTCGAGTCTACAATCCATATACATCGACGTGTGTATTCGATTGATAAACATCCAAATCTAAAGAATGAAATATTTTCTACTAGTAGATCGCCTACGAACAACATTTTAAGCTAAACTAAGCAAACAATACAACCATGTAACCAATAGTCATATCAATTCCTAAACTAGAATAAAAACATCCATAATGACAATAATAACTCAAATGGTGTTCATAGCAATCAAAGTGATACAAATGTCCAAATTACCTAAATCTAGCAACATGGTCAGAACAGTGCGCAATAGCGCCCAAAGGAGTAAATAACGTGCACAATATCATGGAACTAGGTAAAATGTGATAATCATGGCTAAAATTACATAAATCACTTTTTAATAAGTTTTCTTATTATTTACAAGATTCAACTAACATAAATATTATTTTTTATAATCAAGAATTATTTAAAACGTCAAATTTACACTATATAGAAAAATACAATTCAATAATAGATAATATCATTCATCTTAATCAAATCAATCCAAACAAGCTCTAAGGCGTAAAGTTCGTCAATATGAGTCCAAAGGAAGAAACGACATCCAATTCTGACCTCGTACTCAAAAAATATCGCATATGTAAATTTGACCATTATTTTAATAATTAAATTAGCCAAAACAAGATTAGCTAGTAACTAATTATTTTCATAATTACCTAACCCTTCTTCTTCTATTTCCTATAGCCGTTCATTTTATAAGATATGAAACCCACTTCTTCAAGCTCTCTCTCTCTCTCCCCTCCTTTCTACTCTATCTCTCAACGGACCAACGAACGGTCTTCACTAATGAACCGAGCTACGTAACTTCTCCGCAATGCATCTGTACTTCAAGACCGCGGATGCCTCCCCCTAAAACGCGCCTGGGTCATGCCTCTCTGTGACTTGTGATGATGCATTTTACTCAGATGAACGGGGCCAAAAATCCATATAATGGTGCTATTTTCCATTCTCAATTCGATTTCGACCCTAATTTCCCTTCTCGACGTTCGTAGCTCGCCAAAACCCCAACCCCAGCTTGTAAGGGATACACGGCCATGCCAAGAGAATTGATTGAGTGCTTCAAAATGGGTATGAGATTGAAGAGAAAACTTCAAGAATTTAGAAACCGATTTCATGATTTATAGTGGCCTTGACCGACATAAATTAATTATTGAAGATGAAAGAAGAGTGTCGACCATGAATTCATGAAGAAGAAAGTTACAAAAGTCGACTAATGAGAGAATTAGGTTTAATGACTAATTGGATGTTTTTACAATCTCATTATACTCGAATGTCGATAATTCTACTTCCGAAACTAACACACATTTTAAGTGTGCACAACCAAACGGTACATTCGATTGCTATGAAACTTAATGGCATACAAAAACTCGCAACGATGATTCCAAAAATATACGTTTCCTCGCAATTTGAAACTTTGCCTTCAGAATGACAATTTAGGTGTATATCGAGATCATTATGACCATCCAATGGTCCAAACTCAAAATATAGCAATCCATATCCTTGTTCTTCATATAACGAAAAATTCGGACTCAATGGAACTGATTCCAAGTCCTGATTTGGTTGTTTGTGAAAAATCCTATTTTGAAACCGTCAATTAAATAGTTAACGATCAATATTTAAATATCTAATCGTTAAAATATGGGTTGAAACATTCTTCCCACCTTAAAGGATTTTGTCCCCAAAATCCTTAAGGGAAAAACAACTTAACCCAGAACCCTCAAGTAAGTGACGAACAAAAGAAATTATCACTTATCTCTCTCAACAACAACTATTGAAGAGCCTATAACAAAGGAAATAGACTCGAAATTAGCATGGAGCCAACATTCCATTTCTTTGTATAACTATAATCAAGAATCGATGCAGCCAAGCCAAACATCTAAGTTGTATACTTATTTTTCAAACAAATAAATGATGAAAAATAAAAGTGACAACTTACTAATTGGAAGATAATTTGACTTAGCATTGCATATTGACTTTCTTTCCTAATTTGAAAAAATTCATGAAAATTTTGGCAGTATCTCCTTTGTGCTACTCTATCCAGAAAAACCACAAATCGCAATGCAAGGCTCATCCCAATGAAAGAAAACAAAAGCCCAAAAGTGGTTATCCATATATGGGAAATAAAATCACCAAAAGCACCAAATGAAAAAACCCGCAACTCTATATCTACTACATACCTCATTTTAAGCAAGTTTAGCATTTAGATGCAAATGAAAACGAATTAGTGTCCAAACAAGTCAAATATTTCTTTTTTGTACCAGGACATATATTTAACAAAGAGGACTAGAAAAAAATAGTAGAAATAACAACAAGGGATTAATTTTTTTAAATAAATTGGATTTATCTAACATAAGCATATCAAGTCATATATGAGAATTGTATCGAATAAATAAATGATACTATTAACCAGCTTTCTGATTAGGTTTCCAAAAGCAATTCGAGCCCACACGACTCGGCACATTGCACGGCCCAACAGCCCAAAGTGTCGCCAGAATACTCGTGATCAAGACCCAGATGAAGTCGCATGAGTGTGGGTGTTGCGACTGAACGAAACTGCTCAAAAGAAGCAAAGATCCCAAATCGGTATTTTGGCTTGCTACAAATTTCGTATCTGGCCTCACATCTTCTCAAAAGCCCAACATAGCCACTTTTGTATCTCCATATTTAACCCTTTTCCGTATCCCCATTGGTTCCCCATTTTCCTATCTCAATGCAAATGAAACCCTAGGAAAACATTTACTCCCGGAATCGGTATAGGAGGGTATGAAAACCTGGGCACAAAAGGAAGAAATACTCCAGAAAATTTTAGGTGTTGGGATCAGCATTCACGGATACAAAAACTAGAGTATGAAACACTCCAAGATGCAAAGACTTCAAGCACCTAAGCTTTGAACTAAAAAGACAAGTATAAGGATCATTACAAATCCCAGGATACGAAATATGTAGGTTGTGGACCCCACCACATACCTTCTTCTACCAAACCCATTAGCCCTTCGCCAATAATGTGAAGAGGGATGAATCTTTGCTCAATCCCGGGATACGAAATATGTAGGTTGTGGACCCCACTTCATACCTTCTTCTACCAAACCCATTAGCCCTTCGCCAATAATGTGAAGAGGGCTGAATCTTTGCTCATTTGGCACTTCTACTTGGAATTTGAATGTAACAACCTGAAATTTTGGTAATAAGAATTAATTAGTAAAATTTCAAAAATAGAAATTTCTGCAAATGATGGAATTTGACAAAAAAAACTTTAACCAATGCATTTGTCTTGAAATTCTGGTCAACTTTCATGTTTGGAGTTTCGCGAACGGAGTCCATATGAAAAAGTTACGGACGAAATAAGAAAATGGACAGAAAATAAATAAATCATAATAATTTAATATAACATACCTTATTAAACTAGTCTGACTGGGCATTTGACGATCCAGGCGGTCGACCCAAGCGGCCGACCTACTGGGTGACAGAACACCCAGTGACGGCTAGGTTTTATAGGGTTAGGCTATTGTATGTTTTTAACGAATGGACGGATGTTAATTAAAACGAATCAAACTGTCCAAGGCCAATTCCACTCCTTTAAATTAAAGGAGTAAGGCCACATTCTTTTCCATAACAAATCTGTAGTAGCAGTGGAGCTCTGCCATTTTCCTCGCTCTTCAAACCAAATTTCTAAATTAAAAATATATTCATATACAAAAAATCAAATCTAGTTCATATATAATTAAGAGGATTATGCAAATCGACGCTCCAAATCAGATTCTCTCCTCTCTTCCTATTTTCTTATATCTCTATAGATCTGAAATTATTCCATTTTCAGATAAATTGCAGATTTATAAGAATTTGGGATTTGTCAGCCTAAAAGGTTCAAACTTTGGATTTGGATGCTTTAAGGTGAGTGGGAAATTTACGAATACAATTATAATACCCTATCTATTTCGTTTGAATTAGATCTTAATTTTTATGCCTAATTCTATCAAATATGTTCTCTAAATTGTTGTAATTGGATTGACACCCATCAGGTCTGATTGTAAACATTGTTAAAACTTGTATATGGTGAATTGTGGTTAGGCATAATGTTGATTGTAGGATTCTTAAATTAGTTTATGCATACTTCCTACAATTATGTTGTAATATGTATTGTGAATGTTGCAAAGCACTGTAGATTTGGAAATCAGCCCCGTTAAACACTATTTAGATGTTGCTATATTCCAAATTTCTATTTTTAGTGTTGACTAATAAATTATGTAGATAATGGATAAAATGTTAAATTGTGTGATTGTAAATTTAAAAGAATTATACCTATTTGTATTCAATATTGTTGGGTTATGGCTTAATTGTTGTAAATATGCCGTTTTCTTCTTTTTGAACAACAAGATATGATTTTGAATTCACATGAGGCATGACAAAAAGATTTAAAAAGGGAAAAGTGGTGCAAATGTACGTGTATATATATACACATATATTTGTGCGTAGTCTGCATCAACTATTCTAAAAATATATATAAACATATATATTTCATGTGAGCATAATTTACAATAATTATATCTAACAGTCTTTTTGGATGATTTGAAACCTTTTGGCAAGATTGAATGAAAAAAGGAATGTATGGTTATTGATCAAACCAAATCATAAAGTTTAATTATAATAATAAGAAGAATAAAAGATAACTACGTTGACCGCCCAAACACATTAAAATATAAACATACATATTATCCGTCCAAATCTGCGTAACACGGTAAAATATACATTGTATTGAATGTTTGAATAATATTCAATTATGGAATTATATGAAAGTGTAATCCATATTAAATTAATATATTTGTTGCGACCATTGTAGCCATCAATGTGATTTATTACTATAAACGGGATCACAAATCAATAAATAATAGTTGTTACCAATGTTGAATGGGGAAAGTAAATATAATAGGATAATGGTTATAATTCCTAAATTAATTAGGATTAATGTTGTGCACCCCAGTTAGGAAATTTGAATTATAACCACATCTAGACACAAGGTTAAGCTTAGCTTGTGGAAGAAGTCGGCTTGAAACCGACCGGCAAATCCAGCATCCATAGATGATCAGCTTAATGTGAGGGGTCAAATGTGTAGAATATAAATGCACCAAAACACGAGGTTAAGTTCAATTTGTGGTAGAAGCCTTCCCGGAACCGACCAGCAAATCCACGATCCACAAGTGTCAACTTAATGTAAGAGGTCTGGTTCACAAATAAAAAATAAATATATAACAAACAACAAATAAATAAATAAGAATAGTAATTGTCTGTTGGGGTACAACAAATAGATACCTTGGGAAGGATAAATGTTTGCCTTGGGAAAATTTGACTGTTATGGTCATAAAGGGCAATAGACAAAGAAAAAAGAAGTAAATGAGTGTAATAGGGGGATTAATAGATATTGTTTGTGGTTTAAATACTAAGTCCAGCTAGGGAAGTAATTAAATAATATCCCAGGGTAAAGAGGATATAACTTTCCTTACTTATATTAATGAATATAGAGCTTACAATTAAAAGTGGAGTTGGACTTAGAAGGTTAATAATGTAAAGATATTATTAACCATAGTGACCCATGACAATAATAAATCTTATGCATATAATATTTCCGTGGAGAGTAACTATACGGAAAAGACGTAATGATGTGGCCCACTTTATCCCAATAGGAAAAGGTACTAAGGGCTAATGGAGTACGAACCTAATAACCTTCGCTATAGTCCGCTTCCTGGGTCTTAAGCGGTTGGGGTTAAAGAGTCCACCTAGGAATAGGTCTTTCAGTATAGGGGTCTTTAATGACATGTGTGTGTATTGCCTACCTATACCTAGAAACTTAAAATGTCAAATATGGCTACCTACCCTACAGGAAGTATGAAGCGACTAAGGGGGTTATCCAATAAGGTCAGGAAGAGGTATAGCAAGTGATAAAATACCATCCCTTAGCTTATACTGGGTAAGGGTATATGCGTGCATGACGGAAGCCTTAACTAGTAGGACCCGTAGCTAGTGCTCATCGGTTACAAGTTATCGAGAGGTATTGAGCGACCAATAAGTCCATCGACCAATAAGTCCGCCTAGGGTTTTAGTTTGGCTTTCGGTTCTCGTTCTCTCTCATACTCGGTATTGGAAAAGTGACTTACTTTGAAAAAGGTAGTTACTTGAGTTAATACTAGTTTATACTACTTTGTTTCTACTGTTCTAATTATGCTCATGTTCATTTATTGCAGGTATCAGATTTACACGCTCTATGCTTGGATATGTTCAAGTTTTGATTTTTGTCGAAATTTGGGTGTAGAAAAGTGTGGGGTGTTACATTTGGTATCAGAGCTTAGGTTAAACGATCAGAGGAACTAGTTAAATTAGGACTCGTGGGAGAACATAATTTTATTTTATTTTTTGTTTTGGTCGTCTTTCTTACTCAACTTATATTTATTTCGACAATGAATTAGCTGTGGGCATAATTATAGTAAAAATGCGCTTTAAGCGACTAAGAGTTGAAATATGTTGAGTTCGGATTTCTAGCCAATTCTGTCTTACCCCACAGTACGTTGGCGATCTTGTTGTGAAGAGCATGAGGACGACTTATGGTGGATTCCATTGATTAGAGTTTGGAGACTGGAAAAAAATCTTGTTACAATTGAGATTGTCGTGATTTTTGCTTTTTGGTTTCGTTTGGTAGTTCCGATTAAGACCATTGCTCGATCCAAAACGAAAAAAGTCCATGTTAGTATGTCATATCCATTTCGGGAATATAATTACATGGTATATCTATTCGTTACTTTGTTAAATTTCCGAATCTACCTTTATTGAAATGTTCATTTGAGTTCTTAGCCTTGTATTCGAAGAAATTTAACTATTTCGAAAAATAAAATGGGTTCCAATGGTTTTGAACTATTGTTTCAGAAAATGGTGTATTGAAGGACTAGTTTTATAAAGATACTGTTTTTTTTAGATTTTAATGTATACGTGTTTCAAAATTTTTAGGGGTTTGTGTAATTTTAATAAATATAATCCGATTGGTACGAAGAAAGGAATTATAAATGACAAGGAATATACCACTGAACTTAAGAATAATAAATATCCATTCCTTGTGATTTTTAGTATCCATCTAGTTTATTGAAATTGTCACAACTAATCCTTAATATTTTAAAGCTCCAACATTTTTAAACACGAAAAGGTTTTTCAGTTTGTAATATAAACTGGAATATAAATAATAATAGTGATAATAAAATGGATTTATAAATACGAAACCAATTGTTTATAATAAATTCCATTGTTGGAATAGTTTTAAATTTTTCTTCGAAAAGGCTAAGGAAAATCCTTCATCTGGATCTTTAGGGTGTTTGATTTCGTGAAACATCTATTTGTTGTCAGCTAGGTAAAAGGAAAATCCATTTTAATTTATATTACAGATTTCTAGTTGAATTATTTTTGGAATTCGTTCGTTGTGTAGTCACAGCATCGTTGTTGAGACTATAAATCCTTGGAGTTGGTTCGGAGTTTAACTACAGTCTTTAAATATCGTGGTGATGAGGTATTATTTTTCGGATCACGTCAAATCTTGAAAGATAACATGGGACGATTAACATTTTAATCCGGCCTAATAAGGTCAAGGTGCAATCATTGTCCAAAGCCATTTAATAGTTGATCGTTTAACATTATGCCAGAAAGGTCAACTAGTCGATGAGTTTTGGTATAACTTGGACCTAGGACTCAACCATAAAAGTTGCATCCAAATTACCTCATTAACTTCCTTCTTCGTCCTTCCTTCCTCATCTATTCGAACCATATTCCTATCCTTCTTTTCTATCTTTGTCGTCGCCTCGTCTTTTTCCGTGCTAGTTTACGCATTAGATCTTGCCTCACTAGTACTCCAAGATCTAACTTATTCTCCCCGATCATTTCTTAGTCCATAATACCTAATTGCGTTATCCGATCTTACTCGTACCATTTAAGTCTTATCCTTGGGGGGAATCATTCGGCTGGATTGGAATGAGCCAAAAGTTCTCCGTTTTAGGGCTAATAAAACTTGGCGTGGCAGTAGAATTTGCACCAATCCATTGCTTCGAGATCTTAGAATATTATTTGTTGTTTTTGCTACACCCGCCTTTGCTATACCTTGTTAGAATAGATTCTTTCAAAGGCAATTATCGTTTTGGAGATGAAGATTAAGCTATCTTTGGATGGTTTTTCTAAGGAGAATCTCGATGAGTGTTTTAGAGGCATATGCGTTTTACGCTGACTTGTATGGTATTTTGTTTGACTGGCTTTGGAGATTTTGCAGCAAATCTCTTGTTCTTAATGCCAGTTTTTTAGTTCGGGAATCAACGTCAAAACTGCCCATGATGGCGTGTGACCCATTTAACATGTCATTTTATAAATCGGGAGTTAAGACTAGATTTGTCTCATGATGCAGAAATTAACCTTTTCTTTAATCGGTGGCGTAACCATCATTTATACTGCATCATATTTTATTCAGCTTGTTATTCTTATGTGTAGTCTCATGGATATACATTATGTAAATTCACTTATCCATTTTTGTCTTCAGACAATATTTGGTGGATTTCCATGTGAAGATGTTTTATGGTAGGTTTCTCTTCTAATCATAAATTCTCTCTTAGAGAGGTGGTGATGTGGAAACCTTCAACAACACCAGAAGTGTTTATAACAAGAGATTGAGCATTTTGCAACCATGATATGGTTAATTAAAAATCATAAAAATTAGTTTGACCTCCACCCATAGAGAAAGACATCTCATTGTTTATAGCCATTGTTTTGAGAGTTTTGGTATTATTTTGTCATCTTCTTTGTTATTTTCCCTTTCCAGCATCGGGTTCTTGGCTTTGTGGTGATTCATGCTTGTAACTGTTAGTGTTGTTTAAATCGCATGACTTTGGTTAATGAGATTTCTATGTCATTCACGCATGCCTGTTTGAATGAAATCTCATTTTTCTTATCTAAACTAACAGTTGTCCTAGAGTTGGAAGGATAGAATACTGCGTTGGATAAATTTTAGTAAAAGATCGGTTCTACGTCATGGGTATTTAAATAAATAACCGTTCTTTATTAAAACCAAAAATTTATTTTGGTCTTTTGTGTGATTACAGTTTTCACATTTTTGCGCAACTGACTTCCCTTTTTGCCAACATGTGACTTGAATCATTTAAGTTTCCGCAAAATATATTTTATAGTTTTTGGAAAACGTTGTTTAAAAAAAATCATTTTAATTTTTATTGGAAAGCGAAATGGTTTTGAAAAGAATTTTTCAAAATAAACATAAGAAGTTTTAATGCGGAAAATTATTTTTATGAAAAATTTCGATTTTTGGTCACATAGACGGCGTAAGATAGATTTTTGGTTGCTTCGTATGCGCGTTTTAGTGGTGCAATAGGACCGATGATATGATACAAACGATAACGACAACAAGGAAAAGGCTGTTTTAGCTTTGGAAATGTTGTTTCCATACCTTGTCAACGGTGCGTGAGAGTTATTAATTAACTCGCTTTACATTTTAAAGCTTGTTTTAAGCCTCCTTTACAGTCTATAGATGGAAATTTTGGCATATTTTAGGTAATGGAGGTGAAAATTTCCACTGTAGTGCGGGAAATAAGTTATTTGTAGGCTAAGGAAATGTTAAAATTCTTCGCTTCGATTTCCTTTTTACGGTTTAGGAGAAATTAAACAGGAAATGATTTGACTGCGTAAAGTTTTGGATGGTAGGGTTTGGATGCAAAATTGGTTGCTCCACACTCTTATTCGTAATTGTGTGAAGGTAATGGATGAAAAAGAGTTTTTAAAATTTGCATTCATATAGAACTGCCAGTATATTTAGGATGTTTTGCATCGTGCTTTCAAAAGTATTTCAAAAATTTAATGCATACATGTAGGAGGATACGATTTAGAATCACCTTGCATGCATATTTTATGGTTGAATTACATTATGTACACCATGCACATATACACATGGTTGCAAAGTGGACGTACACAAATTGGTTGTGTAGAATAGGACAATAAGTGTCAGAATTTCGGGATGAAATTCCTTTAACAAGGGAAGAATGTAACAACCCGGAATTTTGGCAATAAGAATTAATTATTAAAATTCCAAAAAATAGGAATTTCTGCAAATGATGGAACTTAACCGCTAAACTTTAATTGATGTGTTCGTCTTGGAATTCTGGTCAACTTTTATGTTTGGAGTTTCACGAACGGAGTCCATATGAAAAAGCCACGGACAAAATACGAAATTGGATGGAAAATAAATAAATCAGAATAATTTAATATCACATACCTTATTACACTAGCCTGACTGGGCATTTGACGACCGAAGCGGTCGACCTTAGTGGTCGACCCGCTGGGCGTCAGAACGCCCAGTGACGGCTCGGTTTTATAGGGTTAGGTTATTATACATTTTTAATGAATGGACGAATGTTAATTAAAACGAATCTAACGGTTCAAGGCCAATTACACTCCTATAAATAAAGGGGTAAGGCCTCATTCTTTTCCATACAAATTTGTAGCAGCAATGAAGTTCTTCCCTTTTCCTCCCTCTTCAAACCTAATTTCTAAATTAAAAATATATTCATATACAACAAATCAAATCCAATTTATACAGAATTAAAAGGATTACCAGATCCAATGGATAAGAATGCAAATTGATGCTCCAAATCAGATTCTCTCCTCTCTTCCTATTTTCTTACATTTCTACAGATCTAAAATTATCCTCTTTTCAAATAAATTGTAGATTTATAAGAATTTGGGAATTGTAGGCCTAAAATGTTCAAACTTTGGATTTGGATGCTTTAAGGTGAGTGAGAAATTTACGAATACAATTATTATATCCTATCTATTTCTTTTGAATTAGATCTAAAATTTTATGCCTAATTCTATTAGATCTGTTCCCTAAATTATTGTTATTGGATTGACACCCTTCAGATCTGATTGTAAACATCATTAAAACTTGTATATGGTGAATTCTGTTAAGGCATAATGTTAATTGTAGGCTTCTTAAATTAGTTTGTACATACTTCCTACAATTATGTTGTAAAATGTATTGTGAATGTTGGAAAGCACTGTAGATATGGAAATCACTCCCGTTAAACGCTATTTAGATGTCCCTATATTCCAAATTTCTATTTTCAGTGTTGAATAATAAATTATGTGAATATTAGATAAAACGTTAAATTGTGTGATTGTAAATTTAAAAGAATTATACCTATTTGTATTCATATTGTTGGGTTTTGGCTTAATTGTTGTAAATATGTCGTTTTCTTCTTTTTGAACAAAAAGATATGATTTTGAATTCACAAGAGGTATGACAAAAAGATTTAAAAAAGGAAAAGTGATGCAAACATACGTATATATGTATATATATATTTGCATAGTTTGCATCAACTATTATAAAAATATATATAAACATATATATTTCTTGTGAATTTGAAATATGTCTATTCCACAAATCAGGCATAATTTACAATAATTACAGCTAACAGTCTTTTTGGAAGATTTGAAACCTTTTGGCAAGATTGAATGCAAAAAGTAATGTTTGGTTGTTAATCAAACCAAATCATAAAGTTTAATAATAATAATAAAAGATAACTATGTTGACCGCGCAAACACGTTAAAATATAAACTTATATATTATCCGTCCAAATCAGCGTAAAACGGTAAAATATACATTGTATTGAATGTTTGAATAATATTCAATTATGGAATTATATGAAAGTGTAATCCATATTGAATTAATATATTTGTGGTGACCATTGTAACAATCAATATAATTTATTGCTATAAATGGGATCAAAAATCAATGAATAACAATTGTAACCAATGTTGAATGGGGAATGTAAATATAATAGGATAATGGTTACAATTCCTAAATTAATTAGGATAAATGTTGTGCACCCCAATTAGGAAATTTGAATTATAACTGCATTTAGACACGAGGTTAAGCTTAACTTGTGGAAGAAGTCAGCTCGGAACCGACCGACAAATCCAGCATCCACAGGTGGTCAGCTTAATGTTTGGGGTCTAGTGCGTAAATATAAATGCACTAAGGCACGAGGTTAAGTTCAACACGTTGTAGAAGCCTGCCCAGAACCGAATGGCAAATCCAGCATCCACAAGTGGTCAACTTAATATGATAGGTCTGGTTCACAAATAATATATGTATATATATATATATAACAAACAACAAATAAATAAATAAGAACAGTAATTGTTTGTTGGGATACAACAAATAGATACCTTGGGACTGATAAATGGTTGCCTTAGGAAAATATGACCGTTATGATCATAAAGGGCCATAAACAAAGAAATAGGAAGCAAACGGGTGTAATAAGGGGATTAATGGATATTAATGGTGATTCAAATACTAAGTCCAACTAGGGAAGTAATTAAATAAATATCTCAAGGTAAAGAGGATGCAACTTTCCTTATTTATATAATGAATATTGTACTTACAATTAAATGCAGCGTTGGACTTAGTAGGTTAATAATGTAAAGATATTATTAACCATAGTAACCTATGACGATAATAAATCTTATGCCTATAATATTACCGTGGAGAGTAACTAAACAGAATGGACGCAATGACGTGGCCCGCTTTATCCCAATAGGGAAGGGTACTAAGGGCTAATGGGGGTATGAACCTATTAACCTTCGCGTATAGTCCGCTTCTTGGGTCTTAAGCGGCTGGGGTTGAAGTCCACCTGGGAATAGGTCTTTCAGTATATGGGTCTTAAACGACATGTGTGTGTATTGCCTACCCAAACCTGGAAACTTAAAATGTCAGATTTGGCTACTATCCTACAGGAAGTAGTAAGCGACTAAGGGGGTTATCCAATAAAGTCAGCTAGAGGTATAGCGAGCGATAAAATACCATCTCTCACCTTATATTGGGCCAGGGTATATGCGTGAATGATGAAATCCTTAACTACTCGGGCCCGTAGCTAGTGCTCTCTAGTTTATAAGAATGTGTTACAAGTTATCGAGAGGTATTAAACGACCAATAAGTCCGCCTAGGGTCTTGAGTGATCGGGAGAATCCACCTTATCTATCATTGATAGTGAGGTAGAAAACAATAAAGGGAAAGTGTATGAAAAGGGGTGTGTGTATATATATATATATGTTGACGCCAAAAAGTGGTCATCAACGACCAAAAGTCAGATTTGAGCATGTATATGAAGAAATATCAGAAAAAGCAAGATTACAACGTTTTTATAGTGTTTCGGCGTTAACAAGCCTACATCCACTTTATAATCTCATAATAATGTCATAAAGTCAGAGATACAATTAATGAGATCGTCATGATCCCTATTACGTAATCGTTTTTGAGGAGTATAACAAGTATTTCATGATGAAAGTGGTTGGCAGCCATGATTAAGTCATGCATGGGCCAAAGAGTTAGGCTCTAATCTGAGCTAAAGAAGATCCACTCTTTATTGTATTGCTTGGTGTATTTATAGGCAGTAGGCTTCAATATTTGGAGGTGCCATGTGTCAGTTGATCCATGTGAATAGCAGATAATGGAGCTGAGTCTTGATTACGTGGAGACGTCCCATCTAATATGTGGCAACATAAACGTAGCTAGATCCGAGTTTATAGGCTTTAGAATAGGTAGTTGGACCAAGTAAGTAGGCTATCAAATAAATCTCATGAACAAGTCATTGGTGTAGTGTAAGCTGGTCTCAAGACCATCTAGCCCAGGTCTTTTGGGCTGAAGTACTTCTATCCAAGAGCCCTTGAGTCAAGGAGCCTCGGGCCTAAAATGTATGGGCTTGTGCAGGTCCATGCTCGAGTCCTGAGTGATCCTATGATGGGTCCATGGGTTGATGGCCTTGCCAAAAGGCGGGTCAACACTTTGCCGCCCAAAGTACATTGTGTGGCAGACATGATGTACTTTGAGTAAGTCGAACTGCATCTCTTTGGAATGTCATTCATTTTTGGGAAAGCAATGTCGAATTGTCATGTCTTTAGAAGTAGTTTTGAAGCTTGAATTCTTTTTTCTTTTCTCTGTGCAAACAGCATGTCATGCATCACACCACCATCTGTAGTACCTATCGAGCCAAAGTTCGAAGTTGGAGTAGTTGAGAGGAATAGGTAATCACTTACGCCTCATCGAGTCAGGAGGTCGAATGAAATCATCGTAAGTCTAGCTGGGAGCTGGCTTTTGCACACGGTCATTCATAAATAGTCTTTGCCGAATGGTGTCATCTCCTTATGGAAGTCGAGAGCATGGTCAAGTGTAAGATCAAGTCAGACCATAAGTCACACACAGGTCAGTGCATGGTTCGGTTATCCAAATCATGAGATAATGTAGAAAATCAGAAAGGGCATGTAAACTTGACATCGCATATGGGTTTTTACTTCCCGAGTTATTGGAATAGTAAGCTAGGAATCCATGATCGCCATATCTTGCCAATAGAAATCCAGAAAACCACGATCACTCCAGACCGTATTAACAGAAGACCATAAATTCATGGTCGTGTCAGACCATATTTAAAGAAATCCACGACCACCCCGAATCGTTTTTATGGTCTAACGATCACATACGAGTCAGTACGAGATATCGTTGAAATCATGGGAGCCGATGTCTAGTGTGATTGTCAAAATCATAAGGCATTAGAAAAGTTAGTCTCGCTCTCCACTTAATGTACTTGCGATTTGAGTCTTCCAAGTCATGTTTAGCTCATAAGCTATCTCGCTTGAATGAGTAAGGCAAGTCGTGTCGTGGTACAAAGGTGTCAAGTCAAGGACGTGTTTAAAACCAGTCTATAAGCTGACGCTCATCCCTATATCGTCGACGGGTGACAAACGAAGCCAGTGCTCATGCCCCCAGCGTTAGTGGGGGTCGAGCTAAGACAGTCAGACGTCCAATCCTTAAGTCTTCATACTCTCCATCATTGTTTCTGGTTAGAGTTGCAGGTTTGGTAGTCTTAGCCAATTCAAGTCATTTTATACCTTCTCTCTCGAGTCAGCGAGAGTTATAGTTGAATATACGAGCTGTCGAATCACACATGTCTAGGCATTGTTCCTTCACCTTAGTCGGAAAGTGAGGATCGACACATCAAGCGCCAGTGAATTTAGTTACTCATATCATTCAGGCCAGTTAGGCCGATCCCCTTTGTTTATGTTTAATCGTAGTCCAAAATAGTTATCGCACTCTCGTCGAGTTCATTCTTCATGCTCGGTTCCATTGAGGTCATCATTTTTGGCTGTAGTTTGAGACCCTGCGAAACTTTAAGGAGTTGGAAATGTGCATGGAGTAGTCGGGTGGTCGAGCTATGTCGTTCGAGGCTCGCCGTGCTCCCAACAATTGGGGTTTGGCTGAGTAGTAGAACCCAAATCCATGCCCTCTGTGGATTCATGCTCCATCGTCAAATCATGGGTCAGAGTTGGGTGCAAAACGATTTGTTGGTACTCAACCCGTACTGGTTTCTGCTCTCCCATCCAAGCTCTGAGGATCGAAGTTGGGCTGCGAGAGGTCAGACTGTAGTCACTTTGAGTACTCTTATCCCCTTCTAATTGGGAATTAGGTTGGGTTCAGTCAATGGATGGTCACTCTACACCCCTTTCATGGTCCCCATGCGGCAATGTGAAACTCTTCGTTGCACTTAGGCTATAGTTAGTCACATATATGCATGTGTGTTTATTCTAGGTATCACTCTCAAGGCCCTCTTTCAGTCATTGCCTTAAGTTGTGTGATGTGTTATTAGACATCCCACTCTCAAGGTTTCCTTTTGGTCGTTGCATTGAGTCTTGTGGGAAGTTTAGCATTAGAAGTCGACGTCAGTCCTTCAAGCATGACCCGTTTGTTGTTGTATGCGAGTGTGTCCGTCGTGTCTTTGCTTTGTGTCTGTACATAATCCTGCAATTCGACAAAGAATAGTTTTCTTAATCTTGCAGGCTACTAAGTCAATTTTTAAGTCACAAGCAATTGTAGCTCGAAATGAAAACATGTTGAATGCTAATCTATCTAGCATAGAATTATTAAATGTCAAAGTGTCAAGGTACTAAGTGTCGTAGTTTGGAGGTATAATGCCTGTAGCCTCCATTTAACTTTGAAACACGGGTCACGTCCGAAGCGTGTTTAACGTTAATCAGAAATCCATGCCCGTGCCCCCAGCATCGGGTGGTAACCGGGTTAAGTCATTCAGATGTTTAGCCCATAAGTCTTTTATAATCCCGTCCTCAGTCAGAGGGCGATGGAGATTGCATGCACGTCGCAGCATTGTCCTTTATACTCTCCCCCAAGTCGTGAGAGTTAGAGTCATGGGTTTAGTGGTCTTAAATCGTGGTGCACCATTCACACTAACCCAACAAATTTATACTCTTTCTCAAGTCGTGAGAGTTAGAGTTATGGACGTCTTGGATCGTCCTTTATACTCTCCCAAAGTCAGTCTGGGTTAGAGTTATGGAACGAGTGGTCTTAAATCTTGGCGCTCCCATCACACTCATCATAGGTTTACATTCCTATCCAAGCTCTGATGATTAGAGTCAGTTGGGCAAATAGTTGGGTCACATTTGCCTTGGCCTCGTCCCCTTGCTCCCACGTCAAGGGAAAAGGTCTCCATCAGGGATGGTTGGTTCTCACCCCTATTGAGTTTATACTCCTCCCTTCCGAAGCATGTGAAAGAGTTAGATACGTCGTTAGAGAGCGGTCGAATCATACTCATCCTCGTCTTAGCATATCTCTTTTGCCCCCACTTTGAAGGCAAAAGTTATGTCGTTCATGGTATTGTACCCGACACTGTTGCACTCTTCCCGTCAGATCAAGGGATAGAGTCGTCGATCTACTGAGTGGTTATGTCACACTCGAATACATTTCTATGTCTTGCATGGCAAATCAATGGCTAGATGCTGAGGAGGCCTCATTAGTATGTCCATATATGGATAACACACGTCGAACTAATGCGCATTAATCTCTTGCCCCCGCGTCAAGGGCAAAAAGTCGGTGAATGAATGGTCGAACTTCATTTGCTTTAGAATGTTGTCATTAGGCCAATAGTAAGCGGGTGAAGGGTCGAATCACGTTCAACAAAGCTTTACATTCCTCCGATCAAACTATGGAAGGAGTGGTCGGCACCAAACCTCGGGTACCTGCAACATTCATATACAAATTTGCATGAGTTAATCATGTCAATAACTCAAGAAGCATGTAAAGGCAAAATGCATGATTGGAAAATAAGTATGTTGATGGACGATGCCGCCTCTTCTATTGGGATCCACGAAATCCGATGGTATCAAACATAGGATCCGACCATATGGATTATCGAACTGCGTCCATTCTGAGTCGGATTTGGACTTTGAAAGGCAATAGTCGTTGCATAATTGTCTTGAGTCATGCCACATATGAGCCGGGTAGTGGGTCATCATGTCAGATCCATCTTGAGCTATGTAACTTTTTCCCAGACGGATGACATGATTCTGCAAACGAGTGCTTCAGTCAGGCCCGTTATGGCAATGCTTTGTAGTTCTACATGCAGGTATTGGAAGTATGATCAGTACCAGACTCTGGGTACCTATATCATTCACACATAAATTCATAAGAGTTATTAGTCACATGAATTACTCATAAAGCATGTAAAGATAAAAGATATGGGTAAAAAATAATCATGTTAAGGGAATGAGTATTATTCATAATGAGAATGGTATTGCATATCCTTTGCCAGCCCATTTTGACTTGTCCCATCTCTGATAGGTGATGACCGTTGAAGCTTTAATTAACGAAGGAAGTCTTTTCAAACCCTCATGGGGCGGCAATGCCAAGAACAATCAGACCTTGATCGGGGTAATGGGATAATAAAGGCAATCAAGTGGCCTTTGTGGGTGAATGATGAGGGCGTGTTTCCTTTGAATCGCCTTCTTGCCCCCACATCGAGGGCAAGGAATAAAGGTCAGGTAGATAGATCAGAACTGCTAATGGCGGTGTCTCATCTTGTGGGTGTTAAGGCTTTGGTCGGCAGAAGAACAATAGATTCATGCATATAGAAGCTTTATCTTTTCCATGTCAGGAAGTGGGATATGGAGGGTAATAATGTAGACATGTCTCATCCATCAGCAGTTATGTCTTTGATTCCACGTCGGGGAACGAGAGCCGATATATAGACAATCAATCAACATCCTGGCATAAGTGTTTCAAGCTTTTAACTTGTCGATCTTCGGGCAAGACTAAATCTGTCGATCGGGATTGAATAACCTCAGTAAACGAGGGTGATGGCTCTTGGAAGAATTCCGGTTGTTGCCATCCAGCTGTTGATATTCTCAGACCATCCGTCGAATCTTGGATGATAAGTCTTTATGATTGTTGTTGGCCAAAATATCTGCTGAGCCGAAGGGCAAGCCGTCAAGCGGGTTCGGGCGCACCGCCGGTGGGGGTTTGGGGCCCCACAGTCCCGATGGTGATCGACCTAGCTGGTTAGGTCGAAAATGCGGGCAACACGCTATTTTTTCGATTTTGGAAGATGGAGCCTTTTCTGAAACGATCAAAAAAATGCATTTTTTCTTAAAATGACCTTGTCTCGGGTCGACGTGCAAGACTTTAGAAATGACTAGTGATTCGGGCCGGTTTATCGGGATAAGTTGGTTCGAAGCAGGTCGACCTAGAGATCTTCTGAGGAGTCGGTCGACCTGGAGAGCTTCAGACGAGTCAGTCGATCCGAAGTCGGTCGAGCTGGACTTGAACATCGTTACGACGATGGAAGTTCGAACTGTTCTCACCTCGACCCATGACCTGCTCTGGACCAAGCTACATACTGGGAGCTTTTCAAAGTGCAATTTCCATTGAATGATCGTCAGGTCAGGTCGATGCTGACCCGGGAAGGGCCGACCCGACTGAGGTCGAACTTAGAACTGGGACAAAATTGGTGTTTGCTAGCGATGCAGATGTTGCTGCTTCAACTTTCCAAAGTATGTGCAGAAGTATTGGAAAACAGAGCTACTGAAGATGACTAAAATTAGGATTTCGTCTTGGACTTGATGATCCAAAAGTTGAGCGGAACCCTTAAGATGTTTGAGAATTCAATTCTCAGTGAAAGCACCAAACTGTTGATGCCAAAAAGTGGTCATCAACGGCCAAAAGTCAGATTTGAGCATGATATATGAAGAAATATCAGAAAAAGCGAGAAAAAGAAAGACAACAACGTTTTTATAGTGGTTCGGCGTTAACGAGCCTACTTCCACTTTATAATCTCATAATAATGTCATAAAGTCGGAGATACAATGAATGAGATCATCAGGATCCTTATCACATAATCGTTTTTGAGGAGTATAACAAATATTTCATGATGAAAGTGGTTGGCTGCCATGATTGAGTCATGCATGGGCCAAAGAGTTAGGCTCTAATCCGAGCTGGAGAAGATCCCCTATTTGTTGTATTGCTTGGTGTATTTATAGGCAGTAGGCTTCAATATTTGGAGGTTCCATGTGTCAGTTGATCCATGTGAATAGCAGATAATGGAGCTGAGTCTTGATTACATGGAGGCGTCCCATCTAATATGTGGCAACATAAACGTAGCTAGATCCGAGTTTATAGGCTTTAGAATAGGTAGTTGGACCAAGTAAGTAGGCTATTAAATAGATCTCATGACCAAGTCATTGGTGTAGTGTAAGCTGATCTCAAGACCGTCTAGCCCAGGTCTTTTGGGCTGAAGTGGTTCTATCCAGGAGCCCTCGAGTCAAGGAGCCTCGGGCCAAAAATGTATGGGCTTGTGCAGGTCCATGCTCGAGTCCTGAGCGATTCTATGATGGGTCCATGGGTTGACGGCCTTGCCAAAAGGCGGGTCAACAATATATATATCTAAGAACTCCGCAGTTAGGGTTTCACTTCTAGGTCTAATAATCAGTCAAATTATGGTTTAAGGGCTTCCTAAATATATGCGTAAACGTTCTATCTCATTATTTTATCTTGAACACTACCTTGTGAAGAGTTTTAAGGTCGTGCATAAACATATACAAGATTAGGCTAGAATCACTAACCTTGGTAGGCATACATCTTTGGTTGAACCAAATGGGATACATCTGTGTACTATAATCTGTGTTGTACATTTCCTATCCACTAGAATTTTGTTGTTTGGACCCCCCCTCCTCATTACAACCACCCAGGTTTTCTAGAGATGGTCGGGTTCTCACAGGTGTTTAGTTTGGCTTTCGGTTCTCGTTCTCTCTCATGTTCAGTATTAGCAAAGTGACTTTCTTTGAAAACGGTAGTTACTTGAGTTAATGCTAGTTTATACTATTTTGTTTCCGCTGTGAGTTTTCTTATCATGCTCTGATTGTGCTCATGCTTATTTATTGCAGGTACCAGATTTACACGCTCCATGCTTGGATGCGTTCAAGTTTTTATTTTTGTTGAAATTTGGGCGTAGAAAAGTGTGGGGTGTTACATTGACCTCATTGACACCATTAGAGCACCTTGGAGCTTTGGGAAGAAGAAGTTGCATACTTCTCCATGCTTTGAAATCCTGGACAGTGAAGGAATCTCGGAAATTAGGACTATTTGGACTTAATAGAATGTACTAGCCACCTTTATCTTTGTAACTACTTGTAATGATGATGTACAACATTACACGTTGATGAGAAGTGAATAAAAAAAGCGAAACCTTTAGAGTGGATGTAGGTTCATTTGAAACAACCCGCTATAAATTCTGTGCTCACTTCTTTGTGCACTTAGTTTCCCAGGTGAAACTCTAGTTTTTGAGTAATCGAAAACCTTTTGGTGTTGCGCTCAACTTTGCACGTCAACACTCTGGTGCTTTCATTGAGAGCTAATGTCTCGAATTTTCTACGATCTTCCCGTTGTAAGCTTGAGAGCACTACTTGAGTTCGCTTAGACTTCCCTCACAAGCTTATTTAAAAATGGTTAAGAAAGGAATTTTTTCAAATCAGACCTTCTACCACCTCAGTTGTTGAACCAGAAGCTTCTTCACCGCAGAAGTCAACTTAAGCTCCGACCAACATAAATCTCGACATTGCCACATTCTCTAATCTAGAAGCCTAGTTACTCAAGCCCTATTCTATGAGCTGAGTAAGAAGTTCGAGTTATGTCAGTGACATATTAACGAGAAAATTTTGCAGAACATCGATCTAATGCAGAAGCTTCAGCAGAACACTCAACGAGATGTCGCTAGCCTAGAAGCCAACATAAATGCTCGACCTTTCCAAAGTATCTCAAAAAGCTCTTCTTCCGACGCCTACCACGAAAATCGTAGCCAACTAAGGAGGATGAACGGTAACAGAATAGTAATGGCAATGGGACAACCATTACTGTAACACCCTGTAATTTTAAAACATGGCATAAGGGATAATTAAAGAATACATAATTTTTATAAGAAGAATTAAGGGAAACGGGTTGCGTCATTGCATTCGTCTTGGAATTCTGCTTGGGATAGAGTTCGAGTTTGCGTAAAACGGATAGAGTATGGAGAAGTTATGAAGCTTAAAAGAATTCAAGATTTAGCAGAATTAAATTAATTAAATAATAAACCAAAATCGAATTCAAAATCAAAATCTGGGTGAGTAGGAAGTCTCCCATTCTAGGGTGTCGACCCCCTAGGGGAGTCGACATAGGTGTCGACCCCCTATAGCGGTGTTAACAAGTGTGTAGACCCCCCTATAGGGGTGTCGACCCCCATCTGTCAAGATCTGGGTCTACGTATTTTTGTGGTTTAGGGCTGACGT
Organism: Allium sativum; assembly: GCA_030737875.1. NCBI lineage: Eukaryota > Viridiplantae > Streptophyta > Magnoliopsida > Asparagales > Amaryllidaceae > Allium > Allium sativum. The sequence goes on from CM060912.1 coordinate 7,104,396, forward strand.
GGCCTTCTGGGGTTGGCTGAGTGATGTGTTTTTCTAGTTTGGATGGTTCAGATGGATCCTAGTCTAATCTAAAGGTCCTAATACACCTAGTACTCCTATATAAACACGCCTAGACCTAACCCTAATTTCATTACACTAATTCATGGTGCTTTCATGCTGCTCAAGTCTGAATTAAACCTAGCTTCTATTCTCTTCTCCAAAGCAGACCAGAATAGGATTATTCAAATTGGAAGATAAGAATCAAATTCTACGACAACGATTTAGCTAATCAAATTCAGAATACAGAATTCAGATCTATTCTCTCTTCTAATTCCTGTCGCTGTGAGTCTAAGTTACTTTCACATATAATTAAGTTAAAAGTGATTGTGATATGATTTAAATTGGATTATATAAACATGCCTGTAAGATGAATCATATCAAGTTCTGTAAATTCTTATTCATACCCAAATTTCTATTATCATATGCCAGTTCATATTCCATATGCCTATCGGATCTATTTTATTGTTTTGTGCCAGTTCATGTTTCATATGTCTATTTTATGCCACTTTTGATGTCATGATTCTTTTCCCTCCTTCTTTTCCTTTTTTTATGAGATTAGGCTAACTTCGAGCATAACATAATACGTTGAATTATACGTGCGAATGACGTGAGAACATTGGGGAAAAGTTTGGGAAAATATTGAATAATATGTAAATGGGCATAGGTTGATTTGTAATCATGTAATTGATTTGGAGGCACAAATTATTACAATTTGTATACAAGGAATTGTAGGCATAACTTGGTTTAGAATTATAAACGTAACTTGAATTGGAAATTGTGGGCAATTGGAGTATATGTTATAATTCAGAAGTTGAAATTGGGTTTGAATAAAAGTAAGTGATAATGAACGCCTGAGACATGAGGTTAGATTCTAATTGCGGTGTAAGACTACCCGTAACAGTCCGGCACATCCAGCAACTGCAATTTGGTAATCTAATGTGAGAGGTTAAAGGCACAAACTAAATGCGTAATGATGCAAAGACTCGAGGTAAGATTCAGTTTGCAGTATAAGCCTGCCCGGAACTGCCCGACATATCCAGCATCCGCAAAATGACAATCTAATGTGAGTGGTCTTGCAAAATTATGGTTATAATGAATTAATGAACACTTAACCAAGTTAAGACATGTGCTTAGACATGGGGATGACAAAGGGTTAAGTGGGTAACATGGGTAGCATGTGAAGCATAATTAAAGCACTTAACCAAGATGAGACATGTGATTAGACATACGTATAAAAAGGGGCTAAGTGGGAATTCCTAGTGGGGACCAAGCTTAGGAGGGAAGCTTGTGTCAAGTGGGTGGATCCTTTTCAACCAGTAACCCATTTTAGTATCTATATGAGCTCGAACTAGGTCGAGGACGGGACACGCTTACTGGTTTGATTGTAAGAGGTCAATAAGGAGTTAGCGGTGGCAACGCAAGTCCAACGGAGTCATGTGCGTGGGTCCGGGTTGGTAGGTAAGACGTTGTTGCATCGTGTAGGTATAAGCCGTGCATTTTAGTAGTATCGGGTTGCCACTTTAGGGAGTGATACACCCTACTATGGGACCAGCACGGGTAGCTACGAGTTACGGAGTTGATCGAATGGGGAGGGTAGTGGGTACAACTAGTGGAGATAGGAGCAGGCGACACCTATGACAGCAGCTAGGAGTACACGAAACTAGCATCATTATCATTATTATTACTATGTTTAGTAAGAGGGATCAACTTTCAGTATGGAACTAGTATTGGTGCAGTGTAGGAACCATCTTATAGTGATTAGAAGCGCAATCAACGTTATATCTTGTTCATCTTATTTACCTTGTCATATCTGCTTATGTTACAATCATCTCTTATATCCAGTTTATGTTATTATCCTGTTACTTTACTGATTATATTGTTAAAGTCACTAGACTCTCCAGACTTATGTCTGACCTTTTTTGTTTCGCCTCTTTTCTTCCTTTTTCCCCCAGGACCTCAGGGTTGGACTAGTGGAGCTTGAATTGGATTCTTTCTTCTTAAAGTGCTTGGAAGTGTTGAGAGTAATGCTCAACTTTATCTCTTTTCCATTATGGCTATTTGGTGTAGGATTATAGTTTTACTTTAATGTACACTGATAATAATTTTGTTCATGATGGATATTTGTGTACTTGACTCTAGTATGTGGTTTTGATGTTGTAACCAAACATGTTTTGCTTTTCCGCTACAATGAATAAATTTTGAATTTTCTTAAGTACCATTTTATATATCTATATTTTGACTTTATTGTGATATTCTGTTTTATACTCTTATAATACTCCATAAAAGTTAATGCATTTCCTTAGTGAGTGACATTAATGGACGTGGGGTGTTACGCGTAGTATCAGAGCTGAAGGTTGCAAATACAGATAAAAGATTTTGAAAACCATTTTCAAAAGCATTTTTTTAAGAAATATTTCCAAAAACATGTTTTAGAGAAGGATTTTTCAAGAGAAAGGTTTATTATGAAAAACATAATCCCCCAAAAGCCATATATCAATCTTTCGATTCTCTATTTTGAATCTCTTCCTTTTTCCTTTCAGCATGTCTGGAGAACCCATTATACCCGAGGGCGTACAGATATCAGGCTGGTTCATAAGGTATCTGGAGGCTAGGGCTACTGCCGCAGGCCCAGCAGACGTTCCTCCTCCCCCAGCTGCAACTGCTCCTCCTCCTCCCCGTTTAGACGCTTTTTCTAAGATATGCAAAGACTTCCGTGCGATGGGCGGAAAGCTATTTTATGGAACTGAGATGTTTGTTGAGGCTCGGAATTGGCTCAAGGAAGTGGAGGACTTGTTTGGCATCTTTGAGATAGATGATGGAAGGAAGGTTCAGCTAGCTGCTTGGTTGATGAAGGACGAAGCCTCATTTTGGTGGGAAGTAACTAATGGAGGACGTGCAGCGGAGACGTGGATGGATTTTATACAAAGGTTCGAGTTAAAATTTCTTGCACAAGCAGAGGAGAGTTTATACATGGAGAGGTTCTTGGCTTTGAAATAAGGGAGTTTGTCTATGAAGGAGTACATTAACAAGTTTAACAAGTTAGAAAGATTTGGTATGGAATTAGTTAATACACCACATAAGAAGGCCTTGAGATTTGCCAAGGGTCTGAATGAACCATTACACGGGTTGGCTATGTCGCACTCTCCTATGGGGACTACTTTTGAGAAACTTGTTGATATGGTGCTGATGCATAAAGAGGATAAAGGTGCTAATGTAGTTAACGCACAGGATAAGAAAGTGGATCCAAAGAAAGCACAACAACAACAAAAGAAAGGTGGTAAGGATAACAAGGGCCAAGGGAAGAAAAGGTGTTTTAATTGTGGAACACCGGGCTACTTAAGCAAGGACTGTAGGAAGAAGAAGAAGACGGGCTGCTTCCAATGTGGTGAGCCACGACATATGATTAAAGACTGCCCAAGGAGGCAAAGGCAAGGGCAAGTGCAAACGATAGGACCTACTTCTGGAAGGCAGGTTCATGCTCTCATGGCACCAGGACAGGAGAGAGGTAGAAACATTTCTGTTGAAAGTTTGATTTTCCTTTTTGATCATCCTATTCGAACTTTGTTTGATTCTGTAGCTTCACATTCATTTATATGTTCTTCGTTAGTTGAAACACTGCACCTAAATACTAGTCTAGTTATGGATCCCATTGTAGTCTCAAATCCTATTGGGGGTATGGCTCATCTTTCTATGTTGGGATTTGAGAATATTTGTGTATGGCATTGATTTCGAATGCAACACTTTTGTGCTTGGTTTCACGGGCTATGGGTTGATTCTGGGGATGGATTGGCTAACCAAGTATGGTGCCATTCTCGACTGTGAAAAGTGGGTAGTTAGACTGTTGACTAGTTTGGGTAATACTCTCTATATCTCATGCAACCCTAAGGGTTCTGTTATGCTTAGCTACCTAGAATCTCTTGACACTTCTATTGATGATTTACAATCTGTTCAAGTAGTCCATGAGTATGTAGATATCTTTTAGGAGGTTAGGGGCTTACCTCCAAAACGCAAGATTGATTTCCATATATACTTGGTAGACAATGCAAAGCCAGTTGCATTGCTTGTGTGCCACATGGCTCCTAGAGAAAGGAATGAGCTTACTAAACAAGTGAAAGAGTTTCTTGAGAAAGTGTTCATAAGAAGAAGTATCTCGGAGTGGGATGCTCTAGTTGTTTTAACCATGAAGGCTGATGGTTCGCTTAGATTATGCGTGGACTATAGGGAGATGAATAAGCTCACAAAGAAGAACAGACACCATTACCGAGGGTAGATGATTTGTTCGATCAGTTGGTTGGTGCTTCGGTTTTCTCGCAGTTGGACTTAGATACAGGATTTCATCAGTTAAGGGTAGCTGAGGATAGTATAGATAAGACTGCTTTTAGGATTCCCGACAGTTTCTTCGAGTGGCTTGTCATGCCTTTTTGTCTGACGAATGCACCCGCATATTTCGTAGACTTGATGAGTAGGGTGTTTAGGTAGTTTCTAAACAAGTTCGTAGTAGTCTTTGTGGATGATATCTTGATATTCTCAAGAATCGAGGAAGAATATGCCCTACAGCTTAGGGAAGTCTTAGAGACTCTTCGAGCACATCAACTCAAAGCTAAGTTCTCCAAATGTCATTTTTGGAGAAAGGAAGTGAGGTTCTTAGGGCACGTGGTCTCTAAGGAAGGGATAGCAGTGGATCCCGCGAAGGTGGTAGCAATCCAAGATTGGAAGATTCCCAAGAACGCAACAGAAGTAAGAAGTTTTCTTGGTTTGGCGGACTATTATGGAAAGTTCATCAAGGACTTTGCTAAGATATCAACCCCACTTACAAGGTTGAAGAAAAAGAATTTGACCTTTTCTTGGGATGTTGACTGTGATGATGCTTTCCAACGTTTGAAGAGGGCAATGACGACAGCTCCAGTTTTAGTTTTGCCTAATGGGAGTAAACCGTTCACAGTGTATACCGATGTTTGCAGGACAGGGCTTGGCGTAGTTTTGATGCAAGGGGTAAGGGTGATATGCTATGGTGAAAGGCAGTTAAAGGCCCATGAGAAGAATTACCCTACCCACGACTTAGAGTTAGCTGCCATAGTTTTTGAGTTTAAGTCTTGGCATCACTATTTGCTTGGAGAGAGGTTTGAGTTGTATACAGACCATAAATCACTAATGTACTTGTTCTCCCAAAAAGATCTAAACTTAAGGCAACAGAGGTGGATGGAGTTCTTAGCATCTTATGATTTTGATATTGCAAATACCCCTGGGAAGGGTAACGTTGTAGCTGATGCCTTGAGCAGAAAGAAGTTGACTTTGAGTCCTTTGTTTGTCGAGCGGCAGAGTTTAGAGTATATCTCTACCTTTGATTTTAGAGCCTCTATCGATTATGTACCCAGTTTGTTGGCATCGTTAGAGGTGCGACCTACGCTTTTGGGACAGGTAGGGGCGGCACAGTGAGATGACCCACAGTTGATAAAGATAGTAGATAAGCTCATAAAAGGGGAGTCTTCGAGCCATCTTAGTAGGTATACTATAGATGAGAAAGGTTGGTTGCATAGAGATGGGAGACTTTGCGTATCACGAGATGAGAGTTTGAGAAGGACAATCCTTGAAGAAGCACATCGTTCTAAGATGACCGTACATCACAGTGGTGACAAGATGCATAGGGACATGAAGCGAGTTTTCTTTTGGGCCAGAATGAAGAAGGATGTGGCTGAGTTCGTTTCTAGATGCTTAGTGTGCCAGCAAGTCGAGGCTGAGCAAAAGAAGCCTGGTGGTTTGCTTCACCCTTTGGAAGTTCCATAGTGGAAATGGGAAAGTGTTTCCATGGATTTCGTTGACGGGTTGCCGAGGTCAAGGAAGGGTAATAAGGGGATTTGGGTAGTAGTAGATAGATTTACCAAGAGTGCCCATTTCATTCCCGTTAAAAGTAAAAGAACAGCGACATGGTTTGCATCTGTTTATCTCCGAGAGATAATTCGACTACATGGCATACCTTCTAGTATTGTGAGCGATCGAGATCCCATTTTCACTAGATAGTTTTGGAAGAGCCTGCAAGAGGTGGTAGGAATGCAATTGTGTTTGAGCACCGCTTACCACCCTCAGATGGACGGCCAGACAGAAAGAGTGAATCAAATTCTAGAAGATCTTTTGAGATTATGCATCTTGGACTTTGGAGGGACATGGGAGGAACATCTTCCATTAGTAGAGTTCACCTACAACAATAGCTATCAGACTAGTATTGGCATGGCACCTTTTGATGCTCTATATGGACGACCATGCCGATCACCGAATTGTTGGTGGGAATCTAAAGTCAAGATTTTGCTTGGGCCCGAGATGATTAGGGAAACTTCGGAGAAGATAGACTTGATTCGAAGACGCATGAAGATGGCACAGGACCAACAAAATTCATATGCTGATAAGAGAAGGACCGATCTGGAGTTCAGTGTTGGAGACATGGTCTTTATTAAAGTATCACCGTTGAGGAATGTAGTTCGTTTTGGGTCTGTAGGGAAATTGGCACCAAGATTCATAGGGCCATTCCCCATTACAGAGCGAATTGGACAGATGGCCTACAGAGTGAAGTTGCCCGAGAAGCTTAGTGGTGTTCAAGACGTATTTCATGTGTCGCATTTGCGGAAGTGTTCACATGATACTGCGGAAGCAGTAGAGCCGAGCATATTTAGGGAAGTGGAAGTGGAGCGAGATGCCATGATTAGACGAGCTCCTACATGAATCCCTGGATCGGAGGTCAAGAAGTTACCCAACCGAGAGGTCAAGTTAGTTAAAGTCCAATGGGAAGATGATCAAGGAGACGCGACTTGGGAGACTGAAGACAAGATACGCGCATCGTACCCTTTCCTTTTTGAGGTATGTTCTTAACTTCATCTTTTTCTACCGTTTTGTTTATACTTGTTCTATCGTTTAGTGTATCCTCTCGATTATATCTTCGATCTTTAGGTAGAAAGTTCTATGGTTGTAAACATGTGTTTGAAACATGTTATGTTTGGTGGATGCAAGTGGATGTAAGTGTTTGCTAGTGGTTGCTCGTGGATGCATTTACACACACATTAGGCACTAGATTGGCTCAATCACTTTTATATTGCATATATATGAGTGTGCATATTTATTGGATTTATATTTAATGTGTCACCATATGGATGATGCATTTGAATGAAGGGTTGTGCACCCATATAGGAATGATATGTATCATTAGGATTCTTTTGCATACATAATGGACGCATGGCACTATCATGTTTTCCATTAAGGATGTCAACTGAATCAATAGACCGCCTGATCTTTGCATTAGATAAGGAACATATACACACACTCTTTCATATTTTCATATAGCATTAGAATTTTTTTTAAGGACAATGGATGCTTGTGGATGATGGATGAGTAGATGGATGATTGGATGGTAGTATACATTCTTCTTAACTTGAAAATTTCGCGGACGAAATCCTTTCAAGAGAGGAGAATGTAACACCCCATAATTTTAAAGAATGACATAAGGGATAATTAAAGAATACTTAATTTTTATAAGAAGAATTAAGGGAAATGGGTTGCGCCATTGCGTTCGTCTCAGAATTCTGCTTGGGATAGAGTCTGAGTTTGTGTAAAACGGATACAGTATGGAGAAGTTACGAAGCTTAGAAGAATTCAAGAATTAGTAGAATTAAATTAATTAAATAATAAACCAAAAACGAATTCAAAATCAAAAATTGGGTGAGCGAGAAGTCTTCCGCTCTAGGGTGTCGACCCCCCATAGGGGAGTCAACATAGGTGTCGACTCCCCTATAGGGGTGTCGACAGGGGTGTCGACCGCCATCTGTCCAGATCTGGGGCGACGTGTTTTTGTGGTTTAGGGCTGACGTGGCCTTCTGGGGTTGGCTGAGTGATGTGTTTTTCTAGTTTGGATGGTTCAGATGGATCCTAGTCTAATCTAAAGGTCCTAATACACCTAGTACTCCTATATAAACACACCTAGACCTAACCCTAATTTCATTACACTAATTCATGGCGCCTCCATGGTGCTCAAGTCTGAATTAAACCTAGCTTCTCTTCTCTTCTCCAAAGCAAATCAGAATAGGAGTATTCAAATTGGAAGATAAGAATCGAATTCTACAACAATGGTTTAGCTAATCAAATTCAGAATACAGAATTAAGATCTATTCTCTCTTCTAATTCCTGTCGTTGTGAGTCTAAGTTGCTATCACATATAATTAAGTTAAAAGTGACTGTGATAAGATTTAAATTGGATTATATGAACATGCCTATAAGATGAATCATATCAAGTTGTGTAAATTCTTATTCATACCCAAATTTATGTTATCATTTGCTAGTTCATATTCCATTTGCCTATCGGGTCTATTTTATTGTTCTATGCCAGTTCATGTTTCATATGCCTATTTTATGCCAGTTTTGATGTCATGATTCTCTTCCCTCCTTCTTTTCCTTTTTATTTTATGAGATTAGGCTAACTTCGAGCCTAACATAATACGTTGAATTATACGTGCGAATGACGTGAGAACGTTGGGAAAATGTTTGGGAAAATATTGAATAATATGTAAATGGGCATAGGTTGATTTGTAATCATGTAATTGATTTGGGGGCATAAATTGGTACAATTTGTATACATGGAATTATAGGCATAACTTGGTTTAGAATTATAAATGTAACTTGACTTGGAAATTGTGGGCAATTGGAGTATATGTTATAATTCAGAACTTGAAATTGGGTTTGAATAAAAGAAGTGATAATGAACGCCTAAGACACGAGGTTAGATTCGAATTACGGTGTAAGACTGCCTGGAACCATACGGCACATCCAGCAACCGCAATTTGGTAATCTAATGTGAGAGGTAAATGGCACAAACTAGATGTGTAATAATGCAAAGACACGAGGTTAGATTCGGTTTGCGGTATAAGCCTGACCGGAACTGCCCGACATATCCAGCAACCGCAAAATGGCAATCTAATATGAGAGGTCTTGAAAATTACGGTTTTAATGAATTAATGAACATTTAACAAAGTTATGACATGTGATTAGACATGGGGATGATAAAGGGTTAAGTGGGTAATATGGGTAGCATGTGAAGTGTAATTAAAGTACTTAAACAAGATGAGACATGTGATTAGACATGAGTATAAAAAGGGATTAAGTGGGAATTCCTAGTGGGGACCAAGCTTAGGAGGGAAGCTTGTGTCAAGTGGGTGGACCCTTTTCAACCAATAACCAATTTTAGTATCTATATGAGCTCGAACTAGGTCGAGGACGGGACACGCTTACTGGTTTGATTGTAAGAGGTCAATAAAGAGTTAGCGGTGACAACACAAGTCCAACGGAGTCATGTGCGAGCGTGGGTCCGGGCTGGTAGGTAAGACGTTGTTGCATCATGTAGGTATAAGCCATGCATTTTAGTAGTATCGGCTTGCCACTTTAGGGAGTGATACACCCTACTGTGGGGCCAACACGGGTTTCTACGAGTTAGGGAGCCAATCGAATGGGGAGGGTAGTGGATACAACTAGTGGAGATAGGAGCAGGCAGCACCTATGGCAGCAGCTAAGAGTACACGAAACTACCATCATTATCATTATTATTACTATGTTTAGTAAGAGGGATCAACTTTCAATATGGAACTAGTATTGATGCGGTGTAGGAACCATCTTATAATGATTAAAAGCGCAGTCAATGTTATATCTTGTTCAACTTGTTTAACTTGTCATATCTGCTTATGTTACAGTCATATCTTATATCCAGTTTATGTTCTTACCCTGTTACTTTACTGATTATATTGTTAAAGTCACTAGACTCTCTAGACTTATGTCTGACCCTTTTTGTTTCGCCTCTTTTCTTTCTTTTCCCCCAGGTCCTCAGGGTGGGACTAGTGGAGCTTGACTTGGATTTCTTTCTTCTTGAAGTGCTTGGAAGTGTTGAGATTAATGCTCAACTTTATCTCTTTTCCATTATGGCTATTTGGTGTGGGATTATAGTTTTACTTTTATGTACTCTGATAATAATTTTGTTCAAGATGTATATTTGTGTACTTGACTCTAGTATGTGGTTTTGATGTTGTACCTAAACATGTTTTGCTTTTCCGCTGCAATGAATAAATTTTGAATTTTCCTAAGTAACATTTTATATATTTTTCTTGTGATATTCTGTTCTATACTTTTATAATACTCCATGAAAGTTAATGCATTCCCTTAGTGAGTGACATTAATGGACGTGGGATGTTACAATTACGCTCGGTAAGGGAACGCGCCCGCTATGAGTGTTCCCGGTTGGGTCCTAACATCGATCCAGGGACCAGTGCCCAACCCTCTGCACGACATAACTCAACCGTCTCAATTCCGGGATCACAAGCTACGCTGCCTCAGTAGTTATTACCCCAGGCTCGAGCTCCCTCTAACTATCCTCCACGACTTCAAAGAATCGATGTTAATGACACCCAAAAGGAGGCCGCTGGCATCTATCCCCGGAGGCTCTCTAGGCCGCGAACTCCTGAGGTGGACCACGACTCCTGGAATTCAGCGGAGTACAGCCTTAGATTCTAACCGACATAATCCATAGGATCGTGAGGGAATCTAGGAGACATGCCAATGACGTCTGGGAAACCAGTACGAGGCTCAACCCTTTCACTGCGGCAGTTATTAATGCAGAGTGGCCATGTCGCTTTAACATGCCGCAATTGACAGTTTACTTAGGGAAGACAGATCCTCGTAACATTCTAAACTATTATGAATGGCACATGGACTTCGCCACCTACGTCGTCGAATGTAAATGCTTTCCAATCTTCCTTTAAGGTGTTGCTTTGCTTTGATTCTCTCGCTTCCTCCGAGATTCATTGCGATCTTCGGCAAACCAGATATAGCGTTGGTAAGACAATTCAAGATCCATATCGTGAGGTCAAAAGACACCCTGACTCCTTCCAACATCTACCCGGGCACTGGGGAAACCCTTAAAAGTTATCCCGAATGCGTCAACAATGCCCTGGCCGAAGTTGAAGACCCCGAGCCCCATACCGTCTTTGTCCAACTTGCTAAGTGCGTTCTGCCTGACTTCGAATTCAAGGCTTTGATAGATAGGAAGCAACCGAAGTCCCTTGAAGCTTTTTGTGAAAAGACTAATCAGTTTATATGCCAAGAAAAAGCATGAAGGAACCAGGCTTCTTAAAGCGGACACCCCTAATAACCGACACAAGAGTTCTACTCTGGACAAGGGTAAACAAACTGGAGAATTTTCCGGTAAAGTTAAAGGGATTTCCCCATTCAAGCCTAAGCCTAAAAATGGCAAGCCAAGCGACTGCAACCAAGATGAAGACTCTAAGAAGCGTAACTACAATCCAACTTATAAGGTCTACACTCCATACACTGATAACTTGCAGACAATCTATCTTCAGACCTGTAATGCTATGGATTGTAAAAATCCAAACAACAGGGAGTCTACTGACCGAGAGAAGAATTCCCGCAAATACTGCAGATACTATGACATTGTGACGGCCCGCCCCGCACCAACCGACATTTACTCCAAAAGTGCGCTGTACACATGTCCAGTTAGCACAGAGCGGGTCGTCAGAAGGAAAAAGGAAGAAGGAAATGAACATACAAAGAACCTGTAGAATGTCTCACAGCGTATAGAACAAAATATAATAATAACATACTTGACATAAAATAGGAGAGACAGTGCATAAGCTAAAAACCAGAACTAAGCATCATAGCAGCTGAAATCCAAAATATAGCTTATTACAACTTTTCAAACTGTCTCAAAGCAAAAGTAAGATAAAAGAGGTACACTACTAATGCCCAAGTAGACACCACCAACGACACAGGGAGAATGTGTATATATATATATCATACATGGAAGCCTCATGCCCGCCTCCGAATCAGCTACTCACGCACCACCAGCTAACCTAACTCTAGTCTGCTTGTGTGAGCACCCAGAGTAATAAGAGGAGACAAAAAACTCTGGGTCAGACATAAAGCCTGGAATGAGCGATAAGCATCTAAAGTGAACAATAACAGGTAGACCAGAAACATACCTGAACCTGGACCTGCAACCAAAGAGTTAGCACTACATACTGTACAACACTCTAAGGTGCCATATCAACGGTGTAAAGATACGGAGGTGGGGGGTGTACATGTCATAGTGATGGCGAACAATCAAACATAGCAACCATCCTCACATCTCTAACTCAGTGCATAAAGCATACGATATTCACCACTTCGATCACTCCACATGCCTTGCTACGATCACTCTGCCCCATGAAGTCATAAATGGCTTCACTGCACTGATAACGTAGCCATTAATCCTTTGCTATGTCCACTTGCCCCATGGGGTTATTCACCCCATCTGCGCTGGCTCATAGCCTTACCAATTCTTACTATGTCCACTTGCCCCATGGAGTTATTCACCCCATCTGCGCTGGCTCATAGTCTTACTACGCATCACCTTGCCCCTCGAGTTGTAATGACTCTACTGCACTGATAACGTAGTCCATCATCCATTTTTAGCGGTGAATCGAAGTTATGAACGTCGACAACTCCTTAGCACATGCCCCGCAGCAAAGTCCAACCATGAAATGAACTCGTTGGTTCCCAACTAGATCCTGAGCTCTAACTTCCCATATTGGACTATCTTTGCATCTCGGGTTATTGGTCAATACTGGGTCGGGTCGGGTTTCCTTCAGCCATCGGTTCGGGTCGGGTCCACTGCATCGCGTCAGTTCGGGTCTTCCTCTGGTACAGTTCGGGTAGGGTCCACTCCATTGGGTCGGTTCGGGTGTGGTGTCTCGCTTCGGGTCGGGTCGGGTGCCATCCCCCTCCAGTTCGTGCTTCCGCTCCGATCCGCCTCCTCATCCTTCACGTGCTCCGATCCGATCCATCCTCCTCTCTCCGCTCCGATCCCTCCTCCTTAATCCGATCCGATCGCAGTTCAGTTAGCGTGACCTTCCTTTTTGCCAATTTTCTCAAGTGTCAGGTTCCGATCCGATCGAATCCCTTGCCCAGTTCAACATATCCGATCCGAGCCCCCATATCCGATCCGATCCGAAACCTGCACTGCTTTCTGAAATTGTTCCAGCAAGAGTTTACGCCATTCGACGACGTTTTCGACCATTCTAACTATTGAAATCAATCACAAAGCATTTCATACAGTCATAGCAACATGCATAATCAACCACAAACTTCAAAACATCAATATGATAGGTTAAAATGGATCAAACATACCCCAAAACCCCATATTTCCCCTTAAGCATGTTTATGTGAAACTAATGATAGGACTAGCGAAACTTAACCAAATTAAGCCAAACTCATATCAGAGGTCTAAAACATCATTTAGGAATTTTTGAACATTTTTCCAGAATTTTATCATGCTTAAATTCGCTAATTAACACTAATTACCCTTAATTAGCCATAATTAGTGCAAAACTATGCAAATCACTCACCTTAGCCTAAAGCAAAATTAAGATCTGAAATAAATCTCTAATTTGATGCAAATCCCAATGCTAAACAGCAGCTCAAATGTTGATTTGGTGTAGATCTCCTTTGATTTGAGGTTGCTAAGCTTAATCCTTGACCAAGAGATGATTTGGAGGTGATTTAGAGGTTGGGGGCCATTTTTAGAGTTCCTTGGTGATAAGTGGAGGCTAGAAAACTGAAATGAAATGATTCTCTACTTCATTTCAGCCTCCCCATAACCCTAATCCCGAAATGGGTTACGGGCCTACTCACTAATCACCCTATTTGGCCCGGTTAAGCAGTTTTTCACCCTCCAAACCTTGTTTCAGCCATATCTCCCAAACGGTAAGTCTGTTTGGCTATTATGACCACTCTACGGAAAGGTAAACCATCACATGAATCTAATGGAAGTGGTTTCAGGTCAAAATTCCTTTCCAATCAAAAGTTATGGCCAAAACAGTACCAACTAGGGGCAAAATGGTCATTTAAAAATCGACAAAAATCATAAGCATGGGAAATGACTCTAATGGATGTTTCCCAAAGTTACATGACCATACGACTTCATATGGGAAAGAAATAAATATTCTACAATCCTTTGATGTGTAGAATGCGGGTTGTAACATTCTCCGCCCCTTAAGAAATTTCGCCCCCGAAATTCCCTAACCAAAACACACAAAAGGGTCCCGCATGCCTATCAATCATAAAACAACAATCAAACATGCAAAACAAGAAAAACAAGTCTATCCTAGCATGCGGAATAACTAAATTACGAAGTAAGTCTTACTAGGCAAAGAGTTCTGGATATGCCTTCCTAATGCTCTCCTCTGTCTCCCAAGTACAATCATTCTCGTCCTTGCCCCACTGAACCTTGACTAGCTTCACCGCCTTCCTTCGAAGTTGCTTCGTATCGTGCCCCACAATACGAATCGGCTTGCGGTTCCCAACCGCCTCGGGTTCTACTTCGAAGTCCTCTAACTGATCAGGTGAAATAGTCATATCCGAGTCGTGAATGAACTTCCTTAGTTGGGAAACATGAAATACATTGTGAACTCCCGCCATCTTCTCTGGTAAGCCAACTCTATACGCTAAATTCCAGACTAATTCAAGAACAGGGAATGGGCCAACAAATCTTGGTGCCAACTTGCCCCTCCTGCCAAATCGTATCACGCTCTTCAACGGAGAAATCTTGAAAAACACCAAGTCACCAACGGAGAATTTTAAGTCTCTTCTCCTCTTATCAGCATAACTCTTCTGTCTATCTTGGGCAGCTTTCATTCGTTGTTGAATGATCTTAATCTTATCTGAAGTTTCCCTCACCACATCTGGTCCAAGCAAAAACTTCTCGCCAGTCTCTATCCAACATGATGGTAAGTTGCACGGTCTTCCGTACAAAGTTTCATATGGAGCCATACCGATACTGGATTGGTAGCTATTATTATATGCAAACTCTACTAGATGCAAATGGTCATCCCATGATCCACCAAAATCCAATATACAAGCTCTCAAGAGATCTTCTAATATACGATTCACCCTCTCCGTCTGACCGTCGGTCTGAGGATGATATGCGGTACTGAGATGTAATCCTGACCCTAGAGCCTCTTGTAAGCTCTTATAAAACCCACTAGTGAACAACGGGTCTCGGTCACTCACAATGCTTTTAGGTACTCCATGAAATCTCACTACCCACTTCATATACAATTCTGCCAACTTGGCTGCCGTCCTGGTCGATTTGACTGATATAAATCTTGCACTCTTAGTCAATCGATCCACAATTACCCAAATGCTATCATGTCCCGATCTAGTCCTTGGTAAACCATCGATGAAATCCATCGAGACTTGCTCCCATTTCCATTCGGGAATTTCTAATGGTTGCAACAACCCATTAGGCTTCTTTTGCTCGGCTTTAACTAGCTGGCAATTCATGCATTTGGATATAAACTTCCCAACGTCTCTTTTCATCCCTTCCCAGTAGTAAGTCTGCTTCATGTCTCGATACATCTTATTACCACCGGGATGTATAGTCAATTTTGAGTGATGACATTCTCTAAGCACTTCATCCCTCAAACCATTTACGTTGGGTACAACTAGTCTTCCATTCTTCCGAAGCCATCCATCTCGATCAAGCCCATACACATTCATCTCCTCACCGTCGATGTCCATCTCTAACTTGGAGATGATTTCCAATAGATTAGGATCATCTCTCTGGCTGGAACCAATCCGCTCTATCAAAGTGGGTCTGATCGTCAAACTAGCTAGCATAACTGGATCCAATTTGCACTTTGGTCTGAAATCAAACCCCGCGATATACTCCAGTTGCTTCCACTCAAGAAACATTGCCCCTAAACTGGCATGTCTCCTACTCAAGGCATCGGCTACCGCATTACCTTTCCCAGGTGTGTATGCGATATCAAAATCATACGAAGCCAAGAACTCTAACCATCTCTGCTGACGGAGATTCGAATCCTTCTGGGAGAAGAGATACTTTAACGATTTATGATCGGTAAACAACTCAAATCTTTCTCCCAAGAGACAGTGTCTCCACATTTTCAATGCAAACACGATCGCTACTAATTACAAATCATGGGTAGGATACTTCCTCTCCTGCGGCTTTAGCTGTCGACTAGCATAAGCTACAACCCTACCTCCTTGCATCAACACAGCACCTAGTCCGGTACCATAAGCATCTGTGTATACCGTCATCTCTTCATTCCCCTTAGGAATGACTAGCACTGGCGCACGCGTCAACCTCTCTTCTAGATTCTTGAATGCATTCTCACACGCTCCGTCCCAGACGAAGGACTGATTCTTCTTAGTCAACTGAGTCAACGGTGCTGCTATCTTGGAGAAGTCCTGGATAAACTTACGATAATATCCAACTAATCCCAAGAAACTTCTTACATCTGCTGCATTCTTGGGCGTAGGCCAATCTGTACCGTAGCCACCTTCGCAGGGTCCACGGCAATACCACTCTCGGAAACAACATGACCCAAGAATCTCACTTCCCTTCTCCAAAAGTGACACTTAGAGAATTTCGCTTTCAATTGGTGTTTCCTCAACACCTCCATCACTATCCTCAAGTGTCCCTTATGTTCCTCCTCTGTCCTTGAGTAAACAAGGATATCGTACACGAACACAAGAACAAACTTATTCAACTGATCTCTGAATACTCGATTCATAAGATCCACAAAATAGGCTGGTGCATTGGTCAACCCAAATGGCATGACCAACCACTCATAAAATCCAGACGGCGTCCTAAATGCCGTTTTCGAAACACTCTCATCCGCTACTCGTAACTGATGAAATCCTATCGCGAGGTCCAACTGGGAGAACACTCTTGCTCCTTCCAGTTGATCAAACAAATCATCTATCCGCGGTAGAGGATACTTATTCTTCCTCGTTACCTTATTCAACTCGCGATAGTCCACACACAAACGAAGGGAACCATCTGCCTAAGTGGCAAATACAACTGGTGCTCCCCACTCGGAGACACTCCTTCTAATAAATCCCTTCTTCAAAAGATTGCTGACTTGCACCCAGAGCTCTCGCTGCTCCCTTGGTGCCATACGACGAAGTGGCATCACTATAGGTCTGGCATCTTTCACTAAATCAATACGGAACTCAATCTATCGGTGTGGTGGAAGCTCGGTCACCTCCTCGAAGACGTCCGGATACTGGCCAACCACGGGCACATCTGACAACTCATCCTGCGGGATGTCAAGGGAATTTACAAAACTAGCCATAACCCCATCACTAGGTAGACTACCAAACACTACCCTCCGCCCATCATCCGCCCTCACAGTCACCAAAAAGCCCTCAAGTCTACCACCACCCCGTATCTTTGGAGCCAATCGACTCCCAATATAATGCCATACCCAGTAAAGCCCAAAACAAAGCAATCACAAACAAACATACATCCATGACTCGATAAGACCAAATTTCTGCAAATCATACTAAGGCTAGTCGAACCACCAATCGGGTTCGTCACAACCAATGGTCTATCTACTATCTCGGGTTCCAGTCCCAACCTATCTACCAGGTCACTAGATATGAAGGAACGGGAAGCCCCAGTATCAAACAAAACTCGAACTGGTACATCATAAATAGAAAGCATACCTTGAATAACAACATTCTTTCCTTTCTCCGCCGCAGTTGGGGCATTCGACGAAGAAGGAACAACATCAATAGCATATGCTTGCACGATCTGCTTCTCTTTAAGAGGTTGTGGACACTTATCCTTGAAATGTCCCACTTGACCACAATTGAAGCACTTCTTATCCGCTGGCTTGGCCCGGCAATCTTTAGCATAATGGCCCTTCTTACCATAGCTGAAGCACTCAACATCCTTCTCGCTCTTTTTCTGGCCACCTTTAGATTGGTCCAGCTTCCTCTTATTCTGAGGGTTATTCTTGCCTCCACCGCCTGCTTGCGGCTTTGGCCCTTCTGCAGATGCAGCCTTGAACTGATCCCAAGTAACCTGATCTTCTGGAGTAGCTGTTCTAATGGCATTCCACCAATTCATCGCTCGCCCTTGCAGCTGATGAGACGCTAGCCTTCTCTTCATCGCATCCTCAAGACCCAAGTCATCAAAGATACGATCACAGCCATCCATCCAGTCTTGAACATCTGTGGCCGACTCCGTCCCATGGAACGGCTTCCCACCAAGGTTAGTGTAATCTTTGCACAACTTGGCGAAATCGACCCTAGGCGCCTGCACTACTGGGCCAACACCAATTCCGGGATTGGGAATTGCCCCTTGCACTTCTCTAAGCATGTCTCTCATGAGGTTAGTAAACATCGCCCTCATGTCAGCAGCATTCCCATGGTTGGTCCCTCTACCAGCACCCCTCATGTCTCGGCTCATCGCCAATCTGAAAAAGGGAAATGATTAACGACCCCATAGTGGTGCTAGTGCAGTGTGACTTCATTCTTATACTACTAATAGTATATACATATATAGCTTTTGAAAACCAAAGTAATCAAAAATACGCGCTCTTATATACGTACTATCTCTCCCTGGTGTCTTTCCCTAGGTTAACTACGCAACCTAGAGCTCTGATACCAAGTGTGATGGCCCGCCCCGCACCAACCGACATTTACTCCAAAAATGCGCTGTACACATGACCAGTTAGCACGAAACGGGTCGTCAGAAGGAAAAAGGAAGAAGGAAATGAACATACAAAGAACCTGTAGAATGTCTCACAGCGCATAGAACAAAATATAATAATAACATACTTGACATAAAACAGGAGAGACAGTGCATAAGCTAAAAACCAGAACTAAGCATCATAGCAGCGGAAATCCAAAATATAGCTTATTACAACTTTTCAAACTGTCTCAAAGCAAAAGTAAGATAAAGGAGGTACACTACTAATGCCCAAGTAGCGACCACCAACGACACAGGGAGAATGTGTGTGTATATATATATATATATATATATATATATATATATATATATATATATCATACATGGAAGCCTCCTGCCCGCCTCCGAATCAGCTACTCGCGCACCCCCAGCTAACCTGTCTCTAGTCTGCTCGTGTGAGCACCCAGAGTAATAAGAGGAGACATAAAACTCTGGATCAGACATAAAGCCTGGTATCAGCGATAAGCATCTAAAGTGAACAATAATAGGTAGACAAAAAACATACCTGAACCTGGACCTGCAACCAAAGAGTGAGCACTACATACTGTACAACACTCTAAGGTGCCATATCAACGGTGTAAAGATACGGAGGTGGGGGGTGTACATGTCATAGTGATGGCAAACAATCAAACATAGCAACCATCCCCACATCTCTCGCTCAGTGCATAAAGCATACGATATTCACCACTTCGATCACCCCACATGTCTTGCTACGATCACTCTGCCCCATGAAGTCATAAATGGCTTCACTGCACTGATAACGTAGCCATTAATCCTTTGCTATGTCCACTTGCCCCATGGGGTTATTCACCCCCATCTGCGCTGGCTCATAGCCTTACCAATTCTTACTACGTCCACTTGCCCCATGGAGTTATTCACCCCATCTGCGCTGGCTCATAGTCTTACTACTCATTACCTTGCCCCTCGAGTCGTAATGACTCTACTGCACTGATAACGTAGTCCATCATCCATTTTTAGTGGTGAATCGAAGTTATGAACGTCGACAACTCCTTAGCACATGCCCCGCAGCAAAGTCCAACCATGAAATGAACTCATTGGTTCCCAACTGGATCCTGAGCTCAAACTTCCCATATTGGACTACCTTTGCATCTCGGGTTATTGGTCAATACTGGGTTGGGTCGGGTTTCCTTCAGCCATCGGTTCGGGTCGGGTCCACTGCATCGCGTCAGTTCGGGTCTTCCTCTGGTACGGTTCAGGTCGGGTCCACTCCATCGGGTCGGTTCGGGTGTGGTGTCTCGCTTCGGGTCAGGTCGGGTGCCATCCCCCTCCAGTTCGTGCTTCCGCTCCGATCCGCCTCCTTATCCTTTACGTGCTCCGATCCATCCTCCTCTATCCGCTCCGATCCCTCCTCCTTAATCCGATCCGATCCCAGTTCAGTTAGCGTGGCCTTCCTTTTTGCCAATTTTCTCAAGTGTCAGGTTCCGATCCGATCGAATCCCTTGCCCAGTTCAACATATCCGATCCGAGCCCCCATATCCGATCTGATCCGAAACCTGCACTGCTTTCTGAAATTGTTCCAGCAAGTGTTTACGCCATTCGACGACGTTTTCACCATTCTAACTATTGAAATCAATCACAAAGCATTTCATACAGTCATAGCAACATGCATAATCAACCACAAACATCAAAACATCAATATGATAGGTTAAAATGGATCAAACATACCCCAAAACCCCATATTTCCCCTTAAGCATGTTTAGGTGAAACTAATGATAGGATTAGCGAAACTTAACCAAATTAACCCAAACTCATATCAGAGGTCTAAAACATCATTTAGGAATTTATGAACATTTTTCCAGAATTTTATCATGCTTAAATTCGCTAATTAACACTATTTACCCTTAATTAGCCATAATTAGTGCAAAACTATGCAAATCACTCACCTTAGCCATAAACAAAACTAAGATCTGAAATAAATCTCTGATTTGATGCAAATCCCAATGCTTAACAGCAGCTCAAATGTTGATTTGGTGTAGATCTCCTTTGATTTGAGGTTGCTAAGCTTAATCCTTGACCAAGAGATGATTTGGAGGTGATCTAGAGGTTGAGGGCCATTTTTAGAGTTCCTTGGTGATAAGTGGAGGCTAGAAAACTGAAATGAAATGATTCTCTACTTCATTTCAGCCTCCCCATAACCCTAATCCCGAAATGGGTTATGGGCCTACTCACTAATCACCCTATTTGGCCCGGTTAAGCAGTTTTTCACCCTCCAAACCTTGTTTCAGCCATATCTCCCAAACGTTAGGTCCGTTTGGCTATTATGACCACTCTACGGAAAGGTAAACCATCAAACGAATCTAATGGATGTGGTTTCAGGTCAAAATTCCTTTCCAATCAAAAGTTATGGCCAAAACAGTACCAACTAGGGGAAAATGGTCATTTAAAAATCGACAAAAATCATAAGTATGGGAAATGACTCTAATGGATGTTTCCCAAAGTTACATGACCATACGACTTCATATGGGAAAGAAATAAATATTCTACGATCCTTTGATGTGTAGAATGCGGGTTGTTACAGACATGTTCGACCAGAATACAAACGATTGTTGTTAGCTCCGCGACGCTATCGAAAAGCTCATTCAGGAGAAATGCCTTGAGCAGTATGTTCAGAACCTTGCTCCCCAAGAAGCAACCGCAGGCCCTTCAATGCCTGCACCTCCTCTATTTCAAGGGGCACCCAGGTCGTCCAATCTGAGACATCCTCGTGGGCGTATCATGATTTACACGATTTTCGGAGGGCCTCACCTCGCAAATGAAAGATTCATGCATATGGAGGGGAACACAAACTCAACCAAGCATGCTAACTTGGAAGCGTGTTCTGCCCAGGACGAATTCATCCCCGCCAAGCTTTAGAAAACTATGTGCGACATTATAGTTTTCCATGAGAGAGATGCTACCATAATTGAGATACCAACCATATATCCTCACATCATATCTGCATCCATAGGTCTGGTCTACGTCTGAAGAATCCTCATTGATTTGGGAAGCTCTTTTAATATCATCTTTAAGTCGGCTTACGACCAAATGAAACTTGAGGCTAAAGACTTAAAGCCTTTCCATGCCACCATCCACGGCTTCAGTAGCTCCTCCAACCGGCTAGCTGGTCTGGTAAAACTACTATTGAGCTCATAGATGGAGACCGCATTAGGGTCTACATCCTCACCTTCATGGTTATTGATGTTCCTTCTCCCTACAACATCTTCCTAGGACATCCATTCCTCACAGAATTCCGAGTCTGCATGGAACCATAGTCCCTTCTTATGAAATTTCCGACATAGAATGAGACTGGAACCATCAAGGGCGACATGCCACAGTGAGAGCCTGCTATCTCGCTGAATACAAGAGCATCATCAATAAGGAGAAGGGCACAGAGATGATCCACTGCGCCAAGATAGTCTGTGCATAGTAGCCATATGGGCCTGAGTCTGGCTCGAACGCCACTACTGTCTTTCCGACTTGATCCAAGGGAGGATGAAGAGCCTGACCCCCAAAAGGCTACTCCGGTGGAGCCAACCATTAATGTTCCGGTCAACCCTACCGACTTGCTTCAATGTATTTGCATGAGCCCATTCCAATATGAGTGGCATCGATCCAGAATAACCTACCACATGCTCCGTATTATCCAAAGCGTCTTTCGGTCAAACAACGGTGCTGAATCTTGGGAGTAGAAAGATCGATGGCACTCAAAGACGTGGTGTATAACTGCTAGACAATGGCTTTATCTGCTTGCCCTCTATCCTGAATAAATCTCCAACCCGGTCCTAGTCAAGAAATCAAACGAGAAGTGGCGAACATGTGTCGGCTACTCAATTTGGACAAAGCGTTCCCCAAGGATAGCTTCCCGCTCCCGAAGATCGACCGACTCATAAATTCAATTGCCGATTACCAGCTTCTCTCCTTCATGGATGCGTATTCAGGATATAATCAAATTCCAATGCACCTTCCCAGTAGGAACATGCTTCATTTATCACCGATCTTAGGTTCTATTGCTATGTCATTATTGCCTTCGGTCATAAGAATGCTAGAGCCAGCTATCAACGGCTGGTCAACCGAATGTTCGAGGACCAAATCAGGAGATCCATAGGGGTCTACGTGGATGACATGCTCATGAAAACGAGGGTGTCAAAGGACCTCATTAAATACCTTGCAAAAATGTTAGATGTCCTCCACAAGTATGGCATAAAACTCAATCCCCTAAAATGCTCTTTCATGGTTGCATCTGGGAAATTTCTGATTTCATCGTCAACTCATGGGGCATCAATGCAAATTCTTAAAAATTCCAAGCCATCCGGGATATTTTGTCCCCATAGAGCATCAAATATATTCAAAGCTTAAATGGGAAAGTGGCCGCCCTAAGTCATTTCATATCAAAAACAACTAATAAGTGCATTCCTTTCTTCGACTTGCTCAAGAAAGGGAAGCACAATTTCACATGGACATCGAAGTGCGTTGTCTCATTCTAGGACCTTTTGAAACACTTAGAACAACCACTTATCTTATCAAAACCGATAGATCATAAAGACTTATACATCTGTTTGTCTATTTGTATGCAAGAATCAGCTCGACGCTAGTGCGCGAAGAAGATCATGCATAAAGACCTGTATACTATATTAGCAAGAGATTAACAGACACTGAAAAGAACTATCCAAAGTTGAAAATCTAGCCTGTACCGCCTGTTGATCTCTTCCAGAAGCTTCGGGCATACTTGTAGTCTCATCAAATTAAAGTCTACACAAACCAACTGCTACGACAGGTCCTTTAACGACCTGAGGCATCTAGCTGACTTTTAAAATGGAATATTGAGCTGAGCCAATCCGAGATCACATTCATTCCTCGACGAGCCATTCTCAGACAAGTCCTCACAGATTTTATCATAGAGTTCAGTACTCTCGAAAATCCACCGGAGGAGAGTGAGCCTTCCAACATCCAGTGGATGCTGTTCATGGATAGTTCATCCAACAATTAATGTTCTGACGGCGGAGTCATACAAATTACTCCTGAGGATTGCTCAATTTGTTACACGCTTAAGCTCAACTTCCCTGCCACTAACAATGATGTTGAATGCGAAGCCTTGATTGCCGGACTCGGAATTGCCAAAGAACTCAGCATCTAGGGCATACAATTATATTCCGACTCATAACTCATCATACGCCAAATGTGAGGGGAATATCAAGCCAAGGAGGCATGACTCAACTCATACCTAGCTCAGGTTCATGAACTTCTTACAAACTTCGAACACTACATCATTACTCACATCCCTAGGGAGAAAAATGAAAAGGCTGATTTGTTAGCGAAACTAGCAAGTCTAAGGATGCACAACTATAGGGACTTGTTGTAACACCACGTAAAACAAACCTAAATTAGAAATAAGGCAATTTAACTTAAAATAAATAATAATAATAATAATCAATAATGGTCCTATCGACTAAAATGGAATTTTGAACAACTAGGAATTAGGCTACAAAAGTACTGTAGTTGCATTCGTGGCGAGATTCTGATCCGTTTTCATATTTTGTTTATTGAAAACAAAGTTCATTTGCAAAAGATATTAATAAATCAAGTTATGCATATATATTAAGATATAAAATTTGAATTTCAAATTAATAAACATATATATCGAGAATATATTAACTGAGATAAGCATGAAAAGATTATTCCTATTGAATTCAAATTTGTGTGTATATATTTATATATAAAAGGGGATAAGACTAACAGTTTGAGTGGAATTCAGCTAAGTTACTATTTTCTATGATTTGTTAGTCTGAATTTGGATTATTGTGCCTAGGAAGATTTGAGTTCATAAGAAAAGAAAACAATATAAAATCCATCAAATATTCCCTTTGTTTTATGTTTGTACGAAGGAATGATCAATTTGTTTGTATATATGGGTTTGGATTATTGAATTAATAAAAGAGAAACATGTTGGTGTTGTATAATTCTCTATATATTGGTCGGATTTATCATATTTCATTTTATATAAATTCGTATGTATTGTTTTGCTGCAAAGACTGAGAGTTGGAGAAATTGTCAATTTGAATAGGTTTAAATCCCTATTTTCTAAATGAGTTTTTGAATGTATTATTTTAAAGATGTCCAAGTATTAAAGTTTTGCATATAAACTTATAAAAATTGAATATGATCCAAAATAGAAATTATATATGTAGGATATATGGAACTTTGTTTATGCTTTATTGTTGAAATAATCAAGTCAAACCTAGGTTATAAGTTTAATGTCAATATTATTGTTTTTTCCGTTTTGATTGTTACATATTAATATGTGTAACTATGCCATAATTGAAGGAATATGGGAAATAACTTGTAAACCTTTAATTTGAATAGGGATTGAAATTTCAAATGTGGTTACGACGTTAATCTCGTTCGCTTAATTCACACACACACAAAAACACACACACATATATACATATGTATGTGTGTAGCTAAATAACGTAATATTAATACGCATTAAGTGCATAATAAATAAGATTAAATTAGGAATAGAATTTGAATGTCTCCATAGCAATTTGTATGTATGTGGGTTAATGGCCTTAAATTATAATCTATAACACATACACATGAGGTTAACCATTATTTGTAGTAGAAGTCTGCCGTGAACAGACTGACATATCCAATATCTACAAGTAAGTCTGGTTAATGTAAAAGGTATAAGTGTTATGGTCCATTATAATTAGTACACTATGATACGAAGTTAGACCCAACTTGTAGTAGAAGCTTACCCGGAATCGATCGACAAATCCAGTATCTACAGGTGGCTGACCTAATGTGAGATGTCCAGTGTATGTATATATATTGTGTGTGAAGTAGGCCTACCTTGTGAAAAAGGTGTTATGTGGATGACCTAACTCTTGTTGGGTATTAGTGGTTAGGACTAGGTCCATTCCTAAGGTTCACTCCTTGGTTCAGGACCATGTGAACCGCCCTTCGAGGATTTAAATGGTTATTAGGTCCGCCTATCTCCTATAAGGTATTAAATTGTCCATAGATGATAACGTGAATACAATAGTTCTCGAAGTAATGTCCAATTCTTATCTAGGGGCTAGTGAGGGCTGACCTAAGGATGGATTATAAATGGCATAAAGAAACCACCGTCTAAGGGAAGTATTAAGTGGCCAGGAGTTCACTCGTAGGGATATCTAGATAGTAACAAAAGGGTTCGCTGGGAGGGTTTTTCTTAAATGAAATTGAGTTCTTGACCAAAACCTAGAAGTAGGTGGCCGTTACTATTTCTCGACCGTCAAGGAGAGTTATAATTTATGACGTTGACGTTATAACGGGGTCTTAAGTGGTTAGGGGTCCGCCATAGAATGTTAAGTGATTATAGGGATATCCACTCTAAATAAATTAGGATATGGTCTTAAGTGACTAAGAATAGCCCGCCTCGCGGGGTATTAAGTGATTGTAAGAACGTATGTCCTTAAATTTACATGTAAACCTTAAGTGACAGTTAGGATATCCACCTCGTGTGTTATCTTTGTCTATGATTGTTACGTAAACATAACACGAAAAATTTACACTACTAACTATAGGAAATAATCATTCCTAAACTTACATGCATTTAATTCACCATTAATTTATGTATTGACCTCCCTCCTCTAAACATTAAGTGGTTAGTAGGTAAGACTGTTGATTAAGGATAAGGAACGACTACTAAGAGGAGGAGCCTCTCGAATATTTAGTTATTAGGGCGGTAGCCTATTATTATTCCTATTATGTATGAAGGATAATGAATGATGTACCATTTATCTGTGAGACTTGCATCTGAATTTGTGGTTTTAATAATGGTACATCCATTTCTATGCTATTATATTTTATCACTTCTGCTGTATGAGATTCTGACTTTCTTTTAGACTGCTCTATGGTATCTGCTTAGTATTTCCTTATAGGTACCAATGATCCGTTTAGAGTGGCTCCAAGTTTCGATAGACCTTTTATTAGTTGGACTTTAAGCCCACTTCGAGCAGGTTGCTACGTTTGGTATTAGAGTGTAGGTTACCCAGTTACGGGGAAATAGACGTATGAGAGACGTATTTGCTATTTGAAAATGTTCTCAAACTGTATATATATATAAGTACTATAACCCAAAAACATACGCAATTACACTACGCATTCTTATCTTTCTTTCTTTGGGCCTTGATACTACTGTAGGAAGTCCACTGAAGGGTTTTTCGTTTTTTCAAATAGTAGCAATGGCGGACAATCAACTCGAGCAGGGGAACCCGACAAGACCTCATTACTTGCCAGAATGGCTCCAATAGTACATTAGGACTGTGGAACAGGTCCCTACTGCCATTCCTGCCCCAATGAACTAGCAGCTCAGCCTGTTGAAGTTCCCTCAAGCTCCCTTATCTTTGCAAATATTTTGTAAGTTTTGGAGGACATTCATTTTCGAATACTGAGAACTTCAGTGAAGCTAAATCATGGATGTCCGAGTGCGAAAGGATCTTTGAAGCTACCCGATGGGATGATCAACTTAAGCATAGGGTAGTAGCTTGGCATTTGCAAGGAGAGACCCTGGAACGTTGGAACCTAGTTTTGTAAGAGGTTATAGGCAGATGTTTACTTGGGCAGAGTTTAGAACCTGATTTGATGTTAAATTCTTAAATAATGTGGAGAAGATCCTGCAACTAGAAAAGTTTAATCAATTGTAGCAAGGGGAATTAAATCTTAAAGAGTATGTGGTGGAATTTACAGAATTATCCAAGTTTGGAAAAGTGCTAGTAGTCAACCCATTAGATAAAGCCCTTAGGTTTGTTAAAAGAATGAATTCTCCATTGAGGGGATGCTTTTGGCCCAGGTGACGTTTGGAGCTACTTTCGAAGCCCTCGTTGAGGCAGATATCCTATATTTAGCTAAGAATGTTAAGAAAGTTAAGATAGATAAGGAAGAGTTTACTACTAATGTTGGGAAGAACAAGAAGAAAAATTTCTGGCTTAATAAGAAGAAGGGAGGCAAAGGCCAAAACATGTTCTAAATGCCACAAGAAAGGGCATGAGGCGAAGGACTAGAGAGTGAACCTAGCAAAGTTAGAATTCAAAGGAAAATGATTTAAATGTCATGAAGATGGGCAGTTGGCACGTACCTTCCCTAAGCCGAAAGTAGTGCAAAGTGGTCAAAACTATGCCTTGGAAGTAGCGCCGATTAGTATTCAGCTCCCTAGAGATTCAGGACAACCTACGTTGGAAGGTATAAATTTTACCTTAGGAATTTCTTTGCGTACCCTATTTGTTTCGGGAGCCACCCACCCCTTCATTACTAGGAAGATTGTTGATTCTTTGAAACTTCCATTATTATTTGCTAATCATCCAGTAGAGATATGTAACCCTATCGGAGGACTATGCAGCTTTATGTTGTGTGTAAAGACCTAGTATTGGACATCGGTGATATTAATGTCTTTTGCGATGCGTATGTACTTGAATTCGAGGGGTATAGTCTTATTTTGGGTATGGACTGGCAATCATTTTTTGGGGCCGCCCTTGACTTCGGTAAGAGAGTGGTTCGTTTGAAAAGCCAGGGAGGCCGCAACTTAGGAATTCCTTGTAGGATAGGGAATAAAAATTTGGCCTTATTTTCCTTATCTTCTTATTAAGAAGGACCATCTTCTGTGCCGATTGTATGTGAGTTTCCTGATGTTTTTGAGAAGGTCGTAGGACTTCCACCATGCCAAGAAATATCGTTTAGGATAGACATCAAAAAGGATGCGAGGCCTGTAGCATTGCAATTAAGGCACATGGCTCTTAAGGAAAGGAGAGAGCTTGATAAACAAATCTCAGAATTGTTGTAGAAAGGGTTTATTCATAGGAGTACCTCTGAGTGGGTTGCACAGTAGTGTTTTCCACAAAGTCTGATGGATCTTTAAGATCATGTGTTGATTATAGGGAACTTAACAAGATGACTAAGAAGAGTAGATATCCCCTAGCGAGGATTGATGACTTGTTTGACCATTTGGAAGGAGCCTAAATATTTTCCCAGTTAGACTTAACTACTGGATTTCACCAGTTAAGGATTTCATATGAGAGTAAGCCTAAGACAACGTTTAGGATGCCTGATGGACCATTTGAGTGGGACATTATTCCTTTTAGTTTGATGAATGCCCCTGCTTTCTTTGTAGACCTTGTGAGTAGGGTATTCAGAGGCATACTCAATAAGACTATGGTAGTGTTTGTAGATGATATCTTTATCTTTTCTAAGGACCATAAGGAACATGATGACCATTTTATAAGAGTTACAGGAATTCTGGGAGAGATCCAACTTAAAGCCGAATTCTCGAAATGCCACTTTTGGCAGGAATAAGTCAAGTTTTTGGGGCATGTTGTGTCGGGGAAAGGGTTAGCAATTGACCCTGCCATGGTATTAGCTGTCCAAGAGTGGAGGATACCCCGCAATGCGACGGAGGTTAGGAGTTTCCTTAGATTTTCGGGTTTCTATTGGAAATTTATCAAGGACTTCGCTAATATTGCAACCCCTCTAACCTAATTGAAAAAAACGGATAATAAATTTGCATAGACTGAGAAATGTGGAGCTGCCTTTGCGAGGTTGAAGGAATCTCCCACAAGTGCACCTATTCTTATTATCCTACATGGAACTAAGATGTTCACAATTTTTACGGATGCATGTGGTACCGGTTTGGGAGTGGTACTCATGCAGGAGTGTAAAGTAGTTGCCTATGCAAGTAGACAAATCAAGGACCATGAGAAAAGGTACACTATCCATGATTAAGAGTTAGCAGTGGTGGTTTTCGCTCTTAAGATGTGGAGGCATTGTCTTCTTGGAGATAAGTTTGAGTTATTCACTGATCATAAGTCTCTTAGATATTTGTTTTGTCAGCGAGATCTGAACATTTGACACCAGAGATGGATGGAATATCTTACATCTTTTGATTTTTCCATTCAGTATACCCTTAGGAAGGGTAATGTCGTGGCCTACGCTTAAAGTCAGAGGCATGCTACCTTGGTGAGATAACCGAGTTTAGACAGCTAGAGTTTATCTCTAGTTTCAATTTGCAACCACCATTTGAGGTAGCTCAAGAATTTCTTTGAGTTATGGAGGTAAGACCAGTTTTATTGGAGAGAGTCAAAAGTGAGCAATACCATGATGATGAGCCGAGGGATTTGAAGGAAAAGGTTTCTATGGGAGAATATTTCCCTCATTTTAGTAAATATTATATTGATGGTAGTTGTAGCTTGAAGTGAGATGGTCGGATTTGTGTCCCTTGGAGTGTGGACCTTAGAAAGGAGATTCTTGAGGAATGTCATAGGTAAAGGGTGACCATATACCCCGAAGGCGACAAAATGTTTAAGGACAAGAAGAGAAGCTTTTATTGTGAAAGAATGAAAAGAGACGCGATAGAGTTTGTTTCTAGTTGCTTAACTTACCTGTGAGCAAAGGAGGAACAAGGGAATCCAGGAGAACTTATGTTGCCTTGGAAATTCCCACTTAGAAATGGGAACTCATTTCTGTGGACTTTTTTGATGGGATTCCTAGGAGTAAGATAGGGAATGAAGCCATTTGGCTGATAGTGGATCGATTAACAAGAGCTCCCATTTTATTCCAATCATTAGTGTAGGACCGCCGCCTTATTAGCCTAGTTGTATGTTAAAGATATTTTTGGGCTATATGGGATTCCAACTACTATAGTTAGTGAGAGAGACTCGTCATTTACTAGTGAGTTTTGGAAGAGTCTTCAAAAAGCATTAGGAATGACCCTAAGTTTGAGCACAGCCTATCATCCGCAAACAGACGGCCAAACAGAAAGGGTTAATAGAGTTTTGGAGGATGTGCTCAGAGCCTTCATAGTCAACTTTGGAGGTGCATGGGAGAAGAAATTGAGTTTTTTAGAGTTTTCATACAATAATTGTTACCAAGTGACAATTGGTATGACCCCTTATGAAGCTTTGTATGAGTGGCCATGCAAATTGCCAACTTGCTGGTATAAAACTACCGACAAGGTTTTACTCGGGCCAGACCTTATCAATGAGTCAACGGAGATTATCACTTTGATTTGACAGAGAATGAAGGCCTCCCAAGACTGGCGGAAGTCATACATAGATAGAAGGAGGATAAAGAACTAGAATTTGATGTTGGAGATTTGGTATTTTTTTAGGTTTTCCCTCTGAAGAAGACAGTTTGATTTGGGAAGACTAGGAAGTTAGCTCCCAGGCTTATTAGGCCTTCTCAGATTTTGGATATGACCGGGAAGATGGATAACTGAGTGGATTTTTACGAGTGTTTGTTCGGTGTCCACAACGTTTTCCATGTTTCTCATCTTCGTAAATGCCTTTATGATTCAGTCGACAGACTCGAGCTTAATGATATTAAGGACATAGGAAGCCTCGAGTTAGAGCCCAGGGTTCCTCATGCCACCGCAATGATCATGGAGCATGGAATCAAGCGACTTTTGAACAAATCTATTCACCTAGTCCAAGTATAGTGGGGAGATAACCCTGCAGAAAGCACCTAGGAAACTGAGGAGAAGAATAGGCTTACTCATCCAGAGCTTTTCTCGCGTAATTATTTTCTCCCAATTTTTCATTTTTGATTGCATTATGGTTGCTATATTGGATGGTAGGAGGTGGTTGCAACACAGTTGCACTGTGCATTCATATAGGATTATATGCATATTATGGTGTTTTGCATACATATTGCATTATTTATTACACATATATGATCGGACTGAGCTCACTATTAGCAAGTCTGCAATTCATAATCACTATGAACTATGGATGTATATGGATGTTTATTAGATAACATGGGTGTACAACATGGTTGATTAGAGTGATTTATGTTCTGGGCCCTTTCAGAAGATTTCGGGATGAAATCTCCAATAAGAGGGGAGAA
The DNA here is from genome assembly GCA_030737875.1 of Allium sativum. Classification (NCBI taxonomy): domain Eukaryota; kingdom Viridiplantae; phylum Streptophyta; class Magnoliopsida; order Asparagales; family Amaryllidaceae; genus Allium; species Allium sativum. The sequence goes on from CM060912.1 coordinate 7,135,888, forward strand.
TTTAACACCCCGTAAGATAGACCTAAATTAGACATTAAGATAATTTAATTTAAAATAAATAATAATAATCAATAATAGTCCTATGGATGGAAAACAGAATTTTTGACAATTCAGAATTGGGCCACGAAAGTATTGTAGTTGCGTTCACAGCGAGATTCTGATCCACTTTCATATTTTATTTATTGAAAACGGAATCCGTATGTAAAAAAAAAATGATAAACAAGTTGCGCTTATATATTAGCGCATAAGATTTGAATTTCAAATCAATAAATACATATTATGGGAATATATTAATTGAGATAAGCATGAAAAGAATATTCCTACTAAATTCAAATTTATGTGTATATATTTATATATAAAAGGGGACAAGAATAATCGATATAAGGTAAAAAATCAATCAAATAAATTAAGGAATTAATAAAAAGGAATTTACAGAAGAATTAACTCTCCGGGGCTCGACCCTAGAAGGGGGATCGACCACCTCATAAAAGGGGGGACGACTACCCCGATCGATCGGCCACCTGTAGGGAGCCCAGTGAAGGTTGTTTTTAAAGGAGGACTTACTTATATTTTTCATTAAACGGACTGCTTGGACTTAATCTACTGAATCTAACAACCTGTAACATGATGTCAACTATAAATATGACCCCCAACCCTCACTCAAAACCCTACATCTATTCTTCTTCATGCCTTCACGATGCCTTTCTACCATTACTAATTCCGGAAGAGAAAAAACTTTAGGTTTTCTTCTATCTCCCTAACCTATTCTATCTCCTATATTCTATTCTAATATAGATTTAGATTCATTCTAGAATTTAGATTTTTATATATAAGATTCTATTATGTGATTCTTATGTATATACATATTTGAAAGGTTGGAGCACGATTGTTTACGAAGGAGAAATCCAAATCTTATTCTACTCAATTTTGTTGTTGACTCTCATAGCATTGTGAGTGGAACTCATCTAAGTTACTATTTTCTATGATTTATTAGTCTGAATTTTGATTATTGTGCCTAGGAAGATTTGATTTCATACGAAAAGAAAACAGTATCGAATCCCATAAATCTTCCCTTTGTTTTATGTTTGTAGGAAGAAATGATCAATCTATTTGTATATGTGGGTTTGGATTATTGAAATAGTAAAAGAAAAACATGATGGTGTTGCATAATTCTCTATATTTTTCGGATTTATCTTATTTCATTTTGTATAAATTCATATGTATGGTTTTGTTGCAAAAGGTTAAGACTTGGAGAAATTGTGAATTCGAATAGATTTAAATCTTTGTTTTCTAAATGGAGTATTTGAATCTATTATTTGCAAGATGTCCAAGTATTAAGGTTTTGCATATAAACTTACATAAAAAGTGAATCTGATCCAGTATAGGAATTATATATATATATATACACACGCACACACATACATATATTGGATATATGGCACTTTATTTATCTTTTATTGTTGAAATAATCAAATCAATCCTAGGTTACAATTTTATGTTAATATTGTTGTCTTTCCCATTTTGATTGTTACATGTTAATATGTATAATTATGCAATGAGGGAATATGGGAAATAACTTGTACACCTTTAATTTGAATAGAGATTGCGTTTCAATCGTGGTTAGGATGTTAATCTCGTTCGCTTAATTCACGTCTATAGTTATATATATATATATATATATATGTGTGTGTGTGTGTGTGTGTGTGTGTGTATAGCGTAATAATGTAATATTTGTACGTATTAAGTGCATAATAAATACGATTAAATTAAGAAGAGAATTTGAATGTACGCATAGAAATTGTATGTATGTGTGTGAGTTAGTGGCCTTAAATTATAATTTATGACATATAGACACGAGGTTAACCGTTACTTGTATTAGAAGTCTGCCCGAAGCCGATCAACATATCCAACATCTACAAGTAAATCTGTTTAACGTGAGAAGTCTAAGTGCTATAGGTCATCATAATTAGTACACTATGATACGAGGATAGGCCCAACTTATAGTAGAAGCCTGCCCGGAACCGATCGACGAACCCAACATCTACAAGTGGTCGGCCTAATGTGAGATGTCTAGTGTGTGTGTGTTTGTGTGTGTTTATATCTATAATTATATATATTGTGTGTGTGAAGTAGGCTTTCCTGGGGAAAAGGTCTTAAATGGCTGACCTACCTCTCGTTCGGTATTAAGCGGTTAGGACTAGGTCCGTTCCTAAGGTTCACTCCTTGGTTTAGGACCAAGTCATGGGACCTGTCCTTTGAGGATTAAATGTTTATCGGGTCCACCTATCTACTATAAGGTATTAAATGGCCCTTTTATACGATAACGTGAGTAGGGTAGTCCTCTAAGTAATGTCCGCTTCTTATCTTGGGGATGGTGAGGGCTGATCTAGGGACGGATTATAAATGGCCTAAAGGAACTACCGTTTAAAGGAACTATTTTGTGGCTAGGAGTTCACCCGTGGGGGCAGTTAGATAGTAATAAGAGGCTTCGCCAAAAAGGTTTTTCTTTAATGAAATTGAGTTCCTAACCCCAAGGTTTTAAATCTCGGATATCGGTCATGTTTCGTCTTGGGTATTTTATAGACTCGGTCTTGTATCGAGGGGGATCTCGGACGAGATGAGTCTAACTCGGGAGTTCATCTCGGGTCTGAAATTTCATATCGAGACAATCTCGGGGTACATGGTATGTTAAAAATGAAATTTTAACAAAATGATTTTTATGAATGCTATTAAAAACATAGTAACTTAAACTTAAATTCATAATAGCTTTATTATTCTTTATTTTGTGAAGGATCATTCATACTCTAAATCATAATATGCTTGTTGTTAGACAGGAAACATTAAAAGGATCAAAACATTAAAAAATTCAGCATAAATAGACCATAAAATACATAATTTCATAAGTAACATGTATGTAAAAAGATGAATATGAAAATCATAAGCATTGTAAAACATATACGAACATACAATATAGTCATTTAACATGCAAAATGTAAAATAATAAAAGATTGTTTTGGCTAGATTTTAGTTTTTAATTATTGTTCTAGTTCAGGCACAGATTTAAATTTTAACCAAAAAAACTAAGATCTTGGACGATATTCCAGTATTTCGTCTCGATCAATATATCGTTCGATATTGCAATATCTCGGGCAATATATTCGAAAGGAGATTTAGAGTGATATTTGCTGTTTTGTTTCGGAAGGAGCCCAAAACGAGATCTCGGAGGAGATATCGGGCGATATTTGCGAGATTTGAAACGGTGCCTGACCCAAAATCTTGTAGTAGGTGGCCAATACTATTTCTCGACCTATAAGAAGAGTTATTATTTATGACGTTGATGTTAGAACAGGGTCTTAAGTGGTTAAGGGTCCGCCATAGGGTGTTAAGTGATTATAGGGACATCCACCCTAAATATATTAGGATATGGCCTTAAGTGACTAAGAATATCACGCCTTATTGGGTATCAAGTGACTATAAGAATGCCCGCCCTTAAATTTACATATAGGCCTTAAGTGACTATAAAGATGTCCGCCTCATATGTTATTTGTGTGTATGATTGTTACGTAGACATAACATGAAGAATTTGCGCTGCCAAATTTAGGAAATAGCCATTTCTAAACTTATATGCATTTCATTCATCAAAACTTTATGTTCTACCTCCCTTCTCTTAACATTAACAGGTTAGTAGGTGAAACTGTTTATTGAGGACAAGGAACGATTGCTTGGAGGAGGAGCCTCTCGAAGATTTAGTTATTAGGGAAGTAGCCTTATTATTATTGTTGTTATGTACCGAGCATAATGACACTTTATCTGTGAGACTTATTTTAATCGAATTTATGGTTTTAACAATGGTACATCTATTTTTATGCTAATATATTTTATTCCTTCCACTGTGTGAGACTCTGATTTTCGTTCAGACTGCTCTGTGATATCTGTTTTGCATTTCCTTATAAGAACGAACGATTCATTTATAATGGCTTTAAGTTCCAATGGGCCTTATTTGGTTCGAAATTTAGGCCTACTACAGGCAGGATGTTAAACATGTCCCTGTCGAAGTCCTCGACTCTCCAAGCATTGTTCATACGAAGATTGATTCGAACGTAATGGCGGAGGTCGAGCCAGAACCTGAGTCATGGATAATCCTAATCATGGGTTATTTGCAACTTGGAATCCTCCCTTGCTCTCAAAACGAAAGACAAGCACTCATTTGCATAGCGTCACGCTACATCGTTCAAGAAGGAGTGCTCTATCATGAGGATTCTCTATTCCGTTACTCCGGTGTGTAGCCCACAAAGACACCGAACGTGTACTATTGGAGGTGCACGAGGCGAGTGCGGTGACCACATCAGGTGGCAAACTCTGGTGAAGAAGATTCTTAGATATCGCTATTTTGGCTAACTCTCGAATGGGACGCAACCGACTACTCCCATATGTGCGACAAATGCTAGAGATTCTCCAAAATCTCTCGATCCCTGCCCACAGAGCTTATGTAGATAGATAGTCCATGGCCATTTGCAATGTGGGGAATCAACATCATCGGAGCCCTTTCGATGTCTAAAGACGGAGCTCGATATGCAATCATCGCGGTTGATTGCTTCTCCAAATGGGCCGAAGCTGAGGCTCTCACGATAATCACTACCAAGAAAGTAATCAACTTTTTCATTCGCTACATCATTTGTCATTTTTGGAGTTACCAAGACAATTTTCTCTGATAAGGAGACCCAATTCGAAAGCTCTAAGTTCAAGATCTTCAGTCGCCGACGCCACATCAAGAAACGATTCTCGACAGTAGTTCATCCTCAAGTTAATGGATAAGTCGAAGCTTAAACAAGGTCATCAAATCCATTATCAAAAGTATTTGGAAAAGGCTAGAGGCTTATGGGTAGACAAACTCCCTCAAGCCTTATGGGCTTATCGGACTACTCATAAGTCAACGATCGGCCACAATCCATTCACTCTCATGTATGGATCTGAAGCCATCATTCCCATTGAGCTTGAGCCCTGAACTCATTGAGTCACGTATTGCAATCCAAAGACCAACCAAGATCTCCTACTGGAATCACTCGACTTACTCGATGAGAAAAGAGATGAATCAGAACTCAGAGATGCCGCACATCGCCAACAGGTCGCTCGATACCTCAACTCTAAAGTTAGCTTAAAGCACTTTGACATTGGCGACCTCATTATCCAATGGATCCTTCCCACACCAACCGCTCTCGGTCCTCGATGGGAAGGCTCATACGTCATTCAACGAAGCTGGGAGATGATACTCTCAAGCTAACGATCATTGATGGCACCTAACTACCAAGGGCATATAATAGCGAGCACCTTCATCGTTACTTCACCTAGCTTACAATATATATTTTACTGCTTTCGACCAATGTTTTGTTTTCACTTCCGGGAATTGTAAAGGCTACAACTGCCAACAGAAACATCAAGTAAAGGTTTCTAGTTTCTATGTTCCTCGGTGCATTTACTTTTTGCGTAGTATGTTAGCATCCAACTTGCATACATGAGCACACTACAGTGGATCGACACTACAAACTTGGAATCGTTCCTCCACCTCGAGTATTTACCAAGACTCAAAACTTATGGAGTAGCCCGTCCTCCATAAGTCAACTTGAGTCTCTAAATGACGACGAGGCCGATTATAAATAACTCGTGATGCTTATTAATTTAAGTGTACAACTTTGTCCTTTAGTCTTCAGATTTAGGGGCAACCCATCAGTCGAGCAAGTATGACATCAACTACTTGCTTGACTACCTCTGATCCTCAAGATCTGGACTCGGGTATAAAATTGACGAACCAACGACCCACTCGAACTCTAAACCGATCGAAAATGATGGGCGAGTATAAAGAACGAAACAACGACGTCCACCTCTTAACTCCCCATGACTCGAGATCAACGACCGCATGGAGACCTCGAAGGCATAGTCACCCATCACAGACCTCATACGACCTAAGAATAACGACCGAAAGGAAGCCTTGAGAGCAAAGTCATCACACTCGAACTTCACGCAACTTAATTATCTCAAGAGTGAAGTCACAAGCAACATTGGTTTAAGTGTAACAACGAGTACATCTACATAAGTACAGAAATGGAAAATGTATATGAAAGTTTGAATACTAGAAACAATACATGATGTAAGCGAAGTAAAACTAAACTTTCATTCATAAAGCCAAAATACAGCTATCTTTCTTTCTAATGACACGATACACATAAAATCACATTGTCCCTCCAAAAGTGAGGGTCGTACTTGCCTATCCTTTCGGTCTACACAACCAAAAATCTATCTATAACCTTCATTTGGATGAGCCACTGTCCAAGATTCCTCTCTTCGGCTTCTTGTCAGACTCAATGCTTGTTGGCTCATCCCCATCCTTGGCCTTCCTCTTCCTCGGGTCACTCCCTCTGCTTCCCTTATGCCTCTTCGTTGAAGTGGCCATAGGGCTAGGCATCACCACAAACTCTTCGGCCGCATCGCTTGATATCTGTCCCTCCTCTCTGGACTCGCCCGAGACGTCCAAAACCACTTCCCTAGAACTAGGGATCATTTTCAGGGGCTTGGGCTGGAATTTGGTGGATAACATCAACACCATGGACTCATCGAACCCCTCCTCGAATACCCTCTTGGTTGCTTTATAGGCCTTCTTTTTTGCTCTCTTAGCCTCTTTATCGGCTTCTTTCTGGGCATCCCGCTCGTCTTTCTTCTTAGCCTCGAGCTCGGCCCTCTGCTTGGAGGTCAGTCCAACCTTTCGCTTCCTTTCCTCTACGCCTTCTGCCTTTTGAGCTCATCGTCTGCCCTCTTTAGAGAACCTCATCCTCAACCTTCTTTTGAACTTCCTCCTCTGCCTTCATTTGCATTTCTTCTTCGACCTTAGCTAGAATCATCTCCTCCGCCCTTGCTTTAGCCTCCTCCAGAGCCTTGCGAAGGGCCTCCTCATTTGCCTTCCTCTTCGCCTCCATTTTATCGGACTTAGCAAGAATCTCGGCCTTTTTATTTTCAACGAGCTCATGCATCGAAGACTCGTCCGCTTCTACATTTCTGAACAGCTCTTGCCTCCCTCCTTCCCTCTCCACTAGGACATTATGGGTCATCTCTTCTATCTCGTCTATTAAGCGCCTCTAGTCGTCATCAAACAACTACAAGCCTAAATAGATATCAAGCTCACTGAACTCCTCACCACGTGCCTCTTATATGTCTCGATATCGAAAGTGGCAGTCCCTACAGCAAAAGTTTCCTTGATGATGGCTGAAATGCCAAATCTGAGAATATTTGCATGATGCAGAATAGGGTGCATTTGTCTACTTATGCTACGTGTAATCATTCTCTCGAACTTTGTGGAGAAAGTAGAGATACCTCCTACCATTTGCTGAGTGGCCCCCAAGGGTAGAGTACTGCCAAACGTTGGCCGAGAAAGACTGTCATGTTCCAGTCTGGGATTGACAGGGTCATACTCTGTTGTAGCAAGGACGGGAATGGATGGAAAGCCGACGGAACGCTGATAGAACATGATGGAACAATTTGCTGCTGATGGGAACAATTGCCTCGGGATCTTGGGAAACCATGATATTTTTTGTCATAACCGTTTCCCCTTTTTCGTAGCATGTCATTCTGCCTCCTCCGCCTCGGAATCTTGATCTAGCAAAGATCTCGCATTCGCCAACACCTGGCCCTCTTTGGCCATTAAGAACCAGGCCATCGGCCCTCCTCTTCCACTATTGCAACCCTTAACCTCATAGCCTCATCCTCTAATAGATTTTCCAAATTCTGTGCGAGCATTCGGGGGTAGTCGTCAACCCACGACATTTCGCGGGATCAAAGTTCATTGACGTAGAAGCCACAAATCGTCGGCTCCAATTCTGCCTTTACATCATCTTGAGCTGCTTGAACTTCCAACTGTCTTTGAAACTCATCCCTACTCCCTTCTGTCTGACCGAGCACCTCACTGTTAGAGGCTTCGGCTACCTCCTTTTCTTTCCTGACCTCTTCAAGTTCAGTCCGATGTTTCTCTAGTGCTTGCCATAACTCCTCATTCTCTTTCTTCAATTTCTGAACCTCTTCGCTCTCTTTGTGAAGCATCTCATTGTCTTTAATCAGAGTATCTATTTCATGTCGCAGCTCCTGCAGTTCCTCGTTTTCCTTCTGGGGCCTAGTATTCTCCTCCAAGACAACCTTCTATTCCCTCTTCAGTGCCAAAGTCTTAGCGGATATAGAAGCCAGCACATCTTTGTGGTCTTGCCTAGCCTAGGCTGCCTCGGCTTTAACCCTTTCAAGCTCCTACTTCATCCCATCTGTTTTGGCAACAAAGGGTTAGCACATGAATATGTCACTTGAATACTTTGAAATAGGTGCTAGTAAGGATCTAGTTTTACCTATCTCGGTCTCTACCAACTTGTTTCTATCATTTCAGGCACCGGCCTCAAGTTTTAGCCCATCTATGATGACATTCTTCTTAAAAATCAACTCGGACAGCCTGTGACTGTATCGATACATGTTGCAGTACTGGGCGTAGACATATATACTTTGTTAGTAACGTTTGCATCAATACCTAAAGTAATCAGATGCATCTCAGGCATTCGTATCATCTATTCTAAGTAGAAATTCAGAAACTGCTGCTTGAGGATTAGTTTCTTCTGATCGTTCGACAACTGTGGGATCTCTTACATATCCGGCAGCTGCGAACCTCGTCTCCTAAATTCTCCTCCTCCAGCTCCTTCACTTCCGCTAGGTCTCCCACATGCTATTGTAATCGCCGACGGTGCAAGCGGTGGAACACAACCAAAAGAACTATCGTCCGCCTCATGCTCACTATTTCAGACCTCTTACCTAAGCTGGTCGGCCTTGTGCTCGGTGATGTTGGAGGTGTCGAGCCCCTGGGCTGGTCTCGATGCCGGCTACTACTGCTATCATCATATGGTCATTTTGAATTTGTGTACAACCTCGAGCTCGAGATAAAAGTGTCATATGCCTCTCCTTTTGACTTTCAAGAGTTGATGTATCTTCTTTCGCGATCACGCTCGCTCTCCCAAGTCATCAAGCCTGCACAGACAAACCTTTGGTCATAATCGAACATCCCACCTACACAAAATATTTGTTGTGTCATGCAATATGTATGGTTGTAACACCCTACATTTCGTAACGATACTCATGTGAGGGTTTTGTTAATAAATACGGGGCGCATAGGTACAAAATAACATCACAAAGGCTAAAATTTACAAGATAGCATAATAAAAACACAAGGGAAAATAAAATTTCATTTTTATAGCAAGATGAAAAGTGCTACTACAACATAAGTCATAAAGCCACAACTGCCTCATAATACAACAAATCAAAGTACCAAAATAAAAAGTATCCTTCTCAACATCAAGTACAGAAAATAAACCAAACATGAAAAGGTAAATATAAGCACAAAAAACAAGACAAATGATAATCTCCGAAAGTGTGAGCTGGGCCAAAGCTCACTCAAGCACTAGTTCCTCCATCCTGAGAACTTAGGGGGAGGAGGGAAAGGAAGGAAGAAGAGAAAAAAAAACAGGTCAAACATACAGCTTGGTGAGATCAGTAATTACTAGCATGAGTGATAGAAGAGGAAATCTAGACAGGATAATAAATTGAAGCTTATCACAAAAAATAAGAACAAGAGTCTACTTCCATAAATACAGTCGATTATCAAAGCATTCGATTTCTGCACCATCTGCAACCACTTGTAAATTAGGATGTAACCTGTTTCTACCCATCAACAACTCCTAAACCAATATTTAATAACCTATCCCAACTATGTCCCCGGGTTTATCAGACTTACCCATCATCTCTAAGGACGTAGCGCAAATCACCAGCGTAACAACATCTTATTTTACCGAACCGGCGCGATGCACGTTCAACGCTCCGTCGAAATGAGCACCCACCGCATTTGGACCTCTTACTACCTAGTGTAGTATAAGCGTGCCACCACCTCCTCATGAGACCTCACTATAGTGTGATAAAAGGAATATTGTTTGATACGGACCCCTAATCAAAATGCAATTCGACATGATTCACCCCTAGACTTAGTCCCCAATTTAATTTATAAGCTTCAAGGCCCCCTCATAGAATTATTGTTGACCGCCTAACTACTGTAGACCCCCATACTATTTTCAACAAAAGGCTAGGTCACTATAAATTAATTATTTTAATTGGCCTCTTATTGTCCCTAATCAGTATACTCTCACTGCCGGAATGAACCAATACTACGAGCCTCTTATTTTCGCTAATTAGCTGTTGCTACCATAACAAACTCCCACTACACATTTTCTTAATAGGCCGCTTATTTTTCCAAATCAGCTTATGCTACCGAAACGGACCAGTACTACTCATGATTATTAATTTGTGTATTTTAAGCTAAAAACCAATATTAAGTTTATTAATAAACCTACTTTCCTTTATGTAACTTTCTATCATTCCATAGGTTGCATGTAAAATTAATTTACGAGTTGTCTGTAAATATCACTTTTGTTTAATTTCATTGCACAACCCAACCCCCACCATTTAGCGTCTATCCGAATGTTATTTATTCAATTATCAAAGTTACAGTTCAATTTTTCTTTATCTCATGATTCTAATAAGCCTAATTTATCCTTTTAATCATATTTCTTATTTTTTCCCCAATTGCGCTTTTATTGTCAATTTCATCTTTTAACCCAAATTGCACAGAAATAAGAAGAAATAAATAGTTTAGGCTCTCAAAGGCCTAAACTCAATGTCAAAATAATAAAAGGACAATAGTCTAGGCTCTCGCATAACCTAGGCTCAGATAAATAAGAACAGATCTGAAAATAAAGTAGGGCAGACACTGAATTGTAGTAAAATCACATGCGAAGAACAAGAACCGAATAAAACTACAGTAACAGATTTGCTGAAATAGACAAAAGATAGGATGGAAACAGTAAATAGATTTACATAGATTATTGAAAGAAAGAGAACAGAAATCAGAAGGAATCTACAACTTATTATACTATTAAGAAAAACCTCAATTGGTACTGAATCTTGTAATTACTATAAAACTCATAAATTTAAGCAATCCAATTTAGCCCCTATAGGTAATCTCTATCTATGAATATCCTCCAAAATATTTGCAAACCAATGCCTCAGTATTCCATTAGAATTATCTGAGAAGAGGTTTTTTGAGAGGGAGGCAGAGAATGGAGCAATAAGGATTAGGTTAGGTTTTTGGGCATATTTACAACAGAGCTAGGGTACTTATATCCGTCAGAATTCAGGTCAAGATTTTAAGCCATCAGATCTAGGAATTTTCCAGACGAACACACCCAAGAAGCACACAACACTGGCCGACAATGTGTGAATGAATTGCGCACACTGCCTAGGTTGGGTCGACCCATGTCCTGGGTGGGTCGAACCCTGGGTCGACCCACTACGGGTCTGGTCGATGCCCTGGTCGACCCAGTGATGGACGGGCTACACAGCAGTGCGTGATTTACTCTCAAATTTATTTCTGATTGATTTAAACATTTATTCTATTTCAGATTTGAATTTCAAACTTCTTTCTTTTATTACTCCTTCGTTTCAAGTCCAATTTTAATAAACCAAATGTTTATCTTAGCCAGAATTTCATAACGGATTCAATGGAGCAACCCCTATTGCCAATTTCCCTATATTTTTATGATTAATATTTATTTTATTATTTATTATATTAAAATTTTGGGTTGTTAAAATGTGTGTGTGTGTCCTAGGTGTTCCCCACTGACCAAATGTCAGCCCGCTCGCAGGAGTGACCTCCTCAACATTTACCAGTAAGCTTTCCACATTGGTGATGCTTATCCATGATATTGATGTCTCAATTGAGATTATTTTCTAAGTCCCAAAACTGGCCATGAGCTCCAGCGATGCGGTGGTCTCAAAGTTAATAACTGGATAAGCCAATATGGGCGATCCCTTCGACCCCATCTCCTCAATTGAGAACAAAACGGAAGTGATCGGCAAACCATCCTCACTGGTTCAAACCTCCTCATCGCCGCCATCGTGAACCCTGGTTTCCCTTCGATCTCCTGCCACCTCTCCTTTTAAGGGGAGCACAGTAGGTTGCGTGATAGGGGGCAATCCTTCCTGCAAACCCAGTGGAACCACTCCACCCGTAGCTTCTGTCTCTTTTTCTTCCTCCTCGTCATCATTCAAGCAACTAGTGGAACAAGTCCCAAAAGCAACCAAAACAAATAGAGAAGGAGATTTGTCTACGAAGACTGGGTGTCGTGGAAGTCGGGGTGAACCTCTCTCAGCACCTCGAGGTGCTCAATGTAAACATCCTTTGTTGGGATCCGAGGAATACCTAGTGCACAAAAAACTCAAGTTAGTATAGAACTTATGACTCAATTAACTTGAGCTATAATGTGAATACGAAACACTTACGTCCTACAAGCCATCTCCCGTAAATCCTAGGGGACAACGAACATAAAACCAGTCATGTTTAAAGTAACTCAACTTGTTCCATGCCTCTAGGAAAAAGCGAGTTTTGGCATGTGCCTCTAGATAAACAAGCGAAGGCGCCACGATAGCTCTCTTATTCGCTGGAAACAAAAAGATCGAATGTCTTCTCCAATTGTCTCAATTCCAAGATTCTCGGTGAACAGTATGTAGGTGGTGAGTAAAAAAGCGTACACGTTCAGATAAAGCTGCGTCAGTGCTAACCGAAAGAAATGTAGCCTATCTCGGATGAACGGGCAAGACGGGGGCATGCACTAGACAACACACATATGACTATTCTAGGCAGTGTACCCCTCCAGAGGAGCATGTGCCATGTCTTCCCTTCCAGGAACTAATATGTCGTCCCAAGATATGACGTATTTCCTACAGATGCGTCTTAACGTAGTTTCGTCCATCCGCGAGACAACCGAATTTTGAGGATTCACAAGTATCGCAACATTCGCTGTCACATCCGGTGTCTCAGGAACATCATCTTGCTCCTGACTCACATGATCTTCCTCTTGTGGACCAACTTTCGTTATTCCTTCCTCTTCCAAAACTACTGGTTCGTCCATATGTTCTATCAGGTGTTACGACCCCCTCGAATACCTATCTTGGTCGTGCATGATGGTCGGATCTACTTGTTGAAGAGGGGGAGAGTTTGCGGGAGTCTCAAACTCGCTGCCTGTTGGGATGGAGTCGTGGGAAGGTCCATTCGACGAGGATGGTAATTATGTGGATTCGACTTCCAAGCCTTGCAGCCTCCTTGAACTTCTCTGGGCTATTGCTAATTATATTTATAAGGTAGTCGCATTAGTCCCCGCGATAAAACCTGTACCCCCTATGTTGGTGTAAGCTAACATAGAGCATATAATGTCATGAGTGCTAATGCGATTACAATAAAATACTTTGGAACACGACGACGGTTCCCAATTTCATATACTTAAACCATCGTCATCGTTAACCGAAACTGATGAATCCGCGCTGAGTCGCGATAATGTCATGATCGGGCTGAAAATCGAGTCGAAGAATTGGTAATTCAGTCATATGTCCATAGTCTGATTTTATGCCATCATCGTATATGCATGTACAAATTGCCAGTTCAGTCGATTTCACTATTCCAGGTTTAAGGCATTCCATCGACGCATTCGATTTTAAAACTAACCCGATTGTGTAACATCGTGGAAACAAACCATAATTCTCAAACTTGATTTTCGCAACTGAAGATTACTATGTGTCAAGATATGAAAACATAGATTTTATATCCCACGACACTCCTTCTATTTCGTCTTCCACTTCACTGATCCCTCTCCCTCTTCTCATTTCTTCATTTTCTCAATTCTTTCTTACCAGGATACGAAGTTTCGGGATATAAAACCGAGATTTCGTACCCCGAAACTTCACGAATTCCTCCTCCTCCCCAAAAAGTTTATATCCCTACACTTCTCTGACTCGTTATCTCCTTTCACTAGTTCGTACTCCCTCTCTTTGACTTCCCGAACCATCAAATCAAGCCCTTCCACCCCATGGCTCCATCGATGATCGACACCATCGACTAAGCACCATCGCCATGGCAGAAAGCTCATATGGCCACCACCTCATCACCAATTACCTCACCAAACTCTATGCCCAAACCCTAAAACAAATCGATTGCTAGAATATTGTGTTATACACAAAGTTTGAGTGACTCACTTAAGATTGGTTCGATCGAAGGTGGAAAGAGTTCGATTTTTTTTGGGTTGGTTTTTATCTTTGAAGGAAAGATCATAGCTCAGTGAGTACGAAGCTCAAATAAAGTCAGAGGGGAGATATTTCGAATCCATCTTTTGTATGGGAAGTAAGGAGGAATCCTAGAAAACTTAAGCCAAAATGCCTATGTTTAGGGATCGATACCGATCCCAGGAAAATAACCTAAAGAAAAAGAAATGGCAAGGGGAAGGAGCAATGAAGTCCAACACTCAATGACTACCAAACCCAGTGAATTTCATAACTCTTACCTTCAGCTGTAATCGCAATCGCACGTGTTTGGAACACCAACTATCGAGACTGACATGATTCGCTAACTAATCGTATGCTTATAAGTTTAAACAACTCAAGAGTGTACTCTAAGCGATCAAGTTTACGATTCAATATCATTCCAAAAGCTAACTCGCGCCATCATCCGCCCGAAGTATAACTTTACGATTATATTTATTTATGAACTCTAGTCATCGCATGTGAAATTGCACGCAAATGCATGAGCGCAAACACGGAACTACATCGACAATGACTTGTTTGCATTCCGACACGAACGAGAGTCGATGACTAACATTTAATTTCTTGAGTCGACAGGAATTAGACACTTGCCTGTGTAGCCAGATAGGATTTCCAACCCAAGCATTTAATGCTCTCAACAACGTTCGGACTCTGCATCTACATCAACGAGCATCAATAATGAATCACCATATTTCAGAAGCAGTTTGCTTGTAAATATGCGCTGCTTAGCGAAAAGTACTTTGAAGGTAAGTGTTTACTGGCTTGGAGATCTTTCCTACTTCCTGAAATACCTAATTCAACTCAAAGCAAGCCATGCTACCATAAGACGTACTTTGAAGGCAAGTGTTTACCGGCTTTTTGTTTTGGTTTCCAAAAGCAATTCGAGCCTAAACGACTTGGCCCATTGCACAGTCCAACAACCCAAAGTGTGAAATACTCAAGATCAAGGCCAGGATGAAATCGTAAGAGTGTGAATGTCGCAACTGAATGAAAATGCTCAAAAGTGGAAAAGTGCCTAGGATCGATATTTTGGCTCACCACAAATTTCGTGTTCAGCCTTGCATCTTCTCAAAAGCCTAACATAACCTTTTTCATATTCCCATTGGTCCTCCATTTTCGTATCCCAATGCAAATGAAACCCCAAGAAAGCACTAACAACTTGAATCGGTATTGGGGGATACAAAATCTAGGCACAGAAGGAAGCAGCACTCCATAAAATTCCAAGTGTTGGGATCGACATTTACAGATATGAAAAACCAGAGTACGAAAAACTCCAAGATGTGAAGACTTCAAGCACCTAAGATTTGAATCAAATAGAGATAAAAAAGGAAAGTACCGGGATCAGTACTGATCTCGGGATACAAAATATATGGGTTGTGGGCCCCACTTACTACCCGCTTCTGCCTAATCCGCAACCTGTAAGTAACCCCTTGCCAGGAACATGGAGAGGGTTGAGTCTTTGCTTAGTTGAGACTTCTACCTGGAACTTGACCTCTTGGACACCATTAGAGCACTTTGGAGCTTTGGGAATAAGATTTTGCATACTTCTCCCAGCTTTGAACTCCGGAACAGCAAACGAATCTTGAAAATTAGGACTATTTGGACTTGGTGGTTAATAACCACCTTTCTTTTTGTAACCACTTATAATGATGATGTCCAACATTGTACTTTGATGAGAAGTAAATAACAAGAGTGAAATCTTTAGAGTGGTTGTCAGTTCATTCGACCCGAACCACTATAAATCCTATCTTGCATCATGAATCAACATTCATAGGCAATGTAATAGCAGTTATATAAAAATAACATCAATACTTATCCTATCCTGCATGATACTAACCTAACTAATAAGACACATCAAATATTGTATTCAATCCATATATGACTCGACATCTTGGTTGCCACTCCAAAAACCAAGAATATTAATCTAGAATCTGTTGTCAACGAATCGGATATGACTCGAGCGCTATCATACTATTCCCAATTCGTATGGCTACCCATCGATGGAAACCATTGATAATTGTTCCTGCATCCATTTGGGGATTTTAAATAGTTATAGGAAACTAAACCACATCCAGCTATATCAAGCTGACATCACATTCAACAAGAAATGAATGTGCAACTAACCTTCTCTCATGATGCCGAAAACAAACAACACTTCTTCGATACGGAACCAACCACCTCCGTCGAGTCTGCACTACTTCACCTCGAGTTATGGAAGCATAACCAGAAATAAACACAAGCGATGTTCACAAAATGGACATCGCTTCTGGAATGGTACATCTCTAACTTGACACATGCAAACTACCGCATTTCCTACACGTACCTATAGGAAACCTCATAATCGTAGGAGGCCAAGATTCTCAATTGTTACCGCTAGCAAAGGTTGAGATACTTCTCAGGGAAGGGAAACCTCAGTGACTCGACATCACCGATAACTCTAGTTTCTCTTGCAAATAAATAGTGCCTCCAACTCACCCAAACTGAACTCCATCGCCATTGACTCTGAATCGGTAGTCAACTACTCGTAATGCAGTTTTTTTTAACGACCAAAACATGAAAACCTTCCATTTGAAAACAAACTGCACTTAAACCATCCACATAACAAGGTGAGAACTATCAGCCTCTCTTTCTTGCTCGAAACGAGAAATCAACACATTCATGGGTAACTCTAACTCCTAAATCATTCAGACTCTCGTAAGACTTATAGCAACATCCTACATGAGACATCGTGACACAAGCACTCCACTTTCCTCAACGAAAAGTGAAAACTCCAACGGTCCGACCGCAAAATATGACGACTCACTGGTTGGACCGAATGGCTTGACCAACCAGTCAAGATCAATGCAGCATGCGAGATGCTATAGTCAGCATACACCAACCAACTACCCAAAATCGATAAAATCCCCTTGGGATTTCCAACTGAAAGAACATCCATAACCAGGTTAATACGGAACTCGATGCAAACATAGTAGCAATTTGGTCACCTCATCGAATGTGTTCGGATACTCTCAAGCTACAAGCTCAGGTGAAGACTCGCTACATGAGATTTGTCTCAGCCTGCTATCATCTAAACATAAGCAACTCGTCTACGAAAGATCTAAGTCTCATCTCACTATCGCTAAATCGAAGATGAATCACTACTGAAGAGTTTGTCCTAGCCCACTGTTGTCGCCATGATGCAACCAATGTTATTTATTCTCCCAGTATGTGAACTATTGGACTCAAAAATTAAGTCCAGTTAAGTTAAACAATTAAAACCAAGCAAACAATGTAGAAAAACTTGCAAGCATGACTCGATAAAATTTAAGTTTTGATGAACCATTTATACTGCCAAGTATAGACTAGCTAAGTCATAACATTCCCCCACCTCGAGGCCCGAAGTTAATCGCTATGAATGTTGCAGTCACCTATAGTATTAAGTTCTGGCGATCAAACATGGGATGTTACAAACATGTGTAATCTATCCAAGCTCTCAACATGGTAAGTCACAATCAAGAAAAGCAAACTAGTTATCATGAATCTCAATCTTGTTTCATCCATCGAATTGTGAGATCAGATGGAACGATGAAACCTCTATGTCAAGCTAAAGCACGTATGGATACGCCATTAATGGAAACATATATTGAGTGGTGACACTTCCTCCTTCCTCTTTCATCGAGGGAGAACTCACCCAATAGGAACGATGGTCAATACATGTCTCGATGATTTGTCCCAACAAGGCAGGACAAACTTCTGTACTAGATGCGAGCTCGAACATCACAAGCTTTCTCAATGGACTCCTCCAAACTATTATTCCCTCAGAAAAAAATAAACACCCTCCGAGTCGATAACTCAACCCAGCCGCAAAATCTAAACCGCGGAGTGACAAAAGAGAGGATTAACCTTACTTCGACAGCGCAACGAATGTGGTCACACGATCCAACACAGACATGTCACCTAAATCGGTGAACTTCTCATCGACTTCTAAAAAGTCGATACAAACCTCTTCGAACCTCGAGCGAATCGATTTCAAGAACTCGAAACGATAAAGACCCTCGATTGATCCAGCCTCTACCTTGGAGTTTATTAGGAGTAAACTCCTAATTTATTAAGCATTCATCTCCAAGTTATCAAGGAAAATAAACCTAAGTAGCTCTCATACCACAATAGTCGATTCCATTCCAAGGAACGGTATGTCATATAGACACATAAGTATCCACACAATGCGGCATAGTCGACTCGTTGCTCTTGAGCGCCATAACCAATTAAGATATAAAGGGCATTCCAGATAATGGGTGGTACTGTTACTGAAGAAAAAAACAGTAAATCAAGGCTAATAATCCTTGATTCTACCCGACTCTCAACTCCTGAGATGGGGTAATTAGATGTATTTCTCATTCACTAGATCATCCTAGATAAGTGGTTATAACGATCAGTCGCTAATAGAGAAAACTATTCTAATGGGACTCGTGTGCAAAACAGCCTATACTATATATACTACAAATCATAGATTTGAAAACCAAAATATATACAAATAATACTATCTCTTGTGTAAATTAACTCTCGAATTTAGTATTGCTTAAGTTAAACAACGCAACTTAAGCTCTAATACGAAATGTGATGACACGACCCACACCACCAGTACTCATAACCAAAAGTTTACGCTGTACAAGCATCTGATTGGTATAAGGCGATTGTCAAGGGAAGGAAATAGTAGAAAGGAAGAGAAAAGTGAAAAAAAAGAAGGATACGGAAGAGAAGAGAAAGAAAAGAATAAAACACTCGATCACATAACCTTTTATATATCTCACAGCGAATAATAACAATCCCAGATATAAAACAAGTGAAATGGTAATAACTACACAAACTATACAATAAGAGTACATAGGTTCATACGGTTATACCGAACAGAAATAGAGTCTGTAAAAGCGACAAATAAACTCAACTGATAGTCTGTCTCTAAAAGAAATACATAGCAGTGTCAAGGCCCTACAGTGCTACAAAGCAGAATAAACAATACTAACACAAGTATAAATAGGAAAGACGCCATCTTCTCCTAACCCACCTACTCACATTTATCACCTGGTCTTCTCATCAGCATCACCGATGAGCACCGAAGGTAATAAGAGAGAAATAAAACCTTGGGTCAGACAACAGTCTGGTGTGAGCGATAAACAACCTCAAAGTACTGTAAAAGTCGTAATAGTAAATATGGCACGGAGGGTATGGAGAATCATACCAGTCCCGCCCCTATATCCACATAGTTAGCAACAGTCGATATATGCTACAATATAATGAACATCATATAAAGAGAATGTGATAGATGTCTAAGCAATAAATGGTGATAAATAAGTGAATATCATAACATCCATTATCCATCCTCATATTCACTCACTCAATGCGTAAAACATATGATATCCAATACCTTTGTCACCTAATCTATCAAAGCACTGGTAGATTGAAACCATCAACTGACTCTACCATACTATCCAGTACGCCAAGTGGATAACCCTACCCAGTCCAAAATGTTAACAGGCTCTTGGGTCCGGTCTGATTAGGTCGAAAACGCCAACTGACTCTGATATCATCTTTGTGCCACTCACCCAAGGGTGTACCAAAGTTTCGAACATTAATGTCACTCTCCCAATGGCGTACTAAAATCTCGAATACCAATGACCCCTTCTCCGCAGCAGAATCCATTACATAGACTATCCATAAGACTCCCGTCTGAAGTCATCTCAATGTAAGAACTACCCCGACAATCATCATGTTTGTCTCTCATCTCACACACTCCGATAGTCGTATAAATACAACTTAATATCGTCTTTTCTCCATCTCGGAGAAAGTCATTCATCGCAGCAGTCTTGCTCTACACCCTAGGATCATCAATGTCAAATGACAAGTCACTGTGTAGAAACGCCACATTCTCGTCTCAAGCCAAAGTCGTTGTTCTAAGAGCCATCACATCGAAACCACCATTGAATGAACCATCATATCCTGCTACTCATAATCGCATCGTCGTTGATGTCAAGTTGACCAAAGTGGTCAACAACTATAGTACTCAATGTCAACCACTCATGGTAATCGACAATGACTACTCAGATCACCTATTTAACCAAAATCGGTTAAATACGCATCCAAGGAAAATGTACGACATTCGTTGCGAAAATCACCCATCACCAAGTCCATCCTTTGTCTTCAGATCAGCCAATAATTTCCAATGTCGCTCTGTTTTCAAATCTGTTGCCAAGCTCCAATGCTACTCCGTCGTCGAATCTAACTATGTGCTCTAAATCTCATTCGAGAATTCTTCTCGTCCGTTCGAATCTACCATCCTTGTGCATTTAATCGATATACACCAATGTGCACCGATGTGTGTATTAGGTTGATAAACACCTAAACTCTAATGAATGCAATATTTCCAATATTAGATCATCTACGGACGGTGTTTTAGGCTAAACTAAACAAATATTATAACCATGCAACCAATAGTCATAAAAATTCCTAAACAAACGTACAAACATCCATTATGAAAATAACAACTCAAATAGAACTTATTTATAGCAATCAAAGTGGTATAGATATCCAAATAACTTAAATATAACAACATGGTCAAAACAGTGCCCAATGACAAGTGAACGGGTAAACAACACGCGCAATAGCGTGCAACTTGGTAAATTGTGTTAAGCATGGCTATAACTACTTAAATCACTTTTGAATCTTTTTATTTATTATTTACCAGGTTCAACTAACATATATAGCGTGTTTTATAATTAGAAATCATTAAAACGTCAAATTTACACTATACAGACAAATACAGTTCAACGAGCGACAATATTACTCACCTTAGCCAAATCAGCCCAAACTAGCGTTGAGCACATCAATATAGGTCCAATGGAAGAAAACACATCTAATTTTAACCTCATACGCAAAAGATATCACAATTGTAGGTTTGACAATTATTTTAATAATTAAATTAGCCAAAACAAGATTAGCACTAACTAATCATTTTCATAATTACCTCTCCCTTCTTCTTCTATTTTCTTGAGACATGAAACCCGCTTCTTTAAGCGCTCTCTCCTCCTTTCTCCTTCATCTCTTAATAGATCAACAAACGGTCTTCACCAATGAACCGAGCTACACAACCAATCCGAAATGCACCTAGACTCCAAGACCTCCCCGAAACGCGTCTAGGTCATGCCCTCATACGCCTTGTGATGACTCATTTTGCTAGGATGACCAGGTTCATCCAAAAATTCAGAAAAAGGTGCTATTTTCCACGCTAAATCCATTTACGACCTCGGTTTCCCTCGATGATCGTAGCTCGCCAAAATCCTAATCCTAACTTGCAAGGCATACAAGACAATGTATAGAGGATTGATCGAGTGCTTCGAAATGGGTATGAAGATGAAGAGAAAATCAATCCAGTAATTTAGAAACTGATTTCGTGATTTTTAGTAGCTTAGGTCAACCATAATTAATTTTTGAAAATAGAAGGAGAATGGCGGCCATGAATTCATGAAGAAGAAAGTTACAGAAGTCAGCAAATGGGAGAATTAGGTTTAATGACTAATTGAGGGTATTTATAATCTCATTATACCCAATTGTCAATAATTATGCATCAAAAACTAACATACATTTTAAGTGTATGGTCAAACGGTACATCTGATTGATATGAAATTTGATGTCGTGCAATAAAACAATATGTAAGTTTTGATATTGAACTAATGGACAATTAATCACTAATAAAGAAAGTAAAGATGTACCAAATAAAAAAGAATCTAAGCTTTTATTGGGAAAAAACTCATATATCAACATCCTTTCTTCTCTTTGAATGCAATAACCAAGAAGTCGAACATACGACAATTATTAAAATATAAGTTTTTTCGTAATCTGACACTGTCTCCGGAATGACAATTTACGTGTATACCGAGATCATTATGACCATCCAATGGTCCGAACTCAAAACATAGCGATCCATGTACTTATTCTCTACATAAGGAACAATACAGACTCAATGGAACTAGTTCCAAGTCCTGATTTGATCATTTATGAAAAATCCAATTTTCGAAATGTCAATTAAATAGTTAACGAGCAATATTTAAATATCTAATCATTAAAATACGGATTGTTAGAATTGTTGTGGTTCTCCAATATAACTAATGTTCGTACTTAGACAATAACAGTCAAATTCTCATATTTGAACCCCGCCTACATAAGAATTCACTATTTTTTTTTTCAAATGTAGTAATTTCTTCATATTTTCTCGGATCCGAACAAGGCTTTGACCAATGAACTCCCATCTAAATTATGGACTATATGGAACAGTCGGATACTTCGTATTTTGAAAGAACGTTGTAGTTCTCAAATGTGACCAACAATTGTACTTAGAAAATAGAATACTATATTTAGATGAGTTAAGTGCGTAACCCAATTACTATGTGGGTTGAATCAGATAAAACTTCGTATTAACTGGATCAAAATAAATAGGTGATAAATGTATTAGGTCGAATTTTTGTTGAACCTTATATGGTTCTATATGTACCATTTGACACCCCTACCAAAAAGCAGGAGCAACAACAAGAAAAAAATTGTGAGAAGCCCAACTTCTCCGACGGTATGCACAAGAATTTTTTTTCCTCCTGAAACCAGCACATTGTGTTTTTTGAAAACCGTCTATAAGCTAAACTCTTTTCAAAATAGATATGCTATTCTTTACTTTTCAAAATCCATTTATCTACAAACATCAAATCGATCTTTGTTTACACTATAAATAGCAAATTGATTGTTGTTTATATTATCAAGGAGAATCATATTGGTCTCAATATTGGGATCTACACCAAAATTACTAAGGGTACTTCATAATGTATTTGAGAATAAGAGAAGTGGAGCCACTTCGTTAGTAAAAATGCAAGTAAAAGAAGACACAATGTTTTATGGTGGTTCGATCACATGCGATCTACGTCCACTTTCAATATCAATTCCATTATTGCACTTAGAATTACAAAACAAGAAAATTCTCTCATTACATTCATCATTACACTCTCTTAGAACTCGGTGGAGATTAAAAAGGAAAACCGATGAGATCCTTCCAATATAGCAAGTGGTAGATCGAATCCTGACTTTCATACAAACTTTGATGAATTCCCATATGTTCATTATGAATTCGGAGTTGAATCTTCACTTTAGGGTGATTAAAGACGGTGAAATCACTAAGTAGGTTTTGAGAATTGGATTTAACAGCCCTTCGCGGTCTTCCAAATCCTCTCCCATTAAAGTGGGGTTCAATCTCTTTTTATAGGAGTGGAGAAATGGAGCGATATAGCTTTCAAAGCCACCGGTCGGTCAGACTTTATTTACGGAAATGCCACTGGCCAGCCTGGCAACAACTGCCCAGAAGCCAACCTGTCAATAGCTGTCTGGAGGACCGATCGGTCTGGAATAGGACCGACCGGTCGGTACGGTTCCTTTTCTTCCTTGTGCGAGCGACCTGGTGTGGGCTTTGCATTATGGTCGATCGGTCGTCTGCCCTTTAGACCGGTATGGAATTTCTGAATTCAACGCCTTGTTCTAGGGGCGAACGGCCGGTGTACTTTGCCTCTGACCGACCGATGGGTGTGTTCCTCTTTCTTTTCACCTAGAGCTGTTCTGCTATGGAGTTATGACCGACCCACCGGTATGCTTGAAGTTAGACCGACCGGTACACTTGGATTCAGGCCAATCGGTATGCTTCTATTAATGTCTTTCAAGTCGGACCTCTTTCCACATGCTTGATTCGTCAACGTGCGTTCGATATTTGTGAAGTAAACATTTGCCCTCAGAGTTCGCGATTTTCTACTTGGGAAAATTGTGAGCTTCGAAATGAACGCTTATACCACATAACTGATGGATCATTCGCACGAGAATCGCGTTTTGGCTAGCTTATGTATATATTTACAGTGGTCGATCACACGACCAGTGGGTTTCCTTTGCTTAGCAGGTGACCGGTCGGTCTGGAGTAATGGGCTTTCCTTAAGCTTAGTCGATCGGTGCATTACTATCGGGCTTGGTGGATCTAACTCAGCCCTTGACCGATGTGACTCTTTTTCTCTCTCATGGCGGTTGGTTTCCCGATGCACTTTTATATGATGTGGCCCTTTGATAGGTCATTTCCTCATTATTTAACTTTCATCTTCAAGAAAAATTAATGGCAGAAATATTCTAATCAAAGAAAACCAAAAGCAGAGCTTTCTCTTTCTTTTAGATTCCTTGTTAATCCGACTCCTTCCTTTGAACTTCGCATCGAATTCTCGGCCGCCAGGTTCTTTCTTATTTTCGTTTTATCGATCTAAATTTGAATGCTTTTACTGCTTCAAGTTTGTAACACTCGATTAGCTAATTATATAACTGTCATTTAGTGTAGAATCGGGCCATGGAGAAATGATTCGATCAAGCTGCTAGCTAAGCCGAAAACTTGCTTAGATTTTCTATTGTATTTAGCTTATTCTTCTTGTTTCACCCAAAATTTTGCGAAAGTCTCGATTCTGTGTGTTTTGATTTGATTTGTCTGTGATTCACATTGACTTTCAGTCTAATTCCCAAGCTTATTGTATTGCCAATGCCCACGATTGACGTCGTGAACGGTTCAGTATTGTCATGGATTTCAAAATTACATCAGTGTTGGCCGGTCTTTTTCATGAGGAGTCAATCGTGTTGCTCGGTCGGCTCTGGATACTGGTCCGTCCGTATTAAGTTCCTAAGAGAGTGATGACACCGGTCGGTCTGTATTGAATACCGATCGGTTGGCTCCATTCTCCTGGGAAGTTAATGGTACCAACCAGTTTGTCTTAGGTGCCAGACAATTTTATGACTCTTTGGTATATGGCTAATACCGACCGACCGATTATTTCTGTTTTTATGGGCAATTCTTTGGAGGTTCCGGTCGGCGTGGGCTAATATTAATACCAACCGGTTGCTTCTGAAGGCCGTCTAGCTGCTCTCTTATCCTTGTTCATTTTAATGATCAGGAAAATGACAAAAAGTGTTTGAGAACTTCCTTTTTCATGCAGGATGGAACCATCTCCTGAAGAGCTTAGGGCGAAGAGTCGGTGAACTCTCCTTCACTCATCATCCCTTCCTACCCAGAGCTTCAGACGATTGTGAACAAGCCTCGCTATATTCCAAGAGCTTGCAATGCCAAACTTGCGAGATGACTCCCGGCCTGGAAACTACAGGGGGTTTCCTTCAACTTGGATGTGTCTCCCTCCGATCGTCAAGTGACATCCAGTGACGTAGTTGTCACCAAGTCTAGATTGCTCACTCGCATGGGGGATACCCTACACCAGCTTGAGAGAGAGATGGACATGCTCAAGGAACAGACCACAAGGAAGCTTCAGGACATGCACACATTGGATGGAGATCTGCAGAGGCTCCATCGAGAGAGCCTTGTACACAATGCGGTTCTGGAAGATGATAAGGCGAAATTAATCCATGCTTTGAGAGACCGGGATGCTGTCGTTGCTGCCTTCCCCAAGGGAGATGTCAAGCTGGTGGGTTCATTTGGTAAGAGGCCAGCTTCTGACGCTTCCCTGTCGGGCTCTATTCCAATGAAAAGGAAGGTGGGAAGGCCTCGAAAGTACCAAAAAGCGTAGCTCTTGCCTTCTGGTACTTGACAGCTCTTAGCTTTATGAACTCTGTCTGTAGACTGGTTGTACTTAAGCGAGTTTCGGTTCTCTCCTTTAACCTCTATGCTAGTTTATGTTGATACACTGTGACTGTTGTGGCTGTGCTTGTTGACTCATTTTGATGGTAATGGTATGTTGGTCACAACAATCAATGCTTTAATTAGTTAGGTTACTTAGCTCACTGCTCATTTTCTTTCATATGCTTTCACTCGACATGCCTTGCACTTTGCAGTTGAAACCAATCTATTGATATCTGTGAACTATCTATTAGCAACATACCGAGCACTCGTATATGATGACACTTTGACTTGAAACACCAGAATTAATTGCTAAAATATTTGTATTGATGTGTGATTGCTCCGGCTTTAACTCGGGTCTTTTCGTCATCACAATCTGTTTTGTAACAATAAAAACACTGCATATTTATAGACTAATTATTTTGTCATTGATTGCCCATATCTACAACAAATCAGCTGTTTAGCTGTGGTGAATTTCTGTCATGAACCAACTAAAGTATTTTGCAAACTCTTCTTACTCGACAATTTTAAAACTTATTGAACACTGTTTGTCAAAATATGTCATTCTGGTTTGAATTCGTATTTAATAATTAGCTAGTTGATATAACCTGACATGTACAATGCCATATGTTATTTTATGATATGAAATACATATCTGTGACTTACTATTCGCTTCCTATCTGAGAATCTTTGATATTCGTGCCCCATCTTAGGGGTCATCTTTAATCCAACATTCGTCTTCTTTAGTTGACTGACTTGACATTATGAAGTTCACTGAATATTGTTAACCTCTATTGAGGAGAGGTTATTTTCATTATGAAGAGGATTTTTATATTGTTGCATTGCTTCGCAGTGTGAACTCTTGCTAGGTTTGGGTGAGATTGCATCGATCCGCAGAGCGAACATCAGTCATCGGTCAAAGTCACTTAACTTTGTAAGTGATTGTTGCCCGACTGATGTGCCCTGGACTCCCGCGAACCTTTGGTTAAGACTATATCGATTGACGGAGCGGGTGTCAGTCATTGGTCGAAGTCACTTAACTTCGGTAAGTGCTCGCTGCCCGACTATAACATCCTGGACCTCCATGAACCATGAGGTAGAGGTTAAGGTTGATCCACGGAGCGGGCATCAGTCTTTGGTCGGTGTCACTTAACTTTGGTAAGTGATCGCTGCCCGGTTGAAGCATCCTGGACCTCCATGAACCATGAGGTAAGGGTTAAGGTTGATCCATGGACCAGGCATCAGCCTTCGGTCAGAGTCACTTAACTTTGGTAAGTGATCGCTGCCCGGCTGAAGCATCTTGGACCTCCATGAACCGTGAGGTAAGGGTTAAGGTTGATCCATGGAGCGGGCATCAGCCTTCGGTCGGAGTCACTCAACTTTGGTTAGTGATCGCTGCCCGGCTGAAGCATCCTGGACCTCCATGAACCGTGAGGTAAGGGTTAAGGTTAATCCATGGAGCGGGCATTAGCCTTCGGTCGGAGTCACTCAACTTTGGTAAGTGATCGCTGCCCGACTGAAGCATCCTGGACCACCATGAACTGTGAGGTAAGGGTTAAGAATGACCCATGGAGTGGGCATCAGCTTTCGGTCGGAGTCACTTAACTTTGGTCAGTGATCACTACTGCCCGACTGAAGCATCCTGGACCTCCATGAACCGTGTGGTAAGGGTTAACGTTGATCCATGGAGCGGGCATCAGCGTTCGGTCAGAGTCACTTAACTTTGGTAAGTGATCGCTACCCGGTTGAAGCATCCTGGGCCTCCATGAACCGTGAGGTAAGGGTTAAGGTTGATCCATGGAGCCGGCATCAGCCTTCGGTCGAAGTCACTAAACTTTGATAAGTGATCGCTGCACGGCTGAAGCATCCTGGACCTCCATGAACCGTGAGGTAAGGGTTAAGGTTGATCCATGGAGCGGGCATCAACCTTCGGTCGGAGTCACTCAACTTTGGTAAGTGATCGCTGCCCAGCTGAAGCATCCTGGACCTCCATGAACCGTGAGCTAAGGGTTAAGGTTGATCCATGGAGCGCGCATCAGCCTTCGGTCAGAGTAACTTAACTTTGTTAAGTGATCGCTGCCCCGCTAAAGCATTTTGGACCTCCATGAACCATGAAGTAAGGGTTAAGGTTGATCCATGGAGCGAGCATCAGCCTTCGGTCGGAGTCACTCAACTTTGGTAAGAGATCGCTGCCCGACTGAAGCATCTTGGACCTCCATGAACCGTGAGGTATGAGGTTTTGAATCTGGGATTGCTTACTGCTTTATTGAGCTTTTGACTCTTCAGGACTTTCTCGATCTACCATCAAATCGAAGTTATCGGAGTTGCCTAACTTTGCCGGGTTGTGAGAAAGCAAGCGCTCGTCATATAACCTGTAGTGAAAAATCATCTGTTAGCAAATTTTCATGTAATTTCAGCAAGTCAGAGATTTATACAAGCCGGTAACACTTCATCTGTAGTGCTATTGTTTGGTATAATATACGAAAATCATTATAGACTATTTACAAGAAATTAAATCGCAGCAAAAAGTAAAGCAAACGTGAGTATGATTGTTTATTCTGAGCCGTAGATATTAGATCATATGCGGTCATTAGTTGATTATCAATTTCGGCATAGCATGAGTAGAAGCCACGTTGTTTGGACCGGAATGGTCATTTGATGCTCCTTGCCCCTAGGTCGCCGCAGAAGGGTTTCTATCTTGAGAATTTTTCACATATTGTAGCAGACTGTTCTTCTTAATCAACTCTTCGATCAATGATTTTAGCTGCCTACACTCGTTGGTGTTGTGGCCTGGCTGATTATGAAATCGACAAAATTTCCCAGATTTGGCCAGATGGTCATTCATTTTCATTGGCCGAGGCTTTGGGTAATCATCTGCATCCTTTGTGGCAAGGTAAATGTTCTCAGGAGTATCATTCAGAGGCGTTAGATTAGATGAGTCAAAAGGACGAAACTTTTTATTAGCTTTGTTGTCGTTTTGGTTGTTGGCTCGCTTCTGCCCCTAAGTACCCTTTTGATCGGATTGAAAAGTTGCACCCTTAGGAGCTTCCAAGAGTTTGTTTCCATCAATGATCTGAAGAGGTATAGGATTATCGTCCACCCTCATGTACTCTTCCGCTTTCTTATTGAACTTATCAAGCGTAGTTGGTTCCTTCTTTTTTACCCACTTCCCGAACTCACTTGTCTAGTCTATAGTGTCGATTGAAGCCATGGAATTATGCGTGGCTCTGGGTTCCTCCCTTCAGACAAGGCAACATTGAATCGACTGAGGAAGGCTTTGACAGTTTCCCCGGGCTTCTGCTTCATGGCGGAGAGCGTTATAGCATCCTTGGACTTGGTAGCATTCAAGCGGAACTGCTCTTTGAATTTGTTGGTTAATCAGAGAAACGGTCAATGGATTTAGGCGGTAGCTTTATGAACCGTAACGACGTAGCGCCCTCTAAGTAGAGAGGAAAATATGTGCATCTCATTTCATCGGTCGCTTTAGCTGCGCTCATATGCCACTCATATTTGAATAGGAAGTAGTTGCAACGAGGCCGTTGTACGGAGGCAAAGTCGGAGGATTAAACTTCTTCGGACATTCTGCTTCTAGGATTCTTTCGGTGAATGGAGTCTTTCAGGAGTGAAGTCCCATTCTCTTTCATCGTCTTTGTTAGCTTGATTCCTTTTCATGACTCGTTCTATCATATCTGAGATGTATTCCTCTAGGTTATGGTGCTTTGTGAAGCTAGGCTCTTTACCAAATGTTTGTCTAGGCATAAGATCTCGATTAGAGAGCCTCGGTGCTTTACCTTCTCTACGAGGGGATGCCCCCGTGATTGGGTTAGCGATCTTTGAGCATTTACTTTAGAATGATTTTTAGCTTTTGACCTCAATTCTTCGATATTAGCTTCATCTCTGTCGCCTGCCCCACCATAATCGTCTTCCATGTCGTTATTGCGGTTATGATCGGTAGCAAGCGATTTGCCATTCCCTTCGAGATCTACATGCACCTTTGGTGGAGCTGGATTTGATCGAGCATTAAGAATGGCGTCGAATTTCTCTATCATCATTTTAGTAGAGGCATCCACTCGGTTGTTTATGTTGGCAATAGTGGCTTTTAATTCATTTCTAGATACACCGGCTCCGCTTTCCGAGTTTTCACCAACATCGAAACCGTTAGTCAGTGGAGTAATCTCAATAACGACATCGTCGGTATTTCCAACATCCTTGCTTATGGTCTTCTTGGATTTGGCCATAATTTTAAAGAATCATGCGACTTAGAATTTCAGTTGCAAAGCGTTTAACCTTGTGAAAGTGTGAGAGGAGGTAGGAGAAGCGAATGCGGCCCCACGGTGGGCGCCAAATGTTGATATCAATATTGGGATCAACACCAAAATTACTAAGGGTACTTCATAATGTATTTGAGAATAAGAGATGTGGAGCTACTTCGATAGTAAAAATGCAAGTAAAAGAAGACATAATGTTTTATAGTGGTTCGATCACATGCGATCTACGTCCACTTTCAATATCAATTCCATTATTGCACTCAGAATTACAAAACAAGCAAATTCTCTCATTACATTCATTATTACAATCCTTAGAACTCGATGGAGATTAAAAAGGAAAACCGATGACATCCTTCCAATATAGAAAGTGGTAGATCGAATCTAGGATTTCATACAAACTTTGATGAATTCCCACATGTTCATGATGAATTCGGAGTTGAATCTTCACTTTGGGGTAATTAGAGATGGTGAAATCACTAAGTAAGTGTTGAGAACTGGATTTAACAACCCTTCGGGGTCTTACAAATTATCAAAGTGGGGTTCAAGCTCTATTTATAGGAGTGGAGAAATGGAGCGATATAGCTTTCAGAGCCATCGTTCGGTCGGAATTTATTTACAGAATTGCCACTGGCCAACCTGGCAACAACTGTCCAGAAGCCCACCTATCAACAGCTGTTTGGAGGACTGATCGGTCTGGAACAGGACCGACCGGTTGGTACGGTTCCTTTTCTTCCTTGCGCGGGCGATCTGATGTGGGCTTTGCATTATGGTCGGTCGGTCGTCTGCCCTCTATACTGACCGGTATGGAAATGTGGCTAAATTCAGCACCTTGTTCCAGGGGCAACTGGCCGGTGTACTTTGCCTCTGACCGACCGATGGGTGTGTTCCTCTTTCTTTTCACCTGAAGTTGTTCTGCTATGGAGTTGTGACCGACCGGCCGGTATGCTAGAAGTTAGACTGACCTGCACACTTAGATTCAGGCTGACCGTTATGCTTCTGTTAATGTCGTTCAAGTCGGACCTCTTTCCACATGCTTGATCCATCAACGTGTGTTCGAAATTTGTGGAGTAAACAAATTAGTTTCTCGTTTTGCATTATCATTTTGAAAAAGGGAAATCTTTTATTTATATCCTTGTTTTCATGCTTGAATCATCATATGTACAACGTAGAGAAAGGAACTAAAGCAGGGATTTGCCCTCATTTTCCGACTTCATCAGCCAGAGGTGCTCTTTGTGGTGAACCTGTCCTTAGCAGATGGAACCTGGAAATCAAAACAAAAGAAATCAAAAGCCTACGTGGTGCGGCTTACGAGTAGGATCAATAATAGCACAAATAAATTTTAATATTAGCGAGCAAAAACATACAACTATAACTCACTAATTCCACAAAAATGGTTGAATAACCAAATACACCTCTAAAATTCTAAAACTTCAACTTAAATCCAAATATCTAGAAAACGGTAAGACTCATAGTTGTAATAATTTAGAAGCAATTATGCACAAATAATATATTTGTATTGAATACCAAAAAACATATATATGAACAACTTTATGGTAGGTTGAAAAGCTGATAAATGAATTTGTTCCTGCCATTTTTACTTGAACTCATGATAAGTTTGCGATGAGCATTAATTATCTTTTACCCGAACATCATCATATTAGTGTTTCATAGAATTTAAAGTTCAGGTCCATTTGAAACGATCTAAGAGTTCTATTGAATTTTTAAGAGATTATGATTCGAACTTCATGCCAGAGTTCAGGTCTGCTTCAACTTGTTCTACTTGTAGAAGATGCAGTTGGCCATATCTTCTTCTACAAGTCTTTCTAACAATGATGCTTCTTCTTCCATTAGCATCGGACACCTTGTTTTTACAGATAAGAATTGCATGGATGTGCACCTGGTAGGGGATTGAGAGGGAAGCAGGGGTTAGGAAAAGGAAGACATTATAGGAGGAAGGAAGAAGCTACTCTAGAGAGAAAGTTTGCAAATGTTTCTATATCATTTCTTTTGCAATCAGGTACATTTATAGTACTTTTCCAGTACAACAGTAGCAACCTATACTTATATCACGTTCTCTATAACCGTTTGCCTTTTCATAACAGCCTGGAATTATAAAAACTAAAATGAAATACGGATAAAGTAGGTGCTTTTTCATGCATCCATTTCCTTGATTCTTTCTGCATCAGTCCAGTAAACGCTTTGGTTTTTAGATGCTTCTCTTTGGTCTGGTGCTCCCTGGCTGATTGTGTGCGCCTGAATTGGTATTGTTGCCATGCATATCAACTCCCATGTCTTCGAGATCGACCTTGTTAGTGTTGTCTGGAAGTGGTTGGACCGTAGCTTGTGATGGATCTAGGCAGAATTTCAACATTGGGGTATGAAATATAGGATGAATTCTTGAATTTTGTGGTAATGCTAACTTGTAAGCTACTGCCCCAATTTTCTCGATGATTTCATACGGCCCAAAATATTTTTTCGACAATTTGTGATGATTTGTGCGAACTGATGTTTTCCTGTATGGCTGAATTCGAACGTAAGCATAAGTACCAGGATCGAATTGCTTGTCTTGTCTGTGGCGGTCAGCTTGTGCCTTCATATGTGCTTAAGCTTTCTGTAAAATCGCTTTAAAAATGTTAAGCAGCTAGTCTTTAGACGTTGTCCAGTCATTTAGCTATGGAATAGGCGATGGTGCATTGATGTAGTTAGCTAAAACTGGAGGAGGTCTGCCATAAACCGCCCGGAAGGGTGACATTTGTAGTGATGAATGCTTTGTAGAGTTGTACCACAGTTCTGCCCACGTCAATCATTTCACCCACTTTGCTGGGAGATCGCCTATGACTACTCTTAAGTATGTTTCGAGACACCTATTTATGACTTCTGACTGCCTGTCTGTTTGTGGATGGTATGCACTACTCATCCGGAGTTTGGTCCCGTGTAAGCGAAATAGCTCTTTCCAAAACTAGCTTGTAAATAGGCGATCACGATCACAGATTATCGAGCGTGGGAATCCTTGTAGCCCGACGTATTCTTGTAGGAATTGTGATGCTAGTTGTGTAGCTGAAACAGAGGATGGCAGCGCACAGAAATGTGCGTACTTAGATAATCGATCAACAATCACCCATATCGTCGTTTTGCCTGTGGATGGTGGGAGATGAGTTATGAAGTCCATTGATATGTCTTGCCAGATCTGTAGCGGAATTGGTCGCGGTTGCAATAGTCCTTTAGGAGGTGAGTTCTCTGGCTTTGTTTGCAAACAGATATTACATTGTTTAACAAATTCTTGGACAACATTGTTGAGTTTTGGTTAGAAAAAATTGCTAAAAATTCCGGCGATGGTTCCTTTTATCCCCGAATACCCACCAATCTTTGAGTTGTGTAGCTCACTGATTATAGCGTGTTGCAACTCAGGTACTCTTGGCACATAAATTTTGTTTCCCCAAAATAGCAAACCATTACGAAATTGGTATTTAGGGTTTTGACATGTACCTGCCATGATTTGCGAGACGATATCTTGAGCGGTTGAGTCGGTGCGTGTGGCCTGCTGTATGTCTGGTACCAGTGAAAATGTTGGTCCAGAGAATGTCAGCATCGAAGCTTCGCTAGTGAATCTTCATAACCCATCGGCGACGACGTTCTTCTTGCCTGGTCGTTACTGGATCGTGAAGTCAAATCCGAGCAGCTTGGTGAGTCAGCGTCGTTGCTCTGGAGTTTGGATGGCTTGTGATGTCAGCTCTCTCAAGCTCTGATGATCAGTGACTGCCTTGAATGGTCGACCTAATAAATAGTGCCGCCATTTTTTTATTGAGGAGGTAATTACAAATATTTCTCTCGAATAGGCGGAAGCTTTTTGGAGGTGGTGTGGAAGTTTAAGACTGAAATAGGCTACTGGATGGTCGGATTGGGAAAGTACGGCACCCACGGCCATGGATGAAGAATCTGTGGTTAAGGTGAATGAGGAATTGAAATTAGGGAGAGATAAAATTGGGGCTATGGACACAGCTTCTTTTAATGTATCGAAAGGCTTTTGGGCTTGTGGGTTCCAGCTGAAAGTGTTCTTCTTGAGCAATTCTGTTAGTGGGCCAGCTGTTGCTGCGTAATTGTGTATAAAATGTTGGTAATACCCAGTTAAGCCCAGGAAGCCCCTTACTGCAGTTACAGATTGTGGTGCTGGCCTTTTCCTCATGGTCTTGATTTTGGATGGATCGACACGTACACCTTGGTGCGAAATTAAATGGACTAAGTAATAAATTTCTCTAAGGCCGAATTTGCATTTGGATAAGTTGGTGAAAAATTTATGTTGGTCGAGGATTTGCAATGTGACAGTGAGGTGGTTGATGTGCTCGTCCCATGTAGAGCTATAAATGAGGATGTCGTCAAAGAACACAAGGATGAATTTGCGTAGGTATGGCCGAAAAATATTGTTCATAGTGTCTTGGAATGTTGACGGTGCATTTGTGAAGCCAAAGGGCATGACTAGAAACTCATAATGACCATCATGTGTTCGGAAGGCTGTTTTTGGGATGTTGGGACGATGTACGTGGATTTGGAAATATCCACTTCTTAGGTCGAGTTTGGAGAAAAATAATGCACCATAAAGTTCGTCGACGGTGGGTATTGGGAATCTATCTTTGATGCTGATTGCATTGAGAGCTCGATAATCGACACAAAATCTCCAAGTCTCATCTTTTTTTAAAACTAAATGAACCGGAGAAGAGAAAGGGCTAGTGGATGGTTGGATGATTTTAGAATTTAGCATATCTTGAATTTGGCATTTTCATTTTTTTGATAATACAGGTAACGGTATGGTCTAGTGTTAATTGGATTGGCGTTGGGAAGTAAGTTAATTTGGTGTTGAAGGTTACAAATTGGCGGTAGGGCTGATGGTTTGGTAAAAAAATGTTTGAACGATAGTAGCACTTGGTTAATTGTAGGATCGGGGTGTGGTATGATAGGCATATCGGTTGAAACGTTGGCTGGTTGGTATTGAAGATGCAGGAAATTTGTTATGGCTGAAGTGTCATCAAGTCGCTTCAATTGTTGCAGGGATATAGGTAATGGGCATGAAGACGGATCCAGCCCAGTTAAACATATTCGGTGGCCTTCATGATTAAATGACATAGTTAACTTTTTGTGGTCCATTGTGATGGGCCCGAGCTTCTCTAACCATTGTATACCTATTACACCATCTGAGCCCATGATTTCTAACAAGTTAAAATCGATATTGAATAGGTGGCCTTGGACTTCAATGCATACTTTAGAACACGTTCCCGAGCTCTTCAATTTTTCTCCGTTTCCCATCGTTACCACGAATGAATTTGAGGTGTCAATTTCAAGGCCGAGAAATTTAGCTGTTTTGGTGTGAAGGTAATTGTGGGTGGAGTCGGAATCAACAAGGATGGATATTGTGTGATTATTGATTGAGGCTGGAAGGCAGAGTGAGCGAGGATGTGAGGAGCCGGTGAGGTCTTGGAAGGAGATCTCCTGCTGGTTGTCCTTTGTTGTGTTGGTGGTGTCAGGTGGGGTAATTTCTTATGTGGAATCGATTGGTGTTTCGGTGGGGGGTGGTTCATCGTCTGGGTTATTGTCTGGGAGAGTCATAATGATATGAGAGGGTTTGCTGCGATGACCGAACTGGTGTTTCTCTTCACAATTGAAGCACAACCCTTGTTATTTCCTGGCGCTCATTTTGGCATGTGTCAACTATTTTATGGTAACTAAGGTTTTTGGATTGTCTAGGTTAGGTGTTTGATGAATTTTTTTGTATTGTTGAAGAGGCATTGTATGGTTTTTGGTAAGGTTGGGTTGTTTTGGTGAATGGTGTTTTGGCTAGGTCAGTTAGTTTCCGTTCGATTAGTTTAGCACCATTAACTGCATCGCCTATGTTTGTAAGGTTGAGGATGTAAAGCTCATTTTGGATGTTGGTTATCAGACCGGATATAAAGCATTGCAATATAGAGTCATTGGATAGTGTTGTAATACAGTTGCAAAGATTTTCGAAAGTAGCAAGATAATTTTCCACTAATGTTACCTGCCTAAGCTTAAACAAAGTGGCTTCCGGATTGAGAAATGTTGGAGGTCTGAATCTCTTTTCTATTGCTTTAGTCAGTACTGGCCATGTCGAGATCTGATTTTTGCGGTACATCTACTGGAACCATGATAGCGCCAGGCCTTGCATGTGGAAACTTGCTAGCTCTATTCGTTGGCCTTCGGGCGTGGAGTAATACACGAAGAATCTCTCCGCTTGGAATATCCAGTCATGTGGATTTGTGCCATCGAAGTTTGTTAGAGAGCACTTTGGGGTGCGAGTTGTTGTTGTTGTGGGCAGCAGTGGTGGTTGTCGAATTACAGGGGGAGCCTGGTATGTGGAAGTGGACTGGTTGTTTGGCGAGATGGGTTGTTGAGTGTCTAACTTGCGATTAATCTCAGCCAAGGCGGCTTTAATGTCAATATTATCGGCTATCAAGGTTTCGAGTACGGTGTTGTGGGCATTTTGTGTGGTTTGGATGGCGTTTTCGTTAGTATGAATGGTATTAATGGTTTGTTGTTGCTCTTCTAGTTGGTGGAATGCATCATCTACTCTGGTCATGGTGGAGGGTAAGGAGGATGTTTGTATGAAGGAGGAGAAAAACACTCAGTGAAGGCATCAATTGGTAGGGGATTGAGAGGGAAGCAGGGGTTAGGAAAAGGAAGACATTATACGAGGAAGGAAGAAGCTACTCGAGAGAGAAAGTTTGCAAATGTTTCTATATCATTTCTTTTGCAATTAGGTACATTTATAATACTTTTCTAGTACAACAGTAGCAACCTATACCTATATCACGTTCTCTATAACCGTTTGCTTTTTCATAACAACCTCGAATTATAAGAACTAAAATGAAATACGGATAAAGTAGGAGCTTTTTCATGCATCCATTTTCCATGATTTTTTCTGCATCAGTCCAGCAAACGCTTTGGTTTCTGGATACTTCTCTTTGGTCTGGTGCTCCCTTGCTGATTATGTGTGCCTGAATTTGTATTGTTTCCATGCATATCAGCACCACTGTAAATTTCCCAGAGTAGTAAGCTTGGGAGAATCTTTAATCATCAAATCAGTCACAGTAGGACTCAAGTAAGCAAAGGCTTGCAAGTTTGGAAATCCTTTTAAGTGCAACCTTCTAAGATTGGTAAAGAACAACAGATCACTAAGACTGGAAGAGTTGTTAAACAGTGATGGCGACATCAAATTTGGACAATTAAACAACCTGGGATTACGAAGAGTATCACTAATAAGAGGAAGTTGCATCAATTGGTAGCAGTTTATAATTTCTAAGCTCTGTAGACGAGGAGGAAAAAATGGAACTATATTAAGATTGGTGCAAGTGTCAAGCCTTAAAGATTGAAGACGTGGTAGCCAGTTATCTTTTATCATCCAATTGAAAACCTAATACCATGATAGGCTGAAATTCCTAGTTTTTCAAGATTCCAATGAGACTCAAATCCTAGCAAAACTTCTTCACAAGTACAATTTCTGCTTGTAGTTCTACTCCATTCAAATAGTAACCCCTTATAATTCTTTTTTCAATTTAGTACCCGCTTTCTTGACTTTTTTGTGTTTAACGCAATGTTTTTATAACCCGACCATAAGTCAAACCGTGAGAACTCAGGGTTAAAGGTTTTGAATGTATGACCGGTCGAACCGTTAAGAACCACACATGCTTGTTAATAGTGAAAATGTGAATAATCAAGTTTTACGTGTAATCAGATAAATAAATAATAAAGTTTGAAAGTCATCTATTTATTCATTAACATTAATAGATTGCATGATATAAACAAATAGCAAGGCACAAACAAACATACATGTTTTTGGAAACAAAGTGGCAAAATTTATGGTTTAGATGTTGGAACAGTTATGATTTTTTGAAATATTTTAGTTGTTATTTTCAAAACAATACAAAAAAAGAAATGATCAGAGAGAATTACACAATGAGAAGTAGGAAAAAGCAAAAAATCATGGTTTAACCCTGTAAATTTGAAGGTTGGACCGTTGGTTTGAATGTCCGACTTGGGTTCATGCATAAATGAGGTCTGGTTGAGTTCTACGCCGTCATGGTCCAAGGTTCAAGGTTATTCGAGGTCGGACCATGGCAGGATCAGGTCATGAAAACTATTGTTTAACATTTTCAAGATTTAGAATTGAGAATGATCTACAAAGAGGTATGTTTCTTAGTGATAATGCTATCAGGTCAAAATTAATTCAGATTTTGAGTAGATGTCAGTTTCTCCATATATGTGACCATACATACATGAGATTGATGGTGAAAGCAACCGCTTGGTCCGCTTCCAATAAACGATGACAAGGTAGTAGTTGAGACTTGAGATATTGGATTTAGCGAAGCGAACATACTTGCAACTTGCTGCTGGATTTCTAAAAGCATGCACGATCCCACCCACCTCATCATCTTCTCATCACCATGATGGTCGTTCTTCAGGCGATCAAGTCTCTGAAGAAGAATGTATTGAAGCAAGGGAAAAAATTTGGTGCAAACAAAGTATCAAATGCTCTCCAGAAGGATATCTTACAAATGCAATTGACAAGTGGGTCAAGGCTCACTACCAGATGCAAAAGTAAATGGACCACAAACTCCGAAACTGTAAAGCACTGGTAAATGTAATTGTACAGATACGTTATACAGATACAACGTTACGACCAATCTTTTCACTCTGATTCAAATTGTAAAACAATTACTGAAAGAAATAAAGACATTTGTACATCATTTTGGTATCGTTTTCATCTCTGCAGTAAAATGAAGATCATCATCTCTATCAATAGTTTTACATGGTATCAGAGCTAATTGGCTTAACAACAACATCTGAATCTAAATAAAGAAAATTTGCAACTGTAAACCCATCAGAGTAATTTTCATCACCTGGGTCTTCCACTCATCTGAGTTTTAACTCATCCTCTGAGAGTTGTGGTGACCAACGCGATCAGCATCTCGCCAGCAAAGACTTATTGGTTTCATCATAATCTTAGTAATCACAATAAAGCAGTAAAGAAAAAGGCAAGAATTGAAGACTATTTTTGCATTCAGAATTTTCCTCAAGATTCTCTTACTGCTGTCATATATTTTTTACCCACCAGATCAGTCACTTTTCTTGAACTGTTGCTGCAATCATGGGTGATCAGTCATCAACAACAGCCTCTGCCGGATCTCAAAAATCAGCCAACCATCATTGCCACATCTATCGATCAACTAGTAAAAACAACAATAAACCCTCAAAGCCAGCTTATCACAGTCAAGCTCGAAGAAAGCAATTATTTGTTGTGGAAATTTCAGATAAAAATAGCCATTCAAGGTTATGGTTTAGAAGGGTACATCTACACTCTACCTATTCCATCTAGATATATAACAGATCAAGAAAATAGAGTTGTCACTAGTGAGGAATACATAAAATACCACAGACAAGACAAACTGGTTAGTGCATGGTTATTGTCCTCCATCAACAATAATTTAATATCACAAATCATTTGATGTAGGACTTCTAACGAAATCTGGACCATTATGGAATGGAACTTCAATTCACAGTCACCAACAAAGATTATGCACTTTAGAAGGCAGTTACAAAATACAAGAAACGATGATAGCACCATGAGGGAGCACTTATCAAAAACTAAAATAATTTCATCTCAAAAGGACACTTTTCCTGTGGAAGTAGTGCACTCAGTACTATTAGCTCATGAAGCAAGACTGGAAAGTAAAAGGCCAAAAGAAACAGATTTTTCTATTAACTATGCAAGTCACTTCGCTAGGTTCCTTCCCCTAGTTTAGAAACGATAATAGACCGCCCTCAACTACAAAAAATAAAGATCAAAAACCAAATCAACATGTTTAAAGGGGTGGCTTCAGCAATAGGTCAAGAGGATGAGGCAGAAATTACAATAGTAACAGACTTAAATGTCAAATATGTGAAAAGATAGGACATACTGCCCTTAAGTGTTATTTCAGATTCAATCAGAACAACACCCTAATCAAACTATAAATAATCAAAAGGGCAACAATCCAAATGTGAATGTGGAGTAAATTCAACATGACCAGACTACTCAGAATGATGCTAAATCAAGCAGTTATGATGAAGTGGCAAGAGTGGATCACATCAATGATTAATGCTGGTGCCCAGACTCAAGGGTGACAAATCACTTAACTAACAATCTAAATAATTTGATTCTTGATTGCAAATAATATAGAGGTAATCAATCAGTTTGCATGGGAAATGGTAAGCCAACAAACATTACTCATGCTGGTTGTTTGTACTTGAATGGAAATAATCATCTACTTTTGAATAATCTGTTAAGGGTTCCAAATATTAAGAAGAATCTTTTAAGTGTTCCGATCAGTTTTCTTACGATAATCAGGTATATTTCGAATTTTATCCTCAGTATTGTTTAATCAGAGATATAATAACTAAAGGTATTTTGTTGTAGGGCAATGAGGTGAAATGACTATATGAGTTTAACCAAAACAATTGCAACAATACTAAAAAAGGAACCTTACACTACAATTTTAGTGAAAACACTACTGAAAAAGATAGCAATGTTTTTTATGTCTGGCATAATAAGCTAGGTCATTCAAGTGCAAGTGTTTTTAAACAAGTTCTAGTAGAAAACAATTTTAAATGTGGTGATGTGTCTTTTCCATACTTATGTACATATGGTCAAATGGGCAAAAGCGACAAATTACCATTTTCAAATTCTACCGCTGAATATTCTATACTTCTAGACTTAATTGCTACTAGCCTATAAGGCCTGCACCAATTAGTCCTGATTATAGATATAAATATTTAATCTCTTATGTAGATGCTTACAATAGATAATTATGATATATTTTTTAAATCCAAGTTTGACACGCAAGACACTGTGATACACTTTATATAACACAAGCTGAAAAGCAAACCAATTCACAGGTCAAAAATTTTCAATCTGATAGGGGTACTGAGTATAAATCACTAAAGGAATATTTTCTCAAAAAGGGAATAATCCATAGAACCGCATGTCCACACACTTCTGAACAAAATGGAACATGATTAACATTACTTTCTCATGCAAAAGTGCCACTGAAATTTTGGCCTGACTCATTTAATAATGATTTTTATCTAACAGATAAACTGCCAACAAAGGTTCTCAAAGGAATTAGTCCTTTTTAAAAACTATTTAATATTAAACCTGATTGTAATTTCTTGAAAACCTTTGGATGCCTATGCTATAAATACTTAAGACCTCACAACAAACATAAGTTTGAATATAGATCAAAACCATGCACATTTATAGGATATGCTCAAAATCAAAGGGATACAAGTGCCTGGATGACATGGGTCGTGTGTTGGAAAAGTATGTTCAATGAGAAAATTTTTCCCTGTCATGATGATAATATTAAAACTACAAAGAAATTATATTATGCAAAAGTATCAATTCCATCATTACCTGTATATTCATATTTCTTGAGTGTAGATGAAACTGAAAGCTTTACATGCATATGACACTTTTGCCGTATAAGCCTCGTCTTTCTCTAGGATAGGCGGTCCCTTACTCGAAAGCTCTACATACAAAGGTAAAGGCGTATTTGATGCCTTTGCATTCTCCATGCTAAACCGGCAAAACACTTTTCCAATATACTCCTTTTGAGTCAATTTTAACTTGAAATGCTCTCAATCCGTAACAATGTTCATGCTTAGAATTTTCCTTGCTTCTTCAAGGTCTTTCGTCTCGAATTCCATTTTTAAATTTGTTGATTTCTTCCTTGTCCGTACAAGCAATGAACATATCGTCCACATACAAGAGTAAATACACCAAACAATCATTTTTCAATCTCTTGAAATAAAAACAAGCATCCTTGATGCTTCTATTAAAACCACTTTCAAATATAAAATAATCAAACCGCTTGTAACATTGCCTCGGAGATTGCTTCAAACCATACAGTGATTTCTTCAGCTTGCAAACTAAACTTGACTTACTATTTGCATCAAAACCATTCGTTTGCTGCATATAAATGTCTTCATCCAAGTCACCATGCAAGAAGGTGGTTTTCACATGAAATTGCTTGAACTCCAAGTCATGAATAACAACTATGACAAATAATATATGGATAGAAGTATGTCTCACAACCGATGCAAATATCTCTTCATACTCCTTCCTCTTCCTTTGTGCAAAGCCCTTAGTCACTTATCTTAGACTACATAAAGAGTATAATCCAACTTATCACAAAAGTTAAGATAGTTCAAATCACCATATTTTAGGTGGCCTTATCGCACATCGACCAATCCGAGTAGCAATTTATATATCTGGTCTTCCTCCTCCTACACCCTGAACTGAATCCTCTTTAGAATCGTGCTCATTACCATTACTACTAGATGAACCCTATGAACTATATGATGTACCATCAACTATGTTCTCCCCCACAAGCATCAACTACTCTACTCTCTTTACCCCTCGGACAAAATGTGAGAATGACTTTCTTCTCCTTTAATTCACCATGAAATACATCTAGAACATATGATGAGCCCTTATTCAGTTTGAACATAGCCGAGTCATCAAAAGTAACACGACAAGAGTTTAACACC
Organism: Allium sativum; assembly: GCA_030737875.1. Classification (NCBI taxonomy): domain Eukaryota; kingdom Viridiplantae; phylum Streptophyta; class Magnoliopsida; order Asparagales; family Amaryllidaceae; genus Allium; species Allium sativum. Next base: position 7,178,623 of record CM060912.1, read on the forward strand.
TTCTTCGCTTCCAAATTCCAAATCTGATTGCCTTTAACTCTATTCGTATAACCAAGCAAAATCCCTTTTAAAGCTCTAGGTGCAAGCTTATCATTCCCCAGATCACGCACATAAACCGGACTACCAAACACACGAAGATAGCTCAAGTCAATGCTCTTTCCATTCCACACTTGCTTCAGAATTTTGTTATCAGTGGCCAAACACAGAATTGGATTCACAGTATGCACCGCGGTTGACAAACATTACACCAAAAAAGCAAATTTGGCACACCAGGATGCGAAGATTTGATACGGAATAAACCCTTATCAAATTTGATACAACTTAAATCCTTATCAAAATTGATATGGTTCATAGCCGTATCAAATTTTCTTTGCTACAGCTCAACCGATCCGCACCCCCCAACCCTTAAAATCTAATCGTAGATCTTCGAAGCTTCGGATTACTTCATTTGATATGCGTTTGAGCCATATCAAAACACATCGTATTTTCGCTTCTCCATGAACCCTTCCATTTTCTCCTAGGCCGCCCATTTCACAACTAAATATTTCATAATTATTTTCGTTTCCCTCTTCCAAAGCCCGAACCCTAGCCTTATTTCCCTATCTTTGTTCCGATAGTAGGATTCATCTTCACTTCATCGCTTCTGCCTAATCTGCAACCCAATTTTAGTTAGTGATTCAATTTTAAAATATCATTACTAATTTATTTGCAGTTGGGAAACCACTCTTTGACCCGTATCTTCCCCAATCTGCAAAGGGGAATGTTGTTTGCTCAGTTTCGTGGTATGCGCCTTTTCCTGCTGTTAATCTAACATATTCTTCTTTATTTAGCAATCTTGATCCATATTTCAGCACTGTTTGTTTTTTCTATATTAAAAATAAAAAAATTAGAGAATTATTTTATAGTATAACAAATTATATAGTAGGATGACATGGTTTTGGTCTATTAATCCTAACATAAAAGATGCAATACAAAATTACAGGGGAGAAAAGACAACATTTATGCCTCATGTTTCTTATGCTAACAAAACATAGAGAGCTGGATATATTTTTTTCCCCATTTCGCAAAATTGCAGGTTGCAAAACCATTGTTATTTAATACGAGTGGAAACCCGTGCGATGCATGGAAGCATAGACTTTTTAAGTGTTTTAGTTTGCATTCATCAATAAGCGGTGAGAACATATTGTATAGTAGCAAGATAGATAATGCAAGTGATATATGTATGTGTTGAGATTCTAAACCATTTAAAATGAACATAAAAGGCATATATGCATGGTAAATAGGGCAAGTTACATTATGGACAAACTATTGTATACAGTACTCGGGCAGACAGTGAAACAGTTGGCTCCAACAGCAAGTAAATATAGCGCTCAAATAGCATAAGAGACCGTCGTATGTTATCTATATAATGGAGTGAATAATTAAGCAAAGCCATAAAATGGAATACAATTTCGTAGTTTCCTATGACATATGCAAGTGAACATAGGAAAAAAAAGCGGCTATCTAGAAGCGAGTACAATCAGCGAATATGAGTTGAAAATGTAAAATATGCTTTTAACATAACTTTGAAAATAAGTGTTAGAAACACAAAGTCCGGATACAACTAATAGTAAGAAAATTATGCAATAACAGGATGGAAAAGAGAGTTCAAAACATACGAATTTGCAATCATACTAAGCAAGTTTCGAACGACAATAATTGCTTAGGTAAACTATACAGAAAAAGAAGAAAAAAATAAGCAAACATTTTGGTGGCATATAACTGTCAATATATAATATGAAAGATCACCTTAGGCAAACCTCAACTGCGTCTTTATTTATACATATGTCAAACAAAGCATACAGTCTGAAGTAGCTAGTTACAAATCAGAACCTGTGATGCTAGTCAACCACCCTTTTTTCATTCACTGTAAGCTCACACCATGTAGTAATAACTAATACGTCCTTGAAGATGACAATTTCTTTGGAGTTCATGTGCAAATACTATCCTCTTTGACTGTAGTTGACAATCAATTTCTAGGAATATACACACAGTGTAATAGCTGGTGAAACTGCATCAATTTCCCATTCATGCATTTGTAAAACTCATAATTCGTGCTGAATGAATTAGCATAGCACTCCATGAATAATGAAATCTCCCACTTCCAGCCCGTTGATGAACCATTTGACTGTACACTAGTTAATAATATTGTGTAGTTTGCAGAAATAAACATTAGTGGGAATAAACTATCCAAGAGAAAACTGAAACTACACAGGTGGTGTTATAAATTGAATGGAGCCGAATAATATTTAAACTCAATTAAAGAGCTGAGCAGAAATAATATTTGAACTTATTATGTTATCGATTTTCCAAATATTACCTATAATTATGTGGTGTAACACAATACATTCCAAGAAGCAACTAAGTTGCATGGAAAGAATATGGTTCTTTTAGACTTGTTAAATTTCAAGATATTCAAGTAGTTTTTTCTCCCAGTAGTCAAAAACTTAGAATCCGGCAAAGTATGGAAACAAACAATAACATTAAAAATTGATACCTCCATTAATCAAGCGCTTATCATAATGCGAACTTTACAAGAAACAATAACATGAATTGTTTTGTTGGCAGACGAACATACAGAAAGAAAAAAAAAACAGAGAAGCCAACAGTTTAGACAATAGTAAAGAATTTTTGCAATGACCTATCATTTTTTCCCCTTTTCCTCACTTCTTTTCCACTGATCTTATAGCATGCAACCTTCTTTTACCTCTACTTTCACTTCCTCCCTCTTCAATCCAAGCATGCTTTCTTTTGAAACATGAGCTTTAAATTTTCCGTCGAGTTCTCTAATTATTTGTAGGACCTACAGGCTAAACTTGTCTATGTAATGGGGAATTATTGGAATGTATCAGACATATAAAAGAGACTGGGTTAAATAATTCTCTGGCACATTGAAATATGTACAAAATCGATGACATTTGTTGGTTCGACTATTCTCATCATCAAAACTACACCTAAATATAAATATTTAAAATAGCAGAAAGCCAAAAATGCCAAATTTTAACCTGCACTAACAAAATGCTCTATATGGAAACCATGAAAAATAGAACTGTGTGCATACTCGGTGCTATTTAGTTTAATGTTTTTATACACACAACCCATCAAATGGAAAGCAACAAATTATTCCAGACATGTTGTATGATGCTGAAAGTATGCAAATTATTCCATTTCATGGTTAAAAAAGGTATCCATAATTTGAAAAGTCCATTTATATGATGCTGAAAGTATGCAGATATTGGTGGAACAAAGCTAACTGATCAGAAATAGCATAGTGGTGATAGGACTATGATATCAAAAAGCAGCAACATAAATGATCATGGACATAAAAAAATGGTAGATATTACTCTCTTTTTCCACTGATTGGCTGAGGGTTTTGTACGCTTCTCAAGTACCACTGCCACTACAAGCATAATACCATCAAGCTCATTGGTCTATCCACATCAGCTTTCTTCAGTTTTAATTAAGGCATCCTTAAGAGAATCAAGTTTTTTTCTGTACATAAGCATGTTGTGTGGTCAGGCAATCAATTTGTCACATTAGAATAGAAATCAAATTAAAACCACGAAGTAGTAACGCACTGACATTTAAATTAATAAGTTGACGATAGCAGAAAAACGAACGTTTAGTATATTGTTAAATATAAAATTGTGATGAATAAAAAGATTACTTAATCACCGATAGTAAAGGGAGACAAAAAGTACTGCAATTTAAAAACCCGACAGTGTACACACTATAAGTGTCCATTCCAAACAGTAATATAGTGGCAGTATAATTGAAACTTGAGGATGTTTTCTTTGATACCAAAAAGCTATTTTTCAATGCTAAATGAGTATGGTAAATTAACTTGTAGAATAACATATTGTGTACCAATCAGAAATTATATATTATTAAACTTGAAGCCCGTAGTTAAATCATCATAATATGATAATAGTTTTTGTAAGCGTCATTACAAAAAGACTTGATGTAGTAAAAACATCTGATTACCTTTTGCATGCTAGGACTTCTAGCAAGGAAATGATTAAGATAAATACCTAATCAATTTAAAGCAATGGAACGACTGTGTAATTATGACTGCATACAATGAGGGGAAAAAGAAGTAATTGTTGTAGTATGCATGAAGATTGAAAATGCTTACACCTTATAAAAGTTGGCATTATGAAATCTAATATTGAAGGCGATAGTGTAGGAGCAGAAGCGTATTCAGTTCTGGAAGGAAAGTGGAAAATGAAATCGAGGCGAGGCAGTGGGTTACCAAGCTTTTTTTGGTTTGTGTAATACAAACAATATGTTAGACACAGAGGAGGTATCTTGAAACTATGGTAAAGAATTATTCCACAAAAGCGAGATGATGTTCTCGTTTTCATATTTAAGTACCTGAATACATACAACATAACATACAACACACCAGCTTAGATGAACACACACATTATATATGAAGTTACATGCATGAAAAAGCATAGAAGGACAATCAAACCATTTGTTTTAACAAATAACGCGCTGCAATTAATTTTGTCATGAAATCATCATAGTGAATAAAAGTACCTAATTTCTTTACTTGAAAACGTTTTCTAGTAGGGATCCATCACCGTCCTTATGATTCAGCCTCCTCGATTTACACCATAAATAGAAAGGTTCGCATTTCTGTATGCTCTAACTTCGAGTGTTGTAGCAACGATCCTCAAACAATTCGGGATCTGGACCGCCTTAAAGCGATGTAAACGTGGATTGGTGGTTCGATCTTTAGCATATCCTTGAGAAGGAAAAAAAGAAGGTTGCAGATCCCCTTTCCAAGCGCTAAAACTATATTTTTCCATTCAGATCTAGAAGATGAAGTGAACATTCAAGTCGATAAAATGACCGGTGAGAGAGAAAGATTCAAGAAAGAAACTGTGAAGCAGTAGTGGGAGCGGTTTCTTTTAATGGATCAAATTGGGAGAGCATCGTGGGATGTAGAGTCTGTTTGATGCGGTGTATGATTTTTAACCATCTGATGTCTTTTCTCAGATTAAATCTCCACCACTCTTTGTCTCTTGGTTTGTCCTACCAAGGTATTTTATTATATAGACGAGTGGAAAACCGTGTGATGCATGGAAGCATAGACTTTTTAAGTGTTTTAGTTTGCATTCATCAATAAGCGGTGAGAACATATTGTATAGTAGCAAGATAGATAACGTAAATGATATATGTATGTGTTGAGATTCTAAACCATTTAAAATGACCATAAAAGGCATATATGCATAGTAAATAGGGCAAAATACATTATGGACAAACTATTGTATACAGTACTCAGGCAGACAATGAAACAGTTGGCTCCAACAGCAAGTAAATATAGCGCTCAAGTAGCATAAGAGACCCTCATATGTTATCTATATAATGGAGTGAATAATTCAGCAAAGCCATAAAATGGAATACAATTTCGTAGTTTCCTATGACATATGCAAGTGAACGTAGGAAAAAAAAGCGGCCATCCAGAAGCGAGTACAATCAACGAATATGAGTTGAAAATGTAAAATATGCTTTTAACATAAGTTTGAAAATAAGTGTTAGAAACACAAAGTCTAGAACTATAAAACTAATATTAAGAAAATTATGCAATAATAGGATGGAAAAGAGAGTTCAAAACATAAAAATTTGCAATCGTACTAAGCAAGTTTCGAACGACGGTAATTGCTTAGGTAAACTATACAGAAAAAGAAGAAAAAAATAGGCAAACATTTTGGTGGCATATAACTGTCAATATATAATATGAAAGATCACCTTAGGCAAACCTCAACTGCGTCCTTATTTATACATACGTCAAACAAAGCATACAGTCTGAAGTAGCTAGTTACAAATCCGAACCTGTAATGCTAGTCAACCACCCTTTTTTCATTCACTGTAAGCTCACACCATGTAGTGATAACCACTACAACAAAAATACTATTTTACAACATTGATTTTGCAACAGTTTACCAAAACGTTGTGAAAAAACTAGATCTTTCACAACATTTGTTAAGAAAAACATTGTAATAGTTTTTTCTGAAATATGTTAAGATGTATAGAAGTTGTAAATAAAACATTTCTACAACATTGGTTTAAAATGTTATAGAAAGTACTTTTTAACGATGACATTTTTATGTTGTATTTTATTTTTTATTTATAACATTTTTGTCAAGTTATTGAAATATGTAAATATATAATGTTTTTTAAATATTGTGAACTTATAGCTTTAAACAATGTTAATCAAATGTTGCAAACTCAAAGTTAAACAACCACCAATAAATTTTTGTAAATTCTATTCATTTTTTATTTTACAACATTAAAATTTTGTTAACATAATTCATATTTAGGACAACATTTATTTAATATGGTTAACAACACTAAATTTAACAACGGTTAATTGATATTGTTAAAGCTTATATTTTCACAATCTATTATTAACATTGTCATAACTACATTTTATAACTTTTTTATTTTATTCTCAAAACTTTTAACAATGAAAACAAACAGTAAAAATTATTTAAAACACAATATGGTTGGAATCGTTAACTTGATGTTGTAGTTTTTGTGACATAACTTTTTTATCAATATTGTAAGATATTTTGAATTTAATAACACAATTTTTTTATTGATATTGCAAGATATCGTAATGGATTAGCACAACTTGTTTATCTGCTTGTTTTTGGGTATTAACATTACTAGCGGAAGTTGTCTTCTTGTGTAGCAGATACGCCTACAGGTTCCTCTCTAGGTTTTTTTTAGAGGAAAATCATGTTCTTAGAAAATAGTCGCATTTGTCAAGTTATTACTATTACATGCACAACCTTGTGAGCCAAAGTAACACAGAATACATGCTAAGGTGTCCCGTTTAGACTTTTCGCTGAAGCAATCATCCAAGTCTAGAACACCTAGGAGTAGGAGGATCAGCCAAGCATAGCTGCCATTACACTAGCAATGCCAAGAGCTTCTCCAACCACCCAAAGTGAAACAGCATGAAGCATAGTGCCGATCATTATCCACTCATTCCTTGTGACAGGGCCCCTTTTTTTCAAGCTTTTTTGCAGCTAAAGCATGAGCATCCGGTTATCTTTTACTTCTGAGGGGAATATCTTATATAATAGATATGAAGTTATATAATAGATATGAAGCCACACTACAACAAATATGACTTTTTACAGCATTTAAAAAATGTCGTAAAGGGTATTAATAGCGTTTTAAATACGCTGTGTATCGAAATGCAGTTAAAAGTCAGAAACATACTATAACAGTAATGAAACGCTGTGAAAAATATTGTCCAATGGCGTTTCTTTTGTTCTGTTAATACTTTTCATGGCGTTTAGACTGATTTTCTTAGCGTTTATTTCTTGTTGTGACGTTTATTTACAGCGTTTATGAATTGTTGTAAGTATTTGTATGTCAAATTTTGAATAGAGTATTAATAGCGTTTTAAAAACGCCATTAAAAACTTGTCATGAAAATTTTCAATAGCGTGTTATAAATGCCGTAAAAAGTTCCAAATCAATGTGTATTTTTATGGCTGTGTAAAATCAACATATTATAACTATACCATATTTTATAGTCAATGCATCATATTAATAACACATTTTATATTGATCACATAATTCATAACCAACAAGTAAAATTATATAATCAAAATATGCAATATTCATACACCAAACATATACAATATGTCAACAGTATTTCATAAAATAGTAGTGAGACATCAAACATACACATACACATAGTAGCGATCAAAAATAGTATTTCATACATTCATATAACCAAATATAGTCTTAGTAGCAAGAGTAACTTCAACGCACAACTAATCACGGCAATGTTTTCCATTACTGTCGTCTATCTACCTGTAAAAAAAAAAATCAAAATTTTCACTATTGTTACTTTGTTAGTACATTCAGAAGCAAAGTTAATCACCCAGAACAATAAGTCGCTTCCAAAATGCATGAGAACGTGTCATTTATTCACTTATAAATACTCTCCCCAAACACATGCAACACAAATAACACACGCACATTGGGAGCAACACATGGTAGTTGTGATGTTGGTAGGTAACATTCAACATGGTGAACTTTTATAAAAAGTAATTAAACTTTATTAGCTTTGTTATTTTTACAAACTTAATTTATTTTTAAACCTTAATTAAATTTTATTCACTTATTATTTTTTATAAACTTACGTCATTTCTATAAAACTTAGTTAACTTTCTATGAAAATTAGTTAATTTAAACATAATATAATTTTTATAAAATTATTTCATTTTTATAAAACTTAGATAACTTCGTTAAATTTTTATAAATTTATTTACTATTCCTCAATATTTAGATAATTATTTAATTTATATAAAACTTGTTTATTTTATTTACATTTTTTACAACTAGTTAATTTTGATAAATTTATTTAAGTTTTCGAAAAGTGAGTCAATTTTAGAAAATTATTTAACTTTGATCAAACTTGGTTAACTTTTATACAAATTAGTTAAACATTATTAAGTTCATTATTTTTATAAACTTTGATTATTTTCAAACCTTAATTTTATTTTATAAACTTTGTTATTTTTTATAAACTTGCTTAATTTCTATAGAACTTATTTAACTTTCACAAAGCACAATAATTTTCATAAATTAGATTATTTTTTATAAAATTATTTAATTTCTATAAAACTTAGATGTTTTGTTAATTTTTTATAAATCTGGTTTCTTTTTGTAAATTTACTTACTTTTTTTAATTCAATATTTAGATAATTTTTTTTATATGCTTGGTTATTTCTTTAATCAAACATTTGTAAAGCTTAGTTAATTCTTTTTAAATATTTAATTTTTACAAATGTGTTTAACTTTTATAAATATGTTTAATTTTAATAAAACTTTTTTAACATAGTTAATGTTTGTAGGAATTAGTTAATTTTGAAAACTCAATTAATATTTATGAAAAAAATGTTATTTTAATTTTTATAAAACTTAATTAATATTCGTAGATGTCAATGGATCTAATAGCTACTATCTCTCTACTTTGGTCAAAATCACAGTAGGCAATCTTAAAGTCACAACCAATTGTATTTGTTATGATAATGTGTGAAAAAAACTCAAACAAGCCTATACACATTAAAGATGATTCATAAGGTAAAAAAATTCGATTAAGGAACTTATAACACCAATGACAAAAAGTATACCTGCTACTGGGCAATGTTTAGAACACACAAGACATGGAACCTCTGTATAATCATCAACTGAACCCGTCTCGTTCCATAATACTTCCACAAGTTAACATATCGGTAATAAAATAATGAATAAACAACCAGAAACTCCCGTCCTCATTGTCTTGGTATCAGCAGCACGTGGCACATTGCTGCAAAAGTTATTTCTTCACTATTCAGAAAGGAGAATTAAGTTTATTACCCAATTGTTGTTGCTCCAACGAATGGTCCAACCTAGAATATCCATTAGACCACGGCAATGAGATAAAGTCAGTTTAGAAACAATATTAAGCAACTCTTCTGTAATTACAATAAAGCATACATACATGATCATTCCAGGAATGTTCTGCAGCTCCAAACTTCTAGCTGGGATTGATGTCAGTGCCAGTAATAGGAATGGTTGCCAAATGAACAAGAAACACAGCAAACCCAAAAGGCAGCGGCGCAAGGATCTAAATTATAAACCTTATTAATCAATCGTCTTCCACATTGACGCGTTCACGCTATTGCAATATAACTAATTCTTATCCATATACATCTAAAAATATGGTGGAAGCATTATGGCTTTTGTATTCAGTGTTATTGGAAATGAGGGGTATGCATGTAAATCATTCCTAGTGTCCAAAACAATAAATAGAATTCTTAGCAATCATAATAATTTTACTTAAACATTTCACAACCTCAAACTATTAACATAAATAACGTGGTAAGCATATGTATGTTATATACAAGTAATAACCTGTCGTTTACCAAAGTGCACGAGTCTAGCCGGTCTTATCTGCTGAGTCCCACAGGTCACAGTTTGACGAGTTTTGGTAAGGATGTCACTAAAAATCATGAACAAAAATCCAGTTCCAGTTACATATTGTGTGTTTGCACCATCTCTTAAATGAACCATTCCACCTACAAGTTGCATATTGGTAAGCATATGTATGTGTATCAAACACAACAAGCATAAGCTTACTGTTTGAAAACAGCAAGCGAAAGCATGCTGTTTGAAAACAACAAGCTTTGCTATTTGAAAACAGCAAACCGAGCTTGCTAAGTTTTTGTTTTCAAATAGCAAGCAATAGCTTGTTGTGAAAACTGCAAGCCATAGTTTGATGTTTCATTGGTATTCATTACTAATGGCGAGCATTGTTCAACTATGAGAATGACTCACCTCTCTGTACTGCAGTTATGGACTCTTCCTCTTGACGTTTCTGCTTATAATCTTGCTCAAATCTATCCAAGCATGCAATTCATGGTATAGTTCCTGAAAATGCAGCAGGCTGACAAAAGACAAGTAAAAAAGACAAAATACGGTACATCTAAACATGCTAGAATAGGTACTTTTTAAAGTAGTGATCTAAGTTGTGATGTTGAGGATCTTTACAGCAATTCCCAAATCGGATAACCTCACCATTAAATATTTTTAGTTCCTCCCTAGTCATCAAATTAAGTTCAAATGAAGTGAAATGATATAAACAAATGCATTTAAGAAATTAAACTAGATTAGCAAACAACAAGAATATGGAACTACTAATTTATTTTAAAAGGGAAACCTGCATTTGCTCCAACTCCTCAGGTCCTTTGTTCTTTCATCTGATGTCTAACCAACCTGCAACTGTAATCCCTTTAGACTGGAAAAGAACCCACATTTCTAACGTATTAAGCATGCCACCATTGTACTAATTTTTAATCAACCAAATCAACTCATCGACCTTCCTTTAATTATGAGTCAAACTTTTCTCTTGATCCATATCCCTATTAAAATAATATCGGTTTTACTATCAACTGTTAACCATTTAGTTAACAATAAAGATGCATGGCTGAGCTGCATGGAACACATGAACTTTCTTATTTTATAGTCTGCAAGATAAAACTCATCCCTCTTATCAAAATTTAGTGACCTACACCAGGATGTGCTGCGTATGGCAGTAATTAAAACAAAGTTCCAAGAACCAACATTTATATAGAAGAGGATACATGTGATTAAGATACATATGCTATTGGATAACTAGCAAAATTTGAATATAAAACTAACGTGTCATATAAATGTCTTCTGCTTAATAGTATAACTCATGTTTCATATAAATAATATAAACACTCAAATTAGTTGAAGTTGTTATCTAATGAATTTCTGATGATCTCGAGAAGTGGGTTCAACGGTTTATGTGTATGGATTGTACATATATAATATTACTGCTGGATAAATTAAATGGACAATTGTGGCTAGTCATGAGAAATTTGTCTTTCATCTAACAGCAACTTCAAACGCATGAGAGCCTGTTCCAACACAAAAGGAAAACCCATCTAATATAATTATGTTTTGACTTTATAAGTCCACACAACATACACAGATAAAAGTAATGTGGAAAATTATAGGTCTTGACTATCACCTGAACTGTAATCTCTTGCAAATTCTTAAAATTTTCACAAATACTTCTCTCCCTATCTTTAGTAGCTTCACAGAGAAATATATTTACGAAAGGTTTGCACAAAGATAATACAGGAATTACTCTTGACTACGCAATTTATCTAAGATCTACACAAACCAACCAAAACCGTTGCCAATAAATCTCTCTCCATCGCTTTGCGCTCAAGGAAAAAAAAAACGTAACCAACAAAATTATGGCTATTTGCACAAATAATCCAGGAATCGTTAAACTTATAAACAATTATAGATGCAAGCTTACAATGCTATTATAGTTCACGAATTCAGAAATCAAGTTCTGAAACAGACCACGCCTATAGCCGCAGATTTGCAGCCTCCTTCATCGCCAGAGTCTTGCTACAATACTCCTCCTGGTTATTGATTGAACTAGATTCACCAGAGAAACAAATTTAAATTAGGTTTCCGAGAAACGGGTTTGGTCTTGAACAAACTGGATTAACCATCTAGCTGAATTTTTTTTTTTGTTTGAATATGAGTATAGAAAAGAAGATGAAGGAGGCTAAATGATTTTTTTTGTTTGCTTATTTTTTATATGAAAGAGTGACCCGATAAGAAGATAAAGAAGACTAAATGGTTTTTTTGGTTTGCTTGTTTTTTATATGAAAGAGAGATCCTTTGCACTCACAGTCTAACTAAACTGAAAAATGAAAGTCATTAACAAATTCATGATACATTACAGTAATCTATAACATAACCAGCACAAACGAAGGAAATAGTGCATTAAATAAAAAATGGTAAAATGAGATATGATGCAACTAAAATTTAGCCTGGAAATAATTTGAAAAGAAGAAATAATAAAAGTTAGATAAAATGAGATATTGTTCAATAATGACTTGTCCTATTAAGTGATCCTTCGGTATTAATGGTAAGCTGGTAATTTATTAATGTAAATGCTAAAATTTTTGTAATTTTTGACAAATGTATGGTTCCCCAAATAATAGGAATTTGTTATCGTAGTTGATGTTTCCATATACAAAATAAACAGTAAATGCATTAACAAAAGTGCTAACACATAAATATTAGCAAGTGTTTAAAATTGAGCATGGAAAATAATCCCAATGTCAGAAAATGTCCACTACAGTGCATAAATTTGACCAAAAAGCAGTTAATGGAAAATCATGGAAGACTCTAATTATGCAGTTTTAGGAAGTTTCATAAAAATTGCAGCATATTTTGAATTTCCTATTTTATATATATTCAATACAATTATAACATTTAATACTAAATTAGGATTTTATTTAATTTCTAAAGAAAATAGTTATTTTTACCAAATGAAAACATCAATGAACATGGAATCAAACTGCTAACATTGGCTTCTAAAATTTTCTCTTTCGATACCATTATCATGCCTTGTATTGAGAATAATCACTACTGTTATTGCAAAATAATTTAATCTTAGTACTCACTGAGTTCAACAACATAGAAAAGAGAGAAAAGATTGCAAGCAACAGTTTGTGTAATCAAAAGTACCTTGTACTTTGTGTAATGACCTCTTCATGCCATTGGTCATCAGAGTGGTCTGTATAACCATGATTCTTACGATGGTGTTAGCCTTAGACCCCATGACTAAGTTGCCTAGCTCTGTACAGTTCAGTAAACACACGGCAATGAGTGTAAGCTTTTATGACGGTGAATTAAATCCATGATTGTAGCATGAAGTGAAACTGAACAAATAATATTATTGAAATATGACAATTTTATTTTGGGTGTACATGTTAGGTTTAGACAAAAATAAGATTAGAAGTAGGTCAATGCTAATACAGAAAAATGCTTACTTGAGAACAACTGACATCTCCAGATTCTATAAAAACACATTGTATTTCTAATATGAAAGATGTACTAGTAAAATAATTTTAAATAAACTATAAAATTACATATTCCTTAACCGCTACATAACCACTTCACAGAACCGTGAAACATGTAATTAGTTAAGTTTAAGCACTCGCTGGATTTGCAGCTTCTCTATTTTGAGTAAAAGCCTCTTGAGTCGATAATCTAGAGGCAAAGAATCTTGAAATGATCAAGTCAATATGTTGTATATCTTTCATTGTGTGAACAAAATATATTTTTATTGAACAAATAAAATACTAATGGACGTACATACTAATATGTACCCGTATATATGTATGTGCTATAACTTTTCAGATGTATGTGACTATTGGAAATGCAATGTGATCAATAATCAAAAATGTGTTCGTTCCTGACATAAATAGAGTTGATAAGTGCAATATATCAAAGTTAAAAGGGAAGCATTGCGCAAAAAATAAATCAATAGTTACAGGAAACATGAAAAAACTAAGAAGAACTACATGGTCGCTGATAAGAAAGACTGCCTTGTTAAATATCAGATAAATGAGTAAAATGTTTGAATTTACCTTTTCTGCTAAATGAAAAAAACTGTTTCAGCCGATAAAAATTTGCTGAATTATTCTTTATATTAGCCTTTTTCACTATTTTTTACTGCAAGACTTAACATGACTACCGTTCTTTATGTTAACCAAATTATTTCCCTGTATCTAATAAAGCTATAGGCGAGTCGCTACAAATAGAGGAATTACCTGAAGTGGAGAAAGTGTTGTTAATCTTGATTTGGATTGCAATCGCAAACCTGAGCCTCCTATTCTCAACAAACTTCCTAATATCTATTACTGAGTTCAATGAGGATCCAATTCTAAATGCATAAGCAAGAAATAATAGACTAAATTAAATGTTTTATCTAATGTGAACGCATAAACAATTGAAATATGCATAAACATTGTGAATTTTAGTAACTAAAGAGTCTTTCATTTTTTTATATTAATTTAGAGTTGGCATGGAAAACAGTAAGGGAAAACAATTATTTCAAGAAATAAATACAATTGTTGTATATTATGGAAAAAAATCCATAACATGGAAATACAAGACTGAATAGGTTAGTGACATAAATCATAGCCTAGAAATTGGAATATAAATCAAATACCTAAAATATAAGTCAAAACAAAGACCGAAAGGACATAATTCGTCCATCAATCACAACGACACGAAAGCTATTTATGGATGTCATACCCTCAAAGAAAACCATACTCAAGTTAATATTGTTGTTAAATGAGAACTCTATTACACTTGCACAAGGAAACAACTGATAATGTATAGTTATTTTCAGTATCTTTCAATTAAATATGTAAACCGGTAGAGCCCACCAAAATAAAAATAAATAAAATAACATATATGGACATATTTGCCAAATGTTTGCATTGCTTATGTAGTACATAAGAAAAACATAATAGGAAACCACTAAACATGATTTCTTACTAAAATAAATAGGCATATATAAGCAAAACTAACTTTCCAGCACAGGATTTGAATAATCTGCTCAGGTGAATAAAATACAATTCACAAGTATGTTTATATGAATGAAAAGCTAATAGTGTACTGAAAAGCAGAAATGGGCAAATGGTATTATTCAAATTTGGAAGTAAATCAAAACTAAAGGTAAATAATTCAAAATACACACTCTCTCACTCTCTTATAATAATTCAACAAAAGAAAATCTATATACAAGACCCCACCCTTCAATTTAAATGCAAAAGGCATTCATAATTCACTTTTCAGAAAATACATTACCTCTCTCATAATGCATTTGATATAGTTTCTTGATTTTACAAGACAATAAACAAGTATTGTCATCAATGTATTCCTTAGTTGAAGTTATTTGAATATTTAAAATACTCCTTTTGAAGTTAAATTCAAATACGTTAAAACATATGGAAATTTCCATATTAGGCTTTTTTAAAATATCATACATATATCAAAAGAATTTATAAATGAATTTTAAATAAAATAGACAATGGAACCACAACATCTTTGGATTTTCATAATCTCATGGTAAACTCAAATCAAGTAAAAAAACAAGATGTCAGATTTTTGAGTTAGTAATAGGCCTATTCAGCAAGAGACGTTGCATATAGCATCCATGGTTTCACTACTGACATTTATTATGACAAACATAAGATGATTTAGCTTTCCTAAAGTTTTTTTGAAGCTTGTTAAATTATCAATTTCTAAACTGTTGTGTTAAAACTTCTAGCATATATACAGAAAAATGCATGTTATAAAAGATGAAAATCTATGTAGACACATTCTCATTTTTTCAACAAAGATTATACAATGCCTTTTTAACTCATGTAGGAAACAACCTCTGTGTAAAAGATCAAATTTTACATGAAAAAAGATGAATCCTGTTGACCCAACCTGTTTGCATAGTATATTAGTCCCAAATTCATCCAGTCTACATGATATTACCATATCTACATCATTTCACCCTTCACTGCAAAGTACACATGAAAACAATTTTTGATGTTATAAAGATTCAGCACAGAAATTTAAGGACAATGGAAAATTGTATACTACAAAGAGGTATCAAAATGTAAAACATTTATTAACAAAAGAAAGGCTTTAACACTGTCGGCTAAACTAAACAGTATACGCTACTCATGATGTCGACAAGGATAACTATTTCTCGCCTACAAAAAATTCACAGCAAAGAACGCTAGTGCCAAAGGTCTGAAAGATTTTGGATACTCCTAGGCTGTCAGGTATTAATCTATCATTGTTCTAGCAAGTAAAAGAAAAATACTTAATTCCAATATTTCTCACAATAAACTACAAAAAATACATGAGTCTCCAAATAAACTTTCCATTATAAATACTAGGAAGCTCACATCCCATTGTAATAGCAAGGAATGCTCAAGTATTGTGAATGCAAATGCAGCTAAATTACACCTAAAACAAGCTCAAAATAATATTTTGCGATGGAAAAATGAACTGCATATACCTTGATGCGCCAAAACTCCTGTCCCCAACATCACCTAGTCCAGGAATTATGAATCTGATTGTGTCAAAATAAAAGGCAAATAGTCAATTATCTGAGTGTGAAATGCTTATTAGTCATCAAGAATTAGCATGAAAGCTTGTTTTCTCCTATATCTAATATCAGTCATACCTATCTTTTAGTCATTAATCAAGTTCTAAAAAGAAAATTAACAGGAGCCAACAACAACGTAATGTGTTTTTACTATAAAACCACCAGTAACCTTACAAGATTACATAACAATTCCAACATGGTGGATCCTATGGGAACAATTAGTTTAGTACTCTCAGGTGTGCAATAGGATAGAAGCAATAATTGCATACAAAAATGTATTAAAAGCAAACCAAAGGGTAAGAGAATGTATACAAAAGTTCTGTGCATTAAACAGGAATATGTTTTTACTCTTTTTCATTCACCGCGGGTCAATATCGCTGTGTATATATGAAGCCTGAAAACTCGGAAAACCAAAGCCCTTGATTAACAGTCCGAAGCTAATTTGACAATTATAATTGAATTGTAAATCAAAATTACCTGAAACGGAAAACAAATTAAATACGAGGAGGACGATTAGGAAGGTGCCGAGACTCTTTTACCGACGAGCTATAGGCGATGAGAATTTAGTTTGGAAGAAAAATCTAATGTCAATTGAAATTATTTTAATTCGTTTGGATCCATGTTTTGAAATTTTGGGGGAGCCAATTTCAGGAATAAACAAAACGAAGGGAGGAAAAGTGAAATGTTTGCGCCTAATTTTATAGAAGGTTGGAAATTTAGCGTTAGATTAATTGATTCTCACGGCAAACCAGTGGAAAACGCTGTTTGGTGATGCCAAGAAAACTTACTTTTCTTGTAGTGCCACAAGAAGTGAAATCATAGCAGGTACGTTGTAACAACCCATATTTTGAATAACATGTTATAACATAAAGCAAGGCAGAATTAAATGATAAAATCTGAATCAAGGGAAACGGGTTGTGCCATTGCGTTCGTCTCGGAAAAATACGCGAAATAGAGTCCGAGTTTTCGAAAATCGGAGTCCGTATGACCCAGTTATGGCCCATAGAAGTTTTCAGAAAAACTCAAGTTTAAAAACAGATTCAAATTCAAATCCGAATGTTTAAGTTTCAACCCAGACAGGCCAGGCGGGAAGATTCCCGCCAACCCCCATGTCGACTGGGGTGTCGACTGGGGTGTCGACACACCCAGGGCCGTGTCGACTGCCCAGTCGACACGGGTGTCGACATGGTGGTTCGGCCAGTTTGGCCTGGGTGCACCTGACTTGTTCCTTAAGACTTGTTTTAGGGCTTGTGACGGATTTTAATGGCTCAGATCTGAATTAGGGTTAATCCTATGGCCTAAACTAACCTAAACTTCTATAAAAGGACTCTAACACCTAGCCTAAACCATCATAAATCAATCCTACAACTAGGCTATGCCAAAATGTTTAATCATGGCCTCCACCCTCTTGTCATAATCTCCATCTTCATTCATATGAGAGTATGAGAGTTTCTAAGCTTGTTTGAGAGTTTCTAAGTTTGATTCAAGGCCAAAGTTCAATCTTTCTTCATCAAAGCAAGGATCTTCTTCTTATTTCTCTAGGGTTTTCATTGGAACTTATTATTTGGGGGGTTTTTAGAGTTGCTAGTGGCTTCGTCTCAATCTTGTTTTTTTTTATAGTCTTCATAGCATTGTAAGCCCTATTCTACTCTTAGATTCTAACTATGAAGTAAATATGACATGTTGCAGGTTTGAGTTTGGGCCTAAGTATGATTTGTGCTTTGATTCTATCATGTTATGCATAGATTTATTCTATGCATATTTGTAAAGCTATCACCTTGACTTTGTGTATAAGAAAGCTATGAGCTTTGATTTGAAATGTTGCATAAAGCAACATAGAAACTCTCATTACCCTTATGTTATCTTGCATATGATGTTATATGCGAACCACTAGCTATCATCCTATGTCATTTATGACCATGTTTCACCTATTTTGCTAAAGTTTGATATCATGCATGTTTTGAGGCTTATAATGTAATATGCAAGTTTATGAACACATTTGCCTCATATGCCACCATGTTTTACTTGTGGCCAAACCTTATCAATTATGTCATGCTTCTAAGTTCCCTCTTTGAGATCTATTTGCTTTTATGTGAACTTACATGCGATGGGGTTATGTTATAGGTAAACTAAAATGACATAAAAACATGACTTGAAAGGATGACACGAAATATGACATGTGATTATGCTTGAAATATGAACATGAACTTGGACATGACTTCTAGAAAACATAAGAATGGCCAACTCGAGGTTGGGTTGAGTTTGTAGCATAAATCTACCCGGAACCGACCGGCCTAACTAGTAGCTACAAACAATAGGACCCAATGTGAGCAGTTGGTCATGTCGCGCTTAAAACCCGAGGTTAGACTAAGTTGTGGTGTAAAGCTACCCGGACCCGCCCGGCTTAACTAGTAACCACAACAAGGTCTAATGTGAGAGGTTGGGTGCATTAAATTAATTAATGCCACATGATAGGGTTAAGTCATGGACCACTTGAATACCTAACCAATTAAACACGGTGGGTTGATAGGGTTAAGTCATGAGCCTTGGGTACACTTAACCAACTTGATACTTGATTGGATACGGTTAACTACGCATAACCCGTTAGAAACCCTAGTTGTGTGGTCCTTTTCACCAGTAACCCTCTTGGTTGTATCATGATACCCTAGGGACTAGGCTAAGGTGGGGCACGATTACTGGGCTGACATGTAAGCGACCAAAACGACGGCTGAGTAGGTGCGCCGGTGTAGGTTCAGGCGGACTATGGTCGTGCACATAGTCCGGAGTTGAAAAAGCAGACATGGGCACCAGTAGGTTTAGAGTGTGCGTGCTTGATTTGTGTACGTGGTTGGCACCCTAGGGCTTGATACACCCTAGGGTGGACCTAGCACAGTTTGACTACATTTCGTGATTGGGCCGTATGACACCGACACTTGACGAGTTAGGCTTTTAGGGAGCCGATCGACTAGACCGTGTTGTTGGACCTTGATTTAGGTCATCTCATGATATTGGGCCAAGATTGGGCCAAGGGATCACTCCTTGTTTATACTTGACATGCGTTGGAATACTAGTACACTTGGTGCAACACTTAACCTTGTATATGCGATGCCACACTTGATCTATCTTGTTAACTTTTCACCATTCCAGTTATCACCCTATGTTTCATCTCTGTTTTACATGTCCAGTTAACTTTATTATTTTTTATACTAATAGTAGGTAGGACTTACCAGTCTTTTGACTAACCCATTTTCTTTCGCCTCGTTTCTTTCGTCCCCCCCCCCCAAGTTCTCAGGGTGGGAACTCTAGCACCTAGCTTGGATGTTTAGCTGCTTTTCTGGATAGCTCATGTACGGTTTGGACTTGGGCTTGCTATGGCTTTACTACTTCTACTTTGGGGATATTTACTTTATGTTATTTTCAGTTTTCAGTTTATGTTTCTAGACTTTGTTTTGTGGGAAAATAATGACCAAGTACTTTGATGTAACTTGACTATGGTTTTGAAATGTTAGTTTTTACCCGCTGCTCTATTTACTCGGTTTTTTACTTATATGTTCTGTCTTGTGATATCTGCAAGCGTGTTTACCTTGTTTAACGCCCCTCAAAAGCTAGTGTGCTTGCAAGAGTGACATTGGCGGAGGTGGGGTGTTACATTTGGTATCAGAGCATAAGGTTTACAAGATTTGAGCAAAAGGTTTTTAAAACTTACCTTTTGAAAAACTATTTTTAGAACCGATTATAAAGAAGTATTTTCCAAGGAAAGTCTAGTTTATTTTAAAAGGCTATTCCCCAAAAGCCATTAGCACTATCCCTTGTTACCTCGTTCTAAATCTATCTTTTCCCTTTTTCAGCATGGCCGATCTTAACCTTCCCGAGGGAGTAACAATTCCCGGATGGTTCTGGAGGTATTTGAAAGCTAGGGCCAACGATGCGGGCCCAGCAAACACTCCCACTGTAACTGAGGTTCCTCCTCCTCCTCCTCAGCGTCCACAAGTGGATTTCACAAAGGTTTGCAAAGACTTTAAGGTGATGGGTGACAAGAATTTTATTGGGACGGAGACTTTTGTTGAGGCGAGAAATTGGTTAAAAGAAACTGAAGACCTCTTCGCCATCTTTGATGTGGAAGACCATAGAAAAGTTCTGTTGGCAGTATGGCTATTGAAAGAGGAAGCGGCTTATTGGTGGGAGGTCACCAATGCTGCCAGGCCTATAGAGACTTGGGCCGACTTTAGGATGAGGTTTGGGCTTAAGTTCCTATCATCTGCTGAGGAAAATCTTCAAATGGAGAAGTTTATATCTTTGAAGCAAGGAGACATGACAGTGAGGGAGTATGTGAATAAGTTCAACCAGCTTGCTCGATTCGGTTTGGACATGGTTAATACACCCCAGAAGAAGGCTCTACGCTTTGCACGAGGGTTGAATGAGCAATTACAAGGTTTAGCCATGTCTCATATACCCATGGGTGCCACTTTTGAAAGCCTAGTGGACATGGCATTGCTTCAGGGAGACGATAAGAATGGCAAGAAAGAAGTCAAGCCTAATGAGACTCAAACCAAGAAGGCGGACTCCAAGTGGGGAGGAAATCAGAGCAATCAGAACAACAAGGGTAATAAGGCCAACAACAACAAGGCAAAGGACACAAGAAAGTGCAACTTCTGTGGGATTGTTGGGCACATAGCCAAAGATTGTAGGAAGAAGAAGAGGAAGTTGGGCGAATGCTTTCATTGTGGAGAGACTGGACACTTTAGCAAGGATTGCCCTAAGAAGCAAGGACAAGGGCAAGGGCAGACTCAGCGAGCAGGACCTTCTGGAGGGCAGATGCATACTCTCAACACCGCTCCAGTTCTTGATCGAGGTAGTATTTCTGCAGAAAGCCTTGTTTACATTTCTGATTTTCCTATTCGCACTTTATTTGATTCTGGCGCATCGCATAGTTTTATTTCTTCTGATCTTGTTGAAAAGTTGCACCTAAGTACTAGTCTAGTTGAGGATCCCGTCAGTGTTTCAAATTCAATTGGGGGTTCCACCCATTTATCTATGGTTTGTGTGGATTTGAAAATCTCTATCTTGACCGTGGAATTCATGTGTAATGCTTATGTTCTCGGGTTTTTGGGATATGGGTTGATTTTGGGCATGGATTGGTTGTCCCGTTATGGAGCCATTCTTGATTGTGAGCATAGGGTGGTGAGGCTCATGACTCGCCTTGGTAATACCCTAGAAATTTCTTGTAACCCTATGGATCCCGTCATGTTATGTTATCTTGAATCCCTTGACTCGTCCATCGATGATCTACAATCTGTAAGGGTGGTCCGAGAATATCCTGATGTCTTTGAAGAGGTTAAGGGGTTACCCCCTAAACGCGAGATAGATTTTCGTATTTATCTTGTTGATAATGCCAAGCCAGTTTCATTGCCTGTTAGGCACATGGCCCCGCGAGAAAGGAGAGAGCTTAGCAAGCAAATCAAGGAGTTGCTTGAGAAAAATTTCATTAGGCGAAGCATTTCTGAATGGGGTGCTCCGGTGGTATTCGCTACTAAGGCGGATGGTTCGCTTCGTCTATGTGTTGATTATCGTGAGTTGAACAAGTTGAAAAAGAAGAATAGACACCCGATACCAAGGATTGATGATCTCTTTGACCAGCTTGTTGGAGCTTCTGTTTTCTCTCAGCTCGATCTAGCCACCGGATTCCATCAGCTTAGAGTGGCTGAGGATAGTATTGACAAGACTGCGTTTAGGACTCCAGATGGATTCTTTGAATGGCTTGTCATGCCATTCGGTTTGACTAATGCACCCGCCTACTTCGTAGATTTGATGAGTAGGGTGTTCAGGGAGTTCCTTAACAAGTTTGTGGTTGTCTTCGTGGATGATATTCTGATCTTCTCAAAGGATGAGAAAGAACAAGCTAGACATATCAAGGAGGTGATGGATACGCTTAGAGCTCATCAGTTGAAAGCCAAGTTCTCCAAATGCCATTTTTGGAGAAGGGAAGTTCGGTTTCTTGGACATATAGTTTCTAAGCAAGGCATAGCTGTGGATCCCGCGAAAGTGGTCGCGGTTCAAGACTGGAAGACTCCTAAAAATGCAACCGAAGTAAGAAGCTTTCTCGGTCTGGCAGGCTACTATAGGAAGTTCATTAAGGACTTCGCTAAGATTTCAGCCCCTCTTACTAAGTTGACGAAGAACAACTTAGTCTTTGCATGGGACTTAGAGTGTGAGCCTGCTTTTCAAAGGCTCAAGCGGACCCTTACCACAGCTCCAGTTTTGGCATTACCCGATGGCGGTAAGATGTTTACCGTGTACACCGATGCATGTGGCACGGGGTTAGGTGCTGTTCTGATGCAAGAAGGAAGAGTGATATGTTATGGGGGTAGGAAACTTAAAGTTCATGAGAAGAACTATCCCACTCATGATTTGGAGTTGGCGGCGATCGTCTTTGCACTCAAATCCTGGCGCCACTATCTTCTAGGCGAAAGGTTTGAGTTATATACTGATCACAAGTCGCTTAAGTACCTCTTCTCGCAGAAAGATCTGAATCTAAGGCAGCAAAGGTGGATGGAATTCTTGGCATCATATGACTTCGAGATAGCTTATACCCCTGGCAAGGGTAATGTTGTGGCAGATGCGCTAAGTAGGAAAAGGTTGACTTTGAGCCCTTTGTTTGTTGAGATGAAGAATCTAGAGTTCCTAGCAACCTTTGATTTTACATTTGCTGTTGAGTCGATGACTGGCACGTTAGCATCTCTTGAGCTTAGACCTACACTTCTTGATCAAGTAGGGACTTCGCAGAAGGAAGACCCGCAGATAGTCGAGGTCATGGACAAGTTGATTCGTGGTGAGACGTCTAGTCACCTTGCTAGATATACTATTGATGACAAGGGTTGGCTAAGGTGTGATGGAAGGCTATGCGTTCCACAAGTAGGAGACTTGGTGCATAAAGTTCTCGGAGAAGCGCATCACTCGAAGATGACTATACATCCTGGAGGAGATAAGATGTATAGGGATATGAAGCGCATTTTCTTTTGGGTTGGAATGAAGAAGGATGTGGCAGAGTATGTTTGAAAGTGCATGGTGTGCCAACAAGTGAAAGCCGAGTCGAAGAAACCCGGTGGGCTATTACATCCATTGGAGGTCCCTCAATGGAAGTGGGAAAGTATCTCTATGGATTTTGTGGATGGATTGCCTAGGTCAAGGAAAGGGAATACGAGCATATGGGTCATAGTTGATAGACTTACGAAGAGTGCTCATTTCATTCCAGTGAAGAGCAAGAGGACCGCATCATGGCTAGCATCTGTTTATCTTCGAGAGATAGTGCGATTGCATGGAGTTCCTTCTAGCATAGTTAGCAATCGTGACCCAATCTTCACTAGCTAGTTCTGGAATAGTTTGCAAGAAGCGATGGGTACGCGATTGAATCTAAGTACAGCCTATCACCCCCAGACGGATGGCCAAACCGAAAGGGTGAATAGAGTGCTAGAAGATCTTTTGAGGCTTTGTGTTCTTGACTTTGGTGGTACTTGGGAAGACCACCTTCCTCTTGTAGAGTTTGCTTATAATAATAGCTATCAAGCTAGCATAGGGATGACACCATTTGAAGCTTTGTATGGGAGGCCGTGTAGGTCACCATCTTGTTGGTGGGAGACAACAGATAGGCTTATACTTGGGCCTGATATGATACGGGACACATCCGAGAAAGTTGAATTGGTGAGAAGACGGATGAAAACGGCCCAAGACAGACAAAAATCCTATGCTGACAAGCGAAGGACAGATTTGGAATTCGAAGTTGGAGATATGGTTTTCGTGAAGGTTTCTCCTTTGCGTAATGTGGTTCATTTTGGAGCAGTTGGGAAGCTGGCACCAAGGTTCGTAGGACCCTTCCCTATCATAGAGAGAATTGGGAAGATGGCTTATAAGGTGGAATTGCACGAGAAGCTGGCCGGAGTGCATAATGTCTTTCATGTCTCGCATCTCCGAAAGTGCCTACATGAGTCCGCTGAGGTGGTTGAACCTAGCATTCTTGAAGACATGGAGGTAGAGAAAGAGGCAACCTTGAGGAGAGCTCCGATTCGTATCTTGGGAACGGAGATCAAGAAGCTAAGGAATCGAGAAGTCAAATTGGTGAAGGTTCAGTGGAGTGAGGCCGAAGAGGATGCAACTTGGGAAACCGAGGAGAAGATGCGTGGGCTTTATCCATTTCTTTTTGATGGTACATTCTCGATCTCTTTTCCTTTTTAGCATATCTTTCTTTTTGCTATCCATGTTTATCCTGTTTATCTTGTAACTTCGTCAATCTTGTCATGAGAACCTTAGGTAGAAACCTTTTGGATGAAACTTGTATTTGAAACATGTTATGTTTGATGTTTGCAAGTGGATACTCGTGGATGCATGATACACATTAGGCACTAAGATCGGCTCACACACTTTCATGTTGCATATGCATGAGTGCTTATACTTATTCATGGATGAAACTTGTTATTCTATCACGTGGATGTTGCCTATGGATGAATGTTATGTGCACTCATGTAGATATTATGAATTATGTTAGGAATTTTCATACATATGGACTCATTTCACTAACATACTTTGCATTAAGGAGGTTTACTGAAATAGTAACCGCCTGATTTTCGCATTAGATAAATACATATACACACACCTTTGCATATGATCATACAACATTTAGAATTTGTTAAGGACAATGGTTACTTGTGGGTGATGTTGTGAGTAGATGGATGATGGATGGTAGGATACGTTCTTCCTGACTTAGAGATTTCGGGGACGAAATCCTTTAAGGAGGGGAGAATGTAACAACCCGTATTTTGAATAACCTGTTATAACATAAAGCAAGGCAGAATTAAATGATAAAATCTGAATCAAGGGAAACGGGCTGTGCCATTGCGTTCGTCTCGGAAAAATGCGCGAAATAGAGTCCGAGTTTTCGAAAATCGGAGTCCGTATGACCAAGTTATGGCCCATAGAAGTTTTCAGAAAAACTCAAGTTTAAAAACAGATTCAAATTCAAATCCGATTGTTTAAGTTTCAACCCAGACAGGCCAGGCAGGAAGATTCCCGCCAAACCCCATGTTGACTGGGGTGTCGACACACCCAGGGCCGTGTCGACTACCCAGTCGACATGGGTGTCGACATGGTGGTTCGGCTAGTTTGGCCTGGGTGCACCTAACTTGTTCCTTAAGACATGTTTTGGGGCTTGTGACGGATTTTAATGGCTCAGATCTGAATTAGGGTTAATCCTATGGCCTAAACTAACCTAAACTTCTATAAAAGGACCCTAATACCTAGCCTAAACCATCATAAATCAACCCTACAACTAGGCTATGCCAAAATGTTTAATCATGGCCTCCACCATCTTGTCATAATCTCCATCTTCATTCATATGAGAGTATGAGAGTTTCTAAGCTTGTTTGAGAGTTTCTAAGTTTGATTCAAGGCCAAATTTCAATCTTTCTTCATCAAAGCAAGGATCTTCTTCTTATTTCTCAAGGGTTTTCATTGGAGCTTATTATTTGGGGTTTTTTTTAGAGTTGCTAGTGGCTTCGTCTCAATCTTGTTTTGTTTTATAGTCTTCATAGCATTGTAAGCCCTATTCTACTCTTAGATTCTAACTATGAAGTTAAATATGACATGTTGCAAGTTTGAGTTTGGGCCTAAGTATGATTTGTGCTTTGATTCTATCATGTTATGCATAGATTTATTCTATGCATATTCGTAAAGCTATCACCTTGACTTTGTGTATAAGAAAGCTATGAGCTTTGATTTGAAATGTTGCATAAAGCAACATAGAAACTCTCATAACCCTTATGTTATCTTGCATATGATGTTATATGCGAACCACTAGCTATCATCCTATGTCATTTATGACCATGTTTCACCTATTTTGCTAAAGTTTGATATCATGCATGTTTTGAGGCTTATAATGTAATATGCAAGTTTATGAACACATTTGCCTCATATGCCACCATGTTTAACTTGTGGCCAAACCTTATCAATTATGTCATGCTTCTAAGTTCCCTCTTTGAGATCTATTTGCGTTTATGCGAACTTACATGCGATGGGGTTACGTTAGGGGTAAACTAAAATGACATAAAAACATGACTTGAAAGGATGACACGAAATATGACATGTGATTATGCTTGAAATATGAACATGAACTTGGACAAGACTTCTAGAAAACATGAGAATGGCCAACTCGAGGTTGGGTTGAGTTTGTAGCATAAATCTACCCGGAACCGACCGTCCTAACTAGTAGCTACAAACAATAGGACCCAATGTGAGTAGTTGGTCATGTCGCGCTTAAAACCCGAGGTTAGACTAAGTTGTGGTGTAAAGCTAGCCGGACCCGCCCGGCTTAACTAGTAACCACAACAAGGTCTAATGCGAGAGGTCGGGTGCATTAAATTAATTAATGCCACATGATAGGGTTAAGTCATGGACCACTTGAATACTTAACCAATTAAACACGGTGGGTTGATAGGGTTAAGTCATGAGCCTTGGGTACACTTAACCAACTTGATACTTGATTGGATAGGGTTAACTACGCTTAACCCGTTAGAAACCCTAGTTGCGTGGTCCTTTTCACCAGTAACCCTCTTGGTTGTATCATGATACCCTAGGGATTAGGCTAGGGTGAGGCACGATTACTGGGCTGACATGTAAGCGACCAAAACGACGGCTGAGTAGGTGCGCCGGTGTAGGTTCAGGCGGACTATGGTCGTGCACATAGTCCAGAGTTGAAAAAGCAGACACGGGCACCAGTAGGTTTAGACTGTGCGTGCTTGATTTGTGTCTGTGGTTGGCACCCTAGGGCTTGATACACCCTAGGGTGGACCTAGCACAGTTTGACTACATTTCGTGATTGGGCCGTATGACACCGACACTTGGCGAGTTAGGCTTTTAAGGAGCCGATCGACTAGACCGTGTTGTTGGACCTTGATTTAGGTCATCTCATGATATTGGGCCAAGATTGGGCCAAGGGATCACTCCTTGTTTATACTTGACATGGGTTGGAATACTAATACACTTGGTGCAACACTTAACCTTGTATATGCGATGCCACACTTGATCTATCTTGTTAAATTTTCACCATGCCAGTTATCACCCTATGTTTCATCTCTGTTTTACATGTCCAGTTAACTTTATTAGGTTTTATACTAGTAGTAGGTAGGACTTACCAGTATTTTGACTGACCCATTTTCTTTCGCCTCTTTTCTTTCGTTTCCCCTCCCCCAGGTTCTCAGGGTGGGAACTCTAGCACCTAGCTTGGATCTTTAGCTGCTTTTCTGGGTAGCTCATGTACGGTTTGGACTTGAGCTTGCTATGGCTTTACTACTTCTACTTTGGGGATAGTTACTTTATGTTATTTTCAGTTTTCAGTTTATGTTTCTAGACTTTGTTTTGTGGGAAAATAATGACCAGGTATTTTGATGTAACTTGATTATGGTTTTGAAATGTTAGTTTTTACCCGCTGCTCTATTTACTCGATTTTTTACTTATATGTTCTGTTTTGTGATATCTGCATGCGTGTTTACCTTGTTTAACGCTCCTCCAAAGCTAGTGTGCTTGCAAGAGTGACATTGGCGGAGGTGGGGTGTTACATACGTAACTGGCGACCTTAAACCAAAACACCCATGGACTTGCAAATACAACTCCCAGTTATTCTGCTAGTTTTAAGACATAAAAGCTTTTTTTTCTGCAAGGCAAGCCGGATTATAGTGGCCGTACCACTTTTTATCATAAAACGAAAGAAACAGGTACTCTGCACATGCGTAGAGCAACTACTGATTTGTAGTGACCAGTCACAGTCTAGTCCCAAAATAAACAAAATATTACAACAGGTCTAGTACCAACATAACAAAATATTTAACCAACATCAAAGTTCAGCTCAAGAAGAATCCTAGTCATAGAAAGTATCCGCAAGAGGAGTCATAATCGCAATGTGATGAGCAAAACGTGTTATCAAATTCTCCACATAATTTGGGGAGTCAGGAGAATAAATGGTGCTTCGATCCCAAGAAAGATCCTGCATAATAATTGCGTTATCCATACCAAGCTCACCTTCGTCCCAAAGCTGCAGGTCACCCTCAACAGGCTGGTAAAAAAGGCAACGGAAATAACTAGGCCCAACTAGAGTATAGAAATAGTACTCAAAATCATGACGCATACCAGTAGGAGCATGAACCCAAGCTCTGTCCTCAGGAGCCCAATAGAAATCAGGATTAGGATCAAGATCAGTATGATCCTCTGGCTCAGCGTTCATGTCCACGACAGGTGCTACATCAACAATAATCACATCTTCAGAAGGAACAATGTCACGCACAACTGTCTTCACTTTAGGAACCCACATACTGACAGGAGGGCGAGGAAGAGGAATCTTAACCAGAGGTGGATCATTTGTAGCAGACGGGCAAGTATCAGAGAAGTGACCAAATGACTTACAGGTTGTACATATATCCGGCTTCCATTTGTACTTCACATCCACAAGAAAAACACGATTATCAATACAGACTTTAATCTGAGCAGGAAGTGGCTTATCAGGTTTAATTTCAATCAAAGCCCTAGCAAAGGTTAGATTCTTCCTAGCTACAGTATTGGCGTCAAAACATTTTAGCTTTCCAATATGGCATGCCAACCAATTAAGACCTAAGAGAAGCTGGAGGATTGAGGGAACATGGGTGAACTCGGTCCAAACCGGGATAGAAAGAACTTGCTCTCTAACCCTATCAACCGACAAACTCCAGGAGGTAACAATGAAAGGCTTACCTCGAATGATGGAAGGAGCCGCCTCCAGGACTCTCAACCTTTCCTCCGGAGATGAGAATTTGAAGTAGAATAATCCATCAACATGTGTTAAACTCAAGCGCTCTCGAATGCGCCATGAGTTTCAACAAGCACTTAACAAATTGAAATTTGACAGCTTTGAATCAAGAAAGAAACCCACAACCTGATCCTTCCAGAACGCAGCAGCTTCAGTGTGTAACTCCGGTGGTGGAATGTATCCAGATACAGTTTCTGGGATGTTGAAATCCACAGGTAAATACTCACCAGCCACATTAGGCAAAGCAGAAAATAGTGAATTCCATTGCAGGGGATTTGGTGCCTTAGGAGCATTTACACAAGCAACTGGCGTGCTTATTAAAACATCAGCAATATCAGCAACAGGGGAAGCGAAATCTGCGTCGACTCCAAGTTGATGCGTGTCCGCTGAAGCCTGCAGTAGCATGGCGGAAATTGGCGAGTTATCAGCACACAACGGTTTTAAGGATGATGGTCCAGCAGCATATATGTCAGTACGTAGCGAGTTAAGGGGGTGCGAATCAGAAAGTGAGTAAACAGGAAGCGGTCGAGGATCTGGGTCTTCATCACCAGAAGCGGGTTCTGGATCTGAAATAGAAAGAGCAGATCGGAGGCTGGCTGACCTAGTGACAGTTGATGGCTGAAGTCGGGACTTGGTTTTATGGTTCTTGGCCATTATAGTGGAGGGAAGACAGGTGGAAAGATTAGAAAGGGATGGAAGAGCGGAGGCGCAAGAAAAGGAGTTAGGTCAGAAAAAGCACAGCCGCCATTCTTTTGCAGTTAAGACATAAAAGCTTTTGAGCAGCAGCAGTTAAGAAAAAAGCACTGGAGTTAGCAACTGCCTGAAACTGATATAACAAAAAAAGACCCAAACTACTTTTTACTTGCATGCAAACTTTGGCAAATATGATAAAGTTCAATTTCATTGCAATCAATATCTATCATAATTCAAAATGGTATATGACATGCAGTCTGGGATAATTCAAAATAGCCGCAGGATAAATCTGGATATATCTTTCGTCGATTGGAATGCATATAGGAAAGTTAACAAATTGTATACCCATTTAACAAAAAATTTAGATGAGTCAAATCTACCCTATCTTTGAGGAAAAATTGATTTGTTTTTGTAAACAGTTATCCTGACAATAAATGATTATTATGAACGCTCAAAAACAACAAAATAAGGAGGTATGTATGCAGATTATTATACCACATATGGCTGCCTGTAGCATAATTCATTGATCTACAACCCAGTTTTATAGGCATCACTTGGTGAATATATTTAACTTAAGGTTAACTGTGTAAATAATATTGTGTAAAATATTTGGCTCAAGGTTAACTGCTCATAATGCAATTTTAGCATTACACCCTTATGTTGAAGAAATTAATATAACATATTTGGATAACAACTCAATGGTGCTAATCTTACAAATTTGGATCATACAGTATATAATATAGCAGCCAAATTTTATGCATAAACCCCTGCAGGTAGAGTTTCCACTCATTGATAATATGGTAATGGAGAATATTTCCATAAATTAGTTTGTCCATGCAATATAAGTGAAACAAGAGGGATTGTGGTGTATAGAGAATTTATATCAATAAACCAGGGCCTATTTTGTTTCATTTCAGTGTTTGTGTGTGTGTGTGTATATATATATATAGGTGTTGGTAACTAAAATGTCAGAAACTCAATGCGTACACGTAATTTATAAGATACTGCAAATATTATGATCATCAGGCCTCAAGAATGCAGCAGAAAACCTAGTATCTACGACTGGAATAGACATGCATGAGACTCATTGAATTCATCTTCTTTTGTAACTAAGCAAAATATACATAAGAAAAATCTGTGGGTAACAAATAAGATATTATTACCTGTATCTCTGAATGCAAGCAACCGTTCAAGCCCTTTGATTTATATGCACAATGTTGGAGCAAATGCAGTTCTGATTTGTTATTTCTATTAGCCTGAGAAAATGAAACAGAAAATATAAAGATGAATGGATCAATCATATTACTTCTTTATTTTAGAAAGTCATTACACTCGCGGCTAAAATACAAGAAAACTGAATAGATTCACTTAAAATACTTAAACATATTAGCAACGTATTCTCCAAAAATTATCACCGTGATGTACCCTGATTACGGCTTTGGGTGAAATACGAGGGAGCTGAATAAGATAATCCATGCTGCTTAGCTCATCGCTAACATAATGTCTAAAACCGATCACCACTGTTTTAAGACCTGGTGCATTAGCAAGTACAAACCTGATGAACTTGAGCTCATTATAAGATCCACTGAAATCAGTCACATGAACTTCCTCCGAGTGATCAAATTTGCAACCAAAGTCCCAATCTGCATCCCAAAAGCCGTAGGTGTATGTTCTCCTGGTGCCATATTCCAGTGAAATCACTAAGTTTAGAACTCGTATATAAGGAGAACTTCTGAAAATGCAAAAGGTGGCAACTACTTCTTGCAAATCATCAAAATTGACAAACACGGTTAGATTTTTTATTGCAAATCACCAGTTGCCAAATGCTGCAAAGCATATTTATCAAATTCGAGTTCTTAAAGAAATGGCATGGAGGCAAGGAGTTCAACTATTTTGCAATCTTTTTTATCTGTGGTATGCAAAGAAGCAGGAGATGAAGAAAAATACTTTGAGAGGAAGAGATAAAAAGTTTTGAAGAAGACAATCTTTTATTCCTTTTTTTTCCTGATTGATACATGATTGACATAAGACTCATTTTATACATGCATTTTCTATTTGAAAGAAGGATTTGGATAAGATCACAATAAATCCTTTCCAAACATGACCAAATAAGAAAAACAGGAAACATAATTTAATGCAATATTAAACACATGCAATTTAATGCAAGTTTAATTTATTCCAACAATGTCTCCCCTAAATTAAAACTTGCTTCCTGTTTCCAAATTCTCTGCACTTCTTCTGAAGACTTATCTGCTTCGTGCCTTTGTCAAAATGTCAGCCATTTGATCACCTGTTTTGCAATACTCAACAATAAATTTTTTTATTTTATTTTACCTTTTTCTTTTGAAGAAATATGCGCTAAGTTCCTTTGTCAAAATACCAGTTGATCACTTGTTTTGAGGACATATCAATTTTGATTCGTTTATACCTCACGTGCTTTGGTAAGAAAAACAACGATATTATCCAGATTTTCTTAATCATCGGCTCCTCTTCTTTTGCTTCTTCACTAGTAGGAACTTTAGGTTTTGCTTTAGCTGTTTGTTTTGATTTTGGCTCTTGCTTTTCTACTATCTTCTCATTGCCTACGTTGCCTGCTGAAGCTCCTTGTTCGAATATTGCATACTCCTGTCCAAATAACTCAAATTTTCCTAATAAATTATTGTCATTCACCCTTGCTTTCTCTCCTTCATACACCTTTTGCTTGCCTTCTCCACTGACGATCGCTGCTTGCATAGCTGTTCCATATGCTACCGCTTCATCCGGGTTAATGTCCTTGCAAAGCTCTTTCCCATTGAAGAAATCCTGAAACAGCTGCTGCACTTTAAAAATTCTAGTAGAACCACTAACAAGCACTATGTCATGCACCTGAGTCTTGTCCATCTTCGCACCCATTAAGCATTTCTCAACTAGATCCATGCATTTCCTAAACAAATCCATGTTCAACTCCTCGAACCTTCCTCGAGTGATGGTGGAGTAGATGTCCATTTCTTCAATAGTAACATTAGTCACAGCCTCTTCTGCTTTTTTATTCTCTTCAACTTTGTCTTCTTCATGTTCTTTTTCATTAGATTTGTTATTAAAATCTGCAGTAACTTTTTGATTTTCCTCATCTTCGTATTCAATTTCTTCATTCTTTGTATTTTCATTTTCACTGTTTTCATCCTCAATTTCTTTACTCCCTATATCTTCTTTTTCAACTCCTCTGTTTTCGTCCGCTTCTTTGTTCTCCTCTTCGACTTCCTCTTCGTCTTCTTCTTGTTTTCCTTTCTTTTCCTTTTGTTTTTTCTTCTCTTTCTTCTTCTCTGCCTCTTTGCCTTCATCTTCTTCATTGTTGTCCTTCTTTTCTTTTCCTTCTCCTTTCACTTTTTCATTTTCTTCTCCTATCTTTTCTTCTTCATACTTATCGACCTCTTCAAACTTTTCTTCCTTTTCTTCCACTTTTCGTTTTCTTCATTTTTGTCCTTTATTTCTTTCCCTTTTTTCTTCTCTTTTTTCTCCTTTGCGCCGTTGCCTTTGCTATCATCTTCTTCTTGATCTCCACCTGGAAACTTCTTTTCTTTCTCTTCTTCCGCTTTCTTTCCCTCTTCTTCTTTCTTCTTCTTTTTTTGATTCTTCGAATCCATTTCACTCTCTTTTGACTCTTCAGCTGCAGGTGCTTTTCCTTCAGCTTCTTTTCTTTCATCCTCTTCTTCCTCTTCTTCTGCTTTTGTGTTATCCATTGCATACACCTCTTTCAATAAATTCCACGAATCTTTTGCGAATTTTTCTCCAAGAATATGGTCGAAAGCTTCTCTATCAGCGTTCTCACTCATCAAAATCCGAGCTTGAAGATCTTTCCGTCTCAAGCTTACAAATGCTTTACTCTCTTTCTCCGTCATGTTTTTAACATTTTTTGGCCATTCGAAGCCACTTTCAATGATCTCCCAAAGCCCTTTGGAGATCAATTCTTCTTTCTTTTTATTACTCCACTCTTCGAAATTTTCTTTTGTGAGGACAAACGGTGAGGAGAATAGAAAAGCCATAGTCTCAACCAGGCTCTGATACCAATTGAAGAAAAATAATTTGAGAGGAAGAGATAAAATGTTTTGAAGAAGGCAATATTTTATTGTTTTTTTTCTTAATTCAATTGCTTAATTCAAAGATTACAAAAGATGCATGCATTATTTATACATGCATAAGAAAGTTCTGGATAAGATTACGATAATACACTACCTAATATAACCAAATAAGTAAATCAGGAAATTATATTGCAATTATGCAATATTTAATGATTTCATTTAATGCAAGTTTTAATTTATTCCATCAATAGAGAAGAATAGACCGAAAGACAAGGGCAAGAACAAGAGAAGAGTGAAAAAGAGGAGGTAAAAATGGATGTGGAAAGAGAAGACAGACGCGAGATTGAAAACATGGATTCCAGAATGGCTGAAGTTGACGACGCTCAAGCAGAGGACAATCCAGAAGACAAAGAAGACCATATTACAAAGAAGGAGAAGGATATAAATGGAGAATCAAAAGAAGCTAAAGAAAAAGCATCTGCAACTGAAGAGTCAAAAGAGAGCGAGATGGATTCAAAGAATCAAAAAAAGAAGAAAAAAGAAGAGAAGAAAAAGGAAAGCTTGGATGATTTCTATATTTCTGCCAAAGCATGTGAGATATAAATCAATCAAAGTCTAGATGTTCTCAGAAACTTTGAAATTTGAAGAAATGTGACAAGTCTTCAGAAGAAGTGCAAAGAATTTGGAAACAAGGAGCAAGTTTTAATTTAGGTGAGACATTGTTGGAATTGAAGAAAAATAATTTGAGAGGAAGAGATAAAAAGTTTTGAAGAAGACAATCTTTTATTCCTTTTTTTTCTTGATTGATACATGATTGACATAAGACTCATTTTATACATGCATTTTCTATTTGAAAGAAGGATTTGGATAAGATCACAATAAATCCTTTCCAAACATGACCAAATAAGAAAAACAGGAAACATAATTTAATGCAATATTAAACACATGCAATTTAATGCAAGTTTAATTTATTCCAACAGGAGATTCCAGCCCAAAAGATGCAGAGGCCAAAAGAGGTGATTTTCGAATTGAAAATAGCAATAAACTTCTCTTGTATGAAACTTCACAAGTTTAATTAGAAGCATTTATTTTGAGAGGAGGGATAATCAACTTGCGATAAACTTAACCTACTTAAGAGTGGACATGAGTTTACTAGATTTTCAAGTACATTGTCGCTAGTTTCAACATTATGAAAATGCAGTTCAGTCAAGATGTGAAAATCCTTCGAAGGAAGTGGAAGGAGGCTCGTATATACATCCAACAAGTTCTAGGTTCCATAAATCGGAACATGGAAAAAAGAGAAGAGGGGAGGTAATATGCCTTGCCATGCATACTGTTTAGGATTAGCTCTTTTACACCATTTTTTGAAACATAGAGGATCCATTTATCAATGCTATCATCCCACCCTAAGCTGACGTTGAGCTCAAATTTTCCAACCAATTCACAGTGCAATAAAAGGATGCGGTCAATGATTTTCATGCGTTCTTTCCGTAAAATAAACAACTCATTAAAGTTTAGGTTATTTTCGAAATAGCGTGCCACTTATATCTCCAGCTTCTTGATAAGACACTTGTCTGCATAGCTTCCTTGATTTCCAGGCATGATAATATAGAATCGATGATGTTTTTTGGCAGAACACTTATTCTATCCACCTTGATGTCAGACTTCATTTTGCAGGTTTCTTACAAATCTATAGGTATTTCGAAAACTTTCCCAGTCTTTCAGGGCGTAAAAATTGTATGTCCGTTAAGCAATAGATACCAGGGAGGCTCTCCTGTCAAAATGCTGAAGCTATCCGACAAACCGATTGCCAAGAAGAACGAAACGGTGCAGTTCAAGTGTGAAGTCTCGCAACAATAACTGTTGACAGAACCTGCGACTCACTTGAATCGGCATCCTTCTGCAGAAAATACGCATATAGTAGAAAAATTATGTTAGAAATTAAACAATTATAAGCTGCTCCATAAAAAAAGAGAAAGGATTATATGGAAGGCAGAAAATAATCACGCCACATTGCAGTAGAGAAAAAATGAAGAAGAAAAAAATCCCTTTTTTTAACTTAGAACATCAACCAAATACATCAAAATTAAATGAATACCACAATGATAATAACATGAAATTAATTAAATGAATTCACCTGGAGGATACTGATTAAGAATATCAAAACTCTTATTTAGATATTCATTTCCATGTACAGGTAGAATAAAATTTTCTTTTCATTCCACCTTTCACTTCCACCTTTATCCGGGCTTGGGACCGGCAATGTCAAATAAACATCGGCGGAGTTAAAAAGTGTTATAATTTAAAGTTTCAAAACATAGCTGAAACTGAAACTAACATACATGGACTAAGAAATTTGAAAACACTGAGTTCTTAAAACAAAAACATGAATATTCAAACTATATTAAAGCAAGTTTTCAGCTTCTACACAACTACAGAAATATGTGCCTTCACAATCCCGTCTTTCAAAACCATCATCATTATCCACAGATTCATCGAGCTTTGATACATCAAACGGTTGAGAGTTCGTTTCAGTTATCTCATCATACAACTCTAATTCATGAAACCCTCTGGATATTGCTTTTATGACAACATACCAATTAGATGAAGTCGTCTCCCTTGAGTAAAAAACTTGTTTGCCTTGTGAAGCTAGGATGAAGGGTTCGTTCTGAAATTGATTTTGGAACTGATGAAGGTTTACTAATGTAAAACCATCTTCAACCTTAATGCCACGGTTAATATTAGCCCAATCACATTTAAATATTGGAATTTGGAGAAAACTGTAGTCCAGCACAATAATCTCGCGCAGAACACCGTAATAAGCTTTTGAAGGTTGCACAATATTATTTGAATCTGATTCGTTCATGTTATTTGCTTCAATTGAAACACCACTGTTTTGTGTGGATCGTTGAACATCTTTGGTATTGAAACGTAGACCAATAATAATATATCCAGTATATGTAACTGCTCGTTTAATAGGACCAGTTGATAACCATTCAACGTATCTGAAACTGGAATATTCATCTTGATTTGTGATTGGACCTAAAACTTGATAGTATGAGGTTCTTTTTCAAATTATATACATAACAAATAAAAATGATTAAATAGACACCTTTCCTTTGAACCAATTAGAAAATTCAGCAGAGTATTTACTCCAAAGCAGCGTTTCATCTATACATAAACAGTTATCTAACTGCTTCAACTCATCCATATGCATTCTACTAAAAAAGAAAGCAAATAAAAATAAGTCATATAGTGATAAAGGATGCATGGTTATAGCCATAAATAGTGCTTAAATTAATTGTTAACATATGCACCTCTCGTATTGCTCGACTTCCTTTGTATTAAAAAGAACATAGCGGTGCGCGGATTTCAACATTTCGTCAGACAATGTTACATGTGTACCTTTACTAATTGGACGACCTATGCGAGGAGAATCATTTTGAAATCCTTCATTTCTACCATGTCGTATTCCTATTTCAGCGGCTTGTTCCAAATAACCACTGCAATATCTTATACACTCCTCGGTGATATACCTTTCTGCTATGCATCCTTCCGGTCGTGCTGGATTTTTAACAAATCCTTTAAGTACTTTCATATAACTAGAAAGACAAAAATCAATAATATCGTTGTTTAGTGTTGTAGAATATAAGTCTATCGTATGAGCATATAATATGAAGGTGTAGAATAAAAAAAGTGATAGCGTAGCACCTTTCAAATGGATACATCCAGCGATACTCCACAGGTCCACACAAACGTAATTCTCGCACTAAATGTATAATCAAATGTACCATGATATCAAAAAATGAAAGAGGAAAATACATTTCTAACAAACATAATGTTTCAGCAATTTCATTCTCAAGTTGTTCAAGTTTTCTATGATCAACTACTCTTTGACATATTTCATTAAAGAATGCACAATACCAAAATATTGCGGTCCTTGGGCCTTTCATTAAAAGTCCTCGTAAAAGTACGGGTAATAGTTGTTTCATCAAAACATGAAAATCATGAGACTTAAGACCTATTATTTTATTGTCCTTTGAGAAACATCGTCGAATATTAGAGATATACCCATCAGGCACCTTCAAATTTCTGAGTCAAGTATAAAATGTTTGTATTTCTTGTTTTGATAGGTTGATTTTTGATGGTGAAAGATATATTTTTCCATTCATTTCTTGCGGATGTAACTCTCCTCTAATTCCCATTTGTTGAAGATCTTTACGAGAGTTCAACCATCTTTGGATTTTCCTTTTATGTTCAAAATGGTGCCGATTATTTGCTCCCATACGTTTTTCTCAATATGCATCACATCCAAGTTGTGCTGTAACACCAAATCCTAGAAGAGTCAAACCAAGCTAAGGAATGAATAAGATCATGTTATATTGAACACAGAGTAAGCAATGAAGTATGTATATATAAGTTCATAATAAACAAGTAAAACAGTAAGCAAGATAAAATGCAACTTCAACCAAACAAACATGTAAAACAAGGCATAAGATGGTCTTTCATCATTGCAAGTAAGTATATTGTAGAATTTTTTGACACTACGTAATCTAAATATAAACTACAATATTTCAAACGAAATAAATCATAACTTTAGATGAAGAAAAAAATTTATGACATGTGTAAATATTGTAAAAAAATTACTATAATAACTAAATATGGTTTTACCTTCCAATAAGGAAGTAGGAAAAATATCGATCTCTTCTTCCACAATTTATTGTTTGCAACATTTGTAGTCTTGCTTGGAATTTTTCTTTTTCTGGTTCCGTTTCTGTTCTTTCTCGTCTCCTGTTTATCATTCTTTGTCCAATCATTGACAATATCGGCCGTAGCGTTTAACACTTCATTGACACTCATAATTGTTGGCTTACTTCTTTTTTCATTATTACCGTCAAACCAACTTTTTTTCTTTCGATAAGGATGATTTGGTGAAAGAAATCTTCTATGATGCATATAAACACACTTGCGCCTAAACGGTAACCACTTCGACAAAGTATCATTACTGTAACACCCCACCTCCACCAGTGCCACTCTTGCAAGGACACTAGCTTTGGAGGGGCGTTAGACGAGGTAAACATGCGTGCAGATATCACAAGACAGAACATATAAATAAAACAGAGTAGTAAAGAAGCGGATAAAACTAGCATGTCAAAACCATAGTTAAGCTACAACAAAGTACTTGGTCATTAATTTCCAACAAACAAAGTCCAGAGAAAAGCATAAACTGAAAAACTGAAAAACATAAAGTACTATCCCCAAAGTGAAGTGATAAACCATAGCTAGCTCAATGTCCAAAACCATACATGAGCAAATCCCATAAGCAAGCTATAAAGATCCAAGCTAAGCTCCAATGTTCCCACCCTGAGGACCTGAGGGGGGGGGGGGAACGGAAGAAAAGAGGCGAAAGAAAACAGGTCAGTCAAAAAGACTGGTAAGCCCTAACTACTATCAGTCCATGAACTAGTAAAGTTAACTGGCATGAGAAGTTGAGATGAACATAAGGATAACAACATACTGGCATGATGATTAACTAACAAGATAGATAAAGGTGTCATCGCATAATCAAGGTTAAGTTTTGCACCACGGGTGTACTAGCATTCTAACATGTCAAGTAAAAACAAGAATTGATCCCTTGGCCCAAGCTTGGCCCAACATCATGAGGTGACCTAAATCAAGGTCCAACTACACGGTCTAGTTGATCGGCTCCCTATAAGCCTAACTCGTCAAATGTCGGTGTCATACGGCCCAAACATGCAATGTAGTTAAACTGCGCTAGGTCCACCCTTGGGTGTATCAAGTCCTAGGGTGTCAACCTCGGACACCAATCAAGTATGCACAGTCTAGATCTACTGGTACCCGTGCCTGATTTTCCAACTCCGGACTATGTGCACGACCACAGTCCGCCTGGACCCACACCGGCGTACCTACTCAGCCGTCGTTTTGGTCGCTTACATGTCAGCCCAGTAATCGTGCCCCACCCTAGCCTAGTCCTAGGGTCTTATGATACTATCAAGAGGGTTACTGCTGAAAAGGACCACGCAACTAGGGTTTCTTAACGGGCTAAATGTGGTTAACCCGATCCAAACGTGGATTAAATTGGTTAAGTGTACCCAAGGTTCATGACTTAACCCCAATTAATCCATCAAGCCCAAATTGGTTAAGTATTAAGTGGACCATGACTTAACCCTAATCAGGTGGCATTAATTAACTTAATGTGCTTTAACCTCTCACATTAGACCTTGTTGTGGTTACTAGTTAAGCCGGGCGGGTCCGGGTAGCTTTACACCACAACTTGGTCTAACCTTGGGTTCGAGCACAACATGACCAACTTCTCACATTGGGTCCTATTGTTTGTAGCCACTAGTTAAGCCGGGCGGGTCCGGGTAGATTTATGCTACAAACTCAACTCAACCTCGAGTTGGCCACCCTCATATTTTCTAAGTGTCATGTCCATTATGTTTCCAAAACATAATTACAAGCTAACATATCACGTCATGTTATAAAAATCGTGTTTATGTCATAATGTTACCCAACCCCAACGTAATCCCATCGTTTACATAATCGCAACAACACATAAAGGATAAAATAGGGAACTTGGCATAATTATGACAAAAAGGTGTTAAAGCCACAAGTTTAACATGGTGGCATATGAAATGTACATATGTTCATATACTTGCATATTGCATTATTAGGCTTCAAAAGTATGCATAAAACCAAACTTAGCATATAAGTCATACATGGTGATAAATGACATGTAGAAGTTGCTAGTAGTTCTCATTTAGCCTCACATGCAAGTTATCATAAGGGGTATGATAACTTCCATGTTGCCAAAATGCAACCTTTAATATAAAGCTTGAAGCTTTAAGTTCACAACTCAAGTTTAACTTGCATAACATGATAACATGTGTATAATGATCAACCCAACTTGCATAACATAGCAACATGTGTCATACATAATGATTAAACCAACTTGCATAACATAATGATCAACCAAACTTGCATATCATAATGATCAACCAAACTTGCATATCATAATGATCAACCCCAAACTTGCATCATTCATCTAACTTTATAGTTCAAAAAGAAAGTAGAAAAGGGCTTACAATGCTATGAAGACACAAATGAATATTTATTATAAAGATTGAGAC
Source organism: Allium sativum (assembly GCA_030737875.1). Lineage (NCBI taxonomy): Eukaryota > Viridiplantae > Streptophyta > Magnoliopsida > Asparagales > Amaryllidaceae > Allium > Allium sativum. The sequence continues at coordinate 7,219,917 of CM060912.1, forward strand.
GAAGCCCTTATGCAATCACCCAAATATGAAAGCTCCAAATGAAAAACCCTTGAGCCAAATCAATAAAAACCCTTGCTTTGTAATAGAAACGTTGCAACTTGACTTGAATGCAAACTAAGAACACTCATACAAGCTTGAAAACACTTGTATGAACTCAAAATCTCTCATATAAATAAACTTAGAAATTTTAGCATGAGAGTGGAGGCCATGAGAGGAACAAATTTGGCATAGTTTAGTTGTATAGTTGAATAATGATGATTTAGGCTAGGCTTAGGGGTCCTTTTATAGAAGATTAGGATAGTATTAGCCATAGGATTAACCCTAGATCCAATCCGAGCCATCAAATCACGTCACAAGCCTCCAAAACAGGTCCAAACAGCCCAATTAAGAGCACCAGGCCGACCTGGCCGACCAGGGAGGTCGACCCCCAGGTCGAATCTAGTGTCGACCTGGTTGGGGGGAGGTCGACCCTAGTGTCGACCCCCCAGTCGACCTGTCTGGGCGGCAGTTTTCCCGCCCAGTCTGTTTTGGCTGAATTTGAATTCTAAATTCGAATTTGAACTGTTTTTGAACTTGTAATTTTCTGAAAACTTTGACGGGCCATAACTTGGTCATACGGACTCCGATTTTCGAAAACTCGGACTCTATTTCGCGTATTTTTCCGAGACGAACGCAATGGCACAGCCCGTTTCCCTTGATTCAGATTTTACAGTTTAATTCTGCCTTGATTTATGTTATAACATGTTATTCAAAAATGCGGGTTGTTACATTCTCCCCTCCTTAAAGGATTTCGTCCCCGAAATCTCCAAGTTAGGAAGAACGTATCCTACCATCCATCATCCATCTACTCAAAACATCATCCACGTGCAGTCATTGTCCTTAAAGGATTCTAAATGCTGTATGATCATATGCAAAGGGGTGTGTATATGTACTTATCTAATGCAAAAATCAGGCGGTTACTGATACAGTAAACCTCCTTAATGCAAAGTATGTTAGTGAAATGAGTCCATATGTATGCAAATTCCTAACATAACTCATAGTCTCTACATGAGTGTACATAACATTCATCCATATGCAACATCCACGTGATAACATAACAAGTTTCATTCATGAATAAGTATAAGCACTCATGCATATGCAACATGAAAGTGTGTGAGCCGATCTTAGTGCCTAATGTGTATCATGCATCCACGAGTATCCACGTGCAAACACTTGCAACCACATGCAACCATCAAGCATAACATGTTTCAAATACATGTTTCATCCAAAGGGTTTCTACCTAAGGTTCTCATGACATGATTAACGAGATAACAAGATAAACAAGATAAACATGGATAGCAAAAGAAAGATGTATTAATTAGGAAAAGAGATCGAGAATGTACCCTAAAAAAGGAATGGATAAAGCCCACGCATCTTCTCCTCGGTTTCCCAAGTTGTGTCTTCATCGGCTTCACTCCACTGAACTTTCACCAATTTGACTTCTCGATTCCTTAGCTTCTTGATCTCCGTTCCCAAGATACGAATCGGAGCTTTTCTCAAGATTGCTTCTTTCTCTACCTCAACGTCTTCAAGAATGCTTGGTTCAACCACCTCAGCGGACTCATGTAGGCACTTTCGGAGATGCGAGACATGAAAGACATTATGCACTCCGGCTAGCTTTTCGGGCAATTCCACCTTATAAGCCATCATTCCAATTCTCTCTATGATAGGGAAGGGTCCTACGAACCTTGGTGCCAGCTTCCCAACTGCTCCAAAACGTACCACATTACGCAAAGAAGAAACCTTCACAAAAACCATGTCTCCTACTTCGAATTCCAAATCTGCCCTTCGCTTGTCAGCATAGGATTTCTGTCTATCTTGGACCGCTTTCATCCTTCTTCTCACTAATTCAACTTTCTCGGATGTGTCCCGTATCATATCGGACCCAAGTATAAGCCTATCTGTTGTCTCCCACCAACAAGATGGTGACCTACACGGCCTCCCGTACAAAGCTTCAAATGGTGCCATCCCTATGCTGGCTTGATAGCTATTATTATAAGCAAACTATACAAGAGGAAGGTGGTCTTCCTAAGTACCACCGAAGTCAAGAACACAGAGCCTCAAAAGATCTTCTAGCACTCTATTCACCCTTTCGGTTTGGCCATCCGACTGGGGGTGACAGGCTGTACTCAGATTCAATCGTGTACCCATCGCTTCTTGCAGACTATTCCAGAACTGGCTAGTGAAAATTGTGCCACGATCGCTAACTATGCTAGAAGGAACTCCATGCAACCGCAGTATCTCCCGAAGATAAATAGATGCTAGCCATGATGCGGTCCTCTTGCTCTTTACAGGAATAAAATGAGCACTCTTCGTAAGTCTATCAACTATGACCCATATGCTCATGTTCCCTCTCCTTGACCTAGGCAATCCATCCACAAAATCCATAGAAATACTCTCCCACTTCCATTGCGGGACTTCCAATGGATGTAATAGCCCACCTGGTTTCTTCGACTCGGCTTTCACTTGTTGGCACACCATGCACTTTGAAACATACTATGCCACATCCTTCTTCATTCCATCCCAAAAGAAAATGTGCGTCATATCCCTATACATCTTGTCCCCTCCAGGATGTATGGTCATCTTCAAGTGATGTGCTTCTTCAAGAACTTTATGCACCAAGTCTCCTACTTGTGGAACGCATAGCCTTCCATCATGCCTTAGCCAACCCTTGCCATCAATAGTATATCTAGCAAGGTGACTAGACGTCTCACCACGAATCAACTTGTCCATGACCCCGACTATCTGTGGATCTTCCTTCTGCGAAGCCCCAACTTGATCAAGAAGTGTGGGTCTAAGATCAAGGGATGCTAATGAACCCGTCATCGACTCAACAGCCGTCGTGAAATCAAAGGTTGCCAAGAACTCTAAGTTCTTCATCTCAATAAACAAGGGGCTCAAAGTCAACCTCCTTCTGCTTAGTGCATCTGCCACAACATTACCCTTGCCAGGGGTATAAGCTATCTCGAAGTCATAAGATGCCAAGAATTCCATCCACCTTTGCTGCCTTAGATTCAGATCTTTTTGCGAGAAGAGGTACTTGAATGACTTGTGATCAGTATACAACTCAAACCTTTCGCCTAGAAGATAGTGGCGCCAGGATTTGAGTGCAAAGACGATCGCCGCCAACTCTAAATCATGAGTGGGATAGTTCTTCTCATGAACTTTAAGTTGCCTACCCCCATAACATATCACTCTTCCCTCTTGCATTAGAACAACACCTGACCCCGTGCCACATGCATCTGTGTACACGGTAAACATCTTACCACTATCGGGTAATGCCAAAACTGGAGCTGAGGTAAGGGCTCTTTTGAGCTTTTGAAAAGCAAGCTCACACTCCAAGTCCCATGCAAAGACTAAGTTCTTCTTCGTCAACTTAGTAAGAGGGGCCGAAATCTTAGCGAAGTCCCTGATGAACTTCCTATAGTAGCCCGCCAGACCGAGAAAGCTTCTTACTTCGGTTGCATTCCTAGGAGTCTTCCAGTCTTGAACCACAACCACTTTCGCGGGATCCACCGCTATGCCTTGCTTAGAGACTATATGTCCAAGAAACCGAACTTCCCTTCTCCAGAAATGGCATTTGGAGAACTTGGCTTTCAACTGATGCGCTCTAAGCGTATCCATCACTTCCTTGAGATGCCTAGCATGTTCTTCCTCATCCTTTGAGAAGATCAGAAAATCATCCACGAAGACAACAACAAACTTGTTAAGGAACTCCCTGAATACCCTACTCATCAAGTCTACGAAGTAGGCGGGTGCATTAGTCAATCCGAATGGCATGACAAGCCATTCAAAGAATCCATCTGGAGTCCTAAACGCAGTTTTATCAATGCTATCCTCAGCTACTCTAAGCTGATGGAATCCGGTGGCTAGATCGAGCTGAGAGAAAACAGAAGCACCAACCAGCTGATCAAAGAGATCATCAATCCTCGGTAAAGGGTGCCTATTCTTCTTTGTCAGCTTGTTCAACTCACGATAATCAACACATAGACGAAGCGAACCATCCGCCTTAGTAGCGAATACCACCGGAGCACCCCATTCAGAAATGCTTCGCCTAATAAAATTCTTCTCAAGCAACTCCTTGATTTGCTTACTGAGCTCCCTTCTTTCACGTGGGGCCATGTGCCTAACGGGCAATGATACTGGCTTGGCATTATCGACTAGATAAATGCGGAAATCTATCTCTCGCTTAGGGGGTAACCCCTTAACTTCTTCAAAGACATCAGGATAGTCTTGGACCACCCTTACAGATTGCAGGTCATCGATGGACGAGTCAAGAGATTCAAGATTACATAACATGACGGGACCTCTAGGGTTACTAGAAATTTCTAGGGTATTACCGAGGCGAGTCATGAGCCTCACCACCCTATGTCCACAATCGAGAATGGCTCCGTAACTGGACAACCAATCCATGCCCGAGATCAACCCATATCCCGTGAACCCGAGAACATAAGCATTACACGTGAATTCTACGGTCAAGATAGAAATCTTCAAATCCACTCAAATCATAGATAGATGGGCGGAACCCCCAATTGGATTTGAAACACAAACGGGATCCTCAACTAGACTAGTACTTAGGTGCAAACTTTCAACAATGTCGGAAGAAATAAAACTATGCGATGCGCCAGAATCAAATAAGGTGCGAATAGGATAATCAGAAATATAAACAAGACTTTCTACAGAAATACTACCTCGATCCTGAACTGGAGCAGCGTTGAGAGCGTGTACTTGCCCTCCAGAAGGTCCTGTACGCTGATTCTGCCCTTGCTTCTTGGGGCAATCCTTGCTAAAATGTCCAGTCTCTCCACAATGAAAGCATTCGCCCAACTTCCTCTTCTTCTTCTTACAGTCTTTAGCTATGTGCCTAACATTCCCACAGTAGTGGCATTTTCTTGGGTCCTTTGCCTTGGCCTTGTTGCCCTTGTTGTTCTTGTTGTTTTTGTTGTTCTGATTGCTCTGATTTCCTCCCCACTTGGAGTCTGTTTTCTTGGTCTGAGTCTCATTAGTCTTGTCTTCCTTCTTGCTATTCTTATTGTCTCCTTGAAGCAATGCCATGTCCACTAGGCCTTCAAAAGTGGCTCCCATGGGTATATGAGATAGGGCTAACCCTTGTAATGACTCGTTCAACCCTCGTGCAAAGCGTAAAGCCTTCTTCTGGGGGGTATTAACCATGTCCAAACCGAATCGGGCGAGCTTGTTAAACTCATTCACATACTCCCTCACTATCATTTCCCCTTGCTTCAAAGATATAAACTTCTCCAATTGCAGATTCGCCTCAGCTGATGATAGAAATTTAAGCCCAAATCTTGTCCTAAAGTCGGCCCAAGTCTCTATAGCCCTCGTAGCATTGGTGACCTCCCACCAATAAGCAGCTTCTTCTTTTAATAACCATGCTGCCAATAAAACCTTTCTATGATCTTGCACATCAAAGATGGCGAAGAGATCTTCAGTTTCTTTCAACCAATTTCTTGCATCCACAAAAGTCTTCGTCCCAATAAAGTTCTTGCCACCCATCGCCTTAAAGTCTTTGCAAATCTTAGCGAAATCTTCTTGCGGATTCTGAGGAGGAGGAGGAACCTCAGTTATATTGGGGGTATTTGCTGGGCCCACATCGTTGGCCCTAGCTTCCAAGTACCTCCGGAACCATCCGGGATGGTCACTCCCTCGGTAAGGTTAAGATCGGCCATACTGAAAAAGAAAAAGATAGATTCAGAACGAAGAAACGAAGGATAGTGCTATGGCTTTTGGGGAATAGCCTTTTTAAAATAACTAGACTTTTCTTGGAAAATACTTAATTGGTTTTGAAAATAGTTTTTCAAAAGGTAAGTTTCAAAAACACTTTTGCTCAAATCTTGTAAACCTTATGCTCTGATACCAAATGTAACACCCTACCTCCGCCAGTGCCACTCTTGCAAGGACACTAGCTTTGGAGGGGCGTTAGACGAGGTAAACATGCATGCAGATATCACAGGACAGAACATATAAGTAAAACAGAGTAGTAAAGCAGCGGATAAAACTAGCATTTCAAAACCATAGTTAAGCTACAACAAAGTACTTGGTCATTATTTTCCAACAAACAAAGTCTAGAGAAAAACATAAACTGAAATACATAAAGTACTATCCCCAAAGTGAAGTGATAAACCATAGCTAGCTCAATGTCCAAAACCGTACATGAGCAAATCCCATAAGCAAGCTATAAAGATCCAAGCTAAGCTCCAATGTTCCCACCCTGAGGACCTGAGGGGGGGGGGGAAACGGAAGAAAGGAGGCGAAAGAAAACAGGTCAGTCAAAAAGACTGGTAAGCCCTAACTACTATCAGTCCATGAACTAGTAAAGTTAACTGGCATGAGAAGCTGAGATGAACATAAGGATAACAACATACTGGCATGATGATTAACTAACAAGATAGATAAAGGTGTCATCGCATAATCAAGGTTAAGTTTTGCACCACGGGTGTACTAGCATTCTAACATGTCAAGTAAAAACAAGAATTGATCCCTTGGCCCAAGCTTGGCCCAACATCATGAGGTGACCTAAATCAAGGTCCAACTACACGGTCTAGTTGATCGGCTCCCTATAAGCCTAACTCGTCAAGTGTCGGTGTCATACGGCCCAAACATGCAATGTAGTTAAACTGCGCTTGGTCCACCCTTGGGTGTATCAAGTCCTAGGGTGTCAACCTCGGACACCAATCAAGTATGCACAGTCTAGATCTACTGGTACCCGTGCCTGATTTTCCAACTCCGGACTATGTGCACGACCATAGTCCGCCTGGACCCACACCGGCGTACCTACTCAGCCGTCGTTTTGGTCGCTTACATGTCAGCCCAGTAATCGTGCGCCACCCTAGCCTAGTCCTAGGGTCTTATGATACTATCAAGAGGGTTACTGCTGAAAAGGACCACGCAACTAAGGTTTCTTAACGGGTTAAATGTGGTTAACCCGATCCAAACGTGGATTAAATTGGTTAAGTGTACCCAAGGTTCATGACTTAACCCCGATTAACCCATCAAGCCCAAATTGGTTAAGTATTAAGTGGACCATGACTTAACGCTAATCAGATGGCATTAATTAACTTAATGTGCTTTAACCTCTCACATTAGACCTTGTTGTGGTTACTAGTTAAGCCGGGCGGGTCCGGGTAGCTTTACACCACAACTTGGTCTAACCTCGGGTTCGAGCACAACATGACCAACTTCTCACATTGGGTCCTAATGTTTGTAGCCACTAGTTAAGCCGGGCGGGTCCGGGTAGATTTATGCTACAACTCAACCCAACCTCGAGTTGGCCACCCTCATATGTTCTAAGTGTCATGTCCATTATGTTTCCAAAACATAATTACAAGCTAACATATCACGTCATGTTATAAAAATCGTGTTTATGTCATAATGTTACCCAACCCCAAGGTAATCCCATCGTTTACATAATCGCAACAACGCATAAAGGATAAAATAGGGAACTTGGCATAATTATGACAAAAAGGTGTTGAAGCCACAAGTTTAACATGGTGGCATATGAAATGTACATATGTTCATATACTTGCATATCGCATTATTAGGCTTCAAAAGTATGCATAAAACCAAACTTAGCATATAAGTCATACACGGTGATAAATGACATGTAGAAGTTGTTAGTAGTTCGCATTTAGCCTCACATGCATGTTATTATAAGGGGTATGATAACTTCCATGTTGCCAAAATGCAACCTTTAATATAAAGCTTGAAGCTTTAAGCTCACAACTCAAGTTTAACTTGCATAACATGATAACATGTGTATAATGATCAACCCAACTTGCATAACATAGCAACATGTGTCATACATAATGATTAAACCAACTTGCATAACATAATGATCAACCAAACTTGCATATCATAATGATCAACCAAACTTGCATATCATAATGATCAACCCCAAACTTGCATCATTCATCTAACTTTATAGTTCAAAAAGAAAGTAGAAAAGGGCTTACAATGCTATAAAGACACAAATGAATATTTATTATAAAGATTGAGACGAAGCCCTTATGCAATCACCCAAATATGAAAGCTCCAAATGAAAAACCCTTGAGCCAAATCAATAAAAACCCTTGCTTTGTAATAGAAACGTTGCAACTTGACTTGAATGCAAACTAAGAACACTCATACAAGCTTGAAAACACTTGTATGAACTCAAAATCTCTCATATAAATAAACTTAGAAATTTTAGCATGAGAGTGGAGGCCATGAGAGGAACAAATTTGGCATAGTTTAGTTGTATAGTTGAATAATGATGATTTAGGCTAGGCTTAGGGGTTCTTTTATAGAAGATTAGTATAGTATTAGCCATAGGATTAACCCTAGATCCAATCCGAGCCATCAAATCACGTCACAAGCCTCCAAAACAGGTCCAAACAACCCAATTAAGTGCACCAGGCCGACCTGGCCGACCAGGGAGGTTGACCCCCAGGTCGACCCCCAGGTCGACTCTAGTGTTGACCTGGTTGGGGGGGAGGTCGACCCTAGTGTCGACCCCCCAGTCGACCTGTCTGGGCGGGAGTTTTCCCGCCCAGTCTGTTTTGGCTGAATTTGAATTCTAAATTCGAATTTGAACTGTTTTTGAACTTGTAATTTTCTGAAAACTTTGACGGGCCATAACTTGGTCATACGGACTCCGATTTTCGAAAACTCGGACTCTATTTCGCGTATTTTTCCGAGACGAACGCAATGACACAGCCCGTTTTCCTTGATTCAGATTTACAGTTTAATTCTACCTTGATTTATGTTATAACATGTTATTCAAAAATGCGGGTTGTTACAATTACCATAGATAGGGCAAGCTTTCCTTCCTTTTGTCGTACAACCAGCCAAATTTCCGTATGCTGAGAAATCTTTAATGGTACACATTAATATAGCATTCAAATTAAATATTGACTTGTTAATCGCGTCATACACCTCCAACCATTTTCCCATAACTCTTTCAAACCTTCTATAAGTGGTTCTAAGTATACGTCAATATCATTACCCGGTTGTTTCGACCCTGGAATTAGTAAAGACAAGATAAGGTAATCTTTTTTCATGCATAACCATGGAGGCAGATTGTATATAGCAAGCATCACAGGCCAACAGTTATACGTCAAACTAAGATCAGAAAACGGATTGAATCCATCCGTTGCAAGTCCAAATCTTAAATTTCTAGCATCAGAAGCAAAAACAGGCCATCTTTTATCAATTGTTTTCCAAGCTAACGAGTCTACTGGATGTCGTATTTTACCATCTGTACTCTTATTTGTGTTATGCCATATCAACTGTTTTGCTGTTTCTTCTGACTTAAACATTCTTTTGAGCCTAGGTGTGATTAGAAAGTATCGAAGTACTTTTACAGGAACTTTTTTCAAACTGTTATTCTCGTTATCCTTCTTCTTATACCGGGAAGTTTTACATTTCGGACATACATATAAATCAGCAAGTTCTTTTTTGAATAAACAACAATCATTTGCACATGCATGAATTTTCTCGTAATTCAGATTAAATGCCCTCAATAACTTTTTTGTTTCATAGTTGTTTTTTGGAAGCAGATTTCCATTCGGTATTATATAATCATTTAATGTTTTCAGAAGCTCATTAAAACTGTTGGTCGACAATCCATTCGTGGTTTTGATTTTGTATAATGCTAAGGTAGCCGAAAGCTTAGTAGACTTTGTACAATCGGGATATAAAGGAAGTTCAGCATCATTTGGCACATGATCATGTTGTATTTCATTTTCTTGGCTTAAAATATCTTCATCTAGTGCATCTATGTACATCCTACGTGTATCCGAAATTTCAATATTTTCATGACTGCTTTTAGAAGTAAAAGATGGCTCCCCATGCAGAACCCAATTAGTGTACGTTGGATCCATACCATTGCAAACTAAATGATCAAATACATTCTGACCTGTTAGCTGAACACCTAAGTTCCGACATTTTGTACACGGGCAACTAATATAGTGAAAGACTGGATCATCCCCAGAGTTTTGATTTCTGTGATTGCTCTTTTGAAGGTGTTCGTTGTATTTAATAGCATCATTTACAAATTTTAGCGCTTCTTCCTGAAACTCCTTAGTGACCCTATTCAAAGAAATAAACATAGAAAAGTAGTATGATAAAATTTTACTTTTTAGTTTTGCAACCTAAAAATTAGTACCTTGGTAGATGACACCATGCTTTATCCCTGAAAAAAAATGACACGTTGTTGTAGCCAATATTCCTAACAAAATCAATAAGAGTAGTAATATAAATTTAAATGTGTCTATAAGATTGCTCAATGCAGTTAAGTATCAAAAAATTATTAAGCTTTATAAGATCACACTGTAAATAAGGAACACGTGCAAGGACATAGTGTTGATAAGGACATCATGCACGGTTTGAAATATGATGACATGTTGATATCTTGAAATTTGCCAATTCCATAGATGAAAAGTTTTGAGTTCTAGAAATCACAAATTTTGGAATACATAAAAAAATCAAACTTGAAATCTAAAAATGTGGAAAAATACATTACAAAATCTTGAATATAAAAATTTTGGAACACAAAATTTTGTATTAATTTAAATTTCAACAACAGCAACAACAAAGCCATATATACCAAAGAAGTTGGGGTTGGCTAGATATGGAACCCAAAATTAAAATTAACTAAAATTAATAATGATGATAATATATATGTATATAGGGTTTAAAATAACCAATCAAATAAAAAGTCGTCCGATAAAAGGTTTTTTTAAATAATAATAATAAGTAAAAATGTTCAGTAAAAGTGAAATAAAATCTAAAATAGTAATAAAAAGGTTCAGTAAACGTGAAATAAAGTCTTTAAAAAAAATTATGGTTCTGGTACATGGATTGCCATTTTCCATGCACTCCTATCAACTACCAGCTCTTCCGATAAACTCCAATTACTTAAATCTTTCTTTATTATCTCCTCCCATGTCATTTTAGGTCGACCTCTACCTCTCTTTGGGCCTTTGGTGCGGCCTAGAATTCCAGCGCATACAGGTGCATCGTATGGTCTACGTTGGATATGTCCAAACCATCTCAAGCGGTATTGGACTAACTTCTCTTCAATAGGTGCAACTCCAAGTTTTCCCCGAATATCCTCATTTCTAATCCGATCTCGTCTGGTATGCCCACAACTCCAACGCAGCATTCGCATCTCTGCTATACTTATCTTCTGGACGTGTTGCCTCTTAGTAGGCCAACATTCTGCACCATATAACATTGCAGGCCTGATTGCTGTCCTTTAGAACTTTCCTTTAAGCTTCTGAGGAATCTTCCGATCATAGAGAATGCTAGATGCTAGTCGCCATTTCACCCATCCTGCTTGAATTCTAAAATGAACATCCTTATCAATCTCTCCATCAAACTGCAACATAGATCCTAAGTATCGAAACGATTCCTTCTTGGGTACTACTCTACCGGCCAGGGTAACATCTCCGTCATCTGACCTGACACTGCTAAACTCACACTTCATATACTCTGTTTTAGTTCCGCTAAGCCTGAAACCCTTTGATTCCAAGGTCTCCCTCCACAACTCCTGTTGTCGATTAACCCCTATTCTTCTTTCATCAATCAGCACAACATCATCGGCAAAGAGCATACACCAGGGAATCTCCCTTTGTATATCTTTTGTGATTTCATCCATCACTAATGCAAAAATATAGGGGCTCAAAGACGAACCTTGATGTAACCCTATGTTAATTGGAAAGTCTCTGGTCTCACCGTCGCACGCCCTAACACTAGTCACAACCCCCTCGTACATATCCTTAATAAGGGTAATATACTTTGATGGCACTCTCTTCCTTTCTAACTCCCACCACATAACCCTCCTCGGCACTCTGTCATAAGCTTTCTCCAGGTCAATAAAAACCATGTGGAGATCTTTCTTCTGCTCCCTGTATCTCTCCATAAGTTGCCTAACCAAGAAAATTGCCTCAGTGGTTGACCTTCAAGGCATAAAACCAAATTGATTCCAAGAGACACTTGTCAACCTCCTGAAACGCTGCTCGCAAACTCTCCCCCAAAGCTTCATTGTATAACTCATAAGCTTAATTCCTCTATGGTTTGTGCAACTTTGAATATCTCCTTTATTCTTGAAGATTGGAACTAAAATGCTTCTCCTTTACTCATCTGGCATTTTGTTTGATTTGAAAATATTGGTGATCAACTTAGTTAGCCATTTTATCCCTGCATCTCCAAAGCATCTCCACACCTCAATAGGAATATCATCAGGCCCTACCGACTTGTCTGATTTCATACGTTTCAACGCCCCCTTTACCTCAGCTTCTTGAAATCTCTGCACAAAATGTCTATTGGTGCTTTCGGCTAAGTCTTCCAACTCGATCGAAGAGCTATCACTTTCTTCGTTGAAATCCTTATCAAAGTATTCTCTCCACCTATTCTTTATTTCATCTTCCTTCACCAAAAGTCTATCATTCTCATCCTTAATGCATTTAACCTGATTGAAGTCCCTAGTCCTCCTCTCGCGTAGCCTAGCTATTCTGTAAACGTCTTTTTCACCCTCCTTTGTACTTAGCCTTTGATACAAATCTTCGTATGCTCGTCCCCTTGCTTCACTCACTGCTCTCTTTGCAGTCTTCTTTGCCACTTTGTACCTGTGCATGTTCTCTTCGCTTCTATGACGGTACATGCATTTGTAGCATTCCTTCTCTTTGATAGCCTTTTGCACCTCGTCATTCCACCACCACGAATCCTTGGGTTCTCGCTTGCTTCCACTTGTTATCCCAAGTACCTCAGTGGCGACTCTCCGAATGCAAGTTGCCATCGCATTCCACATGACATTTGCTTCTCCTTCCACATTCCAAGCTCCTTCTCCCATCACTCTATCTTTAAACACCCGTGAAGCATCTCCTTTGAGTTTCCACCATTTCGTCCTGCTAATCTTCGCTCTCTTACCCTTCACCACCCGAAGACGAAACACGCATACCAACAGTTGGTGTTATGAGACGACACATTCTCCAGGTATGACCTTGCAATCAACACAATCTCGTTTACTATCTCTTCTAGTTAGGACAAAGTCAATCTGGCTAGCCTGTTGGCCACTACTTAAGGTGATCAGATGTGATTGCCTCTTTCTAAAGAAGGTATTAGCAATCATGAGATCAAAAGAGAGAGAGAAATTCAAAATATCTTCACCCTCTTGGTTCCTACTGCCAAATCCAAAACCACCATGCACTCGCTCAAAACCCCCGCTAGATGAGCCAACATGGCCATTGAAGTCTCCTCCTATAAAAAGTTTCTCGCTACTATGCACATTCCTAACCATGACATCCAAGTCTTCCCAGAACTTCCTTTTGGCTTCTTCACTTAGACCTACCTGTGGAGCATATGCGCTAATGACAGTCAAAACCGCCTCGCCAACTACTAGCTTAACTAGGATGATCCTATCCCCTCGTCTTCTGACGTCAACCACATTGTTCTGAAGGTTCTTGTCAATCAATATGCCTACCCCGTTCTTGTTACGTACTTCTTCCGTGTACCACAATTTGAAGCCAGTGTTCTCCACCTCCTTCGCCTTCTGACCCACACATTTAGTCTCTTGAACGCACAAGATGTTAACCCGTCTCTTAATCATAGTATCCACTGTCTCTCTTAATTTTCCTGTTAAGGACCCTACATTCCAACTACCTAACCGAACCCTACTATCGTCGACTAGCTTCCTTGCCCCTCGCATCTGCCGAGAAAAATGCGAGGACCCTTGCTCACTTATCACTACACCGGGGCGTCGGTGTAGCGCGCCACTAAGAGAATGGCGGCCTAGCCCTTGCATATTTAACACCATATCCGACCCTCGATATAGCGCGTCGCTAAGAGGGTTACGCCCCAGCGATATATCATAAGGTCCCATATCCATAAGAGAGGCTAAGTTTTTACGTTGGCTCGCCAAGCCTATCACAACCCTCCTCCTTTACCCTGGCTTGGGACATGCTGCATAGAAAACTAAACAGGCGGAGTTTTCAAAATTTTGAAATTCTAAATTTTTTAAAAATAAGACATGATTTCCAATTTTAAAGTTTATGAACGTACAAAATCAAATTTTGAAAATTTTAATTTTTTGACTTAGAAAAAAATAATTCTAAAATTGGAAAATTTTGAGGTTAACGTTTGAAATTATGAGTTGTAAAATTTGAATATTGAAATTTCTATTTGCATACTTGCAGATTATAATTTTGGATTTGTAATTTGAATCTTCTGAAATTTGAAATTTTGATTTCTAAAACCATTACAGGTGCTGCTATATACTACATTGTGTTTTCGTATGAAAACTCTGCCAAATTCGATAAGGACATCAATAGGTAAATGAATCTTTAGAAGTGCAGTGGGGTAATTAAAACATATTCCAAAATCTGATTTAGCTCTCCCCAAAATGAACAGATTCAGAGGAATAAAAATATGAAGCAAAAAAGTGGGTAAATCGAAAATTCCTATATGCAGAACAATGTACCTCTAGATTGGGGGGGGGGGGGGCGAGGGTTATACTGCAGAACGGATCTACGTCAGCTTGTTCAGATTAGGGTGAACTTACGGAAAAGAGAAATGGTTTTCCAATCCAAAATTTTGATTCGACATTGGTAGGGGTAGATTTCAATCTCAGATCCGATCTTTCACTGGGGAAGGACATAGAAGACGGAATATAAAACAATGCTAAGAGCCCCTCTTTTTCATACCATAAGTTTAGATGACACCAAATCAATGTTCCTAAATAAATGTTTTGCTCAAAATTAATCTTCATTTTAAAGTTGGTGTCAAATCTTGAATTTTTATCCATTAGGTGAAATATCTTACAAAAATGTTAGTATTTTTTTTTTAAAATTAATACGTACGTGAAAGATTTTTTTTAATTAATACATGAAAGATGTTTATTTATTAGATCTTATTTGTAAATGATACAATATTTTGTAAAACTTGTAAATAAATATACGATAAATCGAGTTGAGTGACAATAATATTTGTACAAATTCATTTATCTTTAAAAATGGTTGGAATACCTTTGATATTACAATTTTTTAGTGTAAACGTGAACTACCAAAAATACCCTTATATATATTATTATAAACTTATTATTACAAAAATTTAAGATATTAGAAATAAATTCTAGTTATTAATTCAACATGCCAATCTAAAGATATTGGTTGATCATAATATCCCTTAAAAATAAGATCTTACATAAAAAAATTATTTACAAATTCAAAGCGTCCAGTTACAAATATTAATAAGTTTTAATATCGCTTAAAATTTAGATCTAACAAATAACCTATATGTATAAATTCATTTTTTATTGATGAACAATGAAAATGAAGGTTTTTATTTAAAAAATTGGATGTACTAATTAGAATTTATACTACAAATATTTTCAAATCTTAGTATCACTGAAAATTAGGATCTAACAAATGAAGTTTCTTTTACAAATTCAAAACATTTATTTACAAATGCTATCAAATATTATAATCGCTTAAAATATGATCTATCAAATAAATTATTAATTAATAATATAAATTAAAGTCAAGCTTGAATAAAAAAGATGTTGTAAACATCAAAATAAAATTTAAACTAACAATATGATCTATAAATATTTTTAAATCTTAATGCATATCTATTAATATTTGTAATATATCTACAAAGAGGTAATTAGGGAGAAGGACAAACTTTGCCGAAAAATTAGGCTGAAGGATGCTATGTTTTATTTTTAGTTACAAGGACAAACTTTGAACCAAAATTAAACAGAAGGAAAATGCTAAATGTAATTAGCATTATATTCAGTTTTTTACACTACACGAAAATGATAAATGTAATTAGCATTATTCACTTTTACACTGTAGAAAATGCTAATTGTATTTAGCATTGTCCTTCATCCTAATTTCTTTCAAAGTTTGTCCTTCAGCCAAAAAATAAAACTTGACGTCCTTCAGACTAATTGTTTTTCTAAAGTTTGTCCTTATGCCTATTTTCCACTATCTACAAATATAAAACATCATCTATAAATGTTAATAAGTTTTAACATCGCTTTAAAATTAAGATCTAATAAACAAAACTTTATTTACAAATTTGTTCTCCGTTAAATAATAATAGGGATATAGATCCAAACTTAAAAAGTTGAGATTTTACAACTTAAAAATAAATAAATAAATAATAATAGTTGGAATGGCTTTGGTGTCACACTTTTTTGGTGTAAACGTGAACTACCAAAAATAGCCTTATATATTATAAACTTATTATAACAAAATTTTAGGATATTAGAAATAAATTCTACTTACTAGTTCAACATGCCAATCTATGGATATTGGTTGATCATAATATCGCTTAAAAATAGGATCTTACATAAATTTTTTTACAAATTCAAAACATCCATCTATAAATATTAACAAGTTTTAATATTGCTTAAAATTCAGATCTAAAATATAACCTTTACGTATATATTCATTTTTTATTACGAATAATGAAACTGAAAATTTACATTTAAAAAAGAGGATATACTAATTAGACTTTATTCTACAAATATTTTTAAATCTTAATACCACTAAAAATTAGGATCTAACAAATTAATGGGACATGATTTTTCTTGCATATTTAGCTAGGTGTTGCGTTATAATCATGTCTAATTAATCGAGTTGAATTTTAGTTATAATTTGAAATATTTAATTTATTGTTAGTTTTAATTTATGATTATGTGATCAATTAATAAAGAGCGAAACCGTAGAGGAAGTTCGGTTGTTAAATTACATAAATGATATTGGGTTTGATATTGTATGTAGAGAGCATGTTAAATTTGTGAAAAAATTTAAAGTTCCTATATCTTATTTGGAAGTAAAAATAGCACTTAATCTGAATACTGCCATATCCTCTATGTTAGATATTTGTTATAGTTCGATCCAATTTGTAATGAGATTTTGAATTTGACAAATAAGTTAAATCAAAATTTCAAACTGATATCTTTTCCTTAATAATAATTGGAATATCTTTGGTGTCATTTGGTATAAATGTGAACTATCAAAAATGCCCTTATGTATGTTACAAACTTATTATTACTAAAATATAGGTCTCAGATCGGTCATCGTGTACCTGGGCATTTGATTGGGCAATATTGGTCACCTTCAGGCTTTCGAATCAGCCTTCCGCTCGAAATCTGGTAAATCTAACAAAGGCAAAAAAATCTAGTGTGATGACTGCCAAACTCAAATTTCAAGTACGTATGATGGGGGCTCTAAGCACAATCAAATAATATATCTTACATGCAACAGTAGCCCATTAAGTGATGGAACAATGCAGATCCCTAACTATTCGTAATGCATCCACAATCTATTCAGGTGCCCAACACATAAACAGAGCTATTGACTTTTCAAAACATAAAAACAAGACAATATGCAATATTATAAAATATATTGTTACTAAGATTAATAGTATAAGTTATTAATTATTATCAATATTAATATGAACTATTATAATAAATTATATTATATGGTGAATGCAAGTGCAATAACGAAATGAATTTAAAAGATCCAAAATAAATTAGCAATTCGGTAACTTTACTAGCATGTTTTGGCAATGTTAGTTATTAGTCAAACAACTTATAAGTTATGGAATAATACATATCTGAATATATCAACAATCTTAATGATTTATAAATATAAGTCAAAAAACTTATAAGTTGTTAGTTAAAAAACTATTTTTAAATATTCCTATCTTAATCATTTCAAAATTACTTCCTTTTTTTAAATATATCTCTTTGTTCTTACATTTATTTTAACTCCTGTTTTTTTTACATATATCTTATCTCTTAAATATCGCTTAACATCTGATTCAAATATTTCTTACTTATATATTTGTATACTAATTTTTATATTCAGTTTCATTATAGTTACTTCAGTTTTAAATTTCCTTACTTTTATTTATATTAGGTTATGAAGTATTGTGAAAACCCGTAACTTCCCCGTAAAGGAAAGCGTCGGATAGTTCGAGAACAAGCCACAACAGAACGCATATAAAAGAACATTTCATTGTATATTACAACAATGCATCAGATTTCAAGAATATACAGAGTATGAATAAATATTACACAGAAATATCAGAGATTTAAATTACATTTAAATACAAAGCAGCGGAAAATAATACAATACACAACTAGAAGAGATATACGGATACAAAGCTTTCCGGATATCGTTCCAGCTGTAAACCAGGATCCTGTGAATATAAATCTGCAAAACCAAAACTACTAGCTGCCCGTGTCGAAAATAGGGGCACCCAGAGTTTAGGTTAAAACAATAAACTCCAGGTCAGTCATGTGACTGGTGTGAGAACTAAAACAGTTGTAAATCTTTATTTTAAAGATAGGTAAATCAAGGGACCACGCCGTATAACACGGAACGGGTTTCCTCCCAAGAACACCAGTGCATATAAGTAAACAACGCAATGCTTTTCTAAAAATGAAGCTATTATAAGACCCAGGTCCCGTGACACAATGCAGCGCAGCCGAGGATAGGGTTTTCCCTTATAATAGCCAAACATGCTTAATACGTTTAAAACAAATCATTCGATACTACTATAAGTGCATAGTGTATAAAACAACTTCAAATCATAAGTATCAATCATAGGCGGCATAAGTGCCCCATCCCACTATGTCGCCATATATAGGATTACAACTACAACCGCAAGATCACATATTTGGAAATTGGATTTCCGTCTATGAACCGAGGCAAAAGATAGTCCTCAACCGATTCGAGACAATCTAGCCCATGTCTCAGGCAAGTACTCAGTCAAGCCTTGGAGCGACAGGGCCGGTCCACCGATGTGGATTAAAATGCCTGAACACTACGTTTCCCCGCCCTTTGGGGCGTAAATGAGCCAACTAAACGACTCCATCGGTTCGAGAACGACCGATCAATCTGAGGCGCCTCGCAACAGCAACAACCACATAAGTCAAACTCGAAATGAATAAAATCGGTATAAATATCGTTCACGTCAAAATGGCGTCAATCTAATCAACACGGCTCCATAAATTTCTATTTTCAAATATTCTATTTCAAATATTTCTTTTTCAAAATAGTTGTTATTATCAAAATATTTCGTTCAACACATGACCAATCTCAATGGATGAGTACTGTCAACACATGAACCTTTATTTTATATTGATAAAGATGTAAATTTTATTACTAAAATATTTCGTTCAACACATGACCAATCTCAATGGATGTGTACTGTCAACACATGAACCTTTATTTTATATTATTCTTTATTTTCTAAATTGGAATGAGGCCCAATCAATCACCATATAAAATTAATTATATGGATTTTCATACAACACATGTATATAATAGCATTGAAAAATAATCAACCATCAACCAAAGTGCACTACACTGTATAAGCATCCAATATAGATATCTAACGCTTATAACAGCCTGTCAATCAATCGATCGACATATTTAATCAATCACGATGAGTGAACTTCAAATTTCATCCCCAAAATTTGACAAAATTAGTTTTTTTAGGACCGTATCGTCAATATGATGCTAGAAATATTTTTTCTGGAATTTTTAAAGTCCGTATGTGGCCCCGGAAAATTGAAACGTACAGTTAAATTAAATATATATTGATTTTTATTGTAATTTGAATGAAAACTGATCGTAACAGTCGAATCGTATTGTGAAACATATCCCATCGAGTTCGGAATGGGGGCAATTAGCTAGGGGTGACACTCGTTGGGTTTGATTCGGAGTTCGGAACGAAGAGGAAGTTAAAAATGAATTAAAGGATATAAAATAGTATTATAAATATTAATGGGCCAATAGGAATTTTTCCCAATCCCTAAATCATTCTACATAAAACCGCCGCTCTTCAAAAACGATTAAAGGCGGACAACGTTCCAAACAAAACGTTGATCGATCTGCTAATCCGTTCATGGTTTGCAAGGGTCTTCCACGACGAAATTGTTCCTTTTGGCAAGGAGCTCAAATCCAACGGTTATGATCTTCTAATTGGTAGGAAATCGAGAGAATTGCTGCCTTCAGGGTGCCGACGTCAGGAGCCTTTTTGAAGCTCGAGACACCACCGAACTGGATGGGATTAAGGGCAGTGGCGGAGGGGACTGGGGAGCCTCCCTTGGTGGTGGCGGATGACCCTCCGATCATCGGAGGTGGGTGCGGTCGGTTGCCCTAAGAGGGGGCGATAGGTTTTGCTAGTCCCAATATTTGAATAGAGGAAGACAAAACAAAGGGTTCAACGGGTTCAAACCTTAATGAAGAAGAACGAGGATTCCAGACCTTTTTCTTGTGAGCTTATTTCTTTTTTATTTTTTTTATTTTTTTAATTTATTTATTTTCTATGTAATTAATTTTATAAATATAGAAGTCAGTTTCTTTGATAAATAGCTTTAAATGAAATGTTTTTTTTTAAATAAAAATAACATTGATTATAGATTTATTTTGAAAATAAATAACATAGTTTTAAAAATAACTTTGAATAAAAATGTGGTCTTTATATAAAATACCATAGAATAAAAATGTGATTCTTTTATATATAAATGACATAGAAAGAAAATGTGACTTTTAATATATATAGCATTGATTTAAAATTACGATTTTTAGATATATATGTCATTGAATTAAAATATGATTTTTATATATTGAACATTGAAGTAAACATATGATTTTTATATATTGAACATCGAAGTAAAAATATGATTTTTATATATTGAACATCGAAGTAAAAATATGATTTTTATATATTGAATAGCGAAGTAAAAATTCGATTTTTACATATGTAGTGAAAGAGGACAACGAAGTTGACAAAAAGGCGAGAACGAAGAAGATTTATATCAAAGAAGAGTCAAGATGTTTGGATAGCTATTGGTGAGAACTTCTCACTCTTCAATTTCTTTTCTAGTTATATATATATACTAGGATGCAGACGGTGTTTAGTAGCACCCGACACAATCGTCCACAGACCATGGACTTGTTTGTTTGATTGCAAAAATTAGTTAGATTATTTGGTTTGAATTGAACTGTTGGGTGAATTGAAATTGATTTGATTGATGTGTGAATGGCGTGGGCCTTCACTAGACCGGGGATAAGGCTAGGCCTCGTCCCGTTTCTAGTATCGTGCCGTTATGCCGCCGAAATTTTCTAAAATAAGTTAGATAAATAAAAATATCATTTTATTTAAAGAATGAACTGAATAGAAATTCATATGTTGGTATCAGAGCTTTGGTTTACCAAGCTCAGAGAACAAGGCACATTAGAACCATACGAAGGAATTCATCAGATATTGGACTAGTAATATCCAATTAGAATGACTCGTTAGAGATGGGATCAGTAGAATCCTAGAACGAGTGTGAAGAGTATATTTTTAAAATGAAAACAAATTTTGTTTTGGAAAATTTAAAATCAATTATTCGTATTTGATTATTTGTTTCATATTGATTAGGACAGTCCAGTATATAGAGGTTTTGCATATACGTCTTGCAAACGTGTGTTCGAAAGTTTAATATATTGGATAGATATAACATCACACTCTAGTCGTCCGGAGAGAATTCTGATGATTGATGCATCATCATCAGAATTTATATTCAAGTGACGAAAGTGAGATTTCTATATATTTCCTATTGACTGGTGTGAGAACCAAAACTAGATATTGCTTATTGTTGTGATTTGGCATCAAAAATATGATTTTTGTATATGTATTAAAATTATGAATTTGAAAAGCTAATCAACTAATTGATTGATGTTTGTGTTGTTTTTTTATTTGTTTGCTAATTTTTAGCCATTTAGCCTAATTGAACCAAATATTGGATTATACTGAAAATTGGTTGCATTTGCTTGCGTATACAAATATATCATTGAACAGGTCATAGCAAGGAGGCTAGAGCAGAGAATAAAATTTGTTTGCCCGACAAATAGGTACATGTTTACTACATAATTTACTGTTTTGTTTGGGTGATGATGATTTTATGAGCCTATTGGCTAGCCGCTTGGCTTTTCCTTTTTCTTTTTGAGATTAGAAGGACCAGGGAAGCTATTTGAAATTTCCCGATGCTCCCGGTGCAGGGGAGGTTATGGCGAAATTTTTCGAAAATTTAGGGTGTTAGCCAAATTTTTGAAAATTTTGAAAATTCTCAGAAACTGAAAAGTTGGAGAATGGAAGCCAGATCGAACGTAGAGCTGATTGATCAAACCACTTTCGACTTTGTTCCTTTTCGGGGATGAAAAGTTTTAAGTGGGGGAGATTGTAACAACCCGGAAAATCTGGGCCAGTTTAAAATTTTTATTTTTGGCAATTTTAGCGAATTTTGATTTTTTAAAATAGATTATTTTAAATAATATCGACGTGAAATTTATTTTGAATATAATTAGAACGTATATGTTATATACGTCATCGTGAGAATATAAATAATTATATATAATTATAAATAGAATTGAAAATGGTGCGGTAGTTCGATAATTCGATTTCAAATTTCAATTGAATGTACCGGGTGCAAAACAATCCGGATTTTAGTGAAACCAAAAACATTAGGATCTAATTGATAATATCTTTCCAACGAATCTGAAAAATCAAAATTTCATAGCGGGAATCAAAAGATATGTCCAGTTGAAAATTCTGAATAGTCGCTATGAAATTCAGGCCCTTAAAAATGGAAATTTTGCAAACGACCTCGGTTTTCGACGAAACCACTTTTGTTGGATCCGGGATGTCAAATTATTGCTAAGTTTCAAGATTCATAATTTTCTGAATTAGTATGTGAGCGTGGCGAAGTTAAACGTGTTTTGACAGTTTCAGTCAATTTCGATCAACCAGAAAATGGCCATTTTTCACAAGTATTTCTTATATTCAACGATTGTATTTTGAATATTATTTGAAAAGAATTATCCGAGTATCAACACTTTGAGTTTACAAAGTTGTACTAGAGAACAACAAAGACCTTGATAAACCCCTATTAGGTTATAATCATCTTCCTTAAGCAAAAATTTGAGCCCAAATATGTCCGAAGGGGAGCTAATCATCGATCCAAATGTCCAAAATTTAAGAGTAAACTTCAAATTGAAGTTTGTAAGTCAAAGAGATAGTCCAAGGTCATATCTACCACCATGGAAGCCATTATTGAGATCCAAGGAAAGTTTTTCCTTATGTAATATAGCAACCAAAAGTTCAAATAGCCAACCACTGTTCATGCCAAGAGAGGCAATATTTAATTTATAGGTGGAGTCGTTAGACATAAGCCCAAATTTTAGTATCATGACAGTCGTGCCAATCCCGAGACGAAACTACTCCCCGAGAGTTGGCCAAAATCCAAGTGCTTGTCATTATTTTCATATCCCGAAATGTATAATCCATCTGTGGCGATCCTTCGATTTATAGTGATCAAGTTGTGCCAGGCACGTCGCCCACGTTCCATGAGAAACCTGAAATTATGTATCTCATGGGGGATACGACATTCCAAAATTCATATCCTAGAAGGGAATAAGAATTGTATCCCTAAGAAGTCAAATGAAAAGCCATGAAACATAGTGTTGGTCCACAGAATCTAGATGATCACCCTAGTGTGATCATGCCTTTTGAGCTTGCCAAATTAAACCAAAAGTACCTCATTTCCAGAAGTTTACCATGTACCAAAAAGCGGAAGTGCGTGTTGCTCGAGTGAAATGGGGTGATCGCTCCATGAAAAAGCTTGCTAGGGGTAAGCTCATGATATTAAGATGGGCTTCATATTCCTGGATGGGAAATGAAAGAAGTACTGATTTTGTATCCTGGGCGTGGATACGAAATCCCTAGTTCCGTATCCAAGGAGGGAATATGAAATCCTAGCCTAAATCCTCGCCTTGCCATTTGAAGTGATATTCCCGATGCGGCCATGCCCTTTTGCGTGATCATGTCGAGATGACCATATGTTTTGAGCTGGTCCAATCCAAGAGTTGAGATACGAAATCCCAACCTGGATTTTTGCCTTATTTTCTGAGGTGATCAATCCGTGTCATACATGTTTTTTTGATTGATCCGACCGAGTTGATCACTGCCTTTGTCATGCCAAATCCTGATTCCAAATCGATGTCAGAACCGATTTTTTTAGGTAAGCAACATGGTGTGCTCAAGTGTTTTGACTAATCAATACATGTTTGCCACATGTCTTGAGGAGATGTCGATTCCAAAAGTTAACCATATTTCAAACCTAATTCTGAACACTTCACGACTTCGACGAAAACGCTACGCGTTATCCGAGAGAACGTACTCGAGTCCTCGGTACTTAGAAAATTATGAATCTGCCGTGTTGCTGTTTTACTAAAAACCGGGTCAACAACTTTGTTTAACAATTATATTGCTCTTGTAAATCAAGGATTATATCGCTGATTCATAAGAATAGCTCTTGTAATTCCATATTTTATATTGATCTGATTAGTTGATCGAGCAACGCGCTGATCTATCTCTTTTCCATGATCAAGTAATAATGATCCCATGTTTTTGAGGTAATCCAAAGGTTTAAGTTTTATATATCGATTCGGTCTACTCGGTTCCATATCGGGTTGATTATTTCCAAATGATAGAGGAAATTATTCATGCCTCGATTTGTTGTTTTCATGTGATCCTCTGTCCAGATCACCACTTTTATGATGATCGAAAGTGCCCTAAGTTATACCAATATGAGGTATAACTTTTATACAGACCTGTTGCTTAATCAAATGAGGCATATGCTTTCCATCCATTCCATGTATTGATCAATGATTTTTTTGATGATCGGACCGTGACGATCATGAGCCCTAAAGAGATTGATCTGATCCTTTACACGGTCGATCAAGTGAACGTGGAGTGATCCTGGAAGTCGAGTAGGTTACTTTCGAATGATGAGATGATACCTGAAGGCGGCCGATTTGAGCCGAGTTATTTTCTGATTCCCAAGTCCAAAACGTAACGATTTTTGCTAAAAGGCAAGTTAACAACTAGTTACATGCATGCATACGTACATTTATATACATATATATATATATATGCACACAAAAATATATATAATATGTTAATCAAACCGACCGCTAAAGAGGTTTGCTTACTGTCACTTGACTAATATAGACTTTTATCAAACCGACCGATAGGGAGTTTTGCTTACTGTCACTTGGCTAAAATAGACTTTTATGAAGCCAGAAAAATGCTCCTCCTTTGTTGGAATTGTTTTCTCCGATGTTTTTAACTGCTCAAATTCTAATTCCTAAAATTTCTCTAATATATTCATTACATTTCAAATCTACTTCAAATCCACCGTCAATATCCTATTTCTACTGCAATATCTTTTGATATATCAAAATATAAACAAAATTTAAAAATACAATTTTTTTAATCAATGATGTTTTTGTAGATTAATCTGAAAATACAATATTTTCTTTCAAATTATGTTAGTTTTTCCACCGTAGTGTATGTATTTCGCACGTCATATCTGTCAGGTAAAATAATAAAACTTATCTGTTCAAAAGAAACTTATTCGATCAAATGTTAGAATGTTTTTAAAAACTATAATATCAGTCAAATTCAAAAGAATTTTAAAATTTTAAATTCTACATATCTTTTATGATGCAAATATATAGGTAGGAAAAATTAGTAAGGAAAAGTAGTTTTTTTTTTTTTTGGTAAACATAGCAGTATGTTTGGCAAACAACATTTTCTTCTTAAACTACACTTTTTCCACATAATTCCTTTTTTTTATATTGTTAATGCCAAATTACGTAGGTTTTGAGCAGCCGCCTTAAGAACGAAGTAAAATTTACAGCTTAGGTTTTTTTCCCCGAATGGCGGCTAGAAACCCTATCCCCTTCTCCTCCATTATCTCTTCCCACTTCCCCGCTAATTGCTCACCGCGCCAAAGAATTAGTATTTCCCTCCTAAACCGGTCAACCATCCTGTCACTTCCGCACTATCTCAACATCCCGCGCGATAATATCTATAAGAGTACAGCCTAATTGGAGTACCGTGAACTCAATTGCTCCAATTTCTGAAGTCAACAAATAGATTCAGGAAAGCATGGGAAAACTCTACTTCTGATTGTCTTTCCATTTCTATCATAAAATTTCCTACAGGATAATTTTTTTAAGTTTCATAATTGTCTAACTACTTAGCATTTTGTTTGATTATTAACGGCAATGGATCTGTGTCATCTTACTGTAAAATATTTTTTTGGTTATATTTTCACGTAGGTTGTATTGGATGATATAGATGGAGCAGCTTCAAATTTGACAAAGTGACTTTAATTTATGTGGTAAATTTTTATTTTTTGGAAATTCATGTAAGTTGCAGTTGCAGATGTATGTGGGAGTTGTTGGAACTTTTAATTTTGATGCACTGTTTCCTGCACTGTTTACATTCATATATATATATATATGTGTATATATATATGTATATATATATATATATATGTATGTATGTATGTACGTATATGTAGACCACAACTGATACAGTAGGCTGTAGCTTTTTTATGTACAAAATTAGATGTAGGATTATTAAACAGCTATATAACTTGTTGATCAATTGTAGCTACAGTCAGTGTAAAAAACTATAGCCATTTGTTCATCATAAGCTACTCATTTAAACTGTTGACTTTCTCTTATTGATAGATCAATGAAACGGTAAGATTAATATTTGTTAGCTTATGTTCTATGTTATTTAGTCCTGAATTGTCAGTTTTGGTCCCAAAAAGTTATTAATTATGAAATATAATTGTTACTTTTTCGTTGGCTGGTTGTTGTATAAATATTAAAATAGCAATATTATTTTGATGAATTTGTATCCAATATCGATCCCCATATAAATAGCTTGCACCTATTCTGCTACTAATGTTTTTCTTTCATATAAAAAAGAATATGTTGTATTAGTTAACTTGGTAACGACATGTACTACTGAAATTGGTGTTTGCTTGTATGAATATTTTTGTAGTAAAACAAAATATACACACGAAAATGCAAAATGATGCGTCATTTCATTGACTTTCATTGACACATTAATGCTCATGTTTCCTTCGTTCAAACAACATACATCATGAACATAGCATATACTTTAACTAACATTTTTTGTTCACAAGAAAATATAAAATACATATGCAGCAATTTTGTTGCATATTATTTACTTTACTAATTTTCCATTTTTATTGTAATTTTCAATTGCCACACTCGTGGTTGGTTTATAAATGAATTTTGGATCATACAAATTGATGTAGCAAAGGTTGTGGTATTAGTTTATTGTCGTTCGTTTGACACATAACATTAATTATTTTATTTTTAAGTTAGTACCTAGAAAATAGCCATTTTTCGTCTGTTAGAAATTCATGGTTGACAAGGATGGTATTCATATTTGACCTCAAGTACTTGTATCACCTACATCAAGTTTTGTTTTCTTTCACGATTGAATATTTTTCATTTTACGTTCTAAATGATACTTCAACTTGTAGAATTCTAAAAGAATGGGAAAGCGCCCAAGAAGATCTAAACCATCGTCTGTTCCTACACCACCTCTTCAACCCCCAACACTAGCTTCATCAACTACTGTTTCGTTGCCTCCCAATAATTCCTCAGCCCAGTTTTCACAGCCTTCGCCTTCACATCCGAATGAACCTTCTTCCCTTGCAAATGTTCGAACTGAGGAGGACACCACTTTTACCAACAATGAGAATCCTCCTAAACCCAAAAGAAAGAAACGAAGCGCGACACAATTGAAAGGATTTGGGATACGAGATGATCCAAATGCGAAGATAGACGTACTTTTCAATGAGAAAGGGAAGCCTATAGACGATTCTTCTGTTACTTTAGCATCTTTTATAGGTGCTTTAGTTCGTAACAAAATTCCAATAATTTTTGATGATTGGAGAGATATCGATGACGATGTTATGGATAATCTTTGGACACTTGTATTGGCAGTATTATTACCAAATATTTTTATTTTTATTTGATATTTATTCTGATTCTATTTTATTTTAATATATACATGATCTTTTCTCAGCTAAGATATAATCTTGATGAAGCACAAAAGGATTATGTTTTAAAAAAGATGGCAAATGCCTTAAGAGAGCACAGATGTCTTGTAGGCGGTGATGTAGTAAAAGCTCTTAATTTGGAAGAGGCCAAAATGTGGAAAGACTTGTAACACCCCCACCTCTGCTAGGGTCACTCACAAAGGGAATGCACTAGGTTTGGTGAAGCATTATCGAGGTAAACATGCACAGAAATATTACAAGACAGAACATATATAAAAAACAACGGAAGTAAAACAAATTTCATTACCTTATAAAATAAGGTCAAAAGCCTTTTACATCAGAATACATCAAAACCTGTCTTGCAATAGTAGAGAAGCATAAAACCTTTTCATAAATTATTCCCCAAATAAAACAGTAAGGTAGCCATAGCCAAGAAAAGTCCAAGCCATGCATGATGACCTTCAAGCAGAGGAAGTCCGAACTAATTAACAGTGTTTCCTCCCTGAAAACCTGGGGGGGGGGGGGGGGGGACGGAAGACAAAGAGGCGAAAGAAAACGGGGTCAGTCATAAAGACTGGTAAGTCCTATCTACTTCTACCATAAAAACAGGTAAAGGTAACATGACATGCATAAACTGAAAGTAAACATAAGGATGACGACAAGATAGATAAGCTAAACCAAGATAACTGGATGAACTACTGTAGCAAGGTAAACTAAGGTATCATCATAAACTACGGTGTCAAGATAAATCAAGGTATCACATCGTCAGGTTTCTATCAAGTATACTATCACAAGGTATCTATCATGTATAACATCCCACGGTATCTATCATGTATATTTGCTCTGCACCTCTCGTACTAGTATCTCAACCTGCGTCATGTGTTAACTATGAATGTCCCTTGCCCAATGTCATGTAATGGTCCATGTCAACCTAATATATAGCATATGTAGGTTTTCCCAATTCGTATGTTTCTTTCCATGTATAAGTTCAGTCCTTTGCCGTAGGCCGTACGGGCTTTCCCATGTAAATCTATACCACCTCAACGTAGTACCATTTTATCCTTGAAGTTGTTTTGGACTGCTACCCTTGATCTGGTTATGTTTTCTTACTATGAACTATCGCGTGTTCACTTAGGATTTATGCCACCTAGGACCACTAGGGATTATGCTACCTAATTAACGTTTCCGTGTCTCGGTTTGGGTTCAAGCCACCTAAGGCCACTAGGGATTATGCCACCCATCGACCACGCCCTTTATCCCACGTGTGTATCGTGAATCGTTTTCCATGTCTAGTCGCACATGTATCTCAATGTGCCATCCGAGTTCCATGCCAGGGCAAATCAAGAAATACGGAACTCGGTTAGGAGCTTTAAGTCATCTGCCGATACAAATATCAAGGTTTGTTTTTGTATCCGTGGCTATGGTCCCACGTGACTCCTCCCTCAACTACTGAAAGGCAATCCAAGAAAAATCATGTATGAGAACTACATTCCGGCCCCACTATAGCCCCACTTTCCTATGGGCCAACCTCACCCATGACTCGATAGCAAGAACATGGTATGTTAGGAGTTCTCTTCCTTTCCGTTCGTACACGATTGACTAAAAATGGTAGGTAGTCGACGGTGCGCTATCCAGGGCAAAAACAAGAATCGACGACTCCACGCTAATCCATCCCAGTCTTTAGGTCGCTCGCATAGCAACCAAGGCATACCCTTGGCTCTTCTACCGCAGACCTTAACCTCTTGTGAGCCCAGGCGGATCATCTGCAACCTCACAGAGGGATACCAAGAGTATCCTCACGTCCCCCGAAACTACCGCTTCGTCACCCAGTTCGTTGGAGCCTTTATCTAAGTCAGATAATTCGCTCCTCCACGTGTGTTCAAGCGATGACCTACCATATCGGGTTGCTCATCTATCTGTGAACTGGTACAATTTCCTTGACTAAGAATTATTACTTATTTATCCTTAACTAAGGTTTACCACTTAGCTTCTCTTCCCACTATCCTTGTTAACTACAATTTTCGACCTAGTCCCCTGAGCTAGGGTTTTGTCTAATGGCTTAAGTGTTGTCACTCAAGTTCATGACTTAACCCGCCTACGAATCATGTCAAGATTGGCTAAGTATTTAAGTTCAAGGCTTAGCCCTACAAGTTGGTTAAGTATACCAAGAAGCTCATGACTTAACCCTGTCAAGTCAATTTGGTCAAGTATTTGTTTGTCTTAACGCTATCAGATTATCGTGTTACATTGATTAAGCATAGATTATCTTAATCCCATCAGATTATCGAGTCAGATTGGTTAAGTATGGGTTAGCTTAACCCCATCCACTAATCGTATTACAATGGCTAAGTATATTCAAAAAGGTCTTGTGACTTAACCCTATCAGGTCCGCATGTTAGATTGGTTAAGTATAGGTTACTTAACCTCATCAAATCATCATGTATAATTGGTTAATTATAAGTTACTTAACCCCATTAAATTATCATGTTACGTTGGTTAAGTATTGGTTACTTATCCTCATTGAATTACCAAGTTTAGATTGGTTAAATGTTTAACTTAACCCCATCGAATTACCGTGTTTAGATTAGTTAAGTATAGGTTACTTAACCCCATCTAATTACCATGTTTAGATTAGTTAAGTCTAAGTTACTTAACCCCATCTAATTACCGTGTTTAGATTAGTTAAGTCTAAGTTACTTAAACCCATCTAATTACCAAGTCGGATTAGTTAAGTGTAAATTACTTAACTCCATCCCCTAATTGTCTTATATGGTTAAGTGTCATTAAGAAATCAAGTCCGATTTAACTTAACCTACCCATTCGTGTCATATCGGTTAAGTGTCATTAGTCAAAATTACTTAACCTTTTCATGTGGCATTAATTAGATTAATGCACCTCAACCTCTCACATTAGACTTTGTTGTGGTTACTAGTTAAGCCGGGCGGGTCCGGGTAGTTTTACACCACAACCTAGTCTAACCTCGGGTTTTAAGTGCTATATGACCAACCACTCACATTGGGTCCTATTGTTTGTAGCCACTAGTTAAGCCGGGCGGGTCCGGGTAGATTTATGCTACAAACTCAACCCAACCTCGAGTTGGCCACTTTCATATTTGGTCTAGTGTCATGTTACACTTACAACCCACACATGTCTAGTTCAAGTTCCATGTTTTCCTACGTGTCATGACCACATCATGAATGTCATGTTCTCATGTAAACCCCATGTCAAGTTTGTGTGTCATATTCACGTTTTTCCTAAGCTACCCAAACGTATTTCCAACCCAAGTGGAAGCTAGTTACATAGTAAGGATACTATGCTACATATTGGCCCCAACACATGCACGATGTCAAAAAGGGATTGGCCACAAACATGCATGGTATCATAAGGGGTTTGGCCTCAAAATATGCATAGCATCATAAGGGGTTTTGGCCTCAAACATGCATAATGTCACAACAAGATTAGCCACAAATATGCATAGTATCATAAAAGAATTTGGCCACAAACATGCATAGTATCATAAGAGAGTTTGGCCACAAACATGCATAGTATCATAAGGGAATTTGGCCACAAACATGCATAGTATCATAAGGGAATTTGGCCACAAACATGCATGATAGCATAAGGGGTTTGGGTTCATTTACATGCATAAGCCCCAAAGTCAAGTCTTTGCCAATGTTTCACAAGTCAAATGGTTCCCAAAGGTTCATGCTAACATTCCATAGATAAAGATTCAAACTTGCAAGATAAACTTGGTGAAACATAACATGAATGGCATGATTAAGTCGCTAAAACTTAGCGCAAGGTCATAGATCATAGAAAAGGGGCAAAATTAGGTTCACATAGGCTAGCATACTTATGTTTCATCGCATTTTATTCCATGTCACATTAGAACCACCGTTAGAATCTACAAGTAGCTAGAACTTACATAGCGAGGCTTAGGGAAGGATCATGCATCGTCTTGACGAAGAAAGGTGGCTCCTTTTTTGAAGAATCGTCATGAAACTTGCGTAGCAACGTTGGTCCCTCCTCGATTTGGTGTAGAAAGCTTGCACCTTTTGATTTGAACCCGATTTGAATGCATAAGCCCTTGGAGTTGGAGATGGAGGCCATGATCAAGATAGATTTTGGCAGCACTTAGTTGTAGGATTGATTTTTAGTGATTTAGGTTAGGTCCTAGGGTGTTTTTATAGAGATTATGAGTAGTTTAGGACCTTAGATTAACCCTAGGATAGATCTGAGCCCTCAAAATCCGTCACAGGCCTCCAAACATGTCTTGAGAAATAAGTCAGGTGCACCCAGGCCAAACTGGCCGACCACCCAAGTCGACAGGGGTGTCGACTGGGCAGTCTACACCACCTGGGGTGTGTCGACTCCCATGTCGACTCCCCAGTCGACTTGGGGGTGGCGGGAATTTTGTCCGCCTGTTCTGCTTGGCTGAATTTGAATTCTGAATTCAAATTTGAACTGTTTTTGAACTTGGAATTTTCTGAAAACTTTGACGGGCCATAACTTGGTCATACGGACTCCGATTTTCGACAACTCGGACTCTATTTCGCGTATTTTTCCAAGACGAGCGCAATGGCACATCCTGTTTCCCTTGATTCAGAATTTATCATTTAATTCTGCCTTGATTTACGTTATAACATGTTATTCAAAATATGGGTTGTTACATTCTCCCCAACTTAAAGGATTTCGTCCCCGAAATCTCCAAGTTAGGAAGGTCGTATCCTACCATCCATCATCCATCTACTCAAAACATCATCCACAGGAAACCATGGTCCTTAGATGATTTCTAATGCCATATGAACATATGTTGAACGTGTGTGTGTACATGCTCCTTAGCTAATGCTAATGTTTAGGCCTGAATGATCTTTCTAATGCAAAACATGTTTAGTGCCATGAGTCCAACATGTACGCAAATAGTCCTACTCATATAAACACTATATGTATGCACAACCATTCATCCAAATGCAACATCCGCATGACAACACATTAACTTTCAAATAAGTATAAATACTCGTGCATATGCAATGCAAAATGTGAGTGCGTCGATCTAGTATCTAATGTGTATTCGCGCATCCACAAGCAACCACTTGCAACCATTTGCAACCATATCGATCATAACATGTTTCAAATACATGTTTACATCCATAGAGTTCTATCTAAGGTTCCCAAGATAAGATCGAGGAGATAAACAGGACAAACTCCTTACGGGGTTTGTAACAGAAACAGGACCGAGAGGATATCCACCAAGCGATAGCATGCGAGTAAGCTCTACAGGTGAACCAGGGATCAACGATATACTCTTAAAAGGAGACATGATGTGCGCGTCTAAGCCGCATTTCCATGAGCTTAATTCCATTGTGCCTTGACCGTCTTTGACTTCATGATTTCGTAGCTCCTTGATTCCTATTTCCAAGGTATGAGTCGGAACTCATTTCACTGTCGCCTCTCGTTCCTTTTTCACTTATTATTTTCTAGAATACTTGGCTCAACCATAACTGCGTACTCATGGTTTCATGCAAGCTTTCCAACAATTCACTAGCGAATTCTGGATCTCGTTTACCGATGCCAATCCATGTTACCACGTGCACTTACTAGGGTGATTCCTATAACCCACGCTCAAATGGAATGGACCATCCGTCTTATTGGCGAACGTTACTCGATTGGATCAGAGATTTCCGATAAATGCATCAAGAGATTCTAGGTAACTAACCATGACAGAACCCAAAAGGTTACACGAGACTTCGAGGGTATTACCAAGGCATGTTAAGAGTTTAACTACCCTCCTTTCAAAACCGAGAATGGCATCCCTTACTGGATAACCACTTCATCCCTAGAATCCATCCATAGCTCAACAATAGAAGCATTGCTTCTAATCTCAACACTTGGCATAGACGTTCTCAAATCCAAACAAGTCATGAATAAATGGACCGACTCTCCACCAGATTTTTGGGACTAAAGTGGGATCTTCTACCATGCTAGTACTAAGGTGTAGAGACTTAACTATCGAGGCGGACTTAAATGATGTGATGATCAAGACAAAGTCTAGACGGGACGATAGAGAAGAAAGGCTAAGCATCTAAAAGAAACGGTACCATTCCTCTTAGGTACGCTAGAAATGAGAGCATACAATTGCCCTCTCGCTGATCTTGTCCTTATCTTCCTTTGTGGATCAAGCCATACCAACAAGTTGCTTATTCTTAAGCTTGTGTCCTTTATCCTTGCTCTTATTATCCCTTCTTATAACTTCGGTAACATGTCTCTCGAGAACTTCCTCCATCGCACGGGAAAACACTTACGTAGCTAGACAAGAATTAGTCGCAGTTAAAAAAACTGTGACTACAGATGGAGGAAAGAAAGGAAAAGAGGTTCAATCAAGGAAACAAAGGATAGTGCTAGTGGCTTTTGGGGAATAGCCCTAAAAAAACTTTTCTTGAAAAATGCTTCTTTGTAAACGGTTTCTCAAATAGTTTTCAGAAGGTTTTTAAAAACTTTTGCCCAGTCTGGTAACCTGGCTCTGATACCAAATGTAACACCCCACCTCCGCTAGGGTCACTCACAAAGGGAATGCACTAGGTTTGGTGAAGCATTATCGAGGTAAACATGCACAGAAATATTACAAGACAGAACATATATATAAATCAGTGGAAGTAAAACAAATTTCATTGCCTTATAAAATAAGGTCTAAAGCCTTTCACATCAGAATACATCAAAACTTGTCTTGCAATAGTAGAGAAGCATAAAACCTTTTCATAAATTATTCCCCAAATAAAACAGTAAGGTAGCCATAGCCAAGAAAAGTCCAAGCCATGCATGATGACCTTCAAGCAGAGGAAGTCCGAACTAATTAACAGTGTTTCCTCCCTGAACACCGGGGGGGGGAACGGAAGACAAAGAGGCGAAAGAAAATGGGGTCAGTCATGAAGACTGGTAAGTCCTATCTACTTCCAGCATAAAAACAGGTAAAGGTAACATGACATGCATAAACTGAAAGTAAACATAAGGATGACAACAAGATAGATAAGCTATACCAAGATAACTGGATGAACTACTGTAGCAAGGTAAACTAAGGTATCATGATAAACTACGGTGTCAAGATAAATCAAGGTATCACATCGTCAGGTTTCTATCAAGTATACTATCACAAGGTATCTATCATGTATAACATCCCACGGTATCTATCATGTATATTTGCTCTGCACCTCTCGTACTAGTATCTCAACCTGCGTCATGTGTTAACTATGAATGTCCCTTGCCCAATGTCATGTAATGGTCCATGTCAACCTAATATATAGCATATGTAGGTTTTCCCAATTCGTATGTTTCTTTCCATGTATAAGTTCAGTCCTTTGCCGTAGGTCGTACGGGCTTTCCCATGTAAATCTATACCACCTCAACGTAGTACTATTTTATCCTTGAAGTTGTTTTGGACTGCTACCCTTGATCTGGTTATGTTTTCTTACTATGAACTATCGCGTGTTCACTTAGGATTTATGCCACCTAGGACCACTAGGGATTATGCTACCTAATGAACGTTTCCGTGTCTCGGTTTGGGTTCAAGCCACCTAGGGCCACTAGGGATTATGCCACCTGTCAACCACGCCCTTTATCCCACGTGTGTATCGTGAATCGTTTTCCATGTCTAGTCGCACATGTATCTCAATGTGCCATCCGAGTTCCGTGCCAGGGCAAATCAAGAAATACGGAACTCGGTCGGGAGCTTTAAGTCATCTGCCGATGCAGATATCAAGGTCTGTTTTTGTATCCGTGGCTATGGTCCCACGTGACCCCTCCCTCAACTACTGAAAGGCAATCCAAGAAAAATCATGTATGAGAACTACATCCCGGCCCCACTATAGCCCCACTTTCCTATGGGCCAACCTCACCCATGACTCGATAGCAAGAACATGGTCTGTTGGGAGTTCTCTTCCTTTCCGTTTGTACATGATTGACTAAAAATGTTAGGTAGTCGACGATGCGCTATCCAGGGCAAAAACAAGAATCGACGACTCCACGCTAATCCATCCCAGTCTTTAGGTCGCTCGCATAGCAACCAAGGCATACCCTTGGCTCTTCTACAGCAGACCTTAACCTCTTGTGAGCCCAGGCGGATCATCTGCAACCTCACAGAGGGATACCAAGAGTATCCTCACGTCCTCCGAAGCTACCGCTTCGTCACCCAGTTCGTTGGAGCCTTTATCTAAGTCAGATAATTCGCTCCTCCACGTGTGTTCAAGCGATGACCTACCATATCGGGTTACTCATCTATCTGTGAACTGGTTCAATTTCCTTGACTAAGAATTATTACTTAGTTATCCTTAACTAAGGTTTACCACTTAGCTTCTCTTCCCGCTATCCTTGTTAACTACAATTTTCGACCTAGTCCCCTGAGCTAGGGTTTTGTCTAATGGGTTAAGTGTTGTCACTCAAGTTCATGACTTAACCCGCCTACGAATCATGTCAAGATTGGCTAAGTATTTAATCTCAAGGCTTAGCCCTACAAGTTGGTTAAGTATACCAAGAAGCTCATGACTTAACCCTATCAAGTCAATTTGGTCAAGTATTTGTTTGTCTTAACCCAATCAGATTATCGTGTTACATTGATTAAGCATAGATTATCTTAATCCCATTAGATTATCGAGTCAGATTGGTTAAGTATGGGTTAGCTTAACCCCATCCACTAATCGTATTACAATGGTTAAGTATATTCAAAAAGGTATTGTGACTTAACCCTATCAGGTCCGCATGTTAGATTGGTTAAGTATAGGTTACTTAACCTCATCAAATCATCATGTCTAATTGGTTAATTATAAGTTACTTAACCCCATTAAATTATCATGTTACGTTGGTTATGTATTGGTTACTTAACCTCATTGAATTACCAAGTTTAGATTGGTTAAGTGTTTAACTTAACCCCATCGAATTACCGTGTTCAGATTAGTTAAGTATAGATTACTTAACCCCATCTAATTACCGTGTTTAGATTAGTTAAGTCTAAGTTACTTAACCCCATCTAATTACCGTGTTTAGATTAGTTAAGTCTAAGTTACTTAACCCCATCTAATTACCAAGTCGGATTAGCTAAGTGTAAATTACTTAACTCCATCCCCTAATTGTCTTATATGGTTAAGTGTCATTAAGAAATCAAGTCCGGTTTAACTTAACCTACCCATTCGTGTCATATCGGTTAAGTGTCATTAGTCAAAATTACTTAACCTTTTCATGTGGCATTAATTAGATTAATGCACCTCAACCTCTCACATTAGACTTTGTTGTGGTTACTAGTTAAGCCGGGCGGGTCCGGGTAGTTTTACACCACAACCTAGTCTAACCTCGGGTTTTAAGTGCTATATGACCAACTACTCACATTGGGTCCTATTGTTTGTAGCCACTAGTTAAGTCGGGCGGGTCCGGGTAGATTTATGCTACAAACTCAACCCAACCTCGAGTTGGCCACTTTCATATTTGGTCTAGTGTCATGTTACACTTACAACCCACACATGTCTAGTTCAAGTTCCATGTTTTCCTACGTGTCATGACCACATCATGAATGTCATGTTCTCATGTAAACCCCATGTCAAGTTTTTGTGTCATATTCACGTTTTTCCTAAGCTACCCAAACGTATTTCCAACCCAAGTGGAAGCTAGTCACATAGTAAGGACACTATGCTACATATTGGCCCCAACACATGCACGATGTCAAAAAGGGATTGGCCACAAACATGCATGGTATCATAAGGGGTTTGGCCTCAAAATATGCATAGCATCATAAGGGGTTTTTGGCCTCAAAAATGCATAATGTCACAACGAGATTAGCCACAAATATGCATAGTATCATAAGGGAATTTGGCCACAAACATGCATAGTATCATAAGAGTGTTTGGCCACAAACATGCATAGTATCATAAGGGAATTTGGCCACAAACATGCCTAGTATCATAAGGGAATTAGGCCACAAACATGCATGATAGCATAAGGGGTTTGGGTTCATTTACATGCATAAGCCCCAAAGTCAAGTCTTTGCCAATGTTTCACAAGTCAAATGGTTCCCAAAGGTTCATGCTAACATTCCATAGATAAAGATTCAAACTTGCAAGATAAACTAGGTGAAACATAACATGAATGGCATGATTAAGTCGCTAAAACTTTAGCCCAAGGTCATAGATCATAGAAAAGGGGCAAAATTAGGTTCACATAGGCTAGCATACTTATGTTTCATCGCATTTTATTCCATGTCACATTAGAACCACCGTTAGAATCTACAAGTAGCTAGAACTTACATAGCGAGGCTTAGGGAAGGATCATGCATCGTCTTGACGAAGAAAGGTGGCTCCTTTGTTGAAGAATCGTCATGAAACTTGCGTAGCAACGTTGATCCCTCCTCGATTTGGTGTAGAAAGCTTGCACCTTTTGATTTGAACCCAATTTGAATGCATAAGCCCTTGGAGTTGGAGATGGAGGCCATGATCAAGATAGATTTTGGCAGTACTTAGTTGTAGGATTGATTTTTAGTGATTTAGGTTAGGTCCTAGGGTGTTTTTATAGAGATTAGGAGTAGTTTAGGCCCTTAGATTAATCCTAGGATAGATCTGAGCCCTCAAAATCCGTCACAGACCTCCAAACATGTCTTGAGAAATAAGTCAGGTGCACCCAGGCCAAACTGGCCGACCACCCAAGTCGACAGGGGTGTCGACTGGGCAGTCGACACCACCTGGGGTGTGTCGACTCCCAAGTCGACTCCCCAATCGACTTGGGGGTGGCGGGAATTTTGCCCGCCTGTTCTGCTTGGCTGAACTTGAATTCTGAATTCAAATTTGAACTGTTTTTGAACTTGAAATTTTCTGAAAACTTTGACGGGCCATAACTTGATCATACGGACTCCGATTTTCGAAAACTCGGACTCTATTTCGCGTATTTTTCCGAGACGAACGCAATGGCACAGCCCGTTTCCCTTGATTCAGAATTTATCATTTAATTCTGCCTTGATTTACGTTATAACATGTTATTCAAAATACGGGTTGTTACATTCTCCCCAACTTAAAGGATTTCGTCCCCGAAATCTCCAAATTAGGAAGGTCGTATCCTACCATCCATCATCCATCTACTCAAAACATCATCCACAGGCAACCATGGTCCTTAGATGATTTCTAATGTCATATGAACATATGCAGAACGTGTGTGTGTACATGCTCCTTAGCTAATGCTAATGATCAGGCCTGAATGATCTTTCTAATGCAAAATATGTTTAGTGCCATGAGTCCAACATGTATGCAAATAGTCCTAGTCATATAAACACTATATGTGTGCACAACCATTCATCCACATGCAACATCCGGATGATAACACATTAACTTTCAAACAAGTATAAATACTTGTGCATATGCAATGCAAAATGTGAGTGCGTCGATCTAGTATCTAACGTGTATTCGCGCATCCACGAGCAACCACTTGCAACCATTTGCAACCATATCAATCATAACATGTTTCAAATACATGTTTACATCCATAGAGTTCTATCTAAGGTTCCCAAGATAAGATCGAGGAGATAAACAGGACAAACTCCTTACGGGGTTTGTAACAGAAACAGGACCGAGAGGATATCCACCAAGCGATAGCATGCGAGTAAGCTCTACATGTGAACCAGGGATCAACGATATACTCTTAAAAGGAGACATGATGCGTGCGTCTAAGCCGCATTTCCATGAGCTTAATTCCATTGTGCCTTGACCGCCTTTGACTTCATGATTTCGTAGCTCCTTGATTCCTAGTTCCAAGGTATGAGTCGGAACTCATTTCACTGTCGCCTCTCGTTCCTTTTTCACTTATTCTTTTCTAGAATACTTGGCTCGACCATAACTGCGTACTCATGGTTTCATGCAAGCTTTCCAACAATTCACTAGCGAATTTTGGATCTCGTTTACCGATGCCAATCCATGTTACCACGTGCACTTACTAGGGTGATTCCTATAACCCATGCTCAAATGGAATGGACCATCCGTCTTATTGGCGAACGTTACTCGATTGGATCAGAGATTTCCGATAAATGCATCAAGAGATTCTAGGTAACTAACCATGACAAAATCCAAAAGGTTACACGAGACTTCGAGGATATTACCAAGGCAAGTTAAGAGTTTAACTACCCTCCTTTCAAAACCGAGAATGGCATCCCTTACTGGATAACTACTTCATCCCTAGAATCCATCCACAGCTCAACAATAGAAGCATTGCTTCTAATCTCAACACTTGGCATAGACGTTCTCAAATCCAAACAAGTCATGAATAAATGGACCGACTCTCCAACCAGATTTTTGGGACTAAAGTGGGATCTTCTACCATGCTAGTACTAAGGTGCAGAGACTTAACTATCGAGGCGGACTTAAATGATGTGATGATCAAAACAAAGTCTAGATGGGACGATAGAGAAGAAAGGCTAAGCATCTAACAGAAACGGTACCATTCCTCTTAGGTACGCTAGAAATGAGAGCATACAATTGCCCTCTCGCTGATCTTGTCCTTATCTTCCTTTGTGGATCAAGCCATACCAACAAGTTGCTTATTCTTAAGCTTGTGTCCTTTATCCTTGCTCTTATTATCCCTTCTTATAACTTCGGTAACAGGTCTCTCGAGAACTTCCTCCATCGCACGGGAAAACACTTACGTAGCTAGACAAGAATTAGTCGCAGTTAAAACTACTATGACTACAGATGGAGGAAAGAAAGGAAAAGAGGTTCAATCAAGGAAACAAAGGATAGTGCTAGTGGCTTTTGGGGAATAGCCCTAAAAAAACTTTTCTTGAAAAATGCTTCTTTGAAAACGGTTTCTCAAATAGTTTTCAGAAGGTTTTTAAAAACTTTTGCCCAGTCTGGTAACCTGGCTCTGATACCAAATGTAACACCCCACCTCCGCTAGGGTCACTCACAAAGGGAATGCACTAGGTTTGGTGAAGCATTATCGAGGTAAACATGCACAGAAATATTACAAGACAGAACATGCATATAAAACAGCGGAAGTAAAACAAATTTCATTACCTTATAAAATAAGGTCTAAAGCCTTTTACATCAGAATACATCAAAACCTGTCTTGCAATAGTAGAGAAGAATAAAAACTTTTCATAAATTATTCCCCAAATAAACTGTAAGGTAGCCATAGCCAAGAAAAGTCCAAGCCATGCATGATGACCTTCAAGCAGAGGAAGTCCGAACTAATTAACAGTGTTTCCTCCCTGAAAACCTGGGGGTGGGGGAAACGGAAGACAAAGAGGCGAAAGAAAACGAGGTCAGTCATAAAGACTCGTAAGTCCTATCTACTTCCAGCATAAAAACAGGTAAAGGTAACTTGACATGCATAAACTGAAAGTAAACATAAGGATGACAACAAGATAGATAAGCTAAACCAAGATAACTGGATGAACTACTGTAGCAAGGTAAACTAAGGTATCATGATAAACTACGGTGTCAAGATAAATCAAGGTATCACATCGTCAAGTTTCTATCAAGTATACTATCACAAGGTATCTATCATGTATAACATCCCACAATATCTGTCATGTATATTTGCTCTGCACCTCTCGTACTAGTATCTCAACCCGCGTCATGTGTTAACTATGAATGTCCCTTGCCCAATGTCATGTAATGGTCCATGTCAACCTAATATATAGCATACGTAGGTTTTCCCAATTCGTATGTTTCTTTCCATGTATAAGTTCAGTCCTTTGCCGTAGGCCATACGGGCCTTCCCATGTAAATCTATACCACCTCAACGTAGTACCATTTTATCCTTGAAGTTGTTTTGGACTGCTACCCTTGATCTGGTTATGCTTTCTTACCATGAACTATCGCGTGTTCACTTAGGATTTATGCCACCTAGGACCACTAGGGATTATGCTACCTAATGAACGTTTCCGTGTCTCGGTTTGGGTTCAAGCCACCTAGGGCCACTAGGGATTATGCCACCCGTCAACCACGCCCTTTATCCCACGTGTGTAACGTGAATCGTTTTCCATGTCTAGTCGCACATGTATCTCAATGTGCCATCCGAGTTCCGTGCCAGGGCAAATCAAGAAATACAGAACTCGGTCGGGAGCTTTAAGTCATCTGCCGATGCAGATATCAAGGTCTGTTTTTGTATCCGTGGCTATGGTCCCACGTGACCCCTCCCTCAACTACTGAAAGGCAATCCAAGAAAAATCATGTATGAGAACTACATCCCGGCCCCACTATAGCCCCACTTTCCTATGGGCCAACCTCACCCATGACTCGATAGCAAGAACATGGTCTATTGGGAGTTCTCTTCCTTTCCGTTCGTACACGATTGACTAAAAATGGTAGGTAGTCGACGATGCGCTATCTAGGGAAAAAACAAGAATCGACGACTCCACGCTAATTCATCCCAGTCTTTAGGTCGCTCGCATAGCAACCAAGGCATACCCTTGGCTCCTCTACCGCAGACCTTAACCTCTTGTGAGCCCAGGCGGATCAAATGCAACCTCATAGAGGGATACCAAGAGTATCCTCACGTCCCCCGAAGCTACCGCTTCGTCACCCAGTTCGTTGGAGCCTTTATCTAAGTCAGATAATTCGCTCCTCCTCGTGTGTTCAAGCGATGACCTACCATATCGGGTTACTCATCTATCTGTGAACTGGTCCAATTTCCTTGACTAAGAATTATTACTTAGTTATCCTTAACTAAGGTTTTCCACTTAGCTTCTCTTCCCGCTCTCCTTGTTAACTACAATTTTCGACCTAGTCCCCTGAGCTAGGGTTTTGTCTAATGGGTTAAGTGCTGTCACTCAAGTTCATGACTTAACCCGCCTACGAATCATGTCAAGATTGGCTAAGTATTTAAGTTCGATGCTTAGCCCTACAAGTTGGTTAAGTATACCAAGAAGCTCATGACTTAACCCTATCAAGTCAATTTGGTCAAGTATTTGTTTGTCTTAACCCTATCAGATTATCGTGTTAGATTGATTAAGCATAGATTATCTTAATCCCATCAGATTATCGAGTCAGATTGGTTAAGTATGGGTTAGCTTAACCCCATCCACTAATCGTATTACAATGGTTAAGTATATTCAAAAAGG
Organism: Allium sativum; assembly: GCA_030737875.1. NCBI lineage: Eukaryota > Viridiplantae > Streptophyta > Magnoliopsida > Asparagales > Amaryllidaceae > Allium > Allium sativum. Next base: position 7,262,999 of record CM060912.1, read on the forward strand.
TCTTGTGACTTAACCCTATCAGGTCCGCATGTTAGATTGGTTAAGTATAGGTTACTTAACCTCATCAAATCATCATGTATAATTGGTTAATTATAAGTTACTTAACCCCGTTAAATTATCATGTTACGTTGGTTAAGTATTGGTTACTTAACCTCATTGAATTACCAAGTTTAGATTAGTTAAGTGTTTAACTTAACCCCATCGAATTACCATGTTCAGATTAGTTAAGTATAGGTTACTTAACCCCATCTAATTACCGTGTTTAGATTAGTTAAGTCTAAGTTACTTAACCCCATCTAATTACAGTGTTTAGATTAGTTAAGTCTAAGTTACTTAACCCCACCTAATTACCAAGTCGGATTAGTTAAGTGTAAATTACTTAACTCCATCCCCTAATTGTCTTATATGGTTAAGTGTCATTAAGAAATCAAGTCCGGTTTAACTTAACCTACCCATTCATGTCATATCGGTTAAGTGTCATTAGTCAAAATTACTTAACCTTTTCATGTGGCATTAATTAGATTAATGCACCTCAACCTCTCACATTACACTTTGTTTTGGTTACTAGTTAAGCCGGGCGGGTCCTGGTAGTTTTACACCACACCCTAGCCTAACCTCGGGTTTTAAGTGCTATATGACCAACTACTCACATTGGGTCCTATTGTTTGCAGCCACTAGTTAAGCCGGGCGGGTCCGGGTAGATTTATGCTACAAACTCAACCCAACCTCGAGTTGGCCACTTTCATATTTGGTCTAGTGTCATGTTACACTTACAACCCACACATGTCTAGTTCAAGTTCCATATTTTCCTACGTGTCATGACCACATCATGAATGTCATGTTCTCATGTAAACCCCATGTCAAGTTTTTGTGTCATATTCACGTTTTTCCTAAGCTACCCAAACGTATTTCCAACCCAAGTGGAAGTTAGTCACATAGTAAGGATACTATGCTACATATTGGCCCCAACACATGCACGATGTCAAAAAGGGATTGGCCACAAACATGCATGGTATCATAAGGGGTTTGGCCTCAAAATATGCATAGCATCATAAGGGGTTTTTGGCCTCAAACATGTATAATGTCACAATGAGATTAGCCACAAACATGGAATTTGGCCACAAACATGCATAGTATCATAAGAGAGTTTGGCCACAAACGTGCATAGTATCATAAGGGAATTTGGCCACAAACAGGCATAGTATCATAAGGGAATTTGGCCACAAACATGCATGATAGCATAAGGGGTTTGGGTTCATTTGCATGCATAAGCCCCAAATTCAGGTCTTTGCCAATGTTTCACAAGTCAAATGGTTCCCAAAGGTTCATGCTAACATTCCATAGATAAAGATTCAAACTTGTAAGATAAACTTGGTGAAACATAACATGAATGGCATGATTAAGTCGCTAAAACTTAGCCCAAGGTCATAGATCATAGAAAAGGGGAAAAATTAGGTTCACATAGGCTAGCATGCTTATGTTTCATCGCATTTTATTCCATGTCACATTAGAACCACCGTTAGAATCTACAAGTAGCTAGAACTTACATAGCGAGGCTTAGGGAAGGATCATGCATCGTCTTGACGAAGAAAGGTGGCACCTTTGTTGAAGAATCATCATGAAACTTGCGTAGCAACGTTGATCCCTCATCGATTTGGTGTAGAAAGCTTGCACCTTTTGATTTGAACCCGATTTGAATGCATAAGTCCCTGGAGTTGGAGATGGAGGCCATGATCAAGATAGATTTTGGCAGCACTTAGTTGTAGGATTGATTTTAAGTGATTTAGGTTAGGTCCTAGGGTGTTTTTATAGAGATTAGGAGTAGTTTAGGCCCTTAGATTAACCCTAGGATAGATCTGAGCGCTCAAAATCCGTCACAGGCCTCCAAACATGTCTTGAGAAACAAGTCAGGTGCACCCAGGCCAAACTGGCCGACCACCCAAGTAGACAGGAGTGTCGACTGGGCAGTCGACACCACCTGTAGTGTGTCGACTCCCAAGTCGACTCCCCAGTCGACTTGGGGGTGGCAGAATTTTGCCCGCCTGTTCTGCTTGGCTGAATTTGAATTCTGAATTCAAATTTGAACTGTTTTTGAACTTGAAATTTTCTGAAAACTTTGACGGGCCATAACTTGGTCATACGGACTCCGATTTTCGAAAACTCGGACTCTATTTCACGTATTTTTCCGAGACGAACGCAATGGCACAGCCCGTTTCCCTTGATTCAGATTTTATCATTTAATTCTGCCTTGATTTACGTTATAACATGTTATTCAAAATACGGGTTGTTACAAGACTTGCTAAGCTAAAGCCCGATAACTTAACAGACATTCAATGGACTGAATTTATTGAAAAGAGGACCTCTGTTAAATTTCAAATAAATTATATTATCATCTTCAGTCTTTTAAGTTCAGCAATTGACCTTCAGTGTCACAACAAAGTTATTTAAGAAAACAGATCTCCCCTTCGATGATATATGCAACACAACAAAGATGTACAGTTCATGCACACATTTTCATATTTCATTCCTTTTGTTTTTTTGATCAAGTTAAGTCTAGGATAATGATACAAAAAGTATACTGCTCTATGCTATTACAGTGACACATGGTTGATGTTAAACTATTATTTGCTTTAAATTCCATTATCAATATTTTTATATTTCCATGTGTTTCTTAGATATATTTACTCTTTCATTAAACCCAGGCTAAAAGTATTCTGATGAAGCAAATAAGGAAGAAGCATACTCATCCACATACAATGAGTCGGTTAGGATATGCGCGGTTAGAGCAAAAATTGGTAAATTTTATAAATTATTTTGTAAATGTCTTTTGTATTGTTTTATGAATTTCAGTCATATTTATTATTAATATGTATGTCTGGCAGAAGAAGAAAAATCCTGGTCAAGAAATAACTAGAGCAATGCCATGGACTAAGGGACATGTGAAAAAAATTGGAAATCCAACCAGTAAAGCTGTTGAAGACACTATTGTACAAATACAAATTCCTTCCATGTATTTTATGTGGTTTATCATTGACATATTAAATTTACGTTACATCAATCGTTGTTTTTAGAAAAAAAATCCAGCAATTCAACGAGTCACAATCAAACACGACGAAGCGCTCATTGAAAGATGTTGCTCTTTTACATGCTCTAGGCTCGGATCCACTGGTAGACTAAATGGACTTGAGTTTGGAGTTAAGATGTCTAAATTAAAGTCCCAGTCACATTGTAACAAAGCCGTTATTTCCCTTGAGGAGAAAATTAGAGAATTACAAGCCAAAGTTGATGTACTATGTGAGGTAGTCATATGATTTATTTTATTGCAGTAACATAATTTATCATATTTTATGAGAACTTTTACATGTCTATTTTTATTTTTTCCGGTCAACATGTTGATAAGGGCGACTCTACTGAAGTTGAAGCTAGAAGATTAAATGTACAAGTAATTGTAAATATGTTTTTTATTACTCAAGTCATTTCCATTTGGCTGAACCATTTTCTTTAATGTTCATCAGTCAAATCTTGCTGGGTTACATACTCCTTTGGTTGGCGCTAAATGCAAGTTAATGAGTTGGTATAAGGAGGGAGAAGTGGTTGCTGAAGGTGAAATCTTCTCAACGAATCCTACTGATTTGGTTCATTTCAAACCCCTAGGGCTTGATGCTTGGAGGCTTTTCGTTGAGTTTGCAGTAAATCCAGAAGCTTTTTTATGGCGAAGCACAAATGAGTTTAGGAATGTGGGAGTTGCTATAGGGTCTACGGTTGCATGGAGCAAAGACTGTATCTCATTTGATCTGTCTTAGTGGTTAAATAGATGATTTTCGTTAAACAGTTGTGTTCTTTCTTTCTATATTATGTACTTTTTTTTGCATCAGGTACTTCTCTGGCATTCTGTTATTGTAGTTTGTAATAATGAACTTATTATTGATGTTTAATTTAATATTTTTCCGTCTACATAAACCCTTTTTAACTCCGCCAATGCAACTATGCATTGCCGGTCCCAAGCCCGGACAAAGGAGGAGGGAAAAGGATGCATACTTCGAACTGTTGGCTACGGCTCATATTTACTTGATCTCAGGTCAACGTTTGTCACTTATTCATTTTCCAGATTGTTGTTTAGTACCTGTAATTCTCAGTGTGACATCTCATTACTGTTGTGCTTGTTGTAGCTATCAGATGCAGACTTAGCAGTATGTGACTTTCCTAGCTTTCTTTCTGGTTGTCGCGGCCTTCAAGCAGCCTCGGCTGCTGCTTCCTTTGGCTCAGAGGGACACGGGTAATGGAGTTATGATTCAACCGACAAAGGTGGCTTGCTGTCAAATCGTCCGCAGAACAAGAAGTGAGCAGGTTCGAGATTAGCAGAGGCTTGGTATGTTTATTTTTTCCAGTCTATATTAATGCAATTTCTGCATAGTCAATGAGTACATTAGTCATGATAATCATATGAAATAAGCTTAATCATTTCTACTGAAAATGGCTAATAAAAACATGAGAAAACCCTTTAGCCAGCTATCTACAAAGGTAACATCTACTAAATTGATTCGAACCAGACATTAGAACTATCAATGGCCGATAAATTTTAGTTCGCATCATTCATTAGAACTATTAATGCTTCAACTGCACGGATTCTCTTCAATTGGTATCTTAAGAGAAGAACTTATGTGAGACTGCTTGATTTATTAATATGAAACATGCATATAGTTTATTTTATTTTAAAATATTTCAATTTACTTTAAGCTTTAACTTTTTACTATGTTATTAATGTATTTGCGGTGTCGATTTTTCAATATGTCGAATCATAGTACAAACTATTGAATTTTTTTTAACTCCTTTTATTTGGATAAGGAGGTGACTTTTTTAATGTTTTTTCACTTTGTATCTATTTCAAAATAAAGACTACACAATTTAGCGCATTTCTATAGAATATCGTAAGCTGAAATGTTGCTTAGTTAATCGTAGATAATCCTTCAACAAAGGTTTACAATGAAAAGAAAGGAAAACATCTTTGCCAAGTAGTACGAATTCTATAGCGGTTAAAAATTGGTTAATTTGTGAATTAAAGTTCTGATTTTTTTCTTCTGTGCACGTTTTGATAGTACGCACTATGTGGAATCTTCAATATCATTGTATCGAATTAAACAAAATCTATTACTTAAACCTAAAAACAGAACTTCCAGTCGCTGATAATCGGCATAAGCCTGATGAACGAGCAGGAAAATATATTACATATTCTTGAAGTACTTGACATTTTTGTTATTTGAATTAATATAAGAGGTTATATAAATTTTATACGAAATTGACTGACGATACCATATTTGAATTTATAATTTACTTTTTTGTATACTTCCTAGACATACATGTCTAATTTACTTATCTCTAAATAAAGTCAATGTCTATTGTTAATATATTTTTCCTACGATCTTTCTTATTGAAATGAAAAATATTTGGTTTCCAGTACTGATTATAACTAAAAAATCACACAATGCAAAATTTACTATAGTAAGATATGTGATGGTGAACGTTGGTGCAGGGTTAATCATGCAATGAGACACGTTCCACATTTTTTTTGGACGAGTCTGCAAATTAATCGTAAGGGATCCTTTATTTATTTAACTCCACTGGTCAAATAGTCACTCCAACATTTCAAAGCCATATAATTGGAGCTTCAATTATATTTGATTTAAGTAGAATCAGTGTACTGTGTGGGAAGAGAGTCCTTCATGTTTTAATCCATTAAAAAATTGATTTTTGATTTGCAATCGCAAGTCAGTTCTCATGTTTCCCTATTTGATGACATTGAAAGCTCTTCAGATGCGCCTACACTGAATTTTAAATGCAAAGATTGTGAATTCTTAAAATGTAATTTGATAAAATGGGGTACTTTTGGCTAATGGAAAATGCAATTGGAAATTTGAAACCTCTTTTATGCATGTGTTTAACTGGTAAATCAAGTTATTTGCATCCGTGGGATGTTATTCATTCTATGCGTGCCAAGTCTCTACGGTCTTTGGCTGTTTTTTTGCTTATGTATTTCCTTCTTGTGCTTCAGTTGGAAAATTTTCTACCTCCCTTCTTGCTTTAGATGAAATGGATGTGATATTTGGGATTAAAAAAGACACTATTGCATTAAACTGTTTATTGTCGGCATTGTGTAGGAAGGGGTACACGAGTGTTGCACACGATCATGTTAAGTTAAAGAAGCATGAAGTGCTTCTGCATGCCGATGTTTTTGCAATATTGATGGAGGGTTGTGAAATGGAAAGAGGTACTAAACATGCTCGGGTTTATAGGCAAAGACCGGAATAATCTGCTAACATGTGATTCCTTCTTATGTTGTTTGTTAACGGAGCCAACTGCTAAAGCCTTGAGGTATTTGCGATATCGCAGTGATCACAAGAGCTATCCTGGGATGAAATTAGTTTACAAGGGCATTCGGTGCATTTGTTAACAATGACAACGCAAAAGGAACGGGTATAATATAGAAGATTCTTTTAGGGACGGATGCAATCCCGATGAAGAAGTGTTTTATTCAATGATATCCTTACTATGTGATGCTGATAAACCAAAAAAATTTCTGAAGTATTTCGATGAAAATGTCGATGTACGAAGTTTTTCCAAATGGAACAACATACCTCTATGGTTTGAGTCTTTGCTTAGAGCGAGTTGACTGAAGGAGACAACAAGTATTTTTGATGAGATGGTTAAAAATGAATTTTCCCTTGATTTCTCAAGATGCGATAGGGCATTACATGCATTTACAAGAGATAAGCACTGGGAGAGGATTGGATCTTTTTGGGTTAAGGTTTGGAAGTGCGTGACAATGAATGGCTATCCTTATAAATCTGGGAATAAATTAGTGAAAGTATTATAGATAGTAAACTTCAAAAGCTCGCTAGGTTGCAAATCATATGATCCATTTGAAGGTGAAGGTCACTTCAGCAAATCTTTTAATGCTGAAGAATTATGTTATAAGAACTAGTAATGATAAGCTTATCCAAAATTGGAATGAACGTATTACCATATCATTTTGAAATTCATAACTGAACATGGTGGTGGAGCTTCATTCAATCCAATCCTGAGTTTAGGACTTCCGATTTGGTCCGTAAGGTAAAGAGTTGAAAGTGGAGTAGACTTTACATCTTTTTGTTTTTTTTGCCACTTCGTTTATGATCTAAGGTTATATTGCTATTTTTAATGAATTATTCTTTGAGAATTTTGTTATTGTATCAATCTACCAATTGTGCTTTCTATGATGAAAGGTTTGGTTTAGGACTTGCAACCGGCCTCTTTTTTTCACGCTCAACTCCCTTGTCTATGAAAAGAACATAATACAATAAATATATGGATTAATTTTTATTATTGTTAATTCTTTTTGTATTGTGCTTCAAACTGATAGATATTTGTAATTTACAAAATAGCGGGACTCTACGTTTTTATCATTCAACTGCCTTCTCAATCAATATCTCCTTTGGCAAACAATTTTAAACATATTATTCTTTGAGGTCATCGAGATGGCATGCTACATGCACGTTCATTACAATAAATTATTGGTAAGGTATGTTATCTACATTGAGCATCCTAACACATATGGCACTATGGTTGATATAGAACAAATTTGTTTAGTTCCACGTCGAATTCTATCTTTAGGAACACTGTCTGATTTGTTTGATCATTTGTTAGATTCTGCCACATTTTGAATGGAAAACTTAATTACGATTTTGATGAAGTTGGGGGACAAATTTATTCTTACATCATCTCCAGGCGTAGAAAATTTGTGCCATGATGCCATGCCATATTGCTTATCAGGAAATTGGTACCTTTTGTTTGATTCTATCTTCTTCTGGACCATTTTCTGCTTTTGATATATTATCAATTGCATGTTTGAGAAGTTGAACTATGCCATGTTTTAAAGATTTTTTTCTTAATGTCATTCCTTTTCTCCATATTTCTCAATTTTCAGATTATCGCTTTCACTTATTTATTTTGATATGCAGGGTTGAAGCAAATATTGGGAAGGCTACTATGTCCAAATTGTGAGAATTTTTTTTTAGGTGGATTTAACTATCTTGGATAACAAATAATGTGTTTGTCGATGCAGGCTATACAATGTTGGCTTGTTTTACGGTTAATCTGCAGACTAAATGGAGTTTTTGTTTTATTTGTGGATTGTACATTGTTAGGCTGATTATATTTCGTTACTAATAAAGGCTTTTTAATTTTGTTCAGCATGTACAGATATGTTTTTTTGTAGATTTGCGCATATATGTATATGTGTGTATGTGTGTGTGTGTATATATATATTAAAGACAACGTTTGTGAATGTTACATAAAACATGTATAGGAGTCTCGTTGATTACTTATATGCAATGTCGTAATTTTTTTTTATAATACTTCTAAAATGTTGTTAAAAGTTATATCAACATCGTTAGGTAAACATGGTTGGAATTGCCAACACAACGTTTGAAATTTCAAAAACGAGTCGTATAAAATGTTGTATATGCCACTTTTTACAAAATCTCAACAATGTTTTAAAATATATATTTTACCATACATAAAAAACATTGAATGAACAATACACAACGATTTTTTATCGACGTTGGAAAATTTCGTCGATGTTTATAATACGTTTTAAATACTATATTTTACAACATACAATGATCGTCTTGCAAAGTTAATGATCGTCTTGCAAAGTTTTCTGATTAACATATAAGAATTTTTCCATGGTACTAAAATGTTGCAAATATGTTATTTGCAACGCTTTATGCAACGTTAAACAAGTGTTATAAAAAATTTGTGAATTATGTAACGGTGGATTACACAACGACATGAAAAACGTCGTTAATATGCTTTAACGACGTTTATTCACCGTCGTAAGATGCTTTTTTTTGTTGTAATGAACTAATATGTCCTTAAAGAGGACAATTTTTTGGCGTTCATGTGCAAATACTATCTCTTTTACTGTAGTTGACAATCAATTTCTAGAAATATACAAACAGTGGAATAACTGGTGAAACTGCATCAATTTCCTATTCATGCATTTGTAAAACTCATAATTTATGCTGAATGAATTAGCATAGCACTCCATGAATAATGAAATCTCCCACTTCCAACCCGTTGATGAACCATTTGACTGTACACCAGTTAATAACATTTTGTAGTCTGCAGAAATAAACATTAGTGGGAATAAACTATCCAAGAGAAAACTGAAACTACACAGGTGGTGTTATAAATTGCATGGAGCCGAATAATATTTAAACTCAATTAAAGAGATGAACAGAAATAATATTTGAACTTATTGTGCTATCGATTTTCCAAATATTACCTATAATTATGTGGTGTAGCACAATACATTCCAAGCAGCAACTAAGTTGCATGGAAAGAATATGGTTCTTTTAGACTTGTTAAATTTCAAGATATTCAAGTAGGTTTTTCTCCTAGTAATCAAAAACTTAGAATCCGACAAAGTACGGAAACAAACAATAACATTAAAAATGGATACCTCCTCCGTTAATCAAGTGCTAATCATAATGCGAACTTTGCAAGAACAATAACATGAATTGTTTTGTTGGCAGACAAACATACAGAAAGAAAAAAAAAACAGAGAAGCCAATAGTTTAGACAATAGTAAAGAATTTTTGCAATGACCTGTCATTTTTTTCTGCTTTTCCTCACTTCTTTCCCACTGATCTTATAGCATGCAACCTTCTTTTACTCTACTTTCACTTCCTCCCTCTTCAATCCAAGCATGCTTGCTTTTGAAACATGAGCTTTATATTTTCCGTCGAGTTCTCTAATTATTTGTAGGACCTACAGGCTAAACTTGTTTGTCTAAAGGGGAATTATTGGAATGTATCAGACATATAAAAGAGATTGGGTTAAATAATTCTCTGGCATATTGAAATATGTACAGAATCGATGACATTTGCTGGTTCGACTATTCTCATCATCAGAACTACACCTAAATATAAATATTTTAAATAGCAAAAAGCCAAAAATGCCAAATTTTAACCTGCACTAACAAAATGCTCTATACGGAAACCAATAAAAATAGAACTATGTGCATACTCGGTGTTATTTAGTTTAATGTTTTTATACACACAACCCATCAAATGGAAAGCAACAAATTATTCCAGACATGTTGTATGATGCTGAAAGTATGCAAATTATTCCATTTCATGGCTAAAAATGGTATCCATAATTTGAAAAGTCCATTTATATGATGCTGAAAGTATGCAGATATTGGTGGAACAAAGCTAACTGATCAGAAATAGCATAGTGGTGATGGGACTATGATATCGCAGCAACATAAATTATCATGGACATAAAAAAATGATAGATATTACTTTCTTTTTCCATTGATTGGTTGAGGGTTTTGTATGCTTCTCAAGTACCACTGCCGCTGCAAGCATAATACCATCAAGCTCATTGGTCTATCCACGTCAGCTTTCTTCGATTTTAATTAAGGCATCTTTAGGAGAATCAAGTTTTTTCTGTACATAAGCATGTTGTATGGTCAGGCAATCAATTTGTCACATTAGAATAGAAATCAAATTAAAATCACGAAGCAGTAACACACTGATGTTTAAATTAATAAGTTGACGATAGCAGAAAAACAAACGTTTAGTATATTGTTAAATAAAAAATTGTGATGAATAAAAAGATTACTTAATCACCGATAGTAAAGGGAGACAAAAAGTACTGCAATTTAAAAAACCGACAGTGTACACACTATAAGTGTCCATTCCAAACAGTAATATAGTGGCAGTACAATTGAAACTTGAGGATGTTTTCTTTGATAGCAAAAAGCTATTTTTTAATGCTAAATGAGTATGGTTAATTAACTTGTAGAATAACATATTGTGTACCAATCAGAAATTATATATTATTAAACTTGAAGCCCGTAGTTAAATCATCAGAACATGATAATAGTTTTTGTAAGCGTCATTACAAAAAGACTTGATGTAGTAAAAATTACATCTAATTACCTTTTGTATGCTAGGAGTTCTAGCAAAGAAATGACTAAGATAAATACCTAATCAATTTAAAGCAAGGGAACGACTGTGAAATTATGACTGCACACAGTGAGAGGAAAAAGAAGTAATTGTTGTAGTATGCATGAAGATTGAAAATGCTTACACCTTATAAAAGTTGGCATTATGAAATCTAATATTGAAGGAGATAGTGTAGGAGCAGAAGCGTATTCAGTTCTGGAAGGAAAGTGGAAAATGAAATCGAGGCAAGGCAGAGGTTTACCAAGCTTTTTTTGGTTTGTGTAATACAAACAAAATATTAGACATAGAGGAGGTATCTTGAAACTGTGGTAAAGAATTATTCTACAAAAGCAAGATGGTGTTCTTGTTTTCATATTTAAGTATCTGAATACATACAACATAACATACAACACACTAGCTTAGATGAATACACACATTATATATGAAGTTACATGCTTGAAAAAGCATGGAAGGACAATCAAACCATTTGTTTTAACAAATAACGCACTGCAATTAATTTTGACATGAAATCATCATAGTGAATAAAAATACCTAATTTCTTTACTTGAAAATGTTGTCCAGTAGGGATCCATCACTGTCCTTATGATTCAGCCTCCTCGATTTACACCACTAATAGAAAGGTTCGCATTTCTGTATGCTCTAACTTAGAGTGTTGTAGCAACGATCCTCAAACAATTTGGGATCTGGACTATCTCAAAGCGATGTAAACGTGGATTGGTGGTTTGATCTTCAGCATATCCTTGAGAAGGAAAAAAAGAAGGCTGCAGATCCCCTTTCCATGCGCTAAACTATATTTTTTCATTTAGATCTAGAAGATGAAGTGAACATTTAAGTCGATAAAATGACCGGTGAGAGAGAAAGATTCAAGAAAGAAACTGTCAAGTAGTAGCGGGAGCGGTTTCTATTAATTGATCAAATTGGGAGAGCATCGTGGGCTGTAGAGTCTGTTTGATGCGGTGTATGATTTTTAACCATCCGATGTCTTTTCTCAGATTAAATCTCCTCCACCCTTTGTCTTTTGGTTTGTCCTATCAAGGGATTTTATTATATAGATTATGGGCTACCTATCTAGTTAACCGCAAGTGGAATGGAGTTTGCATACGCTATCAACCACAATGCGGTTAACAACTATTACCTAGAAGTGGTTTTTTTTTGAACCCATACCACTTAACTGCCATCACTAATGGGTGGTAAACAAATCTGATATCCACTGTCAACATAAAAAGCATACTGTACAATCATGCTCATGCCTTGGTGTTAACCAAGTTTCTTTCTTCTACTCTTCTTAAGTAACCATTTTCTATTCTACATGTCATTTGCATCCTTAAGTCTGCATACCTTTAGTTCAACTCACATTTAACTTATCGTTGTCAAGCTTGTGCATCAACTTTTAATATAGTATATGAAAATCATTGAATCGTTGTAGACTTACGACAGGATTTTTGGAGATGATATACTCATTGCTGAAGGTCAGCTAAAGGATGTCAGTTGGTTTATCCATTCTGAGAACTTTTTAAATGAAACTTTGATTCTTCCTTACAAACGTACCTTTAGCGCTGTTGGCTTAAAAACACTGAAATTTGTAACTTATCTAATGTTGACTCATTAACTGCTTTCTTTTTCGTTTTTTAGGTTTTACATAAATACTTTAGTATCTAAATTTTGAAATCTATATACGTGGAAGAATAACAGTCAGTTGATGGGACAAGGATACATATGGAACATGTTTCAGGTATCTATGTTACGCTGCTACTTTGGCTGACATCTTCAGGAAACAACCTGTCAAGTTTCTTCTGTAAAGTGTCTGGACTTATCTTTACAAATCGAACTTGTGTTTTCTGACTTGGGCTCTTACATATGGGCTTGTATTTCTTTCCAGCCCACTTGCGTTTTGTACACTATATATATATCTTGTATCATCCGTATATGTTCATGTTATGAAAAATTAATAATACAGTAATTTCTTCATTCCTTTCGAATAACAAAATCAATCTTTATAAAAGTTTTACATGGTATCAGAGCTCTCTCGCCAAACGGCAGATCATCGCATTACCTTTTCTCGCTGAACAAGTCCAGAGAAGTGTTTTTTGAGTCTCCTCAGTCTAAAACTCATCATCGGAGAGCAACCTCTCTGATCTTGTAGCAGCTGTTCTTATCAGATCGTGCGTGCCAAGCCGGAATTTACATTCACAGCGGCTACAACGACCTTTTCTGGTCATCTGAGATCTTGAATCTCATCATTTGACTCATTCTTGGTCAAGAGTACCAGTTCTTGCATCTTAAAAGACGTAAGAATTGCCTCTGTTATTTCCCTTTAACCTCCTCCAGCATTGGCTGCCACCTCAAGCTCAGGTGACCTCGCCATACGCTATTTTCTTGCCAGTTGATACACCATGGCTGGACCAAGTGATGAAAACTCGTCTTCCACATCAAGAACAGGCACTGTTGATCCTCCTGGTAACACTCAAGCGCTTGTAAAGCCCAAGACTCAAGTGATAACCACTCCACTCGATGAAGAAAATTTCCTCTTATGGAAGTTCCAATTTGAGACAGCCTTGAAAGGATATGACCTTCAAGATTATGTCAATGGAACCAGATCCATTCCCCTAGCCATGATTCTGGATAAAGATGGACAAATGATTAGCAATCCAGCATATGTGCATCACCAAAAACAAGATAATCTACTATCCTCATGGCTACTCTCATCTATCAGCACAAACTTATTATCATAAGTCATATGATGCAACTCGTCTCATGAAATATGGTCCACCATACAACAAATTTTTAACTCACTGTCATCTGCTCGCATTATGCATTACAGAAGGGAATTTCAGAATGCAAGAAAGGGAGAGATGACTATGAGAGAGTATATTGCAAAGGTTAAAACACTTTTTGACAAACTAAAGCATTGGGACACTACATTTCAGATAGTGAACATGTGCTTACGCTGACTAATGGATTAGATAAAGAATATGAATCATTGGTTACCTTTATTGCCACACAACCAGTTTTACCTGATATTCAAACTATCTACTCTGCATTACTGGCACATGAGGGTAGAGTTGAGCAAAAGAGGGCATCTCAAATTGATTACAGTTTGAGTCTTGCATCAAATTCAAGAAGTATGAGTAACAATCAAACAAGAAACTTACCGGGCTTTGGAAGGGGTAACAACCAAGGTCAAAAAGGAAACTCAAACCAGAGAGGAAGATCCAACAGTGCAAGTCGTGTTCATTGTCAAATCTATGAGAAACCTGGGCATACAGCAAACAGATGTTACTTCAGGTTCAATATAAATGTTAATAACTCTCAACCACGTCAACCAGGCACAAGGGGACCCAATGTCATCAGGGCACAAGCCAATCAACAAAGCAAATCTAGTGGGGAAACCACTACAACTATCAGTGATGACTCCAGCAAGATTGAGGACATAAATAGTGAGGATTGGTTTCAAGATTCAGGAGCAACCAACCACATCACCAATAATCTGCATAACCTCAATCTTGGAAACAGGAATTACTCAGGTACACAAGATATTCAAACTTGCAATGGTGAAACTATGAATATATCTCATATTGGGGCAGGTGTTGTTAAAGGTAAGAGAAATCTCATCCTTAACAATCTACTTAGAGTTCCAGATGTTAAAAAGAATCTTATTAGTGTATCACAATTTGCTAAAGATAACAAGGTGTATTTTGAGTTTCACCCCAATCACTGTCTAATTAGAGATATACTAAGTAAAGATGTGTTATTACAGGGTAATTTGGATAGTGGTTCATACAAGTTCAGCAACACTCAATCAAGATTGAGAAATGATAAAACTTGGTGTTGTAATGCTAGCATACAATTTAATGATGTCCGTAATAAGGATGAGCATGATAGTGATGACTGTAATGAAATCAAAAATGATTTGAACTTTTGGTATTGTAAACTAGGGCACCCTAGTTATGACATTGTTGTGAGAATTTTAAAAGATAATGACATTCCATATAATCACTCACCTGTTTCTAGCATATGTACACATTATTATGCTGGCAAAAGCCACAAATTACCTTTCAAAGGGTCTGAAACTGTTTACACAAGGCCTTTGGAATTAGTGACAACAGACCTATGGGGTCCTGCACCTTTATGTTCAAGACAAGGCTACAGGTATTATCTCTCCATTGTTGATGCTTACATAAGATATACCTGGATTTTCTTTCTCAAGGCCAAATCTGATACTAATAATATTATGACACAGTTTGTTAACTTCACTGAAAGGCAATATAACTGTAATATTAAGGCTATACAAAATGATGGGGGCAGTCAGTTTTTCCCTTTAAAAGGATTTTTTGCTAGTAAATGCATCATACATAGAACCACTTGCCCCTACACTTCAGAACAAAATAGCATTATAGAAAGAAAACATCGACATATTGTTGAAACAGGATTAATATTATTATCTAAGGCATCTCTACCTATGAAGTACTGGTATGAGGCATTGAACACTGCAGTGCATTTGATAAATAAAATGCCAACAAAAGTGTTGCAATACAAAAGTCCTCATGAGATGTTATATGGAAATAAACCAGACTACAACACTCTGAAGACTTTTGGATGCATGTGTTATCCATGCATCAGACCATACAACAATCATAAACTATCTTTTTGATCCAGCCCATGTACCTTCTTAGGGTTTGCAAACAATCAAAAGGGGTACATATGCATGGATTAGAAGGGAAAAATCATAATTTCTAGGCATGTTGCTTTTGGTGAACTTGTATTTGCGTTTGCGCAGAAAGGAAACACAAGCAATCAAGAGACTGAGCATAAAAAGACAACAATGGGTCGTATTCCTAAGCTTTCAGAATGGAATGCAGACATAGATGAACAAGAGCAGACATATGTTACATCAGCCACACCAACTATATCCAGCACTTGATCTGGATATAGTTCCAGTGAGCAAATGAGTGAGGGTGATCAACACCAGACTAATGACACAGATGACAATGATAATCAAAATGACAGCAATAGTGATGACATATCAGAAAGCAGCAATCATGAAACACCAATACAGGGCCCACAGACAGGACATCACATGACAACTAGAGGAAAAAGTGGCATTTTCAAGCCTAAAATCTATATTGCACTTCAGAATGATCATGAACCTACCAGTGAACCAGACACATATGATCAAGCAGTTAAGTATAAACAGTGGTGCAAAGCTATGGATGAAGAGTCTGAAGCATTGATGAAAAACCAGACATGGAGTTTGGTACCTAAACCTAAGAACAAGGATGTGGTGACTCGCAAGGGGACTTATAAATTAAAGAAGGATGCTGGTTGCAACATCATTAAGCACAAAGTGTAACACCCCGTAATTCTATAACGCTAAGATTCAAAAATCAAGGCAGAGTTAAAGGTCAAAATCAAAATCTTGGGAAATGGGCTGCGCCATTGCGTTCGTCTCGGAATTCTGCACGAAAACGAGTCCGAGTTTGCGTAAATCGGAGTCCGTATGAGGGAGATATGGCCTCCGGAAGTTTCAGAATTCAGTTTAAAATTCGAACAGACAGAAAACAAATTCAAATTTCAAAAATCGGGCCGGATTGGCCAGGGCGGGAATTTTCCCGCCTAAGACACCCAGGTCGACTGGGTAGTCGACCTGGGGCACCCAGGTCGACTACATAGTCGACCTGGGGGTCGACCCCCCTGTTTTTCCAGCTTTCTGCACCTTGTTCGTTCTGATATATTTGGTCGCGTTTTCTGACCAGGTTCGTCCACCTAACACTATATAAACAGCCCTAGTCTTCCTCTCTATTCACAATTCTTTTCTACCCTTATGCTGCAAAGATGCTTGGCGAACATGGCTTCTTCTCCTCCTCTTAATTAAATAATAAATAGAATAATATATATAAAATAAATCAAGACGAGGAGATGCTGCTAAAAGACTTTCAAGAAGAGGTTCAAGTCAGGCTAGGATTTCAAGTGAAGAATCAAAGGCTAGCTCAAACGGTTTCGAGCAACGTCGCACGAATCATAGCAACGCCATCATTCTTTTCTAATCTAAATCTCTGTAAGTCGGTTACTTTTTAGATTTGAACGTTTCTCTCTGTTCGTGACATGAATTAAAGGAATAAAAGAATATGCCAAATCTTTCTATTCGAATCTGTGCCTACATCTTTGGACCTAATTAAGAACCGTTATGATTTGATGACTAATTAGGCCTTGCCTATGACTGTGAACAGTGCCTATGACTATAAACCTTGCCTATGACTATAAACATTGCCTATGACTGTGAACAGTGCCTATGACTATAAACCTTGCCCACGACTATAAACATTGCCTATGACTGTGGATAGTGCCTATGACTATGAACATTGCTTATGAACATTGCTTATGACTGTGACTGTGACTGTGACTATGAGGATAATTCCCTTGACCATGAACACAAACCTATGCCTTTGATTAGGAAAAATAAACTATTACCTATGACATAACAAGAACAACTGTGATTCATGACTAGGAAAGTGTTGCTTAAGTTTTGTGACTATGAAATTGGGTCTAAACCCGATTATCTATTCTGTCTGTTCTTAGTTTTCTTTGGTTTTAGACCTTGGGAATTTACCTATTAAGTTAGGTCTACCCATGTTCTTGAACCAACTCTGTCTATTCTTGGTTTTCTTTGGTTTTAGACCTTTGGAATTTTCCTATTAAGTTAGGTCTACCCATGTTCTTGAACCTAAGTCGTTATTCAAGCCTTTTTATGCCAGTTATTATGTCCATCCTTTTTCATAGCATCTTTGGTTCATCCCCTATTTTCTACGAATCTAGATTTATCTATAATCTAGATTGAATTACGATTATACGAACGGTGGGAATACGATTTGGGGAAAATATGAAATTTAATAGAAATGTAGTTTTTAACTTGGAAATTGGCATAAATTGGGAACATGTATTATGGCATATTCATAGAAATGCCAATGGGATAAATTTGACATGAATTATAGGATGTGAATCTAGTATTGACTTGTAAATCTAGCATTTACATGAATTATGAACTAGAATAATAAGTCTAGTTTGACATGAACTGTAATTAGAATGTTAAATCAGAATTGGATTAGCTAATTTGGCATAATAGGTGTATTGGCATAAATTTCAAATTGGCCGTAATTGGGAATAATTGTCATGTCTAACAAAATCATGGTTAGTGACACTTAATTTGGTATAGTTTACATACCAGAAAGCATAAGTATGATATAGAGGGGAAATTGGGCCATAAGAATGAATGTTGACAATTTATATTAAAAGAGTAATTAGGAAATAAGTAAATTAGGAATAATTTACTTATAGAATTTGTCGTAAATGAGGAAATATAAATTTAGACAAATTAAAGATTTCTTAATGACATCTCTTTAATGACACACCAGAAAGTTCTAGGGTGACAGAGAGGATAGTGTCTAGGCTTGGGTTTGGAAAATACAAGTTTCCTGCTCTCCCTAGCTATCCCTAACTGATCCGACGAACGGGGTGGTTACTTTCAAAACTTTATTTGAAGATAAATTGAAACCCTTTGAACATAGAAGACACGAATATGCCTAACCCGAAGTTAGACTGAGTTGTGATGTAAACCTGCCCGGAACGAACCGGCACATCCAGTATTCGCAACAATATCTGTCTAATGTGAGTGGTCGCGGCTTTAATCTATTTAAGTAAAGCTAGAACAAGAATGGTAGGGTTAAGTTAACTAAGACACTTAACCAGTTCAACATGATAACTACACTGATGGGTGGGGTTAGGTTTAGACTGACACTTAACACAGTTAAGCTAGAGTGGGATGGTTAAGTCCATGGAGACACTTAACCAAACTCAAGGTAGCAAGACAAGATTTGTAGGGGTTAAGTAAAGTTAATACACTTAGCCAAATTAACATTTAACTAGACTAGAAGGTTGGGGTTAATTAAATACACTTAACTAATTTGATATGTTAGCTGGCCTAGACTATAGGGTTAAGTAAACTTGAACACTTAACCATCAGATTGTGATAAGGGAATAAGGCTAAGTCTAAAACATGAAGGGATAATACTTAACCATTAATAACATGTTAGTTAAAACAGATGGGGAAGGTTAAGTTAAAGAGGAACACTTAACCAATACAGGACGAACGGGTAGGGTTAAGTAATAAGAAATACTGAACCAATATAACTGGGTTTGTGGTCGGTTTAAGTCAACATGAATCACTGATAACACTTAACCAATTTGACAGGATAAATGAAGAGGGTTAAGTTAGCTTTAATTGACTAATGACACTTAACCAATCCAAATTGACGGGAAAGAGAACTAAGTGGTAAACCTTAGTTAAGAAAGCAAAGATTCTGGAAACTAAGTGGTAAATCTTAGTTAGTAAAACTAAGTAGTAGTTCTTAGTATAACACGGGAAGGAGAGAATGTCCATCAGAGTAGAAAGAAGGCTCCAACGAATTGGGTTACGAAGCCCGAGGCTTCGAGGGGACGTGAGGGTACTCTTGGTATCCCTCTGTGAGGCTGCAGATGATCCGCATGGGCCCACAGAGGATAAGGTCTGCGTAGAAGAGCCAGGGGTATGCCTTGGTTGCAATACATGGCAACCTAAAGACTAGGATGGACCAGCGTGATTCGGCGAGCAAACGGTAGCCCTGTGATAGTGACTCGTCGTCTACCATCCATCTTGAGTCAATCGAGATACGTGAAGCAGAAAGTCGGAGAACTCCAAAAGACCATATACTTGCTATCTAGTTATGGGTGAGGATGGCCGTAGGATAGAGGGGCACCGGGGGCCGGCGTATAGTTCTCATTTTACAAGGTGTGTCTTTCATTAGTTGAGGGAGGGGTCAAGTGGGACCATAGCCACTGGAATAAAAACAGACCTTAGTATCTGCATCGGCAGATATCTGAAAGCTCCCGACCGAGTTCTGTATTCCTTGATTTGCCCTGTCACAGGACTCGGAGCGCACATTGCAGGACATATGCATCTAGACAAGCGATAACGATTCGCGATACATGCGTGGGGAAGTCTAGGAACATATACCACTCTAGGTAGTGTGTCCTAGACTTAGGGGCATCGTTCGACAGGTAGCATAATCCCTAGTTGAACTAGGTGGCATAAATCCTGAATCCGAGAAGCGTTCAGCAGACAACGTAAAACTCTAGTTGAATCTAGAAAGCACTGGATAGAAAACCCTAGATTAGATCTAGGTAATAAATAATAAATGGATGCTTAAAGGCAAGGGAAAATACAGGGATTGGGATCATGTATCGTTACTAGTTGGGACACTAATTAGGTCGGGTAGAGATATAGAAACCAGTATAACATGGAAATAGCGAAGCAGCAAGAGCATTAGAGCATATCCAGTTTTAGCATACCTTATGATTATCTTGTCTAATCTTGCTGACCCTATCATCTTGGTGTTAACTTGTTTTCAGTTAATTCATGTCGTTTTGTTTTTCCATGTTCACATGCTAGAAGTTACTGAACTTACTCAGGCTTTATGTCTGACTCTGTTTTCCTTTTGTCTTCTTTTCTTCCGTTTCCCCCCAGGTAGTAAAGGAGGGAATAGTATAGCTCAGGTTAAGTTGGACTGTCACTCTTTATCAGCTTGAAGGTTTGTCGAAGTTTTGCTTGGATTCTCTTTCCAGATGCTATGGCTGGCTCTTGCTAGAATTGGGGAATATAAATGTATTTTTTATGCTTCTTTATTTTGTAAGATAGATGATACTGTGATGTTGTAAAGAAATCATTGTACAAACTATTTTATCAATAAAGCAAAGTTTTATTTTCCGCTGTTTAATTTCTGTCTGTCTTGTAATTTATCTGCATCTTTTACCCAAAATGCTCCACAGAACTTAGTGCATTCCCTTTGCGAGTGACACTAACGGATGTGGGGTGTTACACGTGGTATCAGAGCTGAAGGTTACCAGATCAGATAAAGGATTTGAAAAAATATTTTCAAAACGGATTTTAAAGGAGCATTTTTGAGAGAAAATATTTGCTTTAAAGACATATTCCCCAAAGCCATACGCACTATCTTCTCTTCCTCTGTTCAAATTCTTGTCTCGAGTCTCTGGGGCTCCTGGCTTTCTGGGAGGTAACCTCATCGAAGGGCAAAGTAGTGCCCGGCTTCCATCCATAGCCATAGTTGTTTCATCTACGGGCAGTTTTCTTTCAAAACTTATAGGGTTTTCTGGACGATGGAGGCAGTTTTCGAGAGATTTGTCAACATGACTACACACGGAAGGGGGTGAGGAGTTTGGCTAAGGAGCTTAACCCTAGGATGAGGAATTCATGGATGTAGACAGAGCACACGAAGGAGGAAGAAATTATAAAACCTAAGACAAGAGGAAGTATCTTTACTAGGGTATGATAGGGCATATACTTAAGGATAAGGGCAAGGACGAGGACGAGATTTTCAGAAGGACAAGTACATGCTTTCGCCACCAAGCATACCTAGGAGAAAGGTAGTCCAGTTGGAAGAGTCTAGTTTTCTGTTCGTGCTATTTCCTTAGGTTCTAGCGCTTCGCATTTGTTCATATCCTCTTCCATAGTTGAGTCTCTGCACCATAGTACTTGTATAGTAGAAGGATCCCACTAGAGTCTCAAATCCAGTTGGTGGACCGACCAGTTTATTTTTGGTTAGTAGGGATTTGAGAATAGCTATCGAGTTTGTTTTATCGTCTCATGTAGATCGTCTAAATTCGGAGGAGATATTCCTTGGGTGCTTGTCTGATATTGGTTTGGGCCTTTGGGGCTTGTACTTGAGGAATGTCGAGTTCGGTTTGGATGGTTTGCGTGAGAGATGAATAGTTGTGGCAAGCACTCTAAAAAAGTACGTAGTGACCTTTCGACCCTTATAGTTATGGCATGGCGTCGTGGATAAGCAAAGAAGAGAAACCTCAAGCCATCTTGGTATGTACACTTGGTACCGTGATTGACATCTGTTTATTTTGGAAATGGAGATCGGAAACTTCACAATCGTGAAGTAAAATTAGTTAAGATACAGTGGAGTTAAGCTCAAGAAGGCTAGATACTAGCATCATACCCTTTTTCCTTAAGGGTGCATCCTTGATTTCTTTGGTAGGAGCTTTACGCATGATTGTTTCTCTCTTTCCAAAGTATATCCTCTAGGTCGTTATCTTCGATCCTTAGGTAGAAGCCAATGGATGTAAACATGTAATTGAAACATGTTATGGTTGAATGGTTGCAAGTGGTTGCTAATGGTTGCTCGTGAATGCATATGCATACGTATTAGACACTAGATCAGTTCGGACGGTTTAATATTGCATTTACAAATATGTATTTGTTTGTAAGTTGAACTTGATATGTTAACATATGGATGTTGCATATGGATGAATGGCTGCGCACACATGTAGTATTTACATAACTAGGGATGCTTGCATACATGATTGGACGCATGGAACTGACGTGATTTGCATTAAGGAGGTCAACTGAATCAGTAGACCGCCTGATTTTGCATTAGATAAAGACATATACACACACTATGCATATGAACATGAAAGCATTAGAAATCTTTAAGGGATAATGAATACCTGTGATTGAATGGTTGAGTAGATGGGTGATTGGATGGTAGGACACATTCTTCCTAACTTGAAGATTTCGGGGACGAAATCCTTTTAAGTGGGGGAGAATGTAACACCCCATAATTCTATAACGCTAAGATTCACAAATCAAGGCAGAATTAAAGGTCTAAATCAAAATCTAGGGAAACGGGCTACGCCATTGCGTTCGTCTCGGAATTCTGCATGAAAACGAGTTTGAGTTTGCGTAAATCGGAGTCCGTATGAGGGAGATATGGCCTCTGGAAGTTTCAGAGTTCAGTTTAAAATTCGAACAGACAGAAAACAAATTCAAATTTCAAAAATCGGGTCGGATTTGCCAGGGCGGGAATTTTCCCGCCCAAGACACCCAGGTCGACTAGGTAGTCGACCTGGGCTACCCAGGTCGACTGGGTAGTCGACTTGGGGCACCCAGGTCGACTGCATAGTCGACCTGGGGGTCGACCCCCCTGTTTTTCCAGCTTTCCACACCTTGTTCGTTCTAATGTATTTGGTCGCGTTTTCTGACCAGGTTCGTCCACCTAACACTATATAAACAACCCTAGTCTTCCTCTCTATTCACAATTCTTTTCTACCCTTATGCTGCAAAGATGCTTGGCGAACATGGTTTCTTCTCCTCCTCTTAATTAAATAATAAATAGAATAATATATATAAAATAAATCAAGACGAGGAGATGCTGCTAAAAGACTTTCAAGAAGTGGTTCAAGTCAGGCTAGGATTTCAAGTGAAGAATCAAAGGCTAGCTCAAACGGTTTCGAGCAACGTCGCACGAATCATAGCAACGCCATCATTCTTTTCTAATATAAATCTCTGTAAGTCGGTTACTTTTTAGATTTGAACATTTCTCTCTGTTCGTGACATGAATTAAAGGAATAAAAGAATATGCCAAATCTTTCTATTCGAATCTGTGCCTACATCTTTGGACCTAATTAAGAACCGTTATGATTTGATGACTAATTAGGCCTTGCCTATGACTGTGAACAGTGCCTATGACTATAAACCTTGCCTATGACTATAAACCTTGCCTATGACTATAAACATTGCCTATGACTGTGGATAGTGCCTATGACTGTGAACATTGCTTATGAACATTGCCTATGACTGTGACTGTGACTATGAGGATCATTCCCTTGACCATGAACACAAACCTATGCCTTTGATTAGGAAAAATAAACTATTGCCTATGACATAACAAGAACAACTGTGATTCATGACTAGGAAAGTGTTGCTTAAGTTTTGTGACTATGAAATTGGGTCTAAACCCGATTATCTATTCTGTCTGTTCTTAGTTTTCTTTGGTTTTAGACCTTGGGAATTTACCTATTAAGTTAGGTCTACCCATGTTCTTGAACCTACTCTGTCTATTCTTGGTTTTCTTTGGTTCTAGACCTTGGGAATTTACCTATTAAGTTTGGTCTACCCATGTTCTTGAACCTAAGTCGTTATTCAAACCTTTTTATGCCAGTTATTATGTCCATCCTTTTTCATAGCATCTTTGGTTCATCCCCTATTTTCTACGAATCTAGATTTATCTATAATCTAGATTGAATTACGATTATACGAACGGTGGGAATACGATTTAGGGAAAATGTGAAATTTACTAGAAACGTAGTTTTTAACTTGGAAATTGGCATAAATTGGGAACATGTATTATGGCATATTCATAGAAATGCAAATTGGATAAATTTAACATGAATTATAGGATGTGAATCTAGTATTGACTTGTAAATCTAGCATTTACATGAATTATGAACTAGAATAATAAGTCTAGTTTGACATGAACTGTAATTAGAATGTTAAATCAGAATTGGATCAGCTAATTTGGCATAATAGGTGTATTGGCATAAATTTGAAATTGGCCGTAATTGGGAATAATTGTCATGTCAAACAAAATCATGGTTAGTGACACTTAATTTGGTATAGTTTACATACCAAAAAGCATAATTATGATATAGAGGGGAAATTGGGCCATAAAATGAATGTTGACAATTTATATTAAAAGAGTAATTAGGAAATAAGTAAATTAGGAATAATTTACTTATAGAATTTGTCGTAAATGAGGAAATATAAATTTAGACAAATTAAATATTTCTTAACGACATCTCTTTAATGACACACCAGAAAGTTCTAAGGTGACAGAGAGGATAGTGTCTAGGCTTGGGTTTGGAAAATACAAGTTTCCTGCTATCCCTAACTGATCCGACGAACGGAATGGTTACTTTCAAAACTTGATTTGAAGATAAATTGAAACCCTTTGAACTTAGAAGACACGAATATGCCTAACCCAAGGTTAGACTGAGTTACGATGTAAACCTGCCCGGAACCAACCGGCACATCCAGTATTCGCAACAATATCTGTCTAATGTGAGTGGTCGCAGCTTTAATTTATTTAAGTAAAGCTAGAACAAGAATGGTAGGGTTAAGTTAACTAAGACACTTAACCAGTTCAACATGATAACTACACTGATGGGTGGGGTTAGGTTCAGACTGACACTTAACACAGTTAAGCTAGAGTGCGAGGGCTAAGTCCATAGAGACACTTAACCAAACTCAAGGTAGCAAGACAAGATTTGTAGGGGTAAAGTAAAGTTAATACACTTTTCCAAATTAACATGTTAACTAGACTAGAAGGTTGGGGTTAAGTAAATACTTAGCCAATTTGATATGTTAGCTGGGCTAGACTGTAGGGTTAAGTAAACTTGAACACTTAACCATCAGATTGTGATAAGGGAATAAGGCTAAGTCTAAAACATGAAGGGATAATACTTAACCATTAATAACATGTTAGTTAAAACAGACGGGGAAGGTTAAGTTAAAGAGGAACACTTAACCAATACAGGACGAACGGGTAGGGTTAAGTAATAAGAAATACTTAACCAATATAACTGGGATTGTGGTCGGGTTAAGTCAACATGAATCACTGATAACACTTAACCAATTTGACAGGATAAATGAAGAGGGTTAAGTTAGCTTGAATTGACTAATGACACTTAACCAATCCAAATTGACGGGAAAGAGGACTAAGTAGTAAACCTTAGTTAAGAAAGCAAAGATTCTGGAAACTAAGTGGTAAATCTTAGTTAGTAAAACTAAGTAGTAGTTCTTAGTATAACACGGGAAGGAGCGAATGTCCGTCTGAGTAGAAAGAAGGCTCCAACGAATTGGGTTACGAAGCCCGAGGCTTCGAGGGGACGTGAGGGTACTCTTGGTATCCCTCTGTGAGGCTGCAGATGATCCGCCTGGGCCCACAGAGGTTAAGGTCTGCGTAGAAGAACCAGTGGTATGCCTTGGTTGCAATACACGGCAACCTAAAGACTAGGATAAACCGGCGTGATTCGGCGAGCAAACGGTAGCCCTGTGATAGCGACTCTTCGTCTACCATCCATCTTGAATCAATCGAGACACGTGAAGCGGAAAGGCGGAGAACTCCAAAAGACCATATACTTGCTATCTAGTTATGGGTGAGGATGGCCGTAGGATAGAGGGGCACCGGGGGCCGGCGTATAGTTCTCATTTTACAAGGTGTGCTTTTCATTAGTTGAGGGAGGGGTCAAGTGGGACCATAGCCACTGGAATAAAAACAGACCTTAGTATCTGCATCGGCAGATATCTGAAAGCACCCGACCGAGTTCTGTATTCCTTGATTTGCCCTGTCACAGGACTCGTACCGCACATTACAGGACATGTGCATCTAGACAAGAGATAACGATTCGCGATACATGCGTGGGGAAGTGTAGGAACATATACCACTCTAGGTAGTGTGTCCAAGACTTGGGGGCATCGTTCGACAGGTAGCATAATCCCTAGTTGAACTAGGTGGCATAAATCCTGAATCCGAGAAGCGTTCTGCAGTCAGCGTAAAACTCTAGTTGAATCTAGAAAGCACTGGATAGAAAACCCTAGATTAGATCTAGGTAATAAATAATAAATGGATGCTCGAAGGCAAGGGAAAATACAGGGATTGGGATCACGTTATCGTTACTAGTTGGGACACTAGTTAGGTGGTGCAGAGTTATAGAAACCAGTATAACAAGGAAATAACGAAGCAGCGAGAGCATTAGAGCATATCCAGTTTTAGCATACCTTGTGATTATCTTGTCTAATCTTGCTGACCCTATCATCTTGGTGTTAGCTTGTATTCAGTTAATTCATGTCGTTTTGTTTTTCCATGTTCACATGCTAGAAGTTACTGAACTTACTCAGGCTTTATGTCTGACTCTGTTTTCCTTTCGTCTTCTTTTCTTCCGTCCCCCCCCCCCCAGGTAGTAAAGGAGGGAATAGTATAGCTCAGGTTAAGTTGGACTTTCACTCTTTCCCAGCTTGAAGGTTTGTCGAAGTTTTGCTTGGATTCTCTTTCCAGATGCTATGGCTGGCTCTTGCTAGAATTGGGGAATATAAATGTATTTTTTATGCTTCTTTATTTTGTAAGACAGATGATACTCTGATGTTGTAAAGAAATCTTTGTACAAACTATTTTATCAATAAAGCGAAGTTTTATTTTCCGCTGTTTAATTTCTGCCTGTCTTGTAATTTATCTGCATCTTTTACCCAAAATGCTCCACAGAACTTAGTGCATTCCCTTTGCGAGTGACACTAACGGACGTGGGGTGTTACACAAAGCAAGGTTGGTTGCAAGAGGTTTTACACAGCAGTATGGTTTTGACTTCAATGAGACATTCTCTCCAGTGGTAAAGCCTACTGCTGTTAGGATCATATTGTCCATGGCACTACACAAAAACTGGAGCATAAGGCAATTAGACGTGTGTAATGCATTTCTAAATGGGGACTTAAGTGAGGAAGTATACATGCAACAGCCAAAAGGTTATGCGTGCAAAGGCAAAGAGGATTATGTTTGTAAACTTCACAAGGCAATATATGGTTTAAGACAAGCTTCAAGGGCTTGGTATATCAAGTTAAAGCACACATTAGAACATCTTGGATACAAAGCAACAAAGTCAGACAATTCTTTATATGTGAAAAACAACAACCAGAGTGTTGTCTATATACTTGTGTATGTAGATGATATTTTGATGACTGGAAATGACAGCGATGAAATCAACAAAGACATTGCAGAACTAAATAAAAATTTTGGTATAAAGGACATGGGGGAGGTAGACTACTTCCTTGGGATACAAATTCAAAGAAGGTCAAAATCCGAGATTTTTCTGTCTCAAAAGAAGTATATATCTGAAATTTTAGATTGAGCAAACATGGACAAAGCTAAGCCTTTACCTACTCCTATGACTAGCAACCTACGCTTGTCCAAATATGATGCTGACAATATAAAGAATGTAAAGCAATACAGAAGCATAGTAGGGGCATTGCAGTACTTAACCATAACTAGACCGGAAATTTGTTTCAGTGTGAATAAGGTTTGTCAATTTATGGCAAATCCAACATCAGAACATTGGCATGTAGTGAACCGTATTTTATGCTACTTACAGGGCATAAAGGAGCATGGTTTAATCATGAAAGCTAGTGAAGACATCAAGTTAAATACTTACAGTGATGCAGATTGGGCGAATGATCCAGATGATAGAAGATCCACATCTGGATATTGCGTGTTCATGGGTCAAAATCCAATATCCTGGTGTACAAATAAGCAGTCTACAGTTTCCCGCTCAAGCACAGAAGCCGAGTACAGATCATAGCATCAGCTACAGCTGAAGTGTTTTGGGCGGAAACCATAATAAAAGAATTAGGGCTTCAGTTCTCAAAGACATCAACTCTCTGGTGTGACAATCGGAGTGCTGTATCTCTCTTCGCCAACCCAATCCAACACTCGAGAACTAAACACATAGAAATAGACCTCCACTTCGTTAGAGAAAGAACCAGCACAGGGAAACTAGTGATAAATCACTTGCCAGCTTTCTATCAAAAAGCTAATATCTTAACCAAATCTCTCTCGAGAAACAATTTTGAGAGATTGAGAGGAGAGCTCAATGTTGCTGATGGCTGCGTTGAATAATGGATAGAGAGAAACCCTAGTTCGATTTGAGGCGGGGTGTAAAGTGTCTGGACTTATCTTTACAAACCGAACTTATGTTTTCTCACTTGGGCTCTTACATATGGGCTCGTATTTCTTTCCAGCCCACTTGCGTTTTGTACACTATATATATATATATATATATATATATATATATATATATATATATATCTTGTATCATCCGTATATGTTCATGTTATGAAAAATTAACAATATAGAAATTTCTTCATTCCTTTTGAATAACATAATCAATCTTTATAAAAGTTTTACACTTCGAACACCAGACCAGATACAGGTTAGACCATTGGCACATTATAGCATAATTTTTTGTGATACTTCCTGTGGGAAGATTGGACAATACTTAGTCATTCTTTTTTACATGGTTTTAAAACTGTTTGACGTAAGTATGGACAATGGGATAGTTGTGCACATTACACTGTTTTTTTTGGTGCAGGTGCCCTATCATACTGCATTTGGCTTTATAGAAGTACAGGTTTACATAACTCTATTTTCTTCTAAACTTGAATAATGTTTTGCCACAACAGCAGTTGATGTTCAAGCTAGAACCAATAATAAAAATTTGCAGTAGTCTGAAAATAATTATTTTTTTAGTTTACAGGTTTTAATTTCTAAGGTTTATACATGTGCCTAATGTTATTTCATTCAGTGCCCAATCAATCCACCTCTTCTTAGGAACTACTGAATTAAGACAGCCTCTTATCACCATTGGTTTTAAAATTCCAATTTATATTTTTTTAGGAAACACGTAAAATTCATGAATTTGGACACGTTGAAATTTTTAAATATAGCTTAAACATTTTAATTTACAGATATTAACTTTGATAGTCCCAACAAAAGCTTATGTTCCAAATCGGTATGTCTTCATTATTTAAAGAGAATATTAATGCAGTCCAAAATCAAATTTATGCGCTTAATTGATTTATGTAAAACATAGAATTCAAATTTTGCGTGTAAAATAACATTTTTATTTCTTTGATTGTGCTGTGGATATGCAAAATAAGGATTCTTTGAACATCAGATTTTTATATTCCCTGTTTGTGTTTCAAAAAAAGGAAATAGATATTACTATTGCAATACAATCAATTGGTTTTGCCCAAATTTTTGTTCTGTATGATCCATTGTGCATTGCATATTTTTATACTGTGAGAAATTTGAATACTGCCATTTATGTAATATTTTAACAAAATTATTCAACTGTATTTCAAATATAATAATTAGTTTTTATCAATAATTAATTATATCCACATCACTACTACTTGACAAGGCTTGATTGTGATTAAAGGTAGAGCGGGATATATATACTTGGCTGCGGTTAGCAACTTGTACATCAATAAAGCTGACATTCAGGTTTGGTTGATTAAAATGATAAAATAAAGAAATTCCCTTTCTATACGTTATTCGAACCTTAATAAATTTAGTAGCTTACACATGCTGACCACTTCATCTATTTTTCTATAGCTTACCTGAACACAACACACTCCTAGGTCACATTTCAGTCATGTTTATTTATTATTTTCCAATCCAGCAAGCAATTCTTTTGATGTATAAAACATGAGCATCCTTCAAACTTCTTATTCTTCTTGCATGTACAAACTTCTTATGCCCAAGTAGATAACCATGCTTTGCATTGCATTATGTATTTTATTCAAGGTTTAAATTTCCAGTTTCTATTACTGTTTCGCTCATCTGAAAATATTAAAATTTCGGTTCCGTTTCGGAAATTCCGTTTATATCCCAGTTCCATTTCAAATTACATTAATTTCTACTTCTTAAAACATAATTTGTAAGTTCATTATTTAGGCCCTGTAATTTCTCACTTCCAGCCCAGAGTTCCAATATCCTCTTTCTGTTAGGCCCCCTTCTTCCAAATTTTACAGTAGTCCACATAACATCCGCTTTCTGTTAGGCCCCCTTATTCCAAATTTTTACAGTAGTTTACATATCCAACAATACAGTAACCATCTTCCTTTATGATTCACCTTCCGCCTTCGTCTATTTCAAAACCCTAAGTAATACGCTGTCATAAAATTGAAAGCAACGAGAAGATAATTACTTTCTCAAGCGAATGAACGATGAAAATCAATGGGTTCCGTGCTCAAGTAATCTATCTCAGCGCTTATCTCTTCGTTGATTTTTCTAAAATATTTTTTTTGTGCTTTAAACAATTCCTGCTACTTCGAAGTTTCTAGACCGCAATTTTTTTCTGGTTTTTTCTCTTTCTTTTTCATGCGTAGATCCGAAACCGGAATATTTGGTGGATTCCGTCTCAGTCCACGCCGGAACCAGAATGAAAGGTCCATAATTCCGGCATGCCGGACGGAATCTCAAACCTTGATTTTATTGGGGATGAAGAAATCAAGAGGACAAGTAGAAAACAAGAGGTATGCTCAGTTACTGATAGCAATAAATGTCTGCATTGCTTACACATTTACATTATTCTTTGGTTTATTAGATAGTCTTATAGATCAAAAAGATTCTTCCTATTTATGAGTACTTAACACATTATACTGGCCCACTTGGAAAATGTCCATAAAATGTTGAACCAGGTTACGTTTAACTGCATGATACGTTTGCGTACACGCTTAGCTGATTCTGTCATATGATTTGTTTTTGTGTCCATATTTTTCTGGGATAGGGGACAAAGATTTCCTAGTAAGGGTTTGTTGCATTAATTGGTTATGTTCAGTAATTGTTGCATTGACTTAAGAGTTGAGTTGCCAATATTCTTCGTGTCTCTCCTTCATCTATTTTTAATCATTGAATAATCTCTACTAGGTACCTGCATAATCAATGAGTAATTGGAGGGTATTGTCCTAGGATGGTAGGTGAGTAACTAATGGATCCATCCATGTGAAACATTCGCAATATTGACTTACTTTGCCATGATGTTAGATTTGTATTTTTGTTCATTTTTTACCAGTTCAATTTTTATTTTTGGTATGCATTTATGTTGGATTTTGATACATGCACGATTCATAGAACATGTTAATTGATGTGTAAATATTTGATTAAAAATATTGTCGTACATGGCTTTAAAAATATTGTCGTACTTGTGTCTTGTAAGTGAATTTTTATGCTTGAAAGGATCTATCTCTAGCTGTTATTGTTGTTATCTCCTGCATAAGCGTGGGCTTGCTTTTCCGAAACAGCAGGCCTAAGAGCTTGTTGTTCGTAACAGCAAGCACAAGCTAGCTGTTCGGAACAACAATGGCTTGCTGTTCCGAAACAGAAGCCTAAGAGCTTGCTGTTCGGAAAGCAATGGCTTGCAATTCCGAAACAGCAAGCCTAAGAGATTGCTATTCTAAACAGCAAGCGCAGGCTTCTAAAATTATGTTAGGATGTTATTAAATATTATGCACATGCTTCTAAAATTTATATTGATATACCACTTATACTTCTATCGAGTTTGTTTGCTTATGTGCCATATACATCCTTTTATCTAAACGCAGTTTCAGTCCGAGCATTCGCATGCTATTCTTCGCCTAACAGGTTTGTGTCCATTACACATATTTATGAGTCTTAAACTGTGTATTCATAATATAAAAAGTTCTAGCCTTTTAAGAACACTTTCAGTGTGCTAATTAGATATTACTATAATTCTTTCTTCCATTTCCATTTTGATTGGAGAATATACTATAGCTAATTCTTTCTCTTTTTGTTTTGTAATAGTAGTGAAGAAGTGGTGAGATGGTGAATATTAGGTAGTATTCTGTTTTTTATGGCTATAAATTCTATGATATTTGTTGTGTTTAAACAAGATTTTGGAGCTCTTGCTTTATTTTTTGTTTTAATTCATACCCTCAATTAAATTGTATTCAAATTGTATTCTATAATAATAATGCTTGTATTGATCATTGATATTCAGTAGGATAATGTATTTTTTTAACTATTTTTTTTAAATTGGATACGGCTCATGGCCGTATCTACTTTAAATTTGATACGGCCATTAACCGTATTAAATTCTCAATTTGATACGGCTAATGGCTGTATCAAATTGACAAAGATGCTAAAATTTGATACAGCCCATAACACTGCTAAATCGAATTAGATACGGCCATGAGCACTGCCTAATTGGCATTTCTGGTGTAGTGAAAGCTCCAGCCGAAAAACCGTTAAACTAACTTGATGTCAACCTCAAGCATCGAGCTTTCTCTAGCAGAGTACAGTTTATTCACTCCGCAACCTCATTTGATTGCAGATCTTCTGGAGTAGTAAAATGCCTTTGAATACCATAATGCTTGCAATAATCCAAGAACTATGTGGAAATGTACTCCTCACCATTATTGGACCGAAGAACCTTCAAAGACTTACCACTCTCACTCACAACATGAGCCTTCCATGCTTTGAACCTTGCAAATGCCTCCGACTTGGCCTTCATTACATACGCCCAAACTTTTTGAGAAAATTCATCTATGAAGAGAATGTAATATCTTGCTCCAACCAAAAAAACTACCGATGCAGGCTCTCAAAGATCAGTGTGCACATACTTAAGAACCCCTCTTGAATCATGTTTCCTTTCAACGAATGATATTCCAGTTTTCTTCCCCATGACACATTCATCGCAAAGCTCCGACTTGTTGAAACTCTTATCATTAATCATCACCCTTTTCCAAAGAATTTCCAAATTCTTCTCCAAGACGTGACCCAATCTTAAATGTCACAACCTAGTCGCATCTAAGTCACGAGAACTATCAACATCAATGCAACTTTTATCTTCAATTGTCACACCTTGAAGCTAATAAACACCATTGGCCATGATACCTCTCATTACCACATGTGCATCCTTTGAATCCAACAAGGTACCACTCTCAATAGTGACCTTACATCCCAAAGAATCTAATTGTCCCAAAGAGATAAGAAACTTCCTAAGTCCCGAAATATATCGTACATTAGTGAAAGCATGACTCACTACATCAAACATCCTAATTTCCCGTAATAACTGTATTCCCTTACTTGTCGAAAGAGGAAAAGCAATTCCTATTTAATGTCATATGACAAGATGCTCCCGAATCAGACACCCTATCGCTACTCAAAATATCTGATGCCATTGCATTCAAAACATTTACTTCACCCTCACCAACACCTCTCTCCACAGTAAACCATTAAGATTCTACGCCTTGCCATCTCCTTGCCCGGACATGCATTCTTCCAATGACGAACTTCTTACAAATATAGCACTTGTCTTTCCTTTCTTTCGACTTTTCTCTCCAATTGGGATTCCCTGATTTGGAATGTTTCTGGTGCTCCTTCTTTACATGTCTTTCTTTCTCCACTAGTAAGCCTTGATCATTACCACGGTGACAATTTGGGAATTTCGCTCGATCCGAATCGATCGCTAAACCGACCAAGACCATTCGAAACCCCTGATTGTTTCGAGAACATGACAAATCAGAACACAAACAGAAGAACATTTCATTGCTTATTACAACAATTCCATCAGAACACAAGAATATACAGAGTATGAATAAATATTGCACATTAAATATCAGAGATTTAAATACATTATGACAGCGGAAAATAATACAATACACAACTGAAAGAGATATGCGGATACAGAGCTTTCCGGATATCGTTCCAGCTGTAAATCAGGATCCTGTTAATATAAATCTGCAAAACCAAACTACTAGCTACCCATGCGGAAATAAGGACACCCAGAGTTTAGGTTAAAATAATAAACTCCAGGTCAGTCATGTGACTGGGGTGAGAACAAAACAGTTATTAATCTTTATTTTAAAGTTAGGTAAATCAATGGACCACGCCGTATAACACGGAATGGGTTTCCTCCCAAGAATACCAGTGCATAAAACAACAACGCAATGATAAATAATGAGGAATGAAGTTGTTATAAGACCCAGGTCCCATCACACAATGCAACACAAGCCGGAGGATAAGGTTTTACCTTATAATAGCCAAAGAATGCTTGATACGCTAAATTTCATCTTTTATTATTACTATACGTGTTTAGTGTCAAAACAATTTCAATCATAAATATCAATCATAGACGGCATGGGTACCATATATCATGTTGCCATATATAGGTTTACAACTAAAACCGCAAAATGTCGTATTAAAAGTTGGATTTCCATCCATGAACCGAGGAAAAAGATAGTCCTATACCAATTTCGAGATAATCTAGCCCACATCTCAGGAAAGTACTCAGTCAAGCCTTTGGATCATCAGGGTCGGTCCACCGATGTGCATTAAAATGCCTGAACACTGCGTTTCCCCGCCCTTTGGGGCGTAAATGAGCCAAATGACTCCATCGGCTCCACATGGTCATCGATATATCCGAGGCGCCTCACAATCCAACAACCACACGGGTGAAAATAATATAAATGTCAGGACTGGTAGGTCACTGACACCACCCTAGCTAGAAAGAAACGCATACCCTCCCCGATGTCCTCTCCCGTTTCTGGTTCACAACCGGGGAGTGAGGCTTGCGAATTAACGCTACACAAAGCTATGCCACACAGGCCGTGCTTTGATCATCAACAACAAGACTCTGCTTTTCAATAAAAGCCTTGATCAATTGCCAATTAGGCATGCCACATAGGCAACTCACTCCATGCGATTGATATCCATCAATATATAACCTCTGAGCTTGTATGTCTCAGAGAAGGGCGTTAAGCTATAGAATAAATTCTCTACCGCCAAACAGATATATATTTAATAGAAATCAATCACACAGAATAAAATCCAATATCAGACACACAGTCCATTTACAAGTTCATTTTGGTTCTGAACGAAACCGAAGGCACCTTGTACCTCGCATATCCATCGATCTCCAAGTATGTCTGGACGATCACCAACTGATTCCCTCCTCTTGGGTGTGCATCCCAATCAAGATCATCAGTAATTATCCAAACGATGTAAAGACCTCTGGTCTTCGACCACCGTCTTCATCCTCGACACATCATCGAATTAGTTATTCAGAATGGGATAAACCCGGTCTTTATGAATAACTCGCATATATAATAAACAAGTGTTACACAAACACAACATACGCCTCATTCCAATTCAGAATATTCTTTTATTCAAATATTCTTATACTTTGGGAAAGGTTCCCATTAATTTTATCAAAGATAAATTCTTTAAATTTATTCTTTAATCTTCCTTTGAATATTAATTCAAACCAAATTATGGTTTATCCAAAATAGTTGGGATTAACGAACCTTACCGAAGTAATAATTTGTTTTATTTCCCAATCCCAACCTATTCATCACATGAAGTAAAACTGCTAATACTTCATATCTAACACCACGGTGTTATCGATGAATTCTATTACCATTTCACGTTCAAATCTAATTAAAGACTTCAATATCGCCTAGAGCAAAACTAGTGATACTCCATTCTCGATCATTTCAATCTAATTAAAGATTCATTAAAACTCCACTTGGTTTTAATCTTCCCAAAAATCACTATCAATGATTATTTAACTTAGGAAATCATATCATGTCTTTAACTGGGTTAAAGAACCAATGTCATTTAAAACACGGTTCACGATAAACCCAAAATCACATTTGATATTAAATAGAAGGCTCTGAATAGAAAATATACCGGCTTATATTCGATATCAAATTCTACAACCAACAAATATCGTATTGGAAATAACGATATTAATATATCTTTCAAATTTCCATAACAATATCTGTATAATCACAAAATCCAACATCGAAATATTCCAAAGACAATTTCGATTCACATCCGTTCCAATTATTGGAAATTTTGGTTATGTTCAAAACCATTTCAAATCCAATTTATTTATTTCAAAAATAAATGGATTATAATTCTAGTTCAAAACTAGTTCATTTCGATAAAAATCTATTTTTATCTTTTCAAATATGGAATTTTTCATCCCAATCCTTTCCAAATCATTTCTCATGATTTTACACAAATTATTACTATTTTTAATAATTTTATCAAGGCCCGTACAGTCGATTTGCATCAACGGCCATCGAACTGCACTTATAGTGACCTTTTCCAACTATGATTTGGACATAATTCCAAATAACCATTAGATTTCAAATCTCTAATATTCGTTAGAAAGCTCTTTTCGATACGAATCCAACGGTTCTGGTTTTAGGAGAAGTCGACAGACGGATCTCC
This sequence comes from Allium sativum, assembly GCA_030737875.1. NCBI lineage: Eukaryota > Viridiplantae > Streptophyta > Magnoliopsida > Asparagales > Amaryllidaceae > Allium > Allium sativum. The sequence continues at coordinate 7,299,714 of CM060912.1, forward strand.
CGTAATACCGATTCGAAGACAAAGGTCGAAATTCACGATCTGCCGTAGCGTGGCGCGTTCTATTCAGGCCATTATATATATGTAATATATATTATATATATGTAATATATATATATTATATATATTTTTCATCGATTTCCTTTTAAAACGTATTTTATAAATCGTTTTAAATTCGTTTTCAACACGATTTCAACTTCATATTCAATTTCTAATCAAAATTGAATATTCCATATCATCGATATATATATAAATGATAATATTTTCAAAATGTTATACTTTGAAATCACTTCCTTTTCTATATTCATTATAAAAACGAATATAATCTATATAAAAATCGTTCGCATCAAAATGGCGCATATCTAACCAACACGGCTTTATATATTTCAATAACTTCGTTAATCTATTCAACAAATGAATATTTTCTTCAACACATGAATTTTCTTTTATTCAACACATGAACTTTCTTCTATTCAATACATGAATATATATTTTATTCAACACATGAGTTTTCTTTTATTCAACACATGAATATATATTTTATTCAACACATGAATTTTCTTTTATTTTCCAAATTGGAATGAAGCCCAATCAATTACCATATAATGTTATTTATATGGATTCTATACAACACATGTATATAATAGCAATGATAAACAATCAACCATCATCCAAAGTTCACCACACACTGCATAAGTATTAAATATAAATATTTAAAGCTTATAACAGCCTGTCAATCGATCGATCGACATACTGCTAATTATTGGGACTAGTGTATGGCCAATTTCATCCCAACACCCGTGTGGGGTTTTCAAACAATCAAACACAGGTTTTATTTATGCAATTGGGCGATGTGTAAAATTTATCATCCTAATCCGTATCAGTCAAATGGGTGTACATAAACAAATCATCCGATTCATTTATAACTATTTATTTTATATACACGTTAAAAATTATATTTATAACTATAAAATATTTTCAACTATAAAATATTTTATTCCATTCTACTTCACACAATCAACTTTCACATCACATCAATCAAACCAACAAGCCATCCATTGTCTGTGGATGACGGGTGTCGGGTACTACTAAGCACCGTCTGCGACCTAGTATATATTTCAAACAATAAATAGAAATAAAAGTGAGGAGTTCTCACCGAGGGATCCACTCCTCCATTCTTTATTTCTGGATGGTCTGGATTCTGTTTTACTTCCAGTCAGTTCCATCGCAATCTGTTTCATACGGTTTACGTTAAAAATCCTATTTTTAAACAACGATCTTTATAAATAAAGGTCACATTTTCTTTCGGCGATTATATATATATAAATCACATTTTTATTTTGTTTTCAAGATAATAGAAATCATATTTTTATTTCGCCGATATATATATATATAAATCATATTTTTATTTTGCTACATATATAAAAATTATATTTTTATATTCTCTATTATATAAAAATTCTATTTTTAATCCGCTTCTCATATAAAAATCTAATCTTTATCCTCACTACTTCATGATAAAAATAAAGTTCATATTTTTATTTCACTTCATATATTGTAAAGATTATAGTTTTATTTCACTTCTCATATAGTAAAAATTATATTTTTATTATGCTACATATATAAAAATTGTATTTTTATATCCTCTATCTTATAAAAATTAGGTTTTTATAATTTCTACTATATAAAAATCTTATTTTTATTATCTATACTATATAAAAATCCTATTTTTAATTTGCTACTACATAAAAATCGAATTTTTATATCGTTGTTATGTATACAAAAACCACTTCTTTCGCATATAAAAATATGACCTTTTTATAATTCAAAATCTAATTTTTTTTCCTACATTATTGTATATCATAAAACTGAAATTAAAATACATGTAAATAAATTAAAAATAGAACTTACTGTTTTCGTTGTTGGACTAAGAACGGGAGAGGGGAATGTGGCGCGCCGGAGTGCTGACAGTGGCAGGAGGTGGAGCGCAGGGCTGAGGTGGTGGTGCGGTGCGTTCTGGTGGTTGGCGGCATCGATTTGGGAATTGCTTCGGCTTGGGTCTTCAATGGAGTGGGGGAAGAGAAGGGAGGGGAAGGAGGAGGGGAGCGGCCGATCTGAGGTGGAGGGGAGGGGGGGGGGTTAGTGCGGTCATCGGTGGGTCGAGAGGGTAGAGCACGACAACGTTTTTTTCTTTTTTTCTCTTCATTGACTTCTGAAAGGAGAGAGGGAAGGAAAGAGTTTATATATTAATATATATTTAATTAATTTAATTTTCTAAAAAGTAAACATTTATTTTGAACTCAAAATCGAACCCACCGACTGTCGTCCCTAGCTAATTACCCCCATTCCGAACACAATGGGATATGTCCCACAAGTTGATTCTATCATTTCTACCAGTTTTCGTTTAAATCAAAACATAAATCTTTATATTTTATTTTAAACGTACATTTCAATTTACCAGGGCCACATATTGACTCTAAAAATTCCAGAAAAATATTTTCTAGCTTCGTATCGACGATACGGTCCTAACAAAACTAATTTCGTCAAATTCCAAGACCGTTTGAAAAATGGCCATTTTCTGGTCGATTAAAATCAACTGAAACTGGTCAAACGCGTTTTCCTTTGCCACGCTCACATATTGATTCGAAAAATTACGAATTTTGGAATCTAGCAATAATTTGACATCCCGGATCCAACAAAAGTGGTTTCGTTAAAAACAGAGGTCGTCTGCAAAATTTCCATTTTTAAGGGCCAGAATTCCATAGCGACTATTCTGAATTTTCAACTGAGCATAACTTTTTATTCCCGCTATGAAATTTCAATTTTTCGGATTCATTGGAAAGATATTCTCAAATAGATCCTAATATTTTTCGTTTCGCCAAAATCCGGTTTATTTTGAATCTCGTACATTCATTTGAAATTTGAAATCGAATTTTCGAACCACCGCGCCATTTTCAATTCCTTTTATAATTAAAATATTTATATTCTAACGACGATTCGAATAAATATATACATTCTAATTCTATTCAAAATAAATTTCTCGTCGTTATTATTTAAAATAATTTATTTAAAATAGTCAAAATTCGCAAAAATTGCCAAAATAATATTTTTAAATTGGCTCGGATTTCCGCTTTATTACAATCTCCCCCACTTAAAACTTTTCGTCCCCGAAAAGGAACGAAGCTAAAAGTTGTTTCACAAATCAACTTAACTTTCATTATTTTCATTACGGCTTAAATTCTTCCACTTTTCAGTTTCTATGAACTTTTCAAATTTTTCAAAAATTTGGCTAACACCCTAAATTTTCGAAAAATTTGGCCATTACCTCCCCTGCACCGGGAGCTTCGGGATTTTTCAAATAGCCTCCCATGGCCCTTACCAATCCAAAAAGAAAAAGAAACAGCCAAGCGGCTCATAAAATCATCAAAAACCCAAGAAATAAACATGTACCTATTTGTCGGGCAAACAATTTTATTCCTCTTCTCTAGCCTCCTTGCTATGACCTGTTCAATGTAAGTACATGTATATGCATGCAAAATGCGACTAATTTTCAATACAATTCAATATTTGGTTCAATTTGGCTAAATGGTTCAAATTTTAATTAATCAACCAATAATCAAACAACACAATCAACAATCAATTTGTTGATTAGCTTTTCAAATTCAAAACTTGGATACATAGTCCAAAAATCAGATTTTTAATGCCAAATCACAACAATAGGCCCTATCTAATTTTATTTCTCACACCAGTCGATTGGAAATATATAGAAATCCCACTTTCGTCACTCAAACATAAATTCTGATGATGAAGCTTCAATCATCAGAACCATCTCCGGGCGACTAGAGCATGATTCTATATCTACCCAATATATTAAAACTTTAAATACCCATGGATCAGACGTATATGCAAAATATTAATATATTGGATCGCCCAAATTCAATACAAATAAATAATCAAATACGAACAATTGATTTAAATTTTCAAAATAAAAATTGTTTTCATTTTGATTTTCAAAACACTACTTTTCACACTCGTTCTAGGATGCTATTGATCCTATCTCTAACGAGTCATTCTTATTGGATATCGCTAATCCAATCTCTGATGAATTCTTTCGTATGGTTCTAGTGTGTCCTTTTATCGAGCTCTGTAAACCAAAGCTATGATACCAACGACGATAATTTGGGAATTTTACTCGATCCGAATCGATCGCTAAACCGACCAAGACCGTTCGAAACCCCTGATTGTTTTGAGAACACGACAAATCAGAACACAAACAGAAGAACATTTCATTGCTTATTACAACTATTCCATCAGAATACAAGAATATACAGAGTATGAATAAATATTACACATTAAATATCAGAGATTTAAGTACATTACGACAGCGGAAAAACAATACAATACACAACTGAAAGAGATATGCGGATACAGAGCTTTCCAGATATCGTTCCAGTTGTAAATCAGTATCCTGTGAATATAAATCTGCAAAACCAAAACTACTAGCTACCCATGCGGAAATAAGGGCACCCAGATTTTAGGTTAAAACAATAAACTCTAGGCCAGTCATGTGACTGGTATGAGAACTAAAACAGTTATTAATCTTTATTTTAAAGTTTGGTAAATCAAGGGACCACGCTGTATAACGTGGAACGGGTTTCCTCCCAGGAATACTAGTGCACAAAACAATAGCGCAATGCTAAATAACGAAAAATGAGGATATTACAAGACCCAGGTTCCATCACACAATGCAACACAAGCCGGAGGACAGAGTTTTACCTTATAATAGCCAAAGAATGCCTGATACGCTAAGTTTCATTTTTTATTATTACTATACGTGTATAGTGTCAAAACAATTTCAATCATAAATATCAATCATAGACGGCATGGGTACCATATATCATGTCGCCATATATAGGTTTAAAATTAAAACCGCAAAATGTCGTATTGGAAGTTGGATTTCCATCTGTGAATCGTGGCAAAAGATATTCCTCTACCGATTTCGAGACAATCTATCCCAGGTCTCAGGCAAGTACTCAGTCAAGCCTTTGGATTGTCAGGGCCGGTCCACCGATGTGGATTAAAATGCCTGAACACTGCGTTTCCCCGCCCTTTGGGGCGTAAGTGAGCCAAATGACTCCATCGGCTCCACATGGTCATCAATATATCCGAGGCGCCTCACAATCCAACAACCACACGGGTGAACATAATATAAATGTCAGGACTGGTAGGTCACTGACACCACCCTAGCTAGAAAGAAACACACGCCCTCCCTGATGTCCTCTCCCGTTTCTGGTTCACAACCGCGGTGTGAGGCTCGCGAATTAACGCTACACAAAGCTATTCCACACAGGCCGTGCTTTGATCATTAACCACAAAACTTTGATTTTCAACAAAAGCTTTGATCATTTGCCACTTAGGCATGCCACACAGGCAATTCACTTCATGCGATTGATATCCATCAATATATAACCTCTGAGGTCGTACGTCTCAGAGAAGGAAGCTAAGCACGAGAATCAATTCTCCGCTGCCAAACAGATATATATTTAATAGAAATCAATCACACAGAATAAAATCCAATGTCAGACACATGGTCCATTTACAAGTTCATTCTGGGTCTGAACGAAAACGGAGGCACCTTGTACCTCGCATATCCATCGATCTCCAAGTACATCTGGATAATTACCAACTGATTCCCTGCTCTTGGGTGTACGCCCAATCAAGATCATCAGTAATTATCCAAACGATGTGAAGACCTCTGGTGTTCGACCACCGTCTTCATCCTCGAGACATCATCGAATCAGTTATTCAGAATGGGATAAACCCGGTCTTTATGAATAACTCGCATATATAATAAACAAGTGTTACATAAACACAACATACGACTCATTCCAATTCAGAATATTCTTTTATTCAACTATTCTTATACTTTGGGAAAGGTTCCCATTAATTTTATCAAAGATAAATTCTTTAAATTTATTCTTTAATCTTCCTTTGAAAATCAATTCAAACCAAATTATGGTTTATCCAAACTAGTCAGGTTTAACCAACCTTACCGAAGTAATCATTTGTTTTATTTCCCAATCCCAACCTATTCATCACATGAAGTAAAACTGGTAATACTTCATATCTGACACCACGGTGTTATCGGTAAATTCTATTACCATTTCACGTTCAAATCTAATTAAAGATTTCACCATCGCCTGGAGCAAAACTGGTGATACTCCATTCTCGATCATTTCAATCTAATTAAAGATTCATTAAAACTCCACTTGGTTTTAATCTTCCCAAAAATCACTATCAATGATTATTTAGCTTGGGAAATCATATCATGTTTTTAACTGGGTTAAAGAACCAATGTCATTTAAAACACGGTTCACGATAAACCCAAAATCACATTTGATATTAAATACAAGGCTCTAAATAGAAAACATACCAGCTTATATTCAATATCAAATTCTACGACCAACAAATATCGTATTGGAAATAACGATATTAATATATCTTCCAAATTTCCATAACAATATATGTATAATCACGAAATCAAACATCGAAATATTCCAAAGACAATTTCGATTCACATCCATTCCAATTCAATTCTTGGAAATTCTGGTTATTTTCAAAACCATTTCAAATCTAGTTTATTTATTTCAAAAATAAATGGATTTTAATTCTAGTTCAAAACTAGTTCATTTCGATAAAAAAACTATTTTTATCTTTTCAAATATGGAATTTTTCATCCCAATCCTTTCCAAATCATTTCTTATGATTTTACACAAATTATTACTACTTTTAATAATTTTATTAAGGCCTGTACAGTTGATTTCCATCAACAGCCATCGAACTGCACTTACAGCGACCTTTTCCAAATTTGATTTGGACATAATACCAAATCTCTCCGTTAGATTTCAAATCTCTAATTTCCGTTAGAAAGCTCTTTTCAATACGAGCCCAATGGTTCTGGTTTCAGGAGAATCCGACAGTCGGATCTCCCATAATAACCATTCGAAAACAATGGTCTAAATTCACGAACTACCGCAGCGCGGTGCGTTCTATTCAGGCTATTATATATATAATATATATATTATATATATTCCATTTATTTCCTTTTAAAACGTATCTCATAAATCGTTTTAAATTTTTTTTCAAAACGATTTCAACTTCATATTCAATTTCTAATCAAAATTGAATATTCCATATCATCGATATATATATAAATAAATGATAATATTTTCAAAACATTATATTTTGAAATCACTTCCTTCTCTATATTGATTAAAAAAACGAATACAATTGATATAAATATCATTCGCGTCAAAATGGCGCATATCTAACCAACACGGCTTTATATATTTCAATAACTTCGTTAATCTATTCAACAAATGAATATTTTCTTCAACACTTGAATTTTTTTTTATTCAACACATGAACTTTATTCTATTCAACACATGAATATATATTTTATTCAACACATGAATTTTCTTTATTCAACACATAAATATATATTTTATTCAACACATGAATTTTCTTTTATTTTCCAAATTGGAATGAGGCCCAATCAATTACCATATAATGTTATTTATACGGATTCTATACAATACATGTATATAATAGCAATGATAAATAATCAACCATCATCCAAAGTGCACCACACAACTGCATAAGCATTAAATATTAATATTTAACGCTTATAACAGCCTGTCAATCGATCGATCGACATACAGCTAATTATTGGGACTAATGTATGGCCAATTTCATCCCAACACCCGTATGGGGTTTTCAAACAATCAACCACAGGTTTTATTTGTGCAGTTGGGCGATGTGTAAAATTTATCGTCCCAATCCATATCAGTCAAACGGGTGTACATAAACAAATCGTCCGATTTGTTTATAACTATTTATTTTACATACGCGTTAAAAATTATATTTTTAACTATAAAATATTTTCCACTATAAAATATTTTATTCCATTCCACTTCACACAATCAACTTTCACATCACATCAATCAAACAAACAAGCCATCCATGATCTGTGGATGACGGGATCCACTCCTCCATTTTTTATTTCTGAATTGTCTAGATTCTGTTTTGCTTCCAGTCAGTTCCATCGCAATCTTTTTCACACGGTTTACGTTAAAAATCCTATTTTTAACAACGATCTTTATAAATAAAGGTCACATTTTCTTTCAGCGATTATATATATATATATCACATTTTTATTTCCTTTTCTATATAATAGAAATCATACTTTTATTTCACGCTATATATATAAAAATCGTATTTTTATTTCACTACATATATAAAATTTTTATTTTTATATTCTCTATTATATAAAAGTTCTATTTTTAATCTGCGGCTCATATAAAAAATCTAATCTTTATCCTCACTACTTCATGATAAAAATAAAGTTCATATTTTTATTTCACTTCATATACTGTAAAGAATATATTTTTATTTCACTTCTCATATAATAAAAATTATATTTTTATTATGCTACATATATAAAAATTGTATTTTTATATCCTCTATCTTATAAAAATTATATTTTTATAATTTCTACTATATAAAAATCATATTTTTATTATCTATACTATATTAAAATCCTATTTTTAATTTGCTACTCATATAAAAATCGAATTTTTATATCATTGTTATGTATATAAAAATCACTTCTTTCGCATATAAAAATCTAACCTTTTTATAATTCAAAATCTATTTTTTTTCTACATTATTGTATATTATAAAACTGAAATTAAAATGCATGTAAATAAAACTTACTGTTTTCGGTGTTGGACTGAGAAAGGGGGAGGGGAAAGTGGCGTGCCGGAGTGCTGACGGTGGCAGGAGGTGGCGCGCAGGGCTGAGGTGGTAGTGCGGCGCATTCTGGTGGTTGGCGGCATCGATTTGGGGCTTGCTTCGGTTTGGGTCTTCAATGGAGCGGGGGAAGAGAAGGGAGGGGAAGGAGGAGGGGGCGGCCGATCTGAGGTAGAGGGGCGGTCGGCGTGGTCATCGGCGGGTGTGGACGGTGGAGCGCGGCAGCGTTTTTTTCTTTTTTTCCTTCTTCATTGACTTCTGAAAGGAGAGAGGGAAGGAAAGAGTTTATATATTTATATATATTTAATTAATTTAATTTTCTAAAAAGTAAACTTTTATTTTGAACTCCAAATCGTATCCACCGACTGTCGTCGCTAGCAAATCACCCCCATTCCGAACACAATGGGATATGTCTCGCAAGCTGATTCGATCATTTCGATCAGTTTTCGTTTAAATCAAAACATAAATCTTTATATTTTATTTTAAACGTACATTTCAATTTACCAGGGCCACATGTTGACTCTAAAAATTCCAGAAAAATATTTTCTAGCTTCGTATCGACGATACGGTCCTAACAAAACTAATTTCGTCAAATTCCGAGACCGTTTGAAAAATGGCCATTTTCTGTTTGACTAAAATCAACTGAAACTGGTCAAACGCGTTTTCCTTTGCCACGCTCACATATTGATTTGAAAAATTACGAATTTTGGAATCTAGCAATAATTTGACATCCCGGATCGAACAAAATTGGTTTCGTCGAAAACAGAGGTCGTTTCCAAAATTTCCATTTTTAAGGGCCAGAATTCCATAGCGACTATTATGAATTTTCAACTGGACATAACATTTTATTCCTGCTATGAAATTTCAATTTTTCAAATTCGTTGGAAAGATACTCTCAAATAGATCCTAATATTTTTCGTTTTGCCAAAATCCGGTTTATTTTGAATCTTGTACATTCATTTGAAATTTGAAATCGAATTTTCGAACTACCGCGCCATTTTCAATTCCTTTTATAATTAAAATAAAATATTTATATTCTACTGATGATTCGAATAAATATATACGTTCTAATTCTATTCAAAATAAATTTCTCGTCGTTATTATTTAAAATATTTCATTTTAAATAGTCAAAATTCGCTAAAATTGCCAAAATAAAAATTTTAAATTGGCACGGATTTCCGGGTTATTACAACACTACCACTTCCAACACTCAAATCCTTCATTTTATCTCGCAATTTCTCAATAATAAGACCTATCTTGGCATCATCCAACGTCAATGTATCCCAACTATAGATCAAACTATTTGAGAAGCCCATATAACGTTCCGACAACAAACATAACTATATCATTGCCTTTTGCTCTTCCTCAATTTTCTAATCTACCGCCTTCATCTTAATTAGTAAATTATCAAACACATTCAAATGTGACTTTAGCGAAGTTATCTCTTTCATCTTACAGGTAAAGAAAATTTGCAACAAGATCAAAACAATTAGTGAGCGACTTTTTCATATATAACTCCTCCAACTTGTCCCAAATTCCCTTAGCAGTCGTCTCACCATTATTTTAAAGATAACATTCTCCTCCATAGCAAGTTGAAGCATAGTAAATGTACACTCTTCCATTTCCTCTCTCTCCACATCTGAGATGTCCGCTGACAGCAAATGTGTATCAAACACTATCGGATGTACCTGATTCCACTTAATAACCCTTTCATCTTCCATTGCCACTTTTCAAAATAATTATCATCATTCTACTTGTCAATAACCAATTGTGATTCCGAAGCCGCATATGATCCATGTACATTCGGCGCTATACCACTTAGATAAACCGAGGGACTACTTGAACCAGATTTCAGCATTTCAATAACTATCTATCAACTCAAAAGCACTGATACTAAATATTGTGGAGTTTTCCGAATCGAGACCACATAAATAGAAACCCCCACGGAGCGGAAAACGAGTCAGATCGTGATAGTTCGAAAACAACAAACAAATATTCAAACCCAAATGCGTTGAATCCAAATATCAATCAAAACACAAGGCAAGTGATATAGAGAGTGATAATGATAAAATAAATCACACTAACTTATAGTGGTTCAACTAATGTTGTGTCAGTGTATGTCCACTTGAGAGAGAGCTTTTATTAATACAAGTCAGAAGAGTACAAGAGATTGTTATAATGATCACAATAATTCTAAAAAAAAAAATTGTTTTTGTAGAACTAAGAATTGAAGAAGATTAGGATTTTCTAAACCTTAATTAACATATAGGCGATAACGCTTGGTCAAAGATCCGTGTAGCTTCCTGTTGTATTGCACGTGCAAACTAATACTAAAGATGCTTAAGTTTATTAATAAGGTACTTAATTTAGCTGATCAGATTCATTAAAACTTATCCTTTCCATTTTCGAGAGTACTAGTGGGAATCGCAGTATCACATAAAATAATTAAGCTGAGAAAATTGCACAATTTTAATATATCATATATTGCTGCTATATTAGACATAGCTAAATTTACCAATTTTGGATTTATGTACAAGCATAGATGAATGCATGTTGAAGGAGCATGCAGTGAGTCATGATGTTCAATTCAATGACATTGTTTCTTTGAAACATTTTCTTCTTAATCAAGTAAATGGTGTATAAGAAACAAATAACCATGTGCATCAGATCCTTTTTTGGAAAAAAGAATATTATAGACATTCCTCTATATGTTTCTATCTTGCTTCATCAAACGTTAGCTCATTTATGTTTTCAATAAAACCCGGTGTGTTATAAAACAAACAGACAACAAAAAGAAATAAGAGATAAATGACATTTTTATTCATTCAGATATGCATATATTTTCTATTACATTGGCTCCTATATATATAGGCTTCAGAGCTGGTGATTAACTTATCCCATGATGTGGGATTAAACATAAAATTACAAAAGCATATTCACACATATATATTACAACATATATATATTACAACACTCCCCCTTGAATATGTGGCTTCAAAATTTTGAATGCTATGCTAACTTCAAGTTGTCACTTTTAAAACATGTATGATGATTCGTCTCCCTTATTATTTTCTTGCCTGCATATATCAGTTTAGTCAATATAGCTATTGTCTGTTGCCTTAAAAACTCTATCAGGAAAACCCAATGGGAAAAATCTTGAACGAGAAAAAGTGTGCAACGTGTACGATTATGGATATCATATTAAAATGATACTCCTTTAAAGAGTTTGATGCTTCGGGATCAATACAATGCCTCATTAAAAACCTTACTAAGAAAAACCTAGTGGGAAATATCTTAGTGAAGAAAAAAGAGTACAATTAGATATTTTAAATAAATTTCAAAACATGTTTAATTGATTTCAAGCTTACAAATGGTCATAAAAGTAATGAAACCAAGTATTATTTTTCTTGATAACCGATGTTGAGTAATGTAACTCAAATCATTCTTCTAATTGTATTTCAAAGCGTATAATAGAACCAATGTTTAATTGCATACTCAAATTAACTTCCTACAATTAAACTTTAAAGCTTATGGATGACTATGAAACTAATCATTTGCATAAAAAGAAATGTAACTCAAAAGTCAAATTTTAGTTAGATTTCCAAACTTTTTTCAGTCTTAAGAGTCCCAAATAATTTTAAAACATTTCCGAAATCATGTTTGTCTTTATGAAAAAACATTTAATCATTTGTGACTTTGATTTAAAAATCTACATTCAGATTCAACTTTTAAATTTTATTTATTATATTAAAAATCATTATTCATCTAAGAAGGAGATTTAAAGTGACTACCCATATACTCCGCAACTATAGTGTGTTTGCGATGCAACAAAATCATTCTATATGAACACAAGTACATTCCTCAATCATGGCAACAAATCAAACAACTATAAAATGGTGTGCAAGCGTTAACATTAAACAATGTTTATTGTTTGGTGTGTTCTAGCTACAAACATCCATCGCAAACCACAACAACCATTAACATATCAACTAAATATATTTATAAACAAATCATATCTAACGACTAATTATAGTTAATCACTTTAATTAATTTTAAAATTTAGAGTTCTCACCAATATTGCTTTCTAATCTTCACTAACTGCGCTCCCCTGTATCGACTGCAAATAAATCGATGGATGATGCTATGAATCTGCGCAACTGCGAACCAAATGAATCAAATCAACACTTTTGATTCCAACAACAAGTAACAAAAGTACATGCCATGCACCCTCATGCCAAAAGGTTCATCATCTTTCCATCTTTTTTTCTTTCTAAAATTGAAATGGCGGAAGACTTAAGAATTTGGTGAGGTGGAGTTTTATCGTGAGGAAGAAGAAATATGTATGAACAGAGAGCAAGCTACACACATTATTTATAATTGTACGAGGAAGCCAATAACAGAGAGTAATAACACGTGGTGCATGGAGCATTGGATTCCCTGTACAATGAGATTTCCAAATCTGGGTATACTGTTTCACAAATCTTTGCACTGATATGGAAAGATTTGAAACTAGAATTTATTTTCTAGATATTGTTGCCTGTCATATCTCCTTAAAAGGAGGAAACTTGATACGTTCCTTATAAACGGTTTGCAAGGCTAAAACGTAAACTAACAAAAAATGTTATTTATGTTATTTCAGAACATTATAAATTCAACCATTATACACCACAAATTAAATTCAAATGATAACGCAAAATATACGAATTTATTTCACAATTTATTTCTTCCTTTTTATTACACCAACGCATTCCATATATAAATATGTGTTCAATTCCTAGTTTGGTTACACTGCTAATATTCCAAAGTTCATTCGTTGTTTTTTATTATGTTAACTGAATTACAAATAATACCGTTTTGCAATAACTTAAATTTAGCATTTTATTCGAACAAAATTAATTACTACTTAAATTAAAATTTCCATATTAATTTGACATTTTTATTATGCCATTTATACTTACTGTTTTGATTGGAAATGAATTAATCTTAATGATATTTTATTAGGTAAATAAATTCTCCATAGTAAATCGTTCCTTAAGTAAGTAGAAAAATTTATTTCAAAATTGATCTTTATTTTCATTGCCACATTCCAAACAAAAAATTCGCAACAACGTTAATTTAGGAAAAATGTTTAAATTGAGCATATATTTACAAATGTCCTATCATGTTAAAAGTGAATGGTATATTCAAAATAAAAGATCTCAGTTCTAGCAAGCATACATACGATTAATATTAAATTAAACATTCAACCAACTCTAAATTTGTTAATAAAGCGTTCATATAGAAAAAAAACACAGGACTTCTAACGTTAAAGATTCAAATCAGCTAATAATGTAATCTTGTTTTAGCATGTTTATAAATCCACGGAAGGGTTTACTTAAATATTGCACAAAATGGACAAAATTCCTAATGTAAATGTTTATTTTATGTCAAATCTTGATTCAAGTTATATTTTGAACATCAAAATTTCTCGGTTGTTACAATTTCTGTAACAACACGTAAATTCTAAGCCAATTAAAAAAAATATTTTAGCTCTTTTAATGGGTTTTGAATATTTAAAATAATTTATTTTAAATTATAACGGCTAAAAATTTATTCTAAATGAAGTTAGAACGTATAAAATTATTTTAATCATAAAACGAGCCTGAAATGGCACGGCCGGTTGAAAATTCAATTTTAAATTTCACGTGAATGAACAGAATTCAAAATAAATCGGATTTCAATAAAACCAGAAATATTTGAATCTATTTAATAATAACTTTCTAACAAATATGAATAATTCAGATTTCATAATATAAATTGAAAGTTATGTCCCATTTAAAGTTTAGAATAGTCGCTATAGAATTTATATATATTTTAAATAATATATGGCCCTTAGAAATAGCCATTTTGCAAACAACCTCCGTTTTCGATGAAATCACTTTTGTTGGATCCGGAATGTCAAATTATTGCTAGATTCCAAATTTCATAATTTTTGAAATAAATATGTGAGCACAGTAAAGATAAACGCGTTTGACCAATTTCTGTTGAAGTTAATCGACTGGAAAATGGTCATTTTTCAAATGACTTCCAAATTCGACGAAATTAGTTTTGCTACGACTGTAGCGTCAAAACATAGCTAGACTAATTTTTCTGTAATTTTTGGATTCAGTATGTGACCCCCATAAAATAAAATGTACGTTCAAATTAAATATGTACAGATTTATATTTTAATTTTGATGAAAACTAATCAAAACAATCTAATTCGAGACATATTCTATTGTGTCTGGAATGGGGGTATTTGGTTTGGGATGACACTCGTTGGGTTTGATTTGGGGTTCGAATGCAAAAAGGGGTATTTTTGGAATTAAAGAAAATTAAAAATATATTATATATATATTTTTGGGCCAATGGAAAAACCGCATAACCCTAAATTATTTCCGCCCCGTCAGTTTATTTTAAAAGGGTGCAATGGTCCCGATTTCTTCCCTCAAATTCTTTAAATCCGTTAAATGAAATTCAGAAATTACAAAACGAAGATGGAAGAGCATCACTGGATCTTTATTTCTATATGGGGGTGATCGAAATTCAAGGCCTCGTTCATCTGAATTTCTTGCTCAAAGTTCCACCGTTCGAACTGAGTTTGCACGCCCTAGGTGGAATCGATCTGGCCTAAATTCCAGGCGGGGGTGCGTGACGCGAAGACGAAAGGTGTGGCGAACTTCGATGGTCCTCCGATCTGACATGGCGGTGGCGGCTTCTATTTTGAGTGATGAGTATCGCATGTTGCGGAACGGAAAAGGAGATGGTAACGTTTTTAAATCTCTATTAATTCAATTAATCATGTATTTAACTATCCAAAGTATTAAAATCCATATCTTTTACATGGGAGGTCCAAATCGTGTGAAACAGGATCCGTTGCGATCGTGGGGACGAGAGCTTCCCAAGAAGACTAACTGGGTCCAATTTGGAGCTAGTTAGAAATTTAGATAAATTCAAACCCAAACTGTACTGAAACCATCAGTTAGAGACCGACGGAGTCGATTCCAATGTGAGAACTCCTTCTTACTCAACTATTTTGCAATTAAATATATCCTAGGTTGTATACGGGGCTTAGTAGCTCCTGACACTACTTTTTGTACCAACCATGGATGATTTGTGTGATTTGATCGTATTGTGAGAAAAATTGACTGTATTGCCTATGGTGATTGTGATATTGAAATGGAGTAAATAAAAAATATATATGTGTTATATAAATTATTTATATATGCGACATATAAATTATTTTTATGCGTGGTATGAAATTCTACTGAAATAAAATAAATATTCATTTACAAATCGGACGGTTTGTTTATGTACACCTATTTAACTAACATTGATTGGGACGATAAATTTTACACATCACCCAAATGCACACATAATAAATAGTATTTGTTGGTTGAAACCCCACACGGGTATTGGAATGATATTTGACATACACTAATCCCAATATTTAGTTGTATGTCAATCAATGGGTTGACAGACTGTATAAGCGCTATTTATTTATTTTAATGCTTATACAGTGTTAGAATGCACTTTGGATGATGTGTGGACTTTTAACGATTATTTATCATTATTGTTATACATGCGATGTATGGAAATCCATATAAATATATTTATATGGTAATTTATTGAGTCTGATTCCAATTCAGAAATAACGAATAGTTTTAAAATAATATATAGTATAGTTTTCAAATAATATTCAGGATAGTTTTAAATTAATATTTTGTATTGCTTTAAAATAATATTCAGTACAGATCCAAATATGATTTTGGTGTCTGATTTTGGATGGACACGAAAATATTGAAATATGTGAAGTCGTTGTTGATTAGATTTGCGCCATTTTAATGCGAACGATTTTTATATCAATTTTAATCATTTTTATAATGAATATCGAAAAGGAAATGATTTCAAAATCAGACATTTTGAAAATATTATCGTCTTAACACTATAATGATAAGGAATATTCAACTTTGATTTAAAATTGAAATGGAGGTGGGAATTGTTTTAAAACAAATTTATAAATACGTTTTGAATGAAAAGTGATGAAATATATATAATATACATTATATATATTAAATGGCCTGAATACAACACGTCGCGCAGCGACCGTTCGCAAATTTCGACCATTGACTTCAAATGGACATTACGGAAGATCCGACCGTCGGATACTCCTAAAACCAGAACCATTGGGTTCGTATCGTAAAGAGCTTTCCAATGAATATAAGAGATTTGAAATCTAACGGTTGGATTTGGAATTATGTCCAAATCAAATTTGGAAAAGGTCGCTTTGGATGCATTTTGGTGGCCGTTATTGGAAACCCACTATGCGGGCCTTTATAAAATTATTAAAAATATTAATAATTTGTATAAAATCATAATAAATGATTCGGAAAGGTTTGGATGAAGAATTCCATATGTGTAAAGATAAAAATATATTTTTATCAGAATGAACTAGTTATTAACTAGAAAGATAATCCAACGTTTTTAAATAAATAAATTGGATTTGTGAATGGTTTTAATCGAACCAAATTTTCCAGTGTATGAATTGGAATGGATTTGAATAGAAATTATCTTTGGGATATTTCGATATTGGATTCCGTGACTATGCGGATATTGTGGAGGAATTTGGAAGATAGATATATATCGTTATTCCCCATACGAAATGTGTTGGTTTTAGAACTTGATATTGAATGTAAGTCGATATAATTTCTGTTTAGAGCCTTATATTTAATATCAAATTGGATTTTGGGTTTGTCATGAATGTTGTCTTTAGTAACACTATTCTTAAACCCCGTGTGAAAAGAATAAATCTTTTAATTAAGATTATTAGAGTTTCCAGTTATATTTAGTAATTGGAATAAAATGGAATGTGAATTGGGTTTATCATGAACTGTGTTTTAAACGACATCCGTTCTTTAACCCAATTTACAGTGAAATAGGATTTGGAGTATATAAATCTTTTATTAAGATTTAATGGGAATTTTCCATATTAAAGTTTTCCAGTTTAATATATTAAATTGGAATTGAATGGAATTCGATTTAGTTGTAATCGAAGTGAGCTTCTATGGAGGAAGACTGTTATTATATATGGAATTTAAAAGGCTTTGCCGTTATTCCATTTGTATTATTTGTTGGATACGGAAATTGTTATCGATTATATATTGATCTGTTTTCCATGATGATTCCATGGTTAATGGAATATGATTTTGGGTTTATCGTGAACTGTGTTTTAAAATGCATTCGTTCTTTAACCCAGTTAGAAACAGGATTATACGTCCGACATTGTATTTCTTTATACTGTGTTGATTGATCTTTGCTGAATATATATCTGTTGGTGGCGAGAATTTATTCTCTTGCTTAACACCCTTCTCTGAGAATATATATCTGTTTGATTTCCCAAAGTTAAGTAATCATTTAATAATGGTTATTGGAATGATTAAAATTAAGATGGAGTTTTAATGAATCTTTAATTAGATTGAAAAGAGAATGTGATAATTTAAACTATCAGATTTGGGAAATGATCGAGAATGGAGTACCACTAGTTTTACTCGAGGCGATAGTTAAATCTTTAATTTGATTTGAATGTGAAATGGTAATTAATTTTACCGATAACACTATGGTGTTAGATATGGAGTGTTACCAGTTTGGCTCCATGGGATGGATAGGTTGGGATTGGGAAATAAAATAAATGATTACTTCAGTAAGGTTCGCTAATCCTGACTAGTTTGGAAAACCTTAATTTGGTTTAGAATTGTGAAAAGATAAATGAATCTTTTGGAAATTGATATCCAAAGGAAGAATAAATAATAAATTTAAAAGAATTTATCTTTGATAAAATTAATGGGAACTTATCCCTAATGATGTGAATATTTGAATAAAAGAATATTTTGGATTGGATTGAGGCGTATGTTGTGTTTGTGTAGAACTTGTTTATTAGATACGCGAGTTGTTCGAAAAGACCGGGTTTATGCCCATTTTGAATAACTGATTCGGCGATAAGTCGACGATGAAAATGGTGGTTGAAGACTGGAGATCTTCACATTGTATGGATGATTACTGATGTCTTGATTGGGTTGTACACCAAAGACAAGGTAATAAGTGGTTATCGTCCAGACGTACTTGGAGATCGACCGGATATGCGAGGACCTCTCTCTTGTATTGGACATATGGGACGAGGAATAAGGTGCCTCCGGTTTCGTTTGGACCCAGAATGAACTCCTAAATGGATGTGTCAGACATTGGATTTCGTTTTGTATTGATTGATTTCTGTTAAATATACATTAGTTTTGCGATGGAGAATTTATTCACTTGTTTAACTGCCTTCTCTAAGACATACGAGCTTAGAGGTTATATATCGATGGACATCAGTTGTATGGCATGAATTGTCAATATGGCATGCTGAGATGCATGGATCAAGGCTTTTGTTGAAAAGCAAAGTCTTATGGATGATGATCAAAGCACGACTTTAAATAGCATAGCTTTGCGTAGCATTAATTCGCGAGCCTCACACCCCGTTATGAACCAGAAACGGGAGAGGATCATAGAAGGACATGCATTTCCTTCTAGCTAGGAGTGGTGTCACGCTTTGGAGCCCATACATTTTACTTATGTGGATGTTGCATATTATTTGATGGATAGCAAGGTACCTCGGACATTGAGTCACTACGGGGCTCAGAGATAGGTCGACATACAGACCTGATTTAACCCCATAGGATGGGGAAACATATTGTTCAAGAGTTATAATCCTCAAAAGTAAGAGAGGACCGGCCCTGTGGCTCCAAGATGCAGTTGCGGCTGTATCCTGAGGCTTGCGCTAGAAAGTCTCGAATCGGTAAGGACGTCCCTTGCCTTGGTTCATGATGGAAATCCAATTTCCAATACGACACATTTCGGTTTTAGTTGTAAAACCAGTATGGCGACATGATATATGGTACCCATGCCGTCTACGATTGATACATTTATATTTGAAGTTGTTTTTAACACTATACACTTATAGTAATATCAAAATGATTTCTTTTAAACATACCATGCATGTTTGGCTATTATAAGGGAAAACTCTATCCTCTGGCTTGCGTTGCATTGTGTGATGGGACCTGAGTCTTATAATAGCTTCATTTTTCCAAAAGCATTGCACTGTTTGTTTTATGCACCGGTATTCTTAGGAGGAAACCCATTCTGTGTTATACGGCATGGTCCTTTGATTCACCCTACTTAAAAATCAAGTTTTAATAACTGTTTTAGTTCTCACACCAGTCGCATGACTGACTCGGAGTTTGTTGTTCCACCTAAACTCTAGGTGCCCATATTTTCCTCACGGGCAGCTAATAGTTTTGGTTTTGCAGATATTTCTTTTCAGGATCCTGGATTACAGCTGAATCTATATTCGGAAAGCTTTGTATCCATGTATTTCTTTTAGTTGTGTTATGTATATTTTTCCGCTGCTATGTAATTTAAGTCTCCGATATTTTTCCATTGTATATTATTTATCCATACTCTTATTTATTCTTGTACTCTGATGTAAATTGTTGTAATAAGAATGAAATGTTCTTCTGTTTGTGTTCTGATTGTCGTGTTCTCAACTCAATCCGGGCTTTCCCATATGGGTGAGTTAGGGACGTTATAGTTTGGTATCAGAGCTTTGGTTTACAAAGCTCGAGAAAAAAACATTAGAACCAAATGAAATAATTCATCAGAGATAGGATTAGTAATATCCTATGAGAATGACTCGTTAGAGATAGGATTATTAGTATCCTAAAATGAGTTAGAAGAGTATTATTTTCGAAAAAACGAAATTAATTTTGAAAAATTATAACTTACTATACGTATTTGAGTATTTTATTTTATATTGATTTTGGACAAGCAAGCATATAAACATTTTGAGTATACACCTTACAAACGCGTATTCGAAACCTCAAATATACTGGATAGATATAGAATCACACTCTAGTCGCTCGGAGATGATTCTGATGATCGCTATATCACCATCAACATTTGTGTTCGAGTTTCGAAAGTGGGATATCTATATATTTCCAATTAACGGGTGTGAGAACCAAAACCTAGTTAGGATTACTGTTTGTGATTTGGTACCAAAAATACGATTTTTGAATATATAAAAGTTTATGTTCAAAAAGCAAATCAACCAACTGATTGCTGGTTGTGTTGTTTGACGATTAGTTTAACTAATAAAATCATTGAAACCAATATGTAAATGAAAAGTAAATTTTGCCAAATCGAATCAAATATTGCAATGAATTTAAAATTGATTGCAATTGCATATATGTACATGTACATATGTTATACAGGACATAGCAGGGAAGCCATAAGAGAAATCAAAATTATTTTCCCGAAAAATAGGTACATATTAAAGTATTTCTTGGGTTTTAACGATTTTATGAGCCGAATGGCTAGCTGCTTGGCTTTTTCTTTTTATTTTTGATTGATGAGGGCCTTGTGAGGCAAGTTGTTTTAACGAACCGCATTCTATACATCAAAGGATCGTAGAATATTTATTTCTTTCTCATAAGAAGTAATATAGCCATGTAACTTTGGGAGACGACTATTGGGGTCATTTCTCATGTCCATGATTTTTACCGATTTTTAAATGACCATTTTGCCCCTATCCGATCTTGCTTCGGCCATAATTTTTGAATGGAAAGGATTTTTGACCCGAAACCACTTCCATTAGGTCCGGATGATGGTTTACCTTTCCGTAGAGTGGTCATATGTGAAAAACGAACTTACCATTTGGGAGATATGGCTGAATTATGGTTCAGAAGGTGAAAAACATCTTAACCGGGCTTAATTGGCTAATTACTAGGCCCAGAGGGAGATTTCGGCATTTGGAGTATTTAAGGGCTGTTAAGGTTTAGAGTACACCCTTTTCTCATTTTGCAGCCGCTACTTATCAACCCACTCAACTTAGTAATGGCCTCCAACATCTAAAACACCTCTAAACCACTTTCTAATTGAAGTTTTGGCTAGATTACATCAAATTAAGGAAAAATAGCACCAAAGCAAGGTTAGAACTACTGTATAACCTTGGGAACAACGCCAAACAGAGGATAATTTTAGATATGGTATTTTGTTTGTGGTAAGGTGAGTGCTTTGCGTAGTTCCTCAGTAATTATGGTTCATTAAGGGTAATTAGTGTTAATTAGCGAATTTAAATATGATTAAATTTTGGAAAAATATTTATAAATTTTGAAATATTGTTTCAGGTCTCTGTTAGAAAATTTGGTTAATTTGGTTAAGTTTTGCTAATTATATCATTAGTTATGCTTAAACATGATTAAGGGAAAATATGAGTTTTTGGCTTTGTTTGATCCATTTTAATACATCATATTGTTGTTTTGGTGTTTGTGGTTGATTATACATGTTGCTATGACTGTATGGTATGCTTTGTGTTTGATTTGAAGAGTTAGAATGGTCGAAAACGCCGCCGTATGGCGTAAAACAGTCGCTGGAAAAGTTGGAGGAAATGTGCAGAGTTTCGGACCGGATCGGATCGGGTATGGGGCTCGGATCGGATAAGGGGACTGTGCAAAGGGATTTGATTTGGACTGGAACTTGGCACCTGAGAAGACTTGGCAAGATGGAAGGCCATTTGCGTTGAGTTGGGGTTGAGATCGGACCAAATCTTGGCGTGGGGATCGGATCAGAGGACCAAGGAGATCGATGAGCACCGAACCAAACAGGGGACGTTGGACTGGAATGAGGTGAAGAACAAGAGCCGAACCAAGAGATACGAACGAACCTAGGTAGAAGACATCCGAACCGAACCGAGCCGGATGGGGAGCACCGAACCGAACCACACCCAGGAGCATACTAGGAAGCATCGGACCGAACCGATGATGACTGGAGCACTATGCATATTCGAACTGAACCAGACATGTGCTATTACTACTACGCGACGACTTTTCTGAAGACCAACTCTAATTCGACCAAAACCCGAGATGCAAAGGAAGTCCAGAAGGGAGGTTATTACTCACGATCCAAATGGGAACCAATGAGTTAATTTCATGAGTTGGGCTTTGCTGCGGGATGTGTGCAAAGGGAATATCGATGTCTATAACTTTGGATCACTATGGAGTACGGGTTATGTGGACGGATTCAGGGACACAGTGGCCTAGGTAGGACTATTGGCTATGGACCAATGAGGTGGGGTCATTTGTAAGGATTTAGTCATGACTCCATGTGGCAAGCTTGGTGGTAGTAACAGTTATACAAGTCGGACTCCGTCACTACCTCGACAGGTCTAGTGATCAAAGTAGTGGATATCGTATGCTTTATGCACTGAGCGAGAGATGTAAGGATGGTTGATATGTTTGACATCATTATGACATGCACACCCCACCCCAGTATCTTTTACATCATATGTTAGTGGAACCTTAGAGTATTGTACGGTATGTTGTGCTAACTCTTTGGTTACAGGTTCAGGTATGGTTTAGTATACTTGTTATTATTCTGCTTGGCTACTTATCGCTCATACCTGACTTTTGTCTGACCCAGAGTTTTATGTCTCTTCTTATTACCCTGGGTGCTCTTAAACGAGCAGACTAGAGACAGGTTAGGTGATATGCACGAGTAGCTGTACCGGAGACGAGCAGGAGGCTCCTACGTATTATCTACATATATTCTCCCTGTGTTGTTGATGGTCACTGCTTTGGGCATTAGTAGTATACCTTTCCTTTCTTTTGCGTTAAAGATAGTTTTCAAAAGTCGTAATAATGATGATGTGGAACATAAGCTGTATTTGGATTTTTCGCTGCTATGATGTTTAGTTTTCAGCTTATGCACTGTCTCGCCGGTTTTATGTCAAAGTATGTTATTATTATATTTTATTCCATGCATTGTGAGGCATTCTACAGTTTCTTTGTTAGCCCACTGTTAAGTTCAAATTCCTTTCTTTTCTTTTCTTTTCTTTGGTGATCGTCCTGTGCTAGTCGGGCACTGGCACAACGCACTTTCACTGGTAATGTCGGCTGGTGCGGGGCGGGACGTCATATTTGGTATGAGAGCTCCAGGTTGCGTAGTTAACCTAGGGAAAGACACCAGGGAGAGATAATACGTATATGAGAGAGCATATTTGTGATTATTTTTGTTTTCAAAAGCTATATATATACTATTAGTATAGCTAAGGATAAAGTCGTACTGCATTAGCACCACTAAGGAGATGGTAAATCGTTTTCTCTTTACAGATTGAACAATGAATCAAAATATGGGAAAGGCAGTGAGGAACTCCGCATCAGGAGTTGAAGAAGAAGCGGGTTTAGGGGCCAACAATGGGAATGTCCCTGGCATAAGGGAGATGTTTACTGCCTTCATACGAGGGATGGTTAGGGATGCTCTAGGAGCAGTTCCTAATGCTACAAATGGTGGTGGTGTAGTAGTGCTGGTGCCTAGAGTCGGTCTCGCCAAGATTAATGAGGAGTCCCAGAAAAGAGGAAACAAAACCAAGCTAAGGACGGCCAGAAAAAGAAGAATAAGGAAGATTTAGAGTGCTTTAGCTGTGGCAAGAAGGGCCACTATGTCAAAGAATGTTGAGCGAAGCCAAGGGAAAGGAAGTAATTCAATTGCAGCCAAGTGGGACATCTCAAGGAAGAATGTCCGCAACCCCCTAAGAAGAAGGAGAGTGTGGAAGTGTATGCTATCAACACTGTTCCTTCTTCGTCGAATGCCCCAACTACGGCGGAGAAGGGAAAGGGTGTTGTTATTCAAGGTATGCTTTCCATTTATGAGGTTCCAGTTCTAGTTTTTTTTATACTGGAGCTTCCCATTCCTTCATATCTAGTGACCTGGTAGATAGGTTGGGATTGGAACTCGAGATAGTCGATAGACCTTTAGCGGTAATGAACCCGATTGGTAGTTAGACTAGCCTTAGCATGATTTGTAGTAATGTGGTCTTATCGACTCATGGATGCATATTTGTTTATGATTGCTTTGTTTTGGGTTTTACCGGGTTTGGCATTATTTTAGGAGTTGATTGGCTCTGGTAGACTATGAGGGCTTTTTGGTGACGGTTAGAGCAGATGATGGGCGGAGGGTAGTGTTTGGTGGTCTACCTAGTGATGGGGTAATGGCTAGTTTTCTAAATTCCCTTGGCATCCCGCATGATGAGTTGTCAGATATGCCCGTGGCTGGCCAGAATCCGTACGTCTTCGAGGAAGTGACTATACTTCCACCACACTGAGAGATTGAGTTTCGTATTGGTTTAGTGAAAGATGCCAGACCTATAGTGATGCCACTTCGTCGTATGGCGCCAAGGGAGCAGCGAGAGCTTGGGGTGCAAGTAAGCGATCTTTTGAAGAAGGGATTTATCCGGAGAAGTGTCTCCGAGTGAGGAGCACCAGTTATATTTGCCATTAAGGCCAATGGGTCCCTTTGCTTATGTGTGGACTCGAGTTAAAGATGGAGTTAAGGGTAGTTCTTCTGATGGAGTGCCAAGGAATCATCGATAGTTTGGAGTGTTCTAGGCGGACTCGAAGCTGGGGTATCTGGGGACGCCCACTTACCTTGGTTCCGTTGGATATGATCTAGTTATCCTTGAAGGATAAATGTGCGTTGTACGTGTGGTAGTCCGTTTGGAGCCAGGGCTTCCATTAGCCATTGATACTGGTTGGGCCAGTCATTCGGGTATTGACGTATTCATGATTTTTGCGGATGATAAACAGGACTTGTTCGATGAGTGCTATGGATTGTTTAGGACCTTACGTTGATGTTCTCTTTGGTTCAAAAATGGTAATAACTTCGAAGTAAGATTCTTAGGCCATGTTGTTTTAGAGAATGGTATTGCCATGGACCCTAGAAAGGTGGATACGGTACAAGATTGGTCTACGCCCAAGAATGCCGCAGACGTAAGAAGTTTCTTGGGATTATCTGAATACTATCGTAAGTTTATCCAAGACTTCTCCAAGATAGCAGCACCATTGACTCAGTTGACCAAGAAGAATCAAGCTTTCGTCTAGGACGAAAAGTGCGAGAATGCATTCAAGAGTCTAAAGGAAAAGTTGACATATGCACCAGTGTTAGTCATTCCAAAAGGGAATGAAGTGATGATAGAGTACACATATGCATGTGGTACCGGACTAGGTGCTGTATTGATGCAAGGAGGTAGGGTTGTAGCTTATGCTAGTCGGCAACTGAAGCCGCATGAGAAAAGGCATCCTACCCATGATTTGGAATTGGCAGCGATCGTGTTCACATTGAAGATGTGGAGACATTATCTCTTTGGAGAAAGATTCGAGTTGTTTAATGATCATAAATCATTAAAGTTTCTTTTCTCTTAGAAGGATCTAAATCTCCGATAGCAAAGATGGTTAGAATTCTTGGCTTCCTATGATTTCGATATCACATACACACCAGGAAAGGGCAATGCGGTAGCTGATGCATTGAGTAGAAGACATGCCAGTTTAGGGGCTATGTTTCTAGAATGGAAGCAACTGGAGTATTAGAAGATCTCTTGAGAGCTTGCATATTAGATTTTGGTGGATCATGGGATGATCATTTGCATCTAGTAGAATTTGCATATAATAACATTTATCAATCCAATATTGGTATGGCTCCATTTGAAGATTTGTATGGAAGACCGTGCAACTCACAGTCATGTTGGCTAGAAACCGATGAGAAATTTGTGCTTGGGCCAGATATGATAAGAGAAACCTCAGATAAGATCAAGATTATCCGACAACGAATGAAGGCTTCCCATGATAGATAGAAGAGTTATGCTAATAAGAGGAGAAGAGATTTAAAATTCTCCATTAGCGACTTGGTGTTTGTCAAGATTTCTCCATTAAAGAGCGTGATACGATTTAGTAGGAAAGGCAAGTTAACACCAAGATTTATTGGAACATTCCCAGTTCTCGAGAAAATTGGGAATTTGGCATATAAAGTTGAATTACCAGAGAAGATGGAAGGAGTTCATAACATATTTCATGTTTCCCAGTTAAGGAAATTCGTGCATGACCCCAATATGACAATTTCACCAGATCAGTTGGACGATATCGATGTTGAACCCGAGGCGGTTGGGAACTACAGACCTATGTATATTGTTGGGAACGATACGAAGCAACTTCGAAAGAAGGCGGTGAAACTAGTCAAAGTTCAGTGGGGTGATGATGATGACGAATACTGTACTTGGGAAACCGAGGAGGACAGAAGGAGGAAGTATCCAGAACTCTTTCCCTGGTAAGGTTTTTATATCGGCATAGTACACCCTTGTTAGTAAACCGCATGCTAGGATAGGCTTGTTGTGTTCTTTTACATGCTTTATTGTTTTGTTAATGATCGATAGACATGCGGGATCCTTTGTATGTTTTGGGTTAAGGAATTTCAGGGATGAAATTTCTTAAGGGGGGAGAATGTAACGACCCGCATTCAACGCATCGAAGGATCGTAGAATATTTATTTCTTTCTCATACAAAGTCGTATAGCCATGTAACTTTGGAAGACGACTATTGGGGTCATTTCCCATGTCCATGTTTTTTGCCAATTTTTAAATAACCGTTTTGCCCCTAGCTGATCTTGTTTCGGCCATAACTTTTGATTGAGAAGGACGTTTGACCTGAAACCACTTCCATTAGGTTCGGATGATGGTTTACCTTTCCGTAGAGTGGTCATATGTGAAAAACGGACTTACCATTTGGGAGATATGGCTGAATTAAGGTTTAGAAGGTGAAAAACAACTTAACCGGACTTAATTGGGTAATTAACAGCTAGGCCCAGAGGGGGATTTCGGGATTTGGAGTATTTAAGGGCTGTAAGGGTTTAGATAACACCCTTTTGTCATTTTTCAGCTGCCACTTATCACCCCTCTCAACTTAGTAATGGCCTCCAACATAAAAAACACACCTAAACCACTTTCTAATTGAAGATTTGGCTAGATTACGTTAAATTAAGGAGAAATAGCACCAAAGCAAGGTTAGAACTGATGTATAGCCTTGGGAACAGCGCCAAACAGAGGATAATTTCAAATTTGGTATTTTGTTTATGGCTAAGGTGAGTCATTTGCATAGTTCCTCACTAATTATGGTTAACTAAGGGTAATTAGTGTTAATTAGCGAATTTAAGCATGATTAAATTCTAGAAAAATATTTATAAATTTAGAAATATTGTTTTAGGCCTCTGTTAAAAAATATGGTTAATATGGTTAAGTTTTTCTAATTATATCATTAGTTATGCTTAAACATGATTAAGGGAAAATATGAATTTTTGGGTATGTCTGATCCATTTTATAAATCATATTGTTGTTTTGGTGTTTGCGGTTGATTATACATGTTGCTATGACTGTATAGTATGCTTTGTGATTGATTAGAAGAGTTAGAATGGTCGAAAAAGCCGTCGTATGGCATAAAACAGTCGCGGGAAAAGTTGCAGGAAATGTGCAGAGTTTCGGACTAGATCGAATCGGGTATGGGGCTCGGATCGGATAAGGAGACTGGGCAATGGGATTTGATTCGGATCAGAACTTGGCACCTGAGAAAACTTGGCAATAAGGAAGTCCATTTGCGTTGAGTTGGGGTTGGGATTGGACCAAAGTTTGGCTTGGGGAACGGATCGTACTAGGGCTAGGGAGCGGGATCGGATCGGAGGGCCAAGGAGATCGATGAGCACCGAACCGAACAGGGGACGTTGAACTGGAATGAGGTGAAGTACAAGAGCCGAACCAAGAGATATGAACCGAACGTAGGTGCTACCAATATGAAGAGATTCTTGTAGGCCTACAATCACAATTAGAGCTGTATCGGTTCAGTTTTAAAACGCAGGACCGCAAAAAATTCACACCTTCTAACCGCAGAAAAAAAACTCTAAATGGTCTCCATTTAATTAAACACAGTGCGGTTATCTCACCGTATAAGTCAACAGACAGTAATGGTTGCAATTCTAAAAACCGATGGCAAACCATACCGCCTCTTTTCAACCGACCATTGAAAATTTGGGTTTTTCTTTCTTGGATTTGGACCATCGATGTAAAGCAAAACCATCTCGTCCACTCAGTATACCTTATATCTTCGAATTTGATGAGCAGGTATTTTTATTATCGTATTAGATCTCTCAAACAGTTTGCCAACTCATCGTCGACTATGTTTCAGAATCCATCTGAATGTTCTCTCATCCAAGCATCGCAATCAGAAAGTAATGGTATGTTACTTAGTTACCATGTTATCATGTTTTTAGCAACTGATCTGTTAGCATCGCAATCTGATTTGTTTATTTCTCTTCAAAAACAGCAAGTTATTCCTGTAAATCTGCTAAGCCTTTTATTGTTGGTTCCAAATGAAGTAAATTTTGCGCACGACCTAATTCATTTGCTAAGTTGATTTGTCTATATTCAGATTTTAGTTGATTTGTTTACTTTATCAGTTTATCATGTGGTTGTTGCATGTTACCTTTCTCCGCACAGTTAAGATTAGTATTTCCCTTTAGTAGTTGACTGTTTGTTTCTAAGTTCTAACATTTGGTAAATACTTAACATTGTTACCCTGATCTGAGTCGATGTCTCATTTAGTTTAAGTTTAGTATTTCTGTTTAGTTTGGTTGTTTTGGAATCCGTACTTTAGTGAAATTCCATTTAGGATCTAACTGCAGTTATGCTCATTGTTTATTTGATGTTGTATTGGGTGTTTTGAAAGCGGCAGCTCCTACAAGTGTCGATCCAAATGCAAGTTAGTGCATTATTAATAAAGGTATTGTGCTTCTTTGTTGCTAAGTATTAGCCAAGTTAATGTGCACCATTCATGGTAATGCAAGTCCTATTAACTTGTATCCTGTTTTATCAACCTTTTGGTCCTTCTTGTGTCTGCTCATGTTAACTTGTGTCTGTTGGTAAATAAAAATAATGAATGTTAATGCAAGTCCTATTTTATCGTGAATGTTAATGCAAGTCGCAAGTCCTGTTAAATAAAAATAATGAATGTTAATGCAAGTCACGTTTTATCATGCATGTTACTGTTAATGCAAGTCCTAAATGTTAATGCAAATCCTGTTAACTCGTGCACCGTTACTTTCTTGAGTCTTGACTCTTGGATACTAAAAGTTTAATTCCAACTCTTGGATACAAAAAGCAGAATAAAATTTAGCATTCATTACTTTTCTAGTTGAACAATGTGCATGGAAGAACTAAGTAGCAACTAATAAAATTCATATCATAAAGGACAAGATGGCAACAAATATTTTGAAAAAAATCCATATAACATTCACTATTTTACCAGTTCAACCATCCATTTAAGGAAAAAGAAATGCAATTGTAATTAAAATTTAATCAATTTTATAACTGCTCAAAATAAACAGAGCACCATCACAGGTAATGCACATAATTTTCACTATTAATTCTTCATTGTCTCTTGGCAGTTTTTTGGACTTTTGTTGTAGCATGGATTAAGACTTATAAAGTCAACTGCAAATTGCTGCTCTATAATGCCGTATGGAGTTGGGCTCCATTACAATGTGATCTGCTCAAGCTGTGTGGAGAGTGAAGTCTACGGACTTGCAAATTGTTCAGTTGAAGCTCGAGGTAAGACAGATGCTGCACCACAACTCGACACAGGAAGAAACGCAACTACTGCAATATATAATGATATGTGAGTAAGATTATTATTTGTAAAAGTTGAAGCATAAAGTCTATAATCTAGGAGTATATAGTATAAATTTTGAATTATCATGTATCATGTAATATAATATGTATGAATTTATGAATGCTTATTAATTATTAATGCATGTATTAATTGCTCTTGCTGTCTTCATGTCCATGTATACTTATTAATTTGCATGGCCGCATGGTTTATGAATATTTATGTAATGTTAATTGTTAATGATTGTATTGTCCAAGCATTTGTTGCATTTCAATGCGTATTAGACTTTTAGTGTGATTGTGCAAGCAATAGCATGTGTGTACTGTGTAGTACTTGTTGTATATATAATATACATTATGTTCCCGCTATTTACAACTTTACAATTTACTTATAATATGCGATAATGTGTGTGTTCATTACAGTGGTTACATAGCTAACCATACTGCAATGATCAAATGGTAACCGTATTATTTAACGGTTAACCATCAACAACAGTTGACGTTTGCGGTTGACAAAATAAACTAACCGTCAAAGAACAATATGGCGCCGGTTGACGTTAGTAGCAATGGATGCCACACAGTATACACCCTTAATCGCAATAACTGCCTTATAGAAATCATATAACACAAATACAACCACCTACGGTGATTCATGGAATATTTATATTATTAGACGCTTTCTTTTGTGTATGATCATACCTCTTGCCCTTATTTAGCGAGTAGAGACAACATACAACCATGATGACAACACTCGTTCCTCCACTTTTTTATTTTTTGTCTTCTGCAATGATTTGCAGGGTAATCAAGTGATGTACGTAACTACAACCGAGAAGGTTAATTCGGTGATACAAATATGGTGCATTTCGACATAGGTAAAAATACCTAGGTTTACAAAAATTGACTAGTGTTTACAAAAAAATTAACTATCTTAAGCAAGGTTTTTTTTTATAATTAAAGACACTTATAAAAAATTAAAATCATTTAAAAAAACTAAGTATGTTTTACAAATTTTAATTGATCTTAGTTAACTAAGTTTTGAAAAAGAATATATGTTATAAAATAGTTAAAGTTAGTGCGAATTTTTTATCAACAATTTATTATCGATCAATTATACATTGCCAGTCAGTAATATGGTAATGAGCAGAATATGTTAATGATCAGGGTAATATGAAGTTTGATCCTCTCTTTCTTTTTTAGCAAGTTAGCTGCAAAAGGAGTACTTACATGGTTGAAGGAAAACCTTTTACGTTTAATTGAATTTTCCACTTTCAATGACTTCACACTATTGCTATGAAATGAAGATTGAGACGAAAATCAGTGTTAGACCAAAAAATTGCACTAACACCAAAATATTATGTGAAAACCTCACAATCACAGATCAATGCAGAAAAAGCAGTAAAAATAAGAGGACACACACGAGATTTTTGTAGTAGTTCGGCTCATACCATGCCTACATCCACTTTATAGTTTCTTAAATCCTAAGAAGCTATTACAATATTGTTTGATTGCTGTTTATACACGAAATCCTCGTGTTTACACTGAAGAAGAGGAGATTAAAGGGAAGATTATACACGATAGCCTTGCGTTGTAATGTGTAACTTGACTTCCTTATTGAGCAATGGCCTTGTGTGAAGTAATGTTGGAAGCCATGATGAGTGAGAGCCAAAAGATCCCCCTAAAAGGCCATGCGATGTTGTATTTATAGGCGCAGAGAGGCTCCTAGGAGGATCGGATCGGGTGTGCCATGTGGCGAACACAGAGGCGATCTCGGAAGTAGTGGAGCAGCGGTTACCAAGTCGTGTGGAGACAGGTGTCATCCGATCTGCGTCTGTAGGAGGCGGTAACGGCAAGGGAATAGGTCAAAACTTCGAGTGCAGAAGCAGGTCCAGGGGGGTCGGTTCGGGTCCGATCCGAACTGATTGATGTCTCCGATCCAAAGAGTTGAAGCTCTTCAGTGCAGAATACTTCAGGCGGGTCGGGTCTTCCCTACCGAGCCGACCCAGTTCATCCGATCCGAACCGGTTGAGGGTGATGCCAAATTTCCAAATCCAAGTTTCCGGTTCTACATGCGTTCACGGAAACAGGCATAACTTTCAAACCATAAGTCCGTTTTAGCCAAACGAAAGCTCGACTTGAAGCTGATTCAGAGAGCTACAGGAGTTACAGAGCTCAGCTTCGTAATTGCTTATTTCGGGCCCAAAAGAGATTTTCTGATAGGAGTTTCGGGCCATTCTTTGTTTGTGATGCGACTTCAACCAAATCGCTTCCTGTCTTCTGACAATGTTCCCAATACTTGAGCATATTGTTAACTAGAAATTCCCTATGTGACTGCTTTGACTAAACAGCAGGTCAACATTTTGCCCCCCCCCCAAGAACATATCTCGCTGAACGAAGGAAGATGTGTTCTGGATAATCCAAGAAATCCATGGCCATGCCGGGCCTGCCAGCTGCAAGTATAATCCATACATGCGAAGAAAAGAAAGCAAATAGGTATGTCAAAACCTGACAAAACTGATTACACTTTCGAGCATAAACCATGCTTGGGCGTTTGTTTGAGCATAAACCATACTCAAGAGACGTTCAAATCATCCTGCCAAAACCTGACGTAGGACCTAACCTTCCGGGTATATGCCATACCAAGAAGTTCAAACTGAGCATAAGCCATGCTCGAGTTTTATTGAGTTCCTTTGCCAAATCCTGACAAAACAATAAGTCGTTCCAGAGTATAATCCAAACTCAAGAAACCTAGTGAGTACAATCCATACTCATGTCGGGATAGAACTATACTTGCCAAACCTGACAAGACAGTCCGTCCCTAGGCATAATCCATGCCTAGGGGTCCGAGATAAGTATAAGCCATACTTTAATTGAAATTGAGAATCCTGCCACAACCTGACAAGACACTTAAATTCGCCAAACATAATCCATGCTCGGAAGGTCCTTCCTTATTCAATTCCAAGTACAAAACCAAAGCAAATCCTGATTGGTTTGTCATCGAGTCCAGAGCACGTTTTGGAGCTAAATCCTAACCCCAAACGTGTGTACTCCGATTTAGCCAACCGGAAAACCTAAAGAAAGCAAAGAGACAAATATTAAATCCTAAGAAATGCTGAAAACGCAGAGTGATCCAATCCAGATTAGTTGATGATGAGCCCACGAGAGCTCGATCCAGGATCATTCCCTCTCCGGGGAGCAGGTGGAGGTAGCACTGGTGCAGGCGATGTTGGTTGTTTCACATACTCGGGTGGCTCTCCACGTCTAACCCGTTCCTCAATCAAGTCTCGCAAGTGCCTACAGCCATTTGTGTCATGACTATCCATATCATGAAATATGCAGTATTTTCCAGAATCACGTTCTCTTTGCGATGGCTCCCTCCTGGGAGGCTTTGGATAGGAGATATCACCATTTGTGTTCACGTAGATGTCGGTTAGTGACAAATTGAGCTCTGTGTACTTTTCATACCTAGGCCCTCTCTGGGGCTGAGCGTTGCGGCCATTCTTGGCAGCAACTTTACCTTTGCCTTTTCCAGAATCAGACGGTTCTCCGTCTCTGAGCATGTCGACATCGAGAATTTTCTTTTCGGACATTGCGTCTTCTTCACGTAGAAATCTATCCGATTCAAGGTAGAATTCACTGAGATTCCGTGGTGGTCTTGGTACAAGGATTTTTTGAATTCCGAGTTGTCCAGAACGCCGGATACTGCCGCCATCAATACCATCGATTGTTCAGGTCGATCAACTGATGCTGCTGCAACATTGAATCTTTCCAAAAATGAGCGCAGAGTTTCTCTGGGCCCCTGCTTGATTGTAGTTGGCGACATGGTGTTTTTGGGTCGAGCGATGTGGACCCGAAATTGTTCGATAAAGCGAGCGACCAACATGTTCCAGCTGTTGATCGATTCAGATTCCAGCTGCCGAATCCACATAGCAGCAATATCTGTTAAGAAGAGAGGGAAGCACTTTGCCATGACATTTTCCGATGCAGATTGAACTTCTATATTCCGTTTGTTTCGCATCAAATGCAAGGTAAGATCCGTCCTGCCGTTGTAAGCCTCCAGTTGTGGAAGTTTGAAATCTGGAGGATTGCGAGAGTTCCTGATTTCTTGTGTGAATGTATTGTGGTTGACATCATCCATCTCATTCTGATAAGTGCAGCCTCTCGAGAGGCGTTCAATGAGGTTGGCGAGTCGATCGCCTTCAAAGAGCTATTGCAAGCTGCTAAGGTCAGAGCTGGTGCCCCCAGCGTTAAATCTAGAAGAGTTTGGAAAGGTATGGGGAGCTTGGAAGACCATCCGGTTCGGTTCGGAGGTGCCCCCATGTTGCGGCTCGGAGAAGCGAGGGAGGCCATGGCGAGGTGCACGATTCGGGTCGGATGTACCGATCCGACCAGGTTCTCCTGTTCCAAAACGGGGAGCTTGATGTTGAAGCTGCGTAGTATTACCGATCCGAACCAGTGCGGAGATTGGTCGTGCTCGCCCAGAATTCCTGACGTTGGCAACGACTTCATCCAAAACGTTGAGTGGCGAAGCTGCGCGCTGCTGTGGGGGATTGACCCCGAGTTCATTCAGATTTGAGCCCTCTCCGATTCGGATCGGATCCGAACCGATCTGGTTTGCTGCTGCTGCTGGGGCTGATTCTATTCCATTTCCCATAAGTCATACGTTGTTGCTCGGCCTTCCTTCCATCCGAGCGAAGAATTGGTCGATCATGTCCTGTTGTTTGCGAAGGAGGTCATCTTGCCTTGCCATTTGAGTTCTCAATTCAGTGAGAACGCCTTCCATTTCACCTCTAGTCAGGCATGCTGATGAATTTCCATGAGAGGAAGCCTTCTGGCTCGCCTCATTCCCTGCGCCTTCAGTGCCAACGTTCTCAGCATGAGAGAAGGTTTCTCTTTCTTTCGTTTGATCATTGATCCAATAGCCAAATAATCCAAGCAGAAGTTGAAGTTGTCGTGTGCCCCCTCCTGGCGCACCAAAATGTTAGACCAAAAATGGCACTAACACCCAAATATTATGTGAAAACCTCGCAATCACATATCAATGCAGAAAAAGCAGAAAAAATAAGAGGAGACACATGAGATTTTTATAGTGGTTCGGCTCAAACCAAGCCTACGTCCACTTTATAGTTTCTTAAATCCTAAGAAGCTATTACAATATTGTTTGCTTGTTGTTTATACACGAAATCCTCGTGTTTACACTGAAGAAGAGGACATTAAAGAGAAGATTATACACAATAGCCTCACGTTGTAATGTGGAACTTGACTTCCTTATTGAGCAATGGACTTGCGTGAAAATGGTGGATGCCATGATGAGTGAGAGCCAAAAGATCCCCCTAAAGTGGCCATGCGATGGTGTATTTATAGGCGCAGAGAGGCTCCTGGTAGGATCGGATCAGGTGTGCCACATGGCGAGCACAGAGGCGATTTCGGAAGTAGTGGAGCAGCAGTTACCAAGTCGTGTGGAGACAGGTGTCATCCGATCCGCGTCTGTAAGAGGCGGTTATGGCAAGGGAATAGGTCAAAACTTCGTGTGCAGAAGCAGGTCCAGGGGGTCGGTTCGGGTCCGATCTGTACCGGGTTGATGTCTCTGATCCGAGGAGTGGAAGCTCTTCAGTGTAGAATACTTCAGGCGGGTCGGGTCTTCCCTACCGAACCGACCCAGTTCATCTGATATAAATTGGTTCATGGTGATGCCAAATTTCCAAATCCAAGTTTCCGGTTCTGCATGCGTTCACGGAAACGGGCATAACTTTCAAACCATAAGTCTGTTTTAGCCAAACGAAAGCTCGACTTGAAGCTGATTCAGAGAGCTACAAGAATTACGGAGCTCAGCTCCGTAATTGCTGATTTCGGGCCCAAAAGAGATCATCTGATAGGAGTTTCGGGTCATTCTTTGTTTGTGATGCGACTTCAACCAAATCGCTTCCTGTCTTCTAACAATGTTCCCAATACTTGAGCATATTGTTAACTAGAAATTCCCTGTGTGAATGTTTTGACTAAAAAGAGGGTCAACAATCAGATTCTTCCAATAAGGTATTTTGTTACTTCGTTTATACTTTAGATATTAGAGTTTTTCTTTTGAATTTTCCATTAAAGCTTGCATGAATCACATATTCACGGGATTCAGGAAAACCAAAAGGTTAATAAATCAATAATGTTGTTATTATTGTATTCTCATAACTATAACATCATTTTTAAATCTAAAGCAGTGTGCTTCAGTTTTTAAAAATGAAGTAGTGGAGCTTTAGATCTAAAACCTGAAGCAATGTGCTTTAGTTTTAAAAACTGAAGCAATGGAGCTTTTAAATATCATGATTAATTTGAGATGGCTGAAACAATGGAAAATTTCGTTGTTGGTTTGAGTGACAAGGATATTGTGGCTCTGTTCTTGGGACACGCTTTAGTACACTTCATCCTTGATTCATCCTATTACTGAGATTTCCTATATATCTTTTAAATTATATCTGGTCATATGTAATTAACATTAATGAATTGTGCTCAACCAGCATTCATTACCATCCTAAAAAAGGGAGATTTGGTTCTTGAAATCGGTGCATGATACGTGCATGTTGACTATCTATGAGGACAATTAACAAATAAGAATGCATAATGAACAAATAAAAATGCAACGCTAAGAGATATGTTTTTGATGAACAACTGAATTGTAGGGAATAAAAAGCGAACAAAAACCGAGTTATAACATTGAGCAGATTAAGGTTAAGTTAATCTCAATTTGATATCAAATTTATTGTGTCCGAAACTAAACTTTTCTGTTTATTAACATGCAAATTTGTGAGTGAGGGATCATCATTGTATGCAAGTGCAATAGCAAAGGATATTCTTGAAGTCATCATTGGCTTTATTCTACTGCTAATAACTTAAACCGTCGCAAAAATACACTTTTTGCAACTATTCTACTAAATATAGTCGCAAAAAACTGGTTTTCTGTGATGGCTGAAAACAGTAGTAAAAGAGTTTATGTCTGCTGCGACGTCTGCATTTGCTATGGTTGTTAAACAGAAGCAAAAAGGGGTTGACAACTGAAGCAAATGACTTGTTTTGTAGTATTGAGAAATTTGATTATAGAAAAGCACCTTTTTATTTACATTCTTGTTGTAAACAAAATCATGATTAAAGAAAGTACATTTTATTTACCTTCCTTTCATAAATAAGAATATGAATTAGAAGAGTACACTTTTATTTGCAAATTAGTGCAAATAAAAATATGAATGAGAAAGATACACTTTTATTTGCAAATTAGTTGCAAATAAAATACATGAATTGAAAAAGTAAATTTTATTCACATTTTAGATGTGAATAAAAACATGAATTTACAAAGTGTTTATAGATATCTCTCACACGGAAACTACGGGTTATACAGGTAACTTGGAACCAAATTCATGTTTAAATGCCAAATTCACTCTAGATTTGATCACATATTTTTAATTGAGATTTAGACGTCTTGGGAGAACCTAATTTAATCATGTAAACCAGATAATTGTTAGATTTATTATGTTCTTGCATATGTTTAGATCCAAATCATGTTAGATCCATTGATTTATGTTATGTTTATGATATATGCATGTTTGTATGATCAAAATGTGATGAATCACGGTTTGTTTTCATCGAATTGATTGCAATGTTTGAGTTGTTTGTTAGAATAGGTTGTTGTAGATCTTAGGTTTGAAGAGTAGAGAAAATCAGAGGTTCAAACGATCAGATTCAGAAGAAATTCGGTAGAGGAGCTCTAGAGGTCGAATCGATTAGACTTAGAAATTTTGGGTCAAGAATATGCTAACTGCATGGATTAGCACCGACCCATCATAGTTGATCGAATCAGGTCGAAACTTGGTGCATGGCATCGTGGTGGTAAACCAAGGCTGCATGCAAATTTTTAAGTGAATTGGGCGTGATTTTCAATGGGTCGAAGGTTGATTACTCGAGCGCATGAGACGGATCGGTAGGAGTTTTAGCACGATTGGAATTTGATACGAAACTGGACCAGCAGAAATCACTTTAGGAGGATATCGATATGGTCGAGTTACTTAGCCAATTTGACTAAGTATGAGGACGAGTACCAGTCCGTAGGCGATGGACCGGTACTGATCCATTAGGAAGTAAGCTGGAGAGTTGAGACTTTGGGGTCTGGATTGTGATGGCTTCTAGGGGTTGCTGATGAAGTTTAGTGATGAATGGACTTCGGATAATCGTTGTGTAACTCAAAGATGGATAGTGCTTTGATTGTGAACTCAAGTTGGAGTGGTCGGAGCTGGATTGATGTGATACTGGTCGTGGAATGATATACAATTCAGTATGATGATTGTTTGACTCAGGTGGAAGTTGATTGTAAATGATAATGGAATTGGTTTGAGAAGTCGCTCGAACTAAAAGATGTGATCACTGAGAAGAAAGGCTCAAGATTTTTGAACTGCCAAGGAATCGTTGGTTATTAAAGGTTATAGTGGACTCAAAACATATGTATCGTGGGGACGCCTATTAGGATCAAGTAGGATTATGTACTCTGGATCGAGCTTTGGGAGTGATTTAGTTATCTCGAATGGAGGCAAATATATACAAGATGGATGTATGGTAGTCTGACTTAAACCGAGGTTTTCCGTTAGCCCTTGACTGATGGAAACGGCCGATCCTTCAATGATTTATGTATTCAGGGCATTAGTCGATGATTGCTATGATATTGATTGTTATGGATACTATGGTTGATTGTGTGTTTTCTTCTCTATTTTCTCTGGGTAGGCTATCACCGTAGGTCGTCAAGGAGAAGTGGGATTGGGGGATGTACTTTTCTATTCTAGAGTGCCATATGATAATGATTGCCTTGTTCTAATCCTTGTGTTGTTGGACATATCCGATGATTGAACCATCTATACTGTTATATTATGTAACCGTTGTTAGTTATTTTATCGCTCACTGAGACTGTTGCCTGATTCATGATTTTAGGTTTCCCTCTTATTACCTTGGGATGCTCATCAATTGTGTTGGTGAGTAGACTGAGATAGCAAGTGGCAGATTTTGGTGTCGATGATGCTGTGCAATGACGAGTAGGAGGCTGGCGTATTACGACTACCTACTATCTTTATTCTTTCTGGCTTTATGCTTTTGGTGCTTCAGCCTCCTGATGTATATGTATTAGGAAGGTGAATGCAATGAGGCCTTTTGGATCACAACTGACGGGGCTCATGCCTTCATTTTTCCTTAGTTTCTGTCCTGAATGGCCTTTCACCGCATGATCCCCTGTCGGGATGATGTTGTGGGAAGGATCCTGCTGGTCTGACGTTGTCAGATAGATTCTTCCGGTTAGATCCATGTCGGATGAACTTTGTTGGTGTTTTGCGGATCTTGAATTTCTTCCTTCTAGGAAGGTGTCTGTTTATGTCGCTCTCATATCATTCCTTTCATCTTTCGGAAGGTTCATCTGTACTTGTATTCTTCCAATACCCCTTCACCATCAGCTGGCTTCGAAGTTAGTTTTGGTAGTAACATTTGCCCCTAAGTGACGGGGTGTTTTGACTTTTCAAGTCAATCTTTTTGTCTTTTTCTAAGTGTCGTTTCTGTGTCTTTTGGTCTCTCTCAATCAGGAGCGTTGATTGGTCTCCTTTTGGGCAATCTAAATTGACCGTGAATTCTAAATGCAAGTTCTTCTTCTTTTCCCTTTTTACCTCTGACAAATACTTCTGCTTTCCTTGCATAAATCATGTTCGTCCATCCGTCTTTACATGTACTACTGAGAGGCGAGGCGGACCTCTCTCTTTTTTTTCAAAAAGAAAGGAATCTTCTTTTTCTCTCTCCACCTTTTTCCTACATAACATTTTACTAAAGCAAGATTACTATTCATTGAAATTTGTCACACTATTTCCTAGGATTTCAGATCTAACTAGTTGTAAGTTTTCCTTTTTACACTACAATCACTGATTTGGATTATACTTTGAATTGGGGATTGATGGCTCTAGTGTAGGTAAAACTCTCAATAATCGTCCAAGATTATGATTAATGGAGACCTTTAATAAGTTATACATATCCCCAATCATTATTCTGAATTTGAGAGACAAGACTTGTACAAGATAACTCGTAATAGAAGGTAATCTAACATACTGACGTCGATCTCGCAGTCGAGGTCGTTGTCCAATGGGATAATAAAATTCCATGTCATCGGTTTGTTCATGTGTCATTGGTGTGTTATTATCAAGTAAAAACTAGATTAAAATACATGTTTATACTATAGTATCACCTGGCAGGACTACGTCTGAGATCCCACAAATTGGTAACTGCAAATTGAGAAAGTCAACTGGCTTTGTTTAGCGGAGGGAAAGCTTGGAATGAGGGGGTTTCAAGTTGGTAGTACCGTTGGTGAAGTTCCAGGTATTGGATCAGCATTCTGCCCTGTTATTCCTGGAATCTCTTTGCGGGCACAACCCTTTACCTTGGGACAAATTCTTCTAGGGCACCCTTCTCCCTCATGTTTAGTGTTTCTTGGGGACGGTTCACGCCAACTCTCCATGGTTTCCACCCTTCCTGAGTCATTGTCTAAAAAGTGGTTTGCTTCGGTCGCCAACAGCAATCCTACTAGAGGTTATAAGAGGGAAAATTTTATCTCCTGTCTTTTTGGAGATTAAATTGTTGAGTTTTTCTATCGTCGACTACCATACACCCCCTCACGCGCCCTCTCCTGGCAGTTTTCCTAACGTGTTCCTTCCTCAGTGGAGACTGTAGGAAGTGACTTTGTTGCTAGTTTTCTAAGATCTGATTCTTAGGGAGATTCGGATTTAAGAGAGCATGAGCTTCTCTTTCCTCCTTATCGGCTGTGTAACTCAATTAGTTCTCCTTCACAAGCTTTGGACTTTGATAAGATTATCGGATTTGTTTTACCTTCAGTTGATGTCTCCAATATTACGAAGTTTGCCTCTGAAAGATGGTATGATTCCTGCCTTAATCTTGTTAAGCGACAACATTTGGTTTGTACTCTTATTTTCTTGACACTTTTTATCCGCCTTCTTGGTGTAAGAACTAATATTATATTGTTCTTCTTCTCTTTTCTTTTAAGATCTCCAGGAATTGGTACGTTGCCGGGGCGACGACTTCTTTCTTATCCCGGGAGAAGAAAGAACTCCGACAAGAGAAAGCCACGTTAAAGTCTAAGCTTCACGATTTGACCTTTAAGAAGAGTAGCAATGAAGAGGCATGCAGCCAATTCAAAGTGTTTCTTGAGAGGGAAAGGGCCGACAAAAGTACCTTAGCTGCTAAAGTCTCGACCATCAAGCGTAAGCAGTTGGATATATTGACGAAGCATATTGAGAACAAAGGAAGCGACTCTTCCTGATGCTAAGTGGATAATTTATGAGACTCAAAACCAGTTTTCCTTGTTTGTGAAGGTGCATCTCCCAGACATAGTGTTGGAATGTTACGAAAAGACCTCTCTTTAGTCTATCGTGATAATCGTGGCAAGTTTCCAGACATGGACTTTCCTTCCCTACCCTCATCCCTTCGGGATAGAATCTTGGTGGGTGCTACTCCTTTAGATCAAGAATCTGTGGTTTCCAAAGGGAAAAAGGAGAAGGTTGAGGATCTCTTGTTTGTCAAACGGCTGACCGACTACTCAATGTCTGGTGATGATGAAAAACTGATTTTGTGCATGGGAGGCGGTAGTATGGGAGACTATAAGGATAATCTTGGTCGCAAG
Source organism: Allium sativum (assembly GCA_030737875.1). Taxonomy (NCBI): domain Eukaryota; kingdom Viridiplantae; phylum Streptophyta; class Magnoliopsida; order Asparagales; family Amaryllidaceae; genus Allium; species Allium sativum. Next base: position 7,341,797 of record CM060912.1, read on the forward strand.
TGTGGACATGATAAGGCAGCAGAGCAGAAGGTATGCTCCTTGTGTTTGTAGATGATTTCTTTGACTTTATGAGTGCTAACTCTACATATATCCTAGTTACCTCATGCGGAGATAGTGGGTTTGCTGAGGAAGCCAATCTCCCAGAACTGGGTGAAAAAGAACAGGCAATGCTTAGAGCTTCTCCGATTCCCCAGTTACAAATCTCTGTTTTCGAATTCCTTTTTTGCCTGTAGAAATTGATCCTCAATGATTCGTTCTTATGGTGATGAAAATCCTGTTTTTAACGATTACTCTGTTTTTCAAGGATGACCTGCATTCTCTCTTTAAGCTGAGGAGGGAGTTTCTTACAAAGCATCCTTATAAATCTGGCAGGGAACGCTTCTTGAAAGAGCTCAAACATATTTATATGAAGTACCCCCAGCTTTCTTTCAATTTCTTAGGGAATGATACGGAAATGATACTAGAGAAACTTAGAACTCATCATGCTAAATTGATATGTAACATAGAGGAAAGGAGTATTAGAGAGAAACATTAATTTGTTATATTCCTTTCAGTTGATAGTAGCGCATATGAACGAGAATTGTAATCATTTTTACTTTTTTTGTGACATGTATTTCTGGGGGCTCAAATATTGATATCACCTGATGATTGTTTTTGTAAATGGTAGCTCATATGTTGATTTGAACAGGAAAGTCCACCCGAAGACACTTCCTTCTTCATAGATAAATGCAATCGATTTACTCTGCGCTCCGGAGAATTCCTGGGAATTCCCTCACTGGTGTTGATGACGGATCTGCCCTGCCGGGGGGCTATTTGCGCAATGCTTGAAGAACAAATAGATGTACTAGAGGCTCAAATAAAGAAAGAGGATAAAAACATCCTTGAAGCGAAGAGGGATATAAAAACAAATCCTTCTGTCGATTTTAACAGAGAAAAAGATGAACTCCAACGTCGAGCTACTGACTTAGAGGAAAGATGTAAAGACGCACTGACAAAATGTAAAGAATGGGGATTCATCTTTGGGTGTGATCTTGGAATCTCTACTCTTGGTGTCTCGTAGGCTTCGATGGGATTTGAATCTTCTGAGTTTGAGACAAGGGACTTTCCCTCTGGAATGTATTATTCTCTTGCCACTTGGTGGCATAGACAAATTAAGGCCAACATGAAAGGTTTTTATGATAGAAAGGGTATTGAGGGTAACTCTCGCCATACCGATTTTTATACTTCCAAAATTAAGCACCTACAAAAGGAGAAATAGTCTTTGCACAAAGATGCTTTCGACTTGAAAAAGGAAAACAAAAATCTTCGTGAAACGGGCAAGGCTTTCAACTGAGCTTCAAAGTGGCAGCCTAAGCCTCCGGATGATTCATAAGTGGTCAGAGAAAATATGTGAAAAGTCGACTAGCTTTTACGTACTACAATCCATTGTTCTGCAACTTCTTCCTGGTCCCATTAATAAGAAGTGTTCTACTGAGGGTTGGACTATTGCTTATACAGGAGTTGCAGTACTGGGACATAAGTGTGTGTTTTTTTGAAGATGTATTCATCTTGTAAACTTTCTTGTAAACAATCATGTAATGTTCGAAGCATCCATCATTTTTCTGGTAGAGTATAATGTTTTATAGTGGCGGTATTTACGAATAGGAGTAGGACTTACAACGATATTACTTAACACGCGATCACGCATTTCAGCATAAATGTTCTTCTTTATTTGTGGTTATATCATGATAGTGTGCATATTTCCAGCGCGCTTTGTTTGGAGCTCGTTTGATGAACTCTTATAGAACTTCCCGTGCCCTTAGTAGGATTAACAGTATCGAAGCTCGTTAAACATGAAATGTCTATGGTGCTTATGGGTGCTTCGTGGGTTAATGAAAAAATTTGATATACTCGGATGATGAATTGATGAATGTACAAATTGAAGACGCTTTCCTAAGCAAGTGGGGAGATCACAAGTTCGCGCTTAATAATGGTGGAAATGCGCTTCCAAGCCAGATTTGAGCTGGGGCGAGGGTTGACTAATTCTTTCTTTTTCAGCTCTGATAATCTGAAACAATCCATATCCGGATGCCTTGTGTTGAGATCAAATCCCTACGTCCGGTTGTGATTTGCACCAGGGCTCGACGTAGAGACGAGGTTGGGTTGCTCCTTCCAATATTTGTGCAGAACTGAACCAACCTAGATTCGGGTATAAAAGACCATAAGCCGGAGATTCCCTTTCAAATTTAGCGGAAGTTCCAAAGTGACCCCTATTTGGGTAATTAAAGATTGGAGATTGGGAAGCACCTTCTGGTATTTGTTAAGCACCGAATAAACCCAGATCTGGCATTAATATAGATAGAAGACGGAAAACCCCTTTCACCATTTGCAGAGAAACGAATCAACCCATATTCATAATTTATCAATAGAAGACCGAAACCCCTTCTGGCATTAATTATTTTGGCATCCCTTTAGATTTGACTTATGAAGTAGAGGTTGTACGTGCTTCCGAAGCCTCTCCTTGGACTTTTGATGTCAAAGTATAGGATGTACGTGCTTTGTTGGCCACTCTCTGGGCCTATGCGTCTGGTGCGTTTGGCTAGCTTATCCACAAGCAGGGCCCAAGGACTTACTCGACCTCCCTCCAGGAGGTGCCTTATCCTGACAATCGTAGGTGATGATAAGGTCTTAGAAACTTAGACGGGACCATCGTAGGCACAAAACTAAGGTTTACTCTTTTGATGCTCTATACTGACCTTCGTAAGTTATGATAGAGGCTTACATGCCACCCCCTCCAAGGGGTGCCCTACCCCGACCATTGTAGGCGATTACAGGGGTTTGCGTTCCCTTCTGCGGGTAACGCAGAACATAAGCAGAGGCAGGATGTTCTCTTCTGCGAGCAGAGGTAGGACATGCTTAGTTCTAGCAGAGGTAGGGCATACTCTTCTATGAGCAGAGGCAGGGCGTGCTAATTTTAGATGCACCGCCATGACCATTTCGGGTGTGAAACGGAGGCTTATGCTTTTGATGCTTTAACCTAGCCCCCTCTGACTTGGGCACGGAGAAAGACTAACACATCATGCCCCTCCAGGGGATGCCTTGTCCCAACCAATTTGGTGATGATAAGGGATTTAATCCATTTGCGGTTTGACCCCTTTTGGGTTTTAAGCTTTGAAAGGGAGGTTTCCCGTACCATTAGAAACATTTAGTAATCCTTTTCCTAAGGATTTTTACTGAATTCGCTTTGATCTTTTCATAAATTCTCTAAGTTGGCCTTAGCTGATGAACCTAACGATGGTCTCCTCAAGGACTCTACAGTGGTTAGTTCATGTCCATTCATCATGTGGTAGTGGCAATAGCGCCCTCTGGTTTTCCTTCCGTATTTGGGCTTTTTCTTTGTGAGTGGCTAATAGTTGAGTTCGTGATTATTTAGGAAGTAAATATTTTCTATTGAAGTGGTGAAGTAGTATCCCTTGGGTAACCCTGGTATATGCCCCTCTTCCTGTCGCTGAGGTTTAATATTTTTGCGACCCAGCCTAGTTATTGTGCATATACCCTTGTTCTTTCTTCCCAAGATATACTAAGGTTGAGACATCATCCCTTCGGACCATTTGTTGGTGAAGTAGTCGAAATCATCCATTATTTCTTGTTCAAATGTTGGTCCACTGACTTGCTTGAGGAGAATTTTCTTTAGGTGAGAGAAAATGACGATACCCTTTGATGTTGAGCCGTTTGGGGGAGGCGCTAGGATCTGTCCTATGTGGGAATAGCTATAATTTTCTATATCGGAAGTATATTGTCCCATTTCCTTTTTCCATTTTATTATCCATGAGGCTTCCACTCACAACCTTAGCACTTCTACTGCTCCTTAGCCCAGGATTTTTGACTCATCCATTCGAGATTCTGAAAGCTTTTGTTGGGACCTCTTACACATAACTTTGCTTCTTCAACGGCTTAGTCCAATACAGGATGGAACAACACAGGTAGATATGTGGTAAGGTTAACCATGAGGTCGGAGGTCCGGCCCCTCCCTCTAACGCCAAATTGTTAACGATATTTTTCGTCAACACCGGAGTCAGGTCGATTGGGGAGGATTTAAGGAAAAGGAATGAGTAGTTTAGCTTCTACAAGTTTGGATTGGGTCTTTGTCCCTGGATATAGGGTCCTCGAAGGGAAGGATCACTAATCTACAACTCTTGGCAAAGGATTAAATGGTGGGTAGCTGGGGACTCTACTAGGCTTTGGAAGGGAGACATTTCCTTCGATCTTCGGGAGGATTCAGACAAGAGTCCATGCATTTATAGGAAATAAACAGTAAACCGTGGTAATAATAATTAAGAAAATAATACCATAAACTCACATGAAGATGCTTGGATATGGATGCACACTTTATTAATCCTCAATTTAGAATACATGAACAGAGCAGAAGAAATCTTTTCCATTGATCACAATTTTAGAGTAAAAGAGAGAGAGAGAGTATAAGAATTAGCAAAAGTAAGAAAATGAGAGAGAGCTCCCTTCAAATGTGACCCTTGGATCCTATTTATAGGAAACTTGGAGCCCTTTCCGCTATTGGGCTATTGGACCTTCAGGTTTCTTCGTTGGCTGCCCTTTTCCTTGGTCTCAGATATTTCTGCTTCCGGCTACTCTACGGTGCTAATTATGGCTTCTTCAATAAAGGTTTTGGCTAGTTGGGGGCTTTTACGAGAGGAATATATGCTCGCTGCTGTGGTAGCTCTCTGGGAGGTATCTTAAGATTCCAGATGCATGCTCTCGGTCATAGCCTTTCGGATATATGCTTCCAGTTTTCCCGTGAATAATTATAGGAGCCTGTCCCCCTTAGGTATGTGGATGGTTGTCGGTTCGGAATCATTGTTGGTGTCTTTGATGGGTAGACTAGTGCAGATAACATGTATCCCTTTCGGGGTTCTCGTCTGTTTTCAACTGGGATTTCCAGGTATAACCTGATGATCCAGGCGGTTGCTCTGGGTGATTCGTCTATTGTTTGATCAATACGACTTTTCAGTGCTTATACGGTAGGTGTTTAGGAAATTGGTCCCATATAATCTTTATGTCTTTCTGGCTTTATGATTTTGGTGCTTCAGCCTAATTATGTATCGGTATTGGGAACGTGAACGCAAAGAGTACTTTCGGGTCTCACTAACGGAGCTCATGCCTTCATTTTTCCTTAGTTTCTTTCCTAAATGGCCTTTCACTACAGGATCCCCTGTCGGGTTGATGTTGTGGGAAGGGTCCTGCCGGTCTGACGTTGTTGGACAGATTCTTCTGGTTAGATCCCTGCCGGATGAACTTTATTGGTGTTCTGCGGATCTTGAGTTTCTTCCTTCTGGGAAGGTGCCGGTTTATGTCGCTCTCATACCATTCCTTTTGGTTTTCGGAAGGTTCTTCTGTACTTGTATTCTTCTAATACCCCTTCACCATCAGCTGGTTTCGGAGTTAGTTTTGGTAGTAACAATATATATTGATGCACATCTCACATATTTATACATTGATTCTTCAATTTATGACAGGCTCGATTTCACCAGTTCATAGACATGAGGTACTATTAGAGGGACTATGTTTGCACGGTTCATTGATTACTGGCCAACATTTTCCGACATCCCAGTTGATACCTAAATCTCATATTTAACGAATTTCTTGTAAAAAAAATTTCTAAGTTCAAATTTTTTATTGTTTGTTCATTTATATATAAAATCCACTGCAATTGCAAAAAAAAATCTTGGCAACTGATTGTATCCGGGCAGGAGATGTGTAAGGTATAGAGGAGGAAGGCGAGCAACAATTATCGGGAATGGGTGTAGAAGATGTGCAGTAAGAAGAAGCGCTATAGTTCTTGTCCTTAGGAGGTATTTCTAAAGTTGATGTATTATTGGAAATCGGATGCATTCAGAGCATTGTCTGGAAAAAATGCAACCAGTAGGAAGACGAATCTGAAACTACAAACAGGTGGATCCAAATCAAATGATGATTATCGCAACGATCTAATATATATTTAATACTTTATCAATTCATTTAATATTTTATTTTAATTATAAGTAACGACATATTATTTTATTTCAAATAATTAGTTTGCAGAAGTAGGGTCTGAGCCTACCACCTGGCAGATATACTGTAAGACTCACAAGGTTGAATCAGGAGAGGGGTCAGTCATGAGCGTATGGGTGGATCAAGTTTCTACAGGATTAGTAGTAAGTCAATCAGTAATCTTTTAGGTGCCATTCGCAGCCAAAAATTTCCATGCTACCATTGTGTTTGGGTCCAATACGTTGGACGCTTGGACGTGCTTTACCACGACCAACAATTATTGAATTGGATGTTGGAAAATGAAGCGATGGCATCCGATGTCATCGCTTCATTTTCCAACATCCTCTCTTCTCCAACGTTCATTTCCCATTCACTTAATAAACCATCCTTACTTTCTCCACTTCTCATCCATCATCTTCTTCTTCGTCTTTCATAAAAATGTCTACCTCCGGTTCTTCTTCCCACTTCAGCGATTTGCTTGATCTACATGGGATATCATTATGTCAAAATTCATAGAGGAATCATATGACATGGATTAATACTTCAGAGCATATCGGTTTAGCTTAGATGAACGACATTTTGAACGGACATCAACAACGTTGTCAAAATAATTTTCGTATGTAGTGGATTTGTTTCTACTCATTATGTGACGGACTACAACATCATGATCTCTCTTTAACGGAAGAAATTTGTGTTAGAGAAATGGTTGGTATTTTCGTTTATACAATGGCTACTGGGCTATCAAATAGACAACTTAGCGAAAAGTTTCATAGAGCAGGTAACACAAATTCCATTTGCTTTCATGTTTTTTTAAATAATTTTCAATTATTTGCTGCTGATATTATAAAGCCAGACGATCCACAATTTAATAATGTTCCACGTCACATCAGTAGTTCAATCCGGTACTATTCGTATTTCAAAAATTGTATTGTTGCTATAGATGGTACACACGTAACGACACATTTACTTGTGGATTGAGTTATTCCAAATATCAGAAGAAAAGGTTATGCTACATAGAATATATTAGCGGTATGCTCTTTAAATTACTTATGTTATGGCTGGTTGGGAAGAGAATGCACATGATACTAGAATTTTTAATTCGGTTATAATGATAGAAACTCCAAATTTCCTAAACCTTCAGTTGGACAATATTATTTGCTCGATTTGCGATATCCACTTCAGACTGGATTTTTACCACCTTATCGAAATATGAGGTATCATATTACGCATTTTCATGAGACCGCGAATCAATAAAATCTATCAATGAAGTGTTTAAATTCTATCATTCGAGTTTGTGGATGGCCTTTCAAAGTACATTTGGTACCTGGAAATTTTTTCTACCATTTTAAAGAGTATGCCAACATACTAATTTGAAACTCAGGTCAAAGTTGTCATAGCCACAATGTCCTTACACGACTACATGTGCAAATATAATAATGGTGATCCAAATTTATGGCTTTTGATGATGATCCTGAATTTACTCCAGATGAACACTTAGAGGAATATTATGCTCTGAGAAATGAGATAAAAAGATGCACTGAACGGGTCCAACGAAATGGATGCCAAGAAATGCCAGCACTTTGAGATAGGATAAGAGATCAGTTGGTTGTTGTAGGGCTGCGCTGAAACATAAACCTATATCTTTATCTGTAAATATATTTGTATCTACATCTGTATTTTAAATTTATATTTCTATATCTGTATGTCCTTCTGTTATTATGAAATTGTATATGTATTTCTAATGATATTTTGAAATTTATTTTTTTACAATGTTAAAATTAAACACATATTACAAAATAACACATCTCAAATACCCCGTTCATAGCAAAAAACACATTCCCCGTTTGCAAATTGACTTTCTCAAATGCCCCGTTACCGTTCGTCAAAAAACATCCTTAGTTTAAATATTTACATATATGTTATTCAATGATTCTTGTATTTAAAAATGCAGAACAATCTCTGTACCATGAGGAGCTTGGAAAGCTTGATAGTGCTGGCATGGAGATTACATTTGATGTTGAGGAGAAATTGTTTAAAAAATTGTGGATAAGATCACAACGAGAAGAGATCGGAGGCCCATCTTGGCGACATTCCTACAGTACATTTTTTTTTTTTTTACAAAATAAATAATTTGGCAGTTATTCATTTACATCACATACAAAAAATAGTCAAACACATCATAGAAGCTATTTATTAATATAACATAAAAATAGACAAATATATACTACATATATCATATTAATATTCCTTTGCAACACATCATACATTTATATCACATAAATTGCTACAATTAATAAATAAAAAATACAATCAATATCATGTAAATAAGTATTTACGACGTATTCATAAATACATATTTATATACCATATATCAATTAAATTATTATACACTTATAACATATAATATTTTTTATAACGGAAATGGAAAATATAAAATATTTATATATTCATTTAAATCAAAAAAGATTTTATTAATACAACATAAAAATTGCCAAATATATGCCAAAAATATCATATTAATATTCCTTTGCAACATAACATCTATTTTTATCATGTAAATGACGATAATGAATAATTATAAAATGAAAAATACAATGCATACCAAGTTAATAAATATTTACAAACACGTATGCCGTAAATACATATTTATATACTGTATATATCAATTAAATTATTTAATAGTTACAACACAGAATATTTGTTGACAGCAAAAAATGTCGTAAACACCCAAGATTCCAAATACTTGGGAATACAGCTTCGGTTGAAAAAGTAAGTGCGGAAAGCAGTAAATAACATAAGGGATTTATAGTGGTTCGGCCTCGCGAGAGATCTACGTCCACTTTGGAAGAGTCGTTAGAATATTATTAATAACAAAGAGTTATAAGGTTGAGACTATCTCATGACATCTCATTACTTTCATCTCTTAGTTATATGAAGTCATAATAGTCATATGCAAAGTATTGCTATCACATATGGAATCTCGGAATAGCCGCATGCTCAGGCACAGAGAACATCGTCAACAATCATAAGGCGATTTGGTTGAAATCGCAACATCAACATAAACTGGCCCAAAAATCCAATCAAACGACCTCATTTAGGCCAGAAAACAACAATTACGGAGCTTTGATCTATATTTCTTGTAGGTCTTTGAATTAGCTTTAAGTGGAGCTTTCGTTTGGCTCAATCGGACTTACGGTTTGGAAGTTATGCATGTTTCCGTAAACTGGTGTAATCTAGCAATCTCTTTGATAAAGCGATGAAGCATCACATGCTCGGAGTATGGCTCGTGGACAACTATCTCCTCTCGGCTCGTGGATATCGGATCAACTCGCCCTGGACCTGGCTCGTGACAGCGGTTCGTGGGAACCATCTCGTGAAGCACCCTTGGCTCATGAAGCACCCCAGTTCGTGGACCATATATGGGTCACGACCCTCCTTACCACGACCCGACCGTGGACACCAACTCCGCCACTCCAGCTTGCGACTAGACCTCGGCTCATGAAGCCCACATCATGACCCGACCACCACCGCAAACCGCCTGCAGCTGCACACATAATTGTGACCTATTCTCAAGCCTACTCACACTCCTACTTTCCTGGATCGGGTGCCACGTGCCTCATCACGAACCGTTCCTCCCAGAGGCTCTCCTACAACTATAAATACACCACTACATGGAATTTTGAGGGGATTCTCTCTGACTTTTTGGATGGGACTTTCTCCTACATCTCCACAGTCTCTACCATTACTAAGTGCAAGGATTTTGCATCTTTCTACATCTAAATTCTCCTCTTGCAATCTCAATTAACACACGGATTGTGTGTTTGCATGTAACTGACTCTTGTAATTTGTCAGTATAACTATAACATTATAAAGTGGACGTAGGCTACATCTACAGCTGAACCACTATAAGAACGTTTTATGTTCCCTCTTGTTTTTATTGTTTTCTGCATTTTGTAATCTGTGATCTGAATTTGGGTGTTGGTGTCATATTTTGGTCTAACACCCTTCCTCTTCCTCAAAGCATAGATACAATTAAAGAGGATATTTGGAGCTCTCTAGAGATGTCAAATCACCAAATTCCAACCCCTTTGAAGTGTGAGGTCAAGGGGTATTTATAATGGAATGGTTAGGTGGGAGTAGGCAGGAGTAGGTAGAAATAAGGGACCACACCAGGATTTTTGTATCCCCTGTAGCCGGCCACCAGAATCTCGGACCCCGTAGTGCGCGCACCTCGAAAACTCGAGTAGTACGAAAAATATACAAAAGTGAGCATACAGAGTCGAGGCTTAGGACTTGTGGCTTTCTGGGGTTCGAGGGGCTGGTTTGGCAATGTTTGGAAGAGCGGCGAGGTTCTCGTCGGCGTGATCCCATGTCGGCTCGTTTCCTTTACTCCTTGGCGATACTCTCATCTTTGAGTCGGTATGGAGATTCTGGGCAACGCTCTTATTGCTGAAAATCAGATGAATCGGGGGTTGAACACTTGTTCGACTTAACCGGCTAGGTCGATCGCGGCAGGGACTATGGGAACCTGGACCCCCACAGGTGCTGTGCCCGGACCCGCTGACGGCTCACCTTTGGGTCGGTTGTGGATGTATACTGGTGGATGTCGCACCCAAGGGGTTTGACACCCTGTTAGTGGCCCGACTCGAGCCTTCTGGTGCTAGACTCCTGATGGTGTTGGCAACACTTCTAGACTGTAGTATCACGCGATATGTTGAGTCGTGCATGCCTTGCATACTTTTGGGAACCGGACCAAAAGGCCAGTTAACATTTGCCCCCTCAAAGTATGTCTTGTGTTAGTGGGACGTGCTTTGAAGTGAGATGAGTCTAATATGGGCTAAAACATCTCCACGTACTTAACGATTGGTCGTGACCTTCCTATTGAGTTGTACACTAAGAGTGCACTGCTTTGGAGCGGTTGGGGAGCCTTATCGAAACATGTTGGTACGACCTTAGGATTCCGGCATTGTTAAGAGCTTTGCCTCACTTGAGTTGGAACCTGTACAAGGCATCTACACGTTGCATATGGTGTTGTGCGAAGCGATCTGAGTTAGAATAAGTATCATGAAAGCGAATTGTATGCCCTGGGCTTGTGATTGCGCAATTTTAGCTTTCGCAATTTTTTTAGATCGGGAGCAAACCATTTGGTATTTACACTTTAACCATTAAGGCTTGTGAGCACGCATTTGGATAATGAATCAAGTCGGTCTGCCCTGTTGAGATTTCAAAAGCGTGTATGCATGTTCATTGCCATGGCTTGGGCGCATGATCGCCCTAAGTGGTTATTGAAATGTCGTTGGAGTGGAGCTTGATTGTTTGGAGTATCCGCTGAATCACTTGGATTTGTGAGCCCAATATCGTTCAATGATCCAAGCTGGTCCTAACAATCAAAGTTTCGGTAACTCGTACATCCGAATGTCATTATAAGGATAAAGCTTGGCATATATCATGGCATGTGTTCACGTAGATTTCCCTTTGAGACAAGGTTGGACCCAAATGCCATGCGTGTGCACTTTGATGATTGGGTATTTGGCAAGTATATGAGTGGTCGCTGAGCCGTGAGGACTTGGTAGTTGGAGCTTCGAAGACAAGTGAATGTGATTATTTCTTTGTGTTCGATCCGAATTCCATTCCCGGAACTTTCGTTTGGAGCATGTCAATCCTCTAATTATAGTTGCTTCCTTTCTTCTCTCCTCCGGACAGAAAATTCAAAATATTGCTTTGGTACTTCGGGTGTTCGGGTTGATTTTAGGCTTTCAGGAGAAGGGAAGAGAGGTATGGAAAGCGAGAGGGCTTTCGGGATTGACACTCAAGAACGTGGAGTGGTGGATTTTTGGGAAACGGAAGCAGGAGTTCGGACAAAAGTTGCCAAGTATGTGCCAATACCGGATTGAACTTCGTATCCCGGACTCTTAATAAACATTCTTGGTTTTTCAAGGGGTCGAAGTTGGTTTGAGGGACATGATAACCTAGCAACCGTGGGGGCAAGGCACATAACTTCGCACTCCGATGACTTCGCCGAGCCTTGGCTTTGAGCTTGAGCTAGTGAACTTGAACCTTTGCATGGTGTCGGATGATCGGATAATGATGGGTGAGTTATGGTCTTGCAACGTGGTTCCCGAGGAATGGACATGCTTGGACTGAAGACTCGAATATATATGCAGGGTGTGGACACAGAGTTGAGCTATTAATTTTGGGATCCGATCCGTGACCCAACCACGATGCAGTCGCATTTCGATTCGAGCATCACATTGGTGGTTACTGGTGGCCATGGCGTTAGATGTTGATACTAAAGGTTGCCATCATGTTCCGGATTGTCTGCTTTTGTGGAGTTCGGGCACTGATCGAAAGCCGAAAAACTTCCGGGGTGTGGACTTCGGCAGTGGATTGCCGTTTTCGCAAGGTGTAGGCACTCTCAAGACAGTGGCTCCGAGGGCTACGGTGAAGACGATGCTAGTGCAGGGACTGAAGGGGACCTGATCGGGTCCTACGATGGCCAGGCAGGTGCAATAATCGGTATAGGGCTGCCCTCGAGCCTGGGTACTTGCCAATTGAAGAGGATGCGAGCGATGAAAGCACAAAAACTAAATGGTTACATATTTTGCCATGCGCCCCCCTCGGAGAGGAGGCGACACTAGTATTTGTCCCTGTGTTTCCTCAAGCGTCCGAGTCTGGATTGGGGTTTCTACGAGAACAATCTGGACATGTAGGAGGAACTATATGCATTCTCGGACGTGGATTTGGATTCCAACATTTATAACAGTCTTCTTAAAGGGAATGGGTTGCGGAGGGCCGAAGTGCTCAGGTGACGTGCGTAGCTGATGCAAGTGTACCAACAATACAAGTTGTGGTGGAAGATCAGGAAGCCCAGATGGTGGTAAAGCCTGAGGAACCGGAGGAGAAGAGGAACATGATGAGGCTGCCACACGAGAAGCACAGACAAAGGCTAGACAAAAAGCCAAGTGGAAAACTACCGCCGTAGTGGCGAAGAAGCTATCCGATGCCAAGGCGGAGAAGGAGAGGATCGCTGAGGAGGGCAGAAAAAAGGGAAGCCGCCAACGGTGCCTTCTTGAGAGGGTCAAGGAGAATTTTAGCAAACACTAAGCGAATGTAGTTATGCAACTCCAGGCGAAGGAGCCAGACACCGAGAATAATACAGAGTTGAATGCCAAGAAGGCTCGGGGAGAGACTGAGGCTGGCTTGGCCTTTATTTCTTATATTGCCCCCAAGTTGCTGCCATGTATTGCCCCCCGGGGAGGTCGCAGTGATTACAAGAGGTGAGGATGACATCGGGAAGCGGACATCGGTGTCTTATGAGTCCGTTATTCCTATGATGAGCAGAAGGGGAGAAAGCGGAAGCGGTTCTGGAAGGAAAGCGCCCATCACTGGTGGTGACCTGCCTAATGCCGAACCTGTATGGAAAAAAGAAAAGAAAGGAGAAGAATGAGTAGCATCAACAGTTGTTATAGAACTTATAGGTACTTTAAGTTAGATAGACCGATATTATATGCGAGTGTGGCCCTCGCTTTTAGCCGTTAAAGACATGGTGTGGTTTTCATGTACACCCTGTCATTAGAAAGAAAAGATGTTAGAAATGCAGTCTATTTTGTGTGTATGTGAGAAATGAAATATGAATTAGTAGAAATCGTATTTCGTGTTAAGTGTTCAAATGTTCGTCTCATGTTTTCCAGCATCCTGTACTAGCACAAGCGTACTTATCGTTACACTAAAAGAAATGCGATCAGAGATCTCGCTCTGGGTCTTTTCCAGACGTATGAGATTGAGCGTTGGTAGTGCTCGTGGGGGTCTCTCTCAGCTCAGGAATTCCATGAAACACCATGAACCAAGCCAGTTGCCTTCTGTCTTGGGCTGCCAGGAGTTAGTCCCAAGTAGAGTGAAGGTGTAGGATGTAGCGATTCGCCCGATGGGAGACTCTTCCGTCGTTCATTCGGGTTATGAGCGCAAGCGTCGTTTATTCATTGGAGTTAACCCGGATCGTCAGCACGTAGGGTCCGATCGTGGCCATGGGCTGCACCTAAGCCTTGAGAGCTTCAAGAGAAAATGATTTAAGGTCGGTCTCGGTGCTGTGCCGAGATTCGGCCGATGCTCATAGCCAGGTGAAAAATTTGCATCACACTAGGTTGGTTGTTGGGCAGTCCCAAACCCGGGGGCTTGGCCGCAGAACGATTTATCCTCGGTCTCGGTGTGGGGCCGAGATTCGAGTCAGTGGTTATTTATACTAGGTCGCATCGCGGGCCGGGGACTCGAGTAGCGATGTTGGATCCCGTGCTCGGGGAGCCGATCGTAGCTATTTTTGTTTCCTCTTGATGTTGGATCGAGGTTCAGATGGCGGCACCGGATCCCATGCTCGTTTTAACGACCCGGGTTTTTGACATCTTTGGTTATCGACATAAACACGATGATGACTAACCAAACATCGAAAATAACGGTCATTAATGAAAGAAGATAGAGGGTGAGGAAAGATAAGATAGAAACTTAGAATAGAAGAAGAAGAAGAACACAATATCATAGTAACACGAATCTCACAGCGGAACGAATAAATATATTTCATAACATAACTTTGAAATACAAAACAGTACTTGAATATACATATCATTATCAAAGTACAACACTTAAAACACAGCGGAAATAAACTATAGCTATATGATCCTGAAGCCTCCTGCTCCAAGCTCTTCCAGTATATCTGTAAACCCCGACTACTTGACTGCCCGTACAAATTTAGGCACCCAAGAGTTTAGGGAAAACAACAAAATAAACTCTGGGTCAGTCATGGGACTGGTATGAGTAAAACAGTTTAAAACAGTTTGAACAAGTAAATGATATCTCATAAGACAACGCCGTATAACGGAACGGGTTTTTCCCATATGAGAATCCAATTATCTTTATATCAAAACCTTTTGATATTATAATAATGTCTATCAGTCACAATATAATAATCATCTAGTAGAAACGCTTCCATCTCACGTTCTACATACATAGTATACAATCAAAACCGCAAGCACGTATTTGGTAATGAATTTCCACTATGACAAGGTATGGAACCACCTTTCGCTAGTGTACCTCTAGAGAGGAATACACTGGGTTCAACAAGAACATCTTGCAACCCGGCCACACATGACCGACCACTCAATTCGCTTGAGTGTATCGAATGTATATCACCAACGGTTGGGATCAGCAACCGTTTCCCGAATGGGACAGTATCGACAATAGATTTTTAGAAATAAATGAAAACTCTAGATCAGGTGATTATACACCCTACTTCGGTGCGACCGACTTAGCCATGCTGCCTGCCCGATTTCTGTCATTTATCGGTTGATGAGGCTTGAGGTTACGCTTCATCATCACATCAGATTCACTTCGAATGCTAAATTGTCAGATCCATCGAAAATCACTAATTGACGTCTACAACAGTACATTATGTGTTAGCTAAAGAATTTTCGTTCTCCGCTTCCACTCTTGGTATGGTTGAAGAAATCAATGTACGTGACATTTCTGGAAATAATCTGTCAGACATTCATCCATACAAGTCATCCAGGAACAGGATGAAACGAAGGCACTATTCATTACATCCATCTTAGACACTGTTATCTAAGACTTATACAATAGCCCTTGGACTTTACTCTGTCTTCAATTATCTTTGGCATATATGATTCGCAACGCTTATGCCAATACAGAGTGGTTCTTTGGATAATAATCCAACCGGTCTCTCCATATTCACAACGTTAAAATGGTCAAAAACTTCGATAGTCTATGATTTAACTATCAAATAAAAACAAGTGTGAAAACGTCGATATTATTTCCAGATGGAAATTATATCGATCAAACATCATTTAACATTTTATCTCTTAAGTTCATTTTTCATCTCCTGTTTCCCTATATTCAACATTTGCTATTTTCTAAATTTAGGAAATATACGTTATTTACATTGGGAACATTTCCTTTTCTTGTTTCTGTATTAGAAAACATTTCTGATTCTTGTTTGGGAACACATTTCCAAAACTCCTACGTTTGGATTAAACAGATGTTTAGAAAAAAACATCGTTATGCCAACTCAAACCATTTCCTTTAATTACTAAATTCACTTAACCATCCTTTACTGTCGAACCTTAACCATTCCTTAGTTAAAAACGAAGCCAATCAAGTTGGGGTAGAACTACCTCTCAGACCTTAACTGAACAACATTTCTAACTTTGAAATAGGCAAAGTTCACTTTATATTTCTTTAACTAACTTCCTTACTTAACCTTCTTTCGAATCATCTCTATTCGATAATTCTTTCCTTCGAAAAGGTATATTCGATAACTCTATTCAATTTACTCTATTTGATTAACCCTTATCAATTAACTCTATTGGACTAACGCTATTGGATTAACTCTATTGGACTAACGCTATTGGATTAACTCTATTGGACTAACGCTATTGATTTACTCATTTCACTTAACTCCTTTCGAATAAACTATATTCGATAACTCCTTTAACTCTTTTCGAATAACTATATT
The DNA here is from genome assembly GCA_030737875.1 of Allium sativum. Taxonomy (NCBI): domain Eukaryota; kingdom Viridiplantae; phylum Streptophyta; class Magnoliopsida; order Asparagales; family Amaryllidaceae; genus Allium; species Allium sativum. The sequence goes on from CM060912.1 coordinate 7,358,340, forward strand.
CGATTAACTCAATTGATTCTATTCGAATAAACTATATTCGATTAACTCCTTTTACTTTATTCAAATCACTAATATTCGATAACTCCATTTGAGTAACTCAAGTTTGAATTACTCTAACTGATTAACTCTAACTGGCTTAACTCTAACTGGTTTAACTCTAATTAGTTAACTCTAATTGATTAACTCTAACTGGTTTAACTCTAACTGGTTAACTCAAATTCGAATAACAAATATTCGATTAACTCTATTTAACTAACTCGACTCGACTAACCCCTTTCGAATAACTAATTCGATTTACTAACTTTCGAATACCATATTCGATTAAACTCCTTTCGAATAACATATTTGATTTAACTCCTTTATTCGCTTTATAAAGATTTCCCTTTTAACAATGTTTATTCATTTTTAAAGATTTACTTTTAGTAACGGTTCTCCGCTTTAAAATGATTTCCTTCTTATAACAGTTTCCTTTTTATAACGTTTTCCCTTTTTCTAAATATCTCATATTTATAAATATTCCAATTTATAAATATTTCTTATTCATAAATATTTCATTTATAAATATTTTATTTTCAAATATCACTTTGAAAATATTCCCTTATCAACATTTCGGCATGTTATGGTATTCAACATATCAAAACACGATGATCAGTATCGTCCAAACACATATAATCGACAATAGATTATATATCGCATCATATATCACAATATATGAAAAACATTAAAATAAATGTTAAGGAACCCAGTTGGGTTCCTCCAACCTGTTTCCCTGCATCACAGATGTTAAACAATATAGATAACATCACTTTCAGTTCCATATGATATATTATGTTAAACAGAATCAAATATAGAAATTCAACTAACTAACTAGCAGTTCAATCAAACAGTCAACACACAGTCAATCAACCAACATTTAACAATTCTAAAAATACAACATGAAATTATAAGCTATTCAAAGTTAGTGAGATTTACTCACATTTGCAGTTCATCGTTAAAGAACGATAAACTGTTATTTGATTTGAATCAAACAATTTATTTCGCCATAAATTCATACGAGCCCCAATCCACTTCAAGTCCGCTTCATTGTGAAGCTCTCTTCCATACGGTCCCAACGCAACTTACGGTTCGTCAATCTGACCTCGTATGACCATGTTAAACGTTATATAAGTTTGTACACTATTTATAATTAAATAAAACTTGAAATTTCCTTTTTAAATACTTTTGGGCTTACCCTTGTTTCACCGGCCCAACATCCCAACAAAAGCCCACCCGCCTTTGCCTTCTTTCTTCCCCGAATACCAGATCCCATCGCTCAGTTTTTCTCCTCACCATACCCGGCTTCTTTGATCCACTCTTCCACCCTTAATTCTCCACGGATTCGAAAATGGTCTTGACCAATTGACTCCACTTCTCGGCTTCTTCATCTTCATACCCAACATGCTCCACTCAAGTTCCTCCTCCAGTTGCGTCGTCGACCTAATCCCCTACTGGTACCGACCTCAAAGCTCACCGGTCCTCCCAATTTTTGCACCGTATTTGCGGATTTACTTCCCGAACCCGAAAATGAACTCGAAACACTCCACTTCCTCTACAAATTCACACAACTTCCAACCCTACATTCAAACACACTTCGCTGCAAAAACTGGAGCTCGGAAATACTGCATCGCACCAACAATCAAGGGCAGCAGATCGGAGAGAATCGCTGTGTGAATCCAAAGAGTCTAATTTTTTGATTTATAGAATTTCATTCGATTTCTATTTGATTTTATGAGGATCGAAACCTTCCTGTAAGAAAGAAAAATACTGCGGCGCATTTGTTGACTTGTGGGAAAATAGAAATTAGGTTTAGGATGTTTGAGTTATTATATAGGATATTCATAATAATTTAATATTCGATTATTATATTAAATTTTAAGCAAACGTTATTTTTCTGTGTCCTCTAAAATTTCTGTGATCACATACGATGCCCAAAAATCATGAAACTAGACATGTAGCCACAGTTCGGCATTACGGTCCCAACGAAACTGGTTTCGTCGAATTCCTACTCCGTATGCTCTCACATCGTATTTTTAACTGTCAAAATACATAGCGTTTTCACTCTAAAAATCCGTACGGCCACACACTGACTCTAAAAATCACGAAACTTGAAATCTAATAATAATTTAACACTGCGGATCCAACAAAATTAGTTTCATCGAATTCCAACTTCGTTTGCAAAAGTGGCTATTTTTAAAGCCCTAAATAGCCCATTTAAATATATAAATATAATTAAATTTAATTAAATTTAATATTTAAAAATAAATATTATCGTCTATATTCACAGTGGAATACCATACAACTCTAGAATATTTCTATAAGAATTTCTAACTTGATATTCACTTCTGGGTCAACCCGATATTCGATTTATATTGAAATTCCTTTTAAAAATATAAATAATTCCTTTATAAATTATAAAGGAATTCCACAACGACTTTTCTAAAATTTGATTTGGACGTAAATCAAAATCTACACGACGAAATCCCAATTTTTCTCTTCCACTAGAAAGATATACTCCACCAGCTCCACACGTTTCTTGTTTCACAGAAATCCGATTAAAAACGGATCCTGTACATTCAGTTGAAGTTCGAATCGCCAAATTTCAAACTACAGCGCCATTTCAAGCTTGATTTTAATTATATTATAATTATACGTTCAAACTTCGTTATTTAAATATATTCATTATTCAAATTCAATTCCGAACTGAATTAAATATCACAGATGATCCGGTTCACACCATATCGTCATTTCAGCCAATTCTGATTATTTCAGAATTAAATATATTATTTAATTAATTATTTAAATTAAATATTCACCATTATTTAATTCCACGACCATTAAATTCACTATATCACTATTTATATAATTAAATAAATTAATTATAATACCTCTGATAACGCGGGTCATTACAATCTTCTCCACTTAAAATAATTTCGTCCTCGAAATTGCTAAGGTAGAGAATGACCCTATCGACTGGTTAGAACATATTTGTTCACTTCTTAACTTCAGTTTCAACTGAACCAATTTAATTTCAATTAAATTATTAATTAATCCTTGTCAACAAAAATTTCCAAAAATCCTAAAAAATTTCTAACACCTTAACTTTTCAAATTTTTTTGCCAGCACCTCCTTTGTACTGGTCAATAGCTAAAACTCCAACTCGCCACTCTGGGCCATCTCCAACCCAAAAGAAAATCAAACAGCCAAGCGGCTTGCCAATTCTGCTCATAAATCTTATATCCAATAGAAATATAAACTTGTACCTTTTGTCGGCATATCATTATATCCTTTCCACCTGTTATCAATTCAGCAGATACAAAGGTCATTCCAATCGAATTCCAATCCGCTTTTATCCACGACACAACCATTCTCTTATATCCGAGCCAAATATCATTTCAACTCGAGTTTCTTCTTGATTCCCAACTCTTAACTTAATTATCACATTACACTTCAAATTTGAATCTCACAATCCAATTTGTCTTGATATCATTCTAATTCAATCTCAGTTACCACTTTACTGGCTTTACTTTAATTCAAATTTGCTTTCACAAATTTCTGTTAAATTTGTTTTTAATTCAAACAGTCTTTCCCGGGGAGTTTTTAAACAGTTTACTTTTTCAAAAAATCAAATTTTCATTTTGAACATGTCACTGAGCCCTTAATTAATATTCCATTAGTTAAATCACATCTCTATTTCTTTATCAATATTTGTTAATCAAATATTTTCAACAACCATATTGGCCTTTTATGTTATTTGGAAAACATTTCCGAATATTGTCTTCCTTTATTTTCTAAACCTTAGAAAATATATGCTATTTATAATTGGAAAATATTCCAATTACTTATCTCTTTTCCCATCTCGTTTATTTCTATACTTAGGAAATATTCTTTATTATATTTCCAAGCTTACACTTATTTGGGTTAAAACGGATGTTGTGTAAAACACAGTTACGACAACCCAAATACTATATTCAACTAAATCTTATTCCACATTGATCTTCGAGCCTGAAATCTTACTATTTATTTGTTAATAATGAAATCAATCAAGTTGGGGTATAACTACCTCTCAGACCTTGACTGAATAACATTTATAACGTCAAAACAGATATGACTACTTACTCGAATAATCAATACCATACAACTATTTATTCACTTTTAAACATGTATATGCTTCCTCTTTCTATTCTTACTAGATTTTATTCATAGTCTTCCTTTTTGATTATACTATTCTATTTCTAAGTTTGTCTCCTTATCGACTTCTATATATATCGGTACGTTGATTTCTAACTATCAAATTATCCTAAAAATATTCTAACTCCTTAAATTCCCGGAAAAATTCGCCATAACCTCCTTTGTACTAGGAGCATCGGGATATTTCAAATAGCCTCCCATGGCCCTCACCAATCAAAAAGAAAAAGAAAAAGTCACGCGGCTAGCCGATACGGCGCATAAAATCTCATATATGAATTAAATACATACCTTTTCATCGAGCATTCTATTTATATACCTTCATACCTTATCCATACCTATCTCATGTATATTTATACCTGCCCACTCTATTTTAACTATACTTGATCGTTTTAACTCAATTCGTTAATTAATTTGTTAATTAACTCTTTAGTCTATTTCACTTTTATATTTGAACATGACATGTTCAAATATATTTTAACTTGCTTATTAACTAATTTGAATTCAAATTTCAAATTTAGGTTCTATATTCGATTTCGAATATGAATTTACAAATCTCTTTTCACCTTTCAAAGTTCAACTTCAAATTCAAAACTCGATTAACTAATTCCTCTTCGACTTATTTAATTCTATCCAATTTCTATATATTCAAATTCTATAGTTTAAATTCCATTTGAATTCTATATTCAAATTCCATATATTCAAATCCTATATTTGAATTCCATTTGAATTCTATATTCAAATTCCATTTGAATTTCTATATTCAAACTCTATTTCAACTCCATTGAATTTCATATATTCAAACTCCCTTTGAATTTCTTAATTCAATTTCTATTTCAATTTCATTGAATTTCATATATTCAAACTCCCTTTGAATTTCTATATTCAATTTCTATTTGAATTCTCTTTATTCAAATTCTATATTCAATTCTATATTATAAATCCCATTTTGAAATTCAACACAACTTGTCTTTCCCAAAACAAATTCAAAACAGTATTTCTGGTAGTAATTCGTCACTTACAACTCGAAAATGAATACTGGTGATGCAGTTGTCATCATCGGAATCTATTTTCCAGCGATCGAAGTGAGTTGAATACTATAAAACCATTTCTAAACATCATTTTCACTTTGAAATTCATTTCAAAAAATAATTCACACTGCTTGTAAAACAATTTAAAATCTCCCAAGATCATAAATTTTCCTTACTTTTAATCCAAATCCATTTACAAACACTTATCCAATTTTCCCGAATTTTAATTCAATTTCTGGCTTAAATTTCAGATTTAACTCATTTGTTTTCATGTATTTCATTTATATGAATTCTGATTGGTTATTTACATAACCATTTAATTTATTATCTTACTCGATTATAATAACAACCAATATATCCATTATATTCCAATTTTGATATATATATATCTTCTCTATATCAAGATATACCTTGGGTAAACTTATTTTAATTTACCATCTTTTCAAAACATATCGTGACGACCCATCGTATTCGAGTGTGTAGTAACTCATACCGATACAGTGGATCAAAATGATCGATCAGAACCCATAAACAACTCAACCAATGAATCTCCACAATATAAAACCACTTTTATATCAAATTACAAATACGTTCACTCGTATATATATACACTCAAACTCAATCTAGGGTATTACTAACCCCATCTCTACTGAGTCACGACACAGAGCCAAGTAATTCTTAACTTAAGCTCTGATACCAACTGTAACGACCCGGGTTTTTGACGACTTTGGTTATCGACATAAACACGATGATGACTAAGCAAGCATCGAAAAATACCGGTCATTAATGAAAGAAGATAGAGGGTGAGGAAAGATAAGATAGAAACTTAGAATAGAAGAAGAAGAAGAACACAATATCAGAGTAACACGAATCTCACAGCGGAACGAATAAATATATTTCATAACATAACTTTGAAATACAAATTTGTACTTGAATATACATATCATTATCAAAGTACAGCACTTACAACACAGCGGAAATAAACTATAGCTATATGATCCTGAAGCCTCCTGCTCCAAGCTCTTCCAGTATATCTGTAAATCCCGACTACTTGACTACCCGTATAAATTTAGGCACCCAAGAGTTTAGGGAAAACAACAAAACAAACTCCGTGTCAGTCATGGGAATAGTATGAGTAAAACAGTTTAAAACAGTTTGAACAAGGAAACGATATCTCATAAGACCACGCCGTATAACGGAACGGGTTTTCCCCTTATTAGAATCCAAATTATCTTTATATCAAAACCTTTTGATATTATAATATGTCTATCGGTCACAATATAATAATCATCTAGTATAAACGCTTCCATCTCACGGTCTACATACATAGTATACAATCAAAACCGCAAGCACGTATTTGGTAATGGATTTCCACTATGACAAGGTATGAAACCACCTTTCGCTAGTGTACCTCTAGAGAGGAATACACTAGGTTCAACAAGAACATCTTGCAACCCGGCCACACATGACCGACCACTCATTTCGCTTGAGTGTATCGAATGTATATCACCAACGGTTGGGATCAGCAACCGTTTCCCGAATGGGACAGTATCGACAATAGATTTTTAGAAATAAATGAAAACTCTGGATCAGGTGATTATACACCCTACTTCGGAGCGACCGACTTAGCCGTGCTGCCTGCCCGATTTCTGTCATTTACCGGTTGATGAGGCTTGAGGTTACGCTTCATCATCACATCAGATTCACTTCGAATGCTACATTGTCAGATCCATCGAAAATCACTAATTGACGTCTACAACAGTACATTATGTGTTAGCTAAAGAAGTTTCCTTCTCCGCTTCCACTCCTGGTACGATTGAAGAAATAATGTACGTGACCTTTCTGGAAATACTTTGTCAGACATTCATCTATACAAGTCATTCAGGAACAGGATGAACCGAAGGCACTATTCAGTACAACCATCTTAGGCACTGTTATCTAAGACTTATACAATAGCCCTTGCACTTTACTCCGTCTTCAATTATCTTTGGCATATATGATTCACGATACTTATGCCAATACAGAGTGGTTCTTTGGATAATAATCCAACCGGTCTCTCCATATTAACAACGTTAAAATGGCCAAAAGCTTCGATAGTCTATGATTTAACTATCGAATAAAAACAAGTGTGCAAACAATATAATATTTCCAGATGGAAATTATATCGATCAAACATCATTTAACATTTTATCTCTTAAGTTCATTTTTCATCTCCTGTTTCCCTATATTCAACATTTGCTATTTTCTAAATTTAGGAAATATACGTTATTTACATTGGGAACATTTCCATTTCTTGTTTTCTGTATTAGAAAACATTTCTAATTCTTGTTTGGGAAAACATTTCCAAAACTCCTATGTTTGGATTAAACAGATGTTTAGATAAAACATCGCTATGCCAACTCAAACCATTTCCTTTAATTACTAAATTCACTTAACCATCCTTTACTGTCGAACCTTAACCATTCCTTAGTTAAAAATGAAGCCAATCAAGCTGGGGTAGAACTACATCTCAGACCTTAACTGAACAACATTTCTAACTTTGAAATAGGCAAAGTTCACTTTATATTTCTTTAACTAACTTCCTTACTTAACCTTGTTTCGAATCATCTCTATTCGATAATTCTTTTCTTCGATAAGGTATATTCGATAACTCTATTCAATTTACTCTATTCGATTAACCCTTATCAATTAACTCCATTGGACTAACGCTATTTGATTAACTCTATTGGACTAACGCTATTGGATTAACTCTATTGGACTAACGCTATTGATTTACTCATTTCACTTAACTCCTTTCGAATAAACTATATTCAATAACTCCTTTAACTCTATTCGAATAACTATATTCGATTAACTCAATTGATTTTATTCAAATAAGCTATATTCGATTAACTCCTTTTACTTTATTCAAATCACTGATATTCGATAACTCCATTTGAATAACTCTAGTTCGAATTACTCTAACTGATTAACTCTAACTGGCTTAACTTTAACTGGTTTAACACTAACTGGTTAACTCTAATTGATTAACTCTAACTGGTTTAACTCTAACTGGTTAACTCAAATTCGAATAACAAATATTCGATTAACTCTATTTAACTAACTCAACTAGACTAACCCCTTTCGAATAACTAATTCGTTTTACTAACTTTCGAATACCATATTAGATTTAACTCCTTTCGAATACCATATTCAATTTAACTCCTTTATTTGCTTTATAAAGATTTCCCTTTTAACAACGTTTATTCATTTTTAAAGATTTACTTTTAGTAACAGTTCTCCACTTTAAAATGATTTCCTTCTTATAACAGTTTCCTTTTTATAACGTTTTCCCTTTTTCTATATATCTCCTATTTATAAATATTCCAATTTATATATATTTCTTATTTATAAATATTTTATTTTCAAATATCACTTTGAAAATATTCCCTTATCAACATTTCAGTATGTTATGGTATTCAGCATATCAAATCACGATGATCAGTATCGTCCAAACACATATAATCAACAACAGATTATATATCACATCATATAACACAATATATGAAAAACAGTAAAATAAATGTTGAGGAACCCAGTTGGGTTCCTCCAACCTGTTTCCCTGCATCACAGATGTTAAACAATATAGATAACGTCACTTTCAGTTCCATATGATATATTATGTTAAACAGAATCAAATATAGAAATTCAACTAACTGACTAGCAGTTCAATCAAACAGTCAACACACAGTCAATCAGCCAACATTTAACAGTTCTAAAAATACAACATGAAATTATAAACTGTTCAGAGTTAGTGAGATTTACTCACATTTGCAGTTCATCGTTAAAGAACGTTAAACTGTTATTTGATTTGAATCAAACAATTTATTTTGCCATAAATTCATACGAGCCCCAATCCACTTCCAGTCAGCTTCATTGTGAAGCTCTCGTCCATACGGTCCCAACGCAACTTACGGTTCGTCAATCTGACCTCGTAAGACCAAGTTATACGTTATATAAGTTTGTACACTATTTATAATTAAATAAAACTTGAAATTTCCTTTTTAAATTCTTTTGGCTTACCCTTGTTTCACCGGCCCAACATCCCAACAAAAGCCCACCCGCCTTTGCCTTCTTTCTTTCCCGAATACCAAATCCCGTCGCTCAGTTTTGCTCCTCACCATACCCGACTTCTTTGATCCACTCATCCACCCTTAATTCTCCATGGATTCGAAAATGGTCTTCACCAATTGACTCCACTTCTCGGCCTCTTCATCTTCATACCAAACATGCTCCACTCGAGTTCCTCCTCCAGTTGCATCGTCGACCCAATCCCATACTGGTACTGACCTCGAAGCTCACCGGTCCTCCCCATTTTTGCACCGTAGGTGCGGATTTACTTCCCAAACCCGAAAATGAACTCGAAACTCTCCACTTCTTCTTCAATTTCACACAACTTCCAACCCTAGATTCAAACACACTTCGCTGCAAAAACTGGAGCTCGGAAATACTGCATCGCACCAGCAATCGAGGGCAGCTGATCGAAGAGAATCACTATGTGAATCCAAAGAGACTAATTTAGTGATTTATAGAATTTCATTCGATTTCTATTTGATTTTATGAGGATCGAAACCTTCCTGTAAGAAAGAAAAATACTGCGGCGCATTTGTTGACTTGTGGAAAAATAGAAATTAGGTTTAGGATGTTTGAGTTATTATATAGGATATTTATAATAATTTAATATTCGATTATTATATTAAATTTCAAGCAAACGTTATTTTTCTGTGTCCTCTAAAATTTCTGTGATCACATACGATGCCCAAAAATCACGAAACTAGACATGTAGCTACAGTTCGGGATTACGGTCCCAACGAAACTGGTTTCGTCGAATTCCTACTCCGTATGTTCACACATCGTATTTTTAACTGTCAAAATACAGAGTGTTTTTCACTCTAAAAATCCGTACGGCCACACACTGACTCTAAAAATCACGAAACTTGAAATCTAATAATAATTTAACACTGCAGATCCAACAAAATTAGTTTCATCGAATTCCAACTTCGTTTGCAAAAGTGGCTATTTTTAAAGCCCTAAATAGCCCATTTAAATATATAAATATATTTAAATTTAATATTTAAAAATAAATATTATCGTCTATATTCACAGTGGAATGCCATACAACTCTATAATATTTCTATAAGAATTTCTAACTTGATATTCACTTCTGGGTCAACCCGATATTCGATTTATATTGAAATTCCTTTTAAAAATATAAATAATTCCTTTATAAATTATAAAGGAATTCCACAGCGACTTTTCTAAATTTTGATTTGGACGTAAATCAAAATCTACACGATGAAATCCCGATTTTTCTCTTCCACTAGAAAGACATACTCCACCAGCTCCACACGTTTCTTGTTTCATAGAAATTCGATTAAAAATGATCCTGTACATTCAGTTGAAGTTCGAATCGCCAAATTTCAAACTACAGCGCCATTTCAAGCTCAATTTTAATTATATTATAATTATACGATCAAACTTCGTTATTTAAATATATTCGTTATTCAAATTCAATTCCCAACTGAATTAAATATCACAGATGATCCGGTTCACACCATATCGTCATTTCAGCCAATTCCGATTATTTCAGAATTAAATATATTATTTAAATTAAATATTCACCATTATTTAATTCCACGACCCTTAAATTCACTATATCACTATTTATATAATTAAATAAATTAATTATAATACCTCTGCAAATGCGGGTCATTACACTCGTGGTGCCGATGCTGGCCATGCGCCGATCGAATGGTTGTTCGAAAGCCAGCTGTAATGGTTAGTCAAACATGTCATCCACGGAGTGAACGAGGAGTAAAAACAAAAGGGACATAGGAATCTGGACATCATTTCTACTGATAACTTTGGCGATAATAGCTTTTACAATGCCTTGAATTGCAAGAAAACAAAACATCATTGGAAAGCATAAACAAATGTACCCTAAGTTATGTAAAGTAGCAGTGGAGATGTTCGCTATTCCATGCTTTTGGAAGCTCGTCCCTGTCCACAGTTGCGAGTTTGTAAGTTCCATCGTAGAGCTTTCATTTTATGGAGTATGGGCCTTCCAAACGAGGAGCGGGTCCTGCTGGCGGAGGAAAGACCCGTTTTAAGATGAGGTCGCCGATGTTGAGGTCCTTATGGTGTGCTCTGGAGTTGAAGTATCAGGCTACTCATTATCGTCGGGAAATGGCCATAGGGTCTGTTTCATTCCTGTTTTCCTCTAGTAAATCGAGCGATTAAAAAATTAAGTCTTAGTTCACCTTTGGATCATAGTAAGTAACTCGATGAGACCGAAGCTTTAGCTCAATGGGGATGACAGCTTCGAATCCATAAGCAAGGGAAAAGGGAGTGTGTTCAGTAGTTGACTTGTGAGTGGTTCGGTAGGCCCACAAGGCCAGAGGGAGTTCGTCCGCCCACATGCCTCCGGGTTTTTCCAAACGCTTCTTGATGATGCATTTAACTACTTTGTTAATAGCCTCGACTTGCCCATTGGCTTGAGGATGAGCCACCACTGAGAATCTTTTTCTGATTATGTGCCGCTGACAGAAGGCTTTGAATTCAGTGCTCTCGAACTGGGTGCAGTTGTCAGAAACGATAGCTTGAGGGACCCCATAGTGGGTGATTATGTTGCGGTAGATGAAGTTGATCATTTTCTTAGTGGTTATTGAAGAGAGAGCTTCGGCATCTGCCCGTTTGCTGAAGTAATCAACTGCAACGACAACATAGCGTGCCCCACCTCTGGCCATTGGAAGGGTTCCAATAATTTCGATTCCCCACATGGAGAACGACCAAGGGATGACCATTTGCATCAATTCGGTAGGCGGGGATCTTGGAATTTTCGAGAAGTGTTGGCACTTGTCGCACTTTCGTGAGCAATCTGCGGCGTCTTGATCGATTGTGGACCAATAACAGCCATGCCTCATAATCTTCCTTGCTCGGGTCTGTCCCCCGGTGCGGCCGCCGCACTCGCCTTCATGCATGTCTGCAAGCAAACGATCGACATCTTCGAGGGCTATACATCCCAGTAGTGGGATGGAGAAGCCTCTATAGTAAAGTATTCCATCCATGAGAATGTAGCGAGCTGGTTGGCGAGTGAGAGTTCGTTTTTCCTTATAGTGCCCCGGGAGGATCCCAGGTTGCAAGTAGTTCTTTATTTGGGTCATCCAGGATTCAGGTTCGGTTTCAGTTCCCATGACCGCATCGGTTTCTATTTGTCCAATGCTTGGTGAGTCAAGTACTTCGACAGGTGTGAACCCTATAACTGTGCATCTTTGGAGCTTGCCAACTTAGCCAACGAGTCTGCTTTTTCATTCTGTTCCCAGGGTATGAGTGTTATGACAAAGTGGTCGAAATTGTTGAGCTACTCCTGGACCTGGACAAAGCTACGGGGCAAGCCGTGACCCTTGGCTTGGAATTCTCCTTGTACCTGGCGTACGATGAGTTGAGAGTCCGAAAATACCTGGATGGCTTTTAGATTAAGTTCGATTGCAATTTTGAGTCAGGCTATTAATGCTTCGTACTCTGCGTCGTTGCTGATAGTAGGGAAGTTGAGCTTCAGAGCTTAGCATATCGAGTATTCTTTTGGAGTGATAAGTACTACTCCAGCTGCGGAGGATTTACAGTAAGAAGATCCATCTACAAATAGTTTTCATTGGTTATTCAGGGCTTCGACGTCATCGGGAGGCGACTCCTCCAGAGCGGTGAACTCAACTTTAAAATCAGCAAGGGACTGCCCAAGGATGGCGCGACGGGGGATGAAAGTTATCTCGAACTGACTCAGCTCAATGTTAATCGCCATGATGCTTTAGGTTGTTGCAAGATTGGTCGCAGTGGCTGGTCAGTGAAGACCTTTATGGGGTGAGACTGAAAGTAAGGCCGCAACTTCCGGGAAAAGATCAGCAGATAGTGGGCCAGTTTTTCGAGCTTTGGATAATTCTTTTCTGCCTTCGTCGGTCTTTTGCTGATGTAGTAGACAGGTCGTTGGACATGGTCTTCGATGTGCACCGGTGCCGAGCTGATTGCCTCCATGGATTTTCAAATTTGGTCTTTAAAGAGGCGATTAACCATTCGTTGATAAGTGGCCACTACATCCTTGAGACCGAAAGGCATGACGCGATAACAGTAGAGTCCAAGATCGGTTATGAAAGAGGTATAATCCTGGTCGCGAAGACACATTGGAATCTGATTGTAGCTCAAATAGGCATCTATGAAAGATAGCCGTTGGTATTCGGCAGTCGATTCAACAAGTCGGTTAATCTTCGGAAGTGTGAAGCTGTCCTTGGGACATGCCTTGTTTAAATCAGAGAAGTCGACACAAGTTCGTCGTTTGCTGTTTGCTTTTTTGACCAGAACCAGGGTGGAGACCCATTCGATGTAGTCTGCTTCACGGATGATTTTTTTTTGAGTAGACGGTCTACCTCTTACTCAAGTGCTCTAGACCTTTCTGGCCCCAAGAAGCGGCGCTTTTGCTTGGCCGAAGGTAGCGTGGGGTCAAGGATTAAATAGTGACAACAATTGCGGGGTCGATTTCCCTAATGTCTAAGTGAGTCCAAGCAAACATGTCTACGTTAGCCTTTAGGAAATCAACAAGATCTTCTTTTATTGTGGAGTGGAGCCGCGATCCGACTTTCAAAAATTTTAATGGGTCACTAGGGTCGATTAGGACATACACCGTAGGTTCAACTGGAGTATCCCTCTCGTAGTCGTGCTCTTCGTCCTTCCTTGGATTGAGATCATTGGAAAGACGACAGTGGTGCCAGAGCCAAGGCCTAGAAGCCTTTGATTGCTATGCGGAGATGGTCTTGGCGCAAGAAGGCGGAGGCGCAGTCTTGCATTTCCCCTTGTTGCGCGCGTTCTTCCATTAGATTGTGTAACATTCTCTAGCATTTGTTTGGTTACCTCTAACCATTCCAATCCCGTTTTCCGTTGGGAACTTCATTAAGGGGGACCATGGTGACATGTAGATTGGGAATTATATAAGGAAGGGATGTCCTAAGAAGACATTGTAAGGGGAGACAATATCGATAACCACGAATGTGAGGACTCGGATCATTCCTACTGGATGATTGGAAGATTCGTTGAAGCCGTGGATCATGGCATGGCATGGTTTTAAGTCCTTGGTTTCCAGCTTCATTTGATCGTAAGCAGCTTTGAAGATGATGTTAACTGAGCTTCCTAAGTCAATCAGTACCCTTCAGACGGAAGCAGCGCCGATCTGTGCTGTGATAAAGAGAGGATTCGTGGTTCGGATCTCAATTCCCATAGACACTCTTAAGCGGAAGACTATGTTGTCCTGCATTGTTTTTTGGAGCTTAGTAGGTATGGACTCATCGGAGTGGAGCAAGCTTCATTAGTGGCGTTCTTTATAGCGCTCACGTATTCTTCCATTTTCTAAAAGTTTTCATGCATGGGGTAAGGCCCGCTACAGATAGTGTTGATCATAATTCGATGCCTTTGGTTAAACGGACCTGGAACCGCTTTGGCAAGCACTGGAGGCGTTGGCATAAGAGGGCCTGAGTTTGCTTCGAGAGGAAATGGTTCTTGGACACACTGCTCAAGGTGTTTTTCGCAAATAAGCTTTTCAATCCATCCTTGAGTTGGCAATAATCATTGGTATTGTGTCCATACATATCGTGGTACCAACAACACTTGTCAGCGTTCTTTTCCCGGTTAGTGGATTCCTTGTTGTATGGTTTCTTGTATTGAAGCATGTTACACGTTTCCAGGTAGATTGTTTCCAAGTCTTCATTCAACGGGGTGTAGATCTCATAAGCTCAGTAGGGGATGGGCTTCTTGGGTTCCGTCGGAACCTGGCTGTTGTTGCGACCACCCTGCCTACCATTATTCGGACTTTGTTTGTAAGGACCTACCAGCTTGTCCTTATCGAAGGGATCCCTAACCTATTTCCCTTTAACGATGTTGTTGATGGCATTCGCATGCAGATTGTTGGGGTGATTGACCCTGGAGATTCGGTTCGGCCTCGCTTTTTCTTGACATAAGAATTGTTCGGCATTCTTATAGAAAGCGTCGAGACTCGTTGGTTGCTTTCTGTCGATCCAGGCCCCGAAATTGGAAGTGAGAAGGACGCCCTCGTAAGTTGGAAGAGAACGGTACTAGGCTCTAAGTCATATATCTCAGTAAGGGCGGTACTAAACCGTGATAGGTAGCTCTTGAGGGACTCGGTGGGACTATAGTATAGATTAGACAACGTGAGGGCGTTCTTCGGAGTCGGTACATGCATTCTGAACTGCTTAACTAATTCTGCAGCTAGTTGGCCGAAGTTGTTGACAAAATAGAGTGGAAGGCGAGAGAACCGGAGTAGGGCTGTTACTAAAAGGAAGACCACGAAGCATTTGCACTTGACCGGGTCATCAGCCCAGCTGGAATCCATTTTCCATTCATAGTGGTTCAGGTAAGCACAAGGATTGGTCATGCGGTCGTAGAGTGGCATTTGCGGCGTGCTAAAGCATCGCGACCATTCAGGTTCTTGTATCCTCCATGTGAAGGGATTCCGCCTGATTCGGGTTTCCCATGAGTCATTGGCGTTTCCTCGCATTTCTCTCATGATCCTTCGGACCAAGTCGGGGAGATAAGTTGGATGCGGGTCCGCTAGTGGAATCAATTGGTGCTGGCAGACTTTAGGAGTTCTGTCCCGCGGTCGCCTCCTATGATGAATTTCCAGGTCATCTTCTTCCATATCCTCAACATCTATGATTGGGTTTTGGTATGAACAATGAGGCTGAGCTGGTTGATGCGCATCATGTTCTGGATGAGCGGGCGCCGCTGGGAGAGTAGGTCCATCATCTTGGGTGGCGACAATTGGGTTTTGTCGAGGAAGGGGTTGGTTGTTCAGACCCATTCCATCGTTGATTATCAATCGGGAGTGATCTCGGTACTCTGCCCCCTCTCTATAAGTGACTGTAGTTCGGTCGTTGTTTCCGTTTCCATTGACATTGGCGTTGCCATAGCCATTGAAATTTATTGTATATGTATTTCTAATGATATTTTGAAATATATATTTTTTACAATGTTAAAGTTAAGCACATATTACAAAATAACACATCTCAAATACCCGTTCACCCCGTTCATAGCAAAAAACACATTCCCCGTTTACAGACATGACATTTTCAAATGCCCCGTTACCATTTGTCAAAAACACATCCTTACTTTAAATATTTACATTTATGTTATTCAACGATTCTTGTATTTAAAAATTCAAAACAATCTCTGCATCATTAGGAAATTAGAAAGCTTGATAGTGCTGGCATGAAGATTACATTTGATGTTGAGGAGAAATTGTTTCAAAAATTGGTGGATAAGATCACAACGAGAAGAGATCAGAGGCCCATCATGGCCACATTCATGCAGTACATTATTTTTTTATTTTTTTTACAAAATAAATAATTTGAAAGTTATTCATTTACATCACATACCAAAAATAGTCAAAAACATCACAGAAGCTATTTATTAATATAACATAAAAATAGACAAATATATACTACATATATCATATTAATATTCCTTTGCAACACATCATACATTTATATCACATAAATTACTACAATTAATAAATAAAAAATAAAAAGTACAATGAATATCATGTAAATAAATATTTACAACTTATTCATATACATATTTATATACTATATATATCAATTAAATTATTATACACTTATAACATATAATATTTTTTATAACGGAAATAGAAAATATAACATATTTATATATTCATTTAAATCACAAAAGCTTTTTATTAATATAACATAAAAATAACCAAACATATACTACAAATATCATATTAATATTCCTTTGCAGCACAACATTTATTTATATCACGTAAATGACGATAATGAATAATTATAAAATAAAAAATACAATGGATATCAAGTTAATAAATATTTACAACACATATGCCATAAATACATATTTATATATTGTATATATCAATTAAATTATTCAATAGTTATAACATATAATATTTGTTGACAACAAAAAATGTCGTAAACACCCAAGATTCCAACTAATTAGGAATTAAAGCTTCGGTTGAAAAAGTAAGTGCGGAAAGCAGTAAATAACATAAGGGATTTATAGTGGTTCGGCCTCGCGAGAGATCTACGTCCACTTTGGAAGACTCATTGGAATATTGTTAATAACAAAGAGTTACAAGCTCGAGACTATCTCATGACATCTCATTACATTCATCTCTAAGTTATATGAAGTCATAATGCTCATATGCAAAGTATTGGAAAAAGGACAATTTTGCCCTTCTTCTTCCACAAAGAATGGATGACATTAAAGAGGCTATTTGTAGATCTTTAGAGGTGTCAAATCACCAAATTCCAACCCCTTTGAAGTGTGAGGTCAAGGGATATTTATAGCGGAGTGGTTAGGTGGGAGTAGGTAGAAATAACAGACCACACCAGGAATTTCTTATCTCCTATAGCCGATTACCAAAATCTCGGACCCCGTAGTGCGCGACCCCAAAAAATCGTACCTCATCGAGGGGTATAAAAAATATATGAAAGGGAGCATGGGGAGTTGAGGCTTAGGACTTGTGGCTTGTTCGACCTAACCGGCTAGGTCGATCGCCACCGGGACTGTGGGCCCCCGGACCCCTACCGGCGCTGTGCCCGGATCCGCTAACGGCTCGCCTTCAGGTCGGAGCACAGCTCGCCTTCGGCTCAGCTGCAGATGGATATTGGTGGATGTCACACCCAAGAGATTTAACATCCTGCTAGTGGCCCGAGTGGAGTCTTCTGGTACTAGACCCCTGATGGTGTTGGCAACACTTCTGGAATGTAGTATCACGAGATGTGTTGAGTCGAGCGTGCCTTGCGTACTTTTGGAAACCAAACCAAAAGGCCGTTAAACAATATTTTTTTTATAACGGAAGTATGAAATATGAATTATAACATATACCATATTTATATATTCATTTAAATCACACAAGCTATTTATTAATATAACATAAAGTAGCCAAATATATACTACAGATATCATATTAATATTCCTTTACAACACAACACATTTTTATATCACATAATGGCTACAATAAAAAATTTCAAATAAATGGATATCAAGTTAATATATATTTACAACACATATAACATAAATATGTATTCACATACAACATACATCAATTAAATTATTCTACATTTATAACATATAATATTTTTATATATAATAGGATTAGAAAATATTACATATACCTATCTATATATTCATTTGAATTACAGAAGCTATATATCAATATAAATGAAAATGGCTAAATAACATAGTGTGATGCTAAGGGCACCCCAGTTTACTCTTCATATTACCGCTACTATAAAATACCATAAGAATTATCATTACACTCTTCTTAATAACTCACGTAAAAAATAGGGGCTACCACACCGCCGTTACCATATTTACTCTTCCTATTACCGCAACTAAAAAATACCACAAGAATTATCATTACACTCTTCTTAATACCTCATGTAAAAAATAGGGGCTACCACACCACCATTACCATATTTAATACCCTAATTTACTTTTCCTATTATTGCTACTAAAAAATACCACAAGAATTATCATTACACTCTTCTTAATACATCACGTAAAAAATAGGGGCTACCACACTATATTGTGTGGTGATAAGGGCAACCCAACATCCTCTTCCTAATACCGCAATTAAAAAAAATAAAACTTATTAAATTTTATGTGCTTCCTAATACCACATTACCTCTTCGTTCTAATATCTCACATAACCAGTATTTACCAAATTAATCACGTAGTTAGCCCTAATATGAAAACCCTAATCAATAACAATCGTTGTCTACTTTATCTTCCCCGTGGGAAAATTCAAAATTTTACCGTTTCAAACCCTGAACTTACTTGATTTGAATTGACTAGGGTTGAGACAACGATGTATCTATAACTTTCTTCTTTCTCGGCATTGCAGCGGCGTCGAACAATTTATCATTGATCGATCAATTGAAGAATTAGGGCTTCAGAATGCAAAGAAGAAGGAACGAATAAGAGACGAGAGGAAAATATGAATGAAAATTATATATTTACACCACAAATATATTTACACTAGATATATACTAAGAGTATCATATTAATACTCCTTTACAACACAACATTTATTTATAACACATAAATAGCTATTATTAAAAAATTCGAAAGAAAAATACAATGGATATCAATTTAATAAATATTTACACCAAATATAATATAAATACATATTTTATATACAACATATATCAATTAAACTGGTCTACAGTTATAATAAACAATATTTTTATACACAAAGGAAATAGTAAATATAACATATATCATATTTATATATTCATTTAAATAACACAAGCTATTTATTAATACAACATAAAAATAGCCAAATATATACTACAAATATCATATTAATATTCCTTTACAGCACAAAATTTATTCATATCACATAAATGACTACAATTAATAAATAAAAAATAAAAATTACAATGTATATCAAGTTAATAAATATTTAAACCCATATAACTTAAACACGTATTTATATACAACATATATCAATTAAACTATTCTACATTTATAATATGTAGCATTTTATATACAATGGAAATAAAAAATATAACATATACCATATTTATATATTCTTTTAAATAACATAAGATATTAATAAATACAACATAGAAATAGCCAAATATATACTATAAATATCATACTAACATTCCTTTATAAAACAACATTTATTCATATAACATAAATAACTACAATTAATAAATATCGTATCAAAATTAGAATGGATATCAAGTTAATACATATTTACAACACATATAACATAAATACATATTTACATACAACATACATCAATCAAATTATTCTACATTTATAACCCATAATATTTTTATATATAATGAAAATGGAAAATATAACATATGCCACATTTATATATTCATTTAAATCACAAAATTTATTAATGTAACATAAAAATAGCCAAATATATACTACAAATATTATATTAATATTCCTTTACAGAACAACATTTATTTATATAACATAAATAGCTACAAGTAATAAATATCATATCAAAAATAGAATGGATATCAAGTTAATAAATATTTAGAACACATATAACATAAATACATATTTATATACAACATACATCAATTAAATTATTCTACATTAATAACATAAAATATTTTTATGTATAACAAAAATAAAAATATAACATATACCGTACTTATATATTCATTTAAATCACATAAGCGATTAATATAACATAAAAGTAGCTAAATATATACTACAAACATCATACTACTAATAACATATTAATATTCCTTTACAAAAAAACATTTATTTATATAATATAAATAACTAAAATTAATAAATATTATATCAAAAATAAAATGGATATCAAGTTAATAAATATTCACAACACATATAACATAAATACATATTTATATATGGCATACATCAAATAAATTATCCTACATTTATAAGATATAATATTTTTATATATAATAGAATTAGAAAATATAACATATACAGTATTTATATATTCATTTAAATTACAGAAGATTTTTATTAATATAACATAAAATAGCCAAATATATACTACAAATATCATATTAATATTCATTTAAACACAACATTTATTTATATTACATAAATATTTACAATTAAAAATTTCAAATAAAAATACAATGGATATCAAGTTAATAAATATTTACAACATATATAACATTAATACATTTTTATATATTACATACATTAGTTAAATTATTCTACACTTATAACATATAATATTTTAACATATTACAGAGATAGAAAATATAACATATACCATATTTACATATTCATTTAAATCATACAAGCTATTTATTAATATAACATAAAAATAGCCAAATATAAACTACAAATATTACGTTAATCTCAAATCAAAAATATAGTGAATACTAATCTAATAAATCACATAACATGTATTTATATAATAGATATAGTCAAATATAATAAATATTAAATTTATATTCATTTACCATGCGTATATCAAATGTCAAATTGATAATCGTTATATAACAAAAATAACATATACAAATTATTAATTTAACAGGCTAGGGTAAGAGATCGGGCATCATCACACATAGGCTATGCTGGGAGAGGAGCAATGCAAAGCACGTTTTGAATCACTGGAAAAAAGTCACGAAAATTGAAGAATATCTTGAGGTGTCAGTTTCCAGATGATCGTGGAGATGATGAGGATGAGGTGGCGGATGATGATGAGTGAGTTCTTCTTATTATGTGTTAGATGTTTGCATGTATTAACTGACATGTTACGTGGATTATGTGATAGTTTAGACTATGTATTTGTATTGTTACATTGAAGGTGATGCTTGATTATGTAAATAGATGAGGTTATGTTGTTCAGATGATGCTATATGGATGTTTGATTATTTTGTGGTTATTTCTTTTGGTAATTAGGAAATATTGATATACTGATGTGATATGTACTTATATATGATGATTGGGACCACAAGTGGCAATATATGCATACATACATACATACATACACATATATATATATATATATATATATGTGTGTGTGTGTGTGTGTATGTTGTCGATTATTTGTTGCTTGAGGGTAGGAACATAACATAAATGCTGCAAAATAGCTACAGGCATAGCGTCGCTAAATTCGTTCCTGGTTATAAAGGAGAAGATGTTATGGCATTAGTTAGGTGTCGGCATGACGCCAGTAACACATCGCTAGAGCATAGCAGAATCTTATACTTGTAACAAGGATTGGCATCGGTAGGGCATCTTCATGGTGTCGGTAAGGAAGGGTATCCTCGTCATTCTGGTTAAGGCATCGATATGGCGTCGGTAATGTTATGGCATTGGTAATTTGGCATCAGTAGGGCGTTGATAGCACTGTTACGGTTGGCAACGGTAAGGCATCACAATAATTGTTTTCTATGCAGTTTTTAACCATGCCATATTGGTGTCGCTGTTTTGCTTTACCGATGATCTTTAATGGCGTCGGTAATGCTGCTATTTTTAGTAGTGAAATGGGTAGTGTTTGAATGTCAAAAATGGAACCTGGTATGGATTAGGTAAAACAAGCTTGTACCGCTTAAGCCTAACGAAATTGAAATGCTTCTAGGGTTTTCAAGGAACACACTAGGCACATTTCTAGGACTAAATGGTACATGTTCTTGGGGAACTCCATCCAAATTGATGTGACAGCCCACCATTTCTCTACACTTTTACCTTTTGCATATGTTTAACTACAAATTAAACTCAATTTAATGATATAGATCTTCAATGTTCATAAATATTACTTGCACTAACTACCACTTTTTTACCTATGATACCCCAAAGATGAAATCCTCTATCCCTAAATATCATGTGTCCCTCTTCCCATACAATAAAGATATATTATTCCATTAAGTTGCCTAATTAATTTAATTAATTAACAAAAACTAAACAGTTCAGATCGATGAGACAATAGGAAAATTTGACAAAAGTGGAATTAAAGCCTATTAGTATATCCACTGAGTTTTCACTTTCGCCCAAATATAAAAATTCATCTATATATGTTTTGATACATTTTAGTTTCAACTTCTAGACTTTACTTATAAAGAATCAAGAATTCAAAGCATCACATCCACTTAAAAGAAGCAAAATAACACACCATAATCACGTAGTGAGACCATATACTATATTTAGATGAAGGGGTCTTTATTATAGAGTTGCATATAAGGGCCTAATATTACAAATAATGTGCCATCAAGTTTTCATCAAACACATAGGTTCTAATTTCCACTAAACAATTTGGATAATTTTACTCTAATCCTACTGATAACAAAAAACATATAGGAGAGCAATGTACAATTACCGCAATCAACCAACTAAAATTATAGAAGACATATTATAGGGTTTTTCGTGAAAAAAAGGAAAATAGAAAGAAAAAAACAAAAGAACAACTCAGTTGATAAACAATGGGTCATGGCTCATCCTTAGCCTCAATTGTAGTATAGTCCGTCAAAAGCCAATTAGTTTTACCTAGTGGAATCAACCTCTTATCCCAAATAACAAAATAATAATCGCGATTAAGGTCGCTCCACTTGCCACATTCAGATAGGTCTATCTCCTATCTATGGAAAACCCAAACTGCTTGTAAGACTCTTCAATTTTGGCACATCAATCGCTTCAAATACTCTAACATCATCTAGGCGCAAACATTAATTTTTAGCAAAAACTATTGTACCCTTTATCACCTCTTTCCTCTTCATTCTACTCTTAAAGTACTCCTTATGCTTTAAGAAGGCATTCTCAACATAAGGAATGGAAACCTGAATAAAGCACTACCCTTGCTCTAATAGCCCAAGCGCATCTAAACGCCCTATCAACCACCTCCATTTATTCACAAATATCATCTTTTTTTGCCAGATCCCTCGAAGTTGATTTCAACAAATCTATCTCAATAAGGGGTGTAATTTCAACAAAAAAACCAACATTATTTGTAATATAATTAAATGAAGTTTTAAAGAAATTCGCAAATCTAAAATACGTATATTAATAGGTATGATTTTAAAAAATCTATCTAAACAAGGGTGTAATTTCAGCCCAAAAAAAATTCATTTTTCCTATTATTTAACAAATTTAATTCCTTCACATCAACAAAAAATAACTAGCTGTGTTCAAACTAGTAGTAACCGATTAATTTTCAACAAGGTCCTTTCAGTGATTATGTTGGAGGTGCTACTTCGATGGCGACAAGTTAATGCGTAACATCATCTATATTAGTGATAATGCTCTGATCTTTTTCATGAATATTTAGTTTGTATAGATTTGATTTTTAGTCTGGTGGAATATGGACTAATTAGTTCTAGTTAAAGGTATATATTACTAGATCATAGCTTAGCTTAATAATTGAAAAATATTTGAAATCAAAATATTGGTTAAATTGGGGTCATATGTACACGTAAAACGTTCAGGGAAATAAACGCAAAAGGTTAGAAAAAACTAGCTTTAAGTTAGTGCAACCAATTTATATGACCTCATCACATATTTTAATGTTGTAGGGAACAAAAAACCTATGGAATCAAAAGTTATGAAAATTGGATTTATGTCTAATGAGTCACACCCATTAAAAAAAGGTATTTTGTTATGTTAATGGGTAGAGTTGTCATGCTATTATGAACCATGCATGGACTCTGTATCCTATAAAAAGAATTAAGTAAATCAAGTTTCACATTGTTTCCCGTAGCCAATCGATCTATGAACTGGCCTGCAATCGATGTAACTATTGTTAGTTGGGGCTGGGCTAGTGAGCCTTATTTACGGAACAAACTAGTCATTATCTAAAATGCATAACAGGCGGGCCAGATTTGAGTTGGAATCACAGTCATTGTTGCTTCAATGTCCACTCCGTCGTGCTCTCATAGATCCACTCCAAGTGAGGTGTAAAGAATATAAAAAGCAAGAAAGGAATGATGAAACGCTTTTTTGGAGTAAGGAAATAAAAAGCATGATTATAGAAGAAACAAGAAAATACTATTTGTACTTATGTATTTAAATGCTTTATTTAATGAACTTTATATATCATAACACATGAGGATGATATGCCACTTTCTTGTGTTGTACTTATTAATTTATTTTTATGAGAACATGCATAACGATATGCTTTTTTGCATAAATTTGCTGTATTTATAAAGAAAAACTAAAATTAGCAAAATTAAGCTTGGAATGGCATCTGTCATTATTAATAACCTTGGCAACCATACATAAATTCATTCAACCATACTAATAAACTCCGAGTAAACCTTATACAGGTAAAGGAGTTTGTGAAGTTATCTAAAACTTGTAATAATAAAGATGCCCAATCCCTGAATCCCAGACTATACCCCGACTTCATGGGCAATTCTATTATGATTTTATAATAATTATCTTTGCTCTTTAAAGAGCACAATATTTTAATTTGTATATTACTCCCTAATATGATTTTCTTTGCTATAGGATATTTCTATTTCATTACTAAAATGATTCTTGACAAGACAGAATACTTAAAGCTTTCCAGATCCGATCCCCCAAACTTTGAATCTTATGATGTAAGACGCAATAACCTACAATTAGGAATTGAAAAATACATGCATATAAGGGGTAAAACCTTTGTATTTCCTAGCTTTTTCTTTTTCCTAGATAGTTGTTACTTAATTTTTGAATTTCTTCACATGTAAATGGTCAGATATGGATTATGTGTATTTCATGTAATTCTGATCAATTTCGTTTACCAGTAGTTGGGTTTCACAGTGGTTTCTTATTTTTGTCGTGTTGTTTGCTGAAATAGAATGGAATCAATGAGCATTTTTACAAATTCAAAATTCATGTTAAAATAAGAGAATAGGGACACACCAGTAGCTGAGGGTAAACCTTTTGAAAGGTAAGTCCTTTAGAGTCCGAACACACCGGTATCATTTGGTACGAAGGAAGATGGATTTACAAGACTTCACATTATTGTTACAAGACGAGTTAGACAAATTTATATTTGCACTCCTTTATGGATGATTTGTTTAACTAGCTTGATAAAGCGGAGCATACGTTTTCGCAAATGACACTACAATTAAAACCGTAAATAGCTACAGATTTTAGCAGCGGAAAATTTCAATGCAAATTAACAACGGATTATCGTGGAATCTGCAAGGAGTGTTATCCAGGATTTTATATTTCAACATGTTTTAAATTATTACCGTCGAGTTTTATTTTCCGTTGCTAAACCATAGTAAATTGTAATGATTTACCATTATCTTTGTTTCATCAATAAATTCCATTGCAAATGGAGATAGTTTACCTTATTGTATATTTTGAAGCTATTTTACAACAGGTTTTCAAGGGATTTGCAAGGGACTGATACGCTTATTCTTTGTAAGGTGTTTTATTGATGTGTTTTTACTAAGTAATTGATAAGAAAAAATAAATTTTAAATAATTAATGTTAATAATAATTTAATAATAACAAAAACTAATTATTTACTATTAATATTAAATAAAATTCAATGGTTGCTGTTAATTAATCAATAATTACTAAATAAGCAAGAGGTAATAATTATTAATAAAAGGTGTTTGCGGTCACCTTAAAAACCGACCGGTTATGCCTCAAAAAAGTTATTAACAACATAGACTAATAAATAATCTTTAACTATGAATGATTAATAAGTAAGTTATAATAATTAAGACGTAAAATTTATTATTTAGTATCTAAAATTTAATAGCTATAATTGATAATTATGTTTAATATGTACTAGTTCAAAAAATTAAAAATCTCTTGTTTTCTAAAATAAACATAAAGTTTAAACATAAACTTCTGAACTCACAATACCAATAATTAATGTTAATAATTTATATTTAATTTAAAAGTATGAAATACTTAAATTAACAACTATTATTCAAGAAATAATTAATATAATAATTATTGATAATTATTAATTATTATTGTTTTTAAAAAGGTTGGAAAAAATTTCATACTCCACAAATGTTACAAAGTCTATACAAATATACAGACTGACTATTTGACATTGGCTACATGGCAAAATCACAAAATCACAAAAATACAAAAGTTTACTAATGCTATACATGACAGAAAAGAAACTATTAACAAATTCACATTCAATTCCTCATCAGCATCATCAGTCAAATTACAGTAGCACAAAAGTCCACTTCAGCATGCTTTGACATCCCTTACAATCCTGTTGTGAATATCAGAAAATAACTGACTAGATGTCTTCAACCCATTCACAAAAATTATGTTATTTATTTCTTCCCAAACTGGATAAACACACCTCATTAACTTCTTTAAAAGCAGAGTCGATCTCTTCGTCATCCACCTTATTGATTTGAAAATAGAAAACCATTCAGTCCTACTTGAGTTTGAAGCTTTGAGATATCCGCCTGTTGCTAATAGGCTACTCCATATTTAATTAACATAATTGCATTCAAATAATAAATGCACGTTTTTCTCAACCTTACATCTATAGAAGTTACACAAATTATCTGGTATAAATCCAATAGAATGGAGCTTGTCCTTTGTATTTAGACCATTGACATAACTTTCCACAGAAGAAAGTTAACCTTAGCCGAACTTCCTACATTCCAAATTCTACTCGGCCATGCAAAAGTTTGTCTGTCACCTTGCATAAAATGATAGACATGCCTTACTGAATGATTCTTCCTTTCCACAAAATTTTACCATCACCAAAGGGTCTAAAATTTGATGTAATCTCACTCTAGAGTTGCCTTAAGATTGCAGAACTCTGGTATTGTAAAATAAGTTGACCTTCATGTATGTAATCTTCAACTACAACATTCTTTGGAATACCTGAATTTACTTTCAAGTTGTAATCCACCATATTGTTTAAAATCGATCATGGCCTAGCCTATGGGTCATACCAAAAAGATAAACTACCTAGGTTACTGCAATTGTACTATATGAAAAGCAGGAAAGCCTCTCTCTGCTTGAGAATATTACGCCAACTCCAAGTAGCATACTGAGAAATTGGCATCATCCAAAATTGCTTCCTCCATATTAAATTGTGTTGTATTCATCTTGACCATAAACTATTCTCTTCAGTGAACAATTTATCGGTGTACCTAGACATATATAGCTGCTTATTCCACAATAGTAAGTTGGTTATCCCTATTCCTCCATGTCCCTTAGCATCATAAAGCTTATTAAATGATATTGGCACCATCTTCATAGAAAGAGATCACCATGCCATAAGAACTTATTAAAAGCAATAGTCAACATAGCAATAAGATTAACAGGAAGAATGTAATGACTGGTCCAATAGGTGGTGATGGCTGTAGCTATTGACTGAATAATAGTAAGCCTGCCTACTTGAGATAGCTTACAACGAGGCCGTTGTTGAAGTTTGTTGATGATCTTCTCAAATAAAGGCACGCATTGTTCTTTAGCAATACGAGAGCAAATCATAGGAAGGTCTAAATAGAGAGCATTTGTAAGCAAATCCAATAATCCAACATATCTAGTTAACTCCTTCATTCTATCCAAAGGTAGCCCAACTATCATAATATGTGATTTTTTTTCAAATTAATCTAAAGTCCGACTAATGTATAGAACAAGTTCAAAGTAGAAAGGATACATAGGACATTGGGAATAGTGGGTTTGGTAAAAAATATAAGGCCATCGGCAAAGGGAAGATGGGTAATAAGAGGTACCTTGAAACATGGATGTAACTCTAACTTTCCATTTGACGCCTGCTTAAGCAAATGAGAATTCAACAGCTCCATAACAATAACGAAGAGATAAGCAGAATTTGGATCTCCTTGTCAAAACCCTTGAGTTTCTTTGAAAAAACCATGAAGACTATCACATCTGGATATGGAAATCCTCGACGAAGAAATACAAGTGTAGATCAAGGACAGATGAGGTTCAAGAAAGTTCATTCTGGCCATGATAGCTAGAATAGCATGTCAAGAAACATAATCAAAAGCCTTTTTAATGTCCAACTTAAACATGCACCGTTCTTCCTATTGTAGCCACAAGCAATTAATGTGCTAAAAGAATGTTTTCACTTATTGATCTTCCACTTACAAAAGTTGATTGATTACTTGAAATTATTGATGGAAGAACCATTTGCATTATGTTTTCCAAAACTTTAGTAATCACTTTGTATAAGACATTGCAGCAGGAAATGGGTTGAAAATCTGAAAAAATTAAAGGATTATCCACTTTTGGAACTAGTGCGATAAAATGAGCTGATAAACTTAATGGAAATTTGTTGTGCATAAAAAGGTATTGAATGCCATTAAGAATATCATCTCCAACAACATTCCAACACTTTTGTAAGAAAAAAGCATTGTAACCATTAGGTCCTCCATTACTTGTTGCATCTAAACTGAAAACTGCAACCTTTATTTCATTATTTGTAATCGAAGATATTAAATTATGAGATTGTTCTAAAGATAGAAAAGAAAGGTTAATGTTGGAACATGGCTCGATATCAATCTACAAAGTGTTAGGCGCTGCCAAAATAGAAGAGAAATAGTCCACAAAAGCATCAATTATACTTGAAGTTTGATTTTGAAGAACTCCATTCATATCCTTGATAAATAAAATTTAATCTCTGGATTTTTCAGGTTAAGAAAATTATGATAATACCTAGTATTCTTGTCTACATCCGCTTCTTTGCTCAAAATGAAGATTGTTTAAGAGCTTGTGACTTCATATCCAAAGAACTTTTGAGCTTAATCTTCAATTCCAATTCCAATTTCTAGAGATTAATATCATATGGGAATTTTTGCATCGTTGCTTGAACCTTAATTAGATCATCTCTGACTGAATTAGATAATTTGGATCCTTTACCAAAATTTTTGGAGGACCTATTTCTTAACTGAAACTTAAGCTCCTTCAACTTCAACAATAAGGAACTCAAGGGATTAGAATTATATTGTTTGGGCCAAACATGCAATAAGAGATTAGGGATATCCACATGTTGTATCCAAAAATTAAAAAGTGATTTTTCCCTTGCTAATAGAATCATCAGTACCCTAATGGAATAGTAAAGGACAATGATCTGATAGAGTGGATGAAAGAATTTGATAGTAAGATTTAGATAAAGAATTATTTTTTAGTAATCAATATAACTAACAGTAATAGTTCAAAATAAAGAAGTAATAATTAACATTAATAATTAATAAGTATTATTTAGATAATTATATTATGATAATTCATAAGAAAGTTAATAATAAATAAAATTTATAATAATCATTAAAAGATATTTTGATAAATATAATAATGAAATTTAAATATATATTAAATAATGATTATTATTAAATAATAGTTATTAATTTGGAAAATGACATAATTCATATCAATAATTATTTTAAAATTAATAATTAATTAGTAATTACTTATTAATTAATAAATAATTGATTAGAAATTTTTAAATAATAGTTATTATTATATGAAAGTAACTATAACTGATATATATTTTTATGATAAATAGTAATTAACTAAATAATAAGTATAATTTACAACAACTAAGCAAAATCCCTAATAATATCAAACACAAGAAGGTTCATAATTCAGAAATCATAACTGCAAAAATCCTATATTTACACCTGAATTCTATGAATCTGGAATAACAACACTACATATCTGACAATATTTTGGGACTGATTTCCAAATTCAAGGTAAACACCATAACCACAAGCAATCCAAGATAAATTGTAGGCAATATAAGAATAATAAACTAAGAAGACTACAGATCCATTTTCGATTTTCATACATATTATTTCAGATTTGACAATAAGGGACAAATCTAATAAATCCTAGGCATACAAATCTAGATTTAACATAAACGAATTAAAAAAGATATTATAATATTGAATAGATTTCCCACTCGCCTAAAAGCTATCCAAATCTAAGTCTAATCATATCTTTTAGGCTTACAATTCTCAAATCTGACAGATCTATACTTCGTATCCAAAGGGGATATACATATACCTATTTATATTTGTCGTCCTGAAAGAGAAATTGGAGAAGAAGAAGGGAATTTAAACAAAAAGAATTATATATTTGAAGAACTAACCCTTTCTTATTAATCTGAATTCGATCTCTCCCAATCTTATGTACCAACCTGGAAAATCAGAACCAATTTAAAATTTTTATTTTGGCGATTTTAATGAATTTTGAATTTTTAAAATGATTTATTCTAAATAATAACAATTAAAAATTTATTTTTGATAAAGTTAGAATGTATATATTTATTTAAATCGAAGTTTGAATATAAAAATTTATTTTAATTATAAAAGGAATTGGAAATGGCGCGGTAGTTTGAAAATTCAATTTCAAATTTCAAATGAATGTACAGGATTCAAAATAAACCAGATTGTGTTGGCATTTCGGGCAA
Organism: Allium sativum; assembly: GCA_030737875.1. NCBI lineage: Eukaryota > Viridiplantae > Streptophyta > Magnoliopsida > Asparagales > Amaryllidaceae > Allium > Allium sativum. The sequence continues at coordinate 7,389,540 of CM060912.1, forward strand.
ATCCCGACTATTCTGAAATTCTGAAATAAAACCGGAGGAGTGGATCCCAAAGGTGAGAACTCCTCACTAAAATTTTCTGTTTAGTTATTTATTCTATAACTGCATATATGAATTGCTCCCCATCGTCCGCAGACCATGGATGACTTGTTTGTTTGATTGTGCTGTGAAAATTGATTGTGGTGTGAAATAGACTGTATAAATATTCAAGTATTGAATAAAATAATTTATCGTTAAAAATATAATTTTTAACATGTATATAAATAGATTAAATATTCATTAACAAATTGGATGATTAGTTTATGTACACCCATTTGACTGATATGGATTGGGACGAAAATTTTACATGTTGCCCAACTGCACAAATAAATTCAGTATTTACGGATTGAAACCCCACACGGGTGTTGGGATGATATTTGACATACAATAATCCCAACTGTTTAGTGTTGTAATATCCCGGAAATCCGAGCCAATTTAAAAATTTTATTTTGGCAATTTTAGTGAATTTTGAATATTTAAAATGAATTATTTTAAATAATAACGACGAGAAATTTATTTTGAATAAAATTAGAAGGTAAATATTTATATAGCTCATCGTTAGAATATAAATATTTTATTTTAATTATAAAAGGAATTGAAAATGGCGCAGTAGTTCGAAAATTCGATTTCAAATTTTAAATGAATGTACAGGATTCAAAATAAATCGGATTTTAGCGAAACCAAAAATATTTGAATCTATTTGAGAATATCTTTCCAACGAATCCGAAAAATCAAAATTTGATAGCGGGGATAAAAAGTTATGCCCAGTTGAAAATTCAGAATAGTCGCTGTGGAATTTTAGCCCTTAAAAATAGAAATTTTGCAAACGATCTCGGTTTTCGACGAAACCACCTTTGTTGGATCCGGGATGTCAAATTATTTCTAGATTCCAAAATTCATAATTTTTTGAATCAATATGTGAGCGTGGCAAAGGAAAAAGCGTTTGATCGGTTTTAGTCGATTTTAATCGACTGGAAAATGGCCATTTTTCAAACGGTCTCAGAATTTGATGAAATTAGTTTTGTTAGGATAGTGTCGTCAATACGAAGCTAGAAATAATTTTTCTGGAATTTTTAGAGTTAGTGTGTGTCCCTGGTAAATTGAAATGTGCGTTCAAATTCAATATACATTGATTTATATTTTAATTTGAACGAAAACTGATCGTAACAGCCGAACTGGCTCACGATACATATCCCATTGTGTTCGGAATGGGGGTAATTAGCTAGGGATGATAGTCGATGGGTTCGATATTGAGTTCGAAATAAAAAGTTGCTTTTAGGGAATTAAATTAATTAAATATAAAAGGAAGTCAACTCTCTCTCCCCTCAATTCTCCCTTCCGTCACTTTAAAGAAAGAAAAAAACCATCGTTCGTTGCCCCACCCCAATCGTTCGTCATCGACGCCCTAGGTTTCCCCCACCACCGCGCCAGTCGCACCATTCCCCCACCCCCCACCCCACCTTGCTCCGCCACCTCAGGCAATCCTTCCTCCACCTTCTTCGTTGAAAATCGAAACCAATCCCCCTTTCTCACCTAAAACAGCCACTACTAGACCGATAGGGGCCCGCCATCGCCACCAGTAACGCAACCACCTGCGAAGCCTCCATACACTCCCCCAGCGCCACCCCCATAGCCACCAACCTCGACCATAGGCCCCACTTCAATTAAAAATTTGATTTTTAACATTTTTCAGTTTTGTAAAATAGTCCCTGACCTGTTGCAGCCCTTCCTCGAGCTTCCTCCGCCACCCGACAACGCCGGTGAGCTTTTATTTCAATTCTATTCATTTGTGCGATTAAAAACATGAATTTTATATCATAGGAAGAATAAAAATAGGATTTTTATATCATAGGAAGAATAAGAATATGATTTTTTATTTATGTAGAGTAATAAAAATATAATTTTTATTATATTACTTGCAAGATAAGAATATAATCTTTATCATGGAAGTTGCGGTGTAAAGGAGTGATTTTTACATATGTAGCAGAGATATAAAAATACGATCTTTATATGTAAAAATGTTATTTTTATATAGAGAATGGCGAGAGAAAAAATATGATTTTTATTATATGAACACCGCTATAAAAATAGAATGTTTATCTATATAGTAGCGGCATAAAAATAGAATTTTTATCTATATAGTAGCAGTATAAAAATAGAATTTTTATCTATATAGTAGCGGTATAAAAATAGAATTTTTATCAATATAGTAGCAATATAAAAATGTGATTTTTTATCCATATAGAGTGATTATAAAAATGTGATTTTTATATACATAGCAATAATATAAAAATGTGATTTTTATATATGTAGTGAATACGGGTAACGAAAGTGCCGAAAGGCGAGCACGACGAAAGTTTCCTACATATGAAGATTCGTAGCGTTTGGTTTAGCTCTTGGTGAGAACTCCTCACTTTTATTTTAATTTCTAGTTGAAATATATACTAGGATGCAGACGGTGCTTAGTAGCACCCGACACCCGTTGTCCACAGACCATGGATGACTTGTTTGTTTGATTGATGTGTTGTGAAATTTTATTGTGTGGCGTGGAATGAATAAATATTTTATAGTTAAAAATATAATTTTTAACGTGTATATAAAATAAATAGTTATAAACGAATTGGATGATTTGTTTGTGTACACCCATTTGACTGATATGGATTGGGACGATAAATTTTACACATCGCCCAACTACACAAATAAAACCATTGTTTGATTGTTTGAAAACCCCACATGGGTGTTGGGATGAAATTGGCCGTACACTAGTCCCAATAATTAGCTGTATGTCGATCGATTAATTGACAGGCTGTTATAAGCGTTAAATATTTATATTTAATGCTTATGCAGTTGTGTGGTGCACTTTGGATGATGGTTGCTTATCGTTGCTATTATATATATTTGTTGTAGGGAATCCATATAAATAACATTATATGGTAATTGAGTGGGTCTCATTCCAATTTGAAAACCAAGAAAATTCATGTGTTGAATAGAAAGAAAATTCATGTGTTGAATAGAAAGAAAATTCATGCGTTGAATAGAATAAAAATTCATGTGTTGAATAGAATAAATATTCATGTATTGAATAGAATAAATATTCATGTGTTGCATAAAAATAAATATGTAGGATCGAAAATAACCCTAGAGGGGGGGTGAATAGGGTTTTAATTAAAATTAAAACAAACACAGAGAAATAAAAATTGCAGTAAAGAAAAAATCACACCCAAAGATACCCAGCTTCGGCAAACTGTGACTACTGCTGCCTTTCTAGGATTTCTACTAGGAGTTACAAAACAGATCCCGCTTACAATTCTATGCAAACTCGCAGCGCCTGATCCTGTCTAACTCTAAGCTCAAAAACCTAGACTGGCCTGTGTACCATAGACCAGATTTTCCCATACAACAGGCTAGTAACCTGTATACCCTAGTTTTAAAATAAAACTAGAAAAACAAGTATTGTTATTGCAGGAATTACAAAACAAATACAAAAAAAAACCTTGTTTAATAAATTGGCTTAGCCTATGAGAGATATGACCGGCCAACACACTTTTCACTTGCCCAAAAGGTTTCCTCTTTTGCTCTGTAGATTAGAAATGGCGACTGCATCAAACATTTAGGGTTTCTGGAAATTTCGAGTTCCTTCGAGTTGAAACTATTTTGAGACTTGAATTAGTTGAATTTGTCTTCTAGCTTGACTCTTCAGAGCTCTCTCTCTCGATCCAAACAAGTAAGATTTCTGATTTAAGTTAGGATTTTGATTTGGTTGTCGTATGTTTTTTTTGGATACACTTGTCGATGATGAAGTAGTGTGTTTATATAGGGCTTTTGTGACCTTAATCTCTGATTTCGCTTTAAAGACTTGCCTTGATTACTGTGAAATTTCTCTTTTGCTTGCGAGATTAGCTCGATAAAAAATTGTAAACTTGGATATGTTGTTGGCCTTCAAAGGTTTTGACGAATTGATTGTTTTCCCTCTTTTGGTTGTCCCTTGATTGTTGCCAGCATGATTTCCTTCGGTTTTCAAATAGATTGAATTTTAGAATTATCCCCTACGTGAAATCAAGACAGATATAAAACTTGCCAAAAAAAACTTGAAAACACATTGATGATTTTCTTGATTGAATTAATTGATTTCTTGCGTGACTTTCCCTTTTGGATTTTGTCGATTTAAAATGTGCCATCCCAGAAATCATAGGTGGAAATTTCCACTTTTTGCTGCCTTAAATTCATGCTTGAATTTGAATTTTTCTGTCTTATTTAAAAATTGATTTCCTTGAGAGAGAATTTGTTGAATTTATGGAATGGTGAAATCACACCTTAACTCGATTAGAAATGATGGTTCCCAAAAAAAAAAACTATGCCATGTGAATAACAGGAATTATTAAAAAAACTTGCCGAGATTTCTTTGTCTAAAACCGGAAACATATGTGTGACTGATTTTGATTAAAACCGGCAACAATTAAATCCCTTGCATTGTTTTCTAAATCTGGAAATATGAAATACTGGAAACAGATTTTATTCACATGCTCGAATTTCTGGAATGATAAAAATAGCTTGCCAAATTTGCATTACTGTATTTTCTCCAGGCTGTGTATACATGAAATTCTTGCTTGTTAAAAACATTGTTGATTTGCCATACCGTTTGTCTACTGATGTATACAGAGAGATCTGTTCCTTAGCATCCATGATTCATTTGAACCATTACTGTTCTGTTTGTGTTGCACGAATTGCTATGTCCACTTTTCTCGACTACAATGTATGTTGTGTTGAACTACGCTGAATCATCATGTTCAATCTTGAGTTGCTTTATTTCTTCACTAAATGCTGCTTCAATTTTTGACTATGCTGTTGCACATTTACACTTGTACACTTGTGAACCATTTGAACTTTGCATGCTATCTTGACCATGCACCTAAAAAAAATGTTGTTGTCACCATGAATATGCGCTTGCTTCCACACCTAAAACATTCACTGTGCATGATGCACTATTTTGGTCTGTTTTGTTCATTGTTGTATCATGCTGGCTTGCTATGTTGCTGTGTCGACCACCTTGCTTGTACATGCATGTATCTCGGCTGATTTGTGGCTTGATGCTCCATACATGAACACATGGATCATGCTGCTAAACCTGGACTTGTTTCACTGTCATCATCCACGCTGTACCATTTGTGTGATCTGCCATTAGCTTGCTATGCTTGTATACTTATCTGTCACTTCTCTGTTTCTGAGCTGAATTGTTTTTTCTATCATTTCTCTTTTGATTTCTGACTTATCTTGTATACAAGACCCTGGAAAAAAATAGCAGGCAAATTGTACTGTGTTGAGGCTGGCTAGAATCAGCTGGTTCCGATCTGCAAAGTAGTATGGTTATGGCGTGGTTGTTCAAGTCTGAAAGATGATGAGAAAAACACACGGAGAATCTGAGACAAATAAAAAATTAAAAAATAAAGTTTTATTTGTTTAGTATTTATTTTAGTTCCAGAGTACTATGTGTATTTTCTTTTGTGTGACAGGTTTCAGGATGATGCAACAGGAGCTGGGACAGTAAGTGTGTGCAGAACAGAATTTGTCTAGCAGAGAGTTGTGTATGATGTGTAAAGAAAGTAAAAGTTGTAAAGATATTTGTATTGAGTTTGTATAGATGAGAGTTCAAGACAAATTTGTGCTGAAATGATTTGTCAAATAATATATATATATATATATATATATATATATATATATATATATGTATTTATATATATTGAATAATAGATGTAATTTTTCAGTTCTTGTGTAAGAGCACCATTAAGCATATATATATATATACACACACACACATACGTTTGTAATCATCAAACAAAAGTCATAGATTCAACAATCTCCCCCTTTTGATGATGACAAACATATCTAAGATTTTGATACTAACAGTAAGTGTTAGAAAGGACTCCCCCTATATTTGTGCTCCCCCTATAACAGAGCTCTCCCTTTCAGTTGTAAACAAACACAAAAAAATTTGTAGAAAATAGAAAATAATTAAACACTTAGCATTAATGGCAAAAAAAAAAAAAAAAAAAAATCTGTAGATGTTTTTAAACAACACAAAATCTTAACTCCTTCTCCCCCTTTGTAATCATCAAAAGATGAACAGAGCTGGACATTTGCAAGGGTTATGGACAATAGTAAGAGATCAAATCATTTGACAGAATCAGAAACCACAAACCCCAATCAACCAAACAAAAAATCATAATAATCTGTAAGATAGGAATACATTTCACAATTTAGAAGATGGAACGGAAAGTCAGTTAACATATACCAGGGAGGATTTTATATAATATATCTATAAACGTTTTTTTTTTCAAGAGCACACTAACCATGCATAACCAGAGCTTGGATTTTTAAATGGAATTAGTTGCAGCATGAAATAAAATAAGTAAACTCATGACCATGCATGACCAGAGCTTGGATTTTTAAATGATGTCAGATAAATACTAATTATTGTTATTATATACAAAATCCCCTTAATATATGAGAACAATAATGAATGATAGAAGGATGATAGAGATAGAGATGGAAAAAATTTCCTAAATTACTCATATTATAAAATATATTTGATCACATCAGAGTTGTAGACAAACTTTCAACCATCTCATATTTTGAAAACTTACACAGTCACAATTTTATCATAAATGTCCAAAAAATAAAAACTGTTCTTTTCTTGATGGTTTGAAGGTTGGAATATTCGTCAGACAATGAAATTGATAACCGAACACCTTAAGAGAAATTTTACCCAAAAATGCAGAGAGATTAATTAATTTATATAATTCCCAAATCTAATTGTAATCTACAAAATCTATCTTCAGGAAGGGGTTTAGTAAAAATATCCGCAAGTTGGGATGCGGTTGGAACAAATTCAATACAAATGTCCCCACTAGCAATGTGATCTCTAATGAAATGGTGTCTCACATCAATGTGTTTTGTGTGTGAGTGATGTACAGGGGTATTTGATAGATCTATTGCACTCTTACTGTCACATTTCAAAGGAACTCCTTTGTAAAATAGACCAAAGTCAGATAAAGTTTGCATCATCCATAAAATCTGTGCACAACAACTTCCTAATGCAATATACTCAGCTTCAGTGGTGGATAATGCAACACAATTTTGTTTACGACTTGACCAAGAATCAAGAGAATGTCCTAGCATGAAACAAGTTCCACTAGTGCTTTTCCTATCAGTGAGTGAACCAGCATAATCAGCATCAGTAAAACCAACTAAATCAAAATTTTCACAAGATGGATACCACAATCCAAGTTTTGGTGTGTACAGCAAATATCTCAGAATTCGTTTTGTTGCCTTTAAATGAGATTCTTTCGGATTAGATTGAAAACGAGCACATAAATAGACAGAAAACATAATATCGGGTCTAGAAGCAAAGAGATAGAGAAGTGAACCGATTATACCGTGATATTTTTTCTGATCAACAGCGACACCTTTTTCATCTTTGTCAAGTTTAGTAGTTGGGCTCACTGGTGTTCTCATTGGTTTTGCATCTTTAATTCTAAATTTCTTCAACAACTCCATCACATACTTTGTTTGAGAAATGAAGATTCCTTTGTCGCTCTGTTTGATTTGAAATCCAAGAAAGTACTTTAGCTCTCCAACTAAGCTCATTTCAAATTTGTTCTGCATAACTTTTTCAAACTTCTCACACAAAATATCATTAGTAGCACCATAAATGATATCGTCAACATAAATCTGAATGATTAAGAAATCATTATCATCATGTAATAGAAACAGAGTAGTGTCAGCACACCCCTTTTTAAAACCATTTTCCAAAAGATATGAACAAAGACAGTCATACCAAGCTCGAGGAGCCTGCTTAAGACCATATAATGCTTTTTCTAGTTTGTGCACATGATTTGGAAATTCATGACTTTCAAAGCCAGGGGGTTGTTCAACAAAAACTTCTTCTTTAAGCTCACCATTCAAAAGGGCACTCTTAACATCCATTTGCTTAAGTTTGAAACCTTTAAAACAAGAAAAACTCAGCAAAATTCTAATTGCTTCTAGCCTAGCAATTGGAGCAAATGTTTCATCAAAGTCAATGCCTTCAATTTGATTGTATCCCTTAGCAACCAACCTAGCTTTGTTTCTAATTACATTTCCAGATTCGTCAAGTTTGTTTTTAAACACCCATTTTGTTCTAACAACTGGATAGTCTTTTGGCCTTGGTACTAAGTTCCAAACTTTGTTTCTCTCGAACTGATTAAGTTCTTCTTGCATAGCTAGAAACCAAGACTCATCATTAAGCACAATATCATAAGAACCTGGTTCTATTTCAGATACAAAAACATGGTGTATACAAAAGTACAAACATCCTTATTAAGAGAAGAGTGAGTACGAACTCCAGATGTTAGGCTTCCGATTACTAAATCTGGAGGATGACTGGGCTTGAATTTCAGCCTTTCAGCATTTGTTGCTGCTGCAGTTGCTTCTTCAATGTTTGGTTAAGCATCGTTGCTTTCTTTTACACCTTCTTGTGATCCACCATCATCTTTATCATGTTTAGAGTCCATGTCCGCATCTGATTCATTGAACTTTACATTGACAGTTTCCACAATCGTCCTTGATTGCTTATTGAAGATTCTGTAAGCTTTGCTCCTTGAAGAGTAACCCATGAAGATCCCATCGACTGTTCTTCGCTCAAACTTTCCAAGCTGATCTCCTGTGTTCAGAATATAACAAGGACATCCAAAAACTCTAAAATATGAGATGTTAGGCTTTTTGTCAGACCATAGTTCATATGACGTTTTATTAAGTATTGGTCTAATCATGACTCTATTTATTACATAGCATGAAGTATTAACTGCCTCAGCCCAGACAGTTTGAGGTAATTTATATTCACATAACATAGATCTAGCCATCTCTTGCAATGTACGATTTTCCCTTTCGACCACCCCATTTTGTTGAGGTGTTCGAGGAGCGGAAAATTCATGTTTAAAACCATTTTCTTCATAGAATTTTTCAAAATCTAAATTTTCAAATTCACCTCCATGATCACTTCTTAAGATTTTAATTGAAACACCTTTTTCATTTTGAACAAGTTTTGAAAACTTTGTAAAATAATCAAATGTTTCAGAATTTTTGGCTAGAAAATAAACCCATGTAAATCAAGAGTAATCATCAACCAATACATAACAATAACATTTACCATTTAAGCAAGCAGTATCAGTTGGTCCAAACAAATCCATATGAATCAATTCAAGGACACGTGAAATACTAACAACATTCTTTGGATGAAATGACGAACGACTAAGTTTCACCATGGAGCAAGCCTTACACACTTTGTTATTTTTAAATTTCTGATGAGGTAAACCGCTGACAAGCTCATTTGTTTTTAGTTTTCCAAGGAGATGCATACTAGCATGTGCTAGTCTTCTATGCCATAGAACTGCCTCTTCTTCAGTGGCAATCAAACATCTAGAAACAGCTACATCATCAAAAGAGAGTGTGTGTATATTTCCTTTTTTTTGCCGGTAAAAACAACTTTTCCAGTGGATGTGTCGATTATCTTGCAAATTTCACTATCAAAAACTACATTCATTCCTTTGTCACATAGTTGGCTTATGGAAATAAGATTATGATACAAATTATCAACATATAAGACATCAGCTAAGGCAAAAATGTTATTACCTACTTTTCCCTTACCAATAATCTTACATTTACTGTTGTCACCTAGTGTCACACTCTCACCTTTATACCTTTCTAGGCTAAGGAACAGTCTTTTATCTCCCGTCATATGTCTGGAGCAACCTGAATCCGAATACCATTTTTGTTGCTCCTTAGCCCGCCAACATACCTACATAAGAGGAGAAGAGAACGACCCAGAGAGGCACCTAGGTCCAAGAGTATTAGTGGTAGAAGAATGATGAAAACAAGAGTCTTTTGGAATCCATATTTGTTTTGTCCTCCCATTTGTATTCCAGAAATTATTGTAATTATGTGCCAAATTCTTGGGAACCCAAACTCTAGTGAATTTCCTATTTTTATTCCTATCTTTACAATTTTCAAGGTTATGCCCAATTTCCCTACATTTTAAACATTTAGAAAAAGGGCTTCTACCTTTTGCATTGTCACTCACAGTCACATCATTTTGTATCTTGCCAAAACCTAGTCCTTTTCTGTTGTTAGCAAACAATTGATTTACTAGCAACATTTTGAATGATGTTTGTCCAATTGAAAATTTATTCAAGGTGATTTCAAGATCCTGGACTTTGGTTCTTAGTACTGTGTTTTCATCCACAAGTGAAGTGCATCTTTTAATGAAATTCTCTCTCTTAATCTTATCAGTTTTTTTCAATGTCAAATTTTCTTTTTCAAGATTTTCAGTGGTGGATTTGAGAGTTGATAGTTCTAAATTTTTTCTTTTGAGTCTTTCTACTTTTGGCTCTTGTGTATTAATGATTTTAGAAAGATGTTTACACATTAAAATCAAGTCATCATAATTGTATACCTCTGTCGATTCCTCTCCATCATCTTCTGAATCAGATTTTTCCATGAAGCATAAGTTACTTTCTTCCTTGCTGCTATATGAGTCTTCTTCTCTTCCTCATTGTCCCAAGTTATAGAAAATGCTTTCTTTTTCTTCTTGTTTCTTTTATGCTGAAGAAGGGGACAATTTGGTTTCAGATGTCCAGGCTTCTGGCAATTATAGCAAAGTGGTTCCTCATCCGAATTGTCAGAGTTATTCAGCTTGTTGGATTTTGATTTGTTTCTTCGAGATTTGAATTTGCTCCATTTCGTGATTTGTCTGACAGCCATTGCAAGCTGTTCAATGGAGTCTTCGCCTTCGCTGTTAACAGTATTGGACAAAGCAATTGATTTCTTCTTCAGATCAGAGTTGTTGCGATCTTCTCGTGATTTTAGCTCCATTTCATACGTCATTAGATTTCCAACAAGCTCCTCCTTGCTCAGCTTACTCAGATCCTTTGATTCTTGAATAGCAGTGACTTTTGCCTTGAAATTCATCGGTAGAACACGCAAAATCTTCCTCACAAGTTCAACTTCAGTAAAAACTTTTTCAATGGCTCTAGCATTGTATACTAGCATGGAGAAACGTCCATACATGTCCTTGATACTCTCATTTTTCTGCATCGTGAAATTTCCGTACTCATTGCTGAATAGTGCAAGACGAGATTTTTTCACTTGCGATGTTCCTTCGTGAGTGACCTCCAGAGTATGCCAGATTTCCTTAGCTGTGTTACAATGAGAAATTCTATTATATTCAGTTTTGTCTAAAGCACAGCTCAAAGCATTCATGGCTTTAGAATCAATAGAGTACAGTTTCTTATCATTTGCATCCCACCTTTCTTTTGGTTTAAGCACTTCAATATCATTAACAACTACAGTGGGTGGTTTATAACCAGTCTCAATAATATCCCAGACATCATAATCAACAGACACAAGATAAATTTTCATTCTAGCTTTCCAATATGCGTAATCACTACCACTAAACATGGGCGGTCTAGCAATAGACTGTCCTTCAGAAAAAGCATTATTCATTGATGTCATGATTCTAGAGTTAAATATAAACTGGCTCTGATACCAATTGTAGGATCGAAAATAGGGTTTTAATTAAAATTAAAACAAACACAGAGAAATAAAAATTGCAGTAAAGAAAAAAATCACACCCAAAGATACCCAGCTTCGGCAAACTGTGCCTACTGCTGCCTTTCTAGGATTTCTACAAGGAGTTACAAAACAGATCCCGCTTACAATTCTATGTAAACTCGCAGCGCCTGCTCCTGTCTAACTCTAAGCCCAAAAACCTAGACTGGCCTGTGTACCCTAGACCAGATTTTCCCAGACTATAGGCCAGTAATCTGTATACCCTTGTTTTAAAATAAAACTAGAAAAACAAGTATTGTTATTGCAGAAATTACAAAACAAATACAAAAAAAAGAAAAACCCGTTGTTTTATAAATTGGCATAGCCTATGAGAGATTTGAACGACCAGCACACTTTTCACTTGTCCAAAATGTTTCCTCTTTTTCTCCGTAGATTAGAAATGGCGACTTCATCAAACATTTAGGGTTTTTGGAAATTTCGAGTTCCTTCGAGTTGAAATTGTTTTAAGACTTGAATTATTTGAATTTGTCTTCTAGCTTGACTCTTCAAAGCTCTCTCTCGATCCAAACAAGTAAGATTTCTGATTTAAGTTAGGGTTTTGATTTTGCTGTCATATTTTTTTTTTGGATACACTTGTCGATGATGAAGTAGTGTGTTTATATAGGGCTTTTGTGACCTTAATCTCTGATTTTGCTTTAAAGACTTGCCTTGATTTTTGAGAAATTTCTCTTTTGCTTGCGAGATTAGCTCGATAAAAAATTGTGAACTTGGATATGTTGTTGTCCTTCAAAGGTTTTGTTGAATTGATTGTTTTCCCTCTTTTGGCTGGGTCCTTGATTGTTGCCTGCGCGATTTCCTTCGGTTTTCAAATAGATTGAATTTTAGAACTATCCCCTGCGTGAAATCAAGACAGATATAAAACTTGCCAAAAAAAACTTGAAAACACATTGATGATTTTCTTGATTGAATTAATTGATTTCTTGCATGACCTTCCCTTTTGGATTTTGTCGATTTAAAATGTGCCATCCTTGAAATCATACGTGGAAATTTCCACTTTTTGTTGCCTTAAATTCATGCTTGAATTTGAATTTTTCTGTCTAGTTTAAAAACTGATTTGCTTGAGAGAGAATTTGCTGAATTTATGGAATCGAGAAATCACACCTTAACTCGATCAGAAATGATGGTTCCCAAAAAAAACTATGCCATGTAAATAACAGGATTCATTAAAAAAACTTGCCAAGATTTCTTTGTCTAAAACTGGAAACATATGTGTGACTGATTTTGATTAAAACTGGCAACAATTAAATCCCTTGCATTGTTTTCTAAATCTGGAAATATGAAATTCTGGAAACAGATTTTATTCACATGCTCGAATTTCTGGAATGATAAAAATAGCTTGCCAAATTTGCATTCCTGTATTTTCTGCAGGCTGTGTATACATGAAATTCTTGCTTGTTAAAAACATTGCTGATTTGCCATACCATTTGTCTACTGATGTATACACAGAGACCTGTTCCTTAGCATCCATGATTCATTTGAACCATTACTGTTCTGTTTGTGTTGCACCATTTCCTATGTCCCCTTTTCTTGACTACAATGTATGTTGTGTTGAACTACGCTGAATCATCATGTTCACTCTTGAGTTGCTTTATTTCTTCCCTAAATGCAGCTTCATTTTTTGACTATGTTGTTGCACATTTACACTTGTACACTTGTGAACCATTTGAACTTTGCATGCTATCTTGACCATGCACCTAAAAAATATGTTGCTCTCACCGTGAATATGTGCTTGTTTCCACACTTAAAACATTCACTATGCATGCTGCACTATTTTGGTCTGTTTTGTTCATTGTTGTATCATGCTGGCTTGCTATGTTGCTGTGTCGACCACCTTGCTTGTACATGCATGTATCTTAACTGATTTGTGGCTTGATGCTCCATACATGAACACATGGATCATGCTGCTAAACCTAGACTTGTTTCATTGTCATCATCCACGCTGTACCATTTGTGTGATCTGCCATTAGCTTGCTATGCTTGTATACTTATCTATAACTTCTTTGTTTCTGAGATGAATTTGTTTTACTATCATTTCTCATTTGATTTCTGACTTATCTTGTATATGAGACCCTGAAAAAAAAACAGACAAATTGTATTGTGTTGAGGCTGGTTAGAATCAGCTGGTTCTGATCAGCAAACCACTATGGTTATAGCGTGGCTGTTCAAATCTGAAAGATGTTGAGAAAAACACACAGAGATTCTGAGAAAATAAAAAAAAATAAAAAATAAAATTTTATTAGTTTAGTATTTATTTTAGTTCCAGAGTAATGTGTGTATTTTCTTTTGTGTGACAGGTTTCAGGATGATGCAACAGGACCTGGGACAGTAAGAGTGTGCATAACAGAATTTATCTAGCAGAGAGTTGTGTATGATGTGTAAAGAAAGTTAAGAGTTGTAAAGACATTTTATTGAGTTTTTATAGATGAGAGTTCAAGACAAATTTGTACTGAAATGATTTGTCAAATAATATATATATACATATATATATTGAATAATAGATATAATTTTTCAGTTTTTGTGTAAGAGCACCATTAAACATATACATATATATACACACACACACATACGTTTGTAATCATCAAACAAAAATCATATATTTAGCAAAATATTCATGTGTTAAATAGAATAAATATTCATATGTTGAATAAAAATATATATTCATGTGTTGAAGAAAATATTCATTTTTTGAATAGAATAACGAAGCTTTTGAAATATATAAAGCCGTGTTGGTTAGATTGACGCCATTTTGATGTGAACGGTATTTATATTGGTTTTATTCATTTTTTATAATGAATATCGAAAAGTAATTGATTTCAATATATAAAGTTTTGAAAATATTATCATTTGTATATCGATGATGTGGAATATTCAACTTTGATTCGAAATTGAATATGAAGATGAAATCATTACGAAAACGAATTTAAAACGATTTATAAAATATGTTTTAAAAGGAAATCGATGAAATATATATTATATACATTATATATATAATATAATGGCCTGAATAGAACGCGCCGCGCTGCGGCAGTTCGCGAGTTTCTAACATTGACTTCGAATGGACGTTACGGGAGATCCGACCGTCGGATTCTCCTAAAACCAGAACCGTTGGGTTCGTATCGAAAAGAGCTTTCTAAGAATATTAGAGATTTGAAATCTAACGGTTGGATTTTGAATTATGTCCAAATCAAATTTGGAAATGGTCATTGTTAGTGCAGTTCGATGGCCATTGATGGAAATCGACTGTACGGGCCTTGATAAAATTATTAAAAATGGTAATAATTTGTGTAAAATCATAAGAAATGATTTGTGAAGAATTGGGATGAAAAATTCCAAATTTGAAAAGATAATAATAGATTTTATCGAAATGAACTAGTTTTGAACTAAAATTATAATCCCATTTATTTTTAAAATAAATAAAGTGGATTTGAAATGGTTTTGAAAATAACTAGAATTTCCAATATATAAAGTGGAAATGGATTTGAATCGAAATTGTCTTTGGAATATTTCAATGTTGGATTTCTTGATTATACAGATATTGTTATGGAAATTTGAAAGATATTTTTATATCGCTATTTCCAATAAGATATTTGTTGGTCATAGAATTTGATATTGAATATAAGCCGATATATTTTCTATTCAGAGCCTTGTATTTAATATCAAATGGGATTTGGGCTTGTTGTGAATGGTGTCTTCGTTAACACTGTTCTTAAACCCAGTTGAGAAAAAGATTAAATCTTTTTATTTAGATTTAATGAAGTATACCAATTAAATGGTATTTAATTGGAAATGAATTTGAATTGATTTTTAGGTTTATCGTGAATGGTGTTTTAAATAACACTTGTTCTTTAACCCGATAATTAATGAATGTGATTTTGGGTTTATTGTGAGTTGTGTTTTAAATGACATTGGTTCTTTAACACAGTTAAAGACATGATATGATTTCCCAAGTTAAATAATCATTGATAGTGATTTTTGGGAAGATTAAAACCAAGTGGAGTTTTAATGAATCTTTAATTAGATTGGAAGGATCGAGAATGGAGTATCACCAGTTTTGCTCCAGGCGATAGTTAAATCTTTAATTAGATTTGAACGTGAAAATTTACCGATAACACCGTGGTGTTAGATATGAAGTATGGCCAGTTTGACTTCATGGGATGAATAGGTTGGGGTTGGGAAATTTAACAATTGATTATTTCGGTAAGGTTCGTTAATCCTGACTAGTTTGGATAAACCATAATTTGATTTGAATTGATATTCAAAAGGAGATTAAAGAGTAAATTTAAAGAATTCACTTTGATAAAATTAATGGGAACATTTCCCAAAGTATAAGAATATTTGAATAAAAGAATATTCTGAATTGGAATGAGGTGTATGTTGTGTTTGTGTAGCACTTGTTTATTATATACGCGAGTTATTCAGAAAGATCGGGTTTATCCCATTCTGAATAACTGATTCGATGATGTGTCGAGGATGTAGATGGTGGTCGAAAACTGGTGGTCTTCACATCGTTTGGGTGATTACTGATGATCTGGATTGGGCTATACACACAAGAGGAGGGAATCAGTTGGTGATCGTCTAGAAGTACTTGGAGATCGATGGATATGCGAGGTATAAGGTGCCTCCGGTTTCGTTCAGACCTAGAACGAACTTGTAAACGGACTGTGTGTCTGACATTGGATTTTATTCTGTGTGATTGATTTCTATTAAATATATATCTGTTTGGCGGCGGAGAATTTATTCTCTTGCTTAACGCCCTTCTCTGAGACGTACGAGCTCAAAGGTTATATATTGATGGATATCAATCGCATGGAGTGAATTGCCTGTGTGGCATTCCTAAGTGGCAATTGATCAAGGCTTCTATTGAAAAGCAAAGTCCTGTGGTTGATGATCAAAGCACCGCCTGTGTGGCATAGCTTTGTGTAATGTTGATTCGCGAGCCTTACACCCCGGTTGTGAACCAGAAACGGGAGAAGACTGCAGGGAGGGCATCCGTTTCCTTCTATCTAGGGCGGTGTCAGTGACCTACCAACCCTGACATTTATATTATTTTCACCTATGTGGTTGTTGGATTGAGAGGCGCCTCCGATATATCGCTGACTGTGTGGAGATGATGGAGTCATTTGGCTCATTTATGCCCCAAAGGGAGGGGAAACGCAGTGTCCAGGGTTGAAGTTTAATCCACATCGGTGGACCGGCCCTGAAGATCCAAGGGTCACTTGAGCTCTGATCCAGAGGCTCCGGCTAGAGAGTCTCTGTAACAACCCATATTTTTATAACATGTTAAAACAATAAATAAGGGAAGAATTAAATTTTAAAGTCAAAATCAGGGGAAACGGTTTGTGCCATTGCGTTCGTCTCGAAATTTTACATGAAATAGAGTCTGATTTTTCGAAAATCGGAGTCCGGATGAAGAAGTTATGGCCTGTACAAGTTTCAGCACTTTTCAGGCAGCACTGGACCAAGGGGTCGACCATAGGGTCGTCCTACCCCCCCCCCCTCCCCCCCCCCAGGTCGACCATAGGGTTGACCTACCCCCTAGGTCGACCATAGTGTCGACCTCCCCCCTTACAGGTCGACCCGGTCGGCCTGTTTTGACCCAGAACTCATTTTTGAAGCCTGAGACATGTTTTGATGGTCCAGATTGATTCTAGGATTAATCTAAGGGCCTAAACTGGTTGCTACGCCTATAAAAACACCCTTAGACCTAACCTAATTCATATCAAACCATTCTTACACTATTATGCTGCTGAACTCCCTCTTGAACCATGGCCGTCGCCCCCAAATTAAAGCTTAAGCATTCAAACTCAAATCAATTTGAAGAACAAAGCTTCAACAATGGTTCAAACAATAAATCAACACTAGTACAATGTTCTATGACAATTTCAGTTCCTAATTCACTAGCCATGCTCTGTAAGTGCTAGTTACTTTTAGATTTAAACATTTAATTATAATATGGACATGAAATAAAGTGGAATTGGATCTAAGTATGTTTATCGATTCTGATCTATTTCTGTTGCTCCTTGAATCTTCTGTTTCAGGACTTGGCTATCTTTATGTTCATGACAAGTTTATGATCTATTCAGCAGTTTTCTTGATTCGTGATGACTTTATCATCTAGTTGTAATATTTATGCCTATGATGATGTTTTCCTCTGATCTCATTTTTATTCAATTTCCATCTCCCCCAATTTATTTTCTTTTCATGAACCTTGGTCAATTTCGGACCTTGGCCTAGAATCGCGATTTGCGTACGATATGTATACGGGGGAATTATGGGATTATTGCCTATATGAATATGATGTAATAATTGGCAACATGAAATTGGATATTATCATTGTATTTGCAAGTTTGGGCATGATCTGTAAATTTTGGTATAATCTTGTTATGAACAAATTTGCATAAATATTATATACATGGAATTTGGCACAAATAGGATCTATGTAATGTAACATGAGATTTTGTATATATAACATGTATGAAATTTGGCATGTAAATTAAACCACGAGTTCGAGCCTATGTAAATTAAATCAAAAGATTTGGCTTACAATTGGGCATATGTAGAATTGGGGATTTGAATATAAAAGCGATTGAAAATTTGATAATTGGCATAAATATGTATTCTGAACTTGGGTATTTGGCGTGTGTTGTAATAAAAAGATTACAGTTTGGGATAACTACATCATGAATCATGATTTGGGTTTATTTGGGCATGATACATGCAATTTTGGCTAGAACTCGATATGGGTGAAATAGCATAAACTTGGCATACATGTAAATAGGCAAGAATTGGACATATGTAAACTGACTAGAATTGGGTATATATATCCATATATATACAAATTGGCATGTAATTTTGGAACTTGGGCATATGTTTATTAATAAGTAAAGTTGGGAATTTGAAACATGAAAATGACTGTGTATTGGATAATTGACTTGAACACGAACATGAACATTTCTATATGTTAAACACATGAACTGATATTGGGGTTTACGGGGGAATACCACCATTAATGAACCTTTGACACAAGGTTAGACTCGGTTTGTGGTGTAAACCTGCCCGGAACCGCCCGGAAAATCCAATAGCCACAAAGTGTCAGTCTAATGTGAGAGGTCAAAGGCCAAATTGTAGGCGTAATGGTTTATGACACGAGGTTAGACCCATTTTGTGGTGTAAATCTGCCCCGAACCGCCCGGCAAATCCAGTGGCCACAAAATGCATGGTCTAATGTAAGAGGTCATGATTCGTTTGTCATAATGAATGAATTGAGGAATACTAACCATAATAAGACATGGGTATGGTTAGAGGGTTAGGTGGGATGACATGGAAATTTGACATGTAAATATGGACCTAACCGGTATGAGTTAAGAACATGTAAAATTTATAAATGTAGGCTCAAATAGTATGTTATGAATGTGTGGGTTAAGTAACGTGGCTAGGCTAATGACACTTAACCGTTATAACATGACCAGCGGATGGGTTGGGCTAACTTGAATAGGTTGATAACACCCAACCGATATAACCTGATGCGTGGTAAGGTTAAGTAACAACAGAGGGTAACACTTAACCGTCACAACGTGATTAGTAGGTGGGCTAAGTCAATATACTTAGCCAATTTAACACGATGATTTGATGGGGTTAAGTCATGAACCGCTTGAATATACTTAACCAATTGGACACGATGATTTGATAGGGTTAAGTCATGAACCGCTTGAATATACTTAACCAACTGGACACGATGATTTGATAGGTTTAAGTCATGAACCACTTGAATATACGTAGCCAATTTAACACGATGATTTGATAGGGTTAAGTCATGAACCGCTTGAATATACTTAACCAATTGGACATGATGATTTGATAGGGTTAAGTCATGAACCGCTTGAATGTACTTAACCAATTGGACACGATGATTTGATAGGGTTAAGTCATGAACCGCTTGAATGTACTTAACCAATTGGACACAATGATTTTATAGGGTTAAGTCATGAACCGCTTGAATATACATAACCAATTGGACACGATGATTTGATAGGGTTAAGTCATGAACCACTTGAATATACTTAACCAATTTAACACGATGATTTGATAGGGTTAAGTCATGAACTACTTGAATATACTTAACCAACTTGACAGATGATTCGTAGTGCTAAGTCATGAACTTGAACAACAACACTTAGCCAATTTTACATGACACGTAGGCGAGTTAAGTCATGAACTTGAATGAAAACACTTAACCAGCTTGACATGCTAGACTGATGGGGTTAAGTCTCGAATTTAAATGACAACGCTTAACCTACTGAACGGAAACCCTAGTTGCATGGTCCTTTTCAGCAGTAACCCACTAGATGTATCACGACACCCTGGAACTAGGCAGGGTGGGGCATGATTACTGGGCTGATTGTAAGCGACCAGGACGACGGCTGAGTTGGTGCGCCATTGTAGGTTCAGGCGGACTGTGGTCGTGCACGTAGTCCGGAGTTGAAGAAGTAGGCATTGGGCACCGGTAGGTTTACACTGTGCGTGCTTGATTCGTGTCGGTGGTTGGCACCCTAGGGCTTGATACACCCTATGGTGGACCAAGCACAGGTGACTACATTTCGTGATTGGGCTGTATGACATAGACACATGAACAAGCTAGGACTTGTAGGGAGTCGATCGATTAATAGATCGTTACGTGGAAAAGGGTGTTGTTCGTTAGGTAGCATAATTCCTAGTGGTCCTAGGTGGCATAAATCCTAGTTGAACACGCGATAGTTCATGATAAGGAAACCTAGCCAGAACAAGGGTGGCAGTCCAAATGATTTCAAGAATGATGGCACTACGTTGAAGTAGTATAGACATACGTGATGAAACTCGTATGATATACGGCAAGGGACTGTACATACACATGGAAAGGATGATACGGGTTGGGGTACTAGTACAGTTGGTGTAGAGAATTTAGGAAATCAAAGAAAATAGTGGAATGGTGAAGCTTAGAAATCTTGCAATGTTATACTTAATAGAACCCTTGCAATGTGATACTTGGTAGGAACCTTGTGATGATACTCTTGATAGGAAGCATGGAATGTTATACTTGATTCATCGTGCCTGTAGCTTACCTTGTCATCACGCTTATGTTTACTTTCAGTTTATTTATGCCATATTTTCTTCACCTGTTTTTATGCTGAAAGCCACTAGAACTTACTCAGTCTTTATGACTGACCCAGTTTGTTTCGCCTATTTTTCTTTCGTTCCCCCCCCCCCCCAAGGTTCACAGGGTGGGAATACAGCTTAGTTCGGATCTTACCAAGCTCCAAGGCTCTTTCATATACTTCTTGGATTTCTCTTGGCTATGGCTTGCTTTATTGTTTTACTTGGGGAATGATTTATGACCATGGTTTTATGCTTCTTTACTATTGCAAGATAGATTTCGATGTAATAGATTTAATGCCATTTTGATGTAAAAGGCTTTAGACCTTTCTAGATTTTTAAAGCAATAAAATTTGGTTCTTCTTCCGCTATTTTATATTTTCTGTCTTGTAATATTTTTGTGTATGTTTACCTAGATAATGCTCCACCAAAGCTAGTGCACTCCCTTTGTGAATGACCCTAGCGGAGGTGGGGTGTTATACTCGGTATCATAGCAGAAGGTTACCAGACTGGGCAGAAGTTTTTAAAACCTTTTGAAATTATTTTCAAAACCATTTACAAAGAAGCATTTTTCAAGAAAAGTTCTATTTTTAAAGGCTATTCCCCAAAGGCCATTAGCGTTATCCTTTGTTTCCTTGTTCGAATCCCTTTTCCTTTCTTTCCTCCATCCGTAGTCACATTAGCTCCATCTGCGACTAATCTTATTTCAAGCTTTGTAGGGTTGCCGTGCGATGGAGGTAGTTCTCGAGAGACCTGTCAACACGTTATATAAGAAGGGATAAGAGTGGTTAAGGCGAATGAGGCTCAGAACAAGAAGGTAGAAATGTTTATGTAGGAAAGTCTAGTTTATATTTCTATCCTATTCGTACCCTTTTTGATTATGGTACATCGCATCCTTTTTATTTCTGCTTCGATAGTTGAGTCTCTGCACCTTAGTACTAGCGTAGTAGAGGATCCCGTTTTTGTCTCAAATCCTGTGGGGAATTGGCTCATTTATTCATGACTTGTTTGGATTTGAGAATGTCTATGCTAAGTGTAGAGTTTAGAAGTAATGCTTATGTTTTTGGGCAATGGGTTGATTCTAGGGATGGAGTGGTTTTCCAAAAATGATACCGTTCTCAAGTATGAAAAGAGGGTAGTTAGACGCTTGACTTGCCTTGGTAATGCCCTCGAAGTCTAGTGTAACCTTAGGGTTCTGCCATGGTTAGTTACCTAGAATCTCTTGATACATTTATCAATCTGCTCGAGTAGTGTTCACCACTAAGGCGGATGGTCCATTTCGCTTATGCATGAGTCGTAGAAAATCACCTTAGTAAGCACACTTGGCCACATGGTTGACATCTGTTTATTTGCAAGAGATGATCCTTCTGCGTGGAATACCCTATAACAAGATCCGGGATTCACTAGTGAATTTTGGAGAGCTTGCATGAAACCATGAGTACGCAGTTTGAGCCGAGTATACTAGAAGGAGGATAAGGGAAAATGGGACGAGAGACAACAGTGAAATGACTTCCAACTCATATTTTGGAAGCAAGAATTAAGAAATTATGAAGTTAAAGACGGACAAAGCACAATGGAGTTAAGCTCAAGGAAATGTGACTTAGAAGATTGAAGACTAGATACGTGCATCATATCTCTTATTAAGAGTATATCCTTGATCCCTCTTTTCCTGTAGAGCTTACTTGCATGCTATCTTTTATGTATATCCTCTCGGTCCTATTCTCAATTTTATTTCTGTTGCAAACCCCATAAGGAGTATGACTCATCTGGTTGTGATATATGTTGGGGTTTGAGGATGTCTGTTGGGATGACTAAACTTTTTGGGCTTTATAGGATATGGGTTGGTTTTAGGAAGGGATTTCTTGCGACCTAAAAGGATTTTATCATGCTTGGTTTCCTAGAATCGTATATATTGGTTTTGGGCTGGTGTTTAGGGTACAAATTTTTTCTTTACTTGCTTCTATCATTCGGCTATACCTTTAGGTATGAACTAATGGATGTAAACATGTGTTTGAGACATGTTATGGTTAATGGTTGCAAGTGGTTGCTAGTTGTTGCTCGTGGATGCATGAACACACATTAGGCACTAGATCGACTCAGTCACATCTCATATTGCATATGCATGAATGTTTATAATTGTTTATGGATGGAATTGAATGTGTTATCATGTGAATGTTGCATATGGATGGATGTTTCTGCACACATATAGTGTTTATTTGCATACATTTTGGATTCATGGCACTAAACATATTTTGCATTTAAAAAGATCAATCAGGCCTGATCATTTGCATTAGATAAGGAACATATACACACACTTTCTGCATATGTTCATATAGCATTAGAAATCTCTTAAGGACAATGGATTCCTGTGATTGATGATTGAGCAGATGGATGATTGGATGGTAGGACACATTCTTCTTAACTTGAAGATTTCGGGGACGAAATCCTTTAAGGAGGGGAGATTGTAACAACCCGTATTTTTATAACATGTTAAAACAATAAATCAAGGCAGAATTAAATTTAAAGTTAGAATCAGGGGAAACGGATTATGCCATTGCGTTCGTCTCGAAATTTTACATGAAATAGAGTCCGAGTTTTCGAAAATCGGAGTCCGGATGAAGAAGTTATGCCCTGTACAAGTTTCAGCAGTTTTCAGGCAGCACTGGACCAGGGGGTCGACCATAGGGTCGACCTACACCCCCTCCAGGTCGACCATAGGGTCGACCTACCCCCAGGTCGACCATATTGTCGATCTCCCCCCTTACAGGTCGACCTGGTCGGGCTGTTTTGACCTAGAACTCATTTTTGAAGCCTGAGACATGCTTTGATGGTCCAGACTGATTCTAGGGTTAATCTAAGGGCCTAAACTAGTTGTTACGCCTATAAAAACACCCGTAGACCTAACCTAATTCATATCAAATCATTCTTACACTATTATGCTGCTGAACTCCCACTTGAACCATGGCCGCCGCCCCCAAATTAAAGCTTAAGCAATCAAACTCAAATCAATTCGAAGAACAAAGCTTCAACAATGGTTCAAACAATAAATCAACACTACTACAATGTTCTATGACAATTTCAGTTCCTAATTCACTAGCCATGCTCTGTAAGTGCTAGTTACGTTTAGATTTAAACATTTAATTATAATATGGACATGAAATAAAGTGGAATTGGATCTAAGTATGTTTATCGATTCTGATCTATTTCTGTTGCTCCTTGAATCTTCTGTTTTGGGACTTGTCAATCTTTATGTTCATGACAAGTTTATGATCTATTCAGCAGTTTTCTTGATTCGTGATGACTTTATCATCAAGTTGTAATATTTATGCCTATGATGATGTTTTCCTCTGATCTCATTTTTATTCAATTTCTATCTCCCCCGATTTATTTTATTTTCATGAACCTTGGTCAATTTCGGACCTTGGCCTAGAATCGAGATTTGCGTACGATATGTATACGGGGGAATTATGGGATTATTGCCTATATGAATATGATGTAATAATTGGCAACATGAAATTGGATATTATCATTGTATTTGCAAGTTTGGGCATGATCTGTAAATTTTGGTATAATCTTGTTGTGAACAAATTTGCATAAATATTATATACATGGAATTTGGCACAAATAGGATCTATGTAATGTAACATGAGATTTGGTATATATAACATGTATGTAATTTGGCATGTAAATTAAACCACGAGTTCGGGCCTATGTAAATTAAATCAAAAGATTTGGCTTACAATTGGGCATATGTAGAATTGGGGATTTGAATATAAAAGCGATTGTAAATTTGATAATTGGCATAAATATGTATTATAAACTTGGGTATTTGGCGTGTGTTGTAATAAAAAGATTACAGTTTGGGATAACTACATCATGAATCATGATTTGGGTTTATTTGGGCATGATACATGCGATTTTGGCTAGAACTCGATATGGGTGAAATAGCATAAACTTGGCATACATATAAATAGGCAAGAATTGGACATATGTAAACTGACTAGAATTGGGTATATATATCCATATATATATAAATTGGCATGTAATTTTAGAACTTGGGCATATGTTTATTAATATGTAAAGTTGGGAATTTGAAACATGAAAATGACTGTGTATTGGATAATTGACTTGAACACGAACGTGAACATTTCTATATGTTAGACACATGAACTGATATTGGGGTGAATACGACCATCAATGAACCTTTGACACGAGGTTAGACTCGGTTTGTGGTGTAAACCTGCCCGGAACCATCCAGCAAATCCAGTAGCCACAAAGTGTCAGTCTAATGTGAGAGGTCAAAGGCCAAATTGTAGGCGTAACGGTTTATGACACGAGGTTAGACCCAGTTTGTGGTGTAAATTTGCCCGGAACCGCCCGGCAAATCCAGTGGCCACAAAATGCACGGTCTAATGTGAGAGGTCATGATTCGTTCATCATAATGATTGAATTAAGGAATACTAACCATAATAAGACGTGGGTATGGTTAGAGGGTTAGGTGGGATGACATGGAAATTTGACATGTAAATATGGACCTAACCGGTATGAGTTAAGAATATGTAAAACTTATAAATGCAGGCTCAACCAATATGTTATGAATGGGTGGGTTAAGTAACGTGGCTAGGCTAATGACACTTAACCGTTATAACATGACTAGCGGATGGGTTAGGCTAACTTGAATAGGTTGATAACACCAAACCGATATAACCTGATGTGTGGTAAGGTTAAGTAACAACAAAGGGTAACACTTAACCGTCACGACGTGATAAGTAGGTGGGCTAAGTCAATATACTTGGCCAATTTAACACGATGATTTGATAGGGTTAAGTCATGAACCGCTTGAATAAACTTAACCAATTGGACATGATGATTTGATAGGGTTAAATCATGAACTGCTTGAATATACTTAACTAATTGGACACGATGATTTGATAGGGTTAAGTCATGAACCGCTTGAATATACTTAGTCAATTTAACACGATGATTTGACAGGGTTAAGTCATGAACCGCTTGAATATACTTAACCAGAGCGATGATTTGATAGGGTTAAGTCATGAACCGCTTGAATATACTTAACCAATCAAACGCGATGATTTGATAGGGTTAAGTCATGAACCGCTTGAATGTACTTAACCAATCGGACACGATGATTTGATAGGGTTAAGTCATGAACCGCTTGAATATACTTAACCAATTCGATACGATGATTTGATAGGGTTGAGTCATGAACCGCTTGAATATACTTAACCAATTTAACACGATGATTTGATAGGGTTAAGTCATGAACTGCTTGAATATACTTAACCAACCTGATAGATGATTTGTAGGGCTAAGTCATGAACTTGAACGACAACACTTAGCCAATTTGACATGACACGTAGGCGGGTTAAGTCATGAACTTGAATGACAGCACTTAACCAACTTGACAGGCTAGACTGATGGGGTTAAGTCTCGAATTTAAATGACAACACTTAACCTACTGAACGGAAACCCTAGTTGCGCGGCCCTTTTCAGCAGTAACCCACTAGATGTATCACGGTACCCTGGAACTAGGCAGCGTGGGGCACGATTACTGGGCTGATTGTAAGCGATCAGAACAACGGCTGAGTTGGTGCGCCATTTTAGGTTCAGGCGGACTATGGTCATGCACGTAGTCCGGAGTTGAAAAAGCATGCATTGGGCACTGGTAGGTTTACACTGTGCGTGCTTGATTCGTGCCGGTACCCTAGGGCTTGATACACCCTATGGTGGACCTAGCACAGGTGACTACATTTCGTAATTGGGCCGTATGACACAGACACATGAACGAGCTAGGACTTGTAGGGAGCCGATCGATTAATAGATCGTTACTTGGAAAAAGGGTGTTGTTCGTTAGGTAGCATAATCCCTAGTGGTCCTAGGTGGCATAAACCCTAATCGAATCTAGGAAACGTTCAATAGGTAGCATAATCCCTAATGGTCCTAAGTGGCATAAATCCTAGTTGAACACGCGATAGTTCATGATAAGGAAATCTAGCCAGAACAAGGCTGGCAGTCCAAACGATTTCAAGAATTGTGGCACTACGTTGAAGTAGTATAGAAATACGTGATGAAACCCGTACAATATACGGCAAGGGACTGTACATATACATGGAAAGGATGATATGGGTTGGGGTACTAGTAAAGTTGGTGCAGAGAATTTAGGAAATCAAAGAAAATAGTGGAATGGTGAAGCTTAGAAATCTTGCGATGTTATACTTAATAGAAACCTTGCAATGTGATATTTGGTAGGAACCTTGTAATGATACTCTTGATAGGAAGCACAGAGTGTTATACTTGATTTATCGTGCCTGTAGCTTACCTTATCATCATGCTTATGTTTATTTTCAGTTTATTTATGCCATATTATCTTCACCTATTTTTATGCTGAAAGCCACTAGAACTTACTCAGTCTTTATGACTGACCCAGTTTGTTTCGCCTCTTTTTCTTTCGTTCCCCCCCCCCCCAAGGTTCGCAGGGTGGGAATACAGCTTAGTTCGGATCTTACCAAGCTCCAATGCTCTTTCATATACTGCTTGGATTTCTCTTGGCTATGGCTTGCTTTACTGTTTTACTTGGGGAATGATTTATGACCATGGTTTTATGCTTCTTTACTATTGCAAGACAGATTTCGATGTAATAGATTTAATGGCATTTTGATGTAAAAGGCTTTAGACCTTTCTAGATTTTTAAAGCAATAAAATTTGGTTCTTCTTCCGCTGTTTTATATGTTCTGTCTTGTAATATTTCTGTGTATGTTTACGTAGATAATGCTCTACCAAAGCTAGTGCATTCCCTTTGTGAGTGATCCTAGCGGAAGTGGGGTGTTACAGTCTCGAATCGGTGAGGACTATCTTTTGTCTCGGTTCACAAATGGAAACCCAACTTCCAGTACATGACTTTGCAGTTTTTATCGTAGAGCCTAGTATGGCAACATGGTATATGGTACCCATGCCATCTATGATTGATACATTTATATTTGAAGTTGTTTTATACATTATGCACTTATAATAGTACCAAGTGATTTGTTTTTAATGTACCAAGCATGTTTGGCTATTATAAGGGAAAACCCTATCCTCCGGCTTGTGTTGCATTTTGTGACGGGACTTGGGTCTTATAATAGCTTTATTTTTCCAAAAAGCATTGCGTTGTTTTGTTATATGCACTGGTATTCTTAGGAGGAAACCCGTTCTGTGTTATACAGTGCGGTCCCTTGATTTACTTTATTTTAAAGTACAGTTTACAAAACTGTTTTAGTTCTCACACCAGTCACATGACTGACCTGGAGTTTATTGTTTTAACATAAACTTTGGGGGGCCCTATTTTCCGCACGGGCAGCTAGTAGTTTTGGTTTTGCAGATTTATATTTACTAGATCCTGATTTACAGCTGGAACGATACTCGGAAAGCTCTGTATCCGTGTATTACTTTCAGTTGTGTATTGTATTATTTTTCTGCTGCTACGTAATGTATTGTAATCTCTGATATTCATCAAATGTATATTATTTGTTTATACTATGTACATTCTTTTATTCTGATGGGATTGTTGTAATAAGAAATGTAATGTTCTTCTGTTTGCGTTCTGATCTGTCTTGTCCTCAAAGTATCCGCTTTTTCCTTCACGGGGAAGTTACGGCTCCTTATATTTGGTATCAGAGCTTTGGTTTACAGAGCTCAGAGAACAAAACACGTTAGAACCAAACTTAAGAATTCATCAGAGATTGGATTAGTAATATCCAATGAGAATGACTCGTTAGAGATAGGATCAGTAGTATCCTAGAACGAGTGTGAAGAGTGTGTTTTTAAAATGAAAACAAATTTTGTTTTGAAAATTTAAATTTTATTATTCGTATTTGAATATTTATTTATATTGATTTGGACAATTAAGTATATAAAGATTTTGCATATACATCTGATCCGCGTGTATTTGAAGTTTTAATATATTGGATAGATATGGAATCACACTCTAGTCGCCCGGAGGTGATTCTGATGATTACTCGAGTATCATCAGAATTTATATTCGAGTGCCTAAAGTGGGATTTCTATATGATTCCAATTGACAAGTGTGAGAACCAAAATTATATTGGGCCTATTGTTGTGATTTGGCACAAAAAATGTGATTTTTTGACTATGTATCAAAATTATGAATTTGAAATGATAATCAACTAATTGATTGATGGTTGTGTTGTTTGATTATTGGATGATTAATTAAATGTTGAACCTTTAGCCAAATTGAACCAAATAGTGAATTGTATTGAAAATTAGTCGCATTTGC
The DNA here is from genome assembly GCA_030737875.1 of Allium sativum. NCBI lineage: Eukaryota > Viridiplantae > Streptophyta > Magnoliopsida > Asparagales > Amaryllidaceae > Allium > Allium sativum. The sequence goes on from CM060912.1 coordinate 7,418,659, forward strand.
ATGCATATACATGTACTTGCATTGAATAGGTCATAGCAAGGACGCTAGAGAAGAGGAATAAAATTATTTGCCCGACAAATAGGTACATGTTTATTGTATTTCTTGGGTTTTTGATGATTTTATGAGCCGATTGGCAAACCGCTTGGCTGCTTCTTTTTCTTTTTGGATTGGTGAGGGCCATGGGAGGCTATTTGAAATATCCCAAAGCTCCCGGTGCAGGGGAGTTTATGGCGAAATTTTTCGAAATTTTAGAGTGTTAGCCAAATTTTTGAAAATTTTGAAAAGTTCTTAGAAACTGAAAAGTTGAAGAACTTAATCCATAATGAAAAGAATGAAAGTTGAGTGGATTTGTAAAACAACTTTCAGCTTCGTTCCTTTTCGGGGACGAAAAGTTTTAAGTGGGGGAGATTGTAATAACACTGAAATCCGAGCCAATTTAAAAATTTTATTTTGGCAATTTTAGTGAATTTTGAATATTTAAAATGAATTATTTTAAATAATAAAGACGAGAAATTTATTTTGAATAGAATTATGTATATATTTATATAGCTCGTCATTAGAATATAAATATTTTATTTTAATTATAAAAGGAATTGAAAATGGCGCGGTAGTTCAAAAATTCGATTTCAAATTTTAAATGAATGTACAGGATTCAAAATAAAATGGATTTTAGCGAAACTAAAAATATTTGAATCTATTTGAGAATATCTTTCCAACGAATCCGAAAAATCAAAATTTCATAGCGGGGATAAAAAGTTATGCCCAGTTGAAAATTCAGAATAGTCGCCGTGGAATTTTAGCCCTTAAAAATAGAAATTTTGCAAACGACCTCGATTTTGGACAAAACCACTTTTGTTCAATCCGGGATGTCAAATTATTGCTAGATTCCAAAATTCGTAATTTTTCGAATCAATATGTGAGCGTAGCAAAGGAAAGAGCGTTCGACCGGTTTTAGTTAATTTTAATCGACTAGAAAATGGCATTTTTCAAACGGTCTCAAAATTTGATGAAATTAGTTCTGTTAGGACCGTATCGTCAATACGAAGCTAGAAATAATCTTTTTGGAAATTTTAGAGCTAGTGTGTGTCCCGGTAAATTGAAATGTGCGTTCAAATTCAATATACATTGATTTATATTTTAATTTGAAAGGAAACTGATCATAACAGCCGAATTGGCTCACGATACATATCCCATTGTGTTTGGAATGGGGGTAATTAGCTAGAGACGATAGTCGGTGGGTTCGATTTTGAGTTCGAAATAAAAAGTTGCTTTTAGGGAATTAAATTAATTAAATATAAAAGGAAGTCAGCTCTCTCTCTCTCTCTCTCCGCTCACTTCTCCCTTCCGTCACCTTTCAGAAAGAAAGAAAGGAAAAAAACCATCGTTCGGCGCCCCCCCCCAATCGTTCGTCGTCGCCGCCCTAGGTTTCCCCCACTGCCGCATCAGTCGCGCCTCCCCCCCCCCCCCCACCTTGCTCCGCCACCTCTGGCAATCCTTCCTACCCTTCTTCGTTGAAAATCGAAACCAAGCCCCCTTTCTCACCTAAAACCGCTACCACCAGTACCGCACCCACCTGCGAAGCCTCCATACACCCCCCCCCCCCCCAGCACCACCCCCACAACCACCAACCTCGACCATATGCCCCACTTCAATTAAAAAATTGATTTTTAACATATTTCAGTTTTGTAGAACTGTCCCCGACCAGTGGCATCCCTTCCTCGAGCCTCCTCCGCCACACGACAGCGCCGGTGAGCTTTTATTTCATTTCTATTCATTTGTGCGATTAAAAATAAGATTTATATATCATAGGAAGAATAAAAATAAGATTTTTATATCATAGGAAGAATAAGAATATGATTTTTATTTATGTAGAGTAATAAAAATATAATTTTTATTATATTACTAGCAAGATAAGAATATAATCTTTATCATGGAAGTAGCGGTGTAAAAGAGTGATTTTTACATATGTAGCAGAGATATAAATATACGATCTTTTATGTAAAAATGTAATTTTTATATAGAGAATTGCGAGAGAAAAATATGATTTTTATTATATGAACACCGTTATAAAAACAGAATTTTTATCTATATAGTAGCGGCAAAAGATAGAATTTTTATCTATATAGTAGCAGTATAAAAATAGAATTTTTATCTATTTAGTAGTGGTATAAAAATAGAATTTTTATCTATATAGTAGCGGTATAAAATTAGAATTTTTATCTACACAGTAGCAATATAAAAATGTGATTTTTTATCCATATAGAGTGATTATAAAAATGTGATTTTTATATACATAGCAACAATATAAAAATGTGATTTTTATATATGGAGTGAATACGGGCAACGAAAGTGATGAAAGGCGAGCACGACGAAGGTTTCCTACATATGAAGAGTCATGGCGTTTTGTTTAGCTCTTGGTGAGAACTCCTCGCTTTTATTTTAATTTCTAGTTGAAATATATACTAGGATGCAGACGGTGCTAAGTAGCACCCGACACCCGTTGTCCACAGACCATGGATGACTTGTTTGTTCGATTGATGTGTTGTGAAATTTTATTTTGTGACGTGGAATGAATAAATATTTTATAGTTAAAAATATAATTTTTAATGTGTATATAAAATAAATTGTTCTAAATGAATCGGACGATTTGTTTATGTACACCCGTTTGACTGATATGGATTGAGACGATAAATTTTACACATCGCCCAACTGCACAAATAAAACCTGTGTTTGATTGTTTGAAAACCCCACACGGGTGTTGGGATGAAACTGGCCATACACTAGACCCAATAATTATCTGTATGTCGATCGGCTGATTGACAGGCTGTTATAAGCGTTAAATATTTATATTTAATGCTTATGCAGTTGTGTGGTGCACTCTGGATGATGGTTGATTATCGTTGCTATTATATACATGTGTTGTAGGGAATCCATATAAATAACATTATATGGTAATTGGGTGGGTCTCATTCCAATTTGGAAACCAAGAAAATTCATGTGTTGAATAGAAAGAAAATTCATGTGTTGAATAGAATGAAAATTCATGTGTTGAATAGAATGAAAATTCATGTGTTGAATAGAATAAAAATTCATGTGTTGAATAGAAAAAATATTCATGTGTTGAATAGAATAAATATTCATGTGTTGAATAAAAATAAATATTCATGTGTTGAATAGAATAAATATTCATGTGTTGAATAAAAATAAATATTCATGTGTTGAATAGAATAAATATTCATGTGTTGAATAAAAATATATATTCATGTGTTGAAGAAAATATTCATTTGTTGAATAGAATAACGAAGCTATTGAAATATATAAAGCCGTGTTGGTTAGATTGATGTCATTTTGACGTGAACGATATTTATATTGGTTTTGAATATTGAAAAGTAATTGATTTCAAAATATAACGTTTTGAAAATATTATCATTTGTATACCGATGATGTGGAATATTCAATTTTTATTCGAAATTGAATATGAAGTTGAAATAATTTCGGAAACGAATTAAAAATGATTTATAAAATACGTTTTAAAAGCAAATCGACGAAATATATTATATATATATATATATATTATACATAATATAATGGCCTGAATAGAACGCGCCGCGCTGCGGCAGTTCGCGAATTTCGACCACTGACTTCGAATGGATGTTACGGGAGATCCGAACGTCGGATTCTCCTAAAACCAGAACTGCTGGGTTCGTATCGAAAAGAGCTTTCTAAATAATATTAGAGATTTGAAATCTAACGGTTGGATTCGGAATTATGTCCAAATCAAATTTGGAAAAGGTCGCTGTAAGTGCAGTTCGACGGTCGTTGATGGAAATCGACTGTACGGGCCTTGATAAAATTATTAAAAAATGGTAATAATTTGTGTAAAATCATAAGAAATGATTTGTGAAGAATTGGGATGAAAAATTCCAAATTTGAAAAGATAAAAATAGATTTTATCGAAATGAACTAGTTTTGAACTAGAATTATAATCCCATTTATTTTTAAAATAAATAAAGTGGATTTGAAATGGTTTTGAAAATAACCAAAATTTCCAATATATAAAGTGGAAATGGATTTGAATTGAAATTGTCTTTGGAATATTTTGATGTTTGATTTCTTGATTATGCAGATATTGTTATGGAAATTTCAAAGATATATTTATATCGTTATTTCCAATACGATATTTGTTGGTCGTAGAATTTGATATTGAATGTAAGCCGATATATTTTCTATTCAGCGCCTTGTATTTAATATCAAATGGGATTTGGACTTGTCGTGAATGGTGTCTTCATTAACACTATCCTTAAACCCAGTTGAGAAAAAGATTAAATCGTTTTATTTAGATTTAATGAAGTATACCAATTAAACGGTATTTAATTGGAATTGAATTTGAATTGATTTTTAGGTTTATCGTGAACGGTGTTTTAAATAACACTTGTTCTTTAACCCGATAATTAATGAATGTGATTTTGGGTTTATCGGGAATCATGTTTTAAATGACATTGGTTCTTTAACCCAGTTAAAGGCAGGATATGATTTCCCAAGTTAAATAATCATTGATAGTGATTTTTGGGAAGACTAAAACCAAGTGGAGTTTTAATGAATCTTTAATTAGACTGGAAGGATCGAGAATGGAGTATCACCAGTTTTGCTCCAGGCGATAGTTAAATCTTTAATTAGATTTGAACATGAAATGGGAATTGAATTTACCGATAACACCGTGGTGTTAGATATGAAGTATGGCCAGTTTTACTTCATGGGATGAACAGGTTGGGTTTGGGAAATTTAACAATTGATTACTTCGGTAAGGTTCGTTAATCCCGACTAGTTTGGATAAACCATAATTTGATTTGAATTTATATTCAAAAGGAGATTAAAGAATAAATTCAAAGAATTTATCTTTGATAAAATTAATGGAAACCTTTCCCAAAGTATAAGAATATTTTAATAAAAGAATATTCTGAATTGGAATGAGGCATATGTTGTGTTTGTGTAATACTTGTTTATTATGTACGCGAGTTATTCAGAAAGACCGGGTTTATCCCATTTTGAATAACTGATTCGACGATGTGTCGAGGATGAAGACAGTGGTTGAAGACCGGAGGTCTTCACATCCTTTGGGTGATTACTGATGATCTTGATTGGGATGTACACCCAAGAGTAGGGAATCAGTTGGTGATCATCTAGACGTACTTGGAGATCGATGGATATGCGTGGTACAAGGTGCCTCCGGATTCGTTTAGACCCAGAACGAACTTGTAAATAGACTGTGTTCCTGACATTGGATTTTATTCTGTGTGATTGATTTCTATTAAATATATATCTGTATGGCGGCGGAGAATTTATTCTCTTGCTTAACGCCCTTCTCTGAGACGTACGAGCTCAGAGGTAATATATTGATGGATATCAATCGCATGGAGTGAATTGCCTGTGTGGCATGCCTAAGTGGCAATTGATCAAGGCTTCTGTTGAAAAGAAAAGTCTTGTGGTTAATGATCAAAGCACCTCCTGTGTGTCATAGCTTTGTGTAACGTTGATTTGCGAGCCTCACACCCCAGTTGTGAACTAGAAACGGGAGAGGACTGCAAGGAGGGCATACGTTTCCTTCTAGCTTGGGTTGTGTCAGCGACCAACCAGCCCTGACATTTATATTATTTTCACCTGTGTGGTTGTTGGATTGAGAGGCACCTCGAATATATCGGTGACTGTGTGGAGCCGATGGAGTCATTTGGCTCATTTACGCCCCATAGGGCGGGGAAACGCAGTGTCTAGGGTTTAAGTTTAATCCACATCGGTGGACCGGCCCTGAAGATCCAAGGGTCACTCGGGCTCTGATCCTGAGGTTTAGCCTAGAGAGTCTTGAATCGGTGAAGACTATCTTTTGCCTTGGTTCACATATGGAAACCGAACTTCCAATACGTGACTTTGCGGTTTTGATTGTAGATCCTAGTATGGCGACATGATATATGGTACCCATGTCGTCTATGATTGATACATTTATATTTGAAGTTGTTTTATATACTATGCACTTATAATAGTATCAAGTGATTTGTTTTTTAACGTACCAAGCATATTTGGCTATTATAAGGGAAAACCCTATCCTCCGGCTTGTGTTGCATTGTGTGACGGGACCGGGGTCTTATAATAGCTTCATTTTTCCAAAAAGCATTACGCTGTTTTGTTATATGCACTGGTATTCTTGGGAGAAAACCCGTTCCGTGTTATACAGTGTAGCCCCTTGACTTACCTTATTTCTAAAGTAAAGTTTTAAGTAACTGTTCTAGTTCTCACACCAGTCACATGACTGACCTGGAGTTTATTGTTTTAACCTAAACTCTAGGTGCCCCTATTTTCCACACGGGTAGCTAGTAGTTTTGGTTTTGCAGATTTATATTCACAGGATCCTGATTTACAGCTGAAATGATATTCAGAAAGCTCAGTATCTATGTATCTCTTTTAGTTGTGTTTTGTATTATTTTCTGCTGCATTGTAATTAGTAAATATCTGACATTTATTAAATGTATATTATTTGTTCATACCCTGTATATTCTTGTACTCTGATGTAAATTGTTGTAATAAGCAATGAAATGTTCTTCTGTTTGTGTTCTTATTTGTCATGTTTTCAACTCAATCCGGGCTTCCCATTACGGGGAAGTTTAGGTCATGTCATCTTATTTATTAGATTTGTATAGGTTTATATTTTTAATTTTAGAAGAGGTTAGAGGATTTGGAATGGCTGAGCTTCGATGCTGCATCCATTAAATAATGGGAAAAAGTGGGGGTCTAGCTCTTTATTTAAAAGCATAGAAATGACCCTGAACCATAAGATTTTATTTCATAAAAATCTGTCTAGTGATATATAATTTATAAAATCCTAGCAGCCATTGTCAAAATAGACCGGGGGTCGATGAAGCGGTTGACTGCCTATGTCGACCTTGTAATGGTGGGTGATAGGATATTTATTACCCTTTATATATTATATATTTTTATTTATTTTTTGTCTGTTTTCGTATTTCGTCCATAACTTTTTCATACGGACTCTGTTCGCGAAGTTCCATAAATGAAAGTTGACTAGAATTCCATCACGAATGCAATGGTGCAAGCTTCATGGTCAAATTCCACCATTGGCAAAAATTATATTTTTAAGATCCAATTAAATAACTAATTTAATTATTTCTAGAATTCTAGGTTGCTACAAAGCCCTAGCACCGAACCACAACATTTTCCCTCCAAAATAGCTTGCTTTCCCTCTCACCTGCTAGCGCCAGTCGACCCGTACCTAATAAAAAAAGTAGAACATTAAAAACCTTGTCTCCACCTTGCGCATTGCCAAGCCAAACCTCCCTAGGCCATTCCTTCTTCGATATCAAATGTCACGGACCCGAGCCTTGTCGTAGTTCATAATGTGTCTTGTATGTGTGGGTTTGTGTTTTAGTGCTATGTGTGCGTTTATGTTGTGTATAAAATTAAAAAGTGTTGTAATCTATTGGTTTTTATTGGCAAATGTATGTGTGAGGTCTAGTGCTTGATCATGGTACCTGCTGGTTGGTGATATTTTTGTGCAATATTTTATATAATATATATAATTTGTTCTCAATGCAAAAAAAATATTTGAATGTATAGTATATTTATTTATAAATAAAATAAAGTGTTACTTTGGAATTATCGATTGAGCCTGGGTTGATTGTTGTGATTTGTCGTGGAGAAGTTCATATTGAAGTTAGTGGTTTGACTCATATGATTTGATTGTGCATGCTCTTGTCATGTCAGCTTCGGTATCCATGTTCGTATCAGCTACCTCGTCTTCTTTTTAATTTTCCATGCAAGGTGAGACCATTACTCATGATTAGCAATATGTTTAATGAATTGACTCCATTGGAAATAACATATGAAGTGTTAGGATTGCTCTAGAAAACATGATTAGTTTATTATAAATTTGAGCACATGTGACATCCACAATTTAGACTATATGACACGAATTATTTGCAAGTGATATTTGATTGTTGTGATATGCTATAATACATGTGTGATATTCATAATGCTATATTTATTTTGTCTTCACTATGGTTGAAATGATATATACGCAAACTACAAGATAGATTTTGGAATTAAAACTGAATTTATTTGGATGCGAGTTGAAATGATAAATACCCACAAATATAAATTAAACGAATTGAAATGATATATATCTATATTACTTGGCCTAGATAGAAAATTATATACGGACACCGTTGGTCTATTTTGAAAAGTTTTTCTGAATTTATAAGTATATATTCTGATTTAATAAAAATATTATAGAAAACTAAATTTAGAACTTTATTTATACTTATATTTTGATAATTTAATAATGCTTGACATTTCGATTATATGTAATAAAATTTTAATTTATAAGTTAATAAATGTTTTTAAAATATAAATTTAAGAATTTAAATTATAATATTATATAGTTTTAAATTTTAAATAGCTTAAAATTTTTTTATAAGTAAATTAACGAATCTTTTAGTATAGTATAAATATTATTCAAATTTTAATTTTTTTTTATATATTTTTTTGTAAAATATAAGTATATAAATGTCTAAAGAGAAGTTGGAAATTAATGATAACTTAATTTGTCTAAATGCTAAAATGGAAAAGTTAACTGACTTTAAGATGTAAATTTAATTAATGAAGGGTTTTATGAATTTATTTTGATGTGAAATTTAATAACTTGATTGGATATTCATTTATAAGTAAATATTTAGAATCTATATATAATTGAAATTAAAATACTAAATCGATTAAATTGAAGATAAAATATGATAACCGATTAATTGAAATTTTAGATTTAATTGATAAGAACTTTATAAGATGTGATTTAGAGTAAATGTGAATCTTTAAAAATAAAATCTGATAAATAAACTTGAGTACTATTTGGGAATAAATTGAATTTAAGAATATCCTGTTTAAATTGATAATAAATTGAACCATGGAAAGATAGAATGAGGTTCAGATTGAAGTATTATTTTAAACTAAATCATTTTTAAACTAGTATTATTTTATATTTAACTACTGTAAGTATTTATATATTTCTTTACTATTAGTTATTTTAAAATTTAATTGTTTTATTTAAATTTAATTATTAAATATTTTATAATTATCTTTGTGTCAAGATATCTTATATTTATATAATTATCTTTTAAGTTAACAATTTATATTTTATTTACTATTTTTTAAAAGAAAGTCTATCTCTAATCCAAGCTGTTAATTTTAAAAGAAAGTCTATCTCTAATCCAAGCTATTTTTTAAAATAAAGTTATTTATGGTATTGAAACTTGAAATCAAAACCTAATTTTGTTAACGAACTATTTCGCAATTATGAAATATGAAACTTTGAACTTAATCAAATAATGAGTTGATTTGAAATACGAATTATGACACTGAAACATTTGAACATAATTATTTGCATATAAATTGTTAATGATATTTTCTATCAACACCCGTAATGAGTTATATAGAGCATATATTTAAACAAAATGGTATAACCACGATCTAAGGTCATAGAGAGATAGTTCGAAGCCAGTGTTTCTTAGCTAAATCAACCATTTCCACAAGGAAAGTTTCATTTAGCTTGATACCGCAGGAACTTTGTGTAATCAACTATCTCTTAGAACGTGGCCAAAATGATATACAATGTTGATAAGAAGAAAACAGGCTAATGCTTCCCAATACCTGGATGATAAGGACGTTGCAACACTTATTGACTTAAATGATCCTTTCGCATCAAATCATCCCAAATGAGCTCTGATTGTGTCAGTGATCAAGCTATAAGTTTGCAATTAACCTATATTTTGGAATTGAGCATCAATTAGGCTCAGTATGAAATGGTTGATCCACATTACCAATCCCCCGAGATAAAGAGAAGAAGATATCATGTTTTCACGATGCCTCTTCCCTTTACGAGGGTTTCGTGGTCAGTCCTTCTATACAAAATGGGTTAGTGTTAACTCCATGTTACATCGTAAATGGCACAATATGATTATCAAATCGTGAAAAACGTTTAAGCCCTTGATTTCTTCATTCATAAATTGCTGATATATTACAAGATTTGTAGAAATTCCCAATCCGATTTGGAAATGAGGATTTTGTTCTCTTTAAGAAGATAGTTTAAGATTCAAAAGAGAAATAGGTGATGAAAAATAAAAAATGGTCCCCCCACTATATGGCTCATGGGGTCCTATTTGTATTGAAATAGGGATCCCTTTCTGCTGTTGGGCTATTGGGCCTGTCCGGGCCTTTGCCGACTGCTTTTTCTTGGTCTTGGACCTTTCTCTTTCGGTTGAGCCTGTGATGCCAGTTATAGTCTTCAATAGTGAGGGTCTCGGTCAATTGGGGATCCTTTGAGACTAATATGAGCTTGTCGACGTGGTAGTTTCCGGATGGCATTTGAACTTCCGAAAGAAGCCCCCGGGTGTAGGATATCGGACGTAAGCTTCTAGACGTAGGCTTCCGGCTTTTCCGTGAATACATAGAGGAGCTTGTCCTCATGATCTATGTAGGTGGCTGCTGGTTCGAAACCACTGTCGGTCTCTGTACTAGGTAGATCAATACGAATGGCCTGTATCTCCGCTAGGGTTCTGGTAGAGCTTTTGGGATAGTATGGTTTTTCAGAAGGTGGATCCCAGTGATGCTTCTGTTGTCTATCAATGTAACCTTTCATAATTTATGCTGTTAATGTTTCAGAAGTTGGTTCCGGGTAATCCTTATGCATCTCTAGCTTGGTTTTCTTAGTGTCTTTGCCTTTTGGCATATCGATGTCAAGTAGATTAATACTGGTGACCTTTCTGTCGGTGGGGTTCCTGCCTCTTTCCTTCTTTACTTATGATTTTAGGTGAGCTTTCTCCATGAAATCCTTCTTCTGCGGTTGACCTTGTCGGATGGATCATGTTAGATAGACTCTGCTGGTATTCTATATTTTCTGAGTGCCTTCCTTCCTGAAAGGTGTCATTTATGCTACTTCCGGATTGTCCTCCCATTCTCCTGGTTCTTTCTTTCATTTGGCTCTTTGCTTTCAGGAGATTATTCTGTGCTTGCGTTTCTCCGGTACCCCTTCACTGTCATCCTACATGAAGGGTTAATTTTAGTAGTAACATTGCCCCCTAGTGAAGCGGTGTTTTCAACTTTCCGCTTTTTATAGTGACCTAAATCAGCCCAAATTTGGGTGCTAATATAGATAGAAGACTAGGAGCTCTTTCTGGTACTTGTGAGGAGTCGAACCAATCTAGATTCAGGTATTTATAGATTGAGGGCCGGAAACCCCTTCCGTTATTTGTGAAGAGCCGAATCAACCCAGATTGGGGTATTTATAGATTGAGGACGGAAACCCCTTCCGGTATTTGTGAAGAGCTGAATCAACCCAGGATCGGGTATTTATAGATTGAGGACCGGAAACCCCTTAAGGTATTTGTGAAGAGCTGAATCAACCTAGATTTGGGTATTTATAGATTGAGGATCGGAAACCTCTTCTAGTATTTTTTAAGACCCGAATTAACCCAGATTTGGGTATTTGTAGATTGAGGACCATAAACCCCGTTCGGTATTTGTGAAGAGCCGAATCAACCCAGATTCGGGCAATTATAGATTAAGGACCGGAAACCCCTTTCGGTATTTGTATTTTGGGCATCTACCTCAGATTTTATTTGTGAAGCAGAGGCAGTACGCGCTTCCAGTGCCAGTCTTTTTAGGCTTTTGAAGTCAAAGCACAGGATGAATGTACTTTGTTGGCCACTCTTTGGGCCCGTGTGTCCGATGTGCTTGGCTAGCTTATCTACAAGCGGGGCCCAAAGACTTATCAGATCTCCCTCCAGGAGGCGCCTTATCTTGACCATCGTAGGCGATGATAAGGTCTTAGAAACTTAGGTGGGGTCATCAGGGGCACATAACTAAGGTTTACTCTTTTGATGCTATATACTGACCATCGTAGGTTCTAATAGAGGCTTATATGCCACCCCCTCTGTGGGGTGCCATGCGATGACCATTGTAGGAGATTATAGGGGTTTGTGTTCTTTTTCCGCGAGTAATGTGGAACATAAGCAGAGGTAGGACGTGCTCTTCTACGAGCAGAGGTAGGATGTGCTTAGTTCCAGCAGAGGCGGGGCATAATCTTCTACGACCAGAGGCAGGGCATCCTAATTTTAGATGCACCGTCACGACCATTTATGGGGTGAAACGGAGGCTTACGCTTTTGATGCTTTAACTGTAGGTTTCAAATCGATCTGAATCGAAACCCTAATTTTATTTTAACAACTTAAAAGGGGATCTTATGCGGAAATTATAAATCGAACATTTAGAATAATTGGAGTTAAAGATTCATACCTTACGAGCCGAATCTATGAAGATCCAACGAAATCAAATCGAATGAAAGAGGGATGGTGCATCGAATCATAAAGCATAGCATATCGCCGGCTCTCCATAGGTTATCCACAAGAACACCTTCCTCTTTCGATCGAATCGGGAAAAGGAATTGAAGAAGAAGACGGTGCTAGCCGCCATGATACTTTAGGGTTTTTGTTTGGAATGGTATTGTCGGCTATACATTATCACATATATATTGCCTAGGGTTAGCCCGTTTTTCTCCCCTTATACAAAGGATTCAAATATCCTTTTAATGACCAAGCTTAACCCAAAAGAATAGGATTCTTTTAAATATTTATTCCAACTATAAATAAAATATTAACAACTTAATATTTTATTCGTCCAAAATATTTTCTTCTTCATAATGTTCTATATTGTGTGACCCTACAAGTTATTACAACATTGGCAATAATTTAAATCGTATTTAAATTATAAACAGTGAGTGGTATCTAGCAACACATCACTGCTACCCAAGTTATAACAATATTATCGATTCGACACAACCTTTCTGTGACCAATGTATCAATGTAATATAATCCCTTTAACCAGTATATCCAGGATTAAACTCAAGGCATGGATCGTATCATCCTCTTTATAATTTAATCCGTTTTTCTTGATCGATGAGTAGACTGTTTAAAACAAATCAATATTTGAGCACGGCCATGCATTTCACAGTCTCACTCAATCAAGAGGCCCATGGATATCACTACAATTACATCGTAGGGTTAAATCCCATCTAGATCATTCATAATTTTCATTCGACTCTAGATGTATCCAATAATCACCATTATCGTTACTCTGTTACGAATAACTTTAAATGATATCAAAACACAAATATCCTCGAATAAAATTATAATGATTTCAGGTCTGAGGTCCATTACATCACTGTCACTATGAAAATAACTTATGATACTGTTAATTATATTCCATGGAGTTATCTCACGGTGGGTCAGCCCAATACGCTATTCTCCAATACGTATTTATATCTTGACTTTAATATCATGTATATTAATGATCAATGAGATGTGATCATCAGCCAATCAATATACTAGTCTCAACGCTTTATTGTTGTCCTATATAAACAATAAAACTCGACTAGGGACATTTAAGAATTATAATACTTAATAATTATATAATCTCAAATTCAGTCTTACTCGAACTATATAATTCCATATTATTATTCTAAGGACTTCTATTATATTATTATTTATATTACGTAGTAAATACAATATAATAGAATAATATTTTATTCCAAATAAAATAATAACATCAATAGTGTTATCAATCTTATCAAATGAATTGCCTCTAGGGCATAAACTCTAACAATCTCCCACTTGCACTAGAGTCAATCATTCATGTATCATATATACCCATGAAACTAGTGTGACTATTAAACTTCTGCTGCGACAGTGTTTAATTCAGTAGGTCTGCAACATTATAGCTTTTGTAACTTTGCAGATATGTTTATTTCTTCTGTGAATAACTTCACATAAGAATTATATTTCTTAAAATATATGTTTGGATTGATGATGAGTTTAATGTTTTAGGCCTGAGCAATATAGCCATATTGTTATCGCAATGTATATCATTCGATCAACAATGAATTAAGTTCAATCATGAACTTCTTAATCCAAACATTTTCTTTCTTAGAATCAGTATTTATTTCTTGTTTTTAAGCTAACATGGTTTACAATAATTAATGTGTTATCAAATAACATCAGAATTATTGTGTCACTCCCACTCAATTTCTTGTCTATACAAGATTCATTGGTATTTTGTGGTTTCCGAGACATTTCGAAATCTATTTTATTCTCATCGGTATCTTAGAGACTGGCTCTTCTTTAAAAGGATACCAAATCGAGCAATAAACATTTTATTTTCAGAGAATTTATATCAACAAAATAGTTGTTTTATTTAGGTCTGATCTTATCAGAGGAAGGACGTTTAATAAACGTCTTTACATCTCAAATCATCGTCTTAGATACACTAGGACATTTCCTAGTCCATATCTTATATGGTATCTTCAGATCGTTTTAGTGGGATTTTATACAATTGTTCTAAATTTAATTTTGGAAGATCTATATGACTTATCATTAACTGTATTTTACCTTATAAGGTACAATGTCTCCATTCAGACACACCATTCCAATTTGGTCTTCTAGATGGAGTAAGTTATGAAACAATTTCAAACTCATATTGACAGTCATTAATTAATTGGCTTAACTTTCGAACTGTTCGAAAAGTATTTATTTTCTACTAAATTTTGTTTCTAACTTCACTTTGAATTCTTTGAACTTTTCAAAGGATTTTGATATGCGTTTCATAAGATACACATATCTGTATCTACTGACATCATCAGTAAATATGATGAAGTAATAAAACCTGCCTCTAGTTTATGTGTTCATTGCTTCATATACATCATTATGTACGAGACCCAATACTTATCACTCATTCTGTAACACCCCGCCTCCGCTAGGGTCACTCGCAAAGGAATGCACTAACTTTAGAGGGGCATTATTGGTAAACATGCACAGAAATATCACAAGACAGAACATATAAAATAGCGGAAGTAAAATCGAACTTTCATAAACATGAATACATAAGGTCTAAAGCCTTTTACATCAGAGTACATCAAAACCTGTCTTGCAATAGTAAAGAAGCATAAAGACTTTTTCATAAATTATTCCCTAAATAAAAATAGTAAAGTAGCCATAGCCAGGAAAAGTCCAAGCCATCCATGATGACCTTCAAGCAGAAGAAGTCCGAACTAAACAGCAGTGTTTCCTCCCTGTAACCTGGGGGGGAAACGGAAGAAAAGAGGCGAAACAAAACGGGTCAGTCAAAAAGACTGAGTAAGCCCTATCTACTATTAGTATAAAAACTAGTAAAGTTAACTGACATGAGAAACTGAGATGAACATAAGCATGATAACAAGATAGGTAAGCTAAATCAAAATAACAGGATGAACTACTGAACTCAGATAAACTAAGATGTCATGATAAATTACGATGTCAAGACAAAACAAGGTATCACATCGTCAGGTTCCTATCAAGTATAATATCCCAAGATATCTATCACGTATAACGTCCCATGGTATCTATCCTGTATATCTGCTCTGCACCTACCGTACTAGTATCCCAACTGTATTACGTGTTATCCGTGAATGACCCTTACTCAAAAGTCGTGTAATGGTCCCTGTCAACCTAATATGCCGCATATATAGGTTACTCAACTCATATGTTTCTTTCCATGTATAAGTTCAGTTCTTTGCCGTAGGCTGTACGGGCTTTCCCATGTAAACGGTTTATCCTTGAAGTTGTTTTGGACTGCAACCCTTGATCTAGTTGTGTTTCCTTACCATGAACTATCGCGCGTCCACTTAGGATTTATGCCACTAGGACCGCTAGGGATTATGCTACCTAATGAACGTTTCCGTGCCTCGGTTTGGGTTTTGGCCACCTAGGACCACTAGGGATTACGCCACCCGTCAACCGCGCCCTTGATCCCACGTATGTATCGTGAATCGTTTTCCATGTCTAGATGCACATGTTCCCCAATGTGCCATCCGAGTTCCGTGCCAGGGCAAATCAAGAAATACGGAACTCGGTCGGGAGCTTTAAATCGTCTGCCGATGCAGATATCAAGGTCTGTTTTTGTACCCGTGGCTATGGTCCCACGTGACCCCTCCCTCAACTACTGAAAGGCAGCCCACGAAAAATCATGTATGAGAACCACTCCACGGCCCTACTATAGCCCACTTTCCTACGGGCCAACCTCACCCATGACTCGATAGCAAGAACATGGTCTGTTGGGGGTTCCCTGCCTTTCCGTACGTACACGATTGACTAAAGATGGTAGGTAGTCGGCGATGTGCTATCCAGGGCAAAAACCAAGAATCTTCGACTCCACGCTAATCCATCCCAGTCTTTAGGTCACTCGCATAGCAACCAAGGCATACTCTTGGCTCTTCTACCGCAGACCTTAACCTCTTGTGAGCCCAGGCGGATCATCTGCAACCTCACAGAGGGATACCAAGAGTATCCTCACGTCCCCCGAAGCTTCCGCTTCGGCACCCAGAGCGCTGGAGCTTTTATCCAAGTCAGATAACTTGCTCCTCCTCGTATACTAAGCGATGACCTACAGTATCAGGTTACTCATCGCTTTGTGAATTAGTCCTATGTCCTTAGCTAAGAATTATTACTTAGTTACCCTTAACTAAGGTTTACCACTTAGCCCCCTTTCCCGTTATCCTTGATTAACCACGGTTTTCTACCTAGTTCTTCTAACTAGGGTTTGTCTTATTGGGTTAAGTGTTATCATTCAAGTCCATGACTTAACCCGCCCACGAATCACGTCAAGATTGGCTAAGTATTTATGTTCAAGACTTAGCCTTACAAGTTGGTTAAGTGTACCCAGAGGCTCATGACTTAACCCTATCGAGTCAAATTGGTCAAGTACTAGTTTACCTTAATCCTATCGGATTATCTTGCTAGATTGATTAAGCATAGATTATCTTAATCCCATCAAATTATCGAGTCGGATTGGTTAAGTATGGGTTAGCTTAACCCCATCCTCTAATCGTACTACGATGGTTAAGTATATTCTAAGAAGGTCTTGTGACTTAACCTTATCAGGTCCGCGTATTAGATTGGTTAAGTGTGGGTTACTTAACCTCATCAAATCATCATGTATATTTGGTTAAGTATAAGTTGCTTTACCCCATTAAATTACCACGTTAAGTTGGTTGAGTATTGGTTACTTAACCTCATTGAATTACCAAGTTTAAATTGGTTAAGTGTTTAACTTAACCCTATCGAATTACCGTGTTTAGATTGGTTAAGTGTGGATTATTTAACCCCATCTAATTACCATGTTTAGATTAGTTAAGTCTTAATTACTTAACCCCATCTAATTACCAAGTCGGATTAGTTAAGTGTAAATTACTTAACCCCATCCCCTAATCATCTTGTATGGTTAAGTGTCATTAAGAAATCAAGTCCGGTCCCACTTAACCTACCCATTCATGTCATATCGGTTAAGTGTCATTAGGCAAATCAAATTACTTAACCTACCCACACTTGTCATGTTTTGTTAGGTACCATTAGCCCAATCAATTTACTTAACCCATTTGTCCATGTCATATTTGGTTAAGAGTCATTAATCAAATTAACTTAACCCTATCCTGTGGCATTAATTACTTAATGCACCTTCACCTCTCACATTAGACTTTGTTGTGGTTACTAGTTAAGCCGGGCGGGTCCGGGTAGTTTTACACCACAACTTGGTCTAACCTCGGGTTCAAGCACAACATGACCAACTTCTCACATTGGGTCCTATTGTTTGCAACTACTAGTTAGGTCGGTCGGTTCCGGGTAGTTTTACGTTGCAAACTCAACCCAACCTCGAGTTGGCCACTTTCATGTTTAGTCTAGTGTCATGTTCATAGTCAAGTTTTCAAGCAATTGGGTAGACCTAACTTAATAGGTAAATTCCCAATGGGTAGACCTAACTTAATAGGTAAATTCCCAAGCTTATGTTTTTATGCATACTTACATGTCAACTTCCATGTTATCTTTCAAGTCATGTTTTCAAGTTGTATTTTCATGTCATATTTAACGTTACATATTGTCATGTTTATACCCATTTACCCAAATCATGTTCATGTCATTATGTTTTCCTCATAATGTGACCCCAACGCTTTTAAACTCGCATATATGTTCGCAAGAACGTAATGGACTAAAAGAAGAGACTTGACAAAGGCATGACAAAAATGGATATTAAGCCACAAGTTAATCATGGTGGCAAATGAGGCACAAATGTGTTCATTAGCTTGCATGTTACATTCTTAAGCCTCAAAACATGCATAAACCCAAACTTGGCACATAAGCGAATCATGGTGACAAAAGACATAGAATGATGACTAGAAACTCGCATACATCATCATATAAGGGTTATGACTTCATATGCAAGTTGACATAATGATTATGAAGATTCTCATGTTGCATAATGCAACATTTCAACATAAAGGTTGTAGCTTTTAGCTCATAGGATCAAGATAATGACTTCATAAACTTGCATAACATGATAGCATGCATCATTCTCAATGACCAAACCCAAACTTTCAACATGAACATTTAACCTCATAGTTAATATCTAAGAGTAGGGAAGGGCTTACATTGCTATGAAGGCCTAAATTGATTTAACTAAAGCTTGTGATGAAGCCTATGCATGCCATCACCCAAAAACCCAAGGATGGATGCCCCAAATCAACAAAAATACCACCTTTATGAACAAAGATCAAAGCTTTTGCCTTGAAATCAACTTGAGAAGCTCTCATACTAACATAGGGACTCTCTTACACTCTCATGATCATGAAACCTCTCATAGAAATGAAGTGGAGGCTAGGATAGTTGAGTGGAGGCCAATAGAGTAGAAATTTGGCCATAGTTTAGTTACATGAGTGAATAATGAGGGTTTAGGGGTAGGTTAGGGGTGTATTTATAGAAGATTAGGCTAGTTAGGACCCTTAGATTAACCCTAGGACCAACCTGAACCGTCAGATTTCAAACCAGGCCCAAAAACCTAGCCAAGATAGAAAATAGGTGCACCAGACCAGAATCAGCCGACAGGGCAAGTCGACAGCCCTGTCGACTTGCCTGTCGACATGCTTGTCGACTTGCAAGTCGACAGCCCTGTCGACAGCCAAGTCGACTTGTCTGGGCGGGAATTTTCCCGCCTGGCCCCATCTCTGCATGTTTCGAAATTCAAATTTCCCGAAAACTTCTTTGGGCCTTAACCGGGTCATACGGACTCCGATTTTCGAAAACTCGGACTCTATTTCGCGTATTTTTCCGAGACGAACGCAATGGCATAGCCCGTTTAACTTGATTCAGAATTTAAAATTAAATTCTGCCTTGATTCTCGTTTTAACATGTTATCGAAATACGGGTTGTTACACATTCACTGCGTAAAATGAAAGGTGATCCAGTTATTTTACCTAATAAATAAGATTTGTATTCTTCACATAATTCAAAATTAAATGATCTCAAAATTCCATCATTATGGAGTTTTGATATACACTTGTTTATTGGGTTAACCGGTAATACTAAAGGTATGTTCGATTTAAATCACTAAATTTAATCCACTCATTATTAATGTCAAGCACATTATAGTTAAGGATTTACAAAGATCATTAACTATTTGTGAAATTCCATACGATATTTCATTTAAATAAAATGAATAACAATTAAACTGGTCTGAACAAGATTTAATGTAACATTTATCTTAAGTGGAATTTCATTATAACAATTATTTTATATAATTAAGCCAGTATAATTAACAAGAATCAACTTCCTATGAAAATCCAGCAACATTTGCTTTATTTCCATTTATAAGTCCACTTGTTCTTTCATAAGATTTCTACTTATTCTGCAATTTCTGTAAATCCACATACATTTATGCGATTTATATTTAGTATCTAATATTAGAAATATGTATAAATAGATTTTATAACGTTTATATCTTAATTGGTTAAAGTCATACTTTAACTCATTTTAGATCCTCTCTTTATTTCTAAAACAATTACGTTTAATTTGTTTGAGGACAATCCTCAAATTTCAATGTTAGTCAAGAAATTGATTTAATTCAATTTATATCCTTCTTAAGGATTAATTTAAATTATCGAGTTATTTATTACTTAATATCTACATTAGATAATAAAATAATAACTGATTCTGTAATAATTATTTAATACAAGATTTTGACAATCAAAATTTATATTAACATAAATGTGTAATTGAAAGTAAAATACGCTCCCACTCAAATTAACATCCCTCTGTTTATATATGTAAATCATTATATACATATAATGGTGTTCCAAGATCCATATCTAGTCATGCCTTGACCCAGCTTTGGCTAAACTCAAAACGCAACCTTTTAGGTAGACATCTTATGTCAATTATTTTTTCTACATAACTCTTGGATCGCATGTTGAACATATTGTTCAGTATTATTCATTTGCTCAAAATATAGAATAATTCATGCTATTGTCTCTAAGGCCATAATCGTATTATGCAGCCTAGTTAAGTCAGACCCAATAATAGGTTGGAGCACCACATTTTACTCCATCGCATATAACCAAAATAAAAGGTGCACAACGCTTTGGCGTTAGTTACAACCATTGATCTTGGACAGTGATGAGTATATTATTGGAAGACTTCACCATGACTTAATATAACAAAATATTTTGCTTTAAAGGGAATTTATAATTCGTAGTGCAAACAATATTAAAGTTATATACACATTGAAATATATGTATTTTATATTCGTAATATAAATGGGATTTAAATATAATATATGAATCATATATTTATGTTTAAATTCAACGATATATAGAGGTAGTGTGCCTATTCTTAACATTTCAAGGAATTCGGTCTTGAACATCATTTCAATATAACCAGATTTAGAGATATCAATATAAGTGGTATTGAACATTTCAATACACGTTTTAAGCATTTCAATGTTTGGGCAATGATCAAAATTACCTTACATTTTAGATATTGCTTTCAAATTTCTAAAGCAACATAATATAAAATGTATTCACATAATTAAACAACTAATTATCCATGCACAAAATCCTATTATACAGCATTAAATAATCCTTGTTTATATTGAAATCTGATTTCAGCATGTAAAACAGTTTTAACAGTTTGGATTTAAACCGTATACACAATAAAACAGTAAAGCACTGTTTTGGAATATAATAATGCACAGATTTATCATAAACTACATTTATCAAATACAGTAAAGATTCAACTAAACTTCAATTCAAAACAGTTGCAAACAGACTTCCCACACCAGAATTAAAACAAGGTTAGACGCTATCAAACATAGTTAAAACACTGCATTATTTTACACCTGTTTCAAACATCCATTTGAATACAGCAAAACAGTTTAGCATTATACTTGTACATCAATATGTACAAAGCAATAAGATCAGAGAAATGTAATATCATATATTGTCGAGCTTTCTTCCTTTTTGAATTGGCCTTTCTACTGAAACAATTTCAGCATTTTCGACTCCTGTAAACATGAAACAATTTCAATCCATGAGTTTTGGCAGATTTAAATACATCATATGTATTTAACATTTCTGCATTTACATATATATACACTAAACATATATATAACATCTTTATGCAGTAAAATAACAGTTCCATATCAGATATAGATCAGTATTAGTAGTGGATGAAAGGTGTACATATATGATCCAGTCAAAATACACACACACATACAGACACACACACACACACACACACACACACACACACACATATATATGTATATATACATATGCGTATATGTATGTGTATATATAAATAATATATAAAATAACAGATCCATATTTGAAAGGAGAAAGTATATTCGACAATCCAGTAAACATGATCAGCATTAAGTCCATGGAGATCATAGTAGGATATATTAAGATTTTAGGGATATCTAAATATCCAGATTTACACATCATGGGTATATGTGTTATTGTAAATCAAACATACAGTTTTAATTTATGGATTGATCAAAATTGGGATCCTTGTGTTGATGGTTCATAACCAGCAATTTTATATCTTAGTTTATATATTAGTGTTAGCAGGTGTTATAGAGTATGGACCTCTTTTATATTCAATCATTTTTCAAATCAAACACAATGAATACTATATGTCAGGAGCATCTAATGTCCTTTAATCACTCATTACAAAACCAGGTCCAAAACTTTTGAACATATATATATAAATAATGTCATTATCATATACAAGCCTGAAATGTGTGTTCAAGATTGTACATAATTTCATCATATAATCTAAACAAATTTATAATAAGATAACATTTACAGGAGATGCTAATCTGGCAGCAGACCAACTATCCTTATTTTATGAAACCCTTTTCATGTATATATCAAGTAATTGTACGATAAACAGCCAATATCAATCATCAATGCATGTCAATCCAGATTCAGGATATTCAGATACATATACTTAAGGTAAGTCATACTTGCCTAGGATATATGTTTACAGATATCTTTATACATATCCTCGCATTAATGAATTTGTACCATTTATAGAATGATTATAGTATATAGAATAATCAAGCAGTTCATTGATGCAAACTCATATATCATGATATATTGTTTTCAATCTACAACATATACATGGGAACTAACAGAACACATATATCATATCATATAAATATATATATATATGTATGTATATATTAGAATTACTATATCTAATATAGAATTCAGCTATGTAAATACAACTTTTGATCTAATAAAATTCATAAATTTTATATTTCCAACTCTAAATAGTTGTGGAAATCTGTAAATCAAATTTACAAATCAAAATCAGTATACATATATGATCAATATATATTTTTTTAAAAAAAAAAATCCCTTTATCCACATATTTATAATATTAAATCCCAAGATTCAAGATGATTCGAAATCATTGAATCAACAATGGTCATCCACCAAAGTAATAATGGTATAAATCAATGAATACAAATCAATTTCATGTATTAATGACTTTTCTTACAATAACATAATATTGAACCAACATTTGATCAGCAATATAAATATATATTAAAATAGAAGTATTTTAATTAAACTTGAACTGGTGCAAGTTAAACATGTATATATTTTACAAATTGTAAATGAATTTAAAACACCCTACTAATGTAAATATATATTAGCAAAGATATAAGTTGAATCATATTCTAAATAATAAATCCAAATCCAGTTTTAATACATACAACTTCACAAGCAGCATGTATATAATAAAAGAAATCAAAACAGGAAATTAAATCCATTATTAATTCATGACAGACACAACTGCATTATCTATTCACTATTTAATAGAAAATGACTGATTCAACACCATGTTTAATTATATTTATAGTTAATATGTCAAATATAAATTTATGACTTCCCTTTTACACTTTGTATCAGTATACAATATAAAAGGTATCATATAAATATAAGAATAAGATCACGTATCCAGTATAACTGGAAAAATGGAATCTGCTATGTAACTTGTAGAACATATCACTTATATGTGTATACAGACTCCTCATGAATCAGCAAAACCAGATTTATAATCTAATCATATAACTTGATTATAAGATCACAAAGATCAAATTAATAGATAGGATATATCAGGAAAATATGTATACTAAAAAAAATATGATCCCTAACATGACAGTACTAAAGTTCATAGCTCTGTCATATGTCCTAGTATGTAACAGAACAGGGTTATTTTAAATATAAAATACCCACCTCCAGATTAATTATTAATTTACATCAAGATATTATATCAAATATAAAATCAAATTTTATACTGAAACATACTCTGGGTTTTTGAATATACTCAATTTTAGTTCTATTCAAAATAAATCAGTGTTCTCAACACTGTGCAAAATTGCAAGTATATTCGAATTCATTTAAAGTGGATTAAACGATTTAACCCAAATGAATTGAATTCATACAACTAAATCAACACAGTTTAAATCTTCTTCAGGAATCGTTCCTTATTCATCAGATTCAACAATCCAGAATCAAAACCCCTAATTTCTATATCCTACGCTTTCGATCAGATCCGAATTCAAACAAATACAAACCTAAAACCAATGTTCAATCTATAATTTCTCGCAATTAACCTCGCTCTGATACCACTGTAGGTTTCAAATCGATCTGAATCGAAACCCTAATTTTATTTTAACAACTTAAAAGGGGATCTTATGCGGAAATTTTAAATCGAACATTCAGAATAATTGGAGTTAAAGATTCATACCTTACGAGCCGAATCTATGAAGATCCAACGAAATCAAATCGAATGAAAGAGGGATGGTGCATCGAATCAAAAAGCATAGCATATCGCCGGCTCTCCATAGGTTATCCACAAGAACACCTTCCTCTTTCGATCGAATCGGGAAAAGGAATTGAAGAAGAAGACGGTGCTAGCCGCCATGATACTTTATGGTTTTTGTTTGGAATGGTATTGTCGGCTATACATTATCACATATATATTGCCTAGGGTTAGCCCGTTTTTCTCCCCTTATACAAAGGATTCAAATATCCTTTTAATGACCAAGCTTAACCCAAAAGAATAGGATTCTTTTAAATATTTATTCCAACTATAAATAAAATATTAACAACTTAATATTTTATTCGTCCAAAATATTTTCTTCTTCATAATGTTCTATATTGTGTGACCCTACAGGTTACTACAACGTTGGCAATAATTTAAATCGTATTTAAATTATAAAAAGTGAGTGGTATCTAGCAACACATCACTGCTACCCAAGTTATAACAATATTATCGATTCGATACAACCTTTCTGTGACCAATGTATCAATGTAATATAATCCCTTTAACCAGTATATCCAGGATTAAACTCAAGGCATGGATCGTATCATCCTCTTTATAATTTAATCCGTTTTTCTTGGTCGATGAGTAGACTGTTTAAAACAAATCAATATTTGAGCACGGCCATGCATTTCACAGTCTCACTCAATCAAGAGGCCCATGGATATCACTACAATTACATCGTAGGGTTAAATCCCATCTAGATCATTCATAATTTTCATTCGACTCTAGATGTATCCAATAATCACCGTTATCGTTACTCTGTTACGAATAACTTTAAATGATATCAAAACACAAATATCCTCGAATAAAATTATAATGATTTCAGGTCTGAGGACCATTACATCACTGTCACTATGAAAATAACTTATGATACTGTTAATTATATTCCATGGAGTTATCTCACGGTGGGTCAGCCCAATACGCTATTCTCCAATACGTATTTATATCTTGACTTTAATATCATGTATATTAATGATCAATGAGATGTGATCATCAGCCAATCAATATACTAGTCTCAACGCTTTATTGCTGTCCTATATAAACAATAAAACTCGACTAGGGACATTTAAGAATTATAATACTTAATAATTATATAATCTCAAATTCAGTCTTACTCGAACTATATAATTCCATATTATTATTCTAAGGACTTCTATTATATTATTATTTATATTACGCAGTAAATACAATATAATAGAATAATATTTTATTCCAAATAAAATAATAACATCAACAGTGTTATCAATCTTATCAAATGAATTGCCTCTAGGGCATAAACTCTAACATTAACCTAGCCCCCTCTACTATGGGTAGGGAAAAAGACTAATACACTATCCCCGGGGGATGCCTTGTCCTGACCAACTTTTGGTGATGACAAGGGATTTGATCCTTTTTTCAACTAGACCTCTTTCTGGTTTCTTTTGAGCTATTGAAAGTGTTTCTGTGCCCTCGATTACATTATCATCTTTGGACGAATTTTTTTTTTCGTATTCCTTTATTGTTGAGAAGTAGGGTCTTAAATGTTCAGAGTTAAATGTTCTCGGAACAAGATCTCCATTAGGTCTGCACAGTCAATATGTTTAGGGTATAACTTCTTGATGAACTACCAAGGGTCCCTCCCAATTTGGGCCGAGAGGACCATCCGCTGGGTTCTTCGTGTTAGCCATCACCCTTCGTAAAACTAACTCCCCTTTTGTGAGAGTTCTAGTTCTGACCTTCGTATTATAGTGTTTCGTAATTCTTCTTTGATATTTGGCTATTCTGATCATAGCCTCATCTCTTAATCCTTGTATTAGGTCTAGGGATTCCTTTCTTAGTTGTTGATTGAGATTAAATGCATATGTTATCCTTTTATGCGACGGGATTTCAACCTCAAGCGGAATCATAGCTTCATAGTCGTAAGTCAAGGAAAAAGGGGTGTGTCCCGTTGTTGTCTAAGCAGAGGTTCTGTACACCCAAATCACTAAATGCAACTCTTCGGCCCAATTCCCTTTGGCTTGGTTTAGGCGATTTTTAAGGATTGTCTTTATGGTTTTGTTGGCAGCTTCGACAGCTTCGTTGGCCTTCGGATGGCTACCGAGGAAAAACTCTTAATAATTCCATTTTTCTCACAAAATAGAGTGAATTCTTCGCTCTAAAATTGAGTTCCATTATCTGATATGATTTTGTGAGGGATTCCAAAGCGGGTAACAATATTCTTTACTATGAATCTTAACACCTTTTTAGACGTGATTGTTGGAAGGGGTTCGGCTTCCACCCATTTGGTAAAGTAGACAATGCCTACTACGGCATATTTGGCTTCGCCTTTGGAGATTGGTAAGGGTCTGATTAAATCGATCCCCCATACGTCGAAAGGCCAGGGGTTCGAGATGGTAGTTAGCTCGCTAGGATGAAGCCATGCCACCCTAGAGTACCTTTGACACTTTTCACATTTTTTGATGTACTCAACTGCTTGATTAATCATCTGTGACCAATAATAACCCTGTCGCATAACCTTATTGGCCAGCTTAATTCCACTGGAATGGTCTCCGCACCACCCTTCATGAGCTTCTTTCAACAGGCTAAGCCCATCTTTGGGACTTACACATCTTAAGCAAGGAAGCAAACGCCCCTTTTATAAAGTATATTATTTGTAATCACAAATGTGGGAGTCAAGTGTTTGATCCTTCTCGCGTCCTGCTTACTGAGGGGCAAGGTCATGTTCAAGAGGTAGTCCACTATGGGAATCATCCACGTGTTTTCATGGTGGTGGTAAGTTTCTATTAAGGGAGTTTCCTCATTGATGTTTCCCTCTCTTTTTTCTTCGTCTCCCCTTCTCAAGGTATGGGATCTGGTTAGAACTAACAATTTTTTCCCTATTTCCAATTCTTCTTTCTCAATACTAGGTTTTCCTGATAACCCACGGGAATTACTCGAGTTTCGGGGGAGGCCCTGGGAACTGAATAACTTGGCTAATGAATCCGCTTGAGTATTCTCCCCGCGGGTTATCTGATGGACTAAGAAATCTTCAAACCGGGAAAGCATCTTTAATACCCTCTTCACATATAGGATTAGCCATGCGTCCTTAGTTTGATAAGTTTTCTTTATCCGATTCACCATTAGTTGTGAATCACTAAAGATTTCTATCCAAGGTATTTTCAACTGTAATGCCAAATTTAGACCAGCTATCATTGACTCATATTCGGCTATGTTGTTAGTCGCTGGAAACCCTAACTTCATGGCATAGTGAAACCAGTGTCCGTCAGGGGTAATTATAATGTAGCATGCGCCCGCCCCTTGTTCTTTAGAAGCTCCATCTACAAAAAGTTGCCACTTAGCCTTTAAATCATTCTCCTTAACTGATTGTTATGAAATGAAGCTTATGCATTAATTTATGAAGTCTGCGAGGGCTTGTCCTTTAATCAACGCTCGAGGGTGGAACTCAATCTTGTATTGCTAAGCTTGATACCCCATTTGATTAACCTCCCTGAGGTTTCTAGTTTGTTGAACACCTGCTTAAGCGGGAAACTAGATAAAACCCTAACGGGGTAAGCTTGGAAGTACCCTCTGAGCTTCTATGTGGAAAGTACCAGGCAATACGCTAGCTTCTCTATCATAGGGTATCGGGTTTCTACGTCCTTTAGCCTTCGGCTAACGTAGTAGATGGGGTGCTGAGTTCCATTACTTTCTCTTATTAGGACTAAGCTTACCGCATGTTTTGAAACAACCATATATATGTATATATCTTCCCCTTTCTTGGGGCTAGATAGGATCGGAGTTGTTCCCATGTAAACTTTCAATTCTTGGAACGCCCTCCTACATTCTTCGTTCCGTTCAAAAATTTTATTTTTCTTTATAACATTAAAGAAATGAACACACTTGTCAATGGATTTGGAGATGAACCTACTAAGGGCTGCCACTTTTCCGTTTAAACCCATGACTTCTTTGTTGGTTCTAAGTTCTTCCATATCCTTTATGGCCTAAATTTGGTCAGGACTATCTATGATTCCTTGTTCACACACCACATATCACAAAATTTCCCAGATTGAACTTCGAAAGAACACTTTTACGGATTTAACTTCATTTGATAACTCCTCAAGACATCCAAAATTTCTTCCAAGTCCTTTAGATGGTTCTCTGTTTTGGTGGATTTCACTAGCATATCATTTTCATATAACTCTATATTGTGCCCTATCTGTTCTTGGAACATCCTGTTTACTAGTCTTTGGTATGTTGCTCCTGCATTTTTTAGCCCGAAGGGCAATACTTCATAGCAAAATGTTCCCCAATCAGTGATAAAGCTTGTATGCTCCTCGTCGGGTTTATGCATCGGAATTTGGTTGTACCACGAATAAGCTTCCATAAGGGATAATATCTTGTGACCACTCATGGCATCGACTAGCTGGTCAATCTGTGGAAGGGGATAGTAGTCCTTCGGGTATGCCTTGTTTAAATCTGTGTAATCGTTGTACGTTCTCTATTTCCCATTATATTTCTTCACTAACATGGGATTGGCTAACTATTTCGGGTATAGGACTTCCCGGATAAATCCATTAGCGTCTAGCCTTTTGACTTCTTCCTTTAAAGCTTCTAACCGGTCTTTATTCTATTATCTTTTCTTTTGCCGAACTGTGAGCATTGAAGGATCAATGTTCAAGGCACGACTCATGGTAGAAGGATTGATACCGATCATGTCTAATTTGGTCCAGGTGAAGACATCTTTGTTGAGCTGCAGGAACCGAATTAGGTTGAAGTTAAGAGGCTTTGACAGCCTTCTCCCTATTTGACAACCTTCAACTTATCCTATGAATCAACGTTCACCTCTTCCACATCTTCTATTGGTTTCATCCTTTTGATGTCCCCTCTAGAATCTAAATCAGTGATAATTTCTCATTCTTCAGTCGAGTTCACAACATCGGCTCTCTTCCTCTTTCTTTTCAAAGAAATGTACCTACCATTTGCACGTTTGTCAGTTTTATTAGTTTTTATTTTAGGGTCGAATATGGGATGTAAGAATCCCCTATTCGAAGGTATAAAAGCAGTAGAAGGATCAAAGTACGAAGAACACTCCCTCTTATATTTGTCAATTATTGCAAAGTACAATTCGCGGGAACTAAATTATTCCCCCTGATAGTACCCCATCCTTGCTTGGTTAGAAATTTAACATGAGATACAAAAGAGTTCGTCTCCTCCAAAGTCGGTCGTCCAAAGAAGGCTTTGTAATAGGATGGTTGATCGATCACAACGAAGAGAGTCTCGAAGGTCCTATGAAGTGGGACAATCCGACTTGAACCAAAAGGTTGATTTGTCCTACCGAAGTCGATCTATTATTGTTGAAGCCAAAGATTGGCTATTGCTTGGCTCTAATTTCTTCTCAGAGATTCCCATCTGGTCGAAAGCATGTTTGAAGATGACATTGACGGTGCTTCCAGTATCCACAAGGATTTAAGAAACAACCGAGAGCCCTATTTGTGTTGTTATCATGAGGGGATCATTATGTGGGTGGCAGACCCCCTTCTTCATTTCTTCTGGAGAAACCACTAAGTTGTGCATTTTGAGAGCATAGTGTGCGTTCTTCAACGATGGCTCCTTTTGAATAGAGAATATTCCCTCCATGGATTCCTTTATGTACTGACTCCTAGCTCTCGAGCAGCTTTCGGCAGGGTGTGGTCCCCTGTGGATTACATTGATTGGATTAATGGGTGGACCCAAGTCTAGGTTACCCTCTTCCATAGTAGTCCCTATCGTATTCACTGAAACCTTCTATTGCCCATTTGTATGCTGAACTGGTGTTGTCTTGTTCAGAACAAATTCTTTTAGTTGTCCCTCTCGGATCAACTACTGAAAAATCTTATCCAGTACCTTGAACTCATCAGTCTTATGTCTGTTGGTCTTGTGGAATTCACATTATTTACCGTCGGAATGAGGTTTCGGGCAATTCTTGGCTTTGAACGAGAAGGGGAAGTTATTAACCCTATCAATCGCAATAGCGTATATGAATGAGATGCGCTTGTTTAGAGCAACCGGGTTGGTACTAGAGTCTTCCCATCTTGATCTCATTTTGTTTCCCTCCAGGGGCCTTCGTCCAAAGCTCGACTTTCCTCCTTCCCCTCGAGGCCCGAACTTTCTCTTTGTGATGTATAACTCGTCCATGCGAATAAACTTGTCGCCTTGAAAGTGAAAATCCTGCAAGTCTTTACAGTCGTGAATGTATAATTCCTTCCAGAAGGGGGTATTTTCTATTAACCCCAAATGCACGGTGATTAACTTGTCACTGTCGTTGATATTCTTGTCCTTTAATGCCTAGATGTTGAACCTTTTTAGATAGTCTCCTAGAGACACCCCTTGCCTTTGTTTGATTTTAGCGATGACTGTGTAGTCGACTGTTGGATCTTTGCAAATGTAGAACTATGCGGAAAATTCGTAGAGGAATTGTTTCCATGAATAAATGGTGTTCTCTATATACTGACGATACCATTTTGCTGCTTCCCCTTGGAAGTTCACCAGGAAGAGACTACAATTGATAGCGCCAGTGGCATTGCAGAGATCCATTTGACTGACGAAAGCTATCAGATGATCGTCAGGGTAAGTTGTCTCGAGATACTTTATGGTTGGAACCTTCACTCTCGATGGTATTGCGGTGTTCATAATTTCATCGATGAAAGGTGCTACCCTTTCAGTGTCGTTAACCATGTCGTCCTGGGTCATGTATCCCTTGCTTCCTAGCAGGTCTTTAACGGTCTTTTGGGCAAAGTCTTTAAGATAAGCTTCCACGTCGTCATAGTTTGCTCTCTTGGGATCATAATCTTCGGAAGTGGAACTCCCTGACTATTCTGCTCGCATTGGTTTCCTTGATGATTTATTCCCGTCAAATGGACTTCTTTTTCTTGGAGGAAGCCGTCTTGAGCTTTTCCTTTACTTCTGAGTACAGACCGGGAGCCTTCCTTTCGGAGACTCATTCGTTTCTCTCTGACTAGATTTGGTGAGCTTTGAAGACCTCTGTACTTGAGCAGCATTTATCTGAACTTGCATCTCTTGGAGTTTCTTTTCCAAGGCCATAATTCTTGCAGCATTACCTTCCATAACATTTGAGGGCAGTGTTGGGTTGGATGTGGCTCCTCTTTCACTATTGTTCAAATTAAGTGTTAGCTCCATGTTACCTTCAAGGGTCGCATCAGGAGCCGGTTCCTTGTTTTGATCTTCCAATCTTTTTGATTTCATCTTTCCTAACATGGAGCAATAAATTTACCCGGTTAATTTTTGATAGATTAACCACAAGGTTGGAGGTTCAGACCCTCCTTCTAGCGCCAAAATGTTAATGATATTTTCCGTCAACACCCGGAATGAGTTGTATGGAGCAAATATTTAAACAGAATGGTATGACTACGATCAAAGGTCACCGAGAGACAGTTTAAAGTCAGTGTTCCTTAGCTAAATCAGCCATTTCCACCAAGAAATATTCATTTAGCTTGATACCACTCGAACTTTTTGTAATCAACTATCCCTTAGATCGTGGGCTAGACGATATACATTGTGATAAGAAGAAAATAGGCTAATACTTCCCAATACATGGATGATAAGGACATTGCAACACTTATTGACTTAAATGATCCTTTCGCATTAGATCAGCCCAGAGGAGCTCTGATTGCTTCAGTGATCAAGCTATCAGTTTGCAATTAACCTATATCCCGGAATTGAGCTGCAATTAGGCTCAATATGAAAGGGTTGATCCACATTACCAATCCCCTGAGATAAAGAGAAGAAGATCTCATGTTTTCACGATGCCTCTTCCCTTTAAGAGGGTTTCGTGGTCGGTCCTTCTATACAAAAAGGGTTAGTGTTAACTCCCTATTCCATCGTAAACGACACAATATGATTATCAAATCGCGAAAAATATTTAAGCCCTCGATTTCTTCATTCATAAATTGCTGATATATTACAAGATTTGTCGAAATTCCCAATCTAATGCGCAAATGACGATTTTGTTCTCTTCAAAAAGAAAGAGTAAGATTGAAAAGAGAAATAGTTGATGAAAAATAAAAAATCGTCCCCTCACTATGGGGATCCTGGGGTCTATTTATAGGGAAAGAGGGACCCCTAATTTCTATTGTCGGGCTATTGGGCCTGTGTGCGGGTCCTTACCGATAGCATTTTCTTGGTCTTGGACCTTTCGCTTTTCGGCCGACTCTGTGGTGCCAATTATAATCTTCAATAGTGAGGGTCTTGGTCAATTAAAGCTCCTTTAAGACTAATATGAGCTTGTCGACGCGGTAGTTTCCGGATGGCCTTTGAACTTCTGGAAGAAGCCCCTGGGTGTAGGCTTTCAGACGTAAGCTTCTGGAGTAGGCTTCCGGCATTCCCGTGAATACTTAGAAGAGCTTGTCCTCATGATGTATGTAGGTGGTTGCCGGTTTGAAACCACTGTTGGTCTCTTGACCAGGTAGATTAGTATGAATTGCATGTATCTCTACTTGGGTTCCAGTTAGCCTTCTAGTAGAGCTTTGGTATAGTCTGGTTTTCCGGAAGGTGGCTCCCGGTGATGCTTCTATTGTCGGTCAATGTATCATTTCGTTATTTTCACTTGATGTTTCAGAAGCTGGTTCCGGGTAATCCTTATGCATCTCTGGCTTGGTTTTCTTGGTGTCTTTGCCTGTTGGCGTATCGGTGTCAAGTAGATTAATACCGATGACCTTTCCATCAGTGGGGTTCCTGACTCTTTCCTTCTTTACTTCTGATTTTTGGTGCCATTTCACCATAAAATACTCCTTCTGGGGTTGACCTTTTCGGATGGATCCTGTCGGATAGACTCTGCTGGTATTCTATATTTTCTGAGTTCCTTTCTTCCTGAATGGTGTTGGTTTATGCTGCTTCCAGATTGTCCTCCCCTACTCCCTGTTCTTTCTTTCATTTGGCTCTTTGCTTCCGGGAGATTATTCTTTGCTTGTGTTTGTCCAGTACCAATTCACCGTCAGCCTGCATTTAAGATTTAATTTTAGTAGTAACATAAATCAATATTTTTGTTACTTAATTCATGGTATTTTGATTATAACTTTAATTATAAATGTCAGTGGTGTGAAATAACTGTTTAGTAGTAAAAGAAACCATGGTCATATATTATCATATTCTCTATCAATACTCTCTTTAAAAACTTTGTAGGTGGCGGAGAATCCAAAATGAAGTAGGTTGGTTTGATAAATGCTAGTGGAATGAAGTAAGAGAACCACGATGGATAGCATTGACCTTCAGATCATAATTATAATGACTAAAACAAGAGCCATATATATGCCAACTAAGTTAGCTCCTCTTAGTGTACATGCTTCTTTGATGCTGTATCTCTTTCTCTATGAATGATTGTGCACTCCTTTGATTATGGGAGTATTAACGGAGTTGGGCGGTAGTTTCGGCTATGCGTTACCACCAACCTGGGTCTGCAATCCAGAAGAATCCTACCGCTAGGTATAGCCTTGTACTTTGTCATATTATCCTACCATTCCCCCTACGATTTCGATTTGCATTGTACCTATGGATAGTCCTCTGATAACTACTAATTTACGGATCATTTTAGGGTATCTGTATAGACTACGATAGTATAAACAGTGGAAGGGTAGTAATGGTAATCCCTCTTACACTATTTTCAATAGTATATTAACCATAGACACTATTATAATAGTGTACTGTATTATATGATATCTATTTTAATAGATCCTTAAGGGATTGGAATCCCAAACATCCATTAAATTACTCATGCATTTAATTCTTGAGTTGATTCACTATTGAGAATGTTAGTCTTAACTCGAGTGTTTTGTTTTCGACTTTATGCTAGGGTCAGATTGAGGAATTCAGCTTTAGTGTTCATCTTTTGGGAGCTGGAGATATATTAGAGATTCAACATATTATCTATTTGTTGTTGCTATCTTAATGATTTCGTCATTCTATTTTTATCATTTTCTTATGTACGAGGCAATTATGTATCTATTATTTTCTTAAATATTAATTTATGACTCTAATATTATGTATGTTTTTTTTAGATTTTGTGATTTGCAGCTTTATGAACTACTATGTTGTTTATTCCGCTGTGAGCTATTCTGCAATTTTTTATCTGTGATCTGTCTATGTTCTGTGATTTGATTTTTTAAACCTCATACTTAACCAATCTATTGTTTTGAATATTTTAAGTTGGTTCTATCATCGGCTTAAAATGCTTGAAAAGGCAGGTCATTACACAGAGCGTAGTCCCACAACCCGTTTAAGACATGTGGTGATTAAGGATTACGATGTAGTCACGATAATTAAGACATGTAAGGGGAAGTTTGGATGTATTACATGCGTAATATTCACCATATCAATTGGTGTAGTCTCCTGAGATTAGTGCATCTGTCAGTCTCCCTTACTTGTTCTGGTATATGTGTAGTCAAGTACAAGATTATACTAGAGAATGTGTGTTGAGTATGATCAATTATTGTATCCTTCTTCCGCATGTGTCACATATTATCTTTTTGGCGTATCTCCAAATTCTGTTATATGATATTTGAGATGATCATTCATTATTTGAGATCCAATTTGCCTACTAAATCCTTTACTGGTGAATCTAGATCATTCCTACGCTTTTGCGTATTGATGTTTATTTATTAATGTAGAGGATATTTATTTTAGATATTGCGTGATATTTGGATTTAGAGTTGATTTTGGAATTAGAATAAAACCTATTAGACATGTATGATTTACCCATTTATACTAACTCTATGGTTTTATTTTGTTGAATTTTACAGGTGAAAACATCTTGCATTAGATTGGGATGATATTTTCTTATGTTATTTTTATTCAATATACTTCAAATACTGTATATTATTTATATTAGATTTAGATATAATTTGACCTGTTTATTATTTAAATAATACTTGGTCATTCTGAGATGTGACAGGTACAAGGACATAGAGAACAACTTGTATTATACAGGGCATAGAGGAGTATAAATATTTCATATATTTGACTATTATTTGGTACTATGTGGATTTCGACATATATATTGAAATGATGTATACTAAATATGTATCATCAATTACACGTATTATATTTTATGTCTATGTTTGAATCTATGGTTTTTTATTCTGTATATTATATATTGTTTTATCTTAGAGGCGCATATATTTATTGTTTTATATTGATATTGAGTACGTATAAATGAGTTATATTTTAGAAATGTTAATATGTACAAATGTTAGTTCAAGAGAATTTCACGTTTATGTCCTGACAGTCTCATTCTCTGTATTATCTAATAGTGTTATTTTGTCATGCTCTTGGGTAACACATGTATAACAGTATGGTCCTGGTAATCTATATTGGCATAATAATTTTATATAGTATTGGATCTGAATTCTCTTCTTCTAAAGAGAATTTCAAGAATTAAAATATTCATTTAAACTGTTTTCAAGGAAATAATAAGAGTATTTAACTAAAGGTAATAGTTATCTTATCACAATTAGCTAAATTGTATTAGGATAAATGTGACTTAGAAGATTAAAGAGCCAGCTGGACTGAAGTGGTATCATCTTTTATACTTCACATATATAACAACACCGAATCGTACATCGTAGTAAAATAAAATATAATACATATATATATAACAATCTTTGAAATAGAAAATTGAACTTACATGCATTATCAGAGTATATCACATATACAACACAGCGGGATAAACTCTATATAACTAACATTAAAGCCTCCTGCTCGAAGCTCCTCCAAGCATATCTATAAACACCTGAACTACTTGACTGTCTATACAAATTTGGGCACCCAAGAGTTTAGGGTAAAACAAAACAAAATAACTTTGGGTCAGTCATGGGACCGGTGTTAGTAAACTCCAAACCATTGGTTTAACTTTTAAAAATCCTTTTTAAAAGAAAGGATAATCGTAAGACCGATGCACACATAAACACAGATGGTTTTTACCTTACGACAACCCAAAAATCAATAATATTTTGATATTATAATTGTGTCTAAATCAAATAAATAGCAATCTAGTAGAATGCTTGCATCTCACGCTCTACATACATAGTATACAATCAAAACCACAGGCTCTTATCAGATAATGGATTCCAACTGGCAAGGTATGGGACCACCTTTCGAATGTACTCTCACCAACAGTTGGGATCAGCAACCGTTCCAAAGCAACAGCAAAGATAAGATAAAGAAGCAAAAGGATTTTCTCTAGATCAGGTGACAATACACTCCAATTGGGTGCGACCCACTTAGCCATGCGACCTACCCGATTTTATATCATTTCCCGGTTGTTAGGCTTGAGGTTACGATTACTTACCCCTTATTGATAGCACAATCACTTTGGATGCCAAATTGTCAGATCCGTTAATCATTAATTGATTTGAATAAATATATTCAGGATATTACGCTAAGAGAATAAATTCTTTGCCACCATACGTATATTTGTACCGACCAACATATGCGATCATTGGAATACTCTGTTAGACATTCGTATATACAAGTTCGTTCTGGGACTAAACGAAATCGAAGGCACAATTTTCAATGATCCATCTTAGACAATTTCTACCTAGGACTAACAGAAAAAGACCTTGAATTTTACTCCGTCTTCGATTGTCTTCATATAATCTGATTC
This sequence comes from Allium sativum, assembly GCA_030737875.1. Lineage (NCBI taxonomy): Eukaryota > Viridiplantae > Streptophyta > Magnoliopsida > Asparagales > Amaryllidaceae > Allium > Allium sativum. The sequence goes on from CM060912.1 coordinate 7,455,574, forward strand.
GTAATGCTACTGTTAATACGAGGTGGTTCTCGGATAATAATCCAACCAATCTCTCCATATTGACAATGATATTAGCCAATACTTCGATATTCTGTTAATTAACTATCAAAGAAAAACAAACATTCATTCAAAGCATTAAATAATCACCGAACTCTTTATTTCATTAATTAAATCACTTCTCCATCTCCTTATCAGTATTTGTTAATCCAATATTTTCAACAATCATCTTGGCCTCTTACACTATTTGGAAAATTTTCATATATAACTTCTTTTAATTTATATACTTAGAAAATATCTTCTATTTATAATTGGAAAACATTCCAATTACTTATCTCTTTCCCAAACTCATTTATTTCTATACTTAGGAAATATTCATTATTATATTTCCAAACTTCCTGTTACTTGGGTTAAGACGAATGCTGTGTAAAACATCGTTACAACAACCCAAAATATTGCATTTAACTAAATCTTATTTAAACATTGATCTTCAAGACTGGATCTTTCTATTTATCAGTTAATAATAAAATCAATCAAGTTGGGGTATAAATAAACTGAATAACATTGTTAACTTCAAAACGGAGAAGACTACTAATCTCGAATAAAACCAATTATCCATTTTCTTAAATGTGTGTGCGTTTCTCTTTTTATTCTTAATAGATTTGAATTTATAGATTTCCTTTTTGTTTATACTATTCTATTTTAAGTTCGTTTCCTTATCGAACTCTATACATATTGATATATTGATTTCTAGTTATCAAATTTTCATAAAAATATTCTAACTACTTACATTTGTGGAAAATTTCCCCAGCATCTCTTTTGTACTGCTCAATCGGTACAACTACAACTCGTCTCTATATGCTCTTTCCATTCAAAAAGAAAATCAAAAAGCCAAGCAGCTTGCCCAATAGACTCATAAAATCTCATATGGAATTTAATCGTGTACCTTTTGTCAGGGACTCAAAATATAACCTTCATTCTCTTCATTCCAAACTTGCTTAACATATATCTAAACATTCCCAGTTTATTCTAACTCAACCCAATCGTTTTTAAATCAATTTGCTAATACATTCTCTAATGATCTCTTTTGCCTATTTTACTTTCACGTTCATTCATATTTTTAGTTTGCTCATAAATCAATCGAATGTCATTTCCAACTCAAGTTTCATATTCAATTTCGAATATAAATTCACAAACCACATTCACTTATTTAAAGTTCAGTTTCGATCCAAAACTCTATTCGATAATTAAAAATCTGATTTTTGTTTGAAAAATCAATTCACTTACTCCACTTGAGTTCACATTTATTTTATAACTCAATTCTGGTTTTTTATAATGAAAATATTTATTTAATCGTTATAATTTATAAACGATTATATCGCTGTTTTTCTAGAAATTTGATTTTGACATAACTCAAAATCTATAAGATGAAATTCATAATTTTTCTCTTCCATGAGAAAATTATTATTCAGTGGGTCCTGACGATTCTTATTTCAAAGAATTCCGACTTAAATTGAATTCTATATACTTAATTGAAGTTTGAAAACGTTAAATTACGAACTACCGCGTTGCAGTAAGCTTGTTTTAGTTACACTTAAATATAAACATTTAAACTTCGTTTATTAATAAATTTCAACTCCATTATTATATATTTTAATATATATATATATATATATATATTAAACCAATTTTCCCAATCAAACTTAATATTTCTGATTATCCCTAATCGTCGATTTTTCCATAATTCAGTTATAAATTATTTTATAATTCAGTCTTCTATACTGAATTCCAATTCCCTTTGAAATAAATTATTTTATAAAATTTGATGTAATCGAATTTCAGTTATAAATTCGTTGGATTTTCTCAATTCAGTTTATATTCCGAATTCCAAAATAAAATATATCATTCCATTTTCAAAATGTTTTCCAATTCACTTTTAAATTCATACTCGAATACAAACTTCAAAATCATCTAGTGATAATTTATTTTACTGGATTTATAAACATCGCTTAAAAATTCATATTCCTTGTTTTATACATTAAAACAAGTTCCATTTCAAAATCTACTTGGCACTCGATTCCTTCTTTGGAATATTTTATTATTATAACTTATATGTATATATATATATATATATATAATTGTAGAATCTATTTCCATATTTAATTTCAGTTTCTATCTAATACAATTTAAATATCCTATCTGGAAATAATTTATATTTATAAATTCAACACAGTCAAATTGAAATCATAATTCCGTGTGGACTTATTTTAATTCAATTTACATTCCAAACATCAGAATAGATTTCATCGTTTCTCTTTGAAACTAATTTCAATCCCCCTTTATAAATTCACATTTTAATTTACACTCCCCAAATTTTCCAATGATAAATTTTCAGTTCATTTATAAACATCATTTATAAATGAACTGCTTGTTTTTATTATTTAAAAAAAGTTAATATTTCCTACCCCATTCGAAATTCAAATTCTATTTTAGAAAAATAAAATTTCCTTTTAAATCTAAAAATTCATTTTCATGATACTTTTATATATCAATATTTAGGGCCAGTAATATTCAAACATCCAAAACACCCAACTATTAATCATAGATTTTCTAACACATCATATATGATAATATAAATGAAAACAACAATAATAAATTTTGAGGAATCCACTTGGATCCCTCCAACCTATTTTCCTACATCCACAGATGTTAGCCAACATAAATAATATCCATCCTGCTTCAAGGCAGGATATCGCGGTATAGAAGGTCATCCATTATATATATTGTAGGGCGCATAGGGAAATCATCCGCTAATGGTACTGCGGGAAACCGCTTGGTATTGCGGTAAATATCCAATATATATGAACATAATAGCCACAACCACCAAGCCTAAATATAACTAACATATATATAATAGCTACAATAATATTTCAATGCATCCAAACAACCAACAAACATCATATAAAAATTATTTATAAAGAAATCATTTATAATAAAATTATAAATGAATCCTAAGTGTGAGTTTACTCACATTGATTCATTTGTTGAATATCTGTTTAATTCCATATCATCTCGACTTTGAATCTATTTGAATCTTCTATCTTGAATGAATTTATACATACGATTATTTATTTCCAATTATCGATTATTAACTTAACTAAACCACTTAAAATAAATAAACAATTTATTCTATGTAATTTAAATTTTCGTAAAAACTTATACATTAATCTTCTTCAAATAAATCGATTAATCCATGAAGTATGTCCCCGATGAGCTCCAAAATACACTGTCTTCCTAACCACTTTGTCAATTCAACAATCAACTTGCTGCCCATCTTCCTTCTAACACCACAACACTGCTGCACCACCCTAATCGATCCAAACATCTGCTACAAATTCATCGGACTAGCAAACAATTCAGAATATTACAACTTCCATGCCTCAAATCCATCTGACCATTACTTGCTCCCATTCCAACAAGCATCTTTCCAATCCATCATTTTAATTGGACTGCAATCCGATCACCTGAGCTTTATATCCCCAAACAAACAGATCTGATCTTCCTAGTACCTTACTGCCGAGCTCCTCAGTCACATAGGATTATCATCGAACATCCACTCACCAAAACCTAGATCAAAACTTCACATCACTTCACTGTCAACCCAGTTCCTCATCCATGCATTGAACTACATCACCACGACATGCCACTGTGTACTGAGTACCCCAAAACCTTCCACGAGTACAACCCTAAAGTCGAGTTCATCTCTGGCCCCAAACCCACCAAGCTAGAACCCATTTTCACAGTCGCGACCCTAAGCCTAACTCATTATTCAATCATCGATTACTGTGCCTCAAATAACCCTCCGCAACCTCAGTACAACCCATCGCGTCCATTCCTAGTTTACTAACAAATCTCCTTCACGCGCGCATACCTTACTGGTGTCAAGCTTCTACAGTTTAATCACGATCTTTTTTCTTTAGTGGATCGATTTCATTATAGGGAGGCTTCGAATTGAAGCTTACTAAAGAAAGAAATAGAAAAGATGGAGGGGAAGACGTCACCATTTAAATGAAAGGAGGTGGAACAGTTTTGGATTTATTTGGTTAGGGAATGAGAAACAGGAGATGGGTGCGGTGTTTTTTAAAGGGAGTAGCCGTTTTTTTAATTCCTTTGTCTGAAGCTTTGATCGACTTTTATGAAGAAAGAATCGAAGGGGGCGTCGCAATTTATAGAAAGAAAAGGGGAACAGAAGGTACGCAAGTTTTAAATAGAGGTCAGGTTAAGTAAAGGCAGTTAAATTTTGATTTGACTTATATTTAATCTAATTTGATATAAAGAGATTTTTATTTTATTTAAATGGATATCGATTTGATTTCGAGCTTATGCACTAATCCAATATCTCGGGGTCCATAACTTGAAATCACGAACCCCTATTTTAATGCAACAACCAATGTTCCACAATAGATTCTGAAATTTAATTCAAATGTTTATATAAAATAACCATATTAAATCGATATAATATAATTCAAATTCAGAAACAACAAATTCCTCGATAATAAATTATTATTATCGTTTATAGTCAATACAATTTATATTGATCATCTGAATCGATTCGATTCGATTTTATCATCGAATTCATTTATATATTGTTTTCGTATTACGATAATTCGATATATCTGAAATTTAATAGTATATTGATTATTAAATCGATAAATTCCATATAAAAATCCATTTATATTTTCTAACTCAACATTTAAAATAATATTAAATGTTTAAAATTAATCGACCAAAAATCCAGCTCGTTACACAATGTAATTTAATCCTTTTAACAAATATATCCAGGATTAAACTTGAGGCATGGAACGTATCATACTCTTTATCACTACAGCTGAAGTTTCTTTTAATAGCGCGTGAAAAACGATATAATATCTTTCCATAGAATTAGTGAGAATGTTATACAACAACATGTTATAATAGCCCTGATATATCATATAACACTAAACAAAACACTATTATATCAAACATCTTATAACACATTATCACCACTATGAAAACTTATTCATAGCGTTTTACCCACCTCATTTCATTTGACTTACCAAAAGTTACTTACAGCGTTTATCAATTATTTACAACACGTCCTTAATGCTATGAAAAAACTTTCTATAGCGTTTAAATATTTTTCGTAGCTCTATGTCCATGCATTTTTTTCCTGTGTTTTTATTTTAATTTTTTATAGCACCTCTTCTTTTGCTTCCATAGCGGTATTTTTCCGCTATAAATTTATTTTATATATACAACTTGTATTCTTACTACTAATGATATCTTCTTTCTTATCTAAATTGTGCACATTATAAGCATTTAAACAACAAATCTTTAAAACATAAAACTACATATCTGCTAACAAAAAGAGAAATCTAATAACAAAACATACTTGATAACAAAAGACAACAAATTATTGTCGTCGATATTCTTTCATAGTTAAGTAAATTGGTTCAAACATAGTTTCAATACATCAAAAGTCATGCTCCCATAGTCTTCCATCTATCAACACACGAAAACGTATATTTAAACCTGCATTTCACATAAGTACAAGTTAGAGACTCATATGGACAAATATGCATGTAATTATGAGGTATATGAAAAAAAGCAAAATTCGTGTTGAAGCATAATCTAGTCACAATTTTTTCTTTTGTAAAATATACAATACAACAAAAAAAACCTTATGTAATGCTTTAAACATAAAATGTAATACTAGAAGTAAAATGTTAATTTTAACGATCAATTGCTAGTTGATGCAATTTAAAAAACACATAGTATATGCAATAATGTTAAGTTCAACATACATTTTACCAATCAGCACAACAATTCTACATGGATTCAATCAAACATGCATTAGTTTTTACTTCATGTTTAGCGAAGAAACAACGCTAAAATTGGTTTATATTTTATATTTATCCATTACTATTATTATAAACTTAGTTTATTACTTTAACTTTTATTATAAAACTTAGTTAAGTTTTTATAATACTTAGTTAAATTTTATAAAATTATTTATTATTCGTAAATCTTGGTTAAATTATTACTATTAGTGCAAATTAATGTATTATATTTATCATTTTTTTCTATCGAAAATAATTATAAATCCTTGTTATATTATTATTAATGAATATTTAGTTGTATTTTATATTTAAAATACTTTGTTAATTTTTATAAAGTCATTTAATTTTATAAAACTTAGTTAATTTTATAAATTTAATTAATTTATTATTATAGACTTGTTTAATTCTTGTACGACATAGCTAGCTTTTTTTGATTTTTTATTATTTAATTTATTTCTGTTATAGGCTCATTTCAATTTTAACAGAGTTAACTTATTTATTTTGTTATTATAATTAATAGTTTATTATTATTTTTATAAAAAATAGTTAATTTAGTTAAACTTTAATATTACTTAGCGATTTTTTATATATTTATTTGATATTTGTAAATCTTAATTTAATAACTATATTTTCTGTTTTTATTAACTTAGTTAACTTTTACAACATAGTGAATTTTATAAACTTAGTAAATTTATTATTGTAAACTTAATAAAAAATTATAAAACATAGTTAATTTTGTTGTTTGTTTATTATAAAGGCGGGATGTTATTAGTACTTATGGTTCTAATTTTTATAATATAATTAAATTTTCATCAAACAAAGCTAGATTAGTTAAATTTTATAAACTTGATTATTTTCATAAACTTCTTTAATTTTTATCAGATTTAGTTTACCAAGCTAATGTTTTGTAAAACTTGGTAAATCTGGTTGTTTTAATAAAGTTAATTAATCTTATAAAACTTACTTGGCTTTATTTATTTTATTTTGTAAACTTAATTAGTTTTTATAAATTTCATTATTTCTATAAACTTGTTTAATTTTTAAAACTTATTTAACTTTTCGAATTTTAGTTACTTCTATAAAACATAGTCAGCTTTTTACAAAACTTAATTAATTATTATAATTTCTACAAACATATTTTATTTGTTCAATTTTTTATTTTTACAAAACATAATCAACTTGTTTGATTTTATAAAAAATATTTAAATTAGTTAAATTCTAAAAGCTTATTTACTTTGTTATATATAAATGATCGCTACCATTTTAATTTATTAACTTGTATTTTATTTTGAATATAGAATAATTTGTTATAAACTTTGAACAGACCATTCCCAAAATAAAGTAGATAGAGATAAATAGTAAGAGCTAATCAATTTGTGTTTGTATTTTATTACTCTGTATCTTTAAATATATATTATGGCATAGTTACCGACATTCCTGTGATAAATTATAATTTTGATTAGTTACTTTGGGCTTGTCATTGCAAATTAAACAAGCAGTCACTCACTTTCGAAAAGATGATCCTCTACGCTTCCATGAGGCATGAATTCGTTTATAAGTAACAGCTCTTCATCCATTTAGTAGTAGCTTATCAGTTTTATAAAATGTGGGCACCTAAGTAAACCCAGAAACATGGCTTCATCCTAAAACCATGGTAAGATAATTCACACCATAAGTAATTACCTCTCTCTATAAAGGTAAAAAAAATTGCCTTTATTCCCCTCACATCCTCTAAGATAAAATAGTAAATGGTGATAAATTTTGCAAGGCACGTAAACAATAAACTGAATATAACTATACCCATAAAATATCAATGATAACTGCTTATTCTGGAATCAAAACAAGATTTACCTACACCATTGACTATAAGAATTACATAAGAAACCATAGACCAACAAACCATCAATGCACGAACCATTCTCCATGTCCTTGCAAACCATCAATATCCAGCAACTTCACATCAACATTTTAACTGCCTGCAAGTAATTTCGTTTGTCGTAACACTAAATTAATTATTAGTTGGATTGATGTGAAAGAATACTAAATGCCATTAGTCGTTATATAATATGTTGTATGCAACTCCCACCTTGCAAATGTCATATAAAAATAGGCACAGTATCAAATGAGTACAAGTGGCTGGATTTAGAACCTGTCATGTTGATTAATTATCCAGAATATAGAAGATGACTCATGGGTTCCATGATGTCCATATCAACATCACATTCACAATGCAGCAAAATCCATGCCAATCTGACTTTAATTTTTAGGAAGAATGAGTTCCAAAAATTATGTGAACCAAATAAAGTTCATATGCATAAAAAAGGTTGCCACATCTAATCAGAACTATGAACAAGAAACCATGCACTTATTATAAACAATGTAAAAAGTTCAATTTATAATAGTGCAAGGCTTGATAGCAAGGATACTTGAAGAAATTGCATATTATAATTAGAACTATGGTCTAGCCATTCAAATGGAAATTTGAGTAGAACGCGACCATAAGTAGACAACAGTTTACAATACATACAAATAGATGAGAAAGCTTCCTTTCCCTTTCTTTCAAATCGAATTTCAAACATTTAAATAATGTTAATCTACATTTAATAGTTTTGACACTTCAGTATGTTATAATAAAATAAAATATAACTTATTTAAAATATCTATGAAACAAACTATTTAACTCAATAAATTAAGATAAATGCTATTTGATAATTATAATAAACATTAACATATTTGCAAAAAATATATAATGGAGATGTTTTCCTATTTATTATTAATATAGCAAAATTTAAAAGAGTTAAAATGAACATAATTTAATGGCACAATAGAGGCTGGACTAAAAATAGTAATTGGATATTTTTCTAGAGTAAATAGTGAAATGGAATGTAACTAAATAGCAACTAATTCAAAAAAATATTTTCATTTCTTGCCAGCAAAAGGCGACCATACTTCATTTAAAATAACTTACATAGTCTACCATGTATATATATATACTGAATTAACAAGATGTTCATCTGGAAAAGCAGGTGGTTTTATAACTGAACTGCTGCCAAATGTTAGTCAACTAAATACATCAGACTAAGAAAAAACAAGCATAATGCAATGTTGTAGGTCTAGAATACCAAAACAGAGAATTATAAACTCGTCACTCAAGTTCATAACTTGAATATCCACTACTCTGGAATTCAGTATTAGCTAATGATAGCAATCAATATGTTGTAATTAATTTACAATAACTACGTTATACTATTTAAAGAAATAACATAACGTAAAGAATGGAAAGATTATGAAATAATGTATATAAATATACTGTAACACCCCGTATTTTCTATGAATATTAAAATTTACAAATCTAAGAACACTTAATTTTTAGAAGAAAAATTAGGAGAAACAGGTTACGCCATTGCGTTCATCTCGGAATTCTGCTTGAGATAGATCCGAGTTTGCGTGAATCGGATTCCGTATGAAGAAGTTATGGAGGTTAGAAGATTTCTAGTGTAAGTAGAAATTAAATTAGAATAATAATTAAATAATCAAAACAGATTCGAAATTCAAAATTCGAGAAGTCGGGTTAGCGGGAAATCTCCCACTCAGGGGTGTCGACATGGGAGTCGACCCCCTATAGGGGTGTAGACATGGGGTGTCGACCCACCCCCTATCGGGGTCGACCCCTGCTGACTGTTCTGGACAGTGACGATTTTCTAAGTCATAGGGCTACGTGGCGACTTCTGATTGGCCTGATGACGCATTTTCTTGGACTGGATGGCTCTGACGACTCCCAGGTTGATCTAAAGGCTCATATTAATCCTATACTCCTATACAAGGACATCAAACCTTAACCCTAAACCCCACAATCATATTCTATGAAGTCGTCATGCTGTCCATCTTTAAGCTAGCCTAGCCTCCATCTTCTCCAAACTAGAAATTAAATTAGAACAACATCAAATCAAAGTAGAAGTTTTCTTCTTCAATCAACAAAGAAATATTAGAATCACTACAACGTCAACTAATTCACTTTTCTAATCCTTTCACTGTAAGTTCAGTTATTATTCAGATTTAAACACTTAATAGAAATAATGACTATGATAATCAGATCTAGAACTATGCCTAATTGTGAGATAATCAATTCTGATTCATGTTTATCCTTTTTCAAAATCTGAACTACCTATGTTTATGAGACTGTTGTGATTGGAAAATTGGAACCTATCATGTTGTACACCACTATGCCTAATTGTGAGATAATCAATTCTGATTTATGATAATCCTATTGCCAAATCTGAATTACCTATGTTTATGAGACTGTTGTGATTGAAACAATGGAACCTATTATGTTGCACACCAAATTCGTGATTCTCTTATGTTCAATTCTATCGAATCTTTAAGCCTATGATGTAACTTGCTCAGTTTGGCTATACTTACTGTTAATGTACAACATGCCTGTTGGAAACGTGATTCTTGGATTGGACAAACCTTTACATGAATATTTTGTTTCTTATGTCAATTCTTATGTTCCTTCTCTACTCCCTTTTTTGTTTTAATTTATGAATACTAGGTTCATTCGGAACCTATACTGAATCTCATCGAACGTACGATTGAAACGAGGGGAATTGGGTATAACTTAATTGAGTAATTTTGGGCATAACAAGTAAATGTGGCATAACTTGAATTGACTACAATTGTGGGTAATTGGCATATAAATATCTAGATTTGGGCATGTATGGTAAATTTGTAATTGGGCTAAAAGATGAACATGCCTAACACGAGGTTAGATTGAGTTGCGGTGTAAGACTGCCCGAAACCGCTCGGCACATCCAGCGACCGCAACAACAGGTCTAATGTGAGAGGTTAGCGCATTAAGCCTAAAACCCAAGGTTAGAATGAGTTTGCAGTAGAAATTTGCCCAGAACCGCCCGGCATGTCCTGCAACCGCAAACAACAGTTCTAATGTGAGAGGTTGAGGCATTAATGAATTAATTAATGCTAATGAACGGACATGCTAAGAATGGTAGGGTTAAGTTAACATAGGCAACACTTAACTAATACAACATGTTAATTAAACAGATGAGTGGGGTTAGGTTACATGGAGAACACTTAACCATTATAATATGTCAATTAGGAAACCCTAGTAACGGGGACCCATTTCAGCAGTAACCCACATAGATGTATCATGGTACCCTGAACTAGGCTGGGTGGGGCATGATTACTGGGTTGATTATAAGCGGTCAAAATAGCGGTGGGTGGTGCCTCAATGTAGGTTCCGATGGAGTATGGGCGTTCACGTACTCCGGAGTGGAAAACTCAGGCATTGGGCATCAGTAGTTATACACTGTGCATCTTGGATTGGGTCGGGTTGCCACCATAGGGATTGATACATCCCATGGTGGGACTAGCACAGGTATCTACAATCAAGCTGGGCCGAAAAACACAAGTAATAAATGCATGCGAGTGGGAGTCGATTGATAAAGGGATCATTTTATTATGAACACATGACACTAGTTGAAACATTTGTTAGTAGGTGCAGAGAAATAGAAATGAGTGCGATGGTACGTTCAATTTATCTTGCCTTATCTTGCCTTATGTTATCTTTTCACTATGGTATTGTCCTATATTCAGTTTATTTATGTCATGATCCTTTTTCTTGTTTACATGCTGAAAAATCACTGGACTTACCAGACTTATGTCTGACCCGTTTTCTTTCGTCTTCTTTTCTTTCGTCCATTCTCCCCCAGGTCCGCAAGGAGGGAATACTTCAGCTTAGTTCAGACCTTCTCCAGCTTGAACAGAGTAGATGTATTGCTTGGATTCTCTTTTCTTGTGCTATGGCTATGGTTACACTTTTATTAGGGATTTATGTTGCTTTACTACTGCTTTATGCTTCTTTATGTATTTTGAGTTTTTAATCAAGACAGAAGTTTTATTGTAATAACTTGGATGTTGCGTTTTGAGACAATGGTTGTAATGTTTTGACTAGACCACATTGCTTATGAAATAATTCAAGTTTTTTTCGCTGTTATATGTCTATCTTGTAAATTATCTGTATCTTTTACATATAATGCTTAACCGATGTTAATGCGTTCACTTTGTGAGTGACCTTAACGGAGGTGGGGTGTTTCACTTGGTATCAGAGCAGATGGTTACCAGATCAAATTAAAATTCTTGAAAACTATTTTTCAAAAAAAAAAGTTTTAAAGAAGCATTTTCAAGAAAAGTGTTGTTTTATTTTAAAGGCATGTTCCCCAAAGCCATACGGACTATCTTTCTATCCTTTGTTTTGAACCTTTAATTTTCGTTTCAGCATGTCTGGGGATCTTAATCTTCCTGAGGGTGTACAGATATCCGGCTGGTTTAGAAGGTATCAGGAGGCTGGGGCTGATGCCGCAGGCCCAGTAAACGTTCCTCCTCCCCCAGCTGCAGCAGTTCCTCCTCCTCCGCATGTGATTGCTTTCTCGAAGATATGTAGAGACTTTCAGAGCTATGGGCAGAAAGAACTTTAATGGGACTGAATCATTCGTGGAAGCAAGAAATTGGCTCAAGGAAATAGAATATTTGTTTGTTATTTTCGAAGTAGACGATAGGAAGAAGATACAATTGGTTGTATGGTTACTTAAGGATGAAGCCTCTTTCTAGTGGGAAGTTACTAATGATGAAAGACCAGTTGAGACTTGGGAGGATTTCAGAATGAGGTTTGAAATGAAGTTCCTCTTGCAAGCTGAACGAAGCCTACAGATGGAGAAGTTCTCAGCACTCAAACAGGGAAGCCTATCGGTTAAGGAATACGTCAACCAATTCAACCAGCTGGCTAGATTCGGATTGGAGTTGGTAAACACTCCACATAAAAAGGCTCTCCATTTCTTTAAAGGGTTGAATGAGCCACTTCACAGCCTAGCTATCTCCCATATACCTATGGGTGCGACTTAGGAGAGACTGGTGGATATGGCATTGTTACAGGAGGAAGACAAGGATGGGAAGAAGGAGACAAAGGTGGAAGGACCTCTAGACAAGAAAGTGGAGGGATCGCAGAATAAGAAGACGGATTCCAAGAAGGGCGGGAAGAATAACAAACCCCGTGACAAGAGGAAGTGTAACTTTTGTGGCATACCTGGACATCTGATTAAGGACTGCAGAAAGAAGAAGAGGAAGATGGGTGGTTGTTTTCAATGCGGCGAGATAGGACATATGACCAAGGATTGTCCAAAAAGGCAAGGGCAAGGGCAGAGGACCGAATCTACTTCTGGACGGCAGATTCATGCTCTCATAGCACCTCCGCAATAAAGAGGTAGAAATATTTCTGTTGAGAGTTTAGTTTATCTTTCTAATCATCCAGTTCGTACTCTTTTTGATTCTAGCGCATCGCACTCTTTTATATCTACTGCTTTAGTTGAATCTCTGCACCTAAGTACTAGTATAGTAGAGGATCCCATGGTTGTTTCAAATCCAATTGGGGGTTCGGCTTATTTTTCAATGATTTGTTTGGATTTGGAAATTTCTATACTAAGCGTTGGGTTTAGATGTAATGCTTATGGTGGGTTTCACATGCTATGGGTTGATTCGAGGCATGGATTGGTTATTCAGTAATGGTGCCATCCTCGATTGTGAAAAGAGAGTGGTTAGAATTATGACTCGCCTTGGTAATACTCTCAAAATATCTAGTAATCCCATGAATTCTGTTATGCTTAGCTACCTAGAATCTCTTGATGCGTCTGTTAAAAACTTGAAATCTATTAGAGTAGTCCGTGAATACTCGGATGTCTTTGAAGAGGTAAAGTTTTTGCCTCCAAAGCGAGAGATAGACTACCGTATATACCTGGTTGATAATGCAAAGCCAGTTGCTTTACTCGTTCGACACATGGCTTCAAGGGAAAGGAAGGAGCTCAGCAAGCAAGTTAAAGAGCTCCTCAAAAGGGGTTCATCAGGCGGAGTATTTCTAAATGGGGTGCTCCAGTAGTGGTCGCAAACAAAGCGGATGGTTCACTTTGCCTATGCATGGATTATAGGGAGCTAAACAAGCTAACCAAGAAGAACAGGCACCCACTTCCAAGAATGGACGACTTGTTCGACCAGCTTGTAGGTGCATCAGTTTTCTCCCAACTAGATCTGGCCACCGGATTCCATCAGCTAAGAGTGGTTGAAGACAGCATAGATAAGACCCCGTTCAGGACTCCGAATGGTTTCTTCGAATGGCTTGTCATGCCTTTCGTCTTGAAAAACGCACCTACCTATTTTGTAGACTTGATGAGTAGGGTGTTCTAGGAGTTTCTTAACAAATTTGTAATGGTCATTGTGGACGACATTTTGATTTTCTCAAAAAGTGAGGAAGAGCATGCTCTGCATTTAATGGAGGTTATGGATACTCTTCGAGCGCATCGGCTGAAAGCAAAATTCTCCAAATGCCATTTTTGGAGAGAAGAAGTAAGGTTTCTTGGACATGTGGTGTCCAAAGAGGGGATAGCTGTGGATCCCGCAAAAGTTGTCGTGGTGCAAGATTGGAGGATTCCAAGGAATGCAACCGAAATACGAAGTTTTCTCGGACTAGCGGGCTATTACAGAAAGTTCATTAAAGACTTTGCGAAAATCTCAGCCCCACTTACAAGATTGACAAAGAAGAACCTAACTTTTTCTTGGAATTTGGATTGCGATGTTGCTTTCCAATGATTGAAAAGGGTTCTGATAACAGCCCCAGTTTTTACATTCCCTGATGGGAGTAAGATGTTTACAGTATACACAGACGCATGCGGTACGGGATTAGGCGCTGTATTGATGCAAGAAGGCAAGGTAATTTGTTATGGGGGAAGGCAGTTGAAGGTACATGAGAAGAACTACCCAACTCATGATTTAGAGTTAGCTGCCATTGTTTTTGCTCTTAAATCATGGCATCATTACCTACTACGAGAGAGGTTTGAATTGTTTACTGACCATAAATCATTAAAGTACCTTTTCTCACAAAAAGATCTTAACTTAAGACAACAAAGGTGGATGGAGTTTCTTGCCTCATATGATTTGAGATTGCTTATACCCCTGGCAAGGGCAATGTGGTAGCAAACGCCTTGAGTAGGAAAAAGCTGACGTTAAGTCCTCTCTTTATGGAAAGGCAAAAGTTGGAGTACATAGCAACCTTTGACTTTAGACCCTCTTTTGAGTTCGTACCTGGATTGTTAGCAACACTAGAGGTGCGGCCTATGCTTTTGAACTTAATAGGAATAGCGCAACGTGAAGACCCTCGGATCGTTGATATGATGGATAAGTTAATTAGAAGTGAGACTTCTAGTGACCTCAATAGATACTCCATAGATGCCAAGGGTTGGTTGAGACGGGATGGAAGACTATGCGTCCCGCAAGCAAGGGATTTGGTGAAGACAACTCTCGAAGAAGCACACCATTCTAAGTTGACCATACACCCAGGTGGTGACAAGATGTATAAAGACATAAAAAGGGTTTTCTTTTGGAATGACATGAAGAAGGATGTAGCGGAATTTGTCTCTAAATGCTTGATATGACAGCAAGTCAAGGCGGAGCAGAAGATGCCTGATGGTCTGCTTCATCCTCTAAAGGTCCCACAGTGGAAATGGGATAGCATTTCAATGGACTTTATAGATGGGTTGCCTAGGTCAAGAAGGGGCAATACCAATATTTGGGTAATAGTTGACAGGCTCACTAAAAGCGCTCACTTTATACCTGTTAAGAGTAGGAGGACGGCCTCATCCTTAGCATCCATTTATCTTAAAGAGGTAGTTCGACTGCATGGGATACCCTCTAGCATAGTAAGTGATCGAGATCCTATCTTTACGAGTGAGTTTTGGAAGAGTCTACAAGAGGCTGTAGCCATACAGCTATGCTTAAGCACTGTCTATTACCCTCAAACCGATGGTCAGATGGAAAGGGTGAATTGAGTGTTAGAAGATCTCTTGAGGTTGTGCGTTTTGATTTTAGCGGAATGTGGGAGGATCATCTTCCTTTGGTGGAGTTCGCCTACAACAATAGCTACCAAGCCACCATAGGCATGGCACCCTTTGAGGCATTATATGGGAGACCATGTCGATCACCAACTTGTTGGTGGGAATCTACAGACAAGCTCAATTTGGGCCCTAAATGATTAGAGAAACTTCAGAGAAGGTGGACTTGATATGAAGACAAATGAAGACCGCACAAGATAGACAGAAATCCTGCGCGGATAAAAGAAGGACCGACCTTGAGTTTGAGGTTGGAGATAGGGTTTTCCTTAAAGTATCTCCTTTGAGGAATGTCATTCGCTTTGGATCCGTTGGAAAATTGGCACCAAGGTTTGTAGGGCCATTTCCTATCATTGAGAGGACTGGGACGATGGCTTATATAGTAGAGCTGCCCGAAAGATTGGCTGGAGTTCATAATGTTTTTCATGTTTCTCATCTACGAAAGTGCTTACATGAGTATGCGGAAGTCGTGGAACCGAGCATACTAGAGCAAGTAGAGGTGGAACGAGAAGCGACAGTGAGAAGAGTTCCAACTCGTATCTTGGGAACAGAAGTTAAAAAGCTACGCAAACGTGAGGTCAAGCTAGTAAAAGTACAATGGAGTGACACTGAAGAAGACATGACTTGGGAGACTGAAAACAAGATACGCTCAGCCTACCCTTATCATTTTGAGGGTACATCCTTGATCTCTTTTTCCATAAGTTTATGCATGCTTGTATATATCTTTTAAGTATATCTTGTTGGTCCTGTTCTTAAACCTTAGGTAGAAACCAATGGATGTAAACATGTATTTGAAACATGTTATGATTGATGGTTGCAAGTGGTTGCAAGTGGTTGCTTTTTGATGCATATACACACACATTAGGTACTAGATCGGCTCAGTCATTTTCATATTGCATATGCATATATTGTAACGACCCATTCTACGCATCGAAGGATCATAGAATATTTATTTCTTTCACATACAAAGTCGTATGGTCATGTAACTTTGGGAGACGACTATTGGGGTCATTTCCTATATTCATGATTTTTACCGATTTTTAAATGACCGTTTTGCCCCTAGCTGATCTTGTTTTGGCCATGACTTTTGATTGGAAAGAAGTTTTGACTTGAAACCACTTCCATTGGCTCCGGATGATGGTTTACCTTTCCGTTTAGTGGTCACATAAACAAAACGGACTCACCGTTTGGGAGATATGGCTGAAACAAGTTTTAGAAGGTGAAAAACTGCTTAACCGGGCCAAATGAGGTGATTAGTAAATGGGTCCATAACCCATTTCGGGATTAGGGTTATGGGGAGGCTGAAAAGAGTTAGGTTTTCATTTCAGTTTTCCAGCCGCCATAAACCCTCTCTTCAACCTAACAATGGCCTCCAACATCTGAATACACCTCTAATCACTTCTTAATCAAGTTTTGGCTTAAACTACATCAAATTAAGGAGAGAAACCACCAAAGCAAGGTTAGAGCTGCTGTGTTACATTGGGAACAGCGCCAAACATGGGATCATTTCAGATTTGATATTTTATTTGTGGCCAAGGTGAGTGATTTGCATTGTTTTTCACTAATCACGGCTAATTAGGGGTGATTAATGATAATTACCGAAATTATAGCTCAGAAAAATCTGGAAAAATTTGTAAAATTCTAAAATGATATTCTAGGGATCTAATAGAAATTTGGGTTAATTTGGTTAAGTTTTTCTAATCCTATCATTAGTTGTTGTTAAACATGATTAAGGGGAAAACATGGGTTTTTGGGTATGTTTGATCCATATAAACATGTCATATTGTTGTTTTAGTGTTTGTGGATGATTATACATGTTGCTATGACTGTATGGTATGTTTTGTGATTACATTGAAAAGTTAGAATGGTTGAAAACGCCGTCGTTTGGCGAAAATAGCTTGTTGGACAAACATGCAGCAAACCGGAAAGGAGCATTCGGATAGGAGCATCCGGATAGGAGCATTCAGAAAGGAGCATTCAGATTGGAGCATTCGGATAGGAGCATTCAGATAGGAGCATCCGGATAGGAGCATTCGGATAGGAGCAACCGGATAGGGGCATCCGATCCGAACCGGATAGGGGCATTCGATCCGAACTGGATAGGGGCATCCGATCCGAACCGGATAGGGGACTCCGACCCAAACCAAATAAGAACATCCGGGCACCCGAACTGAACTAGAAAGGAGCATTAACCAACCAGGAGGGGGCGAACCAAACCGAACCGGAGGATCGAACACCAAGTAGACCTAACCTCGAGATGCAAAGGAAGTCCAAATGAGGAGTTGTACCTTAGGATCCAGATGGGAACCAAGGAGGGAACTTCATGAGTTGGGCTTTGCTGTGGGACGTTTGCTAAGCGGTTGTCGATGTCTGTAACTTTAGATCACTATGTGTAGGGGGTACATGAACGGATTCAGGGCCACGGTAGCCTAGGTACGACTAAGGAGATATAGACCAATGAAGTGGGGTCATTTGTAAAGATTTGGTCATGACTCCATGGGATAAGCTTGGTAGTAGTAGCAGTTGTACAAGTCAAACTCTGTCACTACTTCGATGGGTCTAGTGATTGACAGTGGTGGACATCGTACGCTTTACGCACTGAGTGAGAGATGTGTGAATGGTTGCTATGTTTAATTGTTTGCCTTCATTGTGACATAAACACCCCCACCCCCATATTCTTTATACCATGTGTTAGTGGCACCTTAGAGTATTGTACAGTATGTAGTGCTAACTCTTTGGTTGCAGGTCCAGGTTCAGGTATGATTTAGTATACATGTTATTGTTCTGTTTTGCTGTTTATCGCTCGTACCAGATTTTTTGTCTAACCCATAGTTTTATGTCTCTTCTTATTACTTTGGGTGCTCTCTTGAGCAGACTAGAGACAGGTTAGGTGGTATGCACTAGTAGTTGTACCGGAGACGAGCAGGGGGCTTTCACGTATGATATATATATATACATATATATATATAGAGAGAGAGAGAGAGACATTCTCCCTGTGTTGTTGCGGTCACTACTTTGGGCATTAGTGGTGTATCTCTCTTTCTTTTGTTTAGAGACAGTAATTTGGAAAGTTGTAATAAGCTGTATTTGGATTTCCGCTACTCTGATGATGATGTTGGTTTTAGTTATCAGCTTATGCACTGTCTCACCTGTTTTATGTCAAGTACATTAATATTATATTTTGTTCCATGCGCTGTGAGACATTCTATAGGGTTTCCAATTAGTTCATTCTCTTCTTTCCTTTCTTTGGCGACCGTTCCATGCTAGTCGGGCATGTGTACAGCGCACTTTCGGAGGAAATGTCGGCTGGTATGGGGCGGGCCGTCACACTTGGTATCAGAGCTCTAGGTTGCATAGTTAACCTAGGGAAAGACACCAGGGAGAGATAATACGTATATGAGAGTGCGTATTTGTTATTATTTTGGTTTTCAAAAGCTATATATATACTATTAGTATATCTAAGGATGAAGTCGCACTGCACTGGCACCACAAAGAGGATGGTTAATCGTTTTCTCTTTACAGATTGAACGATGAGCCGATACACAAAAGGTGCCGGTAGAGGAGACAATAATGGGAATGCTGCTGACATGAGGACGATGTTTATTGACCTCATGAGAGAGATGCTTAGAGATGTTCAGAGGGAAGCTCCTAATGCTGGTAATGGTGGTGGTCCAATAGTGCAGGTGCCTAGGGCCGATTTCACCAAGCTGAATAAGGATTATACGAGTCTTTGTGGGAAGTCGTTACACGGAATGGAGTCGGCTATGGATGTTCAGGATTGGTTGGATAGCTGTGAGCGTATCTTCGAAGATTTGGGTATCGAGGATGCGATGAAGAGATGGCTAGCATCTCGTCAGCTGCAAGGACGGGCAATGAATTGGTGGAATGCTACAAAGACAGCTACTCCCGAGGATCAGATTACTTGGGATCAGTTTAAGGCTCGCTTTAGCGGTAAGTTCATTCCAACTGCTCAGAAGTCAGTACTGTTTAAGAAATTCTTGGAACTCAAGCAGAATGGTAGATCTGTCTCGGAGTATATTGCCGAATTTGACACTTTGTCGAAATATGGGTTATCTCTTATTGATACTGCCAAGAAGAAGAACGAGAAGTTCATAACTAGTTTGGATGGATACTTGGGGGAAAGGCTTATTAACCATATCGATGAGACGTTTGAATCGATTGTGGGGAATGCATTAAGGTCAGAAAGTCTTTACTCTAAGTCGAAGACTAAGGTCGCATCTGCAGATGAGCCAAAGCCGCAAGCAAGCGGTGGAGGCAAGAATGGTTATCAAAATAAGAGAAAGCAGAATCAGACCAAGGATGACCAGAAGAAAAAGAATAAGCAAGATGTTGAGTGCTATAGTTGTGGTAAGAAGGGCCACTATGTCAAAGGGTATCAGGCCAAGCCAGCGGATAGAAAGTGCTTCAACTGTGGCCAAGTGGGACATCACAAGGACAAGTGTCCGCAACCCCCTAAAGAAAAGCAGATGGTGAAAGCATATGCCCTTAATCCTATTCCTTCTTCGTCGAATGCCCCAACTGCGGCGGAGAAGGGAAAGAATGTCGTTATTCAAGGTGTGCTTTCTGTTTATGATGTTCCTGTTAGAGTTTTGTTTGATACTGGGGCTTCCAGTTCTTTCATATCTAGTGACCTAGTAGATAGGTTGGGTTTGGAGCCCGAGATTTTCGATAGGCCTTTAGTAGTGATGAACCCGATTGGTGGTTTCACTAACCTTAGCATGATTTGTCATAATGTGGTCTTATCGAGTCATGGATGAATGTTTGGTCGTGATTGCTTTGTTTTGGGCTTTACTGGGTTTGGCATTATTTTGGGAGTCGATTGGCTCCAAAGATATGGGGTGGTGGTAGACTATGAGGGCTTTTTGGTGACAGTTAGAGCGGATGATGGGCGGAGGGTAGTGTTTGGTGGTCTACCCGGTGATGGGGTAATGGCTAGTTTTCTAAATTCCCTCGACATCCCGCATAGTGAGTTGTTAGGGCTGCCCGTGGTTGGCCAGTATCCGGACGTCTTCTAGGAAGTGATCGGGCTTCCACTACACCGAGAGATTGAGTTCCGTATTGATTTAGTGAAATATGTCAGACCTATAGTGATGCCACTTCGTCGTATGGCACCAAGGGAGCAGCGAGAGCTCGAGGTGCAAGTCAGCGATCTTTTGAAGAAGGGATTTATCAGAAGGAGTGTTTCTGAATGGGGAGCACTAGTTGTGTTTGCTACCAAGGCTGATGGTTCCCTTCGTTTGTGTGTAGACTACCGCGAGTTGAATAAAGTGACGAGGAAGAATTAGTATCCTCTACCGCGGATAGATGATTTGTTTGATCAGTTGAGTGGTGCGAGAGTATTCTCTCAGTTGGATCTCACGACAAATTTTCATCATCTTAGAGTGGAAGTTGAGAGTATAGCTAAAACGGCATTTCGGACGCCGTTTGGATTTTATGAGTGGTTGGTCATGCCATTCGGGATGACCAATGCCCCAGCATACTTTGTGGATCTTATGAATAGGGTATTCAGAGATCAGTTGAATAAGTTTGTCCTTGTGTTCACGGATGATATTTTGGTTTATTCGAGGATAGAGGAAGAACACAAGGAACACTTTAGGATAGTGATGGAGGTGTTGAGAAAACACCAATTGAAAGAAAAATTCTCTAAGTGTCACTTCTGGAGGAGGGAAGTGAGATTCTTGGGCCATGTTGTTTCAGAGAATGGTATTGCCGTGGACCCTGTGAAGGTGGCTACGGTACAAGATTGGTCTACGCCCAAGAATGCAACGGACATAAGAAGTTTCTTGGGATTAGCTGGATAATATCGTAAGTTTATCCAAGACTTCTCCAAGATAGCAGCACCATTGACTCAGTTGACCAAGAAGAATCAAGCCTTCGTTTGGGACGAAAGGTGCGAGAATGCATTCAAAAGCCTAAAGGAAAAGTTGACATGTGCACCAGTGTTAGTCATTCCTAAGGGGAATGAAGAAATGATGGTATATACGGATGCATGTGGTACCGGATAGGTGCTGTATTGATGGAAAGAGATAGGGTTGTAGCTTATGCAAGTCGACAACTGAAACCGCATGAGAAAAGACACCCTACCCATGATTTGGAATTGGCAGCGATCGTGTTTGCACTGAAGATGTGGAGACATTATCTCTTGGGAGAAAGATTTGAGTTGTTTACCTATCATAAATCGTTAAAGTATCTCTTCTCTTAGAAAGATCTAAATCTCCGGCAGCAAAGATGGTTAGAATTCTTGGCTTCCTATGATTTCTACATCGCATATACACCAGGAAAGGGAAATGTGGTGGCTGATGCATTGAGTAGAAGACATGCCAGTTTAGGGGCTATGTTTCTAGAATGGAAGCAACTGGAGTACATCGCTGGGTATGATTTCAGACTAAAGTGCGAATTGGATCCCGAAATCTTAGCAAGTTTGATGATCAGACCCACTTTGACTGAGCAGATTGGTTCCAGTCAGAGGAACGATCCTATCCTATTGGAAATCATCTCAAAGTTAAAGATGGGAATCGACGGAGATAGGAACAAGTTTGGGCTTGATCGAAATGGATGGCTTAGAAAGAATGGAAGACTAGTTGTACCTAATGTCAATGGATTGAGAGATGAAGTGCTTAGAGAATGTCATCACTCAAAACTGACTATACACCCCAGTGGTAACAAGATGTACCGAGACATGAAGCAGACCAACTACTGGGAAGGGATGAAAAGAGACATTGGGAAGTTTATATCCAAATGCATGAACTGCCAGCTAGTTAAAGCAGAGCAAAAGAAGCCTAGTGATTTGCTACAATCATTAGAAATTCCAGAATGGAAATGGGAACAAGTGTCAATGGATTTCATTGATGGGTTACCAAGGACTAGATCGGGCCATGATAGCATTGGGTGATTGTGGACCGATTGACTAAGAGTGCAAGGTTTATACCCGTCAAATCAAACAGGACGGCAGCTAAGTTAGTGGAACTGTATATAAAGTGGGTAGTGAGATTTCATGGAATACCCAAAGGCATTGTGAGTGACCGAGATCCGTTGTTCACTAGTGGATTTTGGGGGGGCTTACAAGAGGCGTTAGGATGAGAACTACATCTCAGTACCGCGTATCATCCTCAAATCGACGGACAGACAGAGAGGGTGAATCGAGTGTTAGAAGATCTCTTGAGAGCTTGCATATTGGATTTTGGTGGATCATGGGATAACCATTTGCATCTAGTAGAGTTTGCATATAATAATAGTTATCAATCCAGTATTTGTATGGCTCCGTTTGAAGCTTTGTACGGAAGACCGTGCAACTCACCGTCATATTGGGTAGAAACTGTGAGAAGTTTTTGCTTGGACCCGATGTGATAAGAGAAACTTCAGACAAGATTAATGTTATCCAACAGCGAATGAAGGCTGCCCAAGATAGGCAGAAGAGTTATGCTGATAAAAGGAGAAGAGAATTAAAGTTCTCCATTGGCGACTTGGTGTTTATCAAGATTTCTCCGTTGAAGATCATGATACGATTTGGCAGGAGAGGCAAGTTAGCACCTAGATTTGTTGATCCATTCCCAGTTCTTGAGCAAATTGGGAATTTGGCATACAAAGTTGAATTACCAGAGAAGATGGCAGAAGTTCACAACGTATTTCATGTTTCCCAGTTAAGGAAGTTCGTGCACGACCCAGATGTGACTATTTCACATGATCAGTTGGATGATATCGAAGTTGAACTCGAGGCATGGGAACCGCAAGCCTATGTGTATTGTTGGGAATGATATGAAGCAACTTCGAAGGAAAGCGGTGAGTCTAGTCAAAGTCCAGTGGGGCGAGAATGAGAATGACTGTACTTGGGAGAAAGAGGAGAGCATTAGGACGACGTATCCAGAACTCTTCGCCTGGTAAGATTTGAACTTCGATTTAGTCTTTCCGCATGCTAGGATAGGCTTGTTTGTTTGTTTTGCATGTTTGATTGTTGTATGTGGCTGGTAGGCATGCAGGATCCTTTGTATGTTTTGGGTTAAGGAATTTCGAGGACGAAATTTCTTAAGGGGGGAGAGTGTAACGACCTGCATTCTACGCATCGAAGGATCGTAGAATATTTATTTATTTCACATACGAAGTTGTATGGTCATGTAACTTTGGGAGACAACTATTGGGGTCATTTCCTATGCTCATGATTTTTGTCGATTTTTAAATGACCATTTTGCCCGTAGCTGATCTTCTTTTGGCCATAACTTTTGATTGGAAAGAATTTTTGACCCGAAACCACTTCCATTGGCTCCGGATGATGGTTTACCTTTCCGTAGAGTGGTCACATTAACCAAATGGACTCACCGTTTGGGAGATATGGCAGAAACAAGTTTCAGAATGTGAAAAACTGCTTAACCGGGCCAAATGAGGTGATTAGTAAATGAGCCCATAACCCATTTCGGGATCAGGGTTATAGAGAGGCTGAAATGAGTTAGGTTTTCATTTCATTTCAGTTTTCCAGCCACCACAAACCCTCTCTTGAACCTAACAATGGCCTCCAACATCTAAATACACCTCTAATCACTTCTTAATCAAGTTTTAGCTTAAACTACATCAAATTAAGGAGAGAAAGCACCAAAGCAAGGTTAGAGCTGCGGTGTTACATTGGGAACAGCGCCAAACAGGGGATCATTTCAGATTTGGTATTTTATTTGTGGCCAAGGTGAGTAATTTGCATTGTTTTTCACTAATCACGGCTAATTAGGGGTGATTAGTGATAATTAGCGAAATTATAGCTTAGAAAAATCTGGAAAAATTTGTAAAATTTAAAATGATATTCTTGGGCTCTAATAGAAATTTGGGTTAGTTTGGTTAAGTTTTGCTAGTCCTATCATTAGTTGTTGTTAAACATGATTAAGGGGAAAACATGGGTTTTTGGGTATGTTTGATCCATATAAACATGTCATATTGTTGTTTTAGTGTTTGTGGATGATTATACATGTTGCTATGACTGTATGGTATGTTTTGTGATTGCATAAAAAAGTTAGAATGGTTGGAAAACGCCGTCGTTTGGTGAAAATAGCTTGCTAGAAAAACTTGCAGCAAACCAGATAGGAGCATTCGGATAGGAGCATCCGGATAGGATTATTCGGATAGGAGCAACCGGATATGGGCATCCGATCCGAACCGGATAGGGGCATCCGATCCGAACCGGATAGGGGACTCCGACCCGAACCAAATAAGAACATCCGAGCACCCAAACTGAACTAGAAAGGAGCATTCGAACCGAACCAAGCAGGAGGGGGCGAACCGAACCGAACCGGAGGATCGAACACCAAGTAGACCTAACCCCGAGATGCAAAGGAAGTCCAAATGAGGAGTTGTACCTTATGATCCAGATGGGAACCAAGGCAGGAACTTCATGAGTTGGGATTTGCTGCGAGACATGTGCTAAGGGGTAGTCGATGTCTGTAACTTTATATCACTATGTGTAGGGGGTACGTGAACGGATTCAGGGCCACAGTGGCCCAGGTACGACTAAAGAGCTATAGACCAATGAAGTGGGGTCATTTATAAAGATTTGGTCATGACTCCATGGGATAAGCTTGGTAGTAGCGGTAGTTGTACAAGTCGAACTCCATCACTATTTCGATGGGTCTAGTGATTGACAGTGGTGGACATCGTATGCTTTACGCACTGAGTGAGAGATCTGAGATTGGTTGCTATGTTTGATTGTTTGCCTTCATTATTACATATACACCCCCACCCACGTATTCTTTATGCCATGTGTTAGTGGCACCTTAGAGTATTGTATAGTATGTAGTGCTAACTCTTTGGTTGCAGGTCCAAGTTCAGGTATGGTTTAGTATACCTGTTATTGTTCTGTTTAGCTGCTTATTGCTCATGCCATACTTTTTGTTTGACCTAGAGTTTTATGTCTCTTCTTATTACTCTGGGTGCACTCTCGAGCATACTAGAGATAGGTTAGGTGGTATGCACTAGTAGCTGTACCGGAGACGAGCAGGAGACTTCCACGTATGATATATATATATATATATATGTATATATATATATATATATAGAGAGAGAGAGAGAGAGACATTATCCATGTGTTGCCGCGGTTAATACTTTAGGCATTAGTGGTGTACCTTTCTTTCTTTTGTTTAGAGACAGTAATTTGGAAAGTTGTAATAAGTTGTATTTGGATTTTCGCTACTCTAATGATGATGTTGATGTTGGTTTTAGTTATCAGCTTATACACTGTCTCACCTGTTTTATGTCAAGTACATCATTATTATATTTTGTCCCATTCGCTGTGAGACATTCTATAGGGTTTCCGATTAGTTCATTCTCTTCTTTCCTTTCTTTGGCGACCGTTCCATGCTACTCGGGCATGTGTATAGTGGACTTTCGGAGGAAATGCCGGCTGGTGCGGGGCGGGCCGTCACATATATGTATTTGTATATGGATTGAAACCGATGTGCTATCATATGGATGTTGCATTTGTATGAATGATTGTGCACTCATGTAGAAGTTATAAGGTACGATTAGGTATAATTGCATACATAATGGACTCATGACACTGACATAATTCGCATTAAGGAGGTCAAACGAATCAATAGACAGCCTGATTTTGAATTAGATAAGGACATATACACACACTATGCATATGATCATGAAAGCATTAGAAATCTTTTTAAGGACAATGGATGCCTGTGATTGATGGTTGAGTAGATAGATGTTGGATGTTAGGATACATTTTTCTTAACCTAGAGATTTCGAGGGCGAAATCCTTTAGGAGGGGAGAATGTAACATCCCGTATTTTCTATGAATTTTAAAATTTATAAATCTAAGAACACTTAATTTTTAGAAGAAGAATTAGAAGAAAGGGGTTACGCCATTGCGTTCATCTCGGAATTCAGCTTGATATAGAGTCCGAGTTTGCGTGAATCAGATTCCGCACGAAGAAGTTATGGGGGTTAGAAGATTTCTAGTGTAAGCAGAAATTAAATTAAAATAATAATTAAATAATCAAAACAGATTCGAAATTCAAAATTCAGGAAGTCAATTGAGCGGGAAATCTCCCGCTCAGGAGTGTCGACCCCCACAGAGGTTGTCGACACGAGAGTTGACTCCCGTATTGGGGTGTCGACATGGGTGTCGACCCCTCCTTTAAGGGTCGACCCCTGCTGACTGTTCTGGACAGTGACGATTTTCTGAGTCATAGGGCTACGTGGCAACTTCTGATTGGCCTGATGACACATTTTCTTGGACTGGATGGCTCTGATGACTCCTAGGTTGATCTAAAGGCTCATATTAATCCTATACTCCTATATAAGCACATCAGACCTTAACCCTAAACCTCACAATCCTATTCTATGAAGCCGTCATGCTGTTCATCTCTAAGCTAGCCTAGTGTAACAACCCGTATTTTCAATAACCTGTTATAACATAAACGGAGGCAGAATTAAACTGTAAAATCTGAATCAAGGGAAACGGGCTATGCCATTGCGTTCGTCTCGGAAAAATACGCGAAATAGAGTCCGAGTTTTCAAAAATCGGAGTCCGTATGACCAAGATATGGCCTCGCGAAGTTTCACGAAAAATTCCCAAATTAAAGTATACTTAATTAAGTGAAATGGGTTGCGCAGAGAAATATATATATATATATATATATATTGATATATATATATATATATATATATAATTGAAAATTAAATAAATAAATATGCAAAAACGTTCAAAACAGCGAATTGGGAGAGGGGAATAACCGAACCGGCCGATTTTTAAGGTCGACCCAAGCCCACTGGGTCGACTAGGGGTTAATCCAGGGTGTTTGGCTGTCAACCCGTGGGCCGATTCGCTCAAATGCAGATTTTGCATTTGGATGGTTCTCATGGTTCATCTTTAATCTAAAGGCCCTAGATGGTTCCTACACTTGACTTCTTCCCCAAGACATGCTTTGATGGCTTGGATTGAATCTAGGTTTAATCCTATGGCCTAAAACACTTGCCTAATCTATAAATAAGACCCTAACCTATCCTAAATCCTCATTATTCATTCATGCAACTAAACTATGGCAAAATTTTACCTCTCATGGCCTCCACTCTCTTCATAAAATTTCTAAATGGTTTCTATGAGAGATTTTCCATGCATACAAGTGTTTTCAAGCTTGTATGAGTGTCATTAGCTTGCATTCAAGTCAAGTTTCTATCTTTGCATCATAAAGCAAGGGTTTTGATCATTTTGGCTCAAGGGTTTTTATGTTAGAGCTTGCATTTTGGGTCTATTTGATTGCATAAGGGCTTTGTCATATCTTTTGTGCCTTCATAGCAATGTAAGCCCTTTCCCTACTCTTAGATATTAACTATGAAGTTAAATGTTCATGTTGCAAGTTTGGGTTTGATCATTGAGTATGATACATGCTATCATGTCATGCAAGTTTATGAAGTCATTATCTTCATCTTGTGAGCTAAAAGCTACAACCTTTATGTTGAAATGTTGCATTAGGCAACATGAGAACCCTCATAACCTTTATGTCAACTTGCATATGAAGTCATAACCCTTATATGATGATATATGCGAGTTACTAGTCATCATTCCATATCTTTTGTCACCATGATTCGCTTATGTGCCAAGTTTGGGTTTATGCATGTTTTGAGGCTTAAGAATGTAACATGCAAGTTAATGAACACATTTGTTCCTCATTTGCCACCATGATTAACTTGTGGCTTAATATCCATTTTTGTCATGCCTTTGCCAAGTCTCTTCTTTTAATCCATTACGTTGTCGCGAACGTATATGCGAGTTTAAAAGCGTTGGGTTATGTTATGGGTAATTTCTAATGACATGAAAATACAACTTGAAAACATGACTTGAAATATAACATGGAAGTTGACATGTAAGTATGCATAAAAAAATAAGCTTGGGAATTTACCTATTAAGTTAGGTCTACCCTTTGGGAATTTACCTATTAAGTTAGGTCTACCCAAATGCTTGAAAACTTGTAACATGTTTTGGGAAACATGATGGACATGACACTTAGATAATATAAGTGTGGCCAACTCGAGGTTGGGTTGAGTTTGCAACGTAAAACTACCCGGAATCGACCGGCCTAACTAGTAGTTGCAAACAATAGAACCCAATGTGAGAAGTTGGTCATGTTGTGCTTGAACCCGAGGTTAGACCAAGTTGTGGTGTAAAGCTACCCGGAACCGACCGGCTTAACTAGTAACCACAACAAAGTCTAATGTGAGAGGTGAAGGTGCATTAAGTAATTAATGCCACATGATAGGGTTAAGTTAATTTGATTAATGACTCTTAACCAAATATGACATGGACAAATGGGTTAAGTAATTTGATTAGGCTAATGATACTTAACAAAACATGAGAAGGTTGGGTAGGTTAAGTAACTTGATTTGCCTAATGACACTTAACCGTTTTTATATGACTAGTGGATGGGGTTAAGTTAACCAACACTTAATCAATCCAACGCGATAACTTGGTAAGGTTAAGTAAGTTTTCTTAATGACGCTTAACCGAAAAATACGGTTAACAAATGGGGTTAAGATTAGACTCAACTAGTCTAAACATGGAAATCGGATGGGGTTAAGTTAGCCTAGACTTAATTAATCCCACTTGGTAGTTTAATGGGGTTAAGTTAAACACTTAACTAATCTAAACATGATGAATTGATGTGGTTAAGTGACCTATACTTATCCAATCTAACTCGTTAATTTATTGTGGTTAAGTTAACCAATACTTAACCAATATAACTTGAAAACATGATAAGGCTAAGTCACGAATCGCTTGAATACACTTGACCGATTTGACTAAGTAAATTGATAGGGTCAAGTTAATATATACTTAACCAATCTAGAATGATAATTGGACGAGGTTAAGTCGTGAATTGCTTAATATACTTAACCAACTTGAGCATGGTTTGTAGGGTTAAGCCTAGAACTTGGATACTTAGCCAATTTTGACAGGATTTGTAGACGGGTTAAGTCATGAACTTAAGTGACACTTAATCCATTACGTAAACCCTAGTTCTGAGGATTAGGTGGATAACCGTAGTTAACAAGGATAACGGGAACAATGCTAAGTGGTAAACCTTAGTTGAAGAATAACTAAGTAATGATTCTTAGTCAAGGAAATTTAGACCAGTTCATAGATAGATGAGTAACCTGATACGGTAGGTCATCGTTTAAGTATACGAGTAGGAGCAAGTATCTGATTTAGATAAAGGCTCCAGCGAACTGGGTAACGAAGCAGCGGCTTCGGGGAACATGAGGATATTCTTGGTATCCCTCTATGAGCTGCCAAGTGATTATACTAGGCTCATGAGAGGTTAAGGTCTGCGTTAGAAGAACCAAGAGTATGCCTTGGTTGCTATACGAGCGACCTAAAGACAGGGATGGATAGGGGATAGTCGACGATACACGGTCGTACCCTAGATAGCATTTCGTCAGGCTACCTACCATCTTTGGTCAAGCGTGTACGTACGGAAAGGCAGAGAACACCCAAAAGACCATAATTGCTATCTAATTATGGTTGCGGTAAAGCTTGGATGTGGGTTGGCCGGTGTTGTGTTCTCATACAGGATTTATCATGTCTTGTCTTTCACTAGTTGAGGGAGTGGTCTCGTGGGACCATAGCCACGTATAAGAAAAACAGACCTTAGCATCTGCATCGGCAGATAAATCGAAAGCTCCTGACCGAGTCCTGTATTTCTTGATTTGCCCTGTGACAGGACTCGGATGGCACGATGTGATACATGTGCATACAGTCATGGAAAAGCGATTCACGATGAATGCGTGGGAAAAAGGGCGCGGTTGGCGGTTAGCGTAATCCCTAGTGGCCCTAGGTGGTTGAACCCAAACCGAGATACGAAAACGTGCAATAGGTAAGCATAATCCCTAGCAGCCCTAGGTAGCATAAGTCCTAGTTGTACAAACAATAATTCATGTTGGAAGACCCTAGCTAGGTTTAGGGTAACAGTCCAAACCGATCTTAAGGATCATGGAACTATGTTAAAGTAATATAGAATCTCATGGGAAAGCCCGTATGGTCTACGGCAAGGGACTGAACATTTACATGGAATAAAACATACAAGTTGAGTAACCTATATATGCGATATATTAGGTTGACATGGACCAATACACGACTTTTGAGTGAGGGTCATTCTTGGTTAACACATGACACGGTGGGGATACTAGTACGGTAGGTGCAGAGCTAAAATACAGGATAGATATCACGGGGCGTTATACGTGATAGATATCTTGGGGATATTATACTTGATAGAAACCTGACGATGTGATACCTTGTTTTATCTTGACATCGTAATTTATCATGACACCTTAGTTTATCTGAGTTCAGTAGTTCATCCTGTTATTTTGATTTAGCTTATCTATCTTGTTATCATGCTTATGTTCATCTCAGTTTCTCATGTCAGTTAACTTTACTAGTTTTTATGCTAATAGTAGATAGGGCTTACTCAGTCTTTTTGACTGACCCGTTTTGTTTCGCCTCTTTTCTTCCGTTCCCCCCCCCCCCCCTCCCCAGGTTACAGGGAGGAAATACTGTTGTTTAGTTCAGACTTCTTCTGCTTGAAGGTCATCATGGATGGCTTGGACTTTTCTTGGCTAATGGCTACTTTACTGTTTTTACTTGGGGAATAATTTATGAAAATGTCTTTATGCTTCTTTACTATTGCAAGACAGGTTTTGATGTACTCTGATGTAAAAGGCTTTAGACCTTATTTATTCATGTTATGAAAGTTTGATTTTACTTCCGCTATTTTATATGTTCTGTCTTGTGATATTTCTGTGCATGTTTACCAATAATGCCCCTCTAAAGCTAGTGCATTCCTTTGCGAGTGACCCTAGCGGAGGCGGGGTGTTACACGTGGTATCAGAGTAGAAGGTTACCAGACTGGGCAAAAGTTTTTAAAGACCTTCTGAAAACTATTTGAAAAAAAACCGTTTACAAAGAAGCATTTTTCAAGAAAATTTTCTTTTAAAAGAAAAAGGCTATTCCCCAAAGGCCATTAGCACTATCCTTGTTTCCTTAATTGAGTCTCTTTTCCTTTCTTTCCTCCATCTGTAGTCACAGTAGTTTTAACTGCGACTAGTCTTTTCTACCTACGAAAGTGCTTTCCATACGATGGAGGTGGTTCTCGAGAGACCAGTGGCCGCGTTATAAGAAAGGATCGTGAGAAAGAAGGATAAAGGATACGAGCTTAAGGATGAGCAACTTGTTGGTATGGCTTAGTCCTCAAAGGAGGGAGAAAGATGAACAATGAAACTCATGACGAGAGAGTACCTTTGGCATGGTAAAACGGGGCGGATAGTTAAGTATTATGGGACAAGGACAAGATCATCGGGAGGGCAGTAGTATGCTCTCATTTCAAGAGTACCTCGGAAGGAGGGTAACGATCTTGTTAAATGTTTAGCTTTTCTTCTCTATCATCCCGTTAGGACTTCGTTGTTCGTATCATTTAAGTCTGCTTCGATAGTTGAGTCTCTGCACCTTAAGTACTTGCGTAATAGAGAATCCCATTTTTGTCTCAAAGTCCTATTGGAGAATCAGTCCATTTATACATGACTTGTTTGGATTTGGGAATGTCTATGCCAAGTGTTGAGTTTGGAAATAATGCTTATGTTTATAAGCTATGGATGGATTCTAGGGATGAAGTGGTTATCCAGTAGGGGGTGCCACTCTCGGTTTTGATAGGAGGGTAGTTAGACCTTTTGACTAGCCTTGGTAATGCCCTCGAAGTATCGGGTAACCTTTTTGAGGTTCTGTCATGACTAGTTACTTAGAATCCCTTGATGCCTTTATTGGAAATTTGAAGCCCGATCGAGTGGTGTTCGCCAATAAGGCGGATGGTTTACTTCATTTATGCATGGTTTATAGAGATCACCCTTGTAAGTGCGCATGATAACCTGATTGACATCTGTTTACTTTCAAGAGAAAGTTCTTCTACATGGAATGCCTTATAGTATATAAACGAGATCCAAGATTCACTAGTGAATTTTGGAAAGCTTGCATGAGATCATGAGTACGCAGTCATGTTTGCGTCAAGTATTCTAGGAAAAGGATAAGTGCAAGTGGAACGAGAGGCGACGAAGAAATGAGTTCCAGCTCATGTTATGGAAACAGGAATAAGAAGCTACAAAATCGCGAAGTTAAAAGACGACTTTGATGGTCAAAGACTAGATACGCGCATGATATCTCTTTTTGGGAGTATATCCTTGATCCCTGTTTTCTGTAGAGCTTACTTGTAGGCTATCTTTTGTGGACATCCTCTCGGTCCTATTCTCCGTTACAAACCCTGTAAGGAGTTTGTCCTGTTTATCTTCTCGACCCTGTTTCAGGGAATTCTAGGTAGAACCCTATGGATGTAAACATGTATTTGAAACATGTTATGATTGATATGGTTGCAAGTGGTTGCTCGTGGATGCGCGAATACACATTAGATACTAGCTCGACTCGGTCACATTTCATATTGCATATGCACGAGTATTTATACTTGTTTATGGATGAAATCGAATGTATTATCATGCGGTTGTTGCATATGAATGAATGATTGTGCACGCATATACTATCTATATGACTAGGACTATTTGCATACATGTTGGATTCATGGCACTATACATATTTTGCATTAGAAAGATTATTCAGGCCTGATCATTAGCATTAGCTAAGGAACATGTACACACACGTTTTGCATATATTCATACAGCATTAGAAATCATCTAAGGACAATGGTTGCTTGTGGATGATGTTTTGAGTAGATGGAAGATGGATGGTAGGATATGTTCTTCCTAACTTGGAGATTTTGGGGACGAAATCCTAAAAGGTGGGGAGAATGTAACAACCCGTATTTTCAATAACCTGCTATAACATAAATGGAGGCAGAATTAAACTGTAAAATCTGAATCAAGGGAAACGGGCTATGCCATTGCGTTCGTCTCGGAAAAATACGCGAAATAGAGTCCGAGTTTTCAAAAATCGGAGTCCGTATGACCAAGATATGGCCTCGCGAAGTTTCACGAAAAATTCCCAAATTAAAGTATACTTAATTAAGTGAAATGGGTTGCGCAGAGAAATATATATATATTGATATATATATATATATATATAATTGAAAATTAAATAAATAAATATGCAAAAATGTTCAAAACAGCGAATTGGGAGAGGGGAATAACCGAACCGGCCGATTTTTGAGGTCGACCCAAGCCCGCTGGGTCGACTAGGGGTTAATCCAGGGTGTTTGGCTGTCAACCCGTGGGCCGATTCGCTCAAATGAATATTTTGCATTTGGATGGTTCTCATGGTTCATCTTTAATCTAAAGGCCCTAGATGGTTCCTACACTTGACTTCTTCCCCAAGACATGCTTTGATGGCTTGGATTGAATCTAGGTTTAATCCTATGGCCTAAAACACTTGCCTAATCTATAAATAAGACCCTAACCTATCCTAAATCCTCATTATTCATTCATGCAACTAAACTATGGCAAAATTTTACCTCTCATGGCCTCCACTCTCTTCATAAAATTTCTAAATGGTTTCTATGAGAGATTTTCCATGCATACAAGTGTTTTCAAGCTTGTATGAGTGTCATTAGCTTGCATTCAAGTCAAGTTTCTATCTTTGCATCATAAAGCAAGGGTTTTGATCATTTTGGCTCAAGGGTTTTTATGTTAGAGCTTGCATTTTGGGTCCATTTGATTGCATAAGGGCTTTGTCATATCTTTTGTGCCTTCATAGCAATGTAAGCCCTTTCCCTACTCTTAGATATTAACTATGAAGTTAAATGTTCATGTTGCAAGTTTGGGTTTGATCATTGAGTATGATACATGCTATCATGTCATGCAAGTTTATGAAGTCATTATCTTCATCTTGTGAGCTAAAAGCTACAACCTTTATGTTGAAATGTTGCATTATGCAACATGAGAACCCTCATAACCTTTATGTCAACTTGCATATGAAGTCATAACCCTTATATGATGATATATGCGAGTTACTAGTCATCATTCCATATCTTTTGTCACCATGATTCGCTTATGTGCCAAGTTTGGGTTTATGCATGTTTTGAGGCTTAAGAATGTAACATGCAAGTTAATGAACACATTTGTGCCTCATTTGCCACCATGATTAACTTGTGGCTTAATATCCATTTTTGTCATGCCTTTGCCAAGTCTCTTCTTTTAATCCATTACGTTGTCGCGAACGTATATGCGAGTTTAAAAGCGTTGGGTTATGTTATGGGTAATTTCTAATGACATGAAAATACAACTTGAAAACATGACTAGAAATATAACATGGAAGTTGACATGTAAGTATGCATAAAAACATAAGCTTGGGAATTTACCTATTAAGTTAGGTCTACCCTTTGGGAATTTACCTATTAAGTTAGGTCTACCCAAATGCTTGAAAACTTGTAACATGTTTTGGGAAACATGATGGACATGACACTTAGATAATATAAGTGTGGCCAACTCGAGGTTGGGTTGAGTTTGCAACGTAAAACTACCCGGAACCGACCGACCTAACTAGTAGTTGCAAACAATAGGACCCAATGTGAGAAGTTGGTCATGTTGTGCTTGAACCCGAGGTTAGACCAAGTTGTGGTGTAAAGCTACCCGGAACCGACCGGCTTAACTAGTAACCACAACAAAGTCTAATGTGAGAGGTGAAGGTGCATTAAGTAATTAATGCCACATGATAGGGTTAAGTTAATTTGATTAATGACTCTTAACCAAATATGACATGGACAAATGGGTTAAGTAATTTGATTAGGCTAATGATACTTAACAAAACATGAGAAGGTTGGGTAGGTTAAGTAACTTGATTTGCCTAATGACACTTAACCGTTTTTATATGACTAGTGGATGGGGTTAAGTTAACCAACACTTAATCAATCCAACGCGATAACTTGGTAAGGTTAAGTAAGTTTTCTTAATGACGCTTAACCGAAAAATACGGTTAACGAATGGGGTTAAGATTAGACTCAACTAGTCTAAACATGGAAATCGGATGGGGTTAAGTTAGCCTAGACTTAATTAATCCCATTTGGTAGTTTAATGGGGTTAAGTTAAACACTTAACTAATCTAAACATGATGAATTGATGTGGTTAAGTGACCTATACTTATCCAATCTAACTCGTTAATTTATTGTGGTTAAGTTAACCAATACTTAACCAATATAACGTGAAAACATGATAAGGCTAAGTCACGAATCGCTTGAATACACTTGACCGATTTGACTAAGTAAATTGATAGGGTCAAGTTAATATATACTTAACCAATCTAGAATGATAATTGGACGAGGTTAAGTCGTGAATTGCTTAATATACTTAACCAACTTGAGCATGGTTTGTAGGGTTAAGCCTTGAACTTGGATACTTAGCCAATTTTGACAGGATTTGTAGACGGGTTAAGTCATGAACTTAAGTGACACTTAATCCATTACGTAAACCCTAGTTCTGAGGATTAGGTGGATAACCGTAGTTAACAAGGATAACGGGAACAATGCTAAGTGGTAAACCTTAGTTGAAGAATAACTAAGTAATGATTCTTAGTCAAGGAAATTTAGACCAGTTCATAGATAGATGAGTAACCTGATACGGTAGGTCATCGTTTAAGTATACGAGTAGGAGCAAGTATCTGATTTAGATAAAGGCTCCAGCGAACTGGGTAACAAAGCAGCGGCTTCGGGGAACGTGAGGATATTCTTGGTATCCCTCTATGAGCTGCCAAGTGATTATACTAGGCTCATTAGAGGTTATGGTCTGCGTTAGAAGAACCAAGAGTATGCCTTGGTTGCTATACGAGCGACCTAAAGACGGGGATGGATAGGGGATAGTCGACGATACACGGTCGTACCCTAGATAGCATTTCGTCAGGCTACCTACCATCTTTGGTCAAGCGTGTACGTACGGAAAGGCAGAGAACACCCAAAAGACCATAATTGCTATCTAATTATGGTTGCGGTAAGGCTTGGATGTGGGTTGGCCAGTGTTGTGTTCTTATACAGGATTTATCCTGTCTTGTCTTTCACTAGTTGAGGGAGTGGTCTCGTGGGACCATAGCCACGTATAAGAAAAACAGACCTTAGCATCTGCATCGGCAGATAAATCGAAAGCTCCCGACCGAGTCCTGTATTTCTTGATTTGCCCTGTGACAGGACTCGGATGGCACGATGTGATACATGTGCATACAGTCATGAAAAGCGATTCACGATGAATGCGTGGGAAAAAGGGCGCGGTTGGCGGTTAGCGTAATCCCTAGTGGCCTAGGTGGTTGAACCCAAACCGAGATACGAAAACGTGCAATAGGTAAGCATAATCCCTAGCAGCCCTAGGTAGCATAAGTCCTAGTTGTACAAACAATAATTCATGTTGGAAGACCCTAGCTAGGTTTAGGGTAACAGTCCAAACCGATCTTAAGGATCATGGAACTATGTTAAAGTAATATAGAATCTCATGGGAAAGCCTGTGTGGTCTACGGCAAGGGACTGAACATTTACATGGAATAAAACATACAAGTTGAGTAACCTATATATGCGATATATTAGGTTGACATGGACCATTACACGACTTTTGAGTGAGGGTCATTCTTGGTTAACACATGACACGGTGGGGATACTAGTACGGTAGGTGCAGAGCTAAAATACAGGATAGATATCACGGGGCGTTATACGTGACAGATATCTTGGGGATATTATACTTGATAGAAACCTGACGATGTGATACCTTGTTTTATCTTGACATCGTAATTTATCATGACACCTTAGTTTATCTGAGTTCAGTAGTTCATCCTGTTATTTTGATTTAGCTTATCTATCTTGTTATCATGCTTATGTTCATCTCAGTTTCTCATGTCAGTTAACTTTACTAGTTTTTATGCTAATAGTAGATAGGGCTTACTCAGTCTTTTTGACTGACCCGTTTTGTTTCGCCTCTTTTCTTCCGTTCCCCCCCCCCCCAGGTTACAGGGAGGAAATACTGTTGTTTAGTTCGGACTTCTTCTGCTTGAAGGTCATCATGGATGGCTTGGACTTTTCTTGGCTAATGGCTACTTTACTGTTTTTACTTGGGGGATAATTTATGAAAATGTCTTTATGCTTCTTTACTATTGCAAGATAGGTTTTGATGTACTCTGATGTAAAAGGCTTTAGACCTTATTTATTCATGTTATGAAAGTTTGATTTTACTTCCGCTATTTTATATGTTCTGTCTTGTGATATTTCTGTGCATGTTTACCAATAATGCCCCTCTAAAGCTAGTGCATTCCTTTGCGAGTGACCCTAGCGGAGGCGGGGTGTTACACCTAGCCTCCATCTTCTCCAAACTAGAAATCAAATTAGAAGAGCATCAAATAAAAGTAGAGTTTTTCTTCTTCAATCAACAAAGAAAGATTAGAATCACTACAACGTCAACTAATTCACTTTTCTAATCCTTTCACTGTAAGTTCAGTTATTATTCAGATTTAAACAGTTAATAGAAATCATGACTGTGATAATTGGATCTTGAACTATTCCTAATTATGAGATAATCAGTTCTGATTCATGTTTATCCTTTCACAAAATCTGAACTACCTATGTTTGTGAGACTGTTGTGATTGGAAGAATGGAACCTATCATGTTATACAACACTATGCCTAATTGTGAGATAATCAATTCTGATTTATGATTATCCTTTTGCCAAATCTGAATTGCCTATGTTTATGAGACTATTGTGATTGAAACAATGGAACCTATAATGTTACACACCAATTTGGTGATTCTCTTATGTTCAATTCTATCGAATCTTTAAGCCTATGATGTAACTTGCTCAGTTTGGCCATACTTATTGTTAATGTACAACATGCATATTGGAAACATGATTCTTGGATTGGACATACCTTTACATGCCTATTTTGTTTCTTTTGTCAATTCTTGCGGTCCTTCTTTATTCCCTTTTTTGTTTTATTTTATGAATACTAGGTTCATTCGGAACCTAGACTGAATCTCATCGAACGTACGATTGAAACGCGGGGAATCTAGTATAACTTAATTGAGTAATTTTGGGCATAACAAGTAAATGTGGCATAACTTGAATTGACTACAACTACGGGTAATTGGCATATAAATATCTAGATTTGGGCATGTATGGTAAATTTGTAATTGGGTTAAAAGATGAACATGCCTAACACGAGGTTAGATTGAGTTGCGGTGTAAGGCTGCCCGGAACCGCTCGGCACATCCAGCAACTGCAACAAAAGATCTAATGTGAGATGTTAGCGCATTAAGCCAAAAACCGAGGTTAGAATGAGTTTGCGGTAGAAATCTGCCCGGAACCACCCGACACATCCAACAACAGTTCTAATGTGAGAGGTTGAGGCATTAATGGATGAATTAATGCTAATGAACGGACATGCTAAGAATGGTAGGGTTAAGTTAACATAGGCAACACTTAACCAATACAACATGTTAATTAAACAGATGGGTGGGGTCATGTAACACCCCATATTTTCTGTAAACATAAAATTAACAAAACAAAGTATACTTAATTTTTAAAAGAAGAATTAAGGGAAATGGGTTAAGCCATTGCATTCGTCTTGGAATTCTGCTTGAGATAGGGTGCGAGTTTGCGTAAGTCCGACTCCGTATGAAGAAGTTATGGCCCTCAGAAGTTTCAAGGATTTAAATAAATTAAAACAGCTCATATTTAAGTTTGAAATTCAATTCACACACTCGGGTTGGGCGGGAAATTTCCCGCCTAAGACCCAGGTCGACCAGGGGGTCAACCTGGGTCGTATAGGTCGACCTCACCCCTATTTCTAGATCCGAGGAATGGTTCATTTTTTTGTATTTGGATGCCCGTTCTTACCAGATTCATTGATCCCTACGCTATTTAAACATCCCCAAACCCCACTTTCTCTCTACACCAAACCATTGTAATGCTATGCTGCCTCAGTACTAATTAAAATAAATCAATGGCGTCTCTACTCTGCTGAAACCTAGGTTATAACTATTGCTTCTTCTTCTTTCAATCTGAATAGGATTAAAAGTGAACAACTACAACCCTTTCTCTTTTAGAATCCAATCAAGGTGAGTACAGTTATTTTCAGATATGAAATTTAATTATGATCTTGACATGGTTATAAGTCTGAATTTGAGATTATGCATATTCTTGTTTATCAGATCTGTTTTTCTGTGTAGATCTATCTTATTAATATTATAGTAACTATTATGTATCTCTTCCTTCCTTCTGTTCTATAACTATGTAGGGTAAGGCACGTTTACTGGGCTGATTATAAGCGGTCAAATTAGCGACGGGTGGTGCAACAGTGTAGGTTCCGACAGAGTACGGGCATGCACGTACTCCGGAGTGGAAAAATCAGGCACTGAGCGTCAGTAGTTATACACTGTGCATCTTGGATTGTGTCGAGTTGCTACCATAGGGATTGATACACCCCATGGTGTGACCAGCACAGGTATCTACAATCAAGCGGGACCGAATGACTCAAGTAATAAATGCATACGAGTAGGAGCCGATTGATAAAGGGATCATTTTATTATGAACACATGATGCTAGTTGGAACATTCGTTAGTAGGTGCAGAGAAATAGAAATGAGTGCGATGGTATATTCAATTTATCTTGCCTTATGTTATCTTGTCACTATGGTATTGTCCTATATTCAGTTTATTCATGTCATGATCCTTTTTCTTGTTTACATGCTGAAAAATCACTGGACTTACCAGACTTATGTCTGACCCGTTTTCTTTCATCTTCTTTTCTTCCGTTCCCTCCACCCCCCCCCCCCTCCCCCGGTCCACAGGGAGGGAATACTTCAGCTTAGTTCAGACCTTTTCCAGCTTAAAGAGAGTAGATGTATTGTTTGGATTCTCTTTTCTTGGGCTATGGCTGTGGTTACACTTTTATTGGGGATTTATGTCGCTTTACTACTACTTTATGCTTCTTTATGTATATTGAGTTTTTAATCAAGACAGAAGTTTTATTGTAATAACTTGGAAGTTGGGTTTTGAGACAATGGTTGTAATGTTTTGACTAGACCACGTTTCTTATGAAATAATTCAAGTTTTTTTCCGCTGTTTATATGTCTGTCTTGTAAATTATCTATGTCTTTTACCTATAATGCTTCACCGATGTTAATGCATTCCCTTTGTGAGTGACCTTAACAGAGGTGGGGTGTTTCATATACAAAATAAAATCTAACTGAATGATGTCTGAGGCTTATCATAACAATTTCCTTAAGAATTTTATTTCAAAATTCTCCCAAGATACAACAGACGTATTCTGCACGATATTGTAATGAGTATGTCACTCTGTGGTTTTATATAAGAGTATTAGAGAAAAGAGAAGGAAGATTGGATTGGAATAAGTCAACAAAGTGGTCAGATTTACTCCTTATTTATAGTTTATCTGCACCCATACCTCTTCGTACAGTCACATCTCTTCTGAACGGTCGCACCCATACCTCTTCGTACAGTCGCATTTCTTTCAAATGGTTGTGATTGTACCTCTTTGTGCAGACGCATCTCTTTCGGTGAAAGGAAGTGTCTTTTCGCTGAAATGTGATTGATTGGCGAAAGGAAGTGCCTTTTCACGAAGTGTCTTTTCGCTGAGTGTAGCCTGCTTTGTGTCCAAGCTAACCAAAGCAAAGATCATGTTAACACACTTTTTGGCAAATGCTGTCACATATGGAATCTCTGGATAACATCACTCTCTAGCATTGGAAGCATCGTCAGAAGACACAGGGCAGTTTGGTCAAAATCAAAACATCATTATAAACTGGACCGAAACCCCTATTAAACGACCTCATTTGGATCTAAACATGTCAAACACTTGTAGCCCTCTGAATTAGCTTCAAGTAGAGCTTTCGTTTGGCCCAATCGGCCTTATGGTATGAAAGTTATGTCTGTTTTCGTGAACGCATCCAGAAATATGGAAAAACATGGATTTTGGCCTTTTTGAAGACCGGTCGTGAATACCCCTTGGGGGCGGTTCGTGAATACCCCTTAGGGGCAGTTCGTGAATACCCCCGGGGGCGGTTCGTGACCACCCCCAGGGGCAGTTCGTGACCACCCCCTTGAGGCGGTTCGTGACCACCCCTTGGGGGTTGTTCGTGACCACCCCCTGTGGGCGGTTCGTGATCATGACCTGGCCTGACCATCACCATCACGACCATTACCAGCTCGCCACCCCGGCTCATGAACCGTGACCACGAACCACGACCAGGACTTGCTATTACACATGTAGATTTTGACCTATTCTTAAGGCTATGATCGCTCCTTCTTTCCCGAATCGAATGCCACGTGTCTTACCACGACCCCATCACCATATGAGCTCTCCTACAGCTATAAATACACCTCCAGAGGGCATTTTCAAGAGAGATTTTTTGGCATCTCAACATCCATGGCTGCCATGGCCAACACTTCTCCGTGAATATCCACCATCTTCCTCAATAAAAATCAATGAATTCAGAGAGAATCCTTCATTAGATTCAAGGGATTGAGAGACAATATTCATTGTAATTGTAATCTACGATCGAAATGAGAAAATATGAAGTGGACGTAGGCTCGATAACGCCGAATCACTAAAAAATCTTGTTGTCTTGCTTTTTCTCTATTTTTCAGTTATTTATTCATATCCTATGCTCGAAATATGATGATTTGGGTGTTAGGACCATTTTTTGGTCTAACATTTTGGTGCTTTCACTGAGAACTAAAGATTCTCAGCATATAAGGATTCTCCAGTCTACTATTGGATCGCCTAGTCCGATGAGGAAATCTTATGAATTTTATACTTATTTTGCGATGGTGGAGATCACTAGACACGAAGCCATTTCTGTACCCTCTAGCGACAACAACTAACGAAGAGCAGGGACGAGGTTTAGTCGCATTCTCAAATACCATGCTTTGGCGAATACATGTTCTTTTTTCGGATCTGATCAGTAGAAGGACCAGGTCGGCTATTGGTCATACTTACTGCTTGCATATACGATTCCTTGTTGGTCGAGAGAACTATGAGCTTTCATTCAATTGATTGAGAGGCTACCTGCAAACTGTTAAATAACAATTATAATATAAAAGGTCGTGGCTCATCCACGAACCGAGCACAGGCTCCTTATCCGCGAATCACGACCCGCAAAGCAACGGCAACTCGAAGACAAGAGTCAAAAGTAGCTTCGACGAATAGACCTAAGCTTGTGATATGAACTGAAAGGGAATTTATTCGGGTCGTTTATGGGAAAGTGCGTGGTATATGCATTAATGTTAAAACACGTGATGGGAAATAATTCAAGTGGAGGGTTCATTCTCCAGTTTATGGTGGATTGTTGTTCATTGTATGAATCTCATATACCACATGATGCATGACGGGAATATGTGGAGTTCTGCGCGGATTTACAACATAGAGACAAATATGACCCACTCGAGAAGATGTACCCGATCAACTCGTGGAGGCATGTCCGACCCGATCTCGAAGAACAGCAGCAAACCAAGATCACGACCCGATCCCAAAAACCTGTCGCGAACCGACCTAGAATGAGTGCAGTGACCCGACCCGCGCGGATGTGCGAACCGCGACCCGCATTCTGGAAAAATAATGATGAACATAGTTCACGATCCGACTCGGTAACCAGTGTACGACCCGATCGTCATGCATCAACGTATGGTTCGTGAATAGTATACAACAAGGTTTGGTTCGTGAGTATGGTTCCTGCATGTAATAAACACGTAGTCTGGACCACTTGAATTCAACACACATGAACAGTTTGTTAAAAAAGTATGGATCAGATCTACGCTTTATGGGAATGCTACAAAATGACTTTTTGGATTATTGGACCTGATCGTGTGATGTTACACATGAAGTATACGACCTGCTCATGAATGTATTATATGATGTTGTGAGGTTAGAAGGACCGAAGATAACGAAATTCACACGTGCTGAAAGAAGAAAGCATTAACAAGTGCTGGCTCGTATAATACATCCACGTGTTCATGATTAAGGAAAGCTAATTGATTCTCATTAGCCTATTCACGAGTGGGACCTCAACATATGGAAGCGAAATGATGCACTCCAACGCATGTTGATGTAGTCACGAACCGAATCGATGCTCATGAATAGGATCAGCGAGCCCTCACGAGCCAGTCAGCATTAGTCAAGACATCACGAACGGGTGTCATGCATTGAGACGAAACGAGCTAACCATGCATTAATGGTTGCACGAGTCCAAGCGTACGGGCTAAGGTCCATTAACCATAATCAGGAGTTTAGAGTATGTGTTCGAGTTCATGACCCTATGGCACACCCATCACGACCCTAGAGAATACGTTCAAGGCGTGAAGAATAACTGCGAACCAAAGATACGGTTGGCTCAAAGATTGCTCGTGGATAACATTAAAAGCACGGATTCTTTAGAGAACTATGCATTGGCAGCTATGTTGAAGCCTTCATGAGTTATAGGCCAACATGTGGCTTCATGGCATAACACGTTGGTTTCCAGAATAGAAGAATGAAAGCTATGTGGAAATTAGTGGTTGGAAATACGTACGTCCCTCAAACCATCTCATCTTTAGTCGTGGTGAAGATTTGTTCAATAAATGGAGAAAGCGGACTGTGGAAATTAGTCACTGCATTCCCTCAGTTACATGCTCACACATCTCAGACATTGCTGCATGCGAAGTGAAATTTGAAGG
Organism: Allium sativum; assembly: GCA_030737875.1. Classification (NCBI taxonomy): domain Eukaryota; kingdom Viridiplantae; phylum Streptophyta; class Magnoliopsida; order Asparagales; family Amaryllidaceae; genus Allium; species Allium sativum. The sequence goes on from CM060912.1 coordinate 7,500,082, forward strand.
GGTCACAAGATTAGATATATGTGGGGGATCTTTTTTAGTGTGTCCGCTTCATACTAACGAGGGGGCTTACGCAGCGTTGTGTTCATGGCATGTTCACGACCCGTCATTAGCCGGTATGAAACCTCACGAGTTAGAGCAGCATTCGTGACTTTAAGCAAAAATCTTTCTGGATTCTGCTCACGAATCGGAGCAATGTGGAAGCTTACGAGCCATAGGTATACTCCCCTGTTCGTGGTTTTTATTCTAGGCCAATCACAAATTGATGAAGCTCAGCAACCTCGACCAGAAATGGATGGAGAGCGTAAGCCACGACCCGGAGACGAACTGTGTGCCCGAAAATCAACGACGACCCGAGAAAGTGATAGTTTATGGAAAAAAAATACAATTTGCAGATCATGCCGGGACTGTAGGGGCCTGGACCCCCGCCGGCGCTGCGCCCGGACCCGCGGATGGCTCGTCTTCAGCTCGAAGCACGGCTCGCCTTCGGCTCGGTGTACGTTTGTCCTGCAAATATCACCAACACTTACCAACGGAGATTTAGTTGATGGTCTAAGGATATCGACAAAAAATTGGCACCGACTGGGATTCTTCCTAAAGCCATAACACCTATTTACTGATGTTATTCAATGTGAGGAGCTATTGAAAAGAAAAGGCATGCTGGCTATGACGGTATACGAGATAATGATTGTATCACAACAGCCTCCTCCTCCAGAGCCTCGATGGTGTATAGATTTCATCAATGTGATTGATGGTGTTCCTGAACGAGTATTGATCGCCTAGTTTACATGATTTAAACCTGTACAACAGGTGGAGTCTCAGATGTCACTAACATAGAATAATCCAGACACTATTTTGTAGATGACTTAGAAGATCCCAATGATTCTCAATAATAGGATATCCGATAGCAATTCACTCCCTGAAAAGCTTAGTTAACATTTGCAATGCCTATTTTCCGTCAACTGCACCGAGGGAGATTGATTGCCATCGAATAAGGGTTAGATCAACACACTTTGGTGCCCAAAGTTAGATACTATGTGATCCACTGCAAGCCATGATTGGACCCAGGGATCCTTACCCGGATGATAGCGACGTTGACTGCTTACCAGCCACCATATGACCTTGGTCAAGAGAAGAGAGCTTGAGACCATTGAAAACATGAATCAACCATTAGCTTTCCACTTCATACAACAGTGGTGATATAATATGCTAACTTTACTTGAAGCCTCACAAGCTATGTATCGTATTCAAGCTTATCAGATTAAGGTCTAGACAAACCGGCTCTAACAGAGCCCAGAGCCTTCATTGCACTCTAGTGCCTATTGCTAAATATCCGAACCGAAGATGGAGTAGGGATGGTCTATGGCGACCAAGTTATTGGAGGAGCCGACTATTTGGCTAGACGGAGTATGTTATGCAACATAGATGGTGTGTGAAACCCAAAGACGCTTCCCCTCTAGATGAAATGGAGCACGAAGGAGGTGTCAATATTGCGAATAAAGGGAGCAACACAAAAGGAATTTCCCGATGATCTGCCCGAATACATAGATCTCAGAGAGGATGGTGATTCGGGATGTAGAGGGATAACATCTAACGAAGCAGCTACCAAAAGATGGAAAGGCTCGCTTATCGCCTGATTACTTCGAGAAAATCCTATCACTATCTCCATGTTCATCCGATTGTGATGCACATTAATTAGCCACTACGACGGGACCTTTAGCGACCTGAGGCACTTGGGAGATTACTCAAACGGAACATCAAGCTTAACCAGTTTGATCTCAATTTCCTCCTAAAGAAGTACCTATGGGTGCAAGTGTTAGTCAACTTCATCGCTAAATTCACCACCCCCGAAGAGGATGTACTAGGTGAAGAAGATGACCCCTTGAAATAAAGAATGAAAACAAGCACTGGAAGTTGTATGCAAATGAGGCAAAGAATGATCGGCGGTCCGGCTTCGGAGTTGAATTAATAACCCCCGAAAGGACGGCTCGAAAGGAATTCCAGGCGAAGGAACTATAACTCGCAGCTTACCTAGAACTGGTAGAAGAGTTGTTGGATGGATTGGAACGTTACAACATATCTCATGTCCTACGAATAGAAGATCAAAAGGTGAATAATCTGGCTAGGTGAGAAAGTTCCGAAAATCTAGAAACGACAGAGATGATCCCATTCAAGACACTATGAACTCCGACCATTGATTAGATGGAAGTTGATCCAGTGTTGGATACTACACCCGAATAAGAATCATCGGCAACCCCCGTAAGAAACTTCCTGCAGCGCGGAATGCTTTCGGCAACGAGTATGGTGTACCATCGTTCGTCATGCCTCAAGATATAATGTGCAAGGCGACATAGCTTATTTCCCTTGGAAGGTTGTCCCGATATAGAAACCAATGAGTCCCATTGCTGAGTTCATCGCCTTACATGATTCAACAAAAACATTAATCAGCCATCCGTTAGATAGGAAATGTACACGAATGAAACATCTAATGAGCGAAGCTTTAGAATTAGAAAGTAAAGATTCACACTTCCACTCCTTTTATTTGCCAAGTAACTCATTCCCCAGACGCTGGGGGCAACTGGAGATTTGAGCATGAATCACTCAAGATTACATCATCTAAATTCGAAGCTGATACATCAGGAGTTTGCATGGCCGATTGCCTTAGTCTTGCTTGAAGGTTAGCAAGTTGAAGGTTTAGAACGCTTATGCCTCAATGTTGATTGATTGTCTACACACCAACCCTTGTCCTCGATACGGGATCGAAGGCATATCAGCAAATCGATGAGATAGGACTATCTAGCCGGTAGCAATATCCTATTTTCTACCATAGAAAGTCCAAAAGTTTCTATAAGCGTAAATCCATTGTCCTCATGCCAATTTCCATCCTGACACCAATGTGATGGTGTGCTGCCATTAGCGGTATAGTCATGACTTCCCGACACTCTATCCTTACCCTCAGCATGGTGGCAAAAAGGCGATTCAAAGGAGATGCGACCTCATCACTCGCTTATGATATTTACCTAACCTCCTTTGCCATCTCAAGACCCCGATCAAGGTCCATACATTCTTAGGACTGTCGCCACTCAATAATTTGAAAAGATATTCGTCATCAGCTTAAGATTCTGGCAACCGTCCCCTGGCAGAGACAGGATAAGGCAGAATTAACCAGCAAAGAACATGCAACGCCATTTCTGCTCCGAATGATATTCATCCCTTTAATAGGATTATTCTTTAACTATGACTCCTATATTTGCATGCTTTATGAGTTATTGATATAATTAACTCGGATGAATTAATATGTGGATGGTATAGGTACCCTGGATTTGATACTGACTAGATTTTTAACGCCCGCAGATGGAAATATGGAACAGAACCATAACGAGCTCGACTAAACTGCTCGTCTACAAAGCCACACACTCCATCTAAAGTTGTATAGCTTAAGGTGGATACGAGATAACCATCCAACCCTTGAATCATACGTGGAAGACCACGAGAATATTGTGCATCAATCACTGAATTGCAAATTTGGACTACGACTAATGATGAATGCGGTGTCACCATCTATATGGCTCGATCTTATCCTCGATGCCACCAGATTAGATGAATCCTGATAGGGGGGCAGCAGTGCCCATTGATATCCTTACCTTTCAATCATGAAATTTGCTTCTACATGCCTCTTGAGTTATTGACATGACTAATTCGTGTGATATGAATGATGCCGGTACCCGGAGTTTGGTGCCAACCACGCCTCCCATGGATTGCTTGGAGGAACGCAAAGCCTTAGCAAACGTTTCCTAACTATTTGACTGATTGATGCTAATCCTCAGAGTTTGGATAGAAATATAAACCTAGGATGAGTGTGACCGGACCACTTGTCCGAAAAGCTCCATTCGCTAGAGTGAAGAATGGAGTATGGACTAGAACTGAGTTCAAGAATGACACTCGAAACTGCAGAGTCCCACTCTTTGAATTAGAGTGTAGAAGGAATGACGGGGCAAGCAATATGATCGTTCGCCTGAAACATTCTAACTCTCCATATGCGAGAGAGAGAGTATAAAGGATGAGAAATGACGTCCACCACTCTAACTCTCTAAATGCAAGAGAGAGTATAAAGGACGAGAAGATAACGTCCATAAGGCATGAAGGTGCACCATGATAAAAACCGCCTTGACAACACTCCACCTCGCTAAGGATCAGGAGAGTATAAAGGCGCTAGAGACTTAGCGCCCCCAGAACTTCTGCCCCGCTGAAGGATCGGTGAGCAGACTAAGAACTGAGCTCGAACTCTAACCCGCTGAAGGATCGGGAGAGTATAAAGGCACCATGGATTGGTGCCCCCAATAACTCCTACCCTGCTGAAGGATCGGGGAGCAGACTGAAAGCTGAGTTCGAACTCTAGAGAGAATATGAAGGCATAGATTAAAATTCCAGTCGAGGGCTCCTACCCAGCCGGAGTGTCGGGGGCCAGACTGAAAGCTGAGCCCGAATCCTCATGTCCGGACATGGGGGCAACATAGTTATGGTCCTAATCAATCTCAACAAGCCCAGGCCAGGCACTAAGTCAATGATTGATTGGGGGCATACCCATACATACATACTACTTTAGTGCATTTTCATTTATAGATGCATTAATAACTTATAATGTTTCATGAACTTTTTGCATAACTAATTATGGAATGTTCGTAGGTACAAGACAATGCGAAAGAAACAAAATTTTAATTACTAAATGCAGGTTTACAAAAGATAACTAGTAAAGAACGCGAGGGCCTCACTCGCAACAATAGCAGCATGCCAATGGAAAACGAACAAAGGTTCGTGTTCGGAAGGATGACCCAGGCCCCTTGAAGACCCAAAACAGATGCAAAGAGAACGTCCATCTGCTTATCCCAACTTACTTCCAAAATGGGAAGCTCGGATAAGGCTGGATATATCCCATGTAATAATTGAACGTGACGCAACCATTTCGTCCCCGACCTTTCCCTTGATGCATAAAGCAAACGGGAGCAATAAAGGTGACTATGATCCAACTATTCATCGCTTGATTACAATCCTTGGAGCTTGGATGGGAGGTTGGAGATTAGCATGGGATGAGTACCAATAAATCGATTTACACTCAACTCCGACTCTTGGTGCGAGGAGTGAATATAAATCCAGAGAAGATATGGATTCAAACCCTACTGCCCAGAACAAACCCCCGAGGATGGGGGCACGGAATACGAGCCTAAAGCAACATAGTTCAGCTACTCGATGCCTTCGTCCCCAATTAAGCGATAGAAACCTAATTGACAGCTACTGCACATGTGGATCTAAGAAGCCCAAGGCCGATCTTCACTTATTTCAAGACTTTACGCTGAGGGGATCAACGAAAATTTAAAGGCCAAGCAACAATCATCAATTTGCTGTAAATGATAAAATCAAAGTTCAAGCAATGACGAACTTGGCTTGGCCAGATAGCAACCATCATCTCAGATTGAACACAAACCAATAAGCAGGCATGCACCATGCGGCTTCGATTCAGAACATCGTGGATGGAAACATGGACAATGGAACAGCTACCTGCAACATCCTAGATAAGAACGTGATAATCCGAAGAACAGGAGCCCGGTCGGGTCGAATGACTCGAACAACTACCCGAGGGCAATATCAAAGCGGAAGCTAGAAATCAGCAAAGACCCCCTTTATAATCTCAGATTCAATGCTAGGGGCACCAGCCATGATATTGACAATATGCAGCAATTTCTTTGATGGCAACCTGCTTGCCAGTTTGATTCGGCGCCTCTCGAGAGGCGGCACTTCTCAAGATGATATGGATAACGACAATCATAGCCCTTGCACGTGGGACATCAGGATCCCCTGATATTCCCCCAGACTTTAAATTTTCTCTGTAACGAGATTTGCTCAGAAGGTTTGATGAATTCAACCCTGAGGTGGGCATACTTCTATGACAATAAGGTGTTAATGTCGAGATGGATGATCTTGATGCTTTTGTGGCAAAGAATGGAGCACCTTCCAATTCCTAAAACGATAAAGACAAAGGAAAATCCCTGGAAAAGAATGGTAAAAATGTGCTATTTTGGAGAAACTCGTTTCACTAATCGAGCCCATGATCTTGTTTACCAAGCTTAACGAAACCAAGCTTGAGAAAGAGACTCAACAAGACTGTGATGACCATTTCGGATTATGCTGAAGCATGAACGGAAGGGCTCGATTTACTTCATAATGACATTCATTTTCTTGCATTATGACAAACCTACTCAACTCCGTGACGAATCCGATGAAAGCAAAAAAGTTCACTGGTGCCCGATGAGGCAATCTTCACTAACTGACTAAAGATAATGAACGACATCAAAGAGAATGTGATTTGACCATTCGCGTGTACAACTCGAACTCTTGCTGACTCAAGAGAGCACAGGACAGCTTGGGTCGACTGGGATTGCTGAACTTGCAACTCAGCTACGGCCTGAATCAACTGCAGAGAGTATAAGAGCTTAAAGACTGTATTCCCCATTAACTTAGCTCAACCCCACCGGTGCTGGGGTCATGAGTACTGGCTTTACTTGTCCTCTGATGGCACTGAGAGAACAAGTGTCGATTCACAGACTAACTTTGAAGACAATCCTGACATGGATTAAGATTTAAAACATGTACGTTATACCTCCGGAGTATGACTTGATTCGTTTTCCCCGACCAAGCGAGCTAGCTTATGGATCAAATGTGGAATTAAAGACTCAACCTACACTGGATGGAAGGTGTGATAAACTTCTTTACTGCTTTATGATTGTGACAGGCGCTGGTTCACATTATTTTGACAGCGTCCATCACTGATTAGCATGTGATCAGCGGATTATGAAACAATCCAGGATGACTGTGGATTCCTTCAAATTTGGCCCAATGCGACCATGAATCTCTGATTTTTCATTGGCTTGATCCGGAGTGATCATGGCTTTCGGGTTCCTTACTGTTACGATTCAATGCAATTTTAAGATTCTGGATCATTATCAAGATATTAAGATAGTCCAAACTTGAGCACAAATGATAAATTCATATGATGATTCTGGTGTGATCCATCCCAACAGTCCAGATGTTAGCTTAGAGCTTAAAGATTCTTGCGTCTCCCCATGACTTAGATGGCTACTTCATACATCGACTTGTACATAAGAGAAAGTACGACTCGACAACATGCTTGGCTTAAGTAGAATGACGACGGTGTTCGACAATGACCTGTGCGTGTAGAATCATACTCGAGAGCCAACGATCTAATGTGATTTTTGATGAATGAATCAGACGGGTTAAACCATTAATTGATCATCTCGAATGCTTCTTCCATAAAACTTGGCCTAACTAGCTACAATGGAAGCAATGCAACAGATGGATAAAGCTTTCTCAAGGACAAATGGCGTTCCAAAGAGATTTAGCTCAACACATTCAAAGCACATCTCCTCTGCGATAAGATGTACTTTGGGGGGCAAAATGTTAGTCTGCTTTATGAACAGGCTACCCAAAGAAAAGATCATGTTGACACACTTTTTGGCAAATGCTGTCACATATAGAATCTCTGGATTACATCACTCTCCGACATTGGAAGCATCGTCAGAAGACACAGGGCAGTTTGGTCAAAATCACAACATCAGTATAAACTGGACCGAAACCCCTATTAAACAACCTCATTTGGATCTAAACACATCAAACACTTGTATCCCTCTGAATTAGCTTCAAGTAGAGCTTTCGTTTAGCCCAATCGACCTTACAGTTTGAAAGTTATGTCCATTTTCGTGAACGCATGGAGAAATATGGAAAAACATGGATTTTGGCATTTTTGAAGACCGGTTCGCGAGCATCTCCCGGGGGCGGTTCGTGACCACCCCCAGGGGCGGTTCGTGAATACCCCCTGGGGGCGGTTCGTGAGCACCCCCTGAGGGCGGTTCGTGACCACCCTCTGGGGGCGGTTCGTGACCACCACCTAAGGGCAGTTCGTGATCATGACCCGGCCTGACCTGACCATCACCATCACGACCATTACCAGCTCACCACCCCGGCTCACGAACCGTGACCACGAACCGCTACCTACTACTACACATGTAGATTTTGACTTATTCTCAAGGCTATGATCGCTCCTTCTTTCCCGGATCGATTGCCACGTGTCCTACCACGACCCTGTCACCGTATTAGCTCTCCTACAGCTATAAATACACCTCCAGAGGGCATTTTCAGGAGAGAATTTTTGGCATCTCAACATCCATGGCCGCTATTGCCAACACTTCTCCATGAATATCCACCATCTTCCTCAATAAAAATCAATGAATTCGGAGAGAATTATTTATTAGATTCAAGTGATTGAGAGACAATATTCACTGTAATTGTAATCTGCGATTGAAATTAGAAAATATGAAGTGGACGTAGGCTCATTAACGCCAAACCACTATAAAAATCTTGTTGTCTTGCTTTTTCTCTATTTTTCAGTTATTTCTTCATATCCTATGCTCGAAATACGATGATTTAGGTGTTAGGAGCATTTTTTGGTCTAACACTGAGATACGACCGTTGGTGAAAGGAAGTGTCTTTTCACGAAGTTTCTTTTCACGAAGTGTCTTTTCATGAAGTGTCTTTTCGCGATAAACTATGCTGCTAATAGTCACGTCCTTTCACTGAACGGTTGCACCTGTTCGCTTTATGTGGAACAATGGATAAAGTATATTTCATTCAATACTTACGAATTTCAACATGCAAACAGACAAAATTTGAAAAATGAATAAACCCTATAATGTTTTATGTTAAACTTGTCGTGTACACCTAGTATAGAATTAAGATAGAACGTTTATTTCAGTCATCCATTTATGATAAATACAATCTGGATTAAGAAAAGTCTCCAAAAAGTAAATGGGACATAAGACATAGTTTGTGATATCATGAACCAAGCACAAGGATAGGCTTACCTGGCCACTAATAACTTCATTGACTAGTTGCTCTACAGCTTCAGTTTGCTCAGGTGTACCATCAATTTGAGTTGTTCTCTCCAGTGAGGTATCATCAGAGGTGGATTATGGATATAACGGTGTAACCTGTATACGAGCACCAGATGTGGCCTGCATATTTTTATCGTATCGCCAGCTTTGCCGATAACCAATCCTACCTAGGAACTTTCGTGGAGAACTGATCACCACCATGCTGTGTATTGCCAACTTTATGGTTACCAGATATCCAGGCATGGGCCTCAGAAAGCACATCATTAATTAACTGCTCAGCTCTTTTGACTTGTTATGAACAGAGGAGGCTCAGAGGCAAGCCCAGTAAGCCCTTGTGATGGGCAACCCGCTACAGCTGGGCAACAAAAATGAAAAATGTTCAAAAACGACATATTCAACCATTGCATATTCCTGCTTCTCAGTTCTCAAATGACACTTTTTGTAGATTCCAATATCATGTCTCTTGTCTGTTGTCATAACTTCTCTGAATGTTCGAATATTGATCAAATCTTCTTTCTCGTGTGTCAAAATAAAAATATAGATCAATTCCTCTTTCTCTTGCATGAGAATTAATTAGAGGTTTCATTTATCTTCAGACTTAGCATTGTGTTGTGCGAATTGGTTGGTCAATTCTCTTCTATTGCTTTCTATGCTTAGGTGAATGTACATTCTTTACTATTTTTGGTACTTTGAAAATCTGAGAATCTTAAGCCTTGTTTGATTTGTTGTTTTGTGTTTAATTGAAGAAAAATAATACACTTCCTATTTGCTTTTGGAAAAAAAGGAAATTTCAAAAATGAAATCAGCTAGAACGTAGAAAACAAGTTAATTTGATTTTTCTTGTATCCAGACATAATAGAAGTATGGAAAGCAATTCATATTCTCTATTGTCTGTCGGTTGTCCTAATGACAAAGTATTATAAAAAAAAAATCATATTTTCTTTTTCTTTGTAGTGCAAGTTGAAAACGAAGAAGTCAAATTGAAACCAAACGTGTCGTTATTTTAATTTTTAAATTTCAAAATGAACTTATTTTGTTTTTGATGCATGAGCTGAGATAAAATAGCAAATTAAATCAGTTCGGCTTAGAGTATAGATGTTTTTATTCGGTAATGGATAACATCAAATTAGATGATTCCTTTTATTTCAGAACTGATCACAAACATATAATTGAACATTTAAGTAAACATTTTGTAAATAATGTAAATGCATAGATTATATGGCTGATAAGAATGATAAGTTATGTGCTTCCATCGAGAGAAATTTTCTTGATTCAAATTTATTAAAATAATCTTCAAACAACATGTCACAAGAACGATTGAACAAACTTGTGATAATTTCAATAGAAAGCGTGTTTGTAGAGAAACTTGATTATAATAATTTAGTTGAAAATTTTGTTACAAAAAAATGCAAGAAGCATTTTTCCTGTAAATCATGGAAAAAATTTCATTATTTTGCGTAAAAGGTAAAATTTTGAATTTATGTCTCTTTAAATTTAGTATTGTAGCCTATTTGATGTAAATATGTAATAACTTTTGTATGAAAAGTTAGTATCTTGCAATTTGTTGTTTCAACATTATTTTGTGTTTATGGACATTTAACAAAAACATCATATTATTAACCAGTGGGCAGCAAAATTTTAATTGGGCTTGAGCAACTAAAAATTTGGACCGGCACTCGTTATGAACTACCCATAATATCCACATGCCTAGTTTGTGAAAATGGTATTACATCAGCATCTCTTGTTACCTATATCTTTGCTCCAGATTGTGCTTCGAAGATATTCTCTTTAGAAGCTTGACTAACTAGAAAATAAACAATAGTCATTTTCATTTAAGTTTTGGATGCAACTGGCCATTCACTATTTTCTCCTGAAGAGTTTACGAACTGTGTTTGGTCTGTCTGAATACCTAAATCTCTGGCTTTTTTAGTGAAACGTGGGTTTACCCCATTATTTAACAAGTATATTATATTCTGCTATATATAAACATGTACAAGTTCAAACTCAAAAAAAAAAGTATAATTAATAAGGTTAATTTTTATATTTATCCACAATTTTAATTAGTTAATCCATCGTACAAAATAGGATATTTGATTTTTGATAGCATTTAAAATTTAATCACTTAACCATCAAATATTTTTCTTTCTTCTACACTATGTTTTGCATAGTTCTATGAGCTGAGGTTAGCAATGACACAACTTAGGAATGTGAAAAAAAATTGTTTTTGAATCTGTGAATAGGCTTGCACTTAACAAGTGCCGAACTGAGATAGAGCATGTGTTTTAAGTATAACGCATGTCAAAACAACTAGTTATTTGAAATTGAAGGGATACTTTTTTCCCTTTAAGATATGTTATTTTATGCTCTTCGGGTATGATGTTATGCACTCATATTGTTGCAAGTTTTATCCAAGTCTAGGTTGTGAAACAAAGTAACAATAGGTGGTGATCAACATAAATTTATACATTTTTTCCCTTTAAGATATGTTATTTTATGCTCTTCGGGTATGATGTTATGCACTCATATTGTTGCAAGTTTTATCCAAGTCTAAGTTGTGAAACAAAGTAACCACAGGTGGTGATCAACATAAATTTATTTTTATAATTTTTTTATTGATGCTCCAACATGAAATTACTGAAGTTTATTTTTAAAAACGCCGAGTTGACAATGTTATACTGGATTTAAATGGTTAAAGTTTGAGCATATCATGTTGCAGGTTGTATAGTTTCATGCTCATTTATGTGCACATAATCTATATTCACATTACTCTAATTAGTTGTGACTAGATCCAATAAAATGAGCCATACAACAAGTCCCGGAGTTAGACAGCCAATTTTCCTAAGGCGATATTTAGAAGTTTATAGTATGCAATTGCACTGTGTGTTTAAATTTTTTTTATCGAGTCATTGACGTCAATGGAGAAAATGAACATCATCAACAATCCAATTTTTACATTTGATCCCTTGCCTGTGAGTATGAGGCTGTTTGATTCATTTTCGCAGTATCAAATTTCATTATAAACTTTTGGTATATAACAACTATTGTAAAAAAACAGTAAACAATATTTATAAATTTTTGGTACATGTAAGCTAGATTGAAATCTACAATGATTGTTAAGTTATCTAATTATAAGAAAAAAAAATGAAATTTTTAAGTTAATCCACTTCTGAATTAACTTACAAAATAGTAGTGGATCAACTTGTTAAAGCAAAATGGTGGATTAACTAACGGGATGCATAGATGAAAATAAAATTTACCAAATATTGAACGGAAACTTGTGTACAGATGTTGTTACCTAGACATAGTACGAATTCCATTACCACTTGTAATCCCAATATGTTATCACAATTGGCTTATCTACAATGTCTAAACTCAACACAGAACATAATCTGCTGCAAGTTTGCATTGCGCCATCTCTATCGTGAAGGTAACAATATGGTGTTTGTATACTATACACACAAATGTTAATTATGTAGAGCAATGAGAAGAACATATTGGCAATAGAAGAAAATAAGAAACAGATAATAGGATCGACTTTAATGGCCACTGCATCCGTTCATTTATGTTTAGCCCAGGTCACCACTATAAACGGTAATTACAGTATTAATCAACCAGGAAATATGTAAAGTAGTACCAGGAGGAGCTCTTGTTTTCTTCCCTAGTTATAAGCTTGTTGGAAAGGTACAAACGCGTTGGAGACAAACAGGTCAATGGTTTTAGCTAAATGCACAAAAACCTGTTTTGTTGAGCCATGAGGAAATACTGATGAATTTGAGTGAGTCCTAAGAGGATATTATGATTCTATCCATAACAAAGGCAAAGCTATCAACCAAACGTCTAAATATGATCAAAAGTGAATCTCTAAGCATCTCGCATCTGAAAGTTCAGAAGAAAGCTCTAAAGGAGCCACTTTCTTTGCAGTTTGCCGAGGAAAGGTATCTGAAGGGATTGACTTTGCAGATGAAAACGCTAGAGTTGTTGTAATCATTGGCATTCCTTTTCCATATGTTAATGACATGCAAGTTGTGCTGAAGAAAAAAATATAATGACACTTAATTATAAATTATCAAAAAATCTTTTTAGGCTAATTCTATTTCAGAATTTTTTGTTAGCAGCCTCCCTAAAAACTTTAAAATTTTAAAGATAAAATTACCCTTGAGAAATTTTCTTCTCATTTGTTCTGAATATTACATATTTTTCCACGATCCCCTAAAACATGAAACTTCTAAAACCCTAATTTTTGAATCATTGAAAAAAAGTCATTTTATAAACAAGTATATGATGAATTCTGAAGAAGGAGATGATTTCTTATCTCAACCACGGCAGGTAATCTTCTTCTTCTTCTTTTTTTTTTTAACAGTCGATGTTTCGAAAATTGTGTGATTTCATGTTTATCCACGTAGCACCATACTAGGTTCTATATCCGACCCAGTAGTATTTGTGCATGGTTTATGAGCTGACCACGTAGAGTTTCTGCATGGAAGACATGTAATCTACATAGGTTTTTGTTGGGATCCCTCCTTAATTAGAGAGTTTCTAGAAAATTCTAGACCTTTCTAGAGAAATCTAGAATTTTCTAGAATGTACCGGAGAACTCTAGAGAAGTGTAGAACCCTCTAGAAGCTTGTGGAAGAGTGTGGAACCCTCTGGAATATTCTAGAGATGTGTGGAACCTTCTGGAACCTTACGGAAGAGTATGGAAGGATGCATAAGGGAATGGAAGAGTGTAGAGATTCCTAGAGAGTATGGAGCAATCTAGAGAATCAATCTCCACCCTTGAATGCAAGTAATCTCCACCATTCATCATGAATGTTGAGTGGTATAAATAGGAGAAGGAGCCTTCATTACTATCCATCCAAGGATCCAAGAGTCTAAGGGAAGAAGCCACTCCTTAAAGTGAGATCCAAGGATCCAAGAGAGAAGCCACTCCTTAGAGTGAGATCCAAAGAATCCAAGGATCCAAGAGTCCAAGGGAAGAAGCCACTCCTTAGAGTGAGATCCAAGGATCCAAGAGAGAAGCCACTCCTTAGAGTGAGATCCAAAGAATCCAAGGATCCAAGAATCCAAGAAAGAAATCCACTTCTTAGAGTGAGAAAAATACTTGAGAGTTAGTAAGCCTCTTTGAGAGAAAAGAGAGATAGCTTAAGAAGTATCTATCCTTAAGCTTGAGTCAAGTGTGAGTTATTTTTGTAATCAAATTCTTGTAATCCTACTATTCCTTTGTATAGTGGAAGAATCTCCATATTGGAGATTATAAACACTTGTGCTCCCAGTGCTACTTTTAATCTTAAAGTGCCTATCTTAACTTCACGAAGCGGGAAAGACCGAGATTTCCCCAACAGTGGTATCAGAGCCAGGTTCATCCGTAGCCGTAATCAAGCTCGTGTAAGTTCAAGATGGAGGATAATGACGCTCACTGTTGAGGGGGAGCCTCAAAGCTATAAAGAAGCAATGAGTGATTGTCATAAAGAAGAGTGGAGAATAGCCATGCAAGAAGAAATGCAATCCTTGCATGAGAATAACACATATGAACTAGTGGAGCTACCAAAAGGGAGAAGAGCTTTGAAGAATAAGTGGGTTTATAGAATCAAGACCGAAGAGAACTGTTCAAAGCCTCGCTACAAAGCTCGGTTAGTCACCGAAGGATTGGACAAGAAAAAGGTACTGATTTTTAAGAGATTCTCTCCCATGGTAAAGATGTTATCAATCCGAGGAGTCCTCGAGGAAAAGCAAATACATCTTGACAAGGTTCACACAGATGAGAACTGGTCTGACATGATGACCAAGATAATACCAATAAAAAAGTTTGAAGATTGCTGTCAAGGTGTCGGCGTACTACTACCCCCCAATTAAGTCGGGAGGGGGAGATTTGTTGGGATCCCTCCTTAATTAGAGAGTTTCTAGAAAATTCTAGACCTTTCTAGAGAAATCTAGAATTTTCTAGAATGTACCGGAGAACTCTAGAGAAGTGTAGAACCCTCTAGAAGCTTGTGGAAGAGTGTGGAACCCTCTGGAATATTCTAGAGATGCGTGGAACCTTCTGGAACCTTACGGAAGAGTATGGAAGGATGCATAAGGGAATGGAAGAGTGTAGAGATTCCTAGAGAGTATGGAGCAATCTAGAGAATCAATCTCCACCCTTGAATGCAAGTAATCTCCACCATTCATCATGAATGTTGAGTGGTATAAATAGGAGAAGGAGCCTTCATTACTATCCATCCAAGGATCCAAGAGTCTAAGGGAAGAAGCCACTCCTTAAAGTGAGATCCAAGGATCCAAGAGAGAAGCCACTCCTTAGAGTGAGATCCAAAGAATCCAAGGATCCAAGAGTCCAAGGGAAGAAGCCACTCCTTAGAGTGAGATCCAAGGATCCAAGAGAGAAGCCACTCCTTAGAGTGAGATCCAAAGAATCCAAGGATCCAAGAATCCAAGAAAGAAATCCACTTCTTAGAGTGAGAAAAATACTTGAGAGTTAGTAAGCCTCTTTGAGAGAAAAGAGAGATAGCTTAAGAAGTATCTATCCTTAAGCTTGAGTCAAGTGTGAGTTATTTTTGTAATCAAATTCTTGTAATCCTACTATTCCTTTGTATAGTGGAAGAATCTCCATATTGGAGATTATAAACACTTGTGCTCCCAGTGCTACTTTTAATCTTAAAGTGCCTATCTTAACTTCACGAAGCGGGAAAGACCGAGATTTCCCCAACAGTTTTCTGCGTGGTTTACTTATTATTCATGAAATCTTTTGTGTGCTAGTTCAATTTATTTTTCTTGTTTAAATTCATATGTTGTAAGGATGGAGATGCTGCTCTTGTTTGAGAAGATGAGCGCGTTTGATTTTCGAAGGCGGTTTATTTAGAATGTGATTGATTGTCGAAAAAGAAGAAGCGAATTGATTTTTGAACGTGAAGGGCAATTGTGAAAAGCGTGGGGCTGCTGATTAAATTTTTGGGTGTCCAAGAATTTTTGTTTTTAGTGGGGCTACTACTCAATTTTATGGGTTGAAATAGAAATAGCCAGCTTTTTAGCGGGAGTGATTGGTATTGTCACCAAAGCTTTTCGAGCTCTAAATCAAGCATCAGGCCGCCGTATCAGACATAAACTTGATTATGGTGTTGTAATTCTACTAGGTGAGCGATATGAAAGGCCACACAATCTCAGTAGCATTTCAAAATGGCTACTCGATCAATTAGTATAATAGTTTTGATGAATCAATGAATGCATTAAAGAGTTTCTTTGAAGAGAAAAGATATTCTCGCTTAAACAGAGAAAATGGTTTGATACATACATCATGTATAATGATGATTTATCTGCATCAAAGATGTATTTGGATACATGGAAGGAGCAAAAGAAAATCTGAAAACAAAAGAACTTTAGAAAAGAGATCTATCAGGACAATGCAAACGGCTCGCCTCCTCCCCCAAAATTTCTAGTTATTTTTTTGAACTCCAGAAAGGAGATACATGTGAAATCTACAAGTATAGTTGGAGAGCTTGAATTGGAAAGCAAAGAATCTAATCTGAAAGACACTAATACTATGGAAGCTATTGATTTTTTCAAGAACGTGTTATCCTTTTCTACTTGTACAACAATTCCAAGTGAAGTCATTTCTGAATGTGCATCGGAAGCTATGATCACTCCTGAGAGATTAGTAATTCAAGACAAGGATGATAATAAGATAAACATATGGTGGATAACTTACATTATGTTATTATTACATAAGTCATACGTCTGTACAATAGGCTCAGCCCAAATAGTTATTACAAACCCATTCACGTAATATAACTGTTACCTTATTCTCTATATAAAGGTAACAACGTACCCATTGTAATTGGGAATCATCTTCTGGAATAATAAAGAAACATTTTATCTTCACTGTTGCTTTTCTTTGTCATGGTATCAGAGCATCGTTCAGCTTAACATCTACCCATCAACAATCGTCGATCCAGCCAATTTTAATCAGACAAAACAAGAGGAAGATTGCATTCTTGATCTTCTCAGTTTTTTGCATCATCATTGGAGATTTATACCCCTTTGTTCATCCTTTCGGCCTCGCTCACGGTCGAATCTGTTCATCACAGCTTCGCCAGGGGTCGAATCAGATAGATCTCATCATTTTCGTCCATCGTGGTTGTTGCGTTTTTTGCCATCCGACATAATGTCATCATCTGGCACGAGATTCAGTTGCAAAAATCATTGAATCTAGTGACAATGTCGTCCAAGAATCCAAGATTCGGTTGCAGAAGTCACCAGATTCAATAACTTTGTCGTCCAAGAACCTCGACCTTCACTGTTCTTGTCTCAAGAATTTATCATCTCTCTTTTTCTACGGATCAGAAATGGCCAGGGACAATGACAGTTCAACCTATGCAGTTCATTCCACTGCAAATGTATCTCCATGTTTCACGCTTATTAAGCCGAAAAGCAACATAATCTCGATCCCTTTAGACAAGGACAACTACATGATATGGAAATATCAGGTTGAAACTGCACGAAAGGGCTATGGACTGTTGGACTATATCAGAGGCACCATGAGCGTGCCACCTGCACAAATACCAGACAAAGATGGAAACCTCATTAGTAATGATAATTATGTCATATACCAGAAACAAGATAGTTTACTTGCATCGTGGCTTATATCCTCTATCAATGCCAACCTATTTTCGCAAATCATTGGATGCAATATCGCGTTTGAAGTTTGGAATTCTATCGAGCAAATCTTTAGCTTGCAATCAGATACAAGAGTTATGCTTTATTTAAAGCAACTACAATGCATCAAGAAGGATGATCTCTCTATAAATGGGTATTTGACTAAAGTAAAATCTTTATGCGATAGACTGAGTGCCACCGGGCATCGGGTTAGTGAAAAAGAGCATGTTCTATATATCACAGCTGGACTTGACGATGACTATGAGTCTATAGTAACGTATATAGCATCTCAGAAAGTAATCCTGACATACAGTATGTTGATTCCACCTTGCTCTCCCACGAAGCCAGAATCGAGCAAAAGAAACTGTCACAAGTGGATCTTTCAGTGAATTACGCGTCTGCAACAAGAGGAAGAGGTCAACAAAGAGGTAATTTCTCTCAAACTAGCAATCAGATTCAAAGAAGAAATTCCAGCCAAAGAGGGAGAGGCAAAGGTGGAAGAAACAACAACTGCAATAACAGTAATAGCATAAAATGTCAGATATGCAAAAAAATTGGGTACACTGCAAGTAGATGTTATTTCCAGTTCAATACTGATTTTAATGTGAATCAACATAGTAATCGTGGTCTGAATGTCAATGCAACTCAACTACAAAAGCAAACAAATAATCTTGAAAGTTCAAAAACACAGGTGCAGGAGTTTAACACAGCAGATTCAAGTAACAAAGATGACATAAACCTTGATGAATGGTATTCTGATTCTAGAGCAACGAATCACGTGATGAATAATCTACCAAATCTGAATCTAGGGAACAAGAATTACACAAATATGAAATCTGTTTCTATGAGCAATGGTGAAACTATTAGTATGTCTCATATTGGATGTGGTTACATTAGAGGAAAACGGGAACTCTATCTAAAAAATCTTCTGTACCCAAAATTACGAAAAACCTAATGAGCGTATTGCAATTTGCGAATGATAATAAGGTATACTTTGAGTTTCACCCAAAACATTGCCTTGTTAGAGATTTACTAAATAAAGTTGGATAATTGCCTGCACAAGTTCAGAAATTTGCTACTCTGTTGAGATCAACTCTGATGATAAAAGTACTTATTACTATTACTGTAATTCTATTGAGACTATTTCTGACAATAAATGTACTACTAATGTGTTTGATGAATGGCATCATAGATTGGGACACCCTTGTGTCAAAATAGTAATGCATGTTCTGAATAATAATAAAATTAATTTTAAATGCATACCTAAACCATATATTTGTACACATTGTCAAATTGGCAAATGTCATAAGTTGCCCTTCACTAAATCTGACACCACATATAGTACACCGCTTGAATTAGTTGCTACAGATTTATGGGGGTCATCACCGTTGAGGACAGATCAGGGGTACAGGTATTATATCTCCTTTGTTGACGCATTTACAAGATATACGTGGATATACTTCCTCAAAAATAAATCAGAAGCATACAACATAACAGTACAGTTCATTACATTAGCATAAAAACAAATGAACTGCATTCTTAAAGTAATGCAAACTAATGGTTGTGGTAAATCAAGCCACTAAAGAGTTATTTTAGTAGTAGAGGAATCATTCCATGTCCGCATACATCTGAGCAAAACGGACTAGTGGAAAGAAAACATAGGCATATTGTCGAAACCGGACTTACACTAATGTCACAAGCAACTCTACCACTAAAATTCTGGGCAGAGGCTTTTGTGACATCAGTTTATCTAATAAATAGAATGCCTACAAAGGTTTTGAAAGATAAATGCCCTTATCAAGTTATGTTTGGTATGAAGCCGGACTGCTATGAATTAAAAACGTTCGAATGCCTATGTTTTCCTTGTCTCAGACCCTACAATAAACACAAGTTGAGTCTGAGATCCACACAATGTACTTTCCTTGGTTATGCCAAGGATCATAAAGGGTACAAATGCTTAAGTGATGATGGCAGATTATACATATCTAGATATGTGTTTTTTAATGAACACATATTTCCTTTTGTAGAAAAGGGGATCAAAACAACCAAGAAAATTATTGGACATGAAAGAATGCTTGCACCCCCACCTGAAATAAGCAAATGCATGGCAAATCAAAACACAACAGAATTACAGCATACAAATGATGATGATGAAAGTTTACCCAGCAGCAAGACAGACTATAGCTCCACAGACCAATCAAATGACAACAGTGATGCAGATGATAATGTAACAAATATGGGTGATACTGAACATGAAGGCACTTAACATGATATGGAGAGAACTAACAACAACAATCAAAATCAGTCAGCAGCTCAAAATAAAAATCAACATCACTTGATAACTAGAGCTAAGCATGGAATTTACCAGCCCAAGTTATATGTTGTAACTATTAATAACAGAGAACCAGCAAGTTTTATTGAAGCCAGGAAGTGTGAGAAGTGGAAAAATGCAATGAATGAGGAATATGACGCTCTCATGAGAAACAAGACATGGAATCTTGTTCCAGCACCTTCTCACAAAAATGTTATCGGGTACAAATGGACATATAAACTAAAAAGAAGAGCATATGGCAGTATACTCAAGCATAAAGCCAGATTAGTGGCTAAGGGGTACACACAAGAATTCGGGTTCGACTTTAATGAAACAATTTCACCGGTGGTCAAGCCTACAACTATTTGAATTATCATCAGCATTGCTCTACAGAAACAGTGGTGCATAAGACAATTAGACGTCTACAATGCATTTTTAAATGGTGATTTACAAGAGGATGTTTATATGCAACAGCGTGAAGGGTATGTGAATATCCATAAAGCACATTTAGTTTGCAACTTGAACAAAGCAATATATGGACTCAAGCAAGCCTCAAGGTATGGTACGACAAACTTAAAGCTACATTTGTTAACCTTGGTTATAGAACTTCTAGAGCAGATAGTCCACTGCACATCAAGAGAAGTAATACTAGTGTAATCACATACTGGTACACGTCGATGATATACTTATCAGAGGAAGCAGTCAAATAGAGATCAACAATGTAATAGGCTATCCAGACCAGGCCTTCTCTATCAATGATTTAGGAAAAATGAACTATTTTTTGGGGATTCAAGTTACACAGAAGTCAGACACAGAGGTTACATTATCGCAAAAGAAATATATTATCGATCTACTTACTAGAACGAAGATAGACAAGGCTAGGCCCATGCCAACACCTATGACTAGCAGTTTAAAACTATCCAAATTCAAAGGTGAAGTCATTAAAAATGTAAAGGAGTATAGAAGTGTCATGGGTGCTTTGTAATATTTAACTGTAACTAGACTGGATCTGTGTTATAGCGTAAACAAAGTGTGCCAATTCATGCAATCACCCCTAACAGAACACTGTTGTGCGGTGAAAATATACTTAGATATTTGAAAGGAACGATAGATTATGGTTTAAAGCCAAAGGCATGCAAAGAATTACATTTACAAGCTTATAGTGATGTAGATTGGGTTTCAGACCCCGATGATCAAAGATTGACCAGTGGTTATTGCGTCTACATGGGTCAGAACCCCGTATTGTGGTGCTCGAAGAAGCAGCAGACCGTCTCACGCTCTAGTACAGAGGCAGAGTATAGGTCGGTGGCGAGTACAACGGCAAGGCTCATATGGATAAACTCTCTTATGAACGAGCTAGGGTTTCAGCATAACAGGAAACCCATGATCTGGTGTGATAATCTGAATACGGTTTCCCTCTCCGCCAACCCAATTCAATACGCTCGCACCAAACACATTGAAATGGACCTATTTTTTGTTTGAGAGCAAACCATGGCAGGAAAGCTCGAAGTAAATCACGTACCAGCTTTATTTCAAATGGCGAACATCTTGACAAAGCCGCTATCATCTAAGAACTTTTTGAGATTAAGAGAGGAACTCAAAATTATAGATGGTGGCGGCTCAGAGAAAGGGGAATGAAACCCTACATTATTTCGAGGAGGACTAATGAGATAAACATACGGTGGATAACTCACTTTATGTTATTATTACAAAAGTCATATGTTTGTACAATGGACTCAGCCCAAATAGTTATTACAAACCCATTCACGTAATATAACATTTACCTTATTCTTTATATAGAGGTAACATTGTACCCATTGTAATTGGGAATCCTCTTCTGGAATAATAAAGAAACATTTTATCTTCACTGTTGCTTTTCTTTGTTAGACGATGCAAAATTTGAATTAGAATTAAATAGGAATGTGAATTCTTACGATCGAAGAAAAAGAAAACAGTCTAATGGCACCTTACAAGTTAAAAACATATGTGTATCTCATTTACCCTTAGATGTGACATTAGAATAAAAGCTGCACATTTGTTGTACTATGTGCGAAAATCCGTTAGGAGCACGTCAGAATGTTTTTCTTGTTGCATGTTCATCAACTTCGACATCTTAATCATATTTGTCCCATGTTTTGAATGTGCTTGGCGATTGTACTTCGAAGTACTTAACAAGTAACCTAAAAATAAAAATAAATGTAGTGATCTGTGATATTTCTTCAGTTGATCAACACATGTTTGATAAGGTGAATAAGATGTCCAGAGATTTTCGGTGTGAAGAAGATGGGTGTTTTTTCAAAACCATTCTTTGGCCTTTCTGCCCGACTGAAAATGTATGTCGAGGAGTGGAAGTAAAGGCTACCGATGCTTTGAATGTGCACTTACTGAATAAGGTTATTTTTTTTGCTGATCATTTGTACATTAAAGATGAGAAGATGCCAAACAAAGAGAACACACTACAGTCATGCAAAAATTACTTTGGAAAAGGAACCGTACCAACGGAGATAGAGAAGCTCGCATACACTCCCTAACGAAATAATAAAGATGTTGTATCATTCATCACAACCATTCTTTTTGAATAAGATCTCATATACATCGTATTAGGCTCATGTGATAATCAGCAAGTATTAGCCATTACAATGTTATATATGGCAAGTATTATACCAAATCAAATCCCCTATACCTGAATTTCTTTGTCCCCTATACCCAATCAATCAGGACCCCTAATTTCCACCTTTTTGCAACTAAGCCCTCTTTCTTTCTTTGACTTAATTGCAAAAACGTGGAAATCAAATATCTTGATTGGTTGGATACAAAGGGATAGAGAATTTTGGGTTCAGAGGATTTGATCTCGTATTATACTAGCCGTTACAATGTTATAATTAGCAAGTATTAGCCATTACAATGTTATATACGGAAAGTATTATACTAGTCGTTACAATGTTATAATCAACACGTATTAGCCGTTACAGTGTTATATATGACAAGTATTGTACTAATCATTACATATTTATGTATAAATACATGGTCTTCGTATCAATCTTATCAATCAATAAAGTTACAATAAAATTCTCTGTTTAACTTTTCTCTAATTCTCTTTATGGTATCAGAGCTCTAATTTGTCGAAAGGAATTATTCTTCCTGTGCCAACTTGCTACTGCCACACCTTGGCCAATGATAATGAAGCTACTTCCGCTCTGTCTAGCAGTAATGCCAATGTCTCATCTCCAAGCCTCATGAATCTGATTAAGCCAAAAAAGTCAAGTTATTACAACTTCATTGGATGAAGGTAACAATATTCTATGGAAATATCAAATAGAAATTGCTCTCAAAGGCTATGGTCTACAAGACTACATAAAAGGAACATTAGATACTCCATCAGTAATGATTACTAATGAAGAAGGAAAAACAGTATCAAATCCTGAATACATCAAATTTTAGAAGCAGAATAGCTTACTATCATCATGGCTCTTATCTTCTATCAGTTCTAATCCATTATCACAAATTGTTGGATGTAGCTCATCATATGAAATATGGACTACTATAGTGCAAATTTTCAGCTCTCAATCTGCAGCAAGGATCATGCAATATAGAAGGGAACTTCAAAATTGCAGAAAGGAAGATACAAGCATGAAAGATTACTTGGGAAAAATTATAAACATATGTGATAAATTAAATGTTGTTGGACATAAAATCAGTGATAATGAGAAAATACTTTTTATTACCGGAGGACTTGATGAAGAATATGAGTCTTCAGTAACTGTTCTCGATACTCAACAAACGTTGTCTGATCTACAGTTCGTCCGATCTGCACTCCTCGCAAATGAAGGAAGGATCGATCAAAGGAAAACAACACAGGGTGAATTTTCAGCTAATTACGTTGTAACTAAAAACAGACAATCACAGGCAAGCAACAATAATATCAATGCAAACAGACAAGACAATCAGTATTCAAGCGAATTCCAGCCACAAAGATGAGGCTTTCAACCACAAAGAGGATGAGGCCGTGGTAGATGGAACAACAACCGGGTGAAGCACCAAATATGTCAAATGTTTGTTCATATGGCAAACAAATGCTGTTTCGGGTATAATACCGATAATGGGCAGCAGTATAATCAAAGCAATTCGAGTCAGAAGGCACCACAAGCCAACATGGCTATGATAAACTCAAATAGAAGCAGTAATGATGCAAACAATAGTCAGAATACAAGTAATGACGTTGGAAGAAAGAGTGAAGATAGCGGTTTTGAAGAATGGTACCAAGATTCAGGTGCCACTCATGACATAACAAATAATCTCCAAATCTTAACATTGGGAGCAGAAACTACTCAGGTATGAAAAATATACATATGGGTGTTGGTAAAACTGCATGTACAACACACATTGGCAAGGGTTCCATCTTAGGAAAAGGCAACTTAAATCAAACACAATGCTTAGAGTACCTTCCATTAGTAAAAATTTGTTAAGTGTGTCAAAATTTTCCAATCACGTATTTTCTGAATTTCACCCTAAATTCTATGTTGTTAAGGATTTACTAAATCACGAGATATTACTACAAGGTAATCTACATGATGGGCTTTACAAGTTTGACACCTTAAAGACTGGAAACTCTAGTGTAATAATATAGAAACTAGTAGTAATGATTGTAATAGGGAAACTAACGCTAGTGGTAATAATGGATATGATGGAAACATTGAATCATGGCATATGAGACTAGGGCATCCTAGCATTGAAACTGTTAAAACTTTTTTAAGTAGTAATAATAATTCATTTAATAAAAACATACCTAGTAAGCACACATGCACACACTACCAACTTGGAAAAAGTCATAAGCTTCCTTTTAGAAATTCTGAAACAAGGCAAAGTAAACCCCTCGAGTTGACAGTTGCTGATTTGTGGGGACCAGCACCACTGAACTCATATCAAGGACACATGTACTATCTTTCCTTTTTGGATGCCTATTCAAGACATACTTGGATATACATGCTAATGAATAAATTAGAAACATGTAATACTGTGGTACAATTCATAACTCATGTTGAAAAACAAACCAATTGTAGTGTCAAAACTATCTAAATAGATGGTGGGGGAGAGTTTAAGCCATTAACTAATTATTTTATTAAAAGAGGAATCAAAAATAGGTTGACTTGCCCTCACACATCTGAACAAAATGGTTTGGTTGAAAGAAAACACAGGCACATTGTAGATACTGGTTTAACACTAATATCTCAAGGCTCTGTACCAATGAAATATTGGAATGAAGCTTTCTACACTTCAGTTTTACTTATCAACAAATTACCAACTAAGGTTTCATATAATAAAACTCCACATGAAATGATATATAATGTTAAACCAGGCTACAGTTTTTAAAAAAATTATGGTTGTTTGTGTTTTCATGCTTAAGAGACTACAATAGGCACAAACTAAGCATGAGATCAAGCCTATGCATTTTCATTAGGTATGCTCAGAATAAAAAGGATATAAATGCTTAGACAAAAATGGAAAAATTTATATTTCTAGACATGTAGTTTTTGATGAAAACACTTCCTCCTTACAGGACAACAAGAAACTAAAAATTATGAAGAGCATTCTATCAAAAGATATCAATTCAAATAGTTACTTTCTGAACCACCTATTGATGGCATTAGTGAAGACCTGTTATACATCATCATGCAGAATGACTCCATGGAAGTAACAAATGAAAATACAAATGAATCACAGAACAGTTCAGAAAGTATGCACACATATCAAATCAACGAAGATATGCAAAGCAATGATGCTACAAGAACCGACAGTAATGGAGACATGGGAACAAGCAGCAATATTGATAGACACCAACAAACACGCAATACTGACAAGCATTGACGAACACAACAAAGACATCATATAACAACAAGATCGAAGAGTGGCATATACAAACCTAAAGTGTATAACATCTCAGTTATTGAAGCTGAACCAATCAACTTCGAGTAAGCAATAAAATCTGAGAAATGGAAAGAGGCTATGAATGTTAAATATCAGGCTCTCATGAAAAATAATACATGGAGTATGGTGACACCACCTTAGCATATTAACATTATTGGATGTAGATGGATATTCAAAATAAAGAGAAAGGAGGATGGAAATATCGACAAATACAAAGCTAGACTGGTCGCTAAGAGTTATGCACAACAATTTGGATTCGATTTCAATGAGACTTTTTCTCCAGTCATAAAACCCACAACAATTAGAATCATATTAACCATTGCTATGAGAAAAGGATGGAACATAAGGCAGTTGGATGTCAAAAACGCTTTCTCGAATGGGGAGTTGACTGAGGAAATTTATATGTATCAACCCAAAGGGTACAACTATGGAAACAAAGTTTGCAAGTTACATAAGGCTATATATGGTTTAAAACAAGCTTCGAGGGAATGGCACGAGAAACTCAAGTTACACTTATCCAACATGAGTTTCATACAAGCTAAATCAGATAATTCATTATATATGAAGAGAAGCACACATGGAACTGTCTATATTTTGGTGTACGTAAACGATATGTTGATAACAGGAGATAACAGCCAAGAAATAAACAACATCATATGAAGACTGGATCAAAACTTTGTTATAAAAGACATGGGGGAACTAAATTTTTTTCTTGGAATACAAGTTATCAAGCAAAATGAAAGAGAATTATTTTTATCTCAACAAAATTACATTTCAAAAACCTTGCAAAGGGCTAAAATGCAGCAAGAAAATTCTTTACCTATGCTAATGACAAGCAATCTAAAACTTTCTAAGTACAAAGGTGAAGCCATCGACAACATCAAGGAATATAGAAGCATAATAGGAGCACTTTAATATGCAACTGTGAATCGTCCAGATAAATGTTATAGTGTTAACAAATTAAGTCAATACATGCAGAATCGACATTGGATAGCTCTTTAAAGAATACTATGATACTTCTAAGGCACAAAATATCATATTATAATAATAAAATCTGAGATAGAACTTAGCTTACAGTACTTTAGCAATGCTGATTGGGAAAATGATAGTGATGACCGAAAGTCAGTCTTAGGGTACTGTGTTTATCTTGGCTCGTATCTTGATGCACAAAGAAGCAACAAACAACTTCCGGGTCCAGTACGGAGGCAGAGTATCGAACTTTGGCAAGCGCAACGGCAGAAGTTACTTGGATACAGTTACTATTGGAGGAGCTAGGGACTACTCTAAATCGAAAGCCTGTTATTTGGTGTGACAACAAGAGTATAGTGTCTCTATCACTCAATCTGATTCAACGTTCGAGGACGAAGCATCTTGAAATTAATCTTCGTTTTGTTAGAAACAAAACTCAAACAGAAAAACTGGCAGTTTATCATGTCCCCGCGTACTATCAACGAGCTGATGTGCTTACAAAAGCTTCGTCTACCAAGAATTTTATAAGATTGAGGGAGGATCTAAAAGTCATTGATGAAGACAGAGATAGAAATGTAAAGTAGTTGATGGAGGCATAAATAGGAATGGGAACCCTAGTTTGGTTTGAACGAGATTAACGAAATAATAAAGATGCTGTCATCATTCATCATAACCGTTCTTTTTGAATAAGACATCATATACATCGTATTGGGCTAATGTTATAATTAGCAAGTATTAGTCGTTACAATGTTATATACGATAAGTATTATACTAGCCGTCACAATGTTATAATCAGCAAGTATTAGTCGTTACAATGTTACATAGACAAGTATTATACTAGTCGTTACAATGTTATAATCAACAAGTATTAGCCATTACATTGTTATATACGGTAAGTATTAGACTAGCCGTTACATCTTTATGTATAAATACATGGTCTTTGTATCAATATTATCAATCAATAAAGTTACAATAAAATTCTCTATTCAACTTTTCTCTAATTCTCTTTACTCCTAAGCTTAATGATCCTCTTTTACTGAGTAGAACAAAATCAAAGCTCAGACTGCCCAAAAAGGAAAAATTGTCTTCATCACAGCACCAAGATGGACTTCTTCAATCAACCTACGGCCATTAAGCTTTGTCTTTAGCTCGATTACCTTTTTTATGATCTTCTGTATTAATTGTAATCTATATTTCATGAAGATCAATGCATGTGGATGGACTTATTATATATGTAACAGATGATATAACAAGAAAAAAGAAAGCTGGTTTCTTTTTCTTTTCTTTTTTATTAAACAAAAAAGAGAAAAAAAACTGTGCATGTACTCTATACTTGTAATGAACAGACCACCAATTGTGTAGTTTATGGATGCTGACTATTTTGACAGGTGTGCACATGTTATTTGTACTACATAATAATAACTTCTGTGTTTATTTGGACTGTTGGGTAATAGACGTAAAGAAAGATGAATATCAAAAAAAAAAACAGTGTTAAGCAACCACTCAACCAGCTCAAATCAGAGTACACGGGTGTAACAAAATAAACCATAGAATGATGATCATAATACATTGTTTATTTGAGAAATTTTAAGGAGCACATGCTAAGCATCTCAGAAATACTAGAAAGGTTCTAGTAAAATCAGACATAGAATCCCAAAAATATGATCAAAATAGAGTGTATCCCCATATTTTAGCACTCGTATTTCTTTCTCTAGTGAGTTCAGATTGTTATTTTCTGTCAACAGAGTTCAAAAACATTCTTGTCACCATAAGCTTACAAAAAAACGACTTAGATAAGAATAAGCTTTCTTATAGAGTACTAAGTACATTCAAAGAACTTACTCATGTAAGCAAAAAGTAGTCTTTCATAAGTGTAACAGCTTATTTAAGTTAAACAAAAAAAATCTAAGTATTTGTACTATGTTTCAACTACTGTATAGCTTTGAATTTGTCCCTAAGCCCAAGAATAAGGACAATGAATAAGTTGCCATCTTTCAGGCTGCTTGGAATAAACGTAAATGAAAAATTTATGTCAAACCAAAAATGTAATAATCAACATAAATCAGAGACAACTTTACCATCGACAAACTGTTGGTTGCCTATCATATTAGACAAACAAAAACATAAATTATGAAGAAGAGGAGATATAAACATAAATTTAGAGGAGAGGTGAAGAAGGAAGTTTTGATTTCATTGCATAATTGTTTGATTTCCTTTGCCTGCAACAAATCAAAATGGTAGGCTTTATATAGCAGCGTTATATAACAGCCTTATATGTCAATTCATACTTAATAGACACCACATTTCACCAATAGACATTACCTTTCACTAATAAACATAACCTTTCACTTTTTTTTCATTTCCCATTAATAAAGCTTTTAATGTTTATTTAACAAAACTCCCCTGTAAACTTAAATGACCATCCGTCATGCCAATCATTTTGAACCTTTTTTGTTTTACCTTTCAAGATCTTCAAGCTTTTGAGAATATCCCAACACTTTGATTCTTTTATATCTCATGTGTTTTGGTAGAAGTATAGAAATCGTCCAAGCTTTCTTTCTTCTTTTCTTCTTTTCCATCACAAAGATCTTCGATGCAGCTTCTTGAATCCTTGCTACAATCCATTTATATCGTCATCCTTCATTATTTAAACCTTCTACAAGCGTTAAATCCTCAATATTGTCAACTCCAAAATTCTTCAACTTCTCCTTAAAATGTTCTTTAGTCTAAGTCTTGCGTATATTCCCATCAAATAAAGTGTCATTATCCTGACTTGGAGCACAACCACACTGTTTTCCATTTAAAATCAACGAACTGAGGCTTTTAACGAACCATTTAACAAAGAAAAACAAAGGGTTTTCTTTTTTCATTTTACAACTGTTGAACAAACAAAATATGTTGTTTCAGAGCTCAAGCACCCATATGCCAAATGCTTTTCTAAGATCATCTTCGGTTGCATCTTTATTCAGGCCACCAACGAAAACTTCAAATTCCTTCCTTTTTCTATGCTCTTGAACAACATCGTGGTGCTCTTCTATCTCATGATCAGATTCATGCCTTTTGTCTTCATTCTCGCCGTTTTTTTCATTCTGCTCATCTTCACCTTCGCCTTCCCCAGCTAAGCTACCATCTTGCCTATCTTCTTGCACATCGACCTCATGCTCCTCGGTCACTATGGCATGTTCATACTAGGGCTCGTTGTCCTCAAGCTCTAACATTTCCTTTGGTTTGTGTTCCTCCTCTCCTTCATATACCTCTTCCTCAGGTCTGCTTTATACTCATCAACCTCCTCCTCTTCATCTTCTTCTTCTTTTATTTTTGTGTCATTCTTTGCATATATCTCTTTTAATATATTCCATGAATTTTTTGCGGATTTTTCTCCAATAATATGACTACATGCTACTCCATCGATGTTCTCACACATCACAACACAAGCATTATGATCTTTCCATCTCAAACTTGAAAATGTTTCTCTTTCTTTCTCCATCATGTTTTTAACATCTTTCGGCCATTAATAGCCACACTCAACGATCTCCCACAACCCTTTGGAGATTAACTCTACTTTCTTCTTGTTACTCCACTTTTCGAAGTTTTTTTGGGAGAACAAACGACGATAAAAATAGAAATGTCATAATTTCAACCAGGCTCCGATACCAATTTGATGAAGAGGATATATAAATTTAAATTTAGAGGAGATGTAAAGAAGGAAGTTTTGATTTCATTGCATAATTATTTGATTTCCTTTGCCTGTAACAAATCAAAATAGTAGGCTTTATATAACAACCTTACATGTCAATTCATACATATTAGACACCACATTTCACCAATAGACATTACCTTTCACTAATAGACATAACCTTTCACTTTTTTTTATTTCCCACTAATATATAATTTAATGTTTATTCAACAAATTATAGGACTGAATAAACGAATTGACTAAGGGTAAGATATAGAAATTACTGACTAATAAATAACTACGTTAGTGATTCCGATGTATCTTGAGTGAATCGAACATAGCGTCCTTGAGTTTATAGCCCGAGCGAAATTCGATTTCTGAAGTTTTTAAAGAGAGGCATTCGGCTCGTTAATTTTTTGAAGGAGCGAAAGTCGATTTCTTGAGGGAATTAAATTAGACTTTTAGAGGAGAAAGTTAATCAAGGTGGAGAGTAAAGGAGGGAAATGAAAATTTAGGCGGCTAATGTTTTTACTTTTGTAAAATTATAGCCGTCTTATTTTACTCGAGAGCAGTGAATTTTATTTCGTAAAAAAACATCCCATATTTTCAAAGGCTAGCTAAATATAGAGGAATCAATTTATATGGCTCAATTTACGTGCTATTTTTTCACTTTGTTGATTTTATGATAGCACATTAATATACTATTATAACACAATGCAACATATATCATATTTTCTTGTAGTGTATGATTTAATCCTTTTAGCTTGATCGATGAGTATACTATATAAAACAACACAATATTTAAGCACGGACATGCATTTCAAAGTCTCACTCAATCAAGAGGTCCATGAATATTACTACTTACATTATAGGGTTAAATTCCATCAAAATTATTCATAATTTTCAATCGATTCGATATGTATCCGATAATTACCTTTATCGTCTACCTAGTTAAAAGTAACTTTTGATGATATCAGAACACAAATATCCTCGAATGAAATTATAATAATTTTAGGTCTGAGGACCTTTACATCGCTATCACTATGAGAATAACTTATGATACTAGTTATTATATTCTATGTAGTTTTCTTAAGTTAGGTCAGCCCAATACGATATTCTCTAATATGTATTTATGTATTGACATTAATATCATGTATATTAATGATTAATGAGATATGATCATCAGTCAATCAACGTACTAATCTCAATGTTTTATTGTTGTCCTATGTAAACAATAAAACTTGACTAGGGACATTTTAGAATTATAATACTTATTATTATATTATATAATCTCATGTTCAAGTCACTTACTTGAACTATATAATTCCATATAATTATTTTAATGACTTCTATTATGTTAATATTTATATTACGCAGTAAATATAACATAATAGAATCTTTTATTCAAAATAAAACAATAACATCAATAGTGTTATTAATCACATCAAATGGATTGCCTCTAGGGCACACACTCTAACAATCTCCCACTTTCACTAGAGACAATCATTCATGTATCGTATACCCATGAAACTAGTGTGACTATCATACTTCTGCTGGGACAGAGATTAAGTCAGTAAGTCTGCAACATTACAACCTTATGTTACTTTGCATATATGTATATTTCCTTTGTGAACAATTTACATAAGAAATTATATTTCTTATATACATATACATATACATATATATTTTTGGATCGATAATGACATCAAGTTTTCTAGACTTGATCAATAGCTCCATTGTTATCACAATGTAAATCATTGGATCAACAATGGATTAAGTTCAATAATGAACTTCTTAATCCAAACATGTTCTTTAGTAGAATTAATATATATTTATTGTTTTAAACTAACATCATTCACAATAAGTACTATGTTATCAATATATAATATTAGAAATATTCTGTCAATCCCACTCAATTTCTTGTCTATATAAGGTTCAATGGTATTTTTTTATGGTTCCTTAGATATTTCGGGTTCTACTTTCATCGGTATTTCAGAGACTAGTTCTCCTTTTAAAAGGATACCAATTCAAGCAATAAACATTTTTTTAGAACAAACGGGTACTTATATTACAAAAGGAGAGTTACAAAAGTTTTAAGCTAGTATAAATTACAACTATAAACAAATACTTTACAACAACATAAAACCAGCTCAGAACCAATAAATACATTCCTAGTTTACATAAAATAATAGACAACTCTAAAGAAGAAAACAAGCATAGATTCACATCAACAAAGCCCAGAATAAGACAACATAGCATCAACACCTAAACCCAGAAATCCATCCCACAACAGATCCATAATCTCCAAGAAACAACTTCAGTTATCAGAATACCATATATCATGCAAACAATATACAGCAAGCTGATAACCCCATAACACCAGAAACAAATTCCCAAAACACAAAGAGATACCCCAAAATGCAAACACCACAAACTTCAAATGAAACACCTAGCTAGCAACTTACTGAACGACCAAAAATACACCATAAAAACCAAGCATCAGAGCCCACATCTGAACACTTCATCGCCACATCTCGTAAAGAAGGACCATAGCAGAACTGAAATAAAATCAAAACCCACTTACACAGAAAACCAACCCATAACAAAGAAAGTAAGCGAACATCAAAGATAGCACAACTAAGAAGGAGAACTAAAGAGAACTATTTTTTGTTATCCCTCCATTTTTAACTCCCCCTGGCATTCCATTTTCATTTCTAATCTTTTTGGATTTTGATCTAGTTTTGATTTGGGATATTAACTTATTCCATTCCGAGTTATCCTCCATAAATGGCTCATTACCTATCTCAAGTTTATCCCTTTTCAATCTATTGGACTTGTATTTATAGAAATAATATCCTTTTGCTTCTTTTGGATATTTCACAAAATAATTATTAGATTTGAAAAACGCGTTGCTCCAAAGAAAAGTAATCCTTTTATTAAAAAAAATGTAGCCATGGTGACATCTCCTTTTCCTCAGCTTTCAAAATCTTGAAAAAATGTCATCTTTAACATGGATTCTGATAATTGATCTTCCATTCCCCCAGATCTAAGTTCAGATTTGCAACATGCAGAGTATAGGAGCTTACTTAATCACAGTATTTCTCTTTCTCCTGATCTTAATTCTAAATCGGAGTTTCTGGAGTTAGATGTTAAGGATCAAGACCTTTTGAAGAGGGTTAGCTTAAATCAATCTAAGACATGGTTAGATGTTGTAAAAGAAAATAGATATCACCAGGAATCTATATAGTTAAAAAAATTTGAACGTGGGGTCAAAGATAATGTTAGGTTGGTTGTTATAAGCAAAGACCTGACTAATAAGGCGAGAGAAAGATGGTATAATTCCATAGCCTTCTATGTTCTTTGGAAAAAATCGTATTATAACTTCCTTAAGGAATATATAGATAGAAATTGAAAATTGAAGGGAGGTTATGTAACAACCCGCAAATCCGAACTGTTCGAGTTGACTAAATGCAACTCACGTCCAACCCAAATTGCATGAAAATACGAATCATTAATAGAAAGAAGTTAGAGGGTGAGAAATAGAAAGATATAAAATTGGAATAGAAGAATATAGATCGAAGATCGAACTGAACAACGATACAGAATCTCACAATCGCAGCGAAATAAAATATAATATATATAAATAATCACTTTTGAAATAAAACAGTATTTGAACTTACATAAAACATCAGAGTACATCACATATACAATACAGCGGAATTAAACTCTAAATATCTAATGTTGAAGCCTCCTGCTCCAAGCTCCTCCAGATAAATCTGTAAAATCCTGAACTATTGGACTGCCCGTACAAATTTTGGGCATCCAAGAGTTTAGGGAAAATATAGAAAATAAACTCTGGGTCAGTCATGGGACTGTTGTGAGAAAACAATTTGATTTTAACTTTCAAAAACCTTTTGAAAGAAAGGATAATCGTAAGACTGATTCACACATAAATACGGATTGTATACCTTACGATAACCAAAAACATATTTGAAAACAATATTATTCTGATATTATAATAGTGTCTAAATACAAATAGATATCAATCAAGTAGAACGCTTGCATCTCACGCTCCACATATATAGTATACAATCAAAACCGATGGCGCTTATTGGAGATTGGATTCTGACTATGAAAAGGTATGGAACCACCTACTGATAGTGTATCTCTAGAGGGGAATACACTGAGTTCAACAAGAACATCTTGCAACTCGGCCTACGCATGACCGATCACTCATTTCGCTTGAATGTATCGAATATATTGTCACCAACGGTTGGGAGCTACCTACCGTTTCCCGAAAGGGACAGCATTGAATAGTATAAAGAAGCAATTGGAATTTCTCTAGATAGGTGACAATACAACCTAATGGGAGCGACCCACATAGCCATGCTGCCTGCCCGATTTTTGTCATTTCCCGGTTACGGGGCTTGAGGTTAGAGCTTACCGTTTGTAACAGCACATCTTTATTTACTTTGAATGCCGCATCGTCAAACCCGTCAAATCATAAATTGATTTCCCCAATACTAAGGGTATAAAGCTTAGAGAAACGAATTCCTCCGCCGCCAAACATAGTTTGAAGAGATCAATCATATGATTTGTTAGGCATACTGTGTCAAACATTCGTCCATACAAGTTGTCCTGGGATGGACAAACTGAAGGCACTATTCTGTAAACAGAACAACCCTTGCATAAACTCTGTCTTCAATGATCTTCAAAAATCTCTGACTCGCAATGCTTATATCGAATCGAAGTGGAAATCTAGATTCTGGTCTCTTCGAAACGATAACGATAAGGTCCAGATTTGATAGTCGGTTATTTAACTATCAAATATAAAATAAAATAAACAGATTGATTTCCATTAGATCTGCTAAGCCTTATTAACTTTATATGCATATTTAATCTAAAACATAAGTAACTTATAAATTCTTATCATCCATTTTACATGATAAATCTCATTCTCGAATATCTTATTCATAGATGAAGACGATATTCAATAATAACTATTCTGAACACAAACTAATATGACCTATCGAATAATAGTGAAATCGTTCAAGTTGGGGTATTTTAATTACCTCTCAGACCTTGAATCGAAATCATTTCTTATCTTCAAGATTCGTACAAGTTTGGTGTCCAAAATATTTGAGAAACCACTATTTGTAAATCCAATTGATTTCCAAACCTTAAACCATTACTAAAACAATGTTATTGTCTTGAAACCATACATCAATTTAACTTGATATTAAATTAGGGGAACTTAATCCAAATGATCGACTTGTTTTTTTCCTTTTCCTTTATAATTAAATTTATCTTTAAAACTTACTTAATTAAATGATTTAGTAAGTTAAAACACATCATCTCGGATTATTTATCAGTTAAATTACTATTTAAACTGCCCATTTCTCACTAAAACATTTTTTAGTTTTTAAACACTTATTTATTTGAAACCTCTTCTATTAATTGAAACAAATTAATATAATAATCAAATTCTCATTTAAACCGTTGACTTAAATCCACTCTAAACAACCTGATTAACCGATTGTAATAAATCTTTTCTTTTTAAATTAATAATATAATAATAATAAAAATCCATCTAATTGTTTTCTTAAAAACAATTTATATCCAATTAAAACTTATGTTCTTCTCAGAAAGCGGCATAGCAGTTCCAACGGTATATACGACATTCAAGTCTTTTACCCGTTTGCACAAACAAACATATAATTACAATTCAATATTATCAACTGATAATATAACATCTCAACATTTTTTTTAACTGATAAAATGTATCAAACTGATATAATATAGAATGGTGTCTATTTCTGTTAATAGAGTGTTCAAACAATTCAGTCTAAATAGTTATATAGTGGAACGGTGTTTATTTCCACTAACAGATGTCAAATATTTAATTACAATTAACGTAATTAAATACAACTACATAAATCAATCGATTAATTAAACAAACAATTCAGTATTTACTGCGGTTACGGATGTTTATTAATCAGTAGTTTACGACCAAATCTACGTTAAGAAATAAAACTACTTTTAAATATTTAGTAGACCAATTCATTATAAATTGAATTGTTTAAATTTGATAATTACATCGAGTTATTTACACACATCGTCGATTGACTCGACTGCACATGAAGGAACCAAAATCTATGCGAACATAAGCTCTTGATCCACTATATATATTAATGTATAAAATCTTACATATAAAACTTAAAAGATTTCTAATAGATGGGCCGAGCCCAATTTAAAATTAGTCCACCTAATTAAATTATGTATAAATATATTTAATGATTTATATTTGTTTTATACTTTGCTTAACACTTAAACTCTTCCTTTTCTACTTTGATTTTCTTATAAAAATATGGACGAAGCCCAATAAACAAATGTGCAGCGAATTCCCCTCCACGCACCAAAAATACTATCGCACTTTTCTTCTGCATTTCGTTCCAGGCAAAAGTTCCCACCTCCTCTCCTGTTCTTCTTCCTGACTTCCGTACGTTGCTTTTTTTTAATTTATTTTAGAAATGGACTGAGCGAGACATTACTGCAAGCACCCTGTACTAGGTCGAAGCCCATTAACGTTACACGCACCGATCATCGACCCGGCACCCAAACTGTAACCGCATGAGCTCCCTCCCCTGCTTGTTTCTTCCTTTTGTTTTATTGTCTTACATTTCAGGCAACTTGATTGTTTCCCAAACCCCACACTGGCACTAAACTGAAATGTTTTCATACGTAGTTCACGTCTAAACGTTTACACCTAGATCCTAGTTCAAATAAAACAATGATTATCAAAGAAATATCATCCCCTGTACAACATATAAGTATTTCTAGATTGTTGTACTGTTGTGGTTCTCAGGCAAAGATCCCTCATGTAATCACACAGTAGTATCATTGTTTGGTTAGTCTTATTAACTATCAATATCTATCCACCCTATTTTCCCTGTTTGGAAATCATTTATCTTCTTTGTTTTCGTTATTCCTCTTGCACACAGTGCACAGCATGCACCGTGCACATGCACAACTCCTCCAATCACCGTGAGTCCACCGCAACCCTATCCATACGTCACACTTTCCCTCACGATTGCCAAGGAATGGTTATCTCAAGCCCAAAACTACTCCTTTCCGAAATCATTGTCTACCCTGTTAAACTTGAAAGCATAGTTCCAGATTTTCAAGTTGGTTTCCATTTCTTTTGTTTACTGATTTGGTTCCAGTTTTCACTAACAGATGTTTTTTTTATACTTCTTTGTTCCCATTCTTACTAATTTCAATTCTTCTGCTTTTTTTTTAATATATATAATCGGATACCCAAACCGTTTGGGGCAAGACCAAACATGTCAATTGTTATTTCATCTATTAATGAACACGCTAGCTTCATGTTAATAGAAACAGCTCCAGGCAATTATGTTTGCCAAACAAAAACCATTCTCAGTGCACCGTCTCCATGTGCACATGCACATCAGTCCTGGCCATCGGACCACAGCTACACCACCACCCGTAAGTCACGACACCCTCCTGATCACCAGAATTTGACGTAACCCTTCTTTTCGGATCATCTCGAAATCCTCCTTGTTCACATCACTTAATTTTGTGATATTAAACATCATGTTTTTCCGAAGATAACACAACTATATTCCTAAATCGTGAAATGGTGGTGTTCATATATCACCCTACTGTAATTTACTATTTTAGAAAATATGTGCTGCTATTTTAGTTGAAACAAATTTTAGAATTTACTATGTATATATATCAATGGTTCCTATGTTGTATACAAAGGCTATATATAACAAAGTTTTACTCACTACTTTGGTTTCAGTTTTCATGTTCCAGCATAAAGGTTTGAGTCTACAGTCATGGGATCTGGTCCTCTACCATTTTATTATAAAGATAAAAAAAACACATGATCATACATGTATCATAACTATTTGACAATATATATAAGTGGGGATATAGGGAAAATTTACTCATAAATTTTTCCTCTGTCTTAAGTTTTCTACTCTGCTCTTACTCGAGTTCTTGCTATCTTAGTTTCAGATTTAGCATATAGATTTTTTAACAAATGCCACCATCCATAACAAGCATACATACATAGATCTACATCATATTATAATCAATAACTAATGGAAAAGTTTACTCACCTATGATGTACACAGTTTTCTGGTTTGCTTCAGGTTGCTCTCTGTTTTTAGTTCCTGTCTATGGTCACTAGTATTTGTTCCTACCCTTTGCCATAGTTTTGCTTTATTTGTTTCTTAGTTTCAGACTTTCTGTGAGTGAATTGAGTGTAAGCAAGGGTATTTATAGATGAGAATGTGTAGGCTTATATTGGGTAGGCTTTTAAGAGGAAAGATGTATACTACTGCCAGTTAAGGTGAGGTGATGTGCATGTCAACTCTATTAATTTTTTTGCCAGGTAACAAGCCACGGCCAGATATGTTGTGTACTGTTGGGGAAATCTCGGTCTTTCCCACTTCGTGAAGTTAAGATAGGCAATTAAGATTAAAAGTAGCAATGGGTGCACAAGAGTTTATAATTCTCCAATATGGAGATTCTTCCACTATACAAAGGAATAGTAGGATTACAAGAATTTGATTACAAAAGTAACTCACACTTGACTTAAGCTTAAGGATAGATACTTCTTAAGCTATCTCTCTTTTCTCTCAAAGAGGCTTACTAACTCTCAAGTATTTTTCTCACTCTAAGAAGTGGATTTCTTTCTTGGATTCTTGGATGGATAGTAATAGGGCTCCTTCTCCTATTTATACTACTCAACCTCCATAATGAATGGTGGAGATTACTTGCATCCGACGGTAGAGATTGATCCTATAGAATGCTCCACACTCTCTAGGAATCTCAACACTCTTCCATTCCCTTCTTTATTCTTCCATACTCTTCTGAAAGGTTCCAGAAGGTTCCACACGTCTCCAGAATATTCCAAAGGGTTCCACACTCTTCCACAAGCTTCTAGAGGGTTCTACACTTCTCTAGAGTTCTCCGAAACATTCTAGAAAATTCTAGATTTCTCTAGAAACATCTAGAATTTTCTAGAAACTCTCCAATTACAGAGGGATCCCAACAAATCTCCCCCTCTCGACTTAATTGGGGTAGTGGTATGCCGGCACCTTGACAACAATCTTCAAACTTCCTTGTTGGTACTACCTTGATCATCATGTCAGACCAGTTCTCATCTGTGTGAACCTTGTCAAGGTGTATTTGCTTTTCTTCGAGAACTCCTCGGATCCAGTGATATCTTGTATCAATGTGCTTTGTGCAGGAATGAAATGTTGAATTCTTTGCCAAGTAAATTGCACTTTGATTGTCACACTTCAAGACATACTTTTCTTGATCCACTCCCAATTCATGCAACAAGTTCTTCACCCACAACATCTCTTTGCAAGCTTCAGTAGCTGCAATATACTCTGCCTCTGTAGTGGATAATGCAATACACTTTTGTAGCTTTGATTGCCATGAAATAGCTCCCCCTGCAAAAGTGGTTAAGTATCCCGATGTTGATTTCCATGAATCAATGTCACTAGCCAAGTCTGCATCTGCATATCCTTCCAACAAATGTTTTCCTTTTCCAAAGCATAAACATCTTTTGGAAGTTCCACATAGATATCGGCTGCAACCCAATGCTCATTCCCTGGGTTAGCCAAGAAGCGACTGACAACACCAACTCCATAAGCGATACCTGGTCTTGTGCATATCATTGCGTACATGAGACTGCCTACTACAGATGAGTACGGTTTCTTCTTCATCTCCTCCTTGTCTTTTTCACTTGTCGGATTCTGCTTCGAACTTAGCTTGAAGTGCCCAGCTAGTGGAGTGTTAACCGGCTTTGATTTGTGCATGTTGAACCTTTCCAACACTTTCTCGATGTATCTCTCTTGGGATAGCCACAACAGTCTTTTTGATCTATCACGAGTTATTCTCATCCCAAGGATTTGTTTAGCCGGTCCCAAATCTTTCATGGCAAATCTCTTGCTTAGATCTTTCTTTAAAGCAACTATCTTTATGCGATCTTGTCCAATGATTAGCATATCATCAACATAGAGCAGAAGTATGAGAAAGTCACCACTTACATACCTCTTTATGAAGACACAATGATCGCTTTCCGTCTTTTTGAAGTCATGTTCTACCATGAATGCGTCGAACTTCTTGTACCATTGTCTTGGTGCTTGTTTAAGTCCATATAGACTCTTTGTGAGGCGGCACACTAGATCTTCTTTGCCTGGAACTTTGAATCCCTCAGGCTGTTTCATGTAGATCTCTTCCTCTAGGTCACCATGTAGAAATGTCGTCTTGTCATCGAGTTGTTCAATCTCCAAATCTTGCACGGCTGCTAGGCTAAGGACAACTCGGATTGATGACATCTTTACCACGGGAGAGAATATCTCTTCAAAGTCAGTACCTTT
The DNA here is from genome assembly GCA_030737875.1 of Allium sativum. Classification (NCBI taxonomy): domain Eukaryota; kingdom Viridiplantae; phylum Streptophyta; class Magnoliopsida; order Asparagales; family Amaryllidaceae; genus Allium; species Allium sativum. Next base: position 7,540,993 of record CM060912.1, read on the forward strand.
TTCTTTTCCAAATCCTTTAACGACTAACCGGGATTTGTAGCAAGGCTTTGAACAGTTCTCTTCGGTCTTGATTCTATAAACCCACTTATTCTTTAAAGCTCTTCCCCCTTTTGGTAGCTCCACTAGTTCATATGTATTATTCTCATGCAAGGATTGCATTTCTTCTTGCATGGCAATTCTCCACTCTTCTTTATGACAACCACTCATTGCTTCTTTATAGCTTTGAGGCTCCCCCTCATCAGTGAGTATAACGTACTCCTCTGTGTTGTATCGGTTGGATGCTCTTCTGTCCCTTGAGAATCGTCTTGGCTCCGGTGCGATTGGAGTGCTAGATTGAGGTTCTTCCTGGACCGGTTCGTCATGAGTTTCATGATCTTCAGCATCACTACTTTCTTGGGTGTTATTATCTTCATGGCAAACCAAAGTAGTTTCAGTATTCTTATAGCTTCTCAACCTTGGCCTCTCTGAATTCTCGATATCTTCAATTGTTTGGTCTTCGAAAAATACAACATCTCTACTACGAATAACCTTCTTGTTAATTGGATCCCACAACCGGTACCCAAATTCATCCTTAGGTGAACGAAGATAGATACACTCCTTTGTCTTTGCATCAAGCTTAGCTCTCTCATCTTTTGGGATGTGAACAAATGCCCTGCACCCGAACACCTTGAGATGATTATATGAAGCCCTCTTTCCCGTCCAAACTTCCTCAGGAATGGCCCCATCCAAAGGAACTGATGGTGTGAGGTTGACAATGTCGATCACAACCATTATAGATTCTCCCCAAAATGATTTGGGTAACTTAGCATGAGAGAGCACACAACGAACTCTTTCTTCAATGGTTCGATTCATACTCTCAGCTATCCCATTCAATTGTGGCATCTTGGGTGGAGTCTTCTCTAGCCTAATGCCATATTTATTGCAATAGACTTCAAAAGGGCCTCTATACTCACCTCCGTTATCTGATCGTACACACTTGATCTTCCGTCTAGTCTCACGCTCCACTAGAGCATGGAATTCTTTGAAGGCATCAAGCACTTGATCCTTTGATTTTAACAGGTGCAACCATACTTTTCTTGAATGATCATCAATGAAGGTGACAAAATGTAGAGCACCACCAATGGATCTCTCAGACATCGAGCATACGTCAGTGTGCACGAGGTCTAGAATGTTCTTTCTCCTTGTGGGCGGAGAAGATCTTTGGAAAGCAACCCTGTGTTGTTTTCCAGCTAAACAATGAGCACAAGGATGAAGTGGTTTACCTTTCACGTTAGGGAGGAGCTGTTTCTGAATGAGTATGTGAAGACCTTTCTCACTAATGTGCCCAAGTCGTTGATGCCATATGTCCATATCATCAGTAGAGACATTTACTTCTTATTTGCATAGCTTAGCTTGCATTACATACAATGAGCCTACCTTCTTTCCTCGAGCCATCGTCAAACTTCCTTTGGTGAGCTTCCACTTCCACTCACCAAAGTAATTCATCAGACCATCATCATCTAGCTTTCCAGCGGAGATAAGACTGAGGCGCATGGTTGGGACATGCCTCACATCTTTCAAAATAAGCTTGCACCCGGTGCTTGTCGTCAGAGTGATGTCTCCTATTCCAAGAATCTTGCTTCTATCTTGATTTACCATTTGCACTGTGCCAAAGTCACCTCTTTGGAAGGATGAGAAGAATTTTTCATGTGGAGTAACATGGAAGGAAGCACAAGAATCAATAATCCAAGAACTCTCATCGCAAGCAATGTTTAGAATGTTACTTTCACCAACGAGATATATCAGACTTCCTTCAATACTATGGCAGTAGTACCCTTTTCTTCTTGCTTCTTCGTTAGGCTTATTTGGTCAGGCTTAACATTACCGGCCTTTTGGTCTCTTTTGAAGCTTCGACATTCCATTTTCTTGTGACCTATCTTTCCACAGTAATAGCATGTAATCTTCGAGCGTGACTTGGACCTTCCTCGAGATTGATGTGGATTTCGGATCTTACTACGTCCATGAGTTTCATTCCTACCCGGATTGTCAACAACATTAGCTTCGGGATGAATAGACTCATCTCGTTCCATTCTCCTTGCTTCTTCACCAAGAAGGCTGTCACTGACGGTATCCATAGTTAACTTTCCTTCCGGAGCTGAGTTACTAAGTATAACAACAAGTGTGTCCCAACTTTCTGGTAAGGAACTGAGGAGTAGAAGAGCTTGTAACTCATCATCAATCTTCATATCAATTTTTTTTAGTTGATTTACGAGCCCCTTGAAGTTATTCAAGTGCTCAATCATACTATGACCATCCTTATACTCCAATTTCACCAACCGTCGAACTAAATTGGCCTTGTTGCGAGGCGTTTTCTTCTGAATCATGGACTCAAGCTTTGTCCATAATTCATAGGCATTTGTATAAGTAGAAACATGCTCGAAGAGAGTTTTGTCAATGTACTTACGGATCATAGCAACAGCCTTTCGGTTCAACAGTTCCCATTGCGCATCACTCTTCCTTGCCACCTTATCTTTGTAGATGACGGGCTCATGCAAATCCTTACAATACAAGTGGTTCTCCATCATTGGCTTCCAATAGGAGTAGTTGTTGGCTGTGAGCTTGAACATGTCTCCATCATGAGCGACATTATCCTCCATCTTGAACTTACACGAGCTTGATTACGGCTACAGATGAACCTGGCTCTGATACCACTGTTGTGGAAATCTCGGTCTTTCCCGCTTCGTGAAGTTAAGATAGGCAATTAAGATTAAAAGTAGCAATGGGTGCACAAGATTTTATAATTCTCCAATATGGAGATTCTTCCACTATACAAAGGAATAGTAGGATTACAAGAATTTGATTACAAAAGTAACTCACAGTTGACTCAAGCTTAAGGATAGATACTTCTTAAGTTATCTCTCTTTTCTCTCAAAGAGGCTTACTAACTCTCAAGTATTTTTCTCACTCTAAGAAGTGGATTTCTTTCTTGGATTCTTGGATGGCTAGTAATAGGGCTCCTTCTCCTATTTATACTACTCAACCTCCATAATGAATGGTGGAGATTACTTGCATCCTACGGTAGAGATTGATCCTCTAGAATGCTCCACACTCTCTAAGAATCTCTACACTCTTCCATTCCCTTCTTTATTCTTCCATACTCTTCCGAAAGGTTCCAGAAGGTTCCGCACGTCTCCAGAATATTCCAAAGGGTTCCACACTCTTCCACAAGCTTCTAGAGGGTTCTACACTTCTCTAGAGTTCTCCGAAACATTATAGAAAATTCTAGATTTCTCTAGAAACATCTAGAATTTTCTAGAAACTCTCCAATTAAGGAGGGATCCCAACATGTACTCACTTGCGTACAAATTCCATATGCAAATGGCTAGGCTTATGTAAGATAGCAATAGGGTGTCTTGGCTAACTCTAAGAGAGAGTGATGGATGGGTATGCTGCAGCTATGAAAAATGAAGATGAAATGTTGTGTTGTAGCCTACCAAAATGACATTGATGTTGATGTATTGTCTAGGCAATTCTTAATTAATACTTGCAGGCCAGTGTAATGTATGTCGGCTATGAATTATGGGCACATGTATGTTCAATCATGGGTTAATGTCTTAAGAACTAGGCTATGTTGTGCAGGAATGGTTGTCTATGCACATGCATTTACCCTATATTCTTATCATTTTGCAGACTACCCTATTTGCTAAGATATTCTAATGCATATGTGTACTAAGAAAACAAACTTCATACTTAAGTAATACATAGGACATTGAATTCCTAAGGTATTAAATAGATTGAATATTTTAGTTTAGCTCTTAAGAAAATCATGTTATGTGCTTCATTTATTTCATTCATATGAAGTAATTTCAATATTCTTATTTAATTAATTAAATTTTACACTTTCTTATCCATTTAAGGTCACAGATTATTATATATGACTTGTGAAGAAATTGAATTTTAATTTAAATATTCTCATTAGTTATACAAACAAAACACTTACTCGCTTTTCAAAAATGTTTAAATCATATCTATTTGTTCATATGAAGTTATAACAAGCTAAAAATATTTACATATGATTTTTAAGCTAATAATTAATCAAATTTCTATAATTATCATTTTAAAAAAATTAATCAAAAACCAGGACGTTACAGGTTATCAATTGTTCGCTAGGGGAAATGAGTTTTTTATCCGATGATAACTCTTGATGAAAAAGGCACTTCATGCAAAAAAGGGCAGGGTTAGGCAAGCTGTGAAAACTTGTAAATGGCGTCATATGTTTTCTTTCCCTTCTCCTCTTTATCGCTATGCAAACACTTCTCTCCCCAACTTTCCTTCAGTCTTTCTTCCTCCAACACATCTGCTTTCGCTATGCATGGGTTCCCCACAGCCTACCACTTTCATTTTCATATCTGAACCCTCTTCAACATCTCTTCCATTTTCATTTCTATTTTGCAACACCTAGTTTGGATCCATCCTTTCTCCGTTCAAATCTAATTTTCCTTTGCGTGGTGAGTTTCCAAATTTTTTGGGTGATTTACCTACAAAGGAAAGGTAGATCTAGTTCTAAAGCGGAATCACAGATCCAGCTTGCGCTTTGGCATGTTTCGTGATGCCCCTTCCAATATTTGGTTTGTCTTTCCTATATATCAAGTATGCAATGAATTTGTATATTGTCTCTTTTCTTGATGAGATAAGGGGATTTTTGGCAAATTTGGTATTTATGGATGGAGTTTTAGGCATATCGGATGTAACGAGAGTATGAATATGTCTTTTCAGTTTTGGTTTCTCTGAATATGTGTATTGGATGTTTTCTCTTGGTGTATGCTTGAAGGAGTTATCTTTCAAGGGGAGCACGGTGTTGTTCTTGATTGATTGGCTGACGTGATCCTATGGCTTTGTTCCTGGTTTGGTTAATGCTGGTTGATGATGTTAGCCCAGTGTCCTTGACAATCCACGAGAAGCCTAAGCTCTGACTTTAGCCAAGGCCATGGAGTATATTTCATGATCAACGTTTGTCGTGTATCAGTGTTTGTCGAGTATCAGTTTAGTGTCATAGTGCCTGTTGGTCATCTCTTATGGGATCTGCTATGGATTTGAACATGAAATTGGTTCCGCTGGGTTATGTCTTGTTTTAGTTCGAATGGTGTACTGGTTAATCTTCTGTTCCCCTTGTTTCTGGCAATCCATGTGAAGGGAAAGCAGAAATGTTTGTCGATGCAGCTGGAGCAATATCAGTTCCTTCAATTTCGGCTACACAGACCTTACCCTACATGTGATGTTTCCCTAGTTCTTCTAGGATGTGATGGGGTTTCATTTTGGCCCTGCTTTCAATGTAATTGTTCATTGTTAGTCCTTCTTTGAATTAGTTATGGGCTCGAGAGAGGCCTTGTCTCTGTCGTGTGAAGTTGTAGTATTCATCTTGTTACCATGCTATGTTGTAATTCAAATGTGGCTGCACACTGCACTCCTAGCTGTATATTTATTAGTATAGTTATTTGGGTATCCTTATGTAATATGACTTTTTTTCAAGTATGTTATGTATTAATGTTTGTTCTCTGTGCTTGGAGACTTTCATAGTTGTCTAAAAGTTAAAGTTAGCTCCTGTACTTTAGTCTTGATTAGATTAGTGGACGTCCCACTATAAATGTCATACATAATGGACGATCCACTTTAAAAAACAAATTAGCAGGTTGGTAACCACCAACCTCCTGTATTTCTTGTATTTATTATTGGTTATAATAAAAAGTGTTAGCGATCACTTTAAAAACCAGTTGGATATGCCAACAAAAAAAGGGTTTTTATCATTAAATATGAAATTGCAAAAGACTGTGATAATATAGTAGCAACTAGACCTTATTGTTACAATAAACGGCTAAAATTTATGAGAAAATGCCAGCTGTTTTGAAATTAACTTGAGAAGCTCTACATTCCATCCCTATATGGGTTCAATTGCCAAACATAGATTTACATTTTTGGAGTGTAGAAGCTATTATAGAATTTCTTCGATCCTAGGTAATCCTTTAAGACTGGATAGTGTTATAGAATGATTTATTTGTATTTCTTATGCAAAAATTCTAGTGGAAACAAATTATGAGTTTCTAAAAGTATTGCAGTATAGTGTTTTAATGGTGATATAATTTGGCAAAGGGTTATATGTGAAAAGATGCCCTTTAAGTGCCCAAAGTGTAAGATATTTGGGCACACTAATGATGCTTGCAAATCCAAAAATATTTGGACTCTCAAAGCTAATGCAGGTCTAGGTAATGGGATGGATAATGATGAAGATTTGGATCATCAAGATAGGGTCAGCACTAAAACTATTGAGAAAGAGAGGATAATAAGTGATAATAATTAATATCGCAGAGAAGAATGATATTCAAAGAAGCAGTTTCAAGAAGACAACATGAGTTAATAAAATGGATAAATATACGAGTATTTCAAACCCATTTAATATACTTATTGGATCTAACAATTGCATGCAAGAAAATAGTGAAAAGGATATGAATCTTACTGAAACAGAAAGCATATCAGCTGCTGTTGATAGTAAGAAAGAAAAGGTTGAATATGGAAAATTGACTGATAAATTTATAGATAGTGCTAAGGTTCACAAGATGTCACAGAATACTTTAAATGTGGATGAAGACAGGTTTGATCAAGTAGAGGCTGATAATTATTCTAATAAAGATGTAAGTAAACCTAAGATGATGAAAAATGACATTTTATTTGAGATTGACATGAAAGATTTTAAAAACAAGTCTGACCAGGAAATTTTCATGGAGGAGTCTAAAAATTCTACTTGTAGTTTTAAGAGAACAATAAACATTTTATTCCCAGAGGATTTATAGAAATAATATCATTTTGCTTCTTTTGGATATTCCACAAAATAATTATTAGATTTGGGTCTGATCTTATCAGAGGCAAGACGTTTAACAAATGTCTCACATCCAAATTCTTCATAATAGACACACTAGGACGTTGTCATATCTTATATGGCGTCTTCAGAATCGTTTTAGTAGGATTACAATCAAATATGAATGCAATTGTTTCAAGGGAATAACCCAAAATTTATTAGAAGATCTGTATGACTCATCATCGATCGTACCATATCTTATAAGGTGCGACTTCTCCTTTAGACACACCATTCTAATATGGTGTTCTAGGTGGAGTGAGATATGAGACAATTTCACTCTTTTAGATAGTCGTTAATTATTGGCTTAAATATTCTCTCAAAGTTGGTATAGAACTTCATTCTTGAATTCTTTGAACTTTTCAAACGATTCAGATTTGTGTTTCATAAGTGATATGCAACTATATTTACTCAGTAAACGTAATGAAGCAATAAATCTACCTCTAACCGATGTACTCATTGGTCCACATACATCATTATGTATAAGGGCCAATACACCACTAGCATGTTCACTGTTTCCCATGAAAGGTGTTTAAATCATCTCACCTAACAAATAAGATTTGGATTCTTCGTATGATTCAAAATCAGATGACCTCAAAATTCCATCATTATGGAGCTTTTGATATTCGTTTCTTGTTTATATAGCCTAACTAACAAGGCTAAGGTATGTTGGATCATTAGATCTAATCCACCCAATGTTTATGTTATATTCAAGCATATTAAATTTAACGATTTATAAAGATCGTTAACTAATTTTGCATCTCCATTTGATATTTCATTTAAGTAAAATGAACAACAATTGTCCTTTTATTGCAAATGATATTCAAACTTTCCTAAACAAGATACATAACAACATTTATTTTAAATGGAATTTTATAACAACAATATTTTAATTCTTCAATTAAGCCAGTATTTTAGAGCAAGAAGCAGCTTCCTATGGATAATGCAGCAACATTTGCTCCATTTGCATACGTAAGCCACTTCTTCTTTTGTCTAACTTCTACTCCTTTTCCAATTCCTGCAAATTCACATACACATATGTGATCCATATCTAGTATCCAATACCAAAGATGTATAAGTAGATAGTTATAGTATTTGTACATTAATTGGTTGAAGTCACTCTTTAATTTTCTCCTTTTTGGATCTTCTATTATGTATAAACAATTACATTTCAATTTTGTTTGAGAACAATCCTAAAATTTCTATGTTAGTAAAAAAAATCGATTTAATTCAGTTTATCCTTCTTAAGGATCAATTTTAGTAATAATTATTGGAGTTGTTTTCATTTAATATCTACAGTGGGCAATAATTAATAAAACAATAATAAATGATTTTTACATATATTTAATATAAACACAAATTTTGACAACCAAAATTTATATTAACATAAACGTACAATATAAAATAAAATATACACCCACTCAAATTAACACCCCTCTCTCTCTCGCTCTCTCTCTATATATATATATATATTGTAAGGGTTGATCAGTCCCTTGCAGCGGAAAAAACCTCTATAGGATCAGCAATGATGTGATAGAACAAACAACTTGAAATGAATATAAATTTCAGATCATAGAAAAAATAAAAGCAACAGAGAACACGCAAATTTATAATGGTTCCACTATCGCGAGATAGTGTACGTCCACTTCAATAGGGAAGAGATTTTATTAATATATTCAAGAGATTACAGAGTTTTTTAATGTAGAGCAAAAGAAATGAAGAACACAATGATCTCTCCTCACATAGCATCCTCTATGTTTCTCTTCAAATAGAGAAAAAAAAGGTTACTTGGGGAAGAAACAATTGATTTATGTAAAATAAATCAATCTTTGGAAAACTAATGTCTCATTAATTGTCATATGATTGATTGATAATTTCCCTTTTCTCCATCAATCAATCCCATTAATTAATTTTCATATGATTGATTGATAATTTTCTCCATCAATCAATCTCATTAATTAGTTGTCATATGATTGATTGACAATTTTCCTTTTCTCCATCAGTCAATCCCTTTTGCAATTTTAGTCTCTTTCCGTTTCTTTTATTCATGAAACATGGCAACTAATTAAATGACAAACATTTCCAATATCCACTGTTCATTAATATTCCTTCCATTTCTTTCCATTCATTCCTTGCACAAAACAGGTAACGAAATTACCATGCATATCTCCATAATTAATTAGATATGGAAATATTGTATCATTAAATTCCAATAATCTCCACCTTGATACAATATCTCATGCAACCTAGAGACTCCAATGTGAATGCTTCCCAATGAGTTCCTGCTAAAGCCACCCCTCACTGCACTTTGTCAGTGAACTCTGGCAAGGCCACCGCCCACCAACAAAGTGTTGGAAGCATTCAAAAAACAAGGTAGACATTGTGCAACCAACTCCTATCTCTTCATACAAGAAGAATACCACATCTTCTCTTGACTTCAACCAAGTCACTCTCTTCCCCATTGTGCCACCATGTGGCACCTAGCACTTCATCAAGTGAATCAAGTTCGAGCAATGCTCGAACTTAGTAGCAGGTAATGCCTTCGTAAACATGTCTGCTGCATTTTCATTTGTGTGAATCTTCTGAAGACGAACTAACTTCTCCTAATTCATAGAGATAAGGAAAGATTCTCTTACCTTTATATGCTTTGTTCTAGAACTGAAAGCCAGATTTTCAGCTAAATGAATTGCGCTTTGACTGTCACAATTCACCAAACAAGCATCTTGAATGAAGCCCAAATCACACAATAACTTCTTCAAATAAAGTGCCTCCTTAGCTGCCTCAACTGCAGCTATCAGGTCTGCCTCTATAGTAGACAAAGCAACTATAGTCTGCAACCTCGCTCTCCAACTAATAGTTGTTCCTCCAAGTGTGAACACATAGCCTGAGGTTGACTTCCTTCTATCTCTATCTCCGGCATAGTCTGAATCACAGAATCCAACCAAATTGAAATCCTTATTTCTGCCATAAAAAACAAGCCCATAATCAGATGTTCCTTTAAGATATCTAAAAATGTACTTCACTGCCTCCCAATGCGATTTTCCTGGATTTGCCGTGTATCTACTAACTAATCCAACAGCTTGAGCAATGTCAGTTCTAGTGCACACCATAGCATACATCAAGCTACCTACTGCACTGGCATAAGGCACCTTCTTCATATAGGCCTTGTCCTTTTCTGATATCGGAGAGCCCTGATTAGAAAGCTGTATATGCAAAGGCATGGGTGTACTGATAGCCTTTGCACCATCCATGCTAAACTGAGCAAGCACCTTTTGGATATATTCCTTTTGAGTAAGTCTCAAAAGTCCAAGCTTTCTATCTCTTTGGATTTCCATCCCCAAAATTTTCTTTGCTTCCCCAAGGTCTTTCATATCGAATTCAACTTTTAATTTCAATTTCAATGCATTAATTTCAGCTTTATCCTTGGAAGCAATCAACATATCATCCACATACAAAAGTAAATACACCCAATTATTATTCTTTAAATGCTTAAAATAAACACATGCATCTTTAGTACTACGATTAAAACCATGTGAGAGCATAAAAGAATCAAACCTTTTGTACCATTGTCTAGGCGAATGTTTTAGACCATAAAGAGATTTCTTCAACTTGCATACCCAATCTGACTTTCCATCTACAATAAATCCTTCGGGTTGCTTCATGTAAATGGTTTCCTCCAAGTCACCGTGCAAGAAAGAGGTCTTCACATCAAGTTGTTCTAACTCCAAATCGTTAGCGGCAACTATTGCAAGTAGGATTCGAATTGAAGTTTATCTAACAACTGGAGCAAATATTTCATCATACTCTAGCCCCTTTCTTTGTGAAAACCCTTTGGCTACTAATCTTGCCTTGTATCTACCATCATCTTTTACTTCGAACACCCACTTGCAACCTATGGCTCGGCTTCCTTGAGGTAGTGGTACCAAATCCCAAGTCTTGTTCTTTTGCAAAGACTGTATCTCCTCTTCCATAGCGCAATTCCACTTCGAGTTGTCACTCGACTTCATGGCTTCTTCAAGGCTCAATGGTTCATCATGAATTACATGTGAAGCATACTCAAATTGATCATCAAGGCTCAAATTTTCATACTGCCAATCTCCATATCTAATTGGAGCTCTCTTTTGTCTCTGACTAGCCCGAATGACTATATCGCCCGACTCTCCTTCAGCTCCACCTTGAACTCCACCTTGAGTTGAATCATCTCTAGCTTCATGACCATCACCATCACTACTAGATGAAATATGTGGACTATCATGTGATGTATCTTCAACTGCTCCGTCACTATTATCAATAGTGATAGCTCTACTTGGGTTTGAAAACTGGGAATCTCGGTCTTTTCAAGCTTCTCATCAACTGAGTCTGAACCCTCTGATAAACCTTCCAAAGGTTTGAACATTGCTGACTCATCAAAAGTCACATGTTTGGAATGTATAACTTTTTTCGTAATTGGATTCCAAATTCTATATCCTTTAATGCCATCTGTATAACCAAGAAAAACACATTTGGAGGCCCTAGGCTCTAACTTGTCATGTCCTGTATTGTGAACATAAACTGGACATCCAAATATATCAAAATAACTTAATAAAGTGTGTTTACCTCTCCATACTTCCTCTGGAAGCTTCACATCAATGGCTGAGCACGGAATCCGATTAATAATATGTGCTGCAGTCGAAATAGCTTCAGCCCAAAAACCCTTAGACATGCCCGCAGTCAATATCAAGCATCGGGCCTTTTCAAGTAGAGTCCTATTCATTCTCTCAGCAACCCCATTGGATTGCGGATCACCAGGTGTAGTAAAATGTCTTCTAATACCACGCTGTCTGCAGTAGTCGAGGAACTGTTTAGAGACATATTCGCCACCATTGTCGGATCTAAGAATCTTCAATTTCCTTCCTGTTTGGTTTTCAACAAGAGCTAACCAAACCTTAAACTTCTCAAATACTTCCGACTTAGCTTTCATTACATACACCCAAACCTTGCGCGAGTAGTCATCAATGAAGGAAACAAAATAATATGCTCCACCAATAGAAGCTGTAGAGTATGGCCCCCAAACATCTGAATGCACATAATCAAGTACCCTCTTAGAAGTATGCATGCCATCGCCAAAAGAAACTCTGGTTTGCTTTGCCAATACACACTTCTTGCAAAAGTCCGACTTGTTGAAGATTTCTCCTTTGATCTTTTTCTTATTACGAAGCAACTCTAAGTTCTTCTCCGAAGTATGACCTAATCTCATATGCCAAAGCTTGGTAGCATCCAAACTTTTAGAACTATCGACTCCAACACATGATTCTCCATGGACAGTGGTACCCATTAGCAAATACAGATTTTGCACCATAACACCCTTCATCAATACAAGTGCCTCTCTAGAAACTCTCAAACCATCCTTGACAATGGTTATTTTGCATCCCAATGATTCCAATTGGCCTAATGATATCAATGACTTCCGAAGACCTGGGATATAGCGAACATTTGAAAGTGTGCAAACAATCCCATCATACATGCTAATGCGAACTGAACCAACTCCCATAGACTTGCATGTAGCATCGTTCCCCATAAGGATAGAACTTACTTCTTTGGCATCGAAGGAAGAAAAATAATCCTTATTAGGAGTCATGTGAAATGATGCTCCAGAATCTAGAATCCAGTGGTCTGCAACATCTGATACAACCGCTATCAATAAGTCGCTACCGCCTTTCTCCATCGCAATAGATGAAGAACCATCAGTCTTCTTCTCCAACTCTGGATAGTCTCTTCTCCAATGGCCTGGTTTCTTACAATTATAGCACTTTCCATCTTTAGACTTACTCCGCGAATTAGGCTTCCTAGAATTGGAACGCCCTCTATTATTCTTCCCTTTCTTCTCTGCTCTTCCTCTCTCTGCAAATAAGTCTGAACTACTACTTACTCCACTACTATCACCAACACCAAAGTCTTTCATCTGATCTCTCAACTCTGCACTGAGCAAACATGTCTTCACATCATTTAATTTCAATGTGTCTCTACCATATATAAGGCTGTTAGCGAAACCAGTGTATCGCTCTGGAAGCGAACACAACAGAACCATTGCTTTTTGTTCTTCATCAATCTTCAACTCAACAGACTTCATCTTCATCAACAGGTCATCAAACACACTTAGGTGTGTTTTAATTGAAGAACCTTCCTTCATTTTATAAGTGAAGAAAGTTTTCAATAGGATCTGGCGGTTGGTTAGGGATTTCTTCATGTAGAGGTCCTCCAACTTCTTCCAAATGCCTCTAGCTGTTGTCTCCTGACTGATTTCAGAAATTACATTTTTTTCCCATAGCAAGATGAAGAGTAGTAAAGGCCCATTCTTCCATCTCTTCTAATTCCACTGATGAAATATCAGCAGGCAATGTCTCTGTATCAAATACTACTCGATGAACGCGATTTCTTCTCAAAACCGCTTTCATCATCCACTGCCATTTTTCAAAATCTCCTTCACCATTCCACTTCTCTACCGTCAACTGTGATCCTGACGCCACATAGGAGCCTCTGACGTATGGAGAAACTACTGGCACTGACGTATTATTTGTCTTGTTTTCATCTCCTCCTATCATTCTACCAAACACCTTCTTTGCGAATCTAGCTCTGATACCAGTTGTAAGGGTTGATCAGTCCCTTGCAGCAAAAAAAACCCCAATAGGATCAGCAATGATGTGATAGAACAAACAGCTTGAAATGAATATAAATCTCAGATCACAGAAAAAATAAAAGCAACAGAGAACACGCAAATTTATAGTGGTTCCACTATCGCGAGATAGTGTACATCCACTTCAATAGGGAAGAGATTTTATTAATATATTCAAGAGATTACAGAGTTTTTTAATGTAGAGCAAAAGAAATGAAGAATACAATGATCTCTCCTCACATAGCATCCTCTATGTTTCTCTTTAAATAGAGCAAAAAAGGTTACTTGGGGAAGAAACAATTGATTTATGTAAAATAAATCAATCTATGGAAAACTAATATCTCATTAATTGTCATATGATTGATTGATAATTTCCCTTTTCTCCATCAATCAAACCCATTAATTAATTGTCATATGATTGATTGATAATTTCCCTTTTCTCCATCAATCAATCCCATTAATTAGTTGTCATATGATTGATTGACAATTTTCCTTGTCTCCATCAATCAATCCCTTTTGCAATTTTTGTCTCTTTCCGTTTCTTTTCTTCATGAAACATGGCAACTAATTAAATGACAAACATTTCCAATATCCTCTATTCATTAATATTCCTTCCATTTCTTTCCATTCATTCCTTGCACAAAACAAGTAACGAAATTACCATGCATATCTCCATAATTAATTAGATATGGTATATATATATACACACATGTATATATATATATATATATATATATATATATATATATTGGTGGTCCAAAATCCGTATCTAATCATATCTTGAGTTAGCTTTGGTCGATCCCCCAAAACACAATCTTTTAGGTAGACGTCTTATGTCAATTACATCTCTTATATAACTCTTGGATGGCATGATGAACAATTTTGTTCATTTAAATATTAAATTTTTCATGCTTGTTTTCTCTAATCCCATATTCTTATTATGCAACCTAGTTAAGTCAGACCCAATTATACAGTTGAGTATCTTATTTACTCCGTTGCGTATAACCAAGATAAATAGTACACTAATGCTTTGGCATTACCCACATCTATTGATTCTGGCATTGATGAGTGTATTTATTGGAAAATGTCACCAAGACTTAATATAAATAATTGGTTTAATAGGATTTTATCATTCGAAGTGGCAAATCATATTAGTGTTACTTACACATTTTAAAATACACTTATTTACATTGGTAAAGTTAATTGCATATAAATGCAATAATAAAATTAAAAAACGTGTATATTCACATTTGAAAAGGAAACCAATATTTTTTTTTGAACATTTCAAAAAAAAAATGTATAAGTTAGACAGACCATATTTAGTATAGTATTATACCAACTTCTGTATATATATATATATTATACAAAGTTTTGTATATATATATATATATATATATATATATATATATACATTATATAGTCCACGAATGCATTTGAGATCTTCCAGATAGGCTACAAATAATAGTTCAAATCTTATGTTAACTTCCAGATATGCCACGACTATAGTGTACAAACATTTTGCAAACATTATGTGGGCTAGGTGGAGAGATGGAATAACAAAACAAATGCAAAATTAAAATAAAGGAACGCAGCCTAGTTTAGTTAATAATACATGAATCCAGGCCGATGCAAAAGAATATTTCACTACCCAATATTATACCCAGATTAAACATAAAGGAGCTATCATCTCAGACAAAATTATAAATAGATGGATGGCATATATACATAGACATATTTATTTGTACAGAGGTTACATTAGAAATCAATACTGCTTGTATTTCTTATGCATTATAACACATACACATTTTAATTATGATAAAGTATGCAATATACACACACAACATAGCATGTTCGCTGAATTCAGTATACAATATACAGGCAGATTAAATCTTTAAAATATTTAATCATTTTATATAATTCAGTGCAGATGTTAAGTCTTTTACAAGCATCCAGACAGAATCAGCTTTCATAAAACTAATTCAATATACAAATATACATATATCAATAAAATTACAAGTCATATTTTCCACTTCAAAATAAATAAATTTGTAGCATGATTTGATCATACACCAGCAGCCATTGTTGTCTATCACGCACAACTAGGCAATATCTTATATTGGCATGTATTTCCATTATGCAATCTTACCAAAATAGATGCATTATAAACTATTAGATAAAGAATTATCCAGTTAGTTTCAATAAATTTCATATGATTGCACAGAAATATAGAAGGTAAAGGAATTCATACCCTTTTGTATACATCTTGCATGTATCTCCAACAACCACCCTCTGGCTTACATCTTATATGTATACACAGTTCAATACTAAAAAAATTTATTCCCTCATGCATACATCTTATATGTATACAATAGCTCATAACTGCAGTGTTATTCATGGGGTTGAAATTCCCAGTTTATATATAATAGTAACACATATGTGTGTGGGTCATTTGTCTATAAGTTCATATAATAAGTATTGACACTGGTGTAGTTACAAATCGAACTTGTAAACACATCAATATGCAGTTCAGCAATGTAGGAGATTTTGTTTTATTACCAACACAGTGATAAACACAACCATATATATGAGTTGAACTGCAGTCATTAGGGGTAAAGCAGATTAGGGGAGTTACATATGAATATGTACACCCTGATCTGAGCAAGGAACAAAACAGTCATACTGATTTTTTCTCAAACATATCAGGCCATATTAGATGATAATAATAATAAACTGATTCAATAATGGAATCAAATATATATATATATATATATACATATATATATATATATATGTATATATCTTAGCAGTATATGCATTTAGATTTGTACAAAAGTGTATCACTAGCATATATTTAATTTATGCAGATCTGTCTATAAATGTATAAGTACATGCCAAGCATTTATATCCACAAGAGATATATGAAAGTGTTCAGCAATACATACATACATACATATACATACATATATATATATATATCACAATTTGAAATATATACAAGTCTTACCATTGGTAAGCAAGATAAGTATTAAATGAATCACATTCATAACTTAATAGGCAGTTCAATACAAAATTGTGAATGTATAAATATATATTTGTTCCAGAAACTACAAATAAAAATTTGCATAATAACATGCATTAAAGTGAGCACAGTGGATTCATACTACAACAGCCTGTATTTTACATATCGGAGGATTGTAAAATATTTTTATTTGACTCCCTGAGGGTTTGATCATTCTCATATTTTGATATGTTGTTTATAGGGATGTGAGATATGTCCATAATTTTTACCAATTTTATTTATGAACATTTTACCCCTATCAGTTTTGTACAGTGAATAACTTTTGACTGGAATCAAATCGGGTGTTAAGATTAATTTCATTGGAAAGGAAATGGTGTTGCCAATAACATAGAGTGGTCGCACTAAAGATTTGGTTTAGCGGTTTGGGAGAAATTGCTGTTTTAATGCTGCACAATTTTTGTTCAGGTTTTGTAAGCCATTAGCGGGTTGTTTTGGTGTGGCCCATTAGTGAGATGGTTTGAGGCTATAAATCAGGGGTTAGAGGCATGGAGAGGGGGTTATTTTTCTTTATTCTCTCATTTGGTTGAGATCGTCATCCTCCTTGCTCAATCAAATACAACTTTCCACCATTAAATTCTAGATCTACATGTAAAGATTGAAGATCTACATCAAACAAAGCTAGATCCACAACAAGTGAAGAGAGATCGCATCAAATTGAGGAGATTGAAGATAATTCTTCGTTGACCGAATTGGTAATTTAGCGTTTTCAAATGATTTCGAAGATTTGGTGAGTGATAAGCATCTCTCACATGGATTCAATCAAGTATATGGGTTGTTTGATCTTATTTTCATCATTTTAAGTTGTTTTCACCAAGATTTACATCATGGTAAGTATATTTCATTTAAATCACCCTAGAATATAATCTAGCAACTTAAATCGATAATTCTTATGTTAATTCATATGTTTATGCAAGTTCAGATCCATTGTTTCTGTTTATTCATTGAGTTATCATGATTTGGTGAATTCTATAGAGCTATTGATGGATAATTGTCATTTTATTGTTGTTGATGATTTCATAAAATGTTGATAGTTGAATTGGATGATTTGGATGAGTTGTTTGCATCAATGCGGTCGTTTGGTGATGATTTGGTCGAGATTGGAGCTAAATTGATCAGATCTAGAGTCAGGTCGTTTTTGGATGGGTCATTGGCTTGTGCTCCAAGAAATGAAGGTCGGGTCGTTGGATTCAGGTCGTTGGCACAAGGTCGGGTCTTCTAGAATGGAATGGTCATGGAGCATCTGAGTTGAAATCAAGTCATCTGAAGTTGGGTCGGGTCGTCCTTGGGCGAGTCGTTGGCTTCAGGTCGTTTGTGACCTAGAGGATCAGGTCTTTCGTGACCCAAAGGGTCAGGTCGTTCGTTACCCAAAGAGTCAGGTTGTCCGTGACCTAGAGAGTCCGGTCGTTCATGACCCATTGAGTCAGGTCGTTCGTGATCTATTGAGTCAGGTCATTCATGATCCAGTGAGTCGGGTCATTCAAGATCTATGAGTTGGGTCGTTTTTTGGCTATGGGTCGTTTTTCTTAGAGGAAAGATTGAAGTGTTATGGATTGAATGTCGACCAAAAGTGATGATTATTTTGGTTCGAGAATGGACGTAGCTTCGAAGTGAATTCAAGTATGAATGTTCGAAGTGTTGTGCTACGTTCGAGATCGTCGCAATTTAACGAATGTGAAGATGACTCAAGGTGGTGAGTTCGTAGAAAATGGCGCTCAAGAAGTGGCTTAAGCTTAAGAATAGTCATCAGGTTGGATGGCTAGAGAAACTGAAGGTTGAAGGATTATCGTTGTCATAGGTTCTAGCTGACTCAAAGTAGGGGTATAATGGGGATGTCGAAAAGACTAGAAGTGGTTGGTCAAGTACCCTGGGCAGCTCAACGGGCCTAGATACGTTTCGTCGTATGGAGTATGGAGTTTTGCTAGAACCAGGGATTACGATTAGCCCTTGATATATGACAAGGTGTTGATCCGGTCATATGATTAACGATGGTTTCAAAGCAGGATTGACAGTGATAGCCAGAGTCATGGGTGATGATTGTTTTCTTGTATCGTCTTGTGTAGATTATTCAACGACGAAAGAGATATCTCTTAGGTGCTTGTCTGATGTTGGTTTAGGCCTTCGGGGCTTGTGATTGGGAGATGTTGATGTCGATTAGGGTGGTCTATGCTTGATAACTGATTACCATGAATGTACTGTTTTTTTAAATGCTTGTTGCAAAGGCTATTACTGTCAGATGTGGGGAAGACAGGTTGAGTTCTTCTCTGATGTGTTGGTAGATTAGTTGACAAATCTGCCTATTCTCATATACTTCATTAATGATATTAGATAGTTGTTTTATCGCTCATTAAAACTGTTGTCTGACGCAAGGTTTTATGTTTCAACTTATTACCTTGGGTTGTTCATCCGGTTGTGGATAGGCAGACTGAGTAGCAGGTGACAGGTGATAGATCTTGATGAGGACTATACTGTTATGCGATGACAAGCAGGAGGCTACAGTATTATTTTCTACTATATGGTATTTATTGTTTCCGCTCTTTGTTATATTTTTTGAGTGCTTGTAGTGAGGCTCATTGTACAGACTCTTAATGTAATCCAAAGTTGTATGGATATTTCATGGTGATATGAAAAAGTTTAAGATTCTGCTTAATTCTGGTTCACTATTATTGCCTGTTGTATATGTTCTATTATATTTTATCCTTGCGTTGTGTGTAACAACACGGGGTTTTTGAGACATTGATTATCGTCATAGAACACCATATCGACTAACCAAGCTTCGGAAATACCGGATAGTCCATGAAAGAAATTAGAGGGTGAGAATAGATAAGATAGAAACTTAGAATAGAAGAAGAAGAAGAACATCACAATATTAGAGTAAACTCGAATCTCACAGCGGAACGAACAACATATAATAGATACATAACTTTGAAATAAAACTAGTATATGTATACAATAACATTATCAGAGTACAATACTTACAACACAGCGGAAATAACAATAGCAATATAATCTTGAAGTCTCCTGCTCCAGCTCTTCAAGTATCTGTAAATCCCGACTACTTGACTGCCCATACAAAATTGGGAACCCAAGAGTTTAGGAGAAAAAACAAAATAAACTCTGGGTCAGTCATGTGACTGATGTGAGTAAACTCAAATCATTTTATTTAACTTTCAAAATCCTTTTGAAACAAAGGATAATCGTAAGACCTATCCACACATAAACACGGATGGCTTTTACCTTACGATAACCCAAAATATTTCTAAAACGATACTTGTCTGATATTATAATAATGTCTAGATCAAGTAAATAGAAATCTAGCAGAAACGCTTGCATCTAACGTTCTTCATATATAATATACAATCAAAACTGCGGGCTCTTATTTGGGGAATGGATTCCAACTATGACAAGGTATGAATCCACCTTCCGCTCAGTGTACTCTAGAAGCGATACACTGGAGTTCAACAAGAACATCTTGTAACTCGGCCACACATGACCGACCTTTCATTTCTCTTGAATGTATCGAATATATTGCCACCCCTCGGTTAGTATTCCAACATAACCATTCCCGGGAGATACAAAATTGAAAGAAGTACAAATATGAATATTCTCTAGATGAAGACAATATACCGTAATTTGTGCGGCCCACTTAGCCATGCTGCCTTCCCGATTTCTATCATTTCCCAGTTGATGAGGCTTGAGGTTATAACGTATCTCAATACTGATCACTTTTCATTTACTTTGAATGCCACATCATCAGACCCGTCAAATCACTAATTGATTTCCCTAAAAATACCACGGGTATAAGCTAAGAGAAACGAATTCCTCCGCCACCAACGTAAATACGTTTGAAATGATCAACCTACGTGATCTACCAGATATACTCTGTCAGACATTCGTCCATTCAAGTTGTCATCGGACTGGACAAACCGAAGGCACTATTCAGTACATCCATCCTAGGCAATCTCTACTTAGGATTTATACAATAGCCCTTGCACTTTACTCCGTCTTCAATATATTCAGCATACTTGGTTTGCAATGCTTATGCCAATACGGAGTGGTTCTTCGGATAATAATCCAACCGGTCTCTCCATATTAACAACTTTAAAATGGTCAAAAACTTTGATAGTCGGTGATTTAACTATCAAATGAAAAATGTCCGTGTGCACACAACGATCTTATTTCCAAATGGAATTATCGATCAAATCATCAAACATATATATATATATATATATATTCATATTTCCTTATTTTCTATGTTTAGAAAATATATGTTATTAACACTGGAATCCATTTCCATAGCTTATTTACGTATCACTATTCTTCCACAACTATCAGTCTCTGACTGTAAACTAGTATGAGAACAATTCCCTAACTATCAATCCCGAAGGTCGAAACCAACATCAGATAGACACTTAGAAAACCATTCAACTTAACTAATCTCCAGTCAGTTTCTAATTTAGCTTAACTTCATTTCTTAACTCCTTTCGAATAAGTAATATTCGATAAACTCCTTTTCGATTAACTCTATTTAACTAACTCTATCGGTTAACTCTAACTGATTAACTCTAACTGGTTAACTCTAACTGATTAACTCTAACTGGTTAACTCTAACTGATTAACTCTATCCAGTTTACTCTTCGTCCATATTCAGTTTCAAATATCGATGTTGAAATTGATTCTTACCTCTCTATATAAGTCCTGACTTGTATATTCTATTTATCCAATGATAAATATTTTACTTAATTTATAAAACCTTATTCATAAATTAATCTTCTTACTTTATCTGTTAAAACAGATTCCCCTTAAATATTCACTTTATTCATATTCTGTTATACCCGTGTGCGAAGCACGGGTTTAAACTTTCCTGATGTAAAATTCTATTCATTTGCCAAATATTTCCTTATATGACATTCTTTTCATTTTCCAATAAATTCCTTTTATAACTCTATTTATTTCCTAAATAAATAACTCCTTTATAATCTATTTATTTACTCAATAATTCTTTTTCTATAATTCTAATTATTTTATAAATATTTCCTTTTCAATTCTATTTGTAAATGGTTTCCAAATATTTCCTTTTCATTTCTTCTTTGATTTTATAATTTTCTTTTATAAAATCCTTTCCCTTTTACATATAAAATCCATTGATTTTATATAAATAATTCATTTTCAAAATACACTTAGAAAATCCCATTTTCTACATTCCAGTATTTCTTACGGTATTTAAAATACCCAAATAACAATGATCAATATCATTCAACACACGTAATCAACACAGATTATATATCACATCACATTTCACAATATATGAAAACAAACAGTAATAATATTGAGGAATCTAGTTGGATCCCTCCAACCTATTTCCCTGTATCCACATATGTTAAACAATATAATTAACATCACTTTTATTTCAACATGAAATATTTTGATCAACATAATCAATATATTTGTAACGATTTATATATATATATATAATTTCAACCAACTGACTAGCAGTTCATCCAAACAGTCAACAAATACACTACAAGAAATTTGACCTTTACCTACCAATATTTTGCCTACCAGTAAATATGAGTAGGTAAAGAGAACCTTTGTCTACCAATATTCAATGGTAAAATTTATTGGTAGGTAAATATTGTCAATGTTATAAAATTGTTGAAGGATGATTATCTACCAATATTTATAGGTAGGTAAAATGTATTATATACATATATACATAAGGGGAGATTTTTGTGCATTAGCGCCAACATTTTTCTCATATTATTTTAACCTTTCGTTAAAAATAATCCTGAGTTATATGATGATGTGTCAAAAAAAATGTTGTAGCAATTTTTTGAATTGAAGATTTCGTTTATGTATCATAGCAATGTTTTTTATGAAATCATTTCTTTACTAATTATTAATAATTATTTTGAAATATGAAATAATTAATAGTTAATGAATTGATAAACAATGATTAAATTGTAAATTATTAATATTAAATAATCATTTGTTAATAACTTATTATACATTGTTATTTTTTTCCGAACAATTGGTTATAAAAGTTAACTTTAATTTTTCTTTTAAAATGTTTCACAATTTCACACTAATATGTCATCATCTCAAATGACTAAAACATATTTTCTCTAATTTATTGCAGAGACGCAATCCATACCATCATCTCCAGCTATAAATTTAACAAATTATTTTAAATCAAATCCAACGGTACAAATCTCAATCCACGTGATCTCTTTTGTGAATCCACGTAGTCTCTTTTGAATGGCCACAATATAAAGCACAAAGACTGTCACTACAAATAAATAGCAATAATCTTGATGAAAACTATCTAGTTCTATTCATGCACCGAAGATTGCTAAATATACACCGAAAAAATATAATAAAACACCAGACACCGGATATTGCTTTACACGCATCATACTTTTACAAAATTATCTTTATTTTCATCTTCTCTATCCTGTCTTTTTCAAACCTAAAATCCATTTACCAAAAAGTATTATTTTCACCAACATCAAATATAACAAATTGAATTTTGTTTTAACATTAATATTTTATCATTTTATGCTTTTTTTTAATCAATTTGAGTGAATTAACTAATGTAAAAAAGGAAATTAAAACACTTTTGAATTATAGCACTTAGTTCTTATTATTGTCATAATTGAAATTTTAGGTTTCATGATAAAATAATTTTTCATTAAAATATATAGTTTTAACCAAATTTCATTATTTTATGGTTAGTTTTATGGATTTTATTAGTCCTAATATTCCAATCAATCACCGCAAACACTGCCTCAGCGAACACATGGCATATTAAAAGTGGAAGTTTTAAATTTCCATTTGCAATAATAGAACGAAAGCAAAGTTTTATGATTGGCCACCTACAGAATATAATATTAAAAGCAAAGATGGCATAAAATTGCATTAATAATGAAAAATAAATTTTTTTAATTTTTTGTATTCAAAGAAATGGAATATTCCAATTGTACCATTTATGTTCAAAGTATTTGTGAAGGCTTTTTTTTAAAGTATCCTAGACTGTCAGGCTTATATATGTAAGTAAATATTTATTGCCTACTAAGTATTACAAACTGTTAGTCTTCTATATTATAAGTAAATATTTAATGCCTAATAATACTGATTACAATAACATATTCACACAAAGTAAATCTTCCGATAAATTCTACAGTAATTTTTTACTAATTATTCCTTTATTAACGCATATAATTAATTAAACTCAAAAGCAGCAACTTCTAATTGCTGAAGTGGAACAACGTTGTTGCATCCTAATTTCAAAATAGGAACAATCCGTAAATCAGTAAATCACCGCTATGTTATTTTTTATCTTTCCTAAATTGCTTTCGTAAAATTTATAATGTAATTTGATGTGGATCAATTACAAGAAGTATTCCTTCCGCCTCTTTCTTCTTATCATCTTCTCTTTCCCTTATGCCTGCCATTATTTCTTCGACTCCCTCTTTTTCTCTAGCTTTCTTTATGCCCGTTTATCGGTAATATGTTAGTTGACTTCCGTACTCTTATCTTTATGTTACTTCCGTGCTCTTATCTTAATGTTAGTTGACTTTATAGCCTTTGTAGGTTACGGTGGAATGAGAGGAATGACTGGTTTGTTATGGGAAACTTATTTACTTGATCCAGACGAGGTGAGTTTGTTATGGGATTCTACAAATAACAAGAAGGGGGACTTCAACAACAATACCTGTTACTAAGCCTACAAAATGGTAACTACCGGAAAACCAATTGAGCTGTCAAATATAACAGCCGTGACTGCAAACAACTTCATATAATAGACGAAAGGTCGATCATAAGACACTGATTGACAGGGTATGAGGTGGATGAGGATTCACAAATTATCCGATGATCCAATGAATTTGTGAAATCGACATTGAAGAGAATGGGGGAATGAGGAGAAAGTGGGCTAGGTTGGGTTTTGCGTTGGGAAATACAGTGCAGGAACGGATGAGGGAGACCGATTTTCAGGGTATGCGGTGGTTTTACCTGCTTACTTAAGGTATAATATGTGAGAAAGAGGAATAATGGGAGTCTCCTTGTTAGAAAGATGCAACGTGTATTTAGTGGGAGGCAATAATCTTGTGCTAATATAGATAAAGTGTACAGTGTACTTGTCATGTTGATTTACTTGTTCTAGAGTTAATTGCACTGTCTTTAACAAGACAATATTTCGATCTACACATTCATAGTCAAGATGGTTTTTGTGCTACTTATTTATCAAGTATGAATCACTAGTGTAGCGTAAAATGTTATGGAGGCATTTAGTTTTCTGCTTACTCAACGTATTTTATATACTTGAGTCATATGAGATAGTATCTATGACATATTGTTGGAGAAAAAATTAAATGGAAGGAAATATTAGCGATGAGTTTTTTTTATTACTTACTTTGCAGGGCATTCGTTTTGGAGGACTTTCCATTCCAGAATGCCAAAAAGTTTTACCTACTGCAACTAACGGAGAAGAGCCTTTTCCTGAGGGACTTTTGTAGCTTCTTATGACTAGAAAGGCAGCAAGCACTTTGACTTGTTTATGACATAAAAACATCATAAGCCCTTACTATTCCTTTCCTATACTCCAAGATTAATTTATTAGCACATCGCGGTGAGAGCCCTGAAAGTTGGATCCTTGGTGCTGATTTAGAACGCATCTGTGCATATTTAGTTAACTGTCATAGACACATATTATAATTTTGAGTTGAGTTGCACAATGGAACGACATCTTTGCAAGCTTTGACGCAATAGATATATTTCTTTAACAGTAAGGACTAGATTCAATACATGCTTTATATCATCTTTTGAGCAGGTATAATTATTCATGGTTTTCGTTAAGTAATGATAAATTTGTTACACTCAGATTATCTGATGCTATTGTTTTTGCATGTGGCAGAGAATTCAACCCTTCGATAAAAGGTACCAATATCTTCTCTTTACTGAAGATCCTTATGAAATAATCTCCTTTGAGGTTCGTTTCTATTTAGGTCGGTATTTTTGTTGTCATTCCCTATTTCCATTGTCACGATAGAACCATCATAGTCACTTATTTTTCAACTGCAGGTTCCCAGCACAGAGATTGAAAAATAACCACCCAAATTCTTTTCCCACTGGGATCCGGATATAAAAATGTTCACGGTTTGGTTTTTAAATAAATATTCAAATTTATAATTTTTTCTTTTCGATACCAGCAACCATCAGCTAAAGAAAATTGCGTCTTCCATATTTTCATGTCAATGAAAATCAACTTTTATTACTAATAACCCATTACAATGATGCTAAGTTGGAGAGGGCTAAATTGAGTTAGAAATCTCCCAAGTCTGGTAAAATTATAGCAAATGATGATTTACATGATTTGGTAACGAATTAACAATATAAATGTATTTATATTGTGCACGGTTGCAACTATAATATTATTAAACTTCAGGGGAGCAAGCGTGATTTGCATATTTATATTGTGTACAGTTTACATATTTTTAGTTTATTTCTAAGTTTACTTTTGCGAATTAAATTGTTTTTTTTTAATTTATTGTGCTATTTTATTATAACAGGCACGACAGACGACTGGACAAATTTTGATGCTAGAAGCCGATGACTAAAACTAGAGTGAGAGTATGAGCGACTGTGTATATGTATATGAGTGAATGGGTTTGTAGTAAGGAGAGAATGTATATGAGTGAAATGTAGCGAGGAAGTGTATGTATAAGTGATTGTGTAATAGTGAGGAAACAGTATGTGTACTATTCGAAAGTGTAATAAATATTTATTTGAATAAATATTTGTTATTTGTTTAATTTTTTTTTAATATTCAATTCTTGTAAATATTTATTTACAGTATATAATGCCGTGTGGCATAAAAAATGATGTCATATGCACTAATCAAATGACGACACATGGATAAATTAGTGTTTGACACATGGACAAATTATTGTTTGACACATGGACCAACCATTAAATGCCATGTGTATACTACTACGACAACCATGTCAGCAGCCATATAGGATGACACATCATCAGCCATGTCAGTAGCCATGTAGGATGACACGTCATCAGCAATGTCAGAAGCCATGTAGGATGACACATCATCAAACACATCAGCTGATGACTCATAATTCGAGTTATAACGTAGTGGGGTCCATTGATTCTTTTACCTACCAATAACAAGAAGTGTAGGTAAAAGCTCTTTTTCTACTAAGCTTTACCTACCAAGGTCTACCAATTCAATATTGGTAGCTAAAATATATTACCCAACATTATGTTAGTTTTACCTACGCTTACAATTGATAGGTAAAGACCCCATTTTCTTGTAGTGATAGCAATCAACCAATATTTATCAGTTCTAATAATACGTTATAAATATATAAACTATTCAAAGTTGGTGAGTTTTACTCACATTAGACGATCATTGTTAATAACAATAACCATCGCTTGATTCAGACGGACAATTTATTTTGCTATAAATTATAACGAGTTCCGATGGACTTCCAGTCAGTTCCATTTTGTAGTGCCCGTCCCTACGATCCCAACGGATCTTATTTCGTCCAATTTTGATATCGTATGCAAAAGTTATGATATTACAAAGTTAATATATATTTAGATTGAATTAACTTAAACATTTATTTCCTCATGGGCCTAAATCCTTTACCTTAAGCCCAACATCCCACCAGCACAACCAAAACCCGCTAAACCAATCCATCTTACCCGAAATCAATTTTCGCGAGCTCCAGGAACTACTCCGCCATTTCTTGATTTTCACCAACACCATACCCCTTTGTTTAACTACCGATTCCTAAACAAAAATCACCATAATGCTCCTCGTCGCACCCTCTTCAACTTCGCACACTTCCCGCTCAACTCGAGCTCGCGCTCTGAATCGCGTTTCACAGTAACTCATATGAGTACTATGCAAACAACTGAACTCTTTTCACACCAAACCCCACGAAAATTGCACACAATGTGCCATTCGATCCCAGAAACTCAGAAATGAACTTCATTTCCCTCCTCGATACTTTAAAACTCTCGAATCCGTAGCCCTAGTTGCTGCGTCCATTTCGAACCCATTAGAAAAAACTCGTCGAGCTCATCCAAACCCTCACTGAAATGAAGAGCTTCACATGCCAAATCCAAATACATACTTTATGTGATTCATAAGAATTAATTCGAATTGTTTTGATTAATTTCTTGGATCGGTTTTTGGCCGAGATGTTCCGCTTGTGGCGGCTACAATTTTGACGAGAGGAAAATGATCTTAGGTTAGAAGGATTTTATGCGTGATTATATAGAGTTTTTTTTTTACTTGTGAGGATATTTGGAGGCAACGAATTTGCTTTGAGGAGATGAAATTCTGTGCGGCTGAGAAGAAGAGATACATGGCTTTGTTTTTGATCGGAGAAATTAGGTTAAGGGATGGATATTTTAAGTTGTAACATTTTTGGTGATCCTTCTATATGAAGTTCTGTTCTCATCCGGATGGCCGACGACAGAAATAAAAATACTGTTGTGCCGAGCAATTTACCCCGATTTTAAAAATATAATAATATCGGCAGGTTAACTCATGTTGTGAAACTCCAAAATATTGACATAAGGTGCAAAATACTCCAAATAAAAAGGTGCGTATTTAATTAATTAAAAATTACAGTAAAATTTTAAAATAAATAAATTCTAACTACGTCTCAAAGGATTTGTTCGAATTCGATACTAATATTTAAATATAATTAAATATATCGTTATGGCTCATAGCGATTTCATAACGACTATTTGAAAAGTTGATTTGGCTATAACTTACAATCTATAATACGAAATCTCGATTTTCCTCTTGCATTAGAAAAATATTATTCAACAGATCCGTACGTTACTTATTTCACAGAAATCCGATTTAAAATAGCTTCTGTATATTCAATTGAAGTTTGAATCTCCAAATAACGAACTGCTGCGCCATTTCAAGCTCGAATTTAATTATAATATAATTATACGTTCAAACTGTCATTATTATAATATATTCGTTAATATAATTCAAATTCTAAACTGAATTATATAATTTGAATTGTCCAGTTCACATTATATTGTCAATTCACTATTTCTGACTATTTCAGAAATTAAATATATTATTCTATTATTCAATTCAATTTAATTAAATATTCAATATTATTTAATTAAACAACCTTTAAATTACTAAACCATTATTTTAAATAAATAAATTATTCGACCGAAAAGTATGAGTCGTTACATTCTTCCCCCCTTAAAATAATTTCGTCTTAGAAACTGCTGAGGTAGAAAACACACCCTATTAATTGGGTAAAATTAGTTGTTCACTTATTAACTCCATTTTCAACTGAACCAATTTAATTTTAATTTAAAATATTAATTAATTCCTACTAACGAAAATTTTCAAAAATCTTGAAAATTTTCTAATACCTTAACTTTTTCGAAAAATTTCGCCAGCACCTCCTTTGTACTGGTCAATCGGTACAACTACAACTCGCCTATCTAGGCCATTCCCAATCCAAAAGAAAATCAAAACGCCAAGCGGCTTGCCAATTCGGCTCATCAAAATCTCAAACCCATATATAATATAAACTGGTACTGTTTTGTTGGGCATACCATTATATCTTTTCCATCTGCTGCCAATTCAGCATATACCAATTTTAATCCAATCAAACTCTGATCAATTTATCCTCAACACAGTTATTCTCTTAAACAAGCCAATTACCATTCCAAACTCAAGTTTCATTCTCGATTCCAAACTCCTAACTCACTAATCCAATACCATTTCAGATTCTATCTCACAATTCAAAATCTGATTCTACTTGATATATCATATCCAATTCAATTTCCAGTTAATTGGTTTCAATTCAATTCCAGCTCGGTTTCACAAATTTCTATTTAAATTTGTTTTTAATTCAAAAAGTCTCTTCCTGGGAGTTTAAACTGCTTCGCTTTTCTCAAAAATCAAACAATCCTTTTCGCAATTCAAATAACTTGTTTTTCTCAAAACAATTCAAAAACAATTTCTTTGGTAGTAATCCGTCACTTACAACTCGAAAATCAATACTGATGATGTTGCAGTCATTATCAGAACTATTTTCCAGCGATCAAAGTGAGTTCGATACTATATCACTTTCAAAACCATATCTAAACACTTCCATTTTGAAATTCATTTCAAAATACCATTTACAATGCTTTAAAACAATTTAAAATCTCCCAGGATTTTAAAGTTCTCATATATACAATTTATATCAATTTACAAACACCTTTCCAATTTCCAGGGTTTTAATTCCAATTCTGATTTTAAATTCAGATTTACTTCACCTTATTTCATATATTATACTTATATGAATTCTGATTGGCTATTTACATAACCATTTTACGTTTAAAATCTCATTTGATTATAACAACCAATATATCCAATATATTATAATTCCAATATGTATATCTCCTCTATATCAAAATATACTTTGGGTAAAATTATTTTCATTTACCCTCATTTCAAAACATATCATGTCGACCTATCGTATTCGAGTGTTTATAAACTCATGCTGATACAGTGGATCAAACTGATCGACCAGAACCCATAAACAACTCAACCAATAAATCTACACAATATAAATCATTTTATAAAATCTACACATACGTTCTATCGTATATATACACTCAACTCAATCTAGGGTATTGCTAACACCATCTCTACTGAGTCACGCCACAGAGCCAAGGTAATTACTTAACCATAAGCTCTGATACCACTGTAACGACCCGGGGTTTTTGAGACCTTGGTTATCGACATAGAACACCATATCAACTAACCAAGCATCGGAAACACCGGATAGTCCATGAAAGAAATTAGAGGATGAGAATAGATAAGATAGAAACTTAGACTAGAAGACGAAGAAGAACATCACAACATCAGAGTAAACACGAATCTCATAGCGAAACGAACAACATATAATAGATACATAACTTTGAAATAAAACTAGTATATGTATACCGTAACATTATCAGAGTACAACACAGCGGAAATAACAATAGCTATACAATCTTGAAGCCTCCTGCTCCAGCTCTTCAAGTATCGTAAATCCCGACTACTTGACTGCCCATACAAAATTGGGCACCCAAGAGTTTAGGGAAAACAAAACAAAATAAACTCTAGGTCAGTCATGTGACTGGTGTGAGTAAACCCAAATCATTTTATTTAACTTTTAAAATCCTTTTGAAATAAAGGATTATCGTAAGACCGATCCACACATAAACACGGATGGCTTTTACCTTACGATAACCCAAAATATTTCTAAAACGATACTTGTCTGATATTATAATAATGTCTAGATTAAGTAAATAGAAATCTAGCAGAAACGCTTACATCAAACGTTCTACATATATAATATACAATCAAAACCGCGGGCTCTTATTTGGGGAATGGATTCCAACTATGACAAGGTATGGATCCACCTTCCACTCAGTGTACTCTAGAAGCGATACAATGGAGCTCAACAAGAACATCTTGTAACTCGGCCACACATGACCGGCCATTCATTTCTCTTGAATGTATCGAATATATTGCCACCCCTCGGTTAGTATTCCAACATAACCATTCCCGGGAGATACAGAATTGAAAGAAGTACAAATATGAATATTCTCGAGATGATGACAACATACCCTAATTGGGTGCGGCCCACTTAGCCATGTTGCCTGGCCGATTTCTATCATTTCCCAGTTGATGAGGGTTGAGGTTATAACGTGTCTCTATACAGATCACGTCTTCATTTCCTTTGAATGCCACGTCATCATACCCGTCAAATCACAAATTGATTTCCCCAAAAATACAATGGGTATAAGCTAAGAGAAACGAATTCCTCCGCCACCAATGTAAATACGTTTGAAACGATCAACTTACGTGATCTACCAGATATACTCTGCCAGACATTCGTCCATTCAAGTTGTCTTGGGACTGGAAAAACCGAAGGCACTATCCCGTACATCCATCCTAGGCAATCTCTACCTAGGATTTATACAACAGCCCTTGCACTTTACTCTGTCTTCAATATATTCAGCATACTTGGTTTGCAACGCTTATGCCAATACGGAGTGGTTTTTCGGATAATAATCCAACCGGTCTCTCCATATTAACAACGTTAAAATGGTCAAAAACTTTGATAGTCAGTGATTTAACTATCAAATGAAAAATGTCTGTGTGCACACAACGATCTTATTTCCAAATGGAATTATCGATCAAATCATCAAACATATATATATATTCATATATTCTTATTTGCTATGTTTAGAAAATATATGTTATTAACACTGGAAAACATTTCCATAGCTTATTTACGTATCACTATTCTTCCACAACTATTAGTCTCTGACTATAAACTAGTATGAGAACAATTCCCTAAGTATCGATCCCAAAGGTCGAAACCAACATTAGACAGACACTTAGAAAACCATTCAACTTAACTAATCTCCAGTCAGTTTCTAATTTGGCTTAACTCCATTTCTTAACTCCTTTCGAATAAGTAATATTCGATAAACTCCTTTTTGATTAACTCTATTTAATTAAATCTATTGATTAACTCTAACTGATTAACTCTAATTAGTTAACTCTAACTGATTAACTCTAACTGGTTAACTCTAACTGGTTAACTATAACTGGTTAACTCTAACAGATTAACTCTATCCAATTTACTCTTCCTCCATATTCAGTTTCAAATATCGATGATGAAATTGATGCTTACTTCTCTATTTAAGTCCTGACTTATACATTCTATTTATCCAATAATAAATATTTTACTTAATTTATAAAACCTTATTTATAAACTAATCTTCTTACTTTATTTGTTAAAACAAATTTCTCTTAAATATTCACTTTATTCATATTCTGTTATACCCGTGTGCGAAGCACAGGTTTAAACTTTCCTGATGTAAAATTCTATTCATTCGCCAAATATTTCCTTATATGACATTATTTTCATTTTCCAATAAATTCCTTTTATAACTCTATTTATTTCCTAAATAAATATTTCCTTTATAATCTATTTATTTACTTAATAATTCTTTTTCTATAATTCTAATTATTTTATAAATATTTCCTTTTCAATTCTATTTGTAAATGGTTTCCAAATATTTCCTTTTCATTTCTTCTTTGATTTTATAATTTTCTTTTATAAAATCCTTTCCCTTTTATACATAAAATCCATTGATTTTAAATAAATAATTTATTTTCAAAATACACTTTGAAAATCCCTTTTTCTACATTCCAGTATTTCTTACGATATTTAAAATACCCAAATAACAATGATCGATATCATTCAACACACGTAATCAACACAGGTTATATATCACATCACTTATCACAATATATGAAAACAAACAGTAATAATATTGAGGAATCCAGTTGGATCCCTCCAACATGTTTCTCGGCATCCACAGATGTTAAACAATATAATTAACATCACTTTCATTTCAACATGAAATATTTTGATCGACAGAATCAATATATTTTTAACGATTTATATACATATATAATTTCAACCAACGGACTAGCAGTTCATCCAACCAGTCAACACATAGCAATTAACCAACATTTATCAGTTCTAAAAATACGTTATAAATATATAAACTGTTCAGAGTTGGTGAGTTTTACTCACATTGGACGATCATCATTAATAACGATAACCATCGCTTGATTCAGACAGACAATGTTTTTTTTTTGCTATAAATTGTAACCAGCTCCGATGGACTTCCAGTCAGCTCCAGTTTGTAGTGTCCGTCCCTACGATCCCAACGGATCTTGTTTCGTCCAATTCTGGTATCGTACGCAAAAGTTACGAAGTTAATATATATTTAGATTGAATTAACTTAAACATTTATTTCCTCATGGGCTTAAATCCTTTACCTTAAGCCCAATATCCCACCAGCACAACCCAAACCCGCTAAACCAATCCATCTTCCCCGAAATCAATTTTCGCGAGCTCCAGGAACTTCTCCGCCATTTCTTGATTTTCACCAACACCATACCCCTTTGTTTTACTACCAATTCCAAAAAAAATCACCATAATGCTCCTCGTCGCACCCTCTTCAACTTCGCACACTTCCCGCTCAACTCGAGCTCGCGCTCTGAATCGCATTTCACAGTAACTCATGTGAGTACTGTACAAACAACCGAACTCTTTTCACACCAAACCCCACGAAAACTGCACACAATGTGCCATTCGATCCCAGAAACTCAGAAATGAACTTCATTTCCCTCCTCGATACTTTAAAACTCTCGAATCCGTAACCCTAGCTGCTGCGTCCATTTCAAACCCGTGAGAAAAACCTCACCGAGCTCATCCAAACCCTCACTGAAATGAAGAGCTTAACATGCCAATCCAAATATATACTTTATGTGATTTATAAGAATTAATTCAAATTGTTTTGATTAATTTCTTAGATCGGTTTTTGGCTGAGATGTTCCGCTCGTGGCGGCTACAGTTTTGACGAGATGAAAATGATCTTAGGTTAGAAGGATTTTATGGGTGATTATATAGAGTTTTTCTTTGACTTGTGAAGATATTTGGAGGCCACGAATTTGCTTTGAGGAGTTGAAATTCTGTGTGGCTGAGAAGAAGAGATACGTGGCTTTGTTTTTTATCGGAGAAATTAGGTTAAGGGATGGATATTTTAAGTTATAACATTTTTGGTGATCCTTCTATATGAAGTTCTGTTCTCATCCGGACGGCCAATGACAGAAATAAAAATACTGTTGTGCCAAGCAATTTACCCCGATTCCAAAAATATAATAATATCGGTAGGTTAACTCATATTGTGAAACTCTGAAATATTGATATAGGGTGCAAAATACTCCAAATAAAAAGTTGTGTATTTAATTAATTAAAAATTACAGAAAAATTCTAAAAAATTAAATTGTAACTACGTCTCAAAGGATTTGTTCGAATTCGATACTAATATTTAGATATAATTAAATATATCGTTATGACTCATAGCGATTTCATAACGACTATTTGAAAAGTTGATTTGGCCATAACTTAGAATCTATAATACGAAATCTCGATTTTCCTCTTCTATTAGAAAAATATTATTCAAAAGATCCGTACGTTTCATGTTTCATAGAAATCCGATTTAAAACGGCTTCTGTATATTCAATTGAAGTTGGAATCGCCAAATAACGAACAGCCGCGCCATTTCGAGCTCGAATTTAATTATAATATAATTATACGTTCAAACTGTCGTTATTATAATATATTCGTTAATATAATTCAAATTCTAAACTGAATTATATATTTTGAATTGTCCAGTTCACATTATATTGTCTATTCACTATTTCTGACTATTTCAGAAATTAAATATATTATTCTATTATTCAATTTAATTAAATATTCAATATTATTTAATTAAACAACCTTTAAATAACTAAACCATTATTTTAAATAATTAAATAAATTAATTATTCGACTGAAAAGTACGGGTCGTTACATTGTGAGTTATACGACAGGTTCTGGTTATGTTAACCTACCTTGATGATCGTCCATTGCTGCCTGGCACATCTATCAGCGCATTATTCCTCTTGTTTAGTGCAGGAGTTATGGGCGCTCGTCACGCATACATACTAGCCCATCAATTAAACAACATTTTGATATCAATAGGTATATGTTGTCACACACACACACTCACACACACATATATATATATATGACATGTTTCATCCCTATAATCGTTATGTGTCTAACCAAATATTAACAAAACACAGTATTTCATGAAACAATAAAATCAAATGTTTGCTTTTACTTTAAAGAATGCATAGCCATATATACTGGCCCTAATTAATACATCTAGGTGAATTTAATACTTTATATATATATATATATGTATATATATATGTATTCAACAGAGCATACAAACATATATCATATATATGTATGCGTGTGTGTGTGTGTATATCCAGGGAAAGCTTATATAGTGTTCAGGTAACACTTAGAAACCCATTCACAGTCACATTTTATTTGTACATTCAACCAAATTGGATAAAAAATCCATATGAATCAAGTGTTGAAGCAAACTTAATGTTTAGATTCCATCATATACATACTCACAACCATTCAAAAAAATGCAAATTTGATGTACATGAAATCGCAAATCATATTTGCATTTTTTATAGGTGTACAATAAACAGAAGCGGGCAGGCTTATGTCATATAGTAAATGGTGTAAACTGATGTGAACATATATAATTGCCTCTGATCATTTATAGTACAGATTTTTCATAAATATATACCTAAATTATGTAAAAAAAATTGTCTTCCATCAATGTGCATGCAAATGAAAGATTCAAATGATTTATATATAGATATATTTATCTATACAGCAATATACTATGTGAACTTAAGATCAGTATGTTATCTTGATCCTATTACTTATATAAATAATACAAAACCGAAACAATAAAATCACATTTTTCTGTAATTTTGAAATCAGATTATATATATAATTATCATTATAAATGCAGGATTAATAGATTAAAATCCAAGTGCATCTTTACATATGTGTCAAGTACATATATGTTCACATAATTATATCATATATAAATTTTATAGAATGAACAAATCATAGTACTTTTATTATGACCTGAACTTATTCTAGTCATTATCAATATAATGTAAGTGCAAAACCATGGAGTTTTATGTATGAATTTCTAACTCAAGTTCTATGATCAGATAGACTAGTTTTGATCTGAAATCAAAATATAGTAAAATGTTTTGATTTTATATCCAAGTATAAACATCAAAATTAGGAAAATTTGTCTTAACAAATTTCCATATAATTGATTTCATTAAATCAAATATAATTTGAAAACTATCTTACTGATTTGTCAATCAGTAAAACCATTTTTAATCAAGAGAACAAAATGCATGATAAATTCAGGTCACGAATACTTATCAATCAACATTTTTGATAATAAGTTTAGTATTATTTACTCACATAAACAGATCAATACACTGTTTCATGCCAAATCCATATATTCATGGTTTAATCGTCTAAGATTCAGTAAACATAATTAATATCTGATATTAATTTGTATTTAAATTAAGCAATTTTATTTCAAAATTAAACCTTTACAGTAAACCCAATTAATCGTTTCAGTATAAAACTCACATCTGAAATAATAATGCTTTCGATCATACAATGATTCAGACATGAATAAACCCAAAAATCATCATTCAATCTACTATTTCTCGCAAGTCCTAAGCCCTGATACCACTGTTGGGTTTTAGCGATCTAATTGATAATCCTATATAGCATTTTAAACAATTTAAAATGAAGGATCTATGCAAAAGTAAGTAAATCGAAACTCATACCTTTTAGGGTTTTACAAAATCATTGAATCTGATCTTCTTTGATTCTGGAACGACGCTGGAGTTTAGATCGGTTGAATCGCAAGCACAACAAAACGCCATGCCTCTACCGGTATCCACACGAACGATTTTCCCTTCGACTGAATCGAAGGGAAAAGGAGAATTGTTACTAGCCACCATTCTAGGGTTTTCTTAGATATTGGTATACAGTTTTATTTTCCAATTTGATCTGATTTAGTTAATGGTTCACGCGTGCATATCTATTATCAAAGAAAGAAAAACCCTTTCTTATAATAGAGACGTAAGCCATAATATTAGGAACCAACTATCATGTCAATTCTAAGTTAAAATATCAACATCTTGATATTTTATTTATCCAAAGAATGGTCATCTCCTTATAGTGTTCTAAATGTGTAACCCTATAGGTTATTACAACGTCGGCAATGATTTTAAATCGTATTTAAAAATCATAAACAGTGATTGGCATCTAGTAATACATCATTGCTATCCAAGTTATAACAATATCAACGATTCGATACAACCTTTCTGTGATCAGTGTTATATTGTAATTTAATCCTTTTAACCAATATATACAGGATTAAACTCGTGGCATGGAACATATCATCCTCTTTATAATTTAATCCTTTTATCTTGATCAATGAGTAGACTATATAAAAGAAATCAATATTTGAGCACGACCATGCATTTCATAGTCTCACTCAATCAAGAGGCCCATGGATATCACTACTTATATTGTAGGGTTAAATTCCATCTAGATCATTCATAATTTTCGATCAATTCGAGATGTATTTGATAATCAACTTTATCGTCTATCTGGTTAAAAGTAACTTTTGATGATATCAAAACACGAATATCCTCGAATAAATTTATAATGATTTCAAGTCTGAGGACCATTACATCACAGTCACTATGAGAATAACTTATGATATGTTAATTATATTCCATGTAGTTTTCTCTTGTTGGGTCAGTCCAACACGTTATTCTCCAATACGTATTTATGTATTGACATTAATATCATGTATATTAATGATCAATGAGATATGATCATCAGTCAATCAACATACTAGTCTTGGGGTTTTATTGTTGTCCTATATAAACAACAAAATTGACTAGGACATTTGAGAATTATAATACTTATTATTATATCATATAATCTCAACACTCAAGTAACTTACTTGAACTATATAATTCCTTTTTATTATTCTAAGGACTTCTATTATGTTAATATGTATATTATGCAGTAAATATAACATAATAGAATCTTTTATTCAAATAAAACAATAACATCAACAGTGTTATTAATCACATCTAATGGATTGCCTTTAGGGCACAAACTCTAACATCATAGTTGAAACCATCTCTCCTCCACTGAAGGCAATCCTCCCCGAGTCTGAGACCATAGACATCACCGAAGAAGAAGAGCAAGTCCAGGTCCTTCGGACATCACTTACTGGTGGATACGAGTTCAGGCCTTGCCCCTCTTCAACTCCACCGATGGAGCAGAAAACTGGATGAAGCAGGGAGTCGAAGAGGAAGAGGAAGAAGAAGAACGAGCTGCCCGAGACCGAATATGAGAAGAAGGGTGGCTCATCCAAGTGATTGTTGTAGATAAGTTTTGTTCTTGTAGGCCGATATAATGTGCGAGTACGACCGCCGCTTTTTGGAGGCACGATGTGGTTTCGATGTACATCGTGTCATTGGTAAAAAGGTGAATAAAAATTTTGTTTACTTTCCCTTCATCACATATCGTCATAAGTGTTCAAGCACTCTTTACATTTTCCAGTATTGTACTTGTGTAAATTAACTTGGCGTTATGCTTAGATTTAAGATTGTTGGAGGAGTCTCGAGACTTTCGGAACTCGAAGATAGATCGGGAAAACACAAGAATTCCTGGCGAGTACGTGGAGATGTGGATTTTTAACTTCGTATCATGGGGACATAACCAATTCTTCGTATTTTTTTGAGATTTGGAAGTTGTGTTGTTTTATTCGATCCCGGGTTTGAGTTTGCAAGCTTGGATTGTCATGCGATGTCGCGCGATTGGATTGGTATTGAAGTCGAACGTAACACAGCTACTTGGTGTGACGCTCAAGAATCGAACTTGCTTGTCCCGGCCACTCGGATATGCACATGAAATGTGGATATATGGTTGAGTCGTAATTTTCAAGATTTGATTCCTAATATCATCACATCGTGATTTGTTCCAAATATTGTGTCTGCAGTCGAAGATGACACTGGTTTTAGTTATCCAAGTAAGGTGGTAATCGTGTCCTAAAATGTTGGTTTGTAGGAGTCTCAACCTCGAGGGACGTCGAAGGAGACCTCCGTGGTGCCAAAACTTCAGTTTTGGACCATCTTCTCTGTGTGATTAGTTCATTCCCAAAAAAAATTCTCCGCGATTCCCAGAGAATATGTTGTGGTGAGGATGCAAGACTGGTGAGGTGACATGCCCCCGGGCCTGCTCTTTGTCGTGTATGCCTCTGGTAGTGCATCCCGACATGCCTCCAGCTGATTGGGAGGTGACCGGAACTTATGTGGAGGTAAAAGGCTACGACAATAGCGAAGAGGAGGCGTCGATTAGAGAGTGAGGATCTGCTTCTCGTTATCGTTTTGTGTTCGATGGAGGAGGAAAGGTGGGAATGAGTCTCAAACCGATTTTTTCGTCGATGACCTCAGAGGCTACTGTGTCGATGTAAACAGTTGTGGGAACTAGTGAAGGACTAGTGTCCCCGGGCCCGCTACCATGAGTGTGCCTTCGGTAGTGCTTCCCGAAGTGCCTCCAACTGCTTGGGAAGCAACCAGAGCTCAGATGGAGACGAATGGTCACAACAACAGCTAAGAGGAGGTTCCGAATGGAGAATGATGGTTTATTTCTCATTCTCGTTTCGTCCTCGATAAGGGAGGCAAAGTTGGGAGTGAGTCGCAAATCGATTTCTCCAACGAAGACCTCAGAGGCCACTGCGTCATGGAAGTTGTCGTTCAAGTGCTCGAGTGTTTTTACACTTTTCATAAGTTGTACTTATGTAACGTTACTCGTCGTTGCACTTAGATTTGGATTGGTCGAAACTCTACCCTTGAGAAACTCAAGTTGTGCAGAGTTCGAGGAGGCCGACTTTGTTCTCAAGGCTCCCTTTCGATCGCTAAACTCGAGGCACTTCGAAGTCAGGATGGTGCCAAAAGACCACCGCCTAAGTATGCTAGAGCGTAGGTAGGTCGGGCTAAGTCCATTGGACTTAGTGAGGGTGCCAACAGATCGCCGCCAGAGTACACCAGAGCGTAGGTTAGCTAGGCTAAATCAGCTAGTCTTAGCGAATTTGCCTCCGGGTATGGAGGAAAATATCGGTAAGTATAGTTGATTGCATTTGCAGTAGCAGTGCTTTGGTGATTCATGAATGAATCTCGAAAGTTGAGGCAAACATTTTGGCACTTCGTACAAGGATTGCAACTAAGTCGGTTACAAGACAACCCAAGCAACTTGTCGAAATCACAACATACAATCGAACTACTTCTGGAAATGGATACAATTATGTTTACACAAGGTGTAACTCGAGCAAGATGAATCGTGTGGTGCAACATCAATGTCTAAGCCACTTATTTCTACTGCAGTCTTGCCGAGTCGAAAGGATGATCCCAAGGGATTTAGTGTTAGGTGAGGTCCCCGTTGGTTGAAATTCTTGGTGAGCGTTGGATGACTCGAAAATTTCATGTGGGGGACCTTGTGTGTACCGCTCAAGCTTTCCCTTGCAGACAATCTCTTCAATGTTATCCAGCAGTGGCGGCATTCGTTCGCGTCGTGGTCGTGGACGCTATAGAACTAATAGTACTTCCCGGTTTTTTATCTTTTTGTCTGACGACCCTTTTGGAATTGGCTTCTTGTATCGTAGGACATTGCAAGTATCGATATAAATGTTCTCGAGGGTGTCGTTGAGCAGGGTATAGCTGCAAAAAGATGGAAGTCTGAGACGTTTCCTCTTCTTATTGCGACTGCCTCCGTTGTTGCCGGCTTGAGCAGGTTTGCTCGGAGCATTAGTACTGGAGTCATTAGAGCTCGGGACTTCATTTCGAAGTAGACTGTCGTGGTTAGAAGCTGGATTCTTTTTTGCTTCTTCTTACGTACGAAATAGTTGACTTTCTTGTAAAATACTTCCAAAGTCTCTGGCGGCTTTCGATCAACGCACGCTCCAAACTTAAAATCAGGATGAATACCTTTAGAAAGTTGGGACAAGATAGTGTAGGGATTCAGATCTTCAAATCTGCTAACGCGTCGTCGAATCTTCCAAGATAGCTTTTCATACTTTTCCCATTGTCTTAAGAGATGCGCATACCGAACTATTTGATCAAATCACTTGCAAGCTGATCGAAGGTTGAAATGGTTCTCGGCGAAAGTTGAGTGAACCATAAGAGAGGCATGCCTTCGAAGAAGACGAGGAATCACCTACGCTTCATGGCGTCTGTGGCATGAGAAGAATCCATACGTTATTTATATCGGTTTATGAAGTCTCAAGGGTCAAATTTCCCCGAGTAAACCTCTATCTCTGGCATGTTGAAATTTGTAGGTCATTCGGCGTTGGGTACATTTTCGGTGAAGGGGTTACGTCTCGCACTGGTTTCTCAGACGTCAGCGACGTGACCCCAAGATTCTTTTATGATATTGCGACGAGAACGGGAGTTCAAATCTCCACTAGATTCCAGCGATCATGATCCGACTCAGGAGTGCATGGCCTTTGACGTCCTCTCGAATGAACGTCATCTTCGTCTAAAGAATCTTCGACCTCGGTTCCTTGACTTTGCGGAGGTCGATCAACGGGAACTTGGGCCTGGTTGCGCGAAGCGTTAGGCGCCAAGTTCTGATTTCTGACAAGTGGATCTTATCGAATAAGGGGTCGAGCGCTAATCCTTTGGTCAGGGTTAGGCCCAAGCTGGGAAGGGTCAAAACGAAGTGTTCCCTTTTTTATTGTGATTCAGGTATCATGGCGGTTGGTAGTCCGAGGTTGGCTATGATTACGATGAATAGGGACAAAGCTCGAGGAGACATAGTTCGGAGGAGGATGAGTGCTCATGCTTGCTTGAAGGCCAAGGACGTCTCGTTGAGCATGGTCTTGATGCCATCGCGCCAATTCAAGGTTCTGTTTGATTTGTTTACCTAGGCTTCTTTGGGTTTCTCTCAATTTTCTTGTAACATCGATAAATTATGTTTGGGTAACCGGAGCCTTAGGATCGGAGGGAGTAGTGATTTTCAAGTTGGTCGGAACTTCGGTAAGTCGAGGCTGAGAAGGGTTTTCCGAGTTAGGATCGACCGTGGAAGGTCCGACTATGACAGTCTTTGCTTTGGTCACCATTGTCGGTAAACTTAGTCAGTAAATCTTTCGAAGACCCTAGCAGTGCTTCCAAGTTTCGGTGAACGAATGGTTTGGAAAGGCGAAGTCTTTAAGTCCTCAGTGAGCGCACCAAAATGTTGGCGCAACATTCAATGAGTTCCAAAAATGAAACTAATCGTCCAGAATGGAAATAAGTGCAGAAAAATAAATAACACAGTGTTTATGGTTAGACCCGATTGAGTCTACGTCCACTTTGAATGGCTTTGCTCTTTTATTACTCTTTTTGTACAAGTTTATAATTGTTCCATGTCAATGCAATGATAGTGGTGGAAATAAAATCCTAGTTCACCCAAATTGAAGATAAGTTCATTATCCCTGAGATGCCTATGCATTCAAAAATAGTCCAAGTATCCAAGATGGAGCCTCTTCTTCTTCCTATGCTTGTAAGGATATAGAAGGGTTTTCTTCTTCCTTTAGTGTCCAAAGAGTCAATAGCCAACCTTGTTCATGTTGCAGAGTGATGGGTATTTATAGGAGAGGAGAGGCATGTGAAGCAAGTTGGAGTATGTGAGGAAGTGGGACCCAGCCCCCACATTTCGTACCTCGAGATTGGTACGACTCCCGGGGAGTTAGTTAGTTTTGGAAGCCTTCCCACTTCATTGCTTCATCTTCGTATCCCCTGATTCCTCGTTGCTCTGTTCTCTTTTGTATCCTAGGCGGCTTCGAGACTTTGTATTTTGGTGGCTCTACAACTTCGTATCCTTGGAAAACTGGAGATTTCGTATCTTGAGGATACGAGTTTGGGCATAGTGAGATTTTGATGAGTTGTGGGGTTGGAATACGAATTGATGATGACACTCAATGTCGATCCCAAAGTGTTGGTCGATCCAGGGAGTCGTATCTTGGGGATACGAGTTCGGACTTAATGAGATTTTGATGAATTGTGGGGACGAAATACAAATTGATGATAACGCTCAATGCCGATCCCAAAGTGTTGGTTTATTGTTGAGCAGCTTGGTCGAGCCGGGACGACTATTCTCATGCGATTTCGTTGAGCCCAAGTCCTGAAGGTGTCAACAACGCTTCTGGACTGTAAATCAAACCAAGTCGCATGGGCTTGGACTGTTTTTGAAACCGGACCAAAAGATCGGTTAACGATATATATGAGCAACGTTCAATGACATCCCAAAAATGGAGCACCCCTTTAGTCTCCCTATTTCCAAGTTTCATTTATAGTTAAATAAGATAGTGCAGGGAGAAATAGTGAAATGAGAGAGAAACCGAATGAGTGGTAGATAGTGCAGGGAGAAATAGTTAAGAGCACCCCTTTAGTCTCCCTATTTTCCACCACACCTCTTATATTGCACGTGAACTCTCCCCCTTAATCTCCGCCACCTATTTCCCCACTCATTCTCTCTCTTTCCATTTCAATATTATTTCTTCGTGAAAAAAGAGAGAATGAATGAGGAAATGGGTGGTGGAGATTAAAGGGGAGAGTTCACGTGCAAAATAAGAGATGTAGCGGAACACTCCTTATATATATATATATATATATATATAGAGAGAGAGAGAGAGAGAGAGACATTATGTAAAATTCTATTTATTTATTTTTTTTCTTTCTTACCACAAATGATCCGTCTTCAACATTTGAATTTGTAGCATGCAAATACCATAGATGTATTAATGTCGATTTCCTAAGATCGAGAAAGTGAATCGTTTCAAAACTACGGTGAATAAACTAATTTTCTCCCTCTTTCCCTGATGGCTTCTTGTTTATTTCATATAATTTTGTTTATTTTGTAATATGCATGTGCATTTGCAGAACCAGAGATTCAAAGGCCAGCTGAAAAATATGATGCATAACAGTATATATTCATATGCAAGTACAAAAGTATCCAACTTATATTATCAAAAACAAATACAACATGTCCGAAGGAAATATACGCAGTCCTCTTTTAACACATACACAAAC
This sequence comes from Allium sativum, assembly GCA_030737875.1. Classification (NCBI taxonomy): domain Eukaryota; kingdom Viridiplantae; phylum Streptophyta; class Magnoliopsida; order Asparagales; family Amaryllidaceae; genus Allium; species Allium sativum. The sequence continues at coordinate 7,585,277 of CM060912.1, forward strand.
TCCTCTCACCCTAAAAGCCCCACATCCATGGTAGCATGCGGCCCAGACAGGCTGCAAGCATATAGCCTACAAGGGCTGCAGTGTGCAGCCCAGCCCAGCCCAGCCTGGGTGGGTTGCGTAGCGAAGGCTACACTGCACATTCAGGAGCTGCTGAACGCAGTCCAAGCTGCACAACCCGATCTGTGATGGATGCCGTCAGAAGAGAAATAAAAAGAATAATGATGGTTTGCTTGTCGAGAAATGATATATATAATACTAATAAACTATTGTTGCAACTTCACCTTAAGTCAACAGGACTTGGAATTTACATATTACAGAAACGCTTAAACCAGTGTGAATGACATATTGCTCGATTATGGAAGCTGCATAATAATAATAGTCATACACAAGTACCAAGGACAAACGAAAGATTAAGCAGAATACAAAGCACAAGACGTATATGTACAAGTGCAACTACGATCAGTTACCATAAACCACCATTAATGAACGCAACTCATTAACCAATAACCTATCAAAGACCACTTAGCTCAAATGATTAAGAGTATGATGCTTTAGACAGAAACATTAGGGAGGAAAAAAAAAGAAAAAGAAAATCTCAACTTAAATAAAGTATCGCTTATGCATTAAAGGGAGGGAAAAAAATACCTGACTTACTACAACATGAGGATTGACATCTTATCAACAAATTATCCATTTCCTATCTTTAATAGCTTGTCTCGAGACCATATTCAAATCCATTTCAGTCGCAAAATCCAAATATAAACACATCCACTAAACAAACAAAACTGGAACTGGCATGTTCACATATATATATATATATATATATATATATATATATATATATATATATATATATATATATATATATATATAGTCCCTTATAAGTATAATAACAGTTTCTCAAGCTAAGGAGCAGCAGCAGTTGACGTACCTCCAGCCTTAGGCGATGGTTCCTCCTCCCTCTCAGGCTGAATATTCAAATCGATCCGAGCCTTCAAAGGTGAATCCAACGGAAAGCTTCTATCGTTGTCGTCATCTACTTCTTCAATACTGGTTATCACTGAATTCGGAGGAGGCAAAGGTGGAAGAAGAGCCGATGAAGATGAATTTTCCTTCTCTGACTGCTTTCTTTCACGGCGGAGCATAAGGGTTTTGAAGCGACGTTTAACGGTGAGACAGACATTGCAATCACAGGTATCCTTGTGTTTGGGGCCTTTGCCGCTCGGGGGCTGTATGCACACGATGCAGGTGCACCCGGCCCGGTGACGTGGGTGCTTTGTTGTCTGTGAAGAGACGAGACTGCCCTCTTCTAGTATTGCTAGGTTGGCCAGTGTGTCCAGCCCGTCTGAGGGTTCTGCGCCATTGGGTTCGATCCTGGTGTTCTGGTTCGTTGATCCTAAAAGCGAGAAAAAGATAACAATAGATAACAAGTGTCGGTGTTTTACCATAAAAGAAGTTGGGTTGTTATTGTAAAATATATGATTCTTGTACCAAATGGAATCTTATTATACCTTCTCACCATTTCTTTATACTGTTATTAATAACAGAAAAGACTTGATAAATATTTTTAATCAACTTTCAAATTTTTCGTACAGTTCTAATCAATCATTGATCAAATAGCTGAAATGGGAATTCATTTCAGTTTTTTATCAAAGCACAAAGCAGATGGAGATTTTTGATATTACAGTTGTCATGCAGCAAACTTATATGCATTTTTCAGCATTCGTCTTTTCAGACTATATCCAATACAATTGTAAATTCCATTGACTTATTAGTCATATACATAGCATACCATATGTTATAAAAAATTCAAACTAGTTCAAAATTTTCATACATATTAGATTTCTAGAAAATACAACTTGATTTTCACTTGTTCAAGTAAATGTACTGTCTTTATGTTATGTTTTTTAGGAAATCAATTTACTCTTTAACATCATCAAATTCTATCAGTATTTCGGTAAATTTTTAGGCTTAACTTTGCTTATTGTTGTTTAAAGGAAGGGAACTAATTCACATGTTCATTGGGACAAGGGATATATTTCTAATATCACATGTAAAATAAGAATTTATCCTCAAAGTCCTAAAAAAAAATAGCAAAAATCAGTGTATCACTGTAAACTAATGATCTGGCTCGAGTTGTTTACATACCTGTATGAAGTAATACATATGTCAGTTCTTTGCTTACTTCCTGAGCAGATGAGCATGAAGACCTGTAAAGGTAAGGAAAGATATAAAAGTGAGACATCGCCTACAACTTGTTCCAATATACATGCTTATTTTACTTCATTTACCTTTCAGGATCCCATTTATTCTTAGAGCATGTCCATACAAGGGTCAAAAGCGCATCCACTGGAAGCTTGCGCCACTTGAAACAGTTCTCACATTGAGCCCATTGACTATTGCCACTAATGTACGAATTTGAAAAAGTGGAAATTAGGCACGCATCTATATTTTTAAATTTGTTCTACTTTCCCCTTCCATTAACAAGTTTCGCGAAACACTTAAAATTGTTTTCAACGGAAATTAGCAGTTTTTAGTGCAAATATTTGCAGTTTGTTCTGCAAATATTTGCACAAGAAATTGCAAATATTGGTGCTTTAATATTTGCAATTAAACTAGCAAATATTTGTAGTTAGGAATAATGCAAATTTTTCTGAAAATAGTTCCCTAAACGTTTCATAAAACCTTGTTTGGAAACTAATAGAAGTATTTTTGACAAAACTTCTAAATCATATAAGCATTCTTAATAATTATATGTAGCAGTGTCAACAGGTCAAATACAAATTACCATAAATTCAAGCAAGTAATAAATGCACCAGTTTCTTCACTATAAAGCCACTATGTTTATCAACCTAGGTTACTTTTACTTACTCTTTTCTATATATATATATAAAAAAAAAAAAAAAAAAAAAAAAAAAAAAAAATTAGAACATGCATGTTACAACGATGACAGAATCAAGAAAAAGGTCATCTCAGCAACTTCTTGATGGTTGACAGGTTTCTTTAAGGAAATTGTGCAAAATTTCCAAGCTGTTCAATAAACCCTTTAATCGTTATATTAATCAACCCCGTAAGACAATTCTTCTGAATAATTAACTACTATGCAAATTAACCAGGCATTAGAACAAGTTTGGAAAGTTAAAAAAAAAAAAAAAAAAAAATGGTGTTAGCAACAACAGAAATATTTCAATTTGAATTTAATTTACTTCTTTTCTATTAAAAAAAGAAGAAGAAGAACATGCATGTTGCAACGACGACACAATCAAGAGAAGAAAAGGTCATCTCAGCAACTTCTTGATGGTTGACTTGCATAATTTCCATGCTGCTCAATAAACCCTTTAATCGCTATATTAATCGACTCGGTAAGACAATTCTTCTGAATAATTAACTACTATGCAAATTAACCAGGCATTAGAACAAGTTTGGAAAGTAAAAAAAAAAAAAAAAAAAAAAAAAAAAAAAAAAAAAAAAATTGGTGTTAGCAACAATTGAAAGATTTCAATTTGAATTTAATAACATAATATTCCACTGAAAAAAGGACATGCTATCATCGTGATTTGGGATACATTTGCGCTTATATTTTATTTTGCAATGTGAGTCATGAAACAAGATCCGGGTAGATATGCACAACGAGAAGGTGTTTGGGTGCAGTATAAGACAGAATCAATATTTCATATTTTCTCCTTACTTGAAGTCATTTTCAATATCATTAACACATTTTATTGTATGTGGCATAAAAATGTAAAGACTAACAGAACTCTAAGCATGATATAAATAGGAAGTGTAACTTCAAAGTTCCAACAACGTCGACATTTTGAGGCGAAAGCATGCATAACCTTGAACGGTTGGATACAACATATCAAAATGGACATAATGAAAAGAACGAAGAAATATCATGATAACGCATTTACATGTTATAGGTATAATTGTTGTGAAAAAGGAACAAGCAAAGAAAGGTACCCAGATTGATCTTTCGTGAAAATAGAAGGCTTTCCAATCACTGGAGCTTCCTGCCAGCAAAGAAAAATCAGATGTATACAAAGAATAATTAAAACTGTTATCTAACAAAATACAAGTCAGAAATTCATAAATAGTATATAAGATCCAGCGATAACATCTTATGTGAACAGGTGTGCGAAATCCTTGAGCCCTACTTGTTACCAGCTAGTAATCAGAAAGGCATCAAGAATGAACAAAATTTAAACATCTACACACAGTAACCTAGGTAATCCATCAGGTATCAAGATACACACACACACGAGGTAATCGAAATATGAATATTCGAACTGTGATCAGAATCAAGCTGTAACTGGATATGACAGATTATCAAAACATATCTTTTTTTTGAAAGATGCGAACTATCAACCATCCTTAACTGGATATGACCAATTATCAAAACATATCCTCATTATTTTGAAAAGATGCAAACTATTAACTACTGCCAAAGGTAGGCATTTAATGACTCTTGATTGGAACAGCCATTACTAAAGGAAGAAATGATATGAGAAAGGAAAGCAATTTAAAAAGTTGGAAAAAAAAAAAAAAAACAAGGGAAAAAATGTTCTTCCTAATAAGTGTAATAAAATTATTTCTCTAGCCTACTTTTAGAAGTAGCACTATATGATTTTTTTGCGATCACTCTTTTTTCTTTGATACATTTTATAACCAAAAGTACTAGTTCTAAATAAATGCATGTACGATAATTTAAAAAATCAACATTCAGTATGATCGAAGACGATTTATCGTAGTTAGGGGGCTGTTCGCAGAGCAGAAATTCCCCGTTACAATTTTTCACACGTCGGGCGCATCGAAAACTGAAACAGGGCATTTTGCCCCATTCCCCCAACGCAACTATTTGGCGCGTTTTGATTTAAAATTAATTTTAATTAATAAATTTAAATTTTTGTAAATTTAAAAAATTAATAATTTGTGCAAATGAGATCCGTTTGGGATGCGGTTTTTGCGTTGCGATCGTATCGAAGTGCTCTACATAATGAAGTTGGTTTGAACTGAATCAGAGTAATTTATAATTTTTCAATTTATTTATTTATTTATTTATTTACGTAAATTATTGATATATATTACTTATTAAAAAGAAATAATAAGTTAATTAACATAAATCAATTAAATTAAAATACTCCGCTTAAATGACCCGCTTAAAATCCGCAAACGCATTCTCCGCTAACTAAAATACCTCGCTTCCGCTACCCCTCAAACATACCCTTCGTCATTGGGGGGATTTCAGTTTTAGGGAAGTTATCTGTTTTATCAAAACTCAAAAGCAGATATAAGTTGGGGATTTGTTAATTTTGCAAATTTAGGGCTTTACAAGATAAAAAAGGAAAAGAGGGATTTGGAGTAAAGTATAGTTTAGGATGGCCATGACTCTTTATTTTGTCATGTTGTAGTAAATTTTAAAAAAAAAATGGCCCTTCTAAAATATGAACGACAGAATACAAAATTGAACATCCCCGTATCAGATAATCTTTCTCTTTTTTCCCTCCTTAGAACTCACCATCCATGATTATTTGGTTTTTTCTCTTAACGGCAATTGAAAATTATACTCTGCACCATATAGATACAGAATTTCCAATAGTTTACCGATCATGACAGTAAACCGATCAATAAGACTAATGGTAATCAGTTGTACCTCAAATTCCTCAATTTCATGACCTTCAATAACCACTATACTTGGATTGTGATCAGGGAGTGGTCGTAGAAGATCCTGAGCCTCCTGCCATGTAACATTCAATTCCATTGTATCTTCACTTTCAATCCTCAGCCGTTTATTTTTTGATCCAAGGGTATTTCCTCTCCTTCTAATACGATTTTGCGAAGATTTGATAGGAGATCCATCATTTTGTTTGATTCCTGCTTGATCAGATTTAGACAAGGTGGTGACATCTCCTGCAGTTGACAGATTTCTAGATTCTGTGCCACCTTTTTGAGATGAAAGAGTGGTAGCTGCACTTACTGCAGGGTCGCCTGTGCCTTTGCTACCATTAGGAGGCGTAGGAATATTATTGGTCACGACTGCCTGTGTATCCTGCAATGGAATCGAAGTCCCCACCAAAAAATTAGTAAGTGATTTTACATTTTACGACAATAATCTAGTTTATTATCATTGCAATCAAATTAACCAGAATTTAGTTATGCTGCACTGGCTTTTAAAATATAGAAGAAGAATATTTCTAATTATAACCAAGTAGGTCCACCATCATTGCAATCAAATTAACCAGAATTTCATATGCTGCATTAGCTTTCAAACTATGGAAGAAGAAATTTTCAAATTTTAACCAGGTAGCCTCATATCTATTTTGCTCCATACCCTTTTTATATAACACTTCTTACATAACATTGAAAATTTTAGCTAAGTTATAAACAATTTAAACGGGGAGATGTTGTTCGCAGCGTCTTATTCAGTTCACAAACCTGATCAGATGCACCATTGTTGGCTTTTCTGAATCCCATGACCAACTTTCCTTCAGGATCAATCCGGCTAAATGTTACTGCAGAAATTTATACAGTTATATTTTTATATAAGCAGCACATCAACTAGTTACATTCAGTTTAGACATTACACGACAAACCCAAAAAATAAAAATAAAAAGGAAGCAAACAACAAGAACAAATGATTAAAGAAAATCAATAAGCTAACATCGTCTCATCATTTTTGCAGGTAACAATAAGTTTCTTTCTTTTTCTTTGACCAAACGTCCAACAATTTTTGTTATTGAAATTCTATTCATGCTGCATATCTAACGCTAAGGTTATAAAAATCACTAGGCAAATGATAGATGACAAGCATGAACTAGAGATTAATCAGCAAAACAGTGATTAATTGACGATTAATTAAAGTTGGATTTTTTTCATAAAAATTTTCATTCTGGATAAAATTTCAGTATTTTGTATAGTACTAACCAACCCACAATGGAATATCATGGATTTGATTGGATCTGGAAGTAACAATGAAGACAAAAATCACTAAAAACAGACAACTTGATGCCTTGTAACAATGAAGACAAAAAAATCATTAAAAACAAACAACTAGATGCGTATAAGAGGCATCAAGCCTGAATTGAAGCATTGATGATGCCCGTAAATTTAGTTATATGTTTATATAATGGAGTAAGTCTCATCTAGGCGGACTAAACATAAATCTAGGCTGTAAGGCTAAGCCTAGCGCCTAGGCGGGACCTAAGCCGGAGGCTAGAAGGATTTTCTACAACACTGCCTAAAGCTAGAGTGAGTTGAACCCTATACTTGCTTTCTGCAAGTTTAGTATTCATATTGGATGAGAAGTGTTCCCTCATCTTAAACTGTTGAATGGCATCAACGCAATTACAGCTATAATTTCAAAGTATGCTTCAATGTTAGGTGAAACAAAGTGTAATATTGCAAAAGCTCAAGAGAACGAAAGAATTCTCCTTTACATACCCGTATCACCAGCTTGTAATTGCATGGACTGAATACAAGGAGTGACACCCTCTAAAACATACATCCTACTATTATTATTAGGCCAGAAACGGAACTGGAATACCCACTCATTACCACCAGCATCTTGAACTTTAAGAGGAACGCCTTCTGGATGAAATATCGGAGGGAAGTATGCCTGTTTCGGATAGTGATGAAAATTCATTTCAGACACATCTCACTAACTATTACGCACTTCGTGTGTGTGTGTGCATGCGTGCGTGCGCACGCGTGTGTGTGAGTGTGCGCAAATGCAAGCTCGTTAAATTGTGACTTACTATGATGGAAGTGGCAACGAGAAATAACATATCTGAAAAAGTAGTAGTTATAAAAAGAACACATTTATAGAACAGATTTTTATCAAACTTATGTAACATGGTTGAATACATATACTATAACGTCACAGAAATGTTTCTATTTGAATGATGATAACAAATTTTGTTGTACACACCCAAGTTGTAACACAGTTTAATAATAACTTTGTAATCATCCAGTGTGGCATCCACAAATTCTAAGAACGCACAAAAAGATTGGTCTATGAAAGCATTATGCCAAAATAATACGTTGTAAATTAATAACCTTTTGTTTACAACACTTGTCAAAATGCATATAATATCGTTTATGAAAAAACATATAACTGGACTACAAAATCAAAACACTTGGGGTATGTATACTTAGAACCTGGTTGCATTAATTAAACTTTTAGCATTTTGCTTCAATTTGATGCCTGGTACACTTGCTGCATATATACAATTTCTGAGGATTAACTCAAAGATACTTTTTTAAAAACTTCAAAAAACAAATTAACCAAATGCTTCCATATCCATATAAATATCGACAGAAATATACATATTTATTTATTTGAAAAAGGGTAACTGTGCTCTCACCTCAGCACACTTTTTCGGTAAGACTAATCGTCCAATCCGACCGGCATCACTAGCACTCAGCATCTTTTCAAATAAGGGAGTGATAATAGCATTAGAGCTGAATTATAGTCAACGAAAGACCAATGAAAACTAGCAGGAGGAGGTAAAAGAATGATTAAAACTCCTACACAAGAACATTTTTATATCAAGTTACTGTTTGCTGATATAATAAGGATACTCTCCAGATATCTGTTGCAACTCTTGATCCGTGATCCTAGGCCAATATCGCGGAAGTAACTGTGCTCGTGTTTTGGCATCGACTCTTGATCTTCCACCGTGTGCCTCTACTGATGCATCATTGCTATTGTGTGAATTGCGTGAACTTTTTTTAGCTAAAGGTGGAGCCATATGATTCTGAGACTGATTCATTGATGGAAAGTGAGCATTTAAGCCAGTAAGTAAAGATGATGGATCTCCTTTAGTAGAGGGCGATGGTAATGCAGACCTAGCTGAACCAGGATCAGATGGCACATTACGTCTTCCATATGCTAAATCATTATCTTCTTCCCTATGCAAGTTGAGTGCACCAGATGGTTCGGTAGCCTTTTTGTCACTGATAGGCATGGATGGGCGTATGCTTGTAATTAATCTTTCATTGTGAAGAGGCCTATCAAATTCTAGTGATAATCGTTGCTGCAAATCAGACTGAGCCCCGGTGTTCCATAAATGATGTCCATTGCGCCATTGTCCTGGAAATGAAGTAGATAGTTGGTTCCAGCTTTTAACTGGTTGTTCTTTCGTCCTTTCAAGCATTTGTGATGACAGGATTGAAGAAGGTGACCACATACTATTTGGTGTCTGAAACATTATTTGCTTATTAGAGATAGATTAGTGATTACATATTATTAGACTTCACAGTTGAAACTGATCACGATACTTAAAACGACAATGACTACATTGGTGATTGGTAAATGAAAGACGAATAACAGGACTTTCATCAAGAGTACATCAGTTTGCATATTTGTGCGAACCAGCCCACATGTGCAATAGAGCAATGTCCTAGAGTATAACAAAATCAGTACTATTACTATTATAAGCACATGACATGCACAATGTGTACATGGCACACACACATGACGTATGAATGTAACAGAATATGGAAAGCTGAATATGTATTTGTGTAACTTTAATGAAGGTTGAGACGAGTGAAATTCAAGCATTCAATTTCATTTGTCAGTAGTTAAAAAAACAGAGATTTTACCTATATCACAAACTTTAATATGTTAAAATTGATATATGACTATCATTACTATCAACTTATAAATAATATATTGAGCACCAATATGAATTGTATAGCATCATTTGATAAGTACGTGTTATTGGTTAATCTTACATTTATTGTTGTTAATCCTATGTAAAGAATTAGAGTGCACTCAAACCTAAGAAGTACGAGCTATTTGGTTGGATTACTAGGGTAAAATGTTGCAAAAGCTATTGGCTAAGAATGACAAGATATAAGTCACCAAACAGCGGTAAACACTCCGGAAATCACAAAATAAATTACGTAACAAGTCTAAGCTTAACAAATAACATATTATGGATACTGAAGTAAAGCGATGACATACATATAAACTTGAAGTAACATCATTTACTGGCATAGTCGTATGAAATGCATGTGCATTATCCTGTGATTGCTCTACAGTAGGAACAACAATCCAAAAGAAATGTGGATTTTTTTTCCAACTGAATATGGCTAAAGATTTTTCTCCCATCCGTCTATGATCTATCCCATGATTAATAAGTTCTTAAACATTATAATATGAATTTGGTTCCAAATAGAAACTTGCAACTAAAATTCAATCAATAATAGAAACTAAGATTAAAAAAAGTACAGGAAACTAAACTGAATCTGTAATGCATATTTTATTTTCTTGGAACAAAGAATCAAAAGCAAAATAAATAAATTTTAGATTTAATTGTTGAGGTTCAAGCATCAAAATGTATTCTAGGATGACAAACTGCGCTTTTACATGCATAAATATCAGCTAGTAACTCATATAGAGCAAAGTTTCTACCATACAAGTATACACACACAATAAAGAATGAATTTGTTGAATGTATGATTCAAGATTGGAATCCAGTCTCAACTTGTAATTGAACTTTAAGATACACAAGTTGAATCTCCATCTGAGAACTTTGCATAAGTCCACGCAATTATTATTAAATTACACAAGATGAAATTAAAGCTCACTGTACTTTTGTTTACCATTTTAATTCCATCTTGATTAGTATTATTGCATTATAAAATTTTGGTTGCTGAATCAAAAAGAAAAGGTTGTGCATTAAACCTGAAGGAAAATATTATATTTCATGTAAGATATGTGAATATACACGTTGCTTTCGATGAGAAAGCGAGACAAGTACAATAATCGATCTAATAAAATTGTTCCATAAGAGCTATCTAGTAATAAGCATGTTTGAAAACTAGGGCTTAAACAAATAAATTGACTAGCTGGGGATTATTTCATTTGTAGATGTTCATTCCGTTGAAAGAAAAGAGCTTAAGCATAGATTATTGGTGCATCTTTTCTCATTTTGTGGTGAAGTTATGACAACTAGAAGGGGAAGGAAATACTAATTTTGCTTCTCAACTATAACGAATGTGCTTTGGAACTAGGATAAGAATGTATGAAGTATCAAGAAAACAATCGTATGACATATACGATTGATGAATACTGAATTCTCATATTTCCCAGTTAACAGTGTAGAACTTTTTTTTTTTTTTTTTTTGCTATGCTTAATCAAGCTTTTGAAATTTTTATACTTACTGTTGGCAAATCTAATTGTATGCCAAAAATGAATATTAGTCTGTACTCTGTAAATTGTATCCTAAAAACATTTTAACACCGTTATATAAAAGTAGATGACAATTCCTGTCAACAAAACCAAAAATTGTTCACAAGCTTAGCGTCACCGTATGTGATATTTACTACCATTCTAACCTGACACCTCATTTACGTGTTCATAAATCATTTCACAAGGGAAATACAATATGGATAAAAGAACCTATTTATCTGGTGCATGGATTCAACACAAATTAGTTATTGGTTGATCCCATATCATTGTGATTATACTGAAATAGGATGTGGTGTATGAAAAGGCCAGAATTGCATAAACAGCTATTTCATCCACGGAAATTAAAAGTAATCTTTTTGAATGTGGATGTACATACCATGGGCATAGTTTTCCTGGCACAGCCAATGCATTCGATTCCCCCATAGTCAAGTAGCATGTACAAAGAAGCAGAAACTATACACCCACAATGAACTCTCTGTGAAATCATTTCAAATTATATAGTCAAAATTAGTGGACTTTTAATTTTTTCTTGAAGGGAAAAAACACACAAAATTGTTCTTGTGAAATGACAGCGGCTAATGAAACAAGTTTAGAAAAAGAAAAAAAAGAAAAAAAAGATTAGACCTTTGCACAAGTTTGACACTTCCTCCAGCCGTCGGTCTCTGGGTGGAAAACGTCACAAAATGTCCCTTGCTCGTAAATACCACTATACGCACGATTACATAAGTAGAATTAACCTCAGATAAATTCGAAATAATCACGTGCCTTAATTACCAACGAAAAACAACAGCATTAAAAGTTAATAGAGAAGAAAGTGCATTAAAAGTTAATAGAGAAGAAAGTAGAGAAACCTGCAGCGACTGCAAAGCTGAGCATGTTCACCCGATCGAAGACGCCATCCTGTTCCTAGCTTTGTCTGCTGCTGTTGCTGCGCCTTCTGATTCTGAGACGAAGACTCCACCGATGATAATATCTTGGAATTATCAGTATTACAACTTCCAAGATTAGTGCTACTGCTAGTGCACTTAGTGTTAAAGCAGGATATCTTGGAAGATGGAAGAGGAGCGGCGGCCGTTGATATCGATGCTGACGATGATGACGTAATCATCGTGAAGATCTAAAACCCTAGCCTCCGGACCAAACTGAAATCACAGTTCGGATTTCTTACTGTTGGTTTCTTTATTGTTTTCCCCTCTTCGACGCAGCAGTGGTACTGTCTATCTATTTGCTGCTAATGGCTTGCTGATGCTGGTATTATTAGTTATTGCTGCGGTGTGGTCACCGCCTGCCCTCATTTTCTGCTTCCGTTTCTATTCGTTTCTTGCGAATGAAACATTCAAATCCAGTAGATATTTGTCTTCTACTTAATCTATTTATTTACTTTTTCATAATTTATAAAAAATTGTTTCGACCAAAAGGCTGAGTACAGCTTTGAATATAACGTAAAAATTGAGGCAAGTTTTTTGATTTTTTTTTTTTTTTTAGTAAATTTTACTTATTTGGTAATTTAATTAATTAAGAATCAATAGAAACAAGTGGTATCTACTAATGCACTAAATATAATTATTGTTTTCCTTAATCAAGTATAAACATCATTTGATTGTCATTAACTAGTGTGAATTTGTGCTATGCACACAAGAATTACTATATAATTTACACACACACAACAGGAAAATTGTGTGAAGTACAAAAAGAAGGAAAGATTATGTTAAAAGGACAAGAGACAAAGAAATTAGCCAAAAGAACAAAGTGTAGTGTAAACTTTGAAATGATGGTGGCTCCCTGAATTCAAAGTTTAGTGTAAATTTGTCCTTACGGCTAAAGTTTTTGTTAATTGTCCTTATGGATAAAGTTTTGGCTGACTTTGTCCTTATGACTAATATGTTAAGGGTTTTACTGTAATTTGCCAGGCATATAGAATCTATAAATAGCGAGGTTGTTTATGTTGTATGACATGTCTAGTCAATAGAAATAAAATGTATGTCCCTAATATTTTATACTCTCTCTAATGACTTCTTTTTTTTATTATTTGTTTTGTTTTATTTTGTAACATGTTATCAGTACGAGATTCTATTTGAGCTATTTTTTTAGGGTGCTACTATTCACACCCCGATTTACACTTCCGGCCACCATCCTAAATTTAATACAAATGATTATTTTTTATATTCTTCAGGCCACCATATACTATTCCTTCAATAAGTTATTCACCACCGTAAAAACATGTACTTCTCTACCATTTCAAATTATAAACTCTAACAAAAGCAAATATTCCTTTGTGCCTAATAGAAGTGGAAGATGAAGACAAAGAAGGTTAGAATTGTTTGATTTTTATTGTTTTTTATTATGTTATAGAATATGTTGTTAGGGTTTTTTAATGGTTAGGATTTTCCATTGCGTTTAAGGATATTTTTTCACTCCATTGGAAATTTCAAGTTTGGAGGACATTAAATTTGATGACGTTGTAATAGAGAATGACAATGTAAATTTTGACTTGTAGGGTTTTTATCTGTATAACTTACGTATGTTCTTTTACAAATTGATACATTAACTTTTCTTGTCATTTGATAGATGAAGTATTTGAATGATGATAAATTGGACGATAAACATGATGGTTGCGATAATATGATGCAAGATATTCAATCAAATGACTCAAAAGACATAAATGTTGATTTGACGATTCATTTGACAATCGACCAAATAAGTACTAATTTATAAAAATTAGTATTGCAAATGTGGTTATGAAAATGGATTATGTTAATTTTTTCTTGAACTATTTGATTTAAGTATTTGATTCGTAGAATACATTGATGTAAGGGAGAAAAGAAGCGTTTATGTTGAGGAAGGAGCTGGTGGTCTTTGCATTTTTTTTATTAATTTAGACGGTGGTCAGCAGAGGAAATTTGATATATTTGGGGTGCTTTTAGTTTTGGTGGTCAGAAGTGTAAACAGGGGTGTGGATAGTAGCACCCTTTTTTGATACCTTCTAGATCTGCATTTATGAATTTGTCATATAAGTAATTTTTATTTGATGATTCTTGATTCATGGATTTCTAGATTTGTTGTGTAATTATTTTCTATTTGAGAATCCTTGATTAATGAATCTATGGATTTGTTATGTACTTTTTTTCTACTTAAGAATTCCTGATTCAGGCTTCTATTTCTGTTTTTCTATAAATTTTTTTGTAGATTTAGAGTAGGCCTAATGGATCTATTTTTTGTAGTCTAGATAAGGTTCTAAGGGATCTAATTTTTTAGATCTAATTATTTTAATTGATCCCAAATAAGTGTTTAAATTTAATCTTTCAATCCTTCGCGAATCTAATCTTAAGTTTTCTAAAACAAATTTGATGGAGCCTTGATTATATATGTTGTTTACATTATTGATGATATAGAGATGAATCTAACTTAATCTTTTCAGATTTGTTTCATATGTAATATTCTTGGAAAGACTGAAGACAAAATATCTCTTGATCATGCATACCCAACGAAATTATGGGTATAAAATATAGTGGCGTAGCGTTTAAATTCAATAGCAATATTGATTTATCACTGAAAGTGAAACTTTTTTGATATGTTTGGTCAAAGAAATTGTGGAATTAATTTGCATATGAAGGAAATAATTTGAATCTAAGACATGTCATTTTTTTTATGTTTGTGAATTTTATGTACAGATCTGCAAGTTTTCGATTCATTCATATTAGGGAATGAAAATCTTGCTTCAATGATTATACACTTTTACTTAATTTTTTATTAGATATTATGTATATATATGGTATTTTAGAAAATATGATTGTTGACAAATATAGTACAACTCTAATTTGTTCATTTCTGTTTTATCATTGGTCAATACTATTGCTACATCCAAATTTTACTTTGTCAATATATGTTAAATTTATTTATTTGATTCATATATTTGGACCACATAACGGCTATTTCCATTGCTATTATAATAAATGCATTAAATGTATCATTATGGTAATATATTATATTACCATATTATCATAAATGTATTAAATGCATTAATTATTGTAAGTTAAATGATATGTGTTTGTGTTTGGAATAAGAATAGACATATGTATTATTATTCGATGTATTTAGTAAGTAATATCTAATATAATGGAAGAAATAAAAAGGTTAGAACCACAACCTGAAGTTGTGCAAAGAAATTTTTTAAACTAAAAGTTGTATAAGTCAAAGTCTAAGACCTGAAGTCTTGACTTATGAAAAAAACTTTCTGATAAAGTTGACAAGTTTGAAATCTTGATAGTTTTTCTTAATTAGTAAGAATGTAATAGCTTCTAAATTAGAAGTATGCAAAAGGATTGGGAACCAGAAGTTCATCATAAATTAATAAACTTGATACATACATATATAAACACACACATACACATGCATAGGAACCTTTATATGCACATATATGAGAATATTTAACTAACAACTTGAAGATTGTTTGATTAAATTGATATGAGCTCATCATATAGGCATCGATACCATTTAATGATATTAAAATCAACCAACATAAATATAGAAAGACATGAAGTCATGTGTATTCAAATAATCTGTATAATTAAAAAATTCCTCCATGTTACTAGATCAATGAAAGAGAATAAGTAATATAATATAAATGCATTTTATCAACTAATAAGAGCATTATCCTCCTACAATTGAAATACATATAATGTACTTCATGGTAATAATGTGATAATGGTTCAAAAATGAGAATTCAAAGAGGGTTTATTATTTAATGTGATAATGTTTGTCAACATTGAGTGGGAGGATAAAGAGATATAAGTTCATGTTGATCATTGGTGTTAAATATTTGCTAACATACATAATGATGCAAATTACCATGTAATTTGCATAAATCATTAATTACGTCCCTTACGCCCCTAATAGACTTTCTCCAATATAGATTCGAATTCTTGAAGAATTAAAAGGTGTAAAATCACATATGAAATGTGGTATAAAAGTCAGTTCAAAACATTTTTGGAGTAAGTCGTAAAGATTCCAAATAAAGAAGGTGGGTGTTTTTGAAGAAACACTTAAGGATGCTTTGGAAGAATCTCATGACATGATTGCCAAATAACCCTAGAAGTGGTTTAGGTATCTAAAATATGATAAATTTTTAGATTTCAATAAACCATATATAGAACTGATAAGGAATAATCATCGATGATAAAATTGTAATTAATAAAGCGCTTATATTTATAAATGGATTAAAAATCTCATATTAGATAAAAACATGATTGGACATCATAAAATTCTCCTAAATAAGATGTATGGACCCGTAGTCCATATGATAAAATTAGAAATATATAAAATGACAAAAGCACACTAAAATTACTCAAGCACCTTACAGTATCAGCAACATGTTATGTACCACGAGCATTACACTTTCAGATATAATTGAATTAATTAAAGTAGTGGAAGTGTTCGAAACATTTACAATACCAATGAAAGTATACAAATTTCGGAAGAATGTAAATAACTGTGGTAGTGATAAAGAATGCAAAGAACAAGAAATGTAGATTACAACATTCTTTTAAGTATTGTTGTGATGAAAATCTTGATATAATTCATGATGAGTAGAAAACTGCCTACTTTTAAGAATTGTTGTAATAAAACTCTTAATATCCATCGAAGTGGTTCTTGCGATATGCAAACCGTATTAAAATATAAAGGTTTCTGGAGAATATAAAAAACATCTGTTGTTATAAAAAAAATGTCAAAGGCATGGACGATAGATTACAACATTCTTCTAAGGATTGCTGTAATGAAAATCTTGATATACTTCATGTTGACGTCCAAAATGGTCACCAATGCTCGGGAGTTCCAAAATTTTAAAACTAAATGTCTAGAGTGGAAGAGTGTACGAAATGCAGGAATAATGTATGGGAAAGTAAAAAAACACAGTTGTTTATAGTGGTTCAGTCTGGATTGAACCTGCGTCCACTCTGAAGGATTTGCTGATTTTATTCATTACCAAGAGATTACAGTGGTAGATATCATTACAAGTGAATAAAATGATAATGAAGTTCCATTGATCCTTGTTGTTGAGATTCTCTGCTCTCAGGGAGCGATCGGGAGTTTCCAAGGTCTGGAATGTGTCGGAAATTTCCGAGGTCCGGGCGGTGTCGGGAGGTTTTGAGGTGTACGGGCAAATCTGGTGGTCCTCAATCTTCTTCTTCCCTAAAGGCTATGCTGCCAATAATGGTGTCCAAGGTCCACTCAAGTTCTCAAGCCAAGCAAATGCCAACCCCTTTGAAGAATAAGGTAAGGGGTATTTATAGGAAGTGGAGTAAGTGGGAGTTGGTTGGATATAAGAGTAGGGAAAAAAGGAGTGGAAGGAACAGAAATTTGTATCCCGCAAACATATTCCCCGAAAATCTCGTATCTCCTTTGGGATGCGAATTCGCATCCTGAGGATTACGAATTCGCGTCCCGGGTTTGGATGCGAGTGGATGCGATATTGCATCCCACGAAGGGATACAAATTCGTATCCTGTGGGGGATACGAATTCGCATCTCGGGTAGGGATGCGATATCGAATCCCAATAAGTGATACGAATTTGTATCTCGTGAAGGATATGAATTCGCATCCCGGGTTTGGATGTGAGATAACATATGATGGATGTGAGGCTAGAGTGCGGAGCACGATGATGTGAGGCACGGGATGCGAAGCATGGTGATGTGGAGCATGAGATATATGACACTCCACGTCCGATAATGTCACTCTTTAACAGAATGCATTAAGTTTCGTGAAGCGTTATAGGTAAACATAATAGAATCTCACAAGATAGATATATGTAATAGCTGCAGAAATTTAAAACTTTATTTTCCTAGACCAAAATCCAGTTACAACATTAGTTTGAAACACTGGAATAAAATACATCAAATAAAAGCATTTGTCTTGCAATAAAAACCATCAGAGTACAGAAGTAAAAAGCCATAGTCCTCATAAGTAGCCATAAACAAGTAGATAGGTAGTCAAAGCGATACATCTAAGCAATGTCCAAAATCTAAGCTGAAAACAGAAGAGAGAATCTTAATCAAGCCTGAACATTCCACCTTGAGAACCTAAGGGGGGAAAGGAAGAGAGAGAAAAGGAAACAAAACGGGCCAGACATAAAGTCTGGCGAGTCTAGTTACTTTTAGCATATAAACAAGTAAAAGCATCATGACAGACATATACACTGGATGAGAGATAATAGTATCACAAAGTAGGTATAACAGACTGAACAAGATAAGCAAGATGAACTGAACCGATTACACTTCTCAAATAATTTTCTCTGCACCAATACTAGTATAACAGATATGATTCCAACTGCATATATGGTAGGCTTAGGTGTACTTCTAGTGATGGGTTTTACCCAAATAGTAATAACAGGTACCCCAACAGAAATAACGGGTGTTACCCTAACCAGGAACCACGGGTACCTGAACAGGCAGGACTAGATGTACCCTAATTACTACCCCCAATCGATCGGCTCCCTATCCCATAAATACCCTGTGTCATCCCCACAGTAGGGTGTATCACTCCCTAAAGTGGCAACCCCCAGAAAGACACAAACCTATTTACTGCTGTTACAGCATCTTATTTTCCCGAGCAAGCCGAACCCATGCACGCACATGACTCCGTTAGAATGCGCCATCGGAACACCTCCACCCATATGAACCTCTTATAATCAGCTCAGTAAGCGTGCCCTGACACCTACCTAGTTCGGGGTCCCCCTATGATATCAGTATGGGTTACTGACTGATACGTGTCCCACACAACAGATGACACAAGCCAACCCCTAGGCTTGTATCCCCAACTACTAGGATTTTGACAGCTTATGCATAACAGTATAACAAGCCGGCATAATCCCAACATATAAAACAGGTTTAGTTTACCGATTTCGTATAACCCCCCACAGATTTAACATATTTACTTAACCCCCATCGGTTTAACCAGGTTTACTTAACCCTTACACAATTTATCAGGTTCATATAACCCCATAGATTTAAACAGATTAAGTATTACAATTTCATTACATTTTTTGCTTAATCTAATATTAAGCCTACAGATTCACATGGCCCCAACCCTCAAGTCATGATTCATAGTATAAGATATGCCCCAAATTTTAGTCTTTAGATCACAGCATAGGTTATGCCCCAAATCCCAGTCATAATTCATAATACATGTTATGCCCCAATTTACCCTTCCCAACCATTCCCAACTTCGTTCGTTCGCATATTTCAGTGATGGGCCTAGGCTCGAAAGTAGCCTAGGCTATAAAACTAAAAAGGGAAAGAGGGAGAGAAGAGAACATAAATAGGAATAATAACTTAATAGGCATATGATAATAGAAATAGGCATATCAAAAATAGGCATATAAGAACCGAATAGTAGATAAGGTGTACATGTAATGACAGATCTGTTTATGTATGAATTAGATTCTTAACAGGTATAGGTTTAGATCCAGATTTATAAACATTTCAGGATTACTTGTTAAATGTTTATATCTAAAATTAACATGAACTCGCAGAGACCGGATCTAAAGAACAGAGAATAACAAGCAGATGTTGTAGAAGAATTTCTTGTACGCGTATAAGCTGTTGTAGAAGAAAAATAGGCTAACTCAATCCAAGCAGGGGCAGCATCCGTTGTCTCCATTGTTTTAGGTGAATAAAACAATAGAAATGAGGTCCTATTTCAAGCCCTAAGCCGATGAATCTCGTTCAGAAACAATCCAGGTTCAGGGAATGAACCTGGCTGGATCCGGGGTGGGTCGACTCGGTGTTGACCCTAGGGTCGACACCCCCTTGAGTGTGTCGACCCATGGGTCGACATCCTTAGGGCGTGGGTCGAGCCCTATTGGGTCTCAATCCCGCGTCCCTTTTCCGCTTCGATTTCAAACAGTTTTGAATTTTCTGGACTTGATTTGTTTGTATATATTTCTCTTATACGTACACAAACTTGTAAGCTTAATAACATTCTCATACAATGTCCTTTTTATGCAAACTCGGAGTCTATCTTAAGCAGAATTCCGAGATGAACACAACGGTGCAGTCCGTTTTAATTAATTCCCAATATTTAACTAAGTATTCTTTAGTTTATCATTATAGTGTTCTTTAAAATTATGGGGTGTTACATTTTCCCCTACTTAAAGGATTTCGTCCCCAAAATCTCCAAGTTAAGAAGAACGTATATCCTAACATCCATCAATCATCTATTCATCCAACAATCACGGGCATCCATTGCCCTTAAAAGATTTCTAATGCTTATATGAACATATGTAAAGGTGTGTGCATATGTCCCTATGCTAATGCAAAAAATTAGACGGGCTACTGATTCAGTCGACCTCCTTAATGTAATGTATGTTAGTGCCATGAATCCAACATGTATGCAAATAGTCCTAGTATATCATGTAAAACTCTGTATGTGTGCACAATCATCCATCCAAATGCAGTGTCCATATGATGATATAATCATTTCCATCCATAAAATTTAAAATGCACACACATGCATATGCAGTATGTAAGTGATTGAGTCGGTCTAATGCCTATTGTGTGTGTATATGCATCCACGAGCAACCACTAGCATACACTTGCTTCCACTTGCATCCATCAAACATATAATGTCCCAAACAAATGTTTACATCCATTAGGTTTCTACCTAAAGGCCGAAGATTCGATCGATAGGATATACTCTAACGACAGAAGCAAGTAATAAAAGCTTTGAAAAAGAAGTTAAGAACATACCGTTGAAAAGAAAAGAGAATGAAGCGCGAATCTTATCTTCAGTCTCCCAAGTTGCATCCTCACGGTCTTCTCCCCATTGAACTTTCATTAATTTGACTTCTCGGTTGCGAAGCTTCTTAACCTATGATCCCAGAATATGGGTAGGAACTCATCTAAGTGTCGCCTCTTATTCTACCTCTACTTCCTCAAGCATACTCGGCTTAACTACCTCTGCGGTATCATGTAGACACTTCCGAAAATGAGAAACATGGAAAACATCATGAACACCCACCAATCTCTCCTGTAGATTTACTCTATAGGTCATTTGACCAATCCTTTCCGTTATGGGAAATGGCCCTACAAATCTTGGCGCCAATTTCCCCGTCGATCCAAAGCGAACTACGTTCCTCAAAGGTGATACTTTGATGAAAACCATGTCTCCCACCTCAAATTCAATATCGGTCCTTATCCTATCTGCATAAGACTTCTTCCTGTCCTGGGCTGCCTCCATGCGTTTGCAGATATGGTCAACCTTTTCTGTGATTTCTCTAATCGTCTCAGGTCCAAGTAGAAGCCTATCTGTAGACTCCCACCAACAAGTCGGTGATCTACAAGATCGCCCGTACAGTGCCTCGAAGGGTGCTATGACAATACTAGCCTGATAACTGTTGTTGTAGGCGAACTCAACCAATGGAAGATGCTCTTCCCAAGTCCCTTTGAAGTCTAGGATACACAGCCTCAAAAGATCCTCAAGAACTCTGTTCACCCTCTCAGTCTACCCATCCGTCTGAGGGTGATATGCAGTGCTTAAACACAACCGTGTACCTAATGCCTCTTGCAGGATCTTCCAGAACTCACTAGTAAAGATGGGGTCACGATCACTCACTATGCTAGAAGGTACCCCATGTAGATGGAATATCTCACAAGGATAAACTGATGTCATCCATGTTGTCGTTATCTTACTCTTAACAGGAATAAAATGAGCGCTCTTAGTAAGCCGGTGTATTATAACCCAGATGCTGGTGTTGCCCTTCCTCGATCTAGGCAAACCATCCATGAAATCCATAGAGACGCTCTCCCACTTCCACTATGGGACCTCCAAAGGATGAAGTAAACTGACGGGCTTCCTTTGCTCAGTTTTGACTTGCTGGCAAACTAAACATCGAGAAACAAACTCTGCTACATCTTTCTTCATCCCGGCTAAAAAGAAAACCCTCTTCACATCCATATACATCTTATCACCGCCTGGATGAATAGTCATCCTAGAATGATGGGCTTCCTCAAGGTCTGTCTTCAACTGACTCCCAACTCGGGGAACACAAAGCCTTCCATCCCATCATAACCACCCTCTATCATCTGTGGAGTATCTGCTTAGGTGACTAGAAGTCTCCCCTCTACCGAGCCTATCCAAGATGTCTGCTATCTGTGGGTCCTTTCGCTGTGAAGACCCTATCTAATCCATAAGAGTAGGTCGCACCTCCAACGATGCCAACAAACCATGTATAAAATCCGTAGAGGGCCTAAAATCAAAGGTCGATATGTACTCCAAGCTCCGCTCTCTATGAATAGAGGACTCAAAGTCACCCTCTGTCTATTCAGCACGTCCTCCGTCACATTACCCTTGCCAGGGGTATAAGCAATCTCAAAATCATAGGACACTAAGAACTCCATCCATCTTTATTGTCTTAGATTTAGATCCCTTTGCGAGAACAGATACTTAAGAGATTTATGATCGGTATACAGCTCAAACTTCTCTCCAAGTAGATAATGTCGCCAAGTCTTAAGCACGAATACTATAACAGCCAACTCTAAATCATGGGTAGGGTAGTTCTTCTCGTGAACCCACAACTATCTACCACGATAACATACTACCCTTCCCTCTTGCATCAAGACGGCACCAAGTCCCATACCACATGCATCAGCGTATACTGTGAACACTTTGTTCCCATCAGGCAAAGTCAAGACTGTGTCTATTGTCAGAGCCCTCTTCAATCGCTAAAAAGCATCCTCACAGTCTAATATTCCAAGAAAAGGTCAGATTCTTCTTCGTCGTTCTGGTGGGTGGGGCTCATACTTTAGCGAAGTTCTTATAATAACCTGCTAAACAAAGAAAACTCCTCACCTCTGTTGCATTCTTTGGAATCTTCCAATCTTGAATTGCAACTACTTTCGCGGGATCCACTGTTATCCGATCCTTGGAGACCAGATGCCCTATAAATCTCACCTCCTTTCTCAAAAAAAGACATTTGGAGAATTTCGCCTTAAGCTGTTGCGCTCGTAGAGTCTTCAAAGTCTCCCCTAAACGTAGGGCATGCTCTTCTTCGTTCTTCGAGAAGATCAGAATGTCATCCACAAAGACCATAACGAATTATTTCAGAAACTTCCGGAACACCCTACTCATCAGATCCACAAAATACGCGGGTGCATTCGTCAACCCAAAAGGCATGACCAACCACTCGAAGAAACCATCAGGAGTTGTGAAAGCGGTCTTGTCTATAATGTTCTCAGCCACCCTCAACTGATGAAAACCCGTGGATAAGTCTAACTGAGAGAAAACAGATGCACTAAAAAGCTGGTCAAACAGATCATCTATCCTCGAAATTGGGTGTCGATTCTTCTTGGTTAGTTTATTCAACTCCCTATAATCCACACATAAGCGAAGCGAGCCGTCCGCCTTAGTTGTAAAGATGATTGGAGCACCCCATTCAGATATGCTTCGCCTAATAAACGCCTTCTCAAGTAGCTCCCATACTTTCTTGCTGAGCTCCCTCCTTTCTCTAGGAGCCATGTGGCGCACAGGCAATGCGAATGGCTTCACATTATCCACCAAATATATCCGGAAATCAATCTTGCGCCTCGGAGGTAAGCCCCTAACCTCATTAAAAACATATGGATACTCATAGACTATAGGTACAGATCGCAAGTCATCAACA
Source organism: Allium sativum (assembly GCA_030737875.1). Lineage (NCBI taxonomy): Eukaryota > Viridiplantae > Streptophyta > Magnoliopsida > Asparagales > Amaryllidaceae > Allium > Allium sativum. The sequence continues at coordinate 7,609,127 of CM060912.1, forward strand.
AGAGCATCAAGTGACTGTAGGAAACTAAGCGTGACTGACCCCCTTGGGTCACTGAAATCTCGAGAGTCCTCCTATAGCAAGTCAAAAGTCTAATGATCCTCCTCTCACAGTCTAGAATGGAACCATACATGGCTAGCCAATTGTGACGACCGCTCATAACCCATGCACTAAACAAGAGAAATAATGCACTGAAGGGTGTGCCAGGCAGCTATGGACGATCACCAGAATAGGTAAACAACATCGGAACTTGTCATAAAACTCACAGCGCAAGGATAAAATATAATAGAACATATACAACAGGTAATAGTAATGAAGCATCATATAGCAAACTTTTGAAACTTCACAACATCCTGAAGGTTATCCAACAAATACCAAAGTTTGTGCATAAGGCCTCACTACAACCCTCATAGAGTACTCAAACAGCGGAAACAAAATACAAGATAGTAATAAAATTGGTACACCGGCCTACTGCTCACCTCTGCACAGCAGCATCGTCCTCACTAATAACATGTAACCTGCTACTTAGTCTGCCTATCCACAACCGGATGAACAACCCAAGGTAATAAAAGGAGACATAAAACCTTGAGTTAGACAACAGTCTTAGTGAGCGATAAAATAGCTAACAAACTTCAACAATAAAGTATATGAGAATATGTAGATTAATAAACCAATCTACCAAACACTAGAAAAGAACTCTACTTCTGTCTTCCCCATATCGGACAATGATAGCCTTTACGATAAATGTAACACCCCGAATTTTCTATTAACACTAAAGTTGCTAAAATAATAATAAGTGTGTAGAAGAGGGGATGTATCTAATATGAATATAAAAATATTAATAAGTATGTAAGAGAGGGGATGTATCTATTATGAATATAAAAATATTAATAAGTGTGTAAGAGAGGGGATGTATCTAATATGAATATAAAAATATTAATAAGTATGTAAGAGAGGGGATGTATCTATTATGAATATAAAAATATTAATAAGTGTGTAAGAGAGGGGATGTATCTAATATGAATATAAAAATATTAATAAGTATGTAAGAGAGGGGATGTATCTAATATGTATATAAAAACAATAATAAGTGTGTAAAAAGGGGGGGATGTATCTAATGTGTACATTGTAGAATATATATATATATATATATATATATATATATATATATTGCTGAGTGTTTGCTGAGTCACTTCTGACTCATTGCTGAGTCAACAAGATAAACCCCATCTTGTCTGAACGGCTGCGGTTATTTCTAGGTTAAATCTAATGGCCTAAATGCATTCTAAAATCTATAAATAAGTGGGTAGACCCTAGACCTAAATCACTTGTAAAATTAGAGAAGCTACCGTCATGCTGCTGCCATGGAGTTCAGCATAGCCGTCACAAACTAAGAAGAGGAAGCCTAATCATCTACAACTAAATCTACACAAATCAAATCAAAAGATCTCTCTTTCTCTAATTCTTTTCTTTTGTTGGTGAGTATGATGATTCTCACAAGACTATTACAAACTAATTTGACTCAGTTATGAATGGATCACAAGAAAGTGATGTGATTTGTAATTGTAAATTCTATATATTGTGGATCTCTTATTATGTTATTATGTTGTCGTATGATGTAAATTATATATGCTATGTCATGCTATGTTGTAAATTCTCTTATGCTATGTCGTGCTATGTTGAGAATCATGTCAAGCTATGTTATACTATCATACTATGCCATGTTATAAATCATGCTATATTATGTTGAAAAATCATGTTGTTGGATCATGCTTAAAGTTATGTTTTTTTTTCTTAATTTAAATGGATCTTGTTTATGGGAATTTGCCTATTAGGTTAGGTGTACCCATAAACTTGAAACTATAATTAAATAAAACTTGATTATGGGAATTTGCCTATTGAGTTAGGTGTACCCATATAAAACCATGTTGTTAAAAAATTAGATGATGTTGATTCACACATGTTCATATGTAAGTTTATGAAAATTGATTGAGATTATATTAGGTGAATTTTGAACAAGTTGACACCTTTAGGTCCATGACATGTATAATCTATGCAAGTTGGACATATGCAAGTTTCACCCCTTATTATGATTCATTTGGTCACATATACATGTTGTTATTATGATAATCTCTTTTATGCTATGAGTTAGGCTATTCGAGTCTAACATATATTTTGCGAATAAACGTTCAAACGTGGGGTAGGGGTAATATTAGGAATTAATAAATTGGGTGCAATTTTGTAAGATTTTGCATACCATGAATGGATGTCCATAATTGAGTCAATTATGGACATTGTTAAAAATTGGAAGTAATTAATAATTCAAGTAGGGAATTATTAAAATTGGGGGAAAGTGGATTATTATTAATAATCAATGCTTAGGACACGAGGTTGGACCCGTTTGTGATGTAAACCTGCCCGGACCCGCCCGGAAAATCCAGTAGTCACAAATGTCGGCCCAATGTGAGAGGTCCTAGGCCCAAACTAAAGCATAACAGTTGTAAAGACACGAGGTTAGACTCTTTTATGGTGTAAGACTGCCCGGACCCGCCCAGCAAATCCAGCTGCCATAAATGCCAGTCTAATGTGAGAGGTCTTTATGAGGTTATGGCCTTAATGAACTAAGAAATACTTAACCAGATAATCATGTAAGGTGGGACATGGGGGTTAAGTAGGTGCCTTGGGTGGCATGAGGAATCTGGTGGTTGCCTTTAGAGGCATTTGAAATACGATTAGACTTAACCAAACACACATGTAAATGAACATGACTAAGTGGGTTAAGTGGGATGGACTAATGGGGACAAGCTTAGGTGGAATGCTTGTGGTAAATAGTGGGGGCCCATTTCAACCAGTATCCCAAAACGTATCTTTGTGGGCTCGACCCAAGTCGAGGACGGGACACGCATACTGGGTTTGACTATAAGAGGCCAAAACAGGGAGCGGTGGCAACGCAAGTCCAACGGGTTTCATATGCGTGTGTGGACCCGGGCTGGTAGGTAAGACGTTGTTGCATCGTGTAGGTATAAGCCGTGCATGTCCGTTGTATCAGGTTGCCACTTTAGGGGAGTGATACACCCCACTGTGGGGCCAGCACAGGTATCTACGAGTTAGGGAGCCGATCGAATAATGGGAAGTAGGGTACACCTAGTGGAGATAGGGGCAGGCGGCACCTATGTAGTCAGCTAGGGGTACGTAAAGCCATTGGGAAAGTTTCTAAGTGAAGCTAAGTAGGATGAATCTTTAGGGTGACTGGTGTGGTGCAGTATAGTGTTTATCCTTTAGTATTTAGGAGCGCCTATAACGTTGCCTTTAGCGATTGTCTATGTCCTTAATCTGCTCTTCATAGACATTTTCTTATTTTCCAGCTTATGCCTTAGTCCAGTTATTTTGGTAATAGTATTGTAGAATTATCATATTCACCAGACTTTATGTCTGACCCCCTCTTTTCCATCCTTTTTCTCCCTTCAGGTCCGCAGGTTGGGCCAAGTTCTAGTGGAGTCTAGTTGGATCGCTTATCTTCTGGAAAGCTTGGACTGCTGAAGTAAAGTCCAGCTTGTTATCTTTCTTTTTAATGGCTATTCATGTAATGGGATTATGTACTTGTTTTATCAAGATAGATATTGTACTTGACATTGAATGTGGTGTTATGATGTAATCAAACATGTTTTGACTTCTGCTACAATGAAATAAAGTTTTTGAATTTCCAAGTACTATTTTATATCTGTCTTGTTGTAATTTTACTGTTCTATATTCACTTAAAACCTCCATGGAAGTTAATGCATTCCCTTTGTGAGTGACATTAATGGACGTGGGGTGTTACACGTGGTATCAGAGCATAAGGTTACCAGAACAGATAAAAAAAAAATTTTAGAAAAATATTTTTTTTTTCTAAAGTATTTTTGGAAGAAGTGCTTTCAAACAAAAAAAAAAAAAACATGTTATTTAAAGAGAGTTTTTATGAAAAACATAATCCCAAATAGCCACATCCTTATCTTTATCTTTCGAATTCTCCATTTTGAATCTTTCCTTTTTCGTTTCAGCATGGCTGAAGATCTTAATCTCCCAGAAGGTGTGACGATTCCAGGGTGGTTTAGGAGATACTTGGTGGCTAGGGCCACCACTGCAGGCCCAGCGGATACTCCTCCACCCCTAGTTGCACCCATTCCTCCTCCTCCTCCTCCTCCTCGTGTTGACACTTTTGCAAAGACGTGCAAGGAATTCAAGGCTATGGGAGGAAAAACTTTTCAAGGGACTGAGACGTTTGTGGAGGCCAGAGATTGGCTTAAGGAGACTTAGGAATTGTTGGATATCTTTGAAGTGGAAGATGGGAGGAAAGTCCGTTTAGCTGCTTGGTTAATGAAGGGAGAGGCCTCGTTTTGGTGGGAGGTCACTAACGGGGAACGTCCAGTTGATTCATGGGCGGATTTCAGACGAAGGTTTGAGGCAAAGTTTCTTTCAAGGGCAGAGGAGAACTTAAATATGGAAAAATTCCTGGCACTAAAGCAAGGGAGCTCAACAGTAAAGGAATATGTCAATAAATTTAATCAGTTAGCAAGGTTTGGCTTGGAGTTGGTGAACACGCCAGAGAAGAAAGCTTTGAGGTTCGTTAGAGGCTTGAATGAACCGTTGCAAGGGTTGGCTATGACCCACATCCCTATGGGAGCCACCTTTGAAAAGCTAGTAGAAATGGCACTTATGCATGAGGATAAGGCAGTTGAAAAGAAAGGGGATCAGAAGAAACCCCAACAGCAAAATAAGAAGGGTGGTAAAAACAATAATGGCAAAGGGAAGAAGAAATGCTTCAATTGTGGGACGCCTGGCCATCTCAGCAAAGATTGTAGAAAGAAAAAGAAGACTGGTTGTTTTCATTGTGGAGATGCGGGACATTTAGTGAAGGACTGTCCAAAGAAGGGGCAGAGGGCAGGGTCTACCTCGGGAGGACAGGTGCAGGCTCTTATGGCACCAGGGCAGGCAAGGGGGCAAGTTCAGGCTATTGCGGCCCCACCGCTGCAAGAAAGAGGTAGAACAATTTCTGTTGAAAGCTTAGTTTTTCTGTTTGATCATCCTGTCCGTACCTTATTCGATTCTGGCGCATCTCATTCGTTTATCTCTGCATCATTAGTTGAATCACTGCACTTGAACACCAGTTTAGTAGAGGATCCCTTGGTCGTTTCAAATCCAATTGGGGGTTCGGCTCATTTGACCATGATATGTTTGGATTTGAAAATCTCTATACTTAACGTTGAATTTAGATGTGATGCTTATGTATTGGGCTTCACGGGCTATGGGCTAATTTTAGGAATGGATTGGTTGTCTAGAAATAGGGCCATTCTTGATTGTGAAAGGAGAGTAGTTAGGCTTGTGACTCGCCTTGGTAATGCTCTTGACATCTTTTGTAATCCCATAAATTCCGTTATGCTAAGTTATCTTGAATCGCTTGACGCGTCTGTAGAGAACCTGCGATCGGTAGAAGTGGTCCGGGAATATCCGGATGTGTTTGAGGAGGTGAAGGGCTTACCTCCAAAGCGGGAGATAGACTTTCGAATTTATCTTGTGGATAATGCTAAACCCGTATCTTTGCCAGTGCGCCACATGGCTCCTCGTGAAAGGAGGGAACTCAATAAGCAAGTAAAGGAGTTGCTTGAGAAGGGGTTCATAAGACGTAGTATATCGGAGTGGGGTGCTCCAGTAGTTTTTGCCACAAAGGCGGATGGGTCTCTTAGACTTTGTATGGACTATAGAGAACTAAACAAGCTTACTAAAAAGAACCGACACCCACTGCTGAGGATTGACAATCTCTTTGATCAGTTAGTTGGCGCCTCAGTGTTTTCGCAGTTGGACTTAGCCACTGGCTTTCATCAACTGAGAGTGGCTGAGGATAGTATAGATAAGACTGCTTTTAGGACTCCTGACGGATTCTATGAATGGCTAGTGATGCCCTTTGGTTTGACAAACGCCCCTGCATATTTTGTTGATTTGATGAGTAGGGTGTTTAAGGAATACCTTAACAAATTCGTGGTAGTCTTTGTGGATGACATCTTAGTCTTTTCTAAGAATAAAGAAGAGCACTCCCTACATCTTAGGGAAGTGTTGGAAACCCTTCGAGCGCATAACCTTAAGGCAAAATTTTCTAAGTGTCACTTCTGGAGGAAGGAAGTACGGTTCTTAGGGCACGTGGTTTCCAAGGAAGGGATAGCAGTGGATCCCGCAAAGGTGGTGGCCATCCAAGATTGGAAGGTCCCTAAAAATGCAACCGAAGTAAGAAGTTTCTTGGGGTTGGCTGGCTATTATAGGAAGTTTATCAAAGACTTCGCAAAAATATCAGCTCCATTAACACGGTTAACGAAGAAGAACCTGGTTTTTACGTGGGACAAAGATTGCGATGATGCGTTCCAACGTTTAAAGAGAGCCTTAACTTCAGCCCCAGTCTTAGTGCTGCCAGACGGGAATAAACCGTTTACCATCTATACTGATGCTTGTGGGACGGGACTTGGCGCGGTCCTCATGCAAGAGGGAAGAGTAATAGCCTATGGTGGAAGGCAGTTGAGGGTTCATGAAAAGAATTACCCCACGCATGACTTAGAGCTAGCCGCAATTGTTTTCGCGCTTAAGTCTTGGCGTCACTATCTTCTTGGTGAGAAATTCGAACTGTTCACTGACCACAAATCATTAAAATACTTATTCTCTCAGAAGGATTTGAATTTAAGGCAGCAACGGTGGATGGAATTCTTAGCCTCCTACGATTTTGAAATAGCATATACCCCGGGCAAGGGTAACGTGGTGGCAGACGCCTTAAGTAGGAAAAGGTTGTCCTTGAGTCCGTTGTTTGTTGAACGACAAAGCTTAGAATTCATCTCTATGTTTGACTTTAGACCCTCCGTTGACTTAGTACCCGGTCTGTTAGCATCCTTGGAGGTTAGACCTACACTTCTAGGACGGGTTGGTGAGGCACAGCGAGACGACCCACGGTTGGTTGAGATAGTAGAAAAGCTCAAAGGGGGGGAGTCGTCAAGCCATCTTCGTAGGTATACCCTAGACGATAAGGGTTGGTTACGAAGGGATAATAGACTTTGTGTACCACAAGACGAAGACTTAAGGAAGGCCATTCTTGATGATGCTCATCGCTCAAAAATGACCATTCATCCCGGCGGGGATAAGATGTACAAAGATATGAAGCGGGTTTTCTTTTGGGCCGGTATGAAAAAGGATGTGGCCGAGTACGTCGCTAGATGCTTGGTGTGCCAACGAGTTAAAGCAGAACAAAAGAAACCCGGTGGGTTGCTTCACCCATTAGAAGTTCCACTATGGAAATGGGAAAGCTTCTCAATGGATTTTGTGGATGGATTACCAAGATCAAGGAAGGGTAACACGGGGATTTGGGTTATAGTAGATAGACTTACTAAAAGCGCCCATTTTATTCCCGTGAAAAGTAAGAGGACTGCTCCGTGGTTGGCTTCTGTATACATTAAGGAGATAGTTCGTTTGCACGGTATTCCTTCTAGTATAGTAAGCGACCGTGACCCCATCTTTACTAGCGAATTTTGGAAGAATTTACAAGAGGCGGTAGGGACTCAGCTATGTTTGAGCACCGCATATCATCCTCAGACAGACGGCCAGACCGAGAGGGTGAATCGCATTCTAGAGGATCTTTTAAGGCTTTGTATCCTAGACTTTGGGGGTACATGGGAAGAGCACCTTCGTTAGTAGAATTCGCATATAATAATAGCTTTCAGTCTAGTATTGGCATGGCACCTTTCGAAGCTCTTTATGGAAGGCCTTGCCGTTCGCCTACATGTTGGTGGGAATCTACCGATAAAATCCTACTTGGGCCCGATATGGTTAGGGAAACCTCGGAGAAGATTGAGTTGATTCGAAGGAGGATGAAAGCAGCACAAGATAGGCAAAAATCGTATGCTGATAAGAGGAGGACAGATCTTGAGTTTGACATTGGGGACATGGTTTTTATCAAAGTATCTCCGTTACAGAATGTTGTTCGCTTTGGGTCCGTGGGGAAATTAGCACCAAGGTTTGTAGGGCCGTTTCCTGTAAAAAACAGGATTGGGAAGATGGCATATAGGGTGGAGTTGCCTGAGAAACTTAGTGGAGTACACGACGTATTCCATGTATCACATTTGAGGAAGTGTTTGCACAAGACCGCGGAGGTGGTAGAGCCGAGCTTGCTTAAAGAGGTGGAAATAGAGCGTGATGCAACAATTAGACGAGCTCCTACATGCATTCTTGGGTCGGAGATCAAAAAGTTGAGGAATCGAGAGGTCAGACTGGTTAAAGTGCAATGGGGAGATGATGAGAGCAACGCAACTTGGGAGACAGAAGAGAAGATGCGTTCGTTGTACCCTTTTCTTTTTGAGGGTATGTCTTTTAATTTCTCCTTTATCGCTTAGCTTATCTTATCTTATCTTTAGTATGTCCTCTCATTAGTATCTTTGACCTTTAGTTAGGATAATCCTATGGTTGAAACATGTGTTTGAGACATGTTATGTATGATGGATGCAAAATGGATGCAAGTGTTTGCTAGTGGTCGCTCGTGGATGCATATATACACACACTTTAGGCACTAAATCGGCTCAGTCACTACATATTGCATATTGCATATATATATGGATGTATTTAGTAAAATGGATGAACGATGGTTGTATTATCATGTGGATGCTGCATTCAGATGATGGTTGTGCACGCATATAGAAGTATTATGTAGCATTAAGAATCTTTTGCATACATAATGGATGCATGGCACGATCATAGTTGCATTAAGGAGGTCAACTGAATCAGTGGACCGCCTGATTTTGCATTAGATACGGACATATACACACACTGTGCATTTAAACATGAAAGCATTAGAAGTCTTTTAAGGACAATGGACACCTGTGTATGATGGATGAGTAGATGGACGTTTGGATGGTAGGATATACATTCTTCCAGACTTGAAGATTTCGGGGACGAAATCCTAAAAGGAGGGGAGAATGTAACACCCCGAATTTTCTATTAACACTAAAGTTGCTAAAATAATAATAAGTGTGTAGAAGAGGGGATGTATCTAATATGAATATAAAAATATTAATAAGTATGTAAGAGAGGGGATGTATCTATTATGAATATAAAAATATTAATAAGTGTGTAAGAGAGGGGATGTATCTAATATGAATATAAAAATATTAATAAGTATGTAAGAGAGGGGATGTATCTATTATGAATATAAAAATATTAATAAGTGTGTAAGAGAGGGGATGTATCTAATATGAATATAAAAATATTAATAAGTATGTAAGAGAGGGGATGTATCTAATATGTATATAAAAACAATAATAAGTGTGTAAAAAGGGGGGATGTATCTAATGTGTACATTGTAGAATATATATATATATATATATATATATATATATATATTGTTGAGTGTTTGCTGAGTCACTTCTGACTCATTGCTGAGTCAACAAGATAAACCCCATCTTGTCTGAACGGCTGCGGTTATTTCTAGGTTAAATCTAATGGCCTAAATGCATTCTAAAATCTATAAATAAGTGGGTAGACCCTAGACCTAAATCACTTGTAAAATTAGAGAAGCTACCGTCATGCTGCTGCCATGGAGTTCAGCATAGCCGTCACAAACTAAGAAGAGGAAGCCTAATCATCTACAACTAAATCTACACAAATCAAATCAAAAGATCTCTCTTTCTCTAATTCTTTTCTTTTGTTGGTGAGTATGATGATTCTCACAAGACTATTACAAACTAATTTGACTCAGTTATGAATGGATCACAAGAAAGTGATGTGATTTGTAATTGTAAATTCTATATATTGTGGATCTCTTATTATGTTATTATGTTGTCGTATGATGTAAATTATATATGCTATGTCATGCTATGTTGTAAATTCTCTTATGCTATGTCGTGCTGTGTTGAGAATCATGTCAAGCTATGTTATACTATCATACTATGCCATGTTATAAATCATGCTATATTATGTTGAAAAATCATGTTGTTGGATCATGCTTAAAGTTATGTTTTTTTTCTTAATTTAAATGGATCTTGTTTATGGGAATTTGCCTATTAGGTTAGGTGTACCCATAAACTTGAAACTATAATTAAATAAAACTTGATTATGGGAATTTGCCTATTGAGTTAGGTGTACCCATATAAAACCATGTTGTTAAAAAATTAGATGATGTTGATTCACACATGTTCATATGTAAGTTTATGAAAATTGATTGAGATTATATTAGGTGAATTTTGAACAAGTTGACACCTTTAGGTCCATGACATGTATAATCTATGCAAGTTGGACATATGCAAGTTTCACCCCTTATTATGATTCATTTGGTCACATATACATGTTGTTATTATGATAATCTCTTTTATGCTATGAGTTAGGCTATTCGAGTCTAACACATATTTTGCGAATAAACGTTCAAACGTGGGGTAGGGGTAATATTAGGAATTAATAAATTGGGTGCAATTTTGTAAGATTTTGCATACCATGAATGGATGTCCATAATTGAGTCAATTATGGACATTGTTAAAAATTGGAAGTAATTAATAATTCAAGTAGGGAATTATTAAAATTGGGGGAAAGTGGATTATTATTAATAATCAATGCTTAGGACACGAGGTTGGACCCGTTTGTGATGTAAACCTGCCCGGACCCGCCCGGCAAATCCAGTAGTCACAAATGTCGGCCCAATGTGAGAGGTCCTAGGCCCAAACTAAAGCATAACAGTTGTAAAGACACGAGGTTAGACTCTTTTATGGTGTAAGACTGCCCGGACCCGCCCGGCAAATCCAGCTGCCATAAATGCCAGTCTAATGTGAGAGGTCTTTATGAGGTTATGGCCTTAATGAACTAAGAAATACTTAACCAGATAATCATGTAAGGTGGGACATGGGGGTTAAGTAGGTGCCTTGGGTGGCATGAGGAATCTGGTGGTTGCCTTTAGAGGTATTTGAAATACGATTAGACTTAACCAAACACACATGTAAATGAACATGACTAAGTGGGTTAAGTGGGATGGACTAATGGGGATAAGCTTAGGTGGAATGCTTGTGGTAAATAGTGGGGGCCCATTTCAACCAGTATCCCAAAACGTATCTTTGTGGGCTCGACCCAAGTCGAGGACGGGACACGCATACTGGGTTTGGCTATAAGAGGCCAAAACAGGGAGCGGTGGCAACGCAAGTCCAACGGGTTTCATATGCGTGTGTGGACCCGGGCTGGTAGGTAAGACGTTGTTGCATCGTGTAGGTATAAGCCGTGCATGTCCGTTGTATCAGGTTGCCACTTTAGGGGAGTGATACACCCCACTGTGGGGCCAGCACGGGTATCTACGAGTTAGGGAGCCGATCAAATAATGGGAAGTAGGGTACACCTAGTGGAGATAGGGGCAGGCGGCACCTATGTAGTCAGCTAGGGGTACGTAAAGCCATTGGGAAAGTTTCTAAGTGAAGCTAAGTGGGATGAATCTTTAGGGTGACTGGTGTGGTGCAGTATAGTGTTTATCCTTTAGTATTTAGGAGTGCCTATAACGTTGCCTTTAGCGATTGTCTATGTCCTTAATCTGCTCTTCATAGACATTTTCTTGTTTTCCAGCTTATGCCTTAGTCCAGTTATTTTGGTAATAGTATTGTAGAATTATCATATTCACCAGACTTTATGTCTGACCCCCTCTTTTCCATCCTTTTTCTCCCTTCAGGTCCGCAGGTTGGGCCAAGTTCTAGTGGAGTCTAGTTGGATCGCTTATCTTATGGAAAGCTTGGACTGCTGAAGTAAAGTCCAGCTTGTTATCTTTCTTTTTAATGGCTATTCATGTAATGGGATTATGTACTTGTTTTATCAAGATAGATATTGTACTTGACATTGAATGTGGTGTTATGATGTAATCAAACATGTTTTGACTTCTGCTACAATGAAATAAAGTTTTTGAATTTCCAAGTACTATTTTATATCTGTCTTGTTGTAATTTTACTGTTCTATATTCACTTAAAACCTCCATGGAAGTTAATGCATTCCCTTTGTGAGTGACATTAATGGACGTGGGGTGTTACAATAAACAATTCAACCATTCATCCATGGTTACCAGAACACTCGTTCAATCATGGTAAAGCACTCATAACATCCAGATTATATATGTCTCATGTAAACCATCCTAATCGAATTCAACATCCCTCAAGTACATGCCCCAGAGGCCTAAACCAATATCAGACAAGCACCCAAGAACATCTCCTTCGACTTTGGACAACCTACATGAGACAGTACAAACAAAATAACCAATCATCCATGACTGACTCTGGCTATCACCGTCAATCCTATTTTGAAACCGTCGTTAATCGTATGACGGCCAACCTTGCCACATGTCAAGGGCTAATGGCAACCCCAGTTCTAGAATAAACCTCATACACCTTTCAACGATACGTATGTTGTCCAACCTTGACAACTAGGCCTTTCAACGATACCCAAAGTACTCGACCTACAACCGGTCTTTTGTGTGCCCCCATCGTACCTTTGCTTTGAGCCTGCTAGAACTTACGACAACGATAATCTCTCGGCCTTCGCATCTCTAGTCATCAAACCTGATGACTTTCCATAGCTCAAGCAACCTTCTTAAGCAACCATTATCCACCAATTCACGACCTTTGAGTTGTCACCGTCCTCATTGGTCTACACCGTCAATGAACACATTTAACACTTCGAATATTCCCACTTGAATTCAGGTCGAAGATACAACATTATTGAGCCATACAGTATTAACATACTTAGGTCGTTCCAATGGACTAAGCTCCGTGACCTAATAATCCACCCCCAGACCCTATTTTAAAGCTTCATCCATCCAATCATAGGTCGTTCATAATCTAAGTCTCATAATGACCTAAACTTTGTAACGACCCAAAGCGGTACAACAGCCCAAGGCTTTGTAACGACCTAAGGCTTTACAATGACCCAAAACATTGTAACGACCCAAGGCGTTACTACGACTTAAAGTGTTACAATGATCGAAAAAATTGTAATGACCTAAGGCATTACAATGACCCAAAATCAGCATATTGCAATTCAACTCCGATTTCGACCAAAATTTCAGCAAACGATAGATCGACGAAACCAACTCACCCAAATCATCAAATATGACCACAAACATGGTATGAAACCATTATTAAATGAATATGACAATTATCACTAAAATTATGTAATTCGCTCCAAAAATCATGATGAATGGTCATATGAACAAAATCATGGATTTAACTTGCACACTCACATGACATATCATAGAAATTACTTATCTAACTTGCTAAATCAGATCATAGGATGATTCATGTGAAAATGGACTTAATACGACATAGATCTATGATAAAACACTTAAATATGATGTAAAACATGACCTAACATTCATATACTTCATTGCATCCATGTGAGCGATGTAAACCACTCACCGATTCTCCAAAACAAGCTAAAATTGATGAAATAAGAATCCAGATAGTAAGCACCTCGCACCAAACACCTTGATCCGATGAATACTTGCTTCAATTGATCTAGCCTCCAATGGTGTAGATCTTCAATTTCCCTCCTTGGATTATGATATTTAATGGTGGAAAGGTGTTAGAGGAAGGAGGAGCTCAAGACCTCCCAATGAGAGAATGGAAAATTCGAACCCTTTCTCATATCCCTTACCCCCTGTTTATAGTTTCCACCAACCCCTTAATGGGCCTTCCCAATTCAACTCATTTTACATTACCAAACCTGGACAACCAACTGAAAAAGCTTAAAATAGTGATTTCTCCCAAACCCTGAGCTAAATCTTTAATGTAACCACTCTACGGGAAGGAAATCATCAATTCCTTTCCAATGACACAGATCTCACCCTTTGATTTGACCTGAGTCAAAAGTTATGCCCTATACAAGACTGACAGGGGCAAAATGATCACAAACAAAATTAGTAAAAATTATGGACATGTCTTACATCCCCATAAGCAACATATCAAAAGATGAGAATAATCCAACCCTCAGGGAATAAAATAAAAATATTTTACGATCTTCCGATATGTAAAATGCGGGCTACTCATTTTCAAAAAAGAAAAAAATGCGGGCTATTACATTCTCCCCCCTTAAGAATTTCGCCCCCGAAATTCCAAGCAAACAGTGGCAACCACAACAATTCTGCATTCCTATCATCCATGAGAAGCCAATTTTATCATCCAAACTAGCAACCATCAAGCCATGCATCTATAGCCTTATCTTAGCACGCGGAATTCTATTAAACAACAACAAGATACAATGATATAACGATGACACGATCAAAGGGTCCTACCGACCAAGAGTTCTGGATGAGTCGCCTTCATACTCTCTTCTGTATCCTATGTACAATCATCGCCATCTTCACTCCATTGTACCTTGACTAGCTTAACCGTCTTCCTCCTAAGTTGTTTCGAGTCATTCCCTACAACACGAAGTGGCTTACGAAGTCTCGTAACTGCGATCTCTATTTCAGGATCTTCGTACTGCTTTGGAGGTACCACCACATTCGAATCATGCACAAACTTCCGTAGAAATGACACATGGAACACATAATGCACACTTGATATCTTCTCGGGTAATTCCAATCTATATGTGAGCTTCCCTATTCGCTCGACTATCGGAAATGGTTCAATGAACCTTGGAGCTAACTTTCCTTTACTTCCGAATCGAACCACATGCTTCAACGGTGAAATCTTCACGAAAACCATATCGCCTACGTCGAATTCCAAGTCTTTACGACGCTTATCGGCATAACTCTTCTCACGATCTTGGGCTTCCTTCATTCGTTGCCGAACGATCTCGATACAATCCGAGGTCTCTCTTATTATCTCTGGCCCAAGTACCAACTTATCCCCAGTTTCTAACCAACAAGCTGGAGAATTGCACGACCTTCCATACAATGCCTTGTATGGTGCCATTCCAATGCTGGATTGGTAGTTGTTATTATATGCAAACTCAACTAGATGTAGATGGTCTTCCCATGATCCTCCGAAGTCTAACACAGAAGCCCTCAGGAGATCTTCCAAAACTCGGTTAACCCTCTTGGTTTGACCATCTGTTTGGGGATGATAAGCTGTACTCAAGCACAACTCGGTTCCAAAGCTTCTTGCAAACTTTTCCAAAATCCACTTGTAAACAATGGATCTCGGTCGCTCACTATACTCTTTGGGACACCATGGAATCGAACTATCCATTTCACATAAAGTTCAGCCAATTTCGACGCAGTCGTAGTTGATTTGACAGGAATGAACCTTGCAATTTTGATCAAACGATCTGCAATGACCTTAATTCCTTCATTCCCTGCCCTGGTTCTAGGTAGTCCATCGATATCTGCTCCCACTTCCACGTAGGGACTTCCAATGGCTGATGCAAACCACTCGTCTTCTTCTGTTCAGCTTTCAGCAACTGACAGTTCATGCATCTGGAAATGAATTTTCCAATATCTCTCTTCATCCCCTCCCAATAGTAGACTCGCTTCATGTCCTGATACATCTTATTACCATCGGGATGAATCGTCAGCTTCAAGCGGTGACATTCTCTCAGAACCTTATCTCTCAATCCGTTAATATCAGAAACAACTAACTATCCTTGCTTTCGAAGATAACCTTCTCGATCGACCTTGAACCCTTTATCTTCTAGTTTCAGCTAAACTCGACAAGCTTTGCATCTCGCTTTTGGCTCTCTCCAATCCTTTCGACAAGAGTAGGTCTTATTGACAAGCTTGCCAACATTTGAGGTTCCAGCTCACACCTTGGCCTAAAATCGAACCTTTTCAAGTAATCAAGGCTCTTCCATTTCGAAAACATCGCTCCCAAACTTGCGGGTCTTCGATTCAACGCATCTTCTACTACATTGCCCTTGCCAGGAGTATAGGCTATACCAAAATCATATGACGCCAAAAACTCTAACCATCGTTGCTGCCGAAGATTCAAATCTTTTTGGGAGAAAAGATACTTCAACGACGTGTGATCCGTAAATAACTCGAATTGAACTCCCAATAGGTAATGTCTCCACATCTTCAGAGCAAAGATAATTGTCGCCAACTCTAAATCATGAGTTGGGTAATTCTTCTCGTGTGGCTTTAGCTATCGACTCGCGTAGGCCACAACCTTATCCTTTTGCATCAGTACCGCTCCAAGTCCAGTACCACATGCATCAGTGTACACAACCATCTCTTCATTCCCACCTGGAATGGTCAACACAGGTGCACTCGTCAACCTCTCCTTCAGGATCTCAAACGCTTGTTCACACTTCGTATCCTATGTGAACACTTAGTTCTTCTTCATCAATCCTGTTAACGGTGCAGCTACCTTGGAGAAATCCTTGATAAACCGTCGGTAATAACCGGCCAACCCAAGGAAACTTTGAACATCCATCGCATTCTTAGGCCTGTCCCAGTCCTGGATTGCTGCCACTTTAGCAGGTTCAACCGCTATCCCATTTCCAGAAACAACATGACCTAAGAATATTACTTCATTCTTGCAGAAGTGACACTTCGAAAACTTAGCTCTCAGTTGATGCTTTCGCAAGATCTCTATCACAACTCTCAAGTGCATCTTATGTTCTTCCTCATTTCTGGAGTAAACCATAATATCATCCATGAACACAAGCATGAACTTGTTCAACTGATCTCTGAACACTCTATTCATAAGATCCATGAAATACGCTGGCGTGTTAGTCAACCCGAATGACATCATCAACCACTCAAAGAAACTAGATGGGTCCTAAAAGCAGCCTTTGGCACACTATCCTTAACCACTCACAATTGGTGAAACCCCGTGGCCAGACCCATCTGAGAAAACACATTGGCTTCATGAAGCTGATCGAACAGGTCGTCTATCCTTGGCAACAAATACTTGTTCTTTTTGGTCACTTTGTTCTGCTCACGATAGTCCATACACAATCTTAACGAGCCATCCGCCTTGGATGCAAATACGACCGGTGCATCCCATTTGGTACACTCTCCGAATGAATCCTTTTCCTAAAAGGTCTCTAACTTGCACCTCCAACTCTCGCTGCTCCTTAGTCGCCATCCGCCTAAGAGGCATAACCATTGGTCTAGCAACTTCGACTAAATCGATCCTAAACTCGATCTCACGATGCGGTGACAACCCTTTGACCTCGTCAAAGACATTAACTTACTCATTAGCGATCAACACTGATGACATGTCATCTTGTGGAATCCCAAGCGAATATAGATAACTCACGAAGTCACCCTCTTCGCGCTTACATCTAATCAACACTTTTCGCCCTTCCACATCCCCGACCCTCACCTCTAGCTTCTCGCAATTCACCCTTGCCGCATACCTCTTGAGCCAATCCATGCCCAAGATGATCCCAAACCCAACGAGGTTAAGAATAAAGCAATCACACACAAAAGAGCAATCATGAGTCGACAACACTAGACCACGACATATCATGCAAAGATTTGACGAACCCCCAACTGGATTAGTCACTACGAAGGGTCTATCACAAATCTCGGGTTCTAAACCCAAGAGACACACAAGCTCATTGCAAATGAAGGAGTGCGATGCTCCAGTATCAAAAACACACGGAATGAAACACCATTAACAGAAATAGTACCTTTCACCACGACACCCTTTTCCTCAGTAGTAGGAGCCCTCGAAAAAGTCGGCACGAATTCCAAAGCACATGCCTTCACAAGCTGCTTTCCCTTAGCTGATTTTGGACAATCTTTCTTCTTATGCCCAGGCTTCCCACACTTGAAGCACTTCTTCTCAGCTTTACGATTCTTGCACTCATTCGAGTAACAACCCTTCTATTGGTAGTTAAAGCAAACTACCTCACTCTTAAGCTTCTTCTGGCCATCCTTTCCTTTATGTTGTTGCTGCTTCCTTTTCTTATTATTACCACCTTGCTATGGTTTCTAAATTTCTTTGGTCGCAGCGATAACATTAGCTTTTTCAGGAAACAAGCTCTCATGGCGAACAGCTTTTTCCACAATCTTCTCGAATGAATCATCAAGATGATCCACCAACGACCTTCCAATATAGGTATCCAGACCCATAACAAACTTCTCGTTCTTCTGATAGGGTGTATCAATGTAGGAACGAGCATATCTGGACAAGGCCTCGAAATCAGAAACATAGTCCAGCACATAACAACCATTCTGTTTCAGCTCTACGAACTTCTTGAACAAAGCCGACTTCTGAGCAGTGGAGATAAATTTTGCTTCAAACTTAGCTTGGAATTGCTCCCATGAAATTTCTTCCTATGGAGTCTCAAGCATGACTAAGTTCCACCATTCCATGGCCCTATCTTGCAGTTGCCCTAATGCAAGCTTTCTCTTGGTTGCACCATCCAAAATTAAGTCTCCAAAGATACGAACACAAGAATCCATCCACCTCTGAACCTCTTCAGCTGGCTCAGACCCTTTGAATTGTTTTCCTCCTAGAGATGTATAATCTTTGCATAGCATCGCAAAGTCCACCACTCTAGGCAACTGAACTCCTATGTCTACCATAGCTGCCACTGGAGCGGGGACCCTTCGCATGGATGCATACATCATGGCTTCAAACATGGCCAGGTAATTTGGTTCACCTCCATTTCCCCCTCCAGTATTAGCTCCCCTAACAGCGTGTCTTGATTCTCGTCTACTTATTCTAAATCTGTAATTTAGAATAATTTGCCACTTCCAAGAAAAACTACTAAAGAGATAAACCGCTACTTCTATATATGTTAATATATATCTAGTAAGCATCCAACTGAAATCTACAAGTACAACTCTCATACGTAATTATGTCTTAGAACTTTGGCCAAAATCGTTGACCGGGGCTCTGATACCAAATGTGACGACCGCCCATAACCCCAGCACTAAACAAGGGAAATAATGTGTTGAAGGGTGTGTCAGGCAGCTATGGACGATCATCAGAGTAGGTAAACAACATCAGAATCTATCGTAAAACTCACAACGCAACGATAAAATATAATAGAATATATTCAACAGGTAATAGTAATGAAGCATCATATAGCAAACTTTTGAAACTTCACAACATCCTGAAGGTTATCCAACAAATACCAAAGTTTGTACATAAGGCCTCACTACAACCCTCGTAGAGCACTCAAACAGCGGAATAGTAATAAAACTGGCACGCCAGCCTCCTGCTCACCTCCGCACAGCAGCATCGTCCTCACTAACAACTTGTAACCTGCTACTTAGTCTGCCCATCCACAACCGGATGAACAGCCCAAGGTAATAAGAGGAGACAAAAAACCTTGAGTTAAACAACAATCTTGGTGAGCGATAAAATAGCTAACAAACTTCAACAATAAAGTATATGAGAATAGGTAGATTAACAAACCAATCTACCAAACACCGGAGAAGAACTCAACTTTCGTCTTCCCCACATTGGACAGTGATAGCCTTTACGATAAACAATTCAACCATTCATCCATGGTAACCAGAACACTCATTCAATCATGGTAAAGCACTCATAACATCCAGATTATACATATCTCATGTAAACCATCTT
The DNA here is from genome assembly GCA_030737875.1 of Allium sativum. Classification (NCBI taxonomy): domain Eukaryota; kingdom Viridiplantae; phylum Streptophyta; class Magnoliopsida; order Asparagales; family Amaryllidaceae; genus Allium; species Allium sativum. Next base: position 7,628,632 of record CM060912.1, read on the forward strand.
AATCGAATTCAACATCCCTCAAGTACAAGCCCCAGAGGCCTAAACCAATATCAGACAAGCACCCAAGCAACATCTCCTTCAACTTTGGACAACCTACATGAGACGGTACATACAGAACAACCAATCATCTATGACTGACTCCGACTATCACCGCCAATCCTGCTTTGAAACCATCATTAATCGTATGACGGCCAACCTTGCCCCATGTTAAGGGCTAATGGTAACCCCAGTTATAGCATAAACCCCATACCCCTTTCAAAGATACGTATGTATGTCCAACCTTGCCAACTAGGCCTTTCAACGACACCCATGGTACTCGACCTACAACCGGTCTTTTGGGTGCCCCCATCGTACCTTTGCTTCGAGCCTGCTAGAACTTACGGCAACGATAATCTCTCGGCCTTCGCATCTCTAGTCGTCAAACCTGATGACTTTCCATAGCTCAAGCAACCTTCTTAAGCAACCATTATCCACCAACTCACGACCTTTGAGTTGCCATCTTCCTCGTTGGTCTACACTGATCAACGAACATATTAACACTTCGAATATTCCCACTTGAATTCATGTCGAAGATACAACATTACCGAGCCATACAATATTAACATACTTAGGTCGTTCCCCCCTTAGGTCGTTCCAACGGCCTAAGCTCCACGACCAAATAATCCACCCCCAGGCCATCTTTTAAAGCTTCATCCATCCACTCTTAGGTCATTTACGACCTAAGCCTCATAACGACCCAAAGCGGTACAACAACCCAATACATTGTAACGACCCAAGGCGTTATAATGACCCAATACATTGTAACGACCCAAGGCGTTACAACGACCCTAAGGATTGTAACGACCTAAAGTGTTACAACGACCGAAAACATCATAATGACCTAAGGCGTTACAACGACCCAAAACCTGCATATTGCAATTCAACTCCGATTTCGACGAAACCAACTCACCCAAATCATCAAATATGACCACAAACATCGTATGAAACATTATTAAATGAATACGACAATTATCACTAAAATTATGTAATTCACTCCAAAAATCACGATGAATGATCATATGAACAAAATCATTGATTTAACTTGCACATTCACCTGAAAGATCATAGAAATTACTTATCTAACTTGTTAAATTAGATCATAGAGTGATTCATGTGAAAATGGACTTAATATGGTGTAGATCTATGATAAAACACTTGAATATTATGTAAAACATGACCTAACATTCATATACTTCATTGCATCCATGTGAGAGATGTAAATCGCACACCGATTCTCCAAAACAAGCTAAAATTGATGAAATAAGAATGCGGACAGCAAGCACCTCACACCAAACACCTTGATCCGATGAATCCTTGCTTCAATTGATGTAGATCTAGCCTCCAATGGTGTAGATCTTCAATTTCTCTCCTTGGACTATGATTTTTAATGGTGGAAAGGTGTTAGAGGAAGGAGGAGCTCAAGACCTCCCAATGAGAAAACAGAAAGTTCAAACCCTTTCTCATATCCCTTACCCCCTATTTATAGTTTCCACCAACCCCCTAATGGGCCTTCCCAATTCAGCCCATTTTGGCTTACCAAACCTGAACAGCCAATGAAAAACCTTAAAACAGTGATTTCTCCTAAACCGCTGAGCCAAATCTTTAGTGTAAACACTTTACGGAAAGGCAATCATCAATTCCTTTCCAATGGCGTAGGTCTCACCGTCTGATTCGACCTGAGTAAAAAGTTATGCCCTGTACAAGACTGATAGGGGAAAAATGGTAACAAACAAAATAGGTAAAAATTATGGACATGTCTCACATCCCCATAAGCAACACATCAAAAGATGAGAATGATCCAACCCTCATGGAATAAAATAAAAATACTTTATGGTCTTCCGATACGTAAAATGCGGACTGTTGCACCATTCCATCCCTAGAATCAAACCATAGCCCATAAATATGCATTGCACTCAAACTCGATGTCCATCACATATATTCTCAAACCTCGACAAATCATAAACAGATGAGGCATGCACCCAATGGGGTTTGAGACAACAACGGGATCCAAAACCATACTAGTACTACGGTGTAGAGACTCAATCACATAATCATATATAAAAGAATGCGAAGCGCCAGAATCAAAAAGAGTCCTAACAGGATGATCGGAAAGAGAAATCAAACCTTTAACATAAACTTTCCTACCTCTGTCCGGTACACTGGCCTCGAGAGCATGTACCTGCCCTCTAGAATATCTTGCCCTTTGGCCCTATCCTTGCTTCTTCAGGCACTCCCTAGAATCGTGTCCGACCTCACTAAAGTGGAAACAAGCAATCTTCCTTTTTCTGCTATCTTTGACCAAATCACCTATGTTCCCACAACTGTTATACTTCTTCTTGCCTTTATTTGAACTTTATTAGGCTTTCCTTGTTTCATCTATGTTCCCTTCTTGGGCCACCATTTTTCTCATCCTTGGCTGTGCTCCTCAGCCCTAACTCCCTAATACTCCTCTTTTCCATCCTTGTGTAACATGTTAACACGCCTCTCGAAAGCTGCCTCCATCGCACGAAAATCCTTACGAAGCTTGAGAGAAAATTAGCCACAGGTGGAACTACTACGGCTACAAATGGAGGTTAGGCACTTCCTGGCCCTTCGACATGTGTCGTAGTTTTAACATGCCTACCGAACCATGCCGTAATAGGGATACCCTTCGGGAAGAATAATTTCCGCAGACATGCTGAAAAGAAAAGGAAAAGGGACTCGAGCAGAGAATCGAAAGATATTATATGACTTTGGGGAATATGTTTTTCAAAAACAAACTTTCCTTTGAAATTTTTTTCTTTCTAAAACCTTTTGAAAACAATTTTCAAAACCTTTTATCCGGTCTTGTAACCTTTAGCTCTGATACCAAATGTTACACCCCACGTCTGTTAATGTCACTCTTTAACAGAATGCATTAAGTTTCGTGAAGCGTTATAGGTAAACAAAACAGAATCTCACAAGACAAATATATATAATAGCAACGTAAATTTAAAATTATATTTTTCCAACAGAAAACAACATGGTCCAAAATCCAGTTACAACATTAGTTTAAAATACTAGAATAAAATACATCAAATAAAAGCATCTGTCTTGCAATAAAAACCATCAGAGTATAGAAGTAAAAAAGCCATAGTCCCAATAAGTAGCCATAAACAAGTAGATAGGTAGTCAAAGCAGTACATCTAAGCAATATCCAAACTCCAAGCTGAAAACAGAAGAGAGAATCCTAATCAAGCCTGAGCGTTCCCGCCCTAAGAACCTGGGGGGAAAGCAGGAAACAAAACGGGTTAGACATGAAGTCTGGTGAGTCCAGTTACTTTTATCATATAAATAACTAAAAGCATCATGACAGGCAAATAAATTGGATGAGAGATAATAGTATCATAAAATAGGTATAACAGACTGAACAGGATAAGTAGGGTGAACTGAACCGATTATGCTTCTCAAATACTTTTCTCTACACCAATACTAGTATAACAGATATGATCCCAATAGTACATATGGTAGACTTAGATGTACTTCTAGTGATGGGTTTTACCCAAACATTAATAACAGGTACCCCAACAAAAATAACGGGTGTTAACCCAACCATAAACCATGGGCGCCTAAACAAGCAGGACTAGATGTACCCTAATTACTACCCCCAATCGATCGGCTCCCTATCCTATTATTACCTGTGTCGGCCCCATAGTAGGGTGTATCACTCCCTAAAGTGGTAACCCCTAGAAAGATACAGACCTATTTACTGCTGTTACAATGTCTTATTTTCCCGAGCAAGCTGAACCCATGCACGCACATGACTCCGTTGGAACGTGCCATCAGAACACCTCCACATATATAAACCTCTTATAATCATCTCAGTAAGTGTGCCCTGACCCCCACTAGTTCGGGCCCCCCATGATAACAGTATGGATTACTGACTGATACGTGTCCCATACAACAGATGCCACAAGCCAATCCCTAAGCTTGTACCCCAACTACTAGGATTTTAACAGGTTATGCATAACAGTATAACATGCCCGCATAACCCCAACATATAAAACAGGTTAAGTTTACTGGGTTCATATAACCCCCCATAGATTTAACATATTTAATAATCCTCTCCGATTCAACCAAGTTTACTTAACCCATACACAATTTATCAGGTTCATATGACCCCACAGATTTAAACAGGTTAAGCATTACAGTTTCATTACATGTTTCACTTAATCTAATTATTAAGCCTACATATTCACATGCCCCCAACTCTCAAGTCATAATTCATAGTATAAGATATGCCCCAAATTTTAGTCTTTAGATCACAGTATAGGTTATGCCCCAAATCCCAGTCATAATTCATAATACATGCTATACCCCAATTTACCCTTCCGAACCATTCCCAACTTCGTTCGTTCACATATTTCAGCGATAGGCCTAGGCTTGAAGGTAGCCTAGGCTATAAAAATAAAAAGGGAAAGAGGGAGAGAAGAGAACAGAAATAGGCATAACAATAGAATAGGCATATGATAATAGAAATAGGCATATTAAAAATGGGCATATAAGAACTGAACAACAGATAAGGTGTACATGTAATGGCAGATCTGTTTATGTATGAATTAGATTCTTAACAGGTATAGATTTAGATTGAGATTTATAAACATGTCAGGATTACTTGTTAAATGTTTATTTCTAAAATTAACATGAAATCGCAAAGATTGGATCTAAAGAACAGAGAATAACAAGTAAATGTTTGCAGAAAAATTTCTTGTCTGCATATAAGCTATTGTTGAAGAAAAATAGGCTAACTCAATCCAAGCAGGGGCAACATCTCGTTGTCTCCATTGTTTTAGGTGAATAAAACAATAGAAATGAGGTCCTATTTATAGCCTTAAGCCGATGAATCTCGTTCAGAAACAAGCCCAGGTTCAGGGAATGAACCTGGCTGGATCCGGGGTGGGTCGACCTCGGTGTCGACCCTGGGGTCGACACCCCCTTGAGTGTGTCGACCCATGGGTCGACACCCTTGGGGCGTGGGTCGACCCCCAACGGGTCTCAATCCCGCGTCCCTTTCCCGTTTCGGTTTCGAATTGTTTTGAATTTTCTGGACTTGATTTAGTTATATATATTTCTCTTATACATATACAAACTTCTAAGCTTAATAACTTTCTCATACGTTGTTCGTTTTACGCAAACTCGGAGTTTATCTTAAGCAGAATTTCGAGATGAATGCAATGGCGCAGTCCATTTTACTTAATTCCTAATATTTAATTAAGTATCTTTAGTTTATCATTACAGTTTTCTTTAAAATTACGGGGTTTTACAGGATACGAACCATGGGATGCAAAGCATTGTGATGCTGGCCATAGGATGTGAAGCATTGTAATGAGAGGCACAGGATGCGAAGCATGTGATGCATAGCATGGTGTGAGGTGCGAGATGCGAAGCATAGTGATGCGGAGCATGGGATGTGAATCACTGGATGAAGAGCATGGTGATGCGAAGGTTGGATTATGGAATCGATCGGTGCGTGTTGCATAAGCTTTTGGAGGTGATTGGCACGTGCTGGGTGAGCGATCCTCAATATTGATGAATTTCACATCTGAGGGATACAAAATTCTACCGAAGGCCCGACTAAAATGTCAGTTAACATTTACCCCTAAAGTATGTCTTGTGTTAATAGGACATGTTCTCAAATAAGACAAGTATGGCGATGGCCGAAAAGAACTCCATGTTGTGCTTATCGATTGGTCATAACCTTTCCGTTGAGTTGTACGTCGGGAGTGCGCTGCTTCGCAGTGGTTGAGACGCATTGTTGAAGATTGTTGGTATGAGTTTGGGATTCCAGCATTGTTGAGAGTTTTGGCTCGTCTGGATCTTGTAGCTCGTGCTGGAACCTGTCTGAGGCGTCTAATCTCTGTCGATTTAAGAAATTAAACGTTAGTTGTCGACTCTCGATTGCACCAAAGTGCAAACGGTTCATTGTCGGGTCAGTACCACTTATGCACTCACACGTTTGCACGTGGTTTTGCGCGATGAAATCTTGTAGCTTGTTAAAGTTCGTCGGGGTCCTGACGGATGTATGTGCTGAACTGGTCGATTAAACCTTTGGTCAGTTGAGGAAAGATTGATATGGTTCTTAGCGGAAGTCGAGTGTACCACAGGAGTGGTACAACCTCAAAAAAGATGAGGAAACAGTTGCACTTTACAATGTCTGTGGCATGAGTGAAATCCATACGATACTCATAGCGGTGTATGAATTCTCGAGGGTTCGAATTCCCTGAATAAGCTTATGTTTATGGCATATTGAAATTCTGGGACCATTCGGCATTGAGCACGTCTTGAGTGAATGGGTTACATCTCGCACTGGTTTCCCAATCGTTGGTGACGTGACCCCGAGATTCTTTCAGGATGTTGCGAAGTAGTCTAGCGAGAACTAGAGTTCAAGTCTCCGTCGGGATGCAGCGGTTGTGATTCGACTCAAGAGTGGGCAGCCTTGGACGTCCCCTAGGATGAATGTCATCTTGTTCAAAAGAATATTTGGCACCATTTGTCCGACTCTCCTACAGCTGACGATCTGACCTGGTTTGCAATGCATAGCGTAGGCGACAAGTTCTGAGTGGAAATGGATCGACCTTGCACGACAATGGGTTAAGCATTGACCTGCTGACCAAAGTTAGGTCCAAGTTGGAAGTGATTGAAGCGGGGGGTACCATGAATAGAAATAGGGATGGAGCTCGGTGAGAGGTAGTTTGGCGGAGGCTGGATGCCCAAGTCTGTCTGAAGAAGGAGAATGTCTCGTTGAGCATATTGTTGAAGTCGTTATGTTTAATCCGATGTTCTGGTGGATTTTGTCGATAAGGCATCATTGAGTCTCGCCCAACTTTCTTGACATCTCAACGAATTGGGCTCGATCGGCAAATGGGTCGAGGTTGGGAGCACCAAGGTAGGTTGGAGCTTCAGTGAGTGGAGGTCGAGGAGGAAATTCCGAATTAGGATCGACAGTGGAAGGTCCAACCATGGGGTTCTTTCCTTTGTTCATCATTGTCTATTGGCTTGGTCGGTAAGTCTGAGAAAACTTAAGTAACGTCCCAAGTCTCGGTGATTGAGTAGAAGGAAAGGCGAGGTTTTGATTCCTCAAAGGAAGTGACAGAAAGTCGACCGTAGATGCATGCTTTACTCTCCCCTACTTGTAGCATGATGTGCACGTAAAAATGCACATTTATATTCATATATTTATTCTTGTTTAGTTCTAATAAATGTCATATGTGGGTATTTTATCATGTTTAAACCATAATTCAATTGATTTCAAAATATCATACATTCATCGTCATACAAAGGAAAAATGGTCATTTTTGTGCTTAAGTTATTTTGAGAATTTATACTTGGACATTTTTCATTGTTTTTGTAGACATTTGGTGCATTGGAAGAGAGATTCGTAAAGATTTATATGCATAAAAAAGGAATGAAGAGGAAATAATTCTCATACATAATCATGGAGGACCACACTTACTACGCTTAAAAGCTAATGGACAAATTAATGGATGATAAAGCTTCAGGAAAATTTGATGATGGAGTAATTAAACCGTGATGATCGAATCGTGGCCACAGTTCCTAAAGGGCGTTCTTGGTAGCACACTAAAGTTGATTTAGGGTTTTTCGCATGTATAAATAACCCATGTATGTTGATGTAAAAATCACCTTGGATTTTATTTAGTTTAGAGTGGCTGAAATCAAAACCTCTTTGTCTTCCATGGCTTCTTAGCCATTTCTTTTTTGTAATCTCTCATTTTAATGCAATCTTAATTTGTTGTTTTTTATTTACATGTTATTTTCTTTTCTATAGGTAGTGTAGTTTTATTTTATGCCATTAGTTAGTTAATATCTTTTCTCCATTACTTACTCGTTGTTCTTCAATGTTGAAATCTATTTGTATTGAAATAATAACACAAATGGGGAGCTAAACCCCTATAATTTAGGGGTGATGAAGCTTTTCCTCTCATTAATTTAGATTCAACGTGAATTTGTATGAATGATCTCTTTGGATTTAATGGGAATGGATGTTTTTGTGTATTTGTGTTTCATATTGAATTTAATAGCCTCTTTTGTTCATTTCATAACATTGAGGCTATGTTTATGACATAAACAAAAAATTGCCTCTTTATCTAAAATTGTGATTATGGCAATGAAATGAGGTTTAAGTTGAAATTTGATGATCTATATTACTAACCAATAGTAAATAGATCATACTTAAATTAGATTTTAGTTTCATTTCGATGGCTGTTTCATAAAAGTTAAAAAGTTAGATTAATTGTGTATTATAGCTTGACGACTTATTTTGTGTTAATTATTAGTGCAAATAAGTAATGCTTATGATAATTACATAATTAATCTTACTTAGGTTATTGAGAGATCTTCGTATTATTTTATGTTGAACAATGTTGAAAGAGAGAAAAGTGAAGTTGCCCCTAAATTGGTTTTAATCTCATAGTTTTAATATATATTTTAGTTTACTTTTTTTTCTGGTACTTAATCACAATCCGAATTTTGGTTTAATTTGACCGAATTTAATTAAAATTATTTCTTTCCCTGTAGATCGACTCGTATTCGCCACGTACTAACAATTGTATGTCGTGCGCTTGCGGTTTATTATCACGATATTTCATACGACGGAATTTTAATTCATAAAATATTCATCGTCAAACAAGTTTTTGGTGCCGTTGCCGGGGAAAGAATTTAATTTTGATTTTAGTCTTTGAATTAATTTTCTTGTTTGTTGTTCTTATTTCTTAAAAAAAATTGTGTTATTTCATTGTGTACTTTGTTAACTTCTTTTTATTCACTTGCATTTGTGTGTTTGTTGTTTTTGTTGTTTGTGTTCTCATAGTGCTCTTTTTTTTATTAAAAAAAATTGTTTGTGTGTATTTTTATTTGGTCATCTCTGGAAAAATAAAATGTGTGTGTTTTGTGTACTTCCTTTAGTCTTTATATAAAAAAACTTGTGTTTATTTTATTTTCTTGTGTTTGTGTGTATTCAATTGTGCAATTGTGCATCGTTTGTTTTTGGTGTTTCCATTGGTGATTTTTTTTAAATAAAATAAAAATTATTTCTTTCCTTTTGACCCTTTTTAATTTTCTTTCCCTTCTCTGCCTTATATTTGCTGATTGCATTACTCCTTTTCTTTCCAGTAATTAATTAACGTTATTGCTTTCCAATTCTTCATTTCTTTGTCCTCTCTGATTTATTTCCCAAATTCTCTTCATAATTACTTTCTTTCTTTTTTCTTTTTTCAAATCAAAACAAAATAAGAAAATATACAAATTTCTTTTGGTTTCTTTCTCCTTTTGTTTTTAGTCTTCACCTTGGATCGCGTCCATTGTCATAACTTTCCCTTATCTGCCTCTGCTTTATTTATACACCACAATTTCCATCACTCAGATCCCATATCATCCACTTCAACACCTTCTTCTCTACAATCTTCCAAAATCCTTTTCCATCTTCTTTAATACCTGACCAACTATCTCCACGCAAATTACACAACTCCATACCCATCTTTCATAACCTACACAAACAATTCTGCGCAACCCTACATCACCAATTCAGTCAAAACTACCTATAGATTGCCTCAGTAAACCTTTGCACCTCCCCCTTCATCCTCAAATCCGAAGTTCCAATACCACGCCTCATCACTCAACACTACCATGAACTGCCATCGTCCACCTTCGACGAAGCGTCAGAAACCATCCAATTCCACCCTTCACTACACCAAAACAACCCCTTATTTCTGCCTCACTCAACCTCTAACCAACATCACAAATACTATCCATCACAAACTACCTCACAAAAAAAAAGAACAGAAAAACAAAAAAAAAACAAAGAGCATCAGTTCCGCCGACCTGCTTCACTGTTTCATCTCAACAAACCGCAAATCCCTTTCTGCCAAAACCACCTTGCGCCTTCCTCAAATAGCATTTCAAACCACTGAACCCCAAACCGCCTTCATCAATCACAACGTCGCTAGCCATAAACCCACCACCGACTTTAAGACCTCATACCCTAATTTGTAAAGTTCAAATCCAGACCAGAAAAAAAGGGAAGCGGCGCAAGCCCATATTGATTTCTGTTTGGCTATAAATTCTCTTGGTTGCTGGGAAATAGAGTGTTTGTGATTTTATTATAAAATATAAGGGTGGGCGTGAGCTTTCTTTTGGGTTAGAATTAGTGGCATGGAAAAGGCTGAATTTTCTTTGGTGCGTGAATCTGTCTGTATTTAACTGGGTGCGGTGTACTGTAATTATTTTGGCGATATTTGTTCCATCCTTTTGGCATTGGTTGATTTGTACAAATAAAGAAAGGATCTAGATTTTTTATTGGTAAGTTTGTTTCTTTGTTTGTTCCTTGATTTGTTCCATGATTTGTTCCATCTTGTTGACGTGTTATCGCCTTTATTTTGAGGTGGGGTCGGAAGTTTGTTTCTTGGTTTGTTTTCGTTTAGCTTTGTTTTGTTTTGTTTTCTCAAATCCCTTTCCCTTTTCTTGTCATTTATTTTCTTTTCTTTAAAAAAAAGTTCGGTTTCTTTCATAGTTTCTTTTGTTTTAAAAAAAAGATTAAATATCGAAGTGACTAATTCAAGCGGTAAATAAGGAATTCAGAAATCAAGCGAATTGCAAACAATCTGATTAGACCCACACAAAGAGTTCAAACAAGCGATAAGAGATTCAAGAGGTCAATCAATTTGAATTGTTGGAGCAGTTGCAACAAGTGGGGTGTGAGCGCACTAGCGCTGCTCAGTTGCATTGGAAGGACTGCCGATTTAGGTGAGAATTTTCTAAACTCTACAAGAACTGCTACTGCTTGAAAAAAATAAAATATATAAAAATAGCTTGTAAAGATTTTGTGCAGGTTCGTAAAAAGTAAATTTATTTCTGCAATTTCTAGTTCTGTGGCTGTTTGAGACTGTTCGTTCTGTGATTGATTAAAATATTCCAAAAAAATGCATTCATCTTAGTTTTGTTTTTATTTTCTAAGGACTTCATTATATTTTGACAAACTGGTTTATTTTTAACGGATTATTTCTCGATGTCTAGACTACAGCAGAGTAATAACCGCTTATAAATATTACGGTGATTCGTAAATATTATATCGGTTGTTCCTCTGAAGGTACTTAAACCTTCGGTTGCATTGCTAGGGTGATTCCTGGTGCACCGATAACTTCCGTCCGTCAACTGGCTGAGAGATATTTTGTTGAAATAAATCTAACCGTCATTATATAATTCTAGAAAAATTGTAAATAAGTAGTTTGCACTAGGTTCATCCATAATTACAAAAATAACAACAATTTTTTTTCTTTTGTGAGTATTTCTTTTTCTCTCTAAAAAAAAGATTTTCAAAACAATTTTCGTTTTTGCAAAAAAAAAAAAAAATTCTTCTATTCTCTTCGAAAATTTGTTCTTTCTCGTTTTCTCTTATTGTTTGCGCTAGTGTATGCGTCGTTGGACTCATGATCCTTCAACTAATCGTTTAATTCGAACAAACATTCTTTCTACCATGGCCGAAGAAAATCCCCCTCGACCTCTTATGGTTATGTACTTCCCCGATCGAGTTTCTATTCCTTCTTGCATCATATTACCCGCCCCAATGGGAAACCACTTTGAAATCAATTCAAACCACACAAATACTCTTTCAAAATTCGGTAATCTTGAACGTGATGATCCTTACATTTTTTTAACCAAATTTGAACAATTTTTTGCAACCATGAAATTTCAACAACTAAGTGACGATGGAATCAAACTTAGGTTAATTCCATTGGCACTTACCGATTATGCTGAAAAATAGTTGTATCGCTTGCCTTCAAATACGATTGGAACTTGGAATGAATTTGTGAATGTTTTCTTAAAGAAATTTTTACCTCTTGGAAAAAACATCCAAAATTCGAATCGAAATCGTTAATTTTCATCAATTTGGGGGTGAATACTTTGCAAAATATTTCGAAAGATTTAAAGAACTGCTAGTCAAATGTCCACATCACAATTTTGAAAAATGGACTCTTTGTCAAATTTTATACGATGGACTCGAAAATAACTCTCGAACCATGCTCGGATCGATGTGCCAAGGAAATTTTCTAGCCTAACATCACGATGCCGCTTGGCAATTTCTCGAAAATTTGGCCGAAAAATCAGCTCAATGGGAAAGATCTAACAAGAAATCGGTTTATTCCCCATCAAATGCTCATTCGGTAGGATCCTCAATAGCTTTAGAAGCGAAAATAGACGCAATGTTAACCAAATTTGATAATGTCCTTTCATTAACTCAAATAAATCAAGCTCAAGCGTCTCAGCATTCATGTTACAAATGTAACGATCCTAACCACATCGCCGATCAATACCCACATTCATTAGAACAAACTAACGCATTTAACAAAGCTAGAAATGACCCATTCTCCCTAATATACAACCTGGGTTAGAGAAATCATCCATACTTCTCTTGGACCCCAAACAATGCAAATTCGAATTTGGTTCGACCCCCTTTTCAACCATTTTCGAATAATCCTTTAAATCCTCCCTTTCAACAAACTCAATTCCAAAATCTTGTGCCACCTCAAAATCAAGCGCAACAATCTTTTGTTCCCCAGGACGATAAACGATTGACGTCACTTGAAAAGTCTCGAAGAATTGACTAAAGCAACTACTCAAAATCTCCAATCAAATAGCAATCTGCAAAACTTATTGACTTCATGCATGCAAAACACAAGTCAGTCATTCTCTAAACTTGAAATGCAAATGAGTCAGTTAGCTACTTCCATAAGTGAACGGGAAAGAGAAACTTTCCCGAGTTAACCCATTCCAAATCCTAGAGTCAAAGTCCTAATCCAAACCAAGCTCATGTCATCCAGGATAGCAATCAAACTCAGTTGAATGCTATCACAACTTTACGATCCGATAAGAAAATTGATAATCAAGTTGAAAATCCAAATAACTTACCTAGTGTTCCTCTCGACTCTTCTAAAACCACGAATGATCCCGATCCAAATTCTGAGTCCAGTTCTGCTCCAACTCAAGTAGACCGACCTACTGAGTTTGGCATTCCGTTTCCTTATCATCTTTTACCAAAGAAACATTCCGACCAAACGGAAAAGATGTTGGAAATTTTCAAACAAGTGAAGGTTAACATCCCTCTTCTTGATATCATTCAACAAGTCCCTACCTACGATAAATTTCTCAAAGACTTGTATACCCAAAAAAAGCACACTCATGTACCCAAGAAAGTCTTCTTAGCCGCCGGACTTAGCGAAGTCTTAACCCAATTAGTCCCGATCAAATATAAAGATCCTGGATGCCCTACGATCTCATGCATTATATGTGATAAAACAATTAACAAATGCCTAGTTGATTTGGGTGCGAGTGTCAATTTGATTCCATATTCTGTTTACTAACAACTTGGTTTGGGTGAACTTAAACCAACGAAAATAACTCTTCAATTTGTTGATCGTTCAATTAAGAAACCCGTTGGAGATATTGAGGACGTACTCATCAAAGTTGGTCAATTCATTTTCACTATCGATTTTGTTATTTTGGAAATGCAACCTGTCAATAATCCAATGATTCAAATTCCATTGATTTTAGATCAACCCTTTTTGGCTACTTCAAATGCTTTAATAAACTATCGCAATGGTTCAATGAAAATCTCTTTTGGAAACATGACTCTAGATCTTAACATTTTCAATCTTGAAAGTCATTTGAATGAATCATGTAACCAAACCTTGGAAGTTAATGCCATCCACGAAAACTCTGAAAACGAATCCATTGATCTTAATGATGAGCTCGAGGCCAAGTACAATTTTTTTTCCAAGATGCTCCTAACGAAGTCGAACACACGCTTCCATTTGAACCGCTTTCAGTTGAGTCCAAATCTCAACAAAGTTCTTTGATCGAGAAACCACCAAAGTTGGATCTTAAACCTTTTCCCGATCACCTTAAGTATGTATACTTAGGTTGTCCTGTCATAATTTCTACAAATTTAACTCATGATTAAGAAATTTCTCTTCTCTCGGCTCTTTCTAAAAACAAAGATGCAATCGGTTGGTCCATTTTTGACATCGAGGGAATTAGCACCACTAACATTCAACATCATATTCACTTAATCGGTGAAGCCAAATCCCCTCGTGAAGCGCAACGTAGGCTTAACTGAAACACCCACCTCCGTTAAGGTCACTCACAAAGGGAATGCCTTAACTTCGGTGAAGCGCTTTAGGTAAAAGATGCAGATAAATTACAAGACAGACAAATAAAACAGCGGAAAATAAAGTCATTTTATTAACAATGTGATTCAGTCAAGCTTTTACAACAATTTTCTCAAATCATACTTAAAAGTAATACATAGAACTTCTGTCTTGATTTAATAACTTCCAAGTGTAAAAGAAGCACAAAAATAACAATGACATTCCCCAATAAAGCATGAGTCAGCCATAGTAGTGGAAGAGAGAGTCCAAAGCAAAACATCGACCACCTTCGAGCTTGAAAAGAAAACTGAGCTAAGTGGTAACGTTTCCTCCCTGAGAACCCGGGGGGGGGGGGGGGGGAATGGAAGAAAAGAGGCGAAACAAAATTAGGTCAGACATGAGTCTGGCAAGTCTTGTGATTATTTAGCATATAAATGATAAGAGAACCATGACATGAATAAACTGGATGCAGGACAACAACAAAGAAATAAGGTAACATAGGATAAGCATAAGGTATGATAAGGCAAGATAAACTGAATGCGCTCCTACTCTTTCTTTGCTTCGCTACTACCTTGTTAATCCGATTTTTATATCTTTCTCTGCACTACCTAACTAGTGCCCGAACTAGTAATCTATATAAAATGATAATATTACAACGTGATCCCAATCCCCACAATTGTGGTAGCCTTTAGGCGTACATCTAGTATGAGGATCTTACCTCAATCAGCCTAATTGCCATGAAGATGTTAGATGTACCCTTACAACCCTATCGATCGGCTCCATACTTGTATTAAAGTTCCATTTGTCTGTGTCAATCGGCCCTCTCTTGCGTGTAGATACCCCGTGCTGGTCCCACTATAAGGTGCATCAATACTTATGATAGCGACCCGACATGATTCAAGATGCACAATGTATAACTACTGGTACCCAGTGCCTGCTTTTTTCTACGTCGGAGTACGTGCACGCCCGTAAACCGTCGGAACCTACACTGACGTACACCCTGCCGTTGTTTTGACCGCTTATAATCAGCCCAGTAATCGTGCCCTACCCTGCCTAGTTTCAGGGTACCATGATACATCTATGTGGCTTACTGCTGAAATGGGTCCCCGTTACTAGGGTTTCCTACCGGTTAAGTTTTATGGGCCTATATTTACTAATATTACCCACCAACCCGATATGTACTTAACCCTCCACTGATTCAAGCATGTTTACTTAACGGTTAAGTTTATGGGCCTATATGTACTGATATTACCCACCTACACGAGATGTACTTAACCCTCCCATCGTTTCAAGCATGTTCATTAATGGTTAAGTTTGTGGGCCTATATGTACTGATATTACCCACCTATACGAGATGTACTTAACCCTCCCACTGATTCAAGCATGTTTATTTAATGGTTTAGTTTTGTGGGCCTATATTTACTTATATTACCCACCAACCCGATATGTAATTAACCTTTCCACTGATTCAAGCATGTTTATTTAATGGTTAAGTTTTGTGGGCCTATATTTACTATTATTACGCACCAACCCGATATGTACTTAACCCTCCCGCACATTACATAATATTGGTTAAGTGTTGTCCATTCATGTTAACTTAACCCACTCATTCATCAGGTCATGTTAGTTAAGCGTTTCTTATTAACTTGACCCTCCTTACTTATCATGTTGGATCGGTTAAGTGTTTCCTATTAACTTAACCCCGTTTGTTCATCAAGTTATATTGGTCAAGTGTTTCTTCTTAACTTAACCCCACGTATTCATCTTGTTGTATTGGTTAAGTGTCATCAATCAATTCAAGTTAACTTAACCCACCTACGTGTCATGTTACTTTGGTTAAGTGTTGCCTTCTTGTGTTAACTTAACCCTACCACAAATCAAGTTATATTGGTTAAGTGTTGCCCTCCTGTTTTAACTTAACCTTACCACAAATCAAGTTATATTGGTTAAGTATTGCCCTCTTGTTTTAACTTAACCTTACCACAAATCAAGTTATATTGGTTAAGTGTTTCTAAATTTACATAACCTCACCCACTTTTCTAATTAACATGTTATAACGGTTAAGTGTTCTAAATTTACTTAACCTCGCCCACTTGTCTAATTAACATGTTATAACGGTTAAGTGTTCTAAATTTACTTAACCTCATCCACTTATCTAATTAACATGGTGTATTGGTTAAGTGTTTCCTTAATTAACCTAACCCTATCGTTACTGTCTTAGCTTTAATTCTTTTATTAAAGCACCAACCACTCACATTAGACAGGTGTTGTTACGGTAACTGGATGTGCCGGTCGGTTCCGGGCAGTTTTACACCGTAACTCAATCTAACCTCGGGTTCTTTCGGGTTCAATGCGCTAACCTCTCACATTAGATCTATATTGTTACGGTTGGTGGATTTGTCGGGCGGTTCCGGGCAGTCTTATTCTGTAACTCAATCTAACCTCGGGTTAGGCATATTCGTCTTTTACTAAATTTACATATTTATCCTTTTATGTAAATTATCAACAATTTATTGTCATGGCCCACTTTCCCTCTAAATCAATCTCATAATTTTAGTTATAAAAATTTATACCACTTTTATGCCATAAACCATTTACATGTTTATAAGCCAAATATGACAATTATATGTAATTTCATGTTTTTCCCCAACGTTACCCCCGTTAAACGTTCACACAAATCACATAAAATGTTAGAGTCGGTACATAGCCTAATCTTATACACAAAAGGGGAAAAAGAGGAACATGTAATAATTCCAACATCATAAAAGTATGGATCTAACTACACATGTATCATATGAATTTGGCATAGAAAAATATACATATAATTATGAACTTGCAAATTTAGATCTATTCAACATGAATCATGAAATAGGGATTTTACATAAAACTACATAAACTTAAAATTAGACATGTAGTTGCGAACTTGCAAATCAGTTGGATGAAATCTAACATGAACCTAATCATATTAACATGTAGTTTTGGATCATATATGTGAACATGGTTAAACATAGCAAAATCCCTAAATTATCATACAACATATAAGTGTCATTACCAAATCATACAATTTGAAATGTCATCACCAAATTATACAATATGGTATGTCATCACCAAATTACACAATACGATATTCCATCGCCAAATTATAATATGTCATCGCCAATTTATGTCATCGCCAAAGTACACAACATAATATGTCATTGCCAAATTACACCATACATGGATTCATTGCCAAGCGTTTAACATTTATCATCAAATTACTTACAACATGATCACCACTTAGCATGATAAGAATCATAGTCTCAATCAATTCAGTTTTAACAAAAACGATAGGCATAGATTTACATTAGGCGATGTTCTACATCCATTTATTTAGTCATGATTCTAATATCATTTAACTCTAAATGATAACTGGACTTACAAAAAGGAGACTAGTCTTGTGTTCAGGGATCTGTATTCTGAATTTGGATAGCTCTCCTTTGTTGTAGACGTTGAATTCTCTTAGTTGAATTAGATTTGATTTAATTTTATTCTTGCTTCTATCTTGCTTTCTAGTTGAATGGGAATGGCGGCTACTCTAGGTTGAGTGTTGACAGCATTACGGTCTTAGGAATATTTTTGTGTGGCTTAGGGTTTTACATTTAGGTTGCTTATATAGAATTTTAATTAAATAAGAGCCGTCAGATCAACATAGGAGCAATCAAGACCATCCAACTAAAGCAATGTGTCACTCAGCCAATCATAGCATGACACATAAGCCATAACACCTCAAAATTTGTCATAAAGCCAATCAGAGAAGGCCACATAAAAAGACAATCCTTGACCAACAAAAAATGTGCCACATGCACCACATGATGCGTACACGTCATATATATATATTTATCTATCTTCCCAATTAACAATTTTCACACTAAACCACTTTTTGAACTGCGTTCACACTAAGCTACTTTTTAGCCAATCCCCTAAAACAAAAATATGGCGCTGGCTGGGATCGAACTCTGTTTCTCTTTTATGCAAGTCACATGTTCTAACCAAATGAGTTACGAAGTCTTTTGCTTACAAACCGTAGAACAATGCTAAACATTATTCTTTTCTCATTCTTCTTTTTCATGTTTTGCTGCAATATTTAATTTAAAGATATCTTCTTCATACAGAGTCCGATTCACGCAAACTCGGACTCTATCTCAAGAAGAATTGCGAGATGAATGCAATGGCGCAACTCGTTTCACTTATTTCTTCTTTTTCAAATTAATTATTCTTTAATTTGTTATTTTAATATTCTCAGAAAATACGGGGTGTTATATTCTACCCTCCTTAAAGGATTTCGTCCACGAAATCTCTAAGTTAAGAAGAATGCATATCCTAACATCCAACATCCATCTACTCAACCATTCAATCACAGGCGTCCATTGCCTTAAAAAGATTTCTAATGTTTTCATGATCATATGCATAGTGTGTGTACATGTCCTTATCTAATGCAAAATCAGGCGGTCTACTGATTCAGTTGACCTCCTTAATGCGAATTATGTTAGTGCCATGAGTCCATCATGTATGCATTTTTTCCTAATTGTACTTTATAACTTATACATGAGTGCACAATCATTCATACAAATGCAACATCTATATGATAACACATCAAGTTTCAGTTTATATGTATAAAAATTCACTCATGCCTATGCAATATGAAAGTGACTGAGCCGATCTAGTGCCTAATGTGTGTATATGCATCCACGAGCAACCACTTGCAACCACTAATCATAACATGTTTCAAACACATGTTTACATCCATTGGATTCTACCTAAGGATTGAAGATATGAACTAGAGGATATACCTAAAAATATAGAAACAAACATGCATAGAATTCCTAGAAAAAGAGATCAAGGATATACCCTCAAGAAAAAGGGTATGATGCACGTGTCTTATCTTCAGTCTCCCACATCGCATCTTCTTGAGCTTCACTCCATTGTACCTTAACTAATTTAATTTCACAGTTGCGAAACTTCTTGACCTCCATTTCCAAAACTCACTAGTAAAGATAGGACCTCGATCACTTACTATGCTAGAGGGTATCCAATGTAGTCGAACTATCTTTCTAAGACAAACAGGTGTGAGCCAAGATACCAAGTGTATATACTAAGATGATTAAAGGTCTCCCCTCTACTTAGTTTATCCATAATGTCACAAATCTGAGGGTCTAAAGCTAAAGGTTGCTATATACTTTTTACCTCTCTTAAGGTCAGTCTTACTTTAGGGCGTCTGCCACAACCATTTATTTCTCACGCAAACCATCCTAGTCGAACTCGACATCCCTCAAGTACAAGCCCCAAAGGACTAAACCAATATCAGACAAGCACCCAAGGAATACCTCCTCCGAATTTGGACTATTTACATGAGATGATACTAGCAAAACAACCAAACAATTGAGCACTTAACCGACTCTGCCTATCCTCGCCAATCTTGTTCCAAAACTATCATTGATCGCATAACGGGCTTTGCATTATCAACTAAATATATGCGGAAGTCTGTCTCGAGTTTTAGGGGGAAAACCCCTACCCTAATCAAAACATCTTGCGTACTCATGGACTACCCCAACGGATCGAAAATCGTCGATAGATACATAAAGTGATTCTAGTTAGCTAAGACAAACTGATCCCTTAGGATCGCACGAAATCTCGAGGGTATTCCTGAGGCAAGTTGAAAGTCTAACTACCCTCCTTTCACAATTACTAGCTAACAATTCCATGCCTAGAATCAACCCATGACCCATGAAACCCGGAAACATAAGCATCTCAAATCCAAAGATAAATGAGCCGAACCACAAATCGGATTTGAGACAATAATGGGACCTTCTACTATACAAGTACTAAGGTGTAGAGACTCAACTATGGAAGCAGATATAAACAAATGTGAAGCGCTAAAATCAAAAGAGTACTAACAGTATGATCAAGAAGAAAAACTAAAATTTTTCAATAGAAACCTTACTACCTCTCTCTCAGGTACGCTGGCGGTGAGAGCATGGATTTGCCCTCTTGAAAATCCTGTCATTTGTTCTTGCCCTTGCCCTTAATTATACGACCCGTTATACCATAATAAAGATACATCCTCTTGTTTTTAGGTTTTACTATTCTTTCCTCCCCTCCTTTGTGAACCAAGTCTATATCCATGAGTTCTTCATCCTTGGGTTGTGCTCTTTAACCAAACTCCCTCATTCTCATCTTTTTCATCCTTGTGTAACTTGTTGACAGGTCTCTTGAAAGTTGCCTCCATCGCACGGAAAATCCTACAAAGCTCAAAAGAAAATTAGCCGTAGGTGAAGCTACTGCGGCTATAGATGGAAGTTGGGCGCTTGTTTGCCCTATGACAAATGTCGCAGTCTCATCAATCCTACGGAACCACTCCGCGATGAGGTTACCTCCTAGAAAGCCAGGAGCCCCAGAGACTTAGGAAAAAAGGAAACAAGGATTCAAACAGAGGATTAAAAAGATAGTGCATACGGCTTTGGGGAATATGCCTTTAAAAACAAAATTTTTCTTTAGAAAATGCTTCTTTTAAAACCGTTTTGAAAATAATTTTTCAAATCTTTTATCTGATCCGGTAACCTTCATCTCTGATACAAAGTGAAACACCTCACCTCCATTAAGGTCACTCACAAAGGGAATGCCTTAACTTCGGTGAAGCGCTTTAGGTAAAAGATGCAGATAAATTACAAGACAGACAAATAAAATAGCGGAAAATAAAGTCATTTTATTAACAATGTGATTCAGTCAAGCTTTTACAACAATTTTCTCAAATCATACTTAAAAATAATAAATAGAACTTCTATCTTGATTTAATAACTTCCAAGTGTAAAAGAAGCACAAAAATAACAATGATATTTCCCAATAAAGCATGAGCCAGCCATATCAGTGGAAGAGAGAGTCCAAAGCAAAACATCGACCACCTTCGAGCTTGAAAAGAAAACTGAGCTAAGTGGTAACATTTCCTCCCTGAGAACCGGGGGGGAACGAAAGAAAAAAGGCGAAACAAAACTAGGTCAGACATGAGTCTGGTAAGTCCAGTGATTATTCAGCATATAAACTGGTAAGAGAACCATGACATGGATAAACTGGATGCAGGACAACAACAAAGAAATAAGGTAACATAGGATAAGCATAAGGTATGATAAGGCAAGATAAATTGAATGCACTCCTACTCTTTCTTTGCTTCGCTACTACCTTGTTAATCTGATTTTTATATCTATCTCTGCACCACCTAACTAGTGCCCCAACTAGTAATCTGTATAAAATGATAATATTACAACGTGATCCCAATCCCCGCAATTGTGGTAGCCTTCAGGTGTACATCTAGTATGAGGATCTTACCTCAATCATCCTAATTGCCATGAAGATGTTAGATGTACCCTTACTACCCTATCGATCGGCTCCCTACTTGTATTAAAGTTCCATGTATCTATGTCAATCGACCCTCTCTTGCGTGTAAATACCCTATGCTGGTCCCACCATAAGGTGTATCAATCCTTATGATAGCGACCCGACATGATTCAAGATGCACAATGTTTAACTACTGTTACCCAGTGCCTGCTTTTTCCTACTCCGATGTACGTGCACACCCGTAAACCGTTGGAACCTACACTGACGTACGCCCTGCCGTTGTTTTGACCGCTTATAATTAGCCCAGTAATCGTGCCCCACCCTGCCTAGTTTCAGGGTACCATGATACATCTATGTGGGTTACTGCTGAAATGGGTCCTCATTACTAGGGTTTCCTACTGGTTAAGTTTTGTGGGCCTGTATTTACTAATATTACCCACCAACCCGATATGTACTTAACCCTCCCACTGATTCAAGCAAGTTTACTTAACGGTTAAGCTTGTGGTCCTATATGTACTGATATTACCCACCTACACGAGATGTACTTAACCCCTCCACCGATTCAAGCATGTTCATTTAACGGTTAAGTTTGTGGGCCTATATGTACTGATATTACCCACCTATACGAGATGTACTTAATCCATCCACTGATTCAAGCATGTTTATTTAATGGTTAAGTTTTGTCGGCCTATAATTACTAATATTACCCACCAACCCGATATGTACTTAACCCTTCCACTCATTCAAGCATGTTTATTTAATGGTTAAGTTTTGTGGGCCTATATTTACTAATATTACCCACTAACAAGATATGTACTTAACCCTCATTCACATCATATAGGTTAAGTGTTGTCCGTTCATGTTAACTTAACCCACCCATTCCTCATGTCATGTTGGTTAAGAGTTTCTTATTAACTTGACCCTCCTTACTTATCATGTTCGATCGGTTAAGTGTTTCCTATTAACTTAACCCCGTTCGTTCATCAAGTCATATTGGTCAAGTGTTTCTTGTTAACTTAACCCCACGTATTCATCTTGTTGTATTGGTTAAGTGTCATCAATCAATTCAAGTTAATTTAACCCACCTACGTGTCATGTTACTTTGGTTAAGTGTCGCATTCTTGTGTTAACTTAACCCTACCACAAATAGTGTTATATTGGTTATGTAACGACCCGGATTTTTGGCGACTTTGGTTATCGACATAAACTCGATGTCGATAACCAAACATCGAAAAATCCTGGTAATTAATGAAAGAAATTAGAGGGTGAGGATAGATAAGATAGAAACTTAGAATAGAAGAAGAAAAGAAGAACTTACATCATCAGAGTGACCCGAATCTCACAGCGGAACGAATAACATATAACATAACTTTTAAGTAAAACAGTTATACATATACAATAGCACTTTATCAGAATACAAAACTTACAACAACACCGGAAAAACAATAGCTATTAAATCTTGAAACCTCCTGCTCCAAGCTCTCCAAGTATATCTGTAAATCTCGACTACTTGACTGCCCATCCAAATTTAGGCACCCAAGAGTTTAGGGAAAACAACAAAGTAAACTCCGGGTCAGTCATGGGACTAGTGTGAGTAAAATAGTTTAACACAGTTTAACATATACATGATATCTCATAAGACCACGCCGTGAATACGGAACGGGTTTTTCCCTTATGAGAATCCAACATCTTTGACAAGCAATATCATTCTGATATTATAATAATGTCTAAGTACAAATATATATCAATCTAGCAGAAACGCTTTCATCTCACGTTCTACATATATAGTATACAATCAAATCACAAGCACGTATTGGATAATGGATTTCCAACTATGACAAGGTATGGAACCACCTTTCGCTAGTGTACCTCTAGAGAGGAATACACTGGGTTCAACAAGAACATCTTGCAACCCGGCCACACATGACCGACCACTCATTTCGCTTGAGTGTATCGAATGTATATCACCAACGGTTGGGATCAGCAACCGTTTCCCGAATGGGACAACATCAACAATAGATTTTTAGAAATAAATGAAACTCTAGATCAGGTGATTATACACCCTAATAGGTGCGACCTACTTAGCCATGCTGCCTGCCCGATTTCTGTCATTACCGGATGTGAGGCTAGAAGCTACGCTTATCCTTTCACATACCACATCTTCATTCACTTAGAATGTCACATCGTCATACCCGCCAAATCACAAATTGATTTTCCCAAAAATACCACGGGTATAAGCTAAGAGAAACGAATTCCTCCGCCACCAACGTAAATACGTTTGAAACGATCAACTTACGTGATCTACCAGATATACTCTGTCAGACCTTCGTCCATACAAGTTGTCCTGGGACTGGACAAACCGAAGGCACTATTCAGTATATCCATCTTAGTCGCTGTTATCTAAGACTTATACAACAGCCCTTGCACTTTACTCCGTCTTCAATTATCTTTGGCATATATGATTCGCAACGCTTATGCCAATACAGAGTGGTTCTTTGGATAATAATCCAACCGGTCTCTCCATATTAACAATGTTAAAATGGTCAAAACTTCGATAGTCTGTGAGTTAACTATCAAAGAAAAATAAGTGTGCAAACAACGATACTATTTCCAGATGGAAATTATATCGATCAATCATCCAACATATATATATATATATATATATATATATATATATATATATATATATTCACATTTCCTTATTTCTATGTTTAGAAAATATATGTTATTAACACTTGGAAAAAATTTCCATTTGTTTATTTACATATCACTATCATCCCACATCTATCAAACTCTAACTATAACCAACAAGAGAACAACTTCCCAAGTATAAACCCCGAAGGCCGGAACCAACATCAGATCGATACCCAGAAAACTATTCAACTTATTAATCTCTAGTCAGTTTCTAATTTCTGTTTAACTCCATTTTGATATACTCTAACTGAATAACTCTATTTGTTTAACTCCTATTCGAATAACTAATATTGAATTTAACTTCATTTGCTTGACTCTAGATCGCAGCGATCACAATGGTTACGCCTGATTCCCTCAGGAAACATCCGACCGCCGTAGGCTATCTGCAGCCCTGCGAATTACGCTAGCAGTCGAGCTAAATGGTAACTTATACTTAATAACTATGTTTGACTAACTTCTTCGAATAAACCATATTTCATTAACTTCTTTTTGATAACTCTATTTGATAACTCTAATCGACTAACTCTTTCCTATCTCGTTAATTCCCCTTTTTCTTTTATCCTATTTATTTTCTAAATAAATGTTCCTTTTACAATTCCATTTATTTTCTAAATAAATATTCTCCTTTATAATATCCTATGATTTTATAAATGCTTTATTTTCAAATTATTTCCTTTTATAAAATCGGTTGATTTTATAAAATTCTTTTATTTCAATATACATTGAAATATCCCTTTTTATATCCCAGGGTCTTTTTATGATATTTAAAATATCGAATAACAATGATCAATATCATTCAAACATACCAAATCAACAACAGATTATATATCACATCATATATCACGATATATGAATAACAGTAAAATAAATGTTGAGGAATCCAGTTGGATTCCTCCAACCTGTATCCCTGCATCCACAGATGTTACACAGTATAATATACATCAATTTCATTTCAATATGAAATGTTCTGATTAACAACATCAACATATATTTTAACGGTTTATATATATATATATATTTGTATATATATATATATATATATATATATGATTTCAACTAACTAGCAGTTCAACCAACCAAATCAACACACAGCAATCAGTCATCATTTATCAGTTCTAAATATACGATGTAAAAATAGAACTGTTCAGAGTTGGTGAGTTTTACTCACATTTGCAGTTCATCGTTAAAGAACGATAAACTGTTGTTTGATTTGAATCAAACAGTTTAATTTAGCGTAAATTCAAACGAGCTCCAATCCACTTCTAGTCAGTTCCATCGTGTAGTGCCCGTCCATACGATCCTATCGGATCCTGTTTTGTTTGATTTCGTTTACGTATGAATTAGATATGATATAAACAAGCTTATACACACATTTAAATAAAATAAAACTTAAATAAATATGTATTGGGCCTTATCTTTCTTCCCGGCCCATTCTCCTTTTAATATACCAGACCCGAAACTTCATCTCCCCAAACACAGAAATGAATCCCGTCGCTCCCATGTTCTTGCCATTTTCGAGTTCCATACTTCACCGTATCTCCCTTTCCACTGCAAGATTTCACAAACAAATGATACCGAAATCACTCACTCCCAAAGCCGCTCCAACCATTCCCTTTATCATCATTCTCGAACTCACAAGGATGCTTGCGTCGAACCCCACAAGTATCAGAACACAGCAAATACCCAAAAAGACATCGACACCATTTGTTTCGAAATTCCACAAAATCATCATAGTAGGTGCGGATTTCCATTCTATACCCACATCCAACACGGAAACCCGAATCGATTTCTCACAGCTTCCAAAAAACTGAACCCTAGGTTCACTGCTTGCAACCGACTTCGATGGAGCAAGGTTCGAATGCCACAAAACCCACATCAAAATGAAGAGAATCACTCGTTGAATCCATATATGTATGTTATACGATTTATAGAAATTTCTAGGATTTTCTTTTGATTTTTCATTGGAGGAATTTTACTGGAAGAACCCAAAAAAAGAACGGCGGAAAAATGCTTCGTTGACTGATGAATGAATTAGGTTAGAATGGATTGAGGGCTATTTATAGCATCACAAAATATCTAGATATTTTTTTATTAATATTTTAATATTTTATTTTTGTCCATTTCTCATCGTATCCAACTTCTAAAATTCCTGCGATTACATACGATACCCAAAAATCACGAAATTGGACATGCATCTTCAGTTCGACATTACGGTCCCAACGAAACTGGTTTCGTCGAATTCCGACTCTGTTTGCTCACACAACGTATTTTTAACCGTCAAAATAATAACTGTATCTCACATTAAAAATCCGTACGGCCACACAATGACTCTAAAAATCACGAAACTTGATATCTAGCCATAATTTGATGTTGCGGATCCAACAAAATTAGTTTCGTCAAATTCCGAGGTCGTTTGCAAAACTGGCTATTTTTCAAGCGCTGAACAGACCGTTTAAATATATAAATATATTTAAATATAATTAAATAAAATATTAATAAATTAATATTATCGCATACGATATCATCCAGCTCCAGAATATCACATCAGATTTTATAACACGATATTTTAGAATTCCAGATTATCACGATATTCAATTTATGTTGAAAATCGATTTATAACGTAACTAAAGCGTCGCAAATTATAAAGAAATTCCACAGCGACTTTTCTGAAATTTGATTTGGACGTAAATCAAAATCTACACGACGAAATCCAGATTTTTCTCTTCTATTAGAAAAATATACTCCACCAGCTCCACACGTTTCTTGTTTCACAGAAATCCGATTTAAAACGGACCCTGTATACTCATTTGAAGTTCAAATCGCCAAATAGCGAACTACCGCGTCGTTTCAAGCCCTATTTTAATTATATTATAATTCTACGTTCAAACTGACGTCGATTGAATATATTCGTCAATATAATTCAACTCTAAGCTGAATTACATCTTAGGGATGACCCCGTTCACAAAATATTGTGATTTCCAATATTTTTGATTATTTCGACATTATAATATATTTTATTATATTAAAATTTTAATTAAATATTCAATATTATTTAATTCACGTTCTCGATATCGATAAATCGATATTTAATAATTAAATAAATTAATTATTCAACAGCTAAAAAATGCGGGTCATTACAATCTTTCCCCCTTAAAATAATTTCGTCCTCGAAATTGCTAAGGTAGTGGACGATCCTATCTACTGGGTAAAAATTTATCTGTTTACCTCTTATCTCCGGTTTCAACTGAACCAATTAATATCGACTAAAATATTAATTTATTCCGACTAACTAAATTTTCAAAAATTCTGAAAATTTTCTAATGCCTTAACTTTTCGAAAAATTTCGCCAGCACCTCCTTTGTACTGGTCAATATCTCAAACTCCAACTCGCCTCTCTGGGCCTTCTTCAACCCAAAAGAAAATCAAACAGCCAAGCGGCTTGCCAATTCGGCTCATCAAAATCTCAAATCCATATATAATATAAACTGGTACCTTTTTGTCGGGCACATCAACTCTACCACTTCCATATGCTATCAACTCAGCATATACCAGTGTTATCTCAATCAAATTCCAATCAGTTCATATCCTCAAATACAAACCGAATTTTATTCGAACCCCAATATCAAATTTCAAATTCTTAACTCATCAACCCAATTTCATAACAGATTATTCTCTAATCCAATTCAATTCTATTTAACTCTGTTCAAGTTAAATTTCAATTTATTTTTACCATCTCATTTTATTTAACTTCATTAGTTAAATTTTTAATTCCAGAACTTAATTCCTGGGTTTCTTTCAAATCAATTTGAAATTATAATACCAATTCAAAACCTTTGAATTTCTAAACAACTTGTTTTCTCAAAACAATTGAAAAAACAATACCTTTGGTAGTAATCCGTCACTTAGAAACTCGAAAATCACACCGATGATACTGCGCAGTCATCATCGGAATTATTTTTCAGCGACCCAAGTGATTTCAATACTATATCATTTTCACAAGCCATTTTAAACACTTCCCATTTTGAAAACATTTCAAAATCTCCCAGGAACTTAAAATTTCCTTATTTTAATTCCAATTCTGATTAAATTCAGATTTAATTCATTTTATTTCATATACTTTACTTATATGAATTCTGATTAGTTATTTATAACCATTTCACTTTTTATAATCTTTATTCGATTATAATAACAACCAACACAACCAATATACTATATCAAAATATATTCGGGTAAATTATTTCTTTTACCCTCCTTTCAAAACATATAGTGTCGGTCCATCGTATTCGAGTGTTTAGTAACCCCTATCGATACAGTGGATCAAACTGATCGACCAGAATTCACAAACTACTCAACCAATAAATCTCCACAATATAAAACAATTTTAATATTGAATAACAAATACGCGCTCATATATATATATATATATATATACACTCAAACTCAGTCTAGGATATTACTAATCCCATCTCTACTGAATCACACCATAGAGCCAAGGTAATAACTTAACCAATGCTCTGATACCAATTGTAATGACCCGGATTTTTGGCGACTTTGGTTATCGACACAAACTTGATGTCGATAACCAAACATCGAAAAATCCTGGTAATTAATGAAAGAAATTAGAGGGTGAGGATAGATAAGATAGAAACTTAGAATAGAAGAAGAAAAGAAGAACTTACATCATCAGAGTAACCCGAATCTCACAGCGGAACGAATAACATATAACATAACTTTTAAGTAAAACAGTTATATATATACAATAGCACTTTATCAGAATACAGCACTTACAACAACAGCGGAAAAACAATAGCTATTAAATCTTGAAACCTCCTGCTCCAAGCTCTCCAAGTATATCTGTAAATCCCGACTACTTGACTGCCCATACAAATTTAGGCACCCAAGAGTTTAGGGAAAACAACAAAGTAAACTCCGGGTCAGTCATGGGACTGGTGTGAGTAAAATAGTTTAACACAGTTTAACATATATATGATATCTCATAAAACCACGCCGTGAATACGGAACGGGTTTTTCCCTTATGAGAACCCAACATCTTTGACAAGCAATATCATTCTGATATTATAATAATGTCTAAGTACAAATATATATCAATCTAGCAGAAACGCTTTCATCTCACGTTCTACATATATAATATACAATCAAATCGCAAGCACGTAGTGGATAATGGATTTCCAACTATGACAAGGTATGGAACCACCTTTCGCTAGTGTACCTCTAGAGAGGAATTCACTGGGTTCAACAAGAACATCTTGCAACCCGGCCACACATGACCGACCACTCATTTCGCTTGAGTGTATCGAATGTATATCATCAACGGTTGGGATCAGCAACCGCTTCCCGAATGGGACAGCATCAACAATAGATTTTTAGAAATAAATGAAACTCTAGATCAGGTGATTATACACCCTAATAGTTGCGACCTACTTAGCCATGCTGCCTGCCCGATTTCTATCATTACCGGATGTGAGGCTAGAAGCTACGCTTATCCTTCCACATACCACATCTTCATTCACTTAGAATGTCACATCGTCATACCCACCAAATCACAAATTGATTTTCCAAAAAATACCACGGGTATAAGCTAAGAGAAACGAATTCCTCCGCCACCAACGTAAATACGTTTGAAACGATCAACTTACGTGATCTACCAGATATACTCTGTCAGACCTTCGTCCATACAAGTTGTCCTGGGACTGGACAAACCGAAGGCACTATTCCGTATATCCATCTTAGTCACTATTATCTAAGACTTATACAACAGCCCTTGCACTTTACTCCATCTTCAATTATCTTTGGCATATATGATTCGCAACGCTTATGCCAATATAGAGTGGTTCTTTGGATAATAATCCAACAGGTCTCTCCATATTAACAACGTTAAAATGGTCAAAACTTCGATAGTCTGTGAGTTAACTATCAAAGAAAAATAAGTGTGCAAACAACGATACTATTTCCAGATGGAAATTATATCGATCAATCATCCAACATATATATATATATATATATATATATATATATTCACATTTCCTTATTTCTATGTTTAGAAAATATATGTTATTAACACTTGAAAAACATTTCCATTTGTTTATTTACATATCACTATCATCCCACATCTATCAGACTCTAACTATAACCAACAAGAGAACAACTTCCCAAGTATAAACCCCGAAGGCCGGAACCAACATCAGATCGATACCCAGAAAACTATTCAACTTATTAATCTCTAGTCAGTTTCTAATTTATGTCTAACTCCATTTTGATTTACTCTAACTGAATAACTCTATTTGTTTAACTCCTATTCGAATAACTAATATTGAATTTAACTTCATTCGCTTGACTCTAGATCGCAGCGATCATAATGGTTACGCCTGATTCCCTCAGGAAACATCCGACCGCCGCAGGCTATCTGCAGCCCTGCGAATTACGCTAGCAGTCGAGCTAAATGGTAACTTATCCTTAATAACTATGTTTGACTAACTTCTTCAAATAAACTATATTTGATTAACTTCTTTTTGATAACTCTATTTGATAACTCTAATCGACTAACTCTTTCCTATCTCGTTAATTCCCCTTTTTCTTTTATCCTATTTATTTTCTAAATAAATGTTCCTTTTACAATTCCATTTATTTTCTAAATAAATATTCTCCTTTATAATATCCTATGATTTTATAAATGCTTTATTTTCAAATTATTTCCTTTTATAAAATCGGTTGATTTTATAAAATTCTTTTATTTCAATATACATTGAAATATCCCTTTTTATATCCCAGGGTCTTTTTATGATATTTAAAATATCGAATAACAATGATCAATATCATTCAAACATACCAAATCAACAACAGATTATATATCACATCATATATCACGATATATGAATAACAGTAAAATAAATGTTGAGGAATCCAGTTGGATTCCTCCAACCTGTATCCCTGCATCCACAGATGTTACACAGTATAATATACATCAATTTCATTTCAATATGAAATGTTCTGATTAACAACATCAACATATATTTTAACGGTTTATATATATATATTTGTGTATATATATATATATATATATATATATATGATTTCAACTAACTAGCAGTTCAACC
Source organism: Allium sativum (assembly GCA_030737875.1). Taxonomy (NCBI): domain Eukaryota; kingdom Viridiplantae; phylum Streptophyta; class Magnoliopsida; order Asparagales; family Amaryllidaceae; genus Allium; species Allium sativum. The sequence goes on from CM060912.1 coordinate 7,660,025, forward strand.
AACCAAATCAACACACAGCAATCAGTCATCATTTATCAGTTCTAAATATACGATGTAAAAATAGAACTGTTCAGAGTTGGTGAGTTTTACTCACATTTGCAGTTCATCATTAAAGAACGATAAACTGTTGTTTGATTTGAATCAAACAGTTTAATTCAGCGTAAATTCAAACGAGCTCCAATCCACTTCTAGTCAGTTCCATCGTGTAGTGCCCGTCCATACGATCCTATCGGATCCTGTTTTATTTGATTTCGTTTACGTATGAATTAGATATGATATAAACAAGCTTATACACACATTTAAATAAAATAAAACTTAAATAAATATGTATTGGGCCTTATCTTTCTTCCCGGCCCATTCTCCTTTTAATATACCAGACCCGAAACTTCAACTCCCCAAACACAGAAATGAATCCCGTCGCTCCCATGTTCTTGCCATTTTCGAGTTCCATCCTTCACCGTATCTCCCTTTCCACTGCGAGATTTCACAAACAAATGATACCGAAATCACCCACTCCCAAAGCCGCTCCAACCATTCCCTTTATCATCATTCTCGAACTCACAAGGATGCTTGCATCGAACCCCACTATTATCAGAACACAAGAAATACCCAAAAAGACATCGACACCATTTGTTTCGAAATTCCACAAAATCATCACAGTAGGTGCGGATTTCCATTCTATACCCACATCCAACACGGAAACCCGAATCGATTTCTCACAGCTTCCAAAAAACTGAACCCTAGGTTCACTGCTTGCAACCGACTTCGATGGAGCAAGGTTCGAATGCCACAAAACCCACATCAAAATGAAGAGAATCACTCGTTGAATCCATATATGTATGTTATACGATTTATAGAAATTTCTAGGATTTTCTTTTGATTTTTCATTGGAGGAATTTTACTGGAAGAACCCAAAAAAACAACGATGGAAAAATGCTTCGTTGACTGATGAATGAATTAGGTTAGAATGGAATGAGGGCTATTTATAGCATCACAAAATATCTAGATATTTTTTTATTAATATTTTAATATTTTATTTTTGTCCATTTCTCATCGTATCCGACTTCTAAAAATTCCTGCGACATACGATACCCAAAAATCATGAAACTGGACATGCACCTTCAGTTCGACATTACGGTCCCAACGAAACTGGTTTCGTCGAATTCCGACTCCGTTTGCTCACACAGCGTATTTTTAACCGTCAAAATACTGACTGTATCTCACATTAAAAATCCATACGGCCACACAGTGACTCTAAAAATCACGAAACTTGATATCTAGCAATAATTTGATGTTGCGGATCCAACAAAATTAGTTTCGTCGAATTCCGAGGTCGTTTGCAAAACTGGCTATTTTTCAAGCGCTGAACAGACCGTTTAAATATATAAATATATTTAAATATAATTAAATAAAATATTAATAAATTAATATTATCGTATATATTCGTATACGATATCATCCAGCTCCAGAATATCACATCAGATTTTATAACACGATATTTCAGAATTCCAGATTATCCCGATATTCAATTTATATTGAAAATCGATTTATAACGTAATTAAAGCGTCGCAAATTATAAAGGAATTCCACAGCGACTTTTCTGAAATTTGATTTGGACGTAAATCAAAATCTACACAACAAAATCCAGATTTTTCTCTTCTATTAGAAAAATATACTCCACCAGCTCCACACGTTTCTTGTTTCACAGAAATCCGATTTAAAATGGACCCTGTATACTCATTTGAAGTTCAAATCGCCAAATAGCGAACTACCGCGTCGTTTCAAGCTCTATTTTAATTATATTATAATTCTATGTTCAAACTGACGTCGATTGAATATATTCGTCAATATAATTCAACTCTAAGCTGAATTACATCTTAGGGATGACCCCGTTCACAAAATATTGTGATTTCCAATATTTTTGATTATTTCGACATTATAATATATTTTATTATATTAAAATTATTAATTAAATATTCAATATTATTTAATTCATGTTCTCGATATCGATAAATCGATATTTAATAATTAAATTAATTAATTATTCAACAGCTAAAAAATGCGGGTCATTACAGGTTAAGTGTTGCCCTCTTGTTTTAACTTAACCTTACCAAAAATTAAGTTATATTGGTTAAGTGTTGCCCTCTTATTTTAACTTAACCTTACCACAAATCAAGTTATATTGGTTAAGTGTTTCTAAATTTACTTAACCTCACCCATTTGTCTAATTAACATGTTATAATGGTTAAGTGTTCTAAATTTACTTAACCTCACCCACTTGTCTAATTAACATGTTAAAACGATTAAGTGTTCTAAATATACTTAACCTCAACCACTTGTCTAATTAACATGGTGTATTGGTTAAGTGTTAGCTTAATTAACTTAACCCTACGATTCATGTCTTAGCTTTAATTTTTTTATTAAAGCACCAACCACTCACATTAGACAGGTATTGTTACAATCACAGGATGTGCCGGTCATTCCGGGCAGTTTTACACCGCAACTCAGTCTAACCTCGGGTTCTTTTGGGCTCAATGCGCTAACCTCTCACATTAGATCTATATTGTTACGGTAGCTGGATTTGCCGGGCGGTCCCGGGCAATCTTATACTGTAACTCAATCTAACCTCGGGTTAGGCATATTCGCCTTTTACTAAATTTACATATTTATCCTTTTATGTAACTTATCAACAATTTATTGTCGTGACCCACTTTCGCTCTAAATCAAGCTCATAATTTTAGTTACAAAAATTTATACCACTTTTATGCCATAAACCATTTACATGTTTATAAGCCAAATATGCCAATTATATGTTAATTCATGTTTTCCTCGTTAAACGTTCGCACAAATCACATAAAATGTTAGGCTCGATACATAGCCTAATCTTATACATAAAAGGGGAAAAAGAGGAACATGTAACAATTCCAACATCATAAAAATATGGATCTAACTACACATGTATCATATGAATTTGGCAGAGAACAATATACATTTAATTATGAACTTGCAAATTTAGATCTATTCAACATGAATAATGAAATAGGAATTTCACATAAAACTACATAAACTTAAAATTAGACATGTAGTTGCGAACTTGCAAATCAGTTGGATGAAATCTAACATGAACCTAATCAAATTAACATGTAGTTTTGGATCATATATGTGAACATGGTTGAACATAGCAAAATCCCCAAATCGTCTTACAACATATAAGTGTCATTACCAAATCATACAACTTGAAATGTCATCACCAAATTATACAATATGGTATGTCATCGCCAAATTACACAATATGATATTCCATCACCAAATTATAATATGTCATCGCCAATTTATGTCATCGCCAATTTATGTCATCGCCAAAATACTCAACATAATATGTCATTGCCAAATTACACTACATATGGATTCATTGCCAAGCGTTTAGCATTTATCATCAAATTACATACAACATGATCACCACTTAGCATGATAAGAATCATAGTCTCAATCAATTCAGTTTTAACAAAAAGGATAGGCATAGATCTACATTAGGCGATGTTCTACATCCATTTATTTATTCATGATTCTAATATCATTTAAGTCAAAATGATAACTGGACTTACAAAAAAGAGACTAGTCTTGTGCTCAGGGATCTGTATTCTGAATTTGGATAGCTCTCCTTTGTTGTAGACGTTGAATTCTCTTAGTTGAATTAGATTTGATTTAATTTGATCTTGCTTCTATCTTGCTTTTTAGTTGAATGGGAATGGTGGGTACTCTAGGTTGAGTGTTGACAGCATGGCGGTCTTAGGAATATTTTTGTGTGGTTTAGGATTTTAGATTTAGGTTGCTTATATAGAATTTTAATTAAATAAGAGCCATCAGATCAATCTAGAAGCAATCAAGACCATCCAACTAAAGCAATGTGTCACTCAGCCAATCATAGCATGACACATAAGCCCTAACACCTCAGAATTTATCATAAAGCCAATTAGAGAAGGCCACGTAAAAAGACAATCCTTGACCAACAAAAAATGCGCCACATGCACCACATGATGCGTACACGTAATATATACATATATATGTATATATATATATATATATTTATCTATCTTCCCAACTAACAATTTTCACACTAAACCACATTTTGAACTGCGTTCACACTAAGCCACTTTTTAGCCATTCTCCTAAACCAAAATTATGGCGTTGGCTGGGATCGAACTCTGTACCTCTTGTATGCATGTCACATGTTCTAACCAAATGAGCTACTAAGTCTTTTGCTTGCAAACCTTAGAATAATGCTAAACATTATTCTTTTCTCATTCTTCTTTTTCATGTTTTGCCGCAATATTTAATTTAAAAATATCTTCTTCATACACAAGACCTCCGTTAAGGTCACTCACAAAGGGAATGCCTTAACTTCGATGAAGCGCTTTAGGTAAAAGATGCAGATAAATTACAAGACAGACAAATAAAACAGCGGAAAATAAAGTCATTTTATTAACAATGTGATTCAGTCAAGCTTTTACAACAATTTTCTCAAATCATACTTAAAAGTAATACATAGATAACAATGATATTCCCCAATAAAGCATGAGCCAGCAATAGTAGTGGAAGAAAGAGTCCAAAGCAAAACATCGACCACCTTCGAGCTTGAAAAGAAAACTAAGCTAAGTGGTAACATTTCCTCCCTGAGAAATGGGGTTGGGGTGGGGGGGGGGGGGGGGGGGGGAAGAAAAGAGGCGAAACAAAACTAGGTCAGACATGAGTCTGGTAAGTCCAGTGATTATTCAGCATATAAACTGGTAAGAGAACCATGACATGAATAAACTGGATGCAGGACAACAACAAAGAAATAAGATAACATAGGATAAGCATAGGGTATGATAAGGCAAGATAAACTGAATGCGCTCCTACTCTTTCTTTGCTTCGCTACTACCTTGTTAATCCGATTTTTATATCGATCTCTGCACCACCTAACTAGTGCCCCAACTAGTAATCTGTATAAAATGATAATATTACAACGTGATCCCAATCCCCGCAATTGTGGTCGCCTTCAGGTGTACATCTAGTATGAGGATCTTACCTCAGTCAGCCTAATTGCCATAAAGATGTTAGATGTACCCTTACTACCCTATCGATCGGCTCCCTACTTGTATTAAAGTTCCATGTGTTTGTGTCAATCGACCCTCTCTTGCATGTAGATACCCTGTGCTGGTCCCACCATAAGGTGTATCAATCCTTATGATAGCGACCCGACACGATTCAAGATGCACAGTGTATAACTACTGGTACTCAGTGCCTGCTTTTTCCTACTTCGGAGTACGTGCACGCCCGTAAACCATCGGAACCTACACTGACATACCCCCTGCCGTTGTTTTGACCGCTTATAATCAGCCCAGTAATCGTGCCCCGCCCTACCTAGTTTCAGGGTACCATGATACATCTATGTGGGTTACTGCTGAAATGGGTCCCCGTTACTAGGGTTTCCTACTGGTTAAGTTTTGTGGGCCTATATTTACTAATATTATCCACCAACCCGATATGTACTTAACCCTCCCACTGATTCAAGCATGTTTACTTAACGGTTATGTTTGTGGGCCTATAGGTACTGATATTACCCACCTACACGAGATGTACTTAACCCTCCCATCGATTCAAGCATGTTCATTTAACGGTTAAGTTTGTGGGCCTATATGTACTGATATTACCCACCTATACGAGATGTACTTAACCCTCCCACTGATTCAAGCATGTTTATTTAATGGTTAAGTTTTGTGGGCCTATATTTACTAATATTACCCACCAACCCGATATGTACTTAACCCTTCCATTGATTCAAGCATGTTTATTTAATGGTTAAGTTTTGTGGGCCTATATTTACTAATATTACCCACCAACCCGATATGTACTTAACCCTCCCACACATTACATCATATTGGTTAAGTGTTGTCCATTCATGTTAACTTAAGCCACTCATTCATCATGTCATGTTGGTTAAGAGTTTCTTATTAACTTGACCCTCCTTACTTATCATGTTGGATCAGTTAAGTGTTTCCTATTAACTTAACCCCGTTCGTTCATCAAGTTATATTGGTCAAGTGTTTCTTGTTAACTTAACCCCATGTATTCATCTTGTTGTATTGGTTAAGTGTCATCAGTCAATTCAACTTAACTTAACCCACCTACGTGTCATGTTACTTTGGTTAAGTGTTGCCTTATTGTGTTCACTTAACCCTACCATAAATCAAGTTATATTGGTTAAGTGTTGCCCTCTTGTTTTAACTTAACCTTACCACAAATCAAGTTTTATTGGTTAAGTGTTGCCCTTTTGTTTTAACTTAACCTTACCACAAATCAAGTTATATTGGTTAAGTGTTTCTAAATTTACTTAACCTCACCCACTTGTCTAATTAACATGTTATAACGGTAAAGTGTTCTAAATTTACTTAACCTCACCCACTTGTCTAATTAATATGTTATAACGGTTAAGTTTTCTAAATTTACTTAACCTCACCCACTTGTCTAAGTAACATGGTGTATTGGTTAAGTGTTACCTTAATTAACTTAACCCTATCATTTCTGTCTTAGCTTTAATTCTTTTATTAAAGCACCAACTACTCACATTAGACAGGTATTGTTATGGTCACTGGATGTGCCGGTCGGTTCCGGGAAGTTTTACACCATAACTCAGTCTAACCTTGTGTTCTTTTGGGCTCAATGCGCTAACCTCTCACATTCGATCTACATTGTTACGGTTGCTGGATTTACCGAGCGGTTCCGGGCAGTCTTATACCATAACTTAATCTAACCTCGGGTTAGGCACATTCGTTTTTTTAATAAATTTACATATTTGTCATTTTATGTAAATTATCAACAATTTATTGTCATGACCCACTTTCGCTCTAAATCAAGCTCATAATTTTAGTTATAAAAATTTATACCACTTTTATGCCATAAACCATTTACATGTTTATAAGCCAAATATGCCAATTATATGTAATTTCATGTTTTTCCCCAACGTTACCCCCGTTAAACGTCCGAACAAATCACATAAAATGTTAGGCTCAATACATAGCCTAATCTTATACACAAAAGGGGAAAAAGAGGAACATGTAATAATTCCAACATCATAAAAATATGGATCTAACTACACATGTATCATATGAATTTGGCATAGAACAATATACATTTAATTAAAAACTTGCAAATTTAGATCTATTCAACATGAATCGTGAAATAGGGATTTTACATGAAACTACATAAACTTAAAATTAGACATGTAGTTGCGAACTTGCAAATCAGTTGGATCAAATCTAACATGAACCTAATCATATTAACATGTAGTTTTGGATCATATATGTGAACATGGTTGAACATAGCAAAATCCCCAAATTGTCATACAACATATAAGTGTCATTACCAAATCACACAACTTGAAATGTCATCACCAAGTTATACAATATGTTATGCCATCGCCAAATTACACAATATGATATTCCATCGCCAAATTATAATATGTCATCGCCAATTTATGTCAACGCAAAAATACACAACATAATATGTCATTGCCAAACTACACCACATGTGGATTCATTGCCAAGAGTTTAACATTTATCATCAAATTACATACAACATGATCACCACTTAGCATGATAAGAATCATAGTCTCAATCAATTCAGTTTTAACAAAAAGGATAAGTATAGATTTATATTAGGGGATGTTCTACATCCATTTATTTAGTCACGATTCTATTATCATTTAAGTCTAAATGATAACCGGACTTACAAAAAGGAGACTAGTCTTGTGTTCAGGGATCTGTATTCTGAATTTGGATAGCTCTCCTTTGTTGTAGACATTGAATTCTCTTAGTTGAATTAGATTTGATTTTATTTGATTCTTGCTTATCTTGCTTTCTAGTTGAATGGGAACGGCGGCTACTCTAGGTTGAGTGTTGACAGCATGACGATCTTAGGAATATTTTTGTGTGGCTTAGGGTTTTAGATTTAGGTTGCTTATATAGAATTTTAATTAAATAAGAGCCGTCAGGTCAACCTAGAAGCAATCAAGACCATCCAGCTAAAGCAATGTGTCACTCAGCCAATCATAGCATGACACATAAGCCCTAACACATCAGAATTTGTCATAAAGCCGATCAGAGATGGCCACGTAAAAAGACAATCCTTGACCAACAAAAATTGTGCCACGTGCACCACATGATGCGTACACATCATATATATATATATGTATGTATATATATTTTTTCTATATATATATATATATATATTTATCTATCTTCCCAACTAACAATTTTCACACTAAATGTAACACCCCGAAAATTCTATAACTGTGAAATTCATGAATTAAAGTATAATTAAATTGTAATAGAAAAATTAAGGGAAACAGACATCACCATTGCGTTCGTCTCGGAATTCTGCTTGAGATAGAGTCCGAGTTTGCGCAAAACGGATAACGTATGAAGAAGATATCTTTAATTTAAATATTACAGCAAAACATGAAAAAAGAGAAGTAAGGAGAGGACAATAATTATTATTATTCTAAGACTTATTAACAAAAGCCTCTGTAGCTCAGTTGGTTAAGGCATTGGATTTGTAGCATGGAGGTCGGGGGTTCGAACCCCGGCGGCGACATAATTTTTATCTCTGTTTTAGAGAGGGCCAACTGAGCATGCAAATACATGTACGTATACAAATTCAAATTTTGAAAGGATAAGAACGTACATATAAGGAAATAAAGAAAATATATGTATATATATGAGAATATATATATATATATATGCAAAAATATATGTATACAATAGATAAAATTCAAATAGACTAAAACAGCTCAATTTAAAGTTTAATTTTTGAAAATCGAACCCAGTCCCTCCTGGCCGGCCTGGTCTGTGTTTGGTCGAATTTCTGTGGGTTGCTTTGTCATTAGGGCTAGGTGGCAAGTTTTAATTGGTCTCTCTATCTAATGAATGGCTACGATCTAACCTAGCAACATCAATGGTTCTAATCAATTCCTAACCTCTATATAAACAACCCTAGACTAAACCCTAATCTATTCATTCAAATTAAGAGCATAGCCGCCATGTTGCTGAGGAACGACTAAGAGTAGCCGCCATCTAGAGAGAGAGGATTAGGGAGAAAGTTCTAAAGCCTAAAGCAATTCAAGCAACCTAAAGCTAATCAATTCAACAAAGGAATCATATCTCTTAATTAGAGAATTCGCCGCAACCATTGTAAGTAGAGTATTACTTTGGTATGAACAAATGATTGTGTAGATATGTATGCTTGAATTGTGGCAATGAAATTCGTATTTGTGCGATTTATATACTTTTGGATATTCTGAATTATGTCATTCAATTATAAAGAACTACATGCGGTAGTTCTATGCAAATATACGTTTGGAATATTGCGCAAATTATGTAGTCTATGTTGAAGCTACATGTATGTAGTTGATTGAAATTCATGCAAGTTTGGGGCTTTGTTATTATGCCATCATGATGTCTATTTTGTGCATAAATCATTTTGCAAGTAATTGAGACAAGTTTGGTTGTTATAGTTCATATGAAACTATGTTGGAATTTTGACACCATAATCCATGTATTAAGTCATGCTTTTGCAAAACTTATGAATATGGCTAGGCTATGAATGATATTGGGCATAATTGAAATTCATGATTAAGTCTATCTTGTTTAAAAGAATTATCTGATGACATATGTGAGACATGGCTAAGTTAGACACAAAAATCCCTTTTTTGCAAGTTAAAAGCAAACACCATGATTAGGAATATTTATGCATAAGTATACCATCGTTATGTGATTAAATTTAATTAAGTTGAACTATGCTTTTGTGTTAGTAACAAAGTATCCTCTTTGTAAACATGTAGAAACCTTATGAACATGACTTGTTTATATTTATGCCATGAACAAATTTAACTATACCTATGCCATGTTTATGCTAGAAGTATTTATGCCATGCTTATGTTTGACATTATGCCATGTTTATGCTAGAAGTATTTATGCCATGCTTATGTTTGACATTATGCCATGTTTATGCTAGAAGTATTTATGCCATGCTTATGTTTGACATTATGCCATGTTTATGCTAGAAGTATTTATGCCATGCTTATGTTTGACATTATGCCATGTTTATGCTAGAAGTATTTATGCCATGCTTATGTTTGACATTATGCCATGTTTATGCTAGAAGTATTTATGCCATGCTTATGTTTGACATTATGCCATGTTTATGCTAGAAGTATTTATGCCATGCTTACGTTTGACATTATGCCATGTTTATGCTAGAAGTATTTATGCCATGTTTGACATTATGCCATGTTTATGCTAAAAGTATTTATGCCATGCTTATGTTTGACATTATGCCTAAGTAAAAATATAGGTTCATGGGTCAATAATGATATCTCAATTACAAGTTCACATGCTTTGATTCATGTCACCTATGTTACCACTATGCAAGTACACCAGTTTCTATTATGTATTTCCAACGTCATATGCAAGTTCATGCGCTCACCTTCCCCTCTTTGTGTATACGCCATAAGCCTCCCCTTTTCGCATGGCTAAATTGGGCTTTAAAAGGCTAAGCCCAATATATATGAACGGACGTGTAAAACGGGGGGAAAATAACGTTGGGTAAAAATTAATTAATGAATGAAAATATAAAATAGAAGGGCCTAAATTCAAGTGTGGGTTGGGCCCGTGATTGGTGTAATCCTTTACACCATTAACTTAATAATGGGCCGCAAATATTTACATATAAGAAATAAAGAAGAATGACAAGATATGTAAATGTAGAACATACGATGTGTTTAACCCGAGGTTGGATTGAGTTGTGATGTAAACCTGCCCGGAACCGCCCGGCTGTCCAGTAGTCACAACAATACCTATCCAATGTGGGAGGTTAAACATGGAGCCCAATAAGGACCCGAGGTTAGACTGAGTTGTGGCGTAAGACTGCCCGGAACCAACCGGCAACAGGCAGCCACAACAATACCTGTCTAATGTGAGAGGTCAGGGCCTTAATAAGACAATTAAGGCTGAGTCAGGATTGTTAGGATTAAGTGGACTAAGACTTAATCAAAATGAAACATGCTAAACTAAACAGACTGGTAGGGGTTAGGTTAGAAACACTTAACCAACTTAGCATGTTGGCTAGAGATAGAAAACCTAGTAACGGGGGACCCTTTTCAGCAGTAACCCTAAAAGGTGTATCAGGATACCCTGAAACTAGGCAGGGTGGGGCACGATTACTGGGCTGATTGTAAGAGGTCAAAGCGACGGCGGTGGTGTAGCAGTGTAGGTTCTAACGGAGTGCGGGCGTGCACACACTCCGGAGCAGAAAAATAAGGCACTGGGCACCAGTAGCATACCTGTGCACTCTAAGGTTGTGTCGGGTTGCCACTATGGGACTTGATACACCCCATGGTGGGACCAGCATAGGTAACTACAGACATCGGGGGCCGTAAGACACATGTAACTACGCGAGTAGGAGCCGATCATCGTAGAATGGATCACATCACCCTGACTATGGGGTGCCAGTTGGAAACTAGTTTATATGGGTTCAGAGATTAACATGGGGTACGATAGTATATTCGACCCTAGGCAACTTAACCAAGTTATAGTGTTTGCCCACTTCTTGTTATTACTTATCATACCCAGTTCTTTATTCATAGACAAAGTAGTACTAGACTTACTCAGGCTTATGTCTGACTCTACTTTTCTTTCGTCTTCTTTCTTCCGTTCCCCCCCCAGGTCCTCAGGGAGGGAACACAGCAGCTTGATCAGCTTTGACATCCAGCTTGAAGAAGGGAAATGTATTGCTTGGACTTTCTTGTTTTGAACTATGGCTTTGGACACACTCTATGGGGCTTTTGCAGTTTACTCATGTTTTATTTATGCTTCTTTAAATAATGTACTCAAGACAGATTATGAAAGTATTATGTTATGTTTTTGGAAAGGTTGTTGTTGTAACACATATTTGACTTTATGAAATAAAAATTTGTTGTTCTTCCGCTGTTTGCAAAATATGTGTTCTTATATCTGTCTTGTATATCTGTGACTTGTACTTATAAACCTCCACCAAAATTAGGGCATTCCCTTTGAGAGTGACCCTAACGGAGGTGGGGTGTTTCACTTGGTATCAGAGCATAGGTTTACCAGATAAGATAAAAAGTTTTGAAAAATTATTTTCAAAAAAGAAATTTAAAGAAGCATTTTTAAAAGAAAAATATTATTTTATTTTTAAAAGGCAAAGTCCACTCCCCAAAGCCATAGGAACTATCTCTTATCCTTCGTTTTGAATCTATCCTTTTTGTTTCAGCATGTCCCAAGAACTTAACTTGCCAGAAGGGGTGCCAATACCTGGTTGGTTTAGACGGTTCTTAGAAGCAAGGGCCACTCAGCCAGGTCCTACCATTCCTCCTCCCCCAGCAGAAGGAAACCATCCAGCTGCAGCAGCACCTTTTCCTCCACCTCCTCCTCGGGGAAACACTTTTGCTAAGATATGTAAAGATTTTAAAGCTATGGGAGGAAGGGATTTCCATGGAACCGAGTCCTTCGTAGCAGCTAGGAATTGGCTAAAAGAAACCGAAGACCTATTCATCATCTTTGAGGTAGAGGATAGACAAAAAGTACAGTTGGCAGTATGGCTATTGAAGGGCGAGGCTTCCTACTGGTGGGAAGTCACTAATGCTGAAAGACCAGTGGAGACATGGGAGGACTTTAGGGCAAGGTTTGAGACTAAATTTCTCTCAGATGCAGAAAGAAGTTTGCAGTTGGAAAAATTCTTATTTCTTAAGCAAGGAGACAAGACTGTCAGAGAATATGTGAATCAGTTTGATGAGCTGGCTAGGTTTGGACTTGACCTAGTCAACACCCCGCACAAGAAGGCTCTCCGTTTCGTCAAAGGGTTAAATGAGCCATTACACAGCTTGGCCATGACCCATATACCCATGGGAGCCACGTATGAAAGACTGGTACAAATGGCATTGCTGAATGAGGAGGATAAGGGCAAGAAGGAGACGAAGGCAGAAAGCTCTCAAGGGAAGAAAGAGGGTTTGCAGCCCAAGAAGACAGACTTTAAGAAGGGCGGGAAAGGCAACAAAGAGAAGAGGAAGTGTAATTTCTGTGGCAAAGTGGGGCACTTAGTAAAGGACTGCCGGAAAAAGAAGGCTAAGGAGAATGGTGGGTGCTTTTCGTGCGGTCAGACAGGCCACAGGGCTAAGGACTGCCCAAGGAAACGAGGACAGGGGCAGGGCACTGGATCCACTCCAGGGGCACAGGTTCATGTGCTGGAAGCGCCACCTTTGCAACAGCGAGGTACAAACACTTCTGTAGAAAGTGTAGTTTATCTTTATGATCACCCCGTTCGCACTTTATTTGATTCTGGCGCATCACACTCCTTTATCTCGTCTGCTTTAGTAGAATCTCTGCACCTAAAAACTAGTATGGTAGAGGACCCCTTAATTGTTTCAAACCCAACTGGGGGCCCAGCTCATTTGTCTATGATCTGTTTGGATTTGAAAATTTCTATTCTAAGTGTAGAATTTGAATGTAGTGCCTTTGTTTTGGGCTTTGCGGGGTATGGTTTGATTTTGGGTATGGATTGGCTATCCAGTAATGGGGCCATCCTTGATTGTGAGAAAAGGGTTGTTAGGCTCCTAACCCAGCTCAGTAATACTTTGGAAATTTCTTGTAATCCCTCGTATGCGGTTATGCTTAGTTATCTTGAGTCGCTAGATGCCTCCGTTGAAAATTTGCAATCAGTTAGAGTGGTCCGGGAATATCCGGATGTCTTCGAAGAGGTGAAGGGCTTGCCTCCGAAGCGGGAAATAGACTTCCGCATATATCTTGTAGATAATGCAAAGCCCGTTGCGTTGCCCGTTAGACACATGGCTCCACGAGAAAGAAAAGAGCTCAGTAAACAGATTAAAGAGCTTCTAGAGAAGGGGTTCATTAGGTGGAGCATTTCAGAATAGGGCACTCCAGGAGTGTTCGCCACTAAGGCTGAAGGTTCATTTCACTTATGCATGAGTTGTAAAGAATCACCTTAGTAAGTACATTTGGCCACATAGTTGGACTTAGGAAGGGACTCCCTTGTGACCTAAAAGGAGTCCATCATGCTTAGTTTCCTAGAATCATATGTGGTGGTTGGGTTGATTAATTCTTTGGGTGTCAGTCTGATGTTGATTTCGGTCTTCGGGGCTGATGCTTAGAGAGTTCTTCTCCTAATCAATATATATGTGGCATAGATTTCCAGTTTTGACATTGCCTAATGGGCACAAAATTTTTACTTGCTTCTATCATTCGACTATACCTTTAGGTAGGACCATTTTCTATCATTGAGAAAATTTGGAAAATGACCTATAGATTAGAGCTACCCGAGAAATTGGCCGGAGTCCACAACGTTTTTCACGTTTCACATCTCCGAAAATGTCTACATGAGTCTGCTGAAGTGGTAGAGCCAAATATCCCCGAAGAGGCCGAAGTGGAACGCGAAGCAACCATAAGAAAAGTTCCAACCCGCATACTAGGAACGGAAGTAAAGAAGCTATGCAACCGCGAAGTCAAACTCGTCAAAGTTCAGTGGAGCGACGCCGAGGGAGACGCGACTTGGGAAACTGAAGATAGAATCCGTACTGCCTACCCTTTTCTGTTCGAGGGTACATCCTTGATCTTTCTTTTCCTTAAGTTGCGCTTTTATCTATCTATCTTTTTAGGTATATTTCCTCGACCGTATCTTTTAGGTAGAAAACCTTTGGATGAAAACATGTAGTTGAAACATGTTATGTATGAATGGTTGCAAGTGGTTGCAAGTGATTGCTAGTGGTTGCTCGTGGTTGCATATACACACACAATCTAGGTTTTAGATCGGCTCAGTCACTTCATATTGCATATGCATATATGTTTGTATTCGTATGTGGTTGAACTATAATGTGTTGTCATGTGGATGTTGCATTTGCATTGAATGATTGTGCACTCATGTAGAATCATGAATAGGAAAATTTGTATACATAATGGATTCATGGCACTTACATAATTCGCATTAAGGAGGTCAACTGAATCAGTAGACCGCCTGATTTTGCATTAGATAAGTACATGTACACACACACTTTGCATATGATCATGAAGCATTAGAAGTCTTTTAAGGACAATGGATGCTCGTGTTTGATGGATGAGTAGATGGATTATTGGATGTTAGGATTTACATTCCTCCTAACTTGAAGATTTCGGGGACGAAATCCTTTTAAGTGGGGGAGAATGTAACACCCCGAAAATTCTATAACTGTGAAATTCATGAATTAAAGTATAATTAGATTGTAACAGAAAAATTAAGGGAAACGGACATCACCATTGCGTTCGTCTCGGAATTCTGCTTGAGATAGAGTCCGAGTTTGCGCAAAACGGATAACGTATGAAGAAGATATCTTTAATTTAAATATTACAGCAAAACATGAAAAAAGAGAAGTAAGGAGAGGACAATAATTATTATTATTCTAAGACTTATTAACAAAAGCCTCTGTAGCTCAGTTGGTTAAGGCATTGGATTTGTAGCATGGAGGTCGGGGGTTCGAACCCCGGCGGCGACATAATTTTTATCTCTGTTTTAGAGAGGGCCAACTGAGCATGCAAATACATGTACGTATACAAATTCAAATTTTGAAAGGATAAGAACGTACATATAAGGAAATAAAGAAAATATATGTATATATATGAGAATATATATATATATATATATGCAAAAATATATGTATACAATAGATAAAATTCAAATAGACTAAAACAGCTCAATTTAAAGTTTAATTTTTGAAAATCGAACCCAGTCCCTCCTGGCTGGCCTGGTCTGTGTTTGGTCGAATTTCTGTGGGTTGCTTTGTCATTAGGGCTAGGTGGCAAGTTTTAATTGGTCTCTCTATCTAATGAATGGCTACGATCTAACCTAGCAACATCAATGGTTCTAATCAATTCCTAACCTCTATATAAACAACCCTAGACTAAACCCTAATCTATTCATTCAAATTAAGAGCATAGCCGCCATGTTGCTGAGGAACGACTAAGAGTAGCCGCCATCTAGAGAGAGAGGATTAGGGAGAAAGTTCTAAAGCCTAAAGCAATTCCAGCAACCTAAAGCTAATCAATTCAACAAAGGAATCATATCTCTTAATTAGAGAATTCGCCGCAACCATTGTAAGTAGAGTATTACTTTGGTATGAACAAATGATTGTGTAGATATGTATGCTTGAATTGTGGCAATGAAATTCGTATTTGTGCGATTTATATACTTTTGGATATTCTGAATTATGTCATTCAATTATAAAGAACTACATGCGGTAGTTCTATGCAAATATACGTTTGGAATATTGCGCAAATTATGTAGTCTATGTTGAAGCTACATGTATGTAGTTGATTGAAATTCATGCAAGTTTGGGGCTTTGTTATTATGCCATCATGATGTCTATTTTGTGCATAAATCATTTTGCAAGTAATTGAGACAAGTTTGGTTGTTATAGTTCATATGAAACTATGTTGGAATTTTGACACCATAATCCATGTATTAAGTCATGCTTTTGCAAAACTTATGAATATGGCTAGGCTATGAATGATATTGGGCATAATTGAAATTCATGATTAAGTCTATCTTGTTTAAAAGAATTATCTGATGACATATGTGAGACATGGCTAAGTTAGACACAAAAATCCCTTTTTTGCAAGTTAAAAGCAAACACCATGATTAGGAATATTTATGCATAAGTATACCATCGTTATGTGATTAAATTTAATTAAGTTGAACTATGCTTTTGTGTTAGTAACAAAGTATCCTCTTTGTAAACATGTAGAAACCTTATGAACATGACTTGTTTATATTTATGCCATGAACAAATTTAACTATACCTATGCCATGTTTATGCTAGAAGTATTTATGCCATGCTTATGTTTGACATTATGCCATGTTTATGCTAGAAGTATTTATGCCATGCTTATGTTTGACATTATGCCATGTTTATGCTAGAAGTATTTATGCCATGCTTATGTTTGACATTATGCCATGTTTATGCTAGAAGTATTTATGCCATGCTTATGTTTGACATTATGCCATGTTTATGCTAGAAGTATTTATGCCATGCTTATGTTTGACATTATGCCATGTTTATGCTAGAAGTATTTATGCCATGCTTATGTTTGACATTATGCCATGTTTATGCTAGAAGTATTTATGCCATGCTTATGTTTGACATTATGCCATGTTTATGCTAGAAGTATTTATGCCATGCTTACGTTTGACATTATGCCATGTTTATGCTAGAAGTATTTATGCCATGTTTGACATTATGCCATGTTTATGCTAAAAGTATTTATGCCATGCTTATGTTTGACATTATGCCTAAGTAAAAATATAGGTTCATGGGTCAATAATGATATCTCAATTACAAGTTCACATGCTTTGATTCATGTCACCTATGTTACCACTATGCAAGTACACCAGTTTCTATTATGTATTTCCAACGTCATATGCAAGTTCATGCGCTCACCTTCCCCTCTTTGTGTATACGCCATAAGCCTCCCCTTTTCGCATGGCTAAATTGGGCTTTAAAAGGCTAAGCCCAATATATATGAACGGACGTGTAAAACGGGGGAAAATAACGTTGGGTAAAAATTAATTAATGAATGAAAATATAAAATAGAAGGGCCCAAATTCAAGTGTGGGTTGGGCCCGTGATTGGTGTAATCCTTTACACCATTAACTTAATAATGGGCCGCAAATATTTACATATAAGAAATAAAGAAGAATGACAAGATATGTAAATGTAGAACATACGATGTGTTTAACCCGAGGTTGGATTGAGTTGTGATGTAAACCTGCCCGGAACCGCCCGGCTGTCCAGTAGTCACAACAATACCTATCCAATGTGGGAGGTTAAACATGGAGCCCAATAAGGACCCGAGGTTAGACTGAGTTGTGGCGTAAGACTGCCCGGAACCAACCGGCAACAGGCAGCCACAACAATACCTGTCTAATGTGAGAGGTCAGGGCCTTAATAAGACAATTAAGGCTGAGTCAGGATTGTTAGGATTAAGTGGACTAAGACTTAATCAAAATGAAACATGCTAAACTAAACGGACTGGTGGGGGTTAGGTTAGAAACACTTAACCAACTTAGCATGTTGGCTAGAGATAGAAAACCTAGTAACGGGGGACCCTTTTCAGCAGTAACCCTAAAAGGTGTATCAGGATACCCTGAAACTAGGCAGGGTGGGGCACGATTACTGGGCTGATTGTAAGAGGTCAAAGCGACGGCGGTGGTGTAGCAGTGTAGGTTCTAACGGAGTGCGGGCGTGCACACACTCCGGAGCAGAAAAATAAGGCACTGGGCACCAGTAGCATACCTGTGCACTCTAAGGTTGTGTCGGGTTGCCACTATGGGACTTGATACACCCCATGGTGGGACCAGCATAGGTAACTACAGACATCGGGGGCCGTAAGACACATGTAACTACGCGAGTAGGAGCCGATCATCATAGAATGGATCACATCACCCTGACTATGGGGTGCCAGTTGGAAACTAGTTTATATGGGTTCAGAGATTAACATGGGGTACGATAGTATATTCGACCCTAGGCAACTTAACCAAGTTATAGTGTTTGCCCACTTCTTGTTATTACTTATCATACCCAGTTCTTTATTCATAGACAAAGTAGTACTAGACTTACTCAGGCTTATGTCTGACTCTACTTTTCTTTCGTCTTCTTTCTTCCGTTCCCCCCCCCCCCAAGGTCCTCAGGGAGGGAACACAGCAGCTTGATCAGCTTTGACATCCAGCTTGAAGAAGGGAAATGTATTGCTTGGACTTTCCTGTTTTGAACTATGGCTTTGGACACACTCTATGGGGCTTTTGCAGTTTACTCATGTTTTATTTATGCTTCTTTAAATAATGTACTCAAGACAGATTATGAAAGTATTATGTTATGTTTTTGGAAAGGTTGTTGTTGTAACACATATTTGACTTTATGAAATAAAAATTTGTTGTTCTTCCGCTGTTTGCAAAATATGTGTTCTTATATCTGTCTTGTATATCTGTGACTTGTACTTATAAACCTCCACCAAAATTAGGGCATTCCCTTTGAGAGTGACCCTAACGGAGGTGGGGTGTTTCACTAAACCACTTTTTGAACTGCGTTCACACTAAGCCACTTTTTAGCCATTCTCCTAAACCAAAATTATGGCGTTGGCTGGGATCGAACTCTGTACCTCTTGCATGCAAGTCGCATGTTCTAACCAAATGAGCTACTAAGTCTTTTGCTTACAAACCTTAGAGCAATGCTAAACATTATTCTTTTCTCATTCTTCTTTTTCATGTTTTGCTGCAATATTTAATTTAAAGATATCTTCTTCATACGGAGTCCGATTTACGCAAACTTGGACTCTATCTCAAGCAGAATTCCATGATGAACGCAATGGCGCAACCCATTTCACCTATTTCTTCTTTTTCAAATTAATTATTCTTTAATTTGTTATTTTAATATTCTCATAAAATACGGGGTGTTACATTAACCCTAAGATGAAAGAGGTAGTTCGCAAAGAAATTCTTAAACTTCTCAACAAGGGTATCATTTACCCCATTTCTGATAGCTTATGGGTTAGCCCCATTCCCGTTGTTTCTAAAAAGTCCAGACTCACCGCTGTCACAAATGACCAAAATGAACTTCTTCCAACTCGTACTCAAATGGGTTGGCGTGTTTGCATCGATTATCGAAAATTGAATGCTACAATGTGTAAAGACCACTTTCCTCTTCCCTTCATCGATCAAATGCTCGAACATTTAGCTGGTCACGAATTCTACTGCTTTCTTGATGGTTATTCCTGTTATAACCAAATTCCAATCGCTCCTGAAGATCAAGAAAAAATGACTTTCACATGTCCATTCGGTACCTTTGCTTACCAACGTATGCCTTTTGGTCTTTGCAATGCTCCTGCAACTTTCCAACGATGTATGGTTGGAATTTTTTCTGATTTGATCGAACGCTTTCTTGAAGTCTTTATGGATGATTTTTCGATCTTTGGCGATTCTTTTTCCTCTTGCTTACATCATCTTGAACTTGTTTAAATCAACGTAAAGAAAAACACTTAACGTTGAATTGGGAAAAATGCCACTTTATGGTCAAACAAGGCATTGTCCTTGGACATGTAATTTCAAATAATGGCATTGAGGTAGATAAAGCGAAAGTTGACGTTATTTCAAAACAACCCATTCCAAAATGCATTAAGGACATTCGTTCATTTCTTGGGCATGCTGGTTTTTATCGATGCTTTGTGAAAGATTTTAGCAAAATCACTCATCTTTGACTGCTCTTCTGGGAAAGGACATCTCGTTCGAATTTAACTCTGAATGTGTCGCTTCTTTTGAACATCTTAAAAATGAACTCATTTCAGCCTCGATAATTTGTTCGCCCAATTGGGAACTTCCTTTTGAAATCATGTGTGATGCTTCTAACTTCGTGATTAGTGCTATCTTAGGACAACGCATCAACAAAATTCTTCACGTCATTTACTACGCAAGCATGACCTTGAACGACGCTCAACTGAATTATACGACCACCAAAAAAGAACTTTTAGCTGTCGTTTTTGCACTTGAGAAGTTTCTATCTTACTTGATTGGTTCGCATGTCACGGTCTACACAGACCATTCTGCTCATCGGCACCTTTTTGCTAAAAAGGATGCTAAGTCACGCTTAATTCGATGGATCCTTTTGCTTCAAGAATCTGATCTTACAATCAAAGACAAAAAAGTATCCGATAACGTTATAGCCGATCACTTATATCGTCTTCCTAACGCACCTTCTTCATTGCCAATCAATGAAAAACTTTCCTGACGAATAACTTCTCTCTGTTTCAATCGATCCTTGGTTCGCCGACATAGTGAACTATCTAGTCACTAAGGAAACCCCCTCATTTTGGTCCAAACACGATAAATACAAATTTCTTTCCCAAGTGAAATACATCTATTGGGATGACCCATACTTGTTTAAGTATTGTCCGGACCAAATCATTTGTCGATGCGTTCCTGATAGCGAAATTAGGAGTGTTCTCTTATTCTGCCATGATCATGCATGCGGTGGACATTTTGGTCTTAGGAAAACCGCTGAAAAGGTGCTTCAATGTGGTTTTTATTGTCCTACTCTCTTTAAAGACTCGTTCAAATTCTATAAAACTTGCAATCTTTGCCGAATGCTAGGAAAGATTTCTCAATGGAATATGATGCCTTTGAACCCCATCCTTACGATTGAAATCTTTGATGTATGGGGTATTGACTTTATGGGACCTTTCCCAAACTCCTTTGGAAACTTGTATATTCTTCTCGCTGTCGACTATGTTTCGAAATTGGTCGAAGCCGTTCCATGTAAAACAAATGATCGTAAAATTGTTGTGAAATTTCTAAAAGAGAACATCTTTTCGAGGTTCGGCATACCTCACACAATAATAAGCGACAATGGAACGCATTTCTGTAATCGATCTTTTGAATCCTTAATGAAGAAATACTCAACAACCCACAAGTTATCCACTCCTTATCATCCGCAAACTTGTGGTCAAGTCGAAGTATCGAATCGTTAAATAAAACAGATTTTGGAGAAAACTGTTAACAAAAACCGAAAAGATTGGTCATAAAAATTGACCGACGCACTTTGGGCTTACCGTACTGCTTTTAAAACTAATATTGGAATGTCCTCTTTCCGATTAGTTTATGGTAAAGCTTGTTATTTACCTGTTGAACTTGAACATAAAGTGCTTTGGGCAATAAAGAACTTGAACTTTGATCTTGAACATGCTAGCAAAAACCGAAAATTGAACTTAACGAGCTAGAAGAAATTAGGAATGACGCATACGAAAGTGCGAAAATTTACAAGGAAAAAAAACCAAAGTTTTTCATGACAAGTCAATCCAAAGAAAAACGTTTTAGCCAGACCAAAATGTTCTGCTGTATGACTCACAACTTCATTTATTGCCCAGGAAGTTAAAATCGAGATGGACCAGACCAAATGTTGTTCGAACTGTTTTTCCACATGGTTCTATTGAAATAGAAAACCCGAGGGATGGATCCATATTCAAAGTCAATGGTCAACATCTAAAACCATTTTTGGAATTGCCCACTGATCAAGAGGTAGAGCCCACGATTCTTCATGAGCTTTGCTACGTGAAGTAAGAAAGTAAGTTTAACCCTCCTTTGTAAATATGTAAATATTTCTCTTCCGTTCACTCATTTTATCACGCATTGACTGTGGGTACATAGTCCAAATCAAGTGTGGGGGGAGTTTCATATTTATTTTGGTTTTGCATAGAATTTTCCTTTCTTTTTTTTTTCAAAAAAGAAAAGAAAAAGAATTTCGCATTTCTATTTACTTTTAAATAAGATATGATGGAGTCAACATACAATTTTGGTCATTCGATTAAAATGTTTGGAGATTTTCTTCTCTTTGCGAATAACGAAAGGAAAGTTTGAATTATGAGCAAATTTGGTATAACTGGTATATTGGGAAATTCGTAGGTGATGAGTATGACATGTTTTCTGAATTGTAATCCGATTAAATGAATGGTTGATTTAGACTACTTGCGATAACATTTTAGATCTTTTAAGTGAAGTTATGCTAAGATATCCTCTCTTAACTCTCTCTCTTATGTAAAAAAGAGAAAAGGAAAAAAAATGTGCATATATAATAATAATCCAAGGGTATCCAACATTGCTAGTACATATCGCATTGGTTTGCAAACCGGCCAAGCTCTTTCCGACACCTTGTTGACAAAGTCAGCGTCGGTATACCTTGGTCTCATTTTATGAGTTGGACACCTAAGAATTACTGATATCTTTTTAACAAAGTCAGCATCGGTCTGCACAATCCGACAAGCTCTGTCCCAAACTCTCATGGGTGGTATACCTTGGTCTTTTCGGTTAGGTGTGTGTAAATAGTAATAACGTAAATATTTTGTAATAAAGAGAGAGTAAGCACTTGAAATCCAAGCACGCTCTTCACTTATTGGACCTAACTTGTTGACAAAAAGGAAGTTGAGATGCCATTTTACGATCGTTGATATCGATTATAGAATTCATTTCATATTTGCACTATGTTTCTACCAAAACAACTAGCTAACCTGGTGGAGTTTGTGACGATAACATGACTTTTGTTTGAAGTTTTGATTAGTGACAGACTCAAATTTCATAGTGACGACCCAAATTGGAGTTAACTCATTCATGTAAAATTTAAAGGTAAATTGTTCATTTGTAAATATTCCTTTAAAAAACATGCATTCTTATTGTAAATATTTTTGAATTTTGCATTTTTGTACGTACTTTTTGCTTTTGGATTTTGTGGGTAGTATCCGTTGAAAACCCTCACGAGAAAACAATCGTCCTACTGGGGACACCCAGAGGTTTAAAGGCTTGTTGCATATGCTCAATGCAATCATGCTCCCTACGAAAACGGATTTATCTTAGTTTTCTTTTTTACATTATTCAAGGACGAAAAAAAGATAAGTATGGGGGTATTTGATGTTCACGTAAAAAATGCACATTTATATTCACATATTTATTCTTGTTTAGTGCGAATTAATGTCATATGTGGGTATTTTATCATGTTTAAACAATAATTTAATTGATTTCAAAATATCATACATTCATCTTCATACAAAGGAAAAATGATCATTTTTGTGCTTAAGTTATTTTGAGAATTTGTACTTGGACATTTTTCATTGTTTTTGTAGACATTTGGTGCATTTGGAAGAGAGCTTCATAAAGATTTATATGCATACAAAAGGAATGAAGAGGAAATAATTCTCATACTTAATCATGGAGGACCCCACTTACTATTCTTAAAAGCAAATGGACAAATTAGTGGATGATAAAGCTTCAGGAAAATTTGATGATGGAGTAATTAAAGGGTGATGATCAAATGGTGGCCACACTTCCTAAAGGGCATTCTTGGTAGCGTGCTAAAGTTGATTTATGGTTTTCACATGTATAAATAACCCATGCATGTTGATATAAAAATCATCTTGGATTTTATTTAGTTTAGAGTGGATGAAATACAAACCTCTTTGTCTTCCATGGCTTCTTAGCCATTTCTTTTTTGTAATCTCTTGTTTTAATGCAATATTAATTTGTTTTTTTATTTACATGTTATTTTTTTTCTACAAGCAGTGTAGCTTTATTTTATGCCATTAGTTAGTTAATATCTTTTCTTCATTACTAAATCGTTGGTCTTCAATGTTGAAATCTATTTGTGCTGAAATAATAACACAAATGTGGAGCTAAACCCCTACAACTCAGGGGTGATGAAGCTTTTCCTCTCATTAACGTAGATTCAACATGAATTTGTACGAATGATCTCTTTGGATTTAATGGGAATGGATGTTTTTGTGCATTTGTGGTTCATATTGAATTTAATAGCCTCTTTTGTTCATTTCATAACATTGAGGCTATGTTTATGACATAGACAACAAATTGTCTCTTCATCTAAAATTGTGATTATGGCAATGAAATGAGGTTTATGTCGATATTTGATGATCTATATTACTAACCAATAGTAAATAGATCATACTTAAATTAGATTTTAGTTCATTTCGATGGCATGTTTCATAAAAGTTAAAAAGTTAGATTAATTGTGTATTATAGCTTGATGACTTATTTTGTGTTAATTATTAGCGCAAATAAGTTATGCTTATGATAATTTCATAATTAATCTGACATAGGTTATTGAGAGATCTTCATACTATTTTATGTTGAACAATGTTGAAAGAGAGAAAAGTGAAGTTGCCCCTAAATTGGTCTAATCTTATAGTTTTAATCTATATTTTAGTTTACTTTTTTCTAGTACTTAATCACAATCCGAATTTTTGTTTAATTTGATTGAATTTAATTAAAATTACTTCTTTCCCTGTGGATCGACTCGTATTCGCCATGTACTAACAATTGTAGCGATTGCGGTTTATTATCATGATATTTCGTACGGTGGAATTTTAATTCATAGAATATTCGTCGTCGAACATAGCACCAAAATGTTGACGCCGAAATTGGTCGCCAAAGCCCGAGAGTTCCAAAATTTTAAAACTAAATGTCCAGGGCGGAAGAGTGTGCGAAATGCAGGAATAATGTACGGGAATGTAAAGAACACAGTTGTTTATACCGGTTCAGTTCAGATTGAATTTACATCCACTTTGAAAGCTTTGCTAATTTTATTCATTATCAAGAGATTACACTGGTTGATATCATTACAAGTGAATACAATGATAATGAAGTTCTAGTGATTCTTGTTGTCAATGTTCTTCACTGTCTGGGAGCGGTAGGGAGTTTCCAAGGTCTGGAATATGTCGGAAAGTTCCTGAGGTCTGGGAGGTGTCGGGAGGTGTCGGGAGGTTCCGAATTGTACGGGGAAATCTGCATGTATAATCAAGATCTTCTTCTTTAGATTCTTATCTATATTAAAACCTTTCCTTGAATATATTTCTTAAGTCTTCCGTTTAATCATATCTTTAAAATCAAGTAATTAAGACTTGTAAGGCTTAAGAGCTTTACTTACTTCAAAATAATGTTTCTCAAAACCTTTGTTGATTAACAATTATTTAAGTCCAACTGATTGATACTAAACATAAGATTTGTATAGAAATTGGGTCAACTTATATTTAATATCAATTCTCGAAATCAGTGAATACTATAAATGGAATAATGATGTAACATCTTCCCAGTTCCTTAAATAGTATACATCTAATGGCAGAATTCATATCAATATCTGAAGATCATTTCTATCCCATCCCAATTTGAAAACTTTTATTTTTAAACCAAAAGATTAAAATTGATATAATTTAATATAGGAACTAGATCAAAATTATATCAGCTCATGATCAGTATCAATTCTCATATTCCATTTATACTATAAGTGGAATTATGGTAAATCAACCTTTTAAACTCCTCGAATAGTACAAGTTTATTTATGGGATTAATATCGACATTCGAAGATCACTTTCAATCATTTCCAATTTCGTTAATAATCGAAAAACCTTTTACTTAAGATAAATTAGATTCTTACTTAAACTAATATGTTTAGGGGTTATAAACTTCCAAAACTACTTTATGAATCATTTAAAAACAATTCTTTAAGATTCTAATAGTAATTAATAAGTTTAAAACTTCAAAATATATTATTTCCAGAAAACGTTGCAAAATCGTTACAAAAGCATTACAAAATAGCTAGTATAATCAAAATAACATTCTAAATATCCAAAATTTAATATTTTCAATTCCAATCACTTTTGAACAACTAATTATGATTTATCATAATTTTTTCATATTTTTAATAATTTTTATAAAGCCGTTTTATTCGATTTCCAATCACAATTATCGAACTACAAAACTGTGATTCTATTTGGAAATAGATTTAAACATAACTTGAAATCAATAGAATGAAATTAAAAAATTCGTTTTCTATTTGAAAAAAAATTATTATTAGAAATCAATTTTTTGTTGTTTCACATCAATCCAATTTAAATTTCACTAGTTATAAGTGATTAAAGTTTATGGTCGAAATTTGCGAACTACCGCAACGCAACTAGTCCTATTCAGACCATATTACGACTTATAGTTAAAATTCTTTAGATTTACTTCCAATATGATTACAAATCTTGATAAACATATATAAACTTATTTAAAATGATATTTTCCAAAATTTCTCTTCAAATTCAATTTGAAATAAAAATTGAATATTATTATATTAATAAAATAATATTATTTTTCAAAAATTAATCCAATGAACTTCAAACCTTGCAAAAATCGAATTAAATATTATATAAGACTAATAGGAAAATCAATTTGAATTAAACTATCGTTTGCATATCAAACTCAACTTTAATTTTGAAATTCGTTGTTCAAAATCAATTTCAAACTTGTACATGCCATATATGGTAAAAATTGGTTTCCGGTACATTTCACTCTTATAAAGTTATTTGTACATACTTTAGTTTCATTTCTAAACTATTTCGAATACCAAATTCAAAATTCTATTTTTGAGCATTATTTCTACATTAAAATAATATAAACCATATTTATATGGAACAGAGACTTAACTAATCACCTCTATAATGCCATAATTACGATGTTATAGTGTGTGATTACATCCAAATATTAACTGATCACATACAAACATTCATACAAACCAGCAACAATATCATTAATTAATGTTATAAACTACGTGCAACCGTTACAGTATGCAACGCCTTTTAGTGTATAAGTGTTTCTAACTACACAACCATTCATCCAGTATTGCACACATCTATTTACCATCCATGATTAACCGTATATAAAATAAATATTTTAAATTAAATCAAAAGAGTTATCACTTGCATTGATCCTTAAATCTTCATTATAAGTGAGCCTAGCTAACCGCGAGCGATTAGTAGTGGACAATATTTCCTCGCACTGATTCTTCTACAATATTATATTATTATTTTTATATACTTTTTTATATTTATACATTTTTTTATAAATGAAGGAGGGGTCGAGCCTTGGTGCAGGGAAGTGGGGTCTACGTTCGTGAGTAAGGAGGGTAGGGTGGCGTATGGCCGACGTTGGGTGGAAGGGGGGGCAGGTGTGGTGGATTTAGGCTCGGTGTGGGGTTTTTGTGGTGTAGGTAGGTGGTGTACAGCTTTGTTCGTAGGTGAGGTGGCTAGGGAAAGGTGGTGGCCTACGGTGGTGATGGTGGGGGGTTTGTCGGAGGTAGGCATGAGGGGGGGGGGGCCTTGGCCGAGTGGAGAATGGGAGAATAAGGGGAGAAATACAGCTAGGGAGAGAGAAGAAGAATGAGAGTGGAATGGGAATGAAGTGAGAGGATTGGGGTGCTTTATAACATGAGTTCAAGGGTATTTAAATAATTTTTCCATGGACACTGTGACGACCCCAAACCCCGTACTGACGGTGGAAAGGGTAATCCTTGGAATATAACACATAAACAGATAAAAGCAGAACATAAATAAATAAATACACCGAATAATGAACAATAGAATATACTGGATAAACGAAATCATTAGAGTTACACAGTATACAGGATCATACTTAGTACAAATACAGTTCAGCTATACATAAATGTCTACAGCGGAAAACAAACATAATGTACAATAGGAGCTGAATAGCATAAAAAGAGATAAATAATAGAATCCATCTTTAGCTCTAGCTATCTGGATAAAGCCTGCTAAACCTGAATACAAGGATGCCCGTGTAGAAAAAGAGGCACCCGAGTTTGAAAGTGAAACAAACTACGAGTCAGTCATGGGACTAGTATGAGAAATCTACTTAACACCTTTAAAATATGGCTAATCACAGGACCACGCCACTTTCGTGGAATGGTTTTACTTCATCGGATCGCCAGTGCTTTAAAACAAATCATTCTTTGAAACATCACAATGCTTTTTATAAAAAAATGAAGCCATTATAAGACTCAGTTCCCATCACACAATGCAACGCAAACCGGAGGATAGAGTTTTACCTTATAATGGCCAAAATATGTTTGATACGAATAAAACAAAAGCATTTGATATTATTACTAGTGTTTATATGTTTCAAAAACAATTTCAAATCATAACTATCAATCATAGACGACATGAGCGTCCCATGCCACTATGTCGCCAAATATAGGTGTACAATCAAAACCGCACAGTCACGTATTTGGAAATTGGATTTCCGTCATGAACCAAGGCAAAAGATAGTCCTTACCAAATTCGAGACGCTCTGGCCTGTGTCTCAGGATTATAGCTCGAGTGACCCTAGGAGCGACAGAACTGGTCCACCGATGTGGATTAAAATTCCTGAACACTGCGTTTCCCCGCCCTATGGGGCGTCAATGAGCCAACGAATGACTCCATCGGTCCCGGATCGACCGATATAACCGAGGCGCCTCGCAATCCATCATCCACATAAGTAAAATGTCAGGCCGTGTAAAAACACTGACACAACTCCTAGCTAGAAGGAAACGCATGCCCTCCCTGAGGTCCTTTTCCCGTTTCTGGTTCATACCGGGGTGTAAGGCTCGCGAATTCACGTTATACACAAAGCTATGCCACACAGGCGGTGCTTTGATCATCAGTCACAAGACTTTGCTTTTCAACAGAAGCCCTGATCACTGCATCTTAGCATGCCACACCAGCAATTCACACCATGCAACTGATGGTTACCAATCACACAGAATGAATTCCAATGTCAGACACACGGTCCATTTGCAAGTCCGTTCTGGGTCTGAACGAAACCGGAAGCACTAAATACCTCGCATATCCATCGATCTCCACGTACGTCTGGACGATCACCACTCATTATCCATATTTCGGGATGCCTCGCAATCAGGACATCAGTTACCATCCAAACGAGGTGAAGATCGGTCTTCAACCCCCGTCTTCATCTTCGACTTCTTATCGTCGATTCTGTTATTCAGAATGGGATAAACCCGGTCTTTCTGAGCAACTCGCGTATATAATAAACAAGTGCAACACAAACATACATACGCATCATTTCAATTCATTAGTCACTAACCGTCAATCAGTAAGAGAACGATGTGCCAAATATTAACCCCGAAGGCCGAAACCAACATCAGATCAACACCCAGGAAACCATTCAACTTAGCCAACCTTCAGTTAGTTTCTAAATTTCACATCCATATCGTTTATAATATTTTATAATGATTTATCGCTATTTTTATTTATTTTAAAATAGCCAATTTATTCAAAACGACGCTTCGGGTCGTAGCGCGGCCGTGGCGCTGTTTTTCTTTAGATTTGATTTACACATATCTGAAAATCGAACCGTTGGATCTTCACAAAATTTACATTATTAGAAAGATCTTTTCAAAACGAATCCAACGGTTCCAGTTTCGGGAAAATCCGACGGTCGGATCTCCCGGTATAATCGTTTGAAGTTTCGATTTCAAAATTCGAACTACAGCATCGTTATTCGATTATATATAATTATATATATATATATATACAAATATAATCGATTCTGGCGCTGTTTTTCTTGAGATTTGAATTAAACATTCCAGACAATCCAACCATTGTATTTTTACAAAGTTGGTGTCGTTGGAAAGATATTTCCAAAGCGAACCCAACGGTTGCGGTTTCGGGAAAATCCGATGGTCGGATCTCCTGGTATAATCGTTTGAAATCACAGTTTCAAAATACGAACTGCAACTTCGTTATTTGATATATTTCAATTCTATTTATATATATGTATCGATTCTTCGATTTCAAAACTATATGATTTTCATACATTTGATAATAATGATATTTTTATCTAACTATCTTCTATTTCAACACTTCACTATTTTTAACAATTCATGTATATAATAAAAATGTGATTTTTAATGTAAAACAATTTATTTCTAAACACGACTATTTTATATAGTTCATATAGATGATAAAAATATGATTTTTAATATAAAACAATTTCTTTCAAAATATGAACACCATTCAACACATGAATTTCAATTCAACGAATGAATTTCGATTCAACACATGAAGGTTTTCTATAGTTTGTATATATAGATAAAAAGGTGATTTTTATATTTAAAACACGAATACCAATCAACACATGAATTTCAATTCAACGAATGAATTTCGATTCAACACGTGAAGGTTTTCTATAGTTTGTATATATAGATAAAAAGGTGATTTTTATATTTAAAACATGAATACCATTCAACACATGAATTTCAATTCAATGAATGAATTTCTATTCAACACATGAAGGTTTTCTATAGTTTGTATATATAGATAAAAAGGTGATTTTTATATTTAAAACACGAATACCATTCAACACATGAATTTCAATTCAACGAATGAATTTCTATTCAACACATGAAGGTTTTCTATTCAACGAATAAATATAGTTTCAACAAATGAAAATAATTCTAACACATGAATATTGTTCAAAATTTCGGCAGCATAACGGCAGGGTAGTTAAAACCGGGACCGTCCCTAGTACGGCTCCTCGCTCTACCTTAAAGCCTCGCAACTTTTGACAATGGGGAATCATGCATCTAGTTCGCACGCATGCGGCATGTATATTTTTTTTTCATTTCCACAAACTAATCCTATGTGGTTTCAACCAAATATTTCTCAACCACAAACGGGTATTTTTCAACCACAATCAATCAATTTCAACCACATACAATTTCAATCAACCATTCGCTATCAATCAATTTTCACACCAATCACAACCAATAAATATCGTCCATGGTTTGTGGACGAGGGGCGTATATATATATAGCATTTCACTTCTATTTCAACACATATATAATTTTTACAATGCATATATAACTTATACATCGAACGTACAACTTATACAACGCTTATACATGAGGTGTACAACGCTTATATAACCCGTACATCGACTATATAATTTATACATCGTCGTTTTCCATATCGTTTATAAATTAGAAATCTCACAATGGGTTCCACTCCACCAAAAATAGCAGATGGCTCAGAAAAATATGCGGTCTCTTCTAGAATGTAGAAGACGTCCACACGAGTCCACTGTCTCTTGTTTCACTGAATTTCGTAAAGAAACGAAAAAGATATGATTTTTACAAATTTGCAACGGTTTAAAAGTGTTAAAACAGTTGAAAATAAACAGAGCCGTATACCTCGTTTTGATGTTCAAAACTAGGCTTTGAATTTTTGCTCGATCCGCGAAGTGTTGCGTCAATCAGCCACTGCCACGCTGTAGAGGGGAGAGAGGCGCGGCGAATGACGGTGGTGCGGTGGACTCCGGTGGTCGGAGACGACGGCAATGGCGAGATGAAGCCCCGAACTTTCGAAGTCGATTTCTCCCTCGATTTAGAACGAAAAAATTCAAACCCTATATGGATTTGAAGATCTCGAGAAGCTCTACAAATTCCCTAACTGGAGTGTTTGATTTCGATGCGTGGATTGATCAAAAAATGAACGGGAAGCTTTTGAAGCTTTTCCATCGTTCGTCGTGGGTGAGGGAGAGAGAGAGTGCTGAGATGGACGAATGAGTTTTATTTATTTATTTATATATTTTTAAAATTTGAAAATACCCTCTTTCACCCACGAACACCAATCCAAACCCAACGACTGTCGCCCCTAACGTTTTACCCCCATTCCGAACACAATGGGATATGTTTCGAAGGCCCATTCGAATGTTTCAGTCAGTTTTCCTTCAAATTAAAATATGAAACATTCAATATTTAATTTCACTACAACAAAAACACCATATTACAACTTTAATTTTACAACGGTGGTAAACGCACCGTTGTAATAAATGGGTTTTTACAACGGTGGTAAAAGCACCGTTGTAATAAATGGTTTTTTACAACGGTGGTATAAACACCGTTGTAACTACAACAAAAATACCATATTACAACTTCAATTTTACAACGGTGGTTAAAGCACCGTTGTAATAAATGTTTTTTACAACTTTTTTCCAGAAAAGTTGTAATAAATTTATTTTTAACAACTGTGTTATTCTGACAGTTGTAATAAAAGCCTATCACAACTTTTATTTTTTGACTGTTGTAATATATGACTATATTTTAATATTAACTATTTTCATTAAATAATTTTTAATAATTAATATTAACAACTAATTAGTAATCATTAATTAATAACCTATATATTAATATTAAATATTTAATTAAAAATACTTCAATAAATAAATAATTCATGCTAATAATTAGTAATTGACAACCAATTAGTAATTATTAATTAATAATCAATAAATACATATTAAATATTTAATTAAAAATACATCAATAAATAAATAATTCCTACTAATAATTACTAATTAACAACCAATTAGTAATTATTTAATAATAATCAATGTATAAATATTAAATATTTAATTAAAAATAATTATTTATAACTACTTCATTATTAAGTACTAGTAATTAATTAGTAAGTAATAACTAATGAGCGGTTAATAATCAATTAATTAATAATCAATAAGTAAATAACAATTAATAAATATTTAATTTATAATTAATCATGATTATTAGTAGTAATTAATATTTAGTATATAATATTTTTTAATAAGTAATCGTTGTTGAAAGTTTTTCCAAAATCTTTTGTCAAATATGATCCCTACGGAGGGGGGGTCCGGGGGGGGGTGGCAACCCCCCAAGGTGGGGGTGCGGGGGCAACGCCCCCGCTAACGGGGTTCGACCTGCCCGGTCAGGTCGCGGGGGTCCAGGGGGCAGCGCCCCCGGCGGGGTGCGGGGCAGCGCCCCGTCCGAAACGGTACTTTTTGTGTACTGTTGAATTTGAATCTTACTCAAAATTTAACAACAATCGTTAATTAAGTAACTATTATTAATAAGTAATATTTGATTTGGTAGTAACTGTTTCAACAGTTTTAATAAATAAAAACTATTATTAATAAGTAATATTTGATTTGGTAGTAACTGTTTCAACAGTTTTAATAAATATAATTTTGGCAACTAATAACAATTTTGGCTACTAAATAATAATAATTAATTTGAAATATTAAATAAGTAATTATTTGACTAATAATCAATAATTGATAAACAAATATTGAATATACAATTTAATTAATAATTAACAAACATAATTCACTATTAAATACAAGTGATTAATATATAATAATATTATATTATGTGAAAATAGTTACAAGTTAAAATTCAGTATTTACCGGTTATTATAGTCTTAAATCTGAACAAAAAAGTTGACAATTTGTATGCCAGGTTTTGATCTGAGGCGTAACATGCGGAAGGAATTCTTGGCTCCAACGAAAATTTCGTTTGGCTCTAACAAAATTTTTCGTTTGGCTCCAACACAAGTTTTCTGGGCTCCAAACCAAACATTTCGGGTCTAGCACCGCTTCCAAACCCTTACCCAAATTCATTTGCCGTATAATATAATCTCCAGCCGCCAAACGTTTTCTTCCAAACCCTTTCCCAAATTCGAGAACTGCTAGAATCATTCAAACCCTAGACCCGATAAAATTATCCAAAACGACGAACTGACGAAGAACGGAGGCGGAAATTGATCTCGCGAACTGTGATACAGGGAAAAGAAGATGGAGGCGAGCTGTGACAAAGGACGGAGGTCGAACAAAATCACGCAAAACAAACTTGTGAAAAGAAGGAACAGACGCTAATCTAGGGATTGGGAAGAAAGGTAACCCTAATTTTTGATTACTCGGCAAACTGTGCTACTGTGTTTTTGATAAATGGCATGGGAGGCAGTGTCGCTACTTCATCAACTAGCGTTTGTATATCTCGAAGCTGGACAGTTGCCGCAACTAGGTCACCACTACTTACTGGAGCTAACGAACGCGAGTCTGATCCTGTTGCTGACCATGACTTTGCGACAAACATCTCAACAAAAGAAACAGGTAAAAGCCTTGATTTTTTTGGCAATGAGGGCTTGGAAGTAGGTTTAGAAACTGTGGAATTGGTTATTGAATTTAGGGAGATGCTAATACTGTTAATAGTTCAGTAGTATTACATGATGATGTGGGTATCACAGTTATTGAATTTATCTATATTAGGTGACTTTGAAGCAACATTATTCTGTCTACATTTAGTATGTATAAAGGAAATGGTGAAATTCAGTTAATACAGTTTCCATTACCATTGTAAATTTCGTTCTTTCTTGCAAATGAAAGAATGGTGCTCGTATAATATATTTGTTGTCAGTACTTGAAAATATAATCAGTAAGAAAACACCACTATCTTCTTCTTCTTTTTGAAATTTGTGTGCATTAAGGGGCTTACATGTCTTATTATATTTGTTTTCCTACATATATAGTTGATATGAATGATTAACAGACCTGTTAATGAAGTGCTTTACATTTCACTATTTGATTAACCTGCTTATGCATATTTTAAGTAAATTATACGTCACACCCACTTATTCATTATAACCCAATTTTGTGTGTTTACATTTGCTTGGGTCTTCTTGTTCCAAAAATAATTAAGTATTTCACATGTTGCTGTTTGTTTGTTCTAGTTGGTATAACTGTCAAAGCTTTATGCAATTTATAGATTGTATCAAACTATCTCCAGTACATTAAACTGCAAACAATTTTCAAGCTTGGTCATATATTGAAACTTCCGAAGTGACAATGCGCCATATGCACGGGGTATATGATGTAGGCCCTACTGTATCTTTTTTTATGAAGGGTTCACTGCATATAGATACTAAATTATGCGTTCTTTTGTATGTCCATACCAAAAGCGCACATTTTTTGCTATTTTGATCATTTTTTTAGCATGCATACATGTATGCACATATACCCTTGAATAATAATTTGATTAGCAGGATCGATTGGGAGATGTTAGGACAAGGAAATCAAGCATTGTATTTGCGGTTTGTAAAATGCCAGCTTGTTGAATCTCTGGTTTGGTCTTTGTGGAAATGATAGTTGGTTTGTATTTATTTATTTATTCAATTACTTGGGTTTCTGTTGTCAGTTACCGTATATGAAATACTATATGAATTGAGTACTGAATCTGCATTTCTTTCCCATAAACACTTGCAGTAAATGATGAAATTGCAAAGTTCAAGATATGGGATGCAATAGGGCAGGAGAAGTATCCTAGCTTGGCTCTGATGTATTTGCAGTAAATTTGGAAGATCAAAATAGTTGCAGGGATATTTGGAGCTTAAATTCTGTCAGCAGAGGAGGGAAAGGTGGTCATTTGAGAGCAAATCAAAGATACAGTAATTCAGCATATTCCAAGTACAGATGCAGTTCGGAAAGAGACAGTGGTGATAGATGTTAGTGACAGTGGTGATAGATGGTAGTTATGTATGTTTGAACTTTGAAGAGGGTGCGAAGGAAAAGCACGGAATGGTGTATGTCTTTTAAGATCAAATGCGGAAAGCAACTGCATATTGGGAAGTCAAGCAATGAAATATTCTTAGGATTTGTCTGTCAACTGTGACGGTTGCTTGAATTCGAGTATTCTCATATGCTTGGTGTGTCGGCTATTAGTGTTTCTAACTTCGTATTTGAGTATTTAAATAAATTATTTTGCAAATAACTGTAATATTTGTTTTGCTTGTGGAGTATCGCTATATTTAGTGTATTGTTCATTTCAGCTGCAAATGATGTTTATTTTTTTTTAAACTCAACTGTCAATCACAACGGTGCATAACAGTTGTAGTAGATATTATTACAACGGTGCATAACTGTTGTAATAAACTTATTACAACGGTGGAAAAAAGTTGTAAAATATACATATTACAATGGTCTTGCAACAGTGCAGAAAAGTTGTAAAAGATATTAGGCTATTACAACTTCTTAAGACACGACGGTTTGCCCACCGTTGTAAAAACCCTATTACAACGGTGTTCCACCGTTGTAATAGGGTCATTTTGTTGTAGTGTTTGAACGTACATTTCAATTTGCCAGGGCCACAAACTGATTCGAAAAATTCCAGAAAAATAAATCTGGCTATGTTTTGACGATACGGTCCCAACAAAATTAGTTTCGTCGAATTATGAGACCGTTTGAAAAATGGCCCATTTCTGGTCGATCCAATTTAATAGAAATCGACCAAACACATTTTCCTTTGCCATGCTCGCATACTAACTTCAAAAATTATGAACTTTGAAACTTAGCAATAGTTTAACATCCCGGATCCAACAAAAGTGGTTTTGTTGAATTCCGAGGTCGTTTGCAAAATGGCCATTTTCACGGGCTATATAAACTCCATAGCGACCTTTCAGAAAATTCATTTGGCCATAACTTTTGCATCCCGTTATGAAACTTCGATTTTTCAGATTCATTAGAAAGGTATTCACTAACAGATTTAAATATTTTTGGTTTCACTCAAATCCGCTTTGTTTTGCACCCGGTACGGCCAGTCAAAGTTTGAATTCAAATTTTGAAACTACCACGCCATTTCAGGCCTTGTTTATAATTCAAAGTAATTATATTTATTTTCAACTTCAATTCAAACATACTTTTCATCATCATTATTTAAAATATTTATTTTAAATATTTAAAATCCACTATTTTAGCCAATTTTTTTTAATTGGTTCAGATTTTCCGGGTTGTTACAATCTCCCCCACTTAAAATTTTCGTCCCCGAAAAGGTACAAAGTCGAAAGTGGTTTGATTAATCAACTCTATGTTCAATTTGGCTTCCATTCTCTAACTTTTCAGTTTCTGAGAATTTTCAAATTCTTCAAAAATTTGGCTAACACCTGGAATTTTCGAAAAATTTCACCATAACCTCCTTTGTACGGGGAGAGGTTTGGAAATTTATTGGGCCGTATTAGGTACCCAATAAATCCTATAAAGCATACACATATTTATAGTGATATAGTCTGGTGTTTACAGGGAAGCGTGTATACATAATAACTCCAGAGAATAAATTCTCGTCACCCTGTCAAAGCCTGAGGGAGTGTGTATTTTAATTGCTCCAGAGGATAAATCCTCGTCACCTCGTCCCATGTGGGAAATAAATAATCCATGTGCCGTATCTAATGACTAGAGAGACGTGATTATTGTCAACTCCAGACTCGTGTGGTTTTTTTATTAATCTGGCAATTTTATCGTTACAATTTAAATAGTCCATATCAGTCATCAGTTCAACCTGTAAAATATAGTCATCGCCATACAAGCCTCTCGCTCGTATGGTAAATCTTCCACCTCGTCACACAAGTTCCAAATGCTTATGTGGTATATGATGAAGTATGCCTATCTTCAGAAGTATGCCATGTAGTGTAGTTCAAAATTAATTGTTACTATCCTATGGCAATCTTTATTATTTCACACAGAACAACCAGCACTCCGCATCCAATGGCATTCACAGGAGTTGATATAATAATATTTCGCATCCAACTCATTAAGGTTTATCTATTTGTCGGGCACGCAAATAAATTCTTTACTCAACAGCTATCCAATTACCTGTTCAAACATATATGATGCACAAGTATATATTTCTATCTATTTTCTAATCAGTTCAATGTGTGATTTAATCGAATAAATCCTACCATTCATTCTCTTATTAATTAAATTAACTATCGTTTCAATAATTTAATTAATCCAATTTACTATCACACAATGCAAACAACAAGCAATTTGTTTTTAACCTTTCAAAATATACTAATTAATTCATATATTCCTTTACTTTTCAAATATATATCTTTTATATATTCAAAAATTATATTTCTAAAACCAGACTATATACATAATCACAAATACGTTATTTAAAAACATATAACTCTCGACTCGTTCTGAGGCACTTCTGACCCCATCTCTAACGAGTTATTTTGATTCTACTATACTCATACTAGGATATTGCTGATCCTATCTGTACTGAGTTACTCATCCTAGAACACTACTGGTTCTATCTCTGATGAGTTCGTTAATGTGTTATATACCAGAGCTAAGCTTAACCAAAGCTCTGATACCACGTTGTGACGACCACAAACCCCGTACTGACGGTGGCAAGGGTAATCCTTGGAATATAACACATAAACAGATAAAAGCAGAACAGAAATAAATAAATACACCATATAATGAACAATAGAATATACTGGATAAACGAAATCATCAGAGTTACACAGTATACAGGATCATACTTAGTACAAATACAGTTCAGCTATACATAAATGTCTACAGCGGAAAACAAACATAATGTACAATAGGAGCTGAACAGCATAAAAAGAGATAAATAATAGAATCCATCTTTAGCTCTAGCTATCCGGATAAAGCCTGCTAAACCTGAATACAAGGCGGCCCGTGTAGAAAAAGGGGCACCCGAGTTTGAAAGTGAAACTACGAGTCAGTCATGGGACTGGTATGAGAAATCTACTTAACACCTTTAAAATATGGCTAATCACAGGACTACGCCACTTTCGTGGAACGAGTTTACTCCATCGGATCGCCAGTGCTTTAAAACAAATCATTCTTTGAAACATCGCAATGCTTTTTATAAAAAATGAAGCCATTATAAGACTCAGTTCCCATCACACAATGCAACGCAAACCGGAGGATAGAATTTTACCTTATAATGGCCAAAATATGCTTGATACAAATAAAACAAAAGCATTTGATATTATTACTAGTGTTTATATGTTTCAAAAACAATTTCAAATCATAACTATCAATCATAGATGACATGAGCGTCCCATGCCACTATGTCGCCAAATATAGGTATACAATCAAAACAGCACAGTCACGTATTTGAAAATTGGATTTCCGTCATGAACCAAGGCAAAAGATAGTCCTTACCGAATTCGAGACGCTCTAGCCCGTGTCTCAGGATCAGAGCTCGAGTGACCCTAGGAGCGACAGGGCCAGTCCACCGATGTGGATTAAAATTCCTGAACAATGTGTTTCCCCGCCCTATGGGGCGTCAATGAGCCAACGAATGACTCCATCGGTCCCGGATCGACCGATATAACCGAGGCGCCTCGCAATCCATCATCCACATAAGTAAAATGTCAGGCCGTGTAAAAACACTGACACAACTCCTAGCTAGAAGGAAACGCATGCCCTCCCTGAGGTCCTTTTCCCATTTCTGGTTCATACCGAGGTGTGAGGCTCGCGAATTCACGTTATACACAAAGCTACGCCACACAAGCGGTGCTTTGATCATCAGTCACAAGACTTTGCTTTTCAACAGAAGCCCTGATCACTGCATCTTAGCATGCCACACCAGCAATTCACACCATGCAACTGATGGTTACCGATCACACAGAATAAATTCCAATGTCAGACACACAGTCCATTTGCAAGTCCGTTTTGGATCTGAACGAAACCGGAGGCACTAAATACCTCGCATATCCATCGATCTCCACGTACGTCTGGACGATCACCACTCATTATCCATATTTCGGGATGCCTCCCAATCAGGACATCAGTTACCATCCAAATGAGGTGAAGATCGGTCTTCAACCCCCGTCTTCATCTTCGGCTTCTTATCGTCGATTCAGTTATTCAGAATGGGATAAACCCGGTCTTTCTGAGCAACTCGCGTATATAATAAATAAGTGCAACACAAACATACATACGCATCATTTCAATTCATTAGTCGCTAACCGTCAATCAGTAAGAGAACGGTTTCCCAAATATTAACCCCGAAGGCCGAAACCAACATCAGATCAACACCCAGGAAACCATTCAACTTTGCCAACCTTCAGTTAGTTTCTAAATTTCACATCCACATCGTTTATAATATTTTATAACGATTTATCGTTATTTTTATTTGTTTTAAAATAGCCAATTTATTCAAAACGACGCTTCGGGCCAAAACGCGGCCGTGGCGCTGTTTTTCTTCAGATCTGTTTTACACATACATGAAAATCGAACCGTTGGATCTTCACAAAATTTACATTATTAGAAAGATCTTTTCAAAACGAATCCAACGGTTCCAGTTTCGGGAAAATCCGACGGTCGGATCTCCCGGTATAATCGTTTGAAGTTTCGATTTCAAAATTCGAACTGCAGCGTCGTTATTCGATTATATATAATTATATATATATATATATATATATATATATATATATATAATCGATTCTGGTGTTGTTTTTCTTCAGATTTGAATTAAACATTCCAGACAATCCAACCGTTGGATTTTTACAAAGTTGGTGTCGT
This sequence comes from Allium sativum, assembly GCA_030737875.1. Taxonomy (NCBI): domain Eukaryota; kingdom Viridiplantae; phylum Streptophyta; class Magnoliopsida; order Asparagales; family Amaryllidaceae; genus Allium; species Allium sativum. Next base: position 7,700,651 of record CM060912.1, read on the forward strand.
TGGAAAGATATTTCCAAAGCGAACCCAATGGTTGTGGTTTCGGGAAAATCCGATGGTCGGATCTCCCGGTATAATCGTTTGAAATCACAGTTTCAAAATACGAACTGCAGCTTCGTTATTCGATATATTTCAATTCTATTTATATATATATCGATTCTTCGATTTCAAAACTACATGATTTTCATACATTTGATAAAAATGATATTTTTATCTAACTATCTTCTATTTCAACACTTCACTATTTTTAACAATTCATGTATATAATAATAATGTGATTTTTAATGTAAAACAATTTATTTCTAAACACAGCTATTTTATATAGTTCATATAGATGATAAAAATATGATTTTTATTATAAAACAATTTCTTTCAAAATATGAACACCATTCAACACATGAATTTCAATTCAACGAATGAATTTCGATTCAACACATGAAGGTTTTCTATAGTTTGTATATATAGATAAAAAGGTGATTTTTATATTTAAAACACGAATACCATTCAACACATGTATTTCAATTCAACGAATGAATTTCGATTCAACATGTGAAGGTTTTCTATAGTTTGTATATATAGATAAAAATGTGATTTTTATATTTAAAACACGAATACCATTCAACACATGAATTTCAATTCAACGAATGAATTTCTATTCAACACATGAAGGTTTCCTATATGTGTTATATATAGATAAAAAAGTGATTTTTATAATTAAAACACGAATACCATTCAACGCATGAATTTCAATTCAACGAATGAATTTCTATTGAACACACGAAGGTTTTCTATTCAACGAATAAATATAGTTTCAACAAATGAAAATAATTCTAACACATGAATATTATTCAAAATTTCGGCAGCATAACGACAGGGTAGTTAAAACCGGGACCGTACCTAGTACGGCTCCTCGCTCTACCTTAAAGCCTCGCAGCTTTTGACAATGGGGAATCATGCATCTAGTTCGCACGCAGGCGGCATGTATATTTCTTTTCATTTCCACAAACTAATCCTATGTGGTTTCTACCAAATATTTCTCAACCACAAACGGGTATTTTTCAACCACAATCAATCAATTTCAACCACATACAATTTCAATCAACCATTCACTATCAATCAATTTTCACACCAATCACAACCAATAAATATCGTCCATGGTTTGTGGACGAGGGGCGAATATATATATATTTATATATATATATCTATTTATATATAGCATTTCACTTCTATTTCAACACATATATAATTTTTACAACGCATATATAACTTATACATCGAGCGTACAACTTATACAACACTTATACATGAGGTGTACAATGCTTATATAACCCATACATCGACTATATAATTTATACATCGTCGTTTTCCATATCGTTTATAAATTAGAAATCTCACATTGGGTTCCACTCCACCAAAAATAGCAGATGGCTCAGAAAAATATGCGGTCTCTTCTAGAATGTAGAAGATGTCCACACGAGTCCACTGTCTCTTGTTTCACTGAATTTCGTAAAGAAACGAAAAAGATATGATTTTTACAAGTTTGCAACGGTTTAAAAGTGTTAAAATAGTTGAAAATAAACAGAGCCGTGTACCTCGTTTTGATGTTCAAAACTAGGTTTTGAATTTTTGCTCGATCCGTGAAGTGTTGCTTCAATCAGCCACTGCCACGCTATAGAGGGGAGAGAGGCGCGGCGAACGACGGTGGTGCGGTGGACTCCGGTGGTCGGAGGCGACGACGGCGGCGAGATGAAGCCCCGAACTTTCAAAGCCGATTTCTCCCTCGATTTAGAACGAAAAAATTCAAACCCTATATGGATTTGAAGATCTCGAGAAGCTCTACAAATTCCCTAACTGGAGTGTTTGATTTCGATGCGTGGATCGATCAGAAAATGAACGGGAAGCTTTTGAAGCATTTCCGTCGTTCGTCGTGGGTGAGGGAGAGAGAGAGTGCTGAGATGGACGAATGAGGTTTATTTATTTATTTATATATTTTTAAATTTCGAAAATACCCTCTTTCACCCACGAACACCAATCCAAACCCAACGACTGTCGCCCCTAGCATTTTACCCCCATTCCAAACACAATGAGATATGTTTCGAAGGCTCATTCGAATGTTCCAGTCAGTTTTCCTTCAAATTAAAATATAAAACATTCAATATTTAATTTGAACGTACATTTCAATTTGCCAGGGCCACAAACTGATTCGAAAAATTCCAGAAAAATAAATCTGGCTATGTTTTGACGATACGGTCCCAACAAAACTAGTTCGTCGAATTCTGAGACCGTTTGAAAAATGGCCCATTTCTGGTCGATCCAATTTAATAGAAATCGACCAAACACATTTTCCTTTGCCATGCTCGCATACTAACTTCAAAAATTATGAACTTTGAAACTTAGCAATAGTTTAACATCCCGGATCCAACAAAAGTGGTTTTGTTGAATTCCGAGGTCGTTTGCAAAATGGCCATTTTCACGGGCTATATAAACTCCATAGCGACCTTTCAGAAAATTCATTTGGCCATAACTTTTGCATCCCGTTATGAAACTTCGATTTTTCAGATTCGTTAGAAAGGTGTTCACTAACAGATTTAAGTATTTTTGGTTTCACTCAAATCCGCTTTGTTTTGCACCCGGTACGGCCAGTCAAAGTTTGAATTCAAATTTTGAAACTACCGCGCCATTTCCGGCCTTGTTTATAATTCAAAGTAATTATATTTATTTTCAACTTCGATTCAAACTTACTTTTCATCATTATTATTTAAAATATTTATTTTAAATATTTAAAATCCTCTATTTTAGCCAATTTAATTTTTTTTAAATTGGTTCAGATTTTCCGGGTCGTTACAATCTCCCCCACTTAAAACTTTTCGTCCCCGAAAAGGAACAAAGTCGAAAGTGGTTTGATTAATCAACTCTACGTTCAATCTGGCTTCCATTCTCCAACTTTTCAGTTTCTGAGAATTTTCAAATTCTTCAAAAATTTGGTTAACACCCGGAATTTTCGAAAAATTTCGCCATATCCTCCTTTGTACGGGGAGAGGTTTCGAAATTTATTGGGCCGTATTAGTTACCCAATAAATCCTATAAAGCATACACATATTTATAGTGATATATTCTGGTGTTTACAGGGGAGCGTGTATACATAATAACTCCAGAGAATAAATTCTCGTCACCCTGTCAAAGCCTGAGGGAGTGTGTATTTTAATTGCTCCAGAGGATAAATCCTCGTCACCTCGTCCCGTGTGGGAAATAAATAATCCATGTGCCGTATCTAATGACTAGAGAGACGTGATTATTGTCAACTCCAGACCTGTGTGGGTTTTTTTATTAATCTGGCAATTTTATCGTTACAATATAAATAGTCCATATCAGTCATCAGTTCAACCTGTAAAATATAGTCATCTCCATACAAGCCTCTCGCTCGTATGGTAAATCTTCCACCTCGTCACACAAGCTCCAAATGCTTATGTGGTATATGATGAAGTATGCCTATCTTCAGAAGTACGCCATGTAGTGTAGTTCAAAATTAATTGTTACTATCCTATGGCGATGTTTATTATTTCACACAGAACAACTAGCACTCCGCATCCAATGACATTCACAGGAGTTGATATAATATTATTTCACATCCAACTCATTAAGGTTTACCTATTTGTCGGGCACGCAAATACATTCTTTACTCAACAGCTATCCAATTACCTGTTCAAACATACTTTAGTTTCATTTCTAAACTATTTCGGATACCAAATTCAAAATTCTATTTTTGAGCATTATTTCTACATTAAAATAATATAAACCATATTTATATGGAACAAAGACTTAACTAATCACCTCTATAATGCCATAATTACGATGTTATGGGTGTGTGATTACATCCAAATATTAACTGATCACATACAAACATTCATAACAACCAGCAACAATATCATTAATTAATGTTATAAACTACGTGCAAGCGTTACAGTAAGCAACGCCTTTTATTGTATAAGCGTTTCTAAATACACAACCATTCATCCAGTATTGCACACATCTATTTACCATCCATGATTAACCGTATATAAAATAAATATTTTAAATTAAATCAAAAGAGTTATCACTTGCACTGATCCTTAAATCTTCATTATAAGCGAGCCTAGCTAACCGCGAGCGATTAGTAGTGGACAATATTTCCTCGCACTGATTCTTCGACAATATTATATTATTATTTTTATATACTTTTTTATATTTATACATTTTTTTTATAAATGAAGGAGGGGCCGAGCCTTGGTGGAGGGAAGTGGGGTCTACGGTCGTAAGTAAGGAGGGTAGGGTGGCGTATGGCCGGCGTTGGGTGGAAGGTGGGGCAGGTGTGGTGGAGTTAGGCTCGGTGTGGGGTTTTTGTGGTGTAGGTAGGTGGTGTATAGCTTTGTTCATGGGTGAGGTGGCTAGGGAAAGGTGGTGGCCTACGGTGGAGATGGTTGGGGGTTTGTCGGAGGTAGGCATGAGGGAGGGGAGGCCTTGGCCGAGTGGAGAATGGGAGAATAAGGGGAGAAATACATCTAGGGAGAGAGAAGAAGAATGAGAGTGGAATGGGAATGAAGTGGGAGGATTGGGGTGCTTTTATAACATGAGTTCAAGGGTATTTAAATAATTTTTCTATGGACACATGTCCATCCTAACACATGCATGTATACATGTGTTAAACCACTTTTAGAAACCATTAGCTCCTTTCCAAAACCATAAATCATGAACATGGTTTCAATTTGAAACATTTTAGCAACACTTTAAAGGCGTTGAAACACCATATGTATATCACAAATTACTACTTCTAGGTCATCTTTTAACCGTTTAATCAACCGACGGTTTATGTTATCAAACTTGAACAATGTTATCAACTTATTTAACATTACAAAATCATTATTTAATTTTTATTATCTATATTTAAATATATTTATTTAACTAGAAAAAATTACGTTTTAAAAATATTTTATAAATATGTACTTGGAAAATTCGTGGTAACAAAACCTGATAAATTTCTACCAAAATTATGTCGTTATATTTTGACAAAATCAAACATCTATTTTATTATTTAAACATATCTATATTAAAACTAAATTAAAAATTTATTTTATATTCAACCTAAATTCATATTTAAACCATACTACTTTCAATTTATATTCAAAAATCCTGGTTTTAAGTTAGTTAAAAATTATAATCATTACACTATCACCCTTTAAAAACTTTTCGTCCTCATAAAGGAGAATGGGTTACCACTTTTGTAGCAACCCGACTTTTTGCCCGGTTCTAACTGGTAATAAAACAGACTTAAACCTTTAATAAAGATAGATTATTAGGGGTACTTACATATTGGAACAGAAATAAAAAACTTTTCATTATCATAGTAATAATTTTACATCAGATTTACAATGATCATCAAAGTACAACAGAAACACAGCGGAAAGAAATATACGTAGACTCTCAGTGGAAGAATAATGATCCAAGATATAGCTCCAGCTTTAATCGTAAATCCTGCTTTAACTCACTCCCAGACTAAATCTTCAAACAAAACCAATAGTTGCCCATATGGAAAATTATGGACACCCAGAGTTTAGGTGAAGGAACAATAAACTCCAGGCCAGTCATGAGATTGGTGTGAGAACTAAAATAGTTATATTTAGGTTTATTTTAAAGTGAGGTAAATCATAAGACCACGCCGTATAACATGGAACATGATTTCTCCTTATGAATACAAATGCATAAAAATTCGCAATACTCTTTGGAAAATGAAGCTACCATAAGTCTCGCAGCACGTACACAATGCAAACGTAGACTTGGGCAAGGTTTCTCCTTATGATAAAATCCTATGATATTATTATTATTGCATAGTGTAAAAAATCATTTCGCAAGTAAATGTATCAATCCTAGCCAACATAATGTCCCATACCATTTTGTCAACATATAGTATACAACTGAAATCGTACAGAGCTCGTAGTGGAGAATGGATTTCCAATAAATGACCAGGCTAAGGAACTTCCTTATGGACAAGTACACCTCTAGAGGGTTGTTCCGATAAATCATTGATTCTTTGCTAATGCAAGGTCGGGTTATCCCTTAACTAGATAACTTAGAGCACTCTTGAGTATGTCATATTCTGGTCATTGCCAACCTTTAACGGGGATCCCGCATCATCAACAGCCACATAAGTAGATGTTGTCACAAAAAATAATACTCAGGCTCCATACCATGGTACACTTTTTATCTAGAAGGATATTACAACCTATATCCTTACTAAAATTTTCCTATTTTGGTTATTTCCGAGGTGTGAGGCTTTCCAATGTCCCGTTACATAAAGCTATGCTTTACCAATCCATGCTTTGATCATCAATAGCTCATCACTTAGTATGCCACGCTATAATTTTATAACATATAATTGATAATTACTAACCATATAACCTTTGAGCTCATACGTCTTAAAGAAGGGTGTTAAGCAAAGAAAATAAATTCTTTGCCACCAATCAGAAATATGTTTAGTAGAAACCAATTGATACATTATAAAATACACTGTCAGACACACATCCATACAAGTTTGTTCTAGGCCTGAACGAAACCGTAGGCACCTTATTCCTCATCCATAATGGAGATAAGCCCTTGCAAATTCGGAAAATATACAAGTACATCTGGATCACTGTTATATGTAACCTCGTATTGGGTGTGCTTCCCAACTGAGACATCAATGAGTAATCCATTCGACGTGAAGATTCTCGTACTTCAACCATCAACTTTAATTGCTTCATTACATCGTATAATTATTCAGAATGGTTTTTAGATACAGATCTGATCCCGGTCTTTTTGAATAATTAGCGCAAATTTTAAAACAATTGTGGATTATATCAGATCCTAATCAAGTCTCCCTTTACTTAATTTTGGTTAATCAAAATCTTCCTTTAACCTTCTTATCCTTTAAAAAAACATTTCTTTCAAATTCAAAAAAATCAAAGATTCATTCCTTTAAATCTTTTAACCCAAAGTTCCTTTAAATCTCGTAATCCCGTTTAAATCTTTATTAAAGATTTATTCATAAATTTTACAAATTTAAACATATCTTTTAATCCATATATCAAGTTAAACCAAAACCAATTGATATTGAATATAAGATTTAAATAGAAATTATATCAGCTTATATCCTAAACCAGTTCTCATAACCTGCGAATGCTATAAGTGGAATAATGATATGAATATCTTTCAAATTCCTCAGATAGTATACGTCTAATAACAGAATTTCATATCAACATCCGAAGATTGCTTCTATCCAAACCCAGTTTGAAAACCTTATTCGAAAAGACTAAGCAAAAATCATTTTATATAAGAACTGGATAGAAGCCATATTACTTATGTTCTGTATCGATTCCATTACTCAACTGATACTATAAGCAAAATAATGGTAAATCTAGATTTTACGTTTATTATGGAATTAATATCAAAAATCCCTTTTACTTTAATATAAATTAGATTTTACTTAAGCTAATATGTTTAAGGGTTATAAACTTACAAAACTATTTTATAAATCATTTAAAAGCAATTCTTTAAGATTCAAATAACAATTAATAAGTATAAAACTTCAAAATATATCGTTTCCAGAAAATGTTGCAAGAGCATTCAAAAGCGGTACTAAATAACTAGTTTAATCAAAATGGCCTTTAAATTATCCAAAACTTAATATTTTCAATTCAAATCACTTTTAAATAATTAATTATGATTTACCATAATTTTTCCATATTTTTATAAAGCCGATTTATTTGATTTCCAATTACGGTTGTCGAATTGCAAAACCATGATTCTATTTGAAAACAGATTTGAACATAACTTGAAATATATACATTCAGATTCAAAAAAAAATCTATTTGAAAAAGATTATTATTTTAAAGAAAACGTTTTCCGTTTCACATCAATCCTATTTAAATATTACTAGTTATAAGCGATTAAAGTTTATGGTCGATATTCACGAACTACCGCGGCGCGACTAGTTCTAATCAGACCATATTACGACTTATAACAAAAATTTATCCAATTTACTTCCAAATTATTAAAAATATTTGTAAACATATATAAAATTATTCAAAACAATATTTCCCAAAATTCTACTTCAAATTCAATTCTAAATAAAAATTGAATATTTTAATATTATTATATTAAATATTATTTTTCAAAAATTAATCCGGTGAACTTCAAACTTTGCAGAAATCAAATTAAATATTATATCAGACTATCGGAGTGATCAGTTTGAATTTAAACCATCATTTATGTAACACCCCATACTTTTCTGAGCCTAAATTTCGAAATTAATCGAAACCCTAACTTATCCAAGCATGAAGCGTGTAAATCTGGTACCTGCAAATAAATGAGCATAGTCTAAGTACGATAAAATAACTCATAGCGAAAACAAATAAGATAGACTAGTATCAACTTGGGTAACTACCTTATCAAAGCAAGTCACCATGTCAATACTGAGCATGAGAGAGAACGAGAACCGAAAACCAAACTTCAACACCTTCTAAGACATGACCTTCTTGAGGTAACCTGGGAGTTGTAATGGGGAGGGTGTCAGAACAATAAGTCATTGCGAGCATAAAGAGTATAACATTGTCAACAATACATAGATGTACCCCGTTTGGTTCAACTAGAGACATATGTTTAACATGGCTAGTAATTCTAACTTAACCTTGTAAACACTTACGCACGACAATCTCCCAAATTATATTCAATGATAAACGATATCGTAATACTGAGATAGAACTTTTACACATAAGTATTAAGCCTTCTAAACCACTACTCAACTACAACTAAAACTAAGAGGCAGGCTTTCCAACTACCACCAGTATATAAGAAGCTATATTATAATACACACACACACATACACACACATATGTTGCCACTTAATAGCCTCCCTACCAATATGGTATAAGGGTGGATCCCACCAATCACTTAAGACCCAAGGTGGATCCATTGATCACTTAAGGCCTTTTGGGTGGTTTAACCCATCTAATAAAAATTAGAGAACACTAGCTACGTGTCCAACTAATACAATGCTTCCATTATTCACGCAAATAAACCCATGCCCCACATTAGACTAGAGATAATAAGTAGTCACTTAAGACTAGTCAGATATGCAGACCTCGCACGCCATGTAAGACCTCCCTATCGTGTACCCCTTGTTACCATCTAGCTGAACTTATTGGATAATCTCCTACCACTTAATACTTCACCTTAGGATATGTTGACCAATGGTACCTCCGTAGAGGTCATTTAAAACCTACTCCCACGGTGAACCCTCAACTCTAGCCACTTAAGACACTATGGAAGCAGATTAATCATGGAAATTATCAAACTCGTACCCAATCAGCCTTTGATGCTTTCATTTATGGGAGTTTGGCTACGCGATCACTTTATACATTTTTAAAGGTGGATCTAACCACTTAAGACCTTAATTCCCAAACCATGCCAAATAATTAAATTATTTCCTTTTTGATTTCTTCTTTTGGACGGGAGAAGGGCCCTATAGCCACTTAAGACCTCGCTCATGAAGCAAACCTTAAATTTGGGTATAATCCACGTTACACAAACTAATAATCATTAAGGGTTCCTATGGTCAATGATGTCTCACATCAATTGGATATATATTCGATTGTTGGAAAGTGCAAACTTCTGTCGAATAAGGCAACTAACCTCACATCATTAACCAACTAAGTCCAATCCTAATTTCTAAATATTTTAATTCTAGATTAACTAGAATAGAATTAGGAAAACCTATATATTTCCTATCCTAGGATGTTTAATCAATTATTTCCTTATTGGACATAGTATTTTAAACGACAACCAATACCCATTAATCCTCTTTTAATTCCATTTATTGCTATTTATTAGGGTTATTTCCATGTATGACTATGACAGTCATATTTTTCCTAATGCAAGAATTAACCCCTTAAATGCCATTTATTACCATTAATTATATTTAATGTCATTTATGAATCTAACGGTCATAATTTCCTAAGACGTTAATTAAATTAATAAATGCCCTTTTTATTGGAAAGGAACAAAAAGTCATATTTACAATAACCAAGTTAAAACCCAAGCAAAACTGAACACAAATAGGCTTATTTCTTTTTAAGAAAACTTACATTAACTATAAATCAACACCAAAACAACAGATCTGGAATAAAACTACACTCTAACCATGATTTATGGGACTTATTTTCAGATCTATGGTGTTTACAATAACCACAATATTTTTAGACATAATTGTAGGCAATAACATGGAAAATTATAATAGGCCCACAAAATAATAATATTCAAAACCACAATTATTCTGTAGATATGACAAAAACTATAAAAGATCTTCTAAACACAGAGGCATACATTTCAGATTTAGTACAAACGAAGTAATCAGATTATTATAAATAGTGTATATAGAATTTCCACTCACCTGAAAGCATCCAAATCTGAATCTAAATAGCCTTTTATGCCTATATTCCTAAATTCTTACAGATCTACAATTATTTCGAAAAGGGGATACTTTCAGATTTGTAGATTTGTAAGAAAATAAGAAAAGTGGGAAGCAATCTAATGAAGAAAAATCTAAATGCCAATCCATACCACTTTCCACTTAAATATGATTAATCTACTTATATCTATATTGTTTATTTTTATTGTGTTTATACATGAATATATTTTATTTTAGAATTTGATTGAGAAGAATAGAAATGGAAGAGCTTCGTTGTTGCTCTTAGAAATATGTGGAAAAGAATGGGGGGTCAAACCTATATTTATAGGAGTTGAAATGACCCTGAATCGTCAAATTAGTTTTCATAAAATTCCGTTAATCCATTGTATATGAATTATATAATAAACTTTAGCCGCCACCTGCTATGTCGACCCAAGTGATCGACATAGCGGTCGACCGCTTAGGGTAGACCTGACGCAGGTGAGGCGAGGCAATAAATGTTTTCCGTATATAAAATATGTTATTTTAATAATTTTCCATCTGTTTTCATATTTCGTCCGTTACTTCTTTATGCGGACTCCATTCGCGCATCTCCTAACGTGAAAGTTGACCAGAATTCCATGATGAACACAACGGTCCAAATTTTGTGATCAAATTCCATTATTTACAAAAAATCCTATTTTGAAAATCGAATTAAATAACTAATTTATTTGTTGTCAAAATTCGAGTTGTTACATTCTCCCCCTTAGAAGGAATTTCGTCCCAAAATTCTGAAACCAACCTATTTTACCCTACACAAAAAATTTGTGTACATCCATTTTGCAACCAAGTGTGCATGTGCACAGTGCACATAATGCATCACAACCATAAAACATGTATGCACAATATATTTAAATCGGATCCTCTATATGTATGCATTAAAATTTTAAAAATGATTTCGAAAACATAATGCTAAACGTACTAGAATATACTAGCAGTTCTATATGAATACAAATTCTGAAAACTCTTTTTCATCCATAACACTCACATGACCACGAATAGAAGTGTGAGGCAACTTATTTTGCATCCAAACCCTACCATCCATCACGTCAACGTACTTAATCATTCCCTATTTAATTTCTCCATAGCCGAAAAAAGAAAACCAAAGCGAAGAATTTTAACGTTCCTTTTGCTTATAAATATTCTAATTCCCATCCCATAATGGAATTTTACCTCAGTTACCCACAATACTTCAAAAATTCCCATCTGTAGACTACAAAGGAGGCTTAAGAAAACTCTAAAACGTAAATTGAATTAATAACTCGTGTGCATCATCTACAAGGTATAGAAACAATGTTTCCAAGGCTAAACAACTTTTTTCTTGTTGTTGTTGACGTTTTAGAGCTCGGTTATGGGCTCGCTGGTTGTGAGCTCAGTTGTAGGCTCGGTTATGGGCTTGGTTGTTGTGGGCTCGATTGTGGGTTGCTATACGGGCTCGGTTATGGGTTGCTTTACGGGCTCGGTTATGGGTTGCTTTACGGGCTTGGTTGTGGGCTCAGTTGTGGGCTCAGGTATGGGCTCGGGTTATGGGCCAGTTTATGGGCTCAGTTATTGTAGTGACCCGAAAATCCGGTCCAATTTGAGCTGACTAAATAACACAAGTCCAACCCCAAATTGCACTGGAAACCAGGAAACTAATAGAAAGAAGATAGAGGGTGAGGAAAGATGAGATAGAAACTTAGAATAGAAGAAGAAGAAGAACACAACATCAGAGTATCACGAACTTCACAGCGGAACGAATAACATATAATATATATAACATAACTTGAATTATACATCTGTACTTGAATATACATCATTATCAAAGTACAACACTTACAACACAGCGGAAATAAACTATAGCTATATGATCCTGAAGCCTCCTGTTCCAGCTCTTCAAGTATCTGTAAAATCCTGACTACTTGACTGCCCGTACAAAATTGGGCACCCAAGAGTTTAGGGAAAACAAAACAAAATAAACTCTGGGTCAGTCATGGGACTGGTATGAGTAAAACAGTTAAAAACAGTTTGAACAAGTAAACGATATCTCATAAGACCACGCGGTATAACGGAACGGGTTTTTCCCTTATGAGAATCCAAAACATCTTTATATCAAAAACCTTTTGATATTTTAATAATGTATATCAACCACAATATAATAATCATCTAGCAGAAACGCTTTCATCTCACGTTCTACATATATAGTATACAATCAAAACCGCAAGCACGTATTGGGTAATGGATTTCCAATTATGACAAGGTATGGAACCACCTTCCGCTAGTGTATCTCTAGAAAGGAATACACTGGGTTCAACAAGAACATCTTGCAACCCGGCCACACATGACCGACCACTCATTTCGCTTGAGTGTATCGAATGTATCTCACCAACGGTTGGGATTAGCAACCGTTTCCCGAATGGGACAGCATCAACAATATATTTTTAGAAGTAATGAAACACTAGATCAGGTGATTATACACGCTAATAGGTGCGACCTACATAGCCATACTGCCTGCCCGATTTCTGTCATTTACCGGATGTGAGGCTAGAAGCTACGCTTTATCATCACATCAGATTCACTTCAAATGCCATATTGTCAGATCCATAGAAAATCACTAATTGACGTCTACAACAGTACATTACGTGTTAGCTAAAGAAGTTTCCTTCTCTGCTTCCACTCTTGGTATGGTTGAAGAAATCAATGTACGTGACCTTTCTGGAAATACTCTGTCAGACATTCATCCATACAAGTCATCCAGGAACAGGATGAACCGAAGGCACTATTCAGTACATCCATCTTAGTCACTGTTATCCAAGACTTATACACTAGCCCTTGCACCTTACTCCGTCTTCAATTATCTTTGGCATATATGATTCGCAACGCTTATGCCAATACGGAGTGGTTCTTTTGATAATAATCAACCGGTCTCTCCATATTAACAACGTTAAAATGGTCAAAACTTCGATAGTCTGCGATTTAACCATCAAAGAAAAGAAGGTGTGCAAAATATGATATTATTACCCAGAGGAAATTATATCGATCGATCATCATTCAACATTTATTTCGTTATTTCATTAATTTACTTATCTTCTGTTTCCATATATTCTAAATTCTTATTTTCTATTATCAGAAAACATTTCTGATTCTCGTTTGGAAAACATTTCCAAAACATCTTAATTGGGATTTAAACAGATGTTTAAAACCATATGGCGATGACAACTCAAACCACTATACTAAATTACTAAATCCACTTAACCACTTCACACTCGAACCATAACCATTTCTTAATTAAAAACGCAGTCAATCAAGTTGGGGTATAGCTACCTCTCAGACCTTAACTGAACCACACTTCAAATCTCGAAATAGATAAGATTCACCTTTTTAACTCATCCTTACGAACCATCGGATTCTATTTACGAACCCCCTTTCTTTTACAAGTTTTCGTGATTACAACAATGGTGTTATAATCTCCTGCATCTGAAATATATTATCTTTAATATGACTTTTATTTCCTAACTCGAATAATATAACGACAACTAATTTATTTACTCCTATTCGGTTAACTCTTATCTATAACTCTTATTTGAATAACTCCAACCTAATAACTCTTACTGGATTAACTCTTATTCGAATAACATATTCGAATAAATTATATTCAATTTGCTTACTTTCGAATACTTATATTCGATAGTATCTTTCTTCGAATAAATCTTATTCAATTTAACTCCTGTCGAATAACTAGATTCGATTATCTCACTTCGAATATCTCTGATTCGATTCACTTCCTCGAATAACTAAATTCGATAAACTCATTTCAACTCTATTCGAATAAACTAAATTCGATTAACTCCATTTGAATAACTCTAGTTCGATTTAACTCTATTAATAACTCCAGTTCGATTTAACTCTATCGATTAACTCTAACTGATTAACTCTAACTGGTTAACTCCACGGTTTAACCTAACTGGTTAACTCTAACTGATTAACTCTAACGGTTTAACCTAACTGGTTAGCTCAAATGGTTTAACGTAACATGTTAACTCTTTATCCTTATTCAGTTTCAAACATCGATGTTGAAATCGATTCTTACTCCTTTATATAAGTCCTGACTTATATATTCCATTTATCAAATGATAATATTTAACTTAATTTATAAATCTCATTTATAAATCAGTCTGCTCCTTTTATCTGTTTACTTCTTCATATATAAGTTCAGACTTATATATATATATATATATATATATATATATATATATATATATATATATATATATATGTTTATCCAAGGATAAATATTTTCTTTATAATCTATTTGTTTTCTAAACAAATATTTCCTTTATAACCCTATTTGTTTTCTTGAACAAATATTTCCCTTTTTATTTTATTTGCAAATAGTTTGCAAATATTCCCTTTATAATCTCTTATTTATTCCTTAATAAATATCTTATTTATTGACTTAGTTCTAAGTGTTTCCTTTATTACCTTATTTATTTATTCTAAGTATTTCCTATTTTAAATATCTTATTTAAAACTTATTCAATTTCCTAAGTCAATATCCTTGTTTAACTTATTCAATCCCTAAGTTAATATCCTTTGTTTAACTTATTCAATTCCTAATTTAATATCTTTGTTTAACTTAGTAAATTTCTAAGCTAATATGTCTTTATCTTAACCTATTACTTTAACAAATAAATAATCCATTAATCGCATCTTATTTATTTAACAAATAAATATCTCATTATCTTATCCTATTTATTTTCTAAGTAAGCAATCCACTTTATAAATATTCTATTTATAAAGATTTCCTTCATTTATAATTCCCACTTAAACGTATTTCCTATTTATAAATATTCCATTTATAAATATTCCTATTTATAAATATTTTATTTATAAATATTCTCTTTTATAAAATCCTCTGATTTTATAAATATTCTCTTTTCAGTATTCACTTTGACAAATTCCTCTTTTCTCCAAATCCCGGTATGTTATGGTGTTTAACATATCAAATTACGATGTCCAATATCGTCCATACACACACAATCAACAACAGGTTATAATTCACATCATATATCAAAATATATGAAAAACAATAAAATAACTGTTGAGGAATCCAGTTGGATTCCTCCAACCTATTTTCCTGCATCCACAGATGTTACACAATAAAATCAACATTACTTTCAGTTTCGTATGATATATTCTGATAAACAGAATCAATATAGAAATTCAACTAACTGACTAGCAGTTCAATCAAACGGCCAACACATAGTTAATCAGCCAATATTTAACAGTTCTAAAAATACAACATGAAAATATAAACTGTTCAGAGTTTGTGAGATTTACTCACATTGGCAGTTCATCGTTAAAGAACGATAAACTGTTGTTTGATTTGAATCAAACAATTTATTTCGCCATAAATTCAAACGAGCTCCACTCCACTTCCAGTCAATTCCAGTGTGTAGCCACCGTCCATACGATCCCGACGGATCTGAATTTTCGAAATTCTGATTTTGTACGGATAAGTTATAAGCATTATAAGTTATTACATTATTAATTAAACAAATTATATTTCCTTTTGTAAATGTTTTTGGGCTTAACCTTTAATAATTGGCCCACTTCACTTCTACAAAGTCTAGCCCGCCGTAACTCCTTCCCCCAAACCAAGAATTCGATCTCCAGGAAATACCGTCCACCCTTCTTCACCTTTGTTCCATTCCAAAGCCTCCATCACTCCACCGACTCTCAAACCTATACCACCATTTCACTCCTCTTCCCAAGCTCTTCACATCCACTACCATTTACATCAACTCGATTTCACCCTTCTCGTTCACGACCTAGGTCAGCCTCCACGCGGAAATCAGAATACATGACATTGAAAATTTTCCACTTCAAATCCGTTCGGGTTTGGCAAACACAAGCTATTCACACCCTTAAACCCGATTTCAAATTCTATTTCACCCAATGATACCCCAAAATATAACAAACCCGAACCCTAGGTCGATCTGCTCGTTACCGCTGCGAGAAAAAGGTGTTTGGACCCTTAGAATGCTATATGGAAACGAAGAGGATGATCTCTGAACTTCGAATATGTAGTTGGGGTGATTTATGGATTTAACTTTGATTTTATCTTGCTTTTTGAAAGTTGATTTCCATGGTGGGTTTTGTTTTACTGAAGAACTAGAAATAAGCGGTGGAAATTGCTTTGACTAATGGGAATGAAGACTTAGGTTTAGGAAAGGAATAGTGTTTTATACTGTTATATTTTTAAGGACGTGGTCCCTTGTGGACTTCAACATGGTCTTGTGGTGAAGGAACGAACACATATGGAGAGAACGTCAAAATAAAAATCCAATATATACTGTCCATAATAGCTAAGGCATACGGAGAGAACGTGTATTGATGTTTTCTTGGCTTGAAGCGTACTCAACTTACTGAGTATAAAAAAAATCCAACGCTCCTTCTTACTAAAGAATAACGTACCCCACTATGTAAGACTCCGTCCACATACAGACTGCTATCGATAGAGTTGAACATACCGTTGTGATGATCAACGTACCACGACCCCAAAGATTTAATAATACTGGTAGATCAACTCATATTGTTAAACCCCAAAAATGTCGATACAAGGTGCCAAATACTCCAAATAAAAAGTTGCTTATTTAATTAATTAAAAATTACTATAAAATTCTAAAAATTATTTTATTGTTATGTCTCAAAAGAACCTTGTCTAAGTTCAAACCCGATATTCAAATACTTTTATATAACCGTTATGGCCACGAACGAATATACCGCTGTTTTTCTGAATATTTGATTTGGACATAAATCAAAATCTACACGACGAAACCCTGATTTTTCTCTTCCACTAGAAAGATATACTCCACCAGCTCCACACGTTTCTTGTTTCACAGAAATCCGGCTTAAAATGAATCATGTACATTCAGTTGAAGTTCGAATTGCCAATTTACGAAGTGCAGCGCCATTTTGAGCTCGATTTTAATTATAATAAAATTATACGTTCAAATCTTCGTTCAAATAATATATTCGTTATTATAATTCAACTCAAAACTGAATTATATACTATGAATTGTCCAGTTCACACAATATTGTGAACTCCACTAATTCTGATTATTTCTAAATTAACTTTATTATTTAATTATTATTTTAATTAAATATTCAAGTTATTTAATTCAACGATCATTAAATCCTTTTAATCACCTTTCAAATAATTAAATAAATAAATTATTATACCGTTGAAAATGCGGGTCATTACATTCTTCTCCACTTAAAATAATTTCGTCCTCGAAATTGCTAAGGTAGGAAACAAACCCCATCGACCGGTTAGAACATATTTCTTCACTTTTCAACTTCAGTTTGCACTGGACTAATTTAATTTTAATTAAATTATTAATTCAATTCTATTAACGAATATTTTCAAAAATCTTGAAAATTTTCTAACACCTTAATTTTTCGAAAAATTTCGCCAGCACCTCCTTTGTACTGGTCAATAGATCAAACTCCAACTCGCCTCTCTGGGCCATCTCCAATCCAAAAGAAAATCAAACAGCCAAGCGGCTTGCCAATTCGGCTCATTAATCTCATGCTTATATCGAATATAAACTTGTACCTTTTTGTCGGACATATCAACTCTATCACTTTCACCTGCTGTCAATTCAGCATATACCAGTGTTATCCCAATCAAATTCCAATCTGCTTTTATCCACAACACAACCATTCGTTTATATCCGAGCCAAATATCATTTCAACTCGAGTTTCTTCTCGATTCCCAACTCTTAACTTGATTGTCACATTACACTTCAAACTTGAATCTCACAATCCAATTTGTCTTGATATCATTCTAATTCAATCTCAGTTACCACTTTACTGGCTTTACTTTAGTTCAAATTTGCTTTCACAAACAGTCTTTCCCTGGGAGTTTTTAAACAGTTTACTCTTTTTAAAAATCAAAATTTCCTTTTTGAAATTCAACACAACTTGTCTTTCCCAAAACAAATTCAAAACAGTATCTCTGGTAGTAATTCGTCACTTACAACTCGAAAACGAATACTGATGATGCAGCTGTCATCATCAGAATCTATTTTCCAACGATCGAAGTGAGTTCAATACTATAAAACCATTTCTAAACATTTCAACTTTGAAATTCATTTAAAAATATAATTCACACTGCTTGTAAAACAATTTAAAATCTCCCAGGATCTAAAATTTTCCTTATTTTTAATCCAAATCCATTTACAAACACGTATCCAATTTTCTTGAATTTTAATTCAATTCTGATTCAAATTCAGATTTAATTCATTTCGTAACACTTATACGAATTTTGATTGGTTATTTACATAACCATTTCACTTTTTATAATCTTACTCGATTATAATCACAACCAATATATCCAATATATTATAATCATTCCAATATAAATCCTTTATATCAAAATATAATTTGGGTAAAATTATTTCATTTACCCTCTTTTCAAAAACATACCATGACGGTTCATCGTATTCAAGTGTTTACCAACTCCTACCGATACAGTGGATCAAACTGATCGACCAGAACTCATAAACAACTCAACCAATAAATCTTCACAATATAAAACCATTTTTATATCAAATAACAAATACGTTCACTCATATATATACACTCAAACTCAATCTAGGGTATTACTAACCCCATCTCTACCGAGTCACGCCACAGAGCCAAGGTAATTCACTTAACCTTATGCGCTGATACCAACTGTAGTGACCCGAGAATCCGGTCCAATTTGAGCTGACTAAATAACACAAGTCCAACCCCAAATTGCACTGGAAACCAGGAAACTAATAGAAAGAAGACAGAGGATGAGGAAAGATGAGATAGAAACTTAGAATAGAAGAAGAAGAACACAACATCAGAGTAACACGAACTTCACAGAGGAACGAATAACATATAATATATATAACATAACTTGAATTATACATCTGTACTTGAATATACATCATTATCAAAGTACAACACTTACAATACAACGGAAATAAACTATAGCTATATGATCCTGAAGCCTCCTGCTCCAGCTCTTCAAGTATCTGTAAAATCCTGACTACTTGACTGCCCGTACAAAATTGGGCACCCAAGAGTTTAGGGAAAACAAAATAAACTCCGGGTCAATCATGGGACTGGTATGAGTAAAACAGTTAAAAACAGTTTGAACAAGTAAACGATATCTCATAAGACCACGCGGTATAACGGAACGGGTTTTTCCCTTATGAGAATCCAAAACATCTTTATATCAAAAACCTTTTGATATTTTAATAATGTATATCAACCACTATATAATAATCATCTAGCAGAAACGCTTTCATCTCACGTTCTACATATATAGTATACAATCAAAACCGCAAGCACGTATTGGGTAATGGACTTCCAACTATGAAAATGTATGAAACCATCTTCCGCTAGTGTATCTCTAGAAAGGAATACACTGGGTTCAACAAGAACATCTTGCAACCCGACCACACATGACCGACCACTCATTTCGCTTGAGTGTATCGAATGTATATCACCAACGGTTGGGATCAGCAACCGTTTCCCGAATGGGACAGCATCAACAATAGATTTTTAGAAGTAAATGAAACACTAGATCAGGTGATTATACACCCTAATAGGTGCGACCTACATAGCCATACTACCTGCCCGATTTCTGTCATTTACTGGATGTGAGGCTAGAAGCTACGCTTTATCATCACATCAGATTCACTTCAAATGCCACATTGTCAGATCCATAGAAAATCACTAATTGACGTCTACAACAATACATTACGTGTTAGCTAAAGAAGATTCCTTCTCTGCTTCCACTCTTGGTACGGTTGAAGAAATCAATGTACGTGACCTTTCTGGAAATACTCTGTCAGACATTCATCAATACAAGTCATCCAGGAACAGGATGAACCGAAGGCACTATTCAGTACATCTATCTTAGGTACTATTATCTAAGACTTATACAATAGCCCTTGCACCTTACTCCGTCCTCAATTATCTTTGGCATATATGATTCGCAACGCTTATGCCAATACATAGTGGTTCTTTGGATAATAATCCAACCAGGCTCTCCATATTAGCAACGTTAAAATGGTCAAAACTTCGATAGTCTGTGATTTAACCATCAAAGAAAAACAGTTGTGCAAAAAATGATATTATTTCCAGGAGGAAATTATATCGATCAATCATCAGTCAACATTTATTTCTTTATTTCATTAATTTACTTTTCTCCTGTTTCCATATATTCTAAATTCTTATTTTCTATTATCAGAAAACATTTACGATTCTCGTTTGGAAAACATTTCCAACACTTCTTAATTGGGATTTAAACAGATGTTTAAAACTATATTGCGATGACAACTCAAACATCTATACTAAATTACTAAATCCACTTAACCACTTCACACTCGAACCGTAACCATTTCTTA
The DNA here is from genome assembly GCA_030737875.1 of Allium sativum. Lineage (NCBI taxonomy): Eukaryota > Viridiplantae > Streptophyta > Magnoliopsida > Asparagales > Amaryllidaceae > Allium > Allium sativum. Next base: position 7,721,594 of record CM060912.1, read on the forward strand.
ATTAAAAACGCAGTCAATCAAGTTGGGGTATAGCTACCTCTCAGACCTTAACTGAACCACCCTTCAAATCTCGAAATAGATAAGATTCACCTTTTTAACTCTTTAACACTTCCTTACGAACCCTCGGATTCTATTTATGAACCCCCTTTCTTTTACAAGTTTACGTGATTATAACAACGGTGTTATAATCTCCTGCATCCGAAATATATTATCTTTAATATGACTTTTATTTCCTAACTCGAATAATATAATGACAACTAATTTATTTACCCCTATTCGGTTAACTCTAATCTATAACTCTTATTTGAATAACTCCAACCTAATAACTCTTACTGGATTAACTCTTATTCGAATAACTTATTCGAATAACTTATATTCGATTTGCTTACTTTTGAATACTTATATTCGATAATCTCTTTCTTCGAATAAATCTTTTTCGATTTAACTCCTGTCGAATAACTAGATTCGATTATCTCACTTCGAATATTTCTGATTCGATTCACTTCCTCGAATAACTAAATTCGATAAACTCATTTCATCTCTATTCGAATAAACTAAATTCGACTAACTCCATTTGACTAACTCTAGTTCGATTTAACTCTATTCAATAACTCTAGTTCGATTTAACTCTATCGATTAACTCTAACTGATTAACTCTAACTGGTTAACTCCACGGTTTAACCTAACTGGTTAACTCTAACTGATTAACTCTAATGGTTTAACCTAACTGGTTAACTCAAATGGTTTAACCTAACTGGTTAACTCTTTATCCTTATTCAGTTTCAAACATCGACGTTGAAATCGATTCTTACTCCTTTATATAAGTCCTGACTTATATATTCCATTTATCAAATGATAATATTTAACTTAATTTATAAATATCATTTATAAATCAATCTTCTCCTTTTATCTGTTTACTTCTTCATATATAAGTTCAGACTTATATATATATATATCTGTTTATCCAGGGATAAATATTTTCTTTATAATCTATTTGTTTTCTAAACAAATATTTCCTTCATAACCTTATTTTTTTCTTGAACAAATATTTCCCATTTTATTTTATTTGCAAATATTACCTTTATAATCTCTTATTTATTCCTTAATAAATATCTTCTTTAATGACTTAGTTCTAAATGTTTCCTTTATTACCTTATTTATTTATTCTAAGTATTTCCTCTTTTAAATATCTTATTTAAAACTTATTCAATTTCCTAAGTCAATATCCTTGTTTAACTTATTCAATCCCTAAGTTAATATCCTTTGTTTAACTTATTCAATTCCTAAGTTAATATCCTTTGTTTAACTTAGTAAATTTCTAAGCTAATATCTCTTTATCTTAACCTATTACTTTAACAAATAAATAATCCATTAATCGTATCTTATTTATTTAACAAATAAATATCTCATTATCTTATCCTATTTATTTTCTAAGCAAGTAATCCACTTTATAAATATTCTATTTATAAAGATTTCCTTCATTTATAATTCCCACTTAAACATATTTCCTATTTATAAATATTCCATTTATAAATATTCCTATTTATAAATATTCTATCTATAAATATTCTCTTTTATAAAATCCTCTGATTTTATAAATATTCTCTTTTTAGTATTCACTTTGACAAATTCCCTTTTTCTCCAAATCCCAGTATGTTATGGTGTTTAACATATCAAATTACGATGTCCAATATCGTCCATACACACCCAATCAACAACAGGTTATAATTCACATCATATATCAAAATATATGAAAAACAATAAAATAACTGTTGAGGAATCCAGTCGGATTCCTCCAACTTGTTTCCCTGCATCAACAGATGTTACACAATAAAATCAACATTCCTTTCAGTTCCGTATGATATATTCTGATAAAAAGAATCAATATAGAAATTCAACTAACTGACTAGCTTTTCAATCTAACGGCTAACACACAGTTAATCAGCCAATATTTAACAGTTCTAAAAATACAACATGAAAATATAAACTGTTCAGAGTTTGTGAGATTTACTCACATTGGCAGTTCATCGTTAAAGAACGATAAACTGTTGTTTGATTTGAATCAAACAATTTATTTCGCCATAAATTCAAACAAGCTCCACTCCACTTCCAGTCAGTTCCAGCGTGTAGCCACCGTCCATACGATCCCGACGGATCTGAATTTTCGAAATTCTGATTTCGTACGGATAAATTATAAGCATTATAAGTTATTACATTATTAATTAAACAAATTGTATTTCCTTTTGTAAATGTTTTTGGGCTTAACCTTTAATAATTGGCCCACTTCACTTCTACAAAGTCCAGCCCGCCGTAACTCCTTCTTCCCCCAAACCAAAAATTCGATCTCCAGGAAATACCGTCCACCCTTCTTCACCTTTGTTCCATTCCAACGCCTCCATCACTCCACCGACTCTCAAACCTATACCACCATTTCTCTCCTCTTCCTAAGCTCTTCACATCCACCACCATTTACATCAACTCGATTTCACCCTTCTCGTTCACGACCCAGGTCAGCCTCCACGCAGAAATCGGAATACATGACATCGACAAATTTCCACTTCAAATCCGTCCGGGTTTGGCAAACACAAGCAATTCACTCCCTTAAACCCGATTTCAAATTCAATTTCACCCAATGATACCCCAAAATCGAACAAACCCGAACCCTAGGTCGATCTGTTCGTTACCGCTGCGAGAAAAAGGGTGTTCAGACCCTTAGAATGCTATATGGAAACGAAGGGGATGATCTCTGAACTTCGAATATGTAGTTGGGGTGATTAATGGATTTAACTTTGATTTTATCTTGCTTTTTGAAAGTTGATTTCCATGGTGGGTTTTGTTTTGCTGAAGAACTAGAAATAAGCGGCGGAAATTGCTTTGACTAATAGGAATGAAGACTTAGGTTTAGGAAGGGAATAATGTTTTATACTGTTATATTTTGAAGACGTGGTCCGTTGTGGACTTCAGCATGGTCTTGTGGTGAAGGAACGAACACGTATGGAGAGAACGTCAAAATAAAAATCCAATATATACTGTCCATAATAGCTAAGGCATACGGAGAGAACGTGTATTGATGTTATCTTGGCTTGAAGCGTACTCGACTTACTGAGTATAAAAAAAAATCCAATGCTCCTTCTTACTAAAGAATAACGTACCCCACTATGTAAGACTCCATCCACATACAGACTGCTATCGACAGAGTTGAACATACCGTTGTGATGATCAAAGTACCACGACCCCAAAGATATAATAATACCGGTAGATCAACTCATATTGTGAAACCCCAGAAATGTCGATACAGGGTGCCAAATACTCCAAATAAAAAGTCGCTTATTTAATTAATTAAAAATTACTATAAAATTCTAAAAATTATTTTAACGTTATGTCTCAAAAGAACCTTGTCTAAATTCAAACCCGATATTCAAATATTTTTATATAACCGTTATGGCCATGAACGAATATACCGCTGTTTTTGTGAATATTTGATTTGGACATAAATCAAAATCTACGCGATGAAACCCCTATTTTTCTATTCCACTAGAAAGATATACTCCACCAGCTCCACACGTTTCTTATTTCACAGAAATCCGGCTTATAAAGAATCCTGTACATTCAGTTGAAGTTCGAATTGCCAATTTACGAACTACAGCGCCATTTCGAGCTCGATTTTAATTATAATAAAATTATATGTTCAAATAATATATTCATTATTATAATTCAACTATAAACTGAATTATATACTTTGAATTGTCCAGTTCACACAATATTGTGAACTCCACTAATTCTGTTTATTTCTGAATTAACTATATTATTTAATTATTATTTTAATTAAATATTCAAGTTATTTAATTCAACGACCATTAAATCTTTTAATCACCTTTCAAATAATTAAATTAATTAATTATTATACCGTTGAAAATGCGAGTCATTACAGTTATGGGCTCGGTTATGGGCTAATGATCTCAGGCCCATATATCAACTTATCTCCAGTTTCTAACCAACATGCCGGAGAATTACACGGTCTACCATACAATGCCTCATATGGTGCCATCCTAATGCTCGACTGGTAGCATACTCAAACTAAATGTAGATGGTCTTCCCATGATCCCGCGAAATCCAATACACAAGCTCTTAGGAGATCTTCCAAAACTCGGCTAACCATCTCGTTTGGCCATCAGTTTGGGGATTATAAGCTGTACTCAAACATAACTCGGTTCCCAAAGCTTCTTGCAAACTTTTCCAAAATCTACTTGTGAACAACGGATCACAGTCACTTACTATGCTCTTTGGGATACCATGGAATCGAACTATCCATTTAACATATAAAGCTCAACCAACTTCGATGTTGTCCTAGTTGACTTGATAGGAACAAACCTTATACTTTTGGTCAAACGATCCACGATGACCCAAATTCCTTTGATTCCTACCCTGTATCTAGGTAGTTCATTGATAAAATCCATCGATATCTGCTCCTACTTCCACTAGGAACTTCCAATGGGGCTTCTTCGATTCAGCTTTCACCAACTGACAGATAATGCATTTGGAAATGAACTTTCCAATATCTCTTTTCATCCCTTCCCAGTAGTAAGATCGCTTCATATCTTGATACATCTTATTCCACCATGATGAATCGTCAACTTCGAGTGATGACATTCCCTCTCAAACTCATCTCTCAATCCATCAATCCTATTAATGGTGCAACTATCTTGGAGAAATCCTTCATAAACCTTCGATAATATCCCGCCAACCCGAGGAAACTCCTAACATCCGTCGCATTCTTAGGTTTATCCCAGTCCTGGATTGCTGCCACCTTAGCGGGGTCAACCACTATTCCATTTCCAGAAACAACATGGCCTAAGAACCTCACTTCGCTCTTCTAGAAGTGACACTTCGAAAACTTAGCTTTCAGCTCATGCTTTCGCAAGATTTCTAAAACAACTCGTAAGTGCGTCTTGTGCTCTTCCTCATTCCGAGAGTGACCAGAATATCATCCATGAACATAAGCACAAAATTGTTCAACTGATCTCTGAAAACCCTATTTATAAGATCCACGAAATACGCTGGTGCGTTAGTTAACCCAAATGGCATCACCAACCACTACAACAGAACGACTATTTTATAGCGGCCTATAGCCGCTATGAATAACAACGATAACGGTTTCATAACTGCTGTATATGAACATGTTATAAAAAACTGCTAAACATTTATAACACTTTACATGTCGTTATTAAAAATTCTGTTTGATAGCACTTTGTTGCCGCTATGCTATGTTATTACAGTAGCTCATTTGGACCGCTATAATACATAAAAATCTCATTCAAAGTGAAAATATTTATAACATAGTTTTGCCGCTATAAAATAAGTGTTCAACAACTCACATTTACCGCTATGCTACATCAATACAATAGCTCCTTTTAGCCGCTATGCTACATCAATACAATAGCTCCTTTTAGCTGCTATGCTACATCTAAATCTCAATAAATTTGAGATTATTTATAATGTGGTTTTACTGCTATAACATATACCTTTGATAGCTTCCATAGGACGCTATTAAACTAACATGTAATAGTAAACCTCTCTGTGCAGCTCATACATTTTAATAATAATAATCAGATGAATCTTCATAACAAGTTAAAGATGAACACACAAAATATACTAATAGTAAATAAAGTATCAACTAACAAAAGAAATTCAATCCATGAGTTAACACCTAATTCAATACATATGTTTTCAATTCCCATTGATGTCAACTTGAGTACACAAAATACAAAACATAGTTCATAATTGTTCAGTTAACACACAAAAGACACAAGACACAAGACAAAACAACCCAATTCTTCTAGATATAACAGCCCAAACCTGCTAAACAAAACGCCAATCATAAGAAATTATACAAACTGGGTTTGTTTTAATCGCAGCAATATTGTTGAATAACTCACCATTCCATTGGTAATCGCAGCACCATTACCAAAGTCATGTCCTATTTCCTCATCGAAAAATTTTAGCACCTGCAAATATTAAACAGACCTTCATAAATCAATGAAGAATTTTTGCGCCTTTTAGTCTGAAAGCACAAATAAAGCAATGGACTAAAAGTGAAATTTAAGAAAGAAGAAACAGAAAACAAGTTAACTTTTGATCACAATTATTAAACTGACATTGCAGCAACGATAATGGTAGCTGCTAAACCATGAAATGCTATTTACCTCTTTATACAGTATTACTACAGATCATGTTATATATCGTAGTACCAATTATACATTTGTTTGCCGTGTATAGTGTCCACTGACAGTACTCCCATGCAGCTTTTATAAACTGTAGTGTACTCACATGTAAATGGCAAGTTGCAGCTTTTGCTTGGTGAAAAAAAATTTTGCAAAACAACAAAATTTAGGTTTTTTCTATAGCAATATTCGACTGGTTTCTTTTTGGACCATGACCTTATTTTAGAAAAAATAAAAATGCACTGGCTCAATCAAAATTTTAGCATTCATTTTTAAAAAAATGATCAAGTGCTTAGTTTCAAAAGGTTGAGCATATAGCTCAGTTTGTCTGAATTCCAAAAAGTCGAGCATATAGCTTAGTTTCAAAATTTTAGCATCCACTTTCAAAAAATTCCAAAAAAACTGAGCATACACTCAATTTCAAAAAACTAAGAATTTTCTCAGTTTCAAATTGAGTACATAGCTCAGTTTCATAAAATTGAGCAACTCAATTTTAATAAACTAGGCATTGCTAAGTTTTTAAAACTGAGCATGTAGCTGAGTTGCATAAAACTGAGTAGCAGGGTCCACTTTCAGAAAACACAGTTATAGTGTTGTAGTGAAATATTTGTAATCGATGCACCAGTTGTAGATAAAAACAAAAAAATTCTCATTAAAAACTTGTACAGCAGACTATATCGTCAAGAATCCAAAACTAATCCAAAACTTGTACCCAACTGAATGCCCATATCCCGTTTGACAGTTTTGACACTAGTTTGCTATTCGGTAAACATTTATCTTAGAATCCAAAAGTAAAACCTCGGTTTTAAACTTTATGGAAAGTCCTTTTCCTTTATCTTTTTTTCAAATGAGATTTCAGAAGTCAGTTTTGACACTGGTCTATATCGTAACTTGAATAATTACTGTACAAACAAATCTATAACTTGACCATTTTGATCCACTGGTCCGTATTTTACAGCTGCAGTCTGTAAAGTACATACACCATGTTACATCCATGTCTGTTCTCTGAAATTGAAAACCCCCAACCCCCCTTCAATAATAAAATCACCTTAAGTATGTATATATGTACATACACACACATATTATGTTATGTCAGTCTTCCATATATGTCTACCTCTTATGTTGCAATAAACCCCCCCTCCCCCCAAACCCCCCTTTCCCTCCCCCCGGAACATACAATGTCTCTCTCCCACCCTCACAAATAGTAATAATAATAAGGATTAATTAACAAAAATTATCCAAAGTTTTGACACTGGTCGTTGTTACGATTGCGTGGCCATATATTGGGCATCAGGCGGGGTAATTGGGTTCTGGTAATCACTATTTTCATGATGGAATTTGGGTAGAAGATTTCAGAATACTCCATTCACTTTGGTAGCAACTCATCAACACCTTCCATCACTCAAACAATTCACCTATACACTTCTTGTTTACATTTGGGTAGAAGATTTCAGAATACAGTTTTGTTTACATTTATTATTGCAGAGAACTGTTGTGCATTTCTAGTTCTTGCTCAAACCGTCTTTTATAGCCAATATAACAATTCACCTATATACCACAGCCCACCCACAACAACTACCCACAACATTCACATTCATCGACCAAAACCCGATATCCTCTTCGCCTACATCCTGCTTCTACTCAAGCACGAGCCACTAAATCTACCCAAAATTGACCTCATTTACTCGACCTGTTTGTGCCACAAACCAACTCCAACAAACGAAAACCCCAAAATTGACCTCATTTACTCGACCTGTTTGTGCCACAAACCAACTCCAACAAACGAAAACCCCAAAATCGAACACTCGATTCAACTCTCTTTCCACCAAACCTCCGATCAGTGCCCATAAACAGATTGTTCTTCAATTAATTCAAAACACGTCCCTCTTCTTCAATTATTCGATTGAGAAGCCCTAGCTTAGCTCCATCCGTTCTCTGCTCATCTTCAACGTTGTCGCCCTCGTCCCTCCTCGCCCATTGCCGTCGTCGCTCCTCTTCCTCGTCCCTCCTTGCCTTCGTCATTGGTAAGCGATTGTGCAATTCAAAATTGGACCCATGTTAATAGTCCAATCATTGTAATTAATATTTATACCCAACGTTCATTTAATGTTCCTCTTAATTATGCATTGTACTTATAATACATGTAGTTGTTTCTAGAAAGATGTAATGAAATGTCGATTGAATTTGGAATTCTTTCCCTCGCACCAATTAAATAAAAAAATATTATTGGTTGTAATTGCGCTAAAATAGAACGTTATTTTTTTTTCAATTATCTTTTGCTTTAGATTGTTGCGTACACTAGCAATATTAATGTAATAGTTATCTTAAAATGAACAGAAACAAAAAGGCAACTTTAAAAAAAATGAATAGATTATCTACAGAACAAGTTAATTAACTATACTTTCAATTGCACACGGGTCATTAGATAATTTATTTTATGTCCATTTTAAGATTCTCTTTAGGTATATGAAGGCGAAAACACATGTTTATGGATTATAATTCATTTATATTTATCTTCAATAGTTGTCCCATTTGCTCTAATAATTTAGAAAATTTCCAAAAATAAACGATAATTGACATGGAGACATTTAACATAAACAGTAAGATTTAAAATGTAAATTTTGAAAAAGAACAACAAACTCTTTTATCTGCAAAATGAATACGTCGAATTAGAATTTTACATGAATTTCGAACCACATTTCAATTACAGTTTTGAAATAACGCATACATCATTTAGGAGGTGAACATGTCCAAAGACTCATGGGTTAGTTAAGTAGAAATTTGTTCTAGCCAGCATGCGCAATTTTATAAAGTCTTACACATTAGACATTTTTATCAGTAGTTGTCTTGAAACGCAAACTTTTAATCCGACCTTTAACTTTCAAAAACTCTTACATAGTTCTATTTTTATATATAACTTAATAATTTAAAATAATGTATATAAGAACACACGCCTTGTAATAGAATTATCCCTGTTCTAATCGGAATAATAAGTTATCTGAGGACTAATGTAAATTAGTTTGTCATGGGTATACAATGTAATCTGATGATCGATTTATTTGAGAGAGTCTGATAGGTGAAAAGGGCTTATGTACTCATTTTGACTGCCTGAAGAATAGGAGGGGACATGTGAATGGAAAGGTAAGAGAAGGAGAAAAACTGTACTTTGTCATCTTTTGCTGCTCTGCTTGAAACCCTTTATTCTAATCATTTGTTGGTTTTATAGTTTTCTAAACTGTGAAAATTACATTAAATGACATCCAAACGTATGTGTTGAAGAATCTAGTCAAAGCACTTTCTTCCTCTCAGTTCAAAGCATTTTGAAATACTTTAATTATCAATTTAAACATATTATTTATGATGTATGTTTGGATATTTCTATTAAAAAAATAGGAGTACTTAAATGATCAATTTATGCTTTTAATTTAAAATACCAAAGATATTCCGAACATAAATAGCAAATCATTTTCAGTTTGGTTAACCTGGATAACAGATAAATCATGGCTAAAGGTTTATGAAGAAGTGGTAAAGAGGCATAAGAAAATTATAAATTTCGCTCTTCAGCTATAAATGACCGACCGTGTTTCTAAATTTTGCTCCTCAGTGGCATTAAAGAATTTGTTATGAACTTAGTTTATTGATAATTCCAACCATCCATCTATGATCACTTTGAACAAAGTGAATTCAAAATGCGGGGAGGAATAAGAACTTAAAATTAGTTTTTGACATTCAGTTTTTTTTTTCTTTTTATTTCAATTACAATAGAATTATTTACCATATAAAAATATTTCACTATAACTATATTGAAAATATTTAGTTCAAAATCAATATATTTTTTAAAACCAATTTCTTGATTAATTCGGTTTATTAAGATTAAATCCTTTACCAACTAGACTTTAATTAGGCAATAATCTATTTTCAAAATTTGAAAAAAGAAAAGAAAAACCTAATGAAAATCGAATTCATACATTGTATCTTAAATTTCTATTATAATAACATAGAGAGTAGGGTTGCTACGCTACATTTAGCAGGTTATATACATATTATTTGTAATATATGTTTGGAAATTTCGATTAAAAAAGGAATACTTTGATGATTATTTTGTGTTTTTATGGTAGAAGGATATTCACAACATAAGTTGCAAATCAGTACATGTGTAAACATTGTTATGCATTAACGCTGAGAGACGTAACATTATTATTAACTGTGAAATTATATGATTAGGTATTCCGATGCGTACGAATAATGAGGTTAAAACAGTTCATACTGAACTGAACAACAACTGTACTGCATACAGTGCAACAAAATATATAATCGTCAATCATGAACAGGGCCAGCTCAAGCGGCCAGGTTGCCCTAGGCAACATATAGAACACACAAAAAGAAATGCAAAAAAATGTTGCCTAAGTAAGCAAAAAAATACAGCCCAGGCAACATATCATGTTCCAAAAAATGTTGCCCACTTTTAAAATGCAAGTTTCAAAGAAGAAACCAAAAATGCATAATGGTAAATGCTTTTGATATTCATGCAAGACATATTCATGCAAGTCATATTTAAATAATACAATGAACAAAACAGTACCAGGTTAATTGCACTGCAGTGAAATGTAAACAAAACAGTAGGAAAAAAAAAATAAGGTTTTAGTATTTCTTATGGGGAAAAATAAGGTTATAAACACAGTTTTCATATTACAAAACATCATCATATTTGAGTTAATATATAGCAAAAAAAATCACAAAATGAGCAATATAAAAACTCACATAAACGTTCAGGTTGGTCATTGAACTGTAGGGGAAGAGCAACTGAAGCATAATCATTAGCAGTAGTATTATCAGCGCCGGCTCCATTGCCTATTGTAGAGGTTGATTTCAATTCAGGCCATTACCTGGAAAAGCATTTATAGCCAATTTTGAACATATGAGCAGATAATCTAAAACAGTCCGAATAGCAAAAAAAAATATACATACAGGATCAGGATTACCAATTTTGAACATCAAACAGTCCGGACAGCCAGTTTTGAACATATAACGAAATCAAATGGACCACATCTACATATAGGATCAGGACTACAACAAAAAATGCACTAAAAATGACATGAGCAGATAATGTAAAACAGTCCGGATAGCAAAAAAAATACATATGAGTAGATAATACTTTCAAGCAAAAAAAAAAATAAAAAAAAAATCAAGGACAGCCAATAGCCAACAAATGAAAAATCAAGGACAGCCAATAGCAGATAATATAAAACAGTCCGGATAGCAAAAAAAAATTTTTACATATGAAAAGATAATACTTTCCTGCACTTAATTGTCTACAAATGAAAATTCAATGTCGTTGATACTTCCGAGTTACCAATTATCATTAATCTAAGTCTAATTTATAATAAGCAACAGACAATAGCCAACAAGAATTAATCAAAATAACCCCAAAAATAATAATCACACACTGAAATGGCAAAGACAGACAGGAGGAATTACCTATTTACCTTTTGTATCAATAAGAAGCAACTAACGAAGCAGCGATGGAGGGCTGAAATTGAGAGACGCCGAAGAAGGACCGCTGACTCGCTGATGTTGCTGCCTGCTGAAGAAGACTAGAAGAAAGGAGCTGGAGGGTTTGCTGTAGATTATTGAAGAGGGTTGCTGTCGTCGTTGAACTCGAAGAAGGAAGTCGTCTGAGAGGACAGAGGAGGCGATGCGCCAATGCCGAATCGCCAATCTTCGTGCAGTTTGAGATATTACGGATTACTGGATTAGGGATAGAAATAGTTTTTTTTCTTTCCGCGTGGCCCCTATATAACGGGTTGCCCTATTCCGTGGCCTAGGTAGCCTTGCCCAATAACCGGGCCTAATCATGAATCAAACAATTTCATGCACATATTAAAGAAAAAGTCAACTAATTTGCTACATTAATAAAACTCGTAGGATAACTGACATCAAAATCTAAGACAACGAAAATAAAATTACTGAGAATTGATATTCAAGTAGGAGAAAAGATGCATAAAAGAGAAAAAATGAAGATGGAATTGTTTACACATTAAAAATCTGGACATAAGTTACTACAACAAAAAAAAGTTTGGTAGTCATCCTAATAAAGCAGTGTGTATCACCTCGACAAGCTCTAGTTCCTCAATCCAATATGGCGGGACACATATGTGACTTCAAGGATGAAGGTAATGTACAGATAACAAAAAATAATTATGGCATCGCTGGAATTGAACTTCGACATGTATATTTGTAGACAGATATACAATAGATAAGGAAGCGCCTAAAAGTATGTTCAAATAAATATGAGGAACATAAGTTTCATCCTTAGACAAGCATCTTTGTCTCAGCTAGTCAAAACCTTGGGGCAGAATGCAAAAGATAACTTAAATATGATAAAATCATCCTTTAAAGCTTACTTCTTTGATAGATATATAGAACATGGGATATAGTTGGTTTCTAAACTTTTCATTAATTTTTGTACTGTTCTGTTCAATTAAAATTAAAGGCCAAGAAATCTACTTTCATTCACTGAGAGCTGCAAGCTAAAGTGGGTTGTGAAAGCAACTTGGCATTACATACAAGTTTAGAAAGTGTAAAAGCGCAACTCTGGATTTTGTTGGATTGCAATTTATATAATACTGTATTCATGTTGAAGGAGCATTTAAAGTGTATCATAAAAGTAAGCAATGTACTTGAAGCAAAACCAATAAATTCCAGCAATGTCAATAACTTTATTAATTTTAATAAATATGTTATGAGACCCATGCATGTTTGTAGAAAAGTTAAAAATTATATTATTATATGATACCGTACTTAAATTTTGTGTTTCATTTTGAAATCAGATTTATCATGAAAAGATAGCACAAAGCAGGCAAATTAATTCTTTTTATTTACTATTTTAATAGGGTTTATCAGGTATGATACAACATGAAGCATACACAATCGCATATTCATAAAACACCAACCCTAAAATTAAAAAATAACATTTTGTTTACCCTAAAACAGTAACCCTAACCGAATATTAGGTCCACAATCGTAAATTCATAATTGTAAATCCGTAGTCATAAATTCAGATCTACAACATACACAAACAAAGAATCGGGATCGCTTACCAGAACCTAAATCGACTATTAGATCCAATCCGCGTTGCCCTAGCTTCGACTTAGATTGGGGATGTAAGGTGTTTTGGAGGGAGACCGTGACTAAGGGCTGAGGAGATTGGAGATGGAAGGGGTTTTCGCAATTGGTTGATTGATATGTGAGGTACGGTGTTAGTTTCGGAGGAAGAGAATGGAATATCGGGGAAGAGAGAAAATTTATTTGTGAAGTGGCAGCCGTGAATAGAAACCGCCTTTACACTCAAATTACCAAAACAAATTCAATTGAAAGAAAGAATTAAGTGTAGTTAATAACACTTTAGAATAGTATGTTATAAAAAAGCGTTATAAATATCATATTTTGTTGTAGTGAACCATTCGAAGAAACCAGATGGTGTCATAAAAGCAGTCTTTGACACACTATCCTTCGCCACTCTCAACTGGTGAAATCCCATTTCCAAATCCATCGGAGAAAACACTTTGGCCTCGTGAAGATGATAGAACAAGTCATCAATCCTGGGCAATAAATACTTGTTCGTCTTGGTCATCTTGTTCAGCTCCCGATGATCCACACATAACCTCAACGAGCCATCTGTCTTGGTTGCAAACACAACTAGTGCACACCGTTCGGATATGCTTCTCCAAATGAAACCTTTTCCTAAAAGGTCTCGAACTTGCACCTCTAACTCTCGTTGTTCCTTAGGCGCCATCCTCCTAAGAGGAATAATGATAGGTTAAGCACCCTCGACCAAATGATTTTGAACTCAATCCACGATGCAGCGACAAGCCTTTGACTTCTCTAAAGACCTCCTCAAACTTATTAGCGATTAGCACAGATGACAAGTCTTCCTATGGAATCACAAGCGAATATAAAAATCTCACGAAGACACCATCTTCGGGCTTACATCGAATCAAAACACTTCGCCCTTCTACATCCCCGACTCTCGCCTCGAGCTTCTCGCAGTTAACTCTTGCCGCATACTTCTTGAGACAATCTATGCTCAAGATGATCACAAACCCAGTGAAGTTCAAAACAAAGCAATTCTACACAAAAGAGCAACCATGACTCGATAACACAAGACCACAACAAAGCATACAAAGAGTAGATAAACCTGTACTGGATTAGTTACAATCAATGGTCTCTTGCAAACCTCGGGTTCCAAACCCAAACGGCACACAAGCTCATAATGAACTTCTCGTTCTTCTGGTAAGGAGTCACAATATACGAATGAACATACTTGGACAAAGCTTCAAAATCAAAAACATACTCCAGTACTGATCGATCATTCTTCTTTAACTCCATAAAATTTTTGAACTGAAGAGACTTCTGAGCGATCGAAATGAACTTTTTCTCAAACTTGACTTGGAACTGAGACCTCGTGATCTCATCTTCTGGGAAATTAAGCGTGACAGATTTCCACCAATCCATTGCCCTACCCCGTAGCTGCCTCGATGCAAGCTTTCTCTTAGTTGCGTCATCAATGCCCAAGTCACCAAATAGCCTTATGCAAGCAACCATCCATCTCTTAACCTCTTCAATCGGCTCTGTCTCTTTATACGGCTTTCCTCCAAAAGAAGTGAAGTCTTTGCACAATTTGCGAAGTCCACCACTCTCGGTACCTACACTTGAACTCCCACATCAACTGCGGCTGCTCCTGGAGCGGGTACCCTTCTCATGAATACTTCCATCATGGCCTCAAACATGGCTGGGTAGTTTGGTGCACCGCCATTTCCCTCTCCAGGAATAGCCTCCTCCCTAGCAGTGTGTCTCAACGATATGCGACTCGTTCTAAATCTATAACATGGAATGATTAGCCCACATGCAAGAAAACTGCTACGAAGTTCAAACACTATTATACTGTATACTACTATATAGTACACATCCATCAGAAATCTACAAGTACGTCTCTCATATATTATTATGTCTTCGAACTTTGGCTAAAATCGTTAACCAAAGCTCTAATACCAATGTGACGACCTCCCATAACCCCCGCACTTAAAAAGAGGAATAATACACTATAAGGTGTGCTAGGCAGCCATGGATGTTCATCAAGGTAGGTAAACATACGTAGAACCTGTCGTAGAACTCACAACGCAAGGATAAAATATAATAGAACATATACAATAGGTAGAAATAATGGAGCATCACATAGAAGAAATCAAAACTTTCATATCATCCTGAAAATATCCATACAACTTTGGAATACACTTTAGAAATCTGTACATGAAGCCTCACTCCATAACCCTCAGAGAATGTATCAAATAGAACAACAACGGAAACACTCAATATGTATAGTAGTAAAAATAATACGCAAGCCTCCATCTCGTCTTCATCAACAGCTCCGTCCACTAGGATCTACCATTTACAACCTACTATTCAGTCTACCCATCCACAATAACATAGATGAATAGCCCAATGTAATAAGAGGAAACATAAAACCTTGAGCAAACAACAGTCTTAGTGAGCGATAAAATAGATACCTAACATCATCAATGAAGTATATGAGAATAGGTAGATGAACCAACTAATCTACCAAAACACCAGAGAAGAACTCAACCCTATTTCCCTACATTGGACAGTGATAGCCTTTACAAACAAGCATTTCAACCGTACATCCATAGCAATCAGATAACCAGTTATATCTCACGTAAACCATCCTAGCCGAGATCGACAGTCCCCAAGCACAAACCCCAGAGGCCTAAACCAATATCAGACAAGCACCCAAGAAACATCTCCTGCGATGTCAGACAATCTAGTGAGACGGCTCAAACAAACAAACAACATTCATGGCCGACTCTAGCTATCACCGTCAATCCTGCTTGAAACTGTTAATCGTATGACTGACTAAACACCTTGCCATCAACTGTCCTCCTTGAACTTGCATCGAAACTATAATCATCGTCGACTCAAAACGAGCTCTGTTTGGTCGATTCTGCATTCCTTAGCATTTCCAACTTTCTTTCTATGAAAAACAAAGCACAACGTCAAAGCTGCCTTTCACAGTGTTTCTAGAATGCTACCATATCTCTATGTCCAATTCTGGATCATTCTGGTATGAAAAAATAAGTAAAACATCAAAACAGCCTATCATAGCGTTTCTAGAATGCTATCCTATATGCTGGTTCAATTCTGCATCAATCCAGCATGAAAAACTAAGTAAAACACCAAATCAGTCTTTCACAGTGTTTTTGGAACACTATCATTGCTTCTGGGCAAACATCCATCCCTATGGATCGTTTTTGCTTGAAACGGCCTTTCACAACACTTCTGGAATGCTATCATTACTTTTGGGTGGTCCATCCATCCCTATGGATCATTTTTGCTAGCCTTTGACAACGTTTCTGGATCGCTATCAATTCTTATGGGCGGTCCATCGTCCCCTATGGATCGTTTTTTTCCGAAAACAGCCTTTCAAAGCGCTTCTGGATCACTATCATTGCTTCTAGGGGGTCCATTCTCCCCTATGGATCGTTTTTGCCAAAAACAACCTTTCACAGCGTTTGTCAAAATGCTATCTAAAGCCAACAATCCATCCGCTTTGCCAGACCAAGAAAAATGCCTTTTTCCATCACGTTTTCAAGGCCGATCCACCCATTTTTGCCTTGTGCGATCTATGCCCCAAGCCAGCCGATCCATCCACCTACCATAGCGTTTCCCAAATGTCGTAGATTCCAGTTTCTTCCGAATTTTTCCAGGATTTTCAGCTTTCGCCAGATTCATTAAAACTTTCCCGATCAATCATTTTTTTCATGTCGATTCACCGATTTTCGGTCACCGGTCCACATTAGGATTTGTGCTCGATCCATGACTTTCTGCAGCGTTTCTCAGTGCTATAGATTTCAGATTTTTTCTAGATTTTTATATTTGGCCGATTCTTTAACTTTTGGCCGATTCTTTCACTTTTTCTTGGTCGACTACTCATTTGCCACTACTTGAGCCACACCAAAGCCTCTTCAACACCGATCCATCACGGATCTCGCTCGATCAATGATTTTCACTTCGAAGTTTGCTTTTCAACAATGTTTTTTCAACCGTCAGTAAATCACATCAAACAACGATTTTCATTACAATAACATAGAAAACTTCTCGATTTAGGTTGCTAACTAGATCCTATGGTGATTTGAGTTAAAAATCATACTTACATCGATTAGATCTATGCAAATAACTCGAAATGATGAACATGAGATCAAACAACCTATATATTTGATTGAGTCCGTGCGAGATATGCATATTGCCCACCAAATCTTCAATCTAGCTAAAAATTGATGAAATATGAATTCGGACAGCGAAGATCTATCTTCAAACCTCTTGATTTGATGTGATCTATCTTCGTTTAATGTATAGATCCCTTTGATGTAGATCTTTAATCTCTACTCGTGGATCTAGAATTTTAATGGTGGAAAGGTATATTCGTTTGAGCAAGGATCAATTACAAGCCCAACCAAATGAGAGAATGAAGAAAGTAACCCCCTCTCCATGTTCCTAACCCCCTATTTATAGCCTGCCACCAGCCCACTAATGGGTCTCCTCAAATCATCCCATTAATTGCTTAAAACTTGAACAGAAAATTGTGTACCAATAAAATAGCGATTTCTCCCAAACCGCTGAACCAAATCTTTAATGTAATTACTCTACGGAATGAGAAATATCATTTCCTTTTCAATGAGACCGACCTCAACACCTGATTCGATCCGAGTCAAAAGTTGTTCCTTGTACAAGACTGATAGAGGTAAAATTGTCACAAATAAAATTGGTAAAAATTATGGACATGTCTCACATGCCCATGAACAACATATTAAAATATGAGAATGATCCAACTCTTAAGGAATAAAATAAAAATATTTTATGATCCTCCGATACGTAAAATGCGGGCTGTTACATCACATGTCTTCGCTGCCATGACCCCCACTGCTTCCTTCTTCCGTTCTTACCGTTCTTCGGCATCGTTCTTTTTCTGGGGAACTAAGGACAACGCCATCATTGGATTTTGCGGAACATCATCTTTCGTCTCAAAAGTGAGGGAGGCCTTGGCCTCTGTAACCCTAAGGACATCTGCTCTGCCTTTGCTTGCAAGCTGTTGGAAAGGTTTGGAGCGAATGACTCCCTTTGGGCAATATTCCTCCACGTTAAGTACCATATATTTTCAGGTAAGAATTACACTGGTGCCCGTCCTACACTAGTGAGATGTGGAAACGGATGCAATCCGTGAAGGCCTTATCGTATTCTCATGGTGGTGGAACTGATTGGGACGGTAGCCCCTTTTCGATTAAGGCGGCATGGAATTCGGTAAGGACACCAGCCCCACGTCTTCATCATTTCTTTTTAATCTGGGACGTCCGACTTTCCTCGAAGTATCTCTATTTATTTGGAAAACCCTGCATGATGGATTACAAATAGATGAGAACCTCCAAAGGAATGACATTCCATTCGTTTCCTGGTGCAGGTGCTGTAGTTTTGGTTGTTCAGAATCCATTGTTCACTTATTTTCGCCAGGTCTTGGGCTAGCTCTGTCTAGAATTACTTAGGGAATTTAGTGGGTTGTCGAGGTAATGCCACTTCGCTTGTAGATTTAATGGGATTTTGGTGGACCGACATCTCAGGAAAATCTATTCGTTTGACCCTCTTTCGTTTGATATCTTGTATTATCTGCTAGCATATCTGGTGCTCGCAGAATAAGGTAATATTTGATGAAGTGCTTATGGATTCTCCTCCATTATCCGTAGGGTAAGGAATGACGTATTCCTTCCGTTTCGGGGTAGGCCTTTCGAGGGAGCAATTGGCTCCTGCTCTAGGAGTTTGGCTGGTACATTCAGTGTTACCTTGGTACTGACTCCGCCCAGGGAGGGAATTGATTGATACCTTCGTTTTTGGGCTCTTCCCTGCTGTCTTCACACTCTACAATCTACCCCACCATTTTGATCTTATGTTGTTTGCTAGTTGTACAAGGCCTAGATTTTAGGTATATGGTTTTTGACTCTCTTGAGATATTTGCTTGTTGTTGGTGCTATTTTTCGTCTTTAACTTTTAGTGCTGGTGCAGCTGGAGTTTTCGGAGCATTTCAATGGTGACTCGGGCCTCGACTATGGTCCACAATATTTAGCCTTCCTTAGGTCTTGTTCTTTGTTTGTTTGCGGAGCTGAGGAGTTCAAGAAGTCGCCCTCTTCACTGGTGACTACCTTTAGAGGCCTCGAGGGCTTGGATTGTGTTTTTGTTTCATTTTGTTTTTTGTCTCATGTATTTTAGCTGTTTTTTGTGTTGTATCTTTTGTTTGTGTGTGTTCACAGTTTCTATAGCCATTTATACAGAAACTGTTTTTGTGAACCATTGGAGAATGGCTAGATTCCCCCTTTTGTTGTACTATACATAAATTTTCTTTAAAAAAATGTAAGAGGCTGCTTGAAGATAAATGCGTACACAAGCATTACAGCCTAAAAGAATGAAGAAATAAATCAACTCCTACAACATGGAGGAACCCACAAATCTGCCACATAACACAAAACAAATCAAAAACAAAGTGATTGGATGATTAGTTAAAGGCTATAGGTACTTGGAGTCTACACTTTCTCATGGGTATTTTAGGCAGCAAGCTAAAAAGAATTAGGGTTGTGGGCATGTATATACCCCTTTATGTTCATGTAATGAGATACTCCTCTTTTCATACAGTTGTAAACATATAAGTTGAGAACAAAAGCTTTTTAGTGGCTTCTTAGCCTTCCTTATTTTTATACATTCTTACTTTCATGTCTTTTATTTCATGTATTTTATTTCATGTATTTTATTTTATGCTCTTTTCATTTATAATATTCTCTTTTATGTTCGTTCCTTCATATTAATAGCTTAGTTTATTTTTAAGCAAGTTAGTTAGTTGCTTTTATTTCAAGCTCGTATCCTTCTTCCTTATTTAGTGCAAATCTACTTATGTTATAATGCATTCACTTATGAGTAACTAAACACCTTCAATTTAGGGATAATGAAGCTCTCATGAATCATTAACAAAATTAGCACAAGTAATTTAATTTATGATCTCCTTTTGTGCTTGATGAAAAAGTTGTATATTTATGTACACTACTACAAAAGTAAGCATATTTGACACTAGTTTTATGTGGCCGTAGATTGAAAAAGCATTGACTTAAACCAATTTTTTCAAATAGGCAACACCAGAGAGGCGTGGCATCTGCGGCCGTTGCCTTAGCTCTCTAAGGCAACGCTTTTTCCCATTTACTGCCACGGAAAGAAAGTATTGTATTATAACCCTATTGCAATAGTACTTGCAAGTAATGCAACAATATACAGCGTTGCCTTAAGCAGAAGTCAGAGCCTAGCTCCTAGGTCATGGTAGTGGGGCCCACATGAGCTTCCCATATCAGCTGGCAACGTGTCACATGCCACGCCTGCTACCTACGTGTCACATGCCGCAACAGGTCTCCATATCAGCCGCCCACGTGTCACATGCCACGTCAGCCGTGGGACTTACTTGCCATGTGGAATTAATAGCATTTTATTTAATGCAACACTATTATCTTAAAATGTAACATAAAAAAAAGCAAACGCAACAGTAGAAGAAGACAAATGCTACATTGAAAGAAAGCAAATACAACTCTTTAATTAAAAATATTACAATACAAGGGTTGTACATAAAAGAAACTCATCCAAAACATATGTTCCAAGTAAACATAAAAAGAACCACCACAACATATGAAGAGAAAAAGCAATGATTCGTGTATTATCTAAATATCAAAACTCAAAAATCAACTACGTTACACGTCCGTTTTCTTCATTGTGTAGAGTAAGTTCGAACTTCTTCAAGAATCGGTGCATGACACAATGGACATTTTCCTGCATTCCAAACCAATTTACTAGTGCGTTTTGAACATGCACACATGTGTCCACATCTGCAATGTTATCACTTTAACAAAGTCAATACAAAATAAATGAAATCAACTGAATTCGAAATATATACATACACATAGACTGACATTCTCCAAAATGTAGTGTATTTATATAAACTACGGAATACACCATATTTAGAATAGCAAACATATATGTATCCCATAAAAAACACCGTAGGTTATATACTGTTGTTAAGATACATAGCAAATTTTGAAATACAGTTTCAACATATATCTTCTAAATTTAGTCTTGCAAGTCTAAGGTCTACACCTTCCATCGTTAATGAATTACCACTGTAAGCAAATATGTAATAAAAGTCTAACATTGATAAAAAAGCCCTGGAATACCAGTTAGATACCAGATATTTTACTGTGGTCAGAGCATCACTTCTATTGATATCTAACAATAAAAGACAACCAGTATTTTGAGCTTTGTAACAATACCAACGAAAACTAAAAATCAAAATATAAAATATATCTGTTTACTATTGTAATCTATATACTGCAAGTATTCCACAAATCCTGGTCACAGTCAATGCGCTTGGTACTTTCCTACTCAACCTTGTAACAACATAAAAAGGAGGCATAAAAAATGCACATTAAACCACTAAACTAACTTGAATTTCTAGATTTCACAAACACCCATAAAATTTTCATAAATTTAGCAAAATTGTCCATGAATAAATATACTACAATTTAGAAAAAAAAAATGGTTGACCTAGGCGATGCCCAATACAAAATGATATTGGATGTCGATTTAATTATCAGACCAGTAGACCCATAGCACATGCTAAATATAAGGGCATTTGTTTGTGAACTTTAGCATTTTTATCTCAATTTTTATTTTGAAATGGGTTCTTTATTAATGAGGAAAAAGAACACTAAGTATTCTGCCTCCTTAAAAAACCTTACCAGCGTAGTAAGGAAAAAGAGCGTAGCAATACTTAAACATTTTCGAACAAAATACAACACACACTACAACAAAACATAATACACGTCCAAATCAATCCAAAAACCAGCTGTCCTAGCCCATTTAGAACCAAACAAAACATCCTCACACACTTAAACAAGTCAACCAGGGTCAAAAGGAAATCGAGATCCATCGTCTTCACTATCTCCCCCAAATCAGCCATGTAATTTACATTGCAAATCCACCATTATCAGCTTCCATCTTGTCCTCTCCTCTACCTTCTTTCCCTCAAATACTCATCGATTTCGTTCAACCCGTATATGATGAATAATTGTAGAAAAATCTATCGCAACTGAATGTAAACCAATCCAATCGTAGCTTGGAGAAATCCTGGATCTGAGAAATAAGAAGAGGACGCTCGGAGAGGCTTAGACTAAGAAGAGATCGGAGGCGACTGATCAAGGATGTGCTGTAGGGACAGGTAAAAAATAAATGCCCGTGGTTTTCTTCATCTTGGTTGCACAAAACACATGTAGTGGCAGTGGGAATCTCCCAAGATAGCAATCTATCTTTCATAGATAATCTTCCTATACAGGCTTTATACGCTATATAACAAAACTTCTTGGCTGTATAAGAATGCCAAACTATTTTAGCCCAATCAATAGTAGGGTTTGTTCGTCGAATTGCATCATAAACGCATGAGAAATTCAAATGAAATGAATCAGTAATTTTCCAGTAGTCTTTAACAACTGTAGTGTCTGGATCCACCAAGTTTATTTCCACCCAAATTGCACTCGTCGTTGATAGCAAATTAGGATTTAAAATACCTTGTTGAAGAATACGGCTTACGGAAAAATCCTTTTCTTCTTGTAAGTTTACTCTATGCCATCCCAATAAATCGATCATTGACTTGTGATTAATCCACGGATCAAACCATAATGCTGTGTTAACCCCAGTGCTTATAACTCTTTTCATCAACTCCCAAGCAGAATCTCTATATCGAAGCATATGTTTGAAAGTGCTGGAATAATTATTATTGATTGCCATATGCCAGAAATATTTATCAGAACAGTATTTATTCTTAGTCCATTTACTCGATAAATTATCTTTAGTAAGAAAAGACCATACAAGCTTTAAAATAGAAGTCTTTTTCAATTCTAACAGTAGACGTAGACCAGTACCCCCCTCCGCCTTCGGCCTGCATATTAAATCCCATGCTATCTTATGGTACTTACCACCCCAGAAAAACTGTAAGCTGTATTGTTGAAATGGGTTGAAGTTGTTGAGACCACACAGCTTCTTCCATTTGAAGAGAGAAAAACTCCAAAGCAATGCAAAAATGATAAGGCGACAACGGGTCCCCTTGTCGCAGACCTCTAGAAGAAGTGATGTAACCATGTGGAATTCCATCAATAAGGACATAAAACATGGGCATGCTAATACATTCATAGATTAAATTTATTAATGAAACAGGGAATCCCATACGAAGAAGCATATAACAAACAAACTCCCGATTCAGCATATCATAAGCCTTAGATAAGTCGCTTTTCATGCACATTTTAGATTTTCCTCTTTTCTTGAAGTCCCGAACAAGTTCATGTGCCAATAGAATGTTCTCGCTAATATTCCTGTCAGGTACAAAAGCACTTTGGTTATCTGCAATTAAGTAGGGTAGGAAATGGTTAATTCTTGCACATATAATTTTCGAAATAATTTTATATAAGACATTAGCACATGATATAGGACGAAAATCTGAAATTTTTTGTGGCTTATCTTTTTTAGGAACAAGAGTGATGAAGTTGTGGTTCAGCCCATAAGCAAGTTTTCCAGATCGAAAAGTACTACACACTGCTTGGAAGAGGGAGTCTTGTAGTTCAGCCCAATGCAACTTATAAAACTTTGCAGAAAACTCGTATGGGCCTGGACTTTTGGTATCAGCAATGGAGAAAACTGCCTCCTTCAGTTCAGAAACCGAAACTGCAGCAGATAAGTACATTTTTCCCTCGTTATTTATTATTTTCCTTGGTTGAACGTTTGGAAAACTAGAACTAGCAGGTCCATTAAATAAATCAATTTAGAAATCAATAGCCTGTTGCACAATTTGCTCGGACTTATAAATGAAATGACCATCCGGAGCCATAAGAGCGTGAATTCTATTTTTATGTTTTTGCATCGACGTTCTAGCATAAAAAAATTAGAATTAGTGTCACCACTTTGCATCCAAGCTATTTTAAATTTCTGTTTGTTTTCTTCATGTTGAACTATCAACTATTGACAGAGCCGTAATTGAATTTGAAGCAATTTATCAAACTGATCTACTTGCTCTGGATCGTCATCAACTGTCATGAATAAATTGGTATATTCATCTTGTAACTACTGTATTGAGTTTGTCTTAGTACGCAATCTATTCCAATCCTTTAAATTCAACTTAATGTGAGAAAGTTTTTTGATGAAAACATACATACTTGAACCCAGAATATGATCTTTAAGCCTCTACAACACACAGTTGTCATATCTATCATACGAATGCCAAGTATTTACATATCGGAAAGGTCTACCCTTTCTATGATCATTATTAGTTAGCAGGCGAATTAATATAGGAGTATGATCATTATTTTGGTCTGGCAAAGCTACAGTAATCAAATTAGGCAATTTTGCGAGGAATGCGTAATTAACTAGCACTTTATCAATATTTGTGGCAATCCCTCATCGTCGCCATGTGTATTTACACCCTTGTAGGTTTGTTTCAACTACGCCACACTTCATCATACAATTTTTAAAGCTGGTAATGTAGGAGAACGGAATTGGAAGACCACCCTTTTTATCTTTCGGACTGGAAGCATTGTTAAAATCTCCTACGACAAGCCATGGCAATTCAGTTGCGCTAACATTACTAATTAGATCTCCCATAGTACCTCCTGCTGTTGAAATAAGTTACGTGCATATACAAAAGTGATGACACAGATAAAGCCAGCTCGATTAGTCAGATATGCAGTATTGTGTTGATCACTTTTATTCCGTACCTCATAAGACCAGACAGCAGTATCTATAACGACCATAATACGACCCTTACAACATTGATCATTATTATGAATAATATGACACTGGCTAGATAATTGATTTTTGAAATGGGACATACTACCATCATCCAACTTATTTTCCACTAAACTCCGAATACTGAGCTGGTGGATACGTAGAAGGTTGAGTGCGTATCGCTGTTTAGCGACCACATTCAGCCCTTATGTTCCATGACATAAAATTCATTTAATCTTCATGGAGCTCGTGTATTTCTTTTAGGTGGAGTAGATTTAGTGGGAATACCTTTTTTAAGCTTTACATCATATTTTGGATTGTTGCTAATGAACTTGGGAACATTGATTGAAATAGGCTTGGGGGGTTGTTCTTGAACTTGTGAAGCAACATGGTCAATAAAGTCTTTGGATTAGTCAGACGCATCTACAAAATATGAGTCATTGGAATCACAATCTTCCACTGTTACCTCTTCACATGTGTTAGTCTTTTTGTTTGCAGGGTATCTGGTGGAGGAGGAAGCAGGAGCTTGAGAGGAAGTGCTAGGGTTGAAAACTTGTTGTTTTGTTCCAGGGTTACCAACATCATGACTTATGTCTTGTAAACATTGAAAGCTGTAAGTAATTGGGATATTATCAACTGTAATTGGCTGCTTTCCTTTCTGTATATTAATCGCTGCGTCATTAACTGTTGGATTTTCATTCAAACTCTTTTGCTGATGGTTATCTGATGAATGATCTGATTGAATTGGTTTTGCCCGCCATGTCTTTTGTACCACTACTGAACAATATTCTGCGTTATGACCAAATAAATTGCATAGATTGCAAATTTTTGGTTTTTACTCATATTGCAACAGAACATAGTCTACTTGGTCGTTTGATCGAACAATCTTGACGGATTCTGGGTAATTAAAATTAGCATCGACTTCAACCAGGACACACGCATAATTTAGACGCAATTCATTCTTGGTAGTATTATCTAATTTAATCGGATTACCAAGCGCACTAGCAACACGACAAATTCCTTCCACACTCCAATAAGCCAAATTCAATTCCATTAGCCGAACCCAAATGGGAACAGTCGAGAAATAATCTCGCATAAATTGCATGTTAGAAGACCACTTCTTCAACGTCAGTATTCTAGAGTTGTAAGTATATGGTCCACCATAAAGTACATTGTCAACATCTGAATTTAAAGAGAAGCGAATCAGAATAAAGCCATTAGGTTTGTAGAATACTTCGTATGGAGAAATCGGTTTCATAACATTATCCATAAATTTTTTAAACTGATCATACAGAGGGCGTCTCCCCATAATGTACACCGCAACAGTATTCATCCATCTCCCTTCATTCTCACGCACTACTTCATCAAGCATAAATATTGTTGATTCTATCTCTTTAAGTGGTTAATAGAACCGCAAATTAGAATCTTCCACTTGTGGCAATCGCCCAGATGTCCTTACAGCCTCTGGCCATGAACGTGGCATCATACGTCCGCCCTTATCTGGCGGTTTAGGGGGAGGATCTTCCTGCTTATTGTTTTTCCCATTAGAAGAAACCGTTTCCACCATGTTTTTTTAATCAACTATTCTTATATATTTCTTTATTAGCATGAAATTTATACAGCCTTCTTGCCTTTTGTTTTTTTTACTATGTTGTTTATTTTCTCTAAATGGTGATGTGAAATAAGACTGCCTAGTCAGTGATTGAGATGATTGAAAATGTTTCAACATGAAAGATTACTCTATAGTGAGGCACAAGCATAATACACAAATTATAATTACAATTCAGCAGTCTCTTATTAAACATTATTTGCACTGAATTGCATGTCTTAATTAGCACCTCAGTAGAGATAATATTTAACTAAATATTGAATGTTATTATGAACTAACTACCGAACAACAAAATCACAAGTCACACTGACATTGAAAAAATCAGGTCAAAATTTGATGCGTATATTTCAAGATGCATATAAATTTCAAATTGTAGTTAAATTAGGTGAGTTTACTTAAGTAAATAGGTTAGAAGAATCAAATCCACTAAACAGAAACGATCACATAAATGCAATCAATGAAAAGCCGTATTGATTACGTCTTACTATTAAGTGTGCAACGGATATTTATGGGAAGAAAAATTGTATGCACATGTCATTGTTTTCTCCCTCTCTCTTAATACACACACACACATATGTGCGTGTATGCGAGCATTTGTGTGTGTGCTCGTATGTACGTATATACATAGACAAACACACATATATACACAAATACAGACACATGAAACTGTTGTATATGACGTAGTTGTATACACAATTATATGATTTTGTTTGATGATAACAGCCAAATAAATATTATTTTAAATTTGTTTGTTACTGTACTTTTCTATATATACATCACAAACATGAATATAATGTTTATATTTAAATAGAATACTAGTACACAGACATTCATATATTCATACAGTAATATTTCAAAACATTCAAACAGTACAACTATTTATAACTCCACGATTTATTCAATTCACATGAGACTGTACTTGTAATTAAACTGAATACGATAGACAAGTTTGTTTGACAACAATAAAATAATATTTTATTTCAATCAAATTTGTTTATTACATATAACAGTACAATTCTCTCATAGCTCCTCACTACAGTTAATTCATCACTCAGTACATCTTCATATACACTACACTCACTACAGTTCACTCAACAGTAGTTTACATTTATATACAGTTCAGTCATATATACTGGCACATGAACATCATCATCTTTAGTCTTCTGTCTTCACTGCTCTCCAATCCAGTCCAGTCATCTCCATACCTGTCACAAAAACACACACGTAGTAGACTGGAACACAAATAAAATTATAAACAAACAAATAAAAATTTATTTTTAATTTTTATTTGCCTCAGAATTACGGTGTGTTTCTCATCATTTTTCTAGACTTGGTCTGAAATGTAGGGACAGAAAAACACGTCTGGATGGCTGCATATACACACGTGTATATATATACACGTGTGCACTACCTCGCCAATCCAGTGTGCAACTGAGGAGTAGCCACGTGGACCTTCTCGACTAAGTGCACAATGCAAAATAGTGTGCAAATATTTCAGCATGGTATTTCAAAGCCAATAGTCGAGGCATAATCAAGTAAAGACAAAATACTAGCCAAAGTGAAAGCATGGTCAAAATAGTGGAACATGATGGAGCAAATCATTTTCAGCAAAATGAAATAATATTTTTTTAATCAAAGTGTCAAATACAACATTTCAAATTACAAGTCAACAAACATGGCAGTTCAAATATCATGCAAGGATAAATGACATTGAGGCTAGTGCACAATGGTCTAGTCAAGCCAAGATGAACCAAGCATGACAGGAGGGAACTTATTACACAACAACAATATGCACAAATATGTACACAGCAATGATCAAGCATGGAGCAACTATCAATAATAGCAGAACATTGCAAAATCAACACAAAAGCCAATACAGGTTCTTTAACAAGTCTAGTACCAGTGGCAATGACAATGTTTACAACAAGGCCGAGAGTTTCTAACATGGGTCGAGCACATGTCAATGAGCATAAAGACATACACACAAGCATTAATGAGACACTAGAATGGTACAGCTAAGTAGCAAACATGAACAACAATGTCAAAGTAAAATGGCAAGATCAAAATGGTCGAGCAAAACAACAAGACAACATGAATAGGATGGGGCAGTAGTACATGGAGTGGTGCAACTAGTTTGAAGTAAATTTCTGGGTTGTTAAAATATTACCGAACATTGTGTGCAAGTCCGAGACGGCAATACAACAAAATGAACAATTATAAGTACCCATTGACATCACAATAATGCATACAAAAGTACAACATGTTTACGGTCACAAAGATGCAACAATGGATGCATGTCAAGTACCAGTTCAAGTGTTTGACAAAATTATAGTATCTATTCAGGTTTGGCAATAAAATGGAGCAGCTAATAAAATGTGTACTAACATTAAGTGCTTAAGCCAAGTGTTCGAGTTACATATCAAACATGCCCAAATGACAACGATAGGTGCACGGTTAAACAAAATATAACATACCATACCAGAAATCATGATCAAGAAAACAGGTTCCAGATTTTGAGCAAGAAATTATTGCAGAGCTAAGTTGCAGTAGTGGTTTTAAATTTGGAATGCATTCAAAGATATTACAAAAGAGTTCAGAAATCATCCCACATGTTTTGGCAAGCAACTGATAATGATTTCCTTTTATGGGAACATTAAAAACATTTCCAGAATCAAGTAACATTACATTACATACATGGCAGGATATTCACACAGCAATGCAAACAGAACAACGGTTTTTGATCATACAAAAGAACAGGGAAATGATGGAGCTAATATACGTGAATGGCAATATGTGTTTCCAGTTTTCACTTAAGGATTTATTGTGGCAAGAATTTGTTTTTTCCAGATATTATGGTTCCAGAAATTTAGCAAGTTTTTTTTTCAATAGGAAGATTAATTCTTGAACAAATCAGTTTTTGAATCAAGGTTTTTTAAGGCAACAAAACTCAAATTTAAATCTTTCCAGAATTGATATATTCAGATCAAAGCCAAGGATTTTAACACCAAAATTCACGCAATATTTAAGTATATATCGAAGACCAAATCATACGAATCACTCACAAAATCAGAGCAAAAATTTAGGATTTTAATCCTATATATACACCCATCATCAATTGCGCTTAAATCATCCAAGTTTCAATGCAATTAAAGAAAAATTCCACGTGAATTATCATACCAGGAAATCACTTGGATCGAATTAAATCATAAAGCAACGGAGATAGCGATCGATGATTCAAGCCGCCAGAGATTGAATCCAAAAAGTCTTGACCTTCAGAGATTAACCAGTTCATCGAGTATTGAATCGATTTGAGGCAAGAATTTCAGAAACCCTAGGAGCAAAGCCGCCACCACCATTTTTTTTCAAAGAGTAACAAAAGTGATCGTGCTCAAATGAAAAGGAAGTGGCTAGCTAAGTTTAATTAAAAGGGACAAGATACAAAGGAGTTAAAGGGATTTATTACTTAGTTTTTTAAAAGGAACTAGGGTTTGGTTTTAGTTAAGGGTTTTATTTTAAATTGTTTGTAGTTTTTAAATTTGTAATCGACTTTAGAGTTTTCTAGTTTGTCTTTAAAACTAGGGAGACGAATTACGGGATTTGTAATTCGAGGAAATCAGGTTTCGGGGATAGAAACCAGTGCAGAGTTTAAGCGTGGGGTTAAGAACAGTTGGGAGCGAGTGTCACGATTTTACAGAGGATTGTAAGCGTAGAGGTTGTTTTAACTCCTAGTAAAAACTGTGGGGAATGCAGCAGTAGGCAGGGTTTTGCCGAAGCTGGGTATATCTGTGTGTTATTTACGTTCTGCATTTATTCTGATTATTATCTGTGCTGTTATTATTTAATTACTCTGTGAAAATCTGCGATAAACCCTATTCACCCGCCTTCTAGGGTTAATTTAGATCCTACAAGTGGTATCAGAGCAGGTATTTATTTTATTTTATTTTAACTCTTGAGTCATGAATCTGTCTAATAACGCTTTTTCTGAGGGTCAGTCCATAGCTAGGCCACCAATGTTTAATGGAACTGATTATGCCTATTGGAAAGGTAGGATGAAAATTTATTTGAATTCGATCGATTATGATGTGTGGGATATTATCAAAACGGGTTATAGGACCCCACTGTTATTGTTAATGGTATTGATGTTCCAAAATCAAAAGACATGTGGGATGCTATTGACAAAAAATTATTTTTAACTAATGCCAAAGCGATGAATGCTTTAATCTGTGCTCTTGATAAAACTGAATTAAATCGAATTTCTCATTGTGAGACTGCGCAGGAAATATGGCATACGTTGGAAGTCACACACGAAGGTACATCTCAAGTGAAGGAATCTCGTCTCGCTCTACTCAGCAACGAATACGAAAATTTCTCTATGCAAAGAGACGAAGTTATAAAAGAGATGTATGGACGTTTCTCATCACTGGTCTACAATGCAAAAGCTCTTGGTAAAACCTCTACCGAAGTGGAATTAATTAGAAAAATATTGAGAGTGCTACTGATGAATTTTGAAGCTAAGGTGACGACTATACAAGAATCAAAAGATCTGAATAAAGTAAGCATGGAGGAGTTGATCGGAAATCTGATTACTTACGAGATGGAGTTAAAAGCAAGAGAAGAAGGAAAGGATTCTGAATTAAAAAAAAAAAAGACGATCGCTCTAAATAATTTTGTTGAAAGTAATGATGATGATCCCGCTGAAGAGCTAGCCATGGTTTTGAGAAAGTGGGCCAAAGGAAATTACAAGCCACAAAAGAAGAAAACTATCAAATCCGAAAGTTCAGAAAGTTCAGATGATGAAGTGTTTTGCTACAATTGCAAGAAACCCAGACATATCAAACCAAATTGCCCACATCTTTAAAATGAAAAAAGGAAGAAGTTCAGAAGGAAGAAGAAGGCTTTTGCTGCTACATGGGATAAGGAAGGAGAAGAAGTTTCTGAAAGTGATAAAGAGGAAGCTTTGTGTCTTATGGCTCAATATGATTCGGAAGGTAGTGAAGTGGATTCTAGTGAGGTATCGAATTTTACCTATAAAAATTAATTTTAATGTGTCATGACCTCACAAAAACTGTTGATTCTCTTGAACTAAAAGTCAAGAAATTGAAATCTGATAGGTCAAAACTAGTTCAAGAAAATAACAGTTTAGAAAGAAAACTTGAAAAAGTTAAGAATTCACCATTTTCAGAATGTGAAAAATGTCAATTTTTGAGTAATGATCCTTTGAAATTCAGAACTGATTTTGAATTACTCAAAAGTGAAAACGTGAATTTCAGAAACGAAAATCGTGATTTTGAGAAGGAAATTGAAAAGCTTAGAGAATCTGAAAAACTTGATTTTGAAAAGCGAAAATAATTTGAAATTGAAATTTCTAAGTCCAATGCTAACATCTGAGCACTTGAAAACGAAAATTTGGTTTTGAAACAAAATGAGGCTGAAAAGGGGAAATCGCTATTAATCGTTGTTCAAATTTAATGAAAGAAAATAACGATCTTAAATTTAAAATTCAACGACTTAAGTCGACTTTGACTAAATTTTCTAAAGGAGATAAATCATTGAATATGTTGTTAAAAAACCAATTTTTTGTTCAAAATAAAAAGGGACTTGGCATTGGAACTGATCAAGTTGAAAAACAAAATCCTAATGATTTTAAAAATCCCTTAAATGGCTTTGAAAACAATCAAATTGGAATTTTGAAATCTAATAATTTCAAAGGGTTTTTAAATCATAAACAAAATGATAACTTGTTTATAAACAATTCATTTAAACCTGTTTGGATTCCAAAAAATAACAAAATGAATTTGAATAAGTCTAAACGAACTTGGGTTCCAAAGGGTACGCTAGTGGATAGTAATGGATTATTATATTAACGGGTTTGGGTACCAAAACGTGTAAACGAAGATAAGAGGGGTAAAACAACATTTGTTAGACCACTCGATCATAAAGACATTTAGGTACCGTGAGAGGCTAAGGAACAACTGTGCTTAAGTGAGATAAAATTCAAATTGATTCACATTATCGAATTATTTGGAGTTCCTTAGCCATAGACTCAAAGTTGGAGATTCATTGGATCACATCGATCATGGTAAGTCAGGTATGATCTCTAAACTCGTATTTTTATTTCAATTCCTTTTTAGTTTATTTTCCATTTCTAGTTTTTTATTTCTTTTATTTTCTTTATTTTTTACTTGGCTGATTTTGAAATCATTCGTTATTGATTATTGAATTTCCTATATTATAAAATTTGATTTTTCAAGTGATCTCAAATAATTATCTTAGATTTGATCGTTGAATGTTTCTTGTGTTTGTCTAAAAATTATCTGAGAATGTCACTTGTTATTCTTGCTTTAAAAATGATCTTGTGCTTCTCTGATAAGAAAACTGATTTGATTTGGTGATTGGACGATGAGTTGAAAAATCAGTAATTAAATATCATTAAATTCCATAGACAATTTGAATTAAATATATAAGTTGTTTTAAAATTGTCTATGAACAATCAGCATTAGAAATATTAGATATTTACAATTTTACAATTATTTTTGATTATTTATTCAAAAATTGAAATTATTGATTAATTTGAACCGTTTTGTGACTCATCAAAATTATTAATAGATTTATGAAATTATGATGAGTTGTGACTATGATATAATTCATAACTAGAAGAGATGTTATTTTAAATCTCATGATGATTGGACAGATTTTATAATATCTTTGAATTAGAGCTTATTTCACGACCATCTTCTATATCTACCATATTTCTGTCATTCATCATGGTTTTACTTAATTTGGGGAGTTCTAAGAATCAAAAATAAAATAAAAATAAATAATCCTTGGTATTCACTCCCATTTAAAAGTCCTCGCTGTTATGTGGGTGAATTACCTTAATTTCTATGTGCTTCCATTCTCACTTAAAAGACCTTTGGGTTGTGTATGGATGAAACTCATTAGAGAGGATAAAGTTAAGTTACTACTAACCCCATTTAGAAAACCTTTGGGCTATGCGTGGTTAGCAAGTTCTCAACACATTTTAAGCATATTTAAAATCTTCGAAATTCATATTCAAATATTCAATTTTATTCAACTCTCCTCATTCTATAAAATCCATCGTAAATCCATTCATTTTGAAAGTGAAATTTGTTTCTGTTTTAAAGATTATTATGATTTTTGTTTGATTAAATGGGATTTGCGATATATATATTCTCTCTCTGATTTTGAAATTATATTTATGGTCTAAATTTGTCACTATTTCGATCTCTATTATCCTTTTGATGATAACAAAAGGGGGAGAATGGTCAAGATTTTGATTGATGAGTATTTAATTCAAAAATATTTTAAGATTGGAAATTAAATATCTAGAGGGAGAATGGTTAATTGGATTTCATCATTCAATTTTTTTTCCACATATATAGGGGGAGCTCAATATTCACTGTCAAACACATTTATTGTGCTCAAAATCTTTTATTTGTCTGTCATCATCAAAAGGGGAGATTGTTGTATATGACGTAGTTGTATACACAATTATATGATTTTTGTTTGATGATAACAACCAAATAAATATTATTTTTAATGTGTTTGTTACTGTACTGTTCTATATATACATCACAGACATGAATATAATATTTATATTTAAATAGATTACTATTGTACAGACATTCATATATTCATACAGTAATATTTCAAAACATTCAAACAGTACAACTATTTATAACTCCACTATTTATTCAATTCACATGAGATTGTACTCGTAATTAAACTGAATACGATAGACAAGTTTGTTCGACAACAATAAGATAATATTTTATTTCAATCAAATTCGTTTATTACATATAATAGTACAATTCTCTCACAGCTCCTCACTACAGTTCATTCATCACTTAGTACATATTCATATACACTACACTCATTACAGTTCACTCAACAGTCGTTTACATTTCTATACAGTTCACTCATATATACTGGCACATGAACATCATCATCTTCAGTCTTTTGAATTCACTGCTCTCCAATCCAGTCCAGTCATCTCCATACCCGTCACAAAGACACACACGCAGTAAACTGGAACAAAAATAAAAGTATAAACAAACAAATAAAAATTTATTTTTAAATTTTATTTGCCTCAGAATTACGGTGTGTTTCTCATCATTTTTCTAGACTTGGTCTGATATGCAGGGACAGAAAAACTCGTCTGGATGGCTGCATATATACACGTGTATATATATACACGTGTGAACTATCTCGCTAATCCAGTGTGCAACTGAGGAGTAGCCATGTGGACCATCTCGACTTAGTGCATAATGCAAAACAGTGTGCAAATATTTCAGCATGGTATTTCAAAGCCAATAGTCGAGGCATGATCAAGTAAAGACAAAATACTAGCTAAAGTGAAAGCATGGTCAAAACAGTGGAACATGATGGAGCAAATCATTTTCAGAAAAATGAAATAATATTTTTTTAATCAAAGTGTCAAATACAACATTTCAAATTACAAGTCAACAAACATGGAAGTTCAAATATCATGCAAGGATAAATGACATTGAGGCTAGTGCACAATGGTCTGGTCAAGCCAAGATGAACCAAGCATGCCAAGAGGGAACTTATTACACAACAAAAATATGCACAAATATGTACACATAAATGATCAAGCATGGAGAAACTATCAATAATAGCAGAACATTGCAAAATCGACACAAAAGCCAATACAGGTTCTCTTAACAAGTCTAGTACCAGGGGCAATGACAATGTTTACAACGAGGCCGAGAGTTTCTAACATGGTCGAGCACATGGCAATGAGAATGCAGACTTACACACAAGCATTAATGAGACACTACAATGGTTCAGCTAAGTAGCAAACATGAACAGCAATGTCAAAGTAAAATGGCAAGATAAAAATGGTCGAGCAAAACAACAAGACAACATAAATAGTATGGGGCAGTAGGACATGGAGTGGTGCAACTAGTTTGAAATAACTTTCTGGGTTGTTAAAATATTACCAAACATTGTGTGCAAGTCCGAGGCGGCAATGCAGCAAAATGAACAACTACAAGTACCCATGGACATCACAGCAATGCATACAAAAGTACAACATGTTTATGGTCACAAAGATGAAACAATGGATGCATGCCAAGTACCAATTCAAGTGTTTCACAAAATTATAGTATCTATTCAGGTTTGCCAATAAAATGGAGCAGCTAATAAAATGTGGACTAACATTAAGTGCTCAAGCCATGTGTTTGAGTTACATATCAAACATGCCCAAACGACAATGACAGGTGCACGGTTAAACAAGATATAACAGACCATACCAGAAATCATGATCAAGAAATCTGGTTCCAGATTTTGAGCAAGAAATTATTGCAGAGCTAAGTTACAGTAGTGGTTTCAAATTTGGAATGCAATCAAAGATATTGCAAAAGAGTTCAGAAATCATCCAACATGTTTTGGCAAGCAACTGATAATGGTTTCCTTTTATGGGACCATTAAAAACATTTCCAGAATCAAGTAACATTACATTACATACATGGCAGGATATTCACATAGCAATGCGAACAGAACAACAGATTTTGATCATACAAAAGAACAAGGAAATGATGGAGCTAATATACGTGAATGGCAATATGTGTTTCCAGTTTTCACTCAAGGATTTATTGTGGCAAGATTTTTTTTCCAGATATTATGGTTCCAGAAATTCAGCAAGTTTTTTTTTCAACAGGAAGAATAATTCTCGAACAAATCAGTTTTTGAATCAAGGTATTTTAAGGCAACAAAACTCAAATTTAAATCTTTCCAGAATTGATATATTCGGATCAAAGCCAAGGATTTTAACACCAAAATTCACGCAATATTTAAGTATATATCGAAGACCAAATCAGACCGGATCACTCACGAAATCAGAGCAAAAATTTAGGATTTTAATCCTATATATACACACATCATCACTGGCTCTTAAATCATCCAAGTTTCAACGCAATTAAAGAAAAATTCCATGTGAAAAATCATACCAGGAAATCACTTGGATCGAGTTAAATCATAAAGCAACGGAGATAGCGATTGATGATTCAAGCCGCTAAAGATTGAAGCCAAAAAGTCTCGACCTTCAGAGATTAACCATTCATCGAGTATTGAATTGATTTGAGGCAAGAATTTCAGAAACGCTAGGAGCAAAGCAGCCACCGCCATTTTTTTCCAGAGAGTAACAAAAGTGATCGGGCTTAAGTGAAAAGGAAGTGGCCAGCCAAGTTTAATTAAAAGGGACAAGATACAAAGGAGTTAAAGGGATTTATTACTTAGTTTTTTAAAAGAAACTAGGGTTTGGTTTTAGTTAAGGGTTTTATTTTAAATTGTTTTTAGTTTTTAAATTTGTAATCGACTTTAGAGTTTTCTAGTTTGTCCCTAAAACTAGGTGGACGAATTACGGGATTTGTAATTCGGAGAAATCTGGTTTCAGGGATAGAAACCAGTGCAGGGTTTAAGTGTAGGGTTAAGAACAGTTGGGAGTGAGTGTCGCGATTTTACAGAGGATTGTAAGTGTTGAGGTTGTTTTAACTCCTAGTAGAAACTGTGGGGAATGCAGCAGTAGGCAGGGTTTTGCCGAAGCTGGGTATATCTATGTGTTATTTATTTTCCCCATTTATTTAGATTATTATCTGTGCTGTTATTATTTAATTACTTAGTGAAAATCTGCGATAAACCCTATTCACCCCCCTCTAGGGTTAATTTAGATTCTACAGGAACAAAATGTTGCTTATAGAAATAATATACTAACCATGTGCCAAAAGCTAAATAAAATTATGTCCGAGTGAACAATGGATTATTAGTTTAGTGGGTAAAACCCATCTGCACTAAGTTTACTAAAACAATTTTGTTTTTAGATCTATATACGAAAGGGAGAAACTCAGTATTCAGAGCTTAATAGTTAATGTAACGACAAATACATTCCTTGTTAGGAGACGGAGCATTGCGTCCAACAATATTCAATATCATCATACTTGATTTTCTTGAAAATACAGCGTATAGCATATTACATGGCTATACATAGTGTGCCGGAAAAGATAGCACAAAAAATATCAAATTTCATTTGAACTAGTAAACACATGTTAATAGGAGAAGTACCGAATAGGAAGGTGAAAGGCAACTTTTGTTCTCCGTTCTCTCTACAATATTTAACGATATTACTCGCATTTTCCATTTATATCCATATTATAAACATAAACATACATTCTTAGCCATGTTAGACAGTAAGGAGGAGGAATGTGAAGTGTTTATTGTCTAGTTTAACAGCCAAGCATGTATTTCAAGATGCACATAAATTTTAATCAGTTGCTAAACAAGGCGAGTTTACTGACTTACAGAAATAATGAAGGACATGGTTACAAATTTTTTTCCGGAAAGAAGATGTATTTTAATCAAATAAGCAGAAGATTGACAAGATTTCATTTGAACGTTTTTGTGTGTCTTGACCTTTTATAGCTACAAAAATCAATGCATTGTAATATTCTAAAGAGAGAGTAGAAAGAACAAAATCTACCATTGCTATGGCCGTAATAGCGGATGCCAACAGATATGCGTAAAAGGGTATCTCAAAAGGTAGACTGAGAGGAGATTCCGATGCGTAATTCTTTAGCCTATAGACATGTAGACTTCAATGCTCAGTTTAATGAATTTTTTGCCTTAGCCAATGCATTATGTTATCCTTCAGCCCCGAACTTCAAGACGCTGCTTTTTTCCAGCTGCATGCTATGAGCATTAAGTTATGAAAACTACTGAACATTAAGTTATGAAAGGGAATTTTAAACACAGGGAGAGTTTCCTCGCTTGCTTTCTTCTGATTTAGCACCAAATGTCCCTCATACTCCCCTCTCAAATCATAAAACCTGTGTAACTCGGTTTGTAAAGCAGCTGGCTCCCCACTTGTTTGTATATCTTCAACATCCTTTTTAAGGTCCGATGGCAAGGAACACGTTCCTTCAAGAGCTAACACGGAATCGGGTAGGTCCTTCTCCTTCAATCTCTCCCTTGCGATTTCACTACCTTGTTGCATTTTTTTTCAACCTCTAAAAAGCTTTTCCTTGCTAGCATCCAACACATCAGCCAATTTACTGGTTTGACAAGTGATACTGCAAATAAGGACAACAGGGAACCAGAATCAGGGACCCGCTGAAAATAAACACATTCGTTTTCTTTCATGTCTCTTTCTAAGTTATCTAGAAGAGGGGTTGTTACTCCCTTGGCTGATTTCCGTGCTGCTGTTAAAGCACTTAATCCTATCTTAAGAGTGCCATTTCTTTTATGCTATGAAGTTCTAAGGAGTACCTTTGGCAAGATTCAGTGTAAAAGTGAGCAGATTTTTATTGCACATGAGACACCCATGTTGTGTCAAAACACTGTTTAAAGGAAATGAATTCAGTGATGCAAAGGCATCTTCATAGTAGAAGCCAATCTTAATACAATTGAATTGACGGCAGAGTCTCGGATTCTCCTAGGCAGCCACTTCCATTCAATGCTTAATGAGTTTCCAGGCAAGTTATCGTCAAACGAACTTGCTTATAAGTGTTGGAAAAATGATTCATTTTTTATAAAGATGAATTATTTAAAAAAATTGGATAAGTGTGAGGTGACTCATATATGAATAGTCCTACATCATGAGAGTATATGAAGAGAAAAAAACCAGTTTTTTTATTTGACTTGGTAAAAAAATTGAGATCCATTATTTAAGATCTGAGCCAACTTCCTCTACATGTAATTCCATGTTTATTTATTGCCGAACTACTCAGAAAAAAATATTTTTTTATTCTTATCTCTCTCTTCTTCTTCCTCCACCATTAAAAGTTATACAAAAACAAAATCAGAACGAGCAGTTAAATTTAAATTGAAAGTGCAAATCTGAATTAGTTTGTTGTGCAAGCAAATCAATTATTTTTCTCACCAAGCTATTTTATCCCAGAGGCAGCAGCGACAAGTACGAACTGGTTTGCACCACTGATCAAATCGCCGAATCGTCTTCAAGAAAGCGACCTAGTCCGCGACTCAACCATTGTTTCCAAACAATTTGAAGACGATCTCGAAACAGTGGCTGCAACCCTAACTTGTTTGAAGGTGTCGC
The DNA here is from genome assembly GCA_030737875.1 of Allium sativum. Taxonomy (NCBI): domain Eukaryota; kingdom Viridiplantae; phylum Streptophyta; class Magnoliopsida; order Asparagales; family Amaryllidaceae; genus Allium; species Allium sativum. The sequence continues at coordinate 7,761,435 of CM060912.1, forward strand.
CATCTTCCTCTATCTACTCAACGCTTTGAAATACTTAATGCCTTGAAATCTTACTCAATTTTTAACTGCGACTCCTTCTACTATCTTCTCTGCCAACGAGATATTGAGCAAGTGGAAACTGGAACATCAAAGAGTAATCGATTAAGTACAGCCAACTCAAGTGCTTTGAAACTAAGTAGCGAACTTCTTCGCATGTTTATTACTAGCGTCAGAAGAAAAAGTAGAAAGATTTGATGTGAAATCTGGATTTTCCATCATCTACATGAAATCAGGGTTAATAGGTGGACAATTTGGTAGGCAAGGAAGGTGGCTTCGCGCTGCAGTTACGTAGTGGCATTATGAAATCCAAGTTTGCGAGAAATGGATCGATAGGCTACAATATTCTTTATTGTTGTGCCCCCCACCAGGATGAGCATAAGAGAAAGGTAATATAATTTTTTTAAACCTTTTCTAATGCTTGCTTAAATTGATAGCTGATTGTGCCTGGTATTATGGAAAATTCACTAGAAAGGTATCAGGTATTAGGTAATTAACATGTTCTATTTTGGCTTGTTAGGTACCAACATAGAGGTTCTTGGCTATGCCTTCTTTTTCTAACGAGCTTAAGTCACCTTCTGAGTTGCATTTTAATCAGAATCTTTTAGAAAAAGAAAAATAGAAGCCAAAATGGAAGATTATATGTATGAATTTCATTGGACATAGAATGATACAAACTATAAGTTACTGTTGGTTGTCATTGATCCAATAGCCTTAAAAAACTGTAATCATGTCATCTTTGTTGTTGTAAAATGGTAGCATGGTGGAAATTGGTTTATAAAACTTCGAAATTTGATAACTAATCATGATCCCTGCTCATTATCTTGTACTATAGTTTTGGGTCACACTAATCACTTTGCTTGAGTCCTAAGAGTGTGCATTATTTGATTGGAACAATGTTAACTGACTGAACCTAAGTATTTTTTTGAACCTAAGTGTTTTGATACCTTGGTTTATGTAGTCTCTATATGTGATGATTAAATTTACCATGTAAGTTGTTTACCATTAATATAGTCCACAAGTGTGGTGGAATGGTACAAATGCAGAGAATAATGTTTTATGTGAATAACTTATGTTAGTCTATGAGTTTACGTATATTTTTCTATAAGAAAAATATAATTTTTCAAACATATTAACATCTCAAGCAATAGTAAGCCTCCACGGCTGGTCAACTGAGAATAGAATGGGAATCCACAAGAAAACCATAAAGGACAGCAGCAACCAACCAAAAAGAAAAAAGAAAGATTCTGGACAGTTGCTTCTATATTACAACTGTGGAAAACCAGGTCATATGGCACGACAATGTTGGAACAGGCTAAGCCCTGCACCGCAGGAAAACCTGACTGAGAAGCCTTTAACGGCTACGACTACTGAGATTCACTTTGATGGTGGATCAGAGGGTTGGTGGGTAGACACTGGTATTTCTCGCCATGTCTGCTATGATCGCGATATATTCACAATATACGCGGCTGCTGATGATCAGAAAGTGTTGTTGGGAGAACCTCACACCACTAAAACTGTAAAGATTGGTAATGTGGAAATAAAGCTTACAATTAGAAAGACAGTGTTTCTTAAAGTTGTGATGCATTTGACATGTTTGAAACATTAAAAACTAAAATTGAGTAATAAGAAAATTAAGAGAATTCATAGTGATAGAGGAACAAAATATGAATCTAGTTTATTCTGATTTTTTTAAAAATAGGACCTTTACCGAATTAGTAATTGCCATTTTATTAAATTTTGGTGCAGCAAAACATTGGTGGGGGGATATTTTAATTGACTGCATGCCATGTTCTGAATAGAATCCCCTAATCTAAGAATAAAATTTCACCTTATGAAAATTTAAAGAATTATAAATCCAATGTGTCATACTTTAGAACTTAGGGTTGTTTGGCGCATGTTCGCATTGCAGACCCTAAGAGAATAAAATTGGCAAGTAGAGCATATGAATGTGTATTTATAGGCTATGCTATTAATAGCAAAGCATAATGATTTTATGACCTTAAAGCACATAATATAATTGAATCAAATGATGCCGATTTTTATGAAATAAAATTTCCTTTTAAATTAAGGAATAGTGGAGGCACGTTAAGTATGCATATTAGAACAGAACTTAATAAAAGTTCTGAAATTGAACCTGGAAGAAGTAAAAGAGCAAGAACCATAAAAGATTTTGGTTCAGATTTTTGTGCCTTTACTATAGAGGAGGATCCCTTAAACCTCCAAGAAGCCTTATCTTCTTTAGATGCCGATTTTTGGCAAGAGGCTATAAATGATGAGATGGATTCTCTGTAATCCAATAAGACTCGGCATTCAGTAGATTTATTCTCTGGTTGTAAATCTATAGGTTGTAAATGGGTGCTTAAAAAGAAATTAAAACCTGATGGCACTATTGATAAATATAAAGCACAATAGTAGCTAAAGGTTTTAAACAAAGAGAAAATATTGATTTCTTCGACATTTTTTTACCTGTAACTAGAATTACATTCATTCGGGTATTAATCTCACTTGCATCTATTTGTTATTTATTAATACACTAAATGGATGTTAAAACCACGTTCTTTAAATGGTGAATTAGAAGAAGAAATTTACATGGACTAGCCTGAAGGATTTGTAGTACATGGTCCAGAACATAAAGTATGCAAATTAGATAAATCATTATATGGTTTAAAACAAGCACCTAAACAATGGCATGAAAAAATTTGATAACTTAATCATTTTTTATGGTTTTAAGGATAATGAAAGTGAAAAATGCATTTATTACAAATCTGAGAATGACATTTGCACTATTATATGTCTCTATGTAGATGACCTTCTCATCGTTGGACCAAATATTCATGCCATAAACTCAGTCAAATCCTTATTAAGTGCCAATTTTGATATAAAAGATCTAGATAAGGCGAGTGTAATCCCTGAAATTAAGATTACTAGGTAAAAAGTGGGATTTTCTTTGGATCAATCTCATTAAATTGAGAAGACTCTAAAGAAATACGATTACTTTGAATGTAAACCTGCATGTACACCATATGATCCCAGTGTAAAGTTATTTAAGAACACTGGTGAATGTATAAGATAGTATGTTTAAGCGAGCATCATTGGCAGCCTTCGGATGCCATTAATTGTACTAGACCTGACATTACCTATGTCGTGGTATTATTATGCATGCTTTTCAGTAGACCTAGTATAAAGCATTAACATGCTAATGAGAGGGTTATGAGATACCTATAATAAACTATGAAACTTGGATTACATTATGAAAAGTTTTCAGTTGTACCTGAAGAATTCTGATACAGGTTGAAATACTTTATCTGATGATTCTAATGGACCAGTGGCTATATATTTAGCATCGCTGAAGAAGCTGTCTCTTGGAAACCCAAGAAACCGACTATTTTGACTCAGTCTACTATAGAGACTGAGATAATAGCACTAACCACAACTAGTTAAGAAGCAGAGAACTAAAGAAATCAGCTATTTGAGATCCCCATAAGGGAAAAACCGACACCAGTGGTGTAATCGATTGCGATAGTACCGCGTCTATTGCAAAAAGTATAGAACCGTTATTACAACCGTAAAAGACGACGTCATAAGTACAATACTGTAAGAGAACATCACATACATAGTGATGAAAATTTGATGACTATTGAAAGAAGGACAAAACCGATATTACAACGGTAAGAAATGACAGTCGTATGCACAGTATTGTTAGAGAACATCACATATGAAGTGATGACAATTTGGTAGATCCTTTGACGAAAGGACTGACTTGAAAGAAATTCCTTAATGATTCTAAAAGAATGGGACTATTGCCCAGAGATTGTGGAATCACGCACGATGGTAACCCGACCTAAATGACTGGAGATCCCAAGAACTAGGTTCAAGTTGTGTAGTGATAGTAGATGAACATGCTAAATTTTGTATTAAGAAGCATGTATTCCTCAAGTGATTCGAGTATGAGTTGATATAAACTCTAAATGAGATCTATACTCTAATTGGAGTGGAGTACCTACCTTCAGGAGTGCTCTTGATAGACTCACCTATGTGAATGTGTAAATGTGGCCGTTTCCTATGGAGTTTTGGGCAAGATTCCTAGAGCGTTCACAAAACTGGGATAGACATGCATGGCCATTAATGCATGGGATTATTTCATTGCACTATAGAAAAGGTTGTGTGTGGTCTGATGTCAGGAATAGAGTTCAAGACTACGTATCACTCTAGTAAAAACTGAATCTTATTCACTATGCAAAGGTTCAAGTCGGATGACACCTTTGTTTATGCACAATCTTATGTTTCTAGAAACTGCTCGAAATATATATTTTTAAAATTCAAGTGGGGGACTATTGGAAAAATGATTCATTTTTTATAAAGATGAATTATTTAAAAAAAATTGGATAAGTGTGAGGTGACTCATATATGAATAGTCCCACATCATGAGACTATATGAAGAGGAAAAAACCAGTTTTTTTATCTGACATGGTGAAAAAATTGAGATCCATTTTTTTAGATCTGAACCGACTTCCTCTACATGTATTACCATGTTTATTTATTGCTGAACTACTCAAGAAAAAATAATTTTTTTATTCTTATCTCTCTCTTCTTCTTCCTCCACCATTAAAAGTTCTTTAAAAACAAAATCAGAACGAGCAGTTAAATTTAAATTGAAAGTGCAAATCTGAATTGGTTTGTTGTGCAAGCAAATCAATTATTTTTCTCAGAAGGCTGTTTTATCCCAGAGGCGGTGGCGACAAGTACGAACTGGTTTGCACCATCGACCAGATCGTCGAATCGTCTTCAAGAAAGTGACCTAGTCCGCGACTCAGCCATTGTTTCCAAACAATAAGTGACAACAATCAAATATCATCAAACATCAAATGGGTTCACTGAATGAAACCATATCCAATTGAAATGGTGATCGAAAAAAAAATCCAAAAAAACCTAGAGGCAGTTGTGGGGAGAGCTAGGCCTTTAAAATCTGGATTGTCAATTGTGACGAGCAAATAATCTCACGTTCGACCAGCTGCTAATGGAAAACTGAATCACGATTTTAAACCGCTCCGTTGAAGAACAGAAATCACATTGTTTTAGTTTCTATTATCTGGTCCCCTATTACAATTAACTTTATGTTGATCACATTGCTTTATTTTTGTGCATCAGATTGCTCTTTTTCTGGTTTCCTTCATGCCACATTCAGCTCCTCCTCCTTTAATTCAAAATATCAATCTCTTCACGAACTCTGTTGCCACCGTGTTCCCCAATTCGAATTGCATCCCTCCACATTCCTACTTGACTCCAGTCCATCAATAATACCACCAAACGCCACCACAAAACCCAAATCATGGCCACTGCCGTAAAAGCACTTTGAAGCCAACTGCGTCTGGCCTACACCCTCTACAAATCCCAAAAACAGATCACCTTCGCCCTCTGATCCGCTCGACCAAACTGCCTCATTATCATAAAAACCTGAACAATCACCATTGCCTTCCCTACCCACAAAACCATTAGAAATCCGTAAACCACTACCTACATCACCTACCTGCTACCCGGAGTACAATCCACTTCAATGAACCATCATATGCCTCAAATCGCAATCAGACATCAACCTCCACCTTCAAACCCCAACAACTGCAATGGCCATATGTAACTTCGCATCATCAACCCATTCAAAATTGTCAATCATTGCCTCCAAAAGCACTATAGCAATCCCCTCACTTAACTGGAAACAACTTCGCTAGATTTGAATTTATGCTTTTGCCCTAAATCTCGCTTATGATTCCATATATCATAGCATTCTATGCCGATAACTCGACCCCGACCATTGAAGATCCGAACGCACCAACAATTATGATAACAACTGAGTATTGTAATGTAGAATTTTAACTTTTTTCCTTTTTAATCTAAGGGGAAAAGATTGTAAAATGAAAAATTAGTTTATCCTTCAGTAAGACGTAAAACGAGTTACAATAGGATCAAATCTAAAATGAGAAATTAGTTTATCTCTCAGTAAGATAGAAAATATTGAAGCTTTTTGTTTCAATGAGGTATTGACTCCTTTAAAATCTCCTTTCCAAGATTGAAGGAGAGAACCAAATCTGAAGTTGTCATCAACGTTAAATATGAGGAAATTAGAAGTTATTTTGGTGGAGTAAAGGTTATTAGTTGCGAATTGAAGAAGCTTGTTTTAGGGATCTGGATGGTGGAGAAATGAAATGAAGTATTGCAGGAATGAAAATCTTAGCGGGTAATAGAAGGGAGGGGGGTTAAGTGGATTGATGGGCGTGGATGGACGACTATGATCTTTCATTTATGAGAGCGTGGATTGAAGAGGTGTACTTTTAAATGGTGTAACACAATGCTTTTAATTGGTGTTGCACGTCATAGCACTGGAATTCCTACCGCAATAGTGCATTCACATCTAATGCAACAACGTATGAATATTGTTATAGAAGATCAAAGAAAGCATAGTTTTTGCCGCACTTTTCGTGCAACACACACATTAGTGTCGAATATGCCCATTTTTGTAGTAGTAGTATATTTGTTGTTTACTATTGAGTTTGATAGCCTACGTTGCTCAAACAAAGTAGGTTATGCTTAATCAAACATAAACAAAAATTACCTCTTCATCCACATATGATTATGGTAATTAAGTTGAGACTATCAAAATTTGATATTCTCTGTTATTAACTCAATAGTAAATAGTGTATGCTTAAAATAAACTTTTTTTTTCATTTTTTTTTCATTTGCATGAGAGCATGTTAGTGGGTTAAAGGGTTTACTGAAAATTTGATGGTTTAAGTGTGTTAATTAATAACATAATTGGGTCATGCTTATGATGAATACATCATTAATCATAATAAACATCAAAAAGAGAAATCATAAAATCATCCAATGTTGATTTGTATGATCATGAAAGAGAATTTGCCTCTAAATTGCTCTCTGATCTCATAGTTAACTCTCGACTTCTTTTTATTAAAGGTAGTTAACAAAATCTCAAAACTTTACTTAGTTTGAAAGTTTTAAAACTTTCCTTGAGGTTCGACTCGTACTCGCACACATACTACGATTGTACGCCATGTGTTTGTTGTATATTATAACGATATAAATTCTATGGATTTTCTAAATCGATAGAAAAATCCTTGTGAATCAAGTTTGCATTACAAAAACTGTTACATACTCCATGATTTAAAATTGTTCATTTTTATTCCCTAATTACACTTTACATTACACAAACTGTTACTGTTGTTCCATTGTTTACACTTTTCATCCTGTATGTCAGCTCCTATATTCTATTTCATTTATCTGCTATCTTGTGCATCTTGTGCTTCTACATTTCAACCTCTTCTTCTCTTCAAACAACCTCCTATCATCCCCGCCTCTGACCGGTCGAACCGACAAAGCTCCAGCAGCCCAACCTTCTTTATCATCAAACACAAACCTGCAACAATTACAACCCATACACGGCCATCTCCTAGTAGTAACCCCATACATCAACTACAAGCTAACCACCACGCGAACCCAAAACATGACAGTCACACATTTCCTCACTGATCACCCGTATATCCTCAAATAACCTTCACCTCCCTGCCATACTTCTACTTCACTCCAAACTCCCTGATACAATCCATCTTCAGCCACCTTCACAACCACGAAACAACTCACACACACTTCACAAACACAACAATGAATAGCCACTCAAGCACTCATCCACTCTCTGTACAAAATTGAAAAATTTACAATCAAATTCACATACACCTTGTACCTTGAACCATTCAATAAAATTCACAGCATCATTGAGCATTAGCCTGATCCCCCACCATTAGCAGCAAATACACTTCTAACACCATCATCATCATCTCTATACAGTCTACACAATTACCTCCTGATCACCACATTCACATCAGCAACCTACCACTCTCAATCATTATATCAACACTTTACCTACCATCATCCTCCTTTTTTGGCGCCTCCCACGTAAACAACATCGCTGCAACAAATTATTGCGAACAGTTGCATTCTTTCCAGATCCATCCCAATGTTTCACATTCCTGCATTTCAATCTTTTAAGATGTATTGACTGTTAATGTGTAGTTGTACATGTTATTTCTAGTGTAACACCCGGCTTAGGGTCTATTGTTGTAAATAATTGTTTCATGTCCTTTTACGTAATTTTTTCTGTAAAAACATATATCGGGTATTCTTTGTAATGAACCCTGTTGTAAGTTTGAGATAATATTTTCAGATCTGCTTGATTTCAATGGCGAATTTCATGGTATCAGAGCAGGATTATCTCTAGATTCTTCTCGTGAGTTCATTCTAACATCATGGTGAATGAATCGGGGAACTCGACTTACAATTCAAATCCACAATTGGGAAACATCGCAATCAACCACAATGATCCATATTTTTTGACGTCTGGAGATACTTCAGCTGTACCTTTTGTCAATCACATCTTCAATGGAAACAACTTCGTCAATTGGAGCAGAGCGATAAGGATGGCGCTAATTGCTCGCAACAAATTAGGGTTTCTTGATGGAACTTTGACGAAGCCAAAAATCACGTCTCCTGACTATCAGAAATGGGTCCGCAACGATTATGTGGTAATGAACTGGTTAACTAATTCAATTGATAAGTCAATTTCTGAGAGTTTTATTTTTAGTGATTCTTCTCGTCAATTATGGACTGAAATTCTTGAAAGGTATGGAAAAACGAATGTTCCTCAGTTATGTGATTTACATCGTCAGTTAATGCTAATTGAACAAGGGAATTCATCTATTTCTGAGTATTATTGTAAATTGAAGAAAATTTGGGATGAGTTACAGATTCTTGATGGTTATCCTGATTGTACTTGTGGAGTTATGAAAGATTGTGCTTGTGGTATACTTAAGAAACTGGTTGATGCAGATCAAAGAATGAAATTAATTCAATTTTTGTCACATCTAAATAAGGATTATGATCAAGTTAGGATTAATCTTCTCCGTGCTGATCCATTACCAACTGTGAATCGAGCATATAATATTTTACAACAAGTTGAAAGACAAAATTAGAATGGAATAAATAATTTCACATCTGAGACTAATGCTCTTCAAGTACAAAGATTAAGGCAAAATTTTCAAAAGGATTTAGTGTCAGTTCCTCCAAGACGTGATTTTAAGAGAGTTAAGAGTGATGCAATCTGTGAAAACTGTAAAATGAAGGGGCATTCCATTGATCAATGTTTCAAGCTTATAGGGTATCCAAAGTGGTTTCACAAAGGGAAGAATGTTAAGTCTACTGGAAAACTTTCAGCAAATGCATCCATATCAGGAACTACTGCTCAGAATGGAGAGAATAAAGCTGCTACTCAGATTGATCAGAGAGTGGTGACTGAAGTTTACAAGGCAGTTATGCAAATGATGCAACAAGAGTCTACTGCTTCTGATCCTTTATCCACAGTGAATTTTGCAGGTATAATTGCTTCTAATGTTAATCACAGCTTGAATCAGATAAGTCATGATACTTGGATAGTGGATTCAGGTGCTTCAGATCATATGACATATGATTTAAAACATTTTACATCAATTCAGTTATTAAAGAATCCTTTAACTGTTTGCCTACCAGATGGAACAAGTAAATGTGTGACAAGATCAGGAATTATTCGTTTAACACCACAAATAATTCTTAGGAATGTATTATATATTCCTGATTTTAAACACAATTTGCTTTCTATTGGAAAACTACTTGATCATAACAAGTTAACTGCTCATTTTGATCAGACAAGATGTGCATTTCAGGACCTCCAGTCTAAACAAGTTAAAGGAACAGGAATAAGAGAAGCTGGATTATACAAATTCATTGGAGAAAGTCTAAACTCTATGCCTAGTACATCTTCTTTACATTTGATAGATAAAGATAGTTGTATTTCTGAAAAAGTTCATCATGCTGTAGCAAATAGCTCTACTTCTTTACCTACTTTTGATGTCTTACATGCAAGATTAGGTCATATAAGTGTTTCTAACATGCAGCATTTGTCAAATTCCTATGTTGATAATAAAATTGATGGTTTTAATTGTGAAGCATGTATTCTAGGAAAACATCATAAATTACCTTTTATGTTGTCTTCATCAATTGCTACACAATCTTTTGAAATTATACACATTGACCTATGGGGACCATATAGGACACCAAGTTTATCTGGAGCAACTTATTTTCTAACTATTGTAGATGACCATACTAGGACAACTTGGGTTCATCTTCTACATAACAAGCAACAAGTTTATGGTATTATTTCTGCTTTTCTTGCATATGTTGAGAATCAATTTAATACCAAAGTGAAGACAATTAGAAGTGATAATGGTACAGAAATAGTAAATGCATCATGTACATTACTGTTTGCTAAAAAGGGAATAGTTCACCAAAGAAGTATACCTGGAGTACCTCAACAAAATGGAAGGGTAGAGAGAAAACACAGACATTTATTAGAAACAGCAAGATCAATTAGACTTCATGCTAATCTACCTGTTAAACTCTGGGGTGACTGCATTTTAGTGGCTGCACATTTAATTAATTTGATGCCAAGTTCTATTCTTCACTGGAAAACCCCATATGAAAAATTAATGGATAAACCACCTGATTATGGTCATCTTAGGATAATTGGTTGTTTATGTTACCCAGCAGTAAAATCAAATGATAAATTTTCTGCTAGAGGAAAGAGGTGCATCATGATAGGTTATCCATATTCTCAAAAGGGATATAAATTGTATGATTTAGATGATCATAAAGTCATCCTTAGTAGAGATGTGATTTTCAGAGAAGATGTGTTTCCTTATCGTAATGAGAAATCTCAATCTGCTACACAAAATCAGAAACAATTTTCACTGCCTCAAATTCAAATTATTGATGATGATGAACAAATTTGTGGCTCTAATTTGAATATTCCAGAAAATAATGCCTCACAAGTTCTTCCAGAAAATAATGACATAATATCAGAAAATTCCTTTTCACCTCTTCTACATCAGCAAGGTCCTTCTGATATGGATTGTCATCATGAAAATACTGATTTTTCAGTTCCTGTAGTAAGAAGGTCAACTAGAATCACAAAATTACCTTCAAAATTCAAGGATTTCGAAGTTCAACATATTAAACCATTGTCTACTTCACATGATAACTCTTCTGCTTCTATGGTTTTTAATGTGTTCACTGATCCTTCATTGAAACATTTGAATTCAAATAATTTATGCAGTCTGGATAAAGTGTTATCTACCAGGGAACCAATGTCTTATAATCAAGCAAAAGTAGATGCTAGATGGGTCGAAGCTATGGAGAAGGAAATAGAAGCCATGGAGAAAAATCATACTTGGAATATTGTGGAATTACCATCAAATAGAACAGCAATTGGCAGCAAGTGGGTTTACAAAATAAAATTTCTGAAAAATGGTGAGGTTGAAAGGTGCAAAGCAAGAATTGTAGCAAGAGGGGATAAGCAAATCAAAGGTAAAGATTTTAAATACACTTTCAGTCCAGTTGCTAGATTCACGACTGTTAGAATAGTTATTGCTTTAGCATCTGCAAATAATTGGCATCTACATCAATTAGACATCAACAATCCTTTTTTACATGGATAAATCGATGAAGAACTTTACATGAAACCTCCCCCTGGGTATACAAAAGCAAAATCTGGACAAGTTTGTAGATTAAGAAAATCAATTTATGGACTCAAACAAGCAGCTAGGCAATGGAATAAAGAATTGAAGTGTTTTCTGATTAAAATTGGGTTTATCCAATCAAAACAAGATTGTTCATTGTTTACAAGATTTACTGATTTAGAATTTACCATAGTTGTTTGCTATGTTGATGATCTTCTTCTTACTGGATCCAATTTACAAGCAATTTTTGAAATAAAAAATGCTTTACACAAAGCTTTTACAATCAAGGATTTATGTGAACTTGCATTTTTTCTTGGAATTGAAGTGACAAGAACAAAAGATGGCATTTTGTTAAATCAAAGAAAGTATATATTGGATATGCTGAATTCAACAAATATGGAAAATGCAAAAGTAGCACCATTTCCTTTTCCTAAAGGACTAAAATTAAGCACTATTGAAGGTCCTAAATTAGATAATCCAGAGACATATAGAAGATTGATTGGTAAATTGCTCTATCTTAATATGACACGTCCAGACATTTCTTATGCTGTTCAACAGCTTAGCCAACTCATGCAAGAACCTAGAACACCTCATTTTTCTGCTGCCTTACATGTACTGAAGTATTTGAAAGGAACATTAAACCATGGGTTATTTTATACTGCCAATACTCCACTGCAATTGCAAGCATATAGTGATGCTGATTGGGGTAGTTGTGTGTTTTCTGGAAAATCTTTGACTGGTTTTTGTGTGTTTTTTGGAAATTCATTGATTTCATGGAAGACTAAAAAGCAAAAAGTAACATCTAAGAGTTCAACTGAAGCAGAGTATCGAGCCATGAGCCAAACAAAAAGTGAAGTGGTTTGGATAGAGGGATTACTAGATGAGTTACTGGTACATGTATCTAAACCTATCACTTTGTTTTGTGATAATAAATCTGCTCAGTATATTGCAGAGAATGCTTTTTTTCTAGAGAGAACCAAACACTTGAAGATGGACTGCCATTATATTAGAGATCATGTTCAGAGTGAATTTCTGAAGCTTATTCATGTTTCTACAACAATGCAGTTGGCTGATCTAATGACAAAGTCTCTTGGTGTGGAGCAACACAGATTTTTATGTTTCGAGATTGGCCTTGTGTCTCAATTGCCTACAAGTCCATCTTGAGGGGGGAGTATTGAGATGTATTGACTGTTAATGTGTAGTTGTACATGTTATTTCTAGTGTAACACACGGTTTAGGGTCTATTGTTATAAATAATTGTTTCATGTCCTTTTACGTAATTTTGTCTGTAAAAACATATTTCGGGTATTCTTTGTAATCAACCCTGTTGTAAGTTTGAGAACAAACCACTCGTTCAAACTGCTCCACCAACAAACCCCCTGCACACCTAAGAACAAGCTCCATTTCCACCATCCATGAACTCATCATCGCTCCTCTCGCCACATTCTGTTCATCAGACCTTACCACTCGTTTCAGTTAACATTTGCACTCATTTCAATTAAAAGACCATTGTCATCACCTCGGGCTCACCTTTGGTAACCCGACTGCATCACCAACTCCACTCGCAAATTCAATACCCAATTCCAAAACATAACCAGATCGAACAACCAAATCACCTAAATTCCTCAACCACCAAACCCCAATTTTTCCTCCAATCAACTGCCACCATCGCAAAACCAAATTCGAGTAAATCCCTCCAATCAACGAAACTGGTACATTTCGTTGCATGCGTTTCTTGCCAAAAACTGGCAGTGTAAGTTTAATATGTTCGGTAGAACAAACAAGAAACCCAACACTGTGGATCGACATATTAACAAAATGACTGTTATCACATCAGCTTAAAACACAAACAAGAAAATTGGCAACATAACTGATAATGTATAAACTTCCTTCACAATTGGGCTTCAGTGAAGTCCATGAGTAGCAAGTGGATGGTGTCATGGAAGGTCGATGACAGCCTTAGATTAGAGCTATCCGCAGTGCACCGAAGTGGAGGTGTAGAGAAGCTAATAGGAAGATGCAGAAGGACGCTAAATTTTGAGAAGACAAGTTTAATTCTTCTGTTAACATTCACCAAAACCCGTTTAACCTATTTTGCTAAGAAAATATATTCCTAAATTGCATTTTTAATCTCTCCTTATAACTCATAAAATAGGTTTAATTTTTATTGATATGCATTTACAAAATTTATTGATATGGAAGTCTATGCCAATCATCATCTTATTGATTTGAATGCATGTCCTTGTTCGGGAATGAGAGAGGTGTCGGGTCACCTCAACTTCCTTGCAGACAATCACGTATGGTCTCTCAAGTCTTCCTTTGGTAGTCTTGCCTATTTCAATCCTGGTGCTTTCCGTGTAATACACTCCCTGGTTGATCATTGAAAGTTCACAATGTGCTTTTCTTTTTTTACAAGACCAACCAATTTTTATAATGTTCCGTAACAGTCTTACCGTTACAACAAATAATTAATACAAAATATATCAGAAGGTAAAATATAACAAAAGGTAGGCACATCGCCTACTTGCTACATGCATCATCTATGACAAGCAAAAGACAAAATTAATGCTCTGAAGCCAACGACGACTCAGAACAATTTCAAAGCATAGGTCTCATAGCATAAGCAAAAATCACCCACATACCTAGAGTCCAACAGGACATATCAAATTGCATGTCGGCAAAGACCAAAACGATTAACAAAAGAATCTCAATTCCCATCGACTAGCTTCCACAATATTACAGCCTAACCGAACCACCACCAACAAGAATATGCACACCAACCCCCAGAACTTTGACGACACAAAAAAGACCAAGAAAAAAACTAACTCGAGTCGAATCCCCCTCTTCACTTACCAGCATCAACTAACAGCACAAAACTCTCAAGAACCAGAAAAGCAAAATGATTACCAACACGTCGATAAGAATCAATCCATAACCGTAAGATGGTCGGCCTTTCGGCAAGCTGTAGAGCAATCTGAGCAAAAGAGAGAAGCGTTGAGGAGTCGCGAATGGTGCCAAAGTCCAATGACTAGATTGAACACCGTAAGTAGGGAATAAGTAAGGCGATATATTTGCTCAAACGAAATGTAAGGAGGAAGGGACAGAGAAAGTAGCGGGCGTGAATCCAGTTGCCATTGAGGGAAAAGCTCCGAATTTCCTTTTTGAAGTACTAATTGACGACATGCTTTTTGTCTCCTAGATTAAGGAGGTGTTTACTGGATTTTGTGCGAAGTATGCTGCATTTTTGTGCAGTCACGTGCACTTCAGTTTTTTGTATGTTAAAGCCTTATGGGCCTATTACATGTTAAAGCCTAAACACCATAATATATATTGTCTCATTTGTGAGGGTTTTATTGTGTGAGCTGAAAATTTATGTGAGGGTTATGGCTTCAACCGTCATGAGAGAGTTGTGATGAAACCTGTATGTATCTCTCCCCTTTTGCTTCTCCACCGTAAGAAATAAAATCATTCTCTCTTGCCCGAGGACGTAGGCTATTGCCGAACCTCGTTAAATCTTTTTGTGTTCTTTCATTTTCAGTTTTGTTTTTGTTATATATTTCCGCTGTGATTAGATCCTCTGATCTACAATTGGTATCAGAGCACCCGGTTTCAGTTTCTGGAGGTGTGGTGGTGTTTTTTTTGAAGTGCACAGAAGGTGTTTGTGTTTATTCCTGAAAGGTGTTTGTGCTAAATATGACTGAATCAAGTCCATCTACGACTGTTGGAACTGTTCGAGCACCAAAAGAGGAGAGAACGGTTTATCATAGAGCAAGGTTAGAGGTAGACAAGTTCAATGGTACCAATAACTTCGGCTTATGGAGGACTGATGTGGCCGATGCTCTTGAACACTTGGATCTAGAAGCTTGCTTGGGAGAAGAAAAGCCTGATGATTGGTCCGACAAACAGTGGGAGAAGAATCAGCGGCTTTGCTTGGCTGCGATTAGGGGCTGCCTAGAAGCCCATATTAGAGTGAACTATCAACATGAAACCTCGCCAAAAGTGTTGTGGGAGAAGCTTGAAGCAAAATACCTCGTGAAAAATGTAGCAAACCGAATTCATTTGAAGAGAAATTTGTATCGGTTTAATATGAAGAAGGATGCAACTCTAACGGAGCACATCGATTCCTTCAACAAGCTTTTAACCGAACTGGTCAATTATGATGAGGTCATTCCGGATGAAGAAAAGGCTATATGTTTGGTGAATTCTCTTCCAGAGAAATATGAGCCCGTAATCAAGTCGTTGATTCATGGCAAAGACAAGCTCACTTATGATGAAGTTGTCACCGCATTATGTAGTGAAGAATTTCGTAAGATGCATAGAGATGACATCTCTAGAGAAGATAGTGGTGAAGCTCTAGTAGTGAGGGGTAGAAAAAATGACCGCAAGAAAAATGTTGGCCAAAGTCGTGATAAAAGTAGAGGACCGTCTAAAGGAAAGGGACGTTTAGCTAAATATGAATGTGCATGGTGTCATGAGAAATGCTATTGGGCTAAAGATTGTCCGAAAGTGAAGGAGCGAGACAAGAAAAAGAAAAATGCAGCGAATGTTGTGCAGTCCAACAAAGATGACGGGGCTGAATCAGATTTTTCCTTAATCACAATGCCTTCAATTCTTTTGGCAGAAGATGATGAGTGGGTACTAGACTCGGGAGCAACTTTTCATGTAACTCCACATAGAGAATGGTTCTCAAGTTTTACAAAATTTGAAGGTGAAGTATTGATGGGAAACCATCATTCTTGTAGCATTGTGGGTATTGGAAGCATTCGGCTAAAGTTGCATGATGGGACAATTAGAGAATTGAAAAATGTGAGATGTGTGCCAAGTATGAAAAAGAATTTGATTTCTTTAGGAATGCTCGAATCCAAGGGGCTCAGACTTGACGGTCGAAATGGTGTAATAAAGGTGATTTCTGGTGTTATGGTTATTATGAAAGGTACACGTCGTCACAACTTATATTACTTGAATGGAAGAACAGTGATTGGAGATGTTGCTACAGCTGAACAAAGTGAAGTTGCAGCTAAAGAAATGTCAATGCTATGGCATATGAGACTTGCACATCCAGGTGAGAAGTCATTAAATACTTTGATACAACAAAATTTGTTGAAAGGGGCTGCTGTTAGTAAGCTTGATTTCTGCGAACATTGTGTGAAAGGCAAGAAGACCAGGTCTCATTTCAGTAAAGGAATGCATAAATCTAGTGGTGTTTTGGATTATGTACACTCGGATGTATGGGGCCCTTCCAAAAATGCATCTTTGGGAGGTAAGCATTGGTTTGTTTCTTTTATTGATGATTATTCTAGACGTGTATGGGTGTATGTTATGAAACAGAAAAGTGATGTTCTAGAAGTATTTGTGAGATGGAAGAAAGCGGTAGAGACTCAAACTGGAAGAAAACTCAAAGTGCTTCGTTCAGACAACGGTGGAGAGTACACTAGTGATCCATTCCACAAAGTATGTCAAGATGAAGGAATTAAAAGACATTTCACCGTTAGAGAAACACCGCAGCAGAACGGAGTTGCAGAGAGGATGAATCGTACATTGTTGGAGAGAGTACGGTGTATGTTATCAAATTCTGGTTTGAGTAAAGCATTTTGGGCTAAAGCTGTTACGTATGCATGTTTTCTTATCAATCGGTTGCCTTCATCCGCATTGAAAGGTAAAACACCTATGGAAGTATGGTATGGTAAGCCTGCTTATGACTATGATATGATTCATGTATTTGGTTGTTCTGCTTGGTATCATGTGAAAGACAATAAGCTTGGTGTACGTGCCATTGAATCAATATTTGTTGGCATGAAGAGTGGTGTCAAAGGATTCAAACTTTGGAATCCTGTTGAAAAGAAGATGATCATAAGTAGAGATGTTACATTCAATGAAGATGCTATGCTGAAGTCAAATAATGCTAAATCGACAGAAATTAGCACTAGCAGCCCAAACAGCTCCAACAATCCCAAGAATGTGCAGCGTGTGAAGTTTGATGTTGTATCGCAAGCTCCAGGTGATGCTGAAAGGTCAAAAACTGCTGCTGAAAGGACAAAAACTGCTGCTAATATGTCAAAAACTGCTCCTGTTATGTCAAAAACTGCTGCTGAACCGTCAAAAACTGCTGCTGAAATGGCAGAATATGATGCTGAAATTGATGAAAGCACTGCTGATCCGAGTAGTGCTGATGATTCAGAAGCAGAAACTGAGAGGAATGTTCAGGAATCGATTGCTACTAGCAGACCAAGAAGAGATATCAAGAAACCGGGTTGGTTTCGAGATTGTGTAACATATGCTTTATCTGTTAATGATGAAGGAATTCCTGAAACATATATGCTAGCTATTCATAGTGTTGAATGTGAGGAATGGATAGCGGCTATGAGTGAAGAAATGGCATCTCTTCACAAGAATGACACTTGGGTTCTCACCAAACTTCCAAAAGGCAAGAAAGCAATTGGATGCAAGTGGGTATATGCGAAGAAAGAAGGAGCAAAGAAGAATGAGATCCGCTACAAGGCGAGACTAGTTGCAAAAGGCTATGCTCAAAAGGAGGGAATTGACTATAATGAAGTGTTTTCTCCGGTTGTGAAACACTCCTCTATTCGCATTTTGTTAGCCTTGGTAGCGCAATATGATTTGAGTCTTGTTCAAATGGATGTAAAAACAGCGTTTTTACATGGTGACTTAGAGGAGGAAATTTATATGTCTCAACCAAGTGGATTCAAAGCTTCCGGTGGAGAGGATCTTGTGTGTAAATTGAAGAGATCATTGTATGGATTGAAACAATCTCCGAGACAATGGTATAAACGATTTGATCGTTTTATGTTAGATCAAGGATACACTAGAAGCCACCATGACCATTGTGTTTATTTGAAAAAGCTAAATGATGGTTCTTTCATTTATTTGCTTTTATATGTAGATGATATGCTTATTGCATCGGCTTGCAAATCTGAAATCGAGATGTTAAAGTGCAAGTTGTCGGCTGAATTCGAAATGAAGGATCTTGGAGATGCTAAGAAAATTCTTGGCATGGAAATTCGAAGAGATAAGATGAATGGTAAAGTATGTTTATCTCAAAAGGCATATTTGAAGAAGGTATTAAAGAAGTTTGGCATTAATGAGAGCACCAAAACAGCGAGTACACCTTTGGCTGCTCATTTTAAATTAAATGCAACTATGTGTCCTTCCAATGATGAAATTCAATTTATGGCAAATATACCGTATGCTAATGCCGTGGGGAGCCTTATGTATGCGATGATGTGTACACGACCTGACATTTCACATGCCGTGAGTATGGTTAGTCGTTACATGCATGCTCCTGGAAAAGAGCATTGGAATGCGGTCAAATGGATTTTGAGATATCTTTTGGGAACTATTGATGTGGGTTTGGAATTTGTGAGAGACATGAACAACAATCATTTATGTGTTGGATATGTGGACTCGGATTATGCAGGTGATTTGGATAAAAGACGTTCCACTACTGGATATGTGTTTACATTGGCAGGTGGTCCTATATGTTGGAGATCGATTTTGCAATCGACGGTAGCATTGTCTACTACCGAGGCGGAGTATATGGCTATGACTGAAGCTTTCAAAGAAGCTATATGGCTGCAAGGTTTGTTGGATGATTTGGGAGTGGTGCAAGATCAACTTCCTGTGTATTCTGATAGTATGAGTGCCATCCACCTAGCAAAGAATCAAGTTCATCATGCCCGAACAAAGCACATTGATGTGCGTTATCATTTCATTAGAGAAGTATTAACTGAAGGTCATATTCTCTTGGTGAAGATTGATACAAAAGAGAATCCCGCTGACATGTTGACTAAAGTGGTTCCTAGTGTCAAGTTCAAGCATTGTCTTGACTTGATTAATGTTTTGTATGTTTGATGTATGATACCCCGATGGGGTGGAGGTTCTTCGGAACACTGTGAAGTCTCGTTCTGAGACATTATGATGAACTACGGCAGCTTGATCCTTTGGGTACGTAGGCAACTACTTTGGTGGTGCAGCTGAATATGTGGCAATCAGAGAGCTTTGTGTATGATCGTCTCATGCTTTTGTGCATGATCCGAGGTGGAGAATTGTGAAGTATGCTGCATTTTTGTGCAGTCACGTGCACTTCAGTTTTTTGTAATTTAAAGCGTTATGGGCCTATTACATGTTAAAGCCCAAACACCATAATATATATTGTCTCATTTGTGAGGGTTTTATTGTGTGAGCTGAAAATTTATGTGAGGGTTATGGCTTCAGCCGTCATGAGAGAGTTGTGATGAAACCTGTATGTATCTCTCCCCTTTTGCTTCTCCACCGTAAGAAATAAAATCATTCTCTCTTACCCGAGGACGTAGGCTATTGCCGAACCTCGTTAAATCTTTTTGTGTTCTTTCATTTTCAGTTTTGTTCTTGTTATATATTTCCGCTGTGATTAGATCCTCTGATCTACATTTTGGTTGTGCTTGAGTTCGTTCATTATGCTAATAAAAGATTTACTTATATCTTTCATGCAACACCTTTTGTGTATTCTTACTCCAATGGCTAAACGCCTTTGGAAGTTTCTGTGATCAGTTAATTTGGATGACCGTGTTGGGAATTTTTTCGAGATTATCTTGCACGCTTGTCCTAATTCTCCATCTTTTGATCTTGGAGACTGAAATTTCATACTCAAGCTCATCTTTCTTCTTGTTCATCCCTTGTATGGATGAAATAAATTAGGTTATATATAACCCATTCCTAATGAAATTGCGAGGATGCAATTTTTATAAGAGGAGAGTCTGTAACAACACGAGTTTTTAAGGATCACGTGCCGTAATTATCAACATCTTATAAAATGAATGTTAAAATGATAATTAAATTAAATATGTCATTAAGATGGTAATTTGACTTAAATGATTAAGTCGGTATTTAAATTTGAATTTTGGGATTTATTTGGAGAAAAAGGGGTTTTTAATCATTTTATTTGATTAAATATGAGGCTTCGAGATAACTAAAATTGAAATTGTGGTTAAAATGATGGAAAATGTGTGTAACGACCTGAAAATCCCCGCCTTTCAAACGGACCGTAAACCGTACAGGTCTGATCCGAAAGGCAGAAATCTTCAAACCTTTAACTTTGGGCATACAACTCATCAAAAAGAAACAAAAGAAATTAACATTGTTGTTACAACAGTTTACATTCGAGTACAAGAATATCAGAGTACATCGTAAATAATACATCAGAAGATAAATTACAATAAATATAATATGCATCGAAAAACAGAAACTAACATAGCAAAAGACTACAAAATATTCCAATGTATAGCTCCAGCTATAATCCAGGATCCTGCAAATAGAAAATCTGCAAAACCAAAACTACTGGCTGCTCGTGTGGAAAATATGGGCACTCAGAGTTTAGGAAGGAAACAATAAACTCTAGGTTAGTCATGGAACTGGGTGTGATAACTAAAACAATTATTAAATTTTATTTCAAAGTGAGGCATATTACGGGCCCACACCGTATAACATGGAACATATTTACTTCACATGAATGTCAGTGCACAAACAACTAACAAAAACAGACTTATGAAGCGTACGATGCATCAAACAATATGCAATTCCTCAAACTACCCTTTTAGGCTTAATTCCCAAACTTCGATTTTTAAAATCCAATTCACTTTGCAGAAGTTATTTCTTTTGAATTTATTCAAGATTTCTTATTTCAAATCATTTGAAATACACATCTAGTTCTCATATCAAAGTAATTTTTAGTTCGGTATCTCAAACCAAAACCTTTGGAAATATGAATTCCAAAATATCATAATACATGCATAAAAAAATGTATGCAACCAAATATTAGGAGGTTTCTTCCACCAACATGGCAAAGGGCACGTACCTTCTATTTATATATATATATATATATGTGTGTGTGTGTGTGTGTGTGTGTGTGTATGTGTATATATATGTATGTGTGTGTATATATGTATATATATATATATGTGTGTGTGTGTGTGTGTGTCCGCAACATTAGCCCAGTAGATAAGGAATTGTGTCAAGGTAACAACGATGCAAGTTCGAAACTCGGAATGGCATGCTAAGGGTTTACCATGTGCATACGCTAAGATAAGTCACTTATGTGAGGTTTCTCCCACCAACATGGCAAAGGGGACGTACCTTCTCTTTATATATATATATATGTGTGTGTGTGTGTGTGTGTGTGTATGTATATATATATATATCTGTATATATATGTGTGTGTTTATATACTTATGTGTGTGTGTATATATATATATGTGTGTGTGTGTGTGTGTGTGTGTGTATGTGTGTGTGTATATGTGTCCGCAGCATTAGCCCATCGAATAAGGACTTATGTTAAGGTAACAACGAAGCGAGTTCGAAACCCAAAATAACATGCTAAGGGTTTACCATGTGCATACGCTAAGATAAGTCACTTATGTGGTGCCCGCGGACTGGGTTAGGTGCACTAGGGGGGTTTTACGGCTCCGATCGATTTCCCCCCTGAATAAATTCATATATATATTTATGTGTGTGTGCGCGCGTGTGTCTGTCCATGTGCGTGTGTGTACATCTCCCACTAACGGAGAAGGCTGCACCGACCATTGACCATTTAAGGTAACGGGGTTCCACCCATACTTTTAGTCCTCGGGGTTACCCGAATCTTTAGCCACATACTAAATCATTTTATATCCCGAAGTGTGATGAAATACAATGTCAAACACATAATCCACTCCAAATCATTTCAAAAACATCGGGTTTAGTCCTCGAAATCCTTTCTATTATAAAACATTCCCTGTTCAAAATCAGGAAAAACATTTCCTTTTTCTTATGAAAAGCATTTTTAAAAACCATTTATTAAATTGAAATGAATCAAACATCTCTAAACACCTCATAGTCAAATCGTGAAATAAATTACACGGTGTTAGCATACAATTCTACCCAACCCAGTGCTAAATATAAAAGCATATTCGCTCATAAACTGATTGAGCATAATCTAAACAATCAATCAATCACAATAAATATTAAAAACAAGGTATATTTGGTTTATAATATTTTCAAATCATTTATTACGATTAACATAATTTTTCCATACTTTTAATAATTTTAATAAGGCCATTTTAGTTGATTTTCAATTACGTCATCGAACTGCATTTACTGCGACCATTCCAAATACTGATTTGGACTTGTCTTTAAATCTAACCACTAGATTTTGAAACTTTTCTTTTTTACTTGATAGCTCTTTTCATTTTGAACCTAACGCTTTCAGTTTTGGGAAAAATTCAACTGTTGGATCTCTCGGTATGTCCATTTGAAGTCAATGGTCAAAATCCACGAATAGTCGCTGTGCGACTCGTTCTATTCAGACCATTTTATTATTTATTATAAAATTTATCGATTTCGATCTGAATGTATTTTATATAATGTTTATAAACTCATTTTAAAACGATTCAACCTCCAATTCAATTTTAATTCAAAATTGAATACTCAATATTATTATAATATTAATATAATAATATTTTCCAATCTCATATGCATGGTGTAAATTTTGTGTCAACATTATACATACATCATATCAACTAACATCCATCAATCAATGATAATAATATAATTGTTTTTGTCGTCAACGTTTATATTCACAGTTTAATAATAATAACAGTAAAACTGCAAACATCATCCATCAACCACAAAGCGAACATTACAATCACATGCAATCAATATATATTTAGTTATGATTACAATAAATGTATAAAAAAATCAGTTTGAGTGATAGTTCTCACATTGATTGGTTATGAAATCATTGTAAAACGATTGTTTTTAATTAAATTAAATTAAATAGCGCATTTAATTTAATCAAAAAAATTAACTGCTTTCAATCTCGCCCAAATTGGTACTACGAACCCCCTAACTCCACGATTCCATCGCAACTGATTTCTTTCAATTCAGTTTCTGTTTGAAAAAGTTACGAGTGTTTAAAATTTTAATACCTTAATAACATAATTAATATAATTGACAAACTAATTAAACATTAATCCTTTCTCTTATGTTCTTCATCCACAGGCAACACACGAAGAAAAAACTCATACCATCCATCAGCTGCGCACGCCGCTTAGTGCCACCTTAGCACGATCAGAAGACTCCACGAGGAAGACTGGAGCTTCTTCTCCCCCACGCCAGTCACAGTGGCGCACTCGACGGCCCCTGCGCCTTAGAAATAGGGCTTGAATGACAACCCTTTGAACCCATAAATCGAAGAAAATACAACTCCATACCCGATCTTAACCATACCAAATGAAAGATCTCGAGGAGATCTACGATGTTTGTTTTGAAGTTGTAATCTATTTGATGATGGGTTGAATGTAAATTAGGAATCAAAATTGAATGAATCTGCCCATTTTTTCTAGGGCGGCGGCGGTTTCCTGATAATGGACCTAGGGTTTAAGGGATTAACAGCCTAACACCCCTATTAAGTTTGGAAATATAAATGGCATCCTCCCCAACTTTCAAATGCAAACCGGGTCCCTATTTTGGGACTTACCTGTTTTTCCATAAATAAATGCGCTACAACATATTTTTTTTCAAAAAATAGAAAATATTCCCAGAAGTAACCTGAAAAAAAAGTTGCATGCATCTCTGCATTAATACTCAATATACGCATACATGTATGCATATATTCATCCAGTGTT
Source organism: Allium sativum (assembly GCA_030737875.1). Classification (NCBI taxonomy): domain Eukaryota; kingdom Viridiplantae; phylum Streptophyta; class Magnoliopsida; order Asparagales; family Amaryllidaceae; genus Allium; species Allium sativum. The sequence continues at coordinate 7,785,742 of CM060912.1, forward strand.
TATATTGAAAATATGGATGAATATATGCATACATGTATGCATGTATTGGTAATAGTTGCAGAGATATATGCATAAAAAGATGAATTAATCTGCATGGGCTACGAATTGCTGCAGAAATGTATGCATTTATTCCGTATAAGTGCAAAAATGTATGTAACAAAGTTAAAACGGATGAAGGCTTATGAATATGTGTAGAAATGTATGCATTTATAACTTATAAATGCAAGAATGTATGCAACAATGTTTAAAAACCGTGTATGCTTGAAAAACTTGCCAAGATTGAATTAATGCATCAAACGATGCATTTATTGTAGTATAAGTGCATACATTTCTGCATTTATACTGCGGTTTGATGCGGAACTGAAATATATGCAACTATTACAAATAAGTGCATCGTTTGATGAATAATATTGGTGATTCGTTTTTTTTTTTTTTTTTTTTTTTTCTATTTTGGTTTTTGTGTTTTTTTTTTGTTATTTGGTAGTTTTGCTGTATGAATTTGATGACAATTACTTGTTGTATTTAATTATGAATTTACGTGATTTTTTTTTTTCGTGATTTTTTATGATTTTTTGAAAAATAGGGACATAATTTATAAAATTTTAAGGTAGGGATATAAGCTGAATTTCGAAACTTTTTAGGGATGTAAGCCAAATTTTCACTTATTTAATTCGTTCGTTACTTCGTTATGAAGTTTAACGCTCCGAACTCCAAACGAACCGCAATGACTAACGTCCCTAGCCAAATACCCTTATTCCAGACTCAATGGAATATGTTCCATAAGCTAATTCGACCGTTTCAATCAGATTTTCTCGAAATTAAAATATAAACCAATATAATGTTAAATATTGAATTTGAACGCACATTTTAATTTACCACGACCACATACTAGCTCCAAAAATTACAAAATTTGAAATCCTACTATATTTCGCAAATATGGTTCTAGTGAATCTAGTTTCATCGAATTTGTAGACTGTTTGAAAAATGACTTTATTCCTAGCTTATTGAATTCATATTGAAATTCTACATGTGTTTACATTTCATATGCTTACATATGAACTTCAATAAACCTGAAATTTGTAACCTACCAATAATTTAATATTTCAGAGTTAATAATATTAGTTTTGGCGAAAATGGCGGTCGTTTGCAAAATCGCCATTTCCTAATGCTTATATAATATTAAAATATTAATAATTCTATAGCGACTATTTTAGATTTTGATTTGGACATAACTTACCGTTTAACATGAAATCTCAAATTTCATATTCATTAGAAAGATATAATTAAATAGATTCTAACATTTCTTGTTTTATAGAAATCCAACTTATGTTGAATTTTATATATTCAATTGAAGTTCAAAACTAAATTTTTCGGACTACCACGACATTACGGGTTTGTTTTATGTTTAATATAAACTTATACGTCCAAAATCGTTTTAAAATAAATTCTAAGTCGTTAATTATCAAAATAAATCATTTTAAATATTTAAAATCCATTAAATCAATTGAAATTCATATTTTAAATTGACTAAAAATATGGGTCGTTACAATGTGATTTGGTGAATTTTGGTGTAAAATGATGATAATTGAGAACACTGTAACATTTGGTTTGTAGTGAATTAATAAATTGGAAGCTAAAGTTTGTTCTTAATATTATGTTAGGAATAAAATTTTGACTTTACAAATTGGCATAATGGATAATAATAATTTGTAAATAGAAACTAAAGGCTTAAAAGAATATTATTAATTAAATTATTATTTAAAACATAAGTAGAGGTTTACAATCAAATAAATAAGTGTAACGACCCAGGTTTTCGCGATCCTGAGCAACCGACATAAACTCAATGTCGACTATTCAAGCATCGGCAATAATGGATAGTCCATGAAAGAAATTAGAGGGTGAGAATAGATAAGATAGAAACTTAGAATAGAAGAGGAAGAACATACAACATCAGAGTAAACACGAATCTCACAGCGGAACGAATAAATAATTTCATAATATAACTTTGAAATAAAATAGTATCTGTATACGATACCATTATTAGAGTATAACACTTACAACACAGCGGAATTAACAATCTATATAATCCTGAAGCCTCCTGCTCCAGCTCTTCAAGTATCTGTAAATCCCGACCACTTGACTGCCCACACAAAATAGGGCACCCAAGAGTTTAGGGAAAACAAAACAAAATAAACTCCAGGTTAGTCATGTGACTTGTAACACCCCGCATTTTTAAGTATAATTAAAAATGAAATAAAATATATGAAAATATTCTTATGATAGGCAAATAATGGTGATGCATAAGAAGAATTAATTAATGCATGAAAGAGAAGAAAAATTAGTTCGATAACGGTGTGTGTAACGGAAAAGATAGTAAAATGAGGATAAATAATTTAAGAATCAGGAATTAGGTAAAATGGACATCACCATTGCGTTCCTCTTGAAATTTTACATGAAATAGAGTCCGAGTTTTCGAAAATCGGAGTCCGGATGAAGAAGTTATGGCCTGTAGAAGATTCAGAAGGTTTCGGCAGCACAGAACTGGGTAGGTCGACCTGGGGGCCAGGTCGACCAGGGCGTCGACCTCCCCCATGGGGGTCGACTATAGTGTCGACCTCCCCCCCCCCCCCCCCCGTAGGTCGACTTGGTTGGCTTGTTTCAGTCCAGAACACGTTTTTGAAGTCCATGGACGATTTTTGATGGTCCGGATTGGTTTTAGGGTTAATCTTGAAACGACCCGAACTTCCCCGGTCTCCGAAGAGAAGAGAAAGGACGAATTGTTTTGAGAACACGACAAATCAGAACGCAGACGGAAGAATATTTCATTGTATATTACAACAATTCATCAGAATAGAGGAATATACAGAGTATAAATAAACTTTACACAGAAATATCAGAGATTTAGATTACATTTAAATACATAGCAGCGGAAAATAATACAATACACAACTAGAAGAGATATACAGATACAAAGCTTTCCGGATATCATTCCAGCTGTAAACCAGGATCCTGTGAATATAAATCTGCAAAACCAAAACTACTAGCTGCCCGTGTCAAAATAAGGGCACCCAGAGTTTAGGTTAAAACAATAAACTCCAGGTCAGTCGTAGGACTGGTGTGAGAACTAAAACAGTTATTAATCTTTGTTTTTAAAGTTAGGTAAATCAAGGGACCACGCCGTATAACACGGAACGAGTTTCCTCCCAAGAATACCAGTGCATAAAACAAACAACGCAATGCTAAATAAAGAAAAATGAAGCTGTTATAAGACCCAGGTCCTATCACACAATGCAACGCAAACCGGGGGATAGGGATTTCCCTTATAACAACCAAAGAATGCTTGATACGTTTTAAAACAAATCATTTGATACTATTATCAGTGTATAGTGTAGAAAACAATCTTCGAATCATAAGTATCAATCATAGGCGGCATGGTTACCATATATCATGTCGCCATACTAGTTCTACAATTAAAACCGCAAGAGTCACGTATTTGGAAATTGGATTTCCATCTATGAACCGAGGCAAAAGATAGTCCTCAACCGATTCGAGACGCTCTAGCCCGCCCCTCAGGCAAGTACTCAGTCAAGCCTTTGGATCGTCAGGGCCAATCCACCGATGAGGATTAAAATGCCTGAACACTGCGTTTCCCCGCCCTTTGGGGCGTAAATGAGCCAACGAATGGCCCCATCGGACCCGAATCGTCCGATATAACCAAGGCGCCTCATAATAGCAACAACCACACAGGTGAAAAGTATATAAATGTCAGGGCTGGTAGGTCACTGACACCACCCTAGCTAGAAAGAAACGCATGCCCTCCCTGAGGTCCGTCTCCCGTTTTCGGTTCACTACCGGGGTGTGAGGCTCGCGAATTCATGTTACACAAAGCTGTGCCACACAGGCTGTGCTTTGATCATCACCACAAGACTTTGCTTTTCAACAGAAGCCTCGATCAATTGCATCTTAGCATGCCACAAAGGCAAACCACTCTATGCAATCGATATCAGTCACACAGAATGAAATCCAATGTCAGACACACAGTCCATTTACAAGTCCGTTCTGGGTCAGAACGAAACCAGAGACACTTTCCTCGCATATCCATCGATCTCCAAGCACATCTGGACGACCACCGATTGATCCCCTCATCTTGGGTGTACAGCCCAATCAAGATCATCAGTAATCACCCAAACGATGTGAAGACTTCCGGTCTTCCACCACCGTCTTCATCTTCGACTTATCGTCGCATCAGTTATTCAGGATGGGATAAACCCGGTCTTTCCGAATAACTCCCATATATTTTAAATAAGTGTTACACAAATACAACATACGCCTCATTCCAATTCATCAGTCACTAACCGTAAATTAATCAAGAGAATAATTTCCCAAATATTAACCCCGAAGGCCGAAACCAACATCAGATCAATATCCAGAAAACCTATCTGTTTGGCTAACCGACAGTTAGTTTCTAAATTTCACATTCATAGGGAAAGGTTCCCATTAATTTTATCCAAGATAAATCCCTCAAATTTATTCTTTAATCTATTTTTGAATATCAATTCAACTAGTCGGGATTAACGAACCTTACCGAAGTAATCATTTGTTTTAATTTCCCAATCCCAACGTATTCATCCCATGAAGTAAAACTGGTAATACTTCACATCTAACACCACGGTGTTATCGGTAAATTCAATTACCATTTCACGTTCAAATCTAATTAAAGATTTAACTATCGCCTGGAGCAAAACTAGTGATATTCCATTCTCGATCATTTCAATCTAATTAAAGGTTCATTAAAACTCCACTTAGTTTTAATCTTTAACGGGGTTAAAGAATCAGTGTCATTTAAAACACGGTTCACGATAAACCCAAAATCACATCACATTAATTATCGGATTAAAGAACAAGTGTTATTTAAAACACTGTTCACGATAAACCCAAAAATAAATATCAATTCAATTAAATATTATTTAATTGGTACACTTCATTAAATCTAAATAAAAAGATTCAATCTTTTTCTCAACTGGATTCAAGAACAATGTTAATGAAGACACCATTCACGATAAACCCAAATCACATTTGATATTCAATACAAGGCTCTGAATAGAAAATATATCGGCTTATATTCAATATCAAATTCTATGATTAACAAATGTCGTATTGGAAATAACGATATAAAAATATATCTTTCAAATTTCCATAACAACATCTGTATAGTCACAAATTCCAACATCGAAATATTCCGAAGACAATTTCGATTCAAATCCACTCCAATGCAATCATTGGAAATTCTGGTTATTTTTAAAACCCTTTTCAAATTCAATTTATTTATTTAAAAACAAATAGAATTTTAATTCTAGTTCAAAACAAGTTCATTTCAATAGAAATCTATTTTTATCTTTTCAAATTTGGAGTTTTTCATCCCAATTCTTCCCAAACCATTTCTTATGATTTTACACAAATTATTGACATTTTTAATGATTTTATCAAGGCCCGTGCAGCCGATTTCCATCAATGGCCATCAAACTGCACTTACAGCGACCTTTTTTCAAATCAGATTTGGACATAATTCCAAATCCAACCGTTAGATTTCTAATTTCTCACATTCGTTAGAAAGCTCTTTTCGATACGAACCCAACGGTTCCGGTTTCAGGAGAATCCGACGGTCGGATCTCCCGTAATATCCGTTCGAAGTCAATGGTCGAAATTCGCGAACTACCGCGGTGCGGCGCGTTCTATTCTGGCCATTATATTATATATATAATATATATAATATATACTGCATCGATTTCCTTTAAAACGTTCTTTATAAATCGTTTTTAAATTCGTTTTAAAAATGGTTTCAACTTCATATTCAATTTCAAATCAAAATTGAATATTCCAGTATAAATTCGTTTTAAATTCATTTCAAATCGATTTCAATTCAAATTGATTTCTAATTCAATTTCAGTTCGTTTTCAATTCAATTCAATTTCAATTAGAATTCATTTATATTCAATTTCAATTCGAATTCATTTCTATTCAATTTCCATTCGAATTAATTTCTATTCAATTTCAATTCGAATTCATTTCTATTCAATTTCCATTCGAATTCATTTCTATTCAATTTCAATTCGAATTCATTTTTATTCAATTTAATTTGAATTTCAATTCTTTTCAAAATATCATATTTTGAAATCACTTTCGATATTCATTATAAAATGAATAAAATCGATGTAAACATCGTTCACGTCAAAATGGCGTCAATCTAATCAACACGGCTTCATATATTTCTTAATTTCTAATATTCTATTTCAAATATTTCTATTGTAAAACTGGAATGAGGCCCAATCAATTACCATATAATGTTAATTATATGGATTTTCTACCACACGTATATACAATAACAACGATGAATAATCAACCATCATCCAAAGTGCATTCCACACTGTATAAGCATCGAATATAAATATTCAACGCTTATGGCAGCCTGTTAATCAATCGATCGACATACAACTAATTATTGGGATTAGTATACGTCAAATATCATCCCAATACCCGTGTGGGGTTTCAAACAATCAAACACAGATTTTATTTGCGCAGTTGGGCGATGTGTAAAATTTATCGTCCCAATCAATATCAGTCAAATGTGTGTATATAAACAAATCGTCCGATTTGTTTATTTTTATTTCTTTTCATATACACGTTAAAAATTCTATCTTTAACTATAAAATATTTTATTTCATTTCTCATCACATCACACAATCAACTACACATCAAAATTAAACAACCAAGCATACAAGCCGTCCATGGTCTGTGGACGACGGGTGTCGGGTGCTACTAAACACCGTCTGCATCCTAGTATATATTTCAACTAGAAATAAAGAAATTTAGGGTGAGGAGTTCTCACAGAAAAGCTAATCCAACGCCACGACTCTTCTTATGTAGAAATCTTCGCCATCCTTGCCTCTTGCCACTTTCTTTGCCCGTATTCTCTACATATGTAAAAATCACATTTTTACTTCGCTATTCAATATATAAAAATCTAATTTTTACTTTGCTATTCAATATATAAAAATCGTATTTTTACTTCACTATTCAATATATAAAAATCGAATTTTTACTTCGCTATTCAATATATAAAAATCGAATTTTTTACTTTGCTATTCAATATATAAAAATCGTATTTTTTACTTTGCTATTCAATATATAAAAATCGAATTTTTACTTCGCTATTCAATATATAAAAATCGTATTTTTTACTTCGCTATTCAATATATAAAAAACGAATTTTTACTTTGCTATTCAATATATAAAAATCGAATTTTTACTTCGCTGTTCAATATATAAAAATCGAATTTTTGTTACGATGTTCTTAAAATAAAAATCATATTTTTATTATCGCTACTATATAAAGATCATATTTTTATCCTTTCTATATTATAAAAGCTATATTTTTAACCTTTCTATATTATAAAAACTATATTTTTAACCTTTCTATATTATAAAAATATACTCTTGTCATATTTAAAAAATCAAATCTTTATGATATTAAAATCATATCCTTTTGTTTTCAAAGCTCATCTCTTTTTGTTTTCAAAGGTCATCTCTTTTTATTTCTCTACACCATATATAAAAATCTAATTTTTATCTCCCTAATCTTTTAATGTTTAAAAATCAATTCTTTTAGGGTTTAAAAATCAATTCTTTTTCCACATAAAAATCGAACCTTTACTCTTCATAAAGAAACAAATTTTTATTACTCTAACATATATTTAAAAATCAGATTTTAAAACCATATAATTAATTTTTCAGCTGAAATTAAAAAGGGTTAAAAATAAATAAATAAGGGGACTCACTGTACATCCATCGTTCCTGCTCCAGGTTAAAATCGAAGAAGCTCAGCCCCATAGGGCTCGAAATTGCTGCAGTGGATTGACCGAACTCCGATCTGGAGTCACCCCTAGATGCGTTGGAGCGCTCCTTGCTGTCGCCTGGAGTGCTGGTCAGTGCGGCTTCGACGGAGGGAGGGAGGACTGAGAGAGGCGCTGGTTTCTCGGAACGAGGAGGGATGGCGCGCGACGGTCTCGTAGCAGAAGGGAGGAGGATCGATGCGGGAAGGAGAAGAGGAGGAGGGAGATCGGATCGAGGCGGAGGGCGGATGAAGGTGGAGGAGGGTGGCGGATCGCGACGAGGTGGATGGTGGTTAGGGCAGCGACGGGTTTAGTTTAGGTTTTTTTTTTCTTTTTTTTTCTTTTCTGAATGGTGTAAGGGAGAAGAGGGAATGGGGGGGTTTATATAAAAGTGAAAATTAGGGTCACATCCTTAAAACTAAACCTAATTAGGCTCACATCCTCCCCTTTTGAAAAGTATAAATTTCATCCCTATTTTTGAATTGCGTCTCTCTTATTTCCAGAACTTCCCTTCTTCCTTAATTAACGCCTTATTAATCTAATACGTAACACGTATTAGGATTTACGTATTACAGGTCCCATTTATTCCAGATTTTTTTTTTACGATCAATGGCGGCGGCGGCTCCAAACCAAAACTCCACCGTTTACAAAAAAATCCCATTAAATTCTCTAAAACCAAAACGCAATCGACCACGACGAGCGATTTCATCTAGGGTTTTCTTTCGACATCTGATCACTAGGAAAGATGGCGGCGACGAATTGCAAACTCCAGACTCAGCAATCGAATGGTTCATCTGATCTACCTAGGGCACATAGACTGCAGCGACTCAATAGATCTATGTTAGATTGACTATCTGTGTTTCGCATTGAGGTGATTGAATTGAAACTTGCTACTTCCAGGTAATATATACGTTTTAATAGTTTTTTTTTTGGGTTATCAATTTTTACTCCATCTTTGTTGATTGATTAATCCGATCATCTATAATTTTATAGTTTTTTCGATTGATTAATTATTGTATCAAGTTTTAATTTTGTTGTAGATCGTACAGTTTATTTAGAACAAAATACTTGCAGACTGGTACGATATTTTTATGAACGATTGTAAGATATTGTTATGAATATTTAGAAACATGTTTGAATGTGGTCAGAATGCTCAAACACATGTGGAAAACAGTTCATAACAGATGAGCACTAGTGTGCATTTATTCCGAATAGTTGCACTATTTTGTGCAATTTTTATGTTTTTTTGCACAATTATGTGATGTTATTACGAATTTTAGTACAATTGTGAGCTTATGTTCTATTCAGTTGTGATGTTTTTCCGAATAGTTGCACTATTCTGTGCAATTCTTATGTTTTTTTGCACAATTATGTGATGTTAAGTAAATATCTTCTTAATTTTAGAATATGTGTGCATTTATTCCGAATAGTTGCACTATTATGTGCAATTTTTATGTTTTTTTGCACAATTATGTGATGTTATTACGAATTTTAGTACAATTGTGAGCTTATGTTCTATTCAGTTGTGATGTTTTTCCGAATAGTTGCACTATTTTGTGCAATTCTTATGTTTTTTTGCATAATTATGTGATGTTAAGTAAATATCTTCTTAATTTTAGAATATGTGTGCATTTATTCCGAATAGTTGCACTATTCTGTGCAATTTTTATGTTTTTTTGCACAATTATGTGATGTTATTACGAATTTTAGTACAATTGTGAGCTTATGTTCTATTCAGTTGTGATGTTATTCCGAATAGTTGCACTATTCTGTGCAATTTTTATGTTTTTTATATTTTATAGCCTGCAACCATCAACAAATATGTTCTTAATTTTGTGCAGTAAATCAAAATTTTAGAATGCAAGTGTGCATCTATATAATGATTGTTGCATGATTTTGTTGGCGCAGTAATAACTGCTGCATACAAATGTGTATATATCCAATATTTGTTTCATAGTTATATGCATTTAAACATGGTTATTTAAAAATGTTTTTCTTGTTATGCAGACACCTAATAAAGAAGAAAATAATCCAGACGACAATGAGCAGGAGAAAGCCTTAGTTATAAATGACCAACCGACGACATCTCGACATGTTTGAAAAAAGAAAGAAAGTTGAAGAGTACCCACAGATTTCCAGAAAAAGAAGCATATAGAAACAACCTGAAATCATGTGTAGATATGGTCAAGAAAGTGAAATCTTAAATGCTGAACTACTATGACATGATTATGAAGTTTCTTTGTTGAATTACGGTTGAACTTTATGTACTGATATTAATTCTTCTGATATTAAATGGTATTACGAATTGTTGCTACCTTGTATGTAGTTATTTGTAATACTGGCATACTTAAATGCAAATATTGCTTAATGTTAAGCGTATTTGTATTGTCAAAATAAGCAAGATAATTTCATAGTTATCTGAAAGTATTGTTAATGGTGGCAAGCGTAAATGGAAGTTCTTTAAATTTTTTGTATTACGAACATAGTTTGAATACTTGCATACATTTATGCATTATTTCCGTATAATTGTTTACAAAAATTTATTCATATATGTATGCATATATGTAAAATACTTGCATATACTTATGTAGAAATATTATTATTTTCCTGAATTGTAAGCATGTATATACTTATGCAGAAACAATTATGTGATGTAATAATATCAGTTCAATATTTTGTTGTAAATTTGTTTTTGATTGCCAGTTTTTGTTTTAAGCTGAAATGTATTCAAATATTCGTTATATTTGAATAAATGTATGCAGTATTTTTGAACATTCCTTTACCTCATTTGTACAAAAAAAATTTGGTATGTTTATACTGTAAAAAAGAAGAAGTAGTTCCTTCAAACAACTAAACTGCGAATCCACTTACTAGCATACTACTGTTGATCATTTGTTGCATATAAGTATGCAGTTATATAGAAAAAAATACATAGAAGTATAGACTTATTGCGTTGCCTACGACTTTCAACGTATTCTTGTATACAAGTATGCAGTTATTCTGAGTACCTGCATACTTGTATGCAATTATTCAGTATGCACGCACATATTTTTTGCATGCATATGCAGATAGTTGCATACATGTATGCAACAATTGGCAAAACTTGCATACATGTATGCAAAAAATTGCACTGCCATGACGAAATCTCTGAATTCAATTTTGAAGTGTTGATTGAAAGTTTGCAAATGTCAGCAGATAGTTGCATATTTATATGCAGATAATCAGAATTGTTGTTTACTAGTGTGCAATTATTTGTTCAGAAAATTTTTAATTCTTGCATAAACAAATAAATTTAGTAACAACAGTTGCATGTTTATGTGCATTTATTACATGATTTTTTTTGAATAATCGTACTGGTATTTTGATTTCAAACAATGGTCTATTGTTTATTAATTGCAATAATGACTCGCTGAGGTTTATTTTGTACGGTTTCAAGTTAGTTTGGTTCTAGATAATAACCTGGAATTTTAACATCCTGGTGTGCAGTTGTTCTAAATATTAGCATCATTGTATGCAATTATTTTGAAAATTTGCAAATTGGAATTGCAGAAGTTAAATACTAGCATACTTTTATGAAAATGTTATTATTACTTGCATACGAATATGCAGACAATACAAATAATAATTGCGTACATATAACTAATGTACAACAAAATACATATTTGAATTGCATAATTACAATAATAGTATAATACTGAGCTGATGTACAACAAAATACTTGCATAAATATATGCACCTTTTCTTTAAACCTGCACAAAATTGTGCAAAAATCACTCAAATAAACAATCAAGCATTTTTTTGGTTAAAACTACAACTGTGCGATATCTTTTAATCTACATTTACACAAATTTGCATATCTGCATGTTTCTCTGTATCAAGCAATCAAAAAAACATAATATATAACATATGCATATATGTATGCATATATCTAGAATATATGCATATAAATATGCATATTTTACTGAAATTTTGCTGAATAGCATATAAATGCATTCAAATATTTAATTCTTAAACGTTCTCGCTTACAATCATACAGAACGAAACAAACAATTATATTAATAACTTTTTTCGCTAATTTTTGTACTTTAATATGTCGACATCACAGCAACACAGGACGAATTTGGTTTTTATTGCTCCAGAGTCTTTCAAAACCGTGGAATTTGGTTTTTGCGCGAGATTGAAGAAGCGATCGGACTAAGTACTATCGAGGAATCGATGTAGGATTGATCGACGGTTTTGCAGAATTTTAGGTTTAGGGTTTTGAGCGATTTGATAGGAGCGATATACTGAGTACTTTTGATTTTTTGAGCGAGATGATTTCAGCAAAATGATAGGAGCGATAGATGCGTAAGGGTACAGCAGTAATTTTTTTAATGGAAATTCGAAAACAGGGATGTATTCTTTATTTTTTTTATCACCGGGTTTTTTTTATATTTTGAAACTTAATAGGGACCTGTAAAAAACGCACCCTATATAAAATATATATATTTAATTATTTATTGATTTCAAAAAGCAATTTTTATTTTTGAACTCGAAATCGAACCTACCGCCTGTCGTCCATAGCTAATTACCCCCATTCCGAACACAATGGCATATGTATCGAAGGCTGATTCGATGGTTTCGATCAGTTTCCGTCAAAATCAAAATATAACTCTATATATTGAATTTGAACGCGCATTTCAATTTACCGGGGACACATACTAACTCTAAAAATTCCAGAAAAATTATTTCTAGCTTCGTATTGACGATACGGTCCTAACAAAACTAGTTTCGTCGAATTCTGAGACAGTTTGAAAAATGGCCAATTTCCAGTCGATTAAAATCAACTGAAACGAGTCAAACGCGTTTTCCTTTGCCACGCTCACATATTGATTCGAAAAATTATGAAAATTGGAATCAAGCAATAACTTGACATCACGGATCCAACAAAAGTGGTTTCGTCAAAATCTGAGGTCGTTTGCAAAATGGCTATTTTTAAGGGCCTGAATTCCATAGCGACTATTCAGAATTTTCAACTGGACATATCTTTTGATTCCCGCTATGAAATTTCGCTTTTTCGGATTCGTTGGAAAGAAAGTCACCATTAGATTCCATTATTTTTGGTTTCACTAAAATCCGGTTTGTTTTGCACCCGGTACATTCATTTGAAGCTTGAAATCGAATTATCGAACTACCGCGCCATTTTCAATTCCTTTTATAATTTAAAATAAATATTTATATTCTAACGACGATCTATATAATATATATTCGTTCGACTTATATTCAAAATAAATTTCTCATCGATATTATTTAAAATAATCTATTTTAAATATTCAAAATTCGCTAAAATTGCTAAAATAAAAATTTTAAACTGGCCCAGATTTCCGGGTTGTTGCAGTCTCCCCCACTTAAAACTTTTCGTCCCCGAAAAGGAACAAAGCCAAAAGTGGTTTGATCAATCAACTCTACGTTCGATCTGGCTTCCTTTCTCCAACTTTTCAGTTTCTGAGAATTTTCAAATTTTCAAAAATTTGGCTAACACCCTAAATTTTCGAAAAATTTCTCCATAACCTCCCCTGCACCGGGAGCCACGGGAAAATCCCGAAATTGCCATATAGGCCTTCTGATCTCAAAAAGAAAAAGAAAAGGCCAAGCGACTAGCCAATAGGCTCATAAAATCATCATCACCCAAACAAAACAGTAAATTATGTAGTAAACATGTACCTATTTGTCGGGAAAACAATTTTATTCTTCTGCTCTAGCCTCTTTGCTATGACCTGTTCAATGTAAGTACATGTATATGCAAGCAAATGCGACCAAATTTCTATAAAATTCACTATTTGATACAATTTGGCTATATGGTTCAAAATTTCAATTAATCAACCAATAATCAAACAACACAACCAGCAATCAATTAGTTGATTAGCTTTTGAAATTCATAACTTTGATATGTAGTCAAAAAAAAAAGTCAGATTTTTGATGCCAAATCACAACAATAGGCCCTATCTAGTTTCGGTTCTCACACCAGTCAATTGGGAATATATAGAAATCTCACTTTTGTCGCTCGAAAATAAATACTGGCGATGGTGCCCCGTCACCAGAATTATCCCCGGGCACTGGAGTGTAATTCTATATCTATCCAGTATATTAAAACTTTGAACACACGTTTGCAAGACATATATACAAAATCTTTATATATTGGACTGTCCAAATCAATATACAATAAATCATCAAATACGAATAAGTGACTTAAATTTTCAAAACAAAAATTGTTTTCATTTTAAAAAAATATACTCTTCACACTCGTTCTAGGATACTACTGACCCTATCTCTAACGAGTCATTCCCATTGGATATTACTAATCCAATATCTGATGAATTCTTCCGTATGGTTCTAGTGTGTCCTGTTCTCTGAGCTTTGTAAACCAAAGCTCTGATACCACGATGAAACGACCCGAACTTCCCCGGTCTCCGAAGAGAAGAGAAAGGACGAATTGTTTTGAGAACACGACAAATCAGAACGCAGACGGAAGAACATTTCATTGTATATTACAACAATTCATCAGAACACAGGAATATACAGAGTATAAATAAACATTACACAGAAATATCAGAGATTTAAATTACATTTAAATACATAGCAGTGGAAAATAATACAATACACAAATAGAAGAGATATACGGATACAAAGCTTTCCGGATATCATTCCAGCTGTAAACCAGGATCCTGTGAATATAAATCTGCAAAACCAAAACTACTAGCTGCCCGTGTCAAAATAAGGGCACCCAGAGTTTAGGTTAAAACAATAAACTCTAGGTCAGTCATGGGACTGGTGTGAGAACTAAAACAGTTATTAATCTTTGTTTTTAAAGTTAGGTAAATCAAGGGACCACGCCGTATAACACGGAACGGGTTTCCTCCCAAGAATACCAGTGCATAAAACAAACAACGCAATGCTAAATAAAGAAAAATGAAGCTGTTATAAGACCCAGGTCCTATCACACAATGCAACGCAAACCGGGGGATAGGGTTTTCCCTTATAACAGCCAAAGAATGCTTGATACATTTTAAAACAAATCATTTGATACTATTATCAGTGTATAGTGTATAAAACAATCTTCGAATCACAAGTATCAATCATAGGCGGCATGGGTACCATATATCATGTCGCCATACTAGTTCTACAATTAAAACCACAAGAGTCACGTATTTGGAAATTGGATTTCCATCTATGAACCGAGGAAAAAGATAGTCCTCAACCGATTCGAAACGCTCTAGCCCGCCCCTCAGGCAAGTACTCAGTCAAGCCTTTGGATCGTTAGGGCCGGTCCACCGATGTGGATTAAAATGCCTGAACACTGCGTTTCCCCGCCCTTTGGGGCGTAAATGAGCCAACAAATGGCTCTATCGGACCCGAATCGTCCGATCTAACCGAGGCGCCTCGCAACAGCAACAACCACACAGGTGAAAAGTATATAAATGTCAGGGCTGGTAGGTCACTGACACCACCCTAGCTAGAAAGAAACGCATGCCCTCCCTGAGGTCCGTCTCCCATTTTTGGTTCACAACCGGGGTGTGAGGCTCGCGAATTCACGTTACACAAAGCTGTGCCACACAGGCTGTGCTTTGATCATCACCACAAGACTTTGCTTTTCAACAGAAGCCTCGATCAATTGCATCTTACCATGCCACACAGACAAACCACTCTATGCAACCGATATCAGTCACACAGAATGAAATCTAATGTCAGACACACAGTCCATTTACAAGTCCGTTCTGGGTCAGAACGAAACCGGAGGCACTTTCCTCGCATATCCATCGATCTCCAAGCACATCTGGACGACCACCGATTGATCCCCTCATCTTGGGTGTACAGCCCAATCAAGATCATCAGTAATCACCCAAATGATGTGAAGACTTCCGGTCTTCCACCACCGTCTTCATCTTCGACTTATCGTCGTATCAGTTATTCAGGATGGGATACACCCGGTCTTTCCGAATAACTCGCGTATATTTTAAATAAGTGTTACACAAATACAACATATGCCTCATTCCAATTCATCAGTCACTAACCGTAAATTAATCAAGAGAATAATTTCCCAAATATTAACCCCGAAGGCCGAAACCAACATCAGATCAATATCCAGAAAACCATTCTGTTTGGCTAACCGACAGTTAGTTTCTAAATTTCACATTCATAGAGAAAGGTTCCCATTAATTTTATCCAAGATAAATTCCTCAAATTTATTCTTTAATCTATTTTTGAATGTCAATTCAACTAGTCGGGATTAACGAACCTTACCGAAGTAATCATTTGTTTTAATTTCCCAATCCCAACCTATTCATCCCATGAAGTAAAACTGGTAATACTTCATATCTAACACCACGGTGTTATCGGTAAATTCCATTACCATTTCACGTTCAAATCTAATTAAAGATTTAACTATCGCTTGGAGCAAAACTGGTGATACTCCATTCTCGATCATTTCAATCTAATTAAAGGTTCATTAAAACTCCACTTAGTTTTAATCTTTAACGGGGTTAAAGAATCAGTGTCATTTAAAACACGGTTCACAATAAACCAAAATCACATCACAATTATTATTGGGTTAAAGAACAAGTGTTATTTAAAACACTGTTCACGATAAACCCAAAAATCAATATCAATTCAATTAAATATTATTTAATTGGTACACTTCATTAATTCTAAATAAAAAGATTCAATCTTTTTCTCAACTGGATTCAAGAAGAGTGTTAATGAAGACACCATTCACGACAAACCAAAATCACATTTGATATTCAATACAAGGCTCTGAATAGAAAATATATTGGCTTATATTCAATATCAAATTCTACGATTAACAAATGTCGTATCGGAAATAACGATATAAATATATATCTTTCAAATTTCCATAACAACATCTGTACAGTCACGAATTCCAACATCGAAATATTCCGAAGACAATTTCGATTCAAATCCACTCCAATGCAATGATTGGAAATTCTGGTTATTTTTAAAATCCTTTTCAAATTCAATTTATTTATTTAAAAACAAATAGAATTTTAATTCATGTTCAAAACTAGTTCATTTCGATAGAAATCTATTTTTATCTTTTCAAATATGGAGTTTTTCATCCCAATTCTTCCCAAACCATTTCTTATGATTTTACACAAATTATTGACATTTTTAATGATTTTATCAAGGCCCGTACAGTCGATCTCCATCAATGGCCATCGAACTGCACTTACAGCGACCTTTTTTCAAATCTGATTTGGACATAATTCCAAATCCAACCGTTAGATTTCTAATTTCTCACATTTTTTAGAAAGCTCTTTTCGATACGAACCCAACGGTTCCGGTTTCAGGAGAATCCGATGGTCGGATCTCCCGTAATATCCGTTCGAAGTCAATGGTCGAAATTCGCGAACTGCCGCGGCGCGGCGCGTTCTATTCAGGCCATTATATTATATATATAATATATATAATATATACTTCGTCGATTTCCTTTAAAATGTGCTTTATAAATCGTTTTTAAATTCGTTTTAAAAACGGTTTCAACTTCATATTCAATTTCAAATCAAAATTGAATATTCCAGTATAAATTCGTTTTAAATTCATTTCAAATCGATTTCAATTCAAATTGATTTCTAATTCAATTTCAGTTCGTTTTCAATTCAATTCAATTTCAATTAGAATTCATTTATATTCAATTTCAATTCGAATTCATTTCTATTCAATTTCCATTCGAATTCATTTTTATTCAATTTCAATTCGAATTCATTTCTATTCAATTTCCATTCGAATTCATTTCTATTCAATTTCAATTTGAATTCATTTTTATTCAATTTAATTTGAATTTCAATTCTTTTCAAAATACCAGATTTTGAAATCCATTTCGATATTCATTATAAAATGAATAAAATCGATGTAAACATCGTTCACGTCAAAATGGCGTTAATCTAATCAACACGGCTTCATATATTTCTTAATTTCAAATATTCTATTTCAAATATTTCTATTTTAAAACTGGAATGAGGCCCAATCAATTACCATATAATATTAATTATATGGATTTTCTACCACACGTATATACAATAACAACGATGAATAATCAACCATCATCCAAAGTGCATTCCACACTGTATAAGCATCGAATAAAAATATTCAAAGCTTATAGCAGCCTGTCAATCAATCAATCGACATACAACTAATTATTGGGATTAGTGTACGTCAAATATCATCCCAATACCCGTGTGGGGTTTCAAACAATCAAACACAGATTTTATTTGTGCAGTTGGGCGATGTGTAAAATTTATCGTCCCAATCAATATCAGTCAAATGTGTGTATATAAACAAATCGTCCGATTTGTTTATTTTTATTTCTTTTCATATACACGTTAAAAATTCTATTTTTAACTATAAAATATTTTATTTCATTTCTCATCACATCACACAATCAACTACACATCAAAATTGAACAACCAAGCATACAAGCCGTCCATGGTCTGTGGACGACGGGTGTCGGGTGCTACTAAACACCGTCTGCATCCTAGTATATATTTCAACTAGAAATAAAGAAATTTAGAGTGAGGAGTTCTCACAGAATAGCTAATCCAACGCCACGACTCTTCTTATGTAGAAATCTTCGCCGTCCTTGCCTCTTGCCACTTTCTTTGCCCGTTTTCTCTACATATGTAAAAATCACATTTTTACTTCGCTATTCAATATATAAAAATCTAATTTTTACTTTGCTATTCAATATATAAAAATCGTATTTTTACTTCGCTTTTCAATATATAAAAATCGTATTTTTACTTCGCTATTCAATATATAAAAATCGAATTTTTTACTTTGCTATTCAATATATAAAAATCGTATTTTTTACTTTGCTATTCAATATATAAAAATCGAATTTTTTACTTCGCTATTCAATATATAAAAATCGTATTTTTACTTCGCTATTCAATATATAAAAAACGAATTTTTACTTCGCTATTCAATATATAAAAATCGAATTTTTACATCGCTATTCAATATATAAAAATCGAATTTTTGTTACGATGTTCATAAAATAAAAATCATATTTTTATTATCGCCACTATATAAAGATCATATTTTTATCCTTTCTATATTATAAAAACTATATTTTTAACCTTTCTATATTATAAAAACTATATTTTTAACCTTTCTATATTATAAAATTATACTCTTGTCATATTTAAAAAATCAAATCTTTATGATATTAAAATCATATCTTTTTGTTTTCAAAGCTCATCTCCTTTTGTTTTCAAAGGTCATCTCTTTTTATTTCTCTACACCATATAAAAAATCTAATTTTTATCTCCCTAATCTTTTAACGTTTAAAAATCAATTCTTTTAGGGTTTAAAAATCAATTCTTTTTCCACATAAAAATCGAACCTTTACTCTTCATAAAAAAACAAATTTTTATTACTCTAACATATATTTAAAAATCAGATTTTAAAACCATATAAATTATATTTTTCAGCTGAAATTAAAAAGGGTTAAAAATAAATAAATAAGGGGACTCACTGTACATCCACCGTTCCTGCTCCAGGTTAAAATCGAAGAAGCTCAGCCCCATAGGGCTCGAAATTGCTGCACTGGAGTTGACCGAACTCCGATCTGGAGTCACCCCTAGATGCGTTGGAGCGCCCCTCGCTGTCGCCTGGAGTGCTGGTCAGTGCGGCTTCGACGGAGGGAGGGAGGACTGAGAGAGGCGCTGGTTTCTCGGAACGAGGAGGGATGGCGCGCGTCGGTCTCGTGGCAGAAGGGAGGAGGATCGATGCGGGAAGGAGAAGAGGAGGAGGGAGATCGGATCGAGGCGGAGGGCGGATGAAGGTGGAGGAGGGTGGCGGATCGCGACGAGGTGGATGGTGGTTAGGGCAGCGACGGGTTTAGTTTAGGGTTTTTTTTTCTTTTTTCTTTTCTTTTCTGAATGGTGTAAGGGAGAAGAGGGAATGGGGGGGTTTATATAAAATATATATATTTAATTATTTATTGATTTCAAAATGCAACTTTTATTTTTGAACTCGAAATCGAACCCACCGCCTGTCGTCCATAGCTAATTACCCCGATTCCGAACACAATGGCATATGTATTGAAGGCTGATTCGATCGTTTCGATCAGTTTCCGTCAAAATCAAAATATAACTCTATATATTGAATTTGAACGCGCATTTCAATTTACCGGGGTCACATACTAACTCTAAAAATTCCAGAAAAATTATTTCTTGCTTCGTATTGATGATACGGTCCTAACAAAACTAGTTTTGTTGAATTATGAGACCATTTGAAAAATGGATAATTTCCAGTCGATTAAAATCAACTGAAACTGGTCAAACGCGTTTTCCTTTGCCACGCTCACATATTGATTCGAAAAATTATGAAAATTGGAATCTAGCAATAACTTGACATCGCGGATCCAACAAAAGTGGTTTCGTCGAAATCCGAGGTCGTTTGCAAAATGGCTATTTTTAAGGGCCCGAATTCCATAGCGACTATTCAGAATTTTCAACTGGACATATCTTTTGATTCCCGTTATGAAATTTCGATTTTTCGGATTCGTTGGAAAGATAGTCACTATTAGATTCCATTATTTTTGGTTTCACTAAAATCCGGTTTGTTTTGCACCCGGTACATTCATTTGAAGTTTGAAATCGAATTATCGAACTACCTCGCCATTTTCAATTCCTTTTATAATTTAAAATAAATATTTATATTCTAACGACGATCTATATAATATATATTCGTTCGACTTATATTCAAAATAAATTTCTCGTCGATATTATTTAAAATAATCTATTTTAAATATTCAAAATTCGCTAAAATTGCCAAAATAAAAATTTTAAACTGGCCCAGATTTCCGGGTTGTTACAAATCTGATGGCTGAAATGAATTGCTACACCTATAAAAACAACCTAAGACCTAGCCTCCTCTACACACAATTCTATTCTGCTTCCTCTCTGCCTCTGTTCTAAATAAAAATAAAAATGGCGTCGCTACTCTGCTGGAATCAAAACTAGAAGCTAGTCAACATCGACCTAAGCAACTCAATTCAAGCTAGGGATTAAAGCTCCTACAAAGATTCTACAACAAATTAAAGTTCTTTCTTTAATCCAACCAAGGGAAGTACAGTTATTTTCCGATATAAATGTTAATTCTGATTGTGACATGAATTGTAAATCTGAATCTAAGGATATATCTGTTCTGTTCTGTTTAGATCCATCTTATTCTGCATCTCTTTCCTCTTTCTGTTCTATAGCCAGACTACCCCGAGCCTGAGCTGATCTCGTAAGAGATTAACATACGCTAAAATGTTTGGGACAACAAAATGAATGATGCATAAATTGGGCATGACCAATAGGTGACTGATTTGAGGAAAGAACATGGACTGTGGCTAGAACATAAATCTGAGACATATGATTTGACATGTTATGTTTATAACATAAAAGGTATTGAACATATGATTTGTGTACACGACATAAAAAGGTATATAATTGGACATAAATATAGATTGTATTGAACATATGATTTGAGATAAAGGGAATATGGCTTAGGTATAAAGATTTACATCAAAGTAGGATATCTGTTATGTAAATAAACACCTAAGTAAGGGATCTTTGGGATATATGACATGCATTGTAATCTATGGCTATATTTGGTATAATTTATATATGGATCTTCTGTACTATGCAAGTTTAATAAAAATTGAAACATATGATATATGGTAAATTATGACCATAGTCTGCGCTATGTAAATTTAATGCAAACATGGGGTACATGATCATATTGTGAATCATGACTATTATTTATGCATGTGAACTTAGGCAAGATTTATAATTAGGCAAGATATGTTTGTGAAACTTTAAGGAATGATTAAATCTGTTATATTTGCCTAATTTGCTAGTTCGGTTATATTTGCCTAATCTGCTAGTTCTGTTATATTGCCTAATCTACTGCCTAGTCTGCTAGATTTGTTCATCTGCCAAATCTTTCATCTGCTAAGTCTGTTGAAAATGCCAAATCTGCTAAACTAAATCTGTTGAGATGCCTAATCGGTTATCTGCTAAATCTGCTAGTTGCTTAATCTGCTGAATCCGTTAAGTTGCCTAAATCTGTTATCTGCTATGTCTGTTAAGTGATATATTCAGTCTGTTATTGACATAATCTGAATTAGCTATGAATAATTGACATGTATATTAGGCGTGGGTATAAATGGTAAATCATTAATTAATTGGCCGCAAAGATAAACATGGCTAACTCGAGGTTAGAATGAGTTTGCGGCGTAATTCTGCCCGGAACCGCCCGACATATTCCAGTGGCTGCAAACAATAGGTTCTAATGTGAGAAGTTAGTCATAACGTGCTTGAAACCCGAGGTTAGACTCAGTTTGCGACAGAAATCTGCCCGGAACCAACCGGCCTAACCAGTAGCCGCAAACTGTCAGTCTAATGTGAGAGGTCTGGGCATTAATATTTAATTAATGAAAATCTGAGATAAATATGATGTCTAAAACGTGTTGGGAAGATAGGATTAAACCCACTAGACTGATGAATTTAATAAATCGGTTCCATGAATCTGTAGGCCCAATTACAAAGTTAGACAAATCTGAAAGTCTGTTAATCTGTAACTGGTTAATCGGTAAGTCTGTTAAATCTGTATATCTGATCCGTTAGTCTGAAAACTTGTCTGTGAACTGGTTGATCTGAATTTTGTATGGCTGAACTTGTAAACAAGTTAATCTGAAATCTGTTAGTCTGGGGACACAAGGTTAGGAGGGGAATTACTTGTGTCATCTGTTGTTTGGGACCCATATTTGTTAGTAACCCTTTCTGGTATCAAAACTTTGTAGGGTCCGGGCACGCTCACTGAACTAATTATAAGCGGTTCATTCTGATAATGGCGAGGGGTGTTGATGGTGCGTTCCAACCGAGTCATGTGCGTGCATGGATCGTGGTCTGCCTCTGAGGATGTAAGACGCCGTGACATCTGTAAATAGGTCTGTGCCAATTGGTTGTCACTTTAGGGAGTGATACACCCTACTGTGGGGTCGACACAGGATATTTATGTATTAGGGAGCCGATCGCTTGGGTAGGGTTTTAGGGTACACTTAGTTCTGTTTGTTTCTGTTTGTACCGTCTGTCTCTGTTGGGTGGCAACACCCGTCTGTTTCTGCATGGTACCGTCTGTTCGGGTGGTAAAGGCCCAATCACTAGTGTACACCTAATTCTTCATTCTGTTTCCGTGGGGATTAATTTGTTTCTGCTTCTGTCTGTTTCTGTTCGGGTGGTAAAGGCCCATTACTAGCACTCTCTTCTGTGGAAATTATTCTGTACCCATTTCTGTTTCAGTTTAGACATTAGGGTGGCACCTAATACTGTTATACTAGTATTAGTGCAGAGAAGTAAGATATAAATAAGAAGCATGGCTTGTCTACATCATTCTGTTTCTGCTGTTTAACCTATGTATATATGCTGCTCTTGTTACGGCCATCTCTTATCCAGTTTTGCTTTCATGTCATTATTATTATTATCTGTTCATATGCTGAAAGTCACTGGACTTGCCAGACTTTATGTTTGACCTTGCTTGTTTTCGCCCCTTTTCTTCCGTTTCCCCCCTCCAGGTTATTCAAGGAGGGAATACTTTAGCTTGATCCGGATTCCTTCTACTTGAAGTGCTTAACGTATGGCTTGGCTCTGTATAGCTTCCGTTCTAGGGGGATTATGATTTTAAAGTTTTGTACTCTGATGGCTTTTGAACAAGACTAATATATATGTACTTGAGTTTTTGGTAAAGTTGTATTCAAACTGATTTCTGTCCGCTGCAATAAAGTTATAAAGTTTTTCAAGTACTATTTTTATATCTGTCTTGTAATATTCTGTTCTGTTTACTAAAATGCTCCATCAAAGTTAAGGCATTCCCTTTTTGAGTGACCTTAACGGAGGTGGGTTGTTACACTTGGTATCAGAGCTGAAGGTTACCAAATTGGGTAAAGTTTTTGAAAACTATTTTCAAAATGGTTTTAAAAAGGAAGTATTTTCGAAAGTAAAGCCTATTTTTTGAAAAACATAATCCCCAAAAGCCATATATCTATCTTTTGATCCTCCGTTTGAATCTTTGTTTCCTTCTTTCTTCGGGGCTCCCGGCTTTCTGGGAGGTTACCTCATCGCGGCATGGTTCTGTAGGCTTTATAAGACTACGACACTAGTCAAAGGGCAAATAAACGCCCGACTTCCATTTGTAGCCGCAGTAGTCTCGCCTACGGCTAATTTTCTTTCGAGCTTTGTCGGATTTTCCGGGCGATGGAGGCAGATTTCGAGGGACTTGTCCACGTGTTACACTCAGATAGTAAAGATGAGAATGAGGGAGATTGGCTAAGGAGCACAACCCAAGGATGAGAAACTCATGGACATGGACTTGGTTCACAAAGGAGGCAAAAAGGAAACACAAAAGAAGGAAGAAAAGCCTGAAGATAAAGGAGGAGAAAAGTGCTTTACTTATGGAAGCTTGACTCCTTATGGAAGCTTGACTCAAGAGGAAGGACAGAGGACATGACCTACTTCGGGAAGGCAGGTGAATGCTCTCATAGTTGGTGGATAGGATAGAAGTAGGAAAATTTCCGTAGAGAGTTTTGTTTCCTTATCTGATTATTGAGTTAGAACTCTTTCCGATTATGGCATTCTGATTTTGTAGTCGAGTCTCTGCACTTTAATACTAGTCTTGTTTCTGATCTGGTTATAGTCTCAAACCCTATAGGGGTTACGACTCATCTTCTGGTGATAGGTTGGGGTTTGAGGATATCTGTGTTAGACGTCAAGTATGACGCATACATTCTGAGTTTTTGTGGGATATGATTTGATCATGCTTAGCTTCCTAAGAATCATTAGGGGACCTGATCTGTACTGGTAGTCTGCAAATATCTGAATAATTCTGATTCCCAGTTCTGACATTGTCTAAAGAGGGTAATCCTCTGGGTGTCAATCTGATGTTGGTTTCGGTCTTCGGGACCGATACTTAGGACCCATGTCTAATGGGAACCAAGTTTTTGTTTTATCTGTACTCGCTTCCATCATTCGACTGTATCCTATCGATCGAATCTTCGAACTTTAGGTAGAAACTAATGGGTGTAAACATGTGTTTGAGACATGTTATGTTTGATGGTTGTAAGTGGTTGCTCGTGGATGCATACACACACACTAGGCACTAGATCGGCTCGAAAACACTCTCATACTGCATATGGATGTGTGAGCATTTTCAATTTTTGTGGATGCAAAATGATTGACTCAGCACATGGATGTTGCATATGACTGAATGGTTGTGCATTCATATAGAAATGATATGTATCGAGTAGGAAAATTGCATACATGTTGGACTCATGGCACTGGCATAGTTCGCATTAAGGAGGTCAACTGAATCAGTAGACCATCTGATCTTTGCATTAGACAAGGAACATATACACACACTTCTTGCATATGTTCATACATCATTAGAAATCTCTTAAGGACAATGAATGCCTGTGATTGGTGATTGAGTAGATGGATGATTGGATGGTAGGACACATTCTTCTTAACTTGAAGATTTCGGGGACGAAATCCTTTAAGGAGGGGAGAATGTAACACCCCACATTTTTAAGTATAATTAAAAATGAAATAAAATATATGAAAATATGCTTATGATAGGTAAATAATGGTGATGCATAAGAAGAATTAATCAATGCATGAAAGGGAAGAAAAATTAGTTCGATAGCGGTGTGTGTAACGGAAAAGATAGTAAAATGAGGATAATTAATTTAATAACCAGGAATAAGGTAAAATGGACATCACCATTGCGTTTATCTCGAAATTTGAAATGAAATAGAGTCCGAGTTTTCAAAAATCGGAGTCCGGATGAAGAAGTTATGGCCTATAGAAGATTCAGAAGGTTTCGGTCAGCACGGAACTGGGCAGGTTGACGTGGGGGCCAGGTCGACCAGGGGGTCGACCTGGGAGTCGAACACCCCCATGGGGGTCGACTATAGTGTCGACGTCCCCCTACAGGTCGACCTGGTCGGCCTGTTTCGGTCCATAACACGTTTTTGAAGCCCAGGGTCGATTTTTGATGGTCCGGATTGGTTTTAGGGTTAATCTGATGTCTGAAATGAATTGCTACACCTATAAAAACAACCTAAGACCTAGTCTCCTCTACACACAATTCTATTCTGCTTCCTCTCTGCCTCTGTTCTAAATAAAAATAAAAATGGCGTCGCTAATCTGCTGGAATCAAAACTAGAAGCTAATCAACATCAACCTAAGCAACTCAATTCAATCTAGGGAATAAAGCTCCTACAACGATTCTACAACAAATTAAAGTTCTTTCTTTAATCCAACCAAGGAAAGTACAGTTATTTTCTGATATAAACGTTAATTCTGATTGTGACATGAATTGTAAATCTGAATCGGAGGATATATCTATTCTGTTCTGTTTAGATCCATCTTATTCTGCATCTCTTTCCTCTTTCTGTTCTGTAGCTAGGCTACCCCGAGCCTGAGCCGATCTCATAAGAGATTAACATACGCTAAAATGTTTGGGACAACAAAATGAATAATGCATAAATTGGGCATGACCAATAGGTGACTGACTTGAGGAAAGAACATGGACTTTGGCTAGAACATAAATCTGAGACATATGATTTGACATGTTATGTTTATAACATAAAAGGTATTGAACATATGATTTGTGGACACGACATAAAAAGGTATATAATTGGACATAAATATAGACTGTTTGAACATATGATTTGAGATAAAGGGAATATGGCTTAGGTATAAAGATTTACATCAAAGTAGGATATCTATTATGTAAATAAACACCTAAGTAAGGGATCTTTGGGATATATGACATGCATAGTAATCTATGGCTATATTTGGTATAATTTATATATGGATCTTCTGTACTAAGCAAGTTTAATAAAAATTGAAACATATGATATATGGTAAATTATGACCATAGTCTTCGCTATGTAAATTTAATGCAAACATGGGGTATATGATCATATTGTGAATGATGACTATTATTTATGCATGTGAACTTAGGCAAGATTTATAATTAGGCAAGATATGTTTGTGAAACTTTAAGGAATGATTAAATCTGTTATATTTGCCTAATTTGCTAGTTCGGCTATATTTGCCTAATCTGCTAGTTCTGTTATATTGCCTAATCTACTGCCTAGTCTGCTAGATTTGTTCATCTGCCAAATCTGTCATCTGCTAAGTCTGTTGAAAATGCCAAATCTGCTAAACTAAATCTGTTGAGATGCCTAATCTAATAAATCTGCTAGTTGCTTAATCTGCTGAATCCGTTAAGTCGCCTAAATCTATTATCTGCTATGTCTGTTAAGTGATATATTCAGTCTGTTATTGATATAATCTGAATTACCTATGAATAATTGACATGTATATTAGGCGTGGGTATAAATGGTAAATCATTAATTAATTGTCCACAAAGATAAACATGGCGAACTCGAGGTTAGAATGAGTTTGCGGCGTAATTCTGCCTGGAACCGCCCGGCATATTCCAATGGCCGCAAACAATAGGTTCTAATGTGAGAAGTTAGTCATAACGTGCTTAAAACTCGAGATTAGACTCAGTTTGCGACAGAAATCTGCCCGGAACCAACCGGCCTAACCAGTAGCCGCAAACTGTCAGTCTAATGTGAGAGGTCTGGGCATTAATATTTAATTAATGAAAATCTGAGATAAATATGATGTCTAAAACGTGTTGGGCGGATAGGATTAAACCCACTAGACTGATGAATTTAATAAATCTGTTCCGTGAATCTGTAGGCCCAATTACAAAGTTACACAAATCTGTAAGTCTGTTAATCTGTAACTGGTTAATCGGTAAGTCTGTTAAATCTGTATATCTGATCCGTTAGTCTGAAAACTTTTCTGTGAACTGGTTGATCTGAATTCTGTATGTCTGAACTTGTAAACAAGTTAATATGAAATCTGTTAGTCTGGGGACACAAGATTAGGAGGGGAATTACTTGTGTCATCTGTTGTTTGGGACCCATATTAGTCAGTAACCCTTTCTGGTATCAAAACTTTGTAGGGTCCGGGCACGCTTACTGAACTAATTATAAGCGGTTCATTCTGATAATGGCGAGGGGTGTTGATGGTGCGTTCCAACCGGGTCATGTGCGTGCATGGATCCCGGTCTGCCTCTGAGGATGTAAGACGCCGTGACATCTGTAAATAGGTCTGTGCCAATTGGTTGTCAGTTTAGGGAGTGATACACCCTACTGTGGGGCCGACACAGGATATTTATGTATTAGGGAGCCGATCGCTTGGGTAGGGTTTTAAGGTACACTTAGTTCTGTCTGTTTCTGTTGGTACCGTCTGTCTCTGTTGGGTGGCAACACCCGTCTATTTCTGCTTGGTACCGTCTGTTCGGGTGGTAAAGGCCCAATCACTAGTGTACACCTAATTCTATATTCTGTTTCCATGGGGATTAATCTGTTTATGCTTCTGTCTGTTTCTGTTCGGGTGGTAAAGGCCCACTACTAGCACTCTCTTCTGTGGAAATTATTCTGTACCCATTTCTGTTTCAGTTTAGACATTAGGGTGGCACCTAATTCTGTTATACTAGTATTAGTGTAGAGAAGTAAGATATAAATAAGAAGCATGGCTTGTCTACATCATTCTGTTTCTGTTGTTTAACCTAAGTATATCTGCTGCTCTTGTTACGGCCATCTCTTATCCAGTTTTGCTTTCATGTCATTATTATTATTATCTGTTCATATGCTGAAAGTCACTGGACTTGCCAGACTTTATGTCTGACCTTGCTTGTTTTCGCCCCTTTTCTTCCGTTTCCCACCCCCAGGTTATTCAAGGAGGGAACACTTTAGCTTGATCCGGATTCCTTCTGCTTGAAGTGCTTAACGTATGGCTTTGCTCTGTATAGCTTCCGTTCTGTGGGGATTATGATTTTAAAGTTTTGTACTCTGATGGCTTTTGAACAAGGCTGATATATATGTACTTGAGTTTTTGGTAAAGTTTTAATCAAACTGATTTCTTTCCGCTCCAATAAAGTTATAAAGTTTTTCAAGGACTGTTTCTATATCTGTCTTGTAATATTCTGTTCTGTTTACTAAAATGCTCCATCAAAGTTAAGGCATTCCCTTTGTGAGTGACCTTAACGGAGGTGGGGTGTTACATGACTGGTGTAAGTAAACTCAAATCATTTGTTTAACTTTTCAAAATCCTTTTGAACCAAAGGATGATCGTAAGATCGATCCACACATAAACACGGATGGTTTTTACCTTACGATAACCCAAATATTTTTCTAAAACGATACTTGTCTGATATTATAATAATGTCTAGATCAAGTAAATAGAAATCTAGCAGAAACGCTTTCATCTCACGTTCTACATTTATTAGATACAATCAAAACCACGGGCTCTTATTAGGGAATGGATTCCAACTATGACAAGGTATGGATCCACCTTCCGATCAGTGTACTCTAGAAGCGATACACTGGAGTTCAACAAGAACATCTTGTAACTCGGCCACACATGACCGACCACTCATTTCTCTTGAGTGTATCGAATATATTGTCACCTACGATTGCTAGCAATATAACTGTTCCCAGGAGATACAAAATTAAAAGGGGTAACAAATATGAATATTCTCTAGATGGTGACAATATACTCTAATTGGGTGTGGCCCACATAGTCATGCTGCGTGCCCGATTTCTGTCATTTCCCATTTGATGAGGCTTGAGGTCATAACGTATCTTTTAACAGATCACTCCTTCATTTAATTTGAATGCCACATCGTCATACCCATCAAATCACAAAATGATTCCCCTAAAAATACCATGGGTATAAGCTAAGCGAAACGAATTCCTCTGCCACCAAAGTAAATACATTTGAAACAATCAACTTACGCGATCTACCAGAGACGTTCGTCCATTCAAGTTCTCTTGGGATTGGACAATCCGAAGGCACTATTCCATAAACAGGACAACCCTTGCATAACTCCATCTTCAATTATCTTCAACATATTTGATTCGCAATGCTAATGCCATTTTTAGATATGATATCGGATCCCGGTCTCTCCGTATTGACAACGGAAATGGTCAAAATCTTCGATAGTCGGTAATTTAACTATCAATGGAAAACATGTGTGCAACCAACGATATTATTTCTAGATGGAAATTCTATCGATCAATCATCAATCAACATTCATTCATTTCCCTATTTCTCGTTTCCATATATTCATCAAATCCTTATTTTCTAATTTTAGAAAATATACGTTATTAACTTTGGAAAACGTTTCCATTTTTGATTTACGCATCAATATCTTCCCACCTCTATCAGTTCCTAACTGTAAACTAGTAAGAGAGCAAGTTCCCAAGCATAAACCCCGAAGGCTGAAACCAACATCAGACCGATATCCCCATAAAGTCAGTCAATTCAACTAATTTCCTGTCAGTTTCTAATTTTAGTACTTCCATTTTAAATTCCTATTTCAAACCCCACATTCCTTTATAATATTTTATTTGCAAAATATTTACTTTAAATCAATATCATGTTGCACCCGTGTTCGAAGCACGTGTCTAGACCTTCCTAATGTAAAATTCTCTTTTTATAAAACTCTATTCATTTTCCAAATATTTTCTTTTTCATATTTCTATTTATTTTATAAATATTTCCTTTTATAAAATTCTATTTATTTTATATAAATCCTTTTATATAATTCCATTTATTTCCCAATTTTCCATTATTATATGTTCCAATATTTCTTTTTCAAATATTACCTTTTCTATTCAATATCCACTTTGAAATTCCTTTTTATAAATCATTTGATTTTATATAAATATCTTTTATTTTCAACATACACATTGAAAATTCCCATTTTAAATTCAAGTATTATATATGGTATTTAAAAAACCAAATAACAATGATCGATATCATTTAACACACATAATCAACCACAGATTATACATCACATCATATATTACAATATATGAAAAATAGTAAAATAAATGTTGAGGAATCCAGTTGGATCCCTCCGACCTATTTCCCTACATCCACAGATGTTACACAATATAAATAACATCGATTTCATTTCGATATGAAATATTCTGATAAATAGAATCAATATTTGATTTATTATTTATATATATTGTTATCTATAATTTCAACCAATACATAAGCAATTCAACCAAACAGTTAACACAAAGCCATCAACAGATAATTATTAGTTTTGAGAATACATTATAAAAATATAACTGTTCAGAGCTGTGAGTAAAAACTCACATTGGACGATCATCGTTAATAACGATAACCATTGCTTGATTAAGACAGACAATTTAGTTTACTATAAATTGTAACGAGCTCCGAATTACTTCTCGTCGGTTCCATGTTGTAGTGTCCGTCCTTACGATCCCAATGGATCATGTTTTGCTGAATTCTGATAATGTATGAATAAGTTATTCAATTTACAGTTATACGAATATTTTTTTAAATTAAATTAAGACTTAAATTCAAATTCCTAAATTGGGCCTTAACCATTCAATACCGTCGGCCCATGTTCCTTCTTACCCAACCCGTTACTCCTTCTTCCTCTTCTCTTCCACAAAGCCGTGCTCCAAAATTTGGTTCCAAACCATTGCCAACATTTTACAAAAATCAAAACTCATCCCTTGTTCTATTAAAAAATAATTGAACACCACCAAAATTCCTCTTTTCAAATGATCATCTCCCCCATACCAAAAACATCCCATTCAAATGCCACCCTGTACATCGCGTTGCTCAATTCAACGCAGAAAAACTGCTCCACCATTTCGGCATTTTCAGACTCCGCTTCCTCCCTTCTTACACCAAAAAAAATGAACGGAGACCACCTTTGTCTTCCCCATCATCTCCTCCTAACACCCGTACCATTTCTTCAACACTTGATCGACTCCTGCATCTCACATTCGCCAGCCCTGCTTCGCCATTACAGGAAACCAACCGACATCCTTTTCAACCATTAACCCTCAAACTTTGTACACGAACTCGATTTCCACCCCCTCATTCCAAAAATAAACATGGATTCAATCATCGTTGCTTTAAACTCGACCTATTTCCAACCATAAACTCGCTGCCCCTAAACCAAACGACGGAAAAATTGATGCGAGTTCCACAAAAGAACTACTGCGTTGAAGAGCATCTTGTGATGAATCCAAAAATGTATATATATTGGTTTTAGGATTTTTATTCGGTTTTATTTGAATTTTTGAGGGTCGAACTATTTACTGAAAGATGAACACGGAGACGTGTTTTGCTTTTGACTAAAGAAAATGAAGTACTAGGATTAGGAGAAGGGTACGGGGTATTTATAGGAGATTTAGATTTTTCGAATATTATATTAAATTATAATCAACTGCTGTTTTTATTTGTCCTTTAAAATTCGTGTAATCACACATGATATCGAAAAATCACAAAACTGGACATGCAGCTATAGTTCGACATTACGGACCCAACGAAACTGGTTTCATCGAATTCTGGCTTCGTTTGCTCACACAGCGTATTTTTAACCATCAAAATACTGACTGTTTTTCACATTAAAAATCCGTACGGCCACATACTAACCCCAAAAATAACGAAAATTGAAATCTAGCAATAATTTAATATTTTGGATCCAACAAAATTAGTTTCGTCGAAAACGGAGGTCATTTGCAAAACTGGCTATTTTTAAAGCTCTAAATAACCCATTTAAATATATAAATATATTCAAAAACAATTAAATTAAATAAAAATAATTTAATATTATCGTATATATCCACAATAGAATATCATACAACGTCAATTGGATTTATAACTCGTTATTTCAAAATTCCCAGTTATATCGATAATCGATTTATATATAAAATCCTTTTATAATATAGATATATATTTATAAATTTCAAAGGAATTCCATAGCGACTTTTCTATAATTTGATTTGGACATAAATCAAAATCTACACAATGAAATCCTGAATTTTCTCTTCCATTAGAAAAATATACTTCACCAGCTCCGAACGTTTCCTGTTTCACAGAAATCCGATTTAAAACGGATTCTGTATATTCAATTGAAGTTCAAATCGCCAAATAGCGAACTGCCGCGCCATTACGGGATCAATTATAATTATATTATAATTATACGTTCAAACTTCATTTATATAATATATTCGTGAATATAATTCAACTGTAAACTGAATTATATATTTTAAATAATCCAAATTACACAATATTGTGAATTCCACTATTTTTGATTATTTCTGAAATTAAATATATTATTTAATTATTTAATTCAATTAAATATTCACTATTATTTAATTCTATGACGTTTCAAACCTCTAAATCGTTATTTATATAATTAAATAAATAAATAAATTATTCTATCGCTAAAATACGAGTCGTTACAATAAGATTTGTGGATTTTACGTGGTAAGTGTTTTCGGTGGGTATAATTGGTAATTTGGTGTAAATTTATGTCAGAATAAAAATTTAAAAATGTAAATTTAATTGTAAAATATTAATAATGTAGATAATACGAATTTTTTGTGTATTGGTGATTTGTGTATTATATAGAAACATTTGAAATCACCAATTCATATGTTATGTCAATTTACACAAGTTTAAAATGAAATGTTCGTATTTTGTTAAATGGTAGAATTTGTTGTAAAATACAAATATTAGTGTTAAAAAGCCTTTAAAATGTTTTAAGATTTGTGTTTGTAATTTCACTAAGCATGTAATTTATTAAACGGTGGTAAACATCATGAAGAAATAGCGTTTAGCTAAGTTAATATGGGATAAAAATGTGTTAAATGTCTTAAACACTTACGAATTAGCCTAATTAGTTAATAATTGGGCTTAATTACTTAGTTTGGACCCCTAATAGATTATTAACTGAAGAATAATCCAGAGAGACACACATAATAAGTTATTTTTCTCGTGAGCATTCTTCCTCTTCCATTTCTAAGTTTCCAGCAAAAGAAACATAAGGAAACTTTACCGTTGTTTACAAGTAAAGCTCTCAAAACCTCCAAGATTGTTGAATATAGTTGTTAACAAACATCTACGGTAGGAAATCTATACAAAAACACAAATTTATTCCATCGCCTTCTCTGATTTGTAAAATACTTAATGTAGGTTGTGCTTTACTCTTTGCATGTTGTTGTAATGAGTTATACAAGTAAAAAAGCCTCCATCTTCCTTGCATTTGAGCTTCCAACTGACTCAGTTCAATCTCATTTTTACTGTAACTAAAGGTGAGTGTTGACTCACATCTTATAGTTACAGTGATAATTTTTTTATTTGATTTGAATCTGTGCTTGAATGGTTGAAATCTATAAAAGTTCTATGCAAATTCCAGTTCTATTGTGCAAGCAGCCAGGATGCCCCTTTGAGATACTACAATTTTGTCATGCTTTGATAGAGTTATGTCATTTCAGTTTCTATTCATTGTTGAGTACATTGTTTATGAGCCTACAAAGTTTCAGGCTAATCTGATCACTGAAACTATGTTTAAACCGTCGTCAAAATTGAATACAAACACTATTCTTGACTTGGAGAAATCGCATAGGATGGTTCGACCCAAAACAGTGATCTATCGATCCTAGTGTCGAAGCATCATAAGTGTGGGTCGGCAGGGGTCAGCCCACCTAGTGCAATTTTTATAGGAATGTTATCCTGCTTGCTGTGTTAATTTCTGAAGCCATCAGCCTACTAAAATTTAGTCTGCTGTTGATATTCATGAAAATATTCCACTTTATTTTGTATTAACTTTGTCTTAGTAAACTAAATTTATGCCATGACCAGTCCGAATCCTGGATTCATGGAGATTTTTGATGGTTATTTGATGTGTTTTATGATGGTTTTCGATGGTATTTCATACATGTGCACGTCTTTAAACTAGTTTTTCTATACGCATATAAATATCGTATTCTCTAATCTTTGGGATAAAATGATTTCCTTGCTTTGGTTTTTTATTTGAATTTCCTTAAAGCAACTGTACAACTATATTTCGAATTATAAGAGTTTTCGAAGAATAAAATTAGTGGGTTTTGAAATAGTTTTATAAACCAATTTTTGTAAAACCAAATATTTCAATATATAAAACTCACATCTTCGAGAGAGCATAATGGAAATTGAACGTTAATCTTAAAACCCATGGTATGGGACTCAATCGGTTAATCCCAAACTCGTCTGATTGAAGCTAATGATCTGATGTTTTGTTGATCATCAAATTTCTGATGATTTCTGTTGTGGAGTTGATTACCAGGTTGTAAACCAGTGGTAAGAATGTGTGGTATGAGACACATAGTTACCACTGCTTGGGTTATTGACTGTGAGTCTGTAACACATATTGTTATGTCAATACCTGTGGAGGTTAGGTCCCGTATGTATGTAAATATACTTACAAAGTTGTTCATTGTTTGTTTTATGGTGAAGGATGGTGAGTTAGAATAAGGGATTTTGGGTCACCTATTCAAATTATTGAACCGGTGAGCTTCGACAAAGTGAAATTAAATCTCTCAATTTTCGGTGTGGTCGGGTTGTTGGGTCACGAATGGAGGCTAACGAATCTCCTAATATATGATACTTGGCAAAGCTCGGGGGGAGTTTATTTGCTCGTGCAATATTATGTTGCTTCGAATCTAAATTTGTTTCTTTGTTGAACTTTTTTTTGGGTCCAGTATTGGTGCACTGATGACTTAGTACTTATGATCTCATATAACTTTGTTGTTTTAGATCCAAATGTTGATGCTTGATGATTTTGACCTCATAGTCATACATTGGTAATTTGCTAATATTGGATTTATATCCATATATTATGATGATTTGGAGTTTGTTGTTGATGATCACTTAGGAATGCTTTATACTCCCTTGAGTTTATAGGTGTTGACCTTGATGAATTCGATATACTGAATTTTGTTGTTATTTGGTGATCACTGCTTGCACTTAACTTATAGCTAGTACGTTACCTAGAAAGAAACTCCATATTGTTGTCACATTATTCCCATGTCTTTACACATCCCTTGGAGTTACCTTATTAACTCTTCTAAATGGAGAGTTACTTCTCAGGTCTTTTGTTATCTTTATAGATCATTACTCACTGTTAAC
The DNA here is from genome assembly GCA_030737875.1 of Allium sativum. NCBI lineage: Eukaryota > Viridiplantae > Streptophyta > Magnoliopsida > Asparagales > Amaryllidaceae > Allium > Allium sativum. Next base: position 7,821,767 of record CM060912.1, read on the forward strand.
TAAACTAACCAATGTGTGTTAATGCTCGAGTCAGAATGAGATCTTGTAGGTAGCTGTTGAAGGTGTCTCCTTACTACTTAGCTTGACTTATAGATGGACTCCTTCACTTTAATTCGCTTTAGGCGAATCTAGTCTTTACTATATATTCGTGATATACACTTTTTGTTGTACATATTCTTTTACGGGGATGATCTGTGTATTATTATTTTGTACTATATCTGATGTATGTATATGTATGTATCTATAATTGTGGTACTGTTCTATGAACTATAAAATATTATGCAATATATGTCTTGTTTTGAACTGATCCTGTAGCCATCGTAGTTTTGTATATTGTATAAGTATTAAGCATGTCAAAACACATGAATTTTTTTTCACTTTGTTGACATATTTAAGGCTTGTCAACACAAAACTAGGAATGATCGTTCATAACAAGCCCTATTCTCCACTCTAATAGACAATATTATTCAATAATGCTCTTTATTAGTGTGGGTCTCGGGGTAGAGGCATCACATAAACTTGCCATATATAAGCTCATGGCATCCTTAAGTCCAATGTATAATCATTATTATTATTAGTTAATTTCTTCGATTAAATAGATTTTTTTGGGCCAAGGAAGAATTATGAACTCCTCACCTTATGTTAATTTGGGTGTTGCCCTTAAGAAAATAAAAACAAGATGAGAAAAATGTAAAACAAAAGCGGGTACGAATGAATTTTTATTTGAAATGCAAACAAACAACAATGCAAGTAAATAAAAACATAGTTAAGAATACACAATATCAGATCATGCATAATTTATTCACAAATTAATTTAGCAGGGATTTTTCTAAAGCAACCAACCAGTTTTCACCAGGCAAATAGTTCCTCCAGCTTAGACAACCTGAAATAAAGAGCTAAATAATGAGAATATTTTTTAGAAACAAAAGCAAAATAAAGGTAAATGATTTTTTGTTGGAAGGATAAAATTAAAACCAAAGAAAATGGATTTATTATATCGGAAAATAACGTGAAGGACAAATTGTTTGAAAATTTTAACCATAAGGACAAGAGACTAAAAATTTATTCAAAAGGACAAAACATAGCCCAAATTTATTCAAAAGGACAATACATAGAAATTTAATTTTTTTTTTAAAGGTATCAGTTTGCTCTCTACTGCTATTAGGTAGCAGTTTTGTGTGTCTGAAGGTATCAGTTTTTAACCTACAACTTATGGGTAGCAGTTTTGTGTGTCTGAAGGTATCAGTTTTTAACCTACAACTTATAGGTAGCAGTTTTGTATACTTGGAGGTATTAGTTTTACATGTAACGGATTTTTTTACAGAGAATGACAGTGGGGGATGGAAACGTTGTCAGAATATAGGAGTTGAACTGTTTGGTAGTGTGATGAGATTGTAGATACATTTGAGACTTTTATGTTTAATCGTTGAGGTCTAATGGGATTGCAAAGAGAGGTTGTTTATGGATGTATAATGGTGGTTTGTTGGTGGGCTGTTTATGTATACGAGGATGTGGAGATGAAGTTTGGTTAGGGGTGAAGAAGGATGGCTTGAGTGATTTGGGAGATTGGAGTTGCAGTGATGGATAGGTATTGCAGTTCGACAATATAAAACTATTACATGTAAAAATGATACCATAAACAATATAAAACCGTAAAACCAAAAACTAATACCCAACTACATGGAAAACTGATACCTAAAAATTTGCAAAAAACTAAAAATAAAAAAATTATGTGTATTGTCCTTTTGAATAAATTTGGTCTATGATAAATTTTTAGTCTCTTGTCCTTGTGATTAAAATTTTCAAACAATTTGTCATTGTAAATTAATTTCCCTTTATAATAAGGAAAAACCCAAAAGAAAGTCAATGGAAAATTTATTATTGTTTGAAAACTTTTTGAATTTTTTATAATATTCCTTTATTTAAAACAAATAGAAGTTAAACGAAACAAAGGAATCAAAACAAATTTTTAAAGGAGAAACTTAAAAATAAAAGAAAATTAAACAACAAAAAACACTAAAAGAAAGGATTAAAAAACACTACACTTCACACATGCATACTATAATTTCAGTCAAAACTGGACCCATTTAAATTCCCTACCCACGCGTTATTATATCGCTTCAGTTTCAAGATCAATGCAAACAAACGCAAAGTTAAAAATCCAAAGCGACGACTTCTAAGGGCTCGTTTGGCTGCATAAGAATATGTAACTTTATTGCTTTTTGATAGCAAAATCAAAAAAGCCCATATGGATCCATAATAAGTTTGGGCTTTAAGAAGCTGCTTTTCCACTTATTTGAGAACCAAATATTTTTTGCTTTTTTCTTTCGAACTCCATTGCACGAAGCGACTTCGTGGCCACGTACTTTACAATAAGCGTTCTATGGCGATTTTTATGTTCTACATCCAACCAAGACGCTGCTAAATTTCTTCCATATTTTATAGAAAGGTACTCTCTTTCTTCTCTTATTCCTTTTCGATTCTCCTAATCTACCATTATTTTGTTCATTTTTTTGTTTCCGTTGCTAATTACGGTTACTCGTTTCAAGCTGGTACTGTTTAAATTTTGATTCATAGAATTGTATCAAGGTGTTGTTATATTGTGCTTATTTTACTGGATAATTTGGTTGTGATTTTATTGGGTTTGAAATTTTCTATATTTCAACCTAGTTGTTTTACATGTATTACTGGAAGAAGCTCACCTTAATAAACGAAAAAAGTATGAAAATTAGCATACAAAATATGAATGATTCTCAAATAATAGTTATAGTCATGTTTTAATAGAAAATTAAAACTAATGCGACATGCAGATTATCTTGAAAAATGAATTAATTCAATTTGGTTTAGAAACTATGTGAAACAGAACCATGTCATAAAAGCATAGTATTTTATTTTTTTGCATAAATGAAAATCTTTGTACAAAATGATAGCACCTTACATTGATTTATAGTTAGCATATGTACGCTAATTTGAAGTAATAGAGTTCTTGCGTTATTTTCATCCGTTTAAACTTCTTTTGCTGCAACATGTGGCCTGACAGTTCAATTGAGTGGCATGTCTTGTATGCACTAGTAACACCCAATCAGCTTCAAGGTGTTACCCTAGATCTTGCGTGACAGTTCAATTTTACGACTGTAAGCTAATTTTGCAATCAACACTTCATTTTTATTTTCCAATGTTCACATCAGTGGCAGGAAGAATGAACAGTTCTATACATACTTGTTTACATGATTGGCAGGAAGGAAACTTTGTACACATACTGCCTTACCTTTGAGACCTTAGAATTTCAAAGGTATGGCAGCATCTCCAGATCAATATTTAGTTGCATTAGTTGCCCCATAATAAATGTTGTTATTCAAGTACTAGTATTATATTTCAATTTAACAAGAAATAGAGAATATTTAATTCGACTCCTAAGCGGCAAGGAGCAATATTCATAGAATTTGTCATCTATTCATACAATACATATTCATACCTGTGAGCTAACTGATTAGCATGTATCTTTTTAAATTTTAAGTACCAATAGAGAATACAAAAGCAGATTTTAGTTGTTGATTAGGCATCAAGTCATATGACAAAATTCAATACATCATCCAAATTAACCATAAGGTTTCTTGGTAGTAATCGCAGATTATTCATTTGCGATATATTTATATTTAGGACTTTTTACCCATGTAGCCCTATTTAAAAATAGTATTACACATATAGCCATGTTTCAGAAGTTATTACAAATATAGGCCTGTTCGTTAAAATACAAAGGCGAGTTTCCAAAATTCGCCTTTGTATTTTGCCCACACAACCAACTTCCACACAACCCCATATTAGAACGATTGTATATTAAAATCGACGCTCAGTTTATACTATATGAAAATCCTGCATAAACTATTAATAAATCGTTATGGTTTATAAACGATTCCACAGCGACTTTCTGAAGATTTGATTTGGACATAGCTAAAGATACGTACTATGAAATCTTCACTTTTCTCTTCCGATATAAAAATATAGTTCATTAGATTCTAACGTTTCTTGTTTCAAAGAAATCCGACTTTGAGCGAATCATATATATTTAGTTAAAGTTCAATGCGTATAACTACGAACTACCACTACGGTATTAGCCCGTTTTTAATTATACCGTAAAGTGTACATTCAAATGGAGCGAATTTCATAAACTGAATAACAACAAATATTAACTAAAACACTGATTACATGACATCGTAACCCCGAAATAAGTTCTAAAACTTAGGAGACAACATATGCTAACACGAGAGTAGATACTATATCTTAGAATACAGCAAATGCTAATTAGGAAAACAGTACGATAACCAAACTACATCTGACGTTGTTCTTGGGATGTGAAGCGGCTTAATCATCACGGTTAAAGCGCAATTGTTCAAAACGTTATGGAGTTGTCTATTCTATTGTTCAAGTTCGTTTGCATATCTTATTCCCCTTTGCCCTATCGGTTTGTCTGTCCATTCCGTGTAATTGCACCCGTTCGGATAGGCTGGACATTGCAGAATGCGACGACCAATATCGTTGCCATCTGCTCGAACCACAGCTTCAACTTGATAACCGCAGTAGCAACAAACTTGATAAGAGTCACCTTCCTGTTCAGTAGGGATTGGAACATATGGTACTTGATAAGAACCAACTTCTTGTCATGGTACAACGACGGACTGTTCATGCATGTATTGAACATTTGGTACTTGGGCTTGATGTGGAGGTTGGACGGGCCGTTGTTCGGACGGTGGTCCAAGCAGAGCGTCCAGTTCGTTTAGAAACTCGAGCTCATCTGCAAGCGCTTGAAGTTCCATTCGTTCGTACGCCTCTTCCTCAGAGTCTGGAGATGATGGCCAAGAAGGTATAGTTGTGGTAAAGCACAAAGTGGTTTGAAACTAAGTTGTTGGAGTGAGATAAGTTGTGAGTACTTCGACAGAGATATATAGCTGCGTAGTGTACAAGTGAATAAAGGGTAAAACAAATAATGATGTGAAAGGTCACTGGTACAGTTTGCTTTACGTGCTGCACGACACTGTTTCGTCTGGAGTAATACTGTAGGGAATATGACTAGTCGTATCAGGAGTGATTCAGCACTACTTGGTTTAAGGGGTCGTCACATGCACACTAAGTTTGCAACAAGGTTTACGGTTTTTACCCGCAATATTCATACTATCAGGATTTAAACATTTCAAAACATGGTCGTCCCCATCCACATAGAATTTAAACATTTCAAAACAGGGTCGTTCCCATCCACATATAATTTAAACATTTCAAAACATGGTCGTCCCCGTTCACATTACCATTATTGTTGACAAATGCCTTTTATAGCTGACATCAGGCAGTGCGCTACATATTCGTGGGGTAGTGCAGTCTTGGCCTATGCATACCAGGAATTGTCTAAGTCCGCGCTGCAACAGTATAACTGTGTTGTCGGTTGCCCGACACTACTTCAGGTACGAACCGAATTTCTATAATTTACTGTTATGCAATGTGATGCATCATTCTCTTGTATTAATAGTACATTTTTGTGTACTTAGCTTTGGTCCTGGACTTATCTTCCCGTCGGAAGATTAGTAGTAGTGACTCATCCTCCCATCGACGCATCGATGCCGCTTGGAGCTAGGTATACTTATTTGATGGTTTATTTTATTAAACACAACACATACCATTTCCAATATATGTACCTTTTATTATCGTGTAACAGGTGGTTTGGAAAAAAGGATACGCGACATACACTGCGACGAGAGCTGTACTTTTACCGCAATGAGTTGGACGTCCTTACAGACGAAAAGGTTACATGGTTTCCGTACTCTCAGGAGCTACTTCCCACACTACCACCCATGTGCAGTGCTCATAGGCACCTTTGGACAACGAGAGTACCTATGATAGCCTTCCCGATAGGGTTATGAGGCAGTTCGACATGAGGCAGCATATACCGGATGATGCACCGCCTTACATTGAGGGCTACATCGCGCAGGACTTTCAGATGTATCGTGCTATGTGGGATGCTCGCGATAACAGTATTGGGTTCGAGAGGGATCCCCCCATATCCGTGGCGAAGTACATGAGGTGGTTCTGGAACGTAACACGACGCTACGTCCTTACTCCCAGCGTCGATACTGCGGTAGGACCGTACGTTCCTAGAGCACCACTAGAGAGGAACGTGGTAAGTTGATGTGTGTACCATTAAATACCTTCAGTTTCATTTATCCATTCTATCTAATTTTCTTTTAAATGTGCAGGTTGCTGGTATTAACCGTGCATGAGAGGAGGCTGAGAAGCTTAGAGAGAGACAGACTGACGATGAGGGCGGGGCAATGTGCACGAACATACAGAAGATTCTAGACGTGATTTTGTGCAGAAACAAACTGGATCGGCCGAAACCACCATCTCCTCCACCTCCTCCTCCTGCAGGTCCTCCTCCTACAGGTCCTCCTCCTCCTGCAGGTTCTCTTCCACCTCCAGCAGCGCACGAAGAAATTGTGCATGGCCCATCTCAACCTGCACCTACATTACCACGTACCAGCAGTGGACGACGCACTAGGAGCAGCAGCGGCAGTGGTTCGTCTTCAACTTCCACACCATTGGTCAGGCGGCCGAGGCGAACCTAGTGCACATTTGATTGTTCTAACTGATAGTGTTTGAATTTGCTATATTTTGGTATGTTTATTTATTTCGTATCCATGGATGAACCTAGTGCATGTTTTTGTTTTGTGTATGAACTTGTTTTGGTATGCTTATTAATTGGATAACCATGTTTGTTTATGAATTTGCTTTGTGTACGAATTTGCTTTGTGTTTGAAACTGGTGCTTGTGTTTGTTGAAGCCTCAATGTAAGGCAGTTTGAAACTTGTGCTTGTGTTTGTGTATGAATTCACTGTTTCTGCTGTGCACGGTTTATCTGAAGGCGAGTTTTGGAAACTCGCCTTCGTGTTTTAATGAAGGCGAGTTTCCAAACTCGCCTTCAGACACCATGTATACCGAAACAGGTCTACATTTGTAATTAATTTTAGAACATGGCTCTTTCAGTTATTGTTTTGTAAAACAGGCCTACATAGGTAAAAACTCCTTGTATTTATATCTTTCTTGTGCATGTGTTGTTGTTTTGACAGATAGTACAGTTCTAGTCACACTTTGCCTGACAGCAAGAACCATCTATTCATCGTTGGTTGGAAATGGTTCCACGAGAGCACTATCCTTGTAGAACTGATATAAGGTACGACCACTATTGATATTTAATTGTTATGCCTGTATTCATATTCACTAAAATCCCATGTTGCTGAACTCCACCAAAAATACAATGTATTCCTGTACTGACGTTGATATATTACATTGATACAGAAAATTTATTCTAGAATTTGTTTTATCTGTTTTTGTTAGTCAAGTAATTTTGTTATAAGAATATTTTCATAGAACTGTTTGTCTCAGTTACTGCTAGTCAAAATTATCGTTTCATTCTAGTTAGTGCTTTGCTAGTTCTCTATGCTTGATTTAATCATCATTTTATATATTTTTTTAACCAGTGATCAAGAGATATTGTTATACAAAACAGTAAACTCATTTTAGAAAGGAAATTTATTTATATATGGTATTTGAAATTTAAATTTTGTATCTTTCAAAAAGCATGTGCTAGGCATCTACATTTTAAAGAATGATGGAAAAAGAATTACTCTAGCAAGATTCAAACACTTACCACTTGTAAGATCTATTACTTTTTCTACCATGCGCTTTTCATCTTTTTTTCCCTTCTTAATCATATCTTCTTAAATTTGCATTTTCATTTTCCTAAACAAATACTTGAAAGTTCTTTAAGGGAAAGGATAAAAAGGAAGTGGAGAAATTCATATTCCAGAGAAAATAATCTTGAATCTATTAAAAGTTCGACTGGAGTTGATTTAACACAAGAAGACAAGATTTCAACAATAAATTGACCAAATTCGTAGAAGTGCGATGACATTTTATCTTTTGTCATTTTAGATTTGGTTTGCTTTAGTAGTTACATCGCCTCTTCAATATTTTTCTCATAAGACTAGACATTTGCTTAAAGGATTTACATGCATTTAGTGTATGGTTTATCGTATTGTTCATTGTTTTGATTTTATAATGTAAAACGGACGTTAGTTGCTTTGTTTTTGTGAATAATATGCAAGTATTTGTGTAATGAATTCTGATTTAATTTTTGTATATTTTGTAATTAATATTACACAATATTATTTATTTGGTTATTTTTATTTAACCACTGTAATATAAATTGTTAAATAGTTAATTATCTTACATTTTTTTCAATATTCAAATGTAAAAGCTAAAAGTAACATGAATTACATTATTTCTATCCGCACATGCTTTTTGTCTTTTTGACTTACAAGTTATTATTGTACTAAACAAACTTTTTGACTTTATAGAAGTGGAAGTGTTTTTCAAATTAGCAAAAGCGCTTTTGCTTTGAGTTGCCAAATGGGCCCTTAATCTTCCGAGTTTGTCAACATTTTACTTTTCAAAGATGGTTAGGTTAGTGTTGGTGTACAGAAGCTCTCGATTTTCCGACCTTGTTTTCAATAGTTGGGGTGATAATCAACTCAGGAATAGTGATCACTTGCATTGGAAAACAACATACAGTGCATTACGTACATCATTCAGGCAACTAATGTCAAAGTACCCAACTACCCATGTTGCATCGATACCAGACACATGCTACGATTTGAATAAATACAGGACGACGACGGTACCAAAGGTGTGGTCGTGGTTTCAAGGTGCAACAATGAATTTGGACGTCTTGGATATTTTGTATGGGGTTAGCAGGGCAAAGACTTGCTTGGCCTTTGCGCGTACAAAGGATGACATTGATGTTACGGTCATAGAGAATACATAGTAGAGACGTTTAATGTCGATTACATGTAGGCAACAAGGTGACTGGGTTTGGCACTGGAGCTTGTTAGAAACAAAGAGGACTACTTTTTAAAGCAAAGCATATTTGGCTATAGCTTCTGGTTGCATACCGAAATAGATTTGTTATAATTGTATAAGAATAACTGGAAGAATCTATCATTGTTTAACTGCATCAACTAATGAATATGGTTCTTAAGCATAAAAGAACAAAAACAAAAACTCTAGCACGCAGCCTTAAAGATTTTAAGTTATCATAAAGACAAAAGTTAACTCAATCATCAGCATTAATGATATTTTAAATGTATCTCAAACAACACTATTGAAATCTCGAAGATTTCAATATTTCAAAACTGTTCCTTATCATCATAGCTTTTAGGAAAGTATAAGATCCTAGAAAATGGATAAGCCATTAATCAAATGTTATGGCAAGAGCGGTGTGCCATTAAAATTTTGATACACATTTTCTAGAATAGAAAATTTACTGATTAATTTTAACTCAAAATATGACATGGGAATCGCTTAAATACGATTCCCGCTGAACTAAAGCATTTAAAATAACATTGCTAGTAACCATATTAGGTGTAACCACCAATATAGCCATAACTCAAATATGACAGGAATATAACTATATATCACGTGGGATAGCATATAAATTACGAGATTAGCACTTAGTGTTTAGCGTTACAACAATATAAATTATGATTTTTTTCCTTTAAAGTAGTCGATGAAGTTATGACATAAGATAGTCTGTTAATACTTAATAGGCATAAGTATTTAATGACAAAAATCAGTGGGTTTTAGGATAGTTAAATTGTCATAATATACAAAGTTTGAGATGATTACCTCTTCGTAATATTGTTGATTCTTTAACATGGATGCAACTAGTTCAAGTTTCTTTTGCTAAACGGTCAACCTAAAAAAACATAGGATTACATGACAAGAATAATCCAAAGTTTAACGTGTCTTTCAGTAACGTCCCAATAATCTCAATTTTAGGGGTCTCTTCCCATATTGATCATGATGACCCACTGACTTGTTGCAGCCAGTTTAACTTTTTTACTTTACCAAATCAACGTGAATTCATTTCGGATTAAACGTTTTTCTTCCTTATTCGACTCCAATTCTTTCTGCAATTATTTTCTTCGACTCTTGCTTCCATTTTCGAGTTCAATGAAAACTCAATTACTCTCTTCTATTTTGAGTTCATCAAGAGCGACAGTGCCAAGCAATAATTGCCACCATAAAATTCCATCGAGGATGAGGACTGTGAAGGTAGGCGCGAATGCGGGGAAGAAGTTCTTGCTCCATGTGGTCTGGAAGTATAAATTAGTCTTTTTTTGTTGCAGTTTTGTGATTGCTGATTTTCGAATTGCTAATTTGGGAATTTCTAATTTTGGAATTGCTGATTTGGGAATTGTTGATTTGAGAATTGCTGATTATGGTTATGCTGATTTGGAAAAATTGTTGATTGTCATTGCTACTTTTAGTGATGTTCTTGCTGCAATGCTGAATTGTGGGTAATGATATGTGAAAATGATGATTGTGGGTATTTTATGTGGCATGACGAAGTGTGTGAAAGCAATAGCAATGTTGAACTGGATGTTACACATGTGAAATTGGTGAAAAAAGAAAGGACTATATTGAAGTTGCTCGTGCATATGAAGAACATTGATGATAAGCTGCTGAAACAAAAGCAAAAGAGGGCAAAAACTGATGAATTAGTGGCAGATATGAGGAAAGAGTTGGCCGTAATGCATGTTGAATGTGGAAAACATGAGAAATGAGAAAAATTCTTTGTAGCTGCATTAGTTATGTCATGGATAATGGTCGGAATTATTTTGTGTGTTGCGATGGCTTTTTTTGGGATGTAGGTTAGGGGTTTGGAATTGTATTTTTTAAAGGCGGTATAGTGCATGCATTGCCAGTGTAGCGTATGCATTGATATGAACATATGTTGTAATGGCTTTTTTGGGAATGTGCAATGACCTTGTAGTGTATGCATTGATATGAACACATGTTTTAACGTTGTAGTGGTTTTTTTTGGAATGCTAATATGCAATTGCATGCTGATATGCATACTGATATGATAGTTTGTTGATAATATAGTGTATGCATTGGCAGTAGTGTATGCATTGGCAGTAGTGTATGCATGCTAATATGCAATGGCAATAGTGTATGCATTGGCAGTAGTGTATGCATGCTGATATGCATTAGCAGTATTGTATGCATGCTGCAATGGCATGAACATAGTTTGCTGATATGATTTGCATGCTGATATGCATGCTGATACGCATGATGATACACATGTTGTTACACATGCTAATAGGATATTGCCAGATCAAATCCCCTATACCCAACCAATCAAGACCCCCTGGTTTCCACCTTTTTGCAATTAAACCCTCTTTTTCCTTTGATTTAATTGCAAAAAGATGGAAATCAGGGATTCTAATTGGTTAGGTAAGGGGAATAGTAGATTTGGTCTCGGCTATTGCATGCTGATATGCATGACAATATTCATGCTGATATGTATGCTGATATGCATACTAATATGCATGTTGTTACACATAACTTTATCAATAACAAACCAGTATGAGTGCATAACTTTAACAATAACAAACTAGTACGGGTACAATAACATTATGCATAACATTAACATACCATACACATAACAACGACGGCGAAAAGATAAACAAACGAGTATGTTATCAATAACAAACCAGTACAATACACATAACATTAACATAACATTGCTGACTACCTACACAAGTACATTACAAACCGGTACAATAACAAACGAGTACAATACAATTACTAACTGCTTAAACAAAACGAGTATGCTAAACAAACTGCCTAAACAAACCATTACAATTACAAACTACCTAGACAAAAAAGCCCATACATCAACTGCCAGTACAAGGTGCAAACCATTACATTGACTACCTAAACGAAAAAGCCAGTGGCTAATGGAAGATCAAGTGGGTTGGTAACTGGATGACACTTGTGTTGGTAACACAAATTGATCCTGGACTTGAGAGTTAGAAATCTGAAAAACCAAAACGGCGTATAAATGTATGAAGGTGCATAATATATGAAAGTACAATACATGCAAAAGTGAGATGAAATAGATAAATAACTTACGTTTCTTATTTGTCGACCGTTAGACCTTATATACACTCCATCTCCATGAAACTTCATAACTACACCGCTTTCTCTACCACCATTTGATCGATTGTCGCCTCTTGATCCTCTGTCACCCCTGATGACCCTACCTTCTCTTCCAGTCCTTGCAAGCTTGTCTGTCACTTGGCTTTGGTTGGCTTCACTTGGTTGACATTCTCTTGCACCACCACTATTGTTCTTCTTTGGTCTTCCTCTTGACCTTTTCGGTTGTGCCTCAGTCTGTTTGAACTTGTCAGGACACTTCTGTTTTGTATGCTCATTAGACTTGCAAACACTACATGTAAGCATCGTTCCATAGGTTGTCAATCACCTTTTATTTTTGGATTCTCATGTGGGTCATTCCTCCTATTCTTTCTTGGTCTGCCAGGCCCTATCTTGATTGGAGGTGGTCAAAGGGGGGTATCGATTCTTGGCCAGTGCCTTTCACCTTCACATGGAGGGATTGAACCACTGTACGCTCTAAGGTATGCGTCCCTCGAATAACACTCATCAACGAACTGTTCTGCCTTTATATACATAAAGAAGACGCATGCTATTACATGGCAACATGGAATTCCACACAAATTCCTCTTCCTGCATGTACATGTCTTCTCCTCTAGGTTGGCCATGAGGCTGTCCATTTTGTGGCAGACTTGAAACAAGTGATCACTAGAAGGCATTACAACATAGTTAGCAGCTTCCTCTTATCTTTGTCTAATTTAATCTGAATTCTAGTGCACAGTCTATCATTGCTCTTTGACATCGCTCTTCGTTCTCCTCATCCTCTCTCGTAGGATTATAGACTGGATCATCTTCACTTGATATCCCGGGATCTTCACTAATGATTTCACCAATCATCTGTTCTAAGTTGTAAGAACAAGGTTTTGAAATATGAGTTCTATTTTGCATACATTCCATGGTGGTTTCATCTTGGTTTGAATGTTGCTGAGTTGACACATTTTCATGTACACGTAAAGGAGAAGCTGGTTAGGTTGAATGATATTAAGTTGAGGCATTTTCAATGACACGTAAAGGGGAAGATGGTTGGGTTAAATGTTGTTGAGCTGACGCATTTTCATCCACAAGTAAAGAGGAAGTTGGTTGAGGTGTTTGAACTTTAGTTGGGTTGATGGAGAAGTTTTCTTACGATCTCTAGGCAATGTTCTTCATTCCAAACATGGATTTTCTTTAGATGATGGGGAAGCGTTAGTCTTCGGTGGAGAGGTGATTGGAGTTTGAGAAAAATCATGCAGCGTATTGTGTACGGTATCAATCATGGTTGGGGTTTCAACATCAATGCTAGGAGGAATATCAATCCCATGCACCACAAACAACTCAACACAATGGTACTTTATCGCAATTTCAGCCATTTGCAGCACCTCCTTGTCTTCATAAACCCTCTTAAGCCCCTCATTCAAAGAATTCTCCGGCAATAAGTAATGTATTTCGTCAGTTGTAATATATTGCCTAGATTCTTGAGCTAACTCTTTTAGCCAAAACCAACATAACAAATCAGGGTCGACATTTTTTGTTTTAGCCTCGCCTCCTACATAATGTAAACCATTTGGACCTGAGTGAAACGAACCACCATGCCAAAATTTTAGAGCTATTTCATTCATATTTACCCAAATCTGTTTCCATCAAATAATATCAATGCACAAATCATCGTGACCTAGCTCTACTGAAATCGAATTCAATTACATAGTACAATGGATTGAAATTAACACCCAGAACCGCGAGAGCCAAAGCAACCTCACGTGGATTGGTGACATTTCAAGAGAAATGAAAAGGAGGTGAAGTCGTAGTAGAAGAAATGAATTCACGATAGACTTGGTAAAGTAAAATGTTAAACCGACTATAACAAATCAGTGGGTCATCGGGATCAATATGGGAAGGGACCCCCTTGGGATTATTTAAAAAGAATCAAAACTTAGGATTATTATGGGAAGGCACGTTAAAGTTTGGATTATTTTTGTTAATTAATCCAAAAACATAATATGTTAAGAATTAGAGCATCTTACTAATTATATAATTGGTTTGATATTCTGTAACAACCCGGAAAATCGGAACCAATTTAAAAATTTTATTTAGGCAATTTTAATGAATTTTGAATATTAAAATGATTTATTTTAAATAATAACGAGTAGACATTTATTTTGAATAGAATTGGAACGTATAAATTTATTTAAATCGAAGTTTGAATATAAATAGTTATTTTAATTATAAAAGGAATTGGAAATGGCGCGGTAGTTTGAAAATTCAATTTCAAATTTCAAATGAATGTACAGGATTCAAAATAAACCGGACTTTGGTAACCAGAAATATTTGAATCGGTTTGAAAATATCTTTCCAACAATGTGAAAAATCCAGATTTCATAACGGGAATAAAAAGTTATGTCCAGTTGAAAATTCAGAACAGTCGCTATGGAATTTTATATAAATATAGCCTTTAAAAATAGCGATTTTGCAAATGACCTTCGTTTTCGACGAAACAACTTTTGTTGGATCTGGGATGTCAAATTATTGTAGATTCCAATTTTTATAATTTTTGGAATCAATATGTGAGCGTGGTGAATTTAAACGTGTTTGGTCAATTCAATTTGAATATAATCGACTGGAAAACGACCGTTCTTCAAACGGTCTCCAAATTCATTGAAATTGGTTTTGTTAGGACCATATCATTGAAACATAGCCATATTTATTTTTCTGGAATTTTTGGAGTCCGTATGTGGCCCTGGTAAATTAAAATGTACGTTATAATTAAATATATATTGATTTATATATTAATTTCAGCTAAAACTGATCGTAACAGTCGAATTGTCTAATGAAACATATCCAATTATGTCCGGAATGAGGGTAATTAGCTAGGGGTGATCGTCGTTGGGTCTCATTTGGAGTTCAAAAGGAAAGTCAACATTTTTGGAATATATATATATATATATATATATATATATATATATTACACTAAACCCCCTCCTTCATTTCCTCTTCCACTTCAGCCCCGTTCAAAAATTGAAAATCAAAAGGAAAAAAACAAAAACCCGCTGTTCCTACCCTGTCGCCCCCCTTTCCCATCGCCACCAGACCTCCGCGCGACCGCCGCCAACTCCCTAGACCCGCCGCCTCCTTCTCCGACCTTCCTCCCCTCTCTCTCTCATCTCCTTCCTCGATTTGAAGATCGCGCCCTACCCCTCCCCCCGCAATCTGCGCTGCCACAGCCATGCCCTAGCCACTATCAACGGCCCACCACCACCTCCCTGACGAACCGCGACCACCAACTCCCCCTCTGGAAAATCCGATTGACTGTAAGTTTATTTATTTTTATTTTATTTTATTTAGTTGTTTATTTATTTAAAAGTATTCAGTTTACAGAAATAAAAATAGGGTTTTTATATTATAGCAATAGAAAAGATTTGATTTTTAATTTGAAAAGATTTGATTTTTAATTCGAAAAGATTTGTTTTTTAATTTGGAAAGATTTGATTTTTAATTTGAAAAGATTTGGTTTTTAATTTGAAAAGATTTGATTTTTAATTTGAAAGGATTTGATTTTTAATTTGAAAAGAGTTGATTTTTAATTATAAAAAGAGTTGATTTTTAATTATAAAAAGAGCTGATTTTTATGTTATAAAAAGATTTGATTTTTAAAAATATTAAGATATGATTTTTAATAATATAAAGATATGATTTTTTTACAATATTAAAATATGATTTTTACACATGTAGTAGAGAAATAAAAACTCGATTTTTATTATATATGAAGCGAAACAAAAATTCGATTTCTATATATATGATAGCTAGGTAAAATGCGATTTTTAAATATGTTGAAGCAAAATAAAAATTCGATTTTTATATATACGATAGTTAGATAAAAATGTTATTTTTATTATATTATAGCGATATAAAAATGTGATTTTTAAAATATAAATATCGTTGATTAAAAATATGATTTTTAATGTATAAACATCATATTAAAAATTTGATTTTTACAATGAACAGCGTGGAAAAGATTGCAATGGAATTTTGAGCATATCCAAACGGTTCAGAAATTCAGAAATAGAACTGGAGGAGTGGATCCCAAAGGTGAGAACTTCTCACTCTAATTTATTTTCTAGTTAAATATATATACTAGGATGCAGATGGTGCTTAGTAGCACCCGACACCTTTGTTTGAAACCATATTTGTTTGGTTATTTGGTTGATTGGTTTAATTGTTTGAATTGGTTTGGGGAATGAATCGAATTGATTAAAATTTGGTTTGTACATGGCGCGAGCCATTATTAGGCGTGAGATAAGGCTAAACCTTATTCATGTTCTACTATCGCGCCGTTATACTGCAGAAATTTTCTAAAAATGTTAGAACAATAAAAATATCGTTTTTATTGTATAAACGAACTATATAAAATATTCATGAGTTGAAATAAACATTTTATAGTTAAAAATATAATTTTTAACGTGTATATGAATAAAATAAATATTCATTTACAAATCGGACGATTTGTTTATGTACACACATTTGACTGATATGGATTGGGACGATATATTTTACACATCGCCCAACTGCATAAATAATATTTAATATTTATTGGTTGAAACCCCACACGGGTATTAGGATGATATTTGACGCACACTAATCCCAATTGTTTAGTTGTATGTTAATCAATGGGTTGACAGACTGTCATATGCGTTAATTATTTATATTTATCGCTTATGCAGTTGTGTAATGCACTTTGGATGATGGTTGACTGTGTATCATTATTATTGTGTACATGTGTTGGATGAAATCAATATAAATAAATTTATATGGTAATTGACTATGTCTGATTCCAATTCGGAAAGAACGTATATTTTAAATTTATAAATATTTTAAAATAATGAATACTTTAAAATAATGAATATTTTAAAATAATATTCAATCAAAGATCAAAATATGATTTTGATGTCCGATTTAGGATGGACACGAAAATATTGAAATATATTAAGCCGTGTTGATTAGATTTGCGCCATTTTGACGCGAATGATATTTATATCGATTTTATTCATTTTTATAATGAATATCAAAAAGGAAGTGGTTTCAAAATCTAGTGTTTTGAAAATATCATCATTTATATGTTAATGAAATGGAATACTCAATTTTGATTTAAAATTAAATATGAAGTTCAAATCGTTTTTTAAATGAATTTAAAACGATTTATAAAATACGTTTTGAATGGGAAATCGACAAAAAATATATTATATATATACATATTATATATATATATTATATGGCCTGAATACAACGGGCCGCGACCAATTGCGAATTTTGACCATTGACTTCAAATTGATATTGCAGGAGATCCGACCGTCGGATCCTCCTAAAACTGGAACCGTTGAGTTCGTATCGAAAGGAGCTTTCCAATGAATATAAGAGATTTGAAATATAACGGTTGGATTTGGAATTATGTCCAAATCAAATTTGGAAAAGGTCGTCGTAAGTGCAGTTCGATGACCGTTTATGGAAACCAACTGTACGGGCCTTAATAAAATTATTAGAAATATTAATAATTTGTGTAGAATCATAATAAATGATTTGGAAAGAATTTGGATGAAAAATTCCACGTTTGTAAAGAGAAAAATATTTTTTTATCAAAATGAACTAGTTGTGAACTAGAATTAAAATCCAATATTTTTAAATAAATAAATTGGATTTGAAATGGTTTTAAAAATAACCAGAACTTCCAATATACGAATCAGAATGGATATGAATCAAAATTATCTTCGAAATATTTCGATATTGGTTTCCGTGATTATACGGATATTTTGGAGGAATTTGGAAGATATATATATATATATATATATCGTAATTCCCAATACGATATTTGTTGATTTCAGAATTTGATATTGAATATAAGCCTATATAATTTCTATTTAGAGCCTTGTATTTAATATCAAATGGAATTTTGGGTTTGTCGTGAATAGTGTCTTCAGTAACAATATTCTTAAACCCAATTGAGAAAAAAATAAATCTTTTAATTAAGATTTAGAAAATTTACCAATTAATTAATATTTAATTGGAATTAAATTAAGAATTGGATTTTTTGGTTTATCGTGAATGGTGTTTTAAATAACACTTGTTCATTAACCCGATTAATAGTGAAGTTAAGATTTGGAATTTATAAATCTTTATTCTAAGATTTAATGGAATTTCCCAAAGTAAAGTCTTCCAATTAATTAATATTTAATTGGGACGGTATGGAGTTCAATTTGGTAATAATCGAAGCGAGCTTCTGTGGAGGAAGACTGTTAATATATATGGAATTTAAAAGGCTATGTCGTTATTCCATTTATATTATTAGTCGGATACAGAAATTGATATTGATTATATATATTGATCTGTTTTCCATGAAGACTGTATTATTAACTGAATGTGATTTTGGGTTTCTCATGAACTGTGTTTTAAATGACATTCGTTCTTTAACCCAGTTAAAGATATGATTTATTTTCTCAAAGTTAAATAATCATTAATATTGATTTTTGGAAAGATTAAAACTGAATTAAAGTTTCAATGAATCTTTAGTTAAATTGAAAGATGAATATGATAATTTAAATTATCAAAATTTGGAGATGATCGAGAATGGAGTATCACCAGTTTTACTCCAAGCGATAGTTAAATCTTTAATTAGACTTGAATGTGAAATGGTAATTAATTTACCGATAACACCGTGGTGTTAGATATGGAGTATTACCAGTTTTTCTCCATGGGATGAATAGGTTGGGATTGGGAAATTTAACAAATGATTACTTCGGTAAGGTTCGCTAATCCCGACTAGTTGATAAATCTTAATTTGGTTTAGAATTGATATCCAAAGGAAGATTAAAGAATAAATTTAAAATTTTTATCTTTGATAAAATTAATGGGAACCTTTCCCAGAGAATGTGAATTTTTAAATAAAGGAATATTCAGAATTGGAATGAGGCATATATTTTGTTTTTATAGCAATTGTTTATTATGTACGCGAGTTATTCGGAAAGGCCGGGTTTATACCCATTCTGGATAACTGATTCGACGATATGTCGACGATGAAGACGGTGGTTGAAGACAGGTGGTCTTCACATCGTTTGGATGATTACCGATGTCTTGATTGGGCTGTACACCCAAGATGAGGTAATAATTGGTGATCGTCCAGATGTACTTGGAGATCGACCGGATATGCGAGGACCTCTCTCCTATATTGGACATATTGGACGAGGAACAAAGTGCCTTCGGTTTCGTTCAGACCCAGAACGAACTTGTAAATGGATGTGTGTCTGACATTGGATTTTATTCTGTGTTGATTGATTTCTATTAAATATATATATGTTTGGCGGTGGAGAATTTATTCTTTTGCTTAACGCCCTTCTCTGAGACGTACGAGCATAGAGGTTATATATCGATAGACATCAGTCGCACGGCATGAATTGCCTGTGTGGCATGCTGAGATAAAAATGATCAAGACTTCTATTGAAAAGCAGAGTCTTGTGGTTGATGATCAAAGAACAGCTTTAATATAACATAACCTTGTGTAGCGTTAATTCGCGAGCATCACATCCCGGTATGAACTAGAAACGAGAGAGGACAATCGGGAGGGCGGTGCGTTTACTTCTAGCTAGGAGTGGTGTCAGGGTTTTGCAAGCCCTGACATTTTACTTATGTGGATGATCGATAGCGAGGCGCCTCGGATATATCGGTTACTACGAAGCCGATGGATATTGAGTCATGTGGCTCATAGACGCCCCATAGGGCGGGGAAACGCATGTTCAGAAATTATGAATCCACCATGCATTTAGTGTGGATCGACCCTTCATGTTACCTAGGGCACCCAGAGTGTGTAGCCCTGAGACATTTGCTAAAGTGTCTCGAAGCGATAGGGACGATCCCTTGCCTTGGTTCATGACGGAAATCCAATTTCCAATACATGACATTCGATTTATTTGTAGAGCCTAGTGTGGCGACATAGTGGGATGGGGGCACTATGCAAACTATGTCGCCTATGATTGATACATTTATATTTGAAGTTGTTTTCATGCAATTTACACTATAATAATATCAAAAAGATTTGTTTTAAAAGTACCAAGCATGTTTGGCTATTATAAGGTAAAACTCTATCCTTCGGCTTGCGCTGCATTGTGTGATGGGACCTGAGTCTTATGATAGCTTCATTTTTCCAAAAAGCATTGTGCTGTTTGTTTTATGCACTGGTATTCTTGGGAGGAAACCAGTTCCGTGTTATACGGCGTGGTCCCTTGATTTACTCCATTGTAAAGTAAAGTTTTAAATAACTGTTTTAGTTCTCACACCAGTCACATGACTGATCTGGAGTTTATTGTTTTAACCTAAACTCTTGGTGCCCCTATTTTCCACACGGGGCAGCTAGTAGTTTTGGTTTTGCAGATTTATATTCGCAGGATCCGAGTTTATAGCTGGAATGATATTCGGGAAGCTCTGTATCCGTGTATCTCGTTCAATTGTGTTTTGTATTATTTTTTACATTGTAATTTGTAAATCTCTGTTATTTATCAAATGTATATTATTTGTTCATACTCTGTATATTCTGTACTCTGATGTAAATTGTTGTAATAAGCAATGAAATATTCTTCTGTTTGTGTTCTAATTTGTCGTGTTATCAGACAATCCATTCTTTCTCTTCTCTTCGGAGACCGAGAAAGTTCAGGTCGTCACAGTTTGGTATCAAGGCTTTGGTTTACAGAGATCGAGAACAAGACACATTAGAACCAAACAAAAGAATTCATCAGAGATTGGATTAGTAATATCCAATGAGAATGACTCATTAGAGATAGGATCAGTAGTATCTTAGAATGAGTCCGAAGAGTGTTATTTTTAAAATAGAAGTGAAAACCAATTTTGTTTTGAAAATTTAATCTAATTATACGAATTTGAGTATACTATTTTATTTTATTTTGGACAATCGAGTATATGAGATTTTGCATATACGTGTCATGAACGTATGTTCGAGGTTTTAATATACTGGATAGATATAGAATCACATTCTAGTCGCCCGAAGATGATTCTGATGATTGGTATATCATCACCAGATTCTATGTTCGAGTTTCGAAAGTGGGATTTCTATATATTTCCAATTGGTTGGTGTGAGAATCAGAACTAGATAGGGTTTATAGTTGTGATTTCACACACAAAATATGATTTTCATGTATATATAGAAAATTATATGTTTGAAAAGCTAATCAACTAATTGATTGCTGGTTGTGTTGTATGATTATTTGTTAACTAATAAAACCAATACATGAATGAATGGTAAATTTAGTCAAATTGTATCGAATGTTGAACTGAATTGAATTTTTTTGGAAATTGCATACATGTACAAACAAGTGTATTGAACGGGTCATAGCAAGGAGGCTTGAGATGAGGAATAAAATTGTATGCCCGACAAATAGGTATATGTTTACAAATTTATTGGGTTTTGGATGATTTTATGAGCCGCTTGGCTTTTAGTTTTTCTTTTTGGATGATGAGGGCCCTGCATGGCTGGTTGCAGTTTTAAATGTCTCCCCGTACAAAGGATGTTATGGAGAAAATTTTCAAAAATTTAGGGTGTTAGCCAAATTTTTGTGGAATTTGGAAATTCGTAGAAACTGAAAAGCAGAAGAATGATAGCCGAACTGAAAGTTGAGCTGGTTAGTTAAACAACTTTCAGCTCCATTCCTTTTCGAGGACGAAAAGATTTTAAGTGGGGGAGATTGTAACAACCCAGAAAGTCGGAACCAATTAAATTTTTTTATTTTGGCAATTTTAATGAATTTTGAATATTTAAAATGATTTATTTTAAATAATAACGACTAGAAATTTATTTTGAATAGAATTGGAACGTATAAACTTGTTTAAATCGAAGTTAGAATATAAATATTTATTTTAATTTTAAAAGGAATTGGAAATAGTGCAGTAGTTTGAAAATTCAATTTCCAATTTCAAACGAATGTACATGATTCAAAATAAACCAGTGGCAAAACAAAAAATATTTGAATCAGTTTTAAAATAACTTTCCAAAGAATGTGAAAAATCCAAATTTCATAATGGGAATAATAAGTTATGTCTAGTTGAAAATTCAGAATAGTCACTCTGAAATTTTATATAAATATAGCCCTAAAAATTACGTTTCTGCAAACAGTCTCCGTTTTTTATGAAACCACTTTTGTTGGATCCAGAATGTCAAATTATTGCTCGATTCCAATTTTCATAATTTTTGGAATCAATATGTGAGTGTGGTGAATTTAAACGTGTTTGGTCAATTCAGTTTGAATTTAATCGACTGGAAAATGACCGTTTTTCAAACAGTCTCCAAATTTGACGAAATTACTTGTTTAGGACCTTATCGTCAAAACATTGCCAGATTTATTTTTCTGTAATTTTTGGAGTCTGTATGTGGCCCCGGTATGTAAAAATGTACGTTAAAATTAAATATATATTGATTTATATTTTAATTTCAGTGAAAACTGATCGTAACAACCGAATTGGCTCATGAAACATATCCCATTGTGTTCGTAATGAGGGTAATTAGCTAGAGGCGATAGTCGTTGGGTCTCGTTTGGAGTTCAAAAGGAAAGTCAACATTTTTGGGAAAAAAAAATATTTACACTAAACCACCCCCCCTCTCCTTCATTTCCTCTTCCACTTCAGTCTCGTTCAAAAATTGAAAATCAAAATGAAAAAAAAAACAAAAACCCGTTGTGCCCACCCCGTCGCCCCCCTTTCCCATCGCCACCAAACCTCCGCGCGACCGCCTCCAACTCCCTGGAACCGCCGCCTCCTTCTCCGACCTTCCTCCCCTCTCTCTCATCTCCTTCCTTGATTTGAAGACCGCGCCCTACCCCCCCCCCCCCCCCCCAATCTGTGCCGCCACAGCCATGCCATAGCCATCATCGACGGCCCACCGCCACCTCCCTGACGGACCGCGACCACCAACTCCCCCCTCTGGAAAATCCAATTGACTGTAAGTTTATTTATTTTATTTTATTTAGTTGTTTATTTATTTAAAAGTAATCAATTTATAGAAATAAAAATCGAGTTCTTATATTATAGCAATAGAAAAGATTTGATTTTTAATTTGAAAAGAGTTGATTTTCAATTGTAAAAAGAGTTGATTTTCAATTATAAAAAGAGTTGATTTTTAATTATAAAAAGAGTTGATTTTTATGTTATAAAAAAATTTGATTTAAATATAAAGATATGATTTTTAATAATATAAAGAAATAATTTTTTTATAATATTAAAATATGATTATTACATATGTAGTAGAGAATTAAAAATTCGATTTTTATTATATATGAAGAGAAATAAAAATTCGATTTTTGTACATATGATAGTTAGGTAAAAATGCGATTTTTATATATGTTGAAGCGTAATAAGAATTCGATTTTTATATATATGATAGCCAGATAAAAATGTGATTTTTATTTTATTATAGCGATATAAAAATGTGATTTTTAAAATATAAATATCCTTTATTAAAAATATGATTTTTAATGTATAAACATCATATTAAAAATGTGATTTTTACTATGAACGGCGTGGAAAAGATTGCGTTGGAATTTCGGGCATATTCAAACGGTTCAGAAATTCAAAAATAGAACTGGAGGAGTAGATCCCAAAGTTGAGAACTTCTCACTCTAATTTATTTTCTAGTTAAATATATATACTAGGATGTAGACGGTGCTTAGTAGCACCAGACACGTTTGTTTGAAACCATGTTTATTTGGTTGTTTGGTTGATTGGTTTAATTGTTTGAATTGGTTTGGGAAATGAATTGAATTGATTAGAATTTGGTTTGTAATGGCGCGAGCCATTATTAGGCGAAAGATAAGGCTAGACCTTATTCCGGTTCTAGTATCGCGCCGTTATGCTGCAAATTTTTTGTAAAAATGTTAGAACAATAAAAATATCGTTTTTATTATATAAACAAACTGTATAAACTATTCATGAGTTGAAATAAAAACTTTATAGTTAAAAATATAATTTTTAACATGTATACGAATAAAATAAATATTCATTTACAAATCGGACGATTTGTTTATGTACACACATTTGACTGATATGGATTAGGACGATATATTTTACACATCGCCCAACAACACAAATAATATTCAATATTTGTTGGTTGATACCCCACACGGGTATTGGGATGATATTTAACGTACACTAATCCCAATTGTTTAGTTGTATGTCAATCGATGGGTTGACAGACTTTCATAAGCGCTAATTATTTATATTTATCGCTTATGCGGTTATGTAATGCACTTTGAATGATGGTTGACTGTGTATCATTATTATTGTGTACATGTGTTGGATGAAATCCATATAAATAAAATTATATGGTAATTGACTGTGTCTTATTCCAATTTGGAAAGAGCGTATATTTTAAATTTACGAATATTTTAAAATAATGAATATTTTAAAATAACGAATATTTTAAAATAATATTCAATTAAAGATCAAAATATGATTTTGATGTCCGATTTAGGATCGACACGAAAATATTGAAATATATTAAGCCGCGTTGATTAGATTTGCGTCATTTTGTCACGAACGATATTTATATCTATTTTATTCATTTTTATAATGAATATCGAAATGGAAATGATTTAAAAATCTAATGTTTTGAAAATATCATCATTTATATGTTAATGAAATGGAATATTCAATTTTGATTTAAAATTGAATATGAAGTTGAAATCGTTTTTTAAACGAATTTAAAATGATTTATAAAATACGTTTTGATTGGGAAATCAACGATATATATATATATATATATATATATATATATATATATATATATATATATATATATTATATGGCCTGAATAGAACGCGACGCGAACGTTCGCGAATTTTGACCATTAACTTCAAATTGATATTACAGAAGATCTGACCGTCGGATTCACCTAAAACCAGAACCATTGGGTTCGTATTGAAAAGAGCTTTCCAACGAATATAAGAGATTTGAAATCTAACGTTTGGATTTGGAATTATGTCCAAATCAAATTTGGAAAAGGTCGCTGTAAGTGCAGTTCGATGACCGTTTATGGAAATTGACTGTACGGGCCTTAATAAAATTATTAATATTAGTAATTTGTGTAAAATGATAATAAATGATTTGGAAAGAATTTGGATGAAAAATTTTCACATTTGTAAAGATAAAAATGTATTTTTATCAAAATGAACTAGTTATGAACTAGAATTATAATCCAACATTTTTAAATAAATCGGATTTGAAAGAATTTTAAAAATAACCAGAATTTCCAATATATGAATTGGAATGGAATTGAATCGAAATTATCTTCGAAATATTTCGATATTGGATTCCGTGATAATAAAGATATTATGGAGGAATTTGGAAGATATATATATCGTTATTCCCAATACGATATTTGTTGATTTCAGAATTTGATACTGAATATAAGCCGATATAATTTCAATTCAGGTCAGGGCCTTGTATTTAATATCAAATGGAATTTTTTTTTGTCGTGAATGATGTCTTTAGTAACACTTTTCTTAAACCTAATTGAGAAAAGAATAAATCTTTTAATTAAGATTTAGAGAATTTACCAATTAATTAATATTTAATTGGAATTGAATTAAGAGTTGGGTTTTTGGGTTTATCGTGAACAGTGTTTTAAATAACACTTGTTCTTTAACTCGATTAACAATGAATTTAAGATTTGGAATTTATAAATCTTTATTCTAAGATTTAATGGAATTTTCCAAAGTAAAGTTTTCCAATTAATTAATATTTAATTGGGATGGAATGGAATTCGATTTGGTAATAATCGAAGTGAGCTTTTGTGGAGGAAAACTGTTAATATATATGGAATTTAAAAGGCTATGTCGTTATTCCATTTATATTATTAGTAGAATACAGAAATTGATATCGATTATATATATTGATATGTTTTCCGTGAAGATTCCATTATTAATGGAATGTGATTTTGTGTTTCTCGTGAATTGTGTTTTAAATGACATTCGTTCTTTAACCCAGTTAAAGACAGGATTTATTTCCCTAAAGTTGAATAATCATTAATATTGAATTTTGGGAAGATTAAAACTGAATTAGAGTTTTAATGAATCTTTAATTAAATTGAAAGATGAATATGATAATTTAAATTATCAAATTTGGAAGATGATCGAGAATGGAGTATCACCAGTTTTGCTCCAAGCGATAGTTAAATCTTTAATTAGATTTGAACATGAAATGGTAATTAATTTACCGATAACACCGTGGTGTTAGATATGGAGTATTACCAGTTTTGCTCCATAGGATGAATAGGTTGGGGTTGGGAAATTAAGCAAATGATTACTTCGGTAAGGTTCGCTAATCCCGACTAGTTGATAAACCTTAATTTGGTTTAGAA
Source organism: Allium sativum (assembly GCA_030737875.1). Lineage (NCBI taxonomy): Eukaryota > Viridiplantae > Streptophyta > Magnoliopsida > Asparagales > Amaryllidaceae > Allium > Allium sativum. The sequence continues at coordinate 7,848,210 of CM060912.1, forward strand.
TTGATATCCATTGGAAGATTAAAGAATAAATTTAAAGATTTTATCTTTGATAAAATTAATGGGAACCTTTCCCAGAGAATGTGAATATTTAAATAAAGGAATATTCAGAATTGGAATGATACGTATGTTGTGTTTTTATAGCACTTGTTTATTATATACGCGAGTTATTCGGAAAGGCCGGGTTTATACCCATTCTGAATAATTGATCCGACGATATGTCGACGATGAAGATGGTGGTTGAAGACCGGAGGTCTTTACATCGTTTGGATGATTACTGATGTCTTGATTGGGCTGTACACCCAAGACGAGGTAATAACTGGTGATTGTCCAGATGTACTTGAAGATCGACCGGATATTCGAGGACCTCTATCCTGTATTGGACATATTGGACGAGGAACAAGGTACCTCCGGTTTCGTTCAGACCCAGAACGAACTTGTAAATGGATGTGTGTCTGACATTTGATTTTATTCTATGTTGATTGATTTCTATTAAATATATATCTGTTCGGCGGCGGAGAATTTATTCTCTTGCTTAACGCCCTTCTCTGAGACGTATGAGCTTAGAGGTTATATATCGATAGACATCAGTCGCACGACATGAATTGCCTGTGTGGCATGCTGAGATAAAAATGATCAAGACTTCTGTTGAAAAGCAGAGTCTTGTGGTTGATGATCAAAGAACGGGTTTAATATAACATAGCTTTGTGTAGTGTTAATTCGCGATCATCACACCCGGGTATGAACCAGAAACGGAAGAGGACAACAGGGAGGGCAGTGCGTTTCCTTCTATCTAGGAGTGGTGTCAGGGTTTTGCAAGCCCTGATGTGACGGCCCGCCTCGCACCAGCCGACATTTCCCATGAAAGTGCGTTGTGCCGATGTCCAACCAGCACGGGACGGTCGCCAAAGGAAATGGAAATGAAGAGAACGTAATGGTGAACTAACAAAGAACCTGTAGAATATCTCACAGCGCATGGAATAAAATATAATAATAACATACTTTGACACAAAACAGATGAGATAGTGCATAAGCTGAAAATTAAACATCATAGCCGCGGAAAATCCAATTACAACTTTTGTTCCACATCATCATTATTACCTTTAAAACTGTCTCCAAAGCAAAAGAAAGGAAAGGTACACTACTAATGCCCAAAGTAGTGACCAGCAACGACACAGGGAGAATATCTATATATCATACGTTGGAGCCTCCTGCTCATCTCCGGTACAGCTGCCCGTGCATATCACCTAACCTGTCTCTAGTCTGCCCGTTTAAGAGCACCCAGAGTAATAAGAAGAGACATAAAACTCTGGGTCAGACAAAAGTCTATTGTGAGCGATAAGCATCAAAATAGAACAATAACAGGTATATTAAACCATACCTGGACCTGCAACCAAAGAGTTAGCACTACATACCGTAGAATACTCTAAGGTGCCACTAAACAGATGGTGTAAAGATAACGGCGGAGGGGGTGTGCATGCCATAAACAATCAATCATAGCAACCATCCTCACATCTCTCACTCAGTGTATAAAGCATACAGTGTCCACCACGCTCAACCACTAGACCCATCAAAGTAGTGACGGAGTTCGACTTGTACAACTACTGCTACCACCAAGCTTACCCCATGGAGTCATGACTAAATCTTTACAAATGACTCCGCTTCATTGGTCTATAGCCCATTAGTCATACCTGGACCACTGTTGCCCTGAATCCATTCACGTACCCCCTACACATAGCGGTCCAAGGTCATAGACATCGACAACCTCTTAGCACACGTCCCACAGCAAAGCCCAACTCATGAAGTTAACTCATTGGTTCCCAACTGGATCTTGAGTACAAGCTTGCCATTTGGACTACCTTTGCATCTCGGGTCTTGGTCTCCTCCGGATCGGTCTTCTTCCTTGCCTTGTTTGGTTCGTGGTTCACACTTCCAGTTCGTGGTCCAGCTCGAGGCCGTACACCGGTTCGGGTCGTGGTGGAGTTTCGGTTCGGGTCGCACTCCTCTATTGCCTCATGAATCCAGCCTTCATCGGATCGGTTCGTGCTTCCTCTGTCGGATCGGGTCTTGGCACATGGACCAGTTCGTGGCTCCTCCTCTCAAGCGGATCGGCTCGGCATACTCTACTCAGGTCGGATCGGTGCCATCATCCACGAGCAGTTCGGATCGAGTAGTGCTCCACGATCGGGTCGGGTCGTGCTCCCCTCCTCCGATCCGATCCGGTTCGGCTAATTCCCTGCACTTATTTCCAGCGACTGTTTCACGCCATTTAACGGCGTTTTCGACCGATCTAACTTTTCTAATCAATCACAAAGCATGCCATATAGTCATAGCGACATGTGTAATCATCCATAATTACCAAAACAATAATTTGATAGGTTAAAATGGATCAAACATAGCCAAAATCCCATATTTTCCCTTAAGCATGTTTAAGCAAAACTAATGATAGGATTAGTAAAACTTAACCAAACCACCCAAATGTTATAATAGAGGCCTAAAACAATATTTCGAAATTTATCAATATTTTCTCAGATTTTTAACATGTATAATTTCACTAATTATCACTAATTACCCTTAATTAACCATAATTAGTGAGGAACTATGCAAATCACTCACCTTTGCCACAAATAAAATATCAAATCTGAAATTTTCTCTGTTAGGGCGTGAATACCAAGGCAATACAGCAGTTCTACCTCAATTCTTGTGCTAATCCGCTTTGATTTGATGTAGATTTGGCTTAATTAGCGATTAGAAGGTGATTTGGGGGGTGTTTTTGATGTTGGAGGCCATTACTAGGGTTCCAAGAATGAAAGTGGCGGTTGTGAAAGTGAGAAAAAAGGTGTTCTCTAAATCCTAACAGCCCTTAATACTCCAAATCCCGAAATTCCCCGTTGGGCCTAGCTGTTAATCACCCGGTTAAGCCCAATTAAGTTATTTTTCACCATCTGAAACTTGTTACAGCCATATCTCCCAAACGGTGAGTCCGTTTGGCTAATGTGACCACTCTACGGAAAGGTAAACCATACGACTTCGCATGTGAAAGAAATAAATATTCTACGATCCTTCGATGCGTAGAATGCGAGTCGTTACATTCTTCCCCTTAGGAAATTTCGTCCCCGAAATTCCTTAACCCAAAACATACAAAGGATTCCGCATGCCTACCAGCCACATACAACAATCAAACATGCTAAACAAACAAAACAAGCCTATCCTAGCATGCGGAAAGACTAAATCTAAACTGAAATCTTACCAGGCGAAGAATTCTGGATACGTCTTCCTAATGCTCTCCTATGTCTCCCAAGTATAGTCATTCTCATTCTCGCCCCACTGAACTTTGACTAATTTCACCGCCTTCCTTCGAAGTTGCTTCGTATCGTTCCTAACAAAACGCATAGGCTTGCGGTCCCCAGCCGCCTCGGGTTCAACCTGATATCATCCAACTGATTAGCTAAAATAGTCACATCGGTGTCGTGCACAAACTTCCTTAACTGGGAAACATGAAATACGTTGTGAACTCCTGCCATCTTTTCCGGTAATTCAACTTTATATGCCAAATTCCCAATTTGTTCGAGAACTGGGAATGGACCAACAAATCTTGATGCCAACTTGCCTTTCCTACCAAAACGAATCACACTCTTCAATGGAGAAATCTTAACAAACACCATGTCACCAATGGAGAATTTCAATTCTCTTCGTCTCTTATCAGCATAACTCTTCTGCCTATCTTGAGCGGCCTTCATTCGTTGTTGAACAATCTTGATCTTATCTGAAGTTTCTCTTATAACCTCTGGTCCAAGCACAAACTTCTCACTGGTTTCCAACCAATATGATGGTGAGTTGCACGGTCTTCCATACAAAGCTTCAAATGGGGCCATACTGATAATAGATTGATAAATGTTATTATAGGCAAACTCTACTAGATGCAAATGGTCATCCCATGATCCACCAAAATCCAATACATAAGCTCTCAAGAGGTCTTCTAATACTCGATTCACCCTCTCGATCTGACCGTCGATTTGAGGATGATATGCAGTACTGAGATGTAATTCTGATCCTAATGCCTCTTGTAAGCTTTTCCAAAATTCACTAGTGAACAACGGATCTCGGTCACTCACAATGCCTTTGGGTATTCCATGAAATCTCACTACCACTTTACATATAGTTCTGCTAACTTATCTGCCGTTCTATTCGACTTGAAGGGTATAAATCTTGCACTTTTGGTCAATTGGTCCATAATCACCCAAATGCTATCATGGCCCGATCTAGTCCTTGCTAACCCATCAATGAAATCCATTGAGACTTGTTCCCATTTCCATTCTGGAATTTCTAATAGTTATAAAAAGCCACTAGGCTTCTTTTGCTCAGCTTTAACTAGCTGGCAATTCATGCATTTGGATATAAACTTCCCTACATCTCTTTTCATCCCTTCCCAGTAGTAGATCTGCTTCATGTCTTGATACATCTTGTTACCACCGGGATGTATAGTCATTTTTGAGTGATGACATTCTCTGAGCACTTCATCTCTCAATCTATTGACATTGGGCACAACAAGTCTTCCATTCTTTCTAAGCCATCCATCTTGATCAAGCCCATACTAGTTCATCTCCTCATCGATACCCATCTCTAACTTGGAGATGATTCCCAATAGGTTAGGATCGTCCCTCTGACTGGAACCAATCCGCTCAATCAAAGTGGGTATGATCGTCAAACTTGCTAACATTTCTGGATCCAACTCGCACTTTGGTCTAAAATCATACCCAGCGATGTACTCCAGTTGCTTCAATTCTAGAAACATAGCCCCTGAACTGGCATGTCTTCTACTCAATGCATCAGCCACCGCATTGCCCTTTCCTGGTGTATATGCGATGTCGAAGTCATAGGAAGCCAAGAATTCTAACCGCCTTTGTTGTTGGAGATTTAGATCCTTCTGAGAGAAGAGATACTTTAACAATTTATGATTGATAAACAACTCAAATCTTTCTCCCAAGAGATAATGTCTCCACATCTTCAACGCGAACACTATTGCTGCTAATTCCAACTCATGGGTAGGGTATCTTCTCTCGTGCGGTTTCAATTGCCGACTTGCATAAGTTACAACCCTACCTCCTTGCATCAATACAGCACCTAGTGCGGTACCACATGCATCCGTATATACTGTCATCTCTTCATTTCCCTTAAGAATTACTAACACTGGTGCACATGTAAACTTTTCCTTTAGGCTCTTGAATTCACTCTCGCACTTTTCTTCCCAGTCGAAAGCTGGATTCTTCTTGGTCAATTGAATCAATGGGGCCCCTATCTTGGAGAAGTCTTGGATAAACTTACGATAATATTCGGCTAACCCCAAGAAACTTCTTACGTCTGTTACATTCTTGGGTGTAGACCAATCTTGTACCGTAGCCACCTTCGTAGGGTCCACGGGGATACCATTCTCTGAAACAACATGGCCCAAGAATCTCACTTCCCTCCTCCAGAAGTGACACTTAGAAAACTTTGCTTTCAATTGGTGTTTTCTCAACACCCCCATCCCAACCCTCAAATGTTCCTTGTGTTCTTCCTCTGTCCTCGAATAAACAAGTATATCATCCACGAACACAAGAACAAACTTATTCAACAGATCTCTGAATACTCTATTCATAAGATCCACAAAATATGTTGGTGCATTGGTCAACCCGAATGGCACGACCGACCACTCATAAAATCCAGATGGCATCCGGAAGGTCGTTTTAGCTATACTCCAAGCTTCCACACTCCCAGCTTCCACTTTAAGCTGATGAAAACCTATCGCGAGATCCAACTGGGAGATTACTTTGAGCCACTCAACTGATCAAAAAAATCATCTATCCATGGTAGAGGATACTAATTCTTCCTCGTCACCTTGTTCAATTCGTGGTAGTCTACACACAATCGAAGGGAACCATCTTCCTTGGTAGCAAACACAACTGGCGCTCCCCACTCAGAAACACTTCTCCTGATAAATCCCTACTTCAAAAGATCGTTTACTTGCACCCCGAGCTCTCGCTGCTCCCTTGGCGCCATATGAAGTTGCATCACTATAGGTCTGACATCTTTCACTAAATCAATACTGAACTCAATCTCTCGGTGTGGTGGAAGTCCGGTCACTTCCTCGAAGGCGTCCAGATACTGGCCAGCCACGGGCACATCTGACAACTCATCATGTGGGATGTTGAGGGAGTTTAGAAAACTAGACATTACCCCATCATTAGGTAGACCACCAAACACTGCCTTTCGCCCATCATCCGCTCTAACTGTCACCAAAAAGCCCTCACAGTCTACCACCACCCCGTATCTTGGGAGCCAATCGACTCCCAAAATAATGCCAAACCCAGTAAAGCCCAAAACAAAGCAATCACAAACAAACATGCATCAATGACTCGACAAGACCACATTACGACAAATCATGCTAAGGCTAGTTGAACCACCAGTCGGGTTCGTCACTACTAAAGGTCTATCGACAATCTCGGGCTCCAATCCCAACTTATCTACCAGGTCACTAGATATGAAAGAACTGGAAGCTCTGGTATCAAACAAAACTCTAACAGGAACATCATAAACAGAAAGCATACCTTGGATAACAACATTCTTTCCCTTCTCTGCCGCAGTCGGGGCATTCGACGAAGAAGGAACAACACTGATGGCATATGCTTTCACTATCTGCTTCTCTTTCAATAGTTGCGGACACTTATCCTTTTGATGTCCGACTTGGCCACAGTTGAAGCACTTCCTGTCTGCTGGCTTGGCTCGACAATTACCGGCATAATGGCCCTTCTTGCCACAACTAAAGCACTCAACATCATTCTTCTTCTTCTGGCCATCCTTAGCTTGGTTCTGCTTCCTCTTGTTCTGAGAACCATTCTTGCCTCCACCGCTTGCTTGCGGCTTTGGCTCCTCTGTAGATGTAACCTCAGTCTTCGACTTAGGGTACAGACTCTCTGATCTTAAAGCTTTCCCCACAATCGATTCAAACGTCCCATCGATGTGGTTAACAAGCCTTTCCCCCAAGTATCCATCCAAACCAGTTATGAACTTCTCGTTCTTCTTCTCGGCAGTATCAATAAGAGATAACCCATATTTCGATAGAGTATCGAACTTAGCAATATACTCCGAGACAGCTCTGCCATTTTGCTTAAGCTCCAAGAACTTCCTAAACAGTTCCGATTTCTGAGCAGTTGGGATAAACTTATCGCTGAAGAGAGTCTTAAACTGATCCCATGTAATCTGATCCTCTTGGGTAGCTGCCTTTATAGCATTCCACCAACTCATTGCCCGTCCTTGCAGCTGACGGGATGCTAGCCTTCTCTTCATCGCATCCTCGATACCCAAGTCTTCGAAGATACGCTCGCAGCTATCCAACCAGTCCTGAACATTCGTAGCCGACTCCATCCGTGGAACAGCTTCCCACCAAGACTAGTATAATCCTTGTTCAGCTTGGCGAAATCGGACCTAGGCGCCTGCACCGCTGCACCACCACCATTAGCAGTATTAGGAGTTTCCCTCTGAACATCTCTAAGCATCTCCCTCATGAGGTCAGTAAACATCGTCCTCATATCAGCAACATTCCCATTATTGGCTCCTCTACCAGTACCCCTCGCATATCGGCTCATCGTTCAATCTCTACAGAGAAAACGATTAGCCATCTCCATATTGGTGCCAGTGCAGTGCGACTTCATCCTTAGATATACTAACAGTATATATATATATATATATATATAGCTTTTGAAAACCAAAATAATCATAATTACGCGCTCTCATATACGTATTATCTCTCCTTGGTGTCTTTCCCTAGGTTAACTACGCAACCTAGAGCTCTGATACCAAGTGTGACGGCCCGTCCCGCACCAGCCGACATTTCCCATGAAAGTGCGTTGTGCCGATGTCCAACCGCATGGGACGGTCGCCGAAGGAAATGAAAATGAAGAGAACTTAATGTTGAACTAACAAAGAACATGTAGAATATCTCACAGCGCATGGAATAAAATATAATAATAACATACTTTGACACAAAACAGGTGAGACAGTGCATAAGCTGAAAATTAAACATCATAGCAGCGGAAAATCCAATTACAGCTTATGTTCCACATCATCATTATTACAACTTTAAAACTGTCTCCAAAGCAAAAGAAAGGAAAGGTACACTTCTAATGCCCAAAATAGTAACCAGCAGCGACACAGAGAGAATATCTATATATCATACGTGGGAGCCTCCTGCTCGTCTCCAGTACAGCTACCCGTGCATATCACCTAACCTGTCTCTAGTTTGCCCGTTTAAGAGCACCCAGAGTAATAAGAAGAGACATAAAACTTTGGGTCAGACAAAAGTCTGGTGTGAGCGATATGCATTAAAACAGAACAATAACAGGTATACTAAACCATACCTGAACCTGGACCTGCAACGAAAGAGTTAGCACTACATACCGTACAATACTCTAGGGTTCCACTAAACAGATGGTGTAAAGATAACGGGGGAGGGGGTGTGCATGTCATAAACAATCAATCATAGCAACCATCCTCACATCTCTCACTCAGTGCATAAAGCATACGATGTCCACCACTCTCAACCACTAGACCCATCGAAGTAGTGACGGAGTTCGACTTGTACAACTACTGCTACCACCAAGCTTACCCCACGGAGTCATGACTAAATCTTTACAAATGACCCCGCTTCATTGGTCTATAGCCCATTAGTCATACCTAGACCACTGTGTTCCTGAATCCGTTCGCGTACCCCCTACACATAGTGGTCCAAAGTCATAGACATCGACAACCCCTTATCACACGTCTCGCAGCAAAGCCCAACTCATGAAGTTAACTCATTGGTTCCAAACTGGATCCTAAGTACAACATCCCATTTGGACTACCTTTGCATCTCGGGTCTTGGTCTCCTCCGGATCGGTCTTCTTTCTTGCATTGGTTCGGTTCGTGGTTCACACTTCCAGTTCATGGTCCAGCTCGAGGCAGTACACCGGTTCGGGTCGTGGTGGAGCTTTGGTTCGGGTCGCACTCCTCTATTGCCTCGTGAATCCAGCCTTCATCGGATCGGTTCGTGCTTCCTCTGTCGGATCGGGTCGTGGCACATGGACCAGTTCGTGGCTCCTCCTCTCAAGCGGATCGGCTCGGCGTACTCTACTCGGGTCGGATCGGTACCATTATCCATGGGCGGTTCGGATCGGGTAGTGCTCCACGATCAGGTCGGGTCGTGCTCCCCTCCTCCGATCCGATCCGGTTCGGCTAATTCCCTGCACTTCTTTCCAACGACTGTTTTACGCCATTCGACGGCGTTTTCGACCAATCTAACTTTTCTAATCAATCACAAAGCATACCAAATAGTCATAGCAACATGTATAATCAGCCATAATTACCAAAACAATAATTTGATAGGTTAAAACGGATCAAACATAGCCAAAATCCCATATTTCCCTTAAGCATGTTTAAGCAAAACTAATAATAGGATTAGTAAAACTTAACCAAATCACCCAAATTTTCTAACAGAGGCCTAAAACAATATTTCGAAATTTATCAATATTCTCCCAGATTTTTAACGTGTATAATTTCACTAGTTATCACTAATTACCCTAAATTAAACATAATTAGTGAGGAATTATGCAAATCACTCACCTTTGCCATAAATAAAATATCAAATCTGAAATTTTCTCTGTTTGGTCATGAATATCAAGGCAATACAGCAGTTCTACCTTAATTCTTGTGCTAATCCGCTTTGACTTGACGTAGATTTGGCTTAATTAGCGATTAGAAGGTGATTTGGGGTGTTCTAGATGTTGGAGGCTATTACTAAGGTTCCAAGAATGAAAGTGGCGGCTCTGAAAGTGAGAAAAAGAGTGTTCTCTAAACCCTAACAGCCCCTCTCCAAATCACGAAATTCCCCTTTGGGCCTAGCTATTAATCACCAGGTTAAGCCCAATTAAGTTGTTTTTCACCATCTGAAACATGTTTCAGCCATATCTCCCAAACGGTGAGTCCGTTTGGCTAATGTGACCACTCTACGGAAAGGTAAACCATCATTCGGATCTAATGGAAGTGGTTTCAGGGTAAAACTTCTTTCCAATCAAAAGTTATGGCCGAAACAAGATCAACTAGGGGCAAAACAGCCATTTAAAAATCAGCAAAAATTATGAACATGGGAAATGACCTCAATAGTCGTCTCCCAAAGTTACATGACCATACGACTTCGCATGTGAAAGAAAGAAATATTCTATGATCCTTCGATGCGTAGAATGCGGGTCGTTACACCTGACGTTTTACTTATTTAGATGATGGGTAGTGAGGCGCCTCAGATATATCGGTTACTACGGAGCCGATGGATATTGAGTCATCTGGCTCATAGATGCCCCATAAGGTGGGGAAACGCATGTTCTGGAATTATCAATCCACCGTGCACGTAGTGTGGACCATCCTTGCATGTTACCTAGGGCACCCAGAGTGTGTATCCCTGAGACATTGGCTAGGGTGTCTCGAAGCGGTAGGGACGATCCCTTGCCTTAGTTCATGATGGAAATCCAATTTCCAATAAGTGACATTCAGTTTTATTTGTAGAGCCTTGTATGGCGACATAGTGGGATGGGGCACTATGTTGTCTATGATTGATACATTTATATTTGAAGTTGTTTTCATACACTTTACACTATAATAGCATCAAAATGATTTGTTTTAAACGTACCGAGCATATTTGGCTATTATAAGGTAAAACTCTATCCTTTGGCTTGTGTTGCGTTGTGTGATGGGACCTGAGTCTTATAATAGCTTCATTTTTCCAAAAAGCATTGCGTTATTTGTTTTATGCACTGGTATTCTTGGGAGGAAACCCATTCCGTGTTACACGGCGTGGTCCCTTGATTTACTCCATTTTAAAGTAAAGTTTTAAATAACTGTTTTAGTTCTCACACCAGTCCCATGACTGACCTAGAGTTTATTGTTTTGATCTAAACTCTGGGTGCCCCTATTTTCCACCACTACAAGAAATTGTGTGTTTAGTTGTTGTATACAGCGGCGTTTGAACGTTAACCGTGACTAGTTCTTTGGTTCCGCTAAAATAGTTGCGTTTAAGTCTTTGATGGGCTGGATTTATTTTTCTGTTCCCGCTTACCATTCCTCCTTAATTTTCATTCTCTCTCCCCCACTACTTTGTCAATCTCAGATCCGCCCAAAATTTTCGTCTCCCTCCTATTTACTTTTCACTCCCAAAACCTATTCTATTGACAATCGCTAAAGCACGACTCTTCCTATCGATCTGCCACAAACTCAAAGCCGCTAGTGGATCTCCATCGAGCCCTGTACGTCGACGTTCCCACAAAGACTCAAATCCATCATTCGCTTGCCCTGATTTATGTTTCCCTAAACCATAAGAGGTGAATTTTTTTTAATATGTATATTGAGCTATCATTTATAATTTAATTTTTGTATAATTTTCCCTAATTTTATTTCAACTTCAACTTGCTAATTTGTGCGTCGTTCTATTTTCATCCATGAATATATACTGTTAAAGGTGCTGCATACGTTTTTACTAAGAGAATCAGTGTTTTGTTGGTTCATTTTATAGTAATTTTTTGTTAGGCCTGTTATGCTGACCACTGAGTTGCTTTGGTAGTCTTTTAAACTCTGTTTTTCCTACTTTGCAAGCAATTGTTAAAACAGCGGTTAGGATGTTTACTGTAAAGTTAACAATCATTTCGCTTTGTGATCCATCAGTGTATAGAATGTAATTATTTTCCATGAATAGATATGTACAGATAGCAATCTTTTGAATACTGCAGCTTCACTATGTTCAAAGTTATAGGTTTTACACTGTGAGACATATAAAACAGAGTAAATATGTTCAGTTCAAAACAATATTCATAAAGTATTTGTGCTAAATACATAGATAAATAACTCTATATGTAGTATGAGTTATGTTCTAAGTAAAGGTTCTATCATTAAAGATTGGCTTACAATCTACTGGGTAAGACATGAAAAAGATATCAAGTACATTTCAGAATCTTTACAATACTTGCATATGATTTAATTGTACCAGCTCAAGTTGTTATGTAAGAAACTTCTAAAGTTGTCAACTAACTTGGGTTGAAAGATTATGTTTGGAATTAAAATAATAACGCATGTAAGTTAACTTATTAGTCCCTTCGGTCATTTTGCCACTTTTAGTTCCATCGTTAACCATCCCTTCAATTCATCTATAATTATACACTAGGTTCCTTTATATTTCTCTAATTTACTGTAACCAAAATATAATATATTAAATGACTACACTGCATAAAACTCCACATAGTTAAAGCAAATATTTTGATTGTTATCTGAATCGAAATACCAAAATAATGGGAAACTAATTTTATATTAGGTTAACCCAAAAATGCTAGAAAAACGAATAAGCTTTTCTATGGTGGGAGCATATGAGGGCAGTAACAGCATTTCTAATATCCTAGGATACTAAGGGACATGGCAGGAAATTCAATTTCCTTTGTTTTCCTTCTACTTTTGGAACAAGTGGGTTTTTGAGTATTATCTTTTACTGTTATGTAAAAATTATTTTGTTAATTGTATAATTCAATTTACTATAATTAGTTTGTTGGCCCCTGCATAAGTTATCTTATGTATAATGATGTTTGTAATTACTTCATTTGGTACCCTAACTCCTGGTTAATAACACCACAAAGTACATACAAAAAAATTAATAGTCATACCAATTTCCTATGATTGGGGCTCAGCAGTGATCTGTAAGGAAGCTCCAAATGCCACTGGGAAGAAAGATGAGAAGGCCATCAAAGCTGCTAGGTATAGCACCACGAAGATCGAAATTTTTAATAAGCCACCATGTGTATAAATGAAGCTGCAGTAGCATAAATTTGAACATGGGTGAAGCTTATGAAGCAATCATAAATTTCTATTCATTAATGGATATGTACGTTTGTTTCAATCAATTTGTAGATTGTAATCTTTTGAATACCAATGCACGTTTGTTTGAATTACATAAAGGTAAGATATATATAGGGAAATCAATGTCTATTATAAATGGATGGTTATCTAAGTCATGTTCTGCTGTTTGCAATGAGCAGTGTATTGTAAGAGGAGTGAGGGTGTGCTAGACGCATTCAAGGGGATCAAGTAAACTAGGTTAATCAGGTATGTCCCATGCACATTCACTCTTGTGTGTAATCTTGTGTTAGTTAAAAGCTTGGATGAGATTATGAATGATTCGATTGTTAGAGAGTCTGTTAGTTTTATCCCTCTCCTTTAACCCCTATGGAGAATTCTACACTATTCTCAACACTATACCTATCAATATCAATCACCATATCATCCCCATTGCTGGTGGAATGCAGAATGGGTGTCCACCACCACCGCCGACCAAGCATACATGTCAATTTTCAGGAAACGAGATGCAGGGCGCACTCGATAAGCTTGACTGATTTACGCACCGTAGGTGACGGTGTCACCTCTAACACAAAGGTGTTTCAGTCCTCCATCAATCATTTGATCGGGTTCGAAAATGAAGGTGGTGACTTGCTGTACGTCCCCGGGGGTAAGTGGCTCACGACACCTTTTAATCTCACCGCGAGCTATTTTACTCCGTTTCTGGCCAGTGATGCTGAGATTCTGGCTACAAAGAACATAGAGGAGTGGGTAATAATTGACCCCTTGCCTTCATATGGAAGAGGACGATATTTTCCTGGTGGAAGATACAGTAACTTCATAATGGGATCGAATCTTACTGATATTATCATAAAAGGAAACAATGGAACTATAAACGGACAGGGCCAGATTTGGTGGGACAAATTTCACCAGAAGCAGCTTGAGTACACTCGCAGTTATTTACTTGAAATTCTTTACTCTGATCACGTTCTCATATCAAACCAGGCATTTGTTGACTCTATGTCATGGAACATCCACCCAATTTATTGCAAGAACGTTGTAGTATCTGGCATTACGATTCTTGCACCAACTCATTCCTCAAACACCGAGTCCAAATCGAAGACTGCTACGTAGTCTCAAGCGATGACTGCATCGCCATAAAAAGCGGTTGGGACGAGCATGGAATAATAGTGAACATCCCAAGTGAATACATAATAATTCGCCGCCTCACATGCATCTCCCCAACAAGTGCCGTAATTACCCTCGGATCAGAATTGTCTGGTGGCATCCGGAACGTCCAAGTCGAGGACATAACCGCCATCAACTCCGAGTCTGGAGTTAGGATCAAAACAACCATCGGACGTGGAAACTGCATAAAGGAAATCTACGTACGTCAAACGAATCTACACACAATGAAGTGGGTGTTCTGGATGGCGGGCAACACCTGGATGATGATTGGAACCCAAAACCATACCCAAAATTAGCGATATTAGTTACTGTGATGTGGTGGCCGAGATGTGACCATGGTTGGAAGTTTGATCGGGATTCCTGAAGATGCTTTCAAAGGGATTTGTATGTCGGATGTGACCGTTGAAGTTATTAAGTCGAAGAAACCTATCTGGAATTGTACGGATATTGAAGGGGTGGTGAGTGATGTGAGTCTGGTTCCCTGTGATGTGCTGCAGGATAATAATGTAGACGCAGGGCTGCCCTTTTCCTGATGATAGGTTAGAGGTTGAAGATGTTGAGTTTGGTACTTGCTACAATAGTAATCCCATTTTAAACTTAAAATCCGATATGTATCACCAATTTTACGATGCTGTAACTTATATAAATGTGGCATTTGTGCACCTAACGTATAATTCAATACTTTACTTCAAAAAAAAAGTCCATTGGTTTTAATGATGGGGTTATAGGTGAGACTGGTATGGATACAACTGGTGTATTCCTTATTATAGATGATATGTCAACTGTAACATGTGGTTCAGATGGGGTCATGGTACATTATGATATTGGTTATATCATAAAGGGTGTGCGTTGTTGTTTTACTAAGGAGGCTGTGCACTAGGATATCATAACCAGTCGGTCATATTTGCACATCTACAATCAGTATTTTATGAGAATAACCAGGTGTACTATCATTGCTGTATGAATGCTTGATTTATCCCTCATACACGTCTTAAGTCTATTATTAGTGGTAATCAGTTTTTCTTTGATATCAGGGAAAAGGCTATTCAGATGTTCATACTAGATTTTAAGCTCATTATTTAGGATTGTTTCACATGTTCTTTTTAGATGAATTTAATTTTGCTGGTCCCTGATGGTGGTTTTATATTGTATATATTCTACCAGATTTTTGCGCCATCTTGCGAAACAGCTGCATTTTCCTATGTACTGTTTGATGGACTTAGATCCATGCGGTTTTGATACCTTGACTACCTACAGATTTGGCTGTAAGTCTCATAATATCGTCATGTCATTCAATAGATCTTTGTACTTGATGCTTCCTTTTCTAAGCTTGAAATGTTTGCTAATTTATAATATGAACCTTTAAATCAACCTTTCAAATAAAAATGAACACCGATTCGAATAGGACCACGACCCATATAAATCAAGATGAGTTCAATTTGTTTGCATATGCTTGAGTTCAGTTTATCTTCTGTACAGAAATTGTTTTCTTTTGATTAAGGGTTACTTATGCAATGTTTTCCATTTCTTTCAATTAGTTTTATAAATTTTATTTCAGACTATGGCGTTTGATGCAAAATATCTGTATGTTCCATAGTGAAGCACGAGGTACCGAAGCATGATTAAGGTACTGAAGCATGAGGTCTACGAGGTGTTTTGAGGAACTTTGTTAAGTTTTTAGACACGTAGCATTTTTATTGTTATGAACACTGATTGGAGAACATTTGTACTGTTAAATTATGTATATATTCTAATTGGTGTTTAAATATTACAAGAGAAAAAAAGCAGTGTAATTCGGATTAATTGAGGTTTCTTGGAGTATGAACTACCTTAATGATTTGTTCGTGGGTTCCCGTTTGAATTATTTATTCAGAGTATGAAACGTCATTGTCAAAATGAACTGGTCATTATGGGTTTGAATGTATAAAGATCAGTTCACGGGTTCATATGTTAATCACTTATATGGGGACAATATTTGTATGATTATATGAACACAGTTGAAGCAGTATAAGAAATTATATGCTATAAGAAACCAATAAAAAAATGATGTTCAGAGTATGCAATGTTATATGCAGGGTTGGACGGAGGAACTGATTGGTCAGGGCCATACCATTTCACTGTATCTTTGCAAGTTTCCAGGTAAATTTCCTACCATACCATTTCTAACCTGAGAAATAAAAAAGTTTTTTGTTAACAGGTATATGCATGCATGTATGATTCCAACATACAATATTCATTTGTGAGGACGGAGAAAAGGGGGGTGTGTGTGTGCGTACACAATATTCATTTGTGATGACACTGAATAGTAGTGCATACCAGCATGTGTGGATTTCGAATAAGGTTGAGAGAAAGATAATTTCTTGATCTCCATTTGCCTGATTTTAACATAGAGAAAACTTAGCATTCCAAATAACAAGTCGTAAAAATGCATCTGTAATAGTAATAAAAAATTGATGCTTAGTGTTGATACAATTATATTACTGAGCTTTTTAGGGGAATTAAAACTGAACTTGGTCATGTTGCAGACTAGAATAGAAACCGGAGTGTGGTTTCTTTATTTTGCCTTGGTAAATACATCAAAGTAAATTTATTTTTGTTGACGTTAGTATCTTCTCTTACTGTTCTATTTTATTATCATCTCACTTAAGACCAAATAATCAAAAGAGGTAGGGCTGTTATTATGGTAATTTAAATTAAGGTCAATGGTGTTGGATCAGGTTCAAGCTCGCTTAGCATATGGAAACTTAAACTAAGTACTAAAATTTAATCTAGGTTTCAAATAATAAAATTGTATAATTCGCCCAATATTTATCTGGCTGACGTAGAACTAGGTGGCATAATTGTTTAAAGGAAATTTGGTGGAAATTTAAAGGGCATAGGAATAATTACAGTGATTCGTAATTAATATCGGCAACTAGTACCTGTTACTGGGACAAAATGTTCCAAAATCTCGTTTTGCTATTTTTAAGTTATTTTATTGGTCATCTATTTAGTAGAATAAGACACTGTTTTTTATTTTGTTAATCTACAACAATAGGATCGCAAGAAAATATGATGCACGTAATACATTTTACATTTCAGTTGCGAATCGAAGAAAATATTTGGATTGTGAAAACAGGCAGAAAAGCATATTGAATTGCACAGAACAATGAAATAAAACCAACTTAAAATTATATTTTAATATGTAGGATGATTTTCAGTTAATAATCATACAATTCTGTCTCTACATTTACCTTCAATTTGTAGCATCTTCAAGCTAGAAATTATTTTTTGATCGTTCTCTCGATTTTGCTTTAGGCTATTCTTATAGTTTACACTGAACCAAATTTAGAAACTAAATGAACAAGAGAAGTGGTCTTAGAATAAAAACAAAAACAAAATGCACAAATCAGCTGCATATGCAATGAATATATTTTTCCAAATTCTTTGCAAATGCGGAGTGTCCAATATTTCAAAATAAACACTATATTTGTTTGTCTCTCCGGTTTTTCAGTTATGAATCGAAGAAAATAGTTGGATTGTAATGTGCATTTAGTTACTTTTATTGGCGACGTTTATAGTGTGATTGCAGCCGATGTTGTTTTTTATTTTCTAGTTGATGGTTTGGTTACGTTAACTTCCGCTTTTCTAAAATATCGGTTTCGTTTATTGTTTCCCCCCTCTATTTCGTTTTCTCCCCCAAACCCGAAAACTATTTTCCTCATTATCGTCTTATCGCCTCATTTCTTCCATCTTTTCCTTTAATCGACAAATCCTTTTCCTTCAATCGACAAATCCTTTTCCTTCAATCGACAAATCCCCAGCTTCTCGTTCAATCGTCAATTTCCTTAACATTTTGTCTATTCGCATAACGTTTCCTCCTCTTCGATCCACGCAAAGTTCGCTTCTCTTTCAGCTGACAAATAACGTACGTATTCGAATGCCATGAGTAGATCCACATACGTTTTGCAGTTGTTTTCTAACTATTTATGGTTTTTGATTCATAGATCTACAGCTCTGCATTCAATTCAGGATTCTTGTTCGAACGATTCAGACTAAGGTAATCGCTTTATTACAATTTCGTATTTTTTAGAGCAATTTACAATTGTTGAATTTGGAATGTTGATGGTCGCCATTTCGAATCAAAAGCCATCTCGATTAAAAATTGCATCCTGTGTAAAGATGTATTTAGACTTAATAATATGAATATAAGATTTTAATAATCTTTTGTATGTTATTTATGTACTAGCGGATGATATTAGATTTTCTATTAGCTATATCATTCCAAATTAACTTTCATATTGTTTTAATTTGGGGTTTTGGAACTTATTTTCCATGATTTATAACTATGAGATAACATATATATTGGTTTCAATGACTAGTTAATATTTCATTTTTCTTCTCTAACTTGGAAAGAAGGAAAATTACATATAATGCATTTTTTATTTATTTATAAAAATAAATGTGTTTACGGATGATGTCGTCATTGGATTGTTGGCCATTTGTTACTCGAATCGGTACCGACCCCTATTGGTACCATGAGCTGTGATTTACGGCATTAATGATAAAACTGTCACTCTATGATGTTACTTTAAAGGGCATACTTTTTATTTATTCACTATGTAAGTGCATATGTTATACTAAGAAAAATACCATTTTGATATAAGAACAAAGGTTTTTCTAATTGAAATCATATTTATTACTTCGTATTGTTTTCAAAGAAGTTTCTATGCACAAATATTCATTCTCCTGATGTTAAGTCTGCTTCAATGTCGTTATATAACTTTCACGTATATCTAGAAGCATATATTTATACATCTTTGTTATTTTTACATTGGTCATGATGTATTGTCATATGACCATATTATGTACCATTTACTATTTTGTTCACTCACTTGTTATTTTATTCATGTGTTCACCCATTTATTATTTTGTTATGCATAGTTTTTCCCTTCCCAGTTTTGCGTATCCAAAAAGAAAAGGCATTGTCAAAACTGTTTTGTACCATGGCAGCCTTTATCTTTTTTTTACCATGGCGGCCTTTATCTTTTTTTCGAGTCATTTTCCTCGCCTTTGAAGCCCTGCTTTCCAACCCAATATTTACCTTTGAGGGTGAAGGGAAGCAAAATGATGCTGCTATGTCCTTCATATTGAGTTTGTGGACATTAAAAATGTGCTTCATGGAATGAGAGTCATACCACAATATGTAAGCTCTATATGCTTCTTTCATTGATTGACTAAGACAATAATTTTCTCCTACAAGTTTCTCCAGATGAGATTCTAAGTTTGGAACTTTCTTCTCATCAATTCGTATTTCTTCATCGGCACCTTAGCCTCCTTGAGATAGGTCAGAAATTGCAATTTTACCTCCTTCACTGTGTGATGTTCCTCACTGGAGCTTTCTTTAGGGTTAGTGTCATCGTTGGACTTCGCACCATAAGTCTACATGTCAAAGGAACAACAAAAAATTAAGAGAAACGAA
This sequence comes from Allium sativum, assembly GCA_030737875.1. Lineage (NCBI taxonomy): Eukaryota > Viridiplantae > Streptophyta > Magnoliopsida > Asparagales > Amaryllidaceae > Allium > Allium sativum. The sequence continues at coordinate 7,867,735 of CM060912.1, forward strand.
ACAGCTGTAAATTGATCTATATTAAAATTAATTTAACAAATAAATTATGTTGTACTCAGGGATACCTGAACGCCAACTTCGTCGGTAGCTTTTAATGCTACTGTCTACTGAGCTTTCTACAGGCCTAGTCAGCAGTGATGGGATGAAAGTTGAAAGTGATGGAGAGGCGAAGGCAGTTGTTAGTCGATCTTGAGGAGATTCATAGTTGAAGGCTAAGCGACGGTGGAGGGAGAAGACAGCAGCAATAAAATGGAGAGGCACAAATCAGGGGGATGTATTAAATCTAAGGTGCACTATCAATACATTAAGTAAGGCTTAATTTACAATTAATTGGGAAGTGGGAATGAAAACAAATACCATGTTTAATTTCAAACTCAACATACAAGGGAAAGAACTCCATACAAAGCAGATGTATTTTAGCAGTTTAAATTTCTCAAAGCAACTAAATTTTGGACAAAACCTCAAATCTGATCAGACTAAAAGAAAGAGAATTGGTAATTATTTAACATTAAGAATACAGTGTTTGTTAATTCAACTACACATATTCCTTTAGTTCATATGGAGGATCATACTTAACGATCCAGTCCACAGTAGGAATATCAAGACTCCCTTTTCTGCTTTGCAGAAATTGAAGAAAGTAGCAGGTTTTTTCTGCTTTTGTTTTCCATCAATATTATAGCAATCGACTTGAATGTATTTGAGAAGCTCGGAGTGGAACTTGACCAAATTGTAGGACGAAAAGAAAACTATTATCTTTTTTGATTTTTTTCTCTTCAGAAAAGCATAGAGAATAGGAAATCTTTTGTCACTAGGCACAACACAATAGCCTTGCTACAAACCTTCAGAAAAGCGTAGAAAACTATTATCTTTTTTGAATGATCTTTTGTCACTAGGTAAGCGCTTGAAAATTTCCTTAGTCTGAGTAGTTGAGAAAAGAGCAGTCTGCCTATCCTTAGGTAAGCGCTTAAAAATTGCCTTCATATCCTCCTTAAAGTTGGCTTCTAATATTCGATCTGCTTCGTCATTTATAAGACACACCGAATTTTTGAAAATGAATCCTTTGGTATTTTGGATGTGATCAAGTAGTCTTCCAGGAGTGGCAACTAATACATTTACTCCCTTGACAAGATGTCCCGCTTCTCGATTTCGTGTAGCTCCACCCATAACCATTCAAACAGTTTGTGAATGGTATTTAATAGATATTTTGCCACAGCATGAGTCTGAATAGCAAGCTCCCTAGTTGGGCAAATAATTCAGCACTGTACACCATTTATTTGGAGCTTCGGATAGTAAACTCTCTTTTATCCAAATAAATTTAATGGTTATCAGATTACCATCAAACTGATATAAAGTTCAGTGCCTGAAACAACAAATATGATGCCATATTAGCATCAAACTGATATAAAGTTCAAGAGCAGATATGTCAGAGACTCAGAAAGAAAATGTAGATAATGACAGCAATATCTTTTGGCTGGTAAAATCACAAAGTAACACAGAACGACAATAGAGTTAATATATGATATATTTGAGATATGATGGAAACAGACATGTGGCCCAAAATTATTTAACAAAAGTAAGTTACATGCTTGAGTAGCATAAAAGAATTCTTCAAAGTGCATTTACTATTATAACCTATATGCTTGGGTTACTACAACTTTATAAACAGGTATATATCTACGTCTAAGTGAGCCTTTTATCCACAACGGCCTGCATTACGCAATTCTTAAACACAATTGAAAACATTGCCTGCTTCACATTACCCATAAGAGCCTTCATGATTCTTGATAGGAAAATTTGCATCTTTATACCGGTATTTTGGGGCTTCACATTACCCACAATTGAAAACTTGCATCTTCATGTTTCGTTTATTTCTTGTTTTGTAGATGGATGCATAGGAACACCATATTTTAAATGCAACATATCCATCGTCATAATGTACAATATTGTTTGAATGTTATTTGATATTCAGCTTAATTATTTATGTGTTTGTTTTAATAACGATCAATTAATATTGTTTGAATGTTATTTGATAATTCATGACAAATACTTATTGTTGATTATTGAATGTATTTACAGGTAATTAGCTTTTCCGGACTAAAGACCATCACCAACCATGGACACATGACTTCAATTGTTATATGTATTATGATATTAGTCGGTACTTAAGTAAAACTCTTTGAGAATGCTTGTGGTATGTGAACTTGCTCATTTTGTCAAACAACTATTATCTAAATGGTTATGGATAGTACTTATGTAATTAATGTGTTTTTAACTTGAATATGATGATTATATGATTGGTTGATTGTTGGTTTGAATGTGATAATTATACGATTGTTGATGATTTTGGTATGACTATTATAAAGCTGGTTGCTGCAAACAATGTAAACCATTAACAGTATAGTAGCATTTAAGAAATGCTACAAGTTACATTTCAGCAGCATTTTTGAAATGCTACTGAAGCAGACGCAAAATATTATCTGAATTTATAGTGGCATAAAATAAATGCAACGAAAAGTTTTTAGTTACATAAAATAAACGCTACGGAAAATCAAAGAAAAGGACCAAGCACAAACGCAACTAAAAAATGTTAGTTTTGGTTGGATTTTTTAAACTCTACAGAAAATCTTTGGTTTCTTACATTTGGCAGCGTTTTTCAAAACATAATAAAAAAAAGACCTTTAGTTGCTGGACCTATAGTAGCGTTCTTTAAAACACTACCAAATGCTGTGGTAGCATTTTTTAAACACTACCAAAGGTCATTTCTGGTGTAGTGCACATGGGTAGCTAGTTGTTTTGGTTTTGTAGATTTATATTCACAGGATCCAGGTTTACAGCTGGAATGATATTCGGGAAGCTCTGTATCCGTGTATCTCTTTCAGTTGTGTTTTGTATTATTTTTCGCTGTATTGAAATTTGTAAATCTCTATTATTTATCAAATGTATATTATTTTTTCATACTCTGTAAATTCTATACTCTGGTGTAAATTGTTGTAATAAGCAATGAAATATTCTTTTGTTTGTGTTCTGATTTGCCGTGTGCTTAGACAATCCATTCTTTCTCTTCTCTGCGGAGACCGGGGAAGTTCGGGTCGTCACAGTTTGATATCAGAGCTTTGGTTTACAAAGCTCGAGAACAAGACACATTAGAACCAAACGAAAGAATTCATCAGAGATTGGATTACTAATATCCAGTGAGAATGACTCGTTAGAGATAGAATCAGTAGTATCCTAGAATGAGTCCGAAGAGTGTTATTTTTAAAATAAAAATGAAAACCAATTTTGTTTTGAAATTTTAATATAATTATACGTATTTGAGTATATTATTTTATTTTATTTTGGACAATCGAGTATATGAGATTTTGCAAATCGCATCATGACGTATATTTGAGGTTTTAATATACTGGATAGATATAGGATCACACTCTAGTCGCCCGAAGATGATTCTGATGATTGATATTATCATCAGATTCTATGTTCGAGTTTCGAAAGTGGGATTTCTATATATTTCCAATTGGCTGGTGTGAGAACCCAAAACTAGATAGGGTTAATTGTTGTGATTTAACACACAAAATACGATTTTCATGTATATATAGAAAGTTATATGTTTGAAAAGCTAATCAACTAATTGATAGCTGGTTGTGTTGTATGATTATTTATTAACTAATAAAACCAATACATGAATAAAAGGTAAATTTAGCCAAATTGTATCGAATGTTGAACTGAATTGATTTTTTTTGGAAATTGCATACATATACATACATGTGTATTGAACAGGTCATAGCAAGGAGGCTAGAGAAGAGGAATGAAATTGTATGCCCGACAAATAGGTACATGTTTACAAATTTATTGGGTTTTGGATGATTTTAAATGTCTTCCCGTACAAAGGAGGTTATGGAGAAATTTTTAAAAAATTTAGGGTGTTAGCCAAATTTTTGAAGAATTTGGAAATTCTTAGAAACTGAAAAGTTGAAGAATGAAAGCCAAACTGAAAGTTGAGTTAGTTGGTTAAACTACTAATAAAACATTAAGTAACCTTGGCAGGCTAGTGTGTGGTGAATCCAGATTTATTGTTTCGATATTCAATCCTGAATATTTATAAGTATGGAATTACTACTAATAGAACATTAGGTAACCTTGGCAGGCCAACCCATGTTTAGTCCATATTTGGTGTGGATCTGAATGGAGGCACATGCAAAATAAATTTGCAATTACAAAAGCAAAAAAAGAAAAATAAGTTTTAAATAGTCCCTTCTTTCATGTACTTCTCCAAAAAAATAATGGCTTATCATTTAGTTACTTGTGATAAAAGGAACTTGATATTTACTTTGATAACAGAAACTTGCATGGGTCTTCACCATCATGACAATTATATGTGTACTCTCTAAAGGTTACGAATTGAGCATGAGAATAAAAAGCCAGGTCCTGAAATTTGTGAACTTATCGAGCAAAGTTGCCTTTAGTGCAAGATTTTGGAGGATTTACTTAGATCCTACATCATCGATTTTGGAGGAGCTTGGGAGTAGCATTTGTCGTTAATAGAGTTTTCGTATAATAACATTAATCATGCGACAATTTGCATGACCCTTTTTGAAGCGTTGTATGGGTGGCCATGCAAATCGCCTACTTACTGGTGGGAAACTAAAAAGATTCATCTCGGGCCATACCTTATTCGTGATTCCATGGAGAGAATCACATTGACTAGGCAGAGGATGAGGGCAGCCCAAGACCATTAGGAGTCGTATGCGGAGAGAATGAGAAGGGAATTAGAGTTCTGAGTGGGTGACTTGGTCTTCGTGAAAGTTTCCTCTCTTCGAAAGACTGTTCGGTTTGGTAAGACTAGGAAGTTGGCTCCTAGATTCATTGGGCCTTTCAAGATCGTCAAAAGAATTGGGAGAATGACTTATCTTGTGGATCTGCCCGAACACATATCTAAGGTCCATAACGTTTTCCATGTTTCTCACCTAATAAAATGCCTTCATAATTATGTTGTTAGACTCGAGCTTGGCGTGATTGATAACATAGGAAGGCTCAAGATGGAGTCTAAGGTGCCTCATGCCACCGCAAGTATAGTACAACACGGAATTAGGAGACTCCACAATAAAATAATTCACCTTGTCCGAGTACAAAGGGGAGACAATACGGCGGGAAGCACTTAGGAGACCGAAGAAAGGATGAGATAGACTCATCCAGAGCTTTTCTTGGGTAATTATTTCCTTTAAATATTTCGTTTATAGTAGCACTGTGGTTGCTAGATTGGATGATAGGAAATGATTGCAACACAATTGGACATCACACTCATAAAAAATATATGCATATTAGGATGTTGTTCATACATGTTGCATCACTTATTACACATACACGCTATGACTAAGCTCACTTTAGAAAGTATGCAGTACATAATCATTATGAGTCATGGTTGTTTTAAATAACATGGCTATTTAGAGTGAGTTATGTTTTCGCCCCCTTCAGGCAGATTTTGGGACGAAAACTATTTTAAAGGAGGAGAATGTAACACCCCGAAAAAATAATTTAATTTGACAAGATAATTATAACAATAAGTTAAATTAAACACTAAAATATTGTCAAGCTGAAAATGGAATTTTGTAAAATTAGGGATTTGGCCATAAAAATATCATAATTGTATTCATGGCGAAATTCAGATCTGTTTTCATATATAACATATCGAAAATAGAGTACATATGAAAATTCACCTTTAATTGTGTTGTGCGTAAATAATATATACACAACGTTTGAAATTTGTATTAAAAATATAAACATATGGAATGTAAACATATAATTAATGACTGATTGGAATATTCCATCCTATTCAAATTTGTATGTACGCATATGCATATAAAATAATATAGAGTAAAAGGAAGGTAATAAAATATAAAGGAACATTTTAATTAAATTAAATCCTTTCCACCATAGAACAAATCAACTGGGCATTTAGGCACCCAAGGGGTCGAACCCCCTACTAGGGTGGAGGTCGACTGCTTGGGGTCTGCCAGATCTGGTTTTGGCGGGACGGGGTTAGATTTTGAGTGATATTTATATAATTAACTGCTAGGATTAAATATAATTAATCCTACGACTCTAATTTGCACACACACCTATAAATTGTAGGAGATGCAGATTAAGGTTCTTAAGACAAGTTAAACACTAGGGGGTGAATAGTATTTAACGAAATTTATTAAATTTCTTGAAATCTTTTTGGATCAAACATACAGTATACAAATCAAAGAAACAAACAAAAACATAATCAATCACAGAGTGTAGAAAGTAAAAATAAAAGCAATAAAAGGAAATTACACACATGGATTTTATACTGGTTCGGGACACCCCTACATTTGGTCCCATACAACGCTGGGTTGATGCGGAATTTTTTCAACAATATCCAACTACAATCCTTGATTTCAATGCTACAAGGGCACAACCCAATTGGATCCAGGTACAATGAGACTTAGCTGATTTACTGGTCAAAAACTTTACACCCAATCAATTTCCAAGACACAATCGCACCCAGGCACTTAAAACTGGAGAGGACCACACTATTCTCTTATCAGTTTTTGTAGTATTGACCTGATAGGACTTGATCTTGAGATCATTGATTACAAAAAACCTATAACTCTTGAGAAGCACTTGAATTCAAAGAGAATTTGATTTATAATTGAAAGAAAAGAAGAATGATATGATTTCTATGGAAATCGATAGAGTATAAGTCTAGGAAATCAAGACTTAAAGTACAATAATGACAGGATGTTAAGAGAGGAAGAAGAAGATGAAAAGTTATTAAAAAATTCGAATTCTGGAAGGTATTTATAGGTTTCCAATAGTCATAACATTTCTGAAAGGATCTGAATTCAAAAGACACCTCTTATTAAAATCTAAAAAAAGCCCTAACAGCTAGTATGTTGACATGCCTATATGAATATATTAACATATGCTAGTGTAAAATCCAAATATATATTTTAAAGCATAGTAAATGATGTTCAAATAAACTATGGCAAATCCAGCGTTAAAACAAACTAAATTCCTTTATATTTAAACATTTTTCAAAGTATAAAATACAAATTAAAACTTATACAAGGATATATTAAGAAATTAAATATAAAACGATATAAAAGTATAAATATATAAAACTATACATGTATATATATATTGAAAACTTATAATAAACAAGAAGGTTAAACAATATAAGTAATTAAGAAAAACTTAAGTTTGAAATTTAAAGTATAAATTTGAATATAAACTTTTTTTTCAGGAGTTTACAAAACTATCAGGAGTTAAAATGTTATTAAAACAAAGAAGTATATATATTCTGAATAAGGAAGTAATTTAGAAATCATTTGAAACTAAGTAAATAAACTTGAAATTATTTTGAAACCAAGTTTAAAATCAAGGTTTGAATTTTAAAATCAGAAAATAGTTCTGGAAATAGAAACAAGTGCTAACAGGAGTTTTAACAGAATTTCTAGACATACTAACTCTATAATTCTTGATTTCTTGACACTCATGAGTCTTGAAACTTGAACTCTTCTATTTGAAAACTTTATTCTTGTGAACTGTATAGTCTCCACTGATACCAAATGTAATGACCTGCCATTTTCGATCGCATCGAGTCGATAATTAAACCAACTCAAACCGTTCGGAACGACAGATTGTTAAGTTCTATGGGGTTAAAATAAATCATCGCATAATCACAGACACAGAAGCACAGAATGCAAAAGCTCGAGTCAGACCGAGTATTTTAGCTTTAGAGATTTGCATGTTGGAGAATGAGTATTTCTAGAGTCTAGTCATCTATCCTTGTGTACTTAGTTTATTTTATTCCCTTATGTGTTAGTAAACATCGGTCAGTTTTCAGTTGTATCTGTATTATTTATGTACTCTGATTTATATAAATAAAAATTTTGTATTGTTGTACAAACTTTTACTTCCGTTGTAAGATATTCAGTGTTTGTGATTCTGTGATGATTTATTTTTAACCCTATGACAAATAACAATCAGCGGTTTTGAACGGTTTGAGTTGGTAAATTTATCGACTTTAAAAGAGCGAGAATGCTAGTCGTTATAATAGACACCTATATAGTTTTCCTATATATATATATTCTATAAAATTGTGTTAATATGTATTTTAAATCAATAATAATTGAAACAAAGAAGAAACAAGGTTATTGTCATCAAAACCATCATCATCAATATCCCAGTCATTAACAATCTCCCCCTTTTTGATGATGATAATTATGGTTACAAAATATTTATACTTGATGTCCTGATTCTTTGATTACTCCCCCTTACTTCATTAAGTCCCCCTTAATCGAAGCCCTATTTTATAATTCTCCTCTTTTGTCACCAACAAAAACTATATAACGCGAAATATACTATACTAAAATAGTTTATTATTCTAAAACTAAGACATGATTCTAAAAGTAAAACTAATATGACTATAACTAATCTAATCTAATATTAACTGAGACAAAACCTAATTTCTAACTCTATCTTTAAAAAAATAAACTAGAAAACTATAATCTAAGATTATAGTAAACACAGATTTCAATTATTTTAATTTGTTGTTTACAAATATATAGGAAGGTACAAATTAATTATATACATTAATTATCAATTTATACAAATGCACGAATATACGAAACTTAGCTGTTTTTGACAATTGGAGATTAGCAAAAGCAAGTAAAATTCTAATAGCTTCTTATGTTGGTACGGGGCAAAGGTTTTGTCGTAATCTATTCCTTCTTCCTAATAGTATCCTTGAGCAACTAATCATACATTATTTCTAATGACCTCACCAAGTTCATTCAATTTATTTTTATATACCTATTTATTTTCTATTATAGTTTAATCCTCTGGTCTAGGAACAAGTTCCCATACATCATTTATGGTAAATTGATTCAATTCTTCTTGCATAGCAAGTATCCATGAATCATTAGTAAATGCTTCTTTTGGATTTTTACGTTCAATAATTGATATAAAAGTTATATTGCTCATATTATTTAATTGATTTCTGGTTCTAACTACAGATTCAATATCTCCTAGAATATTTTCTATATGGTGATCTCTTAAAAGTCTAATTGTTTTATTAGGTTGATTAATTTCATTATTTATTTCATTTGGTTCATTTATTATTAAGTTCATCTTCGTTTTGACTTAAGTCTTTATAATTTTCATCAAAAGCTACATTTAATGTTTCTTCAATAGTGTTAGTTTTTAAATTAAAAACTCGATAAGCTTTACTTCTATTTGAATATCCAATAAATATTCTTTTATATAGTTTAGGGTTAAATTTATCTAAATTATCTTAAGTATTTAAAATAAAACATTTACACGCAAAAATTCTGAAATAAGAGACCATTAGTTTCTTTTTATACAAAAGTTCATATGGAGTTTTGTTAGTTAATGGTTTAATTAAAATCCTATTTAAAATATAACAAGCCGTAGTGACTGCTTCAGCCCAAAAATGTTTTGGTAAATTACTATCTGATAACATAGTTCTCGCACACTCATGTATCAACCTATTTTTACAGTCAACTACAACGATTTATTAAAATGTTATTGAAAAAAAAATTATGAGTAATTCCCTTTTTATCAAAGAATATATCAAAATTTTCATTTTCAAATTCTCCACCGTAATCACTACGAATAGTTTTAATTTTCAAAGATAAGAAATTCTGAATTCTTTTAGCAGAAGTTTTAAATTATTCAAAAGCATCACTTTATGTTTAAGAAATAATGTCCAGGTAAATCTAGAGAAGTCATCGATAATAACAAAAATATATCTACTATGGTTTATTCAGTGCGTTTGAGACAGACCAGATAATCCATATAAAGTAATTCTAATGGATTTGAAGTGATAATCTCATCTTTTGACTTAAAAGAACCTTTCCTTAATTTCCCTAATTTGGAAGGGTCATATAAGTTATGAAATTCATTTTGGTTAATCCTCTAGCTAAATCTAATTAAGAAATTTTAGATAAATGTTTGAAATTCAAATGACCAAATCCCTTATGCCAAATCCAAGGATCACTTGTGTTAGCCAAAAGACACAAATTATCGTTTGAAATTTTCATACTTAAGATGTAACTGTTTTTCTTTCTAATTTCTTTGAAAATTATGTTTGGATTATTATTTTCAATAAGGCACTTATCTTTTTCAAATTTAATGTTATAGACTTTATCGCATAATTGAATTATACTAATCAAGTTGTGTTTTAATTTCTTAACTAATAAAACATCAGAAATAGTAGGAGTTTTAGAGTTACCTACATTGCTGATGCCAATCGCATATCCCTTCGACTTATCACCAAAATTGACCATTCCTCCATACAATATTATTCATTAAGTTTGGATTTCCCATCATAAACCTCGAACATCCACAATCTAAAATCCATTTATCCTTTTTTATTTGCACCAATTGACCATCAAGTTTTGAATCGTCAACAGCCATATAACATATTTGTTCCTGTACAACATAATGATTCTGTAGACAACTTGACATTTCACAATAATTTAATGCAGATTTATGAATCAATGATGACATGCATACATTTGAACTAGTGCTATGAAAAACTTCAAAATTTGCTATTTAAACTTTTCAAAATTCAAATTATGAGACTTATGAAAACCAATGCTTTGATACCAATTATTGGAGATGAAGATAAAGGATCTTAAGGCAAGTTAAACACTAGAAGGTGGTGAATAGTGTTAAATGATTTATTATATTTCTTGAAATCTATTTGAATCAAACACACAATATTTAGATCACAGAAACAAACGAACACAGAATCAATCACAGAGTGCATATAGTAAAAATAAAAGCAATAAATGGGAAGTACACAACGGGATTTTATATTATTCGAGACTCCCCTATGTGCAGTCCCACATAACGCTGGGTTGATGTGGAATTTTATTCAACAATATCCACTTACAATCCTAGATTTTGGGGCTATAAGGACACACCCCAACTGATTCCAAGTATTGTGAGACTTAGTAGATTTACCAGGACACAACTTTACACCCAATCGATTTACAGGACACAACCGCACCCAATCACTTTAAGCGGGACATGACCACACCTTCCGTTATCAGTATTTATAGTATTGACTTGACAGGATTTACTCTTGAGATATTTGATTACAAACAGTCTATGACTCTTAAGAAGCACTTGAATTCAGAGAGAGTTTGATATAGAAGTGAAAGAGAATAAGAATGATATGATTTCTATTGAAATCGACAGAGTATAAGTCTAGGAAATTAAGAATTAAAGTACTATCATGGTAGGATGTTAAGAGAGGAAGAAGAAAATGGAAAGTTATTTTAAGATTGAATTCTAGAAGGTATTTATAGGTTTCAAATAGTCCCAAGGTTTCTAAAAGGATTTGAATACAAAAGACACCTCTTTTCAAATTTTAAAAATGCCCTAATAGCTAGTACGTCAACATGCCTATATGAATATGCTGACATATGCTAGTGTAAAATCCAAAAATATACTTTAAAGCAAAGTAAATGATGTTTAAATAAACTATGGAAAATCTAGAGTTAAAACAAACTAATTTCCTTTATATTTAAATGTTTTTCAAAGTATAAAATATATTTAAAAAATTATATAAAAATATATTAAGAAATTAAATATAAAATGGTATAAAAGTATAAATATATAAAACTATACACAAATATATATATATATATATATATATTAAAAACTTATTATAAACAAGAAGTTTAAACAATATAATAATTAAGAAAAACTTAAGCTTGAAATTTAAAGTATAAATTGAATATAAACTTAGTTTTTAGGAGTTTACAAAATAACTATCAAGAGTTAAAATATTATTAAAACAAAGAAGTATATATATTCATAATAAGGAAGTAATTTTTAAATCATTTGAAATCAAGTAAATAAATTTGAAATTATTTTGAAACCAAGTTTAAAATTAAGTTTTGAATTTTAAATTCAGAAAATAGATTTGGAAGCATAATCAAGTACTTACCAGAGTTTTAAAAGATTTTCTAGACATACTGACTCTATAATTCTTGAACTCTTGATTTCTTGATACTCATGAGTCTTGAAAATTGAACTCTTCTATTTGAAATCTTTATTCTTGTGAACAGTACAGTCTTTAATAAAAGATACCTGCATATTTTTCCTGTATATATATATATATATATTCTAGAACATGGTGTTAGTATGTATTTTATAACAAAAATGACTGAAACAAGTAGAAAAAAAGGTTGTTGTCATCAAAACCATCATCATCAACATTCTAGTCATTAACATAAATATCACCCCATTCCACCTCCCCTAAACCTAAACTTCTCCATCTCATAGCCTACATACTTCCATTGAATTCCAGAAAAATTATATTAAGTTTTCTTCTACAAATCTTCTAATCTACATTATTTCCAATCTATTTACTTTTAGGATTTAGTATAGATTTGAATCTGAAATTCTAGATATATATATAAGAACTCTACTTGTTTAATTCTTATATATAGATTAATACGAAATTGGAGTTTGTGTTCGTGCAAAGATCTAATAAGGCAAACACAATACCAAATCAGTTGTTTTGTAACACTTTTTTCTGTGCAATTCGTCATGGTTATTACTGTGACAATATTATCACAGAAATTACCGTTTTAACCAGTAATAACATTTATAACCATGATTAGTGATAAGGAGTGATGGGTAGTTTGGTAAAATAGTTTGAAATACTTAGGGAGGGTTCTGTAAGTCATACTTGCTCCTCGTTTTCACAATTGTAACACATTTATCATATTTATGTCCCTGCAAATCTGTCATTTAGGTTTGTAGTTTCTCCTCAGATTCATTCTATTCAATTGAGATTTCTGCTTCCAATCCCCTCCATTGGGTCGAGAATTTTGGTCTTCATGGTAGGATCTGAGGTTCACATCGGGATCTAGGGTTTCTGTATTCTACAATCAACTCAATCCAGTTTTGGTATATTAAAACTCTACCATTGTTTTTACCTTTTTTTATATGGGAACCTATGTATTGGTATACATCGAGTTATGATTTCGATATAAGTTAGTTTTTAATATTTATATTCTGTGTTTCGATCTGATTTCTAATAAATCTTGAATATAGTCATTAACATTGATATAAATTCATGATTATCTTTGAAACGAGTTGATCTAAAATAGAAAAATAAATGTAGAAAGAGAAAACATTCCAAAGAAGCAAAAAAGGGTATGTTGTTGATGACATATTTTTGGTAAGTACTCATAAGGATAATCTCATCGTTTTGGACTACAACACCAAGAAATTGCAATATATTTGGATACTGGAGCTCTATTAAGTAGGATACCTCTTTCGCAAACCATGTTCTAGAATAAAAACAAAATATTTAGAGCATGTCCAACGGTGGAGTAATTCAGTTCCTGAATCGTGAATTTGGGGAGAAATCATCCCTAACAGATATTACGTTCCTTAATATTCAGTGAAATATTACGGGGAGCACTCTGAATTCGTAATTGGTCCTAAGCGCCTAAAAAATCGGCGCATGATAGAAAGAAAGGCAATTTTTGAGCGCGCTCTCATAAAATCAGCGCGGTACGCACATAATTCCTTCATCTTTTCAGGCATTGATAAAATCTATGCCCTTTTGTTGGGCAAAATTGCAGTGTTTCTCCTGAATATTACGTTTTGTAATATTAAAGCCTGAATCTTGTTGGAGATGCTCTAAGTGGTTTCATTGAAATGGTCAACCCAATTTTTAAAATTACGTAAGAGAACTGAATAATAACGTTGTTTGAGGAAGAGATTTTTGTGTTTTAATTATGGTGTTAACAACCCGCAATTCACGCAATTTGACCTTCTTAGCTTCTCAAAAGATCCCATGATGATGTTAGAAGGGAATTTTTTAAATATTTTTTTAAAGTAATTTCACAAATCGAATTAAAAAAAATCATATTACTGACTGTGAAACACATGAATGTTGTTGCCACATAAAAAGTTTTATTCCATACCCATTACCAACATCACTTTTAGGGTAACTTATTCTCAAATGGGCATGCTTAATTTTTTATTCTTTACCTTCTCAACAACAGAAGATTGCTTCCAAATTTAGCTCATTCAGGTCAACGTTAACTTCATTTATACCATGTTCATGAAAAATCTTATGAGAAGAAAATAACTGATTTAGAAAATAATATAATCGTGTAATGATTTAATAGTAAACTCTAATAGAAGTTCAAATGGTAAACTATTAAAAATTATTTATTTAATAAACAGGTCAACGGTTCTTGTTACTTGTTATGATTGGTGTATTACTATATCGGCTTACAAATAAGATCACAAGAGAAGAAAAAGAAAAGGCATATAACTATTTTTGATGCTAGGATTTATCATTATGAATTGCTTTTAGGAAATCACAAAAGCATAATATAAAAAAGCTATATTAAAGACTTATGAATGTTGAAATCAATTTAATACCAGGTGGATAGACCAACAAGCAGTAAAATTTGGACTTGGATACTGTGGTTCCAAATAACTAAGCAACTGAGATATTCGAACATGCAATAATAATAATAATCGGATATCATGCAAATTGATTAAAAACTACACAGAATTAGGGTTAAGTGCAAATTTATAACAAAGATTACATATCTCAAGAATTTCCGGATATGGGTATGTTTTGTGTCTGTATTTTAGTTGCGGGCAAGAGCATGTATGCGAGGGTGTGTTCCTGTAAATTTCATATGCATGCAGCTGTTATATATGCCTAGGAAAGAGTACACATGTGAGATGCGCATTCTCTCTTGGTTTTCGCTCCCTTGACATATGTACTTCATTATTTGAGGAAAAAGTTTTAAAAATCCATTTAACAATTATCCATGAAACTATTTTGCATATTACTTCATTTTATTTAACTTCGTTCTGCTTTAAAGCTTTTTTTCAGAGTTAATATATCCATGAATGCAATCTGTGTATATCACATTAGCAATTATTTCTAGGCATGTAAAAATGCAAGGTATCCATTTCATAAATTCAATTATGAATGGCATTCTATTCAGAACCAATATGTCCACCTGAGCCGGATCACCGTCCTCAGTTTCATGGCTAAGCAAATTTAAAGTGGCCCATACAAAGGTATCCTTTTCATAAATTCAATTATTTATTGTTTTCTACATCAAAGAAACTGTTTTAAAAAAATTGAAAAACGATTCAAAACTTCTGCTTGTATGTGTAGAATATTGAAGGAGAGAGATGGAGGAAGTTTAGGGGAAGATAATTTTATTGCTTTGTTTCTTTCTTACTTGACTTGCTTTATTACATTGCAAATCTGTAGCCTTATTTATACATGCTTCATCCTTATCCATTCTAGATAAGACTATTCTAGAATACATCATAATAAATAAGTAAATACCAAATATAAACCAAATACCCAAATTATGGCAATATATATTGAAATTAACAAAAGGCAATATATATTGACATTAATTGCAATTTAATTTATCGCCAACAATGCTTCCCCTAAATTAAACTTTCATCTTATTCCCAAACTCCTGCACTTCTTTGAAGACTATGCTCTAAGTGCCTTTATAAAAAATATCAGCCATTTGATTACTTGTTTTGAGAACATCTCGGTTTTGATTCCTTTATGTCCCATGTGTTTCGGTAGATACAAAGTAATCATGGAAGCTTTCTTTTTTCTTTTCACCTTCTTTGTCATTGTCACGGTCTTCAATGTGATTACATAAATCTTTGTTGGACTCCTTTCGTTTTGTCTTTCTTCACTACCGTGGAATACTCCAAAAAGTATATGCTTTATCTTTCACCTTGTTCCCATGCAATGAGTTTTGAATGAGTCAGATATGACATCTTTGAATTCTTTTAAGAATTCTCTTTTGCAAACTTTAACCCATTCAATTTCTTTATTTTTATTCCAATTTTATTTCCAAATACGCTTATGCTTCAAATCTCCACCCAGCTCTTGTTGCATATGTTCTTCATTTTCGTTACCTTTCCATTCACACTTTTCATCATTGACATCATCTTCATTTCCTTTATTTTCTTCTTCCATGTTATCGTTCTCTTTTTCATTAACGACATTACATTTGATAACATCATCAGCTTTCTTCTCATAATTACCATTCTTTCCATCGTCCACCATTTCACGTCGTTCTTCTTTGATTTCCATTTTTTCATTTCCTCGATTTTTGTACAATCTTCTTCCTTCAAATCATCAAATTCGTCATCATTCGTCTCATAAAGTTTGACTATCTTTATCTCTTCATTTTCTGTTGGCTCTTCTACAACCTTTTCTTCCTTCTTGGTTATCTTTTCCTCTTATTTTTCTTCTGGTGCCATACTAACATCCTCGACCGTTTTAACAGTGTTCTCATCTTGGATTGCCCCAGTCATCATTTCTATATCTATGATCTTTTTCTCTATCTCTTTTCTTCATCTTTAGACTCAACTTCTTTCTTATCCTCTACCACTACTGAAACAATATGCTCGACTTGTTTTATTGCCTTCCTTGATTGTTCATCATATTTGGCGATGTCTTCAGCATATTTGTTCTCATTTTCAGATGCCATGTTGCCCTTCACTGATTCATCAAGCTCTACGATCATGTTTTTTCTTCCATCCACATAGTTGCTTGCACCGCTATCTAAGTACCATTGATTATCCACCTCTTTTTCATATTTTTCTATCGTCACATTGCACTTCTCATTTTCTTAATCTTCATGCTCATCGATCTCTTCAAACTTTTCTTCCTCTTCTTCCACTTTTTTATTTCCATCTCCTATGAATGAGCTTTGCAAAATCTCCCAAGCTTGCTTTGCAGAAGTGACATGATGTATTTTGTCAAAAGCAACATCATATGTTTCTATTCCCTGATAGATATAAAACAAAGCTTGTTTGTCTTTTATTTTCAATCCTGTTAATTTCTCCTTTTTAGCTTGTGTTAATTCTTCCTTATCTTCAACTTCGGTATACCCTATTTCAATAGTCATCCATGCTTCTTGAGATCCAAGAAGAACTTTCATTTGAACACTCCATTTACCATAATTTTCTTTGGTTAATTAAGGAACAAAAGGATGAATAAAGAGTTGTTCATTTTAATCGAACAAGGCTCTGATACCAGTTTGTAGAATATTGAAGTAGAGAGATGGAGGAAGTTTAGAGGAAGATAATTTTATTGCTTTGTTTCTTTCTTGCTTAACTTGCTTTATTACATTGCAAATTTATAGGCTTATTTATACATGCTTCATCCTTATCCATTCTAGATAAGACTATTCTAGAATACATCATAATAAATAAGTAAATACCGAATATAAACCAAATACCCAAATTAAGGCAATATATATTGCAATTAACAAAGGCAATATATATATTGACATTTATTGCAATATAATTTATTGCCAACAATATGTACTGCATTTAGTAAAGTTTGACCACATTCCATCTCTGGTTGATACATACTTAACATTTGCAATCAAGAAAAGATTGATCTTACTGCTTAAAAAGTGTATTTTCCTTGCCCGCTCCGTTCATGCATATAGTAATTAATTTACATATATAAATATTTAACGGGGATCACAACCATTTGGATACAAAAGAAAACACAACATATGACACAATAAATCTGGATAATGGCTATCATTATGTTCATAGATGGGTTGAAATTGGAGAATTCAATGGTTGACAACCATTGTGTTACATCAAAATTTCCCATATTAAATTGATACAATTCCTTGAAGACCAAATATTTTCTGGATTAATTTTTGTAAGTCAAGATATGTAGACTTATATTTTTATGGGAACATTGTACTGTGTTTTTCCTTACAATGCTACTTTTATGATATATATATATATATATATATATATATATATATATATATATCAATGTGAATCCAAATCATTGCAGATATTTTTTACGTTTGACTTTGAGTTTAAGAATCAAGTGTGTGGTACATGCCACTGAAAATTATTTTAGGATTCAAATCATTGCAGATATCTAGACTTGTATTTTTGTATCTCCGTTGGACAATTTTATTGGTTTATATGTAATTTGTTGTGTGTTATAGATAAATTTGATCTTGGTGATGATGTTACCTCCTTTTAATTCCCTGACATGTTCAATAAAATTTGATCTTGATTTTCTTCTTTAAAAGGAATAGTCTAATAATTAGAAACTCTTGCTGAAAACCAGTTAATTACAATTTCTTCTACTTTTATGTTTTCCCTCTAAATTCAGGCCTGCAGACAACTCCTCATGAATTCAAGGATTAGTATACTGGGGGATTATTAAATTATAGTTATTTCCATTTTATTCTGCTTCTCTTATCAAGGTACAACCTTTTTCCAATATGATCTTAAATTAAGGAGATTTTGTTTTACTGGAATACCATTAATTACTTATATACATAGGCCTTGCAACGTAACCCCACTATATTTTAAGTGCGGTAGCATGATTGCATGACTGCCTATAATGCAACTATTTGCGGATATATCTTGCTGTTAAAGTATTTGTAGATATAATGGGATGAAAGATATGTGTGGCACAATATAATCAGTTTTGTAAGTAGTTTTAGCACAACCAAATGGAATGTCCGGTTTTATAATCGAGGAAGTTGAGATATAAATGGATAGGGTATATGCTATAGTGGAACATGGAGGTAAGAAGGTTGAATTTATGGAACTGCATCACTAGATATGAATATACATCAGTTGCATGTTTCTTTTATACCATAAAGACGCAAATACTTGTACTCTACATATGTATACATATAATTTTTTATATTTTCTAAGTAGGCTGCGTGGCTATGGAGGAAATAACTACATATACATCTGCATCCAAGTATTTTGCGAGTGAGAAGCGAAAAGAGGCGCTTATTCAAAAAAAGATCGAGAATTTGCGTTATGCAGCGTGTTAAGCTTACCGATAAAGATATTTATTACTTTCAAGAGATTGCCAATAGAAAGATAGTACAGTTAGAAGACTCACAAGACCTTTCAATAGTTTGGATACAACTAACATGGATGCTTTTTATGCTGCCGTAGAAACTTTACAAGATCCATCATGGGCTGGCAAACCTTTGGCAGTGGGAAGTTTGTCTATGATATGTACTGCAAATTATGAGGCACGGAAGTTTGGAGTTCATGCTGCAATGCCTGGTTTGGGCTGAAGTGGGTATGTAACATTTGGGAAGAGTTCGATGTCCAAAGTGCAGTGTACAACAATACTTAATCGTCCAAAGTGTTGGTGGACAGAAGCTCGCGATTTTTCTACCTTGTTTTCAATAGTTGGGGGTGATAATCAACTCAGGATCAACGGTCACTCGCATTGGCAAACAACGTACAGTACATTACGTACATCATTTAGGAAACTAATGTCAAAGTACGCAACAGCCCATGTTGCATCGATACTGGACACATGCTACGACTTGAATAAATATAGGACAATGACAATACCGAAGGCGTGGTCGCAGTTTCAAGGTGCAACAATGAATTTGGACATCTCGGATATTCTAGACGGGGTTAGCAGGGCGCAGGCTTGCTTGGCATTTGCGCCTTTTAAGGATGACATTGATTTTATGGTCATAGGGAATACCCCGTAGAGAAGGTTTAATGTCGATTATGATGTAGGCAACAAGGTGATTGGGTTTGCCGCTGGAGCTTGTTAGAAACAAAGAGAACTGCTTTTTAAAGCAAAGCATATTTGGCTATAGCATCTGGTTACATACCGAAATAGATTTTTTATAATTATATCAGGATAACTATAAGAATCTGTCGTTGTTTAAGGGCATCAACTAGTGAATATGGTTCTTAAGCATAAAAGAACAAAACAAAAACTCTAACACTCAACCTTAATGATTTTAAGTTAACATAAAGACAAAAGTTAACTCAACCATCAGCTTTAATGATATGTTAAATGTATCTCCCACAACACTATTGAAATCTCGAAGATTTCAATATTTCTAAACTGTTCTTATCATCATAGCTTTTAGGAAAGTATGAGATCCTAGAAAATGGATCAGCCATTAATTAAATGTTATGGCAACAGCGGTGTGGCATCAAAATTCTAATACACATTTTCTAGAATAGAAAATTTACTGATTAATTTTAACTCAAAATATGACATGGGAATCACTTAAATACGATTCCCGCTGAACTAATGCATTTAAAATAACATTGCTAGTAACCATATTAGGTGTAACCATCGATATGGCCGTAACTCAAATATGACAGGAATATAACTATATATCATGTGGGATAACATACAAATTACGAGATTAGCACTTAATGTTTAGCGTTACAACAATATAAATGATGAATTTTTTCCTTTAAAGTAGCTAATGAAGTTATGACATAAGATAGTCTGTTAATACATAATTGGCATAAGTATTTAGTGAAAAAAATCAGTGGGTTTTATGATAGTTAAATTTTCATAATACACAAAGCTCGGGATGATTACCTCTTCTTAATGTTGCTGATTCTTGCACATGGATGCAACAAGTTCAAGTTTTTTTGGCTATGCAGTCAACCTTAAAAAACATAGGATTAATTGACAAAAATAATCCAAAGTTTAACGTCCCTTCCGCAATAACCCAAGTTTTGATTATTTTTAAATAATCTCAAGTTTAGGAGGTCCCTTCCCTTATTGATCCTGAAGACCCACTGACTTGTTATAGCCGGTTTAACTTTTTTCTTTACCAAATCAACGTGAATTCATTTCAGATTAAACGTTCTTCTTCCTTATTTGACTCCAATTCTTTCTGCTATTATTTTGGTCGATTCTTGCTTCCTTTTTTGAGTTCAATGAAAACTCAATCACTCTCTTCTATTTTGAGTTCATCAAGAGCGATGGCGCCAAGCAACAATTGCCACCATAAAATTCCAACGAGGATGAAAACTGTGAAGGTAGGCGTGAATGCGGGGAAGAAATTATTTGGTTGCTCCATGTGGCCTTAAGTATAAATTGAGCTTTTTTTGTTGTGGTTTTATGATTGCTGATTTCGAAATTTCTGATTTGGGATTGTTGAATTGGGAATTGTTGATTTGGGAAATATTGCTGAATATGGATATGTTGATTTGGGAAAATTGTTGATTATCATTGTTGCTTTTAGTGATGATCTTGCTGCAATGTTGAATTGTGGGTAGTGATATGTGTAGAATGACAATTGTGGGTATTTTTTGTGGCCTGACGAAGTGTACGAAAGCAATAGCAATGTTTAATTGGATGATACCATGTGAAATTGATGGAAAAAGAAATGACTATATCACAGTTGCTCGTGCAGATGAAGAACATTGAAGATAAGCTGCTGAAACAAAATCAAAAGAGGGAAAAAGATGAAGAATTAGTGGCATATATGAGGAAAGAGTTGGCCGTAATGCACGTTAAATGTATAAAACATGAGAAGAAGAAAAATTCTTTGCAGCTGCATTAGCTTTGTCGTGGATAATGTTTGGAATTATTTTGTGTATCGCGATGACTTTTTGGGGATGTAGTTTAGGGGTTTGGAATTGTATTTTTTAACGGCACTGTAGTGTATGCATTGATACAAACATATGTTGTAATGGCTTTTTTCGGGAATGTGCAATGACATTGTAATGTATGCATTGGCAGTTGTGTATGCATTGATATGAACACATGTTTTAATATTGTAATGGCTTTTTTTGAGAATGCTAATATGCAATGGCATGCTGATATGATAGTTTGCTGATAATATAGTGTATGCGTTGGCAATAGTGTATGCATTCGCAGTGACATTGGCAATAGTGTATGCATGCTGATATGCAATGACATTGTAGTGTATGCATTGGAAATAGTGTATGCATGCTGCAATAGCATGAACATAGTTTTTTTGATATGATATGCATGCTGATATGCGTGCTAATACACATGCTGATACACGTGTTGTTACGCATGCTGATACACATGTTTGTTGATATGATACGCATGCTGATATCCAAAGTGTAGTGTACAACGATGCTTAATCATCCAAAGTGTTGGTGGACAGAAGCTCGTGATTTTTCTACCTTGTTTTCAATAGTTGGGGTGATAATCTACTCAGGAACAGTGATCACTCGCATTGGCAAACAATGTACAGTGCATCACGTACATCATTCAAGCAACTAATGTCGAAGCACTCAACTTTCCATGTTGCATCGATACTGGACACATGTTAAGACTTGAATAATTACATGACGATGACGGTGCCGAAGGTGTGGTCGCGGTTTCAAGGTGCAATAATGAATTTGGACATCTCGGGTATTCTGTACCGGGTTAGCAGTGCATAGGCTTGCTTGGCGATTGCGCCTACTAAGGATGACATTGATGTTATGGTCATAGGGAGTACGTAGTAGAGAAGGTTTAATGTCGATTACGATGTCGACAACAAGGTGATTGGGTCTGGCACTGGAGCTTGTTAGAAACAAAGAGGACTACTTTTTAAAGCAAAACATATTTGGCTATAGCTTCTGGTTACATACTGAAATAGATTTTTTAGTTGTATCCGGATAACTGGAAGAATCTGTCATTATTTAACTACATCAACTAATGAATATGGTTCCTAAGCACAAAAGAACAAAAACAAAAACAAACACTCAACACTCATCCTTATGCATTTTAAGTTGTCATAAAGACAAAAGTTAACTCAACCCTTAGCTATAATGATGAGTTAAAATGTATCTCAATCACAATTGAAATCTCGAAGATTTCAATTATTTCAAACTTGTTCTTTATCATCATAGCTTTTCAAAAAGTACAAGATCATTGAAAATGGATAAGTCGTTCAAATGTTATAGAACAGTATGCCATCAAAATTCTGATACACAATTTCTAGAATAGAGAATTTACAGCTTAATTTTAACTCAAAATATGACACGTGAAATATTTAAATATGATTCCAGCTGAACTAATGCATTTAAAATAACATTGCTAGTAACCATATTAGGTGTAACCACCGATAGGGTTATAACTCAAGTAAGGCAGGAATATAACTATCACGTGGGATAGAGTATAAAATATGAGATTAGAACTTCATATTTAGCGTTATGACAATATAAGTTATAAATGTTAGGCACATGTCTGTGTT
The DNA here is from genome assembly GCA_030737875.1 of Allium sativum. Classification (NCBI taxonomy): domain Eukaryota; kingdom Viridiplantae; phylum Streptophyta; class Magnoliopsida; order Asparagales; family Amaryllidaceae; genus Allium; species Allium sativum. The sequence goes on from CM060912.1 coordinate 7,890,816, forward strand.
GAGTGCATTGAGTGTAAAACGATGTTAGCTAATGTAAATGGTATTTCAGTCTAAACGACTAGACCAAACAATGAATTTTTTCCCCTTAAAGTAGTTGATTAAGTTATGATAAAAGATAGTCTGTTAATACTTAATAGGCATAAGTATTTAGTGACAAAAATCAGTGGATTTTAGGATAGTTAAATTGTCATAATATACAAAGTTTGAGATGATAACCTCTTCTTAATGTTGCTGATTCTTGCACATGGATGCAACAAGTTCAAGTTTCTTTTACTAAGTGGTCAACCTTAAAAATAAAGAATTAATTGACAAGAATAATCCAAATTTTAATGTGCCTGCCCATAATAATCCCAAGTTTTGTTTATTTTTAAATAATCTCAAGTTTAGAGGGTCCCTTCCCATATTGATCTCGAAGACCCAGTGAATTGTTACAGTCGGTTTACCTTTTTACTACCAAATCAACGTGAATTCATTTCAGATTAAACATTCTTCTTCCTTATTCGACACCAATTCTTTCTGCAATATTTTTTTTTCCAATTCTTGCTTCCTTTTTCGAGTTCAATGAAAACTCAATCACTCTCTTCTATTTTGAGTTCATCAAGAGCGGCGGCACCAAGCAACAACTACCACCATAAAATTCCAGCGAGGATGACGACTGTGAAGGTAGGCGCGAATGCGGGGAAGAAGTTCTTTGGTTGCTCCATGTGGCCTACAAGTATAAATTAGGCCTTTTTTGGTTGCAGTTTTGTGATTCCTAATTTTTGAATTGCTGATTTGGTAATAGTTGATTTGAGAATTACTGATTATGGATTTGTTGATTTGGGAAAATTGTTGATTGTCATTACTGCTTTTAGTGATGTTCTTGGTACAATGTTGAATTGTGGGTAATGATATGTGCCAAACGGCGATTATGGGTATTTTATGTGGCATGACGAAGTGTGTGAAAGCAATAGCAATACTGAACTGGATATACACATGTGAAATTGATGGAAAAAGAAAAGACTATATCACAGCTGCTCATGCAGATCAAGAACATTGAAGATATGTTGCTAAAACAAATGCAAAAGAGAGCAAAAGCCGATGAATTAGTGGCAGATATGAGGAAAGAGTTGGCTGTAATGCACGTTGAATGTGGAAAACATGAGAAAGGAGAAAAATTCTTTGCAGCTACATTAGCTATGTCGTGGACAATGTTTGGAATTATTTTGTGTATTGCGATGGCTTTTATTGGGATGTATTTTAGGGGTTCAGAATTGTATTCCTTAACAGCAGTGTAGTGATGCATTGATATGAACATATGTTGCAATGTTGTAATGGTTTTTTTGGGAATGTGCAATGACGACATTGTAGGTATGCATTGGTAGTAGTGTATGCATTGATATGAACACATGTTTTAATGCTGTAATGGCTTTTTTGGGAATGCTAATATGCAATGGCGTGCTGATATGATAGTTTGTTGATAAAATAGTGTATGCATTGGCAGTAGTGTATGCATTGGCAGTGACAATGGCAGTAGTGTATGCATGTTGAGACGCAATGATAGTAGTGTATGCATTGACATTGGCAGCAGTGTATTGCATACTAATATGCAATGACATTGTAGTACACATTGGCATTGGCAGTTGCGTATGCATGTTGATATGCAATGACATTGTAGTATGCATTGGAAGTAGTGTATGCATGCTGCAATGGAATGAACATAGTTTGCTGGTATGATATGCATGTTGATACAAATGCTAATACGCATGCTATAACGCGTGCTGATAGGATATTGCATGCTGATATGCATGCCAATATGCATGCTAATGTGCATGTTGTTACGCATAACTTTATTGGTAACAAACCAGTATGAGTGCATAACTTTAACAATAACAAACCAATATGAGTACAATAAATTACCAATAACATTAACATACTAGTACAATAACAATACACAAAACAACGGTAGAGAAAAGATAAACAGACGAGTACATTTTCAATAACAAACCAGTACAATACATAAAACATTAACAAAACATTGCTAACCGCCTAAACAAGTACATTACAAACCAGTACAATAACGAGTACATTACAATTACAAACTGCCTAAACAAAACAAGTACGCTAAACAAATTGCCTAAACAAACCATTACAATTACAAACTTCCTAAACAAAAAAGTCCATACATCAACTGCCAGTACAAGGTGCAAACCATTACATCAACTGCCTAAACAAAAAAGCCAGTGCCCAATGGAAGATCAAGTTGGTTGGTAACTGGACGACACCTATGTTGGCAACACAAATTGATCCTGAACTTGCGGACTAGAGATCAGAAAAAACCAAAACGACGTATGAATGTATGATGGTGCACAATATATGAAAGTACAATACATGCAACAGTGAGTTGAAATAGATAAATAACTTATGATTTTTATTTGTCGACCATCAGGCCTTATATACACTCCATCGCCATGAAACATTGTAACTACACCGCTTTCTCTACCACCACTTGATTGATTGTCGCCTCTTGATCCTCTACCACCTCTGATGACCCTACCTCCTCTTCCAGTCCTTGCAGGCTCCTCTATCACTTGGCTTTGGTTGGCTTCACTTGGTTGACATTTGCTTGCACCACCATTATTTTTCTTTCTTGGCCTTCCTCTTGACCTTTTCGGTTGTGCCTCAGTCTGTTTGAACTTGTTAGAACACTTTTGCTTTGTATGCTCGTTAGAGTTGCAAACACTACATGTAAGCATCATTCCATAGGTTGTCAATCGCCCTTTCATTTTTGGATTCTCATGTGGGTCCTTCCTCCTATTCTTTCTTGGTCTGCTGGCCCTATCATGATTAGAGGTAGTTGAAGGGGGATGTCGATTCTTGGTCAGTGCCTTTCATCTTCACATGGAGGGATTGAACCACTGTATGCTCTAAGGTATGCGTCCCTCGAATAACACTCATCCACAAATTGTTCTGCCACCATATGCATAAAGAAGATGCATGTTATTGCAAGGCAACATGGAATGCCACACAAATTCCACTTCCTGCATGTACATGTCTTCTCCTCTAGGTTGACCATGAGGCTATCCATTTTGTGGCTGACTTGAAACAAGTGATCACTAGAAGGCATTACAACATAGTTAGCAGCTTCCTCTTTGTCTTTATCTAATTTAATATGAATTCTAGGGCACAACCTATAATTGCTCTTCGACATCGCACTCCTCGCTCTCCACATCCTCTTTTGTAGGATCATAGACTGGATCATCTTCACTGGATGTCCCAGGATCTTCACCAATGATCTCACCAATCATCTGTTCTAAGTTATAAGAACAAGGTGTTGAAGTAAGAGTCATATTTTGCATACATTCCATGGGGTTTCATCTTGGTTTGAATGTTGTTGAGTTGATGCATTTTCATGTATATGTAAAGGGAAAGCTGGTTGGGTTGAATGTTGTTGAGCTGAGGCATTTTCAATGACGTGTAAAGGGGAAGATGGTTGGGCTGAATGTTGTTGAGCTGACGCATTTTCATCTACAAGTAAAGAGGAAGTTGGTTGAGGTGTTTGAACTTCGGTTGGGTTGGGAGAGAAGATTTCTTACGATTTCTAGGCGGTGTTCTTCTTTCCAAAAATGGAGTTTCTTTAGATGATGGGGAAATTTAATTACGGTTTTTAGCTGATGATACAGTTTGAGTTTTTTAGGAGAAACCTTCTTTATAGGAGTAATCTTCTTCCTTCGTCTTGCGTTAGTCTTCAGTGGAGAGGTGATTGGAGCCTGAGCAGAATCATGCAGCGTATTGTGTATTGTATCAATCATGGTTAAGGGTTCTAAATCAATGTTAGGAGGAATATCAATCCCATGCACCACAAACAACTCAACACAATGATACTTTATCGCAATTTTAGCCATTTGCAGCACCACCTTGTCTTCATAAACCCTCCTAAGCCCCTCATCAAAGAATTCTCCTACAATAAGTAATGTATCTTGTCAATTGTACTATATTGCCCACAATCTTGAGCTAACTCTTTCAGCCAAAACCAACCTTGCAAATCAGGGTAGGCATTGATTGTTTTAGCCTCGCCTCCTACGTACTGTAAACCATTTGGGCCTGAGTGAAACGAACCTCCATGCCAAAATTTCAGAGCTACTTCATCCATATTTACCCAAATCCGTTCCCATCAGAGAATATCAATACACAAATCGATGTGACCTAGCTCTACTGAAATCGAATTCAATTACATAGTACAACGGATTGAAATTAATTACCAGAATCACGAGAGCCAAAGCAACCTCACGTGGATCGGTGAAATTTCAAGAGAAATGAAAAAGAGGTGAAGTCGTAGTAGAAGAAATGAATTCTCGATAGATTTGGTAATGTAAAAAGTTAAATCGGCTAAAACAAGTCAGTGGGTCATCGGGATCAATATGGGAAGGGATCCCCTAAACTTGGGATTATTTAAAAATAATCAAAACTTAGGATTATTATGCGAAGACACATTAAACTTTGGATTATTCTTGTCAATTAATCAAAAACATAATATGTTAAGAATTAGAGTATCTTACTAATTATATGATTGTTTTGATATTCAATCCTGAATATTTATAAGTATGGAATTACTACTAATAGAACATTAAGAAACCTTTGCAGGCTAACCCATGTTTAGTCTATATCTAGTGTGGATTCGAATGGACACACATGCAAAAGAAACTAGTAATTACAAAAGAACAAATAAGTTTTAAATAGTCCCTTCTTTACATGTACTTCTCCAAAAAAATAATGGCTTATCATTTAGTTACATGTGATAAAAGGAACTTATCATTTACTTTGATAACAGAACCTTGCATGAGTCTTCACCATCATGACAATTATATGTGTACTCTCTGAAGGTTACGAATTGAGCACGAGAATAAAAGGCCAAGTCCTGAGTTTTGAGGACTTATCGAGCATAGTTTCCTTTAGAGCCAAATGTTGGAGAATTTACTTAGAGCCTACATCATCGATTTTGGAGGAGCTTGGGAGTAGCATTCATCATTAATAGAGTTTTTGTATAATAATAGTTATCAAGCGATGATTTACATGATCCCTTTTGAAGCGATGTATAGGTGGCCATGCAAATCGCTTACTTATTGGTGGGAAACTACTGAAAAGAATCTTCTCGGACCATACCTTATACGTGATTCCATTGAGAGAATCACATTGATTAGGCAGAGTATGAAGGCAACCCAAGACCATCAGGAATCGTATGCAGATAGACGGAGAAGGGAATTAGAGTTCTGTGTGTTTGACTTGGTCTTCATGAAAGTTTCCTCTCTTCGAAAGAATGTTCGGTTTGGTAAAACTTGGGAGTTGGCTCCCAGATTCGTTGGACCTTTCAAGGTCGTTGAAAGGATTGGGAAAATGACTTATAGTGTGGATCTACCCGAATGCAGATCGGGGGTCCATAACATTTTCCATGTTTCACACCTGAGAAAATGCCTTCATAATTCCATTGTTAGACTCGAGCTTGACGAGATTGAGAACGTAGGAAGGCTCAAGATGGAGTCTAAGGAGCCCCGTGCCACCGCAAGGATAGTAGAGCACAGAATTAGGAGACTCCACAATAAAATAATTCACCTCATCCAAGTACAATGGGTAAATAATCCGACGGGAAGCACTTAGGAGACCGAAGAAAGGATGATACAAACTCATCCAGAGCTTTTCTTGGGTAATTATTTCCTCTAAATATTTCGTTTATAGTTGCATTGTGGTTGTTAGATTGGATCATAGGAAATGATTGCAACACAATTGGACATCGCACTCATATAGAAATATATGCATATTAGGATGTTTTGCATACATACTACATCACTTATTACACATACACGCTAGGACTGAGCTCACATTAGAAAATCTGCAATACATAATGACTATGAGTCATGGTTGTTTTAAATAACATGGGTGCATAACATGGCAATTTAGAGCGAGTTGTCTTTTAGGCCCCTTCAAGCAGATTTCGGGACAAAATCAATTTTAAAGGGGGATAATGTAACACCCCGTAATAATAATTTAATTAGACAATATAATTAATAAATAATAACTGGTTAAATTAAACGTTAAAATATTATCAAGTTGAAAAAAGGAATTTTGTAAAATTGGGGATTTGGCTATGAAAATGTCATAATTGTATTCGTGGCAAAATTCGGATCTGTTTTATATATAATACATCGAAAAAGGAGTCTATATGACAATTCACCCTTAATTGTGTTGTTGGTAAATAATATATACACAACGTTTGAAATTTGAATTAAAAATATAAACATATGGAATATAAACGTATAATTAATGACTGATTGGAATATTCCATCCTATACAAATTTCTATGTATATCTATATAAGAGGGGACAAGAATATATAGTAAAAGGAAGGTAATAAGTATATAAAGGAACATTTTAATTAAATTAAATCCTTTCCACCTTAGCACAAATCAACTGGGCATTTTGGCACCCAAGGGGTCGACCCCTACTAGGGTGGAGGTCGACCTCTTGGGGACGGCTGGGTCTGGTTTTGGTGGGCCGGGGTTACATTTTGAGTGAAATTTATATAATTAACTGCTAGAATTAAATTTAATTAATCCTACGGCTCTAATTTGTGCACACACCTATAAATTGTTGGAGATGCAGATTAAGGTTCTTAAGGCAAGTTAAACACTAGGGGGTGAATACTGTTTAATGAAATTTATTTAATTTCTTTAAATCTTTTTGAATCAAACACACAGTATACAAATCACAGAAACAAACAAACACAGAATCAATCAAGAGTGTAGAAAATAAAAATTAAAGCAATAAAAGGAAATTACGCGCTGGGATTTTATACTGGTTTGGGACACCCCTACATCCAGTCCCATACGATGGTGGGTTGATGTAGAATATTTTCAACAATATCTGATTACAATCCTTTATTTCAAGGCTGCAAGGGAGCAACCCAATTGATTCTAAGTACAGCGAGGCATAGTTGATTTACGGGGTCATAACTTTACACCCAATCAATTTCCAGGATACAATCTCACCCAGCATCTTTAAACGAGAGAGGGCCACACCATTCTCTAATCATTTTTTGTAGTATTGACTTGATAGGACTTGATCTTGAGATCTTTGATTACAAATAGCCTATAACTCTTGAGAAGCACTTGAATTCAAAGAGAATTTGATATATAATTGAAAGAGAAGAAGAATGATATGATTTCTATTGAAATCGGCAGAGTATATGTCTAGGAAATCAAGACTTAAAGTACTATAATGGTACGATGTTAAGAGAGATAGAAGAAGATGAAAAGTTATTAAAAAATTCGAATTTTGGAAGGTATTTATAGGTTTCCAATAGCTACAACATTTTTGAAAGGATTTGAATCCAAAAGGCACCTCTTTATAAAATTTAAAAAATGCCCTAACAACCAGTATGTCGACATGCCTATATGAATATGTTGACACATACTAGTGTAAAAACCAAAAATATATTTTAAAGCAAAGTAAATGTTGTTTAAACAAACTGTGGCAAATCCAGAGTTAAAACAAACTAATTTCCTTAATATTTAATCATTTTTCAGAGTATAAAGTATATTTTAAAACTTATATAAAGATATATTAAGAATAAATATAAAATGATATAAAAGTATAAATATATAAAACTATACCTATATATATTATAAACTTATTATAAACAAGAAGGTTAAACAATATAAGTAACTAAGCAAAACTTAAGTTTGAAATTTAAAGTATAAATTTGAATATAAATTTAGTTTTCAGGAGTTTACAAAATAACTATCAGGAGGTGAAATATCAATAAAACAAAGAAGTATATATATTCTGAATAAGGAAGTAATTTTGAAATCAAGTAATAAATATGAAATTATTTTGAAACCAAGTTTAAATTAAGGTTTGAATTGTAAAGTCAGAAAATAGTTATAGAAATAGAATCAAGTGCTAACCGGAGTTTTAACATAATTTCTAGACATACTGGCTCTATAATTCTTAAACTCTTGATTTCTTGATACTCATGAGTCTTGAATTGAACTCTTCTATTTGAAAACTTTATTCTTGTGAACTGTACAATCTTCACTGATACCAACTATAATGACCTGCCATTTTCAACCGCTTCGAGTCGATAATTAAACCAACTCAAACCGTTCGAAACGACAGATTGTTAATTTCTATGGGGTTAAAATATATCATCATAGAATCACAGACACAGAAACGCAGAATGCAAAATACTCGAGTCCGACCGAGAATTTCAGCTTTGGAGATTTGCCTGTTAGAGCTTGAGTATTTATGGAGTCTAGTCATTTATCCTTGTGTACTTAGTTTATTTTTTTCCTTCATGTGTTAGTAAACATCTGTATTCGATCTTCTGTTGTATCTGTATTATTTCTGTACTCTAATTTATACAAATAAATTTTTGGTATTATTGTATAAACTTTTACTTCCGCTGTGAGATATTTTGTGTTTTTGTGCCTATAATTCTGTGATGATTTATTTTTAACCCCATAACAAATAACGATATGCATTTTCGAATGATTTGAGTTGGTAAATTTATCGACTTAAAGCGGGTGAAAATGCAGGTCGTTATAATAGATATATATATATTCCAGAAAATTGTGTTAGTATGTACTTTATAATAATAATAATTGAAACAAAGTAGAAACAAGGTTGTTCTCATCAAAACCATCATCATCAACATCCTAGTCTTTAACAATCTCCCCCTTTTTTGATGATAACAACTTTGGTTATAAAATATTTATACCTGATATCTTGATTCTTCGATTACGCCCCTTACTTCATTAACTTCCTTGAAACTACTAACCCCCCTTTAATCTAAGCCCTATTTTATAATTTTCCCCCTTTGTCATCAACAAAAACTATATAACCCTAAATATACTATACTAAAATAGTTTATTTTTCTAAAACTAAGACATGATTCTAAAAGTAAAACTAATATGATTATAACTAATCTAATCTAATATTAACTGAGACAAAACCAAATTTCTAACACTATCCCTAAGAAAATAAACTAGAAAATTAGAATATAAGATTATAATAAACACAGATTTCAATTATTTTAATTTGTTATTTACAAAATATAAAGGAAGGTACAAATTAATTACATACATTAATTAACAATTTATACAAATACATGAATATACGAAACTTAGTTGTTTTTAACAATTGGAGACTTGTGAATTGGACAATTTGGGTAATGGATATAGTATTGTCTATTTTGCTCAATCACGTTGCCATCCTTATCAAAACATACTTAGCCAATGCAAATTACTGGATCATCTTTGTACATTCCTTGATTTTGATTTTCCTCTTCTTTTCCAACCTCTTCTTCTTCGTCATCTTCCTCCATGGGATTATGAACTTGAATGTTGGAGGAATCATCATCAATAATACTTGATTCTCTTGATTATCTATTATATATTTCTGAAGATTCCCGAAGATCTTCCCTTGCTTCTCTTTTTCTCTCGCCATCCAGGGTTATAAAAGTTGAATTTCAGCGAGTAATTAAAGGGTATCTTACTTTCATTGAATATTCTATTTCCATTACCCTTGCGTGCGTCATTCGTGGAAACGGGCCTTGAGAAGACATAGGAAATGAAAGAGAATCCTTTTGGTTATTATTTGACATGGAAGCCATTAATTTAATGTTTATAATTTTTGTTACACATAAAATGATTGAGAAGAGAATAATATTCGAAGTGGATAATTTAAATAAGAGTTGTAACAACTTTGGAGGGAATTTTATTTTTAAAATTTTTCTATTATATATCGACATATATATGTTTGTTTTGAAAAAAAAATTAGTTCTCTTATATTTTTTACTATATTTATATAAAACTATATGATTACCTTACTTCATTTAAAGTACAAATTCCTAGTTCTCTTCTTAGTTTAATAAATGTTGCTTCGTTTAATGGTTTAGTTAATATATATATATATATATATATATATATATATGCAATTTGATTTTCTGTGATAATAAATTATTGCGAAATATTTTCTTTATTTACGTTATCTCTTAGAAAATGATGTCTCACATTAATATGTTTTGTTCTAGCATGATGTGTAGGATTTTAGACATGTTAACTCCACTTGTATTATCACAGTAAATCGGTGATTTAGTTATATTTAAACCAAAATCTCTTAGAGTTTGTTGTATATATATTACTTGAGAACAAGATAAAATAGTAAATATATATTCTGCTTCAGTTGTTGACATGGAGATGGTATTTTTCTTTCTACTAAACCAGGAAACCAGGGAATGACCCAAAAAGTGACAAATTCCACTTTTGCTTTTTCGGTTTGATTTACAACCGGCATAGTCGACATTGCAATATGATATTAAATCGAATGAATCATTCTTTGGATAGAACAATCCAAAATCCAATGTATGTTTAACATACCTTAAAATACATTTTATGGAATTTAAATGAGTTTCCTTAGGTTGTGATTGAAATCTAGCACAAAGACAAACGCTATGCATTATGTCTGGTATACTTGCATTTATATATAATAGAGATCCTAGCGTTCCTCTATTAAGATTTTGACCTACGTCTTTTGAGGAGTCATCTTTACTTAAGGCATCATTAGTTTCCATAGGAGTGGATTTCCCTTTAGTACTAGCCATACTGAATTTATTAATTAGATCCCTAGCATATTTTTCTTGATTAATAAGTTTTCCATTTTCTAATCTGTAATCCTAAGAAGAAAGTAAGTTCTCCTATATGACTCATTTCAAATTATTTGGTCAAAATTTATGAGAATTCTTGATTTATTTTATTATTAGTAGATCCAAAAATTATATCATCTACATAGGTTTGTACTAGTTGAATATCATATTCATTTCATTTAATAAATAGTGTATTATCTACCTTACTAATTTCAAAATTTGATTGTAATAAATAAGTTCTTAAATGGTCATACCCGGCTCTAGGAGCTTCTTTTAAATCGTATAAGTATTTCTTTAATTTGTAAACATGATTAGGAAATTTTTCATCTTCGAATAACGGGGGTTGTTCAACATAAACATCTTTTTTAACGAATCCATTTAGAAAAGCACTTTTTACATCCATATGAAATAATTTGAAATTTTATGATTATCAAAAGCAAGTAGAATTCTGATAGGTTCTAATCTTGGTACGGGGCAAAGGTTTTTTCATAACCTACTCCTTCCTGACAGTATCCTTGAGAAACTAATCGTGCATTATTTCTAACGACCTCACCAAGTTCAATCCTTTTATTTTTATATACCCATTTAGTTCCCATTATAGTTTTATCCCTTGGTCTTGGAACAAGTTCCCATACATCATTTCTGGTAAACTGATTCAATTCTTCTGCGTAGCAAGTATTCATGAATCATTTGTTGATGATTCTTTTGGATTTTTAGGTTTAATAATTGATATAAAAGCTATACTGCTCGTATTATTTAATCGATTTCGGGTTCTAACTACAGGTTCAATATCTCTTAGAATATTTTCCACATGGTGATCTCTTAAAAGCCTAATTCTTTTACTAGGTTGATTAATTTCATTATTTGTTTCATTTTATTCATTTATTATTAAGTTCATCTTCATTTTGACTTAAATCTTTATAATTTTCATCAAAAGCTACATATAATGTTTCTTCAATAGTATTAGTTTTTAAATTAAAAACTCTATAAGCTTTACTTCTATTTGAATATCCAATAAATATTCTTTTATCTAATTTAGGGTCAAATTTATCTAAATTATCTTTAGTATTTAAAATAAAACATTTACTCCCAAAAATTCTGAAATAAGAGACCTTTAGTTTCTTTTTATACAAAAGTTCATATGGAGTTTAGTCAGTTAATGGTTTAACTAAAATGCTATTTAAAATATAGCAAGCCGTAGCGACTGCTTCAACCCAAAAACATTTTGGTAAATTACTATTAGATAACATAGTTCTCATACACTCTTATATCATCCTATTTTTCCGGTCAACTACACCATTTTGTTAAAGAGTTCTTGGAAAGAAATATTATAAGTAATTCCCTTTTTATCACAAAATTTTTCAAAATTTTCATTCTTAAATTCTCCACCGTAATCACTACAAATAGTTTTAATTTTCAAAGACAGGAAATTCCGAATTCTTTCAGCAGAAATTTTAAATTATTCAAAAGCATCACTTTTTATGTTTAAGAAACAATGTCCAGGTAAATCTAGAGAAGTCATCGATAATAACGAAAATATATCTATTACGGTTTATTGATTGTGCTTGAGATGGACCAGATATTCCATTTGAAGTAATTCTAAAGGATTTGAAGTGATAATCTCATCTTTTGACTTAAAAGAACCTTTCCTTAATTTCCCTAATTGACAAGGGACACATAAGTTATCTAATTTGAAATTCATTTTGTGTAATCTTCTTACTAAATCTAATTTAGAAATTTTAGATAAATGTTTGAAATTCAAATGACCAAATCTCTTATGCCAAATCCAAGGGTCACTTGTGTTAGCCAAAAGACACAAATTATCATTTGAAATTTTCATACTTAAGATGTAATTGTTTTTCTTTCTAATTTCTTCGAAAATTATGTTTGAATTATTATCTTCAATAAAGCACTTATCTATTTCAAAATTAAATTTATAGCCTTTATTGCATAATTGACTTATACTAAGCAAGTTGTGTTTTAAATTCTTAAATATCAGAAATAGTAGTAGTTTTAGAGTTACTGACATTGCCGATGCCAATCGCATATCCCTTTGAGTTACCACCAGAATTGACCATTCCTCCAAACAATATTATTCATTAAGTTTGGATTTCCCATCATAAGCCTCGAACATCCACTATCCATTATCCTTTATCCTTTTTTATTTGCACCAGCTGACCATCAAGTTTTGAATCATCAACAGCCATATAACATATTTATTCCTGTTCAATATACCGATTCTGTAGACAACTTGACTTTTCACAGTAATTTAATGCAGACTTATGAAACAATGATGACATGCATACATTTGAACTAGTGTTATGAAAAACTTCAAAATTTGCTATTTAAACTTTTCAAAATTCAGATTATGAGACTTATGAAAACCAATGCTCTGATACCAACTGTTGGAGATGAAGATTAAGGATCTTAAGGCAAATTAAACACTAAAGGAGGGTGAATAGTGTTTAATGATTTATTATATTTCTTGAAATCTATTTGAATCAAACACATAGTATACTGATCAGAGAAACAAATAAACACAGAATCAATCACAGAGTGCATAAAGTAAAAAATAAAAACAATAAATGGGAAGTACACAACGGTATTTTATATTGTTCGAAACTCCCTACATCCAGTCCCACACAACGATGGGTTGATGTAGAATTTTATTCAACAATATCCAATTACAATCCTAGATTTCGGGGCTATAAGGACAAATCCCAACTGATTCTAAGTATAGTGAGACTTAGTAGAATTACCAGGACACAAGTTTACACCCAATTAATTTACGGGACACAACCGCACCCAATCACTTTAAACGAGACATGACCGCACCCTTCCCATATTAGTTTTTGTAGTATTGACTCGATAGGACTTACTCTTGAGATCTTTGACTACAAACAGTCTATGACTCTTGAGAAGAACTTGAATTCAGAGATAATTTGATATAGAATTGAAAGAGAAGAAAAATGATATGATTTCTATTGAAATCGGTAGAGTATAAGTATAGGAAATCAAGAATCAAAGTACTATCTTGGCAGGATGTTAAGAGAGGAAGAAGATAATGAAAAGTTATTAAAAAGTCGAATTCTGGAAGGTATTTATGGGTTTTAAATATTCACAAGGTTTCTGAAAGGATTTGAATTCAAAATACACCTCTTTTCAAAATTTAAAAAATGCCCTAACAGCTAGTCTGTCGACGTGCCTATATGAATATGTTGGCATATGCTAGTGTAAAATCCAAAAATATATTTTAAAGCAAAATAAATGATGTTTAAATAAACTATGGCAAATATAGAGTTAAAACAAACTAATTTCCTTTATATTTAAACATTTTTCAAAGTATAAAATATATTTTAAAAATTGTATAAAGATATATTAAGAAAATAAATATAAAATGATATAAAAGTATAAATATATAAAATTATACATATATATATATATATATATATTAAAAACTTATTGTAAACAAGAAGGTTAAACAATATTGGTAATTAAGAAAAACTTAAGTTTGAAATTTAAAGTATAAAATTGAATATAAACTTAGTTTTCAAGAGTTTACAAAATAACTATCATGTAAGATGCCGCGAAATCCGATAGGCTTTGCAACCATCCCTTCATCCTCCAGTACAGCAGATAAAACCCACCATGGCTTACAAGTGGTCCCCCAGTACGCTTGTTTTACGGCGACCCTCTCGAGCCTCCCGGCCACTGCCTAACCAACCCCCGCAAGGGACATGTGAGGGTAAAAGTCTCCAGTTCGCCACCAAACCGCGAAGCGAGAACCCCCCATCATGACTGCAACAAGAACTGGTGATACTCCATTCTCGATCCTTCAATCTAATTAAAGATTCATTAAAACTCCACTTAGTTTTAATCTTTAACCGAGTTAAAGAATCAGTGTCATTTAAAACATGGTTCACGATAAACCGCAAAATCACATTTGATATTAGATACAAGGCTCTGAATAAAAAATATATCAACTTATATTCAATCTCAAATTCTATGACCAACAAATATTGTATTGGAAATAACGATATAAATATATCTTTCAAATTCCCATAACAATATCTGTATCATCACGAAATCCAACATCAAAAAATTCCGAAGAAAATTTCGATTCAAATCCATTCCAATTCACTTATTGGAAATTCTGGTTATTTTCAAAACCATTTCAAATCCAATTTATTCATTTTAAAAATAAATAGAATTGTAATTCTAGTTCAAAACTAGTTCATTTCGATAAAAATCTATTTTTATCTTTTCAAATATGGAGTTTTTCATCCCAATTCTTCACAAATCATTTCTTATGATTTTACACCAATTATTACTATTTTTAATAATTTTATCAAGCCCCGTACAGTCGATTTCCACCAACGGCCATCGAACTGCACTTACACCGACCTTTTCCAAATTTGAATTGGATATAATTCCAAATCCAACCGTTATATTTCAAATTTCTAATATTCTTGGAAAGCTCTTTTCGATACGAACCCAACGGTTCCGGTTTTTGGAGAATCCGACGGTCGGATCTCCCGTAATGTCTGTTCGAAGTCAATAGTCGAAATTCGCGAACTACCGCAGCGCGGCGCATTCTATTCAGGCCATTATATTATATATATAGTATAAATAATATATACTTCGTCGATTTCCTTTTAAAACGTATTATATAAATCGTTTTAAATTCGTTTTCAAAACGATTTCAATTTCCATCTCAAATTCAAATTAAAATTGAATTTTCATATATAAATTCGTTTTAAATTCATTTCAAATTGATTTCAATTCAAATTGATTTCTAATTCAATTTCAGTTCGTTTTCAATTCAATTCAATTTCAATTCGAATTCATTCTATTCAATTTCAATTCGAATTCATATCTATTCAATTTCAATTCGAATTCATTTCTATTCAATTTCAATTCGAATTCAATTCTATTCAATTTGAATTTGAATTCATTCTCAATTCGAATTCATTTTCAAAATATTTGATTTTGAAATCACTTTTCAATATTCATTATGAAAACAAATATAATCGATATAAATATCGTTTGCGTCAAAAATGGCGTCAATCTAATCAAGACGGCTTCATATATTTCTATTTTCAAATATTCTATTTCAAATATTTCTTTTTCAAATATTTCTATTTTCAAATATTCCTTTTTCAAATATTTCTATTTTCAAATATTCTATTTCAAATATTTCTTTTTCAAATATTTCTATTCAAAACTGGAATGAGGCCCAATCAATTACCATAGATTTTGTTTCTATGGATTTCCATACAATGCATGTATATATCAACAATGACAAATAATCAACCATCATCCAAAGTCCATTCTACATTGTATAAGCATCAAATATAAATATTCAATGCTTATAACAGTTTGTCAATTAATCGATCGACATACAACTAATTATTGGGATTAGTGTATGTCATATATCACCCCAATACTCGTGTGGGGTTTTCAAAAAATCCAACACAGATTTTATTAGTGCAGTTGGGCGATGTGTAAAATTTATCGTCCCAATCAATATCAGTCAAATGTGTGTATATAAACAAATCGTCCGATTTGTTTATTTTTATTTCATTTTAAATACAGATTAAAAATTCTATTTTCAACTATAAAATATTTTTAACTATATAAATATTTTATTTCATTTCACATCACATCACACAATCAACTACACAGCAAAATCAAACAAACAAGCATACAAGCCGTCCATGGTCTGTGGACGACGGGTGTCGGGTGCTACTAAACACCATCTGAATCCTAGTATATATTTCAAATAGAAATAAAATTAAAAGTGAGAAGTTCTCGCCGACTAGCTAAACCAAACGCCTCGACTCTTCATATGTAGAAAATCTCCACCGTTTCTTCTTTCGTCACTTTCGTCATCCGTATTCACTACATATATAAAAATCGAATTTTTATATTGTTACTATATAGATAAAAATTCTATATATAAAAATTTCTATTTTTATCACACTATTCTATATATAAAAATTATGAGCAGGAGGGGGGAATCAGAGCGATGGTCGGCGGCGCGACGCGTGGAGGGGGGGCGGTGGTCGTGGCAAAGGGCGACGCGATCTTCTTCCTTTTTTGTTATTTCGTTTCTGTTTTAACTGAAATGGGAAAGAACGGGGGGGGGGGGATATAATAGTTTTTATACATTAATTTATATTATTTAATTTCAAAAAGTTGACTTTTTCATTCGACCTCTAAACGAAGGCCACCGCCTGCCGTCCATAGCGAATTACCCCCATTCCGAACACAATGGGATATGTACCGTAAGCTGATTCGACCGTTTCGATCAGTTTTCATCAAAATCAAAATATAACGCTATATATTGAATTTGAATGCGCATTTCAATTTACTGGGGCCACATACGAGCTCGAAAAATTCCAGAAAAATATTTTCTAGCTTCGTATCGACGATACGGTCCTAACAAAACTAGTTTCGTCAAATTCTGAGACCGTTTGAAAAATGGCCATTTTCCAGTCGATTAAAATCAACTTAAATTGGTCAAACGCGTTTTCCTTTGTCACGTTCACATATCGATTCGAAAAATTATGAAATTTGAAACATCGCAATAATTTGACATCGCGGATCCAACAAAAGTGGTTTCGTCGAAAACCGAGGTCGTTTGCAAAATTTCCATTTTTAAGGGCCAGAATTCCATAGAGACTATTCTGAATTTTCAACTGGACATATCTTTTGATTCCCGTTATGAAATTTTGATTTTTCGGATTCGCTGGAAAGATATTCTCAATTAGATTCAAATATTTTTGGTTTCGCTAAAATCTAGTTTATTTTGCACTCGGTACATTCATTTGAATTTTAAAATTGAATTCTCGAACTACCGCGCCATTTTCAATTCCTTTTATAATTAAAATAAAAATTTTATATTCTAACGACGACGTATATAAATATATACTTTCTAATTCTATTCGAAATAAATTTCTCGTCATTATTATTTAAAATAATCATTTTAAATATTCAAAATTCATTAAAATTGCCAAAATAAAATTTTTAAATTGGCCCAGATTTCCGGGTTATTACATATCAGGAGTTAAAATATTATTAAAAAAAGAAGTATATATATTAATAATAACAAATAATTTTGAAATCAAGTAAATAAAATTGAAATTATTTTGAAACCAAGTTTAAAATTAAGTTTTGAATTTCAAAATCAAAAAATGGATTTGGAAACAGAATCAAGCACTAACTGGAGTTTTAACAGAATTTCTAGACATACCGACTCTATAATTCTTGAACTTTTGATTTCTTGATAGTCATGAGTCTTGAAACTTGAACTCTTCTATTTGAAATATTTATTCTTGTGAACTGTACAGTTTTCAATGAAAGATACCTGCATAGTATTCCTACATATATATATATATATATTCTAGAAAATTGTGTTAGTATATATTTTATAACAAAAATAACTGAAACAAGTAGAAACAAGGTTGTTGTCATAAAAACCATTATCATCAACATCAAAGTCATTAAAATAAATATCACCCCATTCCACCTCCCCTAAATCTAAACTTCTCCATCTCATAGCCTCCATACTACCATTGACTTCCAGAAAATTTATTCTAGGTTTTCTTCTACAAGCCTTCTAATCTATATTATTTCCAATCTATTTTTTTTAAGGATTTAGTATAGATTTGAATCTGAAATTGTAGATTTATATAATAATTATTAACGATATTTTTCGTCAACACCGGAGACAGGTTAGCAGGGACGGATCCAAAGTAAAAATAGGTGGTTCGGCTATTTTGGTTCGAATCGGGTCACTACACTAGATATCTATGCTTAGAGGTGTCGGATTGCCCAGGACTATCAGAATGGATCTGAACTCAGATATGGAGGTATATTCTCCTATTTGAGGACATATAGGGATGGGAATCCGTGCTTATCTTGAGAATAAACAGTAAACGACAATAGTGATGATTGAAAAATAACAATATAAACTTACAGAGCAATTTTCTTATGAGAAGATCCCTTTTTATTAGACTTTCATTCGGACTACATAGATGTAATAGGGGGAATCCCCAGATTAATCTCGCTTCCAAGCTTCTTTTTTAAGAGTACAAGTATAAAGGAAAATCGATCCCCTCAAATGAGACCCTTGGGGTCTTATTTATAGTGGCTCAGGGCTCCTTCCGCGCTATTGGGCCTGTGGGGGTATTTGCCGAACGCTTTTTCCTTGGTGTCAATCGCTTGACTTCTGGCCATCTTTGGAGTGTTAGTTATGGTCTTTGGATGGTATTTGAATCCTTGATAACTGCTCCTGAATGTAGGCTCTCAGACGTAAGCTTTCAGATGTAGGCCTCCGACCTTATCGTGGATAGTTAGAGGGGCCTTCCCTCATGATGTATGTTGATAACTGCCAGTTCGAAGCCGTTGCGGGTTTCGGTACTAGGTAAATCAGCACGGGTAGCCTGTATCTCTGCTTGGGACCCGGTTAAATCTTTAACAGAGTTTTTGCAGTAGCCTGGATTCTCGGAGGGTGGCTTCTGGTGTCACTTCTATTCTAATTGTGGACTTGGCCATTCAGTGTTTGTACGGCAGATGCTTCGGAACGCTTCCTGAAGGAACTTAAACATTTTTATATGAAGTACCCTCAGTTGTCTTTCAACTTCTTGGGGAATGACAGGGAGAGGATATTAAAGAAACTTAGGACTCATCATGCAAAGTTAATATGTAACATGAAGGAAAAGAGTACCGTGGAAAGAAAATAACTTTGTATTCTGTTTAGCGCGTATGGATGCGAATTGAATTCGTTTTTACTTTCTTTCGGTCGTATGTAACTCTAGGGTTCAAATAATAATGTTTTTTGGCAATAAATCTCGTAAAAGGTAGCTCGTTTTTTTATATAGATAGGAAAATCCACCCGAAGACACTTCCCTTTTCGTAGATTAAGTTGTTTTGCTTACTTTGCATCCAGGGGATTTTCTGGGGAATTCCCTTACCGATGTTGGTGGTGAACTTGCCTTGTCTGAGGAACGATTTGCACAACGTTTGACAGAACAAATAAGTGTATTGGAGACTCAAATAAGGCAAAAGGATAAAGACATCCTTGAAGCAAGGAGGAGTACAAATACGAATCCTTCTATCGATTTCGATGGAGAAAAGGACGAACTTCAGTGTCAAGCAATGGACATAGAGGCGTGGTGCAAAGACGCACTAGTAAAATGTAAAGAGTGGGGAAGCATCCTTGGATGCGCTCTTGGGATCTCCACTTCCGGTGTCTCGCAAGCTTCGATGGGACTCGATTCTTCAAAGTTTGAGATAGGGGACTTTCCCTTAGGAACGGATTATTCCTTTGCTATCAGGTGGCATAGACAGGTTAAGGCAAATATGAAAAGTTTTTATGATAAGAAGAGGATTGAGGGCAAATCACGTCGTGCCGACTTTTACACCTCCAAAATTAGACAACTACAAAAAGAGAAATAGTTTTTGCATAAAGATGCCTTTGACTTGAGGAAGGAGAACAAAAACCTTCGTACAATGGGCAAGGATTTCAATCAAGCTTTAAAGTGGCAACCTAAACCCTTGGATGACTCTTGTGTGGTCTTGGAGAAGATGTGCAAAGTTGACGAACTTTTGCATGTAGCAATTCATCGTTCTGCCACTTCTTTCCGGTCGGATGAATAAAATGCATTCACAATGAGGGTTAGACTATTATTTATACGAGAGTTGGAGTGTCGGGACATGATTCATCTCTCCCTCTCCTTTTTTTCTTTTAGAATAAAAATGTATTTACTTCATGAGTTTTCTTGTAAGAAATTATGTAATGTATGAAGTATATGGTATTTTGTCAGTGCAGTATAGTATTTTGTGGAGACAATATACACGGACAAGGGTAGGACCCACAATGATGCTACTTGATACACAACTGCTCATTTCAATATAAACGCCTTCCCTTTAGCTACAGTTATATCATGACAAGGTGCCCACCTCAGGCATGTTTCATCGGGAGTTTGTCTTATGAGCTTTTAAATAGCATCTTATACTCTTTATAGGATCAACAACATCAAAGTGCGTTCAACATGAAAGGTCTATAACGCCCATTCGTGTTTTGCGTGTGAGTGCGAACATTTGATATATTCATCAAAGATACTTTCCTGAGCAAAAAGAAAATGAGGGAGGCTACCAGTTTGTGCATAACAATGGTGGAAATATGCTTCCAGGCAAGATCTGAGTCGGGATAAGGGTTGACTAACTCTTTCCTTGTTTGCTCTAAGAATTTGAATCGATCCAGATTCGGACGCCTTGTGCTGAGACTGGGACCCTACATCTGACTGTGATTCGCACCTGGGTTCGATATTGAGGCAGAGCTGGGTTGCTTTCTCCAATGTTTGTAAAGAACTGAATTGATTCCGATTTGGGCATTTAAGATTGAAGGCCAGGGATTCCTTTTCGACTCTAATGGAAGTCCCAGAATAACCTTTATCCAACAATTTAAAGATTAGGAATTATGGATCCCCCTTTCAGTATTTGTAAAGCATCGAATTAACCCGGACTCAGGTATTAATATAGAAGAGCGGAATTCACTCCGTTATTTTTGAAGAGACGAATCGACCCAGATTCGGGTGTTAACATAGAAGACCGGAATCCCCTCTGGTATTTGTGAAGAGCCGAATCCACCCCGATTTGGGAGTTAATGTAGAAGACCGGAACCCCCTCCGGTATTTGTGAAGAACCGAATCGACCCAGATTCGGGTGTTAATATAGAAGACCAGAACCCCCTCCGTTATTTGTGAAGAGCCGAATCATCCCAGATTCGGGTGTTAATATAGAAGACCGGAATCCCCTTGGGTATTTGTGAAGAGCCGAGTCGACCCATATTCGGGTGTTAATATAGAAGACCGAAACCCCCTCAGGTATTTGTGAAGAGCCAAATCGACCTAGATTCGAGTGTTAATATCGAAGATCGGAACCCCCTCCAGTATTTGTGAAGAGCCGAATCGACCCCGATTCAGATGTTAATATAGAAGACCGGAACCCCCTCCGGTATTTTTTGTTTTGGCATCCCTTTCGGATTCGATTTGTGAAGAAGAGGTTGTATGAGCTTCTTGAGCCACCTCTTGGGCTTTTAATGTCAAAGCAGAGGATGTACATGCTTTGTTGGCCAGTCTTTGGGCATGTGTGCCCGGTGCACTTGGCTAGCTTTTCCACAAGTAGGGCCCAAGGACATACCTGACCTCCCTCCAGGAGGCGCCTTATCCTGACCATCGTATGCGATGACAAGGTTTTAGGAACTTAGACGGGCCCATCGTAGACACAGAACTAACGTTTACCCTTTTGATGCTCTATACTGACCATCGTAGGTTCTGATAGAGGCTTCTACACCACCACCCCTCCGAGGGGTGTCGTATCCTGACCATCGTAAGCGTTGATAGGGGTTTGTGTTCCCTTCTGTGGGTAACGCGGAACATAAGCAGAGATAGGACGTTCTCTTCTGCGAGCAGAGGTAGGACGTGCTTAGTTCTATCAGAGGCAGGGAGGGCTAAAGTTAGATGCACCACCATGACCATTTCTGGTGTGAAACGGAGGCTTATGCTTTTGATGCTTTAACTTTTTCGCTCTGATTTGGGCATGGAGAAAGACTAACACGTCACCCCCCTCCGGGGGCTGCCTCGTCCTGACCAATTTAGCGATTACGAGGGATTTAATCCATTCATAGTCTGACCCTTTCGGGTTTCCTTGTGATTTCCGAGAAGAGGGTTTTTCATACCCTTGAATCATGTTTGGTTGTCTTTTCCATAAGGATTCTTACTGAGCTCGCCTTGATCTTTTCATGAATTCTCGTAATTAGCCTTGGCTAACAAAATTTAACAATGGTTTCCTCGAGGGTTCTATAGTGATTAATCTCATGTCCATTCATCAGGTGGTAATGGTAGTAAGGCTCTCCTGTTTCCTTTTCGTATTTGGGCTTCTTCTTCGTGAATGTCCAATAGTTGAGTTCGTGTTTAGTTAGGAAGTAAACATTTTCCATTGAAGTAGTGAGGTGGTATTCCTTAGGTACCCCCGACGTACATTCTTCTCTTTGCTGCGGGGGTCAAATCCTCTTGTGGCCTGGCCTAGCTGTAGTGTTCATACTTTCGTCCTTTCCTCCCGGAACACATTGAAATTGAGGTGACATCTCTTTAAACCATTTGTTGGTGAAGTGGTTGAAATCGTCCATTATCTCTCGTTCGAGCGCCATTCCCTTAACTTGCCCGTAGAGAGCATTCCTTAGGTGAGAGAAGGCACTAGAGTCCTCTGATGTTGATCCTCTAGGTGGGAGCGCTAAGGTTTGTCCTATGTGGGAAAAGCTGTCGTCCCCATTATCGTGAGCATGTAGTTCCATTTTTCTCTTTCGCTTTATCACCCGTAAGGCTTATGCTCTTAACTTTTGCTCCTCCATCACCCTGTAGTTATTGTTTCTTGACTTATCCGTTCGAGATCCTGAAAACTTTCATCTAGGTCTCTTACTCATAACTTTGCTTCTTCAAAGCTAGTCCAATCCGGGACAAAAAAGCTTAAGCAGATATGTGTGGCTGTTAACCACAAGGTCGGAGGTTCAGGCCCTCCTTCTAGCGCCAAAATGTTAATGATATTTTTCGTCAACACCGGAGACAGGTTAGCAGGGACGGATCCAAACTAAAAATAGGTGGTTCCGCTATTTTGGGTCAAATCGGATCACTACCCTAGATATCCGAGCTTGGAGGTGTCGGATCTCCCAGGACTATCAGAATGGATCTAAACTCAGAGATGGAGGTATATTCTCCTATTCGAGGACATATATGGATTGGAATCTGTGCTTATCTGGAGAATAAACCGTAAACGACAATAGTGACGATTGGAAAATAACAACATAAACTTATAGAGTAATTTTCTTATGAGAAGATCCCTTTTTATTAAACTTTCATTAGGAGTACATAGATGTAATAGGGGGAATCCCCAGATTAATCTCAGTGCCAAGCTTTTTTTTTAAGAGTACAAGTATAAAGGAAAATTGATCCCCTCAAATAAGACCCTTGGGGTCTTATTTATAGTGGCTCAGGGTTCCTTCCGTTGATGGGCTATTAGGCCTATGGGGGTCTTTTCCAGACGCTTTTTCCTTGGTTTTGGGCGCCTAACTTCCAGCCGTCTTTGGAGTATCAGTTATGGTCTTTGGATGTTATTTGAATCCTTGATAACAACTCCTGAATGTAGGCTCTAGGACGTAAGCTTTCGAATGTAGGCCTCCGACTTTATCGTGAATACTTAGAGGGATCTGCCCTCATGATGTATGTTGATAACTTCGGTTCGTAGCCGCTGCGGGTTTCGGCACTAGATAAATCAGTACGGGTAGCCTGTATCTCTGCTTGGGTCCCGGTTAATTCTTTGACGGAGTTTTTGCAGTAGGCTGAATTCTCGGAGGGTGGCTTCTGGTGTCACTTCTGTTTTATTTTTAGGCTTGTCCTTTCGGTATTTGTACAACAGATGCTCAGGAAGCTGGTCCTGGTGATCATTGAATTCTTTTAGTACCTTCGATGCCCTTGCCTTTAGATGTGTCGGTTCTTAGGCAGGTCATTACCGAAGACCCATTTGAGCTTCATCCGACGGGTTTATTTCTTTTGACTTTCTTGGTTTTGGATTAGGATAACTCTTTGCCAAAGAATCTTTCTGTCGGACTGATACTATCTGAAGGATTTTGTTGGGTTGACCCTGGCGGATAGATCCCGTTGGTTGTACCCCATAGCTTTTACGATCCTTTCCCCTAGAAGGATTTCAGTTGATGTTGCTTTTCGGGTTATTTCTTCCTGCTCTTAGCCCTTCCTAGCATTTGGCTCCACCTTCCGTTGAGCCTTCGGTGATCTTTCGGTCATCCGATACCCCTTCACCGCCACCTCATTCTATTGTTAATTTTGGTAGTAACAAGAACTATAATTGTTTAATTCTTATATACAGATTAATACAAAATTGGAGTTTTTGCTCGTGTTCGTGCAAGATTTCAGATCTAATATGGCAAATATCATCAGATATGTGTCATTTCCATACAGTTAAATCACTGGAAGTGGAAATCTCTTATGTTTGACATACTTTTATTTAGTAGTATTGATTTGGATCTATATGCCTAAGAGGATTTGGGATTTCTACGAAAACATTAAAAATAGAAAATCACCCTATTTCCTCTCTTTTATATTTATTGGCGAAAATAAACAATTGTGTAAATTTGTAGTTTGTGATTGTTAAAGCAATGAAGAAGATGACAGATTTGTGTTGCACAATTATTATTGCGGTCAAATTCATAATTCACATGTTGTGATTTTCATGTACTGTTTATTGTCAAACATTAAGGATCTAGATTTTTGTATGAATCAAAATAGGTTTAAATAATTATTTTTATAAATAGATTATTTGAATGTATTTATTTATACAATGTTCAAATATTGATGTTTTACGCATAAACTTATTCAAAAGTGGACCTAAAACATAAAATAATAATTATATATATATATATATGTGTGTGTGTGTGTGTGTGTGTGTGTGGTGTGTGTTTGGATGCATTTCACAATTGCTATCTTTTGTTGTTGTAGCAATCAGTCATGCCTAGGATATAAGTTTTATATGTTATTACTGTTTGTTTCCCATTTAGATATATGTTTATATACATGTCTATACTTGATTGGTGAAATGTGGGAAAATGAGTTGCATGCAACTATTATTAACCGCCTGTCTACGGGAAGTCTTAAGTGGCATGGAAGTTCACCCATGATATCATTTAAGAAGTAACATGGGAGCCCATCAGAGGGGTCTTAAATGGGAAACTAGGTTTACCCTAAACCGGTATTAAGTGACGAGTTACTACTTCTCATATTACTATTGAGAGAGAGAGAGAGTGTGTGTGTAGAGATAGAGAGCATTGGCATAATAGGATGGAGCCTTAAGTGATTACAAGAATCCATCCTAAATTTTATATAGTAGTACGGACCGAGAATGTCCAACTCGTTGGGCCTTAAGTGATAGAGAATCTGCCCTAGAGTGTTAATGAAGGCTTTAAGCAACTGTATGAAAGTCCACCTCATTAATTAGATTGATTGCCTTGTGTGTATGCTTGTTCACGTAGACGTATTATGAAAAATATATTCTGCTAAATATAAGAATAGTTACACTGCAAACATATGTGGTTTTCATTCACCAGGACTTTATGTTCTGACCTCCCTCTTCTTAACACACTTGCAGTACAGTAGGTTGGACTTCTTGCTGAGAGATGAAGTGGTGGGAGCCTGATGATGGAGGAACTTATCTATTTATGTTCTATTTACTATTGGCAGTATTATTGTATTTAGGAAATTAATTAATGTACTTGATGTAATTGTCTGAAAACTAGTTGTAAGCTACATCATTGATTTTTAATTTAAATGGTACATCTACTTTCTCATTATTATATTTTATCTCTTCCACTATGTGAGATACCATCTCGTTATATTGCTCTGTTATTCAGTGCAAATGTAATTCCTTATAGGAACCATTGACCCATTTAGAGTGGCTTTAAGTTTTAATGAGCCTTTTCTATGTTGAAATTTAGGCCCACTCCTGGTGGGTTGTTACAGTCAAGGACAAGACTAGGAATGCTGGATAGAATAAAAGGGTTCGATAAGATGGACGAAGGACACCAGAGAAAAGAACAAAATGTCTGATGATGATCTCTTCAACCTCCTTCGGGGCCAAAGCTAAAGAGAAATCATTTCACTAGATTTGACGGATTGAAAGGATTATTTTCTTCTTCCGAGGAGTGAAAGAATTCCGAGTTGGAATCTCCATCAATCACCCACTTGATTCTGGCCTTTTGACGAAGAAATTATGTGTCAATGCTCAACTAGGAACAGAAAATGACTTCGTCTTGCACCCATTCCGCTTTCTTAGAAGACGATGGATCTGCATCAAAAGATGCTTCATGTAAGGTAAGGGCCACTTCCACCGAACGGACTGTTGGATCTAGATTAACACTAGAGGGGGCCGTGAATAGGGTCTATCATAGTTTTTAGCTGAATTAAAAATCTAACGGGATATATAATAATAAACAGATCACAGAATATAGCAGAAACCGAAATACATAAAGTAAATGACACAAGATATACCCGGCTTCGGCAAAATCCTGCCTACTGCTGCATTCCTAAGGTTTTTACTAGGTGATAGAATAGATCTCGCTTGCAAGACCGTGTAAATTCACACTCCCTGCTCCTGTACTAACCCTACGCTCAAAACCGTAGACTGATCTAAACCCCTAGGTCAGATTTTCCCTAATTACGACCCTGTAACCAGTAACCCTAGTTTTTACAGACTCTAATAAACTGCCAATTAACACCCTAACTGGATACCCTAGTATTTTACAGAAACTAGAAACTGATTCAGAGGATTTGCAAAACAAAACAGCAAATACAAAACAAAGGAGAAAATAAAATAGAAAACCCTAGGAAATAAATAAATAAAGGGTCATCCCCTTTTAAACTTGGTCGACCATTCTCTCTATTGTATTAGCCCCGTTCTTGTTGTCTCTGGAAATTAAAAATGGCGGCTTCTCAAGAGCTAGGGTTTTCCATACTTCCCAAATTGATTTCGACTTCGATAGATTTCTGAAATTGATGGAATAGCTTCTCTGGTGCTCGAATCTTTGTTGCTTTGCTCGATCGGTTTGGGATTGTTCTATGGCAGTCGAAAACCTAAAAATTTGTGAGTGATTTTGTCTTCAATTCTTCAAATTGTTCTTGTTGGATTTCGATACCTGCCGGTGAAGTAAATGGTGTGCGTTTATAGGGTAAAGAAACCCTAAAATAAAAAATCTGATTTCCTCAATCGAATTTATCCGATTTGACCGTGACTTGTGTGGTTTTCACTTTTGAAAATCTTGGCTTTAATTGAAGAAATTTGTTGCCTTGAACACTTGATTACCAGACATGAAGTTATCCCAAAACATTGTGGCACATTTGGAAATAAATCTTGCCTAATATTTCTTCAAATGATTTCTGAACACAATTAAACTCGTTTCCAAAAATATATATGTTATTAAATTCTTGGAAATACATGAATGAAAATTACTTATAGCCATGAGTTATCCCTCGAATTGCTCTTGCTAACTTTTAGAATATTTTTGAAAACAATTTAAAAGCTTTGCCACAAATACATGCTTAATTTCTGAAAAAGTAGTATTGATTTCTTACCCTCTGTGAATCATGCAAAGATGTAACTTCCTCGAGCTGATTTCAGAAATCAATTGAACATTTTCCAACAATTCACTGGGATTTCTAGAAATGCTTTAAAAATGTTTTGTTGTCACTTATTGATTTCCAATCCCAAAACTGTTTACTTGAAACTTTGCCAATTTTGATTGAATGCTTTATGGAAAAGAGGATTTATAAATATGGAAACCTGAAAGCAAATCATAGATTGCCAAACCTGATTTTGATTCTTTCCTTTTATGCCATGGCCCAAAACTGTGCATGTTTATTACTGTACCATGTCATGTGAAAACTCGGTACACCATCCATTCATCACATTACAGCTAAGTTGCTTTATTACTTTAGATAATCTGAAAGTGTATGTGTTGCCACACTTGTGTATTTCCGTTTGCACACCTGATTCACTATATATGTTGCCATTCATGTTTACTGAAAATGTTTCTGCACACATGCACATGTGCACGGCCATTATGTAATAGCTGTAGTTCCTTGCTTTATGTTGGTGTGCATCAACCTTGACACGGCACAGTCATGATCATATGAAAAACACTGAAATGCCTTTCCATTGTGATCTGCACCTTCTGTATGCTCTTAAAAAACTTTGTTGCATTGACCATATGCTTGACCAGTGCGTGTATGTGTCTTTCTCCCTTGAAGCATGCACATTCATTTCAAACTGTACACTTTGTTTGTTGTTTGGATTGAATCAAAACTTGCATTTGAATCATGCACTGCACTTGCTATCTTTCACCATGAATATGTGCTTGCTCATGTGTTCACCACTATTTTGTTGTATCATCATGAACTTGTGCTGATCTGCCATGCATATTACTTCAACTTGAAGTGATCTGCCATGCATATTACTTGAACTTGAAGTGATCTTCCATGCCATTCTTATTGTTTCCGTTGTCGTTAAACAGTCTTGTTCAAATTGATGCTTTCACTTGTTTGAGCTGCATTACACCCGTGCATGTATGCTGAACACTTGTGTATAAATATGAGTTGCCTCGACCAACTGTTTAACTAGTTTCACTTCAACCAATGTTGTATTGCATTATGAGCTTACTATTTTAATGTTGTACCATCTATGCTAATGCATTTGCATTTGAACCATTTGATGATATGCCATGTCCACTTTGTATTGTGTTATTTTCATGTATGCACTGAGTCGAGATGGTCCACGTGGCTACTCCTCAGTTGCGCACCGATTGGCGAGGCAATGCACACGTGTATATTTATACACGTGTGCATATGCGGCCATCAGACTATTTTTCCTGTCCCTGTACTATACATATACAAACTGACTAGACACAGATCAAATCATGAAAAATAATGAGAAACACACCAGAAATCTAAGGCAAATAAAATTTCAAAAATAAAATTCAAATCTGCATGTATTCAGTTTTAATTTTTATTGCAGTGTACTCTGTGTGTTTTTCTATGTGTGACAGGTGTAGATGACTGGACCGACAGTGAAGATGCTGTGAAGACAGAAGAAAGAAGACAGAAAACAAAAAACAATGTGTAAATGTATATAAAATCAAAGTACCTGTAGTGTAGATGACTGGACTGACAATGAAGATGTTGTGAAGACTGAAAACAAAAAACAGTGTGTAAATGTATATAAAATCAAAGTACCTGTATAGCTGAGTGACAGTGTTATAGTGAGGAGCAGTGTATGAATGTATGATGAGAGAATTGTATTGGTATTTGTAATAAACAAATTTGTTTGAAATAAAATATCATTTTATTGTTGTCAAACAAACTTGTCTATTTTATTCAGTTTATTTACAAGTACAAATTCATCTGAAGTCTTTAAATAGTGGAGTTATAAATAGTTGTACTGTTTGAATGTTGAAATAAAATATTATATATAAATAAAATACTGTGTGAAATGTTTGTACGGTCGTATTCTATTTAAATATAAATATTATATTCCTGTCTGTGATGTATATATGAAACAGTATGATAGCAAACACATTTATAATTGAAATATATTTGGTTGTTATCATCAAACAAAAATCATATAATTGTGTATACAACACCGTTATATATAACAATCTCCCCCTTTTGATGATGAAAAACAAATATTAAGATTTTGAATACAGTAAATGTATTTGACAGTAAATAATTGAACTCTCCCTTTTCATATGCTCCCCTATAACTATGCATGAGTGAAAAGAAAAAAGAATGAATTTTCAAGATTAAAAATATTTATAAAATATTCACTCATAAATCAAAATCTCAACCCATTCTCCCCCTTTTATTATCATCAAAAGGATACAGAAATTAAAATATAGATGAAAGGGGACTAAAAAAAAATATAATTTCAGCTTAAAAGGAAGGATGGTCATCATAAATCTCAATCAGTCAAACAAAAATCATAATAATCTAAGAATTGGTGGCATATTTCACATTGCAGAACGATGGATTTACAATGAATTTTATAAAAATGAGGAGTGTTATAACAATATGAATTTCAATTATTTTCAAAAGATATAAAAATGAAGTTCAAAAACGGTGACGGATTTGGACTATAATTAATAATTCAATTTAAGTGACAAAATCAAATACTCTCAAATCCCAATAGCTATCAATCAACAAATCATATTACTTCATAAACTATTAACACATTTCACAAATTAGAAAGATGGATTGGTTGACAGGTTTTATACACCATGGAGGATTTCATATAAAAAAATTATTTAATTAATTTTCTTTTCTTTTTCTTTTATTTTTTATTTAAGAGCACACTGACCACGCATAACCGGAGCTTGGATTTTTAAATGAGATCAGTTGCAGCTTAAATATAAGTAATCTCATAACCATGCATAACCAGAGCTTGGATTTTTAAATGAGGTTAGAGAAATACTTAAGAATATTATATTTTTATTATTTTCAGCTTCAAAATGAAAAACTCCTCAGTATGTAAAACCAAAAATGGATGATAGAAATGCGGTAGGTACTGAATTGGTTTGTGAAATAAATTTCTAAATTAATTATATTATGAAATATGCTCGACTATACCGGGATCATTGAACATTTTCAGTTATCACTAATTCTAAATAATAACATAGTCCAATTTCTATCACAAGTATTTTCACTATTTGTTCACAAAGATTTTAAAACATATTAACTCTCCACATTAATATAAAATTATCATGGATGGCAGAATGATGATAGATAAAGGAGATGGTCGTGAAATAATTCCCAATTCAAAGATATTATAATAAATATTCAACCATCATGAAAAATTTAAATAAAAACTCCTCTTGTTGTGAAATATACTACAATCACAATTCATCACAATTTTAAATTCTAATAATAATTTTTTGAATTATAAATACAGTTCAATTTGGATATAGATTCCAATTTCTAAATGAATAAACAATAAACAATTTTAAAATTGAAAATCAATTACAAGAGGAATATGCTGATCTATACAAGACAAGAGGAATATATGAAAATCAATTAAGAAATATATACATGATGAGAATAAACAAAACAACACTTCTAAACTGATACCACTTGATGTCAACATGACACTGGAGATAAACAAGAGTATCACAGATGAAATAATTTTAAGTCCAAAGCCTAAGCAGATAATTAACAGAGCAGGCATAATAATTTCATCTATCAGAGCAGAAGTCACAAACAGGCAGTTATTTGAAAACATTTTTCAAAGACGGTATCAGAGCAGCACAAAAACCAATATCACAGCAAACTAGTCAGAGGATGTTTCTGAAGGTCACCAAAAAATATATTCCATGATCCAAGATTATATAATTCAGTTTATTTCAAATCATTTGAAGAAATGTGAGAAGTCAGGATTTAATGAATCAATCACGCCAGATTATATATTTCAGATTCAAGATATGTGTGTGATTCAATAAATCAATAATTTCAAATAATTTTAAACAAACAAATATTCAAATCAAATAATCATGAAATAGCAGTGAGTTTTAAAACCAAATTTTGAATTAATTTTCACAAATATTTCTGACAAGTACAAGAGTAATTTCAGGATTAAGAGGTGTATGAGATTCAGAATATCAATTATTTCAAATGATATCAAACAAACAGACTTCAACCATAAAATGATCTTGAATATAAGATGAATTTCTAGATGTATCACTGTAATTCAAGACATTTCAAACTATCCAAGCCAATCTGAAAATCAATGAAATTATCACAACTAATAAATATTGGTGTGCTGTAATTTAATTAAATATTCAGATCTTCAAAAAAATTTAGAATTCAAATTAACAGGGTTCAAGATATGACAAGAATACATCAACACTGTTATGAATTCAGAAAACAGAAAAATAAACTTCAAAAAAAAAAAACAATTGTAGGTATTTACAAGATTAAATTCAAGATCTGGAAATAATTAAAACATCATAGTTCTATCCAACTAAAGCGAATTTCAAGAAAATATGAATTCTAACAATTGGAAGTTTAAGAAAAACAAAATAAGAAGAATATGGTAGTGACAAAACAGATCAGAACAAAAAACAATTGATGAGGTAGAAGGAGAAATAAACAAAAAAATAAAAGCAGAGAATATTTACAAAGGTGAGTTTAGAGATCATACCAGAATCCTATGTAAATAAGAATCTCTAACTCAATAGACTTGGCCAAGGAACTTCAAATGATTCAATGAGACGAGGCAGTTTGAATTCAGATTCTCTTTAGCAAAGCAGTTCCTCAGCCATCTTCGGTACCTAATTGTTAAGAGGATTGAGTGGTATAAAGAAAGTAGTAAAACTACTCACGGTTTTGTTCACATCTTTTGGTACCCAAATCTGTTTGTATAACAATCTGTTAGGATCAACTAGAGTACCCTTTGGAACCCAAATTCATTTAGTTTTTCCAAAAATCATTTTATTTCTTTTTGGGGTCCACAATTGTTCAACTGGATTGTTATCAAACCAATTCTTGCTTCGTTTGTGATTTAAAAACCTTCTGGAATTTTCAAAATTCAAATTTTCAGAATGACCCATCTTGAAGCAGTTTGAAGGATTTTTGAAACCAAAAGAGTCCCCTTTTTCAAAACCACTTGTTTTTCCAAAACCATGACCTCATTTATGACCAGCCGAATATTGGTTTTGTAACAGCATATTCAACGATTTTTCCCCATTAGAAAATTTATCCAAAGTTGATTCTAATCGTTGAATTTTGGATTTAAGATCAGAATTTTCTTTTTTCAGATTTGAACAATGATTAATACTGATCTTTCTCCTTTCAGTATTATTTTGTTTCAAAAACAAATTTTTGTTTTCAAGAAGTTTGGTTTTGGTCTTGGACTCAAAGATTTCAGATTCAAATTTAATTTGTTTTTCAAATTCAAGTTTCTTAAAATTCTCAATCTCTTTTTCAAGCTTGTGTAAAATTAAATCACTTTTCAATAAGCTTTCTTTTTTGATAATTTCATGTTTGGAATTTTTGATGGCCATAAAATTATTAAATTCTTTTTGCAAAGAATTGTTTGAATCTTTTAGCTCAACCTCGTTATATTTTAAAATCAGAATTTCCTCTTTAAGCCTTTGAATATTTTTATTGAGATGAACGAGGTCAGTTTTCAATTTCAAACAATTTTCATAATCAGAATTTTCTAATTTCATGACATTTGTAAATTCTGATTCCAAACAGTTAATTTTGCTATTTGACTCGTGATTTTTAGATTTTAAAGATTTGTTTTTACGATGGAGTTTATCAACGATTTATGTTAAATCAGTACACATATAAACCAATTATTCATATGAGAAGCTTTCAGTCCCATTGTCTGTTGAGTCTCCATCGTCTGATCTACTTGAATTTTCATTTGTTTCTTCTTCTGAGCATAGATCTGAATCTGAGTTGACCATTTTGGGTTTTGAGCTGCTGTTGTCAAACTTTCCATACTTCATATCAAGAAAGTCCCATATTTCCTGTGCAGTCAAGCAATGAGAAATGAGGTTATACTGGACATCATCAATATAAGAATACAAAGTGTGAATAACACAAGAATTAAATCCAATATCATTCCTATTGACCATATCATAACCATTAATAACAGTATCCCAACATTTAATATCAACAGATTTTAAATATAATTCCATTTCTAATTTCCAATTTAAAAAATCTGTACCATTGAAAATAAATGGAATACAACAGGTCTGATTCTCAAAAGATGGACAACTAGGATCCATGATTCTAGGGTTAAAGAAAACCAAGCTCTGATACCACTTGTTGGATCTAGATTAACCCTAGAGGAGGGGTGAATAGGGTTTATCGCAGTTTTTAGCTGAATTAAAAATCTAACGAATATATAATAATAAACAGATCACATAATATAGTAGAAACAGAAATACAGAAAGTAAACGACACAAGATATACCCAACTTCGGCAAAATCCTACCTACTGCTGCATTCCTAAGGTTTCTACAAGGTGATGAAACAGATCCTGCTTACAAGACCATGTAAACTCGCAATCCCTGCTCCTGTACTAACCCTACGATCAATACCGTAGACTGATCTAAACCCCTAGATCAGATTTTCCCTGATTACGACCCTATAACCCTAGTTTTTACAAACTCTAGTAAACTGCCAGTTAACACCCTAACTTGATACCCTAGTATTTTACAGACACTAGAAACTAATTCAGATGATTTGCAAAACAAAATAGAAAATACAAGACAAAGTAGAAAATAAAATAGAAAACCCTAGGAAATAAACAAATTAAGGGTCATCCCCTTTTAAACTTGGTCGGCCATTCTCTCCATTGGTTTATCCTCGTTCTTGTTGTCTCTGGAAAATAAAAATGGTGGCTTCTCAAGAGCTAGGGTTTTCCATACTTCCTAAATCGATTTCGACTTCGATGGCTTTCTGAAATTGATGGAATAGCTTCTCTGACGCTCGATTCTTTGTGGCTTTGCTCGATCGGTTTGGGATTGTTCTCTAGCAGTTGAAAACCTGAAAATTTGTGAGTGATTTTGTCTTGAAATCTTCGAATTGTTCTTGTTGGATTTCGATACCTGCCAGTGATGTAGATGGTGTGCTTTTATATGGTAAACAAACCCTAAAACAAAAACTCTGATATCCTCAATCGAATTGATCTGATTTGGCCGTGACTTATGTGGTTTCCACTTTTGAAAATCTTGGATTTAATTGAAGAAATTTGTTGCCTTGAACACTTGATTACCAGGCATGAAATTATCCCAAAACATTGTGGCACATCTAGAAATAAATCTTGCCTAATATTTCTTCAAATGATTTCTGAACACAATTAAACTCGTTTCCAAAAATATGTATGTTATTAAATTCTTGGAAATACATGAATGAAAATTACTTATAGCCATGAATTATCCCTCGAATTGCTCTTGCTAACTTTTTGAATATTTTTGGAAACAATTTAAAAGCTTTGCCACAAATACATGCTTAATTTCTGAAAAAGCAGTATTGATTTCTTGCCCTCTGTGAATCATGCAAAGATGTAACTGCCTCGAGCTGATTTCAGAAATCAATTAAACACTTTCTAACAATTCACTGAGATTTCTATAAATGCTTTAAAAATGTTTTGTTGTCACTTATTGATTTCCAATCCCAAAACTGTTTACTTGAAACTTTGTCAATTTTGATTGAATGCTTTCTAGAAAAGAGGATTTATAAATATGGAAACTTGAAAACAAACAATAGATTGCCAAACCTGATCTTGATTCTTGCCTTTTATGCCATGGCCCAAAACTGTGCATGTTTATTACTGCACCATGTCATGTGAAAACTTGGTACACCATCCATTCATCACATTGCAGCTAAGTTGCTTTATTACTTTAGATAATCTGAAAGTGTATGTGTTGCCACACTTGTGTGTTTCCATTTGCACACCTGATTCACTATATATGTTGCCATTCATGTTTGCTGAAAATGTATCTGCACACGTGCACATATGCACGACCATTATATAATAGCTATAGTTTCTTGCTTTATGTTGGTGTGCATCAACCTTGACACTGCACAGTCATGATCATATGAAAAACACTGAAATGCCTTGCCATTGTGATCTGCACCTTCTGTATGCTTTTAAAAAACTTTGTTGTATTGACCATAGCTTGACTAGTGCGTGTATATGTCTTTCTCCCTTGAAGCATGCACATTCATTTCAAACTGTACACTTTGTTTGCTGTTTGGATTGAATCAGTACTTGCATTTGAATCATGCACTGCCCTTGCTATCTTTCACCATGAATATGTGCTTGCTCATGTGTACACCACTATGTTGTTGTATCACCATGAACTTTTGCTACTCTACCATGCATATTACTTGAACTTGAAGTGATCTGCCATGCCATTTTTGTTGTTGCCATTGTCATTAAACAATCTTGTTTTCACTTGTTTGAGCTGCGTTACACCCATGCATGTATGCTGAACAGTTGTGTTTAAATATGAGTTGCCTCGACCAACTGTTTAACTAGTTACACTTTGACCAATGTTGTATTGCATTCATGAGCTTGCTATTTTAATATTGTACCATCCATGCTAATACATTTGCATTTGAACCATTTTATGATATGCCATGTCCACTTTGTATTGTGTTATATTCATGTGTGCACTGAGTCGAGATGGTCCATGTGGCTACTCCTTAGTTGCGCACTAATTGGCGAGGCAATACACGTGTATATTTATACGTGTGCGTATATGCAGCCATCAGACTATTTTTTCTGTCCCTGTACTATACGTATACAAACTGACTAGACACAGATCAGATCATGAAAAATGATGAGAAACACACCAGAAATCCGAGGCAAATAAAATTTCAAAAATAAAATTCAAATCTGCATGTATTCTGTTTTAATTTCTATTGCACTGTACTGTGTGTGTTTCTGTGTATGACAGGTGTAGATGACTGGACTGACAGTGAAGATGCTGTGAAGAAAGAAGGCTGAAGACAGAAAACAAAAAACAGTATGTAAATGTATATAAAATCAAAGTACCTGTAGTGTAGATGACTAGACTAACAGTGAAGATGTTGTGAAGAATGAAAACAAAAAACAGTGTGTAAATGTATATAAAATCAAAGTACCTGTATAGCTGAGTAACAGTGTTATAGTGAGGAGCAATGTATGAATGTATGATGAGAGAATTGTACTGGTATTTGTAATAAACAAATTTGTTTGAAATAAAATATCATTTTATTGTTGTCAAACAAACTTGTCTATTTTATTCAGTTTATTTACAAGTACAAATTCCTCTGAAGTGTTTAAATAGTGGAGTTATAAATAGTTGTACTGTTTGAATGTTGAAATAAAATATTATATATAAATAAAATACTGTGTGAATATTTGAATGTCTGTACAGTCGTATTCTATTTAAATATAAATATTATATTCTTGTCTGTGATGTATATATGAAACAGTACGGTAACAAACACATTTATAATAGAAATATATTTGGTTGTTATCATCAAACAAAAATCATATAATTGTGTATACAACACCGTTATATATAACATGGACCCATCTAAAATGTTCTTAAACGCCTGGATGTTCCAAATATTAAGACAAATTTCAGACGTTTGAGCTTAAGATAAAAAAATCAATAGGATTACCCTCAGCAACGGGAGACTAGGAAGCCAAAACCGTAGGCATAAAAGAGTGGTGCGAATTCCACATCGATTCTACATGAAAAGAAGTGGGCCTAGAGGACGAAAAGGGAGAAAATTTAAGAATCATTGGAGCATGATGTGAGTTCGTGTAGTGAAGATGATCAATAGAGAATAAGTATGGATAACCAATCCAACCTTCCAACTCAAAGACCCTATCCAAATGAGAAAGGATTCTATTAGGGCCTTCTTGGTTATTACACCAAGTAAAAGCATACCCAACAAATGAGACCTCGGATAACCCTGACTGAATGATGAATGAATTGAAATCTTGAATAGCAATGTAGTTAATAGAGGAACGCCACACTTTTCTACTTGATAGGAAACTACAATAAAATACCCGCAATAACCGAGGCAGAAAGTCTATGGGATGAGAGGAAAAGTACATCCCGCCACAAACTCAAATGCTCGAGGTGAACACAGCATGCATAAACCATGGAAAAGAAGGATGGGGAAGGAAAGGAAGGAAAATAACACTCAATCGACATAAGTTAAGCAGAATCGAGATAAAGACTGATGGACTCGTCTTTTGCCTAGAGAATCTAAATCTTGTTTGTGACGTTGGAAAAGCTACCCCCAAAACTTACGCAAAGGATGATGTCGGCTTACACTTCAGTCCCCATGAAGGGTTCTTTAAGCGACACCGGCGAGATAGAGTGTTTCTTCACAATGCGCTCAAGGCGCGAAAGAGAAGCTTCATTCCCAACACCTCTAACATTCCAAAACAAACAGTTCGCCATGAAGCCAATAATGGTACGAAGAAAAGGGAGAAAATAAATGAACGGGAAATAGACAGATCACATAGAGGGTCCGCCTAGTGGTCTTAAATATTTTCTCTTCCGTCACCAAAGAATGAGTATGAATGGTACAGGGGATATGAAGCCGATGCGAAGCCTTCCTACGAGAAAGACGAAATAAAGAACGAGCACCATTCAAAGACACAGACACCAAAAAAGACCAATCAACGGTCGATGAGGCACCTCTAACACTAGTTGGAGGGGCATCACCGCGCCGAGATGTAACAAGGTTGTCTAACAAATAGGAAGAGATATTCCGGGAAAACCGCTACGAGAGTTAATTGCCTGAATCTCATGCATGCCTAGAAGTGGTAACGAATGGATAAAAGGAGGGGATGGTAACGAATAACCATCGAAACATCAGGGGAGAGCAATGTCATGCTTTGATGTGTGGACTTCCCTACGGCAGAGATGCCATCAACAAGATAAATTTGCGGTAAAGGAGGAGGCCTACAGAAGAAGGTACCTAACGAATGGGGGACACGGTGCAAAGAACACAACATGGATAGGCAAAAGAACACCACGAGACAAACTGAATGGGGTTGGCATATGATCACCATCTGCGATAGTAGCCATACTTCCTTTATCAGCTCTCGCAGCCCAAAACACCTACAAAAAGCCAAAAAGAAACCAACCGAGCAATGATAAGAAACCGCATAGGCACGAGAGTACTAACAATTCATGGACTGAATTGCAGTGATCGAAAGGGACACCAAAAAAACGAACCAAAACCACAAGGCCAAACAAGCGAAACTTAAGAAAGCTTCGCGTCTGGAAAACATGTACCAAGAACAACCAAAAACCAATTAAAAAAACCACAAATTCACAACGAAACACCCAAACTATACAAAAACCGATACGAATGAGATGACGATATGGTTCAAAGATGACAACCCATATTCCCTATTACTCCTTGCCATAACCGTCGGGCCCACGTCCACCAACAAAGACACGGAATGCAGAGAATCTATGAGACATGGAGAATTAGCATGTTCAACATACAACATAGAAAGTGCAAGGGAACATGCAGTGTCTAACCCTTCACCATAAGAAACACGGAATCCGGTTAATATGAAAAAATAAGATCAAAAACAGGGAACAAAACCAAAGGATAAAAATGAACCTGGGGGGGGGGGGGGGGGGAGGGCAGCAGAAGGCGCAGCGAGTGGCGACACTTCCAATCAATTAACCACTTGGTCTTTTTCCCATGGAGACACGAGATCCACGCTAATTAAGACAACTGGCTGCTCCCGATGGTCAGGCATAATAAGGTCATATCTCAGGCTCGATCGTTGAGAAGACAACAACTTACGAAAGTCACTCCCCCTTAAATAGTTTCGGCCTTGCCAAAGTACACAAGGCACCAAAGATTTAATTGAAGAAACACAAGAATCTTCGAAAACCTCAAACACTAACCAGGGGGTAAAATAGTTAAAAGTATCGATAGGGGAGAATGGGCCTGAGAACCACCATAAGGTGAAGCCTATATATTGATCGATTGCCTACGATAAGAAGAATACCTGATCGAGCTCACACCAGAAGGCAGACGAGGAACAGAGTTTGGGCGAGCACTGAGCTACAAATGAGGCTTAGCGTCAATCTTAGGCCAAGCATCCAAATCAGGTGAGGCACCTGAAATAAATCTCGGGAGAAACCAAATTGGAGGCACAAAATCCTCTTCTGCAACACCAGAAAAATGAGAACCACCAGCCAAAAATGGAGCAGCAGAAGCCATACCTACTCTTAAAGTCGAACCATAGCACACAGCTTGGTAGCAAGGCACCACAGAGAAAAAACTACAAGGAAGAATCTACATGAAAACATTTCCAACCACCACCAATCAGTGCCTACAAAGGACCACAAATTCCACCAGCTACAAATCCCAAAAAAACGAATTGGGGCCCAATTGAGCAATGGAAATCTGAACACTAGTTGCCAAAATCACCTCTACCAACACCAAACTGACATATGGGAAAAAGCCCATAGAAACCCGAATCGGAATGCATCTAAGACTAACGATCCCTGAGAGAACCCAACAGGACACCACAAGAGTGACAGAGAACATGAGAACCATATAAAGCCAAATGGAACAAGCAGAAGAAAAACACAAAAGGGAGAAGAAGCAGCGATTGAGAAGAGAAAGATCGCCTAAGAGAGGAAGCCAGACGATGCCATTTTTTATATTAAATATGACTGTTTTTATGATCACACGACATTTAATTATTATATTTATATTTATAGATACACACATATATACATATATAATTATGTTACTTTAATACTTCTTTCAAAAAAATGTTACTCAAATACATGTAAATATATGTGCGCATATTTTAAACATATGCACATTATTTATTTATGTGTTATTTATTATTAATACTATATAAATTATATAAATATTGCTTTCTAATAATATATATAACTTAAATATTTATATACACATATAATAAATGCAAACACATATACAAAATTGCATTATATGCAATGCATATAGGTTGAGCTAATGTGTCTATTGCTATGTAAATCCGAACACAACATACGGACTTGTTATATCATGCATGGAGTATCATGGTACATGCACACACACGAACACATTATTTTTTTTGGAAATGGACATATATATATTGCATATGTATGCTTATATACCATTGCAAACAAATTATATCAATTTCAATAAATAATTTATAAATTTAAATGAAAATATATTTTTATTTAAATTAAATTTATAAATGTCATAAATAAATTAGACTTTGCAATCCCGATAAAGATCCATTATTATAACAATCAGGATTTTTAATATACGAATATTTAATTAATTTAAATATTAAAATGATTAATTTTAAGATTTAACGACTTGAATTAAATTTAAATGGGAAATTGATGTTATATCAACTTGAAATTGAAAATCTTGTGTATAAAATTCAGTTAAGTTTATTTTGAAATTATGCAAAATTTTGTTTGAATGTGAACAATAACAATAATTTATTATCAATTAATGTGACTATTTCAAAATTGAAATTTATTAATCGATTTTCGTTAACACGTAAAAATAATCATTTTGCAAACAATCACGAATTTCAACGTAATCATTTTCATTAGATCCAGAATAATTAATATTGTAGGACTCCAAGTTTCATATGAATCAGAGTTGTGTGATAACACACGATATAAACACGTATTGATAAACACAATTTCAATTTATGGTAGTATATAATTTGATTTTAAGAATAACCGTTAAATAGGATTGAACTAGCTTTCGAAACTAGTTCCACTGTTTTCGAAATGTGGTTTTCTAGCTATGAACGGCAGTGTGTAAGTTTTGATTTGATTAGGAAACTTTCGAACTTGATGAATAGTGCTTTCTAGAATGCTATATAAGCCTTAGCTCTTTTCATTTCAGAAAATTAGACCCTAGCCTCCACCAAACTCCATCAATGGCCATAATTTAATCTTTCGATCCGTCCACAATTAGCTAAAATCCCCAATATAGAAGTTTCGTATCGATGATACAAACCCATCCATGTTGACCATTCGTCGACCGAAGTTGTGATGCAACGGGAAATCATCAAAAAATAAGGTAGCTGTAGTTTTGTTCTTTCTTTGATTACGTTGTCTATGTTGTGAGTTAGGATAAGGCACCTGAAGGAAAAAGGAGTGGAAGGAGGGCTAGCCGTTGGTGGTGGTCGAAGGAGGTGTGGTGGCTTGTAGGCGATGTGAATGGAAGATTAACGTTTTTTGTTCATATGTAAATCCAAGGCGGAGTAATCGACTTCGGGGGGTGGCACTTGCTAGCGTGGGTGACTGGTGGAGAGGATGAGGTGGTGGCATGGTTGGCGTAGCTTCAAGCGGAGCACAGTGGCGACACGACGTGGTTTTGACGACGGAGAGTCCGTGTTTTTCTTCGTGCTTGGGAAGATAGGGTTATGTGCGAGTAATCATGTTTACAGCGTGATTAATTATGCTAATAAAGGTAATTAGCGTTAAGCTAATTAAATTGTTTAATTTTAATTTTATTTTAATCCAAATAAATGTTGTGACAATTATATCTTGTTCATAAGAGGTCAGATTTGGATGATTCCATTGGGTTCGTATTTGTGAATCCTAAGCATACAAGTTGGATCTGTCTGGCTTGGATTTATTTGGAATTTTATCTAATTTCAATCGTCTTTTTGAAATTAGATGAAACAGCGTGAAAATGTTGACTAAAATGTATGGTGAGTGTTAACAGCAAAATTCGCACTGGAAAAGTATAAAGAAGTAGTAGCTCTAATACCAGAAAATGTAAAAGGAAAAGCCCTGGATGCAGCTATGCCAACACCAAAAAAAGAAGATGAAATCTTGTTTCTCCTATAACTTTTGATTGGTGAGAGATTCAAACCTGAAACCACTTCCACTAGATTCGGATGACGGTTTCCCATTTCGTAGAGTGGTCATATTAAACAAAAGGACGTATCATTTGAGAGCAATGGTTGAAACAAGAAAGTCAGAGAAAGCTGAAACCTGCAGAAGGGGTTCAGGAACCGACAACAGAAAGGGTTCAGGAACTGACAGGAGAAGGGGTTCAGGAACCGACAACATAAGGGGTTCAGAAACCGACAGCATAAGGGGTTCATAAACTGACAGCAAAAAGGGTTCAGAAACCGACAGCAGAAGGGGTTCAAAAACCGATAGCAGAAGGGGTTCAGGAACCGACAGCAGAAGAGGTCCAGGAACCGGCAGCAGAAGGGGTCCAGGAACCGACAACAGAAGAGGTCTAGGAACCGGCAACGTGGTCTAGGAAGCTAGAGAAAACTAGAGAAAGGTGGAGACAGCTAGAGGAAGCCAAAGAAAGGTAGAGAAATCCAGAAAATGTTAGAGGAAGCTAGAGAAAGGTAGAGGAAGATAAAGAAAGCTAGAGAAAACTAGAGAAAGTTGGAGATAGCTAGAGAAAGCCAGAGAAAGCCATAGAAAGGTAGAGGAAGTTAGAGACATCCATAGAAAGCTAGAGACAGTTATAGAAAGCTATAGACAGCCAGAGGAAGTTAGAGTAAGCTAGAGACAGCTAGAGGAAGCTAAAGAAAGGCTAGTGACGAAAGGCTATTGACCGAAGGCTGATGACGAAAGGTTGTTGGCGAAAGGCTGTTGACGAAAGGCTGATGAAGAAAGGCTATTGACAAAAGGCTATTGAGGAAAGGCTGGTGACGATTGGCTGATGACAAAAGGATGGTGATGAAAGGCTGTTGACGAAAGGCTGAAGACGAAAGGGGTAAAGACAGAAAAAGAAAAAAATGACAGCAGAAGGCTATTGAAGCAGGAGAAAGCCAGAAAAAGACAAAAACGACAGTAGAAGGCTGAAGGAAGCAGGAGAAAGCCAGAAAAAGACAAAAACGATAGCAGAAGGCTGTAGGAAGCAGGAGAAAGCCAGAAAAGACAAAAAAACGAGACCAGAATGGTACAGAAAGCCGGAGAAAGACAGAAAAAGACAAAATCATAAAAAGCCAAAAACGAGTGCAAAAAGGTGACACCAAAAATGTGGCCAAAAAAAGAGCGGGAAAAAGAAACAGCAAAAATGGGGCCCAAAATCTCTATAAATAAGACCTCAAGAGTCACATTTAGGGGGACATTTTTGCTCCCTCATTCTACAATCTTCCTCTCATTTCAAAGAGAACTAACCCAAATATGTAAATCAATTTGGGGATTTCTTATGTAACCTCCTCTATGAATAAAATCATCGAAGTCCTAAAAGTGGATATAGGTTCAAGTTTAACGGAACCACTATAAATTGTTCGTTCTTACTTTTTCCGCATGCTATGCTACTTTCCAGTATATTTGTGTGTGTATTTTGCTATGCGGTTGGATCATCAGAATATTCCTTCTCAAGCCGTTAGGTTCTTAGCAACCTGACACTTTCCCCACGGTCCATTTCCATAGACCTATCTCCGATGTTGACGAAAAATATCATTAATATTTTGGCGCTAGAAGGAGGGCCTGAACCTCCGTTCCCTTTTTCAACCTTTAACAT
The DNA here is from genome assembly GCA_030737875.1 of Allium sativum. NCBI lineage: Eukaryota > Viridiplantae > Streptophyta > Magnoliopsida > Asparagales > Amaryllidaceae > Allium > Allium sativum. The sequence goes on from CM060912.1 coordinate 7,935,148, forward strand.
TTTGGAGAGTATTTCCACACTTCTAACTGTGTTGTTCCGTCCCGGTTTGGACTAAGTTTTGAAGAATCAAGATTATAAAAGGAATCTCAACTAGGAGCTTTTGAATACCAAGTTACTTTGAAAATCAATTAAAGGATCAATTCAGGAAAAGTGATAAAGAGGGATCCAACGCGTCGTCCATTCTTGAAAACAACATCTAAGTAGCAAAACTAGAGACTGGAGGATCCTCAACTTTAACAAAAGATTTGTTGGAAATATTACATTTGGCTACGCAAATTGATACCACTAGGGTATTTATTGAAGCAGACTTGGTCCGAAGGTCCTCTAAAGCAAAACCTTATAAAGCGGAATCAAGGATCATAAAACACCTCGGGAAATTTATAATAAAATCGAGTCTTCATTGAATCTACATAACAACTCAATCTCATGGAGAAGTAACCAAGCATCAAAGGAGGCGGTTTGTTTAGAAGAAAACAAAAACCTAACATGGATAGAAGATAGGAAGCTCCAAGGAATCCCCTTCCCCAAAGAGATAATGATAGCGAAGTTTCATATGGTATAAAAGAGCACAAACTTGCATATGATGGGACTACGGACCTTGAAGAATACCTTGCCATGTTTGAGAATTACATGGATACGTATAACGATTTTGAAGCCCTTCGATGCAAGGTCTTCGTGACAGATCTTCGTGGAGGGGCCCTTAAATGGCGCAAGCATTATCTTGGCCCTATCATCATATCCTGGAAGCAATTGTCCGCCGCATTTAGCATGCAATTCCATGTGCAAAAGGATTCGAAAAGTAGCATTTATGGTTTGGCTAGAATCAAGAAAAGACCGAAGGAGTCCCTTAATTGCTATCTAAAGAGGTTTCACAATAATTCACTCAAAGTGAAAGGGGCAATAGACAGAGAGAAGCTAAGAGCTGTACGGTTGGGGCTGCTTGTACCATCCATCTTTTGGAAGGAGCTTATCTTAAATGAATGCAGAAGCTTGAATGATTTGCATTCTAGAGCTAAAAAATTCATTCTTGTGGAAGAAATACTTAACGCGAGGAAAAACTTGATGCAAGAAAAGGAAGAAGGGCTTGGTTCCAATCCCCTTGTAGAAGGTTCTACAAAATTGAACAAAAGGAAAGACTATTGCTCTTATCACAAGACAGAAGGACACAAAACCAGACATTGTTGGAGTTTAATAAAGATACATCAAGCCAAAAAGAAAAGAAAGCTCATTTGAGAAATGCAAAGTAAAATCAGTAGGAAAGTTGGTCAGAGACAACGCAAAATGGGAATGGGAGCTTAACAATAAGCCTCTTATCTCAAAAGATTACTTTTATTATTCGTTTAGCTTTATCATTCTACTCGAAGTCAAACAAATATTAATGCAAGTTCGAGTGCTATTACAGGTAAAAACCAAACCGATTTCAGGCTCATGCATATAACAAAAGCTCAAGTGGAGCACTTTCTATTAATGTCTCATTCCGTGAGAGGGAATGAAAGGTCAAATGGAAGCACTCAAAGAAACGCAATACATGAATGAATACACAACAAAGTTATCAATCAAAGACAAGCTTCGGTGGAAACTGTTTATACAAATATGTAGCAATGGAATGATTAAACGCTCATCATAGCTCGGATCAAATAAAATTCTTCTAAATCTTATCTCCCCTATTTTGGAATTTCATGACTTTGTCAAACATTTTATATTGACATACTTAAATGCTTCTATGAAAGGTGTGGAACTTACCCTTGATAAATGATATCAACAAAGCTTCCGAGGGGGAAAGCTACGTCAACAAAGCTTCCGGAGGGAGAAGCTACATCAACAAAGCTTCCGAGGGGAGAAGATACATCAACAAAGCTTCAGAAGGGAGAAGCTGCATCAACAAAGCTTCCAGATGGAGAAGCTACATCAATAAAGCTTCCGAGCGGAGAAGCTACCTCAACAAAGCTTCCAGAGAGAGAATCAACAACAAACACAACCTCTCAGAAGAGGAGCGTAAAACAAAGCCTCCAGAAGAGGAGCAGCAAAGAAAGCTTCCACGAAGAGAAGCCACAAAGTTACGTCTCCACCCAGAGGAGTCACCTCCTAAGTGGGGCTAACAAACAAAGTTACATCTCCACCTAGTGGAGTCGCCTCCTAAGTGGGGCTAACAAACAAAGTTACATCTCCACCTAGTGGAGTCGCCTCCTAAGTGGGGCTAACAACCAAAGTTACATCTCCACCTTGTGGAGTCGCCTCCTAAGTGAGGCTAACACCCCCTACAAATTATAATACCCTTAAGTGGGACTAGTAATTCCCACATCTTCCCATATAAAGGGACCAGTGTCACTCTCTTAGAGAGTATTCATTCATTTGCTTGTCCTATGGGTTAGGAATAAGACTAGATGTTAGATACCCAAAGGCTAGAAAATTGATAGAAACATATGCTAAATGACTAATCATCTCAGGATAGGGTTAATTTATCCTGAAAGTAGTCCTCTGTATATACACACCAGAAGATTACTTCTTAGAATATTTAAGACTCTTTCTTCCAAATGTTCTTTGAGCAAACCTCTGAGTAACACACACATAATCTATGCTTGCTTGATCACTTTTAATAATATTTGGATAGGTTGACACTATACACATCTATGTTTCTTCTATGTCTTTATTAAGGCATTTTATTTAGCTATGACATTCTTTAATAACTCTCAGTTAAAGATATGGTTCTTTGACATGAATTTCTGATTTATGCTTTACCCAAGTATGAAATTTAGGGTTTCCATACAATTTCTGATTTATGCTTTACACAAGTATAAATCTTGGGGTTTCCATATGATTTCTGATTTATGCTTTACCCAAGTATGAATCTTGGGATTTCCATATGATTTCTGATTTATGCTTCACCCAAGCATGAATCTTGGGGTTTACATATGATTTTTGATTTATGCTTTAACCAAATATGAATCTTGGGGTTTCCATATGATGTCTAATTCCTATTTACCCAAGTATGAGTCTAGGGGTTTTACTAATTTCGGTTTGAAGAGTTCTAATCTTGTATCACAAGTACTTGGCATGGTGCCTCAAGTCTTTTACTTCAAATCTCCAAACAAAGGTTATGGTTCCTCAACACCACACATAGGGAAGTTTTCTAAACTTATGCTACTTTTACCCCTAACCTCATTGCTATAAGTTCTGATTAAAAACAATGCTTTACACATTATGTGTGAAATATCACTCACTATGCAAGTTATGTTACTTTTATTAACACATTATATTCGTCAATGATGAGCATTTGATTGCAAATATCCAAATATAAATTTGGAATTTGTTATATCACACTTTCAAGAATGAATTCTTGGTAATTGAATGTTTAAGTAACAATAATAATGCTCATCCAGTATTGATAAAAGAATGTTGTGCTTTAAATCACATCATCTTGCATGAATACATGTTTGAATTTGCACACTATGTCCACAAAAAAGTTCATAACTTTGGCTTCATGTTGAGGCCCAATTCGATTAAGGAAAGTTTATGCTTCCCCTTTCATCATTACTCTTGGTTACACGAAACTAATACCAAATATTTTTATAGGTTCTCGAGTAATAGGCAAGGTTTGCAGGAGCCACAGGGTTTTGTCCTAAAGAGCAAAAGCTTCTTTATACTAAGGGGGGGCTAACTATTAACACCAAAATTTGCACTGGAAAAGTATAAAGAAGCAGTAGCTCCAATACCATAAAATGTAAAAGGAAAAGCCCTGGATACAGCTATGTCAACACTAAAAGAAGAAGATGAAATCTTGTTTCTCCTATAACTTTTGATTGGTAAGAATTCAGACCTGAAACCACTTCCATTGGATTCAGATGATGTATTCCCATTCCGTAGAGTGGTCATATTAAACAAATGGATGTATTATTTAAGAGCAGTGGTTGAAACAAGAAAGTCAGAGAAAGCTGAAACCTGCAGAAGGGGTTCAGGAACCGACAGCAGAGGGGGATCCGAAACCGACAGCAGAAGGGGTTCAGAAACCGACAACATAAGGGGTTCAGGAACCGACATCAGAAGGGGTTCAGGAACCGATAGCAGAAGGGGTTCAGGAACCGACAATAGAAGGGGTTCAGGAACCGACAGCAGAAGGGGTTCAGGAACCGACAACAGAAGGGGTTCAGGAACTGAAAGCAGAAGGGGTCTAGGAACCGACAACGTGGTCTAGGAAGCTAGAGAAAACTAGAGAAAGGTGGAGATGGCTAAAGAAAGGTAGAGAAAGCCAGAGAAAGGTAGAGGAAGCTAGAGAAAGGTAGAGGAAGCTAGAGAAAATTAGAGAAAGTTGGGGATAGTTGGAGAAAGGTAGAGAAAGCCGGAGAAAGGTAGAGGAAGCTAGAGAAAGGTATAGAAAGCTAAAGACTTCTATAGAAAGCTAGAGATAGCTAGAGGAAGCTAAAGAAAGGCTGGTGACGAAACGGTGTTGACGAAAGGCCGATGACGAAAGGTTGTTGACGAAAGGCTAATGACGAAAGGCTATTGATGAAAGGCTAGGATGAAAGGCTGATGACGAAAGGCTATTGACGAAAAGCTGATGACGAAAGGGGTAAAGCCAGAAAAAGACAAAAACGACAGAAGAAGGCCGTAGGAAGCAGGAGAAAGCTAGAAAAAGACAAAAACGATAGTAGAAGGTTGTAGGAAGCAGGAGAAAGCAAGAAAAAGACAAAAACGATAGCAGAAGGCTGTAGGAAGTAGGGGAAAGCTAGAAAAGAAAAAAAAACGAGACTAGAATGGTACAGAAAGCTGGAGAAAGGCAGAAAAAGACAAAAACACAAAAAGCCAAAAACGAGAGCAAAAAGGTGTCACCAAAAATGTGGCTAAAAAAGAGCGGGAAAAAGAAGCAGTAAAAAGGGGGCCCAAAACATCTATAAATAAGACCTCAAGAGTCACATTTAGGGGGACTTTTTTGCTCCCTCATTCTACGATCTTCCTCTCATTTCAAAGAGAACTAACCCAAATATGTAAACCAATTTGGGGATTTCTTATGTAACCTCCTCCATGAATAAAATCATCAAAGTCCTAAAAGTGGATGTAGGTTCAAGTTGAACCGAACCACTATAAATTGTGCGTTCTTACTTTTTCCGCATGTTATGCTACTTCTCAGTATATTGTCTTTGTATTTTGTTATGCGGTTGGATCATCAGAATATTTCTGCTCAAGCCGTTAGGTTCTTAGCAACCTGACGCTTTCTCCACGTCCATTTCCATAGACCTATCTCCAGTGTTGACGAAAAATATCGTTAACAGTGAGTTAAACTCACTCTTTCTGGAATATTATTGTACCACATAATAATATTCATTATTGATTTTATATTAAACTGTGTGATTGAATGTTTGGATAATTTACTGTTTACTTAGTTGGTTGTGGTTATATATTTTCGCCAATAGAGAGGAGACCTTTGACACTATCTACTTTTAAGAGGAAGATTCATCTTAAGTGAATTAGATTATATTATCTAATTTATTTGCATATATGAATGGCTATATGAGCTGTGAAGTAGGGGGACAGGTTGGAGGGATCCAACCAAATTCCTCAATATTTTGGATGTTACCTGCTTTCGTATTATACACATATGAGTTGTCAAACATAAGTAACATTAAAATCTAATTTGGATGTTGATTGCTGAATTAAATTCAACTTTGATATGTATTTAATCAATAAACAGTACTGGTTAAGTGGTTCGCAGCAAATGACCTGAATTTAATATTTTGAAGATGTTGATTCGTCAAAAGGAAAACCAACTAATTTTGAAGTCATAATATTTATTGTTATAACAAAAATAAGATTTAAAATCGAATTTTATACAAGTTATATAGAATAAAAAAATTATAAATAAATCAATATTTATAATTGGATTTCATGAAGAAATTATGAAACGATTTGTGCAGTGAAATTCTTGTTTTATAAATAAGTTTTATAATTGGAGATTTCGAATGTTAAAACTTAGCTAAGTTTTATAAATAAATATTATAAAATATAAATTCAGGTTTTACAATTAAATGACTTTACCAGTGATTTCAACCGTTTGAACAAGTTTGATAAAGAGCCTTATTAAACTTATAAAACGACTTATAAGCGATCTTGGATCTTATAATAGAAATTCATGAAAAGTTTGACATTTGTAAAAGAACTTATAAATGACTTAACTTGATCCCAAGCTAAGTTATAAAAGATTTGATTTATAATCAAACAAGACTTAGTAAGATTTGAAGTTTTATAAAGAAAGAAAATTGAAGTTTTATAATAAGATTTTTAAATGAATTTTTATAAAATATTTTATAAAAAGGTTTTATAACAAATCCAAGTTGTAAACGAGTTTTATAAAAGAAATGTTAAAACTAATAAGATTGTTTTAATAAGGGTTTACTTAATAATGGATTAACAAACTCTCAAATGCAAGAAAGGGTTTGCAGAATCTTATTTAAATGAATAGTAAATGGAACATTTTGTGGCATGTTGGATATCAAATTTTTTGTTACAAACCTTTATCTATCTTAAAGATAAGAATGCCGTCAAATCAAGGTCAGAGAGGTAAATAAAATACCCTAATTTGAACCATTTCATTGTTATCCAAGGGATGGTTCTAGTTTGAAAACGGAAGTTGATGTTGAAAATTAAATTATTATTTTCATAAATGATATTATAAACTTTAATTTGCAAAGTTTAGAAATTAAATAAAACCTTTTGGGTTTTATAGTAAAGAATGTATCATATGACATTGTTTGGGCCCATATATGGTTTGTGACTATACTTGTACCACTTGATCAAGCATATAGCATTGTTTTCTAAGTGGTGAAAGTAATATGGTTTTGTAAATACATTTATTCCAAAAAAGATAAGCATGTAGCTATGGTTTTCAAAGTAATGAAAACAAAATTATTGTGAATATGCTTATTCCATTGAGATAAGTATATAGAATAATCGATTTTATGAAACGATGAAGTAAATTTCAGTGAATGATTTTAATTTAAAAAGATCTTACATTGATGACATGCTTTACTGTATAGCTATAAATTGATAGTTAAAGAACTGAATATCAATAAATTCTCTTTTAACTTATAACATGTTGGATCAAGGAACCAGAATTGGAATTGGATACAAATCCACACTGTGCTAGTTTTGCGTTCGAAACTGTAGCCGTAGGTTTTCTTATGTTTATAAATATGATTTGAAGGCATAGCCCTTTGGAGCGGAAAGGACTGCTTGTTGATATCGTTGGTCAGCTATTAGGATTACACTTGCAAGAGTAGCCTCTACATCTTGGGGTTCTACATGATGCAATGACTTCTAGTTACTAATCTTAGGGATTTATTTCCGACGGGATGTGGTAAAAGAGCACCTCCGATTTGTCCCTTTCCTGGACAATCTGTATGAATGGACATCTAATATTGCATTTCTTATATTACATACATTAATGTTTACAAATGTATATCTGTATGGTGATGGAGAAGACAACTTCTCTTAGCATAAAACCATTCTCTAAGACGTATGATCTCAAGGGTTGTATTTTTGTGGACGTCAATAAGCAATTGACGAAATGATGATATAACATCCAAAGATTGGTAGTCTCTAGCCTTATCAACTGGTAATGACTACAATAGGGGATATGTAGAAGGGCTATGTGGATCGCACTCATTAGGTTATGTTTATCACCAATCTAAAATGGTTGACCCTTTGATTATTTATGCTTCGGTATAGTCGTTGATCACAACCATAGTGTTGACATATTTGGTATTATCAAGCTAAGTGATGTACCAGTTCTGTGTTGGTAGGTTTGCAAGATGTTCTTGCGACTTTCGTTGGCTTATCTAAAAAGGTAATGTGATGTTTGGTACCTTAGTATCTAGTCATTGTTTAGAATTCAAACCCCAATATGGACCACGTTTTTGTATGTATAGCCAATTAGGGTGCAGAATTTAATATGAGAACATTTCTCATATGTGTAATTATTTTATTTTAAGATGATTCAATAGACATTATAATAATATCACTTGAGTTGATCTAAAACTATTTGGTTAACGTAAGGGAAAAACATGCGTCATGTTTATATATGGTTATGTCTTATATAAATTCCATTCTTTTAAAAGATTTCTAAAATTAAGCAAGTTGTTTGTGATATGAGTTTTTTCATTGTGGTATTCCAGACTGATCTTGGCATTATTTTCCTTAGTGTTTGGGTTAGACCGAGTATTTTCCATATGTGTTTTGGATTTGCTGGAGTTGCAGGAGAGGAGCTCGAGTCGAGACGTATTCTCATATTTCTTGTATTATCTTATTTCCACTATGTCTTGATATTTTTTTTTATTTTGTTGTAGTGTGTTGTATTTATCAGGCATTGTGCAGACAAATTGTCATGACTGTGCAAACCGATTTGTTGGTGCACTCTGATGATTTATTCATGTACATATATACAATTTATTTTTATGTATAGAGTATTGGTAAATTATATTTCATTCATTCCGTTGTTAGATTCTGATCTTCTTTAATCTGATGTGTTTATTTTCTTCTTCTATTCTAACTTTTTTTCTTCTTCCTCACCCTTTAACTTCCTTCTTCTAACTATTAGTCTTTCGTTACTTGAGTTTAGACATGTGAATGCAGACGATGTACTAGTGTCAAAATTCGAGAGTCGAATTTCCCGAATCATTACAAATATGATAAAAAAAATTGAAATTCACTCATAACTTCACTTGTTGGATGATCTACTTCCAACAATTTTGCCAAAGATGAATAGCCTATGCAGTTTATTTAGTCATGTTACAGTAACTTCCCGCACTTAATTAAATAATATAATGGGTAACAAATAAAGATTTCATGAATTTGTATATATGCATAGAATTTTAATGTTGAAATAAAAGGCGCATGTTAAGAGAAGAAAAAATGCAGAAATAAATATATGCATGAAAAGTGGACAAGAAATCTGGCTACATATGAAATTAAATGCATGCATTAAAAAGGGGAATAAAACAATGCATTAAAAAGGGAATAAAACAATGCATTTAAAAGAGAATAAAACATTGTATTAAAAGGAATACAACAACAATGAATTCATAGCGTCATTAATTACATTAAATAAGCAGCCATTAAAGGACAAGGAATTAAAATGCAAGTTATTGATGAATTAAATAATCAAGAGATTGTATGTGTATATATACATGTAGAATTGAAATTCAAACTTAATTATGATTAACAATTAGAATAATATAAATAAGGAGTATGTGTATATATATATATCAAGTAATTAACGTTATTAAGGTTCAAATTCAGAAATTACAGCAGGTAGAAAATCGGTCTGGATACAAGATGGGTCGACCCATGTGTCGACCCAGGGGTCGACCCAGGTATAGGGTGGGTCGACACAGGGGTCAACCAGAACGTGCCAAGATTTGTTTTGTGTGACATGTATTTCTGATATCAGTAGTTCGGATTTTAATTGATTTAATCCAATGGTATGGAATTTCTCATACACTTATAAATAGACTAGCAGGGCCTAGCTTTAAACTCATTTTTTCTTAGATGTTGCCTAGGCTCTGCCATACTCTCCTTCCTCCAAAAAATTTCAGAAAATTAGAATATTAGTTCATAAGGAACCTGATTCAAGATTTAAAGATAAGAGATATAAATCTAAAAATAGGCGTTCAGATTTCTGATCAACGTGAGGTATGTTCTTGAATATGATTTATATAGGTTTCTTTCTTTCTTTCCCTCTTCTTTTAGTATCAGATTTGTGAATTCGTGGTTATTTAGATAATAAACTAAGTTAGGAAAGCCACGGAATAACATATATGGATTAGATTCAAGGATTGGAAAGCTGTCTGATGAGTGGATTTAAATTATACCTTTTTAAGTAATGGTATGTTTATCGTTTACATTCCCTATCATTATTTACATGTTAAATAACTATAAGTTGTGATAATTGCGTTATAATTCATTTTCAGTTATGTTAAGAATATTACTGTTGTATAGATCTATTTTATGAACTTGTTAATTGGATTAAAATCACTATAATATTGGAATTGTGCGATTTACAATAAAAGTGAATATGTTATAGAAAATGTTTTTAGTGACAAATTGGATATTGTAAATAAACTACAGTGAAACTGGGAATAATAGAAAAAGAATAGAGATGCCTAACTTGTATATAAATTTTACAGTAATTTAGAAATTATAGATAACCGCATTGAGACACGAGGTTAAGTTCAACTTGTGGTAGAAGCCTGCCCGGAACCGCCGGACAGATCCAACATCCGCAAGTGGTCAACTTAATGTGAGAGGTCTGGTGCCTAAACATATGTAAAATTATATGTATACAACAGACAACAAGTAAATAAATAAACAAATTAGTAATGTCTGTTGGTGTATAATAAATATATATTTTGGGACTGATAAAATGAAGATACTTCATTGTCAATTAATGTCTTAGAAAACTATGACTGTTAGGTCCATAAGTGACATTAATTGTCATTAATAGAATTAAATGGTATGTGTGAAAATATACAAGATGGTAAGAAGGAATGAATGTTACAACAGTAAATGTTGGTTCATATTAAGGAACCTAAAGAGAACAATAATGAACGGGCAATATAGCATAATATAACTCATTATATGCGTGAGAATGGAATACAATGGGTAGACTTATCCTAGGGACAAGTGGAAATTATAACATAGGTTATAATAAATGGAAAGGAAACTCATTGATAAACCTTAGTTAAGAGAAATAAGTAAATAACAACAAAAGGTTGTGTTAAGCAAAGTTATGGTTAATGAGAAAGAATGTAGTATGCTTATTATTGGTAGACTTATAAGTGAGAATTATGAAGTCTAATAAAAGAAATTAATAATAAGAGGAAGCCCGCTCATGCGGCATAAAAACTGAATGAAGTAAATAAGTAGCCAATTGTGTGCTAATGAATTTGGTAACATGAGATAACAGTGTAATGAAATAAGTTGTGCTCAATCATATATATATTAAATAACATTGTAATGACCCGTATTTTTACGGTATTATAATTAATTTATGTAATTATTTAAATAGTGATTTAGAGATTTAAAGTGTTGTTTAATTAAATAATATTGAATATTTAATTAATATAAATAATAGAATAATATATTTATTTCCGAAATAGACGGAAATAGTGGAATTGACAATATTGTGTGAATTGGATTATTTAGAATATATAATTCAGTTCAAAATTTAATTATATTAACGAATATATTTAAATAACGACAGTTTGAACGTATAATTATATTATAATTATAATCGAGCTCGAAATGGCGTGGTAGTTAGTAGTTTGGCGATTCGAACTTTAAATGAATATAAAGAATCCGTTTTAAATCGGATTTCTGTGAAATAAGAAATGTTCGGAGCTAGTGAAATATATTTTTCTAATGGAAGACAAAAATCGGGATTTCGTCGGGTAGATTTTGATTTAAGTCTAATTCAAATTTTCAAAAAGTCGCTATGGAATTCCTTTATAATTTATAACGATTTATTAATATTATAAAAGGATTTCCAATAAAATTGAATACTAATTTAATCTGGATTTGAAATGTCGAGTTATAAATTTAGATATGTTTATTTTGGAGCTACGTGATATTCTATGTGAATATGTACGATAATATTTATTTATAAATATTTAATTTAATTAATTTTAAATATATTAATATTTAAATGGGTTTATTTAGAGCTTTAAAAATAGCCACTTTTGCAAATGAGCTCTGTTTTCGACGAAACTAATTTTGTTGGATCCGAAATATTAAATTATTGTTAGATTTTAATTTCCGTAATTTTTGGGGTCAGTGTGTGGCTGTACAGATTTTTAATGTGAAAAACAGTCAGTATTTTGACGGCTAAAAAGACGCTGTGTGAGCAAACGAAGTTGGAATTCGACGAAACCAGTTTTGTTGGGTCCATAATGTCAAACTGCAGCTGTATGTCCATTTCCATTGAATTTGGATATTGTATGTGATCAGAGGATTTTTTTTAATGATAAATGGAGTTAAAATCGAATAAAAAATAATATATAAAGCTTCTGATGTAAGCTACCCTATCCTATAAATAGGCTACTATCATTGTAACAACCGGTAAAATGCGAGCCAGTTTGAAATTTTTATTTTGGCAATTTTAGCGAATTTTGATTATTTAAAATGAATTATTTTAAATAATATCGACGAGAAATTTATTTTGAATAGAATTCGAACGTATATATTATATACGTCATCGTTAGAATATAAATAATTATATATAATTATAAATAGAATTGAAAATGGCGCGGTAGTTCGATAATTCGATTTCAAACTTCAATTGAGTGTACCGGGTGCAAAACAATCCAGATTTTAGTGAAACCAAAAATAATGGGATCTAATTGATAATATCTTTCCAACGAATCCGAATGATCAAAATATCATAGCGGGAATCAAAAGATATGTCCAGTTGAAAATTCTGAATAGTCGTTATGGAATTCAGGCCCGTAAAAATGGACATTTTGCAAACGACCTCGGATTTCGACGAAACCAGTTTTGTTGGGTCCGGGATGTGAAGTTATTGCTAGGTTTCAAATTTCATAATTTTTCGAATCAATATGTGAGCGTGGCAAAGGAAAACACGTTTGACCGGTTTCAGTTGATTTTAATCGACTGGAAATTGGCCATTTTTCAAACGGTCTCAGAATTCAACGAAACTAGTTTTGTTAGGACCGTATCGTCAATACGAAGCTAGAAAATATTTTTCAGGAATTTTTAAAGTTCGTATGTGGCCCCGGTAAATTGAAATGTACGTTTAAAATTCAATATAATGATTTAAATGTAAATTTAACGGAAAATGATTCAAACGATCGAATCAACCTATGATACATATCCCATTGTGTTCGGAATGGGGGTAAAACGCTATAGACGACAGGCGGTGGACCTCGTTTAAAGGTCGTATGAAAAAGTCAACCTTTTGCAATTAAATTAATTAAATTAATTAAAAATTAATTTAATTTTCTTCCCCCCCCCTTTAACCGCTCTGGCCCCCCCTTCTCTCATTTCCAAATCGATCAGAAGGAAAAAAAAGACGAAGACAAATCGCTCCTCCCCCATCGTGGAGCCGCCGCCGCCAGGCAAACGCCCCCCCCCCAACCTCGCATCGCCCACCGCGCCGCTTCAGGCGTGGGCCCCCCTCTTCTCGCGACCCCCCCTGCTGCTGTCGCGGCTTCTTCTTCTTCTTCCTCCACCACGCCGCCTTCTCCTCCTCCTTCCCTCCCCTCCCTTCGCCTGTGACCTCGACCCCCCCCCTCGACCTTGCTGCTGCCGCGAGCACAGTTTCTCCCCTCCCCCCCCCCCCCCCCCGCTGTAAGTCGATTTTAGTTTTTTATTTATTTGCTTTATTTTCTTTATCATTTATTATGTAATTTACATTCCTAAAATAAAACTGCAAATTCAAGTCATTAGAGAAAAAATGGTTTTTATTTGAAAGCTTTGATTTTCTTTTCAGTTTTAATTTTTTTTTATTGCTTATAATTAGAAAAAGATTGATTTTTTTTTATATAGGAAGAGACTGTAAAGATATGATTTTTTTTGAAATAAAAATATGATTTTTATATTTTTAAAGTATTAAAAATATGATTTTTATATTTTTAAAGTATTAAAAATATAGTCTTTACTATATAGGTGATGGCAAAATATGATTTTTGTTTATGTAAAGAGTTAAAAATATAATTTTTACATGATCGGGATATTAAAAATGTCATCTTTATATGTGTAGAAAAATAAAAATGAGATTTTTATAAAGATGAAATCTTTAAATTTGAAAAAGCGAAGTCCATGTTTTTATAAAGGCGAAATCTTTATTTTAGAAAAGGCGAAATCTTTATTTTAGAAAAGGCGAAATCTTTATATGGAAAATAGCATGATAAAAATATAATTTTTATCTATACAACATAGTAGAATAAAAATATGATTTTTATATATTGAACTTCGAAATAAAAATATGATTTTTATATATTGAATAGCATAATAAAAATTCAATTTTTATATATTGAATAGCGAAGTAAAAATTCGATTTTTACATATGTAGTGAATACGGGCAACGAAGGTGATAAAAAGGCGAGAACGACGAAGAATTCTGCAAAAGAAGTGTCGTGGAGCTAGGATAGCTATAAGGTGAGAATTTCTCACCTTTCAATTTCTTTTACTAGATATATATATATATATATATACTAGGATGCAGACGGTGCTTAGTAGCACCCGACACAATCGTCCACAGACCATGGACTTGTTTGTTTGATTGCAAAAATTAGTTAGATTATTTGATTGAAATTGAATTGTGTGGTGAAATGAATTGATTTGATTGAGGTGTGAATGGCGTGGTCCTTCACTAGACCGGGGATAAGGCTAGGCCTCGTCCCGTTTCTAGTATCGTGCCGTTATGCCGCCGAAATTTTCGAAAATAAGTTAGAAAAATAAAAATATCATTTTATTTAAAGAATGAACTGAATAGGAATTCATGTGTTGAAATAAAATATTTTATCGTTAAAAATATAAATTTTAACGTGGAAGTGAATAAAATAAAATATTCATTTACAAACCGGACGGTTTGTTTATGTACACCTATTTGAAGGACTTTGACTGGGTCGATAAATTTTACACATCGCCCAACTGCACAAATAAAATCTGTGTTTGATTGTTTGAAACCCCACACGGGTGTTGGGATGAAATCTGAAGTTCACTCATCCTGATTGATTAAATATGTCGATCGATTGATTGACAGGCTGTTATAAGCGTTGAATATCTATATTTGATGCTTATACAGTGTAGAGCACTTTGGTTGATTGGTTGATTATTTTCAATGCTATTATATACATGTGTTGTATGAAAATCCATATAATTAATTTTATATGGTAATTGATTGGGCCTCATTCCAATTTGAAAAATAAAGAAGATTATAAAATAAAGGTTCATGTGTTGACAGTACTCATCCATTGAGATTGGTCATGTGTTGAACGGAATATTTTGATAATAACAACTATTTTGAAAAAGAAATATTTGAAATAGAATATTTGAAAATAGAAATTTATGAAGCCGTGTTGATTAGATTGACGCCATTTTGACGTAAACGATATTTATAACGATTTCGAAATGAAATGAACTGAAAACGATTTCGAAATGAATTGAACTGAAAACGATTTCGAAATGAATTGAATTGAAAACGATTTCGAAATGAAATGAACTTAAAACGATTTCGAAATGAATTGAATTGAAAACGATTTCGAAATGAAATGAACTGAAAACGATTTCGAAATGAATTGAATTGAAAATGATTTCGAAATGAATTGAACTGAAAACGATTTCGAAATGAATTGAATTGAAAACGATTTCGAAATGAAATGAATTGAAAACGATTTCGAAATGAATTGAATTGAAAACGATTTCGAAATGAATTGAACTGAAAACGATTTCGAAATGAATTGAATTGAAAACGAATTCAAATTGAATTGAAAGCGAATTGAAATGAATTCAAATTGAATAGAAATTTGAATTGAATAGAAATGAATTTTAAAACGAATTTATAAAGAAGAATTCAATTTTGATTTGAATTGAAATGGAAGTTGAAAATGTTTTTGAAACGAATTCAAAACTATTTATATAATTCGTTTTAAATAGAAATCGACGAAGTATATATTATATATATTATATATATAATATAATCGCCTGAATAGAACGCGCCGCGCCGCGGCAGTTCGTGAATTTCGACCATTTATTTCAAACGGACATTACGGCAGATCCGACCGTCGGATTCTCCTAAAACCGGAACCGTTGGGTTCGTATCGAAAAGAGCTTTCTAACGAATATTAGAAATTAGAAATCTAACGGATGGATTTGGAATTATGTCCAAATCAAATTTGAAAAAGGTCGCTATAAGTGCAGTTCGATGGCCATTGTTGAAAATCGGCTGTACGGGCCTTGATAAAATTATTAAAAATAGTAATAATTTGTGTAAAATCATAAGAAATGATTTAGAAAGAATTGGGATGAAAAACTCCATATTTGAAAGGATAAAAATAGATTTTTATCGAAATGAACTAGAATTATAATTCTATTTATTTTTAAATAAATAAATTGAGTTTGAACAGGGTTTTAAAAATAACCAGAATTTCCAATGATTGCATTGGAGTGGATTTGAATCGAAATTGTCTTCGGAATATTTCGATGTTGGAATTCGTGATTATACAGATATTGTTATGGAAATTTGAAAAATATATATTTATATCGTTATTTCCAATACGACATTTGTTAGTCGTAGAATTTGATATTGAATATAAGCCGGTATATCTTCTATTCAGAGCCTTGTGTTTAATATCAAATGTGATTTGGGTTTGTCGTGAATGGTGTCTTCACTAACACTGTTCTTGAACCCAGTTGAGAAAAGATTAAATCTTTTTATTTAGATTTAATGAAGTATGCCAATTAAATAATATTTAATTGGAATTGAATTGATATTGATTTTTGGGTTTATCGTGGACAGTGTTTTTAAATAACACTCGTTCTTTAACCCGATAATTAATGGAATGTGATTTTGGGTTTATCGTGAACCGTGTTTTAAATGACACTGATTCTTTAACCCAGTTAACAATTAAAACTAAGTGGAGTTTTAATGAATCTTTAATTAGATTGAAAAGATCGAGAATGGAGTATCACCAGTTTTACTCCAGGCGATAGTTAAATCTTTAATTAGATTTGAACGTGAAATGGTAATTGAATTTACCGATAACACCGTGGTGTTAGATATGAAGTATAACTAGTTTTACTTCATGGGATGAATAGGTTGGGATTGGGAAATAAAATAAATGATTTCATCGGTGTGGTTCGCTAATCCCGACTAGTTTGAATTGATATTCAAAGGAGATTAAAGAATAAATTTAAAGAATTTATCTTGGATAAAATTAATGGGAACTTTTCCCAAAGTACAGGAATATTTGAATAAAAGAATATTCTGAATTGGGATGAGGCGTATGTTGTGTTTGTGTAGCACTTATTTAAAATATACGCGAGTTATTCGGAAAGACCGGGTTTATCCCATTCTGAATAACTGATACGACGATAAGTCGAAGATGAAGACGATGGTCGAAGACCGGAAGTCTTCACGTCGTTTGGGTGATAACTGATGATCTTGATTGGGCTGTACACCCAAGAAGATGGAAACAGTTGGTGATCGTCCAGACGTACTTGGAGATCGATGGATATGCGGGGTACTAGGTGCCTCCGGTTTCGTTCAGACCCAGAACGAACTTGTAAATGGACTGTGTGTCTGACATTGGATTTTAGTCTGTGTGATTGATTTCTATTAAATATATATATATATGTTTGGCGGCGGAGAATTTATTCTCTTGCTTAACGCCCTTCTCTGAGACATACGAGCTCAGGGGTTATATATTGATGGATATCAAACGCATGGAGTGAATTGCCTGTGTGGCATGCCTAAGTGGCAATTGATCGAGGCTTCTGTTAAAAAGCAAAGTCTTGTGGTGATGATCAAAGCAAGGCCTTTGTGGCGTAGCTTTGTGTAACGTTGATTCGCGAGCTTCACACCCGGTATGAACCAAAAACGGGAGACGGACCTCAGGGAGGACTTGCGTTTCTTTCTAGCTAGAAGTGGCGTCAGTGGTTTTACACGCCCTGACGAGTTTGACTTATGTGGTTGTTGCTGTTGCGAGGCGCCACGGTTATATCGGTTTCGGCCGATGCATTCTGGTCGGCAGACGGACCAGACTTACACCCCATAGGGTGGGGAAACGTATTGTTCAGGCACTATAATCCATATCGGTGGACCGGCCCTGACGATCCAAGGGGCAGTCGCGGCTGTTCCGGTGGCTCGGGCTAGAGAGTCACGAATCGGTAGAGGACTATCTTTTGCCTCGGTTCATAGACGGAAATCCAATTTCCAAATACGTGACATTTGCGGTTTTATTTGTAGAACCTAGTATGGTGACATAGTGGGATGGGGCGCTCATGCCGCCTATGATTGATACTTATGATTTGAAATTGTTTTATACACTATGCACTTATAATAGTATCAAATAATGTGTTTTAAACGTATCAAGCATGCTTTGGCTGTTATAAGGTAAAAACCCTATCCTCCGGCTTGCGTTGCATTGTGTGATGGGACTTGGGTCTTATAACAGCTTCATTTTTCTTTATTTAGCATTGCGTTGTTTGTTTTATGCACTGGTATTCTTGGGAGGAAACCCGTTCCGTGTTATACGGCGTGGTCCCTTGATTTACCGAACTTTAAAATAAAGAATTATAACTGTTTTAGTTCTCACACCAGTCACATGACTGACCTGGAGTTTATTGTTTTAACCTAAACTCTGGGTGCCCCTATTTTCGACACGGGCAGCTAGTAGTTTTGGTTTTGCAGATTTATATTCACAGGATCCTGGTTTACAGCTGGAACGATATCCGGAAAGCTTTGTATCCGTATATCTCCTTCAGTTGTGCATTGTATTATTTTCCGCTGCTATGTATTTAAATGTAATTTAAATCTCTGATATTTCTGTGTAATATTCATTCATACTCTGTGTATTCTTGTAACCTGATGCATTGTTGTAATGTACAATGAAATGTTCTTTTGTATGCATTCTGTTGTGGCTTGTTCTCAAACGATAGGGCGTTTCGAATGGTCTGGGTCGGTTTAGCGACTGATTCGGACCGAGCGAAATTCCTTTCTCGTCACAATCATCCTTAACCCTAGACTATTTTCCTCAGAAGTCAAAAGCAGAAGCCGTCGGTTCTTCTCCTTATACAACAAAATCGCATCTTATAAAAATTGAAATAATTCGAATAAAATCTCATAAATCCAAACCCTTATATATTTGGAAAGGGAATCGAAAGCTTTTCAATGTAGTAGCATTGTTTTGAAACTCGACGAAGTTTTTCCAGTATTGAAAATTGATGCAGCAGCTAGGGTTATAGCAAATGGTTAATTGAAGCAATAATACTTGTTTTGGGTATGATATTGGGATCGAGGGGATCGAGTTAGGTGTGTTGGCAAATTTTTGAGATTTTCGGTTATAATAATCGTCGATCATTCTCTGAGCTGCGCACGAAATTACTGTTGTGGCAATGATTATGCTGGGGGCGAGTTCCAGGTCTTATTGTCAGTGAAGATGAGATTTGGAAGAGGAGTTGTGTGGTGTGATCCGTTTAGACTTTTGCTGATTGGTGAAGGGGTAAAGGGGAAGGGAAGATCCGCCAGGGTGGAAGCTTCAGCGAGCTGGAGTTTCGTTTGAGAAGAAGGGTAGTGTGTCTTTCGGGTTTGGGTATTCAAATCAAAAGTTGGGCCGAATTGTTAGGAACGGGTAAGGCCATATAAACTCAGTTTAGTATAAATTAATTAGTACATTAACTTGTAAAATCAGTATCTCTTGCATATGTGACCCGAATTCAGTGAAACAAGATCCGTTGGGATCGTATGGACGGTGGCTACCCAATGGAATTGACTAGGAGTGAATTGGAGCTCGTTACAATTTATAGCAAAATAAATTGTCCGTTTGAATCAATTGATGGTTATCATTATTTAACGATGATCATCCAATGTGAGTAAAACTCACCAACTCTATCAGTTCATATTTTTTATAATGTATATTTAGAATTGATAAATGATGATTGATATATGTGTGTTGATTGGTTGATTGAATTGCTGATTGATTGGTTGAAAATATAGATATAGTTATATATATATAATCGTTAATTTTATATTGATTCTATTTATCAAAATATTTCATTTTGAAATGAAGTTGATGTTAATTATATTGTTTAACATCTGTGGATGCAGGGAAATAGGTTGGAGGAATCCAACAGGATTCTTTAATATGTATAATACTGTTCTTTTCATATATTATAATACATGATGTGATATATAATCTGTTGTTGATTATGTGTGTTTGAATAATATCGATCATTGTTATTTGGTATTTTAAATACCGTATATAATACTGAAATTAAAAAGGGAATTTTCAATGTGTATATTGAAAATAAAATATATTTATATAAAATAAATAGTGTTATAAAAGGAAATAATAATTTAGAAAATAAATAGAGTTGTAAAAGGAAATATTTATTTAGAAATTAAATAGAGTTATAAAAGGAAATATTTATTTATGGAATAAATAGAATTATAAAAGGAAATATTTATTTATGGAATAAATAGAGTTATAAAAGGAAATATTTATTTATTGAATGAATAGAATAAAAAGGAAAATTGGCAGGATATAAAAGAATTATGGGAAGATTTATTTAAATTGGATATTAAATAGAAATCTGTTTTAACAGATCAAGTGGGAAGATTAATTTATAAATAATGTTTTATAAATTAAGCAAAATATTTATCATTTGATAAATGGAATATATAAGTCTGAACTTATATAGAGAAGTAGAAATTGGTTTTAACACCGATATTTTAAAAAGAAATTGGACGCAGCATTTATAAACTGAATTGTAAATGAGATTTAAGTGTTAGAAATAAAAAGGAGATTTCGTATGAATAATTCTATAAATAGAAGTATAAATAGAATTTGGAAATTGGTTAATACGAAATCAAACTAAATGGATTATATAAAAGAATTAATCAAACAGAGTTAATTGATTAGAGTTAATTGAATAGAGTTAATCGATTATCTCTAATCGATTAGAGTTAATTGAAAAGAGTTAATCGATTAGAGTTAATTGAATAGAGTTAATCGAATTAGAGTTAATCGATTAGAGTTAATCGAATTAATTGAAAAAAGTTAATCAAATAGAGTTAATTGATTATAGTTAATTGAATAGAGTCAATCGATTAGAGTAAATTGAATAGAGTTAATCGAATTACAGTTAATCGATTAAAGTTAATCGAATAGAGTTAATCGAATAGAGTTAATCTAACATTAGTTATTCGAATAGAGTTAATCGAATATAGTTTATTCGAAAGAGAGATTATCGAATATAATTTATTCGAAGAAAGGTTATCGAATAAAGTTTATTCAAAAGAGAGATTATTGAATATAGTTTATTCAAAAGAGAGATTATCGAATATAGTTTATTCGAAGGAATGAGTTATCGAATAGAGATTATTCGAAAGAGGGTTACTTAAGGAAGTTTATTAAAGATTTAAAAGGTGAACTTTGTCTATTTCGAGGTTAAAAATGTTGTTCAATTGAGGTCCAAGACGTAGTTATACCCCATGATTGACTCCATTTTTAAATAAGGAATGGTTAAGGTTCGATAGTGAATGTTGGTTAAGTGAATTTAATTAATGAAGGTAATGGTTTGAGTTGGCATAGCGATGTTTTATTTAAACATCTGTTTAAATCCAATGAAGGAGTTTTGGAAATGTTTTTCAAATATGAATCAGAAATGTTTTCTAATATAAAATAAAATAGAAATGAGTGTAAATATGGAAATGTTTTCCAATGATTAATAACGTATATTTTCTAAATTTAGAAAATAAGAATTATGGAGATATGGAAATGGGTAAGTGAATAAATTAATGACAAATTAATTTTAAAAGATAAAAAGTTGATTGATGATTGATCGGTAAGATTTCCATTTGGAAATACGACCGTTGTTGTACACAAGTTTTTCTTTGATAGTTAAATCACCGAGTATCGAAGTTTTTGACCATTTTTCTGTCGTCAATACGGAGAGACCGGGATCAGATTCATTATCTGAAAACCACTCTTTATGGGCGTTAGCGTTGCGAATTAAATATGATAAAGATAATTGAAGACGGAGTTATGCAAGGGCTGTTCTACCGATCCTAGATAGAAATTGCCTAAGATGGATTTACATAATAGTGCCTTCGATTTGTCCAGTCCCAGGACGACATGTATGGAGGAATGTCTGAAAGAGCATATTAAATAGATCGCGTAAGTTGATCTCTTCAAACGTATTTACGTTTGGTGGCGGAGGAATTCATTTCTCTTAGCTGTATACCCGTTGTATTTTTGGGGAAATCAATTTGTGATTTGGTGGGTATGACGGTGCGACTTCCAAAATGAATAAATGTGTGATCTGTCTGAGATAAGCGTGACCTCTAGCCTCACAACCAGGAATGGTATAAAATCGGGTAGGTCGCATGGCTAAGTGGTTAGCTGCCAATTAGGGTGTATTCTCACCTGATCTTGAGAAATTCCATTTACTTCTATAATCTATATTGATGTTGTCCCATTCGGGAAACGGTTGCCCCAACCGTTGGTGATATTACATTCGGTACACTCAAGCGAAATGAGTGACCAGTCATGTTTAGCCTGGGTTACAAGATGTTCTTGTTGAACCCGGTGTATTCTTCTCTAGAGATACACTATCGTAAGGTGGTCCCATACCTTGCCAACTGGAATCCATTACCCAATAAGCGCCTGCGGTTTTGATTATATATTATGTATGTGGAACGTGAGATGAAAGCGTTCTGCTAGATGATTATTATATTGTGGTTGATAGACACTATTATATTATCAAAAAGAGTTTTGATATAAGATTATCGTTTCTTTCAAAAGGATTTTTGAAATGTTAGATCAAGTGTTTTGGATTCTCATAAGGGAAAAACCCATTCCGTGTTATACGACGTTGTCTTATGAGATATCGTTTATTTTTTCCAACTATTTTAAATAGTTTACTCACACTAGTCCCATGACTGACCTGGAGTTTTTTTTTTCTTTTTCCCTAAACTCTTGGGTGCCCAAATTTGTACAGGCAGTCAAGTAGTCAGAATTTTACAGATATACTGAGAGCTTGGACGAGGAGGCTTCAGGATTATATAGCTATTGTTATTTCCGCTGTGTTGTAAGTGTTGTACTCTGATAAATGTTATCGTATATATATACTGGTTTTATTTCAAATTTATGTTATATATTGTTCGTTCCGCTGTGAGATTCATGTTTACGCTGACGTTGTATGTTCTTCTTCTTCTTCTATTCTAAGTTTCTATCTTATCTATTCTCACCCTCTAATTTCTTTCATTGACTATCCGGTGTTTCCGGTGCTTGAATAGTCGATATTGAGTTTATGTTGGTATATCCAAGGTCGCGAAAACCCGGGTCGTTACAGTGGTATCAGAGTTGAAAGTTAAGTTATTTCCTTGGCTCTGTGGCGTGACTCAATAGAGATGGGGTTAGTAATGCCCTGGATTGAGTTTGAGTGTATATATACGAATGAACGTATTTTAGATTTTATAAATTATGGTTTTATATTATGGAGATTTATTGGTTGAGTGGTTAATGAATTTTGGTCGATCAGTCTGATCCACTATATCGGTAGGAGTTTCTAAACACTCGAATACGATAAACCGACACGATATGTTTTGAAAAGAGGGTAAATGAAATAATTTTACCCAAAATATATTTTGATATAAAGAAAATATATATGTTTGAAATATTTTAGTATTGGATGTGTTAGTAGTCAATATAATCGAGTAAGATTATAATTGAATTGGTTATATATAACCAAATAAAATTCGTATAAGTGTTATGAAATGAAGTAAATCAGAATTTGGAATTAAAAAGTCTAGAAACTGGGAAAATGTTTGTAATTGATTTGGATTAATTATATGAGAATTTTAAAATCCTAGGAGATTTTAAATTATTTTGAGAATGATACTTTGAAATAATTTTAAAATGGAAATGTTTAAATATAGTTTTGAAAAGTGATATAGTATTTAACTCACTTGATCGCTGGGAAATAATTCTCATGGTGCTGGCCACATCATCAGTGTTCGTTTTTGAGTTCTAAGTGACGGATTACTACCAAAGATATTGATTTCGAATTGTTTTGGCAAAGCAAGTTGTTTAAAATTCCGAAAAGGAATAATTGATTTTTTGAGGAAAACTAAGCGGTTTAAAACTCCCAGAAACAGTTTGTTTGAACTAAAACAAATTAAAAAGGAATTTGTGAAAACAAATTTAAATTGAGTTAAAGCCAGTAAAGTGGAATTGAATTGAAACAGAGTAATGTCGAGAAAAATTAGATTTTTGAAATATAACTGAACTCAGGTAAGTAAGTGGATTGATTCTGAAATGAAAATCAGATTAGAGTTTTGAGACAAATAAATTAGTTAATGTAATGTAATAATAGAACTCAACCTGGTTAAGTAATTGGATTTGTGTGATATGAATTTGAAATGTTATTGGATGGATAAGTCAAGAGTTGAAATTGGTAATGGCATTTGAGTGAGAATGAAATTTGGCTTGGATATAAGCAAATAATTGTGTTGAGATCTGATTGACTAGAAATGATTGGAAATCAATTTGAATGATTGAATATATGTTGAGCAGATATTGAATGGAATCAAATGCGGGAAATATAATGATATGCCCAACAAAAAGGTACACGTTTATATTCTAATGGGATATGAGATTTATGAGCCGAATTGGCAAGCCGCTTGGCTATTTGATTTTCTTTTGGGTTGGAGAAGGCCTAGAGAGGCGAGTTGTAGTTGTCCCGATTGACCCGTACAAAGGAGGTGCTGGCGAAATTTTTCGAAAATTTCGGGTGTTAAATTTTTTTCAGAATTTTTGAAAATTTTCTTTTATACAAATGAATTAATAATTTAATTAAAATTTATTGGTTTAGTGAAACCGGGGTTAAGAAGTAAACAAATAATTTTTAATCTAGTTAGTAAGGTTTGTTTTCTACCTTAACAATTTCGAGGACAAAATTACTTTAAGGGGGGAAGAATGTAACGACCCGTATTTTTACGGTATTATAATTAATTAATTTAATTATTTAAATAGTGATTTAGATATTTAAAGTGTTATTTAATTAAATAATATTGAATATTAAATAACAAAATAATATATTTATTTCTAAAATAGTCGGAAATAGTGGAATTGACAATATTGTGTGAATTGGATTATTTAAAATATATAATTTAGTTTAGAATTTAATTATATTAAAGAATATATTTAAATAATGATAGTTTGAACATATAATTATATTATAATTATAATCGAGCTCGAAATGGCGCGGCAGTTCGTAATTTGGCGATTCGAACTTTAAACGAATATATAGAATCTGTTTTAAATCGGATTTCTGTGAAACAATAAACGTTCGGAGTTGGTGAAGTGTATTTTTCTAATGGAAGAGAAAAATCGGGATTTCGTCGGGTAGATTATGATTTATGTCCAAATCAAATTTTCGAAAAGTCGCTATGGAATTCCTTTATAATTCATAATGATTTATTTATATTATAAAAGGATTTTCAATATAAATTGAATACAGATTTAATCTGGATTTGAAATGTCGAGTTATAAATTCAGATATGTTTATTTTGGAGCTACGTGATATTCTATGTGAATATATACGATAATATTTATTCATAAATATTTAATTTCATTATTTTTAAATATATTAATATTTAAATGGGTTTATTTAGAGCCTTAAAAATAGCCACTATTGCAAACGAGCTCCGTTTTTTACGAAACTAATTTTGTTGCATCCGGAATATTAAATTATTGTTAGATTTCAATTTCCGTAATTTTTGGGGTCAGTGTGTGGCCGTATGGATTTTTAATGTGAAAAACAGTCAGTATTTTGACGGTTAAAAATACGCTGTGTGAGCAAACGAAGTCGGAATTCGACGAAACTAGTTTAGTTGGGTCCGTAATGTCAAACTGCAGTTGTGTGTCCATTTTCATCGAATTTGGATATTGTATGCGATCACAAGAATTTTTTAATGATAAATGGAGTAAAAATCAAATATAAAATAATATATAAAGATTCTAATGCAAGCTACCTTATCCTATAAATAGGCCACTATCATCCTTAAAACTAAACTATTTTCCTCAGAAGTCAAAAGCAGAAGCTGCCAATTTTGCTCCTTATACAACAAAATCGCATCTTATAAAAATCGAAATAATTCGAATAAAATCTCATAAATCCAAACTCTTATATATTTAGAAAGGGAATCGGAAGCTCTTCAATGCACTAGCATTGTTTTAAAACTCGATGAATTTTTTCCAGTATTGAAAATCGATGTAGCAGCTAGGGTTATAGCAAATGGTTAATCGAAGCAATAATACTCATTTTGGGTATGATATTAGGATCGAGGGGATCGAGTTGGGTGTGTTGGCAAATTTTTGGGATTTTCGGTGATAATAATTGTCGATCATTCTCTGAGCTGCGCACGAAATTACTGTTGTCGCGATGATCATGCTGGGCGCGAGTTGCAGGTCTTGTTGTCGGTGAAGATGAGATTTGGAAGAGGAGTTGTGTGGTGTGATCCGTTTAGACTTTTGTTGATTGGTAAAGGGGTAAAGGGGATGGGAAGATCCGCCAGGGTGGAAGCTTCAGCGAGCTGGAGTTTTGTTTGAGAAGAAGGGTACTGTGTCTTTCGGGTTTGGGTATTCAAATCAAAAGTTGGGCCGAGTTTTTAGGAACGGGTAAGGCCCGTATGAATATAAACTCAGTTTAGTTTAAATTAAATAGTACATTAACTTGCAAAATCAGTATCTCTTGCATATGTGATCTGAATTTAGTGAAACAAGATCCGTTGGGATCGTATGGACGGCGGCTACCCAATGGAATTGACTGGAAGTGAATTAGAGCTCGTTACAATTAATAGCGAAATAAATTGTCTGAATCGACCGATGGTTATCGTTATTTAACGACGATTGTCCAATGTGAGCAAAACTCACCAACTCTATTAGTTCATATTTTTATAACGTATATTTAGAATTGATAAATGATGATTGATATCTATGTGTTGATTGGTTGACTGAATTGTTGATTGATTGGTTGAAAATATAGATATAGTTATATATATATATATATATATATATATATATATAAATTATTAATTTTATATTGATTCTGTTTATCAGAATATTTCATATTGAAATGAAGTTGATGTTAATTATATTGTTTAACATCTATGGATGCAGGGAAACAGGTTGGAGGAATCCAACTGGATTCCTCAATATATGTAATATTGTTCTTTTCATATATTGTAATATATAATATGCTGTTGATTATGTGTGTTTGAATGATATCGATCATTGTTATTTGGTATTTTAAATACCATATATAATACTGGAATTAAAAAGGGAATTTTCAATGTGTATATTGAAAATAAAATATATTTATTTAAAATAAATAGAGTTATAAAAGGAAATATTTATTTCGAAAATAAATAGAGTTATAAAAGGAAATATTTATTTAAAAAATAAATAAAGTTATAAAAGGAAATATTTATTTATGGAATAAATAGAATTATAAAAGGAAATATTTATTTATGGAATGAATAGAGTTATAAAAGGAAATATTTATTTATGGAATAAATAGAATAAAAAGGAAAATTGGCAGGATATAAAAGAATTATGGAAAGATTTATTTAAAGTGGATATCAAATAGAAATATGTTTTAACAGATAAAGTGGGAAGATTAATTTATAAATAATGTTTTATAAATTAAGCAAAATATTTATCATTTGATAAATGGAATATATAAGTCTGAACTTATATAGAGAAGTAGAAATTGGTTTTAACTCCGATATTTTAAAAAGAAATTGGACGCAACATTTATAAAGGGAATTATAAATGAGATTTAAGTGTTAGAAATAAAAAGGAGATTTCGTATGAATAATTCTATAAATAGAAGTATAAATAGAATTTGGAAATTCGTTAATACGAAATCAAACTAAGTGGATTATATAAAAGAGTTAATCAAATATAGTTAATTGATTAGAGTTAATTGAATAGAGTTAATCGATTAGAGTTAATTGAAAAGAGTTAATCGATTAGAGTCAATTGAATAGAGTTAATCGAATTAGAGTTAATCGATTAGAGTTAGAGTTAATTAATTAGAGTTAATTGAAAAGAGTTAATCAAATAGAGTTAACTGATTAGAGTTAATTGAATACAGTCAATCGATTAGAGTTAATTGAATAGAGTTAATCGAATTAGAGTTAATCGAATAGAGTTAATCGAATAGAGTTAATCGAATTAGAGTTAATCAAATATTAGCTATTCGAATAGAGTTAATCGAATATAGTTTATTCGAAAGAGAGATTATCGAATATAGTTTATTCAAAGAAAGGTTATCGAATATAGTTTATTCGAAAGAGAGATTATCGAATATAGTTTATTCGAAAGAGAGATTATCGAATATAGTTTATTCGAAGGAAAGAGTTATCGAATAAAGATTATTCTAAAGAGAGTGACTTAAGGAAGTTTGTTAAAGATTCAAAAGATGAACTTTGTCTATTTCGAGGTTAAAAATGTTGTCCAGTTAAGGTCTGAGAGGTAGTTGTACCCCAACTTGATTGACACCATTTTTAACTAAGGAATGGTTAAGGTTCGATAGTGAATGTTGGTTAAGTGAATTTAGTAAATGAAGGTAATGGTTTGAGTTGGCATAGCAATGTTTTATTTAAACATCTGTTTAAATCCAACGAAGGAGTTTTGGAAATGTTTTCCAAATAAGAACCAGAAATGTTTTCCAAATAAGAACCAGAAATGTTTTCTAATATAAAAGAAAATAGAAATGAGAGTAAATATGGAAATATTTTCCAATGATTAATAACATATATTTTCTAAATTTAGAAAATAAGAATTTAGGGAGATATGGAAATGGGTAACTGAATACATTAATGATAAATTAATTTAAAAAGATAAAAAGTTGATTGATGATTGATCGGTAAGATTTCCATTTGGAAATACGACCGTTGTTGTACACATGTTTTTCTTTTATAGTTAAATCACCGACTGTCGAAGTTTTTGAC
This sequence comes from Allium sativum, assembly GCA_030737875.1. NCBI lineage: Eukaryota > Viridiplantae > Streptophyta > Magnoliopsida > Asparagales > Amaryllidaceae > Allium > Allium sativum. Next base: position 7,963,898 of record CM060912.1, read on the forward strand.
CATTTTTCTATCGTCATTACGGAGAGACTGAGATCAGATTTATTATCTGAAAACCACTCTGCATGGGCGTTAGCGTTGCGAATCAAATATGATAAAGATAATTAAAGATGAAGTTATGCAAGGGTTGTTCTAGCGATCCTAGGTAGAAATTGCCTAAGTTGGATTTACATAATAGTGCCTTCAGATTGTCCAGTCCCAGGACGACCTGTATGGAAGAATGTCTGACAGAGTATATTTAATAGATCGCGTAAGTTTATCTCTTCAAACGTATTTACGTTTGGTGGCGGAGGAATTCATTTCTCTTAGCTGTATACCTGTTGTATTTTTGGGGAAATCAATTTGTGACTTGGCGGATATGACGATGTGACATTCGAAATAAATAAATGTGTGATCTGTCTGAGATAAGCGTGACCTCTAGCCTCACAACCAGGAATGGTATAAAATTGGGTAGGTCGCATGACTAAGTGGTTAGCTGTCAATTAGGGTGTATTGTCACCTGATCTAGAGAAATTCCATTTACTTCTATAATCTATTTCGATGCTATCCCTTTCGGGAAACGATTGCTGATCCCAACCGTTGGTGATAATACATTCGGTACACTCAAGCGAAATGAGTGACCAGTCATGTTTAGCCTAGGTTACAAGATGTTCTTGTTGAACCGGTGTATTCCTCTCTAGAGATACATTGTCGTAAGGTGGTCCCATACCTTGCCAGTTGGAATCCATTACCCAATAAGCGTCTGCGGTTTTGATTATATATTCTGTATGTGGAACGTGAGATGAAAGTGTTCTGCTAGATGATTATTATAATGTGGTTGATAGACACTATTATAGTATCAAAAAGAGTTTTGATATAAAGATTATCGTTTCTTTCAAAAGGATTTTTGAAATGTTAGATCAAGTGTTTTGGATTCCCATAAGGGAAAAACCCGTTCCGTGTTATACGGCGTAGTCTTATGAGATATCGTTTATTTTCTCCAACTATTTTAAATAGTTTACTCACACCAGTCCCATGACTGACCCAGAGTTTAACACTTGGTGCCCAAATTTGTACAGGTAGTCAAGTAGTTTGGATTTTACAGATATACTGAGAGCTTGGAGCAGGGGGCTTCAGGATTATATAGCTATTGTTATTGCCGTTGTGTTGTAAGTGTTGTACTCTGATAAATGTTATTGTATACATATACTAGTTTTATTTCAAAGTTATGTTATATATTGTTCGTTCCGTTGTGTGATTAGTGTTTACACTGATGTTGTATGTTCTTCTTCTTCTTCTATTCTAAGTTTCTATCTTATCTATTCTCGCCCTCTAATTTCTTTCATGGATTATCTGGTTTTTCCGATGCTTGAATAGTCGACATTGAGTTTATGTCGGTATATCCAAGGTTGCGAAAACCCGGGTCGTTACAAACATGTTAACCGAAAACATGTGTATTGAGATTGGATATAATTAATTATACATTAAGTAGAACATGTTATTGTAACTTATAAACATGAAATTGGACAATGAATGACATGGTAATAATATAAAGAGACTGTAGATTACTTTCATTAATTACAATCTAGGGAATAACATGTCGTGGGCTTATTAATGAATTTAAATGGGTTAAGTTATATCACTGAATTAATAAGCGAGAGGGATCTACTCCTTAGAGATATAAGGGGATCGGAGAAAACCTGGTAACTTGAAAGAAAAGATAAAATATGAATAATCAAGTTAATTAGCAATCCGATAAGATAAGACAAGCACACGATTAAAAGATTAGACATAGGATCTAATTATACGTTAGCGTGATGCGCTTGGACCAGTCCGCACGTATGAAGGTGAAGAACCCAACGGGGTAGATCATCGAGGTGTCAGGAGACGTGAGATGAGCACGTCCATCTGATTCTTCTGCTTGATATTCTGCTTGTTGGCTCTACAGGACTGGAAGGAAGCGCGCGACTTCCGAGGGACGTGGTAGGGTACTCTGTGGTGGTCCTTTGTTATGGTGCATGCTCAGGCTGTATGCGTAGAGGTTGGGTCTGCGCGTTACCACCCGGTGAGTATACCTTGACTGCAATGGTAGTTTGGCAGTCAAGAAGGCTATGGCGGTATGACATTGGGGTGATTCGATAATTTGCCTACATATGGTTGGTCAGGACCAAATAAAGAATAGTAATCGTCGGGTACCTGTTATCGGCAGTCAGTGAGGATGCAGAAAAACTACAGCTAAACCTACAGACAATCGATCTTTCACTATCGAGACTTAAATTGCGGAACATGCCAATTTGGATGTAGATTGGGCACGTCACTTAGCTCTTGATGTAGTCTTTCATTAGTTGATGGAGGGGTCAAGGTAGGACCATAGCCACCGTAAAAATGCAGACCATAGTTTAGATATATGTACTTTAGGCCTCTTTAGCGGACCTGTACAGATATGGAAAAGCTCCCGACCAAGTGTTGTGCATTCAGATGCAGCCCTATTACGAAACTCGGTGTACAGTAGGAAGAACATACGCGTGAGGGTCTAGGTACATGCATACCGCACCGGATGGTGTATCGTAGACCTAGTGCATTACGCCGTGTTGAGACTTGAATCGATTGAGTAGATTGGATATGACAATCTATACGCTTACGTAGCATAGCGATGGTAGTTCTGTGTGGAACGTGGCGTAGTTATATGGAGGTCTGTACGTCGTTCAGGCGTAGGATGAGAGTTGCATATGCTTCCGTGGCGTGACGACGATGACCGTGCGAGAAGGGTACCATGGGAAGTACCTTGATATTGGGGTAGCTACATATGTGTTATACTAGGTAAATCTTAGATAGAAGAGTACGACGTGTGTGTAAAGTCTTGAGTGTTATTAACCCGAAACAATCTAATAAACAAGAAAATGTAACTGAACGGTATATGTGGGGTTATTTCAGAATTTGCAATTTAAGCCCAGTCACCGGAACTTGTGTTCTAACCCCCTCCTCATATCATACCCGTAGGTTAAGCATTTGGTAGAGATATGATAGCTTTGGATACTGCTTAGGTAGTATTATTACTTTGATAAGGCTATATTTGATTTTATTATATTTTATCCATTCCGCCGTGAGATGTTTTCTGAGCTCTGGTATATTTATTATCTCTGTCTTTTTTGCAGGATATCAGACAAGTCAACTCGAGTTTCGATAAATTGGTATTTTTGAACAGAAATTCAACCTGTCGGAATCCGGGTTGTTACAGTTACTGTTAACTAATTAAGCTCGTAGCCCAGTTTGTAGTGTGTTTATGAAGGTAGCGACTAAAATTAAGTTTGAGTAATCAAGTATTCCCCTATCTTGCTACCAACCAATCTTTAATGACATGAAATACATTTGATGTCATATTTTTTTACTATCAGCGTAAACTACCAAAAGCACCCCTCTATGGAATTTATCAAATATTGATATACTTAAAAATACGATTTAACTTACAATTCAAAATACTCCACTATAAATATTACTGAATTTTATTACCACATAAAAATAGAATCTAAAAAATAAACTCGTTTTACAAATCCAAAACATCTCTATACAAATATTATAGAATTTTCACATCATAACATGATGTAGCAGATACATTTTCTTCTTCGAAATTAGTTTTTATTAATTAACAGTTGAAGCAATAATTCAGAATAATAGAATTCTGCAGATTGAACCATCATAGTTAATTCAGAATAATAGAATTCTGCAGATTGAACCATCATAGCATGAATATGTGAGAAAAAGAAAGGCGGCGACCACACCTCCTCACTCCTGTAAAATCCAATACGCAGACAAAGGCAAAATTAACTTTCGATTCAGATCACCGTTCAGCGTTTCCTCCAGATCCAAGTTCTTCACAACATGACATGCAAAGCAGATGGTCGCTCAGATCCAAGACATTTCTTCTTTCCCCAATCTCGAATCTAGATCCGAATTTCCAGTTGTAGTTTTAAATGATCGGACTGCTTTAATTAAAGTAAGTCCTTTGCAATCAAAAGTTTGGATAGATGTAATGACGGAAAATAAATCTCATCAGAAATCTATCCAACTTAATTATTTTGAACCTTTAGTTAAGTATTATAATCTTAGAGTTGTTGTTATTGATGAAAATCTGGTTAATAAAGCAAGAGAGAGAGATGGTCCAATTCTATAGCTTTCTATATTTATGGAAGTGATCCCTACTTTCAGTTTTTTAGAGATTATATTGATAGGAATTGGAATTTAAAAGGGAAATATCAGTTGTTTTCTAGGGAAAACGGGTTCTTTATTATCAAATGTGACTCTGTAGATGATTGTGAAAGGATTTTAGCTTCTGGTCCATATTTTTACAACAAGAGGTTAATATTCATGAAAAAAGGGCAACTCGGCATGAATTTATCTCGTGAATTTCTACACTCCATACCCATTTGGATTCGTCTTCCCAGTTTAGACTTAAACTTTTGGTCTGTGGAGACTATTAGCAGAATTGTTTCTACATTAGGACATCCTGTTAAATTAGATAGTGTTGCAGAGGATGTTATTCGGATTTCTTATGGTAGACTGTTAGTGGAAGCAGACATTAACTTTAAATTTTCAGAATTTATACCAATTCAGTATTTTAATGGGAATATTGTCTTTTAAAAAGTCTTATATGAATGGGTTCCTTCCAGCTGTTTGTACTAGTTGCAAAATATTTGGACACTCTAATGCTAGTTGTAAAGCTTCTAAGATTTAGTACCCAAAGACAGTTCTAATACGGCTAGTGGGATGGAAATTGATGAATCAATGAAAAATAAGGAATGCTTAGTAACAATCTTTCAGTGAAGAATTCAAAAGAAAAGGTTCCTTCAGAGACTGTTGTGAGAGATCCTAATGGATATGAAAATATAGTTAAGTCAGCTAAGATTAAAGATGATAATTTTCATTCAAGTGCTGATCATATTATATCACAGGGCAAAATAGAAAGTAAGTCTAATCCTTATGACGTATTAACAGTCACTAAAGATTTTATGCAGGAGGATAATGAAGTAGTTAAAGGTATTCTTAATGAAGGAGAAAAGACTGATGGTTTTAGAGAAGATGTTATTTTGTTTGACAAGACTGATTATGATGGTAGCTCTGTCAGGACTGAAGGAGAAGTTATTGAATGTAGTCTCCGAGTAGGTAGATGTTATTAATAAGGTAGGCAATATGAATGACAATAGCAACCTTCAAGATACTCTAATGGAGGATTCAGATAGTTCTACGAGAAGCTATAAAAGGAGAAGTAAGTTTAAAATACATAAGTTGAAAGGTGAAGTATGGGTTTAAATGGTGATCCATTGGTTGAAGATAACCCTGAATGAAAATAATTGATTTCTCAAATTAAAACAAGGTCGAAATCCAAGAAGGCTAAGGAAGAATATGGAATTCATGGTAGTATTATTACTGGTGGCATCTCCAAAAGATAATATTCTCAGTTTTTTTCTTTACTACTTGGGTTCTAATTCTTTTTCCTTTGCAGCTTCTGGCAGTTGTTTCTCTGGCTCGGAGTTTTAGTTTGGAATTTTTGCTTTTGGGTCAGTTGCTCAGCTTCTTATTGTTTTATCTTGGTTCTTGTTGCTTTGCTCCTGTGCTATGTTTGTTTAGTTTGGTTTGGGAGTTTTCTTGGCTTTCTAGATTTATCCCTGGTTTTGGCGAACCTTCTCAAGCTGCTTTATTGCCGCCCTCTGCTTTCTAGCTTTTGCCTGAGCCACCTTTTTAGCAGGCCTAGCATCGATTTCTCTGAATCGTGCCTTCATTGCCTCAACCTCTTCCTTGGTTATTGACTTTATTGGTTTGTTGTGCCTGTTCTCTTCCTCCACAAACCATGTCGGTAAGCTTTCTTCATCGTCATCAAACACGTACTTGTGGGCATCGCCCACAATCTCCACTCTCTGTTTCTTCCTCCGCATTTTCCTTGCATATGCCAGTATTTCTACTTTAGTGTCAATGTCCATGTCTTCTTCATCCTCATCGGATGATAATGAAACATTGTCGGATGATGAAACTTTAGCACCCTTTATAGGTTCCGATGGCACAATCTCAAAGCCCTGTTCTTTAGAAGTAGGAGTTTTAGAAGTGGTGATGCGTTGCTTTGATATTTTTTTTGCTGCTTTTGTTTACCTTTTTCACTTCCTCTTCCTTTTCCTTTTCTTCTTCGCTCTCGATTTTTTCCAACAACATGCCATCTTGCGCTGCTTCAGCAAACACGTCTTGTCTAAACCATTGCTCCATGATCAGCTCTTGACTCGGCTCTTCTTCCTCGAACAAAGGTCGCATTAAAGGGCTTTTCTCTCTGTTTTTTTGGTCTTGGATCATGTCTCCATCGGCTATAATCTCCTTGCCATCATCTCCCTGTGTTCCAAAATAATGTCAGGAGGACTCTAAGGCTTATTGTTTAAAGCATCTCCAGTAAAGGTTACATACTGCGTTTTTGTAATATGTACACCCATTTTCAACTCCAACAAAGTTGAGATTATGTAATTGGTTACATTTTCTTTGATTTCGGTTACAAAAACGTATTCTTTCAAGGGGCCCCCTTTCAGCAGGCACCTGAAATGTTTCAAAATTAAAAAAATCTGGAGCCGAACGCCTGATTTTTTTTTTTTTTTTTTTTTTAAAAAAAAGAGCGCCTAGGGCTCAGAAGCCTCCTGTTCAACAGGCGTCAACCCTTTTTTTTTTGGGAGAATACCCAGTGCATAAGTTTGGCGTGCACAAAATGTAATTTGAGCACTCCAAACTGTTGGAGATGCACTTATAGGAAGATGGAATCGTCAATATACCTCAAACAACTCAGTGTGGCCCTTGGAACAAGCTTGCTTCACACGCTTGCGCTGATTTGCAACTCTTCTTCGTATACTTATGTACTGTTCATAGGCTCGATCAATCATTTCTAACAATTGCTCGTCATATCTGTCGATGCATAGTTCATAAAAATAAAAAAAAGTACAATCAATAAGTCAAATAAGGTATAACAAAATTTCTTATGAGAGATATTTGTACTCACCGCCTTTTTTCATCATCCGAATCCATATCGCTAGGGATATCACTACGAGGTTCTACAGGATAAGCTTCCTCTTCACTGTCACTAACTTTAATGTCATCATTTTCCTCATCAATCTCTATAGAATCAATAAGATCCAGGTCTTTTTTTCCCTGCAACATGCAGTATAGTATTCTCAGAGGAAAATGTATTCATAAGTTGCGAAGTAACTAGTTAAGAATCACATTATAGTCCAAAAAGTGGTTCATGTTATATTTAATGAGCAAGAATGAACCAAAATGGAACTTATATGAGACACATGCAATCTAAGAAAAACATAAGACAGTTGAGCACAAATGTTGTTCATGATATCATCGTAAATATGATATGTCATCTATTACTTAAACTTAAAAAGTGGATCTAAGCAAAGCTGAAGTCTCCACTCTTCCACTTTGCATTTCAAAATACTGGACGCCTGTGTGAATTCACTTTTTCATTCTCTCCCACTAACTACTGCTCCACCACATTACAGTTCAACACTGCTAAAAAAAATTCTCCTTAAATTTTATCCCCAAATTTTCAAACCCTTTTGATTTTATCCATTAAATTTTAAACCCAATACCAGTAAGAATTCGAAAATCTGCATAAATAGTACCCCCTACATATCAACTACAACTGTATGCCATGGTTCGTCAAAATTCACCACTCTAGTACGTTGATCAGCTCAACATTGTGGAAATTCAGCATTAATACACAATTCACTTAAAACACCACCTCATTTCAAATTTGTTAAGGTACTATGCGTTTGGTAGTAATATTACTTACCTGATATACAATTTAATCTTATTGAATACCAATCTTTTACGCCATGTTCACTGTAAAGTTTGAATTGTGCAATAATTAATTTTTTTTATACATTGATTGAATTGCATTTGCTTTCAGCTCTGTCAATTGTATTTTACTGTCAGATACTGAAATACCCAGCCTTAAATTTTATCAACAAATTATCAAACTATTTCGGTTTTTTTCCCATTAATTTTTAACCCAGTATCAGTTAAAACTCATAAATCTAAAGAAATAATACTTCAGTACAGATCAACTGCAGCAGTCGACTGCAGTTGATGCAAATTCACTGCTTCAGCGCGTTGATCAACTCCACGCTGTGGACATTCGGGTTTAGTACACAGTCGATTTAAAATACCGCCTCATTTAATCTTATTGACTAACGATTTTTACACTACGTACACATTAAAATCTGAACGGTGCAATTATAAATGATTTTTTTGGGCTTATTAAATCATATCTGCTTTCAGTTCTGTCAATTGTATTTTACTTCACTGTTGGATGTTGAACAAATGATTTGTTGCCATCGTATTCAATAGTTGGTTTTCACCTACATGATATTATGCTGTATATAATTGTTAGTACCACATTTAACATCAATTTTACTGTTATTTTCTACTGTGGTGAATGTGATTTTCCCTTGTTATTCTTTCCACCTTCATTTTGTTGACTAAATTCGATTTGTTTTATTCTGGACTTCCCAACTTTCCTTTAACAACATAACCAAATCAAGTTTCTTCCAATTATAATTTGATTGCCGTTTTCTTGATATGTTGACAGTTTTAAGTAACTGCTTATAGTTCATACTTCATATCTTTTTTGGGGGACTGATCTGTTTACTACTCGGATTCTAATTATTTACGTCAGGTATAACTTACATATTATTATGCCTGTGTTACACATTATACATGCTATTTTCATAGCATTTTATTGGTTTATTTGTGCTACTTTCAAACCCCTTTTTTTTTGGGTGCTACTATTCATACCCCTATATACACTTCTGGCCACCAAAACTAAAAGCACGTCAAATATTTCAAATGTCCTCTGCTGGCCACCATCTAAATTAATAACAAAAAAAAGCAGAGGCCACCAGCTCCTTCCTCTACACCATAGAATCAATGTATTCCGCTAATCAAATACATAAAATGAAATAGTTCAACAAAAAATTAATAATATCCATTTTCATAATCACATTAGCAATTTTAATTTTTATAAATGAGTACTTACTTCGTTGGTTGTAAAATGATTCGTCAAAACAATATTTATGTCTTTTGGGTCATTTAATCGAACATCTTGCATTATAATATCACAACCATCATGTTTATCGTCCAATTTATCATCATTCAAATACCTATCATACGACAAAAAAATTAGTGTATCAATTTGTACAATAAGATACATAAGTTATACGGATAAAACCCTATAAATCAAAACTTATATTGTCATTCTCTATTACAACGACGTCAAATTTAATGTCCCCCAAACTTGAAATTTCCAAAAAAAATCCTAAAACGCAATGAAAAAACCTAACCATTAAAAAAACATAACAACGTATTCTATAACATAATAGAAAACAATAAAAATCAGACAATTCTAAACTCTTTTTTTAATCTTCATCTTCCATCTCTATTAAGCACAAAAGAATATATGCTTTTGTTAGGGTTTAGAATTTGAAATTGTAGAGTACGTGGTTTTTTTAAGAGAAGTACAGTGGTGAATAACTGAGTGAAGAAATAATATATGATGGCCAGAAGAATATAAAAAATAATCATTTGTATTAAATTTAGGAAGGTGGTCGGAAGTGTAAACCGGGGTGTGAATAGTAGTACCCTTTTTTTTTTTTACTTATTTGTTCAAGCACCAATGGTTAACAAAACATTTACAGATTATTTGATCATAACGTATTGTCATACCTCTTTCGAACTGCGCAAATAATTGTTCGGTATTCTAAAAGTGAAAACAAGCCATACATCCCTAAAAAGTTTCAAAATGTAAACGGCATCCTCCCCAACTTTCAAATGCAAAGTGGGTCCCTATTTTCAACACTTGCGTGTTTTCCAAAAAAAAATGCGCTGCTTGTTAATTTTTTTTTTCCAAAAAATCGCAAATATTCCCATGAGCATGCAGAAAAAAACTTAAAAAAATTCGTCAAAGTATGCAACTATTACCAATATATACATACATGTATGCATATATTGGTAATAGTTGCAGAGATGTAAGCATATAAAGATGAACTAATCTGCATGGGCTCCAAATTGTTGCAGAAATATATGCATTTATTCCGTATAAGTGCAGAAATGTATGCAACAAAGTTAAAACGGATGAAGGCTTATGAATATGTGCAGAAATGTATACATTTATTACTTATAAATGTATGCAACAATGTTTAAAAACCGTGTATGCTTGAAAAACAGGTCAAGATTGAATTGATACATCAAACGATGGATTTATTGTAGTATTAGTGCATACACTTCTTCATTATACTACAGTTTGATGCATAACTGAAATATATGCAGAAACATATGCAACTATTACAAATAAGTGCATCGTTTGATGCATAATACTGGTGATTCACTGTTTTATTATTATTATGGTTTTTGAGTTGTTTTTTGGTGGTTTTAACGCCTGAATTTAATGACGATTAGTTGTTGCATTTAATTCTGAATTTACGTGATTTTTTTGCTCTTTTTTTTTCGACAAATAGAGACCTAATTTATAAAAATTTAAGAGAGGCATATGAGCCTAATTTCCAAACCTTTTAGGGACCTTAGACAAACTTTTCTAAAATATTAATTACTTGAATCAATAGGAGCCTATCATTAAGCTAATAGAATTGCAAGTGCCATGTGTCCGTCGTTTGAATATTTACAAACTCATCTAAAATGAAGTTAAACTTCACAGCCACCTTTGTTTTCAACAATGTTTTGAAGACGGGTATGATTATTTTATTGACACTTTCTCATTAGAGTACTCTAATCAATTAAAATCCAGATGAATTTAGCAATGCAAGTTTATACAACTTCAAGTTGTCAGTACTATGTCCGATCTGCCATAACACATGTTTTTAGTTGAACCTCGATTTCAAATTATCATAGCCACGTTTTACTACATTGCATTGCTAAAATACTATTTTGTGCGAAATGTACGATCACTGCTATCATGATTAATCTGCATTTCATTAACTTCCTTTTTACGATTCAGATAATGCAAGTTTTAAATGTAATTGTTTCAAAATAAACTGAATATCATGTCGGTTTCCCGTTTTGATAATAAGCATGCTAATACTTCCAAAACAAATTGAGTGTAATTCAAGGGACGCTGTCTGACGAAGTGTTACATCTCCTAATTTAACAATACATTGCATTCTAATTATATCTGATGCATATGGTTATTTTACCAATATAACCCATTCAATTAATTGGTTTCACATAATAATTAAAATAAATAATTTGATCTATGCTAAATTTAAATGATCGAAGGGGTGAATTCTAATTTATTTAATGCATCTGATGCTTAGAATAACTTGAATATTGGATTGGTAACTATATTTCAATTTTGGAGTTTCAATATTTTGAATCTTTTATTATTACTATTATTATTAATAATAATCCAGGGAACTCCAACTGTACAAAAAAAAAAAATTAGAATTTTTTACTTAAAAGTTATACTAATAAAATTACTTGGCATAATTTAATTATAAAAAATTATGTTGATAGCTTACAACAACAACTAAGCCATAAATCCCAACAAGTTGGGGTTGACTAGAGATGGAACCCAAAATCAAACTTCCTAAAAATTAGATTATCCCCCCTCCCCCCCCCCCCCCATTTTCTAAAGCTTGAACTCTTAATGGCTTCGGTTCAAATTAATATCAGTAAAAATAAGGAAATCATTGCACCCCCACCCCCCCCCCCCCACACACACACACCAAAAAAAAAAAAAAACCTTCATAGAAATATATCTCTAAATTAAAACCTTATCACATGCTAAGCAGTATAATCCCACGTTATTAGAAACGGATACATGTACCGTTTTTATTTATGAGTCAGTTTTCAATTAAGTAGGCACTAATATGAACACATAATACCTAAATTGTACCAAATGATATGAGATGTTGCCCCATTCCATTCTAATATAAATTCTACAACGAAATGCAGTAATATCAGTTTTTTGTCCAAGCCTTAAATACTGTACGATTAATCTATAGCTAACTTCAATTTACATAGCCAACCGAATCAAGACAAAATTTTATACACCTTTTACTCCAATCAGTGGTTCATTGGTTGTCGAGTACTTTACTACTTTCACCCATAACTGTATTTGTAGGTACAATCTCATTTTTGTAATAACAAATCACTAATGCATTTCATGAGTTACAAAGTCAATAATGTGGGCAAACAGTGCACAAACTAACCGATACTTCAGCAGAATACATAAGTGAAAATGGATCCGTGTTTACCACAATATAATTACCAGGGAGCAAGGTTTTAAATCACGGATATCAGCCGCGTTCCGTCTCGGGGATTTTATAGACTTAATCCCGGATCGGGGAAGATCTCGGACGAGATGAGTCTAACTCGGGAGTTCGTCTCGGATTTCCATCCCAGGTTTGAAAGTTCATATCAGAACAATTTCGGGGTACATGATATGTTAAAAAATAATATTTTAACAAAATAATTTTTATGAATGCTATTAAAAACATAGTAACTTAAATTTGAATTGCAAAATAACTTTATTATTCTTTATTTTACGAAAGATCATTCATACTCTAAATCGTAATATGCTTAAAACAGAAATATTGTTAGACAAAAAACATTAAAAGAATCCAAAACATTAAAAAAATCAGCATAAATAGACCATAAAATACATAATTTCATAGATAACATGTATGTAAAAAAGACGAATATGAAAACCATAAGCATTGTAGAACATATATGAACATACAATATGGTCATTTAATATGCAAAAGGTAAAAAAACAAAAGATTATCATAGCTAGATTTGAGTTCTTTAATTATTGTTCTAGTTCAGGCACAAATTTAAATTTTAACCGAAAAAAACTAAGATCTCGGACGATATTCCAGTATTTCGTCTCGGTCGATATATCGTTCGATATTGCAATATCTCAGACGATATATTCGAAAGGAGATTTAGAGTGATATTTGCTGTTTCGTTTCGGAAGGAGCCCAAAACGAGATCTCGGAGGAGATCTCGGGCCATATTTGCGAGATTTGAAACAGTAAATTGAAAAGATATCAAGCATAACATGGACAAGTCACAAAATAAGTACAAAATATCACATGAAAAGACACATGAGTACATACGATACTAGGTGCCACCCGTTATTGGAAGCGATGGGTATTACTGCCTGCATTGCAGATTTTGATGTCTACTTTTTGAGGAGCCTATATTTTTTTCCCTTATGTCCCTTTGGTTGTTTATGCCCACAATCTCATCTGTTGTGTTATAGTGTTTGTGTGTGTATGTGTGTGTGTGTGTGTGTCAATGTGTGTTGACACTCAAACACACGCATGTGTGCCATGTACGATACATATGTTGGAATATTTTATTTTTATTTCGCACAAAACACTGCTTACTTTTGTTATTTTTTGTGTACGAGTTATCGTGCCAACTTGGATTTTGATTACATCTTCTTAATCCTGGTTAGTCTCTTTCTTTTATGTGCTCGTGTAAAATGCTCTAAAACAGTTTGTGGAAGCATGCAGCTGAACTTGAATTTATATTGAGGTTGTAATATTGTTGGTTTGCCAAATTTGCGTTTTTGGAAGGGGTAACGATGGCCACGACATGAACGTCAGTTATCAGTAGCAGATCTTACCTGTTTCTCTAAATTTACATTTCTAACATAATACATGACTGCTGCTTAGCTCGACAAGGGGTTGATGAAACTTTACTTATTTATAAACTGGTATTTCACAAATACTTGCTCATCGTCTTCTATATTTACATTGTACTTCAGTTGACACAACCGTGTCAATTACAAACCATTATATGATATCTATTGCATATATTTGTGTAAAAGTTATGTTCAAGGCCATAAGTTATTCTTTTTATTTTATTTTACTTTTTGATGCCTGTCTGTGCATCAAAATACTCTTGAAATATGCGAAATTTTAAATGTTCTTCGATGCAGGATAATGGATGCCTAACCCCTTCTTCTATCTTATCTACTGCCTTGCTCCTCGGCTCCTAGGAAGATTCAAAATATATTTCAAAAATTGGAAGATTTGCCTTTTTCGAATTTCGGGCAATCGACTGTGGCATGAATAACACAAATACCTTCTTGATCGTTAGAAGAGTCGTCAATTTTGTGACATCATCCGAAGCAACCACCATTCAGTCGCAGGTTGTCTTTGTATGCAAGTATTCACTTGGAAAAAAGTGTAGTTAATAACGCTATATGCTAATTCTTCTTTTTATACAGGTAACACAATCTACCAAACGGAGTTCAACTTCAGAGACTGAGCTGATTAAGAATAGGCAAACCAATCTGACATGTTTGGACGTAAAAGAAACAATAAAATAACTGAGGTTTAATTTACTACATAGAAAATTATGTTACGTTGACAGCAAAACCTTCATGATTATCAAATGCAGTCTTTTTCCTAGCAGGAGAAGCAATTCAACATTTAAAAAACACATAAAGCCAAACATTTAGCTTCTGAGAATGGACAGAAAAAGGAGCTGTTACACAAGTAATATGGTTATTTATATTTTTTCTAAAACATTCATACTTGATTTTATATCATTTTATTCGTCCAATAAAAATTATATTCCATACTTGTTCTCCCAACGGATTTAAAATGGTGGAAGAAGATATATTATCTAACTGAATATTACAATTACTTATTCACTATGACTTTACACTTCCATTATATTGTTGTTTATTGTGCCATCATCTGAATTTGTTTCTAAATTCATACTACTATTTTCGTAAATGTACGGGAGAGGCAATCCTTGCAACAAAAGTTTTGGTTGGTAATGTCCGCTGTTCTAATTGCATAAACATCAACATATTTACTAACTCATTGATATAATATGGTGTTTAATAACATACACATTAAATCAAGCTAACATATGTTCCTTTCTAACTTTAATTCTGATTTTTTTTAACCTTTTTCTATGACACCAACACAAAATTACTTGCCTAAAAATCAGATTTCAGTAGCAACCATGTAGTGCAGTAGCCCGACCAACCCTACTGGTAGTGACGTTCACTCTGTACTCACCAACATCTATTGAGTACTTAAAAACAATGTTAAATTAAAAGCACGATTTCACGCTAATACAAAAATATTTTTATTGACACAGGATGTTGCAGAATCCCTATTTAACAAGACCTCAGGTGGATCTAAAGCTCGTAACAGGTGCCACCAAAACTGGTGTCACTGTGAGATGCTAGCAGTATTCAAGTTCGGCTCTGATTTGTATACATTTGATTTGTTTGTGTGCTCTTAAAACACTTTTTTTCCTCATTTCTACTCATCTGGTTTTGATTTGCACTCACCTGAACTATGTACCGACGGTATTGTGCACTGTAAGAATGTATTCGCCGTTGTCAAATCAATTTGCTTGTCTTCACCTACAAACTGTCACTCAGATGCAACGCTTTCTGTTTATTATTTTACTTAGTTCGTCTCTCTTTCTTCCTTCCTCCTTTTACCTCAAACTTTATTTCCTGCTGTTTTTTTATATGCTTATGCTTATTACATCGTCTGCTGCTGCTGCTGCTATTAATTTGGACATGTATTTCCATGGTTTTCTTTCCACGTTTTATGCTATTTAAGTTAGTTAGTTTCATGAATTATTTCTTCACATATTTGATCTTCCCTTATCTCCCTGTTGCTTTCTATGAACAGATAGACAATCTTCATCTCAGTATTCATGTTACTGTGTTGCATTCACAATGTGTGCATTCACCATTTCTCCAGGTGCTGGATTTTGGAAAGAAAAAAAAAATACAAATACAAACTTTCAATTTAATTTCCTTATGTTGTTCCATGTTTTCATGACGTGTGAGCATTTTCTTCACAATGCGTTTTTATTTTTGAAAAAGCATGAACTGGCATTTCCTTATTTATGAGTATTTAAGAACGTGTTGTTAAACCTGCACCTCTAACTTAAGTAGACTGGCTATAAAGTTGCATGGTTTATTTTCATTTTGGGAAAATCAGTATATATATATATATATATATATATATATATATAGGGAAACTCTATTTAGACACAAAATTGCATACAATAAATCTCAACCATTGGATCCTCCCATGAATTGCACTCTCCACATAAAGACAAACAAATCCAACGGTGGAGGTTTTGTGTCTCTCTTTTTGTGTTTAATTTTGTGTCCAAATAGCCGGCCCCATATATATATATATATATATATATATATATATATATAGACACACACACACTCGAAACCCTTAAAACACCATATTTCATGAGATGCATATTTGATATTATTCTTTAAAGCATTACATCAACCTAGGTGGTAGTATATGTCAACAAAAAATTGACAGCAACACAACATTTAAATATCATACTTCTAGATAAGACGCTTAGTACAGTACGACAGAAAAATGGTTTGATGTACCAAAAAAACATTGTATATTGAACCATCAGCAGGCTTCAAACTACCCATTTGCGAAGCACAGGCCTCCTACTGCTATATATATATATATATATATATATATATATATATATATACACACACACACATGAAGAGAGAGAGAGAGAATGAAAGATGAACCAACTTATATCTGTAATTAGTCAGCCACTGCTACTATGAACAGAAAAATGTGAATGAGTAGTACAACCAAACCTTTATGGTGACAAGAGAAAACAAATCTTGGTCATGATAGCCATCTTGAGTAGCATTGTTTTGCATTCCAGTTGCTCTCCGGAATTTATCCTGAAATAAACCAACAAATGAATAAATAGTTAAAAACCAGAAACATGGCAGAAAACTAAGAGTTGCAAACCTTATATCGTCGTTTTGCAAGAAGCTTCTTCTCTTTCTTTTTCTTGTGCTTAAGAGCATTGGTCAGTTATTCCATTTCAGCAAGCAATTTCTCATCTTCATCTACCTCAAGATTATCACCACTGGCATCATCATCCTTCGCATTGCCGGATGCACCTGAAGCGACAGCTTTAATTGATGCTAGTGCGTTTCTTATCTTTGCACGCCATCTATGGGAAGACATTAGAAAGATATACTCTATGTTTAGTAAATTCTCATACTACAATTATGAATAAACGTATATTTATACCATCTTATACTTGTGCTAAAAGTAACCCACTTTATCAAATCTTTTAAGCTGTGTGGATGCAGCCTTAAATCTTCACAGTAAGATTTAATCTACATAAAGACAAAAACATATCATATTAGAATCTACAGTATATATTTATCAACGACTACAATAAAAAGATAAAGTTTACCTTTTCAGTAGTTAATTCATGCTCTTTTATAGGCAAGTTTTTTGGATCATTAAAAGACAATTGGTTAACAGAACCAAGAAATACAGCTGGATTATCTGACCAGATAAAATCTGAGGCAGGAACTACCTTCCATAAAACAGTTACACCATCCTCATACCTACATTAGTGCTTATACGAACACAATATCAGACAGTTGCATATACCTAGCATGGACATCCAATCGTATAACCATAAGTAATAAATTAACTTACAAGATAATTTGCTTTAATTCTGAAAGAAATTTTCCAACTCAACATACTGATATTCTTACTATAAAATTACAAGCAAACCACAACGAACTTCTTACCACTGTCAATGAGGTGGAATTAGCTCCATGTTCGCACAATCTCATACGAAAAGGTAATGAGTAAATATAGTAAAATAGTTATGAGAATGTATAGTCTTTAGATGATACACAAACATACTGGGATGTTCCGTGTAAGTGCCATTTCAACAAATATTTCTTCCAAATACAATTAACTATTTAATATAAGTGGTAAGTAGTGTACCCTTCACGGTTCCTCTTCTGTTTTGTCCCTCTGAGAACATCAACTTTCTGTTGGCAAAGCAAAGAGACGATAATTTAGAACAATTAAGGACAGATGTAGACGAACAGCTAGGTGGATAAGACAAAAACCTTGGGGGGATCTGGATCTCTTTGAAAGAGACGATTGCTATTAAGAAGATCCGGATGAACCTTAATAGGAGCTTTATACTTCAAGCCAATAACATAAATCTCAGCAGATGTGTTACGACTGGCAACAGGCTTGGTAACCTCAACTTTGTCAAATAGCTGCTTCAGACAGTAAATTATAGCACCGTAGTCCTGAGAGCGGAAAACTTTCGTAACAAAGGTGCCCTTTACGGCCAAAAATTTGGTGGCCAGCCTGATAGACTCGATGACAAGGGCAGACTGACTGGCGGCGTCTTTGCTCCAATTGGCACCAACATTGGGCGCACCGTCGTGTAAGATGCAGTCAAAGGCAAGGCGACCTTGATCCTGCATGATTTTCCTGATCACGTGATCGCATTCGGTGATGTCTTGGACAATGGTGTGGGCGCCACGGATAGGGCGGATGGGGAAGAGATCGACACCGAGGATAAAGGATCCGACGGGGGCATGGCGGACGGCGACCTGGAGCCAACCACCAGGGGCAGCGCACAGATCGAGTATGGACTGGGACGATGGCAGGAACCGGTACTTGGCATCCAGCTGAAGGAGCTTAAACGACGCACGTGATCTGTATCCTTGCTCTTTCGCTAGGTGGTAGAATTTATCCCGCCTTTGCTTTCCCTTCGCTTTGCCGCCCATATTATCCTTCTTTTTTCCCTTGATGGAGCAAGGGTTTCTTCCATCCCTTGATGTCGGGGTTTAAAAACAAATGCAGAGATTCTGATTGGGCTGCTGGGCTGTCTACCTATTCGAACTTGATCAGACATGTATGTGCCGGGTTGCTTGCTTGGCAAAAGCCTAAAACCATGGTTTTGAACTTAATTCATCCAAATTTCCTCCCAATAATAAATTTAAACAAGTGCTCCATTCCACGAGGACGGATTCAGTGTATAATTTACTTAACATGGTTATTTTTTAAATTCTTTTAGCTATGTAAAAATTAAAGATTAAGTCTATGTCTTGTGATATTTTGATTAGGTTTTCCATAATATTAATAAATCGTAATTCTAAAAGGTCCGAGTATAAAGGCAGAATTTATTGCGGTCCGCAGAAATCCACCCTCGAGTTCCATTTTTACAACTTTCGGGCTCCAAATTTCCGGACGTCCTAGCATTTTCCATTAGTAAAAGACGTTGATGTTAAATCTATTTGAATATGCATGAAGCACAAACTATTATTGAAGAGCGTTATAGTACAACATGTCTTCGTGTGTGATCATGGCACGTGTTTTGTGCGCGATTCATGATTTTAAAACTGTATATGTTTAGCACATTCAGGGAAAATGATTTGTGCGAATATTTAATTATATTTTTGCTCTGAATCATGTGTAATGTTGTATATAACAATTCTATGATTTTGTTTGATGATAACAAACATATATTTATTATTATAAATGTGTCTGTAATTGTATTGTTCTACTACATCACAGACAGAATAAAATATTTATATTTAAATAAAATACTACTGCACAAGAATTTAAATATTAAAACAGTATTTTATTGAAATATAATATTTTATTTCTTCATTTGAATAGTATAGATTTCATAACTCCACTATTTGTACATTTCACTGAAATACAATACATTCACATTCAGTTTCATCTGTTACACTGTTCCTCACTACATAACACTCAACACTCAGTTGTACAAACTCTTATACATATACATTTCTCTCTGTCACTATTTTACATTCACTCTCTGTTATATATGCATTGACACACTGACACGGTCTAATGTTCTGTCTTCTGCCAGCTTCACAGTCAGTCCAGTCTTCTGTTTAACTGTCACAGAAACACAAACAGTAAACTGGAACAAAAATATTTTAATTCTAGCAGATATAATTTTAATTTTAAAATTTATTTATCTCAGAATTTTGGTGTGTTTCTCATCATTTTTCATGACTTGATCTGATTTATATGGACATTCATCTATGTCTAGACAGCTTGTGATATTCACAGTGATACACTGTAAATAACACAAGGTAGACATCTTCTATAGTGCTCACATATACAAACTGCACGTGCAATATACATGTATACACATACATGTGTATGTATATACGCATATTTTCTATGCAGGGGCAATATGGTCGGAAAGGGACAAATTTATCAAGCGAGTTGTGTTCAGGTGATGCCCGACACACATGCATGGTGCATGGGTCAAGTGTCCATGAATAACACAAGAGGAACAATGAAGTGATAACACACACACACATATGTATATATATACACACACACACACACACACACACACATGGTCAAGTCGGTCCAAATGGACGAGTATACAACTAAAATTCAGTTTTCAAGCATGCAACAATAAACAAACCAAGATAAACATGATAGGTTCAAGAAATACATGCAAATGTCAACATGGCTTACTATAGCAAATGGTTCAGCTCATATGAACATTCAAGGCAAGACAATACAAATCAAGATGGCACATGCTATTGTTTTTAGCAACTTAGGTGTGCAAATGCAAAGCTAAGAAAATGGAGTGCATCATATTCATATACTTGTACAAGCCGACTTAAAGCAAGTGGAAAGACAACAAATACAAGCATGTCGATTGCAAATCATCAATGCAAAACATACACAAGAGTCCACACAGCAAGGAAGGTACAAATTCATGGAAACCGGTTAAGAGATATCTCAACATGAATTTACTAAACAAGCAGCATGTACAACAAGTGAAACAACTCACAAGGCACACGACAAGGGACAGTGACACAACAAAAATGTTTTTGCACAACAGGCAGCATTAAGGACAAAGGAGTGCACAAAAAATTCAACTGTTCATGCAACAGGCATGTGACTCAAAGTCACACAGAGTTCATTCCAAATACACAAAGGTTCAGACAAAAGGGAACAATGCAACTTGAGTATGGCATGTAGCAGAAAACATCATCAAAGACTAGCATATGGAGTAGTTCAGAAATAGATGTACAAATATATGGAAATGCCAATATATCATGCCAAATCACAATCAAGAACAAGTTGCAAGTATGTTTTTGTTGGTAATTTGAAAAGGGGGCAAGTAATTTTCTTTGGAAAGTTTTCAACACTGAAACAAATTATTTTGTTTCCAGTTTTTTAGCATTGTAATAAATGGCAAAAAAATTCATGTTTTTCCAGAAATCACAATACTGGTCTAAGGGATGAAATCAATTCATTTTGTTTTCAGGCTATCAATAAGGCAATTTTTTAAAATCTATCATACAAAATCTTGCGACACTCCATTGCCATGAAAATATATTTGAAAATCACATGTCATCAAAGCAGAATCATTCAAATTTATGTCCAAGAAATCACAGAAATGAGTCACGACATGCAATTAGTTCCAGAAGTTAACAGTTTTGGATGAGGTAATTTTAGCAAATATTCATCTCAACATATAAGGCAAGAAGAAATATATGTTTCCAGAATTGGCAAGCAATCAAATGTTTCCCGAAATGAATGCAATCCTGAAATTAAATCAACAAGGGAATATTTCGGCAATAACATTTTCGAGCGTGCTACTTATGGCACGAAAACATCTTAACATTTTCCAAAAAACATTTTTTTGCAAGAAGAACAAGTTTATTTTGCTTCCAGCATTTTCAGAAATCATAAAGTCATTTTTTGGCAAACTATTTTGGGAAAACACAATTTATTTCTGGCAAGAATTTTTAATTGATTCCAAAGATGGCAAGAATCAATCAATTATTCGCAAGGGGCCATGAATGTATTTTTAGAAATCAAGCAATGGACAAAATAGTTTTTTTGGCAAGAACCGTTTAAAATTGTTTCCAGTTTTCAATCTCAAACTTACGGCCATTTTTATTAAGGCAACAAATCTCGCAGCATTCATGTCAACAATCAAAGCCGAGGAAATCAAAGTCAACAATCGCGCAAGTATCAAAGCCAAAATCACAGAACAAAATTAGGACAAATCACTCAAAGAAATCAGAGAGCTTAAGGATTTTTATAATCCTATTTAAACACCGAATCATCACAGGCAAGCATATCGATCGAAAATCAAAGCAACAAATTCGTAGAACAATCAATGAAATCATTTCAGAGAACTCACAAATCTTTTCGATCGGTAGAGCTGAGAGAACCCCGCCTCTAATTTCATTTTAAATCAACTAATTCCTGGGTTCTTCTCTAACTAGGGTTTCCTATTTGGGGATTTCCAAATAGTTTTTTTTCTTCCAGGATCAATCTTTACTGATATATGCATATCAGTGTATGCACAATGTGTTCAGCCTCCTAAGTAAAAATTTTTATTAAGGAAATCAGAGATTTAGATGATTAAAAATAGAGGAGATTAAATGTAGTTTTAATCCCCTTTATTTTACACAACTCAAGGAATTAAAAAAGCAACAATCAAGCAAACAAATCATACATTCAAAATTTTCTTAAACAGAAATAAATTTCTAATAATGCTTTAAATTACTTATATACATGTGACATTATGATTATAGTATCCAGAATTTTAGATATGTAAATATATATGCATATCTGTTCAAGTATACTGCCTATCATACATGCAGATCAAATGCACTTATCTATTTATGTCTAAGGTATGCAGATTTTGAATTAGTTGCTTAACCTATGTGAATTAGTTCAGTATTCATGCCACTTGTATTTGCACTTGAAACTAGTGGCAATCTCATAAATTTTTAAATGGACTTCATTAGTACATTCAAAGCATGGTTTTCAGTTTGTGTCCTGGATGCTACACCAATTAAAGGAGGCTACTATGTAGTTATATTTCCTTGTACATGTTCGTGACCTTCTGGCACCCATACATGTAGTTTTAAAATCAGATAAAATACATGTACCAGTGACCATTCATGGTGCGCAACTTCTTAAATCTTTGTCGCTTTTAAATAGGTCCACTAGCATCATTGATTCATGCCTTGCTGGACTATACAAATTCAGTGATAAAATCCATAGAAATGATACATATTTCCTCCATATCCAGTTATTATCAAATTAACTAAGAAAACAGATAACTTAACTTCCAAACAAGTTTTAGTCTAACAACTGCCTAGTTCAGCTATTACAAAGCAACTATTACATTAATAAAAGATGCAAACATTTCTATTGATCATTCTTTTTAATTAGTTATCTCCTAAGTCAAACTCCATAGATAATACCAAGCAAAACACTTCAGTTATCCAGCAATCTTTCATACATCTTCTAATTACCCTCCACATTACCTGCAGATGCAATAGAGGCTGCCCCATTGAATTGAGACACCCCCATTTGCCATTGAGCAAATAAGGTCAAACACAGGTTTGGTATGAGTATAACTGAATTCACATAAAACCAATAACTATATTCACATAATTATGAAAACTGAGTTCGCATAATTCCTATAACTGCATATTTTTATGTATTTCCTCTTGGCTTTAATTCTTCTTGTAACCATATTTTGTCACCTTAGGTTTTCATTTCATATTCCAATAGAAACATATTTCTGGAGTGGATCATATTCATAACACTCTATCTGGGGAAAACATTTATTTAAACCAATGCATGAATAAACAAAGTCTGGCATATGTTCTTATGTTAAATCACCCTTAACACAAGCATAACATTATTCCCTTTTTCCCCAACCTCAATCCCCATAGCCAGGTTATCATGTTTTTCTTTTCTTGAGCCTTTCTCCTTACATTGAACATCGATGCGCACATTGTGAGGGATCCCCCTACCAGTTAACCCATCACAAAAAGGCCTCAAGGCATTAACATGCCATGTGCATGCCTGAATTTGCCACTTGCAACCTAGACAGTTCAATATGTCTTGTGATCATACTAACCACACTGGCTCCATTAATTCATTGAACTGTTGATTGATTAATGTGCTATCACATTTTCACACTTTACCCTATCATTTTCCCAGGGTCATCCCCACAGATTAATGCACTTTCAATATAATTCAGGTAACAAGGGTTCTTCCAAATAATAAGCATTTCATATGCAAGTGCTGTGTTAAACATCCATGCCTAAATAATTAGGACTTCACACAACATCTCATACAATAAAAAAGTAGTGTAGCTTCTAAGACTAGTGGTTATATATTGGGTAAGCTAGCGTTTCTAGGCTACCTAATGTCATTTTTGCCCATTCAGGTAAAATCATTTGCTGATCATACAAAACACTCATGATCATACCCATTTCACTTTTTATATATCAATGGAAATAACCCATACCCTACGGCACTGTGTCATTTACTTTTAGCTAAAGTAAGTAATTTAAATTCCCACTCTTACCCCATTTGTCATGCTTCCTGCATGATTTATTTAGTCATGCATTATAAGGGTGTTCTTATCCATTTTCATAGTCATACATGTTAGGGTTTTTCTAACTAATGTCCTGCATTTTATAATTGAAATATAAAGGCTCATTCATATGCAGACTTCACAAAATAATTAAACCCATACTTATGCTTTTCTTAAATATTATAAAAGTGACATGATAAATACAATAAAACCAATCAGTTTATCAGCTTATGTCTCATGTGTACACACTACTCTTGTGCACCCTGCACCTTGTAAATGCACACATACATTCTCATATGTGCTTCACACATATTCACACATGAGAACCATCATTGTCTAGTGTTAATTGGGGGAATATTTTTGGGTTACTACAGTTTCCCCTTCTTTTAGAAATTGTGTCCCACAATTTAGCATATTTCATTAATCTCAAGTTTTTTAATCACTATTTCCTGATTAAAGATTTTCCTTCATACTTTACTGCATATATTTTCTACTATTAACATACATAAATTAAATCAGAGGGTTAAATATCTTTCTCCCATTCAGCAAACACTTTAGGATACTTGGCCTTGATTTCATTCTCCACCTCCCAGGTACAGTTATTGGAATCAAGACTCCACTAAACTTTCACAAGTGTTATTACTTTATTCCTCAATTTCTTTTCTTCTTTGCTCACAATTCCTACTGGCTCTCTCTCATATACCGAGCTAGAATTAATCTTTAATTTAGTAGGTGCTTTTAATATAGCCTTTTCATCATGCACCCATCTTCTTATTTGAGACACATGAAACACATCATGTATTGCTCCCATTTCCACAGGTAGCTCCAATTTATAAGCTACTGATCCCACTTTCTCCAATATTTTGTATGGTCCAATGTATCTAGGAGTTAATTTACCTTGTTTTCCAAACCTAAAAATCCTTTTCATTGGAGACACTTTTAAAAATACATAATCACCTATCATGTATTCCACCTGTTTTCTCTTTTGATCAGCATACATCTTCTGCCTGCTTTGTGCAGCAGCCGTCCTTTTTCTTATTAAAGAAATTTTATCAAATGTTTCCTTCACATGTTCAGGACCTAACACAATCTTGTCTCCAGCTTCTATCCAGTTAGCAGGTGATAAGCAAGGCCTCCCATATAAACCTTCAAAGGGTGCCATCCCTATTGTCCTTTGATGACTGTTATTGTATGAAAACTCAGCTAGATGGATGTAATCTTCCCAACTACCTCCCCAGCCTAACACACATGCTCTCAACATATCGTCCAACATTTTATTTACTATATCAGTTTGCCCATCTGATCGGGGATGGTATGCTGTGCTCATGCATAGTTCTGTTCCTGTGGCTTCTTGGAAACTGCTCCAAAATTTTGAAGTAAACAATGTATCCCTATCACTTACAATAGATTTTGGAATGACATGCAGTCTCACTATTTCTTTCATAAATAGTTGAGCTAGTTTAGGTGCACTTATTTCTGATTTTATAGGTATAAAATGTGCTACTTTTGTCAACCTATCAATCACTACCCAAACACTATCATTACCTCTTTTTGACCTTGTAAGCCATCTATAAAATCCATGAAAATTTCTTCCTATTTCCATTCAGGAACACTTAAAGGCTATAATAATCCAGATGGTTTTTGGTACTCAGCTTTCACTTGTTGGCAAACAATGCATTCAGCTACATGTTTGCCTACATCCCCTTTCATGCCTTTCCACCAAAAATACCTTTTTATATTGTTATACATTTTTGTTCCTCCTAGGTGAATAGTGTACTTACTTCTATGGTACATGTTGACGACAAAAAATGTCGTAAACGCCAAAGATTCCAATTACTAGGAATTATAAATATGGTCGCATAGACAAGAACATAAAATAGAACATAAGCAGTAAATAACACAAGAGATTTATAGTGGTTCGGCCTCAGTGAGGGCCTACGTCCACTTTGAAGAGTTGTTGGAATTTTATTGATCACTTGAAAGATTACAAGGTTGAGACCATCTCATTACATTCGTTGACTATGATACATGAAGTTACAATAGTCATATTTGCAAGAAATAGTAAAATGGACAATTTTGCCGTTCTTCTTCCTCAAAGAGGAGATTCCATTAATGAAGCTCTATGGAGGTCTCAAAGCTCAAGAATCCCACCCCTTTGAAGTTTGAGGCCATGGAGTATTTATAGGAAGTGGTTAGGTAGGAGTAGGTAGAAATGGGGACCATCTATAGGAAATTCGTGCCTTCAGCTGTCGGCCATCAGAAATTCGCACCTGGGTCGGGGTACGAAATTTCGCACCTGGTAGGTGCGAATAGGTACGAAATTTCGCACCTGGCTGGGTGCGAAGTGTATTTGGCGAGGGATGTGGTCGAGGCTCGTTGGTTCTCTTGGGGCATTGATGCGGCAGTGTGAAGGTGATGGTGCGAGGTCCTCGTTGGCGCGATCTCTCTTCGGTCTTCCTCCTGTACTTCCTGAGTTTTGCCCTTGGCCCTAACTTCACGCGATGAGTTGAGTCGAGCGTGTCCTGAGTACTTTTGGTAACCGGATCAAAAGGCCGGTTAACATTTGCCTCCCAACGTACTTCTTGCCTTGACATGATGTGCTTTGTAATGAAAGCTGAGATGATAGTTGGGTTGCGGATTTATCCTGCAAGTTATAGGAAAAAAACATGTTAGCTAGCGGGATCGCTTGTTGGGGAATCGTGAGCGAGCCGTTGTTGGTTTGGTGTCGCACTCGCATTGCTAAGTATTCGCATGGTGCCGTCGTCGTGCATTTTAGGTGATTTGTCACTTGCGGGGAATATGCTTACGCGAGCGTGATGGTCGAAGGGATTTTTTTAGGCACGAAATTCCGAACCAATGGGGTTCGAAATTTTGAACCGTATAGGTTCGAATTTTCGAACCGTAGTGGCTCGAAACTTTGAACCTCAAGGCTCAAAATTTCGAACCCTGGAGGTCGGAATGCGAAGGGGGTTTTTCCCTTTTTATTATAAATAGCCCCCTCCCTCCTCATTTTTCTTCCTTCTTCTATTTTACGTCATTGGCCGCCACTATTCTGAAAACTTCGTTACTCGACCCTTTCGACTAAATTTTTTAGGTAATGGACTTTGTCGAAGGAGGAAAGGAAGAAGGGAGGTCGAAGTGCGACGGTTGGATGAGGCTCGAGATCTCGAGCCTGATGTGTGAGGTTCGGAAATTCGAACCTGATGGGGCTCGAACCTTCGAACCCTACAGGGTTCGAAATTTCGAGTCTTCGGGCTCAAATTTCCGAATCCTGATGGGTTCGAAACTTCGACCCTCTGGGATTCGAATTCTCGAACCTTAGGGGTTCGAACCATCGACCCCCTGGGGTTCGAATTCTCGAACCTTGGTGGTTCGAAACATCGAACCGCTGGGGCTCTAATTTTCGAACCTGAGGGGCTCGAATTTTCGAGCGACCGTGGTTCGAGTTTTCGAACCCCAGAGGTTCGAATTTTCGAAACGCCCGGGTTCGGACTTTCGAACCTTAGGTGTTTGAATCTTCGAGCCCCGGGGCAGGTTTGAGCGTATTGCCTTAGCCAGATGTCGGCTTTCGCCACTTCGAACTTTGATTTCCTGACTGCCTGTCCTCGGACTTATATACTGCCTATTTGATTGCATGAATGTACTAAGGCGCACATCGATAACTGTACGGATAGGGACTCGAATCTTTCACGTAGGATAGAGCATATATCTGGACTGTAACCGAACTGTTAGGATCTTTAAAGTTTGTATGTACGCTCTGATTTTTGCATGACACCGCACACACTTGTTTATTTTCACCAACGCAAGGGGTACAGGCTATTTCACTGTGATGTCTAATACTGGTGTATTAAAGTATAGCGAGCCATGCAAACAAGATCGAGGACTGGGAAACTTCTGGAAGCCGAGGCTTCCCCGCCATCGTCTCACACTTCTGATTCTACGAACAACACCAGCTCTGCAAGCAGCGAGCTTGAGACTACCGAAGAGTCGGTTCCTTCCCAATCGGGGAGCTCGCCTGAGGTGTCAGAGTATGGGGAACACGTTGAGAGGCTACATTCTCCAGTCGTATATGCTGAGATGGAAAATGTGGACATTATGGGTTGTGGTGAGCCGCCTGCCCCAGTAGCTTCGGACATGCTACCTGACGCAGTTATTTTGGATAATCCACCGGACTCGATGCCGTCGCGCTTGGATGCCACGATGGTTAGAAAGTTGGCGTTGCGGTTTGGCATCCCGGAGGAGATGCTCATGCTCCTGGAACGAGTGGAAGGGCCCATGCACCGCCGGAGAGTTTCACTGCTTGGAATCGACATACTTGCTTTACGGGGTGCATGCCCCCGGCCAATGACTTCATTCGGGAAATGTTATCCTACTTCCGCCTCGCACCTTCAAAGCTGCACCCGAATGCTTATTCCTCACTCCATGGTACTTGCGTTCTTTATCAAGAATTTCTACACCGGGATCCTACCGGAGAGGATATTCGGTATCTCTTTCATTTTAGGCGATCAACTGGTGGATCATCCTCTCAATGGTTCTTGGAAGCATCTCCCGCTGCTAGATTCTTTGTTGGAAAGTGGCCCAGGCCGTCTGTGATTAAGCATGACTGGTTCTTCATTCGCTGCCCTCCCGGGTGTGCGAGGAGGTGGATACAAGGAAGTGAGTACCTTCGATCTCCTCTTATAACGTTGTCGGGTTCTGCGTCTCATTGTTTTCTGATTGTGGCAGGAAATCCCGAGGCGCCTACTGGTGATGAGTATCGGCAACGTCTCGATGTCCTGCGAGCAATTCCTGAAGACTCCCGCAAGACGGATGTTATGGTAGATCAGGACCGCCTTCGACGTGTTGGGTTGCTTCCGGCCAACCGGGCCACAATCAGGCCTGCCGTGGCGAGTGGTGTATTAACGGAGAAGGCGACAGAAGGCCATGCTGCTTCTGTTTTAAAGAGGAAGGTAGCTCCTACTGGGTTCAGACCGAAAAAGGCCGTTAAGTTCCAAGAAGGTGCCGGCGGTAACAAAACTGGTAGCGCGGAGATGGTAGCTCGGGATGAGGGGCTTTTTCACGCTTCTGTCCCGTCCCCGATGGGAGGGACGGGGGAAGAAGCGTTGGCTAGCCCTCACTCTCCTGTGACTTCTCTAGAAGCTAGCACTTACCTCGAAAAAGTGGATCAGTTTACTGGTCTGGGTACAGTTCCTATGGACTTGTCTCTGTGGCTGAGCGCAGCTAGTATGGAGGATCTAGCTCGTGCTGTGGAGGGGCTAACTCCCTCGATTGGGGAACAATCTGGTCTGTTGAGAGAGCACTTAGGGCACACACTTATACACACCATATTGCATAAACGAGTGCCTGTGTGTGTTGCTTGATTGATTTCGCTTCGTTTCTTTGACAGGTGACATGGCTAGAGGAAGTGGAGGACGAGGTCGTGGAGATCGCCATCGTCCTGAGAGTTCTTTTATCAGCTCCTTCAGGAGGGGGCCAACTTATATGGTGATGGTCCGCCCCCACGGGGTCGCGGCAGCGGGAGTCATCACCAGGATAGGCCTCAATCTTTCGTGACTCCTCCCCCTCCTCCTCTGATTCGGGTGGCTTGAGGAGATTCACGGCTTGATCTAGGAGGGTCGAGTCGTACGTCGTCAACAACTCCTCTCATCACTGCTCTGTTGGCTCCCGTTAAGACTTCAAGGGAAAGGGAGCCACCGCTTGCCCAGCCAAGGCCGGATAAGGCAACTGTCATAGAAATGCAAGATTTGACAGAATCAGGAGTTCGGGAGCTGGCCATTGAGGAGAGAAAGGCGTTTGTGAGACACCATTTCCCTCGGTTATACCTTGACGAGCCATGGTTTGTTCCTGAGCTCCGTCTCGCTCCTGATAGGGAATCCGGAGAAGTATGGGAGCATGTGAAGGCTGCGTATCATCAGGCTGATGTGCTTACCAGGTACTCCCATCACCTATCGGATCTAATTAGGAAGAAGAATCAATAACTCGCTAGTCGGCAATCAATTATTGGCACCGGGCAGACTTCCATTGCTAAATTGAACACGGAAATAGGTAGGCTTTTTTCTTCGATCTAGGAATTATTTGCCTCTTATATCCCTAAATTGCTAATTTGCAGGGCATGTTGTTTTCAGTTGGAGTGAAGCATCGGTATGAGGCGCTCAAGAGGGAGACCGACCATTCTTGCTCTGTTCTGAAGGAAACCATAGCTGACTTAACCACTCAGAATACTGCCTTAAAGAAGGAAAAGGCCGAGGCAGACAAGGTTTGCGCCGAATTGAGAAGAGATAATACCCAAGTCCTGCAGCTTCAGGAGGACAACACAACTTTGAGAGCGGAGAATGCCCGCCTAATGAGGGAGCTTGAGGCGGCAAAGAAAGCGAATGAGGATGCGGAAGCCAGTAACCAGGATGTGTTAGGTACTGCCGAGGGATTGAAAGCCTAACATCTGAGAGAGGTGGAGCGCTTAAGGGGCGAGCTGGTGGATGCGGAAGTCCGGGCACAATCGTCTGTGGAGGAAGATATTAAGAACATGCTTGTTAAGGTTCTGAAATTCTGTGGACTTTCCTGGATGGATGGCTATTCCTACGAACTAGCTCGAACCTGGGATAGACTGGTTCCGTATGAAGCATTCTTGCGCCAAGCGGATGTTGGGTCCTTGAACGAGCGACAACTTATGATTGATCTCTTGACCGAAGAGGAGTGCGAGAAGCTGGAGGAAGGTAGAAGGTTGTTGCTAGAGGACGCAGAGAGGGAAAGGTTGGAGAGGCTTGCTGCCGAAAAAGGTAAGTTTGCCATGACTGAGAGCGTCGCGGTAGCGGAGACTTTTGCGGAGGGAAGCTCCTATCGGCCACCAGTCCCTGGATTGGCCACAGCGAGTGACCCGACAAGTTTGACTCGGGTTTCAATCGAGCATGATCTGGAGCCGAGAGAGACTGAATTTACATTGCCTGTTGCGCCGGGTGCCCCTTCTGCTCTCCCTACGCCATCCTTGACTGGAGGTAAATTCCCTTTACAATGCATCCCAAAGGATGATGTGGTTACCGAATTTGTGGACTAAAAGATTGTGTTTTCATTGTGCATTCCCTTCTGGATTAACTACGGCCATGGACCCTGCCCCCGCGATTCCCGAAGTGACTGAGTCTTGGCCAGGACTTGAGGGGATTCAGTTTGGAGAGAGCGAAGATCATCTTGACACCCTCTCGGGGATAAGGGTAACTCCCAGCCTCTACGAAAGCCTTGTCAATGAAGGAGAGGAGGTAGATGGGCGGAGTGCGACTGCCCGAGGTCTGGTGGAGGCCGATGTGTCCTCGGTGGCCACCATGGTGAATGCGCAGAAAGCTAAGATGGTGGCCAAAAGCGAGGAGGTGGAGGAAAAGTGGAGGCAGGATAAAGCTACTAAGCAGGAGGTCATAGCCAAGACCAGGGATGATGCTGAAAAGAGGGCTGCCGCGACTGTTGCTCAGAGGAAGGTCGATGATGAAGCGAAGAAGAAAAGGGCGGCGGACGAGGCTCAGAAGAAGCGATAGGATGAGGAGGCTCAGCGAAGGGCCATTGAAACTCGCGAGAAAACCAGGGCTGGCGATCCAACGCATAAGTCCCAGAAACTCGTTGAGCGTCAAGCCGCTAAAGAAGCCAAGGAGAAATCTAAGCGGGAAGGGAAAGTGATTACGGAGATGAGCGCTGCAGTGATAGGTCTAGCCACCGGAGATGCCCCCAGGCCTTTGCCGCATATTGCCCCTACTGATGTCACCGAGATTTCCAGCGGCGATGGGGCGGACGAGAGGCGTCCCTCAGCTTCTCATGGGTCAACCACCTCTCAAAGGAGTCGAAGTGGAAAAGGTGGGTCTGGAAAGAAAAGGCCTAGCTCCAAGGATGAACCGTCGAGTGTCGAATCTGCAAGGAAGAAGCATAAAGACAAAAAGAAGAAGCACGGTTAGCGTTATTCGCTTAAGTATAAGTTTAGCGATCATTTTGGTAGTGTAGGCCGGTAGTTTACGCGAGTTCGGCCCTCGCTTTTGGTTTTTCAAGACAAGGTGTGGTTCTCATGTACACCCTGTCATTACAAAAAAGATATTAGCTATGTAGTTGGTTGGAATGTGTGTGTGTGTGTTGTAATGAAATATGAATTAGTAAAGATCGCATTTTATGTTAAATGTTCAGATGTTCTTCCCATGTTTTCGGGTGTCCCGTACTTGCGTAGGCCTACTTATCGTTACACTTAACGAAAAAGCGATTGTGAGTGTTGTGCCCTGGATTGATGGTCCCAGGGAGGAGTGATAGTACGCAGGCTTCTAGTAAGTTTTCCTCAGCTCAGGAAACCCGTAGTTTGCGAAGCCACGCTAAGTGTCCTGCTGTATTTGGGTTGCCCGGGGTTAATCCCAAGTGTAGCGAAGGCGTATGACGTCGCGTTGTGCGGTCCGTCCGGTGTAGGCTCTCCCATTGTTCATCGAGTTGAGGTGAGCCTGTAGGCGTCGTTGTTCGCCTAGGAAGAGAAGCCCGGATCATCAGCTCGTAGGGTCCGATCGTGGCCGTGGGCTACCCCTTAGCCTTGAGAGCTTCGGGGAAGTAACGATTTAAGGGTCGGTCTCGGTGCTGCGCCAAGATTTGACCATCACCCATAGTTCAGGGGGAGTTTGTATCGCCCCGTCTGGCTGTTGGGTGGCCCCAAGTCGCGTGGGACTTAGGCGAACGATTTATCCTCGGCCTCGGCCTTGGGCCAAGGTTCGAGTTAGCGGTTATTTATACTCGATCGCGCCGCGGGTCGGCGACTCGAGTAGCGTTGCCGGCTCCCGTGCTCTGGGTGTCGATCGTTGCCAATGTGATTAGACCGCGAGGTTGGCTCGTGGATCGGATGGTGGTGTCAGCCCCCATACTAAAGGTCGACACAACGGTCGGCAGTTTATGCGAAAGCTAGCTGTCAGGATTAATCAAACATGTCATGCGATGAGTAAACACAGAATAAAGAGATAGAAAGTTGAACATCATTTCCACTAGTAAATTTTGGCATGAGTAGCCTTTACAATGCCTTGAATTGCTATAAAAAATCGCTGGAAAGCGTAAACAACCATGTACTAAGTTATGTGAAGTAGCGGCGGAGATGTTCATTATTCCAAGCCCTTGGTAGTTCAGCTCCGTCCACGGTCGCCAGCTTGAAAGTTCCATCACTGAGCCTTCATAGTATAGAGTATGGGCCTTCCCAATGAGGAGCAAGGCCCGTTGGTGGAGGGAACACTCGTTTTAGGACAAGGTCGCTGATGTTGAGGTCCTTGTGGCGGACTCGAGAGTTGAAGTACCGGACGACTCGTTGTCGTTGGGCAGCGGCTCGGAGGTCGGCTTCGTTCCTTTTTTCTTCAAGCAGGTCGAGTGATCCTATAAGTAAATCTTGGTTTGTCTTTGGATCGAAGTAGGTGACTCGATGAGACTGAATCTCGAGCTCGATGGGGATGACGACTTCGGACCCGTAGGCAAAGGCGAAGGGAGTGTGCCCGGTCGCTGTATTGTGGGTTGTCCGGTAGGCCTATAGGTCTAAAGGATGTTCATCTTCCCACATGCCCCCGGCCTTCTCGAGGCGCTTCTTGATGATGGACTTGATAACTTTGTTAATTGCCTCGACTTGTCCGTTAGCCTGGGGGTACGCTACGGCCGAGAATCTTTTCTCGATGATGTGCCGCTGGCAAAAGGATTTGAATTCTGCGCTCTCAAACTGAGTGTCGTTGTCTGAAATGATGGCCTGGGGGACCCCGTACCGAGTGATGATGTTGCGTACAACAAAGTTGATCATCTTCTTGGTAGTGATTGTGGCGAGGGCTTCGGGCTCTGCCCATTTGGTAAAATAATCAACAGCAACGACAGCGTATCGTGCCCCACCTCTGGCCATGGGGAGAGTCCCAATGATATCGATTCCCGACATGGTGAATGGCCATGGGCTGGTCATTTGCGTCAGTTCTGTTGGCGGGGCTCTCGGGATCTTTGAGAAGAGTTGGCACTTGTCTCACTTGCAAGCATAATCAGTGGCGTCTTGGTCGAGCATGGGCCAGTAGTAGCCGTGTCGGAGTATCTTCCTGGCCAGTGTTTGCCCCCGGTGTGGTCACCGCATTCTCCTTCATGTACGCTGACCAGAACCTTGATGGCGTCATCATGGGCCACACATCTAAGTAAGGGGACAGAGAAACCTCTTCGATAAAGTACCTTATCCATAAGGAGATAATGGGATGACTGGCGAGTGAGCGCTCACCTTTCTTTGCGGCTTTCCGGGAGGATCCCCTGTTGCAAGTTGTTTTTAAACGGCATCATCCAAGATTTCGGCTCGGGTTCGGCGATCATGGCCATACTAGCTTGCATTGGCTTGGTACTGGGGGAGTTGAGCACCTCGACGAGGGCGAATCCCAACAGTTACGGATCTTCGGAACTTGCTAATATGGCCAGTGAGTCGGCCTTTTCATTTTGCTCTCGCGGAATGTGAGTGATAATGAAGTGGTCAAAGTGAGTGAGTAGTTCCTGTACTTGAGCTAGGTATAGAGCAAGTCGTTCCCCCTTAGTTTGGTACTCTTCCTTCACCTAGCGCACGATGAGCTATGAATCGGAGAAAATCTGAATAATCTTCAGCTTGAGCTCGATCGCGATTCTCAGTCCGACTATCAACGCCTCATACTCTGCATCGTTACTTGTAGCGGGAAAATTTAGCTTTAGGGCGTAGTGTATTGAGCATCCCTTGGGAGTGATGAGTACGATGCCAGCTCCTGAACACTTGTTGTTGGAGGACCCGTCTACAAATATCTTCCATTTATCGTCGGGGGCCTCAGCGTTCTCCGTAGAAGTCTCCTCGGGGGCCGTGAATTCTACTGTGAAGTTGGCGAGGGCTTGTCCCAGGATGGCTCGACGGGGAACGAATGTTATCTCGAACTGACTTAGTTCCATACTCCACTTTAGCAGTCGACCGGATGCCTCGAGTCGTTGTAGAACCGGACGCAGCGGCTGGTCGGTGAAGACCTTTATGGGATGAGCCTGGAAATATGGCCGAAGCTTCCGGGAGGAGATAAGTAAGAAGAATACCAGCTTTTCGAGCTTCAGGTAGTTCTTTTCTTCCCCCATCAATCGTTTTCTTATGTATTAGACAGGTCGTTGAATGCGATCTTCATGCCGTATTAATGCCGAGCTGATTGCCTGTGCAGAAAAAGCCAAATAAACATATAAATCTTCATGGTCTACAGGCTTAGACAAGATGGGTGGTTGCTCTAAGTGATCCAGGAGTTCCTTGAATGCGGAAACGCACTCAGGGGTCCACTTGAAGTTGCGTTTCCCCTTTCGAAGCAAATCGAAGAAAGGAATGCACTTGTCGGTGGCCTTTGAGATGAATCGACTTAAAGCAGCGACCTTTCCGTTTAAACTTTGAACATCCTTGATGTTTTCAGGGACTTGGATGCCCCGAATGGCTTGGATTTTCTCGGGATTAGCTTCGATGCCCCGGGCGTTGACAATGAAACCCAGAAACTTTCCTGAAGCGACGCCAAAGGAACATTTTAGAGGATTGAGTTTCATGTCGTATTGACGGAGGACATCGAACATTTCGGAGAGGTCGTGGACGTGGTTGCTAGACACTTTTGATTTAACTAGCATGTCGTCCACGTACACCTCCATGGGTTTCCCGATTTGGTTTTTAAAGAGTCGATTAACCATCCGCTGATATGTGGCGCTGGCATTCTTGAGGCCGAAAGGCATGACGCGGTTGCAATAAAGTCCGAGGTCGGTTATGAAGGAGGTATGGTCCTGGTCGCGGAGATTCATCGGGATCTGGTTGTAACCAGAGTAGGCGTCTATGAAAGATAGCAATTGGTATCCGGCGGTTGAATCGACTAGCCGATCGATCTTTGGGAGCGGGAAGCTATCCTTGGGACATGCCTTGTTTAAATCAGAGAAGTCGATATACGTTCGCCATTTACCATTGGCCTTTTTGACTAGGACCGGATTGGAGACCCATTCGGGGTAATCGGCTTCACGGATGAAGTTGTTGTTTAGCAGGCGATCTACCACTTCTTCGAGTGCCCTGGATCTCTCGGGTCCCAGGAAGCGGCGCTTTTGTTTGACTGGAGGCATCTCAGGATCTATGCATAGGGAGTGGCAGGCAACTGCCGGGTCTATGCCTTTCATGTCGGAATGAGTCCATGCGAATATGTCCAGATTAGCCTTTAGGAAATCCGCAAGATCATCTTTGACTGCTGGGTGAAGGTGTGATCCTATCTTTAATACTCGCGATGGATCGTCGAGACTGACGGGTACATCTATTGTGGGCTCGACTGGAGTAGGTCTCTCGTATTCGGGCTCTTCGTCTTTCCTTGGATCGAGTCATCGGAAAGACGGGAGTGGCATCTGAGCCATGGCCCAGACGTCGCTGATTGCTATGCGGAGGCGATCTTGGCGCAAAAGGCTACGGGTGCTGCTTTGCCCTTGTCCTTATTGCGCGCGTTCTTCCATTCTATTGCATAACATTCTCTGGCATTGACTTGGTCGCCTCTGACCATTCTAATCCCGTTTTCTGTTGGAAACTTCATTAGGAGGGACCATGGTGATAGGCAAACACGAAATTCTGTGAGGAAAGGACGTCCAAGGAAGACGTTATACAGCGAGATGATGTCGATAACCACGAAGGTGAGGATTCGGACTCGGCTTCGATCCCTGTACCGTGTTCGACGGGTAGGTCGATGACTCCTACCGGACAGCTGGATGCCCCATTAAAGCCGTGGATCGCGGAATGGCACGGTTTAAGATCTCTTGCCTCTAACTTCATCTGGTCATATGTGGCTTTGAAAATGACGTTGACCGAGCTTCCTGAATCGACCAATATTTTTCGAACAGTTGCAGCGCCAATTTGGGCAGTGATAACCAAAGGATCGGCGGTCGGGATTTCAATTCCCGTGGACTCCCTTCCATTGAAGATAATGTTGTCACGCATGGTTTTCCGAAGCTTGGCCGGGATAGACTCGTCGGGAGCAGAGCAAGCCTCGTAGGTTGCATGTTTAATGGAGCCCACATATTCCTCCATCTTTCGGAAGCTGTCATGCGTGGGGCCAGGCCCGCCGCATATAGTGTTGATCACGATTCCTCGCCTTGCGTTAGACGATCCTGGGGCTGTCTCGGCGGCCGTCTGAGGAGTTGGCGCTGGGGGTTTTGGATTGGTTTCGGGGGGAAAGGGCTCTTGAATGTACTGTTCAAGCCGCTTTTCTCGGATAAGCTTTTCAATTGCATCCCTTGGCTGGAGGCATTCATTCGTGTTATGCCCATACATATCATGATATTGGTTGTATCTCCCTGAGTTCTTCTCGGAATCGATTGACTCCCTGACGCGGGGTTTCTTGTACGGCAAGGTGTAGCATGTCTCTAGGTAGATAGTTTCTGGAACTTCGTTTAGCGGAGTGTATGTCTCGTAAGCTTGGTAAGGGTCGGGCTTCCTTGGCTCTGTCTGGACCTGATTGTTGCCCCGGCCAGCTTGCCCCCCAGTGTTTGGTCTTTGTCTGGGGGGTCCTGCCCCTGTGTTCGGATTGGAGGGTCCTCCCGCTTCTCGCCCCCTAGGACGGCTATTAGCGGTATCCGCTCGAGGGATATTGGGGCGACTGGTCTCGGAGATGCGGTTTCGTCTTGCTTCTTCTTGGCATAAGAACTGCCCCGCTTTTTCATAGAAAGCATTGAGGCTCTTCGGTTGCTTTCGATCGATCCATGCCCCGAATTCAAAAGTTGGAAGGACACCTTTAGCTAGCTGGAAGAGTATGGTGTGCGGATCTGGATCCTTGACCTTGGCGAGGGCGATGTTGAACTTGGAAAGGTAGCTTTTGAGCGACTCTGGTGGCCCTTGGTATAGGTTGGAAAGGATGAGGGCATTCTTCGGGGTCGGGATATGCATCCTGAATTTCTTAACTAACTGTGTCGCCAATTGGCCGGAGTTGTTGATGGAATTAAGCGGAAGGCGAGAGAACTATAATAGAGCGGTCCCTGATAGGAAGACTGGAAAGCGTTTGCACTTGACTGGATCGTCGCCTCTGCTCGAGTCCATTTGCCATTCATAACGGTACAGGAAAGCACAAGGGTCAGTGATGCCGTCGTAGAGCGGCATCCGCGGCATGCTGAAGCGTCGCTGCCATTCAATTTCATTAAATCTTTGGGTGAAAGGGTTGCGCCTAATGTGCGCTTCCCATGAATCATGCACATTCCCTCGCATCTCCCTCATGATCCTTCAGACCATGTCGAGAAGGTAGGTCGGATGGGGGGTCCGCCATCGGGACCCATGGGTTTTGGCGAGATTCCAAAGTTCTGGCGTGAGGGAGTCTTCTAGGGTGGATGTCTGGATCGTCTTCTTCCATGTCCTCGACATATATAACGGTATTTTGGTGTCCGTGATGATGTGGAGCAGGGTCACGCGGATCCAGTTCCGGATAGACGCGAGCCGCCAAAAAGGTAGGTTCATTGTCCCGACGGGCGGCCGTTGAGTCTTGTCGAGGAGGAGATTGGTTAGTAGGAGCGGGTCCTTCATTGATGACTAAGCGAGAACGGTCCCGATATTGGGCGCCCTCGCTATAGGTAACCGTGGTCCGGTAGCTATTGCCGTTGGCATACCCATTGCCATTGTCGTTGTCGAGGGCGTTTGTTCGGACGGCGACGTTGTTAATGAGGCTAAACCTCCTTCGTTGGTGCGGGCCCCTCGACTCGGAAGAGGAAGTTTCCAATGTTGGTGGTCGAGGTCGGGCATTGTTCCGAGCTAATTGTAGTCGAGCGACGACGCGCTGACTTTCCTGAAGTTGTCGCATAAGGTCGATGTTATTCCTTAGCGCTTGATTAAGCTCGACAGCCGTATTTTCATATCTTTCATTAAGCGTGCGGATTTGCGCTTGGGTTACAGGCGCTTCGGCGTACGCAATTGGAGGTTCACTTTCATTAGTGGTTGGGATGTCCGCCGGTTGAGGTTGCTGAGATGTACCGGCCTCGGCTGCGGCTGAAGAGCCGATCATTGCGTTCTTTGACTTTTTTACCATCGTAAGCGGACTCAACGGCAGGTTAAGCAAGGAACCTTAAGCTCGGCGAAGTCGAGATGGTAATGTGCGAGAAAGACGCAATATCCGAGTTTTCTCAGTGAAAGCACCAAATGTTGACGGCAAAAAATGTCGTAAACACCAAAGATTCCAATTACTAGGAATTATAAATATGGTCGCATAGACAAGAACATAAAATAGAACGTAAGCAGTAAATAACACAAGAGATTTATAGTGGTTTGGCCTCAATGAGGGCCTACGTCCACTTTGAAGAGTTGTTGGAATTTTATTGATCACTTGAAAGATTACAAGGTTGAGACCATCTCATTACATTTGTTGACTATGATACGTGAAGTTACAATAGTCATATTTGCAAGAAATAGTGAAATGGACAATTTTGCCCTTCTTCTTCCTCAAAGAGGAGATTCCATTGATGAAGCTCTATGGAGGTCTCAAAGCTCAAGAATCCCACCCTTTTGAAGTGTGAGGCCATGGGGTGTTTATAGGAAGTGGTTAGGTAGGGGTTAGGTAGGAGTAGGTAGAAATGGGGACCTTCTACAGGAAATTCGCGCCTCCAGCTATTGGCCATCAGAAATTCGCACCTGGGTCAGGGTGCGAAATTTCGCACCTGGCTGGGTGCGAAGTGTATTTGGCGAGGGACGTGGTCGAGGCTCGTTGGTTCTTTTGGGGCGTTGATGCGGCAGTGTGAATGTGATGGTGCGAGGTCCTCGTTGGCGCGATCTCTCTTCGGTCTTCCTCTTGTACTTCCTGAGTTTTTCCCTTGGCCCTGACTTCACGCGATGAGTTGAGTCGAGCGTGTCTTGAGTACTTTTGGTAACCGGACCAAAAGGCTGGTTAACAGTACACATTCAATATTTCTTCCTTTAATTCTGCATTTAAAGGGACACATAATCTCTTCTTATTCCTCAAATATCCTTGATCATTTATATGAAAGCCTTCTACCTCCTCTCCTTTATTTGGAAGCATCTTCTTTTCTTTTAAAAAGGGATCTTGATCCTTCCGTTCCCCTACTCTCTTCACCAAATCAGATTGGATAATAATGATACTTAATTTTCTTTGATTCCTTGATCCACTGGCTATATCCATGGGCATATCTTCATTTTCACTTTTTATATCCACTTCAGAAAGTAAGGATAAGGTCCTGAATTCATCCATCATTAAAGTAGCTACTATGGCATGTTGTCTACTTAATGCATCTGCAACCTTGTTAGCTTTTCCAGGTGTATACAATATATCCAGATCATAAGCTGCTAGGAATTCCACCCACTTGTGTTGTCTCATGTTTGAATCCTTTTGTGAGAACAAATATTTTAGTGATTTATGATCAGTGTATAATTCAAATTTTGCTCCTAATAAATAATGTCTCCATAATTTTAGAGCATAAACCACTGCAGCTCATTCTAAATCATGTGTGGCATATCTTATTTCATTTGCTTTTAACTGCCTAGAAGCATAAGCTATCACTTGTTCATTTTGCATTAATACTGCCCCTAGTCCACTTCCACTAGCATCTGTATAAACTATAAGTTCTTCATTACCCTCTGGGACTTTTAATACTGGTTCTTCTATTAAAGCCTCCTTCAATCTTAGAAATGCTTTTTCACATTTTTTTGTCCAAACAAAGGGATGATCTTTCCTGGTCAATTGTGTGAGGGGAATGGCATTTTTTGCAAAATCTTTAATAAACCTTCTATAATAACCTGCCATACCCATGAATGGTCTTACATTAGTCACTGTTCTAGGCCTCTTCCAAGCTTGCACTGCTATGACCTTACCTGGATCTACTGAAATCCTTTTTTTAGATAAAATGTGACCTATAAAACTAACCTTATTTTTCCAAAAAGTGCATTTGGAAAATTTTGCTTTAAGGTCATGCTTTTTTGATCTACTCCGTACTAAATGTAAGTGTTGACTGTGCTCCTTTTCTGTTCTAGAATATACCAAGATATCATCTATAAAAATTAGCAGAAATCTATCCAAATAGTCTATAAACATTATGTTCATTAAATCTACGAAGTATGATGGAGCATTTGTGAGTCCAAATGGCATAACTAAGAACTCATATAATCCATACCTTGTGTTGAAAGCTGTATACTTAACACTTTCCTCTTCTACCTTCATTTGATGAAAGC
Source organism: Allium sativum (assembly GCA_030737875.1). NCBI lineage: Eukaryota > Viridiplantae > Streptophyta > Magnoliopsida > Asparagales > Amaryllidaceae > Allium > Allium sativum. The sequence continues at coordinate 8,005,317 of CM060912.1, forward strand.
TGGATGCTAAATCTAATCTAGAAAATATTTTAGCACCACTCAATTGGTCAAAAAGGTCATCTATTCTTGGCAATGGGTATTTGTTCTTTATTGTGACTTTGTTAAGCTCTCTATAGTCTATACACATCCTAAGTGTACCATCATGTTTCTTAACAAAGACTACTGGTGACCCCCAACAAGAACAACTTGGCCTTATAAATCCCTTTTCTTCTAATTCTTGCAACTGCTTTTTCAATTCAGTTAACTCCTTAGGCTCCATCCTTGTTGGTTTCTTTATTACAGGACTTGCACCAGGGACTAGTCTTATTTGAAATTCAACCGGCCTATGGTGAGGTACCCCCTTCACTTCATCAAACACATCAGGGTATTGATTCACTATAGGTACTTGTTCTAGCAATATATCTTGTTCTTTTATTCCCAATGTATTAAAACATTTAGAGCCCTTTTCTTTACTTGTTTCACACCATATTGACACCCTTTTACCCCCAGCAAATTTTAAAGAGATTATAGAGTTTTCCAAATTAATGATAGCCTTGTAATTTTTCAACTAATCTACGCCAAGTGTAACCCCTATACCCGGGTAATTCAACACAAATAAATCAGAAATAAAAAGGCTATCACCAATTTTTAATTCTACCTGTTGACACATCATCCCTAGCTTACATGAGCTACCCCACTGGACTTGTTATATATAAGGGTTTATCAACTATTATGCAAGTTAATTTTAATTGTTGTACTATATTAGAGGAAATTAGTGAATGTGTGGCTCCAATGTCATATATCACATTTACTGGAATTTGTTTAATGGGTAGCATACCTTCCACTTGTCCTTGCACTTCATTGTTTAAGCTAACCACTGACTTGCCTTTTCCTTCTATAGCCCCCACTTTTCCTTGTTTATATTCAGGGCGGTTTCTCTTCAAATGTCCCTCCTTTCCACAATTAAAACATTTAAAAGTGGCAACTTGTCCTGCTTGGCACCTGGATTTGATATGTCTCTCTTTGCCACAATTATAACATATGAGTTTCTTCTTACCCTCTGTTGCTGGAGGAGTCTCAGAATTCTTCTTATCTGCTACCTCAGTTTTCTTCTTATCATATGGTTGAAACCTATTTTTGCCCTTTATGTTATTGTTATTCTTCACACTCCTATACTTTTCTCTGGTATTGTCATGTTGCTCAAAACTTAAGGTCAAATTCAATACTTGATTAAAAGTCTTCTCAATGTATGGCAACATTGATCTGCTTAGACCTGCATTTAATCCTTGTATATACCTACCATTCTTTGAAGTTTCATCAGCAACCAGCAATTTGTCCATTCTTAGACAAACTCTCAAACTTTTGAGTGTATTCAGTGACGCTCATGCCCCCTTGCCTTAATCTTATAAATTCCTCCAGCAAAGATGCTTTTGCTGATGCAGGTACAAACCTAGCCTCTAACATCTCCTTGAATTGATCCCATGTAATCTAATTTTCTGGCCTTCCTGCTATGATTACCTCCCACCAATCTAAGGCTGGTCCTCTTAATTGCCTGGAAGCAATTTGCCTCTTTTTCTGATCATCCACCTGCATATCATTGAAAATTCTTTCCAATGTCCTTAACCAAGTCTAGACCCCCATAACCCTTTCAGTTCCTTCAAAACTCTTGCCTCCTAAATGTGTATATGTTTTCAATAGCTTAGACAGTTCCTTATGGGGGTTGTTGTGTCCAGGGTTCACTCCTTCCCTTAAAGCCCTTACAAAGTCTTGCATATTCACCATTTGAGGTGCATTTGATGTTCCAGCATTAGATTGAGGTCTTGGTCCTACCATGGTTGTCTATGAAAAATCATCAATAAATTAGCACAAATTTTTCCTTAATTTTAGTGGTTTTTATTTATGTTTGTTATATATTCATCATATACTTATTCAGACAATCACCTTAATTCCTTACATTATTACTCAAATACTTGTAGCTGTAAAGTTTTATAACACAGCTCTGATAACAACTGAGATAAACCCTCCTCTAATTTCATTTTAAATCAACTAATTCCTGGGTTCTTTTCTAACCAGGGTTTCCTATTTGGGGATTTCCAAATAGTTTTTTATCTTTCTTCCAGGATCAATCTTTATTGATATATACATATCAGTGTATGCACAATGTGTTCAGCCTGCTAAGTAAAATTTTCTACTAAGGAAATCAGAGATTTGGATGATTAAAAATAGAGGAGATTAAATGTAGTTTCAATCCCCTTTATTTTACACAGCTCAAGGAATTAAAACAACAACAATCATGCAAACAAATCATTTGCCATGCTTCTTGCATGATTCATTTAGTCATGCATTATAAGGGTGTTCTTATCTATTTTCATAGTCATACATGTGAGGATTTTTATAACTAATGTGCTGCATTTTATAATTAAAATATAAAGGCTCATGCATATGCAGACTTCACAAATTAATTAAACTCATACTTATGCTTTTCTTAAATATTATAAAAGTGACACGATAAATACAATAAAACCAATTAGTTTATCAGCTTATGTCTCATGTGTGCACAATACTCTTGTGCACCCTGCACCTTGTAAATGCACACATATATTCTCATATGTGCTTCACACATATTCACACGTGAGAATCATCATTGTCTAGTGTTAATTGGGGAAATATTTTTGGGTTACCACAAGAGGCCAAATCTTTCGTTAAGCAAGCCACAAGAATTCGAAGCCATATGAGAATCAAATCATCAACAATCGATCAAGATTTGGGGATTTCATAGAAACCATAATATCATTTGAGTCGTCCGACATTAAACAAGAAAGCAGAGCCAAAGTGAAAATAAGAAAGGAAATGGGTCGGCCTTGTTTATTTGTGTAAAGGGGGGTTTTATTTTTTATATTGTTTTGTTTTTACTCTTTGTAAATTCATTGTATTTGTTTTTGTAGTTTTTTATGTAAAAGCTAGGGGTTTACTAGTTTGTCATTAAAACTAGTGTTTACTGGCCATGGGTTTGTAGTTATGGTAAAATCTTATCTTGGGGATAAAGATCTGTCTAGGGTTTTGAGAGTAGGATTAGGACAGGAGCAGGGTTTGCGATTTTACAGGGTTTTGTAAGAAGGATCTGTTTTAATACCTAGTAAAAATCATAGAAATGCAGCAGTAAGCAGGGTTTATTGAAGCTGGGTAAAATCTGTGTTATTTATTTCCTGCATTTATTTTCTTTGTTGCATTCTGTGTTGTGATATTTTTTATTATCTCGAATTAATTCAATAAACCATATTCACCCCCCTTTAGGGCTAATATAGATCCAACAAGTGGTATTAGAGCAGATATTTTCTGTTAACTTTAGAGTAATGGTGTTCCCTAGTTTTCAATCCACCGAGAGTCAGTCCAGTCATATTCCAAATATTTTTAATGGTACATTTTTTTAATTTGGAAATCAGAAATGGAATCATATTTAAAATATGGTAATATTAAAAATTGGGATATTACTGTGAATGGAGGTAATGATGCAGATAGGAATGACATTGCAATGCATATTATTTATTCTTACATTAATATCGATCAGTTTAACCTTATTTCTCATTGCTCATTTGCACAGGATATATGGAAAACTTTCGACGCATTGTATGGAAGATATGACAACTGCTCAAAACCCTGAAGTGTTAACTCAGATTTAAAATTGTGCTTAACAGGGCTTACAGAAGAAATTCAGATGGAACAGACAACAGACATTAAGACAGAAAGTTTCTCATATGAAGATTTGGTTTATATATGTGCCTATTTAACAAAAACTATTGATAATCTCCATCGGAAAAACAAATCTCTGAAATCTAAAAATCATGAGTTGACCAACAAAAATAACTGTTTGGAATCAAAACTTTCAAAGGTAATGAAATTAGAAAATTATGATTGCGAAAATTATTTGAAATTGGAAATTGATCTCGTTCATCTCAATAAAAACATTCAAAAGCCTGAAGAGGGAATTCTAATTTTAAAACATAACGAAAATGAGCTAAAAAGTTCAAACAATCTTCTACAAAAGGAATTTAAAATTTTTAAGACATATGAAATTTCCAAACTTGAAATTTTTGAAAAAGAAAATCTGCTGAAAAATGAATCTATTTTGAAAGAGCTGGAAAATGATATTGAAAAATTCAAGAAATTTGAAAAACTTGAATCTGAAAAACAAAAATGTTTTGAAAATGTGATTTCTGAGTTCAAGGCCAAAATTGAAAAGCATGAAAACGAAAACTTGGTTTTGAAACAAAATGATGCTGAAAAGAGTAAGATCGCTCTAAATCGATGTTTAAATTTAATAAAAGAAAATAGTGATCTTAAATCCAGAATTCAACGACTTAAATCAACTTTGGATAAATTTTCTAATGGGGAAAAATCGTTGAATATGTTGTTGCAAAACTAAGTTTCTGTTGGAAATAAATACGATCTTAGCTTTGGGAACATAAATGTTTTTGAAACCCGGAATTCAAATGGTTTTAAAAATTCTTCAAAATGCTTTGGAAAAGGTCATCTTGAAAATTTGAACTCTGAAAATTTCAAAGGTTTTTTAAATCATAAACGGGATGAAAACTGGCTGTGTAACAATCCATTTAAACCATCTTGGAGCCCAAAAAGAAATAAAATGAATTCAACTAAATTCAAACAGATTTGGGTTCCTAAAGGTACAAAGGTAAATCCTAATGGATTGTTATACAAACAGGTTTAGGTATCGAAAGATGTGAACAAAACTGTGAGTGGTTTTTACTAATTTTGTTAGACCACTCGACCCTCTAAACTGTTAGGTACCGAAGGAGGCTGAGGAACTATTGTGCAAAAGAGATATGAATTCAAGCTGTTCCATTTTTCTTTATCATTCAATGTTCCTTAGCCAAGATTGCTGAGTTAGAGATTCATTTGCTTACATTGAATTCAGGTATGATCTCTAAACTCATCTCTGTTAATATTCGTTGTTTTTATTCTTCTTTGTTTATTCCTCCTTCTACCCCTTCTATTTTCTTTTGGGTATTACTGATTTGCAATTTACACTGCCATATTTTTTATTTTGATTTTCTTAACTTCCAATTGCAGAATTCCTGGCTTTCTGGAAATTCACTTCATTTGAATAAAACTCTCATGTTTTAATCATTTCCAGATCTTGAATTTAAATTTGTAAATATTAGCAATTGTTTTGAAGTTTACTTTTTGATTTTTGAATTCCTAACAGTGCTGAAGCATTCGTGTCATATCTTGAACACTGTTGATTTGAATTCTAAATTTTTGAAGATCTGAAAAACAATTGAAATTTCACACATCTCTGCTATTTTGAGTTTCTTCAAATTCATTTTGGAAAAACTTGAAAATTCATACTCATTACAGCACACTACTACTTTTAGTTGTGATAATTTCATTGGTTTTTCGTTTGACTTGATTATTTCTGAATTGAATTTTTTTTGACTTGAATCATTGTGTTACATCTTGAAATGCATTTTTATTCATGATCGTTTTTGGTTGGATATTTGTTTGTTGAAATCGTTTGAAATTTTTGATATTTTGAATCTCACACACTTCTTAGATTTGAAATTAATAATTTTGTGTGATTGATTCTTTATGTCTCAAAATTTACATTTATTCAAGTGATTTCAAACAAACCGTCTTAATTTTGGATCATGATAATCTCTCAAGCTTGGTGTAAATATTCTAAAAATTTCTCTTGTGTTTGTTAGAAATAATTGCGAAAATTCTTTGAAAATCTGGTCTTGAAACTCGTTGTTATTTCATGATCTTTTGGCTTGAATATTTGATTGTTTGAAATCATTTGAAGTAGTTGATCTCTCGAATCTCACACAAATCTTCGATTTGAAACTTATAATCTAGTGCGATCGATTCTTTGAATCTTGAAATTTTCATATTCATTCAAATGATTTCAAATAAACCGTATCTTTAAATCTTGGATCATGATTTGTCTTCTTGGACTTGCTGTAATTTTTTATGAAAAACTTTCTTGTGAAACTTATTCTGAATTTGTCTTGCTGCTCTGATAAAAGGAATCATTTTAGAAAATGTTTTGATGATTGCTTGATTTGGTAAAAATTGTTTGATGCTCTGATTGATGGAATTGCTTGGGATTGATAATTAGATATTCTTGTCTGAGGTACCTTAGTTAGCCACCAAGGTGGTATTAAAATCCCCGTAAGCAGAGACAACAAGTGGTAACATCCTTAAATGCTTTGAAATTTTCTCACTCCTCTGTTTAATTTATTATATTGTTTTTCATCTTGCATAGATTTCTTTAAATTTCTCTTGTCTTGTATAAATCCTTCTGATTCCCTCTTGTAATTAATTTTTTAATTTTAAAATTATTTATGGACTATTTATTCAGAAATTGAAATCAATAACAAAAATTGAACTATATTTAGAATTCATCAGGATTATTATCTGATTTTGAAATTGTGATGAGTTGTGACTATAGCATATTTCACAACAAGAGGAAATTTTATATAGATCTTCATGATGATTGAACATTTGTTATAATATCTTTGAGTTGGTGTTTATTTCACGAACATCTCCTTTATCTACCATTATTCTGCCATCCATCATGATTTTATACTAATGTGGAGAGTTTAATATTTTTAAAATCATCTTGAATAAATAGTGGAAATATTTGGGATGGAATTGTGATTATATTATTTTTTAGAATTAGTGATAATTGAAAATTTTCAAGAATCCCGGTACAGTTGAGCATATTTCATAATACAATTAATTTAGAAATTTATTTCACAATCATTTCTGTATCTACAATATTTCTGTCATCCATATTGGTTTTATATACCGAGGAGTTTTTCTTTTGGAATATAAAATAATAAAAATATAACATTCATAAGTGTTTTTCTAACCTCATTTAAAAATCCAAGCTCTGGTCATGCATGGTTATTAGATTACTTATATTTAAGCTGCAACTGACCTCATTTAAAAATCCAAGATCTGGTTATGCGTGGTCAGTGTGCTCTTAAATTAGAAGAAAAAGAAAGAAAAAAATTCGAATAAATAAAAATTTATATAAAATTCTCCTTTGTGTGTAAAAACCAGCCTATCAATCCATTTTCTATTTTGTGAAATGTGTTAATATCTTATGATATATTATGATTTGTTGATTGATAGCTTTTGGGATTTGAGATTATTTGATTTTGTCACTTAAATTGAATTTATAATCGTATTCCAAATCCATCACTGTTTTGTACTTATTTTTATAAAAATTCTTTGGAAAATAACTGGAATCGTATGTTTTAAAACTCTCTCCATTTATATAAATTTCATCGTAAATCATTCTTTCTACAATGTGAAATTTGCTACTAGTTCTTAGAATATTATGATTTTTGTTTGATTAATTGTGATTTACGATGAATGTTCTTTTTTTTGGCATGGTAAGCCGGATTTTATAGTGGTCGTACCACTGTTATTAGAAAATCATAGAAAGAAGTGAAGTTCTATACAGGCCCAAGAACTCCATCTGGTTTGAAGGGCCAGAACACTCAATCTATAAAGTACAGGAGTGAAACATAGAGTTTCAACTACTAATAAGGACCCAACAGTTAATCTCCAACAAGGGTGGAATAGATGGAAGAGTCATTATTGCTACCTTTAACATTAACATACATAGAAAATAGTACAGCAAGTCTAGGAACAAAGCACGGATTAGGACTGCGAAACTCGCACTCCCAATCCCAAGTTGAATCATGGAAAAGTGTCTGGTTCTTCTCACCAAGAACACCCTCCTGAATAAGCTCAAAGCTATCACCAACTACATGATACTCCAGTCTTCTAGCATCCTCCACTGCGTTTGATACATATATGTAATATTCATTTTCATATGGATCATATCTCATACCAGACTCTTCGTGTACCCAAGCGCGATCATCTGACATCCAACATATCCCATCATCTTAAGTTTCCCCATTTGATGTTACCGATTCATTTTTCTTCAGTTCATCATCACTGATAGGATCCTTACTCTTCAACTCTTTATCAGTACATGGAACTTCATCTACCAGTATGTCATCTACCTTGTACTTTTGCACCTAAATACTAGGAGGAGGTTTCAGGAGAGGTGCACGTACCTTAGGAGGTCCAACAATTTTACAAGTTTCTAGCAGATGTCCAAAGCATTGACATTTAGTGCATATTTCCGGTTGCCATGAGTATTGTACATTGACATAGAAATCATAGCCTTCTATAGTTACTTTGAGCTTCTTAGGTAAAGGCTTGCATGGAGTTATTTCAATCAATGATTTAGCAAAGATGAGATTTTTCCTTGTCTCCGTGTTCACATCAAAACATTTAAAATTCCCTATTCTACTAGCTAACCAATTCAAACCTGGAAGAGTGTAAAGAACAGAAGGAATTCTGGTAAATATAGCCCATACTGAAATGGAAGTAACACGCTCTCTTGCTCTCTCTACCGTTGCACTCCAAGATGTAATAATAAAAGGTTTTCCACCAATAATTGCCGGGTCCGATTCCAATACCTTCCTTCTCTCCTCCATAATCGAAAATTTAAAGTAATAAATACCATTCACAACATTAACTCAAAGGCCTCCTCTCAAATTCCAAGCCTTACAATAGTAGGCACGCACATCAACATACGAAATTTCAGAATTAAGGAAGAAACCCACTAAATGATCTTTCCAAAAGTTTGCTCCGTCTTGAACGATGTCAGGAGGAGGAGACGGGTTTTCGGATGATGACGTAAATACACGGGGAGAGCACAATCCAGCACACCTAGGAAGAGATGAAAAACATGTGGCATCCCTTTGTTTGCTGTGAATGGAATGGGACATTAATGTCTTTGAAGGAAGGGGTAGCACATGGGAAACAGTAGCAGAAGGAACTATCACAGCATTTTCTGGACTGTTTATGGCATTAGCTCGAGCAATTTGATTGTTTCTCGACACAAAGGCAGGGTTAGGAGCAACATCAAACTTGTAAGGTACATCAACAGAGTTCACTGGATCTGGGAAACTAGACTGCACATCTAATCTGGCCATAATTTTATCATTCCCTCTTTTCATAGACACTGCTCTATCAGGAAGCACATCCAAACTGGCCGCAACATTATCACTCAACCTTTTATTGGTACTCACTGCATTACCAGTATTTGCTTCCACTACATTATCACTCCCAATTTCAAAATTACCTATAGTGTTCTGGCTAGCCTCGGTTTCAAACATCAGATTTACTCTTTCTTCCGTCCATCTCACTTCGTCCTATGTTTTAGCCATCAAAGGAGATACCGGTGATTTCTGCAAGGCAGATAAAGATCTGAATCTGGATAATGGATCTGAAGAAGTTGACGTAGATAGGGCATCAGAGAAAATCCAAAGCGGGATGTTGTTGATTGGATCTGCAGATGGTAATTTTGACACAGAAGCCTTATCTGAAAAACAAAACCCAGATCTCGTTACACTTTTGAAAAAACGCTGCTTCAACTTCTTGTTCTTCGTCATGGAGAATCGGGGGAGAATAGGTTAGAAAACGATTAAGACGAAGGGGACGTTGGATGGTTTGGAAGTGATTAGACGAGCGGAAGTTTGGGGAGACTAAACGAAGAAGAAATAATTCGTCTATCTCAGTCGCCATTTTGTGGAAAGCTGATCGTAATATTTCATTTTTTTGAAATGACGATGAACGTTCTTTCTCTTAAGCTAATAATATATTTTTGTTCAATTTTTTCATCACTATTTTAATTTTCTTATCCTTTTGATGATAACAAAAGGGGAGAATAGTTTAAGATTTTGATCGTTGAGTGAATATTCTTTGAATATTTTAATATTGAAGTTTCAATTATTGTTTTTTCACTCATGCACATATCAAGAGGGATTTTGTTGTAGGGGGAGCATACATATATGGGGAGTTCAACAATTCACTGTCAAACAGATTATCATATTCAAAATCTTATTTTATGTTTGTCATCATCAAAAGGGGGGTTTATTGTATATAACAATTCTATGATATTTGTTTGATGATAACAAACATATATTTATTATTATAAATGTGTTAGTAATTGTTAGTTCTACTACATCATAGACATAATAAAATATTTATATTTAAATAAAATACTACTGCACAAAAATTTAAATATTCAAACAGTATTTTATTAAAATATAATATTTTATTTCTCATTTGAATAGTACAGATTACATAACTCCCTATTTGTATATTTCTCTGAAATACAATACATTCACATTCAGTTTCATCTGTTACACTGTTCCTCACTACAGAAGACTCAACACTCAGTTGTACAAACTCTTATACATATACATTTCTCTCTGTCACTATTTTACATTCACTCTCTGTTATATATACATTGACACACTGACACAGTCTAGTGTTCTGTCTTCTGCCAGCTTGACCATCAGTCCAGTCTTCTGCTTACCTGTCACAGAAACACAAATAGTAAACTGGAACAAAAATATTTTAAATTCTAGCAGATATAATTTTAATTTCAAAATTTATCTGCCTCAGAATTTTGGTGTGGTACTCATCATTTTTCATGATTTGATCTGATTTATATGGACATCCATCTATGTCTAGACAGCTTGTGATATTCACAATGATACACTGTAAGTACCACAAGGTAGACATCTTCTGTAGTGCTCACATATACAAACTGCACGTGCACAATACATGTATACACATACATGTGTATGTATATACACATATTTTCTATGCAGGGGCAATATGGTTAGAAAGGGACAAATATATCAAGCGAGTTGCGTTCAGGTGATGCCCGACACACATGCATGGTGCATGGGTCAAGTGTCCATGAACAACACAAGAGGAACAATGAAGTAATAACACACACACATACGTATACATATATATATATAACACAAGTTTATATATATATATATATATATATATATATATATATATAGACACACACAAACATGGTAAAGCCAGTCGAAGTGTACGAGTATACAACTAAAATTCAGTTTTCAAGCATGCAACAATAAACAAGCCAAGGTAAACATGACAGGTTCAAGAAATACATGCAAATGTCAACATGGCTTACAATAGCAAATGGTTCAGCTCATATGAACATTCAAGGGCAAGACAATACAAATCGAGATGACACATGCTATCGTTTTTAGCCACTTAGGTGTTCAAATGCAAAGCCAAGAAAATGGAGTGCATCAGATTCATATACTTGTACAAGCTGACTTAAAGCAAGTGGAAAGACAACAAATACAAGCATGTCGAGTGCAAATCACCAATGCCAAACATACATAAGAGTCCATACAGCAAGGATGGTGCAAATTCATGAAAACTGGTTAAGAGAGATCTCAACATGAATTTACTAAACAAGAAGCATGTACAACTAGTGAAACAACCCACAAGGCACACGACAATGGACAGTGACACAACAAAACTATTTTTGCACAACAGACAGCATTAAGGACAAAGGAGTGCACAAAAAAATTCAACTGTGCATGCAACAGCCATGTGACTCAATGTCACACAAAGTTCATTCCAAATACACAAAGGTTCAGGCAAAAGGGAACAATGCAACTTGGGTATGGCATATAGAAAAAAACATTATCAAAGACTAGCATATGGAGCAGTTGAGAAATAGATGTACAAATATATCGGACTTGCCAATATATCATGCCAAACCATAATCAAGAACAAGTTGTAAGTATGTTTTTGTTGGCAATTGGAAGCGGGGGCAAGAGATTTTTTTGGAAAGTTTTCATTACTGAAACAAATTATTTTGTTTCCAGTTTTTGAGCATTGAATTAAATGGAAAAATAATTCCTGTGTTTCCATAAATCACAATACTGGTCTAAGGGATGAAATCAATTCATTTTGTTTCCAGGCTATCAATAAGGCAAGTTTTTAAAATCTATCATGCAAAATCTTGCAACACTCCATTGCCATAAAACATATTTGAAAATCACATGTCATCAAAGCGAAATCATTGAAATTTATGTCTAAGAAATCACAGAAATGAGTCACGACATGGAATTAGTTCCAGAAGTAAATAGTTTTGGATGAGCTAATTTTAGCAAAGATTTATCTCAACTTGTAAGGCCAGAAGAAGTATATGTTTCCAAAATTTGCAAGCAATCAAATGTTTCCTAAAATGAATGCAATTCTGAAATTAAATCAAAAAGGTAATATTTCGGCAATAACATTTTCGAGCATGCTATTTATGGCACGAAAACATCTCAACATTTTCCAGAAAACATTTTTTGGCAAGAAGGACAATTTTATTTTGCTTCCAGCATTTTCAGTAATGTCAAAGTCATTTTTTAGCAAAAATATTTTGGGAAAACACAATTTATTTTTGGCAAGAATTTTTAATTGATTCAAAAGATGGCAAGATTCAATAAATTATTCGCAAGGCGCCAAGAATGTATTTCAGAAATCACGCAATGGAAAAAATAGTTTTTTGGAAAGAACTGTTTAAAAATGTTTCTAGTTTTCAATTTCAAACTTATGGCCATTTTTATCAAGGCAACCAATCTCGCAACATTCATGGCAACAATCAAAGCTGAGGAAGTCAAAGTCAACAATCACGCAAGCATCAAAGCCAAAATCATGCAAAAAAATCAGGACAAATCACTCAATGAAATCAGAGAGCTTAAGGATTTTTATAATCCTATTTAAACAATGAATCATCACTGGTAAACATATCGATCGAAAATCAAAGCAACAAATTCGTAGAACAATCAGTGAAATCATTTCAGAGAACTCACATATCTTTTTGATTGGCAGAGCCCAATTCTTTCATGAAGCAAGCCACCAGAAATCGAAGCCATAGGAGAATTAAATCATCAACAATCGATCGAGATTTGGGGATTTCATAGAAACCCTAATATCATTTGAGTCGGCCGACATTAAACAAGAAAGCAGAGCCAAAGTGAAATTAAGAAAGGAAATGGGCCGGCCTTGTTTATTTGTGTAAAGGGGGGTTTTATTTTTTATATTGTTTTGTTTTTACTTTTTGTAAAATCATCGTATTTGTTTTTCTAGTTTTTTCTGTAAAAGCTAGGGGTTTAGTAGTTTGTCATTAGAACTAGGGTTTACTGGCTGTGGGTTTGTAGCTAGGGGACGATCTTGGGGATAAAGATCAGTCTAGGGTTTTGAGCGTAGAATTACGATATGAGTAGGGTTTGCGAGTTTACAGGGTTTTGTAAGCAGGACCTATTTTAATCCCCAGTAAAAATCTTAGAAATGCAGTAGTAGGCAGGGTTTGCCAAAGCTGGGTAAAATCTATATTATTTATTTCCTGCATTTATTTTTTCTGTTGCATTCTGTGTTGTGATATTTTTTAATATCTCGAATTAATTCAATAAACCCTATTCACCCCCCTTTAGGGTTAATCTTGGTCCAACAAGTGGTATCAGAGCAGGTATTTTCTGTTAACTCTAGAGTAATGGTGTCCTTAGTTGTCAATCCACCGAGAGTCAGTCCAGTCATATTCCAAATAATTTTAGTGGTACAGATTTTTTAATTTGGAAATCTAAAATGGAATCATATTTAAAATCTGGTAATATTAAAAATTAGGATATTACTATGAATGGAGGTAATGATGCAGATAGGAATGACATTGCAATGCATATTATTTATTCTTACATTAATATCGATCAGTTTAACCTTATTTCTCATTGCTCATCTGCATAGGATATCTAGAAAACTGTCGACGCATTGTATGGAAAAGATGAAAACTGCTCAAAACTCCGAAGTGTCAACTCAGATTTAAAATTGTGCTTAACAGGGCTTACAGAAAATAATTCAAATGGATTAGATGATGGAGACTCAACAGACATTGAGACAGAAAGTTTCTCATATTAAGATTTGGCTTATATGTGTACTGATTTAACAAAAACTGTTGATAATCTCCATCGAAAAAATAAATCACTGAAATCTAAAAATCATGAGTTAACCAGCAAAAATAACTGTTTGGAATCAAAACATTCAAATGTTATGAAATTAGAAAACTCTGATTACGAAAATTGTTTAAAATTGAAAACTTATCTCGTTTATCTCAATAAAAACATTCAAAGGCTTGAAGAGGGAATTCTGATTTTAAAAGATAATGAAAATGAGCTAAAAAGTTCAAACAATCTTCTACAAAAGGAATTTAAAAATTTTAAGACATCTGAAAATTCCAATCTTGAATTTTTTTAAAAATAAAATTTGCTGAAAACTGAATCGATTTTGGAAGAGCTTGGAAACGAGATTGAAAAATTCAAGAAGTTTGAAAAACTTGAATCTGAAAAACAAAAATGTTTTAAAAATGAGTTTTCTGAGTTCATGGCCAAAATTGAAAAGTTTGAAAACGAAAACTTGGTTTTGAAACAAAATGATGCTGAAAAGAGTAAGATCGCTATAAATCATTGTTCAAATTTAATAAAAGAAAATAGTGATCTTAAATCCAGAATTCAATGACTTGAATAAATTTTGGAAAAAATTTCTAATGGGGAAAAATCGTCGAATATGTTATTGCAAAACCATGTTTCTGTTTGAAATAAATATTGTCTTAGCTTTGGGAAAATAAATGTTTTTGAAACCCAGAATTCAAATGGTTTTAAAAATTCTTCAAAATGCTTTGAAAAAAGGTCGTCTTGCAAATTTGAACTCTGCAAATTTCAAAGATATTTTAAATCATAAACGGGATGAAAACTGGCTGTGTAACAATCCATTTAAACCATCTTGGAGCCCAAAAAGAAATAAAATGAATTCAACTAAATTCAAATAGATTTGGGTTCCTAAAGGTACAAAAGTAAATCCCAATGGATTGTTATACAAACAGGCCGAAAGATGTGAACAAAACTACAAGTGGTTTTACTAATCTTGTTAGACCACTGTTAGGTATCGAAGGAGGCTGAGGAACTATTGTGTGAAAGAGAATTGAGTTCAAGCTGTTCCATTTTTCTGTATCATTTAGTGTTCCTTATCCAAGATTGTTGAGTTAGAGATTCATTTGCTTACGTTGAATTCAGGTATGATCTCCAAACTCATCTCTGTTAATATTCGCTGTTTTTATTCTTCTTTGTTTATTCCTCCTTCTACACCTTCTATTTTCTTTTGGTTATTTCTGATCTGCAATTGACACTGCCATATTTTTATTTTGAGTTTCTTAACTTCCAATTGCAAAATTCCTGTCTTTCTGGAAATTCGCTTCATTTGAATAAAACTCTCATGTTTTAATCATTTCCAGATCTTGGATTTAAATTTGTAAATATCTGCAATTATTTTGAAGTTTATTTTTTGATTTTGAATTCCTAACAGTGTTGAAGCACTCGTGTCATATCTTGAAAACCGATGATTTAAATTCTAAATTTTTTAGGATCTGAAAAATAATTGAAATTTCACGCATCTCTACTATTTTGAGTTTCTTTTAATTCATTTTGGAAAGGCTTGAAAATTCACTCATTGCAGCACACTTCTATTTTTAGTTGTGATAATTTTATTGGTGTTTCGATTGACTTGATTACTTTTGAATTTTTTTTTTGACTTGAATAATTGTGTTACATCTTGAAATGCATTTTTATTTGTGATCATTTTTGGTTGGATATGTAACGACCCAGATTTTTAGCAATTTAATAATTAATTAATTTAATTATTTTAATATAGTGGGTTGATAATTTAAATGGTTTGAATATAGATAATTTTGATTATTTAATTAATATCAATAGTAGAATAATATATTTAATTTTGAAATAGTCGGAATGGATTGAAATTGCAATATTGTGTAAATTAGATAATATAAGACATTTAATCGAGTTTATATTCGAATTATAATGACATATATATTAATAAAATGACGATTGCATGTATTAATTATAATATAATTTAAAACGAGCTCATAACGTTGCGATTGTTCGAAATATTGTGTTTTGAACTTTAAATGACTATACAGGGTTCGCTATAAGTCGGATTTCTTCAAAACAAGAAACGTTTGAATCTATTAAACTGTAATTTTCTAATGGAAATGAAAAATCAAAATTTCGCCTTACGGATTGTAAGTTATGTCTGAATCAAATTTTCAGAAAGTCGTTGTGAAATCGTTAATAAACCATAACTATTTATTTAATATAATAAAATATTGGTTTTGAATTTGGACAAGATCTTTGAGACATAGTTATAATTTAATTTTCAGAATTTTATTGTAATTTTTAATTTAAAAAATAAGCAACTTTTTATTTGGAGTATTTTACACCCTATATCAACATTTTGGGAATTTCACCAAATAAGCTCTCTTGTCTATTTTATTACATTTTTAGGATCGTGGCACATTGCTCATCACATAAGTATTTTTATATTAGTCTGTAGCGGCTCGAACATGAATGATATTTTATGTAACGCGGTACACAAAATTTTAAAACCACAAAAATACATTTTTTCATAATTGTTTTTTCTGCCAAGTAACGGTTTTCTGTTAGACACTATGACAATTCATGCCGACCTACTTTAACGATTTAAATAGAATAACTTATGAAGTGAAAACTCTTAACATAGCAACAACTAACCTATTCCCCTAATACTTCAACGCCAAGTAATATTAGCTTATATAAACGTTGCTCCATCTTTTCTTACTCTTCTTCTGCGAATCAAACCGAGTTTAATGGCGATTAAAAAGATTCAAATCGTATTCTTTTCTCCACTAAAATACTTCGAAATAAATATACTCAAATTGCTGATGAGATTCTCTTCGGTTTCTTATATTTTATTGAGTTCGGACGATATTGGGTTCGTTGGTTTGTGAGCAGCATCGAGATCATTTTCAAGCAGTAGACTAAGGTTGGTTGTAGTTCGAGATTCAAGGAGTCGGAAAAGATTTTGGCGATGCAGCTGCGTTCGGGTGGGTGAGGCGCAACCGTGTGATCTTTCTGGTGGATTTCAGTGGTATTTCGGTTCGATGTTCACCGAATGTCATGAATGTAACACCCCGAATTTTCATTAACATTAAAGTAACGAATCAAAGTATACTAAATTTTAAATGTAAGAATTAAGGGAAACGGGTTATGCCATTGCGTTCGTCTCGGAATTCTGCTTGAGATAGAGTCCGAGTTTGCGTGAATTGGACTCCGTATGAAGAAGTTATGGCCTTCAGAAGTTTCAGGAATTTAAATAAAATTCAAACAACTCAGTTCGGAAATTCAAAATTCAAAATCAGAAGCAGAAGCGGGCTGGGCGGGAATTTTCCCGCCCAAGGCTAGGTTGACCAGGGGGTCGACCTCCCCCCATATAGGTCGACCAAGGGGTCGACCAGGGGGTCGACCTGGGGGTCGACCTACCCCCCTCGGGTAGATCTGAAAATGTGACGATTCTGACTCTTTGTTGAGTCATTAGGGCTTATGTGGTTGTTATATCTTGTCTGGATGGTCTTGATTGCTTCTAGGTTGATCTAACGACTCTTATTTAATTAAAACTCTATAAAAGAAGCCCCAACCCTCAACCCTAAATCACACAAATTCATACCAAGAGCCGTCATGCTGTCAATGGTCAACCTAGAGTAGCCGTCATTCTCCTTCAACTAGAAAGCAAGATAGAAGCTTCGAATCAAAATCAAATCAAATCTAAATTATAAGAACAATTAGTCTACATCAAAGGAGAGCAATTCAGTTTCAGAATACAGATCCTAGAAAACAAGACTGTTCTCTTGTTTGTAAGTCTAGTTATCTTTTAGATGTGAACAAATTAAAGACATGATTTGTAATAAAATGAAAACTAGAATTGTACCAAGTTGTATGATAATAGTAATGCTGATTCATGTCTCTTTGTGTGATAATTCTATCATATATGCCTGTGATACTATTGCGGTTTATTTAACCTATCATGTTGTGTAGAATTTGGTGAACGAACTTATTATATTATATAGGAATTTGGGAATGAGAAACTATCATGTTATATGCAAGTTTGGTGATTCTATCACATTATGTCACATGCAAGTTTTTAGGTGAAATAATGTTCACATATGCCTACATGTTTAGATCTACAACCTTATATGTTTAGATCTACAGCCTTATATGTTTAGATCCACAACCTTATATGTTTAGATCTATATTAATTAGATCTAATTCAATGCAAGTTCACCTTTACATGCCAAGTTTAATTTGTGTAGTTTTATGTAAATTCATATGCTTATGATTCATGTTAATTGGATCTAAAAATGCAAGTTCATTATCCTATGCCAAGTCTATATGCCACATGTTTTTATGCTGTTGGAATATTTCATGTTCTTTGCCTTTTACCTTTGTGTTTGTGAGTTAGGCTAAAATATCGAGCCTAACATTCTATGTAATTTTGCGAACGTACAACGGGGGTACCGTTGGGGAAAACATGAAATTACATGTAATTGGCATGTTTGGCACATAACAATGATTAGTGACATTGAAATGGTATAATTTATATACCAAAAATTATGAACCTGATTTAGAGGGAAAGTGGGCCATGACAATAATTGATTGATAATTTACATATAAACATGAAGGATAAATATGTAAATTTAGTGAAAGACGAATATGCCTAACCCGAGGTTAGATTGAGTTACGGTATAAGACTGCCCGGAACAGCCCGACAAATCCAGCAACCGTAACAATATAGATCTAATGTTAGAGGTTAGCGCATTGAGCCCAAAAGAACTCGAGGTTAGACTGAGTTGCGGTGTAAAGCTGCCCGGAACCGACCGACACATCCAGTGACCGCGGCAATACCTGTCTAATGTGAGTGGTTAGTGCTTTAATGAATGAATTAAAGCTAAGACAGGAATGGTAGGGTTAAGTTAATTAAGGTAATACTTAACCAATACAACATGTTAGCTAAACTAATGGGTGGGGTTAGGTTAATTTGGACACTTAACCAATTTAACTTGTTGACTAGGAAACCCTAGTAACGGGGACCCATTTCAGTAGTAACCCACATAGATGTATCATGGTAACCTGAACTAGGCAGGGTGGGGCATGATTACTGGGCTGATTATAAGCGGTCAAAACAACGGCGGGTGGTGCGTCAGTGTAGGTTCCGACGGAGTACGGGCATGCACGTACTCCGAAGTGGGAAAAAGCAGGCACTCACCATCAGCAGTCATACACTGTGCATCTTGAATCGTCTTGGGTTTCCACCATAGGATTTGATACACCCCATGGTGGGACCAGCACAGGTATCTACAATCAAGCGGGGGCCGAATGACACACGTGATAAATGCATGCGAGTAGGAGCCGATCGATAAAGGGGATCATTTCACCATGAACACGTGGTGCTAGTCGGAACAAGTATAAGTAGGTGCAGAGAAATAGACATGGGTGTGATGTATATTCGGTTTATCCTGCCTTATTTAGTCTTATGTTATCTTGTTATCCTGGTATTGTCCTATTTTCAGTTTATTCATGTCATGACTCTTTTCCTTGTTCGCATACTAAAAAATCACTGGACTTACCAGACTTTTGTCTGACCTATTTTTCTTTCGTCTTCTTTTCTTTCGTTTCCCCCCAGGTCCACAGGGAGGAAATACTCTAGCTTAGTCAGACCCTTTGCAAGCTTGAAGATAGTCGATGTATCGCTTTGGACTCTTTCTTTCACTACTATGGCTAGCTCATGCTTATTTGGGGAATATCACTATTATTTTAATGCTTCTTTATTTTTGTTTTGCAAGACAGAGTATTTTGATGTAATGGTGTTATGACTTATGCTATTATAAACCACTGGATTATGATTTGGGTTTGAAATAAAGTTTTATGAAGTTTCCGCTGTCATCTATATTTATATATGTCTTGTAATTATTCTATGTCAGTTTACCTATAATACTCTACGAAAGTTAAGGCATTCCCTTGGTGAGTGACCTTAATGGTGGTGGGGTGTTACACTTGGTATCAGAGCATAAGGTTACCAGATTAGATAAAAAGTTTTTGAAAACTATTTTCAAAAAGGTTTTAAAAAGAAGCATTTTCAAGTAAAGTGTTGTTTTATTTAAAGGCATATTCCCCAAAATCCATATGCACTGTCTTTCTATCCTTTGTTTTGAATCTTCTTCCTTTTCGTTTCAGCATGTCTGGGGAACAGAACATCCCTAATATCCCGGAGGGAGTCACCATACCCAGATGGTTCCGTAGGTATTTGGAAGCCACGACACCCGCCGAAGGCCAAGGAAACGTTCCCCCAGCTGTAGTTGTTCCTCCTCCTCCTCCTCCATAAGGAAATGCTTTCTCGAAGACGTGTAGAGACTTTCGAGCCATGGGCGGAAAGAACTTTAATGGGACGGAATCATTCGTGGAAGCAAGGAACCGGCTCAATGAAACTGAGGATTTGTTCGTTATCTTCGAAGTAGATGATAGACAGAAGATACAGTTAGCGGTGTGGTTGCTTAAAGACGAAGCTTCTTATTAGTAGGAGGTTACCAATGCTGAGAGACCAGTTGAAACTTGGGAGGATTTCAGAATGAGGTTTGAAATGAAATCCCTCTCACAAGCTGAACGAAGCCTACAGGTGGAGAAGTTCTTATCTCTCAAGCAGGAAAGCCTATCAGTCAAGGAATACGTCAATCAATTCAATCAGCTGGCCAGATTCGGACTGGAGTTAGTAAACACTCCACATAAGAAGGCTCTCCGTTTCGTTAAAGGGTTGAATGAACCACTGCACAGCCTAGCTATGACCCATATCCCTATGGGTGCGACTTATGAGCGATTGGTGGACATGGAACTTTTACACGAGGAAGACAAGGATGGTAAGAAAGTGGTTAAGGTGGAAAAACCTCAAGAAAAGAAAGCGGAGGGATCACAGAACAAGAAGACAGACTCAAAGAAAGGCGGGAAGAACAACAAGTCCCTTGACAAGAGGAAGTGTAATTTCTGTGGCATACCTGGACACCTGATTAAGGATTGCAGGAAGAAGAAAAGGAATATGGGTGGTTGTTTCCATTGCGGAGAGACATGACACATGGCTAAGGACTGCCCAAGAAAGCAAGGGCAAGGGCAGAGGACTGGATCCACTTCAGGGGGACAAGTTCACGCGCTTATGGAACCTCCGCAAGAACGAGGTAGAAATATTTCTGTAGAGAGTTTAGTTTATCTTTATGATCATCCTGTTCGTACTCTCTTTGATTATGGCGCATCACACTCTTTTATATCCACTGCTTTAGTTGAATATCTATACCTAGATACCAGTATAGTAGAGGATCCCTTGGTTGTTTCAAATCCAATTGGGGGTTCGGCATATTTGTCGATGATTTGTTTGGATATGGAAATTTCTATTCTAAGTGTTGGGTTTAGATGTAATGCCGATGTTTTGGGCTTCACGGGCTATGGGTTGATTCTAGGCATGGACTGGCTATCCAGTAACGGTGCCGTCCTCGATTGTGAAAGGAGAGTGGTTAGACTTATGACTTGCCTCGGTAACACTCTCAAAATTTCTTGTAATCCTTTGAATTCTGTTATGCTAAGCTACGTAGAATCTCTTGATGCGTCTGTTGAGAACTTGCAGTCTGTTAGAATAGTCCATGAATACTCGGATGTCTTTGAAGAGGTGAAGGGCTTACCTCCGAATCGGGAGATAGACTTCCGCATATACCTCATTGATAATGCAAAACCCGTTGCTTTACCCGTTAGACACATGGATCCAAGGGAGAGAAAAGAGCTCAGCAAGCAAGTTAAAGAGTTGCTTGAAAAGGGGTTTATAAGGCGGAGTATTTATGAATGGGGTGCTCCAGTAGTGCTCGCAACCAAAGCGGATGGTTCACTTCGCCTATGCATTGATTATAGGGAGCTAAACAAGTTGACCAAGAAGAATAGGCACCCACTTCCAAGAATAGATGACTTGTTCGATCAGCTTGTAGGTGCATCGGTTTTCTCCCAACTAGATCTGGCTACCGGGTTTCATCAGCTACGAGTGGCTGAAGACAGCATTGATAAGACCGCGTTCAGAACCCCAGATGGTTTCTTCGAGTGGCTTATCATGCCTTTCGGCTTGACAAACGCACCCGCTTATTTTGTTGACTTGATGAGCAGGGTGTTCAGGGAGTTCCTCAATAAGTTTGTGGTGGTCTTCGTGGATGACATTTTGATCTTCTCGAAGAGTGAGGAAGAGCATGCTCGGCATTTAAAGGAAGTTATGGATACTCTCCGTGCACATCAGCTAAAAGCCAAATTCTCCAGATGCCATTTCTAGAGAGAAGAAGTAAGGTTTCTTGGACATGTGGTGTCCAAAGAGGGGTTAGCTGTGGAATCCACGAAAGTAGTTGCGGTGCAAGATTGGAAGGTTCCACGGAACGCAACCGAAGTCCGAAGCTTTCTCGGGCTAGCAGGCTTTTACCGAAAGTTCATCGAAGACTTTGCGAAAATCTCAGCTGCACTTACAAGGTTGACGAAGAAGAACCTAACTTTCGCTTGGGATTTGGATTGCGATGTTGCTTTCCAACGCTTGAAAAGGGCTCTAACAACAGCCCCAGTTCTGACATTGCCTGATGGAAGAAACATGTTTACAGTATACACAGATGCATGTGGTACGGGACTAGGTGCTATCTTGATGCAAGAAGGGAATGTAGTAGCTTATGGTGGAAGACAGTTGAAAGTACATGAGAAAACCTACCCAACCCACGATCTAGAGTTGGCTGTCATCGTCTTTGCGCTTAAGTCTTGGCGCCATTATCTCCTAGGTGAGAAGTTTGAATTGTATACTGACCATAAATCATTGAAGTACCTTTTCTCGCAGAAAGATCTTAACTTGAGGCAACAAAGATGGATGGAGTTTCTTGCCTCATATGATTTTGAGATTTCCTATACCCCTGGCAAGGGCAATGTAGTAGCAGACGCCTTAAGTAGAAAGAAGCCGACCTTAAGCCCTCTCTTTGTAGAAAGGCAAAGCTTGGAATACATAGCCAACTTTGACTTTAGACCCTCCTCTGAATTTGTACCTGGTTTGGTAGCATCACTAGAAGTGCGGCCTACTCTTTTGGATTCAATAGGAACCGCAAAGCAAGAAGACCCTCAAATTGTTGAGATGGTGGATAAGCTAATTAGAGGTGAGACTTCTAGTCACCTCAATTGATACTCCATAGATGCCAAGGGTTGATTGAGACGGGATGGGAGACTATGCATCCCCCAAGCCAGAGATTTAGTGAAGACGGTTCTCGAAGAAGCACACCATTCCAAGACGACCATACACCCATGTGGAGACAAGATGTATGAAGACATAAAAAGGGTTATCTTTTTGAATGGCATGAAGAGGGATGTAGCTGAGTTCGTTTCTAAGTGCTTGATATGCCAGCAAGTCAAGGCGAAGCAGAAGAAGCCAGGTGGTCTGCTTCATCCTCTGGAGGTCCCACAGTGGAAATGGGATAGCATTTCGATGGACTTTATTGATGGGTTGCCTAGGTCAAGAAGGGGCAATACCAGTATTTGGGTAATAGTGGACAGGCTCACGAAAAGCGCTCACTTTATACTTGTCAAGAGTAGGAGGACTGCCTCATCTTTAGCATCCATTTATCTTAAAGAGATAGTTCGACTCCATGTGATACCCCCCAGCATAGTGAGTGACCGAGATCCTATCTTTACGAGCGAGTTTTGGAGGAGTTTGCAAGAAGCTGTAGGCACACAGTTATGCTTAAGCACGGCCTATCACCCCCAAACCGATGGTCAGACGGAAAGGGTGAACAAAGTATTAGGAGACCTCTTGAGACTGTGCATTCTTGACTTCTGAGGAACATGGGAGGATCATCTCCCTTTGGTGGAGTTCGCCTACAACAATAGCTACCAAGCCACCATAGGCATGGCACCCTTCGAAGCTTTATATGGAAGACCATGCCGATCACCAACTTGTTAGTGGGAGTCTACGGACAAGATCATACTTGGGCCAGACATGATTAGAGAAACTTCAGAGAAGGTGGACTTGATACGAAGACGAATGAAGTACGCACAGGATAGACAAAAGTCCTACGTAGATAAAAGAAGGAACGACCTTGAGTTTGAGGTTGAAGACAGGGTTTTCCTTAAGGTGTCTCCTTTAAGGAACGTCGTTCGCTTTGGATCCGTAGGAAATTTGGCACCAAGATTTGTATGGCCGTTTCCTATCATCGAGAAGATTGGGAAGATGGCTTATAACGTAAAGATGCCTGAGAAATTGGCTGGAGTGCATAATGTCTTTCATGTTTCTCACCTATGGAAGTGCTTACGTGAGTCTGCGGAAGTGGTGGAACCAAGCATACTAGAAGAAGTATAATGAGAAGCAACTGTGAGGAGAGTTCCAACTCGTATCTTGGGAACAGAGGTCAAAAAGCTACGCAACCGTGAAGTCAAGCTTGTTAAGGTTCAATGGAGCGACGCCGAAGAAGACGCGACTTGGGAGACTGAGGCCAAGATACACGCAGCCTACTCTTGTCTTTTTGAGGGTATATCCTTAATCTCTTTTTCCATAAGTTTATGCTTGTATCTACCTTTTTAGTATATCTCCTCGGTCCTATTCTAACTCCTTAGGTAGAAACCAATGGGTGTAAACATGTATTTAAAACATGTTATGATTGATGGTTGCAAGTGGTTGCAAGTGGTTGCTAGTGGTTGCTCGTGGATGCATATACACACACATTAGGTGTTAGATCGGCTCACTCACTTTCATGTTGCACATATGTATTTGTATATGGATTGAACTTGATGTGTTATCATATGGATGTCGCATTTGTATGAATGATTGTGCACTCATGTAGAAGTATAAAGTAAGTTTAGGAATAAGTACATACATAATGGATTCATGGCACTATCATGGTTTGCATTAAGGAGGTCAACTGAATCAGTAGACCGCCTGATTTTGCATTAGATAAGAAACATGTACACACACTCTGCATATTTTCATACAGTATTAGAAATCTTTTGAAGGACAATGGATGCCTGTGTTTGATGAATGAGTAGATGGATGATTGGATGGTAAGATATACATTCTTCGTGGCTTGAAGATTTCGAGGACGAAATCCTTTAAGGAGGGGAGAATGTAACAACCCGAATTTTCAGTTAACATTAAAGTAACGAATCAAAGTATACTTAATTTTAAATGTATGAATTAAGAGAAACGGGTTACGCCATTGCGTTCTTCTCGGAATTTTTCTTGATATAGAGTCCGAGTTTGCGTGAATTGGACTCCGTATGAAGAAGTTATGGCCTTCAGAAGTTCCAGGAATTTAAATAAAATTCAAACAGCTCAGTTCGGAAATTCAAAATTCGAAATCAGAAGCATAAGCGGGCTGGGCAGGAATTTTCCCGCCCAAGGCCAGGTCGATCAGGAGGTCGACCAGGGGGTCGACCTCCCCCCATACAGGTCGACCAAGGGGGTCGACCTACCCCCATCGGAAAGATCTGAAAATGTGACGATTCTGACTCTTTGCTGAGTCATTAGGGCTTATGTGGCTGTTCTATCTTGTCTGGATGGTCTTGATTGCTTCTAGGTTGATCTAACGACTCTTATTTAATTAAAACTCCATAAAAGAAGCCCCAACCGACAACCCTAAATCACACAAATTCATACCAAGAGCCGTCATGTTGTCGATGGTCAACCTAGAGTAGCCATCATTCTCCTTCAACTAGAAAGCAAGATAGAAGCTTCGAATCAAAATCAAATCAAATCAAATCTAAATTATAAGAACAATTAGTCTACATCAAAGGAGAGTAATTCAGTTTCAGAATACTAATCCCAGAAAACAAGACTGTTCTCTTGTTTGTAAGTCTAGTTATTTTTTAGATGTGAACAAATTAAAGACATGATTTGTAATAAAATGAAAACTAGAATTATACCAAGTTGTATGATAATAGTAATGCTGATTCATGTCTCTTTGTGTGATAATTTTATCATATATGCCTATGATACTATTGCGGTTTATTTAACCTATCATGTTGTGTAGAATTTGGTGAACGAACCTATTATATTGTATAGGAATTTGGGAATGAGAAACTATCATGTTATATGCAAGTTTGGTGATTCTATAACATTATGTCACATGCAAGTTTTTAGGCGAAATAATGTTCACATATGCCTACATGTTTAGATCTACAACCTTATATGTTTGCATCTATAACCTTATATGTTTAGATCCACAACCTTATACGTTTAGATCTATATTAATTAGATCTAATTCAATGCAAGTTCACCTTTACATGCCAAGTTTAATTTGTGTAGTTTTATGTAAATTCATATGCTTATGATTCATGTTAATTGGATCTAAAAATGCAAGTTCATTATCCTATGCCAAGTCTATATGCCACATGTTTTTATGCTGTTGGAATATTTCATGTTCTTTGCCTTTTACCTTTGTGTTTGTGAGTTAGGCTAAAATATCGAGCCTAACATTCTATGTAATTTTGCGAACGTACAACGGGGGTACCGTTGGGGAAAACATGAAATTACATGTAATTGGCATGTTTGGCACATAACAATGATTAGTGACATTGAAATGGTATAATTTATATACCAAAAATTATGAACCTGATTTAGAGGGAAAGTGGGCCATGACAATAATTGATTGATAATTTACATATAAACATGAAGGATAAATATGTAAATTTAGTGAAAGACGAATATGCCTAACCCGAGGTTAGATTGAGTTACGGTATAAGACTGCCCGTAACAGCCCGACAAATCTAGCAACCGTAACAATATAGATCTAATGTGAGAGGTTAGCGCATTGAGCCCAAAAGAACTCGAGGTTAGACTGAGTTGCGG
Source organism: Allium sativum (assembly GCA_030737875.1). Taxonomy (NCBI): domain Eukaryota; kingdom Viridiplantae; phylum Streptophyta; class Magnoliopsida; order Asparagales; family Amaryllidaceae; genus Allium; species Allium sativum. Next base: position 8,031,996 of record CM060912.1, read on the forward strand.
TGTAAAGCTGCCCGGAACCGACCGACACATCCAGTGACCGCAGCAATACCTGTCTAATGTGAGTGGTTAGTGCTTTAATGAATGAATTAAAGCTAAGACAGGAATGGTAGGGTTAAGTTAATTAAGGTAATACTTAACCAATACAACATGTTAGCTAAACTAATGGGTAGGGTTAGGTTAATTTGGACACTTAACCAATTTAACATGTTGACTAGGAAACCCTAGTAACGGGGACCCATTTCAGTAGTAACCCACATAGATGTATCATGGTAACCTGAACTAGGCAGGGTGGGGCACGATTACTGGGCTGATTATAAGCGGTCAAAACAACGGCGGGTGGTGCGTCAGTGTAGGTTCCGACGGAGTACGGGCGTGCACGTACTCCGAAGTGGGAAAATGCAGGCACTGGGCATCAGTAGTCATACACTGTGCATCTTGAATCGTGTCGGGTTGCCACCATAGGATTTGATACACCCCATGGTGGGACCAACACAGGTATCTACAATCAAGCGGGGGCCGAATGACACACGTGATAAATGCATGCGAGTAGGAGCCGATCGATAAAGGGGATCATTTCACCATGAACACGTGGTGCTAGTCGGAACAAGTATAAGTAGGTGTAGAGAAAAAGACATGGGTGTGTTGTATATTGGGTTTATCCTGCCTTATTTAGTCTTATGTTATCTTGTTATCCTGGTATTGTCCTATTTTCAGTTTATTCATGTCATGAATCTTTCCCTTGTTCGCATACTGAAAAATCACTGGACTTACCAGACTTTTGTCTGACCCCTTTTTCTTTCGTCTTCTTTTCTTCCGTTCCCCCCCAGGTCCATAGGGAGGAAATACTCCAGCTTAGTCAGACCCTTTGCAAGCTTGAAGATAGTCGATGTATCGCTTTGGACTCTTTCTTTCACTGCTATGGCTAGCTCATGCTTATTTGGGGAATATCACTATTATTTTAATGCTTCTTTATTTTTGTTTTGCAAGACATAGTATTTTGATGTAGTGGTGTCTTGACTTATGCTATTATAAACCATGGGATTATTATGTGGGTTTGAAATAAAATTTTATGAAGTTTCCGCTGTCATCTATACTTATATCTGTCTTGTAATTATTCTATGTCTGTTTACCTATAATACTCTACTAAAGTTAAGGCATTCCCTTGGTGAGTGACCTTAATGGAGGTGGGGTGTTACAGTGACTCACCCAATAGTGATGCGTTTTGATTGGCGCGCTGGTGTGGAGTGTGAAGGTGATGGAGGAAAGGAAGGTAGGCAAGGGAGCATTTCAGTGGAGTTAGCGGAGGAATGGGGACAACAACATATGTGTGAAACAAAAAATAGTGGATGGTGCGAGTTGTTTAAAGTGATGTTGGATTTGTTGAAGATTTTAACATGGAGTTTAGTAATGGGTTTGGTTTTGGTTTTAGTGGAGGAAACAAGGAGAATGGGAGGAGAGTAGGGGCGTAATAGGCATGTTACGTGAGCAGGTTCACAAGTCTTAAATGGGAAAGAAAGATGATTTGCGGGTCTGGGTTTTTAACAAAGGGGGATGGGCCGTATTGTTTTAAAATGAAGCCTAGTTTTTTTAAATATATATATATATATATATATATATATATATATATATATATATATGGAGCAGCGTGAACGTTTGGTTTGGGATGATGGGCCTCTTGGAAAGAAAAGAGGAGTAAGGCCTATTTAAAATAATATTTAGTTTAAATTATATTTAAAATAGCATACAAACTTATAATTTTAATTTCTTTTACGTACATTATCAGAATTTCGCAAACTTGGATCCGTCGTGATCGTATGATCATGGGCTATACGGTGAAGCTGGTTGAAGTCATTTGGAGGTTATTACAATTTTAGGCAAAACAAAAACGCCTAACTAAACCTATCGAACGTAAACCATTTAACGATTTACAGCCAAGGTGAGTAAACTCACTAACTCTGTCCAGTTTTATAATTTTATAAACGTATCTAATATTGATAAATAATGATTGAATGTTTGTGTGATGGTTGTTTGGTTGATTTGGTAATTAATCGGTTGAAATAATATATATAGTTATATATATCAACCGTTGATTGAATACCGATTTTGGGTATTTTTATATTTCATATTGATATGAAATTGAGATTTATTTATATTGATTAACATCTGTGGATGCAGCGAAACCGGTTGGAGGGATTCAACTGGATTTCTCAACAATTTTATTGTTGTTTTTCATATATTGTATTAAATGATGTGACAAATAATCTTGTGTTGATTATTGTGCGTTTGGGATGTTGAATAACATTAACCCTGAAATAATCGATATTTAAATCCAATAAATTTTGTTGAAAAAGGATTCGGGATTTATAAAGGGAAAAATCTATTTTTAAATAGAAGTTGAATTTCGAATAAACTAGAATATAATAACTTGTTTTAATTGTATTAAAACAAGTAGTTTGATTTATAAATGATGTTTTAGAAATAAATTGGAATAATTATTATTAAATGATTTGAAAATATAAGGATGAATCGAGGAAGGGGAAGTTGGGAAATCATTTAAAAAGGGAATGATGAAATTATTTCGATGTTCGAAATGTGAATAGGATTGAAATAAATCCGTAAGGATTTATAATTAAATTTCGACTATGTCGAATATTATAAAAATTATTTTTATAAATTATATAATGAAATCCATAAGTTGACGAGATAATTAATATTAGGATTTATTATCAAATATGTAATCGAGATTAAGTTATATCTTATAAACATAGTTTATGAAATGAAATATGAAGTGCGAAATAACAAGATAAAAATGGAATTTTAAACTGTAATGGTATTTATTATTTAAATCAAGATTTGATTTAATTAAATGAGTCCAGATTTCTATAGAGGAATAATATTCAATTTTAAAGTGAATAATGATTTAAAAGCATCGTTTTGCAGATTTAATTGGTTATAAAAGGAAATTGGTAAATATTTGAAGTGATAAATTCAGACGTTAAATTTAGAAATTGAGTTGACCTGAAATAGTGAAATTTATTCCGGTGTTCGGAACGTTAATCGAATAGAGATTTAATCAAGAGAGAGTTATAAGTTGACATTCGATTATGTCGAATCTAGGAAGACACTATTGACTTTTCGTTTTTAATTAAGATTATTTGTTCAATTAAATATCATTTATTTATTCTAAATAAAGAATAAAAGTTATATTTTAAAATATTTTGGAAGCAGGTATTATAACGTTATCGTTCTAATCAATGTTTTATACGTCGTTTAATTCTATATAAATGGATCTTGGAAATGTTTTCCAAATATAACCAGTGATATTTTCGAAGTATAGAAAATGAAATGATTTTGAAGTTTAGAATGGAGTTAAATAAATCAGAAACTGACTAGAGATTAGTTGGGTTGAATGGCTTTCTGAATATCGATCTTATGTTGGTTTCGGCCTTCGGGGTTAATACTTAGGGAGTTGTTCTCTTACTAGTTTACAGTTAGGGACTGATGGATGTAAAAGAATAAAGATGCGTGAATAAAATATGGAAATGTTTTCCAATGTTAATAACGTATATTTTTGAAATACGGGAAATAAGGAGTTATGAATATATGGAAACGTTTTCTAAGAAATCGTGAGAGGCTAAGCGAAGGGAAAAAATATTTGGGTAAAGATATTTAAGGAAATTGGGAAATAAAATGATTACTGATATATCTATTTAAAGGGGCTGAGTGTTGATTGATGATTGATCGGTAAGATTTCCATTTGGAAATACGACCGTTGTTTGGATGTATGTTTTCCTTTTATGGTTAAATAACCGGCTATCAAAGTTTTTGATCATTTTCGTTGTCAATACGGAGAGGCCGGGATCATATTTATTATCTGAAAACCACTCCGTATGGGCTTTAGCGTTGCGAACCAAATATGATGGAGATAATTGAAGACAGAGTTTATTCAAGGGTTGTTCTGGTGATCCTAGGTAGAAATTGCCTAAGATGGATTTACAGAGTAGTGCCTTTGGTTTGTCTAGACCTAGGACAACTTGAATGGACAAATGTATGACAGAGTATATCTAATAGATCGCGTAAGTTGATCTCTTCAAACGTGTTTACGTTGGTAGCGGAGGAATTCGTTTCTATTAGCTTTATACCTGTGGTATTTTAGGTGAAATAAATTTGTGATTTGGCGTGTATGATGTTGTGGCATTCAAAGTAAATAAATATGTGATCTGTATAATGGAACGTTATGACGGCAACCCTCAACAACTGGGAAATGACAAAAATTGGGCAGGCAACATGGCTAAGTGGGTCGCTCCCAATTAGGGCATATTGTCACCATCTAGAGAATATTCATATTTGTTACTTCTTTTCATTTCTATATCCCCAGGGAATGGTTATGTTGGTATACCAACTGTAAGGTGACAATATATTCAGAACATTCAAGCGAAATGAATGGTCGGTCATGTGTAGCTGAGTTGCAAGATGTTCTTGTTGAACCCCAGTGTATCCCCTCTAGAGTACACTGATCGGAAGATGGTTCCATACCTTGTCACAGTTGGAAATCCGTTCTCCAATAAGAGCCTGCGGTTTTGATTGTATATTATATATGTGGAACGTGAGATGCAAGCATTCCACTAGATTGTTATTTACTTGTATTGGACACTATTATAATATCGTAATAATATCGATTTTAAGGATGTTTTGGGTTATCATAAGGTAAAAGCCATCCGTGTTTATGTGTGGACCGGTCTTATGATTATCATTTCTTTTAAAGGGATTTTTAAAAGTTAAACCAAGTGATTAGATTTTACTCACACCAGTCCCATGACTGAGCCAGAGTTTACTTTGTTTTGTTTTACCCTAAACACTTGGGTGCCCAAATTTGTACGGGCAGTCAAGTAGTCAGGATTTTACAGATATATTTGGAGGAGCTTGGAGCAGAAGGCTTCATTGTTAGATATACATGGACTTTATTTCCGCTGTGATATGTTATGTGTTGTACTCTGGTGATATATGTAAGTGCAAATACGATTTTATATTTCAAAGTTGTTATATAATATATTTTATTCGTTCCGTTGTGAGATTCGTGTTTACTCCGATTTTGTTCTGTTATGATCTTCTTCTTTTATTCTAACTTTCTTTCTGTCTATTTCTCACCCTCTAACTTCTTTCTATTAATGATCTAGTATTTTCGATGCTTGAATAGTCGATATGGTGTTTTATATCAATTTTCAGTGTCGAAAATCCATGTTTGTTAAAGTGGAATTAGAGCTGTTTGTTGGCGTTAGCTGGGAGACACATGATAGGGGGTTCTCGCTTCGCGGTTTGGTGGCGAATGGGAGACCTTGCCCCTACATGTCCCTCAAAATTAGTGGAGGGTTGGTTGAGTTGTGAGGCTGGCCGTTAAAGCAGTTCTGAGGTATCTCTAAAGTGCCGCGCTGGGAGGTTAGGCCAGTGGTTGATGGTTGCAAAGCCTAGACCCATTACAGTGGTATCAGAGCGAGGTTAAGTGATTACCTTGGCTCTGTGACGTGACTCAATAGCGATGGGGTTAGTAATACCCTAGATTGAGTTTGAGTGTGTGTGTGTGTATATATATATATATACACGAGAGAGCATATTGGTAGATTGTATAAAAATGTTTTTATATTGTGAAGATTTATTGGCTGAGTGGCTTATGAATTCTGGTTGATAGTGGGGCACCACAATGTCGATAGGGATTTCCAAACACTTGAGTACGATGAACTGACATAGTATGTTTTTAAAAGGAGGGTAAATGAAACAATTTTACCCAAAGTATATTTTGATATAAAAGAAGTATTTAGATTAAAATTATTATAATATATGGTATGTGATGGTTGTTATTATGATCAAATATGATTATAACTAAGATGATTATGAATAATCAAAGAATTCATATAAGTATAGTATATAAAATCTGATGAATTAAATATGAATTTAAAACTGGATTGGAATTAAAACTCTAGAAGTTTGGAAAAGTGTTTGAAAATAAATTTTGGATTATATATATGGAAATTTTAAGATCCTGGATGAGTTTAGAAATATTTTGCAAGTATTGTAAAGGATATTTTGAAATAATTTCAAAATGAAAGTGTTTGAAAATGAGTTTTGAAAGTGATATATTATTGAAATCACTTCGGTTGCTGGAAAATAATACCAATGATGGATGGCCACATCATCAGTATTCATTTTCGAGATTCTAAGTGATGGATTACTACCAAAGATTTGGTTTGAATTGTTTTGAGGAAATAAGTTGTTCAGAAATTCAAATGTTTTGAATTGCTATTATTATATGTAAATATATATATGATTTCAAACTGATTGGAAATAAAACCCAGAAATTTGAATTCTGAAATTTTAGATTTTACGAAGTTAAATAAATTGAAATGGTAAAAGTGAATAAATAAATTAGAATTTAACTTATACTAAGTTAAATAAAATTGGTCTAGATTAGAGATAATCTGGAACGGAATTGGATTGTTGAGTAAGAATTTGAAATTTAGATGGGAACTGGAGTTTGAAATGGAATTTGGCTTAGGCATAAGTAATTGATTGGATTTGAGGTTAAATTGATTGGAGATCAATTGGGAATGCATGGATATATGTGAAGTGGTAGAAAATGGAAGAGATAAAGTTGAATGCCCGACAAAAGGTACAAGTTTATATTATATTTGAGTATGAGAATTATAAGCCTTTTTAGCATGCCGCTTAACTGTTTGATTTTCTTTTGAATTGGAAAAGGCCTAGGGAGGCGAGTTGTAGTTCTACCGATTTAGCCGTGCAAAGGAGACGCTGGCGAAATTTTTCAAAAATTTAAGATGTTAGAAATTTTCAGGGTTTTTGAATTTTTTTTGTTAATAGGAATAAATTAATATCTAAATTGGAATTAATTGGTTCAATTGAAACTGAAAGTAAAACAAATCATTTTGACCTGGTTAATGGAGATTTATAACATTTTTCCTTACCTTATTAATTTTTGGGACGAAATTCTTTTAAGGGGGAAGAAATGTAACGACCCGGATTTTTAGCAATTTAATAATTAATCAATTTAATTATTTTAATACAGTGGGTTGATAATTTAAATGGTTTGAATATAAATAATTTTGATTATTTAATTATTATCAATAATAGAATGATATATTTAATTCTGAAATAGTCGGAATGGGTTGAAATTGTAATAGTTTGAAAATTAGATAATGTAAGATATTTAGACGAGTTTATATTCGAGTTATAATAACGAACATATTAATTAAATGACGGTTGAACGTATTAATTATAATATAATTTAAAACGAGCTTGTAACGTTGTGGTAGTTTGAAATATTGAGTTTTGAACTTTAAATGACTAACGGGGTTCGTTATAAGTCAGATTTCTTCGAAACAAGAAACGTTTGAATCTATGAAACAATATTTTTCTAATGGAAGTGAAAAATCGAGATTTTGCCCAATGGATTGTAAGTTATTTCCAGATCAATTTTTCAGAAAGTCGCTGTGAAATCATTTATAAACCATAACGATTTATTTAATATAATAAAGTATTGGTTTTGAATTTGGACAAGATCTCTGAGACGTAATTATAATTTAATTTTTAGAATTTTATTGTAATTTTTAATTTGAAAAATAAGCAATTTTTTATTTGGAGTATTTAACACCCTATATCGGCATTTTGGGAATTTCACCAAATAAGCTATCTTATCTATATTATTACATTTTTAGGATCGTGGAACATTGCTCGTCACAACAGTATTTTTATAATCGTCCGTAGCGGCTCGAACATGAATGAAATTTTATGTAATGCGGTACACTAAAATTTTAAAACCATAAAAATACATTTTTTTCGTAATTTTTTTTGCCAAGTACCATATACCTATGGTTTTCTGTCAGACACTATGACAATTAATCTCGACCTACTTTAACGATTTAAAAAGAATAACCTATGAAGTGAAAACTCTTCACATAGCAACATCTAACCTATTCCCCTAATACTTCAATGCCAAGTAATATTAGCTTATATAAATACTGCTTCATCTTTTCTTACTCTTCTTCTGCGAACAAAACCAAGTTTCATGGTGACTAAAAAGATTCAAATCATATTCTTTTCTCCACTAAAATACCTCGAAATAAATACACTCAAATTGCTGATGAGATTCTCTTCGGTTTCTTATGTTTTATTGAGCTCAGACGATATTGGTTTCATTGATTTGTGAGCAGCGTCTAGATCATTTTCGAGCAGTAGACTAAGGTTGGTTGTAGTTCGAGATGTAGGGAGTCGGAAAATATTTTGGCGATGCAGCTGCATTCAAGTGGGTGAGGCGCAACCATGTGATCTTTCTGGTGGATTTCAGTGGTATTTCGGTTCGATATTCACAGATTTTCGTGGCCCACCCTATAGCGACGAGTTTTGATTGGCGCGCCGGTGTGGAGTGTGAAGGTGATGGTGGAAAGGAAGGTAGGCAGAGGAGCATTTCAGTGGAGTTGGCGGAGGAATGGGGACAACAGTGTATGTAGGAAACGAAAAATGGTGGATGGTGGGAGTTGTTTAAAGTGATGCTGGATTTGATGAAGATTTTAACGTGGAGTTTAGTGATGGGTTTGGTTCTGGTTTTAGTGGAGGAAACAAGGAGAATGGGAAGAGAGTAGAGGTTCCATGGCCATGCTTCGTGAGCAGGTTCGCAAGTCTTAAAATGGGGAAGAAAGATGATTTGCAGGTCTGGGTTTTTAACAAAGGGGGATGGGCCGCATTGTTTTAAAATGAAGCCCAGTTTTTTAATATATATATATATATATATATATATATATATATATATATATATATATATAAGGAGCAGCATGAATGTTTGGTTTGGGATAATGGGCCGCTTGGAAAGAAAAGAGGAGTAAGGCGTATTTAAAATAATATTTAGTTTAAATTATAATTAAAATAGCACACAAACTTATAATTTTAATATCTTTTACGTACGTTATTAGAATTTCGCAAACTCGGATCCGTAGTGATCGTACGATCATAGGCTACATGATGAAGCTGGTTTGAAGTCATTTGGAGGTTGTTATCATTTTAGGCAAATAAAAACGCCTAACCAAACCTATCGAACGTAAACCGTTATTTAACGATTTATGACCAAGATGAGTAAAGTCACTAACTCTGTCGTTGATTTGCTAATTAATGGGTTGAAATAATATATACAGTTATATATATATACACATATATATATACACACACCAACTGTTGATTGAATACCGATTTTGGGTATTTTTATATTTCAAGTTAATATGAAAATTGGGATTTATTTATATTGATTAACGTCTTTGGATGTAGGGAAACAGGTTGGAGGGATCCAACTGGATTCCTCAACAATTTTATTGTTGTTTTTCATATATTGTATTATATGATGTGACAAATAATCTGGTGTTGATTATTGTGTGTTTGGGATGTTGAATAACATTGACCCTGAAAATATCGATATTTAAATACCATAAATTTTATTGGAAAAGGATTTGAGATTTAAAAAGGGAAAATCTATTTTTAAATAGAAGTTGAATTTCGAATAAACTAGAATACAATAACTTGTTTTAATTATGTTAAAACAAGTATTTTATTTATAAACAATGTTTTAGAAATAAAGTGGAATAATTATTATAAAATAATTTGAAAATATAAGGATGAATTGTGGAAGGGAAAATTGGGAAATCATTTAAAAAGGGAATGATGAAATTATTTCGATGTTCGAAATGTGAATAGGATTGAAATAAATCCGTAAGGATTTATAATTAAAATTCGACCGTGTCGAATATTATAAAAATTATTTTCATAAATTATATAATGAAATCCATAAGTTGACAAGATAATTGATATTGGGATTTATTATCGAATATGTAATCGAGATTAAGTTATAACTTGTAAACGGAGTTTATGAAATGAAATATGAAGTCCAAAATAACAAGATAAAAATGGAATTTTAAACTGTAATGGTATTTATTATTTAAATCAAGATTTGATTTAATAAAATGAGTCTACATTTCTATAGAGGAATAATATTCACATTTTAAAGTGCATAATGATTTAAAAGCAACGTTTTGTAGATTTAATTGGTTATAAAAGGAAATTGGCAAATATTTGAAGTGATAAATTCAGACGTGAAATTTAGAAATTGAGTTGATCTGAAACAGTGAAATTTATTCCGGTGTTCGGAATGTTGATCGAATAGAGATTTAATCGAGAGAGAGTTATAAGTTGACATTCGATTATGTTGAATCTAGGAAGGCACTATTGACTTTTCGTTTTTAATTAAGATTATTTATTCAATTAAATATCATTTATTTATTCTAAATAAAGAATAAAAGTTATATTTTAAAATATTTTGGAAGCAGGTATTATAACGTTATCGTTATAATCAATGTTTTATACAACGTCGTTTAATTCTATATAAATGGATCTTGGAAATGTTTTCAAAATACAACCAGTGATATTTTCGAAGTATATAAAATGAAATGATTTTGGAGTTAAGAATGGAGTTAAATAAATCAGAAACTGACTAGAGATTAGTTGGGTTGAATGGCTTTCTGAATATCGATCTGATGTTGGTTTCGGCCTTCGGGGTTAATACTTAGGGAGTTGTTCTCTTACTAGTTTACAGTTGGGGACTGATGGATGTAAAAGAATAGTGATGCGTGAATAAGATATGGAAATGTTTTCCAATGTTAATAACATATATTTTTAAGAAATCATGAGAGGTTAAGCAAGGGGGAAAAATATTTGGGTAAAGATATTTAAGGAAATTGGGAAATAAAATGATTATTGATAAATCTATTTAAAGGGCAAAGCGTTGATTGATGATTGTTTGGTAAGATTTCCATTTGTAAATATGACCGTTGTTTGTATGTACGTTTTCTTTTGATGGTTAAATAATCGGCTATCAAAGTTTTTAACCATTTCCGCTGTCAATACGGAGAGGCCGGGATCAGATTTATTATCTGAAAACCACTACAGATGGGCATTAGCATTGCGAATCAAATATGATGAAGATAATTGAAGACGAAGTTTATGCAAGGGCTGTTCTGGTGATCCTAGGTAGAAATTACCTAAGATGGATTTACAGGGTAGTGCCTTCGGTTTGTCCAGACCCAGGACAACTTGAATGGACGAATGTCTGACAGAGTATATCTAATAGATCTCGTAAGTTGATCTCTTTTAACGTATTTACGTTGGTGGCGAAGGAATTCATTTCTCTTGGCTTTATACTTGTGGTATTTTTGGAGAAATCCATTTGTGATTTGGCGGGTATGATGATGTGGCATTTAAAGTAAACAAAGATGTGATCTGTATAATGGTACGTTATGACCGCAAGCCTCATCAACCGGGAAATGACAAAAATCGGGCAGGCAACATGGCTAAGTGGGTCGTCCCAATTAGGGTATATTGTCACCATCTAGAGAATATTCATATTTGTTACTTCTTTTCATTTCTGTATCTCCCGGGAACGGTTATGTTGGTATACCAACCGTAAGGTGACAATATATTCAGAACATTCAAGTGAAATGAATGGCCGGTCATGTGTGGCTGAGTTGCAAGATGTTTTTTTTGAACTCCAGTGTATCCCCTCTAGAGTACACTGATAGGAAGGTGGTTCCATACCTTGTCATAGTTGGAAATCCGTTCTCCAATAAGAGCCCACGGTTTTGATTGTATATTATATATGTGGAGCGTGAGATGCAAGCGTTTCGCTAGATTGTTATTTCCTTGTATTCGACACTATTATAATATCATAATAATGTTGATTTTAAGGAAGTTTTGGGCTATCGTAGGGTAAAATGCATCCGTGTTTATGTGTGGATCGGTCTTACGATTATCATTTCTTTTAAAGGTGTAACGACCCGGATTTTTTTTTGACCGTTCAAATCGACAATAATATATATATATACCAAATACTCGTCTTCGTCCTCCAAGCTGTTGAAAATCTTCGTTAACTGCAGCATCTGTTGACCTGAGCATATTACATGAAAGAAACACAACAAACACCCGGATCAGCACTAAATCATTCTCATATTAGTCAAATCAAAATACGAAATAACTTAAGTGTCATGGGTGCAGTAACTCAAGAGATGTTACGGGATTTTTCCATCTCTCAAGGATCCGTGAAACAAATATATACATAGTATAATACGCTATATGATAATGTCTATTCAGTAAAGTAAATACCATAAAAATAGCGTAAGCGGGATTACCATATTACCCTTACGCCATTTACAAGCATCAACAGTCTATATAGTACCATAAATTCACAGTACTGATGTTATCAGAGGACACTCCATAGAAGGCAATGCTAAATCAAAATTGTATGGGGCTCGATATGGATCAATATGACAAGGCACTCGAGGCAATGCCCAGGGTAGGATTCTACCAATTACACTCCCGGACCGGTGGTAACGCATAACAGCCACTACCGCCCACGTCGGATCACACTCCCAAAATCATAAATGGGCCCGATCGTCATCATCATCATCATAGTCATAGAAATAGTATCGAAGAAGTGTGTCCGATCGAAGGTGCTATCTCAATTAGCCAAGGTATAGCTCCTGTTTTAGTCATTTCAATTCTGACCCGAAGGTCAGGGCTATTTCGTCACCATTCATCTTCTTCGGTTCAATAATCGCCTCCAAGTCATCATACTCATTCTGGATACGTCATAACGTTCACAGTTGTCAAAGTGGTATCGACGCTGACAGAGAGTATGCCATTTGTCGACTCTGGTCTCTTTAACAACCACACTTACATTTTCCACATCGGTTGGTTCTTTTACTTTTCACAAAGGTTCGTTTCATATCAAAATATCGTATTTCGTTTCGAACCATATTTATATTCAAAAGAATATAATTTTCATATCAACATATCATAATCATTCCAAAACGATTTATACTCTAACTAGAATATATTCATTTCATTATATTATAATCATATAATATTTCACAAAAATCGATTTATGGTCAGAATCCATTCATATTCAAATGGAATATATATTTTCATAACAACCTATTTAATCATTTTGGAGACCCATTTATATTCAAGTAGAATATAAGAAATATTATAATCGTTTATTATAAATTAACATTCAGTAGAATATAACTTCATCTGAATCATGGTTTAAATCAAACAATTTCCATTTGGAAGAATTCACAAATTTTGTAATATAACTAGAAGAACAGATAATTATAAATAAAACCCTTATATAAAATTTATATGAAATAAAATAGTTAGAATATAAAAAGTGAAATTTAAACCGTTATACATATAAATACATAAAACTTTACTAAAATAATTCAGATCTTTAAAGAAAATATATTTATCGGTTATCAACATATTTCTTTAAATAAAATCTCCATCGAAAAGAATTTCAAATATTAAAAATCATTTAACCAACCGATGTCCATACATAATTTGCTACCCTATGGCCAAGTGATTTTTAAATTTAATTCCTCGATATTCAGGGATGGATCTTTCATTTCAATCCAAATTAGGGTCACAGAGATTTATAATTTTACTCTGTGTTGTTAATTTATTTAAATCGATTAATCCCGGGTTCATTCGATGCCCGCAACATCAAGGATAAATGGGATTAATCATCACAATGAACATGCAAATACACCATACTGAATATGGAGCATTAACAGTGTCAACATCAATTCAGTAATAAATTCAACCAAAAATCTATTACAACCATTCCATCAAATTTATCAGTATTAACTGTTCCACGGATTATCAAGAATCAAAATTTCCCATTTGAAATTTAACTAAATTAAATAACTAATTATCGATCTAGTTTGCATGTTAACACACTTGCATATCAAATTTAAGCAATCGATTCAACAGCCAATCACAACCATGCAACCAAACTTATTTCATAATTTAATTCAATAAATATGGGAATAATTCAGTTCGGTGTGAGCAATAAAATCACTCACCTTTGCTTCTCAGTTGATCGAACGTCCAACTAAAGGCCAAAATTTGACAATATCTAATTGCAGTGAAACCAGCGTCAAAACGTCCGCAATTCCGCCCCGATCCCAACGCACCCAACCGCGTCCAAATCCGAGTTCATACGCAAAAGTTATTAGCGTTTAATCATTTGAAATTTTAAATTATATAAAAATAAGAAAACAATCCTCACCAATAACGCTTTGCCACGTCATCATACCCCCTTCTTCCCGCTTCCGTTCTCTTTCTGCTACAGGAACATGCGCGCACAAAACCCATCAGCCTCCCATTCTTTGACCGTCGATTTCTCCCTCCTCAGCCCGCCTGAGAACCTCCAACCACCCTAAATCAGAAGCCCATCGACCTGCGCGCCTGACCTTGTCCTCGCCGTGACCAGCGATTGGCCCAAGCTCCGCCAGCGAACCAATGAACCCACCGGCCTTCGAACCCTAAACCGTCAAATTCGCCACCCACACTGACTTCCAGCCTATGCCGCCACCATCGTTGACTTTGTATGGCTATCCTCGACAATACCCATATCTCAATTTCCCCGATTAGCTCCAGGATCTAAAAACCCCCAATTCGAAAACTAGGGTTTCGAAAATCAGAATCTTTGACCATAAATTCCAGCCAAACGAACCACTACATGTCGAAATTAATGACTCCACCAGCTTCGTATCGTCGAGCTCTTCGAAATGGTATATAATACGCTAGGGTTTGCGTAGATTTGAAATTAAAGTTTGAAATTTTAATTCTAATCTAGGGTTAGAATTTGTTTCTGCCATTTGAGAAAGAAATTGGCAGATAGAAAATATACATGGATGAGAAATGAGTTGGTGAGGTTAGGATGGATTTATATATATATTTATATGAGGCCCAACTATGAGAAACACCCAATTATCCAATTATCTAGATCTCTTTCACACTTTCTCTCGTACGGTCAAACGACAAGTCGGATTGTAACGCAAATTGAAATCCTATCATAATTCACCGTTCCGGTTCCGATGAGACTTGTTTCGTCGGATTCCGAGACAGTTGCTATAACTGTTAAATTTTCACAGTTAATTAATCAATAAAATATTCAATTATTTAGTTAACTGTTTTAATTCACTTTAAATATTAATAAAATTCCATTTTAAATCAAATTATAACTTGAATAAATTTTATAAATTGATTTCACAAATATTAAGCTCCCGGATTCAATTCTTGATGAATTAAAAAAAAACTGAATCCTAATTAAAATTTAAATAACTCAATTCTGTTCAATTCCATTAATATTAAATTCAAAATTTCAATTCATTATCAATATAACTAAACTAAAATTTCATTTACTCAAGGCAATTTGCTTTATTACTATTATCATTAAAATAACTTTTAACAACCTTGTAAATATATTTCAAGTATTTAGATTCCCAAATTTGATTATTTGAATTTAAATTTGAATTTGAATTTCAAAGTTTAACTTAAACAACTTAATTTTATTAAATCACTTAAATATGAAAACCCAAATTACAACATTTCTAAACAAAGCTAAATTTGAATCTGTTCATACTCAATTCAAACAATCATTATCACTAAATCAACAAAATTTGATTTTTTTCCCAAAATTATTCCGCTTTATTTATCTTAAATCGAAATTTAAATATACAGAAAATATGGGATGTTACATTCTCCCCCACTTAAAAATCTTTTCGTCCTCGAAAAGAGAACGAAATAAGGTATTAAACAAATCAAACCTTCAAATCCATACTTATAAAATAGTATTTATAAGATAAGTTATATATAGTTAAAAAAATTTCATAAATTTTCTAACTCCCGAAATCACGGAAAATTTCGGCAGCATCTCCTTTGTACGGAGAGGTCCGGAAAATCACAACATATATAAAATTCAAATATACATCTCATCATTCGACGAGGCATCCCAAAATGGGGAAAACACCATATATATGTAACTACAAAACTATGTAACTCAAATACATACCTTCTTAGAGTTTATTTGCATTTTTATTTACCTTAGCATTTAGCGTTTAGCGCAAGCGAGCTCCGAAGCGTAGTGCGACTTCCTTACACTTGCTACATACTCACATACACATAAGAATCAAACATATATACAATATATAGCAATTGTATACAACTTACACAACATATATCAACCATTTCAACTATAAAACCAAAATGTTAACGACAGACCAATGAACAAATTGAGGGTTATCACCCCCTTGATGAGGGAATTTTACTAAAACATACTAGGAAAAAGTTATAGCATTTGTTTCAGGCTTTCCGAATTGTCCGGATTCATCGAATTCGTATAAATCGTTCAAAAGTTATGACTATTTTAGTGAAGGCGAACACCTCGGCCCATACACTGAAAAATGCTGGTTTGAGATGTTCAACCCAATTTTTAATCCTTTAAACATAAAAATTTCAGCAACCATATTAAGTAAAAGTTTTAGTTCAGATTCTGGCCTTTCCGAATTGTGCTCGGACATTAAAATCTGACATTCCGTTAGGAAGTTATGGCCAAAACTATATCGACATACACTTCAGTTTTAAATTTTATGCGCACTGAACTACCACTAATGCTTGGATTTCAACCTAATAAACATGAAAATTATACAGGGCCCTATTAACAGATGTTTTAGTTCAGGTCCTAAGGTTTCCAAATTGTCTTGAATTATCGAATTCCGATCATCCAATCAAAAGTTATGATTATTTTACTACAGCCTATTGAACATTTCAGATTTTCGCATGAACGTCGGTTTATTTTATTTGGAGTTTCAACCTTTCGGGTTCCAAAACTTTGGTAAATCTTTAACACTTAAAATTCGTTATCACTTCATTATTCGAGAAATGGATTCACATTGAATGGCTTACTCTATTTCGATATTTCTATTCATTTCTCGTTTCATTCAAGTATTTAATTTCAAATAAACTTGAATTCATTCTAATTTCTTCCAATTATCTTGAGTATGATAACTCATTAATTCATTAACATGGTTTAACTTGCCAAATTTCATGACCCTTTTCTTTCTCTAAGTACTTAATTCTCAATTGATCTTCATACGGTCTTTTAACTTAACCTTTATTGGTTCAATCCATTCGACTCGACTAAATTCAGCTTCATTTCCTAGTTCATTTGCCAATTCCACTTACATTCATTCAACCATTTTCCTATTCTATTATTCTTATTTCCATTTCCACTTAAAGTTTATTCCTTTTACTCAATCTATTTATTCGACTTTCAAATTCTGAATTGAGTTAAGGATGGTTTATATAATTCAAATTTTATATTCATCTCTCAACTCTTATTATTCGATTCCTAAGTGAAGTTTATCGAATTCAATTCATTTACTCAACTCAATCTATATTCTAATTGACAAGAGTATTTACATTCCTTTCATTTCATTTTTATTACCCATATTTACATTCGACATCTTGTCCTAAATAGGTTTACCCATTTAGATTTTTATATCTTCATCTCATATATACATTACTTCACCACTTAATTTTTCCCTATTTTAATTTATTGACGGTTCACATTTCATTAATCAACATAAATTTATTCAACTCTTTCTTAATGTACTTGTTAGTTACTCAAGCCATGAGTGGTCATCTTTATTACACAACCAAAATTTCCCAAATTCATTTTAGTTGGCTTAGTTGAATTATATTCCGCGGTTAATTTCAATTTCTTTTAACATCATTATCGACCAATCTTGGAATTTATTTGAACTTAATTATCGCTCATGCTTAAGTACTTCAATGACCGTATCTCTCCTCTTAAAACTTAAGTCCATTCCTAGTTTCAAAGTCTAAAATTTTAATGAATCGAGTTACCTCAATATTTAAATCCATATTATTAGTTAAGATAAACTTAAATACTTTGATTCCGGGTTTTAAACCAAGCCTAAAATAACCTATATGTTTATATTATTTTATAGAAAAACATATCATATAAAATTTTAAATCCAAATCTTTAATTACCAAAACATAGCATTTTTTTCAAAGTATGTTAAATTTACATTTCAACTTTAAATAACATATTCTATTACTTTTATATACATTTATACCATATGGAATTTGAATCCAAAATCCTTTGTCAAACAAGTTATAATAACCATTGAGTGATCTTCCCCACTTAAGCTCTTCAGAATAAACATCGAAAATGTGTGCACTCATTTCCGAAGTCATTTCTAAGGTCTAAGTAGGGATTACACTCTTATTTCGTTTAAATATCTTTTTTTTTGAAAACTATTTCCACAACTATTTCTTATAATACAAATTTTTTTCCAACTTAGAAAAAAAAGTACTTCAAAGGCCTCCCAGCATCAAGTTTTCCAAGTCCAATTTTATTTTAGATCACAACCAATTTATACTTAAAGGCATCGTTTCATTTTCAAATATATTTTTTAACCATTAAATTTTTCGTTAGATTTATTATTAAATCAACCATAATGGATAATGACTTGATATTATTACCTTCTAACGACCAATGCATATACACTAAAACTAATAATAACATATTTGATATATTTAAAAATATAATCGAAAACCATATTATGTCGATCCATTCTACTCGATTATTTAGAAATTCCTATCGATTCTATGGCGTCCTATAAATCGACCAGAATCCATAAATATTTAACAGAACAAGTCAACACAATGTAAAACCAAGTTATATCAAAAATACAAGTACGCTCTCTCATATCACTCAAACCCATTCTAGGGCGTTTCTAACCCCATCTCTAATGAGTTATTTCCCAAACAGAGCCAAGGTTATCGCTAACCATCACTTTGATTCCAAATGTGACGACTCGAATTTTTTTTTGACCGTTCAAATCGACAATAAACCACACATGTCGACCCAAACAAATCATAAATACAGGCAGTTATTGGGAAAAGAAGAAAAAGAAAAAAAAGGAGAAAAACAATCGCAGAACCTCACAGCGGAAGGACAACATATAATAAACAAATAATGGTTCAAAAGCATTAAAACATATACATTTGAGTTATACTTTCTCAGTCATCAGAGTTAAACTTGTACAAATACATACAGTAATACAGCGGAACATACATGTAATATATATATATATATATATATATATATATATATATATATATCCACACACACACCAAATACTCGTCTTCATCCTCCAAGCTGTTGAAAATCTTCGCTAACTGCAGCTTCTGCTGACCCGAGCGTATTACATGAAAGAAACACAACAAACACTCGGATCAGCACTAAATCATTCTCATATTAGTCAAATCAAAATACGAAATAACTTAAGTGTCATGGGTGCAGTAACTCAAGAGATGTTATGGGATTTTTCCATCTCTCAAGGATCCGTGAAACTAATATATACGTAGTATAATACGCTATTATGATAATGTCTATTCAGTAAAGTAAATATCATAAAAATAGCGTAAGCGGAATTACCATATTACCCTTACGCCGTTTACAGGCATCAACAGTCTATACAGTACCGTAAATTCACCGTACTGGTGTTATCAGAGGGCATTCCATAGAAGGCAATGCTAAATCAAAATCGTATGGGGCTCGATATGGATCAATATGACAAGGCACTCGAGGCAATGCCCAGGGTAGGATTCTACCAATTGCACTCCCGGACCGGTGGTAACGCATAGCAGCCACTACCGTCTACCTCGGATCACACTCCCAAAATCATAAATGGGCCCAATCGTCATCATCATCATCATAGTCATAGAAATAGTATCGAAGAAGTGTGTTTGATCAAAGGTGCTACCTCAATAGTCACGGTATAGCTCCTATTTTAGTCATTTCAATTCTGACCCGAAGGTCAGGGATATTTCGTCATCGTTCATCTTCTTCGATTCAATAATCGCCTCCAAGTCATCATACTCATTCTGGATACGTCATAACGTTCACAGTTGTCAAAGTGGTATCGACACTGACAGAGAGTATGCCATTTGTCGACTTCAGTCTCTTTAACAACCACGCTTACATTTTCCACATCGGTTGGTTCTTTTACTTTTCACAAAGGTTCGTTTCATATCAAAATATCATATTTCGTTTCGAACCATATTTATATTCAAAAGAATATAATTTTCATATCAACATGTCATAATCATTCCAAACCGATTTATACTCAAACTAGAATATATTCATTTCATTATATTATAATCATATAATATTTCACAAAATCGATTTATGGTCAGACTCCATTAATATTCAAATGGAATATATATTTTCATAACAACCCATTTAATCATTTTGGAGACCCATTTATATTCAAGTAGAATATAAGAAATATTATAATCATTTATAATCGATTAACATTCAATAGAATATAACTTCATCTGAATCATGGTTTAAATCAAACAATTTCCATTTGGAAGAATTCACAAATTTTGTAATATAACTAGAAGAATAGATAATTATAAATAAAATCCATATATAAAATTTATATGAAATAAAATAGTTAGAATATGACAAGCGAATTTAAACCGTTATAAATATAAATACATAAAACTTTACTAAAATAATTCAAATAATAACATATAGTAAAATTTATCTATAAACAAAATAGTATATAATTTACAAAATTTTACAAAATAGCTTTTAAACAATATAATAAAAATTGTTTGTAAAACAACGATATATGTATAGTTTTAATAAAATAAATCTTTAAACCATGATTGTTCTTTCTCCCAATTCCAATAACTTGAAATCTACACTCCAGTCTTGATGGACTTCATTAAATTTTCATATCTAGTTTCAACACCATTCAAACCAACCCTTCGATTAAGAAGATTCAAATCCATATTCATTTAGAGTTAAACAACCCCGCGTATCATCAATTACCTTTATTCCTAAAAATTAAATTCAATGGGAATTTATTACATTCAAACCTACATCATTTATTTGAATAATTCCAAATCGTATTAAATCAAATAATTCCAAATCATATACAATCCCAGTTTAAAATATTCCTCATTTGTTTTGGGAAAATTTCCTTAACCATTTCAATACACTTCCAAGGTTCAGATCTTTAAAGAAAATATATTTATCGGTTATCAACATATTTCTTTAAATAAAATCTCCATCGAAAAGAATTTCAAATATTAAAAATCATTTAACCAACCGATGTCCATATATAATTTGCTACCCTATGGCCAAGTGATTTTTAAATTTAATTCCTCGATATTCAGGGATGGATCTATCATTTCAATTCAAATCAGGGTCACAGAGATTTATCATTTCACTATGTATTCTTAATTTATTTAAATCGATTAATTCGGGGTTCATTCGATGCTCGCAACATCAAGGGTAAATGGGATTAATCATCACAATGAACATGCAAATACACTATACTGAATATGGAGCATTAGCAGTGTCAACATCAATTCAGTAATAAATTCAACCAAAAATCCATCATAAACCATTCCATCCAATATATCAGTATTAAGTGTTCCACGGATTATCAAGGATCAAAATTTCCCATTTGAAATTTAACAAAATTAAATAACTAATTATCGATCTAATCTGCATTTAACACACTTGTATATCAAATTTAAGCAATCAATTCAACAGCCAATCACAACCATGCAACCAAACTTATTTCATAATTTAATTCAATAAATATGGGAATAATTCAGTTCGGTGTGAGCGATAAAATCACTCACCTTTACGTCCTCAATTGATCGAACGTCCAACTGAAGGCCAAAATTTGACAGTCTCCAAATGCAGCGAAACCAGCGTCAAAATGTCCGCAATTCCTCCACGATCCCAACACACCCAACCGCGTCCAAATCCGAGTTCATACGCAAAAGTTATTAGCGTTTAATCATTTGAAATTTTAAATCATATAAAAATAAGAAAACAATCCTCACCAATAACGCTTTGCCACGTCATCATACCCCTTCTTCCCGCTCCCATTCTCTTTCTGCTACAGGAACATGCGCACACAAAACCCATATGCCTCCCGTTCTTTGACTGTCGATTTTTCCCTCCTCGGTCCGACAGAGAACCTCCAACCACCCTAAATCAGAAGCCTATCGACCTGCGCGCCTGACCTTGTCCCCGCCGTGACCTCCGATTGGCCCAAGCTCCGCCACCGAACCAATGAACCCACCAGCCTCCGAACCCTAAACCATCGAAATCGCCACCCACACTGACTTCCAGCCTATGCCTCCACCATCATTGACTTCGTATGGCCATCCTCGACAATACCCATATCTCAATTTCCCCGATTAGCTCCAGGATCTAAAACCCCCAATTCGAAAACTAGGGTTTCGAAAATCAGAATTTTTGACCATAAATTCCAGCCAAACGAACTTCTACATGTCGAAATTAATGACTCCACCAGCTTCGTATTGTCGAGCTCTTCGAAATGGTATATAATACGCTAGGGTTTGCGTAGATTTGAAATTAAAGTTTGAAATTTTAATTCTAATCTAGGGTTAGAATTTGTTTCAGCCATACGAGAAAGAAATTGGCAGATAGAAAATATACGTGGATGAGAAATGAGTTGGTGAGGTTAGGATGGATTTATATATATATATTTATATGAGGCCCAACTATGAGAAACACCCAATTATCCAATTATCTAGATCTCTTTCACACTTTCTCTCGTACGGTCAAACGGCAAGTCGGATTGTAACGCAAATTGAAATCCTATCATAATTCACCGTTCCGGTTCCGATGAGACTTGTTTCGTCGGATTCCGAGACAGTTGCTATAACTGTTAAATTTTCACAGTTAATTAGTTAATAAAATATTCAATTATTCAGTTAACTGTTTTAATTCACTTTAAATATTAATAAAATTCCATTTTAAATCAGATTATAACTTGAATAAATTTTATAAATTGATTTCACAAATATTAAGCTCCCGGATTCAATTCTTGATGAATTTAAAAAAAAAACTGAATCCTAATTAAAATTTAAATAACTCAATTCTGTTAATTCCATTAATATTAAATTCAAAATTTCAATTCATTATCAATATTACTAAACTAAAATTTCATTTACTCAAGGCAATTTGCTTTATTACTATTATCATTAAAATTAACTTTTAACAACCTTGTAAATATATTTCAAGTATTTAGATTCCCAAATTTGATTATTTGAATTTAAATTTGAATTTCAAATTTTAACTTAAACAACTTAATTTTATGAAATCACTTAAATATGAAAACCCAAATTACAACATTTCTAAATAAAGCTAAATTTGAATATGTTCATACTCAATTCAAACAATCATTATCACTAAATCAACAAATTTTGATTTTTTTCCCAAAATTGTTCCGGTTTATTTATCTTAAATTGAAATTAAAATATACAGAAAATATGGGATGTTACAAAAGGGATTTTTAAAAGTTAAACTAGGTGATTGGAGTTTACTCACACCAGTCCCATGACTGACCCAGAGTTTATTTTGTTTTGTTTTACCCTAACTCTTGGGTGCCCAAATTTGTACGGGCAGTCAAGTAGTCGGGATTTTACAGATATATTTGGAGGAGCTTGGAGCAGAAGGCTTCAATGTTAGACATATATGGAGTTTATTTCCGCAGCGATATGTTATGTGTTGTACTCTGGTGATATATGTAATTGCAAATACAATTTTGTATTTCAATGTTGTTATATAATATATTTTATTTGTTCTGTTATGAGATTCGTGTTTACTCTGATTTTGTTCTGTTGTGATCTTCTTCTATTCTAACTTTCTTTCTTTCTATTTTTCACCCTCTAACTTCTTACTATTAACGATTTGGCATTTCCGATGCTTGAATAGTCGATATGGTGTTATATGTCGATTTTCAGGGTCGAAAATCCTTGTTCGTTACATGATACTCGTTTGTTGAAATCATTTGAAATTTTTGATATCGTGAATCTCACACACTTCTTAGATTTGAAATTAATAATTTTGTGCGATCGATTCTTTATATCTAAAAATTTACATTTATTCAAGTGATTTCAAACAAACCGCTTTAATTTTGGATCATGAATATCTCTCAAACTTGATGTAAATATTCTAAAAATTTCTCTCGTGTTTGTTAGAAATAATTGTGAAAATTCTTTGAAAATCTGGTCTTGAAACTCACTGTTATTTCATGATCTTTTGGCTTGAATATTTGATTGTTTGAAATCATTTGAAATTGTTGATCTCATGAATCTCACACAAATCTTAGATTTGAACTTTAAAACCTAGTGTGATCGATTCATTGAATCTTGAAATTTTCATATTCCTTAAAATGATTTCAAATAAACTGTATCTTTAAATCTTGGATCATGATTTGCCTTCTTGGACTTGTTGTAATTTTTTCTAAAAAACTTTCTTGTGAAACTTATTCTGAATCTGTCTTGCTGCTCTGATAAAAGGAATCATTTTTGAAATTTGTTTGATAACTGCTTGATTTGGTAAAAAATGTTTACTGCTCTGATTGATGGAATTTCTTGGGCTTGATAGTTAGATATTGTTGTTTGAGGTACCTTTGTTAGCCACCAAGGTGGTATTAAAATCCCCGTAAGCTGAGACCACAAGTGGTATCATCCTTAAATGCTTTGAAATTTTCTCACTCATCTGTTTGATTCATTATACTCTTTTTCATCTTGTATAGATTTCTTTTTATTTCCCTTGTCTTGTATAAATCCTTCTAATTCCCTCTTATGATTGATTTTTCAATTTTAAAATTATTTATGGACTATTTATTCAGAAATCGAAATCAATAACAAAATTTGAACTATAATTAGAATTCATTAGAATTATTATCTGATTTTGAAATTTTGATGAGTAGTGACTACAGTATATTTCACAACAAGAGGAAATTTTATTTAGATCTTCATGATGATTGAGCAGTTGTTATAGTATCTTTGAATTGGCATTTATTTCTTGAACATCTCCTTTATCTACCATTATTTTTCCATCCATCATGATTTTATATTAATGTGAGAGTTTAATATTTTTAAAATCTTCTTGAATAAACAATAGAGATATTTCACAATCGTTTATGTATCTACAATATTTCTATCATCCATATTGGTTTTATATATTGAGGAGTTTTTCTTTTGGAACAGAAAATAATAAAAATATAATATTCATAAGTGTTTCTCTAACTTCATTTAAAAATCCAAGCTCTGGCCAAGCATGATTATGAGATCACTTATATTTAAGCTGCAACTGACCTCATTTAAAAATCCAAGATCTGGTTATGCGTGGTCAGTGTGCTCTTAAATTAAAAGAAAAGGAAAAGTTAATAATTTGAATAAATAAAAATTTATATGACATTCTCCTTTGTGTGAAAAAACCAGTCGATCAATCCATTTTCTATTTTGTGAAATGTGTTAATATCTTATGATATATTATGATTTGTTGATTGATAGCTTTTGGGATTTAATATTTTTATATTTGGTCATTCAAATTGAATTTATAATCGTAGTCCAAATCCATCACTGTTTTGTACTTATTTTTATAAAAATTCTTTGGAAAATAATTGGAATCATATGTTTTAAAACTCTCTCCATTTATATAAATTTCGTCATAAATCATTCAATCTAAAATGTGAAATTTTCCACTAGTTCTTAGAATATTATGATTTTTGTTTGATTAATTGAGATTTACGATGAACGTTTTTCCTCTTAAGCTAATATTATATTTTTAGTCAAATTTTTCATCACTATTTTAATTTTTTGTATCCTTTTGATGATAAAAAGGGGAGAATGGTTTAAGATTTTGATCGATGATGAATATTCTTTGAATATTTTAATATTGAAGTTTCAATTATTGTTTTTTCACTGTCAAACACATTTATCATATTTTTATATTTTGATCTGGGGGTAGTTTTGTTGTAGGGGGAGCATACATATAGGGGGAGTTCAACAGTTCACTGTCAAACACAATTATCATTTTCAAAATCTTATTTTGTGTTTGTTATCATCAAAAGGGGGAGATTGTTATATATAACAATTCTATGATTTTTGTTTGATGATAACAAATATATATTTATTGTTATGAATGTGTGTGTATTGTACTGTTCTATTACATCACAGACGGAATAAAATATTTATATTTAAATAAAATACTACTGCACAAGAATTTAAATATTCAAACAGTATTTTATTAAAATACAATATTTTATTTCTTCATTTGAATAGTACATATTTCATAACTCCACTATTTGTACATTTCACTATAATACAATACATTCACATTCAGTTTCATCTGTCACACTGTTCCTTACTACAGAACACTCAACACTCAGTTGTACAAACTCTTATTCACATACATTTCTCTCTATCACTATTTTTACATTCACTCTCTTTTATATATACATTGACACATTGACATAGTCTAGGGTTCTGTCTTCTGTCAGCTTCACAGTCATTCTAGTCTTCTGCTTACATGTCAGAGAAACACACACATAGTCTGGAACAAAAATATTTTAAATTCTAGAAAATATAATTTTAATTTTAAAATTTATTTGCCTTAGAATTTTGGTGTGTTTTTCATTATTTTTCATGACTTGATCTGATTTATGTGGACATCCATCTATGTCTAGACAGCTTGTGATATTCACAGTGATACACTATTACTACCACAAGGTAGACATCTTATGTAGTGCTCATATATATAAACTGCACGTGCACTATACATGTATACACATGCATGTGTTCGTATATACACATATTTTTTGTGCTGGGGCAATATGGTCAGAAAAGGACAAATATATCAAGCGAGTTGTGATCAGGTGAAGCCCGACACACATGCATGGTGCATGGGTCAAGTTTCCATGAACAACACAAGGAGAACAATGAAGTGATAACACACACATATGTATACATATATATATATATACAAGTTTGTATATATACACACACACACGCACATGGTCAAGCCGATCCAAGTGTACGAGTATACAAATAAAATACAGTTTTCAAGCATGCAACAATAAACAAGCCAGGGTAAACATGACAGGTTTAAGAAATACATGCAAATGTCAACATGGCTTACTATAGCAAATGGTTCATCTCATATGAACATTCGAGGGCAAGTACAAATCGAGATGGCACATGCTATCGTTTTTAGCAACTCAAGTGTGCAAATGCAAAGCCAAGAAAATGGAGTGTATCAGATTCATATACTTGTACAAGCCGACTTAAAGCAAGTGGAAAGACAATAAATACAAGCTTGTCGAGTGCAAATCACCAAGGCCAAACATACACAAGAGTCCATACAGCAAGGAAGGTGCAAATTCATGAAAACCGGTTAAGAGATATCTCAACATGAATTTACTAAACAATCAGTATGTACAAAAAGTGAAACAACTCACAAGGCACACGACAAGGGACAGTGACACAACAAAACTGTTTTTGCACAACAGGCAGCATTAAGGACAAAGGAGTGCACAAAAAATTCAACTGTTTATGCAACAACCATGTGACTCAAAGTCACACAGAGTTCATTCCTAATACACAAAGGGTCATGCAAAAGGAACAATGCAACTTCGGTATGGAATGTAGCAGAAAACATCATCAAATACTAGCATATGGAGCAGTTTAGAAATAGATGTACAAATATATGGAACATGCCAATATATCATGCCAAACCACAATCAAGAACAAGTTGCAAGTATGTTTTTGTTGGCAATTGGAAAAAGGGGCAAGTAATTTTTATTCGAAAGTTTTCATTACCAAAACAAATTAATTTGTTTCCATTTTTTGAGCATTGAAATAAATGGCAAAACAATTCATGTGTTTCCAGAAATCAAAATACCGGTCTAAGGGTTAAAATCAATTCATTTTGTTTTCAGGCTATCAATAAGGAAAGTTCTTAAAATCTATCATACAAAATCTTGCAACACTCCATTGCCATGAAAACATATTTGAAAATCACATGTCATCAAAGAAGAACCATTCAAATTTATGTCCAAGAAATCACAGAAATGAGTCACGGCATGCAATTAGTTCCAAACGTTAACTGTATTGGATGAGCTAATTTTAGCAAAGATTCATCTTAACATATAAGGCAAGAAGAAATATATGTTTCCAGAATTGGCAAGCAATCAAATGTTTCCTCAAATGAATGCAATCCTGAAATTAAATCGACAAGGGAATATTTCGGCAATAACAACTTCGAGTATGCTATTTATGGCACGAAAACATCTCAACATTTTCTAGAAAACATTTTTTGGCAAGAAGAACAAATTTATTTTGCTTCCAGCATTTTCAGAAATCACAGAGTCATTTTTTAGCAAACTATTTATGGAAAACACAATTTATTTTTGCAAGAATTTTTAATTGATTCCAAAGATGGTAAAATTCAATCAATTATTCGCAAGGGGCCAAGAATGTATTTTCAGAAATCAAGCCGTGGACAAAATGGTTTTTTTGGCAAGAACTGTTTAAAATTGTTTCCAGCTTTCAATCTCAAACTCATGGCCATTTTTATCATTGTAACAATCTCGCAACAGTCATGGAAACAATCAAAGCAGAGGAAATTAAAGTCAGCAATCACGCAAGTATCAAAGCCAAAATCACGCAACAAAATCAGGACAAATCACTCAACAAAATCAGAGAGCTTAAGGATTTTTATAATCCTATTTATACCCCGAATCATCACAGACAAACATATCGATCGAAAATCAAAGCAACAAATTCAAAGAACAATTAGTGAATTATTTCAGAAAACTCACATATCTTTTCGATCGCCAGAGCCCAAATCTTTCATTAAGCAAGCCACATGAATTTGAATCCATAGGAGAATCAAATCATCAACAATCAATCGAGATTTGGGGATTTTAGAGAAACCCTAATATCATTTGAGTCGACTGACATTAAATAAGAAAGCAGAGCCAAAGTGAAAATAAGAAAGGAAATGGGTTGGCCTTGTTTATTTGTGTAAAAGTGGGTTTTATTTTTATATTGTTTTGTTTTTAATTTTTGTAAAATCGTCGTATTTATTTTTCTAGTTCTTTCTGTAAAAGCTTGGGTTGACTGGTTTGTCATTAAAACTAGGGTTTACTGGCTACGGGTTTGTAGCTGGGGGAAAATCTGATCTTGGGGATAAAGATCAGTCTAGGGCTTTGAGCGTAGGATTAGGATAGGAGTAGGGTTTGCGAGTTTACAGTGTTTTGTAAGCGGGATCTGTTTTAATACCTTGTAAAAATCTTGGAAATGCAGAAGTAGGTAGGGTTTGCCAAAGCTGGGTAAAATCTGTTTTATTTATTTCTTGTATTTAGTTTATCTGTTGCATTCTGTGTTGTGATATTTTTTAATATCTCGAATTAATTCAATAAACCCTATTCACCCCCCATCTTGGGTTAGTCTAGATCCAACATGTAATTGGTTCCAAATTTTATTTCTCAGTTCCGATATCTAAATTTTTATTAACTTTAGTTTTTATTTATATCGTTAACTGATAAAGCGATGTTTTAAGCAATGTTTATTTGTTGGATCATATTTTAAGTGATATTAGAAAAAAATCAATATTGGTAAAAACTGCAACATTAATTTATTTTGGTTAATTTTTATTTGCATTGATATGTAGCAAAGAAAGAACTTGTAAATGAACTTTATTTGTTAAATCCTACTTTTAAATGATATTAAATTTAATCATATTTGTAGAGAAGAGATTCAAATTCGTAAAGAAAATGTAATGACATGCCCTTTCAGATCATTCAAGTTGATAATAAAACTAACTCAAATCGTTTGAAATAGCAGATTATTATTGCTACAGGGTTGAATATACAATCATCAGGACAATCAGACACAAGAAGAATATCTCGTAGTGGAATAAATAAAATTAAATAGTAGTTCATAAAGCTGCTAAATACAAAATCTCAAAAATATTATATAATATCAAAGTTAAAGAGTCAAATACACAGGAAGTCTAAATACAATGGGTTTACATACGGAAGTAACTAAAATAAATAGATAGGGATGAGGCCTTCAACAAGTCTTTAGCTCCAAAATGTGCAATCTCAATACTGTGATACTCGATCTATCCCGAGCATAAAGTAAACCAAAACACTCGATTCAGGACTGACATTCTGGTACAAGTGAATCAATTTAAGCGAAATGTTCAATTAAATGCATCAGTAACTTAAAGGATTTTTAGGACCACCATCCTTCAAGGACCCATAAAACTATATATCATATAATACAATACGCTATTACGATAGTGTTTACAGTATATATATTATTGAAAACAATGCAAGCGAGATTACCACTATTAATCTTATATTGTTTATATGCATTGTAGTCTACACAATACTATAAACTCTACCGTAAACTGGTGGGCTATTAGGAAGAACTCTATAGGTACAACACAAATCAAGATTGTAGAGGCTCAGTCTGGATATGACAAGACACACGAGGAAATACCCAGGGTGGGATTCTACCATTGTAGAGTCGGGCGGTGCTGACACATAACCGCAACTACCGTTCACCTCCAATAACACTCCCAAATTCAAAGGGTGCACCCAAATCAAATCACAAATTAATAGAGATGTTATCAAAAAAGTGTGTCCAATAGAAGGAGCGACCTCATTTGGCCTCAACATAGCTCATGTTTTAGTCATTTTAATTATGACCGGATGGTCAAGGTTATCCATCATCATTCTCTTATTTCATTCCAGTAGCGGTCGTCAAACTATCCTTCATTCTGGATTCTACACCAAGTGCACAATTGTTAAAGTGGTTCCCGGTATTGACAGGAAGTGTGCCAACCTCCGACCTCGTTCTCTTTAACAACCAAACATTTATATTTTTAACAGCATGGTCATTTACATTTAAAATCATATTTGGATATCATAAACCAATTTAACTTCAA
Source organism: Allium sativum (assembly GCA_030737875.1). Lineage (NCBI taxonomy): Eukaryota > Viridiplantae > Streptophyta > Magnoliopsida > Asparagales > Amaryllidaceae > Allium > Allium sativum. Next base: position 8,062,786 of record CM060912.1, read on the forward strand.
ATATTGATTTCTTTATGATTATTTAGTCAAAATAATGGAGTATTGGATTCAATTTCAAAATTCATTTTATCAAACGATTCATTATCAAGTTAAAATTTCGACTTTTATATTTCTATCTCACAATTGTCATATTTTAAATCAATTCTGACTTAATAGCTCAGATTGGAAATGGACTTTATTCAAAATAGTAAATTATATTTAAAAGAAGTTCAATTTTAAATTAGTAGAATTATATATATAATTAAGTTTAATATACAACTGGTTTTATTAAAAAAAGTTTTTATAGAAATAGTGATAGAACTTTATTATATATCAAATAGTTTCATTAAAAATAGTTATAAAAATATAATAGATTAAATAGTTTTTATATAATAATCGGATATGTACAAACTATCTGTACTTCAAAATTTGACTTATCATAAATCCAGATTTTAAATTTACATTCAACTATATTAAACCAAACTGGTGCAAGTTTCAAATTTAATGGCTTGCAATTTAAAATCACAATTCTAAATCATTACTTAAATTTGGTTTAAAACTTAAATTCTAAATTTATTTCGTTGTATTATTCAAGCAACTTTCAATGTTTAATTATCAAGTTAATTTCTTAAATCAAATTCTTCAGCTTTAAAATTAATTAAGTTAATAGATTATCAATTTAGATCTTTAAATCAAATTCTTCCATCCATTTCGTTTAAACAAATCTTAAATTAAATTGTTTCTTTAAATTAAATTTATTAAAGTTATTTTTTCCAGAGTCGACCGGTTTTAAATTGACCGCAAACATTTATTATCATAATAAATAATAATTACATTATTATAGGAGATAGACAGATTACCAACCTACTACTTTCGGTTTTAAGGTGGATCGTCCACCATAGATGGTTTTTATAGTGGACCGTCCACTACAGCTACACAAGCTTACAGTTAGGAGCTGGACTATATCATCTAAACTACAAGATTACCTAGTCCAAAGCAAACCACGTAGGGAGGTGGGATATACTATTACAAACAAGACAAGTACATGCGTTCCTAAAAATAAGAACAACGTACAAAAACTCGAGCCACACATAGTAAGCAGCAACATAGTACTACAAGCCAGCTAAGCATAGCCAATTCCAAAAGAGCAGCAAATGCTCCATCACAATACATCTCCAGAAATAACACCCAAAGGTGAAACAACAAGGACAACGAGACGAAAAAATTACATAACACAGGATCATAACAAAGTAGCTCTGAAAAACCAAGTATGAAAAACTCCAGGGACCAATAACATAGTTCATCATAAAGGGTTGCAAGGAAAGCACCAAATGACATGGGAAAGGGTTGTGAGAAGGAAGGCAAAGAAATCTAACAGCCTAAACTAGCTAAACGAGAGCCGAAACTTCACCATGATTACTGAGTTAAAAACCGTGGGGCAAAAGATACCAGCACACCAAAAACACAAATCTCAGCCCAACTTTTGCTTCTTAGAAGAATTCTAAACTCCAAACTACCAAAGTAAATAACCAAAAACTCCATAGCCAACAATACTTCGACCCAGAACTAAACTACACTGCCTACAGAAAGATCCAACAAGACGACAACCCAATACACATTGAATATCATACTCTACAAAGCGTACCAACACAACCAACTCGGAAAAATAGTAAATGCCAAGCAACTACAACATCGTCTCACCAAGCTAGAGACATAATTCAGTATATAAGTGAAAGCAGGGCATACTAGTACGGTTGAGTGGTGAGTCACGAAACACCTCAAGTAACTCGAAGTTACTGCGAACCAAGGGAGCTCCGCGAAGGAGGCTTACCTCCAAATCCCACGCAAGTCGTAACCACCACCAAACTATAGATAGTACCAATCATCGAAACCCGCACAGAAGATCCAGAAAAACTCGAGACCGACCCCATTCCTCCTAACGAGAGCCACACAGACCCTAGACATAAGTACACCCAACAATATGAAGTAACAAACTCGCCGGGGCACCTCGGGCTGCACATTATAGGAAATCGTTCGGCTGGATTTCACCAAATCTGAACTATTGAGGCAACGATAAAAAGCACGCTATGATCTGGAGGGATCACCACTCAATGGTAAAGGAGGGAAGGTAGGAGTGAGATTAGGCGAAGGAAAGTGATGTGGATCAGTTAAAGATGGGGTAATTGGAGAATAGAGGAACGGTAGACCACACACGTAGGCGAAAGTAGGAAGCAAAGGTAGATGGGAAGAGAAGAGGTGGGTTAAGAAAAAATCGGAGGAGGAGAGGGGGAGAATACGAAGAAGTGGAGAAAAGGGATTTATTCTTGTCGCCATTAACGAGTGGAGGACAGCCTTCATATTGTTCGCTTTTTGAATTTATTAAAGTTATTGTATCCAGTTATATCTTTATATTGTATTATATTAAATTTTAAAATAAATCTTTAAAACTAAATAAATCTTTTATGTTAAATTAAAACATTTAAAATTAAATTATTATATTTAGTTAAGTTATATATTGTTAAATTAGTTACATTATATTAAATTAGTTAAATCAAAACTTTTAAAATTAAATAAAAGCTTAATTAAATTTATAAATTAATTTTAGACAATAAATTCAATCTGAAAATCGTATTCAATCTTTTCATTAAATTAATAACACTTAAATTCATAAATTTGAGATAAATTTTTCAACATTAATTTTAAACTAAAATTTTTAAATTATATTTCAGAATTAGTTTATTTAAATCAATACATACTTATAAATTTCAGAAAATAGTTTAACTGTCGAACAATGTCCGTATATAATTTTCTATCATATGGTCAAGTGATTCTAGTCACTTCAACACGTGGTGCCTTAATTCTCACGTATATATCATTTCGACCCATATCCCAAATAAGTGTCTGAAATAATAAAATCTTTCGGGTATGTATCATTTCAACCCATAATGTTTTTCCTTTCTACATGGAACTTGTAGTGTGAATCTATTATATTATATGAAAGCTCAATCTCCATCTAAAGACCTTTCGGTTCCAATCTACCCTAAAAATCTATATTCGTGACATCTGTCCTTAAGAACAATCAACGATCGTGAATCCATTATCAAAAATTCAGCAACCTTAACCAAAAAAGTAAGGTCATCGTTCTTCTTCTATTAACCCTAGCCTCATTTTTTTTTTTTCCAAATCTGACATATGTCTTCCTCGATCCAAAACCCACTCAGTGGTTTTATCGATTTCGCCAGCTCTCTTTGCTTATCGTTGATAGCAAATGGTCTACAACACCCTCTTCGCCATTTATTTGATTCATCCATTTTTTTCAGCTCTCTTTGCTTATCGTTGATAGCGAGTGGTCTACAATACCCTCTTTGCCATTTATTTGGCACCAAGAGGCAGAATTCGTTGTACCAATGTACTTGCAGCAACTCCTATTAGGATCAGGTGCCAAGCACTGACCGCCGGCTCTGCAGGGGGTTTTGGATTCAACTAACAAACTTTTAACGATCATCCATATTCGCGCTATCCTCCTTTCATATGCACGACGAGGTAAATATTTGGTATGATTATTAAACTCTTTCCATGGTTTCGAACATTCATCTAACAAAAGATTCTGATATTCTGTATGCATTTTTTTGGTCCTACCGCTTTCATTTTTTGTTGTAGACTACAGAACTACTATCTTAATAAATTAGTTTGAGTTCTACGGTTTTAACTTTCTATTTTATGTTGCTTTCAACATTTATACCTTTCCCCTTACTATTGTTTTACTGCTATATTTATAGAAGCCATGTGGTAATTTTCGATTTGAATTTATTTGGATATTTGACTATTTTTATTGTTCGATTCTCCATACGTATTGTGTAGTTCCATGACTATTGTTTGTTTTATAAATGTAAGTTGAGTTTCACAACTATGGTTTGTTATCCATGCTAATAATGTCTTTAGAGATAATTTCCTGACTTTAGGATGCACAGGGAGTGGAAAGTGCATGGGTAATCCTTCTATATTGCTATAATATGCCAATATATGCTATGTTTTCAAGCACATTAATGTTGATTTTGAGCTGTAGTTTATCCTTATTATTTAAGTAGACCGCTGCTGTTGGACATGAATATTTTCAATTGATGTCAACAAATATGAATGTCTAGCACTTTACTTTGAAGACAAATCTATATATCAATTTTGTAGTGCTAGATTCATTTATACTAACACTATTACAATTGTGTGGATTTTCTATAGATTTAAATAAATATTTTTTACCTTCTTCCCATTTACAGTTTAACTCGAGGTCATCCATTTGAGCTAAGTCCACCGCACAATCCCCCTAATAATTTTCGATCGTTCTTCCTGATCATATTGATGATGGCCACCACTCATTTCCGACCGTCCTTCGAGTTGTCTCTATGATGCTGATTGGTCGTCACATAATGGTAATATTTCGTACCATTTTGTGCTTATTTTTTTTGGTCAATTCCGTTTATTTTCTTCTTTCAGCAAACATAGGTAAAGTTGGATGGTTCAATTAATATTTTTTGGTTGAGAAGGTTTTTGTTTTCTGGTTTTAAAACGAAAATCCTAATAGATAGATAAATATGCTATAATATGTATAATACAATCCTACTTGATGATGGAGAAGTTTCTTTTTGTGGTTTTCATAAATGGAAATCAGATATTATGCAAACATGTCTTGAGCACTTGAGATTTTGAAGTTGTGTGTGAAAGCCTTCTTCTCTAATTTAGCTCTCATCTTTTCTCGCTAAAATTTGCTCAATAAATTAATTTCTAATTTTTCATAAATTAAATCTTTTTTCAAGTGCATATACTCCACTTTGTGATAATTGTGCTTTGCTTCTCCTTCCTTCCTTCTTATCTTTACATTTAGTCACGACTTCGAGCTACATATGAGAAAGTTTTACGGTTTAGTGAGAAATTTTGTTGATCTAAAGGTTCAATTTCTTTGCAGTTTTCAATTCCAAGTTATGCATTTGTCATCGGATGATATACAGTAATGTGGCGTATATCTTCCATCGTCACGGTTTGATATCCAACTAGAATCAACGTATACTGTAATGACCCGGAATTTCTGAACGAAAAACAAAAATATGAAAGAATTTAAAATGAACAAAACATTAATAATTACACTCATTAATGTTGAATATTCTTTTACAAAACCAGAAATGCGAGTAAGAGTTATTTACTACAACTAAAGGCGTAGCGAAAAGCTTTAGTAGAAAATAATTTGTTTTAAGAAACAAATTAAGTAGCAAGTGAATAGGATAACTTAGATATAAGCTTGCACATATCCTAAGCTAACCAAACCAAACCAAGTGCATTCGACCATTTTTAGCATACACTTGAACCCTTTCCTTTACGCAAGAAATTTAGACCAAAGCATGTAACAAACACAAAGCAACTAGGTGATTTAAATAGAAAATGACACAACTATTTTAATGCTTGGACTCGAGCATGTGTGCGCAAGATATTACAGCAGAAAACGTGTGATGTAATGCACCTAAACACTACACAAAATCACCTACAACTTGCCTAGTTAAACACCATGACTACATGCAACACAAAAGGCCTAAAGACCCAACCATTCCTGCGCATTAAAAACCAAGGGTACAGCTAGGAATCAAAGCCCATTCCTGCGCAAGAACATACACATGCTCAGCTAGAAAACAAAGCCCATTAGTTAGCTTAATACTTCATATACAAGTATAGAAGGACAAGAGGGAAAGTGACATGTGATTAGGAGTTTAAATACTCAAGTGATTAGGATATTTTTGCCATGATTCAAGAGATTTGCGCAGGCACTATTTAATGCAACAGGCACTAGAAGTTAGGCTACTTTGATTTAAGCTTTAATTCAAATTAAATAGGTGTAAATGTTGAGGCCAAGTGAATGTATACGTGAGTTCTTAGCCATGGAAACTTTAACATATAATAGAGGATCTTCTAGAAGAAGTACACCAACATTTAAAGCTTTTGTCAAGGAGCTAAAACAATTGTATGACCATCCATTCTCCACCCATACCTTGCGCAAGAAACTCCAAACCCAAACTGAGCTTTCACCAACATTCTTCCATATATCCTCTGTTTTAAAACCTGCTCAAGATATTTGATAGGAGAGAATTAAGGATTTTATTATTTAAAGTATGAAAGAAAACCAATATAATATGTATTGTGTTAGCCTATAAATATGTTAGTGTTTCTCCACTTTCCTGCACCTGAAAACCAAGCTAAAGAGAAAGGAAGAACAAGAGATTTTAAAAACACAGCAAACCGTGATTTCAAAGTGAGTAAACACTCACTATATTTCTAGTTTAAAACCCATACAAGTGATAAGTTATATATGCTGCACTGACATGTTTTTGCTGAACCTTATTGCCATGTTTACTTAATCAAAACACTATAGAAAATTCATGTAGAAATGCAAACTGAAACTGTTATACACTACTGTGTGTTGTTACTCTGTTTTGATAATGTATGGATATATATATATATATATATATATCTTGATTTCTATATGACATTTAAACTCCCTGATCTGTTGAGAACCTGGTTGTTTAAATAAAACATTGAAGACATCCCCTGTTTAGTAAAACTGTTTGTAAACCGTTAAAACATCTCTGTGTGTTAGTTTTAAATGGTTGACCTGCTGATATATTGATATACATGTATTCAGGTTTTAGATAAACATTAGAAACTTACCAGATCTATTGTAAACTTGGTTGTTGAAGGAACTTTTGATTTATTTCCCCTGTCAAATAAAAACTGTGTAGCCTATGAAACAAATAATGGCTCTATCAAATGCATCCTTCATGGATCTTTTGTAAAGATCAAACACTAATCCTCATGCAAATGAATTATGCAAATGTTTAAAGCAAACATTTACAAGTTAATAGAATATGTATAGCATACAATATACCTCCAGATATCAAAATAGTAAAGTACTGTTAAATACAAATATTTTTCAAACAAATTACTTTTAAAATTCAGGTATGTAAACATAATCAGGGCAAGAACATACGATTTTAGAAACAAACATCGTGATTTATAGGTTAGTAGATCAAGAGAAAAAGTAATTTAGTCGAAATATGAAAAGGGGTCAAGTATTGACGATCTACACCATTATAGATCGAATGATCGAGTGTGTATGTGCGCAACAAGGTCTAGATCATAGGAAAAATATATATACAAAGTAGTAACGCATGGATTTGATATAGGGGTGAGTTTTTGGGTGTTTTCTGGTTTGAATGAGCAGTTCGACTACAGTCGAACTGCGCCTCGCCAGAGGCGAATGGGACCGCCGCACCAGCGACAACTGAAGCGTCAGGTCGGGGGCAACAGGGGGTCGGAGTTGCAGGAGCCCCGATGGCCTGAGGTGATGGGTTGATGAAGTTTCTCTGATCAGGTTTTAACAGTAAAGCTTGGCAAAAGTGGTAGTACCACTTTTGCACTTGGCTGAGGTAAAACCATCGAGTTTGGCAAGGGAAGAAAACATATGACGGGCGTGGCATTTTTGAGGCTTGGCATGGCATTTTTGAAGCCTAGCACTTGGCAAATGGGTAGTACCACTCTGGTACTTTGGCATGAAGAGAAATCATGGGTCGGGCAAAGGAAATTTGGGACTGGAGCATGGTGGCAAGGCCTGGTAGTTTGGTAAATGGGTAGTACCACCTGGTACTCTGGTACTTTGGACTGAACGCGTGATCTGGAGCAGATTTTACATGCGCACACCACGGTTTTGAAAAGCGGCACTTGGTACTTTAGTCAAAACCTTTTCAAAAGAGATTTGTGAACGAAGTTTTTAAATTAAAAATAGTTTAATTTAAAAACAGGAAAATATTTTATATTTAAATAAAAAGAGAAGTTTTATTTAAAGTGGCATAGACGGTGGCAGAGGAAGAAAATAGCAGAACACAAAGGGCAGAGCTCGACTATAGGAAGTTGATGGTTTTGAAACTTTAGTGTAAAAGAAATAGTTTACATAAATTTTAAATTTCATTTATTTGAAATAAATGAAAAGTTAAGAAGATTATTTCGAGAATTTATTTAATTAGTTTATTTAATAATAAATTAATAAATTAATAAATTAAATAAGCTTTAAAAATTTATATAAATAAGGAAGAATTTATATATCTTATTACCGGACATTTTTATCAAGTACAAGAATGGAAATCGATGTGTAGATTATTTAACCTGAGAATAAGGCAGTGTTGTTTTATTGGATCAAGTCAACGATAAATAAAATAAGAAAGGATTATTGTCAATAATAGATCAAACCGTTTGACCCTGGGTTTTATAAAAAGAAGATTTTACATGAGAAAGGTTTTTAAGCCCGTGCTTCGCACACGGTATAGCATGATATGGAATAAAGGGGTTAAGCTAATATTTTTCGAAATAAAAATATTAAAGGAATGTGAATTTTTGAAATAAGAATTCAAATGGAATTACTGAAATTAGAAACTGACTAGAATTAATAAGTTGAATAATTTTCTGAGTATTTATCTGATGTTGGTTTCGGCCTTCGGGGTTTATACTTAGGAAGTTGTTCTCTTAATAATTACAATCAACGACTGATTGATGTGAAAGGATAGTGATACGTAAACATAGGAAGTATGAATATATATATATATGTGATTGGTCAATAGAAATTTCAATTGGAAATAAGATTGTTGTTTGCACACGTGTTTTCATTTGATAGTTAAATCACCAACTATCAAAGTTTGACCATTTAACGTTGTTAATATGGAGAGACCGGTTGGATTATTATCCAAAGAACCACTCCATATTGGCATAAGCATTGCGAATCAAGTATGCTGAATATATCGCAGACGGAGTAAAATGCAAGGGCTGTTGTATAAATATTAGATAACGATTGGCTAAGATGGATGTACTGAATAGTGCCTTCGGTTTGTCCAGTCCCAGGACAACTTGTATGGACGAATGTCTGACAGAATATTCCTAACTAATCACGTACATTGATCTTTTCAAACGTAGCTATAAGTGGCAGAGGAATTCGTTTCTCTTGCTTTATACTTGTAATATATTTTTGAAGAAGTCAATTAGTAAATTAGCGGGTTTGATAATGTGGCACTCAAAGCAAATCAAAAGAGTGTCAAGGTAGGTTTAGCCTCAAGCTTCACAACCAGAAATGACAAAAATCGGGCAGGCAACATGGCTATGTGGGTAGCTCCCATTAGGATGTATCATCACCTATCTAGAGATATTTCCTTGTTTCTTATTCTATCAATTCTGACCCGTTACGGGAAACGGTTGGCTTGCTACCACCGTTGGTGATATACATTCGATACACTCAAGAGAAATGTGTGGTCGGTCATGTGTGACCGGGTTACAAGATGTTCTTATTGAACCCATGTATTCGTATCTAGAGATACACCTCCGGAAGGTGATTCCATACCTTGTCATGGTTGGAAACCCAATATCCCTAAGTACTTAACATTTTTGTTTGTATACTATAAGTAGAATGTGAGATGTAAGCATTCTACTAGATTATGAATTATTTGTGGACACCCTAGACATTATCATAATATCTATTTAAATATGCAAACTGTTTTGATCTCATAAGGTAAAAACCCGTTCCGTATTCACGGCGTGGTCTTGTGAATCATTGTGATTTATTGAACCTTGTTTATAAATCGTTTACTCATACCAGTCCATGACTGACCCGGAGTTTATTTTCTATGTTTTCCTTAAACTCTTGGGTACTCATAATATTTATTATGAGTAGACAAGTGATCCAGGTTCTAAGGTAACTTTGGAGTAGCTGGATGGCAGGATCTGAAGTGTTGGCTTATCTATCATATGTTATGTATAACTATATGCTGCAAGTTAGTATCACAATGTTAAGTATGTAATTGTGAGGACACGAATCCCTATGTATGAAGTATTCCAATGTACTTGACTTATGTTATGTAATATTTTGGGTTATTATTTATTGTCCCAAGTTCCGCTGTGAGATTTTGATGTCTTTTTCTTAGTTCTATCTTCTACCTATTTCTTTTCTTATATAATGATACAACCTTCCGAGGTACTGGAAAGTTGGGTCGTTACAGTTGGTATCAGAGCTTAGGTTATCGTATACCTAGGCTTTGGGTGTGTGTTGCGAGAGCGTATTTTTAAAAGTTGGATGTTATTATATATATATATATATATACTTAGGAATGATCGACTTAAGTTTTATATAGATTAGGTATCTTAATATCAGATCGAGTTTTGATGTCAACCTGTTATATTCAGGTCAGTAAGTATGAATACCCGTGCATAAAGAGGTCGAACTAGTGGAACCACCAATACGAATGGTCGTAACACTACTCAGAACCAAGTAGAAACTGTGGAAGAAGTTATCCCAGTTAAACCTAGGACGAATTTTGCAACTATCTGTAAGGAGTATAACACTCTAGGTGGAAAGTTTTTCAAAGGAACCGAATCATTCATTGAAGTTCAAGCATGGCTGAGATCGTGTGAGAGGATTTTCAAAGGGTAGAATTTGAATGACGAACAGAAACGACTTTTGGCTTCGTGGCAACTACAAGGAACTGCTGCCATCTGGTGGGACGCACAGATTGCGAACGTTTCTGAGAATTATTATTCCTGGGGAAGGTTCAAAGAGGAATTTGAAGCACAATTTTTACTTGCAGCTGGAAAGACCCGAATGTATCGAGACTTCATCGATCTGAAACAAGGTAACATGTCTATCGTTGAGTATGAGAATAAGTTCAATGCACTATCTTGCTTTGGCCCAGACCTGATCAATACCTCACTCAAGAAGAACGAGATGTTCATTGCTGGATTAAGAGAGAATCTACCGGATAAGGTGATCGGACATCTGAAGAGTCCATTCATCGACATAGTCGACATGGCAATTCGTTATGAAGCACTTAGTACCAAGAAGCAAGTAGCCCAGGCACAAACCGGAGAAGCCAGTGGGGAGAATCCTCCGAAGAGGAAGTTTAATCCGAACTGGAAGGGAAAAGGAGAGATGGGTGAGAAAGCTAAGGAGCGTTTCAAGAATACCATATGCCACAATTGTAAAGAGAAGGGTCACATTGCTAGGTTCTGTAAGAAGCCAACAGTAGAAAAGCCACAACAACCTCAGCAGGAGCCACAGGAATCGGATAATGCTTCTGTCCGACAATATTTATGCTATAAGTGTCAACAGCCTGGACATATGATTTAAGATTGCCCACTGATGAAGAAAGGAACGCAACCAACAGTCCTTGCCTTAATGGATAAGCCATCTACCTCTGAGGATGTGGAGATAGAAGGAGTTACGGAAGGTACCTTATTCTTTTTAATATGAAGTTAGGATTATTAATCGAATTAATATTTGGATTTTTACTAAATTAAGTTTAGACTTAAGTTAATAAAATACTTAACGGAGTTAAGTGAAGTGGACTAGAGATCGTTGAATATGGTTTCAAGTAAAAAGAGAATTCGGAGTAGATAAATATATTTGAATAAGTCAATTCAAATGAAGGAACTTAATGAAGATTTGGGATTTATTTTCAAAATATAGTCGATGATATTTTAAGTAATATGGGTAACGAGGAATTAAGATGTGAAGTTAAGAAATTAAAACCTAACTGGAAATTGATTAAGTTGAATAATTTTCGAGGTATCAATCCGATGTTAATTTCGGTCTTCGGGATTGATATTTAGAGGGTTATTCGCTTACAAATTTACGGTCAGGAACTGATGAATAATGAGAAATAGTAATACACTAATGGAAATGTTTTAACGGTAGTAACAGATGTTTTAGTTATGGAAATAACTGTGATAAATAACAATTGGCTAATGTGTCTTGATTATTTATGGATATAAGTTTATAACTCTAATTATAACTAGAATGTACGCGTTAATTACAAATTTTGAGGACGAAATTTTTATAAGGAGGGTAGATTGTAATGACCCGGAATTTCTGAACGAAAAACAAAAATATGAAAGAATTTAAAATGAACAAAACATTAATAATTACACTCATTAATGTTAAATATTCTTTTACGAAGCCAGAAATGTGAGTAAGAGTTATTTACAACAACTAAAGGCGTAGCTAAAAGCTTTAGTATAAAATAATTTGTTTTAAGAAACAAATTTAGTAGCAAGTGAATAGGATAACTTAGATATAAGCTTGCACATATCCTAAGCTAAGCAAACCAAGTGCATTCGACCATTTTTGGCATACACTTGAACCCTTTCCTTTGCGCAATAAAATTAGACCAAAGCATGTAACAAACACAAAGCAACTAGGTGATTTAAATATAAAATGACACAACTATTTTAATGCTTGGACTCGAGCATGTGTGCGCAAGATATTACAGCAGAAAATGTGTGGTGTAATGCACCTAAACACTACACAAAATCACCTACAACTTGCCTAGTTAAACACCATGACTACATGCAACACAAAAGGCCTAAAGACCCAACCATTCCTGCGCATTAAAAACCAAGGGTACAGCTGGGAATCAAAGCCCATTCTTGTGCAAGAACACACACATGCTCAGCTAGAAAACAAAGCCCATTAGTTAGCTTAATACTTCATATACAAGTATAGAAGGACAAGGGGGAAAGTGACATGTGATTAGGAGTTTAAATACTCAAGTGATTAGGACATTTTTTCATGATTCAAGAGATTTGCGCCGGCACTATTTAATGCAACAGGCACTAGAAGTTAGGCTACTTTGATTTAAGCTTTAATTCAAATTAAATAGGTGTAAATGTTGAGGCCAAGTGAATGTATACATGAGTTCTTAGCCATGGAAACTTTAACATATAATAGAGGATCTTCTAGAAGAAGTACACCAGCATTTAAAGCTTTTGTCAAGGAGCTAAAACAATTGTGTGGCCATCCATTCTCCACCCATACCTTGCGCAAGAAACTCCAAATCCAAACTGAGCTTTCACCAACATTCTTCCACATATCCTCTGTTTTAAAACCTATACAAGATATTTGATAGGAGAGAATTAAGGATTTTATTATTTAAAGTATGAAAGAAAACCAATATAATATGTATTGTGTTAACCTATAAATATGTGAGTGTTTCTCCACTTTTCTGCACCTGAAAACCAAGCTAAAGAGAAAGGAAGAACAGGAGATTTTAAAAACACAGCAAACCGTGATTTCAAAGTGAGTAAACACTCACTATATTTCTAGTTTAAAACCCATACAAGTGATAAGTTATATATGCTGCACTGACATATTTTTGCTGAACCTTATTGCCATGTTTACTTAATCAAAACACTATAGAAAATTCATGTAGAAATGCAAACTGAAACTGTTATACACTACTATGTGTTGTTACTCTGTTTTGATAATGCATGGATATATATATATATATATCTTGATTTCTATATAACATTTAAACTCCCTGATCTGTTGAGAACCTGGTTGTTTGAATAAAACATTGAAGACATCCCCTGTTTAGTAAAACTGTTTGTAAACTGTTAAAACATCTCTGTGTGTTAGTTTTAAATGGTTGACCTGCTGATATATTGATATACATGTATTCAGGTTTTAGATAAACATTAGAAACTTACCTGATCGATTGAAAACTTGGTTGTTGAAGGAACTTTTGATTTATTTCCCCTGTCAAATAAAAACTGTGTAGCCTATGAAACAAATCATGGCTCTATCAAATGCATCCTTCATGGATCTATTGTAAAGATCAAACACTAGTCCTCATGCAAATGTTTAAAGCAAACATTTACAAGTTAATAGAATACGTATATTGTACAATATACCTCCAGATATCAAAATAGTAAAGTACTGTTAAATACAAATATTTTTCAAACAAATTACTTTTAAAATTCAGGTATGTAAACATAATCAGGGCAAGAACTTATGATTTTAGAAACAAACGTCGTGATTTATAGGTTAGTAGATCAAGAGAAAAAGTAATTTAGTCGAAATATGAAAAGGGGTTAAGTATTGACGATCTATACCATTATAGATCGAATGATCGAGTATGTATGTGCGCAACAAGGTCTAAATCATAGGAAAAATATATATACAAAGTAGTAACGCATGGATTTGATGTGGGGGTGAGTTTTTGGGTGTTTTCTGGTTCGAATGAGCAGTTCGACTACAGTCGAACTGCGCCTCGCCTAGGGCGAATGGGACCGCCGCACCAGCGGCAACTGAAGCGTCAGGTCGGGGGCAACAGGGGGTCGGAGTTGCAGGAGCCCCGATGGCCTGAGGTGATGGGTTGATGAAGTTTCTCTGATCGGGTTTTAACAGTAAAGCTTGGCAAAATTGGTAGTACCACTTTGGCACTTGGCTGAAGTGAAACCATAGAGTTTGGTAAGGGAAGCAAACATATGACGGGCGTGGCATTTTTGAGGCTTGGCGTTGCATTTTTGAAGCCTGGCACTTGGCAAATGGGTAGTACCACTCTGGTACTTTGGCATGAAGAGAAATCATGGGTCGGGCAAAGGAAATTTGGGGCTGAAGCATGGTGGCAAGTCCTGGTAGTTTGATAAATGGGTAGTACCACCTGGTACTCTGGTACTTTGGACTGAACGCGTTATCTGGAGTAGATTTTACATGCGCACACCACGGTTTTGAAAAGCGGCACTTGGTACTTTAGTCAAAACCTTTTCAAAAGAGATTTGTGAACGAAGTTTTTAAATTAAAAATAGTTTAATTTAAAAATAGGAAAATAAATAAAATAAAGAAAGATTTTATATTTAAATAAAAAGAGAAGTTTTATTTAATGTGGCATAGACGGTGGCAGAGGAAGAAAATAGCAGAACACAAAGGGCAGAGCTCGACTATAGGAAGTCGATGGTTTTGAAACTTTAATGTAAAAGAAATAGTTTACATAAATTTTAAATTTCATTTATTTAAAATAAATGAAAAGTTAAGAAGATTATTTCAAGAATTTATTTAATTAGTTTATTTAATATAAATTAATTAATTAAATAAGCTTTAAAAAATTATATAAATAAGGAAGAATTTATATATCTTATTACCGGACATTTTTATCATGTACAAGAATGGAAATCGATGTGTAGATTATTTAACCTGAGAATAAGGCAGTGTTGTTTTATTGGATCAAGTCAACGATAAATAAAATAAGAAAGGATTATTGTCAATAATAGATCAAACCGTTTGACCCCGGGTTTTATAAAAAGAAGATTTTACATGAGAAAGGTTTTTAAGCCCGTGCTTCGCACACGGTATAGCATGATATGGAATAAAGGGGTTAAGCTAATATTTTTCCAAATAAAAATATTAAAGGAATGTGAATTTTTGAAATAAGAATTCAAATGGAATTACTGAAATTAGAAACTGACTAGAATTAATAAGTTGAATAATTTTCTGAGTATTTATCTGATGTTGGTTTCGGCCTTCGGGGTTTATACTTAGGAAGTTGTTCTCTTAATAATTACAGTCAGCGACTGATTGATTTGAAAGGATAGTGATACGTAAACATAGGAAATATGAATATATATATACATATATATGACGATTGGTCAATAGAAATTTCAATTGGAAATAAGATTGTTGTTTGCACACGTGTTTTCATATGATAGTTAAATCACCGACTATAAAAGTTTGACCATTTAACGTTGTTAATATGGAGAGACCAGTTGGATTATTATCCAAAGAACCACTCCGTATTGGCATAAGCATTGCGAATCAAGTATGCTGAATATATCGAAGACAAAGCAAAATGCAAGGGCTATTGTATAAATCTTAGATAACAATTGGCTAAGATGGATGTACTGAATAGTGCCTTCGGTTTGTCCAGTCCCAGGACAACTTGTATGGACGAATGTCTGACAGAATATTCCTAACTAATCACGTACATTGATATTTTCAAACGTAGCTATAAGTGGCAGAGGAATTCGTTTCTCTTGCTTTATACTTGTAATATATTTTTGAAGAAGTCAATTAGTAAATTAGCGGGTTTGATAATGTGGCATTCAAAGCAAATCAAAAGAGTGTCAAGGTAGGTTTAGCCTCAAGCTTCACAACCGGAAATGACAAAAATCGGGCATGCAGCATGGCTATGTGGGTAGCTCACATTAGGATGTATCATCACCTATCTAGAGATATTTCCTTGTTTCTTATTCTATCAATTCTGACACGTTTCGGGAAACAGTTGGCTTGCTACCACCGTTGGTGATATACATTGTATACACTCAAGAGAAATGAGTAGTCGGTCATGTGTGGCCGGGTTACAAGATGTTCTTGTTGAACCTGTGTATTCGTATCTAGAGATACACCTCCGGAAGGTGATTCCATACCTTGTCATAGTTGGAAACCCAATATCCCTAAGTACTTAACGGTTTTATTTGTATACTATAAGCAGAATGTGAGATGTAAGCATTCTACTAGATTATGAATTATTTGTGCACGCCCTAGACATTATCATAATATCTGTTTAAATATGCAAACTGTTTTGATTTCATAAGGTAAAAACCCATTCCGTATTCACAGCGTGGTCTTATGAATCATTGTGATTTATTGAACCTTGTTTATAAATCGTTTACTCATACCAGTCCATGACTAACCCGGAGTTTATTTTCTGTGTTTTCCTTAAACTCTTGGGTACTCATAATATTTATTATGAGTAGACAAGTGATCCAGGTTCTAAGGTAACTTTGGAGTAGCTGGATGGCAGGATCTGAAGTGTTGGCTTATCTATTATATGTTATGTATAACTATATGCTGCAAGTTAGTATCACAATGTTAAGTATGTAATAGTGATGACATGAATCCCTATGTATGAAGTATTCCAATGTACTTGACTTATGTTATGTAATATTTTAGGTTATTATATATTGTCCCAAGTTCCACTGTGAGATTCTGATGTCTTTTTCTTAGTTATATCTTCTACCTATTTCTTTTCTTATATAATGATACAACCTTCCGAGGTACTGGAAAGTTGGGTCGTTACATATACATTTATAGCGATGCGTTTGGATGATTCTAGAGTTAGTCCATGTTGTATCGTGCGTTTGAGATATCTTAGTATTCTCTTTACTGCTTGTCTGTGTTAATCTAATGGATTTTTCATAAATTGACCGAGTTTATTTAAACTCAATGAAGCGTTTGGTCTGGTAATCTTGTATATTCTAGAGCTCCTACTATACTTTTGTAGTATATGCCACTTTATATTGGCTCACCTTTGCTTCTATATAGGTGAAAGTTGCTTGCCAATTTTTCTCTAACTAGTATATACTAGTATATCTGAAGTAAATTTTCTTGACTACGATGAAGCTTTGTATTGGAAGCCTTTTTTTACTTCAATTCCCAAAATATAATTCAAGTTGTCTAGGTCTTTGATTGAGAATTCCTTGTATAATTTCTTTGTAAGTTTGTTGATTTTAGACATCTTGTTGCATGTAATTATGAAGTCATCAACATAAATAAGTAATTTTTGAATATTTAAGTTTTGTAAATAAAGAGTTTCTTGATTTTGTTGTGCAAAGTCTAGCTTGACCAAGGTTGACTTTAATTTGTCAAACCATACTTTAGGAGTTTTCTTTGGTCTATAAATGGCTTTGTAAAGTTTGCAAACAAGCTTTTAATTGTGCAATTATTTAAAACCTTTTGGATGCTCTTTGTATACCACTGCCTACAAAAACCATTTAAGAAAGCAATATTCACATCTAGTTGTTTGATACCCTAATTTATGTACAAGTCGATAGTAAGAACTATTCTTATAGTTGATTGTTTCACAGTAGGTGATAGTGTTTCACTGAAAACAAAACCACTATTTTCTGACTAACCTTTTGTCATTAATCTTACCTTGTATTAATTAATTAAGCCATCTGGATTTGCTTTCATTTTATAGGTCCATTTGCAACCAACAATGTTTTTGTTTCTTGGCATAGGAACATAGGCCATGTGTTATTTTTTTTATTAGAGAAGTGTACTCTTATTTCTGTTTTTCTCCAATTTTCATGTTGAGCAGCATCATGATAACTTCCCGATTTCTTGGTTTCTATTAAATATTATTGGTCTTGGGTCTAAAACTTCGCTTTTTGCACTGGTTATCATGCGATGACCGGTTGCAATAGATTTTTGAGTTTGATAATCCCTATTGTTGTATTTCTCTACTCCACTACTTGATGACGATATATTATATAGTATTTGTTGAAACTCTGATTTCATAGTTATGTCAACTTGTGACGCTTTGATTGAGGTTTATGTTTCAGGTTGCTCATGATCTGATTCATTTTTGGCTATTGGGTGATGTAACCCTTGAGTAATAGAGTCAAATGGTTGTTGATTTTTGGAATAGGTTTTGGTAATCACCTCATAATGGTTTGGCGGTTCAAGTATGGGCGGTCGTGGGTTGTACATTTTTGAGATGTTTTCATCTTGCATTGCTAAATGGAAATACCTTTTCATTGAAACACTGCATTTTTAGATATAAATTTTTTGCCTTTTTATCTAGATATTTGTATCCTTTTTTATTATCGGCATATCCAGAAAAGTGCATAGTTCATATCTTAATTCTAACTCGTTAGAATTATATGGCTTCAAATACCAAAAGCATAAATATTCAAAACTTTTAGTGCTTTGTAATCTAGTTTAACATTAAACATGACTTCAGTTAGACCTTTTAAGTCTAATTTTTTTATTGGAAGTCCTCTTATTGAGTACAAAGTGATAACGAATGCACCAGGCCAGAACTTTTAAAGGAAAATAATGATTGTGGAACTATGGTTGTTCAACTTCAATAATTTGTCTATGTTTTGTTTTGACTAACATGTCTTATTCTGATGTGTGTGGACATGTAAATCTATGAATTATTCTCCTTTTATGAAATGATTCCTTCAGAGGTTTAAATTATTTTCCGTAGTCAGTTTGAAATACTTTAAGATTATAATTAATTTGTTTCTCAGCTTGAATTATAAACTATGAAACATCAATATAAGTATCAGAATTAGCCTTTAGTAAATATATCCAAACAAATCTTGAATAAGCATCAACAAATGGGATGTAATATTTGTACTCATAATCACTGCTAACTGGTGATGGTCCCCACAAGTCAACAACAATCAATTTTAGGAGTTTATTGTACACAGTTTGAGAGTCATGAAATACATGTTTATGATTTTTTTTCCTTATTTGACAATATTTACATATGTTTTACAATGTTTACATTTGGATTTTTGTCTATTTGCCTAATAAAATTTTCACCCATTTTTTAAAAAAAAAATGGAAGACCTAGCTTTTAATGCCAAGTATTAAAGTTCTTACAAACATTTTCTTGACCGATTTCATGAATATTACAAAATTTTCTTCTATGTCCAGAATTTCTTGAATTTGAGTTGACAACATCAAAAATATACATTCCTTAAATTCATTACTATGCAACAAGATTTCCTTAGTTAGAATATCTTTCACCAAATAATAACTTGGATAAAATTAAAAAATTCATTATTGTCTTTAGCAAAATGAGATACACTTAGTAAGTTCTTTCCTTATTAAGGGTACTCTAAATAAATTATTGAGATAAAATTGTTTTCTTCTTCCTAGAAATCTTGCATTTCCTATATGTGTAATTTTGGTTTGTTTACCATTACATATACGTAAAAATCGTGTACCTCTATATTGATTGCTTCCCAAGTTCATATTGCTTGGATAGTTTGTAACATGATTTGCTGCACCAGAATCTAGATACCACACTTCATTATGAATATCTTAAAATCTCGTAGTCTTATTGCTTGTAGCTCAGATTGAGCCTTGTTTTCTTGAGAGTTACTCATCATATTTGCACTTGTTGATAGTTTCTTGTGTTATTTTGTTTCGAATGAGCATAGTTTGAATCAAACCTAAAGTGGCATATATTTTCTATATGTCCAAATTTCTCACATATTTGACATCTAATTCAATTGTTGCTAGCTTATCTCCCACTTTCTCCTCTGCCTTAAACTGATGAGCTACCTGTTTTACCACAAAATTATTTTCTACCAACGTCATTTATTTCTTAGTTCTTTTTTTAATATTGCAGACGTACTCGGTCGAGAATTCATTTACCATAGATTTCTTTTCCTCTATTCTTCCTCCATGAGAGAGAGGAATAAATCGAACAAAATGAATTTTGGGTGTTCATTCTATTGAGGAGATCACAGAAACAATGGCTTCATATTCTTCATCCAATTCACTTAGAATGTACAAAAGCTTGTCTGAGTCAGACACTATGTGGCCAACTGAGGATAATTGGTCATAAAACACTTTAATTTTGGATAGGTATTCTCTCATTGTCTGGTGTTCTTTCTTTATATTCAAAAATTGATTTTTGCGGAACATCACTCATGCTACACACTGTGTATTGAAAATTTGTTCAACTGTTAACTAATTTCATAAGAGATTTAGCAGCCAATTATTTTTGGTAGGAAACTTGAACTGACTATAGATAGGAGCCAAGAGCTAATTATATTGTCATGTCTTTGATTTAGAATATATTCTTTATTACTAACAAGTTTCATTCCTCAATAATGTTTTATATGTAGTTATTACAGTCCCAAGAACATACTACTCAAGTCCATATCTTTGATGGTAGTTTTGAGTTGAAATTTCCAAGGTAAACAGTTATCTTCATCCAATCAGATGTTGATCAGCTGACCTTAGGGTTTAATTGATTTGATGATATCTTAATGGGTTTTTTAAACAATGGATCAATGTTTCCTGAAGTTGGAGAGTGGCCGAGTTATCAGCTTCTCCTTCCACCTAGATGAAAAAAATGTGTGATTCAGGAATTTCAACACTCAACAACAAAGATCAGTTGTAGCCAAAAGACTGCTGGATGATTAGGCAAATCTGACAGCGACTTCTAGGTAAAGCATGATTATTATTTTTCTATTTTGCAAAGTGAATATAAACAGTACGAATCTTCAAACATACCAAGGTATATTCGAACTTTGATAATAAAAGGATGAGAATCACGAATTATTTGATTATCAAATTAGCCAAAGCCCGATCTTAATGATGAGATCAAAACTAAGAGGTGTCTGACATAGCATTTATCTCTTTTCTATTGCTGTTAAGAGGTAGCGCTCTTGTTGACCCGCTTTTTGGTCAAAGCAGTCACATGAAAAGTTTATGCTAACGACGTGCTCAAGTCTCGAGAACATCATCGAAAAAAACAAAGCGATTTGATCAAAGTTGTAACATGCTCGAAATCAAGTAAAAATATATTTCATTCCAGGAATCAGCATCGATTCAGTCGCGTGTGGCAAATGCATGTCGATCACTCAAAAAGGCTTGAGCACCTCATGTCGGTCACTCAAAAATGCTTGCGCAAACTCATAAGCCATTCGATCATTCACTTGGTCGAATTCATAGTTCGACACTTCAGAATCTCCTGTGCGACTAAGCCCGACCAAGCAAAAACATCAGCGCAACATGGAACGATCATTGCATACTCGAATTTGACACTTTGCCAAATTCTTGGATCGGGCATCGAAAAGCCCTTGATCACCAAGGTGTGATCACTGAATCTCCCAGCCCCATGCTTTCCTTGGTATGCATCAGAATCTGGCACAAAGGTGGGCCTCCTGCGTATTTTCGTATGTCCCTGGGTATGAAAATCCGTATTTCTTATCCCTTACGGGATACAAATCTGTAACCCTCTGGGAGATACGATTTCCCAAGTTTTGGCACGTTCGAAAATGGGTAAAAACGCCCTTACGATCACATGATTTCATGAGTGCGCGTCATGATCTCAGAATTTGGCAACTGACATGGCTTGGGGATGCAAAATCCCTATTCCAGATTTGACAAAGCAAAGGCTCGAAGCGATCACCTTTTTTGGCTGAGCAACTTGAGTTGACCACACATTTTTCTGGGATGTGAAATCCTTTGGTGGGAGGCAATGCGAAAATGGACGGGGAGGTTTGGTACATTCAAATCCATGCGTGGATCAGCTATTTTCACGTGATCGACTTACGTGGATCACTAGTTTTCTACATATCATGCTGGGATGCGATATTTTGTGATTCAATTCAAAATTTTGACTAAGTTTCCAGGATGCAAATTTCGCATTCCTTCGGGATACGAAATTCGGGCTGATGCCTACAAATTCCACTTATAAATACCCCTTTGCTTGGCATTCCAAGAAGTTGGCTTTTTTGGACTTTGGCTATACTTTGTCGTACGAGATTAAAGCTCCAAGACACCATCAATGGATTCTAGGTGATTCTCATGGCTTTGGAATTCTTCATGGACTTATAAACTTCACATAGAAGTTTTCCTACAACTTTTTGGCATTCACTTGGACTTCTGGCTCGCTTTTGGACATATTTGGACTTTCTTGGACATTGAAGCTATTTCTTGGACATTGTTGCTCACACCAACACACTTTGTCTCAACAAAGAAGAAGAAAGGCGTTTTTCTCAAAGTTATGAATTAACAAGCTATTTGTTATTCTATTGTACAACTTTGTACACTCAAATTGTCCGAACTGATACAAATACTGTAATCGATAAATTATGATGAATGATTACTATGAAGTGGACGTAGGCGCTAGTACCGAACCACTATAAAAGATGTGCAACCCTTTGCATTTCTCATACATTGCACATTTGGATTGCAAGTTTACTATTAAATTTATAATTGGGAGTAGGCGCGGGCAAATAATCAATTTCCCATGCCGACACTTTGGCGCGCCACGAAGGGGATAGTTTTGGCTCTTGGTTTTCCTCTTTAGATTTGGTTTGGATTTTGACTTCGGTCTCAGTTCTCCACTTTGGCTCTAAACCTTAGTCCTCGATTTTGGTTCTCGACTTCTGTAACAGCCCGCATTTTACTTATCGGAGGATCATAAAATATTTTTATTTTATTCCCTAAGGGTTGGATCGTTCTCATCTTTTAATATGTTGCTTATGGGGATGTGAGACATGTCCATAATTTTTACCGATTTTGTTTGTGACCATTTTGCCCCTATCAGTCTTGTACAGGGCATAACTTTTGACTCAGGTCGAATCAGATGGTGGGAACTACGCCATTGGAAAGGAATTGATGATTACCTTTCCGTAGAGTGGTTACATTAAAGATTTGGCTCAGCGGTTTGGGAGGAATCGCTATTTTAAGGTTTTTCAGTTGGTTGTCCACGTTTTAGGAGCATAATGGGCTGATTTGGGAGAAGCCCATTAAGGGGTTGGTGGAAACTATAAATAAGGGGTAAGGGATATGGGAAATGGTTTTAGTTTTCCATTTTCTCATTTGGAGGCCTTGTGCTCCTTCCTCTAACACCATTCCACCATTAAAAATCATAATCCAATGGAGGGAATTGAAGATCTACACCATTGGAGGATAGATCTACATCAATTGAGGTAAGAATTCATCGGATCAAAGTTTTTGGTATGAAGTGATTGCTGTCCGGGTCCATTTTCCTTTGATTTTTGCTTGTTTGGGAAAATCGGCTAGTGGATTACATCTCTCACATGGATTCAATGAAGTGTATGAGTGATTAATCATTTTTTTCATCATGTTTGAGTGTTTTTATCATAGATCTATTCCATATTCAGTTCATTTCCACATGAATCACCCTATGATCTCATTTAGCAAGTTTAAATCATTAATTCCATGTTATTCTATATGATTATGCAAGTTAGATCTTTAGTTTTGTTCATATGTTCATTCATGATGGTTTTTGGAGTAATTGTGTATGATTTGGGTGAAAACTATTGTTTTCATGTTGTTAGCGGATTCATACCGTATTTTTGATCATATTTTGTAACAACCCGAAAATTCTGAGCCAATTTAAAATTTTTATTTTGGCTAATTTTAATGAATTTAGAATATTTAAAATGAATTATTTTAAATAATAACGACTAAAAATTTATTTTCGATGAAGTTAGAACGAATAAATTTATTTTAATTATATAACGAGCCTGAAATGGCGCGGCAGTTCGAAAATTCGATTTCTAATTTCAAATGAATATACAGAATTCAATATAAGTCAGAATTGAACGAAATAAGAAATATTTGAACCTGTTGGATGAAATCTTTCTAACGAAGTTAAGAAACTGATATTTCACTTTAGAAACGATAAGTTACGTCCAGTTTAAAACTTAGAATAGTCGCTGTGGAATTTATATATATTTTAATAAGGACTTAAAAATAGCCGTTTTGCAAACGACCTTCGTTTTTGACGAAACCACTTTTGTTGGATCTGGGACGTCAAATTATTGCTAGATTCCAATTTCCATAATTTTTGGGATCAATATGTGAGCGTGGCGCAGTTAAACGTGTTTTGACAGTTTCAGTCAATTTTAATCGACTGGAAAATGGCCATTTTTCAAACGGTCTCAGAATTCTACAAAATTAGTTTTGTTAGGACCGTATCGTTAATACGAAGCTAAAAATAATTTTTATGAAATTTTTAGAGTCAGTATGTGGCCTTGGTAATTTGAAATGTACGTTAAAATCAATATTGACCGTTCTATTTGTTTATATTTTAATTTTAACGACTGATCGTAAACAACTGAATTGGGTTACGATACATATCTCATTGTGTTCAAAACGGGGGTAATTAGCTAGGGGCGACAGTCGGTGGGTTTCGTTTGGACTTCGAACTAAAAAGTTACTTTTGGAAATTAAAATTATATAAATATATATATTCTTAACTTGGTCAACACCCCTCCCCTATCTCCTTTCTCTCTCCCCGTTCCTTCTTTCAAAATTAAACAGAACAAAATTAAAAAAAAGGAAATGAGAAAGGGGAATCGCGTCTCCCCTACGGCGGCCCCCATCGATCGCCGAGCCACCGCACCCCTCCGGCCAAAGCCCCCTCTCGCGCCTCCCTCTCCATCGTGTGAAACCCTAGGCCCCCTCCGAACCCATTTGACCGCCGTACCCCCTGACCAAGCCCTGGCCGACGCCCTCTAACGCCAACACTTCCAGAAGACCGCTGAACAACTGACGCCGCTCTGCCCACCTCAGGTTCCCCCTCCGACGTCGAACAACGAGCCCCCTTCCTTCAAACGAAAATGTGAGTATTTATTTTCATGATTTTATTGATTTTCTTAGATGTAAAAATATGATTTTCTTTGATAATAAAGATATGATCCTTTAATATAAAAAGTTGAGATTTTTATTCATTAAAAGCCTTGATTTTTAATTCATGAAAGGTTGGATTTTCTTAAAAAAGGAAAGATTCGATTTTTATCATATAAAAGGTTTGATTTTTATCGTATGAAAGAAGTGATTTTTATAGAGTATTCATGAAGAGAAAGATGCGATTTTAATATTTGTAAAGCAAAGAGAAAATTTAGATTTTTAGTTATAAGAAAATGAGATTTTAGTTATATAAAAAGATTAGATTTTTAGTGATAAAAATTCTATTTTTACATATATGAAGTAGCGAAAAAATTTCTATTTTTACATATATGAAGTAGTGATAAAAAATCGATTTTTACATATATGAAGTAGCGATAAAAATTCGATTTTTATATATATGAAGTAGCGATAAAAATTCGATTTTTACATATATGAAGTAGCGATAAAAATTTGATTTTTACATATATGAAGTAGCGATAAAAATTCGATTTCTACATATATGAAGTGTCATTATAAAAATGTGATCTTTATATATGTAGCGAGTTAAAAATATGATTTTATACACTAGAGAATATAAAAATGTGATTTTTATATATGTAGTGAATACGGGCGACGAAAGAGACAAAAGAAGAAACGGCGAAGATTTCCTATATATGAAGAGTCGCGGCGTTTGGTTTAGCTTATCGGTGAGAACTTCTCACTCTAATTTACTTATACAGTTTTTTTATTATAACTGCATATATGAACTGTTTCCCGTCGTCCACAGAGCATGAATGACTTGTTTGAGTTGATTGATATGTTTGTTTGAATTTGGTTTGGTGATGTGAAATAAATTGATCAGAATTTGGTTGGGTATGAATAACGAATTGATGAATTTGGTATGTGTATGGCATAGGCCATTATTAGACCGGGGAAAGGGCTAGGCCTTATCCCGTTTCTAGTATCGCGCCGTTATGCCGCCGAAATTTTCTAAAATATGTTAGAAAAATAAAAATATCATTTTAATTAGATAAATGAATAAAATGAATATTCATTTACAAATCAAAACGATTTGTTGATGTACACCCATTTGACAGATATGGATTGGGACGATAAATTTTACACATCGCCCAACTGCACAAATAATATTCAGTATTTGTTGGTTGAAACCCCACATGGGTATTGGGATGATATTTGACGTACACTAATCCCGATTTTTTAGTGGTATGTCAGTCGATTGGTTGACAGACTGTGTAAGCATTAATTATTTATATTTAATGCTTATATGGTGTAGAAAGCACTTTGGATGATGGTTGATTATTTATCACTGCTGTTATATACATGTGTTGTATGAAATCCATATAAATCACTTTATATGGTATTTGGCTGTGTCTGATTCAAATTCAGAACTGAATAATATTTTAAATTAACGAATATTTTAAAATAAGGAATATTTTAGAATAATATTCAGTAAAGGATTAAAACCTGATTTTGATGTTCTATTTTGAATGGACACGAATTATTGAAATATATAAAGCCGTGTTGATTAGAGTTGCGCCATTTTGACGTGAACGATATTTATATCGATTTTATTCATTTTTATAATGAATACTGAAAATGAAGTGATTTCAAAAACTGATGTTTGAAAATATTATCATTTATATGTTAATGATAAGGAATATTCAATTTTGATTTAAAATTGAATATGAAGTTGAAACCGTTTTGAAAACGAATTTAAAACGATTTATAAAATACGTTTTGAAAGTAAATCGACGAAATATATATATTATATAAATATTAATGGCCTGAATACAACGCGCCGCGCCGCGGTAGTTCGCGAATTTCGACCATTGACTTCGAATTGACGTTACGGGAGATTCGACCGTCGGATGCTCCTGAAACAAGAACCGTTGGGTTCGTATCGAGAAGGGATTTCCAATGAATATTATAGATTTGAAATCTAACTGCTGGATTTGGAATTATGTCCAAATCAAATTTGGAAAAGGTCGCTGTAAGTGCAGTTCAATGACCGTATATGGAAATCGACTGTTCGGGGGCTGGATAAAAGTATTAAAAATATTAATAATTAGTGTAAAATCATAATAAATGATTTGTAAAGAGTTGGGATGAAAAATCCCACGTTTGTGAAGATAAAAATATATTTTTATCAAAATGAACTAGTTATTAACTAGAATTATAATCCATTATTTTTAAATAAATAAAAGGGATTGAGAATGGTTTTTAATATAACCAGAATTTCCAATATATGAATTGGAATGGATTTGAATCGAAATTATCTTTGGAATATTTCGATATCGGATTCCGTGATTATACGGATATTGTGGAGGAATTTGAAAGATAAATATATCGTTATTCCAATACGATATTTGTGGGTTTCAGAATTTGGTATTGAATATAAGCCGATATATTTTCTATTCAGGGCCTTATATTTAATATCAAAGTGGATTTTGGGTTTGTCGTGAACGATGTCTTAAATAACACTGTTCTTGAACCCAGTTGTGAAAAGAATAAATCTTTTAATTAAGATTTAAAGAAGTGAAAATGGAATGTGAATTGGGTTTATCGTGAACTGTGTTTTAAACGACATTCCGATTAACAGTGAAATGTGATTTGGAATTTATAAATCTTTTTATGGAGATTTAATAGAAATTTTCCAAAGTAAAGTTTTTCCAATATATAAATTGGAATGGAATGGAATTCGATTTGGTAATAATCGAAGTGAGCTTCTGTGGAGGAAGATCGTTACTATATATGGAATTTAAAAGGCTTTTCCGTTATTCCATTTATATTATTGGTTGGATACAGAAGTTTATATCGATTATATATATTGATTTGTTTTCCGTGAAGATTCCATAATTAATGGAATAAGAGTTGGGTTTGTCGTGAATGGTATCTTTAATAATACTGTTCTTAAATCCAACGGAGTGAAGAAAATTAGAAACTGATGGGATGATTAAAGAATAAATTTAAAAGAATTTATCTTTGATAAAATTAATGGGAACCTTTCCCTGGAAATAAGAACATTTGAATAAAAGAATATTCTGAATTGGAATGAGGCGTATGTTGTGTCTGTGTAACACTTGTTTATTATATACGCGAGTTATTCGGAAAGGCCGGGTTATACCCATTATGAATAACTGATACGACGATAAGTCAAAGATGAAGACGGTGGTTGAAGACCGAAGGTCTTCACATCGTTTGGACAATTCCTGATAATCTTGATTGGACTATACACCCAAGAGGAGGGAATACATTGGTGATCATCCAGACGTACTTGGAGATTGATGGATAGGCGAGGTACAAGGTGCCTCCAGTTTCGTTCGGACCCAGAACGGACTTGTAAATGGACTGTGTGTCTGACACTGGATTTTTCTCTGTGTTGATTGATCTCTATTAAATATGCATCTGCCTGGTGAAGGGGAATTTATTCCCTTACTTCACCCTTCTCTGAGACGTACGGGATCAGAGGTTGTATATCGATAGACATCCGTCGCATGGTGTGGATTGCCTGTGTGGCATGCTGAGATGCAAATGATCAAGGCTTCTGTTGAAAAGCAGAGTCTTGTGGTTGATGATCAAAGCACGACCTTTGTGGCATCGCTTTGTGTAGCTTTAATTCGCGAGCCTCACACCCCGGTGTGAACCAAAAACGGGAGAGGATCCAGGGAGGGCATGCGTTTCTTTCTAGTTAGAAGTGGCGTCAGTGCTTAAACTGGCTGACGAGTTTGAATTATGTGCTTGTTGGAATGCGAGGCGCCTCGGTTATATCAGTTTTGGCCAATGCATTCTGGTCGGCAGACGGACCAGACTTACGCCCCCATAGGGCGGGGGATGCATGTTCAGGGTTTAAGTTTAATCCACATCGATCGGTGGACCGGCCTTGTGGCTCCTAGGTGCAGTTGCAGCTGTTCCTGAGACACGAACTAGAGCGTCTCGAAGCGGTGAGGATCTTGCCCCTTGCCTCGGTTCACAGACGGAAATCCAATTTCCAATACGACATTGTACGATTTTGATTGTAAATATATATATGGCGACATGATATATGGTACCCGTGCCGTCTTTGATTGATACTTTTGATTGAAATTGTTTTGAAACACTTATGCACTAGTAATAATATCAAATGATTTCTTTTTATACGTATACAGCATTCTTTGGCTATTATAAGGTAACACCCTATCCTCCGGCTTGCGTTGCATTGTGTGATGGGACCTGGGTCTTATAATTGCTTCATTGTTCTTTATTTAGCATTGCGTTGTTTTGTTTTATGCACTGGTATTCTTGGGAGGAAACCCGTTCCATGTTATACGGCGTGGTCCCTTGATTTACCAAACTTTAAAACCAATATTAATAACTGTTTTAGTTCTCACACCAGTCACATGACTGACCTGGAGTTTATTGTTTTAACCTAAACTCTAGGTGCCCCTATTTTCCTCCCGGGCAGCTAGTAGTTTTGGTTTTGCAGATTTATATTCACAGGATCCTGGTTTATAGCTGAAGTGATATTCGGAAAGCTCTGTATCCGTGTATTTCTTTCAGTGATGTTTTGTATTATTTTTCCGCTGCAGTAATGTATTTAAATCTCTGATAATTATCAACTGTTTAATATTTATTCATACTCTGTATATTCTTGTATTCTGATGGAATTGTTGCAATAACAATGAAATGTTCTTTTGTTTGTGTTCTGATTTGTCGTGTTCTCAATTCAATCCGGGCTTTCCTTCACGGGGAAGTTCGGGTCGTCTCAGTTGGTATCAGAGCTTTGGTTTACAAAGCTCGAGAACAAGACACATTAGAACCTAAAGGTAGAATTCATCGGAGATTGGATTAGTAATATCCAATAAGAATAACTCGTTAGAGATGGGATCAGTAGTATCCTAGAACGAGTGTGAAGAGTGTTATTTTTGAAATAAAAATGAAAACCAATTTTTGTTTTGAAAGTTTAAATCTTATTATACGTATTTCCATATTATTTTTATATTGATTTGGACAATCGAGTATATAGATGTTTTGCGTATATGCCTAGCTAGCGTGTATTAGAAGCCTCAAATATATTAGATAGATATAGAATCACACTCTAGTCGCCCGGAGATGGTTCTGATGATCGTTATAGCGGCCGCATCATCAGAATTTATGTTCGAGTTTCGAAAGTGGGATATCTATATATTTCCATTGACTGGTGTGAGAACCAAAACTAGATAGGGCTATTTGTTGTGAATTTGCATCAAAAACATGATTTTTGACTTATGTATATCAAAGTTATGAATTTGAAACGATAATCAACTAATGGATTGCTGGTTGTGTTGTATGATTGTTGCTTTGGTTAATTAAAATGTCGAACCATTTAGCCTAATTGAACCAAATATTGAACTGAATGGAAATTTGTTTGAATTTGCATGCATATACATGTATATACATTGAACAGGTCATTGCAAAGAGGCTAAAGAAGAGGAATAAAATTGTTTGCCCGACAAATAGGTACATGTTTATTGTATTTCTTGGGGTTTTGATGATTTTATGAGCCGATTGTCTAGCCGCTTGGCTGTTTCTTTTTATTTTTGAAATCATAGGGCCTATGTGGCGGTTTGGGGATTTTCCCGATGCTCCCGGTGCAGGGGAGGTTATGCGAAATTTTTCGAAAATTTAGGGTGTTAGCCAAATTTTTGAAAAATTAGAAAGTTCTTAGAAACTGAAAAGTTGAAGAACTTAAGCCGTAACGATAATAATGAAAGTTGAGTTGATTATAAACAACTTTCAGCTTCATTCCTTTTCGTGGACGAAAAGATTTTAAGTGGGGGAGACTGTAACAACCCGGAAATTCTGAGCCAATTTAAAATTTTTATTTTGGCTAATTTTAATGAATTTAGAATATTTAAAATGAATTATTTTAAATAATAACGACTAAAAATTTATTTTCGATGAAGTTAAAACGAATAAATTTATTTTAATTATATAACGAGCCAGAAATGGCGCGACAGTTTGAAAATTCGATTTCTAATTTCAAATGAATATACAAAATTCAATATAAGTCAGAATTGAACGAAACAAGAAATATTTGAACCTATTGGATGATATCTTTCTAACGAAGTTAAGAAACTGAGATTTCACTTTAGAAATGATAAGTTACGTCCAGTTTAAAACTTAGAATAGTCGCTGTGGAATTTATATATTTTTTAATATATATAAAGGCCTTAAAAATAGCCGTTTTGCAAACGACCTTCGTTTTCGACGAAACCTCTTTTGTTGGATCCGGGACGTCAAATTATTGCTAGATTCCAATTTCCATAATTTTTGGGATCAATATGTGAACGTGGCGCAGTTAAACGTGTTTTGACGGTTTCAGTCAATTTTAATTGACTGGAAAATGGCCATTTTTCAAACGGTCTCAGAATTCGATGAAATTAGATTTTTTAGGACCGTATCATCAATACGAAGCTAAAAATAAATTTTATGGAATTTTTAGAGTCAGTATGTGGCCCAGGTAATTTGAAATGTACGTTAAAATCAATATTGACCGTTCTATTTGTTTATATTTTAATTTTAACGAAAACTGATCGTAAACAGCCGAATTGGGTTACGATACATATCCTATTGTGTTAGGAATGGGGGTAATTAGCTAGGGGTGACAACCGGTTGGTTCCGTTTGGACTTCGAACTAAAAAGTTACTTTTGGAAATTAAAATTATATAAATATATATATTCTTAACTTGGTCAACACCCCTCCCCTATCTCCTTTCTCTCTCCCCGTACCTTCTTTCAGAATCGAACAGAACAGAATAAAAAAAGGAAATGAGAAAGGGGAATCGCGTCTCCCCTACGGCAGCCCCCATCGATCGCCGAGCCACCGCACCCCTCCGGCCAAAGCCCCTCCTCGCGCCTCCCTCTCCATCGCGTGAAACCCTAGGCCCCCTCGGAACCCATTTGACCGCCGTACCCCCTGACCAAGCCCTGGCCGACGCCCTCTAACGCCAACACCTCCAGAAGACCGCTGGCCAACTGACGCCGCTCTGCCCACCTCAGGTTCCCCCTCCGACGTCGAACAACGAGCCCCCTTCCTTCAAACGAAAATGTGAGTATTTATTTTCATGATTTTATTGATTTTCTTAGATGTAAAAATATGATTTTCTTTGATAATAAAGATATGATCCTTTAATATAAAAAGTTGAGATTTTTATTCATAAAAAGCCTTGATTTTTAATTCATGAAAGGCAGGATTTTTTTAACAAAGGAAAGATTCGATTTTTATCATATAAAAGGTTTGATTTTTATCGTATGAAAGAAGTGATTTTTATAGAGTATTCATGAAGAGAAAGATGCGATTTTTATATTTGTAAAGCAAAGAGAAAATTTAGATTTTTAGTTATAAGAAAATGAGATTTTAGTTATATAAAAAGATTAGATTTTTAGTGATAAAAATTCTATTTTTACATATATGAAGTAGCGATAAAAATTCTATTTTTACATATATGAAGTAGCGATAAAAATTCGATTTTTACATATATAAAGTAGCGATAAAAATTCGATTTTTACATATATGAAGTAGCGATAAAAATTCGATTTTTACGTATATGAAGTAGCGATAAAAAATCGATTTTTACGTATATGAAGTAGCGATAAAAATTCGATTTCTACATATATGAAGTGTCATTATAAAAATGTGATTTTTATATATGTAGCGAATTAAAAATATGATTTTTATACACCAGAGAATATAAAAATGTGAATTTTATATATGTAGTGAATACGGGCGACGAAAGTGACAAAAGAAGAAACGGCGAAGATTTTCTACATATGAAGAGTCGCGGCGTTTGGTTTAGCTTATCGGTGAGAACTTCTCACTCTAATTTACTTATACAGTTTTTTTATTATAACTGCATATATGATTTGTTTCCCGTCGTCCACAGACCATGGATGACTTGTTTGAATTGATTGATATGTTTGTTTGAATTTGGTTTGGTGATGTGAAATAAATTGATTAGAATTTGGTTGGGTATAAATAACGAATTGATGAATTTGGTATGTGTATGGCGTGGGCCATTATTAGACCGGGGACAGGGCTAGGCCTTATCCCGTTTCTAGTATCGCGCCGTTATGCCACCGAAATTTTCTAAAATGTGCTAGAAAAATAAAAATATCATTTTAATTAGATAAATGAATAAAATGAATATTCATTTACAAATCAAAACGATTTGTTGATGTACACCCATTTGACAGATATGGATTGGGACGATAAATTTTACACATCGCCCAACTGCACAAATAATATTCAGTATTTGTTGGTTGAAACCCCACACGGGTATTGGGATGATATTTGACGTACACTAATCCCGATTTTTTAGTGGTATGTCAGTCGATTGGTTGACAAACTGTGTAAGCATTAATTATTTATATTTAATGCTTATATGGTGTAGAAAGCACTTTGGATGATGGTTGATTATTTATCACTGCTGTTATATACATGTGTTGTATGAAATCCATATAAATCACTTTATATGGTATTTGGCTGTGTCTGATTCAAATTCAGAACTGAATAATATTTTAAATTAACGAATATTTTAAAATAAGGAATATTTTAGAATAATATTCAGTAAAGGATTAAAACCTGATTTTGATGTTCTATTTTGAATGGACACGAATTATTGAAATATATAAAGCCGTGTTGATTAGAGTTGCGCCATTTTGATGTGAACGATATTTATATCGATTTTATTCATTTTTATAATGAATACTGAAAATGAAGTGATTTCAAAAACTGATGTTTGAAAATATTATCATTTATATGTTAATGATAAGGAATATTCAATTTTGATTTAAAATTGAATATGAAGTTGAAACCGTTTTGAAAACGAATTTAAAACGATTTATAAAATACGTTTTGAAAGTAAATCGACGAAATATATATATTATATAAATATTAATGGCCTGAATAGAACGCGCCGCGCCGCGGCAGTTCGTGAATTTCGACCATTGACTTCGAATTGACGTTACGGGAGATTCGACCGTCGGATTCTCCTGAAACAAGAACCGTTGGGTTCGTATCGAGAAGGGATTTCCAATGAATATTATAGATTTGAAATCTAACTGCTGGATTTGGAATTATGTCCAAATCAAATTTGGAAAAGGTCGCTGTAAGTGCAGTTCAATGACCGTATATGGAAATCGACTGTTCGGGGGCTGGATAAAAGTATTAAAAATATTAATAATTAGTGTAAAATCATAATAAATGATTTGAAAAGAGTTGGGATGAAAAATACCACGTTTGTGAAGATAAAAATATATTTTTATCAAAATGAACTAGTTATTAACTAGAATTATAATCCATTATTTTTAAATAAATAAAAGGGATTGAGAATGGTTTTTAATATAACCAGAATTTCCAATATATGAATTGGAATGGATTTGAATCGAAATTATCTTTGGAATATTTCGATATCGGATTCCGTGATTATACGGATATTGTGGAGGAATTTGAAAGATAAATATATCGTTATTCCAATACGATATTTGTGGGTTTCAGAATTTGGTATTGAATATAAGCCGATATATTTTCTATTCAGGGCCTTATATTTAATATCAAAGTGGATTTTGGGTTTGTCGTGAACGATGTCTTAAATAACACTGTTCTTGAACCCAGTTGTGAAAAGAATAAATCTTTTAATTAAGATTTAAAGAAGTGAAAATGGAATGTGAATTGGGTTTATCGTGAACTGTGTTTTAAACGACATTCCGATTAACAGTGAAATGTGATTTGGAATTTATAAATCTTTTTATGGAGATTTAATAGAAATTTTCCAAAGTAAAGTTTTTCCAATATATAAATTGGAATGGAATGGAATTCGATTTGGTAATAATCGAAGTGAGCTTCTGTGGAGGAAGATCGTTACTATATATGGAATTTAAAAGGCTTTTCCGTTATTCCATTTATATTATTGGTTGGATACAGAAGTTTATATCGATTATATATATTGATTTGTTTTCCGTGAAGATTCCATAATTAATGGAATAAGAGTTGGGTTTGTCGTGAATGGTATCTTTAATAATACTGTTCTTAAATCCAACGGAGTGAAGAAAATTAGAAACTGATGGGAAGATTAAAGAATAAATTTAAAAGAATTTATCTTTGGTAAAATTAATGGGAACCTTTCCCTGGAAATAAGAACATTTGAATAAAAGAATATTCTGAATTGGAATGAGGCGTATGTTGTGTCTGTGTAACACATGTTTATTATATACGCGAGTTATTCGGAAAGGCCGGGTTATACCCATTCTGAATAACTGATACGATGATAAGTCGAAGATGAAGACGGTGGTTGAAGACCGGAGGTCTTCAACGATTCCTGATAATCTTGATTGGGCTGTACACCCAAGAGGAGGGAATACATTAGTGATCGTCCAGACGTACTTGGAGATCGATAGATAGGCGAGGTACAAGGTGCCTCCGGTTTCGTTCGGACCCAGAACGGACTTGTAAATGGACTGTGTGTCTGACATTGGATTTTGCTCTGTGTTGACTGATCTCTACTAAATATGCATCTGCCTGGTGAAGGGGAATTTATTACCTTACTTCACTCTTCTCTGAGACGTACGGGATCAGAGGTTGTTTATCGATAGACATCCGTCACATGGTGTGGATTGCCTGTGTGGCATGCTGAGACGCAAATGATCAAGGCTTCTGTTGAAAAGCAGAGTCTTGTGGTTGATGATCAAAGCACGGCCTTTGTGGCATCACTTTGTGTAGCTTTAATTCGCGAGCCTCACACCCCGGTGTGAACCAAAAACGAGAGAGGATCCAGGGAGGGTATGCGTTTATTTCTAGTTAGAAGTGGCGTCAGTGCTTAAACTGGCTGACGAGTTTGAGTTATGTGGTTGTTGGAATGCGAGGCGCCTTGGTTATATCGGTTTCGGTCGATGCATTCTGGTCGGTAGACGGACCAGACTTACGCCCCATAGGGCGGGGGGACGCATGTTCAGGGTTTAAGTTTAATCCACATCGATCGGTGGACCGACCCTGTGGCTCTTAGGTGCAGTTGCAGCTGTTCCTGAGACATGGACTAGGGCGTCTCAAAGCGGTGAGGATCTTGCCCCTTGCCTCGGTTCACAGACGGAAATCCAATTTCCAATATGACATTGTGAAGTTTTGATTGTAAATATATATATGGCGACATGATATATGGTACCCATGCCGTCTATGATTGATACTTATGATTGAAATTGTTTTGAAACACTTATGCACAAGTAATAATATCAAATGATTTCGTTTTATACGTATCAAGCATTCTTTGGCTATTATAAGGTAACACCCTATCCTCCGGCTTGTGTTGCATTGTGTGATGGGACCTGGGTCTTATAATAGCTTCATTGTTCTTTATTTAGCATTGGCCTATTTTGTTTTATGCACTGGTATTCTTGGGAGGAAACCCGTTCCGTGTTATACGGCGTGGTCCCTCGATTTACCAAACTTTAAAACCAATATTAATAACTGTTTTAGTTCTCACACCAGTCACATGACTGACCTGGAGTTTATTGTTTTAACCTAAACTCTGGGTGCCCCTATTTTCCGCATGGATAGCTAGTTGTTTTGGTTTTGCAGACTTATATTCACAGGATCCTGGTTTGTAGCTGAAGTGATATTCGGAAAGCTCTGTGTCCGTGTATTTCTTTCAGTGATGTTTTGTATTATTTTTCCGCTGTAGTAATGTTTTTAAATCTCTGGTAATTATCAACTGTGTAATATTTATTCATACTCTGTATATTCTTGTATTTTGATGGAATTGTTGTAATAACAATGAAATGTTCTTCTGTTTGTGTTCTGATTTGTCATGTTCTCAATTCAATATGGGCTTTCCTTCATGGGGAAGTTCGGGTCATCTCATATTTGATGGATTGGACAAGTTGGTTTCGTCAAATCTATCGTTTGGCGAAGTTTTGGTGGAAATCGGAGTGGGAATGGTGAAGTGCAGGTTTTGGATCGCACATGGATGGGTCGTTCGACCATGGCGTGTTTTCTTGGAGAAAAAGACAGGCCTAGGAGTCGGTTGCACGTAGCAGAAGCGATCAGGGTCGGTCGTGCAAGTGGAAAAAGGCCTATGGTTTTGGCTTTAGGAAGCAGGTGATCGGTCGCTCCTAGTGTTGGGTCGGTCATGCATTCCTAGATGGTTGTTTGATTCGAGCGAGCTTACGTAACGGGTTTGAGCGAGCCTATGGGTGAATTAATCTGGTCGGTCGATCATCTACTGCTCGTACAAGGATGAGCTAGTTGGTCGTACATGTTTTAAAGCATAGATGTTTGGTCCAACTAAAAGTGGTCGGTCGAGCCAAGAAGTACAGGTCGGTCGCACCATGTTGGATTGATAAAAGGGAGGGTCGGTCGTACCATGTTGGGTCGTTCAGTCGCACAGGGTCATTTTCTGAAAAAGTATGTTTGTCGTGTACGACTCAGATTTGAACGATAATGCCTGGAAAAAAAACTTTAGGGCACAATTGCAAGAACCCGTGCCATAGCGCAGTGGTGGTAACTTCGAAGTGAATTCCATGGGGAATGACGAAGTGAGGTGATTTGTTCATCAGATGTGGTGAATGTGGAAACGACTCAAGGAAGTATTGAGTTCGTGTGAAGTGATAGCTCTAAGGTGTTCTGTTCATGGTGTTTCATTTCGAGCTTTGTTTGATACCGGAGCATCGCATTCTTTCATTTGCAATGAGCTTATGTGTCGCTTGGGTTTGGAACCCGAGATATGTGATAGACCATTGTTCATGACTAATCCAGTTGGTGGTTCGTCCAATTTTTGCATGTTGTGCCGTGGTTTAGTGTTGTCGAGTCATGGTTGCTCTTTTGTGTGTTATTGCTTTGTTCTTTACTTCGCTGGGTTTGGGATCATCTTAGGCATGGATTGGCTCAAGAGGTATGCAGCAAGAGTGAATTGCGAGAACCCATGCCGCAGCACAGTGGTGTGGTAACTTCATAGTGAATTCCATGGGGAATGACGAAGTGAGGTGATTTGTTCATCGGATGTGGTGAATGTGGAAACGACTCAAGGAAGTATTGAGTTCGTGTGAAGTGATAACTCTAAGGTGTTCTGTTCTGTGGAAACGACTCAAGGAAGTATTGAGTTCGTGTGAAGTGATAGCTCTAAGGTGTTCTGTTCATGGTGTTTCAGTTCGATTTTTGTTTGATACTGGAGCATCCCATTCTTTCATTTGCAATGAGCTTGTGTGTCGCTTGGGTTTGGAACCCGAGATATGTGATAGACCATTAATCGTGACTAATCTAATTGGGGGTTCGTCCAATTTGTGCATGTTGTGCCATGGTCGAGTGTTGCCGAGTCACGGTAGCTCTTTTGTGTGTGATTGCTTTGTTCTTAACTTCGCTGGGTTTGGGATCATCTTGGGCATGGATTGGCACAAGAGGTATGCGGCAAGGGTGAATTGCGTCCAACTACAAAATAATAGAGGACGCCGGGATCTTGAATGTGAACGACTGCAATCAAATTTAGAGACAAGAGGTGGCCTGAATTTCTTCTGAAAGTATTGGCGGTCGAAGAAGAACCGGCGGCGAACAGTAATGAGAGGACGGGCGAGACTCTTGGTGATGAACGTGGGGACTACAGCGACTCGATTAGTGGTCTATGATGTGGTTTCGTACGAAGGATGGTGGCGCAGCAGCTCCGAAGTTGGATGGTGCGTGCGATTCGTGAATGAAGAGCAACATACGAGAGGAAGGGAAATAGTATTTGGTCCATAGTTCTCCTGTGCAAATGCAATTAAAAGCCGGTCGTTTAAACTGACGTGGGCATAAATGTTGGCCACCATCTAGAGTGAAAGACGTGGTAAGGGAATGAGAAATGGACCCATATTTTAATACGTAATTAATTTAAGGATATACTTTAAGATATTAATTATTAATTAAATAGTGTAAACGTGAAACATGAATTTTATTGCAGGTCGATTAGCTATGAAGGAGCGAACAAGAAGAAAGCAATTGGAATGGCCTCTAGTTGTTTATAAAAAATGTAATTAGACAAGTTAATATTTAAGTAAGGAATTGATTAATATTAATTTAAACCATGAAATTAAAACATTAATAACTCTCTCATATATTTACAAAATCAGATCAAATAAGTTATGTTGCGATCGTGGCGACGAGCTCAACATTCTGAAACTGTTCTGGACAAAAATAGAGACAATTGGAGTTTACAGTTAAATTAAACGACTGTTTAATTTAACTGTAACCGAACCATTTCAACAAAAAAAATCAAATCAAG
Source organism: Allium sativum (assembly GCA_030737875.1). Lineage (NCBI taxonomy): Eukaryota > Viridiplantae > Streptophyta > Magnoliopsida > Asparagales > Amaryllidaceae > Allium > Allium sativum. The sequence goes on from CM060912.1 coordinate 8,102,068, forward strand.
GTGAGTTAAACTCACTCAGTTCTTCCTACTTATATTTTATATAAGTTGTGTTTTATAAATTGTGTGCTACGGCTGCTAATGGTTGATTGTTTGTTAATTATATTTTCATATATTGATTGAGCCAATGAAATTAAACGTCGCTTAATTTCAATGAAACCCAAATCTTTATTTTAACGATTGGTCCTAATTAAGGTAACTTACCTTATTGGTAACGTTTATAAAATAAACGTGTTTAATTTAATGAATTGTTTGAATTGTTATGCTTTGTGAATAAATTGATTGATATTGAATTGTCGTTATTGACTGTTATGAAAACCATTATTTATTTGAATTGAACAATTATATTTAAGATAACATATTTGGATATAGGGAAGAACATGTTGGAGGGATCCAATGAGATTCCTTAAATATATTTAATGATATTTATTTTCATATTATCATTATATGAACTGTTCTTATTAGATGATTGATTTGGTTGTTGACCGTTGGCCTGGGATTCATTATTTGTTTGGTTTTAACCAATGGGCAATATTGGTTGAGTAATTGGCAGTATATGGCCTATAAATCAATCGTTTTCCGAATATGGATTTACCGTCAGGTGAATCAATAGAAGTGAAGTTATAAAATTTATTTTATAACTGAAGACATATTTTAAATCTGTATTTTTGAATAAAAGTTTGTTAAAAGGAAATAAATATTTATTAATTATTAATTAAGTTTATAATTAATTAGTATGTGATTTTATAAAGTAAATTCTTATGTTAAGAAGATTATAAGCCAACGAACAGAAGTTAACCTAACGATTAAGAATTGGGTAATTGTTTTTAAGAAACAATTAAATGTAATTATTTAGATTAATTAATTTAAAGAAAGGACCATAATTGGAATTGGTTAACGTTTAATCGTGTATTGAGTTGACTAAGTCAACCTCTTTAACAGGGATTGATTATTAAGTTATTTTTTTTGAATTAATTTAATAAAATAGTTTAACGAAGATTTGTTTAATTTTAGTAAGATTTTAAAAGGAATCTACTATTTATTTTAGTTAATTAAGAAGTTAACAACTGCAAGTAATGATTGAAGTAAATTATTATTTTAATTAATAATAATTTAAGAGATTGCTTTTTAATTGAAATTCATTTAAAAAGTGATCGAAGTTGAAATGAATCTAATCGAAATGTGAAAGGAGTTTATGAACGGGTTTTAATATAAAACCTGAGTTTTTATAACAAAGTTATAAAAGGGATTTCTAAGCGAATATGATAGCTTAAATCAAATATTTACTTAATATTTGAAGTTAGAAAAAGGAAATTTAGAAATTGGAAAATGGTATGAAATGGCTAAGTGAGATTTATTCCAAGGTTCGGAATGTGATATTCCGACGTTAGGAATGTTAAGCGAAGTTGAAATTATTCCGAAGTTTGGAATGTTGTGTTCCGAAGTTCGGAATGTTAATCAAAAGCAGGAGTATAAGCTAAATAGAAGTTTTCGTAAATGGCAACGAATATAAGTTGTCGTAAATGATTTACAATGATTTTGTAAATGGAAGTTAAGAGTTTAGAAATATAATCAAAATATTAGTTGTCGATAATAATTTACAAATGGGATTTGTAAATGAAGTAAGAGTTTTGAAAAAATTGAATTTGTAACAATTGTTACAAATAATAAATTGAGCTATTTGATTTACAAACTGAAGATCGTGAAAAGGATCGTAATGTAATTTTAGACAATGAATAAGTTGTCATAATGATTTAAAAAGGGTATAAATAAAGAAAGGAAAAAGTTTTGAAATGAAATCTATAACATTTGTTACAGATGATAAGTTGAATTGTTTTGATAAAAATAAAAATAAGGATTTGTACGAGATGTCAATATAAGAGTTGTAAAAGATATAAAGATAAGATTTATAAAGGTATTTATATAAGATTTGTAAAAATATTTATATATGATTTAAAAAAAATTTGGTATTGTTGTTGCAAACAAGTTGAAGAATGTTTATAAAGAGATATTGAAGAAATTGTATAAAGGATTCTATTTATAATGGAATCGAAGTTCGAGTATAATATATTAAAGAATTATTAAAGATTAATAGAGAAGTATAATAATAGTTTACTTAATAATTAATTAAGTAAACGTTGTTGAGATTTAAATAAGGTTTTCAAAGGAAAACATATGGTTAATAAACTTCTATCTATTCTAAAGATATGAATGTTGTTGGTCAAGGTCTGAGAGGTAAATAAAATACCCCAACTTGAATGACTTCACGATTATCCAAGAATGGTATTAGTTTACAAACGAGAGAAATAAAGGGGAAAAAGTTATGATTTCCATAAATAATATTAAAAGTTGTATTTGAAAAGTTTATAAGTGAATGAAATGATTTTGAATAATATTCTTATTTATAATAAGAAGTAAAAGATAAACTCCAAATATTGGAAGATTTAAAGAATATAGTTAACATATGTTTAATTAAAGAGGCCATTTAATGTCGAGTACTGAACCAGTAAACTCATTTCATTCACATGATTATTTATTTGATAATGAAATAACGACTATCAAATCTGGCCAATATGATTGTTGGTACGAAAAGACCAGGATTGAATTTATATTCGAAAACCATTCTGAACTAGCAAATACATGAAGATGCAGAGTGAAGATGGAGCATTGAAGACCGTAGAACTTCATAAACGGAAGAACTACTTGTTGAATTTCTCTGGTTTAGCGGCCAGAGATATTTCAGCGGTGATTCTGTCATCAGTGAAATCTTCGGATTGCAAGGACTACTCGATACTGATCCTTGGGGTGATACCTATATAAGATGTGGTAAGACGGTGCCTTCGGTTCATCATGTTCCTGGATGACTTATATGGACGAATGTATGACAGAGTATTTCTTAAGAATCACGTACACTGATTTTTACAAACGTACTTCTATCAGCTGCAGAGTATTTTTGTGGACGTCAACTGGTGATTTGATGGATTTGACAATGTGGCATTCAAAGTGGATGGAGATGTGCTGTTCTGGAGGATAAGCTGAACCTCTAGCCTCATCAAACGGAAAATGACACAAAATCGGGTAGATTGCATAACTATGTGGGTCACACCCATCAAAAGGGTATATCATTACCTGATCTGGAGAAATCAAATGCCTTCGGTTGCCCCTTTATTTTATTTATATACTATCGGTTCAGTTGGTTGGCCCCCAACTGTGGTAATGATATATTTGGTACTCTCAAGAGAAGTGAGGGGTCGGTCATGTTTAGCCTGGGTTGCAAGATGTTCTTATTGAACCCCAATGTATTCATCTTCAGAGGTACATTATCGGGAAGGTGGTCCCATACCTTGCCAGGAAATCCGTTCTCTAATAAGAGCCCGTGGTTTTAATTGTATACTGTGTATGTAGAGCGTGAGATGCAAGCGTTCTGCTAGATTGATATTTATTTGTATTTAGACACTATTATAATATCAGAAAAGATATTGATTTCAAAAAAGTTTTGGGTTATCGTAAGGTAATAACCGCACTTTGTTTCCGCTGCATTACTGTATGTATTTGTACAAGTGTAACTCTGATGACTGAGAAAGTATAACTCGAATGTATATGTTTTAATGCTTTTGAACCATCATTTGTTTATTATATGTTGTCCTTCCGCTGTGAGATTCTGCGATTGTTTTTCTCCTTTTTTTCCCTTTTTCTTCTTTTCCCAATAACTGCCTGTATTTATGATTTGTTTCAGCACTAGCGTAGCAGCCTCGGGCGTATGCGTATCATGGGAAAAGGAGAAAGGGAGAGAGAAATTTGCTCTACGAATAGTTTGGATAAGTCGTTAAGCCCTCCCGTTAGTACTATTAATAGTAGGTATCCTCATCTGAGCTACACTTTAGCAAACATTTTCTTGCCATAATATTCAGTTCCTGTTATTATCAATAGTACACAATTTCTTCTTCATAATATAGGATCTATAGGGCAATTACTTATAAGTACATTTTGTGTAACAGCCCTTCTTATCTGATAGAAAAAGACCCCATGATCCAGAGAAGGGGGAACAAGCACACTTGAAGAGCGCAGTACAACGGAGAGTTGTATGCTGCATTCGGGAAGGATGAATCGCTCCCGAAAAAGAATCTATTGATTCTATCCCAATTGGTTGGATCATAGGTGCTATGATTTACTACGCGGGCGAGGTCTCTAGTTCAAGTCCAGGATGGCCCAATGTTTTCAGCATGCAGACGTGCCACTTTCCTTCATTACATGTGAATACTCCTCGGCTTCTTCACGTTTGCTGATCACCAGTGAACATTTTCTCCTTTATTTACTACTCCAGCATGTATAGTACGCCAGATTCTTCTACCCATCATCCAACTCTTTTCCTCCTATACTCACGTAAAATGCGAACCCAACATGTAATGTCCCACAAATCCATACTATAAGAGTTGACTACATACATCTTACATCCAACCCAAATATCACGGAAATATGAATCATTTATTTTTTAGAAGAAAAAGGTAGAAGAAGAACAGAAATAACAACACAGAATCTCACATCGCAGCGGAATAAAATATAATATATAACAGCTTTGGGAATACAAAATTTTCCGTATACATATACATACTATTATCAGAGTACCACTATCAGGGTATAACACTTACAACACAGCGGAAAATATGATAGTCTATGGCTAACTGGTGAAGCCTCCTGCTTCAAGCTCCTCTAATTGAATCTGTAAAATCCCGACTACTTGACTGCCCGAACAAATTTGGGCACCCAAGAGTTTCGGGAAAACAAAACAACATAAACTCTGGGTCAGTCATGGGACTGGTGTGAGTAAACTCCAACCATTTGTTTAACTTTTTAAAAATCCTTTTGAAAGAAAATATAATCGTAAGACCGATCCACACATAAACACGAATGGTATTTACCTTACGATAACCAAAAATATTTTAATATCAAATCTGGTGATATTATAATAGTGTCTACGTCAAATAAATAGAAATCTAGCGGAACGCTTGCATCTCATGCTCCATATATAAAATCAAAAACCGCAGGGCGCTTATTGAGGATGGATTTCCAACATAACAAGGTATGGGACCACCTTCCGATTTTGTATCTCTAGAGAGGAATACACTGGGTTCAATAAGAACGTCCTGCAACCCGGCCCACACATGGCTGACCACTCATTTCGCTTGAATGTATCGAATGTATATCACCAATGGTTGGGATCAGCAACCGTTTCCCGAATGGGACAACATTGATATAGATTAAAGAAGCAATTGAATATTATATAGATAGGTGATTATACACCCTAATGGGAGCTACACACATAGCCATGCTGCCTGCCCGATTTTTGTCATTTCCCGGTTGTTGAGGCCTGAGGCAATGATTACTTACCTCTCATTGATAACACAATTACTTTGAATGCCACATTATCAGTTCCGTTAATCATTAATCGGGTTTACACAAATATATTCTGAATATTATGCTAAGGGAATAAATCCGTTACCACCATATATTTATTTGAACAGTCCAAAATGCGATAATTGGAAATATTCTGTCAGACATTCATGTCCATACACGCTCATTCTGGGACGGAACGAAACCGAAGGCACTATTCCGTACATCCAACCTAGGCAATCTCTATCTAGGACTTATACAAAAGCCCTTGCATTTTACTCCGTCTTCAATATATTCAACATACATGGTTTGCAACGCTTATGCCAATACGGAGTGGCTCTTCGGATAATAATCCAACTGGTCTCTCCATATTAACAACTTTAAATTGTTAAAAACTTTGATAGTTGGTGATTTAACTATCAAACGAAAAATGTCCGTGTACACACAACGATCTTATTTCCAAATGGAATTATGATCAAATCATCAAACTTATATATATATATATATATATATATTCATATTTCCTTATTTCCTATGTTTAGAAAATATACTTTATTAATATTGGAAAATATTTCCATCTCTTATTCACGCATCACTACCATTCCACAACTATTAGTGCCTAACTGTAAACTAGTAAGAGAACAATTCTCTAAGTATCAATCCCGATGGCCGAAACCAACATCAGATTGATACTCAGAAAACTATTCAACTAACTAATCTCTAGTCGGTTTCTAATTTTGCTTAACTCTATTTCTTAACTTCCTGTCAACACAATCATTTTAATCTGCACATCATTTGCTTTTAAATCATCGTTTACTACAAAACGTATATCTCCCAGGATTTTATTTATAAAATTCCTTTTCGTTTATAATATTCTATTTTAAGTTCGTTTCATTATCGAATTCTATATATATTGATATATAGATCTCTAGTTACCAGATTTTCTTAAAAAATATTCTAACTCCTTAAATTTTCGAAAAATTTCGCCATAACCTCCTTTATATGGGGTTACCTGAAGAATTCAAACCTTGCCACACAGACCTCTCCATTCAAAAAGAAAATCAAAAAGCCAAGCGGCTTGCCGATACGGCGCATAAAATCTCATATTCAAATTAAATACATACCTTTTTGTCGAGCACTCTAATTATATCTCTTCTAATACTTATCCAATTTCAATTTATTCCAACTTATATTTCAACTTATCGCTAATTGTCGATTATTTCACTACTCAGTTATAATTTCATTTACTTCAATCTCCTATACTGAATTCGAATTTCCTTTGTAACAAATTTGTTTATAAATTTGATGTAAATCGAATTTCAATTATAAATCCTTTAAACTTATTTCAATTCAGTTTATATTCTGAATTCCCGACATAGAATCAATCGTTCTATTGTCAACATGTTTTCCAATTCGCTTTTACATTCATACTTGGATTTAAATCGCTAAATTATCTAATGATAATTTATTTCACTTAATTTATAAACATCGTTTATACATTAACTTGTTTATTATATTATCTTAAACCAAGTCAAATCTATTTGAAACTCAATTCCTTTTATATTCCGAATTCCGGAGTAAAGTTAATCGTTTATTATTTAAAACGATTCTAAGTTCTCAATTTAAATTCACATTTGAATTTAAATATTTAAATTATCCAAATTGATGATTTTTCCTTTTTATTTACAAACAGCATTTATATTACTTATTTATATATTTAAACAAGTCTCGATTTCAAATTCATTGAAATAAATATTTCTACTTTGGAAAAGTAAATTTCCCTTTTCAAATTCACACTTGTATTTATTTTTTTCCGAATTATCCAATGATAATTCATTTCACTTCCTTTATGAACTTCGCTTATAAATGAACTACTTGTTTTAATTATTCAAAACAAGTCAATATTTTTGTTCTATTCATATTTCAAATTCTATTTTAGAAAAATAGAATTTCCTTTTTAAAACTAGAAATTTTCTTTTCACGATATTTTTAAATATCAACATTTAGGCCCAGTGGTAATTAAACACCCAAAACAACCAATTATTAATTTCAGGTTTTCTAACACATCATATATGACAGTATATATGCAAACAAATAAATAAACAGATAATATATTTTTGAGGAATCTAGTTGGATATCTCCAACCTGTTTTCCTGCATCCACATATGTTAGTCAACATAAATAATACCATCTTGCTTCGATGCAGGATATCGCGGTATAGAAGGTCATCCACTAATATATATTTGTGGGGCGCATAGGGAAATCATCCGCTAATGGTACTGCCGGCATCCGCTAATGAGACTGCGGGAACAGTCCAACCACCCAATATATAAATAATAGTCAAGCCTAAATAACTAATATATTTAAAACAACCAGAAAGCATTCAAACAAGCAACAGACAATTATTTTTAATGAATAAAAATAATTCTAAATAAAGAGGTGAGTGAGATTTACTCACCAGGGTTTTAATTGCCGAGTACCCCATCTAAGCCTATCGTATAGATTTCACGATTCCTTCATACCTCTTAATCACGCTTTTAACTCCTTATTGAACAAAATCCCTTGATGTCCATGTTTTAACAATTCACCACCTTCACTTCATAAGAACTGCCTGCACAAACCCTTACAATCCCTTTCCAGTCTTCCTTAGTTCGATCATTCCACAAAAAATGCACTTGAGCCCTAAATTCACCATCAGAAAGTCGAACTTTAATTGCCAATAACCAACTCTGTCCTTGTCTTTGGCGATCAGTAGCAAAACTAGCTCAACAACCTAACATCGCTCCATAGAACCCCATCTGAAACCACTATCACACCCCTGCTTCTTCCACACTGCCACGCAACCAACTTCCTACAGCCTTCACTCCACCATAATGTAACACCCCGTAATTTGATAACATAAAATTTCACAAATTAAAGTATACTTAATTTTTGGAAAAGAATTAAGTGAAATGGGTTGCTCAGGGAAATATATATATTGATATATATATATATATATATAATTGAAAATTAAATAAATAAATATGCAAAAATGTTCAAAACAGCGAATTGGGAGAGGGGAATAACCGAACCGGCCGATTTTTGAGGTCGACCCAAGCCCGCTGGGTCGACTAGGGGTTAATCCAGGGTGTTTGGCTGTCAGCCCGTGGGCCGATTCGCTCAAATGCAGATTTTGCATTTGAATGGTTCTCATGGTTCAGCTTTAATCTAAAGGCCCTAGATGGTTCCTACACTTGACTTCTTCCCCAAGACATGCTTTGATGGCTAGGATCTAAACTAAGGTTTATCCTATGGCCAAAACTATCCCAATCTTCTATAAAAAGACCCCTAACCCTTCCCTAAGCTCTCATAAATTGATCCTACAACTAAACTATGCCAAAATGGTTCCTCACCATGGCCTCCATTCAAATCATGGCCTCCACTCAAAATCCTAGCCCCCATCCTCTTACAAAAAATTCTATCGTCATTTCTATGAGAGATTCTTTGAACATGTGAGTGTATGAGAGTTTCTATGTTCATATGAGAGCTTCTAAACATGATTTCAAGGCTAAAGCTTTAATCTTTGTTCATCAAAGATGGGATTTTTATGGATTTTGCTCAAGGGTTTTCTAAGGAGCATTTATTTGGGGCTTTTGGTGATAGCATGAATGGCTTCGTCTCAATCTTTTAATTTCATATTGATTTGTGCCTTCATAGCATTGTAAGCCCTCTTACTACTCTTAGATATTAACTAAACATAATATGACATGATGTAAGTTGGGTTTGAACATTAAGTATGTTGCATACTATCATATTATGTATCCTATCATGACTATAAAGTCATTATCTTGATCTTGTAGGCTAAAAGCTATAAGCTTTATGTTGAATGTTGCATTTTGGCAACATAAAAGTTATCATATCCCTTATGATAGCTTGCATATAATGCTTTATGCGAGCTTCTAGTAACTTTTCCATGTCATCTATCACCATGATTCACTTATGTGCTAAGTTTTGGGGTTATGCATGTTTTTGGGGGATTATAATGTAATATGCAAGTTAATAAACACATTTATGCCTCATTTGCCACTATGTTTAACTTGTGGCCTTATACTCCTTTTGTTATGCCTTTGCCAAGTTCCTTCTTTTAATCCATTATGCGTTGTGCGAATGTACGTGCGAGTTTAAAAACGTTGGGGTTACGTTGTGGATAAAACTTTAATAACATGAAACATGATTTGGGTAAATTGGTATAAACATGACAACATGTAATTTTGGCTATGAACATGGAACTTGATAGCTTGACATGGAATATTGACATAGATTATACATGAAAACATGTTTATGATGAACTTGGACATGACATATAGGAAAACATGGGACATGACACATATATGGGTCGTAAGTGTAATATGACACTAGACTAAACATGAAAGTGACCAACTCGAGGTTGGGTTGAGTTTGCAACATAAAACTACCCGGACCCGACCGGCTTAACTAGTAGTTGCAAACAATAAGATCCAATGTGAGAAGTTGGTCACATCGCACTTGAAACCCGAGGTTAGACTCAGTTTGCGGCAGAAACCTGCCCGGAACCAACCGGCCTAACCAGTGGCCGCAAACTGTCAGTCTAATGTGAGAGGTTGGGGTGCATTAAATTAATTAATGCCACATGATAAGGTTAAGTTAATTTGACTAATGACACTTAACCATAAAATACAATTAGGGGATGGGGTTAAGTAATCTACACTTAACTAATCTAAACACGGTAATTAGATGGGGTTAAGTAATCTACACTTAACTAATCTAAACACGGTAATTAGATGGGGTTAAGTAATCTACACTTAACTAATCTAAACACGGTAATTAGACGGGGTTTAAGTAATATACGCTTAACTAATCTAAACGCGGTAATTAGATGAGGTTAAGTAACCTACACTTAACCAATCTAACTCGATAATTTGTTGAGGTTAAGCTAACCGATACTTAACCAATCTAGCTTTGTAATCTGATAGGGTTAAGGTAACCTACACTTAACCAATCTAGACATAGTAACTTGATGGGGTTAGGTAACTTATACTTAGCCAATTATACATGATGATTTGATGAGGTTAAGTAACCTATACTTAACCAATCTAATATGAGAACACGATAGGGTTAAGACAAACTAATACTTAACCAATTTGACTTGATAATTGAATAGGGTTAAGTTATGAGTTCCTTGGTATACTTAACCAACTTGTAGGGCTAGGTCTTGAACTTAAATACTTAGCCAATCTTGACATGATTCGTGGGCGGGTTAAGTCATGAACCTGAATAACAACACTTAACCCATTAGACAAAACTCTAGTTCAAGGGACTAAGTGGAAAGCCGTAGTTAACAAGGATAACGGGAAAAGAAGCTAAGTGGTAAACCTTAGTTAAGAATAACTAAGTAATAATTCTTAGTCAAGGAAATTTGACCAATTCATAAATAGATGAGTAACCCGATACGGTAGGTCATCGCTTGAATACACGAGGCGGAGCAATATCTGACTTAGATAAAGGCTCCAACGAACTGGGTAACGAAGCAGAAGCTTCGGGGGACGTGAGGATATTCTTGGTATCCCTCTGTGAGGTTGCATATGATCCGCCTGGGCTCACAAGAGGTTAAGGTCTGCGGTAGAAGAACCAAGAGTATGCCTTGGTTGCTATGCGAGCGACCTAAAGACTGGGATGGATTAGCGTGGAGTCGTCGATTCTTGTTTTCGCCCTGGATAGCACGTCGTCGACTACCTACCATCTTTAGTCACTCGTGTACGTACGGAAAGGCAGAGAACTCCCAACAGACCATAAACTTGCTATCGAGTTATGGGTGAGGTTGGCTATCTAGGAGTGGGGCATCGATGGGCCGTAGTGTAGTTCTCATACATGATTTTTCTTGGGTTGCCTTTCAGTATTTGAGGGAGGGGTCACGTGGGACCATAGCCACGGGTACAAAAACAGACCTTGATATCTGCATCGGCAGATGACTTAAATCTCCCGACCGAGTTCCGCATTTCTTGATTTGCCCTGGCACGGGACTCGGATAGCACATTGAGACACATGTGCATCTAGACATGGAAGAACGATTCACGATACATACGTGGGAAAAAGGGCGCGGTTGACGGGTAGTGTAATTCCTAGTGGCCCTAGGTGGCTTAAACCCGAACCGAGATACGAAAACGTTGATTAGGTAGCATAATCCCTAGTGGTCCTAGGTGGCATAAATCCTACTTGAACACACGATAGTTCATGATGAGAAAACTTAGGCAGATCGAGGGTAGCAGTCCAAACGACTTCAAGAATAAAATGGTACTATGTTGAAGTAGTGAGAAAGCCCGTATGAGGTACGGCAAAGGACTGAACTCATACACATGGAAAGGATAATACAAGTTGGAATAAACCTACATACGATGTATTAGGTTGACACACTAAAAATGGACCATTACATGACATTGGGCAAGGGACATTTATAGTTAACACACGACACGAGAATGGGATACTAGTACGGAGGGTGCAGAGCAAATATACATGTTAGAACCTTGAGAAATATTCTTGGTAGATACCTTGGGATGTTACACCTGATTCATAGTACCCGTAGTTACCATGATACCTTAGTTTTGATACAGTAATTCATCCTGTTGTTTTTGGTTTAGCTTATCTATCTTGTCATCATACTTATGTTTCATCTCAGTTTCTCATGTCAGTTAACTTTACTAGTTTATATGCTAATAGTAGATAGGGCTTACCAGTCTTTATGACTGACCCCGTTTTCTTTCGCTTCTTGTCTTCCGTCCCCCCCCCCCCCCCCCCAGGTTTTCAGGGAGGAAATGCTGTTGTTTAGTTCAGACTTCTTCTGCTTGAAGGTCATCATGTATGGCTTGGACTTTTCTTGGCTATGGCTGCTTTACTGTTTTACTTGGGGAATAATTTATGAAAAGGTTTTATGCTTCTTTACTATTGCAAGACAGGTTTTGATGTAAGAAATTATCTGATGTAAAAGACTTTAGACCTTGATGTTTTATATGAAATGAAATTTGTTTTTACTTCCGCTATTTATATGTTCTGTCTTGTAATATTCTGTGCATGTTTACTAGATAAACGCTCCACTAAAGCCAGTGTACTTGCTTAGAGTGACCCTGGCGGAGGTGGGGTGTTACATTTGGTATCAGAGCAGAAGGTTACTAGACTGGGCAAAAGTTTTTAAAACCTTCTGAAAAACTATTTAAAAAACCATTTACAAAGAAGCATTTTTCGAGAAAAGTTTTTAAAGAAAAAGGCTATCCCCCAAAAAGCCATTAGCACTATCCTTTGTTTCCTTGATTGAATCTCTTTTCCTTTCTTTCCTCCGTCTGTAGTCACAGTAGTTTTGACTGTGACTAATCCTTTCATGATACGAAGTGCTTCCCGTACGATGGAGGTAGTTTTCGAGAGACCTGTTGCCGCGCTACAAGAAAGGATAGTAAGAACAAAGGATAAAGGATACAAGCTTGAGGATAAGCAACTTGTTGGTATGACTTAATTCACAAAGAAGGAGAAGGTGAATAATTAAACCCATGACAAAAGAAAGTATCTTGAATGTGGTAAGAAGGGATAGATAGCTAAGTATTATGGAACAAGGACGAGATCAGCGAAAGTGTAATTGTATGCTCTCATTTCTAGCGTACCTAAGAGAAATGGTACCGTTTCTGGTAAAAGTTTAGCTTTCCTTTTCTATCATCCTGTCCAGACTTTGTTTTGATCATTGCATCATTTAAGTCTGCTTCGATAGTTGAGTCTCTGCACCTTAGTACTAGCATGGTAAAGAATCCCATTTTTGTCCCAAATATTGTTGGAGGATCGGTCCATTTATTCATGACTTGTTTGGATTTGAGAATGTCTATGCTAAGTGTTGAGTTCGGATGAAATGCCTATATTTTTGGGATATGGATAGATTCTAGGAAAGAAGTGGTTATCCAGTAAGGATGCCATTCTCAGTTTGAAAAAGAGGGTAGTTAGACTCTTGACTTGCATTAGTAATACCCTCGAAGTCTCGTGTAACCTTTAGGGTTCCGTCATGATTAGTTACCTAGAATCTCTTGATGCATTTATCGGAAATTTATGATCCAATCGAGTAGTGCTCGCCAGTGAGGCGGATAGTTCATTTCGCTTAAACATGGGTTGAAGAAATCAAGTGGGTTAGTACACTTGGCAACACGGCTGGCATTGGTTGTTTTCAAGGAAAAGTTCTTCTACGAGGAATACCTCCTAGTAGGTAAACAAGATCCAAGATTTCACTAGTGAATTTTTGGAAAGCTTGCATGAAATCATGAGTACGCGGTCATGTTTGAATCAAGTATTCTAGAAAAAGAATAAGCGAAAAGGGAACGAGAGGCGACAATGAAATGAGTCCAACTCATGTTTTGGAAACAAGAATTAAGAAACTACGGGATCACGAAGTTAAAAGATGGTCAAGGCGCAATGGAATTAAGCTCAAGGGACGGCAACTTGGAAGGCTGAAGGCTAGATACGCGCGTCAACATCTCTTTTTAAGAGTATATCCTGGATCCCTGTTTTCTGTAGGGCTTACTTGTATGCCATCTGTTATGGATGTCCTCTCGGTCCTGTTTTCAATCCTATTTATGTTGCAAACTCCATAAGGAGTTTGGCTTGTTTATCTTCTTGATTCTATCTTGGGAACCTTAGGAAGAACTCTATGGATGTAAACATGTATTTGAAACATGTTATGATTGATTTGGTTGCAAATGGTTGCAAGTGGTTGCTCGTGGATGCGCGAATACACATTAGACACTAGGTCGACTCAGTCACGTTTTCATGTTGCATATGCACGAGTACTCATACTTGTTTATGGATGTATAATGGTTGTATTATCATATGGATGATGCATTTTGGTGTATGATTATGCACACATGTAGAAATAGTATGTGTCGATAGGGTTCTTTCGCATACATATTGGATGCATGGCACTATCATGGTTTGCATTAAGGAGGTCAACTGGACCGCTTGATTTTTCATTAGATAGGGAACATATACACACACTTTTTGCATATGTTCATACAGCATTAGAAACTTTAAGGACAATGGATGCCAGTGTTTGATGGTTTAGTAGATGGTTGTTTGGTTGGTAGGATACGTTTTTCTTGACTTAGAGATTTCGGGGACGAAATCCTTTAAGGAGGGGAGAATGTAACACCCCGTAATTTGATAACATAAAATTTCACAAATTAAAGTATACTTAATTTTTAGAAAAGAATTAAGTGAAATGGGTTGCTCAGGGAAATATATATATTGATATATATATATATATATATATATATATGATATTTTTTCCGTCTGTTTTACTTTTTAATGGCGACTGAAAGCAATACGAGATCTATATCTTTTCTCCACTCAAAACCAGATCTAAATCAATCAATACCAAATAATACACAATCAAAATCAGATCTAAATCTTCCTTCTATAGATTCGATCAAGCAAGAGAGAGCTGAAAGGAATCTTAAATTTGTGAAACCCCCAGCTGAATACGTCTTCATTCCAAAGCAGATCTACAAAAAATCAGATGAAGCATGGGTGAATACGATTGTACTAATTCCTATATTTTTCAGATTATCTTCTATCAAACTCAAAGATTATATAGGAAAAGTATGGAAACCTATAGGTAATTATCACATTCATGTTTCACCATCATATGATTTTGCTGTTCAATTTGAAGAATATTCTGATTTCTCAAGAATATTAGAAAGCAACACTTACTCCTATTATGGGAGATTGCTTATGATAGAGGCATGGATTCCAGGCTATGATTTTGGAAAAAAACAAAATGATACAGTTCAGATCTGGGTTAGATTTTTGGATCTACCTATGGAATTTTGGACTTTAGATGCTATTCAAATGATTGCTAGTTTCATTGCAAATCCAGTCTTGATTGATGAAAATACAGCAAAGAAGAAGTTCACAAAATATGCTAGAGTCTTACTTTCTATTGATGCATTAACTGAATTGAAATCTGAAATTCCAGTCTTAATGCATAATGGAACAAACTGAAAATAAAAGTGGAATATGAATTTGTACCTTCTAGATGTTTGCAATGCAAGTTGTTTGGACATGAAGATGCATATCATGAGATAGACAATGACTCTAGATGGGTTCCTCCTGAAAATCAAACAGAAATTAATGAGGAAATAACAGGAAATGAAGAGGAACAAAATGCAGAAGATAAGCAGGATGAAAATGTTGCAGAAAATACTTTCTCTAAATCTGATGATTTAGACTTTCTAAATCCAAAGCTTCCAGATGATATAATGCCAGATGATTTAAGTGAAATTGCTGATGCAATTTCAGGAAAAGAAAAGGAAGTTCTGAAGGATAAGGGTAAAAACATTGATGTTTCAAAAATGGTTGATAAAAACTTGAATTATGGCAAAGATAGTAACATTGCAGCTTCTTCCAGAAATATTTCTCCTTCTAAAAGAGTTACAAGGAGCTCTTCCTCTATTAAATGACATTATTAACCTGGAATGTCAGAGGGATGAACACTCCTTTTAGAATGAAAGAAGTGTTATCCCTTCTGACTAATACTAAATCAACACTTGTTGGTTTAGTTGAAACAAAGCTATCTGCCAATAATTTAGTTTTATTCTTATCAATGTTACCTTCTTCTTGGAGATTCTTAACTAATAATTCAGCAGTTTCATCTGGAAGAATTTTAACTGTGTGGGATACTAATGTATGGGATGTGGGTATGTCAACTTACTCTTTTCAACATATGACATTGAATGTTCATAATAAAGGAGGCTTTGATATGGTGTTCTCTGTGGTATATGCAAGTAATCTATTTGAGGAAAGAAAATCTCTATGGCATGATTTGATAAATGAAGCTGCATTCATAGATAATACTTGGATTCTCATGGGAGATTTCAATAATGTTTTGAGTCAAAATGATAAAAGAGGGGGTCTATCTGTTCCTTTTCAACATATAAGAGAGTTTCAAAATTTATTAATCCAAGTCTCCCTGTCAGAAATTAAACCTTTGGGTTTTAATTACACTTGGAGAAGAAAAGGCATTGCTACTTGCATAGATAAAATTTTGGTTAATAATAAATGCCTTCATCTATTTCTTCATATGAAAGCTTTAGCTTTGTATCATAAATCCAGTGATCACAACCCAATCATGTTAGATCTTGTGCCTACTAAGGAAGTTAAAGGATTCCCTTTCAGATATAAAAATAACTGGCATTGTTTAGATGGGTATAAGGATGCAGTTTATAAAGGTTTAAATGCAACAGGTTGGGGTCATTACAGTTATCAGTTTATGCAAAAACTTAAAAGTTGCAAAGTAGAACTGAAAAACTGGAATAAACTGAGAGATAAAAATGCTTACAATCTTAATCAAGCAGAAGAAGTTGCAAATCAGTTGGAAAAAGCAGTGGATGATGCTCCAGAGGATATGCAGTTGTATGATAATTATTTGATGGCAAAAAAAGAGTTTCAGGACCTGCAAAATATATATTTCAAGGCATTTAAGCAGCAATCAAAGAGCACTTGGCTTCAACAATCAGATACAACTTCAAAATTCTTTTATGCAAGAATGTCAAATAGAAGATTCTTCAATCATATAAGAGCTCTTATGGATCAAAATGGGAATTTTCTGTATAAGGCAGATGACATTGAAAAGCAAGCAATTAATTATTTTCAAGACATGTTCAATGGGACAAGCTCAACCTCTTTTCCAAGTTTCAACCCTATCAGCTTTATTAATTCCAAAGGTCAGCAGTTTTTGATGAAATCAGTTGAATTATCAGAGGTTAAAGAAGCTGTATTTTCTATTGATGATGATTCAAGCCCTGGTCCAGATGGGATTAATTCTAAATTCTTCAAAGTGCATTGGGAGGAGCTGAAAAATGATTTATTACTGGCTATATCTGATATGTTCATATCTGGTAAGCTTCCTAAATCCATTAATCACACATTTATAACCCTTATTCCTAAGAATGACAAGCCAACTATGATAGCACATTACAGGCCAATAGCTTGTTGTAATGTCTATTATAAAATCTTTGCAAAAGTTCTATGTAATAGACTAAAACTTTTCCTGCCATATGTGATATCTGAGAATCAAAGTGCTTATATATATGGAAGATATATTGGGGACAACATATTGTTAGCACATGAATTGCTAAGGGATTTCAAGAAAAAGGGGATTTCTAAAATGTGTGTTAAAGTGGATTTACAGAAAGCTTATGATCAAGTAAACAGAGCATTCATATGTTTTATCATGTCAAAGATGATGTTTCCTACACATTTTATAAATATAATATATGAATGCATGTCAATAGCAACCTTATCCATAATGATTCAAGGGGTTCCTAAAGGTTTCATAGCTTCTAATAGGGGTATTAGACAGGGTGATCCACTGTCCCCTTATTTATTCTCTATTGCAATGCAATATTTCTCATATATGATGGATGCAGCTACTCAAGAAAGGTCCTTTCAGCCAAGCAGTGTAATTCAACCTATAGTTTCCCATTTGTTATATGCAGATGATTTAATGATTTTTGGAAAATCATCTATTTCTAATGCACATACTTTGAAGATTGTTTTCCAAAACTTGAGTAAATATGCAGGGCTTAATGTGAATGCTACTAAGACAAAAGTGTTTTTTAGCACTTCAGCCTTAAATACAGAACAGATTCAAGCTATTTTGGGATTTCAACAAGGAGATTTGCCTATAAAATATTTGGGAGTTCCTTTATCTGCTAATTACTTACATTATGCAGAATGCAATGCTCTAATTCATAGAGTCCAAAATAAAATTAGTGGATGGGAAACAAAATTGTTAAGCTTTGCAGGAAGAGCTGAATTGATAAATACAGTTATTACTCCTATAATACTGTACTGGATTTTTATATATCAAATCCCAGAATACACAATAGATAAGCTGCATTCTATATGTGCTGATTTTTTTTGGGGGGAGGCATCACATAAAGTTTCATGGGAAAAATTATGTAGACCAAAAGATGAAGGATGTATAGGATTGAAACTTTTGACAGACCTTAAAAATGCTGCTTGTGTGAAGTTAATGTGGAAATTCTTGTCAAAATCATCAATGTGGAGCAAATGGCTACATAATAAATACTGTAAAAATGATTCTTTTTGGTCTATGGCCCTAGACAACAATGCATCTTCTACCTGGAAGTCTATTTTAAGGCTGAGAACAAGATCAAAGCAGTTGTTCAATAAAATCATAGCAAAAGGAGAGGAAACATCATTATGGCATGATCCATGGATCAACTGTAAATGTCTGGTAGATCTACTTGGGTATGATAGATTGAATTTAATTGGTAATTCAGAGGAGAAAGTAAGCTGTATCATAAGAAATGAAAAGCTTATACCTGACATCCATCCAGCTACAAGAGAATTGTTTGAAGAGATCAATGCAATATCTACATATCCAAGCTGAAGTCAAGATGAGTATGAGTGGTGTGATGGAGGCCTATTTTCCTTCCACAAAGCTTGGGAACATCTGCGAATTCATGACCAAAAAGAAGAATTTTTTTCAGTTATCTGGCATGGTAAAAATAGTAAAAAAATGTCTTTTATTACTTATCTTGCTTGTATAGGCAGGTTGAACACCAAAGACAGGATTCAACGCTACAGTAACATCCTAGATCTTCAGTGTCCTTTATGCAACAATCATCCGGAGTCAATTCAGCATCTCTTTTTTACATGCGACTACTCAGCTTTTATATGGCTCTCTTTGAAGCAAAGATTAGATCTTTCTCTTAATTTGGAAGATCTGAAGACGGAAGCGAAGAATTTACATGATAATTTCAGAAACAAAGATCAATTAAGAGACTTGGCGTGTGCTTCGTTAACTACAACTATCTATTTTTTGTGGAAAGAGAGAAACTCAAGAATTTTTCAACGAAAAAGCTTGGATTCCATGGTGTGTCTCTGAAAAATTGAAAGAGAGATCAAATTCCTGGTGGAGAATAATGGAAGCAGAACGAAAAGAGATGGGAGAAGTGAATGTTTACTGAGCAGATGGGGGATTGAAGTATTAGATACCGGTTGACCTATCTTAGCCGGTGAAGAGGAGTATATGCCTTGTTGGGCCGATGCGAGTTTGGGCTGGCTTTTATTTCTGTTTTACATGTTTTTTCTTTAAATCTTAGAAAATATTGTAGTAGCTTTGTATTTCCAGTTTTATATGAAATAAAGAGTACCAAATTTCAAAATATATATATATATATATAATTGAAAATTAAATAAATAAATATGCAAAAATGTTCAAAATAGCGAATTGCGAGAGGGGAATAACCGAGCCGGCCGATTTTTGAGGTCGACCCAAGCCCGCTGGGTCGACTAGGGGTTAATCCAGGGTGTTTGGCTGTCAACCCGTGGGCCGATACGCTCAAATGCAGATTTTGCATTTGAATGGTTCTCATGGTTCAGCTTTAATCTAAAGGCCCTAGATGGTTCCTACACTTGACTTCTTCCCCAAGACATGCTTTGATGGCTAGGATCTAAACTAAGGTTTATCCTATGACCAAACTATCCCAATCTTCTATAAAAAGACCCCTTACCCTTCCCTAAGCTCTCATAAATTGATCCTACAACTAAACTATGCCAAAATGGTTCCTCACCATGGCCTCCATTCAAATCATGGCCTCCACTCAAAATCCTAGCCTCCATCCTCTTACCAAAAATTCTATCTTCATTTCTATGAGAGATTCTTTGATCATGTGAGTGTATGAGAGTTTCTATGTTCATATGAGAGCTTCTAAACATGATTTCAAGGCTAAAGCTTTAATCTTTGTTCATCAAAGATGGGATTTTTATGGATTTTGCTCAAGGGTTTTCTAAGGAGCATTTATTTGGGGCTTTTGGTGATAGCATGAATGGCTTCGTCTCAATCTTTTAATTTCATATTGATTTGTGCCTTCATAGCATTGTAAGACCTCTTACTACTCTTAGATTTTAACTTTAAACTTAATATGACATGATGTAAGTTGGGTTTGAACATTAAGTATGTTGCATACTATCATATTATGTATCCTATCATGACTATAAAGTCATTATCTTGATCTTGTGGGCTAAAAGCTATAAGCTTTATGTTGAATGTTGCATTTTGGCAACATAAAAGTTATCATATCCCTTATGATAGCTTGCATATAATGCTTTATGCGAGCTTCTAGTAACTTTTCCATGTCATCTATCACCATGATTTACTTATGTGCTAAGTTTTGGGGTTATGCATGTTTTTGGGGGATTATAATGTAATATGCAAGTTAATAAACACATTTATGCCTCATTTGCCACTATGTTTAACTTGTGGCCTTATACCCCTTTTGTCATGCCTTTGCCAAGTTCCTTCTTTTAATCCATTATGCGTTGTGCGAATGTACGTGCGAGTTTAAAAACGTTGGGGTTACGTTGTGGATAAAACTTTAATGACATGAAACATGATTTGGGTAAATTGGTATAAACATGACAACATGTAATTTTGGCTATGAACATGGAACTTGAAAACTTGACATGGAATATTAACATAGATTATACATGAAAACATGTTTATGATGAACTTGGACATGACATATAGGAAAACATGGGACATGACACATATATGGGTCGTAAGTGTAATATAACACTAGACTAAACATGAAAGTGACCAACTCGAGGTTGGGTTGAGTTTGCAACATAAAACTACCCGGACCCGACCGGCTTAACTAGTATTTGCAAACAATAAGATCCAATGTGAGAAGTTGGTCACATCGCACTTGAAACCCGAGGTTAGACTCAGTTTGCGGCAGAAACCTGCCCGGAACCAACCGGCCTAACCAGTGGCCGCAAACTGTCAGTCTAATGTGAGAGGTTGGGGTGCATTAAATTAATTAATGCCACATGATAAGGTTAAGTTAATTTGACTAATGACACTTAACCATAAAATACAATTAGGGGATGGGGTTAAGTAATCTACACTTAACTAATCTAAACACGGTAATTAGATGGGGTTAAGTAATCTACACTTAACTAATCTAAACACGGTAATTAGATGGGGTTAAGTAATCTACACATAACTAATCTAAACACGGTAATTAGATGGGGTTTAAGTAATCTACGCTTAACTAATCTAAACGCGGTAATTAGATGAGGTTAAGTAACCTACACTTAACCAATCTAACTCGATAATTTGTTGAGGTTAAGCTAACCGATACTTAACCAATCTAGCTTTGTAATCTGATAGGGTTAAGGTAACCTACACTTAACCAATCTAGACATAGTAACTTGATGGGGTTAGGTAACTTATACTTAGCCAATTATACATGATGATTTGATGAGTTTAAGTAACCTATACTTAACCAATCTAATATGAGAACACGATAGGGTTAAGACAAACTAATACTTAACCAATTTGACTTGATAATTGAATAGGGTTAAGTTATGAGCTCCTTGGTATACTTAACCAACTTGTAGGGCTAGGTCTTGAACTTAAATACTTAGCCAATCTTGACATGATTCGTGGGCGGGTTAAGTCATGAACCTGAATAACAACACTTAACCCATTAGACAAAACTCTAGTTCAAGGGACTAAGCGGAAAGCCGTAGTTAACAAGGATAACGAGAAAAGAAGCTAAGTGGTAAACCTTAGTTAAGAATAACTAAGTAATAATTCTTAGTCAAGGAAATTTGACCAGTTCATAAATAGATGAGTAACCCGATACGGTAGGTCATCGCTTGAATACACGAGGCGGAGCAATATCTGACTTAGATAAAGGCTCCAACGAACTGGGTAACGAAGCAGAAGCTTCGGGGGACGTGAGGATATTCTTGGTATCCCTCTGTGAGGTTGCAGATGATCCGCCTAGGCTCACAAGAGGTTAAGGTCTGCGGTAGAAGAACCAAGAGTATGCCTTGGTTGCTATGCGAGCGACCTAAAGACTGGGATGGATTAGCGTGGAGTCGTCGATTCTTGTTTTCGCCCTGGATAGCACGTCGTCGACTACCTACCATCTTTAGTCAATTGTGTACGTACGGAAAGGCAGAGAACTCCCAACAGACCATAAACTTGCTATCGAGTTATGGGTGAGGTTGGCTATCTAGGAGTGGGGCATCGATGGGCCGTAGTGTAGTTCTCATACATGATTTTTCTTGGGTTGCCTTTCAGTAGTTGAGGGAGGGGTCACGTGAGACCATAGCCACGGGTACAAAAACAGACCTTGATATCTGCATCGGCAGATGACTTAAATCTCCCGACCGAGTTCCGCATTTCTTGATTTGCCCTGGCACGGGACTCGGATAGCACATTGAGACACATGTGCATCTAGAAATGGAAGAACAATTCACGATACATACGTGGGAAAAAGGGCGCGGTTGACGGGTAGTGTAATTCCTAGTGGCCCTAGGTGGCTTAAACCCAAACCGAGATACGAAAACGTTGATTAGGTAGCATAATCCCTAGTGGTCCTAGGTGGCATAAATCCTACTTGAACACACGATAGTTTATGATGAGAAAACCTAGGCAGATCGAGGGTAGCAGTCCAAACGACTTCAAGAATAAAATGGTACTATGTTGAAGTAGTGAGAAAGCCCGTATGAGGTGCGGCAAAGGACTGAACTCATACACATGGAAAGGATAATACAAGTTGGAATAAACCTACATACGATGTATTAGGTTGACACACTAAAAATGGACCATTACATGACATTGGGCAAGGGACATTTATAGTTAACACACGACACGAGAATGGGATACTAGTACGGAGGGTGCAGAGCAAATATACATGTTAGAACCTTGAGAAATATTCTTGGTAGATACCTTGGGATGTTACACCTGATTCATAGTACCCGTAGTTACCATGATACCTTAGTTTTGATACAGTAATTCATCCTGTTGTTTTTGGTTTAGCTTATCTATCTTGTCATCATACTTATGTTTCATCTCAGTTTCTCATGTCAGTTAACTTTACTAGTTTATATGCTAATAGTAGATAGGGCTTACCAGTCTTTATGACTGACCCCGTTTTCTTTCGCTTCTTGTATTCCGTTCCCCCCCCCCCCCCAGGTTTTCAGGGAGGAAATGCTGTTGTTTAGTTCAGACTTCTTCTGCTTGAAGGTCATCATGTATGGCTTGGACTTTTCTTGGCTATGGCTGCTTTACTGTTTTACTTAGGGAATAATTTATGAAAAGGTTTTATGCTTCTTTACTATTGCAAGACAGGTTTTGATGTAAGAAATTCTTTGATGTAAAAGACTTTAGACCTTGATGTTTTATATGAAATGAAATTTATTTTTACTTCCGCTATTTATATGTTCTGTCTTGTAATATTCTGTGCATGTTTACTAGATAAACGCTCCACTAAAGCCAGTGTACTTGCTTTGAGTGACCCTGGCGGAGGTGGGGTGTTACACATAATCTATGACTTCGACCACCCAGCCTACTGCAATAACCCCACCGCCAACTCCAATTACCACGTTCAACATCGAAGCATCGGATTACACAGTAAGCCCACATCTTTTACTCCATACACACGAACCCAGATGGTCGCAACCCCCTCCATCTCATCGCACAACCCTAATTTACCCAAACCGGATGCCACGCCCTGCCTGGAGTCATGGCGCCGCCACGTGGGGCGACTCTAAACCTCGACCGACCCTTCCGCCTTACATGGCTCCTGATTCGAACGCCTGCCTCCACATGGATTCGACTACGTATAACTCCAAAGCTCGCGATGGTTTGAATTGCGAACTCGATTTCATTTGATTTTGATTTGAACTAAAAGCACGACGCCATTTTGTTTTGTGAATCAGAAAAATGGGGTGGTGCGATTATATAATAGGAGAAGGGAACAAACGTAGCATTATTTTCCTTCGTCCATTTACTGAGTGGTGAGGAAAGGGACACAGCGCTGTTCTATTTGGTGGTGAGGAAAGGCCACGAGTACACATTTATTTATTTATTTTTCTTTGATTTGAACCGGTATCCTTTAAAAATAACTCGTGATTCCCAACTCCTCTCTGAACCCAACAACTAACATTTTTAGGGTTATTCCCCTATTCTGGACACACTGGGACAGGTTTCAAAGCCTCAATCGATCGTCTGTGGAAGATATTAATTTAAATCGATATAAATTAAATTTAAAACCATTAATTCCTCAATAATAAATTAATATTATTATTCTAATTCAAACTGAATTTTGTATTGATTATCTGAACTGTTATCCATTCAGTTTTAAATCTCGAATTGAATTATTTTTCATATTACAATAATTTAATATACTCATATTAAATCAAAAATCGATTTTTAAATCGACAACTTAATATAAAAATTCGTTTATATTATCGACTCAATATTTAAATCTATATTAAATATTTAAAATTAACCGACGAAATATCCGGGTCATTACATTCTTCCCCCCTTAAAAGAATTTCGTCCCCGAAATTACTAAGTTAGGAAAAGTGCTACAAACCCATTAACTTTTCAAAATCCTACTTATGTTGATACTCAACATTTAATCTTTCTACAACTTTGGTTCTAACCAAAACTTTTGGTTTTCATTCAATTAATCTGAATGATTTACAATCAGTATATTCATATCCAATTCATATTCCATTCGTATGCTTTCAAATTCATTCAAATTGATTTTAATCAATTTATTTACTTTTGATTCATTTAACTTGCTTAAGTTAAATTCCAGAATTCAAATTCCCAGGGTTTTCATTTCAAATTCTTTTGAAATCCCATAAACATATACATATATTTATTTCCATCTCCAATTCAAAACATTTGAATTTTTAAACCAACTTATTTTCTTTTAAACAAATTTCCATCAAAGTTTTTCTAAGGTAGCAATCCATCACTTAGAAACTCGAAAATGAACATTGATGATGTGGCTGTCATCATCAGAATTATTTCCCAACGACTGAAGTGAGTTCAGTGCTTTATCACTTTCAAAATCCAGTCAAAAATGGTTTTCCTCCAAAAATCTTTTCAAAACAAAGCTATATTATTTTAATATACTTCAAAAAATATTTTCCAACTTCCTAGGATTTTAAATTCTGAATTCTGGTTTGAATTCAATTTTAGTTCATCTTATTAGTATATCTCATTCTTATACAAATCATATTTGGTTAAAAATAACCATTTCAATTTTATAATCTCATTTAATTATAATCCTACCATCCAACACTTCCATATATTATAATAATTTCTGAAAAATTATTCATTCTATATCAAAATAGAATTTTGGGTAAAATTATTTCATTTACCCTCTTTAAAACAATATTATGTCGAAATTTTCTATTAAAGTGTTTATAAATTCTTATCGACTTCGTGGCGTCCCACGATTAGATCAGAATTCATAAACCACTCAACAGACTAGCCAACACAACATAAAATAATTTTTATATCAATTAACAAATACGCACTCTCGTATATAAACACTCAACTCATTCTAGGGTACTACTGACCCTATCTCTAATGAGCACAACCGCACCAAAGCCTAGGTATTCGCTCAACATAAGCTCTGATACCAACTGTAATGTCCCGCAAAATCCGTACTATAGGAGTTGACTACATACATCATGCACCCAGCCCAAATATCACAGAAATACGAATCATTTTTTTAGAAGAAAAAGGTAGAAGAAGAACAGAAATAACAACACAGAAGCTCACATAGCAGCGGAATAAAATATAATATATAACAGCTTTTGGAATACAAAATTTTCTGTATACATATACATACTATTATCAGAGTACCACTATCAGGGTATAACACTTACAACACAACGGAAAATATGATAGTCTATGGCTAACTGGTGAAGCCTCCTGCTTCAAGCTCCTCTAATTGAATCTGTAAAATCCCGACTAGTTGACTGCCCGAACAAATTTGGGCACCCAAGAGTTTAGGGAAAGCAAAACAAAATAAACTCTGGGTCAGTCATGGGACTAGTGTGAGTAAACTCCAACCATTTGTTTAACTTTTTAAAAATCCTTTCGAAAGAAAAGATAATCGTAATACCGATCCACACATAACCACGGATGGTTTTTACCATACGATAACCAAAAATATTTTAATATCAAATCTGGTGATAATATTATAATAGTGTCTACATAAAATAAATAGAAATCTAGCGGAACGCTTGCATCTCACGCTCCATATATAATATAAAATCAAAAACCGCTGGGCACTTATTGGAGGATGGATTTCCAACATGACAAGGTATGGGACCACCTTCTGATTTTGTATCTCTAGAGAGGAATACACTGGGTTCAATAAGAACGTCCTGCAACCCGGCCCATACATGGCTGACCACTCATTTCGCTTGAGTGTATCGAATGTATATCACCAACGGTTGGGATCAGCAACCGATTCCCGAATGGGACGGCATTGATATAGATTAAAGAAGCAATTGAATATTCTCTAGATAGGTGATTATACACCCTAATGGGAGCTACACACATATCCATGCTGCCTGCCCGATTTTTGTCATTCCCCGGTTGTTGAGGCCTGAGGAAATGATTACTTACCTCTCATTGATAACACAATTACTTTGAATGCCACATTATCAGTTCCGTTAATCATTAATTGGGTTTACACAAATATATTCTGAATATTATGCTAAGGGAATTAATCCGTTACCACCATATATATATTTGAACAGTCCAAAATGCGATAATTGGAAATATTCTGTCAGACATTCATGTCCATATACGCTCGTTCTGGGACGGAACGAAACCGAAGGCACTATTCCGTACATCCAACCTAGGCAATCTCTACCTAGGACTTATACAAAAGCCCTTGCATTTTACTCCGTCTTCAATATATTCAACATACATGGTGTGCAACGCTTATGCCAATACGGAGTGGTTCTTCGGATAATAATCCAATCGGTCTCTCTATATTAACAACGTTAAAATGGTCAAAAAATTTGATAGTCGGTGATTTAACTATCAAATGAAAAATGTCCGTGTACACACAACGATCTTATTTCCAAATGGAATTATCGATCAAATCATCAAACATATATATATATATATATATATATATATATATATATATATATATTCATATTTCCTTATTTCCTATGTTTAGAAAATATACGTTATTAATATTGGAAAACATCTCCATCTCTTATTCACGCATCACTACCATTCCACAACTATTAGTCCCTATCTGTAAACTAGTAAGAGAACAATTCTCTAAGTATAAATCCCAAAGGCCGAAACCAACATCAGATCGATACTCAGAAAACTATTCAACTAACTAATCTCTAGTCAGTTTCTTATTTTGCTTAACTCTATTTCTTAAGTTCTTATCAACACAATCATTTTAATCTGCACATCATTTGCTTTTAAATCATCGTTTACTTTAAAACGTATATCTCCCAGGATTTTATTTATAAAATTCCTTTTCGTTTATAATATTCTATTTTAAGTTCGTTTCATTATCGAATTCTATATATATTGATATATAGATCTCTAGTTATTATATTTTCTTAAAAAATATTCTAACTCCTTAAATTTTCGAAAAATTTCGCCATGACCTCCTTTGTACGGGGTTACCGGAAGAATTCAAACCTTGCCACACATGCCTCTCCATTCAAAAAGAAAATCAAAAAGCCAAGCGGCTTGCCGATACGGCGCATAAAATCTCATATTCAAATTAAATATATACCTTTTTGTCGAGCACTCAAATTATATCTCTTCTAACACTTCATTCCATACTTGTCTAATATTTACTTATCCAATTTCAATTTATTCCAACTTATATTTCAACTTATCTCCAATTGTTAATTATTTCACTACTCAGTTATAATTTCATTTACTTCAATCTCCTATACTGAATTCGAATTTCCATTGTAACAAATTTGTTTATAAATTTGATGTAAATCGAATTTCAATTATAAATCCTTTAAACTTATTTCAATTCAGTTTATATTCTGAATTCCCGACATATAATCAATCGTTCTATTTTCAACATGTTTTCCAATTCGCTTTTACATTCATACTTGGATTTAAATCGCTAAATTATCTAATGATAATTTATTTCACTTAATTTATAAACATCGTTTATACATTAACTTGTTTATTATATTATCTTAAACTAAGTCAAATCTATTTGAAACTCAATTCCTTTTATATTCCGAATTCCGGAATAAAGTTAATCGTTTATTATTTAAAACGATTCTAAGTTCTCAATTTAAATTCACATTTGAATTTAAATATTTAAATTATCCAAATTGATGATTTTTCCTTTTTATTTACAAACACCATTTATGTTACTTGTTTATATATTTAAACAAGTCTCGATTTCAAATTCAAAACGAGTTAATATTTTTGTTCTATTCAAATTTCAAATTCTATTTTAGAAAAATAGAATTTCCTTTTTAAAACTGGAAATTTCCTTTTCACGATATTTTTAAATATCAACATTTAGGCCCAGTGGTAATTAAACACCCAAAACAACCAATTATTAATTTCAGGTTTTCTAACACATCATATATGACAGTATATATGCAAACAAATAAACAAACAGATAATATATTTTTGAGGAATCCAGTTGGATCCCTCCAACCTGTTTTCCTGCATCCACATATGTTAGTCAACATAAATAATACCATCCTGCTTCGAGGCAGGATATCGTGGTATAGAAGGTCATCCACTAGTATATATTTGTGGGGGCGCATAGGGAAATCATCCGCTAATGGTACTGCGGGCATCCGCTAATGAGACAGCGGGAACAATCCAACCACCATATATATATAATAGTCAAGCCTAAATAACTAATATATTTAAAACAACCAGAAAGCATTCAATCAAGCAACAAACAATTATTTTTAACGAATAAAAATAATTCTAAATAAAGAGGTGAGTGAGATTTACTCACCAGGGTTTTAATTGCCGAGTACCCCATCTAAACCTATCGTATAGATTTCACGATTCCTTCATAACTCTCAATCATGCCTTTAACTCCTTATTGAATAAAATCCCTTGTTGTCCATGTTTTAACAATTCACCACCTTCACTTCATAAGAACTACCTGCACAAACCCTTACAATCCCTTTCCAGTCTTCCTTAGTTAGATCATTCCACAAGAAAATGCACTTGAGCCCTAAATTCACCATTAGAAAGTCGAACTTTAATTGCCAATAACCAACTTTATCCTTGTCTTTGGCGATCAGTAGCAAAACTGTCTCAACAACCTAACATCGCTCCATAGAACCCCATCTGAAACCACTGTCGCGCCCATGCTTCTTCCACACTGCCAGGCAACCAACTTCCTACAGCCTTCACTCCACCATAATCTATGACTTCGACCTCCCTGCTTACTGCAATAACCCCATCGCCAACTCCAATTACCACGTTCAACATCGAAGCATCGGATTACACAGTAAGCCCACATCTTTTACTCCACACACACGAACCCAGATGGTCGCAACCCCCACCATCTCATCGCACAACCCTAATTTACCCAAACCGGATGCCACGCCCTGCCTGGAGTCATCGTGCCGCCACGTGGGGCGACTCCAAACCTCGACCGACCCTTCCTCTTACATGGCTCCTGATTCGAACGCCTGCCTCCACCTAGATTCGACAGCGTGTAACTCCAAAGCTCGCGATGGTTTGAAAGTCAAGTAAGTGGTTAGGCTACTGATTCTCTAACATTAAGTTTGAAAATTAAAAAACGAGAAAAAATAACCGGGACCGGGGGTGGGAAAGACTGGAGTGTTGATTGAGCGATACCATGTCTCAGGAATTTTTTTACTTCAAATTGCGAACTCGATTTCATTTGAATTTGATTTTAACTAAAAGCACGATGCCATTTTGTTTTGTGAATCATAAAGAAGGGGTGGTGCGATTATATAATAGGAGAAGGGAACAAACGTAGCATTATTTTCCTTCGTTCATTTACTGAGTGGTGAGGAAAGGGACACAGCGTTGTTCTATTTGGTGGTGAGGAAGGGCCACAAGTACACATTTATTTATTTATTTTTCTTTGAGTTGAACCGGAATCCTTTAAAAATAACTCGTGATTCCGAACTCCTCTCTGAACCTAACAACTGACATTTTTAGGGTTATTCCCCTATTCTGGACACACTGGGACAGGTTTCAAAGCCTCAATCGATCGTCTGTGGAAGATATTAATTTAAGTCGATATAAATTAAATTTGAAACCATTAATTCATCAATAATAAATTAATATTATTATTCTAATTCAAACTGAATTTTGTATTGATTATCTGAACTATTTTCCATTCAGTTTTAAATCTTGAATTGAATTATTTTTCGTATTACGATAATTTAATATATTCGATATTAAATCAAAAATCGATTTTTAAATCGACAACTTAATATATAAATTCGTTTATATTATCGACTCAATATTTAAATCCATATTAAATATTTAAAATTAACCGATGAAATATCCGGGTCATTACACAACAGCTCCTGTACCCCCCATTTCCACGTTTATAAGCCAATCTCCCTCCTGCTATTCTTTTCTTCACAGCCCGACCGTTTTTCCTCTCTATACCTCCACCGATACCTTACCATTCTCAAACAGGAAATACCCCGTTCTTCTCCCTCGTCTCCTCTCTGCCATTACCACCACTGCAACTGCGGATGACCTTCCTTCGACCACTGCGCCAAATGCTCCCCACCTCGCCTGAAACCGACGTTTATTGCTTCAGCCTCAACAGGTCACCGTGCCTTGCCACACCACCACGTTACCATCGTTACAACTCCGGCGGCCTCCTACACATTCGGTGCTCGCGTTCAATGGATTTGAGAATTTGAGTTTTATATTCTTTTATAGTTAGGGAAAGTTTTTTGTTTGCTGTGTATTCCATTGGGAAAAGCTTTGTTTATATTGCTTTAGTGTTGCTTGTTCGAAAAATCAGGCGCAAATTCTAGAATGAGGTGATGGTCTTCTAATTTAGGTCCATGCGTTGAAAGAGACCGTTATTTGGCCTTGAAGTTTTCAGTAGATATTAGGGTAGGACTTAACTCAATGGGCTAGAGTATGGTGTATAGTATGGCTCAGTAAGGGATCGCATCATTCGATAAATGTTTTTGTTTTTATATGAGATATTTATTTAGGGTATCCGTTGCATAACCGTTTACATACCGTTAGCGATAGAAATAAAAACACCGTTGTGATCAGCAATGTGCTACGATCACAGAAATATAATAATATCGGTAGGTTAACTCATATTGTGAAACCCCAAAATGCTGTCAAAGGATGCAAAATACACCAAATAAAAAGTGGCGTATTTAATTAATTAAAAATTAGAGTAAAATTTTAAAAATTAAATTATCACTACGTCTCAAAAGAAACTTGTCTAAATTCGAAACCGATATTTAAATATATTTAAATAACCATTATGGCCATAAACGAATATGCCGCTGTTTTTTCGAATATTTAATTTGGACATAACTTACAAAATATAATCCAAAATTTCGATCTTTCACTTCCATTAGAAAATTATTGTTTTACCAATCCCAACGTTTCTTGTTTCGCAGAAATCCGACTAATAATGGATCCTGTATACTCAGTTGAATTTCAGAACGTTAAATTACGAACTGCCGCGATATTACGGGCTTGATTAAATTTGATATATATTTTTATATGTTAAACTTCGTTTTAATTAATATATAAATCCACTTATATTACGAATTCAATATTTAAACTGATTTAAATATTCAAATACAAATCGATAAAAATGTGTGATGTTACATTCCTTCTCCCTTAAAAGAATTTCGTCTCCGAAATTACTAAGGTAGAAAAAATGCTATGATCTTTATTATAATCGGGTAAAAATTATCATTATTTCTTAAATTCAGTTTCAACAGAACTGATTTATTCTAATTAAAATATTAATTTCTTCTTATTAACAAAAATTTTTAGAAAATTTTGCCAGCATCTCCTCTGCACGGCTCAATTGTTACAGCTACAATTCGCCACCCTGGGCCTTCTCCAATCCAAAAGTAAATCGAACAGCCAAGTGGCTTTCCAAATCGGCTCATAAGAATCTCAAACCCAATATAATTTAAACATGTACCTTTGTGTCGGGAATTCAATTCAACCTTGTTCATCTGCTATCAACTCCGCATATATTCATGCATTCCGATTGATCTTCAACCTTTCCAGTTATTCTCCAATACTCAGGCCAAGTTCCATTTCAAATTCCAAACTCAATTCCAGATCCTTTCTTAACAGCCCAATTCCATTTCAGATTATCGTTAGTCCAATCCAATTTTATTTAACTCAGTTTAAGTTAAATTCTAATTTATTTATTCACTTTGCCATTTCAATCTATTTGACTTTATTGAAATTTCGAAATTTAAATTCCTGGGTTTATTTTCAAAATAGTAATTCAAAACATTTGAATTTCTATACAACTTATTTCCTCAAAATAATCAAAACAAAATCAATGGTAGTAATCTATCACTTAGAAACTCAAAAATGAACACTGATGATGTCGCGATCATCATCAGAATTATTTTCCAGCGATCGAAGTGAGTTCAATACTATATCACTTTTAAACTTATAAATTTTCAAACACTTTCATTTTGAAATCACTTCAAAATATCATTCATAAATGCTTGGAAAACATTTTTAAATCTCTCCCAGGATCTTTAAATTCCCTTATATTTAATCAAAATTTCATTTCAAACTCTTTTCCAAATTTCAGAATTTTATTCTAGCTCTGCTTTAATTTTAATTTTAACTTCTGAATTTTCTTATTATACTCGTACGAATTTCGATTGGTTATTTATAACCATCTGAATTATAATCAAATTCGATTATTATAATCGATCAACACATCTAATATACTATAATAACCTTACGATATATGCTTTTATATCAAAAATATATTTTGAGTAAAATTATTTCATTTACCCTATTTTAAAACAATATTATGTCGAATTACCCTGTTCAAGAGTTTAGAAACACCTATCGATACAGTTTGCATTACCGTATCGACCAGAACTTAGAAACCACTCGTCAGACCAATTAACATAATATAAAATCATTTTTATATCAATTTACAAATACGCGCTCGTATATATACACTCATACTCAATCTAGGGTATTACTAACCCCATCTTTATTGAGTTTATGCCACAGAGCCAAGGTAATCACTTAACCTTTAGCTCTGATACCAACTGTAATAGGTCTAGGCTTTTCAACCATCAACACTGGGCTAACCGCCCAACGTGGCTCTACAGAGATACCTCAGAACTGCTTTTACGGCCAGCCTCGCGACTCGACCTACCCTCATTGTCGGTATATGTAGGGGTAAGAGTCTCCCGTTTGCCACCAAACCGCGAAGCGAGAACCCCCTATCATGCGTACCAATTAAGCAACCAGCTCTGATACCAACTGTAATGGCCCGTAAATCCGTACCAATTTGAGCTGACTAATATTCTACACATTCAACCCAAATTGCACGAAAATACAGATCTTTAATAGAAAGAAATTAGAGGATGAGGTAGGAAAGATAGAACTAATAGAATAGAAGAGTAAGAAGAACACAACTGAACAGAATCAGAATAAACACGAAACTCACAGTGGAACGAATAAAATGTATTATATAACATAACTTTGAAATACAAATGTGAATTTGTACTTACATATCATATCAGAGTATAACTCATATACATCACAACGGAAATAATCTCTAAAAACTAATGATGAAGTCTCCTGCTTTGAGCTCCTCCAAATGTATCTGTAAAATCTTGAAACACTTGACTACCCGTATAAATTTGGGCACCCAAGAGTTTAGGGAAAACAAACAAAATAAACTCTGGGTCAGTCATGGGACTGGTGTGAGTAAACTCCAACCATACTGTTTAACTTTGAAAATCCTTTTGAAGCAAAAAGATAATAGTAAGACCAGCCCACACATAAACACGGACGGTTTTTACCTTACTATAACCCAAATCATTTTGATATCCAAAATCCGGTGATATTATAATAATGTCTAATCAAGTAAATAACCAAATAGCAGAACGCTTGCATCTCATGCCTCACATATATAGTATAAAATCATAAACCGCAGGGCGCTTATTGGAGAATGGATTCCAGCAGACAAGGTATGGGATCACTTTCGGATCAGTGTACTCTAGAGGATATACACTGGGGTTCAACAAGAACGTCTTGCAACCCGCCCACACATGACCGCCCACTCATTTAGCTTGAGTGTAGCGAATATATTGTCACCCACGGTTGTTGGCCATCCGACCGTCATCCGAAGATACAGAATCGAAAAGAAGAACAAATATGAATTTTCTCTAGATCGATGACAATACACCCTGCTTAGGTATGACCCAACTAGCCATGCTGCCCTGCCCGATTTCTGTCATTTCCTGGTTGTGAGGCTAGAGGCTACGTCTATCATTTTAGAACATCTGGCCACTATATACTTTGAATTCCACATCGTCAAACCCGTCAATTCACTAATCGATTTCCAAAAATATCACGGGTATAAAAAGCTAAGAGGAACGAATTCCTCCGCCACCAGACGTAATTCCTTTTAGAGATCAACCATACGTGATTTGTTAGGCATACTCTGTTAGACACTCGTCCATACAAGTTGTCCTGGGACTGGACAAACAGAAAGCACCATTTTGGAACTGGACGACCCTTGCATTTCACTCCGTCTTCAATTATCTTTAGCATAATCTAATTCGCAGCGCTTATGTAATGACCCATATTTTCAGTTATATAATAATTAATTTATTTAATTATTTATATAGTGATTTAGGGGATTTAATGGTCGTTAATTCAATTATAGTGAATATTTAATTAAAATAATAATTAAATAATATATTTAATTCTGAAATAATCAGAATTGGCTGAAATGGCGATATGGTGTGAATTGGGCAATTCAAAATATATAATTCAGTTTAGAGTTGAATTATATCAACGAATATATTTAATTAACGATGGTCGAGCGTATAATTTATATTATAATCGAGCTCGAAATGGCGCTGCAGTTCGCTATTTGGCGATTTGAACTTCAACTGAATGTACAAGATTAGTTTTAAGTCGGATTTCTATGAAATAAGAAACGTGTGGAGCTGGTGAAGTATATTTTTCTAGTGGAAGAGAAAAATCGGGATTTCGTCGCGTAGATTTTGATTTACGTCCAAATCAAATTTTAGAAAAATCGCTGTGGAATTCCTTTATAATTCGTAATGCTTTATATACTTTATAAAAGGATTTTTCAATGTAAATTAAATATCGATTCAATCTGGGCTCGGAATAGCGAGTATATAATTACCCTGGAGCTGTATTATATTCTGTGTGAATATATATACGATAATATATATTTATTTATAATTAATTTAATTCTTCAAATATATTTATATATTTAAATGGGCTATTTAGAGCTTTAAAAATAGCCACTTTGCAAACGAAGTCAGAATTCGACGAAACTAATTTTGTTGGATCCGCAATGTCAAATTATTGTTAGAGGTGAAGTTTCATGATTTTTAGAGTCACTGTGTGGCCGTACGGATTTTAGAGTGAAAAACAGTCAGTATTTTGAAGGTTAAAAATACGCTGTGTGAGCAAACGGAGTCGAAATTCGACGAAACCAGTTTCGTTGGGACCGTAATATCGAACTGAAGGTGCATGTCTAGTTTGGTGATTTTTGGGTATCGTATGTGATCGCAGGGATTTTTAAGGACCAGAATTGAATATAAAATAATAAAACTAAAATATCTCAACACAACAAAATATCTAACTCTTCCTATAAATACCATACCACCCTCTAAACCTAATCAGATATTTTTCTTCGATCAAAATTACTAGCCGCCAGCAAATATACAGAGAAAACATTTTTAAGAGCTTCAAAAATGTAAAACAATTCAAGTAAAATCCGATCAATTAGCAAAGTCATATAATCGAGTTCGTGAGCAAATTCTCTACGCATCTGGGTGGGTTTCATGGAGTTCGAACTCCAGTTTTGTTCGTGGATTTCGAATACAGCGTGAGTCTGTACTTTCTAGGGTTCAAAGTCGCGAATGATACATGAGGAAATTCATGATTTTGTTACTAGTTTTGGGTTTCTGAGGTCGATTAGAAGTTGTTTGCAAACTTTGGTCGGATTCCATGCTAAGTGATGTCGCTACTTTCCTGTAGTGAGCTCGAATTTTTGTGGCTGTCGCGTTCTTCTTTGGGAGTGCGAGATTGAAAAGATGGTGCTCGGCTTAAAGAGGAATAGACGAGGAGAAGATTGGTGGTGTTCCTAGGGGAATCGATGGAGTGTTGAAAGGGTAGTGAGGGCTTGAATGAACCGGAAATGACAACAGGCGATGGGTTTTACTTCAGAGAATTTGGGGAAGAAGAGTAAAGAGAGGGGCGGGCCTGATTTCTTGTATGGGCCGAGTTTTGAAAAGGTTAAGCCCACTTAAGTAATTAATTTAATTTCAATTCAAATTCGAATGAGTATACCAACTTGTAAATTGAATATCTTCTGCATACGGTATCAGATTGACGAACCGTAAGTTGCGTTGGGACCGTATTGACGGACACTACATCGTGGAGCTGATTGGGAGTGAATCCGAGCTTGTTTAAATTTATAGAGAAATAAATTGTTTGATTCAAATCAAATAACAATTTATCGTTCTTTAACAATGAACTGCCAAAGTGAGTAAAACTCACCAACTCTGAACAGTTATATTTTTATAATGTATTCTTAGAACTGTTAATCATCTGTTGATTGCTATGTGTTGGTTGATTGATTGAACTGCTAGTCAGTTAGTGGAAATTATAAATATATATATATATATAAACCGTTAAATATTTATATATTGATGCTGTTATCAGAATAACCTGTACTGAACTGAAAGTGATGTTGATTTTATTGTGTAACATCTGTGATGCAGGGAAACATGTTGGAGGGACCCAACTGGGTTCCTCAATATTTATAATACTATTTGATTTCATATATTGTGTTATATGAGGTGATATATAGTCTGTTGTCGATTATATGTGTTTGGACGATATTGAACATCGTGATTTGATATGATTGAATACTCTAACATACTGAAATGTTGATAAGGGGATATTTTCAAAGTGATGTTTGAAAATAAAATATTTATAAATTGGAATATTTATAAATAAGAAATATTTATATATTTGAATATTTATAAATATGAGATATTTAGAAAGGAAATAATTTCAAACCATTTTCTTTTGAATGGAAAGGCCTGTGTGGCGGGTTTGGGGATTTTCCCAATGCTCCCGATACAAAGGAGATTATGGCAAATTTTTCCGGGAATTTAAGGAGTTAGAATATTTTTAAGAATAAATTTAAAAAGGGAATATTTGTAAACCATTTACAAATAGGATTGAAAAGGAAAACGTTATAAAAAGGGAAAACGTTATAAAGCAGAAACCGTTATAAGGAGGAAAACGTAATTAAAAGGAAATCATTTTTAAAGTGTAGAACCGTTATTTTAAAAGTAAATCTTTTCAAATGAATGAACGCTATAAAAGGGAAATCTTTATAAAGTAAGTCGAGTTAACCAGTTGGGTTAAGTAAGTCGAGTTAACCAGTTGGGTTAAGTAAGTCAAGATAACCAGTTGGGTTAAGTGAGTCAAGATAACCAGTTGGGTTAAGTAAGTCAAGATAACCAGTTGGGTTAAGTAAGTCAAGTTAACCAGTTGGGTTAAGTAAGTCAAGATAACCAGTTGGGTTAAGTAAGTCAAGATAACCAGTTGGGTTAAGTAAGTCAAGATAACCAGTTGGGTTAAGTAAGTCAAGTTAACCAGTTGGGTTAAGTAAGTAGAGTTAACCAGTTAGAGTTAATCAGTAAGGGTCAACCAGTTAGAGTTAATCAGTTAGAGTTAACCAGTTAGAGTTAATTAGTTAGAGTTAACCAGTTAGAGTTAATCAGTTAGAGTTAACCAGTTAGGGTCAACCAGTTAGAGTTAACCAGTTAGGGTCAACCAGTTAGAGTTAATCAGTTAGAGTTAATCAGTTAGAGTTAACCGGTTAGAGTTAATCAGTTAGAGTTAATCAATTAGAGTAATCCAAATAAGATGCCATTTAGTATGACTGCTAGCGAAATTCGCAGGGCTACAGATAGCCTAAGGCGGTCGGATGTTTCCTGAGGGAATCAGGTGTAACCATTCGTGATCGCTGCGATCTAGAGTCAAGCGAATGGAGTTAAATCGAATATTAGTTATTCGATAGGAGTTAATCAAGTTGAGTTAAATAAGCTAAGTTAGTCAAGTTGAGTTAATCGAGTATCGTTAGTGAAACCAAGTTAGTCGAGCCTAGTTAATCGAATCAAGTGGGTCGAACCAAGTTAGTCGAGTTAATCGAATATAAGTTATTCGAAAGGAGATTATCGAATATAGCGTATTCGAAAGAAAGAGATCGAATAAGTTATTCGAAGTGAGTTAATCGAATATAAGTTATTCGAAATGAGTTAATCGAATGTAAGTTATTCGAAGTGAGTTAATCGTATATAAGTTATTCGAAGTGAGTTAATCGAATATAAGTTATTCGAAGTGAGTTAATCGAATATAGGTTATTCGAAGAAGAGTTAATCAAATAGAGATTACTCGAAAGAGAGTTAATCGTCGAATTCGATTATATCGAATTAGGGAAAGTACTTATACTTTCCGGTGTGTAAAACCAAGATTTATTCATTTATAAATTTGGTGTTTATTTATTTATTCACATTAAAGAATAAAAGTTATAATTTGAGCTAGATATTTCAAAGGTAGGGTTTATAACGTTAGCGTTATAATCAATGTTTTAAATAAAGAAGTGGATTCGTAAATAGAATCCGAGAGTTACGTAAGGAAATGTTAAAGAATTAAAAGATGAACTTACCCTACTTCGATATTTGAAATGTTGTTCAGTTAAGGTCTGAGAGGTAGTTATACCCCAACTTGATTGACTTCGTTTTTAATTTAGAAATGGTTAAGGTTCGAGAGTGAAAGTGGTTAAGTGAATTTAGTAAATAAGTATAGTGGTTTGGGTCGTCGTCGCGATGTTGATTTAACCATCTGTTTAAACCCAAGTAAAGAAGATTTGGAAATGTTTTCCAAATAGAATCAGAAACGTGATCAAATATTTAAATTGGAAATATGAATTAGAAAAGGAAATGTTCACGTATAAGGAATTAAGATATGGAGTTAAGCTAAATCAAAAACTGACTGGAGATTAGTTATGTTGAACAACTTTCTGAGTATCGATCTGATGTTGGTTTCGGCCTACGGGGTTTATACTTAGAGAATTGTTCTCTTACTAGTTTACAGTTAGGGACTAATAGTTGTGGAATGATATTGATGCGTGAATAAGCTGGAAATGTTTTCCAGTGTTAATAACGTATATTTTCTAAACATAGAAAATGAGAATATATATATATATATGAATGATGATTGATCGATATAATTTCCATCTGGAAATAATATCGTTGCTTGCACACGTGTTTTTCTTTGATAGTTAAATCACAGACTATTGAAGTTTTGACCATTTTAACGTTGTTAATATGGAGAGACCGGTTGGATTATTATCCAAAGAGCCACTCTGTATTGGCATAAGCATTGCGAATCATATATGCCAAACATAATTGAAGACGGAGTAAAGTGCAAGGGCTACTGTATAAGTCTTAGATAACAGTGCCTAAGATGGATGTACTGAATAGTGCCTTCGGTTTGTCCAGTCCCAGGACAACTTGTATGGACGAATGTCTGACAGAGTATTCCTAACGAATCATATATGTTGATCTCTTCAACGTATTACGTTGGTGGCGGGGAAATTCGTTTCTCTTAGCTTCATACCCGTGATACCGTTAAGAAAATAGATAATGATTTGGCGGGTATGACGATGTGGTATTCCAAGTAAATGAAGATATGATATGAAAAGATAAGCGTAGCTTCTAGCCTCACATCCGATAAATGACAGAAATCGGGCAGGCAGCATGGCTAAGTCGGTCGCACCGAAGTAGGGTGTATAATCACCTATCTAGAGAATATTCATTTGCTTCTTTAATCTATCAATACTGTCCCCTATACATATATGGGAACGGTTGCTGATCCCAACCGTTGGTGATGTACATTCGATACACTCAAGCGAAATGAGTGGTCGGTCATGTGTGGCTGAGTTGCAAGATGTTCTTGTTGAACTCCAGTGCATCGTTCCTAGAGTACATTGATCGGAAGGTGGTTCCATACCTTGTCATAGTTGGAAATCCAATTACCCAATACGTGCTTGTGGTTTTGATTGTATACTATATATGTAGAACGTGAGATGAAAATGTTTCTGCTAGATTGATATCTAATTGTACTTAGACATTATTATAATATCAGGATGATATTGTTTACAAAGTTGTTTGGATTATCATAAGGGAAAAACCCGTTCCGTTATACGGCGTGGTCTTATTAGATATCGTTTACTTGTTCAAACTGTTTTAAACTGTTTTACTCATACCAGTCCCATGACTGACCCGGAGTTTACTTTGTTGTTTTCCCTAAACTCTTGGGTACCTAAATTTGTACGGGCAGTCAAGTAGTCGGGATTTTACAGATACACTTGGAGAGCTTGGAGCAGGAGGCTTCAGGTTCCTATAGCTATTATTATTTCCGCTGTTGTTGTAAGTGTTGTACTCTGATAAGTGCTATTGTATACATAACTGTTTTATTTCAAAAGTTATGTTATATTTTATTCGTCCCGCTGTGAGATTCGTGTTTACTCTGATGATGATGTTCTTCTTCTTCTTCTATTCTATAAGTTCTATCTTATCTTTCCTCACCCTCTAACTTCTTTCATTAACAATCTGGAATTTTCGACTCTTGAATGGTTGTTCAAAGTCAAAAAATTTCGGGTCGTTACAGCTTATGCCCATACAGAGTGGTTTTCAGATAATATATCCAATCGGTCTCTCCGTATTGACAACGATGGTCAAAACACTTTGATAGTCGGTTATTTAACTATCGAAGTAAAAACAAACATCCATTCTAATGTATCACTAAACATTACACAATCATTGGCCCTTTTTATTTTAACATTTATTTTCCAGTTTTCTATATCTTCCTAGATATTTTCCAAAACCCGTTTAACCCTTCACATTTTTTGGAAAACATTTCCAGATATTATTAACTCCTATCTTTCCTAGATTCCAGAAATATATGTTATTAACGCTTGAAAACATTTCCATCCTTACCACATTTCTTATTTCATGTACTCTAGAAAATATACATTATTGGTATTTGAAAGCGTTTCTAGTTTCCATTTTGACCATTTTAATTAGCATAACATTATTCACCTTAAACATGAATAATATTTTATTACAGAAACTAGACTTGTTTATCAATTAAAATCCTGATTCTTATTTATCGAGACCATTACAGGTTAATACCCATCTAGTTATGTTATAAATTCATAATCCCATTTCGCTTTCCAAATTCTATTCAAGTAAACTCCTTGTTGAATAATTACAAGGTCTTATTCTACATCTTGATTACCCATTTTATTATAATTTACCAAATATTAACTATCTTATCAAATTCTAAATTATAAGGTCTATAATTTCTGAAATGAATTATTTAAAAACACTCGAGCTAGTCGAATTCTAATTACAGACCCTTTTGGATTTCCTTCCATCCTATTTACATTTCGAATATCAAAATAAATTTCATCGCTTTCCCTTTGAAACGATTCTCCAAATTTCCCCTCTCTAAATTTATTCTTGTCTTTCCAGATTATTTAATAATAACTATTTCAATTTTTTTCTAGATATCGTTTTATAATCAAACTACTTGTTTTAATATAATTAAAACAAGTTATTGTATTCTAGTCCAATCAAGGTTAAATTTCTATTATTTAAAATATATAAATAATAGATTCTCCTTTTTAACCTCGAATTCTTTCCCACCATATTTTATGGTATTTAAATACCAATTACTTCAGGGGCAATGTTATTCAACACACAACAATCAACAACAGATTATTTATCATATCATATAATGTCATATACGAAAAACAACAATATAATTGTTGAGGAATCTAGTTTGATTCCCCCAACCTGTTTCATGCATCCACAGATGTTAGTCACACAAATAACACCACTTTCATATTGGTATGAAAATATAATGGTAAGCGACATCAGTTTCAATCGACCATTATATATATATATATATATATATATATATATGTGTGTATGTATATATATACAACGGTAGATATTATTTCAGCCAAATAATTTAGTAAATCATCTAAGCATCCATCGCACACAGCATTCAACCAATCATTAAAATATAATTATAATATTTTAAAATAGAATAGAGTTAGTGAGTTTACTCACCTTCGTGCGTTAACCGTTAAATAACGATTTGCATCAGTTGATTATACCCGGCGCTTTAATTGCCTAAACTGTAACGTGCTCCTCATCGCTCCAAACCAGTTTTCATTGTAGTATTCTTTGATATGATTTCAACGGCACTGTGATCCAAGATAAACTTTAGTTCACCGGCTGTCTCACTTCCTTCTCACATTGAAGGGAAATCTGAGAAAAACATCCCACCGTCCATTCTTTTGTTTCCCTTTTCATCATTTTACACGACCAAAATAATAAACATTTCCTCCCACTTAAGCATGGCAAATGTGCATGCGTCACACACATGCATGAAACCCTTTTCTTTCTTTTTTTCTTCTTCTTTTTGTCTTGGGCTTTACTTTAAAACCCAGCGGCCCGCATCACTCCATTCAGCCCGCCCAGCATTGATAGGTATATCTGAGCCTTACTCCTTAGAACACGCTCCTCAGTACAAGCCTGGACACACGTGTGCCTCTCTTCCCATAGCTCCAAAAATCGTTCTTCACCTTTCTCCCCAGTTCATGCACACGCAACTCCCCTATATCTATCCCCATGCAACAATATTTCAATACAACTACCCTCTCAAACCCCTTCGTTCTACTTCATTGCTCTATAAACACGAACCCCATGAACTAACGTTTTCAGCATGCTGACGGGCCACTTTCCTTCATTACATGCGAATACTCCCCAGCTTCTTCACGTTTGCTGATCACCGGTGAACATTTGCTCCTTTATTTACTACTCTAGCATGTATACTATGCCAAATTCTTCTACCCATCATCCAACTCTTTTCCTCTTATACTCACGTAAAATGCGAACCCAACAGCTCCTGTACCCCCCATTTCCACGTTCATAAGCCAACCTCCCTCCTGCTATTCTTTTCTTCACAGCCCGACCGTTTTTCCTCTCTATACCTCCACCGATACCTTACCATTCTCAAACCGGAAATACCCTGTAACAACCCGGAAAATCTGAACCAATTTAAAATTTTTATTTTTAATAATTTGGTTTGAAAACGTACCAGAATTTAATAAATTCCATTATTAAATAAATTTTTTTTTAAATAAAATTAGTATGTTGATAAGTTGATTTATTAATAGTATGTTGATAAGTTGATTTATTAATAGTATGTTGATAAGTTGATTTATTAATAGTGTGTTGATAAGTTGATTTATTAATAGTATGTTGATAAGTTGATTTATTAATAGTATGTTGATAAGTTGATTTATTAATAATATATTGATAATAAAACTATGTTTCCAGTTTGAATTGTATAAGGGAAATTGTAAAGAGATAGAGTGTCAACGCATGTTTTAACTAGCAGTTAACGAAAATTAATGTTGACATTAATAATCAAATAAATCATGCACAAAATTTCTTTGCTCATTCACATTTTATGAAGTTTATTATTTATTATTATTTCTTTTTCTTTTCCTCTTCTTTTTCCACTTTCCCCAAATTCGTTGGTTCCTTTCTCTTCACTTTTTCATTAATAACTCATTTCTTTCTTTATTTCTACGTTCATGCATCTGCATGCTCACATTCCTTTTTTTTCTTTTTCTTTTTCTTTTCTTTCTTTTCTCTACATTCATGCATCCTAGTTCACATTACCTATGCATTCATTTATTTCCTTACTTCTACATTCATGCATCTTATTTCATATGCATGTT
Organism: Allium sativum; assembly: GCA_030737875.1. Classification (NCBI taxonomy): domain Eukaryota; kingdom Viridiplantae; phylum Streptophyta; class Magnoliopsida; order Asparagales; family Amaryllidaceae; genus Allium; species Allium sativum. The sequence goes on from CM060912.1 coordinate 8,146,470, forward strand.
CTCGTTCCTTATATTTTCATCCCATTGTTTTCCTATTCCCATTATTATTATTTATTCTTACAAAAAAAAAACAATTTCCACATGTATATATATATATATATATTATTCCCTTATATATATATTTTTTGTTTATGTGCATTTCTAATCATTTTTGTTGTCTTATTCTTGTATGTCCAATTGAATATGTTCCTTAAATTCTACAATTTTAATGTTATATATTTTGAAATTTTATATTCACAAACTTGTCACAATTAGCATTAACCATGCGTTCACCTCTCTCCTTCATGCAATTTATTATCCTTTATTCTATTAATTTCTTTACTTTATTTTTCTCATTATGTTTCATTCCTTATGTTACTTAACCATGCATTCATTTATCTTTCCTCCTTTTGTTTTTCCTTGTTATTTTTCCTTCACAAACAAATCACCTACATATATATATATATATATATATAAATGAATAAACATATATATATATATATTTCTCTTCTATTTATTCTTTCCAACCCATTGAATATGTTACTTAAATGATGATACTTAATGTCATGTGTTTTGAAATTTAAAAGTTAAACGTTCTAACAATTGACATCATACCATAAATCATGCATTAATTGCATTCCCGTTTCTCTCTCCCTATGTTTTCTTTTTTGAATTTTTGAATGAGAGAAAAACATTGAGTAGATTAACTCCTACCTAGTCAGCTAATTCATTTCATTTGTAACCTACTACATATGTAGGGACACAAGTGGAGGATAAGATCAAATATATAACCAAATAGTAAAATAAAAATAAATAAATATAAATATATAAACATTGCTCTACTATAACATCCTAGCCTTCTCTAAAACCTAAATCATTTCATAGCCACCGCCTCCATCTTTCATGAATGGCCAGAAACACCCTCCTTTTCCCCTTCAAATCTCTCTCAATCCATTCCTCGATTTGCAAATCGTTCGGCGACAAACATGAAGAACTCAATGAGTTCTAATCATTCAATGATGGGTTTTCTCGTGATGGAAATACAACGAAGAGGAAGATACCAAAAAGGGGCGGCCACTGTTTTCTCCAAATGTAATTAAGGCCTTAACTGATTTTAGTTATTATTTTAATTAATTAATGTAATCAAAAATTTAAATGTTCATATCCTATGCAAATCGAATCAGAATTTGATGAAACAAAATATGTTGGAATCATCTTGGCCTGATCTACGCAATGAGACCACTTTGGACAAGATTTAGATCTCGTCTAAATTTTGGAGAAATGGAAAGCTATTGGTGAGAATTTCTATATTTAATTTTTAAAATTAAATTATGAATTGCCATGTGAATTCTGTATGTATGTTGTGAGAATCCTATTTACTTTCTTTCCTTTATAATTATAAATAATCCTGAAAATATTGTTGTTAATCTATAGTTAATTCATGTTGTTATTATTCTGTGCTGAATATAATATATACATCTGTTTGTTTGATGATGTTATGTGGTGATAGAATTGTCAAAATTAACATTTTTGTTAACTAGAATTTGATTAAACAAAAATGTATAATTTTTGTTTATATAAATGATCAACGGTATAAGACAACAAATTTTGTAAATTTGTTGAATTAGAATTTTCAACATATGTGGAACACAGAATTGTGGTAAATTGGTTAAAACAGAATTTGTAACACAAAAATGGAAACAAACATTTTCGTGATATTTGTTAAAACAGAATTTGCATCAAAATTGAAAACAAACATTGTTGTTATATTTGTTGAACTAGATTTTCAACAAAATAGAACAAACATTTTTATGACTTTTTGTTGAACTAGTTTTTCAACAAAAATATGAATATATATATTTGTGTAATATTATTTACATTAAAAGGGGCGGAATTAAAAGATGACTTTTTTTAATGTAACATTGCTTACAATAAAAAGTAGAAATTTTAAAGATACATTTTTATTGTCAAATTAAAGACAATAAAGAGAATAGATTTTAAAGATGTATTTTTATTGTCCAATTAAAGACAATAAAAAGAATTGATTTCAAGGTTGCATTTGTGTTGACATGTTAGAAGTAATATAAGGAGTAGACATAAAAGATTGCATTTTTATGTCAATTTGTTTTCAACAAAAAGACCACATTTTTAAAAAAATGTAATTTGTTTTCATTTAAAAGATGACATTTTTGTATAATTTGTTTTCATTAAAAAGTCTACATTTTTTTATGTGGTTATGTTTTCATTTTAAGATTGAAAATATATACATCATTTTAATTTGATAAAGTTACATTATCTTTAAAAATACATTCTCGTATAAAATGTTACATGAGATTAAAATTACATTTTTGTTATAAAATGTAACGTTAGATTTAAAACTCCATTTTGCTAGAAAGGTTGCATTATAAATAAAAACACATTGTTGGTTAGAACTTTATTAAGTGAAATAAAATATACATTTTTGGTTAAAACATAGTATTGAGATAAAAATCACATTCTTTGGTCAAAACTTTATTAGTGAGATAAAGATCACATTTTGGTTAAAGCATGATTAGTGGAATAAAACTCACTTTTATTTGTCGCTTGAAACTTAGGATTTGTTGCACAAATAAAATTCATTTTTTTTATTTGTCATTTGAAACTCAGAATTTATTAGATAAATAAAAATTTACTTTTTATTTGTCATTTGAAAATTAGAATTCATTATACAAATAAAATTCACTTTTTGACATTAAATACATAGAAAAATATATACATATAAAATATTCTTTTATATGTTATTAGAACGTATAGAAAAGTATAAACAAATGAAAGGATTTCTTTTATTTGTTATTAGTTCACATAGAAAAGTGTAAAACATAAAATACCCTTTTTATGTTATTCTAGGATTGAAATTAAAGTTTGATCTTCTATTTGCATTCACTAATGCAAACATACATTGAAAATAAAATTTATTCTTTTATTTGCATTCTCCGATGCAAATATATATTGAAAATAAAATTTATTCTTTTATTTGCATTCTCCGATGCAAATATATATTGAAAATGAAATTTATTCTTTTATTTGCATCCACCAATGCAGATATATACTAAAAATAAACTTGTTCTTTCATTTGCATTTATAGATGCAGATATATTCATTAAAAATAAACTTGTTCTTTCATTTGCATTTATAGATGCAGATATATTCATTAAAAATAAACTTGTTCTTTCATTTGCATTTATAGATGCAGATATATTCATTAAAAATAAACTTGTTCTTTCATTTGCATTTATGGATGCAAATATATTCTTTAAAAATAAAACTTGTTCTTTTATTTACCGTCACAAATATAAAAATATTTTGAAATTAAAGTTCATTCTTTTATTTGCATTCTCCAATGCAAATATGCTTTAAAAATAGAATTTGTCCTTTTATTTATATCCTTGGATACTAACAAAACATTGATAACCAAAGTCCGCTTTTTATTTGTATTCACAAATACAAATATACACTGAAAATAAACTTGTTCTTTTATTTGCATCCACAAATGCAAATGTACAAGGAAAATAGAATTTGTTCTTTATTTGCATTCACAAATGCAAATATACTTTGAAATAAAAACTGTTCTTTTATCCACTATTGTAAATAAACACTTTGGTAAATTCATATGAGTTGAAAGCAAAATAGGATTTAAAGAGTTGCATTTTGTTTGCAATTTTAGATGCAAACAAATATTACATTTTTATTTTGGTATTTTTAGTTAGAAATAGGAATATACATTTTTGGTTTATAAATTAGTTACATCAAAACATTAAAAGTTAACTATATTTGCATACAAATAAAAGCGAATAGGAAATTATCTTTTATTTGTCGTCCACAGTAATGCCATATAAATAGATTATAGTTTATTAGACCTTAGAAATAAATAAGGAAATTATACGAGTAAAAATATACTTATACTCGATATTAGAAATATTATAACATGTTAGTCCATTGTCACCAACATGTCAGTAGAATTAAATTGGTTAAATTCTTTAACCAATCATTTATTTATAAGTATGGTTGTTGGCTGAAAACCCCACACGGGTGTTGGGATGAATTTACATACACTAGTCCCAATATTTAGTTATATGTCGATCGATAGATTGACAGGCTGCGATGAGTATTATTATTTCATTTTAATACTCACACAGTTATAAACTTCACTCTGGCTGTGAATGGATGTCTGATAATTATTTATGTTATTGTCATATTCATACGATGTGTGAAATCCATATAACTAAAGTTATATGGTAACTGATTGAGTCACATTCCAGTTCAGAATTTCTTTTAAATAAAGAATATATTCTAAAATATGAATGTTTAGAATAAAGAAAACTATAATAATAATATCTTTTAAAATAAAGAATAATGCACCATAAAGGACATTTTATATAAAGAATAATCTTAAGATAATGAATATTTTAAAATAATATTTAACCAAGAATAAAATAATGATTTCTTTGTCCGTTCTTGAATGGACAAAAGATAAAAGATATTTCTATTTGAAGTGAATTAGTTGTTAATTAGAATTAATCTTTCAATTAAGATTTTTAGAATTCCAATTATATTTAGTAATGGCAATAAAATGTTATGTGAATTGGGTTTACAGTGAACGGTGTTTTAAACAACTTTTGTTCTTTAACCCAATTTACAGTGATAATATGATTTAAAAATTATAAATCTTTTATCAAGATTTAAAAAGAAATTCTCTAAAGACAAGTTTTCCAATTTAATATATATTAAATTGGAATTGAGTGGAAATTCGGTTTGATAATAATCGAGATAGGTTTCTGTAAAAGAAGACTGATAATATATATGGAATTTAAAAGGCTTTGCCGTTATTCCATTTATATTATTAGTCCGATATAGAAATATGTATCGATTATATTTTGACTTAATTTCTGTGAAAGTTCCATATTTAATGGAAAATGATTTTGGGTTTATCGTGAACAATGTTTTTAAATGATATTGATTCTTTAACCCAATTAAAGATAAGATTTATTTCCTAAATTTGAATAATCATTTAATCATGATTTTTGATATTAAAATCAAGTTGGGGTTTTAATGAATGTTTAAAAAGAATAAATTTATAAGAATTTATCTTTGGTTTAATTTATGGGAACTTTTCCCTAGAAATATGAATATTCTATTAAAAGAATATTCTGAATTGGAATGAGACGTTGGACGTGTTTTATAACACTTGATTTTCAATTATAAAATACGCAAGTTATTCGGAAAAACCGGGTTTAACCCATTTCGAATGATTATACGACGATCTAAGTCGAAGAGTTGAAGACGGTTGTAATAACCCGGAAAATCTGAGCCAGTTTAAAAATTTTATTTTGGCAGTTTTAGCGAATTTTGAATATTTAAAATAGATTATTTTAAATAATATTGACGAGAAAATTTATTTTGAATATAAATAGAACGTATATATTATATACGTCGTCGTTAGAATATAAATAATTATTTATAATTATAAATAGGAATTGAAAATGGCGCGGTAGTTCGATAATTCGATTTCAAACTTCAATTGAATGTACCGGGTGCAAAACAATCCGGATTTTAGTGAAACCAAAAATATTAGGATCAATTTGATAATATCTTTCCAACGAATCCAACAAATCAAAATTTCATAGCGGGAATCAAAAGATATGTCCAGTTGAAAATTCTGAATAGTCGCTATGGAATTCAGGCCCTTAAAATGGACATTTTGCAAACGACCTCGGATTTCGATGAAACCACTTTTGTTGGATCCGCAGTGTCAAGTTATTGCTAGGTTTCAAATTTCATAATTTTTCGAATCAATATGTGAGCGTGGCAAAGGAAAACGCGTTTGACCAGTTTCAGTTGATTTTAATCGACTGAAAAATGGCCATTTTTCTAACGGTCTCAGAATTCGACGAAATTAGTTTTGTTAGGACCGTATCGTCAATACGAAGCTAGAAAATATTTTTCTGGAATTTTTCTAGTTAGTATGTGACCCCGGTAATTTGAAATGTACGTTTAAAATAAAATATAGTGATTTAAATGTAAATTTAACAGAAACTGATTCAAACGATCGAATCAAACTGCGATACATATCTCATTGTGTTCGGAATGGGGGTAAAACGTTATGGACGACAGGCGGTGGGCCTCGTTTAGAGGTCGAAAATAAAAGTTGCTTTTTGGTTGAAAATAAAATAATTAAATAAATAAAAAAAAACCTCTCCCTCTATACACGTCAGCCCCCCCCCCCCCCCCCGTTATTTTTCATTTTCCCCCTTCTCCTTTTCAATCGGGAAAACCCGATTCCTCCTTCCCCAAGACGCGCTCGCGCCTCCCTCTTCCACTCTTGCCACCGTCCTCCACCCAATCGCCGCCCCTTCCACTTCTTCTCCTCCTTTCCCCCTTCGACTGGCGCCTGGCGCGAAGACCCCCCCCCCCCCCCAGCAGCGAGACGACCTCGAGCCCCCTACCCTGCTGCGCCCTCCTCCATTCGAAGACCCGCCCCCTGCTTCCACCAGCGAACAACAAACCCCCCCCCCCTCCAATAAACGAAATCGAAAAGGTATGCTTCTTTGTTTATTTCTGTTTTGTTTTACGTAGTTAAATTTATTTAAAACCTGATTTTCTTAAATGCATAAATCTAGAATTTTTAATCGTATGTTAGAATTATTTTTAGGAAATTAAAACTTAGATTCTTAGGAAAGAAACGATTGTTATCATAGAAAAGAAACGATTTTTATTCTTGTAAAAGGTTTGATTTTTATTTGAATAAGGTTTAAATTTTAAAAGTATAAAGATGTAGATTTTAAAAGTTTAAAGATGTCGAAAGGTGATTTGTATTTACATAAAAATATGATTTTTATATTTTTAAAGTAATAAAAATATGATTTTTATATTTTTAAAGTATTAAAAATATAGACTTTACTATATAGATGATATAAAAATATGATTTTTGTTTATGTAGAGAAGTGAAAATATAATTTTTACATTATAGAAATAGCGATGAAAATTCTATCTTTACGAATATGAAATAGCGATGAAAATTCTATCTTTACAAATATGAAATAGCGATGAAAATTCTATCTTTACAAATATGAAATAGCGATGAAAATTCTATCTTTACAAATATGAAATAGCGATGAAAATTCTATCTTTACAAATATGAAATAGCGAGGAAATTCTATTTTTACATTATAGAAATAGCGATGAAAATTCTATTTTCACAATATGAAGTTAGCGATAAAAATATGACCTTTATATAATAGGAAATATAAAAATGTGATTTTTATATATACATTGTATAAGGGCGACGAAAGTAACAAAAGATGCGATAGCAATGGAGATTTCTGCAAAGAAGAGCCGAGGCGTCTGGTTTAGCAAATATGTGAGAATTTCTCACCTTTCAATTTCTTTGCTAATTATATATTTATACTTGGATGCAGACGGTGCTTAGTAGCACCCGACACAATCGTCCACAGACCATGGACTTGTTTGTTTGGTTGCATAAATTAGTTAGATGATTTGATTTGAATTTGGTTGATTGGTGAATTTGATTGATGTGTGAATGGCGTGGGCCTTCACTAGACCGGGGATAAGGCTAGGCCTCGTCCCGTTTCTAGTATCGTGCCGTTATGCCGCCGAAATTTTCTAAAATAAGTTAGATAAATAAAAATATCATTTTATTTAAAAGAATGAACCAAATGGAAATTCATATGTTGAAATAAAATGTTTTATCGTTAAAAATATAATTTTTAACGTGAATGAGAAATAAATAAATATTCATTTACAAACCAGACGGTTTGTTTATGTACACCTATTTGAAGGACATTGATTGGGTCAATAAATTTTACACATCGCCCAACAACACAAATAAAATATGTGTTTGATTGTTTGAAACCCCACATGGGTGTTGGGATGAAATTTGAAGTTCACTCATCCTGATAGATTAAATATGTCGGTCGTTTGATTGACAGACTGTTATAAGCGTTAGATATCTATATTTGATGCTTATACAGTGTAGTGCACTTTGGTTGATGGTTGATTATTTTTCAATGCTATTATATACATGTGTTGTATGAAAATCCATATAATAAATTTTATATGGTGATTGATTGGGCCTCATTCTAATTTAGAAGATAAAGAATATTATAAAATAAAGGTTCATGTGTTGACTATACTCATCCGTTGAGATAAGTCATGTGTTGAACGAAATATTTTTATAATAAAATTTATATCTTTATCATTATAAAATAAAGGTTCATGTGTTGACTATACTCATCCGTTGAGATTAGTCATGTGTTGAACGAAATATTTTTAACAATAAAATTTACATCTTTATCAATATAAAATAAAGGTTCATGTGTTGACTGTACTCATCCGTTGAGATTAGTCATGTGTTGAACGAATATTTTAATAATAAAATTTACATCTTTATCAATATAAAATAAAGGTTCATGTGTTGACTGTACTCATCCGTTGAGATTAGTCATGTGTTGAACGAATATTTTAACAATAAAATTTACATCTTTATCAATATAAAATAAAGGTTAATGTGTTGACTGTACTCATCCGTTGAGATTAGTCATGTGTTGAACGAATATTTTAATAATAAAATTTACATCTTTATCAATATAAAATAAAGGTTCATGTGTTGACTGTACTCATCCGTTGAGATTAGTCATGTGTTGAACGAAATATTTTAACAAAAATAGTCACACGTGGACGGTACTCATTCGTTGAGATTAGTCGTGTGTTGACAAAAAGAAATATTTGAAATAGAATATATAAAGCCGTGTTGATTAGTGATGCGCCATTTTGACGCGAACGATATTTATATCGATTACATTCGGAATTGAATATATAACGATTTCGAAATGAATTGAATATATAACGATTTCGAATTGAATTGAATTTAAAACGATTTCGAAATGAATTGAATATATAACGATTTCGAATTGAATTGAATATATAACGATTTCGAAATGAATTGAATATATAACGATTTCGAATTGAATTGAATATATAACGATTTCGAATTGAATTGAATATAAAACGATTTCGAAATGAATTGAATATATAACGATTTCGAAATGAATTGAATATATAACGATTTCGAAATGAATTGAATATATAACGATTTCGAAATGAATTGAATATATAACGATTTCGAAATGAATTGAATATATAACGATTTCGAAATGAATTGAATATATAACGATTTCGAATTGAATTGAATATAAAACGATTTCGAATTGAATGGAAAAGAAAACCAATTTGATTTCAATTGAATATATAATGAATTTGATTCAAATAGAAAACGAAACGAATTTGAATTGAATAGAAATGAATTTTAAAACGAATTTATAAAGAAAAATTCAATTTTGATTTGAATTGAAATGGAAGTTGAAATTGTTTTTGAAAGGAATCTAAACTATTTATAAAATTCGTTTTAAATAGAAATCGACGAAATATATATTATATATATTATATATATAATATAATGGCCTGAATAGAACGCGCCGCGCTGCGGCAGTTCGTGAATTTCGACCATTTATTTCAAACGGACATTACGGGAGATCCGACCGTCGGATTCTCCTAAAACCGGAACCGTTGGGTTCGTATCGAAAAGAGCTTTCTAACGAATATTTGAAATTCAAAATCTAACGGTTGGATTTGGAGATACGTCCAAATCAAATTTGAAAAAGGTCGCTGTAAGTGCAGTTCGATGGCCGTTATTGGAAATCGACTGTACGGGCCTTGATAAAATTATTAAAACTATCAATAATTTGTGTAAAATCATAAGAAATGATTTGGGAAAATTTGGGATGAAAAACTCCATATTTGGAAAGATAAAAATAGATTTTTATCGAAATGAACTAGTTTTGAACTAAATTTAAAACCCAATTATTTTTAAATAAATAAATTAGATTTAAAAAGGGGTTTTAAATAATCGGAATTTCTAATATATTTGATTGAATTTGAAATGGGTTTATCGTGAACGGTGTTTTAAATAACACTAGTTCTTTAACCCGATAATAAATAGAATGTGATTTGGGTTTGTCGTGAACTGTGTTTTAAATAACACCTAGTTCTTTAACCCAGTTAAAGGAGTTCTAACGAATCTGCAATTAGATTAAAATGTGAATCTATAATCTAAATTATCAAATTTAGAAATGAGCGGGAATGGAGTATTACCAGTTTTGCTCCAAAGCGATAGTTAAATCTTTAATTAGATTTGAACGTGAAATGGTAATTAATTTTACCGATAACACCATAGTGTTAGATATGGAGTATCACCAATTTTGCTTCATGGGATGAATAGGTTGGGATTGGGAAATAAAATAAATAATTACTTCGGTGTGGTTCGCTAATCTCGACTAGTTGGAAAAACCATAATTTGGTTTTAAATGACATCCAAAGGAAGATTACAGGATAAATTTTAAAGAATTTATCTTGGATAAAATTAATGGGAACCTTTCCCTAAGAATGTGGAATTTAGAAACTAGTTGTAGGTTGGCTAAGAAGAATGGTTTCCTGGGTATTGATCTGATGTTGGTTTCGGCCTTCGGGGTTAATATTTGGGAAATTGTTCTCTTGTTGATTTACGGTTAGTGACTAATGAATTGGAATGAGGCGTATGTTGTGTTTGAGTAACATTTGTTTTAATATACGCGGGTTGTTCGGAAAGTCCGGGTTTATACCCATTCTAAATAACCGATTCGACGATAAGTCGAAGATGAAGACGGTGGTCGAAGACCGGAAGTCTTCACATCGTTTGGATAATTACTGACGATCCTGATTGGGCTGTACACCCAAGAGGATGGAAATAGTTGGTGGTCGTCCAGACGTACCTGGAGATGGATGGATATGCGAGGAAAGTGCCTCCGGTTTCGTTCAGACCCAGAACGGACTTGTAAATGGATTGTGTGTCTGACATTGGATTTTATTCTGTGTTGATTGATTTCTGTTAAATATATATCTGTTTGGCGGCGGAGAATTTATTCTCTTGCTTAACGCCCTTCTCTAAGACATACGAGCATAGAGGTTATATATCGATAGATATCAATCGCATAGCATGAATTGCCTGTGTGGCATACTGAGTTGCAATGATCAAGGCTTCTTTTGAAAAGCAAAGTCTTGTGGTTGATGATCAAAGCACGGCCTCTGTGGCGTAGCTTTGTGTATAACGTGAATTCGCGAGCCTCACATCTCGGTATGAGTTAAAAACGGGATACGGACCGCTGGGAGAGCACGACGTTTCTTTCTAGCTATGGTGGTGTCAGTGAATTACCAGCCCTGACATTTATATACTTTTCACCTTTGTGGTTGTTGGAATGAGGCGCCTCGATTATAGGTCTTTAAGGACCGGGAAACGTGTGTTCAAGAATAATTAATCCTCTAACGTAAGTGAGGACCGGCCCAGCCGCATCCGGGGTTGCCCAGAGTGCGTAACCCGGAGGCATTTGCTAGAGTGTCTCGAACGCGGAGAGGAGCTTGCCCCTTGCCTCGACTCATGACGGAATCCAATTTCCAATACGTGTGATTCGGTTTTAATTGTAGAACTAGTATGGCGACATAGTAGATGGTAGCTATGCCACCTATGATTTATATTTATGATTGAAATTGTTTTGACACTATACACTTATTATAGTATCAAATGATTTGTTTTAAACGTATCAAGCATGTTTGGCTGTTATAAGGTAAAACCCTATCCTCCGGCTTGCGTTGCATTGTGTGATGGGACCTGGGTCTTATAATAGCTTCATTTTTCGAAAAAGCATTGCGCTGTTTATTCTATGCACTGGTATTCTTGGGAGGAAACCCGTTCCGTGTTATACGGCGTGGTCCCTTGAATTACTCTCTTTTAAAGTAAAGTTTAAATAACTGTTTTAGTTCTCACACCAGTCACATGACTGACCTGGAGTTTATTGTTTTAACCTAAACTCTGGGTGCCCCTATTTTCCGCACGGGCAGCTAGTAGTTTTGGTTTTGCAGATTTATATTCACAGGATCCTGGTTTACAGCTGGAATGATATCCGGAAAGCTCTGTATCCGTATATCACCTTCAGTTGTGCTTTGTATTATTTTTTCCGCTGCTATGTAATTTATTGTAATCTCTGATATTTATCGAATGTAATTTATTCATTTATACTCTGTATATTCTTGTATCTGATGGAACTGTTGTAATAGCAATGAAATGTTCTTCTGTTTGTGTTCTGATTTGTCCTGTTCTCAAACAGACAGGGGTTTCGAACGGTCTAGATCGGTTTAACGACTGATTCGGATCGAGCGAAATTCCAGGCCGTTACATTTGGTATCAGAGCTTTGGTTTACAGAGCTCGAGAACAAGACCCATTAGAACCATACGAGAGAATTCATCAGATATTGGATTAGCAACATCCAATTAGAATGACTCGTTAGAGATAGGATCAGTAGTATCCTAGAACGAGTGTGAAGAGTATATTTTTCAATTGAAAACAATTTTGTTTTGAAATTTAAATCGCTTTATACGTATTTGATTATTTATTTATTTTTGAATATGGACAATCGAGTATATAAAGATTTTGCATATACGTGTCATGAACGTATATTCGAAGTTTTAATATACTGGATAGATATAAAATCACACTCTAGTAGCTCGGAGATGATTTTGATGATGGAGCTCCATCACCAAAACTTATGTTCGTGTTTCGAAGGTGTGATTTTCTATATATTTCCATTAGACTGGTGTGAGAACCAAAACTAATATAGCTAGAACACATTGTGTGAATTGGCATCAAAAACATGATTTTTTGTATATACATCAAAGTTATGAATTTGAAACGTTAATCCACTAATTGATTGATGTTTGTGTTGTTTGTTTATTTGTTTGCTAATTTTGAACCATTATGCCTAATATAACCAAATATTGAATCATATTGAAAATTGGTCGCATTTGTTTGCATATACATATACTTGCATTGAACAGGTCATAGCAAGGAGGCTAGAGCAGAGAATAAAATTTGTTTGCCCAACAAATAGGTACATGTCTACTACATAATTTACTGTTTTGTTTGGGTGATGATGATTTTATGAGCCTATTGGCTAGCCGCTTGGCTTTTTCTTTTTCTTTTTGAGATCTGAAGGACCGGGGAAGCTATTTGAAATTCCCCGATGCTCCCGGTGCAGGGGAGGTTATGGCGAAATTTTTCGAAAATTTAGGGTGTTAGCCAAATTTTTGAAAATTTGAAAATTCTCAGAAACTGAAAAGTTGGAGAATGGAAGCCAGATCGAGCGTAGAGTTGATTAATCAAACCACTTTCGACTTTGTTCCTTTTCGGGTACGAAAAGTTTTAAGTGGGGGAGATTGTAATAATCCGGAAAATCTGAGCCAGTTTAAAAATTTTATTTTGGCAGGTTTAGCGAATTTTGAATATTTAAAATAGATTATTTTAAATAATATTGACGAGAAAATTTATTTTGAATATAAATAGAACGTATATATTATATACGTCGTCGTTAGAATATAAATAATTATTTATAATTATAAATAGGAATTGAAAATGGCGCGGTAGTTCGATAATTCGATTTCAAACTTCAATTGAATGTACCGGGTGCAAAACAATCCGGATTTTAGTGAAACCAAAAATATTAGGATCAATTTGATAATTTCTTTCCAACGAATCCAACAAATCAAAATTTCATAGCGGGAATCAAAAGATATGTCCAGTTGAAAATTCTGAATAGTCGCTATGGAATTCAGGACCTTAAAAATGGACATTTTGCAAACGACCTCGGATTTCGATGAAACCACTTTTGTTGGATCCGCAGTTTCAAGTTAATGCTAGGTTTCAAATTTCATAATTTTTCGAATCAATATGTGAGTGTGGCAAAGGAAAACGCGTTTGACCAGTTTCAGTTGATTTTAATCGACTGAAAAATGGCCATTTTTCTAACGGTCTCAGAATTCGACGAAATTAGTTTTGTTAGGACCGTATCGTCAATACGAAGCTAGAAAATATTTTTCTGGAATTTTTTTAGTAAGTATGTGACCCCGGTAATTTGAAATGTACGTTTAAAATACAATATAGTGATTTAAATGTAAATTTAACAGAAACAGATTCAAACGATCGAATCAAACTGCGATACATATCTCATTGTGTTCAGAATGGGGGTAAAACGTTATGGACGACAGGCGGTGGGCCTCGTTTAGAGGTCGAAAATAAAAGTTGCTTTTTGGTTGAAAATAAAATAATTAAATAAAAAAAAAACCTCTCCCTCTATACACGTCAGCCCCCCCCCCCCCCGTTATTTTTCATTTTCCCCCTTCTCCTTTTCAATCGGGAAAACCCGATTCCTCCTTCCCCAAGACGCGCTCGCGCCTCCCTCTTCCACTCTCGCCACCGTCCTCCACCCAATCGCCGCCCCTTCCACTTCTTCTCCTCCTTTCCCCCTTCGACTGGCGCCTGGCGCGAAGACCCCCCCCCCCCAGCAGCGAGACGACCTCGAGCCCCCTACCCTGCTGCGCCCTCCTCCATTCGAAGACCCGCCCCCTGCTTCCACCAGCAAACAACAAACCCCCCCCCCCTCCAATAAACGAAATCGAAAAGGTATGCTTCTTTGTTTATTTTTGTTTTGTTTTACGTAGTTAAATTTATTTAAAACCTGATTTTCTTAAATGCATAAAGCTAGAATTTTTAATCGTATGTTAGAATTATTTTTAGGAAATTAAAACTTAGATTCTTAGGAAAGAAACGATTGTTATCATAGAAAAGAAATGATTTTTATTCATGTAAAAGGTTTGATTTTTATTTGAATAAGGTTTAAATTTTAAAAGTATAAAGATGTAGATTTTAAAAGTTTAAAGATGTCGAAAGGTGATTTGTATTTACATAAAAATATGATTTTTATATTTTTAAAGTAATAAAAATATGATTTTTATATTTTTAAAGTATTAAAAATATAGTCTTTACTATATAGATGATATAAAAATATGATTTTTGTTTATGTAGAGAAGTGAAAATATAATTTTTACATTATAGAAATAGCGATGAAAATTCTATCTTTACAAATATGAAATAGCGATGAAAATTCTATCTTTACAAATATGAAATAGCGATGAAAATTCTATCTTTACAAATATGAAATAGCAATGAAAATTCTATCTTTACAAATATGAAATAGCGAGGAAATTCTATTTTTACATTATAGAAATAGCGATGAAAATACTATTTTCACAATATGAAGTTAGCGATAAAAATATGACCTTTATATAATAGGTAATATAAAAATGTGATTTTTATATATACAGTGTATAAGGGCGACGAAAGTAACAAAAGATGCGATAGCAATGGAGATTTCTGCAAAGAAGAGCCGAGGCGTCTGGTTTAGCAAATATGTGAGTATTTCTCACCTTTCAATTTCTTTGCTAATTATATATTTATACTAGGATGCAGACGGTGCTTAGTAGCACCCGACACAATCGTCCACAGACCATGGACTTGTTTGTTTGGTTGCATAAATTAGTTAGATGATTTGATTTGAATTTGGTTGATTGGTGAATTTGATTGATGTGTGAATGGCGTGGGCCTTCACTAGACCGGGGATAAGGCTAGGCCTCGTCCCGTTTCTAGTATCGTGCCGTTATGCCGCCGAAATTTTCTAAAATAAGTTAGATAAACAAAAATATCATTTTATTTAAAAGAATGAACCGAATGGAAATTCATATGTTGAAATAAAATGTTTTATCGTTAAAAATATAATTTTTAACGTGAATGAGAAATAAATAAATATTCATTTACAAACCAGACTGTTTGTTTATGTACACCTATTTGAAGGACATTGATTGGGTCGATAAATTTTACACATCGCCCAACAACACAAATAAAATATGTGTTTGATTGTTTGAAACCCCACACGGGTGTTGGGATGAAATTTGAAGTTCACCCATCCTGATAGATTAAATATGTCGATCGTTTGATTGACAGACTGTTATAAGCGTTAGATATCTATATTTGATGCTTATACAGTGTAGTGCACTTTGGTTGATGGTTGATTATTTTTCAATGCTATTATATACATGTGTTGTATGAAAATCCATATAATAAATTTTATATGGTGATTGATTGGGCCTCATTCTAATTTAGAAGATAAAGAATATTATAAAATAAAGGTTCATGTGTTGACTATACTCATCCGTTGAGATAAGTCATGTGTTGAACGAAATATTTTTATAATAAAATTTATATCTTTATCATTATAAATTAAAGGTTCATGTGTTGACTATACTCATCCGTTGAGATTAGTCATGTGTTGAACGAAATATTTTTAACAATAAAATTTACATCTTTATCAATATAAAATAAAGGTTCATGTGTTGACTGTACTCATCCGTTGAGATTAGTCATGTGTTGAATGAATATTTTAATAACAAAATTTACATCTTTATCAATATAAAATAAAGGTTCATGTGTTGACTGTACTCATCCGTTGAGATTAGTCATGTGTTGAACGAATATTTTAACAATAAAATTTACATCTTTATCAATATAAAATAAAGGTTCATGTGTTGACTGTACTCATCCGTTGAGATTAGTCATGTGTTGAACGAATATTTTAATAATAAAATTTACATCTTTATCAATATAAAATAAAGGTTCATGTGTTGACTGTACTCATCCGTTGAGATTAGTCATGTGTTGAACGAAATATTTTAACAAAAATAGTCACACGTGGACGGTACTCATTCGTTGAGATTAGTCGTGTGTTGACAAAAAGAAATATTTGAAATAGAATATATAAAGCCGTGTTGATTAGTGATGCGCCATTTTGACGCGAACGATATTTATATCGATTACATTCGGAATTGAATATATAACGATTTCGAAATGAATTGAATATATAACGATTTCGAATTGAATTGAATATAAAACGATTTCGAAATGAATTGAATATATAACGATTTCGAAATGAATTGAATATATAACGATTTCGAAATGAATTGAATATATAACGATTTCGAAATGAATTGAATATATAACGATTTCGAAATGAATTGAATATATAACGATTTCGAATTGAATTGAATATATAACGATTTCGAATTGAATTGAATATAAAACGATTTCGAAATGAATTGAATATATAACGATTTCGAAATGAATTGAATATATAACGATTTCGAAATGAATTGAATATATAACGATTTCGAAATGAATTGAATATATAACGATTTCGAAATGAATTGAATATATAACGATTTCGAAATGAATTGAATATATAACGATTTCGAAATGAATTGAATATATAACGATTTCGAAATGAATTGAATATATAACGATTTCGAATTGAATTGAATATAAAACGATTTCGAATTGAATGGAATAGAAAACCAATTTGATTTCAATTGAATATATAATGAATTTGATTCAAATAGAAAACGAAATGAATTTGAATTGAATAGAAATGAATTTTAAAACGAATTTATAAAGAAAAATTCAATTTTTAATTTGAATTGAAATGGAAGTTGAAATTGTTTTTGAAAGGAATCTAAACTATTTATAAAATTCGTTTTAAATAGAAATCGACGAAATATATATTATATATATTATATATATAATATAATGGCTTGAATAGAACGCGCCGCGCTGCGGCAGTTCGTGAATTTCGACCATTTATTTCAAACGGACATTACGGGAGATCCGACCGTCGGATTCTCCTAAAACCGGAACCGTTGGGTTTGTATCGAAAAGAGCTTTCTAACGAATATTTGAAATTCAAAATCTAACGGTTGGATTTGGAGATACGTCCAAATCAAATTTGAAAAAGGTCGTTGTAAGTGCAGTTCGATGGCCGTTATTGGAAATCGACTGTACGGGCCTTGATAAAATTATTAAAAATATCAATAATTTGTGTAAAATCATAAGAAATGATTTGGGAAAATTTGGGATGAAAAACTCCATATTTGAAAAGATAAAAATAGATTTTTATCGAAATGAACTAGTTTTGAACTAAATTTAAAACCCAATTATTTTTAAATAAATAAATTAGATTTAAAAAGGGGTTTTAAATAATCGGAATTTCTAATATATTTGATTGAATTTGAAATGGGTTTATCGTGAACGGTGTTTTAAATAACACTAGTTCTTTAACCCGATAATAAATAGAATGTGATTTGGGTTTGTCGTGAACTGTGTTTTAAATAACACCTAGTTCTTTAACCCAGTTAAAGGAGTTCTAACGAATCTGCAATTAGATTGAAATGTGAATCTATAATCTAAATTATCAAATTTAGAAATGAGCGGGAATGGAGTATTACCAGTTTTGCTCCAAAGCGATAGTTAAATCTTTAATTAGATTTGAACGTGAAATGGTAATTAATTTTACCGATAACACCATAGTGTTAGATATGGAGTATCACCAATTTTGCTTCATGGGATGAATAGGTTGGGATTGGGAAATAAAATAAATAATTACTTCGGTGTGGTTCGCTAATCTCGACTAGTTGGAAAAACCATAATTTGGTTTTAAATGACATCCAAAGGAAGATTACAGGATAAATTTTAAAGAATTTATCTTGGATAAAATTAATGGGAACCTTTCCCTAAGAATGTGGAATTTAGAAACTAGTTGTAGGTTGGCTAAGAAGAATGGTTTCCTGGGTATTGATCTGATGTTGGTTTCGGCCTTCGGGGATAATATTTGGGAAATTGTTCTCTTGTTGATTTACGGTTAGTGACTAATGAATTGGAATGAGGCGTATGTTGTGTTTGAGTAACATTTGTTTTAATATACGCGGGTTGTTCGGAAAGTCCGGGTTTATACCCATTCTGAATAACCGATTCGACGATAAGTCGAAGATGAAGACGGTGGTCGAAGACCAGAAGTCTTCACATCGTTTGGATAGTTACTGACGATCCTGATTGGGCTGTACACCCAAGAGGATGGAAATAGTTGGTGGTCGTCCAGACGTACCTAGAGATGGATGGATATGCGAGGAAAGTGCCTCCGGTTTCGTTCAGACCCAGAACGGACTTGTAAATGGATTGTGTGTCTGACATTGGATTTTATTCTGTGTTGATTGATTTCTGTTAAATATATATCTGTTTGGCGGCGGAGAATTTATTCTCTTGCTTAACGCCCTTCTCTGAGACGTACGAGCTTAGAGGTTATATATCGATAGATATCAATCGCATAGCATGAATTGCCTGTGTGGCATACTGAGTTACAATGATCAAGGCTTCTGTTGAAAAGCAAAGTCTTGTGGTTGATGATCAAAGCACGGCCTCTGTGGCGTAGCTTTGTGTATAACGTGAATTCGCGAGCCTCACATCTCGGTATGAGTTAAAAACGGGATACGGACCGCTGGGAGAGCACGACGTTTCTTTCTAGCTATGGTGGTGTCAGTGACTTACCAGCCCTGACATTTATATACTTTTCACCTTTGTGGTTGTTGGAATGAGGCGCCTCGATTATAGGTCTGTAAGGACCGGGAAACGTGTGTTCAGGAATAATTAATCCTCTAACGTAAGTTAGGACCGTCCCAGCCGCATCCGGGGTTGCCCAGAGTGCGTAACCCGGAGGCATTTGCTAGAGTGTCTCGAACGCGGAGAGGAGCTTGCCCCTTGCCTCGACTCATGACGGAATCCAATTTCCAATACGTGTGATTCGGTTTTAATTGTAGAACTAGTATGGCGACATAGTAGATGGTAGCTATGCCACCTATGATTTATATTTATGATTGAAATTGTTTTGACACTATACACTTATTATAGTATCAAATGATTTGTTTTAAACGTATCAAGCATGTTTGGCTGTTATAAGGTAAAACCCTATCCTCCGGCTTGCGTTGCATTGTGTGATGGGACCTGGGTCTTATAATAGCTTCATTTTTCGAAAAAGCATTGCGCTGTTTATTCTATGCACTGGTATTCTTGGGAGGAAACCCGTTCCGTGTTATACGGCGTGGTCCCTTGAATTACTCTCTTTTAAAGTAAAGTTTAAATAACTGTTTTAGTTCTCACACCAGTCACATGACTGACCTGGAGTTTATTGTTTTAACCTAAACTCTGGGTGCCCCTATTTTTCGCACGGGCAGCTAGTAGTTTTTGTTTTGCAGATTTATATTCACAGGATTCTGGTTTACAGCTGGAATGATATCCGGAAAGCTCTGTATCCGTATATCACCTTCAGTTGTGCTTTGTATTATTTTTTCCGCTGCTATGTAATTTATTGTAATCTCGGATATTTATCGAATGTAATTTATTCATTTATACTCTGTATATTCTTGTATCTGATGGAACTGTTGTAATAGCAATGAAATGTTCTTCTGTTTGTGTTCTGATTTGTCCTGTTCTCAAACAGTCAGGGGTTTCGAACGGTCTAGATCGGTTTAACGACTGATTCGGATCGAGCGAAATTCCAGGCCGTCACAACGGTGATTGAAGACCGACGGTCTTCACATCAAATGGATGAGGATTACTGATGCCCTGGACTGATTCGTGCCCAGGACAGGGATAAAGTGGTAGTTATCCGGACGTTGTGTTGATTTGTACGGATTTGGCTTTCGCTCGGACCCAGAGCATAAGCTTATAAATGGATGCATGTCTGACGTTGAATTTCATTTTATGTAAATTGATTTCTATTAATATACAACCGTTGGTGGAAGAGAATTTATTCTCTTACTAAACACCCTTAGAGGTTGTGTATTAATAGTTATGAATGGCATGGCGTGAAATGTCAACGTGGCACGCCAAGATGCAAATGATCAAGGCTTTGTTGCAAAGCAGGCCTTGTGGGATGATCAAAGCATAGCCTATTTTGGCATAGCTTTGTGAAGCGTAACCTCGCGAGCCTCACACATCGGTAGAGTCTAAAACGGAGCAAGGGAACGCAGGGAGTGCACACGAACTCTTTCTAGCTTATAGTGGTGTCAGGGACCTACCAGCGCTGACATTTTACTTATGTGGATGATGGAATTTTCTTGTACTCAGCTTATTTTTGCGGTCGCCAATGGCCGTATTATAGGTTCAATAGGACCGGGAGGCGTGTGTTCAGGCATAACTAATCCACTAAAGTATTTGTGGACCGGCCCTGCAGGATCCAAGGGTTCGCCAGCGTCCGAATCCTGAGGCATTGCTAGAGTGTCTCGAATCGGTAGGAGATCGTTCCTAGCCTTGACTCATGATGGAAACCCAATCTCCAATACGCCCCATGCGGTTTTAATTGTATAACTAGTATGGCGACATAATATAATGGTACCTATGCCGTCTAGAATTGATACATTTATTTTGAAATGTTTTATTAAAACATCTACACACTAATAATAATATCGTTTTTGCGTATTTATCATCTTTTGATCATTATAAGGTAAAACCCTATCCTCCGATTTGCGTTGCATTGTGTGATGGGACTTGGGTCTTATAATGGTTTCATTTTTCTAAAAAGCATTGCGCTGTTTGACGATTTCCTTAATTTATTATGCACGGCAATCCATTGGAGTAAACCCGTTCCGCGTTAGCGGCGTGGTCCTTGGATTTGCCTTATTACTATTAGTTAAACTAGTTAAGAATTCTCACACCAGTCCCATGACTGACTCGTAGTTTATTTCCACCTTTGCAAACTCGGGTGCCCTCTTTTCCACACGGGCAGTCGAGTAGTTTTTCTATAGGTTTATTCTCTTGAGCAGGATTCTGGATTGAAGCTTAAAGCTGTGTCCAGAGTATTAGAAGTCTTCCGATGTTCGTTGTATTAATTATTGTAATTTTACCTTCCGCTGTAATTTTATAATCGATGTACTCTGATATATATATTCTGTACTCTGATGTAACATTTATTATTGATGTTATAAAAGTCTTTTGTTATTTGTTCTGATGTTGTTGTATTTCCAGAGTTAAAGTATTCGGAGATTTCCAACTTTTGGGTCAGATCTGTGTGGCTTATGGTCGATTCAAAGGGCGGGGATTTCCGGGTCTTTACAGTTGGTATCAGAGCTCTGGTTAGCTCAAATCTTTGGGGTACAACTCGTTAGAACTGAACAAAAGACTCATCAGAGATTGGATTAGTAATATCCAATAAGAATACTCATTAGAGATAGGGTTAGCAATACCCTAGAATGAGTTCAGAGTGAAAATTTATAATTAACGTATTTTTAAATATATATATATATATATAATTCATTTTAGAAAATATGATTTTTTATATATAAAAGTTATATATATTTGAAGATTTAATCACTTAATTGATTGCTGGTTGTGTTGTGTGAATATTAATTCAACGAATAAAATATTAAAAACAATAAAAGAATGAAAATTAAATTAGTTAAATAAACAACTTTTAGCTCATTTTCTTTTCGAGGACGAAAAGATTTTAAGTGGGGGAGATTGTAACAACCCGGAAAATCTGAACCAATTTAAAATTTTTATTTTTAATAATTTGGTTTGAAAACGTACCAGAATTTAATAAATTCCATTGTTAAATAAAATTTTTTTTAAATAAAATTAGTATGTTGATAAGTTGATTAATTAATAGTATGTTGATAAGTTGATTTATTAATAGTATGTTGATAAGTTGATTTATTAATAGTATGTTGATAAGTTGATTTATTAATAGTATGTTGGTAAGTTGATTTATTAATAATATATCGATAATAAAACTATGTTTCCAGTTTGAATTGTATAAGGGAAATTGTAAAGAGATAGAGTGTCAACGCATGTTTTAACTAGCAGTTAACGAAAATTAATGTTGACATTAATAATCAAATAAATCATGCACAAAATTTCTTTGCTCATTCACATTTTATGAAGTTTATTATTTATTATTATTTCTTTTTCTTTTCCTCTTCTTTTTCCACTTTCCCCAAATTCGTTGGTTCCTTTCTCTTCACTTTTTCATTAATAACTCATTTCTTTCTTTATTTCTACGTTCATGCATCTGCATGCTCACATTCCTTTTTTTTCTTTTTCTTTTCTTTCTTTTCTCTACATTCATGCACCCTAGTTCACATTACCTATGCATTCATTTATTTCCTTACTTCTACATTCATGCATCTTATTTCATTTGCATGTTCTCGTTCCTTATATTTTCATCCCATTGTTTTCCTATTCCCATTATTATTATTTATTCTTACAAAAACAAACAATTTCCACATGTATATATATATATATATATATTACTCCCTTATATATATATATATATATATATATATATATATATTTTGTTTATGTGCATTTCTAGTCATTTTTGTTGTCTTATTCTTGTATGTCCAATTGAATATGTTCCTTAAATTCTACAATTTTAATGTTATATATTTTGAAATTTTATATTCACAAACTTGTCACAATTAGCATTAACCATGCGTTCACCTCTCTCCTTCATGCAATTTATTATCCTTTATTCTATTAATTTCTTTACTTTATTTTTCTCATCATGTTTCATTCCTTATGTTACTTAATCATGCATTCATTTATCTTTCCTCCTTTTGTTTTTCCTTGTTATTTTTCCTTCACAAACAAATCACCTACATATATATATATATATAAATGAATAATCATATATATATATATATACATATATATACATATATATATTTCTCTTCTATTTATTCTTTCCAACCCATTGAATATGTTACTTAAATGATGATACTTAATGTCATGTGTTTTGAAATTTAAAAGTTAAACGTTCTAACAATTGACATCATACCATAAATCATGCATTAATTGCATTCCCGTTTCTCTCTCCCTATGTTTTCCTTTTTGAATTTTTGAATTAGAGAAAAACATTGAGTAGATTAACTCCTGCCTAGTCAGCTAATTCATTTCATTTGTAACCTACTACATATGTAGGGACACAAGTGGAGGATAAGATCAAATATATAACCAAATAGTAAAATAAAAATAAATAAATAAAAATATATGTACATTGCTCTACTATAACATCCTAGCCTTCTCTAAAACCTAAATCATTTCATAGCCACCGCCTCCATCTTTCATGAATGGCCAGAAACACCCTCCTTTTCCCCCCTCAAATCTCTCTCAATCCATTCCTCGATTTGCAAATCGTTCAGCGATAAACATGAAGAACTCAATGAGTTCTAATCATTCAATGATGGGTTTTCTCGTGATGGAAATACAACGAAGAGGAAGATACCAAAAAGGGGCGGCCACTGTTTTCTCCAAATGTAATTAAGGCCTTAACTGATTTTAGTTATTATTTTAATTAATTAATGTAATCAAAAATTTAAATGTTCATATCCTATGCAAATCGAATCAGAATTTGATGAAACAAAATATGTTGGAATCATCTTGGCCTGATCTACGCAATGAGACCACTTTGGACAAGATTTAGATCTCGTCTAAATTTTGGAGAAATGGAAAGCTATTGGTGAGAATTTCTATATTTAATTTTTAAAATTAAATTATGAATTGCCATGTGAATTCTGTATGTATGTTGTGAGAATCCTATTTACTTTCTTTCCTTTATAATTATAAATAATCCTGAAAATATTGTTGTTAATCTATAGTTAATTCATGTTGTTATTATTCTGTGCTGAATATAATATATACATCTGTTTGTTTGATGATGTTATGTGGTGATAGAATTGTCAAAATTAACATTTTTGTTAACTAGAATTTGATTAAACAAAAATGTATAATTTTTGTTTATATAAATGATCAACGGTATAAGACAACAAATTTTGTAAATTTGTTGAATTAGAATTTTCAACATATGTGGAACACAGAATTGTGGTAAATTGGTTAAAACAGAATTTGTAACACAAAAATGGAAACAAACATTTTCGTGATATTTGTTAAAACAGAATTTGCATCAAAATTGAAAACAAACATTGTTGTTATATTTGTTGAACTAGATTTTCAACAAAATAGAACAAACATTTTTATGACTTTTTGTTGAACTAGTTTTTCAACAAAAATATGAATATATATATTTGTGTAATATTATTTACATTAAAAGGGGCGGAATTAAAAGATGACTTTTTTTAATGTAACATTGCTTACAATAAAAAGTAGAAATTTTAAAGATACATTTTTATTGTCAAATTAAAGACAATAAAGAGAATAGATTTTAAAGATGTATTTTTATTGTCCAATTAAAGACAATAAAAAGAATTGATTTCAAGGTTGCATTTGTGTTGACATGTTAGAAGTAATATAAGGAGTAGACATAAAAGATTGCATTTTTATGTCAATTTGTTTTCAACAAAAAGACCACATTTTTAAAAAAATGTAATTTGTTTTCATTTAAAAGATGACATTTTTGTATAATTTGTTTTCATTAAAAAGTCTACATTTTTTTTATGTGGTTATGTTTTCATTTTAAGATTGAAAATATATACATCATTTTAATTTGATAAAGTTACATTAGCTTTAAAAATACATTCTCGTATAAAATGTTACATGAGATTAAAAGTACATTTTTGTTATAAAATGTAACGTTAGATTTAAAACTCCATTTTGCTAGAAAGGTTGCATTATAAATAAAAACACATTGTTGGTTAGAACTTTATTAAGTGAAATAAAATATACATTTTTGGTTAAAACATAGTATTGAGATAAAAATCACATTCTTTGGTCAAAACTTTATTAGTGAGATAAAGATCACATTTTGGTTAAAGCATGATTAATGGAATAAAACTCACTTTTATTTGTCGCTTGAAACTTAGGATTTGTTGCACAAATAAAATTCATTTTTTTTTATTTGTCATTTGAAACTCAGAATTTATTAGATAAATAAAAATTTACTTTTTATTTGTCATTTGAAAATTAGAATTCATTATACAAATAAAATTCACTTTTTGACATTAAATACATAGAAAAATATATACATATAAAATATTCTTTTATATGTTATTAGAACGTATAGAAAAGTATAAACAAATGAAAGGATTTCTTTTATTTGTTATTAGTTCACATAGAAAAGTGTAAAACATAAAATACCCTTTTTATGTTATTCTAGGATTGAAATTAAAGTTTGATCTTCTATTTGCATTCACTAATGCAAACATACATTGAAAATAAAATTTATTCTTTTATTTGCATTCTCCGATGCAAATATATATTGAAAATAAAATTTATTCTTTTATTTGCATTCTCCGATGCAAATATATATTGAAAATGAAATTTATTCTTTTATTTGCATCTACCAATGCAGATATATATTAAAAATAAACTTGTTCTTTCATTTGCATTTATAGATGCAGATATATTCATTAAAAATAAACTTGTTCTTTCATTTGCATTTATAGATGCAGATATATTCATTAAAAATAAACTTGTTCTTTCATTTGCATTTATAGATGCAGATATATTCATTAAAAATAAACTTGTTCTTTCATTTGCATTTATAGATGCAGATATATTCATTAAAAATAAACTTGTTTTTTCATTTGCATTTATGGATGCAAATATGTTCTTTAAAAATAAAACTTGTTCTTTTATTTACCGTCACAAATATAAAAATATTTTGAAATTAAAGTTCATTCTTTTATTTGCATTCTCCAATGCAAATATGCTTTAAAAATAGAATTTGTCCTTTTATTTATATCCTTGGATACTAACAAAACATTGAAAACCAAAGTCCGCTTTTTATTTGTATTCACAAATACAAATATACACTGAAAATAAACTTGTTCTTTTATTTGCATCCACAAATGCAAATGTACAAGGAAAAAAGAATTTGTTCTTTATTTGCATTCACAAATGCAAATATACTTTGAAATAAAAACTGTTCTTTTATCCACTATTGTAAATAAACACTTTGGTAAATTCATATGAGTTGAAAGCAAAATAGGATTTAAAGAGTTGCATTTTGTTTGCAATTTTAGATGCAAACAAATATTACATTTTTATTTTGGTATTTTTAGTTAGAAATAGGAATATACATTTTTGGTTTATAAATTAGTTACATCAAAACATTAAAAGTTAACTATATTTGCATACAAATAAAAGCGAATAGGAAATTATCTTTTATTTGTCGTCCACAGTAATGCCATATAAATAGATTATAGTTTATTAGACCTTAGAAATAAATAAGGAAATTATACGAGTAAAAATATACTTGTACTCGATATTAGAAATATTATAACATTTTAGTCCATTGTCACCAACATGTCAGTAGAATTAAATTGGTTAAATTCTTTAACCAATCATTTATTTAAAAGTATGGTTGTTGGCTGAAAACCCCACACGGGTGTTGGGATGAATTTACATACACTAGTCCCAATATTTAGTTATATGTCGATCGATAGATTGACAGGCTGCGATGAGTATTATTATTTCATTTTAATACTCACACAGTTATAAACTTTACTTTGGCTGTGAATGGATGTCTGATAATTATTTATGTTATTGTCATATTCATACGATGTGTGAAATCCATATAACTAAAGTTATATGGTAACTGATTGAGTCACATTCCAGTTCAGAATTTCTTTTAAATAAAGAATATATTCTAAAATATGAATGTTTAGAATAAAGAAAACTGTAATAATAATATCTTTTAAAATAAAGAATAATGCACCATAAAGGACATTTTATATAAAGAATAATCTTAAGATAATGAATATTTTAAAATAATATTTAACCAAGAATAAAATAATGATTTCTTTGTCCGTTCTTGAATGGACAAAAGATAAAAGATATTTCTATTTGAAGTGAATTAGTTGTTAATTAGAATTAATCTTTCAATTAAGATTTTTAGAATTCCAATTATATTTAGTAATGGCAATAAAATGTTATGTGAATTAGGTTTACAGTGAACGGTGTTTTAAACAACATTTGTTCTTTAACCCAATTTACAGTGATAATATGATTTAAAAATTATAAATCTTTTATCAAGATTTAAAAAGAAATTCTCTAAAGACAAGTTTTCCAATTTAATATATATTAAATTGGAATTGAGTGGAAATTCGGTTTGATAATAATCGAGATAGGTTTCTGTAAAAGAAGACTGATAATATATATGGAATTTAAAAGGCTTTGCCGTTATTCCATTTATATTATTGGTCCGATATAGAAATATATATCGATTATATTTTGACTTAATTTCTGTGAAAGTTCCATATTTAATGGAAAATGATTTTGGGTTTATCGTGAACAATGTTTTTAAATGACATTGATTCTTTAACCCAATTAAAGATAAGATTTATTTCCTAAATTTGAATAATCATTTAATCATGATTTTTGATATTAAAATCAAGTTGGGGTTTTAATGAATGTTTAAAAAGAATAAATTTATAAGAATTTATCTTTGATTTAATTTATGGGAACTTTTCCCTAGAAATATGAATATTCTATTAAAAGAATATTCTGAATTGGAATGAGACGTTGGACGTGTTTTATAACACTTGATTTTCAATTATAAAATACGCAAGTTATTCGGAAAAACCGGGTTTAACCCATTTCGAATGATTATACGACGATCGAAGTCGAAGAGTTGAAGACGGTGATTGAAGACCGACGGTCTTCACATCAAATGGATGAGGATTACTGATGCCCTGGACTGATTCGTGCCCAGGACAGGGATAAAGTGGTAGTTATCCGGACGTTGTGTTGATTTGCACGGATTTGGCTTTCGCTCAGACCCAGAGCATAAGCTTATAAATGGATGCATGTCTGACGTTGAATTTCATGTTTTGTAAATTGATTTCTATTAATATACAACCGTTGGTGGAAGAGAATTTATTCTCTTACTAAACACCCTTAGAGGTTGTGTATTAATAGTTATGAATGGCATGGCGTGAAATGTCAACGTGGCATGCCAAGATGCAAATGATCAAGGCTTTGTTGCAAAGCAGGCCTTGTGGGATGATCAAAGCATAGCCTATTTTGGCATAACTTTGTGAAGCGTAACCTCGCGAGCCTCACACATCGGTAGAGTCTAAAACGGAGCAAGGGAACGCAGGGAGTGCACACGAACTCTTTCTAGCTTATAGTGGTGTCAGGGACCTACCAGCGCTGACATTTTACTTATGTGGATGATGGAATTTTCGAGTACGCAGTTTATTTTTGCGGTCGCCAATGGCCGTATTATAGGTTCAATAGGACCGGGAGGCGAGTGTTCAGGCATAACTAATCCACTAAAGTATTTGTGGACCAGCCCTGCAGGATCCAAGGGTTCGCCAGCGTCCGAATCCTGAGGCATTGCTAGAGTGTCTCGAATCGGTAGGAGATCGTTCCTAGCCTTGACTCATGATGGAAACCCAATCTCCAATACGCCCCATGCGGTTTTAATTGTATAACTAGTATGGCGACATAATATAATGGTACCTATGCCGTCTAGAATTGATACATTTATTTTGAAATGTTTTATTAAAACATCTACACACTAATAATAATATCGTTTTTGCGTATTTATCATCTTTTGATCATTATAAGGTAAAACCCTATCCTCCGGTTTGCGTTGCATTGTGTGATGGGACTTGGGTCTTATAATGGTTTCATTTTTCTAAAAAGCATTGCGCTGTTTGACGATTTCCTTTATTTATTATGCACGGCAATCCATTGGAGTAAACCCGTTCCGCGTTAGCGGCGTGGTCCTTGGATTTGCCTTATTACTATTAGTTAAACTAGTTAAGAATTCTCACACCAGTCCCATGACTGACTCGTAGTTTGTTTCCACCTTTGCAAACTCGGGTGCCCTCTTTTCCACATGGGCAGTCGAGTAGTTTTTCTATAGGTTTATTCTCTTGAGCAGGATTCTGGATTGAAGCTTAAAGCTGTGTCCAGAGTATTAGAAGTCTTCCGATGTTCATTGTCTTAATTATTGTAATTTTACCTTCCGCTGTAATTTTATAATCGATGTACTCTGATATATATATTCTGTACTCTGATGTAACATTTATTATTGATGTTATAAAAGTCTTTTGTTATTTGTTCTGATGTTGTTGTATTTCCAGAGTTAAAGTATTCGGAGATTTCCAACTTTTGGGTCAGACCTGTGTGGCTTATGGTCGATTCAAAGGGTGGGGATTTCCGGGTCTTTACAGTTGGTATCAGAGCTCTGGTTAGCTCAAATCTTTGGGGTACAACTCGTTAGAACTGAACAAAAGACTCATCAGAGATTGGATTAGTAATATCCAATAAGAATACTCATTAGAGATAGGGTTAGCAATACCTTAGAATGAGTTCAGAGTGAAAATTTATAATTAACGTATTTGTAAATATATATATATAATTCGTTTTAGAAAATATGATTTTTAATATATAAAAGTTATATATATTTGAAGATTTAATCACTTAATTGATTGCTGGTTGTGTTGTGTGAATATTAATTCAACGAATAAAATATTAAAAACAATAAAAGAATGAAAATTAAATTAGTTAAATAAACAACTTTTAGCTCATTTTCTTTTCGAGGACGAAAAGATTTTAAGTGGGGGAGATTGTAACAACCCGGAAAAACCGTCCATTCTTTTGTTTCCCTTTTCATCATTTTACACGTCCAAAATAATACACATTTCCTCCCACTTAAGCAAGGAAAATGTGCATGCGTCACGCACATGCATGAAACCCTTTTCTTTCTTTTTTTCTTCTTCTTTTTGTCTTGGGCTTTACTTTAAAACCCAGCGGCCCGCGTCACTCCATTCAGCCCGCCCAGCATTGATAGGTATATCTGAGCCTTACTCCTTAGAACACGCTCCTCAGTACAAGCCTGGACACACGTGTGCCTCTCTTCCCATAGCTCCAAAAATCGTTCTTCACCTTTCTCCCCAGTTCATGCACACACAACTCCCCTATATCTATCCCAATGCAACAATATTTCAATA
The DNA here is from genome assembly GCA_030737875.1 of Allium sativum. Lineage (NCBI taxonomy): Eukaryota > Viridiplantae > Streptophyta > Magnoliopsida > Asparagales > Amaryllidaceae > Allium > Allium sativum. Next base: position 8,177,221 of record CM060912.1, read on the forward strand.
CAACTACCCTCTCAAACCCCTTCGTTCTACTTCATTGCTCTATAAACGCGAACCCCATGAACTAACGTTTTCAGCATGCTGACGGGCCACTTTCCTTCATTACATGCGAATACTCCCCAGCTTCCTCACGTTTGCTGATCATCAGTGAACATTTGCTCCTTTATTTACTACTCCAGCATGTATACTATGCCAAATTCTTCTACCCATCATCCAACTCTTTTCCTCTTATACTCACGTAAAATGCGAACCCAACAGCTCATGTACCCCCTATTTCCACGTTCATAAGCCAACCTCCCTCCTGCTATTCTTTTCTTCACAGCCCGATCGTTTTTCCTCTCTATACCTCCACCGATACCTTACCATTCTCAAACCGGAAATACCCCGTTCTTCCCCCTCATCTCCTCTCCTCCATCACCACCACTGCAACTGCAGATGACCCTCCTTCCACCGCTGCGCCAACTTCTCCCCACCTCGCCTGAAACCAACGTTTACGGCCTCAGCCTCAACAGGTCACCACGTCTTGCCACACCACTATATTACCATCGTTACAACTCCGGCGGCCTCCTACACATTCCGTGCTCGTGTTCAATGGATTTGAGAGTTTGAGTTTTATATTCTTTTATAGTTAGGGAAAGTATTTTGTTTGCTGTGTATTCCATTGGGAAAAGCTTTGTTTATATATACACAGAAAACATATAGTAAAATTTAGTGTTGCTTGTTCGAAAAATCAGGCGTAAATTCTGGAATGAGGTGATGGTCTTCTAATTTAGGTCCATGCGTTGAAAGAGATCGTTACTTGGCCTTGAAGTCTTCAGTGGATATTAGGGTAGGACTTAACTCAATGGGTTAGAGTATGGTGTATAGTATGGCTCGGTAAGGGATCGCATCATTCGATAAATGTTTTGGTTTTTATATGAGATATTTATTTAGGGTATCCGTTGCGTAACCGTTTATAGACCGTTAGCGACAGAAATAAAAACATCGTTGTGATCAGCAATGTGCTACAATCACAAAAATATAATAATATCGGTAGGTTAACTCATATTGTGAAACCCCAAAATGCTGTCATATAGGGTGCAAAATACTCCAAATAAAAAGTTGCGTATTTAATTAATTAAAAATTACAGTAAAATTCTAAAAATTAAATTATCACTACGTCTCATAAGAACCTCTTCTAAATTCGAAACCGATATTTAAATATATTTAAATAACCGTTATGGCCATAAACGAATATGCCACAGCTTTTCTGAATATTTAATTTGGACATAACTTACAATATATAATCCAAAATTTCGATCTTTCACTACCATTAGAAAAATATTGTTTTACCGATTCCAACGTTTCTTGTTTCGCAGAAATCCGACTAATAACGGATCCTGTATACTCAGTTGAAGTTCAGAATGTTAAATTACGAACTACTGCGATATTACGGGCTCGATTATATTTAATATATATTTTTATACGTTCAGCTTCATTTTAATTAATATATAAATCCACTTATATTACTAATTCAATATTTAAACTGATTTAAATATTCAAATACAAATCGATAAAAATGCGGGACGTTACAACTTTAATACATGCATGAAGACAACTCACCAAAACCACTTAGAAAACCATGGTCTTAAGACATGGTTTTGGTTAGTAACACATTCGCAATAATTCTTTGTGTTGCCAATTTGCAACGCTTATTTACGTTTCTAAATATCAATATTTATGTTATCGATTAGCAATTTCCGACAGCCGATTTTTGGAAAAAGCTAATATATTTTTGTCGATATATTTTATATTCTATACTTTTAAACAACTATTTTATTATGCAAACCCAATTCAAAATTCAACTTACTTAAAATTATAAAAATTAAACTAGAATTCCTAATGCTTAAACCAAATAAATTTTAACAAGTTATAAAATTATATTCCGATTCGATATATTGGTTAAACACTATGAATCGACAAAACCTGATAATGCCACAGACAAAATTCCAAATCAAACTTATTGATTCAAAATTACAATTTTCCTTAAATAATCTATATTTAAAATTATATTTAACCAAAAAGAATAGTTTTATTGACATATACTTGAAATAATTTGTTATATCAAAAGCTGATATTCTCTTATTAGTATTATGCTTTTAATAACAATTTTTATTACTTAAAACCAAATTTATATGAGGTACATTTGAAATCCTGATTTTAAATTGATCAAAAACCTTGGATCGTTACATCCACCATCACCTCTCTCTCCTCCCTACCCCACGGCCTAGCCCCACCACCCCATTCAGACTCCACCACCCTAGCCCCACACGCCAAAAGCCCTAGCGCCTCCACACCCATGGTGCAACCACCCTCCAACCCAAGCCATAACACCCACGGTCATACCACTCCCTAGGTCATGTCCTCCTCCTCTTATATATAAAAAAGTAAACAAAGAGAAAAGGAAATATATATAATAAATTTTGTTTAGAAAAGATTTGGAAAATAAAAATGAAAGCAAGGGAAATTACATTCGTCCAGGTTCGTGTTTTACTGTACAGACTGGCAGAGTGGAACCCTAAGGTGAGAACTTTTTTTACCGTGCTTCGATATTTATTATAATCATAATATGGTTTTATTGGTTCTTTTGTGGTTGTTATGGTTGCTTGGTGGTTGTTATGGATTCTATTGTAGTTATGATTATTGATGTATATATAAGCATTAGTTAGTGCAAATGCTCATATGATAAATACTATGTGATGGATTAATAGTTGTTATGGATGTTATTATGATTTTTATTAGTGATAATATAACACACTACACCTACCTATATGGAATTATATGGGTATTGGTTAAGTCACGTTTCATGTAGATAATGTAAATGAATATTATATTCATTTAGTGTAAAATAAGGTATAAAAATGAAAAACTAGAATTTCATATCCGAAACTGGATAGAAATGAAATTAAAGTGGCTATGAAAAACTTTTGTGAAGATGGAAATTTATTTGAACAAGGATTTGATATGAAATGGTGTGTTTAAATTTCAAACTGAATAGTGAAATCGATTTGAAATAGTAATTTTGAAATTGAATTTGAGTTGGCTATGTAAACGATGTTTTAAACTCAAATTGAAAGTTCCATGAAGTTTATATAATTTTTTATTTGAGATTTGGAATGTTTGGATTTCAAAAAGTTAGATTTTGCAAAATATTAATATAATATTAATTAAATAACAATATAATATTCATTTAAAATAAATATTAGAATTTAAAAGTTTAAATATTGAAATATTGTTTTGAAATGAAGTTATTTGTATTTTAAATGACTTATAAACATATTTGGAGCAAAACAGATCAATTTCAAGTTAAAGTTGAAATACAGTTAGAATAGAGCTATACGTGCTACGACAGTTTGCGAATATCTACCGTTAACTTCAAATGAATGTACAGAATGAAATTTAAGTCGGATTTCCCCGAAACGAAAAGTTTTGTTTAAATGACGTTAGTTTTCAAATTAAATAGAAAATTTAATATTTATGTATAGATTTTGAATTATGTTTAAAAGAGATTTGAATAAAAATCGCGATAGTCTAGTTCGGTGACCAAATTTAGAAATCATTTGAAATGGCTATTTTTAAATTATTAAAAATATGAAAAGATTATGATAAATTATAAATGTTTGAAAAGTGATCTGGATCAAAAATTACGAGTTTTGAACAGAGAAGAAGTTATTTAAATCAAACAAGCTGATTAAAGCAATTCAGCAACACCTTTTGCGATGTTTTTTCAACAATATTAAGATTGAAGAATTTTTTAACTTAACGATTCTTATCCAAATCTTTGGTAAACATTTCCAAATAACGAATGAAGAATTTTTATGATAATATGGAAGTTTTAAATACTTAACCAAGTTGAGAAAAAGATAACCTCAACTAAATTGAGAATGCAAAAACCACTAGTACATTTGTCCAACCTCTTAGATCTGGAACGATAAACGAGGTGTGTAACTAAGGTAAGGATGCAACAACCAGTGTGCTAAACTTACATGGACAACGCTTATTTATCTGGGCGAGAGTTGGAACAAATCAAAAGGGAAGCCCGGGTACTCTGAAATGATTTTTTAAGATTTAACTTTAATAAGCTTTCCAGTTATGAATTAACTGCTTTTGGATGGAGATAATCTTCATGTATTTGGTATTAAATTCCGCAGATGGAACTCATACTATTTAAGGAATTTAAAAGTTGGCTATACCATTATTTCGACAATTGTATTTGCTGAATATGGGAATTGATATTTGATATAAATTGATATAATTTCTATGCAATGCTTATACACAATATTAATTGGATTGGGTTTATTATGAATGATGTCATTTATGACATAATTTTTAACCCGTTAAGACTCGTTTAAAGTTATGTTTTGAAATGGGAAGTATTTATTTAAGAGCTAAGAAATCTTTTAATTAAGATTTAGTGAGGTAATATTGAAAAGATTTTCCTAAGTAAAGTTGAGATAAATCTTCATTAAGATTTGAATAATCTTTGTTTAAAAAGATATGATTGTAATGTGAAAGTAATGGTTAAATAATTAATAAATCTTTGATTAAGGTTAAATAAAGTAATGGATTTGGATATGTTAAAAATTTCCTAAGGTCAAGTTAAGAATGAGTTTTTGTTTAAAATTAAGGGAATGAACATATGGAATAAATTTCTAATGGAATAAACGATTTAAGTATTTTACTAGGTTAATGGAAGGTTTTTAATTAATCAATCTAAGTGGAAAGAGACTTAGCAAACCCTTTATTTCGATGTTATTTTAAATAATGCTCATTATTCGAAAAGACCGGGGTTAGATTTCTTTCCGAAAACCATTTCGAATAATGATATGACGAAATGAAGATATTGAAGACGATGGTTGAAGACCGAGAAACTTCACATTAGAAGGACTGGTTGTTGATGTCTCGGGTGAGTAGCTCCCATTATGAGGTTATATATAGTAGTGGTCTGAACATATTTGGAGAATTTCCAGATTTGTAAGGGCTTCTCTCCTTTATTGGACGAAGAATAATGCGCCTTCGGTTTCATTTAGTCCCAGAACGAACTTATATGGATTATACGTCTGATGTTGCATTTTATGGCATAGCAATTGAACTTTACTAAATATATATTTGTTTTGTGGTAGAGAAACTATTCTCTTAGCTTAACACCATTCTCTGAGATGTACAAGCTCATAGGTTATATATTGGTAGACATCAGTTATGTGTTATGAATTGACAATGCGGCATGCTAAGTGAAATGAGTTATGCATGATCGGAGCATGGCTTTAGTGTAAAACGTAGCTTTGTTGAACGTGTCTTCCTCAAGCCTTACATCCAGGAAATTTCCGAAACGGGATGAATGCTGCAAGGCTATGTGGGACACTCCCATTAGGGTATGATCATTTCCTTCAAGATAAAAGGTGTACCATGTTATGGAGCTCAGGTATTTTACTTATGTGAAAAAAATCCTACTTTATGTGGATGATGAAAGAAGAGCACTCGATAAAGGTCGGTTACAACCGGGAAATGATATATTCGATGTTATCCAGAGAAGGGATATCGCTGTCTTGTGTTGGTACAGAATCTATGGATGTCTCATATTCTTGGGACATCCCTCTAGAGGTGTACCCATCATGGGAAGATATTTTGCCTTGTCATTGTTGGAAATCCAAATAAAATACAATACGATCCTTACGATTTTAGTTTGTATAACCTACCAGGAGATGGTAGCTATAGTATGGAATTCAATCAATGTAACAATTCCATGCTAGGATTGATACATTTGTTTGCGAAATGTTTTCTATACTATTCATAATAATAATATCGAATGATTTTGTGTATCAAAGGCATTTTTGGTTATCATAAGGAGAAACCTTGCCCAATGTGTGCGATTCATAGTGTGTGGCGTGAGACTTATAATAGCTTCATTTTCCAAAAAGCATGTACGATTTTTTTACATAGAACAACTATTTTTAAGTTCTTACACCAGTCTTATGACTGAACCATAGTTATTGTTTCATTTCCTAAACTCTAGGTGCCCTTAATTTTCCACGGGTAACCTAGTATTTAGGTTTTCAATTGTACTTAGAGCACTATTCGGGTTGAGGGCGTGAGAAGTTTCAAGAGGAGAGCTGGAGCTCTTCATCAATGTAGAAGTGTATTCTATTATCATATTGTATGGTATCATTTGTTGTAAGGATAGACATTTATAACTATCTAGGTCATTCTTAATTCTGATTTTGTAAATGGTTTTCCATTTTAAAGACTATGTTTAATAATACATTTTATTCCATCCGTTGTAAGTCTCTGTTTGTTATATTACCCCTAACGATTTGGAATTCGACACTTGAATTTTTGACAATTGATTCATCCAAGGATGTATTAAGTGTCAACTTCCGAGGGTCGAAAATCTGGGGTCGTTAGCACGATTCGAGAATTTTTATCATTTGGACAGAATTTTGTGGTTTATAGTTAGTTCAAAAAGGTACGGATTTTCGTGTCGTGTCGCAACCCATGCAAAAAGAGTGATAAGATTTCTCTTATCCACATAAGTAGCTAATTCCAATAAACTGGTCGGGCACACCACCAATCAATCAACAATAGTCAATGCTCAAAAGTGACCACGACTTAACAATAAATGTTAATAAGAGATTATTATCATTTGCAATCAAACTAATCATCCATAAACTATATTTAGTTTGAAAATTCTTTTATATATGAAATATTGGCAAAATTATTTCATTTACCAACTCTTTAAAACAATATTATGTCGATTTACCTCATTCTAGTGTTTAGAAATCCCTATCAACAACGTCGGCCAAACGCGTTAATTTGAAATGTATATACCACTAAACTGATAAATAAACATAATATAAAACATTTTATGACACTAACAAGTATGATCTCTTGTATATACATGTATAATAAACCTAAACCTAGAGTATTACTAACCTCATCTCTATTGAGTTACGCCATAGAGCCAAGGTTTTCACTTAAGCTTCAGCTCTAATACCAACTATAATGACCCGGGAATTCAACACTCGAATTTTGACACTAATACATTATTTGTATTCACTTTCCAAAACTCAAGTATCAAAAATCCAAAAAGCTAAAAGGAAGAAGTTAGAGGGTAAGAAGAAGGAAGAAAGAAATGTTAGAATAGAAGATAAAGAAGAAGAAGAAGAAGAAGAAGAAGAAGAAGAACACTATCACTACAGAATCATTGCAGAATAGAATCTCACAACGGAATGAATAAATTACAATATATCATTACTCTTTACGCAAAGAGAAAACTATATATACATGATTACAAAATTAGAGTACACAACCAGATCAGTTTATGCAACCTGTATGTACAATGTTGATAAATACAACACACACACCAGAAATAAATTTATATGAAAACATACAGGAATACATCTCGACTCCGGCTCCTGTAACAACCCGGATTTTCAGAACCAATTTAAATTTTTTATTTTGGCTATTTTAATGGATTTTGGATATATAAAATGATTTATTTTAAATAATAACAACTAAATTTTTTATTTAAATCGAAGTTAGAACGTATAAATTTATTTTAATTATAAAACGAGCCTGAAATGGCGCGGTAGTTTGAAAATTCAATTTTAAATTTCAAATGAATATACCGAATTCAATATTAGTTAGAATTGGACGAAACAAGAAATATTTGAATCTGTTTAATTATATCTTTCTAACGAACGTTAGAAACTGAGATCTCACTTTATAAATTGAAAGTTATGTCCAGTTTAAAATTCAGAAAAGTCGCTATGGAATTTATATATATTTTAATATTATATATAGCCCTTAAAAATGGCCATTTTTCAAACGGCCTCTAAATTAAATGAAATTAGTTTTGTTAGGACCGTATCGTCAAAACATAGCTAGATTTATTTTCTTGGAATTTTTGGAGTCAGCAAGTGGCTTCGCTAAATTAAAATGTACATTTGAATTCAATACATATTGATTTATATTTTAATTTTGATGAAAACAGATCAAGACGTTAGAATTGGTTTACGAAACATATCCCATTGCATTCAGAATGGAGGTATTTGGCTAGGGCGACAGTCGTTGGGTTCGATTTGGAGTTCGAATAAAAATCAAACTTTTTTGGAAATTAAATTAAAATAAATATATAAATTATATAATCCTTATCTCCCCCTTTCCTCAGTCAAACCCGATTAGAAATAAAAGAAAAAAAACCCGCGATCGAACTACGTCAGCCCTAGCCGTCTCACCACCGCGCCCCCTATCGCCGCTGCCGCTCCTTCCCCCCTCCAGTCGCCAGCGGCCCCCCTTGCTTCTCTCTCTTCACCGAATGAAACCCCCAAGCCCCACTACCCTAAAACCACCGCCATACCTCCTCCTGTGCCACCACCGGCTATCCGCCGCCTCCCCCAGCCATGGCAGGCCTAGCCGCCGCCATCTCTACCCCCACCCCAGACAACGGGCCTCACACCCTCTAAAAATCAAATTTTTACAAAATTTCAGTTTTGCATTTAACCCCCTGAGCTTCCATAGCCCATTACTTCCAATTCGAGCCCCTATGGCCAAAACTCCACAATACCAAAATCGAAGAGCACGATTTTCTCTTCGATTTGAGTATACGGTAGTCAGATTTTGGATTGTGGGGTTGTTCAGAAAACGCGTCCAAAATTTGATGTCCGATTTATGTCTGTTCGCGGTTTCCGGCGAAATGGAGCATTTTCGGGAAAAAGTCCATTAGGAAAAAGTTGTCCGGCATGGCGCGTTTAAGCTTGATAAAAAGACGGCGTGAGGATTGGAGCTCGTTTGCAAATTCTGGAACCAGAATAGCAAATCAGAACGTCAGAAAAGCACGGCGGAGTGGATCCCAAAGTGAGAACTCTTTCTCACTCAGATTATTTTACAGTTAAATATATACTAGGATGCAGACGGTGCTTAGTAGCACCCGACACCATTTATTGTACAAACCATGGTTGTTTGTTTGGATTGAATGGACTGTATTGTGGTTGTTGATTGTATGTTGTGAATAAAATGTTCGGACAATAAAAATATCATTTTTATTGAATGCATGAACTATATAAAATATTCATGTGTTGAATAAAATATTTTATCATTAAAAATAAATTTTTTAATGTATATATGAATGGCATAAAATTCATAAAATTCTACTGAAATGAAAATAAATATTCATTTACAAATCGGACGATTTGTTTATGTACACCCATTTAATTGACATTGATTGGGACGATAAACTTTACACATCGCCCAACTGCACAAATAATATTCAGTATTTGTTGGTTGAAACCCCACACAGGTATTGGGATGATATTTGGCATACATTAATCCGAATTGTTTTGTTGTATGTCAGTCAATTGGTTGACAGACTGTCGTAAGCGTTAATTATTTATATTTAATGATTATGCAGTTGTGTAATGTACTCTGGATGATGGATGATTGTTTATCATTGTTGTTGTATACATGTGTTGTATGAAATCCATATAAATAACATTATATGGTAAATGACTGTGTCCGATTCCAATTCAGAAAAAGAATATTTTAAAATAACTAATATTTTAAAATAAGGAATATTACAAAGTAATATTCAGTAAAGGATTAAAATGTGAATTTGATGTCCGATTTTGGATGGACACGAAAATATTGAAATATATGAAACCGTGTTGATTAGATTTGTGCCATTTTAACGCGAACAATATTTATATCGATTTTATTCACTTTTAGATTGAATATCGAAAAAAGAAGCGATTTCAAAATCTAATGTTTTGAAAATATTATCATTTTTATATTAGAATGATATGGAATATTCAATTTTGGCTTAAAATTGAAAATGAGGTTGAAATATTTTTAAAACGAATTTAAAACGATTTATAAAATACGTTTAAAAATGGAAATCGATGAAATATATAATATATATATATATTATATATTTAATGGCTTGAATAGAACGCGCCGTGCAACGACTGTTTGCGAATTTCGACCATTAACTTCGAATTGACGTTACAGGAGATCCGACCGTCGGGTTCAACTAAAACTGGAACCGTTAGGTTCGTATCGGAAAGAGCTTTCCAATGAATATAAGAGATTTGAAATCTAACGGTTGGATTTGGAATTATGTCCAAATCAAATTTGGAAAAGGTCGCTATGGATGCAGTTCGGTGGCCGTTATTGGAAACCGATTGTAAGGGTCGTGATAAAATTATTAAAAATATTAATAATTTGTGTAAAATCATAATAAAAGATTTGGAAAGAATTTGGATGAAAAACTCCATGTTTGGAAAGATAAAAATATATTTTTATCGAAATGAACTAGTTATTAACTAGAATAATAATCTAATATTTTTAAATAAATAAATTGGATTTGAAATGGGTATAAGATAACCAGAATTTTCCAATAAAATAAATTGGAATGGTTTGGAATGAAAATAATCTCTGGAATATAGCTGTACTAGATTCCGTGATTATATAGATATTGTTATGGGAATTTGGAAGATACAGATATCTTTATTCCCAATACGATATCCGTTGGTTTCAGAATTTGGTATTGAATATAAGCCGATATAATTTCTATTCAGAGCCTTGTGTTTAATATCAAATTGGATTTTGGGTTTGTCGTGAATGGTGTCTTAAATAACATTGTTCTAAAACCCAGTTGAGAAAAGAATAAATCTTTTAATTAAGATTTAGAGAAGTTCACCAATTAATTAGTATTTAATTGGAATTGAACTGAAATTGAATTTTGGGTTTGTCATGAATGGTGTCTTTATTAACACTGTTCTTAAACCCAGTCGAGAAAGAATAAATCTTTTAATTAAGATTTAATGAAGTTTACCAATTAATTAATATTTAATTGGAATTGAATTGAAATTGGATTTTGGGTTTGTCGTGAATGGTGTCTTCATTAACACTGTTCTTAACCCCATGTGAAAAGAATAAATCTTTTAATTAAGATTATTAGAGTTTCCAGTTATATTTAGTAATTGGAATAAAATGGAATGTGAATTGGGTTTATTATGAAGTGTGTTTTTAACGACATTCGTTCTTTAACCCGATTAACAGTGAAATGTGATTTGGAATATATAAATCTTTTTGTAAGATTTAATGGAAAATTTCCAAAGTAAAGTTTTCCAATTTAATAAAATAAATTGGAATGGAATGTAATTCAATTTGGTAATAATCGAAGTGAGCTTCTGTAGTCGGATACGGAAATTCATATCGATTATATATTGATCTGTCTTCTGTAAAAATTTCATTTTTATGGAAGAGGATTTGGGTTTATCGTGAACTGTGTTTTAAATGACATTGGTTCTTTAACCCAGTTAAAGACAGGATTGATTTCCTAGATTTGAATAATCATTAAATAATGATTTTTGGAGATTAAAACTAAGTGGAGTTTTAAGAAATCTTTAATTAGATTGAAATGTGAATGTGATAATTTTAATTATCAGATTTGGGAAATGATCGAGAATGGAGTATCACCAGTTTTGCACCAAGCGATAGTTAAATCTTTAACTAGATTTGAATGTGAAATGGTAATTAATTTTTACCGATAACACAGTGGTGTTAGATATGGAGTATCACCAATTTTGCTCCATGGGATGAATAGGTTGGGAAATAAAATAAATGATTATTCGGTAAGGTTCGCTAATCCCGACTAGTTTGGAAAATCTTAATTTGGTTTAAAAATGTGAATCTTTGAATAAAAGAATATTTTGGATTGGAATGAGGCGTATGTTGTGTTTTTGTAGCACTTGATTATAAAATACGCGAGTTATTCGGAAAGACCGGGTTCATACCCATTCTGAATAACTGATTCGATGATATGTCGATGATGAAGACAGTAGTTGAAGACCGGAATTCTTCACATCGTTAGGATGATTACTGATGTCTTGATTGGGCTGTACACCCAAGACGAGGTAATAAGTGGTTGATTGTCCAAACATACTTGGAGATCGGCCGAATATGCGAGGACCTCTCTCCTTTATTGGGCATATGGGACGAGGAATAAGGTACCTCCGGTTTTGTTCAGACCCAGAACTGACTTGTAAATGGATGTGTGTCTGACATTGGATCTTATTCTGTGTTGATTGATCTCTATCAAATATATATCTTTTTGGTGGCGGAGAATTTATTCTCTTGCTTAACAGCCTTCTCTGAGACATACGAGCCTCGAGGTTATATATTGATAGACATCAGTCGCATGGCGTGAATTGTTAGTGTGGCATGCTGAGATGCAAATGATCAAGGCTTTTGTTGAAAAGCAGAGTCTTGTGGTTGATGATCAAAGCACGGCTTTAAATAGCATAACTTTGTGTATAGCGTTAATTCGCGAGCCTCACACCCCAGAGTGAACCAGAAATGGGAGAGGACCTCAGGGAGGACATGCGTTTCTTTCTAGCTAGGAGCGGTGTCATGGTATCGACCCCATACATTTTACTCATGTGGATGATGCATATTATTTGATGGATAGCAAGGCGTCTCGGTTATATCGGTCACTACGAAGCCGATGGATGGTATGGTCGACATACTGACCATTACGCCTCATAGGGCGGGGAAACATATTGTTCGGGAATTATTAATCCACTAACGTAACTATGGACCAGCACTGACGCTCCAAGGGTCGATGCGTTCTGACCCTGAGACATGGTAGGCTAGATTGTTTCGAATTCGGTAAGGACGATCCCTTGCCTTGGTTCGTAGATGGAATCCAATTTCCAATACGCGACATTTCGGTTTTAATTGTAGAGCCTAGTACGGCGACATGATATATGGTACCCATGCCGTCTATGATTGATACATTTATATTTGAAGTTGTTTTATACACTATGCACTTATAATAGTATCAAATGATTTGTTTTAAGCGTACCAAGCATATTTGGCTATTATAAGGGAAAACTCTATCCTCCGGCTTGCGTTGCATTATGTGATGGGACCTAAGTCTTATAATTGCTTCATTTTTTGAAAGGCATTGCGTTGTTTATGAACTGTTTATGCACTGGTATTCTTAGGAGAAAACCCATTCCGTGTTATATGGCGTGGTCCCTTGATTTACTTTATTTTTAAAGTAAAGTTTTAAATAACTGTTTTAGTTCTCACACCAGTCACATGACTGACCTGGATTTTAATGTTTTAACCTAAACTCAGGGTGCCCCTATTTTCCACACGGGCAGCTAGTAATTTTGGTTTTGCAGATTTCTATTTACATGATCCTGGATTTACATCTGGAGTTATATTCCGAAAGCTCTGTATCCGTGTATTTCTTTCAGTTGTGTAATGTATTATTTTCCGCTGCATTGTAATTTTAAATCTCTGATATTTTTCAATGTGTAATATTTATTCATACTCTGATGTAAATTGTTGTAACAGCAATGAAGTGTTCTATCATTAGCGTTCCGATGAGTCCTGTTCTCAAAGCAATCCGCTATTTCCCTTCTCTTCGGAGGCCGGGGGATTTCAGATCGTTATAGTTTGGTATCAGAGCTTTGGTTTACAGAGCTCGAGGACAAGGCACATTAGAACCGAACGAAAGAATTCATCAGAGATTGGATTAGTAATATCCAATAAGTTTGACTCGTTAGAGATGGGATTAGTAGTATCCCAGAATGAGTTGGAAGAGAATTATTTATTAAAAATAAAAATGAAAACGATTTTAATGTTGAAAAGTATATCTTATTTTACGTATTTAAATATTATATTTGATATGAGTTTGAATAATCGAGTATATAAAGATTTTGCATATACGCGTCATGAACGTATATTTAAAGTCTTAAATATACTGGATAGATATAGAATCACACTCTAGTCACCTGAACATAATTCTGGTGATGTCGCGACATCATCAGCATTTATGTTCAAGTTTCGAAAGTGGGATGTTTATATATTTCCATTTGACTGGTGTGAGAACCAAAACTAGATAGGGTTTGTTGTTGTGATTGGACACTAAAAATATGATTTTAGAATATATTAAAGATATATGACTGAAAAACTATTCAACTAATTGATTGCTGGTTGTGTTGTATGATAATTAGTTTGACTAACTAAAATGTTGGACCAATAAGAGAACAAACGGTAAATTAAGCCAAATTGAATCAAATATTGCACTGAACTGAAAATTGATTGAAATCGCATACATGTACATATATATGTGTGAACAGGTCATAGCATGGAAGCTAAGAAGAGGAATAAAATTGTATGTCTGACAAATATGTACATATTTACTGTATTTCTTGGGTATGATGATTTTATGAGCCGATTGGCTAACCGCTTGGTTTTTTCCTTTTCTTTTGGATTGATAAGGGCCTTGTGAGGATAGTTGCGGTTTTAAATATCAACCCGTACAAAGGAGGTTATAGCGAAATTTTTCGAAATTTAGGGTGTTAGCCAAATTTTTGAAGAATTTGAAAATTCTTAGAAACTAAAAAGTTGAAGAATGAAAGCCAGAACGAAAGTTGAGTTGGTTAGTTAAACAACATTCAGCTCCGTTCCTTTTCGAGGACGAAAAGATTTTAAGTGGGGGAGAATGTAGCAACCCGGATTTCAAGAACCAAATTAAAATTTTTAATTTGGCTATTTTAATGGATTTTGGATATTTAAATTGATTTATTTTAAATAATAACAACTAAATTTTTTATTTAAATCGAAGTTAGAAGATATAAATTTATTTTAATTATAAAACGAGCCTGAAATGGCGCCGTAGTTTGAAAATTCGATTTTCAATTTCAAATGAATATACAGAATTCAATATAAGTCAGAGTTGGACGAAACAAGAAATATTTGAATATGTTTAATTATATCTTTCTAACGAATGTAAGAAACTGATATTTCACTTTGTAAATTGAAAGTTTTGTCTTTTCGTATTTGCCACCACCGCCGCCGTACCTCCTACAGTGCCACCATTGGCCATACGCCGCCTCCCCCAGCCAGGCAGGCCTAGCCGCCGCCATCTCCACCCTCATCCCCGACCGCGGGCCCCACATCCTCTAAAAATCAAACTTTTATAAAATTTCATATTTGTGTTTAACCCCTGAGCTTCCACAACCCATAACTTCCAATTCGAGCCCCTATGGCCAAAACACCATAATACTAAAATCGAAAAGCACGATTTTTTCTTCGATTTGAGTATATGGAAGTCAGATTTTGGATTGCGGAGTTGTTCAGAAAACGCGTCCAAAATCTACTGTCCGATTTATGTCTTTTCGCAATTTCTGGCGAAATGGAGCATTTTCCGGAAAAAGTCCATTAGACGAAAGATGTTCGGGATAGCGCGTTTAAGCTGGAAAAAAAGACGACGTGAGGATTGGAGCTCGTTTGCACATTCAGGAACAAGAACAGCAAATCAAAACGTCAGAAAAGCACGACGGAGTGGATCCCAAAATGAGAACTCTTTCTCACTCAAATTATTTTACAGTTAAATATATACTGAGATGCAGACGGTGCTTAGTAGCCCCCGACACCATTTATTGTACAAACCATGGTTGTTTGTTTGGATTGAATGGACTGTATTGTGGTTGTTGATTGTATGTTGTGAATAAAATGTTTGGACAATGAAAATATCATTTTTATTGAATGTATGAACTATATAAAATATTCATGTGTTGAATAAAATATTTTATCGCTAAAAATATAATTTTTAACGTATATATTAACGACATAAAATTTTCCTGAAATGAAAATAAATATTCACTTACAAATCGAACGATTTGTTTATATACACCCATTTAATTGACATTGATTGGGATGATAAATTTTACACATCGCCCAACTGCATAAATAATATTTAGTATTTGTTGGTTGAAACCCCATACGGGTATTGGGATGATATTTGACATACACTAATTCCAATTGTTTAGTTGTATGTCAATCGACTGGTTGACAAACTATTGTAAGCGTTAATTATTTATATTTAATGCTTATGCAGTTGTGTAATGCACTCTGGATGATGGATGATTGTTTATCATTGTTGTTGTATACATGTGTTGTATGAAATCCATATAAATAACATTATATGGTAATTGACTGTGTCTGATTCCAATTCAGAAATAAAGAATATTTTGAAATAACTAATATTTTAAAATAAGGAATATTTTAAAATAATATTCAGTATAGGATTAAAATGTGAATTTGATGTCCAATGTTGGATGGACACGAAAATTTTGAAATATGTGAAGCCATGTTGATTAGATTTGCACCATTTTAACGTGAACGATATTTATATCAATTTTATTCACTTTTAGAATGAATATCGAAAAAAGAAGTGATTTCAAAATCTAATGTTTTGAAAATATTATCATTTTAATATTATAATGATATGGAATATTCAATTTTGGTTTGAAATTGAAAATGAAGTTGAAATATTTTTAAAACGAATTTAAAACGATTTATAAAATACGTTTAAAAATGGAAATCGATGAAATATATATAATATATATATTATATATTTAGTGGCCTGAATAGAACGCGCCGCGCAGCGACCGTTCGCGAATTTCAACCATTGACTTCAAATTGACGTTATGGGAGATCCACCATTGGGTACTCCTAAAACCGAAACCGTTGGGTTCGTATCGGAAAGAGCTTTCCAATGAAGATTAGAGATTTGAAATCTAATGGTTGGATTTGGAATTATGTCCAAATCAAATTTGGAAAAGGTCACTACGGATGCAGTTCGCGCCGTTATTGGAAACCGACTGTAAGGGCCTTGATAAAATTATTAAAAATATTAATAATTTGTGTAAAATCATAATAAATGATTTGGAAAGAATTTGGATGAAAACTCCACGTTTGGAAAGATAAAAATATATATCTATCGAAATGAACTAGTTATTAACGACAATAATAATCCAATATTTTTAAATAAATAAATTGGATTTGAAATGGGTTTAAGATAACCAGAATTTTCCAATAAAATAAATAGGAATGGTTTGGAATGAAAATAATCTTCGGAATATAGTGGTACTGGATTCCGTGATTATACGGATATTGTTATGGGAATTTGGAAGATACAGATATCGTTATTCCCAATACGATATACGTTGGTTTCAGAATTTGGTATTGAATATACCGATATAATTTCTATTTATAGCCTTGTATTTAATATAAAATTGGATTTTGGGTTTGTCGTGAATGGTGTCTTAAATAACACTGTTCTTAAACCCAGTTGAGAAAAGAATAAATATTTTAATTAAGATTTAAAGAAGTTTACCAATTAATTAATATTTAATTGGAATTGAATTGAAATTGGATTTTGAGTTTGTCGTGAATGGTGTCTTAAATAACACTGTTCTTAAACCCAGTTGAGAAAAGAATAAATCTTTTAATTAAGATTTAGAGAAGTTTACCAATTAATTAACATTTAATTGGAATTGAATTGAAATTGGATTTTGGGTTTGTCGTGAATGGGGTCTTAAATAACATTATTCTTAAACCCGGTGTGAAAAGAATTAATCTTTTAATTAAGATTATCAGAGTTTCCAATTATATTATGTAATTGGAATAAAATGGAATGTGAATTGGGTTTATTGTGAACTGTGTTTTTAACAACATTCGTTCTTTAACCCGGTTAATAGTGAAATGTGATTTGGAATATATAAATCTTTTAATTAGATTTAATGGAAATTTTCCAAAGTAAAGTTTTCCAATTTAATAAAATAAATTGGAAGGAATGGAATTCAATTTGGTAATAATCGAAGTGAGCTTCTGTGGAGGAAGACTGTTAATATATATAGAATTTAAAAGGCTTTGTCGTTATTACATTTATATTATTAGTCGGATACGGAAATTCATATCGATTATATATTGATCTGTCTTCCGTGAAAATTTCATTTTTATGGAAGAGGATTTTGGTTTATTGTGAACTGTGTTTTAAATGACATTGGTTCTTTAACCCAGTTAAAGACAGGATTGATATCCTAGATTTGAATAATCATTAAGTAATGATTTTTGGAGATTAAAACCAAGTGGAGTTTTAATAAATCTTTAATTAGATTGAAATGTGAATGTGATAATTTTAATTATCAGATTTTGGAAATGATCGAGAATGGAGTATCACCAGTTTTGCTCCAAGCGATAGTTAAATCTTTAAGTAGATTTGAACGTGAAATGGTAATTAATTTTTACCGATAACACAGTGGTGTTAGATACGCAGTATTACCAGTTTTGATCCATGGGATGCATAGGTTGGGATTGGGAAATAAAATAAATGATTACATCGGTAAGGTTCGTTAATCCTGACTAGTTTGGAAAACCTTAATTTTGTTTAAAAATGTGAATCTTTGAGTAAAAGAATATTCTAGATTAGCATGAGGCGTATGTTGTGTTTTTATAATACTTGATTATAAAATACACAAGTTATTCGAAAAGACCGGGTTTATACCCATTCTGAATAATTGTTTCGACGTTAAGTCTATGATGAAGACGGTGGTTGAAGATCAGAGTTCTTCACATCGTTTGGATGATTACTGATGTCTTGATTGGGCCGTACACCCAATACGAGGTAATAAGTGGTGATCGTCTAGACGTACTTAGAGACCGACCGGATATGCGAGGACCTCTCTCCTGTATTGGACATATGGGACGAGGAATAAGTTGCCTCCGATTTCGTTTAGACCCAGAACGGACTTGTAAATGGATTTGTGTCTGACATTGGATCTTATTCTGTGTTGATTGATCTCTATTAAATATATATCTGTTTGATGGCGGATAATTTATTCTCTTGCTTAGCACCCTTCCCTAAGACATACGAGCTTAGAGATTATATATTGATAGACATCAGTCGCATGGCGTGAATTGTCAGTGTGGCATGCTGAGATGCAAATGATCAAGGCTTTTGTTGAAAAGCAGAGTCTTATGGTTGATGATCAAAGCACGTCTTTAATTAGCATAGCCTTGTGTATAGCGTTAATTTGCGAGCCTCACACCCCAGTGTGAACCAAAAACGGGAGAGGACCTCAGGGAGGACATGTGTTTCTTTCTAGCTAGAAGTGGTGTCATGGTATGGAGCCCGGACATTTTACTCATGTGGATGTTGCATATTATTTGATGGATAGCGAGGCGCCTCGGTTCTATCGATCACTACGGGGCCGACGGATGATATGGTCGACATACTGACCATTACGCCCCATAGGGCGGGGAAACGTATTGTTCAGGAATTATTAAACCACTAACGTAAGTGTGGGCCGGCCCTGATGCTCCAAGGGTCGATGCGTTCTGACCCTGAGACATGGTAGGCTAGATTGTCTTGAATTCGGTAAGGACGATCCCTTGCCTTGGTTCATAGATGGAATCCAATTTCCAAAACGTGACATTTCGGTTTTAATTGTAAAGCCTAGTAATGCGACATGATATATGGTACCCATGCCGTCTATGATTGATACATTTATATTTGAAGTCGTTTTATACACTATGCACTTATAATAGTATCAAATGACTTGTTTTAAGCGTACCAAGCATATTGGCTATTATAAGGGAAAACTCTATCCTCCGGGTTGCGTTGCATTGTGTGATAGGACCTGAGTCTTATAATTGCTTCATTTTTTTAAAAGCATTGCGTTGTTTATGAATTTTTTATGCACTGGTATTCTTGGAAGAAAACCCGTTCCATGTTATATGGCGTGGTCCCTTAATTTACTTTATTTTTAAAGTAAAGTTTTAAAAAAAAAATTAGTTCTCACACCACTCACATGACTGACCTGGAGTTTATTGTTTTTGTTAATCCCTAAGAAATCTACACGCACATTAAACAAGGAAATATCTCTGGCATCTTCCGGGTCGTTCGCACGAGAGACGCTAAGGCCCTCGAAGCATTCATAATGGAAAAGAATGATCACAAGAGCAAGTGCTACCCAGAACAAATCGGATTGACCAAGTATAACCAAACGACATGATAAAGTGTGCGACCCTAAGACTTGGGTCCAAATCACAACTCAGGCACGGAGACTAAGACCGTCCGCTCATACAAGGACAAGTCTGCATCAAGCATCCGTATAAAGCAGGTCGTTCATCCAGCACAGGTTGGAACGACCACACTGAACAACCGCACAAACAGATCGTGGCTCGCAGACGCAATCAAGGGCGAGCATCCTTAACCTAAAGCAGTCGGCCGCGCTGGGAACAAAGGAGAACCAATTCCATCCTTACATCCCACTCCTATAAGGCCTCCCAAAACAATTGCTCGCACACAAGTACCCGTTCTTATGAATCTGCTCGACCACTGGAGGCACCCGCTCTAATTATCTATCTGCATATGACAACTGGGCACAGCTCATGACAGCTAGCGACAGCTGGCCAATGGCCCGATTGTAATTAGCAAAATGAAAGATCCACAAGGCGGGAAACAGATTTCAAACCAAAAGATCACTATAAATACACCATTACTACCACTGGAAAGGGATCCAATTTCTGAGACCACGAAGTGCTGCCAAATTCCACCTCAAATCACAAATCCAGCCATGGCGGAAAGCTCAATTTCATGATTCAGCAAGATCAAAGTTACCATCAGCCTGAGCTATTCATTCATCTCCTTTCTCCTCAAATTCGACTATCTTCTTGTATATTTTCCTAGATTAAAGTATATAAGCAAGGTCATATTAAATGAGAGTAGAGATGTATGAACAAAAAGGATCGATGTACTTTGTAATTCATGCCATGAGATTAGAAATCATCTTCATAGTGGACGTAGGCCTCATTAACGGCTGAACCACTCTAAATCCTATTTTACTTTATATTTTCCTGCATTTTACGTTTGAATTACTGTTTGAATACGCCTCCACTCTATTCCCTACCAATTTGGTGAAGTACAGCTTTGTACCTGAGGTGTTTAGACCATTTTTGGTGTAAACATTTTTGGCGCCCACCGTGGGGCCCGTGTTTGTAGTTTCTTCTGATAATTCAGTTGTCTTAGAAAGAAATCTATCCCAAAATTGTCTTCTCTTTTTAGTCATGGCTGGATCAAAGAACGGTAGCAAATCTGTTAAAGTTATCACGATCAACGAGGGTGATAATGCTGAAGAAGCTTCACCTCAGATCTTGAATCAAGGGGCAAATGAAACCCCCAGACCATCTATAACGCAAGATGAGCTAAATGTGGCTGTAACTGGCTTGAACGAGAAAATGGATAATACAACGAAGATGATAATGGAAAGGTTTGATACCCTTTCCAATGTTCGAGCCGATCTGCTGCCGTCAAATGCTCCGGATGATATTGGCGGAAAAGAGGACTCATCAGCCTCAGACCCTGGACGACCTCACGGCACAGTGGGAGACAGGGGAGAGGCCGGCGTTGAGGATCCTAAAGCCAAATCTCCACGACACAAAGAAGTACATCCAACTCGAGCAGTTGCGAGTCCTACCAATGTTCTCCTCCCCAGAAGGGGCTTGAGGCACCAAAGCTCAAATTACAACCGCACTAATAAGAATGCCGGCACCGATCCTAATGGCCCAGCAGATGACGAGAAATGCATCACGAATTTGGTCCAACAGATAATGAAGAAGAAGGCAGTCCAAGAAGATGAGGAGAAAGAATGGGAGTTTTCCCCCAGCAAAAACCCGTTCACGGTGGAAATCCGTCAAGCAAGGTTCCCGAAGAAATTCAATCCTCCGACAATAACACCTTACGGCGGAGCTGGAGATCCTACCATCTTCCTCTTCAATTACGAACAACATATGAACGGGACTAGAGCTACTGACGAGATCAAGTGCTTGTACTTACCTGTGTGTCTGGAAGGCATGGCTTCACTGTGGTTCGCCAGACTTCCTCCGAAGTGTATCAGCCAGTTCGCCGATCTGGCAAGAAGGACTACAAACTACTAGGGCGAGGGACATAATGTCGTTGTGCGAGATGGAACAGGGACGTGGGGAAACCATCAGAGCTTTCCTCACACGCTTCCACGCTGCGGTAGTAGAAGTTATAGAGCCTGAGCCCTAGTATCTGTTGGCTGCAATGAAAGGAGCTATCGACAAGAAGTCAGAGTTTGGAAAGTGGCTCAAGATGAAGAAGCCAAAAACTCTAAAGAAATTCTGTAAGAAGGCTGAAGAATACATGAGCGTGGAAGACGAGGCTCCAGGTGCCCATAAGACTGTACAGAACGACATTGCGGTAGAAAGGAAAAACCATGAATCTATAGCTGAGCAGAAGAACGACATGAAGCAAAAGAGGGAAAGTGACGGGGGGAATAACAAAGCTTATAAGAGGACACGGTTGTACAAACCATCCGAACTAACCCTCCTGAATGAAACCCCAGAGAAAATCTATCAAGCTACAAAGGACTCAGGTCTTTTTCCTCGAATGAAACCACAGAGAGTGTCTAAACAACAAGTGAATTCCGGAAAATTCTGTCGATTTCACAGTCAGCCATGGCACGACACCAATCAATGCCGCCATCTGAAGAGCTTAATTGAGGAACTCATCAGGAACAACCAACTTCGGCAGTATGTCAGAAACTCCCAGGGACCGTCAGCCACGCATGACCATAACAGTGCGGCCAACCGGCCAAACTCAACCGAGAAGGATCCGATGACAGCTGATTCAAGGCCAGTAGTCAACATGATATTTGGAGGCCCCCACCCAGCAGGGAGCAGCTAGGCATACATGGAGAAATATGCCCGTGAATTGAGAGACGCTACAGCGGGATTATGATGCATGGTCCTAAACAACGAGCTTCCAGCAAAGATGCAAAAAACCTCAGCCGATGACGTGGTATTCAAAGATAAAGATGCAGAGGGCCTCATCACACCAACCATCGATGCCATGGTAATCACAATTGGTCTCGGGCCAGCGGTAGTAAGAAGGGTCCTGGTTGACACCGGGGCATCAGTCAATGTGATTTTTATAGATACCTTCTGGAAAATGAATCTCCCTATGGCAAAGGTGCGTGCATACCCAAATAAGATCCATGGATTTACCGGCCAAGCTACCCAACCCATTGGAACAGTAGACTTGTCCGTGGAATTGGCAAACGGGGAGCGTCGAGCTTCTATGCTACAAACCTTCGTCCTGATAGATGAGTTTTCGTCTTATAATGCGTTTCTGGGGAGGCCGACCCTGTCGGGTTTCAAGATCGCACTAGCTCCGTGGTGCTTGACCATGAAGTTTCCAACTGAAAGGGGAATCGGTGTAATCAAGGGTGACCAAATCACTGCGAGGGACTGCTATGTGACAGAGCTAAGGGAAGCCAAGAGAAGAGAGTCAGGGAAGGATGCTGAGGCTTTTTCCCGCGTCCCAAGTTCCCCTTTATAGCAATTAAAGAAAGGTCCATGCACTGGTGAACATAGCCGAGCACAAAAAGAGATCGACCCTAGAGAAGCCAGTGCAGAAGACGAAAGGGCAACCTCAGCCGAAGATACGATTTCTATAGCTGTAAACCCAAAGGACCCAAACCGTGTATTGAAAATAGGATCTCGGCTGAGCCCCGAACTAAGAAACCAATTATTTGCCTTCTTGAGAGCTAATTTAGATGTGTTCGCATGGGACCATTCTGACATGTGCGGCATATCCCCAGACATCGCGGTCCATAAATTGAACATCGACCCGCACGTCCCGGTTGTGATACAAAAAAGAAGATCCCAAGGGACAGAAAGGTCGCGCGCCTTAAAAGAAGAGGTCGACAGACTAATGAAGAACGGCTTTATCAGAGAGTCCACATACCCGAAATGGGTGTCCAACCCAGTGCTCGTGAAAAAGTCAATCGGCAAATGGCGGGTCTGTGTAGATTATTCTGACTTAAATAAAGCTTGTCCAGAGGACAGTTTCCCTCTACCCAGAATTGTTCAGCTAGTGGATTCCACAGCTGGCCATGAGCTGCTATCTTTCATGGATGCATACTCCGGCTACAATCAAATTATGATGTATGAGCCTGATCAAGAAAACACCAGCTTCATCACCGACCTCGGTCTCTATTGCTATAAGGTAATGTCGTTCGGTCTAAAAAACGCAGGTGCAACTTATCAACGACTGGTAAATGCCATGTTAAAAACACAAATTGGTAGAACAATGGAGGTTTATGTAGACAACATGCTGGTCAAGTCAAAGAGAGCAGTAGACCACTTGGAAGATCTGTCCCGAATGTTTGATGTCTTGTGGAGATACGGCATGAAGCTAAACCCCTTGAAGTGTTCTTTTGGCGTTGGCTCAGGCATGTTCCTTGGATACATGGTCAACGCTAGAGGCATAGAAGCTAACCCAGCCAAAATCTCCGCCTTAAGGGAAATGCGTGCGCCAGGAACCAAAAAGGAGCTCCAATGTTTAAATGGGAAAATCGCAGCCTTGAATCGTTTCATATCCAAAGCCATATACAGATGTCTCCCTTTCTTCGATGCCCTAAGGAAAGGGAAGAAAGAGATACAGTGGATGTAACAACCCGCATATTTGACGATAATGTATTTAAATATTTTATTTAAATATAGCGTCGTAAATCCTTAATCGGGTGTATGACTAAAAAGTCACATTTTGCATATGGATGAATTTGGACTCGAAACCACTTCCATTGAGTCCGGATCATCGTTTACGACCTATTTGACTATAAGCTTTGATATATTTCGAGCATGTCAAAATTGGGACCTTGGTTGGGTCATGAGTTAGCTAACCTAGCCCACTAATATAACCCTCCTAGCTCCCTTCTTCCTCATACTTCACCAAATAGAAAATGGGGAGAGGGAAAGGGAAATTAAAATTCCCTAAACCCTAGACTGATTTAGGAATCAATTCAAGTTGAATTCATGTGCAAATTCGAAGAGAGGAAAGGTAATCTCTCTCTCTACCTTCTCTAACTCATCTCCTCTTCTATTTTTGAGATTTCCTAAACCTAACTTTTAGGGGTTTTGATTGCGTGTGTATTTCAATTGAAGATTCATGTGTTTTGTTCGAAGAGAGGTTGTTCTAGCTCGCTATTGTATCGATTCATTGCTTCTAACCATCAAAGGTGAGTTCTTCATGAACTCACATCTATGCCATAAGCTTGTATGCTTGTACAAGTGGTGCCCTTGGCACGTGTGTGTTGCTTATGAAGTGTGTATTTGGATTTTGTTAATTCATTTGTGTGTTGACATTTCCAATTTTTGAAATTTGATTTCATTTCAATGATTTCTATTGTGATCCTTTGTGTGTATGAGAATTTGGGTGGTATAAGTTGTTTCGGCAAGCCTTGGATGCGTCATTTTTTGCATAGGAAACATCATCAGCCTTCGGGCATTTGTCGACATCGTTTTGAACATGTTTCCTAGGTAAATTTGTGCCCAGAAGCAGGTTCAGACGTCTGAATTTTTTGGGGCAGACGTCTGACCTGCTTCAAATAATTATAAAAACTTGATCACCAGAATTCAGATGTCTGAAATTTTTAGTTCAGACATCTGAATTGAAATTCAGACGTCTGACCTAAATAATTCAGATGTCTGAATTGGCACTAAAATGAACTAAATTCTTGCTGTCTCACAAAATTGCAAAGTTAGACGTCTGAAATTTTATTTCAGACGTCTGAATTCTGTTTTTGGACTATGGACCAGAGGGGACCTAGGTCCATAGTTTCGATATGTTTGAGTTCATTCCCGGCCGAGTTTCGGCCCATTTCGACTTGTTTTGTGACTTGTCATTTTCCCTACAGCACAGATTTCTGCAGTTTGATATGGATTTTCGATTTATTCATTGTGAATGAATTTTATAATCAATATTTATGAGATTTGATTTACGTTATTATAACGTGAGTTTTGAGTTCGATCATTATTACGATCGATATTATACGAGATTTGCCACTTCGAAATTATATAGAAAGGTTTTATGTTATTAGTAGATATCAAACTCTTTTACCAAAATGGTTTCCAAACTTGTTTCATTATACGAAGCTATTTTACGAAATCGTTTTATAAATCATTTTCAAGTCTACTAGTATATATTATATAAACCTTTTTCTCGATCGTATGAGAAATCTAATTAAACGCCTTAGTAAAAAACAACGACTATGAACCCTTGCTTTTGCTTCGACGGATAATTCTTGGACTCGTACGATTGAAAATCGTGGCAATGATCGTTTCGTATTTCTAGTGGAATATACAACTTGTTCGTAAATATTCGAGTAGAGCAAGTGGTTATGGGACATGTAGCTTAACTCTTATATTTACTAGCTTGGCGTAGTTTTCACTATACTTGATCAATTTTGGTCATATAGGAACTTCGGTTCTGGTGGATCTTCGGATCATTGTTTTAGGAACTTCGGTTCTGGTGGATCTTCGGATCATTGTTTTAGGAACTTCGGTTCTGGTGGATCTTCGGATCATTGTTTTAGGAACATCGGTTCTGGTGGATCTTCGGATCATTGTTTTAGGAAATTCGGTTCTGGTGGATCTTCGGATCATTGTTTTAGGAACTTCGGTTCTGGTGGATCTTCGGATCATTGTTTTAGGGACTTCGGTTCTGGTGGATCTTCGGATCATTGTTCTAGGAACTTCGGTTCTGGTGGATCTCCGGATCATTTTGTGATATTCTGGATTTCTTATTTATGGATTTCTAGAATCTGAGTTTTGTTCATATTGAGTTATCATTTCCGTGAGTAGCTATATAACTTTGGATGAGATATTCTTTTATAGCTCTGTTGGAGATTTATGAGATATATTGTAGACATTATTGAGTTTCACTTTTATGTGTGTTCACTTTCATCATAGTGTTTATGTGTCTACGTTTATTTATATCTCTTATTATATCCCAGTTTATGAGATAAGTACAGCTAGACTGATCCGTTTATTGTTTATCTTTGTGTAAATAATACTCGGGTCAGACCGAGGTATTTTAGGTGGTTCTTCTTGACTCTAGCATGGACCATCCTCCAGTTTTGGGAAAACTACTTTAGTGTTGTACTTTTTGAGTTATATGTATATGAGACTCCTTTGTATACATATTATTTTTGAGTAGCCTTGTACATATTCTTTCGTTGTATAGTGGATCGACTATGACCACTATCTTGTATTTACACTCATGTGTTATATTCATATCTATTTCCGCCTTAGTGATGTGAATATCTGTGTCTGACTCTGGATTATTTGTTATGTATTTTATATTGCTTTCCGAATTATATACAGCCGCTGTGTAGCAGTTTTGAACTTGAATTATATGTGTCGGATTTCCTCATGAGATTTGAAAAGTAAGACCACATTATCCGATACGTTTAACACTTGTTCATAGCTATTATACAGATGGTCGCTCCTCAACAGCCTTATTCTTCGGGTTAGTTGACAATATTGCTTGCAATGGCCTTGGCTAACGCGAGTATAGAGGTGGGGCGTTACAGTTGGTATCAGAGCCGAGTTCGGAACAATATAAGATATTGTGACGAGGATGATTGTCCTAGGTCTCCCTTAGGAAATCGTGTTTAGGATTTTATTCGAGTCTTAGGACCCGTTATATCCTATCTTATATCATGATCCGTGTTTGACCAATCAAATTTATTTGAGTTCATCTTTGTGACATCTTGGCCTAGTCAAACCTAGAGTCCCATCCCTTTCCTTGTGTAAGAATTCAAATTGTTTTCATTTGTGTTGAAATAACATTTGGGACTTAGTTTTGAAGATCTCTAAATTATTTTATAAAATGGTTTAATAAAATAATTCAGGCCAAGTAAAATACTAATCCGTTTGAGATTAGCTTTGCGAGGCAAAAATGAATAAATTATTTTCGCTAAGCACTATGAAATGTTTTTGTTTATTTATTTATGATTACAAATTTAGTTCGTAAATAACTGGTTGCACCCCTGATTATTGATTTATAAATTTGCGCACTTATTTGGACGTAATTTGTTTATCGTGTTGAGTTTTGCCCATGGAGTATGTTAGGAGTTCTAATTGAGAAGTGGGACGCCACAAAATCAATAGGAGTTTCTGAACACTTCAATGAGATGATTCCGACACAATCCTCATATTGAATATTAGTGATGTGCATCGCCATTGAACCAATAGCATTAGCAACTTTAAATAAATAAATGGCGAAGCAAATCATTAGTATTGATTGTTAATTTGCAACCTTAGGGATTTTGATAAGATAATAAATTTGGGAATGTGATATATATGACCATCGTATATATCATTTACACCTTTCATAGTTTGAATTTTTAACTATGAAATTGAGATATCTTATTTTGGTAAGGAAACTAGTGCTTATAAGGGTACCATCCTCTTTGTCATTTATGATGGTGATTACCATGATCATCTCATTTTGGTTCTTTTGAAATTTTGATCATCTACCTTCTTTGCGTCAAAGGAACTTAAGGACACCATGTCCTTAGAAATTAGAGGGCGCTTATTTTATATCAAAGCATGTGAATTTTTCAAACCTATGCTTTGTAAAATTTCTTCCATGCCACCTTGAGTTTTCGTTACCCATTTATTTTGCTATCGAGATGACTTTAGTTTTCCTTTGGTAATGAATTAGTATTCTCTTTTGCTTTTATGTGTTACTTGTTTCAAACAAGTAATTTTTCTTTTTCGATTGAATAAGGAATTTAATTAAACGTCTTGGTGAAAACGAGTGGGTCGACACACTTGCGTTTACTTTGCCGGTTAATTTTTGGACTTGGTCAATTGAAACTTAATTTCATCAATGGATGTCAATCTCGATATATTTAAAGAAAATAATATTGGTGATGACTGCAGCATCATCGAGATTTATTTTCATATTTCTAAGTAAGAATTGTTTGAATTTGTTTCCATTCTTCTTATGCTCGGTTATGAAGACCATTTATATGTTCTCTTGTGTAACCTTTGGTTTAAACCTTTTTGCAATTATGCTATGATCATTTTTGCATTTTTAGTGGAGTTTGCAATATGTTCGTGAATATCCGAGTTAAGTCAGTGGTTATGGGACATTTGACTAAACTCGCTTATTTACTAGCTTAATGTAAATTACGCTTTCTTTGATTGATCGTTGATGATCACTTTGTGGATTTGATCTTTTGATGATTTATGGAAATTTTAACTTTTTCCAATCTCTTGTGGCTGACGAAACTGCTTTTAATTGAGGTGTCAGCGACCTTGTCGAAGCCATTGTAGTCTTCGCGGATCTACTTCATGTTGTTTGTGTGATTTTGTGTTCTTCGCGATTTCACTATTTTTGAGATGACTACTATTATATATATTTACAGTGCTTCGAAGACATCAAAGTATTTGTGATTATATGGTGATTTCAGTAATTCATGGGTTCTCCTTATTTAATTAGGACACGAATTACTTACGTGTTCATTTTTAGAGCTATGTCCTCATTTGTGTTTTTGTGGACTTTTGTGTGTATCCATTTTTGTTTTATGAGAACCATTTTTGAATAACATTTTGATTTATGGATTTATACGCTTGCACTTGTCATGATTTGAGTGTCTATCCATTTCATTTTTCTAGATATCTTTGAGTGACTTCTAGAATTTGGGCGATTCGAGTTTTCATTGAGAATTATCTCGGATCTTCTTTTGAAAAGCAATAAGTTATATTTTCTTATTGAACTTAGTCTCTTATTTCCGGAGTTTTCATTCTTGATCTCCGGGATTTCATGATGTGGGGATCTTGTGTGATTCCCAATAGTCATCTCTCGTTTACTAAATTGGGTTTAGTATTTTGATAGATCAACTTTGCAAAAAGTTGTTTTTCTTTTGAGAAATTATTTTTGAGACCAACATTGGTAGATTTTCTGCAAAATCGTATTTTCATGGATGATTAACTCTCTTTTATGCGGCTATTCTTTCATGCTTATTCGCATGTCTTGCTTGATTTAGCTTCGTGGTGATTCTCGGGATGGATTGACCTATCCATTCTGAGGTCCGCATAGTATTTTTGAGAATGTCATCCATCTTTGACATCCCCCATATCTGTAAAAAGATTTATGTTGTTCTTAACGGTTCTAATATAGATTCGTTAGCTTCCTTACAATTCACAAATTCTCATAACAATGAGAATGACCTTAGGAAAGTCGTGTTTTTGTATTTCACATTTCTCGTGAGTTTTTGGGGATCTTTACATCCATTTGAGGATGTCCGTCTTAATCGGTATTTGAGTTTGAAAAATTATTTTTTTCATTTTGGCTCGATCTATTTATTTGATTGTTTCCTTAGTGACCGACCTCTAAGGATAAAAGTGATCTATTTATGGAGAAATCCGATGGAATAATTTTGCTTTGCGACCACGGCAAGCTTAATAAATTCCTTATCTCGGACTAATGATCAATTTGATGATTTAGTTGTGCTATAGTCATTTCACTATGAGACTTAGCAATCGGTTATCACCAACTTTTTAGTTGAAAATGACAAATTCTCTTTGGCTCCATTTCGTGCTTATTTTGTAATTTAGGTTTAACAAATACTCTAGTTTCTTTTGTTAACCATTACTGAACTATATTTGTGAGGTCATAACCAGACCGGTTTGGCCTCATTCTTGTTCGTGATATTTTGTATATTTGAAAGCTGAAATTATCAAATTTTGTTTAATTTGTACAACTTCTACCATCATCATGTTCGCATTATTTAGAAGATCAATTTTGAAACATTAGAGAATGTGCTAATATTTCATATTTCGGGTGAATAACCCGGATTTTTATTCCTTGATCTTGCTTCCTCAGCGAGATCGCTTATCCTTGTGAATGGGATATATATGACCAAAATATACATCCTGTTCAATGCAAGAAAATTTTGTAAGCTAGATTGCTTCTAAGAAATTTTATAAGGGATTAAATTTTCTAGCTAGAACGTGATAAGGAATGTTTGACGATTTTGGATAGTCGATTTTTCCAACTTTCTAATTCGATTGATTAATTAGTTTGTGTTGAAAACGTAAGAGTATAGGTTTATAATTTATAAACTTATTGAACGTTAAACGAATTAATCAAATTTTATTAAAACGAGCTTGTCGCATAATGGTAGTTCGTGAATTTTTATTTGGTTTATAGTTTTCTAGTGAAAGAAAAATAAGTTAGTTTCTCGTATATGTTCGTGACTTTTATTTGAGCATTATACGGGTATAAACATAAGTTATATAGTGGTTTATAACTTGAAGTTTAAAACTTATGTAATAATTCATAAGTGAATTTTCTTGATTCAATCTATTTTTATATAGATTTTTGGTTTATGCTTGGTTGTTACTATATAAGTTTTTCCTTAAATAATTGCGAGGACGCAATTTCTTTAAGGGGGGAAGTCTGTAACAACCCGCATATTTGACGATAATGTATTTAAATATTTTATTTAAATATAGCATCGTAAATCCTTAATCGAGTGTATGACTAAAAAGTTACATTTTGCATATGGATGAATTTGGACTCGAAACCACTTCCATTGAGTCCGGATCATCGTTTACGACCTTTTTGACTATAAGCTTTGATATATTTCGAGCATGTCAAAATAGGGACCTTGGTTGGGTCATGAGTTAGCTAACCTAGCCCACTCATATAACCCTCCTAGCTCCCTCCTCCTTCATTCATTCTTCCTCATACTTCACAAAATAGAAAATGGGGAGAGGGAAAGGGAAATTAAAATTCCCTAAACCCTAGATTGATTTAGGAATCAATTCAAGTTGAATTCATGTGCAAATTCGAAGAGAGGAAAGGTAATCTCTCTCTCTACCTTCTCTAACTCATCTCCTCTTCTATTTTTGAGATTTCCTAAACCTAACTTTTAGGGGTTTTGATTGCATGTGTATTTCAATTGAAGATTCATGTGTTTTGTTCGAAGAGAGGTTGTTCTAGCTCGCTATTGTATCGATTCATTGCTTCTAACCATCAAAGGTGAGTTCTTCATGAACTCACATCTATGCCACAAGCTTGTATGCTTGTATAAGTGGTGCCCTTGGCACGTGTGTGTTGCTTATGAAGTGTGTATTTGGATTTTGTTAATTCATTTGTGTGTTGACATTTCCAATTTTTGAAGTTTGATTTCATTTCAATGATTTCTATTGTGATCCTTTGTGTGTATGAGAATTTGGGTGATATAAGTTGTTTCGGCAAGCCTTGGATGCGTCATTTTTTGCATAGGAAACATCATAAGCCTTCGGGCATTTGTCGACATCGTTTTGAACATGTTTCCTAGGTAAATTTGTGCCCAGAAGCAGATTCAGACGTCTGAATATTTTGGGGCAGACGTCTGACCTGCTTCAAATAATTATAAAAACATGATCACCAGAATTCAGATGTCTGAAATTTTTAGTTCAGACATCTGAATTGAAATTCAGACGTCTGACCTAAATAATTCAGATGTCTGAATTGGCACTAAAATGAACTAAATTCTTGCTGTATCACAAAATTGCAAAGTCAGACGTCTGAATTCTGTTTTTGGACTATGGACCAGAGGGGACCTCGGTCCATAGTTTCGATATGTTTGAGTTCAATCCCGGCCGAGTTTCGGCCCATTTCGACTTGTTTTGTGACTTGTCATTTTCCCTACAGCACAGATTTCTGCAGTTGATATGGATTTTCGATTTATTCATTGTGAATGAATTTTATAATCGATATTTATGAGATTTGATTTACGTTATTATAACGTGAGTTTTGAGTTCGATCATTATTACGATCGATATTATACGAGATTTGCCACTTCGAAATTATATAGAAAGGTTTTATGTTATTAGTAGATATCAAACTCTTTTACCAAAATGGTTTCCAAACTTGTTTCATTATACGAAGCTATTTTACGAAATTGTTTTATAAATCATTTTCAAGTCTACTAGTATATATTATATAAACCTTTTTCTCGATCGTATGAGAAATCTAATTAAACGCCTTAGTAAAAAACAAGGACTATGAACCCTTGCTTTTGCTTCGATGGATAATTCTTGGACTCGTACGATTGAAAATCGTGGCAATGATCGTTTCGTATTTCTAGTGGAATATACAACTTGTTCGTAAATATTCGAGTAGAGCAAGTGGTTATGGGACATGTAGCTTAACTCTTATATTTACTAGCTTGGCGTAGTTTTCACTATACTTGATCAATTTTGGTCATATAGGAACTTCGGTTCTGGTGGATCTTCGGATCATTGTTTTAGGAACTTCGGTTCTGGTGGATCTTCGGATCATTGTTTTAGGAACTTCGGTTCTGGTGGATCTTCGGATCATTGTTTTAGGAACTTCGGTTCTGGTGGATCTTCGGATCATTGTTTTAGGAACTTCGGTTCTGGTGGATCTTCGGATCATTGTTTTAGGAACTTCGGTTCTGGTGGATCTTCGGATCATTGTTTTAGGGACTTCGATTCTGGTGGATCTTCGGATCATTGTTCTAGGAACTTCGGTTCTGGTGGATCTCCGGATCATTTTGTGATATTCTGGATTTCTTATTTATGGATTTCTAGAATCTGAGTTTTGTTCATATTGAGTTATCATTTCCGTGAGTAGCTATATAACTTTGGATGAGATATTCTTTTATAGCTCTGTTGGAGATTTATGAGATATATTGTAGACATTATTGAGTTTCACTTTTATGTGTGTTCACTTTCATCATAGTTTTTATGTGTCTACGTTTATTTATATCTCTTATTATATCCCAGTTTATGAGATAAGTACAGCTAGACTGATCCGTTTATTGTTTATCTTTGTGTAAATAATACTCGGGTCAGACCGAGGTATTTTAGGTGGTTCTTCTTGACTCCAGCATGGACCATCCTCCAGTTTTGGGAAAACTACTTTAGTGTTGTACTTTTTGAGTTATATATATATGTGACTCCTTTGTATACATATTATTTTTGAGTAGCCTTGTACATATTCTTTCGTTGTATAGTGGATCGACTATGACCACTATCTTGTATTTACACTCATGTGTTATATTCATATCTATTTCCGCCTTAGTGATGTGAATATCTGTGTCTGACTCTGGATTATTTGTTATGTATTTTATATTGCTTTCCGAATTATATACAGCCGCTGTGTAGCAGTTTTGAACTTGAATTAGATGTGTCGGATTTCCTCATGAGATTTGAAAAGTAAGACCACATTATCCGATACGTTTAACACTTGTTCATAGCTATTATACAGATGGTCGCTCCTCAACAGCCTTATTCTTCTGGTTAGTTGACACTATTGCTTGCAATGGCCTTGGCTAACGCGAGTATAGAGGTGGGGCGTTACAGTTGGTATCAGAGCCGAGTTCGGAACAATATAAGATATTGTGACGAGGATGATTGTCCTTGGTCTCCCTTAGGAAATCGTGTTTAGGATTTTATTCGAGTCTTAGGACCCGTCATATCCTATCTTATATCATGATCCTTGTTTGACCAATCAAATTTATTTGAGTTCATTTTTGTGACATCTTGGCCTGGTCAAACCTAGAGTCCCATCCCTTTCCTTGTGTAAGAATTCAAATTGTTTTCATTTGTGTTGAAATAACATTTGGGACTTAGTTTTGAAGATCTCTAAATTATTTTATAAAATGGTTTAATAAAATAATTCAGGCCAAGTAAAATACTAATCCGTTTGAGATTAGCTTTGCGAGGCAAAAATGAATAAATTATTTTCGCTAAGCACTGTGAAATGTTTTTGTTTATTTATTTATGATTACAAATTTAGTTCGTAAATAAATGGTTGCACCCCTGATTATTGATTTATAAATTTGCGCACTTATTTGGACGTAATTTGTTTATCGTGTTGAGTTTTGCCCATGGAGTATGTTAGGAGTTCTAATTGAGAAGTGGGACGCCACGAAATCAATAGGAGTTTCTGAACACTTCAATGAGATGATTCCGACACAATCCTCATATTGAATATTAGTGATGTGCATCGCCATTGAACCAATAGCATTAGCAACTTTAAATAAATAAATGGCGAAGCAAATCATTAGTATTGATTGTTAATTTGCAACATTAGGGATTTTGATAAGATAATAAATTTGGGAATGTGATATATATGACCATCGTATATATCATTTACACCTTTCATAGTTTGAATTTTTAACTATGAAATTGAGATATCTTATTTTGGTAAGGAAACTAGTGCTTATAAGGGTACCATCCTCTTTGTCATTTATGATGGTGATTACCGTGATCATCTCATTTTGGTTCTTTTGAAATTTTGATCATCTACCTTCTTTGCGTCAAAGGAACTTAAGGACACCATGTCCTTAGGAATTAGAGGGCGCTTATTTTATATCAAAGCATGTGAATTTTCCAAACCTATGCTTTGTAAAATTTCTTCCATGCCACCTTGAGTTTTCGTTACCCATTTATTTTGCTATCGAGATGACTTTAGTTTTCCTTTGGTAAAAAATTAGTATTCTCTTTTGCTTTTGTGTGTTACTTGTTTCAAACAAGTAATTTTTCTTTTTCGATTGAATAAGGAATTTAATTAAACGTCTTGGTGAAAACGAGTGGGTCGACACACTTGCGTTTACTTTGCCGGTTAATTTTTGGACTTGGTCAATTGAAACTTAATTTCATCAATGGATGTCAATCTCGATATATTTAAAGAAAATAATATTGGTGATGACTGCAGCATCATCGAGATTTATTTTCATATTTCTAAGTAAGAATTGTTTGAATTTGTTTCCATTCTTCTTATGCTCGGTTATGAAGACCATTTATATGTTCTCTTGTGTAACCTTTGGTTTAAACCTTTTTGCAATTATGCTATGATCATTTTTGCATTTTTAGTGGAGTTTGCAATATGTTCGTGAATATCCGAGTTAAGTCAGTGGTTATGGGACATTTGACTAAACTCGCTTATTTACTAGCTTAATGTAAATTACGCTTTCTTTGATTGATCGTTGATGATCACTTTGTGGATTTGATCTTTTGATGATTTATGGAAAATTTAACTTTTTCCAATCTCTTGTGGCTGACGAAACTGCTTTTAATTGAGGTGTCAGCGACCTTGTCGAAGCCATTGTAGTCTTCGCGGATCTACTTCATGTTGTTTGTGTGATTTTGTGTTCTTCGCGATTTCACCATTTTTGAGATGACTACTATTATATATATTTACAGTGCTTCGAAGACATCAAAGTATTTGTGATTATATGGTGATTTCAGTAATTCATGGGTTCTCCTTATTTAATTAGGACACGAATTACTTACGTGTTCATTTTTAGAGCTATGTCCTCATTTGTGTTTTTGTGGACTTTTGTGTGTATCCATTTTTGTTTTATGAGAACCATTTTTGAATAACATTTTGATTTATGGATTTATACGCTTGCACTTGTCATGATTTGAGTGTCTATCCATTTTATTTTTCTAGATATCTTTGAGTGACTTCTAGAATTTGGGCGATTCGAGTTTTCATTGATAATTATCTCGGATCTTCTTTTGAAAAGCAATAAGTTATATTTTCTTATTGAACTTAGTCTCTTATTTCCGGAGTTTTCATTCTTGATCTCCGGGATTTCATGATGTGGGGATCTTGTGTGATTCCCAATAGTCATCTCTCGTTTACTAAATTGGGTTTAGTATTTTGATAGATCAACTTTGCAAAAAGTTGTTTTTCTTTTAAGAAATTATTTTTGAGACCAACATTGGTAGATTTTCTGCAAAATCATATTTTCATGGATGATTAACTCTCTTTTATGCGGCTATTCTTTCATGCTTATTCGCATGTCTTGCTTGATTTAGCTTCGTGATGATTCTCGAGATGGATTGACCTATCCATTCCGAGGTCCGCATAGTATTTTTGAGAATATCATCCATCTTTGACATCCCCCATATCTGTAAGAAAGATTTATGTTGTTCTTAACGGTTCTAATATAGATTCGTTAGCTTCCTTACAATTTACAAATTCTCATAACAATGAGAATGACCTTAGGAAAGTCGTGTTTTTGTATTTCACATTTCTCGTGAGTTTTTGTTGATCTTTACATCCATTTGAGGATGACCGTCTCAATAGGTATTTGAGTTTGAAAATTTATTTTTTTCATTTTGGCTCGATCTATTTATTTGATTGTTTCCTTAGTGACTAACCTCTAAGGATAAAAGTGATCTATTTATGGAGAAATCCGATGGAATAATTTTGCTTTGCGACCACGGCAAGCTTAATAAATTCCTTATCTCGGACTAATGATCAATTTGATGATTTAGTTGTGCTATAGTCATTTCACTATGAGACTTAGCAATCGGTTATCACCAACTTTTTAGTTGAAAATGACAAATTCTCTTTGGCTCCATTTCGTGCTTATTTTGTCATTTAGGTTTAACAAATACTCTAGTTTGTTTTGTTAACCATTACTGAACTATATTTCGGAGGTCATAACCAGACCGGTTTGGCCTCATTCTTGTTGGTGATATTTTGTATATTTGAAAGCTGAAATTTTCAAATTTTGTTTAATTTGTACAACTTCTACCATCATCATGTTCGCATTATTTAGAAGATCAATTTTGAAACATTAGAGAATGTGCTAATATTTCATATTTCGGGTGAATAACCCGGATTTTTATTCCATGATCTTGCTTCCTCAGCGAGATCGCTTATCCTTGTGAATGGGATATATATGACCAAAATATACATCCTGTTCAATGTAAGAAAATTTTGTAAGCTAGATTGCTTCTAAGAAATTTTATAGGGGATTAAATTTTCTAGCTAGAACGTGATAAGGAATGTTCGACGATTTTGGATAGTCGATATTTCCAAATTCCTAATTTGATTGATTAATTAGTTTGTGTTGAAAACGTAAGAGTATAGGTTTATAATTTATAAACTTATTAAACGTTAAACGAATTAATCAAATTTTATTAAAACGAGCTTGTCGCATAATGGTGGTTCGTGAATTTTTATTTGGTTTATAGTTTTCTAGTGAAAGAAAAATAAGTTAGTTTCTCGTATATGTTCGTGACTTTTATTTGAGCATTATACGGGTCTAAACATAAGTTATATAGTGGTTTATAACTTCAAGTTTAAAATTTATGTAATAATTCATAAGTGAATTTTCTTGATTCAATCTATTTTTATATAGATTTTTGGTTTATGCTTGGTTGTTACTATATAAGTTTTTCCTTAAATAATTGCGAGGACGCAATTTCTTTAAGGGGGGAAGTCTGTAACAACCCGCATATTTGACGATAATGTATTTAAATATTTTATTTAAATATAGCGTCGTAAATCCTTAATCGAGTGTATGACTAAAAAGTCACATTTTGCATATGGATGAGTTTGGACTCGAAACCACTTCCATTGAGTCCGGATCATCGTTTACGACCTTTTTGACTATAAGCTTTGATATATTTCGAGCATGTCAAAATTGGGACCTTGGTTGGGTCATGAGTTAGCTAACCTAGCCCACTCATATAACCCTCCTAGCTCCCTCCTCCTTCATTCATTCTTCCTCATACTTCACCAAATAGAAAATGGGGAGAGGGAAATTAAAATTCCCTAAACCCTAGATTGATTTAGGAATCAATTCAAGTTGAATTCGTGTGCAAATTCGAAGAGAGGAAAGGTAATCTCTCTCTCTACCTTCTCTAACTCATCTCCTCTTCTATTTTTGAGATTTCCTAAACCTAACTTTTAGGGGTTTTGATTGCATGTGTATTTCAATTGAAGATTCATGTGTTTTGTTCGAAGAGAGGTTGTTCTAGCTCGCTATTGTATCGATTCATTGCTTCTAACCATCAAAGGTGAGTTCTTCATGAACTCACATCTATGCCACAAGCTTGTATGCTTGTATAAGTGGTGCCCTTGGCACGTGTGTGTTGCTTATGAAGTGTGTATTTGGATTTTGTTAATTCATTTGTGTGTTGACATTTCCAATTTTTGAAGTTTGATTTCATTTCAATGATTTCTATTGTGATCCTTTGTGTGTATGAGAATTTGGGTGATATAAGTTGTTTCGGCAAGCCTTGGATGCGTCATTTTTTGCAGAGGAAACATCATAAGCCTTCGGGCATTTGTCGACATCGTTTTGAACATGTTTCCTAGGTAAATTTGTGCCCAGAAGCAGATTCAGACGTCTGAATATTTTGGGGCAGACGTCTGACCTGCTTCAAATAATTATAAAAACATGATCACCAGAATTCAGATGTCTGAAATTTTTAGTTCAGACATCTGAATTGAAATTCAGACGTCTGACCTAAATAATTCAAATGTCTGAATTGGCACTAAAATGAACTAAATTCTTGCTGTCTCACAAAATTGCAAAGTTAGACGTCTGAAATTTTATTTCAGACGTCTGAATTCTGTTTTTGGACTATGAACCAGAGGGCACCTCGGTCCATAGTTTCGATATGTTTGAGTTCATTCCCGGCCGAGTTTCGGCCCATTTCGACTTGTTTTGTGACTTGTCATTTTCCCTGCAGCACAGATTTCTGCAGTTTGATATGGATTTTCGATTTATTCATTGTGAATGAATTTTATAATCGATATTTATGAGATTTGATTTACGTTATTATAACGTGAGTTTTGAGTTCGATCATTATTACGATCGATATTATACGAGATTTGCCACTTCGAAATTATATAGAAAGGTTTTATGTTATTAGTAGATATCAAACTCTTTTACCAAAATGGTTTCCAAACTTGTTTCATTATACGAAGCTATTTTATGAAATCGTTTTATAAATCGTTTTCAAGTCTATTAGTATATATTTTATAAACCTTTTTCTTGATCGTATGAGAAATCTAATTAAACGCCTTAGTAAAAAACAAGGACTATGAACCCTTGCTTTTGCTTCGACGGATAATTCTTGGACTTGTACGATTGAAAATCGTGGCAATGATCGTTTCGTATTTCTAGTGGAATATACAACTTGTTCGTAAATATTCGAGTAGAGCAAGTGGTTATGGGACATGTAGCTTAGCTCTTATATTTACTAGCTTGGCGTAGTTTTCATTATACTTGATCAATTTTGGTCATATAGGAACTTCGGTTCTGGTGGATCTTCGGATCATTGTTTTAGGAACTTCGGATCATTGTTTTAGGAACTTCGGTTCTGGTGGATCTTCGGATCATTGTTTTAGGAACTTCGGTTCTGGTGGATCTTCGGATCATTGTTTTAGGAACTTCGGTTCTGGTGGATCTTCGGATCATTGTTTTAGGGACTTCGGTTCTGGTGGATCTTCGGATCATTGTTCTAGGAACTTCGGTTCTGGTGGATCTCCGGATCATTTTGTGATATTCTGGATTTCTTATTTATGGATTTCTAGAATCTGAGTTTTGTTCATATTGAGTTATCATTTCCGTGAGTAGCTATATAACTTTGGATGAGATATTCTTTTATAGCTCTATTGGAGATTTATGAGATATATTGTAGACATTATTGAGTTTCACTTTTACGTGTGTTCACTTTCATCATAGTGTTTATATGTCTACGTTTATTTATATCTCTTATTATATCCCAGTTTATGAGATAAGTACAGCTAGACTGATCCGTTTATTGTTTATCTTTGTGTAAATAATACTCGGGTCAGACCGAGGTATTTTAGGTGGTTCTTCTTGACTCCAGCATGGACCATCCTCCTGTTTTGGGAAAACTAGTTTAATGTTGTACTTTTTGAGTTATATGTATATGAGACTCCTTTGTATACATATTATTTTTGAGTAGCCTTGTACATATTCTTTCGTTGTATAGTGGATCGACTATGACCACTATCTTGTATTTACACTCATGTGTTATATTCATATCTATTTCCGCCTTAGTGATGTGAATATCTGTGTCTGACTTTGGATTATTTGTTATGTATTTTATATTGCTTTCCGAATTATATACAGCCGCTGTGTAGCAGTTTTGAACTTGAATTAGATGTGTCGGATTTCCTCATGAGATTTGAAAAGTAAGACCACATTATCCGATACGTTTAACACTTGTTCATAGCTATTATACAGATGGTCGCTCCTCAACAGCCTTATTCTTCGGGTTAGTTGACACTATTGCTTGCAATGGCCTTGGC
Source organism: Allium sativum (assembly GCA_030737875.1). Lineage (NCBI taxonomy): Eukaryota > Viridiplantae > Streptophyta > Magnoliopsida > Asparagales > Amaryllidaceae > Allium > Allium sativum. The sequence continues at coordinate 8,218,046 of CM060912.1, forward strand.
TAACGCGAGTATAGAGGTGGGGCGTTACAGTGGACTCCCACGTGTTAAAAAGTCTTTGAAGAACTGGTTCAGCATTTGGCGACACCATCTATGTTGTCAAAACCTAGTGATGGAGAAGACTTGTTCTTGTATCTGGCGGTATTTGCCCACGCTCTGAGCGCAGCGCTGATTAGAGAAGACTTAAAAGTACAAAAACCGATCTATTACATCAGTAAGAGGTTATCTGGGGTAGAGCTCAATTATCCAAAACTTGAAAAATTAGCCTATTGTCTGCTCATCCCATCAAAGAAACTCCGTCCCTATTTTCAAGATCATCCTATTAAAGTGCTCACAAATCAACCCCTGAGGCAGGTCCTGTCTCCACCAGAAACCTCCGGTAGATTGCTAAAGTGGAATATAGAACTCAGTTAGTATGACATTACCTATCACCCCCGAAAAGCAATCAATGGGCAAGCGCTCGCTGACTTCATTGCAGAATTTACCGACCGGGGGGAGGAAAAGGAAAAAGACGACGTCGAAACTTGTACCCAATGGAAGCTGTTTGTTGATGGGGCATCGAACGACCACTGTTCCGGAGCAGGGGTGGTCCTCGAAACCCCTGAGGGGAGATCTTTATGCTATGCCCTAAAACTGGATTTTCAATCGACCAACAATGAAGCCGAGTATGAAGCCCTTATCGCAGGAGCAAAGTTAGCGAAAGAGTTGCAGATAAAAGCTGTGCGGATCTTCAGCGACTCTCAGCTTGTGGTGTGTCAAATCTTGGGAGAATTCCAGGCAAAAACAGATAACCTGCCAGGCTATCTTGCCAAAACTTTGAAGCTGTTGGAATCCCTCGAGCATTACACCATATCTCACATTCCCAGAGAAGAAAATACTAAGGCTGATTTATTAGCCAAGTATGCAAGCACAGGAAACGCGTTGCTGACGGGCCTAGTCCCGGTGGAGGTCCTTTCCAGCCCAAGCATAAAACAGGTCGAAACGGATTGGGTTATGGAAACAACCAATGAGCCAAATTCGTGGATGTCACTGATTAAAGAGTACCTAGCAACTGGGGCACTTCCAACTGAATCCAAGCTCCGAAGAAAAGTTTTGCGAAGAGATCCCTTATACCTTATCCAAGACGGACGACTGTATAGACGAGGTTTCTCTACACCTCTACTTCGTTGCGTTACAGAAAAGGAGTCTAAGGCGATCATGGCGGAGTTACACGAAGGAGAATGTGGCGGACATACTGGCGGACAAACCTTGGCCAAGAAGATCCTACAATATGGTTACTTTTGGCCAGACATCAATAAAGATTTGTAACACCCCGCCTCCGCTAGGGTCACTCGCAAAGGAATGCACTAGCTTTAGAGGGGCATTATTGGTAAACATGCACAGAAATATCACAAGACAGAACATATAAAAATAGCGGAAGTAAAATCGAACTTTCATAAACATTAATAATTAAGGTCTAAAGCCTTTTACATCAGAGTACATCAAAACCTGTCTTGCAATAGTAAAGAAGCATAAATACTTTTTCATAAATTATTCCCTAAGTAAAACAGTAAAGTAGCCATAGCCAAGAAAAGCCCAAGCCATCCATGATGACCTTCAAGCAGAAGAAGTCTGAACTAATCAACAATATTTCCTCCCTGTAACCTGGGGGGGGGAAACGGAAGACAAGAAGCGAAAGAAAACGGGGTCAGTCAAAAAGACTGAGTAAGCCCTATCTACTATTAGCATAAAAACTAGTAAAGTTAACTGACATGAGAAACTGAGATGAACATAAGGATAATAGCATACTGGCATGATGAATAACTAACAAGATAGATTAACTAAACCAAGAAAGCAGGAGGAACTACTGTACCCAGATAAACTACGGTGTCATGATAAACTACGATGTCAAGATAAAACAAGGTATCCCATCGTCAGGTTTCTATCAAGTATAATATCCCAAGATATCTATCAAGTCTAACGTCCCACGGTATCTATCATGTATATATACTCTGCACCTACCGTACTAGTATCCCAACTGTATCATGTGTTAACCATGAATGACCCTTACTCAAAAGTCGTGTAATGGTCCATGTCAACCTAACATATCGCATATATAGGTTACTTAACTTGTATGTTTCTTTCCATGTATATGTTCAGTTTGTCGCCGTAGACCGTACGGGCTTTCTTACATAACTCTGCACTACTTCAACGTAGTTCCCTTGAAATCGCTTGGACTGTTACCCTAGACCTAGCTAGGCTTTTCCAACATGAATCATCGTTTGTGCAACTAGGACTTATGCTACCTAGGACTACTAGGGATTATGCTTACCTATTGCACGTTTTCGTATCTCGGTTTGGGTTCAACTACCTAGGGCCACTAGGGATTACGCTAACCGCCAACCACGCCCTTTTCCCACGCATTCATCGTGAATCGTTTTTTTTCCATGCCTGTATGCACATGTATAACACTGTGCCATCCGAGTCCTGTCACAGGGCAAACCAAGAAATACAGGACTCGGTCGGGAGCTTTTGATTTATCTGCCGATGCAGATGCTAAGGTCTGTTTTTAGCAGTGGCTATGGTCCCACTGGACCCCTCCCTCAACTAGTGAAAGACAAGACAGGATAAATCCTGTATGAGAACTACACTACTGGCCAGCCCACAATCCTACGGCCTTACCGCAACCATAATTAGATAGCAATTATGGTCTTTTGGGTGTTCTCTGCCTTTCCGTACGTACACGCTTGACCCAGAATGGTAGGTAGCCTGACGAAATGCTATCTAGGGCTCTACATGTATCGTCGACTATCCCCTATCCATCCCTGTCTTTAGGTCGCCCGTATAGCAACCAAGGCATACTCTTGGCTCTTCTAACACAGACCTTAACCTCTCCTGAGCCTAGTATAATTACCTGGCAGCTCACAGAGGGATACCAAGAATATCCTCACGTTTCCCCGAAGCCGCTGCTTCGTTACCCAGTTCACTGGAGCCTTTATCTAAATCAGACATTTGCTCCTACTCGTATACTTACACGATGACCTACCGTATCAGGTTACTCATCTATCTATGAACTGGTCTAAATTTCCTTGACTAAGAATTATTACTTAGTTATTCTTCAACTAAGGTTTACTACTTAGCCTTATTCCTGTTATCCTTGTTAACTGTGGTTATCCACCTAATCCTCCGAATTAGGGTTTACGTAATGGATTAAGTGTCACTTAAGTTCATGACTTAACCCGTCTACAAATCATGTCAAAATTTGGCTAAGTATCCAAGTTCAAGACTTAACCCTACAAACCATGTTCAAGTTGGTTAAGTATATATTAACTTGACCCTATCAAATTACTGAGTCAAATCGGTCAAGCGTATTCAAGCGATTCGTGACTTAGCCTTATCATGTTATCACGTTAGATTGGTTAAGTATTGGTTAACTTAACCTTATCAAATAACCGAGTTAGAGTGGTTAAGTATAGGTCACTTAACCACATCTAAATCACCGAATTGGATGGGTTAAGTCTAGGTTAACATAACCACATCCCCTAACTGTATTATACGGTTAAGTGTAATTAGGAAAGCTTAATTAACCGTATCAAATCCACGTGTTGGTTTGGTTAAGTGTTGGTTAACCTAACCCCGTCCACTAGCCGCACAAAAATGGTCAAGTGTCATTAGGCAAATCGAGTTACTTAACCTACCCAACCTTGTCATGTTTTGTTGGATTCCCGATAGACGCTCAGGGAGATCCACTCGATAAGCCAAAGATCATATCTTCTCGATGACACTAAAAGGCCCAATAAACCTAGGAGCTAACTTCCCAGCCTTTCCAAATCAAATAGTTTTCTTAAGAGGGGATACTTTCACGAACACCAAGTCTCCAACATTAAATTCTAGTTCCCTCCTATGCTTATCGGCATACGATTTCTGGCGGTATTGGGCTGCCTTCATTCTCTGCCTAATCAAAGATATCTTCTCCATGGGTTCACGGACGAAGTCTGGTCCGAGTATAACCTTGTCGTTAGTTTCCTACCAACAAGTTGGCGATTTACATGGCCTCCCGTATAGAGCTTCGAAAGGTGCCATACCAATCATCGCTTGAAAACTATTATTATACGCGAACTTCACAAGAAATAGGTGTTGCTCCCAATCTCCTCCAAAGTCGACAATACAAGCTCTGAGCAAGTCTTCCAAGATTCCGTTTACTCTCTCTGTCTGTCCGTCGGTCTGCGGATTATAAGCTATACTTAAGTTAAGGGTCATCCCCAAAGTTGCTTGTAGGCTTCTCCAAAATTCGCTTGTGAACAAGGGATCTCTATCACTCATGATACTTGATGGAATACCATGGAGTCTGACTATCTCTTTGACATATAATTGGGCTAACAAGGCTACAGTCCTTGTCTTCTTGACTGGTATGAAATGGACGCTTTTGGTAAAATGATCTACCAGTACCCAAATGGCCTCATTCCTTTTTTTCCTTCTAGGAAGTCCATCTATAAAGTCCATGGAAATATGCTCCCACTTCCACATGGTGATCTCTAAACGTAACAACAATCCTCTGGGCTTCCCTTGCTCCATCTTGACTTTTTGGCATGCCAAACATTTGGCCACGAACTCGGCTACATCTCCCCTCATTCCTTCCCAATGGAGATTCCTCTTCATATCCTTGTACATTTTATCACCACCGGGGTGTACGGTCAGTTTTGACCTATGGCATTCCTCTAAAAAAAATCTTTTCAATCCTTCATCCTTAGGGACCTAAAGTCGTCTATCCCAAAGTAAACTCCCATCATTGCTAATCGAATACCTAACTGAATGAGGAAAGGTCTCTCTCTTTACCATTTTCTCCTTTATTCCTCTTAACTCTTCATCAAGGTCTTGTGCACTTTGGATTCTTTCTCTTAAGGTAGGTCTAATTACCACAGCCCCAAGAAAACCATTGGAAGTGGTCGGTGAGGGTTGCAAATTAAAATTTGTGAGGAACTCTAGCTGTTTCCATTCTATCATCGCATTCAAAGTCGCATGTTTCCTACTTAAAGCTTCTGCCACAACATTCCCCTTGCCTGGGGTATACAGAATCGTAAAGCCAAACGAGGCAATATATTCCATCCATCTCTGTTGTCTCAAGTTTAAGTCACGTTGAGAAAATAAATGCTTAAGGCATTTGTGGTCGGTAAACAATTCAAACTTCTCCCTTAAGAGGTAATGCCTCCACATCTTATAGGCGAACACTACTGCGGCTAACTCAAGGTCATGTACTAGATACCTTTTCTCTAGATCCTTGAGTTGTCTACTATCATAGGGTACTACTCTTCATTCTTGCATAAGGACTGCTCCTAAACCGGTCCCACATGTGTCATTGTAAAGGTAAATGATTTTGAACCGTCTGGTATAATTAGGACCGGTGCGCTAGTTAATGCTTCCTTTAATTTCTTAAAGGCTATCACTTTTATTACTCCAAGTGAATACTAAATTCTACATTGTCAATTTGGTTAATGTAGTAGCAATCTTTGCAAAGTCTTTAATGAATTTTCTATAATATCCGGCCAATCCAAGGAAACTTCTTACCACTGTAGCATTTCGATGTATCCTCTATTCCTTGATTGTCTCGTTCTTCGCGGGGTCTACGGCCAAGCCTTTACTTGACACAATATATCCTAAAAATCACACTTCTTCCCTCCAGAATTGGAACTTCGAGAATTTTGCTTTCAGTTGGTTCTTTCTTAATATCCCTAACACTTGTCTCAAGCGTTTTTCATGCACTTCACGGTCCTTTGAAAATAAAAGGATATCATCTACGAAGACTACTACAATTTTATTTAGAACGCCCCTAAACACTGTGACAACCCGAATTCCAACAAACCGAATTTTTTTTCAAAATTCCAATTTATCGAAACTCAGATAGGTTTGCTCTGGTATCCTCCAGAAAAGACAGAGACATAAAATATGTCAGAGCTCATAAAACATCTCACAGCGGAATGGATAAAATATAATATAATCAAAGTATAGCCTTACCGTATTAATAATACTGCCCAACCAGTATCCAAAGCTATAGTGTCTCACGTCTCTGCCACAAATATAACCTGCGAGTATGTTATGAGGAGGGGGTCAGAACACAAGTTCTGATGACTGGATTTAAATTATACACTTTGGATAACACTACATATACCGTTCAATCATATTTTCTTATTTATTAGGCTACTCGGGTTAACAGCACTCAAGGCTTACACACACGTCGCACCCATTTACTTCCCAGTGGATTAACCTAATACAATATATATCTAGCTATCCCCGATATTAAGGTACATCCCATGGTACCCTACTCGCACCGTCTCCACCGTAACACTATCTAAATATACGCAGTCCCTCATCCTACGCCGTAGTGACGTACGGATCTCGATACAACAATATTACGTTCTACATGTATCTATCATTACTATATTACGCAAATGTACGGACTGCCACCTTTGTTCGAATCAGACTCTATACTTAGAGTAATGCCCTCAATCTACGATACACCACCCAGAGCCGACATGCATGTATCTAGACTGTCCACCATACGTATCTTCAATTATAGCTCGATGCCTCAATCGCACGTCCTCTAATGTGCACCGAGTTCCATGGCAGGGCGATACAAGAAAACGGAACTCGGTCGGGAGCTTTTCCACATCTGTACAGGCCCGTCTTCATCAGCCTCTATATACAGATATTCCTAGGGTCTGTTTTGATGGTGGCTATGGCCCCACCCAGGCACCTCCCTCAACTAGTAAAGACTACAAGAGCTAAGCGACATGCCCCTAACAGCAAACAATCTAAACATCCATTTGGTGTCTCCCCTCAACCCCTTACCTCGATACAGAAGGGTGAAATGGTATCTTGGGCTTAGCTCTAGTCTTTTCGCATCCCACTGGCTGTCGATGACGGGTATCGAACGGTCTACTATCCTTATTGGTCGTGACCCTCTTCCTCCTCGTGAGACAACCGCCGAACCACCTTGGTGTCACCGCGTCACAGCATTCTGACTGCATAGCTACATCTGCAGTCAAGGCCTACCCACCTTGTAGTTATGCGCAGACCCAATCTCTGCGAGCACAGCCTAAAACATCTGCCACTACATAGAGGACTACTAGGAGAACCTTATGTACCTCAGGAAGCCGCGTGCTTCCCCTTTCAGTCCTTCGGAGCCGTCAGAACAATCAGATGAATGTGCGCTCTCCTCGTGCCTTATAAGACCACGATGGTCTACCCTATTGGGTTGTTCACCCTCAAACGTGCGGACTGGTCCTAAGCGCCTCACTTTAATATGTTGTTAGACCCTATGTCTAAACATTCTTTAACGCGCTTGCCTTACCTCACCAGGTTTCCATTTAACTTGGTTATTCTCATTCACATTGAATTCTTATTCAAATTACCAAGTTTCTCTTGCGTATCAATTTCATTTATATAACTTAACCCATTTAAGTTTATTAATAAGCCCACAACATGTTATTCTCTGGATTGTGGCCCAAGGTCTGTAATCCACAATCCCTTCTTTATTTTGGTTTGATTTCATCATTACAATAACAAGTTCTACTTAATATGTAATTAAGTATATCTCAATTCACATGTTTTCTATTAACATGTCAGTCATTATTTATGATTAAATGTAACTTATTTCATAAGTTCTCCTCCTTCTTTCTCATTAAATCATAATTCAATTTTACATTGTCAATACAACTTATCGTTGTTTACTTATTAACTTAGTTCTATTAACTAAGGCTCATTAATAAGTTTCTCTACCCGTTAATTATAACCTATGTTATAATTTCCTCTTGTCCCTAGGACAAGCCTAAACATTCTTATCAATGGGTTTCAGACTTCCAAGCATACAGATTACTTAATTTATAATTAAGTACAGTATATTTTCCCCCTTTTCTTAACTGGTTTCAGGTTTTTCCCCTTTACTGATTACTTAATTTATAATTAAGTGTCCCTTAACTCAATTCACCGGTTATCCCATTCCCTTACTGGTTTATTATAACCTAAGCTATAATATTCACTTGTCCCTAGGACAAGTCTACATATTATACAACATTTTCATTAATGTTAATTATTTATAATAGGTTATTGTCATTCCACTTTTAAACCATTTTCTCTTACTGTTGTATTCCAGTATTCTTCATTCACTGTAATATATGTTCCTTATTTTAATTAAGGAAAACACTTCATGCACCTTATCAGTTTGATAGAAGGAATCAGTGATTTATTTTCATAATGTATTCCCTTCTAAATCCATGGTAGCAAGTAATTTCTTTACTTTTCTTACTTTATTTACTATGGCTTACTTGCAACCACGTTCTTAGAAATAGGTCATTTAGGGAAATACATCACTTTTCCTTCGCATCACATTAACTCAGTTCATTACATCGCTTCCTTTCGTATTTTCTGAGTTAGACATTTAATTACCATCATTGACATTTATTCATATCTTTTTATATACATATATATATAATACTAGACCTCTCACATTAAGCTTACACTTATGGACGCTAGATTTGCCGAGCGGGTCCGGACAGACTTCTACCATAAGTTGACTTAACCTCATGTCTTAGCACCATTACATGTTTTCTTAATTTCTGCACTTAGACCCCTCACATTAGATTTACCACTTGTGAACGCTGGATATGCTGGGCGGTTCCGGGCAGACTTCTATCACAAGTGCAGTCTAACCTCGTGTCTGAGAGCACTACAGTGTCAAGTTACTGTGAATCTAGGCTTATTCGTTCTTCAACAATTATTCTCATTTCAAGAAAATATTAGGCATATTACCCTTTTTATTATAATCTAGTTTACAGTAATCTAATTTACATGTCGTCCAGTTTTGCCTATATTTCGTCGCATGTCATTTTCAACATATGTTTAATTCTATTTTGAGATGTAAACATTCGATCGGGTAATTATTTAAATCCATTAATCTAAACATGTCATTCACTCAATAATATGTCCCAAGTGAATCATATAATTATAACAATTGTAATCATTGCCCAAATTTCAAAAAGTTTATTCAATATATAATCATCCCAATACTTAACTGATTCAAGGTATGAACTACTCATATTATCATCTCAACTTGTCATAACAATAATTTATAATTAATCTGGAAATTTCACAATTAATAAAAAAGGGAATGGTAAACGATAATCATAATATTATCTAAAGGCTATAGCTTAAACCCACTCACCTTTATGCTCTCCCAATTCTGGATCTGTTCCAGCTACATCGTCCATGTTTTTTCCCATTTAATTTGATTCACATCCTAACGACCATGGATTTATCATTTTCATTAAAAGAAAAGGGAAAGAAAGAATTAGAATTGATTGGATCTAGAATTTTTACCTTGCTTTCATGATTCTGAATCATCTTTTTATTAATATCGATTCTCTCTTCCAGATCTGGATTCATAATTTTCCTAGGCTAATATCTTAATTTTCAAAATAGATTTGAGAAGAGAGAGAGAGAGCCATGGCAGAGCTCCAGCGTTGCCGGCAAATTATGAGGTTTAGGGTTAGATCTAAGGTCTTATTTATAGGTGTAGCGGAGGAACCAGGACCCTTAGATTTAAATCCAAAATTCCAAAACCGACCACGTCAGAAAAGAATGTTCCATATTCGCTGGTGGGTCGACCCCCCTGTTGGTGGGTCGACCCCCAACGGGCAAAATTCCCACTCAACTTCCCGCTTTGCGAATTTTGATTTTTGTACTGATTTTCGAATTTTCTGGATATATTTATTTAATATATATATATATATATATACACATATTAGCTCCTTATATGTATACAAACTTTAACGCTCATAACTTCTTTATACAGTGTCCGATTTACGCAAACCAGGTGTCTATTTTGACCAGAATTTCGAGATGGACGCAATGGCGCAGTCCGTCTTACTTAATTCTCATTATTTATTTAAGTTATTCTTATTTCATTATCTTTAGTTAAAAAAATGCGGGGTGTTACATTCTCCCACCCTTAGGAAATTTCACTCCCGAAATTTGGTAAGGATAAGTCAACTAACCCCTCGCTTAATATACATCCATCATGTGTGCATCCAATTGTTTGCAAACATTGTGCATTTGTGCAAAGTGAAGTACAACATAATAATGCATATATGCCTAAGCGGTACATCCTATGTGTATGCAAATTTTCAAAAATCCTTGTAAAATATGATGCTCGCATCCTAAATATACTTGCAGTTCTACATAAACGCAAATATTTTGAAAACCAAAAATGCTTTTTTTTTATCCAAATTTTCCTACACTCTTACTGAGTAAGAGCATAGTTCATCCAATTGTTGCATCCATAATCCTACCAACCAACTTTATTTTTCAAATTTCAGAAAAATCTAATTTTCCAAATTCGATTTCTCATGTTACAAAAAGGTGGAAAACGGAAAACTCCACATATTCTATTTTTCTTTTTCAACCTCTTCCTAACCGTACTTGGAATTGATGTAACTATTTATAAAGATTCCCTATTTTCCTATCCAAGCACAGCTCACATGAGAAAATTTTCTTTTCATCTTATCTTGGAAATTTTCCATTCTTATCCATCTTTCCTCATAATTTATCATGCTTGTTGCTTTACCGAATTTTCTGTTTCCTTTTTAGTTGTACCATTTCTCTTTTCTTAGCTTATTTAATTATCTGATCTTAGTTTAAATTTAAATAAGCCTCTAGTCTTTCAACTAAAACAGGAAAACAGACACCCTACACAACTACTACTAAGGGCCAAGAATCTCGGGACCATGTCCCCCACAGATAGAAAAGTCCAAACCATGGGATCCACGACAAGTTTAGGTGTTACCCTAAATACCCAACAAGAACAATATAATGGAACGATCCCAACCGAAATGTAGTAGCGGTTTTACCCCTAACCTGAAAATTAGCAATAGGATCTAAACACTTGCTTGCCCTTTTTATTATCTAGCAGTCCCCACTAGTCCTAGATGTGTACCAACAATTATTTTAAGCAACACCCTAGGCTTTCAATGCTTACGCATTCTACGGGAACTCACTATTATTCCAAGATAATTCTCGCTATTTACTTTATAGCCTCCAAACTTTTCCTGTCTTTCCTAGGCACTAGTCCTTACCTACTCCATCCTTTTAAAACATGGTTTGGCCCCTTTTTTTCATTTAAATTTCCTTCCAAAAATTCAAAGTGTCAAAACTTTATTTTTCCTCATGAAAACTTTCTTTTGGCAAACCATAAAAACTTGTCATCTTAAAAAAATGTAAATCATCATTTTTTTCAAATCACAAAAACTGGAGTAGATACGGACAACTATTTTCCCAATTGGGTTTATGACTTGTTCTTACCAATAAGGTCGGTTTAGTCTCTAACTACAAGGTGCCAACATCCACTCTATTCTCATTTTCTATAACTTATTTTGTCCACCCACAAAATTATCTTAAAATAATTTATCAAAAAGGGTTGTCATAAGAATAGAGATTTCAAATCTTTTTTATTACAAATTCTTGTATGAAATATAACAAGAAAACTAACAATCTATACATGCTTTATAATATGCACCTTTTTATTGAGAGAATTTATTTTAGATATGGTTTTCGCAAGAAATCACTGTTTGCAAAATACACCTCTTTTTACTTTAAAACTCAATATGCATACTTTACATATTTAAAGCTATAACTTTTATGATTAATACTTGAAAACACCATAAACCATTTTCCCAAAACTTTACAATTTCAAGTTCTTAAAAGTTAACAATGGGGTTAGACTCAAAGCGGGTTTCCAATTTTCAAGGCTTTCCTAGACACTCCCCCAAGGTCAATTCTCTCAACTATATATATTCCTAATCCATTTTCCTCTTTACAACCTTTTCCAGTTTACAAGGTTTTACCGCCAAACCCACTAACCCAAAATACTAATTATATGGGATTCACCTTCCTTCCATTAAAAGTACATTGTACACTTTCCACCCAAATTACCTAAGGGCCTCGGATTTACATATTCATTCCTTTAGTGTACAAAACAAACATCCCATTTCTTATCATATTATACTCTTTCTATTTAGTGGGTTCTTTCATGGATCTAGGTATATATATATATATAATATATTTATATTTTAAAAAAAATACAAATACGTTCACTCACTATTTATATAGGATTTCTAAACCTAAGCTCTGATACCAGATGTGACAACCCGAATTCCGACAGACCGGATTTTTTTTTCAAAATTCCAATCTATCGAAACTCAGATTGGTTTGCTCTGGTATCCTGCAGGAAAGACAGAGACATAAAATATGCCAGAGCTCAGAAAACATCTCACAGCGGAATGGATAAAATATAATATAATCAAAGTATAGCCTTACCGTATTAATAATACTGCCTAACCAGTATCCAAAGCTATAGTGTCTCATGTCTCTACCACAAATCTAACCTGCGAGTATGTTATGAGGAGGGGGTCAGAACACAAGTTCTGATGACTGGATTTAAATTATACACTTTGGATAACACTACATATACCGTTCAATCATATTTTATTATTTATTAGGTTACTCAGGTTAACAATACTCAAGGCTTACACACATGTCGCACCCATTTACTTCTCAGTGGATTAACCAATTACAATATATATGTAGCTATCCCCAATATTAAGGTACACCCTATGGTACCCTACTTACACGGCCTCCACCGTAACACCATCTAAATATACGCAGTCCCTCATCCTACGTCGTAGTGACGTACGGATCTCGATACAACAATATTACGTTTCGCATATATCTATCATTAGTATGCTATACAAACGTACGGACTGCCACCTTTGTTCGAATCAGACTATATACATAGAGTAATGCCCTCAAGTCTACGATACACCACCTAGAGCCGACATGCATGTATCTAGACTGTCCACCATACGTATCTTCAATTGTAGCTCGATGCCTCAATCACACGTCCTCTAATGTGCACCGAGTTCCATGGCAGGGCGATACAAGAACACCGGAACTCGGTCGGAAGCTTTTGCACATCTGTACAGGCCCGTCTTTATGAGCCTCTATATACAGATATTCCTTGGGTCTGTTTTCACGGTGGCTATGGCCCCACCCAGGCCCCTCCCTCAACTAGTAAAGACTACAAGAGCTAAGCGACATGCCCCTAACAACAAACAATCTAAACATCCAATTGGCGTCTCCCCTCAACCCCCTACTCCGATAGTGAAGGGTGAAATGGTATCTTGGGTTTAGCTCTAGTCTTTTCGCATCCCACAGGCTGCCGATGACGGGTATCACGCGGTCTACTATACTTGTTGGTCTTGACCCTCTGCCTCCTCATGAGGCAACCGCCGAACCACCTTGGTGTCACCGCGTCATAGCATTCTGACTGCATAGCTACATCTGCAGTCAAGGCCCACACACCTAGTAGTTATGCGCAGACCCAACCTCAGCGAGCACAGCCTAAAACATCTGCCACCGCACAGGACTACTAGGAGCACCTTACATACCTTAGGAAGCCGCGTGCTTCCCCTTTTAGTCCTTCGGAGCCGTCAGAACAATCAGATGAATGTGCGCTCGCCTCGTGCCTTATAACACCATGATGATCCACCCGTTGGGTTGTTCACCCTCAAACGTGCGGACTGGTCCCAAGCGCCTCACTTTATTTAATATGTTATTAGACCCTATGTCTAAACATTCTTTTACGCGCTTGCCTTACCTCACCAGGTTTCCATTTAACTTGGTTATTCTCATTCACATTGAATTCTTATTCAAATTACCAAGTTTCTCTTGCTTATCAATTTCAGTTATATAACTTAACCCTTTTAAGTTTATTAATAAGCCCACAACATGTTATTCTCTGGATTGTGGCCCAAGGTCTGTAATCCATAATCCCTTCTTTATTCTAGTTTGATTTCATCATTACAATAACATGTTCTACTTAATATGTAATTAAGTATATCTCAATTCACATGTTTTCTGTTAACATGTCAATCATTATTTATGATTAAATATAGCTTATTACATAAGTTTTCCTCCTTCTTTCTCATTTAATCATAATTCCATTTTACATTGTCAATACAACTTATCGTTGTTTACTCATCAACTTAGTTCTATTAAATAAGGCCCATTAATAAGTTTCTCTACCCGTTAATTATTACTTATGTTATAATTTCCTCTTGTCCCTTGGACAAGCCTAAACATTCTTATCAACGGGTTTCAGACTTCCAAGCTTACAGATTACTTAATTTATAATTAAGTACAATATATTTTCCCCCTTTTCTTAACTAGTTTCAGGTTTTTCCCCTTTATAGATTACTTGATTTTAAGTTTCCCTTAACTCAATTCACCAGTTATCTCATTCCCTTACAAGTTTATTATAACCTAAGTTATAATATTCACTTATCCCTAGGACAAGTCTACCTATTATACAACATTTTCATTAATGTTATTTATTTATAATAGGTTATTGTCATTCCCCTTTTAAACCATTTTCTCTTACTGTTGTACTCCAGTATTCTTCATTCACTGTAATATATGTTCCTTATTTTAATTAAGGAAAACAGTTCATGCACCTTATCGGTTTGATAGAAGGAATCAGTGATTTATTTTCATAATGTATTCCCATCTAAATCCGTGGTAGCAAGTAATTTCTTTACTTTTCTTACTTTATTTACTGTGGCTTACTTGCAACCACGTTCTTAGAAATAGGTCATGTAGGGAAATACATCACTTTTCCTTCGCATCACAATAACTCAGTTCATTACATCGCTTCCTTTCTTATTTTCTGAGTTAGACATTTAATTACCATCATTTCCATTTATTCGTATCTTGTTATATACATATATATATAAGTACTAGACCTCTCACATTAAGCCTACACTTGTGGACGCTGGATTTGTCGGGCGGGTCCGGGCAGACTTCTACCACAAGTTGACTTAACCTCGTGTCTTAGCACCATTACATGTTTTCTTAATTTTTTTCACTTAGACCCCTCACATTAGATTTACCACTTGTGAACGCTGGATATGTCGGGCGGTTCCAGGCAGACTTCTATCACAAGTGCAATCTAACCTCGTGTCTAAGAGCACTACAGTGTCAAGTTACAGTGAATCTAGGCTTATTCGTTCTTTAACAATTATTCCCATTTCAAGAAAATTTTAGGCATATTATCCTTTTTTACTGTAATCTAGTTTAAAGTGATCTAATTTACATGTCATCCAATTTTGCCTATATTTCGTCGCATGTCATTTTCAACATATGTTTAATTCTATTTTGACACGTAAACATTCGATCGGGTAATTATTTAAATCCATTAGTCTAAACCTGTCATTCACTCAATAATATGTCCCAAGTGAATCATATAATTATAACAATAGTAATCATTGCCCAAATTTCAACAAGTTTATTCGACATATAATCATCCCAATACTTAACTGATTCAAGGTATGAAATACTCATATTATTATCTCAACTTTTCATAACAATAATTTATAATTAATCTGGCAATTTCACAATTAATAAAAAAGGGAATGATAAATGATAACATAATATTATCTAAAGGCTATAGCTTAAACCCACTCACCTTTATGCTTTCCCCAATTCTTGATCTGTTCCAGTTACATCATCCATGGGTTTTTCCTTTTAATTTGATTCACAACCTAACGACCACGGATTTATTATTTTCATTAAAAGAAAAGGGAAAGAAAGAATCAGAATTGATTGGATCTAGAATTTTTACCTTGCTTTCATGATTCTGAATCATCTTTTTTATTAATATCGATTCTCTCTTCCAGATCTGGATTCAAAATTTTCCTAGGCTAATATCTTAATTTTCAGAATAGATTTGAGAAGAGAGAGAGAGAGCCATGGCAGAGCTCCAGTGTAGCCGGCAAATTATGAGGTTTAGGGTTAGGTCTAATGTCTTATTTATAGGTGTAACGGAGGGACCAGGCCCTTAGATTTAAATCCAAAACACCAAAACCGACAACGTCAGAAAAGAATGTTCCAGATTCGCGGGTGGGTCGATCCCTAGCTCGACCCCCCTGTGGTGGGTCGACCCCTAGGTCGACCCCCCTGTTGGTGGGTCGACCCATGGGTCGACCCCCAACAGGAAAAATTCCCGCTCAACTTCCCGCCTTGCGAATTTTGATTTTTGAACTGATTTTCAAATTTTCTGGATATATTTATTTAATATATATACATATATTCTCCTTATATGTATACAAACTTCTAACGCTCATAACTTCTTCATACGGTGTCCGATTTACACAAACCAAGTGTCTATTTTGATCAGAATTTCGAGACGGACGCAATGGCGCAGTTCGTTTTACTTAATTCTCATTATTTAATTAAGTTATTCTTATTTCATTATCTTTAGTTAATAAATGCGGGGTGTTACAAACACTCTACTTATGAGGTCTGTAAAGAAGGCGGGTGCATTCGTTAACCCGAAGGGCATAACTTCCCATTGGAACAATCCATTTGGCGTCCTAAACGTTGTTTTGTCCTTGCTGTCCTCCGCAATTCTTAACTGGTGAAATCTAGTAGCAAGGTCTAGTTGGTAAAATACTCGGGCTCCTCCCAAGTGGTCAAAAAAGTCATCGATTCTTGGTAAAGGGTACCTGCTCTTTTTGGTTAATTTATTAAGTTCCCTATTGTCCACACAAAGTCTCAAAGAGCCATCTGCTTTGGTGGTAAATAAAACAGGAGCACCCCATTCTGAGTTACTTCGATGAATAAAATCTTTTTGTAAAAATTCTAAAATCTGTTTATCTAACTCCCTTCTTTCCTTGGGCACCATATGCCTCAAGGGCAGTGCTACAGGTCCAACGTCCTTCTCTAGGTATATACGAAAGGAGATTTCTCTGTGGGGCGGAAGTCCCGTGACTTCCTCGAAGACATCCAAGAACTCACAAACTATAGGGACTGAAGATGGTCCTTCAGAACTAGGAGACAGGGAATATAATAAGGCTTTGTCCTTGTTTCTAACATTACAAGGAATATTTAAGGCTACGTCCTCTTCGGCTCCTTAGACGAACGAGCATCTTATCACAATCTAGGACGAACCCATAAAACGATAGCCAGTCCATACCTAAGATAAGGTTATACCCCATAAAATCCAACACATACGCTTCGCAATGGAACTCGACATTGTCGACCTTCAGTGCTAGGTCTTTACATAATAGCTCAAGATACTTAGATCCTCCGATAGGGTTCGCCACCCATATCGGACTATCCGAGATAGATATCGAAACGTTCAACATATTTACTAATCGCTTGGAGATAAAAGAATGGGTCGCTCCAGAATCAAACAAGGTGTATGTTGAATTTCCTAAAATAGAGATTATACCTTCAAGTGAGGGCTGCCCTTAGTCTCTTGGGGATCGACTTTGAATTGGGGTTGCTTCAATTGCATAGTTCTGGCCACTCTTGACAACTTTGGGCTTTGGGCAGTCTTTGGACATGTGCCCTTCTTCGTGGCAGTTATAGCATTTTCCCTTAAACTCCTTTTTCGCTAACGAGGTCTTACAATCCTTGGCCTCATGGCCCTTGCGGTTGCACCTCGTACAAGTCTTTGCGTCCTTTTTTAAGTTCTTCTTCTTGTTTTTCCACCATTCCTTTTTATTATTTCTGTTGGAGCTTTCTCCTTTCTCACCCTCCTTATCCACCTTGGTGCTTTTAGCCGTGCAAAGGGTAGCTGTCTCAACTAGAGTCTCAAAAGTTTCCCCCAAATGCTACTGGGGCTAATAAGGTTTCGTTCAACGGGGAGTTCAGTCCTTTCACAAACCTAAGGGATTTGTTCATGGAGGTATCTATCAATCCTCTACAAAACTTACATAACTCAGTGAATTTGAATACATATTCTTGCGGACTCAAGCTTCCTTGCTTGAGGTGGATGAATTTCTCTAGCTAAATAGTCATTCCTGCCCTTGGCAAAAATTTTGCTTCAAAATGGGTCTTGAATTCGACCCATGTGAAGATCCGACCCTCGTTCTCCATTGATATCAAGTTCCACCACTCTAGGGCTTCATCCTTCAAATGCCAGGCCGTTATACTTCTTTTTATTTCATCAGGCCAGGCAGTAGCCTCAAAGATTCTTTCACAGTTTGTAACCCAAGATTCGGCACTAGCAAATTCCTTTCTAGAAAACTGTTTCCCTCCAAAATTCGTAACGATCTTACACCAGAGAGAAAAATCAAAGGCCTCATTATCGGCAAGAGCTGCGAGAGCCGCTGGGGCAGGATTAGCTACAGGGACCTGCTCCACAGTACGGAGGTACTGCTAGAACCATTATGGCAAGTAGCGGGGCCTTGCCTGGTTGCCCTACTCATTAGGATTTTCATCCATTCTACTATCTGAAAAGAATAGGAAGAATCCCCTAGTGGGTAAACCTGAGATAGTATTTATGCTAAAAAAAGTAAGAAATGATAACGGTGCCTAGTATAAATGTGTACGCTTATTGGGGTAAACATATATATATATATAGGGTGAAAAATCTCTTCCAAATCACAAATACGCCTCTCGTACGTATATTTCCCTTATAATCGGGTAACCTATGCTTAACAACCTGCCCGGAATGGGCCTAAATTTCGACCCAGAAAAGGCCCATCGAAACTTAGAGCCATTCGAAAGGGGTCGTTGGTTCCTGTAAGGATTACATTTGCACAGATAATAATAATAACATATACTTCGAATGGGAATTTTACATAGCGAAAAGAGAAAATATAATATTCAAATATGATGTACAATTATTTCAAAAATCTCAGAAATACATAGTCTCAATTACATTCATTCAAATAGTTCAATCTCATAAGATTCCAAAAGAAGCAAAGCAATAATTGCTAATAATATCATAATAACTTCATCTTCTACATCGGCTTCAATCATGACTTCATCCATGGCTTTACCCCATCTATTGACCTGTTGGATGCTAAGGAGAGGGGGTCAGAGCATAAAGTTTAGTGTGATTGAAATATAGTGTTACTTAATGTCCATACCCTATATTTTTAGCAGGTTACATATGTCAAAGTATGTCTACGCAGCACACAACAAACACCAAATTTCTAACCAATGGGGTGGATATCCAAGTCAACCGCCCATTAGTGTTTTAGGGTAAAGACCCAACGAGGTGGCATTCTCAGTCACTTATGGCCCTATTAAAGGTGGATTCTTACAATCTCTTATAACCTTGAGGCGGACCCCTAGCCCTTTAAGAACCCCATCCTAGTACGTTAACGTTCTTAAGTCTATTCTCTCATTTGTAATATGAGAAGTAGTATTGCGAACGTTACTATTTAACTGATATTACTCGGTAGGACACCTATGCCACTTAAGACTTCCCATAGATAGTTGGTGAGCATGCAATGGACACATATCTTTCAATTACCAATCTTTCCCTAGTTAAACCCTTACAAGCTTCTAGAGGAAGTGGGCATCCCGTGAACTGCCCTACTCCATTAATTGTTTTATGCAAAACCACTTTCAAAGAAGGAGGACCCAAAGACTTGCCTTAATACTAAAAAGGGTGGTTCCCATGACTTTGGTTCCTCTCCAAGGAATAAAACGTCGGAGGGGTCCTAGTCCTAAATACTTAAGACCCAAATTAGATAAAAAGGTGAGTCATCCACTTAAGACCTTCTTAAGGCATAGTAAACCTATTTGTTTTCACACATCAGACTTATATATATATAAATATAGTTATATATATACACACTAGACCTCTCACATTAAACCATATACATGTAGATGCTGGATATACCGGTTGGTTCCAGGAAGGCTTCTACTACAAGTCGGTTTAACCTCGTGTCTAGTGTACTAAGTTTATGAATGTCCCATGACACCTAGACGTCTCACATTAGTTGGGCCTACATGTGGTTGCTGGATATGTCGGTCAGTTCCGGGCGGGCATCTACCACAAATGGAAACTAACCTCGTGTCTATGTGTCACTTATTTATATATATTTAAGTCATTCTATATATATGCACACAAGCAAACAAATATATATATGTATATTTGTTAAGGGGACATTTCAAATTCAAACTCTAACCTAATCGCTTTTATTACGCTAATATAATGTAAATTACGTTGATTACGTTTAAATAAGTAATATAATAATAGCGCCTAATTAACGTAACATTTGTACACATGGGGAAACGTTCTAACGAGGTGGCAATTGTCATCTTTTCTAAATCAGGGCATGCAAATTGGGGATTCCATACTTTTACCGCGACAATATTGGCATAATAACAATATGATAACATAACAAGTAGTAGTGGATGGAAAGACATATATACATAAAATTTTAAACTTGCATCCTAAGCATATGGAAATGATTTCAATATTAAATTAAAAGTAGAGTATTTTCTTACATTCACACATGTATGTTTACAATCCATATTCACCCAATTCACCTTTTTTTGTGGTGTTATACACCCAAAAATGTTTACATTTGACTTATTCCAATTTATGAATGCGTTTACACCCAGAATAGGATCCAAACCCAATTCAACTATGAAACAATTTAAATCCAAACCTTTTCAAGCTAAATCAAATGATAATAACGGTGAATTACATAAAATATATACAATAGTACAACACTCATATTTACATTTAATCCAATACAAAAATCACAATTCCACAAAACCAATTCAACATGACAATTTCTTACGTAATTGCAAAATATAAGATTTAGGGATTTTTCATGTTACATTATCGCATAACCAAATCTTCATACACATATTAAATACACGTAAATGTGTATATTTTATCTGCTTATTTATCTTGTCTTATCTTTAAAATAATTGATACTGTGTATTTATAGTTGTGTTTATAGATTATTTATGATGAATGGATTAATGCACTTAATTGTTGAAAAGCTTGAGGAATTGGTGTAAGAAGAGTGTTGATTTTGAGAGCTAGAATAAAGCTTGAAGAAATGTTGATGTTCAACCACCTTCTGCCGCACATTTTAAAGATTCAATGCCTTTTCATAAAGATTGCTTGACGCAGATGTTATGGAGTTCCTATTCATACTCAAAACAGTTGAAGTTGATGCCTTTTGTTGCCTGCAAGCTATGACATTTGCAAATCCATTCACACGCGTTCACATTTAGCCATTTGGATTATTTGTTATTTTGAAAAAGGACTTTTGTCCCACATTGTGTAATTGGCCACTTAGTCTTGGCCTGGGCAACTATAAATACACTTGTATCTAGTTTATTTGTATTCATTCAATCTTAGGTTTTATTCTGTAATTCTTTGCTTGGAATAAAATTCTTCTTCCCCTGTTCTCTTTAGTTTTATTTTTATTTTATTTATGTTTGTTATTTTATTTTTCTCTTCTTCTTTAGTTATGTCTAGCTATTCTCCTTTAATTAGGGGGTGATGATGCTTAGATTAGATTCAATATGAATCACATAGCCAAAGAGATGAGGACTTTACGCATGTAGATCTAGATTTGAACCAAGGGTTAGGTCTGAACCTTCATACCCTTTGTCGTTTAAGAGCTATGCTCCTTCACAGGGTATATTCGAGTTCGGTCTAACGCTTATCAGATTCAGATCTAACTTTTAGGGTTTTAAAAATAAAATATTGAATATGCCTGATAGCCTATGGTTGTTTAAGAGCTTAGCTACTGCATAGGCTATATTTGTCGTTATTCACCTATTTATTTCTAGAAACCTAATTATCGTTGATTCATGTTTGTGACAGAAACATGAATTAGATCTGTATTAATCTATTTGGTTATTAATTCATATTAATCTAGTTTATGTCATTGCTCCCTAGTTGTTTTCATTTATTATTAAAAACTCTCTTTTTGTTATTTTCAAACAATCAATATTTCGGAATAACTTGATTGGATTTATTATTAAAATAATTTTGGTCCCAAAGTTCGATACCCTTTACAACAACCCTTATTGTTTAGGAAAGCCGAATGAATTGAATAGTTGTTTACAATTGTTCAATTTGTTCGCAAACAAATTTTGGCGCCGTTGCCGGGGACCAAAATAATTTTTATTAGTAAATACTTTGGGTTATATTTTTATTTTCTTATTATTATTTTTATTCCTTTTTGTTTTCTTTATATATATATATATATATATATATATATATAAAATCTCTTGATTAGTTTTGATTTGGTATTGCTGATTGATATTGTGATTTTCTAATTAAGAGAAAAAAAATTGCAATTTGATTTCTTTCCCCTTTCATTGCCTTTTTAATTTCTTTCCCGCTATGTTGCCTTTCATTTTTTCAACAATTCCAAAAAAAACCTACCACTTTTCTTCCAATTTTTCAATCTCTTTCCTATTACATCTTCTTTCCTCTTTTCAACATAGATACAATAAAAAAAAAGAAAAAAAAATCTTGTTTTCCTATTCTGTCTCTCCTTCTTTTGTTCTTCAGCCGTCATCAAATATCACATACCATACCAAAACAGTCCATATCCACCCACTGCCACCATTCACACAGCTTAAATTGCCTCCAACTTTCACAGCCTATAACCCGAGCACTTCACCCTTCATCAACAAGTAGATCCCCCTTCCATCTCAAACCACCATCTAAATCACCTACTGCAAATACCCCCTCTTTTCCTACAATTCACACCAATTCAACAAACCACCTACTCCGACCACTTCTGTGCATCACCATACTTCAAACTCATCACCAGTTGCTGCCATAACCACTTCAAGCTTATCATCCTACCTAAACAACTCCATTCACCACTCAGCTATCAATCCAAAGCCAAAACTGCAACGTTCCAAAAGTCCTTCAACCAACTTCTTAACTCAAACTATTCACTTCACGTCACTATGTTTCCCACAAAAAAGCAACATTAACTCCTTCTAACTCCCACAGTTCACAAGTTAACCCCTCATACAACCTCTCTGACCACACACTTTACTCCATAGTCATCAAACAGCAACCCACCATCCAACATTCTTTTCAACATACCTGCCTTGCCAATCTACTACCACTTCAGCCATCCCGCCCTCAAACCCAAGACTACACAGACCATCCCTTCTCAACACCACTTTTTGCTATACATGTTGTTCTCCTTCTCCACTCTCAACTACCTCATTGACCAACACAATCAGTCCATCCACCGTTCATCTCGCAGACCAGACCCCCTCCATCGCAAATTACCTCTGCCTAATCCTCATCACAAATCTGAATTCCCCCATTCGTACAATACAGATCAGAATCTCTGTATAACCAAACCGCAAACACCAAAGTCCGAAACCCCACTGCAAATCACCCAAGCCAAACCCCATTCACCAACCCTGAACTCATTCGCACCTGCAAACCATTCACACCATCATCACACAAACCTGAAATTCATCAACCACAGATATCACAATCCCAACACCCCATCTTCATCTAAACTGCTCCTCCACAAGCCATTATCACGCTGAAATTCCATCAGTGAATTCACATCTGACTTCATACACTCTGCCACAAACACCAAGAGTACACCATCACCGTGCTTCTTCCTCTAACCATCAAAACACTTCACGATCAACCTAGTTCATCCACACTTCCGTTCATCACAATCACATACACAACCTCATCGCCAACATCATATAATTCTTGTGCCTTACAATCGCCAACATCCTTCACGTCTTCTGCCACAAAAGAATCCGCTCTACCAAGAGTTTACGGGCATCATACTTCTGTGCCATAAGACATCCATCCACGTAGTCATATCCAGCAACCACTTCGCACAAAACCAATCGCATCTGACCAATTAGAGCAAGCCCAAGAACCCTCGATCGATTTAAAAAAAGAGAGACCTAAGCTCTTAGTTGTTCAAATTCACTGTTTTGGTTTGCTGGTAATCAGTTTTGTAATTGTGGTATTTTATAAAAGAAAAAAAGGGTGGCGTCTTTATTTGGTGAACGCGTGAGACCACCTGGAAACTTCTGTATTTTGGCTTGGCTTGCGTGTATTTAGGCTTTAGGGTATTTTGAATTTGAAAACTTCTATTTTGAGTATTCTTTAAACAAAAGTGTGGTTTGATCGTTGCGTTTAGTGTTTTAGGGGAGTGAATTTGACACGGTGGATTGCAAGACGTGTTTTAATTGCTTGAGTGAGTGACTTATTTTGTTTTAGAGTAAAATTTGTTTTTGTTTAGTTCCAATCGCAATTTAATTTTTGTTTAAGTTTAGATTAATTTATTTATTTTAGTTGAAGTTAGACTTGCTTGTTATTTTTTTTAGACTAGTCGTTCTGTTAGTTTAGTTTCCATTTTATTTCTTCCTTCCGATTTATTTTTTATTTTTGTTTGTTTATTTTCTTTTATTTTCAAAAAAATAATAACAATAATAATAAATAAATACAAAGAGAATTCAAATAAAAATCAAAAGAGGGAACAGATTCAAGTAAATTCAGAAGTCAACCAACTTGGAAATTGCAGAAGTTGAATTGTTGGAGCGGTTGCACACCAAGTGGGGTGTGAACACGCTAGCACTACTCGGTTGCACTGGATAGCCCGCCGATCTAAGTGAGAAATTTCTAAACTCTACAGGGTCTATTGCTGCTTGATAAATATACAGAAATTGCTTGTAAAAATCTTTTGCAGGGGTCGCGATTCTGCAATTTATTATTCTGTGACTGTTCTATGATTGATTATTTTGCCTGTTGATGCGTGGTTGGAAATTTTAAAACAAACGTTAGAAAAAATATTTTTGAAATCGAATCGAGGATTCCTCAAAGCTCAGTGGACAAAATATTCGTTAAAATTAACAATTAGGGTTGATACTCTCTTAGGTGTTTAAGGAACGGCAGAGTCTAGAACTCAAGCAGGTTCTTAAACCTTCAGTCATGTTTCTACGGTGATTCGTGGCATACGGATAATCCGTGTCTGAACCTGGCCTGGACTTGTATTCATATAATCCGAAGTTGATAATTTTAACATATTTTTAAAGAGTTTCTTTAGAGCCACAAGTTTAGCAACTGATTTTTCGATGAAAACTCTCTTTTTCAAGTACAAGCACGCTTGCCCCATGTACAACCAAAATTGCAATTCTTTTCAAAATTTAAATGATTTTGGTTACAACTCAAATCAGAATGAATTTCAAGCTGAAAACTTTTCGAATAATTTCAACGCTCAAAATCATTTCAACACGGGTTTCAACGAAATTTTTGAAAACTAAAATAAATTTCATAATATGACTATTTTGGTTATCGAATATGAAAAATGTATTGCGAACAACCTAAATTTTTGGCGATGTTGGTTATGGAAAATAAATAATGGACGACTTCTAGGAGATGAGGTGGATAAATTTTTAAGGTCGACTAGTGAGGAACACATAGGAACGACGAATCTAAAAAACAACATCTTGAAGTATGATGTGTCTACCAATTTTCTTGAAGAAAGCCTGAGTGAAATTGATCAATTTATGCATGAAATTTGGATTTGTTGAAAGGAAATCAAGGAATGGGCGCGAACTTTAGATGAAAAACTAGATTTTGAAAATAAAGATATCGAAAACATGTGTCTCATTCGACAACTGGCTCGATACAGTATTGAACTTTGGCAAAATTTAAAAAATCAATTACTGGAGGGAACTGATATCGTTGATGAATTTGAGGATTTCATGAAACTTGGCTTGACTTAGTTCGAAGAACTTTCTCAAAAAATAACAGATAGTAAAATGAGTTGCATTGAAATTGCTGGGATAGTTTATCAAATTGCTCTTCTTCAAACTGAATTTACGAATTTGTACGACATCTATAAATCCCAATCTAGTGACAAACAAGTTTCTGCCAATGCTTCTTTTGAAAACAATAATCAACCAGTAACTTTGTCACAACATTACATAACGATTATTGATGATTCTGATGATATGACTGTTGATGAAAATGAAAATTTTGAAAAATCTCTATTGCAAAACTTTAATTTCTATGAAACTGAAATTCAAACTCAAACTGATGCTTCTGCTGAAAATTCAACTCTTACTGAAATCGAAAATTTTCAACTAACAACTTTTGAAACTGATAAAAATAGTAATGAAGTTGTTAAAATCTCTGTAGTTGATTTGAATCCAAATTCTCTTAAAAACGAAGACGTCAATCTTCAATTTGATCTTCCTCCCTCAGATTCTGAAAATTTTGAAAATTTGGCAACTTTAGATTGTCAATTTGAAAGAAATAACGATGTTGGTAACAACTCTTTAGGTGAGGACGACTTTGATGAGCGAAAACTTCTTAAACTGATTGACGATGACATTGTTGGGTCTGAAACTAAAAATTAAACATTTGTAAACTTTGAAATTCTTGAGGTTGAAAACACCGATACTACCGAATGTGATCTTAAACACAATGATAATTTTTCTAAAACTATTGAAACTCCTTGTGACTTAATCGTTTCAACTGAGCCTCACTGTGATCACTTGTTTTTCAATGATAAATTTCTACAGTATAGGAACTCTTTTTGGAATAACACGGTTTTTGAGAAAACACAATTTCGAAATTTACTGAAAATTCATTTGTTTCGTTTTAACTTTAGGTTTACGAATGAACCTTTAGTCAACAAAATTTCAAATATCAAAGCAAAAATAAATAATATTTCTCAAAATAAGTGTGGGGGTGAGAATGATGCACACGTCTCTCAATTTATACATCATCTGAGCAAATCAAACTTTGTTTTTGAAACTTTTACTGAGCCCCGGCTCGATGGCCTCTCTTTAGTTGCCACAGAAATTCAATTCGATTTTAGGATCAATTGTAAGCTCGAAATTTTAAAATTAGCAACTCAAACTTTTGAAAAAACAAAATTTGTTTTTCCAAATCTGAAAAGTAATATAAAATTATTTATGATTCTGTTCTTAAGTTATATCTCATAATCTTAATGAGGCTGATCCATTGGTCCATTGTGGACCGATTCATCTATTCGATGACTGCGTATTTTCTGCACTCGTATCCAGTAAGCTATGCTTACCCTCTTATTTTCTTTCCCTTTCACTAAGATATGTCTGGTTAACGACTATGAGGACACAGTCACAATCAAGTGTCGGGGAATTTACATTACATCAGCAATCAAATTTTATGAACTAGGTCATTCGTTGAACAAGGACAAACTTAAAATTCATAAATAACACCTTGGTTCTTTATTGATAAGTTGAATTGTTGGGTGATGGGAATGAACATTGTTTATTCATTGAGTCGTAATGTGTCTTTTTAAGATGCTAGCTTGAGACTGTGCAGACATTAGTCGTGTTTTGGAGTAAGTGTGTCAACCCTAGTTATACATGTTAGAATGTGCAAGTAAAAATAATCCAAAAAAAAACCAAATAAAAATGATTTTGCACCTACATTTGTTGGATTTTATGAGTTCTTTTCATGCATAATATTTTTTCCACTCAAATTTGTAAACCCGTAAGTTCTAAATTCCACTTGGCCCACTTAAGGAGAAATGACTCAGTGTAGCGTTCTTCTTCGATACCCCACATTATTCAAACCTTAGTTTTAGTCGATTTACCTCCATGTTTTGATAAGTTTTTATTATATTGGTATATTCAAGAACATTTTTACTAATTTATTGTTAAAGGTTAAAATACATCACTTCTTATACCAATATTACACTGCCCACTCCGTACTTGTTTTAAGGTAGGATAACCATATACCACATCTATCTATCTTACGTAACTTTGCTTATCTCTCTTTTCATCTTTTTAATAACATCAATCTAGACTTGTGTGTTGAATTAGGGTTATAGAAGTAAAGTAACTAGGGCACAAAACTTTTCTCTCATGAAGTGTTGGTTATGATTCGCTTAGTAGAGGAGGAATCAAATGAAATAATATATGGTATCATTCCATTCCATCTCCACTCATCATTCATCATGCATTTATGAAAAAAAATAGAAAAGAAAAGAAAAAAGAAAAAAAATGCAATAAAGGGAAAATCTCTGAGAATAAAATAGTCATTCATCATTCTTGACTATAAAGCATTTCTATTTCATCCACATCCATCATACCGTACTTAGAAGCGAGTATTATAGTAGAGGAGATGAAAGGAAACAAAACATCCATATGTGCCTTAGTATTACTTTATCTTTTGTAGCTTGAAGTTCAACTAATACACTTGCCCTCTTATCTATACTATTTTTAGAACTTACAAAATTTTCCTTCATCTATGCATAACTCACATCCAATACGTTACAGCTACGGTGCAAAATTATTCAAAAAAAAAGAATGAATAAATGATTGCGTGCACATTCTCGATGTGTAGAACTTTGGTTGACACCACGCTCTTAACCTTCAAGGCAATTACAGTGTTATCAAAGAATTACGATTCAGCTTGAAATTTTTTATTCATTTCTGCACCAGTAATGGGATGGACAATTTAGGACTAAACCGTTGTTAGTGAAGTTAGGTAAAGTCCTTGGAATGTGAAAGACCTTAAATATATCATTTGTTTAATCCACGTACATAAGACGCTTTGGATTTTGTGGGTAGTATCCGCTGAAAAACCTCACAAGACAACACTCGTCCTACTAGGGACACCAAGGGGTTTAACGGCTTGTTGAATACGCTAAATGCAATCGTATTTCCTACGAAAGTGTGACATATCTTAGTTTAGTTTACTTGAGGACGAATAAAAAGATAAGTGTGAGGGTATTTGATATACACGTAAATGTGTATATTTTATCCGCTTATTTAACTTGTTTTACCTTTAAAATAATTGATACTGTGTATATATAGTTGTGATTCCGAATTATTTATGATGAATGGATTAATGCACTTAATTGTTGAAAAGCTTGAAGAATTGGTGTAAGAAGGGTGTTGATTTTGAGAGCTAGATTAAAGCTTGAAGAAATGTTGTTGTTCAACCACCTTCTGCCGTTCGATGCCATAAAGATAGCTTGTCGCAGATGTTATGGAGTTCCTATTCATGCTAAAAAAAGTTGGAATTGTTGCCATTTGATGCCCGCAAGCAATGACATTTGCAAATCCATTCACACGCATTCACATTTAGCTATTTGGTTTATTTGTTATTTTGAAAAAGGGCTTTTGTCCCACATTGTGTAATTGGCCACTTAGTCTTGGCCTGAGCAACTATAAATACACTTGTATATAGTTCATTTGTATTCATTCAATCTTAGGTTTTATTCTGTAATTCTTTGCTTGGAATAAAATTCTTCTTCCCCTGTTCTCTTTAGTTTTAGTTTTATTTTATTTATGTTTGTTATTTTATTTTTCTCTCTTCTTTAGCTATGTCTAGCTAATCTCCTTTAATTAGGGGATGATTACCCTTAGATTAGATTCAATATGAATTACATAGCCAAAGAGATGAGGAATTTACGCATATAGATCTAGATCTGAACCAAGGGTTAGATCTGAACCTTCATACCCTGTGTCGTTTAAGAGCTATGCTCCTTCATAGGGTATATTCGAGTTCGATCTAACGCTTATCAGATTTAGATCTAACTTCTAGGGTTTTAGAAATAAAATAATGAATCTGTCCTGATAGCCTATGGTTATTTAAGAGCTTAGCTCCTTCATATGCTATACTTGTCGTTATTCACCTATTTGTTTTAAGAAACCTAACTATCGTTGATTCATGTTTGTGATGGAAACATGAATTAGATCTGTATTAATCTATTTGGTTATTAATTCCTATTAATCTAGTTTATGTCATTGCTCCCTAATTGTTTTCATTTATTATTAAAAACTCTCTTTTTGTTATTTTCAAACAATCAAAATTTCGGAATAACTTGATTGGATTTATTATTAAATTAATTTTGGTCCCAGAGTTCGAAACCCTTTACAACAACCTTTGTTGTTTAGGAAAGCTGAATGAATTGAATAGTTGTTTACAATTGTTCAATTTGTTCGCAAACAGCATATCAATTCATATTGCAAACTATTAAAAAGAAGAATACGTATTTAAGCAAAACTAGATTCTACTCACAAATTTGGTGGAGATGTGGTAGAATTTCAAAATCTGCAACGGTTCTTAACGTTCAACCGAACTCTGATTCCCCTCCAAACAATATACATATATGAATCATACAATTAGAGCCTTATACATATTTTTTATGCTAAATTCCAAATTTCTAAAATTATTTAGATTGAAATAGAAAGATATAGAATGGAGATAGAAAAGTAGAAGAAACCCCCTTCACCCTATACTCTTTATTTTTCTATGGAATTCAGCAGTATGGAGGCAAAGAGGTAGAAGATTAGGGCTTCTAGTGTGGGGTTTGAGGGGTTATTTATTCTTGCTCGTGTGATCGCGAGCCGTTGGATTAATAAAATTTAATTTGAGCCTTACATATAAATATAACCTCTTAGAAAACCCATATCCACGTAGGTAGAATTGGGCTCCCCAACTGCCTAGTGGTCGACCCCTTCGGGGTTGGGACGCCCAATTTTGCTGTGTTGCTGAGGTGTTTATTTTATTAATTACGTTCTTAATTTGCTTCATTCTTTTCCATATATCCAATATACGCTGTCCCCTAGATCTTATCTCCAAATTCAAATTTTGAATTTCCCTCTTTTATTTTAAATTATTATTCGGACAATATATATAATATTCACATAACTATATATATTTTGCGTACACTGTCCAAATTCATTTGTTCATAATTTTTTCGTACGTCGACCGTTTTCAACATATTACATATGAAAACTATTCAGAATTTCGCCATGAATCCGAATAAAAGAGTTTCGTAGCCAAATTCCTAAAGCTGCAAAATCTCATTTTCCATCCATATCATTTAACTACTTGTTTTTAATTATTTATTTTATTTATTAATACTTATGAATTTTATGGGGTGTTACATAATCCTTAGGACAAATAGGCATGCTTGTAGTTGTTGACTCTTTCTGTTTTGTTGGCCAAAGTCTTATGCGTGTGCGAACCTCGCAATCTTGACTTTATGTTTGTATAAACTTGCATGTGTAAATAAAATAGCCTTTTGTTTTGAAAAAATTGCTAAGTGCTTTTCGTTTTTAATTCAATGTACTTACAATAATTTTACATTACACTTAAGCGTTAGCCCAGAGGTGGTGTGTATACCCCTAGTTAACTTCGAGTCACGCACCATGCTTGGAACTTATTTGAAGTTAATTTCTAAGTCTACGCTTATTCCCTCAATCTTGGTAAGGGTAAGTTACAGAATTGGACGTCTAGTTCTTAAATTTTATATTCTCTTGTTGTCGATCAGGTTAGAGTTGTAGGGCAAGCGTTCTCATGTCATGATGCGTCGTTCATGCTTACCCATTATTTATACCTTATCTCAAGTCATAGAGAGTTAGATTTAAAAGTGTTAATGGTTGTATCACATTTATTTTAGCGTCATTCCTCCATCCTAGTCTTAGGATAAGGATCATCGATCGAGTGTCTGAGTTGTGCTCGAATTTGGTTTACTCTTATCTGGTTAGTCACAATCGAGTACGCTCGTTGAATCATGATCAAATGAATGCCACTGGTGGATCTATCACACTGTTATTTAAGTGTTCGCACAAGCTTGTCGAATCATAGAACTTAGCCATATAATTATACATACTCACAGATCAAGGAAAGAGCTTTTATTTATAACACAGTGGTAGTTGGCGAGTCTTTCCATATTACCTTGTTCAAAATCAATGTGACAATTACAACGCAATAAGAAATAAAAGCTTAAGTGAAGTAATGTCGTAGATGTTTAGCGTTCCATGCTCTTAGGAGTAGGTCTCCATCAACATTCGTCAAACTGAAAGCTCCATTTTAAAGTTTTTGTTGAATGACACAAGGTCCTTTCCACTTCAGGCCCATATGGACGGGGCAAGTTAAGACGCGCTACAAAACGAGGTCGCCTAGTTCAAAGATTCTGGGACAAACCTTTGTGTTGTAGTATCATGCGACCCGATGTTTGTGCGCTGCAGCTTGCAAGTCAGCTTCCTCTCTCTTCTCGTCAATCATATCTAATTATTAGTAGGATTTATTTGTTGGTCAAAGGATCATAATAGGTTGTTCAATGAGAGGGGGCTTCGAGCTTTATAGGTATGACTACTTTAGAGCCATAAGCAAGCACGAGCGGAGTGTAGTCAGTCAGTGACTTATGGGTGGTTCGATATTCCAAGAGGGATAATGGTAGCTCGTCAACCGACTTGCCTCTAGCCTTCTCTAATCGCTTATTCAGAATGGACTTTATAATCTTGTTTACTGCTTCGACCTGTCCATTTAACTACAGATGATAGACTGTTCTATATCTTTTCTCAATGTGATAATGTAATAGCCCGCATTTTACGTATCAGAGGATCGTAAAATATTTTTATTTCATTCCCTAAGGGTTGGATCATTCTCATCTTTTAATATGTTGCTTATGGGGATGTGAAACATGTCCATAATTTTTACTGATTTTGTTTATGACCATTTTTCCCCTGTCAGTCTTGTACAGGGCATAACTTTTGACTCAGGTCGGATCAAAGGGTGAGACCTGTGCCATTGGAAAGGAGTTGATGGTTGCCTTTCCATAGAATGGTTACATTAAAGATTTGGCTCAACGGTTTGGGAGAAATCGTTGTTCTAAGGTTTTTCAGTTGGTTGTCCAGGTTTTGGGAGCCTAATGGGTTGATTTGGGGAAGGCCAATTAGTGGGCTGGTGGAAACTATAAATAGGGGGTGAGGGATATGAGAAATGGTTTTAGTTTTCCATTCTCTCTTTTGGTGCTTTGTGCTCCTCCTTCCTCTAACACATTTCCACCATTAAAAATCATAATCTAAGGTGGGAAATCATAGATCTACACCATTGGAGGTTAGATCTACATCAATTGAGGCAAGGATTCATCAGATCAAGGTGTTTGGTGCGAAGTGCTTGCTGTCCGGATTCATATTCCTTTGATTTTTGCTTATTTGGGAGAATCGGTGAGTGATTTACATCTCTCACATGGATCCAATGAAGTATATGAATGTTTGATCATGTTTTTCATCAAATTCAAGTGTATTACCATAGATCTATACCATGGTAAATCCATTTGAATCACCCTATGGTCTAATTTAACATGTTTAAACCGGTAATTCTTATGTATTCATATGCTTATGCAAGTTAGATTCGCAATTTAGATCATATGTTCAATTGGCATGATTTTTGTATGATTTTGACGAAATAGTCATTTTCATGTTGTTATTGATTTCATATCATGTTTGTGGTCATATTTGATGAGTTGGACAAGTTGGTTTCGTTGAATCTATCATTTTGACGAAGTTTTGGTCGAAATTGGAGTTGCATTGGAGGATGCAGGTTTTGGGTCGAACAAGCTCTGGTCAGTCGAACATGGTGGGTCGAACACAATGGTTCGGTCGAGCCTAAGCCATGTCTTGGAGAACAAGTCAGAACCATATCCTAGTCGGTCGATCTCATCTGGGTCGAGTCGGTCACGATGGGTCGGGTCGGTCTTGGTGAGGGTCGATCGAGCAAATTTATGAGTTCTGATTTTGGAGTAGCTGGATCGGTGTTGGTGAGGGTCGGTCGAGCAGGAATGGTTAATCCGGTCTGGATATGGGTCGGGTCGAGTAGCACCTTGGGTCGAGCAAGCATCGGGTCGGTCAGGATAGTTTGTGTCTTTGGTCGGTCGTGTGATGTAAGGGTTGTTCCAGTCGTACCATGATGGGTCGGTCGGTCGGACAATGGCCGTGTCGGTCGTGCATAACAGGGTCGGTCGCACCAAGAAGACAGGGTCATTTTCTGAAAATTATAATTTTCGAGTATGACCCAGATTCGAACAAAAGGGCCTAAAAATTACTTTTCGGGGGCCACCCCCTGAACCTAGTCGCAGCGCAGTGATGTAATTGGCTCGGTGATGGTGTGACTTCGAAGTAAATTCAAGTAGGAAGTTTCGAAGTGTTGAAAGGTGTTCGTTGATCGGTCTAGAACATCGAATGAGGTGACAACTCAAAGGTCGTGAGTTGGTGGATAATGGTTGCTCGAGAAGGTTGCTTAAGCTATGAAGAGTCATCGGGTTGGATGACCAGAGATGTGAAGGCCGAGGGATTATCATTGTCGTGAGTTCTTGCAGGATCGAAGCAGGGTTACGATAGGTGCACCTAAAAGACCGGTTGTAGGTCGAGTACCCTGGGCCTTGTAGAAAGGCTTAGTTGTTAAGGTTGGACATTGTCAAGGTTGGACATATGGAGCTTTAGCTAGAACTGGGGTTACCATTAGCCCTTGACATATGGCAAGGTTGGTCGTCATATGATTAACGATGCTTTCAAAGAAGGATTGGCGGTGATAGCCAGAGTCAGTCATGGATGATTGGTTGTTCTGTTTGTATCGTCTCATGTAGGTTGTCCAACGTCAAAGGAGATGTTCCTTGAGTGCTTGTCAGATATTAGTTTAGGCCTCTGGGGCTTGTGCTTGAGTGATGTTGAATTCGATTAGGAGGGTTTACATGAGATATATATAATCTGGATATTATGAGTGCTTACCATGATTGAATGGGTGTTCTGGTTTCCATGGATGTATGGTTGAATTGTTCATTGTAAAGGCTATCACTGTCCGATGTGGAGAAGATAGGGTTGAATCCTTCTCTGGTGTTGTGGGTAGATTAGTATGTTTATCTATCCATTTTCATATACTTTATTATTGAAGTTTGTTAGTTGTTTTATCGCTCACTAAGACTGTTGTCTGAATCAAGGTTTTATGTTTCCTTTTATTATCTTGGGCTGTTCATTCGGTTGTGGATGGTCAGACTAAGTAGCAGGTAAAGGTGATTAGTGAGGACGATGCTGTTGTGCGAAGGCGAGATGGAGGCTTACGTACTAGATTTATTACTATCTAGTATTTTTGTTTTAGCTGTTTAAGTGCTCTATGAGGGTTGTAGTGAGGCCTTATATACGAACTTTGGTATCAGTTGGATAACCTTTCAGGATGTTGAGAAAGTTTCAGAAGTTTTCTATATGATGCTTCACTACTATTACCTGTTGTATATGTTCTATTATATTTTATCCTTGCACTATGAGTTTTACGATAGGTTTTGATGTTGTTTACCTACTCTGATGATCATCCATATCATTCTAGCACACCCTTCAACGCATTTTCCTCTTGTTTAGTGCAGGGGTTACGGGAGGTCGTCACATATATTATCGATAGAAATCTTTGAATTTTGAGCTATCGAATTGGGTTCCGTTATCATTTATGATAATCATGGCAAATCCAAATTGGAATATAATATTTTTGATGATGAAGTTAATCACCCTCTCCGTTGATATCGTGCTTAGTGGTTTGGCTTCATCCTGTTTCACAAAATAGTCGACTGTCACGATCACGTACTTTGCTCCACTTTTGAAAATCGGAAGGCTATCGATGATGTCTATGTTGGAGAATGGAGTTTTGATGACAACAACCTTATTTCAATAATAATTCATTATAAAATATATAATAACACTTTTATCTAGATTATATATATACATATACAGGATTTATATATAGGAGTTATTACTGAAGACTGTACAGTTTAAGAGCTTTTAGAGATTCAGAATTCAGGGATGATTCAAGTCCCATGAGTAATTAAGATTTCAAGATAAATATAGTAATAGAGTCTAGTTTATGTAAGACTCTGAATAGCACTCCAAGTTCAAATTCAAATTCTATTTTTCAATTTTTGATTTTCAAATTTCAAATTCTATCTTCAATTTTTATTCTCTATATTACTTTTGATTTTAAACTCAAAGTTTTATAGTTTATAATTTTTATTTATATATATATATATATATATATATATATATACAGATATACTTTTATATACTTCATATTTATATAGTTTTAAACTTAAAATTTTATAAATATGTTTATATAGTTTATACTTATGGTTTCAAATGATTTTCTACTTTATAATATTCATTTACAAAACTATGTTTTAATTCAAGAGTTTCCAGAGTTATATATATATATATATATATATATATATATATCAAAACACTTCAAAAATGCTCAAAATCCAATTTTATACTAGGTTATATCGACATACATTTATGCCTAGGTCGACATATAACTGTCATATTTTTGATTTTGAAAGGAAGTGTCTTTTCACAATTTTTAACGTTCCAGAAGCGTTTTAACCTTTCAAATCTTATAAATAGGGGCTGATTTCAATTTTTATCATTCTTCTTCTCCATCTTCATCCCCTTTCTCTACACCATTATTATTTCTTATTTTTATGATTTCTACACTTATACTCTGCCGAATTCAATTCTATTTATATAAAACTTCTTCTCTTCTCACTCTCTACTCATTACTCTCTGAATCAAAGTGTTATTAAAGAGTTATAGGGCTATTGTAATTGCTTGGGAAGTGTTTGGGAAAAAGATGTTTCCTTGCAGCCTTGAAATCAAGGAACCGGAGCGGTGTTAACCTTGTAGCCGTGAAATCAAGCGGAATATACTTGATCAAGGGTGTTTGGAATCAGTGTTAACCTTGTAGCCGTGAAATCAAGGGGGTCGTACTTGGATATTGATATAGTTATAAAACTCTGTGCAATCCAGCGTTATGTGGGACTGGACGTAGGAGTAATCCGAACCAGTATAAAATCCGGTGTGTTCTTTGTTTTTCTGCATTTTATTTTTTGTTATCTTTGTATTTGTTTTTGATTCTGTGTCTGTGATTGTTTCTGCGGTGTGTAATTCATATAATAGATCATATAAGTTTTAGATTTTGTTAAATTTCTCAAAAGACACTATTCATGTGACACCCCCACATCCGCTAATGTCACTCGTTAAGAGAATGCACTAAGTTTCATGAAGCGTTATAGGTAAACAGAAACAGAAACATTACTAGACAGATATAAAATAGCAGCGGAAATAAAAACTTTATTAATCAAAAAGCATTGTGGTTCAAAACATCATATGTTTGAAATACACAAAAACCAATACATCTTTGAAATTTCTGTCTTGTACTTAAAACATCAGAGTACAATAATAAAAGAAGCATAATTGCCCAACAGAAACATAGCCATAGTAGCAAAGATAAGAACTTGAGCAATACATCTAAGCAGCTCCAAGCAAGACAATAGCAGAATCATGGTCAAGCTTGAGTATTCCCACCCTGAGAACCTGGGGGGACGAAAGATAAAGAAGAGAAAACAAAATGGGTCAGACATAAAGTCTGGCGAGTCCAGTTACTTTTAGCATATAAATTGGTAAAAGTATCATGACAGGCATATAAAATGGATAAGGAAGATAACATCATAAAAGGCAGGTATGACAAGGTAAACAGGAAGATTCGGCATTGATAATAAAAGGGCGCCCTTTTTTTATTCTAGTAAACGGTTCAAGTGATTTTATTGATATGAGTGTTATATATCAGAAAAATTACAAACTATTCGTTTTTAAACCATTTCAATATTAACGTAATGGTAGAAAGAGTACCATGTTGTGCCCGGAACATGATAGAGTGTATTGCGCTTCTCTAACGATTTCTCCACACTAATACTAGTATAACCAGAATGAGATGATCTCCAACAAGTATAAGATGGTAGACTTAGGCGTACTTCTGGTGAGAGGTTTTAACCCCATACAATCAACAGGCAGCCCACTAACGGACTCCTAAACTTACCGAAGTCTAGATGTACCCTAACTACTACCCTAATCGATTAGCTCCCTACTCCGTAGATACCCTGTGTTGGCCCCACAGTAGGGTGTATCACCCCCTAAAGTGACAACCCTTCATTTCTCGGATGTGCACAACCATATCTACTGATGTCACAGCGTCTTATTTTCCCGGGCAAACGGAGCCATGCACGCACATGACCCCGATGGAATGCACCGTCAGACACCGTCCACACTTTTGGATCGTTTATATTCAGGCCAGTAAGCGTGCTCCGACTCCGACTAGTTCGGAGTACTCTTTTGATACCTATATATGGGTTACTGACTAAAATGGGTCCCACACACAAGATGATGGAAGCTCTCCCCTTTGTCTTGCATCCCCACTACTAGATTTTCCATGGATTATGCCTACCTACCGGTGTCATAAAATTGCATAATCCCAACAGGTTAAGTCTGTGGGCCTATATATAAATATAACCAACCAACCCCAGATATACTTGACCCACCCACTGTTTCAAACAATTTTACTTAACCCCTACTCAGTTTAACATGTTCATACAATCCCTATGGATTTAACTAGGTCAAGTATTCACTTCATAGACATATTCATTTATGGTTATAATGTACTAGACCTCCCATATTAAGCCTACAACTTGTGGACGTTGGATATGCCGGTCGGTTCCAGGCAGACTTCTTCCACAAGTCGGACTTAACCTCATGTCTTAGAACGTATCATGTTTATGCACTTAGACCCCTCACATTACATTCACCACTTGTTGTCGCTGGATATGCCGGGCGGTTCTAGGAAGACTTCCACCACAAGTGCAATCTAACCTCGTGTCTAAGTGCGATTACAATTTCTAATTACTGTAATACTAGGCATTTCAATTGTTAACCAATTACTCCTATGTCGTTATAGGTTTTCATGCCCCTTTTCCCAAGTCATGTTCATAATGAACCATATGCCCCAAATTCATAGTCATATTTTAGCGGCATGCCTAGGCTCGAAAGTAGCCAAGCTATATAATAATAAAAAGGGAAAGATGAGGGGAAGATGACATAAATGATCATACTAACAAGATTGACATAAACATATAATGGCATAATGATAAGACGGGCATATAGGAACAGATCGGGTGAACATGTGATTATAGAACTAATTCTAACATAATAGGCATGATAAGATCTAAACAATGGTTTAGATATCCAACTAATAACAGATCCAATTTAACCATAAGCATGATAGGAACAGGTATGAGGTGATCTAAACAATGAAACAATGGCAGATCTGACATGATAAATAGGTATAGGTTCAGATGTAGTTCACAATCATGTCAGAATAACTAAGATAAATAGGTTATAGCCGATTTGATGTGATTCAAATGGTCATAGGCATAGATCCAAGTTAATGTCATATCAAGATTAACTTTTAAATTATTTTGATCTAAAATTAACATAGACTCACAGTGTTCGGATCTAGAAAAATAGAAGAAGAAGAATTGAATCACAGATCTCTAAGCTTTAGTTGGTTGTAGAAGAAGAAAAGACTTGATTTGATCTGGGCAGAGGCCAGAATTTCATAACAGACTTAATGGCGCGAACCTCCGTTGTCCAATTTCCAATAATTTTCTAATTAATACTTACCTTATTAATCTTTTAATTAATTTTCTACATTGAATTTTTAGGTTGTTACATTCTCCCCTCCTTAAAGGTTTGAAGAATGTAATAAATAATATCAACAATCATCTACACCCATCTACTCAACATCAACCACTTGAATCTTTTACCCTTAGATTTTCTAATGCTTTTCATGAACATATGCAAGAGGTGTAGTGTATATGTCCCTAAGCTAATGCAAAAATTAGGCAATCTACTGATTCAATTGACCTCCTTGATGCAATTTCATGTCTGTATCATGCATCTAATATGTATGCAAAGGAATCCAAATAATACACTATATGCGTGCACAATCGTTCACCAAAATTTGACATCCAAGTGATGATTCAACCATTTACGTCCATTTTAAAATAAATTAAAATGCATACACAACCATATGCAAGTATATGAGTATCTAGTTTGTCGATCTCTAACTAGTGCATAGTGCGTGTGTGTATACATCCACTGCATCCACTAGCAAACATTTGTGTCAACGTGAATCCATTCAACCATAACATGTTATATTAACATGTTTTAAACCATTTCCTACCACCTAAAGGCTACTACCTAAGATTTATAATTCAAACGACCAGAAAAATATATTCAAATTCAAAGCTTAGAAAAGGAATGAGAGCATAGTGTCAAAAAGAAACAGAAAAAAAGCACGGATCTTATCCTTTGGTTCCCAAATTGCGTCATTGCTATCTTCTCCCCGCTGAATCTTAACAAGCTTAATCACTTTATTCCGCAACTTCTTCACCTTAGATCCTAGTATCCGTGTAAGAACATGCGTGACCTATGCTTCCTTCTCTACCTCGATCTCCTTTGGAGTATTCATCTCTACAACTACCGCAGAATCATGTAAGCACTTCCGCAAGTGCGAAAATAGAATACATCATGAACTCCATCCGACCTCTCTGGTGGTCTAACCCTGTAGGCCATCTGACATATCCTCTCCACTACGAACCTATGATCCTACTTCCCAACGAGACGAATCGAACCTTGCTCCTCAAAGGTGACACCTTAACGAAAACAAAGTCTCCTACCTCGACCTCTAGATCCACCCACCGTGGATTTGCATACGACTTATGTAACGACCCGGGGAAAACTCGACGCTCGAGTTTTCGACAATAATACCTAAACCCATATTACTTGCCAAAAACCCAAGTATCGAACCCTCGGATTGTCATGAGAAAGAATTTAGAGGGTGAGAATAGAAAGAAAGAATATTAGAATAGAAGAAAGAAGAAGAACACATCAGAATCTCACAGCGGAACGAATAAAATATAATATCAAATACCTTTATACAAAAGAACTGTATATACATACCAATCATCAGAGTACAACATATATCAGTCACAGCGGAAAAATATCTGTATATAACTAGTGGTGAAGCCGCCTGCTTCAAGCTCCTGAAACTCCCAGCGAAAACCTGACCTGGAACATACTGGGTCTGACCCGAGCACATTTGATTTAAAAAAAAATACACCGGGTCAGTCTGGAATACTATCAGTGATAAATTCACATAACACACAACTTGTTTAACTTTGGAAAATCCTTCCTGAAATCAAAGGATAATAGTAAGACCAGTCCACACATAAACACGGATGGTTTTTACCTTACTATAACCCAAAACGTTTTTGAAATCATAGCTTATCCTGATATTATCATAATGTCTAAATACAAGTAAATAACAATCTAGAGGAACGCTTGCATCTCACGCTCCCCATATATAGTATACAACCGAAAACCGCGGGCGCTTATTGAATATTGGATTCCAACCTGACAAGGTATGGGACCACCTTCTGAACGGGTATCTCTAGAGACGAATACACTGAGTTCAACAAGAACGTCTTGCAACCCGGACCTCACATGACCGACCACTCATTTCGCTTGAGTGTATCGAATGTATATCACCGACGGTTGGGATCAGCAACCGCCTGCCCGAAAAGGGACAGCATCGAATATAGATTAAAGAAGCAAATGGAATTTCTCTAGATAGGTGATCATACATCCTAATGGGAGCGACCCACATAGCCATGCTGCCTGCCCGATTTTTGTCATCTCCCGGTTGATGAGGCTTTAGGGTAGAACCTCTTTAAAATCATCTGGCCACCATTCACTTTGAATGCCACATCGTCAGATCCTATGGATATCACTAATTGACATCCACAAAAATACTCTGGTTAGGAGCGACCCAACTATAGTACGTTTGAAGAAATCAACATACGTGACCCCTTTGGAAATACTCTGTCAGACACTCGTCCATACAAGTCATCCAGGAACAGGATGAACCGAAGGTACTTTCCTACTGCATCTCATATAGGAATCACCCCAAGGATCAGTAGCGAGAAGTCCTTGCAACCCGTAGATTTCAACCACGACAAAATCACAGTTTATCTCTGCTTGCAAGGCAGAGAATCTTAGTGGTTCTTCCGCTTATGAAGATCTACGGTCTTCAATGCTCCGTCTCGATCTTCTTCTGATCTCTTCATGTATTTGTTGGTCGGAATGGTTTTTCGAATATGAATTCGATCCCGGTCTTTCCATACCAACAATCGTATTGGTCTGGTTTGATAGTCGGTGTTTTAACTATCAAATAACAAAGGTGTGAATCAACTGATTTGCTGATTCAGTACTTGGCAATGCCTGGCCTTTTACAATATATTTAACAAAATCGTTAATCAACTCAAATATTTGACTTAACTCTAACTTGACTAACTCCGACTGATTTACTTTGATCAATTAACTCTAATTCGACTTTCTCGGCTTATTTATCTCAACAGGACTAACTTGACTTAATTACTCCTATCGATTAACTAATATTCGACTTACTCCATTCGCTTGACTCTAGATCGCAGCGATCACAATGGTTACGCTTGATTCCCTCAGGAAACATCTGACCGCTGTAGGTTAGCTGCAGCCCTGCGAATTTCGCTAGCAGTCGTATGCAATGGCAATTCTTATTGAATAACTATGTTTGCTTAACTCTACCTCAAATACTATGTTCGACCAACTCTTAATTGAATAACAAATGTTCAATGTAATTTGAAATCAATATTCTTATTTCTTTTGAACAATTTTTGCAATATTATTTATTTCCCAAACCTTGCATTAGAGTTTGAAATTCCTCGTATAAGAAAACAAATTTCAATACCTTCACACACTCCAAAACTAATACCATTCTTCGATAATAGTGAAGCCAATCAAGTTGGGGTATTTTAGTTACCTCTCAGACCTTGATCGACCCCGTTCTTACCTCAGAATAATATTGGTTTAACCACTACATCAAACTCATTTCCCCTTTTTAATTAAGTAATTAACTTTCATTAGTCTAAAAGCACCCTTTAATTGTTCTAAAAACAATTAACCCCTTTATACCAACCCGTAGGTAAATACCTTGGATTTCCCGCTTTATAACTCATTTACACCACACTAGCTTATTACACAAACCTTTTAAATAAATGTTTTATAAACCTGATTTAAATATTTATTTATAAATCTCTAATTTAATTAATATATAAAATGACGGAAAAACTCCAATTTAGTTATAAAATAATTTATAACTTAAAGACTGTGTCGTTTCACCGAACGGTCGAACGACGTTTAAACAACACATTTTAGGCCATTCACTGCCACTTACCAAATCAACACTGCCGGTTGATTTTAAACACAACACGGGTGATTATTTGTTCAACCATCATGTTCAAACAGGTCTCACTACCATATGGGGCTAAATCAGTTCAAATATCAACGATATAAAATAAACAAACAACGTATAAAATATTTGAGGAATCCGGTCAGATCCCTCCAATCTGTTCTTCCCTGCATCACAGCTCGTTATACATTTCATAATGATATATGAAATAAATTTCATAAGATCTACTAATCTAAAACGATTTTATATAAATAACAGCAACCAATTAAACAATAACAGCCAATAGCAACCAATCAACCAATTTATATTTTTAAAGGTAAATTATATTTTTATATGAATTTACCACATTACAGAATTCCAGAAGGTGTGAAAATTAACTCACCAATTTAGTTGTTGACGATGTCGCGTTGATTTATACAGTTTTAAAACTGCATAAAATTCCAGCGTCCTTTGAATTACTTCATTTCAGCTCGTACATGTCGGCACCGTCGATACGATCCCAACGGCCCTTGTTTCGTCTAATTCTGTATACGAACGTGAAAGTTATACGATTTCCAATATTTGATTTGAATTGAATTGATTAATAAACTAAATACCCTCATTAATATTATTAATTAATAATTACGGTTGACTAACATCCTGTTAATTACCTTAAAAATTGTAATGCACGTCCTCAGTCAACCAGGTCAACCCGGTTTTCTTTCTCCTTCAAACTGTAATCCGATGCCATCAATTTCACTTCAACATCGTTAACACCTTCCTTCACGGATCATTACACCACCCCCTGATGGACCAACGGCCACCACCCCACCATATTCCGACTCACCTCCGCTCCGTCTTCCACCAGAGGCTGCCGTCCACCACTCCGGTGGCCCCCCAGTTCCACCACGACTTCAACTATGAACCCAGATCCAAGATTTTAACATCGGAACCCCTCCGTTCAATCGCCCACCGCCGGCCATCCCGGATACCGGACCCCACCAGTCCGCCCCATAACCTTCGCCACTTCCTCCTCTTCCACCTCGCACTGACCCCACCTCTTCCCATCACCGACTGTCCCCCTACAACAGCCAAACCCGAACTCAACTTCCAATACAAACAGCAACTTCCCCCACTCCATTCGTTTGCAAGCTACAGAGTTTTAGAGAATGGGACCGATGTGTCCATCCTTCTCTTGTACAGCTCACGCAAGGGCTCTTCTCCCCTTCTTTTTTGGAACCAACGTCCCTGGCCTTCGTGTCTTCCCCCCCCCCCCCCGCATGTTTCTTTGA
This sequence comes from Allium sativum, assembly GCA_030737875.1. Classification (NCBI taxonomy): domain Eukaryota; kingdom Viridiplantae; phylum Streptophyta; class Magnoliopsida; order Asparagales; family Amaryllidaceae; genus Allium; species Allium sativum. The sequence continues at coordinate 8,262,131 of CM060912.1, forward strand.
TGCTCCTGTCTCCTAATTGTTTCGCTCCAGTCCCATTTCTCCTTTATATATATATATATATATGTTATAGTGAAGAGGAGTCAGTGTTTTGTTGAACAGAAGGGAGATGGCCGTATTTATATTGAAGAAAAGAACGGGGATACGAAGGAAGTCGTGTCGATTTGTACAACGTAGGTGTATAGCTTGGTCGGGCAGTGCTACTAGCTGGGTTGGCGAGATGTGAAATGGTGATAGCCGTAACAATAGGTTCGCAGAGTTATTTCAAATCCTAGATACTATGATATTGGCATGTGCGTATCTGCATGAGTGCAGTTTTCATTAATATCTGCAGTTTGCTTTCGCCTTCAGTACAGTAGCCATGTGCAAAAATCTGGATAGCTAACGCATAGGTTTGCAGTAAGCATGTGTATTGTCTGTGCGACTTTTCCTTTCATGGTGTGGCTGATTTGAGGAGACACAAGAAGGAGAGTAGGATAGCTGGGAACGTCTCATGCAGTTGTCAAATGAAGGTGACGGCAGTAGCATATAGAGTAGCACAGGTAGGAGTTGAAAAAGACAATATTACCATACTCTTGTGTTTACAAAATGGAAATCCGTAACCTGAATTGACTTCTGACTACTGATAAAGAAACTAATCTTAGTGTAAAAAGGTATTCCGGACCCAATGGGACAAGTTTCATCGAAATCCGAGGTCGTAAAAAATAAATTTCCTTTATAAAACCAGAAATAAACACACATTTAATTTTTCCACGATCACCAGATAAATCAAACTAACTCGAAACCTCGCAATCCCATAATAATTCTTCAATAAGAACCCAACGGCACCAGTTTCATCGCATTCTGAGACTATTTCCCCGGTAGGCCATTTTTACGCGCACCGCAATGCCCTTTTGGACGCCAAATTACCCGGTCTTCAAAAATAACAAACCATATACCTATCCTGACTATAATCGACGATACGAACCCAACGGAATTGGTTTCGCGGCCTAATTCGATCGTCTGCTCAAATTACCCTCAAATCTCCCTTTATTAATTTAATTCGCGTTATAGAAAACGAACGAGCGTTTATGGCTACCGTGATCACATACGACATCGGTTTGCCATGCCATTCAACACCGTACAATAATTTAACGTCACGGTCCTAATGAAACTGATTTCATCGGAAACGAAGTCCGTTTGCAAAACGGCTATTTTAAAGGCCTATAATTAAATAACGATTTTCACAACGACTATTTCAAAAATTGGTTTGGCCAAAATTAACAAATTATAACACGAAATATGAATTTTTCTCTTTCATATGAAAATTATCATCAACACGGTTCCTTGTTTCACAGAAATCCGACTTATATCGGATCCTGTATATTCTGTTGAAGTTCAAAACTCAATATTACGAACTGCAGCACCATTTCAAGCTCGTTTTATAATTATATAAATTATAACGTTTAAACGTCGTTTTAATAACGAAATCGTTATTATGATTTCAATACGAACAATATTAAATCAATTTAAGTTGCCCGTTCACGTTATACGGAAAAATCGACATTTTCCCAAATATACCGAAAATAAAATATTATTATATTATTAATATAAATTAAATATTCAAATTAAAATGGTCGAAATTGATTATTTAAACTCAAATCCATATTTTAAATAAATAAAATATTCCAAAAAAATGGTCAGAAAATACGGGACGTTACATTCCTTCCCCCTTAAAATAATTTCGTCCTCGAAATTGCTAAGGTAAAAAGAATATTTCAATCCATTATCTTTATAATAATATTTAATTTAAACTCGATTTCTATTTCTAAAATAATTCTAATTGGTTTTGAAAACCAATTTATTTCAAATTAAAGAATTCTCCAAAAATCTTCAAAAAATTTCTAACACCTTAAATTTTGGAAAAATTTTGGCAGGGTCTCCCCTGTACGGAGGACATCTGCAAAATTGCAGGAACAAGAAATGTGTACACATCGACTCTCATGGTCGGAAAAATTCAAAAATCAAACTCAAAACCCCAAAGAAAACCGAAATTTCATATTTGCGTAAGCGTACCTTTTTGCGAGCGTTATTATACGATAATTTATATTCAACTGACTTAATTAGCATGCCAACTAGATTCATTTAACTTCAGAATCCTCTCGGCTGGGTTTTAAAGCTGAATTGACACTTCTGCACCTGTTCTCAACTCAAATGAATTCCATCAGTCATTAAACAAATGTTAATCATGTTCAAATATCCATACCATCCATATCAACCCATTCGCACACAATTCAATCCATCCATGGTTATAATTATTCATAATCACTTCCTTTATTTCTTTAATTATCCATTCAAATTTATTTTATCTGGATTGATTTATTCAACTTATTTATTTCACACTGATTTTTAACCAAGTTTATTCAGGTTCAGGTTTATATCCAAACAATCAGCAACACAATTCAAACACATCATTCAAATCAACATTAACAATTCAATCTATTTGCCCACACTATAATAACCTTTACCTTTATTTTATTATAAAATAAATTGGGCAAAAATAATTTTCAAAAATAATTTTATATCAAGATACAAATACGCTCTCTCGTATATATATACACAAACTCAATCTAGGGTATTGCTAACCCCATCTCTATTGAGTCACGCCACAGAGCCAAGGTTAACTCTAAACCAATAGCTCTGATACCACTGTAACGACCCGGGGAAAAACTCGACGCTCGAGTTTTCGACAATAATACCTAAACCCATATTACTTGCCAAAAACCCAAGTATCGGACCCCCGGATTGTCATGAGAAGAATTTAGAGGGTGAGAATAGAAAGAAAGAATATTAGAATAGAAGAAAGAAGAAGAACACATCAGAATCTCACAGCGGAACGAATAAAATATAATATCAAATACCTTTATACAAAAGAACTGTATATACATACCAATCATCAGAGTACAACATATATCAGTCACAGCGGAAAAATATCTGTATATTACTAGTGGTGAAGCCGCCTGCTTCTAGCTCCTGAAACTCCCAGCGAAAACCTGACCTGGAACATACTGGGTCTGACCCGAGCATATTTGATTTAAAACAAAATACACCGGGTCAGTCTGGAATACTATCAGTGATAAATTCACATAACACACAATTTGTTTAACTTTGGAAAATCCTTCCTGAAATCAAAGGATAATAATAAGACCAGCCCACACATAAACACGGATGGTTTTTACCTTACTATAACCCAAAACGTTTTTGAAATCATAGCTTATCCTGATATTATCATAATGTCTAAATACAAGTAAATAACAATCTAGAGGAACGCTTGCATAGTATACAACCGAAAACCGCGGGCGCTTATTGAATATTGGATTCCAACCTGACAAGGTATGGGACCACCTTCCGAATGTGTATCTCTAGAGACGAATACACTGGGTTCAACAAGAACGTCTTGCAACCCGGCCCTCACATGACCAACCACTCATTTCGTTTGAGTGTATCGAATGTATATCACCGACGGTTGGGATCAGCAACCACCTACCTAAAAAGGGACGGCATCTGTAACACCCCGCCTCCGCTAGGGTCACTCGCAAAGGAATGCACTAGCTTTAGAGGGGCATTATTGGTAAACATGCACAGAAATATCACAAGACAGAACATATAAAATAGCGGAAGTAAAATCAAACTTTCATAACATGAATAAATAAGGTCTAAAGCCTTTTACATCAGAGTACAACAAAACCTGTCTTGCAATAGTAAAGAAGCATAAAGACTTTTTAATAAATTATTCCCCAAGTAAAAACAGTAAAGTAGCCATAGCCAAGAGAAGTCCAAGCCATCCATGATGACCTTTAAGCAGAAGAAGTCCGAACTAAACTGCATTGTTTCCTCCCTGTAACCTGGGGGGAAACGGAAGAAAAGAGGCGAAACAAAACGGGTCAGTCAAAAAGACTGAGTAAGTCCTATCTACTTCCAGTATAAAAACAGGTAAAGGTAACATGACATGCATAAACTGAAAGTAAACATAAGGATAACTACAAGATAGATGAACTAAACCGGGCTACCGGTTTAACTACTGTGGCAAGGTAAACTAAGGTATCCTGATAAACTACGGTGTTATGATAAGTCAAGGTATCACATCGTCAGATTTCTATCGAGTACATTATCCCAAGGTATCTGCCCCGTCTATCATCCCTCGGTATCTATTATGTATTCTAGTTCTAACATGTATATTTGCTCTGCACCCTCCGTACTAGTATCCCAGCCTTGTTATGTGTTAACCATGAATGTCCCTTACTCAAAGTCGTGTAATGGTCCATGTCAACCTAATATATCGCATATATATGTTACTTAAATCATATGTTTCTTTCCATGTATATAAGTTCAGTCCTTTGCCGTACCTCGTACGGGCTTCCTCATGTCGTATTATCCTAGAAATCGTTTGGACTGTCACCCTTGTTCTAGCTAGGCTCTTCCATATGAATCATCGTTTGAACTACTAGGACTTACGCCACCTAGCACCACTAGGGATTACGCTTACCTATTGCACGCTTTCGTATTTTGGTTTGGGTTAAACCACCTAGGCCACTAGGGATTACGCTAACCCTCAACCACGCCCTTTTTCCCACGCAATTACCGTGAATCGTTTTTCTATAACTGTATGCACATGTATCACATCGTGCCATCCGAGTCCTGTCACAGGGCAAAACAAGAAATACAGGACTCGGTCGGGAGCTTTAGATTTATCTGCCGATGCAGATACTAAGGTCTGCTTTTCTACACGTGGCTATGGTCCCACGAGACCCCTCCCTCAACTAGTGAAAGGCAACACAAGAGAAAATCTTGCATGAGAACTACACTCCGCCCAGCCCACATCCTACGGCCTACCTCACCCATAATTAGATAGCAATTATGGTCTGTTGGGTGTTCCCTGCCTTTCCGTACGTACACGCTTGACTCAGGGTGGTAGATGATCGACGAACTTGCTATCTCGGGCAACTTGGTTATTCGTCGACTCACTGCTATCCACCCCAGTCTTTAGGTCGCTCGCATAGCAACCAAGGCATATTCTTGGTTCTTCTACCGCAGACCTCAACCTCTCGTGAGACTAGTATAATGACCTGGCAGCTCACAGAGGGATCCCAAGAATATCCTCACGTTCCCCGAAGCCGCTGCTTCGTTACCCAGTTCGTTGGAGCCTTTATCTAAATCAGATAGCCTGCTCCTACACGCATACCTAAATGTTGACCTAACGTATCGGGTTACTAATCTATCTAAGAAGTGGTCCAAATTTCTTTGACTAAGAATTATTACTTAGTTTCCCTTAACTAAGGTTTACCACTTAGCCTTATTTCCATTATCCTTGTTAACTATAGTTATTTACCTAATCCTCCGAATTAGGGTTTATCTAATGGGTTAAGTGTCACTTAAGTTCACAACTTAACCCGTCCACAAAACATGTCGAAACCGGCTAAGTGTCCAAGTCCAAGACTTAACCCTACAGACCATGTGTCAAGTTGGTTAAGTATATCAAGCAATCCATGACTTAACCTCGTCTAATTATCATTTTAGATTGGTTAAGTATATATATTAATTTGACCCTATCAAATTACCGAGTCAAATCGGTCAAGCGTATTCGAAACGATTCGTGACTTAGCCTTATCATGTTTTTACGTTAGATTGGTTAAGTATAGGTTAACTTAACCTCATCAAATTAACGAGTTGGATTGGTTAAGTATAGGTCACTTAACCTCATCAAATCATCGTGTTAAATTAGTTAAGTGTTTATCTTAACCCCATTAAATTACCAAGTTGGATTAATTAAGTCTAGGCTAACTTAACCCCATCCGATTACCATGTTTAGATTAGTTAAGTCTAATCTTAACCTCATCCATTAACTGTATTATACGGTTAAGTGTCATTAAGAAAATTTACTTAACCTTATCACGTTATCGTGTTGGATTGATTAAGTGTTGGTTAACTTAATCCCGTCCCCTCGTCGTATAAAAATGGTCAAGTGTCGTTAGGCAAATCAAGTTACTTAACCTACCCAACCCTGTCATGTTTTGTTAAGTATCATTAGCCTAATCAAATTACTTAACCCATTTGTCCATGTCATATTTGGTTAAGCCTCATTAATCAAATTAACTTAACCCTACTATGTGGCATTAATTATTTAATGCACCCCAACCTCTCACATTAGACTTTGTTGTGGTTACTAGTTAAGCCGGGCGGGTCCGGGTAGATTTACACCACAACTTGGTCCAACCTCGGGTTAAAGCACAACATGACCAACTTCTCACATTGAGTCCTATTGTTTGCAACTACTAGTTAGGCCGGTCGGTTCCGGGTAGTTTTACGTTGCAAACTTAACCCAAACTCGAGTTGGCCACTTTCATGTTTAGTCTAGTGTCATGTTCATAGTCAAGTTTTCGAGCAATTGGGTAGACCTAACTTAATAGGTAAATTCCCAATGGGTAGACCTAACTTAATAGGTAAATTCCCAAGCTTATGATTATGCATATTTATATGTTAACTTACATGCTATATTCAATGTTGCATGTTGTCATGTTATACCCATTTAACCCAAATCATGTTTCACATCATATTTCATGGAACTTCAAGTTAAGTTTCTCATGTATATTCACACTCGTCTAACCTAACCCCAAAACATGTTTCCAACGTAAGTATAGACGAGTCAACATAGTAGGAATACTATGACTACAAATTGGCCTCGAACATGCATAGTGTCATAAAAAGGGTTTTGGCCACAAACACACAAAATGTCACAAGGGAATTCGGCAACAACATGCATATTATTAAAAAAGGTTTGGCCATAAACATGCACAACTTAAAAGAGGGGATTGGCCATAAGCATGCATAATCTCATAAAGGATTTGGCCACAAACTTGCATGATAACATAAGGGGGTTTGGGTTCATAAACATGCATAAGCCCCAAAATCTTGTCTTAGCCAATGTTTCACACATAAGTGGTTCCTAAAGGTTCATGCTAGCATTTCATGCATAAAGATCCAAACTTGCAAGTTAAACTAGGCTATGCATAGCATGAGAGGCATGATTAAGTCACTCACATGGCCTAAAATCATAACCATGAACACAAGAGGCAAGGTAAGTTCATATAAGTTCGCATAATCATGTTTAGCCTCATTTTATCCCATGTCATTATCAAAACTACCGTTCCATCTAAAAGTAGCTAGAACTTACCTAGGCAAGGCTTAGGAAAGGGATCATGCATCATTATGACGAAGAAAGGTGGCTCCTTTGATGAAGAACCATCACGAAACACGCATAGAAATGTTGATTTGGCCTCTATTTGGTGTAGCAAGCTAGCATCCTTTGATTTGAACCCGATTTGAATGCATAGGCTCTAGGGATTTGAGATGGAGGCCATGATCACTTTGCATTTGGGCAGCACTTCGTGGAGAGGGTGAGTTATGAGGGTTTAGGGGGGGCTTAGGGGTGTTTTTATAGAGATTAGGGTAGTTTTAGGCCCTTAGATTAACCCTAGGATAGATTAGGACCATCAGATCTCGGAAGCTTCCAGAACTAGCCCAAGAACAAGACCAGGTGAGCCAAGCAGGTGCACCAGGCAGCTTGCCCCGGCCACCCCCTGTCGACAGGCAAGTCGACAGGGCTGTCGACTTGGTCTGGGCCCAAGTCGACAGGCCTGTCGACAGCCCTGTCGACATGGCCTAGGTGGGGAAACTTCCCGCCTAGCCCCAGATCTGATTTCCAAAACTGTTTCCGAAATTCAAATTTTCAGAAATCTTCTTTGGGCCTTTAACGGGTCATACGGACTCCGATTCTCGAAAACTCGGACTCTATTTCGCGTATTTTTCCGAGACGAACGTAATGGCATAGCCCGTTTTACTTGATTCAGAATTTAAAATTTAATCCTGCCTTGATTCTTGATTTAACGTGTTGTAAAAATTCGGGTTGTTACATTCTCCCCACCTTTTAGGATTTCGTCCCCGAAATCTCCAAGTTAGGAAGAACATATCCTACCATCCATCATCCATCTACTCAAAGCATCATCCACAAGCAACCATTGTCCTTAGATGATTTCTAATGCCATATGAATATATGCAAAACGTGTGTGTACATGTTCCTTAGCTAATGCTAATGATCAGGCCTGAAAATCTTTTGAATGCAAAAACATGTTTAGTGCTATGAATCCATCATGTATGCAAATAGTCCTAATCATATACACTATATGCGTGCACAAACATTCAACCATATGCAACGTCCGCATGATAACACATTCAATTTCATCCGCAAACAAATACTCGTGCATATGCAATATGAAATGTGACCGAGTCGAGCTAATGTCTAACGTAAATTCGCGCATCCACGAGCAACCACTTGCAACCATTTGCAACCATATCAACCACAACATGTTTCAAATACATGTTTACATCCACAGGGTTCTACCTAAGATTCCCTGAAACAGGGTCGAGGAGATAAACAAAACAAACTCCTTACGGGGTTTGTAACAGAGACAGGACCGATAGGATATCCATAAAAGATAGCCTACCAGCAAGCTCAACAGAAAAACAGGGATCGAGGATATATTCCCAAAAGAGATATCATGCACGTATTTAGTCTTCAGTCTCCCGAGTCGCATTACCTTGAGCTTAGTTCCATCATGCCTTGACCGCCCCTTTTTACTCCATGATTTCGCAGCTTCTTACTTCCTGTTTCCATAACATGAGTTGGAACTCATTTCCTCGTCGCCTCTCGTTCCACTTGCACTTATTCTCCTTCTAGAATACTTGGCGCAAACAGGACTGCGTACACATTATTCCATGCGAGCCCTCAAAATTCACTAGTGAATCTCGGACCTCGTACCATAAGGTATTTGACGTAGAAGAACTTTCTCTTGAAAGTAAACAGATGCCAACCAGGTTAAGCGCACTTACTAGGGTGATTTCCATCACCCATGCATAAGTGAAATAAATCATTCGTCTTATCGGCGAACACCACTCGATCGGGCTTCAAATTTCCAATAAAGGTATCAAGGGATCCTAGGTAACTAATCATGACCGAACCCGAAAGGTTCCGCGAGACTTCGAGGGTATTACCGAGGCTAGTCAAGAGTCTCCTACCAAAACCGAGAGTGGCATCCCTTACTGGATAACCACTTCATCCCTAGAATCCATCCATAGCTTATAAACATAAGCATTATTTCCAAGCTCAACACTTGATATAGACATTCTCAAATCCAAACAAGCCATGAGTAAATGGACCGATCTTCCAATAGGACTTGAGACAAAAACGGGATCCTCTACTACGCTAGTACTAAGGTGCAGAGACTCAACTATCGAAGCAGACTTAAAAGATGCGGTGATCAAAACAAAGTCCGGACAGGATGATAGAGAAGAAAAGCTAAACCTTTAACAAGATCGTTTCCCTCCTTCTGAGGTACCTTAGAAATGAGAGCATACTATTGCCCTCCGAATGATCTTGTCCCTGTTCCATGATACTTAACTATCCGTCCCGTTTCACCATGCCAAAGGTACTCTCTCGTCATGGGTTTCAGTGTTCATCTTTCTCCCTCCTTTTAGGACTCAGCCATACCAACATGTTGCTTATCCCTGAGCTCGTATCCTTTATCCTTGTTCTTACTATCCTTTCTTGCATAACTCTGCAACGGTCTCTCGAAAACCACCTCCATCGTACGGGAAACACTTACGCAGCTAGAAAGACTAGTCGCAGTCAAAACCATTGTGACTACAGATGGAGGAAAGAAAGGAAAAGAGATTAAATCAAGGAAACAAGGATGATGCTAATGGCCTTTGGGGAATAGCCTTTTTCTTTTTAAAAGAAAATATTCTTGAAAAATGCTTCTTTGTAACCGGTTTTTCAAATAATTTTTCAGAAGGTCCTTAAAAACTTTTGCCCAGTCTAGTAACCTTCTGCTCTGATACCAAGTGTAACACCCCGCCTCCGCTAGGGTCACTCGCAAAGGAATGCACTAGCTTTAGAGGGGCATTATTGGTAAACATGCACAGAAATATCACAAGACAGAACATATAAAATAGCGGAAGTAAAATCAAACTTTCATAACATGAATAAATAAGGTCTAAAGCCTTTTACATCAGAGTACAACAAAACCTGTCTTGCAATAGTAAAGAAGCATAAAGACTTTTTAATAAATTATTCCCCAAGTAAAAACAGTAAAGTAGCCATAGCCAAGAGAAGTCCAAGCCATCCATGATGACCTTCAAGCAGAAGAAGTCCGAACTAAACTGCATTGTTTCCTCCCTGTAACCTGGGGGGAAACGGAAGAAAAGAGGCGAAACAAAACGGGTCAGTCAAAAAGACTGAGTAAGTCCTATCTACTTCCAATATAAAAACAGGTAAAGGTAACATGACATGCATAAACTGAAAGTAAACATAAGGATAACTACAAGATAGATGAACTAAACCGGGCTAGCCGGTTTAACTACTGTGGCAAGGTAAACTAAGGTATCCTGATAAACTACGGTGTTATGATAAGTCAAGGTATCACATCGTCAGATTTCTATCGAGTACATTATCCCAAGGTATCTGCCCCGTCTATCATCCCACGGTATCTATTATGTATTCTAGTTCTAACATGTATATTTGCTCTGCACCCTCCGTACTAGTATCCCAGCCTTGTTATGTGTTAACCATAAATGTCCCTTACTCAAAGTCGTGTAATGGTCCATGTCAACCTAATATATCGCATATATAGGTTACTTAAATCATATGTTTCTTTCCATGTATATAAGTTCAGTCCTTTGCCGTACCTCGTACGGGCTTCCTCATGTCATATTATCCTAGAAATCGTTTGGACTGTCACCCTTGTTCTAGCTAGGCTCTTCCATATGAATCATCGTTTGAACTACTAGGACTTACGCCACCTAGCACCACTAGGGATTACGCTTACCTATTGCACGCTTTCGTATTTTGGTTTGGGTTAAACCACCTAGGCCACTAGGGATTACGCTAACCCTCAACCGCGCCCTTTTTCCCACGCAATTACCGTGAATCGTTTTTCTATAACTGTATGCACATGTATCACATCGTGCCATCCGAGTCCTGTCACAGGGCAAAACAAGAAATACAGGACTCGGTCGGGAGCTTTAGATTTATCTGCCGATGCAGATACTAAGGTCTGCTTTTCTACACGTGGCTATGGTCCCACGAGACCCCTCCCTCAACTAGTGAAAGGCAACACAAGAGAAAATCTTGCATGAGAACTACACTCCGGCCAGCCCACATCCTACGGCCTACCTCACCCATAATTAGATAGCAATTATGGTCTGTTGGGTGTTCCCTGCCTTTCCGTACGTACACGCTTGACTCAGGGTGGTAGATGATCGACGAACTTGTTATCTCGGGCAACTTGGGTATTCGTCGACTCACTGCTATCCACCCCAGTCTTTAGGTCGCTCGCATAGCAACCAAGGCATATTCTTGGTTCTTCTACCGCAGACCTCAACCTCTCGTGAGCCTAGTATAATGACCTGGCAGCTCACAGAGGGAACCCAAGAATATCCTCACGTTCCCCGAAGCCGCTGCTTCGTTACCCAGTTCGTTGGAGCCTTTATCTAAATCAGATAGCCTGCTCCTACACGCATACCTAAATGTTGACCTAACGTATCGGGTTACTAATCTATCTAAGAAGTGGTCCAAATTTCTTTGACTAAGAATTATTACTTAGTTTCCCTTAACTAAGGTTTACCACTTAGCCTTATTTCCATTATCCTTGTTAACTATAGTTATTTACCTAATCCTCCGAATTAGGGTTTATCTAATGGGTTAAGTGTCACTTAAGTTCACAACTTAACCCGTCCACAAAACATGTCGAAACTGGCTAAGTGTCCAAGTCCAAGACTTAACCCTACAGACCATGTGTCAAGTTGGTTAAGTATATCAAGCAATCCATGACTTAACCTCGTCTAATTATCATTTTAGATTGGTTAAGTATATATATTAATTTGACCCTATCAAATTACCGAGTCAAATCGGTCAAGCGTATTCGAAACGATTCGTGACTTAGCCTTATCATGTTTTTACGTTAGATTGGTTAAGTATAGGTTAACTTAACCTCATCAAATTAACGAGTTGGATTGGTTAAGTATAGGTCACTTAACCTCATCAAATCATCGTGTTAAATTAGTTAAGTGTTTATCATAACCCCATTAAATTACCAAGTTGGATTAATTAAGTCTAGGCTAACTTAACCCCATCCGATTACCATGTTTAGATTAGTTAAGTCTAATCTTAACCTCATCCATTAACTGTATTATACGGTTAAGTGTCATTAAGAAAATTTACTTAACCTTATCACGTTATCGTGTTGGATTGATTAAGTGTTGGTTAACTTAATCCCATCCCCTCGTCGTATAAAAATGGTCAAGTGTCGTTAGGCAAATCAAGTTACTTAACCTACCCAACCCTGTCATGTTTTGTTAAGTATCATTAGCCTAATCAAATTACTTAACCCATTTGTCCATGTCATATTTGGTTAAGCCACATTAATCAAATTAACTTAACCCTACTATGTGGCATTAATTATTTAATGCACCCCAACCTCTCACATTAGACTTTGTTGTGGTTACTAGTTAAGCCGGGCAGGTCCGGGTAGATTTACACCACAACTTGGTCCAACCTCGGGTTCAAGCACAACATGACCAACTTCTCACATTGAGTCCTATTGTTTGCAACTACTAGTTAGGCCGGTCGGTTCCGGGTAGTTTTACGTTGCAAACTCAACCCAACCTCGAGTTGGCCACTTTCATGTTTAGTCGAGTGTCATGTTCATAGTCAAGTTTTCGAGCAATTGGGTAGACCTAACTTAATAGGTAAATTCCCAATGGGTAGACCTAACTTAATAGGTAAATTCCCAAGCTTATGATTATGCATATTTATATGTTAACTTACATGCTATATTCAATGTTGCATGTTGTCATGTTATACCCATTTAACCCAAATCATGTTTCACATCATATTTCATGGAACTTCAAGTTAAGTTTCTCATGTATATTCACTCTCGTCTAACCTAACCCCAAAACGTGTTTCCAACGTAAGTATAGACGAGTCAACATAGTAGGAATACTATGACTACAAATTGGCCTCGAACATGCATAGTGACATAAAAAGGGTTTTGGCCACAAACACACAAAATGTCACAAGGGAATTCGGCCACAACATGCATATTATCAAAAAAGGTTTGGCCATAAACATGCACAACTTAAAAGAGGGGATTGGCCATAAGCATGCATAATCTCATAAAGGATTTGGCCACAAACTTGCATGATAACATAAGGGGGTTTGGGTTCATAAACATGCATAAGCCCCAAAATCTTGTCTTAGCCAATGTTTCATACATAAGTGGTTCCTAAAGGTTCATGCTAGCATTTCATGCATAAAGATCCAAACTTGCAAGTTAAACTAGGCTATGCATAGCATGAGAGGCATGATTAAGTCACTCACATGGCCTAAAATCATAACCATGAACACAAGAGGCAAGGTAAGGTTCATATAAGTTCGCATAATCATGTTTAGCCTCATTTTATCCCATGTCATTATCAAAACTACCGTTCCATCTAAAAGTAGCTAGAACTTACCTAGGCAAGGCTTAGGAAAGGGATCATGCATCATTATGACGAAGAAAGGTGGCTCCTTTGATGAAGAACCATCACGAAACTCGCATAGAAATGTTGATTTGGCCTCTATTTGGTGTAGCAAGCTAGTATCCTTTGATTTGAACCCGATTTGAATGCATAGGCTCTAGGGATTTGAGATGGAGGCCATGATCACTTTGCATTTGGGCAGCACTTCGTGGAGAGGGTGAGTTATGAGGGTTTAGGGGGGGCTTAGGGGTGTTTTTATAGAGATTAGGGTAGTTTTAGGCCCTTAGATTAACCCTAGGATAGATTAGGACCATCAGATCTCGGAAGCTTCCAGAACCAGCCCAAGAACAAGACCAGGTGAGCCAAGCAGGTGCACCAGGCAGCTTGCCCCGGCCACCCCCTGTCGACAGGCAAGTCGACAGGGCTGTCGACTTGGTCTGGGCCCAAGTCGACAGGCCTGTCGACAGCCCTGTCGACATGGCCTAGGCGGGGAAACTTCCCGCCTAGCCCCAGATCTGATTTCCAAAACTGTTTCCGAAATTCAAATTTTCAGAAATCTTATTTGGGCCTTTAACGGGTCATACGGACTCCGATTCTCGAAAACTCGGACTCTATTTCGCGTATTTTTCCGAGACGAACGCAATGGCATAGCCCGTTTTACTTGATTCAGAATTTAAAATTTAATCCTGCCTTGATTCTTGATTTAACGTGTTGTAAAAATTCGGGTTGTTACAGCATCGAATATAGATTAAAGAAGCAAATGGAATTTCTCTAGATAGGTGATCATACATCCTAATGGGAGCGACCCACATAGCCATGCTGCCTGCCCGATTTTTGTCATCTTCCGGTTGATGAGGCTTGAGGCTAGAACCTCTTTAAAATCAGCTGGCCACCATTCACTTTGAATGCCACATCGTCAGATCCTCTGGATATCACTAATTGACATCCATAAAAATACTCTAGTTAGGAGCGACCCAACTATAGTACGTTTGAAGAAATCAACATACGTGACCCCTTTGGAAATACTCTGTCAGACACTCGTCCATACAAGTCATCCAGGAACAGGATGAACCGAAGGTACTTTCCTACTGCATCTCATATAGGAATCACCCCAAGGATCAGTAGCGAGAAGTCCTTGCAACCCGTAGATTTCAACCACGACAAAATCACAGTTTATCTCTGCTTGCAAGGCAGAGAATCTTAGTGGTTCTTCCGCTTATGAAGATCTACGGTCTTCAATGCTCCGTCTCGATCTTCTTCTAATCTCTTCACGTATTTGTTGGTCGGAATGGGTTTTCGAATATGAATTCGATCCCGGTCTTTCCATACCAACAATCGTATTGGTCTGGTTTGATAGTCAGTGTTTTAACTATCAAATAACAAAGGTGTGAATCAACTGATTTGCTGATTCAGTACTTGGCAATGCCTGGCCTTTTACAATATATTTAACAAAATCGTTAATCAACTCAAATATTTGACTTAACTCTAACTTGACTAACTCCGACTGATTTACTTTGATCGATTAACTCTAATTCGACTTTCTCGACTTATTTATCTCAGCAGGACTAACTCGACTTGATTACTCCTATCGATTAACTAATATTCGACTTACTCCATTCGCTTGACTCTAGATCGCAGCGATCACAATGGTTACGCCTGATTCCCTCAGGAAACATCCGACCGCCGTAGGTTAGCTGCAGCCCTGCGAATTTCGCTAGCAGTCGTATGCAATGGCAATTCTTATTGAATAACTATGTTTGCTTAACTCTACCTCGAATACTATGTTCGACCAACTCTTAATTGAATAACAAATGTTCAATGTAATTTGAAATCAATATTCTTATTTCTTTTGACCAATTTTTGCAATATTATTTATTTCCCAAACCTTGCGTTAGAGTTTGAAATTCCTCGTATAAGAAAACAAATTTCAATATTCACACACTCCAAAACTAATACCATTCTTCGATAATAGTGAAGCCAATCAAGTTGGGGTATTTTAGTTACCTCTCAGACCTTAATCGACCCCGTTCTTACCTCAGAATAATATTGGTTTAACCACTACATCAAAAACTCATTTCCCCTTTTTAATTAAGTAATTAACTTTCATTAGTCTAAAAACACCCTTTAATTGTTCTAAAAACAATTAACCCCTTTTTACCAACCCGTAGGTAAATACCTTGGATTTCCCGCTTTATAACTCATTTACACCACACTAGCTTATTACACAAACCTTTTAAATAAATGTTTTATAAACCTAATTTAAATATTTATTTATAAATCTCTAATTTAATTAATATATAAAATGACGGAAAAACTCCAATTTAGTTATAAAATAATTTATAACTTAAAGACTACGTCGTTTCACTGAACGGTCGAACGACGTTTAAACAACACATTTTAGGCCATTCACTGCCACTTACCAAATCAACACTGCTGGTTGATTTTAAACACAACACGGGTGATTATTTGTTCAACCATCATGTTCAAACAGGTCTCACTACCATATGGGGTTAAATCAGTTCAAATATCAACGATATAAAATAAACAAACAACGTATAAAATATTTGAGGAATCCGGTCGGATCCCTCCAATCTGTTCTTCCCTGCATCACAGCTCGTTATACATTTCATAATGATATATGAAATAAATTTCATATGATCTACTAATCTAAAACGATTATATATAAATAACAGCAACCAATTAAACAATAACAGCCAATAGCAACCAATCAACCAATTTATATTTTTAAAGGTAAATTATATTTTTATATGAATTTACCACATTACAGAATTCCAGAAGGTGTGAGAATTAACTAACCAATTTAGTTGTTGACGATGTCACGTTGATTTATACAGTTTTAAAACTGCATAAAATTCCAGCGTCCTTTGAATTACTTCATTTCAGCTCGTACATGTCGGCACCGTCGATACGATCCCAACGGCCCTTGTTTCGTCTAATTCTGTATACGAACGTGAAAGTTATACGATTTCCAATATTTGATTTGAATTGAATTGATTAATAAACTAAATACCCTCATTAATATTATTAATTAATACTTACGGTTGACTAACATCCTGTTAATTACCTTAAAATTTGTAATGCACGTCCTCAGTCAACCAGGTCAACCCGGTATTCTTTCTTCTTCAAACTGTAATCCGATGCCATCAATTTCACTTCAACACCGTTAACACCTTCCTTCACGGATAATTACACCACCCCCTGATGGACCAACGGCCACCACCCCACCATATTCCGACTCACCTCCGCTCCGTCTTCCACCAGAGGCTGCCGTCTACCACTCCGGTGGCCCCCTAGTTCCACCGCGACTTCAACTATGAACCCAGATCCAAGATTTTAACATCGGAACCCCTCCGTTCAATCGCCCACCACCGGCCATCCCAGATACCGGACCCCACCAGTCCGCCCCATAACCTTTGCCACTTCCTCCTCTTCCACCTTGCACTGACCCCACCTCTTCCCATCACCGACTGTCCCCCTACCACAGCCAAACCCGAACTCAACTTCCAATACAAACAGCAACTTCCCCCACTCCATTCGTTTGCAAGCTACAGAGTTTTAGAGAATGGGACCGAGGTGTCCATCCTTCTCTTGTACAGCTCACGCACGGGCTCTTCTCCCCTTCTTTTTTGGAACCAACGTCCCTGGCCTTCGTGTCTTCCCCCTCCCCCCCTGCAAGTTTCTTTGATGCTCCTCTCTCCTAATTGTTTCGCACCAGTCCCATTTCTCCCTTATATATATATATGTTATAGTGAAGAGGAGTCAGTGTTTTGTTGAACAGAAGGGAGATGGCCGTATTTATATTGAAGAAAAGAAAGGGGATAAGAAGGAAGTCGTGTCGATTGGTACAACGTAGGTGTATAGCTTGGTCGGGCAGTGCTACTAGCTGGGTTGGCGAGATGTGAAATGGTGATAGCCGTAACAGTAGGTTCGCAGCGTTATTTCAAATCCTAGATACTATGATATTGGCATGTGCGTATCTGCATGAGTGCAGTTTTCATTAATATCTGCAGTGTGCTTTCGCGTTCAGTACAGTAGCCATGTGCAAAAATTTGGATAGCTAACGCATAGGTTTGCAGTAAGCATGTGTATTGTCTGTGCGACTTTTCATTTCATGGTGTGGCTGATTTGAGGAGACACAAGAAGGAGAGTAGGATAGCTGGGAACGTCTCATGCAGTTGTCAAATGAAGGTGACGGCAGTAGCATATAGAGTAGCATAGGTAGGAGTTGAAAAAGACTATATTACCATACTCTTGTGTTTACAAAATGGAAATCCGTAACCTGAATTGACTTCTGTCTACTGATAAAGAAACTAATCTTGGTGTAAAAAGGTATTCTGGACCCAATGGGACAAGTTTCATCGAAATCCGAGGTCGTAAAAAAAAAATTCCTTTATAAAACCAGAAATAAACACGCATTTAATTTTTCCACGATCACCAGATAAATCAAATTAACTCGAAACCTCGCAATCCTATAATAATTCTTCAATAAGAACCCAACGGCACCAGTTTCGTCGCATTCTGAGACTGTTTCCCCGGTAGGCCATTTTTACGCGCACCGCAATGCCCTTCTGGACGCCAAAATACCCAGTCTTCAAAAATAACAAACCATATACCTATCCTGACTATAATCGACGATACGAACCCAACGGAATTGGTTTCGCGGCCTAATTCGATCGTCTGCTCAAATTACCCTCAAATCCCCCTTTATTAATTTAATTCGCGTTATAGAAAACGAACGAGCGTTTATGGCTATCGTGATCAAATACGACATCGGTTTGCCACGCCATTCAACACCGTACAATAATTTAACGTCACGGTCCTAATGAAACTGATTTCATCGGAAACGAAGTCCGTTTGCAAAACGGCTATTTTAAAGGCCTATAATTAAATAACGATTTTCACAGCGACTATTTCAGAAATTGGTTTGGCCAAAATTAACAAATTACAACACGGAATATGAATTTTTCTCTTTCATATGAAAATTATCATCAACACGGTTCCAACGTTTCTTGTTTCAAAGAAATCCGACTTATATCGGATCCTGTATATTCTGTTGAAGTTCAAAACTCAATATTACGAACTGCAGCACCATTTCAAGCTCATTTTATAATTATATAAATTATAACGTTTAAACGTCGTTTTAATAACGAAATCGTTATTATAATTTCAATACGAACAATATTAAATCAATTTAAGTTGCCCGTTCACGTTATACGGAAAAATCGACATTTTCCCAAATATACCGAAAATAAAATATTATTATATTATTAATATAAATTAAATATTCAAATTAAAATGGTCGAAATTGATTATTTAAACTCAAATCCATATTTTAAATAAATAAAATATTCCAAATAAATGGTCAGAAAATACGGGACGTTACAACTTATGTTTGTCCTGAGCTACCTTCAGACGCTTCCAAATTAGGTCTATCTTCTCTGAGGATTTCATTAAGAAATATCAAGAGTATAGGTATAAAATAATATCGCAGGGGATGAAATTCACAAGACAACATAAATAAGCACAACAAAATTTATATTTTTCACTTAAAACCAAATAAGAAGTAACATTACATCACAAGACAAGAAACCATAGTTGTCTCAACAACAACAAATCAGAGTACCAAAATAAAAAGTATCCTTTTCATCATCATGTACAGAAAATAAATAAAACGTGGAAAGGTACAAGTAAGCACAAAGAACAAAACAGATGATAATCTCTAAAGGACTGAGCTGGGTCAAATCTCTCTCAAGTGCTAGATCCCTCACCCTAACAACCTTGCGGGGGAAAGAAAGGAAGAAGAGAAAAACAAAACTAGTCAGACATAAAGCCTGGTAAGTCCAATAATTACTAGCATGAGTGAAACAAAGAAATCTAGAAAAGATAATAAATTGAAGCTTAACATAGTAATTAAGAATAAGAGTATATTTTTACAAGACAGTCGATTGTCAAATTATTTAGTTTCTGCACCAATTTCTACAATTCATAAATTAGGATATAGCCTAATTCCACCCAATCGATCGACTCCTAACCAAAGTTGTGATAACCTATGCCAACTATAGCCTTTGGTTTATCAGACCCGACCCATCATCTCTAAGGACATAGCGAATACAACCGGTATCGCAGCGCCTTATCTTCCCTAATCGCTATGATGCACGCTCACCGCCCCGCCGGAACGCGCCCGTACCCACCATGTTTGGACCTCTTACTACACAATTCAGTATAAGCGTTTCTTCGCCTCCTCGTTAGACCTCGGTGTAGTGATAAAAAGGAATCCAGACTGATATGGATCCCCAACCAAAAATATGCGATTTAACATAAGTCACCCCTAGACTTAGTCCTTAATTTTAATTGGTCTCTTATTTTCCCTAATCAGTGTACTCTCACTGAAGGAACATACCAATACTACGAGCCTTTTATTTTCCCGAATCAGTCGTTGCTGCTAGAACGGACTCCAACTACACTTGCTTATTAATTTATATAATTAAACTTAACGTCAATCTTAAGCTTATTAATAAGCCTATATTCCTTCATGTGACTTTTCTATCATTTCATAGGTTGTATGTAAACTTTAATTTACAAGTTGTAAACAAACATCTCTTTTGTTTAATTTAATTGTACAACCTAACCTCCATCATTTTCCATTATCCTAATGTCATTTATTCAGTTATCAATGTTATAGTTCAATTTCTCTTTTACTGCACAATTTCAATTAAGCCCATTTTATCCTTTTTATACATATTTCTTATTATTCTCCAACTACGCTATTATTGTCCAATCTCATGTTTTTACCCAATTTGCGCACAATTAAGAAAGGATGAAAGGTTTAGGCTCAAGAAGGTCTAAACTCAATGACAAAAATAAAAAGAAAATGGCTTAGGCGCACGCATGGCCTAGGTTCAGACAGTCAAAAATAGATCTAAAATAAAAACAAGGCTGCTATAGAGCTGTAATAATATTACATACGAAGAGCAACGGTATAGATGACTGAATAAAACTACAGTAGCAGATTTACTGGAAAAAAAACAGAAGGAGGATAGAAGCAGATTTAGATTTAAACAGAAAAGAGAATAGAAATCTACAACTTATTATACTATCAACCTCAATTTTACAACCTCAATTTTACTAAGTCTTGCAATTACTGAAATACACTCAAAAATTCTATGCAATCCAAATCAAGTCCCCATAGACAATCTCTAGTGTTAGGGATTGCGGAATGGATTGTTAAGGCAAAAGAAACACTAGAGGGAGGGTGAACAGTGTTTTTGAGAATTTAAACAAAATCTAAACTTATATGAACTACTATATGAATCAAACACCACAGAAACAATCACAGACACAGAATCAAACACAAATGCAAAGATAAACAAAAATAAAGTACAAAAAAGGAACACATTGGATTTTATACTGGTTCGGAATTGCTCCTACGTCCAGTCCCACGCAACGCTGGATTGCGCAAAGTTTTATTACTATATCAATATCCAATTACAATCCTCCTTGATTTCACGGCTACAAGGGATACCACTGATTCCACACACACACTTGATCAAGTATACCTTCCTCGATTTCACGGCTATAAGGGATACCACCGATTACCCGTCCTTTAATTCACGGCTACAAGGGATACCACCGATTCATTTACAAGACCCAAACAATTACAAACAACCTTATAACTCTTCAATAGCGATTCAAAGAGTAAAGAGTAGAGAGTGTAGAGAGAAGAAGATTAGTGAACACAGAATTGAATTTTGCAGAGTATAGGTGTAGAAATCATAAAAATGATAAAGGATAATGGTGTAATGAAACAGAATGAAAATGGAGAAGAAGAAGTGATTAAAAATTCGAAATCACCCCCTTTGTATATTGTGTGAAAGGTTGCAACGTCTCAGAACCATCACAAATAGTGAAAAGACACTTCCATTCAAATTTGAAAAAATGACAGTTATATGTCGATATGTATATATATGTATGTCGACATATATGTGTACAAAGTTGAAATTTGAAAAAATTTCAAGTGATTTGATATAAACATAATTCTGTAAATTCTTGTATTAAAATATAGTATTATAAATAAATATTATAAAGCGGAAAATCATATAGAAACATAAATATAAAATATATAAATATATTTATAAAATTATAAGTTTAAAATTACAAATATAAAATATATAAAATTTATAAAGTATAAACTTATAAAACTTAAGTTTAAAATCAAACAAAAATAGAAAATAAAATAGAGAAGAAGGGGATTGAAGATAGAATTCAAAAACAGAATTTGAAAATCAGAATTTGAAATTAATTTGAACCTGGAGTGCTATTCAGAGTCTGACATAATCTAGACTCTATAACTATATTTATCTTGAACTATTTAAATCTTGAATACTCATGAGTTTTGAAATATCTCTGATTTCTGAATCTTTAACATATTTAAAACTGTACAGTCTTCAGTAATAATTCATGTATATAAATCCTGCATATGTGTATATATATTCTAGATAGAAGTGTTAGTATATATTTTGTAATCAATTAATATTGAAATAAGGTTGTTGTCATCAAAACTCCATTCTCCAACAATATCCCCTTTTTGATGATGACAACCTTAGTTTATAAAATATCATACCTGTATATACATGTTGATGATGATCCTTCAAATCTCCCGCTGTCTATATGAATCCTATAAACTATGTCTATATTTTATAATTTCTCCCCCTTTGGCATTATCAAAAAGAAACTCTAAAACTGCTCCTCCTAAATCGTATAACTATCCAAACATATCTTATAATTAAATCTATACTAAATTTCTAAGATATATGAATAACTCCCCCTGAATCCTAAATCTATTTATATATCCTAGCATAAAATACTCCCTCTAAATCCATGCTATAAATGATCCTAATAATTAAATATAATTATCCCTGATTTTGATTCTAATCCTAAAAGATTATAACTCTCCCTAAAATTATGACTATACTAAATAGAAGGATAATAAAGTTAGCAATCCAATCAATATTAAATCAAACAATCAATCCGAACAAGTATTTCAACCAAGCAATTCAAGCAATCAATTCAAGCAAGTAATTCAAGCAGTCAATTCAAGCAATCAACTAAATCAACCAACTTATATGTTAATAAACACTTCTTGAACCTCCAACTATCCTAGAAACTATAAAACTCCCCCTTAATCTAATACCCTTAATCTAATACAAGACTAAACCTATCCTAAACTCTAATTCCCATAAAACTATAGTAAGACTTTAATCCAGACTAAGAAATAACTATGATAAAATATCCTTAAAACTATGATATAAGTTAAGTAAAGCAATTTACTCCAAACAGTCAGCCAATTTAAGTTTTGTTGTCACAAAACATTAATTCAAATAAATTCAAAGCTAAACATTTATTATAACTTCTATTTATCCTAAAAACCTATAAGACTTCTATTAACCATAAATGCATAAGTATATTTCTAACACACCCGTCAATCACTAATGAAATTCAACCATGTCAAACAATTCAATCAAGCCAATCAATTTAATCAAGCCAAACAAGTCAATAATGAAATGCAACTTATGAAATGATATATTTAAATGAAATGCAACGTATGATGTAAATGATTTTGATTTGAAATGCAATTGTATTTTATAATAATGATGTTTGACATGAAATAAGATCTGTAATGATATTATGGTAATAATATATAAAATGATTTTATGATGATATGTATTTTTATAAAAGATACTTAAAGTAATATCTAACTATTATGCATATAATAAATTATTTGAATCAAATAAGGATAATGTTAATTTCTAGACTTAGGTTAATTATACTTATGAAAGTGATTGAAATAATAAAAAAGGAAAGAATTTAATTTAAAAAATATTCATGATAACTAGTAAAATATTCAGAATAATTCTATGGAAAGTGTTAAACCAAAAATGGGTTCTAACACCCAAACAAACGACAAATTGAAGAAAATTATAAATAGAAACCACAAGAACACACGGTTTATAGTGGTTCAGCGTTAAAGAGCCTACGTCCACTTTATACTTTGTTGCTCGATGATTTGAATACAAATACAATACTGAATTGCACTCAATCTCACTTATACAATGGATAATTTCACTCAATCTTCGATGAAATGTGCTTCGAAAGTTGATGGTGATCTGAATGAAGCAATGAAATTCGGTGGTTATGAGGGTTGGAGTCAAGATTTTTCCAAAGGATCTTTCAAATGAAGTGTTTTGGTGTATTTATAGGCTGTAATCCCAACCGGTTTGGGTGCTACGTGGCCTCCATCTCATGAGATCCGGATCTACATGCTTCATGATGATGCCAGCGCATTGAAAACATGGGTTAGTGGAGTGAAACCGCCCCGGACCTTCAGGAGATCATGGAGCGTAATTGCGATGGAGCTGATCATCGGTTCAGATCGGAGGCGTGTTGTACAGTTCGAATCAGATATCCACATCACCGAACCGACCCGTATTTTGGCACCTGGAGCTTGCTTGAATCACGGAGGCGTTAGAGGAACTGGCTCCAACCAAGGGAGGCCGATCCGATCCGAGGCTTGTCTGCTGCATCTCTCACTCTTGAACACACTTATCATTTGATCCTTTAGCTTTGTGTAGCCTAACCACAAAGTAGGCTAACATTTTGCCCCTCGAAACATACGCTTATTGGGAATGAAAGTGTGCTTCGAAATGGTCAACTTATTTACTTATGAATCGGTGCCAATCGGCAGTTGCTTCCATCTATCCATAGAGTGATGATAATTCATGAAGTCATATTTCTTGGTATGTAGGGTGCCTATAAATACGCCATATAATTAGAAATCATCTTTATTATTCTTCACTGGTTCCAAGATTTTATCTGAAGCCTAAGAAATTCCTCCAGGTAATCTCTTCGTTGTGCTCACACATAAATCTTGATAATTTCTTTGGTTTTCATTTGTTCATTTTTTTTTGGTGTTGTTATAATCACCGGGTTGGAAATCGTATTTCGGTTTGGATCGTCTTGACCTTTCCTTCCTCGTTTTCAGTTCAACATATTGATGGACTAAAAGGCTTTGGGCTTATTTTCTGGATGGATCCACTTAGGCATCGGGGCCCACTGGAATACGAATAGCTCCTTTGCTTCTACATAAAGCGGCGGAACCCTTCTCTCTTCCTCTATTCTTTTCATTTTCGTACCCCCAATTTTAATATAAGCTCTAATTTCCCCAATTCTCAGAGATTCTTCCATCTTCCTAAATCGAATTAATAGGTGGGACTTTGATTCTTGCTTCCTTCAATTTTATTCAAACTAGGTCTGAAAATAGAACCGATTTAGTTAATTCACTCTAGTTCGTTCTCAATCTCGACGTCGATGTCTTCTGATCCGCCGTCGCCATCGCTGGCGGCTACGTTGCCACCTCGAAGCAATGGGGAAGACGATCTGAGTGCGTGTGTTGTGAGGATCAGTTCATGAGCATGTCATCGATCCAGATTTTCGGGAAGACAATGGATCCACAGCACTTAATGAAGTGATAAAGAGGAAGAAGGAGATTAGAATGGGGGAGTGTACTAGCACACGACGTGGCGGATAAAGTCAAAGCAATTGAAATAAATCATGCGAAACCGGTTCAGATCGAATGGACGTGGAAGGAGTTGAAACTCATCCAAACATACACATATAAAGAGGTGTTAGTGACGTGGGATCGGTTCGGATTGAAAACTTCTGAGAGATGGAACCAGCTTTCCAGAAAGATGTTCCGGTTCGGATCGGGGCTAAACGATCCGAACAATTTTGGCTTTATCGGGGCCGATCCAATTTTAGTCTCCTTCCTTTTCCGAACCGAGCCAATGTGCTTGTATGAGTTTTCCAGCTTCATCATGACATCCGTATTATGAACTTCCGAACCGATCCACCTGAGATGATCACACCCGAACCGATCCGATATCAATAAAAATTAAACATAAGTAGGTTCCAACCAAATTAATCAAAATTTAAATAAAGCCCGTGAACTCGCAAACAGTTAGGATAGAGCCCCCTGAACTAAACTGTCTGGATTTAACGAGTGCATGACTGCTTTCCATACAACTTTACTTCCCTTTTAATCTTGTCTTCTCTTATTTCAACGTTGCACATACCTACACAACTTAGTGCACATACACATGGGGGGCACGGGCAATTATACTCTAATTTCTGTTATTGTTTCTTCGATAGTTCAGCAGCTATGATTGAAAGACGCTCACTTAGGTTAGCATAGAAAAGAGAAGCCACAGGAACATCTGAAAATCCTATCGTCGAAGATATACCCCCCACTTCAGATCTGGAATGGGATAGTGAGGGTCCGGACTACGAAATGGAGAATCATGAAAATGAAGCATCCTTCGGAGATGACGTCTCTTTAGGCGAGGAAGAAGAAGGAGGTGTAGGAGATAGTCGTGCTCCAGATGAGTTAGAGAATGTTATTATCGTGGAGAATCCCAATGATTTTGTCACATCAACAGTTGATAATGACAAACTTGTGCATATATGTTTAAAGCATGGAATTCTCCGAAATGACACCAAACTGCCCACTGGAACGGATCGTTCCCATAGTCCTCTCGAAGGGTACATGGCGATCAGTAGGTTGATGTGTCTCATTGGGGTGATACCTCCATTCTCGCTATTTGTCGTTGACTTTATGAGACAAGTGTGAATTGCTCCAATCCAACTCCTATGCTTATATGTACACCTTGTATATTACTTATAGGGAGATTCTAGGTACAGAGCTCACTTTCAAGACGTTCATTTCTTCTATAATTCAAGCATAGAACCCAGGATACCCCTTCCTTTGTATATTTTGAATCGGTGCCAAATAGAAAAATCATAACCATTCCATTTAGCAGCAAAGTTGGTGATCCAAGACTTGAATGGTTCTATATCAAGCAGCAACCAGGATGTGCCAAGATATGGCTTAAATCAAGTAAAGACATTGGCCTTCGAGTTCTAGTTTCGATCTCCACTATAAATGTATTAACTGTCGTTCATTTTCCCTCGCAGCCTCCAACCCGAAACAGGAAACGCACCAGGTGTACTATGATCGCTTGAATCGATTACTCAATGATGATCAAATTTTTTTGACCATCAGAGACTGCTTAGTGGATGAGTACCTTCATCGGCATCGCTTGGTTGTTATAACTCGTAGCATAGGCCACGGCGAAGGTCCTTATGTGTATATACCTCGAATCGAGGGGCCAATTGAAGTTTTACCTGAGCATGGAGAAAGTTCGAAGGATCCACCGATGCCTCAAAAGATTCCTTCTCCCTCTTCAACTCAAGATGATAAATTAGCGAACATTCATGTTAAAGATAAGGATAAATACATCACTCCTGAGGATGCGGCTACCCCTGAAAACCTGACTTCTCCAACAGGGCTGCCACCAACCAAGTCTCAAGGCAATGGCTCTCTAACGGATGATTCCATATACCAGGGTTTGGGGGGACTCCCCTTGCCCGATGCCATTTATACGTCAGAAGAATTTAGAACAGATCCTCTTACTTTCACTTCCGAAGAAGAAGTAACCCCTGTAAAGGCCGGGGAAACTGCCCAAACTGGCCTAACTCCAGGCTTTGGTCTGTTAGGGGGGAAATCACTTAGGATATACACAACACTCTAGCACTGCACATCACAGCACTTGTGGTTTATATTAATTCTAACACTTTCTTGTTCCGTTTTATAGGACAAATGGGACATCCTCGTTACTACATGAGAGATGTTTGCTCGAGCATGCCCCCAGTGGATTCTGGAGCAGGGCATGATCAACATGAAAGTCGGGGCAGAGATGACAAGAGGAATCGACCTTCTCAACCTCATCGGTCCTCCGATTCTCGATCCCCGCATCATAAAGATTCAGATAAGCATAAGAGTCAACCAACGCATTGAGAAGGAGATAAGCATGCCCCCAAGCTTCCTTCTTTGTCTAAAGATAAAACTCATCAAGACAAACCTTCGAAGAAAGGGCCTGATTCAAAAGGGAAACAGCAGGAGCAAGGGAAAGAAACAGAGAAGAGCACGTCTATTGTGCCATCGAGACGTCACAATATTGACATTACTACTACAAGGCCGGATATGCTCGATGATGAAACCAAGGCCAAACTAGAGCTTTTAAAGAAATCGTTTCCTGATCATCACTTTGAGAACATGTATTTCCTTCCATCCCTCAAACCATTGGATTCCGACTGGGAAATTGTAGTTAAGGCCAAAATTGACGAAGCAGATACTCAGTACAGAGAGATGAAGAGGTATGCACGGACCTTGTCCAGGATCATTAAGGACTTGTTGGCCGATGTAAAGACCATGAAGGATGCTGCCGAATATGACACAAAATCTATTGAAAACTCCGAGAAGGATCTCGAGGACGCTCAAGCCAAACTTGCTCGTGACGCAGACACTTATAAGAAACAATTTGAGGAAATACAAAAGCGTCACCATGCTGGGCTCGACTCCCATAGCCAGAAGCGCATTGACTTAAAGAAACAAGTCGAGAATGCCAAGTCTGAAAGCACCGCTGCGAGGTTGGCTTGTACTCGTCTTGAACAGGAGAAAAACGAAGCTGGCGAGGAAGAATGTAGAGCTAGAGGCTAAACTTCTGGAGGCAGGGACGTGAGCAACTCTCGCTGAAGGGAATGCAGATGTGTCTCTAAGACAAGTCGAGGAAACCAATGCATAACTTGAGGCATGTTGAAAAGAATTGGATGGAAGTGCCAAGACCATGATAGGATTCTTTGCTCAAGTGATCCGACATCGAAATATTGCATGGATTAAAGATTACCCCACCACTCTGGTATATGTATGGGATCAGCTGGTCGAATGGGAAAAAGAAGAGCTCAAAGTAGGCTCAATTGACGAGAATAAGCTTATAGAGAAGTATTTGAGGGGTGAGGAAGCGACGCGCTTGGCTGAAGGACGTAAGCTTATTGCTGCTATTACGTTGGAGGAGAAGCTCCAACTTAAAGGAAAACACACTGTTGAAACTGGGTTGTCATCTGTAGCTAGCGGGATCGCTGAGTCGGAGGAGTACGATCCTGAGAATCCAGGGATTCCACAAGTACATTTTCTGTCCCCGATCATTGAAACAGCCTCGGAGACTCCCGCTACTCACATGGAAAAATCATCAGAAGGTATCTCTACCTTTTCACCCCAATTCGTCAGGGCTATCTCAACATTCCATCGTATCATTGGACAATCGATTGAGGAACATCCTTTATCTCCTGAGCTAATAACCGTTACTTCTCATCCTGTAGGTGCGAAGACATCTAAGAAGATTGACGATCGACCAGAAGAGGCTACTGAAGCAAAGTCTGTCGAGAAGGCGTAGGAGAAAAATGATGAAGCTACTAGTTCTGAACCTGCGGGGGACATTGAGGGCAAAGAAAGCGGGGTCACTGACAAAACTCTTCTACCTACTAGCACCGAAACGCCCAAAGATGGGGACATAATAGATGCCTTGAAAGATGATGGTGGGGATGATGGACATGAGGAAGATGATGACGTTATCATGACTGTAGGTTCGGCGGATGCTGATGATACGACCTTAGCCGATATGAAAGCGAAACAAGACAAGCGTATGGAGGTCAAAGTTGAGGAATTAGATCCTGAGAGTTTTAAACCCCTTGCAATAGTCCCTCCTGGTTCAAAGATAGTTTTCAAGATTCCAACAAGATCAATCATCGAAGAGCTCGCTAAAAAGTCTTCTACTGATCCCAGCACTCCAATTCAGGGAAAAAGAAGCCGAAGCGTTTCTTTTCTGAAGCCGAAAAAGAGGCAAGAGATGCTCTTAAGCTGCCAAGAAAGGGAAGTTCACTCCAATGCCAAAGTGAAAGGCAGTCCTATCATTTGTTTATGCTTTCATCTGGCCGGTTGTTGTCATAGCAAGTACGACCCTCGCATTTTTGTTTAGTCCCTCTGTATGAACCTGCAACCATGTGAATAAAGTAGCTCGTTTCCTATAATGTCAAATACTTGCAAATTTGTCATTTATTTTAGTTAAGTTCAGTAGTGGTCCACGTGCTACTGAGTATAATGTGCAGAAATCACTGCTTAATTAAATAATCGATAACAGAGGGTGTGATGTATATATGTATGCCCCCAATCAATCTTGAATAAAGTGCCTGTCCAGGGCTTGTTCGAGATTGATTAGGTTCGGCTCTGAATAGCCCCTACCTTTTGGTGGGGCTTGGATTCCTTTTCAGTGGCACTTATTCTTAGTACCTTTATACTCTTCTGTCGTGTTGTAACACCCCACCTCCGCCAGGGTCACTCTAAGAAAGTACACTGGATTTGGAGGGGCGTTTAACCGGGTAAACATGCATGAAGACATCACAAGACAGAACATAAACAGATATATATATAAGTAAAACAGAGTAAGTAAAGCAGCGGTAAAATTAAAACCATTTCAAAACCCAAGTTAACTTACATGAAAATACGAAGTCATCATTTTTCCAACTACTACAAGTCTAGAAAACATAAACTGAAAGTAACATAAGTAAATTAGTATTCCCCAAAGATAACAGTGGTGTAGCCATAGCAAAGATCAAGTCCAAACCGTACATGAGCTGTCAGTAAAGCAAGCCAAAGATCCAAGCTAGGTGCAAGTGTTCCCTCCCTAAGAACCTGGGGGGGAAACGGAAGGAAAGAGGCGAAACAAAACGGGTCAGTCATAAAGACTGAGTAAGTCCTACCTACTATTAGTTTGAAAACTAATAAAGTTAACTAACATGCGAAAGTGAGATTAAACATAAGGATAATAACTGGACTAGCATGATGATAAGATTACAAGGTAAATCAGGTGTGGCATCGCATATACAAGGTTAAATGTTGCACAAATAGTACTAGTATTCTAACCCAAGTCAAGTATAACAAGAAATGATCCCTTGGCCCAATAAGGCCCAATATCATGAGGTGACCTAAGTCCAGGCCCAACTACACGTTCTAGTCGATCGGCTCAATATAAGCCTAACTCGCCAAGTGTCGGTGTCATACGGTCCAATCACGAGATGTAGTCGACTGTGCTAGGTCCACCCTAAGGTGTATCCGGGCCCTAGGGTGCCAACCACTGACACGAAAACAAGCACGCACAGTCCAAGCCTACTGGTGCCCAAGTCTGTCTTTCATCCCCGGACCATGTGCACGACCATGGTCCGCCGGAATCTACTATGGCGCACCTACTTTTGTCGTCGTTTTGGTCGCTTACAATCCAGCCCAGTAATCGTGCCCCACCCCTAGCCTAGTCCCTAGGGTATCCCGATACTCTCAAGTGGGTTACTGCTGATAAGGACCGCGTAACTAGGGTTTCTAGTGGGTTAAGTGTGGTTAACCCTATCCAAACCATGTATCAAGTTGGTTAAGTGTACCCAAGTGGTTCATGACTTAACCCTATCAATCCATCATGTTTAACTGGTTAAGTATTCAAGTGGTCCATGACTTAACCCTATCATGTGGCATTAATTACTTAGTGCACCCAACCTCTCACATTAGACTGACAGTTTGCGGCCACTGGTTAGGCCGGTCGGTTCCGGGCAGGTTTCTGCCGCAAACTGAGTCTAACCTCGGGTTTTTAGGTGCGTTGTGACCAACTACTCACATTGGGTCCTATTGTTTGTAGCTACTAGTTAGGCCGTTCGGTTCCGGGTAGATTTCCGCTACAAACTCAACCCTACCTCGAGTTGGTCACTTCATGTTTACTACATGTCATGTCCACATTCATGTTTTCAAGCATAATCACATGTCAACTTTCATGTCATATTTTCAAACTATGTTTCATGTCATTTAAGTTTTCCTAACTACCCATAACGTATTCCCAACGCACGTAAATTCGCATCAACGTAAATACATCAAAGAGGGAATATAACAACATGACAAAGGGGCATAGGATAGCAAATTAGTCGCAAGTCAAACATGGTGATGTTTGAGGCAAAGGTTTACTACACAACTTGCATATGGGATTATTAGCCTCAAAACATGTATGATAGCATAAAGGTGGTTTGGCCTCAAACATGAATCTAGCATAAAGGTGATTTGGCCACAAACATGACAATAACTATCATAGAGTGACTATCCTAACTTGCATAACAAATAGGTTCAAATGTCATCATATGCATGTTAAGGGACATGAGGAGTAAAGGTTTGTTAACATGCATAAGTCATAATCCCAAAATAAAGCTCATAGCTTTATACCCAAAAAGTCAACATGAATGGTACTAGGCTCATGATAGTTCCACAATCATAGGTCAAGAGAGACATGAAATAGGTTTATGCATACAATGATAGGTTCAAGGCAAATATTGCACTTAGGTCCACTTCCAATCTACACATATGTGGCATTAAACTTAGCAAATAAGTGCTACATGGTCATAGATGGCATAGGATGATAACTAGTGATTCGCATATAGCATCCTATGCAAGTTAACATAAGGGTTATGAGAGTTTCTATGTTGTATTATGCAACATTTCCAAACAAAGGTCATAGCTTTCTATCCACAAAGTCAAGGTGATAGCTTTACAAATATACATAGAACAAACCTATGCATAACATGATAGATTTAAAGCACAAATCATACTTAGGCCCAAACTCAAACTTGCAACATGTCATATTTTAACTTCATAGTTTAAATCTAAGAGTAGAGTAGGGCTTACAATGCTATGAAGACTAGAATCAATATAAAATAAGATTGAGACGAAGCCACACTAGCAAATCCGCAAATAAAATAAGATCCACTCCAAGCCTTTGAGAGATAAGAAGAAAGACCCTTGTTTTGTTGAAGAAAGGTTGCACTTTGGCCTTGAATCAAGCTTAGAACACTTAAGCTTTCATGGAGAAGAGAGTGGAGGCCATGACATGAAGGTGGAGGCCATGATGAGGGAACATTTTGGCATACTCTAGTTGTAGGAATGATTAATGAGGGTTTAGGCTAGGTCTAGGGGTCTTTTTATAGAGATTTAGGTTAGTTTAGGCCATAGGATTTACCCCAAATCAGATCTGAACAATCAAACCACGTCGGAAGCTTCCAGAACAAGACCAGAGACAAGGGCAGGTGCACCAAGCCAAAATGGCTCGGCCACCCGTGTCGACAGGGGTTTCGATTGGGCAGTCGACACCACCTGGGGTGTGTCGACACCCAAGTCGACTCCCATGTCGACTTGGGGTGCTGGGCGGGAATTTTCCCGCCCAGTCTGTTTTGTCTCCAGATTTGATTTTTGAACTGATTTTCTGAACTTGGAATTTTATGAAAACTTCATCGGGCCATAACTGGGTCATACGGGCTCCGATTTACGAAATTTCGGACTCTATTTCGCGTATTTTTCCGAGACGAACGCAATGGCACAGCCCGTTTCCCTTGATTCAAATTATAAAATTTAATTCTGCCTTGATTTATGTTATAACATGTTATTAAAATTCGGGTTGTTACATTCTCCCCTCCTTAAAGGATTTCGTCCCCGAAATCTCCAAGTTAGGAAGAACGTATCCTACCATCCATCATCCATCTACTCAAAACATCATCCACAAGTAATCATTGTACTTAACAGATTTCTAATGTTGTATGAACATATGCAAAAGTGTGTGTATATGTACCTATCTAATGCAATCAGTAAACCTCCTTAATGCAAAATATGTTTGTGAAATGAGTCCATATGTATGCAAATCCCTAACATAACTTATAATCTCTATATGAGTGCACATAACATCCTCCCATATGCAACATCCATGTGATAGCATAACATGTTTCATCCATGAATAAGCATAAACACTCATGCATATGCAATATGAAAGTGTGTGAGTCAATCTTAGTGCCTAACGTGTATCATGCATCCACGAGTAACCACTTGCAAACACTTGCAACCACTTGAAAACATCAAGCATAACATGTTTCAAACACATGTTTACATCCATAGGGTTTCTACCTAAGGTTCTCATGACAAGATTAACGAAATAACAAGATAAACAAGATAAACATGGATAGCAAAAGAAAGATAGGAAAAGAGATCGAGAATTGTATCTTCAAAAAGAAATGGGTGAAGCGCGCGCTTCCTCTCCACGGTTTTCCAAGTTGCGTCCTCCTCGGCTTCACCCCACTAAACTTTTACTAACTTGACTTCTCGATTCCTCAGCTTCTTGATCTCCGTTCCTAAGGTACGAATCAGAACTCTCCTCTGTATTGCTTCCTTTTCCACTTCCACGTCATCAAGAATACTGGGCTCAACCATTTCGGCTGACTCATGCAAACACTTTTGGAGATGCAAGACATGAAAAACATTGTGTACCCCGGCCAGCTTCTCGGTCAATTCCACCTTATAAGCCATCTGCCCAGTCCTTCTCGATGATAGGGGAGGGTCCAACAAACCTCGGTGCTAGCTTCCCCACTGCTCCAAAACGAACCACATTCCGCAAAGGAGAAACTTTCATAAAGACCATATTCCCAACTTCAAACTCCAAATCTGTCCTTCGCTTATCTGCATAGGATTTCTGTCTGTCTTGGGCTGTTTTCATCCGTCTTCGAATCAACTCAACCTTCTCGGATGTGTCCCTTATCATGTCGGGCCCACTTATAAGCTTATTTGTCGTCTCCCACGAACATATTGGTGACTTGCACGGCCTCCCATGCAAAGCTTCGAATGGTGCCATTCCTATGCTTGCCTGGTAGCTGTTATTATAAGCAAACTCCACAAGAGGAAGGTGATCTTCCCAAGTGCCGCCAAAGTCAAGAATGCATAGCCTCAACAGATCTTCTAGCACTCTATTCACCCTTTCGGTCTGACCATCCGTCTGGGTGTTAGGCCGTACTTAGATTCAATCGCGTACCCATCGCTTCTTGCAGACTATTCCAAAACTGGCTAGTGAAAATTGGGTCACGATCGCTAACTATGCTAGAAGGAACTCCATGCAATATGTACTATCTCTCGAAGATAAACAGATGCTGGCCATGATGCGGTCCTCTTGCTCTTCACTGGAATGAAATGAGCGCTTCTCGTCTCAACAAACAAGGGGCTCAAAGTCAACCTTTTCCCTACTTAGCACATTAGCTACAATATTACCCTTGCCAGGGGTATAAGCTATATCGAAGTCATATGATGCCAAGAATTCCATCCACTTCCTTGAGATGTGTAGCATGCTCTTCCTCGTCCTTTGAGAAGATCAGAATATCATCCACGAAAACGACCATAAACTTGTTAAGGGACTCCCGAAACACTCTATTCATCAAATCAACGAAGTATGCGGGTGCATTAGTCAAACCGAATGGCATAACAAGCCATTCAAAGAATCCATCTGGAGTCCTAAACGCAGTCTTGTCAATACTACCTTCAGCCACTCTAAGCTGATGGAATCCGTTGGCTAGATCGAGCTGAGAGAAAACAGAAACACCAACAAGCTGGTCAAAGAGATCATCAATCCTCGGTAACGGGTGCCTATTCTTCTTTGTCAGCTTGTTTAACTCATGAAAATCAACATATAGACGAAGCGAACCATCCGCCTTAGTAGCGAATACCACTGGAGCACCCCATTCAGAAATGCTTCGCCCAAAGAAATTTTCTCCAGCAACTTCTTGACTTGCTTACTAAGCTCTCTTCTTTCTCGCGGGGCCATGTGCCTAACTGGCAATGAAACTGGCTTGGCATTATCAGCCAGATAAATGCGGAAATCTATCTCGCGTTTAGGGGGTAACCCCTTCACCTCATCAGAGACATCTGGATATTCTCGGACCACCCTCACAAATTGAAGATTATCAATAGACGAGTCGAGGGATTCAAGATAACATAACATGACGGGACCCTTAGGATCACAAGAAATCTCTAAGGTATGACCAAGACGAGTCATAAGCCTCACTACCCTATGCTCACAATCAAGAATGGCTCCATAACTGGACAACCAATCCATGCCCAAAATCAACTCGTATCCCATGAACCCGAGAACATGAGCATTACACACGAATTCTACACTCAGGATGGAGATTTTCAAATCCATCAAATCACAGATAGATGGGCGGAACCTCCAATTGGATTTGAAACATAAACGGGATCTCCAACTAAACTAGTACTAAGGTGCAAACTTTCAACAACATCAAAAGAAATAAAGGTATACGATGCGCCAGAATCAAATAAGGTACGAACAGAAAAACCAGAAATGTAAACAAGACTTTCTATAGAAACACTAACTTGATCAAGAGCTGGAAGAGCGAGGAGAGCCTGCAACTGTCCTCTAGAGGGTCCTGCTTGCTGAGCTTTCCCTTGCTTCTTGGGGCAATCCTTGCTGAGATGTCCAGACTCTCCGCAACGAAAGCATTCGCCCAACTTCCTCTTCTTCTTCCTACAATCTTTGACAATGTGTCCAGTGATCCCACAGAAATTGCATTTCCTCTTCTTTCTTGACTTGTTGTTCTTGCTGTTGTCGTTGTTGTTCTTGTCTCCTTTCCCAGACTCTACCTTCTTTCCTTGAGACTCATTCGCCTGAACTTCCTTCTTGCCACTCCTATCTTCCTCTTGAAGCAGGGCCGTGTTCACCAAACTCTTGAAGGTCGCCCCCATGGGGATTTGAGACATGGCCAAACCGCGCAATGGCTCGTTCAATACTAGAGCAAAGTGTAGGGCCTTCTTCTGAGCTGTGTTAACCAAGTCTAAACCGAACCGAGCAAGTTGACTAAACTTATCCATGTATTCCCTAACGTTCATGTCCCCTTGCTTTAGAGATAGGAACCTCTCCATATGAAGGTTCTCCTCTGTTGTCGATAAAAAACTTAGTCCAAACCTTCTTCTAAACTCATCCCAAGTCTCAATTGGTTTAGTAGTGGTGGTGACTACCCACCACTAAGCAGCTTCCCCTTTCAATAGCCATACCGCCAACAGAACTTTCCTACGATCTTCTACATCAAAGATAGCAAAGAGGTATTCAGTTTCCTTTAACCAGTTTCTTGCCTCAACAGAAGTCTCCGTCCCAACAAAATTCTTGCAACCCATCGCCTTAAAGTCCTTGCAAGTCTTCACGAAGTCCGCTTGTGGATGCTGAGGGGGGAGGAGGAGAAACCTCAGCTACGGGAGGAGGAGGAATGTCCGCGGGGCCGGCTTCATTCGCCCTTGCCTCCATGTACCTCCTAAACCAACCAGGTACTTGTACGCCTTCCGGGATGGCAAAATTAAAAGCCATACTGAAACGAAGAAAAAGATAGATTCAAAACGAAGAAACGAAGGATAGTGCTAATGGCTTTTTGGGAATAGCCTCTTTTAAAATAAACTAGACTTTTTCTTGGAAAAATACTTCTTGAAAATTGGTTTTGAAAATAGTTTTTCAAAAGAGTTTTAAAAACCTTTTGCTCAATCTCGTAAACCTTATGCTCTGATACCAAATGTAACACCCCACCTCCGCCAGGGTCACTCTAAGCAAGTACACTGGCTTTGGAGGGGCGTTTAACCGGGTAAACATGCATGAAAATATCACAAGACAGAACATAAACAGATATATATATAAGTAAAACAGAGTAAGTAAAGCAGCGGTAAAATTAAAACCATTTCAAAACCCAAGTTAACTTACATGAAAATACGAAGTCATCATTTTTCCAACTACTACAAGTCTAGAAAACATAAACTGAAAGTAACATAAGTAAATTATTATTCCCCAAAGATAACTGTGGTGTAGCCATAGCAAAGCTCAAGTCCAAACCGTACATGAGCTGTCAGAAAAGCAAGCCAAAAATCCGAGCTAGGTGCAAGTGTTCCCTCCCTGAGAACTTGGGGGGGAAACAGAAGAAAAGAGGCAAAACAAAACGGGTCAGTCATAAAGACTGAGTAAGTCCTACCTACTATTAGTCTGAAAACTAATAAAGTTAACTAACATGCGAAAGTGAGATTAAACATAAGGATAATAACTGGACTAGCATGATGATAAGATAACAAGGTAAATCAGGTGTGGCATCGCATATACAAGGTTAAATGTTGCACCAATAGTACTAGTATTCTAACCCAAGTCAAGTATAACAAGAAATGATCCCTTGGCCCAATAAGGCCCAATATCATGAGGTGACCTAAGTCCAGGTCCAATTACACGTTCTAGTCGATCGGCTCCCTATAAGCCTAACTCACCAAGTGTCGGTGTCATACGGTCCAATCACGAGATGTAGTCGACTGTGCTAGGTCCACCCTAGGGTGTATCCGGGCCCTAGGGTGCCAACCACTGACACGAAAACAAGCACGCATAGTCCAAGCCTATTGGTGCCCAAGTCTGTCTTTAATCCCCGGACCATGTGCACGACCATGGTCCACCGGAATCAACTATGGCACACCTACTTTTGCCGTCGTTTTGGTCGTTTACAATCCAGCCCAGTAATCGTGCCCCACCCCTAGCCTAGTCCCTAGGGTATCCTGATACTCTCAAGTGGGTTACTGCTGATAAGGACCGCGTAACTAGGGTTTCTAGTGGGTTAAGTGTGGTTAACCCTATCCAAACCATGTATCAAGTTGGTTAAGTGTACCCAAGTGGTTCATGACTTAACCCTATCAATCCATCGTGTTTAACTGGTTAAGTATTCAAGTGGTCCATGACTTAACCCTATCATGTGGCATTAATTACTTAGTGCACCCAACCTCTCACATTAGACTGACAATTTGCGGCCACTGGTTAGGCCGGTCGGTTCCGGGCAGGTTTCTGCCGCAAACTGAGTCTAACCTCGGGTTTTTAGGTACGATGTGACCAACTACTCACATTGGGTCCTATTGTTTGTAGCTACTAGTTAGGCCGGTCGGTTCCGGGTAGATTTCCGCTACAAACTCAACCCAACCTCGAGTTGGTCACTTCATGTTTTCTACATGTCATGTCCACTTTCATGTTTTCAAGCATAATCACATGTCAACTTTCATGTCATATTTTCAAACTATGTTTCATGTCATTTAAGTTTGCCTAACTACCCATAACGTATTCCGAACGCACGTAAATTCGCATCAACGTAAATACATCAAAGAGGGAATATAACAACATGACAAAGGGGCATAAGGTAGCAAATTAGTCGCAAGTCAAACATGGTGATGTTTGAGGCAAAGGTTTACTACACAACTTGCATATGGGATTATTAGCCTCAAAACATGTATGATAGCATAAAGGTGGTTTGGCCTCAAACATGAATCTAGCATAAAGGTGATTTGGCCGCAAACATGACAATAACTATCATAGGGTGACTATCCTAACTTGCATAACAAATAGGTTCAAATGTCATCATATGCATGTAAAGGGACATGAGGGGTAAAGGTTTGTTAACATGCATAAGTCATAATCCCAAAATAAGGCTCATAGCTTTATACCCAAAAAGTCAACATGAATGGTACTAGGCTCATGATAGTTCCACAATCATAGGTCAAGAGAGACATGAAATAGGTTTATGCATACAATGATAGGTTCAAGGCAAATATTGCACTTAGGTCCGCTTCCAATCTACACATGTGTGGCATTAAACTTAGCAAATAGGTGCTACATGATCATAGATGGCATAGGATGATAACTAGTGATTCGCATATAGCATCCTATGCAAGTTAACATAAGGGTTATGAGAGTTTCTATGTTGTATAATGCAACATTTTCAAACAAAGGTCACAGCTTTCTATCCACAAAGTCAAGGTGATAGCTTTACAAATATACATAGAACAAACCTATGCATAACATGATAGATTTAAAGCACAAATCATACTTAGGCCCAAACTCAAACTTGCAACATGTCATATTTTAGCTTCATAGTTTAAATCTAAGAGTAGAGTAGGGATTACAATGCTATGAAGACTAGAATCAATATAAAATAAGACTGAGACGAAGCCACACTAGCAAATCCGCAAATAAAATAAGATCCACTCCATGCCTTTGAGAGATAAGAAGAAAGACCCTGGTTTTGTTGAAGAAAGGTTGCACTTTGGCCTTGAATCAAGCTTAGAACACTTAAGCTTTCATGTAGAAGAGAGTGGAGGCCATGACATGAAGGTGGAGGCCATGATGAGGGAACATTTTGGCATAGTCTAGTTGTAGGAATGATTAATGAGGGTTTAGGCTTGGTCTAGGGGTCTTTTTATAGAGATTTAGGTTAGTTTAGGCCATAGGATTTACCCCAAATCAGATCTGAACCATCAAACCACGTCGGAAGCTTCCAGAACAAGACCAGAGACAAGGGCAGGTGCACCAAGCCAAAATGGCTCGGCCACCCGTGTCGATAGGGGTGTCGACTGGGTAGTCGACACACCTTGGGTGTGTCGACACCCAAGTCGACTCCCATGTCGACTTGGGGTGCTAGGCGGGAATTTTCCCGCCCAGACTGTTTTGGCTCCAGATTTGATTTTTGAACTGATTTTCTGAACTTGGAATTTTCTGAAAACTTCATCGGGCCATAACTGGGTCATAAGGGCTCCGATTTACGAAATTTCGGACTCTATTTCGCGTATTTTTCCGAGACAAACGCAATGGCACAGGCCGTTTCCCTTGATTCAGATTTTAAAATTTAATTCTGCCTTGATTTATGTTATAACATGTTATTAAAATTCGGGTTGTTACACGTGTTGTCAGGTTAGAGTGCATTTAAGGCGGTCTTTTGTCGTGGTGCACCTTCACGCCTAAGGGACGTTGTCTTCCCGTCCTTTATACTCTCTCTCGAATCATGAGAGTTAGAATCTGGGATGTCATCTTCCTATCCTTTATAATATTGGTACACAAATGGTTATCTCGTTCGCTCTTGTATCGATTCAAATTTCTAGTGTACTACGCTTAGATCATAGCAATCACAAAAATACAAAAAGATTCAATGAGGAAAAGTAAATCACAAACGATATTTTTATAGTGGTTCGGCCAAGTCGTGGCCTACATCCACTTTATAATCTTTTGTTTATATTAACCAGACTTTTCTAGGCAAGTCGCGCCTTTTTACGTGGTTCGTAAAACAAAAGAAAACAATATAAACTTAAGTCAAGTATTGCCGCTAGTGTCGGGCATTACAATCTCTGGGAAACTCTTCACCATCCACGGTCGTTAACTTGAAAGCTCCTGCATCAAGTTTCCGTTGAATGGCATACGGTCCTTCCCACTTTGGACCTAAATGGACTGGAGGTGGGAAGACTCGTTTTAGTACTAAGTCTCTAGGCTCAAATGTTCGAGGACGAACCTTTCTGTCATAGTAGCATGCCACTTGGCGCCTGTGTCTCGAGGCACGCAAGTCTGCTTCATCTCTCTTTTCATCGACCATGTCCAAGGATTCAAGGAGAAGCGCTTTATTTGTCATCGGATCGTAATATGTCGTCATGTCAGAAGGAACTTTAAGCTCCAACAGAATTATTGCTTCTAATCCAAAAGAGAGTGAAAAAGGGGCATGACCCATTACCGTCTTGTAGGTTGTTCGATAAGCCCATAATGCTAATGGTAATTTGTCGACCCACATAGGTTTAGCCTGTTCCAATCGCTTCTTAAGGATGGACTTAATGACTTTGTTTATTGCTTCAACTTTTCCATTAGATTGCGGGTGAGCTACTGCGGTATATCTATAATCAATCTTTTACTTCTGGCAGAAATTTCTGAATTCTGTACTATTAAATTGGGTTCCATTGTCAGTTATGATGGTTTTTGGTATCCCAAATCGACAGATGATGTTCCTGACCATAAATTTTATCACCTGTTTTGTCGTGATCGTAGTTAGGGGTTCGGCTTCCGCCCATTTTGTGAAATAATGCACGACCATGATTGCATACTTTGCTCCTCCTTTGGTGATTGGTAAAACTCTGATAATGTCGACTCCCCATATGGAAAATGGCCATGGGATTACCATTGACTTAAGTTGAGTTGGAGGCGCTTTGGGAATTTTGGCAAACTTCTGGCACTTATCGCAGCGTCGTGAATAATCAGCTGCATCTCTGTTTATTATAGGCCAAAAATAGCCATACCACAATACTTTATTTGCCAATGTTTGGCTCCCGGTGTGGTCTCCACATTCACCTTTATGTACTTCTTTCAGTACACATTTGATGTCATCATGCGCTATACACCGGAGCAGAGGCACAGAGAATCCCTGGCGGTAAAGAACTTTGTCCTGTAAGACATATCTTGCAGCTTTACGAATTACAGCTCGTCTTTCACTTTTTTTGGTTGGGAGCGTTCCGTTTCTAAGGAAGTTCTTAATTGGTGTCATCCATGATTCCGTTTCTGGTTCAGTTTCCAATACTGAGTCGACTTCCATCTGATCGAAGCTTGGCGATTTCAGTACCTCTATTAGAACCATCTCTGTTTCTTCTGGGTTGTCAGAACTTGCTAACTTAGCCAGTCTGTCTACCTTCTGGTTTTCTATTCTCGGGATGTGAGTTATGCTGTAATGTTCCAGGTTGCCCAGTAACTCCTTTACTTTTTCAAGATAAGTGATGAGTCGAGGTCCCCTGGTTTCGAATTCCTTTCGAACTTGACATACGACTATTTTGGAGTCACAGAATATGTCCAATATTGTTACCCCTAATTCCTTAACGAGTTTTATCCCGACAATCAGGGCCTCATATTCGGAATCGTTGTTGGTGGCAGAAAATTCCAACCGCAAGGCATAGTAAATAGACCGTCCTTCAGGAGTAGTTAAAACAACTCCGGCGCCGGACCTTCGATCATTCTTAGCCCCGTCTGTATACAACTTCAAAGGACTAAGTTTTAAATTCTGTTCTGAGGGGTTAACTTTATCATCCAATGCATCCTCCTTGGGGATAGTGAATTCTGTTATGAAGTCAACTAGGGCTTTCCCCCTTATTGATCTCCATGGCTGGAAATTTAAATTGAACTGTCTCAATTCGATGTTCCACTTGAGCAGTCGTCCTGACGCTTCAGGTCGTTGCAGCACCTGTCTAAGTGGTTGATCAGTG
Source organism: Allium sativum (assembly GCA_030737875.1). NCBI lineage: Eukaryota > Viridiplantae > Streptophyta > Magnoliopsida > Asparagales > Amaryllidaceae > Allium > Allium sativum. Next base: position 8,304,627 of record CM060912.1, read on the forward strand.
TATATGACAATCGGATGAGCTTGGAAATAATGACGGAGTTTTTGGGAGGCGATCAAGAGACTGTAAGCAAGGTTTTCTATTCTGGGGTAATTGCGCTTTGCCACTGCTAATTCTTGCTTGTGTAGTACACCGGCCTCTGGATCTTATCTTCCTCGCAGACCAAAGCTGAGCTGACAGCATGAGACGTTACTGCAAGATATACAAGGAGATCCTCATGATCCACCGGTTTCGACAGTATCAGGGGTTTCTCTAACAGGTTCAACAAATTTTGAAAGGCCTTCACACAGTCAGGGGTCCACTCGAAATTACGTTTTCCTCGTTTGATTAGATCGAAGAATGTAACGCACTTATCCATGGCTCTGGATATTAACCTTCTTAATGTTGCAACTTTCCCGGCCAGGCTTTGTACATTTTTGATTTTTCGTGGCTCTTCTATGTTCCTAATGGCCAAAATCTGGTCAGGGTTAATCTCTATTCCTCGGGAGCTGACTATAAAACCAAGGAATTTTCCTGATGCAACCCCGAATGAGCATTTCAAGGGATTCAACTTCATCCCGTACCTCCGTAAAATGTCGAACATTTCCACCAAGTCTTTTGAATGATCAGAGGACTGCTTGGACTTCACAAGCATGTCGTCTACATAGACATCCATTGTTCTCCCGATCTGATTATAGAACATTCTATTTACCAAACGTTGATACATGGCTCCGGCATTCTTTAGTCCAAACGGCATTACTACATAACAGTATAATCCCAAGTTCGTAATAAAGCTAGTGTATTCCTGATCCGACACATGCATGGGGATCTGATTGTACCCTGAATATGCATCCATGAAGGAAAGAAGTTCGTGTCCTACCGTCGAGTCTATCAGCTGATCAATCCTGGGGAGCGGAAAGCTATCCTTTGGACAGGCTTTATTCAAATCAGAAAAGTCAATGCACGTTTGCCACTTCCCATTTGATTTCTTGACCAGGATGGGATTCAATATACAGTCGAGATATGTCGAGTCTCGAATGAACCCGTTATTCCTTAGCTTCTCCACTTCTTCCTTTAAGGCTGTATACTTTTTTTGCCCAACATACGCATTTTTGCTTCACCGGAGGATGCTTTGGGTTTAGGATTAATGAATGACTCATAATTGCAGGAGAAATTCCACACATGTCCGCATGGGTCCAAGCAAACAGGTCAAGGTTCGCTTTTAGAAAATCCGTCAATTTTTCATCTAGAAAGAATCCAAATGAGATCCAATCTTCAATACCTTTGTTGGGTCGTCGCTATCGATTGGAACATCAATGGTCGCCTCATTGGGTGTCGCCTTTCTAGTTCCTAGTTCCTCGTCGTCTCTGGGATCGATATCTTCAGGAATTTCATCAGGCGATTCCCTAGACGATATTGTTTTTAGCCGCTATGCTGAGTTTCCCTCAGCAGGAGGGGAAGTGTTCTTAGGCTCTGAACTCTTTCCATTATGCAACATTTTTACTGCCATATAACAGGCCCTTCTGGTAACTTGATCACCTCAGATCATCCCTACTCTGACGTCAGTTGGAAACTTCATTAGCAGGCACCATGGAGCAATGCATGCCCTGAATTCCGAAAGTGTCGTTCGTCCTAGGAAACCATTGTAAGGTGAGTCGATGTCCAAGATGACAAAATGGAGAATCTGTTGTATATAACGGTGTTGTATACACAATTATATGATTTTTGTTTGATGATAACAACCAAATATATATTATTTTAAATGTGTTTGTTGCTGTACTGTTTCATATATTTATCACAGATTGGAATATAATATTTATATTTAAACAGAATGCATCTATACAGAAATTCAAATATCTACACAGTATTTTACTTAAATATAATATTTTATTTCGATATTCAACAGTACAGATTTACAACTCCGCTATTTGCTCAACACTGTATTTCACTGAAATAAATTTCATTCATATACATTTCACTTGTTACACAGCGCCTCATTACAACACTTTGTTTATACAACTCGTATATACATTCTTTTACACATTGACACATATACAGACACACTGAAACAATTCACTGACTCAACACTGTCTTCAGTCTTCACTGTTAGTCCAATCTTCACAGTCTCCTAGTCAGTCTTGTCACGTCAGTCCAGTCATCACCTGCGTACCTGTAATATGAAACACACACACAGTACACTGCAATAGAAATAAAAACTATATACATGCAAATATAAATTTTATTTTTAAAATTTTATTTGCCTCAGATTTCTGGTGTGTTTCTCATCATTTTTCTGACTCGATCTGATTAATCTGACTGTGTCTAGATAGCTTGTGATATTCACAGTGAATCACTGTAAATACCACAAGGTAGACAACATATATATCTCATTGCAGGGACAGGGACAATCTGGTCTGGATGGCTGCATATACACACGTATATACACGTGTGCACTGCCACGCCAATCCAGTGTGCAACTGAGAAGTAGCCGCGAGGACCAACTCGACTCAGTGCAAAATGGAAAGCAGCATACATGGTAACAGCAAGCCCAAGCCAAATGGATGGTACACAAATTTTCAACAAAATCAACACGGACCAAGACCAAGCCAGCATGAAGGATTCAGCATCAACATATATGCAACAGTAACTAAACATGGCTTTCAACATGCACAGTGAATGTTTCAGCATCAAGTGGTACAACTATAGCGAGTAGTCGAGCTACAAATGGTTCATGATGGAGAAATACCAAGTGTTACAACAATACATATGGCAACAACAACTCAGCAAGTTAAAAAGTAAGTATACAAAGCTATAAGTGGTCGAGTTCATGTATATGTGATGCAGCAAAGCGTACAAGATTTTTTTTAGCATGGTCGAGTTCATTGCAGAATGTATGTGCAAATCTGGATACATAAACATGCAGAAATAACATGTACATGAAGCATCAGGTCTGGAAGCATCTTTCATGCAAGAATGCATGTACACAAATCAAGTTTCATGGTTGAATGCAAGTGTCAAGTGCCAGCTTAATGGAAATGCAGCAACTACATATGCATTGATGCAGATGGAAAGCATGTGAACAAGATTCAGCAATTGTTGTGGAGCTCGACATGAAAGCTCAACTAAATGAAAGAACACAGCATGTACAAAAAGTCTTAATGATTCAGCATATATAATATGCAATAGCTCAATGGAGTCATGATGCGGCTATGATGGGTTCAGTTTTTTTTTCTTTAAATAATAATGAGCATAAGCAATATGATGATGGCAGCCCAACATGGTGTCAAACAAATGAAGTACACAAGCAACTGCTCTATACAACATGGAAAGCATTGGTATTTACATGCAAACATGCAAACTTAGTGTAATCACAGGTGAAATCATCATGAATGGATAATGGAGGTGATTAGTTCAGTAATACAAGGATGGTGCAGATAAAATTCAAAACAGTGATATTGTAAACATGGTGACACAACAAATATACAGTGTGTATATTGATGCAGCTAGGTTCCAGAATTAAATCAAAAGGATCAAGGGTCATAGCATGTTTCTTAAGTGACACAGCAACAACAACAAGTGGTGGTGCACACATGATTTGGCAACATAGTTACGGAAAGATTATATCTTTCCATTATTTTATAACAGGGAATAAATTTTTGGAAAATAATTCAAATTGCAGTATACATGAAAATCATTTTTGGCAAAGCATTGATAATCTTTCCAGAAATAATCCAATCAAATTCAAGGGACCACAAGCATGTTCATTTGTGTCCAGAGAAATACATTCAAGCCATTTTTAAATCATAGCCGATGCATTTCAAATTCAAGGCAGAGCAAAAATCACGCAAGGGCCATATACTTTTCCACAATTACTCATTTCATCAAGGCCATAAGTGGAAACAAATCAGAGCAATTTAAATCGAGGATTTTCAAAAGGGGGAAACCGCAATTTCAGATCATGTCACATATTGGTGAAATCAGAGAGTAATTATAGGATTATATAATCCTATATAATATCACCAATCATCATAGGCGTAAGCATCGAAAAACAAAAACCAAGAATTCGACGAACACAAATAAATTCAGAAATCACTCACACAGTTTTTCGATCAGAAGCCCTTTCCAAATCGATTGAGCAGTGAAGCAAGAAGCATCGCAATTCAACCGACATCATCAAAGTGAAGCAATCAGAGAACCACGAATTCATTCTAATCAAGCATCGATTCGGATTTGGGGAAAAACAAGAGAAACCCTAGTTTTTTTTTTCAAGTCGCCGCCATTTTCATTTGCAAATAACAAAAGGGATCGGGCCAAGAGAATGGGTGCAACACAAACAAAAGGGGTCGGCCATTTTTCCTTAGTTAAATTTAAAAGGGGATAACCCTTATGTTTAAGTCCTGGGGTTTCTTGGTTTTATTTTTATTTTGTATTGTTTTTTATTCTCTGTTGTAAAACGTCTGAACAGTTTCTAGGTCTGTAAAATCTAGGGGAATCAGTCAGGGTGTTGACTGACAGTTGACAGAGTCTGTAAAATCTGGGTTACTGGTTACGGGGTTATAATCAGGGGAAATCTGATCGAGGGGATATCGATCAGTCTATGGTTTTGAGCGTAGGGTTAGAATATGAGCAGGGTTTGCGAGTGTACATGGTCTTGTATGCGGGATCTGTTCTATCACCTAGTAGAAACCTTAGGAATGCAGCAGTAGGCAGGGTTTTGCCGAAGCTGGGTATCTCTTGTGTCATTTACTTTCTGCATTTCTATTTCTGCTATATTCTGTGATTTGTGAATTTTTAATATTCAGTAAAAATGGTGATAAACCCTATTCACCCCCCCCCCCCCCCTCTAGGGTTAATCTAGATCCAACAATTGGTATCAGAGCAGGTATTTCATTAACTCTAGAGTAATGGGTCATTCTTGTGGCCAGTCCGTTGGGAGTCAGTCCAGTCGTATTCCATCTATTTTTAATGGTACAGATTTTTTAAATTGGAAATTAGAAATGGAGTTATATTTAAAATCTGTTGATATTAAATGTTGGGATACTATTATTAATGGATTTGATATAGTTAGTAGAAATGATATTGGGTTTAATTCTCGTGCTATTCATAATTTATATTCTTATATTGATGATATCCAATATAGCCTTATCTCCCATTGTTTGACTGCGCAGGAAATCTGGACAACTCTCAACACGCTATATTGAAAAGAAGACAACAGCTCAAAACCCCAGAAGGTCAACTCAGTTTCAGATCTGTGCTTAACAGGTTATACAGATGGAAATCCAGGTGGAGACTCAACAGGAGATCTTTCTTGTAAAGATTTAATTTCTCGCTTAAATGATTTAACTGAATCTGTTGAGAACCTGAAGTCTAAAAATAAAATTCTGAAATCTGAAAAACTTGAGTTGATTTGCAAAAATAATCTTTTGGAATCAAAGCTTAAAAATGTCAAGAAGTTTTCAAATTCTAATTGCAAAAATTGTTTAAATTTGAAAAATGATCTTGTTCGCCAAAATAAAAATGTTCAAAAACTTGAGGATGAAATTTTGATTTTAAAAGAGAACAAGATAGAGTTTGAAAGCACAAACAATTGTTTGCAAAAGGAATTTGAAAATTTCAAGAAGACTAAAAATTCCAAATATATTTTTGCTGAAAAACAAAGCTTGTTGAAAACTGAGTCTATTTCGAATGAGCTAGAAATTGAGATTGAAAAACTCAAGAATTTTGAATCAGAAAGTCGAAAATATTTTGAATTTGAAATTGGTGATTCCCAAGCCAAAGTTAAATTGCTTGAAAATGAGAATTTGGTTTTGAAACAGTCCAATGCTGAACAGAAGATCGTTATAAATAACTGCTCAAATCTATCAAAAGAAAATAGCGATCTAAAATTCAAAATTCAACGATTAGAATCAACCTTGGATAAATTTTCCAGTCGGGAAAAATCGTTGAATATGCTGTTACAAAACCAAGTTCCTATTGGAAATAAATCTAGACTTGGCTTCGGGAAAAAGGATGTTTTTGGAAAACAAAATTCAAATGACTTGAAAAATAACTCAAATTGCTTTGGAAAGAACTGCTATGAAAATTTGAACTCTGAAAATTTTAAAGGATTTTTGAATCGAAATTGTAATGAGAAATCGTTTTATAATAAACCATTTAAACATTCGTGGATCCTAAAAAATAAAACAGGCTTCGTTAAGTTCAGACAGATTTGGGTTCCTAAGGGTACGAAAGTTAATTCTAATGGTTTGTTATATAAACAAGTTTGGGTACCTAAAGCTGTGAACAAAACTGTGAGTGGTTTTACAAAGTTTGTTAGACCACTCGATTCTCTAAACTGTTAGGTACCAGAGGTGGCTTAGGAACTGCTAGGCAAAAGAGATTTGGATTAAAGCTGCTCAATACTTCTGTAATCATTCACAGTTCCTTAGCCAAGATTGTTGAGTTAGAGATTCTGATTTACATTGGATTCTGGTATGATCTCTAAACTCACCTTTGTAAATATTTTCTGTTTTTATTTTTTCTTTGTTTATTTCTCCTCCTGTCCCTTCTATTTATTTTTCTTTTTTTGTTTTATGTTTTGTCACTGTCATATCATTGTAACTTCTTCTGGGCTTCATTAACTTCAAATTGTAGAACTCATATTTTCTGGAAATTCGCTTTAGTTGAATAGAACTCTGATGTTTTAATTATTTCCAGATCTTGAATTTAATCTTGTATATATCTGCAATTGTTTTGAAGTTTATGTTTCTCTGAATTCATAACAGTGTTGATGTATTCGTGTCATATCTTGAACACTGTTAATTTTGAATTCTAAATTTTTTTTAAGATCTGAATATTAAATGAAATTTCACACACCTCTGCTGTTTTGAGTTTCTTCTAATTCATTTTAGTAAGGCTTGAAATAATATACTCATTACAGCACACCAATATTCATCAGTTGTGATAATCTCATTATTTTTCAGATTAGCTTGAATATATTGATTTATCTTGAATCTCAGTGATACATCGTGCAATTTATATTTATTCATGATCATTTTATTTTGAAATTAGTTTTGTTTGAAATCATCAGAGATTCTAGATATTTTGAATATCACACACCACTTAAATTCGAAATTATCATCCTTGTGTGAATAATTAATTATATCTCAAACTTAACATTGATTCAAGTGATTTCAAATAAACTATTTTTAAATCATGAATACCTCTCAAACTTGATGTATATGATCTGAAATTACTCTTGTGCTTGTCAGAGATTTCTTGTGAAAAATTCATCAAAAATCGGTTTTTGTAACTCACTGTTATTTCATGATCAATTGGCTTGAATATTTGTTTGAAATCATTTGAAATTATTGATTTCTTGAATTCTCACACACTTCCTGAATCTGAATTATACAAACTGGTGTGATCAATTCATTTAATCTTGAAATTTTCATATTCCCTAAAGTGATTTCAAATAAATTGTATTCTTGGATCATGAATTATTATTTTTACCATCATCTTGACAAGTCTGACTTGTTTTTTCTGTGCTGCTCTGATACTTTTTTTTTTTTTGAAAATGTCCTTTGATTACTGTTTGTCTTGGTATATACTGTTTGCTGCTTTGACAAATTTATTTGTCTTGTCTGCTTATGATCTGAGTTTGGATATCTTTGTCTAGGGTACCGGTGTTAGACCCATGTCATGTTAAATTTCTTGTAAATAGAGATGCCAACATGTGTTATCAGTTTTAATGTGTTGTTCTCTTTGATTTATTCTCATCATGTATATATTGGTTGTTTAATCCTCATGTCTTGTATAAATCTTTCAATTTCCTCTTGTAATTGATTTTCAATCTTAAAATTATTTATTTTATATTCATTCAGAAATTGAAATCAATATCCAATTTGTGCTGTATTAATAATTCATCAAAATTGTTATAAGATTTTGAAATTGTGATGAATTGTGACTACAGTATATTTCACAACAAGAGGAGATTTTATCTGGATTTTCATGATGGTTGAATATTTATTATAATATCTTTGAACTGGCAATAATTTCACGACCATTCCCATTATCTATCATCATTCTACCATCCATTATGATTTATATAAATATGGAGAGTTAATATTTTTAGAAAATCTTTTTGAATAAATAGTGAAAATATTTGTGATGGAATTATGGTTATGTTATTATTCAGAATTAGTGAAAATCGAAATTTTTCAATGATCTCGATACAGTTGATCATATTTCATAATATAATTAATTTAGAAATTTATTTCACAGTCCATTTCTGTACCTATCACATTTTTATCATTTATATTGGTTGTATATACTGAGGAGTTTTTCTACTTAAAGCCGAAAATGATAAAATATATAATTAATACATAAGTGTGTCTCTAACCTCATTTAAAAATCCAAGCTCTGGTTATGCATGGTTAAGAGACAACTTATAATTTATGCTGCGACTGACCTCATTTAAAAATCCAAGCTCTGGTTATGCGTGGTCAGTGTGCTCTTAAATAAAAAAAATGCTATAAATTGAAATTGTTCTGAAATTTTCCTTTGTGTATAAACCGGCCTATCAATCCATTTTCTATCTGTGAAATGTGTTGAAATCTTATGACGTATTATGATTTGTTGATTGATGGGTATTGGGATTTGAGATTATACGATTTTGTCACTTAAATTGAATTATTAATTATAGTCCAAATCCATCACTGTTTATGTTCTCAATTTTATAAAATTCTTTTGGAAATAATTGGAAAATATTCATATTTTTAAACTCTCTCCATTTTTATATAAAATTCATCGTAAATTCGTCATTCTCTACAATGTGAAATATGCCACCAGCTCTTAGTTTATTATGATTTTTGTTTGACTGATTGAGATTTTTGATGACCATTCTTTCTCTTAAGCTGAAATTATATTTTTTAGTCATTTTTCATCTATATTTTAAATTCTGTATCCTTTTGATGATAACAAAAGGGGGAGAATGGATTGAGATTTTGATTTATGAGTGAATGTTTTATAAATATTTTTATTTTTGAAAATCCATTCATTTTTCATGTTTCTTCACTCATGAACAGTTATAGGGGGAGTTTCTGTTGTAGGGGGAGCTTTCAAATAGTGGGAGTTCAGTTCTTCACTTTCAAACACATTTATTATATTCAAAATCTTCATATTTGTTTGTCATCATCAAAAGGGGGAGATTGTTGTATATAACGGTGTTGTATACACAATTATATGATTTTTGTTTGATGATAACAACCAAATATATATTATTTTAAATGTGTTTGTTGCTGTACAGTTTCATATATTTATCACAGACTGGAATATAATATTTATATTTAAATAGAATGCATCTATGCAGAAATTCAAATATCTACACAGTATTTTGCTTAAATATAATATTTTATTTCGGTATTCAACAGTACAGATTTACAACTCCACTATTTGCTCAACACTGTATTTCACTGAAATAAATTTCATTCATATACATTTCACTTGTTACACAGCGCCTCATTACAACACTTTGTTTATACAACTCATATATACATTCTTTTACACATTGACACATATACAGACACATTGAAACAATTCACTGACTCAACACTGTCTTCAGTCTTCACTGTTAGTCCAATCTTCACAGTCTCCTAGTCAGTCCTGTCACGTCAGTTTAGTCATCACCTGCGTACCTGTAATATGAAACACACACACAGTACACTGCAATAGAAATAAAAACTGTATACATGCAAATATAAATTTTATTTTTAAAATTTTATTTGCCTCAGATTTCTAGTGTGTTTCTCATCATTTTTCTGACTCGATCTGATTAATCTGACTGTGTCTAGACAGCTTGTGATATTCACAGTGAATCACTGTAAATACCACAAGGTAGACAACATATATATCTCATTGCAGGGACGGGGACAATCTGGTCTGGATGGCTGCATATACACATGTATATACACGTGTGCACTGCCACGCCAATCCAGTGTGCAACTGAGGAGTAGCCGCGAGGACCAACTCGACTCAGTGCAAAATGGAAAGCAGCATACATGGTAACAGCAAGCCCAAGCCAAATGGATGGTACACAAATTTTCAACACAATCAACATGGACCAAGACCAAGCCAGCATGAAGGATTCAGCATCAACATATATGCAACTGTAACTAAACATGGCTTTCAACATGCACAGTGAATGTTTCAGCATCAAGTGGTACAACTATAGCGAGTAGTCGAGCTACAAATGGTTCATGATGGAGAAATTCCAAGTGTTACAACAATAAATATGGCAACAACAACTCAGCAAGTTAAAAATGAAGTATACAAAGCTATAAGTGGTCGAGTTCATGTATATGTGATGCAGCAAAGCGTATAAGATTTTTTTTAGCATGGTCGAGTTCATCGCAGAATGTATGTGCAAATCTGGATACATAAACATGCAGAAATAACATGTGCATGAAGCATCAGGTCTGGAAGCATCTTTCATGCAAGAATGCATGTACACAAAGCAAGTTTCATGGTTGAATGCAAGTGTCAAGTGCCAGCTTAATGGAAATGCAGCAACTACATATGCATTGATGCAAATGGAAAGCATGTGAACAAGATTCAGCAAATGTTGTGGAGCTCGACATACAAGCTTAACTAAATGAATGAACACAACATGTACAAAAAGTCTTAATGATTCAGCATATATAATATGCAACAGCTCAATGGAGTCATGATGCAGCTATGATGGGTTCAGTTTTTTTTTCTTTAAATAATAATGAGCATAAGCAGTATGATGATGGCATCCCAACATGGTGTAAAACAAATGAAGTACACATGCAACTGCTCTATACAACATGGAAAGCATTGGTATTTACATGCAAACATGCAAACTTAGTGTAATCACAGGTGAAATCATCATGAATGGATAATGGAGGTGATTAGTTCAGTAATACAAGGATGGTGCAGATAAAATTCAAAACAGTGATATTGTAAACATGGTGACACAACAAATATACAGTGTGTATATTGATGCAGCTAGGTTCCAGAATTAAATCAAAAGGATCAAGGGTCATAGCATGTTTCTTAAGTGACACAGCAACAACAACAAGTGGTGGTGCACACATGATTTGGCAACATAGTTACGGAAAGATTATTTCTTTCCATTATTTTTTAACAGGGAATAAATTTTTGGAAAATAATTCAAATTGCAGTATACATGAAAATCACTTTTGGCAAAGCATTGATAATCTTTCCAAAAATAATCCAATCAAATTCAACGGACCACAAGCATGTTCATTTGTGTCCAGAGAAATACATTCAAGCCATTTTTAAATCAAAGCCGATGCATTTCAAATTCAAGGCAGAGCAAAAATCACGCAAGGGCCATATACTTTTCCACAATTACTCATTTCATCAAGGCCATAAGTGGAAACAAATCAAAGCAATTTAAATCGAGGATTTTCAAAAAGGGGAAACCGCAATTTCAGATCGTGTCACATATTGGTGAAATCAGAGAGTAATTATAGGATTATATAATCCTATATAATATCACCAATCATCATAGGCGTAAGCATCGAAAAACAAAAACCAAGAATTTGACGAACACAAATAAATTCAGAAATCACTCATACAGTTTTTCGATCAGAAGCCCTTTCCAAATCGATTGAGCAGTGAAGCAAGAAGCATCGCAATTCAACCGACATCATCAAAGTGAAGCAATCAGAGAACCACGAATTCATTCTCATCAAGCATCGATTCGGATTTGGGGAAGAACAAGAGAAACCTTAGTTTTTTTTCAAGCCGCCGCCATTTTCATTTGCAAATAACAAAAGGGATCGGGCCAAGAGTATAGGTGCAACACAAACAAAAGGGGCCGGCCATTTTTCCTTAGTTAAATTTAAAAGGGGATAACCCTTATGTTTAAGTCCTAGGGTTTCTTGGTTTTATTTTTATTTTGTATTGTTTTTTATTCTCTGTTGTAAAACGTCTGAACAGTTTCTAGGTCTGGAAAATCTAGGGGAATCAGTCAGGGTGTTGACTGACAGTTGATAGAGTCTGTAAAATCTGGGTTACTGGTTACGGGGTTGTAATCAGGGGAAATCTGATCGAGGGGATATCGATAAGTCTATGGTTTTGAGCGTAGGGTTAGAATAGGAGCAGGGTTTGCGAGTGTACATGGTCTTGTATGCGGGATCTGTTCTATCACCTAGTAGAAACCTTAGGAATGCAGCAGTAGGCAGGGTTTTGCCGAAGCTGGGTATCTCTTGTGTCATTTACTTTCTGCATTTCTGTTTCTGCTATATTCTGTGATCTGTGAATTTTTAATATTCAGTAAAAATGGTGATAAACTCTATTCACCCCCCCCCTCTAGGGTTAATCTAGATCCAACAGAATCCTCACTCTTCTACGCTCTCCCTCACCTAATTCTACAGGTAGGTCTATCACTCCAATCGATGCAGTTGAGGTTCCATTAAAGCCATGAATCCAACCTTCACATGGCTTTAAGTCCTTCATTTCCAGTTTCATCTGATCGAAAGCCTTTTTAAACAGGATATTAATGGAACTCCCTTTATCCACAAGAACTTTCTTGGCTATTGCAGGTCCAATACCGGTAGTTATTACCAACGGATCCGTGCTCGGTGCTTCAACCCCAACGCTTACTCTATCTCGGAAGATGATATCGTCAGTGGTCGTCTTCTGTTGTTTTATTGGTATTGTTTCTTCAAGGTTACTACATTCTCCTACTTCGGGGTGCTTGGCTGCATTTACATATTGTTTTATCGCCCTGTTACTGGTCCCAGCTGGATGCGGTCCCCCAACTATGGTATTTATGACAATACCTTTCCCCTTCTGTTGGGTTGTGGGCTTAGAAGCGGGTTGGTTTTGATTTGGGACTTGTCCCCCTCGCCCCCTGTCTCTCGGAGCAACCTTGTACTCGCCTAGCTTTCCTTCCTAAAGTAATTTTTCAACAACGTCCCTTAAATGACGACACTCGTTCGCAGTATGCCCATGAGTTCCATGAAACAGACAGAATTTCCCAGTTGCGACCTCTTTCTCAATGGAGTCCCTAGGTGGCGGTTTCTTGTATTGAATGACGTTATAAGTATCCAAATAGATGTTTTCAAGCGTGTCACCTAATGGTGTGTAGTTCTCGAAAGTTTGAAATTGGGGTCTTTTCCCCGAATTTTTCCCTGATTCCTGTTCCTTTTACTGTTGTTTCCACTCATGTTGCCATTTCCTCCATCTTTGTTGTCGACATTTACTTTGACCTTCCCCGAATTGTCGCCGGACTGTTTCACAGCAACATTTCTTTGAATATCTTCTTTAGAAGCTCCATCGAATTTTCTTTTTCGACTAGCGTATATTTCTTCTCGTCGCAGGCGTATATTTGCCTTTTCATAGAATGCCTCCCTTGTCAATTGCGGTTTTCCAGCTAGGTATCCCCCGAATTCTGTGTTTGGATCGACCCCATCTATCAATGCCATCAGAATGGTTGGTTCATGAGGGTCACTTATTTCAGTAACTGCTAAGTTGAAGCGGTCTAGGTATGACTTCAGAGATTCGCCAGGGGCCTTCTTAATTCCGGACGGCTCAATGACACTTTTAGCTTTCTGGGCATGGAGTCAGAACTGATTCATAAAACGTTCACTTAGTTCTTTAAAGCTCGATACCGATCATTGGGGAAGTCGAGTGAACCACATTAATGCAACATCTTCAAGATATATCGGGAAGGCCTTGCATTTCACGGCGTTAGGTGCTGCTGCGGCGTTCATATACCATGCATACTAGGGCTATTATGGTAATGGTAACCGTTACCGTTTGGCAAATACCATTACCATACTGTTTTTACTAGTAAGCCAGAATTGCTTACCGTTACCGATCGACTGGTATACCGATAATCTGGTAACTGTTACACTGGTATTGGTAAATTACCATTTGTCCATCAAAGTTTATATCTTGACATAATTTTTGTACATAGTGCATCTTTATTATACTATATGTAGTGTTAGTTTATAAAAAACATAAATGAAAAAGAAAATAAGTGTATCTGGAATTATTTCACCTGATTATTGAACTAAATATAATCATTTATTTGGTTCTAGATGCATGTAATAAAGCATATCAGATGAATATACTCATGTTTTGAACTAACTAGTAAAATTACCGTTACCGCTGGTATTGATGAAATACTACCGATAATTTACCGTTAAAAATGGTAAATTTACTGTTACCATACCGTTTTAACTGGTGTACCGATTTCAAAAAAAATGGTTACCAATCGACTGGTAATGGTATGGTAATGGTAAATTTGCCGTAACCATAACAGCCCTAATGCATACCTCATCAAATGTTGTCCCGGATTTGTTCTCCCGGCATATCGGTCCATCTGCGGCAGATTGAACCGTCGGGGAAATTGGAAATCCAATAGGTCATCGGTGAATGGGGAATAACTACGCTCAATACCTCAGTCTTCATTGGTAGAACGCCGACTATCAGCCATGATCTGGCGTACCATCGCTTCTACTTCAGCGTTGGTTAGGGTAGGTTCCGGATCCACACTTCTATTTCTTCTAGCATTTCCAACGCCTACGTCAGGCGACATTCTTTGGTTCCGGGTTGCGGCTGAACTTCCTCGCCCTCTGCGATCCTGATCGTTCATGGAACGAGTTGGCTGGAGAAGTTGGCCATGTGTAGGATTATTGGTGCTTGGCTCTCTGGGAAGGACGCGAGATCCTTGCACCAGCAACGGCATCGGTTCTCTACGGTTGGGATTATCAGGTCCGAGGGTACGAGCTACGTCTTCACGAGACCCCAGTGATCTGAATCTCAACTGGTCAATGTTTTCAGGCCTTTCATTAGGCCTTCTCTGGCATGGACGCTCTTCGTCTAAAGAGGATTCACGATCCGTAGGGAGATGACGAGTTGGAGAGGACATTCTTTGCCTACGAAGTTCATTTATTTCCCAACTCATGGTTTTCATGTTTTCCCTCATAAGAACGTTGTCTTGTTTATGGGCCTCTAAAGCCTCCCTGGTGCTGTCAAGCGTATCAAGCAAGTGCAAAAAATTTCTGTGTGTGACGAGCGCAGAGGGGGAAGGCTGATCACTAGTTGTCGCGGCCGGCATCAGAGCATTTGTAGGGGCTCGAGTAGAATTTCCAACCTCAACTGCATTCGGTTCGGATCAGGCCATGTTTACCTCTATGGTTTGGATCGGGGGGAGCCACTAGTAGTGTTCAAGAATCCGGATCGGTTCGGATCGGCGTCATCGGTTCGATTCGGAGCTTCGTGGTCGGATCGGTTCGAAGATGCTCTGTCGGACCGGTTAGCTCCTGAACTTTGCCCCCGCGATCTGGTTACAACCATAGCTTGCTGATCTTCGTTCGCCTCATTCTCTCGAGCACTTTGCACTTCTTTTCATTTTCCTTTAGTCATGATGCCCAATTCTTTGGAGATTAGTCAGAAAATTTCCAAGAATGCCAAAGAAAGTGGATTAAATTTCCAAGAATGCCAAAGAAAGTGGATTAACTTCTTTGAACTTGAGAGTCCAAATAGTAGAACGATAATCCAAAACGCTGAGAATTCAAAAGTTCTCAGTGAAAGCACCAAAATGTTAGACCAAAAATTGGTTCTAACACCCAAACAAACGATAAATTGAAGAAAATTATAAATAGAAACCACAAGAACACACGGTTTATAGTGGTTCGACGTTAAATAGCCTACGTCCACTTTATACTTTGTTGTTCGATGATTCGAATACAAATACAATACTGAATTGCACTCAATCTCACTTATACAATGGATAATTTCACTCAATCTTTGATGAAATGTGCTTCGAAAGTTGATGATGATCTGAATGAATCAATGAAATTCGGTGGTTGTGGGGGTTGGAGTCAAAGATTTTTCCAAAGGATCTTTCAAATGAAGTGTTTCGGGGTATTTATAGGATGTAATCCCAACCGGTTCGGGTGTTACGTGGCCTCCATCTCGTGAGATCCGGATCTACTTGCTTCATGATGATGCCAGCGCATTGAAAACGTGGGTTAGTGGAGTGAAACCGCCCCGGACCTTCAGGAGATCGTGGAGCGTAATTGCGATGGAGATGATCATCGGTTCGGATCGGAGGCATGTTGTACAGTTCAGATCGGATATCCACATCACCGAACCGACCCGAATTCTGGCACCTGGGGCTTGCTTGAATCACGGAGGCATTAAAGGAACTGGCTCCAACCAGGGGAGGCCGATCCGGTCCGAGGCTTGTCTGCCGCATCTCTCACTCTTGAACACGCTTATCATTCGATCCTTTAGCTTTGTGTATCCTAACCACAAAGTAGGCTAACAGAAAGTATGGAGTATAAAATCATATATATGTTAAATATTCATAATATTTTTCTTATTAACAATTTATATTTATGAAAGAATTTCAAAGTTAAACTTTTCATTTTTAATGACACTTAAAAAACTTAGAAAGATCATTTTTATAAAAAAAAAATAGGAAGATTTTTTACGTAGAAAACAAAACATATTATTTTTCTAAAAAATCATTTATATGTTAAATCATTAAAAAATCCGTAATAAAATTATTTTTGATGAAATCTGGTAATATAAAGTAAATTATAAAAGTGTAACTAAATATTTAAGACATAAAAATCATATATTATACTAAAATATTATGTTAAATGTACTAGTTTTACAAGCTAATAAGAATTCAAAATAGTATCAAGTTACAAATAGTATTTTTGATTACGAAATTATATGTAAAAATATATAAGTTAAACTATGCATATTTAAACTATATAAAAGATGAATAAATTTATATTTTATAACAATATCAAAATTTTATATTGTCTTTGTATACCATATTAACATGTTTATATAATTTTATTAAATTATATACTTATAATATATATATATATATATATATATATTGAAGCAAGATATAAGAAAATAAGTAGGCAGATAAAGTTAATAACTAGAATTTGAACTGGCATTTTCTAATTGAAAAGATGGAGGGAAATTTGAAAGTTTAAACTCTTGAAATTCAAAATTTAAATTTCATTATGTCAACATGATCATTTTTGTATGTTGACATACATGTAGAAAATCAAAAGATATATTGTTATTACTTCTTGGTTTTATATTATCGATTTATATTTCAGGTTTAACTATTTCCTAAAATAATATTAATCCTAACAAACATCCAAAATTTATTTTATTATTTTATTAATATTTTGAATTTCAAAATTCAAATTTCAATTTTGAATTTTAAATTTCAAATTTGAGTTTTAAAGTTTTAAATTTCAAATTCAAAGCAAAGCAAACAAGCAAGACCATCAAAGCATTCATTCAACCAAACAATTTAAAAATTAATTAAAGCGTACGATCTTTCTTTTTGTTTTTCTTCCATTGTCATGAATCACACATTCACATCTTCTAGAATTTGATGATGAAATCTGCTCTATTGTGACGGGCTCGTTTTTCTGGTCAGGATAGTATATTCATTTGCTGAATTTGAACACCGTATGAGAAAGATATCGAAGATTTAATAGTTCAACCAAATTGGGGCCAAAATTTGAATTTGAATTTTGAATTTTGAATGAATGGACACTTCAACCACTATATAAAGGCCCAAAAGTCATGTCTCCTCACAATCTCTTCTCTTCTTCTTCTTCTTCTTCTCGTTTTTCACTTTCAATCAAACTTTCCGGAGGCATAAATTCTTTGTTTCTTAACGAAATTGGACGAAATTAGCGGCAAATCGAAGAGGAATTCAAGGAATACGATCTAGTGAAAGTTTGGGGATGAATTTGGATGGTATTGGGGTTCAGAAAGTCGAAACAGTAAGAGATGTGCATGAAATCCCGTAACAGTTTTTCAGTTTTGCATAGATAACTTCAAATAGTCATATCTCACTCAATTTTGATCGGAATTTGACGATCTACCCATCAAATCGACCGAGAGAACGAGAACTACAATCTGGAAAGGGATTTGAGACAAAATAGTCTAACCTGTGGATGCAATTTGAAGATAACCATCGATAGTTTTGGTTTCCTTCTCTCTTTATTCACCAAAACTTCATTTGATCATTACTTGATCAATTCTTGATGGATTTACATGAAACCAGCGGCATTCCGAAGAAAATGAAGAGAAGTACAGTATTGAATCTACTTGTAGATGAGAATCAAAAGTTTTTACTTATCTGGTACTCATTTCTTTATTGATTTACATTGTATATTTCCATTTCTTCCTCTTGATGTCTTTTCACCAACCATCATCACTCTTCTTCAGTTGTCCTTCAGAATTTGAATTCTCAACACCCATGTACACCCATTTGGAATTTGAATTTCCAACAGCCACCTTTTCAGAATTTGAATTTTCAATAGCCAACATTTTGGAATTTGAATCACCAACAACCACTTTACCCATCTTTTCAACTTTTGAATTTTCAAAAGCCATATAATACATCTTTTCATGCAAAACAACACAACTTTTCAAATAATCAAATAACTTTTCAAATAATTCAAATGACTTTTCAAAATAACTAACTACAATAATATCATGGTGGTTTTGTAACATATCCATATATCAAAAAATTCAAAAAATTCAAATTTCAAAAATCAAAACATAGTAACTTGATTTTTCAATAAAATTTGAATGCAGACTTTATCTAATACTGATGCAATACATAAATTTAAACTAGTGTTATAAATCATTTCAAAACTTGCCATTTAAAATTTTAAAAAATCAGATTATGAACTTTTTGAAAGACCTTGCTGTGATACCAATTGTTAGGAATTGCGGAATGGATCGTTAAGGCAAAACAAACACTAGAGGGAGGGTGAATAGTGTTTTTGAGAATTTAAACAAAATCTACACTTATATAAACTACTATATGAATCAAACACCACAGAAACAATCACAGACACAGAATCAAACACAAATGCAAAGTTAAACAAAAATAAAGTACAGAAAAGGAAAGAACACGCCGGATTTTATACTGGTTCGGAATTGCTCCTACGTTCAGTCCCACACAACGCTGGATTGCGCAGAGTTTTATTACAATATCAATATCCAATTACAATCCTTCTTGATTTCACGGCTACAAAGGATACCACCGATTCCACACACACACTTGATCAAGTATACCTTCCTTGATTTCACGGCTACAAGGGATACCATTGATTAACCGTCCTTGATTTCACGGCTACAAGGGATACCACTGATTCCTTTACACAACCCAAATAATTACAAGCAACCCTATAACTCTTCAATAGCACTTGATTCAGTGAGTAATGAGTAGAGAGTGTAGGGAGAAGAAGATTAGTGAAAACAGAATTGAATGTGGCAGAGTATAGGTGTAGAAATCTTAAAATGATAAAGAATAATGGTGTAATGAAAGAAAATGAAAATGGAGAAGAAGAAGTGACTAAAAATTCGAAATCAGCCCCTTTTTATAATGTGTGAAAGGTTGCAACGTTTCAGAACCATCACAAATAGTGAAAAGACACTTCGTTTTAAATTTAAAAAAATGACGATTATATGTCGACATGTATATATATGTATGTCGACATATATGTGTACAAAGTTGAAATTTGAACATTTTTCAAGTGTTTTGATATAAATGTAATTCTGGAAATTCTTGTATTAAAATATAGTATTATAAATAAATATCATAAAGCAGAAAATCACATAGAAACATAAATATAAACTATATAAATATATTTATAAAATAAAAGAGTTTAAAACTATAAATATAAAATATATAAAATTTAAATATATATAAAATTTATAAAGTATAAACTTATAAAACTTAAGTTTAAAATCAAATAAAAATAGAAAATAAAACAGAGAAGAAGAAGATTGAAGATAGAATTTGAAAACAGAATTTGAAAAACAGAATTTGAAATTAATTTGAATTTGAACCTGGAGTGCTATTCAGAGTCTTACATAATCTAGACTCTATAACTATATTTATCTTGAACTCTTGAAATCTTGAATACTCACGAGTCTTGAAATATCTATGAATTCTGAATCTCTAACATCTTTAAAACTGTAAAGTCTTCAATAATAATTCATGTATATAAATCATGCATGTGTATATATATATATTCTAGATAGAAGTGTTAGTATATATTTTACAATCAGTTAATATTGAAATAAGGTTGTTGTCATCAAAACTCCATTCTCCAACATCTAGCTATGAATATCCCCCAAAAATATATGCAAAATCAAACCTCAATACCCCATTATAATTTTATCTGAGAAGAGCATTATTTGAGAGGGAGGCAGAGAAATGGAGTAGTGAGATTTGGTTAGGTTTTAGAAGCTACTTATAATAGAGTTAGGGCATTTAAATGTGTTAGATTTTAGGTTCAAATTCTAGGCCATCAGATCTTAGAATGCTACAGAAGAAAGCACCAAACTGGCAACCAAAACTGATCGACAACGTGCGCACTAGGTGCGCACGCTGCCCAGGTTGAGTTTGACCCATATACTGGGTGGGTCGACCCACTCGGTGTCTGGGCTGACCCCCTGGTCAACCCAATCGAGTGCTGGGTCGGCCCCAACTTGCGTGATTTTCTTTGACTTCTTCGAACGTTGCCGCCTTTTAAAATTCAAAATTCAAACTTGTTTCTTTTATATTTTCTTCGTTTTAAGTCCAGCTTTAATAAACCAAAAGTCTATCTTAGCCAGAATTTCGTAACGGACTTAATGGTGCAAACCTCCATTGTCCATTTTCCAATAATTTTCTGATTAATACTTACCTTATTAATCTTTTAATTAATTTTCTACATTAAATTGTTGGGTTGTTACATTCTCCCCACCTTAAAGGATTTAATCCCTGAAATCTCCAAGGTCTGAAGAATGTAATAAATATTATCAACAATCATCTACAATCATCTACTCAACATCAACCACTGGAATCTTTTGTCCTTAGATTTTCTAATGCTTTTCATGAACATATGCAAGAGGTGTAATGTATATGTCCCTAAGCTAATGCAAAAATTAGGCGATCTACCGAATCAGTTGACCTCCTTAATGCAATTTCATTTCTGTATTATGCATCTAATATGTATGCAAAGAAATCCTACACTATATGCGTGCACAATCATTCACCAAAATGTGACGTCCAAGTGATGATTCAACCATTTACGTCCATTTTAAAATAAATTAAAATGCATGCACAACCATATGCAAGTATGTAAGTATCTAGTTTGTCGATCTCTAACTAGTGCATAGTGTGTGTATATACATCCACTAGGAAGCACTTGAGTCAACATGAATCCATTCAACCATAACATGTTATATTTAACATGTTTTAAACCATTTCCTACCACCCAAAGGTTTCTACTTAAGATTTATAATTCAAACGATAGGAAAAATATATTCAAATTCAAAGCTTAGGAAAGGAATAAAAGCATACTGTCAAAAAGAAACAGAAAAGAAGTGCGGATCTTATCCTCTGGTTCCCAAGTCACGTAATCGCTATCTTCTCCCTTCTCTAGAGTATTCAGCTCTACAACTACCGCGGAATCATGTAAGCACTTTCGCAAGTGCAAAACATAGAATACATCATGAACTCCAGCCGAGCTCTCTGGTATTTTAACCCTGTAGGCCATCCGACCTATCCTCTACCCTACGAACCTCTGAGCCTACTTCCCCAATGAGCTGAACCGAACCACGCTCCTCAAAGGTGACACCTTAACGAAATCCAAGTCTCCTAGCTCGACCTCTAGGTCCATCCACCGCAGATTTGCATACGACTTATGTATGTCCTGGGCTGCCTTCATCTGCTTCCTAATTAGGTCTATCTTCTCTGAGGATTTCATTAAGAACTATCAAGAGTATAGGTATAAAATAATATCGCAGGGGCTGAAATTCACAACACAACATAAATAAGCACAGCGGAATTTAGATTTTTCACTTAAAACTAAATAACAAGTAACATTACATCACAAATCAAAAAACCATAGTTGTCTCAACAACAAATCACAGTACCAAAATAAAAGGTATCCCTTTCATCATCAAGTACAGAAAATAAATAAAACGTGGAAAGGTACATGTAAGCACAAAGAACAAGACAGATGATAATCTCTAAAGAACTGAGCTGGGTCAAAGCTCTCTCAAGTGCTAGATCCTCCACCCTGAGAACCTTGCGGGGGAAAGGAAGAAGAAGAGAAAAAAAACTAGTTAGACATAAAGCCTGGTGAGTCCAATAATTACTAGCATGAATGAAACAAAGAAATCTAGACAGGATAATAAATTGAAGTTCAACATAGTAATTAAGAACAAGAGTATAGTTCTACAAGATAGTCGATTGTCAAATCATTTGATTTCTGCACCAATTTCTACAATTCATAAATTAGGATATAACCCAATTCTATCCAATCGATCGACTCCTAACCAAAGTTGTGATAACCTATGCCAACTATAGCCTTCGGTTTATCAGACCCGACCCATCATCTCTAAGGACATAGCGAATATCACCGGCATCACAACGCCTTATCTTCCCTAATCGTTGCGATGCACGCTCACCGCCCCGCCGAAACGCGCCCGTACCCACCACGTTTGGACCTCTTACTACACAGTTCTGTATAAGCGTTTCTTCGCCTCCTCGTTAGACCTCGGTGTAGTGATAAAAAGGAATACAGACTGATACAGATCCCCAACAAAAAATATGCAATTTAACATAAGTCACCCCTAGACTTAGTCCTTAATTTTAATTGGTCTCTTATTTTCCCTAATCAGTATACTCTCACTGACAGAACGGACGAATACTACGAGCCTCTTATTTTCCCCAATCAGTCGCCGCTGCTGGAATTGACTCTAACTACACATGCTTATTAATTTATATAATTAAACTTAACGTCAATCTTAAGCTAATTAATAAGCCTATTTTCCTTCATGTGACTTTTCTGTCATTGCATAGGTTGTATGTAAACTTTAATATCAAGAAGAAAACTCAAATTTTACTGAATCTTGCAATTACTGAAATATACTCACAAATTCTGAGCAATCCAAATCAAGTCCCGGTAGATAGTCTCTTGCTATGAATATCCCCAAAAAAAATATGTAGAATAAAGCCTCGATACTCCATTATTATTTTATTTGAGAAGAGGGTTATTTGAGAGGGAGGTAGATAAATGGAGTTGTGTGATTTGGTTAGGTTTTGGAGGCTATTTATAATAGAGTTAGGGCGTTTAGATGCGTTAGATTTTAGGTTAAAATTCTAGGCCATCATATCTCAGAACTCTCCAGAAAAATGCACCAAACAAGCAACCAAAACCGATCGACAACGTGCGCACTGGGTGCGCACGCTACCCAGGTTGAGCGACCCATATACTGGGTGGGTCGACCCACTCGGGGTCTGGGTCGACCCCCTGGTCGATCCAATCGAGTGATGGGTCGGCCCCAACTTGCGTGATTTGCTCTAATTTATTCGAACGTTTTTGCCTTTTAAAATTCAAAATTCAAACTTGTTTCTTTTATATTTTCTTCATTTAAGTTCAAATTTAATAAACCAAAAGTCTATCTTAGTCAGAATTTCGTAACAGACTTAATGATGCAACCCCCCTTTGTCCATTTCCCAACAATTTTTTAATTAATGCTTACCTTATTAATCTTTCAATTAATATGCTATATTAGATTTTCGGGTTGTTACAGAAACTGTCTTCTGGACAAGCCATGTGTAAGTCAGAAAAATCAATGCATGTCCATCACTTTCCATTAGACTTTTTCACAAGAACTGGATTCGATACCTAGTAGGGGTATAAGAAATCCTAGATAAATGCATTGCTCTTGAGCTTCTTTACTTCTTCCTTCAATGTCGTCGACCTTTATGGACCGAGCCTACGTCTTTTCTGCTTTACTGGGACGTACTTTGGGTCATTGTTGAGAGAGTGGCTTATGACGCTCGGCGATATCCCATACATGTCAACATGGGTACAAACAAACATGTTAAGGTTTGCACGAAGAAATTGGCCAACTCCCTCGTTCAGAGGGGTCCAAGAAGGGATCGATTTTCAAGACCTTTAAAGGGTCGTCATTATCGATCGGGATTACCACCATCGTTTCGTTGGGAACCGCCCTTTGGTACCCTACCTCATCATCCTTTCTAGGATCCATATCCTTAAATTGACGATTGTGTTGTCCAAGCTAGGATTTTCCCTTTATTTGGTATGCAACATCATCACCTTTGACATGGAGGGAAGTATGCATAGCTTTTCCCTTCTCTTTGCTACGGGCATCTTTACATTCTGCTAAGTAGCATGCCCGTCCTACTACTTGATCTTATCGTACAACCCCGACTCCACTCTCAGTCGGGAACTTCAAAAGAAGGCACCAAGAAGCAACGCAAGCTCTAAATTCAACTAGGGTCGCTCAGCCCAAAATATCATTGTATGGAGAGTTGATTTCCAACGCAAAAAATGGGAGGATCGTCACTTTCCTACTGCCCCCTCAAAGCTCCACCGGTAGTTCAACCAAACCTACTGGTTCATTTGCTAATCCACTGAAACCATGTATTCTGGCATTGCACGGGTTCAAATCCCTAACCTCCAGCATCATTTGGTCATAGGCTTTTTTAAATAGAATATTTTCCGAACTCCTGCAGTCAAGAAGGATTTTCCGTACTAAGGATAGGCCATTGATGGATGAAATCACCAATTAATCAATATTAAGGGCCTCACCCCCTCCAAATCTCTAACGCGGAAGATGACATCATCGGTCATTATCCTCTGAAGCTTCACAGGAACGGTTTCATCTGTAGTGTTGCACTCTTTAACCTCGACGTGCTTCACTGCATTAATGTATTGTTCTGTCGTACGTACACTGAAATCAGCCGGATGTGGTCCTTCGACTATGGTGTTAATAACATCCTTCTGCTTTTGTTGGACGACGACTCTAGGAACTACCTAACCTTGATGATTGAGGTTTGAAATCCCTCTCCGAGTGGGTGTCGTGTCTCGTATAAACCTACTAAGTGCGCTTGATGTCTCGTTTGAACCCAAGTGGATGTAACTGTTTTTAATATATAATATGTACAAAAAATTATGCAGGACAAGATTTTAGTTAATTCTGGATACTTATAAAAATTCTTAGTGCGCTCTCTAACTCTTTATTTTCTGCGATCACTTTAAACTATATTTGCATTTATGATTATAAAGTTTGAACTATAAAGCATAAAATTTTAACGATTTAAAAAGATCCATGAAATTCAACAAACACTATTCAAACACATCCACCCCTCTCTCCAGTGTTAATTCAACCTTAAAATTAACTCTTCTGCAATCTCCCACCTCTACATCCCCTCCCTCTTTCTCCTTCCTTCCTCTGTACATACATACATACATACATACATACATACATACATACATATATATATATATATATAGGGAAAGTCTATTAAGACACAAAATTTAAACACAATTGGTGACACAACTACTCTACATCATTGGATTACCCCATGAATTACACCTCTCCACATAAAGACAAAAGAATCCAATGGTTGAGGCTTTGTGTCTCTAAGTTTGTGTCTAATTTTGTGTCCCAATAGCCGGCCCCATATATATATATATATATATATATATATATATATATATATATACAAAGTGCGTTTCGAGTTACCCCTGTTTTGTAGCATCCCTTTCGCACGCATATTGGTTCGTGAGTTACGGTAATCCAAATTCAACAAGATTTTGTAGATGTTCAATCCACACATATTAAGCTCATTCCAACATACGTAACATTTTCAAAATCTTAACTCAATTATTTACCGTTCAGACATTTATCCAAACCGTTAAATTTAAACATCAAATATATTATTTTACGAATGTCGGAACGAGCTCAAATTTTGAAAAGACGACAATATGTATATGGATTGAACATCTACAATTTCTTATTGAATTTGAATTACCGTAACTCACGAATTGGTAGGGGTGCTAAAGAGGTACTACAAAATAGAGGTGCCTCGGAATGCTCCTCTCTATATAAATGTGTGTGCGTGTTTGCGTATGTATGTGTGTGTGTGTGTGTGTGTGTGTGTGTGTGTATATATATATATATATGTGTGTGTGTGCGCGCGCACGCGCGCGCACATGCGCTCGCGCGTGTGATCAAGAGCACCTTATATAGTGCATCACCCCTTTCGTTTCCTAATTTCCACCATACAATCTACTTTCTCTCCCTTAATCGCACATTACTTAAATATACAAGAGTGACAATTATTAAGTTGCAAAAGAGGTGCTATATAACATCCTCATACACATACATACACAAATATGTATGTATGCATGCAAATCAAACACAAATATAATTGCATCAGTTGCAAAATTTTGCAAAATTACTGCCCATAGGTTTAACTAAGTTGAAAGATCATAAACACACCAGGATATGAATGATTTGATACTACTACTTTGATCTATAAGGTTACAGGTTTAGGTGTTGCATGGCATGATTAAAAACAGCCGACCTATACTGGCTTGCAGCATATGCACTATACCAATATTTAAAACTCGTAGTACAACCATGTCATGCCAGCTGAATTTCAGCTGAACTTCAAAAATAGAAATAAAAACAAAAACATGCACTTAAAAATGGACATTTCTACTGGTTTAAAACCAGATAAAATGACAAAACAGTGCAATTCAAGTGATTAAGAGAGGTATGTTGGGTATTTTAAGTGTGATTGTGGTGGGGCCTCCGTCTTTTTTGTTTCTTATCTCAGAATCTGACAAAAAATTAGTGCGGATACTGCAGCACTTTCGTTTACAAATTCAATTTGGATTTTTGCAGCTAAAACTGCAGCTAAACTATAGTGCGGATACAACGAATCTCTTACATTACACACGGATGCAAATAATATTCTGTCTTCTCGCATTTTCAAAAATAATAATGTCAATTACAACATCAATAAAAAGCATCAACATATCTACTGTGTTAGTAGTTAGTACCACCATAGCCGACTCAAGATAGGCTCCATCAATGACTCTAATGTGCTCCAAGGTACCTGTCCAATACATGTTACGAATTCAGGTCCAAAAGGATATTTCACAACACATCACAAAACATAGCAAGATAATAAATCTGGATCTATGTTTAGGTCAACTATTACACGTGCAGAATAAATAGACGTACCATTTTCATTCTAAAAATAGCATTCTTAACTAAATAGTTTTTTTCCCGATTTGGCCACCTTTTAGAAAACTTATCACTGAATTAGCCTAATTTTAAAACTTATTACGGTCATAGCCTGATTTTGGCCTCGGTGGCAAAAACAGTTATTTTTATTTGCTCTATTTGAGATGGCGCACAAAATAAAAAAATTGTATTGCACCATCTGTAATGGCGCTAGTAAAAAAATAACTGTTTTTGCCTCCAAGGCCAAAACCAGGCTACGACCGTAATAAGTTTTAAAATCGGGTTAATTCAGTGATTAATTTTCTAAAGGTGGCCAAATCGAAAAAATATCCTAACTAAATACAACGAACTGCAGTCCTTTCATCATAATGTGGCTCTGACTACATTATAATACTATTTGGACGTTTTTTTGCTTGTGTTTCAATAGTCATTAGCCACGCCCCAACAAATAAACTAATAGTTCAGAAAAACAAAATGCAGTAAGAAAATATATGTTTTATTCTAAGGTAATAATGAAGATATCAGTTGAATTTTGTCGTTTTTTAGGGCGTACAAAATCAATTGAACAAGAGGATTCCACCTTGAAATCATGATAACCTGGTTAATTATGCATAAATGAATTTTCGGTATGTGGTTCTATATGGTATGATGAAACAAACACATCTAGTTCTTTGATTTAGATAAATGCCAGTAACGCTGTTACATGGCACTTAAAAATGCAGCTAACAGCGGGTTTCAATTTTACACTCCACGAAGGCATTTATACTGTATGAACCCTCTATAATAAATGTATATATACATGAGTATTATTCTAGAACAAAAACATACTACTTGGACGTTTAAATATCAAGAACAATGATATGTATAATTGTTACAGTTGCTTACTGTATATAATATACAATATATATTATGTTTTAAAAGTAGTAACTTAAACGCAGATTCCAAAGTAATGATACTGCCATTTTTTCTGTGAAATATTTTATTAGTTTAATACGTATAAATTAGTCAAATAGCATATTTGAGATATGAATAACAGTACCGAAATAAAAGATATCAGCTAATATAACAGGTTCAATTTAATTGTGGTTTGTCTCGACAAATTCAATTTCACTGCATAACAGATTTTATATTCTAACAATATATGTGTGTGTGTGTAGTTTAAATGTTTTTTCAACCAAATTTGCTGGTGCAATGCATGGGGTTACACGATAGATCAACAAAGTGGAGTAAAAATCATCCTCTTTTTACTAGCATGTAAATCGCTTGATTTAACCCATGTTTTGACCGTGTCCTGCTCATCATTGTTGTGCAATTAGCAAGCACTAATAATTCACCAAATTATGTTGAAGGATTTTCAACTTTTACTAAAAGGTGTCAAAGTTCACCAAGAGATTATTAGTTTCCATGTGTTTTAAAAAAAGGCAATAAGTAATGTGCTTTGAATATTTATAAAACTCAAATAAATTATTTGCATCATCCAATAAAACAATACAAACGTAGGAGATGGAAATGAAACAAAGTATTCAACATACCGCATTTTCCTGTTATCCGTTCATCTTCTTCCACCAATTGCCCGAAAAGTCCAAATAAAAAGGAGAGTACAGACAATAGTTATTTATCAAAGTATACGAGCATAATTTAATCAACTGAGTAGTTTTTATGTTGTAAGAATATAACCTGTCATTGATCTGCAGAAATAAAACATCATCCTTGATGGGATGAAATTTGATACTTTCTATATATCTCTGAGGGAACGGGACTGAAAAACAGCTCTTTAATAACCAAGAACCACTTTGCAGTTTCCAAACATACACTTCACAATCACCGCCATAGCAATAATAATGTAAAAGCCCACCCGATTGACGATGATGAGAAAAGAAAATATGACCCCTCATATAATGTTCTCCTGGATGTTCAGTTCTACTACGCCAGTTCCCTTCCAAATCGACACCAACAATTCCATTGCCAGAACTTTCCATGGCAAATATTAGTCCTTCATGGAATAAAATAGGGATGAGTTTCATATCTTGACATGACAACGGATTCGTTACATGACCTACACTCCACTCCCCTGTTTTGGAAGAGAATACCTCAAACTTTTTAAACGTTCCAGAGTTGACTTTGGTTATTATGACCTTAAAATGAACCGAGGCTAGAGGGTTGAAATCTAAAAAAGCACAATCAAATTTATCCATGGAAATATTCGGAATTTCGACCCACTTCCTCATTGCAGGATTGCATACATATAAGTGTGAAGTTGTAGTCACTCTTCCAGTAGGTAAAATTAGTCTATTGCATTTACATAGAAGCAACCCATTGCATGAGTCAAGAATTATCATATAACGGTGTTTCGGAAGGAAGCTTAGGGTGCCATCAATACAAGAATCGTCGTTTTGGTCCTTATCCGCTTTAACATATTTGGCCCTAGCATCTCTTACATCTCTGTAAGTACCATAAAATATTCCAAACGCAATATGAGCTTGACTTTTAAGTTTCAAAGCTTCAAAATTTAGGGAGAACCATTGTTTCGAAACACATTTGAACCGGAAATTCGATATTGCAGGTAAGAGCATAATGATCTCGTTTATTATATCATCAGGAAGACGAGTTGAAATCAGGATCCCTCGGTTGTTATTTGTGCTCATCTCTTGAAATTTCAACCTAAAAAAACAAATGACAGAGTGTGTCAGTGTATCATCAAATCAATCAAAACAATTTAAGACAACCCAATTATACAACATATTTAAACGCTAAAATTAAACAGTGTCTGATAGTCACTCTTACATATCTTCTATCTATATTATAATTCCCACTAATCTTACATTTCTGGATTTCCAATTATATCCCTGATTCATTTAATTATTTCATAAACTCAAGGTCATTTAATTATTCTCACTAATCAAGGTCATTTACGTGTGTCACAGAAGGAAATTGTTTTTGTCATTTTAAATTCCTACTTCTGCCTTTTCGATTTCCATTTTCATTTAAACCTTTCTACGTTACCATCATATTTTCTTCTTCAAGCTTTCCTACATATTTTCTCTTGAAAACCTTTCTGCTGCTATTATCAAAATATATTCAACAAACTTGCAATCGGCTATGGGTGAAAATCAATATACTGCTGAAGTTGGAGAAAATGCTTATTATACAGGTTTGTTCTTTTATTTCCGTCGTCAAATTTGTTATAAGTGTAGAAAAATACGTTTATATATGTGTGTTGTTTTGTGCAGAATAAATTTATATTGTTATATTATTATTTGTTTCATAGTACAACATGGACCTAATGTGTAGGTTAGATTGATGAAACAAGTAAGATTGGTTTTACAATGTTAAAGAGAATAGTTTGTAAAGAAAACCTTAAATATAAAAAAGATCTAATTTTTGTTGAAAAAAATTGGACAAGTGTGAAATACGCTTCAATGTTATGCCAGAGTTGTGCTAGGGTGAGCCTGGGCGCTTACTTCCATTAGGTCTTAACTCAAATTAACTAAATAGATTGTGTTATATATGATCTCCAAAATTTTGATACATGTCAATATTTTTAAACTTCTTATTTTATTAAGTTTCAAGTACTATCATATTTTTTCGTTCTCGAGATTAAATTCTAAAATTTTGAACTTCAAAAATGGTTTTATTATTATATTCTGGTTGCTAGATTACTTATACAAAATTTCATTTGTTGCTTTTAAAGGTGAAAGTTCTAGTCTGTTTCGAAGTGGAAAACGTGGAAGGCCACCAAAATTGAAAGCAAATTAAAAGCAACTTTGACTAACTTTGACCACCCGTGTGATTACTAAAAATAATATATAAATTTACAAGGTGGTACCGCATTAGGTCCTTTAACATACTAACTGCGGGGCTGCTGGAGTTAGGGTTTGTTAGATTAGTTTTATTTATATTACTATGTTAGTTGGGTTTAGCCTATGTTTTTAACACTCCCGCCATTCCTTTTGTTTTTAATTAATAAGTACGATAAAGTTTATCAATTAAAAGATTTGAAAACTTGGGTTAATCTGAAAGGTGACGCAACCAACATTTTAAGTTCTAGGTTTTTTTTAATGGTTAGCATGCATATGGCCACAAAACTAAATTGTGCATATGTTATTTACAGTCCTATTATTGCATACACAATTTTCTACAAGTGTTTATTGCAACTCATTATGACTGTTGTTTTCTACAAGTACACTATTTTATAAAAATACTTATTGCATACACAATTTATTGCATACAATTTTCTAAAATTATTTATTGCATACAGAATTTTCTATGAGTATTTATTGCAATTCATTATGACTGTTGTTTTATTCAAGTATTTATTGCATACACAATTTTATTCAAGTATTTATTGCCTACACAATTTTCTACATGTATTTATTGCATACAAAATTTTCTACAAGTATTTATTGCAACTCATTATGACTGTTGATCCAATAAAAAAAATTATTGCATACACAATTTTCTACAAGTATTTATTGCAATTCATTATGACTGTTGTTTTCTATAAAAAAAGAAAGAAAAGAGGCTACCTTTTGATTTTATTTTAAATTAGCGTATCCCCGGTTGTTTTCAAAAATATCTCATTGCAACATCTTTGTTAATAAAACAAATATATTTAGTCTTATAAATATATAATTTATTAATATATAATTGGCAATATGACCATGCATTAAGTCTTATAAAAGGTTAAAAAAATGATAAATTATGTTAGAGAAGGAAAAATATATTTGATGCACCAATATTCAAAATACTTGACTGCAATTTCCCTTCTAAAGTTCCCTTCACTTTTATTTTATTATTTTCTCTCTCTTCTACGTTATCATTTCTCTTCCCCTTTGATTTTACGTCTATTCATGCCACTTTTATTCGTTACTGTATTCTACATTGTTCATATTCTAGAATGTTCAATATTTTACCAATTACATCTTATCTTATAATTACCTATTTTTACATTATAATAATTTATATTGTAATATTTTTTTACTTTAATTTATTATTTTATCAATCTCACTTATGCATCAAATATTCATATAAGGTTACTTATAAAATGAATATAAAAATCCGTGATAGTGTCACTTCCAATTTTAGTAGTTAATTACTTCATAATCCTTACCTTAACATTAGCAACTAATCAATTAAATTAAATTATAGATGTGTCTTTCAATTTTATTCAAAAAAATAAAATGAATATGGACCATCATGTTTGACCAGCTAAACAGCTTGTACATAGCACAATATAAATCACTTTTGTCCCTACTTAGAGAGCAATGTCAATAATATTGACTATGATAATAGTCAATATTATTGACATTGCTCTCTATAGTCACATCCTCCTCATCTCCAAGCCTCTCTGTATTCTTAGATTAGTACTTCTAAAACCTGTCAATATCGCAAATATACATGTAAAATCTCTTTTATTTATTTTCATCCATATGTCATTGATTATCAAAACTTAGCTAATCTTTTTTTTTTTCATAGAAACTCATATCACCGGCATATATGAAAAGATTTGATAGCTTAAGCTCTCTAAAACTTATTGATAATAAATATGACTGGAAAATCAGAGTTTGAGTTATCAGAATCTGGGAAAGTTACAGCAGTAAAGGTGACAAGGAATATCTAGGAAGAAATCTCCTATTGTTAGATGACAAGGTAAATAATTATATTTAAACAGTTTATTCTTTATATTCTTTATATATATATATATATATATATATATATATATATATATATTGCAATCTCATAATTATTCATTTTTTCAAATGTTTTTTGTTGCATAACATAGCATACCCGAATTCATGCTTTTATATGGGCAAATCATGTTGAATACTTGAAGGACAAGTTGGAAGGAGGACAAATATACATTCTCAGCAATTTGTGTGTCAAATCCTACAAACCAGAATCTATAAAACATATCCGCGACGATCTACATATTTGGTTAACAAGACGTACCAAGGTAACCAAATTATTGAATTATGAGATGATGATACGGGAAAATGAATATGATTTCTTTGATATTGCTGATGTGAAAGAGTTATCACTAGAGAAAGACCAAGTTCAATTATTAGGTATGATCTAAGATACTTTAGACATACATACACATATGTTTTACAATAAGTAGCAAGTTTATTTATTTATTATTATTATTTATCAGATTTTATTGGAGTGCTCAAGTATAAGGATTGTGGTATTTTAAAAGATGTTTTAAATGGGTTTGTGAATGCAAATGGCAAAGAGCAATGCAATTTTATATTTGAACTTACAAATGAAAGTTATGTATATATAGCACTTTAAATATTATGGAATTTAAATCTTTGTTATATGCATAAACAATATTTTGCTTCTCATTTTTATGTTTTGACAGTTCTACTGTGAAATTTTGTTTTTGGGATGATTTTTCCAAATTGTTTGCCACCGCTTTAAAAGAGGTACCGAGAAACTAGTTATCATCATTATAGCAAGTTGTTGGTTGAATTCATTTAAAAGTACAATTTTAGTATGACTTTTATGTTATTCATAATTGAGAAAATTTATTAAAATATGTTTTGGTAGGATTTACCCCTTTTTCTCCATCAGCCTATCTCGATTCTCTCATCCATCGGTCCAATTATGCTATGGTATTGGTAAGCATTTTTCTTTGGATTTTCTTTGGATTTCCACTTGTGTCGAAATACACGAATTGTTTATTATAATTTTCTATGGTATTGGTAAGCATTTTTTCATGGTGCCCTTAGCACAACACTGAATTATATCTTGGATTTCTCATAACTACAGGTTTTGACCTGTATATTATTATTTGGATTTATCAACCACGGGGTACACTCAAGAGTAGATGTAGCATGTAGGTAGTTTTTTTTTGGTGATATCTGAGGCCGTGAGAGATTCAGGAACTCTTTTTTATATTGATTTTATTGGTTTTGATTATAGTGAAATTTGTAATCATTAAGTCTTAGCATTACCCCCTATATATCCATCTTCATATTAAAGTGAACCTACATATTGTACCAACCACCTAAGAATGACAAAAGTGCAGGTTTTGCGTTGTATGTACATCATACTTCTCCCACTGTATAAATTAACTAGTTTTGTAGGATACGCTGCCTTAGACAATTTCATTTCCTCTACTCATATACTGATATACTACTTGACGTACTTTGCATATATTAAAGTGAACTGTCAATAAAATGGAACAACCCAATAATAAACGAAGTTGAGTGCTGTATTCTATGGGCTTACGGATTGTAGATTCCCGTTAACATGGAAAATATACCACAATGCTAAACAAATAAAAGAAAAGATAAAACAAGCAATTACATTCAATTAATTATTCATGGTCTGGCTGTATCAAAATTTTAATATACGTAATAATTATTTTAACAATCAAAATCAAAATATTTTATTAACTGCTTATGGCACAGGCATGGCAATGTGATTCTAGTTTTTAAAAGATAGCTTTGAAAGTAAAATACTGAGAACAGCATTTTTTTGATAACTGAATCATAAAAAGACAAAGTTTCACAGCAATAAAAATACATGAAATAGAAAATTGGATGAAGAGAGTTACGGCTTGCTAAGGCACATGAGACCGTCCTTATCAGAATATGATGGAGGAATAATTTTTGATGCGTAAGGATTCAAAACTTCAAAGGAGTCTTGTATTGTAACATCAGCTATTCCAGTCGCATCTTGGATATCTGTAAACATAAATATGACTTCATTACACATCTTACACGAGGATGCTTATCAGATAATAATGTACAAGATATGTTATGCATAGACATACATACGTATATGCACAGACATACGTACGTATTCCAAAAGCGATCAATGACACCCCTATTTTGCAGCACCCCTTGTGGCCTCCTAATTTTTACCACACAATCCGATTTAAATAACGCTATGATAATGGTATGGAAGAGAACATTATTTAAATCGGGTTGTGGTAAAAATCAGGAGGCAACAAGAGTGAGTGAGTGTGTAAAATTACCTTTGAGGAGTAGTTCTTGTTTTGATAGTTGTGCAATCATATAAATGATGCCAGCAGCAATATTTACAGGGCTCCCCCCTCTACAATAACACTCAAATATATATTTTCAACAGATTAGGTTATAGAAATGACTGTAGTATATCTCAGACAATAATATACATATTTGATAGCCTTAATGGTTAGTTAAATACCAAATTATTCATAAGTTGGTGCATCGTACAAACCATACTGTTGGCATGGAATACACACATTAAAATTAAGCTATATGAATATTATTAAGAACAGCCATACATGTCTCTGCCTCCGTTTAGCTGGACTTAAAATAAGTCACCTTTTTTTGCTTTTTGAAAGCCAAAACTTATTCATCTTGGCATTCCAGGGAAAACAAAACAAAAAGCCTTGTTTAAGCTTAAACCAAGCAGCCTTTGCATTTCAAGTTGGATACATGTATTTTACTTAACAAGGTTTAAAAAATTGCATGGGAAAGCATTATGGATTTGAAATACCCACAGGATTGAATTATGATTATTGCAAACGCGCTATTTGATGTTACCAGAATAAACTGCCAAAAAACCAACTCATACATTAAGCTAGTCATTTATTTATATGTTACTTGGGCCTTGTCAAATTTCAGAAAAGGGAATATAAAAAAAGAGCATATGTTTGCATCCACCCAGCCATTTGAGCTAGCAAAGCGCTAATACTATGTTTTCCATTAGGAAATTCGTATACCCTTAATAGTAACGGACAACTGCAAGTTTTAACTGATGCATGTCAACATATTTATTGATACCACTGCATTATTAAATCAAATGGTTGCTATCAAAATAAATATCTATGCATTCATCGGAATCTTTTTTGAATTATGACACTTAATCATAGAAGTAAAAGTAATTCAATGCTCAAATAAACTAATATACAAGGAAATAAGCATCTTTATGCATTACGCTGGGAAAGATCAACAAGACCATCTAGGAAGCAGGGGTGCGGCTGGGTTGGAGGCGTACTGCGTATGGGTGCGGCTGGGTGCGGGGGTGCGACGGTGCTGCATAGAGTGCGTACGGGGTACGGCTTCTGGCGTGTCCCCATGTTTTGAAGGCAGGTTAGGGTTTTGAAGGCACGCGACATAGGGGACTGCCGGAATTTGCTAATCCGATTTGGGCTTCGGGTAGACGAGCTTGAGGTGGGCGCGACTCCGATTTAGGGTTGGAGGCCTTGCACGATTTGGATTGGAGGAAGATGATCTGGTGGCAAAGAAGGAGAGAGAGGAAGGAAGACGAGCTCAAGGAAGAGAGTAATTTTATTTCTTTGACCAAATACAGTACAGCAAAAGTATTTATTTATAGCATCCATAGTAGTTAAGGCGCTAAGGCGCAAAAAGGCGCACGGCTTGAGCCTTAGGTTTTTTGTGGGACTTTTAAAAAAAGGCGCACTGCATGTATTAAAAAAAAAAAATCCTGTAGCATATATATATTTTTAAAACATAAAAAACTGCTGCAAAATAAAAAAACAGTTGTAAAAAAAAAAATTGCTGCATATATATATATATATATACACATATATATATATACATACATATATATATATACAGCATATATATATATTTTTAAAATGTAAAAAACTGCTGCAAAATAAAAAAACAGTTACAAAAAAAAACTGCTGCATATATATATATATATACACACATACATACATATATATATGTATATATATATATAACTGCTGCATATATATAAATATATAACTGCTGCATATATTTTAAAAATAAAAAAAATGCTGCAAAACCAAAAAAACCTGCTGCACATATTAAAAAAAAAACTGCTGCATATTTATAAAAAAAAAAAGAACTGCTGTAAAACAAAAACCAAAAACTGCAGTAAAATGATCAATCGAACAAAATGGTTGAAACCCTAAGTCGAATTGGATGTCGACCTTGCTCACATTCAATGTCGAGATCGATTTTGCAAACCCTAAAGAGAAACCCTAAGTCGAATTGGATGTCGACCTTGCTCAAATTCAATGTCGAGTTCGATTTTGCAAACCCTAAAGCGAAACCCTAAAGCAGCGACACTTTTTTTTCCTTTTTTCGATGTCGAGTTCGATGTCGACCTGGTTGAAAACCCTAAATCAATTTGAGGCGCGCCTTTCTGCGCCCCGGAGCCTCAGAAAAAGGCTCCAAAGGCGCGCCTTTCTTGCGCCTCCGTTAGAGGAGGCGCCTCAGCCACCAGGAATAAACTGTTGTACATATTTAAAGCCAAACCCGTGTAGTAGTAGTTTATGTTACAGAAATAAACTGTTACATTATGTAACATTAAATTTATACATTATTTAAATAAACTGTATTACAGTTGGTTGTTATTTAAATATCTACGATAGTTGGTTGCTAATTTCTTAAAGCCAACAGTTGGTTGTTAGTTCTGTAACATTATGTAATTATGTTACAGAATATATTTTTTGTATTTTAAAATTTGCCGTATCCCTCCGCACCCGAATCCTCATATTTTTGAATTTGTCGAATTATCGTATCCCTGTACCGCGCACCCGCATCTGCGCACCCGCACCCATGCTTCCTAGAAGACCATGATACCCTCTTACAAGAAAACTAATCCTCAAACCGATAATTTCATGTAAGAATCTAAAAGTAACACATGGAGCAAGCAACTTTATCCACTTTGGTTGGAATGGTAAACTAGTCCAATAAATCCTATTGTAGGACAATTAATCATCAAATGAACAACTCATTCCTAAGCATGTAAGTGTTGCTCGATTAATAGAAGAGAAAGGACAGGTTAAAAACCAAACATTCTAAACAAGACAGATATAAATAAAGAAAAGAAGGCTATTGAGGGGAATTCTAGGTGCAAGTTATTTATTAAAATAGCAAAAATTGTGATTTCGATGTGGGGCCATAAGTACTTCTGTTTTAGGAACAAGTTAATGAGATGGATGCATTTTATAATTATTGCAAGTTCTAGAATTAAAATGGATTACGGATTGTAACATAAATTTTACCTGATATCAAGTTTTTCATAATTCTTAGCAGCTTCCTCAGCGGCTTTGATTGCTTGACCACTCATGCCAAGAGAGCAACAAAATCGTCTCTGTATAAGATTCAAATTAGATAATCATAGAAAACTAAACAACTTAAATTGTGTACAATCTTCGCATTCGACAAATATTAAGTTCAACTTTAGCATCCTAACCCTCTCGTCTTTACCAGTTGAAGGGGTAAGCCAAATGAATAACCTTTTTTTTTAATAGATATTCCATCTCGAGTTGCACCTTTGGTTACATCCAGATTTTTTTGACCCCTTTTAATTCTTTCTACCCACTTCAATTAGGCCTACCTCCTTTTCTTTTCCCTCCTTTCTAAATATTATCTCATTTGCTCACATATGCATTTTTATGTCATCTGTCTAAATATTATCCCATAAACAAAATAACACATGCAATAAAATGAAAGAATAGATATAATGCAAACTAATTGAATCATTCAGCCAACCTATAGGTGTAGCAGGAGGAAATAAGAGCAAGCATTTAAAATATACCGGATTTTATATTATTTAGTTAAACAGATTGATTGGTGAGATTAAAGTGGATTGCAAATTAGATGCAAATTAATTGCATCTATTACTTCTAATAGAAAATTGGAACCTTGCCTCGCTGACTTGGACAATCATACAGCCTAGCATTTTTGACTACTCAATGCTCAGCATTGTTTTTTTTTTTTTTTTTTTTCCTGCAACCGTTCCCCTCTTATTCACGCTGGTTTGCTTCCTCTTTCACTCATGTTCCTAATTTCCTTTTTTAACAACTCCTGCCCTATAGGACTTATTCTTCCTCATCCAACGTTTTGTCTTCCTCCTTCCTCTAGCCACTTCTCTTCTACTACGCACGCTTACCCCCCCCCCCCCCCCCAAAAAAAAAAAACCTTCCTGCCTTATACGTCTTCGTCCACACAATTTTCCCCCACCATGTTCCCCGTCCTTAGGTGTCTTCTGTTTTGTCTCTTACCTCCCACTGCGCTCATCTCTGTTGTGGAAATTTCGATTTATACGCAAGTGACCAGAATCTAATTCACCCAATTACTTAAATATGATTGTAATGAAAAACAGGGATCTTCATGTTCACGATGCTCGAGGGATCTAGATTGATCAAGGATAAAGATCAGGTCAAGTGAGAGACAGGTGTCCATTTGAAAATTCCACAAAGACAAAACGGAGATCTTTGTAGTATTACAAACGTTTTTGAGACCGTTAGTTTTGCGTGGTGCATCTCAGGTGGAAGATGCATCTTTTGCAGACGGTGAGTTGTGTGTAATGGTTTTAATGGAAAATAGGTGGTTGTTGAAAGAGCTAGGTATGCGAATCGGAGTGCGATTTCATATGAAGGTGGAGTGTTGTGATTGATGATATAAAATCACATATATGTTGAAGGCGATGATGTGTATTTTATAATTTAGAAGACGATATGCGAATCGGAGTCCGGAAGAATGCAGCAGCTCAGGAGGCAGTTTTGAGGCAGTGGTTCAGCTCAACCATCTGAGGTTCCATGTTAGACGTCTGAGCTGATGACAGGTTTTAACCCGAGAGTTTGGTCAGGCGTATGAGCCGGGTTTTTTTTATTTTTGACCGGTTATTTGCAAAGTATATTTGTGATATATTCTGAGGGGCAAATTGGATATTTTGCCTAGACATTCTATACTCCAATATAAGCAGCTTCTAAGTTTAGATTAATTGAATGGGACTGAGACCGAAATTGTTGATCCAAAGGTTTGTCGTTTTTCATTGCTCTCCGTCTCAAACAATAGTTGAAGTCATCTAGATATTTTTTTCTCTATTTCAATAAGGTTATTGATTCAATTGTAGTTTGCTTTTTTTTTTTTTTTTGAACCATTAATTGTAAACAAAATTCGTTTTTGTGAATCAATAAAGAGCGTGGTTGGATGGAATATCTTGTGTTTGTGTTTTGATTGCATATCCGTATTTGTTTTCAATCAGATCATCTTTAAGTAATTGGATGAATAAAATCATGATCGCTTCCGCAAAGGCGCAATTTTACACAACACATATGTGATTTTATATCACCAATCTCAACTAAACCATATGCTAACTGTAGAGATTACAACCAACTCAAGGGTTATAGGCAAGTTCACTCAATTTTGGTTCCCTCTATCTGTATTTTCTCCTCTTTTCGTCTTTCTGACCTAACTTTATATTGCCAATATTTGTTGCACATAAACTGTTCAACTAAATGTCATACTCTAATTTCGTGCTACTGAGTCAAATCTCATTTCTTTTAATTATTTGATGATTACCGAGAACCTTCTCTTTCTTAATTGTTCTTCCCTTAACGTTATCAAATATTTTCCGCTCATTATGTTTTCTTTAATCACAACTGCTCACAACTTTCAAGTATTATATGCTTGATTACGTAGAGAGCGTGTAGACGTAATCAATGAAACCACGACGTTAGGCTGCCGCCATGCCACCGGTACTTTAACGCCTGAAGTTTTAGACTTATCCCTAACCATAACCTATAGGTATCAAAATTTTGGCGTATTTGATATGTACCCGCTTTTCATTATTCTAACTTCCTGGTAATTGAGTTGGATATACAAAATACAATTGTAGAAGCACTGGTATCAACAAATTTATCATCTCAACTTTGAAAATTTGATTATTATTATTTTTTTTGAAAGCCAGAGAAGTATATTAAGGGTTTGGCTACTTTTTTTCACTATTTGTTGTCTGGTCCATTGATTTCAAAAATCGTAAAATCGTATGATCCAAAAC
The DNA here is from genome assembly GCA_030737875.1 of Allium sativum. Taxonomy (NCBI): domain Eukaryota; kingdom Viridiplantae; phylum Streptophyta; class Magnoliopsida; order Asparagales; family Amaryllidaceae; genus Allium; species Allium sativum. The sequence continues at coordinate 8,345,490 of CM060912.1, forward strand.
ACGATTCAGATCGAATCGCAGCCTCAGCGACTCGATATTCAACATGAATCGCACTCTTCAAAAATAGTACGATCTGTTAACAGATCGAAAAAATCGAAATTAGGAATCAAATCGAGATTTTTGTTCAAACAAAATAATTGAACCCTAAATTCAAGGCGTCAATTTGGAAGTGAATTACTACTTCATCTGAAGTCGCAATTGTTGGAAACTTGAGAAGAATCTCTAGAAAGATCAATTACAGCAATATATAAACGATGGAGTACACAAAATAGCATTCAACCAGAAAAGAAGAAAAATTCAAAGCAGAAGGTACCGCACTCAACAGTCTGGAAAGTAAAATTAAAATGTAACTTACTAATTTTAGCTTTCTATTTGTTGTTCTTTCTGCTTCCCACTCATTTTGTTTTTTTTTTCTATTCTAGTGCAGAGAGAAAGAAAGTGTTGTTCTAAAAGAAGCTACAATAACTTAGTACTATTTTACTATTCGGCCTAAAATACAGTACTAATTTTTTTATGTCTACCACAGTAACTTAGTACTATCACGCATGTAGCTCTGTACTAAAATTTTCACCCTATTCTGGTTTAGGAATGATGCGTAAACGTATTCCCACTATTTTTTTCCTCTATTCTAGAGTTCTCATTTGGATCTACGATCCACGATTCGAATCTCGTTTCAATTCCAGTTTTGAACTTTGTGATTTACGGTTTGAATCCCATATTGAAATCATTGGTCTGCTCCACTTGTTCGACCGTAGCTTTAGTTGCAACTGGTTTATTTTTCCCTATTATTATAGTCAATACTCAATATTCAATCTTTGTTTACTTCTGAAAATTTTACCCACACACATTTATGGTCTTTTTTCTGAAAGCCAGAGAAGTATCTTAAGGGTTTGACTACTTTTTTTCACTATTTGTTGCCTGCTCTACTTGTTCGACCATATCGTTGGTTGCAACTGATTTTTTTCTATTATTGTACTCAATTTTCAATCTTTGTTTATTTCTGAAAATTTTGCCCACACCCATTTATGGTTTCTTAGTACTTCTAACTAAATTTGATCTTCTCATTAACTTTGATTCGACCGGTTTGCTTAGATATTAACGATGCATAATAGTATTGTGCGGTACATTAACATTTGGCATTGCTACAAGAAAATTTCAACTAGAAATCACATAGACTAACTTACAACAAGGCTGTTTCAAGATATGGTGACTATATTCTATATTTCACCTTTTGACTATATTTTTTAGATAGTTTGCCACTTTAATTTACTATGAAATTTAGGGTATCGGTTTGTTGTTCATATTACGATCTACATTTATCAAATACTGTTTTACTTATCACTTCTAAGTTCTAACTGATGAATGCTAATATAAAAAGGTCATTGTTATTTTGTATATTCAACTAGACTAAAAAAGTGAAAAAAGGAACTACAATTACTGTAGATTGGATCCATCAACATAGTACAACGGTTCCCGCTTTACCGTTTACATGCAATAAGAAAACACACATTTGATATGGCAAATGAAAAAACTATATAGACCTATACATCACTTCGAAGAAAAATAACATATTTTACGTAATTTATGTTTATGTTAAGTGATGTGCACGTAAAAATGTACATTTATATTCACATATTTATTCTTGTTTAGTTTAAATAAATGTCATATGTGAGTATTTTATCATGTTTAAACCATAATTCAATTGATTTCGAAACATCATGCATTCATCATCATATAAGGGGAAATTTGTCATTTTTGTGCTTATGTTATTTTGAGAATTTTTACTTGGACATTTTTCATGTTTTTGTAAAAATCTGATGCATGCAGAAGATGATTTCAAAAAGATATATATGCATACAAAGGAATGAAGAGGAAATAATTCTCATACATGATCATGGAGGACCTCACCTACCTTCCCACTTACATAATTCTACACTTTGAAGCTAACGGACAAATAAGTGGATGTTAAAGCTTCATGCAAATTTTGATGAATTAATTAAAGCTTAATGATTACTTGGTGGTCATACTTCTTAAAGGGCATTTTTGGTAGCACGCTAAATGTTGAATTAGGGTTTTACTCATGTATAAATAACCCACTTGTGTACATGTTAAGGATCATCTTGAAGTTTATTTAGTTTAGAGTGGACACTCAAATCAAAACCTCTCTTTTTCTTCCATGGCTTCTTAGCCATTTTCTTTTATGTAATCTCTCCTTTTAATACAATTTTTATTAGTTGTCTTTTAATTACATGTTCTTTTCTTTTATGCAAGTAGCTTAGATTTATTTTATGCAATTAGAATAGATTTTGCTTTATTTAGTTCTCTTTTCTTTTGTTTTTTGTTCTATGTTGCAATCTACTTTTGTTGTTAGAATAACAAACACGAGAGGCTAATCCCTTTGATTTAGGGGTGAAGCCCTCTTAATTATGTAGATGCAACATATTTTGGTTTTTATGATCTCTTTTTATGCTTAATGGAATGATTGAAGTAGTAATTACATTGTTGTTTGAGTTTTGGTTTTGATAGTCTATGTTTGTTGACAACAAAATAGGCTATGGTTATTCAACATAAACACAAGATTGCCTCTTCATCAACATATGAATATGGTAATTAAAGTGTGATTGAAATTTCAAATTTGATACTCTATGTTACTAAATTAATAGTAAATAGAACATGCTTAAAATAAATTTTAGTTTCACTTTTGTTGTCTTTTAAATGAAGGTATAATTGTGGATTAGAGAGTGTGTTAGAGTTTGACGGTTTAAGTGTGTTCTCTAATGACACATTGAGCCGTGTTTATGATAAATGCACTAACTAATTATACAAAAGATCAAATGAGACATCATGAAATCATTGTATGTTGATTTATGTGGTCATAAGGGTGAAGTTGCCTCTAAATTGCTTTCATTTCATATTTAGCTCTCAACTTAGTATATAGTTTTAATTAGTTTTTGTAAATTAAATCAATCCAAAGTTTTTTTTAATTTGATTGAATATAATTAAAATTACTTCTTTCCCTGTGGATCGACTCGTACTCGCTAACGTACTAGAAATGTACGCCGTGCTCTTGCGGTTTATTACACCTCACAACGGTTTTCTAATTCATAGAATATTCGTCGTCGAACAAGTTTTTGGCGTCGTGTGCGGGAAAAGTTAATTCATTTTGATTTTATTCTTCAGATTAATTTTGTTGTTCTTCTTAAAAAAAAATGTTTGTTTTCTTTATTTTTTCCTTCTATTTTCTTGTATATATATAGAAAGAAATTTTTTGTTTAATTGATTTGGTATTATTGATTGATACCATAATCTCAAGGACAAGAGGAAAAAAAACACTTGCCTTTTGTTTTCAATTTGTTTCCTGTTTTCAATACAGTTTCTTTCCCTTTTTTTCATTTATTTCTTTCCAATTTTCTACAAATTTCTTTCCTTCTCACAATTCTTACAAATTAAAAAAAAGTTCTTTCCAAATTTTCTTATCCTTGCTCTGTATTTCTTCTGCATTTATCTTCAATAACCTCCAAATTTATTGCTTGCTTTTTTCCTTTCTTTTCAGATTTCTTTCCCTTTTCTTCTTTTACAAGTTTCTAAAAAAAAATCTTGCCAATTTTTGTGCAATTTCTTTTTGTTTCCCTTTTTCCCGTCTATTTCTTTCCCTTTTTTGTACAAATTCTTTCTTTCTATACAATAAAAAAAAACTTGCATTTCTTTTATTATTATTATTATTATTATTATTATTATTTATTTCTTTCAATTTCGTTTACAATTTGTTTCCTCTTTTTAAACAATTCCTTTTTCAATTCCTTACTATTTTCTTTCTTCTATTCTTACCAACTCTTTTACATCTACCCATCACCTTCAACTAACTCTTCCCCCTGGCTTGAGTAACTTCTTGCCACATAATATTTCACCCTCCTCCATCCACAACAAACAATAGAAACTCATTCTTTTTGCTTCTCCACTTTACGGTTGCCCTCTCTGGTTCACCTCTATCACAACATCTACTTATCTTCTCTTCACAAACAAATTTCACCGCTCATTACCATCCCAATTGCTTCACCTAGCATTAGCCTGAAACATCTTCACTACTCCATAATCACGCAAACCCAAAGCAACATGCTCCCTTTACCCCTTGCACCATCAACGTGACCAAGATACGACCAAAAAAAAAAAGATTCAATGTTTCAAATCAAAGCCCAGCTTTGAAGTGAAGAGTTCAAAACAGTCAAGCAACAACTCAAAAATTCATAGGTCAAGCAATTTGCAAATAGTGTATTTGAATAGCTAGCACTACTCAATTATTTTGGACGGACATCCATACTCCACTGTAAAATTTTCTAAACTCCATAGGGTCTGCTGCTGCCTGAAAAATATATAAAAATTGCTTGTAAAGATTTTCTGCAGGTGTCGCGGCTTGCTTGTAAAAAAATTATTTCTGCAATTTCTTATTCTGTGACTGTTCTGTGATTGATTATTTTGTCTGTTGATGTGTGGTTGGAATTTTTTAAAACAAACGTGGGATAAACTGAAAAGCTTGTTTTTGAAATAAATTATTTTTGAAATCGAATCGAGGATTCCCCAAAGCTCATAGGATAAAATATTCGTTAAATTGACAATTAGGATTGATACTCTCTTAGGTGTCTAAGGAACGGTAGAGTTTAGAACTCAAACAGATTCTTAAACCTTCAATCGTGTTTCTACGGTGATTCGTGGCACACTGATAACATCTGTCCGAACCTGGCCTAGACTTGTATTCATATAATCCGAAGTTGTTAATTTTAACATTTTTTTAGAGCTTCTTTAAAGCCAAAAGTTCTGCAACTGATTTTTCGATGAAAAACTCTCTTCTTCTAGTACATGCGCGCTTGCCTCATGAACAACCAAAATTGCAATTCTTTCAAAATTTAAATGATTTTGGTTACAATTCAAATCAGAATGAATTTCAAGCTGAAAACTTTTCGAATAATTTCAACGATCAACCCTCAACTTTGGAAAGAAGTATTGAATCTTTACTTGAAATGAACACTCAACAAAATCAAAAAATAAGTGAATGGTGTAAATCATACTTGTGCAACAATTCAAGTCAAAGTTTTCAAAATAATCAAAATTTGAATTCACTTCCAAATTCAAATGATTTTGATTATAACCCTTGTCAATTCAATTTTGAACTCCGAAATGAATTTCAAATTCAAAATGGAAATGTGAATCACTTACAAATGATTTTGACAATGGCAATAATTTCAATGATGGTGCGATTAACGACTCTTGTTCTCAACAATTTCAAATTGAAACTTCTCAAGTTCATAATTATAAGTTTGACTTTGTTGAGCAAACGAACGAAATTTTTGATAACCACACAGATTTGGTATTTGAAACATACTTAAACTACGTGACCAACAAAATCAAGTTTCAACGTGTGGCGATTTGAATGATAATCCACCTTTGCCCACAATTGATGATTTTCAACTAACAACTTTTGAAATTGATGAAAATCTTAATTAAGTTGTTGAGATCTCTGTAATTGATTTGATTTCAAATTCTCTTGAAAACGACGTCAATCTTCATTTTGACCTTCCTCTCTCAGATTCTGAAAATTTTGAAAATTTAGCAACTTTAGATTGTCAACCTGAAAGAAATGATGAAGTTGGTAACAACTGTTTAAGTGAGGACGACTTTGATGAGCAAAATCTTCTTAAACTGATTGATGATAATGTTATTGGGTCTGAAAATGAAAATGAAACATTCAAAAACTTTAAAATTCTTGAGGTTGAAAACAACGAAACTGTTGAATGTGATCTTAAACACAATGACGATTTTTCTAAAACTATTGAAACTCCTTGTGACTTGATCGTTTCAACTGAACCTCACTGTGATCACCTGTTTTTCAATGATAAATTTCTGCAGTACATGAACTCTTTTCGAATAACACGGTTTTTGAGAACACACAATTTCGAAATTTACAGAAAATTCATTTGTTTGGTTTTAACTTTAGGTGTACAAATGAACCTTTAGTCAACAAAATTTCAAATATCAAAGAAAAACTGAACAATGTTTCTCAAAACAAGTGTGGGGGTGAGAATGATGCTCACGTCTCTCAATTTATACATCATCTGAACAAATCAAACTTTGTTTTTGAAACTTTTGTTGAACCCCGGCTGACTGACCTCTCTTTAGCTGCTACAGAAATTCAATTCGATTTTAGGATCAATTGTAAGCTTAAAATTTTAAAATTAGCAACTCAAACTTTTGAAAAAACAAAATTTGTTCTTCCAAATCTAAAACATAATATAAAATTCTTTATGATTTGGTTTTCTGTGCTTAAGCTGTGTCTCATAATCTTAATGAGGCTGATCCATTGTGGATCGGTTCATCTATTCGATAACTACGCATTTTCTGCAGCTTATCCGGTAAGCCGAGCTTACCCTCTTATTTTCTTTCATTTTCACTAAGATATGTCTGATTGACGACTGTGGGGACACAGTCTATTTTTAAGTGTGTGTATGGAGGGGGAGGGCTCATTTTCATTCTGTTTTGCAGTTTAAGTCTGCATTTTTTTTCTTTTTCTTAAAAAAAAGAAGGAAAAGAGTTTCGCACTTCTATTTACTTTTAAATAAGACATGATGGAGTTAGCATACAATTTTGGTCGTTCGATTAAAATGTTTGGAGATTTACTTCTCTTAACGGATAACAGAAAAAAGTTTGAATTATGAGCAAATTTGGTGTAACTGGTATATTGGGAGATTCGTAGGTGATGAGTATGAAACGTTTTCTAAATTGTAATCCAATTAAATGAATGATTGATTTAGACTACTTGTGATAACATTTTACATCTTTTAAGTGAAGTTGTGCTAAAATATTCTCGCTTAACTCTCTCTTATAAAAAAATATAGAAAAAAAAAGAAAAAGAAAAAAGAAAAGAAAAAAGAGAAGAAAAAAAGAAGAAGAAAAAAAGAGAAAAAAAGGAATATATATAATAATAATCCAAGGGTATCCAACATTGCTAAGCTCTGTCCCAACTCCCATGTAAGCCGTAATGCAGTGTGTTGGTTATATATTGGTCTCATTTCACGAGTTGGACACCCAAGGAGTACCGACCCGCACGTAAGTCGTAATGCAATGTAGGAGTGGTATACCTAGGTGTTTGTAAATAATAATAATAATGTAAATATTTTTTATAATAAAGAGAGGGTAAGCACTTGAAATCCAAGCACCCTCTTCATTTATTTGACCTAACTTGTTAACCAAAAGGAAATTAAGATGCCATTTTACGATTGTTGATATCAATTATAGAATTCTTTCATATTTCCAATATGTTTCTACCAAAATAACAAGCCAAGCTCACTTATTTGACCTAACTTGTTAACCAAAAGGAAATTAAGATGCCATTTTACAATTGTTGATATCAATTATAGAATTCTTTCATATTTCCAATATGTTTCTACCAAAATAACAAGCCAAGCTGGAGGAGTTTGTGACGATAACCTGACTTTTGATTAGTAACGAACTTAAATTTCATAGTGACGATCCAAACTTGTGTTAAACTCGTTCGAGTCATATTTAAAAGTAAATTACCCATTTGTAAAAAAAAAAATTTGAAAACTTGCATTCATCTTGTAATTATTTTTTAGAGCTGAGATGTAATAATTACGAAACGAATTTGGGCATTGGAAGAATTATGTGGGATAGAGTCACAAGCATCTAATTAACTACTATATTATTATTAATAAAAATATTTCTCATCAACCGTGCATCATCCATCGCTCAAGATATTGATACTCGGTATATTTGAAAATGTGAGCTTTTACATGTTTTAACAGTGCTTAGTTGTTCAACTTATATACATGATGAGAAACTCAATAAGCTGAAGCATAGGGAAAGCATAGACGTTTTATTAGGATGTAGAGAAATAGTAGTTGAGGTACAAGTTGTTGTGCTTAGCAACAAAGAAGATTGTGACTAGCATATCTGTAGGATTTTGACGAGATCGTTATGAAGGTAAATTTGGTAAAGACATAAGAAGTATAGGAAAATGCCAATTGTTTGTTTATTTCACATGTTGCAACTTGGAACATTGGCTTGGAGTTGGAGTAGTCTCACACAGCAAAAATTTTTGGAAAATAGGTTAGGAAAAAAGAAAACGTTCTATGAAAGTACTCCAAGAAGAAGTAAATGAATGGGAAAGATTGTCAAAATTGTCTGGCACTTTGCGAACTGGAATGTCAATTTGGAGTTGTGATAGTTCCACCTCACAAAATACTATGGAAACTGAGATACAAATATTAGTTGGTGCGCAAGTGACAATAAAAAATCATTTTATTACACTGGGTGGTTGTCCACTCACATATGTAAATCATATATAGAAGAATGAGTGAGCGTAGTCTAACATTGAAACACAACATCAAATACATTTGGTGTTGTCAGATTATTCCGTACTAAGAGAGTAGATATTTCTAATGATATCATAGCCGATGACAAGATTTCTAAGGTTCAAAAATATAACCAAGTTCAGTTGCAAGTAAGGTTTGGTTATATTGTTGGCGTTATTAGTGGGCTTAGTGGTGAATTTAATGTGGTAGATTTTGGAAGTGGAGCGAAATTCCTCGTAACAAGAATAGAGTAGATATGATAAAATATAAAATATCACCAATTGTAAAACAAAATTTGTTGTTGTATTTATAATTTAATTCTTTCCATTTAATATTTTTACAGTATTTCCTATTAATGTTAACTCTAATCCCGCAATCCATATGTCTAAAATTTAAAGGCGATGTTGTCCGAAAATCATTTTCCTTATGCAATTATTATTGTAGTAAGGTGTGTAGTTTTGTACAAATAGAAACTCAAATATACAAAATGAATAATAATTTGAGGTGAACGTATACTAACCAAGAGATTGATTGCTTGAATGATAACAAAGCACTTTTTAACAGATTCTATTTCCCGATTGATTTCCTCCTCCGTAACTCGTTCTCCAACTATGCAAATTTCTGTTTTGTGTAAAGCAAAAGTCAGCATACACATACATACATATATGTTATTGTGATATCTTCAATGCAAGAGAAGACATGAAATACCTCGAACAGTCCGACGATGATACCTTTGTTCACATGCAATGTAAAGACAACTAGCAATAATCGCATCTCGTCTTCTACCTTTAACATAGTTATGATCATCCAACTTCTTGTATAATACACAAGCATCATTCTTGCGAGAGGGGAAAAAAATAATTTTCATAAGGAAGAAAAATGGAATAATAACTGCAAACTAGCCGACTAGCACCTCATATGAATCGACACACTAAAACACGCAGGTTTGCAAGTGCATTAGTATTAGTAAAACACAAAATTACATAACATGCCAAAACAGAAGTGCTTGCAAGGTGTATCAATCATCATTAGGACTTAAGTATAAACTTTACTGTAGCTATCAACATTAAGTAAACGAATATAAGGTTATCAAAATTAGTTTAAAGTGCATTATTTAGCACATTGGAAGTATGAAAACAACTCATATAGGATACGCATAATAGTTAAACGTGCTACAAAGAATATGCAAAAGTTGATAAGAAGTGTACCTTGAAGCTGGCAACGAGCTGCAACCTAATAGAATGTAAAAAATTATTAGGATACACTACATTAAGTAAAGAGGTGTAACAATGCGCATACAAGCTTTACACATATGAGTAGAAAAAACAAAAATATATAAATGATTGAACTCTTATGTTTACGTGGGGCTAGTATTTTTGTAATAAAAGTATACAAATAGACACATGTCATTTCCATTTATTTTAATTACTAAATGATTATAGCACTTTCAAAAGAGGCTCATAGAGACAAGTAGAAATTTATGTTAATCGCACTTTCGAGAGATATGCGTAATGCTAATTATTTTTGCTAGAAGGCATTTTGTAATAAAAGGATAATATTGGACATAACTTGTTTAACCAATGTTTGTAACTAAGATCTAAATGAACAAAGAAGAAACATGTCACGCAAAATCTCAATGTCCATAAAGGGGAAAACAAGAAGCAAAAGAAATAGATGACCTATACAAGATGTAACATGAAGATATCGGGTCCTGTGATGAATATCTTTCTAAAACAGATTAATAAAACCATTTTTGGCTAGTATACATTCACTTCACAAAAGAAATAATATCTATAGAAACTTTGTTTTATTTTGAATGACTATCATGCTCCTTTTAGATGTTCCATGACACATACATGACTTATTAAGATGTATATTAAAAAATAAGCTTTTACGTGCTTAAAATTCTCTTTTAATTGTTCGGTTTACCCTTTTTAATTTTGGGTTTTCACACAAAACAAGAAACAACTTTTAATTGTTTTCTTTATTTTGGAAGTAATGAAAGAACGAGAGATAATTTAACCTTCCATCAACCCTTCATCTTCTCTGTCTTTCGCTTCATCTTTCTTCCATTCCCTCCACCGTCCCACAACACTTCTTATATTTTGTAATTTGAAAACTCAAAACAGAGTATAAATCAAATACCATCTTACTTTTTTATCCTTTTGAACATATCAAGATAATAGAATTCTAATGTTTTATGAAAGGGTAAAAACAGTTTCAAATCTCACTCCAGATCTCATTTTCAAATTTAAACGAGACGAGATTTAGACAAAATGAAACAGTAAATATGGTTAATACCTTGTTCAACACTCATTTCTTCAAGAAATTAAGGTCTGAAGGGAAATTTGCGCTAAGATCTCATAGTAAAAATTAACACTTAAAAATCTGCACTTCAAAGTTCATACTGAAAAAAGAAAAAAAAAACCTGCAAAACTGCAGTTACGATTACAGAACAAACCGCACTTCAACAAAATAATGCACTTCAAACTGAAAAGAATGCAATTCAGAAAGGGAAAAAAAGCCGAACTTAAAACAGAAAAAAAAAAAACTGCACCTCTAAAGGAAAAAAAAAACTGCACTTCTTAAAATATAAAAACTGCATTTCTTAAACAAAAAAAATATATAAATTACAGCACTTCTTCAAAAAACTGCATTTTAATTTAAAAAACAAAGCACTTTCCCTAAAAATAAAAACAATAACCGCAGCAGCTCGAAATCGAGATTCTGGGTGGGATCAAGCTTCGGATGGTGGCGGATCTGACAAGGTGGAGATGGATGAGCAAATTCGCCTATTAGTTGATGTCAAGATTTGCAATTCGATCTTTTTTTCCTGGTTCGACGTTTACAGTTTACCCTAATTTGTTTTGGGCCTGGAGCATGAAAAAAAATATCAAATTTCACTTAAGCGCGCCTTTTCTGGAGCTTAGCGCCTAGGGCTTTTTGGCGCCTCGAGCACGGCTGGCGCCTCGACGAGGTAAAAAGCCCTAGGTAAAAAGCCCTAAGTTGGCGCCTAGGGCTTTTTGGCGCCTAGGCGAGCGCCTGGATAACACTGATTTAAATTTTGATTTGTATAATATTTAATAAGTGTTAAATCAAAATTATTATATTCAAATTATTGTTTGACATGATTATATAAAAGTGACTTATTATGCAGTAACGAGGTTCTAAATATTAGATTTTAACCATGTTTCGTCTAGGATATTGTAGAGAGTCGATCCTATATCAGGGAAGATATCGGATGACATGAATAAATCCATAGTTGTCAAGGCGAAAAGGCCCCAAAAAGCCCCAAGCTAAAAATGTTGGATTTCGGGCTCCTATTAGGCCAAATGCTAAAAATAATAATTTCTACGCAATAGGTAACAAAAGGCGCGCTTTTTTGGCGCTTCACAGGGCGAGCACCTTGGCGCGTTTAGGGCTTTTTTGGTGCCTCATGCATCGTAGGCGCCTTGGAAGGTAAAAAAGCCACAGGCTGGGGCCTAGGGCTTTTTGGAGCCTAGGCGCGCCTAGGCGAGGGCTTTGATAACATTGAATAAATCTCGGGCGTCCATACTGATTTACGTCTCAGATCTCAAAGTTCATCTCGGTAATATCTCAAAGTATACAGTTTAATTTTAACTTGCTTTTACAACAATGTTTATATATACTACTAAAAATTAGCGAATTTGATTTGCATAATCACGCTGTTGCCATTAATAGCTCAAGTGAACATCCATACAAAACTTGAACCTACATAGGCATATTAATCTAAAACTGCTATAATTATCTTGCATATTCTAAGATTGCATTTACTACATACACTAAAATTTCATACTTATTTGCTACATATTCATGAAACTGCATGTTTAAAGCCACATAAGCGTAAAATCTGGATAACTGCATAGTTATTTATTGCATATTCATTGAACTAGATATTCAATAAACTGCATATTCATTATTACAGATTCATTAAACCACGGATTCTAAATTTCATTTACTGTATATGCCAAAACTTCGTTTACTATAGTGTGCATTTACACAAACTTAATTGTTCTTACAAATAATATTCAATGGTACAACATAAGCACACAGTTTCATAAAATTAAGAATTTAAATTTCATTTACCGAAATATCTAATGGATTTTTTACGGTTAGTTAACGTAAGATTTATCGATAAATAACTATATTTTCACAATAATTTATAGCTGATGTTCTTTAGGTTCTATATAAAGGCCTTGTTTTATAACTGTTGGGTTTAGGTACAAAACTCTAACCGACCCTCTAGGTGGCATTGCACTATATTTTTCAAAGAGGTTGAATATAATATAGGCTAATTCTATCAACACCCCTTATCACCCCACTACAGGTTTAAAAAATAAAACGACATATTCACCCTCATTTATTAATAAACTTGACATAATCATCATTTTATTTTATTGTGCACTTTCATCACAATGAAATGACAAAATAAAATGAGAATAATAAAGTTGACTACAGAACACAATTATGATTTACAGGAAATGATGTTATCTTTTAGATTATGATTTTTTTCTTAAGATTTTTTTCATAAGATTTTTTCTTAAGATTTTGTTTTTAAGAATTTTGTTGTTTTTGGAATTCATCTTTTCTTTCATTCCACAATTAATATTAAGTTGTTTTTTAAGTATAAATTAAAGGGTAGTTTCGGTATATTTTGGGGTGTGAAGAGCAAAATATGGGGTGTGATAAAATTTGTTTAATTAGGGGGGAGGTAATAGTTGGGGTGTGAATAGATCTACCCCTTGTACAGATGAAGCAAAAGTACGTTCTATGCTTGTTTGTTCATTACATTTTGGGTGAAATTATCAAACCGACCGTTAGAGGGGTTTGCTTACTGTCACTTGACGAAAATCAATTTTTGTGAAGCCAAAAAAATACTCCACCTTTCTCGGAATTGTTTTCTCCAATGTTTTAATGGTTCAAATATTAATGCCTAAAGTTTCTCTAAAATATCCATTATATTTCAATTCAGATCTACCGTAAATATCATATTTCTACTACAATATCCTTTAATTGATCTAGATAGATTATTTAGAAATGTAACAAAATTTAAAAATATAACAATTTTTAAATCAATCAGGTGTTAGTCGATTAATTTAAAAATACAACAAAAAAAATTCTTTTAAAAGTTTCTCTAAATTATCTATTATATTTCAAATGTACTTCAAATCTACCGTAAATATCCTGTTTCTACTAAAATATCCTTTGATTGATCTAGTACTAAATTTGGGTCGTATAAATTGCCAAGGAGAGAACATCTAAAGCTGAAAGTCAATGAAACACCTTTCAGCAGTAAATCCATGATCAAATAAACAAAAACACACTCAGAAACAAACACATACACCGAAAAACCTCACCTGTCAGCCATATCTGTAATCGTCTTAAATGCATCTATCGAATTACATTTTGTAATAGAGCCTTGATCACTAACCCAACCAAATTCGCTCTTTTTCCCATCTGGATTCTTGGAGATTGCAGTAAATAAACCTTCGTCGCAAGGGCTGTCTAATCCGTTCTCAAGAGTTCTCCCTTCCCAGATATCGATAGACACATGGTTTTCGAGAAAAAGACCGCATTCAGAGCACATGGTTTCTAAGTCGAAGTATTCAAATTCCACGAAACCTGCACAACGAGTGCAAAATAGGAATCCAACCTCCATTTGATGGGGACCGTGGAGGAGAGGCGGCAGTTGGTTTGTGCTATGGAAGAGAATTAGGGTTATTTATAAGTTATACTAGGGTTCAGGACTAGGACCCCTAAGTTCTCTAATTTACACAAAAAGCATTATTGTGGCTAAATTTTTGGCATTTTGTCCTTATATCTAAAATTTTCTTTAATTTTGTCCTTGGGCTATTTAGTTTAAGGACACATTTCAAAAAAAATTAGATCAAAGGACAACTAAATTATATGATTACAAGAAATTAGTGTGAAGGACAAAACGAACAAAAAGTTGTTTCATAAGGACAAAATGCTAAAATTTTATCCATAAGGACAAATTTCAGTGTGAAGTGGAGAATTATAGTGGACCCCTGAATTCCTCCATTTACACTAAAATTTGTCTTTTTGGATAAAATTAGGGATTTTTAGGCACAAGGACAAAGTTAACAAAAAATTTATCCATAAAAACAAGTGCCTAAAATTTTAGTCATAAGGACAAGTGCCTAAAATTTTAGCCTCAAAGATAATTTTTAGTGTAAAAAGAGTAATTCAGAAACCACTATAATTTCATACTTTACATTAAATTTTGTCCTTATAGCTAATTTTTTGCCTTTTGTCCTTTAAGCTTAATTTTTTGTTCAATTCGTCCTTCACACTATTTTCCTGAATAAAATGACGGTGGGTCTCCAAACTTCTTGATTTACACTAAAAAGTGTTCTTATACCTAAATTTTTCTCTAATTTTGTCCTTGTGCCTAAAACCCAAAAAAAATTGTCGAAAAATGAGGTTTCAATCCTATCCTTTGTATTATTTACCGCTTCATGAAATCCACCCGTTCCTACTTTTTCCTTGAATTTCCGCCTCGAAATCCGAAGCTAAAATGTAATGTTCGCACATTTTGATAAAAAAATATTTTGGGTGTTGTAGCACTGCTCCATTTTAGTGACTAATAAAAAATGATAAATGACGCTGGAATCCATGGGGAAGCATTTATGAAAATTGGTTACATTTCAACATTATTCATTGATTTTAAAATTGGCTTAAACTAGTATCTAACAAAAACAAAATTTGAATTAGTGTTGTTTATTAATTTTTGTTTGCAATCTATTACTAAAATCTTAAAACAGGAACATCCTAATGTTGTGGTGTACATTTCAAATCATCTCATTTCAAAATGATGCTCTCCCGTTTATTCAGGTTTTTTCCAACTTTTTATCGTTGAAATAATTAAGACACAAAATCTCCCCATACTGCACAACCACTTTCCCAATTTTCATAATCAAATACCATTTTCTCAGCTTCCATAATCCCACGCATAATTTTGTTGTTCTCGTCATTGCTAATCTTAAACTGAATTAACACTCATAACAAATCAATCTTTATTTGATTTCCATTGTAGACTGTTGATCAGTACAGGCATCATCGTGAAAACCAAGTTTTTGTCTTCCGTTGAGGTAAACAACCTGAGTTCATACGATACTATTTGTTTGTTCATCATGTTGTCAAAACAGATTGACGTGGAATTGCGCTAACATGGAACTAGGCTCAAATGGATTAAAATATGGAAAGTATGAGGTAAACTACACAAAATCTACTTTCCATCCTCTACTAGAGACAAAATCACAAAAACTTTTGAACTCAGATTAAGAAACGCTCGTGTTGATCTTTGTTCATGCTCTTCCTAACACAGATTATCCTTGATTTACACTAGCTTGAATTGTTCTTCTGCTGCAACGGAACATTACTTATGAGTTATAGTGGAAATTGTTGTTTTCTTCTTCCATCAGAACTAATAGTATGTTTTTTGAGTTCACTGATTGTTTAGTTATAAAAATGTTTAGTTTGTATGTTTATATTACCCTCGATTCGTAGAATTACATTGAAGAAATTACTAGTTGTTGCCCAGTAAGTCAGGAGAGCAAACCCTCTATATCCAAATTCCTCCATTCCCCTATATCTAACCAACCAGAAGCTCTGGTTTCTACTTTTTTGCAATTAAGTCAGAAAGAAAACGTGGACTTAATTGCAAAAGGGTGGAAATAGGGAATCTGATTGGTTGGATACAGAGGATAGGGGATTTTGAGTATATGGGACTTCATTCTGTAAGTCAGACCCTATTCAAAATAGACATCTCGCTCATTCTTTGTTTACCCTATTTGATTGGTCAGTTTCCATTTATCATCAACCAATGTATACAAGCTCATGTAAGGCAATATCTTCTCTTCTCTTAATGTTATTTCTAAATCGTTGGCACCAGTATACGTATTATTTAACTAAGGATAAGGTAAAAACTAAGCGTAGGGATAGTCATATAATTATTAGGGCCACTTATATTATTTATAAGCAGTTTACCGTTTTGAAAAACTATGTGAATTCAGATGTTTTAGAAAAGGATGAACGGATTTACATTTTTGTCGAACATGTAATTTAATGGGTTATCTTTCTTCATGACTTCTTTCTCTTATTCTCCCTATAAAGCCTTTCACTTTCCTAATTCAAAATTTCTACATGCTCTTATAAAATCATCTTCTCGTGCTTCTAACCATTTCGAATGAAGTATGCAAACATTGGTTGCAAGTCTCTGTATCACCATATTGCTAACTCTGTCTCCCTTTTGCTACCTGCAAATATGTGTTAGTCTTAAAATTATGATTTAACTTCTTCTTTTCTTTTTCTTGTATTTTTCGGGTTTATTTGAGATAGAATATTCATTATCTTGCTTAGGCTAAGTTGTTTGATTTTCAGTTGGATTTAATAATCAACTTTTGAATAGACAAAACATTCTACTTTTATGATTGTAGATAATTTTCGATCATGTTTATAGGATGCACGTTTCGCATTAAAACAACCAGTTTGTTTAGCTTTTATTAACTATCTTGGTTTTTCGGATAGTAAATTTTAATTTTTGATCCATTCATTATGTTGGTCAATTAATGCATCATATTTTACTCCTTTGATTTTTAAACAATTTGGTTTAATTTTATGTCTTTGTTGTTTATTTATTATGTCCATGTTGTATACATGTCGTATTTTTTTTGTCGTTAAGTGTTAACATTGATAAATTATTTAGATGAGCATTCCTAATTTGCAAATAAGTTTTAATTTCTAGATCCTACTTTTAAGAGATATTAAAGTGAGACACCAAAATGTAATACAACTATATATATATATATATATATATATATATATATATATTGAATTTGTTCAACCGACCGGAGTCGTAAAACCCTCCTTAGTGCACCTAGCTTGGTCTGCGAGCACCACACAAGTGGTTGATCTTAGAGTATGCACATGGTAATCTCTTAGCACACCATTCTGGGTTTTGAACCCATGCAACCGTTACCATAGCGCAAAGTTCTTAACTGTTGGGGTAATGACCCGGAAATTTGCGATCTTGGTTATCCGATATACAACACATATCGAACATCCAAGGATCGAAAATAACCGAATAGTTAATGAAAGAAGTTAGAGGGTGAGGATAGATAAGATAGAACTTATAGAATAGAAGAAGAAGAAGAAGAACATCATCATCAGAGTAAACATGAATCTCACGGCGGAACGAATAAAATATAACATAACTTTTGAAATACAAACAGTTGTATATACAATAGCACTTATCAGAGTACAGCACTTACAACACAGCGGAAAAACAATAACTATAAAATCTTGAAGCCTCCTGCTCCAGCTCTTCAAGTATCTGTAAATCCCGACTACTTGACTGGCCGTACAAAATTGGGCACCCAAGAGTTTAGGGAAAACAAAACAAAATAAACTCCGGGTCAGTCATGGGACTGGTATGAGTAAAACAGTTTAAAACAGTTTGAATAAGTAAACGATATCTCATAAGACCATGCCGTATAACGGAACGGGTTTTTTCCTTATGAGAATTCAAACAACTTTGTAAACAATATCCTTCTGATATTATAATAATGTCTAGGTACAAATAGATATCAATCTAACAGAAACGCTTGCATCTCACGCTCTACATATATAATGTATAATCATAAACCATAGGCGCTTATTGGATGATTGAATTTCCAACTATGACAAGGTATGGAACCACCTTCCGATCAGTGTACTCTAGGAACGATACACTGGAGTTTAACAAGAACATCTTGCAACTCAGCCACACATGACCGACCACTCATTTCGCTTGAGTGTATCGAATGTATATCACCAACGGTTGGGATCAGCAACCGTTCCCATATATATATGGGACAGCATTGATAGATTAAAGAAGCAAATGAATATTCTCTAGATAGGTGATTATACACCCTACTTCGGAGCGACCGACTTAGCCATGCTGCCTGCCCGATTTCTGTCATTTACCGGATGTGAGGCTAGAAGCTACGCTTATCTTTTTCATATCATATCTTCATTTACTTAGAATACCACATCGTCATACCCGCCAAATCATTATCGATTTCCTTAACGGTATCACGGGTATGAAGCTAAGAGAAACGAATTCCTCCGCCACCAACGAAATACGTTGAAGAGATCAACATATATGATTCGTTAGGAATACTCTGTTAGACATTCGTCCATACAAGTTGTCATGAGACTGGACAAACCGAAGGTACTATTCAGTACATCCATCTTAGGCAATCGTTATCTAAGATTTATACAACATCCCTTGCACTTTACTCCGTCTTCAGTATATTCAGCATACTTGATTCGCAACGCTTATGCCAATACGGAGTGGTTCTTCGGATAATAATCCAACCGGTCTCTCCATATTAACAACGTTAAAATGGTCAAAACATTGATAGTCTGTGATTTAACTATCAAAGAAAAACTCGTGTGCAAACAACGATATTATTTCCAGATGGAAATTATATCGATCAATCATCATTTAACATTTATCTCTTTAGTTCATTAATTTACTTATCTCCTGTTTCCATATATTCAACATTTCTTATTTTCTATTATCAGAAAACATTTCTGATCTTCATTTGGAAAACATTTCCAAAACTCCTTCACTGCCACCTTACCATTCCTTAGTTAAGAAGGAAGTCAATCAAGTTGGGGTATAATTACCTCTCAGACCTTAACTGAATAACGTTTTAACTTCTAAATAGTCAAAGTTTATCTTTTAAACCTTTAACAAACTTCCTTACGTAACTCTCGGATTCTATTTACGAATCCACTTCTTTATTGAAACATCGATTATAACGTTAACGTTATAAACCCTACTTTCGAATTATCTAACTCCAATTATAACTTTTATTCTTAAATGTGAATAAATAAATGACCACCTAATTTATAAATAATTAAATCTTGATTTAAACACCAGAAAGTATAAGTACTTTCCCGAATTCGATAAAATCGAATTCGCTGATTAACTCTCTTCGAGTAATCTTTATTTGATTAACTCTTCTTCGAATAACCTATATTCGATTATCTCTCTTCGAATAACTTATATTCGATTAACTCACTCTTTCGAATAAACTATATTCGATCTCTTCCTTTCGAATACGCTATATTCGATAATCTCCTTTCGAATAACTATATTCGATAATCTCACTTTCGAATAACTAAATTCGATTAACTCCTTTCGATTAAACTAACATCGATTAACTCCTCCTCGACGAACTTAACTCGACTAACTTGGTTCGACTTACTCGATTCGATTAACTAGGCTCGACTTACTTGGTTCGACCCACTCGGTTCGACTACTTGGTTTGACTAACCATACTCGATTAACTCAACTCGATTCACTTAACTCGATTCACTTAACCCGATTCACTTAACCCGATTCACTTAACCCGATTCACTTAACTCGACTCACTCTCATCGATTAACTTAACTTGACTAGCTTCACTTATTTAACTCAACTTGGTTAACTCCTATCGAATAACTAATATTCGATTTAACTCCATTCGCTTGACACTAGATCGCAGCGATCACAATGGTTATGCCCGATTCCCTCAGGAAACATCCGACCGCCTTAGGCTATCTGCAGCCCTGCGAATTTCGCTAGCAGTTGTGCTAAATGGCATCTCATTTGGATTAACTCTAATTGATTAACTCTAACTGGTTAGCTCTAACTGGTTAACTCTAACTGTTTAACTCTAACTGATTAACTCTAACTGTTTAACTCTAACTGGTTAACTATAACTGTTTAACTCTAACTGGTTAACTCTAACTGTTTAACTCTAACTGGTTAACTCTAACTGGTTAACTCTAACTTTATAAAGATTTCCCTTTTTATGACGTTTATCCATTTAAAAAGATTTCCTTTTAACAGTGTTTATTCATTTAAAAAGATTTCCTTTTAACAGCGTTTATTCACTTATAAAGATTTACTTTTAGTAACGGTTCTTTACTTTATAAATGTTCTTTTAATAACGTTTCTCCACTTATAAGGATTTCCTTTTAACAACGTTTATTCACTTCAGAAGTGTTGAGTTCACATTCTAAAAATATCGGTGTTAAAACCAACTTCCACTTAATTACATTTTTAATAAATCGTTTCCATTTATCTGTTTAGAACAGAATTCCATCTTCGATTCATTTTCTAAATACCCCTTTGATTTTTATCCTATTTGTAAATGTTTTACAATATTTCCTTTTTATTTGTTTTACCAATATTTCCTTTTTATTTGTTTTATTTTACAAATATATTTCCTTTATATTTGTTTTACAAATATATTTCCTTTTGTAATTGTTTTACAACTATTCCTCTTTCGATTTCCTTTGTAAAAGTTCTACAACTGTTCCTCTTTCGATTTCCTTTGTAAAAGTTCTACAACTATTCCTCTTTCGATTTCCTTTGTAAAAGGTTTACAAATATTTTCCCTTTTATTTATCTCCTATTTATAAATATTCCCATTTATAAATATTTCTTATTTATAAATATTCCATTTATAAATATTTTATTTTCACTATCACTTTGAAAATTTCCTTATCAACATCCGGTATGTTATGGTATTCAATTATATCAAATCACGATGATAAATATCGTCCAAACACATATAATCGACCACGGATTATATATCACATCATATAACACAATATATGAACAAAACAGTATTATAAATATTGAGGAACCCAGTTGGGTCCCTCCAACCTATTTCCCTGCATCACAGATGTTAAACCATATAATTAACAACAACTTCATTTCAGTATGAAATGTTCTGATAAGCAACATCAATATATATATTTACTGGTTTATATATATAATTTCAACTAACTGATTAGCAGTTCAATCAACCAAATCAACACACAACAATCAACAGATAATTATCAGTTCTAAGAATACGTTATAAAAATATAACTGTTCAGAGTTGGTGAGTTTTACTCACTTTGGCAGTTCATCGTTAAAGAATGATAAACTGTTATTTGATTTGAATCAAACAATTTATTTCGCCATAAATTCCAACGAGCCCCAATCCACTTCAGTCAGCTTCTTTGTGAAGCTTTCGTCCATTCGGTCCTAACGCAACTTACGGTTCGTCAATCTGATATCGTATGATCAAGTTATACCATTACGAAGTTTGAACACTCTTAAATTAAAATTAAATAAAACTTAGCACTTTATTTTTGAATGGGCCTCACCCCTTCCACTTGGCCCACATTTGCTCCACAAATACCATCTTCCCCAAATTGGAATCTCGTCAAACCCGTATACCCCTGTATCCACAAACCATCGTTGACCTCCCCTTTTGACCACCATTCACCAACTCCACAGCCATCCATTCGAGCTGCCACCACCGCCACTGAACTCAGTACCTCGACCTCCTCCTATTCCACCTACCATCTTCCAGTTCGCACCCCCCTTCTCAACTGACGCCTGCCTTCGTTCAACACAGCTTCAATACCTCGCCTTACCATTCTCAACGCAGGAACCCCCTTATCCCTCCTCGTCTCGAGCTCCTCACAACCACTACACCGAGATCAAACTCGACCACCTCCTATGACGGTCACGACTTTGAACTAGTACGCATCATTACAGCAGCTCATCGAACCAATTTGGTCTGGAAACCCACCAAAGATCCACAAACAAAGCCAATTCCAACCATAAACCCAATAACAACTTTAGTTTTTGATAATCGAAGCTTATACAAATGCAATTCCTGAACCCTACTCTCGCTTGGAACAAAACCACGAACCCAGAATTACCATCGAGCCTTGAAAAATCTAGGTGGACTTAAAGCTCTTGCGCTATTGAATCAAAATACACTCATTTTGTAATTTCTTGTAATTTATTTGAATTGTTTTCTATTTTTCTTCCACTCGAGTTGTGTTTGAGAAAGAAGTGTGTGGAAGCTGATGGAAAAGAGGTCGTGGACTTTTATTTTGGTTTAGGTTAGGAATGAGGGTTATTTATAGGATAAAAGTATTGTTTTTTATATTCAATTATTATTCAATCGCTAGTTGTATTTGTCTTCTAAAATTTCCTATGATCACGTAACGTATCTAAAAATCACGAGACTGGACATGCAGCTACAGTTCGACATTACGATCCCAACGAAACTGGTTTCGTCGAATTCCGACTTTGTATGCTCACACAGCGTATTTTTAACCGTCAAAATACTGACTGTTCTTCACATTAAAATCCCGTATGGCCACATACTGACTTCAATAATCACGGAAATTGAGATCTAACGATAATTTGACACTACAGATCCAACAAAATTAGTTTCGTCGAAAACCGAGGTCGTTTGCAAAACTGGCTATTTTTAAAGCTCTGAATGACCCATTTAAATATATAAATATATTTAAATATAATTAAATTAAATATAAATAAATTTATATTATCGTATATATTCACCGAGGAATATCATACAGCTCCAGGATAATTATATACTCGCTATTCCGAGTCCAGATTGAATCGATATTCAATTTACATTGAAAATCCTTTTATAACGTATATAAAGCGTTGCAAATTATAAAGGAATCCCATAGCGACTTTTCTGAAATTTGATTTGGACGTAAATCAAAATCTACACGACGAAATCCAGATTTTTCTCTTCCATTAGAAAAATATGCTCAACCAGCTCCACACGTTTCTTGTTTCATAGAAATCCGATTAAAAACGAGCCCTGTACATTCAGCTGAAGTTCGAATCGCCAATTTACGAACTGCAGCGCCATTTCGAGCTCGATTTTAATTATATTATAAATTCTACATTCAAACTTCGTTCAAATAATATATTCGTTATTCTAAACTGAATCATATATTTTGAATTTCCCCATTCACACCATATTGCCATTTCAGCCAATTCTGATTATTTCAAAATTAAATATATTATTTAATTATTATTTTAATTAAATATTCACCATTGTTTAATTAAACGACCAATTGAATTCTAATTCACTAATTATATAATTAAATAAGTTAATTATATCGCTGAAAAATGCGGGTTATTACAGTTGGGCTACTGCTACCGACATACATATATATATATATATATATATATACATATATATATATATCTTATTTGTAAGGAAAATACTTCTCTCTTTGAAGCTTTTTTCGAATTGCCCAAGCTACCCTTGCTGATTTTGAAATGAAAGTAATCCACATGGTCAGATTTGTCTTTTCGTATAACATGTCTCCAACCCGTTGTCGTGAGTCATGTCGATGTTTTGCCCTACTTCAACCCGCATTTCTTTCCGTATTTTTCAGTACTTCCCAAACCCACATCTTCATCTCTTCCTCTTTCGGTTTCCTCACACTGAAACAGACATGAATTTCTCCAAAATCTGATTTTCCGTACCCACCTGAATATGCTCATGCATGAATCTACGATAGTAGCATACGGAAATGAGTTGGTGAGTCATACACAATGAAATTATAGACTATTCCTAGATCTGTTTTACTATCTTATTCATTTTAAAACTATGCAGAGTATTATACAAACAATAAAGATGGTCTTCACTTTCAATTATGATTTGATTGGGAAGTGGAAGATAGAATGCTAATTTAGTTCAGTACGGTGATTCCCAATTTGTATGTCATGAATAATTTCCCTTTATGTTTTCTTAATTGAAATTAATTTCAATTTGCGTATGTTTATTCATGAATATTATGCTAAACTTTTCAATACAGTTACCTTTTTTCAATCGAATAGGCTTTTTGGGAGTGAAATAGATTTAACAGTAATTATGTTTGATAAAATGTTCATGGCCTCTTTGTATAACAAGAATAATTCCTGTAACGACCCGGATTTTTGACCGGTTAATTTTAAATATTTAATATGGATTTGAATATTGAGTCGATAATATAAAACGATTTTTGCATTGAGTTACCGATTTTGTTCATGTGTCTTCAATCTTTAACATTCTGATTTTTGGTAGATGAAGCATTTAGGGCTACTTTTTGTTTAATACAAATCTGAAGTGGACCAGATATTTTTCTAGGAAGACTTCCATTGTTCCTTTGAATATAAGAGTTACTTTCGTAGTTCATCTCATTACATGTTGAGTTCATCTCATATTCAATTATAGAATGACATGATAAAGGTATGTTTTTATTCGGTTTTTTTTGGATTTATATTCACTATAGTTTAAATTAAGTACAATATGATAACATGTTGAGTTCATCTCATATTCAATTTGTTCAGGCTTTTGGATAAACAAATTTTAAGTTGTAAGCCAAACGGTAGTTCCGAGCTTAATTAAGGCTTTATCAAAATTAAATTAAATCAAAATAATACAATTGATATTTTATATTACTGATAAGTACCAGGTGTCATTATCATAAGTCTGCAATAAAACAGTTAGCTAATTGTCCAAGATTTCCAGCATTTCAGTTTTGATTTCTCAACTCTGTTTCTGGGGAAAAGATCTATTGCTTATTCACTTTGGAAGCATACAAAATATGTCACGTCAAGTAATTATCCAAAAGAAAATTCACTAGCAGTATATTCATAAGTAGCACACGAAAAACAATATGGCATTATTATATGTCTAAAAAAATAATTGGCTAGTTGTGAGGCATTTGGTGCGTTCTTCACAAAATTGTCAATAGTCCGACTTTGCAGAAATAAACAAAGGGCAGGTACCTCAAAACTTCAAAGCTATAAAATAAAAAGCAGAGGAAAACTGCCAAAAATTAAATAGAGACAAATGAGAGTTAACGGAAATGGAATAAAGTTTTTAAAAAGCTTTGGCAGGCCACAAAAAAAAAATGGAAATTCTATCATAATAGCATGCTTTGGAATTGATAATAAAGGTATTCCCTGATAGTGTACACTTACATATATATTGCATTGCAGGCCTTCCTAGAGGGGAATTCACTGTTAAAGCACTTGACCATAGCTGCACTATGTTTGCTAGAGGCATGTTTGAGCCTTTGAGGTTGTCTCCTTCTCAAGTATGCATGCTCCGGAGCATTGAATTGTGAATATGAAGGATGCGGAGAAACGAGAGTCTCTTATTGAAAAGGCAGGATCGGTGTTTTTAGGGTAGTGGAGTATGCTACTGGAACAAACCACGTGCTCCTAACTTATGGGTATGCTAAAATGTACAACGATATTTCACTGGATTCTTTCCTCAAGTACATTACCATGCGGTCTCTACTTGAAGAAGGGTTCAGGAAGCTAGGACCATATGTTGCCACAATGGCGGAAGTTAAAGGCTTAGAGGCACATAAACGAGTCGTTGCTCTCAGGCTTGAATCTATGAAAGTAGTGGCTTGCTCCATGTAATATTTATTATTTACAGCTTATGGAAGTAGCCAAAGAAAGGGGTAACCATTCAGGTTTATTGGAGTGTAAAGTTTGCTATCTTTTTTTACCTATTATAGGTTGGAACTGGAGCTCATTCTTGTTTTCTGTTATAAATGCACTTTTGGGTATGTATACAAATAGGTACACAGAGACAAATTTTGAGTTGAGGTTTAAAATTGTACTAATTTGCAACAACACTGAATTTTGTGCTCCAGTTGCATTGTGATAAAACTTGAATATGAGAATGGTTACTCAAAAAAAGTTATATGATAATTGGTTGAACCTAAGGGTAATTTGTTTATAACTATTATAAGATTAAAAAGTGTGAGCATATATGATTTGTATATTTATTTAAATAATTTCTTTTATATCATCTCAAGAAATAAATTAAAATTTTCTCAAACATTGTTAGTTCATTCTTAAATGTTTCGCAAGCTTCCATTGATAGATCAGCATTTACATATATGATGATTAGTATAGCACAGCTAATTATTATGTTTTTCTCATGCGCAATTCATAGCGTTCAACCAAGCATATCTGCTCCATGTTCACAACAAGACATCCATGTTCTTCCAAGCTAATTTGCATGCATTATTCCCAAACTCCAATTGGTCTGAACCATCAATCCCATTTCACCACCAGCTGCGCTCCATCATCCCAACTGATCTGAACCATCATAATGTAGTTCATTAATATGTGATTTATTTATTACACTCATTATTGCATTATCCATCTTTTTTAATTGAGTATTCATAAATATAACGATGTGTTTTAAACTAACATTTGTTTAATTTATTATTTTATATTATAAATTCAGTAATGATTTAGAATATATTAGTTAATAGAATTTACATATATGCACTTATTTTTTTCTATAAATAACATTTTGAATTTTTCATTAATTTCTTGTTTAAGAAAATAGTTACTATTTTTTTTTGAAATCACACACCTTAACTGTCGGTTTTTTCCACCGTTGTGCGGTAATACTAGTTTTATGTCTTTGTTGTTTATTTATTATGTCCATGTTGTATACATGTCATTTTTTTTTTGTCGTTAAGTGTTAACATTGATAAATTATTTAGAAGAGCATTACTAATTTGCAAATAAGTTTTAATTTCTAGATCCTACTTTTAAGAGATATTAATTGTTTTACATATATACATACATGCATACATATAAAAGTGTGTTTTTTGATAGTTTACGTCTATGCAAAAAAAAGTGAGGCACCAAAAGGTAATACAACTATATATATATATATATATATATATATATATATATATTTATATATTGAATTTGTTTAGGAGGGAAACCGGCCGGAGTCGTAAAACCTCCTTAGCGCACCTAGCTTGGTCCTCGAGCACCACATAAGTGGTTGATCTTAGAGTGTGCATATGGTAATCTTTTGGCACGTCATTCCGGGTTTTGAACCCATGCCACTGTTACCATGGGGTAAGGTCCTTAACTGTTGGGCTACTGTTGCGGATATATATATATATATATATATATATATATATATATATATATATAGAGAGAGAGAGAGAGAGAGGAGCGTTCCAGGGCACCCCTGTTAGCACCCCTATCCGTTCGTGAGCTATGACAATCCAAATCGAACGAGAATTTGTAGATGTTCAATCCATATATATTTAAGGACCTCTCCAAAATTTGAGCTCGTTCCGACATCCGTAATATATTCAAAATCTTAGCTCAATTATTTACCGTTCAGACATTTATTCAAACCGTTAAATTTAAACATCAAATATATTATTGTACGAATGCCGGAACGAGCTCAAATTTTGGATATGTCCTTAAATATATATGGATTGAACATCTACAAATTCTCGTTCGATTTGAAACGCCATAACTCACGGACGGATATGGGTGCTAAGATGGGTGCTGCAAACAGGGGTGCCCCGGATCGCTTCTCATATATATATATATATATATATATATATATATATATATATATATATATATATATATATGGCAGACGGTTGTGTGTTAATGAATGATCAAGAGCACCTTATATAGTGCATCACCCCTTTTGTTTCCTAATTTCCACCATACAATCTACTTGACGTACTTTGCATATATTAAAGTGAACTGTCAGTAAAATGGAACAACCCAATAATAAACGAAGTTGAGTGCTGTATTCTATGGGCTTATGGATTGTAGATTCCCGTTAACATGGAAAATATACCACAATGCTAAACAAATAAAAGAAAAGATAAAACAAGCAATTACATTCGATTAATTATTCATGGTCTGGCTGTATCAAAATTTTAATATACGTAATAATTATTTTAACAATCAAAATCAAAATATTTTATTAACTGCTTATGGCACAGGCATGGCAATGTGATTCTAGTTTTTAAAAGATAGCGTTGAAAGTAAAATACTGAGAACAGCATTTTTTTGATAACTGAATCATAAAAAGACAAAGTTTCACAGCAATAAAAATACAAAAAATAGAAAATTGAATGAAGAGAGTTACGGCTTGCTAAGGCACATGAGACCGTCCTTATCAGAATATGATGGAGGAATAATTTTTGATGCGTAAGGATTCAAAACTTCAAAGGAGTCTTGTATTGTAACATCAGCTATTCCAGTTGCATCTTGGATATCTGTAAACATAAATATGACTTCATTACACATCTTACATGAGGATGCTTATCAGATAATAATGTACAAGATATGTTATGCATAGACATACATACGTATATGCACAGACATACGTACGTATTCCAAAAGCGATCAATGACACCCCTATTTTGCAGCACCCCTTGTGGCCTCCTAATTTTTACCACACAATCTGATTTAAATAACGCTATGATAATGGTATTGAAGAGAACATTACTTAAATCGGGTTGTGGTAAAAATCAGGAGGCAACAAGAGTGAGTGAGCAAGGGCGGATCCAGGAATTAACAAAGGGGCGTGCTGATTATTTTTTCTCTGACAAAAACTAGTGTCAAAGTATCAACCGTAGACAATTGAATTGAAGTTTAGAATTACAACCGCATTGATGTCAATATTTTGCTTTGGATATGTTGATGCAGTTCAATTCTAAAGGAGCAAACATTATAATTATCAAATAATAATCATGGACATATGTTTGAAGACTTCAGGATGGGAACTTGAAAGCCAACATTGAAGGGTAGAAAGAGATGAATGCTTAAATAAACCAAAGAACTAATAAATTATTTTTTCTCTGACCCTGGGTTGCAGCCCAGGCCCGCCCAGGGCCATCTACGCCCTTGTGAGTGAGTGTGTGTGTAAAATTACCTTTGAGGAGTAGTTCTTGTTTGGATAGTTGTACAATCATATAAATGATGCCAGCAACAATAGTTACAGGGCTCCCCCCTCTACAATAACA
This sequence comes from Allium sativum, assembly GCA_030737875.1. Classification (NCBI taxonomy): domain Eukaryota; kingdom Viridiplantae; phylum Streptophyta; class Magnoliopsida; order Asparagales; family Amaryllidaceae; genus Allium; species Allium sativum. The sequence goes on from CM060912.1 coordinate 8,374,577, forward strand.
CTCAAATATATATTTTCAACAGATTAGGTTATAGAAATGACTGTAGTATATCTCAGACAATAATATACATATTTGATAGCCTTAATGGTTAGTTAAATACCAAATTATTCATAAGTTGGTGCATCGTACAAACCATACTGTTGGCATGGAATACACACATTAAAATTAAGCTATATGAATATGATTAAGAACAGCCATACATGTCTCTGCCACCGTTTAGATGGACTTAAAATAAGTCACCTTTTTTTGCTTTTTGAAAGCCAAAACTTATTCATCTTGGCATTCCAGGGAAAAACAAAACAAAAAACCTTGTTTAAGCTTAAACCAAGCAGCCTTTGCATTTCAAGTTGGATACATATATTTTACTTAACAAGGTTTAAAAAATTGCATGGGAAAGCATTATGGATTTGAAATACCCACAGGATTGAATTATGATTATTGCAAACGCGCTATTTGATGTTACCAGAATAAACTGCCAAAAAACCAACTCATATATTAAGCTAGTCATTTATTTATATGTTACTTGGGCCATGTCAAATTTCAGAAAAGGGAATATAAAAAAACATCATATGTTTGCATCCACCCAGCCATTTGAGCTAGCAAAGCGCTAATACTGTGTTTTCCATTAGGAAATTCGTATACCCTTAATAGGTAACGGACAACTGCAAGTTTTAACTGATGCATGTCAACATATTTATTGATACCACTGCATTATTACAAATCAAATGGTTGCTATCAAAATAAATATCTATGCATTCATCGGAATCTTTTTTGAATTATGACACTTAATCATAGAAGTAAAAGTAATTCAATGCTCAAATAAACTGATATACAAGGAAATAAGCATCTTTATGCATTACGCTAGGAAAGATCAACAAGACCATGATACCCTCTTACAAGAAAACTAATCCTCAAACCGATAATTTCATGTAAGAATCTAAAAGTAACACATGGAGTAAGCAACTTTATCCACTTTGGTTGGAATGGTGAACTAGTCCAATAAATCCTATTGTAGGACAATTAATCATCAAATGAACAACTCATTCCTAAGCATGTAAGTGTTGCTCGATTAATAGAAGAGAAAGGACAGGTTAAAAACCAAACTTTCTAAACAAGACAGATATAAATAAAGAAAAGAAGGCTATTGAGGGGAATTCTAAGTGCAAGTTATTTATTAAAATAGCAAAAATTGTGATTTCGATGTGGGGCCATAAGTACTTCTGTTTTAGGAACAAGTTAACGAGATGGATGCATTTTATAATTATTGCAAGTTCTAGAATTAAATTGGATTACGGATTGTAACATAAATTTTACCTGATATCAAGTTTTTCATAATTCTTAGCAGCTTCCTCAGCGGCTTTGATTGCTTGACCACTCATGCCAAGAGAGCAACAAAATCGTCTCTGTATAAGATTCAAATTAGATAATCATAGAAAACTAAACAACTTAAATTGTGTACAATCTTCGCATTCAACAAATATTAAGTTCAACTTTAGCATCCTAACCCTCTCGTCTTTACCAGTTGAATGGGTAAGCCAAATGAATAACCTTTTTTTTAATAGATATTCTATCTCGAGTTGCACCTTTGGTTACATCTAGATTTTTTTGACCCCTTTTAATTCTTTCTACCCACTTCAACTAGGCCTACCTCCTTTTCTTTTCCCTCCTTTCTAAATATTATCTCATTTGCTCACATATGCACTTTTATGTCATCTGTCTAAATATTATCCCATAAACAAAATAACACATGCCATAAAAGGAAAGAATAGATATAATGCAAACTAATTGAATCATTCAGCCAACCTATAGGTGTAGCAGGAGGAAATAAGAGCAAGCATTTAAAATATACCGGATTTTATATTATTTAGTTAAACAGATTGATTGGTGAGATTCAAATGGATTGCAAATTAGATGCAAATTAATTGCATCTATTACTTCTAATAGAAAATTGGAACCTTGCCTCGCTGACTTGGACAATCATATAGCCTAGCGTTTTTGACTACTCAATGCTCAACATTGTTTCTTTTTTTTTACTGCAACCGTTCCCCTCTTATTCACGCTGGTTTGCTTCCTCTTTCACTCATGTTCCTAATTTCCTTTTTTAACAACTCCTGCCCTATAGGACTTATTCTTCCTCATTCAACGTTTTGTCTTCCTCCTTCCTCTTGCCACTTCTCTTCTACTACGCATGCTTACCTCCCCCCCCCCCCCCCAAAACCTTCCTGCCTTATACGTCTTCGTCCACACTATTTTCCCCCACCATGTTCCCCGTCCTTAGGTGTCTTCTGTTTTGTCTCTTAACCCCCACTGCGCTCATCTCTGTTGTGAAAATTTCGATTTATACGGAAGTGACCAGAATCTTATTCACCCAATTACTTAAAGATGATTGTAATGAAAAACAGGGGTCTTCATGTTCACGATGCTCGAGGGATCTAGATTGATCAAGGATAAAGCTCAGGTCAAGTGAGAGACAGGTGTCCATTTGAAAAATCCACAAAGACAAAACGTAGATCTTTGTAGTATTACAAACGTTTTTGAGACCGTTAGTTTTGCGTGGTGCATCTCAGGTGGAAGATGCATCTTTTGCAGACGGTGAGTTGTGTGTAATGGTTTTAATGGAAAATAGGTGGTTGCTGAAAGAGCTAGGTAACTTATTTGTTGATTGTTGGAAGTTTGTTTGATGATGTGATTTCATATGAAGGTGGAGTGTTGTGATTGATGATATAAAATCACATATATGTTGAAGGCGATGATGTGTACTTTATAATTTAGAAGACGGTATGCGAATCGGAGTCCGGGAGAATGCAGCAGCTCAGGGGGAAATTTTGAGTAGTGGTTCAGCTCAAACATCTGAGGTTCCATGTTAGACGTCTGAGCTGACGACAGGTTTTAACCCGAGAGTTTGGTCAGACGTATGAGCCGGTTTTTTTTTTTATTTTTGACCGGTTATTTGCAGAGTATATTTGTGATATATTCTGAGGGGCAAATTGGATATTTTGCCTAGACATTCTATACTCCAATATAAGCAGCTTCTAAGTTTAGATTATTTGGATGGGACTGAGACCGAAATTGTTGATTCAACGGTTTGTTGTTGTTTTTCATTGCTCTCCTTCTCAAACAATAGTTGAAGTCATCTAGATATTTTTTCTCTATTTCAATAAGATTATTGATTCAATTGTAGTTTGTTTGATTTTTTGATCCATTAATTGTAAACAAAATTCGTTTTTGTGAATCAATAAAGAGCGTGGTCGGGTGGAATATTTTGTGTTTGTGTTTTGATTGCATTTACGTATTTGTTTTCAATCAGATCATCTTTAAGTAATTGGATGAATAAAATCATGATCGCTTCCGCAAAAGGCGCAATTTTACACAACACATGTGACTTTATATCACCAATCTCAACTAAACCATATGCTAACTGTAGAGATTACAACCAACTCATGGGTTATAGGAAAGTTCACTCAATTTTGGTTCCCTCTATCTGTATTTTCTCCTCTTTCCGTCTTTCTGACCTAACTTTATATTGCCAATATTTGTTGCACATAAACTGTTCAAATAAATGTCATACTCTAATTTCGTGCTTCTGAGTCAAATCTCATTTCTTTTAATTATTTGATGATTACCGAGAACCTTCTCTTTCCTAATTTTTCTTCCCTTAACATTATCAAATATTTTCCGCTCATTATGTTTTCTTTCATCACAACTGCTCACAACTTTCAAGTATTATATGCTTGATTACGTAGAGAGCGTGTAGACGAAATCAATGAAACCACGACGTTAGGCTGCCGCCATGCCACCGGTACTTTAACGCTTGAAGTTTTAGACTTATCCCTAACCATAATCTATAGGTATCAAAATTTTGGCGTATTTGATATGTACCCGCTTTTCATTATTCTAACTTCTTGTTAATTGAGTTGGATATACAAAATACAATTGTAGAAGCACTGATATCAACAAATTTATCATCTCAACTTTAAAAAATTGATTTTTTTTCTGAAAGCCAGAGAAGTATATTAAGGGTTTGGCTACTTTTTTTTCACTATTTGTTGTCTGGTCCATTGATTTCAAAAATCGTAAAATCGTATGATCCAAAACACGATTCAGATCGAATCGCAGCCTCAGCGACTCGATATTCAACATGAATCGCACTCTTCAAAAATAGTACGATCTGTTAACAGATCGAAAAAATCGAAATTAGGAATCAAATCGAGATTTTTGTTCAAACTAAATAATTGAACCCTAAATTCAAGGCGTCAATTTGGAAGCGAATTACTACTTCATCTGAAGTCGCAATTGTTGGAAACTTGAGAAGAATCTCTAGAAAGATCAATTACAGCAATATATAAACGATGGAGTACACAAAATAGCATTCAACCAGAAAAGAAGAAAAATTCAAAGCAGAAGGTACCGCACTCAACAGTCTGGAAAGTAAAATTAAAATGTAACTTACTAATTTTAGCTTTCTATTTGTTGTTCTTTCTGCTTCCCACTCATTTTGTTTTTTTTTCCTATTCTAGTGCAGAGAGAAAGAAAGTGTTGTTCTAAAAGAAGCTACAATAACTTAGTACTATTTTACTATTCGGCCTAAAATACAGTACTAATTTTTTTATGTCTACCACAGTAACTTAGTACTATCACGCATGTAGCTCTGTACTAAAATTTTCACCCTATTCTGGTTTAGGAATGATGCGTAAACGTATTCCCACTATTTTTTTTCTCTATTCTAGAGTTCTCATTTGGATCTACGATCCACAATTCGAATCTCGTTTCAATTCCAGTTTTGAACTTTGTGATTTACGATTTGAATCCCATATTGAAATCATTGGTCTGCTCTACTTATTCGACCGTAGCTTTAGTTGCAACTGGTTTATTTTTCCCTATTATTATACTCAATACTCAATATTCAATCTTTGTTTACTTCTGAAAATTTTACCCACACACATTTATGGTCTTTTTTCTGAAAGCCAGAGAAGTATCTTAAGGGTTTAACTACTTTTTTTCACTATTTGTTGCCTGCTCTACTCGTTTGACCATATCGTTGGTTGCAACTGATTTTTTCCTATTATTGTACCAATTTTCAATCTTTGTTTATTTCTGAAAATTTACCCATAAACATTTATGGTTTCTTATTACTTCTAACTAAATTTGATCTTCTCATTAACTTTGATTCGACCGGTTTGCTTAGATATTAACGATGCATAATAGTATTGTGGGGTACATTAACATTTGGCATTGCTACAAGAAAATTTCAACTAGAAATCACATAGACTAACTTACAACATGACTGTTTCAAGATATGGTGACTATATTCTATATTTTACCTTTTGACTATATTTTTTAGATAGTTTGCCACTTTAATTTACTGTGAAATTTAGGGTATCGGTTTGTTGTTCATATTACGATCTACATTTATCAAATACTGTTTTACTTATCACTTCTAAGTTCTAACTGATGAATGCTAATATAAAAAGATTATTGTTATTTTGTATATTCAACTAGTATAAAAAAGTGAAAAAAGGGGACTACAATTACTGTTGATTGGATCCATCAACATAGTACAACGGTTCTCGCTTTACCGTTTACATACAGTAAGAAAACACACATTTGATACGGCAAATGAAAAAACTATATAGACCTATACATCACTTCGAAGAAAAATAACATATTTTACGTAATTTATGTTTATGTTAAGTAATATGCATGTAAAAATGTACATTTATATTCACATATTTATTCTTGTTTAGTTTAAATAAATGTCATATGTGAGTATTTTATCATGTTTAAACCATAATTCAATTGATTTCGAAACATCATGCTTTCATCATCATATAAGGGGAAAATTGTCATTTTTGTGCTTATGTTATTTTGAGAATTTTTACTTGGACATTTTTCATGTTTTTGTAAAAATTTGGTGCATGTAGAAGAGGATTTCATAAAGATATATATGCATACAAAGGAATGAAGAGGAAATTATTCTCATACATGATCATGGAGGACCTCACCTCCCTTCCCACTTACATAATTCTACACTTTGAAGCTAACGGACAAATAAGTGGATGTTAAAGCTTCATGAAAATTTGATGAATTAATTAAAGCTTAATGATTACTTGGTGGTCATACTTCTTAAAGGGCATTTTTGGTAGCACGCTAAATGTTGAATTAGGGTTTTACTCATGTATAAATAATCCACTTGTGTACATGTTAAGGATCATCTTGGAGTTTATTTAGTTTAGAGTGGAGGCTCAAATCAAAACCTCTCTTTTTCTTCCATGGCCATTTTCTTTTATGTAATCCCTCATTTTAATACAATTTTAATTAGTTGTCTTTTATATACATGTTTTTTTTCTTTTATGCAAGTAGCTTAGATTTATTTTATGCAATTAGAATAGATTTTGCTTTATTTAGTTCTCTTTTCTTTTGTTTTTTTTCTGTGTTGCAATTTACTTTTGTTGTCAGAATAACAAACACGAGAGGCTAATCCCTTTGATTTAGGGGTGATGAATAGAAATGGCAATGGGGTGGGTTTCTCATGCTCCAGACCCGACCCGGACTTTTTAAACCCCGTCCCAGACCCGCCCCGTAGACCCGGTGCGGGTCTGGAATTTCTCCCCTTATCCGAAACCCTTACGGGTCAGGGTAGACCCGACCCACCCCATGACCCGGTGATATTGTGCTCTAATGTATATAAATTTATACTTATATTTTTTTATCACTATATGATAAATTGTATACATGTTATAATGTACTCACAATGATAAAAGAATATAATAAAATGAGTTGTATGATAATAGTTCAAAATGAATATTGTATGTTTATCATTCATGCAATTTAATACTATGAAAATTTTACATTCTGTTGATTGAAAGAATATAATATTCAAGTTATAACCATGTACATCTAAGAAGATTCACAAGTAATCGTTATAGTTATAAAGTATTTTAATGATGTTTCAATCATGCGGGTAGGGTTGGGGTGGGTTAGTCATGCCCCAGACCCGACCCTAGACCCGGACCTCCAAAAGCGGGCCGCGGGTCTACCCACCCCGAAGACTATATGGGGCCGGTCTAAATGGGTCAAAACAGGGGCGGGTCAAGCGGGTCTGGACCCTAGACCCGCCCCATTGCCATCCCTACATGAAGCCCTCTTAATTATGTAGATGCAACATATTTTGGTTTTTATGATCTCTTTTTATACTTAATGGAATGATTGAAGTAGTAATTACATTGTTGTTTGAGTTTTGGTTTTGATAGTCTATGTTTGTTGACAACAAAATAGGCTACGGTTAGTCAGCATAAACACAAGATTGCCTCTTCAACTACATATGAATATGGTAACTAAAGTGTGATTGAAATTCCAAATTTGATACTATATGTTACTAAATTAATAGTAAATAGAATATGCTTAAAATAAATTTTAGTTTCACTTTTGTTGTCTTTTAAATGAAGGTATAATTGTGGATTAGAGAGTGTGTTAGAGTTTGACGGTTTACGTGTGTTCTCTAATGACACATTGAGCTGTGCTTATGATAAATGCACTAACTAATTATTCAAAAGATCAAATGAGACATCATGAAATCATTGTATGTTGATTTATGTGGTCATAAGGGTGAAGTTGCCTCTAAATTGCTTTCATTTCATATTTAGCTCTCAACTTAGTTTATAGTTTTAATTAGTTTTTGTTAATTAAATCAATCCAAAGTTTGTTTTAATTTGATTGAATATAATTAAAATTACTTCTTTCCCTGTGGATCGACTCGTACTCGCTAACGTAATACAAGTGTACGCCGTGCTCTTGCGGTTTATTACACCTCACAACGATTTTCTAATTCACAGAATATTCGTCGTCGAACAAGTTTTTGCCGCCGTTGTCGGGAAAAGTTAATTAATTTTGATTTTATTCTTCGGATTAATTTTGTTGTTCTTCTTAAAAAAAATGTTTGTTTTATTTATTTTTCCTTCTATTTTCTTGTATATATAGAAAGAAATTTTTTGTTTAATTGATTTGGTATTATTGATTGGTACCATAATCTCAAGGACAAGAGGAAAAAAAAACACTTGCCTTTTGTTTTCAATTTGTTTCCTGTTTTCAATACAATTTCTTTCCCTTTTTTCATTTATTTCGTTCCAATTTTCTACAAATTTCTTTCCTTCTCACAATTCTTACAAATTAAAAAAAAAAGTTCTTTCCAAATTTTCTTATCCTTGCTCTGTATTTCTTCTGCATTTATCATCAATAACCTCCCAATTTATTGCTTGCTTTTTTCCTTTCTTTTCAGATTTCTTTCTCTTTTCTTCTTTTACAAATTTCTAAAAAAAAATCTTGCTAATTTTTGTGCAATTTCTTTTTGTTTCCCTTTTTCCCGTCTATTTCTTTCCCATTTTTGTACAAATTCTTTCTTTCTATACAATAAAAAAAACTTGCATTTCTTTTATTATTATTATTATTATTATTTATTTCTTTCAATTTCGTTTACAATTTGTTTCCTCTTTTTCAACAATTCCTTTTTCAATTACTTTCTATTTTCTTTCTTCTATATTCTTACCAACTCTTCTACATCTACCCATCACCTTCAACTAACTCTTCCCCTTGCTTGAGTAACTTCTTGCCACATAATATTTCACCCCCCTCCATTCACAACAAACAATAGAAACTCATTCTCTTTGTTTCTCCACTTTACGGTTGCCCTCTCTGGTTCACCTCTATCACAACATCCACTTATCTTCTCTTCACAAATAAATTTCACCGCTCATTACCATCCTAATTGCTCCACCTAGCATTAGCCTGGAACATCTTCACTACTCCATAATCACCAAACCCAAAGCAACATCCTCCCTTTACCCCTTGCCCCATCAACGTGACCAACATACGACCAAAAAAAAAAGATTCAATGTTTCAAATCAAAGCCCAGCTTTGAAGTGAAGAGTTCAAAACAATCAAGCAACAACTAAAAATTCAAAGGTCAAGCAATTTGCAAATAGTGGATTTGAATAGCTAGCACTACTCAATTATTTTGGACGGGCATCCATACTCCACCATAAAATTTTCTAAACTCTATAGGGTCTGCTGCTGCCTAAAAAATATATAAAAATTGCTTGTAAAGATTTTCTGCAGGTGTCGCGGCTTGCTTGTAAAAATTTTATTTCTGCAATTTCTTATTCTGTGACTGTTCTGTGATTGATTATTTTATCTGTTGATGTGTAGTTGGAATTTTTTAAAACGATCGTGGGATAAACTGAAAAGTTTGTTTTTGAAATAAATTATTTTTGAAATCGAATCGAGGATTCCCCAAAGCTCATAGGATAAAATATTCGTTAAATTGACAATTAGGATTGATACTCTCTTAGGTGTCCATGGAACGGTAGAGTTTAGAACTCAAACAGGTTCTTAAACCTTCAGTCGTGTTTCTACGGTGATTCGTGGCACACTGATAACATCTGTCCGAACCTGGCCTAGACTTGTATTCATATAATCCGAAGTTGTTAATTTTAACATTTTTTTAGAGCTTCTTTAAAGCCAAAAGTTTTGCAACTGATCTTTCGATGAAAAACTCTCTTCTTCTAGTACATGCGCGCTTGCCCTATGAACAACCAAAATTGCAATTCTTTCAAAATTTAAATGATTTTGGTTACAATTCAAATCAGAATGAATTCCAAGTTGAAAACTTTTCGAATAATTTCAATGATCAACCCTCAACTTTGGAAAGAAGTATTGAATCTTTACTTGAAATGAACACTCAACAAAATCAAAAAATAAGTGAATGGTGTAATTCATACTTGTGCAACAATTCAAGTCAAAGTTTTCAAAATAATCAAAATTTGAATTCACTTCCAAATTCAAATGATTTTGATTATAACCCTTGTCTATTCAATTTCGAACTCCAAAATGAATTTCAAATTCAAAATGGAAATGTGAATCACTTACAAATGATTTTGACAATGGCAATAATTTCAATGATGGTGCGATTAATGACTCTTGTTCCCAACAATTTCAAATTGAAACTTCTCAAGTTAATTTTTTGATGCAAAAGGTGGTGAGTCGCGAGATTCATGCCTTACTTCATTAGCCATACTAGTCTAATACATAGAAGTCCGATACATACGTGTATTTACAGTAATATGTACAGCCCCAAACACATGCACGCAGGCACGGGAAACAGTGGCCAAAAAAGCAGAGATACATAGCATAACAGCAAAATAAACATGCAGAGCAAAAGCCTTCAAGCACGCCTGCCGCGAGCCTTATCTATGACTCGAGCACCGATGGTATCCACGAACTTCACCTCCTCACTGCCTGACCATAAAGAAACAAATTTAAGAATGTAGTGAATGACAGTAATGGGCTGTTTCATTTTACGTTTAAACTTTCTAGAGTTCCTCTCATGCCAAAGAATCCAAACATATGCAAAATTCAGTACAACAAACATAGAATACAGGGGGGTATTGGGAAGTGAAGTGAAAATATTGTGCCAAAAATGAAATTGGTCGGTGATAAAATCAGCCCAGGAAACTTCTCAAGTTAATAATTATAAGTTTGATTTTGTTGAGCAAATGAACGAAATTTTTGATAATCACACAGATTTGGTATTTGAAACATACTTGAAACGACGTGACCAACAAAATCAAGTTTCAACGTGTGGTGATTTGAATGATAATCCACCTTTACCAACAATTGATGATTTTCAACTAACAACTTTTGAAATTGATGAAAATCTTAATGAAGTTGTTGAGATCTCTGTAATTGATTTGAATTCAAATTCTCTTGAAAACGACGTCAATCTTCAATTTGACCTCCCTCTCTCAGATTCTGAAAATTTTGAAAATTTAGCAATGTCAACCTGAAAGAAATGATGAAGTTGGTAATACCGGTTTAAGTGAGGACGACTTTGATGAGCAAAATCTTCTTAAACTGATTGATAATAATGTTATTGGATCTGAAACTGGAAATGAAACATTCGAAAACTTTAAAATTCTTGAGGTTGAAAACAACGAAACTGTTGAATGTGATCTTAAACACAATGACGATTTTTCTAAAACTGTTGAAACTCCTTGTGACTTGATCGTTTCAACTGAACCTCACCATGATCAACTGTTTTTCAATGATAAATTTTTGCAGTATGTGAACTCTTTTTCGAATAACACGGTTTTTAAGAACACACAATTTCGAAATTTACTGAAAATTCATTTGTTTGGTTTTAACTTTAGGTGTACAAATGAACCTTTAGTCAACAAAATTTCAAATATCAAAGCAAAACTGAACAATGTTTCTCAAAACAAGTGTGGGGGTGAGAAAGATGCTCACGTCTCTCAATTTATACATCATTTGAACAAATCAAACTTTGTTTTTGAAACTTTTGCTGAACCCCGGCTGACTGACCTCTCTTTAGTTGCTACAGAAATTCAATTCGATTTTAGGATCAATTGTAAGCTTAAAATTTTAAAATTAGCAACTCAAACTTTTGAAAAAACAAAATTTGTTTTTCCGAATCTGAAACATAATATTAAATTCTTTGTGATTTGGTTTTCTGTGTTTAAGCCGTGTCTCATAATCTTAATGAGGCTGATCTATTGTGGATCGGTTCATCTATTCGATAGCTACGCATTTTCTGCAGCTTATCCACTAAGCCGCGCTTACCCTCTTATTTTCTTTCCTTTTCACTAAGATATGTCTGATTGATGACCGTGGGGACACAGTCTATTTTTAAGTGTGTGTATGGGGGGGCTCATTTTCATTCTGTTTTGCAGTTTAAGTTTGCATTTTTATTCTTTTTCTTGAAAAAAAAGAAGGAGGAGTTTCACACTTCTATTTACTTTTAAATAAGACATGATGGAGTTAGCATACAATTTTGGTCGTTCGATTAAAATGTTTGGAGATTTACTTCTCTTAACAGATAACGGAAGAAAAGTTTGAATTATGAGCAAATTTGGTGTAACAGGTATATTGGGAGATTCATATGTGATGAGTATGGAATGTTTTCTAAATTGTAATCCAATTAAATGAATGACTGATTTAGACTACTTGTGATAACATTTTACATCTTTTAAGTGAAGTTGTGCTAAAATATTCTCGCTTAACTCTCTCTTATAAAAAAATATAGAAAAAGAAAGAAAAAGAAAAAAGAGAAAAAAAAACAAGAAAAAGAAAAAAAAGAGAAAAATAAGGAATATATAATAATAATCCAAGGGTATCCAACATTGCTAGTACATCTAGCGTTGGTGTGCAAACTCGCCAAGCTCTGTCCCAACTCCCATGTAAGACGTAATGCAGTGCATTGGTTATATATTGGTCTCATTTCACGAGTTGGACACCCAAGGAGTACCGACCCGCACGTAAGTCGTAATGTAGTGCAGGGGTCGTAATGTAAATATTTTTCATAATAAAGAGAGGGTAAGCACTTGAAATCCAAGCACCTTCTTCACTTATTTGACCTAACTTGTTAGCCAAAAGGAAATTTAGATGCCATTTTACGATTGTTGATATCAATTATAGAATTCATTTCATATTTCCACTATGTTTCAACCAAAATAACTGGCCAAGCTGGAGGAGTTTGTGACGATAACCTGACTTTTGATTAGTAATGAACTTAAATTTCATAGTGACGATCCAAACTTGTGTTTACCTCATTCGAGTCATATTTAGAAGTAAATTACCCATTTGTAAATTTTTTTTTTTGAAAACTTGCATTCATCTTGTAAATATTTTTTGGAGTTGAGATGCAATAATTACGAAACGAATTTGGGCATTGGAAGAATTAGGTGGGATAGAGTCACAAGCATTTAATTAACTACTATATTATTATTATTAATAAAAATATTTCTCATCAACCGTGCATCATCCATCGCTCAAGATATTGATACTCGGTATATTTGAAAATGTGAGCTTTTACATGTTTTAATAGTGCTTAGTTGTTCAACTTATATACATGATGATAAACTCAATAAGCTGAAGCATAGGGAAAGCATAGACGTTTTATTAGGATGTAGAGAAATAGTAGTTGAGGTACAAGTTGTTGTGCTTAGCAACAAAGAAGATTGTCACTAGCATACCTGTAGGATTTTGGCGAGATCGTTATGAAGGTAAATTTGGCAAAGACATAATAAGTATAGGAAAATGCCAATTGTTTGTTTATTTCACATGTTGCAACTTGGAACATTGGCTTGGAGTTAGAGTAGTCTCACACAGCAAAAAAATTTGGAAAATAGATTAGGAAAAAAGAAAACGTTCTATGAAAGTACTACAAGAAGAAGTAAATGAATGGGAAAGATTGTCAAAATTGCGTGGCACTTTGCGAACTGGAATGTCAATTTGGAGCTGTGGTAGTCCCACCTCACAAAATACTTTGGAAACTGAGATACAAATATTAGTTGGTGCGCAAGTTACAATAAAAAATCATTTTATTACACTGGGTGGTTGTCCACTCACATATGTAAATCATATATAGAAGAATGAGTTAGTCTAACATTGAAACACAACATCAAGTACATTTGGTGTTGTCAGATTATTCCATACTAAGAGAGTAGATATTTCTAATGATATCATAGCCGATGACAAGATTTCAAAGGTTCAAAAATATAACCAAGTTCAGTTGCAAGTAAGGTTTGGTTATAATGTTGGCGTTATTAGTGGGCTTACTGGTGAATTTAATGTGGTAGATTTTGGAAGTGGAGCGAAATTCCTCGTAACAAGAATAGAGTAGATATGAATAAAATATAAAATATCACCAATTGTACATACATACATATAAAATTTGAGGTGAACGTAGACTAACCAAGAGATTGATTGCTTGAATGATAACAAAGCACTTTTTAACAGATTCTATTTCCCGATTGATTTCCTCCTCCGTAACTCGTTCTCCAACTATGCAAATTTTTGTTTTGTGTAAAGCAAAAGTCAGCATACACATACATACATATATGTTATTGTGATATCTTCAATGCAAGAGAAGACATGAAATACCTTGAACAGTCCGACGATGATACCTTTGTTCACATGCAATGTAAAGACAACCAGCAATAATCGCATCTCGTCTTCTACCTTTAACATAGTTATGATCATCCAACTTCTTGTATAATACACAAGCATCATTCTTGCGAGAGGGGAAAAAAAATAATTTTCATAAGGAAGAAAAATGGAATGATAAACTGCAAACTAGCCGACTAGCACATCATATGAATCGACACACTAAAACACGCAAGTTTGCAAGTGCATTAGTATTAGTAAAACACAAAATTACATAACATGCCAAAACAGAAGAGCTTGCAAGGTGTTTCAATCAGCATTAGGACTTAAGTATAAACTTTACTGTAGCTATCAACATTAAGTAAACCAATATAAGGTTATCAAAATTAGTTTAAAGTGCATTATTTAGCACATTGGAAGTATGAAAACAACTCATATAGGATACGCATAATAGTTAAACGTGCTACAAAGAATATGCAAAAGTTGATAAGAAGTGTACCTTGAAGTTGGCAACGAGCTGCAACCTAATAGAATGTAAAAAATTATTAGGATACACTACATTAAGTAAAGAGGTGTAACAATGCGCATACAAGCTTTACACATATGAGTAGAAAAAACAAAAAAATATAAATGATTGAACTCTTATGTTTATGTGAGGCTAGTATTTTTGTAATAAAAGTATACAAATAGACACCTGTCATTTCCATTTATTTTAATTACTAAATGATTATAGCACTTTCAAAAGAGGCTCATAGAGACAAGTAGAAATTTATGTTAACCGCACTTTCGAGAGAGATGCATAATGCTAATTATTTTTGCTAGAAGGCATTTTGTAATAAAAGGATAATATTGGACGTAACTTGTTTAACCAATGTTTGTAACTAAGATCTAAATGAACAAAGAAGAAACATGTCACGCAAAATCTCATTGTCCATAAAGGGAAACAAGGAGCAAAAGAAATAGATGACCTATACATGATGTAACATGAAGATATCGGGTCCGGTGATGAATATCTTTCTAAAACAGATTAATAAAACCATTTTTGGCTAGTATACATTCACTTCACAAAAGAAATAATATCTATAGAAACTTTGTTTTATTTTGAATGACTATCATGCTCCTTTTAGATGTTCCATGACACATACATGACTTATTAAGATGTATATTAAAAAATAAGCTTTTACGTGCTTAAAATTCTCTTTTCTTTTTGTGTTTTATTAATTATTTTTAATACATATTTGATGGGTACATACCTACATTACTTAGTACAAGATTCAATATGGTACGTAAAACGATAAGAATGGAAAATTATAAGTTACAATACAAAATAATTTAGAGCAAGGCTTAATTAAAACAAGTTATCATTTATAAATAATGAAGACAATAGAGCCGTTACAATAGAGCCGTTAGTGTGTGAACACGTTTTTATCATATTTAGCATGCTTTGTTATTATCTACTAGCCGTTGGGCTCATAGCACTATATATATGTGCTCTTTGTATCATGTTTAGTATCAATAAAAAAATTGCAATTTTTCCTCTCTAATAACTCTCCTCCTCATCTCTTAATATGGTATCAGAGCCAAATTGCCGAAAGGCTTAATCACCGAGCAAAAAGTTGATTTTGTTTTATGGCCAACAACAATGAAGTAACCTCCGCTGTTTCAGGAAGTATGGGGTACAATGCTCCACCAAACCATCATGATCTGATTAAACCAAAAAGCCAAATTATCACCACATCTCTAGACGAAGACAATTACATTCTATGGAAATATCAAGTAGAGATCGCTTTAAGAGGGTATGATTTACTGCAGTACGTTAATGGGACAATAACAGTCCCACCAGTGATGATAACCAATTCGGATGGAGAAATTGTGCCTAACACAGACTACAAAAAGTTTCAAAAACAAGACAGCCTCCTCTCCTCATGGCTCCTATCGTCAGTAAGTTCGAATTTATTATCACAAATAGTTGGATGTAGCACGTCTTATGAAATATGGAAAACAATTGAACAAATTTTCAGTTCACAATCAGCTGCTAGAATCATGCAATATAGAAGGGAATTACAAAATTCTAGAAAAAAGGAGGCAAGCATGAAAGAATACTTAGGAAAAATTAAAAATCTATGTGACAAACTAAATGCTGTTGGCTATAAGATTAGCGACAATGAGCAAATCCTATTTATTATTGGTGGATTAGATGAAGAATACGAATCTCTAGTAACTGTGTTAGCCACACAACAAACCTTACCTAACTTACAGTTCGTTCGATCAGCACTCCTTGCTCATGAAGGCAGAATCGACCTAAGAAAAACAGCACAAAATAAGTTCTTTGCCAATTTTGCCACAGTCAGAAATAAGCAGATACAAGGAGATAACTACAACTATCGTGTGAAATGTCAAATATGCCAAAAGTTTGGTCACATGGCAAACAAATGTTACTTCAGGTATAATTCAGACACACGTGGACAACAGGCAAGCCAAAATTACTCTTCACAAAGAAGAGCACAAGCAAATATGGCAACAACAGGGAATTCAGCTCAAAATAATAATGACGCAAACCGAAGACATAATGCTGCAGATGGTGATGAAGTAAAAAATGAAGACAATGGCTTCGAAGAATGGTACCCTGACTCAGGAGCGACTCACCACATAACTAGCAATCTTCAAAATTTAGACATTGGGAGCAGAAATTACTCAGGTATGAGAAATTTGCATATGGGTAATGGTAGCACTGCTAATATCACACCCATAGGCAAAGGGACTATTTTGGGGAAAAGACAGCTCAAATTAAACAATCTTCTTAGGGTACCCACGATTAATAAAAATTTGTTAAGTGTATCAAAATTTGCCAACGACAATAATGTTTACTTTGAATTTCATCCTAAGTTTTGCTTAGTTAAAGATTCCCTAAATCATGAAATATTACTTCGAGGTAACCTATACGATGGTTTATACAAATTTAAGTCTGCTAACTCAAGTGGAGAATTCTGGTGCAATAATGTAGATACTAGTAGTGACAATGATTGTATTAGGAATAGTTGCAATAACGTTGATTATGACAATAATAGCAGTGAATGTAACGTGATTAATTCTTGGCATGTAAAATTAGGACATCCTAATATTGAAACTGTTAAGACTGTTCTGCGTAATAATAACATTCATTATAAAAATGTACCTATCAAACACACATGCACACACTGCCAACTCGGCAAGAGCCACAAGCTCCCTTTTAGTGATTCTGAAACCAGTTATAATGAGCCACTGGAGCTTATAGCAACTGACTTGTGGGGACCCGCGCCTCTAAATTCATATCAGGGACACAGGTATTATCTTTCTTTTGTGGATGCTTATTCTAGATATACTTGGATATACATGCTGAAAACTAAATCAGAAGCTTGCAATACAGTTATGCAATTTATAACTCATGTCGAAAAACAAATGAACAGTACTGTTAAGGTTGTTCAGACAGATGGGGGAGCTGAATTTAAACCTCTAACTAATTACTTTCTCAAAAGAGGGATCAAACATAGATTAACTTGCCCCCATACGTCCGAACAAAACGGTTTAGTTGAAAGAAAACATCGACACATAGTAGAGACTGGTCTAACTTTGTTATCACAAAGCTCATTACCCATGAAATATTGGAACGAAGCTTTCTACACATCTGTATTCCTCATTAACAAGTTGCCAACCAAAGTCTTAAATAATAAAAGCCCTCATGAAATGATATACAGTGTTAGACCAGAATATGGTTTTCTGAAAGCCTATGGGTGTCTATGTTTTCCATGTTTGAGAGACTATAACAATCATAAACTAAGTATGAGATCAAGCCCATGCACATTCATTGGGTACGCACAAAACCAAAAAGGCTATAAGTGCATGGACAAAAATGGAGAAATATACGTTTCTAGACATGTGATATTTGATGAAAATAAGTTTCCTTATGCAGAAAAGCAAATCGGCAAAAAGGATGGGGAACAAAGCATAAACAATAACATACGGTTCGAGCCATTCATTACTGAACCACCTTCAATTGATAGAAATGAAGAGCAACAACGCACAAGCAATTTAAACACCCAGGAAGGAACTATGGATCAAATAAATGGGCAAACCAATGTGACACACAATGACTCAGAAGATACAAACATACATCAATCAAATCAAAACATGCAGTATAGTGAAGATACAGAAAACAACAACCATGCTGACACTGCCAACAACAATGATACACAGCAGCAGACACCACCACAATCAACTGGACATCACATGATCACCAGGTCAAAGAGATGCATCTTCAAACCCAAAGTATATAATATTTTTGCCAGTGAGATTGAACCAGTGAATTTCACTCAGGCTATAAGATCAAACAAATGGAAGGAGGCAATGGACACTGAATATGAAGCTCTCATAAAAAACAACACTTGGAGCTTAGTGACTCAACCAAAACACAAAAATGTGATCGGTTGTAGGTGGACATACAAAATAAAAAGAAAAGAAGATGGATCTATTGACAAATACAAGGCCAGACTGGTTGCAAAAGGTTACGCGCAACAATTTGGTTTTGATTTCAACGAAACTTTTTCCCCAGTCATAAAACCCACAACCATCAGAATTATACTGACCATTGCTCTAAACAAAGGATGGAATGTGAGGCAACTGGACGTCAACAATGCTTTTTTAAATGGGGAATTGACTGAAGAGGTATACATGCAACAACCTGAAGGATATGGTACTGGTGATAAAGTATGCAAACTACACAAAGCAATATATGGCTTAAAACAAGCTTCGAGAGCTTGGTATGAAAAGCTAAAGTCAACTTTGTCTAACATGGGTTTCTCACAAGTTAAATCGGACAATTCTCTATATATGAAGAAGGGCATACATGGAACTGTGTTCATTCTAGTATACGTCGACGACATGTTAATAACAGGAGACAACAACGAAGAAATAAACAGAACCGTACACAAGCTGGATCAAAATTTCGCCATTAAAGACTTGGGGGAACTAAAAAAATTTCTTGGAATACAAGTGATTAGGAAAAACAATGGTGAATTAATATTATCCCAACAAAATTATATCACTGAAATACTGCAAAGGGCAAATATTCACAAGGCAAACCCATTACCTACACCTATGATTAGTAACCTAAGACTATCTAAGCACAAAGGAGAAGCTATCGACAATGCCAAACAATATAGAAGCATAATAGGAGCGTTACAATATGCAACTATTACTCGACCAGACATATGCTACAGCGTCAATAAACTCAGTCAATACATGCAGAACCCTTTATCAGAACATTGGATGGCATTAAAGAGAGTGTTACGATACTTACAAGGCACAAAACATTACGGCATACGCCTAAATTCAGAAAAGGAACTTAACGTACAGTGCTTTAGCGATGCCGATTGGGCAAACGATATTGACGATCGAAAGTCTGTCTCAGGATACTGCGTTTACCTCGGTTCCAATATCATTTCCTGGTGTACGAAGAAACAACAGACCACATCAAGATCTAGCACAGAGGCGGAGTACCGTGCACTAGCAAGCGCTACAGCTGAAATCATGTGGATAGAATCACTGATGGAGGAGCTTGGTTTCACTTCAAGACGAAAGCTGGTCATTTGGTGCGATAATAAGAGCACAGTATCTTTATCTCTAAACCCTATTCAACATTCAAGGACGAAACATCTTGAAATTGATCTCCACTTTGTGAGAGAAAGAACGCAATCAGGAAGACTTGCAATATGTCATGTGCCCGCATACTATCAGAGAGCAGATGCTCTCACAAAGGCCCTTTCGACCAAAATTTTTATCAGAATGAGGGAGGAACTTCGCGTTATCAATGGACGCGGAAGCCAGAATGAAAAAGGAAACCCTAGTTCGAACTGAGGGGGCATAATGAAGACAATAGAGCCGTTACAATAGAGCTGTTAGTGTGTGAACACGTTTTTATCATATTTTGCATGCTTTGTTATTATCTACTAGCCGTTGGGATCATAGCACTATATATATGTGCTCTTTGTATCATGTTTAGTATCAATAAAAAAATTGCAACTGTTCCTCTCTAATAACTCTCCTCCTCATCTCTTAATAATAAATTTTAGCAATCGAAATCAAACAAATTTACAAAATGATCGAACGTTGTGAACAAGGGAAAAGTATACAAGTATAAATGTATTTTTCATAAATGAATGTAGGTTGCTTTACTATTATGGTCAAAAGATAAAAAAGCAAACAAGACTATAGTCTCTCCAATGTTGATTAAAAGTTGTTCTCCATTACTTAATGAATGGTAATTTCATACACTTAACATCTAAAAATGAACATTTAAAAATCAGATTAAATGTTTCAAAACGTGCAATTGGATATTGAGAACGTCAAAATCCATGTACCAAGTCAGGAAGACGCTCTTTTTTGTCCGAACAGTATTCCATTGTGTTTCAGAAAGCACCCCTAGTGAAATACCACGCAATAGCCAAAGTGCAAGCAGTAGTAGCATAGGTAAACAAATATTTAACGTTGGAACACTTTTCTCGTATTCTATATGTTTCTTATGTTTTAATTTTAGCATTATATATTATCAAATTTATGCCATTTTTTAACTAATACTTTCCTTTCTTCCTATTATGATAGGTGGTGATATATTTAAGCCATTTTTTGTACGTTTATATTTTTATGTTCGTACTCAGATTTGCATGTTGACTTTAACATAAATTCACTGGCATGTTGATAAATTTTAGTTTCCCTTTTTGAATAACATCAAACTTCCAACATTAGCAACACTGCGAGTCTAAGTTATGAATGAAAGCTTCAAATTAAACTAGGAATATGAGTTAATCAAATAAGGTTACCATAAAAAATTTGAATGAAAGCTTTGTCAAATGGAAGTTGGTTAATGTTTAGAGCTATTGTAATTTATCATAATTTTATGCTCCTTTCAAAACCGTCTTACAATACAATTTGATGATAGTGTACTTTACTTTTCCGCTCTTACAAACTTATAAAAAAAAATTGTATACAACAAATCCGTGTCGAAAATATATTTATGCTACTTTCCTATAGCCATTTGTATCTTAATTTCGTGAAAACCACTTCCTGATTATATTAAAATAACTCAACATTAAATTCCTATACAGAAAATTGTCAAAATTTGTTTCAATATAGTTTTTTTTGAATTTGTTCAGGAGGGAAACCGACTGAAGTCGTAAAACCCTCCCTAGTGCACCTAGCCTGGTCCGCGAGCACCACATAAGTGGCTAATCTTAGCGTATGCACATGGTAAGCTCTTAGCATGCCATTCCGGGTTTCGAACCCACGCCACTTTCACCATGGCGTAAAGTCCTTAACCGCTGGGCTACTGCTGCGGACTTGTTTCAATATAGTGATAGACTTGCATTATGTTTATTCATTTACTTATTCTGTTAAACAACTACAAAGTGAAATACACATATGTTTACTGACCCAATAAGTCACCAAGTGATTGCCAAACAAGAAAAAGTATATAGCACTCTTTGAATTTGTTTACAGAAATACATCCCGGAATAAGTCTTAGAAAATCACACTCTTAAAGCACGGGGTTTGTCTCATTAAACTACATATTTTTAGACACATGAGGAATTTATGCTGACATTTTCAGGTATATATTCCTGAAAATGTCAGCAAAAATTCCTCATGTGTACATATATATGTATATATATATATATATATATATGTATATCTATGGAAGAGGCTATTTAGATACAAAATTAGACACAAATTAGAGGATACACAATATTAACCGTTAGTTATATGGTTGTGTCTAAATTTGTGTTCAAATAGACTTTCCATATATATATATATATATATGTATATATATATATATATATATATTTATATATGTATATATGTAGAGAGAGAGGAGGGGCACGCTCTAGGGTAATCTTATTTGGTAGCACTCCGTTTGCACCAATTTTAAGCCACATTCTATATACCCAATTGGTAACATATAGAATCACCACCATTGGATTGCTCCTGGACTTCCACCTTCCATGTAAAAATGAAAAGATTTAATGGTTCATATTCTGTTGGTCACCATTTGTATTAATTTTGTGTTCAAATAGCCTAGCCTACCCCTATATATATGTATGTATGTACACACACACATATATATGTATATATGTATGTTCAGAAATTGTTATATTTATGTTTTTTGAATGACTTAAGGATTATTTTTTTCCAAATGGGAAACCATTTAAGGATTAAATATTCTTAATTAATTTTATATGGAATCTTTTAAATGCATCATCAGTTGCAACCAGCCTTTAATAGTAGCTGCAAATTTAATTAGCTTAGCAACAAGTAAAATCAGAACAAATACACTTAATGGTCATGGTTGTACCTCCCAATTCTTATTTTTTAAAATCAGTTGGAAGAATATAATAACACAGTCTGTTAAATTTTTTATCTAATGCAAGGAAATACCAAATAAATTTAACGACTACGCCTCCAGAAATATTACTCTCAAGATTGCCTTATGTTTTCAAAACGTATAAACTAACAATTAGTTCGAGCCAATTAAATAGTGATTCGCTTTTCAAGCGTTTAGTTATAGCATGCAATTTAAGCATGTGTTCATTTTCTAAGTGCATGGTGATGGGTGAAATCTCAATCTTGCTCTCAAAGGAAAGCAAAATACTAGATCATTGAAGCATCTCTTTCACATTCAAATGTCATGTCAATGGATATACACAATAACTTATCTTATTTACACAAAGAACAACTAAAAAATAATTAATAACGTTTTTTTTATATTCAATTTATTGTTATACTCATGTGCAAGGTAAACGAAACGTATGTTGCAATTTATTGTTTCCACAGTAATGACATATGCTTGCTACATCAACGTTTGAAAATGAGAATGAATTACAATTTATTGTTTTCACATTCAAATGGCATGTCAAATGATATACACAATAACTTATCTTATTTACACAAAGAACAACTAAAAAATAATTAACAACGTTTTTTATATTCAAAATTTATCGTTATACTCATGCGTAAGGTAAATGAAATGTATGTTGCAATTTATTGTTTCCACAGCAATGACATATGCTTGCTACATCACCATTTGAAATGAAAGAATTACGATAAGTTAAGTTGTAACTCATTGATCTTCTGTGTACTATAGAAGTTCTATAATAGATTTTATCTTCCAATCTTTTAAATTAGACACTACAAATTATAAAGCAAAATATTACCAATGAGTCATTATCAATTGTTTAAAAAAATCCTAACTTCGCTTTTGAAATCACTATGTAATTTAGGTATTGTGTTGGATACTTGAGTCATTTTTTATTTTATTTCATGTAGTATATAAGCTTGTGGATATCTTTCGAAATGCGATACATTTTATCTTAGTTTATGAAGAGATACAGACTATGTATCGAGTTGGATATATTTGATACTCATAATTAAGAACTACTTTTAGTACCGACAAAATTTTCTATTATTACTAATTGATTTGCAGTATTTATACGTTACTATCATGCTTACTTTTGTTGATACTAAAAACATCATAAATAAGTTGACTTTTCAAGAACAACCGTATTGTAACTCTTTCGTTATGATTGTTGCAGTCAGGCTCGACAACTTAGATTGAAGAGTTCAAGCTCAAAACATGAGATTACTATGATACTTCTAAAACTAAACTATGTACCAATAACATGCCAGCTTTTTGATTCAATATATGCCATATCTGGCAAATAATTTTATTTATGCTATACCCCCTTACATTTTTAGGATTAAATCTATGTCTATTGTTGACAAGCAGATAATCTGGCGAAGATAGAAAATTATTTGTAAATTGAGCATTGGCAGGCTCCCTAGTGTTATGTCATAAGACGTTGCAGCTACAAAAAGGGCATTTATTGAAGATAACTTTATGATCTTAACATGTCATATATTTTTTGTGTACGATGAGTTTGATCGTCTTAATTTAACATGAAGTAACTTCAGCAATTAAAATTCGCTAATCAATGTGCTTTCCTCCGTAGTTCAGATTCACTCACGAATTAGAATAATAAAGAATGTTATATCATAGCTTGATTATGTTCTTTCCTAATACTGCATTTAATGCAATCTTGCAAAAAAGGTGGGAATAAGTAAAAGATCCCATATTTTGTTAAGAGGAATTTAGCATGGTATTCTTTCGTATTTGGTTGACTAATTGAGTAGTTTGAATTATTATACTGCTTTTTTAATCGATTATGTTTCGCTTTTTCGGTCGACTCCCTCATTTTTGTCAAAGGATTTCCTTTGTGCCCGATCTTGAATATTGAATTATGGAAGTAGGTGCATTGTGTATTCACATAGCTCCATTTATCCAAGGTAAAATTCCTTTGTGTTAGATTTTTATGTCGATTGGCTTCTACCTTTGCATATATACAATTTGGGTTCTTACCACTGCTATTACTGATTGTTGTTGCTGCAGATTCCATTCTTTTCCATTTGTAAAATTTTGTTTTGATTAATACTCTAGAGATTTTCCAGGTTAAATGCTTTGGTTTCGAAAATTTTCCCATGTTCTGTTGTTTCCTTACAAAATTTGGATTTTATGTGGTTACTGAAATTTAGTATACACGTTTCTAATAGGTTGTATAGATTTAGCTGTATCGCCTAAATATGTTTTTAACTAATATAATTTTACATGAAATAACGAAATTTATTTCATATGACACTTCTATTTGCAGTCCACCTTTCTATTTCTAATTTAAACACATAGCATGCCTTCGATCTCGCTGTCTCTATCCAAGAATATACATGCATCAACACTTGAACTTTATAATATTCACTGATGCAAAAGTAATGGATTTTAATCTATACATGTCCACGTGACAATAAACATTCGTATTAGATATTGCAATACTTTACCATCCAAATATGCAATATTCAGTGAATATACATGTCCACATGACACTAAACATCTGTATTAGATTATGGGCATTTATATTAAGATTAGGGCATTTAGATATATTCTTTATCCAAGAATACACATGCACCAATGTTGGACCTTTATTACATGCACTAAAGCAAAAAAGTAATGGGATTTAATCTATACATGTCCACATGACAATAAACATTTATATTAGACACAACGATTACTTTACCTTCCAAATGTGTTATATTCAGTTAACATAATGTCCACGGCTTGGAAGGTTAAGACATTTATATTAGACATTTATGTTAGATTAAACATCAATACATGTCCACATGGCGATAAATTTTTGTATTCACTGAGGCAAAAGTAATTACTTGCTCATTTTTTATACTCACACTTGGCCATTGCTTTACCTTACGAATATGCCTTATATTTTTTATTATTTGACGAGTGAAGTAATTGGATTTAAAGTTATTGTCTTTATGATAGTCAATCTTCTAATTATTTATTTTTGACTATTTTATTTTTTGAAGTAATTTGTTAGCCTTTCCAATTTTACAGTTTCAATTGCATTACTAGGAGGGGAAGGGGATTGATGGACATGCTCATGATAACTACATCTACAAAAAGGTTGAATGATTTAACTAAATATATATTTACACTAGCTATAGCAAAACTAAGGTTACATTTTAGGAATCCTGTTATATCATGTACGTCTTTGTTCACTGTGGTCTTTAGGACATTCCTCCGGTTGGATTATATAGAACAACGAGGATTTTCAAAGTGAGATAATTACAAGGTTTTCTTCCATGAAGAGATGCCCCATGCATTCTCATTCTTTAGCACAATACATTTTATTCCAACTTTCTCTTACTTCGGTTTTCTTTCCGAGGTTCGACTTGGAGCAGCCAACACAAACTCAGTTATCCCATATAAGCATAAATGCTTTGTCCTTCCTAATTTTCAGTTTGCATATTATGCTTCAAAAATAACGTGTACGACTTTTGTACTTGTCAAACAACTCATACGATATGTTATGCGTGGTGATATTCCAAGTATGAAATGGTTGTATAAGTTGGACTATTTTAAAACTGTTTTTTATTTTTTATTTTGACACTACTGAAAATGTAAAACCTGTTAGAAATCAATGTATGAATGAAATTTACTTTAGTCCCACATTGCCAAAGATAAGATAAGATGTGTGTATATATGTCCATTCCTCATTCCCTATATTGGCCCTTAGGGTCAGGTAATTTTGTGCGAGGGGGAGGACCTACATCATGTGAACCAAACACACACGCGCGCGCGCGCCGCCCGTCCGACCGAACCGGGCCGGGCTTGGGCCCAGTAAGAAATCTTATTTTTGCTTCGAAAAACAAAGAAATTTTCGAACAGGTTTTGGCAAATGCGGGTGCGACCCGATGGAATCGAGCGGGTGCGACCCGTTACAGTTCAAATGAGCGGACGCGTTCATTTGAATTCAAATGACAACGGACGCGGTTTTTCAAACGGGTGCGACCCGTTAACACATCCGCTGGAAAATTATATAAACAATGATTCTGATCAAATCATTCACCGAATAAAATTTTCTTCTTCTTCCTCCGTTGTCTGATTCCTCGAATTACTACATCTCAGCCAGTACATACTCGCTACAATCTCGAGCAGATTCTCGTCTGTTGTATCCTGGGAGGCTTCGACTGAAAGTCTTAAGATGTTATATATTCTGTATTCGCAACACAGAATTTGAAACAGAATATCACTGTTTCTAATTTGTAACAGAATAAAAGCGTTTCAAATTAGAATCAGTACTACTTCAATTTTTCAAGTTCATGGACTACAAAATGGTGGACTCAAAGTCAGTGACTTCTCAAGTGCAAGAGTTGCAGATTATTATCCATGAGATGGAAGCAGAAGGTCACAAAGTTGGTGAATCATTTCTGGTTGAAGCAATTACCGGAAAGTTGCCACCATCTTGGAGGGACTACCGCAACTACTTGAAGCACAAAAAGAAGGAGATATCCTTACAAGACCTCATCGTCAGATTAAAGATAAAGGCAGATAATCGTGGAGTCACTCAACCTAAAAGTGAAGAAGCGCTTGTTATTGAAGTGTCAAAGAAGAAAGGGCACTTCAACAAAAACAAGAAAAGAAAGGCACCAGAGAATAAGGACAATAACCAGAAGAAGTCCAAGAAATTCAATGGTGATTGTTGGGTTTGTGGCAAGACTGGTCATCAAGCAAAAGAGTGCAGACACAAGAAAAAGAAAAATTCGGAAGCAAATGTGGTGGATAACATGGACATCGATGAT
This sequence comes from Allium sativum, assembly GCA_030737875.1. Taxonomy (NCBI): domain Eukaryota; kingdom Viridiplantae; phylum Streptophyta; class Magnoliopsida; order Asparagales; family Amaryllidaceae; genus Allium; species Allium sativum. The sequence goes on from CM060912.1 coordinate 8,401,760, forward strand.
TCCAATTTTTCAGCAGTTGTGACCAAATGCAACTTGATCCAGAATTCTGCACAATGGTGGTTGGACATGGGTGCTACTAGACATATATGCTCTGATAAGTCCGTCTTTTCAAACTACACCAAATTGGATCAAGATGAGAAACTCTATATGGGTAATTCATCGGTCTCCATGGTTGAAGGCAAAGGAACAGTCACCCTCAAGTTCACTTCTGGGAAGACTATTCGACTGAATAATGTCCTTCATGTTCTAGAGATCCGCAAGAATCTCATTTCTGGGTCCATGCTTTCGAAGAAGGGATTCAAGATGGTCTTCGAGTCAGACAAGATGGTTCTGTCCAAGGCAGGAATCTATATAGGAAGGGGTTACTTGTGTGATGGCCTATTTAAGGCAAATGTAGCCGTAATCGGCAATAATATGTATTCTGATAATGCTATGAATAAAAAGGAAGTTTCTTATATCGTTGAGCATGAAACTTTATTATGGCATGATAGATTAGGACATATTAATTTCCGAAAAATGAGAAAACTTGCAAATTTAGAGTTAATTCCTAAGTTTCAAGTGGATAAAAACTACAAATGTGAGACATGCGTAGAAGCAAAAATGGTTAAGAAACCATTTCATACCGTTGATAGAAGTACTGAACCATTGGGAATGATTCATACTGATTTATGTGATTTCAAAAACTTACCTACAAGAGGTGGGAAAAAGTACTTTATCACATTTATTGATGATTATACACGATATTGCTACGTATATCTTTTAAACAGTAAAGATGAGGCAATTACCTCGTTTATAAAATATAAAGCTGAAGTAGAAAATCAGCTTAATAAGAAGATCAAGATATTGAGATCCGATCGAGGTGGAGAATATGAAACGCCGTTTGAACAATTCAGTGCAGAAAATGGAATAATTCATCAAACGACAGCACCAAATTCGCCACAACAAAATGGCATAGCCGAGAGGAAAAACAGAACGTTAAAAGATATGATTAATGCAATGCTTTTAACGTCTGGTTTACCGACGAACTTGTGGGGGGAAGCTTTGAATATGTCTAATCACATATTAAACAAAGTTCCTCACAGTAAAACGGGAAAAATTCCATATGAGTTATGGAAAGGACACCTACCAAGCTTCAAATACCTCAAAGTGTGGGGGTGCCTGGCAAAGGTTCCTATCCCGCCTCCCAAGAAGGTCAAACTTGGACCAAAAACAGTAGATTGTTATTACTTAGGGCCAGCCCAAAATAGTAGTGCATATAGATTTTTGGTATTCAAGTCTGATATAGATGATATCCATGTAAATACAATCATGGAATCTAGAGATGCTTCATTCTTTGAAGATGTATTTCCACACAAAAGAAATGAAGGAAATAATGTCCCCAAAAGGACACGAGAAGAATCAAGTAGCCCACATGAAGATGAAACTCATCGTGAAGTTGATGAAGTTGAACCAAGAAGGAGCGTAAGGGCCAGAACTTCAAAGTCATTTGGCTCTGAGTTCCTCACTTACGTACTTGAACATGAACCTCAAACATATAAAGAGGCCATGTCATCTTCTGAATCTTCGTGCTGGAAAAAGCAATCCAAAGTGAGATTGATTCAATTCTAAGTAATAAAACTTGGGAAATTGTTGATATTCCACCTGGAATAAAACCAATTGGCTGCAAATGGATTTTCAAGAAGAAAATGAAAGCAGATGGCTCTATCGACAAATATAAAGCCAGATTAGTATCCAAAGGATATCGTCAAAAAGAAGGAATAGACTTCTTTGATACATATTCGCCCGTTACACGAATAACCTCAATAAGAATGCTAATAGCAATTGCATCCATATATAATCTAGAGATTCATCAGATGGATGTAAAGATGGCATTCTTGAATGGAGATCTCAATGAGGAAATCTACATGGAGCAACCCGAAGGTTTTATATCTAAGGGAAATGAAAATAAAGTCTGTAAATTGGTAAAATCATTATACGGACTCAAACAAGCTCCAAAACAATGGCATGAAAAATTTGATAGTGTCATGATGCAAAATGGTTTTCGTATAAATGAATGTGATAAATGTGTTTATTATAAACAAATTGGACAGTCATATGTCATGATTTGCTTATATGTGGACGATATGTTAATTTTTGGTCCTAACATAAAAGTTATAGAGACCATAAAGAAAATGTTGATCAACAATTTCGATATGAAAGATTTAGGAGTTGCAGATGTTATTTTGGGAATCAAAATAATAAGAACCCCTAATGGAATTGAATTATCACAGTCACATTATGTAGACAAAGTGATTGAAAGATTTCAAAATCGTGGGATTAAAGGGGTAAGAACACCTTTTAATCCATCAGAAGTACTGCATAAAAACACTAATGAGAGTGTAATGCAACTGGAATACTCTCGTGTAATAGGATGTCTAATGTATCTTATGAATTGCACGAGACTAGATATAGCCTATGCAGTAAGTCGACTAAGCATGTATATAAGTAATCCAGGAAAGGAACACTGGAAAGCACTAATGAGAGTGCTTGGATACTTAAAGAATACCACAAATTATTCTTTGCATTACGGAAAATATCCAGCCGTATTAGAAGGATATAGTGATGCAAACTGGATTGCCGATTCAGAGGAATCAAAATCCACAAGTGGTTATGTTTTTACTCTAGCAGGAGCAGCAGTGTCACGGAAATCTACTAAGCAAACATGCATAGCTCGATCAACGATGGAATCTGAGTTTATTGCTTTAGATAAAGCAGGTGAAGAAGCAGAATGGCTTCGTCACTTCTTAGAAGATATTCCATTTTGGCCTAAACCTGTAACAGCCATATGTATTCACTGCGACAATCAAGCAGCGCTAAGTAGAGCGAAAAACTTTGTGTATAATGGCAAATCTCGACACATTCGTCGACGCCATAACACAGTTAGGCAGTTACTCTCAAATGGAACTATCTCCATTGATTATGTAAGAACCAATGATAACCTAGCGGATCCATTTACAAAAGGGTTATCAAGAGAGAAAATTGACTGCGCATCGAGGGGAATGGGTTTAAAAGCCTAAACCAACAAGAGTTATCTTATATGGAAACCTATCCTAGCGACTGGAGATCCCACGGACTAGGATCAATAGGCAAACCAGTTCTGAATAACTCAAGATGTAATGCATTTAATCCTACTCCATTCCTATGGTGCACAATAGAAAATGCATGCCTACAGAAGTTTCACAGGTTAAAGCTATGCTTTTTAATGATGACCATATCTTGTAAAATAACAAGTGGGGTATATGTACGATACTCCTAATGGTAGCGATCACCTATGTTAGTGTGAGCTGGGTGACTCTATGAGAATATTAAAGGCTTATATTCTCTATATACACTCGCAGAACCAGAAAAGTGTTTCAGGACCAAAATGAACACAACCAAGAGATTGGGTGATAAGGGAAATAATGTTTTGTTAAACTTATTGTCTGGTTATACAATAACGGCTGACGGTTCAAGATGAAATAATTCACCGATTAGCCAAGTATATCCGATGAGTTTCAACTAGGGAAAGTTCAAAGTGAAATATCTACTTATCCTCAATAAAACATTATTCCATATGTAGTCTGAGATATTACACTTTGTGAGGGGGAAAAAGTATATTATCATTCATGTGGGGGATTGTTAGAAATCAATGTATGAATGAAATTTACTTTAGTCCCACATTGCCTAAGATAAGATAAGATGTGTGTATATATGTCCATTCCTCATTCCCTATATTGGCCCTTAGGGTCAGGTAATTTTGTGCGAGGGGGAGGACCTACATCATGTAAACCAAACACACACGCGCGCGCGCCGCCCGCCCGTCCGACCGAACCGAACCGGGCCGGGCCGGGCTCGGGCTCGGGCTTGGGCTTAGGCTTGGACCCAGTAAGAAATCTTATTTTTGCTTCGAAAAACAAAGCAATTTTCGAACAGGTTTTGGCAAATGCGGGTGCGACCCGATGGAATCAAGCGGGTGCGACCCGTTACAGTTCAAATGAGCGGACGCGTTCATTTGAATTCAAATGACAACGGACGCGGTTTTTCAAACGGGTGCGACCCGTTAACACATCCGCTGGAAAATTATATAAACAATGATTCTGATCAAATCATTCACCGAATAAAATTTTCTTCTTCTTCCTCCGTTGTCTGATTCCTCGAATTACTACATCTCAGCCAGTACATACTCGCTACAATCTCGAGCAGATTCTCGTCTGTTGTATCCTGGGAGGCTTCGACTGAAAGTCTTAAGGAAACTGTACGATACAGGCCTCAGACGAACTCGGTTAGGCTTCAATTCACTGTTGTTTAACTTTCATTTCGTATACCACATAATTCTGTATACTGCAGAAATACTGTGTTGTTGTTTAACTTGTGCACTACATCATAGTGACACTGTTTGACGGGAGAAATTCTTCTGTCGCTTAATTGATTTGTGTGCAAATCAGTTTACTTTGAACAGATAGTAGTACTGATTCTAATTTGAAACGCTTTTATTCTGTTACAAATTAGAAACAGTGATATTCTGTTTCAAATTCTGTGTTGCGAATATAGAATATATAACAAAACCTATACCTAATTATTATGGTTGGTTAAATATAAACCTTTCTCAATGCAAAATACTGTTAAGTGTAGCCATCCAACACTGTGTTCAAACTAAAAAATGGTTAAGCAATGCATTTTAGCAACTTTTGAAGAAAAAAACGTGTAGCATGGGTTCATCCTAGTATTCTTATTGTATGTCAAAACTTACGGTATCAAGACCTAAGGCTATTATTGTAACGGTAAAGTCATTATTATTATCACTATTGGAAATTGATTAATACGCCAGCATGATGGTCAGGGTAGGTCTCGAACTCCTGACCTCCTACCATGCAGGAGCACGTCTTTGCACTATGCAACACTATGTTAGTGCAAAGTCATTATTATCATATTAATGTATTGACAACAAACATTAAGCAACATTGGTATTCTAACATTATCAGTACAGTAACGGTAAATTCACCATTGTTAACAGGAATTAGCGATCATGAAATGTCAAAACCATTGATAAAGGTAAATTTATCCATAATTGCAACTTTGTTTTTTTATTAATTAAATTAATTATGACCTTGTCCACTTTTTCAAGTAATATTATATTTTAAAAGGTTTTTTATAGGATTATTCACGATGATGTTTTCTTAGTTATATTAGGTTGGAAGCCTAATATTAATAAACTTATTATCTCGTACAGTTCTACTGAATTTTTGATGAATTAAAAAAGAAAAATCCATGGTTAAAATAGGTCAAAATGATTATATAAATATTAATAGAGTTAGAATCACAAAATAAATATTTAGATATTGTTTGGTTTACCCTTTTTAATTTTGGGTTTTCACACAAAACAAGAAACAACTTTTAATTGTTTTTTTTATTTTGGAAGTAACGAAAGAACGAGAAACAACTTTCATCTTCTCTGTCTTTCGCTTCATCTTTCTTCCATTCCCTCCACCGTCCCACAGCACTTCTTATATTTTGTAATTTGAAAACTCAAAACACAGTATAAATCAAATACCATCTTACTTTTTTATCCTTTTGAACATATAAAGATAATAAAATTCTAATGAAGGGGTAAAAACAGTTTCAAATCTCACTCCAGGTCTCATTTTCAAATTTAAACGAGACGAGATTTAGACAGAATGAAACAGTAAATATGGTTAATACCTTGTTCAACACTCATTTCTTCAAGAAATTAAGGTCTGAAGGGAAATTTGCGCTAAGATCTCATATGAAGATATGTTTTTTTATTTTTATATTTCTTTTTTTCTTTTATGGGTTAAAAAAGTTCCACAATAATGAACCAGGTAAAATTTTCACTAAGATCTTATACGATCGAATTTTCGATGTGCCGATCAAAATTTTGAACCATGTATTTTCTTTGGTCTTCTAATTATGTTGTTATTCGTTAATGATAAGCAAAATAAAGGATTTTTATTTCATTATCCAAATGAGTATAATTCATTCCGTTCGTACCAAATCTATCATGACACCTTTCTCCATCAAAAAACTAAATTATATTTCTACAGATAATATATGTTAAAAAGTTTATATTTAGATAATATTTATTATGAAAAGCTATCAAGCGCCAATTCTATATGCTCAAGTTACTCCAATATAGTCCTGAGATTGACTTAAAAACCCACGATGTCAGTCGGAGTCATACACCCAAGATGCACTCGTCTCGCCTGATATTTCGTCGAGTATGAGATACTATATGTAAAATTCTCGAGATGAGATGCGATCAAAATCCGAAATTCAAATTATTACTGGTAAACTTACTATTATCAATCAACGATTTACCAATACTTCAGTATACTAATGATCATTTTACTAACGATAAAGTATCAGCAGTCATTTTTGGCTTACCGATGATATTGGTACAGTGATCATTTTCATGCATCAGTAATAATTAATATTACCATGACATCCTTACATAAACCAACATTACTGAAATCAATTCTAAAGAAGGATTGCAATCGTGATTGTTCACTTGTTCTTTCCATTTGTGCAGCTCGTTTTTTTCCTACCCAATCAACCAAAATCCAAACTAAATAATACAACAAATGCTAAAATAATTCTTTTCTATACATGGCCAACTGAGTTTCCATGGCGAGCTTGAAATTAAACCAACACCAAAAGAGATGTCGCTATTATATACTTATTTATTTAATTTTGATGTTTTTACTTTCGAACATAATCAGGAGGTGATGACCCCCCTCCCTCTCCGATTTTTTTGTGATAATTGTGTGCACGACATTACTTGAACATGACCCTCTTACTAAAATCATGCACTCTTTTTCCTTTGTACAACACTTGTGGACTACTTCTGATGTTATTTTTGGAAAGAAAATAAGTTACCTAGTGATGTTAAAGCTAGATATCCATAATTATTTTCGAAAAGGATTGAGAAGAATGAACACAAGAAATGAAAATTTCATTTTAGTCTAAGTAATAAAAAGGTTATCCTTACAATTCAATAAAACAATAACACATTATATAAAATACTTCATAAATTTCAAATGAATCAAAAGTAATTAATGATACTTTAAGAATAAAATATTTACATAAATAAACTATTGTATAAATATTCAAAACTTAAATACTAATGCTTTGAAAGATAATTTTAATTGCGAAATTAGAATATTGAAGATTACATTTAAACATTTTATGCAATATATACTAAAATATATAATTGATTTTTGTCTACTCCCATCGATCGTTGACAGATAGCAATTATCATCTAACGATTGTGTAGGACTATTCATTGGTAATTTTTTAAACATAATAAACGAGGTATAGGCAAAAGAGGTAGGCAGACATGGCCCTTTCCCATAGCAGCAAAAGCTTCTGCTTAGGGCCCTAAAAAAATTGATGGTGCCATCTTCCCAACATAGGCAAGTCAAAAAAAAAAAAACATAAATCGCGATGTAAAAAACAATTCAGGAGGTGACAACTACATCTCGGTATCATCTCCTCTAAATCAACCGAAAGCGTCACAACGACTTCATTCATCCCAAAAGGACCAGTCGACGACTCGACGTGAGGCATAGGTTGATTTAGGGCACATACGACAATAGCTAAGGCACAAATCAAATATAAAATTGAAAAGTTATTGCTTAACGTATGTTTTATAATTTAATGTTTTGTAGTTATTGTACTTTAATTTATAAACATCCACATTCCATAACACCAAGTTGTCAACTCAATTTTGATCATAAGTTATTTTAGGTCAGATAATCACTTAATTTTACATTAAGTAGTCAAGGCGAAAAAGCCCCAAAAAGCCCCAGGCCCTCGCCTAGCGCTTTTTGGCGCCTATTGCTTTTGTGGGCGCCTTGAGCATCAGTTTTGCTATTTTACAGCAAAAAAAAACTGCACCTAAAACACAGCATAAAACTCAAATTTTGGCTTTCAAAAAGTGCATATAAGTGCAATATTGAGATTTAAACATCATACCATCATTATAAACCAACAAAGAAGACATAAAGTCATTCACTTTAAGTCTACAAACAACTTAGAGTCATCATAAATAGAGTTTTAATTTTCTTAAAAACAGTCGTCTTAATTTTCTTAAAAAAACTGCAGTTAAAAGAAAGAAAAAAAAAACTGCACTTCGAAATTCAAACTGAACGAAAAAAAATGAACACTTCAAAATCTGCAGTTCAAAGTTCATACTGAAAAAAAGAAAAAAAAACTTGCAAAACTGCAGTTACAATTACAGAACAAACTGCACTTCAACAAAATAATGCACTTCAAACTGAAAAGAATGCAATTCAGAAAGAAAAAAAAAACTGAACTTAAAACAGGAAAAAAAAAACTGCACTTCTTAAAATATAAAAACTGCATTTCTTAAACAAAAAAATAAATAAATTACAGCACTTCTTCAAAAAACTGCATTTTAATTTAAAAAACAAAGCACTTTCCCTAAAAATAAAAACAAAAACCGCAGCAGCTCGAAATCGAGATTCTTAGGTGGGATCAAGCTTCGGATGGTGGCGGATCTGACAAGGTGGAGATGGATGAGCAAATTCTCCTATTAGTTGATGTCAAGATTTGCGATTCGATCTTTTTTCTGGTTCGACGTTTACAGTTTACCCTAATTTGTTTTGGGCCTGGAGCATTAAAAAAAAAAAAAAATCAAATTTCACTGAAGCGCTCCTTTTCTAGAGCTTAGCGCCTCGACGAGGGTAAAAGCCCTAAGTTGGCGCCTTGGGCTTTTTGGCGCCTAGGCGAGCGCCCGGATAACACTGATTTAAATTTTGATTTGTATAATATTTAATAAGTGTTAAATCAAAATTATTATATTCAAATTATTGTTTGACATGATTATATAAAAGTGACTTATTATGCAGTAACGAGGTTCTAAATATTAGATTTTAACCATGTTTCGTCTAGGATATTGTAGAGAGTCGATCCTATATCAGGTAAGATATCGGATGACATGAATAAATCTCGGGCGTCCATACTGATTTATGTCTCAGATCTCAAAGTTCATCTCGGTAATATCTCAAAGCATACAGTTTAATTTTAACTTGCTTTTACAACAATGTTTATATATACTACTAAAAATTAGCGAATTTGATTTGCATAATCACGTTGTTGCCATTAATAGCTCAAGTGAACATCCATACAAAACTTGAGCCTACATAGGCATATTAATCTAAAACTGCTATAATTATCTTGCATATTCTAAGATTGCATTTACTAAATACACTAAAATTTCATACTTATTTGCTACATATTCATGAAACTGCATGTTTAAAGCCACATAAGCGTAAAATCTGGATAACTGCATAGTTATTTATTGCATATTCATTGAACTTGATATTCAATAAACTGCATATTCATTATTACAGATTCATTAAACCATGGATTCTAAATTTCATTACTGTATATGCCAAAACTTCGTTTACTATAGTGTGCATTTACACAAACTTAATTGTTCTTACAAATAATATTCAATGGTACAACATAAGCACACAGTTTCATAAAATTAAGATTTTAAATTTCATTTACCGAAATATATAATGGATTTTTTACGGTTAGTTAACTTAATATTTATCGATAAATAACTATATTTTCACAGTAATTTATAGCTGATGTTCTTTAGGTTCTATATGAAGGCCTTGTTTTATAACTGCTGGGTTTAGGTACTAAACTCTAACCGACCATCTAGGTGGCATTGCACTATATTTTTCAAAGAGGTTGAATATAATATAGGCTAATTCTATCAACACCCCTTATCACCCCACTATAGGTTTAAAAAATAAAACAACATATTTACCCTCATTTATTATTAAACTTGACATATTCATCACTTTATTTTATTGTGCACTTTAATCACAATGGAATGACAAAATAAGATGAGAATAATAAAGTTGACTTCAAAACACAATTATGATTTACAGGAAATGATGTTATATTTTAGATTTGATTTTTTTTTAAGAATTTTATTTTCATGCTATCAATGAAAAATAATAATATAGTAATTACAAATTACAATTTTGTTGTTTTTGGAATTCATCTTTTCTTTCATTCCACTATTAATATTAAGTTGTTTTTTAAGTATAAATTAAAGGGTAGTTTTGGTATATTTTGGGGTCTGAAGAGCAAAGTATGGGGTGTGATAAAATTTGTTTAATTAGGGGGGGAAGGAAATAGTTGGGGTGTGAATAGATCTACCCCTTGTACAGATGAAGCAAAAGTATGTTCTATGTTTGTTTGTTCATTACATTTTGGGTGAAATTATACTAAATTTGGGTCGTATAAATTGCCAAGGAGAGAACACCTAAAGCTGAAAGTCAATGAAACTGAAAAGCCTTTCAGCAGTAAATCCATGATCAAATAAACAAAAACACACTCAGAAACAAACACATACACCGAAAAACCTCACCTGTCAGCCATATCTGTAATCGTCTTAAATGCATCTATCGAATTACATTCTGTAATAGAGCCTTGATCACTAACCCAACCAAATTCTCTCTTTTTCCCATCTGGATTCTTGGAGATTGCAGTAAATAAACCTTCGTCGCAAGGGCTGTCTAATCCGTTCTCAAGAGTTCTCCCTTCCCAGATATCGATAGACACATGGTTTTCGAGAAAAAGACCGCATTCAAAGCACATGGTTTCTAAGTCGAAGTATTCAAATTCCACGAAACCTGCACAACGAGTGCAAAACAGGTATCCAACCTCCATTTGATGGGGAAAAGAAATCAGACCGTGGAGGAGAGGCGGCAGTTGGTTTGTGCTATGGAAGAGAATTAGGGTTATTTATAAGTTATACTAGGGTTCAGGACTAGGACCCCTAAATTCTCTGATTTACACAAAAAGCATTACTGTGGCTAAATTTTTGGTATTTTGTCCTTATATCTAAAATTTCCTTTAATTTTGTCCTTGGGCTATTTAGTTTTAAGGATACATTTCAAAAAAAAATTAGGTCAAAAGACAACTAAATTATATGATTACAAGAAATTAGTGTGAAGGACAAAATGAACAAAAAGTTGTTTCATAAGGACAAATGGCTAAAATTTTATCCATAAGAACAAATTTGGGAGGAATTATAGTGGACCCCTGAATTCCTTCCTTAACACTAAAATTTGTCTTTTTGGATAAAATTAGGGATTTTTAGGCACAAGGACAAAATTAACAAAAAATTTAGCCATAAGAACAAGTGCCTAAAATTTTTGTCATAAGGACAAGTGCTTAAAATTTTAGCCTCAAGGACAATTTTTAGTGTAAAAAGAGTAATTCAGGAACTCACTATAATTTCATACTTTACATTAAATTTTGTCCTTATAGCTAATTTTTTTCCTTTTGTCCTTTAACCTTAATTTTTTGTTCAATTTGTCCTTTACACTATTTTCCTGAATAAAATGACGGTGGGTCTCTGAATTCCTTGATTTACACTAAAAAGTGTTCTTATACCTAAATTTTCCTCTAATTTTTTCCTTGTGCCTGAAACCCAAAAAAAAATTGTCGAAAAACGAGGTTTCAATCCTAACCTTTGAATTATTTACCGCTTCATGAAATCCACCCGTTCCTACTTTTTCCTTGAATTTCCGCCTCGAAATCCGAAGCTAAAATGTAATGTTCGCACATTTTGATAAAAAATATTTTGGGTGTTGTAGCACTGCTCGATTTTAGCGACTAATAAAAAATGATAAATGACGTTGGAATCCATGGGGAAGTATTTATGAAAATTGGTTACATTTTAACATTATTCATTGATTTTAAAATTGGCTTAAACTAGTATCTAACAGAAACAAATTTTGAATTAGTGTTGTTTATTAATTTTTGTTTGCAATCTATTACTTAAATCTTAAAACAGGAACATCCTAATGTTGTGGTGTACATTTCACATCATCTCATTTTAAAATGATGCTCTCCCGTTTATTCAAGTTTTTTCCAACTTTTTATCATTGAAATAATTAAGACACAAAATCTCCCCATACTGCACAACCACTTTCCCAATTTTCATAATCAAATACCATTTTCTCAGTTTCCATAATCCCACGCATAATTTTGTTGTTCTCATCGTTGCTAATCTTAAATTGAATTAACACTCATAACAAATCAATCTTTATTTGATTTCCATTGTAGACTGTTGATCAATACAGGCATCATCGTGAAAATCAAGTTTTTGTCCTCCGTTGAGGTAAACAGCCTGAGTTCATATGATACTATTTGTTTGTTTATCATGCTGTCAAAACAAATTGATGTGGAATTGCGCTAACATGGATCTAGGCTCAAATGGATTAAAATATGGAAAGTATGAGGTAAACTACACAAAATCTACTTTCCATCCTCTACTAGAGACAAAATCACAAAACTTTTGAACTCAGATTAAGAAACGCTCGTGTTGATCTTTGTTCATGCTCTTCCTAACACAGATTATCCTTGATTTACACTAGCTTGAATTTTTCTTCTGCTACAACGGAACATTACTTATGAGTTATAGTGGAAATTGTTGTTTTCTTCTTCCATCAGAACTAATAGTACGTTTTTTGAGGTCACTGATTGTTTAATTATAAAAATGTTTAGTTTGTATGTTTATATTACCCTCGATTCATAGAATTACATTGAAGAAATTACTAATTGTTGCCCAGTATGTCAGGAAAGCAAACCCTTTGTATCCAAATTCCTCCATTCCCCTATATCTAACCAACCAGAAGCTCCGATTTCTACTTTTTTGCAGTTAAGTCAGAAAGAAAACGTGGACTTAATTGCAAAAGGGTTATCTTTCAGATGTTTTAGAAAAGGATGAACGGATTTACATTTTTGTCGAACATGTAATTTAATGGGTTATCTTTCTTCATGACTTCTTTCTCTTATTCTCCCTATAAAGCCTTTCACTTTCCTAATTCAAAATTTCTACATGCTCTTATAAAATCATCTTCTCGTGCTTCTAACCATTTTGAATGAAGTATGCAAACAATGGTTGCAAGTCTCTGTATCACCATATTGCTAACTCTGTCTCCCTTTTGCAACCTGCAAATATGTGTTAGTCTTAAAATTATGATTTAACTTCTTCTTTTCTTTTTCTTGTATTTTCCGGGTTTATATGAGATAGAATTTTCATTATCTTGCTTAGGCTAAGTTGTTTGATTTTCAGTTGGATTTAATAATCAACTTTTGAATGGACAAAACATTCTACTTTTATGACTGTAGATAATTTTTGATCATGTTTATAGGATGCACATTTCGCATTAAAACAGCCAGTTTGTTTAGCTTTTATTAACTATCTTGGTTTTTCGGATAGTAAATTTTAATTTTTGATCCATTCATTAACATCATATTTTACTCCTTTTGTTTTTAAACAATTTGGTTTAATTTTATGTCTGTTGTTTATTTATTATGTCCATGTTGTATACATGTCGTATTTTTTTTGTCGTTAAGTGTTAACATTGATAAATTATTTAGATGAGTATTCCTAATTTGCAAATAAGTTTTAATTTCTAGATCCTACTTTTAAGAGATATTAATTGTTTTACATATACACATACACGCATACATATAAAAGTGTTTTTTTATAGTTTACGTCTATGCGAAAAAAAAGTGAGACACCAAAAGGTAATACAACTACACACACATATATATATATATATATATATATATATATATATATATTGAATTTGCTCAGGAGGGAAACCGACTGGAGTCGTAAAACCCTACTTAGTGCACCTAGCTTGGTCCGCGAGCACCACACAAGTGGTTGATGTTAGAGTATGCACATGGTAATCTCTTAGCACACCATTCTGGGTTTTGAACCCACGCCACTGTTACCATGGCGCAAAGTCCTTAACTGTTGGGCTACTGCTACAGACATACATACATATATATATATATGTTAACCCTCTTTTTGGCAAGAGTTTCAACGAGCCAGACCGAAGCCCAAACGCGCAACTGGGTGTAAGCCGCGTTTTAGGAAGCCCAACAAATACATGGTCCGAAGCAGTCATGTATCGGCCCAAGTCCAGCTCCATCAGTATATAGCTCATTCCGGAAGAATAGCTCTCCTAGTCGATCGAGTATTTCACTTCCAGAGGGAGCGCGTCGACCGATTATCTCGGGCCAGCGCGGAAATCTTCTACAGAGCTCTTCCACCAAATATCCTGACTTTCAAGGCAATAAAGGTGGTCAACCATATCCGAAAAAAGCTCTACTTTTGATACATCTCACAGCGGACGCCACGTCAGCCGCAACTTCCGAGGATACTATTTATGAATAGTGGAAACAGTCTGCCTGCCGCTATTCTCCCCAAGCAATGGATGACACGTGTCCAGGCTTTCCCAGAATGGCAGGACCATATCGCAGCAGCCCAAGCTACATTCTTCACCTATAAATACCTATAAGCTTAAAGAGGAAAGGGACTTTTACCTTCTAACTCAAAACTTCAGATTCTTCTCCAAATTTCTCAATCTCTTCAAAAAGGAGGAAAAAATAACCATCTTCTTTCTCTTCTTCAAATAGAAAAAGCATTGTATTTGTAATCCAAGAAAAGAGAAATAATATATAAAGTGGATGTAGGCACAACCTTTGCCGAACCACTATAAAAATTCTGTGTGTGCTCCCCGTTCTTTTTACTTTTTCTGCATATTATAATTATTATTCGTGTGTTAATCACACGATTGGGGGTTGGCCGTCACTAGTGACCAACTTTTGACGTCAACTCTTTGGCGCTCCAGGTAGGGGAAGTGCACCGACATCGTCATCGAGCTCCTGTTTATCTCAGACCATGGCGTACAAACGAAAGAAAAATGCAACATCCTCTCATCCCGCAAACATTGATGCAGCCGATACCGATGTTGCAGAAGTAAGCCACGAAGTTTCTTCTCATGACGACATGTCTCGATTCCTTACCTGGGACGACATGGATAAAATCATGTCGAGTTCAGAGACCATATGACATCTCAGGGTAAACTCCTCGAACGACCGCAACAATTGATGGATCACCTTCTCGGTCGAGTGGAGATGGGATTGAACGCTTCAACATTAATTCCTCCCCCGGCCGGGACTGGGGCAACAACTGATCTTCGGTCTGCAAGTAATCAGGCCACTGATCAGGCTACACCTTTATTTCATCCTGGTTTGGTTCCACCAACCGATCAACCACAGCCAGGTGTATCGCTTCCAGCGACAAACATGATCGTAGCTGCGGATTCGCATGAGGCTGGCAATCAAGATCTAGGTCGGCCGACCACTTTTCCCCCACTCTTGGGAACAGCTCGACCTATCGAACCATTCGAGCAACCACTGGGTCCATCAGAATCAATGTCATTCCCATTACAACCCGGAATCTTACCGCAAACCAGTCAAACTACTCTTCCCCTTCAACGAAGAGCTGAGGCGACCTTCCCTTCGAACCAGGAAGACCACTCTACCATACCGGTTCGAACCATAGCAGAAGAAGACGCTACCGTAGACCCTCCTAACGTCACCTCGGATCGGGGAACTGAAACACTTCGAACATCACATACTATGTTGGATCAGCCTAGACTGTAACAACCCGTATTTTCAATAACCTGTTATAACATAAATCGAGGCAGAATTTAATTTAAAAATCTGAATCAAGGGAAACGGGCTGTGCCATTGCGTTCGTCTCGGAAAAATACGCGAAATAGAGTCCGAAATTTTGTAAATCTGAGTCCGTATGACCCGATTAAGGCCCAATGAAGTTTTCAGAAAATTCCATGTTAAAAACAGATTTCAAATTCAAGTTCGAAATTCAAAAATTAGGGCTGGGAGGCTAGGCGGGAAAATTCCCGCCAGCCAGCCAAGTCGACAGCCCTGTCGACTTGGCAGTCGACAGGGTCAGACCCAAGTCGACAGCCCTGTCGACTTGGGTGTCGACTTGGTCAGCACGGGCAGTTTTGCCTGGTGCACCATTTTGGGGTTTGGGCTGTGTTTTGGGGCTGGTTTCTGGAAGCTTCCGAAATCTAATGGTCCTAATCTAACCTAGGGTTAATCTAATGGCCTAAAACACTCTAATCTTCTATAAATAAGACCCTAACCTACCCCTAAATCATCATTATTCATTCAAGTAACTAAACTATGGCAAAATCATTCCTCCCATGGCCTCCACTCTCATTCAAAAATCTCTAAGTAAATTCCTATGAGAGATTCATGTTCATTCAAGTGTTTTCAAGTGTGAATGAGTGTCATTAGCTTGCATTCAAGTCAAGTTGCAACATTTATTTCATAAAGCAAGGGTTTTGATTCATTTTGGCTCAAGGGTTTCACTTGGAGCTTTCATATTGGGTTTATTTGGTTGCATAAGGGCTTATCTCAATCTATTAATATATTTGTGTCTTCATAAGAATTTGTAAGCCCTTTTACCTTCTTTTTAAACTCTAAAGTTAAATGAATGATGCAAGTTTGAGTTGATCATTATATGCAAGTTTGGTTGATCATTATATGCAAGTTTGCCATGTTATGTTATGCAAGTTTTCCATGTTATGATATGCAAGTTCATCATGTTATGTTATGCAAGTTTGCCATGTTATGATATGCAAGTTTATCATGTTATGCAAGCTTACCTTGGGTTTATGAGCTTAAAGCTTCAAGATTTATGCTAAAGGTTGCATTTTGGCAACATGTAAGTTATCATATCCCTTATGATAACTTGCATGTGAGGCTAAATGCGAACTCATGGCAACTACTACGTGTCATTTATCACCATGTATCACCAATATGCTAAGTTTGGTTTTATGCATGCTTTTGAGACCTAAAAATGCAATATGCAAGTATATGAACATATGTACATTTCATATGCCACCATGCTAAACTTGTGGCTTCAACACCTTTATGTCATGATTATACCAAGTACCCTCTTTTTATCCTTTATGCGCTATTGCGATTATGTAAGCGATGGGATTGCGTTTGGGGTTGGGTAAACTTAAAAGACATGAAAACATAAGATTGGGAATTTACCTATTAAGTTAGGTCTACCCATTGGGAATTTACCTATTAAGTTAGGTCTACTCAAATTCTTGTTAACTTGTAACTATGTTTTGGAAACATAATGGACATGACCCATACTCCAGAATGTCTTAGGGTGACAGAGAGGATAGTGTCTAGGCTTGGGTTTGGAAAATCAAGTTTCCTGCCCTCCCTGGCTATCCCTAACTGATCCAACGGCCATGATGGGTATGAGTTTAGGATAAGCTTGATAAGATAAGTTTGATAAGGGTTAAGTCATGAACCGTTAGAATACTTAACCAACTTGATACATTGTTTAGATTTGGGTTAACCACACTTAACCCACTAGAAAATCCTAGCAACGGGGGTCCACTCCAGCAGTAATCCCAAATTTGTATCATCAAGACCCTAGGGACTAGGCTAGGGTGGGGCACGATTACTGGACTGATATAAGCGACCAAAACGACGACCGAGTGGTACGCCGGTGTAGTTCCGGACGGACTATGGTCGTGCACGTAGTCCGTAGCCGGAGAAATCAAGCACGGGTACCAGTAGATCGAGACTGTGCACTCATGTTTATGGTGTCCGGGGTTGACACCCTAGGGCTTGATACACCCGAAGGTGGACCCAGCACAGTCTGACTACAATCATGTTTGGGCCGTATTGACACCAACACGTGACGAGTTAGGCTTATAGGGAGCCGATCGACTAGACCGTTTGGTTGGACCTCGTATTAGGGTCACTTCATGTTATTGGGCCAAAGCTTGGGCCAAGGGATCAATACTTGTTTATTCAAGTCATGTTAGTTTGCTAGTACACCTGTAGAGCAAAAACCTTAACCCTGATTATGCGATGACACCTTTTGTTTATCATGCCAGTATGTAGTTATCCTTATGTTCATCTCAGTTTTCATCATGCCAGTTAACTTTATTAGTTTATAGACTGATGGTAGTAGGGCTTACTCAGTCTTTTTGACTGACCTGTTTTCTTTCGCTTCTTTTCTTCCGTTCCCCCCCCCCCCCCAGGTTCTCAGGGTGGGAACATTGGAGCTTAGCTTGGATTTCTGATCGCTTGCTTGTGGGATTTTAGCTCATGTACGGCTTTGACATGAAGCTAGCTATGGTTATCACTTATTTTGGGGATAATACTTATGTATTTCAGTTTTTCAGTTTATGTTGTTTTTATCTAGACTTGTTTATTTGGAAAGTTGACATTATGTTGTACCAGACTTGTTTTGAAATGGTTTGAAATCTTCCGCTGTTTTATTTATCTTATTTACTCTGTACATATGTTCTTGTTCTGCCTTGATATATCACTATGCATGTTTACCCGGTTCAAACGCCGCTCCAAAGTCAGAGTGCTTGCAAGAGCCACCCTGGCGGAGGTGGGGTGTTACATTTGGTATCAGAGCATATGGTTTACGAGAAGGAACAAAAAGGTTTTTAAAAACATTTGGAAAACTATTTTCTAAACCAAGTGTAAAGTATTTTCCAAAGAAAAGTCTAGTTATTTTCAAAGGCTATTCCCCAAAAGCCATTAGCAAAGTCCTTTCGTTTTTCTCCATTCTGAATCTATCTTTTTCTTCGTTTTCAGTATGGCCGATAATTTTGCTATTCCGGAGGGAGTACAAGTACCTGGTTGGTATAGGAGACTTATGGAGGCTAGGGCGACCGAAGCCGGCCCCGCAAATGTTACTCCTCCTCCGGTGGTTAATGTTTCTCCCCCTCCTGTCGCTGAGGTTCCTCCTCCTCCTCCTCCCCCTCAGCATCCTCAACCTGACTTCACGAAGACTTGCAAAGATTTCAAAGCAATGGGTGGCAAGAACTTTCAAGGCACCGAGACTTTTGTAGAGACCAGGAATTGGTTGAAAGAGACCGAGGATTTATTTGCTATCTTTGGGTTAGACGATCAGAGGAAGATCTTGTTGGCAGTTTGGCTTATGAAGGATGAAGCCGCTCATTGGTGGGAAGTCACCAATGGTACTAGGCCTGTTGAGACTTGGGCCGATTTCAGGACAAGATTTGTGCTTAAGTTTTTATCTTCTACTGAAGAGAATCTGCAAATGGAGAGGTTTATAGCTTTGAAACAAGGAGATATGTCTGTCAAAGAATATGTGAACAAGTTCAACCAGTTAGCTCGTTTTGGCTTGGATATGGTGAATACTCCTGAGAAGAAGGCTCTTTGTTTTGCTAGGGGATTGAATGAGCCGTTACAGGCATTGGCTATGTCACATGTTCCCCATGGGGCCACGTTTGAGAGCTTGGTTAATATGGCGTTACTTCAGGGAGATGGCAAGAAAGAGATCAAGTTGAATGATACTCAAGCCAAGAAGACTGATTCCCAGTGGAAAGGAAATCAGGGTAATTCAAGTGGTCAAAGCAGTCAAGGCAATCAGAATAAGAACAAGAACAAGAGTCAAGGCAACAAGGGGAACAACAACAAGGGCAATAACAACAAGGGGAAGTGCCATTATTGCGGTTCAGTTGGGCATCTTATTAAGGATTGTAAGAAGAGGAAAAGGAAGAATGGTGAATGCTTTTTCTGCGGTGAGACTGGACATTTCAGCAAAGATTGCCCGAAGAAGCAAGGGCAAGGCCAGGTTCAGACTCAGCGTGCTGGACCTTCAGGAGGGCAAGTTCATGCTCTCAATGCCGCTCCAGTTCCCGATCGAGGTAGTATTTCTGTTGAAAGCCTTGTATATATTTCTGATTTTCCAGTTCGTACCTTGTTTGATTCTGGTGCATCGCATAGCTTTATCTCATCTGATCTTGTTGATAGTTTGCACCTTAGTACTAGCTTGGTAGATGATCCCGTCTGTGTCTCAAATCCTATTGGGGGTTCCGCCCATCTGTCTATGATATGTGGGGATTTGAGGATCTCTATACTGAGTGTAGAGTTCTTGTGTAGTGCGTATGTTCTTGGTTTCAGGGGATACGGATTGATACTGGGCATGGATTGGTTGTCCAGATATGGAGCCATCCTTGATTGTGAGCATAGGGTTGTGAGGCTCATGACTCGCCTCGGAAACGCCCTAGAAATTTCTTGTAATCCAAGAGGTCCCGTCATGTTGTGCTATCTTGAATCGCTCGACTCGTCAATGGAAACTCTTCAGTCTGTGAGAGTGGTTCGAGAGTATCCGGATGTTTTCGATGAAGTTAAGGGGTTGCCCCCTAAGCGAGAGATTGATTTCCGCATTATATGGTGGATAATGCAAAGCCGGTTTCTTTGCCCGTTCGGCACATGGCTCCGCGTGAAAGACGGGAGCTAAGTAAGCAAGTGAAGGAGTTGCTTGAGAAGAACTTCATTAGACAAAGTATATCTGAATGGGGAGCGCCTGTGGTATTTGCTACCAAGGCAGATGGTTCTCTTCGACTTTGTGTTGACTATCGAGAGTTGAATAAGCTGACTAAGAAGAACAGACACCCGTTACCGAGGATTGATGATCTCTTTGACCAGCTTGTCGGTGCTTCTGTTTTCTCTCAGCTTGATCTTGCTACTGGATTCCATCAGCTCAGAGTAGCTGAAGATAGTATAGACAAGACTGCGTTCAGAACTCCAGATGGATTCTTCGAATGGCTTGTCATGCCGTTCGGCTTGACTAATGCACCCGCATATTTCGTGGACTTGATGAGTAGGGTGATCAGGGAGTTCTTGAACAAGTTTGTCGTGGTCTTCGTAGATGATATTCTGATCTTCTCTAAGGATGAGGAAGAGCACGCAAGGCATCTCGTGGAGGTGATGGATACGCTTAGAGCGCATCAGTTGAAGGCCAAGTTCTCCAAGTGTCACTTTTGGAGAAGGGAAGTTAGATTCCTTGGGCATATAGTATCTAAGCAAGGCTTAGCGGTGGATCCCGCCAAAGTAGTTGCAGTTCAGGATTGGAAGACTCCGAGGAATGCAACCGAAGTAAGAAGTTTTCTAGGTCTTGCAGGCTTTTACCGAAAGTTCATTGAGAACTTCGCGAAGATATCCGCTCCTCTAACTAAGTTGACGAAGAAGAACTTAGTTTTTGCTTGGGACTTAGAGTGCGAGCTTGCTTTCCAGAGACTCAAGAGAGCTCTCACATCAGCACCTGTTCTAGCTTTGCCCGATGGAGGGAAGTTGTTTACAGTATATACCGATGCATATGGCACAGGGTTAGGAGCTGTTTTGATGCAAGAAGGAAGAGTGATATGCTTTGGCGGTAGACAACTCAAGGTGCATGAGAAGAATTATCCCACTCATGACTTAGAGTTGGCGGCAATTGTATATGCACTCAAGGCTTGGCGCCATTATCTTCTGGGAGAAAGATTTGAGCTATATACGGATCATAAGTCTTTAAAGTACCTCTTTTCACAGAAGGATCTGAACCTGAGGCAACAAAGATGGATGGAATTCTTGGCGTCCTACGATTTTGAGATAGCTTATACCCCTGGCAAGGGGAATGTGGTAGCAGATGCATTGAGTAGAAAAAGGTTGACTCTGAGTCCTCTATTTGTTGAGATGAAGAATTTAGAGTACGTGGCAACCTTTGATTTCTCTTTGGCGATTGAGTCGATGACCGGTTCTTTAGCATCTCTGGAACTCAGACCTACTCTTCTTGATCAAGTTGGGGCTTCACAGAGAGAAGACCCTCAGATAGTTGAGACTATGGATAAGCTGATTCGAGGAGAGGCGTCTAGTCATCTCGCTCGATATTCTATTGATGACAAGGGTTGGCTGAGGAGAGACGGAAGACTTTGTGTTCCAACGGTAGAAGATTTAGTGAGCAAAGTTCTTGAGGAAGGGCATCGCTCTAAGTTGACTATACATCCAGGCGGAGATAAGATGTATAAAGATATGAAGCGCATTTTCTTTTGGCCTGGGATGAAGAAGGATGTGGCGGAGTTTGTCTCTAGATGTATCATTTGCCAGCAAGTTAAGGCCGAGTCGAAGAAGCCCGGTGGGCTATTGCATCCTCTAGATGTTCCACTATGGAAGTGGGAGAGTATTTCCATGGATTTTATCGATGGATTACCAAGGTCAAGGAAAGGGAATACGAGCATTTGGGTTATTGTGGATAGACTTACGAAGAGTGCTCATTTTATTCCGGTGAAGAGCAAGAGGACCGCATCTTGGCTAGCGTCTGTATATCTTCGTGAGATTGTGAGACTACATGGAGTCCCTTCTAGTATAGTCAGTGACCGTGACCCAATCTTTACAAGTCAGTTCTGGAATAGCTTGCAAGAAGCTATGGGGATGGGGTTGAATCTAAGTACGGCTTATCACCCACAGACGGACGGTCAAACCGAAAGGGTGAATAGAGTACTTGAGGATCTGTTGAGGCTTTGTATTCTGGATTTTGGTGGTACTTGGGAAGACCATCTTCCTCTCGTTGAGTTTGCATATAATAACAGTTATCAGGCAAGCATAGGGATGGCACCATTTGAAGCTTTATATGGGAGGCCGTGCAAGTCACCAACTTGTTGGTGGGAAACGACAGATGAGCTTATACTTGGGCCTGATATGATCAGAGATACATCCGAGAAGGTCGAGTTGATTCGGAGACGGATGAAAGCGGCCCAAGACCGACAGAAATCCTATGCTGATAAGCGAAGGACTGATTTGGAGTTTGATGTTGGGGATATGGTTTTCGTGAAGGTTTCTCCTTTGCGGAATGTGGTCCGATTTGGAGCCGTTGGGAAGTTAGCACCGAGGTTTGTTGGACCATTCCCTATTATAGAGAGGATCGGGCAGATGGCTTATAGAGTGGAGTTGCCCGAGAAGCTGGCCGGAGTACACGATGTTTTTCATGTCTCTCATCTCCGGAAGTGTTTACATGAATCAGCAGAGGTTGTTGAGCCAAGTGTCCTGAAAGATGTGGAAGTGGAGAAAGAGGCTACCTTGAGGAGAGCTCTGATTCGTATCTTGGGGACGGAGACCAAGAAGCTAAGGAATCGAGAGGTCAAGTTGGTGAAGGTTCAATGGGGTGAAGCCAAGGAAGACGCAACTTGGGAAACCGAGGAGAAGATGCGTGGGCTTTATCCATTCCTTTTTGAGGGTACACTCTCAATCTCTTTTCTTTGTTAGCATATCTTTCTTTTGCTATCCATGTTTATCTAGTTTATCGTGTTAATCTTGTCATGAGAACCTTAGGTAGAAACCCTTTGGATGAAACATGTGTTTGAAACATGTTATGCTTGATGTTTGCAAGTGGTTGCAAGTGTTTGCAAGTGGTTACTCGTGGATGTATTATACACATTAGGCACTAGATCGGCTCACACACTTCTCATATTGCATACGCATGAGTGTTTATGCTTATTCATGGATGAATATGTTGTGCTATCACATGGACTTTGCATACGAATGTATGTTATGTGCACACATATAGATGTTATACATTATGTTAGGAATTGCATACATGTGGATTCATTTCACTAACATAATTTGCATTGATGATATTTGCATTAGATAAGTACATATACACACACCTTTGCATATGTTCATACAACATTTAGAATCTTGTAAGGACAATGATTGCTCGTGGATGATGTTTTGAGTAGATGGATGTTGGATGGTAGGATACGTTCTTCCTAACTTAAAGATTTCGGGGACGAAATCCTTTAAGGAGGGGAGAATGTAACAACCCGTATTTTCAATAACCTGTTATAACATAAATCAAGGCAGAATTTAATTTAAAAATCTGAATCAAGGGAAACGGGCTGTGCCATTGCGTTCGTCTCGGAAAAATACGCGAAATAGAGTCCGAAATTTTGTAAATCGGAGTCCGTATGACCCGATTAAGGCCCAATGAAGTTTTCAGAAAATTCCATGTTAAAAACAGATTTCAAATTCAAGTTCGAAATTCAAAAATTAGGGCTGGGACGCTAGGAGGGAAAATTCCCGCTAGCCAGCCAAGTCGACAGCCCTGTCGACTTGGCCGTCGACAGGGTCAGACCCAAGTCGACAGCCCTGTCGACTTGGGTGTCGACCTGGTCAGCACGGGCAGTTTTGCCTGGTGCACCATTTTGGGGTTTGGGCTGTGTTTTGGGGCTGGTTTCTGGAAGCTTCCGAAATCTAATGGTCCTAATCTAACCTAGGGTTAATTTAATGGCCTAAAACACTCTAATCTTCTATAAATAAGACCCTAACCTACCCCTAAATCATCATTATTCATTCAAGTAACTAAACTATGGCAAAATCATTCCTCCCATGGCCTCCACTCTCATTCAAAAATCTCTAAGTAAATTCCTATGAGAGATTCATGTTCATTCAAGTGTTTTCTAGTGTGAATGAGTATCATTAGCTTGCATTCAAGTCAAGTTGCAACATTTATTTCATAAAGCAAGGGTTTTGATTCATTTTGGCTCAAGGGTTTCACTTGGAGCTTTCATATTGGGTTTATTTGGTTGCATAAGGGCTTATCTCAATCTATTAATATATTTGTGTCTTCATAAGAATTTGTAAGCCCTTTTACCTTCTTTTTAAACTCTAAAGTTAAATGAATGATGCAAGTTTGAGTTGATCATTATATGCAAGTTTGGTTGATCATTATATGCAAGTTTGCCATGTTATGTTATACAAGTTTGCCATGTTATGATATGCAAGTTCATCATGTTATGTTATGCAAGTTTGCCATGTTATGATATGCAAGTTTATCATGTTATGCAAGCTTACCTTGGGTTTATGAGCTTAAAGCTTCAAGCTTTATGCTAAAGGTTGCATTTTGGCAACATGTAAGTTATCATATCCCTTATGATAATTTGCATGTGAGGCTAAATACGAACTCATGGCAACTTCTACATGTCATTTATCACCATGTATCACCAATATGCTAAGTTTGGTTTTATGCATGCTTTTGAGGCCTAAAAATGCAATATGCAAGTATATGAACATATGTACATTTCATATGCCACCATGCTAAACTTGTGGCTTCAACACCTTTATGTCATGATTATACCAAGTACCCTCTTTTTATCCTTTATGCGCTATTGCGATTATGTAAGCGATGGGATTGCGTTTGGGGTTGGGTAAAGTTAAAAGACATGAAAACATAAGATTGGGAATTTACCTATTAAGTTAGGTCTGCCCATTGGGAATTTACCTATTAAGTTAGGTCTACCCAAATTCTTGTTAACTTGTAACTATGTTTTGGAAACATAATGGACATGACCCATACTCCAGAATGTCTTAGGGTGACAGAGAGGATAGTGTCTAGGCTTGGGTTTGGAAAATCAAGTTTCCTTCCCTCCCTGGCTATCCCTAACTGATCCAATGGCCATGATGGGTATGAGTTTAGGATAAGCTTGATAAGATAAGTTTGATAAGGGTTAAGTCATGAACCGTTAGAATACTTAACCAACTTGATACATTGTTTAGATTTGGGTTAACCACACTTAACCCACTAGAAAATCCTAGCAACGTGGGTCCACTCCAGCAGTAATCCCAAGTTTGCATCATCAAGACCCTAGGGACTAAGCTAGGGTGGGGCACGATTACTGGACTGATATAAGCGACCAAAACGACGACCGAGTGGTACGCCGGTGTTGTTCCGGACGGACTATGGTCGTGCACGTAGTCCGTAGCCGGAGAAATCAAGCACGGGTACCAGTAGATCGAGACTGTGCACTCATGTTTATGGTGTCCGGGGTTGACACCCTAGGGCTTGATACACCCGAAGGTGGACCCAGCACAGTCTGACTACAATCATGTTTGGGCCGTATTGACACCAACACGTGACGAGTTAGGCTTATAGGGAGCCGATCGACTAGACCGTTTGGTTGGACCTCGTATTAGGGTCACTTCATGTTATTGGGCCAAAGCTTGGGCCAAGGGATCAATACTTGTTTATTCAAGTCATGTTAGTTTGCTAGTACACCTGTGGTGCAAAAACCTTAACCCTGATTATGCGATGACACCTTTTGTTTATCATGCCAGTATGTAGTTATCCTTATGTTCATCTCAGTTTTCATCATGCCAGTTAACTTTATTAGTTTATAGACTGATGGTAGTAGGGCTTACTCAGTCTTTTTGACTGACCTGTTTTCTTTCGCTTCTTTTCCCGTTCCCCCCCCCCCCAGGTTCTCAGGGTGGGAACATTGGAGCTTAGCTTGGATTTCCGATCGCTTGCTTGTGGGATTTTAGCTCATGTACGGCTTTGACATGAAGCTAGCTATGGTTATCACTTATTTTGGGGATAGTACTTATGTATTTCAGTTTTTCAGTTTATGTTGTTTTTATCTAGACTTGTTTATTTGGAAAGTTGACATTATGTTGTACCAAACTTGTTTTGAAATGGTTTGAAATCTTCCGCTGTTTTACTTATCTTATTTACTCTGTACATATGTTCTTGTTCTGCCTTGATATATCACTATGCATGTTTACTCGGTTCAAACGCCCCTCCAAAGTCAGAGTGCTTGCAAGAGCCACCCTGGCGGAGGTGGGGTGTTACATAGACCCTCAGTTGCGGGTACAGTTCGATCCACTACTCATCTGGTTCCAGAGGGGACATTCTTCCCAGAACCACCTTCCAGATCTCACCTCCCCTCATACCTCCACTCAACTCTCGGAGGCCGAGCCCAGCTAACGGACGCCCTTCCGAGCATGCTTTTGCCCAATCCTCGCACAGAAGTTCTTCCGAATGCGGAGCTAAATTCATGGCAGCGACTCCTTGGGGATGGAAGCCAGCTTGCCAGTATCATCCGATGCTTTACTCGGGGCACTTCCTCGTAGAAAGACATAGATAATGTCAATCGCGGCCCCTTCACCAGGGAAATCAGAAACTCCCGAAATCCTCCGGACTTCAAGTTCCCAGCAATCGAGCCATACAACGGTCGCACTGACCCGACCATCCATCTCATGCGATATATGCGACATATGGAAGTACTTGGTGCATCGACTAACGTCATGGCTAAGTTCTTCCCCCTCTTTCTCACAGATATAGCCGACATGTAGTTTCGGAAGCTAACAACGGAGTCGATCAGTAGTTGGAACACTCTGGTCACCCGCTTCATCGAGCAGTTTCGAGTACATATTTCTCGACCGAAAAGTGTCATGTTCCTATCTACTATCAAGCAGCGATCCGGAGAGACGCTTAGATCCTTCCTTTAAAGATTCAACGCGGCCGTGGCATCTGTCCATCGGCCCGAGCCATCGATAGTACTTATGGACGCCATCGCGGAAGTCCAGAAAAGATCAGAATTCTCGAACTCCTTAACCAGAGATCCCCTCAAAGATATAGACGATTTCTACTCCGAGGCCGAGAGATTCCTCCGACAAGAGGATGCCAGCCTTGAAATGGAGAGCCTCGAGGTTTTAGTTGCTAAACAAGAAGGTCCATTCAACGGCAACGGCCAGAATAAAGGAAGAGGAAAGGCCCCGGAGAAGAGCGAGCGCAATGTGCGGCCTCGAAATGAAAACAAGTACGACCAGTACACCGGGCTCAATTCCTCTTTGCTCGATATCTATCTCGACATACAAGGGTCCTTGCCTACTTCAAGACCACCTCGACGAGAACCGACCCAGATGGAACTCGACTCCGGCAAACATTGTATATTCCACAACGTAGCTGGACATAACACCAATGAATGTCGACATCTGCGTGATCTTATCGAAGGGGGAGTCAGAAAAGTAGAGCTTTCCGAGTATGTCAAAGATCGCGCCCCGGCTAACCGCCGCGATCCTCTGCCCAAGCTCCTCAGGTCGGTCCTCGAGCTCCTAGAAACGGAAAGGATCCTGAGATTAGCACTCGCGGCATTATCATTAATTAGTTGTTTTATCTTTTCTTTTGATGTATTTCTTTCAGTAATAAGGACACCTCGATGTACACATGTGTAGAGTTAGGATTTAGCTCCTAGGCATGCTCTGAAATCGACGGTTGTTCCCTTAGAATTTCTTTTCCTTTGTAGTGGTTACTTAGCAGTTATGAATTTTCTTTTGCAAACATGGATCATCTCTAAGCCGAGTACGAATAACGCTCGCCCCCTGTTTTGTGTGGTCAGCGCGAAAGCCCACCGCCATTTTATACACCTGCTCCTTTAAACGAGTGAGGTCATGTTTTCCAAACACGAGTATGGATTATACTCTCAATCTTATTTACCCCATGAGCGTTTACAGCTCGCTGGACAAACTAACTTAATATGAGTCGAGCATAAAAAAAACACTTTCCCTAAGTCGAGCATGGTTAATGCTCGCCACTAAGCCGAGCGTGGTTAATGCTCGCCACTAAGCCGAACCTGGTAAGCATTCACCACTAAGCCGAACCTAGTAAGCGTTCGCCACTAAGCCGAACTTGGGAAGCGTTCGCCACTAAGCCGAGCATGGTTGATGCTCGCCCATCAAAGCCAAGTGAAATAAAATGCTCGACCCATTAGCCTTCTCAAAAACGAGAACGGTGTTTTTATGTTTGCAGGAACCCACAAATGGTGGTCATCATCTCGGCCTTAATACGGTTTCCGATAGTTGTCGGTTCTCCGGCCTTAATACGACCTGGTATGGTCGTCAGTTTTCTGGGCTTAATATAACATCAGATCGTCGGTTTTCTGGCCTTAATACAACATCGGACCGTCAGTTTTTCTGTCCTTAATTGGTCCGGCGCGACCATAGCAGCTCGAGCATTTGTGCTTCAGTTCAAATTTCAGAATTCATCTCCCTCTACCGATAGAGATGCATTCTGAGGGGCAAAGTGTTAACCCTCTTTTTGGCAAGAGTTTCAACGAGCCAGACCGAAGCCCAAACGCGCAACTGGGTGTAAGCCGCGTTTCAAGAAGCCCAGCACATACATGGTCCGAAGCAGTCACGTATCGGCCCAAGTCCAGCTCCATCAGTATACAGCTCATTCCGGAAGAATAGCTCTCCTAGTCGACCGAGTATTTCGCTTCCAGAGGGAGCGCGTCGACCGATTACTCGGGCCAGCGCGGAAATCTTCTACAGAGCTCTTCCACCAAATATCCCGACTTTCAAGGCAATAAAGGTGGTCAACCATATTCGAACAAAGCTCTACTTTTGATACACCTCACAGAAGACGCCACGTCAGCCACAACATCCGAGGATACTATTTATGAATAGTGGAAACAGTCTGCCAGCCGCTATTCTCCCCAAGCAATGGATGACACGTGTCCAGGCTTTCCCAGAATGGCAGGACCATATCGCAGCAGCCCAAGCTACATTCTTCACCTATAAATACCTCTAAGCTTAAAGAGGAAAGGGACTTTTACTTTCTAACTCAAAACTTCAGATTCTTCTCCAGATTTCTCAATCTCTTCAAAAAGGAGGAAGAAATAACCATCTTCTTTCTCTTCTTCAAATAGAAAAAGCATTGTATTTGTTATCCAAAAAAGAGAAATAATATATAAAGTGGACGTAGGCACAGCCTTTGCCGAACTACTATAAAAATTCTGTGTGTGCTCCCCGTTCTTTTTACTTTTTTTGCATATTATAATCATTATTCGTGTGTTAATCAAACGATTGGGGGTTGGCCGTCACTAGTGACCAACTTTTAGCGCCAATAATATACATATACATATATATATATATATATATATATATATATCTTTTTTATAAGGAAAATACTTCTCTCTTTGAAGATTTTTTCGAATTGCCCAAGCAACCCTTGCTGATTTTGAAATGAAAGTAATCCACATGGTCAGATTTGTCTTTTCATATTGCATGTCTCCAACCCGCTGTCGTGAGTCGTGTCGATGTTTTGCCCGACTTCCACCCGCATTTCTTTCCGTATTTTTCAGTACTGCTCAAACCCACATCTTCATCTCTTCCTCTTTCGGTTTCCTCACACTGAAACAGACATGAATTTCTCCAAAGTCTGATTTTCCGTACCCACTTGGATATGCTCACGCATGAATCTACGATAGTAGCATACGGAAATGAGTTGGTGAGTCATACACAATGAAATTATAGACTATTCCTAGATCTGTTCTACTATCTTATTCATTTTAAAACTATGCAGAGTAGTATACAAACAATAAAGGTGGTCTTCACTTTCAATTATGATTTGACTGGGAAGTGGAAGATAGAATGCTAATTTAGTTCAGTACGGTGATTCCCAATTTGTATGTCATGAATAATTTCCCTTTATGTTTTCTTAATTGAAATTAATTTCAATTTACGTATGTTTATTCATGAATATTATGCTAAACTTTTCAATACAGTTGCCTTTTTTCAATCGAATAGGCTTTTTTGGGAGTGAAATAGATTTAACAGTAATTATGTTTGATAAAATGTTCATGGCCTCTTTGTATAACAAGAATAATTCCTGTAACGACCCGGATTTTTGACCGGTTAATTTTAAATATTTAATATGGATTTAAATATTGAGTCGATAATATAAATCGATTTTTATATTGAGTTACCGATTTATTAATGTATAATTATAGTAATACGAGAATCTGAAATAATTCAATTCGAAATTTAAAAGGAGTAAAAAAATTTCAGATGACCAGTATAAATTCTGTTTGATTATAAAACAATAATAATAGTTTATTATCGAGGAATTTATTTTTTTTGAATTTAATTTATATCTTCTTCATACGATCAAATGGGGCTTCGAAAACTGTTCCAGTGTGTTAAGGATAGTGGTACAACCCTAGGAATGCCGGTGGTTGCGTTCAAATAGGAGTTCGAAATCAATAGGATAATTTAATTAATTTAAAATCGTATCGGTTAATTCAAAACTACAATAAATAAATAAATAATTTATAAAAAAGGGTTTCCTACTACCCTAAGTTAATTAATAATAGTGTACTACAAACCTCAAATCACACAGACTAATTCCTTCATAGTGAAGTATTCCTCATCTATTTAATCGCGACCCCCTCCGCTCTCCGTTCTCTTTACATTTCTCGTTCTCATAAAAATCAAGAGCTTTAGTACTTCATGGAAAATAATATAATGGTCGCTCTTCTTTTGTATTCAATCCCAAAATCAAATTTAAATAAAGGACTGGTTCTTCTCGTTTGAAATTACTTGGTGCGAGAAGACTATCAGGAGTTCAAATTCGTGAGCAACGATTGATTTAGGGTTTTCCCTTGGAGCTCGACGCGATACTGGAATCGCAAATCGTGATGGGGTAACAAGGAAGGCACTCGCGTGAGGGTTTCCGATTGATTATATTTCGGAATTCGAAATATAAGCCGAATTATGAAAAATCTAACGGGTTTATAATTGAAATTCGATTATATCGAATTTATAAATAATTTATTTATAAAGGAATTGGAATTAAAAATAGAAGATCGAAGTATAAATAAAATTTATGACTGAGTTACGAAATAATCGACCATATGAATAATCGAAATATTTAGTTAGATTTAGTTAACGGGTTTAATTTATATTTAATATTTAAGAAATGGAGTTGAAATTTATTATAAACGAAATTTAAACATTTTTATATATAAATATAATTAAAACGAGCTTGTCGCAGCACGGTAGTTCTTAATTTGGCGTTTCGAACTTCAATTGAGTATATAGAACTCAATTTAAGTCGGAATTCCTTGGAACGAGAATCGTTAGGACTGATTTGATAATAGTTTTCTAATAGAAGAGAAAAATATGGATTTCATCTTTTAGATTTTGTGTTATGTCAAATTCTAATTTTTAGAAAAGCAACGCCGTAACCATTTAAAAACCATAACGGTTTATTAATTAAAATCGTACTATTTTAAGTTAATAAAATATAGATTTTTAATTTAAAAATCCAGATTTGAGTTGTAAAATAAATACGAACTCAAGTTGTGTAAATGAAATGATTTTTGAAACTAAAATCATATTTTTAATAATGGAATAGAATTAACTAATTTGAAGAATAAATAGCTAATCGAGTTTTGAATCGAAATTGGGCGTTGGATAAGTGAATGCGGTTTATGGATTTATATTCCAAATCGAATATGAAACTCAAGTTGAAAATGGAATTAGGTTGAGTTCATAAGTAAATTAAATTATATTTGAACGTGATATGTTCAAATAAAAAGGGAAATGGGCCAAAGAACCAATTAAACAATAAATTAGCGAATTGAGTTAAAAATGATTTACTTGAGTTAGAATAAATTGGGAATGGACGTATATGCGTTAAACAAGTATGGAATGAAGTATATGAAGATTATAATACGAGTGCCTGACATAAAGGTACACGTTTAAATTCCATATGAGATTTTATGCACCGAATCGGCAAGCCGCTTGGCTTTTTGATTTTCTTTTTGAATGGAAAGGGCCTAGAGAGGCGAGTTGAGGTTTGAACTATCGACTGATACAAAGGAGGTCCTGGCGAATTTTCCCGGAAATTTAAGGAGTTAGAATATTTTAAGAAAATTTGACAATTAGAAATCAATATATCGATATATATAGAATTCGATAAGGAAACGAACTTAAAATAGAATATTATAAATAAAAAGGAAATCTATATTTAAATATGGTAAAAATAGAAAGAGAAATGTATACAGGTTTTAAAATGAATAATTGGTTTTTATGATGTTATTTATTCGAGGTAAGTGGTCTTGTCCGTTTTGAAATTAAGGATGTTTTCAGTCTAGGTCTGAGAGCTAGTTATACCCCAACTTGATTGATTTCACGATTAATCGATAAATAGCAAGATTCAGTGTCGAAGATAAATGTTTAAAGAAATTTAGTTGAATGCAATATTTTGGGTTGTAGTAACGATGTTTTACATAACATTCGTTTAACCCAAGAAAGTGGAATTTTGGAAATATAATAATAAATATTTCCTAAGTATGGAAACAAACGAATCGGGAAAAGAGATAAGTAATTGGAATGTTTTCCAATTACAAATAGAAGATATTTTCTACGTATCGAAAATAAAAGGAGTCGATACATGGAAATGTTTTCCAAATAGTGTAAGAGGCCAAGACGATCGTCGAAGATATCGTGTTAACGAATATTGATAAGAAGATGGGGAAGTGATTTAATTAATAAAATATTAATTAAAGGGCCCAGTGATTGTTTGATGCTTTGGGTGATTGTTTTTCTTCGATATTTAAATAATCGACAATCGAAGTAATTTCCAATATCATTGTCAATATGGAGAGACTGGTTGGATTATTATCCAAGAACCACTCCGTATTGGTAGTAGCGTTGCGAAACAGATTATATGAAGATGACCGAAGACGGAGTAAAGTGCAAGGGTTTTTTCTGTTAATCCTAGATAGAAATTTCCTAAGATGGATTAATGAAAATTGTGCCTTCGGTTTCGTTCTATTCCAGAACGAACGTATATGGATGAGTGTCTGACAGAGTATTTCTAATGATCGAATATGTTGGTCTGTATAAATATATATGGTGGCGGATAATTTATTCTCTTAGCATAATATCAAGAATATATTTATGCAAATCAATTAATGATTAACGGGACTGACAATGTGACATTCAAAGTGATTGTGCTGTCAAGGAATGGTAAGTAATTGTAACCCCAGGCCTCATCAACCGAGAAATAACAAAAATCGGGCAGGCAGCATGGCTAAGTGGGTAGCTCCCAAGGAGGGTGTATTATCACCTATCTAGAGAAATTCATTTCATTCTTTATTCTATTCGATGTTGTTCCATTCGGGAAAACAGTTCCTGATCCCAACCGTCGGTGATATACATTCGATACACTCAAGCGAAATGAGTGGTCGGTCATGTATGGCCGGGTTACAAGATGTTCTTATTGAACCCACTGTATTCTTCTCTAGAGATACACTATCAGAAGGTGGTTCCATACCTTGTCATAGTTGGAAATTCATTACCCAATAAGTGCTCATGGTTTTGATTGTATATTATATATATGCGGAACGTGAAATGCAAACGTTCCGCTGGATTGTTATTTATTTGATTTGGACACTATTAATATCAAAAGAGTTTTGATATATATATATATATATTATCGTTTCTTTCAAAAGGATTTTGAAAGTGAAATCAAGTATTTTGGATTCTCATAAGGGAAAAACCCGTTTCGTGTTGTACGGCGTGGTCTTATGAGATATTGTTTATTTTCTCAAACTGTTTTAAATTGTTTACTCATACCAGTTCCATGACTGACCCAGAGTTTATTTTGTTTTTTTTACCTAAACTCTTGGGTGCCCAAATTTGTACGAGCAATCAAGTAGTTCAGGATTTTACAGATTTATCTAAAGGAGCTTGGAGCAGGAGGCTTCAGTGTTAGTTACCTAGTGTTATTTTCCGTTGTGTTGCATTTGTAATGTACTCTGATAGTGGTATGTATTACAGTTAAAGTTTTGTATTCCAAAAGCTGTTATATATTATATTTTATTCTGTTGCGATGTGAGATTCCGTGTTGTTGTTTCTGTTCTTCTTCTACCTTTTTCTTCTTATTTCAAAATGATTCGTATTTCTGTACAATTTAGGTCGGACGTGTGATGTATGTAGTCAACTCAGATAGTATGGATTTGCGGGCCATTACAGTTGGTATCAGGGCTTAGGTTGAGCGAACACCTAGGCTTTGGTGGGGGTTTACTCATTAGAGATAGGGTCAGCAGTACCCAAGAATGAGTTAAGTGTATATATATACGAGAGCGCGTATTTGTAAATTGATATAAAATTTGTTTTTTGTTGTGTTGGCTAGTCTGTTGAGTGGTTTATGAATTCTGATCGAATTGTGGGACGCCGCGAAGTTGATAGGAATTTCTAAACACTTGAACAGAAGATATGACATAATATGATTTTAAAGTGGGAATATGAAACAATTTTACCCAAAATTATATTTTGATATAAAAAGAATAATTTTCTGAAATTATTATAATATATGGATGTGTTGGTTGTAAGTATTATGATTAAACGAGATTATAAAATTGAAATGGTTATATATAACCAAATAGAATTTGTATATGATTTAATTCTACAAATGAAATGAAATAAAAATTGAATTCAAACCAGAATTTAGAATTCAAAGTCCTGGGTGGTTGGAAAAATATTTTCTGAAGTATATTAGAACAATATAGCTTTGTGTTTGAAGGGTTTTTGAATAAAAATCATTTTAGATGGATTTTGAAAGTGATAAAGCACTGAACTCACTTCAGTGGCTGGGAAATAGTTCGGATGATGACTACAACACCATTAGTGTTCATTTTCGAGTTTCTAAGTGATGGATTGCTACCTTAGAAAAGTTTTGATGGAAATTTGTTTTAAAGAAAACAAGTTGATTTGGAAAATTCAAATGTTTTGAATTTGAGATGAAAATAAATATATGTATATATTTATGTGATTTCTAAAGGATTTGAAATGATAACCCGGGAATTTGAATTCTAAAATTTCAATTTAACTGAATCAAGTTAAATGGATTGAAGTGAATCAATTGACTAGAATCAATTTGAATAGATTTAATGGAATACAGATTGGATATAAATGTATTGATTGTAGATCATTCAAATTAAATGAATGAAAACCCAAAGTTTTCATAGAACTAAATTTGTTGAAATATGAAGAGTTGAGTTTCAACATAAGAGAGATATTGAAAAGAAATGGATTTGTACCATTTTTTCCTTCCTTAGTAATTTCGGGGACAAAATTCTTCTAAGTGGTGAAGAATGTAACGACCCGGATTTTTGATCGGTTAATTTTAAATATTTAATATGGATTTATATATTGAGTCGATAATATAAATCGATTTATATATTGGGTTATCGATTTAATAATCGAAATATGATTTATTTCGAATATGTATAATTATAGTAATACAAGAATCTAAAATAATTCAATTCGAAATTTAAAATAGAGTAAAAACAATTCAGATGACCAGTATAAATTCTATTTGATTATCAAATGATAATAATAATAATTTATTATCGAGGAATTTATTTGTTTTGAATTTAATTTATATCTTTTCCATATGACCAAATAGGGCTTCGAAAACAGTTCCAGTGTGTTCAGGATAGTGGTAAAACCCTAGGAATGCCGGTGGCTGCATTCAAATAGGAGTTCGAAATCAATAGGATAATTTAATTAACTTAAAATCGTATTGGTTAATTCAAAACTGAAATAAATAAATAAATAATTTATAAAAAAGGGTTTCCTTCTGCCCTAAGTTAATTAATAACAGTACACTGCAAACCTCAAATCACATAGACTAATTCCTTCGTAGTGAAGTATTCCTCATCTATTTAATCGCGACACACTCCCATCTCTGTTCTCTTTACATTCTTCGTTCTCATAAAAATCAAGAGCTTCAGTACTTCATGGAAAATAATAAAATGGCCTCTCTTCTTTTGTATTCAATCCCAAAATCAAATTTAAATAAAGGACTGGTTCTTCTCATTTGAAATCATTTGGTGCGAGAAGACTATCAGGAGTTCAAATTCGTGAGCAGCGATTGATTTAGGATTTTCCCTTGGAGCTCGATGCGATACTGGAATCGCCAATTGTGATGGGGTAACGAGGAAGGCACTCGCGTGAGGGTTTCCGATCAATTATTGGAAGGTGCTGATCTGGAATGGGTACTTCGATTTTTGGAGCTTGCAAGTTGGATCACGATGGATTTTTGAGAGAAATGCGATGCTTGTTTTCATTGGTAATGGTTAACGCAAGTATCTGTACTGGGTAAGTCAATGTCGTGATGATACTAGAAGGGCAGATGAGATGCGTTAGTGATTAAGATGCAAGGATTGGGGCTTGTGATTGAAGGAGAAGCGTGATTGCAGTTGAAAAAAAGATTATTGTTAGGGGATTTTTGATAAAGGTGTTGTAGCCGTTTGTGGTAGAGGAGGAGGATGGCTGATGAAAGAAGGAAAATTTGACAATAGAAAGGATGGAGAGGTTGAACATGAATTAAGGTAAATTTAAATTTAAACTAGTTTAGTTAATGATTTTTAATTAAAATTAAATTGGTTTAATTTATATTCAAACTCGTATTTTTGTTATGTCATATTAACTAAGGAATATCATATTAGAGATATATGAGATTTTATCAAGAAAAATCAGTCAAGTAAGTCGTAGCCGAGGATTGCTTAATCAGAAATTGAAATTGGTACAAAGTGCAGATTTAAAATCAGGTGAGTAAATCTCACTCATATTTTTATTTAGAATTATTTTATTCGTTAAAATAATTGTTCGTTGGTTGTTTGCATGCACTGAATGGTGTTTGTGGTTATTATATATATATATATATATATATATATATATATATATTGGTGATTGGATAGTTCCCGCAGTACCATTAGCGGATGCCTGCATTATCATTAGCGGATGATCCTGTACGCCCCGCGCTATGATAGTGGATGACCTTCTATACCGCGATATCCTGTCTCGAAGCAGGATGGGTATTATTTATGTTGGCTAGCGTCTGTGAATGCAGGAAAAACAGCTTGGAGGAATCCAACTGGATTCCTCAAAATTTATTATTGTTTGTTCATATATATATATATATTATCATATATGATGTGCTAGAAAACCAGTAATTAATACTTGAGTGTTTTGGATGTTTAAAATATAACTGGGCCCAAAATGTTGATTTATAAAAATATCGTGAAAAGGATATTTCGAGATTTAAAATGGAAAATCTATTTTTCAAAAATAGAATTTAAATTTCGAATAGGCTATAAAGATATTAACTTGTTTTGAATAAATAAAACAAGTATTGAATTTATAAACTTTTATAAATTAAATAATACAGGAAATTGATGTAGTGAATTTATAAACGATGTTTATAAATTAAATAACGCAGGAAATTGAAATAAATTTATAAACGGTGTTTATAAATAAAACGGAATGATTTTTATTGGATAATCTGGGAATTGAAATAAATTTACAAACGATGTTTATAAATGAAGTGGAAAAATTATCATTTGACAATTTGAATATTTAAATTCAAATGTGAATTTAAAAATAGAAATGGGGAATCGTTTTAAAGAACTAAACGATTAAATTTATTCTGATGTTCAGAATATAAATTGAACTAAAATAAATCCGTAAGGATTTATGATTTGAATTCGATTAGTTCGAATTTATTTAAATAAAATATGTCTAGAAAAAATATTAGGATTATATTAAATAGAAGTTAAATTTAATATTAAAATAGATTCTATGTTATATATAGATAAGTTAAAATAAATAGAATATTCCAAAATAAGATTTTGATTCTAAATAGATTTGTAAATGGGACTTGTTTTAATATATAAAACAAGTAATTTTATAAACGATGTTATAATTGTAGCGAATTAATTATCAGAAGATAATTTAAATTTTAAATTCAAGTTTGAATTTAAAAATAGAAAGTTGAAATCATTTCGAAAAGGGAACGACTATTTTTATTACGGAATTCAAACTATATATGGAATGGAGTTTCAAATAGAATTTTGAAACGGAAACTTGTTTTAATATAGTAAAACAAGGAAGTTAAATTTATGAACAACGTTTGTAAATTAAGTGAGATAATTATCATTTGGATAATTTAAATATTTAAATTCAAATATGAATTTAAAAGTGATTTGGGAAGTGTTTTGAAACAGAACGATTGATTATATTTCGGAAATCGAAATACAAGCTGAATTATGAAAAATCCAACGGGTTTATAATTGAAATTCGATTATATCGAATTTTATAAATAATTTATTTATAAAAGAATTGGATTTAAATATAGAAGATCGAAGTATAAATAAAATTTATAACTGAGTTACGAAATAATCGACCATATGAATAATCGAAATATTTAGTTAGATTTGGTAAATGGGTTTAATTTATATTTAATATTTAAGAAATGGAGTTGAAATTTATTATAAACGAAGTTTAAACATTTATATATATAAATATAATTAAAACAAGCTTGCCGCAGCACGGTAGTTCGTAATTTGCCGTTTCGAACTTCAATTGAGTATATAGGACTCAATTTAAGTCGAAATCCCTTGAAACGAGAATCGTCAGGACCGATTTGATAATAGTTTTCTAATGGAAGAGTAAAATATGGATTTCGTCTTATAGATTTTATGTTATGTCAAATTCAAATTTTCAGAAAAGCAGCGCCATAACCATATAAAAACCATAACGGTTTATTAATTAAAATCGAAGTATTTTAAGTTAATAAAATATAGATTTTTAATTTAAAAATCCAGATTTGAGTTGTAAAATAAATACGAACTCAAGTTGTGTAAATGAAATGATTTTTGAAACTAAAATCATATTTTTAATTATGGAATAGAATTAACTAATTTGAAGAATAAATAGTTAATCGAGTTTTGAATCGAAATTAGGCGTTGGATAAGTGAATGGGGTTTATGGATTTATATTCGAAATCGAATATGAAACTCAAGTTGGAAATGAAATTAGATTGAGTTCATAAGTAAATTAAATTATGTTTGAACGTGATATGTTCAAATAAAAAGTGAAATGGGCCAAAGAGCTAATTAAAGGATAAATTAGCGAATTGAGTTAAAAATGATTTACTTGAGTTAGAATAAATTGGGAATGGACGTATATGCGTTAAACAGGTATGGAATGAAGTATATGGAGATTATAATACGAGTGCCCGACGTAAAGGTACACGTTTAAATTCCATATGAGATTTTATGTGCTGAATCGGCAAGCCACTTGGCTTTTTGATTTTCTTTTTGAATGGAAGGGCCTAGAGAGGCGAGTTGAGGTTTGAACTATCAACCGGTACAAAGGAGGTGCTGGCGAATTTTTCCGAAAATTTAAGGAGTTAGAATATTTTAAGAAAATTTGACAATTAGAAATCAATATATCAATATATATAGAATTCGATAAGGAAACGAACTTAAAATAGAATATTATAAACAAAAAGGAAATCTATAATTAAATATGGTAAAAATTGAAAGAGAAATTATACACGTTTTAAAATGAATAATTGGTTTTTATGATGTTGATTATTCGTGGTAAGTGGTCTTGTCCGTTTTGAAATTAATGATGTTTTCAATCAAGGTCTGAGAGGTAGTTATACCCCAACCTGATTGATTTCATTATTAATCGATAAATAGCAAGATTCAGTGTCGAAGATAAATATTTAAAGAAATTTAGTTGAATGCAGTATTTTGGGTTGTTATAACAATGTTTTACACAACATTCGTTTTAACCCAATAAAGTGGAATTTTGGAAATATAATAATAAATATTTCCTAAGTATGGAAACAAATGAATCGGGAAAAGAGACAAGTAATTGGAATGTTTTCCAATTATAAATAGAAGATATTTTCTACGTATAGAAAATAAAAGGAGTCGATACATGGAAATGTTTTCCAAATAGTGTAAGAGGCTATGATGATTGTCGTAAATATCGTGTTAACGAATATTGATAAGAAGATGGGGAAGTGATTTAATTAATAAAATATTAATTAAAGGGCCCAGTGATTGTTTGATGCTTTAGGTGATTGTTTTTCTTCGATAGTTAAATAACCGACTATCCAAGTAATTGCCAATAACGTTGTCAATATGGAGAGACCGGTTGGATTATTATCCGAGAACCACTCCGTATTGGTAGTTGCGTTGCGAAACAGATCAGATGAAGATGATCGAAGATGGAGTAAAATGCAAATGCTTTTTCTGTTAATATTAGGTAGAAATTGCCTAAGATGGATTAATGGAAATTGTGCCTTCGGTTTCGTTCAATCCTAGAACGAACGTATATGGACGAGTGTCTGACAGAGTATTTCTAATGATCGAATATGTTGGTCTGTATAAATATATATGGTAGCGGATAATTTATTCTCTTAGCATAATATCCAGAATATATTTAAGCAAATCAATTAATGATTAACGGAACTGACAATGTGACATTCAAAGTGATTGTGCTATCAAGGAATGGTAAGTAATCGTAGCCTCAGGCCTCATCAACCAGGAAATGACAAAAATCAGGCAGGCAGCATGGCTAAGTGGGTAGCTCCCAAGTAGGGTGTATTATCACCTATCTAGAGAAATTCATTTCATTCTTTATTCTATTCGATGTTGTCCCATTCGGGATAACGGTTGCTGATCCCAACCGTTGGTGATATACATTCGATACACTCAAGCGAAATGAGTGGTCAGTCATGTGCAGCCGGGTTACAAGATGTTATTGTTGAACCCAGTGTATTCTTCTCTAGAGATACACTATCAAAAGGTGGTTCCATACCTTGTCATAGCTGGAAATTCATTACCCAATAAGTGCTCACGGTTTTGAATGTATATTATATATATGTGGAACATGAGATGCAAACGTTCCACTGGATTGTTATTTATTTGATTTAGACACTATTATAGCATCTAAAGAGTTTTGATATAAAGATTATCATTTCTTTCAAATGTATTTTGAAAGTGAAATCAAGTGTTTTGGATTCTCATAAGGGAAAAACCAGTTCCGTGTTATACGGCGTGGTCTTATGAGATATTGTTTATTTTCTCAAACTGTTTTAAATTGTTTACTCATACCAGTCCCATGACTGACCCAGAGTTTTTTTTGTTTTACCTAAACTCTTGGGTGCCCAAATTTGTATGGGCAGTCAAATAGTTCAGGATTTTACAGATTTATCTAAAGGAGCTTGGAGCAGGAGGCTTCGGTGTTAGTTATCTAGTGTTATTTTCCGCTGTGTTGCATTTGTAATATACTCCGATAATGGTATGTATATACAGTTAAAGTTTTGTATTCCAAAAGCTGTTATATGTTATATTTTATTCCGTTGCGATGTGAGATTCTATGTTGTTGTTTCTGTTCTTCTTCTACCTTTTTCTTCTTATTTCATAATGATTCGTATTTCTATACAATTTGGGTTGGATGTGTGATGTATGTAGTCAACTCAGATAGTATGGATTTGCGGGCCGTTACAATTCCTGTGCGAAACCTATTCTATTTCTTGAAAATGACTATTTAATTATAATCTTCATTTAGAAAAACATATTTATACATCCTCTGCTATGATGAGAGGGCGGCCTTATTTTATTACCATCGTCTGCCTTTCTATCCACTTACTTTATATATACCACTGAAACTTTGGAACCTTGCTTTTGAGCCATTAGTGCTAGCATAGTGAGATTTGACGACATCTATTTACAAAGTATGCTCATACTGATTTCTCAAGTGCGCTTTTTAATATGGAGAACATCGTTTTTTCTAGTCACGACAAGGTACAAAAGTTGCAGTATTATTTTGTTTATCCCCTATCTCTATCTTAGTTTATTGGGATAGTAGTAGTGAAGATTAGTTTTTAATCTTGCAGAAAACAAAATAGTGAAGCGATTTTTTCTTTATGTAACCATTACTATTTTATGATAATTTATATCATGTAAATTTGTTTTAACCAAACAGAATACTATACAAGAAGATAAACCTGTTTCATTTATTGTAATAGAAGTTCGTCGGGATTAGTTAAGCAAATGGGACATATTGGCTGGGAATCATAATTAAAATTGTAAGTATGAGACGATATTAACTTTCCCCACTTTTTTGCAAGATGCTTTATGTAGGAAATAATTTTATGATTCCTCATTATTATATATCTTATGTTTGCATCCATATTATATGATGAATATATCAATTTACTTCATAAAAAAATGAGACAGTTTATGCTGATCCAGAAGGAATATGTTGATGATAGTCCTAGGTAGCTCTACTTGGGGAGAAGAATTAAGTGGGACAGTCATCATACGTGTACTTCATTTTAGTTTTGTTTTTTTGCTTCATTTTGTCATATCGATTTTGATCTGAATTTTTATATGTGAAAGCAAACCAATGTTTAGATGCATTTACAAAGTCATATCATTTTGTTATTTAATTTCATAGCGTATTAATTACTCACATTCATATGATAGAATAAACGTTAATATCATGTATAGGTGTTATTTATGGTTTTCATATCTCAAATTTGTTAAGTATTAACAGAGAGCTTTGTTTTTAAGCCTTTTTTTAGTTTATTGTACCATTTCTAAACTAATCAATTGTTAACTGAATAATCCGTCTATATTTTAAATTAGCATTGTCGACTATTCTAAATAAGTGGACGGTTGGCGTTTTAGTTATTTTAAAAATGTGAGCTACCTCACTATGGTTTAATGCTATCATGGGACATTTAATTATTATTTTTAATGGATCAGATTTTAGTTCTTTAGCTTTAGTCTCCTCAGTTTTTGTTGGAACTTGGCATTTTTTCTTGCTAACTTTTTTTCATTGTTGTTCACCATTTATTTCAGATGATTGGTTAGATGATTTACAAAAACAAGCATGCCTAAATGCTCTTACAACATAGGGGTCTTACTGAAAATGCAACCAAGTACCACCTATATGCAACTAAATAATGGCTTAATGTATTAACTTTAATCAATTTACCTGATAGTTACGTTTATGGGGTAGGTAAATGAATGCAATATGCTTCCCTGATAACCTATTGTTTATTATTTGGTAATCGAATCATTGTTTGTTAACTGAATTCCATTAGAGTTGTCCTTATTTAACTATCAGTAGGTTATGGTAAAAATAATTAAATCATCTGTTTTACGGTGTTTTCATGCCTAAGTTATCTACGCTATTTTACTGTGATGTTCATACTACCTAATTCACCAATCAAATAAAAACTACATGGATTTTCATTCCATTTGTTTTTTTTGCATAGCCGACCATTTTTTATAGTGATCCATAACACTTATTATTATAACAAATAATAATTACAACAATTATAGGAGTGTAGCAGATTGCCTGACTACTAAATTCGGTTTTTAAGGTGGACCGTTCACCACTTACGACATTTTACGTGGGTCATCCACATTATCTATCCTAGATTACAATTCAGGAGCTAGCTAGAGTACTAGACTACTATAAACTCCATGCAGGGAGCAATTACATATTGCAAAAACAGTAAATTACATAAATAACATCACATTATCAAGTGATAAAGGAACAACATCACTTTCCGGAGAACAAATCCATACCCAAAGGAAAAGGCAGGGTGTCCTAGCGTCTCGAGCCACACAAATTGCACAGTTACCATATTATATTACTTAATTCTACAGGAAAGTGGGAAGTGATCTTGCATCTGTAAAAGCTGTCTCAAGATCTACAAACTGAAGCACGGATTACGCCTTAGAAACTACCTTGATAGCATCAGGGAAAGAGCCCTAATGACCCATATTCCGGCCAATACAATAAAATCAGAGAAGGAGGTATAAGATGCCACCTAGAATCCAAGAAATAGAGTGCCGAAGCATCACCAAATTTGAAGAAACCATGGCCAATAGTTGAAACAGAGCACCGAACTCTCAACAAACCATATGCACTAGAGAATAACAAAAACTGAACTGCTAAACCATGAAGAGTAGCACAGACAGTCACCACTTGAACAACACTACGATCACTGCTAGGCATCATCGGATGTAGTAATCATTCAAGGTAATGACAAAGCCAAACTACAAACACAGTATA
The DNA here is from genome assembly GCA_030737875.1 of Allium sativum. Taxonomy (NCBI): domain Eukaryota; kingdom Viridiplantae; phylum Streptophyta; class Magnoliopsida; order Asparagales; family Amaryllidaceae; genus Allium; species Allium sativum. The sequence continues at coordinate 8,446,037 of CM060912.1, forward strand.
AGCAGACAACAATAACATGTCTTCTGTCAGCTGCACTAAGACAGACATCCAAGCAACAACCAACAGTAACATAACATAGAACTTAATTCCTAAAGATAGCTCCTAGATCCAATTATCGGAGAGAACTAACCAAGCACCTCCATAAAACTAAAGAAATCAACCAGCAAAACAAGTCTGTAAACCAAGACAAACAACAAGATGAACTACACTGCTAACATTGAATACCCGGAAACCAAATGAACCATCATAGACCAAAGTCGAAACACAAAATCAATTCAGCAAGTTGGTGTTACTGCTCACCGTGCAGACTCCACGTCATAGTTAGGTCCCTTCAAAATGGCAAAATTTTCAATTGAATAACTTGCAAGAGCAAGCAGTTACCTGGAAAAGCTTCAACATATGGAAAGGATGCATTTACAAAGGCGATTACTAATGGAAGAGAGTTAGGGAGATGAGGCGAATGAATTGGTAAAAATGGATCTTAGAACAATTACATGGAAAAGCTTAGATCTGACAATGACTAACAGGTACATAGTGGGGGAAACATGAGTGATGAAGTCAAGGGCGTGAGGAAATAAGAAAAAGGAGTATGGCGAGGAGTGAAGAAAAGATTTGAGGAGGAAGGGAAAGCGTGAAAAAGGAAAAAGAAGGATGGAGGATGACCCTTGTCACCATTTACATTTCCCACTACATACAAAGCTTTTTTTATTTCAGTTTATTTTTGTATGAATTGTCGTGTAATTGCTGGATAATGATGTTCTTGTCTTGATAGTGGTGCAGACATTTTAATTTTGCGATACAATGTAGTTGCTTCCAATGTGAACTTTATCATTGCGATTGATAAGTTTGATGTTGTAGTTTATAATATACCATGCATCCTAGCACGTGCTATACTATATTCCTTATTTTTCCTAGAAATCTACTACAATTTATTGGATAAAAGTTCAAATTAGAGCTTTTGTACCCGTTGGTTGTTGTTACTTTACCACGGCATATACATGCAAACTGACATAACATGCTACATTGTTCAGAAATGCCCTTTATAAGTTAAAGTCATGGTTTATTGATTAGTGGCCAATATACATAATGCTTGACAATATAGGTACCCAACCATATTTGGCATTTATCTGCATGGCCTGGATGTTTGTTCCGTTTTAATTTAAGTTCTTTGTTTATTTCCATTTTTAAAATAGATTGTCTCTGTTTGATCGGGAGTGACTATACGGTATGTTGTCATATAATATGTTGTCCTTCAACATTTGCTAACTTAATGTTCTTTGTTCATATGCTAAATTATCTTATAATAAGTCATTTGGTAAAAAGAAAAATTGTACAATGTTATGCTAATATCAGTTAAAATTACATTACATGTACAACAGGTTAATGCCGGCCCAGTTACAAGTACCTTGCATTGGTAAAGAAACACGTAGAAGGTCTTACTACGGGAAGGAGCACAAATGTCCTGGGCCTAAAAAGGTGCAAGACAAATATGCATGCTTTCCAAACTGGCTCATAAGAGAGACAACTTACCCAAACGAGTTGAAAGGATGGGGAATAGTGGACGCCGACCTAAAATGACTATTCAAAAACATAGAGCTTCCTGTAGGCATGTTCAGCATAAAGAAGGACCTCTGGAGTAGAAACATGACACATGACTTCAACACTATCAAGAGACGGGCCATGGCTAGGATATACGAGCTTCTCCTTTCCAAGCCTAAGAAATCCTTAAAGAAGCAGAAGCAGCAGATACATCAACCTCACTAAAGCTCATATTCTTGAGCTTTTTTATAATGCCTTAGCTCCTATATGCTCCTTAATTAGATACTAAGATTTGTAACATTGACATGAGAAATTATTTTGGTGTTTTGCTAAAAATATGTTATAGAATATGAAGTATATAATGCCATATATAAAATCTAATTATCTATACTTCCAAATTTTATTTTATAGGTATGTGAAAAGTGTTTTTAGATCTTACCCAAATATGGTAGAAATTATTTTAGACAATATAATTACAGAAGAACTAAATCAAAGCAAGCTGAAAAGAAAGTAAATTCATATTTGTTGGTGCTTACAAATGAACGCATTTTTTGGAACTCTTTACCATTTGACCTTGACATATATACTAGAATATTAAATATCATATATTATAATGTAGCATCACATTCCTTAATTACCACAACTATTCATCAATTGTAGGTGTTACTTTTAGGTGGTTGCACCGTCTTTTGAACAGGCATATGTGATTAACGAGAGTTATATTTAACTGGATATTCCATGTAGTCTTTTAGGTAGCACTTAATTATTGCTAATTATGGTCTTCTATTCATGGATTGTTGGTTCTTATAATATTATAATTATTACTAGGTAATTTTGTTTTAATACACAATTTTTATAAGTTAATCCACCATTTTATTTTAATAAGTTAATCCACAACTATTTTGTAAGTTAATCCACAAGTGGATTAACTTAAAATTTTCGTTATGTCATAATTTAAATGAGATATTTTTGTATTCTTGAGGTGAGGCATAAGCCAAGCAAAAAATTTCCAGCAAAAACTGAACACATCGAAATTAAGACATGTCAAGCAATCAATTAGCTATACATTTTTCTTGATTAAATGACAAATATGCATTGTTTACAGCTTTTTCTAAACATCAAACATGTTGTTAGTTAAACAATAAAGATGCATTGTTAACATGTTGTTAGTTAAACAGTAAAGATGCATTGTTTGTTAATACATGTAAGTCAGCAGCATTTTACTTAGCATATAACTTAGCAAGATAGCAACATATTACTCACCAAAAAGCCTTTTGATTCCCAATTTTGTACTTTTCCACCATGGCAGTATACTATGGTGATAAGGATTGACATAGTCTAAGTCAATCCCTGCATATATGGTATGCCATAACATGAGGAAATAGAATAAATATCATTAATGGTATTATTAAATATCATTAATGATATTATTCCATAACTGGGGAGCATTGTGTATAAATGGTATGCCATAATATGAGAAATAGAATAAATATCATTAATGATATTATTCCATAAATATCATTAATGATATTATTCCATACTTGTTGAAGTGCGTATGACTGCATGTATCTTGTAACTTTATATATTTGTGATTCATGAATGGAAAAACATCCTTCTCTTCAACTCTTCATCGTGGTATCAGAGCCTTGATCCAAAACAATTCAACTTCCTCTTCGTCAATGGCTCTCATTAACCAAACTTCATCCTATCAGATTCTTAATGGAAGTGATCCCACAAAACCCTACACTTTTCTAGGCAAATGTCAATGGTGCCGAGAACAAGGACATGTGATTGCTCATAGTCCTTTATTTAAGCAAAAGTTTCCTAATTCCATTCCTCCTTCAAATTCTCAACCTCCTTCAAACCTATTCACACCAAAACCTCAAGCAAACATCGTAAATCCCTCTGCATCTTCATCCTCTTCAACATGGCTTCTCCATAGTGGTGCTTCCCACCACGTCCCGATAGATCTGAACATTCTATCCCTCCATGCTCCTTATGATGGAACCGAAGAGTTGATCGTCGGTGATGGAAAAGGCCTTAAAATCACTCACGTCGGTTCTTGTTATTTATAATCACTCAAACTAAATAATGTCTTAGTTGTTCCTGCTATGTCTAAAAATATAATTTCTGTTTCTCAATTTTGTCATGATAACAATATATTAATTGTCTTTTCTTCCGCCTCTTTCCATACGAAGGATCTCAAAACGGGGGAATCTCTATGCCAGGCTATGGTTGCAACAGGCATTTATTAGCTCAAATCCACAACCCATACAGTCTACGCAAGCACAACTAGTTCATTTGATTGGCATCATCGTTTAGGGCACCCGTCACGTAATGTTTTTAGGCAAATTGTTTTCAAAAATAAACTTCATGTTCCTAGTATCTCCACTTTAGATTGTAATTCATGTTCTTGCAATAGAAGTCATAAACTTCCTTTTTCTACTTCCTCTATTGTGTCTACTTCCCCACTTGAGTATGTTTATTCTGATCTTTGGACATCACCAATTTACTCTCATGATGACTTTAAATATTATCTTACTTTCGTTGATCATTTTTCTAAATATATTTGGTTGTATAATTTGAAGCAAAAATCAGATGCAAAACATATATTCATTCGCTATAAAGCTCTAGTTGAAAAATACTTTCAACTGCCTCTCAAAACTCTCTACTCAGACAACGGTGGTGAGTATGAAAGCCTACGTAACTACCCGTCCATCGATGGAATTTCGCATCTCACAACTCCACCCCACACCCCTCAACACAATGGCTATTCGGAGCGACGACATCGACACATTGTTGAGACATTTCTATCTCTCTTAACTCATGCTAAAATGCCTCTTGAATATTGGACAAATGCTTGCTTAACAGCTGTTTACTTGATTGCCAACTCTAAACAATGTGTCACCCTACTTTAAATTATTCGGCCAACATCCTAATTATTCAAAGCTTCGAAGTTTTGGATGTCTTTGCTACTCATGGTTTAAACCCTACAATTCTCACAAACTTGAACTCAAATCTCAACTACGTATTTTTGTTGGATATTCACTTACTCAAAGTGCATATTATTGTCTCGAATAAAACACTAATCATGTTTATGTTTTTCGTCATGTTCACTTCAAAGAGAACATTTTTCCTTTTTCTAAACTTAAAAGTTCAATTGCCTCCTTGTCTGACCTAGTGGAACAATGGGCACCTGTCACATTATCTATATTATCAAATACTCAATCTTCCTCTCCTCTCATTCATTGCAAACTAACTCACCTTCCAGCACACCTCCTACCTCATTCCCCACCACCCCTTTCATCTCCTATGTCCGCAACAAACTCATCTCAACCTCCTAATACCACTGCTGAGCTTTCCTCCACTTCATCTCAGTCAAACCTCGATATATCCACATCTACAAATTCAACACCCAACAATCCTGTACATTCTCCTCAAATGACCATAAGACATCAACATGGCATTAGGAAACCAATCAGTAAAGTGAATTTAAATGCGGAGGTCAATGAAATGGAGATCCCAAAAAATATCACCCAAGCATTAAAAAGCCCCGTTTGGCGTAAAGCTATGGATGAAGAGATTAATGCACTGGTGAAAAATAGAACTTGGGATCTTGTACCTTCATCTATGTCACAAAATGTAGTGGGATGCAAATGGATTTTTCGAATTAAAAAGAATAAGGATGGTAACATTATTCAGTTCAAGGCTCGCTATGTTGCAAGAGGTTTTAATCAAAGAGCTGGCATTGACTACGGTGAAACTTTTAGCCCCGTAGTTAAACCCGCCATAGTTCGGCTTGTGCTCTCACTTGCGGTTAGTCAAGGTTGGTCATTGCACCAACTTGACATAAACAATGCTTTTCTATAAGGCACACTCACTGAAGATGTATACACCATACAACCTCCTGGCTACACAGATCCTATACATCAAACACATGTATGTAAATTAAATAAGAGACTGTATGGGTTAAAGCAAGCTCCAAGAGCTTGGTATAAAGAATTAAGACAATATTTAATTGAGTTGTGCTTCAAGAATACGGTCTCTGATTCATCCTTGTTCACATTGCACAAAAATGGTGACATCATTTTTCTGTTGGTTTATGTGGATGATATTATTGTTACAAGTAATGCAACCCATGCACTGGAAGCTTTTATAAAAAAATGGCGACACGTTTCTCACTCAAAGACCTTGGAGAATTGTCTTACTTCCTGGAAGTGGAAGTAATGCCTCATCCAAAAGGTATTTTCTTGAGTCAAAAGATGTATATTGCTGATATTTTGTGCAAAGCTAATATGGACGATGCAAAACCAGTTGCAACACCATTATCAACTCATCCTCCGTTAACTATACATGGAATTTTTCTCAAAGTTCCTACCGAGTATCGTTCTTTGATAGGAAGTTTATAATATTTAAGTCTTACAAGGCCTGATGTGGCCTTCACAGAGAACAAGTTAGCTCAATATATGTAGCGTCAACTGAGAAACACAAGCAATCTCTATATCGTCTTCTTCGGTATCTAAGTGGTACATCTAATATGGGTTTAATTATACAAAAAGATCCACCTCTCACTCTCCATGCTTATTCTGACGCGGTTTGGGTTCGTGACAAAGACGACTACATTTCTACAGCAGCATATATAGTCTATTTAGGCAAGAATCCTATCTCCTGGACGTTAAAGAAGCAGCGTACAAGAGCTAGATCATCTACCGAGGCCGAGTACATGGCAGTGGCAAATGCTACTATCGAAATTCTTTGGGTAGGAAATTTATTCAAGGAGCTTGGTCATAACCTCACTTTCGCGCCAGTCATCTATTGTGATAATGCTGGAGCTACATATGTGAGTGCTAATCCGGGTTTTCATTCTAAAATGAAGCATTTGGGATTGGATTACCATTTTGTCAAAGAAAATGTGTAAAGTGGAAATTTGAGGGTCTCTTACATCTCCACTAATGACCAGCTTGCGGATGCCCTCACCAAGCCACTACCATGTACCTCCTTCACAACATTGGTTAGGAAAATCGGTCTTTCATCTTGGCCGTCCGTTTTGAAGGGACGTGATGAGGATTGACATAATCTAAGTCAATCTCTGCATATATGGTATGCCATAATACGAGGAAATAGAATAATTATCATTAATGATATTATTAAATATCATTAATGATATTATTCCATAATTGGAGCATTGTGCATAAATGGTATGCCATAATATGAGAAATAGAATAAATATCATTAATGATATTATTCCATAATTGTTGCAGTGCGTATGACCGTATGTATCTTGTAACTTTATATATTTGTGATTCATGAATGGAAAAGCAACCTTCTCTTCAACTCTTCATCATATGGATGTCCAATTTGAAGTTAGAAGAATGTGATGATTGTATCTCATACAATTATACAACCTCATTAAACGAACATGAATGCTAGCTATTATTATGCTAAAACATACTGAAGTATTTTTTTTATGAAATATATATACATTTTTTCCAACATTCAAAATGTTTATAGAAAATTGTGTTTTTAGAAGTAATAATAGTGACCAAGGCCACATGCACATACTGAGAAGAAGAAATATATGATGCAATACTGAATTTAGATTTGAACTTCGATGTATGATTTTAGAAATAAGAAATATATGATGCAACCCTGAGAAGAAAAAGACTCAGAACTGAGAAGAAGAAAGACGTAGAGAAGAAGATAGACGCGAAACTCATAAAAAAAGATATTTAACATTTTGTTTTTTTAGGTGGATGAACTAATTAAAATTTAAATATTAGTATAAGTCAACGATCCTATTTTATAGAGTGGATTAGCTTATTAAAATTGTGGATTAGAATAAAAAATACCTTAATACTATCCCGTTAGAATAATGAATCAGGTCGAATTACCTCGGTTTAGGTTTGATCGGACTACTGCAATTCATTTAGCCTCCATCCAAGATACATTAGGTTCGTTTCAGATTGAGTCTTTCTAGGGCTATCCTATTCAGTTTTGTTGTTCTAACTTCTGAAATCCTGGTATCCATACAAATAGGAAACTTTTGCTATGTGTTTTTAGCTACGTCCATTCTCTCCTTTGATAAACATGGACTTCATTTCTTTATATATCCATATAGTGGTTGATTACTCTTAAAGGAAAGATTATGTTTTCTAAGTTCAAAACTAAATAAAGTGGTACGATTGCATTGAGGTTCACTCTTCCACTAAGAAAATCTGTAGAAGCTCAAATTTTAATGTTGGTTGCAATTTTAAAGATATTGATATAATAGCTATTTACTTTTTTTGGTCAAGTTTATGTTGTAAGGTACAAGTGAGCTTACAATCAATGATTTTATTACTAATCATTCCTGGACACGTGCACCACATATGCTGAAGTACTCGTGTGTGTATATGTATATGTATGTGTGTATATATAAGGTTTATAATGCACCCTGGTTCCGGAGAACCCTTTTGCATCTAATCCACGATTACTCGTTTATATTTAAATAATATGTAAGTGGTTAGTGTGTAGAGAGGGAAATGAGGTTACATGGTTGAAATCAATGTGCATTTAGGGTGTTGCACTATTTAAGATGCAACAAAACGCTCTCTCTCTCTCTCTTTCTCTCTCTCTCTCTCTCTATATATATATATATATATATATATATATATATATATATATATATGTTTGTGTGTATGTATGCATGTGTGTGCTTGCAATTTAAACATATCATATTTTTTTTCATTGAAATCATATCGTTTTTTCTTTATTTTGAAGATGCAATATATAATGTTTAGTTAACTTGAATTTTTATTATTAATTAATGAATTTTTTTTGTAAAAATAAAGTTCGTTTCTAAATGTATTTTTAAGTGTTATTAAAATTTGTTAATATATGTAGAAGAATGCTTTGGACTAGCAAAGGAAGTTTGCTTATTAGGTGTTTTTTTGTAAACAATAAACAAATTTAGTTTTATTATAAGTCAATGGTATTTTGGAAGTTCGCGGTCGGATCAAAAGTTTGCGCTTTTAAGCTAACTATGAATAAAGATGTGTGCATATATATGTATATGTGCGTGTGAAAGAATTTACAAAGACAAATTAGTTGTTCGATATTATTTTTATGTAAGTGGTAAACATTTGCAGAAGAACGCTTTGATTTGGTAAGAAAATCATTATTAATACCCACTTTCAATGGATATTAGTTAGATCTTATTTCAATAGATATTATTTAGATTACTTCCTGCATGGAGATGTAATAGTGTAGTCTAGTAATTTAGCTAGCTCCAGTGCTGTAAGCCTGATAGGTTGAGTGGATGGAACACTATAAACTCCGTAGGCGGTGGACAGTCCACCTTAAAAGCAGAATTAGTTGATTGTAACCATAATCACCTGTACTATACTGTATTTTTTATTATTGGTTATAATAAAAAGGTTTTTGCGGTTACCTTAAAAACCGGTTGGCTTTGACAAAAAAAAATTTATTATTTAGATAATATTTCAATGGATATTAAGATCTAATAATTTATACATAGGCATTTTGGGTAATTCAAGTGGATACCTAAAAAAATGTGATACTAAATGTATTACAACTATTAATAAAGATTTAAATTTCCTTTATTTACGTACCTTTAGCTTGCTTGTATCATCTACTTATTTGTTCATGGATATTTTCATTATGCTATTACACCCGTAAATTACTTGTGAAAATGTCATAATTAAAATTTTAATCACGTATATTCAATTTAAAGAAATATTTAGATTTTTCTCTCGCTATTTATGAAAATTGTTGTTAACTTTAATTTGCACTCGTTTCTTTTTTTTTTTTCAAATTTATGTACTTCCTTTGTAAAGCTTAAGGTTTCCATATCAAATGGTAAGTGTAACACTCCATAATTTTAAAAACACGCTATAATGATAAATTAAATATTCAGAATTAAGTAAAAGAGGCTACGCCATTGTGTTCTTCTCGATATTCTGCTTAGGATAGACTCAGAGTTTGCGTAAAACGGACACCGTATGAAGAAGTTATTAAGATTTGAATTTGTATACGCATAAGAGAATATATATGAATAAAATAAGTCCAGAAATTCAAAACAGTTCAAAATTCGAGCAGGAAAGGGGAGCTGGAAATCCCCACCCAGGGGTGTCGAACCCATCAAGGGGGTGTCGACCCCCTGCCAGATCCGAGGCAGAATACCTGTTTCTGAATGTGGACTCCTTTCTTGACCATATTCTTTGATTCTAGGCTATAAATAAGACCCTATTCATTCTAAATCAATGGAGAACTAGATGCTGCCTCTGCCTAGATTGAATATAGACTACTCTTCAACAATCAAGTTATTCAAGTTTAAAGATCTGTGATTCAACATCTGCAATTCTTCTTCTATTTTCTTAGATCCATTCACTGTGAGTCTATGTTATTTTTAGATTTAATACTTAAAAGATAATCTTAACATGTTTATGAACTGGATCTAAGCCTGTGACTAATTGAATCATATTAGATCTGCCTGCATCTAAGTTATTTTGACATGACTATGAATCAGATCAAAGCCTATTTATCATATCAGATCTGCCATTGTTTGTATATATAATTCACTGATTAGATTTCATCATGCCTGTTTATGACCATGGCACTAAGCCTAATCAGTTTTATTATCACATGTTCATCGGATCTGATCTTATATGCCTATTTTGTCATTATAACCAATGTTGTCACTATATGTTCATTTGTTGCTATGCCTATTTCTGCCATCGTATATCAATTTTGCTACTATGTTCATTTCTGTCCTCTTCCCTCCTTTTCCCTTTTTACTTTTATAGCCAGGTTACCTTCGAGCCTAGGCATACCGCTGAAATATGCGAACGCGTTGAATTGGGAACGAGAGGAAAACGTTAGAATTGGGGCATAACTTGAATTGGGAATATGGGCATAACGTGAATCAAATACTTGTATATGGATTTGGGGAATAAACCAAATTATGATTAAAGACCTTAATTTAGGGCATATGGTTCATTATGAACATGACTTGGGAAAGGGGCATGAAAAACTATAATGAAATAGGTGTAATTGGTTAATAATAGAAATGCCTAGAATTACAATAATTTGAAATTGTACCCACGCTTAGACACGAGGTTAGATTACACTTGTGGTGAAAGTCTTTCCGGAACCAACCGACATATCCAACGACCACAAGTGGTGAATCTAATGTGAGGGGTCTAAGTGCATAAACACGTGACGTGCTACGACAAGAGGTTAAGCCCGACTTTTGGAAGAAGTCTGCCCGGAACCGCCCGGCATATCCAACATCCACAAGTTGTAGGCTTAATGTGGGAGCTCTAGCATATTATAACCATAAATGAATATGTGGTAATGAACTTGAATACTTAACCTATTTGAATCCATAGGGATTGTATGAACATGTTAACTTGAGTAGGGGTTAAGTAAACTTGTTTGAAGACAGTGGGTGGGTTAAGTATATCTTGGGTTGGTGGGTAATATTTATATATAGGCCCACAAACTTAACCTGTGGGGTTATGCAACCTTTTACTCTGGTATGGCATAACCTGTGGAAAACCTAATGGGGATGCAAGCATGGGGGAAGCTTGTATCATCTTGTATGTGGGACCCGTTTCAGTCAGTAACCCATATATAGGTATCAAACGAGTACTCCGAATTAGGTCGGAGTCGGGGCACGCTTACTGGGCTGATTGTAAGAGATCCAAAAGTGGGGACGATGCCTGATGGCGCGTTCCATTAGGGTCATGTGCGTTCATGACTCCGCCTACCCGGGAAAATAAGACATTGTGACATTAGTAGATATGGTTGTGCACATCCTGAAAATGAAGGGTTGCCACTTTAGGAAGTGATACATCCTACTGTGGGGCCAACACAAGGAATCTACGGAGTAGGGAGCCGATCGATTGGGGCAGTAATTAGGGTACATCTAGACTCCAGTATGTTTAGGAGCCCGTTGTTATCCTTAGGGGTAACTCTGGTATGTTGGGCTGCCTGTTGATTTATGAGGTTAAAACCTCTCACTAGAAGTACGCCTAATTCTACCATCTTGTAGTTGGTAGGGATCATCCTGTTCACATGATACTAGTATTGGTGCAGAGAGAAGCAAAGTGTTAGAGAAGCGCTATCTAATCTATCTTATTTATCCTGTTTACCTTGTCATGCCTAACTTATATGTTGTTATCTCTCGTATCCGGTTTATATGCCTGTCATGATGCTTTTACTTATTTATATGCTAAAAGTAACTGGACTCGCCAGACTTATGTCTGGCCTATTTTGTTTCCTCTTCTTTCTCATCCATCCCTCCCTTCCAAGTTCTCAGGGTGGGAATACTCAAGATTGATCAGGATTCTACTTAGTTTTGCTTAGAGCTGCTTTGATGTACTGCTCGATTTTGTACTTTCTCTACTATGGCTAAGTATTTGGGGATTATGCTTCTTTTATTATTGTACTCTGATGACTTTTGTACAAGACATAAATTTTAATGATGTACTGGGTTTTATGCATTTCAGACATATGATGTAACCATGTTTTGAACTACGATTTTTTCTGCTTAATAAAATTTTAAATTCCGCTGCTATTTTATATCTGTCTTGTAATATTTCTGTTTCTGTTTACCTATAACACTTCACGAAACTTACTGCATTCTCTTAATGAGTGACATTAACGGACGTGGGGTGTCACACTTGGTATTAGAGCTGAAGGTTACCAGATCGGATAAAAGATTTTGAAAATTGTTTTCAAAAAGGTTTAAAAAGGAAGCATTTTTAAAAGAAAAGTCTGTTTTGAAAAACATATTCCCCAAAGGCATAGGAATTATCTTTCGATTCTCTATTTGAATCCCTTTTTCCTTTTCTTTTCAGCATGTCTAGGGAACCTAATATTCCTAAGGGCGTTACGATACTAGGCTGGTTTCGTAGGAATCTTGAGGCCACGGCTCCTGCCGGTGGTCAAGTAGACGTTCCTCCCCCAACTACAGCCGTTGTTCCTCCTCATCCTCCACCGCGTGCTGGCAATTTCTCCAAGATATGCAAAGATTTCAGTGCTATGGGAGGAAAGCCATTACGATGAACTAAGACCTTCGTAGAGGCAAGGAATTGGCTTAAAGAGACGGAGGATTTGTTTAGAATTTTCGAAGTTGATGATCGTAGAAAGATTCAGTTGGCCGCTTGGCTGCTGAAAGATGAGGCTTCATTCTGGTGGAAAGTAACACAAGCAGAGCGTCTAGTGGAGACTTGGGATGATTTTTGGTAGAGGTTTGAAATGAAGTTTCTTTCTTAAGCAGAGAAAAATATGTAAATGGAAAGGTTTCTAGCACTCAAGCAAGGAGGCATGACCATCAAAGAATATGTAAACAAGTTCAATCAACTGGAAAGGTTTGGGTTGGAGCTAGTAGATACCCCGCATAAGAAAGCTTCGCGATTTGCTAGAGGATTGAATGAACCCCTTCATGGGCTGTTATGTCCTATATTCCAATGGGAGCAACTTTTGAGAAGCTCATCGATATGACATTAATGAATGAGGAAGAAAAAGGTGAAAAGAAAGAAGCTAAGGTAGAGGAAACACAAAATAAGAAAGTGTGGCTCAAGAAAGGACAACGACAACAAAAGAAGGGCGGAAAGAACGACATGGCTAAAGATAAGAGGAAATGTCACAATTGTGGATGAGAGGGTCATTTGGTAAAGGGCTGCAAAAGAAGGAAGAATGCTTGCTTCAGTTGCGGAGAGGCAGGACACCTTTATAAGTAGTGCCCAAAGATGCAAGGACAAAGCCAAAGCGCAGGATCTTCTAGAGGGCAGGTGCATGCTCTCATGACCAGTGCTCCGGATAGAGGTAGAAAAGTTTCCGTTGAAGGTTTGATTTCTCTTTCCAATCATCCAGTTAGAACTCTTTTTTAATCTTGCGCTTCACATTCATTTATATCTGATTCCGTGGTAGAGTCTTTGCACCTTAGTATTAGTATGGTAGTGGATCCCGTTGTTGTCTCAAACCCCATTAGTGGTACGACTCACTTGTCTATGATTTGTCAGGGTTTGAGAATATATGTGTTGGGCGTCAAGTTTGAGTGCGACACATATGTGCTTGGTTTTATGGGCTATGGTTTGATTCTAAGGATGGATTGGCTAGCCATGTATGGTGCCATTCTGCATTGTGAGAGGAAGGTCGTTAGACTTTTGACTTTCCACGGGAGGACCCTCGAGATTTCTTATGACCCTAAGGGGATCTGTCATGCTTAGTTTCCTAGAGTCACTTGATGCATCTGTCGATGATCTGTGATCGGTACCAGTAGTCTGTGAGTATCCTGATGTTTTTGATGAGGTTCGGGGCTTACTTTTGAGGTGCGAGATTGATTTTCGTATATATTTGGTGGACAATGCAAAGCCAGTTGCATTGCCTGTGCACCATATGGCTCCAAGGGAAAGAAGGGAGCTTAGCAAGCAAGTAGGGGAGCTACTTGAGAAAGGGTTTATTAGGCGAAGCATATCTGAATGGGGTGCTCTAGTAGTATTCGCCACTAAGGTGGATGGTTTGCTTCGCTAATGTGTGGACTATAGGGAGTTAAATAAACTCACTAAGAAAAATAGGCACCCACTTTCGAGGATAGATGATCTTTTTGACCAGCTTATAGGTGCATCAGTTTTCTCTCAGTTAGACTTGGCCACGGGGTTTCAATAGTTAAGGGTGGCCGAGGATAGTATAGATAAGACCGCTTTTAGAACTCTAGATGGTTTCTTCGAGTGGCTCGTTATGCCTTTTGGGTTGACGAATGCACCCACCTATTTTGTTGATCCAATGAGTAGGGTGTTTCGGGAGTTTCTAAATAAATTCATCGTGTCTTCGTTGATGATATTTTGATTTTCTCAAAGAGCAAGGAAGAGCATGCCTCACATTTAAGGGAAGTTTTAAAGATTCTCCATGCCACACCAGCTTAAGGCGAAGTTCTCCAAATGTCATTTTTGGAGAAAAGAAGTGAGATTCTTAGGGCATGTGGTCTCTAAAAATGGGATAACAGTGGATCCCTCAATAAAGTAATTGCAGTTCAAGATTGGCAAATTCCTAAGATTGCAACGGAGGTGAGAAGTTTTCTTGGACTGGCAGGATATTATAGGAAGTTCATTAAGGACTTCGCAAAGATATCAGCCCCACTCACCAGGCTGGACCAAGAAGAATCAGACATTTTCATGGGATGTAGATTGTGATGATGCTTTTCAGCGATTAAAGAGGGCTCTGACAACAGCCCCAGTCTTAACATTGCCCGATGGGAACAAGATGTTCACAGTATACACTGATGCATGTGGTACAGGGCTTGGTGCGGTTCTGATGCAAAAGGGAAGGGTATTATGTTATGGAGGTAGATAGCTAAGAGTTCATCAGAAGAACTACCCTACCCATGACTTAGAGCTAGCTGCCATAGTATTCACGCTTAAGACATGGCGTCATTATCTACTTGGAGAGAAGTTCGAGTTGTACACCGATCATAAATCTCTTAAGTACTTATTCTTGCCGAAGGATCTCAATTTGTGGCAACAAAGATGGATGGAGTTCCTAGCGTCCTATTACTTTGAGATTACTTATACCCCTGGCAAGGATAATGTGGTGGCAGACGCATTGAGTAGGCAGAGGGTGACGCTTAGACCTCTGTTAATGGAAAGGAAAAGCTTGGAGTTTATATTGACTTTTGATTTTAGATCCTCCACCGAGTTTATTCCTGGTTTATTGGCATCACTGGAGGTGCAACCTACTCTTTTGGATATGATAGGGACTTCACAACGAGAGGATCCACAGATTTCAGACATCTTGGATAGACTCAGTAGAGGGGAGACTTCTAGTCACCTCAGCAGATATTCCATAGATGATAAAGGGTGGTTACGACGAGATGGAATGCTTTGTGTTCCCCGAATTGGGAGTATGTTAAAGGCAGTCCTAAAGGAAGCCCATCACTCTAATATGATTATTCATCTAGGCGGTGATAAGATGTATAGAGATATGAAGAGGGTTTTCTTTTGGGCTGGGATGAAGAAAGATGTGGCAGAGTTTGTTTCTCAATGTTTAATTTTCCAGCAATTCAAAGCTGAGCAAAAGAAGCCCGATGGTTTACTTCATTCGTTGGAGGTCCCACAATGGAAGTGAGAGAGCGTTTCTATGGATTTCATTGACGGTTTTCCTAGATCTAGGACAGGCAACACCAGTATTTAGGTTATAGTAGACAGGCTTACTAAGAGCGCTCATTTCATTCCAGTAAAGAGTAAGAGGACAACAACATGGTTGGCAGCAGTTTACGTTCGTGAGATAGTACGTCCTCATGGAGTACCTTCCAGTATCGTAAGTGATCGTGACCCCATTTTCACCAGTGAATTTTGGAGGATCTTGCAAGAAGCATTAGGCACACAGTTATGTTTGAGCACCACTTATCATCCTCAGAACGATGGATAGACGGAGAGGGTGAACAGAGTTCTAGAGAATCTTTTGAGACTGTGTATCTTTGACCTCGAAGGGACTTGGGAAGAGCATCTTCCTTTAGTAGAGTTCGACTACAACAAAAGTTACCAAGCTAGTATTGGTATGTCACCCTTCAAAGCATTATACGAACGAACCTGTAGATCAACAACTTTTTGGTGGGAATCTACAGATAGGCTTTTACTTGGACCAGATATGGTGAGAGAAACGTCCGAAAAGATTGATCTCATTAGACGGCGAATGAAGACAGCTCAGGATAGGCATAAGTCATATACAGATAAGAGAAGGACTGATCTTGAGTTTGAGGTGGGAGACATGGTTTTCATCAAAGTATCTCCTTTGAGAAATGTGGTTCGCTTTGGATCTGTAGGGAAATTGTCACCAAGATTTGTAGGGCCATTTCCCATAACAGATAAGATTGGTCAAATGGCCTATAGAGTAAAGCTGCCAGAGAGATTATCCGGCGTCCATGATGTTTTCCACGTTTCTCATTTAAGGAAGTGCTTGCATGGTCCCGTAGAAGTAGTTGAGCCAAGTATGCTTGAGGAAGTAGAGGTAGAACAGGAGGTGACAGTCAGATGAGTCCCTACCCATATCCTTGGAACAGAAGTTAAGAAGCTACGCAACCGAGAGGTCAAGTTAATAAAAGTCCAATGGGGAGATAACCAAGATGATGCAACTTGGGAGTTCGAAGACAAGATTCACGCTTCGTACCCTTTTCTCTTCGAGGGTATGTTCTTAACTTCATTTTCAAAGCTTTTATTCATGCTTGTTTCTATCATTTAAATATATCCTATCGATCGAATCTTCGACCTTTAGGTAGGAAACCCATGGATGTAAACATGAGTTTGAGACATGTTATGTTTGATGGATGCAAGTGGTTGCTAGTGGATGCATATACACACATTCGGTAGTAGATCGGCTCAATCACTCTCATACTGCATATGGATGTGTGTGCATTTTTCTTCTTTTTAACAGATGAAAGTGGGTGTATCATCATATGGATGTTGCATTTGGATGAATGATTGTGCACACATATAGAACTTATATGATAATAGGATTGTTTGCATACATGTTGGATTCATGGCACTAACATATCTTGCATTAAGGAGGTCGACTGAATCAATGGACCGCCTGAACTTTTGCATTAGCGTAGGGACATATACACACACCTTTGCATTTGTTCATATAAGCATTAGAAACCCTTTAAGGACAATGGATGCCTGTGATTGATGGATGAGTAGATGGATGTGGATGTGGATGATAGGATATACATTCTTCTTGACTTAGAGATTTCGGGGACGAAGTCCTTTAAGTAGGGGAGAATGTAACACCCCGTAGTTTTAAAAAGACACTATAATGATAAATTAAAGAATACTTAATTATATATTCAGAATTAAGTAAAACGGGCTATGCCATTGTGTTCATCTCGGAATTCTGCTTAGGATAGACTCCAAGTTCGCATAAACCAGACACCGTATAAAGAAGTTATTAAGGTTTGAAGTTTGTATACACATAAAAAGAATATATATGAATAAAATAAGTCTAGAAATTCAAAACAGTTCAAAATTCAAGCAGAAAAGGGAAGCGGGAAATCTCCCGTCCAGGGGTGCCGACCCTTGGGTCGACCCCCTAGGGAGGGGATCGAACCCCCGCCACATCCGGGGCAGAATACCTGTTTCTGAATGTGGACTCCTTTCTTGACCAGATTAGTTGATTCTAGGCTATAAATAAGACCTTATTCATTCTAAATCAATGGAGAACTAGACGCTGCCTCTTCCTAGATTGAATATAGCCTATTCCTCTTCAACAATCAAGTTATTCAAGTTTAAGGATCTGTGATTCAACATCTGCAATTCTTCTTCTATTTTCTTAGATCCATTCAGTGCGAGTCTATGTTATTTTTGGATCTAAATACTTAAAAGATAATCTTAACATGTTTATGAACTGGATCTAAGCATGTGACTAATTGAATCATATCAGTCTGCCTGTATCTAAGTTATTTTGACATGACTATGAATCAGATCTAAGCCTATTTATCATAACAGATCTGCCATTGTTTGTATATATACTTCACTGATTAGATCTCATCATGCCTGTTTATGACCATGACACTATGCCTAATCAGTTTTATTATCACATGTACAACGGATCTGATCTTATATGCATATTTTGTCATTATGCCCAATGTTGTCACTATATGTTCATTTGTTGCTATGCCTATTTCTGCCGTCGTATATCAATTTTGCTATTATGTTCATTTCTGTCCTCTTCCCTCCTTCATTTCCCTTTTTTTTAGCCGGGCTACCTTCGAGCCAAGGCATACCGCTGAAATATGCGAACGCGTTGAATTGGGAACGAGGGGAAAACGTTAGAATTGGGGCATAACTTGAATTGGGAATTTGGGCATAACGTGAATCAAATACTTGAATATGGATTTGGGGCATAAACCAAATTGTGAGTAAAGATCTTAATTTGGGGCATATGGTTCATTATGAACATGACTTGGGAAAGGGGCATGAAAACCTATAATGAAACAGGTGTAATTGGTTAATAATGGAAATGCCTAGAATTACAATGATTTGAAATTGTACCTGCGTTTAGACACGAGGTTGGATTACACTTATGGTGGAAGCCTGCCTGGAACCGACCGACATGTCCAACGACTACAAGTGGTGAATCTAATGTGAGGGGTCTAAGTACATAAACACATGATGTGCTAGGACACGAGGTTAAGCCCGACTTGTGGAAGAAGTCTGCCTGGAACCGCCCGACATATCCTGCATCCACAAGTTGTAGGCTTAATGTGGGAGGTCTAGCATATTATAACCATAAATGAATATATGGTAATGAACTTGAATACTTAACCTAGTTGAATCCATAAGGATTGTATGAACATGTTAACTTGAGTAGGGTTTAAGTAAACTTTTTTGAAGATAGTGGGTGGGTTAAGTATATCTTGGGTTGGTGGGTAATATTTATATATAGGCCCACAAACTTGACCTGCGGGGTTATGCAATCTTTTACTATGGTATGGCATAACCTGTGGAAAACCTAGTGGGGATGCAAGCATAGGGGGAAGCTTGTATCATCTTGTGTGTGGGACCCGTTTCAGTTAGTAACCCATATGTAGGTATCAAACGAGTACTCCAAATTAGCTCGGAGTCGGGGAATGCTTACTGGGTTAATTGTAAGAGATCCAAAAGTGGGGACGGTGTCTGACAGCGCATTCCATCGGGGTCATGTGAGTGCATGACTCCGCCTGCTCGGGAAAATAAGATGTTGTGACATCAGTAGATATGCTTGTGCACATCCTGAAAATGAAGGGTTGCCACTTTAGGAAGTGATACATCCTATCGTGGGGCCAGCATAGGGTATCTACGAAGTAGGGAGCTGATCGATTAGGGTAGTAAGTAGGGTACATCTGGACTCCGGTATGTTTGGGAGTCCGTTATTATCCTTAGGGGTAACTCTGGTATGTTGGGCTACCTGTTGATTGTATGGGATTAAAACCTCTTACTAGAAGTACGCCTAACTCTACCATCTTGTAGTTGTTAGGGATCATCCTGTTCACATGATACTAGTATTGGTGCAGAGAGAAGGAAAGTGTTAGAGAAGCGCTATCTATTCTATCCTGTTTATCATGTTTACCTTGTCATACCTGCCTTATATGTTGTTATCTCTCTTATCTAGTTTATATGCCTGTCAGGATGCTTTTACTTATTTATATGCTAAAAGTAACTGGACTCGCCAGACTTATATCTGACCTATTTTGTTTCCTCTTCTTTCTCTTCCGTTCCCCACAAGTTTCTCAGGGTGGGAATACTCAAGCTTGATCGGGATTCTGCTTAGTTTTGCTTGGAGCTGCTTTGATGTACTGCTCGACTTTGTACCTTCTCTACTATGGCTAAGTTTTTAGGGATTATGCTTCTTTTATTACTGTACTCTGATGATTTTAGTGCGGGACAGAAATTTTAATGATTTACTGGGTTTTATGCATTTCAGACATAAAACGAATCAAACTTACCCGTAAAGGAAAGCCCGGATTGAGTTGAGAACAGGACAAATCAGAACAAAAATAGTAGAACATTTGATTGCTATTACAACAATTACATTAGAGTACAAGAATATAACAGAGTACGAATAAATAATATACATTTGATAAATATCAGAGATTTAAATTACAAAGAAGCGGAAAATTAATACAATGCATAGCGGTAATGTATTAACAAATATAACTGAAAGAAATACATGGATACAAAGTTTTCCAAATATAGTTCCAGTTGTAAACCAGGATCCTGTAAAGTAGAAATCTGCAAAACCAAAACTACTAGCTGCCCGTGTGGAAAATAGGGGCACCCAGAGTTTAGGTTAAAACAATAAACTCCAGGTCAGTCATGTGACTGGTGTGAGAACTAAAACAGTTATTAACTTGATTTTTAAGTTAAGTAAATCAAGGGACCACGCCGTATAACACGGAACGGGTTTACTCCACATGAATACTAGTGCATTAAAAAAAAAACAGCGCAATGCTTTTCAAAAAATGAAGCTATTATAGGACCCAGGTCCCATCACACAATGCAACGCAAGCCAGAGGATTGAGTTTTCCCTTATAATAGCCAAACATGCTTGGTAAGTGAAATTTTATCTTTTATTATTACTATAAGTGAAGAAATCAACTTCAAATATAAATGTATCAATCATAGACGGCATGGGTACCATATATCATGTCGCCATACTAGTTTTACAACTAAAACCGAAATGTCATATTGGAAGTTGTATTTCCATCATGAACCAAGGCAAGGGATCGTCCTTACCGGATGTAACAACCCGGAAAATCAGAACCAATTTAAATTTTTTTATTTTAGCAATTTTAATGGATTTTGAATGATTTAAATGAATTATTTTAAATAATAACATCGATAAATTTATTTTCGACGAAGTTAGAATGTATAAATTTATTTTAATTATATAACGAGCCTAAAATGGCGCGGCAGTTTGAAAATTCGATTTCTAATTTCAAATGAATATACAGAATTCAATATAAGTCGGAATTAGACGAAACAAGAAATATTTGAATCTGTTTAACAATATCTTTCTAACGGATGTAGGAAACCGAGATTTCGTTTTATAAATGGAAAGTTACGTCCAGTTTAAAATTCAGAAAAGTCGCTGTGGAATTTATATATATTTTAATATATATAATGACCCTTAAAAATAGCCATTTTGCAAACGACCTCCGTTTTTTATGAAACCACTTTTGTTGGATCCGGGATGTCCAATTATTGCTAGATTCCAATTTTCATAATTTTTGGGATCAATATGTGAGCGTGGCGAAGGAAAACGTGTTTTGTTAGTTTCGGTCAATTTGGATCGACCAGAAAATGGCCATTTTTCAAACGATCTTCAAATTTGACGAAATTAGTTTCGTTAGGACCGTATCATCAATACTAAGCTAGAAATAATTTTTCTGAAATTTTTAGAATCAGTATGTGGCCCCGGTAAATTGAAATGTACGTTTAAAATTCAATATAATGATTTATATTTTAATTTAAAGGAAAACTGATCGTAATTGCCGAATTGGCTTACTAAACATATCCCATTGTGTTCGAAATGGGGGTAGTTAGCTAGGGGCGACATTCGTTGGGTTTGATTTGGAGTTCGTATGGATATAGGGGTATTTTTGATATATATATATATATATATATATATATATATATATATATATATATATATATATATATGGGTCAAAACCCTTCATATCTCAACCCGTGGTCAACGAAGTCAACCTGCCACCATCAGGTCGTGAACGACGGAAATTGCCCCTTCGTTCTTGCCCTCCGATCTCCCTCCACACACAAAATCAGACCCTAGTTCTTTGGAAAATTTTGAAGAGCTTTCAGTGCTCTCCAAATCCATATAAACTTCGTCGTCTAACGCTGAGTATTCTACTCGAAAAGGGGACCCGAAGTCTCACCGTTTGTGCCAGAAATGAGGGTCAACGCCGCTGTCGAGCTGAACAAGGGGGTTGCTGGAGGTGCGCCTCTCCGAGCCCTTCCACTTCGCGCTGCCCGATTGTCAGCAGATGCTCCAGATTGGAAGCAAAGTCAAACCCTAGGATTGAACAGGGTGGAAATCGCAACGACCGTGAATACTGAACGAGGAAGATGATTAAAACGGTAACTTTTTTTTCTGTTATTTTAGACACTGTTAATTAAATTAATTTCATTTTAATTAATACGAAAAGTAGTTAACGCGTTGACTGTCATATCTTTCTCATACGAGGGCCAAATCGCGCGAAACTGGATCCGTTGCGATCGTGGGGACGAGGGCTTCACAACAAAACTGACCGCGTCCAAAACGGAGCATGTTAGAATTTTAGACAAATTCAGACCCGAACGGCGGTGAAATTCAGAAGTAAAAGAACCAATGTGAGAACTCCTCACTAAAATTATTTCTGTATAGTTATTTATTTTATAAATTCATATATGAACTGCTCCCCGTCGTCCACAGACCATGGACGACTTATTTGGTTGTGTGTTCTATTGATTTGTTTGTGTGAATTTGGTTTGTGATGTGGAATGGAAAACCAAAATATTCATGTGTTGAATAAAACATTTTATCGTTAAAAATATAATTTTTAACGAGTATATGAATAAAATAAATATTCATTTACAAATTGAACGATTTGTTTATGTACACCCATTTGTCTGATATTGATTAGGACGATAAATTTTACACATCGCCCAACTGCACAAATAAAATCTGTATTTGTTTATTGAAACCCCACACGGGTGTTGGGATGATATTTGACCTACACTAATCCCAGTTGTGTAGTGGTATGTCGATCGTTGTGTTGACAGATTGTGTAAGCGTGAATTATTTATATTTAATGCTTATGCAGTTGTGTAGTGCACTCAGGATGATGGTTGATTATTTATCATTGCTGTTATGTACATGTGTTGTATAAAATCCATATAAATCACATTATATGGTAATTGACTGTGTCTGATTCCAGTTCAGAAAGAATGGATATTTTAAAATAACGAATATTTTAAAATAATATTCTGTAAAAGATCAAAATCTGATTTTGATGTCCGATTTGGGATGGACACGAATATATTTAAATATATAAAGCCGTGTTGATTAAATTAACGCCATTTTGACGTGAACGATGTTTATATCGATTATATTCATTTTTATAACGAATATCGAAAAGGAAATGGTTTCAAAATCTAATGTTTTGAAAATATCATCATTTATATGTTAATGATATGGAATATTCAATTTTGATTAAAAATTGAATATGAAGTTGAAATCGTTTTGAAAACGAACTTAAAACGATTTATAAAATACGTTTTAATTTGAAATCGATGTAATATATATAATATATATATTAAATATATTAAATGGCCTGAATAGAACGCACCGCGCCGCTACTGTTCTCGAATTTCGACCATTGACTTCGAATTGACGTTACGGGAGATCCGACCGTTGGATTCTACTGAAACCGGGACCATTGGGCTCGTATCGAAAAGAGCTCTTTAACGAATATGAGAAATTTAAAATCTAACAGTTGGATTTGGAATTATGTCCAAATCAAATTTGGAAAAGGTCATTGTAAGTGCAGTTCGATGACTGTTTATGGAAATCGTCTGTACGGGCCTTGATGAAATTATTAAGAATATTAATAATTTGTGTAAAATCATATTAAATGATTTGGAAAGAATTAGGGTGAAAAATTCCATATTTGAAAAGATAAAAATATATTTTTATCGAAATGAACTAGTTATGAACTAGAATTATAATCCAATATTTTGAAACAAATAGATTGGATTTGAAATGGTTTCAAAAATAACCAGAATTTCCAATATATGAATTGGAATGGATTTGAATCGAAATTATCTTCGGAATATTTCGATATTGAATTCCGTGATTATACAGACATTGTGGAGGAATTTGGAAGATATATATATATATATCGTTATTCCAATACGATATTTGTTGATTTCAAAATTTGATATTGAATATAAGCCGATATATTTTCTATTCAGAGCCTTGTATTTAATATCAAATGGGATTTTGGGTTTGTCGTGAACGTTGTCTTCACTAACACTGTTCTTAAACCCAATTGAGAAAAGATTAAATCTTTTTATTAAGATTTAATGAAATTTACCAATTAATTAATAGTTAATTGGAATTGAAATGGAATGTGAATTTGGGTTTGTAGTGAATGGTATCTTTAAAAATACTGTTCTTAAACCCAATGGAGTTAAGAAAATTAGAAACTAACTGGAGATTAGCTAAGTTGGATGGTTTCCTGGGTATTGATCTGATGTTGGTTTCGGCCTTCGGGATCAATACTTAGGGAATTGTTCTCTTACTAATTTACGGTTAGAGACTGATGGAATGTGATTTTGGTTTTATCGTGAACCGTGTTTTAAATGACGTTGGTTCTTTAACCCAGTTAAAGACATGATATGATTTTCAAAGTTATTCAATCATTAATATTGATTTATGGGTAGCTTAAGACTAAGTGGAGTTTTAATGAATCTTTAATTAGATTGAAAGATGAATATGATAATTTAAATTATCAAATTCGGGAAATGATCGAGAATGGAGTATCACCTGTTTTGCTCCAAGCGATAGTTAAATCTTTAATTAGTTTTGAACGTGAGATGGTAATTAATTTTACCGATAACACCATGGTGTTAGATATGGAGTATTGCCAGTTTTGCTCCATGGGATGAATAGGTTGGAATTGGGAAATTAAATAAATGATTACTTCGGTAAGGTTCGCCAATCCCGACGAGTTTGGAAAACCTTATTTTGGTTTAAATTTTGAGAAGAATATTTGAATAAAAGAATATTTTGAATTGGAATGAGGTGTATGTTGTGTTTGTGTAGCACTTGTTTATTATGTACGCGAGTTATTCGGAAAGGCCGGGTTTATACCCATTCTGAATAACTGATACGACGATATGTCGACGATGAAGATGGTGGTTGAAGACCGGAGGTCTTCACATCGTTTGGATGATTACTGATGTCTTGATTGGGTTGTACACCCAAGACAAGGTAATAAGTGGTGATCGTCCAGACGAACTTGGAGATCGACTGGATATGCGAGGACCTCTCTCCTGTATTGGACATATGGGACGAGGAATAAGGTGCCTTCGGTTTCGTTCCGACCCAGAACGAACTTGTAAATGGACTGTGTGTCTGACATTGGATTTCATTCTGTGTGATTGATAGACATGAGTTGCATGGCGTGAATTACCTGTGTGGCATGCTGAGATGCAAATGATCAAGGCTTCTGTTGAAAAGCAGAGTCTTGTGGTTGATGATCAAAGCACGGCTTTAATATAGCATAGCTTTGTGTAGCGTTAATTCGCGAGCCTCACACCCCGGTGAGAACCAGAAACGGGAGGGGACCTCAGGGAGGACATGCGTTTCTGTAACGACCCAGAAATTCAGCGACCTTGATTATCCGATATATAACACATATCGTACATCAAGAGTCGAAAATACCGGATGGTTAATGAAAGAAAATAGATGGTGAGAATAGATAAGATAGAAACTTATATAATAGAAGAAGAAGAAGAACATCATCAGAGTAAACACGAATCTCACAGCGGAACGAATAAAATATAACAAACTTTTGAAATACAAATAGTATATGTATACAATAACATTGTAGAGTACAACACTTACAACAACAGCGGAAATAAGTAATAGCTATATAATCCTGAAGCCTCCTGCTCCAAGCTCTCCAAGTGCATCTGTAAAATCCCGACTACTTGACTACCGTACAAATTTAGGCACCCAAGAGTTTAGGGAAACAAAACAAAATAAACTCTGGGTTAGTCATGGGACTGGTGTGAATAAACTCCAAACACTTGGTTTAACTTAGGATATCTCATAAGACCACGCCGTAAAACGGAACGGGTTTTTCCCTTGCGAGAATCTAAACAACTTTGTAAACAATATCCTTCTGATATTATAATAATGTCTAAGTACAAATAGATATCAATCTAGCAGAAACGCTTGCATCTCATGCTCTACATATATAATGTATAATCATAAACCGCAGGGGCTTATTGGATGATTGGATTTCCAACTATGACAAGGTATGGAACCACCTTCCGATCAGTGTACTCTAGGAACGATACACTGGAGTTCAACAAGAACATCTTGCAACTCAGCCACACATGACCGACCACTCATTTCGCTTGAGTGTATCGAATGTATATCACCAACGGTTGGGATCAGCAACTGTTTCCCGTATATGTATATATATATATATATATATATATATATATATATATATATGGGACAACATTGATAGATTAAAGAAGCAAATGAATATTCTCTAGATAGATGATTATACACCCTACTTCGGAGCGACTGACTTAGCCATGCTGCCTGCCCAATTTTTTTCATTTACCGGATGTGAGGCTAGAAGCTACGCTTAAATTTTTACATATCATATCTTCATTTACTTGGAATACCACATCGTCATACCCGCCAAATCATTATCGATTTCCCTAACAGTATCATGGGTATGAAGCTAAGAGAAACAAATTCCTCCGCCACCAAACATAATACGTTTGAAGACATCAACATATATGATTCGTTAGGAATACTCTGTCAGACATTCGTCCATACAAGCTGTCCTGGGACTGGACAAACCGAAGGCACTATTCCGTACATCCAACTTAGGCAATCGTTATCTAAGATTTATACAACAGCCCTTGCACTTTACTCCGTCTTCAATATATTCAGCATACTTTATTCGCAACGCTTATGCCAATACGGAATGGTTCTTTGGATAATAATCCAACCGGTCTCTCCATATTAACAACGTAAAGTGGTCAAAACTTTGATAGTCGGTGATTTAACTATCGAATGAAAACATGTCCGTGTACACACAACGATCTTATTTCCAAATAGAATTTTCGATCCAATCATCAAACATATATATACACACACACATATATATATTCCTATTTACTTATTTTCTATGTTTAGAAAATATATGTTATTAACACTGGAAAACATTTCCATAGCTTATTTACGTATCACTATCCTTCCACAACTATCAGTCCCTAACTGTAACTAGCAAGAGAACAACTTCCTAAGTAAAAACCCCGAAGGCCGAACCCAACATCAGATTGATACTCAGGAAATCATTCTACTTACTAATTCTAGTCAGTTTCTAATTTTGTTTAACACTATTTGATTAACTCTTATTCGAATAACTAATATTCGATTAACTTCTATTCAAATAACTCTAATTCGATTTACTCTAATTCGATTAACTTAATTTGATTAACTCCCTTCGAATAACTAATATTCGATTAACTCATTTTCTTTATAAAGATTTCCCTTTTTATAACGTTTATTCATTTAAAAAGATTTCCTTTTTACAACGTTTATTCATTTATAAAGATTTCCTTTTTATAACGGTTCTTTACTTTATAAATGTCCTTTTAATAACGTTTCCCTTTTTATAACGGTTTCCTTTTAATAACGTTTTCCTTTTCTATAACGTTTTCCCTTTTACAACATTTTCCCTTTTTTAACATCCTATTCCGTTATAAATAATTTCCTTTTTTAACTCTATTTATTTTCTAAATAAATATTTCTTTTTCCATACCATTTATTTTCTAAATAAATATTCCTTCTATAAAATCCTTCGATTTTATAAATAAATTCATTTTCAATATAACTTTGAAAATTCCCTTTTCTACATTTTCGTATTTCGTATGGTATTTAAAATAACGTATAACCATGATTACTATCAACCAAGCACACATAATCAGCACAGATTATATAACACATCATATATCACAATATATGAAAAACAGTAAAATAAATGTTGAGGAATCCAGTCAGATTCCTCCAACCTATTTCCCTGCATCCACAGTTGTTAAACAATATAGATAACATCACATTCATTTCAAGAAGAAATATTCTGATCGACAGAATTAATATTTAATAATGATATATATATATATATATATATATATATATGTGTGTATATATATATATAACCATAACTGTGTTTTCAATCAATTATTTAATAGTCCATCTAAACAGTCCATACACAACAATCAAATCAATATTTATCCTAAATAAAGTACAGTTTATAAAAATATAAACTGAACAGAGTTAGTGAGTTTTACTCACATTGGACGATCATCGTTAATAACGATAACCATCGCTCGATTTGATTCAGACGGACAATTTATTTTGTTATAAATTGTAACAGACACCAATCTACTCCCAGTCAGTTCCATTGTGTAGCCGTCGTTCATACGATCCTGTCGGATCCAGTTTTGTCGCATTCTGATACCGTATGATAGTGTTATACATTATACAAGTTATACAATTATTAATTAAAAAAATTGATTTTTCTTTAATAAAACTTTTGGGCTTAACCTTTCAATTCCGGCCCAATGCCACATCATAAAGCCCGCGTCCTCAATTCTTTACTTCTCCTTCTTCACCGATCAGCAGGCAAAATCCCGTTCTCAGACCCACCATTACCGAGTCTTATTCGATCCCAACTCCATCATTCCTTCACACATTCCAACACATCCTCCTCTGATTCATCTCCTCAAACAGTTCTCAGAAAAACCCCTCTGGCTCCTTACCGAATACCATCTACAACTTCACCATTAACCACCAACGCAATACTACCTTACTAAATACCGAACCACATAGTTTGAAAACTTATCTCCTTCTAGTGTCCAAAACTGCCATCGTATTCACTTGATCAAAACCATAATCCAACTTCACTTTTCTCCCATCTTCACGGTATCCGAACCCCATCAACATAGCAGTGTTCTCCTTTATTTCACACAGTACACCCCTTTCGTTGTTCAGCAACAAATAAAAACCCGTCTCCTTCGTATAACGGCCCATCAATATCAACACTTCACCCCAGCGTCGGTTTTCACCTTAGGCCGCCAGATTCACCAAAGCCGTGACCAAACATGCGCCTCCCCACCAGAAAACACCTCACTTCCTTCACTCTGATCAATTTCCCCCACGTCGTCGCCCAAAAACCCAAACCTTGTCTCCGCTGGAAAGGAGCAGCGAACCCAAAAAGGAGTTCGAACTTGAAGAAAAATGCATGGCCGTGAAGAGCAAACCAAGACAAGTTCGAATATATAGGTCTAGGGATTTTATGGATTTTCTTTGATTTGTTTTAGATTTTTGAAGTAGTCGATTTTCGGTTTGAGGATTTCTTGGTGGCGGCCGTTTTTTGTGTTGTTTACTGAAGACGCTGTATTAGGTTTTAAGGGATTTTAGTGGTATATTTATAGGCATTTTTGTTTCGATTTGTGTGGAGAAGATGATCTCCATGTTTGGTTTTTGGCTTTAGAAACTTGCGGCTGGGAATTTAAGAAAGTGTGGCTCCCTTTTGATCACAAACGAAATTTGAAAAATTTAGTGAAGGGAATATTCTTGGAATATTCTTTTGTTAATTCGTTTCACGTTTAAGACTAACACAAAAAAAATCTCTAAATTGAGATCAAATACTTATTCCTAGTATAAAAAGATATTTCGGATCCAATGGGACAGGTTTCGTCGAATTCCGACACTGTTTGCGAAAACCCTTTAGAAAATATCGATGAAAAACACCAAGCATTAATTCCTTAAAATTACAGAAAAAATGCTAAAAATATGAGGCCTTGACGTTTCACTAGATCTCTTCCTAAGGTTTCGTATGAAACTTGTTTCGTTGAATTTGGGGTTCGTTTGACAAGTTAACCATTCAATAAAAGTTACCCCTGTCTAAAACGTATAAATGGTTAACTCAAAACAAGGCGTTTTTGGCCACCAAAGTCACATACGTCATTGGTTTGCCGCGAAACTTGACTTTCTTATAATGATAAATTAATACCAACCCAATGGTACACACTTCGTCGCATTCCGAGACTGTTTCCCGGTACGCTATTTTCTACGCACCCCAAGTGCTGTTTTGGACGCCTAAATATCCAATGTCCAAAAATAACAAACCATATATCTATCCTGACTCTAAACGTCAATACGAATTCATTGGAATTCATTTCGTAGCTTAATTCGATAGTTATCTCAAGTTATCGATAAATTCCTTTCGAATCGAATTAAATAAATTAATTAAATCGTTATTATTCCATAGCGACTTTTTCTAAAAATTGAATTGGACATAGCTAACAAATTTAAAAGACGGAATCCCGATTTTTCTCTTCCATTGGAAAAATATATCTTAACAGATTCATGCGTTTCTTGTTTCACAGAAATCCGACTTAAAACGAATTCTGTATATTCGATAAAATTTCGAATCGCCAAATTACGAACTGCCGCGCCATTATGGCTCGATTATAATTATATTATAATTAATACGTTCAACTGTCATTTAAATAATATATTCGTCGTTTAAATAATTAAATAAATTAATTATTACATCGTAAAAATACGGGTCATTACATTCTTCTACCCTTAAAAATAATTTCGTCCTCGAAATTGCTAAGCTAGAAAAATGCTACTAACTCTACTAACTAGATCTAAAAATATATCGGTTTACTTTTTTAACTTCAGTTTCAACTGAACAATTTAATTCTAATTAAATTATCAATTCATTCTGGATAACTAAAATTTTCAAAAATCCTGAAAATTTTCTAACACTTCAAATTTTCGGAAAATTTCGCCAACACCTCCTTTGTATGGCTCAATACGTCAAACCACAACTCGCCTCTCGAGGCCATCTCCAACCCAAAAGAAAATCAAACAGCCAAGCGGCTTGCAATTCGGTTCATAAAAATCTCATACCCAATATAAATATAAACTTGTACCTTTTTGTCGGGCATATCATAATATTCTTTCCTTCAGCTACCCATTCAACATATATAAATGTCATTCCAATCAACTTATCCTCAAACTAAATCATTTGGTTCTATCCACGCCAAATTCCGTTCAAACTCCAATATCCAATTTCAAACTTTTAACTCATCAATCTCAATCCCATTTCAGATTATATTTAACTTTGTCTAAGTTAAATTCAAATTTATTTATTCACTTTCATTAATTTTAACCTATTTACTTCATAAGTTAAATTTTATTCCAGAATTTAAATTCCTGGGTTTATTTCAAATCAATTTGGAATCATAACGCCAATTCAAAACCTTTGAATTTCTAAACAACTTGTTTTCGCAAAACATTTCAAAAACAAAATCTTTGGTAGTAATCCGTCACTTGGAAACTCGAAAATGAACACTGATGATGTGGCCACACTCATCAGGGTTATTTTCCAGTGATACAAGTGAGTTCAATACTATATCACTTTAAAAACCATTTCTTAAACTACTTCCATTTTGAAATCAGTTCAAAATATCCTTCACAATCCTTTTGAAAAACAATTTAAAATCTCGCAGGATTTTAAAATTCTCATATATCATACTTATATGAATCCTGATTGGTTTTTCTATAACCATTTCACTTTTTATAATCTTATTCGATTATAATAACAACCAACACATCCAATATATATTATAATTCGAATATATATACTTTCCTTATATCAATATATATTTTGGGTAAAACTATTTCATTTACCCTCCTTTCAAAACATACCGTGTCGGTCCATCGTATTCAAGCATTTTGAAACTCATACCGATAAAGTGGATCAAACTGATCGACCAGAGTTCATAAGCCACTCAACCAATAAATCTCCACAATATAAAACTATTTTATATTAAATAACATATACACGCTCATATATATACACTCGAATTCAATCTAGGGTATTACTAACTCCATCCCTACTGAGTTACGCCACAGAGCCAAGGTATAACTTAACCTTTGCTCTGATACCAACTGCAACAACCCAGAAATTCAGCGACCTTGATTATCCGATATATAACACATATCGTACATCAAGAGTCGAAAATACCAGATGGTTAATGAAAGAAAATAGAGGGTGAGAATAGATAAGATAGAAACTTATATAATAGAAGAAGAAGAACATCATCATCAGAGTAAACACGAATCTCACAGCGGAATGAATAAAATATAACAAACTTTTGAAATACAAATAGTATATGTATACAATAACATTGCAGAGTACGACACTTACAACAACAGCGGAAATAAGTAATAGCTATATAATCCTGAAGCCTCCTGCTCCAAGCTCTCCAAGTGCATTTGTAAAATCCCGACTACTTGACTGCCCGTACAAATTTAGGCACCCAAGAGTTTAGGGAAACAAAACAAAATAAACTCTGGGTCAGTCATGGGACTGGTGTGAATAAACTCCAAACACTTGGTTTAACTTAGGATATCTCATAAGACCACGCCGTAAAACGGAACGAGTTTTTCCCTTACGAGAATCCAAACAACTTTGTAAACAATATCCTCCTGATATTATAATAATGTCTAAATACAAATAGATATCAATCTAGCAGAAACGCTTGCATCTCACGCTCTACATATATAATGTATAATCATAAACCGCAGGCGCTTATTGGATGATTGGATTTCCAACTATGACAAGGTATGGAACCACCTTCCGATCAGTGTACTCTAGGAACGATACACTGGAGTTCAACAAAAACATCTTGCAACTCAGCCACACATGACCGACCACTCATTTCGCTTGAGTGTATCGAATGTATATCACCAACGGTTGGGATCAGCAACCGTTTCCCGTATATATATATATATATATATATATATATATATATATATATATATATATATATATATATGGGACAACATTGATAGATTAAAGAAGCAAATGAATATTCTCTAGATAGGTGATTATACACCCTACTTGTAACGACCCGGGTTTTCGAGGATCTTGGTTATCTGATATACGACACATATCGAACATCCAAGGATCGAATATAACCGAATTGTTAATGAAAGAAGTTAGAGGGTGAGGAAAGATAAGATAGAACTAATAGAATAGAAGAAGAAGAAGAACATCATCATCAGAGTAAACACGAATCTCACAGCGGAACGAATAAAATATAACATAACTTTTGAAATAAAAACAGTATGTATACCATAGCACTTATCAGAGTACAACACTTACAACACAGCGGAAAATAATAATAGCTATAGAATCCTGAAGCCTCCTGCTCCATGCTCTCCAAGTATATCTGTAAAATCCCGACTACTTGACTGCCCGTACAAATTTAGGCACCCAAGAGTTTAGGGAGAACAAAATAAATAAACTCCGGGTCAGTCATGGGACTGGTATGAGTAAAACAGTTTAAAACAGTTTGAACAAGTAAACGATATCTCATAAGACCACGCCGTATAACGGAACGGGTTTTTCCCTTATGAGAATCCAAATTATCTTTATATCAAAACCATTTGATATTATAATAATGTCTATCAACCATAATATAATAATCATCTAGCAGAAACGCTTTCATCTCACGTTCTACATATATAGTATACAATCAAAACCGCAAGCACGTATTAGGTAATGGATTTCCAACTATGACAAGGTATGGAACCACCTTCCGATCAGTGTACTCTAGGAACGATACACTGGAGTTCAACAAGAACATCTTGCAACTCAGCCACACATGACCGACCACTCATTTCGCTTGGGTGTATCGAATGTACATCACCAACGGTTGGGATCAACAACCGTTCCCGTATATATATATGGGACAACATTGATAGATTAAAGAAGCAAATGAATATTCTCTAGATAGGTGATTATACACCCTACTTCGGTGCGACCGACTTAGCCATGCTGCCTGCCCGATTTCAGTCATTTACCGTATGTGAGGCTAGAAGCTACGCTTACTTTCCATTCATTGATAACACGATCACTTTGAATGCCACATTATCAGATCCGTTAATCATTAGTTGGTTTATACAAATATCCTGGATGTTATGCTAAGGGATAAATCCGTTGCAACCATATATATTTATACAGACCAACCCATTCGATCATTGGAAATACTTTGTCAGACATTCGTCCATTTACGTTCGTTCTAGGACTGAACGAAACCGTAAGCACTATTCAGTACATACATCCTAGGCAATCTCTACCTAGGACTTATACAACAGCCCTTGCACTTTACTCCGTCTTCAATTTTCTTTGGCATATTCACATCGCTTATGCCAATACAGAGTGGTTCTTTGGATAAGAATCCAAACGGTCTCTCCATATTAACAACGTAAATATGGTCAAAACTTGATAGTCCGTGATTTAACTATCAATGAAAACATGTCGGTGTACAAACAACGATCTTATTTCCAAATGGAGTTATCGATCAAATCACCCAACATATAAATAAATAAATAAATATATACACATATATATATATATATATTTATATTTCCTTATTTTCTATGATTAGAAAATATACGTTATTAACATTGGAAAACATTTCCAATCCTCATTCACACATCACTACCATTCCACAACTATTAGTCCCTAACTGTAAACTAGTAAGAGAACAATTCTCTAAGTATAAACCCCGAAGGCTGAAACCAACATCAGATCGATACTCAGAAAAACCATTCAACTTACTAATCTCTAGTCAGTTTCTAATTTCGTTTAACTCTACTCGACTAACTCGATTAACCTTCGAATACCATATTCGATTTACTAACTTTCGAATACCATATTCGATTAACTCTATTTGATTAACTCTAACTGGTTAACTCCAACTGATTAACTCTAACTGGTTAACTCAAATTCGAATAACTTATATTCGATTAACTCCTTTTAATAACATTTATCCATTTATAAAGATTTACTTTTAACAGCGTTTAATCACTTATAATGTTTTCCTTATAACAGCGTTTAATCACTTATAATGATTTCCTCATAACAGCGTTTAATCACTTATAATATTTTCCTTATAACAGCGTTTAATCACCTATAATGATTTCCTTATAACATCGTTTAATCACTTATAATGTTTTCCTTATAACAGCGTTTAATCACTTATAATGATTTCCTTATAACAGCATTTAATCACTTGTAATGATTTCCTTTGTAATCCTATTTATTTTCCAAATAAATATTCCTTTATCACTTCACTTCTATTCATTAGATCCTCATTATAAATTTATAAGTGAATAAACTTCTCAGTGTTAATCCCGAAGGCCGAAACCAACATCAGATCAACACTCTGAAATTTACTAAACTCAATCAACGTAGAACAAGTTCCAATTACTCAAAAACCATACCCTATCCTCTTTAACACTTTTAACTCGATTCTATTTATTTTCTAATAAATATATCTTTTATAAAATCCTTTGATTTTATAAATATTTCATTTTCAATATACGTTTTGAAAATCCCCTTTTTAAATCCCAGTATTTCTTACGGTATTAAAATACCAAACAACAGTGATCGATATCATTCAAACACACGTATTCCACAACAGATTATACATCACATCATACATCACAGTATATGAAACAAAACAGTATTCTATATATTGAGGAACCCAGTTGGGTCCCTCCAACCTGTTCCCCGGCATCACAGATGTTAAATCATATACTCAACCTCGATTTCATTTTGATATGAAATATTTTGATATACAACATCAATATATATATATATATATATAACGAATTATATATATATATATATATAATTTCAACTAACTGACTAGCATTTCAATCAAAAAAATCAACACACAGCAATCAACAAACAATTATCAGTTCTAAGAATACGTTATAAAAATATAATTGTTCAGAGTTGGTGAGTTTTACTCACTTTGGTAGTTCATCGTTAAAGAACGATAAACTGTTATTTGATTTGAATCAAACAATTTAATTCGCCGTAAATCCAAACGAGCTCCCATCCACTTCCAGTCAGCTCCATTGGGTAGTGTCCGTCCATACGATCCCATCGGATCTTGTTTCGTCCAATTCTGGTACCGTATGAGTTAGATACGATAATTTCAAGTTAGTGTACATTTTAAAATAAAATAAAAATAAAATTAAACTAATAAAATTCTTGTTTGGGCTTTACCAAAAATCGGCCTATTCTTAATTTTAGAGACCCATACCCTAACACTTCTCCTTCTCCAAATTTTCCGCACCCGACTCTTCTTCATTAAAATTTGAAACAATTAAATCCAAAGTTTTCTTTTTTCCTTCTAGGCTTCATAAATATTGAAATCAGCCCAACCCCTTCATACTTCGGCCCACTCAAACTTCAAAAGCCCATTTCTGACTTCAGCCCATGACTACCCCAACCCGTTATCTCATTTAAAAACCCACTCGTTAACACTCCACCGGCCACTCCTTCCTTATCTATAATCTGTCCTCTATATATAATATTTCCACCATGTTTCCCAACACAACTATCCCAAACCCCACTCGCACACGTGTGCTCACAAACTCCCTCCAACTAAAATCACCAAACATGTATACTGTGTGTGTGCCTCTCAAGCAAAGACGTAAACAATCTCTCCCCTATATTTTTTTCACGTTTTGATTGCTTCCGCATGTTCCTGTAAAGCAGGAAAACGTTTTTGTTTACTAATTCCTAATAGACTTCTAAAGTAAATTATTAACAACTAATGAAGGCCAACAGTTTATATTATATCACATCTTTCTACCTTTATCCCGTATCCGTTCCTTCTTGTGCTAGTTCCTCAATACCACTTCGTTATTGAAGCTCCTTCATGTATAAATCTCGCTCCACTTCAACACCGGACTGCTGCGCCTCCCACCGCATTCATCTCCTCCCCAAAACATGCGCACACCCCCAGTATTTTACCTCCACCGTGAGTACCACTTCCCCATTATTTCAAACGCAAGCACCCCTTGAACCCTATTCGCTGACCGCGTCTACTTGCCAAAGTCACAACTAGTATCAGCCTCCTCCCTCGCCGGTAGGCTTCAGCCCTAGGTGCTGCGGCGACTTTCCACTACAGGAAAAACCTAGTCGAGTTTAAAAAGAAAGCTACTCCGTTGAAGGCTGTCCATTCCCTTTTCATATATATATATATATAAGCCCTTTGATTTAGTATTTCGCTTTGATTATTTTACATCTCGAAAATTTCTGTTTTGAGGAAATACGATGGCAGCGGAAATGGTTTCGACCTAAGGAGAAAGAGAAATTAGGTTTAAGCCTTTATTAAGGGTTATTTATAAGGATGAAACCGGATAGGATTTATTAATAAAATAATATATCCATACTTAACCGTGAAGCTTCTTGTGAAAACAAACCCTTACGATCACTATTTTTGGCAAACTAAGCTATTCCTAGCATAAAAAAATATTCCGGATCCAATGGGACAGGTTTCGTTGAATTCCGACACCGTTTGTAAAAATCCCTTAGAAAATATCGATGAAAAACACCGAGCATTAATTCATTAAAATTACAGAAAAAATCCTAAAAATATGAGGCCTTGACGTTTCACTAGACCTCTTCCTAAGGTTTCGTATGAAACTTGTTTCGTTGAATTCTGAGTTCGTTTGACCAGTTAACCATTCAAATAAAGTTACCCCTGTTTAAAACGTATAAATGGTTAACTCAACATAAGGCGTTTTTGGCCACCAAAGTCACATGCGTCATTTGTTTGCCGTGAAACTTGACTTTCTTATAACGATAAATTAATACGAACCCAATGGCACACACTTCGTCGAATTCCGAGACTGTTTCCCGGTACGCTATTTTCTACGCACCCTAAGTGCTCCTTTAGACACCAAATTTTTCAATGTTCAAAAATAACAAACTATATATGTTTTCTGACTCTAGACGACGGTACGAACTCAACGGAACTAGTTTCGTGGCTTAATTCGATCGTCTGCTCAAGTTATAGTCAAAAACCCTTTTAAATCGAATTTAAATTATTAATAATTCCATAACGACTTTTCTAAAATTTGATTTGGACGTAAATCAAAATCTACATGACGAAATCCCAATTTTTCTCTTCCAATAGAAAAATATACTTCACTAGCTCCGTACATTTCTTGTTTCACAGAAATCCGACTTAAAACGAATCCTGTATATTCGGTTGAAGTTCAAATCGCCAAATAGCAAACTGCAGCGCCATTTCAAGCTCGATTTTAATTATAATATAATTATACGTTCTAACATCGTCGATTAAATAATATATTCGTTATTTAAATAATGAAATAAGTTAATTATTACACCGTCAAAAATCCGGGTCATTACATTCTTTCCCCCTTAAAAATAATTTCGTCCCCGAAATTGCTAAGCTAGAAGACGACCCTATCTACTGGGTAAATATTTATCGGTTTTCCCCTTAACTTCAGTTTCAACTGAACCAATTAATATCGACTAAAATATTAATTTATTCCGACTAACTAAAATTTTCAAAAATTCTGAAAATTTTCTAACGCCTTTAATTTTCGGAAAATTTCGCCATAACCTCCTTTGTACCGGCTAATACGTCAAATCACAGCTCGCCTCTCTAGGCCTTCTCCAACCCAAAAGAAAATCAAATAGCCAAACGGCTTGCCAAATCGGCTCATAAATCACCAAACTCATATGAATTATAAACTTGTACCTTTTTATCGGGCATATCATTATATCCTTACCATCTGTTACCAATTCAGCACATACCAGTGCCATTTCAATCAAACTCAAATCGCTTTTATTTCCCACACAACCATTCGTTTATACCTGAGTCGAATTCAATTTCAGATTATTCTCTAATCAAATCCAGTTTTACTTAACTTATCTCAAGTTAAATTTCTAGTTTATTATTCACTTTTACCATCTCACCCTAATTAACTTCATTAGTTAAATTTTAATTCCAAAATTTAAATTCCTGGGTTTTCAAATCGATTTGAAATCATAATGCCAATTCAAAACCTTTAAATTTCTAAACAACTTGTTTTCTCAAAACAAATTCAAAAACAAAACCTTTGGCAGTAATTCGTCACTTACAACTCGAAAATCACACCGACGATGTATCGATCCATCCTCGGAATTATTTCCCAGCGACTGAAGTGAGTTCAATACAATATCACTTTCAAATTAAAAAACATTTTCAAAATATCCCAGGAACTTAAAATTTCCTTATTTAAATTCCTAATTCTGATTTAAATTCAGATTTAATTCATCTTATTTCATATACTTCACTTATATGAATCCTGCTTAGTTATTTATAACCATTTCACCTTTATAATCTTATTTGATTATACTAACAACCAATACAACCAATTATACTATGTTAATTTCAAAACATATCATGTTGGTTCATCGTATTCGAGCGTTTAGAAACCCCTATCGATATTGTGGTGCCCCACTATCGACCAGAATTCATAAGCCACTCAACCAATAAATCATCACAATATAAAACAAATTTTTATATCAAATAACAAATACGTTCACTCGTATATATAAACTCAAACTCAATCTAGGGTATTGCTAACCCCATCTCTACTGAGTCACGCCACAGAGCCAAGGTAAAACTTAACCTCGCTCTGATACCAACTGTAACGACCCGGGTTTTCGAGGATCTTGGTTATCTGATATACAACACATATCGAACATCCAAGGATCGAAAATAACCGAATTGTTAATGAAAGAAGTTAGAGGGTAAGGAAAGATAAGATAGAACTAATAGAATAGAAGAAGAAGAACATCATCATCAGATTAAACACGAATCTCACAGCGGAACGAATAAAATATAACATAACTTTTGAAATACAAACAGTATGTATACCATACCACTTATCAGAGTACAACACTTACAACACGGCGGAAAATAATAATAGCTATAGAATCCTGAAGCCTCCTGCTCCAAGCTCTCCAAGTATATCTGTAAAATCCCGACTACTTGACTGCCCGTACAAATTTAGGAACCTAAGAGTTTATGGAGAACAAAACAAATAAACTCTGGGTCTGTAACACCCCACCTCCGCTAGGGTCACTCGCAAAGGAATGCACTAGCTTTAGAGGGGCATTATTGGTAAACATGCACAGAAATATCACAAGACAGAACATATAAAATAGCGGAAGTGAAATGAAACTTTCATAAAGATTAATAATTAAGGTCTAAAGCCTTTTACATCAGAGTACATCAAAACCTGTCTTGCAATAGTAAAGAAGCATAAATACTTTTTCATAAATTATTCCCCAAATAAAACAGTAAAGTAGCCATAGCCGAGAAAAGTCCAAGCCATCCATGATGACCTTCAAGCGGAAGAAGTCCGAACTAAACAACAGTATTTCCTCCCTGTAACCTGGGGGGGCGGGGGGAAACGGAAGAAAAGAAGCGAAACAAAACGGGTCAGTCAAAAAGACTGAGTAAGCCCTATCTACTATTAGCATAAAAACTAGTAAAGTTAACTGGCATGAGGAACTGAGATGAACATAAGGATAATAGCATATTGGCATGATGAATAACTAACAAGATAGATCATCTAAACCAAGGAAACAGGATGAACTACTGTACCCAGATAAACTAAGGTGTCATGATAATTTACGATGTCAAGTTAGAACAAGGTATCACATCGTCAGGTTTCTATCAAGTATAATATCCCAAGATATCTATCAAGTCTAACGTCCCACGGTATCTATCATGTATGTCTGCTCTGCACCTACCGTACTAGTATCCCAACTGTATCATGTGTTAACCATGAATGACCCTTACTCAAATGTCGTGTAATGGTCCATGTCAACCTAACATATCACATATATAGGTTACTTAACTTGTATGTTTCTTTCCATGTATATGTTCAGTCTGTCGCCGTAGACCGTACGGGCTTTCTTACATAACTCTGCACTACTTCAACGTAGTTCCATATCCCTTGAAATCGCTTGGACTGTTACCCTAGACCTAGCTAGGCTTTTCCAACATGAATCATCGTTTGTGCAACTAGGACTTATGATACCTAGGACTACTAGGGATTATGCTTACCTATTGCACGTTTTCGTATCTCGGTTTGGGTTCAACTACCTAGGGCCACTAGGGATTACGCTAACCGCCAACCACGCCCTTTTTCCCACGCATTCATCGTGAATCGTTTTTCCATGCCTGTATGCACATGTATAACACTGTGCCATCCGAGTCCTGTCACAGGGCAAACCAAGAAATACAGGACTCGGTCGGGAGCTTTTGATTTATCTGCCGATGCAGATGCTAAGGTCTGTTTTTAGCAGTGGCTATGGTCCCACTGGACCCCTCCCTCAACTAGTGAAAGACAAGACAGGATAAATCCTGTATGAGAACTACACTACTGGCCAACCCACAATCCTACGGCCTTACCGCAACCATAATTAGATAGCCATTATGGTCTTTTGGGTGTTCTCTGTCTTTCCGTACGTACACGCTTGACCCAGAATGGTAGGTAGCCTGACGAAATGCTATCTAGGGCTCTACATGTATCGTCGACTATCCCCTATCCATCCCTGTCTTTAGGTCGCTCGTATAGCAACCAAGGCATACTCTTAGCTCTTCTAACGCAGACCTTAACCTCTCCTGAGCCTAGTATAATTACCTGGCAGCTCACAGAGGGATACCAAGAATATCCTCACGTTTCCCCGAAGCCGCTGCTTCGTTGCCCAGTTCGTTGGAGCCTTTATCTAAATCAGACATTTGCTCCTACTCGTATACTTACACGATGACCTACCGTATCAGGTTACTCATCTATCTATGAACTGGTCTAAATTTCCTTGACTAAGAATTATTACTTAGTTATTCTTCAACTAAGGTTTACTACTTAGCCTTATTCCCGTTATCCTTGTTAACTGTGGTTATCCACCTAATCCTCCGAATTAGGGTTTACATAATGGATTAAGTGTCACTTAAGTTCATGACTTAACCCGTTTACAAATCATGTCAAAATTTGGCTAAGTATCCAAGTTCAAGACTTAACCCTACAAACCATGTTCAAGTTGGTTAAGTATATATTAACTTGACCCTATCAAATTACTGAGTCAAATCGGTCAAGCGTATTCAAGCGATTCGTGACTTAGCCTTATCATGTTATCACGTTAGATTGGTTAAGTATTGGTTAACTTAACCTTATCAAATAACCGAGTTAGAGTGGTTAAGTATAGGTCACTTAACCACATCAAAATCACCAAATTGGATGGGTTAAGTCTAGGTTAACATAACCACATCCCCTAACTGTATTATACGGTTAAGTGTAATTAGGAAAGCTTAATTAACCGTATCAAATTCACGTGTTGGTTTGGTTAAGTGTTGGCTACCTTAACCCCGTCCACAAGCCGCATAAAAATGGTTAAGTGTCATTAGGCAAATCGAGTTACTTAACCTACCCACCCTTGTCATGTTTTGTTAAGTATCATTAGCCTAATCAATTAACCCATTTGTCCATGTCATATTTGGTTAAGTGTCATTAATCAAATTAACTTAACCCTATTATGTGGCATTAATTACTTAATGCACCCCAACCTCTCACATTAGACTTTGTTGCGGTTACTAGTTAGGCCGGTTGGTTCCGGGTAGATTTCCACCACAACTTGGTCTAACCTCGGGTTCAAGGTACAACATGACCAACTTCTCACATTGGGTCCTATTGTTTGTAGCAACTAGTTAAGCCGGTTGGTTCCGGGTAGATTTTCGCTACAAACTCAACCCAACCTCGAGTTGGTCACACTTATATTATCTAAGTGTCATGTCTATTATGTTTCCAAGACATATTACAAGTTTTCAAGAACTTGGGTAGACCTAACTTAATAGGTAAATTCCCAAGGGGTAGACCTAACTTAATAGGTAAATTCCCAATCTTATGTTTTCATATCTTTTGAGTTTACTCAAATCATGTTCATGTCATTAAGTTTGCCCAAAACATAACCCCACGCTTTTAAGCTCGCATATACGTTCGCAACAACGAAATGGATTAAAAGAAGAGACTTGGCAAAGGTATGTCAAAAAGGGGTATAAGGCCACAAGTTAGACATGGTGGCAAATGAGGCATAAATGTGTCCATTAACTTGCATATTACATTCCTAAGCCTCAAAAACATGCATAAACCCAAACTTAGCACATAAGCGAATCATGGTGATAAATGACATAGAAAGATGTCTAGAAGTTCGCATATGGCCTTACATGCAAGTTATCATAAGGGGTATGATAACTTTCATGTTGCCAAAATGCAACATTCAACACAAAGGTTGAATCTTTAAGCCCATAAGATCAAGATAACGATTATACAAACTTGCATAACATGATAGCATGTATCATTCTTAATGTTCAAAACCCAAACTTGCAACATTCATTTAACTTCATAGTTAATATCTAAGAGTAGGGAAAGGGCTTACATTGCTATGAAGGCACAAATCGATTTAAGACAAAGATTGGGACGAAGCCTATGCATGCTATCACCCAAAAACCCCAAATGAATGCTCCTTAGAAAAGCCCTTGAGCAAACATGAATAAAAATCCAATCTTTGAAGAAGAAAGGTTGCAACTTTGGCTTTGAATGAAGCTAAGGACGCTCATACAAGCTTGAAAACACTTGTATGAACTCAAAATCTCTCATATGCATGAAGGTCCTTGCTTTAGAGGAGGAAAGGTTTCAACTTTGGCCTTGAAACCATGTTTAGAAGCTCTCACATGAACATAAACACTCTCATAGAAATGAAGATTGAAACTTTGAACAAGAGGGTGGAGGCTTGGTTTTGAGAGGAGGCCATGAGAGGAGAAATTTTGCCATAGTTTAGTTGTAGGATAGATTTATGAGAGTGTATGAGAGGGTTAGGGGTCTTTTTATAGAGTTTAGGGTAGTTTTAGGCCATTAGATTAACCCTAGGATAGATCTTGGCCATCCAAAGCATGTCTTGGAGAAGAAGTCAAGTTCTAAAAATGGAGTGGTGTCTTAAAAATGGAGTGGTGTTGACTTTGACTTTTTTGAATCTATTTCCGTTTTTGAATTTTCAAGAAACTTTGCGAGGCCGTATCTCGGTCATACGAACTCCGATTTACGAAATTTCGGACTCTATTTCGCGTATTTTTCCGAGACGAACGCAACGGCGCAACCCGTTTTATCTGATTCAGATGTTAACATTTAATTCCGCTTTGATTCTTGTCTCAACATGTTATCGAAAAATACGGGTTGTTACATTCTCCCCACCTTTTAGGATTTCGTCCCCGAAATCTCTAAGTTAGGAAGAACATATCCTACCATCCATCATCCATCTACTCAAAACATCATTCACAAGCAACCATTGTCCTTAGATGATTTCTAATGCTGTATGAATACATGCAGAAGGTGTGTGTATATGCACTCATCTAATGTAAATGATCAGGCCTGAGTGATCTAATGCAAAATATGTATAGTGCCATGAATCCAACATGTATGCAAATAGTCCTAGTCATATAAAAACTATATGTGTGCACAATCATTCATTCATATGCAACATCCGCATGATAACACATTCGATTTCATCCATAAACAAGCGTAAATATGCATATGCAATATGAAATGTGACTGAACCGTTCTAATGCCTAATATACATCCAAGCATCCACGAGCAACCACTTGCAACCACTGGCAACCATATCAATCATAACATGTTTTCAAATACATGTTTACATCCATAGCGTTCTACCTAAGATTCCCAAAATAGGATCGAGAAGATAAACAAGATAAACTCCTTACGGGGTTTATAACAGAAACAAGACCGAGAGGACGTTCACGAAAGATTGCCTACAAGTAGGCTCTACGGAAAACCGGGATCAAGGATATCCTCCCAGAACTAGATATCATGCGCGTATCGAGTCTTCAGTCTTCCCAGTTGTGCTTCCTTGAGCTCAATTCCAGTGTGCCTTGATCGCCTTTGACTTCATGACTCCGTAGCTTCTTATTTCCTGTTTCCATAACATGAGTTGGAACTCATTTCCTTGTCGCCTCTTATTCCACTTGCCCTTATCCTTTTTCTAGAATACTTGGCGCAAACATGAC
Organism: Allium sativum; assembly: GCA_030737875.1. Classification (NCBI taxonomy): domain Eukaryota; kingdom Viridiplantae; phylum Streptophyta; class Magnoliopsida; order Asparagales; family Amaryllidaceae; genus Allium; species Allium sativum. Next base: position 8,490,919 of record CM060912.1, read on the forward strand.
TGCGTACTCATGATTCCATGCGAGCCCTCCAAAATTCACTATAAGGTACCCCATGTAGAAGAACTTTTCTCTTGAAAGTAAACAGATGCCAACCAGGTTACCACGCGCACTTACTAGGGTGATCTCTATAACCCATGCATAAGTGAAATAAACCATCCGTCTTCTTGGCGAATACCACTCGATCGGGCTTCAAATTTCCAATAAAGGCATCTAGGGATTCTAAGTAACTAGTCATGACCGAACCCAAAAGGTTACACGAGACTTCGAGGGTATTACCAAGGCTAGTCAAAAGTCTAACTACCCTCCTATCAAAACCGAGAGTGGCACCCCTTACTGGATAACCACTTTATCCCTAGAATCCACCCATAGCTTATCAACATAAGCATTATTCCCAAACTCAACACTTGGCCTAGACATTCCCAAATCCAAACTAGTCATGAACAGATGGACCGATTCTCCAATAGGACTTGAGACAAAAAAAAAGGGGAATTCTCTATTACACTAGTACTACAGTGCAGAGGCTCAACTATCGAAGCGGACTTAAATGATACGATGATCAAAACTAAGTCTTGGCGGGGTGATAGAAAAGAAAGACTAAACCTTTCCACAAGGATGTTATCCCCCTTCTCCGGTACTCTAGTGGGGTATGATGATCTTGTCCTTGTCCCATAGTACTTAACTATCCGTCCCGTTTTACCATACCATAGATACTTTTCCCGTCATGTCCTGGGTTGAGCCATACCAACAGGTTGCTTATCCTTAAGCTTGTATCCTTTATCCTCTTTCTTACTATCCTTTCTTGTATAACTCTGCAACGGTCTCTCGAGAACCACCTCCATCGTACGGAAAACACTTTCGTAGCTAGAAAAGACTAGTCGCAGTTGAAACCACTGTGACTATAAATGGAGGGAAGAAAGGAAAAGAGATTGAATCAAGGAAACAAGGATAGTGCTAATGGCTCTTGGGGAATAGCCTTTTTCTTTTTAAAGAAAATCCTCTTGAAAAATGCTTCTTTATAAACGGTTTTCAAATAGTTTTTCAGAAGGTCTTTAAAAACTTTTGCCCAGTCTGGTAACCTTCTGCTCTGATACCAAATGTAACACCCCGCCTCCGCTAGGGTCACTCGCAAAGGAATGCACTAGCTTTAGAGGGGCATTATTGGTAAACATGCACAGAAATATCACAAGACAGAACATATAAAATAGCGGAAGTGAAATGAAACTTTCATAAAGATTAATAATTAAGGTCTAAAGCCTTTTACATCAGAGTACATCAAAACCTGTCTTGCAATAGTAAAGAAGCATAAATACTTTTTCATAAATTATTCCCCAAATAAAACAGTAAAGTAGCCATAGCCGAGAAAAGTCCAAGCCATCCATGATGACCTTCAAGCGGAAGAAGTCCGAACTAAACAACAGTATTTCCTCCCTGTAACCTGGGGGGGGGGGGGGGAAACGGAAGAAAAGAAGCGAAACAAAACGGGTCAGTCAAAAAGACTGAGTAAGCCCTATCTACTATTAGCATAAAAACTAGTAAAGTTAACTGGCATGAGGAACTGAGATGAACATAAGGATAATAGCATACTGGCATGATGAATAACTAACAAGATAGATCATCTAAACCAAGGAAACAGGATGAACTACTGTACCCAGATAAACTAAGGTGTCATGATAATTTATGATGTCAAGTTAGAACAAGGTATCACATCGTCAGGTTTCTATCAAGTATAATATCCCAAGATATCTATCAAGTCTAACGTCCCACGGTATCTATCATGTATGTCTGCTCTGCACCTACCGTACTAGTATCCCAACTGTATCATGTGTTAACCATGAATGACCCTTACTCAAATGTCGTGTAATGGTCCATGTCAACCTAACATATCGCATATATAGGTTTCTTTCCATGCATATGTTCAGTCTGTCGCCGTAGACCGTACGGGCTTTCTTACATAACTCTGCACTACTTCAACGTAGTTCCATTTCCCTTGAAATCGCTTGGACTGTTACCCTAGACCTAGCTAGGCTTTTCCAACATGAATCATCGTTTGTGCAACTAGGACTTATGCTACCTAGGACTACTAGGGATTATGCTTACCTATTGCACGTTTTCGTATCTCGGTTTGGGTTCAACTACCTAGGGCCACTAGGGATTACGCTAACCGCCAACCGCGCCCTTTTTCCCACGCATTCATCGTGAATCGTTTTTCCATGCCTGTATGCACATGTATAACACTGTGCCATCCGAGTCCTGTCACAGGGCAAACCAAGAAATACAGAACTCGGTCGGGAGCTTTTGATTTATCTGCCGATGCAGATGCTAAGGTCTGTTTTTAGCAGTGGCTATGGTCCCACTGGACCCCTCCCTCAACTAGTGAAAGACAAGACAGGATAAATCCTGTATGAGAACTACACTACTGGCCAGCCCACAATCCTACGGCCTTACCGCAACCATAATTAGATAGCCATTATGGTCTTTTGGGTGTTCTCTGTCTGTCCGTACGTACACGCTTGACCCAGAATGGTAGGTAGCCTGACGAAATGCTATCTAGGGCTCTACATGTATCGTCGACTATCCCCTATCCATCCCTGTCTTTAGGTCGCTCGTATAGCAACCAAGGCATACTCTTGGCTCTTCTAACGCAGACCTTAACCTCTCCTGAGCCTAGTATAATTACCTGGCAGCTCACAGAGGGATACCAAGAATATCCTCACGTTTCCCCGAAGCCGCTGCTTCGTTGCCCAGTTCGTTGGAGCCTTTATCTAAATCAGACATTTGCTCCTACTCGTATACTTACACGATGACCTACCGTATCAGGTTACTCATCTATCTATGAACTGGTCTAAATTTCCTTGACTAAGAATTATTACTTAGTTATTCTTCAACTAAGGTTTACTACTTAGCCTTATTCCCGTTATCCTTGTTAACTGTGGTTATCCACCTAATCCTCCGAATTAGGGTTTACATAATGGATTAAGTGTCACTTAAGTTCATGACTTAACCCGTTTACAAATCATGTCAAAATTTGGCTAAGTATCCAAGTTCAAGACTTAACCCTACAAACCATGTTCAAGTTGGTTAAGTATATATTAACTTGACCCTATCAAATTACTGAGTCAAATCGGTCAAGCGTATTCAAGCGATTCGTGACTTAGCCTTATCATGTTATCACGTTAGATTGGTTAAGTATTGGTTAACTTAACCTTATCAAATAACCGAGTTAGAGTGGTTAAGTATAGGTCACTTAACCACATCAAAATCACCGAATTGGATGGGTTAAGTCTAGGTTAACATAACCACATCCCCTAACTGTATTATACGGTTAAGTGTAATTAGGAAAGCTTAATTAACCGTATCAAATTCACGTGTTGGTTTGGTTAAGTGTTGGTTACCTTAACCCCGTCCACTAGCCGCATAAAAATGGTTAAGTGTCATTAGGCAAATCGAGTTACTTAACCTACCCACCCTTGTCAAGTTTTGTTAAGTATCATTAGCCTAATCAATTAACCCATTTGTCCATGTCATATTTGGTTAAGTGTCATTAATCAAATTAACTTAACCCTATTATGTGGCATTAATTACTTAATGCACCCCAACCTCTCACATTAGACTTTGTTGCGGTTACTAGTTAGGCCGGTTGGTTCCGGGTAGATTTCCACCACAACTTGGTCTAACCTCGGGTTCAAGGTACAACATGACCAACTTCTCACATTGGGTCCTATTGTTTGTAGCAACTAGTTAAGCCGGTTGGTTCCGGGTAGATTTCCGCTACAAACTCAACCCAACCTCGAGTTGGTCACACTTATATTATCTAAGTGTCATGTCTATTATGTTTCCAAGACATATTACAAGTTTTCAAGAACTAGGGTAGACCTAACTTAATAGGTAAATTCCCAAGGGGTAGACCTAACTTAATAGGTAAATTCCCAATCTTATGTTTTCATATCTTTTGAGTTTACTCAAATCATGTTCATGTCATTAAGTTTGCCCAAAACATAACCCCACGCTTTTAAGCTCGCATATACGTTCGCAACAACGAAATGGATTAAAAGAAGAGACTTGGCAAAGGTATGTCAAAAAGGGGTATAAGGCCACAAGTTAGACATGGCGGCAAATGAGGCATAAATGTGTCCATTAACTTGCATATTACATTCCTAAGCCTCAAAAACATGCATAAACCCAAACTTAGCACATAAGCGAATCATGGTGATAAATGACATAGAAAGATGTCTAGAAGTTCGCATATGGCCTTACATGCAAGTTATCATAAGGGGTATGATAACTTTCATGTTGCCAAAATGCAACATTCAACACAAAGGTTGAATCTTTAAGCCCACAAGATCAAGATAACGATTATACAAACTTGCATAACATGATACCATGTATCATTCTTAATGTTCAAAACCCAAACTTGCAACATTCATTTAACTTCATAGTTAATATCTAAGAGTAGGGAAAGGGCTTACATTGCTATGAAGGCACAAATCGATTTAAGACAAGGATTGGGACGAAGCCTATGCATGCTATCACCCAAAAACCCCAAATGAATGCTCCTTAGAAAAGCCCTTGAGCAAACATGAATAAAAATCCAATCTTTGAAGAAGAAAGGTTGCAACTTTGGCTTTGAATGAAGCTAAGGACGCTCATACAAGCTTGAAAACACTTGTATGAACTCAAAATCTCTCATATGCATGAAGGTCCTTGCTTTAGAAGAGGAAAGGTTTCAACTTTGGCCTTGAAACCATGTTTAGAAGCTCTCACATGAACATAAACACTCTCATACACTCACATAATCATGAAACCTCTCATAGAAATGAAGATTGAAACTTTGAACAAGAGGGTGGAGGCTTGGTTTTGAGAGGAGGCCATGAGAGGAGAAATTTTGCCATAGTTTAGTTGTAGGATAGATTTATGAGAGTGTATGAGAGGGTTAGGGGTCTTTTTATAGAGTTTAGGGTAGTTTTAGGCCATTAGATTAACCCTAGGATAGATCTTGGCCATCCAAAGCATGTCTTGGAGAAGAAGTCAAGTTCTAAAAATGGAGTGGTGTCTTAAAAATGGAGTGGTGTTGACTTTGACTTTTTTGAATCTATTTCCGTTTTTGAATTTTTAATAAACTTTGCGAGGCCGTATCTCGGTCATACGAACTCCGATTTACGAAATTTCGGACTCTATTTCGCGTATTTTTCCGAGACGAACGCAATGGCGCAACCCGTTTTATCTGATTCAGATGTTAACATTTAATTCCGCCTTGATTCTTGTCTTAACATGTTATCGAAAAATACGGGTTGTTACAGGGTCAGTCATGGGACTGGTATGAGTAAAACAGTTTAAAACAGTTTGAACAAGTAAACGATATCTCATAAGACCATGCCGTATAACGAAACGGGTTTTTCCCTTATGAGAATCCAAATTATCTTTATATCAAAACCATTTGATATTATAATAATGTCTATCAACCACAATATAATAATCATCTAGCAGAAACGCTTTCATCTCACGTTCTACATATATAGTATACAATCAAAACCACAAGCACGTATTGGGTAATGGATTTCCAACTATGACAAGGTATGTAACCACCTTCCGATCAGTGTACTCTAGGAACGATACACTGGAGTTCAACAAGAACATCTTGCAACTCAGCCACACATGACCGACCACTCATTTCGCTTGAGTGTATCGAATGTACATCACCAACGGTCGGGATCAGCAACCGTTCCCGTATATATATATATATATGGGACAACATTGATAGATTAAAGAAGCAAATGAATATTCTCAAGATAGGTGATTATACACAATACTTCGGTGCGACCGACTTAGCCATGCTGCCTGCCCGATTTCTGTCATTTACCGGATGTGAGGCTAGAAGCTACGCTTACTTTCCATTCATTGATAACACGATCACTTTGAATGCCACATTATCAGATCCGTTAATCATTAGTTGGTTTATACAAATATCCTGGATGTTATGCTAAGGGATAAATCCGTTGCAACCATATATATTTGTACAGACCAACCCATTCGATCATTGGAAATACTTTGTCAGACATTCGTCCATTTACGTTCGTTCTAGGACTGAACGAAACCGAAGGCACTATTCAGTACATACATCCTAGGCAATCTCTACCTAGGACTTATACAACAGCCCTTGCACTTTACTCCGTCTTCAATTTTCTTTGGCATATTCGCATCGCTTATGCCAATACAGAGTGGTTCTTTGGATAAGAATCCAACTGGTCTCTCCATATTAACAACGTAAATATGGTCAAAACTTGATAGTCCGTGATTTAACTATCAATGAAAACATGTCGGTGTACAAACAACGATCTTATTTCCAAATTGAATTATCGATCAAATCACCCAACATATATATATATACATATATATATATATATATTTATATTTCCTTATTTTCTATGATTAGAAAATATACGTTATTAACATTGGAAAACATTTCCAATCCTCATTCACGCATCACTACCATTCCACAACTATTAGTCCCTAACTGTAAACTAGTAAGAGAACAATTCTCTAAGTATAAACCCCGAAGGCCGAAACCAACATCAGATCGATACTCAGAAAACCATTCAACTTACTATCTCTAGTCAGTTTCTAATTTTGTTTAACTCTACTCGACTAACTCGATTAACCTTCGAATACCATATTCGATTCACTAACTTTCGAATACCATATTCGATTAACTCTATTTGATTAAGTCTAACTGGTTAACTCTAACTGATTAACTCTAACTGGTTAACTCTAACTGGTTAACTCAAATTCGAATAACTTATATTCGACTAACTCCTTTTAATAACGTTTATCCATTTATAAAGATTTACTTTTAACAGCGTTTAATCACTTATAATGTTTTCCTTATAACAGCGTTTAATCACTTATAATGATTTCCTCATAACAGCGTTTAATCACTTATAATGTTTTCCTTATAACAGCGTTTAATCACTTATAATGTTTTCCTTATAACAGCGTTTAATCACTTATACTGATTTCCTTATAATAGCGTTTAATCACTTATAATGATTTCCTTTTTAATCCTATTTATTTTCCAAATAAATATTCCTTTATCACTTCACTTCTATTCATTAGATCCTCATTATAAATTTATAAGTGAATAAACTTCTCAGTGTTAATCCCGAAGGCCGAAACCAACATCAGATCAACACTCTGAAATTTACTCAACTCAATCAACGTAGAACAAGTTCCAATTACTCAAAAACCATACCCTATCCTCTTTAACACTTTTAACTCGATTCTATTTATTTTCTAATAAATGTCTCTTTTATAAAATCCTTTGATTTTATAAATATTTCATTTTCAATATACGTTTTGAAAATCCCCTTTTTAAATCCCAGTATTTCTTACGGTATTAAAATACCAAACAACGGTGATCGATATCATTTAAACACACGTATTCCCCAACAGATTATACATCACATCATACATCACAGTATATGAAACAAAACAGTATTCTATATATTGAGGAACCCAGTTGGGTCCCTCCAACCTGTTCCCCTGCATCACAGATGTTAAATCATATACTCAACCACGATTTCATTGTGAAATGAAATATTTTGATATACAACAGCACTATATATATATATAACGAATTATATATATATATATAATTTCAACTAACTGACTAGCAGTCAATCAACAAAATCAACACACAACAATCAACAGACAATTATCAGTTCTAAGAATACGTTATAAAAATATAACTGTTCAGAGTTGGTGAGTTTTACTCACTTTGGCAGTTCATCGTTAAAGAACGATAAACTGTTATTTGATTTGAATCAAACAATTTAATTCGCTATAAATCCAAATGAGCTCCCATCAGCTTCCAGTCAGCTCCATTGGGTAGTGTCCGTCCATACGATCCCGTCAGATCTTGTTTTGTCCAATTCCGGTACCGTATGAGTTAGATAGGATAATTTCAAGTTAGTGTACATTTAAAAAAAACAAAAATAAAATTAAACTAATAAAATTCTTGTTTGGGCTTTACCAAAAATCGGCCCATTCTCAATTTTAGAGACCCATACCCTAACACTTCTCCTTCTCCAAATTTTCCGCACCCGACTCGTCTTCATTAAAATTTGAAACAATTAAATCCAAAGTTTTCTTTTACCTTCTAGGCTTCATAAATATTGAAATCAGCCCAACCCCTTCATACTTCGGCCCACTCAAACTTCAAAAGCCCATTTCTGACTTCAGCCCATGACTACCCCAGCCCGTTATCTCATTTAAAAACCCACTCGTTAACACTCCACCGTCCACTCCTTCCTCATCTATAATCTGTCCTCTGTATATAATATTTCCACCATGTTTCCCAACGCAACTATCCCAAACCCCGCTCGCACACGTGTGCTCACAAACTCCCTCCAACTAAAATCACCAAACATGTATACTGTGTGTGTGCCTCTCATGCAAAGACGTAAACAATCTCTCCCCTATATTTGTTTCACGTTTTGATTGCTTCCGCATGTTTCTGTAAAGCAGGAAAACGTTTTTGTTTACTAATTCCTAATAGACTTCTAAAGTAAATTATTAACAACTAATGAAGGACCACAGTTTATATTATATCACATCTTTCTACCTTTATCCCGTATCCGTTCCTTCTTGTGCTCGTTCCTCAATACCACTTCGTTATTGAAGCTCCTTCATGTATAAATCTCACTCCACTTCAACACCGGACTGCTGTGCCTCCCACCGCATTCATCTCCTCCCCAAAACATGCGCACACCCCCAGCATTTTACCTCCACCGTGAGTACCACTTCCCCATTATTTCAAACGCAAGCACCCCTTGAACCCTATTCGCTGACCGCGTCTACTTGCCAAAGTCGCAACTAGTATCAGCCTCCTCCCTCGCCGGTAGGCTTCAGCCCTAGGTGCTGCGGCGACTTTCCACTATAGGAAAAACCTCGTCGAGTTTAAAAAGAAAGCTACTCCGTTGAAGGCTGTCCATTCCCTTTTCATATATATATATACATATATATATATATATATATATATATATATATAAGCCCTTTGATTTAGTATTTTGCTTTGATTATTTTACATCTCGAAAATTTTTGTTTTGAGGAAATACGATGGCGGCGGAAATGGTTTCGACCTAAGGAGAAAGAGAAATTAGGTATAATCCTTTATTAAGGGTTATTTATAAGGATGAAACCGGATAGGATTTATTAATAAAATAATATATCGATACTTAACCGTGAAGCTTCTTGTGAAAATAAACCCTTACGATCGCTGTTTTTGGCAAACTAAGCTATTCCTAGCATAGAAAAATATTCCGGATCCAATGGGACAGGTTTCGTCGAATTCCGACACTGTTTGTAAAAATCCCTTAGAAAATATCGATGAAAAACACCGAGCATTAATTCATTAAAATTACAGAAAAAATCCTAAAAATATGAGGCTTTGACGTTTCACTAGACCTCTTCCTAAGGTTTCGTATGAAATTTGTTTCGTTGAATTCTGAGTTCATTTGACCAGTTAACCATTCAAATAAAGTTACCCCTGTTTAAAACGTATAAATGGTTAACTCAACATAAGCCGTTTTTGGCCACCAAAGTCACATGCGTCATTTGTTTTCCGTGAAACTTGACTTTCTTATAACGATAAATTAATACGAACCCAATGGCACACACTTCGTCGAATTCCGAGACTGTTTCCCGGTACGCTATTTTCTACGCACCCTAAGTGCTCCTTTAGACACCAAATTTTTCAATATTCAAAAATAACAAACTATATATGTTTTCTGACTCTAAACGACGATACGAACTCAACGGAACTGGTTTTGTGGCTTAATTCGATCGTCTGCTCAAGTTATAGTCAAAAACCCTTTTAAATCGAATTTAAATTATTAATAATTCCACAGCGACTTTTCTAAAATTTGATTTGGACGTAAATCAAAATCTACACGACGAAATCCCGATTTTTCTCTTTCATTAGAAAAATATACTTCACTAGCTCCGTACGTTTCTTGTTTCACAGAAATCCGACTTAAAACGAATCATGTATATTCAGTTGAAGTTCAAATCGCCAAATAGCGAACTGCAGCGCCATTTCAAGCTCGATTTTAATTATTATATAATTATACGTTCTAACATCGTCGATTAAATAATATATTCGTTATTTAAATAATTAAATAAGTTAATTATTACACCGTCAAAAATCTGGGTCATTACACTACTTCGGAGCGACCGACTTAGCCATGTTGCCTGCCTGATTTTTGTCATTTATCGGATGTGAGGCTAGAAGCTATGCTTATCTTTTTACATATCATATCTTCATTTACTTGGAATACCACATTGTCATACCCACCAAATCATTATCGATTTCCCTAATCGTATCACGGGTATGAAGCTAAGAGAAACGAATTCCTCCGCCACTAAACGTAATACGTTTGAAGAGACCAACATATATGATTCGTTAGGAATACTCTGTCAGACATTCGTCCATACAAGTTGTCCTGGGACTGGACAAACCGAAGCCACTATTCCGTACATCCATCTTAGGCAATCGTTATCTAAGATTTATACAATAACCCTTGCACTTTACTCCGTCTTCAATATATTCAGCATACTTGATTCGCAACGCTTATGCCAATACAGAGTGGTTCTTCGGATAATAGTCCAACCGGTCTCTCCATGTTAACAAGGTAAAGTGGTCAAAACTTTGATAGTCAGTGATATAACTATCAAATGAAAACATGTCCGTGTACACACAACGATCGTATTTCCAAATGGAATTTTCGATCCAATCATCAAACATATATATATATATATACATATATATATATTCCAATTTCCTTATTTTCTCTGTTTAGAAAATATATGTTATTAACACTGGAAAACATTTCCATAGCTTATTTACGTATCACTATCCTTCCACAACTATCAGTCCCTAACTGTAACTAGCAAGAGAACAACTTCCTAAGTATAAACCCCGAAGGCCGAAACCAACATCAGATCGATACTCAGGAAATCATTCAACTTACTAATTCTAGTCAGTTTCTAATTTTGTTTAACTCTATTTGATTAACTCTTATTCGAATAACTAATATTTGATTAACTCCTATTCAAATAACTCTAATTCGATTAACTTAATTTGATTAACTCCCTTCGAATAACTAATATTCGATTAACTCATTTACTTTATAAAGATTTCCCTTTTTATAACGTTTATTCATTTAAAATAATTTCTTTTTTACAACGTTTATTCATTTATAAAGATTTCCTTTTTATAATGGTTCTTCACTTTATAAATGTTCTTTTAATAACGTTTTCCTTTTTATAACGGTTTCCTTTTAATAAAATTTTCCTTTTTATATCATTTTCCCTTTTATAACGTTTTCCCCTTTTTAACATCCTATTCCGTTATAAATAATTTCCTTTTTTAACTCTATTTATTTTCTAAATAAATATTTCTTTTTCCATACCATTTATTTTCTAAATAAATATTCCTTCTATAAAATCCTTCGATTTTATAAATAAATTCATTTTCAATATAACTTTGAAAATTCCCTTTTCTACATTTCTGTATTTCGTATGGTATTTAAAATACCATATAACCATGATTACTATCAACCAAGCACACATAATCAGCACAGATTATATAACACATCATATATCACAATATATGAAAAACAGTAAAATAAATGTTGAGGAATCCAGTCGGATTCCTCCAACCTATTTCCCTGCATCCACATATGTTAAACAATATAGATAACATCACTTTCATTTCAAGAAGAAATATTCTGATCGACAGAATTAATATTTAATAACGATATATATATATATATATATGTATGTATGTATATATATATAACCATAACTGTGTTTTCAATCAATTATTTAACAGCCCATCTAAACAGTCCATACACAGCAATCAAATCAATATTTATCAAAAATAAAGTACAGTTTATGAAAATATAAACTGAACAGAGTTAGTGAGTTTTACCCACATTGGACGATCATCGTTAATAAAGATAACTATCGCTCGATTGGATTCAGACGGACAATTTATTTTGTTATAAATTGTAACAGACTCCAATCTACTCCCAGCCAGTTCCATTGTGTAGCCGTCGTTCATACGATCCTGTCGGATCCAGTTTTGTCGCATTCTGATACCGTGTGATAGTTTTATACATTATACAAGTTATACAATTATTAATTAAAATAAATTGAATTTTCTTTAATAAAACTTTTGGGCTTAACCTTTCAATTCCGGCCCAATGCCACATCATAAAGCCCATGTCCGCAATTCTTTACTTCTCCCTCTTCACCGATCAGCAAGCAAAATCCCGTCCTCAGACCCACCATTACCGAATCTTATTCGATCCCAACTCCATCATTCCTTCACACATTCCAACACATCCTCCTCTGATTCATCACCTCAAACAGTTCTCAGAAAAACCCCTCTGGCTCCTCACCGAAAACCATCTACAAATTCACCACTAACCACCAACGCAATACTACCCCACTAAATACCGAACCACATAGTTTGACAACTTATCTCTTTCTAGTGTCCAAAACTGCCACCGTATTCACTTGATCAAAACCATAATCCAACTTTACTTTTCTCCCATCTTCACGGTATCCGAACCCCATCAACACAGCACTGTTCTCCTTTATTTCACACAATACACCCCTTTCGTTGTTCAGCAACAAATAAAACCGCGTCTCCTTCGTATAACAGCCCATCAATATCAACACTCCACCCCAGCGTCAGTTTTCACCTTAGGCCGCCAGATTCACCAAAGCCGTGACCAAACGTGCACCTCCCCACCAGAAAACACCTCACCTCCTTCACTCCGATCAATTTCCCCCACATCGTCGCCCAAAAACCCAAACCTTGTCTCCGCTGGAAAGGAGCAGCGAACCCAAAAAGGAGTTCGAACTTGAAGAAAAATGCATGGCCGTGAAGAGCAAACCAAGACCAGTTCGAATATATAGGTCTTGGGATTTTATGGGTTTTCTTTGATTTGCTTTAGATTTTTAAAGTACTCGATTTTCGGTTTGAGGATTTCTTGGTGGCGGCCGTTCTTTGTGTTGTTTATAGAAGACACTGGATTAGGTTTTAAGGGATTTTAGTGGTATATTTATAGGAGTTTTTGTTTCGATTTGTGTGGAGAAGATGATCTCCACGTTTGGTTTCTGGCTTTAGAAACTTGCGGCTGGGAATTTAAGAAGGCGTGGCTCTCTTTTGATCACAAATGAAATTTAAAATTTTTAGTGAAGGGAATATTCTCGGAATATTCTTTTGTTAATTCGTTTCACGTTTGAAACTAACACAAAAATAATCTCTAAATTGAGATCAAATACCTATTCCTAGTATAAAAAGATATTTCGGATCCAATGGGACAAGTTTCGTAGAATTCCGACACCGTTTGCGAAAACCCTTTAGAAAATATTGATGAAAAACACCGAGCATTAATTCCTTAAAATTACAGAAAAAATCCTAAAAACATGAGGCCTTGACGTTTCACTAGATCTCTTCCTAAGGTTTCGTATGAAACTTGTTTCGTTGAATTTGGGGTTCGTTTGACCAGTTAACCATTCAATAAAAGTTACCCCTGTCTAAAACGTATAAATGGTTAACTCAAAACAAGGCGTTTTTGGCCACCAAAGTCACATACGTCATTGGTTTGCCGCAAAACTTGACTTTCTTATAATGATAAATTAATACGAACCCAATGGCACACACTTCGTCGCATTCCGAGACTGTTTCCCGGTACGCTATTTTCTACGCACCCCAAGTGCTATTTTGGACGCCTAAATATCCAATGTCCAAAAATGACAAACCATATATCTATCCTGACTCTAAACGTCAATACGAATTCATTGGAATTCGTTTCGTAGCTTAATTCGATAGTTATATCAAGTTATCGATAAATTCCTTTCGAATCGAATTAAATTAATTAATTAAATTGTTATTATTCCACAGCGACTTTTTCTAAAAATTGAATTGGACATAGCTAACAAATTTAAAAGACGGAATCCCGATTTTTCTCTTCCACTGGAAAAATATAGCTTTACAGATTCGTGCGTTTCTTGTTTCACAGAAATCCGACTTAAAACGGATTCTGTATATTCAATAAAAGTTCGAATCGCCAAATTACGAACTGCCGCGCCATTACGGCTCGATTATAATTATATTATATTTAATACGTTCAACTGTCGTTTAAATAATATATTCGTCGTTTAAATAATTAAATTAATTAATTATTACACCGTGAAAATACGGGTCATTACAGTTTCTTTCTAGCTAGAGGTAGTGTCAGCGTTTTACAAGCCCTAACATTTATATTATTTTTTCCTGTGTGGTTGTTGGAAAGCGAGGCGCCTCAGTTATATCGGCCACTACGGTGCCAACGGATGGTTTGGTCGGGATATGACCAGTTTACGCCCCATAGGGCAGGGAAACGCATTGTTCAGGCATTTTAATCCACTCCGTGTGGACCGGCCCTGACGATCCAAGGGTCACTCGAGGTCTGATCCTGAGGGGCGGGCTAGAGCATCTCGAAGCGGTAAGGACGATCCCTTGCCTTGGTTCACAGATGGAAATCCAACTTCCAATATGTGACTTTTCGGTTTTGATTGTAGAGCCTAGAATGACGACATAGTGGGATGGGGCACTCATGCCGTCTATGATTTATACATTATGATTCAAGTTGTTTTTAACACTATACACTTATAGTAATAACAAAATATGAAATTTCACGTACCAAGCATTTTTGGCTATTATAAGGTAAAAATTCTATCCTCCGGCTTGTGTTGCATTGTGTGATGGGACCTGAGTCTTATAATAGCTTCATTGTTCTTTATTTAGCATTGCACTGTTTGTTTTATGCACTGGTATTCTTGGGAGGAAACCCTTTCCGTGTTATACGGCGTGGTCCCTTAATTTACCTAACTTTAAAATAAAGATTAATAACTGTTTTAGTTCTCACACCAGTCACATGACTGACCTGGAGTTTATTGTTTTAACCTAAACTCTGGGTGCCCATATTTACAACACGGGAAGCTAGTAGTTGGGTTTTGTAGATATTATATGCATAAGATCTTGGTTTACAGCTGGAACTATATCGGAAAGCTCTGTATCCGTGTATTTCTTTCAGTTGTGTTTTATATTATTTTTCCGCTACATTGTAATTTGTAAATCTCTGATGTATATCAAAGGTGTATTATTTATTCATACTCTGTAATATTCTTGTATTCTGAAGAAATTGTTGTAATAAGCAATGAATTGTTCTTCTGTTTGTATTCTGATTTGTCATGTTCTCAACTCAATCCGTGCTTTCCTTTACGGGGAAGTTCGGGTCGTTTCAGCTGGTATCAAAGATTTGGTTACAGAGCTCGAGAACTAGGCACATTAGAACCAAACGAAAGAATTCATCAGAAATTGGATTAGTAATATCCAATGGGAATGACTCGTTAGAGATGGGATCAGTAGCATCCTAGAATGAGTCGTAAGAGTGTTGTTTTTAAAATAAAAATTAAAAACAAATTTTGTTTTGAAGATTTAAACCATTTTACACGTATTTGAATATTTATTTTAAATTGTTTTGGACAATCTAGTACATAAAGATTTTGCAAATACACCTTGCAAACGTGTGTACAAAGCCTTGAATATACCGGGTAGATATGGAATCACACTCTAGTCGCCCGGAGATGATTCTGATGATCGCTGCAACATAACCAGAATTTGTGTTTTGAGTTTCGAAAGTGGGATGTCTATATATTTCCAATTGACTGGTGTGAGAACCAGAACTAGATAGGATATATTGTTGTGATTTGGCATCAAAAACATGATTTTTGAGCATATAAAAATTTTTGAATTTGAAACGTTAACCCACTAATTGATTGCTGGTTGTGTTGTTTGATTATTAGTTTCACCAATTAGAATAATGAAAAAAATATGAACATGAATGGTAAATTTAGCCAAATTGACTTAAATGTGGATCTGAGTTGAAACTGGGTTAAAATTGCATGCATATACATGTATATACATTGAACAGGTCATAACAAGGAGGCTAGAGAAGAGGAATAAAATTGTATGCCCAACAAATAAGTACATGTTTACTAATTTCTTAGGTGTTGATGATTTTATGTGCCGAGTGGCTAGCCGCTTGGCTTTTTCTTTTTCTTTTTGAGATGAGAGGGTCTGTGTGGTGGTTTGGGGATTTTCCCGATGCTCCCCGTACAAAGGAGGTTATGGCGAAATTTTTCGAAAATTTAGGGTGTTAGCCAAATTTTTGAGAAATTTGAAAATTCTTATAAACTGAAAAGTTGAAGAATGGAAGCCAAAATGAAAGTTGAGTTGGTTAGTAAAACGGCTTTCAGCTCCGTTCCTTTTCGAGTACGAAAAGATTTTAAGTGGGGGAGATTGTAACAACCCGGAAAATCAGAACCAATTTAAAATTTTTATTTTAGCAGTTTTAACGGATTTTGAATATTTAAAAAGAATTATTTTAAATAATAACGAAGATAAATTTATTTTCGACGAAGTTAGAACATATAAATTAATTTTAATTATATAACGAGCCAGAAATGGCGCGGCAGTTTGAAAATTCGATTTCTAATTTCAAATGAATATACAGAATTCAATATAAGTCGGAATTGGACGAAACAAGAAATATTTGAATCTGTTTAACAATATCTTTCTAACGGATGTAAGAAACCGAGATTTCGTTTTATAAATAGAAAGTTACGTCCAGTTTAAAATTCAGAAAAGTCGCTGTGGAATTTATATATATTTTAATATATATAATGGCCCTTAGAAATAGCCATTTTGCAAACGACCTCCGTTTTCGACGAAACCACTTTTGTTGGATCTGGGACGTCAAATTATTTCTAGATTCCAATTTTCATAATTTTTGGGATCAATATGTGAGCGTGGCGAAGGAAAACGTGTTTTGTCAGTTTCAGTCAATTTGGATCGACCAGAAAATGACCATTTTTCAAACTATCTTTAAATTTGATGAAATTAGTTTTGTTCGGACCGTATCGTCAATAAGCGGGAAATAATTTTTCTGGAATTTTTAGAGTTAGTAAGTGGCCCCGGTAAATTGAAATGTATGTTTAAAATTCAATATAAAGATTTATATTTTAATTTAAAGGAAAACTGATCGTAACAGCAGAATTGGCTTACCAAACATATCCCATTGTGTTCAGAATGGGGGTAATTAGCTAGCAGCGATAGTCGTTGGGTTTGATTTGGAGTTCATATGGATACGGGGGTATTTTTGAAAAATAATATATATATATATATATGTATATATATATAATATGGGTCATAACCCTTCATATCTCAACCTGTGGTCAACGAAGTCAACCCGCCTCCATCAGGTTGTGAACGACGGAAATTGCCCCTTCATTCTTGCCCTCCGATCTCCCTCCACACACAAAATCAGACCCTAGTTCGCTGGAAAAATTTGAAGAGCTTTCAGTGCTCTCCAAATCCATATAAACTTCGTCGTCTAATGCTGAGTATTCTGCTCGAAAAGGGGACCCGAAGTCTCGCCGTTTGTGCCATAAACGAGGGGCAACGCCGCCGTCGAGCTGACCAGGGGGGTTGCCGGAGGTGCGCCTCTCCGAGCCCTTCCACGTCGCACTGCCCGATCGTCAGCAGATGCTCTGGATTGGAAGCAAAGTCAAACCCTAGGATTGAACAGGGTGGAAATCGCAATGGTCGTGAATACTGAATGGGGAAGATGATTAACACGATAACGTTTTTTTTCCGTTATTTTAAACGCTGTTAATTAAATTAGTTATATTTTAATTAATACGAAAAGTAGTTAATGCGTTGACTATCATATCTTTCTCATACGAGGGCCAAATCGCGCGAAACTGGATCTGCTGCGATCGTGGGGACGAGGGCTTCACAACAAAACTGGCCGCGTCCAAAACGGAGCTCGTTAGAATTTTAGACAAACTCAGACCCGAACGGCGTTGAAATTCAGAAGTAAAAGAACCAAGGTGAGAACTCCTCACTAAAATTATTTCTGTATAGTTATTTATTTTATAACTGCATATATGAACTGCTCCCCATCGTCCACAGACCGTGGACGACTTGTTTGGTTGTGTGTTTGGATTGATTTGTTTGTGTGAATTTGGTTTGTGGTGTGGAATGGAAAACCAAAATATTCATGTGTTGAATAAAACATTTTATCGTTAAAAATATATTTTTTAACGAGTATATGAATAAAATAAATATTCATTTACAAATCGAACGATTTGTTTATATACACCCATTTGACTGATATTGATTGGGACGATAATTTTTACACATCGCACAACTGCACAAATAAAATCTGTGTTTGTTGATTGAAACCCCACACGGGTGTTGGGATGATATTTGACCTACACTAATCCCAATTGTTTAGTGGTATGTCGGTCGTTGGGTTGACAGATTGTGTAAGCGTGAATTATTTATATTTAATGCTTATGCAGTTGTGTAGTGCACTCTGGATAATGGTTGATTGTTTATCATTGCTGTTATGTACATGTGTTGTACAAAATCCATATAAATCACATTATATGGTAATTGACTATGTCTGATTCTAGTTCAGAAAAAATGATTATTTTAAAATAAAGAATATTTTAAAATAACGAATGTTTTAAAATAATATACTTTAAAAGATCAAAATCTGATTTTGATGTCCGATTTGGGATGGACATGAATATATTTAAATATATAAAGCCGTGTTGATTAGATTAACGCCATTTCGACGTGAACGATGTTTATAGCGATTATATTCATTTTTATACTGAATATCGAAAAGGAAATGGTTTCGAAATCTAATGTTTTGAAAATATCATCATTTATATGTTAATGATATGGAATATTCAATTTTGATTAAAAATTGAATATGAAGTTGAAATCGTTTTGAAAACGAACTTAAAACGATTTATAAAATACGTTTTAAATTGAAATCGACGAAATATATATAATATATATATTAAATGGCCTGAATAGAACGCGCCGCCCTGCAACCGTTCGCGAATTTCGACCACTGACTTCGAATTGACGTTATGGGAGATCCGACCGTTGGATTCTCCTGAAACCAGGACCGTTGGGTTCGTATCAAAAAGAGCTTTTTAACGAATATGAGAAATTTGAAATCTAACGGTTGGATCTGGAATTATATCCAAATCAAATTTGGAAAAGGTCAGTGTAAGTGCAGTTCGATGACCGTTTATTGAAATCGACTGTATGGGCCTTGATAAAATTATTAAAATTATTAATAATTTGTGTAAAATCATAATAAATGATTTGGAAAGAATTGGGATGAAAAATTCCATATTTTAAAAGATAAAAATATATTTTTATCGAAATGAACTAGTTATGAACTAGAATTATAATCCAATATTTTTAAATAAATAGATTGGATTTGAAATGATTTTAAAAATAACCAGAATTTCCAATATATGAATTGGAATGGATTTGAATTGAAATTATCTTCAGAATATTTCGATATTGGATTCCGTGATTATACGGACATTGTGGAGGAATTTAGAAGATATATATATATATCGTTATTCCAATACGATATTTGTTGAATTCAGAATTTGGTATTGAATATAAGTCGATATATTTTCTATTCAGAGCCTTGTATTTAATATCAAATGGGATTTTGGGTTTGTCGTGAACAGCGTCTTAACTAACACTATTCTTAAACCCAGTTGAGAAAAGATTAAATCTTTTTATTAAGATTTAATGAAGTTTACCAATTAATTAATAGTTAATTGGAATTGAAATGGAATGTGAATTTGGGTTTGTAGTGAATGGTATCTTTAAAAATATTGTTCGTAAACCCAATGGAGTTAAGAAAATTAGAAACTAACTGGAGATTAGCTAAGTTGGATGGTTTCCTAGGTATTGATCTGATGTTAGTTTCGGCCTTCGGGATAAATACTTAGGGAATTGTTCTTTTACTAATTTATGGTTAGAGACTGATGGAATGTGATTTTGGGTTTATCGTGAACCGTGTTTTAAATGACGTTGGTTCTTTAACCCAGTTAAAGACAGGATATGATTTCCCAAGTTATATAATCATTAATATAGATTTTTGGGGAGATTAAAACCAAGTGGAGTTTTAATGAATATTTAATTAGATTGAAAGATGAATATGATAATTTAAATTATCAAATTCGAGAAATGATCGAGAATGGGGTATCACCAGTTTTTCTCCAAGCGATAGTTAAATCTTTAATTAGATTTGAACGTGATATGGTAATTAATTTTACCGATAACACCGTGGTGTTAGATATGGAGTATTGCCAGTTTTGCTCCGTGGGATGAATAGGTTGGGATTGGGAAATCAAATAAATGATTACTTCGGTAAGGTTCGCTAATCCCGACTAGTTTGGAAAACCTTATTTTGGTTTAAATTTTGAGAAGAATATTTGAATAAAAGAATATTCTGAATTGGAATGAGGCGTATGTTGTGTTTGTGTAGCACTTATTTATTATATACGCGAGTTATTTGGAAAGGCTGGGTTTATACCCATTCTGAATAACTGATACGACGATATGTCGACGATGAAGACCGTGGTTGAAGACCGGAGGTCTTCACATCGTTTGGATGATTACCGATGTCTTGATTGAGTTGTACACCCAAGACGAGGTAATAAGTGGTGATCGTCTAGACATACTTGGAGATCGACCGGATATGCGAGGACCTCTCTCCTGTATTGGACATATGGGACGAGGAATAAGGTGCCTCCGGTTTCGTTCCGACCCAGAACGAACTTGTAAATGGACTATGTGTCCGACATTGGATTTCATTCTGTGTGATTGATAGACATCAGTTGCATGGCGTGAATTGCCTGTGTGGCATGCTGAGATGCAAATGATCAAGGCTTCTATTGAAAAGCAGAGTCTTGCGGTTGATGATCAAAGCACGACTTTAATATAGCATAGCTTTGTGTAGCATTAATTCACGAGCCTCACACCCCGGTGTGAACCAGAAACGGGAAGGGACCTCAGGGAGGACATGTTTTCTTACTAGCTAGAGGTAGTGTCAGCGTTTTGCAAGCCCTGACATTTATATTATTTTTACTTGTGTGGTTGTTGGAAAGTGAGGCACCTCGGTTATATCGGTCACTACGGTGCCGATGGATGGTTTGGTCGGGATATGACCAGTTTACGCCCCATAGGGCGGGGAAACGCATTGTTCAGGCATTTTAATCCACTCTGTGTGGTCTGGCCCTGACGATCCAAGGGTCACTCGAGCTTTGATCCTGAGGGGCCGGCTAGAGCATCTCGAAGCAGTAAGGATAATCCCTTGCCTTGGTTCACAGATGGAAATCCAACTTCCAATACGTGACTTTTCAGTTTTGATTGTAGAGCCTAGTATGGCGACATAGTGGGATGGGGCACTCATGCCGTCTATGATTTATACATTATAATTGAAATTGTTTTTAACACTATACACTTATAGTAATAATAAAATATGAAATTTCATATACCAAGCATTTTTGGCTATTATAAGGTAAAAACTCTATCCTCCGGCTTGCGTTGCAGTGTGTGATGGGACCTGAGTCTTATAATAGCTTCATTGTTCTTTATTTAGCATTGCGCTGTTTGTTTTATGCACTGGTATTCTTGGGAGGAAACCCGTTCCGTGTTATACGGCGTGGTCCCTTGATTTACCTAACTTTAAAATAAAGATTAATAACTGTTTTAGTTCTCACACCAGTTACATGACTAACCTGGAGTTTATTATTTTAACCTAAACTCTGGGTGCCCTTATTTTCCACACGGGCAGCTATTAGTTGGGTTTTGCAGATATTATATTCACAGGATCTTGGTTTACAGCTGGAAATATACTCGGAAAGCTATGTATCCGTGTATTTCTTTCAGTTGTGTTTTGTATTATTTTTCCGCTGCATTGTAATTTGTAAATCTCTGATGTATATCAAAGGTGTATTATTTATTCATACTCTGTAATATTCTTGTATTCTGACGAAATTGTTGTAATAAGAAATTAATTGTTCTTCTGTTTGTATTCTGATTTCTCGTGTTCTCAACTCAATCCGTGCTTTCCTTTATGGGGAAGTTCGGGTCATTTCACCGGATTTGAGACAATCTAGCCTATGTCTCAGGATCAGAACGCATCGACCCTTAAGAGCAGCAAGGCCGGTCCACAATTACGTTAGTGGATTAGTAATTCCTGAACAATGCGTTTCCCCGCCCTATGGGGCGTAAGTCTGGTCAGTATGTCGACCGTATAATCCATCGGCCCCGTAATGACCGATATATTCGAGGTACCTCGCTTTCCATCATCCACATAAGTAGATATGTCTGGGCTCCATACCATGACACCACTCCTAGCTAGAAAGAAACGCATGTCCTCCCTGCCATCCTTCTCCCGTTTCTGGTTCATACCGGGGAGTGAAGCTCGCGAATTAACGCAACACAAAGCTATGTTATTTAAAGTCGTGCTTTGATCATCAACCACAAGACTCTGCTTTTCAACAGAAGCATTGATCATTTGCATCTCAGCATGCCACATAAGCAATTCACGCCATGCGACTGATGTCTATCAATATACAACCTCTGAGCTCGTACATCTCAGAGAAGGGTGTTAAACAAGAGAATAAATTCTCCGCCACCAAACAGATATATATTTAATAGAGATCAATCAACACAGAATAAAATCCAATGTCAGACACATATCCATTTACTAGTTCGTTCTGGGTCTGAACAAAACCGGAGGCACCTTATTCCTTGTCCCATATGTCCAATGCAGGAGAGAGGTCCTCGCATATCCGATATCCAAGTACATCTGGACGATCACCACTTATTACCTCGTCTTGGGTGTACAACCCAATCAAGACATCAGTAATCATCCAAACGATGTGAAGATCTCCGGTTTTCAACCACCGTCTTCATCATCGACTTATCGTCGAACCAGTTATTCAGAATGGGTAAAAATCCAGCCTTTCCAAATAACCCACGTATATTATAATCAAGTGATATAAACACACAACATACGCCTCATTCCAATCCAGAATATTTTTTTATTCAAATATTCACATCATTAGGGAAAGGTTCCATTAATTTTATCAAAGATAAATTCTTTAATCTTCCTTTGGATATCAATTCAAACCAAATTAAGGTTTATCCAAACTAGTCGGGATTAGCAAACCTTACTGAAGTAATCATTTATTTTATTTTCTAATCCCAACATATTCCTCCTATGGAGCAAAACTGGTAATACTCCATATCTAACACCACGGTGTTATCGATAAAAATTAATTACCATTTCCCATTCAAATCTAATTAAAGATTTAACTACTGCTTGGAGTAAAATTGGTGGTACTCCATTCTCGATCATTTCCCAAATTTGATAATTTAAATTATCTCATTCACATTTCAATATAATTAAAGATTCATTAAAACTCCACTTAGTTTTAATCTTCCCAAAAATCAATATTAATGATTATTTAACTTCGGGAAATCAAACATGTCACATCGATAGTCCACATTGTACCATTGATTTCTGCCGATATATAACCTCTATGCTCGTACGTCTCAGAGAAGGGTGTTAAGAAAGAGAATAAATTATCCACCACCAAACATATATATATATATATATTTAGTAGAGATCAACAATACAGTTCAAAATACAATATTAGACATGTAATCATGTCTTTAAATGGGTTAAAGAACCAATGTCATTTAAAACACAGTTCACGATAAACCCAAAATCACATTCCATTAATTATAGAATCTTCACGGAAAACAAATCAATATATAATCGATATCAATTTCCGTATCTAACTAATAATATAAATGGAATAACGACAAAGCCTTTTAAATTCCATTTATAGTAACAGTCTTCCTCCACAGAAACTCACTTCGATTATTACCAAATCGAATTCCATTCCATTCCAATTTAAGGTATTAAATTGGAAAAACTTTACTTTGGAAAATTTTCTTTAAATCTCAATAACAAAATTTATAAATTCCAAATCACATTTCACTGTTAATTGGGTTAAAGAACGAATGTCGTTAAAAACACAGTTCACAATAAACCCAATTTACATTCCATTTTATTCCATTTCAATTAAATATTAATTAATTGGTAAACTTCACTAAATCTTAATTAAAAGATTTATTCTTTTCACACGGGGTTTAAGAACAGTGTTATTTAAAACACCATTCACGACAAACCCAAAATCCAATTCGATATTAAATACAAGGCTCTAAATAGAAATTATATCGGCTTATATTCAATATCAAATCCTGAAACCAACACATATCGTATGGGGAATAACGATATATATATCGATCTTCCAAATTCCTCCATAATATCCGTATAATCACGGAATCCAATATCGAAATATCTCGAAAATAATTTCTATTCAAATACATTCCAATTCGTACATTGGATAAATTCTGGTTATATTAAAACCATTTCAATCCAATTTATTTATTTAAAAATATTGGATTATCTTTCTAGTTAATAACTAGTTCATTTTGATAAAAATATATTTTATCTTTCCAAATATGGAATTTTTCATCCAAATTCTTTCAAATCAATTATTACGATTTTACATAATTTTTCCATATTTTTAATAATTTTATTAAGGCCTTTACAGTCGGTTTCTAATATCGGCCACCGAACTGCATCCATAGCGACCCTTTCCAAATTTGATTTGGACAAATTCCAAATCCAACCGTTAGATTTCAAATCTTTTATATTCTTGGAAATCTCTTTTCGATACGAATCCAACGGTTCCGGTTTTAGGAGAATCCGACGGTCGGATCTCCCGTAATGTCAATTCGAAGTCAATGGTCGAAATTCGCAAACGGTCGCGGCGCGTTATATTCAGGCCATTAAATATATATAATATATATATATATATATTTCATCGATTTCCATTTAAAATGTATTTTATAAATCATTTTAAATTCGTTTTTAAAAATGATTTCAACTTCCTTTTCCATTTTGAATCAAAATTGAATATTCCATATCATTAATATATAAATGGTAATATTTTCAAAATATTAGATTTTGAAATCACTTCGTTTTCGATATTCATTGTAAAAATGAATGAAATCGATATAAATATCGTTCGCGTTAAAATGGCGCATATCTAATCAACACGGTTTCACATATTTCAATATTTTCGTGTCCATCCAAAATCGGACATCAAAATCATATTTTGATCTTTTGCTAAATATTATTTTAAAATATTCGTTATTTCATTTTATTCAACACATGAATATTTTTAATGGTTTATACATTTAATAAAAATGATATTTTTATTGTTTAAATATTTTATTCACCACATGAATATTTTTAATCCTTTTCTGAATTTTATTTTAAAATATTCTATATTTTTCAAATTGGAATGAGACCCAATCAATTACCATATAATGTTATTTATATGGATTCCATACAACACATGTATATAATAACAATGATAAACAATCGTCCATCATCCAGAGTGCATTACACAACTGCATAAGCATTAAATATAAATAATTAACGCTTACAACAATATGTCAGCCAATCTATCGACATACAACTAAACAATTGGGATTAGTGTACGTCAAATTTCATCCCAATACCCGTGTGGGGTTTCAATCAACAAACACAGTTTTTATTTGTACAGTTGGGCGATGTGTAAAATTTATCGTCCCAATTCATGAGTTAAATGGGTGTACATAAACAAATCATCCGATTTGTAAATAAATATTCATTTTCATCTCAAGAAAATTTTATGTCGTTCATATATACGTTAAAAAATATATTTTTAACGATAAAATATATATATTTCAACACATGAATATTTTATATAGTTCGTACACTCAATAAAAATGATATTTTTATTGTTCAAACATTTTATTCAACACATGATTAATTTATTTAGTTCATTCATTCAATAAACATAATACAGTCAATTCACTCCAAACAAACAACCATGGTTTGTACAATAAATGGTATCGGGGGCTACTAAGCCCCGACTGCAACCTATTATATAATAACTATAAAATAATTTAAGTGAGAGAGAGTTCTCACAGTCGAATTCCACTCCGCCAGTTTTATTTCTGAATTTCTGAACAGTTTGGATTTGAATTTGCCCGAAATTCTAACGTGCTCCAAATTGGACCGGGTCAGCTTTGTTGCGAAGCTCTCGTCCCCACGATCGCAACGAATCCAAAATCGTCGGATTTGGACCTCGTATGGAAAAGTTATATATTTTTAAACATTGGCTAATTAAACGAGGAAATTAATCGTTTCTCTTTCCTGGAACAAACCGACCGTCGAAACCCAATTCATTCAAAACCAAACTCCTCCGTCGCACGAACCCCAAGCCACCTGACATCCACCAGAATATGCCACAATGACGCGCCACCCGCCTCCTTCACCGCAGTGCGTGGCTCCCCACTCGAACCACCTTGGCACTCCAGAAAGAACCTCGAACTTGACGGGTTTGCACAGCAAATTCTCACAAACTATATCATGAAACTCGATCACAATCGTTCACCACCTAGATCTCCTTCCCCTCTTCGATTTTCCCTTTTGAATGACTGAATTTTATTGAACCGATTGGGAGATCTGAAGGAGCGATTTCAGGGCGATTCTGACCGCATTTATCAAGGTGGTGGCGGATTCTTGAATGAGAGAACTAGGGTTTTCTTTTTCTATTTATAAATATTTTTATATTATTTAACTCGAAAAATGAAAATATTACATATGAACTCCAAATCAAACCCAATGACTGTCATCCCTAGCCAAATACCGCCATTCCGATCATAATGGGATTTGTTTTGCAAGCTAATTCGACTGTTTCGATCAGTTTTCATCAAAATTAAAATATATATCAATATACTGAATTTTAAACGTATATTTTAATTTTCCGGGGCCACATATTGACTCCAAAAATTCCAGAAAAATAAATCTAGCTATGTTTTAACGATACGGTCCTAACAAAACTAATTTTATCGAATTTGGAGGCCGTTTGAAAAATGGTCATTTTCTGGTCGATCCAATTCAAATTGAATTTACCAAACGCGTTTGAATTCCCCACGCTCACATATCAATTCCAAAAATTATGAATTTTTAAACCTAACAATAATTTGACATTCTGGATCCAACAAAAGTGTTTTCATCGAGAACGGAGGTCGTTTGCAAATTGGCTATTTTTAAGGGCTATACATTATAATAAAATATATATAAATTCCACAGCGACTATTTTAAATTTTAAACTGGACATGACTTTCAATTTATATTATGAAAGCTTTGTTTCTTACATTCGTTAGAAAGATATTGTTAAACAGATTCAAATATTTCTGGTTTTACTGAAATCCAATTTATTTTGAATCTTGTACATTCAATTGAAACTTAAAATTGAATTTTCAAACTACCGCGCCATTTCAGGCTCGTTTTATAATTAAAATAAACTTATACGTTCTAAGCTCGATTAAAATAAATTTTTAGTCGTAATTATTTAAAATAAATCATTTTAAATATTCAAAACCCATTAAAATAGCTAAAATAAAAATTTTAAATTGGTTCTGAAAATCCGGGTTATTACAAGACATATGATGTAACCATGTTTTGAACTACGATGTTTTCTGCTTAATAAAATTTTAAATTTCGTTGCTATTTTATATATGTCTTATAATATTTCTGTTTCTGTTTACCTATAACACTTCACGAAACTTAATGCATTCTCTTAATGAGTGACATTAATGGACGTAGGGTGTCATAGTAAGACTTTTGTAATGCTAAAGGAAATTTCAAGTTTTGTTCATTGACTTTTTATATTCTTAATTATCACTTATTTTTCTTTTTCATAGAACTTCAATCTAAATCTTGAAGCACATAATCGCTTCTTAAGTGCACTGCGTTGGTTGTGAAAGAAAGGAGGGTCAAGAGTATAATGAATCACATGTGTGCCTACCCATGTCAACCTCACTTTTAGCATGACACTGAAATCTAATAAATAACGAGTCAAACTTAATTGGAAAAGATATTGTATTTGATAAAGTAAATGACCATATGGAAGACAATATATATGGCTTAGATAATAATTTTAAACTCTTAAAATTTTATTAATGCGATGTATAAGAAAATTATTATTAACAAGAGATTATTGATGGTCTTTTACTGAATAAGTATTGTTTATTTGTTTAAAAATATTGCATTCCTCTCAAATTCATCGAAAATAGGTATTATGTGTTTGTTTAAGAACTAACTGTTTTTTCCTCAAATTCGTAGGGATTGTGTTGTGCATTTGTTTAAAAAATCCTTCATAACCCATATAGTGATGTGCATGGACCACTTAGTTGATTATATTTGTATTATATTTTCCACAAAATGCTACTTCCTGCTACAAATTAATGTGCTTGTATAATTCAAAATCTCTCGTACCATATCATCACTTTTAATTTGGTGTCTTACACGGTGTGTTATGTATTAATCATGAAATAAGTTATCATTTGAAAATCCTAGAATGATTATCATTTATAATACAAAACATACATGCGAAAAACTTTGTAGACTAAACTTCATACTATACAAAAATCCAATTCAAAATTAAAAACAACTCGTCTACGATTAACTTTAGGTTCGTAGATTTGGCACATGAAAATGTCATGTAAAAGTGAAATGAAAGTAGAAAGTTGGTGAAAAGAAAATGTGTTTATTCATGCACTGAAAAGGGAAATGGAAGAGGAACTAATAATTAAATATTTATTGCTAAGATGTGTGATAGGAAATGGATACGTAATAATACGCGATTAAAAAGGATCAATGAAATTAATTGCTACTGGCATCCAACGCATCTTACAACAACCAAAATCGATATGTTCACTTCAACTGAACAAATCAATGAGACCCAATAATGACATGTTGAAATTGTTTGATGGGTCAAATGCAACGAATCATTTTTTGCTACAAATAGTACATTATACAAATTATTTTTAACACCCATGTAACGAGCAGGCTTACCTACTAGTATAACTTATTATTTTTATTTAGGTAAGTAAACATGTTATCGTAGCTCAAAAATAATTTTTCATTATAGGATAAATAATAAAGCATAAGAAAGCATTGATCCAATCCATGTGAAAATAATAGGATAACTAGCAAGGGTATTCAAACTCATACTAAAAAGAAAAATCAATGAAATAAATTTAATGCAAAGTTTGACATTTCTTAGACATGTATAAATTAATTAATTATATTAGTTGAGCAATATATGGAACATATATATTTTACACTTGATGTTACATCGGTACCTAAATAGTACAACCATATAATGGTGAGAATAAATCGGTAAATTACATAACAAAAGGGGCCTGGATTTAAATTAAATTTTGTTAAACATGAAATGATAACACACATTAGGTTTTTTTTAAAATAAAGAGATTTAAGAAGTGTTGTAATATATAAAAGTGAATATGCTTTTGTAATATTTTGTTTAGTCCCACGTCATTGTGATAAGTTTAACATCTGCTCCAAAGCTTATATAAAGGAGCCAATGTAATAGAAAAGTGTACACTTGAATCAATAGAAATAAAAGATCTCTCCTCTATCTCTTTTGTTTTCTCTAATGGCGTCTGTTTATTATCTGTTTCTATTTTATTTTATAATACATTATCAACACGATTTGATTACAGATCTAATTATTGATCTCAAAACGGTAGGTTATTTTTCTGATCTGATTGATTTGATTTTTCAAATCTCCATTTTTTTAAGATCTCATCTCATTCTAGATATAAATCTATTGTGTTAACTTCTAGATTTTTTTAGTCTTATAATTGTAGAACTCATATAGATGTACACTTTGAGATCTGATTCTTATTTTGTTAATCATATTTCAGATCTCACTCTATTATAGACTTGATTTTCTTTGATGTTGTAACGTCCCAGATTTTTCGGCCATTTAAAATAGAATATTTAATCAATTTATATATCATATTTGAAATATAATAGATTTTTAAACGAATTTAATTATTTATATTAAACGATTTTATATAAAACTAGAATTTTAATGTTAAGTTTGAATTCTACATCGTTTGAATTTGAAGATGTTATTTAGTAAATACAATGACATTTATTTATTTGTTTATTAACATTCCCGCTCGGTTTGGCAAAACGAATAAAGTCCGAACATATATCATATTCGTACAACAAGGCAAGACAAACCAAAACCGGGTTTTTGGCGAAACTTGGTTACACAAGTAATTATGAAACTGAAACTCACTCAGTTCAGTTCTATATTATATATGTTATTTAAGTACGTTTAATTGTTGTTTAAAATATTTTGCCAATTTTAATATTATACATTTGAACGTGGAAGTATAAAAAGATCACGTTCAATCAGTTTTGCACTTACAGAATGAATCGCCAGACTATAGTTCAGATTACTAGTATCTTGTAGGTTATCTTTCAGAAATTTAGAGTAATTTACGAAAGTACCATTTGGAAAAGCTTTATCTTATCAACACCTTTTCATATATGGTATATAAAGAGTAGATACCTCACATATAAAATTAAATGCCAGTTGACAGTAACTTGAAATGTATATGTATTCTAATGTACTTGCTATATATACAAATATATTCCAAGTTACCGTTGCAAGAATAAGATCAGCAAATGTGAATTTAAAACATTTGAATTTGCACAAGACACAAGTCTATACCAAAGTTGACGCCATATATTTAAATCTTGAACACAGAATCCTATATTCAATTGAAAATGATATCATCAAATCCAAAGAAAATTCGAATAGATTAATACATATACACCTATACATGTTCTAGATTTTTAAACCAGTGACAAGACAATACAAAACAATACTAAAAAGATTCATCCTTTTTATCAGAAGCCTCTTGTTCTTTCAAATCACTGGATCCATGTCTCGATCAGTTTTTATCTGTGAAATAAGAGAGAACCCATTAAAAGGGTAATTCATGACAGCAATGAACAGTATAAACAAAAAAAAGGAGATCTTGATCAGCTAAAATCTATAATGTCAGATAGTGGTTTGAAAGTTCAACACAAAGGGAATGAATATGAACCGCAAAATCAAAAATATGAATATTCTTGCACCAAATCTGGATGGAAATATATATATATCCATATATATATATATATATATATATATATATATATATATATATATGAATAGCTAAGCATAGGTGTACATTTGAAAAATCAAGTCTACACAGAATCAAACAAACAACTAGTAGAAAATCAAATCAAATCTATATGAATATATAGATCAGTATAACCATGCATGTGAATGGTACAGCTATGATACAGTTTCCATGTGAATAAATACTGAAACCATCCATGTGAATCCATGTGAATGTAAATCGTGAACAGTCTCAAGATTTGAAAGGAAAAGCTAATGAAACAACATTGAAACAGCGAGGGAAATGGTACAAAAATTTCCAAGAAACTAATATAAATATGTATATTATTCATAGGTCTGTACAACCAAATCAGCCTATGTATTCATATCTATATAACCGAATCAATATACATATCTACACTGTAAATGTATATATTTATTTTCTCAAAATCGAGTTCATGTACAGATGAATATCAGAGCTGTATCATAACATTTAATCTACAGATTCAAAATTTCAGATTGAATAAACAATACATAGCTCACAACTACCTAAACTATCCAATTTCTATCAAAAACCATTTCGAACAAGTGCTGAAAATCAAATCCGAACCAAAATCTAAGTACAGATTCGGAATTGATTGATATAACAATTCGTGGATGATGATAGATGTTGAACTAATCTGAACCAAAACCGCTACTATAAATAAGGGTAACGGAATGGTGTTTCATACATCCCAAACCATACAAACAAACACAGTAAACAAAATCAAACCCCATTCGAAACCACAACAGAAAAATCAAAGCAAATATTACTGAAGTCAAAAGAAAACTTAGCTTAAACGGAGGAGCCTCGATCTGGAAAACTCTGAGTCGATGCAACGGAATAGCGATAGGGGGTTTGGTCGCGAAGCCCTGGTAGTGGATCGAGGGGCGGAGGAGGGTGCGACACCATAAAATCACCGATTTGCTGTTGGAATCAAAAGAGGGATTAGGTTTTTTTTTTCCATTTCGGGTTTGAGGATTGAAAAGTGGAGGCGGCTGATTAATGAAGAATAATCGAATGAGGGTTTAAAGGGGGCAAGCGGGTCGGGTTCATTGGTATGGGCCGACTAGTGGAAGGGTAAGCCCAAATTTTAAATTCAAATGAAAATCCAGGTTTTAATTTAATTTAGTTATAAAATTCGTAACGTGATTTCTCACGCATACAGTATCGGATTTACGCACGGTCAGTTGCGTTGGGACTGTGGAGACGAGTACTTCAAGATGGAACAGGTCTAGTCTGGATCTGAAGTAACTGGAATTTTTATTTGAATTAAACGTCAGTTTAATTTGATCAAACAGACTGTTCATCGACGGATTTAAATCCAGGTGAGTTAAACTCACTCAGCCTTCCCGTTTATATATTATATAAACTGGGTATTTTTATTTTGTACGTTCTGATTATTAGTGGTTGACGGTTATGTATATATACTGTTGTTTCATCGGTCGTTAAATTTCAGAAAATACCCACTGCTTTGGGTTGACCACACAAATTAATTCCCTTGACTGGTCACACTTATTGCTTGAATTGTTTGGACTGTTTGAATTGTTTGTTGATGGATTGTTGATCGTTATAGAAATTTCCAGTCAAATAAAAAGAAACGATTGATCGTGGTTGATTATTGAACCATGTTTTCAATATTTGTTTTGATGGGTAGCGTGGTGGGGTAATTGGCATCACCTGGCTTATAAATCAATCGATTTATAAAATATGAGTTTTATCGACGGTGAATCGATAAGATTTGAGTTATAAATACATTTTATAATGAAAATAGATTTTTGAAATTTAATTCATGGAAAGTTTTTTAAAAAGGGAAATAAATATTTAACTATTTATTTATTTAAAGTTATATAGAGATTATGAAATGGTTTGTATAAAATAAATTTCTTATGTCGATAAGAAGTATAAACAATGAAATAACCTAGCAGTTAAGTGTTTTGATTAATCGTGAGCAATTAAATAAAGTCATTTAAATTAATTATATTTTAATTAATTTAAATATGGAATTAAATAGGTTTGGTTAAAAGGATAACCTTGTTTGGTGTGTCGACCATTTAAACTAAGTTGGATTTTAGATTAGTGAATTAACTTAATTGGTCAAGCTTAGTAGGGTTTTAAAATAAGGAAATTATTATTTATTCTAGTAAATAAAGGAGTTAATTATTTTGGAAAAATAAATGTTGAATTGTTAATCAAATGAGATATATTTAAGTAATCGAGTTTGAAATAAAATTTGATCGAGCGTTGGGAAAGGGCTAGGGATGAGTTTTCCTTATTTGAGCTCGAGTTTTATAATGAGGCAAGTAAGAGGTTTAAACGAATATATAATGAAAAGTTTTACTGAACATTTGAGTTAAGGGAAGTGAAAGGGTTTATATTTATAAACAAGGTTTATAAAATGGAAATGTGAGTTTAAAAGTCGTTTTGAATTTGAAATACTTAATGATGGAATTAAGTTAAACCAAAAGAATTGAAAAGAGATTTCCCGCGGAAGGGTTGAATGTGAGCTTGTAAACAAGGTTGGAAATAGAAATGGAAGTAATAATATCGGGTTTTTGAATTTCGACTCGTATTTATCTGAAGGTAAGAACGTTGTTGGTCAAGGTCTGAGAGGTAATTAAAATACCCCAACTTGAATGACTTTGGGACGACCCAATGATGATACTAGTTGGTAATGGCGAGAGTGTGTGATAAGATTTCCAAAGTAACGGAAATGAGATTTCCCTAGTAACGAAATTAAAAGGAAATTGGGTGATAAATTTTAAAAAGGCCAAGTGATGCTGAGTACCAGACCAGTGAATCTATTTTTATGATTTCATGGATGTTTACTTGATAGTTAAAAAACCGACTATCAAGTCTGACCTTTACGATTGTTGGTATGGAAAGACCGGGATCGAATGAATATTTGAAAACCATTCCAACCAACAAATACGAAATATATAGAAGATCTCAGGCGACGATCGAGATGGAGCATGTGAAGACCATAGATCTTCATGAAGCGGAAGAACCACTTACAATCTCTGATTCGACCCGGAGATATACTGGGGTTCTGTCGTGGTTGAAACTGTGGATTGCAAGGACGATCGCTACTGATCCATGGGGTGATTCCTATATTGGATGCAGTAGGAGAGTACCTTCGGTTTATCCTGTTCCTGGATGACTTGTATGGACGAATGTCTGATAGAGTATTTCCTGAAACCACGTACGTTGATTTTTACAAACATACCGAGTGGTGGCAAAGAGGGGCACTTCTTTAATACCCGGAGTATATTTGTGGACGTCAATTAGTGACTTGACGGATATGACGATGTGGCATTCAAAGTGAATGACGACCAGATGTTCAAAAGGTAAATTCTGACCTCAAGCCTCAACAACCGGGAAAGGATAGAAATCGGGCAGGCAGCATGGCTATGTGGGTTGCTCCCATTAAGGTGTATAATCACCTATCTAGAGAAATTCCTTTTGTTTCTTATTCTATCGATTCTGCCCATTCGGGAACGGTGGTTTGAGTCCAACCGTTGGTGATATACATTCGATACACTCAAGCGAAATGAGTGGTCGGTCATGTGAGGGTCGGGTTGCAAGACGTTCTTGTTGAACCCAGTGTATTCGCCTCTAGAGATACACGATCGGCAGGTGGTCCCATACCTTGTCAAGGTCGGAATCCAATCTCCAATAAGCGCCGCGTTTTTTGATTGTATATATATACGTGGAGCGTGAGATGCAAGCGTTCCACTAGATTGATATTTACTTGTATTTAGACAGTATGATAATATCAGAAAAGATATTGATTTCGAAAACTGTTTTGGATTATCATAAGGTAAAAACCGTCCGTGTTTATGTGTGGATCGGTCTTACGATTATCTTTTTCTTTCGAAAGGATTTTAACTTTAAAATTAAGTTGTGTGATACCTTAATGCTGTGCGAGTTTTTCTCACTCTGGTCCACCAGACTGACCCGGTGTTTTGTAAATGCTCGGGTTAGCCCGGATGTACAGGTTCAGGTTATCAGGTATTGCGAAGTCTAGAGACGAGCTGAAGATGTTCAGATGAATGATGTTCCGCTGTGTGATTATATATATGAGGACAGATTATCAAAACTGTCCAGATGTGTGTTGTACTCTGATATTGTAAGTATTTTCAGAAGCTCTCAATAAAGATTTATTTCTGTATTATATTTTGTTCCGCTGCGATGTGAGACTCTGTGTTGATTCTTCTTCTTCTATTCTAACTTTCTTTCTTTCTTATCTCACCCTCTAAATTCTTTCTAATAACTATCCAGTGTTTTTGGTGCTTGGAGGATCGACATGAGTTACAGTAAAGGTATTTATGTCGATTTTCGAGGTCGAAAACCCTGGGTCGTTACAGATGTAATCATACTGTTGATCTCAAAATTATACTCGAATTATATATATTTGAGATCTCTACATGATTTAAAAATGAGATGTTGATTGTAGTGATTATTTTTTGGATTCGACAAATTTTTGTTCTTCTCTATTCAGATAAATTCATTGAATTTAATTTGATTGTTACATAATTCATATTTCCAAAAGAAATGTGGTGTTGTTTCTTAGAGAAACAAATATAAATATAATACGTATCTAGAAGATCATATTTAGTTCATATCTAATATCGATCTATCACTAAAAGTGAATTATGAAAAATAAACAAATGAAAAATCATAAAGTATATTAATTCTTTGGAATCTGAAATAATATGAACCTGAAGTTCATATGTTAAAGAAGAAAAAGAAAAGCTTTCATTTATTGAAGTTATTTTTGTTTTAGCACCTGAAGTGAATGGAAATATTAATGAAAGCATCCACGACAAACTTAATTTTTAGTATTTGAAATAAAAGTTGAGCACTTGTAATTCCTTTATCATCAAAAGTTTGAGTTTCCATGAATTATTGAATGCATTTGTTATTTGAGATAGAAATCTTTTATGCAATATATCTCATTTGCTAATATTACATATGTAAGATTCGTTGCATCCTGAAGATGCTATTATATTTGTATGAAGATTATATATGTCAAGAAGAGATATTTATTTTGGGAAATCTGATTATTGAGGAATAAATTTCCTTATTAAGATATTCATTTTAATTTTATCATTGAGTAATATTGACCCTAAACCTGAGATGAAATTGTGTCAATTTAAGTACCATTTCTTAATTGATTCATATATTTGTAATAAAATCATTTTACTGTGACAATAGTTATATCCAAGGTCATATAAATGTTAATTGTAGTTATTATTATCATAAATGCATTGGCTATTGTATATTAAATGCTATATTTTCATGCTCAGAATATGGATAGGTATGATTTTTTTAATGTATTTATTTGGCAAGTAATATATGATATAATGGAAGAAATAGATTCAATAACTACCTGAAGTTGTGTGAAGAAATTATTTTAACAAGGAGTTGTATAACTTAAAACCCAAGACCTGAAGTCCTGGATTATGAAAAGAAAAACAAAAGCCCGAAGCTTTCTTAAAAGTTGTGACTAAAAAAGATTGTACTTCCAAAAGAAGTTAAAAGAGGCACACATATCATAATATGTGACAATAACATTGGATTCAATAGAAAATCTCTAAACGGGTTTCATCTAACTGACATCTTTCATGTACAATTTATATTAATTATATATCCTGAAAATATAATATGCATGTTAATCTCTTGAAGTGATGTTTTAGAGAATTTTTTATATTGCAAATCCAACTTCCTAGAAGAGATGTTAGAAATTTTTTTGCTGCATTGCAATTACATAAATAAAAGATATGTTCCCTGAAGGAATATCATACACTCCAGAAGTAGTGATTTCTTTTCTCTCTTGGGTCTTATTTTTATTTAATGCATCTAATTTTGTTACTGCATTTAAGGTTTGATATGTATTTTTGTATATTGATATGACATTTCAATAGTTTTTATATATTTATCTCTAGAGGAGATAAGTTCGTCCCAGAAGCGGTGATAACAAAACATCTTTAGAGGATATTTGTATATTTGGAAATAGTAAATATCTTTAGAAGAGATCTGTTTATTTGAAAATAATAAAATATCTCCAGAAGAGATTTCTACAATTAAAAGTGATAAAATATTTGTTGAAAAAGTTCATATTTTTTTCTAAAAGAGAAAATGTGTATTAAAACTCCATAAATGGTACCCGACAGTCCTATCTCAGTGGTTAGAGGTGGGCGAATTGGGATGAGACATAGGTCACCTCTGCCAATTTCTAGGGGTGACTACCTAGGTAGTGTGAAGGCGTTGAAAAATCGGGGTATATCGCTACCCGTGGGGTTTACTAAGACCGACAAGCAATGGCTTGAGTGAAGTCTTAGGTTCCACACTTAAATAAAAAAAACTCCATAAATGGTGTTTATGGAATATCCTAGAAGCGATATTATATTATGATATATCTATAAAAGAATTTTCATTAAAATATTTTCAAATATAAAAGATGATGATGCAAATTTAATGACTAAAGAAAATATCAATGAGTGACGAATGAGATGTCTGATCTAATCAGTTAGAAAAAGCCTAAAGCTTTATTGAAACTGTGTGAAATAATAACATTGCACTTCTTAAAGAAGTTACATCATATGCGACAAATATAATGCATCTAAAGGTTGCACAATTTTCAAAATGAGTTATATCTTGCTTATATATTTATATTTATATATTGTATTGAAGAATAAACTTTAACAACTTGAAGTTTTTTTATATATTTTATTTGAACCAGAAGTTCAATACAGTTTAACAACTTGAAGTTGTTTATATATTTTATTTGAACCAGAAGTTCAATATAGATTAACAACTTGAAGTTGGTTATTTTTTTTTTTAAACCAGAAGTTCAATGCAGTTCCAAATCAGATGTTTTGGATATTATGATATGATCTTTAAGATTCGCATTGACATTGCTTGATAACCAAAAATTAAAGATTGGAACCTTATAAACAATTTGTTCTAAAATTGATAACTCGAATGAGAAAGAATATGTAAATCAATTACATATGTAATACGTGGACGCACGTATATACACATATATGCAAATATTTAATTAACAACCTGAAGTTGTTATGAGCTCATATTATAAATTATGCATATATTATTTAATATTTCAGATAGTCGATTGACATCAATATTGAATGACCTGAAGTTATGTGCATATTCAAATGATAGAAAATTCCTCCAAGTTACCAAATCAATGAAAGGGAATAAGCAATACAATATGAATGCATCTTATCAACTAATAAGAGCATTGTCCTCCTACAATAGAAATACATCTAGTGTATTTGCTAGCTATAATGCGATAATGGATCAAAAATGAATCCAAAGATGGTTTATTATTTAAAGTGACAATGTTTGTCAACATTGAGGGGGAGGATAAAGGAATCATCGATGTTTAATATTTTCTAACATATAGATTATGCAAAGTATTAAGTAACTTGCATAAATTATCAATTATGCCCCTAATAGACTTTCTCCAATATACATTTGAATCCTCGAAGGATCAAAAAGTGTAAATCAGTTAAAAATGTGGTATAAAAGTCAGTTCAAAATATTTTTGGAGTAAGTCATAAAGATGCAAAATAATGGAGGTGAGTGTTCCTGAAGAAACACTTAAGGGTGCTTTGAAAGAAACCAATGACATGATTGTCAAAATAACCCTAGAAGTGGATTAGGTACCTAAAGCACGATAATTTTTGAGATCTCAATAAATCATGTATAGAACTGACAAGAAAAAGTCATCGATGATAAATTAGTAAATAATAAAGCGCTTATTTATAAATGGATTAAAAATCCCATATTAGAGAGAAACATGATTGGCCATCATGAAATTCTCCTAAATAAGATATATGGACTTGTGGCCCATAAGACATGAACCTGTAGTTCATAAGATAAAAATAGAAATATATATAATGATAAAAGTACACTGAAGTTACTAAAGCACCATAGAGTATCAACATCATATTATGTGTCATTAGCATTGTACTTTCAGAGATATTTGAATTGATTAAAATACTGAAAGTGTTTAAAATGCTTATAGTACCCTAAAGGTATAAACGATGAAAGTATACAAGTTCCTGAAGAATTTAAATAACTTTGGTAGTGATAAATAATGAAAATGCAAGAAATGTAGATTATAATAATCTTCTCAGTATTATTGTGATGAAAATCTTGATATAATTCATGATGAGTAGATCACTTCTTGCTTTCAAGAATTGTTGTATTAAAACTCTTAATATCCATTGAAGTGGTAGTTGTGTTCCTGAAGAACATAAATAACATTTGTTATTATAAAGAATATCAAGAACATGGACGATAGATTGCAACATTATTCTAAGTATTGTTGTAATGAAAATCTTGATATACTTCAAGATGAGTAGATTACTTCCTGCTTAGTGTTGCTGTAATGAAAGTTGTCTTATTCATCAAATGTGTATTGCGACATGCAAGCCCGGTTGGAACACAAAATTATAAGCATATGAAGTGTATTCATAAATAAATATTAGTAGCATACAAATCACAAAAAGAAGGCATTTTAAATAAGAAAACATGCCTGAAGCATGGAAATGCAGATGAAGTTTTTAAAGAAAAACTTCATTAAGAAGTATTTGTAAGCAATTTGAGTTATTGAAAGAAGAACACAAATTCAAAGGAAATTATTAAATCAGGGAGAGCATCCATAAGTATGTTATAATGCACTCTTTTTCCTTAACTAAGTTTTTCCCCACTGGGTTTTCTTAGTAAGGTTTTAACGAGGCATTGTCATGATCCAGAAGTATCAACTCAAAAGTAACATACAAAAATAAGTTAGAATGTACTCTTTTTCCTTATTTAAGATTTTCCCACTGGGTTTTTCTTATTAAGGTTTTAACGAGGCATTACATTGATCTAGAAGTATCATACTCCTTTTGACGTTGTAAATATGAAATTTTATATTTTACTCTTTTTCCTTTACTAAGATTTTTCCCATTGGGTTTTTCTTAGTAAGGTTTTGACAAGGCAATATTTTGATCTAGAAGTATCAAATATCTTTTGATGCAGTAAGCTATTATTTATGAAGAAAAGGCAGCTTGCATGGCTCAGATTCAAGTGAATTATATCAAGGGTGATAGGATGGAGCACATTTCTTCTAAATTTCTCTTCGCACATGAACGAAAGGATAACAAGAAAGAGGAGAAACAAATTCAGTTTTAAGAAAAGCGTGTATATCTTTTCTCAAAGGCAATTTCCAAATCAATATTCCAGGAAATGATGTACAAAATTGGCATGCATCGACTACATCAATAGACTAATTGAATAATGAGTTATAAATAAGGGGGAGCATATAAAATTATGCTATAATGTACTCTTTTCCTTCACTAATATTTTTCCTATTGGGTTTTTGTTAGTAAGGTTTTTAATGAGGCATTATCTTGATCCTGAAGTATAAACCCTTACTGTAACATTGTAAAACATGTTACTTGAAGATGAAATAATTTGCACCCTTTTCTTTGTTTATGATTTTTCCCATAGGCTTTTTCATAAGAAGGTTTTTAATGAGACATTGTTTTGATCCCGAAGCATCAAACTCTTTTAAGGAATATCATTTTAATATGATATCCATAATGTCAAATGTTGTGTACTTTTTTTCTCGTTCAAGGTTTTTCCCATTCGGTTTTCCTGATAGAGTTTTAATGGCAACACACAATATTTGTATCGACTGAACGGATATATGCAATCAAGATAATAATAAGGGGGACCAATCATCATATATGTTATAAAAGAGACAATTTAAAGTTAGCAGAGCATTCAAGATTTTGAAGACGCATATTCAAGGGAGAGTGTTGTAATATATAAAAGTGAATATGCTTTTGTAATTTTTTTTTAGTCCCACATCATGGGGATAAGTTTAACATCTGCTCCAAAGCCTATATATAAAGGAGCCAATGTAACAGAAAGGTGTACACTTGAATCAATAGAAATAAAAGATCTCTCCCCTATCTCTTTTTTTCTCTCTAATGACTTCTGTTTATTATCTGTTTCTGTTTTATTTTATAACAAGAAGACATTAGTGGGAAAATAATATTAGAGATATTTAAGAGGACATGTTATAGGTATATCATCTTTTATCTGCTTCACACAATTTGAATTTAACAGACGTAAGATATACAAATTGTAACAACCCGGAAATTCTGAGCCAATTAAATTTTTTTAATTTGGCTAATTTAACGGATTTTGAATATTTAAAATAAATTATTTTAAATAATAACGACAGAAAATTTATTTTTGTCGAAGTTAGAACGTATAATTTTATTTTGAATATATAACGAGCCTGAAATGGCGCGGCAGTTTGAAAATTTGATTTCTAATTTCAAATGAATATACAGAATTCAATATAAGTCGAAATCCGGCGAAACAAGAATTGTTTGAATCTGTTTAACGATATATTTCTAACCAGTGTAAGAAACTGAAATTTCATAACGAGAATGAAAAGTTATGTCCAGTTGAAAATTTAGAATAGTCATTGTGGAATTTATATATATTTTAATATAATATATAGCCCTTAAAAATAGCCATTTTGCAAACGACATCTGTTTTCGACGAAACTTGTTTTGTTGGATCCGTAATGTCAAATTATTGCTAGACTCAAATTTTCATAATTTTCTGAATCAATATGTGAGCGTAGCAAAGGAAAACGCGTTTGACCAGCTTCAGTTGAATTTAATCGACTGAAAAATGGCCATTTTTTCAGACGGTATCAGAATTTGACAAAATTAGTTTTGTTAGGACCGTATCGTCAATACGAAGCCAGAAACATTTTTCTGGAATTTATAGAGTTCGTATATGGCCCCGGCAAATTGAAATGTACGTTCAAATCTAAAATTGAATGTTTTATATTTTAATTTGAAGGATAACTAATTGAAACAGTCGAATTGGCTTACAGGACATATCCCATTCTGTTTGGAATGAGGGTAATTAGCTAGGGACGACAGTCGTTGGAACTGGATTGGAGTTCGAATGAGAACGTGACAATTTAGAAATTAAATAATTAATAAATATAAAATAATTTTATATAAACCCCTATTCCTCCCTTTTCCTCCTTCCGGTCAACGACAGTCAAAAGGAAAAAGAAAAAAAAACTGCGATGCTCCAGATCGCGTTGCCCCTCCAGACGGCGCCACCGCCGCTGCTGCCTCGTCGCCCTCTCTCCGATCCCCCATTCTCCTTCCACCGCGAGACCCTCAAGCGCCCTCCGCCCCTCGATCGAACGTGAGCCACCTCGAAACCCTAACCGCCCCACCTCCAGATCTGAAGCCGCCGGAGGCATCGAGCTCGACGCTTGTGAGGGCACAGAGTGAAGACGGGAACAACTTCAGCGTAGAGGTGGGGGGTCCATCTCCGTGAACCCTGGCGACGGCAACGACAGTTCATCCATGTCGAGCTCCTGTTCGACACTCAGAATGGTTTAGCAGTGAGTCTTATTTATTTCTTTACTGTTATTTTAGTTTAACTAACATTATTTAAATTAGTTTTAAAATATATACACAGTGATTTAAAATCAGTTTTTAAAGGTCAAAAAACATTATTCTAAAAATGTTTTATAAAAAAAAATAGCAAAATATAAAAGCAATGATAAAAATATAATCTTTATATATGCAGTGAAATATGATTTGTATATAAATAACATCGTGTTAAAAATATGATTTTTAATGAACAAGAAATAAGATTTTCAATGGTATAAAAATTCAATTTTTATTATATGTATAGCGAGATAAAGGTTTGATTTTGATTATCATGAAAGTAGCGATTAAAATATGGAATGTATATATGAAGTTGCGTATTAAAAATATGATTTTTATGTTGCAAAGGTACGATTTTTAAATATATAAAAATTAGACTTTTATATATGGAGTAGCGGTATTAAAATACGCTTTTTATCCATGAAGTGATATCATAAAGAGGCGACTTTTTATATCATAAAAATATGATTTTTATATTCTTAGCTTAATAAAAATATGATTTTTATTATATGATTGGCAAACTAAAAATACGATTTTTATATGTTCATGTAGCGAAGAAAAATTGGATTTTTATTATGTATGTGGCGAATTAAAAATATAATCTTTATAATGAAGTAGCGATGTTAAAAATGTGATTTTTATCATGTACTGCGTGAAACAGATCGTTAGAAGCACAGTGAAGATTTCCTACATATGAAGAGTCATGACGTTGGGTTTAGCTAATCGGTGAGAACTTCTCACTCAAATTTATTTTCTAGTTAAAACCATGGAATGTTTGGTTGATTTGTGAATTGAGTGATTTGGTTGAATTTGGTTTGGAAAATGAACGAATTGATATAATTTGATTTGGGTATGGTGTGGGCCATTATTAGACCGGGGACAAGGCTAGGCCTTATCCCGTTTCTAGTATCGCGCCGTTATGCCACCGAAATTTTCTAAAATATGTTAGAAAAATAAAAATATCATTTTTATTAGATAAATGAATAGAATGAAATATTCATTTACAAATCAAAACGATTTGTTGATGTACACCCATTTGACTGATATGGATTGGGACGATAAATTTTACACATCGCCCAACTGCACAAATAAAATATGAGTTTGTTGATTTGAAACCCCACACGGGTATTGGGATGATATATGACGTACACTAATCCCAATAATTAGTCGTTTGTCAATCGATAGGTGGGCAGACAGTTGTGTAGTGCACTTTGGATGATGGTTGATTATTTATCACTGCTATTATATACATGTGTTGTATGAAATCCATATAAATCACTTTATATGGTAATTTACTGGATCTGATTCTAATTCAGAAGTAAAGGATATTTTAAAATAACGAATATTTTAAAATAAGGAATATTTTAGAATAATATTCAGTAAAGGATTAAAACCTGATTTTGATGTTCGATTTTGAATGGACACGAATTATTGAAATATATAAAGCTGTATTGATTAGAGTTGCGCCATTTTTACGTTGACGATATTTATATCGATTTTATTCATTTTTATAATGAATATTGAAAATGA
Organism: Allium sativum; assembly: GCA_030737875.1. Classification (NCBI taxonomy): domain Eukaryota; kingdom Viridiplantae; phylum Streptophyta; class Magnoliopsida; order Asparagales; family Amaryllidaceae; genus Allium; species Allium sativum. Next base: position 8,535,136 of record CM060912.1, read on the forward strand.
AGTGGTTTCAAAATCTGATGTTTGAAAATATTATCATTTATATGTTAATGATATGGAATATTCAATTTTGATTTAAAATTGAATATGAAGTGGAAACCATTTTGAAAACGGATTTAAAATGATTTATAAAATACGTTTTGAAAGGAAATCGACGGAATATATATATTATATGTATTATATATTTAATGGACTGAATAGAACGCGTCGCGCCGCGGTAGTTCGCGAATTTCGACCATTGACTTCGAATTGACGTTACGGGAGATCCGACCGTCGGATTCTCCTGAAACTGGTACCGTTGGGTTCATATCGAAAAGAGCTTTCCAACAAATATTAGAGATTTGAAATCTAACGGTTAGATTTGGAATTATGTCCAAATCAAATTTAGAAAAGGTCGATGTAAGTGCAGTTCGACGACCGTTCATGGAAATCGACTGTACGAGCCTTGATAAAATTATTAAAAATATTAATAATTTGTGTAAAATCATAATAAATGATTTGTGAAGTATTGAGATGAAAAATTCCACGTTTGTAAAGATAAAAATATATTTTTATCAAAATGAACTAGTTATTAACTAGAATTATAATCCATTATTTTTAAATAAATATAAAAGGGATTGTGAATGGTTTTAATATAACCAGAATTTCCAATATATAAATCGGAATGGATTTGAATCGAAATTATCTTCGGAATATTTCGATATTGGATTCCGTGATTATACGGATATTGTGGAGGAATTTGAAAGATATATATCGTTATTCCAATACGATATTTGTTGGTTTCAGAATTTGGTAATGAATATAAGCTGATATATTTTCTATTCAGAGCCTTGTATTTAATATCAAATCGGAATTTGGTTTATCATGAACTGTATTTTAAACGACATTCATTCTTTAACCCGATTAACGGTGAAATGTGATTTGGAATTTATAAATCTTTTTATTGAGATTTAATGGGAATTTTCTAAAGTAAAGTTTTTCCAATATATATATTGGAATAGAATGGAATTCAATTTGGTAATAATCGAAATGATCTTCTTTGGAGGAAGACAGTTACTATATATGGAATTTAAAAGGCCTCGCCGCTATTCCATTTATATTATTGGTTGGATACGGGAGTTTATATTGATTATATATATTGATCTGTTTTCCGTGAATATTCCATAACTCATGGAATAAGATTTGGGTTTGTCGTGAATGGTATCTTTAATAATACTGTTCTTGAACCCAATGAAGTTAAGAAAATTAGAAATTAACTGGAGATTAGTTAAGTTGAATGGTTTCCTGGGTATTAATCTGATGTTGGTTTCGGCCTTCTGAGTTATTACTTAGGGAATTGTTCTCTTACTAATATACGGTTAGAGACTGATGGGAAGATTAAAGAATAAATTTAAAAGAATTTATCTTTGATAACCTTTCCCTAGAAATAAGAATATTTGAATTTAAGAATATTCTGAATAGGAATGAGGCATATGTTGTGTTTGTGTAACACTTGTTTATTATATACGCGAGTTGTTCGGAAAGACCGGGTTTGTCCCATTCTGAATAACTGATACGACGATATGTCGAAGACGGTGGTTGAAGACCGGAGGTCTTCATGTTGTTTGGATGATTTCTGCCGTCTTGATTGGGCTGTACACCCAAGACGATGGAAAAAGTGGCGATCGTCCAGACGTACTTGGAGATTGATGGATATGCGAGGTACAAGGTGCGTCCGGTTTCGTTCAGACCTAGAACGAACTTGTAAATGGACTGTGTGTCTGACATTGGATTTCATTCTGTGTGATTGATATACATCGGTTGCATGGCGTGAATTGCCTGTGTGGCATGCTGAGATGCAAAAGATCAAGACTTCTGTTGAAACGCAGAGTCTTGTGGTTGATGATCAAAGCACGACCTTTGTGGCATCGCTTTGTGTAGCATTAATTCGCGAGCCTCACACCCGATATGAACCAGAAACGGGAGAGGACATCAGGGGGACATGCATTTTCTTCTAGTTAGGAGTGGCGTCAGCGCTTGAACTGGCTGACGAGTTTGACTCATGTGGATGTTGCTTATTATTACTTGCTGAAAAGCGAGGCGCCTCGGTTATATCGGTTTCGGCCGATGCATTCTGGTCAGCAGACGGACCAGACTTACGCCCCATAGGGCGGGGAAACGTATTGTTCAGGCATTATAATCCACTTCGTGTGGACCGGCCCTGATGATCCAAGGGGCAGTTGCGGCTGTTCCTGAGGGGCGGGCTAAAGACTCTCGAAACGGTGAGGACGATCCCTAGCCTCGGTTCATATCATAAATGGTAATCCAACTTCCAATACGACATCTTGCGGTTTTGATTGTAGAGCCTAGTATGGCGACATGATATATGGTACTCATGCCGTCTATGATTGATAATTATGATTGAAATTGTTTTGAAACACTTATGCACTAGTAATAATATCAAATGATTTCATTTTATACGTATCAAGCATTCTTTGGCTATTATAAGGTAAAACCCTATCCTACGGCCTGTGTTTCATTGTGTGATGGGACCTGGGTCTTATAATAGCTTCATTGTTCTTTATTTAGCATTGCGCTGTTTGTTTTATGCACTGGTATTCTTGGGAGGAAGCCCGTTCCGTGTTATACGGCGTGGTCCATTGATTTACCTAACTTTAAAATAAAGTTTTAATAACTGTTTTAGTTCTCACACCAGTCACATGACTGACCTGGAGTTTATTATTTTAACCTAAACTCTGGGTGGCCTTATTTTTCGCACGGGCATCTAGTAGTTTTGGTTTTGCAGATATATATTCATAGGATCCTGATTTATAGCTGAAGTGATATTCGGAAAGCTCTGTATCCGTGTATTTCTTTCAGTTATGTTTTGTATTATTTTTCCGCTGCAATAATGTATTTAAATCTCTGATATTTATGATGTATAATATTTATTCGTACTCTGTATATTCTTGTACTCTGATGGAATTGTTGTAATAAGCAATGCAATGTTCTTCTGTTTGTGTTTTGATTCGTCTTGTTCTCGATTCAATCTGGGCTTTCCTTCACGGGGAAGTTTGGGTCGTCTCAGTTGGTATCAGGGCTTTGGTTTACAGAGCTCGAGAACAAGACACATTAGAACCAAACGAAAGAATTCATCAGAGATTGGATTAGTAATGTCCAATAAGAATGACTCGTTAGAGATGGGGTCAGTAGTATCCTAGAATGAGTCGAAAGAGTGTTATTTTGAAATAAAAATGAAAGCAACTTTGTTTTGAAAATTCAAACCTTATCATTCGTATTTGAACATTTATTTTATATTGAATATGGATAATTTAGTATATAATTCTTTTGCATATACTCCTAGTTAGCGAGTATTCGAAGTTTTAATATACTGGATAGATATGGAATCACACTCTAGCCGCCCGGAGATGATTCTGATGATGAGGCCTCATCATCAGTGTCTGTGTTCGAGTTTTGAAAGTGGTATATCTATATATTTCCATCGACTGGTGTGAGAACCAAAACTAGAATAGGGTTTATTTTGTGAATTTGGCACCAAAAACATGATTTTCTGTACTTATATCAAAGTTATATGTTTGATAAGCTAATCAACTAATTAATTGGTGTTTGTGTTGTATGATTCTTCATTTAAACCAACATGAAAGAGAATGAATAGTAATTAGCCAAATTGTGTCAAATACTGAACTGAATTGAAATTTGCTTGAATTTGCACACTTGTGCATATATATATATATTGAACATGTCATAGCAAGGAGGCTAAACAAGAGGAATAAAATTGTTTGCCCGACAAATAGGTACATGTTTATTGTATTTCTTTGGTTTGGATGATTTTATGAGCCGATTGGCCAGCCGCTTGGCTATTTCTTTTTCTTTTTGAGATCAGAGGGCCTGTGTGGCAGTTTGGGGATTTTCCCGATGCTCCCGGTGCAGGGGAGGTTATGGCGAAATTTTTCGAAAATTTAGGGTGTTAGCCAAGTTTTTGACAAATTTGAAAAGTTCTTAGAAACTGAAAAGTTGAAGAACTTAAGCCATAATGAAAATAATGAAAGTTGAGTTGATTATTAAACAACTTTCAGCTTCGTTCCTTTTCGAGGACGAAAAGATTTTAAGTGGGGGAGATTGTAACAACCCGGAAATTCTGAGCCAATTTAAAATTTTTAATTTGGATAATTTAACGGATTTTGAATATTTAAAATAAATTATTTTAAATAATAACGACAGAAAATTTATTTTCAACGAAGTTAGAACGTATAATTTTATTTGAATATATAACGAGCCTGAAATGGCGCGACAGTTTGAAAATTCGATTACTAATTTCAAATGAATATACAGAATTCAATATAAGTCGGAATCAGACGAAACAAGAATTATTTGAATTTGTTTAATGATATCTTTCTAACGATTGTAAGAAACTAAAATTTCATAACGAGAATGAAAAGTTATGTCCAGTTGAAAATTCAGAATAGTCGCTGTGGAATTTTTATATATTTTAATATAATACACAGCCCTTAAAAATAGCCGTTTTGCAAATGACCTCTGTTTTCGACGAAACTAGTTTTGTTGGATCCGTGATGTCAAATTATTGCTAGATTCAAATTTTTATAATTTTCTGAATCAATATGTGAGCGTGGCAAAGGAATACGCGTTTGACCAGTTTCAGTTGAATTTAATCGACTGGAAAATGACCATTTTTCAAACGGTCTCAGAATTTGACGAAATTAGTTTTGTTAGGACCGTATCGTCAATATGTAGCAAGAAATATTTTTCTGGAATTTTTAGAGTTCGTATGTGGCCCCAGTCTAAAATTGAATGTTTTATATTTTTATTTAAAGGATAACTGATTGAAACTGTCGAATTGGCTTACGGGACATATCCCATTGTGTTCGGAATGGGGGTATTTAGCTAGGGACGACAGTCGTCGGAACTGGATTGGAGTTCGAATGAGAACGTGATAATTTAGAAATTAATTAATTAATAAATATAAAATAATTTTATATAAACCCCTATTCCTCCCTTTTCCTCCTTTCGATCAACGACAGTCAAAAGGAAAAAGAAAAAAAAAACTGCGATACTCTAGATCGCGTTGCCTCTCCAGACGGCGCCACCGCCGCTGCTGCCTCGTCGCCCTCTCTCCGATCCCCCATTCTCCTTCCACAGCGAGACCCTCAAGCGCCCTCGGCCCCTCGATCGAACGTGAGCCACCTCGAAACCTTAACCGCCCTAACTCCAGATCTGAAGCCGCCGGAGGCATCGAGCTCGACGCTGGTGAGGGCACGGAGTGGCGACGCGAACTGGTTCAGCGTAGTGGTGGTGGGCCCATCTCCGGTGAGCCCTGGCGACAACAACGATAGTTCATCCATGTCGAGCTCCTGTTCGACACTCAGAATGGTTTAATAGTGAGTCTTATTTATTTCTATGCTGTTATTTTAGTTTAACTAACAATATTTAAATTAGTTTTAAAATATATGCACAATGATTTAAAATCAGTTTTTAAAGGTCTAAAAACATTGTTCTAAAAATGTTTTATAAAAATAAAATAGCAAAATATAAAAGCAATGATAAAAATATAATCTTTATATATGCAGTGAAATATGATTTGTATATAAATAACATCGTGTTAAAAATATGATTTTTAATGAACAAGAAATTAGATTTTCAATGGTATAAAAATTCAATTTTTATTATATGTATAGCGAGATAAAGGTTTGATTTTGATTATCATGAAAGTAGCGATTAAAATATGGCATTTATATATGAAGTTGCGTATTAAAAATATGATTTTTATGTTGCAAAGGTACGATTTTTAAATATATAAAAATTAGATTTTTATATATGGAGTAGCGGTATTAAAATACGATTTTTATCCATGAAGTGGTATCATAAAGAGGCGACTTTTTATATCATAAAAATATGATTTTTATATTCTTAGCTTAATAAAAATATGATTTTTATTATATGATTAGCAAAATAAAAATACGATTTTTATATGTTCATGTAGCGAAGAAAAATTGGATTTTTCTTATGTATGTGGCGAATTAAAAATATAATCTTTATAATGAAGTAGTGATGTTAAAAATGTGATTTTAACATGTACTGCGTGAAACAGATCGTTAGAAGCACAATGAAGATTTCCTACATATGAAGAGTCTTGACGTTGGGTTTAGCTAATTGGTGAGAACTTCTCACTCAAATTTATTTTCTAGTTAAAAATATATACTAGGATGCAGACGGTGTTTAGTAGCACCCGACACCTTTGTTTGAAACCATGGATGTTTGGTTGATTTGTGAATTGAGTGATTTGGTTGAATTTGGTTTGGAAAATGAACGAATTGAGATATTTTGATTTTGGTATGGCGTGGGCCATTATTAGACCGGGGACAAGGCTAGGCCTTATCCCGTTTCTAGTATCGCGCCGTTATGCCACCGAAATTTTCTAAAATATGTTAGAAAAATAAAAATATCATTTTTATTAGATAAATGAATAGAATGAAATATTCATTTACAAATCAAAACGATTTGTTGATGTACACCCATTTGACTGATATGGATTGGGACGATAAATTTTACACATCGCCCAACTGCACAAATAAAATATGAGTTTGTTGATTTGAAACCCCACACGGGTATTGGGATGATATATGACGTACACTAATCCCAATAATTAGTTTTATGTCAATCGATAGGTTGGTAGACAGTTGTGTAGTGCACTTTGGATGATGGTTGATTATTTATCACTGCTATTATATACATGTGTTGTATGAAACCATATAAATCACTTTATATGGTAATTTACTGGGTCTGATTCCAATTCAGAAGTAAAGGATATTTTAAAATAACGAATATTTTAAAATAAGGAATATTTTAGAATAATATTCAGTAAAGGATTAAAACCTGATTTTGATGTTCGGTTTTGAATGGACACGAATTATTGAAATATATAAAGCCGTGTTGATTACAGTTGCGCCATTTTGACGTTAATGATATTTATATCGATTTTATTCATTTTTATAATGAATATTGAAAATGAAGTGGTTTCAAAATCTGATGTTTGAAAATATTATCATTTATATGTTAATGATATGGAATATTCAATTTTGATTTAAAATTGAATATGAAGTGGAAACCGTTTTGAAAATGAATTTAAAACGATTTATATAATACCTTTTGAAAGGAAATCGATGAAATATATATGTATATATATTTAATGGCCTGAATGGAACGCGCCGCGCCGCGGTAGTTCATGAATTTCGACCATTGACTTCGAATTGACGTTACGGGAGATCCGACCGTCGGATTCTCCTGAAACCGGAACCTTGGGTTCGTATCGAAAAGTGCTTTCCAACGAATATTAGAGATTTGAAATCTAACGGTTGGATTTGGAATTATGTCCAAATCAAATTTAGAAAAGGTCGCTGTAAGTGCAGTTCGACTACCGTTCATGGAAATCGACTGTACGAGCCTTGAAAAAATTATTAAAATTATTAATAATTTGTGTAAAATCATAATAAATGATTTGTGAAGTATTGAGATGAAAAATTCCACGTTTGTAAAGATAAAAATATATTTTTATCAAAATGAGCTGTTATTAACTAGAATTATAATCCATTATTTTTAAATAAATAAAAGGGATTGTGAATGGTTTTAATATAACCGGAATTTCCAATATATAAATTGGAATGGATTTGAATCAAAATTATCTTCGGAATATTTCGATATTGGATTCCATGATTATACGGATATTGTGGAGGAATTTGAAAGATATATATATCGTTATTCCAATACGATATTTGTTGGTTTCAGAATTTGGTATTGAATATAAGCCAATATATTTTCTATTCAGAGCCTTGTATTTAATATCAAATTAGAATTGGGTTTATCGTGAACTGTGTTTTAAACGACATTCGTTCTTCAACCCGATTAACGGTGAAATGTGATTTGGAATTTATAAATCTTTTTATTGAGATTTAATGAGCATTTTCCAAAGTAAAGTTTTTCCAATATATATATATTGGAATAGAATGGAATTCGATTTGGTAATAATCGAAATGAGCTTCTATGGAGGAAGACCGTTACTATATATGGAATTTAAAAGGCTTCACCGCTATTCCATTTATATTATTGGTTGGATACGAGAGTTTATATCGATTATATATATTGATCTGTTTTCCGTGAATATTCCATAACTAATGGAATAAGATTTGGGTTTGTCGTGAATGGTATCTTTAATAATACTGTTCTTGAACCCAATAAAGTTAAGAAAATTAGAAACTAACTGGAGATTAGTTATGTTGTATTGTTTCCGAGGTATTAATCAGATGTTGGTTTCAGCCTTCGGAGTTATTACTTAGGGAATTGTTCTCTTACTAATATACAGTTAGAGACTGATGGGAAGATTAAAGAATAAATTTAAAAAAATTTATCTTTGATAAAATTAATGGGAACCTTTCCCTAGAAATAAGAATATTTTAATTTAAGAATATTCTGAATTAGAATGAGGCGTATGTTGTGTTTGTGTAACACTTCTTTATTATATACGCAAGTCGTTCGGAAAGACCGGGTTTATCCCATTCTGAATAACTGATACGACGATATGTTGAAGATGAAGACGGTGGTTGAAGACCGGAGGTCTTCACGTTGTTTGGATGATTTCTGCCGTCTTGATTGGACTGTACACCCAAAACGATGGAAAAAGTGGCGATCGTCCAGACGTACTTGGAGATCGATGGATATGCGAGGTACAAGGTGCCTCCGGTTTCGTTCAGACCCAGAATGAACTTGTAAATGGACTGTGTGTCTGACATTGGATTTCATTCTGTGTGATTGATATACATCGGTTGCATGGCGTGAATTGCCTGTGTGGCATGCTGAGATGCAAATGATCAAGGCTTCTGTTGAAAAGCAGAGTCTTGTAGTTGATGATCAAAGCACGGCCTTTGTGGCATCGCTTTGTGTAGCGTTAATTCGCGAGCCTCACACCCGGTATGAACCAGAAACGGGAGAGGACATCAGGGGGGACATGCGTTTTCTTCTAGTTAGGAGTGGCGTCAGCGCTTGAACTGGCTGACAAGTTTGACTCATGTGGATGTTGCTTATTATTACTTGCTGGAAAGCGAGGTGCCTCGGTTATATTGGTTTCGGCCGATGCATTCTGGTCGGCAGACGGACCAGACTTACGCCCCATAGGGCAGGGAAGCGTATTGTTCAGGTTCAGGCATTATAATCCACTTCGTATGGACCGGACCTGATGATCCAAGGGGCAGTTGCGGCTGTTCCTGAGGGGCGGACTAGAGGCTCTCGAAACGGTGAGGACGATCCCTAGCCTCGGTTCATATCATAAATGGTAATCCAACTTCCAATACGACATCTTGCGGTTTTGATTGCAGAGCCTAGTATGGAGACATGATATATGGTACCCATGTCGTCTATGATTGATACTTATGATTGAAATTGTTTTGAAACACTTATGCACTAGTAATAATATCAAATGATTTCGTTTTATACGTATCAAGCATTCTTTAGCTATTATAAGGTAAAAGCCTATCCTCCGGCTTGTGTTGCATTTTGTGATGGCACCTGGGTCTTATAATAGCTTCATTGTTCTTTATTTAGCATTGCACTGTTTGTTTTATGCACTGGTATTCTTAGGAGGAAGCCCGTTCCGTGTTATACGGCGTGGTCCCTTGATTTACCTAACTTTAAAATAAAGTTTTAATAACTGTTTTAGTTCTCACACCAGTCACATGACTGACCCGGAGTTTATTGTTTTAACCTAAACTCTGGGTGCCCTTATTTTCCGCACGGGCAGCTAGTAGTTTTGGTTTTGCAGATATATATTCATAGGATCCTGATTTATAGCTGAAGTGATATTCGGAAAGCTCTGTATCTGTGTATTTCTTTCAGTTATGTTTTGTATTATTTTTCCACTGCAATAATGTAATTAAATCTCTGATATTTATGATGTATAATATTTATTCGTACTTTGTATATTCTTTTATTCTGATGGAATTGTTGTAATAAGAAATGCAATGTTCTTCTGTTTTTGTTCTGATTCGTCTTGTTCTCGATTCAATCCGAGCTTTCCTTCACGAGGAAGTTTGGGTCGTCTCACAAACTCCTTAATGGTCGGTTAACTATAATATCCATTTAAATTAAGTTGAATACATATGGAAGTTTTACACATTTAACTCGATTTGTTTTGGTAACTAAAAAAGAAAGTAAATCATTTATATATGCATGTTAATACACACACAAATATATCTATACTATACTATAATTAGTGAGTGGAACTTCTGTTCCTTTGAGGCTGTCCACGTAGATTTCAGAACTGAACCGCATCACATTGATTTTTTCTTATCTTTTCGCCTTTTCTTTCTCCCATTTTCTTTTCTTTTATTAATTTTCGTTCTTAACCCTAATTTCTAGGGTTACACTGCTGCCGGTTTTGTCTACTCTTGCAAATGCCTAATAATCGTTTTAGCGTCACATTGTTGGGATATGTAGTACTTATATTTGACACACCGCACCACCTCTTGACAGTCCACAAACGCTTCACGAAATGTGCTAAATTCGTTACATTTTATTGGATTTTTTTGTTAGGTTTCTTCTCTGATTTGCATCCGGGCGCTCCATAGTTTCGCTTCAGGTATAATTCATTGATTTGTTCTTATGTTAACTAGGCTTTCTTTTGTGGAAATTAGTTTATAGTCTTATACTATCACCAATATTTGGCATGACAAAGAGGTTTTGTTGGTTAAATACACCTATTCATTACTAGAATAAACTAGAAGGCAGTTTTATTGCATGTGCCTGAAGCAGCCAAAACAAAATAATGTATAGCGCTGTGGCAGTGGGAAGTTCGATGTTTATCTTTCTTGATTTGCTTGCGCTCTTATTGTTTTCTCTACTACACTTGCAATCGGGGGTTTTGGTGATGCCGGTTTCGAGTCACATATTTTTACCCTTCACTATTTGAATTTAGATTTAGATTTTCTTTCTTACATGTTGCTTTGTTGGATTTTGGTGCTTAAAAATATGGAACCCATTTTGATATTTGTAGAGATAATAACATTGAAAGTTAGTGGTTGTAGATTTCGTCCCAGACTTAGACAATAGAACGTACATGTATTATTTGTATAATATTTTGAATTGCTATTGTTTGTCTGCACAAGTACACATAACTTTGTTGAAGGCTGCTAACTACATGTCTTTATGCTTAAACATTGACATCTTAATTTAAGTGAATGAGGGTTTTAATTAATGAAAAATAAAAATGAATCACACATGACCTTATGCTTCATTGTAGAGGAAATAATCTGTATTTACCATTGATCAGAAGATATATGGTCCGCCTTCTATTGAAATTTTACTTTCTCGAGAGTTGATCAATTTCTATTAGGAGTTTCCTTTATTCTTATTACTTTAATCCAAGGCATGGTTTCAATTGAAATGCTTAGATTCCTACTGTCGTATTTTGGTTTTGGAAGAGATGAACAAGATACACAATTAAGTTTAATTTCTAAGTCCATTTTGATTGCATATGTATACTTTATTTCTTTTTACTGTATCATATATCAATTAAGTTGTTTCCCCATGCATCGATATTGGAAAGATCAAAGGGCAAGCTTCAGCTAACAGGGTAATTGCTCTGGTTCGGTACGAATCATAATCTTCCAACAATGGGGATCTCTAAGGTATGATAACAGTGTGGATTAAAGAAGCTCCAAGATGATTTTGCTCCATATATATGGTAAAAATACAATTTGGTTTACCCTATTCCAATTAACAGTAAAATGGAAAATCCCAAACACTAATTCAGTAATATCAAAAAGTTAATCAGATGTTATGGTATGCTTATTTTTTTAATTTTCCTTGGTCCTAAAAAATGTCATTAGTTTATATTTGATAACTGATTGAATATATTACTTTACTTCAAACATCATTCTCTTATCGCAGAATAACCTTTACAAAGTTTACTTTATTTTGAAGGTTCAACTGATTTTAAGCGAATGATTAAAGGAATATTTTCATCAATTCACATCATGCTGTGTAATGAAAAACTAGAAGTCAAACAATTGAAAAAATTGTAAAGCTATGGTATGTGAATCGAAACAAAAAAATAAATTATTTTATCCAAAGCTAACATATGTCGTACAATACAGTTAAGAGGAGGCGATTGAGACAAATAAAGCATGGGGATCACGATCTTACATCTGCATATGTGTGTATGTAAAAAGATTGGCTATGATTTTTGATTTTTACCTAATTGTATATGCACCAATTGAGTTAACAAGATTCAAGTTTAATTCTAACTCGATGTAGGTTAACCTTTTCGTATTATACCTTTGTCCAATTAGAAGTATGAAATCATTAGTACTAAATTTTTGTAGTGGATGTTCCATCGCGATAATTGGTGTTGTCATTGTCCGCTTGATGTAAATATTCGTATAGAAGATATATTATTTGTTCCTCTTGCTTGCATAGTTTTCACGCATCATGGAGAAGTAAAAGTATTTGTCGTAAAACCAAACACAAAAATATTAATATTAGATCGTGGATTTGGTTATGTTTTGAATTCAGAAGTTATCAATGAAAAACAATAAAGAGATAAGGATAGGGAAATGAGCGTGCAACAGGAAAAGAGTGGAAATAAATATGCAGATGATAAAGAATTTGTCTTACTACATCCATTATTTACCAATTATGTTTACCTTTTCATCCATGCATTAGTTTAAGGAAATAGGAAAGAGATATGTAAAAATACTCCATTCTTTGACTGTAACAACCCGGAAAATCTGAACCAGTTTAAATTTTTTATTTTGGTTATTTTAATGAATTTTGAATATTTAAAATGAATTATTTTAAATAATAACGACGGAAAATTTATTATCGACGAAGTGAAAATGAATAAATTTATTTTAATTATATAACGAGCCTGAAATGGCCCTACAGTTCGAAATTTCGATTTCGAATTTCAAAGGAATATACAGAATTCATTATAAGTCAGAATTGGACGAAACAAGGAATATTTGAATCTGTTTAATCATATCTTTCAAACGAAGTTAAGGAATAGAGATTTCACTTTAGAAATGATAAGATATGTCCAGTTGAAAATTCAGAATAGTCGCTGTGGAATTTATATATATTTTATATAATATATAGCCCTTAAAAATAGCCGTTTTGCAAACGACCTCTGTTTTCGACGAAACCAGTTTTGTTGGATCCGTGATGTCAAATTATTGCTAGATGCCAATTTTCATAATTTTCTGAATCAATATGTGAGCGTGGCACGCTTAAACGCGTTTGACCAGTTTCAGTTGATTTTAATCGACTGGAAAATGGCCATTTTTCAAACGGTCTCAGAATTTGACGAAATTAGTTTTGTTAGGACCGTATCGTCAGTACGAAGCTAGAAATATTTTTCTTGAAATTTTTCGAGTCCGTATGTGACCCCGGTAAATTGAAATGTGCGTTTAAAATTCAACATAATGATTTAAATGTAAATTTGACGAAAACTGATCGAAACGATCGAATTGGCCTACTCAGCATATCCCATTGTGTTCGGAATGGGGGTAATACGCTAGGGACGACAGTCGGCGGGTTCGATTTCGAGGTCGAAATTAAAAGTTACTTTATGGAGAATTAAAATCAATAAATATAAATTATAAAAGCTTGGGCCCCCTCCTTTTATCTCCTTCCCCTTTCTTCAGAAGGTCAACGCATCAGACAAAAGAAAAAAAAAACGCCCACCCCCCTAGTTCGACGATCGAAGGCACCTCCCCTCATTCTGTCGCGGCCTCTTTCCCCCACCCCCGACGATCGGCAGCACCCCCTCCCCTTGCTCCTCCTCCAGTCGTTAAGCCCCATCCCCATACGTGAAACACCTAAACCCACACAAACCCTAGAACGGACGGAAATATCCACCGTGGGGCCCCCACGTCGCTGGCCTTCCACTGAGCTACCCACCAGCTCCAACTCCCCGGCGACAGTGATGGCCCCCCTTTCCAACGGTGAGTCCTTTTTATTTTAAAGTGTTTAAAAACTGATTTTTAATTAAGTCTAAAAACTGAAAATAATGATTTTTCTTTAGAGAAAGTATGGATTTTTCTTTAGAGAAAATAAAGATTTTTCATTAGAAAAAGATATGGTTTTTAGGCTAATCAAGTTATGATTTTACTTAATATGAAGTATAATAAAAATATGAACTTTGTTTGATATGAAGTAAAATAAAAGTATGAGCTTTATTTTTATCATGAAGTAGCGAGAATAAAGATTCGATTTTTACATATGCGGTTTGCAAAGAAAGGTTAGATATTTACGTATACAGTTTGTGAAGGAAAAATGTGATTTTTACATATGTAGTAATTACATAAAAATGGGATTTTTACGTATGTTGTAGCGTTATAAAAATATAATCGTTATAATGAAGTAGCGATGTTAAGAATGTGATTTTTAACATATGCCGTGTGAAACAGACTACGTTGAATACAAGGCGAAGATTTCCTACATAAGAAGAGTCGTGGTGAATTGGATTAGCTTTGGTGAGAACTTCTCACTCAAATTCTACTTTTCTAGTTATATATATATATATATATATATATATACTAGGATGCAGACGGTGCTTATTAGAAGCACCCGACACCCGTCCACAGACCATGGACTTGTTTGTTTGGTTGTGTAGTTGGTTAGATTATTTGATTCGAATTTGATTGTTTGGTGAAATGGAAATTGATTTAATTGATATGTGAATGGCGTAGGCCATTATTAGACCGGGGATAAGGCTAGGCCTAGTCCCGTTTCTAGTATCGTGCCGTTATGCCGCCGAAATTTTCTAAAAGAAGTTAGAAAAATAAAAATATCATTTTATTGAATAAATGAATCGAATCAATATTTTATCGTTAAAAATATAATTTTTAACGTGGAAGTGAATAAAATAAAATATTCATATACAAACCAGACGGTTTGTTTATGTACACTGATTTGACTGATCTTGATTGGGACGATAAATTTTACACGTCGCCCAACTGCACAAATAAAATCTGTGTTTGTTGATGTGAAACCCCACACGGGTATTGGGATGTACACTAGTCCCAATAATTGGTTGTGTGTCGATCGATAGGTTGACAGACAGTCGTGTTGTGCACTTTGGATGATGGTTGATTATTTATCCTTGCTGTTATATACATGTCTTGTATGGAATCCATATAATTAACATTATATGGTAATTGATTGAGCCTTATTCCAATTTCGAAATTAAAGAATATAATATATATATTCATGTGCTGACAGTACTCATTCTTTGAGATTAGTCATGTATTGAAATAAAATATTCATGTGTTGACAGTACTCATTCGTTGAGATTAGTCATGTATTGAAATAAAATATTCATGTGTTGAAGGAAAATATTCATTTGTCGAATAAAATAAAGAAGCTATTGAGATATATAAAGCCGTGTTGATTAGAGTTGCGCCATTTTGACGCTAACGGTATTTTATATCGATTTTATTCGAATATCTAAAAAAAAGTGATTTCAAAATATAACGTTTTGAAAATATTATCATTTATATATATATGGATGATATGGAATATTCAATTTTGATTAGAAACTGAATATGAAGTTGAAACCGTTTTGAAAACGAATTGAAAACGATTTATAAAATACGTTTTGAAAGGTAATCGACGAAATATATATAATATATATATTATATGGCCTGAATAGAACGCGCCGCGCCGCGGCAGTTCGTGAATTTCGACCATTGACTTCGAAATGACGTTACGGGAGATCCGACCGTTGGATTATCCTGAAACCGGAACCGTTGGGTTCGTATCGAAAAGAGCTTTCCAATGAATATTATAATTTTGAAATCTAACGGTTGGATTTGGAGATACGTCCAAATCAAATTTGGAAAAGGTCGCTGTAAGTGCAGTTCGGCGGCCATTATTGGAAACCGACTGTACGGGCCTTGATAAAATTATTAAAAATACCAATAATTTGTCTAAAATCATAATAAGTGAATTGGAAAGAGTTTGGTTGAAAAATTACAGTTTTGTAATGATAAAAATATATTTTTATCGAAATGAACTAGTTTTGAACTAGATTTGAAATGGTTTTAGAACAAAAAGAATTTGATATTGAATATAAGCCGATATATTTTCTATTCAAAGCCTTGTATTTAATAATCAAATTGGAGTTTGGGTTTGTCGTGAATGGTGTCTTAAATAACACTGTTCTTAAACCCCGTGTTAAATTTAGAACTAACTGGAGATTAGTTAAGTGAATGATTTCCTGGGTATTGATCTGATGTTGGTTTCGGCCTTCGGGGTTAATATTTAGGGAATTGTTCGCCTACTAATTTACGGTTAGTGACTAATAAAATGGAATGTGTGTATGGGTTTATCGTGAACCGTGTTTTAAATGACACTGTTCTTTAACCCAGTTAAAGATTAAAACTAAGTGGAGTTTTAATGAATCTTTAATTAGATTGAAAGGATCGATAATGGAGCAGCACCTGTTTAGCTCCAAGCGATAGTTAAATCTTTAACTAGATTTGAACGTGAAATGGTAATTAAGTTTACCGATAACACCGTGGTGTTAGATATGGGGTGTCACCAGTTTTGCCTCATGGGATGAATAGGTTGGGATTGGGAATTAAAATAAATAATTACTTCGGTGTGGTTTGCTAATCTCGACTAGTTTGAACTGATATTCAAAGGAAGATTAAAGAATAAATTTTAAAGAATTTATCTTTGATAAAATTAATGGGAACCTTTCCCAAAGAATATTCTGAATTGGAATGAGGCGTATGTTGTGTCTGTGTAACACGTGTGTATTATATACGCGGGTTATTCGGAAAGGCCGGGTTTATACCCATTCTGAATAACTGGTTCGACGTTAAGTCTAAGGTGAAGACGGTGGTTGAAGACCAGAGTTCTTCACTGTTGGATCTAGATTAACCCTAGAGGGGGGGGGGGGTGAATAGGGTTTATCACAGTTTTTTAACTGAATTAAAAATCTGACGAGATATATAATAATAAACTGATCACAGAATATAGCAGAAACAGAAATGCAGAAAATAAACCACACACAGATATACCCAGCTTCGGCAAAACCCTGCCTACTGCTGCATTTCTAAAGTTTCTACTAGGTGATAGAACAGATCCCGCATACAAGACCATGTACACTCGCAAACTCTGCTCCTATTCTAACCCTACGCTTAAAACCATAGACTGATCGATGTCCCCTCGATCAGATTTCCCCGAATTACAACCCTGTAGTCCGTAACCTAGATTTTACAGACTCTGAAACTGACAGTCAATACACTGACTGAATCCCCCTAGATTTTACAGACCTAGAACTGTTCAGAACTGATTTTACAACACAATTTAAAAAACAACAAAATGAAAAAAAAATGAAAACCCTAGTAAATAAAAAAGGTGAAGGAGTTAAAACATTAAAGGGTCATCCCCTTTTCTTTTGACAATGCGCCGGCCACATTTCAAAGTGGTGCACCCATATTTCATTTGTCCCGTCCTCTTCTCTTTTGCTCTGGAAATTAAAAATGGCCGCCTCCTGAAAAACTAGGGTTTTCAAAACCCTCTCCAAATCGACGCTTTGATTGATGAAACTGAAATCACTGATGCTCGTGTCTCTGCGGCTCTCTGGTTCTTCGATTGATTGCTGAAAACTGGTTCCCTGATGATTGGTTATGATTCTGGAATTTGATCGAAACCCTTGAACATATGTGAGTTTTCTGATTTTGCTTCTTTTTTTGAAATTATGGGTTGTGGTTTTCGATGCTATAATGCCAGTGATGATGTTGGTGTAATATAGGATAATGAAATCCTAAAACTGCTCTCTGATTTCAATAAAATGACTGACCTGATTTTGTGGGATTTTCAATTTGGTTTCCACTTTTGATTGCCTCGACTTTGATTGAAATTAAAATACTTTTGTTGCCTTGGTAATTTCTGACTTTGATTTCAAGTCGATCATTTCTGGAAACACACTTGAATGAAAATTCATTTGTTTCCTGAATTGCATCTCTGCGTGAATTTCCTCTTTGATTCCATGGCTTGAAATAAACTGTTTTGTTTCCACTTTTGGTTCTTTGATTGAATTGTTGTGGTCCCTTTGAATAAATGCCGAGAAATCAGAAAAGAATTCTTGCCATAAAAAAATTTCTCCCTGATTTGCTGATTTCTGCAACTTGATTGCTTAGCAAAAAAAATATATTTCGAATTGCTTTTCTTGCCAAGAATAACTCTTGCTGAAAATGTTTGAACTGATTAAAAACTTTGCTATAAAAACACAGTGAGATTTCTTGAGACAATTTAGTACTTGCCAAATATTGTGCCCTGATTTTCTTTGAATTTGACATGAGCATTACTGGAAAGAGATTTCCAATTTCTCTTACATTTCTGGAATCACATGCACTGATTTGTTTCTTGGTTCCATATGAATTTGCTTGGCTCTGAAATGGAAAGTAAAACCTGGAAATTCATTTCTGCATATTTAACCTGTCACTTTGATTGATCTGTTTCCATACTTGAGCTCACACTGATTCATGTTGTTGATCTGTATTGAACTTGTACATGCTCTACTGATTTTCTGAACTTGAAAACTATTTCATACTTGATCGAACCTGACATGTGTACTTGACTCATCTTGCTTAGCTGTATATGCAATACACTTATGCACACACACTCCATCTACATCACTTGCTTATGTATTTTTGCTCTTCCTGTTTAAAGTCTTGCCGTAAAATCTGAAACACCATTAAATTTGTATTTGCACCCTGAGTATATATTGCTGAATCACCATGTCCTTGTATTTGATCATACTTGAGCATGCAGAAACCATGCTATTTCTGCTGTATAATCTTGACCTTGAATTGCTTGCATGTATTTTCACCTATGCTGCATTTTGATCATGCTGTTCTTGTAAAACTCATGTGCCTTGACAGTCACTTGTATTTGATCTTTGTGCTCCATGTAGTTGAACTTGTATATGGCATCACAATGTTACTTTGATCATTTTGCTTGCTGTCTTGCCAACCTTCTTGCCTGCACTATCATGTCCACCATTTACACATGAATCACTTTGCTGTTGTACTTTAAATTACTTGTTGCATCCATTCTTTTTGGCTGTTGTGCTTGATCATTCTTGCACTCGACTGCTTTGACTTTGTTGACTATGTTGCACTGAGTTGAGCAGGTCCTCGTGGCTACTCCTCAGTTGCACACTGATTGGCGAGGTAGTGCACACGTGTATATACATGCACGTGTGTACATGCAGCCATCAGACGTGTTTTCCTGTCCCTGCACTGAAATATGTGTATATACATACACATGTATGTGTATACATGTATCGTGCTAGTGCTATATTCATATAACAGATCAAGTCATGAAAAATGATGAGAAACACACCAGAAAACTGAGGCAAACAAAATTTTAAAAATAAAATTTACATTTACATGAATTCAGTTTAAATTCTATTGCAGTGTACTGTGTGTGTGTGTTTCATTGTGACAGGTAAGCAGGTGATGACTGGACTGACTGTGAGCAGTGAAGACAGAAGACAGACGATTGAAGCAGTAGTGTATATAAGTGTCAGTGAAAGAATGAGTCTGTATATATATAAATGAGTGATTTAGTGAGGAGCAGTGTATGGAAAAGAAAGTGTACAATGAAATGAAATGATGTGAAATGTAATATAGAGATGTACAAATAGTGGAGTCAAATAATTTGTACTGTTATGATGTTTGAAATAAAATATTCATGTTTAAACAAAATACTATTGAATATTTGAATTTGTGTATAATCGTATTCTGTTTAAATATGAATATTATATTCCAGTCTGATGTGAATATGAAACAGTAATCATAACAAACACATTTAAAATAATATATACTTGTTTGTTATCATCAAACAAAAATCATATAATTGTGTATACAACTGCGTTATATACAACAATCTCCCCCTTTTGATGATGACAAACAAATAAAAGATTTTGTATCCAATAAATGTGTTTGACAGTGAAGCACTGAACTCCCCCTATTTGAAAGCTCCCCCTACAACAGAAACTCCCCCTATAACTGTGCATGAGTGAAAAATGAATATTTCAAAAAAATAAGAATATTTATAAAATATTCACTCATAAATCAAAATCTCAATCCATTCTCCCCCTTTTGTTATCATCAAAAGGATTCAGAATTGAAAATATAGATGAAAATTGACTAACAAATACAATTTCAGCTTCAGAGGAAAAACAGTCATCATAGATCTCAATCAGTCAAACAAAAATCATAATAAACTAAGAACTGGTGGCATATTTCACATTGCAGAGAATGACGGATTTACGATGAATTTTATAAAAATGTAGAGAGTTTAAAAATATGAATATTTTTTAATTACTTCCAAAAGAATTTTATAAAATTGAGCTCAAAAAACAGTGATGGATTTGGACTATAATTAATGATTCAATTTAAGTGAAAATATCGTACAATCTCAAATCCCAATACCTATCAATCAACAAATCATAATACGTCATAAGATTTCAACACATTTCACAGATTAGAAAGATGGATTGATAGGCTGGTTTTTATACACCAAGGAGAATTTCGTATTAATTTCAATTTATAGCACATTATTATTATTATTATTATTTTTATTTATTTAAGAGCACACGGACCACGCATAACCAGAACTTGGATTATTAAATGAAGTCAGTCGCAGCTTAAATTATAAGTTGTCTCTTAACCATGCATGACCAGAACTTGGATTTTTAAATGAGGTTAGTGACACACTTATATATTAATTCTATATTTTATCATTTTTTAGCTTTATATAGAAAAAAAACTCCTCGGCATATACAACCAATATGAATGACAGAAATGTGGTAAGTACAGAAATGGACTGTGAAATAAATTTCTAAATTAATTATATTATGAAATATGACCAACTGTACTGGGATCATTGAAAATTATCAATTTTACTAATTCTGAATAATAACATAGTCACATTTCCATCACGAATATTTCCACTGTTTATTCAAAAAGAATTTTTAAAAAAATATTAAACTCTCCACATTAATATAAAATTATCATGGATGGCAGAATAATGGTAGATAAAGGAGGTGATCGTGAAATAATTTCCAATTCAAAGATATTATAATAAATGTTCAGCCTTCATGAAAATTTAAATAAAATCTCCTCTTGTTGTGAAATATATTGCAGTCATAATTCATCACAATTTCAAATTCTGATATATTTTGATGAATTATACATACAAACAATATGGATATTGATTTCAATTTTTTTTTTTGAATGAATAAATAATAAATAATTCTAAAATTGAAAATCAATCACAAGAGGAAATTAAACAAAAAAATTGAATCTATACAGGGTGATAATTCAAAAAACAGATGAGTGAAGAAAAAAAACTGATACCAATTGTAGTCTCCTTTATCGAGGAATTTAGTTACACCCTGATGGATTATCATGGACATCTCATACCAAAGAAATTTAAACACAAATTCAGCCAGACAAATTTAGCACATTTATTTTTCTAAGGCAAAAAAAATATGTGTGGATCTATACAAGGTGAAAATTTGAATCTCAGTACAGATGGATGAGACAAATATAAGGCGCTTCTGATACCACTTGTTATCTCGCTCTCGAGGATTTTAATCATACCCCGGTGGCTAACAATGGAACCTCAGTCAACAAAAAAGACTTAATTACAAAGCAAGCAACTCAAGCACACAAATTTCATTTATCAGAGCACGATAAACCTTTGATACCAAATCAAGCAGTCCTCAAAAGATATTTACAAATCAATTTCTTATAATCAGAGCAGCATGATTCCAAAACAAACATTTTTCAAAAAACAGTATCAGAGCAGCACAGAGATATCAGTATCACAACAGACTTGTCAGACGATGTTTCTGAAGGTCACAAAAAAATATATTCCATGATCCATGATTATAAAAATTTAGTTTATTTTAAATCATTTGAAGAAATGTGAATATATCAGGATTTAATGAATCAATCACACAATATTATATTTCAGATTCAAGATATGTGTGTGATTCAATAAATTTCAAATGATTTTAAACAAACATATATTAAAATCAAATAACCATGAAGTAAAAGAGAATTTTAAGACCATATTTTCAAAGAAATTTTCACAAGTATTTCTGACAAACCCAAAAAAAAATCAGATCATTTACATCAGGTTTGATAGATATTCATGATCCAAAATAATTTATTTGGAATCACTTGAATCAATGTTAAGTTTTTAAATATAATGAATCAGTCACACAAGGTTGATAATTTCAAATTTAGGAGGTGTGTGATTATTCAAAATATTAATAATTTCAGATGATTTCAAATAAACAAATTCTAACCATGATGATCATGAATAACAATGATTTTCAAGATGTATCACTGAGATTCTAGACAATTTAAAAATTTCAAGCCAATCTGAAAAATAATGAGAATATCACAACTGATAAATAATAGAGTGCTGTAATGAGTGTAATATTTCAAGCTTTTCTAAAATGAATTAGAGGAATCTCAAAACAGCAAAGATGTGTGAATTTCCATTAAACTTTCAGATCTTCAAAAATTTAGAATTCAAATTAACAGTGTTCAAGATATGACAAGAATACATCAACACTGTTATGAATTCAGAAATAAAAAAAAACTCAGAACAATTGCAGATATTTACAAGATTAAATTCAGGATATGGAAATGATTAACACACGATGATTTTAAACAAATAAAGCATATTTCCAGAAAAAAAATCATGAATTCTGCAATTGGAAGTTTAATAAGTACAGACAAAGAAGAATATGGCAGTGTCAAATCAAAAGCAAAAAAAAGAAAGAGATAGAGAAAGGAATAAAAACAGAAGATAAAAACAAACAAAGAGAATATACAAAGGTGAGTTTAGAGATCTTACCAGAATCCAATGTAAAGCAGAATCTCTAACTCAACAGATCTTGACCTAAGGAACTGTAAATGACACAGAATTATAGACAATCTTGATTTCAAATTTCTTTTCAGCACAGCAGTTCCTCAGCCACCTTCGGTACCTAACAGTTTATAGAATCGAGTGGTCTAACAAAGTTTGTAAAACCACTCACAGTTGTATTCATAGCATTAGGTACCCAAACCTGCTTATATAACAATCCGTTAGGATCAACTAGAGTACCCTTTGGAACCCAAATTTGTTTAGTTTTTCCAAAAATCATTTTATTTCTTTTCGGGGTCCAAAATGAATTGTTATCAAACCAATTCTTATCTCGATTGTGATTAAAAAAACTTTTGGAATTTTTAACATTCAAATTTTCAGAATGACTCTCCTTGAAGCAGTTTGAAGAATTTTTGAAATCACAAGAGTTCAAACTTTCAAAATCATTTCTTTTCCCAAAACCAAGACCATTTTTATGACCAGAAGAAAATTGATTTTTCAACAACATATTCAAAGATTTTTCACCAATTGAAAAACGTTTCAAACTCAATTCAAGATTGTTGATTTTGGATTTAAGATCAGAATTCTCTTTCATTAGATTCGAACAACGATTAATGCTGATCTTTCTCTTTTCAGTATCATTCTATTTCAAAATCAAATTTTCGTTTTCAAGCATTTTAACTTTGGTCTTGGATTCAAAGATCTCTGATTCAAATTTAATTTGTTTTTCAGATTCAAGTTTCTTGAGATTTTCAATCTCTTTTTCAAGCTCACTCAAAATCAGATCTGTTTTCAACAAACTATCATTTTCAGCAATTTCAAGTTTGGAATTTTCGATAGTCTTAAATTTTTTAAATTCCTTTTGAAAAAAGTTGTTTGCATCTTTCAACTCAATCTCGTTATCTTTTAAAACTAGAATTTCTTCTTCAAGCTTTTGAATGTTATTGTTGAGAATAACGAGATCTGTTTTTAATATCAAACAATTTTCACAATTAGAATTTTTAAACTTCACAACATTTTCAAGTTTTAATTCCAAACAATGAATTTTGATGGTCAACTCATGATTTTCAGTTTTCAAAGATTTGTTTTTAGATTGGAGTTTATCAACAGATTTCGTTAAATCAAGACACATGTAAACCAAATCTTCATATGAGAGATTTTCTGTTTCAGCATTTGTTGATTCTCCATCATCTGATTCATTTGAAGTTTCATCTACATGACTTGTTAAGCATAGATCTGAATCAAAGTTGACATTCTGGGGTTTTGAGCTGTTGTCAGATTTTCCATACAACTTGTTGAGAGTTCTCCAAACTTCCTGTGCAGATAAACAATGACAGATAAGATTAAACTGTTCAGCGCTAATATAGTCAAATATAATTTTCATAGCACGAGCATTGAAATTAATATCTACACTATCAAACCCATTGATAATAACATCCCAACATTTAATATTAACAGATTTTAAATAAAATTCCATTTTGGATTTCCAGTTTAAAAATTCTGTTCCAGTGAAAATAGTTGGAGATGAACTGGACTGACTCTCTATCGGTTGACAACTAGGAATCACCATTACTCTAGAGTTAACAGAATACCTGGCTCTGATACCACTTGTTGGATCTAGATTAACCCTAGAGGGGGGGGGGGGTGAATAGGGTTTATCACAGTTTTTTAACTGAATTAAAAATCTGACGAGATATATAATAATAAACTGATCACAGAATATAGCAGAAACAGAAATGCAGAAAATAAACCACACACAGATATACCCAGCTTTAGCAAAACCCTGCCTACTGCTGCATTTCTAAAGTTTCTACTAGGTGATAGAACAGATCCCGCATACAAGACCATGTACACTCGCAAACTCTGCTCCTATTCTAACCCTACGCTTAAAACCGTAGACTGATCGATGTCTCCTCGATCAGATTTCCCTGAATTACAACCCTGTAGTCCGTAACCCAGATTTTACAGACTCTGAAACTGACAGTCAATACACTGACTGAATCCCCCTAGATTTTACAGACCTAGAACTGTTCATAACTGATTTTACAACACAATTTAAAAAACAACAAAATGAAAAAAAAATGAAAACCCTAGTAAATAAAAAAGGTGAAGGAGTTAAAACATTAAAGGGTCATCCCCTTTTCTTTTGACAATGCGCCGGCCACATTTCAAAGTGGTGCACCCATATTTCATTTGTCCCGTCCTCTTCTCTTTTGCTCTGGAAATTAAAAATGGCCGCCTCCTGAAAAACTAGGGTTTTCAAAACCCTCTCCAAATCGATGCTTTGATTGATGAAACTGAAATCACTGATGCTCGTGTCTCTGCGGCTCTCTGGTTCTTCGATTGATTGCTGAAAACTGGTACCCTGATGATTGGTTATGATTCTGGAATTTGATCGAAACCCTTGAACATATGTGAGTTTTCTGAT
This sequence comes from Allium sativum, assembly GCA_030737875.1. Classification (NCBI taxonomy): domain Eukaryota; kingdom Viridiplantae; phylum Streptophyta; class Magnoliopsida; order Asparagales; family Amaryllidaceae; genus Allium; species Allium sativum. The sequence continues at coordinate 8,560,532 of CM060912.1, forward strand.
TTTGCTTCTTTTTTTGAAATTATGGGTTGTGGTTTTCGATGCTATAATGCCAGTGATGATGTTGGTGTAATATAGGATAATGAAATCCTAAAACTGCTCTCTGATTTCAATAAAATGACTAACCTGATTTTGTGGGATTTTCAATTTGGTTTCCACTTTTGATTGCCTCGACTTTGATTGAAATTAAAATACTTTTGTTGCCTTGGTAATTTCTGACTTTGATTTCAAGTCGATCATTTCTGGAAACACACTTGAATGAAAATTCATTTGTTTCCTGAATTGCATCTCTGCGTGAATTTCCTCTTTGATTCCATGGCTTGAAATAAACTGTTTTGTTTCCACTTTTGGTTCTTTGATTGAATTGTTGTGGTCCCTTTGAATAAATGCCGAGAAATCAGAAAAGAATTCTTGCCATAAAAAAATTTCTCCCTGATTTGCTGATTTCTGCAACTTGATTGCTTAGCAAAAAAATATATTTCGAATTGCTTTTCTTGCCAAGAATAACTCTAGCTGAAAATGTTTGAACTGATTAAAAACTTTGCTATAAAAACACAGTGAGATTTCTTGAGACAATTTAGTACTTGCCAAATATTGTGCCCTGATTTTCTTTGAATTTGACATGAGCATTACTGGAAAGAGATTTCCAATTTCTCTTACATTTCTGGAATCACATGCACTGATTTGTTTCTTGGTTCCATATGAATTTGCTTGGCTCGGAAATGGAAAGTAAAACCTGGAAATTCATTTCTGCATATTTAACCTGTCACTTTGATTGAGCTGTTTCCATACTTGAGCTCACACTGATTCATGTTGTTGATCTGTATTGAACTTGTACATGCTCTACTGATTTTCTGAACTTGAAAACTATTTCATACTTGATCGAACCTGACATGTGTACTTGACTCATCTTGATTAGCTGTATATGCAATACACTTATGCACACACACTCCATCTGCATCACTTGCTTATGTATTTTTGCTCTTCCTGTTTAAAGTCTTGCCGTAAAATCTGAAACACCATTAAATTTGTATTTCCACCCTGAGTATATATTGCTGAATCACCATGTCCTTGTATTTGATCATACTTGAGCATGCAGAAACCATGTTATTTCTGCTGTATAATCTTGACCTTGAATTGCTTGCATGTATTTTCACCTATGCTGCATTTTGATCATGCTGTTCTTGTAAAACTCATGTGCCTTGACAGTCACTTGTATTTGATCTTTGTGCTCCATGTAGTTGAACTTGTATATGGCATCACAATGTTACTTTGATCATTTTGCTTGCTGTCTTGCCAACCTTCTTGCCTGCACTATCATGTCCACCATTTACACATGAATCACTTTGCTGTTGTACTTTAAATTACTTGCTGCATCCATTCTTCTTGGCTGTTGTGCTTGATCATTCTTGCACTCGACTGCTTTGACTTTGTTGACTATGTTGCACTGAGTTGAGCAGGTCCTCGTGGCTACTCCTCAGTTGCACACTGATTGGCGAGGCAGTGCACACGTGTATATACATGCACGTGTGTACATGCAGCCATCAGACGTGTTTTCCTGTCCCTGCACTGAAATATGTGTATATACATACACATGTATGTGTATACATGTATCGTGCTAGTGCTATATTCATATAACAGATCAAGTCATGAAAAATGATGAGAAACACACCAGAAAACTGAGGCAAACAAAATTTTAAAAATAAAATTTACATTTACATGAATTCAGTTTAAATTCTATTGCAGTGTACTGTGTGTGTGTTTCATTGTGACAGGTAAGCAGGTGATGACTGGACTGACTGTGAGCAGTGAAGACAGAAGACAGACGATTGAAGCAGCAGTGTATATAAGTGTCAGTGAAAGAATGAGTCTGTATATATATAAATGAGTGATTTAGTGAGGAGCAGTGTATGGAAAATAAAGTGTACAATGAAATGAAATGATGTGAAATGTAATATAGAGATGTACAAATAGTGGAGTCAAATAATTTGTACTGTTATGATGTTTGAAATAAAATATTCATGTTTAAACAAAATACTGTTGAATATTTGAATTTGTGTATAATCGTATTCTGTTTAAATATGAATATTATATTCCAGTCTGATGTGAATATGAAACAGTAATCATAACAAACACATTTAAAATAATATATACTTGTTTGTTATCATCAAACAAAAATCATATAATTGTGTATACAACTGCGTTATATACAACATTCACATCGTTTGGATGATTCCTGACGATCTTGATTGGGCTGTACACCCAAGATGAGGGAATAAGTTGGTGATCGTCCAGACGTACTTGGAGATCGAAGGATATGCGAGGTGCAAGGTGCCTCCGGTTTCGTTCAGACCCAGAACGAACTTGTATGGACTGTGTGTCTGACACTGGACTTTGCTCTGTGTTGATTGATCTCTATTAAATATACATCTGCCTGGTGAAGGGGAATTCATTCCCTTACTTCACCCTTCTCTGAGACGTACGGGATCAGAGGTTGTATATCGATAGAAATCAGTCGCATGGAGTGGATTGCCTGTGTGGCATGCCTAAGTGGCAATTGATCAAGGCTTTTGTTGAAAAGCAAAGTCTTGTGGTTGATGACCAGAGTATGGCCTACGTGGCCTAGCTTTGGGTATAGCGTGGATTCGCGAGCCTCACAGCCCGGTATGGTGGTAAACTGATGGTTTGATCAGTATACATTTTTAGTGGTGTAGTGGATTCGGTCGACCGATATTGAGCTTCGTGCTCGGAGGGATAGAGTAAGCGGTGTTTTCTCTTGCTGGGACGTAAGCCGCGGTGATACTTGATTTCCCAAAAGTGCGGATGTGCATAGCGGTGTTTTCTCTCGCTGAGACGTAAGCCGCGGTGATTTGTACTACGCGATCGATCTTTTGAATCATGAGCCACCATGATGGAAATCCAATTTCCAATACGACATTGTGCGGTTTTAGTTGTATTACTAGTATGGCGACATGATATAATGGTACCCATGCCGTCTATGATTAATATTTATGATTGTATATAAAATCAGAAACTAACTGTAAACGAGCTAAGATGAGTGGTTTCCTGGGTATTGGTCTGATGTTGGTTTCGACCTTCGGGGTTAATACTTAGGGAATCTTTCTCTAACTAATTTACAATTGGAGTCTGATTTAGAAAATCAAATGATTTCGTTTTATACGTATCAAGCATTCTTTGGCTATTATAAGGTAACACCCTATCCTCCGGCTTGTGTTGCATTGTGTGATAGGACCTGGGTCTTATAATAGCTTCATTGTTCTTTATTTTAGCATTGCGCTGTTTATCTCGTGCACTGGTATTCTTGGGAGGAAACCCGTTCCGTGTTATACGGCGTGGTCCCTTGATTTACCTTAATTTTAAAGTAAAGTTTTAAATAACCGTTTTAGTTCTCACACCAGTCACATGACTGACCTGGAGTTTATTATTTTAACCTAAACTCTGGGTGCCCTTATTTTCCGCACGGACAGCTAGTAGTTTTGGTTTTGCAGATTTATATTCACAGGATCCTGGTTTATAGCTGAAGTGATATTCGGAAAGCTCTGTATCCGTGTATTTCTTTCAGTTATGTTTTGTATTATTCTTCCGCTGCAGTAATGTATTTTAATCTCTGATATTTTCCGATGTATAATATTTATTCATACTCTGTATATTCTTGTATTCTGATGGAATTGTTGTAATAAACAATGAAATGTTCTTCTGTTTGCGTTCTGATTTGTACTGTTCTCAACTCAATCCATGCTTTCCTTACCGGGGAAGTTCGGGTCGTTTCAATCGGTGTGGTTCGCTAATCTCGACTAGTTTGAACTGATATTCAAAGGAATATTAAAGAATAAATTTTAAAGAATTTATCTTTGATAAAATTAATGGGAACCTTTCCTTGTTGCCGGTCCTGAGTAGGCTGGGTACGCATGATGGGGAGTTCTCGCTTCACGGTTTGGTGGCGAACGGGAGACTCTTACCCCCACATGTCCCTGTTGAGGGGGTTGGTTCGGCTTTGGCCGCGAGACTCGAGAGGGTCGCCGTAAAACAAGTGACGGGGGGATCATCTGTGAGCCATGGTGGGTTTTACCCGCTATACTGGAGGATGAAGGGATGGTTGCAAAGCCTACCGGATTTCGCGGTATCCTCACATTTGGTATCAGAGCTTTGGTTTACAGAGCTCGAGAACAAGGCACATTAGAACCTTACGAAAGAATTCATCAGAAGTGGATTATTAATATCCAATAGGAATGGCTCGTTAGAGATGGGATCAGTAGTATCCTAGAACGAACGTAAAGAGTATAAAAATAAAAACAAACTTTGTTTTGAAAATTTAAACCTTTTTATACGTATTTGAATATTTATTTGTATTGAGATGGACAATTCAGTATATAAAGATTTTGCATATACGCCTTGCAAACGTATATTCGAAGTTTTAATATATTGGATAGATATAGAATCATGCTCTAGTCGCCCGAAGATGATACTGATGATTGAGATCTCATCATCAGTGTTTATGTTCGAGTTTCGAAGGTGGGATATCTATATATTTCCATAGACTGGTGTGAGAACCAAAACCAGAATAGGATTTATTGTTGTGATTTGGCATCAAAAACATGATTTTCTCTATTTATATCAAAATTATGAATTTGAACTTCTAATCAACTAATTGATTGCTGATTGTGCTGTTTGATTTTTGTTTGATTAATTAGAATTTAGAACCATTATGCCAAATTGAATCAAATATTGAACTGTATTGAAATTTGTTGGAAATTGCATGCATATACATGTATGTGAAGTATTAAAAATAACCGTGAGTTGAAATAAACCTTTAATTGCCAGAAATATTATTTTAGTTCAGTTTTGCACATATATATAATATGCTGAACAGGGAAATGGATTAGCTGTTGAGTAAAGAATTTATTTGCGTGCCCGACAAATAGGTAAACCTTAATGACTTGGCTGCGCAATTTTATTATTATATCAACTCTTGTGAATGCCATTGGATGCAGAGTGCTGGTTGTTCTGTGTGTAACTATAAAACGTCGCCATAGGATAGTAACACTTAACTTTGAACCACATTTACATGGCATACTTCTTGAAGATAGAATACTTCATCATATACCACATAAACACTTGGAGTTTATGTGACAAGGTTGAAGATTACCATACAAGTAAGAGACTTGTATGGCGATGACTACATTTTAGGTTGAACCGAAGACTAAAAACCCCACACGGGTCTACAGATGACAATGAGCACGTCTCTTTAGTTGGTAAAGCACAAAACAAAAATCTCTTTGGAGGGCGACGAGAATTTATTCACTTGAGCTTTTATTACACGCTCCCCCTTTGACACTAGGATACACCACGATAAATATGGACTGTATAAGATATAAAGGTAAATTTGCCAGATTAATAAAAACCCCACACGGGTCTAGAGATGACAATAAGCACGTCTCTCTAGTTGATAAGGTACAAAAATCCTTTATAGGGAGACGAGAATTTATTATCTGAGTTTTTCATACACACTCCCCTATGTGCACTAGAATATATCACTATAAATATGTGTGCTTTTTAGGATTTATTGGGTACCTAATACGGCCCAATAAACTTCCAAACCCCTCACCGTACAAGAGAAACTATGGCGAAATTTTTCGAAAATTTAGGGTGTTAGCCAAATTTTTGAAGAATTAGAAATTCTTAGAAACTGAAAAGTTGAAGAATAGAAGCCAGAATGAAAGTTGAGTTGACTGGTTAAACAACTTCCAGCCTCGTTCCTTTTCGAGGACGAAAAGATTTTAAGTGGGGGAGAATGTAACAACCCGGAAAATCTGAACCAGTTTAAAATTTTTATTTTGGTTATTTTAATGAATTTTGAATATTTAAAATGAATTATTTTAAATAATAACGACGGAAAATTTATTATCGACGAAGTGAAAACGAATAAATTTATTTTAATTATATAACGAGCCTGAAATGGCCCTGCAGTTCGAAATTTCGATTTCGAATTTCAAAGGAATATACAGAATTCATTATAAGTCAGAATTGGACGAAACAAGGAATATTTGAATCTGTTTAATCATATCTTTCAAACGAAGTTAAGGAATAGAGATTTCACTTTAGAAATGATAAGATATGTCCAGTTGAAAATTCAGAATAGTCGCTGTGGAATTTATATATATTTTATATAATATATAGCCCTTAAAAATAGCCGTTTTGCAAACGACCTCTGTTTTCGACGAAACCAGTTTTGTTGGATCCGTGATGTCAAATTATTGCTAGATGCCAATTTTCATAATTTTCTGAATCAATATGTGAGCGTGGCACGCTTAAACGCGTTTGACCAGTTTCAGTTGATTTTAATAGACTGGAAAATGACCAATTTTCAAACGGTCTCAGAATTCGACGAAATTAGTTTTGTTAGGACCGTATCGTCAATACGAAGCTAGAAATATTTTTCTTGGAATTTTTCAAGTCCGTATGTGACCCCGGTAAATTGAAATGTGCGTTTAAAATTCAACATAATGATTTAAATGTAAATTTGACGAAAACTGATCGAAACGATCGAATTGGCCTACTCAGCATATCCCATTGTGCTCGGAATGGGGGTAATACGCTAGGGACGACAGTCGGCGGGTTCGATTTCGAGGTCGAAATTAAAAGTTACTTTATGGAGAATTAAAATCAATAAATATAAATTATAAAAGCTTGGGCCCCCCTCCTTTTATCTCCTTCCCCTTTCTTCAGAAGGTCAACGCATCAGACAAAAGAAAAAAAACGCCCAGCCCCTAGTTCGACGATCAAAGGCGCCTCCCCTCATTCCGTTGCGGCCTCCTTCCCCCACCCCCGGCGATCGGCAACACCCCTCCCCTTGCTCCTCCTCCAGTTGTTAAGCCCCATCCCCATACGTGAAACCCCTAAACCCAGACAAACCCTAGAACGGACGGAAATCTCCACCGTGGGGCCCCCACGTCGCTGGCCTTCCACTGAGCTACCCACCAGCTCCAACTCCCCGGCGACAGTGATGGCCCCCCTTTCCAACGGTGAGTCCTTTTTATTTTAAAGTGTTTAAAAACTGATTTTTAATTAAGTCTAAAAACTGAAAATAATGATTTTTCTTTAGAGAAAGTATGGATTTTTCTTTAGAGAAAATAAAGATTTTTCATTAGAAAAAGATATGGTTTTTAGGCTAATCAAGTTATGATTTTACTTAATATGAAGTATAATAAAAATATGAACTTTGTTTGATATGAAGTAAAATAGAAGTATGAGCTTTATTTTTATCATGAAGTAGCGAGAATAAAGATTCGATTTTTACATATGTGGTTTGCAAAGAAAGGTTAGATATTTACGTATACAGTTTGTGAAGGAAAAATGTGATTTTTACATATGTAGTAACTACATAAAAATGGGATTTTTATGTATGTTGTAGCGTTATAAAAATATAATCGTTATAATGAAGTAGCGATGTTAAGAATGTGATTTTTAACATATGCCGTGTGAAACAGACTACGTTGAATACAAGGCGAAGATTTCCTACATAAGAAGAGTCGTGGTGAATTGGATTAGCTTTGGTGAGAACTTCTCACTCAAATTCTACTTTTCTAGTTATATATATATATACTAGGATGCAGACGGTGCTTATTAGAAGCACCCGACACCCGTCCACAGACCATGGACTTGTTTGTTTGGTTGTGTAGTTGGTTAGATTATTTGATTCGAATTTGATTGTTTGGTGAAATGGAAATTGATTTAATTGATATGTGGATGGCGTGGGCCATTATTAGATCGGGGATAAGGCTAGGCCTAGTCCCGTTTCTAGTATCGTGCCGTTATGCCGCCAAAATTTTCTAAAAGAAGTTAGAAAAATAAAAATATCATTTTATTGAATAAATGAATCGAATCAATATTTTATCGTTAAAAATATAATTTTTAACGTGGAAGTGAATAAAATAAAATATTCATATACAAACCAGACGGTTTGTTTATGTACACTGATTTGACTGATCTTGATTGGGACGATAAATTTTACACGTCGCCCAACTGCACAAATAAAATCTGTGTTTGTTGATGTGAAACCCCACACGGGTATTGGGATGTACACTAGTCCCAATAATTGGTTGTGTGTCGATCGATAGGTTGACAGACAGTCGTGTTGTGCACTTTGGATGATGGTTGATTATTTATCCTTGCTGTTATATACATGTGTTGTATGGAATCCATATAATTAACATTATATGGTAATTGATTGAGCCTCATTCCAATTTCGAAATTAAAGAATATAATATATATATTCATGTGTTGACAGTACTCATTCGTTGAGATTAGTCATGTATTGAAATAAAATATTCATGTGTTGACAGTACTCATTCGTTGAGATTAGTCATGTATTGAAATAAAATATTCATGTGTTGAAGGAAAATATTCATTTGTTGAATAAAATAAAGAAGCTATTGAGATATATAAAGCCGTGTTGATTAGAGTTGCGCCATTTTGACGCTAACGGTATTTTATATCGATTTTATTCGAATATCTAAAAAGAAGTGATTTCAAAATATAACGTTTTGAAAATATTATCATTTATATATATATGGATGATATGGAATATTCAATTTTTATTAGAAATTGAATATGAAGTTGAAACCGTTTTGAAAACGAATTGAAAACGATTTATAAAATACGTTTTGAAAGGTAATCGACGAAATATATATAATATATATATTATATGGCCTGAATAGAACGCGCTGCGCCGCGGCAGTTCGTGAATTTCGACCATTGACTTCGAATTGACGTTACGGGAGATCCGACCGTCGGATTATCCTGAAACTGGAACCGTTGGGTTCGTATCGAAAAGAGCTTTCCAATGAATATTTGAATTTTGAAATCTAACGGTTGGATTTGGAGATACGTCCAAATCAAATTTGGAAAAGGTCGCTGTAAGTGCAGTTCGGCGGCCATTATTGGAAACCGACTGTACGGGCCTTGATAAAATTATTAAAAATACCAATAATTTGTCTAAAATCATAATAAGTGAAATGGAAAGAGTTTGGTTGAAAAATTACAGTTTTGTAATGATAAAAATATATTTTTATCGAAATGAACTAGTTTTGAACAAGATTTGAAATGGTTTTAGAACAAAAAGAATTTGATATTGAATATAAGCCGATATATTTTCTATTCAGAGCCTTGTATTTAATAATCAAATTGGAGTTTGGGTTTGTCGTGAATGGTGTCTTAAATAACACTGTTCTTAAACCCCGTGTTAAATTTAGAACTAACTGGAGATTAGTTAAGTGAATGATTTCCTGGGTATTGATCTGATGTTGGTTTCAGCCTTCGGGGTTAATATTTAGGGAATTGTTCGCCTACTAATTTACGGTTAGTGACTAATAAAATGGAATGTGTGTATGGGTTTATCGTGAACCGTGTTTTAAATGACACTATTCTTTAACCCAGTTAAAGATTAAAACTAAGTGGAGTTTTAATGAATCTTTAATTAGATTGAAAGGATCGATAATGGAGCAGCACCAGTTTAGCTCCAAGCGATAGTTAAATCTTTAACTAGATTTGAACGTGAAATGGTAATTAAGTTTACCGATAACACCGTGGTGTTAGATATGGGGTGTCACCAGTTTTGCCTCATGGGATGAATAGGTTGGGATTGGGAATTAAAATAAATAATTACTTCGGTGTGGTTCGCTAATCTCGACTAGTTTGAATTGATATTCAAAGGAAGATTAAAGAATAAATTTTAAAGAATTTATCTTTGATAAAATTAATGGGAACCTTTCCCAAAGAATATTCTGAATTGGAATGAGGCGTATGTTGTGTCTGTGTATCACGTGTGTATTATATACGCGGGTTATTCGGAAAGGCCGGGTTTATACCCATTCTGAATAACTGGTTCGACGTTAAGTCGAAGGTGAAGACGGTGGTTGAAGACCGGAGGTCTTCACATCGTTTGGATGATTCCTGACGATCTTGATTGTGCTGTACACCCAAGATGAGGGAATAAGTTGGTGATCGTCCAGACGTACTTGGAGATCGAAGGATATGCGAGGTACAAGGTGCCTCCGGTTTCGTTTAGACCCAGAACGAACTTGTATGGACTGTGTGTCTGACACTGGACTTTGCTCTGTGTTGATTGATCTCTATTAAATATACATCTGCCTGGTGAAGGGGAATTCATTCCCTTACTTCACCCTTCTCTGAGACGTACGGGATCAGAGGTTGTATATCGATAGAAATCTGTCGCATGGAGTGGATTGCCTGTGTGGCATGCCTAAGTGGCAATTGATCAAGGCTTTTGTTGAAAAGCAAAGTCTTGTGGTTGATGACCAGAGTATGGCCTACGTGGCCTAGCTTTGGGTATAGCGTGGATTCGTGAGCCTCACAGCCCGGTATGGTGGTAAACTGATGGTTTGATCAGTATACATTTTTAGTGGTGTAGTGGATTCGGTCGACCGATATTGAGCTTCGTGCTCGGAGGGATAGAGTAAGCGGTGTTTTCTCTTGCTGGGACGTAAGCCGCGGTGATACTTGATTTCCCAAAAGTGCGGATGTGCATAGCGGTGTTTTCTCTCGCTGAGACGTAAGCCGCGGTGATTTGTACTACGCAATCGATCTTTCGAATCAGGAGCCACCATGATGGAAATCCAATTTCCAATACGACATTGTGCGGTTTTAGTTGTATTACTAGTATGGCAACATGATATAATGGTACCCATGCTGTCTATGATTAATATTTATGATTGTATATAAAATCAGAAACTAACTGTAAACGAGCTAAGATGAGTGGTTTCCTGGGTATTGTTCTGATGTTGGTTTCGGCCTTCGGGGTTAATACTTAGGGAATCGTTCTCTAACTAATTTACAATTGGAGTCTGATTTAGAAAATCAAATGATTTCGTTTTATACGTATCAAGCATTCTTTGGCTATTATAAGGTAACACCCTATCCTCCGGCTTGTGTTGCATTGTGTGATGGGACCTGGGTCTTATAATAGCTTCATTGTTCTTTATTTTAGCATTGCGCTGTTTATCTCGTGCACTGGTATTCTTCGGAGGAAACCCGTTCCGTGTTATACGGCGTGGTCCCTTGATTCACCTTAATTTTAAAGTAAAGTTTTAAATAATTTTTTTTAGTTCTCACACCAGTCACATGACTGACCTGGAGTTTATTGTTTTAACCTAAAATCTAGGTGCCCTTATTTTCCGCACGGGCAGCTAGTAGTTTTGGTTTTGCAGATTTATATTCACAGGATCCTGGTTTATAGCTGAAATGATATTCGGAAAGCTCTGTATCCGTGTATTTCTTTCAGTTATGTTTTGTATTATTCTTCCGCTGCAGTAATGTATTTTAATCTCTGATATTTTCCGATGTATAATATTTATTCATACTCTGTATATTCTTGTATTCTGATGGAATTGTTGTAATAAACAATGAAATGTTCTTCTGTTTGCGTTCTGATTTGTACTGTTCTCAACTCAATCCGTGCTTTCCTTACCGGGGAAGTTCGGGTCGTTTCATTGACATAGCATAGTCACCAAATAAGTGCTTTCATTTATCTGCCTGTATGCACCTGCATTTATCATAAGTATAATATTTACAATTTTTACTTTATTTCAAAGGTTCAACTTGCTAGAAACTAAAATTTACGTCATTGAATGAATATTTCCAACAATTCACATTATGACGTGTTAATGAACAAACTAGAAGTCAAACAATTGAAAAAATTGTAACGCTATTGTCTGTGAGTCAAAACAAAAAATTAAAATATTTTATCTACAACTAAAATATGTCATACAATAACGTCAAGAGGAGGAAGTCGAGACAAATAAAGGATGAGGATCATGGTCTTTCATATGTTTGTGTGTGAAAAGATTGGTTATGCCTTTTAATTTATACCTAAATGTTTATACAACATTACAACTGAGTTAATCAAATTAATGTTTAATTCTAACTTGTTGTAGGTTACCTTTTCATATTATATATATATATCGAAATAGAAGCCTTAAATCATTAATACTGAATTTTGCAGTGGATGTTTCAATCAGGATATATATATATATATATATATATATATATATATATATATATCGAAATAGAAGCCTTAAATCATTAATATTGAATTTTCCAGTGGATGTTTCAATCAGGATAAATGGTGTTGTCATTGTTCGCTTGATGCAAATATTCATGTAGAAGGAATGTTATTTGTTCCCCTAGCTTGCATTCTTTTCACACATCAGAGGAAAGTAAAAGTATTTGTCATAAAGCTAAAGGCAAAAATATTAATATTAGATTAGTGATTTGGTTATGTCTTGAATTTAGAAGTTATCCATGAAATATACTAAAGAGATAAGGATACGGAAACGAATATGCAGGAACAAAAGAATGGAAATAAATATGCAACAGATAAAGGATTTTTCTTTACTGCGTCCATTAATTGCCAGTTATGTTTGATTTTTCATCCATCCAATCAGCTTAGGGAGAAATAAAATGAGAATGAGATATGTAAAAATATTCCGTTCTTTGACATAGGTAAGCCACCAAATATGTGCTTTCATTTATCTACCTATATGCACCTGCATTTATCAAGCTACTACAGTTTATTTTTGGCATTTAGACAAGTTTTAGTATTTCATTTTATACATATCAATATGAAAATATGAATATGTAATGGTATCATCATTGTTCGTAACAAAATTCATGTGCCTTACCAGCTAGAGTTTGGAAATTGAAATTGACTTGAACTCACCGCTTTCAACTCTTCAATCTGAGACATGCAAGAGTGAAACAGAATTTGTTATACCTTTTATTTTACGTTTTTCTTTATTGACTATGCAATGTGCACAAAAATAAATGTAATTTGCTCAAATTTTAACCATCAACCAGCTAATTCTTGACTTTGATGTCGTAGAAGACTTCATTTTAACATTCCAGTACTAAATATTATCATATTCATTAATATATTCATTATTTATCCATTTCAAATGATGAAAATTTATTTTATAATCTATACTATATTATTAAAACCGAGTTTGGTTTCTAAAGCTCTCAGCCCTCCTATGTGGATACTGGAATTGAACCGACTCTATCTGTTTTACCTCCCCTTTCATACAAAAGGCCATCTACAAGCCATTCTTTCTGTCCTCTTTTCTGTCTTTCCCTAATTGTTCATCCGCCCATCCTACTAAATCACTCAGCTTCAATCTTCGGCTATAGATATTGGTTGTCCTCCTCTAAGTCACCGCAGCCCTTCAGATCCGCTGCTTGGGCTTTCCTTTTGAACCATAGCCGCTTGATTTGCCGAAGTTACCCATAGTCGGCTTTTTATTTCCCTCTTAGCGTCGCAGAACTTCGTCCTACTGGAAACTCCGGTGTCATATTGGATCAGCACAAATAGATCAACGTATTCTGATTTAAATTTTGTTTTCCCTTGAAGGTTACATTTCTACCAAACGCTTAAGAATTTTCCGGCCCTAGATTGAAAGTCTAATTTAAATATTATGAATTCAACATGTTTCAGAATTTTTGATATATAATTTCTCGCTAATAATATCTGATCAGTACAGATATGTGAAAATATAACCTTATTTTATTGATTTCTTCTTTTTAAATCTTGACTTGCAAGTTAATTTTTTTGAATCAAAATTTTCGTACTACTGTCATATTATATTAAGATTTTAAATAGCCTTAATTAGTTCAATACAAAACTTTATCTTACCTCTGTTTACTACCATAGGGCACAGTGATAACTAAGTGTTTCCTTTCTTTTTTAGAGCTAAGCATTGTTTATTTTTAACTACTTGAATTTTATGTTGATCGTGGTAGATATATAGAAGCAAATATAACTTCTAGCTTTCACCATCTATAATTCAACTGTTGATAATTATTCAATATGTGATGTTTAAATATTTGTTAATTTATGACACCAATGGAAATAGAATTCAATATCATGGGACACAATCAGCAATCACAATGATATATTGGAATCATGTAAATTTGTTATTTGAGTTTGAGATCAGTGATTTACTAGTGTATGTAGATATGCTCATAGAAAGAATTTTGTTTAATGCTATTCATTAGTATGCAGCTGTATGTTAAAACATAATCTAAAATAATATCACATATGATAAAATAAATAAGCTTTATTTATTATTGAATGAAAAATAATATGTTTGCGAATATCAATAAAGCTTATTTATTTCTGTATATAAAATTATTTAGAATATTATTTATACACACACAAAAACACTTTTGTGCATCTGTGCTTTGCACATGGGTATTGCAAAATAAATGTATTTATATCGTTGTCCACATGTGTACCGATAAGGAAGTGCCATACTAAAATTTTTGTCACAGCAGTCAGGACATTTTGAATTTTAGAAATAACTTCTTTGCAAAAATCCAGTTTTGATGTGTGTATATTTATATGTTCAAACTCTATAAGTCAAAATAATATGGCTAAATGATTCAGGGTGTTAATTACAAAACCAATCACATGAAAAGAACTATATGAAAAGCCTTAGTAAAGTGCTACGTAAGACTTCATAACTTAATTCAATCATCTATCCAATATAATTTTAATTCAAACATCTACTCAATATAATTTTTCTATAGCTCAACCAAACAATGATTCTAATACAACCTGTTTATAGGTAAAATTATGGTAAAGAACCTCACAAAACAGTTAAACCATAAAAAATGATTGAATTAAACAACAATAAATACGACGGATTCTTCAAAATCCCTTTAGTTCTTCATAATAATATATTTACGTTATTTATTATAATATAAAAAATAAAGTACTTCTATATTATGTTCTACCCATCTTTTAGTGTAAAGTTTATCCATGAATGCCATAAACTTTAACCTTTAGCCTTCAATCTAATTAGTCCACGAATGCGGCCTTGAATTTCCATATGCATCCTTACACCATATATTCAGCTACATGTAATAAAAATATCCCAATTAAGTAAACTTATTGTATAACCTACTAAATAATGTTTTGTTTATGTTGAATCTACTTATTGCATGTGTCAGCAAGCAAAATTGTGGTGTGCATTGTTTAGCCTTTTGTTTTACCCTTTTAAAAAATAACATGCTGACTATAAAATGTTACGATAACATTCCTGGTGAAAATGAACTCATGTGGTTGCATTAGAGAAACCCTTGAAAGCTTATGCACGATAGCCCGTTATGCTTTCATCGGTTAATTGTTCTTTTGTGACATAGATAAGAAAATGAAGGTAGCTTTATTATTTATTTTTCGAATTAAATATTGGGGTTTTCTGTTATGGCTTTAACGCAGGAGTAATGTATTTTTAATTTTATGAGAACAAGATTATTCTTCACATGAATGTAATGCATGATGGCCATAGTCAAAGTTTTTTATTGTTGGTTAAATTTCTCTAGCTCTTTTGTGGTATTGCAAGGTAACTTGGTAAACATACAATAGTTCTCTTTTTTTGTTACATTTATGCATGCATTAAAACGGTGTGACTAATACATTTGAATGTGTTTATATTCTAACGTGATTGATTTGTGTTCCAAGCATAGATGAATCCTAAATTTTAAATAATTCAATTGAAAATTAATATCAAAAAATATATGTGTGCAATTTTGGTTGAATAAACCACGTTTTCCTTTGTAAATGTTGTATGTAGTATATACAGACTACATACGGACTAGAATATTTACTACCAATACAAAATTGGAGATTATTGTTAAAATATGCTATGTATTAAGCCATACTATATTATTTAGTACTCAATTCTTTTGTCTGTTGCCACTTCAAATGTAGCATAAACTCTTGACAATTATTTAGAAGTTATAGTGTCACATAAATAGTTTGCTATAGTCCCACACGATTCACAACAACATGAAATTTTTGACATTTCATATAAGGGGTTGTAGTCGATGGATGACATTGAATTGGAACCTGTGACCGTTATGTAAATGAACAATATGCAACCCTACAATTTCAGGAATATATAATAAAAGAAAGATGAATGCACATTTTGAAATCATTATAATAGCTAAAACCATGTCATATTATTCCCAATGATCACAAATATTACATATCATTCCGAAAGGAAATAACTTTTAAAATTTTCCAAATATTTCCTCTATGTGTAGGAAATTATTTAGCATGCAATTTAAGAACCTATAACAGTTGCATTATGTCAACCAAAAGTATTAGG
The DNA here is from genome assembly GCA_030737875.1 of Allium sativum. Lineage (NCBI taxonomy): Eukaryota > Viridiplantae > Streptophyta > Magnoliopsida > Asparagales > Amaryllidaceae > Allium > Allium sativum. The sequence continues at coordinate 8,576,734 of CM060912.1, forward strand.
GCTGTTAAGGATACTTTCGGATACGGATAGTGCCATATCCGTATCCATATCCAAAATTACTTTCGGATATCGAATATCCGTATCCATTTAATTTTCAGATATCGGATATCTATATCCGCTTAATTTTCTGATACGGACGGATATCGGATATTTATCCGCTCTACCTGTAATTAATAAATTTAAGAGTATAAATTAAAAATTTTGGATCAACATAATTTTTTATATTCTAATGTTTATAAAAAAACCAGGAAATAATGAAATGTAACAATGAAACACTATTTTATACCAATATCCATAAGCGTATTCAATAATATTCTAAAAATAAACAATAAAACTACCATCTTTCACTAAAAATTAACTAAACTTTATATATAGTAACATCCAACAGTTACAAAATAATTATTAACTCTATTTTTCTGTTTTGAGTTATATATATTACATCAATTAGTCGAATGGATATTTTTCGGATACGGATACAACTACAACCATATCCTATCCGAAAAGCTTTTCGGATATCGGATATCTGTATCCGCTTTTCGTATAATGCCGGATAATGGGTATTTCTCATATTTTCGGATACAAATTCAGACGGTTATCGGATTTTTCGGGTATTCATTGACAGCCCTAACCAATATGCAAAAAATATGGTTAGTATATTTCTAAAAATAGGAAATTGTCCAAACAAACGAAAATGGAAGAGCAAAAAGCAGTAGCATATTGAGCTATATTTCTTTAAGATTTTAAATTTAAGAATGCGACCAAAATATGTGAGAAGTATAATAAAAGGTATCTTCACACTGCCATATTTTATTCGGTATACATACAAATGAATTGATTATGGAAAAATCTCAAAGAACTATTCCCCTATTCTGTTGACAGTTTAATCAATTCTACTATTGCTTTTTATGCAGGTCATTAAATGGTGTTAACTTGCATATTTTAATAAGTTTGAATTAACTGCAAAAATATAGGAGCTAATTATTACACTATTCATTAACATATATACCCATAAATTTTACAAAATGTGACAGGATAGATGTGGTATGCCCAGTAAATGTTGTAAACAATGAAATAAATGGAAGGGACTGCCAAAAAAGGTGTAGCTGAAGTGAGCTGAGTGGAAAGATTGGCAACAAATGATATAGAAAGAGGTGGAATTCGCTGAAGAGGAAGTGCATGATGTGGCCACAACAGTTCAAACAGTATGTACATTACATGTGGAGTTGGTTGCTATTACTGGATATATAGAGACTAAAACATTGATCCAATTTGATAGAATGTGTGTTTCATGTTGGCTTAAAGTCCAGAAGTGCACGTTGATAATAAAATGGTTTGAGCAGGAGGCTAAAACGTTGATCCAATTTGAGTTCAATGATACAGACTAAATAAAAGGTTGGCTAAAGGAGCGTGACCCGAATGCAAGATAGTTGTACAACAAAGAAATGTTGAGTGTTGTATAGCGAGCTTAAGTAATCTGAACAAGTTTTAGTGATTTGATTTGCATAGCCAACTCATATACCTTAAAGAAACCAAGCTCCTATTGTATTTCTCTACATATCTCTCTATTTTCAGGCATAGTGTCCATAGATCATTTACTATTTATAAATATTAGATTTATCATGGTCTAAGAGATGTGACAAGATAAATGTGTATATGCCTATTGTATTAGAATTATCATCGTTCACCAGATGTGTAAATACATATATGAGCGTATGTATATAATTGTATTGATTATCTTATTGCATTTGTGCGTAATTGGTTCATCTATATTTTGAAACATGAAGTGTTTGATGCCAGATAATTGCGTAAGAGCATCTCTACCAGTCAGCGTGGATAATAAGTGGGAGAAGACAAAAAGAATGGTGCAAACTCCCGCTTCTCCAGCAAATAGAGGTGATTTGCGCTGTTTTTTTTCTCTGTTTTTTTTGTTTTATATTTTAAATGGGGAAATGAAATAAACGGGGTTTCATTTACCCATTTAAAAGCTTAGACGGGGTTCGTAACTCTGTTTAAGAAAATTATTTTATAAATAAAACATGTGTTCTCAATCAATACAACTGAGAGCAAACTCTCTGGCTGTTTGCATGCCTCTAATACAACTACATTCTCACTTCAGCATGCGTTCTCACTTCGGCATGCGTTCTCCCTTATGTGCACCCATAAAGTTTTTTATTATAAAAAAAGTAGCAGGGTTATGTACCCCGTTTAAAAAAAAGAAAGTTATACGGGGTTATAAAACCCGTTTAGGTTGTAAACGGGTTTTACAACCCCGTGGCATATCGCCACTTTAATTAGAAAAATAGGGCATTTGACCCATTTGAATTACGAACCCACGCTCAAACTCACGCCGATGGAGCATGGGTTCGACAACTTAAATGGGACAATACCCCATTTGAGCATCCCAGCCACTGCAAGGGATGCTCTAACTATCTGATATTATGAATCTGTGGGGGAATTCATCGAAGGTCATCCACACTATATTGGATCGATGACGTGGTTTTTCACTCTATAATTTCATGCATATATGCCAATAATGGAAAGTTCCGTTTTGTGCATGAATGAAAAAAATTAATCATCGAAGTCTGTTAACATGTTTCTGGTTTCTAATAAATAAAATACGATGCTTACTTGGTCTAGATTCACAGCGTGAGTTGGACAAAAAAGTTGGAGTTTTCATTCAAGGGGTTGAAAAATACAATATTTGTCCATAACAATAATGCAAGTCCCTGTGATACATATAGTGTGTGTGTGTGTTGGACTATTTAAATATAAAATATCTAGATCGTTGATTTTTTTCCTTGTACAAGAGGTGAAATTCAAGCAATAATCTAATAATGCAGATCTAATTTGTTGTGTTTACAGCCTCACTCAAGACCTGAAATTGGCAGTATCATTTTTTTAACCTACGCGTATAGTGATGTCAATATTTCTTCCATATGCTAATACTCCCTATTGTTTAGAAATTGTTTAATGTATTCATCTTTACTTTCTTTCTGGATGTGTAACACCCCACCTCCGCCAGGGTGGCTCTTGCAAGCACTCAGGCTTTGGTGGGGCGTTTGAATCGGGTAAACATGCATAATGATATATCAAGGCAGAACAAGAACATAAGTATATATGTAAACAGAGTAAACAGGATAAGTAAAACAGCGGAAGACTTTCAAACTATCTCAAAATAAGTCTGGTACAACATGCTTTCCAAATAAAAATGTCTAGATAAAAACATCATATACAGAAAAACTGAAATACATAAATGCTATCCCCAAAATAAAGTAATAAACCATAGCCTACTTCATGTCCAACCGTACATGAGCCAAAAATCCCGCAACGAGCGATCAGATGTCCGAGCTAAGCTCCAATGTTCCCTCCCTGAGAACCTGGGGGGGGGGGGGGGAACGGAAGAAAAGAAGCAAAAGAAAACAGGTCAGTCAAAAAGACTGAGTAAGCTCTACTACCATCAGTCTATAAACTAATAAAGTTAACTGGCATGATGGGAACTGAGATGAACATAAAGATAACAACATACTGACATGATGATTGACTAACAGGATAAAGGTGTCATCGCATAATCAGGATTAAGTCTTGCACCACAGGTGTACTAGCAAACTAACATGACTTGAATAAACAAGTATTGATCCCTTGGCCCAAGCTTTGGCCCAATAACATGAGGTGACCCGAATAACACGGTCTAATCGATCGGCTCCCTAGCCTAACTCGTCAGGTGTTAGTGTCAATACGACCCAAACATGATTGTAGTCAGGCTGTGCTGGGTCCACCTTCGGGTGTATCAAGCCCTAGGGTGTCAACCCCGGACACCATAAACATGAGTGCACAGTCTCGATCTACTGGTACCCGTGCTTGATTTCTCCGGCTACGGACTACGTGCATGACCGTAGTCCGTCCGGAACTACTTCGGCGTACCACTCGGTCTTCGTTTTGGTCGCTTATATCAGCCCAGTAATTGTGCCCCTCCCTAGCCTAGTCCCTAGGGTCTTGATGATACAAACTTGGGATTACTGCTGGAACGGACCCCCGTTGCTAGGATTTTCTAGTTGGGTTAAGTGTGGTTTAACCCTTCTACAAATCATGGATTAACTTGGTTAAGTGTAACGATAGGTTCACGACTTAACCCCGATTAATCCACCTAGCCCAAATTGATTAAGTATTAAGTGGACCATGACTTAAACCCTAATCATGAGGCATTAATTAATTCATTAGCGCACCCAACCTCTCACATTAGACTTTCGTTGTGGTTACCTGGGAAGATTTACACCACAATTAGGTCTAACCTCGGGTCTGAAAGTGCAACATGACCAACTACCCACATTAGACACCCGTTGTGGTTACCTGGGAAGATTTACACGACAACTAGGTCTAACCTCGAGTTGGCCATTTCATATTATCTAGTGTCATGTCCATTATGTTTCCAAAACATAATTACAAGTTAATAAGTACTTGGGTAGACCTAACTTAATAGGTAAATTCCCAAGGGGTTGACCTAACTTAATAGGTAAATTCCCAATATTAGATTTTCATGTGTTTTAAGTTTACCCAGCCCCACGCAATCCCATCGCTTACATAATCGCCAAAGCGCATAAAGGATAGAAAGAGTGAACTTGGCATAATCATCTTAAACTTGCATATCATAGCATCATAAACTTGCATGTCATAGCATCATAAACTTGCATATTATAGCATCATAAACTTGCATGTCATAGCATCATAAACTTGCATGTCATAGCGTCATAAACTTGCATATTATAGCATCATAAACTTGCATATTATAGCATCATAAACTTGCATATCATAGCCTCACTAACTTGCATGTAATACCATCATAAACTTGCATAACATATTATGTCATACTTGCATACATATCATGGCAACTCAAATTCGCATCATACATTTAACTTTATTGTTTAATAAAGAAGGTAAAAGAGCTTACTACTCTTATGAAGACACAAAACAAAGATTGAGACAAGCCCTTAAAACCCAATAAGAAGATCCAATAAGAAAACCCTTGCCAAAAATCACCAAAAACTCTAGCTTTGAAAATAAAGCTTGCAACTTGATAATGAATGCAAGCTAATGATCACTCATACAACTCAAAAGCACTTGTATGCACATGAATCTCTCATGGGAATTAATTTAGAGATTTTATGAAGAGAGTGGAGGCCATGGGAGGAATGATTTTGCCATAATATAGTTGTATGATAGAATAATGATGATTTTAGGGTAGGTTAGGGTCTTATTTATAGAAGATTAGAGTGTCTTTAGGCCATTAGATTAACCCTAAGTTAGATTAGGACCCTTAGATTTCGGAACCTTCCAAAAACCAGCCCTAAAACCCAGCCCAAACCCAAAATGGTGCACCAGGCAAAATTGCCCGTGCACCCCCTGTCGACAGCCAAGTCGACAGGGCTGTCGACTTGGGGGTAACCAAGTCGACTCCCAAGTCGACAGGGCTGTCGACTTGGGTGCTCTGGCGGGAATTTTCCCGCCTGCCCCAACAGCCCCAAATTTCGAAATTTGAACCTGAATTTGAAATCTGTTTTCTTCTTGGAATTTTCTGAAAACTTCATTGGGCCTTAATTGGGTCATACGGACTCCGATTTACAAAATTTCGGACTCTATTTCGCGTATTTTTCCGAGACGAACGCAATGGCACAGCCCGTTTCCCTTGATTCTGATTTTTGAATTAAATTCTGCCTCATTTTATGTTATAACAGGCTACTGAAAATACGGGTTGTTACATTCTCCCCTCCTTAAAGGATTTCGTCCCCGAAATCTTCAAGTTAGGAAGAATGTATCCTACCATCCAACATCCATCTACTCAGAACATCATCCACGAGCAATCATTGTCCTTACAAGATTCTAAATGTTGTATGAACATATGCAAAGGTGTGTGTATATGTACTTATCTAATGCAAAGATCAATGCAAAGTATGTTAGTGAAATGTATCCACATGTATGCAAATCCCTAACATAATGTATAACGTCTACATGTGTGCTCATAACATACATCCATATGCAAAGTCCACGTGATAGCATAACATATTCATCCATGAATAAGCATAAACACTCATGCATATGCAATATGAGGAGTGTGTGAGCCGATCTAGTGCCTAAGGTGTATAATGCATCCACGAGTAACCACTTGCAACCACTTGCAAACATCAAGCATAACATGTTTCAAACACATGTTTCAACCAAAGGGTTTCTACCTAAGGTTCTCATGACACGATTAGCACGATAAACTAGATGAACTAGAGAAACATGGATAGCGAAAGAAAGATACGCTAAAAAAAAAGAGATTGAGAGTGTACCCTCAAAAAGGAATGGATAAAGCCCACGCATCTTCTCTTCGGTCTCCCAAGTTGCGTCTTCTTCGGCTTCGCCCCATTGAACCTTCACCAACTTGACCTCTCGATTCCTTAGCTTCTTGGTCTCCGTCCCCAAGATACGAATCGGAGCTCTCCTCAAGGTAGCCTCTTTCTCTACTTCCACATCTTCCAGAACACTTGGCTCAACTACCTCTGCTGACTCATGTAAACACTTCCGGAGATGCGAGACATGAAAAACATTATGAACTCCAGCTAGCTTCTCGGGCAACTCCACTCTATAAGCCATTTGCCCGATCCTCTCTATAATAGGGAATGGTCCAACAAATCTCGGTGCTAACTTCCCAACGACTCCAAATCGGACCACATTCCGCAAAGGAGAAACCTTCACGAAAACCATATCCCCAACACCAAACTCCAAATCAGTCCTTCGCTTATCAGCATAGGATTTCTGTCGGTCTTGGGCCGCTTTCATCCGTCTCCTAATCAACTCGACCTTCTCGGATGTATCTCTGATCATATAAGGCCCAAGTATAAGCTCATCTGTCGTTTCCCACCAACAAGTTGGTGACTTGCACGGCCTTCCATATAAAGCTTCAAATGGTGCCATCCCTATGCTTGCCTGATAACTGTTATTATATGCAAACTCGACGAGAGGAAGATGGTCTTCCCAAGTACCACCAAAATCCAGGATGCAAAGTCTCAACAGATCCTCGAGTACTCTATTCACCCTTTCGGTTTGACCGTCCGTCTGTGGGTGATAAGCCGTACTTAGATTCAATCTCGTCCCCATAGCTTCCTGCAAGCTATTCCAGAACTGACTTGTAAAGATTGGGTCTCAGTCACTGACTATACTGGAAGGGACTCCATGTAGTCTCACAATCTAACGAAGATATACGGACGCTAGCTAAGATGCGGTCCTCTTGCTCTTCACCGGAATAAAATGAGCACTCTTCGTAAGTCTATCCACAATAACCCAAATGCTCGTATTCCCTTTCCTTGACCTTGGTAATCCATCGATAAAATCCATGGAAATACTCTCCCACTTCCATAGTGGAACATCTAGAGGATGCAATAGCCCACCGAGCTTCTTCGACTCGGCTTTAACTTGCTGGCAAATGATACATCTAGAGACGAACTCCGCCACATCCTTCTTCATCCCCGACCAAAAGAAAAGGCGCTTCATATCTTTATACATCTTGTCTCCGCCTGGATGTATAGTCAACTTAGAGCGATGCGCTTCTTCAAGGACTTTTCTCACTAAATCTTCCACCATTGGGACACAAAGTCTTCCATCTCTCCTCAGCCAACCCTTGTCATCAATAGAATATCGAGCGAGATGACTAGAAGTCTCTCCTCGAATCAGCTTATCCACAATCTCCACTATCTGAGGGTCTTCTTTCTGCGAAGCCCCAACTTGATCAAGAAGGGTAGGTCTGAGATCCAGTGATGCTAAAGAACCGGTCGTCGACTCAACCGCCAAAGAGAAATCAAAGGTTGCCACATACTCTAAATTCTTCATCCCAACAAATAGAGGACTCAGGGTCAACCTTTTTCTACTCAATGCATCTGCTACAACATTCCCCTTGCCAGGGGTATAAGCTATCTCAAAATCGTAGGACGCCAAGAATTCCATCCATCTTTGTTGCCTCAGGTTCAGATCCTTTTGTGAAAAGAGGTACTTCAAAGACTTATGATCTGTATATAACTCGAATCTCTCTCCCAGAAGATAATGGCGCCAAGCCTTGAGTGCATATACAATTGCCGCCAACTCTAAGTCATGAGTGGGATAATTCTTCTCATGCACCTTGAGTTGTCTACCGCCAAAGCATATCACTCTTCCTTCTTGCATCAGAACAGCTCCTAACCCCGTGCCACATGCATCGGTATAAACTGTAAACAACTTCCCTCCGTCGGGCAAAGCTAGAACAGGTGCTGATGTGAGAGCTCTCTTGAGTCTCTGGAATGCAAGCTCGCACTCTAAGTCCCAAGCAAAAACTAAGTTCTTCTTCGTCAACTTAGTGAGAGGAGCGGATATCTTCGCGAAGTTCTCAATGAACTTTCGTTAAAAGCCTGCAAGACCTAGAAAACTTCTTACTTCGGTTGCATTCCTCGGAGTCTTCCAATCCTGAACTGCAACTAACTTAGAGGGATCCACCGCTAAGCCTTGCTTAGATACTATATGCCCAAGGAATCTGACTTCCCTTCTCCAAAAGTGACACTTGGAGAACTTGGCCTTCAACTGATGCGCTCTAAGCGTATCCATCACCTCCATGAGATGCCTTGCATGCTCTTCCTCATCCTTAGAGAAGATCAGAATATCATCTACGAAGACCACGACAAACTTGTTCAAGAACTCCCTGAACACCCTACTCATCAAGTCCACGAAATATGCGGGTGCATTCGTCAAGCCAAACGGCATGACAAGCCATTCGAAGAATCCATCTGGTGTTCTGAATGCAGTCTTGTCTATACTATCTTCAGCTACTCTGAGCTGATGGAATCCCGTAGCAAGATCAAGCTGAGAGAAAACAGAAGCACCGACAAGCTGGTCAAAGAGATCATCGATCCTCGGTAACGGGTGTCTGTTCTTCTTAGTCAGCTTATTCAACTCTCGATAGTCCACACAAAGTCGAAGAGAACCATCTGCCTTGGTGGCAAACACCACAGGCGCTCCCCATTCAGATATACTTCGTCTGATGAAGTTCTTCTCAAGCAACTCTTTCACTTGCTTACTTAACTCTCGTCTTTCACGCGGAGCCATGTGCCGAAAGGGCAAAGAAACCGGCTTTGCATTATCCACCAGATAAATGCGGAAATCAATCTCTCGCATAGGGGGCAACCCCCTAACTTCATCAAAAACATCTGGATACTCTCGAACCACTCTCATAGACTGAAGAGTTTCCATTGACGAGTCGAGCGATTCAAGATAGCACAACATGACGGGACATCTCGGATTACAAGAAATTTCTAGGGCGTTTCCGAGGCGAGTCACGAGCCTCACCACCCTATGCTCACAATCAAGGATGGCTCCATATCTAGACAACCAATCCATGCCCAGTATCAATCCGTATCCCCTGAAACCAAGAACATACGCACTACACAAGAACTCTACACTCAGTATAGAGATCCTCAAACCCTCACAAAACATAGACAGATGGGCGGAACCCCCAATAGGATTTGAGACACAGACGGGATCATCTACCAAGCTAGTACTAAGGTGCAAACTATCAACAAGATCAGATGAGATAAAACTATGCGATGCACCAGAATCAAACAAGGTACGAACTGGAAAATCAGAAATATATACAAGGCTTTCAATAGAAATACTACCTCGATCGGGAACTGGAGCGGCATTGAGAGCATGAACTTGCCCTCCTGAAGGTCCAGCACGCTGAGTCTGACCCTGTCCTTGCCTCTGCTTCTTCGGGCAATCTTTGCTGAAATGTCCAGTCTCACCGCAGAGAAAGCATTCACCATTCTTCCTTTTCCTCTTCTTACAATCCTTAATAAGATGTCCATCTGAACCGCAATAATGGCACTTCCCCTTGCTGTTATTGCCCTTGTTGTTGTTGTTCCCCTTGTTGCCTTGACTCTTGTTCTTGTTCTTATTCTGATTGCCTTGACTGCCTTGACCACTTGAACTACCCTGGTTTCCCTTCCACTGGGAATCAATCTTCTTAGCTTGAGTATCATTCAACTTGATCTCTTTCTTGCCATCTTCCTGAAGAAATGCCATATTAACCAAGCTCTCATACGTGGCCCCATGGGGAACATGTGACATAGCCAATGCCTGCAACGGCTCATTCAATCCCCTAGCAAAACGAAGAGCCTTCTTCTCAGGAGTATTCACCATATCCAAGCCAAAACGAGCTAACTGATTGAACCTGTTCACATATTCTTTGACAGACATATCTCCTTGTTTCAAAGCTATGAACCTCTCCATTTGCAGATTCTCCTCAGCGGAAGATAGAAACTTAAGCATAAATCTGGCCCTGAAATCGGCCCAATTCTCAACAGGCCTAGTACCATTGGTGACTTCCCACCAATGAGCGGCTTCATCCTTCATAAGCCAAACCGCCAACAAGATCTTCCTCTGATCATCTAACCCAAAGATAGCAAACAAATCCTCAGTCTCTTTCAACCAATTTCTGGTCTTTACAAAAGTCTCGGTGCCTTGAAAGTTCTTGCCACCCATTGCTTTGAAATCTTTGCAAGTCTTCGTGAAGTCAGGTCGAGGCTGCTGAGGGGGAGGAGGAACCTCAGCGACAGGAGGAGGAGGAGGAGGAACCTCTGCGACAGGAGGAGGAGGAACATTTACCACTGGAGGGGGAGGAGTAACATTTGCGGGGCCGGCTCCGGCCGCCCTAGCCTCCAAAAGTCTCCTATACCAAACGGGTACTTGCACTCCCTCCAGAATAACAAAGTTATCAGCCATACTGAAAACGAAGAAAAAAGATAGAATCCGAATGGAGAAAAACGAAAGGAATTTTTGCTAATGGCTTTTTGGGGAATAGCCTTTAAAATAAACTAGACTTTTCTTTGGAAAATACTTTATACTAAGTTTTGAAAATAGTTTTCCAAAAGTTTTAAAAACCTTTTGTTCCTTCTCGTAAACCATATGCTCTGATACCAAATGTAACACCCCACCTCCGCCAGGGTGGCTCTTGCAAGCACTCAGGCTTTGGTGGGGCGTTTGAATCGGGTAAACATGCATAATGATATATCAAGGCAGAACAAGAACATAAGTATATATGTAAACAGAGTAAACAGGATAAGTAAAACAGCGGAAGACTTTCAAACTATCTCAAAATAAGTCTGGTACAACATGCTTTCCAAATAAAAATGTCTAGATAAAAACATCATATACAGAAAAAATGAAATACATAAATACTATCCCCAAAATAAAGTAATAAACCATAGCCTGCTTCATGTCCAACCGTACATGAGCCAAAAATCCCGCAACGAGCGATCAGATGTCCGAGCTAAGCTCCAATGTTCCCTCCCTGAGAACCTTGGGGGGGGGGGAACGGAAGAAAAGAAGCGAAAGAAAACAGGTCAGTCAAAAAGACTGAGTAAGCTCTACTACCATCAGTCTATAAACTAATAAAGTTAACTGGCATGATGGGAACTGAGATGAACATAAAGATAACAACATACTGACATGATGATTGACTAACAGGATAAAGGTGTCATCGCATATTCAGGATTAAGTCTTGCACCACAAGTGTACTAGCAAACTAACATGACTTGAATAAACAAGTATTGATCCCTTGGCCCAAGCTTTGGCCCAATAACATGAGGTGACTCGAATAACACGGTCTAATCGATCGGCTCCCTAGCCTAACTCGTCAGGTGTTGGTGTCAATACGACCCAAACATGATTGTAGTCAGACTGTGTTGGGTCCACCTTCGGGTGTATCAAGCCCTAGGGTGTCAACCCTGGACACCATAAACATGAGTGCACAGTCTCGATCTACTGGTACCCGTGCTTGATTTCTCCGGCTACGGACTACGTGCACGACCGTAGTCCGTCCGGAACTACACCGGCGTACCACTCGGTCGTCGTTTTGGTCGCTTATATCAGCCCATTAATCGTGCCCCTCCCTAGCCTAGTCCCTAGGGTCTTGATAACACAAACTTGGGATTACTGCTGGAACGGACCCCCGTTGCTAGGATTTTCTAGTTGGGTTAAGTGTGGTTTAACCCTTCTACAAATCATGGATTAACTTGGTTAAGTGTAACGATAGGTTCACGACTTAACCCCGATTAATCCACCTAGCCCAAATTGATTAAATATTAAGTGGACCATGACTTAAACCCTAATCATGAGGCATCAATTAATTCATTAGCGCACCCAACCTCTCACATTAGACTTTCGTTGTGGTTACCTGGGAAGATTTACACCACAATTAGGTCTAACCTCGGGTCTGAAAGTGCAACATGACCAACTACCCACATTAGACACCCGTTGTGGTTACCTGGGAAGATTTACACGACAACTAGGTCTAACCTCGAGTTGGCCATTTCATATTATCTAGTGTCATGTCCATTATGTTTCCAAAACATAATTACAAGTTAATAAGTACTTGGGTAGACCTAACTTAATAGGTAAATTCCCAAGGGGTAGACCTAACTTAATAGGTAAATTCCCAATCTTAGATTTTCATGTGTTTTAAGTTTACCCAACCCCACGCAATCCCATCGCTTACATAATCACCAAAGCGCATAAAGGATAGAAAGAGTGAACTTGGCATAATCATCTTAAACTTGCATATCATAGCATCATAAACTTGCATGTCATAGCATCATAAACTTGCATATTATAGCATCATAAACTTGCATGTCATAGCATCATAAACTTGCATGTCATAGCATCATAAACTTGCATATTATAGCATCATAAACTTGCATATTATAGCATCATAAACTTGCATATCATAGCCTCACTAACTTGCATGTAATACCATCATAAACTTGCATAACATATTATGTCATACTTGCATACATATCATGGCAACTCAAATTCGCATCATACATTTAACTTTATTGTTTAATAAAGAAGGTAAAAGAGCTTACTACTCTTATGAAGACACAAAACAAAGATTGAGACAAGCCCTTAAAACCCAATAAGAAGATCCAATAAGAAAACCCTTGCCAAAAATCACCAAAAACTCTAGCTTTGAAAATAAAGCTTGCAACTTGATGATGAATGCAAGCTAACGATCACTCATACAACTCAAAAGCACTTGTATGCACATGAATCTCTCATGGGAATTAATTTAGAGATTTTATGAAGAGAGTGGAGGCCATGGGAGGAATGATTTTGCCATAATATAGTTGTATGATAGAATAATGATGATTTTAGGGTAGGTTAGGGTCTTATTTATAGAAGATTAGAGTGTCTTTAGGCCATTAGATTAACCCTAGGTTAGATTAGGACCCTTAGATTTTGGAACCTTCCAGAAACCAGCCCTAAAACCCAGCCCAAACCCAAAATGGTGCACCAGGCAAAATTGCCCGTGCACCCCCTGTCGACAGCCAAGTCGACAGGGCTGTCGACTTGGGGGTAACCAAGTCGACTCCCAAGTCGACAGGGCTGTCGACTTTGGTGCTCTGGCGGGAATTTTCCCGCCTGCCCCAACTGCCCCAAATTTCGAAATTTGAACCTGAATTTGAAATCTGTTTTCTTCTTGGAATTTTCTGTAAACTTCATTGGGCCTTAATTGGGTCATACGGACTCCGATTTACAAAATTTCGGACTCTATTTCGCGTATTTTTCCGAGACGAACGCAATGGCACAGCCCGTTTCCCTTGATTCTGATTTTTGAATTAAATTCTGCCTCATTTTATGTTATAACAGGCTACTGAAAATACGGGTTGTTACAGGATGGAGACAAATAATCGCTTTCACAATAAGCTACAAACAACCAAATTTCGAAGATGGGATTTGCTTGAATTGGATGTAAAATACTTACTGAGGAAATCCAGGAAAAAGAGAAGATCTGCCAAGGTGAGAAGATGGGGTATTGATAGTCTCGAAGCAGGCTAATGAGAAGCACCAGATGGTTCAAGAATTTGGGGAAGAAGCTCCTCTTTTGCCTTAATCTACAGAGCAATTTCTGCTTTGAGAATGGAGTTCACTGAATTACACGTGGACTGAAGGTTTACATACTTGTATGCCTTGTTATCGTAATGGGCTTTATGTTCGAATGAGCTTTGACAGCCGTTTTATTTTATTTGGTTATTTGGGTATAGGCAGCATGTACCGTTTGTTGATTCGCTTGCCTTTTTGTACAGACTTTTGTACTTTTCTTATTGATGAGTTATCAATAAAACACCGCACTCTTTTTTCATGTCTAGTTATCACGCTGATATCTAGTACAAGTTTTTAACGAGGCGGTTTACCCATTTTCAAAATAAAAAAGGTTGATATTTATGTCAAATATTTCAATAAGTCGTCTATCGTTTGAATTCATAAATTATTTCCCAAAATAGATGGTGCATAATATGTATATGTATATTACATAACTTATTTCCAGTATTGACTTTGGTTGGTTTTATACATTTGTTATGAAAATAAATGATGTTTGTTATGCAATAAAGTTCCTATTATTTGATTGATTTTATGTAATTGATGGTCATCCCACCTGAAAGTCCACTGAGTTTAACGCCTAATTGTGTATTGTTTAATGTTATCTATTTATATATGATTTTGACACTATTTATTTTGCAACACCCATGTGCGAAGCACGGGTGCACACTTTTGTGTGTGTGTGTCTATATATTGACCTAGCAACGAATTAAACTAAGTTCATAATTATGTTACTCATGAAGTGTGACTTTACTCCTGGATTTAGTGATAACGTTAGTTTGAACATAAATTTGACAAAATTGCATATATACATTTTTGTGAAGTCAAAATTTAAAAAAAAATGCGTTCTTTTTATGGTGCATGAGTTTGAATATTGTTTCTTATAAACACAACATTTATAGACATATTGATATTTATTGATTTAATAATCTTAATACTACGACATATTTGATCTTTCTAATGTTTGTTTTAAAAATGGTCCAAACACCTAGGAGTCTATGAATATAGAATAAAATCGAAGAAAATAAATGTAAAACATGGAAATAGAGATTTACAGTAGTTTGGGTTGAATATGCCTATGTCCATTTAATAACCATCACTGATTTTGTACTAATATGATGAGTACAAAGGGTTTGATTATGTAAATCCCGAGTAAGAAAATGATAGTAAATTAAGAGTGCCAAAATTACCCAAAGAAGTTCTGTGATTGTCTTCCAAAGGGGTATTTATAGAAGATTTCGTATTTGGGTCGGTCTGGCACTTTGTGGGAGTTGTTGGAATTGCGGAAGCAGTGGAATCGTATTTTAAAGTAGTGGAGGTCGTTCCTACGTCAGCCACGTTGCCAAGTTCGGGTCAGCATGCCCTGAGTCGGCATACGTCATACCGACTCGAGGAGTTTTCTTAATATTGACACTCCATCTGGTCGAGTAGAAGGAGACGAACGTAGAGAGCGAACTGAGTGAAGGCCAACCCGATTGAAGATACTTCACTTGCCTGGTTTTGAAGACCGATTTAGATCAATACCGAATATGAAGATAACGGATTGAACTCGTACCCACTCGAGTTGGTCTCCTCGCTATCATCTAAGACTTAAGAATAGCTGAGTCCAACTCTTGAGTAGTCTGACTTCAAGAAATGAGATAGTGACAGACTTTCCAAAAGACTAGTATTATTTTGAATGAGTTGAACTGCATATTCTCATCACCGCATCTTTTTCCATAAGGACAACAATAATGAAATGTCATGTCCTTCTAGATAGTCGCAACGCTTGAACCTTTCGGTCTGCATATAAACCCAAGCAAGCTCCTGGTTATCTCTGAATGTATTTGTCAAACTAAAATCTTTAAGTTGAGAATCCTGACGGTTGAGGGTAATTACTCAAACCCCACCGAGTCATGAGGTTGGGTACATTTATCATCCAGTCATATGTGACAAGTCATTGGCCCCCACGTGTAATTATACACACATAAGTCGTTGTTGCATAACTCGTACACTGCGCAAGTTGAGCGCGATATTGAGTCTAGCCAATTCTTGGACGTGAGTCAACACATGAAGCTATTGACTGAATTGGAGGAAAATCAGAGACCTTTTATTTTCTTTTTTTCTTAATTCTCGGTTTGGTATGGACAAATCGAAAATGAATTATTTCAGTTTGGCATGTTTGAACTGGATGGTTGATGGGGTTGGTACGATTTGGCCGACCCGAGTTTGTTGCTTGTCAAATCCGGGAAGATCAATGGTCTCGTATACTCCCCTATTTAAAGCTGGTGTTAGATCCAAATTTGGCTCTAACACCCAAATAGTTCAGATTTGCAGAGAATTATATCTAAAAATGAAGAAAAAACAGAAAGCACACCAAATTTATAGTGGTTCGGCATTAACGAGCCTACGTCCACTTTATATGTTTGTGATTACACGTTGAATGCAAGTACAATCAATGATTTCGCTCAATCCCACTCTTACAATTATGGTTCTCTCGGTAATTTCAAAATAATACTGATAAATAACATTGGAGGAGCAGTAACGGTGGAAACAATACTCAGAGCTGCCAAAAGATCCTGAAAAATGCCAAGTATAGAGCTATTTATAGGTGGTATCTGCAGGCGGTTCATGAAGACATGTGGCATGGATCCCGAGGATCTTGGACTGGTTCGTAGCTTGATAAAGAAATGGTCAATATGACGGTTATGGACAGGTGTCACCGGATCTTGGGTTCACGGTTCATGAGTGGCCAAGCCTTGGCCATCGATCTCTAGCGTCAGGGTTGGTTCATGCTCCTGTCCTACGAACGGGTCGTGGTGACCTTGCCTCGAGTGTTCCTGGCCTCTTTGTCACGAACGGGTCGTGACGCTATATCACGAGTCGAGTGCGAAGCTTATTCACGAGCCGGAGATGACATGGGGATCACGGACGGGCCGAGGCAACTTCATGAGCAGGAATCCGCATTGGACTTGTGTATGAATCTGGATGGCTTGGTCTAAAAGCTAGCCAACATTTTGCCCCCTCGAAGTATGTTTTATCGGGAATGGAACATGCTTCAAAACTGCTGAACTTTCCTTTCATGAAACGATGCAGATCAACAGTTACACCCCTTTAGAGCGTCGCACTATTTCGAATGGTTGCGCCCTTCGGGGAGTATAAATATCAGTCTGGGTTTCCAGTTATTTCTCTGTTCACTGGTTAATTTTCATCTTCTGAACTCCAAAGTATATCGCTATCAACTTGCCACATAAGCTTTTAAATTTTTATAAGTATTTCTGTGTCTTCCATTTTAGTGAACATTCATGCGGCTCATAGAATTGGGAACTCATCACGGTCCGGTGGTCGAACGAGCCTCTTTTCTAACTACGATGGGCTTTCCAATTCCGATCGTGAGTTATTGACGGAGCGGGCTTTATCTCGAGCCATGATGGGCTCTTGCTCGTGGCCCATAGGCTTCCACGGTCCGAATGGGACAAAAAGGAGGAGATGAACGGTCTTCGAATTGGCTATATAAGCCACCCCTTCTTCCTTCTTGCCCTTTCTCTCCTCTTCCACATTAGCCACCGCCGTCCAGTTTTACCCGATTCAAAACCCTAATTCACAATTTCTGTAAACCAAAATCATCCACTAATCTAAGCTAGAAAGGTAATTAAGCTAGAATTGTTTCTAGCTTTCATCGTTAGTCAATTGCCCAGGTTTTCACGTCGTTCTCTTCTCGTATTTGTTCCATCTCCACGAGCTTTCACCGATAAGACATTTTGGGTAAGTGGAGAGGTGAGGGTGAGAGGTCGAGGGTGTTATGAAGTTCATTGACTTTCGGAGAAGAATTAGGGAGGAAGCAGCGAGTATCAGGGAAGTCCAGTTCGTGGGTCTTATCATCGAAGTAAGTTGTCGAAGGGAGTTTACAGCCAAGCCGGATCGTGAATAAGGACGGGAATCCGGTTCGTGGAAAAGAATGAAGAGGAATGGAACTTTTGGCTCATCTTGCCAGTGGGATAGAATGGCGGTTTGGAACGTGATGATGGGAGATGGTTGGTTCGTGAGGATGAGGAACGGAAAATGGAACGGGTTGTGAGTGTGCCCCCCCGAGCCGTATGGGGCCAATCTTCTTTTGTGAGCCGACTTCCCGTCACTAACCAGCATGCAATCACAAACCCCCTTACGAGCGGTATCTTTATCACACCACGAACAGCGGGGCAATCACGAACCAGTCTTACTTCCACGAACCGACTCCTTTTCTATGCGCTGACGAGGATTTGCGAGCCAAACTCCCATCACGAACCATGTCATGAGATCTAATGAACCTATCTGACCAGTAATTCAACACATATCCTGATTGAAATTCAACACAACTTTAATACATCAATGAACAGTTAGGATAGAGCCTTCGAGATGAACTTCTTGGACTGAACAACAACATAACATATCAGCATACAATGACCAATATCCCGCTTCTCTGATTAACTTTATGCTTTTCTTCTTTGTAATGTACGCAATGCACTCACTTGCACTTACACACACGGGGCAAGAGAAATTGTGCTCTAATTTGTCATGTTTACTCGCCAGCACAACCATGTCTGATAGATGCTCAACAAGAATTTCAGAGAAGGATACAGATCCAAAGTCGTCAAGTTACTATAATACAGATGCACTTCCGTTGGATCCGGACTGGAAGAATTCCGAACCTGATTATGAAACAGATCTCAAAACAGAATCAACGTCTTCTGAAAGCACGTCACTTGAGGAGGAAGAGGATGATCCGCCCCCCGATGAGATTCCGGGTGCTAAAGAGATAGAACAAGAGAAATTGAGTGATTCCATAGCTTCTAAATTGGACAAGTTAAAGCTAGAAAAATCTGTTTAAGGCACAAGATTCCTTGGAATGATGTAAAGGTTCCAGAAGAAGGAGATAGGCCTCACTCTGCTCCGGAAGGGTACATGGCCATCACCAGGCTCATGTGCTGGGTAGGTGCTATTCCTCTGTTTCCTCCGATTGTTGTTGATCTTCTAAGATGGTTAAGCATCACTCCCATGCAACTTCATCCTAATGCCTATGCTGCTATATACACCTTGTATATTGCATATGCGGAGATCCTAAAGACTGAGCTTACCTTCAAAGATTTAAACTTCTACTACTACTTCAAGCATTGCTCCTCGGGGACTCCGAACTTCATTTTCTTTGAATCGATCCCCTATAAGAATGTATTGTCAGACGGACACAGTAATCTAGGAGATGCTAAATCTGACTAGTTTTACATAAAACATCAAGTCGGATGTGCGAGGAAGTGGCTGCAGTCAAGTAGGTTCCGAATCCTTCACCATAATTTAAACTATATAATTAAAGTGCTAATACATTCCTTTTTTCCGTATAGCTCACAACTTTACAAAGACAGAAGGTTCAGTGTATGCAAATCGCCTGTCCCACCTTTTAGCAAGCAAATCGGATTTTTGTAGAATCAAGAGGTACATAACCGATGAAAGCCTCCATAAACACCACCTTCTGGATGTAAGATTCGGGCTTGACTCGGATGGCAAGCCTTACAAGTATGTGCCGCCGGCTGAGGGAGAAGGGACCTCGGGAACCACGAAAACAACCGAGTTTCGTAAGAGACCTTCACCGATGATCGATCAAGATGACGAGGACTTGAATGTATATAAGGGAGATGAAACCCGAGTTGAGAAGCCAAAGGAGGCTTCAGTTTCCAAAGAATAGTCTCCTCTGAGGACTCCACCTCCAGTTGATTCTTCAGCTCATAACGAATTAACGGAGGAACAGATATTTGGGGAGTTGAGCAAGATTCCCCTGCCAGATAGCATCTACACATCTGAAGATTTTGGAGGGGAGTTATTCTTTCCCATCTCTGAGGAAGAAAACGCTCTAGTCAAAGAAAAAGAAACCGCACAGACGAGCCAATCTCTAGGCCCTGGTCTGTTAGGGGGGATAACACGGGATGCACGAATCACATGCACCACTCACCACAGTACTGGTATACTATTTGTATTCAGGATTCTCATACATGTCTGTTTCTTTTTTGCAGAAAAAATGCCTCGGAAATACACCTACTCTCATCGGTCGCTTCGTGAGAACACACCCAGACTCATCTCCATACCTGAGCGTGATCGTAGTGACAGTCGGGAGAGAGATAGACAATGACCCCACGATTCTTATCAGCCTCACTCAACAAGGTCTCACACTCCTTCGAAGCAAGGTTTGGGAAGTACCCTAACCCTCAAATGCCACCAACAGGAGGTAAGCAACTTCCCAAAGATTTGACTCCCCCAAAATACACCGTATCATAGTAAATCTTCCAAAAAACATCATGAATCCAAAGACAAAGGTCCAAGGAAAAGTTCTGAAACGGACACAGCAGCTCTTGTCCCCTCTGGTATTCAAAAGTCGGGTACTGCCGTCGTGCAGGATGTTGCTCCTACTCCTGATAACAAGGCAAAACTGGAGCGTTTACGAAAGCAATTTCCTGACCTTTACTTTGAAAGGATGATGTTTGTCCCGGATCTTGAACTAGTTCCCGAGGACTGGGATACCGAGGTCATAGGAAATGTGAGTCATGTGGCCAAGCAGTATAGGTTGATGAAAAAACATGCCGCAAAACTTTCAAAGGTTATCCGTCATCTGGAAACGGATGCAGCCAGGGTGAGAGTGAAGATTGATAATGAAGGTAGGGCCAGGGGCAAGATGGGAAAGGAACTTGAGGATGCGGAAGCCAACTCGCTTTAGCTCAGTGAGATGCGAGGAATTACAAGACAGAGCTGGAGGATGCCCAGAAATGCTTCCATCTTGAGCTTGATTCTAATAGCCAAGAGCGTTTGGCTCTAAAAAAGGAAATTGAGGATCTCAAGACGACCAATACTGAGCTGAAAGCGGCACAAGACCATTTCGCTGCCGAGAAAGCTGCTTGGAAAAAAGAGAAAGCGAGTTTAAAAGATAGCCTTGCACTTGCTGAGAAAGAGAAAGCAAGCTTGAACGACCAACTTGCTCACGTCGAAGAAAGGGCAGCTCATGCTGAAAGTAACGCAAACGATGCCCTTGAATCTGCCTCTGCTACAACTACTAAACTTGCTACAGCCGAACGGGAAATAGAAGGGTTCGATGAACTGCTAATGGACTTCTTTGGTCAAGTCATTAAAACCTGAGATATCTCTTGGATCCAGAACTATCACATCACCCTGGCTAATGCATGGGATATGATTGTCGAGGGAGAGAAGCCGCGCTTAAAGGTTGAGGATATCGATGAGGCTCAACTCATGTAGACATTCCTCAAAGAAGGAGAGCCTGAGGCTTTGGCGGAAGGTAGACTTCAGATCCAAGAGGAGATGGAGAAGGAGAGAGCCAAACTCAAAGGCAAGGATAAGATAGACGAAGGGTCAAGTTCAACAATGGAGCCCAAGGCCTCTGAGGTCGAGGAATATAATCCTGATGATCCATTGATCCCCTTGGCTCCAGCTCCTTTAGCTGCCGGAGCTTCTGTAGTTGGTTCGGGCGAGAAATCAGCAGAAGGTATTACCATATTCTCTCCCCAATTCGCCAAAGCTATCATAACTTGTCGTCATACAACGGATCATACAGTTGAGAGGACCGTGCTTTCTCCTCAACTAATAACAATTGCTTCTCATAATATAGGTACCAAGCAAGTCAAGTAAGATATGGAAGAGCACACAGAGGCGAAGGATGTTAGTGTAGCATTAAGTGCTGAAGTTTCTGAGGTTCCAAAGCAATCTGAAGGCACATCAACTGAGCAGGCTATAGTGGCACCAAGTACTGATGCTCCCGCGGATGATGAGGTTATTGGAGCCTTGCAAGACACTAATGGTGGTCATGAAGACGAAGAAGAGGAGGTCGTCATTACAAAAGATACTAAGGATAATGGTAATGAGACCTTAGCCGACATGAAGGCCTGGAGAGATAAACAATTAGCTGTGAAAATAGAGGAGCAAGAACCTCTGAATGTGCCACCTATCACTGCTGCTGATCCCAAAACTGGGTTAATCATATAATTCGCCTCCAAATCGATAACCACACAGCTTGCCTCCCAGTCCTCCAACATTTCACAAGATCCTCCCTCTGATAAGAAGAAGAGGAAGAAAGACGATAGATCTGATGCCGACAAGGAGGAGCCGGAGAAGAAAAAGAAGGAGAAGAAATCAAGGTCGTCCCCCAAGCACAAGTAGGATGTATTTGTTAATTCATATTTTGTTTCTAGACTTTCCACTGGCCTTGTGATGTTATAGCGAGAACGACCCTTGTTTTTGCTTAGTCTTGTTTTGTAAACCTGCCGTTGTTGAATGAAAAACTATTTCTTTCACATCACTGTGTACCTGCAAGCTTATCATTCTCAGTTACGAACATTCAAATCATAACTAATTTGGTATCATGCGTAATAAAAATTAAAATTTTCTGCACTACACATAAATGTGTATTAATATGCCCCCAATCAATCATCAATATGATGCCTTGCCAGGGCTTATTAAAGATTGATTAGAATCATATGTGTGCTGCCCCCATGCTCGGAAATAATGGGTTTTGGCTCAGCTGTCAAACATGTTTCCAGTTGTGTAACGGGATAGGAGCCCTTTGGTGGCATATAGTCAACATGCTTTTATACTCTTCTGTCGTATGCTTATGATCGATTTCGTACTCGGCTTTCAGTCTGCCCCCCGATCCTTCAGCGGGGTAGGAGTTCTTTGGTGGTGCTAAGTCTTTAGCACCTTTATACTCCCCCGTCGGATGTCAAGGGTAGAGTATTGTCGAGACGGTCTTTTAATCATAGTGCACCTTCACGTCTCGTGGACAATTCTTTGTCCTTCGTACTCCTTCTCAAATCATGAGAGTTGGAGCATCGATGGTAGTGTCATTTACTTTACTGCACACTCGGGGCTCCGCATATTGTTGACCTCTTGATCTAATAGAGAATACTTTTGAGTCACGTGTTTCGAGATCATCGCAGGACTCATGGTTGATTTCATAAGGGTGATAGTTCATATAGATAAAGAGTGAGAAAATAAATAATAAGCAGTGCGTTAAGAGTAAATGACACACGATATTTTTATAGTGGTTTGGTCGAATCATGACCTATGTCCACTTTATAATTTCTTATTTAAGTAACCAGACTATTCTAGGCAAGTCGTGCCTTTTTACATGGTCCTAAAAACAAAAGAAAAAATTGATTTTATGTCAAGTAATGCCGCAGATGCTGGGCATTCCACACTATGGGGATTTCATCTCCATCCACGGTCGCTAACTTGAAGGTTCCATTATCAAGCCTCCGTAGGATGGCGTATGGTCCTTCCCACTTTGGGCCCAAATGTACTGAGGGTGGAAAGACACATTTCAGAACCAAGTTTCCGGGTTCAAAGGTTCGGGCTCGAACCTTTTTGTTGTAGTATCGAGCAACTTGCTGCTTATGCCTCATGGCTCGCAGGTCGGCTTCGTCCCTCTTTTCTTCAACCATGTCCAGGGATTCCGTTGAGTCAACAATTTTATAGCATTTTGATTAATGACAAGGAGAAGCTTCATGATCGACAAAAAGAAGAGAATCAATGATATCTTAGAAACGTAAGTTAGAGGTTGATTATTTAGTGTTTTAGCCGTGCAATAAATGTTAAAATCGATCCTCAAATAATCATATACCTCTCTGTTATGAATATATATATATATATATATATATATATATATATATATATATATATGAATATATATGAATGCACATTCATTGTGCATATTGCTAGAAACCGGTCGACCGGTTTCAAAATAGGCGGTCAACCGTTTCTGGGCAGAATGCACAATGAACGTGCACACATATATATAACGTATATATATATATATATATTCAAATTTCAGTCTACTGGTTAATTTTGACCTGTCGACTGGTTTTCGAACTGAAAGCAACACTTTGAATAGACATCTCCTTTCATCAAAAGTTGCTTCTTCTTCCTTTCATCAAAAATCATTTCTCTTCAATGCTTCTCTTCACCAATGATTACAACTCTTTATCTCCTATAAAAACATCTTGAAATCATCAATTCAAATCTCTAATTCTTTCTATCTATTCTCTATATTGTTGATTTCACTCTTGAACTCTCAAGCACTCAAACGCTCATATTCTTCATAATATCGTTCTTGAATCCTAGAATTTATATATTATTCTTTTGATTCAAAAACGATATCATCCTCCAAAATCTTCACATACATCAAATTATATTTGAGGATAAGACTATAGGAAGGGTGTACTACAAGTGACAAATCTGTGTTGATAAGAGCACAAGTTGTCAACATACAAATTGTAATCTTAGTTGTTGAAGTCCTGTGTGTGATCAGGCAAGTGTTGAAGTCCTCGTGCTATTAGAGGCGTGAAATTCCCGTTCGGCTGCTTGGGTGTTGTATACCTGTTCCTCCGGGTGAAGTGAGGTTGTTGTTAGTGAAAATCCAGAGAGAGGTCTGGGACTGGACGTAGGACGGTGCTCCGAACCAGTATAAAAATCTCTGGTGTGATTTTTTCCTTTATATTGCATTTACTATTATATAGTTCTGCATTGTTTGTCATATTACACGAACCTTGTGAGTGTATTATGCTAGCACATACACACACACACATTTTCAATTGGTATCAGAGCACGGTCATCATATAACCGTAACACAGTTATTTGATATATTCTAGTAATATGGCAAATAACGCAAGCACCAGCACCAACACTTACACAGAAGTTCAATCAACACAAAGACCTCCATTCTTCAATGGTCTCAACTATAGATATTGGGCAACACATATGGCATTCTTTAAGCAATCAAATAGCTATGATTCCTGGAATGCTACACAAAAAGAAATAGTGAATCCAACAACTGAGTATTCAGAATGGACAACAGTTGAGAAAACGGCAGCAGCCGTAAATGCAAAAGCAATAAATATGTTGTTTTGTGCATTAGATCAAAATGAATATAATCATATTAGTATCTGTATCACTGCTTATCAAATTTGGCAAACGCTAAAATCCACCCATGAAGGTACTAACAAGGTTAAGCAAGCCAAGATAGCCATGCTGAAAAGTCAGTTTCAAAATTTCAAAATGAAGCCGAATGAGACAATCAATGATATGTATTCACGGTTTCAAACTATTCATCATGCTCTTATTGGATTAGGACAAAAATATTCCAATTTTGATGTTATTTCAACAGTCCTACATCTTCTGACTAGTGAATGGGAAGGAAAAGTATTAGAAATTGAAGAAGCTAATGACCTTTCCACCATAAAGCTAGATGAATTGATAGGAAATCTAATGTCCTATGAAGCAAATTTACAGGCTAGAAAGGAACAAAAAGAAGAAAATAAAAATGTTGCATTCCATGCTAAAAAAGACGAAGAAGAATCAAATTCTGAAGAAGAAGACTTAGCCTTCATTACTAAAGGTTTCAAAAAATTCTTAAAGCAACGAAAAGCTAGTCGTTATAGCAAAAAGAAATCTGGATCAAATAGAGCGTTATTATCCGTTGTAGAATGTTTCAACTGCCACAAAAAGGGGCACACGCACAAAGAGTGTCCAGAAAAGAAGATGTCTGAAAATGACAAATTCAAATATAAAAAGGACATATCAAAGAAACGAGCATTCTCAGTAACATGGGATAATTCAGAGTCCTCTTCATCAGAAAGTGAAAGTGATTCAGAGAATGAACGAGCAAATTTTTTTTTTATGGCAGCAGAAGATGAGGTACAAATTCCTACCTTTGATGAAGTACTTGATATTAATGCTGAATTGATAGTCAAATTTAAAGACATAAAACGACAACTCAAACAAGCCAAAGCTGATTTGAGTAGAGCAGAATTTGAACGAGATATGTTATAAGATGAGAAGATAATATTAGAAGAAGAACTTGAAAAACTTCAAGAATCATCATCTAATATTGATTCTCAATTATCTCTTTTGAGTCAAGAAATTGAAAGTCAAAAAGAGAAAAATGATGCTCTTACTACTGAAAATCATGAGCTCATGGCAAGAGTCCAAATTCTAGACCTTGAAAAGGCTGGCTTACAAACAAAGTTATATAATATTACTCAAAATGTTTCTAACTTCAACAAAGGTCGAGAAAATTTGACAAAGATTATTGAAAATTCACAGTGTGCATCAAATAAGCAAAGTTTGGGATATAAGAAACAAGGAACTCAGAAAAATCATTCTTATAAAAAGAAGAATGTAAAAGCTAAGAAAAATTCTAGTTTATTATATTCCAAGCCAAAACCAGTTGTGAATTTTCAAAAGAAAAATGTCAAGACTATCAAAATATGGGTTCCTAAAACAAATAATAATTTGATTAGGAACAAATATATTCAGCAGTTCATAAATACTATACATCATAATTCTGATTATATATACAAAGGGGATACCGGACCCGTATGGGTTTGGAATCCTAAGACCTAACTCTTAGGACCCCATAAAAAGTGGGTACCATGGACTTAATTTTATTTTTTGCAGGTCCCACTAAAGAAAAGAGGAACGTGGATATTGGACAGTGGTTGCTCAAAGCATATGACTGGAGACAAGAGCTTATTGACAAATATTACATAGTCAGATGGTGGCTCCGTTACTTTTGGAGATAATTCAAAAGGCTACATCATCGGCAAAGGCGATGTGAGCAATTGCGGTACATCTAACTTACCTCTTATTACTAATGTCATGCTAGTTAGAAATTTGAAACATAAATTACTTAGTATCAGTCAGTTATGCGACAAGGGTTTTACCATTTCCTTTTCGGATAATAAGTGTAGTATCTTAGATAAAGATCATAAGTTAGTTTTCGAAGGATATAGAGACAGAAATATTTATATACTGAATATGAATGTCAATCATAATTCAGATATGTGCCTTATAGCAAATGATAATGATCCATGGTTATGGCACAAACGCTTCTGTCATATAAACTTCAGAACTATCGACAAGCTAGCCAAAAACGATCTAGTTAGAGGACTACCCAAAATGAGCTTTACGGTTGACATCATTTGTGATGCATGTCAATTAGGAAAATTGACTAAATCATCATTTAAATCCAAGAAAGTCATATCAACATTACAACCACTTGAGCTACTACATATGGATTTATTTGGACCAACACAGGTTCAGTCAATAAACCATAGTCGATATGTGTTTGTAATTGTTGACGATTTTTCTCGATACACTCGGACAATTTTCTTGAAAAATAAAAGTGACACCTTCGAACATTTCAAATCTTTTGTCAAGAGAATTCAAAAATCAAAAGGGCTTAAAGTTAAAAATATAAGAAGTGATCATGGCTGAGAGTTCGAAAATAACGAGTTTGAACATTTTTGTACAAAGAAGGGTATATATCATAATTTTTTGTTTCCTAGAACTCCACAACAAAACAGGGTAGTAGAACGGAAAAACCGAACATTACAAGAATGTGCAAGAACGTTATTAAATGGAACCACTTTACCAAAACATTTCTGGGTAGAAGCCGTTGCAACTGCCTGTTATGTTTTGAATCGTGTATCCATTCGACCACTCACTAAGAACACTTCTTATGAATTATTTAATAACAGAAAGCCTAATATTTCATACTTCAAAGTATTTGGTTCTAAATGCTTTATCTTAAATACGAAAGACCATCCAGGTAAATTTGATTCAAAAGCCGATGAAGGTATATTTGTTGGTTATTTGGAATGAAGCAAGGCCTATCGTATATTTAATAAACGAACCAAAACTATTGAAGAATCTCTTCATGTATCTTTCGATGAATTCTATCAGCATCCTCAGAATATATTAGATGATGATGAAGTAATAGTCACTGATAATCCAACCATCAAAAAAGTTGACTCTGACTCTGAGACAGTTGTTGAAAATGTTCATCAACCAAGTGAGTTATCGTCTCCACCTAGGATACAATCTCCACCAAGGGTACAATCTCCACCAAGAATTTTGAGAGATCATCCTACTAAAAATATAATTGGAGAAGTAACATCACAAGTAAGAACAAGGAGTCAACTCAATCAAATGGGTCATGTTGCGTTTCTTTCTAATATCGAACCTAAGAATCCTAAAGAAGCTGCTACCAATGATTACTGGATCATTTCCATGCAAGAAGAACTAAATCAGTTTGAGCGCAATGATGTATGGGAACTTTTTCCACGACCGACTGAGCAATCTGTGATTGGTACTGAGTGGGTCTATAAAAACAAGGCTGATGAACAAGGAAATATCACCAGAAATAAAGCAAGATCAGTAGCAAAAGTGTATAATCAGGAAGAAGGTATCGATTATGAAGAAACTTTTGCACCAGTTACTCGGCTAGAAGCTATTAGAATTTTGTTATCCTTTGCTTGTCACCATAACTTCAAGCTTTATCAGATGGATGTCAAGAGTGCTTTTCAAAATGGATTTATCAAAGAGAATGTATATGTCGAACAACCTCCTTTATTCATACATGAAAAATATCCTGACCATGTATATAAACTTAAGAAAGCTCTGTATGGTTTAAAACAAGCACCACGTGCTTGGTATGAACGATTACGTAGCTATCTTATTAGATCAGGGTTCCAAATAGGAAAGGTTGATCAAATTTTGTTTATCAAGCATTCTCGAAAGGATATCTTAGTTATCCAGATATATGTAGACGACATCATCTTTGGTTCGACAAACGATAAACTCTGCAAAGAGTTTGCAAATAATTTGACCAAAGAATTTGAAATGTCTCATATGGGAGAACTATCATATTTTCTTGAACTTCAAATTAAGCGACTTCCTACGGTTATTTTTATCAATTAAGAGAAATATTGCGGAAATCTTATCAAACGTTTTGGTTTAGAAAACACTTCTGGTAAACCAACTCCTATGAGTACGTTTACACATCTTGAAAAAGATGAAAATGGAAAGAGTATTGACCATAAGTTATATCGAAGCATGATCGGTTCTCTTCTTTATCTCACAGCTAGTCGTCTAGATATAATGATGAGTGTTTGTTTATGTGCACGTTTTCAAGCAGATCCAAAAGATTCACATTTACGAGCAGTGAAGTGTATAATTCGTTACCTTAATAAAACCAAAGATTTCGGTCTTTTCTATCCAAAAGAATGTCCATTCGAATTAGTATCATAAGTGATGCTGATTTTTGGGGATCACGAACAGATAGAAAGAGCACAAGTCGTACGTGCCATTTTATTGGAAAATCACTTGTCTCTTGGTTTAGTAAGAAACAGAACTGTGTTTCACTATCGACATGTGAAGCTGAATATATATCAGCGGCTCTTGCTTGTACTCAAGTTATATATATGCAACAAACACTTCAAGATTTTGATATTCATTTATCAAATTCGATCATATACTGTGATAACACAAGTGCGATAAATCTATCCAAAAATCCGATAAATCACTCTCGAACCAAGCGTATTGACATCCGTCATCATTTCTTGAGAGACAATATTGAAAAAGGAAACATTTGTCTTGAATATGTTCAAACTGATCGTCAACTAGCTTACATTTTTACTAAGCCTCTACTTGAATCAAGTTTTATTTCCTTACGTAGAGAGCTTGGCTTGATTTCTAGAACTGAACTTGATATATAAACTCTAAAGT
Source organism: Allium sativum (assembly GCA_030737875.1). Taxonomy (NCBI): domain Eukaryota; kingdom Viridiplantae; phylum Streptophyta; class Magnoliopsida; order Asparagales; family Amaryllidaceae; genus Allium; species Allium sativum. The sequence continues at coordinate 8,606,242 of CM060912.1, forward strand.
TATATACTATTAAGTTCTTTTCTTATCCGATGCTTTTAGGTTTTAGCTATTATATAGCTAATTCTATTTTTAGTAAGAAAATATGAGCGTTTCATTTTTTTTATGGTAATTATTCCTTGAATTTTTTCAACCATTACTTTATATATAGACAATTCTATATATATCGTTCACTCTCTGTTGGCATATCCTCATCTCCAAGTCTATATTTTGAAAGTTTTTCAATTCCTCTATATGGCTCATATCTACGATGAATGCGCACAGAGGTCACACATTTTGGTAACCAGTTCTGAACCAGAGGAATACTGCTCTCCAGAAACACCGAAAAGTAGACCAAAATGTACTCATACCCCCGGAAATTCACCTAAGTCTAAACGTGCAAAGAAGGCATGGTTTTGCTCCCCACGAACTAGAGAAAATATAAGTGAGATACATCACTATCAGAAGCATCAAATGGATCTTCAACGACAACTCCATTACGAGCAAAAACTCACTTCTGACCGTTTAACTCTCTTAGAGTGCATGGCTTCATTTTTCTATAGCACGGACAAACATGGAGTTCATGAACCTATGTCGTATGCTCCTTCTTCGTCTAGGAGTCCAAACTCCTGGGATCGTAACTACAATCGTAATGAAGGTGGGAAATGGCCGCCATGGACACTAAGAGTTAACAATATCAAAGAAGTTTCCAAGAACAACTCCTCCACCTCTAATTGATTATATATCAATGTTGTTTTTAATAAGTGTTTTTAAATCTTGAGGGATTCTTCATACTTATCTATTTCATGTATTTTTTTGTTTGTTCTTTTCGAGTTTTGAAATAAATTCATTTTATATGAAATAGTGGAGCTTCGGAAAAAATTCAGAAAAACAGAAAAAACATGGCACAGACAAACCAGTCGACAGGTATAATACGACCAGTTGACCGGTTATGTCTCGGGTTGAAAATAGAGTTTTCTTCAACCAGTCGACCAGCTAAAAACTCACCAGTCGACCGTTTTCTTCTCTGTTTCAAACCAGTCGACCGGTGGATTCTTAGCGGTCGACCGGTCTCGTCTTTTTCTGTTTTTTAAAATTCAAACCCAAAACTGACGGTTCCCCACTCACACCCATTCATTTATCCTTTTATTCCTTCACACTCTCAAATCCTTATCATCCCTAATATCCCCAATTCAATTTCCTTCAAATCAATGGCTCCACCACAAAAGAGAACAAAGAAATCATCTTCTACTCAACTTCAACCCATTGATTCCAATATAAAACAATGGCTGATGGATTCAATAGCAGTCAAGAGATGGAATCAAATGTAAGATTATACGATTCATGAAGGTTCTTTCATCAAATTCTCTGATTTCCTTCTTTATGATGTTAAGGAATTAGCAATTAAAGCCCGTATTCAATCTCTTCTTGACTTTGATAAGAACAACGTGGAAATCAATCATATAATGATCAAGTTGTTCTACGCTAATCTTAACTTAGAAAAGTTTAAATCCGAGAATTCTACTCATTGTCTATGGTCGGTTGTATGTGGAAAGCACATATTTATTTCAAAGGAACGGATGGCAACGGTTCTTGGTTCGGACAACAATGGAAGAAAGTTCTCTAGCGACTTTTGTACTATTCATACTCGAGACAAGGTAATTCATTTATTTATTCAAGATCATAAAGTTAGTACAAAAGCAATCAACTTACGACCTTCTTCTAGAGTTCTACATTATGCTATTACGCATTCCTTCTTACCGAGAATTGGTAACTTCGATGCGGTATATAAAGAGAATTTTAAGGTTTTGTACGCTATATATGGAGATATCCAAATTAATTGGATAAGTATGATCTTTGATGAGATTTTACTAGTGAATGATCGTACGAAGCCACATTTATTCTACAATGAATATATCATGCGACATCTACTTGATTGTGGTATCACATCTCCTGAATCTAAAGTCTCAAAACCAAAATGTATCAACAAAGCATCGAGAAAGAGAATGAAGCTTCCTGAACCATGTTTAAATATTGTACCTTTCAAATAGTATAAGGAACAAAGTCACCAAGGGAGCACTTCTTCACAGCCATCCAAACCTAAACCAGAAGAGGTTAAACTTCTTCAACCATCTTAGTCGACTAAAGATTCACTTGAACAAATTGCACGAAATCAATTTCTTCTTGAAGCTAGACTTAAGCGTACCGACAATAAGATCGATAATTTGAATACGAAAAATGCTTTGCAAAACTTAAGCCTTTCTTCGGTATACTTTAGGATGCAATATCATGTGGAGCATCAACTTTCTTTGCGCATATACAAGATCCAGGAAAACGTCCAATGCCTCCTACTTTTACGTGGTCATCTTCAGAGGAAGGCACAAGTTCTAGAACAAGTATTGGACGTGGTCGTGGAACATCTTATATTGAGGAAGAGGAAGACGACGAAGAAAAAGAAGACGAAGAAGAAGAAGGAGAAGAGACTGAATCCGAATCACCATCTCACTAGTCCTTTTTTTGTCCATCTTTTATGGTAGTATGTCTATTTTATTAAGACCTAAATCAGCACTTGTGCATAAGTAGTGCTATATTTTATGTTAGGTTTGTATTTTAAACTCTTAGCTACATGACTTGTTTTGGTATGTATGGTATGTATTGTGTGTGGTTGATGTATGGTATATGTTTCTTATCTCTTTACATTAAACTACTCCTTTTTGTCGATGACAAAGGGCGAGAAAGATGTTTCTAACAATATTTTTTGCAGATTTTTTCTTATATATAATTCAGGGGGAGTATATATACAGGGGGAGTCAGCAATACTTTCAGAGTTGTGTTGTCATCAATAAAAAAGGGGGAGAATGTTGAGTCAACGATTTTATAGCATTTTGATTAATGACAAGGAGAAGCTTCATGATCGACAAAAAGAAGAGAATCAATGATATCTTAGAAACGTAAGTTAGAGGTTGATTATTTAGTGTTTTAGGCATGCAATAAATGTTAAAATCTATCCTCAAATAATCATATACCTCTTTATTATGAATTTATATGAATGCACATTCATTGTGCATATTGCCTGAAACCGGTCGACCGGTATTAAAATAGGCGGTCGACCCTTTCTGGGCAGAATGCACAATGAACGTGCACACATATATATAACGTGTATATATATTCAAATTTCAGTCTACTGGTTAATTTTGACCTGTCGACTGGTTTTTGAACTGAAAGCAACACTTTGAATAGTCATCTCCCTTCATCAAAAGTTGCTTCTTCTTCCTTTCATCAAAAATCATTTCTCTTCAATGCTTCTCTTCACCAATGATTACAACTCTTTATCTCCTATAAAAACATCTTGAAAACATCAATTCAAATCACTAATTCTTTCTATCTATTCTCTATATTGTTGGTTTCACTCTTGAACTCTCAAGCACTCAAACGCTCATATTCTTCACAATATCGTTCTTGAATCCTAGAATTTATATATTATTCTTTTGATTCAAAAACGATATCATCTTCCAAAATCTTCACATACATCAAATTATATTTGAGGATAAGATTATAGGAAGGGTGTACTACAAGTGAAAAATCCGTATTTATAAGAGCACAAGTTGTCAACATAAAGATTGTAACCTTAGTTGTTGAAGTCCTGTGTGTGATCAGGCAAATGTTGAAGTCCTCGTGTTGTTAGAGGCGTGAAATTCCCGTTTGGATGCTCGGGTGTTGTACACCTATTCCTCCGGGTGAAGTGAGGTTGTTGTTAGTGAAAATCCAGAGAGAGGTCTGGGACTGGACGTAGGACGGTGCTCCGAACCAGTATAAAAATCCCTGGTGTGATTTTTCCTTTATATTGCATTTACTATTATATAGTTCTGTATTGTTTATCATATTACATGATCCTTGTGAGTGTATTATACTAGCACGTACACACACACATTTTCAGATTCAAGGAGTAGCTTGTTATTGGTCATCGGTTCATAATAAGTGGTTCTGTGAGAGGGTACTTCTAATTCAACCGGGATGACTGCTTCTTCTCCGAAAGCGAGGGAGAAAGGTGTGTAGCCTGTCATCGACTTGTAAGTTGTCCTGTAGGCCCATAATGCCAAGGGTAATTCATTGACCCACATGGCTTTGGCCCGCTTCAGCCTTTTCTTCAGAATGGATTTAATCACTTTATTTGCCGGTTCGACCTGTCCGTTCAATTGCGGATGTGCCACAGAGGTGTACCTTTTCTCGATGCGGTACTTCTGGCAAAAGTCTCGGAATTCAGCGCTATCAAACTGGGTCCCATTATCTGTTATGACGACTTTCGGAATACCAAATCGGCATATGATGTTTCTGACGATGAAGTTAATTACTCGCTTGGTCGTGATCGTGGTCAACGGCTCTGCTTCGGCCAACTTTGTGAAGTAATCCACGACCACAATGGCGAACTTCGCTCCGCCCTAAGCTATGGGAAGGCTTCCAATAATATCAATTCCCCATACAGCGAAGGGCCACAGACTTATCATCATCTTCAATTGGCTAGGAGGTGCCTTGGGAATCTTAGAAAACCTCTGACATGCGTCACAACGTCGTGCATACTTAGCCGCATCTTTGTTTATGGTAGGCCAAAAGTAGCCATACCATAGTATCTTCTTTTCCAGCGTTTGTCCTCCAGTATGGTCACCGCATTCACCATCATATACTTCTTTCAGTACACACTTGATGTCATCATGGGCTATGCACCGAAGAAGAGGCATCGGAAATCCCTTCCTATATAGGATTTCGCCTTGCATGACATATCTGGAGGCTTTTCGGATAATAGCACGCCTCTCGCTCTTCTTGGTCGGAAGCGTTCCATTCATCAGAAAGTTCTTCAAGGGTGCCATCCATGACTCCCTTTCTGGTTTAATTCCCAATACGGGATCAATTTCCATCTAATCAACGCTTGGAGACTGCAGTACTTCAATTGGGACTAGCTCGGTGTCTTCGGGATTATCGGAACTATCCATCTTTGCTAACTTATCCGCCTTCTGATTTTCCGACCGAGGAATATGGGATATTCTGTAGTGATCAAGGTTATCCAACAACTTTCTTACTTCTTTTAAATATGATATCAGCCTCGGACCCTTGGCCTGAAATTCCTCATTAACGTGGTTCACAACTAACTTGGAGTCGCAAAAGATATCTAGCTTCGTTATCTCTAGCTCCTTTTCAAGTTTCAGCCCGACAATCAGGGCTTCATACTCAAAATCATTGTTCGTGGCATGAGACTCCAACCTAAGAGCGTAGTATATTGATCGGTCTTTGGGAGTTAGAAGCACAACTCCAGCGCTAGATCGTCTGTCATTCTTGGCGCCGTCAGTATATAATTTCCAGACGTTGGGGTCAAGAAGTTGTTTCAGAGAATCAACTTCTTGACCCATTATATCATCCTCCGGGATAGTGAACTCTGCTATAAAGTCTTCCAGTACCTGCTCCCTTATCGATCGTCGGGGCTGGAAATTCAAATCAAACTGACTTGACTCAATGTTCCATTTGAGTAGTCTTGCTGATGCCTATGGCCTCTGCGAAATTTCTCTAAGCGGGTGGTTAGTGTACACGGTGATGGGATGAGCCTGAAAATTGTAGCGAAGCTTCCTGGAAGCGATTAGCAAACTGTACGCGAGCTTTTCTTATTCTTGGGTAGTTTCGCTCGGCTGCCGCCAACTTTTCACTCACATAGTACACTGGCCTCTGAACCTTGTCTTCTTCCCTTACCAAGGCTCAAATTATCGCATGGGACGACACTGCCAAGTACACAAACAAGTCCTCAAGTTCGATCGGTTTGGACAGTGTCGGGGGTCTCTCAAGATGATTCACAAGGTTCTGGAATGCTTCTACGCAATCAGGAGTCCATTCGAAATTGCGCTTTCCTCGCTATATCAATTCGAAGAACGGAATACACTTATCCGTAGCTTTGGAGATGAATCTACTTAACGCAGCTACTTTTCCTGCGAGGCTTTGCACATCCTTGATTTGTCTGGGTTTTTGAATGTTTCTGATTACCGCGATTTGGTCTGGATTGATTTCAATTCCACGCGAACTGACGATGAATCCTAAGAACTTCCCAGAGGCGACCCCAAACGAACACTTCATAGGGTTGAGTTTCATCCCGTATCTTCGGAGGATATCAAACATTTCTACCAAGTCGGTAGTATGGCTGGACGATTGTCTGGACTTCACTAACATGTCGTCGACATACACCTCTATTGTCTTCCCGATTTGGTTGTAGAACATTCTATTCACCAATCGCTGGTAGGTAGCACTGACATTCTTCAAACCGAATGGCATCACTACATAGCAATATAATCCCAAATCCGTGATGAAGCTGGTATGCTCTTGGTCCGGAACGTGCATAGGGATTTGGTTATATCCCGAGTAGGCATCCATAAAGGAGAGGAGTTCGTGACCTGCCGTTGAATCCACCAACTGGTCGATCCTTGGTAGCGGAAAACTGTACTTCGGGCAGGCTTTGTTTAAGTCTGAGAAGTCAATACAAGTGCGCCACTTTCCGTTAGCCTTCTTTACCAAAACTAGATTCGAAATACACTCCGGGTAGGTTGAGTCTCTGATAAATCCATCGCTTCTCAGCTTTTCAACTTCCTCTTTCAAGGCAGCTGACCTATCTGGGCTAAGCATTCGCCTCTTTTGTTTGACGGGTGGATGCTTTGGATTGATGCTTAATGAATGGCTCATGATCGAGGAAGATATCCCACACATGTCAGCGTGAGTCCAGGCAAACACATCCAAGTTAGCTTTTAAGAAATTAATCAATTCTCCTGCTCGAAGAGGATCTAACTGGGATCAAATCTTCAAGACCTTCACTGGGTCTTGATCATTGATTGGTACATCCACAGTTGTTTCATTTGGAGTCGCCATTCTGCCCCCAGGCTCTTCGTCCTCTCTGGGATCTATGTTCTCGAGCAATTCTCTGGGCTCCTCCTCCAAGGTAGTTTTCTTTAGTTGCTATGACGTTTCTTCCCTCGAGGGGGAGGAAGCGCCCTTCGTCTCAACATCTCTTCCTTTGCACAACAACTTTAGCTCTGCTATATAGCATGCTCGTGCAACGACTTGGTCTCCCCTGATTATTCCTACCCCGGCATCCATCGGGAATTTTAACAACAAACACCAGAGTGCAATGCAAGCCCTGAACTCTGCTAGGGCCGGTCGGCCCAAAAAGGCATTGTAGGGCGACTCAATATCCAAAACCACAAAGGGGAGGATTCTCACTCTCTGGCGTTCTCCTTCCCCAAGAGTTACTGATAGCTCTACGTATTCCATCGGAGAAGTTGAGGCTCCGTTGAAGCCACGTATTCATCCCTCGCAAGGTTTCAAATCCTTCGGCTCAAGCTTCATCTGATCAAATGCTTTCTTGAACAGAATGTTAACCAAGCTTCCGTTATCTATCAAGACTTTATGGACTATAGCAGGACCAATAGTGACTGTGATCACTAATGGGTCTTCAGTTGGGGAATGGAACCAAATACTCTCTCCATCGCGGAATATAACGTCGTCGGACTTTGTCTTTTGTTGTTTGATTGGGGAAGAATCGTCAGGGTTACTGCATTCTCCAACTTCAAGTGTTGTTTTGCCGCGTTGACATACTGATCAATTGCCCTGAAGCTGTGCCCTCAAACTATGGTGTTGATTACAATATTCTTCCCTTTCTGCTGAGGGGTAGGTCTAGCAACGGGTTGGTTTTGGTTCGGGGCTTTTCCAGCTTGCCCCCTGTCTCTAGAGCCACCTTGTACTCATCTAGTTTTCCCTCTCAGAGTAGTTTTTCAACCACATCTCTCAAATGGCGACATACGTTGGTGGAATGACCATGAACCTAGTGGAAAAGGAAAAATTTTCCAGTCTCTCGTTCCTTCTCCGTTGAATCTCTTCATGGAGGACTCTTATATTGAAGGACATTATAAGTGTCCATGAAAATATTTTCCAACATATCATTCAACGGCGTAAAGTTCTCAAACGGCCTAGACCGAGGTCTCATCTGGGAGTCATCCCCCCGGTTCTTCTTCCGACTGTTATTCCCTGATTGGCGACCGTTTCCTTAATTCTTATTCCCGACATTGACCTTTACTTTCCCTGAGTTGTCTCCTGTTTGCTTGATGGCCACATTGCTCTGTATGTCTTCTTTATCGGCAGCCTTCCTCTTCCGGTTGGCATATATCTCTTCCTGACATAGGCGAACATTAGCTTTTTCATAGAATATTTGTCTAGTCAACGACGGCTTGCCAGCTAGGTATCTTCCAAATTCAGTGTCTTTGTCCACCCCGTCGATTAAAGCCATTAAGACAGTCTGTTCGTGAGGGTCTCTGACCTCTATGATAGCTAGGTTGAATCGATCAAGGTACGACCTCAGAGTCTCGTCAGGACGTTGCTTAATGAGGGATAACTCCATGAAATTTTTAGACCTCTGAGCGTGAAGCCGGAATTGGTTCACGAACTTCTCACCTAGTTCCCTGGAACTGGATATCGATCGTGCTGGCAAGCGGGTGAACCACAATAATGCCACATCTTCCAGGAATATTGGGAATGCTTTACACTTTACGACATCGGAGGCTGCAGCGGCATTCATAGACCATGAGTATCTCATCAAGTGTTGAACTGGGTCTGTCCTTCCCGCATAGTGATTCATAGTTGGCATGTTAAAGCGCCTCGAGAATGTAGCCTCTAATATATCTTCAGTAAAGGGCATATGACTGCGCTCTATGCCACAATCTTCGTTTCTATGTCCACGGCTATCCACCATGATCTGCCTAATCATTGCTTCCACATCAGCATGAGTTACTGTAGATTCAGGATCAGCACTCCTTGCCATGCGGGCCCCTACATCATTCCTTCGACGGGATGCTACAAAGTCAGGAGCCTGTGTAGAGCTCCCTTGTCCCCTATTACCACGGTCAATCATGCGGCGAAGGGGTTGTGGTGGTCGATTCTCAGCAGGATCATTAACAATCTGTGCCCTAGGAGGCGCTGTAAGATTATTCAGATTACGGTCGATATGTCCTAGGTTCAGTGCTGCATCTTCTTAGGAGGGAAGCGATCCAAATCGAAGATGTTCTACATTTTCAGCCCTTTCCAATGGTCGCCGTGGAGGTCTTGGAGATTCCCCAGACGAAGACGAGTATTCTGGAGTCAAAGGACGGGCTGGCGGAGGTGTCCACTGCCTTTGAAGATCATCAATGTACCTGTCCAATGCAGTAAGGTTCTGTCGTAACAGGGAACTCTCTCGTCTTTGGGCTGCCAACTCGTCATTCGTTCTCTCCAACATATCAAGGATGCGGGAAAGGTCTCCTTCAGTGGTTGGGGCGAAAGGGTTGAATTTATCATCAACATCCTCCCTTATACGTAAAGAACTCGAGTTAGGTCGAGCAGAAGTACCAGGACGAGCGGAACGAGCCATAATTTCCTTTTCGGGTCGAGTTGTGGTCCTATGGTCAATCCGGTTCATGGTCTCTTCTGTATGGCGGCTCGTGGTGGCCCCCTGGATACGGTTCGTGGCAGCAGTCCGGGGATGGTTCGTGGTGGCATCATCAGGGCGGCTCGCGAGAACACCTTGTGACCGGGTCGTGACGCCGTCTGCGGGTCGGTTCGCCCCCTCATTGTCACAAACCGGAGATTCCATCTCGACCTGCTCGTGAATACTTTCTTCATCGGCTTCATTTGCAGCTTCATTTGCTTTTTAAGCTCGTGCATCTTTGGATTTCTTTCCAGCCATGACGTCTTGACTTCACAAAAACCTTCAAAAACTGAAACAATGGAGATTCAGACTATTTTCTTTGGACTTGAATATCCAAACAGTAGGGCAATAATCCGATATGCTATGACTTCTGTTGTCGATGAAAGCACCAAAATGTTAGATCCAAATTTGGCTCTAACACCCAAATAGTTTAGATTTGCAGAGAATTATATTTAAAAATGAAGAAAAAACAGAAAGCACACCAAATTTATAGTGGTTCGGCGTTAACGAGCCTACGTCCACTTTATATGTTTGTGATTATGCGTTGAATGCAAGTACAATCAATGATTTCGCTCAATCTCACTCTTACAATTATGGTTCTCTCAATAATTTCTAAATAATACTGATAAATAACAATGGAGGAGCAGTAATGGTGTAAACAACACTCAGAGCTGCCAAAAGATTCTGAAAAATGTCAAGTATAGAGCTATTTATAGGTGGTATGTGCAGGCGGTTCGTGAAGACATGTGGCACGAATCCCGAGGATCTGGGACTGGTTCGTAGCTTAATGGGGAAATGGTCAATATGACAGTTATGGACAGGTGTCACTGGATCCTAGGTTCACGGTTCGTGAGTGACCAAGTCTTGGCCATTGATCTCTAGCGTCAGGGTCGGTTCATGCTCCTGTCCGACGAACGGGTCGTGGTGACCTTGCCTCGAGTGTTCCAGGCCTCTTTGTCACGAATGGATCGTGACGCTATATCACGAGTGGAGTGCGAAGCTTATTCACGAGCTGGAGACGACATGGGGATCACGGACCGGCCTAGGCAACTTCACGAGCAGGAATCCGCATTGGACTTGTGCATGAATCTGGATGGCTTGGTCTAAAAGCTAGCCAATAGCTGGCCCACTCTTCTTCCCCTTCTTCGTCATCATCATTCTCATGTCTCCGAATTCATCAACATTTCTATATTTTTAAATCCAACAAACCCACGCTTCCAATTAAACCGCCATCATTCAATACTAGCCTCGATTTCTTTAAACTAGGTTGGTCTCGAAATATTAACATCTATTAATTCTCCATTATTATGTTTATGGTCAATTCACGACTAAGTTTAGTGTTGATGGATATAGTTTCGAATCAGGCAGTGAAGGAGGTGAAAGAAGTCAAGGCAGTGGAGCGAGGGAGACAATAGTAGATCCGATGCGTGGTGGCGAAGAGGCAAAATGGTGGAATAATTCCTTGGATGGAGTTATTGGAGCGGAGGGGTCAACCAAAGGAGACGAAGCGGATGAGGACTACTTTTCCTCGTTTTGGCACGGTGGAGTGGCTAATGGAACAACGATGATAGAGAAGAGAAGTAGCAAATTGTTTAGGAGAAAACAAGTGGTTCGACATTTGTGGGGTTCGATAGGGTCGGTATGCCGACCCAATCTTAGCCAAACCAACCTTAGCCTACCTGGACATACGCTCGGCCCCGGATTGCTCCTTATCATTATCAATTGATCGTGGATATTCTCCGACTCGGACATTCGTGGTAACGACGTCGATGCCATTTTATACATAATTTAAAAACACAAACCAATTAGATGAACAAATCGTTGGAAAGTTAGAATTAATACACATTTGGACAGCTGTGACTAAAGAACATTAACATGAACTTCCTAAACAGTATAGCATCATCTTCTGTGAAAGTCCGATATGCGATTGCCCCCAATCAATGTTTGATTAGACGGTCGGGAACCATGATCGATCGAGCATGCCATGAATATTATGATTCTGTTGATGCACAAGTCTTCATATTACACTGCGGACAATGCACAAGTTCACACGAGAGGTGTAATAACTCGAACTCCGACATATCGATTTTTTTTTTCAAAAATCCCAATCTATTTAAACTCGAGTTTGCTTGTCCGGTATCCTGCAAAAAAGACAAAAATATAAAATATATCAGAGCTCAGAAAACTTCTCATAGCAGAACGGAATAAAATATAATATAATCAAATACAGCCTTACTAAAGTAATAATACTGCCTAACCAGTATCCAAAGCTATCATATCTCTGCCAAAGGCCTAACCTGCGGGTATGTTATGAGGAGGGGGTCAGAACACAAGTTCTGGTGACTAGACTTAAAGTACACATTCTTAAAAAACCTTACATATACGTTCAGTTATGTTTCTTATTTATTAGGTTGTTTTGGGTTAATAAAACTCAAGGCTTTACACACACGTCGTACCCATTTACCTCCCAGTAGATTAACCTAATATAGTGTATAAGTAGCTGCCCCCAATATCAAGGTACTTTCCATGGTACCCTTCTCGCATGGTGTCTGTCGTCACGCCACGAAAGCATCTGCAACTCTCATCCTATGCCGGAGCGATGTACGGATCACCATAAAATTACGCCATGTTTCGCACGGAACCACCATCGCTATGCTGCGTAAGCGTACGGACTGCCATATCCGATCTCCTCGGCAAAATCTAGTCTCGACATGCAGTAATGCCCTAGCGTCTACGATACATACCCGGTGCGGTGTGCATGTACCTAGATCCTCATATGTACGTACTGTCTATTATACCCCGAGTCTTGTAATAGGGCCGCATCTGAATGCACGGAACTCAGTCAGAAGCTTTTCCATATCTGTATAGGTCTGGTAAGAGGCCTAAAGAATAGATATCTAAACTATGGTCTGCATATTCACGATGGCTATGGTCCCACCTGATCCCTCCCTCAACTAATGAAAGACTACATCAAGAGCTAAGTGACGTGCCTCTACCAAACAATCTACATCCAAATTTGCGTGTCCTTCAACCAAAGTCTCGATAGTGAAAGATCGATGGTCTCTTGGTTTAGCTCTAGTTTTTTCGCATCACACTGAATGCGGATGGAAGGTATCCGATGATTACTATCCTGTGTTGGTCATGGCCCAGCCTGTTTGTAGGCAAAATCGTCGAATTACCCAACGCTATCCAGCAGACTTTTGGCTGCCAAACTACCGTTGTAGTCAAGGTATACCCACTGGGTAGTTTCGCGCAGAACCAACCACTGTGAGTACAGCCTGAGCGCTGCACCGCACAGAGGACCACCATGGAGTACCCTACCACGTCCCTCGGAAGCTACATGCTTCCTTCCGGTCCACGTAGCCAGTAAGCAGAATATCCACAGAACAATTAGATGGACGTGCTCCCCTCGTGCCTCTAGACAGCATGATGATATACCCCGTTGGGTTCTTCACCTTTAGACGTGCTGACTGGTCCAAGCGCATCATGCTAACGTGCTATTAGAACCTATGTCTAAACGATTAGTTACGCGCTTGTTCTATCTCATCGGATTTCCAATTAACTTGGTTATTTCCCAACATATTAACTTCTTATTCTAGTTACCAAGTTTACTCCGAGTTCCTTATATATCTAAGGAATGGACCCCTCTTGCTTACTAATTCATTTATATAACTTAACTGCTTTAAGTTAATTGATAAGCCCATAACATGTTATTCTCTAGATTGTAATTCAAGGTCTGTAATCTACAGTCTTCTTACATTATTACCATGTCATTCGTTGTCCAGTTTCAGGTTTATAGGTTACAATAACATGCTCTACTTAATGTATAATTAAGTATATCGTATCTCAATCCGCAGGCTTCATGTTAACATGTTACTTGATATATATCATTAAATACAACTCATTTCATTTCATTTTTATCTCAGATTACCAGATTCATTAGCACACAATTGGCTACTTACTTGTTTTAGGTCTATGCCATCTGAGCGGGCTTCCGCTTATTATTAATTTCTTTTATTAGACTTCATAATTCTCTTTTATATGACTATCAATAATAAGCCTACTTCATTATTTCCAATAACCATGACTTGGTTTAATACAACCTTTTGTTGTTATTTACTAATTTACTTAGTTTCCTTAACTAAGGTTTATTAATAAGTTTCTTTCCATTTATTATAACCCACGTTATAATTTCCACTTGTCCCTAGGACAAGCCTACCTATTATCTTCCATTCTTTCATTCATAATTAATCATAATAGGTTATTATTATTCCCTGTTCATTCCAATTCTTATACTGTTGTAATCTTTCTTTCCTTATTCACTGTCATGCATGTTCCTTACTTCTTTAAGGAAAACATTTCATGTACCTTATTAGTTTGATTTATTGAAAGATATAGTGATTTATTTTCATAACGTACGCATGTCCAGATCTGTAGTTGCAAGTTATTTCTTTTATTTTTCATTGTTGCTTTCTTGCAACTACGTTCTAAGAAATAGGTTACTTATGGAAATATATCACTTTTTCTTAACATCCAACTAACTCAGTCCACTACATCCTTTCCTTTCTTATTTTTCTGAGTTAGGCATTTAATTTCAGTTTCACATGATATTCACAACTACTAAAATCTTTTCTTTTTAACCGCAACAAGCATATTAAATTTATTTACCTATTGTCTGTTGTATATATATATATATATGTTTAGGCACAGACCTCTCACATTAAGTTGACCACTTGTGGATGCTGGATTTCCCGGTTGGTTCCGGGCAGGCTTCTACCAAAATTCGAACTTAACCTCGTATCCCAATGCGGTTATCTACAATTTCCCAATTAGTGCAATTTTACTTACAAATCAGACATATATATATTCTTTTTCTATTATTCCCAATTTCACTGTAATTTGATTTACAATATCCAATTAGTCATTGACAACATTTTCTATAAGATATTTACTTTTATTTTAAATCCCTCATTTCCAGTTTTAAAGTGATTTTAATCCAATTGACAGGTTCACGGAACAGATCTATACAATACTAACAATTTCAATACATTTCAGCAGGTTAAATAACCAATTACCATAATTACAAATTTTTCAGCAGGTTATACATATTAACGGGGAATGCAATTGATAGATATTCCGTTATTTAAAAAGGTATAATTTAAACTCATTCATATAACAACATTTCAATCCATGAATCTGATCCAGATCTATTATTCCATGGCCTTCCTAACTGGATCTATTATACAAATATCCACGATTTCACAAATCTAACAATAAAAGAAGGAAAGAAAGGAAGAAACGTAAACAGATCAGATTTGAGAGTTTACCTCACATCGATCAGAATTATAGACACTTCAAACCCTGAATCAGAACCCCTAAGAACTAATATGATAAATCTTTGAAAAGGTTGGAGAGGAAAGGGAATGACAGAGCCTCGGCAGTACCTCAGAAAATATGAGAATAAAGCTAGACCCTGCTAGTCTATTTATAGGCGTACTAGAAGAGTCTAGTCCATCAGATTTAATCCATTAAAATCCGAACCGCACCGTCTCTACGTCACAAAACAAGTCTGGACCGCACTAGAGTTGACCCCTAGGTTGACCCTCCCCTAGGTGGGTTGACCCATGGGTCGACCCATAGGTTGACCCATGGGTTGACCCAAAGGTTGACTCATGGGTCGACCCAAAGGTTGACCCAGGCAAACGTAGGTCGACCCATCCGGATCCAGGCGAGCGTTTTGCGGCGTGGTGCTTACTGTGTATAAACGTCTAATTAAAAAGTTAATTGGTTGCTATATATATATATATATTCCTTCTTGATTTATTTTATTCTTCTTATAAAGCACACTTAAGTTTGAATTCCACTTATATACGCATATATATATATATATATATATATATATATATTCATATCGTCTTCTGATTTAAATGTTAATTTATAACATTTATTCTTTTCCAAATATAGCTTGGATGATTTATAATCTTAATGTTTGAATTTTACTTATACACGTGTATATATATACATAGATACAATACTCTGTCTATTTAATTCATTTATACCATTTCTTCTTATTCCTTGTCCCTTTAATGCAATTAATGCGGTTAATTAATTCATCGTCTTATTCGCAGTTTAATTGCATGCATTTAATTTATTGTTGTTGTATGCATTGATTCATTCCTCTTTTTAATGTATTTCTTCTATTTATGTATTCTAATTACTTTTCATGCATTAATCTCTTTCTTCATTTAAACTTTTAAATGCATGCATTGATTCCTTTTAATGCATTACTTTATTGCATGCATTCATTTCTCTCTTCTCTTAGTTTACACCTTTTATATTCTAACATTTACATTCATGCATACATGCATATATGCAAAATCTTTATTTATTACTCATTTAATATTTAATAAATGAGGGATGTTACATTCTCCCACCCTTAGGAAATTTCGTCCTCGAAATTTGGAAAGGGTGTAATTAAGTAACCTCGCACAATTTAAAACCATCATGTGTGCATCCAACTTTTGCAATCATTTGTGCACTTGTGCAAAGTGTAATACAACATAATAATATATTAATGCAATGAATGCCTAGGCGGTACCTCCTATATGAATGCAAATTTTTCCTGAAAATCTTTTTGAAAACATGATGTACACACCCTAAATATACTTGCAATTTCTATACAAATGCAATATTTTGATAATCAAAATACTTTTTATCCAATTTTTCCTACACTCTTGGAGAGTAAGAATGTAGTTCATCCAAGTTTTGCATCCAAAACCCTATTAACCAACTTTAAAATTTTGAATTTCAGAAAAATCTAATTTTCTAAATTTGATTTCTTATGTTACAAAAAGGTAGAAAAACGGAAAACTTCACACCTTCTATTTTTCTTTTATGTACTTTTCTATCCGTACTTGAATTTTATGCAATTATTATATAAAGATTTCCTATCTTCCTATCCAAACACAGTTCACATAAGAAAATTTTCTCTGTTATAAATTTTCTCTTTCATCTTACTTAGGAAAAACCCAATTTTGTCAACTATCATATTTGTTGCTTTACTGGATATGTTGTTTTCATTTTAGTTATGCCATTGCTCTTTCTTAGCTTATTTAACTTAATCAACTGATCTAAGTTTAATTTTTAAATTAGCCTTCTAATCCTTCAACTAAAACAGGAAAACAAGCATTCTACACAACTGCTACTAAGGGCTAAGAATCCTAAGACCATGTCCCCTCTGACAAAGAAAAGTCCAAACCAAAGATTCTAAGCACTTACTTACCCTTTACCATCTAGTAGTCACCACTAGACCTTGCCGTGTACTAACAAGCAACAACCTAGGCTCTATAATGCTTACGCATTTTACGGGAACTTACTATTATTTCAAAATAGTCCTTGCTATTTACTTCATAGCCTCAAAATATTTCCCGCCTTCCCTATGTACTAATCCTTACCTACTCCATGATTTTAAAAACACGGTTTGGCTTCCTCATTTAATTTTTTTCTTCCAAAAATTAAAAGTGCCAAAACGTTATTTTTCCATATTAAAACTTTCCTTTACCGAACCATAAAATTATATCATCCCAAAAAAAATGCAAAACTCTTTTCTTTTTACTTTTCAAATCACCAAAAACTGGAGTAGACAAGGACAACTACTTTGATATCAGTTTCACAACCGTTCATGTTTATAATGTCAGTTCAATAGCTTATATCTAGGTGCGAACATCTACTCTATTTTTAATTCTTACAACTTATTTTGTTCACCCAACAAAATTTTATGTCAAAACAATTATAAAAAAATTGTTGTTAAAAGAATAGAGAACTTCAAAATTTTCTTTATTGAAAATTTTAGTTTTTTTAACAAAAATGCTATCTTTTCTATGCTTTGCTTTTTAATCCCTTCATACTTTATAACTTGAAAACTAGTGAGCTACACATGCTCTATAATGTGCACCTTTTTCTAAAAGAATTCATTTTAGACAAAAATTTCACAAGAAATCACAGGTTTTCAAAATATACCCTATTTTATTTCAAAACTCAATTTGTACTTTTCAAATATGTTACTTATATTTTTTTTCAAACATCAAAAATACCTCTTTTTGCTTCCAAAAATTGTTTCAACACAATTTATCTAGTACATATTTCAAAATTGTAACTTTTTAACTTCAAAACTTGAAAAACACCATAAACTATTTGTAACACCCCGCCTCCGCTAGGGTCACTCGCAACGGAATGCACTAGCTTTAGAGGGGCATTATTGGTAAACATGCACAGAAATATCACAAGACAGAACATATAAAATAGCGGAAATAAAATAAATCTTTCATAACATGAATAAATAAGGTCTAAAGCCTTTTACATCAGAGTACATCAAAACCTGTCTTGCAATAGTAAAGAAGCATAAATACTTTTTCATAAATTATTCCCCAATTAAAACAATAGAGTAGCCATAGCCAAGAAAAGTCCAAGCCATCCATGATGACCTTCAAGCAGAAGAAGTCCGAACTAAACAACAGTATTTCCTCCCTGTAACCTAGGGGGGGGGGAAACGGAAGACAAGAACCGAAAGAAAATGGGATCAGTCAAAAAGACTGAGTTAGCCCTATCTACTATTAGCATAAAAACTAGTAAAGTTAACTGGCATGAGAAACTGAGATGAACATAAGGATAATAACATACTGGCATGATGAATAACTAACAAGATAGATCAACTGAACCAAGAAAACAGGATGAACTACTGTACCCAAATAAACTAAGGTGTCATGATAAATTACGATGTCAAGATAGAACAAGGTATCACATCATCAGGTTCCTATCAAGTATCATATTCCAAGATATCTATCAAGTCTAACGTCCCACGGTATCCATCATGTATATCTGCTCTGCACCTACCGTACTAGTATCCCAACCGTATCATGTGTTATTCTTGAATGACCCTTACTCAAAAGTCGTGTAATGGTCCATGTCAACCTAATATTTAGCATATGTAGGTTTCTAAACTCATATGTTTCTTCCATGCATAAATTCAGTCCCTTGCCGTACTTCGTACGGGTTTTCCCATGAGATTCTACTTCAACGTAGTTGCATGATCCTTAAGATCGTTTTGGACTGTCAGCCTATATCTTGCTAGAATCTTCCAACATGAATCATCGTTTGTACAACTAGGACTTATGCTACCTAGGACTACTAGGGATTATGCTTACCTATTGCACGTTTTCGTATCTCGGTTTGGGTTCAACTACCTAGGGCCACTAGGAATTACGCTAACCGCCAACCGCGCCCTTTTTCCCACGCATTCATCGTGAATTGTTTTTCCATGACTGTATGCACATGTATCACATCGTGCCACCCGAGTCCTGTCACAGGGCAAACCAAGAAATATAGGACTCGGTCGGGAGCTTTCGATTTATCTGCCGATGCAGATGCTAAGGTATGTTTTTCTTATACGTGGCTATGGTCCCACGAGACCCCTCCCTCAACTAGTGAAAGACAAGACAGGATAAATCCTGTATGAGAACTACACTACTGGCCAGCCCACAATCCTACGGCCTTACCGCAACCATAATTAGATAGCCATTATGGTCTTTTAGGTGTTCTCTGTCTTTTCGCACGTACACGCTTGACCAAAGATGGTAGGTAGCCTGACGAAATGCTATCTAGGGCACTACCATGTATCGTCGACTATCCCCTATCCATCCCTGTCTTTAGGTCGCTCGTATAGCAACCAAGGCATACTCTTGGCTCTTCTAACGCAGACCTTAACCTCTCCTGAACCTAGTATGATTACCTGGCAGCTCATAGAGGGATACCAAGAATATCCTCACGTTCCCCGAAGCCGTTGCTTCGTTACCCAGTTCGCTGGAGCCTTTATCAAAATCAGATACTTGCTCCTACTCGTATACTTAAACGATGACCTACCGTATTAGGTTACTCATCTATCTATGAACTGGTCTAAATTTCCTTGACTAAGAATTATTAATTAGTTATTCTTCAACTAATGTTTACTAATTAGCCTTATTCCCGTTATCCTTGTTAACTATGGTTATCCACTTAATCCTCCAAATTAGGGTTTACATAATGGATTAAGTGTCACTTAAGTTCATGACTTAACCCGTCTACAAATCATGTCAAAGTTGGCTAAGTATCCAAGTTCAAGACTCAACCCTACAAACCATGTTCAAGTTGGTTAAGTATATGTTAACTTGACCCTATCAAATTACTGAGTCAAATCGGTCAAGCGTATTCAAGCGATTCGTGACTTAGCCTTATCATGTTATCACGTTAGATTGGTTAAGTATTGGTTAACTTAACCTTATCAAATAACCGAGTTAGAGTGATTAAGTATAGGTCACTTAATCACTTCAAAATTACCGAGTTAGATTGGTTAAGTGTTGGTTAACTTAACCACTTCAAAATCACCGAATTGGATGGGTTAAGTCTAGGTTAACTTAACCACATCCCCTAACTGTATTATATGGTTAAGTGTAATTAGGAAAGCTTAATTAACCATATCAAATTCACGTGTTGGTCTGGTTAAGTGTTGGTTAACTTAACCCCCGTCCACTAGTCGTATAAAAATGGTTAAGTGTCATTAGGCAAATCGAGTTACTTAACCTACCCAACCTTGTCATGTTTTGCTAAGTATCATTAGCCTAATCAAATTACTTAACCCATTTACCCATGTCATATTTGGTTAAGTGTCATTAATCAATTTAACTTAACCCTATTAGGTGGCATTAATTACTTAATGCACCCCAACCTCTCACATTAGACTTTGTTGCGGTTACTAGTTAGGCCGGTTGGTTCCGGGTAGATTTCCACCACAACTTGGTCTAACCTCGGGTTCAAGGTACAACATGACCAACTTCTCACATTGGGTCCTATTGTTTGTAGCAACTAGTTAAGCCGGTTGGTTCCGGGTAGATTTCCGCTACAAACTCAACCCAACCTCGAGTTGGTCACACTTATGTTATCTAAGTGTCATGTCCATTATGTTTCCAACCTATATTACAAGTTTTCAAGAATTGGGTAGACCTAACTTAATAGGTAAATTCCCAATGGGTAGACCTAACTTAATAGGTAAATTCCCAATCTTATGTTTTCATATCTTTTAAGTTTACCCAACCCCCAAACGCAATCCCATCGCTTACATAATCGCAATAGCGCATAAAGGATAGAAAGAGGGAACTTGGCATAAAGATAACAAAAGGTGTTGAAGCCACAAGTTTAATCATGGTGGCATATGAAATGTACATATGTTCATATACTTGCATATTGCATTTTTAGGCCTCAAAAGTATGCATAAACCCAAACTTAGCATATAAGCGAATCATGGTGATAAATGACATAGAAAGATGGCTACAAGTTCGCATATGGCATTACATGCAAGCTATCATAAGGGGTATGATAGTTCTCATGTTGCCAACATGCAACATTCAACATAAAGCTTGAAGCTTTAAGCCCACAAGATCAAGATAATGACTTTATAGTCATGATAGGATACATGACATGATAGTATGCAACATACTTAGTGTTCAAACCCAACCTACAACATGTCATATTAAGTTTAAAGTTAATATCTAATAGTAGGAGGGGGCTTACATTGCTATGAAGGCACAAATCGATTTAATACTAAGATTAAGACGAGGACTATTCATGCTATCACCCAAAATCCAAAGATGAAAGCTCCAACTCAATAAAAACCCTTGCTTGGAAGTAGAAATGTTGCAACTTGACTTGAATGCAAGCTAAGAACACTCATACAAGCTTGAAAACACTTGTATGAACCCAAAATCTCTCATATGAATGAAGGTCCTTGCTTTAGAAGAGGAAAGGTTTCAACTTTGGCCTTGAAACCATGTTTAGAAGCTCTCATAAGAACACATACACTCTCAAACACTCACATGATCATGAAACCTCTCATAGAAATGAAGATAGCAAGAGGGTGGAGGTTAGAGTTTGAGTGGAGGCCATGAGAGGAGAAATTTTGCCATAGTTTAGTTGCATGAGTGAATAATTAGGATTTTAGGAGAGGGTTAGGGGCTTATTTATAGAGATTAGGATTAGTTAGGACCCTTAGATTAACCCTAGGATCAACCTGAACCATCAGATTTCGGACCAGACCCAAAAACCTAGCCAAAACAGAAAACAGGTGCACCAGGCAAAACTGCCCAGCCACCATAAGTCGACACCCAAGTCGACAGGGCTGTCGACTTGGGTCACGCCATGTCGACTCCCAAGTCGACAGCCCTGTCGACTTGGGGTGGCTGGCGGGAATTTTCCCGCCTAGCCCGCCTGGCCTGTTTTTCGAATTTCAAACCTGTTTTTGAACTTGAATTTTTCTGCAAACTTCGTTGGGCCATAACTGGGCCATAAGGACTCCGATTTACGAAATTTCGGATTCTATTCCACGTATTTTTCCGAGACGAACACAATGGCATACCCCGTTTCACTTGATTCAGAATTTATAATTAAATTCTGTCTTGATTCTCGTCTTAACGCGTTATCGAAAAATACGGGTTGTTACATTCTCCCCACCTTTTAGGATTTCGTCCCCGAAATCTCCAAGTTAGGAAGAACGTATCCTACCATCCATCATCCATCTACTCAAAACATCATCCACAAGCAACCATTGTCCTTAGACGATTTCTAATGCTGTATGAATACATGCAAAACGTGTGTGCACATGTTCCTTAGCTAATGCTAATGATCAGGCCTGAATAATCTTTCTAATGCAAAGTATGTTTAGTGCCATGAATCCAATATGTATGCAAATAGTCCTAGTCATATAAAAACTATATGTGTGCACAATCATTCATTCATATGCAACATCCACATGATAACACATTCGATTTCATCCATAAACAAGCGTAAATATGCATATGCAATATGAAATGTGACTGAACCGTTCTAATGCCTAATGTACGTTCAAGCATCCACGAGCAACCACTTGCAACCACTGGCAACCATATCAATCATAACATGTTTTCAAATACATGTTTACATCCATAGGGTTCTACCTAAGATCCGCAAAATAGGATCGAGAAGATGAGCGAGACAAACTCCTTACGGGGTTTACACAAAAACAGAACCGAGAGGATATTCGCAAAAGATAACCTACAAGCCAGCTCTACCGAAGACAGGGGTCAAGGATATACTCTTAACAAGAGATATCATGCGTGTATCTAGTCTTCATCCTTCTGAGTCGCATTTCCTTGAGTTTAATTCCATCGTGCCTTGACCGTCCTTTAACTTCGCGATTTCGTAGCTTCTTATTTCCTGTTTCCATAACATGAGTTGGAACTCATTTCTTTGTCGCCTCTCGTTCCACTTGCACTTATTCTCCTTCTAGGATATTTGGCGCAAACAGGACTGCGTACTCACGACTCCATGCGAGCCCTCCAAAATTCACTAGTGAATCTTGGACCTCGTACCACAAGGTATTCCACGTAGAAGAACTTTCTCTTGAAAGTAAACAGATGTCAACCAGGTTACCAAGCGCACTTACCAGGGTGATTTCTATAACCCATGCATAAGTGAAATAAACCATTCGTCTTCTTGGCGAACACCACTCGATCGGGTTTCAAATTTCCAATAAAGGCATCCAGGGATTCTAAGTAACTAATCATGACAGAACCCAAAAGGTTACACAATACTTCGAGGGTATTACCAAGGCTAGCCAAAAGTCTAACTACCCTCCTATCAAAACCAAGAGTGGCACCCCTTACTGGATGACCACTTCATCCCTAGAATCCATCCATAGCTTATAAACATAAGCATTATTCCCAAACTCAACACTTGGCATAGACATTCTCAAATCCAAACAAGTCATGAACAGATGGACCGATTCTCCAATAGGATTTTGAGACAAAAATGGGATTCTCTATTACACTAGTACTAAGGTGCAGAGACTCAACTATCGAAGCGGACTTAAATGATACGATGATCAAAACTAAGTCTTGGCGGGATGATAGAAAAGAATAACTAAACCTTCCACCAGGATGTTGTCCCCCTTCTCAGGTACTCTAGTGGGGTAAAAGATCTTGTCCTTGTCCATAATACTTAACTATCCGTCCCATTTTACCATACCATAGAATGCTTTTCCCGTCATGGGTTGAGCCATACCAACAAGTTGTTTATCCTTAAGCTTGTATCCTTTATCCTCTTTCTTACTATCCTTTCTTATAACTCGACCACTGGCCTCTCGAGAACCACCTCCATCGTACGGAAAACACTTTCGTAGCTAGAAAAGACTAGTCGCAGTTAAAACCACTGTGACTACAGATGGAGGAAAGAAAGGGAAAGAGATTCAATCAAGGAAACAAGGATAGTGCTAATGGCCTTTGGGGAATAACCTTTTTATTTTAAAAGAAAATTTTCTTGAAAAATGCTTCTTTGTAAACGATTTTCAAATAGTTTTCAGAAGATTTTAAAAACTTTTGCCCAGTCTGGTAACCTTCTGCTCTGATACCAAATGTAACACCCCGCCTCCGCTAGGGTCACTCGCAACGGAATGCACTAGCTTTAGAGGGGCATTATTGGTAAACATGCACAGAAATATCACAAGACAGAACATATAAAATAGCGGAAGTAAAATAAATCTTTCATAACTTGAACAAATAAGGTCTAAAGCCTTTTACATCAGAGTACATCAAAACCTGTCTTGCAATAGTAAAGAAGCATAAATACTTTTTCATAAATTATTCCCCAATTAAAACAATAGAGTAGCCATAGCCAAGAAAAGTCCAAGCCATCCATGATGACCTTCAAGCAGAAGAAGTCCGAACTAAATAACAGTATTTCCTCCCGGTAACCTGGGGGGGGGGGGGAACGGAAGACAAGAAGCGAAAGAAAACGGGGTCAGTCAAAAAGACTGAGTAAGCCCTATCTACTATTAGCATAAAAACTAGTAAAGTTAACTGGCATGAGAAATGAGATGAACATAAGGATAATAGCATACTGGCATGATGAATAACTAACAAGATAGATCAACTGAACCAAGAAAACAGGATGAACTACTATACCCAGATAAACTAAGGTGTCATGATAAATTACGATGTCAAGATAGAACAAGGTATCACATCATCAGGTTCCTATCAAGTATCATATCCCAAGGTATCTATCAAGTCTAACGCCCCACGGTATCCATCATGTATATCTGCTCTGCACCTACCGTACTAGTATCCCAACCGTATCATGTGTTATTCTTGAATGACCCTTACTCAAAAGTCGTGTAATGGTCCATGTCAACCTAATATTTAGCATATGTAGGTTTCTAAACTCATATGTTTCTTCCATGCATAAATTCAGACCCTTGCCGTACTTCGTACGGGTTTTCCCATGAGATTCTACTTCAACGTAGTTGCATGATCCTTAAGATCGTTTTGGACTGTCAGCCTATATCTTGCTAGAATCTTCCAACATGAATCATCGTTTGTACAACTAGGACTTATGCTACCTAGGACTACTAGGGATTATGCTTACCTATTGCACGTTTTCGTATCTCGGTTTGGGTTCAACTACCTAAGGCCACTAGGGATTACGCTAACTGCCAACGGCGCCCTTTTTCCCACGCATTCATCGTGAATTGTTTTTCCATGACTGTATGCACATGTATCACATCGTGCCACCCGAGTCCTGTCACAGGGCAAACCAAGAAATATAGGACTCGGTCGGGAGCTTTCGATTTATCTGCCGATGCAGATGCTAAGGTCTGTTTTTCTTATACGTGGCTATGGTCCCACGAGACCCCTCCCTCAACTAGTGAAAGACAAGACAGGATAAATCCTGTATGAGAACTACACTACTGGCCAGCCCACAATCCTACGGCCTTACCGCAACCATAATTAGATAGCCATTATGGTCTTTTGGGTGTTCTCTGTCTTTCCGCACGTACACACTTGACCAAAGATGGTAGGTAGCCTGACGAAATGCTATCTAGGGCACTACCATGTATCGTCGACTATCCCCTATCCATCCCCGTGTTTAGGTCGCTCGTATAGCAACCAAGGCATACTCTTGGCTCTTCTAACGCAGACCTTAACCTCTCCTGAGCCTAGTATGATAACCTGGCAGCTCACAGAGGGATACCAAGAATATCCTCATGTTCCCCGAAGCCGCTGCTTCGTTACCCAGTTCGCTGGAGCCTTTATCAAAATCAGATACTTGCTCCTACTCGTATACTTAAACGATGACCTACCGTATTAGGTTACTCATCTATCTATGAACTGGTCTAAATTTCCTTGACTAAGAATTATTACTTAGTTATTCTTCAACTAAGGTTTACTACTTAGCCTTATTCCCGTTATCCTTGTTAACTATGGTTATCCACCTAATCCTCCGAATTAGGGTTTACATAATGGATTAAGTGTCACTTAAGTTCATGACTTAACCCGTCTACAAATCATGTCAAAGTTGGCTAAGTATCCAAGTTCAAGACTCAACCCTACAAACCGTGTTCAAGTTGGTTAAGTATATGTTAACTTGACCCTATCAAATTACTGAGTCAAATCGGTCAAGCGTATTCAAGCGATTCGTGACTTAGCCTTATCATGTTATCACGTTAGATTGGTTAAGTATTGGTTAACTTAACCTTATCAAATAACCGAGTTAGAGTGATTAAGTATAGGTCACTTAATCACTTCAAAATTACCGAGTTAGATTGGTTAAGTGTTGGTTAACTTAACCACTTCAAAATCACCGAATTGGATGGGTTAAGTCTAGGTTAACTTAACCACATCCCCTAACTGTATTATACGGTTAAGTGTAATTAGGAAAGCTTAATTAACCGTATCAAATTCACGTGTTGGTCTGGTTAAGTGTTGGTTAACTTAACCCCCGTCCACTAGTCGTATAAAAATGGTTAAGTGTCATTAGGCAAATCGAGTTACTTAACCTACCCAACCTTGTCATGTTTTGCTAAGTATCATTAGCCTAATCAAATTACTTAACCCATTTACCCATGTCATATTTGGTTAAGTGTCATTAATCAATTTAACTTAACCCTATTAGGTGGCATTAATTACTTAATGCACCCCAACCTCTCACATTAGACTTTGTTGCGGTTACTAGTTAGGCCGGTTGGTTCCGGGTAGATTTCCACCACAACTTGGTCTAACCTCGGGTTCAAGGTACAACATGACCAACTTCTCACATTGGGTCCTATTGTTTGTAGCAACTAGTTAAGCCGGTTGGTTCCGGGTAGATTTCCGCTACAAACTCAACCCAACCTCGAGTTGGTCACACTTATGTTATCTAAGTGTCATGTCCATTATGTTTCCAACCTATATTACAAGTTTTCAAGAATTGGGTAGACCTAACTTAATAGGTAAATTCCCAATGGGTAGACCTAACTTAATAGGTAAATTCCTAATCTTATGTTTTCATATCTTTTAAGTTTACCCAACCCCCAAACGCAATCCCATCGCTTACATAATCGCAATAGCGCATAAAGGATAGAAAGAGAGAACTTGGCATAAAGATAACAAAAGGTGTTGAAGCCACAAGTTTAATCATGGTGGCATATGAAATGTACATATGTTCATATACTTGCATATTGCATTTTTAGGCCTCAAAAGTATGCATAAACCCAAACTTAGCATATAAGCGAATCATGGTGATAAATGACATAGAAAGATGGCTACAAGTTCGCATATGGCATTACATGCAAGCTATCATAAGGGGTATGATAGTTCTCATGTTGCCAACATGCAACATTCAACATAAAGCTTGAAGCTTTAAGCCCACAAGATCAAGATAATGACTTTATAGTCATGATAGGATACATGACATGATAGTATGCAACATACTTAGTGTTCAAAACCAACCTACAACATATCATATTAAGTTTAAAGTTAATATCTAATAGTAGGAGGGGGCTTACATTGTTATGAAGGCACAAATCGATTTAATACTAAGATTGAGACGAGGCCTATTCATGCTATCACCCAAAATCCAAAGATGAAAGCTCCAACTCAATAAAAACCC
Source organism: Allium sativum (assembly GCA_030737875.1). Lineage (NCBI taxonomy): Eukaryota > Viridiplantae > Streptophyta > Magnoliopsida > Asparagales > Amaryllidaceae > Allium > Allium sativum. The sequence goes on from CM060912.1 coordinate 8,633,687, forward strand.
TTGCTTGAAAGTAGAAATGTTGCAACTTGACTTGAATGCAAGCTAAGAACACTCATAAAAGCTTGAAAACACTTGTATGAACCCAAAATCTCTCATATGAATGAAGGTCCTTGCTTTAGAAGAGGAAAGGTTTCAACTTTGGCCTTGAAACCATGTTTAGAAGCTCTCATAAGAACACATACACTCTCAAACACTCACATGATCTTGAAACCTCTCATAGAAATGAAGATAGCAAGAGGGTGGAGGTTAGAGTTTGAGTGGAGGCCATGAGAGGAGAAATTTTGCCATAGTTTAGTTGCATGAGTGAATAATTAGGATTTTAGGAGAGGGTTAGGGGCTTATTTATAGAGATTAGGATTAGTTAGGACCCTTAGATTAACCCTAGGATCAACCTGAACCATCAGATTTCGGACCAGACCCAAAAACCTAGCCAAAACAGAAAACAGGTGCACCAGGCAAAACTGCCCGGCCACCATAAGTCGACACCCAAGTCGACAGGGCTGTCGACTTGGGTCACGCCATGTCGACTCCCAAGTCGACAGCCCCGTCGACTTGGGGTGGCTGGCGGGAATTTTCCCGCTTAGCCCGCCTGGCCTGTTTTTCGAATTTCAAACCCGTTTTTGAACTTGAATTTTTCTGCAAACTTTGTTGGGCCATAACTGGGCCATACGGACTCCGATTTACGAGATTTCGGACTCTATTTCGCGTATTTTTCCGAGACGAACACAATGGCATAGCCCGTTTCACTTGATTCAGAATTTATAATTAAATTCTGTCTTGATTCTCGTCTTAACACGTTATCGAAAAATACGGGTTGTTACACTATTACTCACAAGTTTTCATAATTTCAAGTTCTCAAAAGTTAACAATGGGGCTAGACTCAAAGTGGGTTTCTAACTTACCTAGACTTTCCTAGATATTCCAACAAAGTTATCTCTCATAAATATATATATATATATATATATATATATATATTCCTAGTCCATTTTCCTTCTTACTCTTTTCCAAATTTATAAGGCTCTACTGCCAAACCCACTAATCCAAAGCACTAACATATGAGATGCATCTTTCTCCAAGCACATTGTACACTTTTCACCCAAACCACCTAAAGGTCTCATATTTTCATAATGATTCCTTTAGTGTACATAACTGACATCCCAACTCTTTGCATATGTTGATCTTCCTATTTAGTGGGTTCCTTTATGGATCTAGGTGTATATATAATATATTTATATTTCTTTAAAAATACAAATACGTTCACTCACTATCTATACCGGAACCCTAAACCTAGGCTCTGATACTAGACGTAACAACTCGAATTCCAACAAATTGATTTTTTTTTTCAAAAATCTCAATCTATTGAAACTCGAGCTGGCTTGCCTGGTATCCTGCAGAAAAGACAGAGATATAAAATATATCAGAGCTCAGAAAACATCTCACAGCGGAATTGAAAATATATAATACAATCAAATATAGCCATACCAAAGTAATAATACTGCCTAACCAGTATCCAAAGCTATCATATCTCTTCCAAAAGCCTAACCTACGAGTATGTTATGAGGAGGGGGTCAGAACACAAGTTCTGGTGACTGGACTTAAATTACATATTCAGAAATAACCCTACATATATCGTTCAGTTATGTTTCTTATTTATTAGATTGTTTTGGGTTAATAACACTCAAAGCTTTACACACACGTCGTACCCATCTACCTCCCAGTTGATTAACCTAATATAGTGTATATGTAGCTACCCCCAATATCAAGGCACTTCCCATGGTACCTTTCTCACACGGTCTCTGCCGTCACACCACTAAAGCGTCTACAACTCTCATCCTATATCGGAGCGACGTACGGATCTCCATAAAAATATGCCATGTTTCGCACATAACCACCATCGCTATGTTGTGTAAGCGTACGGACTGCCATATCCATTCTCCTTGGACGAATCTAGTCTCGACATGGAGTAATTCCCTAGCGTCTACGATAAACCACCTGGTGTGGTGTGCATGTACCTAGATCCTCATACGTTCACACTGTCTATTGTACCCCGAGTCCCGTAATAGGCCTGCATCAGAATGCACGGAACTTAGTCGGGAGATTTTCCATATCTGTATAGGTCTGCTAAGAGGCCTAAAGTACATATATATAAACTATGGTCTGCATTTTTTCGGTGGCTATGGTCCCACCCAACCCCTCCCTCAACGAATGAAAGACTACATCAAGAGCTAAGTGACGTGCCCCTACCAAACAATCTACATCCAAATTGGCATGTCCGGCAACCAAAGTCTCGATAGTGAAAGATTGATGGTCTCTTGGTTTAGCTCTAGTCTTTCCGCATCACACTGACTACCGATGGTAGGTATCAGACGATTACTATCCTATACCGGTCATGATCCAGCCTGTCTATAGGCAAAATCGTCGAATCACCCAACGCCATCCAACTTCATTCGACTGCCAAACTATCATCGTAGTCAAGGTATACCCACTTGGTGGTTTTGCGTAGACCCAACCTCTATGAGTACAGCTTGAGCCCTTCCACCACATAGAGGACCACCACGGAGTACCCTACCACGTCCCTTAGAAGCTGCTTGTTTCCCTCAAGTCCACGTCTCCAACATACAGAATATCAGTAGAATAACAAGTAGAATAATTTGATGGACGTGATTCCCACGTGCCTCTAGAGACCACGATGATATACACCGTTGGGTTCTTCACCTTCAGACGTGCGGACTAATCCAAGCGCATCACGCTAACATGCTATTAGAACCTATGTCTAAACGTTTAATTACGCGCTTGTTCTATCTCATCAGATTTCCAATTAACTTGGTTATTTCCAAACATATTAACTTCTTATTCTAGTTACCAAGTGTAACGACCTGGATTTTTTGGCTATTTCAAATCGAATATTTAAATCTGTTTTAAATATTATATTTGGATTATTAATGGATTTTAATATTGAATTCGTTTATTAAAAGAAGATTGAACGTTAATTTTATATTTATATTAAAACGAGCTCGTAACAGCGCGGTAGTTCGTAAATTTGAGTTTTGAACTTCAATTAGATATACAGAATCCATTTTAAGTCAGAATTCTGTGAAACAAGAAACGTTTGAATCTATTTGATTATAGTTTTCTAATTAAAGAGAAAAATCGAGATTTCAGCTTATTATTGTAAGTTATGTCCAGTTCAAATTTTGAAATAGTCGCTATGGAAATCGTTATTAAATTATAACGTTTATTAAATATATTGAAAAGAGTTTTAATATAATTTGGACATCATTTAACTCGAAATTGATGATACCTAGTTGTATAATTTATATTTAAAGCTATATGATATTTCCAGTTGGGTATTTATGTTAATTATAATTTATTATTATTTTATTGTATTATTTTGGGATTAATTAATATTTTATCGATATTATACAAGCCGTATGATTAATTATTTTCCAAACAGCATCCGTTTTCGATGAAATGAATTTTATGGAATGCGTATCGCTAATTACTCCTAGTTTTCCAGTTTGGAACCAATCAGAGTTATTTTGTCGGTAGACGAAATTTAAATTTGAACCGATAAATATAATTGAAATTAAAGTAATGTCTTTGTGCAAACGAAGCCCGTTTCCAATGAAACAAATTTCATTAGGATCGTATCATCAAGACATAACAACACGTCTATTTTCGTTGTGTTTGGAATTCGTTTGGATGGTACGTATAATTAACGTTCAACATCAAAATAGCGACAGAAGTAATAACTATGTAAAATTTGAAAATACCAAAATCAAAGTAAAATAAAAATATATAATAAAAACTTCTCCTTCAAAGCAAAGTAAGAGAAATTTCCTATCACCACACATCGTACTGTCTAATCCATGGAAGGAAATACACGCTGCAGGCCTTTGAAACGCAGCAGCTACACTATGTTGTAAATGGTACTAATGCACACAGACAAATCATTATCAAATTAAAGCTTCCACAAGCCTATGTAAATATTATTTTCAACTCCAACTGCTAATCTACGTTGTACATGATGAACTGTCTTATCCAAAATTCCTTCAGCCCCAAGTTTCCCTCGTATATAAATATACACATATCTCGTTCTTTTCCGTTTTCTTTTTACTATGCCAATTCCTTTCCTCTTCTTTTCTAATGAACGAACCTGGGAACAAAAAAATGACGAGTTTCAGAGGTTCACTGTATAAATTTAAAACCAAACCATCCTTCATTAAACTAAAAACGAAGCTTCCTCTTTGAATTAAAATCTAAACCTCCACAATAGCTGATCGCAACATGGACAGTGAGGCATGGGAGAGTTGTATGGCGTCTGTGCATTTAGGCGTGGCTGTTGGCATGTCAGGTGGGCCTCAGATGATCGTCAGGAGGTCGTGACAGTGTCAGGGCCGACTTCAGGTGATCACAAATGGAGCAGTTCGTACGTGGTGGCGAGTCAGTGTGGTGTTGAGGCAGCAGTGCTGGTGGAAGGCATTTAGTCCAGTGGTGATAATCGGAGAATGGGGGGTCGACAGAGGTAACTGCAGGTGGCGGTAGCCAAGATCCGGTGGCGACGGGCATTAGTGACTGGAGCTGTTTTGGGGTTCGAGTGGTTTTCATCGTGGAAGGCGTTACAGGGCACGGTTTGGTGACTGACCTGTCGGAGGCGGAAGACAGGAGGGTGGCGATTCTGGTGAGGCTGAAAGCATGGGGTCCGGCGTTGTCAGACATCGGTGGCGGTGGTTTAAATGAAGCAGCAGACTTCGTGGTTTCGGAGGAAGGAGAAGCAGGCTTTTATATTTGTATACAAGTTGGATTGGTTGTTAAGTTGCTTGGGTATAGAAGAATGACGTGGACGAGTCGCCTGAGGAGAATTAGTTAAATTATTCGATTATATTGAGATACAAAGAGAGGTGCGTGGCAGGTTGGCTTCATGTTTTGTGGTAGGAGGATCGCAATTTTTAACTTCCTAGGTGAAGAAATAACGTGGAGCAGATGGTTGAATTTGTGAACTGGGTCAATTCATATGAGTAAGGCCCAATAATTTATGAATATTAGACTGTTTGACTTAACCAATATTTACGATACAACATGTATGCGTTAAAATTTATATTTGGATAGGGAAAAAAAATCTGCTAATACTTATATACACTGTTATTACACAAAGATTAGAAAGCAGCGTTAAGTAATTAGATGAATTAAATTATCATTTAGGATTAATTATATTATTTTAAAATCATATGAAATTATATTGCTAATAACTAGATAGGGAAAAGAACTGTTAATACTAATATACACTGTTAATACACCAAGATTAGAAAGCAACGTTAAGTAATTAGATGAATTAAATTATCATTTACGATTAATTATATTAATTTAAAATCATGTGAAATTATATTACTAATAACCTGTTAATACGTTAACAGAATTGAACGAACTAGAGGGCCTTGGGGCCTTATCAATGAACACTACAACCTAGAGTTGGTTTGGTCAACATAAGAAGCAGTTGGAATTAGTGATAAAATTAAATGCATGTTTAGTTTTATTTAAAGGGACCGTTCCATCGGCGGATTAAACCAAGGTGAGTTAAACTCACACAGTTATCCCACTTATAATTATTATAAGTCGGGTTTTATGGTTTGTGTGTTATGATTACTAATGATTGTTTGTTTAATATTTTTATATTGTTTAAATTAAACGGTTGTTTAATTTAAATAAAATAAAATCGTTATTTTAACGATTAATTCCAATAAAGGTATCTTACCTTGTTGGATAACGTTTATAATAATATAAACATTTAAAATTAAATTGGATGCTTGAATGGTTGTTAGTTGACCGTTACTAGTTGAATTTATTATTCATGTTTATTATAAAATTGTCGTATTGGATACGGGGAAGAACAGGTTGGGGGAATCCAACCGAATTCCTCAAAATTTATTGTTTATTTTCATGTTATATGGCATGTACTGTTTAACCAACCTGATTGGATGATGGATTGATTATTGATTGTTGAGCCCCTAGTATTAATCAATGAGAAATATTGGTTGAGAAATTGGCAGTAGATGGCCTAAACTATAATCGTTTTATAAAGATTGATTTACCGTTAGGTGAATTGTTAGAAACGAAGTTATAAAAATTTATTTTATAACTGAATTTTTTTTAAATATATTATTTAAAATGAAGTTTATAAAAAGAAAATAAACCAACCACATATATATTGATTGTTTTAATCACCATTTTTGTACCAAAAATATGCCGTGTGCGAAGCACGTGCCTCATCTTAATTACTAAATGATTTATAAAACTAATCCTTATATTACTAAGATGGATAAGCAGGAGAGCAAGGATTAATGTAATGATTAATATTTGAGATTAATTGTTTTTAAGTAACAATTAAAATGGGATTATATTAATCGATTATTATCTATTTAGTAATAATCGAAGTAAATGGGATAATCTAAATTAATTAGACTATTAATTAATTTAAATGAAAAGACAACTTAGAGTTGATCAACGAGTTAATCATGTTTTAAAATTGACCAAGCCAACTGTTTTAACGGAAATTGATTATTAAATTAAATTAATTTGTGCCGACAAATCTAACGAAATAATTTAGCGAATAATGTTTAACTTAATAAGAAGTAAAAAGGAAATTGGATATTTATTCCAGTTAACAATAAAGTAAATTAATAATAATTTAAAGGAATTACTTCTTAAATGAAGTTCATTTAAGTTATCGAACTTTAAATTGAAATATAATTGAATTTTAAAGGAAGTTATGAACGAGTTTATACTTAAACCGAGTTCGGTAAATTAAGTTATAAAGGGATTTTAAGCGAAGCGATAAGCTTAAAATAAATGTTTGAATTAAGAAAAGGAAATCGAGACGAAAAGGGTTGATATCAAACCAAAGTTGTATAAACGAGTTTATAAAAAGAGATGGGAAGTTAAAATGTTAATTTTAAATTAACGTTAGTTAATAATCGCATTTAGTGAAATGGATGAAAATTGAAATAAGATTTCCTAGAGGAAATGTTTGAAAGGTTTAGAAAAAAAGGATTTTGTAATTCGATTTGGTAAAAGTTTAGTAATAGGATTGTAATAAGAATCCGGATAATAAAATAAATAGTTTAAAAACATTAAGGTTTAAAAGTTGATGATTTACTAATCACTTACTAAATAAATGAATTTAGTAATAATAGTATATTTTAAAGGAAGATTTAAAAAGGTAGAAGGTTTTATAAAACCGTATTTAAATAAAATAGTGGAGTGATATTTGTTGGTATTAGAATGATATTAGTTGTAATGATAACGATGTTAGAAGCGATTTATAATGAGAAATAATAATGCAGCATTATTTGAAGTATCCGAGGATAGATATAATGAGATTTCGAATTAAAGAGAATAAAAGGATTTGAGGAAATATATATTGATATTTCCAAAATAACGGAGATAAAAAGGGCTTGAGAATATGAAATGATATTTCCACAGTAAAGGAAACAAAAGAAGATTTCGTAAGAAATGTTTCACGAATGATAAGCTCTGAATCCATTTCCCGATTTTAGATAATAAGAAATGTCGTAGCAAATGTTTTGAAATGATAATTGAACGAAAAATTGGATAAGGTTATATGATATTTTTCCAAGTATTAAAAATTAATAGTTTAAGAACATTTGTGTATTTAAATCAGAAATAAATACTGTATTGAAAGATTTAGAAGATTTAATTTCATAAATTATTTTAATTAAAAAGGCCAAGTGACGTTGTGTACTTAACCAGTAGATCCATTTTATTTTTTTACTTGATAGTTAAATGTCGCTACCATAAAAATCTTGTCCATACGATTATTTTTACGGAAAGTCCGTGATCGAATTTATATTCAAAAACCATTCCGAACTAGCAAATACGTGAAAGATGCTAATTGAAGATGGAGCAATTGAAGACCGTAAATCTTCATGAGCGGAAAAACTATTGTTAAAATATCTCTGGCTGATTCCTAGAGTTAACGACGATTCTATCGTGATTGGGATCTACGGATTGCAAGGACTACTCACAGCTGATATATAGGGTGACTCCTAGGATGTGGGAGGATAGTGCCTTCAGTTCATCCTGTTCCTGGATGACTTGTATGGACGAGTGTCTGACAAAGTATTTCCAAAAGAATCACGTATATTGACTATCTACAAACGTATTTCTGTTGGTGGCGAAGAAGGCGGGACACCTTCTTTTAGCTTAATGCTCGGAGTTTTTTTGTGGAAATCAACATTTAGTGATATCTGGCGGATCTGACGATGTGGCATTCAAAGTGAATAGAGATGCGTTGTTCAGAAGGATAATCTAAACCTCTAGCCTCATCAACCGGGAAATGATATAAAGTAGGGTAGGTCACATGGATATGTGGGTCGCACCCATCAAAAGGGTATATCATTACTTGATCTGGAGAAATCAAATGCCTTCGGTTGTCCCTTTTTATTTATGTACGTATGTTATCGGTTCAGTTGGCTGGCCCCCAACCGTGGTAATGATATATTCGGTACTCTCGAGAGAAAGTTAGGGGACGGTCATGTTTAGCCTGGGTTGCAAGATGTTCTTGTTGAACCCCAATGTATTCATCTCCAAAGTTACATTGTCGGGAAGGTGGTCCCATACCTTGCCAGGAAATCCATTCTCCAATATGCGCCCGCGGTTCTAGTTGTATACTATATATATGGAGCGTGAGATGCAATCGTTCTGACAGATTGATATTTACGTGTATTTAGACACTATCATAATATCAGAATAATATTATTTGCAAAAATGTTTTGGGTTATCGTAAGGTAAAAACCGTCCGTATTTATGTCTGGATTCGGTCTTACGATTATCCCTTTCTTTCGAAAATATTTTGACGTTAAAATCAAGTTGTGTGGTGCTTTTAAACTTAGTGTGTTTTTCTCACTCTGGTTTGCCAGACTGACTCGGTTTTTAATGCTCGGGTTAGACCAAGCTGTACAGGTTTAGGTTATCGGTTGTTATGAAGAGACGTGATAGAAGAGTCCAGACGTATGATGTTATATATATTCCACTGTGTGATTGTATATGAGGACAGATTATTATAACTGTCCAGATGTGTGATGTACTCTATTGATTATAAGTTTTATTTAAAGCTCTCAGTGAAGATTTATCTCTATATTATATTTTGTTCCGTTGTGATGTGAGAATCTGTGTTGGGTTAGTTCCCCATCTCCTTCATTTCTAATAATTCTTTCTTTTCTTATCTCACCCTCTAATTTCTTTCTAATAACTATCTGCTTTTCTGTGCAATTTGGGTTGGACGTGAGTTGTGATTGTCAACTCAAAGGGTAAGGGAAAGTCAGTATGTTACAGTGGTATCATAGCAATGGTTTAGTAAAAACCTTGGCTCTGTGGTATAACTCGATATATATGGGGCTACTAATACCCTAGATTGAGTTTGAGAATATATATGAGAGCGTCTATTTGTATATTTTATATATACCAATGTTTTATATTGTGTTGATTGATCGGTTCAAGTTGAATTGGTAACTAATACAATATTGTTTTGTAAAGGGGGTAAATGAAATAATTTTACCCAAACTATATTTTTATATAAAAAAAGAAATATTTTTTCTTAAAATTATTGATATTGGTTTATTGATTGATTTGAATGAGAATTCAAATGAGATTGCGAATTTGAAAGGTTTAATATAACCGACAGAAGTTTAAAATAAGAACTTTTAATTTGGAATTAAATAAATCATAATTTAATTGAAGATAAGTTAAATAAATTTCGAAGAAGAATGGAATAATTTTGTATGTTGATTGTTTGTTGGATGATATACTGGTTGGATAATAAAATTCATCAACATAAATGAATTAAAAACTAAGAGAATAAAATTCCATTGTAATGGGACAAATAGAAATCAATATAAAATAAAGTTAAATAATTTGACGCTATAATAGTTATTTGCACATATATATATATATATATGGAGTTAAGTGCAAGATGAAAGAAGACAGAGCAGTTAGTGCTTTGCTTAGTGAATAGAGTTTGGTTGCCTGACAAATAAGTAAACCTTAATTATATAATCATTTGGGGGATTGATTTTACACCCGTGAGTTGGGTAGCCACTTGGTTTTGTTTTTCTTTTGATTGATATAAGACCCGGAGAGGCAGTTTAATTGTTCAGATCGAACAATACAAAGGAGGTGCTGGCGAATATTTCGTAAATTTTAAAGACTTAGATTATTTTTGATAATATTTTTATATAATTATTTTGGAAATAAATTGGGTATGGTGCGTTCTTCTTTACTTAGTAATTTCGGGGACGAAATTCTATGAAGGGGGGAAGAATGCAACGACCCGGATTTTTCGGCTATTTCAAATCGAATATTTAAATCTATTTTAAATATTATATTTGGATTATTAATGGATTTTAATATTGAATTCGTTTATTAAAAGACGATTGAACGTTAATTTTATATTTATATTAAAACGAGCTCGTAACCGCGCGGTAGTTCGTAAATTTGAGTTTTGAACTTCAATTAGACATACAGAATCCATTTTAAGTCAGAATTCTGTGAAACAAGGAACATTTGAATCTATTTGATTATAATTTTCTAATGAAAGAGAAAAATCAAGATTTCAGCTTATACATTGTAAGGTATATCCAATTCAAAATTTGAAATAATCGCTATGGAAATCGTTATTAAATTATCATGTTTATTAAATATATTTAAAATAGTTTTAATATAATTTGGACAACGTTTAACTCGAAATTGATGATACCCAGTTGTATAATTTATATTTGAAGCTATATGATATTTCCAGTTGGGTATTTATGATAATTATAATTTATTATTATTTTATTTGATTATTTTGGGATTTAATTAATATTTTATCGATATTATATAAGACATATGATTAATTATTTTCCAAACATCATCCGTTTTCGACGAAATGAATTTTATGGAATGCGTATCGATAATTATTGCTAGTTTTTCAGTTTGGAGCCAATCAGAGTTATTTTGTCGGTAGATGAAATTTAAATGTGAACCGATAAATATAATTGAAATTAAAGTAATGTCTTTGTGCAAACGAAGTCCGTTTCCAATGAAACATATTTCATTAGGACCAAATCGTCAAAACATAACATCACGTCTATTTTCGTTGTGTTTGGAATTTGTTTGAACGATATGTATATTTAACGTTCAACGTTAAAATAGCAGTAGAAGTAATAACTGTGTAAAATTTGAACATACCAAAATCAAGTTTCCCTCGTATGTAAATATACACATACCTCATTCTTTTCCAAATATCGACATAACATCACGTCACGTCATATCCATAATTCCTTCATCCTCAAGTTTCCCTCGTATACAAATATACACATACCTCATTCTTTTCCGTTTTCTTCTTACAGTGCCATTTCCTTTACTCTTCCTTTCTAATGAACGAACCCGGGAAAAAAAAATGGCGAGTTTCAGTGCTTCACTGTATAAATTTAAAACCAAACCATCCTTCATTAAAATAAAAACGAAGCTTCCTCTTTGAATTAAAATCTAAACCTCCACAATAGCTGATCGCAACATGGATAGTGAGGTATGGGAGAGTTGTATGGCGTCTGGGCATTTATGCGTGGCTGTTGGCATGTCAGGTGGGCCTCAGGTGATCGTCAGGAGGTCGCGGCAATGTCAAGGCCGACTTCAGGTGATCACAAATGGAGCAGTTCGTACGTGGTGGTGAGTCAGTGTGGTGTTGAAGCAGCAGTGCAGGTGGAAGGCGTTTAGTCTAGTGGTGATAATCGGAGAATGGGGGATTCGGCAGAGGTCACTGCCGGTGGCGGTAGCCAGGATCTGGTGGCGACAGGCGTTAGTGACTGGAGCTGTTTTGGGGTTCGAGTGGTTTTCATCGTGGAAGCCGCTACAGGGCACAGTTTGGTGACTGGCCGTTCGGAGCCAAAAGGTAGGAGGGTGGCGATTCGGGTGAGGCTGAGGGCGTGGGGTCCGGCGTTGTCAGACATCGACAACGGCGGTTTAAACGAAGCAGCATACTTCGTGTTTTTGGAGGAAGGAGAAGCAGGATTTTATATTTGTACACAAGTTGGAACGGTTGTTAAGTTGCTTGGGTATAGAAGAATGACATGGACGAGTTGCCTGGGGAGAATTAGTTAAATTATTCGATTATATTAAGATACAAAGAGAGGTGCGTGGCAGGTTGGCTTCATGTTTTGGTGAAGGAGGATCACAACTTTTAACTACCTGGGTGAAGAAATAACGTGGAGCAGATGGTTGAATTTGCGAACTGGGTTTAATTCATATGAGTAAGGCCCAATAATTTATGAATATTAGGCTATTTAACTTAACCAATATTTACGGTAAAACATGTATGTGTTAAAATTTATATCTGGAAAGAACTGTTAATACTTATATGCACTGTTAACACACCAAGATTAGAAAGCAGCATTAAGTAATTAGATGATTTAAATTATCATTTAGGATTAATTATATTAATTTAAAATCATATGAAATTATATTGTTAATAACCTGTTAATTCGTTAACAGAATTGAACGAACTAAAGGGCGTTGGGGCCATATCAACGAAACCTACAACCTAGCGCTGGTTTGGTCAACATCAGAAGCAGTTGGAATTAGTGATTAAATTAAATGCATGTTTAGTTTTATTTAAAGGAACCGTTCTATCGGTGGATTAAACCAAGGTGAGTTAAAATCACTCAGTTATCCCACTTATAATTATTATAAGTCGGGTTTTATTGTTTGTGTGTTATGATTGTTAATGATTGATGACTGTTTGGTTGTTTGTTTAATATTTTTAGATTGTTTAAATTAAACGGTTATTTAATTTAAATAAAATGAAATCGTTATTTTAACGATTAATTCCAATAGAGGTAACATACCTTATTGGATTACGTTTATAATAATATAAACGTTTAAAATTAAATTGGATGCTTGAATGGTTGTTAGTTGACCGAACCAGTTGAATTAATTATTCATGTTTATTATAAAATTGTCGTATTGGATACAGGGAAGAACAAGTCAGGGGAATCTAATCGGATTCCTCAAAATTTATTGTTTATTTTCATGTGTTATCACACGTACTGTTTAACCAACCTGATTGGATGACGGATTGATTATTGACTGTTGAACCCTTGGTATTAACCAATTAGAAATATTGGTTGAGAAATTAGCAGTAGGCCTAAATTATAACCGTTTTATAAAGATTGATTTATAGTTAGGTGAATAGTTAGAAATGAAGTTATAAAAATTTATTTTATAACTGAAATTTTTTTTAAATATATTATTTAAAATGAAGTTTATAAAAAGAAAATAAACCAACCACATATATATTGATTGTTTTAATCACCATTTTTGTACCAAAAATATGTCGTGTGCGAAGCACGTGCCTCATCTTAATTACTAAATGATTTATAAAACTAATCCTTATATTACTAAGGTGGATAAGCAGGTGAGCAAGGATTAATGTAACGATTAATAATTGAGATTAATTGTTTTTAAGTAACAATTAAAATGGGATTATATTAATCGATTATTATCTATTTAATAATAATCGAAGTAAATGGGATAATCTAAATTAATAATATTATTAATTAATTTAAATGAAAAGACAAGTTAGAGTTGATCAACGAGTTAATCATGTTTTAAAATTGACCAAGCCAACTGTTTTAACGGAAATTGATTATTAAATTAAATTAATTTGTGTCGATTAATCTAACGAAATGATTTAGCGAATAGTGTTTAACCTAATAAGAAGTAAAAAAGGAAATTGGATATTTATTCCAATTAACAATAAAGTAAATTAATAATAATTTAAAGGAACTACTTCTTAAATGAAGTTCATTTAAGTAATCGAACTTTAAAATGAAATATAATTGAATTTTAAAGGAAGTTATGAACGAGTTTATATTTAAAATGAGTTTGGTAAATTAAGTTATAAAGGGATTTTAAGCGAAGGGATAAGCTTAAAATAAATGTTTGAATTAAGAAAAGGAAATCGAGACGAAAAGGGTTTATATCAAGCCAAAGTTGTATAAACAAGTTTATAAAAAGAGATGGGAAGCTAAAATGTTAATTTTAAATTAACGTTATTTAATAATCGCATTTAGTGAAATGGATGAAAATTGAAATAAGATTTCCTAGAGGAAATGGTTGAAAGGTTTAGAAAAAAAGGATTTTGTAATTGGATTTGGTAGAAGTTCAGTAATAGGACTGTAATAAGAATCTGGATAATAAAATAAATAGTATAAAAACATTAAGGTTTAAAAGTTGATGTTTTATTAATCACTTACTAAATAAATGAATTTAGTAATAATAGTATATTTTAAAGGAAGATTTAAAAAGGTAGAAGGTTTTATAAAATCGTATTTTAAATAAAATAGTGGAATGATATTTGTTGGTATTAGAATGATATTAGTTGTATGATAAAGATGTTAGAAGCGATTTATTATGAGAAATAATAATGCAATGTTATTTGAAGTCTCTGAGGATAGATATAATGAGATTTCGAATTAAAGAGAATAAAAGGATTTGAGGAAATATATATTGATATTTCCAAAATAACAGAGATAAAAAGGGCTTGAGAATATGAAATGATATTTCCATAGTAAAAGAAACAAAAGAAGATTTCGTAATGAATTCTTCACGAAAAATAAGTTAAATCGATTTCCCGATTTTAGATAATAACAAATGTCGTAGAAAATGTTTTGAAATGATAATTAAACGGAAAATTGGATAAGGTTATAAGATATTTTTCTAAGTATTAAAAATAAATGGTTTAAGAATATGTTAACCCTTTTTTTGGCAAAAGCCATAACGGGTCAGATCGAAGCCCAAACGCGCGACTGAATGAATCGTGCTTCATGAAGCCCAATAGAAGCTTGGCCCCGCAATTACACTTTGGCCCAAGCCGAATCTCATCAGCTGACAACTCACTCCGGAAGAACAGTTCTCCCAGTCGACCGAATATCTCGCTCCTGCACAAAGCGCATCGGCCGAGTATCTCGAACCAGCATGGAAGAATTCAACCGAGCCATTCCGGTGCTTAGCCCGACTTTCAAGGAAGTAAAGGCGGTCAACTACATCCGGACAACGCTCTACTTTTGATACACCTCACCATGGCTGCCACGTAGGCCACAACTTCCAAGTATACTATTTATGAATAGTGGAAACAGTCTTCCAGCCGCATTTTCACCCAAAGAATGGATTCCACGCGTCCAGGCTCTCCCAAAAAGGCCGGGCTGCGTCACAACAGCCCAAGTTGCCATCTCCACCTATAAATACCCCAAAGCTCAAAGAGGAAATGGGCGGATTTTTTTTTTCCAAATAAACTTCTCGGATCTCTCCTGTATTCCAGAGGCGGAAACATTCTAAATCTTCTCCTCTGAAAACTTCTCATCTCTCACTTTTCTTCATCAGAAAAAGCATTGTAATTGTAATAAAATGCAGAAGTAATACATATAAAGTGGAAGTAGGCACAGTCTTTGCCGAACTACTATAAAAATTCTATGTGTGTTCCCCATTTTCTTTACTCTTTTTGCATTTCATGATCATTATTCATGTGTTTTCCACACGATTCGGGGTTGATTGTCAGTAGTGACCAACTTTTGACGTCAACACTTTGGCGCGCCAGGAAGGGGGGACACCGACATTCCCTTCGACCTTCTTCTTAGCTCAACCCACGACGAACAAGCGAAAGAAAGATACAACATCCTCTCGTCCCGCAAACACCGACGCAGCCGATACCAATGCTGCAGAAGCAAGTCACGAAGCTTCCTCTCATAACGATATGTCTCGATTTCTTACTCGAGACGACATGGATAAAATCATGATCGAATTCAGAGACTATATGACATTTCAAGGTAAACTCCTCGAACGACAGCAGCAGTTGATGGATCACCTTCTCGGTCGAGTGGGGATAGGATTGAATGCTTCAACATCGATTCCTCCATCGACCGGGACTGGGGCAACAACTGATCTTCGGTCTGTGCAGAATCAGGCCATTGATCAGGCTACACCTTTATTTCATCTTGGCTCGGCTCTACCTCCCAACCAATCACAGCCGGGTGTATCGCTTCCAGCGACCAGCGCAACCGCAGTTGTCGAGCCTCAGGAGGCTCGCGATCAAGATCTAGATCGTTCGACCACTCAGCCTCCACTCCTGGAAACAACTCGACCTCTCATGTCCGTCGAGCAATTACCGGGCCCATCAGAATCAATGCCATTCCCATTACAATCCGGAATCTTACCACAGACCGACCTAACCACTCTTCCCCTTCTACGAGGAGCTGGTGCGACCTTCCCTTCGAGCCAGGGAGACCACTCTACCATACCGGTCCTCACTATGGCGGGAGAAAGCGCTACCGTAGACCCTCCTAACCTCGCCCCGACCGGGGGCAATCACGGGCTCCGAACATCACATGCTATGCCGGATCGGCCTACACCTTCTGTTGTGGGTGCAGCTCGATCCGATACTCATCTGGTTCCAGAGGGGCCATTCTCCCTAAAACTGCCTACCGAATTCACCATCACTCTCACCTTCACTCAACTCTTGGAGGACGAGCCCAGCCAACGGCTGCCCTTCCGAGCATGCTTTTGCCGAATCCTCGTGTTGAAGCTCTTCCGAACACAAAGCAGAATTCATGGCAGCGACTCCTCGGAGATGGAAGCCAGCTTGAAAGCATCGTCCGACGCTTCACCCGGAGCACCTCTTCTTAGCAAGATATAGATAATGTCAATCGCAGCCCCTTCACCCGGGAAATCATATACTCCCAGAATCCTCTGGACTTCAAATTCCCATATATCGAACCATACAATGGTCGCACTGACCCGGCCATCCACCTCATGCGATACATGCGACATATGGAAGTGCTTGGCGCATCGACTAACGTCTTGGCAAAGTGCTTCCCCCTCTTCCTTACAGATATAGTAAGCATGTGGTTTCGGCAGCTAACAACAGAGTCGATCAGCAGCCGGAACATGTTGGTCACCCGTTTCATCAATCAATTTAAGGTACATATTTCCCGGCCTAAGATTGTTATGTTCTTATCCACCATCAAGCGGCCATTAGGAGAGATGCTCAGATCCTTCTTCGAACGCGGCAGTAGCGTCAGTCGATCAGCCCGAGCCATCGATGGTACTTATGGCCGCCATTGCAGGAGTTCGGAACCAATTAGAATTATCAATCTCTTTAACCAGAGATCCTCCCAAGGATATAGATGATTTCTATTCCGAGGCCGAGCAATTCCTCCGACAAGAAGACGCCAGCATTGAGATGGAGAGCTTTGAGGTCTTAGCCTCCAAACAACAAGGTCTGCTGAACAACAACGGCACTAGCCAAAATAAAGGAAGAGGAAAGGCCCCGGAAAAGAGCGAGTGTCACGTGCAACCTCGAGTTGAAAATAAGTACGATCAGTACACCGAGCTCAATTCCTCTCCGCTCGATATCTACCATGACATACGAGGGTCCCTTCCTACTCCAAGACCACCCCGACGAGAACCAACCCAGATGGAGCTCGATTCCGGAAAACATTGCATATTCCACAACGTAGCTGGACATAGCACCAATGAATGCCGCCATCTGCGCGATTTAATAGAGGACCGAGTAAGGCGAGGGTAGCTTCCTGAAAATGTTAAGAAGCGCGCCTCAGCCTTGCCGCCGCGATCTTCTGCCCAAGCTCATCAGGATGGTCCCCGAGCTCCTGGAAAAGGAAAGGACCCTGAGACTAGCACTTGCGACATTATCATTAATTAGACTTTATTTTTCTCTTTTGATGTATTTTATTTCAATAGAAAGGACACCTTGATGTACACATGTATGGATTTAGGATTTAGCTCCTAGGCATGCTCTGGAATCAATTGTTGTCCTCTTAGAATTTTTTTCCTTGTAACAGTTCTTTAGATGCTATGAATTTTCTTTTGCAATCATGGATCATGTTTGGGAACTCTAAGCCGAGCATGGCTGATGCTCGCCCTCTTTATTAGATGTGGTCCATGCGAAAGCCCACCACTATTTCCAAAAAATCTACTCCTCCAGCCGAGTACGGTAAGAATCTTAAAATAAGTATGGGTTATACTCTCCTTTTTTTGCACCCACGAGCATCTACTGCTCGCTGGACATATTAATATAACATAAGTCGAGCATAAAAAAACACTTGCCCTAAGCCGAGCATAAAAAACACTTGCCCTAAACCGAGCATGGTTAATGCTCGCCACTAAGCCGAGTATGGTTAATGCTTGCCACTAAGCCGAGTATGGTTAATGCTCGCCACTAAGCCGAGTATGGTTAATACTCACCACCCTTCAAATCCAAGTGAAATAAAATGCTCGACCCATCAACCTTCTCCAGATCGAGAACGGTGTATTTTGTCTTTGCAGGAATTAACTCTCATAAAGACAGTGGTCATCTTCTCGGCCTTAATACGGTTCCTGATAGTTGTCAATTTTTCGGCCTTAATATGACCAACACCGGGGCCGTCGGTTTTCTGGCCTTAATATGGTCTAGCACGACCATAGCATCTCGAGCGATTGTGCTTCGATTTATATTTCAAAACACACCTCCCTCTACCGAAGAAGATGCATTCTGAGGGGCAATGTGTTAACCCTCTTTTTGGCAAAAGCCATAACGGGTCAGATCGAGGCCCAAACGCGCGATTGAATGAATCGTGCTTCATGAAGCCTAGTGGAAGCTTGGCTCGAATCAATTACACTTTGGCCCAAGCCGAATCTCATCAGCTGACAGCTCACTCCGGAAGAACAGTTCTCCTAGTCGACCGAATATCTCGCTCCTGCAAAAAGCGCATTGGCCGAGTATCTCGAACCAGCATGGAATAATTCAACTGATCCATTCCAGTGCTTAGCCCGACTTTCAAGGAAGTAAAGCAGGTCAACTACATCCGGAGAAAGCTCTACTTTTGATACACCTCACTGTGGCTGCCACCTAGGCCACAACTTACAAGGATACAATTTATGAATAGTGGAAACAGTCTTCTGGCCGCGTTTTCACCCAAAGAATGGATTCCACGCGTCCAGGCTCTCCCAGAAAGGCCGGGCCGCGTCACAACAACCCAAGTTGCCATCGCCACCTATAAATACCCTAAAGCTCAAAGAGGAAAGGGGCGTATTTTGTTTTTCCAGATAAAATTCTCGGATCCCTCCTGTATTCATGAGGCGGAAACATTCTAAATCTTCTCCTCTGAAAACTTCTCATCTCTCACTTTTCTTCATTACAAAATGCATTTTAATTGTAATAAAAAGCAGAAGTGATACATATAAAGTGGACGTAGGCACAGTCTTTGCCAGACCACAATAAAAATTCTGTGTGTGTTCCCTATTTTCTTTACTCTTTTTGCATTTCATGATCATTATTCGTGTGTTTTCCACACGATTGGGGGTTGATTGTCAGTAGTGACCAATTTTTGACGTCAACAGAATATTTGTGTATTTAAATCAGAAGTGAATACTGTGTTGAAAGATTTAGAAGATTTAATTAACCATTCATAAATTATTTTAATTAAAAAGGCCAAGTGACACTATGCACTCAACCAGTAGATCCATTTTATTTTGTTTACTTGATAGTTAAATAAATGACTATCAAATTCTTGTCCATATGATTGTTGATATGGAAAGTCCGGGATTGAATTTATATTCGAAAAACATTCTGAACCAGCAAATACGCGAAAGATGCTGATTGTAGATGTAGCAATTGAAGACCATAAATCTTCAGGAGCGGAAGAACTATTGTTAAAATATCTTTGACTGATCCCTAGAGTTCAAAATGATTCTGTCGTGATTGGAATCTATGGATCACAAGGACTACTCGCTACTGATCTATAAGGTGACTCTTAGGATGTGGTAGGAGAGTGCCTTCGGTTCATCCTGTTCCTTGATTACTTGTATGGACGAGTGTCTGGCAAAGTATTTCCGAAAGAATCATGTATATTAACTATCTACAAACGTATTTATGTTGGTGGCGAAGAAGGCTGGACACCTTCTTTTATCTTAACACTCAGAGTATTTTTGTGGAAATCAACATTTAGTGATATCTGGCGAATCTGACAATGTGGCATTCAAGGTGAATGGAGATGCGTTGTTCTGAAGGATAAGCTAAACCTCTAGCGTCATCAACCGAGAAATGCGGGTAGGTCGCATGACTATGTCGGTCGCACCCATCAAAAGGGTATATCATTACCTGATTTGGAGAAATCAAATGCCTTCGGTTGTCCCTTTTTATTTATGTACGTATGCTACTGGTTCAGTTGGCTGGCCCCCAACCGTGGTAATGATATTTTAGGTACTCTCAAGAGAAAGTGAGGGGTCGGTCATGTTTAGCCTGGGTTGCAAGATGTTCATGTTGAACCCCAATGTATTCATCCCTAGAGGTACATTGTCGGGAAGGTGGTTCCACACCTTGCTAGGAAATCCATTCTCCAATAAGCACCCGTGGTTTTGATTGTATACTATATATGTGGAGCGTGAGATCAAGCGTTCTGCTAGATTGATATTTACTTGTATTTAGACACTATCATAATATCAGAATAATATTATTTTCAAAAATGTTTTAGGTTATCGCAAGGTAAAAACTGTCCGTATTTATGTGTGGATTCGATCTTACGATTATCCCTTTCTTTCGAAAAGATTTTGACGTTAAAATCAAGTTGTGTGATTCCTTTAAACTTAGTGTGTTTTTCTCACTCTGGTCCAACAGACTAACCTGGTGTTTGTAATGCTCAGGTTAGACCGAGCTGTACAGGTTTAGGTTATCGGTTGTTATGAAGAGACGAGATGGAAGAGTCTAGACGTATGATGTTATATATATTCCGCTGTGTGATTGTATATGAGGACAGATTATTATTACTGTCCAGATGTGTGATGTACTCTGATGATTGTAAGTTTTATTTAAAGCTCTCAGTGAAGATTTATTTCTATATTATATTTTGTTCCGCTGCGATGTGGGAATTTGTGTTGGGTTAGTTCCTCTTCTTCTTCTATTCTAATAATTCTTTCTTCTCTTATCTCGCCCTCTAATTTCTTTCTAATAACTATTTGCTTTTCTGTGCAATTTGAGTTGGACGTGAGTTGTGATTGTCAACTCAAAGGGTACGGGAAAGTCAGTATGTTACACCAAGTTTTCTCCAAGTCCCTTATATCTCTAAGGAATGGGCCTCTCTTGCTTATTAATTCAGTTATATAACTTAACCAATTTAAGTTCATTAATAAGGATGTAACAGGTTATTCTCTAGATTGTATTTCAAGGTCTGTAATTTACATTCTTCTTACATTATTACCGTGTCATTCATTGTCCAATTACAGGTTTAGAGGTTACAATAACATGCTCTACTTAATGTATAATTAAGTATATCTTATCTCAATCAGTAGGCTTCATGTTAACACGTTACTTGATATATATCATTAAGTACAACTCATTTCATTTCATTTTTATCTCAGATTACCATATTCATTATAACACAATTGGCTACTTACTTGTTTCAATCCTATGCCGCCTGAGCGGGCTTTCGCTTATTATCAATTTCTTTTAGTAGACTTCATAATTCTCTTTTATATGTCCATCAATAATAAGCCTACTTCATTATTTTTCATTAACCATGACTTGGTTTAATACAACCTCTTGTTGTTACTTACTAATTTACCTAGTGTCCTCAACTAAGGTTTATCAATAAGTTTCTTTCCATTTATTATAAACTACGTTATAATTTCCACTTGTCCCTAGGACAAGCCCTTTAATGTCCCGACTTTTTCTAGCTTTGATAATCATGTTTATAAGGGAATAAAAGTGAAACGGTATATTTAACAAAAACTAAAAGCAATTGAAATTATATATAATATGAATACACTTGGTAATGCATATATTTGTTTATGGTTTAAAAACATAAAAATGCTATTTATATTTATATAAGAACATATGTATGGATAAATAAAAAGAATAATGTATATACTTGTTATTTGAAAGTATGACATAAAAATACACCATTCAAGTAAATCATTAAAGGGTATATATTAAAATAATTACTAATAAATCCTTAACATATAATAGTATGTGTAATTAGCATGAGTTCAAAGCAAAGAACCTTGCAAACAAATCATTTAGTTTCCACTTAAGAATGGCCACTTACAAAAAGAAGCATGGTTCAACCTTAAAAATAGAAGAGGACTTTAAAGAAAACAAACAAGGTAAAATATACATGTGTAGGCAAGAAGCATTTCGGCCATAACACAATTATATAAACATAAAATGTAATGCACATAAGGTGTTTGACCAAATTAGCCAAGGAGAAAATATCTACATGTGTACATAAGACAAAACAAAGCAAGAAAAATTATTAACTTGATGTTACTATAAATAGTAAAACTAAAATTTGAGAACCATCACCTAAGAAACACCTAAAAACCTCTCATTTGTGGTTTGCATGTGCGCAACTTGTATGAAGAAAAATATCAAGTAAGAAAGAGACAAAGAAAAACCAATTTTTAAATGCTTTCAAATCTAAGAAGATATCTAGCATTTAATGAAAGCATGGAAAATGCTTCTAGAAGAACTAACCTAGGATAAAGCTATTGGCTAAGGCACCTTAGTAAAACAAATATTCTCATACATAGTTGTCACAAAACAGCCATAGGAACTAAGGAAGAGGAGTAAGCCTACTTAGAAGATCACCGTAGAAGCACATGAGAGAAAATGGATTTTTAAACACTTGAGTTCAACTATAAATACACACTGAAACCTGCGTTCTCCTCTCACAACAAACCACTAAAATTTACAAACCATTTGAGTTCTTACAGCAGGAAGGGAAAGCTTTCAGGGTGAGTAAACTAAAACTATGAAATCTTTATTTCAGCAGTTCTGTTGCCACTGAGATATTAATACAAGTATTAGTTTAAGATTAGAACCCTGTATATGTCACTTTGCTGAAGGGATAAAGCTTGTATGTGAAGTAAATCCCATTCTTATTTAATGATGATGTATGTGCCTCTGTATAGACCGTAAGTATATTAGTAAACACACCCTGCACATCCCCTTGAACATCTATATGTACCTGTGCAAAGTCTGTTTTGAACACTATGATCCTTGTTTTGCCAAAAGATGATGATCCATTCATCAGTAATACTCACGTTAGATAGATCAGTAGATCATTATGATAAAGATTGAATGGTAAGCAACTTTGTTCGTAACAACACTTGAAATACAAGAAGAAACAAACAAACAAATATATATTCAAAGAAACCGGAAAAACAGTTGTTCTCTGGAACCAAAAATAAAACATGGATAATTCAAACATCTTAGAATCCTGATCTGAATATATAAATGTAATCATAATGCTAAATCATGATTTTTAAAATTAGTTTCAAGTTTTTTAGCAATGGGAATAAGAAGAATTTTAGAGTTGTTCAAAAGGGGGATTTTGGTGAAATTTAGGCGACGGCGATGGCGTTGGGCCTTGGTAACGAGGGTGGAGGAGCGTAGTGAAGTAAGGATTATAGGAAAAATACAGTTTAATTTTTATAATGGATAGATTTGGAGTTCTCGATCAAATTAGGTTTTAATGGCGGTTTTAGGTTCACATTTGAATACGATTTTTAAACGGGGTGTGGGGGATCCTCTGATGATCGAGTTGGCCAAAAATGGGTGTGGAGGAGCTCGCAGGGTCAGAGAAGCGATCGGAGGTGGTGGCAGTCCTTCCGGCGGTCGGAGCCAAGCAGGAGGATCGAGGATGTGGGTCAACCTATACTGTATGTTTTGGGGTAGTAAGGATCGAACAGCGTTTTCGAAGGAGAGAGAGTTTAGGGTTTAGACGATCGGTTGGTGGTGATCCTGGCCGAAGATGTGACGCGTGAGTGGGTGGCGACGGATCTCAGGTGGAGGGGATTGGTTGTGCACGTGCACAACTGTGCATTTTAATGGAGGAGAAGAAGAAGCAGGAAAGGGAGGAAGGAATTTGGAACTTTGGAAATACGTGTGGAGCATGAGGATCTGGAGGTGATCATCGGTTGTGGCAAGTGGTTTGGGGATTGGTACTTTGGAGGTGGTAGTACCAGAGGGAGATGTGGTACTGTCTGCGTGCATGAGGATCTGGGTGGTTTGGCAAAGCAAACACACAGAAATTTGGAAAGTGGTACTTGCCACTTGGTAGTACCAAGTGGTACTTCGGTATTTCAGTGGAGCGTGGTGTCTGGGGTGATCTGGCAAGCAAATGCATGGGATTTGGAAGATGGTACTTCGGGGAAAGTGGTACTACCAGGGTAGCGTTGGCAAGGGAGTGGCATGGTGGAAATCTCTAGTGCCAGGGCTACTTTAAAGCGATGCGCATGAGAGCTGGAGCCTGGTACTTTGGCACTTTGCCAAGTACCAGGTGGTACTTCGAAAATCTCGACACGGGCATGGGAGAAATGAAGTGAACGGCGTGCACAGCATGGCAACCAGACCTGAAACTTTAGCAGGAACTTG
Source organism: Allium sativum (assembly GCA_030737875.1). Lineage (NCBI taxonomy): Eukaryota > Viridiplantae > Streptophyta > Magnoliopsida > Asparagales > Amaryllidaceae > Allium > Allium sativum. The sequence continues at coordinate 8,658,165 of CM060912.1, forward strand.
TACTTTGGCGAAACCGCTAATAAATGAATTTCTGAACAAGATTTTAAATTCAAAAAAATTTTAATTTAAAATATGAAATTAAATAAACAATTAAATAAAAATGGAATTTTTATTTAATTTGGCATAGGCAAGTGGACGGAAGAAAATGGCAGGAAGATCAAGTACAAAAGTTGACTGGAGGATGTCTGCAAGTTTGAAGTCAGGGATATAAAGTAAATAAATTAAATTAATTATTAAATTAATTTATTTAAGATAAATTAGAAATAATAAAATAATTTACCTGATGAACTGGAGTATAAAACATCGTCTGAACATCGATGAAGAACGAAACAAAATACCGTATGCAACACATACACTTTAACTGTTCATTTATAAAAGATATCAAAAATATCCAGATATGAACAAGATAAACATATACTGTTATGTTAACTGAAACCCATAAATATAGGACGTATAAACTGAATTATAATCAGATTGAGCTGATAATTATTTATCGACTATAAAAGAAATTTAGCACATCGTTTCGAAGAGTCCGAAATAAATATTCCACTTCGACTCGATTTATACGACGCATGTTAGAATACTGGAGACAACGATATGCAAGGGCTATAGTATCTTCTGTCTGTTCAGTCCCAGGACAAACCCGAATGGGCGAGTGTCTGACAACGATATCGGTTAGATTCTACACATCGATTTTACGTAAGTATATTACGTTGGTGGCGGAGGAATTCGTTTCTCTTAGCTTTATTGCCCGCAATATATTTGGGTAATCGAATGAGTGTTTCTAACGGATATGACGATGTGGCATTCAAAGTAATTGAAGAAATAATATGTCAGAAGGATAAACATGACCTCAAACCTCACAACCAAGAAGTAACAAAAGTTGGGCTAGGCAGCATGGCTAGTTGGGTCATACCCAAGCAGGGTGCATTGTCATCGATCTAGAGAAAATTCATATTTGTTCTTCTTTTCGATTATGTATCTTCGGATTTCGGTCGTATGGCCAACAACCGTGGGTGGCAATATATTCGCTACACTCAAGCTAAATGAGTGGGCGGTCATGTGTTGCCGGGTTGCAAGACGTTCTTGTTGAACTCCAATGTATACCCTTTAGAGTACACTGATCGGTAGGTGCTCCCATACCTTGTCTGTTGGAATCCAATCTCCAATAAGCACTCTGCGGTTTTTGATTTTATACTATATACGTGAACGTGAGATGCAAGCGTTTCACTAGATTGTTATTTATTTGATAAAAACTATCGTAATATCAAACGTTTTGATATAAAATACTTGGGTCATTATCCATATATTAGTTAAGGATTGGTCTAAAGATTTCTAAAGTAAATAAATATGTCAATGTGGAAAACCTTATTCCTTATTTCCCTGTTTACATCTTTTTAACTGTGTTTACTCACACCTGTCCCCTGACTGACCCAGAGTTTATTTTCTGTGTTTCCTAAACTCTTGGATACTCATAACACTTGTTATGAGTAGGCAAGTGATTCAGGTAAGGAAAGTGGAACCCTATGAAGTTCAAGTTTCAAGACCAGTAGTATATCTACACCTATGGATCCAGTTTAGACATATGTATTATTCTAGTCATGATGTATAATTATGCTGGTGTACCATGGTAATGTATTATGATGATGTACTTTGATGTAGTAGACCCAGTATTGTAATATATTATGTATTTTGTGAAATTCCGTTGTGAGATTCTGATGTCTTCTTACTCTTCTATTCTATTAGTTCTATCTTTTCTATCTCATCTTCTAAATTCTTTCAATAATGACACGACTTTCAAGGCATCGAAAATCGCGCCATTACAAGCCTACCTATTATCTTTCATTCTTTCATTCATACTTAATCATAATAGGTTATTATTATTCCCCGTTCATTCCAATTCTTATACTGTTGTAATTTTTCTTTCCTTATTCATTGTCATGCATGTTCCTTACTTCTTTAAGGAAAACATTTCATGCACCTTATTAGTTTGATTTACAGAAAGATATGGTGATTTATTTTCATAACGTATGCCTATCTAGATCTGTAGTTGCAAGTTATTTCTTTTATTTTTCATTGTGGCTTTCTTGCAACTACGTTCTAGGAAATATGTTACTTAGGGATATATACCACTTTTCTTTACAATCCAACTAACTCAGTCCAGTACATCCCTTCCTTTCTTACTTTTCTGAGTTAGGCATTTGATTTCAGTTTCACATGATATTCAGAACTACTGATACCTTTCCTTTTTAACCGTAACAGGAATATTAAATTTGTTTACCTATTGTCTGTCGTATACATATATTTATATATATATATATATATATATATATTTAGGCACTAGACATCTCACATTAAGTTGACCTTTGTGGATGTTGGATTTGTCGGTTGATTCTGGGCAGGCTTCTAATACAAGTTGAACTTAACCTTGTGTCCCAATGCGGTCATCTACAATTTCCCAATTATTGTAAATTTTACATACAAATCAGACATATCTACTCTTTTTCTATTATTCCCAATTTCACTGTAATTTGATTTACAATATCCAGTTTGTCATTAACAACATTTTCAGTTAGATATTTACATTTGTTGTAAATCCAACATTTCCAGTTTTACAGTGATTTTAATCTAATTAACAGGTTCACAGAATAGATCTATACAACAATGTCAATTTCAATACATTTCAACAGGTTAAATAACCAATTACCAAATTACCAATTTTTTAGCAGGTTTACATACTAACGGGGAATGTAAACGATGGATATACTGTTATTTAAAAAGGTATAATTTGAACCCACTCACCTAACAGATTTCCAATCCATGAATCTGATCTCGATCTGTTATTCCATGGCCTTCCTAACTGAATCTTTGTCCAGATAACCACAGATTCACAAATCTAATACTAAAAGAAGAGGGAAAGAAAGGAAGAAACCTAAACAGATCAGATTCAATAACTTACCTCACGTTGATCAGAATTCTAGACATCTATCTTGTACATTTATAACTCTTATCTTCGAACCTTGAATCAGAACCCCTAAGAACTAATATGATAAATCTTTGAAAAGGTTTGGAGAGGAAAGAGAATGGCAGAGCATTGGAAATACCTCATAAAATATGAGAATAAAGCTAGGCCCTACTAGTCTATTTATAGGCGCACTAGAAGAGTCCGGTCCATCAGATTAAATCCATTAAAATCCAAACCGCACACATCAGCATCTCCACGTCACAAACTGAGTCTGGACTGCGCTTAGGTCAACCCCTAAGTCGACCCGCCCCTACGTGGATTGACCAATGGGTGGACCCATAGGTCGACCCAAACAAACGTGGGTCGACCCATCTTGGTCCAAGCGAGCATTTTGCGACGTGGTGCTTAGTGAGTTTAAACGTCTAATAATAAACATTAATTGCTTGCTATATATATTCCTTCTTGATTTATTTTATTCTTCTTATAAATCACAGTTAAGTTTGAATTCTACTTATATACATATATATATATAAATATATATATTCCTATCATCTTCTAATTTAAATGCTAATTAATAGCATTTATTCTCTTCTAAATATAGTCTGGCTGATTTATATTCTTAATGTTTGAATTTTACTTATACATGTGTGTGTGTGTGTGTGTATATATATACATATAATAATCTGTCTGTTTAATTTATTGATACCATGCCTTCTTATCCTTTGTCCTTTTAATTCAATTAATTAATTCATCATCTTATTCCCAATTTAATTGCATGCATTTAATTTATTGTTGTTGTATGCATTGATTCATTCCTCTTTTTAATGCATTTCTTTTATTTATGCATTTTAATTACTTTCCATGCATTAATCTCTTTCTTCGTTCAAACTTTTAAATGCATGCATTGATTCCTTTTAATGCATTACTTTATTGCATGCATTCATTTCTCTTTTCTCTTAATCTACACCTTTTATATTCTAACATTTACATTCATGCATATTTACATATATGCAAAATCTTTATTTATTACTCATTTAATATTCAATAAATGCGGGGTGTTATAAGAGCGGTACAGGCTAATCTCTCTAACTAGTGATGTTTTTGAGTTGTACAACTGTAATGAGTCCTTGATATTCCACCAGAGCTTCTGAGGCCGGATCTGAAAAAGAGACAACTTATAAAGATCTAGACACGAAATCCTGCTCGGCTACCGAGTCCAATAGCGAAGGTTCCAATATCGAGTCCACGTCCGTGGCGAGTCACATGTGGCTCTTCCAGAAGAAGGAAAAATTGTGGTTGCTAGAGGACTCGATGTTGCAAGAGTCGCTCCTACTCCAAATATTCTTCATTGGGTCTTCCTTTTCAATTATTCTATTGATTCCTAGCCCTCAGCAATGGACGAGCCCAAGCTAAAAAGACTTTGCTCTAAGCACGTGATTCTTTTCGATCAAGTCCAAGTGCTCGCTGTCTTGGAATTACCCCCACAATCTTTTGGAGGGATATATGGTGTGCACTCGCCACATGTGTACATTTGGTTATGTTACTCCTTTCAGCTTATTCGTCTATACTTTCCTTTCACAGATGAGGCTAGCACCAAAGCGACCACTTCCACAGCTTATGCGTACCTTCATTCTCTACACATTTTGTATTCTAAGCACTTCATCGGGAGCCGATGATTGCGGACGTGCAATTTTTCTTCGATTTCAAGGACCACAAAGTGAATCCCTCGCTCACCATCTTTGAAGCTACAGTGAACAGTCGAATCATTGTAGTTGTGTGGAATAAACCGAGTGGCATAAAATCAAATTGTTTTTACGTTCCTCATCAGGAGGGCTTTACCAAGAGCTGGTTGGGAAGCAGTAAGTATTCTTAAAAGTCGTTTGCTTTCGACTAGCATTTACTTCATCTAAAAACTTCATGTTTTCATTTGACAGGGACAATAGATAGACCCCATGGTGATCTATAAATATCGAGATTGACTATCTTACGAGTCATCCTAGAGAAACAAAAGAGGGAACATAGATGCATAATTGATGAATTCATGCACTACTACAATCTGTTGAGCTCTCACAAAAGTTTTGGCCTGGGTTTCGATATAAGTTACAGTGTTGTTCCTGAGAAAGATTACGAGAGCCCATATCCAGTCGTTGGGAAAGAAGTGGCTGAGAAGTCCACGTCGGAACATACTACACAACCCAAGTCTCAGGCCCATGATGCCTGTTCCAGCATCGTAAATTATCCTTTTAAGGGTTCAGGCGATCTAGAGTTCCCCCATAAGCAATATACTTATGCAGATTTTAATCCTTGGACATTCTTTCCTTCCTTTGAGGGAGAAAACATTACCACCGAAATCTGGGAAATTATGCCAAAAATAGGAATGTAACAACCTGGAATTTTGACAATAAAAATTAGTTATTTAATTAGAATCTCAAAAATAGGAATTCCTACAAACGACAGAATTTGACCATGAAACTTTAACTTTACGTTCGTCTCGGAATTCTGGTCAACTTTCAAGTTTGGAGTTTCGCGAATGGAGTCCGTATGAAAAGGTATGGACGAAATATTATGACGAACGGAAAATAAATAAACTAGAATATATAATTATTTTATATCGTATTTAACCGCCTTCAAAGGGTGATTGGCAACCCATGGGGTTGACCCTACCGGTCGACCTACTGGGTGCCAAAATGCCCAGTGACGGCTAGGGTTAATGGATTAGTTTATATTACATTATTAAACGGGCGGACAAATGTTAATTAAAATAAATCTAACGGTTCATGGCTAGTTTTACTCCTATAAATAAAGGGGCAAGGCCTCATTCTTTTCCACACAAGTCTTTAGGCAGCAGCGAAGCTCTGCCATTTCCCTTTCTCTTCAAAATAAATTTCTTAATCAAAACATATATTCATATACAATCTATCAAATTAATCATTCATATTTGAACGGGATTATCAGATCTAAATGGGAAAGGTTATGAATTGACGTCTAAGCAATCCTTCTTCAGATTCTCCCCTCTTTTCCTATTTTCTTGTAAATCTACAAATCTGAAAGTATCCCCTTTTCAGAATAACTATAGATCTGTAAGAATTTGGGAATTGTAGGCCTAAAAGGTTATTCAGATTTCAGATTTGGATGCTTTCAGGTAAGTGGGAAATTTACATACCAAGTTATAATATCTTATTTATCTCGCTTAAATTTGATCTTAAATATATGCCTAACATTTATCATATTTGTTTATAATATTATTAAATTCGGAATGATATCTATCAGATCTGATTATGAATGTTGTCAAAAACCCAAAAGTATAATTTGTGGTTTTGAATGATATTATTTGTAGGTTTACTTAATTGTTTATACATATTGCATACACTTGTGTTTGAATGTTTTTTGGTTATAAAATGCACGGCAAATTTGGAAATCAGTCCCATTAAACACCGTTAGGATGTAGTTTTATTCCAGATCCCTAGTTTCAGTGTTAAATAATAAATTATGTAAATTTGACAAAAAGACATAAAATTGATTATGTCAATTCTGTGGGATTCTAACTTAGTTATTGTAGATTGTGCCTTTTTCCCCTTTTTTAACAAAAAGACATTATTTTGAAACCAACAGGAAATATGACAAAAGATTGAAAAAGGGAAAAGTTGTGTAAATTTACGTATAAATATACATATTTGTGCGTAGTTTGCATCAACCATTCCAAAATAAACATAAATATATATTTCTTGTAGTTTGAAATGTGTCCCTTCCCATAATCAAGCATAATTTACTATAACTGTAGTTAACGTTCTTTTTGTAAGATTTAGAACCTTATGGAAAGATTGAATACAAAAAGGAATGTTTGGTTATTAGTTAAACCAAATTATTAAACTTAACGATAATAATAAAAGAAAATTTACTATGTTAACCGCACAAAAATATAAATATAAATATATATACACTATCCGTCTGAATCTACATATACAACAAAATATACATTAAAATAAATGTTTGAATGTTTGAACGATATTCATTTTATGGAATTATACATGTAAATGTAATCCATATTAAATGAATATATTTCTGGTGACTGTTGTAGTAACTAGTGTAATTGATTGCTATAACAGGGCCATAAATAAACAAATAACTATTTTGACCGTTACTGATTTGGGGAAAACAAGTTTAATTAGGCAATTAAGCCTACCGGTTAAAGTTTCTAAACTGGCCAGGATTAATGTTGTAAACCCCAATTAGGAAATTTAAATTATAATTGCACTAAGACACAAGGTTAAGCTAGTCTGCCCGAAATCGACCGAAAAACCCAGCATCCACAGGTGGTCAACTTAATGTGAGGGGTCTGGTGTATAAATATACACATCTATATAACAGACGATAAATAATTGAATTAGTAATGTCCGTTGGGGTACAAAAAATGGATATTTCGGGACTGATAAAATAAGGATATTTTCATTGTTAATTAATATCTTAGGAATATTATGACCGTTAGGTTCATAAGTGACATCAATTATAGTCAATGGAAGTAAATGGTATTGAAAAGGTAAAGTAAGAATTTTTCAATGCTAATTTATGTCTTAGGAAGATTATTGCTGTTAGGATCATATATGATATTAATTATAATCAATAGGAATAAAAAGGTAATTAAAAATTAATTGTTGCATTAGGAAAATATGACCGTTATGGTTATAAATGGCAATAACCCTATGAACTAAAATAAATGAAATAAAGAGGGGATTAATGGGTATTGATTGCCGCTTAAACTACTAAGTCCAATAAGTAAAATTAATTAATCAAATATCTTAGGATAAAGAGAATATAACTTTCCTTATTTACTAAAATAGAACTTATAATTAAAAGTTAGAATTGGACTTTGTTGGTTAATGATGTGAAGCATTATTTACCATAGGAACCCGTGACGATAATTATCCATATGCGTATGGTATTTCCATGAAGAGAAACTAAACAGGAATAACTCAATAACGTAGCATGCTTTATTCCCATAAGAAGAAGCATTAAAGGCTAATTGGGTACGAACTTAATAATCCTCGCGTATAGTCTGCTTCTTTGGGTCTTAAGTAGCTTGGGTCGAGGAGTCCGCCTAGGAGCAGTTCTTCAAGTATAGGAGTCTTAAATGGTGCTTGTGTGTGAGGCCTATCCAAACTTGGATTTTTAAAACTGTCTGGTATGGTCATTCCATAGGACTACCTATCCTACAGGAAGTATTAAGCGACTAAGGAGATTATCCAATAAGGTCAGCTAGATGGTAAAGAAAAACATCCTCTCTCACCTTACGGGGTATAGGTTTATGCGCGTGAATGACGGAAGCCTTAACTAGCAGGGCCCCGTAGCTAGTGCCCTCTAGTTTATGTGTAACACCCCACACATTTCTGTGCCCAAATTCGAAAATTTCGACCAAAATCGAAACTCAAACACATCCAAGCTTGGAGCGTGTAAATCTGGTACCTGCAAATAAATTAGGATGAGCACAATCAGAGTATGATAAGTTAACTCACAGTGGAAACAACATAGGATAGACTAGCATTAACTCAAGAAACTACCTTTTTAAAGTAAGTCACTTTGCCAATACCGAGCATGAGAGAGAACGAGAACCGAAAGCCAAACTTAAACACCTGTGAGAACCAGACCTTCTCTTGAAAACCTAGGTGTTTGTAATGAGGAGGGCGAAGGGGGTTAGAACAACAAGATTTTGGTGAATAGGAAATGTGCAACATAGATTATAATACATAGATGTGTCCCGTTTGGTTTAACCCAAGATGTATGCCTACCAAGGTTAGTGATTCTAGCCTAGCCTTGTAAATGTTTACGCTCGACTCTACTACTCTTCCCAAGGTAGTATTCCCAAAGTATAATACCGAGCTAGAACGTTTACTCATATATTTAGGAAGCCTTTAAACTGTAATTTAGCTGGTTATTAGACCGAGAAGTGAACCCCAAATTGAGGAGTTTATATATACACACATTTCCATTCACTGTCCCTTTATTATTTAATGCCTTGCAATCACCGATAGATAGTGTGGATTCCCCCAATCACTTAAGACTCTAGGCGGACTTATTGAACATTTAATACCTCTCAACAATTTGTTCAGCATTATTATAAACTAGAGGGCACTAGCTTCGGGCCTTACTAGTTAAGGCTTCCGCCATTCACGCATATACCCTTACCCCGCAAAAGGTGAGAGATGGTATTTTGTCTCCCGCTATACCTTCTAGATGACATTATTGGATAACCCCCCTTAGTTTCTTACTACTTCCCGTAGGATTGGTAGCCATATTTGACGTTTTAAGTTTTCAGGTTGTGGTAGGCAATACACACATATGCCGTTTAAGATTCCTAAACTAAAAGACCTACTACCAGGTGGAGTCTTCAACCCCAGCCGCTTAAGACCCAGGAAGCGACTATATGCGAAGGTTATTAGGTTCGTACCCCATTAGCCCTTAGTACCTTTCCCTATTGGGATAAAGTGAGCTACGTCGCTACATCCTTTTTTTTAGTTACTCGCCACAGAAATATTATATGCACAAGATTTATTTTCGTTACGGGTTCCTATGGTTAATAATATTTTTACATCATTAACCTACTAAGCCCAACTCTACTATTAATTATAAGATCTATATTCATTAATATAAATAAGGAATGTTATATCCTCTTTACCCTAGTATATTTATTCGATTACTTCCCTAATTGGACTTAGTATTTAAACAACAATCAATATCCATTAATCCCCCTTTTACACCCATTTACTTCTATTTCTTAGTTGTCATATTTTCCTAAGGCAGCCATTTATAAGTCCCAAGGTATCTATTTGTTAGACCCCAACAGACAATTACTATTCTTATTTCTTTATTTATTCATTTGTTGCTTGTTATATATATATATGTGTGTGTGTATATATATATATGCACTAGACCTCTCACATTAAGTTGACCACTTGTGGATGTTGGATTTGTCGGTCAGTTCCGGGCAGACTTCTACCACAAGTTGAACTTAACCTCGTGCCTTGGTACATTTATATTTACACATTAGACCCCTCACATTAAGCTGGCCACCTGTGGAAGCAAGATTTGTTGGGAGGTTCCGGGCAGACTTCTACCACAAGTTAAGTTTAACCTCGTGTCTAAATGCAGTTATAATTCAAATTCCCTAATTGGGGTTTACAACATTAATCCTAATCAATTTAGGAATTGTAACCATTATCCTATTATATTCACTTTCCCCCATCAACATTGGTTCCTATTGTTATTTATTGATTTGCGGTCCCATTTATAACAATGAATTATATTAATTGCTACAATGTTTACCACAAATATATTAATTCAATATGGATTATATTTCAAATATATAATTCCATAATTGAACATCATTCAAACATCCAAACATTCAATACAATGTATATTTTACCATTTTACACAGATTTGGACAGATAATATATATATATTTATATTTATGTTTTTGTGCGGTCAACGTAAGTATCTTCCTTTATTATTATTATTAAATTTAATGAATTGGTTTAATCAATATCCAAACATTCCTTTTTGCATTCAATCTTGCCATAAGGTTCCAAATCTTAAGAAAAGACCATTAGCTGCAATTATTGTAATTCATGCCTGATTTGTGGAATAAACAAATTTCAAATTCACAAGATATATATATATATATATATATATATATATATATATATATATATATGGAATAGTTGATGCAAACAATGCACAAATATGTATATTTATACGTACGTTCGCACCACTTTTCCTTTTTTCAGTCTTTTTGTCATATCTCTTGTGAATTCAAAATAATATTTTTTTTGTTTAAAAAGAGGAAAACGACATATTTACAACAATTAATCCAAAACCTAGCAACATCGAACGCAAATAGGTATAATTATTTTAAATTAAAATAACGTAATTCACAAACTTACACTGAAACTAAGGATTTGGAAGAAGATTACACCTAAACAGTGTTATTGGGATTGATTTCCAAATCCACAATGTTTTACAACAAACCACAATATATTTTACAACATAATTGTAGGAAATATGTATAAACAAATTTAAGAATCCTACAATTAATAGTATTAATCACAATTCACAATTTATAAGCTTTAACAATATTTACAATCAGATCTGATGGGCGTCAATTCAATTACACAATATTATGAACTGATCTGATGAAAATAGGCATATAATTTGAGATCTAATTCAAAAGAAATAATTAATCTATTATAACTGTATATGTAAATTTTCCACTCACCTACAAGCATCCAAATATGAAGTTTGAATGATCTTTTTGGCCTACAGTTCCCAAATTCTTATAAATCTACAATTTATCTGTTGACGTCGAAAAGTGGTCATCAACAGCCAAAAGTCAGATTTGAGCATGATATGTGAAGAAATATCCGAAAAAGTAAGAAAAAAGCAAGATAACAGCATTTTTATAGTGGTTCGGCGCTAACGAGCCTGCGTCCACTTTATAATGTCATAATAATATCATAAATTCGGAGATACAATGAATGAGATCGTCAAGATATCTATTACATCGTCGTTTTTGAGGAATATAGCAAGTATTTCATGATGAGAGTGGTTGGCAGCCATGATTGAGTCATGCGTGGGCCAAAGAGTTAAGCTCTAATCTGAGCTGAAGAAGATGAAGATCCCCCCTTTGTTGTATTGCTTGGTGTATTTATAGGAAGTAGGCTTCAATAATTGGAGGTGCCATGTGTCGGATGATCCATGTGAATAGCTGATAATGGAGCTGAGTCTTTATTACGTGGAGAAGTTCCCTTTAATATGTGGCAGCATAAATGTAGCTAGATCTGCGTTTATATGCTTTAGAATAGGTAGTTGGACCAAGTAAGTACGCTATGAAATAGATCTCATGACCAAGTCATTGTTGCAGTGTAAGCTAAGCTCAAGATCATTGAGCTCAGGTCCTTCTGGCTGAAACGCTTCGATCCAAGGGCCCTTGAGCCAAGAGTCCTCGGGCCTTTCCTCCTAGGCGATCTGGTGATGGGTCCATGGTTTGATGGCCTTGCCAAAAGGCGGGTCAACGCTTTGCCCCCCAAAGTACATCGTGTGGCAGACGGGATGTACTTTGAATAAGTCGAGCTGCATCTCTTCGGAATGTCATTCATCTTCGATAAAGCAATGTTGAATTGTCATGTCTTTGGGAGCAGTCCTGAAGCTTGGATTCTTTTTTCTTTTCTGCCTCGTCGAGTCAAGAAGTCGAATGACATCATCATAAGTCAAGCTGGGTCGCTGGCTTCTTTACATGGTCGTTCATAAAGAGTCTTCACCACATGGTGTCATCTTCTTATGCAAGTCGAGGGCATGGTCAAGTGTAAGGTCGAGTAATGCCGAACTCATAAGCAGTCTCGCTTGAATGAGAAAGACAAATTGTGTCATGGTCCGAAGGTATAGTATATATCCTTTGAATCACGTGTCCAGTCAAGGACATGTTCAAAGTCAGTCTGTAAGCTGACGCTCGTGCCCACAGCGTCGGTGGGGAACAAACGAAGCCAATGCTCATGCCCCCAGCGTTAGTGGGGGTCGAGCTAAGTTAGTCGGGCGTCTATTCCTTAAGCCTTTATATTCTCCTACGTTGTTTCTGGTTAGAGTTGCAGGTTTGGTAGTCTTAGCCAACCCAAGTCGTTTTATACTCTCTCTCGAGTCAGCGAGAAATAGAGTTGAACATACGAGCAGTCGAATCACACATGTCTAGTCACTGTTCCTTCACCCTAGTCGGAAAGTGAGGATCGCTTCATCGAGCGTCAGTGGACTTAGTTATATATGAATAGTCACAAAATCTTGTAAGTTCACCAAAATGCAAGCGAATGAACGTTGCTAAGGTGTTAGTTGAACCCCTTTGTTCATGTTTTAACATAATCCAAAATGGTCATCATTCTCTCGTTGAGTTCGTTCTTCATGCTCGGTTCCATTGAGGTCATCATTTCTGTTGTGGTTTGGGATCCTGTGAAACTTTAAGAAGTTGAAAATGTGCATAGAGTAGTCGAGTAGTAGATTCATGCTTTTCATGGCTCGCACTCTTTGTCCCTAGTCATTGGGAGCTTGATTGAGTAGCGGACTTCAAATCCATGTCTTCTTAGGATTCATACTTCCTCATCGTGTCGTGAGTTAGAGTTGGATGCAAAATGATTTGTTGGTACTCAGCCCATACTGGTTTCTGCTCTCCCATCCAAGCTCTAAGGATCGAAGTTGCGCTGCCAAAGGTCAGACCGTAGTCACTATGAACGCTTTCATTCTTCCCCTTCAAATTGGGAAGTAGGTAGGGATCAGTCAATGGATGGTCACTCAACACCCCTTTCGTGGCCCACATGCGACCTGTCAGGATCAAAGCATAAGTTATGTACACAAAAATAAGTAATGCCGTTTGTAAACACTTTTAATAGTTATGCCCCCAATTCGGGGGTAATGGAAAAAGATAGGTGGTCAGACTACACCCATTTCAAATTTAGACATGTATGCATTAAAAAAACATGGCTTTCAAAGCTTAAGTGTTTGTGTTATCCAAGTGCTCGAGTCATTGCATCTTTCATGCAGTGTACTTGCAATGTGAAACTCGTCGTTGCATTTGGGCAATAATCAGTCACATATGGATATGTGTATCGATTTGAGATACCACTCTCAATACCTCCTTCCAGTCATCGCCTTAAGTCGCGTGATATGTCATTGATCATCCCACTCTCAAGGCCTCCTTTCGGTCGATGCCCCGTGTCGTGTGGTAAGTTTATCATGAGGCATCGACATCAATCTTTCGAATGTGATCCTTTGTTGTTGTACGCGAGTGTGGTTCTCGCGTCTCTGTTTCGTACCTGTACATAAACCTTGAAACGAAAATGTGTTAAGTGCTAAGCTATCTAGCATAGAACTATTAAATGTCAAAGTGTCAGGTGTCGTAGTTTGTAGGTATAGTGTCTGTAGCCTCCGTTTAACTTTGAAACACGGGTCGCGTCCGAAGCGTGTTGGAAGTTAATTCAGAAGTCTATACCCGTGCCCCCAGCGTTGGTGGGAACCGAGTTAAGTCGTTCGAACGTCCGGTCCGCAAGTCTTTTATAATCCTGTCCTCAGTCGGAGGGCGATGGAGATTGTATGCAAGTCGCAGCATTGTCTTTTATACTCTCTCCCAAGTCGTGAGAGTTAGAGTTATGGGTTTAGCAGTCTTAAGTCGTGGTGCACCATTCACACTGACCCAATAGATTTATAATCTCTCTCAAGTCGTGAGAGTTAGAGTTATGGACGTCGTGACTCTTCCTTTATACTCTTCCAAAGTCAGTTTGGGTTAGAGTTGTGGGCATCGTTGTTCGTCCTTTATACTCTCCCTTCGTCGGTCCGGGTTAGAGTTATGGATCGAGTGGTCTTAAATCTTGGCGCGCCCGTCACACTCGTCCTAGGTTTATACTCATATCCAAGCTCAGAGGATTAGAGTTAGTCGGGTAAATGGTCAGGTCACATTTGCCTTGGCATCATCCCTTTGCTCCTACGTCAGGAGCAAAGGTCGCCATCAGGAATGGTCGGTTCACGTTCCTGTTAAGTTTATACTCCTCCCATCGAAGTCATGGAAAAGAGTTAAAGACGTCATTGGAGAGCAGTCGAGTCATACTCATCCTCGTCTTAACATTTCTCTTTTGCCCCTACGTCGAAGGCAGAAGTTATTATGTTGTTCATGGGATCGTGTCCCGATCATTGTTGCGCTCTTCCCGTCAGATCAAGGAATGGAGTCGTCGATCTGTTGGATTGTTATGTCACACCCGAAAACATCTATGTCTTTCCTGGTGAGTCAAAGGCTAGAGGCTGAGGAGGCCTCATTAGTATGCCCATGTAAAGATAACACACGTCGAACTCATGTGCGTTTATTTTCTTGCCCCCTACGTCCAGGGCAAAAAGTCACTGGATGGATGGTTGAACTTCATTTATGTCAGATTGTTGATATCGGGCCAAGAGTAAGCGGGTGAATGTTTGAATCACGTTCGCCAAACTTTATGTTCCTCCAATCAAAATATGGAAGGGGTGATTGGTACCAAACCTCGGGTACATATGTTGATGGGCGGTGCTGCCTCCTCTATTTGGATTCATATAATCCGATGATGTCGAGAATAGGATCCATCCATATGGACGATCGAATCGCGTCCATCTGTAGTCGGATTCCGACTTTGAAACGCAAAGATCGATGCATAACTGTCGGTCTGCCACGCATAAGTCAAGGAGTGGATAGTCAGATCAGAACCGCTAATGGTGTTTAAAAATTTTAACTTGCAGATCTTCGGGCAAGACTGAAGCAGTCGATCAGGATTGAATAACCTTAGTAAATAGGGGTGATGACTCTTGGAAGAATCCCATTTGCTGCCATCTTGTTGTTGATATTCTCGGACCATCCGTCGAATCTGGGATGATAAGTCTTTTTGATTATCGTTGGCCAATATATATGCCAAGCCGAAGGTGAGCCGTGCTCCGAGCAGAAGGCGAGCTGTCAAGCGGGTCCGAGCGCTGCGCTGGTGGGGGTCTGGGGCCCCATAGTCCAGGCGGCGATCGACCTAACCGATCAGAAAAATGAATTTTTCGTGAAAATGACCTTGTCTCGGGTCGATGTGTAAGACTTTAGAAATGGCTAGTAATCCGGGTCGGTATATCTAGAAAAGTTGGTTCGAAGCAGGTCGAGCTGGAGATCTCCAGAGGAGTCGGCCGACCTGGAGAGCTTAAGAGGAGTCGGTCGATCTGAAGTTGGTCGACCTGGAGAGAAACATCACTATGACGATGGTTGTTCGAACCGATCTCACCCAGACCCAAGATCTGCTTCGAGCCAAGCTGCATACAGGGAGATTTCCAATATGCAATTATTACTAGCTGGTCTTCTGGTCGGGTCGATGTTGACCCAGGAAGGGTCGACCCGACCGAGGTTGAACCCAGAATTGGAAAAAATCGGTTTTTTTATGCAGATGTTGTTGCTTCTGCTTTCCAAAGCATGTACATAAGTATTGGAAAACATAACTGTTGAAGATGATTGAAATTAGGATTTCGTCTTGCCCTTGGTGATCCAAAAGTTGAGCAAAACCCTTAAGACGTTGAGAATTCAATTCTTAGTGAAAGCACCAAACTGTTGACGTCGAAAAGTGGTCATCAACGGCCAAAAGTCAGATTTGAGCATGATATGTGAAGAAATATCAGAAAAAGCAAGAAAAAAGCAAGACAACAGCATTTTTATAGTGGTTCAGCGTTAACGAGCCTACGTCCACTTTATAATCTCATAATAATATCATAAATTCGGAGATACAATGAATGAGATCGTCAGGATCTCCATTACAAAGTCGTTTTTGAGGAATATAGCAAGTATTTCATGATGAGAGTGGTTGGCAGCCATGATTGAGTCATGCATGGGCCAAAGAGTTAAGGTCTAATCTGAGCTGAAGAAGATGAAGATCCCCCCTTTGTTGTATTGCTTGGTGTATTTATAGGCAGTAGGCTTCACTAATTATAGGTGCCATGTGTCGGTTGATCCATGTGAATAGCAGATAATGGAGCTGAGTCTTTATTACGTGGAGAAGTTCCCTTTAATATGTGGCAGCATAAATGTAGCTTGATCTGAGTTTATATGCTTTAGAATAGGTAGTTGGACCAAGTAAGTAGGCTATGAAATAGATCTCATGACCAAGTCATTGCTGTAGTGTAATCTAAGCTCAAGATCATTGAGCTCAGGTCCTTTTGCCTGAGACGCTTCGATCCAAGGGCCCATGAGCCAAGAGTCCTCAGGCCTTTTCTCCTAGGCGATCCGGTGATGGTTCCATGGGTTGACGGCCTTGCCAAAAGGCGGGTCAACATTATCTGAAAAGGGGATAATCTCAGATTTGTAGATATGTAAGAAAATAGGAAGAGAGGTGATAATCTGATTTTGAATGCCAATTGACATTCTTTTCCATTGAATATGATAATACTCTTAATTCTACGTGATTTGTATTTGATTTATTGTATATGAATGTATTTTTAATTAAGAAATTAGGTTTGAGGGAGGAAAATGGCAGAGCTTCGCTGCTGCCCACATATTTGTGTGGAAAAGAATGGGGCCTTACCCCTTTGTTTATAGGAGTGGAATTGGCAATGAACCATTAGATTTATTTTAATTAACATTCGTCCATTCGTTCAATAATATTATACAGCCAAACCATAGCCGTCACTACCTGGCTCGACCAAGCGGTCGCTGCCAGCGGTCGACCGTCGCTCGACCCCTTGGTTGGCCGACAATGAGGTGGCTGGGGAAATTATTTATTTCTATATATAAGATATTCTGTTTTACGCATGGTAGGAGCTATTATAGAAAAGCAAGATGAAATAAATGAGGTCAACACAATACAAGAGCAGTCGCTTCATGATGCTTCTACATCTGAATCCTACAAAAACATGAACAACTCTACATCTCCTCATGACAAGAATAGTGTTACACCACCTCTAGGACAAAAAATCCATCTGAATCTCCATTTTATGAAGCAGGGAAGAAATACAAAGACACTCAAGTGAATACGGGTTTTAAGCTTGCCAAGCTCTCCTCTGTTGAAACACCTTTGTCCAAGATTAAACCAACGAATCAAGAACCACCGCAG
Source organism: Allium sativum (assembly GCA_030737875.1). Taxonomy (NCBI): domain Eukaryota; kingdom Viridiplantae; phylum Streptophyta; class Magnoliopsida; order Asparagales; family Amaryllidaceae; genus Allium; species Allium sativum. Next base: position 8,675,751 of record CM060912.1, read on the forward strand.
ATCCAGACCAGGTCTATGGAAAATAGTGCAACTAAAAGTAGTTTACCATCATGATACAAAACATATGTGCATGGAATATTAGAGGTGCACAAAATGACCTCAAGCTCGACCAATGTAAGATGCTTATTAGAAAGTATAACCAGTCTGCACTAACCATCCTTGAAACAAAACTGAATGAAGCTCTTACTATGAGAGCAGCCAGGTACATTGATTCTAATTGGATTATGTTACATAACTTTTCTCATGCTAGTTATGGTAGAATTTTATTGATATATGATCCTTCTATTTTCAGGATCTCCATTATTAGCTCTTCTAGTCAGCACATTCATTGTTACACTAAGCACATTCCTACTTCTACATCCTTTTACTGCACTATTGTGTATGCTTTTAATACTATGACTGCTAGATATTCTTTCTACACTTTGTTACCCTCCTTAAAGCAATCCTCTGAACCATGAGTAGCTTGTGGAGATTTAAACTCTCCCTTTAGAATTACTGATAGGGTTGGTGGTTCTCATGTTTCTCTAAATGAAATTAGACCTATTAACATGGCCAGTTCCAGTTCTGATTTACTTGAAATGAAAACTGTAGGAGTTGAATTCACTTGGAATAATAAAAAGCATGATGGTCCTAGAATGTTCTCTAAAATTGATCATACTTTTTGTAATGTTAGTGCTCTTAACAAGTGGCCTACCTCATATAATGAGTTCTTGCTTCTTATATTATTCGATCACACCCATCAATTACTTCATATTTATGAGAAAATTCATGTTAGGAAACCAAACTTTAAAATTTTCAATTACTGATTTATGAAACTGATTTTGATGATACTGTTAATGCTGTGTGGATGAGCCCTTGTTATGGCAATCCAATTTTTTTTCTTCACAGAAAACTGAAAACACTTAAAGATGCTCTTAAGCTTTGGGCAAGAAATAGGTTTGGAGGTGGTAGCTTACTCTCTAGCATGTGGTTTCATCAGCTAACTCACATCCAAAATCAAATGCGTAATAATCCAACTGATGGCATGCTTGCTCATTTAGAGCCTGATATTTATCTGGAACATATCAATGCTCTTCAAACTGAAGCACAAATGAAAAAGTAGAAGACCAGGATGCGCTGGTTTGAGGATGGTGATCGTAATTCTGCATATTTCCGTGCTGCGTCAAAAGCTAAGCAAAAAAATTCGAATATTCATCAAGTGATTGATAGCAACAGCCTGGTACACACTAGTATGTCTGCTATTCAGAATGCTTTTATGTATTATTTTTCTAAACTTTTTGGCAATGAGCATGATTTCTGTCTGCAACTTGATAGCATCAATCCATACTTGCTTCCTAAAATTACTGATATTCATTGTGATAATCTCACTGCTCCTATTACTGATCTTGAAATAAAAGAGGTTGTTCTCTCTCTTAACTCGAATTCTTCGGGTGGTCCGGATGGATTTAATGCTAAATTCTACACGCGCTGTTGGAATTCGATCAGCTTTGATGTTTGTAGGGCAGTAAAACATTTTTTTCTTAGAACGACATTGATGGGCTCATACAATAACACGATTATTGCCCTCATTCCAAAGCATGAAAATGCCAACAATGTCAATGAATATAGGCCTATATCGTGTAGTAATACTATTTATAAGTGTATAGCTAAAATATTGGCAAATAGACTGAAAGCTAGTTTGCCTTTTATAATTTTTCAAAATCAATCAGCTTTTCTTCCTAAACGTAACATCCTCGATAATGTATTATTAGGGCATGAGCTTATTAAGGGTTATGATACCTAGCACATCTCTCCCCATGCTATGATAAAACTTGATATCAAGAAAGCGTTCGACTCCATTCAGTGGCAGTCTATTATTCATAATTTGAGTTATATGAATTTTCCTGCTAAGTTTACTGCTTGGACTTATGAATGCATTAGTATTGTGCATTACTCCGTCAACGTCAATGGTGACTTGCCTGGCTTCTTCGGTAGCAAACAAGGTATACGACAAGGAGATCCCATCTCTTCTTATCTCTTTATTACTGTGATGGAGCTCTTAACAAGTATGTTAAACCACCTTGTCGATGAAAAACTTTTTGAATTACATCCGAAATGCAAGAACCCTCGTATTACCGCATTGATGTTTGCCGACGACTTGATTATTTTTTGTAAACCTGATGATAATACCCTTGTTAACATCATGAACACCCTTTAGTTAATTTTATTTAATGACTGATCTTAAAATAAATTATGAAAAATCCGATATTATGATAGGCGGTGTTGATGATTTAAGGAAACAACACATCCACGTTTTAACTGGCTTGCGTATTAACGACACTAATACATCTTATCTGGGGTTACCTCTTGCTACATCTAGAATTACTACAACTCAATGTTTGCCAATATATGACAAAATCACTAAAAAACATGAGTGCTGGTCTAACCAAATGCTTAGTAAAGCGGGTAGAATTACTCTTGTGAAGTCATTTATTATTGCGATGCAAATTTATTGGGTGAGAACTTATGTACTCCCCAAAAAACTGCTATGCATGATTAAGACATCATTCATGAGATTTATTTGGAAGGTCAATATACATACTAAATGTTTGTCACCAACATCTTACAGAATCTTGAAAAACCCATTAATAAAGGTAGTCTTGGGATTTTTAACATGATATTATGGAACCAGGCTGCTTTCACTCAGCACATTAATTATACCATTTGTCATAAGCAAAGTCTATGGGTGCAATGGTCTTATGAACATGTTATTAAAAGTAACTCTTTCTGGACCATGCCATCATTGCAATAACACAATTGGCCTTGGAAATCTCTACTTAAGCTGAGAGCTAAAATTCTTCCTCTTTTTAAATATGGTTGTAATTCTTTTCCTGTCATCCATATTTGGACTGATCCATGGGTTGATTTTGGTGTTATCATTAGTGATGCTGATACTTATATGGAGAGGTTGCAGTCTGGTGTTCCTCTGGCTAGTTATGTTCAGGACATTTTTAATGGCAATCTTGTGAGGCTGCCGAGCTCCACTAATAAAAACACCAATGATCTATAGCATAGAATTCAAACAACGGCCTCCAAAGGCTTTGATAATGGTGATGCAATATGGAACAGCGTAGGTGAGCAGTTCCACATTAGTAATGTTTATAAATTCTTGCATAGTATTTCAGCTATGGATAATTGCAGTGTATACAAAGCTATTTGGCGAATGGACCACTGCGCTAAGGAAAACCTTACTTTGTGGAAAGTAGATGCTGGAGCTCTTCTAACAAGAGATAAACTTGCTACCTACGGTATTTTGGTGGATGCAAAGTGTCTCTATTGCCAAAATCATGATGAAAGCACCATACATCTCTTCTTCCAGTGTGATGTCACAAATACCTTCTGGCGAGATACTTTGTTGCAAATTGATGATCGTGGCTGTGCTTACACTGAAAACAATGCATGGTATAGAATATGAAGAAAAATTTGATGAAGGAGTGACAAATCGAGGATCTTTTGCTACGTTTTGAAGAAGATCGTCAACAACATTTGGAGATAACGCAACGTGAGAGTTTTTGATGTCAATAAAGCGATGAATTTCGGTCAATGGAAGAAATTTGTTTGGCGCAACATTAGGGATAGGCTTAAATTTTTGAAATTCGCTTATGACCCTGGTATTTTTGGCTAAGCTCTTTGCTTGTTATGTACATATGTGTCTTGTGTTAGTCTCCTTTAGTCACTGATAAGCCGTGTAACCACCATGTTTCTCTTTGTATTTTTCTCTCTCCTTGTGCAGCTTTGTAATCGTCTTTTGTATATCAATATAATGGTAAAGGGCCATTTAACCCCCGTCGGCTTTGCAAAAAAAAAAAGATGTTCTGCTTTATTTATGTTCTGTTTGTTTTGTATTTCGTCCGTAACTTTTTCATACGGACTCCGTTCACGAAACTCCAAGCATGAAAGTTGACCAAAATGCCGAGACGATCGCATCAGTTAAAATTTCGTGGTTAAATTCCATCATTTGCAGAATTTTCTAGTTTTGAAATTCTAATCATTAATTCCTATTGCCAAAATTTTCGGGTTGTTACATTATGTTAATGCTGACTAAATGATCGAAAAATATTGAGTGACCGGTAAGACCGTCTAGGATCTTAAGTGATTGGGAGATTCCACACTATCTAACATTCGATAGTGAGGCGTTAAATGACGAAGGATGCGCATGTGAATATATAAACTCCGAAATTAGGATTCCTGTAATGACCCGCATTTTTAGCGATGTAATAATTAATTTATTTAATTATTTAAATAATGATTTAGAAAATATAATGGTTGTTTAATTAATTAATAGTGAATATTTAATTAAAATAATAATTAAATAATATATTTAATTCTGAAATAATCAGAATTGGCTGAAATGGCGATATGGTGTGAATTGGGCAATTCAAAATATATAATTCAGTTTAGAGTTGGATTATATCAACGAATATATTTAATTAACGTTAGTCGAGCGTATAATTTATATTATAATTATAATCGAGCTCGAAATGGCGCGGTAGTTCGCGATTTGGCGATTTGAACTTCAACTGAATATACAGAACCCGTTTTAAGTCGGATTTCTGTGAAACAAGAAACGTGTGGAGCTGGTGGAGTATATTTTTCTAATGGAAGAGAAAAATCTGGATTTCGTGTAACACCCCCACTTCTAGTTGAAACTAAGTCCCACATCGCGGAAAATGGATGTGTTTGGGTACTTATATAGTAGAATCCCACCACTTACTAACACCGAGGCCTTTTGAGGAACAAAACCCCACACCTATACGGTGGCTAAGTTGGGGACAATATCTGCGTGAATGGTGGTGCGGGTTGTTACAGTGGTATCAGAGCCAATACCCAGCCGGAATTGTGGCTCCAGTGTGAACCGCAACGCCTGGGTGAGGTGTTCATGAGCCAACGGGGACGTTGGGCTCTGTAGGGAGGGAGAATGTAACACCCCCACTTCTAGTTGAAACTAAGTCCCACATCGCGGAAAATGGATGTGTTTGGGTACTTATATAGTAGAATCCCACCACTTACTAACACTGAGGCCTTTTGAGGAACAAAACCCCACACCTATACGGTGGCTAAGTTGGGGACAATATCTATGTCAACGGTGGTGCGGGTTGTTACATTTCGTCGTGTAGATTTTTATTTACGTCCAAATCAAATTTTAGAAAAGTCGCTGTGAAATTCCTTTATAATTTGCAACGCTTTATTTACATTATAAAAGGAATTTCAATATAAATTGAATATCGATAAATTTGGAAGTTTGGAATATCGAGTATAAACTCTGATATGATTTTTCTGGAGCTGAATGATATCGTATATGAAGATATATGATAATATTAAATTATTAATATTAAATTTAATTATATTTAAATATATTTATATATTTAAAAGGGCTATTTCGAGCTTTAAAAATAGCAACTTTTGCAAACGACCTCGGAATTCAACGAAACTAATTTTGTTGAATCCGCAATGTCAAATTATTGTTAGATGTGAAGTTTCTTGATTTTTAGATTCAGTATGTGGCCGTACGGATTTTTAGAGTGAAAAACAGTCAGTATTTTGATGGTCAAAAATACGCTGTGTGAGCAAACGAAGTCAGAATTCGACGAAACCAGTTTCGTTGGGACCGTAATGTCAAACTGAAGGTGTGTGTCAATTTTCATGAATTTTGGATATCGTATGTGGTCATAGAGATTTTTAAAGACAAATTTTGATAGCGTTGTATTATAAATTAATATAATATTAGAATAAAAAAATATATTTCTCTTCTATAAATATGCTTCTACACTTCACTAAACCCTAAGCAAATTTTCCCTCAGGTCAAAACCATACTGCCGCCACCGAAAACAAATTAAACAGCAAATATCGAAGTTGGAAAATCAAAAGAAAACAAGATAAAATCTCTTAAATTTCGAAACTTGTATTGTTAGACTCACGAGAGCTTGAACTTCAATCGGGTACCATTCATTTATGTTGCGATTGTGTTCTGAGGTGCTCCATTTTCGAGCAGCGACGGTAGGGCTTGGTTTTTCGAGCAATGGGAGAAGTTGTAGGTCGGTTTGAATGTGTTTTCGGAATAAGAATGGAAAGTGGAGTTTGCAGTGAAAGTTTTGGGTGATTCCGTCGTTGTTGGTGCTGCTGTTTCGATGTACGGTGAGCAAAAAGGGGCGGCGATGGATTTCAATTCTTAAAGTCGAGCTCGATGATTTTGGGTTCTGGGAGATGGAGATTTCAAAGGGGGGTTGAACGGAAATGGTTTCGGAGGATTTCGTGATGGAATGGAGGAGGAAGGGGCGTGTGATGAAGTTGGAAATGGCCGGTTTTTCTAACTGGAGCCCGTGTTTTAAATTTAGGGAAGGAGGTCACTGTTCATTTCGGCTATTGGGCCTTAGTTCAAAAGTTAAGCCCAATTAATTTAATATCCATGTTTTAATAATCTTAAAAATGTACGTTTACTTGTATAACTCGCAACTTTGTCATACGGTATCAGAATTCAGCGAAACAAGATCCGTTGGGATCGTATGGACGGTGGCTACCCAATGGAACTGACTGGGAGCGGATTGGAGCTCGTTTGAACTTATGGCAAAATAAATTGTTTGATTCAAATCAGACAACAGCTTATCGTTCTTTAACGATGAACTGCCAAAGTGAGTAAAACTCACCAACTCTGAACAGTTCTATTTTTATAACGTATTCTTAGAACTGATAATTATCTATTGATTGCTGTGTGTTGATTTGGTTGATTGAACTGCTAGTCAGTTAGTTGAAAATATATATATATATATATACCATTAAAGATATATATATTGATGTTGCTTATCAGAACATTTCGTACTGAAATGAAGTTTGTGTTAATTATACGGTTTGACCTCTGTGATGCAGGGAAACAGGTTGGAGGGACCCAACTGGGTTCCTCAATATATAAAATACTATTTTGTTTCATGTATTGAAATATATGATGTGATATATAATCTGTTGTCTATATATGTGTTTGGACGATATTGATCATCGTGATTTGATATGTTGAATACCATAGCATACCGGAATGTTAAAAAGGGAATTTTCAAAAATGAATATTAAAAATAAATTATTTATAAAATCAAAGGATTTTATAAAAGAGAAAATATTTATAAAATCAAAGAAGATTTTATAAAAAGGAAATTTATTTATAAATGGAATATTTATAAATAGGAGATAATTAGAAAGAAGAATATTTGTAAACCATTTACAAACCAAATAGAAAGAAGAATATTAGTAAACCATTTACAAACCAAATAGAAAGGAGAATATTTGTAAACCACGTGCAAAACAAATAGGAAGAGTTATATTTGTAAAACATTTACAAATAGGACTGAAAGAAATTATTTATTCAGAAAATAGATAAGGATGAAAAGGCGAATTATTTGAGAAATAAATAGGAAAGATAAAGGAAATATTTATGTGTTAAATAAATAGAGTTAAAAAGGGAAATTTATTTATAACGGAATAGGATGTTATAAAAGGGAAAACGTTATAAAAAGGAAACCGTTATAAAAAGGAAAACGTTTTTAAAAGGAAATCATTTTTAAAGTGAAGAACCGTTATTAAAAGTAAATCTTTTTAAATGAATAAACGTTATTGTTGACCCGCTTTCTGCTCAAAGCAGTCACACATGGAATTTCTTCTCAACAATGCGCTCAAGTATTGGAAATATCGTCAGAAGACAGGCAGCGATTTGGTCAAAGTCGCATCACAAACAAAGAACTGCACGGAACTCCTATCAGATGACCTTTTCTGGGCCCGAAAACAGCAGTTACGGTGCTATGCACCGTAAACCTTGTAGGCCTCTGAATGAGCTTCAGTTTGAGCTTTGGTTTGGCTCAATCGGACTTACGGTTTGAAAGTTACGTCCGTTTCCGTGAACACGCGCAGAACCGGGAACTTGAACATTGGAAATCTAGAAACCGGTTCGGATCGGTGGTAGGAAGACCCGATCCAACTGAGTATCACAAACCAGCTTGACACGGTTCCCATTCTCATCAGTCCAGATCGGATCGGAGGAGGAAAACCCGATCCGCTCCACCTTCGATGCACAGGAGTACCCTAAGCCTTTGGATTGAAGACACAAACTCGGTCCGGGTCGGAGGTCCGAACCGACCCCCCCCCCCCCCCCCCCGCACCTGCTCAGACGCAACAGCTTTGACCTGTTCTTTAGCCATAACCGTCTCCTACTTATCCGGATCGGCTGCCACCTGTCCTAGCACGATCTGAAGACCCACTACTCCATTATCTCCGAGATGGTCTCGATGCCCGCCACGTGTCCACCCGGTCTGATCCGATTCGGGGCTCCCAGGGCCTTCTCCACGCCTATAAATACACCATGAGATGGTCATTTCAAGGGACTTTTGGCTCTTCTCCATTGGAGCTTCCTCCATTACAATAGTGCAAGGACTTTGTGCTTCCAAAATCATTCTAACACGAGGCTATCGTGTATAAATTCACTCTCTAATCTCCTCTTTCATACTGTAAACACGAGGATTTCGTGTATAATCCGCAAACAAACAGCATTGTAATAGTTTTCTTAGGATTTAAGAAACTATAAAGTGGACGTAGGCTTGGATTGAGCCGAACCACTATAAAAATCTCGTGTGTTCCCTGTGATTTACTGCTTTTTCTGCATTATTTCTGTGATTGTGAGGATTTCACACTGAATTTGGGTGTTAGGCCCAATTTTCGGTCTAACAGTTATAAAAAGGGAAATCTTTATAAGGAAAAAGAGTTAATTCAAGGAATTTATCAAAGGAGATAATTCAAAAGGAATAATTCAAAGGAATAATTAAACGGAATATTTCAAAGGAGTTAATCAAAAAGGAGTTGAATCAAATAAGTTATTCAATAAGAGTTAACCAATTAGAGTTAATCAGTTAGAGTTAACCAGTTAGAGTTAATCAGTTAGAGTTAACCGGTTAGAGTTAATCAGTTAGAGTTAACCAGTTAGAGTTAATCAGTTAGAGTTAACCAGTTAGAGTTAACCAGTTAGAGTTAATCAGTTAAATTTAACCAGTTAGAGTTAATCAGTTAGAGTTAATCAGTTAGAGTTAATCAGTAGAGTTAATAAGTTAGAGTTAACCAGTTAAAGTTAATTAGTTAGAGTTAACCAGTTAAAGTTAATCAGTTAGAGTTAATTAATTAGAGTTAATTCAAATGAGATGCCATTTAGCACGACTGCTAGCGAAATTCGCAGGGCTGTAGATAACCTAAGACGGTCGGATGTTTCCTGAGGGAATTAGGCGTAACCATTGTGATCGCTGCGATCTAGAGTCAAACGAATGGAGTTAAATCGAATATTATTTATTCGATAGGAGTTAACCAAGTTGAGTTAAATAAGTTAAGTTAGTCAAGTTGAGTTAATCGAGTATGGTTAGTCAAACCAAGTTAGTCGAATCGAGCGGGTCAAACCAAGTTAGTCGAGCCTAGTTAATCGAATCGAGTTGGTCGAACCAAGTTAGTCAAGTCGAGTTAGTCATGTCGAGTTAGTCGAGTCAAGTTAAGTTAGTCGAGTTAGTCGAGTTAAGTTCATCGGGCCGAGTTAATCGAATATGGTTCGTCGAGTCGAGTAAATAGAATGTAGTTATTCGAGAGGAGTTAATCCAATTTAGTTATTCGAATAGAGTTAAAGGAGTATCGAATATAGTTTATTCGAGTAGGGTTAAAGGAAAGGGTATCGATTAGTTTAATCGAAATGGAGTATTCGAATATAAGTTATTCGAAAGGAGATTATCGAATATAGCGTATTCGAAAGAAAGAGATCGAATAAGTTATTCGAAGTGAGTTAATAGAATATAAGTTATTCGAAGTGAGTTAATCGAATATAGGTTATTTGAAGAAGAATTAATCAAATAGAAATTACACGAAAGAGGGTTACGTCGAATTCAATTATATCGAATTTGGGAAAGTACTTATACTTTCCGGTGTTTAAATCAAGAATTTATTTATTTATAAATTAGGTGTTTATTTATTTATTCACATTAAAGAATAAAAGTTATAATTGAAGTTAGATATTTCGAAAGTAGGGATTATAACGTTATCGTTATGACCGATGTTTTCAATAAAGAAGTGGATTCGTAAATTGAATCCGAGAGAGACGTAAGGAAGTTTGTTAAAGATTTAAAGGATAAACTTTGATTATTTCGAAGTTAAAACGTTGTTCAGTTAAGGTCTGAGAGGTAATTATACCCCAACTTGATTGACTTCCTTCTTAACTAAGGAATGGTAAGGTTTGGCAGTGAAGGAGTTTTGGAAATCTTTTCCAAATGAGAATCAAAAATGTTTTCTGATAATAGAAAATAAGAATTTAGAATATATGGAAACAAGAGATAAGTAAATTAATGAACTAAAGAGATAAATGTTAAATGATGATTGATCGATATGATTTCCATTTGGAAATAATATCGTTGTTTGCACACGAGTTTTTCTTTGATAGTTAAAATCACAGACTATCAAATGTTTTGACCATTTTACGTTGTTAATATGGAGAGACCGGTTGGATTATTATCCGAAGAACCACTCCGTATTGGCATAAGCGTTGAGAATCAAGTATGCTGAATATATTGAAGACGGAGTAAAGTGCAAGGGTTGTTGTATAAATCTTAGATAACGATGGCCTAAGATGGATGTACTGAATAGTGCCTTCGGTTCGTCCAGTCCCAGGACAACTTTTATGGACGAATGTCTGACAGAGTATTCCTAACGAATCATATATGTTGATCTCTTCAACGTATTACGTTTGGTGGCAGAGGAATTCGTTTCTCTTAGCTTCATACCCGTGATACCGTTAAGGAAATCGATAATGATTTGGCGGGTATGACGATGTGGTATTCCAAGTAAATGAAGATATGATATGAAAAAAAAATAAGCATAGCTTCTAGCCTCACATCTGGTAATGACAGAAATCGGGCAGGCAGCATGGCTAAGTCGGTCGCTCTGAACTAGGATATATAAACACCTATCTAGAGAATATTCATTTGCTTCTTAAATCTATCAATGCTGTCCCATATATATATATATATATATATATATATATATATATATATATATATATATATATATACGGGAACGGTTGCTGATCCCAACCGTTGGTGATATACATTCGATATACCCAAGTGGAATGAGTGGTCGGTCATGTGTGGCTGAGTTGCAAGATGTTCTTGTTGAACTCCAGTGTATCGTTCCTAGAGTACACTGATCGGAAGGTGGTTCCATACCTTGTCATAGTTGGAAATCCAATCATCCAATAAGTGCCCGCGGTTTATGATTATACATTATATATGTAGAGCGTGAGATGCAAGCGTTTCTGCTAGATTGATATCTGTTTGTACCTATACATTATTATAATATCAGAAGGATATTGTTTACAAAGTTGTTTGGATTCTCATAAGGGAAAAACTCATTCCGTTATATGGCATGGTCTTATGAGATATCGTTTACTTGTTCAAACTGTTTTAAACTGTTTTACTCATACCAGTCCCATGACTGACCCAGAGTTTATTTTGTTTTGTTTTCCCTAAACTCTTGGGTGCCCAATTTTGTACGGGAAGTCAAGTAGTCGGGATTTACAGATGCTTGAAGAGCTGGAGCAGGAGGCTTCAAGATTTTACAGCTATCGTTTTTCCGCTGTGTTATAAGTGCTGTACTCTGATAAGTGCTATTGTATATATAACTGTTTGTATTTCAAAAGTTATGTTATATTTTATTCGTTCTGCTGTGAGATTCGTGTTTACTCTGATGTTGATGTTCTTCTTCTTCTTCTTCTATTCTATAAGTTTTATCTTATCTATCCTCACCCTCTATTTTCTTTCTATTAGTTCCCTGGTTTTCAGTTTAATTTGGGGTTGGACTTGTGTTTTTGGTCAGCTCAAATTGGACCGGATTTTCGGGTCACTACAGTTGGTATTAGAGCTTAAGGTTAAGTATTACCTTGGCTCTGTGGCGTAACTCAGTAAAGATGGGATTAGTAATATCCTAGATTGAGTTTGAGTGTATATATACGAGCGCATATTTTTTATTCAATATAAAGTGATTTTATATTGTGGAGATTTATTGGTTGAGTCGTTTATGAGTTCTGGTCGATCAGTTTGATCCACTGTATCGGTAGGAGTTTTATAAACACTTGAATACGATAAACCAACATGGTGTGTTTTGAAAAGAGGGTAAATGAAATAATTTCACCCAAAATATATTTTATATATATTGGAAATATTGTATTGGATGTGTTGTTGTTATTATAATCGAATGAGATTATAAAGTGAAATGGTTATAAATAACCAATTAGAATTCATATAGGTGTAACATATGAAATAAGATGAATTAAATATGAATTTAAATCAGATTTGAATTTAAAATAAGGAAATTTTAAGTTCCTGGGAGATTTTGAAAACGTTTTTCAAACTGAAAGTGATATAGTATTGAACTCACTTCGATTGCTGGAAAATAATTTCGATGATGATCCGGACTTCGTTGGTGTGATTTTCGAGTTGGTAAGTGATGGATTACTACCAAAGATTTGGTTTTTGAAATGTTTGAGAAAACAAGTTATTTAGAAATTCAAAGGTTTTGAATGGGTATTATGATTTCAAATTGATTTGAAATATACCCAGGAATTTAAATTATGGAATTTAAATTTAACTTATGAAGTTAAATAAAATAAGATGGTAAAAATAAATTAAAATTTAGCTTGAACTAAGTTAAGTAAAAACTGATTGAATTGGGAATAATCTGGAATTAACTTGGATTAATAAGTTAAGAGTTTGAAATCGAGAATGGAACTCGAGTGGAAATAGAATTTGACTTAGGTATAAGAGAATGATTTGGTTTTGAGAATGAACTGATTGGAGATCAAGTTGGTAATGCATTGTTATATGCAGAAGTGGTAATGAATAGTAGGGATATACTGATAAGCCCGACAAAAAGGTACAAGTTTGTATTTCACATGAGTTTGGTGATTTTATGAGCCGAATTGGCAAGCCGCTTGGCGTTTTGATTTTCTTTTGGGTTGGAGAAGGCCTAGAGAGGCGAGTTGTGGTTTGACGTATATGCCGGTACAAAGGAGACGCTGGCGAAATTTTCCGAAAATTTAAGGCGTTAGAAATTTTTTAGAATTTTTGAAAATTTTAATTAGTCGGAATGAAGTAATATTTTAATTGGAATTAAATGGTTCAGTTAAAAAAGAAGTTGAGAAGTAAACCAAACGATATTTGAATCTAGTTAGCAGAGTGGTAGCATTTTCCTAGCTTAGCAATTTCGAGGACGAAATTATTTTAAGTGGGGAAGAATGTAATGACCCGCATTTTTAGCGATGTAATAATTAATTTATTTAATTGTTTAAATAGTGATTTAGATAATATAATGGTTGTTTAATTAATTAATAGTGAATATTTAATTAAAATAATAATTAAATAATATATTTAATTCAGAAATAATCAGAATTGGCTGAAATGACGATATGGTGTGAATTGGGAAATTCAAAATATATAATTCAGTTTAGAGTTGGATTATATCAACGAATACATTTAATTAACGATGGTCGAGCGTATAATTTATATTATAATTATAATCGAGCTCGAAATGGCGTGGCAGTTCGCGATTTGGCGATTTGAACTTCAACTGAATATACAGAAGCCGTTTTAAGTCGGATTTCTGTGAAACAAGAAACATGTGGAGCTGGTGTAGTATATTTTTCTAATGGAAGAGAAAAATCTGGATTTCGTCGTGTTATTTTGATTTACGCCCAAATCAAATTTCAGAAAAGTCGCTGTGAAATTCCTTTATAATTTGCATTGCTTTATTTACGTTATAAAAGGAATTTCAATATAAATTGAATATCGGTAAATCTTGAAGTTTGGAATATCGAGTATAAACTCTGATATGATTTTTCTGGAGCTAAATGATATCGGATATGAAGATATACGATAATATTAAATTATTAATATTAAATTTAATTATATTTAAATATATTTATATATTTAAAAGGGCTATTTCGAGCTTTAAAAATAGTAACTTTTGCAAACGACCTCGGAATTCGATGAAACTAATTTTTTTGGATCTGCGATGTCAAATTATTGTTAGATGTGACATTTCGTGATTTTTAGAGTCCGTATGTGGCCGTATGGATTTTTAGAGTGAAAAATAGCCAGTATTTTTACGGTTAAAAATACGCTGTGTGAGGAAACGAAGTCGGAATTCGACGGAACCAGTTTCGTTGGGACCGTAATGTCAAACTGAAGGTGTGTGTCAATTTTCATGATTTTTAGATATCGTATGTGGTCATAGAGATTTTTAAGGACAAATTTTGATAGCGTTGTATTATAAATTAATATAATATTAGAATTAAAAAAAATATTTCTCTTCTATAAATATGCTTCTACACTTCACTAAACCCTAAGCAAATTTTCCCTCAGAAAACCATACTGCCGCCACCGAAAACAAATTAAACAGCAAATATCGAAGTGGGAAAATCAAAAGAAAACAAGATAAAATCTCTTAAATCTCGAAACTTGTACTGTTAGACTCACGAGAGCTTGAACTTCAATCGGGTACCATTATTTTATGTTGCGATTGTGTTCAGAGGTGCTCCATCTTTGAGCAGCAACGTTAGGGCTTGGTTTTTCGAGCAATGGGAGAAGTTGTAGGTCGATTTGAATGTGTTTTTCGGAATAAGAATGGAAAGTGGAGTTTGCGGTGAAAGTTTTGGGTGATTCTGTCGTTGTTGGTGTCGATGTTTCGATGTACGGTAAGAAAAAAGGGGCGGCGATGGATTTCAATTCCTAAAGTCGAGCTCGATGATTTTCGATTCTGGGAGATGGAGATTTCGAAGGGGGGTTGAACGGAAATGGTTTCGGAGGATTTCGTGATGGAATGGAGGAGGAAGGGGCGTGCGATGAAGTTGGAAATGGCCGGTTTTTCTAACTGGAGCTCGCGTTTTAAATTTGGGGAAGGAGGTCACTGTTCATTTCGGGTATTGGGCCTTAGTTCAAAAGTTAAGCCCATTTAATTTAATACCCATGTTTTAATATTCTTAAAAATGTATGTTTACTTGTATAACTCGCAACTTTGTCATACGGTATCAGAATTCAGCGAAACAAGATCCGTTGGGATCGTACAGACGGTGGCTACCCAATGGAACTGACTGGGAGCGGATTGGAGCTCGTTTGAATTTATGGAAAAATAAATTGTTTGATTCGAATCAAACAACAGTTTATCGTTCTTTAACAATGAACTGCCAAAGTGAGTAAAACTCACCAACTCTGAACAGTTCTATTTTTATAACGTATTCTTAGAACTGATAATTATCTGTTGATTGCAGTGTGTTGATTTGGTTGATTCAACTGCTAGTCAGTTAGTTGAAAATATATATATATACCGTTAAATATATATATATATATATATATATATATATATATATATATATATATTGATGTTGCTTATCAAAACATTTCATACTGAAATGAAGTTGGTGTTAATTATATGGTTTAACATCTGTGATGCAGGGAAACAGGTTAGAGGGACCCAACTGGGTTCCTCAATATATAAAATACTGTTTTGTTTCTTGTATTGAAATATATGATTTGATATATAATCTGTTGTCGATTATATGTGTTTGGACGATATTGATCATCGTGATTTGATATGTTGAATACCATAACATACCGGAATGTTAAAAAGGGAATTTTCAAAAATGAATATTGAAAATAAATTATTTATAAAATCAAAGGATTTTATAAAAGAGAAAATATTTATAAAATCAAAGAAGATTTTTATAAAAAGGAAATTTATTTATAAATGGAATATTTATAAATAGGAGATAATTAGAAAGAAGAATATTTGTAAACCGTTTACAAACCAAATAGAAAGAAGAATATTTGTAAAACATTTACAAACCAAATAGAAAGGAGAATATTTGTAAACCATGTGCAAAACAAATAGGAAGAGGAATATTTGTAAAACATTTACAAATAGGACTGAAAGAGAATTATTTATTCAGAAAATAAATAAGGATGAAAAGGGGAATTATTTGAGAAATAAATAGGAAAGATAAAGGAAATATTTATGTGTTAAATAAGTAGAGTTAAAAAGGGAAATTTATTTATAATGGAATAGGATGTTATAAAAGGGAAAACGTTATAAAAAGGAAACCGTTATAAAAAGGAAAATGTTATTAAAAGGAAATCATTTTTAAAGTGAAGAACCGTTATTAAAAGTAAATCTTTTTAAATAAACGTTATAAAAAGGGAAATCTTTATAAGGCAAAAGACTTAATTCAAGGAATTTATCAAAGGAGATAATTCAAAAGGAATAATTCAAAGGAATATTTCAAAGGAGTTAATCAAAAAGGATTTGAATCAAATAAGTTATTCAATAAGAGTTAACCAGTTAGAGTTAATCAGTTAGAGTTAACCAGTTAGAGTTAATCAGTTAGAGTTAACCAGTTAGAGTTAATCAGTTAGAGTTAACCAGTTAGAGTTAATCAGTTAGAGTTAACCAGTTAGAGTTATCCAGTTAGAGTTAACCAGTTAGAGTTAATCAGTTAAAGTTAACCAGTTAGAGTTAATCAGTTAGAGTTAATCAGTTAGAGTTAACCAGTTCGAGTTAACCAGTTGGAGTTAACCAGTTAGAGTTAATCAGTTAGAGTTAACCAGTTAGAGTTAATCAGTTAGAGTTAATCAACTAGAGTTAATCCAAATGAGATGCCATTTAGCACGACTGCTAGCGAAATTCGCAGGGTTGCAGATAACCTAAGACGGTCGGATGTTTCCGGAGGGAATCAGGCATAACCATTGTGATCGCTGCGATCTAGAGTCAAGCGAATGGAGTTAAATCGAGTATTATTTATTCGATAGGAGTTAACCAAGTTGAGTTAAATAAGTTAAGTTAGTCAAGTTGAGTTAATCGAGTATGGTCAGTCAAACCAAGTTAGTCGAATCGAGTGGGCCGAACCAAGTTAGTCGAGCCTAGTTAATCGAATCGAGTGGGTCGAACCAAGTTAGTCGAGTTAGTCGAGTCGAGTTAGTCAAGTCGAGTTAGTCGAGTCAAGTTAGTCGAGTCATGTAGTGACCCGAAAATCCGGTCCAATTTGAGCTGACTAAATAACACAAGTCCAACCCCAAATTGCACTAGAAATTCAAGAAACTAATAGAAAGAAGACAGAGGGTGAGAATAGATAAGGTAGAACTAATAGAATAGAAGAAGAAGAACATCATCATCAGAGTAAACACGAATCTCACAGCGGAACGAATAAAATATAACATAACTTTTGAAATACAAACAGTTATATATATACAATAGCACTTATCAGAGTGCACCACTTACAACAACAGCGGAAATAATAATAGCTATAGAATCCTGAAGCCTCCTGCTCCAAGCTCTCCAAGTGTATCTGTAAAATCCCGACTACTTGACTGCCCGTACAAATTTAGGCACCCAAGAGTTTAGGGAAAACAACAAAGTAAACTCCGGGTCAGTCATGGGACTGGTATGAGTAAAACAGTTTAAAACAGTTTGAACGAGTAAATGATATCTCATAAGACCACGCCGCATAACGGAACGGTTTTTTCCCTTATGAGAATCCAAACAACTTTGTAAACAATATCATTCTGATATTATAATAATGTCTAAATACAATTAGATATCAATCTAGTAGAAACGCTTTCATCTCACGTTCTACATAATTAGTATACAATCAAAACCGCAAGCACGTATTGGGTAATGGATTTCCAACTATGACAAGGTATGGAACCACCTTCCGATCAGTGTACTCTAGGAACGATACACTGGAGTTCAACAAGAACATCTTGCAACTCAGCCACACATGACCGACCACTCATTTCGCTTGGGTGTATCGAATGTACATCACCAACGGTTGGGATCAGCAACCGTTCCCGTATATATATATGGGACAACATTGATAGATTAAAGAAACAAATGAATATTCACTAGATAGGTGATTATACACCCTACTTCGGTGCGACCGACTTAGCCATGCTGCCTGCCCGATTTCTGTCATTTACCGGATGTGAGGCTAGAAGCTACGCCTATCTTTTTACACGTCATATCTTCATTCACTTAGAATGTCACATCGTCATACCCTTTAAATTACAAATTGATTTCCCCAAAAATACCACGGGTATAAGCTAAGAGAAACGAATTCCTCCGCCACCAACGTAAATACGTTTGAAACGATCAACTTCCGTGATCTACCAGATATACTCTGTCAGACCTTCGTCCATACAAGTTGTCATGGGACTGGACAAACCGAAGGCACTATTCAGTACATCCATCTTAGGCACTGTTATCTAAGACTTATACAATTGACCTTGCATTTTACTCCGTCTTCAATTATATTTGGCATATATGATTCGCAACGCTTATGCCAATACAGAGTGGTTCTTCGGATAACAATCCAACCGGTCTCTCCATATTAACAACGTTAAAATGGTCAAAACTTTGATAGTCGATGATTTAACTATCAAATGAAAAATGTCCGTGTGCAGACAACGATCTTATTTCCAAATGGAAATATCGATCCAATCATCAACCATATATATGTATATATATATATATATATATATTCACATTCCTTTATTTTCTATGTTTAGAAAATATACGTTAACACTGGAAAACATTTCCATAACTTATTTACGTATCATTATTCTTCCACAACTATCAGTCTCTAACTGTGAACTAGTATGAGAACAATTTCCCAAGTATCAATCCCAAAGGCCGAAACCAACATCAGATAGACACTTAGAAAACCATTCAACTTAACAAGTCTCCAGTCAGTTTCTGATTTCTTTATTTGATTACAGTTCTGATTCTGATTTGGAAAACATTTCCAAAACTTCTTAACTTAGATTTAAACAGATGTTTAAATCAACATCGCGATGACAACTCAAACCACTATACTTATCCACTAAATTCACTTAACCACTTTCACTCTCGAACCTTAACCATTTCTAAATTAAAACGAAGTCAATCAAGTTGGGGTATAACTACCTCTCAGACCTTAACTGAACAACATTCGAATCTCGAAATAGGGTAAGCTCATCTTTTAACTCTTTAACACTTCCTTACATAACTCTCGGATTCAATTTACGAATCCAACTCCTTTACAGAATCGTTTGATTATAACAGTGGTGTTATAATTTCCTGCTTCTGAAATATAACAACTTTAATCTAACCCTTATTTCCTAACTT
Organism: Allium sativum; assembly: GCA_030737875.1. Taxonomy (NCBI): domain Eukaryota; kingdom Viridiplantae; phylum Streptophyta; class Magnoliopsida; order Asparagales; family Amaryllidaceae; genus Allium; species Allium sativum. The sequence continues at coordinate 8,694,999 of CM060912.1, forward strand.
GAATAAATAACGAACAACTAATTTATCAACCCCTATTTGGTTAACTCTTCTTCGAATAACCTATATTCGATTATCTCTCTTCGAATAAATTCTATTTGATTAACTCACTTCGAATAACTTATATTCGATTAACTCACTTCGAATAACTTATTCGATCTCTTTCTTTCGAATACACTATATTTGATTATCTCCTTTCGAATAACTTATATTCGATTAACTCGACTTGACGAACTCGACTAACTTGGTTTGACCAACTCGATTCGACTAACTTGGTTTGACTAACCATACTTGATTAACTTAACTCGACTCACTTAACTCAATTAACTTAACTCGATAATCTAACTCAATAACTTAACTCAATCATCTTGACTTGATAACTTAATTCAATTAACTTAACTCAGTCATCTTGACCTGATAACTTAACTTAGTGACTTAACTCAGTCATCTTGACTTGATAACTTAACTTAGTAACTTAACTCGATCACTCAACTCGATCCACTCCTATCGAATAACTAAATTCGATTAACTCCATTCGCTTAACTCTAGATCGCAGAGATCACAAATGGTTACACCTGATTTCCTCAGGAAACATCCGACCGCCTTAGGCTATCTGTATCCCTACGAATTTCGCTAGCAGTCGTACTAAATGGCATCTCATTTGGATTAACTCTAACTGATTAACTCTAACTGGTTAACTCTAACCGATTAACTCTAACTGATTAACTTGACTTACGTAACCCAACTGATTAACTTGACTTACTCAACCCAACTGATTAACTTGACTTACTCAATCCAACTGGTTAACTTGACTAACTTAATCCAACTGGTTAACTTGAATAATTTAACCCAACTGGTAAACTTGACTAACTTAACCCAACTGGTTAACTTGACTAACTTAACCCAACTGGTTAACTCAAACTGATTAACTCGAACTGGTTAACTTTACTGTTTAACTCTAACTGAACTGGTTAACTCTAACTGAACTGGTTAACTCTAACTGAACTGGTTAACTCTAACTGAACTGGTTAACTCTAACTGAACTGGTTAACTCTAACTGAATAACTTATTTGATTCAACTCCTTTTTGATTAACTCCTTTCGAATACCATATTCGATTAACTAACTTCGAATACCATATTCGATTAACTAACTTCGAATACCATATTCGATTAACTAACTTCGAATACCATATTCGATTAACTAACTTCGAATACCATATTCGATTAACTAACTTCGAATACCATATTCGATTAACTAACTTCGAATACCATATTCGATTAACTAACTTCGAATACCATATTCGATTAACTCCTTTCGTATAAACTATTCATTTATAAAGATTTACTTTTCGTAACGGTTCTTCACTTTACAAATGATTCCCCTTTTCAAATTCTATTTGTAAATGGTTTACAAATATTCCCTTTTTAAATTTATTCTTAAAAATATTCTAACTCCTTAAATTCCTGGAAAAATTCGCCATAACCTCCTTTGTATCGGGAGCATCGGGAAAATCCCCAAACCCGCCACACAGGCCTTTCCATTCAAAAAGAAACGGTTTGAAATTATTTCCTTTCTAAATATTTTCTATTTATAAATATACCTTATTTATAAATATTCCAATTTATAAATATTTCTTATTTTCAATATCACTTTGAAAATCCCCTTATCAACATCCCGTATGTTGTGGTATTCAACACATCAAATCACGATGATCAATAACGTCCAACCACATATAATCGACAACAAATTATATATCACATCATATAACAGAATATATGAATCAAAACAGTATTATAAATTTTGAGGAACCCAGTTGGGTCCCTCCAACCTGTTTCCCTGCATCACAAATGTTACACAGTATAATCAACATCACTTTCAGTTTGATAGTATATATTCTGATAGCAAAATCAATATATAAATATTTATCGGTTATATATATATATATATATATATATATATATATATATATATATATATATATAATTTCCACTAACTGACTAGCAGTTCAATCAATCAACCAACACACAGCAATCAACAGATGATTAACAGTTCTAAAAATACATTATAAAAATATAACTGTTCAGAGTTGGTGAGTTTTACTCACATTACGCGTTAACCGTTAAATAACGATTTACGTTAGTTGATTCTTATCAGGCAATTTATTTCGCCATAAATTGTAACGAGCTCCATTCCACCCCCGGTCAGTTCCAGTGCGTAGTGTCCGTCCATAAGGTCCCAACGCAACTTACGGTTCGTCAATCTGATATCGTACGAGATTGTTATTGATTTTACAAGTTCACGACTATTATAATTTAAATTAAAACTAAAGCTTTAATTAAAACTTGGGCTCACACACATCATAAGGCCCAACACCCTCCACGTTACCAGCCCACACTCAATCCTTTCTTCCCCAATTCATCGTGACTCCCAGGAACCAAATACAACTGACATTTTGAATCCTTTAACCCCATTTCCAAGCTTTCTACTCCATCGTTTTCCACATGGAAATCACCCAACTCCTTCGCTTCATCTCCTCTTCTTTCTCATATGCCTCTCTGTCCATTCGCACTCACGGTCTGGAACCCCACTCCAGGCTTCGACGCACGCTACAGGAAAGGTACCGACCTCCTCTTGCTCCGTTCTTCACGAAAATGATATACACAAGCTTCTCTTGGCTCACTGAATCCAAATCCAACAATCAATTTGAGTATAACGCCTCCAATTCGCCATTAACTCGAACCCTAACTCACGTTGAGAAAAACCCAGCGAACCACCAGGGCGTCGCACCCTTCTGTCGGCATACCAGAACGAAACGCAGGATGAATGAAGATCAACCAAGCTTGTTCTAGGATTTATAGATTTTTTTTTCTGATTTTATTTTGATTTCTAAAGCTCTCATTTTCTTTGTTTTGAGGATTCTAAAACTGACGGCGCAAAACTGGGTTTGAGATTAGGTCATAAGGAGTGATAATTGGTGTGTTATTTATAGGCAAAACTTTTAGGATATTTTTTCCTTGTTATTTTATTTATTTTCTTCGATCATTTGCTTTCTAAAAATCACCATGATTACATACGATACCTAAAAATCACCAAACTGGACATGTAGCTAGAGTTCGACATTACGGTCCCAACGAAACTGGTTTCGTCGAATTCCGACTTCGTATGCTCACACAGCGTATTTTTAACTGTCGAAATATTGACTGTTTCTCACTCTACAAATCCGTACGACCACACAGTGACTCTAAAAATCACGAAACTGGAAATCTAGCGACTATTTTACATTGCGGATCTAACAAAATTAGTTTCGTCGAATTCCGACTTCGTTTGCAAAACTGGCTATTTTTAAAGCTCTGAATTACCCATTTAAATATATAAATATATTTAAATAAATTAAATTAAATATTTATAAATAAATATTCTCGTCTATACTCATAGTGGGATACCATACAGCTCAGGATAAATCCTATATTTATTTCTAACTCGATATTACATCGTCAGAGTTATATCGGTGTTCGATTTCTATTTAAATCCCTATATAAAAATATAATTAAATCCTTATGGTCTGGGCGCTGCATTTCTGAGAATTTGATTTGGACATAACTCAAAATTTACACGACGAAATCCCGATATTTCTCTTCCACTAGAAAGATATACTCCACCAGCTCCACACGTTTCTTGTTTCACAGAAATCCGACTTAAAACGAACTCTGTACATTCGGTTGAAGTTCAAATCGCCAAATAGCGAACTGCCGCGCCATTTCGAGCTTGGTTTTAATTATAATATAAATTATACGCTCGATCATCGTTAATTAAATATATTCGTTAATATAATTCAACTCTAAACTGAATTATATATTTTGAATTTCCCCATTTCACACTATATCGGCATTACAGCCAATTCTGATTATTTCAGAATTAAATATATTATTTAATTATTATTTAATTAAATATTCACTATTATTTAATTAACGGCCATTATATCCTCTAAATCACTAATTATTATCTCGCTAAAAATACGGGTCATTACATTCTTCCCCCCTTAAAATAATTTCGTCCTCGAAATTGCTAAGGTAGGGGACGACCCTATCTACTGGGTAAAAATTTATCTGTTTACCTCTTATCTCCGGTTTCAACTGAACCAATTAATATCGACTAAAATATTAATTTATTCCGACTAACTAAATTTTCAAAAATCATGAAAATTTTCTAATGTCTTAAATTTTTTCAAAAATTTCGCCAGCACCTCCTTTGTACTGGTCAATATCTCAAATCACAACTCGCCTCTCTAGGCCTTCTCCAACCCAAAAGAAAATCAAACAGCCAAGCGGCTTGCCAATTCGGCTCATAAATTCCAAACTCATATGAAATATAAACTTGTACCTTTTTGTCGGGTATATCATTATATTATTTCCATCTGCTGCCAATTCAGCATATACCAAGGTTATCCCAATCAACTGCAATCACTTTTATCTCCAACCCAACCATTCGCTTATCCAAGCCAAATCACATTTCAAACTCAAACCCATTATTTATCCAACACTCATTACTTAACAATCCAATTCCATTTCTTTTAACTTGGTCAGAGTTAAATCCTAATTTACTTATTCACATTCACCATTCCAATCTCTTTAACTTCATAAGTTAAATTTTAAGTTTCAGAATTTAAATTCCTGGATTTTATTTCAAATCAATTTGAAATCATAACAACAATTCAAAACCTTTGAATTTCCGAACACCTTGTTTTCACAAACGATTTTAAAACAAAATCTTTGGTAGTAATCCGTCACTTACAACTCGAAAATGAACAACAATGATGTCATGATCATCATCGGAATCTATTTTCCAGCTATCGAAGTGAGTTCAATACTATATCACTTTCAGTTTGAAAAACGTTTTCAAAATCTCCCAGGAACTTAAAATTTCCTTATTTTAATTCCAATTCTGATTTAACTTCAGATTTACTTCATCTTATTTCATATACTTTACTTATATGAATTCTGATCAGTTATTTATAACCATTTCACTTTTATTATCTTACTCGATTATACTAACAACCAACAAAACCAATTATACTATGTTAATTTCAAAACATATCATGATGGTTCATTGTATTCGAGTGTTTAGAAACCCCTATCGATATTGTGGTGCCCCACTATCGACCAGAATTCATAAGCCACTCAACCAATAAAGCTCCACAATATAAAACAATTTTTATATCCATAACAAATACGCTCTCTCGTGTATATACACTCAACTCAGTTTAGGGTATTACTAACCCCATCTCTACTGAGTCACGCCACAGAGCCAAGGAAATACTTAACCTTAAGCTCTGATACCAACTGTAGTGACCCGAAAATCCGGTCCAATTTGAGCTGACTAAATAACACAAGTCCAACCCCAAAATGCACTAGAAATTCAAGAAACTAATAGAAAGAAGACAGAGGGTGAGAATAGATAAGGTAGAACTAATAGAATAGAAGAAGAAGAAGAACATCATCATCAGAGTAAACACGAATCTCACAGCGGAACGAATAAAATATAACATAACTTTTGAAATACAAACAGTTATATATATACAATAGCACTTATCAGAGTGCACCACTTACAACAACAGCGGAAATAATAATAGCTATAGAATCCTGAAGCCTCCTGCTCCAAGCTCTCCAAGTGTATCTGTAAAATCCCGACTACTTGACTGCCCGTACAAATTTAGGCACCCAAGAGTTTAGGGAAAACAACAAAGTAAACTCCGGGTCAGTCATGGGACTGGTATGAGTAAAACAGTTTAAAATAGTTTGAACGAGTAAACGATATCTCATAAGACCACGCCGCATAACGGAACGGGTTTTTCCCTTATGAGAATCCAAACAACTTTGTAAACAATATCATTCTGATATTATAATAATGTCTAAATACAATTAGATATCAATCTAGTAGAAACGCTTTCATCTCACGTTCTACATATATAGTATACAATCAAAACCGCAAGCACGTATTGGGTAATGGATTTCCAACTATGACAAGGTATGGAACCACCTTCCGATCAGTGTACTCTAGGAACGATACACTGGAGTTCAACAAGAACATCTTGCAACTCAGCCACACATGACCGACCACTCATTTCGCTTGAGTGTATCGAATGTACATCACCAACGGTTGGGATCAGCAACCGTTCCCGTATATATATATGGGACAGCATTGATAGATTAAAGAAACAAATGAATATTCACTAGATAGGTGATTATACACCTTACTTCGGTGCGACCGACTTAGCCATGCTGCCTGCCCGATTTCTGTCATTTACCGGATGTGAGGCTAGACGCTACGCCTATCTTTTTACACGTCATATCTTCATTCACTTAGAATGTCACATCGTCATACCCTTTAAATCACAAATTGATTTCCCCAAAAATACCACGGGTGTAAGCTAAGAGAAACGAAATCCTCCGCCACCAACGTAAATACGTTTGAAATGATCAACTTCCGTGATCTACCAGATATACTCTGTCAGACCTTCGTCCATACAAGTTGTCCTGGGACTGGACAAACCGAAGGCACTATTCAGTACATCCATCTTAGGCACTGTTATCTAAGACTTATACAATAGACCTTGCATTTTACTCCGTCTTCAATTATATTTGGCATATATGAATCGCAACGCTTATGCCAATACAGAGTGGTTCTTCGGATAACAATCCAACCGGTCTCTCCATATTAACAATGTTAAAATGGTCAAAACTTTGATAGTCGGTGATTTAACTATCAAATGAAAAATGTCCGTGTGCAAACAACGATCTTATTTCCAAATGGAAATATCGATCCAATCATCAACCATATATATATATATTCACATTCCTTTATTTTCTATGTTTAGAAAATATACGTTAACACTGGAAAACATTTCCATAACTTATTTACGTGTCATTATTCTTCCACAACTATCAGTCTCTAACTGTGAACTAGTATGAGAACAATTTCCCAAGTATCAATCCCGAAGGCCGAAACCAACATCAGATAGACACTTAGAAAACCATTCAACTTAACAAGTCTCCAGTCAGTTTCTGATTTCTTTATTTGATTACATTTCTGATTCTGATTTGGAAAACATTTCCAAAACTTCTTAACTTAGATTTAAACAGATGTTTAAATCAACATCGCGACGACAACTCAAACCACTATACTTATCCACTAAATTCACTTAACCACTTTCACTCTCGAACCTTAACCATTTCTAAATTAAAACGAAGTCAATCAAGTTGGGGTATAACTACCTCTCAGACCTTAACTGAACAACATTCAAATCTCGAAATAGGGTAAGCTCATCTTTTAACTCTTTAACACTTCCTTACGTAACTCTCGGATTCAATTTACGAATCCAACTCCTTTACAGAATCATTTGATTATAACAGTGATGTTATAATTTCCTGCTTCTGAAATATAACAACTTTAATCTAACCCTTATTTCCTAACTTGAATAAATAACGAACAACTAATTTATCAACCCCCATTTGGTTAACTCTTCTTCGAATAACCTATATTCGATTATCTCTCTTCGAATAACTTCTATTCGATTAACTCACTGCGAATAACTTATATTCGATTAACTTACTTCGAATAAATTATTCGATCTCTTTCTTTCGAATACGCTATATTTGATAATCTCCTTTCGAATAACTTATATTCGATTAACTCGACTCGACAAACTCGACTAACTTGGTTTGACCAACTCGATTCGACTAACTTGGTTTGACTAACCATACTTGATTAACTTAACTCGATTCACTTAACTCAATTAACTTAACTCGATAATCTAACTCAATAACTTAACTCAATCATCTTGACTTGATAACTTAATTCAATTAACTTAACTCAGTCATCTTGACCTGATAACTTAACTTAGTGACTTAACTCAGTCATCTTGACTTGATAACTTAACTTAGTAACTTAACTCGATCACTCAACTCGATCCACTCCTATCGAATAACTAGATTCGATTAACTCCATTCGCTTAACTCTAGATCGCAGAGATCACAAATGGTTACACCTGATTTCCTCAGGAAACATCCGACCGCCTTAGGCTATCTGTAGCCCTACGAATTTCGCTAGCAGTCGTACTAAATGGCATCTCATTTGGATTAACTCTAATTGATTAACTCTAACTGGTTAACTCTAACCGATTAACTCTAACTGATTAACTTGACTTACTTAACCCAACTGATTAACTTGACTTACTCAACCCAACTGATTAACTTGACTTACTCAATCCAACTTGTTAACTTGACTAACTTAATCCAACTGGTTAACTTGACTAACTTAACCCAACTGGTAAACTTGACTAACTTAACCCAACTGGTTAACTTGACTAACTTAACCCAACTGGTTAACTCAAACTGATTAACTCGAACTGGTTAACTCTACTGTTTAACTCTAACTGAACTGGTTAACTCTAACTGAACTGGTTAACTCTAACTGAACTGGTTAACTCTAACTGAACTGGTTAACACTAACTGAACTGGTTAACTCTAACTGAATAACTTATTTGATTCAACTCCTTTTTGATTAACTCCTTTCGAATACCATATTCGATTAACTAACTTCGAATACCATATTCGATTAACTAACTTCGAATACCATATTCGATTAACTAACTTCGAATACCATATTCGATTAACTAACTTCGAATACCATATTCGATTAACTCCTTTCGTATAAACTATTCATTTATAAAGATTTACTTTTCGTAACGGTTCTTCACTTTACAAATGATTCCCCTTTTCAAATTCTATTTGTAAATGGTTTACATATATTCCCTTTTCAAATTTATTCTTAAAAATATTCTAACTCCTTAAATTCCCGGAAAAATTCGCCATAACCTCCTTTGTATCGGGAGCATCGGGAAAATCCCCAAACCCGCCACACAGGCCTTTCCATTCAAAAAGAAACGGTTTGAAATTATTTCCTTTCTAAATATTTTCTATTTATAAATATTCCTTATTTATAAATATTCCAATTTATAAATATTTCTTATTTTCAATATCACTTTGAAAATCCCCTTATCAACATCCCGTATGTTGTGGTATTCAACACATCAAATCACGATGATCAATAACGTCCAACCACATATAATCGACAACAAATTATATATCACATCATATAACAGAATATATGAATCAAAACAGTATTATAAATATTGAGGAACCCAGTTGGGTCCCTCCAACCTGTTTCCCTGCATCACAGATGTTACACAGTATAATCAACATCACTTTCAGTTTGATAGTATATATTCTGATAGCAAAATCAATATATAAATATTTATCGATTTATATATATATATATATATAATTTCCACAAACTGACTAGCAGTTCAATCAATCAACCAACACACATCAATCAACAGATGATTAACAGTTCTAAAAATACATTATAAAAATATAACTGTTCAGAGTTGGTGAGTTTTATTCACATTACGCGTTAACCGTTAAATAACGATTTACGTTAGTTGATTCTGATCAGGCAATTTATTTCGCCATAAATTGTAACGAGCTCCATTCCACCCCCGGTCAGTTCCAGTGCGTAGTGTCCGTCCATACGGTCCCAACGCAACTTACGGTTCGTCAATCTGATATCGTACAAGATTGTTATTGATTTTACAAGTTCACGACTATTATAATTTAAATTAAAACTAAAGCTTTAATTAAAACTTGGGCTCACACACATCATAAGGCCCAACACCCTCCATGTTACCAGCCCACACTCAATCCTTTCTTCCCCAATTCGTCGTGACTCCCAGGAACCAAATACAACTGACATTTTGAATCCTTTAACCCCATTTCCAAGCTTTCTACTCCATCGTTTTCCACATGGAAATCACCCAACTCCTTCACTTCATCTCCTCTTCTTTCTCATATGCCTCTCTGTCCATTCGCACTCATGGTCTGGAACCCCACTCCAGGCTTCGACGCACGCTACAGGAAAGGTACCGACCTCCTCTTGCTCCGTTCTTCACGAAAATGATATACACAAGCTTCTCTTGGCTCACTGAATCCAAATCCAACAATCAATTCGAGTATAACGCCTCCAATTCACCATTAACTCGAACCCTAACTCACATTGAGAAAAACCCAGCGAACCACCAGGGCGTCGCACCCTTCTGTCGGCATACCAGAACGAAACGCAGGATGAATGAAGATCAACCAAGCTTGTTCTAGGATTTATAGATTTTTTTCTGATTTTATTTTGATTTCTAAAGCTCTCATTTTCTTTGTTTTGAGGATTCTAAAACTGACGGCGCAAAACTGGGTTTGAGATTAGGTCATAAGGAGTGATAGTTGGTGTGTTATTTATAGGCAAAACTTTTAGGATATTTTTTCCTTGTTATTTTATTTATTTTCTTCGATCATTTGCTTTCTAAAAATCACCATGATTACATACGATACCTAAAAATCACCAAACTGGACATGTAGCTAGAGTTCGACATTACGGTCCCAACGAAACTGGTTTCGTCGAATTCCGACTTCGTATGCTCACACAGCGTATTTTTAACTTTCGAAATACTGACTGTTTCTCACTCTAAAAATCCGTACGACCACACAGTGACTCTAAAAATCACGAAACTGGAAATCTAGCAACTATTTGACATTGCGGATCCAACAAAATTAGTTTCGTCGAATTCCGACTTCGTTTGCAAAACTGGCTATTTTTAAAGCTCTGAATTACCCATTTAAATATATAAATATATTTAAATAAATTAAATTAAATATTTATAAATAAATATTCTCGTCTATATTCACAGTGGGATACCATACAGCTCAGGATAAATCCTATATTTATTTCTAACTTGATATTACATCGTCAGAGTTATATCGGTGTTCGATTTCTATTTAAATCCCTATATAAAAATATAATTAAATCCTTATGGTCAGGGCGCTGCATTTCTGAGAATTTGATTTGGACATAACTCAAAATTTACATGACGAAATCCCGATATTTCTCTTCCACTAGAAAGATATACTCCACCAGCTCCACACGTTTCTTGTTTCACAGAAATCCGACTTAAAATGAACTCTGTACATTCGGTTGAAGTTCAAATCGCCAAATAGCGAACTGCCGCGCCATTTCGAGCTCGGTTTTAATTATAATATAAATTATACGCTCGACCATCGTTAATTAAATATATTCGTTAATATAATTCAACTCTAAACTGAATTATATATTTTGAATTTCCCCATTTCACACTATATCGGCATTACAGCCAATTCTGATTATTTTAGAATTAAATATATTATTTAATTATTATTTAATTAAATATTTACTATTATTTAATTAACGGCCATTATATCCTCTAAATCACTAATTATTATCTCGCTAAAAATACGGGTCATTACAAGTCAAGTTAAGTTAGTCGAGTTAGTCGAGTTAAGTTCGTCGAGCCGAGTTAATCAAATATGGTTCGTCGAGTCGAGTTAATCGAATGTAGTTATTCGAGAGGAGTTAATCCAATTTAGTTATTCGAATAGAGTTAAAGGAGTATCGAATATAGTTTATTCGAGTAGAGTTAAAGGAAAGGGTATCGATTAGTTTAATCGAAATGGAGTAATCGAATATAAGTTATTCGAAAGGAGATTATCAAATATAGAGTATTCGAAAGAAAGAGATCGAATAAGTTATTCGAAGTGAGTTAATCGAATATAAGTTATTCGAAGTGAGTTAATCGAATATAGGTTATTCGAAGAAGAGTTAATCAAATCGAGATTACACGAAAGAGAGTTACGTCGAATTCAATTATATCGAATTCGGGAAAGTACTTATACTTTCCGGTGTTTAAATCAAGAATTTATTTATTTGTAAATTAGGTGTTTATTTATTTGTTCACATTAAAGAATAAAAGTTATAATTGAAGTTAGATATTTCGAAAGTACGGATTATAACGTTATCGTTATGACCGACGTTTTCATTAAAGAAGTGGATTCGTAAATTGATTCCGAGAGAGACGTAAAGAAGTTCGTTAAAGATTTAAAGGATAAACTTTGATTATTTCGAAGTTAAAACGTTGTTCAGTTAAGGTCTGAGAGGTAATTATACCCCAACTTGATTGACTTCTTTCTTAACTAAGGAATGGTAAGGTTTGGCAGTGAAGGAGTTTTTGAAACGTTTTCCAAATGAGAATCATAAATGTTTTCTGATAATAGAAAATAAGAATTTAGAATATATGGAAACAGGAGATAAGTAAATTAATGAACTAAAGAGATAAATGTTAAATGATGATTGATCGATATGATTTCCATTTGGAAATAATATCGTTGTTTGCACACGAGTTTTTCTTTGATAGTTAAAATCACAGACTATCAAATGTTTTGACCATTTTATGTTGTTAATATGGAGAGACCGGTTGGATTATTATCCGAAGAACCACTCCGTATTGGCATAAGCATTGCGAATCAAGTATGCTGAATATATTGAAGACGGAGTAAAGCGCAAGGGTTGTTGAATAAATCTTAGATAACGATGGCCTAAGATGGATGTACTGAATAGTGCCTTCGGTTCGTCCAGTCCCAGGACAACTTGTATGGACGAATGTCTGACAGAGTATTCCTAACGAATCATATATGTTGATCTCTTCAACGTATTACGTTTGGTGGCGGAGTAATTCGTTTCTTTTAGCTTCATACCCATGATACCGTTAAGGAAATCGATAATGATTTGGCCGGTATGACGATGTGGTATTCCAAGTAAATAAAGATATGATATGAAAAAGAAAATAAGCGTAGCTTCTAGCCTTACATCCGGTAATGACAGAAATCGGGCAGGCAGCATGGCTAAGTCGGTCGCTCCGAAGTAGGATGTATAATCACCTATCTAGAGAATATTCATTTGCTTGATGATGTCCCATATATATATACGGGAACGGTTGCTGATCCCAACCGTTGGTGATATACATTCGATACGCTCAAGCGAAATGAGTGGTCGGTCATGTGTGGCTGAGTTGCAAGATGTTCTTGTTGAACTCCAGTGTATCGTTCCTAGAGTACACTGATCGGAAGGTGGTTCCATACCATGTCATTGTTGGAAATCCAATCATCCAATAAGCGCCTGTGGTTTATGATTATACATTGTATATGTAGAACGTGAGATGCAAGCGTTTCTGCTAGATTGATATCTATTTGTACCTAGACATTATTATAATATCAGAAGGATATTGTTTACAAAGTTGTTTGGATTCTCATATGGGAAAAACCCGTTCCGTTATACGGCGTGGTCTTATGAGATATCGTTTACTTGTTCAAACTGTTTTAAACTGTTTTACTCATACCAGTCCCATGACTGGCCCGGAGTTTATTTTGTTTTGTTTTCCCTAAACTCTTGGGTGCCCAATTTTGTACGGGCAGTCAAGTAGTTGGGATTTACAGATACTTGAAGAGCTGGAGCATGAGGCTTCAAGATTTTATAGCTATTGTTTTTCCGCTGTGTTGTAAGTGTTGTTCTCTGATAAGTGCTATTGTATATAACAACTGTTTGTATTTCAAAAGGTATGTTATATTTTATTCGTTCTCTCTCAGATTCGTGTTTACTCTGATGATGATGTTCTTCTTCTTCTTCTTCTATTCTATAAGTTCTATCTTATCTATCCTCACCGTCTGTTTTCTTTCTATTAGTTCCCTGGTTTCCAGTTTAATTTGGGGTTGGACGTGTGTTTTTGGTCAGCTCAAATTGGACCGGATTTTCGAGTCACTACAATTCCACTCTCGATTTAATAACTAGACATGTTTGGTATTAAGGCCTCATAAATATATGTGTAAACATTCTTTCTCGATGTCATATTTATTGGGCATGCTATCTTTGGAAGGGTTTTCTGAATCATGCGTAAAAGTTTACAAGGTTAGTCCAGAATTACTAGCCTTGGTAGGCATGCATCTCGGGTGTAACCAAAGTGGATACATCTATGCATTATATATGTGTTGTACATTTCCTATTCACCATAATCTTGTTGTTCTGACCCTTATCCTTATTACAACCTCCTAGGTTTTCTAGAGAAGGATGAGTTCTCATTGGTGTTTAGGTTTGGCTTTCGGATCACGTTCTCTCTCATGCTTGGCATTGTCAAAGTGACTTACTTTAAAAAGGTAGTTACTTGAGTTAATACTATTCTATCCTATTTTGTTTCCGTTGAGTTATTTTATCGTACTCTGATTGTGCTCACGCTCATTTATTTGCAGGTACCAGATTTACATGCTCCATGCTTAGATGTGTTCGAGTTTCGATTTTTGTCAAAATTTGGGTGTAGAAAAGTGTGGGTGTTACATTTGGTATCAGAGCATAGGTTAGAGGATCAGAGGAATTAGTTAAATTAGGACTTATAAGAGAACGTAATTCGATTTTCTTTTCTGTTTTTTCTTCGTCTTTCTTACTCGACTTTAATTTATTTCGACGATTAATTAGTCATGGGGCTAATTATATAGAACGGGCTTTAAGCGACTAAGAGTTGAGATATGTTGAGTTCCGGTTTCAAGCCAATTCTGTCATACCCCGCAGTACGTTGGCAATCTCGTCGTGAAGAGCATGAAGATGACATATGGTGGATTCTGTAGATTCGAGTTTGGAGACTAGACAAAAATCTAGGTACAACCGAGATGGTCGCGATTTCTGGTTTTGGTTTCGTTGTTAGTTCCGATCAAAGACCTTTGCTTGATCCAAAATGGGAAAATTTCACGTTAGTATGTCGTATCCATTCGAAAATATAATTACAAGGTATATCCATTCGTTACTTCGTTAAATTTGCAGATAATATTCATTTGAGTTCTTGGCCTTGTATTCGATGAAATTTTAATTTTAACTATTTGGGAAAATAAAATGGATTTTGAAAGTTTTGAATTTACGGTTTCGGAAAATGGTTTTATAAAGACCTAATTTTATAAAGATATGGTTTTAAAATTATAATCAATTCGTGTTTCAGAATTGTTCCGGATTTGTGCAATTTTAATAAATATAACCCAATTGGTAGACAAAAGGGAATTGGAAATGACAAGGGAATATGCCACTAAACTTAAAATATATTTAATACCTATTCCTTGTGATTTTTAGTACCCCTCTCTTTTTATATATATTGGATAGACTACAAGAAAACACTGATTTAGCGTCATATATTTAGAAGCAGAAATTTCCATCGCTAATTTACGACGGATTTCCGTGTGATCTACAAGGGATAGTTTTTTCAACTTTTTTCTTTTATTTATTTATTATCATTGTCTTCTGTCATCCCTCACTAAGCCATTGCAAATTGCATCAAATTACCGACTTAAAATTTCTACCGCTATTTTCCCCAGGCAGAATACCGACGAATACGTATCGAAGCTATTTTGCAGCAGAATTTCAACAGATTTGCAAGAAATGAAAATATCAGTTTATTATAATAATTATTTAATAATTAATAATAAAATTTAATACTTATGAAATGATATCAAGTATTCAATAATTAATTTTAAATAATTTTATTTAATAATTACAGCCGATAATTATAGTTTATACTTATATTTTATAATTATATTTGATAATTATATTTGATAATTATATTTTATATTTCAAAAAATTTAAAATCATCTTGAATAAATTTGAAATAAATCATAAAGTTTATAAAACTAATTATTGTTTGACATGAAATAGCCACAATTTCTAAACTTTAAAATATTGAAAAAGTTCATTGAATAGTTTAATTTAAATTGTATAATACATCATATTCTAATTCTAAAATTTTATATATTCTAACTAAGATAAAGTATAATTTTTTTAAATTTTAGCTCCGTAGGTGAAATTTTGGCTGCAACGCGTGAAACTTTTGGCTCCATCGTTAACCCTAGTTTATTCTCGTATCAACCCAACCCGCTTTACCCTAGTTTATTCTCGAATTTCCAAAATACGTTAACCCTATTCCTAATTTTCACCAAATCATGCTAAAAAATGAGGCGTTTTCTCAGATCTTCGACAAAGCCGAAGTCTCTTCTATCGTTGTTTAGAAAGCGCCGAATTCGCCAACCTTGTTTGAAGCGATTACTTTGCATTAATTTGCCAGCTGTAATTTTTTTTATTGATTTTGTTTGCAAGTGTTTTTAAGATTCAATTTTTGATGTTGTAAATATGAGAAAATAAAAAAATAAAAATTCTGGAACGAATATCCTATCAAACTATTGTTGTTACTAGGGAATTGATTCCTGAGCGTGAAGGATTATTTTTGCGCATAGATTTGAAATATAAGTAATCATGGCGAGCTATCTGCAGTTCTGGTGGATCTGCTGGATCTTGTTTACTCTTTCAATTTCATTTGTATTTCACAAATGTACTCGGTGCCATAACCGGTGCTTATTCCTGCAATTAAACAAAGTTTCAAATTAATGTTGAATTTTTTGTTTTTTTCTTATATAGCGTTACTATGCAGTAATTTGCTATTTCCAAAAAAAATTCAAAAGTTTTAAGTTTACCATATAAGTCGCTGATTTTTTTTGTTTATAAAGTTCTGTTGCATTATATTGCATTGCAAAATACTGTAGCACGATCATTTCTATCATGTTGCTACTTTACTTTGCCGAAATATAGTGAATTGGACCAAGGCGAAAAATGTTCTCAAATTTTTATGTTCCTTTAAGTTCACATCAAATGAATATTCGCTCAAGCTATTATTGTTACTGGGGAGTTGATTGCAGTTATGTTCTCCATTGACAATAATGTGTGTGTCTATATAGAATGGGATTATATCAGGGAGGGGATGTTTTTAAATTCCCTTAAGGTGGGATAATTTTTCTTATCATGCTATTTGCTAATGCCTCCACATTTCGATAAATTATCAACTCTTCTCTATTCTATTCCATCACATACACATTATATGGTATAAACCTGATATGAGTTTTGATAAATAAAATGAAAAAGACCATCAACAACACATTCCATAATTTATTAAAGTTATAAAGTCAATCATTTGACAATTTGTTTTTAGCATAGATGAATATTTTTCACCTTTCGAAAACTCGTAAACTTCAAAGGATAACATGGGTGGAGTAAAAGAAGGACAAAATTATTTTTCATTTCTGTAGCGGCTCCATTAACTTCGGTTATATTTGGTAGGTACTTGGCTATTTCACCTAAGTGAAAACCATAGGTACAATTTTAAGTTTTGTAAAACTTAGTTGTTATATTATAATGTAAGCTTAATCATGCATGTTTGTACATTAATTAAACATACTAGCTTTCTGAAGAAAAGGTTAAATCCACCGTCCGTCACAAAGCTATTCTCCTCAGCATATTTTATTATGGTTGCTTTCAAAGCTGGGATCTTCACTTGTGTCACTACACTTTCTATAAGTTATCAGCTGAATGACCTTATCTTATGGGTGCTTACAAGTAATGCCTAACAATTTAACAATCCAATACAAATGCATTTTTATGTTGCCAATTTTTCATGCTATGTTCATTTATGCTCATGGTTTTGATATATTAGCATCGTACTTCTTTAGAATTATTTTTACATCACTTTTTGATAAAGTTATTTCATATTCCGGACAATTACTTATACTAGTACAGGATGGGAATCTTTAAGTGCATTTGAGTCATTTAAGTTAGGTAAGTGCCTTTTTCTAGTTTATTCAACCTGCCAGAATTTTTTTATTTCTGTGTATATTTAAGCTTTAATACTTCAGCTATTCGAGTTTTATTTGGTTTTTTGTTGTGCAGATAGTGATCAATTTGCTTAAAATTCATTGTATAAAAAATACATGGCAATGACATAAACTGGGGAAGATTTTTCAAGATTTTATGCATTTTTAAGGGGAATCCTTGGTCAGGTATATTTGATGAAACCTTTTATTTTTTAAATTTGGTAATTTTTATATAACATGTCAAATAATTACAGAAATTCTCTTTCATGTATGTAGTTTCCTTTCTGTCATCTTTTGTTTGTTACTTGAACTATAACTTAGCTGAATTTGCAGCATGATTCTTTTGGATTTTTGTTAAAACAAAATACTTATCAACTTTATTATGCATAACCTATGCTTAACATCGGCATAATTAATGCAATAATATAACAAGGCAGAGTAAAACTGATGCTATAACATTTCGTGACACAAATTAAATAAACATTTTTTGCATCACTGTTTTCACTATGCGTTTGTGTCGTATTCAATGTGCATTCTTGTTACTTTCGCTTACATTCTAAATTTTTTTAGCTTTACCTATGGCCATTTGCAAAAATTTCGTTCATTGTTCAAGCATCCCCCCTCTTGTTCGCTATTATAGTTATCTATTGTTGTTACATAGGCCAGAGTCCTCTAGCATTATGTTCTTGTTTCTCTTATACATACATACATACATACATACACACACACACACACACACACATATATATATACATATGTATATAATTTTTACCGTGTTATTTCTAATTTGATTCATTTTGTTGTTACAAACATTCTGTTCCTATACATGAACACTCCAGCATTTTGTTGCTAGTAAATTTCTTTGAGTTACGATTTTAGTTATCAAAGATGACTGGTCTTGCTTTTTAGCGTGTTTTATTAAATTCAGTTGGTTGTGTTTTTGTATTGTGGAAGTATTGTGAGTGTTAGATGTTGCTGTGGTGCACTAGTGATGCTTGGCTTGTAGTAAGTATGGTGTATATGAAACAACATATTAGTGATATATGTTGTAACAAACAGAATTTTTGATTTTAATCTCAAGGCTAATGCATAGCTGCGTTTGTTCCTTTAGTTATACAGAGTGTTTTCATTAATTTACAGAGTGCTTCAATGTTCTGATATGCGTTATATACATATATAAAAAATAAAAAATTGTAGATTGCATAAACATTGTATTCTGAGTCTCTGACTTCCTTCCATTTATCTTTATAGGTTTAACAGTGTAACCTAAATTTTTGTTATAACACAAGTGAATAACCAAAATTTTATCAGAATACCATTGAACATTGTTATTTAATTTGTCTGCAGTATTTAATACCTTTTCTTTGCTTTATAAAATATTTTTTCATGTACTTGAAATATGATTTTATTCTGCAGCCTTTAGGCTGTTGCTTATCGTTGTTGCGGTCGCTGCTCCTACTACTTAGAGGTTTGAAGGAATTATATTTAATTCGGTAGCTACTCCTGCTGCTTAGTACGTAATGAGCCTTCGATTTGATCAGGATTTTCAATAATGGGTAAGCTCAGTTTTGTTTTTATTATTTTACTGGTTTATATAGACAATAGTATTTGAGCTGTAGTAACTTTTTAAATAAAATAGAATTCCCCTTCTATTATGTTATATATGGAAATGAATTTATGTGAAATTGTGTTTTCTCTATAACATTCTATTTTATGTGTACAGATCGGTTAAAAATGATTGTAAAACTGATTGACGAACTAAATATACGAAAGTTTAAAATTGGATGCAAATCATCATAATTTACTACTGTCTGCTTCATATCAAATCTCAGTGTGTACATAGGATGAGATCAGATACCAGCTACAATCTCCAACATTTAGTGAAGAGGCAATGTAGCAATGTTAAAAATCTTCCCCTTTTCAATCAAACTTTTGAGGCATTTTGCAGTGGAAAAAAAATTAAATGGGACACGGCTCAGGTCTTTGAATTTAAACTTATGTTGTTGGATTTACATCTTTGACGTACTATTGATTATTGCCTACACTTTTTTAGGGTGATGCTTTATGATGCTTTGGATTTTTTAGTTATGGTGGTATGTTTGATGTTGAACTTAAGAAGGAGATATATGGTCGGATAAGGGATGAAATCGACAGTCGGATAAGGGATGGAATTGATGTTCGAATAAGGAGATATAAGGTCGTAAAGGAAGATAACAGGTTGAATTTTTTTTAAAAGCTTGTTGATACTTACAATAGTTGGTAACTTCACTTAAGTAAAAAATGTTTAATCGTAATTGATATCTTGTAATCTGATATTACTTATATCCATGTGAATCCAGGTTGGGAACCATTTCCATTGGGGGTTTGCGTTCTTTGGTGAGTCAATTTTGGTGCTCCTGTGTGTTATTCTTATTTTCGTATTCGGTATTTGTATAATTTCACTATGAAATATACATTGTCTTTTGTTATTCCATAATTGTTATGAAAGTATTGATTATGTATTGAATTTAGCAACTTAATTATGTATTGTTCTTGTATATTAATTGATATTCTATGTCATTATTTGACTATGAATGGTGTTATTTTTGAGTTCATATTAACTAAGTATCTTAATTAACATTGGCGTACATCAGTTGTAAATTAGTATTTTATTGTAGTAACATTTACTGACGGAATAAAAAGGGAATACGGGTGGGTTTTGCAAACCTGCGTGTGATTGCCGACGGAAATAAAAACAACTGTTACCAATAACATTTCTAAAATGTTAGCATTTGTGAAGAATTTTCGACATATATCTAAGGGGAAGCAAAAGTTGAAATTATCCGTTTCTAATCCCTTGTTATTTAGCAAGGGAACGAATTTTTTTTAAATATAAATTAAAAAAATCCGTCGACAAAATGTCAGTAATTTTTTTAAAATTAAATTTAAATATATTGACAAATGACGGCAAAGCGTCGAAGAATTGACATTAACTTCAGTCGCAAAATGATCACTAAAATACCGGCGTGAAATTCACCGACTAGTGCTATCCATCACAAATCCGTCATTAACACATGTTTAGCGACCGATTTGTCGAAGAATTGACATTAACTTCAGTCGCAAAATGATCACTAAAATACCGGCGTGAAATTCACCGACCAGTGCTATCCATCACAAATCCGTCATTAACACATGTTTAGCGACCGATTTGCGACGAATTCGTCCGCTGCAAAATCAGTGTTTTCTTGTAGTGACAATTTATTGAAATTATCACAATTAATCCTTAAGATTTTAAAGCTCTGACATTTTTAATGCAAAAAGGTTTTCCAGTTTGTAATGCAAACTGGATTATAAATAATAATAATAAACTGGATTTATAAATACGAAACCATTAGTTTATAATAAATTCCATTTTTGAAAAAGTTTCAAAATTTCTTTCGAAATGGCTAAAGGAAATCCTTCATCCAGATTTTTGGGGTATTTGATTTCGAATTGTTTATTTGAAGATCGCTAGTTAAGGGGAAATCCGTTTTAATTTAATTATGGATTTCTAGCTAAATTATTATGGAACTTTGTTCGTTCGTTGTGTGGACGCAACATCGTTGTTGAGATTACTTTAAATCCTTGGAGTTGGTTCGGAGAGTTGACTATGGTCTTTGATACATTGGTAATGATTATAATTGTTTTTCAGATCGCGTCAATTCTGAAAATATAACACGGGACGATTAATATTTTTAATCCGACCTAATAAGGTCAATGTTCAACCTTTGTCCAAATCCCAATTAATAGTTGGCCGTTTAGTGTTATCCTAGGACGGTCAATTAGTTGATGAGTTTTGGTACAACTTGGACCTAGGACTCGACCACAAAAATTGCGCCCAAATCACCTCCTTAAATTCTTTCTTTCGTCCTTCCTTCCTCAACGAGCCGAACCATATTCCTATTCGTTTTTTTCTTTGTCGTCGCCTCATGATGCGCATGTAAATGTGCACATTTACTCAAACATTTACTCTTGGTTTAATTAAATAAATAACATAATTGGCTATTTTTACATGTTTCAACCAAAAAATCCAAAATTCTTAAATAAACGTACATTCATCTTCATATTAGGGTATTATTATCATTTATGCATGTATTTATTTTGAAGGCATTTACTTGTTCATTTTTCATGTTTTGTAGGAAATGGGCTACAAATACAATTGTGCTATATGAGATATGCACGCACAATATGAAGACAAAAGAATATGAGATGGAATTAATTCAAATTAGTGGTGGACACCACCTACTTTCCCTCTTTCTTTAATGGAGCTATTAGTGGCTAACGTGCTGGCATATGGAAACAATTAAAGGCCTCATGCAATTTTAAATAACTCATTAGTGGATGGAAGCAAAATTAAAAGCCTGATGAAGGGGGTACTTTTGGTAGTCCCCAACAAATGGAGTTAGGGTTTTAGGGTTGATGACATGTATATATACCCCTTTATGTAATGTAAATATCTCATCTCCTCTTTTTTATCCTCTCTCTTATCCATTTTAGTTTGGTTTAGTTGAGGATCAAAAGCTCTCTTGTATTTCTATGGCTACTTAGCCATTTTCTTTATGTAACTTTTTTATTTCAATGCAATTTAATTTCATGTTCATTTACTTTATGTCGATAGCTTAGATTTAATTTCATGTTCATAGCTTAGCTTTACTTTATGCACTAGTACTGTAGTTTAATTTTATGCAATTAGTCTTGTTTTATTTTGTTGTTGTTAATTAGTTCTTTCTTTTGTTTTGTTTATTTTTATTTTGAGATCTATTTGTGTTGAAAGAATAATACACATGAGCTAAACTCCTTTAATTTAGGGGTGATGAAGCTCTCAAGTCACATAGAATCAACATAGTTTATCTTCCATGCTCTCTACTTGTGCTTATTAAAGAATGGATGTTTGGTGTATTTTGTTAATCATGCTTGGTTTTGATGGTATATGCCTCTAATTAATAGAGGATAGATCATGCTTGATCAAATGACACAACAAAATATATATATATGATTTTGGCAAAAAAAGGAGTTTGTAATCAACATTTGATATTCTATATTACTAATTAATAGTAAATAGAATATGCTTACAATTGATGTTGCCTTCAACTTGTTGTTTATTTTCATAAGAGTTGAATAGTGAATTAGATTTGTGCTATAGTTTGATGACTTATGTTATACTAATTAATAGCATATATATGTCATACTTATGATAAGCACAATACCTAATTTCACTTATGACCAAACAAGTAGAGATCATGACTTCATCATGTTGATTTGTGTGATCTAGAGAGTGAAAACACCTCTAAATTGTTCTTAACCAATAGTGTTATTTTCAACTTAGTCTTTAGTTTTTGTTAAATTTTAGTTAACACATTTTAAAGTTGGTTTAATTTGATTGGATAAGATTGAAATTAATCTTTCCTTGAGGATTGACTCGCACTCACTACGTATTACTATAGTACGCCGTGCACTTGCGGTTATTTCAATATTCGTGACGATTTTCTAATTCAATAGAAATATCGTTTTGCGAACAAGTCTTTGGCGCCGTTGCCGAGAAAAGAAATTAGTTTTAATTTTATTCTTCGAATTTTTTTTATTTGTGTTCTGCTGAAAGTAATAATAATAATAATAATAATAAAGGTTTATTCCATTTTGTTGTTAGTTGTGAGAATTGCATTTGTTCTGTGTGTTTTTATTTTGTGTTTTTAGTTATTAAAAAAAATTGTGTTTGCTTACTTGCCTTTTAATTTTTGTGTGTTCGTGCATTTGCAATTGCATTGATCTCATTTGCATTGAATTAAAAAAAAATTAACACTTTCCTTGTGTTTTCAAATTCCTTCCTGTTTCATTTCATTTATTTCCTTCCACCTTCATCTAATTTTCTATTATTACAAATAAAAGAAAAAAAAATCCCTTTCCATTCTTTTTTCTCTTTTACTTCTTTACAAATCCTCTCCACTCTTCTTTCCTTTCTTTACAAATAATAAATAAAATAAAAAAACAATTAATTGCTTTCTTTTTTCTTGCCCTTCCTCCATTATTTTCTTTCCTTCTCTATCTTCTATTTACTGATTGCCTTCCCTACTTTCTCTCCAGTAATTAATTAAAGTTATTGCTCTCTCATTCTTCATTTCTTTCTTCTCTCTAATTTCTTTCCAAAATTATTTCTTGTTGCTGTAATTAGGCCACAAAATCTCCAGTTCTCTCTTTAAATATTCACACTAGTCACGCACCTCATCTTCACAATATCAGTTTTCTTCCACCTTCTTCTGCCCAAAATCATACCATTCCTTCCTCTTGTGCCTCCCCTGTCTTGAATCCTCTATGCCACCGTCAACCATCACGCCATCATCACCTCTGAACCATAATTACCTTCCTTACAAACGGCCCTTGTTCTACCCATCATTCCTGCAATTTCTGAACATCTCCTCCATCCCCTCAACAACAGTACTACTCTCTTCCATACTAACATCCCCTCACCAATTCTTCCAAATCCACCACTGCTCTACCACTTCAAGTCATACAAGACCACCATTCCTTTACCATCTCAACTAAAACCACTCTCTTCTTCCTGCCCTCATCACACACCTTCACAAAAAAAAATCAATCCCTAGGCCTTTTGTTAGCTGTGTTGCTTGTAGTTTGTTTTGATTTTGTTTTTCTTCCTTTTTGTTTTTCACTTGTCTCATTTCAATTTTGTTCATAGCTTATAGTTTTTGTTAAAAAAAAAGGCCAATTGGTTTTAACTTTTGGTTCTCATTGGTCTGTTTTCTTTTAAATTACTTTTGTATAAACTTGTCTTTTCTTTGTCAACTTATCTCTGGTTGCTCAAATAAAAAAAAAGGAGGGGGGGAAATCAAGTCAAAAGATCAAGAAAGAATTCAAGCAAAGCGAACAAGGATTCAAAGGTCAAGTAATTTGCAAGTAGAAGAATTTGAAGTGTTGGAGCGGTTGCACACCAAGTGGGGTGTGAACACGCTAGCGCGACTCAACTGCACTGGACGGACTGCCGATCTAGGTGAGAAATTTTCTGAACTCTACAGGGGCTGCTACTGAAAATAAAAAAAATATAGACATCGCTTGTAAAAATCTTCTGCAGGGCATCGGCTTGCTTGTAAAAAAAAATTTTCTGCAATTTCTTGTGCTGTGACTGTTATTTGACTGTTCTGAGACTGTTCATTCTGTGACTAATTAAAAAAATTTCAAAAAAAAAAAATTTGCATTTATCTTAGTTTTTTTTTCTAAGGACTTCATTATATTTTGACAAATAGGTTAATTTCAAATGGATTTTTTATCGGTGTCTAGACTACGGCAGAGTAATAACCGTTTATAAATATTACGGTGATTCGTAAATATTATATCGGTTGTTCCTCTGAAGTTACTTAAACCTGCGGTTGCATTGCTAGGGTGATTCCTGGTGCATCGATAACCCCTGCCCGTTAACTGGCTGAGAAATCTTTTGTTGAAATTAATCTAACCGTCACTATATAATTCTAGAAAAATTGTAAATTGCATTAGGTTCATCCATCTTTAATAAAAAAGGGCAAATAGTATTTTCCTTTTTATATAAATTTAACTTTTCTCTTAAAAAAAAAAGAAAAAAAACGTTTCGATCCTTTTCTCATCTTCTTGGCGCTAGTGCATGCGTAGTTGGATCCGTGATCCTTCTACTAATCGTTTAGTCCGAACAAACATTCCTTTCACCATGGCCGAAGAAAATCCCCCTCGAACTCTTATGGATAGATACTTTCCCAAGCGAGTGTCTATTCCATCGCGCATCATATTGCCCGCTTCAACGGGTAACCACTTTGAAATTCATTCGAACCACATAAATACTCTTCCAAAATTCGGCAATCTTAAACGTGATGATCCTTATATTTTTTTAACCAAATTTGAACAAGTTTGTGCAACCATGAAATTTCAACAACTAAGTGACGATGGAATCAAACTTAGGTTAATTCCATTTGCACTTACCGATTATGCTGAGAAATGGTTGTATAGCTTGCCTTCAAATACGATTGGAACTTGGAGTGAATTTGTGAACATTTTTCTAAAGAAATTTTACCCTCTGGAATAAACATCCAAAATTCAAAACGAAATCGTCAATTTTCATCAATTTGGAGGTGAATCCTTTGCAAAATATTTTGAAAGATTTAAAGAGCTTCTAGTCAAATGTCGACATCACAATTTCGAAAAATGGACTCTTTGTCAAATTTTATACGATGGACTTGAAAATAGTTCTCGAACCATGCTTGAATCGATGTGCCAAGGAAATTTTCTAGCCCAAGATCACAATGTCGCTTGGCAATTTCTCGAAAATTTGGCCGAAAAATCAGCTCAATGGGAAAGATCTAACGAGAAATCGATTTATTCCCGATCAAATGCTCATTCAGTAGGATCCTCAATGGGTTTAGAAGCGAAAATAGACGCGATGTTAACCAAATTTGATAATGTCCTTTCATCAACTCAAGCAAACCAAGCTCAAGCATCTCAGCCTTTTTGTTACAAGTGTAACGATCCTAACCACATTGCCGATCAATGCCCACATTCGTTAGAACAAATCAACGCGTTTAACAAAGCTAGAAACGACCCCTTCTCCCCAACATACAATCCAGGTTGGAGAAATCATCCTAACTTCTCTTAGTCCTAAAACAATGGAAATTCGAATTCAGTTCGACCCTCTTTTAAATCATTTTCGAATAATCATTCGAATCCTCTCTTTCAACAAAATCAATTCCAGAATCTTGCACCACCTTCTCAAATTCAAGCGTAACCATCTTCTGTTCCCCAGGACAATAACCGATTGACATCTCTTGAAAAAACTCTCGAAGAATTGAGTAAAGCAACGACTCAAAATATCCAATCAAATACCAATCTTCAAAATTTATTGACGTCGCACAAGCAAAACATGAGTCAATCTATCGCTAAACTTGAAATGCAAATGAGTCAGTTGGCTACTTCTGTAAGTGAACGGGGAAGAGGCACTTTCCCTAGTCAACCCATTCCAAATCCTAGGAGTCAAAATGCTAATCCAGACCAAGCTCATGTCATCCAGGATAGCAATCAAACTCAGCTAAATGCTATCATAACTTTACGATCCAGTAAGAAGATCGATAATCAAGTCGAAAATCCAAATAACTTACCGAGTGTTCCTCTCGGCTCTTCTAAAAACACGAATGATCTCAATCCACATTCTGAGTCTAGTTCTGCTCCAACTCAAGTAAACCAACCTACTGTGTTTCGCATTCCATTTCCTCATCGTCTTCGACCAAAGAAACATTCCGACCAAATGGAAAAAATGTTGGAAATTTTTAAATAAGTGAAAGTTAACATCCCACTTCTTGACATCCTTCAACAAGTCCCCGCCTACGCTAAATTTCTCAAAAACTTGTGTACCCAAAAACGACACACTCATGTACCCAAGAAAGTCTTCTTAGCTGCTGGACTTAGCGAAGTCTTGACCCAATCAATCCCGATCAAATACAAAGATCCTGGATGCCCTACGATCTCATGCACGATAGGCGATAAAACAATTAATAAATGCCTAGTTGATTTGGGTGCAAGTGTCAATTTGATTCCATATTCTATTTACCAACAACTTGGTTTGGGTGAACTTAAACCAACGAAAATAACTCTTCAATTTGCTGATCGTTCAATTAAGAAACCCGTTGGAGAAATCGAGGACGTACTCATCAAAGTTGGTCAATTCATTTACCCCGTCGATTTCATTGTTTTGGAAACTCAGCCTGTCAATAATCCAATGAGTCAAATTCCTTTGATGTTAGGTCGACCCTTTTTGGCTACTTCAAGTGCTTTAATAAATTATCGCAATGGTTCAATGAAAATCTCTTTTGGAAACATGACTGTTGATCTTAACATTTTCAATCTTAAAAGTAATTCAAATGAATTATGTAACCAAACCTTGGAAGTTAATGCCATCCACGAGAACTCTGAAAATGAATCCATTGACCTTAATGAAGAGCGTGAGGTCGAGTACAAAAAAATGTTCCAAGACGCTCCTAATGAAGTCGAATACATACTTCCATTTGAATCGCTTTCAGTTGAGTCCATATCTCAACCAAGTTCTTTGATCGAGAAACCGCCAAAGTTGGATCTTAAACCTCTTCCCGATCACCTTAAGTATGTTTACTTAGGTGATAACGAAACTTATCCTATCATGATTTCTTCAAATTTAACTTTTGATCAGGAAATTTCTTTTCTCTCAACTCTTTCTAAAAATAAAGATGTTATCGGTTGGTCCATTTCTGATATCAAGGGAATTAGCCCCGCAATCGTTCAACATCGTATTCACTTAACCGATGAAGCCAAACCAACTCGTGAAGCACAACGTAGGCTTAACCCTAAGATGAAAGAGGTAGTTCGCGAAGAAATTCTTAAACTTCTTGACAACGGTATCATTTACCCTATTTCTGATAGCTTATGGGTTAGCCCCATTCACGTTGTTCCTAAAAAATCCGGACTCACCGTTGTCGCTAATGACCAAAACGAACTTCTACCAACTCGTACTCAAACGGGTTGGCGTGTTTGCATCGATTATCGAAAATTGAATGCTGCAACGCGTAAAGATCACTCTCCTCTTCCCTTCATCGATCAAATGCTCGAACGTTTAGCTGGTCACGAATTCTACTGCTTTCTTGATGGTTATTCTGGTTATAACCAAATTCCAATCGCTCCCGAAGATCAAGAAAAAACGACTTTCACATGTCCATTCGGTACCTTTGCTTACCGACGTATGCCTTTCGGTCTTTGCAATGCTCCTGCAACTTTCCAACGATGTGTGGTTGGAATTTTTTCTGATATGATCGAACGCTTTCTTGAAGTCTTTATGGATGATTTTTCGATCTTTGGCGATTCTTTTTCCTCTTGCTTACATCATCTTGAACTTGTTTTAAATCGATGTAAAGAAAAACACTTGATGTTGAATTGGGAAAATGCCACTTTATGGTCAAACAAGGCATTGTCCTTGGACACGTAATTTCAAATAATGGCATTGAGGTAGATAAAGCGAAAGTTGATGTTATTTCAAAACTACCCATTCCAAAAGGCGTTAAGGACATTCGTTCATTTCTTGGGCATGCTGGCTTTTACCGGTGCTTCGTGAAAGATTTTAGCAAAATTGCTCGTCCTTTTACTACTCTTCTAGGAAAGGACATCCCATTCGAATTTAACTTTGAATGTGTCGCTTCTTTTGAACGTCTTAAAAAAGAACTCATTTCAGCTCCGATAATCTATTCGCCCAACTGGAACCTTCCTTTTGAAATCATGTGTGACGCTTCTAACTTCGCGGTTGGTGCTGTCTTAGGACAACGCATCAACAAAATCCTTCACGTCATTTACTACGCGAGTATGACCATGAACAATGCTCAACTGAATTATACAACCACCGAAAAAGAACTTTTAGCTGTCGTGTTTGCACTCGAGAAGTTTCGATCTTACTTGATTGGTTCCCATGTCACGGTCTACACTGACCATTCTGCTCTTCGACACCTTTTTACTAAAAAGGATGTTAAGTCACGATTGATTCGATGG
The DNA here is from genome assembly GCA_030737875.1 of Allium sativum. Taxonomy (NCBI): domain Eukaryota; kingdom Viridiplantae; phylum Streptophyta; class Magnoliopsida; order Asparagales; family Amaryllidaceae; genus Allium; species Allium sativum. The sequence continues at coordinate 8,724,190 of CM060912.1, forward strand.
ATCCTCTTACTTCAAGAATTTGATCTTACAATCAAAGACAAAAAGGATCCGATAACGTCATAGCCGATCACTTATCTCGTCTTTCGAACGCACCATCTTCGTTGCCAACCAATGAAAACTTTCCCGACCAACAACTCCTTTCTGTTTCTATCGATCCTTGGTTCGCCGACATAGTGAACTATCTTGTCACTAAGGAAACCCCCTCGTTTTGATCTAAATAAGATAAGTACAAATTTCTTTCCCAAGTGAAATACTTCTATTGGGATGACCCATACTTGTTTAAATATTGTCCAGACCAAATCATTCGTCGATGCGTTCCTGATAGCGAAATTAGGAGTGTTCTCTCATTCTGTCATGATCATGCTGCGGTGGACATTTTGGTCCTAGGAAAACCGCTGAAAAGGTACTTTAATGTGGTTTTTATTGGCCTACTCTCTTTAAAGACTCGTTCGAATTTTGTAAAACTTGCAATCATTGCCAAATGCTAGGTAAGATTTCTCGATGGAATATGACGCCTTTGAACCTCATCCTTACAATCGAGCTCTTTGATGTATGGGGTATTGACTTTATGGGACCTTTCCCAAACTCCTTTGGAAACTTGTATATTCTTCTCGCTGTCGATTTTGTTTCGAAATGGGTTGAAGCCGTTCCATGTAGAACAAATGATCATAAAATTGTTGTGAAATTTCTGAAAGAAAACATCTTTTCGAGGTTCGGTATACCTCGCACAATAATAAGCGACAATGGAACGCATTTCTGTAATCGATCTTTTGAATCCTTAATGAAGAAATACTCAATAACTCACAAGTTATCCACTCCTTATCATCCACAAACTTGTGGCCAAGTCGAAGTGTCGAATCGTCAAATCAAACAAATTTTGGAAAAAACTGTAAATAAAAATCGAAAAGATTGGTCACAAAAGTTGACTGATGCGCTTTGGGCTTACCGTACTGCTTTTAAAACTAATATTGGAATGTCCCCTTTCCGATTGGTTTTCGGTAAAGCCTGTCATTTACCCGTTGAACTTGAACATAAAGCGCTTTGGGCAATAAAGAACTTAAATTTTGATCTTGAACAAGCTGGCGAAAACCGAAAATTGCAACTCAACGAATTGGAAGAAATTAGGAATGATGCATATGAAAACACAAAAATTTACAAGGAAAAAACCAAAGTTTTTCATGATAAGTCAATCCTAAGAAAAACGTTTTCGCCAGACCAAAAAGTTCTACTGTATGACTCACGACTTCATTTATTCCCTGGGGAATTAAAATCGAGACGGACCGGACCATATGTTGTTCGGACTGTTTTTCTACATGGTGCCATTGAAATAGAAAACCCGAGGGATGGATCCATATTCAAAGTCAATGGTCAACGTCTAAAACCGTTCTTGGAATTGCCACTAATCATGAGGAGGAGCTCATGATTCTTCATGAGCCATGCTACGTGAAGTAAGAAAGTTAAGTTTAACCCTTCTTTGTAAATATGTAAATATTTCTCTTCCGTTCATTCATTGTGTCATGCATTGACTGTGGGGACACAGTCGAAATCAAGTGTGTGTGGGGGGGGGGGGGGGGAGTTTCATTTTTATTTTAGTTTTGCATAGAATTTTCCTTTCTTATTGTCATATTGAAAGAAAGAAAAAATCGCATTTCTTTTTACTTTTAAATAAGACATGATGGAGCTATTAGCATATAATTTTGTTCGTTCGATTAAAATGTTTGGAAATTTACTTCTCTTAGCGGATAACGAAAGGAAGGTTTGAATTATGAGCAAATTTGGTGTAACTGGTATATTGGGAAATTCGTAGGTGATGAGTATGAAATGTTTTCTGAATTGTAATCCGATTAAATGAAATGTTTTCTGAATTGTAATCCGATTAAATGAATGTAAAAAGAAAAAAGAAAAAAAAGGAAGTATATATATATATATAATTATCCAAGGGTATCCAACATTGCTGCTACATCTGGCATTGGTGTGCAAACCCGCCAAGCTCTTTCCGACACCTTGTTGACAAAGCCAGCATCGGTAAATCTTGGTCTCATTTTATGAGTTGGACACCTAAGGATTACCAACATTTTGTTGACAAAGTCAGCGTTGGTCTGCACAATCCGCCAAGCTCTGTCCCAAACTCTCACGTCAGTCCGCGAGGTAGTGCATGGGTGGTATACCTTGGTCTTTTCGGTTAGGTGTTTGTAAATAGTAATAATGTAAATATTTTGTAACAAAGAGAGAGTAAGCACTTGAAATCCAAGCACACTCTTCACTTATTTGACCTAATTTGTTAACAAAAAGGAAATTGAGACGCCGTTTTGCGATTGTTGATATCGATTACAGAATTCATTTCATATTTGCACTATGTTTCAACCAAAACAACTGGCCAAGCTGGAGGAGTTTGTAACGATAACATGATTTTTGTTTGAAGTTTTGATTAGTAACGGACTCAAATTTCATAGTGACGACCCAAATTTGTGTTAACTCATTCGTGTAATATTTAAAAGTAAATTATTCATTTGTAAATATTCCTTTAAAAGCTTGCAATCATCTTGTAAATATTTTCTAATCTTGCATTTTGTAAATATTTTTTGCATTTAACTTATGGATTTTGTGGGTAGTATCCGCTGAAAACCCTCACGAGACAACACTCGTCCTACTGGGGACACCCAGATGTTTAACGGCTTGTTGCATACGCTCAATGCAATCGTGCTCCCTACGAAAACGGATTTATCTTAGTTTTTTCTTTATTCGAGGACGAATAAAAAGATAAGTGTGGGGGTATTTGATGTGCATGTAAATGTGCACGTTTACTCAAACATTTATTCTTGGTTTAATTAAATAAATAACATAATTGGCTATTTTTACATGTTTCAACCAAAAAACCCAAAATTCTTAAATAAACGTACATTCATCTTCATATTAGGGTATTATGATCATTTATGCATGTATTTATTTTGAAGGCATTTACTTGTTCCTTTTTCATGTTTTGTAGGAAATGGGCTACAAATACAATTGTGCTATATGAGATATGCATGCACAATATGAAGACAAAGGAATATGAGATGGAATTAATTCAAATTAGTGGTGGACACCACCTACTTTCCCTCATTCTTTAATGGAGCTATTAGTGGCTAATGTGCTGGCATATGGAAACAATTAAAGGCCTGATGCAATTTTAAATGACTCATTAGTGGATGGAAGCAAAATTAAAAGCCTGATGAAGGGGGTACTTTTGGTAGTCCCCAACAAATGGAATTAGGGTTTTAGGGTTGATGACATGTATATATACCCCTTTATGTAATGTAAATATCTCATCTCCTCTCTTTTATCCTCTCTCTTATCCATTTTAGTTTAGTTTAGTTGAGGATCAAAAGCTCTCTTGTATTTCTGTGGCTACTTAGCCATTTTCTTTATGTAACTTTTTTATTTCAATGCAATTTAATTTTATGTTCATTTACTTTATGTCGATAGCTTAGATTTAATTTCATGTTCATAGCTTAGCTTTACTTTATGCACTAGTACTGTAGTTTAATTTTATGCAATTAGTCTTGTTTTATTTTGTTGTTGTTAATTAGTTCTTTCTTTTGATTTGTTTATTTTTATGTTGAGATCTATTTGTGTTGAAATAATAACACACATGAGCTAAACTCCTTTAATTTAGGGGTGATGAAGCTCTCAAGTCACATAGAATCAACATAGTTTATCTTCCATGCTCTCTACTTGTGCTTATTAAAGAATGGATGTTTGGTGTATTTTGTTAATCATGCTTGGTTTTGATGGTATATGCCTCTAATTAATAGAGGATAGATCATGCTTGATCGTATGACACAATAAAATTTGCCTCTTCATCTATATATATGAATTTGGAAAAAAGAGGAGGTGGTAATCAACATTTGATATTCTATATTACTAGTTAATAGTAAATAGAATATGCTTACAATTGATGTTGCCTTCAAATTGTTGTTTATTTTCATAAGAGTTGAATAGTGAATTAGATTTGTGCTATAGTTTGATGACTTATGTTATGCTAATTAATAGCATATATATGTCATACTTATGATAAGCACAATACCTAATTTCACTTATGACCAAACAAGTAGAGATCATAACTTCATCATGTTGATTTGTGTGATCTAGAGAGTGAAAACACCTCTAAATGGTTCTTAACCAATAGTGTTATTTTCAACTTAGTCTTTAGTTTTTGTTAAATTTTCGTTAACACATTTTAAAGTTGGTTTAATTTGATTGGATAAGATTGAAATTATTCTTTCCTTGAGGGTCGACTCACACTCACTACGTATTACAATAGTACGCCGTGCACTTGCGGTTATTTCAATATTCGTGACGATTTTCTAATTCAATAGAAATATCGTTTTGCGAACACCTCATCTCCTCTTTTCCCGTGCTAGTTTGCGCATAGATCTTAGTACTCCAAGATCTAATACAATTTCTTCTCTCCGACCATTTCTTACTCCATGATACTTATTTGCGCTATCTGATCTTACTTGTACCATCTAAGTCTCACCCTTGGGGAGAGATCATTTGATTGGATCATAATGAGCATAAAGGTCTCACCACTTTAGGGCTAAGAAAATTTATCGTGGTAGTTGGGCTTGCACCGACCCATTACTTCGAGATCTTAAAATATGATTGTTGTTTTCACTGCTTCTGCCTTTGTTATACCTTGTTGGAATAGGTTCTTTCGAAGGTGGTTGTCGTTTCGGAGATGAAGATTAAATTATCTTTAAATGGTTTTTCTAAGGAGAATCTTGATGAGATTTTAGAGGCATCCGTGTTTTACCCGGACTTGAATGGTTTTTTGTTTGACCGGCTTTGGAGAATTTACAGCTAATCTCTTTTTCTTAATGTTGGTTTTTGAGTTCAACAATCTATGTTACTGACCATGTAGACATGTGACCCATTTAGCACATCATTTTATAAATGATAAGTTATGACTAGATTTGTTTCATGATGCGGAAATTAATCTTTTGCGTGATCGATGGCGTAACCATCATTTATTGTCGCATCATATTTGGTTCAGCTTGTTGTTCTTATGTGTTGTCTCATGGAGTTACTTACTGTAGTTCAACCTATCCATTTTTGTCTTCACACAATATTAGGTGGATTTTCGTGAGGAGCTGTGTTACTACCAAAATTAACCCCGAAACCAGTTGATGGTGAAGGAGTACTGGAAGAATACAAGTACATAAGAACCTCTCGAAAGAAAAAAGCTGAATAAATGAAAAGGACCGAAAGCAAGAAAGAATTAACTAAGAGCGACATAAACCGGCACCTTCCCAGAAAGAAGAAACTCAAGGTCTGCATAATGCCAACAAAGTTCATCCGACATGGATCTAACCGGAAGGATCTATCTGACAAGATCGGACCGGCAGGATCCTTCCCGCAGTGTCAACCCGACAGGGGGTTTCGCGGTGAAAGGCCATCCAGGCCATAAACCAAGAATAGTGAAGGCAAGAGCTCCGTCAGATGGAGGTCGAAAGGGACCTTCGGTATTAACCCACCTAATACGATACGATAGGAGATTAAAACACCAAGAGCACCAAGCCAGAGACACATAAAGGTTATCTGGAACCAGTTTCCGAAACACCCACTGCATAAATACCGAAAGGTTGCTTCGATAAACAACAGACAAGCCACCAAGAGCAACCTTCTGGATCATCAGGCTATACCAACAAATCCCACCAAAAAGCAGACCGAAAACCCGGAAGGGATACGAGCTATCCACACTAGTCTATTTAGCACAGACACCGACAGTGGTTCTGAACCGGCAGCTATCTACATACATAATGAGGGCAGGCTCCTCTAAGTATTCATGGGAAAACCGGAAGCCTACATCCAAAAGACCATGACTGAGGGCATGCAACCAAGAGCTAAAAGCACCTTCCGAAGAGCTACAACGACAGCAAGCACATATCAGTCTCAAAGAGGCTCCTGGCCAGCCGAAACCCTCATCGCGGAAGCTATAGTTAACACTGCAAAGCGTCCGAAAGAAAAAACATTCAAGACCAAGGAAAAAGACGGCCGACAAAGGCTCCTGAAGGCCCAACGACCCAATAATGGATGGGGCTCCAAGTTCTCTATAAATAAGACCCCAGGTGTCACATTTAAAGGGTCTCTCATTTTTTTGTTTTCCTAAATCCTTGTACTCTCTTTCTCTCTAAACCCTAAGGCTGGGATCAATTGAAAGGTTTCTTCTACTCTGATCATGTATTCTAAATCGAAGATTAATAAAGTGCGCATCTGTATTCATATCATATTCCTGTGAGTTTGTTAAACTATTTTCTTAATTATTGATTGCCACGATTTACTGTTTATTTCCTGCAAATACATGGATTTCTGTTCGAACCTTCACACAGTCGAAGGAAACTCCCTTTCCTATAAGTTTGAACCCCTCCTACGAGCTTCTGCACTCTCTACGAGTTTAGATCTCCCAGCGGGTTTGGTATAGAATCCCTTGCCATCAACCATTAAATCCTTTGTCAAGAGTTGTAGATTAGTGATCCTTCTTCCCAAAGTCCCGGCTTCTAGGGACGGAGAACCAACCTAAGCTTGTGAAGGCTAAACAATCTACTTCTTTCCCTTATATCCATCCCCATTGACCTATCTCCGATGTTAACGAAAATATCGTCAGCATTTTGGCGCTAGAAGGAGGGCTTGAACCTCCGGTCCTTTGGTTAACCTCACCACATATCTACCTGTGTTGTTCCGTCCTGGATTGTATTAAAGCCTTGAAAAAGCAAAATTATAGGTAGGAGGTCCCGATAGAGGCCTTCAGAATCGCGAATGGATGAGTCGGAAATCATGGACTCAGGAATGGCAGAAGAACTAAGGTTGAGAGTGGAAGCCTTACAGATCATAAAGCGAAAAAGGGAAATGGGACGATATGCTTCTGATATCAAAAATTATAGCTATTCCCACATAAGACAAACCCTAGCGCCCCCCCCCCCCAAACGACTCTACATCCAAGGGTATTAGCATTTTCTCTCACCTAAAGAAAATTCGCCTCAAGAAATTCAGTGGAACGATATTTAAATAAGAAAATAATGGATGATTTCGACAACTTCACCAGCAAATGGTCCGAAAGGATGACGTCCCAACCTCAATATATTTTGCGAAGAAAGAACGAGAGTATAGGCACAACAACCAGGCACAGTCACAAAAGGATTAAACCTCAGCGGCAAGAAGAGGGGCATACACCTGGGTTACCTAAGGGATACTACCTCACCACTTCAATAGAAAATATTAACTTCCTAACCAAATACAAACTAAACTATTGGCCACTCACAAAGAAAAAGCCCAAATACAAAAGGGAAATGGGTGGGCCCTACTGCCACTACCACATGATGAATGGACACGAAACTAACCACTGTAGAGTCCTTGAGGAAACCATCGTTAGATTCATCAGCCAAGGCCAATTACGAGAATTTATGAAAAGATCAAAGTGAATTCGGTATAAAATCCTTAGGAAAAGGATTACTAAACATGTCCAATGATACGGGAAACTTCCCTTTGGAAGCTTAAGACCCAAAGGGGTCAAACTGCAAATGGATTAAATCCCTTGTCATCACCAAATTGGTCAGGACGAGGCATCTCCCAGAGGGGGCTGATGTCTTAGTCTTCCTCCGTGCCCAAATCAGAGGGGGCTAGGTTAAAGCATCAAAAACGTAAGCCTCCGCTTCACACCAGAAATTGTCGTGGCGGTGCATCAAAAATTAGCATGCCCTGCCTCTGCTCATAGAAGAGTACGCCCTACCTCTGCTAGAACTAAGCATGTCTAACTCTGCTCGTACAAGAGCACGTCCTACCTCTGTTTATGTTCTATGTTACCCGCAGAAGGGAATGCAAACCCCTATAATCTCTTACGATGGTCAGGATAGGGAACCCCTCAGAGGGGGTGGCATATAAGCCTCTATCAGAACCTACGATGGTCAGTATAGGGCATCAAAAAAGTAAACCTCAGTTATGTGCCTACAATGGCCCCGTCTATGTTTCTAAGACCTTATCATAGCCTACGATGGTTAGGATAAGGCGCCTCCTAGAGGGAGGTCGGGTAAGTCCTTGGGTCATGCTTGTGGACAAGCTAGCCAAGCGCACAGGACGCACAGGGCCAGAAAGTGGCCAACAAAGCACGTACATCCTCTGCTTTGACATAAAAAGCCTAAGGAGTGGTTCAGGAAGCACGTACAGCCTCTGCTTCGTAAATCAAATCCAAAAGGGACGCTGAAATAATTAATGCTGGAAGGAGTTCCCGGTCTTCTATCTATACTAATACCCGAATCTAGGTTGATTCAGCTCTTCACAAATGTCGTAAGGGATTCCTGGTCTTCTATCTATATTAGTACCTGAATCTAGGTTGATTCGGCTCTCCACAAATGCCGGAAGGGGTTCCCAGTCTTCTATCTGTATTAATACCCGAATCTAGGTTGATTCGGCTTTACATAAATGTCGAAAGGGGTTCCCGGTCTTCTATCTATATTAATACCTGAATCTGGGTTGATTCGACTCTTTAGAAATGGCGGAAGGGGTTCCTGGTCTTCTATCTACATTAATGTCGAATCTTGGTTGATTCAGTGCTTCGCAAATACTGGAAGGGGCTTCACGGTCCCCAATCTTCAATTACCCGAATAAGGGTTATTTCGTGACTTCTACTAAAGCCGAAAGGGAATCTCTGGCCTATAGTCTTTAGTACCCGAATCAGGATTGATTCAGTTCTTTATAAATATTGGAAGGAGCAACCCAACCTCGTCTCGACGTCGAGCCCATGCGCAAATCGCAACCGGATGTAGGGTTTCGATCTCAACACAAGGCATGCAGATCTGGATCGGTTCGAATTCTCAGAGCTGAACAAGAAAGAGTTAGTCAACCCTCGCCCCAACTCAAATATGGCTTGGAAGCACATTTCCACCATTATTAGGCGCAAACTGGTAGCCTCCCCCTTTTTTCAGGAAAATGTCTTTGATTTATACATTCATCAATTCATTATCCGAGTATATCAAATGTTTGCATGAACACACGAAACAGAAATAAGCACTACAGATATTTCATGTTCAACGCACTTCGGTACTGTTAATCCTACCAAGGGCACAAGACACTATATAAAAGTCCATAAGACAAAATCCTAACGAAACGCGTCGGAGATGTGCACCTTGTCATGATATAACCATAACTAAAGAAAAGCGTTTATACTGAAATGTGTGGTCGTGTGTTAAGTAATATCATTGTAAGTCCTACCTCTATTCGTAAATACCGTCACTATAGAATATTACACTCCACTGGCAAAATGTTGAATACTTCATACATTACATGATTGTTTACAAGAAAATTTATAAGATGAATACATCTTCAAAAAAAACACCTATGTCCCAGTACAGCAACTCCCGTATAAGCAATAGTCTAGCCCTCAACAGAATGCTTCTTATTCATGGGACGAGGAAGAACTTGCGGAACAATGAATTGCAGTACGTAAAACCCCATCGAATTTTCGCATCTTTTCTATGACCACACATGAGTCATCCAAAGGTCTAGGCCACCACTTTAAAGATTGATCGAAAGCCTTGCCCATTTCACGAAGGTTTTCGTTTTCCTTCTTCAAGTCAAAAGCATCTTTGTGCAAAGACTGTTTCTCCTTTTGTAATCGCTTAATTTTGGAAGTATAAAAATTGATACAGTGAGAGTTACCCTCAATACCCTTCCTATCAGAAACCTTCCGTGTTGACCTTAACCTGTCTATGCCACCTAGCAGCAAGGGAATAATCCATTCCAGAGGGAAAGTCCCTTATCTCAAGCTGAGAAGATTCGGACCCCGTTGAAGCCAGCGAGACACCAGAAGTAGAGATTCCAAGAGAACATCCAAAGATAGATCCCCATTCTTTACATTTTGTCAGTACGTCTTTACATCTCGCCTCTAAGTCAATAGCTTGACGCTGGAGTTCATCCTTTTCTCTATCAAAGTCGATAGAAGGATTTGTCTTTATATCCCTCTTCACTTCAAGGATGTTTTAATCCTTTTGCTTTGTTTGAGCCACCAATATACCTATTTGTTCTTTCAAACATTGCGCAAATGGCTCCCCGGATAGGGCAGATCCGTCATCAACGCCGGTAGGAGAATTCCCCAGGAAATCTTCTTAGTGCAAAGTAAGTAGAACACCATTATCCATGAAAGATGAAGTGTCTTCGGGTGAACTTTCCTGTTCATGTGAAGAAATAAGCTATCGTTTATGAAATCAATTGTCAGAAGACATCATTATTTGAGCCCCAGAAATGCATGCAACAGAAAGAGAATGAAAATGAATACAATCAGCGTCCATATGCACTATTGTCAACTGAACATATTATAACAAGTTAATTTTTCTCTCCAATACTCCTTTCGTTCATGTTACATATTAACTTCGCACGATGATTTCTAAGTTTCTTTTGATATCATTTCCCTATCATTCCCCAAGAAGTTGAAAGAAAACTGAGGGTATTGCATATAAATATGTTTGATCTCTTTCAAGAAGCATTCCCTGCCAGATTTATAAGGATCCCTTGTAAGAAATTCCCTCCTCAGCCTAGAGAGAGAATGTAGATCATCCTTGAAAAACAGATAATCAGCGAAAACAGAATCTTCATCACCATAAGAATGAATCATCAAGAGTCAATTTCTACAAGCAAAGAAGGAATTCAGAAACTGAGATTTATACCTAGGGAATGAGGGAGGCTGTATGCATCGCCTGTTCTTTTTCACCAGGTTCTAGTAGATTGACTTCCTCAGAAAACCCACCAACTCCACATGAGCCAAGATTATCATTACAGTCAACCATATTACCAGCTCCTATATGCAAAATCAGATTTTCATCATCGCCAGACATTGAGTAATCGAGCGGTTTTCAACAAACAAAAGATCCTCAAACTCCGCCTTTTTCCCTTTGGAAACCTCAGTGTCCCGATATGAAGTAATAGCACCGCCCCAAGATTTTATCCCGAAGGGATGAGGGAAAGGAAGGAAAGTTCATGTCCGGAAACTTGCCACAGCTGTCACGGTGGACTAAAAAGAGAGCCTTTTCGTAGCATTCCAACACCATGTCTGGAGGATGCACCTTCAAAAATAAGGAAATCCAGTCCTGAGTCTCGTAAATTATCCGCTTAACATCAGAAAGAATTGCTTCCCTTGTTTTTAATCTCTTTGCTTGCTTCATCAACATATCCAACATTTCACGCTTGAGGGTTGAGGCTACAGCAGCTAAGGAACTTTTGCCAGCCCTTTCCCTCTCAAGAAACACTCTCAATTGGCTGTAGGCCTTTTCATTGCTACTCTTTGCAGAGGTTTAATCGTGGAGCTTAGACTCTAACATGGCTTTCTCTTCTTGGAGTTCTTTCTTCTCCCAGGATAAGGATGTAGCCTTCTCCCTGGCAACATACCAATTCCTGGATATCTTAAAAAAAAGAGGAACAATATAATGTTAGTCCTTACATCAAGAAGGAAGATAAAAAGTTTTAGGAAAATAAGAGTACAAACCAAAAGTTGTCGTTTAACAAAGACTAAGGCAAAAATCAGACCATTCTTCAGAGGCAAACTCCGGAATATCGGAGACGTCAACGGAGGGTAAGACAGATTCGATAATCTTATCAAAGTCCAAGTCCTGTAAAAGAGAACTTGTGGGGTCACACAGCCGACGAGGAGAAAAGAGCAGCTCGGGCTCTCTTAAATCTGAATCTCCCTGAGAATCAGATCTTAGAAAACTAACAACAAAGTCACTTCCTTCAGTCTCTGCTGAGGAAGGGCACAAATTAGGGAAACTTCCAAGAGAGGGTGCAAGGGAGGTGTACGGCAGCCGACGGCAGAGCGACTCAGCATTTTCATCTCCAAAAGGACGGGAGATAAAATTTGCCCTCTTATGACCTCTAGTAGGATCGCTGTTGGTGGTCGAAGCAGACCTCTTTTTAGACGAAGACTCAGGAAGGGCAGAGACCGTGGAAGGTTGATGTGGACCATCCCCAAGAAACACTGAACGTAAGGGAGAAGATTGTTATAGAAGATTTTATCCCAAGGGTAAAGGGGCGTGCCCGCAAAGAAATTTCGGGAATAACAGGGCAGAATGATGATTCAAGACACCTGGAACTTCACGTATGGCACTATTCGCTTGTAGCTCCTTCACACCAAGCTTCCCCTTCGTTGAATAAAGCCCGGTTGACTTGCTCAGGTTGGAGTTACCAATTTGAGAGATCTCAGACATAGTCCTGCCAGGTGATACCATAACATAAACATGTATTTTAATCTAATTTCAATTTGATGACTGCACACAAATGACACACGGACAAACAGGAGACATGGAATTTTGTTATCCCATTGGACAACGATCTTGACTGCAAAGATCGACGTCAGCATGTTAAATTACCTTCTATTACGAATTATTTGTTTGTAGAATTCTTATTTCTCAGAGCCCCGATAATGAACAGAGATGGGTACAACTTATTAAAGGTAACCATTAATCATCATCCCAAACGATTATTGAGAGTTTAATCTACACAAAGGCCATTAATCCCCGATTCAAAGCATAATCAAAATCGGTGATTGAGGTTTGAACAAGAAAACTTACGACTAGTTAGATCCGAAATCCTAGGAAATAGTGTGACAAATTTCGATGAATAGTAATCTTGTTTTAGTAAAATGCTATGCAGGAAAGAGGAGGAGAGAGAAAAGGAAAATTCCTCTTTAGGGAAAAAGAGATTCACCTCATCTCTCAGCCATACATCTGAGACCAGATTGACGAACAAGATTTATGCTGGGAAAAAAGAAATATTTGCCAAGGGTAAAAAGTGAAAAGAAGAACAATTTGTATTCAAAATTCAGGTTCAATCTAGACCGCCCAAAGGGAGACCAATCAACACGCCCGATTGAGGGAGATCAAAAGACACATAAATGACACTTCGGAAAAGACAAAAAGATCGACTTGAAAAGTCAAAAGCACCCCTTCACTAGGGGGAAATGTTACTACCAAAATTAACTCTGAATCCAGCTGATGGTGAAGGTGTATTGGAGGAATACAAGTACAGAAGAACCTCCCGAAAGCAAAAAGCCGAATAAATAAAAAGGACCGAAAGTAAGAAAGAATGATCTGAGAGCAATATAAACCGACACCTTCCCAGAAAGAAGAAACTCAAGGTCTGCAGAATGCCAACAAAGTTCATCCGACAGGGATCTAACAGGAAGGATCTATCCGACAAGATCAGACCGGCGGGATCCTTTGCGCAGCGTCAACCCGACATGGGGTTTCGCGGAGAAAGGAAAATGGATAGAAACCAAGAAAAGTGAAGGCAAGATCTCCATCAGATGAAGGTCCAAAAGGACCTTCGGTATTAACCCACCTAATACCGATACGATAGGAGGTTAAAACACCAAGAGCACCAAGCCAGAGACACATAAAGGTTATCTGGAACCAGTTTCTAAAACACCCACTACATAAATACCGAAAGCTCGTTTCGATAAACAATAGACAAGCCACCAAGAGCAGCCTTCTGGATCATCAGGCTATACCTGGAAATCCCACCGAAAAGCAGACTGAAACCCTGGAAGGGATATGAACTATCCACGCTTGTCTATTTAGCACAGGCACCGACAATGGTTTCGAACCGGCAGCTATCTACATACATAATGAGGGAAGGCTCCTCTAAGTATTCATGAGAAAACTAGAAGCCTATACCCAAAAGACCATAACCGAGGGCACGCAACCAGGAACTTAAAGCACCTTCCGAAGAGCTACAACAATAGCAAGCACATATCAATGTCAAAGTAGCTCCTGGCCAACTGAAACCCTCATTGCGGAAGCTATAGTTAACACTGAAAAGCGGCCGGAAACAAAAATATTCAAGACCAAGGAAAAAGGCGGCCGACAAAGGCTGCTGAAGTCCCAATGGGCCAAAAACGAAGGGGCTCCAAGTTCGCTATAAACAAGACCCCAAGGGTCACATTTAAAGGGTCTCTCATTTTTTTATTTACCTAAATCCTTGTACTCTCTTTCTCTCTAAACCCTAAGGCTGGGATCAATTGAAAGGTTTCTTCTACTCTGATCACGTATTCTAAATCGAAGATTAATAAAGTGCGCATCTATATTCGAAGCATCTTCTTGTGTGTTTGTTATGCTATTTTCTTAGTTATTGATTGCCACGATTTACTGTTTATTTCCTGTAAATATGTGGATTCCTGTCCGAAACTTTCCGCAAATCGAAGGAAGCCCTTTCCTATAATTTTGATCCCCTCCTGCGAGCTTCTTCCCTCTCTACGAGCTTAGATCTCCCAGCGGGCTTGGTATAGATTCTCTTGCCATCAACCATTAAAGCTTTTGTCAAGAGTTGTAGATTAGTGATCCTTCTTCCCAAAGTCCCGGCATTTAGGGATGGAGAACCAACCTAAGCTTGTTGAGGCTAAACAATCTACTTCTTTCCCTTAGATCCATCCCCGTTGACCTATCTCCGGTGTTGACGAAAAATATCGTTAACAAGCAGTTTTGTGGTAGGTTTCTTTTCTCATCACAAATTCTTTCATAAAAGGGATGGTGATGTGGGAACCTCCAACAACACAAGCAGTGTTTTTGTAACACAAGTTGAGCATTTTGCTACCATGATATGATTAATCTAAGATCATAAAAATGGTTTGAGCTCTAGTTGTGGAGCAAGACATCTCGTTGTTTATGACAATTTTTTTAGGAAGTTCAGTGTTGTTGTTTAATTGTCGTTTTGGTTGATTTCCCTTTCTAGCATTTGGTTCTTGCTTTATGGTGATACGTGCTTGTGACTATTAGTGTTGTTTAAATCGAACGACTTAGGTTAATGAGATTTCTATGTTTGAAAACATTTGTGTCGTTCACGCATATCTATATGAATGAAATCTCGTTTTCTTGTCTGACTAACAGTTGTCCTAGAGCTGGAAAGGATCGGTTCTGCATTATTTTCGTCATGGGTATAAATAAATAAATCACCGTTCCTTGTTAAGCTAAAATTTATTTTATGTCTTTTGTGCGTGATTTCAGTTTTTGCATTTTTGCAAGATTGACTTCCTCTTCCGCTAACATGTGACTTGAATCGTTTAAGTTTTAGCAAAATACATTTTTTTTGAAACTTTTGGTAAACGTTGTTTGAATTATTATTTTTTTCATTTTTAAATTGTTACCGATTTCACATTCTTTTATTTTAGTTTGCACGAAAACACATAATTTGGATACGGCAGTTTACGCATGTTTAAATGACTGTTTTACATTAAAGTAGACAGTTTGAAAGGCACAAAATGCACGTTTTCGAAATTTTAATTTTTCATACGAATCTCATATGGAAAGTGGAACAATGTTGAAAAGAAAATTTCAAAATAAATATAAGAGGTTTTGAAGCGGAAAATCATTTTTATGAAAAATTTCGATTTTTGGTCACATGAACAGCATAAGGAAGATGTTTGGATGGTTTGTGTGCGTGTTTTAGCAGTGCAGTAGGATCGAAGATGTGATAAAAACGATAACGACAATAAGGAAAGACTAT
This sequence comes from Allium sativum, assembly GCA_030737875.1. NCBI lineage: Eukaryota > Viridiplantae > Streptophyta > Magnoliopsida > Asparagales > Amaryllidaceae > Allium > Allium sativum. The sequence goes on from CM060912.1 coordinate 8,739,712, forward strand.
TTTAGTCTTGGAAACGTTGTTTTCATACCTTGTCAACGATGCGCGCGAGCTATTAATTAACTCATTTTACATTTTAGGACTTGTTTTAATCCCCTTTACAGTCTATAAATGGAAACATTGGAGTATTTTAGGCAACTGAGGTGAAAATTCCACTATAGAGTGGATAATGGAATATTTATAAGCGATGGAAATGTTAAAATTCTTCGCTTTGGTTTCTTTTTTCCGATTTAGGAGAAATTAAATAGGAAACGATTTGATGCGTTGACATTTTGGATGATAGGGTTTGGATGCCAAATTTGGTTGCTTCACACTTCTATTCATAATCGTGTGAGGGTAGTGGATGAGAAAGGATTTTCGAAATTTGCATTCAATTAGAATTTTCAGTATATTTAGAATGTTTTACATCATGTTTTCAAAAGTGTTTAAAAAAAATTCAATGCATACATGTAGAGGGTCCGATTTAGAATCATCTTGCATACATGTTTTATGGTTGAAATGCATTATGTACACTATGCACATATACACATGGTTGCAAAGTGGATGTACACAAATTGATTATGTAGGATAGGACAGTAGGTTTCAGAATTTGGGGACGAAAATTCTTTTAAGGAGGTAAGAATGTAACAACCTGGAATTTTGACAATAAAAATTAGTTATTTAATTAGAATCTCAAAAATAAGAATTCCTACAAACAATGGAATTTGACCATGAAACTTTAAATTTACGTTCGTCTCGGAATTCTGGTCGACTTTCATATATGGAGTTTCGCGAACGGAGTCCGTATGAAAAAGTTACGGACGAAATACGATAAAAAACGGAAAATAAATAAACCAGAATATATAATTATTTTATACCATATTTAACCGCCTTCACTGGGCGATTGGCAACCCAGACGATCGACCCTAACGGTCGGCCTACTGGGTGCCAGAACTCCCAGTGATGGCTAGGTTAAAGGGGTTAGTTTATATTATATTATTAAATGGATGGACGGATGTTAATTAAAATAAATATACTGGTTCATGACCAATTCCACTGCTATAAAAAATGGGGTAAGGCTTCATACTTTTCCATAAAATTATGTATGCAGCATGTAACAACCCGGATTATCAGAACCAATTTAAAATTTTATTTTTGCAATTTTAATGGATTTTGAATATTTAAAATGTTTTATTTTGAATAATAACGACGAAAAATTTATTTTCGACGAAGTTAAAATGAATAAATTTATTTTAATTATAAAATGAGCCTGAAATGGCGCGGTAGTTTGAAAATTCGATTTCTAATTTCAAATGAATATACAGAATTCAATATAAGTCAGAATTGGACGAAACAAGAAATATTTGAATCTGATTAACAACATCTTTCTAGCGGATGTAAGAAACTGAGATTTCACTTTACAGACTGAAAGATACGTCCAGTTTTAAATTCAGAAAAGTCGTCGTGGAATTTATATATATTTTAATATATATATATAAAGCCCTTAAAAATGGAAATTTTGCAAACGACCTCCGTTTTCGACAAAACCACTTTTGTTGGATCCGGGATGTCAAGTTATTGCTAGATTCTAATTTTTATAATTTTTGGGATCAATACGTGAGCGCGGCGAATTTAAACGCGTTTGACCAATTTCAGTTGAATTTAATCAACTGGAAAATGGCCATTTTTCAAACGGTCTTCTAATTTTACAAAATTAGTTTTGTTAGGATCGTATCGTCAAAACATAGCTAGATTAATTTTTTTGGAATTTTCGGAGTCCGTATGTGGCCCTGGTAAATTAAAATGTGCGTTTGAATTTAAATTATAATGATTTATATTTTAAATTTAGCGGAAACTGAATCGTAACAGCAGAATTGGGTTACGGAACATATCCCATTGGGTTCGGAATGAGGGTAATTAGCCAGGGGAGACATTCGTTGGGTTGGATTTTGTAACGCCTCGCCTCTATACCCGCCATAGTCAAGTTCATTTCGTGTGAAATGTCGTCGGCCACAGCGGAGAATAAGGTTTGTTAGGAGCGACCGTTAATATATCTCTTCTTGCTTGGAAAGTAACGTCGAATGGCACGGCCATACCAAATGATTTCGACATGACCATTCTAGGCGAAAGGCATCTACACAACGGCATAATAGCCTCAGAACACATACAGAATAATATAACACAGATAGTCACAGATATTCACATCATAAGCAAATAAACTGATATGAATATAACACCATAAGTGTTTACATCAATTAGAGATCATACACGACACTCTAACTCCATAATAATAATTACATGAACCAAATCCCATAACAATAATGATACATATCATAAAAGTAGTCAACTACATATATCCAAAAGGCTGCAACTATAAAGCAGTTAAGCTAAGAGTCATCATAAGGTCCCAGCAGGAATGTCACCTAAGCACCTGTAGCACTTGGGTCTGACCCGAGTATTATTTAAGAAAATAAACAATAAACGGATCAGTCAATACATTCTCATTCACAAACAGGAGGCAATAATGAGAAATATAACATACATGATATGATAGGGATAAACCGGATGATTCATAAATAATATGAGATGCATGATGTCAACATACATAACTTTTCAATAAATCCCATGACTAGAGGAGTGCATACAACGCTAAAAATTGACAAATGAATGCCAAACCTAATTCAAATTAACGCAACCCGCATCAAGGTAATCAAAAATCTAGAAATCACTCGAAATCCAGAAAAACATCATAATAAGTGGATACCTCCCAAATGAGATACGATCTCTAGGTCCTACACCAATGAGTTTGAGCTGTAGCTCCCCCGAAGGGCCGGGTCGTGACCCCGGTAGAGTCAAGCATAATTCATGTAAGATCATCGAAGTTTGGACCAAAGTCCCATGTATGAAGGTCCCAATCGTAAAGTCCTATTAGGGCGATTGCGAACCAAATAACTATGTCGGAAGGCAGATATTAACGATCCGGGCGAATAGAAGTTACTCCGAGCTAGTAATTATAAGGGAATGGCAACATGTCCCATAACCACATGCCCTTCTCGAATATTTACGAACCCGTAATTGACTGCGATTCAATAAACAAGAAAAATCGCCACATAAGTTCAAATGAACGAGTCTGGTAGATATTCGCCAAAATAAACGTATGAGGGGTCATAGTACTCAGTTTTATTAGGGTGAATAAATTAAAGTTCTCGTCCGGGTTATAAGATAAGGGGTCATATATAAATCAATAGTATCAGAACCAGATTTAGAAATCGAATTTACTTTAGAAGGATTTGTAATTGAAAACTGATCAAAAGTTGGTTCGATGCTCATTAACAATACACAAACCCATAATCCGTTGTGGTTCAATATTCATAAAGACCCATTGCCGTAGCAAATGGGATACTAAGAAATCATAGAACAAAATCCGCATTCATGGTTTTCTTTTAAAATGATCTGGAAATCATACAAGGCGGCGTAACACCAACGATCCGAACGAGCTTGTGATCGCCATGGTATGCGCGGGGGAGGATCGAGGATGGAGGCCGGAGGAGCACGGAGTCGCGCGCCGTAGCGTGCGACACAAAAAGAGGGGGGGCAAACCTGGGCTCGTGCCCAGGTTTTTACCGGTCGACCGGTCCTAGGGGCCGGTCGACCGATTTTTTGAGTCAGAGACTCAAACGGTCGACCGGCCCTCCAGGGCCGGTCGACCGATTTTTAGCCTGGGCCTAGCCCAGGCACCGGATGAACCGGTCGACCGGTCTTGCCTGGGCACGAGCCCAAGCACCGGTGACGGGGGTTTCGTCCCCCGTCGCGACCACCGTCTTAGAGGCTCTTCTTTGGCTCTCTGACCGGTGCGTGCACACCACCCATTCGAGCCGGAGACAAGAGTGATTCAATGTATATGTACTTAAAGATTTTCAAAGTAAACATTTGACGAGAATGGAAATCAACACAAGTTCAAGTATCGGTCACGAACAAAATCCATTCAAGCAATCAGGAATCATCATACATAATCTACAACTATACTCGTACAAGCTTAAAGCTTGTGGCATTGATGTGAGTTCACAAAGAACTCACCTTGATGTTAATGGAGCAATCAACAAGAAGGAATCCAAGCTAATGATGCTATTCTCCCACAAGAATCAACAAAAACACAACCTACACATATAAAACCCAGCATCCCTATGCATCAGGAACATATAACTTCTTAAGTAGCATTGAGAAGATGATGGAGAGGATATAAATCAACCTACCCAAGCTAAGAGATGAGGAAGCACAACAAAGATTGGATTTTTCTAAGATTCTAGGGCTTGGGATATTAATTTCTCATTCTCCTAAGTTAAGGAAGTAAGAGGGAAAGTGAATGAAGAAGTAAATGAATGGAGAGGAGGCTGGGTGCCTATTTGTGCTGTGCAAATAGGTTTGGGTGCAAAAATTTGCACTCTAGCCCCTCCAAACAACTCCAATTATCCCGAATTCGAAACATATCGATGTTTATACTCAAAAAGGTTGTAAATGACGTTCCGGGACCAATGAAAGTGGTCTCAAGTCATAATTCAATCGTTTACAAAAATTCACCTTTTCAGGGATACAATTAAATTATCGATTCGACGTTCGAAAGTCATTTAAATTATCTATCGTAAATTCTAAGGGTTGTTACAGACTTCCCTCCTTAAAGAAATTGCGTCCTCGCAATTATTCAGAATAAACTACAAGAGTAACAACCGTTAAAACTTCAAATCTCAAACAAGATCATAAAGAAAATTTCACCTTATGAGAATAGGTCCGGATGAAAGTGCTCCATGGACTCCTTAGTTTCCCAAGAGAAATCATTCGGATTAGCGGACCATTGGACTTTCACAAGAGGAATCTCTTTATTACAGAGGCGTTTTACTTCCGTGGCAACAGTTCGAAGAGGTTGTTGCTTGTAGGTAAGATTCGGTGAAATTTCTATTTCTTCAAGAACATGAGGCTCGATAGCAATATGCGACTTCCCCAATTTCCTCCGTAATTGAGAAACATGAAATACGTTATGAATGAAAGAAAATCGATCCGGTAGCTTCACGCGATATGAAACAACCCCAACGCACTCGATGATGGGAAATGGACCAATAAACCGTGGTGCTAATTTCCCGGATTTGCTAAATCGCATAACACCCTTCATGGGTGACACACGAATAAAAACCAAGTCCCCCACAGAAAACTCTAACTTTCTTTTCTTGCTATCGGCATAAGACTTTTGCCTACTTTGAGCTTCTTTCATACGGCGCCGTATAAGTTCAATTTTATCCGTGGCATCTTGAACAAGATCAGGGCCTGTAATCAATTTCTCTCCGGTTTCGAGCCAACAAGAGGGAGATCGGCACGGCCTTCCATAAAGGGCTTCAAAAGGAGCCATGCCAATACTCGATTGATAACTATAATTGTATGAGAATTCCACAAGGGGAATGTGGTCTTCCCAACTTTCTCCAATTTCAAGAATGCAAGCGCGGATGAGATCCTCAAGAATTTGATTTACTCGCTCCATTTGCCCATCGGTTTGCGGATGATAGGCGGTACTAAGGTCAAGCCTTGTTTCCAAAGCTCCTTGGAGACTCCTCCAAAATCCGCTAGTAAACAACGGATCACGATCACTTACAATGGAAAGAGTAATTCCATGTAGTCGAACGATCTCCTTAACATAAAGCTTAGCTAAAAGCGGAGCGATGCGATTAGATCGGACGGGTAAAAAGTGTGCGGATTTGGTGAGACGATCCACAATTACCCATATACTATCATGGCCTTGACGAGAACGGGGGAATCCGTCAATAAAATCCATGGAAACATTTTCCCACTTCCATATGGGAACTTCTAATGGTCGCAACAACCCGTCGGGCCTTTGATGTTCGGCTTTCACAAGTTGGCAAGTTGTGCAACAACTAACAAAATCAGCAGCATCTCGTTTCATACCCTCCCAATAATAGAGTCGCTTCATATCCGCATACATTTTGCTACTCCCGGGATGGATGGAAAATTTAGAATGATGAGAATCGTCCAAAACAGTTTTGCGCAAATCATCTTGATTTGAAACGATAAGCCTTCCGAACTTTCGAACGGCTCCTCTTGAATCGAGGCTATGATCACCATTCCTTTCAACATAAGATTCACTTCTAAGATCATGGCTGATGCGGACCAATTTGGGATCTTGCTTTTGTGCTTCATAGATGCGGTCAAAAAGGGATGGATGAGCCATGAGGCTACATACTACGGGGGTGGAACCCGGGTTGGAGTATCTACTCCGGATCTCGCACGAAGATAATAATTCAAGATCCTTCCACTACGACAACGTCATAGAAAATACCGCATGTTGCTTCCGACTAAGGGCGTCGGCGACGCAATTTCCTTTACCTGGCGTGTAAAGAATATCTAGATCATAAGAAGAAAGAAACTCCATCCACCGTTGTTGTCGTAGATTGAGTTCCTTTTGAGAAAATAAATATTTGAGCGACTTATGATCCGTATAAAGCACAAATTTCTCCCCCAAAAGATAATGGCGCCAAATTCGTAGAGCGAAGACAACCGCGGCAAGCTCTAAATCATGGGTTGCATAGCGAGTCTCGGCTGGTTTTAATTGCCTAGAAGCATAGGAAATTACGCGTCCTCGTTGCATGAGAACGGCTCCTAAACCTACGTGGCTAGTGTCGGTATAAACAACAAGATCTTGATTTCCCTCGGGGATAACGAGAATGGGAGCATTAGAAAGAAGTTCTTTAAGCTTTTGGAATGCGGCTTCACACTTATCCGACCAAGTGTAATTTACTTCCTTCTTTGTCAAATGAGTGAGTGGGACGGCGATTTTAGAAAAATCTTTAATGAACCGACGGTAATAACCCGCCAATCCAAGGAAGCTACGAATCTCCGTCACACTCTCTGGTCTCTTCCAATTTTGAATGGCTTCAATCTTAGATGGGTCGACGGAAATTCCGGATTCGGAAATAATATGCCCCAGAAACCTCACGCTTGCTAGCCAAAAGTTGCACTTGGAAAACTTAGCTTTTAATTGGTGGTTTCTGAGTGTTTCCAAAATGGCACGAAGGTGATTCTCATGCTCTTCCTCGGTTTTAGAATAAATGAGGATTTCATCAATAAATACAAGCACAAACCGATCAAGAAAATCCCTAAAAACACGGTTCATGAGATCAACAAAATAAGTCGGGCGTTTGTTAACCCAAACGGCATTACTAGCCATTCATATGAACCAAATCGGGTTCGAAAGGAAGTCAATGGAATGCTATCCTCCGCGATGCGCAATTGGTGAAATCCGGTAGCTAAATCCAATTGGGAGAAGACTTTAGCACCGCTAAGTTGATCAAAAAGGTCGTCTATGCGTGGAAGAGGATATCTATTTTTGATGGTGAGGCCATTAAGCTTGCGGTAATCCACGCAAAGCCTAAGGGTTCCATCCGACTTTTTCACAAAGATTGCTGAAGCTCCCCATGGCGTGGAACTTGAACGAATAAATTACTTCTTCTCTAATTCGGATAGTTGCTTGCGCATTTCTTCATTTTCCTTGTTAGATAATCGATATGCGGGACGCGTGACAGGGAGGGATCCGGGAATTATATTAATCCGGAATTCAATAGCTCGATTTGGGGGGAGACCAAACACGGGCTCAAATACATCCGGAAATTCTCGAACAACTGTGATCCGAGATATTACATCCTCCTCATCATTGTTATCCACATCCCGGGAATTGGGAGCAAATAATAAAGCTATAACCCCCTTGTCTGGATTCGGGAGCACTAGTTCTACCCGGTCCTTAGATTGAAGGTGTCGAAGATAAATTGTCCGCTCAGAACATAATATGTGGGCTTTATAACGGAGAAGCCAATCCATTCCCAGAATAACCCCAAAACTCAAATAGCTCATAACATGCAAGTTCGCTAGGAAAGGATAACCATTCAAAATAATTTCAACATCGCAGCATAATAAACTAAGCGTAGTTGATCCCCCTATGGGATTACTAACCGTTAAATAAGTCACCAAACAAACAGTATTCAAGGAATTAGCATGCACAAGTTCTTGTGAAATAAAAGAATGAGATGCGCCTGTATCAAAAAGAACTCGTGTAGGGTGTTCATGAAAATCAATTATGCCATCTAGAATAGAATTTAATGTACCTTGGCCCGAAGAAGCATTGGGAGGAGCTTGTATGACATTGTGCTTTCCACTCTTATTAGGAGGTCGAGTGGGACACGTGCTTAACATATGGCCTGGTTTCTTGCAATACCGGCAAGTAAGAGGTTTAGTGCATGCAGAAGCGATATGACCCTTTTCTCCGCAATTGAAGCATTCTCCATTGCGGTACCTCGATGTCCCAGCCACAGCGGCCACTTGTTTCGCCTTCTTATTGGGATGGATCCAAGGCTTTTTACCGGATCCTCCCTTGTTGTTAATGTTGCCTTTATTTTGAGAACCCCCAGCTTCGTCGTCATTGGGGCGTTTCTATACCACTTCAAGTTGTAGCGCGATATTAACCAACTCATCAATTGTTTCGAAAAGCTTAAGAGTCAATGGCTCCTCAAGGCATTTCTTGAGCCCATGTATAAAGCGCAAATTCTTCTTCTTTGGGGTATTAATATACTCGAGTCCATACTTGGATAGCGAGTCGAAGGAGGCGGCATACTCTGCCACAGTAGAAGTGCCTTGAACAAGGTCTTGGAAGCGACGTGATAGTGCTATTCTCTCCCCGTCTGGTATGAATTTTGTTTCAAACCTTTCCTTAAACAAGTCCCAAGTAAGGTTTTCTTCGGGAGTATCAATGGTGAGCAATTCATACCAGTTCAACGCTCGCTCTTCGAGCGTGCTAGAAATAACTTGCACTCTATGTAAATCATTGAGCTCCATGCGAGTAAAGATGCGCTCACATGTCCGGAGCCAATTCTGGACCTCGATTACGCTTTCGGAGCCTTTAAACGACTTTCCACCAAGCTTTGCGAAATCACTGCATAAGGTCGCAAACCGAGATTTGGGATGCGTAGGAGGTGGAGGAGCGCCTGCCGCGTGGGCATTTGCAATAAGATCAAGAAGTTGTTGAGTGGTCATTGTGACCGCTCCAATCACAGGAGGTGGAACTATAGGCGGCGGAACTGCAGGAGGTGGGGCTCCGCGCCCGACATTTACTCGAGCAGCTTGACGACGAGTACGTCCAGCCATTTCTCTTCTTTAAGAAAGAAAGAAAGGAAAACATTATTTAAAATTCAAGGATCATAACCCTATTCTAGGATAGATAAGCAATCATGACTCGATCTACCCCTAAGCCTCAAACTCCTAAAAGATGTCCGAGACATGATCCTTGCTACAAAATTCTATATTGTTCCGAAGATTGGCTCTGATACCAACTGTAATGCCCCGCCTCTATACCCGCCATAGTCAAGTTCATTTCGTGTGAAATGTCGTCGGCCACAGCGGAGAATAAGGTTTGTTAGGAGCGACCGTTAATATATCTCCTCTTGCTTGGAAAGTAACGTCGAATGGCACGGCCGTACCAAATGATTTCGACATGACCATTCCAGACGAAGGGCATCTACACAACGGCATAATAGCCTCAGAACACATACAGAATAATCTAACACAGATAGTCACAGATATTCACATCATAAGCAAATAAACTGATATGAATATAACACCATAAGTGTTTATATCAATTAGAGGTCATACACGACACTCTAACTCCATAATAGTAATTACATGTACCAAATCCCATAACAATAATGATACATATCATAAAAGTAGTCAACTACATATATCCAAAAGGCTGCAACTATAAAGCAGTTAAGCTAAGAGTCATCATAAGGTCCCAGCAGGAATGTCACCTAAGCACCTGTAACACTTGGGTCTGACCCAAGTATTATTTAAGAAAATAAACAATAAATGGATCAGTCAAACCATTCTCATTCACAAACAGGAGGCAATAATCAGAAATATAACATACATGATATGATGGGGATAAACCGGATGATTCATAAATAATATGAGATGCATGATGTCAAAATACATAACTTTTCAATAAATCCCATGACTAGAGGAGTGCATACAACGCTAAAAATTGACAAATGAATGCCAAACCTAATTCAAATTAACGCACCCCGCATCAAGGTAATCAAAAATCTAGAAATCACTCGAAATCCAGAAAAACATCATAATAAGTGGATACCTCCCAAATGAGATACGATCTCTAGGTCCTACACCCATGAGTTTGAGCCGTAGCTCCCCCGAAGGGCCGGGTCGTGACCCCGGTAGAGTCAAGCATAATTCATGTAAGATCATCGAAATTTGGACCAAAGTCCCATGTATGAAGGTCCCAATCGTAAAGTTCCATTAGGGCGATTGCGAACCAAATAACTATGTCGGAAGGCAGATATTAACGATCCGGGTGAATAGAAGTTACTCCGAGCTAGTAATTATAAGGGAATGGCAACATGTCCCATAACCACATGCCCTTCTCGAATATTTACGAACCCGTAATTGACTGCGATTCAATAAATAAGAAAAATCGCCACATAAGTTCAAACGAACGAGTCTGGTAGATATTCGCCAAAATAAACGTATGAGGGGTCATAGTCCTCAGTTTTATTAAGGTGAATAAATTAAAATTCTCGTCCGGTTGATAAGATAAGGGGTCGTATATAAATCAATAGTATCAGAACCAGATTTAGAAATCGAATTTACTTTAAAAGGATTTGTAATTGAAAACTGATCAAAAGTTGGTTCGATGCTCATTAACAATACACAACCCCATAATCCGTTGTGGTTCAATATTCATAAAGACCCATTGCCGTAGCAAATGGGATACTAAGAAATCATAGAACAAAATCCTCATTCATGGTTTTCTTTTAAAATGATTTGGAAATCATACAAGGCGGCGTAACACCAACGATCCGAACGAACTTGTGATCGCCATGGTATGCGCAGGGGAGGATCGAGGATGGAGGCCGAGGAGCATGGAGTCGTGTGCCGTAGCGCGCGACACAAAAAGAGGGGGGGGCAAACCTGGGCTCGCGCCCAGGTTTTTACCGGTCGACCGGTCCTGGGGCCCGGTCGACCGATTTTTTGAGTCAGAGACTCAAACGATCGACCGGCCCTCCAGGGCCGGTCGACCGATTTTTAGCCTGGGCCTAGCCCAGGCACCGGATGAACCGGTCGACCGGTCTTTCCTGGGCACGAGCCCAAGCACCGGTGACGGGGGTTTTCGTCCCCCGTCGCGACCACCGTCTTCGAGGCTCTTCTCTGGCTCTTTGACAACTCTGACCGGTGCGTGCACACCACCCATTCGAGCCGGAGACAAGAGTGATTCAATGTATATGTACTTAAAGATTTTCAAAGTAAACATTCGACGAGAATGGAAATCAACACAAATTCAAGTATCGATCACGAACCAAATCCATTCAAGCAAACAGGAATCATCATACATAATCTACAACTACACTTGTACAAGCTTAAAGCTTGTGGCATTGATGTGAGTTCACAAAGAACTCAACTTGGTGTTAATGGAGCAATCAACAAGAAGGAATCCAAGCTAATGATGCTATCCTCTCACAAGAATCAACAAAAACACAACCTACACCTATCAAACCCAGCAGCCCTATGCATCAGGAACATATAACTTCTTAAGTAGCATAGAGAAGATGATGGAGAGGATATAAATCAACCTACCCAAGCTAAGAGATGAGGAAGCACAACAAAGATTGGATTTTTCTAAGATTCTAGGGCTTGGGATATTAATTTCTCATTCTCCTAAGTTAAGGAAGTAAGAGGGAAAGTGAATAAAGAAGTAAATGAATGGAGAGGACGTTGGGTGCCTATTTGTGCTGTGCAAATAGGTTTGGGTGCACAAATTTGCACTCTAGCCCCTCCAAACAACTCCAATTATCCCGAATTCGAAACATATCGATGTTTATACTCAAAAAGGTTGTAAATGACGTTCTGGGACCAATGAAAGTGGTCTCGAGTCATAATTCAGTCGTTTACAAAAATTCACCTTTTCGGGGATACAATTAAATTATCGATTCGACGTTCGAAAGTCATTTAAATTATCTATCGTAAATTCTAAGGGTTGTTACAGATTTAGAGTTCGGACATAAAACCCTGATTTTAAGAATTAATTAATAATAAAATATATTATATATATATAAAATCTTACTTAACCCCGCCTCTATTTCATTTTGATCGATCAAACGTTTATCCCACTTTCAGAAAAAAAAACCCATCGCTTTCTCCTTAGCCTCCCTCTTGCGCCGCCATGGATCAACGCGCCTTCACCCTCCATCGATCTCCAATTCCCCTGCCCCCTTCATCCGTCGCCATCACAAAAACCGCACCCCTCGCGCCCAAATCAGCGCGCCACTCAAACCCTAGGGTCGTCGCTCCACCGTCACCCGCGTGCTCAGGCCCTCGTGAAGCCCTGCTCGTCGTTCGCGGTCTTCAACGCGGAGGCCTATTGCCTCGCGATCAGCGTCGTTCGCTTCATCTCATCTGAAGCTGCCGACTACCACCGACGTTCAAGCATCAGAGGTGCAGCCTCTGGGTGCTACTACTACTCCATTCGAGCTACCACCGAACACCTAAAAGCCACTCTCCATTTTCCTACGCCTCGTAGGCGAGCTCTTTGAATTTAATTCTGCTCGATATCCTCTTTTGCTTCCCTTGATTGATATGAGTTTGAAGTTGTTTTCTTGATAAAACTGGGATTGATTTCTTGCTGTGAATTTGTAGATGAACATTAAAAAGATAGATTTTTTTATAATGTAAAGATAGATTTTTCTAAAACTAAAAAATATTAGATTTTTTTTTCTAGCAAAGATTAGATTTTTTTTAAACTAGCAAAGATTTGATTTTTTTTTAAATGAACAAGATTTGATTTCTAAAATAAAGAGATTAGGTTTTAAGAAATAAAAAGAATATATTTTTGTATATAAAAACATTATATTTTGATAATAGAAAAGGTTATATTTTCAAATAGGAAAAGATCAGATTTTTATCTGTATAGCGTTGAAGTAAAAAATTCGATTTTTATATATACAATAGCATAATAAAAATATGATTTTTATTATGAAGTTAGCGGAATAAAAATATAATTTTTATTATGAATAGCAAGATAAAGATTTGATTTTTATGATATGAACATCATTATAAAAATAGGATTTTTATATATAGAGTAGCGATGTAAAAATATGATTTTTAATATGAAGTGGTATTTTAAAAATGTGATTTGTAATATGAACAGCGGGAAAATGATTGCGTGGAAATTTCGGGCAAATCCGAACAGTTCTGAAATTCAAAAATAAGAATGGAGGAGTGGATCCCAAAGGTGAGAACTCCTCACTATAATTTCTTATACGGTTATTTATTTTATAACTACATATATGAACTGCTCCCCTTCGTCCACAAACCATGGATGATTTTTTTGATTGTTTGGTTTGGTTAATTTATTTGTTTGGATTGGTTTGGGATGTGAAATTAATTGATAGGATTTGGTTTGTGTATAGCGCGGGCCATTATTGGGCGAGGGATAAGGCTAGACCTTATCCCAGTTCTAGTATCGCACCGTTATGCCGCCAAAATTTTCTAAAATATGTTAGAACAATAAAAATATCATTTTTATTGTGCAAATGAACCGAATAAGTATTTTATCGTTAAAAATATAATTTTTAACGCGTATATGAATGAAATAAATATTCATTAACAAATACGGCAATTTTTTTATGTACACCCATTTGATTGATATGGATTGGGACGATAAAATTTTACACATCGCCCAACTGCACAAATAATATTCAGTATTTGTTGATTGAAACCCCACACGGGTGTTGGGATGATATTTGACGTACACTAATCCCAACTGTTTAGTTGTATGTCGATCGATGTGTTGACATGCTGTTGTAAGCGTTAAATATTTATATTTAATGCTTATACAGTGTAGAACGCACTCTGGTTGATGGATGATTATTTATCATTGTTGTTATATACATGTGTTGTATGAAATTCATATAAATCACATTATATGGTAATTGATTGTGTCTGATTCCAGTTCAGAAAGAAGGAATATTTTAAAAATAACGAATATTTTAAAATAAGGAATATTTTAAAATAATATTCAGTAATGGATCAAAATATGATTTTGACGTCTGATTTGGGATGGACATGAATATATTGAAATATATAAAGTAGTGTTGATTAGATATGCGCCATTTTGTGCGAACGATATTTATGACGATTTTATTCATTTTTATAATGAATATCGAAAAAGAAATGATTTCAAAATCTAATGTTTTGGAAATATTATCATTTATATTATAATGATATAGAATATTCAATTTTGATTTGAAAATTGAATATGAAGTTGAAATCGTTTTCAAAACGAATTTAAAACGATTTATAAAATACGTTTTAAAAGATAATCGATGAAGCATATATAATATACATAATATATATATTTAAAGGCCTGAATAGAACGCGCCGCGTCACGACAGTTCGCGAATTTCAACCATTGACTTCGAATTGACGTTACGGGAGATCCGACCGTCGAATTCTCCTGAAACCTGAACCGTTGGGTTCGTATCGGAAAGAGATTTCTAAAGAATATGAGAGATTTGAAATCTAATGGTTGGATTTGGAATTATGTCCAAATCAAATTTGGAAAAGGTCGTTGTAAGTGCAGTTAGATGACCGTTTACGGAAATCGACCGTACGAGCCTTGATAAAATTATTAAAAATACTAACAATTTGTGTAAAATCACAATAAATGATTTGGAAAGAATTGAGATGAAAATTTTCATATTTGAAAGATAAAAATATATTTTTATTGAAATGAACTAGTTATAAACTAGAATTATAATCCAATATTTTTAAATAAATAATTGGGATTTGAAATGATTTTAAAAATAACCAGAATTTCCAATATATGAATTGGAATGGATTTGAATCGAAATTATCTTTGGAATATTTCGATATTGGATTCCGTGATTATACGGACATTATGGAGGAAAAGATATATATATATATCGTTATTCCAATACGATATTTGTTGATTTCAGAATTTGATATTGAATATAAGCCGATATATTTTCTATTCAGAGCCATGTATTTAATATCAAATGGGATTTTGGGTTTGTCGTGAATGGTGTCTTCACTAACACTCTTCTTAAACCCAGTTGAGAAAATATTTAATGAAGTTTACCAATTAATTAATATTCAATTGGAATTGAATTGAAATTGTTTTTTGGGTTTATCGTGAACGGTGTTTTAAATAACATTTGTTCTTTAACCCGATTAACAATGGAACGTGATTTTGGGTTTGTAGTGAATGGTATCTTTAAAAATGCTGTTCTTAAACCCAATAGAGTTAAGAAAATTAGAAACTAACTGGAGATTAGCTAAGTTGAATGGTTTCCTGGGTATTGGTCTGATGTTGGTTTCGGCCTTCGGGATTAATATTTAGGGAATTGTTCTCTTACTAATTTACGGTTAGAGACTGATATAATGGAATGTGATTTTGGGTTTATCGTGAACCGTGGTTTAAATGACATTGGTTCTTTAACCCAGTTAAAGACAGCATATGATTTCCCAAGTTATATAATCATTAATATTGATTTTTGGGAAGATTTAAACTAAGTGGAGTTTTAATGAATCTTTAATTAGATTGAAATGATCGAGAATGGAGTATCACCAGTTTTACTCCAAGTGATAGTTAAATCTTTAATAAGATTTGAATGTGAAATGGTAATTAATTTCACTGATAACACCGTTGTGTTAGATATGGAGTATTACCAGTTTTGCTCCATGGGATGAATAGGTTGGGATTGGGAAATTAAACAAATGATTACTTCGGTAAGAGTCGCTAATCCCGACTAGTTTGGAAACCTTAATATGGTTTGAATTGATATCCAAAAGAAGATTAAAGAATAAATTTAAAAAAAAATTATCTTTGATAAAATTAATGGGAACCTTTCCCTAATGATGTGAATATTTGAATAAAAGAATATTCTGGATTGGAATGAGGCGTATGTTGTGTTTGTGTAGCACTTGTTTATAATATACGCGAGTTATTCGGAAAGGCCGGGTTTATACCCATTCTGAATAACTGATACGACGATATGTCGACGAAGAAGATGGTGGTTGAAGACCGGAGGTTTTCACATCGTTTGGATGATTACTAATGTCTTGATTGGGCTGTACACCCAAGACGAGGTAATAAGTGTTGATTGTCCAGACGTACTTGGAGATCGACCGGATATGCGAGGGCCTCTCTCCTGTATTGGACATATGCGACGAGGAATAAGGTGCCTCCGGTTTCTTTCAAACCCAGAACGGATGTAACACCCCGCCTCGCTAGGGTCACTCGCAAAGGAATGCACTAGCTTTAGAGGGGCATTATTGGTAAACATGCACAGAAATATCACAAGACAGAACATATAAAATAGCGGAAGTAAAATCAAACTTTCATAACATGAATAAATAAGGTCTAAAGCCTTTTACATCAGAGTACATCAAAACCTGTCTTGCAATAGTAAAGAAGCATAAAGACATTTTCATAAATTATTCCCCAAGTAAAAACAGTAAAGTAGCCATTAGCCAAGAAAAGTCCAAGCCATCCATGATGACCTTCAAGCAGAAGAAGTCCGAACTAAACAACAGTATTTCCTCCCTGTAACCTGGGGGGGGGGGGGAACGGAAGAAAAGAGGCGAAACAAAACGGGTCAGTCAAAAAGACTGAGTAAGCCCTATCTACTATTAGCATAAAAACTAGTAAAGTTAACTGTCATGAGAAACTGAGATGAACATAAGCATGATGACAAGATAGATAAGCTAAATCAAAATAACAGGATGAACTACTGAACTCAGATAAACTAAGGTGTCATGATAAATTACGATGTCAAGATAAAACAAGGTATCACATCGTCAGGTTTCTATCAAGTATAATATCCCCAAGATATCTATTACGTATAACGTCCCATGGCATCTATCCTGTATATCCGCTCTGCACCTACCGTACTAGTATCCCCACCGTGTCATGTGTTAACCAAGAATGACCCTCACTCAAAAGTCGTGTAATGGTCCATGTCAACCTAATATATCGCATATATAGGTTACTCAACTTGTATGTTTTATTCCATGTAAATGTTCAGTCCCTTGCCGTAGACCATACGGGCTTTCCCATGAGATTCTATATTACTTTAACATAGTTCCATGATCCTTAAGATCGGTTTAGACTGTTACCCTAAACCTAGCTAGGGTCTTCCAACATGAATTATTGTTTGTACAACTAGGACTTATGCTACCTAGGGCTGCTAGGGATTATGCTTACCTATTGCACGTTTTCGTATCTCGGTTTGGGTTCAACCACCTAGGGCCACTAGGGATTACGCTAACCGCCAACCGCGCCCTTTTTCCCACGCATTCATCGTGAATCGCTTTTCCATGACTGTATGCACATGTATCACATCGTGCCATCCGAGTCCTGTCACAGGGCAAATCAAGAAATACAGGACTCGGTCGGGAGCTTTCGATTTATCTGCCGATGCAGATGCTAAGGTCTGTTTTTCTTATACGTGGCTATAGTCCCACGAGACCACTCCCTCAACTAGTGAAAGACAAGACAGGATAAATCCTGTATGAGAACACAACACTGGCCAACCCACATCCAAGCCTTACCGCAACCATAATTAGATAGCAATTATGGTCTTTTGGGTGTTCTCTGCCTTTCCGTACGTACACGCTTGACCAAAGATGGTAGGTAGCCTGACGAAATGCTATCTAGGGTACGACCGTGTATCGTCGACTATCCCCTATCCATCCCCGTCTTTAGGTCGCTCATATAGCAACCAAGGCATACTCTTGGTTCTTCTAACGCAGACCTTAACCTCTCATGAGCCTAGTATAATCACCTGGCAGCTCATAGAGGGATACCAAGAATATCCTCACGTTCCCCGAAGTCGCTGCTTCGTTACCCAGTTCGATAGAGCCTTTATCTAAATCAGATACTTGCTCCTACTCGTATACTTAAACGATGACCTACCGTATCAGGTTACTCATCTATCTATGAACTGGTCTAAATTTCCTTGACTAAGAATCATTACTTAATTATTCTTCAACTAAGGTTTACCACTTAGCATTGTTCCCGTTATCCTTGTTAACTACGGTTATCCACCTAATCCTCAGAACTAGGGTTTACATAATGGATTAAGTGTCACTTAAGTTCATGACTTAACCCGTCTACAAATCCTGTCAAAATTGGCTAAGTATCCAAGTTCAAGGCTTAACCCTACAAACCATGCTCAAGTTGGTTAAGTATATTAAGCAATTCACGGCTTAAACTCATCCAATTATCATTCTAGATTGGTTAAGTATATATTAACTTGACCCTATCAATTTACTTAGTCAAATCGGTCAAGTGTATTCAAGCGATTCGTGACTTAGCCTTATCATGTTTTCACGTTATATTGGTTAAGTATTGGTTAACTTAACCACAATAAATTAACGAGTTAGATTGGATAATTATAGGTCACTTAACCACATCAATTCATCATGTTTAGATTAGTTAAGTGTTTAACTTAACCCCATTAAACTACCAAGTGGGATTAATTAAGTCTAGGCTAACTTAACCCCATCCGATTTCCATGTTTAGACTAGTTGAGTCTAATCTTAACCCCATTCGTTAACCGTATTTTTCGGTTAAGCGTCATTAAGAAAACTTACTTAACCTTACCAAGTTATCGCGTTGGATTGATTAAGTGTTGGTTAACTTATCCCCATCCACTAGTCATATAAAAATGGTTAAGTGTCATTAGGCAAATCAAGTTACTTAACCTACCCAACCTTGTCATGTTTTGTTAAGTATCATTAGCCTAATCAAATTACTTAACCCATTTGTCCATGTCATATTTGGTTAAGAGTCATTAATCAAATTAACTTAACCCTATCATGTGGCATTAATTACTTAATGCACCTTCACCTCTCACATTAGACTTTGTTGTGGTTACTAGTTAAGCCGGTCAGTTCCGGGTAGCTTTACACCACAACTTGGTCTAACCTCGGGTTCAAGCACAACATGACCAACTTCTCACATTGGGTCCTATTGTTTGCAACTACTAGTTAGGCCGGTCGGTTCCGGGTAGTTTTACGTTGCAAACTCAACCCAACCTCGAGTTGGCCACACTTATATTATCTAAGTGTCATGTCCATCATGTTTCCCAAAACATGTTACAAGTTTTCAAGCATTTGGGTAGACCTAACTTAATAGGTAAATTCCCAAAGGGTAGACCTAACTTAATAGGTAAATTCCCAAGCTTATGTTTTTATGCATACTTACATGTCAACTTCCATGTTATATTTCAAGTCATGTTTTCAAGTTGTATTTTCATGTCATTAGAAATTACCCATAGCTTAACCCAACGCTTTTAAACTCGCATATACGTTCGCGACAACGTAATGGATTAAAAGAAGAGACTTGGCAAAGGCATGACAAAAATGGATATTAAGCCACAAGTTAATCATGGTGGAAAATGAGGCACAAATGTGTTCATTAACTTGCATGTTACATTCTTAAGCCTCAAAACATGCATAAACCCAAACTTGGCACATAAGCGAATCATGGTGACAAAAGATATGAAATGATGACTAGTAACTCGCATATATCATCATATTAGGGTTATGACTTCATATGCAAGTTGACATAAAGGTTATGAGGGTTCTCATGTTGCCTAATGCAACATTTCAACATAAAGGTTGTAGCTTTTAGCTCACAAGATCAAGATAATGACTTCATAAACTTGCATGACATGATAGCATGTATCATACTCAATGATCAAACCCAAACTTGCAACATGAACATTTAACTTCATAGTTAATATCTAAGAGTAGTGAAAGGGCTTACATTGCTATGAAGGCACAAAAGATATGACAAAGCCCTTATGCAATCAAATAGATCCAAAATGCAAGCTCTAACATAAAAACCCTTGAGCCAAAATGATCAAAACCCTTGCTTTATGATGCAAAGATAGAAACTTGACTTGAATGCAAGCTAATGACACTCATACAAGCTTGAAAACACTTATATGCATGGAAAATCTCTCATAGAAACCATTTAGAAATTTTATGAAGAGAGTGGAGGCCATGAGAGGTAAAATTTTGCCATAGTTTAGTTGCATGAATGAATAATGAGGATTTAGGATAGGTTAGGGTCTTATTTATAGATTAGGCGAGTGTTTTAGGCCATAGGATTAAACCTAGATTCAATCCAAGCCATCAAAGCATGTCTTGGGGAAGAAGTCAAGTGTAGGAACCATCTAGGGCCTTTAGATTAAAGATGAACCATGAGAACCATCCAAATGCAAAATCTGCATTTGAGCGAATCGGCCCACGGGTTGACAGCCAAACACCCTGGATTAACCCCTAGTCGACCCAGCGAGCTCGGGTCGACCTCAAAAATCGGCCGGTTCGGTTATTCCCCTCTCCCAATTCGCTGTTTTGAACATTTTTGCATATTTATTTATTTAATTTTCAATTATATATATATATATATATCAATATATATATATTTCTCTACGCAACCCATTTCACTTAATTAAGTACACTTTAATTTGGGAATTTTTCGTGACACTTCGCGAGGCCATATCTTGGTCATACGGACTCCGATTTTCGAAAACTTGGACTCTATTTCGCGTATTTTTCCGAGACGAACGCAATGGCATAGCCCGTTTCCCTTGATTCAGATTTTACAGTTTAATTCTGCCTCCATTTATGTTATAATAGGTTATTGAAAATACGGGTTGTTACATTCTCCCCACCTTTTAGGATTTCGTCCCCGAAATCTCCAAGTTAGGAAGAACATATCCTACCATCCATCATCCATCTACTCAAAACATCATCCACAAGCAACCATTGTCCTTAGATGATTTCTAATGCTGTATGAATATATGCAAAACGTGTGTGTACATGTTCCTTAGCTAATGCTAATGATCAGGCCTGAATAATCTTTCTAATGCAAAAATATGTATAGTGCCATGTATCCAACGTGTATGCAAATAGTCCTAGTCATATAGATACTATATGCGTGCACAATCATTCATTCATATGCAACAACCGCATGATAATACATTCGATTTCATCCATAAACAAGTATAAATACTCGTGCATATGCAATATGAAATGTGACCGAGTCGAGCTAGTATCTAATGTGTATTCGCGCATCCACGAGCAACCACTTGCAACCACTTGCAACCATATCAATCATAACATGTTTCAAATACATGTTTACATCCATAGGGTTCTACCTAGAATTCCCTGAAATAGGACCAAGAAGATAAACAAGACAAACTCCTTACGGGGTTTGTAACAGAAAGTAGGACCGAGAGGATGTCCACAAAAGATAGCCTACAAGTAAGCTCTACTGAAAACAAGGATCAAGAATATACTCCCAAAAAGAGATATCATGCGCGTATCTAGTCTTTGACCATCAAAGTCGTCTTTCCTGAGTTTAATTCCATCGTGCCTTGACCGTCTTTTAACTTCACGATTTCGCAACTTCTTATATCCTGCTTCCATAACATGAGCTAGAACTCATTTCTTTGTCGCCTCTCGTTCCACTTGCACTTATCCTTTTCCTAGAATACTTGACGCAAACATGACTGCGTACTCATGATCTCATGCAATCTTTCCAAAATTCACTAGTGAATCTTGGATCTCGTTTATATACTATAAGGCATTCCATGTAGAAGAACTTTCTCTTGAAAGTAAACAGATGTCAATCAGGTTATCATGCGCACTTACTAGGGCGATCTCTATAACCCATGCATAAATGAAGTAAACCATCCGTCTTATTGGCGAACACCACTCGATCGGGCTTCAAATTTCCAATAAAGGCATCAAGGGATTCTAAGTAACTAGTCATGACAGAACCTCAAAAAGGTTACCCGATACTTTGAGGGCATTACCAAGGCTAGTCAAAAGGTCTAACTACCCTCCTATCAAAACCGAGAGTGGCACCCCCTACTGGATAACCACTTCATCCCTAGAATCCATCCATAGCTTATAAACATAAGCATTATTTCCAAACTCAACACTTGGCATAGACATTCCCAAATCCAAACAAGTCATGTATAAATGGACTGATTCTCCAATAGGACTTTGAGACAAAAATGGGATTCTCTATTACGCTAGTACTTAAGGTGCAGAGACTCAACTATCGAAGCAGACTTAAATGATACGAACAACGAAGTCCTAACGGGATGATAGAGAAGAAAAGCTAAACCTTTAACAAGATCGTTACCCTGCTTCCGAGGTACTCTAGAAATGAGAGCATACTACTGCCCTCCCGATGATCTTGTCCTTGTCCCATAATACTTAACTATCCGCCCCGTTTTACCATGCCAAAGGTTCTCTCTTGTCATGGGTTTCATTGTTCATCTTTCTCCCTCCTTTGAGGACTAAGCCATACCAACAAGTTGCTCATCCTTAAGCTCGTATCCTTTATCCTTCTTTCTCACGATCCTTTCTTATAACGCGGCCACTGGTCTCTCGAGAACCACCTCCATCGTATTGAAAGCACTTTCGTAGGTAGAAAAGACTAGTCGCAGTTAAAACTACTGTGACTACAGATGGAGGAAAGAAAGGAAAAGAGACTCAATTAAGGAAACAAGGATAGTGCTTATGGCCTTTGGGGAATAGCCTTTTTCTTTTAAAAGAAAATTTTCTTGAAAAATGCTTCTTTGTAAACGGTTTTTATTTTTATTTTTTAGAAGGTCTTTAAAAACTTTTGCCCAGTCTGGTTACCTTCTGCTCTGATACCACGAGTAACACCCCGCCTCCGCTAGGGTCACTCGCAAAGGAATGCACTAGCTTTAGAGGGGCATTATTGGTAAACATGCACAGAAATATCACAAGACAGAACATATAAAATAGCGGAAGTAAAATCAAACTTTCATAACATGAATAAATAAGGTCTAAAGCCATTTATATCGGAGTACATCAAAACCTGTCTTGCAATAGTAAAGAAGCATAAAGACATTTTCATAAATTATTCCCCAAGTAAAAACAGTAAAGTAGCCATTAGCCAAGAAAAGTCCAAGCCATCCATGATGACCTTCAAGCAGAAGAAGTCCGAACTAAACAACAGTATTTCCTCCCTGTAACCTAGGGGGGGGGAACGGAAGAAAAGAGGCGAAACAAAACGGGTCAGTCAAAAAGACTGAGTAAGCCCTATCTACTATTAGCATAAAAACTAGTAAAGTTAACTGTCATGAGAAACTGAGATGAACATAAGCATGATGACAAGATAGATAAGCTAAATCAAAATAACAGGATGAACTACTGAACTCAGATAAACTAAGGTGTCATGATAAATTACGATGTCAAGATAAAACAAGGTATCATATCGTCAGGTTTCTATCAAGTATAATATCCCCAAGATATCTATTACGTATAACGTCCCATGGCATCTATCCTGTATATCCGCTCTGCACCTACCGTACTAGTATCCCCACCGTGTCATGTGTTAACCAAGAATGACCCTCACTCAAAAGTCGTGTAATGGTCCATGTCAACCTAATATATCGCATATATAGGTTACTCAACTTGTATGTTTTATTCCATGTAAATGTTCAGTCCCTTGCCGTAGACCATACGGGCTTTCCCATGAGATTCTATATTACTTTAACATAGTTCCATGATCCTTAAGATCGGTTTAGACTGTTACCCTAAACCTAGCTAGGGTCTTCCAACATGAATTATTGTTTGTACAACTAGGACTTATGCTACCTAGGGCTGCTAGGGATTATGCTTACCTATTGCCCGTTTTTGTATCTCGGTTTGGGTTCAACCACCTAGGGCCACTAGGGATTACGCTAACAGCCAACCGCGCCCTTTTTCCCACGCATTCATCGTGAATCGCTTTTCCATGACTGTATGCACATGTATCACATCGTGCCATCCGAGTCCTGTCACAGGGCAAATCAAGAAATACAGGACTCGGTCGGGAGCTTTCGATTTATCTGCCGATGCAGATGCTAAGGTCTGTTTTTCTTATACGTGGCTATGGTCCCACGAGACCACTCCCTCAACTAGTGAAAGACAAGACAGGATAAATCGTGTATGAGAACACAACACTGGCCAACCCACATCCAAGCCTTACTGCAACCATAATTAGATAGCAATTATGGTCTTTTGGGTGTTCTCTGCCTTTCCGTACGTACACGCTTGACCAAAGATGGTAGGTAGCCTGACGAAATGCTATCTAGGGTACGACCGTGTATCGTCGACTATCCCCTATCCATCCCCGTCTTTAGGTCGCTCGTATAACAACCAAGGCATACTCTTGGTTCTTCTAACGCAGACCTTAACCTCTCATGAGCCTAGTATAATCACCTGGCAGCTCATAGAGGGATACCAAGAATATCCTCACGTTCCCCGAAGCCGCTGCTTCGTTACCCAGTTCGCTGGAGCCTTTATCTAAATCAGATACTTGCTCCTACTCGTATACTTAAACGATGACCTACCGTATCAGGTTACTCATCTATCTATGAACTGGTCTAAATTTCCTTGACTAAGAATCATTACTTAGTTATTCTTCAACTAAGGTTTACCACTTAGCATTGTTCCCGTTATCCTTGTTAACTACGGTTATCCACCTAATCCTCAGAACTAGGGTTTACATAATGGATTAAGTGTCACTTAAGTTCATGACTTAACCCGTCTACAAATCCTGTCAAAATTGGCTAAGTATCCAAGTTCAAGGCTTAACCCTACAAACCATGCTCAAGTTGGTTAAGTATATTAAGCAATTCACGACTTAACCTCGTCCAATTATCATTCTAGATTGGTTAAGTATATATTAACTTGACCCTATCAATTTACTTAGTCAAATCGGTCAAGTGTATTCAAGCGATTCGTGACTTAGCCTTATCATGTTTTCACGTTATATTGGTTAAGTATTGGTTAACTTAACCACAATAAATTAACGAGTTAGATTGGATAATTATAGGTCACTTAACCACATCAATTCATCATGTTTAGATTAGTTAAGTGTTTAACTTAACCCCATTAAACTACCAAGTGGGATTAATTAAGTCTAGGCTAACTTAACCCCATCCGATTTCCATGTTTAGACTAGTTGAGTCTAATCTTAACCCCATTCGTTAACCGTATTTTTCGGTTAAGCGTCATTAAGAAAACTTACTTAACCTTACCAAGTTATCGCGTTGGATTGATTAAGTGTTGGTTAACTTAACCCCATCCACTAGTCATATAAAAATGGTTAAGTGTCATTAGGCAAATCAAGTTACTTAACCTACCCAACCTTGTCATGTTTTGTTAAGTATCATTAGCCTAATCAAATTACTTAACCCATTTGTCCATGTCATATTTGGTTAAGAGTCATTAATCAAATTAACTTAACCCTATCATGTGGCATTAATTACTTAATGCACCTTCACCTCTCACATTAGACTTTGTTGTGGTTACTAGTTAAGCCGGTCGGTTCCGGGTAGCTTTACACCACAACTTGGTCTAACCTTGGGTTCAAGCACAACATGACCAACTTCTCACATTGGGTCCTATTGTTTGCAACTACTAGTTAGGCCGGTCGGTTCCGGGTAGTTTTACGTTGCAAACTCAACCCAACCTCGAGTTGGCCACACTTATATTATCTAAGTGTCATGTCCATCATGTTTCCCAAAACATGTTACAAGTTTTCAAGCATTTGGGTAGACCTAACTTAATAGGTAAATTCCCAAAGGGTAGAACTAACTTAATAGGTAAATTCCCAAGCTTATGTTTTTATGCATACTTACATGTCAACTTCCATGTTATATTTCAAGTCATGTTTTCAAGTTGTATTTTCATGTCATTAGAAATTACCCATAACATAACCCAACTCTTTTAAACTCGCATATATGTTCGCGACAACGTAATGGATTAAAAGAAGAGACTTGGCAAAGGCATGACAAAAATGGATATTAAGCCACAAGTTAATCATGGTGGCAAATGAGGCACAAATGTGTTCATTAACTTGCATGTTACATTCTTAAGCCTCAAAACATGCATAAACCCAAACTTGGCACATAAGCGAATCATGGTGACAAAAGATATGGAATTCTGACTAGTAACTCGCATATATCATCATATAAGGGTTATGACTTCATATGCAAGTTGACATAAAGGTTATGAGGGTTCTCATGTTGCATAATGCAACATTTCAACATAAAGGTTGTAGCTTTTAGCTCACAAGATCAAGATAATGACTTCATAAACTTGCATGACATGATAGCATGTATCATACTCAATGATCAAACCCAAACTTGCAACATGAACATTTAACTTCATAGTTAATATCTAAGAGTAGTGAAAGGGCTTACATTGCTATGAAGGCACAAAAGATATGACAAAGCCCTTATGCAATCAAATAGACCCAAAATGCAAGCTCTAACATAAAAACCCTTTAGCCAAAATGATCAAAACCCTTGCTTTATGATGCAAAGATAGAAACTTGACTTGAATGCAAGCCAATGACACTCATACAAGCTTGAAAACACTTGTATGCATGGAAAATCTCTCATAGAAATCATTTAGAAATTTTATGAAGAGAGTGGAGGCCATGAGAGGTAAAATTTTGCCATAGTTTAGTTGCATGAATGAATGATGAGGATTTAGGATAGGTTAGGGTCTTATTTATAGATTAGGCAAGTGTTTTAGGCCATAGGATTAAACCTAGATTCAATCCAAGCCATCAAAGCATGTCTTGGGGAAGAAGTCAAGTGTAGGAACCATCTAGGGCCTTTAGATTAAAGATGAACCATGAGAACCATCCAAATGCAAAATCTGCATTTGAGCGAATCGGCCCACGGGTTGACAGCCAAACACCCTGGATTAACCCCTAGTCGACCCAGCGAGCTCGGGTCGACCTCAAAAATCGGCCGGTTCGGTTATTCCCCTCTCCCAATTCGCTGTTTTGAACATTTTTGCATATTTATTTATTTAATTTTCAATTTTATATATATATATATATATATTTATATATATATATATATATCAATATATATATATTTCTCTGCGCAACCCATTTCACTTAATTAAGTATACTTTAATTTGGGAATTTTTCGTGAAACTTCGCGAGGCCATATCTTGGTCATACGGACTCCGATTTTCGAAAACTCGGACTCTATTTCGCGTATTTTTCCGAGACGAACGCAATGGCATAGCCCGTTTCCCTTGATTCGGATTTTACAGTTTAATTCTGCCTCCATTTATGTTATAACAGGTTATTGAAAATACGGGTTGTTACAACGGACTTGTAAATGGACTGTGTGACTGACATTGGATTTTGCTCTATGTTGATTGATCTCTATTAAATATACATCTGCTTGGTGAAGAGGAATTTATTCCCTTACTTCACCATTCTCTAAGACGTACGAGCTTCGGGGTTGTATATTGATAGACATCAGTCGCATGGCGTGAATTGCCTGTGTGGCATGCTGAGATGCAGCGATCAAGGCTTTTGTCGAAAAGAAAAGTCTTGTGGTTGATGATCAAAGCATAGCTTTAATATAGCATCGCTTTGTGTATAGCGTTAATTCGCGAGCCTCACACCCCGGTATGAACCAGAAACGGGAGAAGGATCCAGGGAGGTCGATGTGTTTCTTTCTAGCTAGAGGTGGTGTCAGCGTTTTACAAGCCCTGACATTTTACTTATGTGGATGATGGAAAGAGAGGAGCCTCGGTTATATCTATCACTACGGGGCCGATTGATGGTTTGGTCGGGATATGACCAGTTTACGCCCCATAGGGCGGGGAAACGCATTGTTCAGGCATTTTAATCCACTCCGTGTGGACCGGCCCTGTGGCTCCAAAGGGACAACGCGTTCTATTCTTAAGGCTTGGGCTAGAGAGTTTCGAAGCAGTTAGGACGATCCCTTGCCTTGGTTCACAGATGGAAATCCAATTTCCAATACGACATTTTGCGGTTTTGATTATAGAACTAGTATGGTGACATGATAGATGGTACCCATGCCGCCTATGATTGATACATTTATATTTGAAGTTGTTTTCTTCACTTATAGTAATAATAAAAGATGAAATTTAGCGTACCAAGCATTCTTTGGCTATCATAAGGTAAAACCTTATCCTCTGGCTTGCGTTGCATTGTGTGATGGGACCCGGGTCTTATAATATCTTCATTGTTCTTTGTTTAGCATTGCGCTGTTTGTTTATGCACTGGTATTCTTGGGGTTAAAACCCATTCCGTGTTATACGGCATGGTCCCTTGATATACCTATCTTTAAAACCAAATTAACAACTGTTTTAGTTCTCACACTAGTCACGTGACTGACCTGGAGTTTATTGTTTTAACCTAAATCTGGGTGCCCCTATTTTCCACACGGGAAGCTAGTAGTTTTGGTTTTGCAGATTTATATTCACAAGATCCTGGTTTATAGCTGGAATATTATTCGAAAAGCTCTGTATACGTGTATCTCTTTCAGTTGTGTTTTGTATTATTTTCCGCTGCATTGTAATTTGTAAATCTCTGATATTTATCAAATGTATATTATTTGTGCATACTCTATATGTTCTTGTACTCTGATGGAATTGTTGTAATAAGCAATGAAATGTTCTTCTGTCTGTGTTCCGATTTGTCGTGTTCTCATTACAATCCGTGTTTTTTGGTCTCCTCGAAGGTTAGGGAATTCGGGTCGTAACACAGCAGCAAAGCTTTGCCATTTCTCTCTCTTCAAAATCAATTTCTTAATAAAAAATATATTCATATACAATCAATCAAATATAAATCATTCAGATTTGAAAGGGATTATCAGATTTAAATGGAAAAGGGTACTAATTGACGTATAAGCAATCATTCGTCAGATTCTCCGCTCTTTTCCTATTATCTTGCAGATCTACAAATTTGAAAGTATCTGATTTTCAAAATAACTGTAGATTTGTAAGAATTTGGGAGTTGTAGGCCTAAAAGGTTATTCAGATTTCAGATGTGGATGCTTTCAGGTGAGTGGGAAATTTACATACAAAGTTATAATAGCAAATTTATCTCGTTGAATTAGATCTTAAATATATTCCTAACATTTATCAGATCTGTTTATAATATTGTTAAATTTAAAGTGACACCTATCAGATCTGCTTATGAATGTTGTCAAAAACCTGAAAGTATAGATTTGTGGTTTTGAATAATATTATTGGTAGGCTTACTTAATTTTTTGAACATATTGCCTACAATTATGTTTGAATAAAAAAAATATACAATTGTGTTTGAATATACCGTGGTTACATAAAACACTGCAGATCTGGAAATCAGTCCCACTAAACACCGTTAAGATGTAGTTTTATTTCAGTTCCCTAGTTTCAGTGCTAAATAATAAATTATGTGAATTTGACTGAAAAGACACAAACTTGATTGTGTTCACTTTTATGGGATTCTAACTTACTTATTGTAGATTGTGCCTTTTTCCTCTTTTTTAACAAAAAGACATTATTTTGAAACCAATAGGAAGTATGACAAAAGATTGAAAAAGGGAAAAGTGGTGTAAATTTACATATAAATATACATATTTGTGCGTAGTTTGCATCAACCATTCTAAAATATTCATAAATATATATATT
This sequence comes from Allium sativum, assembly GCA_030737875.1. Classification (NCBI taxonomy): domain Eukaryota; kingdom Viridiplantae; phylum Streptophyta; class Magnoliopsida; order Asparagales; family Amaryllidaceae; genus Allium; species Allium sativum. The sequence continues at coordinate 8,769,325 of CM060912.1, forward strand.
TCTTGTGGTTTGAAATGTGTCCATTCCAATAACCAGGCATAATTTACTATAGCTGTAGTTAACGTTCTTTTTGTAAGATTTAAAACCTTTTATCAAGATTGAATACAAAAAGGAATGTTTGGTTATTGGTTAAACCAAATTATTAAACTTAATGATAATAACTGTTGACCTGCTTTTTAGTCAAAGCAGTCACACATGGAATCTCTTCTCAACAATACGCTCAAGTATTGGGAATATCGTCAGAAGACAGGAAGCGATTTGGTCAAAGTCGCATCATCAATAAAGAACTGCCCGGAACTCCTATCAGATGACCTTTTCTGGGCCCGAAAACAGCAGTTACAGTGCTAAGCACTATAAACCTTGTAGCCCTCTGAATAAGCTTCAGTTTGAGCTTTGGTTTGGCTCAATCGGACTTACGGTTTGAAAGTTACGTCCGTTTCCGTGAACGCATGCAGTACCGGGAACTTGGATGTTGGAACTTTGGCATTTCACCTGTCCGGTTCGGATCGGATGGCAGGAGGACCCGATCCAACCTCCTTCAGTAAACCAGCTTGGCACAGCTCTCATGCAGTCTCACTAACCGGACCGGATCGGAGGGGGACCGACCCGATCCACTCCACCTGCAATGCACAGAAGTGCACAAAGCCTTCGGTTTGAAGACACTTACCCGGTTCGGATCGGAACCGAACCGACCCGCCTCAACCTGCTTCAGCACACGAAGTTTGACCGGTTCTCAAGGAATAACCACTCCTATTTATCCGGATCGGCTTCCACCTGTCCAAGCACGATCTGAAGACCACTTCCTCCACTCACTCCGAGATGACCGAACCGGGCGCCACGTGTCCTCCGAACCGATCCGAATCCAGAACTTCCTTGGGCTCTTCTACGCCTATAAATACACCACAGGATGGCCATTTGAAGGGATCTTCTTCTTCTTTTTCGGTCACTTTTTCCACCATTGCTACTGCAAGGACTTTGCAACAGCGGGAAGGCCGAATTTAATCACATTAACACGAGGCTATCGTGTATAAATTCAACCTCTAATCTCCTCCTCTTCACTGTAAACACGAGGATTTCGTGTATAATTCGCAAACAAACAGCATTGTAATAGCTTTCTTAGGATTTAAGAAACTATAAAGTGGACGTAGTCTTGGATTGAGCGGAACCACTATAAAAATCTCGTGTGTCTCCTTTGATTTACTGCTTTTTATCTGTGATCTGTGATTTGTGAGGATTTCACACCGTATTTGGGTGTTAGGCCCAATTTTCGGTCTAACATTTTGGCGCACCAGGAAGGAGGCACACGATATTACTTTAACTTCTAGCTTGAAAGGAGACTCAATGGCAATTAAAAGGAAGAAAACTGGAACTTCCACTCATGTTGACGATGCCGACGCTGAAGGCGCAAGGAATGAGGCGAGCCAGGAGGCTTCCTCCCATGGTGATTTATCAGCATACTTAACTAGAGATGAAATGGATGGAGTTCTCACTGAATTGAGGACTCAAATGGCAAGGCAAGATCATCCGCAAGCAACAGGAGATGATCAACCAATTCTTCGCTCGGATGGAAGGCAGGCCGAGCAGCAGTACACCACTCGTTGGAAATGGCACGGAAATGGCTCAACCCGCAAGAGCACCGAACCGTACCGGTTCGGATCCGATCCGAACCGGGGGCATGGAAGGAATGAGGGGCAATCCCCATCAGCAACTCGCAGCTTCAACTCTTAACATTTTGGATGGAAACGTCGCTCGTGGCTCAGGTCAAGAACGACCAATTTCTGCACCAGTTCGGATCGGCCATACTCCCTCACAATGGCAACAGCAAGCTGCCCAAACCAGAAGGCCAAACCCGGATCGGACCGGTACATCCGAACCGAACCGACCATGCCACCTCGAATCCCCGCGCTTCGCTGCGCATCACCACGGGGGCACCTACGGCCCGAACCCAACCTCCGATCCGAACCGGTTCACACTCCAAACACATACACTTCCGAACTCTTTTGGACTCAACGCTGGGGGCACCAGCTCAGAACTCGGCAGTTTGCAACAGCTTTTTGAAGGCAATCGGCTCGCCAACTTGATTCAACGCCTCTCGAGGGGCCGCTCTTATCAGAATGACATGGATGATGTCAACCACAATCCGTTCACTCCGGAAATCAGGAATTCCCGTAATCCCCCGGATTTCAAACTTCAACAACTAGAACCATACAATGGCAGGACAGACCCTACCGTCCACCTGATGCGGTACAAGCGTCATATGGAAGTCCAATCGGCGTCGGAAAACGTCATGGCGAAATGCTTCCCTCTCTTTCTGACTGATATAGCTGCTATGTGGATTCGGCAGCTAGAGACAGAATCGATCAACAGCTGGAACATGTTGGTCGCTCGCTTTATTGAACAGTTTCGGGTCCACATCGCTCGACCCAAGAATGTGATGTCGCTTACTACAATCAAGCAGAGGCCCAGAGAGACTCTGCGCTCATTTCTGGAAAGATTCAACGTTGCAGCAGCATCGGTTGATCGACCTGAACCATCGATGGTATTGATGGCAGCAGTAGCCGGCGTTTTGGATAACACAGAATTCAAAAAATCTTTATACCGAGACCCACCGTGAGATCTCGGCGAATTCTACCTTGAAGCAGATAGATTTCTGCGTGAAGAGGATGCAACTTCTGAGAAGAAAACACTCGATGTCAACATGCTCAAAGACGAAGAACCGTCTGATTCTGGAAGAGGAAAAGGAAAAGTCGCTGTCAAGAATGACCTCAACACTCAGCCCCGGAGAGGGCCCCGATATGAAAGATACACTGAGCCCAACTCGTCACTAACCGACATCTACATGAACACTAACGGTGACGTCCCCTATCCAAAGCCTCCCAAGCGGGAGACATCCCAGAGAGAACGTGACTCTGGAAGACATTGCATATTTCATGACATGGACGGTCATAACACGGATGACTGCAGGCATCTTAGAGATCTGATTGAGGAACGGGTTAGACGTGGAGAGGGAATGACCCAGAATCGAGCTCTCGTAGGCTCGTCATCAACTGATCTGGATGAGATCATTCTCGATTTCCTGCATTTCTTAGGCTTTAAGATATGTTTCTTTGTTTTCTTTAGGTTTTCCGATTGGCTAAATCGGAGTACACACGTTCGGGGTTAGGATTTAACTCCAAAGCGTGCTCTGGATTCGATGACAAACCAATCAGGATTTGCTTTGGTTTTGCACTTTGAATTGAATAAGGAAGGACTTTCCGAACATGGATTATGTTTGGCAAATTTAAGTATCTTGTCAGGTTTTGACAAGATCCTCAATCCCACTTAAAGTATGGTTTAAACTTATCTCGAAACCCTAGGTACGGATTGTGCCTAGGGAGGACTATCTTGTCAGGTTTTGGCAAGTGTAGCTCCACCTCGGTATGAGTATGGATTGTACTCAACTAAAATTCTAAGTATGGATTATGCTCGGGAACGGCTTATCGTCTTGTCAGGATTTGGAAAAGGAACTCAATAAAACTCGAGTATGGCTTATGCTCAGTTTGAACTTCCTGGTATGGCTTATGCCCGGAAGGTTAGGTCCCCTTGTCAGGTTTTGGCAGGATGATTCGAACGTCTCTTGAGTATGGTTTATGCTCAAATATACGCCAAGCATGGTTTATGCTCGAAAGTATAATCGGTTCTGTTAGGATTTAACACACCTGTTTGCCTTCTTTTCTTAGCAGGTATGGTTTATACTTGTAACTGGCAAGCCCGGCGTGGCCTTGGATTTCTTGGATTATCCAGAACACATCTTCCTTCATTCGGCAAGGTATGTTCTGGGGGGCAAAATGTTGACCTGCTTTTTAGTCAAAGCAGTCACACATGGAATCTCTTCTCAACAATACGCTCAAGTATTGGGAATATCGTCAGAAGACAGGAAGCGATTTGGTCAAAGTCGCATCGTCAATAAAGAACTGCCCGGAACTCCTATCAGATGACCTTTTCTGGGCCAGAAAACAGCAGTTACGGTGTTGGGCACTGTAAACCTTGTAGCCCTCTGAGTAAGCTTCAGTTTGAGCTTTGGTTTGGCTCAATCAGACTTACGGTTTGAAAGTTACGTCCGTTTCCGTGAACGCATGCAGAACCGGGAACTTGGATGCTGGAACTTTGGCATTTCACCTGTCCGGTTCGGATCGGATGGCAGGAGGACCCGATCCAACCGCCTTCAGTAAACCAGCTTGGCATAGCTCTCATGCAGTCTCACTAACCGGACCGGATCGGAGGGGGGCCGACCCGATCCACTCCACCTTCAATGCACAGAAGTGCACAAAGCCTTCGGTTTGAAGACACTTACCCGGTTCGGATCGGAACCGAACCGACCCGCCTCAACCTGCTTCAGCACACGAAGTTTGACCGGTTCTCAAGGAATAACCACTCATATTTATCCGGATCGGCTTCCACCTGTCCAAGCACGATCTGAAGACCACTTCCTCCGCTCACTCCGAGATGACCGAACCGGGCGCCACGTGTCCTCCGAACCGATCCGAATCCAGAACTTCCTTGGGCTCTTCTACGCCTATAAATACACCACAGGATGGGCATTTGAAGGGATCTTCTTCTTCTTTTTCGGTCGCTTTTTCCACCATTGCTACTGCAAGGACTTTGCAACAGCGGGAAGGCCGAATTTAATCACATTAACACGAGGCTATCGTGTATAAATTCAACCTCTAATCTCCTCCTCTTCACTGTAAACACGAGGATTTCGTGTATAATTCGCAAACAAACAGCATTGTAATAGCTTTCTTAGGATTTAAGAAACTATAAAGTGGACGTAGGCTTGGATTGAGCCGAACCACTATAAAAATCTCGTGTGTCTCCTTTGATTTACTGCTTTTTATCTGTGATCTGTGATTTGTGAGGATTTCACACCGTATTTGGGTGTTAGGCCCAATTTTCGGTCTAACATTTTGGCGCGCCAGGAAGGGGGCACACGATATTACTTTAACTACTGGCTTGAAAGGAGACTCAATGGCAATTAAAAGGAAGAAAACTGGAACTTCCACTCATGTTGACGATGCCGACGCTGAAGGCGCAAGGAATGAGGCGAGCCATGAGGCTTCCTCCCATGGTGATTTATCAGCATACTTAACTAGAGATGAAATGGATGGAGTTCTCACTGAATTGAGGACTCAAATGGCAAGGCAAGATGATCTCCTCCGCAAGCAACAGGAGATGATCAACCAATTCTTCGCTCGGATGGAAGGCAGGCCGAGCAGCAGTACACCACTCGTTGGAAATGGCACGGAAATGGCTCAACCCGCAAGAGCACCGAACCGGACCGGTTCGGATCCGATCCGAACCGGGGGCATGGAAGGAATGAGGGGCAATCCCCATCAGCAACTCGCAGCTTCAACTCTTAACATTTTGGATGGAAACGTCGCTCGTAGCTCAGTCGAGAACGACCAATTTCTGCACCAGTTCGGATCGGCCATACTCCCTCACAATAGCAACAGGAAGCTGCCCAAACCAGAAGGCCAGACCCGGATCAGACCAGTGCATCCGAACCGAACCGACCATGCCACCTCGAATCCCCGCGCTTCGTTGCGCATCACCACGGGGGCACCTACGGCCCGAACCCAACCTCCGATCCGAACCGGTTCACACTCCAAACACATACACTTCCGAACTCTTTTGGACTCAACGCTGGGGGCACAGCTCAGAACTCGGCAGTTTGCAACAGCTTTTTGAAGGCAATCGGCTCGCCAACTTGATTCAACGCCTCTCGAGGGGCCGCTCTTATCAGAATGACATGGATGATGTCAACCACAATCCGTTCACTCCGGAAATCAGGAATTCCCGTAATCCCCCGGATTTCAAACTTCCACAACTAGAACCATACAATGGCAGGACAGACCCTACCGTCCACCTGATGCGGTACAAGCGTCATATGGAAGTCCAATCGGCGTCGGAAAACGTCATGGCGAAATGCTTCCCTCTCTTTCTGACTGATATAGCTGCTATGTGGATTTGGCAGCTAGAGACAGAATCGATCAACACATGGAACATGTTGGTCGCTCGCTTTATTGAACTGTTTCGGGTCCACATCGCTCGACTCAAGAATGTGATGTCGCTTACTACAATCAAGCAGAGGCCCAGAGAGACTCTGCGCTCATTTCTGGAAAGATTCAACGTTGCAGCAGCATCGGTTGATCGACCTGAACCATCGATGGTATTGATGGCAGCAGTAGCCGGCGTTTTGGATAACACAGAATTCAAAAAATCTTTATACCGAGACCCACCGCGAGATCTCGGCGAATTCTACCTTGAAGCAGATAGATTTCTGCGTGAAGAGGATGCAACTTCTGAGAGGAAAACACTCTATGTCAACATGCTCAAAGACGAAGAACCGTCTGATTCTGGAAGAGGAAAAGGAAAAGTCGCTGTCAAGAATGACCTCAACACTCAGCCCCGGAGAGGGCCCCGATATGAAAGATACACTGAGCCCAACTCGTCACTAACCGACATCTACATGAACACTAACGGTGACGTCCCCTATCCAAAGCCTCCCAAGCGGGAGCCATCCCAGAGAGAACGTGACTCTGGAAGACATTGCATATTTCATGACATGGACGGTCATAACACGGATGACTGCAGGCATCTTAGAGATCTGATTGAGGAACGGGTTAGACGTGGAGAGCTACCCGAGTATGTGAAACAACCAACAGCGTCTGCCCCCGCACCTGCGCTGCTACCTCCTGCTCCCCGGAGAGGGAATGACCCAGAATCGAGCTCTCGTAGGCTCGTCATCAACTGATCTGGATGAGATCATTCTTGATTTCCTGCATTTCTTAGGCTTTAAGATATGTTTCTTTGTTTTCTTTAGGTTTTCCGATTGGCTAAATCGGAGTACACACGTTCGGGGTTAGGATTTAACTCCAAAGCGTGCTCTGGATTCGATGACAAACCAATCAGGATTTGCTTTGGTTTTGCACTTTGAATTGAATAAGGAAGGACTTTCCGAACATGGATTATGTTTGGAAAATTTAAGTATCTTGTCAGGTTTTGACAAGATCCTCAATCCCACTTAAATTATGGTTTATACTTATCTCGAAACCCTAGGTACGGATTGTGCCTAGGGACGGACTATCTTGTCAGGTTTTGGCAAGTGTAGCTCCACCTCGGTATGAGTATGGATTGTACTCAACTAAAATTCTAAGTATGGATTATGCTCGGGAACGGCTTATCGTCTTGTCAGGATTTGGCAAAGGAACTCAATAAAACTCGAGTATGGCTTATGCTCAGTTTGAACTTCCTGGTATGGCTTATGCCCGGAAGGTTAGGTCCCCTTGTCAGGTTTTGGCAGGATGATTCGAACGTCTCTTGAGTATGGTTTATGCTCAAATATACGCCAAGCATGGTTTATGCTCGAAAGTGTAATCGGTTCTGTTAGGATTTAACACACCTGTTTGCCTTCTTTTCTTCGCAGGTATGGTTTATACTTGTAACTGGCAAGCCCGGCGTGGCCTTGGATTTCTTGGATTATCCAGAACACATCTTCCTTCATTCGGCAAGGTATGTTCTGGGGGGCAAAATGTTGACCTGCTTTTTAGTCAAAGCAGTCACACATGGAATCTCTTCTCAACAATACGCTCAAGTATTGGGAATATCGTCAGAAGACAGGAAGCGATTTGGTCAAAGTCGCATCGTCAATAAAGAACTTCCCGGAACTCCTATCAGATGACCTTTTCTGGGCCCGAAAACAGCAGTTACGGTGCTAAGCATTGTAAACCATGTAGCCCTCTGAGTAAGCTTCAGTTTGAGCTTTGGTTTGGCTCAATCGGACTTACGGTTTGAAAGTTACGGCCGTTTCCGTGAACGCATGCAGAACCGGGAACTTGGATGCTGGAACTTTGGCATTTCACCTGTCCGGTTCGGATCGGATGGCAGGAGGACCCGATCCAACCGCCTTCAGTAAACCAGCTTGGCACAGCTCTCATGCAGTCTCACTAACCGGACCGGATCGGAGGGGGGCCGACCCGATCCACTCCACCTTCAATGCACAGAAGTGCACAAAGCCTTCGGTTTGAAGACACTTACCCGGTTCGGATCGGAACTGAACCGACCCGCCTCAACCTGCTTCAGCACACGAAGTTTGACCGGTTCTCAAGGAATAACCACTCCTATTTATCCGGATCGGCTTCCACCTGTCCAAGCACGATCTGAAGACCACTTCCTCCACTCACTCCGAGATGACCGAACCGGGCGCCACGTGTCCTCCGAACCGATCCGAATCCAGAACTTCCTTGGGCTCTTCTACGCCTATAAATACACCACAGGATGGGCATTTGAAGGGATCTTCTTCTTCTTTTTCGGTCGCTTTTTCCACCATTTCTACTGCAAGGACTTTGCAACAGCGGGAAGGCCGAATTTAATCACATTAACACGAGGCTATCGTGTATAAATTCAACCTCTAATCTCCTCCTCTTCACTGTAAACACGAGGATTTCGTGTATAATTCGCAAACAAACAGCATTGTAATAGCTTTCTTAGGATTTAAGAAACTATAAAGTGGACGTAGGCTTGGATTGAGCCGAACCACTATAAAAATCTCGTGTGTCTCCTTTGATTTACTGCTTTTTATCTGTGATCTGTGATTTGTGAGGATTTCACACCGTATTTGGTTGTTAGGCCCAATTTTCGGTCTAACATTTTGGCGCGCCAGGAAGGGGGCACACGATATTACTTTAACTTCTAGCTTGAAAGGAGACTCAATGGCAATTAAAAGGAAGAAAACTGGAACTTCCACTCATGTTGACGATGCCGACGCTGAAGGCGCAAGGAATGAGGCGAGCCAGGAGGCTTCCTCCCATGGTGATTTATCAGAATACTTAACTAGAGATGAAATGGATGGAGTTCTCACTGAATTGAGGACTCAAATGGCAAGGCAAGATGATCTCCTCCGCAAGCAACAGGAGATGATCAACCAATTCTTCGCTCGGATGGAAGGCAGGCCGAGCAGCAGTACACCACTCGTTGGAAATGGCACGGAAATGGCTCAACCCGCAAGAGCACCGAACCGGACCGGTTCGGATCCGATCCGAACCGGGGGCATGGAAGGAATGAGGGGCAATCCCCATCAGCAACTCGCAGCTTCAACTCTTAACATTTTGGATGGAAACGTTGCTCGTAGCTCAGGTCGAGAACGACCAATTTCTGCACCAGTTCGGATCGGCCATACTCCCTCACAATGGCAACAGGAAGCTGCCCAAACCAGAAGGCCAGACACGGATCGGACCGGTGCATCCGAACCGAACCGACCATGCCACCTCGAATCCCCGCGCTTCGCTGCGCATCACCACGGGGGCACCTACGGCCCGAACCCAATCTCCGATCCGAACCGGTTCACACTCCAAACACATACACTTCCGAACTCTTTTGGACTCAACGCTGGGGGCACCAGCTCAGAACTCGGCAGTTTGCAACGGCTTTTTGAAGGCAATCGGCTCGCCAACTTGATTCAACGCCTCTCAAGGGGCCGCTCTTATCAGAATGACATGGATGATGTCAACCACAATCCGTTCACTCCGGAAATCAGGAATTCCCGTAATCCCCCGGATTTCAAACTTCCACAACTAGAACCATACAATGGCAGGACAGACCCTACCGTCCACCTGATGCGGTACAAGCGTCATATGGAAGTCCAATCGGCGTCGGAAAACGTCATGGCGAAATGCTTCCCTCTCTTTCTGACTGATATAGCTGCTATGTGGATTCGGCAGCTAGAGACAGAATCGATCAACAGCTGGAACATGTTGGTCGCTCACTTTATTGAACAGTTTCGGGTCCACATCGCTCGACCCAAGAATGTGATGTCGCTTACTACAATCAAGCAGAGGCCCAGAGAGACTCTGCGCTCATTTCTGGAAAGATTCAACGTTGCAGCAGCATCGGTTGATCGACCTGAACCATCGATGGTATTGATGGCAGCAGTATCCGGCGTTTTGGATAACACAGAATTTAAAAAATCTTTATACCGAGACCCACCGCGAGATCTCGGCGAATTCTACCTTGAAGCAGATAGATTTCTATGTGAAGAGGATGCAACTTCTGAGAGGAAAACACTCGATGTCAACATGCTCAAAGACGAAGAACCGTCTGATTCTGGAAGAGGAAAAGGAAAAGTCACTGTCAAGAATGACCTCAACACTCAGCCCCGGAGAGGGCCCCGATATGAAAGATACAATGAGCCCAACTCGTCACTAACCGACATCTACATGAACACTAACGGTGACGTCCCCTATCCAAAGCCTCCCAAGCGGGAGCCATCCCAGAGAGAACGTGACTCTGGAAGACATTGCATATTTCATGACATGGACGGTCATAACACGGATGACTGCAGGCATCTTAGAGATCTGATTGAGGAACGGGTTAGATGTGGAGAGCTACCCGAGTATGTGAAACAACCAACAGCGTCTGCGCCCGCAACTGAGCTGCCACCACCTGCTCCCCGGAGAGGGAATGACCCAGAATCGAGCTCTCGTAGGCTCGTCATCAACTGATCTGGATGAGATCATTCTTGATTTCCTGCATTTCTTAGGCTTTAAGATATGTTTCTTTGTTTTCTTTAGGTTTTCCGATTGGCTAAATCGGAGTACACACGTTCGGGGTTAGGATTTAACTCCAAAGCGTGCTCTGGATTCGATGACAAACCAATCAGGATTTGCTTTGGTTTTGCACTTTGAATTGAATAAGGAAGGACTTTCCGAACATGGATTATGTTTGGAAAATTTAAGTATCTTGTCAGGTTTTGACAAGATCCTCAATCCCACTTAAAGTATGGTTTATACTTATCTCGAAACCCTAGGTACGGATTGTGCCTAGGGACGGACTATCTTGTCAGGTTTTGGCAAGTGTAGCTCCACCTCGGTATGAGTATGGATTGTACTCAACTAAAATTCTAAGTATGGATTATGCTCGGGAACGGCTTATCGTCTTGTCAGGATTTGGCAAAGGAACTCAATAAAACTCGAGAATGGCTTATGCTCAGTTTGAACTTCCTGGTATGGCTTATGCCCGGAAGGTTAGGTCCCCTTGTCAGGTTTTGGCAGGATGATTCGAACGTCTCTTGAGTATGGTTTATGCTCAAATATACGCCAAGCATGGTTTATGCTCGAAAGTGTAATCGGTTCTGTTAGGATTTAACACACCTGTTTGCCTTCTTTTCTTCGCAGGTATGGTTTATACTTGTAACTGGCAAGCCCGGCGTGGCCTTGGATTTCTTGGATTATCCAGAACACATCTTCCTTCATTCGGCAAGGTATGTTCTGGGGGGCAAAATGCTGACCTGCTTTTTAGTCAAAGCAGTCACACATGGAATCTCTTCTCAACAATACGCTCAAGTATTGGGAATATCGTCAGAAGACAGGAAGCGATTTGGTCAAAGTCGCATCGTCAATAAAGAACTGCCCGGAACTCCTATCAGATGACCTTTTCTGGGCCCGAAAACAGCAGTTACGGTGCTGAGCACTGTAAACCATGTAGCCCTCTGTGTAAGCTTCAGTTTGAACTTTGGTTTGGCTCAATCAGACTTACGGTTTGAAAGTTACGGCCGTTTCCGTGAACGCATGCAGAACCGGGAACTTGGATGCTGGAACTTTGGCATTTCACCTGTCCGGTTCGGATCGGATGGCAGGAGGACCCGATCCAACCGCCTTCAGTAAACCAGCTTGGCACAGCTCTCATGCAGTCTCACTAACCGGACCGGATCGGAGGGGGGCCGACCCGATCCACTCCACCTTCAATGCACGGAAGTGCACAAAGCCTTCGGTTTGAAGACACTTACCCGGTTCGGATCGGAACCGAACCGACCCGCCTCAACCTGCTTCAGCACACGAAGTTTGACCGGTTCTCAAGGAATAACCACTCCTATTTATCCGGATCGGCTTCCACCTGTCCAAGCACGATCTGAAGACCACTTCCTCCACTCACTCCGAGATGACCGAACCGGGCGCCACGTGTCCTCCGAACCGATCCGAATCCAGAACTTCCTTGGGCTCTTCTACGCCTATAAATACACCACAGGATGGGCATTTGATGGGATCTTCTTCTTCTTTTTCGGTCGCTTTTTCCACCATTTCTACTGCAAGGACTTTGCAACAGCGGGAAGGCCGAATTTAATCACATTAACACGAGGCTATCGTGTATAAATTCAACCTCTAATCTCCTCCTCTTCACTGTAAACACGAGGATTTCGTGTATAATTCGCAAACAAACAGCATTGTAATAGCTTTCTTAGGATTTAAGAAACTATAAAGTGGACGTAGGCTTGGATTGAGCCGAACCACTATAAAAATCTCGTGTGTCTCCTTTGATTTACTGCTTTTTATCTGTGATCTGTGATTTGTGAGGATTTCACACCGTATTTGGGTGTTAGGCCCAATTTTCGGTCTAACATTTTGGCGCGCCAGGAAGGGGGCACACGATATTACTTTAACTTCTAGCTTGAAAGGAGACTCAATGGCAATTAAAAGGAAGAAAACTGGAACTTCCACTCATGTTGACGATGCCGACGCTGAAGGCGCAAGGAATGAGGCGAGCCAGGAGGCTTCCTCCCATGGTGATTTATCAGCATACTTAACTAGAGATGAAATGGATGGAGTTCTCACTGAATTGAGGACTCAAATGGCAAGGCAAGATGATCTCCTCCGCAAGCAACAGGAGATGATCAACCAATTCTTCGCTCGGATGGAAGGCAGGCCGAGCAGCAGTACACCACTCGTTGGAAATGGCACGGAAATGGCTCAACCCGCAAGAGCACCGAACCGGACCGGTTCGGATCCGATCCGAACCGGGGGCATGGAAGGAATGAGCGCAATCCCCATCAGCAACTCGCAGCTTCAACTCTTAACATTTTGGATGGAAACGTCGCTCGTAGCTCAGGTCGAGAACGACCAATTTCTGCACCAGTTCGGATCGGCCATACTCCCTCACAATGGCAACAGGAAGCTGCCCAAACCAGAAGGCCAGACACGGATCGGACCGGTGCATCCGAACCGAACCGACCATGCCACCTCGAATCCCCGCGCTTCGCTGCGCATCACCACGGGGGCACCTACGGCCCGAACCCAACCTCCGATCCGAACCGGTTCACACTCCAAACACATACACTTCCGAACTCTTTTGGACTCAACGCTGGGGGCACCAGCTCAGAACTCGGCAGTTTGCAACAGCTTTTTGAAGGCAATCGGCTCGCCAACTTGATTCAACGCCTCTCGAGGGGCCGCTCTTATCAGAATGACATGGATGATGTCAACCACAATCCGTTCACTCCGGAAATCAGGAATTCCCGTAATCCCCCGGATTTCAAACTTCCACAACTAGAACCATACAATGGCAGGACAGACCCTACCGTCCACCTGATGCGGTACAAGCATCATATGGAAGTCCAATCGGCGTCGGAAAACGTCATGGCGAAATGCTTCCCTCTCTTTCTGACTGATATAGCTGCTATGTGGATTCGGCAGCTAGAGACAGAATCGATCAACAGGTGGAACATGTTGGTCGCTCGCTTTATTGAACAGTTTCGGGTCCACATCGCTCGACCCAAGAATGTGATGTCGCTTACTACAATCAAGCAGAGGCCCAGAGAGACTTTGCGCTCATTTCTGGAAAGATTCAACGTTGCAGCAGCATCGGTTGATCGACCTGAACCATCGATGGTATTGATGGCAGCAGTAGCCGGCGTTTTGGATAACACAGAATTCAAAAAATCTTTATACCGAGACCCACCGTGAGATCTCGGCGAATTCTACCTTGAAGCAGATAGATTTCTGCGTGAAGAGGATGCAACTTCTGAGAGGAAAACACTCGATGTCAACATGCTCAAAGACGAAGAACCGTCTGATTCTGGAAGAGGAAAAGGAAAAGTCGCTGTCAAGAATGACCTCAACACTCAGCCCCGGAGAGGGCCCTGATATGAAAGATACACTGAGCCCAACTCGTCACTAACCGACATCTACATGAACACTAACGGTGACGTCCCCTATCCAAAGCCTCCCAAGCGGGAGCCATCCCAGAGAGAACGTGACTCTGGAAGACATTGCGTATTTCATGACATGGACGGTCATAACACGGATGACTGCAGGCATCTTAGAGATCTGATTGAGGAACGGGTTAGACGTGGAGAGCTACCCGAGTATGTGAAACAACCAACAGCGTCTGCGCCCGCACCTGCGCTGCTACCTCCTGCTCCCCGGAGAGGGAATGACCCAGAATCGAGCTCTCGTAGGCTCGTCATCAACTGATCTGGATGAGATCATTCTCGATTTCCTGCATTTCTTAGGCTTTAAGATATGTTTCTTTGTTTTCTTTAGGTTTTCCGATTGGCTAAATCGGAGTACACACGTTCGGGGTTAAGATTTAACTCCAAAGCGTGCTCTGGATTCGATGGCAAACCAATCAGGATTTGCTTTGGTTTTGCACTTTGAATTGAATAAGGAAGGACTTTCCGAACATGGATTATGTTTGGCAAATTTAAGTATCTTGTCAGGTTTTGACAAGATCCTCAATCCCACTTAAAGTATGGTTTATACTTATCTCGAAACCCTAGGTACGGATTGTGCCTAGGGACGGACTATCTTGTCAGGTTTTGGCAAGTGTAGCTCCACCTCGGTATGAGTATGGATTGTACTCAACTAAAATTCTAAGTATGGATTATGCTCGGGAACGGCTTATCGTCTTGTCAGGATTTGGCAAAGGAACTCAATAAAACTCGAGTATGGCTTATGCTCAGTTTGAACTTCCTGGTATGGCTTATGCCCGGAAGGTTAGGTCCCCTTGTCAGGTTTTGGCAGGATGATTCGAACGTCTCTTGAGTATGGTTTATGCTCAAATATACGCCATGCATGGTTTATGCTCGAAAGTGTAATCGGTTCTGTTAGGATTTAACACACCTGTTTGCCTTCTTTTCTTCGCAGGTATGGTTTATACTTGTAACTGGCAAGCCCGGCGTGGCCTTGGATTTCTTGGATTATCCAGAACACATCTTCCTTCATTCGGCAAGGTATGTTCTGGGGGGCAAAATGTTGACCTGCTTTTTAGTCAAAGCAGTCACACATGGAATCTCTTCTCAACAATACGCTCAAGTATTGGGAATATCGTCAGAAGACAGGAAGCGATTTGGTCAAAGTCGCATCGTCAATAAAGAACTGCCCGGAACTCCTATCAGATGACCTTTTCTGGGCCCGAAAACAGCAGTTACGATGCTGACCACTATAAAACTTGTAGCCCTCTGAGTAAGCTTCAGTTTGAGCTTTGGTTTGGCTCAATCAGACTTACGGTTTGAAAGTTACGGCCGTTTCCGTGAACGCATGCAGAACCGGGAACTTGGATGCTGGAACTTTGGCATTTCACCTGTCCGGTTCGGATCGGATGGCAGGAGGACCCGATCCAACCGCCTTCAGTAAACCAGCTTGGCACAGCTCTCATGCAGTCTCACTAACCGGACCGGATCGGAGGGGGGCCGACCCGATCCACTCCACCTTCAATGCACAGAAGTGCACAAAGCCTTCGGTTTGAAGACACTTACCCGGTTCGGATCGGAACCGAACCGACCCGCCTCAACCTGCTTCAGCACACGAAGTTTGACCGGTTCTCAAGGAATAACCACTCCTATTTATCCGGATCGGCTTCCACCTGTCCAAGCACGATTTGAAGACCACTTCCTCCACTCACTCCGAGATGACCGAACCGGGCGCCACGTGTCCTCCGAACCGATCCGAATCCAGAACTTCCTTGGGCTCTTCTACGCCTATAAATACACCACAGGATGGACATTTGAAGGGATCTTCTTCTTCTTTTTCGGTCGCTTTTTACACCATTTCTACTAAAAGGACTTTGCAACAGCGGGAAGGCCGAATTTAATCACATTAGCACGAGGCTATCGTGTATAAATTCAACCTCTAATCTCCTCCTCTTCACTGTAAACACGAGGATTTCGTGTATAATTCGCAAACAAACAGCATTGTAATAGCTTTCTTAGGATTTAAGAAACTAAAAAGTGGACGTAGGCTTGGATTGAGCCGAACCACTATAAAAATCTCGTGTGTACCCTTTGATTTACTGCTTTTTATCTGTGATCTGTGATTTGCGAGGATTTCACACCGTATTTGGGTGTTAGGCCCAATTTTCGGTCTAACATTTTGGCGCGCCAGGAAGGGGGCACACGATATTACTTTAACTTCTAGCTTGAAAGGAGACTCAATGGCAATTAAAAGGAAGAAAACTGGAACTTCCACTCATGTTGACGATGCCGACGCTGAAGGCGCAAGGAATGAGGCGAGCCAGGAGGCTTCCTCCCATGGTGATTTATCAGCATACTTAACTAGAGATGAAATGGATGGAGTTCTCACTGAATTGAGGACTCAAATGGCAAGGCAAGATGATCTCCTCCGCAAGCAACAGGAGATGATCAACCAATTCTTCGCTCGGATGGAAGGCAGGCCGAGCAGCAGTACACCACTCGTTGGAAATGGCACGGAAATGGCTCGACCCGCAAGAGCACCGAACCGGACCGGTTCGGATCCGATCCGAACCGGGGACATGGAAGGAATGAGGGGCAATCCCCATCAGCAACTCGCAGCTTCAACTCTTAACATTTTGGATGGAAACGTCGCTCGTAGCTCAGGTCGAGAACGACCAATTTCTGCACCAGTTCGGATCGGCCATACTCCCTCACAATGGCAACAGGAAGCTGCCCAAACCAGAAGGCCAGACCCGGATCGGACCGGTGCATCCGAACCGAACCGACCATGCCACCTCGAATCCCCGCGCTTCGCTGCGCATCACCACGGGGGCACCTACGGCCCGAACCCAACCTCCGATCCGAACCGGTTCACACTCCAAACACATAGACTTCCGAACTCTTTTGGACTCAACGCTGGGGGCACCAGCTCAGAACTCGGCAGTTTGCAACAGCTTTTTGAAGGCAATCGGCTCGCCAACTTGATTCAACGCCTCTCGAGGGGCCGCTCTTATCAGAATGACATGGTTGATGTCAACCACAATCCGTTCACTCCGGAAATCAGGAATTCCCGTAATCCCCCGGATTTCAAACTTCCACAACTAGAACCATACAATGGCAGGACAGACCCTACCGTCCACCTGATGCGGTACAAGCGTCATATGGAAGTCCAATCGGCGTCGGAAAACGTCATGGCGAAATGCTTCCCTCTCTTTCTGACTGATATAGCTGCTATGTGGATTCGGCAGCTAGAGACAGAATCGATCAACAGCTGGAACATGTTGGTCGCTCGCTTTATTGAACAGTTTCGGGTCCACATCGCTCGACCCAAGAATGTGATGTCGCTTACTACAATCAAGCAGAGGCCCAGAGAGACTCTGCGCTCATTTCTGGAAAGATTCAACGTTGCAGCAGCATCGGTTGATCGACCTGAACCATCGATGGTATTGATGGCAGCAGTAGCCGGCGTTTTGGATAACACAGAATTCAAAAAATCTTTATACCGAGACCCACCGCGAGATCTCGGCGAATTCTACCTTGAAGCAGATAGATTTCTTCGTGAAGAGGATGCAACTTCTGAGAAGAAAACACTCGATGTCAACATGCTCAAAGACGAAGAACCGTCTGATTCTGGAAGAGGAAAAGGAAAAGTCGCTGTCAAGAATGACCTCAACACTCAGCCCCGGAGAGGGCCCCGATATGAAAGATACACTGAGCCCAACTCGTCACTAACCGACATCTACATGAACACTAACGGTGACGTCCCCTATCCAAAGCCTCCCAAGCGGGAGCCATCCCAGAGAGAACGTGACTCTGGAAGACATTGCATATTTCATGACATGGACGGTCATAACACGGATGACTGCAGGCATCTTAGAGATCTGATTGAGGAACGGGTTAGACGTGGAGAGCTACCCGAGTATGTGAAACAACCAACAGCGTCTGCGCCCGCACCTGCGCTGCCACCTCCTGCTCCCCGGAGAGGGAATGACCCAGAATCGAGCTCTCGTAGGCTCGTCATCAACTGATCTGGATGAGATCATTCTCGATTTCCTGCATTTCTTAGGCTTTAAGATATGTTTCTTTGTTTTCTTTAGGTTTTCCGATTGGCTAAATCGGAGTACACACGTTCGGGGTTAGGATTTAACTCCAAAGCGTGCTCTGGATTCGATGACAAACCAATCAGGATTTGCTTTGGTTTTGCACTTTGAATTGAATAAGGAAGGACTTTCCGAACATGGATTATGTTTGGCAAATTTAAGTATCTTGTCAGGTTTTGACAAGATCCTCAATCCCACTTAAAGTATAGTTTATACTTATCTCGAAACCCTAGGTACGGATTGTGCCTAGGGACGGACTATCTTGTCAGGTTTTGGCAAGTGTAGCTCCACCTCGGTATGAGTATGGATTGTACTCAACTAAAATTCTAAGTATGGATTATGCTCGGGAACGGCTTATCGTCTTGTCAGGATTTGGCAAAGGAACTCAATAAAACTCGAGTATGGCTTATGCTCAGTTTGAACTTCCTGGTATGGCTTATGCCCGGAAGGTTAGGTCCCCTTGTCAGGTTTTGGCAGGATGATTCGAACGTCTCTTGAGTATGGTTTATGCTCAAATATACGCCAAGCATGGTTTATGCTCGAAAGTGTAATCGGTTCTGTTAGGATTTAACACACATGTTTGCCTTCTTTTCTTCGCTGGTATGGTTTATACTTGTAACTGGCAAGCCCGGCGTGGCCTTGGATTTCTTGGATTATCCAGAACACATCTTCCTTCATTCGGCAAGGTATGTTCTGGGGGGCAAAATGTTGACCTGCTTTTTAGTCAAAGCAGTCACACATGGAATCTCTTCTCAACAATACGCTCAAGTATTGGGAATATCGTCAGAAGACAGGAAGCGATTTGGTCAAAGTCGCATCGTCAATAAAAACTGCCCGGAACTCCTATCAGATGACCTTTTCTGGGCCCGAAAACAGCAGTTACGGTGCTGAGCACAGTAAACCTTGTAGCCCTCTGAGTAAGCTTCAGTTTGAGCTTTGGTTTGGCTCAATCAGACTTATGGTTTGAAAGTAACGGCCGTTTCCGTGAACGCATGCAGAACCGGGAACTTGGATGCTGGAACTTTGGCACTTCACATGTCCGGCTCGGATCGGATGGCAGGAGGACCCGATCCAACCGCCTTCAGTAAACCAGCTTGGCACAGCTCTCATGCAGTCTCACTAACCGGACCGGATCGGAGGGGGGCCGACCCGATCCACTCCACCTTCAATGCACAGAAGTGCACAAAGCCTTCGGTTTGAAGACACTTACCCGGTTCGGATCGGAACCGAACCGACCCGCCTCAACCTGCTTCAGCACACGAAGTTTGACTGGTTCTCAAGGAATAACCACTTCTATTTATCCGGATCGGCTTCCACCTGTCCAAGCACGATCTGAAGACCACTTCCTCCACTCACTCCGAGATGACCGAACCGGGCGCCACGTGTCCTCCGAACCGATCCGAATCCAGAACTTCCTTGGGCTCTTATACGCCTATAAATACACCACAGGATGGGCATTTGAAGGGATCTTCTTCTTCTTTTTCGGTCGCTTTTTCCACCATTTCTACTAAAAGGACTTTGCAACAGCGGGAAGGCCGAATTTAATCACATTAACACGAGGCTATCGTGTATAAATTCAACCTCTAATCTCCTCCTCTTCACTGTAAACACGAGGATTTCGTGTATAATTCGCAAACAAACAGCATTGTAATAGCTTTCTTAGGATTTAAGAAACTATAAAGTGGACGTAGGCTTGGATTGAGCCGAACCACTATAAAAATCTCGTGTGTCTCCTTTGATTTACTGCTTTTTATCTGTGATCTGTGATTTGTGAGGATTTCACACCGTATTTGGGTGTTAGGCCCAATTTTCGGTCTAACATTTTGGCGCGCCAGGAAGGGGGCACACGATATTACTTTAACTTCTAGCTTGAAAGGAGACTCAATGGCAATTAAAAGGAAGAAAACTGGAACTTCCACTCATGTTGACGATGCTGACGCTGAAGGCGCAAGGAATGAGGCGAGCCAGGAGGCTTCCTCCCATGGTGATTTATCAGCATACTTAACTAGAGATGAAATGGATGGAGTTCTCACTGAATTGAGGACTCAAATGGCAAGGCAAGATGATCTCATCCGCAAGCAACAGGAGATGATCAACCAATTCTTCGCTCGGATGGAAGGCAGGCCGAGAAGTAGTACACCACTCGTTGGAAATGGCACGGAAATGGCTCAACCCGCAAGAGCACCGAACCGGACAGGTTCGGATCCGATCCGAACCGGGGGAATGGAAGGAATGAGGGGCAATCCCCATCAGCAACTCGCAGCTCCGACTCTTAACATTTTGGATGGAAACGTCGCTCGTAGCTCAGGTCGAGAACGACCAATTTCTGCACCAGTTCGGATCGGCCATACTCCCTCACAATGGCAACAGGAAGCTGCCCAAACAAGAAGGCCAGACCCGGATCGGACCGGTGCATCCGAACCGAACCGACCATGCCACCTCGAATCCCCGCGCTTCGCTGCGCATCACCACGGGGGCACCTACGGCCCGAACCCAACCTCCGATCCGAACCGGTTCACACTCCAAACACATACACTTCCGAACTCTTTTGGACTCAACGCTGGGGGCACCAGCTCAGAACTCGGCAGTTTGCAACAGCTTTTTGAAGGCAATCGGCTCGCCAACTTGATTCAACGCCTCTCGAGGGGTCGCTCTTATCAGAATGACATGGATGATGTCAACCACAATCCGTTCACTCCGGAAATCAGGAATTCCCGTAATCCCCCGGATTTCAAACTTCCACAACTAGAACCATACAATGGCAGGACAGACCCTACCGTCCACCTGATGCGGTACAAGCGTCATATGGAAGTCCAATCGACGTCGGAAAACGTCATGGCGAAATGCTTCCCTCTCTTTCTGACTGATATAGCTGCTATGTGGATTCGGCAGCTAGAGACAGAATCGATCAACAGCTGGAACATGTTGGTCGCCCGCTTTATTGAACAGTTTCGGGTCCACATCGCTCGACCCAAGAATGTGATGTCGCTTACTACAATCAAGCAGAGGCCCAGAGAGACTCTGCGCTCATTTCTGGAAAGATTCAACGTTGCAGTAGCATCGGTTGATCGACCTGAACCATCGATGGTATTGATGGCAGCAGTAGCCGGCGTTTTGGATAACACAGAATTCAAAAAATCTTTATACCGAGACCCACCGCGAGATCTCGGCGAATTCTACCTTGAAGCAGATAGATTTCTGCGTGAAGAGGATGCAACTTCTGAGAAGAAAACACTCGATGTCAACATGCTTAAAGACGAAGAACCGTCTGATTCTGGAAGAGGAAAAGGAAAAGTCGCTGTCAAGAATGACCTCAACACTCAGCCCCGGAGAGGGCCCCGATATGAAAGATACACCGAGCCCAACTCGTCACTAACCGACATCTACATGAACACTAACGGTGACGTCCCCTATCCAAAGCCTCCCAAGCGGGAGCCATCCCAGAGAGAACGTGACTCTGGAAGACATTGCATATTTCTTGACATGGACGGTCATAACACGGATGACTGCAGGCATCTTAGAGATCTGATTGAGGAACGGGTTAGACGTGGAGAGCTACCCGAGTATGTGAAACAACCAACAGCGTCTGCGCCCGCACCTGCGCTGCCACCTCCTGCTCCCCGGAGAGGGAATGACCCAGAATCGAGCTCTCGTAGGCTCGTCATCAACTGATCTGGATGAGATCATTCTCGATTTCCTGCATTTCTTAGGCTTTAAGATATGTTTCTTTGTTTTCTTTAGGTTTTCCGATTGGCTAAATCGGAGTACACACGTTCGGGGTTAGGATTTAACTCCAAAGCGTTCTCTGGATTCGATGACAAACCAATCAGGATTTGCTTTGGTTTTGCACTTTGAATTGAATAAGGAAGGACTTTCCGAACATGGATTATGTTTGGCAAATTTAATTATCTTGTCAGGTTTTGACAAGATCCTCAATCCCACTTAAAGTATGGTTTATACTTATCTCGAAACCCTAGGTACGGATTGTGCCTAGGGACGGACTATCTTGTCAGGTTTTGGCAAGTGTAGCTCCACCTCGGTATGAGTATGGATTGTACTCAACTAAAATTCTAAGTATGGATTATGCTCGGGAACGGCTTATCGTCTTGTCAGGATTTGGCAAAGGAACTCAATAAAACTCGAGTATGGCTTATGCTCAGTTTGAACTTCCTGGTATGGCTTATGCCCGGAAGGTTAGGTCCCCTTGTCAGGTTTTGGCAGGATGATTCGAACGTCTCGTGAGTATGGTTTATGCTCAAATATACGCCAAGCATGATTTATGCTCGAAAGTGTAATCGGTTCTGTTAGTATTTAACACACCTGTTTGCCTTCTTTTCTTCGCAGGTATGGTTTATACTTGTAACTGGCAAGCCCGGCGTGGCCTTGGTTTCTTGGATTATCCAGAACACATCTACCTTCATTCGGCAAGGTATGTTCTGGGGGAGAAAATGTTGACCTGCTTTTTAGTCAAAGCAGTCACACATGGAATCTCTTCTCAATAATACGCTCAAGTATTGGGAATATCGTCAGAAGACAGGAAGCGATTTGGTCAAAGTCGCATCGTCAATAAAGAACTGCCCGGAACTCCTATCAGATGACCTTTTCTGGGCCCGAAAACAGCAATTACGGTGCCAAGCACCGTAAACCTTGTAGCCCTCTGAGTAAGCTTCAGTTTGAGCTTTGGTTTGGCTCAATCAGACTTACGGTTTGAAAGTTACGGCCGTTTCCGTGAACGCATGCAGAACCGGGAACTTGGATGCTGGAACTTTGGCATTTCACATGTCCGGCTCGGATCGGATGGCAGGAGGACCCGATCCAACCGCCTTCAGTAAACCAGCTTGGCACAGCTCTCATGCAGTCTCACTAACCGGACCGGATCGGAGGGGGGCCGACCCGATCCACTCCACCTTCAATGCACAGAAGTGCACAAAGCCTTCGGTTTGAAGACACTTACCCGGTTCGGATCGGAACCGAACCGAACCGCCTCAACCTGCTTCAGCACACGAAGTTTGACCGGTTCTCAAGGAATAACCACTTCTATTTATCCGGATCGGCTTCCACCTGTCCAAGCACGATCTGAAGACCACTTCCTCCACTCACTCCAAGATGACCGAACCGGGCGCCACGTGTCCTCCGAACCGATCCGAATCCAGAACTTCCTTGGGCTCTTCTACGCCTATAAATACACCACAGGATGGGCATTTGAAGGGATCTTCTTCTTCTTTTTCGGTCGCTTTTTCCACCATTTCTACTAAAAGGACTTCGCAACAGCGGGAAGGCCGAATTTAATCACATTAACACGAGGGTATCGTGTATAAATTCAACCTCTAATCTCCTCCTCTTCACTGTAAACACGAGGATTTCGTGTATAATTCGCAAACAAACAGCATTGTAATAGCTTTCTTAGGATTTAAGAAACTATAAAGTGGACGTAGTCTTGGATTGAGCCGAACCACTATAAAAATCTCGTGTGTCTCCTTTGATTTACTGCTTTTTATCTGTGATCTGTGATTTGTGAGGATTTCACGCCGTATTTGGGTGTTAGGCCCAATTTTCGGTCTAACATTTTGGCGCGTCAGGAAGGGGGCACACGATATTACTTTAACTTCTAGCTTGAAAGGAGACTCAATGGCAATTAAAAGGAAGAAAACTGGAACTTCGACTCATGTTGACGATGCCGACGCTGAAGGCGCAAGGAATGAGGCGAGCCAGGAGGCTTCCTCCCATGGTGATTTATCAGCATACTTAACTAGAGATGAAATGGATGGAGTTCTCACTGAATTGAGGACTCAAATGGCAAGGCAAGATGATCTCCTCCGCAAGCAACAGGAGATGATCAACCAATTCTTCGCTCGGATGGAAGGCAGGCCGAGCAGCAGTACACCACTCGTTGGAAATGGCACGGAAATGGCTCAACCCGCAAGAGCACCGAACCGGACCGGTTCGGATCCGATCCGAACCGGGGGCATGGAAGGAATGAGGGGCAATCCCCATCAGCAACTCGCAGCTTCAACTCTTAACATTTTGGATGGAAACGTCGCTCGTAGCTCAGGTCGAGAACGACCAATTTCTGCACCAGTTCGGATCGGCCATACTCCCTCACAATGGCAACAGGAAGCTGCCCAAACCAGAAGGCCAGACCCGGATCGGACCGGTGCATCCGAACCGAACCGACCATGCCACCTCGAATCCCCGCGCTTCGCTGCGCATCACCACGGGGGCACCTACGGCCCGAAACCAACCTCCGATCCGAACCGGTTCACACTCCAAACAAATACACTTCCGAACTCTTTTGGACTCAACGCTGGGGGCACCAGCTCAGAACTCGGCAGTTTGCAACAGCTTTTTGAAGGCAATCGGCTCGCCAACTTGATTCAACGCCTCTCGAGGGGACGCTCTTATCAGAATGACATGGATGATGTCAACCACAATCCGTTCACTCCGGAAATCAGGAATTCCCGTAATCCCCCGGATTTCAAACTTCCACAACTAGAACCATACAATGGCAGGACAGACCCTACCGTCCACCTGATGCGGTACAAGCGTCATATGGAAGTCCAATCGGCGTCGGAAAACGTCATGGCGAAATGCTTCCCTCTCTTTCTGACTGATATAGCTGCTATGTGGATTCGGCAGCTAGAGACAGAATCGATCAACAGCTGGAACATGTTGGTCGCTCGCTTTATTGAACAGTTTCGGGTCCACATCGCTCGACCCAAGAATGTGATGTCGCTTACTACAATCAAGCAGAGGCCCAGAGAGACTCTGCGCTCATTTCTGGAAAGATTCAACGTTGCAGCAGCATCGGTTGATCGACCTGAACCATCGATGGTATTGATGGCAGCAGTAGCCGGCGTTTTGGATAACACAGAATTCAAAAAATCTTTATACTGAGACCCACCGCGAGATCTCGGCGAATTCTACCTTGAAGCAGATAGATTTCTGCGTGAAGAGGATGCAACTTCTGAGAAGAAAACACTCGATGTCAACATGCTCAAAGACGAAGAACCGTCTGATTCTGGAAGAGGAAAAGGAAAAGTCGCTGTCAAGAATGACCTCAACACTCAGCCCCGGAGAGGGCCCCGATATGAAAGATACACTGATCCCAACTCGTCACTAACCGACATCTACATGAACACTAACGGTGACGTCCCCTATCCAAAGCCTCCCAAGCGGGAGCCATCCCAGAGAGAACGTGACTCTGGAAGACATTGCATATTTCATGACATGGACGGTCATAACACGGATGACTGCAGGCATCTTAGAGATCTGATTGAGGAACGGGTTAGACGTGGATAGCTACCCGAGTATGTGAAACAACCAACAGCGTCTGCGCCCGCACCTGCGCTGCCACCTCCTGCTCCCCGGAGAGGGAATGACCCAGAATCGAGCTCTCGTAGGCTCGTCATCAACTGATCTGGATGAGATCATTCTCGATTTCCTGCATTTCTTAGGCTTTAAGATATGTTTCTTTGTTTTCTTTAGGTTTTCCGATTGGCTAAATCGGAGTACACACGTTCGGGGTTAGGATTTAACTCCAAAGCGTGCTCTGGATTCGATGACAAACCAATCAGGATTTGCTTTGGTTTTGGACTATGAATTGAATAAGGAAGGACTTTCCGAACATGGATTATGTTTGGCAAATTTAAGTATCTTGTAAGGTTTTGACAAGATCCTCAATCCCACTTAAAGTATGGTTTATACTTATCTCGAAACCCTAGGTACGGATTGTGCCTAGGGACGGACTATCTTGTCAGGTTTTGGCAAGTGTAGCTCCACCTCGGTATGAGTATGGATTGTACTCAACTAAAATTCTAAGTATGGATTATGCTCGGGAACGGCTTATCATCTTGTCAGGATTTGGCAAAGGAACTCAATAAAACTCGAGTATGGCTTATGCTCAGTTTGAACTTCCTGGTATGGCTTATGCCCGGAAGGTTAGGTCCCCTTGTCAGGTTTTGGCAGGATGATTCGAACGTCTCTTGAGTATGGTTTATGCTCAAATATACGCCAAGCATGGTTTATGCTCAAAAGTGTAATCGGTTCTGTTAGGATTTAACACACCTGTTTGCCTTCTTTTCTTCGCAGGTATGGTTTATACTTGTAACTGGCAAGCCCGGCGTGGCCTTGGATTTCTTGGATTATCCAGAACACATCTTCCTTCATTCGGCAAGGTATGTTCTGGGGGGCAAAATGTTGACCTGCTTTTTAGTCAAAGCAGTCACACATGGAATCTCTTCTCAACAATACGCTCAAGTATTGGGAATATCGTCAGAAGACAGGAAGCGATTTGGTCAAAGTCGCATCGTCAATAAAAACTGCCCGGAACTCCTATCAGATGACCTTTTCTGGGCCCGAAAACAGCAGTTACGGTGCTGAGCACTGTAAACCTTGTAGCCCTCTGAGAAAGCTTCAGTTTGAGCTTTGGTTTGGCTCAATCAGACTTACGGTTTGAAAGTTACGGCCGTTTCCGTGAACGCATGCAGAACCGGGAACTTGGATGCTGGAACTTTGGCATTTCACATGTCCGGCTCGGATCGGATGGCAGGAGGACCCGATCCAACCGCCTTCAGTAAACCAGCTTGGCACAGCTCTCATGCAGTCTCACTAACCGGACCGGATCGGAGGGGGGCCGACCCGATCCACTCCACCTTCAATGCACAGAAGTGCACAAAGCCTTCGGTTTGAAGACACTTACCCGGTTCGGATCGGAACCGAACCGACCCGCCTCAACCTGCTTCAGCACACGAAGTTTGATCGGTTCTCAAGGAATAACCACTCCTATTTATCCGGATCGGCTTCCACCTGTCCAAGCACGATCTGAAGACCACTACCTCCACTCACTCCGAGATGACCGAACCGGGCGCCACGTGTCCTCCGAACCGATCCGAATCCAGAACTTCCTTGGGCTCTTCTACGCCTATAAATACACCACAGGATGGCCATTTGAAGGGATCTTCTTCTTCTTTTTCGGTCACTTTTTCCACCATTGCTACTGCAAGGACTTAGCAACAGCGGGAAGGCCGAATTTAATCACATTAACACGAGGCTATCGTGTATAAATTCAACCTCTAATCTCCTCCTCTTCACTGTAAACACGAGGATTTCGTGTATAATTCGCAAACAAACAGCATTGTAATAGCTTTTTTAGGATTTAAGAAACTATAAAGTGGACGTAGGCTTGGATTGAGCCGAACCACTATAAAAATCTCGTGTGTCTCCTTTGATTTACTGCTTTTTATCTGTGATCTGTGATTTGTGAGGATTTCACACCGTATTTGGGTGTTAGGCCCAATTTTCGGTCTAACATTTTGGCGCGCCAGGAAGGGGGCACACGATATTACTTTAACTTCTAGCTTGAAAGGAGACTCAATGGAAATTAAAAGGAAGAAAACTGGAACTTCCACTCATGTTGACGATGCCGACGCTGAAGGCGCAAGGAATGAGGCGAGCCAGGAGG
This sequence comes from Allium sativum, assembly GCA_030737875.1. Taxonomy (NCBI): domain Eukaryota; kingdom Viridiplantae; phylum Streptophyta; class Magnoliopsida; order Asparagales; family Amaryllidaceae; genus Allium; species Allium sativum. The sequence goes on from CM060912.1 coordinate 8,796,884, forward strand.
CTTCTTCCCATGGTGATTTATCAGCATACTTAACTAGAGATGAAATGGATGGAGTTCTCACTGAATTGAGGACTCAAATGGCAAGGCAAGATGATCTCCTCCGCAAGCAACAGGAGATGATCAACCAATTCTTCGGTCGGATGGAAGGCAGGCCGAGCAGCAGTACACCACTCGTTGGAAATGGCACGGAAATGGCTCAACCCGCAAGAGCACCGAACCGGACCGGTTCGGATCCGATCCGAACCGGGGGCATGGAAGGAATGAGGGGCAATCGCCATCAGCAACTCACAGCTTCAACTCTTAACATTTTGGATGGAAATGTCGCTCGTAGCTCAGGTCGAGAACGACCAATTTCTGCACCAGTTCGGATCGGCCATACTCCCTCACAATGGCAACAGGAAGCTGCCCAAACCAGAAGGCCAGACCCGGATCGGACCGGTGCATCCGAACCGAACCGACCATGCCACCTCGAATCCCCGCGCTTCGCTGCGCATCACCACGGGGGCACCTACAGCCCGAACCCAACCTCCGATCCGAACCGGTTCACACTCCAAACACATACACTTCCGAACTCTTTTGGACTCAACGCTGGGGGCACCAGCTCAGAACTCGGCAGTTTGCAACAGCTTTTTGAAGACAATCGGCTCGCCAACTTGATTCAACGCGTCTCGAGGGGCCGCTCTTATCAGAATGACATGGATGATGTCAACCACAATCCGTTCACTCCGGAAATCAGGAATTCCCGTAATCCCCCGGATTTCAAACTTCCACAACTTGAACCATACAATGGCAGGACAGACCCTACCGTCCACCTGATGCGGTACAAGCGTCATATGGAAGTCCAATCGGCGTCGGAAAACGTCATGGCGAAATGCTTCCCTCTCTTTCTGACTGATATAGCTGCTATGTGGATTCGGCAGCTAGAGACAGAATCGATCAACAGTTGGAACATGTTGGTCGCTCGCTTTATTGAACAGTTTCGGGTCCACATCGCTCGACCCAAGAATGTGATGTCGCTTACTACAATCAAGCAGAGGCCCAGAGAGACTCTGCGCTCATTTCTGGAAAGATTCAACGTTGCAGCAGCATCGGTTGATCGACCTGAACCATCGATGGTATTGATGGCAGCAGTAGCCGGCGTTTTGGATAACACAGAATTCAAAAAATCTTTATACTGAGACCCACCGCGAGATCTCGGCGAATTCTACCTTGAAGCAGATAGATTTCTGCGTGAAGAGGATGCAACTTCTGAGAAGAAAACACTCGATGTCAACATGCTCAAAGACGAAGAACCGTCTGATTCTGGAAGAGGAAAAGGAAAAGTCACTGTCAAGAATGACCTCAACACTCAGCCCCGGAGAGGGCCCCGATATGAAAGATACACCGAGCCCAACTCGTCACTAACCGACATCTACATGAACACTAACGGTGACGTCCCCTATCCAAAGCCTCCCAAGCGGGAGCCATCCCAGAGAGAACGTGACTCTGGAAGACATTGCATATTTCATGACATGGACTGTCATAACACGGATGACTGCAGGCATCTTAGAGATCTGATTGAGGAACGGGTTAGACGTGGAGAGCTACCCGAGTATGTGAAACAACCAACAGCGTCTGCGCCCGCACCTGCGCTGCCACCTCCTGCTCCCCGGAGAGGGAATGACCCAGAATCGAGCTCTAGTAGGCTCGTCATCAACTGATCTGGATGAGATCATTCTCGATTTCCTGCATTTCTTAGGCTTTAAGATATGTTTCTTTGTTTTCTTTAGGTTTTCCGATTGGCTAAATCGGAGTACACACGTTCGGGGTTAGGATTTAACTCCAAAGCGTGCTCTGGATTCGATGACAAACCAATCAGGATTTGCTTTGATTTTGCACTTTGAATTGAATAAGGAAGGACTTTCCGAACATGGATTATGTTTGGCAAATTTAAGTATCTTGTCAGGTTTTGACAAGATCCTCAATCCCACTTAAAGTATGGTTTATACTTATCTCGAAACCCTAGGTACGGATTGTGCCTAGGGACGGACTATCTTGTCAGGTTTTGGCAAGTGTAGCTCCACCTCGGTATGAGTATGGATTGTACTCAACTAAAATTCTAAGTATGGATTATGCTCGGGAACGGCTTATCGTCTTGTCAGGATTTGGCAAAGGAACTCAATAAAACTCGAGTATGGCTTATGCTCAGTTTGAACTTCCTGGTATGGCTTATGCCCGGAAGGTTAGGTCCCCTTGTCAGGTTTTGGCAGGATGATTCGAACGTCTCTTGAGTATGGTTTATGCTCAAATATACGCCAAGCATGGTTTATGCTCGAAAGTGTAATCGGTTCTGTTAGGATTTAACACACCTGTTTGCCTTCTTTTCTTCGCAGGTATGGTTTATACTTGTAACTGGCAAGCCCGGCGTGGCCTTGGATTTCTTGGATTATCCAGAACACATCTTCCTTCATTCGGCAAGGTATGTTCTGGGGGGCAAAATGTTGACCTGCTTTTTAGTCAAAGCAATCACACATGGAATCTCTTCTCAACAATACGCTCAAGTATTGGGAATATCGTCAGAAGACAGGAAGTTATTTGGTCAAAGTCGCATCGTCAATAAAGAACTGCCCGGAACTCCTATCAGATGACCTTTTCTGGGCCCGAAAACAGCAGTTACACAGCAAAGCACTATAAATCTTGTAGCCCTCTGAATAAGCTTCAGTTTGAGCTTTGGTTTGGCTCAATCGGACTTACGGTTTGAAAGTTACGTCTGTTTCCGTGAACGCATGCAGAACCGGGAACTTGGATGTTGGAACTTTGGCATTTCACCTGTCCGGTTCGGATCGGATTGCAGGAGGACCCAATCCAACCGCCTTCAGTAAACCAGCTTGGCACAGCTCTCATGCAGTCTCACTAACCGGACCGGATCGGAGGGGGGCCAACCCGATCCACTCCACCTTCAATGCACAGAAGTGCACAAAGCCTTCGGTTTGAAGACACTTACCCGGTTCGGATCGGAACCGAACCGACCCGCCTCAACCTGCTTCAGCACACGAAGTTTGACCGGTTCTCAAGGAATAACCACTCCTATTTATCCGGATCGGCTTCCACCTGTCCAAGCACGATCTGAAGACCACTACCTCCACTCACTCCGAGATGACCGAACCGGGCGCCACGTGTCCTCCGAACCGATCCGAATCCAGAACTTCCTTGGGCTCTTCTACGCCTATAAATACACCACAGGATGGCCATTTGAAGGGATCTTCTTCTTCTTTTTCGGTCACTTTTTCCACCATTGCTACTGCAAGGACTTTGCAACAGCGGGAAGGCCGAATTTAATCACATTAACACGAGGCTATCGTGTATAAATTCAACCTCTAATCTCCTCCTCTTCACTGTAAACACGAGGATTTCGTGTATAATTCGCAAACAAACAGCATTGTAATAGCTTTCTTAGGATTTAAGAAACTATAAAGTGGACGTAGGCTTGGATTGAGCCGAACCACTATAAAAATCTCGTGTGTCTCCTTTGATTTACTGCTTTTTATCTGTGATCTGTGATTTGTGAGGATTTCACACCGTATTTGGGTGTTAGGCCCAATTTTCGGTCTAACATTTTGGCGCGCCAGGAAGGGGGCACACGATATTACTTTAACTTCTAGCTTGAAAGGAGACTCAATGGCAATTAAAAGGAAGAAAACTGGAACTTCCACTCATGTTGACGATGCCGACGCTGAAGGCGCAAGGAATGAGGCGAGCCAGGAGGCTTCCTCCCATGGTGATTTATCAGCATACTTAACTAGAGATGAAATGGATGGAGTTCTCACTGAATTGAGGACTCAAATGGCAAGGCAAGATGATCTCATCCACAAGCAACACGAGATGATCAACCAATTCTTCGCTCGGATGGAAGGCAGGCCGAGCAGCAGTACACCACTCGTTGGAAATGGCACGGAAATGGCTCAACCCGCAAGAGCACCGAACCGGACCGGTTCGGATCCGATCCGAACCGGACCGGTTCGGATCCGATCCGAACCGGGGGCATGGAAGGAATGAGGGGCAATCCCCATCAGCAACTCGCAGCTTCAACTCTTAACATTTTGGATGGAAACGTCGCTCGTAGCTCAGGTCGAGAACGACCAATTTCTGCACCAGTTCGGATCGGCCATACTCCCTCACAATGGCAACAGGAAGCTGCCCAAACCAGAAGGCCAGACCCGGATCGGATCGGTGCATCCGAACCGAACCGACCATGCCACCTCGAATCCCCGCGCTTCGCTGCGCATCACCACGGGGGCACCTACGGCCCGAACCCAACCTCCGATCCGAACCGGTTCACACTCCAAACACATACACTTCCGAACTCTTTTGGACTCAACGCTGGGGGCACCAGCTCAGAACTCGGCAGTTTGCAACAGCTTTTTGAAGGCAATCGGCTCGCCAACTTGATTCAACGCGTCTCGAGGGGCCGCTCTTATCAGAATGACATGGATGATGTCAACCACAATCCGTTCACTCCGGAAATCAGGAATTCCCGTAATCCCCCGGATTTCAAACTTCCACAACTAGAACCATACAATGGCAGGACAGACCCTACCGTCTACCTGATGCGGTACAAGCGTCATATGGAAGTCCAATCGGCGTCGGAAAACGTCATGGCGAAATGCTTCCCTCTCTTTCTGACTGATATAGCTGCTATGTGGATTCGGCAGCTAGAGACAGAATCGATCAACAGCTGGAACATGTTGGTCGCTCGCTTTATTGAACAGTTTCGGGTCCACATCGCTCGACCCAAGAATGTGATGTCGCTTACTACAATCAAGCAGAGGCCCAGAGAGACTCTGCGCTCATTTCTGGAAAGATTCAACGTTGCAGCAGCATCGGTTGATCGACCTGAACCATCGATGGTATTGATGGCTGCAGTAGCCGGCGTTTTGGATAACACAGAATTCAAAAAATCTTTATACCGAGACCCACCGCGAGATCTCGGCGAATTCTACCTTGAAGCAGATAGATTTCTGCGTGAAGAGGATGCAACTTCTGAGAAGAAAACACTCGATGTCAACATGCTCAAAGACGAAGAACCGTCTGATTCTGGAAGAGGAAAAGGAAAAGTCACTGTCAAGAATGACCTCAACACTCAGCCCCGGAGAGGGCCCCGATATGAAAGATACACTGAGCCCAACTCGTCACTAACCGACATCTACATGAACACTAACGGTGACGTCCCCTATCCAAAGCCTCCCAAGCGGGAGCCATCCCAGAGAGAACGTGACTCTGGAAGACATTGCATATTTCATGACATGGACGGTCATAACACGGATGACTGCAGGCATCTTAGAGATCTGATTGAGGAACGGGTTAGACGTGGAGAGCTACCCGAGTATGTGAAACAACCAACAGCGTCTGCGCCCGCACCTGCGCTGCCACCTCCTGCTCCCCGGAGAGGGAATGACCCAGAATCGAGCTCTCGTAGGCTCGTCCTCAACTGATCTGGATGAGATCATTCTCGATTTCTTGCATTTCTTAGGCTTTAAGATATGTTTCTTTGTTTTCTTTAGGTTTTCCGATTGGCTAAATCGGAGTACACACGTTCGGGGTTAGGATTTAACTCCAAAGCGTGCTCTGGATTCGATGACAAACCAATCAGGATTTGCTTTGGTTTTGCACTTTGAATTGAATAAGGAAGGACTTTCCGAACATGGATTATGTTTGGCAAATTTAAGTATCTTGTCAGGTTTTGACAAGATCCTCAATCCCACTTAAAGTATGGTTTATACTTATCTCGAAACCCTAGGTACGGATTGTGCCTAGGGACGGACTATTTTGTCAGGTTTTGGCAAGTGTAGCTCCACCTCGGTATGAGTATGGATTGTACTCAACTAAAATTCTAAGTATGGATTATGCTCGGGAACGGCTTATCGTCTTGTCAGGATTTGGCAAAGGAACTCAATAAAACTCGAGTATGGCTTATGCTCAGTTTGAACTTCCTGGTATGGCTTATGCCCGGAAGGTTAGGTCCCCTTGTCAGGTTTTGGCAGGATGATTCGAACGTCTCTTGAGTATGGTTTATGCTCAAATATACGCCAAGCATGGTTTATGCTCGAAAGTGTAATCGGTTCTGTTAGGATTTAACACACCTGTTTGCCTTCTTTTCTTCGCAGATATGGTTTATACTTGTAACTGGCAAGCCCGGCGTGGCCTTGGATTTCTTGGATTATCCAGAACACATCTTCCTTCATTCGGCAAGGTATGTTCTGGGGGGCAAAATGTTGACCTGCTTTTTAGTCAAAGCAGTCACACATGGAATCTCTTCTCAACAATACGCTCAAGTATTGGGAATATCGTCAGAAGACAGGAAGCGATTTGGTCAAAGTCGCATCGTCAATAAAGAACTGCCCGGAACTCCTATCAGATTACCTTTTCTGGGCCCGAAAACACTGTAAACCTTGTAGCCCTCTGAATAAGCTTCAGTTTGAGCTTTGGTTTGGCTCAATCGGACTTACGGTTTGAAAGTTACGTCCGTTTCCGTGAACGCATGCAGAACCGGGAACTTGGATGTTGGAACTTTGGCATTTCACCTGTCCGGTTCGGATCGGATGGCAGGAGGACCCGATCCAACCGCCTTCAGTAAAACAGCTTGGCACAGCTCTCATGCAGTCTCACTAACCGGACCGGATCGGAGGGGGGCCGACCCGATCCACTCCACCTTCAATGCACAGAAGTGCACAAAGCCTTCCGTTTGAAGACACTTACCCGGTTCGGATCGGAACCGAACCGACCCGCCTCAACCTGCTTCAGCACACGAAGTTTGACCGGTTCTCAAGGAATAACCACTCCTATTTATCCGGATCGGCTTCCACTTGTCCAAGCACGATCTGAAGACCACTACCTCCACTCACTCCGAGATGACCGAACCGGGCGCCACGTGTCCTCCGAACCGATCCGAATCCAGAACTTCCTTGGGCTCTTCTACGCCTATAAATACACCACAGGATGGCCATTTGAAGGGATCTTCTTCTTCTTTTTCGGTCACTTTTTCCACCATTGCTACTGCAACGACTTTGCAACAGCGGGAAGGCCGAATTTAATCACATTAACACGAGGCTATCGTGTATAAATTCAACCTCTAATCTCCTCCTCTTCACTGTAAACACGAGGATTTCGTGTATAATTCGCAAACAAACAGCATTGTAATAGCTTTCTTAGGATTTAAGAAACTATAAAGTGGACGTAGGCTTGGATTGAGCCGAACCACTATAAAAATCTCGTGTGTCTCCTTTGATTTACTGCTTTTTATCTGTGATCTGTGATTTGTGAGGATTTCACACCGTATTTGGGTGTTAGGCCCAATTTTCGGTCTAACATTTTGGCGTGCCAGGAAGGGGGCACACGATATTACTTTAACTTCTAGCTTGAAAGGAGACTCAATGGCAATTAAAAGGAAGAAAACTGGAACTTCCACTCATGTTGACGATGCCGACGCTGAAGGCGCAAGGAATGAGGCGAGCCAGGAGGCTTCCTCCCATGGTGATTTATCAGCATACTTAACTAGAGATGAAATGGATGGAGTTCTCACTGAATTGAGGACTCAAATGGCAAGGCAAGATGATCCCATCCGCAAGCAACAGGAGATGATCAACCAATTCTTCGCTCGGATGGAAGGCAGGCCGAGCAGCAGTACACCACTCGTTGGAAATGGCACGGAAATGGCTCAACCCGCAAGAGCACCGAACCGGACCGGTTCGGATTCGATCCGAACCGGGGGCATGGAAGGAATGAGGGGCAATCCCCATGAGCAACTCGCAGCTTCAACTCTTAACATTTTGGATGGAAACGTCGCTCGTAGCTCAGGTCGAGAACGACCAATTTCTGCACCAGTTCGGATCGGCCATATTCCCTCACAATGGCAACAGGAAGCTGCCCAAACCAGAAGGCCAGACCCGGATCGGACCGGTGCATCCGAACCGAACCGACCATGCCACCTCGAATCCCCGCGCTTCGCTGCGCATCACCACGGGGGCACCTACGGCCCGAACCCAACCTCCGATCCGAACCGGTTCACACTCCAAACACATACACTTCCGAACTCTTTTGGACTCAACGCTGGGGGCACCAGCTCAGAACTCGGCAGTTTGCAACAGCTTTTTGAAGGCAATCGGCTCGCCAACTTGATTCAATGCCTCTCGAGGGGCCGCTCTTATCAGAATGACATGGATGATGTCAACCACAATCCGTTCACTCCGGAAATCAGGAATTCCCGTAATCCCCCGGATTTCAAACTTCCACAACTAGAACCATACAATGGCAGGACAGACCCTACCATCCACCTGATGCGGTACAAGCGTCATATGGAAGTCCAATCGGCGTCGGAAAACGTCATGGCGAAATGCTTCCCTCTCTTTCTGACTGACATAGCTGCTATGTGGATTCGGCAGCTAGAGACAGAATCGATCAACAGCTGGAACATGTTGGTCGCTCGCTTTATTGAACAGTTTCGGGTCCACATCGCTCGACCCAAGAATGTGATGTCGCTTACTACAATCAAGCAGAGGCCCAGAGAGACTCTGCGCTCATTTCTGGAAAGATTCAACGTTGCAGCAGCATCGGTTGATCGACCTGAACCATCGATGGTATTGATGGAAGCAGTAGCCGGCGTTTTGGATAACACAGAATTCAAAAAATCTTTATACCGAGACCCACCGCGAGATCTCGGCGAATTCTACCTTGAAGCATATAGATTTCTGCGTGAAGAGGATGCAACTTCTGAGAAGAAAACACTCGAGGTCAACATGCTCAAAGACGAAGAACCGTCTGATTCTGGAAGAGGAAAAGGAAAAGTCACTGTCAAGAATGACCTCAACACTCAGCCCCGGAGAGGGCCCCGATATGAAAGATACACTGAGCCCAACTCGTCACTAACCGACATCTACATGAACACTAACGGTGACGTCCCCTATCCAAAGCCTCCCAAGCGGGAGCCATCCCAGAGAGAACGTGACTCTGGAAGACATTGCATATTTTATGACATGGACGGTCATAACACGGATGACTGCAGGCATCTTAGAGATCTGATTGAGGAACGGGTTAGACGTGGAGAGCTACCCGAGTATGTGAAACAACCAACAGCGTCTGCGCCCGCACCTGCGCTGCCACCTCCTGCTCCCCGGAGAGGGAATGACCCAGAATCGAGCTCTCGTAGGCTCGTCATCAACTGATCTGGATGAGATCATTCTCGATTTCCTGCATTTCTTAGGCTTTAAGATATGTTTCTTTGTTTTCTTTAGGTTTTCCGATTGGCTAAATCGGAGTACACACGTTCGGGGTTAGGATTTAACTCCAAAGCGTGCTCTGGATTCGATGACAAACCAATCAGGATTTGCTTTGGTTTTGCACTTTGAATTGTATAAGGAAGGACTTTCCGAACATGGATTATGTTTGGAAAATTTAAGTATCTTGTCAGGTTTTGACAAGATCCTCAATCCCACTTAAAGTATGGTTTATACTTATCTCGAAACCCTAGGTACGGATTGTGCCTAGGGACGGACTATCTTGTCAGGTTTTGGCAAGTGTAGCTCCACCTCGGTATGAGTATGGATTGTACTCAACTAAAATTCTAAGTATGGATTATGCTCGGGAACGGCTTATCGTCTTGTCAGGATTTGGCAAAGGAACTCAATAAAACTCTAGTATGGCTTATGCTCAGTTTGAACTTCCTGGTATGGCTTATGCCCGGAAGGTTAGGCCCCCTTGTCAGGTTTTGGTAGGATGATTCGAACGTCTCTTGAGTATGGTTTATGCTCAAATATACGCCAAGCATGGTTTATGCTCGAAAGTGTAATCGGTTCTGTTAGGATTTAACACACCTGTTTGCCTTCTTTTCTTCGCAGGTATGGTTTATACTTGTAACTGGCAAGCCCGGCGTGGCCTTGGATTTCTTGGATTATCCAGAACACATCTTCCTTCATTCGGCAAGGTATGTTCTGGGGGGCAAAATGTTGACCTGCTTTTTAGTCAAAGCAGTCACACATGGAATCTCTTCTCAACAATACGCTCAAGTATTGGGAATATCGTCAGAAGACAGGAAGCGATTTGGTCAAAGTCGCATCGTCAATAAAGAACTGCCCGGAACTCCTATCAGATGACCTTTTCTGGGCCCGAAAACAGAAGTTACAGTGCTAAGCACTGTAAACCTTGTAGCCCTCTGAATAAGCTTCAGTTTGAGCTTTGGTTTGGCTCAATCGGACTTACGGTTTGAAAGTTACGTCCGTTTCCGTGAACGCATGCAGAACCGGGAACTTGGATGTTGGAACTTTGGCATTTCACCTGTCCGGTTCGGATCGGATGGCAGGAGGACCCGATCCAACCGCCTTCAGTAAACCAGCTTGGCCCAGCTCTCATGCAGTCTCACTAACCGGACCGGATCGGAGGGGGGCCGACCCGATCCACTCCACCTTCAATGCACAGAAGTGCACAAAGCCTTCGGTTTGAAGACACTTACCCGGTTCGGATCGGAACCGAACCGACCCGCCTCAACCTGCTTCAGCACACGAAGTTTGACCGGTTCTCAAGGAATAACCACTCCTATTTATCCGGATCGGCTTCCACCTGTCCAAGCACGATCTGAAGACCACTGCCTCCACTCACTCCGAGATGACCGAACCGGGCGCCACGTGTCCTCCGAACCGATCCGAATCCAGAACTTCCTTGGGCTCTTCTACGCCTATAAATACACCACAGGATGGCCATTTGAAGGGATCTTCTTCTTCTTTTTCGGTCACTTTTTCCACCATTGCTACTGCAAGGACTTTGCAACAGCGGGAAGGCCGAATTTAATCACATTAACACGAGGCTATCGTGTATAAATTCAACCTCTAATCTCCTCCTCTTCACTGTAAACACGAGGATTTCGTGTATAATTCGCAAACAAACAACATTGTAATAGCTTTCTTAGGATTTAAGAAATTATAAAGTGGGCGTAGGCTTGGATTGAGCCAAACCACTATAAAAATCTCGTGTGTCTCCTTTGATTTACTGCTTTTTATCTGTGATCTGTGATTTGTGAGGATTTCACACCGTATTTGGGTGTTAGGCCCAATTTTCGGTCTAACATTTTGGCGTGCCAGGAAGGGGGCACACGATATTACTTTAACTTCTAGCTTGAAAGGAGACTCAATGGCAATTAAAAGGAAGAAAACTGGAACTTCCACTCATGTTGACGATGCCGACGCTGAAGGCGCAAGGAATGAGGCGAGCCAGGAGGCTTCCTCCCATGGTGATTTATCAGCATACTTAACTAGAGAAGAAATGGATGGAGTTCTCACTGAATTGAGGACTCAAATGGCAAGGCAAGATGATCTCATCCACAAGCAACAGGAGATGATCAACCAATTCTTCGCTCGGATGGAAGGCAGGCCGAGCAGCAGTACACCACTCGTTGGAAATGGCACGGAAATGGCTCAACCCGCAAGAGCACCGAACCGGACCGGTTCGGATCCGATCCGAACCGGGGGCATGGAAGTAATGAGGGGCAATCCCCATCAGCAACTCGCAACTTCAAATCTTAACATTTTGGATGGAAACGTCGCTCGTAGCTCAGGTCGAGAACGACCAATTTCTGCACCAGTTCTGATCGGCCATACTCCCTCACAATGGCAACAGGAAGCTGCCCAAACCAGAAGGCCAGACCCGGATCGGACCGGTGCATCCGAACCGAACCGACCATGCCACCTCGAATCCCCGCGCTTCGCTGCGCATCACCACGGGGGCACCTACGGCCCGAACACAACCTCCGATCCGAACCGTTTCACACTCCAAACACATACACTTCCGAACTCTTTTGGACTCAACGCTGGGGGCACCAGCTCAGAACTCGGCAGTTTGCAACAGCTTTTTGAAGGCAATCGGTGCGCCAACTTGATTCAACGCCTCTCGAGGGGCCGCTCTTATCAGAATGACATGGATGATGTCAACCACAATCCGTTCACTCCGGAAATCAGGAATTCCCGTAATCCCCCGGATTTCAAACTTCCACAACTAGAACCATACAATGGCAGGACAGACCCTACCGTCCACCTGATGCGGTACAAGCGTCATATGGAAGTCCAATCGGCGTCGGAAAACGTCATGGCGAAATGCTTCCCTCTCTTTCTGACTGATGTAGCTGCTATGTGGATTCGGCAGCTAGAGACAGAATCGATCAACAGCTGGAACATGTTGGTCGCTCGCTTTATTGAACAGTTTCGGGTCCACATCGCTCGACCCAAGAATGTGATGTCGCTTACTACAATCAAGCAGAGGCCCAGAGAGACTCTGCGCTCATTTCTGGAAAGATTCAACGTTGCAGCAGCATCGGTTGATCGACCTGAACCATCGATGGTATTGATGGCAGCAGTAGCCGGCGTTTTGGATAACACAGAATTCAAAAAATCTTTATACCGAGACCCACCGCGAGATCTCGGCGAATTCTACCTTGAAGCAGATAGATTTCTGCGTGAAGAGGATGCAACTTCTGAGAAGAAAACACTCGATGTCAACATGCTCAAAGACGAAGAACCGTCTGATTCTGGAAGAGGAAAAGGAAAAGTCGCTGTCAAGAATGACCTCAACACTCAGCCCCGGAGAGGGCCCCGATATGAAAGATACACTGAGCCCAACTCGTCACTAACCGACATCTACATGAACACTAACGGTGACGTCCCCTATCCAAAGCCTCCCAAGCGGGAGCCATCCCAGAGAGAACGTGACTCTGGAAGACATTGCATATTTCATGACATGGACGGTCATAACACGGATGACTGCAGGCATCTTAGAGATCTGATTGAGGAACGGGTTAGACGTGGAGAGCTACCCGAGTATGTGAAACAACCAACAGCGTCTGCGCCCGCACCTGCGCTGCCACCTCCTGCTCCCCGGAGAGGGAATGACCCAGAATCGAGCTCTCGTAGGCTCGTCATCAACTGATCTGGATGAGATCATTCTCGATTTCCTGCATTTCTTAGGCTTTAAGATATGTTTCTTTGTTTTCTTTAGGTTTTCCGATTGGCTAAATCGGAGTACACACGTTCGGGGTTAGAATTTAACTCCAAAGCGTGCTCTGGATTCGATGACAAACCAATCAGGATTTGCTTTGGTTTTGCACTTTGAATTGAATAAGGAAGGACTTTCCGAACATGGATTATGTTTGGCAAATTTAAGTATCTTGTCAGGTTTTGACAAGATCCTCAATCCCACTTAAAGTATGGTTTATACTTATCTCGAAACCCTAGGTACGGATTGTGCCTAGGGACGGACTATCTTGTCAGGTTTTGGCAAGTGTAGCTCCACCTCGGTATGAGTATGGATTGTACTCAACTAAAATTCTAAGTATGGATTATGCTCGGGAACGGCTTATCGTCTTGTCAGGATTTGGCAAAGGAACTCAATAAAACTCGAGTATGGCTTATGCTCAGTTTGAACTTCCTGGTATGGCTTATGCCCGGAAGGTTAGGTCCCCTTGTCAGGTTTTGGCAGGATGATTCGAACGTCTCTTGAGTATGGTTTATGCTCAAATATACGCCAAGCATGGTTTATGCTCGAAAGTGTAATCGGTTCTGTTAGGATTTAACACACCTGTTTGCCTTCTTTTCTTCGTAGGTATGGTTTATACTTGTAACTGGCAAGCCCGGCGTGGCCTTGGATTTCTTGGATTATCCAGAACACATCTTCCTTCATTCGGCAAGGTATGTTCTGGGGGGCAAAATGTTGACCTGCTTTTTAGTCAAAGCAGTCACACATGGAATCTCTTCTCAACAATACGCTCAAGTATTGGGAATATCGTCAGAAGACAGGAAGCGATTTGGTCAAAGTCGCATCGTCAATAAAGAACTGCCCGGAACTCCTATCAGATGACCTTTTCTGGGCCAGAAAACAGCAGTTACGGTGCAAAGCACTGTAAACCTTGTAGCCCTCTGAGTAAGCTTCAGTTTGAGCTTTGGTTTGGCTCAATCAGACTTACGGTTTGAAAGTTACGGCCGTTTCCGTGAACGCATGCAGAACTGGGAACTTGGATGCTGGAACTTTGGCATTTCACCTGTCCGGCTCGGATCGGATGGCAGGAGGACCCGATCCAACCGCCTTCAGTAAACCAGCTTGGCACAGCTCTCATGCAGTCTCACTAACCGGACCGGATCGGAGGGGGGCCGACCCGATCCACTCCACCTTCAATGCACAGAATTGCACAAAGCCTTCGGTTTGAAGACACTTACCCGGTTCGGATCGGAACCGAACCGACCCGCCTCAACCTGCTTCAGCACACGAAGTTTGACCGGTTCTCAAGGAATAACCACTTCTATTTATCCGGATCGGCTTCCACCTGTCCAAGCACGATCTGAAGACCACTTCCTCCACTCACTCCGAGATGACCGAACCGGGCGCCACGTGTCCTCCGAACCGATCCGAATCCAGAACTTCCTTGGGCTCTTCTACGCCTATAAATACACCACAGGATGGGCATTTGAAGGGATCTTCTTCTTCTTTTTCGGTCGCTTTTTCCACCATTTCTACTAAAAGGACTTTGCAACAGCGGGAAGGCCGAATTTAATCACATTAACACGAGGCTATCGTGTATAAATTCAACCTCTAATCTCCTCCTCTTCACTGTAAACACGAGGATTTCGTGTATAATTCGCAAACAAACAGCATTGTAATAGCTTTCTTAGGATTTAAGAAACTATAAAGTGGACGTAGGCTTGGATTGAGCCGAACCACTATAAAAATCTCGTGTGTCTCCTTTGATATACTGCTTTTTATCTGTGATTTGTGAGGATTTCACGCCGTATTTGGGTGTTAGGCCCAATTTTCGGTCTAACATTTTGGCGCGCCAGGAAGGGGGCACACGATATTACTTTAACTTCTAGCTTGAAAGGAGACTCAATGGCAATTAAAAGGAAGAAAACTGGTACTTCCACTCATGTTGACGATGCCGACGCTGAAGGCGCAAGGAATGAGGCGAGCCAGGAGGCTTCCTCCCATGGTGATTTATCAGCATACTTAACTAGAGATGAAATGGATGGAGTTCTCACTGAATTGAGGACTCAAATGGCAAGGCAAGATGATCTCCTCCGCAAGCAACAGGAGATGATCAACCAATTCTTCGCTCGGATGGAAGGCAGGCCGAGCAGCAGTACACCACTCGTTGGAAATGGCACAGAAATGGCTCAACCCGCAAGAGCACCGAACCGGACCGGTTCGGATCCGATCCGAACCGGGGGCATGGAAGGAATGAGGGGCAATCCCCATCAGCAACTCGCAGCTTCAACTCTTAACATTTTGGATGGAAACGTCGCTCGTAGCTCAGGTCGAGAACGACCAATTTCTGCACCAGTTCGGATCGGCCATACTCCCTCACAATGGCAACAGGAAGCTGCCCAAACCAGAAGGCCAGACCCGGATCGGACCGGTGCATCCGAACCGAACCGACCATGCCACCTCGAATCCCCGCGCTTCGCTGTGCATCACCACGGGGGCACCTACGGCCCGAAACCAACCTCCGATCCGAACCGGTTCACACTCCAAACACATACACTTCCGAACTCTTTTGGACTCAACGCTGGGGGCACCAGCTCAGAACTCGGCAGTTTGCAACAGCTTTTTGAAGGCAATCGGCTCGCCAACTTGATTCAATGCCTCTCGAGGGGCCGCTCTTATCAGAATGACATGGATGATGTCAACCACAATCCGTTCACTCCGGAAATCAGGAATTCCCGTAATCCCCCGGATTTCAAACTTCCACAACTAGAACCATACAATGGCAGGACAGACCCTACCGTCCACCTGATGCGGTACAAGCGTCATATGGAAGTCCAATCGGCGTCGGAAAACGTCATGGCGAAATGCTTCCCTCTCTTTCTGACTGATATAGCTGCTATGTGGATTCGGCAGCTAGAGACAGAATCGATCAACAGCTGGAACATGTTGGTCGCTCGCTTTATTGAACAGTTTCGGGTCCACATCGCTCGACCCAAGAATGTGATGTCGCTTACTACAATCAAGCAGAGGCCCAGAGAGACTCTGCGCTCATTTCTGGAAAGATTCAACGTTGCAGCAGCATCGGTTGATCGACCTGAACCATCGATGGTATTGATGGCAGCAGTAGCCGGCGTTTTGGATAACACAGAATTCAAAAAATCTTTATACCGAGACCCACCGCGAGATCTCGGCGAATTCTACCTTGAAGCAGATAGATTTCTGCGTGAAGAGGTAGCAACTTCTGAGAAGAAAACACTCGATGTCAACATGCTCAAAGACGAAGAACCGTCTGATTCTGGAAGAGGAAAAGGAAAAGTCGCTGTCAAGAATGACCTCAACACTCAGCCCCGGAGAGGGCCCCGATATGAAAGATACACTGAGCCCAACTCGTCACTAACCGACATCTACATGAACACTAACGGTGACGTCCCCTATCCAAAGCCTCCCAAGCGGGAGCCATCCCAGAGAGAACGTGACTCTGGAAGACATTGCATATTTCATGACATGGACGGTCATAACACGGATGACTGCAGGCATCTTAGAGATCTGATTGAGGAACGGGTTAGACGTGGAGAGCTACCCGAGTATGTGAAACAACCAACAGCGTCTGCGCCCGCACCTGCGCTGCCACCTCCTGCTCCCCGGAGAGGGAATGACCCAGAATCGAGCTCTCGTAGGCTCGTCATCAACTGATCTGGATGAGATCATTCTCGATTTCCTGCATTTCTTAGGCTTTAAGATATGTTTCTTTGTTTTCTTTAGGTTTTCCGATTGGCTAAATCGGAGTACACACGTTCGGGGTTAGGATTTAACTCCAAAGCGTGCTTTGGATTCGATGACAAACCGATCAGGATTTGCTTTGGTTTTGCACTTTGAATTGAATAAGGAAGGACTTTCCGAACATGGATTATGTTTGGCAAATTTAAGTATCTTGTCAGGTTTTGACAAGATCCTCAATCCCACTTAATGTATGGTTTATACTTATCTCGAAACCCTAGGTACGGATTGTGCCTAGGGACGGACTATCTTGTCAGGTTTTGGCAAGTGTAGCTCCACCTCGGTATGAGTATGGATTGTACTCAACTAAAATTCTAAGTATGGATTATGCTTGGGAACGGCTTATCGTCTTGTCAGGATTTGGCAAAGGAACTCAATAAAACTCGAGTATGGCTTATGCTCAGTTTGAACTTCCTGGTATGGCTTATGCCCGGAAGGTTAGGTCCCCTTGTCTGGTTTTGGCTGGATGATTCGAACGTCTCTTGAGTATGGTTTATGCTCAAATATACGCCAAGCATGGTTTATGCTCGAAAGTGTAATCGGTTCTGTTAGGATTTAACACACCTGTTTGCCTTCTTTTCTTCGCAGGTATGGTTTATACTTGTAACTGGCAAGCCCGGCGTGGCCTTGGATTTCTTGGATTATCCAGAACACATCTTCCTTCATTCGGCAAGGTATGTTCTGGGGGGCAAAACGTTGACCTGCTTTTTAGTCAAAGCAGTCACACATGGAATCTCTTCTCAACAATACGCTCAAGTATTGGGAATATCGTCAGAAGACAGGAAGCGATTTGGTCAAAGTCGCATCGTCAATAAAGAACTGCCCGGAACTCCTACCAGATGACCTTTTCTGGGCCCGAAAACAGCAGTTACGGTGCAAAGCACCGTAAACCTTGTAGCCCTCTGAGTAAGCTTCAGTTTGAGCTTTGGTTTGGCTCAATCAGACTTACGGTTTGAAAGTTACGGCCGTTTCCGTGAACGCATGCAGAACCGGGAACTTGGATGCTGGAACTTTGGCATTTCACCTGTCCGGTTCGGATCGGATGGCAGGAGGACCCGATCCAACCGCCTTCAGTAAACCAGCTTGGCACAGCTCTCATGCAGTCTCACTAACCGGACCGGATCGGAGGGGGGCCGACCCGATCCACTCCACCTTCAATGCATAGAAGTGCACAAAGCCTTCGGTTTGAAGACACTTACCCGGTACGGATCGGAACCGAACCGACCCGCCTCAACCTGCTTCAGCACACGAAGTTTGACCGGTTCTCAAGGAATAACCACTCTTATTTATCCGGATCGGCTTCCACCTGTCCAAGCACGATCTGAAGACCACTTCCTCCACTCACTCCGAGATGACCGAACCGGGCGCCACGTGTCCTCCGAACCGATCCGAATCCAGAACTTCCTTGGGCTCTTCTACGCCTATAAATACACCACAGGATGGCCATTCGAAGGGATCTTCTTCTTCTTTTTCGGTCACTTTTCCACCATTTCTACTGCAAGGACTTTGCAACAGCGGGAAGGCCGAATTTAATCACATTAACACGAGGCTATCGTGTATAAATTCAACCTCTAATCTCCTCCTCTTCACTGTAAACACGAGGATTTCGTGTATAATTCGCAAACAAACAGCATTGTAATAGCTTTCTTAGGATTTAAGAAACTATAAAGTGGACGTAGGCTTGGATTGAGCCGAACCACTATAAAAATCTCGTGTGTCTCCTTTGATTTACTGCTTTTTATCTGTGATCTGTGATTTGTGAGGATTTCACGCCGTATTTGGGTGTTAGGCCCAATTTTCGGTCTAACATTTTGGCGTGCCAGGAAGGGGGCCCACGATATTACTTTAAATTCTAGCTTGAAAGGAGACTCAATGGCAATTAAAAGGAAGAAAACTGGGACTTCCACTCATGTTGACGATGCCGACGCTGAAGGCACAAGGAATGAGGCGAGCCAGGAGGCTTCCTCCCATGGTGATTTATCAGCATACTTAACTAGAGATGAAATGGATGGAGTTCTCACTGAATTGAGGACTCAAATGGCAAGGCAAGATGATCTCCTCCGCAAGCAACAAGAGATGATCAACCAATTCTTCGCTCGGATGGAATGCAGGCCGAGCAGCAGTACACCACTCGTTGGAAATGGCACGGAAATGGCTCAACCCACAAGAGCACCGAACCGGACCGGTTCGGATCCGATCCGAACCGGGGGCATGGAAGGAATGAGGGGCAATCCCCATCAGCAACTCGCAGCTTCAACTCTTAACATTTTGGATGGAAACGTCGCTCGTAGCTCAGGTCGAGAACGACCAATTTCTGCACCAGTTCGGATCGGCCATACTCCCTCACAATGGCAACAGGAAGCTGCCCAAACCAGAAGGCCAGACCCGGATCGGACCGGTGCATCCGAACCGAACCGACCATGCCACCTCGAATCCCCGCGCTTCGCTGCGCATCACCACGGGGGCACCTACGACCCAAACCCAACCTCCGATTCGAACCGGATCACACTCCAAACACATACACTTCCGAACTCTTTTGGACTCAACGCTGGGGGCACCAGCTCAGAAATCGGCAGTTTGCAACAGCTTTTTGAAGGCAATCGGCTCGCCAACTTGATTCAACGCCTCTCGAGGGGCCGCTCTTATCAGAATGACATGGATGATGTCAACCACAATCCGTTCACTCCGGAAATCAGGAATTCCCGTAATCCCCCGGATTTCAAACTTCCACAACTAGAACCATACAATGGCAGGACAGACCCTACCGTCCACCTGATGCGGTACAAGCGTCATATGGAAGTCCAATCAGCGTCGGAAAACGTCATGGCGAAATGCTTCCCTCTCTTTCTGACTGATATAGCTGCTATGTGGATTCGGCAGCTAGAGACAGAATCGATCAACAGCTGGAACATGTTGGTCGCTCGCTTTATTGAACAGTTTCGGGTCCACATCGCTCGACCCAAGAATGTGATGTCGCTTACTACAATCAAGAAGAGGCCCAGAGAGACTCTGCGCTCATTTATGGAAAGATTCAACGTTGCAGCAGCATCGGTTGATCGACCTGAACCATCGATGGTATTGGTGGCAGCAGTAGCCGGCGTTTTGGATAACACAGAATTCAAAAAATCTTTATACCGAGACCCACCGCGAGATCTCGGCGAATTCTACCTTGAAGCAGATAGATTTCTGCGTGAAGAGGATGCAACTTCTGAGAAGAAAACACTCGATGTCAACATGCTCAAAGACGAAGAACCGTCTGATTCTGGAAGAGAAAAGGAAAAGTCGCTGTCAAGAATGACCTCAACACTCAGCCCCGGAGAGGGCCCCGATATGAAAGATACACTGAGCCCAACTCGTCACTAACCGACATCTACATGAACACTAACGGTGACGTCCCCTATCCAAAGCCTCCCAAGCGGGAGCCATCCCAGAGAGAACGTGACTCTGGAAGACATTGCATATTTCATGACATGGACGGTCATAACACGGATGACTGCAGGCATCTTAGAGATCTGATTGAGGAACGGGTTAGACGTGGAGAGCTACCCGAGTATGTGAAACAACCAACAGCGTCTGCGCCCGCACCTGCGCTGCCACCTCCTGCTCCCCGGAGAGGGAATGACCCAGAATCGAGCTCTCATAGGCTCGTCATCAACTGATCTGGATGAGATCATTCTCGATTTCCTGCATTTCTTAGGCTTTAAGATATGTTTCTTTGTTTTCTTTAGGTTTTCCGATTGGCTAAATCGGAGTACACACGTTCGGGGTTAGGATTTAACTCCAAAGCGTGCTCTGGATTCGATGACAAACCAATCAGGATTTGCTTTGGTTTTGCACTTTGAATTGAATAAGGAAGGACTTTCCAAACATGGATTATGTTTGGCAAATTTAAGTATCTTGTCAGGTTTTGACAAGATCCTCAATCCCACTTAATGTATGGTTTATACTTATCTCGAAACCCTAGGTACGGATTGTGCCTAGGGACGGACTATCTTGTCAGGTTTTGGCAAGTGTAGCTCCACCTCGGTATGAGTATGGATTGTACTCAACTAAAATTCTAAGTATGGATTATGCTCGGGAACGGCTTATCGTCTTGTCAGGATTTGGCAAAGGAACTCAATAAAACTCGAGTATGGCTTATGCTCAGTTTGAACTTCCTGGTATGGCTTATGCCCGGAAGGTTAGGACCCCTTGTCAGGTTTTGGCAGGATGATTCGAACGTCTCTTGAGTATGGTTTATGCTCAAATATATGCCAAGCATGGTTTATGCTCGAAAGTGTAATCGGTTCTGTTAGGATTTAACACACCTGTTTGCCTTCTTTTCTTCGCAGGTATGGTTTATACTTGTAACTGGCAAGCCTGGCGTGGCCTTGGATTTCTTGGATTATCCAGAACACATCTTCCTTCATTCGGCAAGGTATGTTCTGGGGGGCAAAATGTTGACCTGCTTTTTAGTCAAAGCAGTCACACATGGAATCACTTCTCAACAATACGCTCAAGTATTGGGAATATCGTCAGAAGACAGGAAGCGATTTGGTCAAAGTCGCATCGTCAATAAAGAACTGCCCGGAACTCCTATCAGATGACCTTTTCTGGGCCAGAAAACAGCAGTTACGGTGCTGAGCACCGTAAACCTTGTAGCCCTCTGAGTAAGCTTTAGTTTGAGCTTTGGTTTGGCTCAATCAGACTTACGGTTTGAAAGTTACGTCCGTTTCCGTGAACGCATGCAGAACCGGGAACTTGGATGCTGGAACTTTGGCATTTCACCTGTCCGGTTCGGATCGGATGGCAGGAGGACCCGATCCAACCGCCTTCAGTAAACCAGCTTGGCACAGCTCTCATGCAGTCTCACTAACCGGACCGGATCGGAGGGGGGCCGACCCGATCCACTCCACCTTCAATGCACAGAAGTGCACAAAGCCTTCGGTTTGAAGACACTTACCCGGTTCGGATCGGAACCGAACCGACCCGCCTCAACCTGCTTCAGCACACGAAGTTTGACCGGTTCTCAAGGAATAACCACTCCTATTTATCCGGATCGGCTTCCACCTGTCCAAGCACGATCTGAAGACCACTTCCTCCACTCACTCCGAGATGACCGAACCAGGCGCCACGTGTCCTCCGAACCGATCCGAATCCAGAACTTCCTTGGGCTCTTCTACGCCTATAAATACACCACAGGATGGCCATTTGAAGGGATCTTCTTCTTCTTTTTCGGTCACTTTTTCCACCATTTCTACTGCAAGGACTTTGCAACAGCGGGAAGGCCGAATTTAATCACATTAACACGAGGCTATCGTGTATAAATTCAACCTCTAATCTCCTCCTCTTCACTATAAACACGAGGATTTCGTGTATAATTCGAAAACAAACAGCATTGTAATAGCTTTCTTAGGATTTAAGAGACTATAAAGTGGACGTAGGCTTGGATTGAGCCGAACCACTATAAAAATCTCGTGTGTCTCCTTTGATTTACTGCTTTTTATCTGTGATCTGTGATTTGTGAGGATTTCACGCCGTATTTGGGTGTTAGGCCCAATTTTCGGTCTAACATTTTGGCGCGCCAGGAAGGGGGCACACGATATTACTTTAACTTCTAGCTTGAAAGGAGACTCAATGGCAATTAAAAGGAAGAAAACTGGAAGTTCCACTAATGTTGACGATGCCGACGCTGAAGGCGCAAGGAATGAGGCGAGCCAGGAGGCTTCCTCCCATGGTGATTTATCAGCATACTTAACTAGAGATGAAATGGATGGAGTTCTCACTGAATTGAGGACTCAAATGGCAAGGCAAGATGATCTCCTCCGCAAGCAACAGGAGATGATCAACCAATTCTTCGCTCGGATGGAAGGCAGGCCGAGCAGCAGTACACCACTCGTTGGAAATGGCACGGAAATGGCTCAACCCGCAAGAGCACCGAACCGGACCGGTTCGGATCCGATCCGAACCGGGGGCATGGAAGGAATGAGGGGCAATCCCCATCAGCAACTCGCAGCTTCAACTCTTAACATTTTGGATGGAAACGTCGCTCGTAGCTCAGGTCGAGAACGACCAATTTCTGCACCAGTTCGGATCGGCCATACTCCCTCACAATGGCAACAGGAAGCTGCCCAAACCAGAAGGCCAGACCCTGATCGGACCGGTGCATCCGAACCGAACCGACCATGCCACCTCGAATCCCCGCGCTTCGCTGCGCATCACCACAGGGGCACCTACGACCCGAACCCAACCTCCGATTCGAACCGGATCACACTCCAAACACATACACTTCCGAACTCTTTTGGACTCAACGCTGGGGGCACCAGCTCAAAACTCGACAGTTTGCAACAGCTTTTTGAAGGCAATCGGGTCGCCAACTTGATTCAACGCCTCTCGAGGGGCCGCTCTTATCAGAATGACATGGATGATGTCAACCACAATCCGTTCACTCCGGAAATCAGGAATTCCCGTAATCCCCCAGATTTCAAACTTCCACAACTAGAACCATACAATGGCAGGACAGACCCTACCGTCCACC
Source organism: Allium sativum (assembly GCA_030737875.1). NCBI lineage: Eukaryota > Viridiplantae > Streptophyta > Magnoliopsida > Asparagales > Amaryllidaceae > Allium > Allium sativum. Next base: position 8,820,165 of record CM060912.1, read on the forward strand.
TGATGCGGTACAAGCGTCATATGGAAGTCCAATCGGCGTCGGAAAACGTCATGGCGAAATGCTTCCCTCTCTTTCTGACTGATATAGCTGCTATGTGGATTCGGCAGCTAGAGACAGAATCGATCAACAGCTGGAACATGTTGGTCGCTCGCTTTATTGAACAGTTTCGGGTCCACATCGCTCGACCCAAGAATGTGATGTCGCTTACTACAATCAAGCAGAGGCCCAGAGAGACTCTGCGCTCATTTATGGAAAGATTCAACGTTGCAGCAGCATCGGTTGATCGACCTGAACCATCGATGGTATTGATGGCAGCAGTAGCCGGCGTTTTGGATAACACAGAATTCAAAAAATCTTTATACCGAGACCCACCGCGAGATCTCGGCGAATTCTACCTTGAAGCAGATAGATTTCTGCGTGAAGAGGATGCAACTTCTGAGAAGAAAACACTCGATGTCAACATGCTCAAAGACGAAGAACCGTCTGATTCTGGAAGAGGAAAAGGAAAAGTCGCTGTCAAGAATGACCTCAACACTCAGCCCCGGAGAGGGCCCCGATATGAAAGATACACTGAGCCCAACTCGTCACTAACCGACATCTACATGAACACTAACGGTGACGTCCCCTATCCAAAGCCTCCCAAGCGGGAGCCATCCCAGAGAGAACGTGACTCTGGAAGACATTGCATATTTCATGACATGGACGGTCATAACACGGATGACTGCAGGCATCTTAGAGATCTGATTGAGGAACGGGTTAGACGTGGAGAGCTACCCGAGTATGTGAAACAACCAACAGCGTCTGCGCCCGCACCTGCGCTGCCACCTCCTGCTCCCCGGAGAGGGAATGACCCAGAATCGAGCTCTCATAGGCTCGTCATCAACTGATCTGGATGAGATCATTCTCGATTTCCTGCATTTCTTAGGCTTTAAGATATGTTTCTTTGTTTTCTTTAGGTTTTCCGATTGGCTAAATCGGAGTACACACGTTCGGGGTTAGGATTTAACTCCAAAGCGTGCTCTGGATTCGATGACAAACCAATCAGGATTTGCTTTGGTTTTGCACTTTGAATTGAATAAGGAAGGACTTTCCGAACATGGATTATGTTTGGCAAATTTAAGTATCTTGTCAGGTTTTGACAAGATCCTCAATCCCACTTAATGTATGGTTTATACTTATCTCGAAACCCTAGGTACGGATTGTGCCTAGGGACGGACTATCTTGTCAGGTTTTGGCAAGTGTAGCTCCACCTCGGTATGAGTATGGATTGTACTCAACTAAAATTCTAAGTATGGATTATGCTCGGGAACGGCTTATCGTCTTGTCAGGATTTGGCAAAGGAACTCAATAAAACTCGAGTATGGCTTATGCTCAGTTTGAACTTCCTGGTATGGCTTATGCCCGGAAGGTTAGGTCCCCTTGTCAGGTTTTGGCAGGATGATTCGAACGTCTCTTGAGTATGGTTTATGCTCAAATATATGCCAAGCATGGTTTATGCTCGAAAGTGTAATCGGTTCTGTTAGGATTTAACACACCTGTTTGCCTCGCAGGTATGGTTTATACTTGTAACTGGCAAGCCCGGCGTGGCCTTGGATTTCTTGGATTATACAGAACACATCTTCCTTCATTCGGCAAGGTATGTTCTGGGGGGCAAAATGTTGACCTGCTTTTTAGTCAAAGCAGTCACACGTGGAATCTCTTCTCAACAATACGCTCAAGTATTGGGAATATCGTCAGAAGACAAGAAGCGATTTGGTCAAAGTCGCATCGTCAATAAAGAACTGCCCGGAACTCCTATCAGATGACCTTTTCTGGGCCAGAAAACAGCAGTTACGGGGCTAAGCACCGTAAACCTTGTAGCCCTCTGAGTAAGCTTCAGTTTGAGCTTTGGTTTGGCTCAATCAGACTTACGGTTAGAAAGTTACGTCCGTTTCCGTGAACGCATGCAGAACCGGGAACTAGGATGCTGGAACTTTGGCATTTCACCTGTCCGGTTCGGATCGGATGGCAGGAGGACCAGATCCAACCGCCTTCAGTAAACCAGGTTGGCACAGCTCTCATGCAGTCTCACTAACCGGACCGGATCGGAGGGGGGCCGACCCGATCCACTCCACCTTCAATGCATAGAAGTGCACAAAGCCTTGGGTTTGAAGACACTTACCCGGTTCGGATCGGAACCGAACCGACCCACCTCAACCTGCTTCAGCACACGTAGTTTGACCGGTTCTCAAGGGATAACCACTCCTATTTATCCGGATCGGCTTCCACCTATCCAAGCACGATCTGAAGACCACTTCCTCCACTCACTCCGAGATGACCGAACCGGGCGCCACGTGTCCTCCGAACCGATCCGAATCCAGAACTTCCTTGGGCTCTTCTACGCCTATAAATACACCACAGGATGGCCATTTGAAGGGATCTTCTTCTTCTTTTTCGGTCACTTTTTCCACCATTTCTACTGCAAGGACTTTGCAACAGCGGGAAGGCCGAATTTAATCACATTAACACGAGGCTATCGTGTATAAATTCAACCTCTAATCTCCTCCTCTTCACTGTAAACACGAGGATTTCGTGTATAATTCGCAAACAAACAGCATTGTAATAGCTTTCTTAGGATTTAAGAAACTATAAAGTGGACGTAGGCTTGGATTGAGCCGAACCACTATAAAAATCTCGTGTGTCTCCTTTGATTTACTGCTTTTTATCTGTGATCTGTGATTTGTGAGGATTTCACACCGTATTTGGGTGTTAGGCCCAATTTTCGGTCTAACATTTTGGCGCGCCAGGAAGGGGGCACACGATATTACTTTAACTTCTAGCTTGAAAGGAGACTCAATGGCAATTAAAAGGAAGAAAACTGGAACTTCCACTCATGTTGACGATGCCGACGCTGAAGGCGCAAGGAATGAGGCGAGCCAGGAGGCTTCCTCCCATGGTGATTTATCAGCATACTTAACTAGAGATGAAATGGATGGAGTTCTCACTGAATTGAGGACTCAAATGGCAAGGCAAGATGATCTCCTCCGCAAGCAATAGGAGATGATCAACCAATTCTTCGCTCGGATGGAAGGCAGGCCGAGCAGCAGTACACCACTCGTTGGAAATGGCACGGAAATGGCTCAACCCGCAAGAGCACCGAACCGGACCGGTTCGGATCCGATCCGAACCGGGGGCATGGAAGGAATGAGGGGCAATCCCCATCAGCAACTCGCAGCTTCAACTCTTAACATTTTGGATGGAAACGTCGCTCGTAGCTCAGGTCGAGAACGACCAATTTCTGCACCAGTTCGGATCGGCCATACTCCCTCACAATGGCAACAGGAAGCTGCCCAAACCAGAAGGCCAGACCCGGATCGGACCGGTGCATCCGAACCGAACCGACCATGCCACCTCGAATCCCCGCGCTTCGCAGCGCATCACCACGGGGGCACCTACGACCCAAACCCAACCTCCGATTCGAACCGGATCACACTCCAAACACATACACTTCCGAACTCTTTTGGACTCAACGCTGGGGCCACCAGCTCAGAACTCGGCAGTTTGCAACAGCTTTTTGAAGGCAATCGGCTCGCCAACTTGATTCAACGCCTCTCGAGGGGCCGCTCTTATCAGAATGACATGGATGATGTCAACCACAATCCGTTCACTCCGGAAATCAGGAATTCCCGTAATCCCCCGGATTTCAAACTTCCACAACTAGAACCATACAATGGCAGGACAGACCCTACCGTCCACCTGATGCGGTACAAGCTTCATATGGAAGTCCAATCGGCGTCGGAAAACGTCATGGCGAAATGCTTCCCTCTCTTTCTGACTGATATAGCTGCTATGTGGATTCGGCAGCTAGAGACAGAATCGATCAACAGCTGGAACATGTTGGCCGCTCGCTTTATTGAACAGTTTCGGGTCCACATCGCTCGACCCAAGAATGTGATGTCGCTTACTACAATCAAGCAGAGGCCCAGAGAGACTCTGCGCTCATTTCTGGAAAGATTCAACGTTGCAGCAGCATCGGTTGATCGACCTGAACCATCGATGGTATTGATGGCAGTAGTAGCCGGCGTTTTGGATAACACAGAATTCAAAAAATCTTTATACCGAGACCCACCGCGAGATCTCGGCGAATTCTACCTTGAAGCAGATAGATTTCTGCGTGAAGAGGATGCAACTTCTGAGAAGAAAACACTCGATGTCAACATGCTCAAAGACGAAGAACCGTCTGATTCTGGAAGAGGAAAAGGAAAAGTCGCTGTCAAGAATGACCTCAACACTCAGCCCCGGAGAGGGCCCCGATATGAAAGATACACTGAGCCCAACTCGTCACTAACCGACATCTACATGAACACTAACGGTGACGTCCCCTATCCAAAGCCTCCCAAGCGGGAGCCATCCCAGAGAGAACGTGACTCTGGAAGACATTGCATATTTCATGACATGGACGGTCATAACACGGATGACTGCAGGCATCTTAGAGATCTGATTGAGGAACGGGTTAGACGTGGAGAGCTACCCGAGTATGTGAAACAACCAACAGCGTTTGCGCCCGCACCTGCGCTGCCACCTCCTGCTCCCCGGAGAGGGAATGACCCAGAATCGAGCTCTCGTAGGCTCATCATCAACTGATCTGGATGAGATCATTCTCGATTTCCTGCATTTCTTAGGCTTTAAGATATGTTTCTTTGTTTTCTTTAGGTTTTCCGATTGGCTAAATCGGAGTACACACGTTCGGGGTTAGGATTTAACTCCAAAGCGTGCTCTGGATTCGATGACAAACCAATCAGGATTTGCTTTGGTTTTGCACTTTGAATTGAATAAGGAAGGACTTTCCGAACATGGATTATGTTTGGCAAATTTAAGTATCTTGTCAGGTTTTGACAAGATCCTCAATCCCACTTAATGTATGGTTTATACTTATCTCGAAACCCTAGGTACGGATTGTGCCTAGGGACGGACTATCTTGTCAGGTTTTGGCAAGTGTAGCTCCACCTCGGTATGAGTATGGATTGTACTCAACTAAAATTCTAAGTATGGATTATGCTCGGGAACGGCTTATCGTCTTGTCAGGATTTGGCAAAGGAACTCAATAAAACTCGAGTATGGCTTATGCTCAGTTTGAACTTCCTGGTATGGCTTATGCCCGGAAGGTTAGGTCCCCTTGTCAGGTTTAGGCAGGATGATTCGAATGTCTCTTGAGTATGGTTTATGCTCAAATATACGCCAAGCATGGTTTATGCTCGAAAGTGTAATCGGTTCTGTTAGGATTTAACACACCTGTTTGCCTTCTTTTCTTCGCAGGTATGGTTTACACTTGTAACTGGCAAGCTCGGCGTGGCCTTGGATTTCCTGGATTATCCAGAACACATCTTCCTTCATTCGGCAAGGTATGTTCTGGGGGGCAAAATGTTGACCTGCTTTTTAGTCAAAGCAGTCACACATGGAATCTCTTCTCAACAATACGCTCAAGTATTGGGAATATCGTCAGAAGACAGGAAGCGATTTGGTCAAAGTCGCATCGTCAATAAAGAACTGCCCAGAACTCCTATCAGATGACCTTTTCTGGGCCCGAAAACAGCAGTTATGGTGCAGAGCACTGTAAATCTTGTATCCCTCTGAGTAAGCTTCAGTTTGAGCTTTGGTTTGGCTCAATCGGACTTACGGTTTGAAAGTTACGTCTGTTTCCGTGAACGCATGCAGAACCGGGAACTTGGATGTTGGAACTTTGGCATTTCACCTGTCCGGTTCGGATCGGATGGCAGGAGGACCCGATCCAACCGCCTTCAGTAAACCAGCTTGGCACAGCTCTCGTGCAGTCTCATTAACCGGACCGGATCAGAGGGGGGCCGACCCGATCCACTCCACCTTCAATGCACAGAAGTGCACAAAGCCTTCGGTTTGAAGACACTTACCCGGTTCGGATCGGAACCGAACCGACCCGCCTCAACCTGCTTCAGCACACGAAGTTTGACCGGTTCTCAAGGAATAACCACTCCCATTTATTCGGATCGGCTTCCACCTGTCCAAGCACGATCTGAAGACCACTTCCTCCACTCACTCCGAGATGACCGAACCGGGCGCCACGTGTCCTCCGAACCGATCCGAATCCAGAACTTCCTTGGGCTCTTCTACGCCTATAAATACACCACAGGATGGCCATTTGAAGGGACCTTCTTCTTCTTTTTCGGTCACTTTTTCCACCATTTCTACTGCAAGGACTTTGCAACAGCGGGAAGGCCGAATTTAATCACATTAACACGAGGCTATCGTGTATAAATTCAACCTCTAATCTCCTCCTCTTCACTGTAAACACGAGGATTTCGTGTATAATTCGCAAACAAACAGCATTGTAATAGATTTCTTAGGATTTAAGAAACTATAAAGTGGGCGTAGGCTTGGATTGAGCCGAACCACTATAAAAATCTCATGTGTCTCCTTTGATTTACTGCTTTTTATCTGTGATCTGTGATTTGTGAGGATTTCACATCGTATATGGGTGTTAAGCCCAATTTTCAGTCTAACATTTTGGCGCGCCAGGAAGGGGGCACACGATATTACTTTAACTTCTAGCTTGAAAGGAGACTCAATGGCAATTAAAAGGAAGAAAACTGGAACTTCCATTCATGTTGACGATGCCGACGCTGAAGGCGCAAGGAATGAGGCGAGCCAGGAGGCTTCCTCCCATGGTGATTTATCAGCATACTTAACTAGAGATGAAATGGATGGAGTTCTCACTGAATTGAGGACTCAAATGGCAAGGCAAGATGATCTCCTCCGCAAGCAACAGGAGATGATCAACCAATTCTTCGCTCGGATGGAAGGCAGGCCGAGCAGCAGTACACCACTCGTTGGAAATGGCACGGAAATGGCTCAACCCGCAAGAGCACCGAACCGGACCGGTTCAGATCCGATCTGAACCGGGGGCATGGAAGGAATGAGGGGCAATCCCCATCAGCAACTCGCAGCTTCGACTCTTAACATTTTGGATGGAAACGTCGCTCGTAGCTCAGGTCGAGAACGACCAATTTCTGCACCAGTTCGGATCGGCCATACTCCCTCACAATGGCAACAGGAAGCTGCCCAAACCAGAAGGCCAGACCCGGATCGGACCGGTGCATCCGAACCGAACCGACCATGCCACCTCGAATCCCCGCGCTTCGCTGCGCATCACCACGGGGGCACCTACGACCCGAACCCAACCTCCGATTCAAACCGGATCACACTCCAAACACATACACTTCCGAACTCTTTTGGACTCAACGCAGGGGGCACCAGCTCAAAACTCGGCAGTTTGCAACAGCTTTTTGAAGGCAATCGGCTCGCCAACTTGATTCAACGCCTCTCGAGGGGCCGCTCTTATCAGAATGACATGGATGATGTCAACCACAATCCGTTCACTCCGGAAATCAGGAATTCCCGTAATCCCCCGGATTTCAAACTTCCACAACTAGAACCATACAATGGCAGGACAGACCCTACCGTCCACCTGATGCGGTACAAGCGTCATATGGAAGTCCAATCGGCGTCGGAAAACGTCATGGCGAAATGCTTCCCTCTCTTTCTGACTGATATAGCTGCTATGTGGATTCGGCAACTAGAGACAGAATCGATCAACAGCTGGAACATGTTGGTCGCTCGCTTTATTGAACAGTTTCGGGTCCACATCGCTCGACCCAAGAATGTGATGTCGCTTACTACAATCAAGCAGAGGCCCAGAGAGACTCTGCGCTCATTTCTGGAAAGATTCAACGTTGCAGCAGCATCGGTTGATCGACCTGAACCATCGACGGTATTGATGGCAGCAGTAGCCGGCGTTTTGGATAACACAGAATTCAAAAAATCTTTATACCGAGACCCACCGCGAGATCTCGGCGAATTCTACCTTGAAGCAGATAGATTTCTGCGTGAAGAGGATGCAACTTCTGAGAAGAAAACACTCGATGTCAACATGCTCAAAGACGAAGAACCGTCTGATTCTGGAAGAGGAAAAGGAAAAGTCGCTGTCAAGAATGACCTCAACACTCAGCCCCGGAGAGGGCCCCGATATGAAAGATACACTGAGCCCAACTCGTCACTAACCGACATCTACATGAACACTAACGGTGACGTCCCCTATCCAAAGCCTCCCAAGCGGGAGCCATCCCAGAGAGAACGTGACTCTGGAAGACGTTGCATATTTCATGACATGGACGGTCATAACACGGATGACTGCAGGCATCTTAGAGATCTGATTGAGGAACGGGTTAGACGTGGAGAGCTACCCGAGTATGTGAAACAACCAACAGCGTCTGCGCCCGCACCTGCGCTGCCACCTCCTGCTCCCCGGAGAGGGAATGACCCAGAATCGAGCTCTCGTAGGCTCGTCATCAACTGATCTGGATGAGATCATTCCCGATTTCCTGCATTTCTTAGGCTTTAAGTATGTTTCTTTGTTTTCTTTTGGTTTTCCGATTGGCTAAATCGGAGTACACACGTTCGGGGTTAGGATTTAACTCCAAAGCGTGCTCTGGATTCGATGACAAACCAATCAGGATTTGCTTTGGTTTTGCACTTTGAATTGAATAAGGAAGGACTTTCCGAACATGGATTATGTTTGGCAAATTTAAGTATCTTGTCAGGTTTTGACAAGATCCTCAATCCCACTTAATGTATGGTTTATACTTATCTCGAAACCCTAGGTACGGATTGTGCCTAGGGACGGACTATCTTGTCAGGTTTTGGCAAGTGTAGCTCCACCTCGGTATGAGTATGGATTGTACTCAACTAAAATTCTAAGTATGGATTATGCTCGGGAACGGCTTATCGTCTTGTCAGGATTTGGCAAAGGAACTCAATAAAACTCGAGTATGGCTTATGCTCAGTTTGAACTTCCTGGTATGGCTTATGCCCGGAAGGTTAGGTCCCCTTGTCAGGTTTTGGCAGGATGATTCGAACGTCTCTTGAGTATGGTTTATGCTCAAATATATGCCAAGCATGGTTTATGCTCGAAAGTGTAATCGGTTCTGTTAGGATTTAACACACCTGTTTGCCTTCTTTTCTTCGCAGGTATGGTTTATACTTGTAACTGGCAAGCCCGGCGTGGCCTTGGATTTCTTGGATTATCCAGAACACATCTTCCTTCATTCGGCAAGGTATGTTCTGGGGGGAAAAATGTTGACCTGCTTTTTAGTCAAAGCAGTCACACATGGAATCTCTTCTCAACAATACGCTCAAGTATTGGGAATATCGTCAGAAGACAGGAAACGATTTGGTCAAAGTCGCATCGTCAATAAAGAACTGCCCGGAACTCCTATCAGATGACCTTTTCTGGGCCAGAAAACAGCAGTTACGGTGCTGAGCACTTTAAACCTTGTAGCCCTCTGAGTAAGCTTCAGTTTGAGCTTTGGTTTGGCTCAATCAGACTTACGGTTTGAAAGTTACGTCCGTTTCCGTGAACGCATGCAGAACCGGGAACTTGGATGCTGGAACTTTGGCATTTCACCTGTCCGGTTCGGATCGGATGGCAGGAGGACCCGATCCAACTGCCTTCAGTAAACCAGCTTGGCACAGCTCTCATGCAGTCTCACTAACCGGACCGGATCGGAGGGGGGCCGACCCGATCCACTCCACCTTCAATGCACAGAAGTGCACAAAGCCTTCGGTTTGAAGACACTTACCCGTTTCGGATCGGAACCGAACCGACCCGCCTCAACCTGCTTCAGCACACGAAGTTTGACCGGTTCTCAAGGAATAACCACTCCTATTTATCCGGATCGGCTTCCACCTGTCCAAGCACGATCTGAAGACCACTTCCTCCACTCACTCCGAGATGACCGAACCGGGCGCCACGTGTCCTCCGAACCGATCCGAATCCAGAACTTCCTTGGGCTCTTCTACGCCTATAAATACACCACAGGATGGCCATTTGAAGGGATCTTCTTCTTCTTTTTCGGTCACTTTTTCCACCATTTCTACTGCAAGGACTTTGCAACAGCGGGAAGGCCGAATTTAATCACATTAACACGAGGCTATCGTGTATAAATTCAACCTCTAATCTCCTCCTCTTCACTGTAAACACGAGGATTTGGTGTATAATTCGAAAACAAACAGCATTGTAATAGCTTTCTTAGGATTTAAGAAACTATAAAGTGGACGTAGGCTTGGATTGAGCCGAACCACTATAAAAATCTCATGTGTCTCCTTTGATTTACTACTTTTTATCTGTGATCTGTGATTTGTGAGGATTTCACACCGTATTTGGGTGTTAGGCCCAATTTTCGGTCTAACATTTTGGCGCGCCAGGAAGGGGCACACGATATTACATTAACTTCTAGCTTGAAAGGAGACTCAATGGCAATTAAAAGGAAGAAAACTGGAACTTCCACTCATGTTGACGATGCCGACGCTGAAGGCGCAAGGAATGAGGCGAGCCAGGAGGCTTCCTTCCATGGTGATTTATCAGCATACTTAACTAGAGATGAAATGGATGGAGTTCTCACTGAATTGAGGACTCAAATGGCAAGGCAAGATGATCTCCTCCGCAAGCAACAGGAGATGATCAACCAATTCTTCGCTCGGATGGAAGGCAGGCCGAGCTGCAGTACACCACTCGTTTGAAATGGCACGGAAATGGCTCAACCCGCAAGAGCACCGAACCGGACCGGTTCAGATCCGATCCGAACCGGGGGCATGGAAGGAATGAGGGGCAATCCCCATCAGCAACTCGCAGCTTCAACTCTTAACATTTTGGATGGAAACGTCGCTCATAGCTCAGGTCGAGAACGACCAATTTCTGCACCAGTTCGGATCGGCCATACTCCCTCACAATGGCAACAGGAAGCTGCCCAAACCAGAAGGCCAGACCCGGATCGGACCGGTGCATCCGAACCGAACCGACCATGCCACCTCGAATCCCCGCGCTTCGCTGCGCATCACCACGGGGGCACCTACGACCCGAACCCAACCTCCGATTCGAACCGGATCACACTCCAAACACATACACTTCCGAACTCTTTTGGACTCAACGCTGGGGGCACCAGCTCAGAACTCGGCAGTTTGCAACAGCTTTTTGAAGGCAATCGGCTCGCCAACTTGATTCAACGCCTCTCGAGGGGCCGCTCTTATCAGAATGACATGGATGATGTCAACCACAATCCGTTCACTCCGGAAATCAGGAATTCCCGTAATCCCCCGGATTTCAAACTTCCACAACTAGAACCATACAATGGCAGGACAGACCCTACCGTCCACCTGATGCGGTACAAGCTTCATATGGAAGTCCAATCGGCATCGGAAAACGTCATGGCGAAATGCTTCCCTCTCTTTCTGACTGATATAGCTGCTATGTGGATTCGGCAGCTAGAGACAGAATCGATCAACAGCTGGAGCATGTTGGCCGCTCGCTTTATTGAACAGTTTCGGGTCCACATCGCTCGACCCAAGAATGTGATGTCGCTTACTACAATCAAGCAGAGGCCCAGAGAGACTCTGCGCTCATTTCTGGAAAGATTCAACGTTGCAGCAGCATCGGTTGATCGACCTGAACCATCGATGGTATTGATGGCAGCAGTAGCCGGCGTTTTGGATAACACAGAATTCAAAAAATCTTTATACCGAGACCCACCGCGAGATCTCGGCGAATTCTACCTTGAAGCAGATAGATTTCTGCGTGAAGAGGATGCAACTTCTGAGAAGAAAACACTCGATGTCAACATGCTCAAAGACGAAGAACCGTCTAATTCTGGAAGAGGAAAAGGAAAAGTCGCTGTCAAGAATGATCTCAACACTCAGCCCCGGAGAGGGCCCCGATATGAAAGATACACTGAGCCCAACTCGTCACTAACCGACATCTACATGAACACTAACGGTGACGTCCCCTATCCAAAGCCTCCCAAGCGGGAGCCATCCCAGAGAGAACGTGACTCTGGAAGACATTGCATATTTCATGACATGGACGGTCATAACACGGATGACTGCAGGCATCTTAGAGATCTGATTGAGGAACGGGTTAGACGTGGAGAGCTACCCGAGTATGTGAAACAACCAACAGCGTCTGCGCCCGCACCTGCGCTGCCACCTCCTGCTCCCCGGAGAGGGAATGACCCAGAATCGAGCTCTCGTAGGCTCGTCATCAACTGATCTGGATGAGATCATTCTCGATTTCCTGCATTTCTTAGGCTTTAAGATATGTTTCTTTGTTTTCTTTAGGTTTTCCGATTGGCTAAATCGGAGTACACACGTTCGGGGTTAGGATTTAACTCCAAAGCGTGCTCTGGATTCGATGACAAACCAATCAGGATTTGCTTTGGTTTTGCACTTTGAATTGAATAAGGAAGGACTTTCCGAACATGGATTATGTTTGGCAAATTTAAGTATCTTGTCAGGTTTTGACAAGATCCTCAATCCCACTTAAAGTATGGTTTATACTTATCTCGAAACCCTAGGTACGGATTGTGCCTAGGGACGGACTATCTTGTCAGGTTTTGGCAAGTGTAGCTCCAACTCGGTATGAGTATGGATTGTACTCAACTAAAATTCTAAGTATGGATTATGCTCGGGAACGGCTTATCGTCTTGTCAGGATTTGGCAAAGGAACTCAATAAAACTCGAGTATGGCTTATGCTCAGTTTGAACTTCCTGGTATGGCTTATGCCCGGAAGGTTAGGTCCCCTTGTCAGGTTTTGGCAGGATGGTTCGAACGTCTCTTGAGTATGGTTTATGCTCAAATATACGCCAAGCATGGTTTATGCTCGAAAGTGTAATCGGTTCTGTTAGGATTTAACACACCTGTTTGCCTTCTTTTCTTCGCAGGTATGGTTTATACTTGTAACTGGCAAGCCCGGCGTAGCCTTGGATTTCTTGGATTATCCAGAACACATCTTCCTTCATTCGGCAAGGTATGTTCTGGGGGGCAAAATGTTGACTTGCTTTTTAGTCAAAGCAGTCACACATGGAATCTCTTCTCAACAATACGCTCAAGTATTGGGAATATCGTCAGAAGACAGGAAGCGATTTGGTCAAAGTCGCATCGTCAATAAAGAACTGCCCGGAACTCCTATCAGATGACCTTTTCTGGGCCCGAAAACAGTAGTTACGGTGCCGAGCATTGTAAATCTTGTAGCCCTCTGAGTAAGCTTCAGTTTGAGCTTTGGTTTGGCTCAATCGGACTTACGGTTTGAAAGTTACGGCCGTTTCCGTGAACGCATGTAGAACCGGGAACTTGGATGCTGGAACTTTGGCATTTCACCTGTCCGGTTCGGATCGGATGGCAGGAGGACCCGATCCAACCGCCTTCAGTAAACCAGCTTGGCACAGCTCTCATGCAGTCTCACTAACCGGACCGGATCGGAGGGGGGCCGACCCGATCCACTCCACCTTCAATGCACAGAAGTGCACAAAGCCTTCGGTTTGAAGACACTTACCCGGTTCGGATCGGAACCGAACCGACCCGCCTCAACCTGCTTCAGCACACGAAGTTTGACCGGTTCTCAAGGAATAACCACTCCTATTTATCCGGATCGGCTTCCACCTGTCCAAGCACGATCTGAAGACCACTTCCTCCACTCACTCCGAGATGACCGAACCGGGCGCCATGTGTCCTCCGAACCGATCCGAATCCAGAACTTCCTTGGGCTCTTCTACGCCTATAAATACACCACAAGATGGCCATTTGAAGGGACCTTCTTCTTCTTTTTCGGTCACTTTTTCCACCATTTCTACTGCAAGGACTTTGCAACAGCGGGAAGGCCGAATTTAATCACATTAACACGAGGCTATCGTGTATAAATTCAACCTCTAATCTCCTCCTCTTCACTGTAAACACGAGGATTTCGTGTATAATTCGCAAACAAACAGCATTGTAATAGCTTTCTTAGGATTTAAGAAACTATAAAGTGGACGTAGGCTTGGATTGAGCCGAACCACTATAAAAATCTCGTGTGTCTCCTTTGATTTACTGCTTTTTATCTGTGATCTGTAATTTGTGAGGATTTCACACCGTATTTGGGTGTTAGGCCCAATTTTCGGTCTAACATTTTGGCGCGCCAGGAAGGGGGCACACGATATTACTTTAACTTCTAGCTTGAAAGGAGACTCAATGGCAATTAAAAGGAAGAAAACTGGAACTTCCACTCATGTTGACGATGCCGACGCTGAAGGCACAAGGAATGAGGCGAGCCAGGAGGCTTCCTCCCATGGTGATTTATCAGCATACTTAACTAGAGATGAAATGGATGGAGTTCTCACTGAATTGAGGACTCAAATGGCAAGGCAAGATGATCTCCTCCGCAAGCAACAGGAGATGATCAACCAATTCTTCGCTCGGATGGAAGGCAGGCCGAGCAGCAGTACACCACTCGTTGGAAATGGCACGGAAATGGCTCAACCCGCAAGAGCACCGAACCGGACCGGTTCGGATCCGATCCGAACCGGGGGCATGGAAGGAATGAGGGGCAATCCCCATCAGCAACTCGCAGCTTCAACTCTTAACATTTTGGATGGAAACATCGCTCGTAGCTTAGGTCGAGAACGACCAATTTCTGCACCAGTTCGGATCGGCCATACTCCCTCACAATGGCAACAGGAAGCTGCCCAAACCAGAAGGCCAGACCCGGATCGGACCGGTGCATCCGAACCGAACCGACCATGCCACCTCGAATCCCCGCGCTTCGCTGCGCATCACCACGGGGGCACCTACGACCCGAACCCAACCTCCGATTCGAACCGGATCACACTCCAAACACATACACTTTCGAACTCTTTTGGACTCAACGCTGGGGGCACCAGCTCAGAACTCGGCAGTTTGCAACAGCTTTTTGAAGGCAATCGGCTCGCCAACTTAATTCAACGCCTCTCGAGGGGCCGCTCTTATCAGAATGACATGGATGATGTCAACCACAATCCGTTCACTCCGGAAATCAGGAATTCCCGTAATCCCCCGGATTTCAAACTTCCACAACTAGAACCATACAATGGCAGGACAGACCCTACCGTCCACCTGACGCGGTACAAGCGTCATATGGAAGTCCAATCGGCGTCGGAAAACGTCATGGCGAAATGCTTCCCTCTCTTTCTGACTGATATAGCTGCTATGTGGATTCGGCAGCTAGAGACAGAATCGATCAACAGCTGGAACATGTTGGTCGCTCGCTTTATTGAACAGTTTCGGGTCCACATCGCTCGACCCAAGAATGTGATGTCGCTTACTACAATCAAGCAGAGGCCCAGAGAGACTCTGCGCTCATTTCTGGAAAGATTCAACGTTGCAGCAACATCGGTTGATCGACCTGAACCATCGATGGTATTGATGGCAGCAGTAGCCGGCGTTTTGGATAACACAGAATTCAAAAAATCTTTATACCGAGACCCACCGCGAGATCTCGGCGAATTCTACCTTGAAGCAGATAGATTTCTGCGTGAAGAGGATGCAACTTCTGAGAAGAAAACACTCGATGTAAACATGCTCAAAGACGAAGAACCGTCTGATTCTGGAAGAGGAAAAGGAAAAGTCGCTGTCAAGAATGACCTCAACACTCAGCCCCGGAGAGGGCCCCGATATGAAAGATACACTGAACCCAACTCGTCACTAACCGACATCTACATGAACACTAACGGTGACGTCCCCTATCCAAAGCCTCCCAAGCGGGAGCCATCCCAGAGAGAACGTGACTCTGGAAGACATTGCATATTTCATGACATGGACGGTCATAACACGGATGACTGCAGGCATCTTAGAGATCTGATTGAGGAACGGGTTAGACGTGGAGAGCTACCCGAGTATGTGAAACAACCAACAGCGTCTGCGACCGCACCTGAGCAGCCACCTCCTGCTCCCCGGAGAGGGAATGACCCAGAATCGAGCTCTCGTAGGCTCGTCATCAACTGATCTGGATGAGATCATTCTCGATTTCCTGCATTTCTTAGGCTTTAAGATATGTTTCTTTGTTTTCTTTAGGTTTTCCGATTGGCTAAATCGGAGTACACACGTTCGGGGTTAGGATTTAACTCCAAAGCGTGCTCTGGATTCGATGACAAACCAATCAGGATTTGCTTTGGTTTTGCACTTTGAATTGAATAAGGAAGGACTTTCCGAACATGGATTATGTTTGGCAAATTTAAGTATCTTGTCAGGTTTTGACAAGATCCTCAATCCCACTTAAAGTATGGTTTATACTTATCTCGAAACCCTAGGTACGGATTGTGCCTAGGGACGGACTATCTTGTCAGGTTTTGGCAAGTGTAGCTCCACCTCGGTATGAGTATGGATTGTACTCAACTAAAATTCTAAGTATGGATTATACTCGGGAACGGCTTATCGTCTTGTCAGGATTTGGCAAAGGAACTCAATAAAACTCGAGTATGGCTTATGCTCAGTTTGAACTTCCTGGTATGGCTTATGCCCGGAAGGTTAGGTCCCCTTGTCAGGTTTTGGCAGGATGATTCGAACGTCTCTTGAGTATGGTTTATGCTCAAATATACGCCAAGCATGGTTTATGCTCGAAAGTGTAATCGGTTCTGTTAGGATTTAACACACCTGTTTGCCTTCTTTTCTTCGCAGGTATGGTTTATACTTGTAACTGGCAAGCCCGGCGTGGCCTTGGATTTCTTGGATTATCCAGAACACATCTTCCTTCATTCGGCAAGGTATGTTCTGGAGGGCAAAATGTTGACCTGCTTTTTAGTCAAAGCAGTCACACATGGAATCTCTTCTCAACAATACGCTCAAGTATTGGGAATATCGTCAGAAGACAGAAAGCGATTTGGTCAAAGTCGCATCGTCAATAAAGAACTGCCCGGAACTCCTATCAGATGACCTTTTCTGGGCCCGAAAACAGCAGTTACGGTGCTAAGCACTATAAACCTTGTAGCCCTCTGAATAAGCTTCAGTTTGAGCTTTGGTTTGGCTCAATCGGACTTATGGTTTGAAAGTTACGTCCGTTTCCGTGAACGCATGCAGAACCGGGAACTTGGATGTTGGAACTTTGGCATTTCACCTGTCCGGTTTGGATCGGATGGCAGGAGGACCCGATCCAACCGCCTTCAGTAAACCAGCTTGGCACAGCTCTCATGCAGTCTCACTAACCGGACTGGATAGGAGGGGGGCCGACCCGATCCACTCCACCTTCAATGCACAGAAGTGCACAAAGCCTTCGGTTTGAAGACACTTACCCGGTTCGGATCGGAACCGAACCGACCCGCCTCAACCTGCTTCAGCACACGAAGTTTGACCGGTTCTCAAGGAATAACCACTCCTATTTATCCGGATCGGCTTCCACCTGTCCAAGCACGATCTGAAGACCACTTCCTCCACTCACTCCGAGATGACCGAACCGGGCGCCACGTGTCCTCCGAACCGATCCGAATCCAGAACTTCCTTGGGCTCTTCTACGCCTATAAATTCACCACAGAATGGCCATTTGAAGGGACCTTCTCCTTCTTTTTCGGTCACTTTTTCCACCATTTATACTGCAAGGACTTTGCAACAGCGGGAAGGCCGAATTTAATCACATTAACACGAGGCTATCGTGTATAAATTCAACCTCTAATCTCCTCCTCTTCACTGTAAACACGAGGATTTCGTGTATAATTCGCAAACAAACAGCATTGTAATAGCTTTCTTAGGATTTAAGAAACTATAAAGTGGACGTAGGCTTGGATTGAGCCGAACCACTATAAAAATCTCGTGTGTCTCCTTTGATTTACTGCTTTTTATCTGTGATCTGTGATTTGTGAGGATTTCACACCGTATTTGGGTGTTAGGCCCAATTTTCGGTCTAACATTTTGGCGTGCCAGGAAGGGGGCACACGATATTACTTTAACTTCTAGCTTGAAAGGAGACTCAATGGCAATTAAAAGGAAGAAAACTGGAACTTCCACTCATGTTGACGATGCCGACGATGAAGGCGCAAGGAATGAGGCGAGCCAGGAGGCTTCCTCCCATGGTGATTTATCAGCATACTTAACTAGAGATGAAATGGATGGAGTTCTCACTGAATTGAGGACTCAAATGGCAAGGCAAGATGATCTCCTCCGCAAGCAACAGGAGATGATCAACCAATTCTTCGCTCGGATGGAGGGCATGCCGAGCAGCAGTACACCACTCGTTGGAAATGGCACGGAAATGGCTCAACCCGCAAGAGCACCGAACCGGACCGGTTCGGATCCGATCCGAACCGGGGGCATGGAAGGAATGAGGGGCAATCCCCATCAGCAACTCGCAGCTTCAACTCTTAACATTTTGGATGGAAACGTCGTTCGTAGCTCAGGTCGAGAACGACCAATTTCTGCACCAGTTCGGATCGGCCATACTCCCTCACAATGGCAACAGGAAGCTGCCCAAACCAGAAGGCCAGACCCGGATCGGACCGGTGCATCCGAACCGAACCGACCATGCCACCTCGAATCCCCGCGCTTCGCTGCGCATCACCACGGGGGCAACTACGACCCGAACCCAACCTCCGATTCGAACCGGATCACACTCCAAACACATACACTTCCGAACTCTTTTGGACTCAACGCTGGGGGCACCAGCTCAGAACTCGGCAGTTTGCAACAGCTTTTTGAAGGCAATCGGCTCGCCAACTTGATTCAACGCCTCTCGAGGGGCCGCTCTTATCAGAATGACATGGATGATGTCAACCACAATCCGTTCACTCCGGAAATCAGGAATTCCCGTAATCCCCCGGATTTCAAACTTCCGCAACTAGAACCATACAATGGCAGGACAGACCCTACCGTCCACCTGATGCGGTACAAGCGTCATATGGAAGTCCAATCGGCGTCGGAAAACGTCATGGCGAAATGCTTCCCTCTCTTTCTGACTGATATAGCTGCTATGTGGATTCGGCAGCTAGAGACAGAATCGATCAACAGTTGGAACATGTTGGTCGCTCGCTTTATTGAACAGTTTCGGGTCCACATCGCTCGACCCAAGAATGTGATGTCGCTTACTACAATCAAGCAGAGGCCCAGAGAGACTCTGCGCTCATTTCTGGAAAGATTCAACGTTGCAGCAGCATTGGTTGATCGACCTGAACCATCGATGGTATTTATGGCAGCAGTAGCCGGTGTTTTGGATAACACAGAATTCAAAAAATCTTTATACCGAGACCCACCGCGAGATCTCGGCGAATTCTACCTTGAAGAAGATTGATTTCTGCGTGAAGAGGATGCAACTTCTGAGAAAAAACACTCGATGTCAACATGCTCAAAGACGAAGAACCGTCTGATTCTGGAAGAGGAAAAGGAAAAGTCGCTGTCAAGAATGACCTCAACACTCAGCCCCGGAGAGGGCCCCGATATGAAAGATACACTGAGCTCAACTCGTCACTAACCGACATCTACATGAACACTAACGGTGACGTCCCCTATCCAAAGCCTCCCAAGCGGGAGCCATCCCAGAGAGAACGTGACTCTGGAAGACATTGCATATTTCATGACATGGACGGTCATAACACGGATGACTGCAGGCATCTTAGAGATCTAATTGAGGAACAGGTTAGACGTGGAGAGCTACCCGAGTATGTGAAATAACCAACAGCGTCTGCGCCCGCACCTGCGCTGCCACCTCCTGCTCCCCGGAGAGGGAATGACCCAGAATCGAGCTCTCGTAGGCTCGTCATCAACTGATCTGGATGAGATCATTCTCGATTTCCTGCATTTCTTAGGCTTTAAGATATGTTTCTTTGTTTTCTTTAGGTTTTCCGATTGGCTAAATCGGAGTACACACGTTCGGGGTTAGGATTTAACTCCAAAGCGTGCTCTGGATTCGATGACAAACCAATCAGGATTTGCTTTGGTTTTGCACTTTGAATTGAATAAGGAAGGACTTTCCGAACATGGATTATGTTTGGCAAATTTAAGTATCTTGTCAGGTTTTGACAAGATCCTCAATCCCACTTAAAGTATGGTTTATACTTATCTCGAAACCCTAGGTATGGATTGTGCCTAGGGACGGACTATCTTGTCAGGTTTTGGCAAGTGTAGCTCCACCTCGGTATGAGTATGGATTGTACTCAACTAAAATTCTAAGTATGGATTATGCTCGGGAACGGCTTATCGTCTTGTCAGGATTTGGCAAAGGAACTCAATAAAACTCGAGTATGGCTTATGCTCAGTTTGAACTTCCTGGTATGGCTTATGCCCGGAAGGTTAGGTCCCCTTGTCAGGTTTTGGCAGGATGATTCGAACGTCTCTTGAGAATGGTTTATGCTCAAATATACGCCAAGCATGGTTTATGCTCGAAAGTGTAATCGGTTCTGTTAGGATTTAACACACCTGTTTGCCTTCTTTTCTTCGCAGGTATGGTTTATACTTGTAACTGGCAAGCCCGGCGTGGCCTTGGATTTCTTGGATTATCCAGAACACATCTTCCTTCATTCGGCAAGGTATGTTCTGGGGGGCAAAATGTTGACCTGCTTTTTAGTCAAAGCAGTCACACATGGAATCTCTTCTCAACAATACGCTCAAGTATTGGGAATATCGTCAGAAGACAGGAAGCGATTTGGTCAAAGTCGCATCGTCAATAAAGAACTGCCCGGAACTCCTATCAGATGACCTTTTCTGGGCCCGAAAACAGCAGTTACGGTGCTAAGCACGGTAAACCTTGTAGCCCTCTGAATAAGCTTCAGTTTGAGCTTTGGTTTGGCTCAATCGGACTTATGGTTTGAAAGTTACGTCCGTTTCCGTGAACGCATGCAGAACCGGGAACTTGGATGTTGGAACTTTGGCATTTCACCTGTCCGGTTCGGATCGGATGGCAGGAGGACCCGATCCAACCGCCTTCAGTAAACCAGCTTGGCACAGCTCTCATGCAGTCTCACTAACTGGACCGGATCGGAGGGGGGCCGACCCGATCCACTCCACCTTCAATGCACAGAAGTGCACAAAGCCTTCGGTTTGAAGACACTTACCCGGTTCGGATCGGAACCGAACCGACCCGCCTCAACCTGCTTCAGCACACGAAGTTTGACCGGTTCTCAAGGAATAACCACTCCTATTTATCCGGATCGGCTTCCACCTGTCCAAGCACGATCTGAAGACCACTTCCTCCACTCACTCCGAGATGACCGAACCGGGCGCCACGTGTCCTCCGAACCGATCCGAATCCAGAACTTCCTTGGGCTCTTCTACACCTATAAATACACCACAGGATGGCCATTTGAAGGGATCTTCTTCTTCTTTTTCGGTCACTTTTTCCACCATTTCTACTGCAAGGACTTTGCAACAGCGGGAAGGCCGAATTTAATCACATTAACACGAGGCTATCGTGTATAAATTCAACCTCTAATCTCCTCCTCTTCACTGTAAACACGAGGATTTCGTGTATAATTCGCAAACAAACAGCATTGTAATAGCTTTCTTAGGATTTAAGAAACTATAAAGTGGACGTAGGCTTGGATTGAGCCGAACCACTATAAAAATCTCGTGTGTCTCCTTTGATTTACTGCTTTTTATCTGTGATCTGTGATTTGTGAGGATTTCACACCGTATTTGGGTGTTAGGCCCAATTTTCGGTCTAACATTTTGGCGCGCCAGGAAGGGGGCACACGATATTACTTTAACTTCTGGCTTGAAAGGAGACTCAATGGCAATTAAAAGGGAGAAAACTGGAACTTTCACTCATGTTGACGATGCCGACGCTGAAGGCGCAAGGAATGAGGCGAGCCAGGAGGCTTCCTCCCATGGTGATTTATCAGCATACTTAACTAGAGATGAAATGGATGGAGTTCTCACTGAATTGAGGACTCAAATGGCAAGGCAAGATGATCTCCTCTGCAAGCAACAGGAGATGATCAACCAATTCTTCGCTCGGATGGAAGGCAGGCCGAGCAGCAGTACACCACTCGTTGGAAATGGCACGGAAATGGCTCAACCCGCAAGAGCACCGAACCGGACCGGTTCGGATCCGATCCGAACCGGGGGCATGGAAGGAATGAGGGGCAATCCCCATCAGCAACTCGCAGCTTCAACTCTTAACATTTTGGATGGAAACGTCGCTCGTAGCTCAGGTCGAGAACGACCAATTTCTGCACCAGTTCGGATCGGCCATACTCCCTCACAATGGCAACAGGAAGCTGCACAAACCAGAAGGCCAGACCCGGATCGGACCGGTGCATCTGAACCGAACCGACCATGCCACCTCGAATCCCCGCGCTTCGCTGCGCATCACCACGGGGGCACCTACGACCCGAACCCAACCTCCGATTCGAACCGGATCACACTCCAAACACATACACTTCCGAACTCTTTTGGACTCAACGCTGGGGGCACCAGCTCAGAACTCGGCAGTTTGCAACATCTTTTTGAAGGCAATCGGCTCGCCAACTTGATTCAACGCCTCTCGAGGGGCCGCTCTTATCAGAATGACATGGATGATGTCAACCACAATCCGTTCACTCCAGAAATCAGGAATTCCCATAATCCCCCGGATTTCAAACTTCCACAACTAGAACCATACAATGGCAGGACAGACCCTACCGTCCACCTGATGCGGTACAAGCGTCATATGGAAGTCCAATCGGTGTCGGAAAACGTCATGGCGAAATGCTTCCCTCTGTTTCTGACTGATATAGCTGCTATGTGGATTCGGCAGCTAGAGACAGAATCGATCAACAGCTGGAACATGTTGGTCGCTCGCTTTATTGAACAGTTTCGGGTCTACATCGCTCGACCCAAGAATGTGATGTCGCTTACTATAATCAAGCAGAGGCCCAGAGAGACTCTGCGCTCATTTCTGGAAAGATTCAACGTTGCAGCAGCATCGATTGATCGACCTGAACCATCGATGGTATTGATGGCAGCAGTAGCCGGCGTTTTGGATAACACAGAATTCAAAAAATCTTTATACCGAGACCCACCGCGAGATCTCGGCGAATTCTACCTTGAAGAAGATAGATTTCTGCATGAAGAGGATGCAACTTCTGAGAAGAAAACACTCGATGTCAACATGCTCAAAGACGAAGAACCGTCTGATTCTGGAAGAGGAAAAGGAAAAGTCGCTGTCAAGAATGACCTCAACACTCAGCCCCGGAGAGGGCCCCGATATGAAAGATACACTGAGCTCAACTCGTCACTAACCGACATCTACATGAACACTAACGGTGACGTCCCCTATCCAAAGCCTCCCAAGCGGGAGCCATCCCAGAGAGAACGTGACTTTGGAAGACATTGCATATTTCATGACATGGACGGTCATAACATGGATGACTGCAGGCATCTTAGAGAT
Source organism: Allium sativum (assembly GCA_030737875.1). Lineage (NCBI taxonomy): Eukaryota > Viridiplantae > Streptophyta > Magnoliopsida > Asparagales > Amaryllidaceae > Allium > Allium sativum. The sequence goes on from CM060912.1 coordinate 8,843,363, forward strand.
CTGATTGAGGAACGGGTTAGACGTGGAGAGCTACCCGAGTATGTGAAATAACCAACAGCGTCTGCGCCCGCACCTACGCTGCAACCACCTGCTCCCCGGAGAGGGAATGACCCAGAATCGAGCTCTCGTAGGCTCGTCATCAACTGATCTGGATGAGATCATTCTCGATTTCATGCATTTCTTAGGCTTTAAGTTATGTTTCTTTGTTTTCTTTAGGTTTTCCGATTGGCTAAATCGGAGTACACACGTTCGGGGTTAGGATTTAACTCCAAAGCTTGCTCTGGATTCGATGACAAACCAATCAGGATTTGCTTTGGTTTTGCACTTTGAATTGAATAAGGAAGGACTTTCCGAACATGGATTATGTTTGGCAAATTTAAGTATCTTGTCAGGTTTTGACAAGATCCTCAATCCCACTTAATGTATGGTTTATACTTATCTCGAAACCCTAGGTACGGATTGTGCCTAGGGACGGACTATCTTGTCAGGTTTTGGCAAGTGTAGCTCCACCTCGGTATGAGTATGGATTGTACTCAACTAAAATTCTAAGTATGGATTATGCTCGGGAACGGCTTATCGTCTTGTCAGGATTTGGCAAAGGAACTCAATAAAACTCGAGTATGGCTTATGCTCAGTTTGAACTTCCTGGTATGGCTTATGCCCGGAAGGTTAGGTCCCCTTGTCAGGTTTTGGCAGGATGATTCGAACGTCTCTTGAGTATGGTTTATGCTCAAATATACGCCAAGCATGGTTTATGCTCGAAAGTGTAATCGGTTCTGTTAGGATTTAACACACCTGTTTGCCTTCTTTTCTTCGCAGGTATGGTTTATACTTGTAACTGGCAAGCCCGGCGTGGCCTTGGATTTCTTGGATTATCCAGAACACATCTTCCTTCATTCGGCAAGGTATGTTCTGGGGGGCAAAATGTTGACCGGCTTTTTAGTCAAAGCAGTCACACATGGAATCTCTTCTCAACAATACGCTCAAGTATTGGGAATATCGTCAGAAGACAGGAAGCGATTTGGTCAAAGTCGCATCGTCAATAAAGAACTGCCGGAACTCCTATCAGATGACCTTTTCTGGGCCCGAAAACAGCAGTTACGGTTCTAAGCACTATAAACCTTGTAGCCCTCTGAATAAGCTTCAGTTTGAGCTTTGGTTTGGCTCAATCGGACTTATGGTTTGAAAGTTACGTCCGTTTCCGTGAACGCATGCAGAACCGGGAACTTGGATGTTGGAACTTTGGCATTTCACCTGTCCGGTTCGGATCGGATGGCAGGAGGACCCGATCCAACCGCCTTAAGTAAACCAGCTTGGCACAGCTCTCATGCAGTCTCACTAACCGGACCGGATCGGAGGGTGGCCGACCCGATCCACTCCACCTTCAATGCACAGAAGTGCACAAAGCCTTCGGTTTGAAGACACTTACCCGGTTCGGATCGGAACCGAACCGACCCGCCTCAACCTGCTTCAGCACACAAAGTTTGACCGGTTCTCAAGGAATAACCACTCCTATTTATCCGGATCGGCTTCCACCTGTCCAAGCACGATCTGAAGACCACTTCCTCCACTCACTCCGAGATGACCGAACCGGGCGCCACGTGTCCTCCGAACCGATCCGAATCCAGAACTTCCTTGGGCTCTTCTACGCCTATAAATACACCACATGATGGCCATTTGAAGGGATCTTCTTCTTCTTTTTCGGTCGCTTTTTCCACCATTTCTACTAAAAGGACTTTGCAACAGCGGGAAGGCCGAATTTAATCACATTAACACGAGGCTATCGTGTATAAATTCAACCTCTAATCTCCTCCTCTTCACTGTAAACACGAGGATTTCGTGTATAATTCGCAAACAAACAGCATTGTAATAGCTTTCTTAGGATTTAAGAAACTATAAAGTGGACGTAGGCTTGGATTGAGCCGAACCACTATAAAAATCTCGTGTGTCTCCTTTGATTTACTGCTTTTTATCTGTGATCTGTGATTTGTGAGGATTTCACACCGTATTTGGGTGTTAGGCCCAATTTTCGGTCTAACATTTTGGCGCGCCAGGAAGGGGGCACACGATATTACTTTAACTTCTAGCTTGAAAGGAGACTCAATGGCAATTAAAAGGAAGAAAACTGGAACTTCCACTCATGTTGACGATGTCGACGCTGAAGGCGCAAGGAATGAGGCGAGCCAGGAGGCTTCCTCCCATGGTGATTTATCAGCATACTTAACTAGAGATGAAATGGATGGAGTTCTCACTGAATTGAGGACTCAAATGGCAAGGCAAGATGATCTCCTCCGCAAGCAACAGGAGATGATCAACCAATTCTTCGCTCGGATGAAAGGCAGGCCGAGCAGCAGTACACCACTCGTTGGAAATGGCACGGAAATGGCTCAACCCGCAAGAGCACCGAACCGGGCCGGTTCGGATCCGATCCGAACCGGGGGCATGGAAGGAATGAGGGGCAATCCCCATCAGCAACTCGCAGCTTCAACTCTTAACATTTTGGATGGAAACGTCGCTCGTAGCTCAGGTCGAGAACGACCAATTTCTGCACCAGTTTGGATCGGCCATACTCCCTCACAATGGCAACAGGAAGCTGCCCAAACCAGAAGGCCAGACCCGGATCGGACCGGTGCATCCGAACCGAACCGACCATGCCACCTCGAATCCCCGCGCTTCGCTGCGCATCACCACGGGGGCACCTACGACCCGAACCCAACCTCTGATTCGAACCGGATCACACTCCAAACACATACACTTCCGAACTCTTTTGGACTCAACGCTGGAGGCACCAGCTCAGAACTCGGCAGTTTGCAACAGCTTTTTGAAGGCAATCGGCTCGCCAACTTGTTTCAACGCCTCTCGAGGGGCCGCTCTTATCAGAATGACATGGATGATGTCAACCACAATCCGTTCACTCCGGAAATCAGGAATTCCCGTAATCCCCCGGATTTCAAACTTCCACAACTAGAACCATACAATGGCAGGACAGACCCTACCGTCCACGTGATGCGGTACAAGCGTCATATGGAAGTCCAATCGGCGTCGGAAAACGTCATGGCGAAATGCTTCCCTCTATTTCTGACTGATATTGCTGCTATGTGGATTCGGCAGCTAGAGACAGAATCGATCAACAGCTGGAACATGTTGGTCGCTCGCTTTATTGAACAGTTTCGGGTCCACATCGCTCGACCCAAGAATGTGATGTCGCTTACTACAATCAAGCAGAGGCCCAGAGAGATTCTGCGCTCATTTCTGGAAAGATTCAACGTTGCAGCAGCATCGGTTGATCGACCTGAACCATCGATGGTATTGATGGCAGCAGTAGCCGGCGTTTTGGATAACACAGAATTCAAAAAATCTTTATACCGAGACCCACCGCGAGATCTCGGCGAATTCTACCTTGAAGCAGATAGATTTCTGCGTGAAGAGGATGCAACTTCTGAGAAGAAAACACTCGATGTCAACATGCTCAAAGACGAAGAACCGTCTGATTCTGGAAGAGGAAAAGGAAAAGTCGCTGTCAAGAATGACCTCAACACTCAGCCCCGGAGAGGGCCCCGATATTAAAGATACACTGAGCTCAACTCGTCACTAACCGACATCAACATGAACACTAACGGTGATGTCCCCTATCCAAAGCCTCCCAAGCGGGAGCCATCCCAGATAGAACGTGACTCTGGAAGACATTGCATATTTCATGACATGGACGGTCATAACACGGATGACTGCAGGCATCTTAGAGATCTGATAGAGGAACGGGTTAGACCTGGAGAGCTACCCGAGTATGTGAAATAACCAACAGCGTCTACGCCCGCACCTGCGCTGCCACCTCCTGCTCCCCGGAGAGGGAATGACCCAGAATAGAGCTCTCGTAGGCTCGTCATCAACTGATCTGGATGAGATCATTCTCGATTTCCTGCATTTCTTAGGCTTTAAGATATGTTTCTTTGTTTTCTTTAGGTTTTCCGATTGGCTAAATCGGAGTACACACGTTCGGGGTTAGGATTTAACTCCAAAGCGTGCTCTGGATTCGATGACAAACCAATCAGGATTTGCTTTGGTTTTGCACTTTGAATTGAATAAGGAAGGACTTTCCGAACATGGATTATGTTTGGCAAATTTAAGTATCTTGTCAGGTTTTGACAAGATCCTCAATCCCACTTAAAGTATGGTTTATACTTATCTCGAAACCCTAGGTACGGATTGTGCCTAGGGACGGACTATCTTGTCAGGTTTTGGCAAGTGTAGCTCCACCTCGGTATGAGTATGGATTGTACTCAACTAAAATTCTAAGTATGGATTATGCTCGGGAATGGCTTATCGTCTTGTCAGGATTTGGCAAAGGAACTCAATAAAACTCGAGTATGGCTTATGCTCAGTTTGAACTTCCTGGTATGGCTTATGCCCGGAAGGTTAGGTCCCCTTGTCAGGTTTTGGCAGGTTGATTCGAACGTCTCTTGAGTATGGTTTATGCTCAAATATACGCCAAGCATGGTTTATGCTCGAAAGTGTAATCGGTTCTGTTAGGATTTAACACACCTGTTTGCCTTCTTTTCTTCGCAGGTATGGTTTATACTTGTAACTGGCAAGCCCGGCGTGGCCTTGGATTTCTTGGATTATCCAGAACACATCTTCCTTCATTCGGCAAGGTATGTTCTAGGGGGCAAAATGTTGACCTGCTTTTTAGTCAAAGCAGTCACACATGGAATCTCTTCTCAACAATACGCTCAAGTATTGGGAATATCGTCAGAACACAGGAAGCGATTTGGTCAAAGTCGCGTCGTCAATAAAGAACTGCCCGGAACTCCTATCAGATGACCTTTTCTGGGCCCGAAAACAGCAGTTACGGTGCTAAGCACTATAAACCTTGTAGCCCTCTGAATATGCTTCAGTTTGAGCTTTGGTTTGGCTCAATCGGACTTATGGTTTGAAAGTTACGTCCGTTTCCGTGAACGCATGCAGAACCGGGAACTTGGATGTTGGAACTTTGGCATTTCACCTGTCCGGTTCGGATCGGATGGCAGGAGGACCCGATCCAACCGCGTTCAGTAAACCAGCTTGGCACAGCTCTCATGCAGTCTCACTAACCGGACCGGATCGGAGGGGGGCCGACCCGATCCACTCCACCTTCAATGCACAGAAGTGCACAAAGCCTTCGGTTTGAAGACACTTACCCGGTTCGGATCGGAACCGAACCGACCCGCCTCAACATGCTTCAGCACACGAAGTTTGACCGGTTCTCAAGGAATAACCACTCCTATTTATCCGGATCGGCTTCCACCTGTCCAAGCACGATCTGAAGACCACTTCCTCCACTCACTCCGAGATGACCGAACCGGGCGCCACGTGTCCTCCGAACCGATCCGAATTCAGAACTTCCTTGGGCTCTTCTACGCCTATAAATACACCACAGGATGGCCATTTGAAGGGATCTTCTTCTTCTTTTTCGGTCACTTTTTCCACCATTGCTTCTGCAAGGACTTTGCAACTACGGGAAGGCCGAATTTAATCACATTAACACGAGGCTATCGTGTATAAATTCAACCTCTAATCTCCTCCTCTTCACTGTAAACACGAGGATTTCATGTATAATTCGCAAACAAACAACATTGTAATAGCTTTCTTAGGATTTAAGAAACTATAAAGTGGACGTAGGCTTGGATTGAGCCGAACCACTATAAAAATCTCGTGTGTCTCCTTTGATTTACTGCTTTTTATCTGTGATCTGTGATTTGTGAGGATTTCACACCGTATTTGGGTGTTAGGCCCAATTTTCGGTCTAACATTTTGGCGCGCCAGGAAGGGGGCACACGATATTACTTTAACTTCTAGCTTGAAAGGAGACTCAATGGCAATTAAAAGGAAGAAAACTGGAACTTCCACTCATGTTGACGATGCCGACGCTGAAGGCGCAAGGAATGAGGCGAGCCAGGAGGCTTCCTCCCATGGTGATTTATCAGCATACTTAACTAGAGATGAAATGGATGGAGTTCTCACTGAATTGAGGACTCAAATGGCAAGGCAAGATGATCTCCTCCGCAAGCAACAGGAGATGATCAACCAATTCTTCGCTTGGATGGAAGGCAGGCCGAGCAGCAGTACACCACTCGTTGGAAATGGCACGGAAATGGCTCAACCCGCAAGAGCACCGAACCAGACCGGTTCGGATCCGATCTGAACCGGGGGCATGGAAGGAATGAGGGGCAATCCCCATCAGCAACTCGCAGCTTCAACTCTTAACATTTTGGATGGAAACGTCGCTCGTAGCTCAGGTCGAGAATGACCAATTTCTGCACCAGTTCGGATCGGCCATACTCCCTCACAATGGCAACAGGAAGCTGCCCAAACCAGAAGGCCAGACCCGGATCGGACCGGTGCATCCGAACCGAACCGACCATGCCACCTCGAATCCCCGCGCTTCGCTGCGCATCACCACGGGGGCACCTACGACCCGAACCCAACCTCCGATCCGAACCGGATCACACTCCAAACACATACACTTCCGAACTCTTTTGGACTCAACGCTGGGGGCACCAGCTCAGAACTCGGCAGTTTGCAACAGCTTTTTGAAGGCAATCGGCTCGCCAACTTGATTCAACGCCTCTCGAGGGGCCGCGCTTATCAGAATGACATGGATGATGTCAACCACAATCCGTTCAATCCAGAAATCAGGAATTCCCGTAATCCCCCGGATTTCAAACTTCCACAACTAGAACCATACAATGGCAGGACAGACCCTACCGTCCACCTGATGCGGTACAAGCGTCATATGGAAGTCCAATCGGCGTCGAAAAACGTCATGGCGAAATGCTTCCCTCTCTTTCTGACTGATATAGCTGCTATGTGGATTCGGCAGCTAGAGACAGAATCGATCAACAGCTGGAACATGTTGGTCGCTCGCTTTATTGAACAGTTTCGGGTCCACATCGCTCGACCCAAGAATGTGATGTCGCTTACTACAATCAAGCAGAGGCCCAGAGAGACTCTGCGCTCATTTCTGGAAAGATTCAACGTTGCAGCAGCATCGGTTGATCGACCTGAACCATCGATGGTATTGATGGCAATAGTAGCCGGCGTTTTGGATAACACAGAATTCAAAAAATCTTTGTACCGAGACCCACGGCGAGATCTCGGCGAATTCTACCTTGAAGCAGATAGATTTCTGTGTGAAGAGGATGCAACTTCTAAGAAGTAAACACTCGATGTCAACATGCTCAAAGACGAAGAACCGTCTGATTCTGGAAGAGGAAAAGGAAAAGTCGCTGTCAAGAATGACCTCAACACTCAGCCCCGGAGAGGGCCCCGATATGAAAGATACACTGAGCTCAACTCGTCACTAACCGACATCTACATGAACACTAACGGTGACGTCCCCTATCCAAAGCCTCCCAAGCGGGAGCCATCCCAGAGAGAACGTGACTCTGGAAGACATTGCATATTTCATGACATGGACGGTCATAACACGGATGACTGCAGGCATCTTAGAGATCTGATTGAGGAACGGGTTAGACGTGGAGAGCTACCCGAGTATGTGAAACAACCAACAGCGTCTGCGCCCGCACCTGCGCTGCCACCTCCTGCTCCCCGGAGAGGGAATGACCCAGAATCGAGCTCTCGTAGGCTCGTCATCAACTGATCTGGATGAGATCATTCTCGATTTCCTGCATTTCTTAGGCTTTAAGATATGTTTCTTTGTTTTCTTTAGGTTTTCCGATTGGCTAAATCGGAGTACACACGTTCGGGGTTAGGATTTAACTCCAAAGCGTGCTCTGGATTCGATGACAAACCAATCAGGATTTGCTTTGGTTTTGCACTTTGAATTGAATAAGGAAGGACTTTCCGAACATGGATTATGTTTGGCACATTTAAGTATCTTGTTAGGTTTTGACAAGATCCTCAATCCCACTTAAAGTATGGTTTATACTTATCTCGAAACCCTAGGTACGGATTGTGCCTAGGGACGGACTATCTTGTCAGGTTTTGGCAAGTGTAGCTCCACCTCGGTATGAGTATGGATTGTACTCAACTAAAATTCTAAGTATGGATTATGCTCGGGAACGGCTTATCGTCTTGTCAGGATTTGGCAAAGGAACTCAATAAAACTCGAGTATGGCTTATGCTCAGTTTGAACTTCCTGGTATGGCTTATGCCCGAAAGGTTAGGTCCCCTTGTCAGGTTTTGGCAGGATGATTCGAACGTCTCTTGAGTATGGTTTATGCTCAAATATACGCCAAGCATGGTTTATGCTCGAAATTGTAATCGGTTCTGTTAGGATTTAACACACCTGTTTGCCTTCTTTTCTTCGCAGGTATGGTTTATACTTGTAACTGGCAAGCCCGGCGTGGCCTTGGATTTCTTGGATTATCCAGAACACATCTTCCTTCATTCGGCAAGGTATGTTTTGGGGGGCAAAATGTTGACCTGCTTTTTAGTCAAAGGAGTCACACATGGAATCTCTTCTCAACAATACGCTCAAGTATTGGGAATATCGTCAGAAGACAGGAAGCGATTTGGTCAAAGTCACATCGTCAATAAAGAACTGCCCGGAACTCCTATCAGATGACCTTTTCTGGGCCCGAAAACAACAGTTACGTTGCTAAGCACTGTAAACCTTGTAACCCTCTGAATAAGCTTCAGTTTGAGCTTTGGTTTGGCTCAATCGGACTTATGGTTTGAAAGTTACGTCCGTTTCCGTGAACGCATGCAGAACCGGGAACTTGGATGTTGGAACTTTGGCATTTCACCTGTCCGGTTCGGATCGGATGGCAGGAGGACCCGATCCAACCGCCTTCAGTAAACCAGCTTGGCACAGCTCTCATGCAGTCTCACTAACCGGACCGGATCGGAGGGGGGCCGACCCGATCCACTCCACCTTCAATGCACAAAAGTGCACATAGCCTTCGGTTTGAAGACACTTACCCGGTTCGGATCGGAACCGAACCGACCCGCCTCAACCTGCTTCAGCACACGAAGTTTGACCGGTTCTCAAGGAATAACCACTCCTATTTATCCGGATCGGCTTCCACCTGTCCAAGCACGATCTGAAGACCACTTCCTCCACTCACTCCGAGATGACCGAACCGGGCGCCACGTGTCCTCCGAACCGATCCGAATCCAGAACTTCCTTGGGCTCTTCTACGCCTATAAATACACCACAAGATGGCCATTTGAAGGGATCTTCTTCTTCTTTTTCGGTCACTTTTTCCACCATTGCTACTGCAAGGACTTTGCAACAGCGGGAAGGCCGAATTTAATCACATTAACACGAGGCTATCGTGTATAAATTCAACCTCTAATCTCCTCCTCTTCACTGTAAACACGAGGATTTCGTGTATAATTCGCAAACAAACAGCATTGTAATAGCTTTCTTAGGATTTAAGAAACTATAAAGTGGACGTAGGCTTGGATTGAGCCGAACCACTATAAAAATCTCGTGTGTCTCCTTTGATTTACTGCTTTTTATCTGTGATCTGTGATTTGTGAGGATTTCACACCGTATTTGGGTGTTAGGCCCAATTTTCGGTCTAACAACAATAATAAAGGAAAATTTACTACGTTAACCGCACAAAAATATAAATATATATACACTATCCGTCTAAATCTATGTATACAATGTTTGAACGGTATTCATTTTATGGAATTATTCATGTAAATGTAATCCATATTAAACGAATATATTTGGGGTGACCGTTGTAGCAATTAGTGTAATTGATTGCTATAAACAGGGCCATAAATAAATAACTTGTAACGACCTGGATTTTAGACGATTAATTTTAAACATTTAATATGGTTTTAAATATTGAGTTGATGATATAAATTAATTTTTATATTGAGTTATCTATTTAATAATCAAAATATGATTTATTTCGAATATATATATAATTATCGTAATAGAAAATGAATTTAATTGAATTCAAAGTTAAACTGAATTGAAAACAGTTCAGATGATCAATACAAAATTTTGTTTGAACTAGAATAATAATATTAATTTATTATCGAGGAATTAATTGTTTTGAATTTAATTAATATCGATTTAAATTAATATCTTCTTTGTACGATCATATTAGACTTCAAAGCTTATTCCAGTGTGTTTAGAATAGTGGTTAAACCCTAGAAGGGTCAGTTGTTGTGTTTCGATTAGAGTTCAGAACCCTGAAATATATTATTATAAAATTAAAATGGATAAGAACAAAATCAAAACAGATTAAATCAAAATCAAATCGCATTTAATATCGTTGTACATAACCTAACATTTTCCTTCTACACTAAGGCTGTGTTTGTTTTTATTCAGAACTTCTGAACATACTTCTGATTATACAGCTAGTCAGCGTTCAGAACTGCAAAAGGCGTTTGATAAGAAATAATCGTTCAGAAAAACTTGGTCAATTCCGCGTTTTTTTTTTCAGCGAAAAATTATCGCTGAAAGGTAGCTGCTGAATAGCTCACGCACTGATTTTCCGATTCAGATCTAAGAAGAAATGTCTATATAAACAACTACACCGTACCATTTATTTATTCACCTCTCTCTTTCTGCTAATCAGTTCTTGATAGCCGCTCTTCACAGCTGGAATCAGTCCATTGAAGGTACACGATTAATGCACATGATGTAAATCGATTAAGTGGGATTGTGGAGTGTTATTGTCGTACTCGGTAAGATCTAAGACTTCACGATACACTTATATCGCGTTTATTCGTTTTGGTTTGGAATTTAGTTCGAAAATCTTCTTGTGCAAATGAATTGAATCACACTTGTCTCCGGCTCGAATGGAAGGTGTACAAGCACTGGAACCGGTCGTCACAAGGCCGGAGGGAAGCATCGGAGCTGGAGAGGTCGCGACAGGGACGAATCCCCCGTCACCCGTGCATGGGAATGCGCCTAGGCACTGACCGGTCGACCGCCCAAATAGAGCCGGTCGACATGTCCGGGTTGTGCCTGGGCATATGCCTAGGCACATAAGCCGGTCGACAGGCACTGGGGGGTCGGTCGGCCGGTTTAGTCTCTGACTCAAACCGGTCGACCGGCCCCCCTGGGCTGTCGACCGGTGACAGACCTGGGCAACGCCCAGGCCTGTCTCGAACCGGTCGACCGGCCCCCCGGGGCGGTCGACCGCTGACAGACCTGGGCGTTGCCCAGGCCTGTTTCCCCCTCTTCTGCAGTTTTGGTCGCGCGTCGAGGCGCACGCCTCCGTGTTCTTCGGACCTCCTCCTCGACACTCCCTCGCGCATATTCCGGCAATCTCTAGTTCGCTCGGATCGTCGTCGTCGCGCCATCTCACTTGGTTTTCAAATCATTTTAAAACCATGAATTGTGGATTTATGTTCTTTGATTTCTTTTGTGTCCCATTCGGTACAGCGACGGGATTTCATATATATTGAACCACAATGGATTGTGGGGTTTTATATGGTTAATGGGAATCGAACCAACATTTAATCAGTTTTTAAATACAAATCCTTTTAAAACAAATTCGGTTTCTAAATCCAGTTCTGATTCTATTGATTTATATATGATTCCTCCTCCTATCGATCGGACGAGAAATTTAGTTTATTCACCTTAATAAAACTGAGGACTATGACCCCTTATATGTTTATTTTGGCGAATAACTGCCGGACTCGTTCGATTGAACCTATGTGGTGAATTTCTCTGTTTGAATAGAAATCAATTACGGGTTCGTAAATATTCGAGAATGGTATGTGGTTATGGGACATGTTGCCATTCCCTTATAATTACTAGCTCGGAGTAATTTCTATTCACCCGGATCGTTAGTATCCGCCTCCCGACATAGTTGTTTGGTTCGCAATCGTCGTAGTGGGACTTTATGACTGAAACCTTCATCTATGGGACTTCGGTCCATCTTTCTATGATTTTCTATGATTTATGTTTTCCGTTTTATGACATATTTGTTGGTTCAAGTTCGGCACGGTGGGGAGCTTCGGCACCCGGCACCGTGGGGAAACTCGACTCCTGGCATGGTGGGGAGCTTCAGCACCCGGCACCGTGGGGAACTTCGACTCCTGGCACGGTGGGGAGCTTCGGCACCTGGCACCGTGGGGAACCTCAACTCCCGGCACGGTGGGGAGCTTCGGCACCTGGCACCGTGGGGAACCTCGACACTCGGCAAGGTGGGAACTTCGGCACCCGACACCGTGGGGATCTTCGTTTTTATGATGTTTTCTAGATTGTAGTTAACTTGGGAAGTTTCCACCTTTTGTGATGTCTTCTGGATTTCTAGTGATTTCTGGATTCTTGTTATTGTTGTATGCTCAATGTCATTAGATTCATTTCCACTGTCATTTCCTGTTATGTGCTATAATTTGAATGGTGCATTCTACAATAGCTAGGAGTTTATTTAGAGATAGTTGTGTTGACATGCCATGTTTCATATTTAGTTATGATTAGATATTATTGGTAGAATCATGTCATCCTGCATTTTATCCCTTATCATCTCAGTTTATTCGATGAGTACAGCTAGACTAGTCCGTTTATTGTTTATTCTTATAAATAATACTCAGGTCAGACCGAGTCCTTTTAGGCACTCCTCTAAGGCTCCTCGCAGGATGGATCTTCCGCTTTCAGCTTGCTACTTTGTCTCTGCAGCTTTATGTAATTTTGTACCTATGACATTGTCTTTCGTTGTGTACATATTCTTTGATGTAGATCTTGGTACATGTATTAGTGGATCATTGTTGACCACTAGCTTGTTGTACACATTCCTAGTTTATTCATATCTATTCCGCCTTTGTGATATGATTAATCTGTGACTGGCTTTGAAATATACCATATTTATGTTTTTTGTTGTTGCCTATTTTATACTGCTTTCCGGATTGCTTATAGCCATTGTGTAGTTGCTTCATGTGCCGAATGGTCATGTCGAAATTTTAATCGGTATCAGAATTCGATGTGCATTCCTCACATGGAACAATTATACAATCGGTCGCCCTTCACAAACCTCATTCTCCGTTATGGTCTACGACATTTCTCCGAAATGAACTAAACGATAGTGGGCATATAGTCGGGGCGTTACAGTTGGTATCAGATCCAACTTTTCGGAACAGTGTAACATAACATGACGATGGTATTGTCTTAAGCCTCTCTCGGGAATCGTGCATTAGGGTTTTAGTTAGAGTCTTAAGACCCGTCGTAGCTTATCTTCCAATACGATTCCATTTTGATTGAATTCGCGTCGTTCGAATTCATCTTGTGACTAACTTTTTCCTCCTTTCTCCTCAAAGGAGCGAGATGGTTGGTCGTAGCCGTGCGAGTGCCGGTTCACCCAGTGTACCTCCTACGGAGGGGTGTTTGAGTGTCTAGTGACCATTTTTTGGTCCTCTAGAATAGTTATTTACTCGTTCTCTTTCGGGTTGATTTCTATAGTTCGTCTAGGGCCCGTGTGCTCTAATGGTGCTTCTGTTTCGTTCTTTGACTCGAGTTGCTAATCGATGTCTGTTTTTGTATAAATTATGTTATTAGGACGTAAATTTCAGGTTGTCGATCGCTTCGGTGATCGTATTTCGGCGTTGTTATGACTACTTCAATTGTACGAGAAATTTAATTAAACGCCTTAGTAAACATGAGGATTATGGACCCTTGTGTTTGCTTTGATGGATAATCACTTGACTTGTGCATTTGAAAACTATTGTATATCACTTTTATCTTGTTGATCATTTATGATCTTTGTACTTGATCGATCATTAGATATCTTGCCCGTGCGTTGTAACGCACGTAGTAAGCGCCTTTGATCCCGATATTTCTTGGTTTCTAGTTAAGATTGTTTCGTACGTCGTTACGTACCTAACATGGTTTATTGATCACTTGTCGATCGGTATGGAGATACCATGTCCTTGTGACTAAATCTACTCCTTTGTTGTCAGCTATGTAGTTCTAGTTCGGTGTGAGATCACCAAGCCTTTGGGCTAAAACAACTCATTTGTTACCTCGTTGCATTTCGAACTTAACATCAAGAATGAGGAAAAGCATCCCGCTTCTTGTGATCCCTCTTCTTGAGTCAAGGTACGTGTCATTAATTCCTTAATGTCATTTACCCTGTTCAGAGCTTATTTTATTTATTATCTTTTGATATATGTCGGTCGTGTTCTTCGTTATCAAAATATATCATTTGTGTTTTATTCGTAAGTTGATAAAGGAATTTTATTTCCTTTATGCCATCCCGAACGATTATTGAATTTATATATTTTTGCGGGATTTGCGTGAACTTTAGAAATTGGAGGACTTTCTTGTGTTAACTTGTCCATTGGGTGCGTTAAGGATCTCGAACGAGACGTGGGACGCCATGTTGTAGTTCGGAATTCCTAAACACCATTATGTGAAAATCCGACATTTGAAATGATCCCTAAAAATTAAATTAACCATCAATAAGTTAATCAAAATAATGATATTTTGGATTTTGCAATTTTTGTAATCATTTTGTTGTTTTCCTAGGTAATTTATTTCTAGACTTCCTTGGAGCAATTCCAAGAATTTGAGTGGTTCAAGATTTTTAATTAAAAATATCTTGAATCTTTTCTTTGAGTAAATAAATAACCGATGTCTCTTGTTCCTGGAGGTTATTTATTCATGTCTCTTGATTCTAGATTTCAGATCTTTGATTATCGAGAATTCTTAGTGATTGAGAATCTCGCCTAATTCTTAATCCTTGTTTCGATTTGCTGAAGAGAATTTAGTATTCTTGTGATTCCACGCGTTTCCTTATTTTCTCTAGTGAACGGTCACTCAAGAGAATGAGAATCCCGTGGGGGAAAGGAAATTTGGGTTTTGCGATCTGCAGGGAACTCAATAATTCCTTTCTTTGAATCTATGATCTAGTTGATCACCCGGAAGTGCTATAGTCAATTCACTTATGGACTTAGCCTTGCGTTGTTTTTAGAAATGAATATCAAAAGGATGAGCTCTTTTGGTATTCACCCCACGTTTGTTTGAATCATTTGGATTGACAATTGTCTCCACACGTTTGTTAACCCTTGTGAATCAAATCTTTGGGGATTATGACCTCTTTGGTTTAATCTCATCTTGTTAGAGGAATTGTCTAGTGCTTCTTTGATTAGTTGCTGATGTTTTTGCAATTTGAGATTTATGGCGGAAAATTATCTTAAATCATGTTGTTCCAAGGTGGTAAGTTGTGCACTACTTATCCATCATCTCCTTGATGTTTCGGATTTTCTTACTTCGATACTCAAGTTTATGAATATTGGGAATTTCGTATAATTCTAGTGATCCGTCTATATGGTTACTAAATGAGATTTAGTACCTGGTTGGAAATCGATTTCCCCGAATAGTTCGTTGGTGTTCCATTATCAACCTTCAATCATTGATGTGGAAATCGATTATTCCTTCGAGAAATGCTTTCCTTAGCTAAATTCGTTGGAACCTCTATGTTGTGCTTTTGATTGGTATTAGCCACCTTGTTGCAAGACTAAAGTGCTGATGATCGGTGTTCGTTACGTCGTCGTGATTGAGTTTTGGGAATGGATTAGTCAGCCATCGTAGTTTCCCATCTCATATCCAAAGAGAAATATCTACTATTGATATCCCGCGTCTGTAGGGCGCAGTCCCATTACTTCTTGAAATTCCAAATTAGATTCGCTTAGTTTTGTGTACTCTATTGATTCTCATTCCCTTGAGAATCATACGAAGAAAGGCGAGTCTATTCGAATTCATAGAACTTATGAATTTTTTTGGACTTATTTTACTCGTTTGGGAGGACTACCTTCATGGGTAATAAAATTCGAGATTGAACTCTAGTTTTTATGATCTTGCGAGACGAAATTGGGATCTCACCTAGCCGTTGGTGTGATCTTTTCATTTCGTGTCGGTTCTTGTTGTACCACTTCGTGGTATTATTTTTGGTTGTTACTAATTACTTGAATCTTAAGGAATTGCGGGGACGCAATTCTTTTAAGGGGGAAGTCTGTAACAACCCGCTCGTTCTTTGATTTTGGATTTAAATATTTTATTTAAATCTATCGTCGTATCCGAGGTATCACTCAAAATATCGTTTTTCACAAACGATAAAATTGGGATTCGGGACCACTTCCATTGAGTCTGGATCATCGTTTACGACCTTTTTGACTATAAGCATCGATACCTTTTGAGTTAGTGAAATTTGGTCAGTTCTCATTAGAATGTATGACCAAAATATTACTTTTCACATATGAATGAATTTGGACTCGAAACCACTTCCACCGAGTTCAAAACATCGTTTAGGTGTTCGAAAACTATAAGGTTCGATATGTTTTGATTTCGTGAAAATTGGCACCTTGGCTAGGGCTTGGTTGAGCTAGCCTAGCTCACCATATAACCCCCAATAGCTTCCTCCTCTTCATTTTCTTCTCACTTCAGCAAAGAAATAGAAAATGGTGAAGGGAATGGGAAATAGAAATTCCCTAAGCTAGGGCTTCCAATCTAAAGCTCAATTCAAGTGCAAATCCAATTCTAATGCATGGGTAAGTTCTCTACTCTCCCTCTCTACCTTTCTCTCCTATCAATTTCGGATTTTTATGATGTTCTAACATCCATGAGTCTTCATATGTGTTCATGAGGTGATTAGGGAGGAGTGATTGAAGAAAGAAAGCTTCTTTGCTTGGATTTGTGCTTGTTCTTCCTTGTTAGAGCTTGTTCTTGTCATTCAAGAGCCAAAGGTGAGTTCTTTTTGAACTCACATCTATGCCACAAACCTACGTGCTTGTACAAGTGTAATTTAGTGTTCATATGAGTTGCATTTGCTTGTTGATTTGGTTATGTTAGTATAACTTAGCTGATTTCATGTGCTTATATTCCATTGAGTTGAAATTTATGAAAATGATCATTTATACGATCTAATCCAAGTGTTATGAGTTGATTTGGTGATGTTGTGAAGCTCCGTTGTCCCCCGGCAAATATCTAAGTCTTCACGAGTCGCTTGAACCGCCTTGTTGTGTTTTGATTTGGAATTTAGTTCATACTTGACTTTATAAACCGAACCATTGCAAATCTTATGTATATATGTTGATCACACGATTAATGCACATGATGTAAATCGATTAAGTGGGGTTGTGGAGTGTTATTGTCGTACTCGGCAAGTTCTAAGACTTCACGATTCACTTATATCGCGTTTATTCGTTTTGGTTTGGAATTTAGTTCGAAAATCTTCTTGTGCAAATGAATTGAATCACACTTGTCTTCGGCTCGAATGGAAGGTGTACAAGCACCGGAACAAGTCGTCACAAGGCCGGAGAGAAGCGTCGGAGCTGGAGAGGTCATGACGGGGGCGAATCCCTCGTCACACGTGCCTGGGCATGCGCCCAGGCACTGACTAGTCGACCGCGCAAATTGGGCCGGTCGACAGGTCCGCGCTGTGCCTGGGCATATGCGCAGGTACAAAAGCCAGTCGACAGGCCCTGGGGGGCCGGTCGGCCGGTTTAGTCTCTGACTCGAACCGGTCGATCGGCCCCCTGGGCTGTCGACCGGTGACAGACCTGGGCAACGCCCAAGCCTGTCTCGAACCGGTCGACCTGCCACCCTGGGGCGGTCGACCGTTGACAGACCTGGGCGTTGCCCAGGCCTGTTTCCCCCCCCCCCCTCTTCTGCAGTTTTGGTCGCGCATCCAGGCGCGTGCCTCCGTGTTCTTCGGACCTCCTTCTCGACACACCCATGCGCGTATTCCGGCAATCTCTAGTTCGCTCGGATCGTCATCGTCTCGCCATCTCACTTGGTTTTCAAATCATTTTAAAACCATGAATTGTTGATTTATGTTCTATGATTTCTTTTGTGTCCCATTCGCTACGGCGACGGGATTTCATGAATATTGAACCATAATGGATTATGGTGTTTTATATTGTTAATGGGAATCGAACCAACATTTAATCAGTTTTTAAATACAAATCCTTTTAAAACAAATTCGGTTTCTAAATCCGGTTCTGATTCTATTGATTTATATATGATTCCTCCTCCTATCGATCGGACGATAAATTTAGTTTATTTACCTTAATAAAACTCAGGACTATGACCCCTTATATTTTTATTTTGGAGAATAACTGCCGGACTCGTTCGATTGAACCTATGTGGTGAATTTCTCTGTTTGAATAGAAATCAATTACGGGTTCATAAATATTCGAGAATGGTATGTGGTTATGGGACATGTTGCCATTCCCTTATAATTACTAGCTCGGAGTAATTTCTATTCACCCGGATCGTTAGTATCCGCCTCCCGACATAGTTGTTTGGTTCGCAATCGGCCTAGTGGGACTTTATGACTGGAACCTTCATCTATGGGACTTCGGTCCATCTTTCTATGATTTTCTATGATTTATGTTTTCCGTTTTATGACATATTTGTTGGTTCGAGTTCGGCACGGCAGGGAGCTTCGGCACCCGGCACCGTGGGGAACCTCGACTCCCTGCACGGTGGGGAGCTTCGGCACCCGGCACCGTGGGGAACCTCAACTCCCGGCATGGTGGGGAGCTTCGGCACCCGGCACCGTGGGGAACCTCGACTCCCGGCATGGTGGGGAGCTTCGGCACCCGGCACCGTGGGGAACCTCAACTCCTGGCACAGTGGGGAGCTTCGGCACCTGGCACCGTGGGGAACCTCGACACCCGACACGGTGGGAACTTCGGCACCCCGTACCATGGGGATCTTCGTTTTTATGATGTTTTCTAGATTGTAGTTAACTTGGGAAGTTTCCACCTTTTGTGATGTCTTCTGGATTTCTAATGATTTCTGGATTCTTGTTATTGTTGTATGCTCAATGTCATTAGATTCATTTCCACTATCATTTCCTGTTATGTGCTATTATTTGAATGTTGCATTCTACAATATCTAGGAGTTTATTTAGAGATAGTTGTGTTGACATGCCATGTTTCATATTTAGTTATGATTAGATATTATTAGTAGAATCATGTCATCCTGCATTTTATACCTTATCATCTCAGTTTATTCGATGAGTACAGCTAGACTGATCCGTTTATTGTTTATTCTTATAAATAATACTCAGGTCAGACCAAGTCCTTTTAGGCACTCCTCTAAGGCTTCTCGCAGGATGGATCTTCCGCTTTCAGCTTGCTACTTTGTCTCTGCAGCTTTATGTACTTTTGCACCTATGACATTGTCTTTCGTTGTGTACATATTCTTTGATGTAGATCTTGGTACATGTATTAGTGAATCTTTGTTGACCACTAGCTTGTTGTACACATTCCTAGTTTATTCATATCTATTCCGCCTTTGTGATATGATTAATCTGTGATTGGCTTTGAGATATATCATATTTATGTTTTTTGTTGTTGCCTATTTTATACTACTTTCCGGATTGCTTATAGCCATTGTGTAGTTGCCCCATGTGCCCAATGGTCATGTCGAAATTTTAATCGGTATCAGAATTCGATGTGCATTCCTCACATGGAGCAATTATACAATCGGTCGCCCTTCACAAACCTCATTCTCCGTTATGGTCTATGACATTTCTCCGAAATGAACTGGACGATAGTGGGCATAGAGGCGGGGCGTAACAGTTGGTATCAGAGCCAACTTTTCGGAACAGTGTAAGATAACATGACGATGGTATTGTCTTAAGCCTCTCTCAGGAATCGTGCATTAGGGTTTTAGTTAGAGTCTTAAGACCCGTTATAGCTTATCTTACAATACGATTCCATTTTGATTGAATTCGCGTCGTTCGAATTCATCTTGTGACTAACTTTTTCCTCCTTTCTCCTTAAAGGGGCGAGATGGTTGGTCGTAGACGTGCGAGTGCCGGCTCACCCAGTGTACCTCCTACGGAGGGGTGTTTGAGTGTCTAGTGACCTATTTTTGGTCCTTTAGAATAGTTATTGACTCGTTCTCTTTCGGGTTGATTTCTATAGTTCGTCTAGGGCCCGTGTGATGGTGCTTCTGTTTCGTTCTTTGACTCGAGTTGCTAATCGATGTCTGTTTTTGTATAAATTACGTTATTAGGACGTAAATTTCAGGTTGTCGATCGCTTTGGTGATCGTATTTCGGCATTATTATGACTACTTCAATTGTACGAGAAATTTAATTTAACGCCTTAGTAAACATGAGGACTATGGACCCTTGTGTTTGCTTTGACGGATAATCACTTGACTTGTGCATTCGAAAACTATTGTATATCACTTTTATCTTGTTGATCATTTATGATCTTTGTACTTGATCGATCATTAGATATCTTGCCCGTGCGTTGTTACGCACGTAGTAAGCGCCTTTGATCCCGATATTTCTTGGTTTCTAGTTAAGATTGTTTTGTACGTCGTTACGTACCTAACATGGTTTATTGATCACTTGTCGATCGGTATGGAGATACCATGTCCTTGTGACTAAATCTACTCCTTTGTTGTCAGCTATGTAGTTCTAGTTCGGTGTGAGATCACCAAGCCTTTGGGCTAAAACAACTCATTTGTTACCTCGTTGCATTTCGAACTTAACATCAAGAATGAGGAAAAGCATCCCGCTTCTTGTGATCCCTCTTCTTGAGTCAAGGTACGTGTCATTAATTCCTTAATGTCATTTACCCTGTTCAGAGCTTATTTTATTTATGATCTTTTGATATATGTCGGCCGTGTTCTTCGTTATCAAAATATATCATTTGTGTTTTATTCGTAAGTTGATAAAGGAATTTTATTTCCTTTATGCCATCCCGAACGATTATTGAATTTATATATTTTCGCGAGATTTGCGTGAACTTTAGAAATTGGAGGACTTTCTTGTGTTAACTTGTCCATTGGGTGCGTTAAGGATCTCGAACAAGACGTGGGACGCCATGTTGTAGTTCGGAATTCCTAAACACCATTATGTGACAATCCGACATTTGAAATGTTCCCTAAAAATTAAATTAACCATTAATAAGTTAATCTGAATAATGATATTTTGGATTTTGCAATTTTTGTAATCGTTTTGTTGTTTTCCTAGGTAATTTATTTCTAGACTTCCTTGGAGCAATTCCAAGAATTTGAGTGGTTCAAGATTTTTAATTAGAAATTATCTTGAATATTTTCTTTGAGTAAATAAATAACCGATGTCACTTGTTCCTGGAGGTTATTTATTCATGTCTCTTGATTCTGGATTTCAGATCTTTGATTATCGAGAATTCTTAGTGATTGAGAATCTCGCCTAATT
Source organism: Allium sativum (assembly GCA_030737875.1). Lineage (NCBI taxonomy): Eukaryota > Viridiplantae > Streptophyta > Magnoliopsida > Asparagales > Amaryllidaceae > Allium > Allium sativum. Next base: position 8,864,478 of record CM060912.1, read on the forward strand.
CTTAATCCTTGTTTCGATTTGCTGAAGAGAATTTAGTATTCTTGTGATTCCATGCGTCTCCTTATTTTCTCTAGTGAACGATCACTCGAGAGAATGAGAATCCCGTGGGGGAAAGGAAATTTGGGTTTTGCTATCCGCAGCGAACTCAATAATTCCTTTCTTCGAATCTATGATCTAGTTGATCACCCGGAAGTGCTATAGTCAATTCACTTATGGACTTAGCCTTGCGTTGTTTTTAGAAATGAATATCGAAAGGATGAGCTCTTTTGGTATTCACCCCACGTTTGTTTGAATCATTTGGATTGACAATTGTCTCTACACGTTTGTTAACCCTTGTGAATCAAATCTTTTGGGATTATGACCTCTTTGGTTTACTCTCATCTTGTTAGAGGAATTGTCTAGTGCTTTTTTGATTAGTTGCTGATGTTTTTGCGATTTGAGATTTTTGGCGGAAAATTATCTTAAATCATGTTGTTCCAAGGTGGTGTGCACTACTTATCCATCACCTCCTTGATGTTTTGGATTTTCTCAATTCGATACTCAAGTTTATGAATATTGGGAATTTCGTATAATTCTTAGTGATCCGTCTATATGGTTACTAAATGAGATTTAGTACCTGGTTGGAAATCGATTTCCCCGAATAGTTCGTTGGTGTTCCATTATCAACCTTCAATCATTGATGTGGAAATCGATTATTCCTTCGAGAAATGCTTTCCTTAGCTAAATTCGTTGGAACCTTTATGTTGTGCTTTTGATTGGTATCAGCCACCTTGTTGGAAAACTAAAGTGCTGAAGATCGGTGTTCGTTACGTCGTCGTGATTGAGTTTTGGGAATGGATTAGTCAACCATCGTAATTTCCCATCTCATATCCTAAGAGAAATATCTACTATTGATATCCCGCGTCCATAGGGCGCTGTCCCATTACTTCTTGAAATTCCAAATTAGATTCGCTTAGTTTTGTGTACTCTGTTGAATCTCATTCCCTTGAGAATCATACAAAGAAAGGCGAGTCTATTCGAATTCATAGCACTTATGAATTTTTTTTGGACTTATTTTACTCGTTTGGGAGGACTACCTTCATAGGTAATAAAATTCGAGATTGAACTCTAGTTTTTATGATCTTGCGAGATGAAATTGGGATCTCACCTAGTCGTTGGTGTGATCTTTTCATTTCGTGTCGGTTCTTGTTGTACCACTTCGTGGTATTATTTTTGGTTGTTACTAATTACTTGAATCTTAAGGAATTGCGGGGACGCAATTCTTTTAAGGGGGGAAGTCTGTAACAACCCGCTCGTTCTTTGATTTTGGATTTAAATATTTTATTTAAATCTATCGTCGTATCCGAGGTATCACTCAAAATGTCGTTTTTCACAAATGATAAAATTAGGATTCGGGACCACTTCCATTGAGTCCGGATCATCGTTTACGACCTTTTTGACTATAAGCATCGATACCTTTTGAGTTAGTGAAATTTGGTCGGTTCTCATTAGAATGTATGACCAAAATATCACTTTTCACATACGAATGAATTTGGACTCGAAACCACTTCCATCGAGTTCAAAACGTCGTTTAGGTGTTCGAAAACTATAAGGTTCGATATGTTTTGATTTCGTGAAAATTGGCACCTTGGCTAGGGCTTGGTTGAGCTAGCCTAGCTCACCATATAACCCCCAATAGCTTCCTCCTCTTCATTTTCTTCTCACTTCAACAAAGAAATAGAAAATGGTGAAGGGAATGGGAAATAGAAATTCCCTAAGCTAGGGCTTCCAATCTATAGCTCAATTCAAGTGCAAATCTAATTCTAATGCATGGGTAAGTTCTCTACTCTCCCTCTCTACCTTTCTCTCCTCTCAATTTCGAATTTTTATGATGTTCTAACATCCATGAGTCTTCATATGTGTTAATGAGGTGATTAGGGAGGAGTGATTGAAGAAAGAAAGCTTCTTTGCTTGGATTTGTGCTTGTTCTTCCTTGTTGGAGCTTGTTCTTGTCATTCAAGAGCCAAAGGTGAGTTCTTTTTGAACTCACATCTATGCCACAAGCATACGTGCTTGTACAAGTGTAATTTAGTGTTCATATGAGTTGCATTTGCTTGTTGATTTGGTTATGTTGGTATAACTTAGCCGATTTCATGTGTTTATATTCCATTGAGTTGAAATTTATGAAAATGATCGTTTATACGATCAAATCCAAGTGTAATGAGTTAATTTGGTGATGTTGTGAAGCTCCGTTGTCCCCCGGCAAATATCTAAGTCTTCACGAGTCGCTTGAATCGCCTTGTTGTGTTTTGGTTTGGAATTTAGTTCATACTTGACTTTATAAACCGAATCATTGCAAATCTTATGTATATATGTTGATCACACGATTAATACACATGATGTAAATCGATTAAGTGGGGTTGTGGAGTGTTATTGTCGTACTCGGCAAGTTCTAAGACTTCACGATTCACTTATATCGCGTTTATTCGTTTTGGTTTGGAATTTAGTTCGAAAATCTTCTTGTGCAAATGAATTGAATCACACTTGTCTCCGGCTCGAATAGAATGTGTACAAGCACCGGAACCAGTCGTCACAAGGCCGGAGAGAAGCGTCGGAGTTGGAGAGGTCGCGACGGGGGCGAATCCCTCATCACACGTGCCTGGACATGCGCCTTGGCACTGACCGGTCGACCGCCCAAATAGGGTCGGTCGACAGGTCCGGGCTGTGCCTGGGCATATGCCCAGGCATAAAAGCCGGTCGACAGGCCCTGGGGGGCCGGCCGGCCGGTTTAGTCTCAGACTCAAACCGGTCGATCGGCCCCCCTGGGTTGTCGACCGGTGACAGACCTGGGCGTTGCCCAGGCCTATTTCCCCCCTCTTCTGCAGTTTTGGTCGCGCATCGAGGCGCTTGCCTCCGTGTTCTTCGGACCTCCTTCTCGACACTCCCTCGCGCCATCTCACTTGGTCTTCAAATCAATTTAAAACCATGAATTGTGGATTTATGTTCTATGATTTCTTTTGTGTCCCATTCGCTACAGCGACGGGATTTCATGAATATTGAACCACAATGGATTGTGGTGTTTTATATTGTTAATGGGAATCGAACCAACATTTAATCGGTTTTTAAATACAAATCCTTTTAAAACAAATTCGGTTTATAAATCCGGTTTTGATTCTATTGATTTATATATGAACCCTCCTCCTATCGATCGGATGAGAAATTTAGTTTATTCACCTTAATAAAACTGAGGACTATGACCCCTTATATGTTTATTTTGGCGAATAACTGTCGGACTCGTTCGATTGAACCTATGTGGTGAATTTCTCTATTTGAATAGAAATCAATTACGGGTTCGTAAATATTCGAGAATGGTATGTGGTTATGGAACATGTTGCCAGTCCCTTATAAATACCAGCTCGGAGTAATTTCTATTCACCCGGATCGTTAGTATCCGCCTCCAGACATAGTTGTTTGGTTCGCAATCGGCCTAGTGGGACTTTATGACTGGAACCTTCATCTAGGGGACTTCGGTCCATCTTTCTATGATTTTCTATGATTTATGTTTTCCGTTTTATGACATATTTGTTGGTTCGAGTTCGGCACGGTGGGGAGCATCGCCACCCGGCACTGTGGGGAACCTCTACTCCCAGCACGGTGGGGAGCTTCGGCACCCAGCACCGTGGGGAACCTCAACTCCCGGTACGGTGGGGAGCTTCGTCACCCGGCACCGTGGGGAACCTCGACTCCCGGCACGATGGGGAGCTTCGGCACCCGGCACCGTGGGGAACCTCGACTCCTGGCACGATGGAGAGCTTCGGCACCCGGCACCGTGGGGAACCTCGACACCCGACAAGGTGGGAACTTCGTCACCCGGCACCGTGGGGATCTTCGTTTTTATGATGTTTTCTAGATTGTAGATAACTTGGGAAGTTTCCACCTTTTGTGATGTCTTCTGGATTTCTAGTGATTTCTGGATTCTTGTTATTGTTGTATGCTCAATGTCATTAGATTCATTTCCACTGTCATTTCCTGTTATGTGCTATTATTTGAATGTTGCATTCTACAATAGCTAGGAGTTTATTTAGTGATAGTTGTGTTGACATGCCATGTTTCATATTTAGTTATGATTCGATATTATTAGTAGAATCATGTCATCCTACATTTTATCCCTTATCATCTTAGTTTATTCGATGAGTACAGCTAGACTGATCCGTTTATTGTTTACCTTATAAATAATACTCGGGTCAGACCGAGTCCTTTTAGGTACTCCTCTAAGGCTCCTCGCAGGATGGATCTTCCGCTTTCAGCTTGCTACTTTGTCTCTGCAGCTTTATGTACTTTTGTACCTATGACATTGTCTTTCGTTGTGTACATATTCTTTGATGTAGATCTTGCTAAATGTATTAGTGGATCTTTGTTGACCACTAGCTTGTTGTACACATTCATAGTTTATTCATATCTATTCCGCCTTTATGATATGATGAATCTGTGACTGGCTTTGAGATATACCATATTTAAGTTTTTTGTTGTTGTCTATTTTATACTGCTTTCCGGATTTCTTATAGCCGTTGTGTAGTTGCCCTATGTGCCGAATGGTCATGTCGTAATTTTAATCGGTATCAGAATTCGATGTGCATTCCTCACATGGAGCAATTATACAATCAGACGCCCTTCACAAACCTCATTCTCCGTTATGGTCTACGACATTTCTCCAAAATGAACTGGACGATAGTGGGAATAGAGGCAGGGCGTTACAGAAATAGTAAATAAATCATTAGTCAGTTTTAAAGCTGGTGTACTTACTACACATACAATACTTGATATATTCCTTATAATGCATAAATTTGGCTATCGTGTAAATGCCAAGGGAATGCCCTATTGCATAAAATTAATTAATTAGAGTGTGTATAGGGAGAGAAGTGAAAACTTCACATAACTAATAGAAAATTGTAAATGTCTTTAGACATATTATTAGGAATTTCACTTTCAATTGGATTATCCAATATTGACTTTGGACTTATTGCTAAATTATCTAACAACGACTTGGAACTTGTAACATATAAAACAATAAAACTTAACCCACTACTCTCTATCTCAATAATTGTAATAGTTGCATATGGCGCTAGTGCGAAATTTCGCTGATCCTTTACCATACTGTAAAAATTATAAGCTTAAGTACGTTATAAAATAAAAGAACCCAGGCCATACCAAGTTGCTAGTTATGTTACATATATAATATAATATCGTTGGATGTTTCAAAACCATAGACATGCATTTGGTGCAAAGAGTAATATGAATGTTGATTTTACAATGGATATTAAAACATTTTTTGTGTAATCAAGTGTCATTTATAGCAGGTCTTATTTGTTTTCTCTCTTTCCTAACTTTTCACAACCATTCCCTTAAACCTGGGGAATTGAAAAACATATTCTAGCGAACAAACTAAATTGAAATCTTCTATTAATAAGCATATTTGTAGAAGTACATTATAGTATATTTGTATAGAAGTTTCATCATAATTATTTAACGTAGGCTCAGGTGCTTATCGTAAAACAATGTACGATTGGAAAGATATTAGCTAATATCATTGGTCCAGGCCATATCTTCACTATGCCATCTCTTGAAAAAGATAACTTAATTACCCTTGTTGGGAAAAGATTGCCTAATTAATTTCGGGAATGTTATAATTTTAATTAATGTAACACCCCGAATTTCAATTAACACTAATGGTTAGTAATTAAAGTATAATTAATCTCAGATATGAGAATCAGGGGAAACGGGCTGCGTCATTGCGTTCGTCTCGGAAAAATACGCAGAATAGAGTCCGAAATTTTGTAAATCGGAGTCCGTATGGCCCAGTTATGGCCTAATGAAGTTGGCAGAAAATTCAAGGTTAAAAACAGATTTAAAATTCAGTTCTAAAACAAGTTTGGAGCCAAAAGCGGGCAGGGCGGGAAAGTTCCCGCCTACCCCCGTATCGATAGGCATGTCGACAGGGGTGTCGACAGGCATGTCGACAGGGGTGTCGACAGCCCTGTCGACAGGGGTGTCGACACAGGATGTCGGCCCTGTTGATCTGGGTGCACCAGATCTGGTTTTTGGGTTAGTCTTGGACTGTGTTCTAGAGATTTCCGAAATCTAAGGGTCCTAATCTAATCTAGGGTTAATCTAAGGGCCTAAAACACTCACCTAATCTATAAATACACCCTAAACCTACCCTAATCCATACTAAAAATAGAACTGAGGGCTACATGCCGCCAAATTAAATCTTAGAAGGAGCCTCCACTAATTTATGAAGAGGGTTGCAAGCTAATCAATCTCTAATCAACCTCTAATCCATTCTAAGCATCTTAATCTTCTTCATTTGGAGTGCAAATTTGCTAGTTGTGAGTTTCTATCACTTTAATGATCAATTGCTAAACTAAGTAGATGAGATATGATGAGATCATATGGTTTTATATGTGGATTAATGGGTTTTAAGTCATATGATATGATGTTAGTTTGTTAATCTATGTTTAATGTTAACCCTATGTTATGCAAGCTAAGTATGTGGGTTTATGCAAGTTAAGTGATGGATTTTATGCATGCTAAGTATTAGATTTTATGCATGCTAAGTATTTGATTTTATTCATGCTAAGTATTTGATTTTATGCATGCTAAGTGTTTGGTTTTATGCATACATTATGACATGCAAGTTTGTCTCTTTTTATAACATGCATAATGCAAGTTTTGTGCTTTGTGATCATATGTTAATATGCAAGTTACATGTATGTTAATATGCAAGTTACATGCATGATAACTATGCAAGTTGTATGTTTCTTCATATGCAAGTTTATGAGTTCATATGCAAGTATGTTATGCAAGTTCATATGCAAGTTTATGAGTTCATATGCAAGTATGTTATGCAAGTTCATATGCAAGTTTATGAGTTCATATGCAAGTATGTTATGCAAGTTCATATGCAAGTTTATGAGTTCATATGCAAGTATGTTATGCAAGTTCATATGCAAGTTTATGAGTTATATGCAAGTATGTTATACAAGTTCATATGCAAGTTTATGAGTTTATATGCAAGTATGTTATGCAAGTTCATATGCAAGTTATGTGACATATTATATGCAAGTCATGTATTTGTTAATATGTAAGTTTGTGTACAAGATTATATGCAAGTTATGTGACATGTTGTGCAAGTTCATATGCAAGTTATGTGTTTGTTAATATGCAAGATGGCACCTTTGAAACATGTCCATACATATGCAAGTTGACACCTTTTATATGCGTTATGTCATGAGAACGAAATTACGTGGGAACGATGGGGTTAATTAAATACATATGTTAATAAGATTGTGTGAAATTAATATAATTATGCATAACATAAATTAAATGAACATAGTATGGGAATTTGCCTATTAAGTTAGGTGTACCCATACTATGTGTTGGGAATTTGCCTATTAAGTTAGGTGTACCCACACTTTGGAGTTGGGAATTTGCCTATTAAGTTAGGTGTACCCATATTCCTAAAATAAACATGATAATTAATACAAATTATGGGGGTGATTAATTAGGAGTAATTAATCGATTAAGACACGAGGTTGGACCCGTTTGTAGTGTAAGACTGCCCGGAGTTTACCGGCTTAACCAGGCATCTACAAATGACGGTCCAATGTGAGGGGTCTTAATCATAAATTAAATACGTAACAAGGGTAAATGACACGAGGTTGGACCCGTTTGTAGTGAAAGACTGCCCGGAACTTACCGGCTTAACCAGGCATCTACAAATAACGGTCCAATGTGAGGGGTCCTTTACACGGTTACGGTGTTAATCAATTAAGAAACACTTAACCAGATAATCATGTAGTGGGGCATGGGGGTTAAGTGGGTACCTTGGGTGGTATGTGGAAATTGCTAGTGGTTGCCAACAGAAAATATGATTTAACTACTTAACCAAGAGGAAACGTGTAATTAAACATGATTAAAGGGTTAAGTGGGAAACACTAGTGTGTGGGCCAAGCTTAGGGGGATGGCTTGTGCTGGGGGCCCATTTCAACCAATATCCCAAACGTATCTTAGTGGGCTCGACTCTAGTCGAGTGACGGGACACGCATATTGGGCTTGACTATAAGAGGCCAAAATGGGTTAGCGGTGGCAACGCATGACCAACGGGTTTCATATGCGTGTGTGGACCCGGGCTGGTAAATAAGACGTTGTTGCATCGTGTAGATATAAGCCGTGCACCGTTAATTTTATCAGGTTGCCACGTTGGGGAATGGTACACCCCACGGTGGGGCCAGCACGGGTATCTACGTTAGGGAGCCGATCGAATGGGGAGTAGTGTGTACACCTAGTGGATGGTAGTGCCCTGTGGCGTCTACTCAGTCACCTAGGGGTACGCGAGAACTATTAAGTTAATTTTATAAGTCCATGGGTGGGATCAACCTTTAAGTTAGGAACGACTGGTGTGGTGCAGTTTAGTAATTTACCTTTGGAAGGGGTAGATGCATCTTTATCTTTTATCTTAGTTTAGTTGACTGCTTAGTGTAGCCATTCATCCCCATTAGTTACCGTATATCAGTTTATGTCTTCTCTGGTTACTTTAATGATTGTATTGTTAAAGTTATAGGACTCGCTCAGACTTATGTCTGACCCCGTTGTTTTTATCTTTTTCCCAACCCTCAGGTCCTACGGTGGATCCTAGCAGGTGTGGAGCTTGATCGGATTGCTGTTCCAGTCTTTAGGAGCTTGGATAGATGTAAAGCTCCAGTTATCTAGTTATCTTTCCTTTTGTCATGGCTATTGTATGAGAGTGGGATTATGTACTTCTTTATTTTGATGGATATTGTACTTGACTTTTATTGTGGTTTTATGGTGTAACCAGACATGCTTTACTTCCGCTGTTATGAGATGATGTTTTAAATTTCAAGCACTATTTATATCTGTCTTGTTGTAATTTTTCTGTTCTATATTCACTAAAATACTCCACCGATGCTATGGCATTCCCTTAGTGAGTGATCATAGCGGGAGTGGGGTGTTACACGTGGTATCAGAGCCAGGTTACCGGAACAGATAAATTTTTGAGAAAAATACATTTTTTAGAAAATAGTAAAGGTATTATTTTTGGAAAAAAAAGTATTTTCAAAAACATGTCTTTTAAGAGAAAAGTTTTTGAAAAAGGAAAGCATAATCCCCAATAGCCATATCTTTATCTTTCTGAATCTCCTTTTTGAATCTTTCCTCTTTCGTTTCAGCATGGCTGAAGATCTTAACATCCCGGAGGGCTTAGTTATACCACTATGGTATAGGAGGTTACAAGAGGCTAGGGTCGCGGCTGCGGGTCCAGCCAATGCTACTACACCAGAGGCAACCGCTCCTCCTCCTCAGCCTAGAGTGGATAATTTTGCTAAGATTTGCAAGGAGTTCAAGGCTATAGGAGGAAAACCTTTTCTAGGTTCAGAGACTTTCGTAGAGGCTAGAGATTGGCTTAAGGAAGTGGAAGAGTTGCTAGATATCTTTGAAGTGGATGAGGGAAAGAAAGTCAAGTTGGCGGCTTGGTTAATGAAGGGAGAGGCCTTATTCTGGTGGGAGGTCACTAATGGAGAACGCCCTGTTGACTCTTGGGCAGATTTCAAGCAAAGGTTTGGGGCTAAGTTTCTCTCAAGGGCGGAAGAGAATCTGTTTATGGAGAAGTTCTTGAATTTGAAGCAAGGGAATCTCACGGTGAAAGAATATGTCGACAAATTCAATCAATTAGCAAGGTTTGGCATAGAGTTGGTGAATACACCGGAGAAGAAGGCTTTGAGGTTCGTTAGAGGCTTGAACGAACCACTGCAAGGAATAGCTATGACTCACATTCCTATGGGGGCCACCTTTGAGAAGCTTGTCTACATGGCACTTATGCATGTGGATGATAAGAGTTCTAACGCACCAGAGAAGAAGGGGGATCAGAAGAAACCGCAACAACAACAACAAGGCAAGGGTGGAAAAGGCAATGGTGACAAGAAGAAGAAGTGCTTCAATTGTGGGACCCCAGGCCACCTCAGCAAGGATTGTCGCAAAAAGAAGAAGACCGGTTGCTTTCATTGTGGTGAAGCAGGACATCTTGTGAAGGACTGCCCAAAGAAGGGGCAGAAGACGAGGTCTACCTCAGGAGGTCAGGTGCAAGCTCTTATGGCACCACCTCAGGCAGGGGGGCAAGTTCAGGCTCTCTCAGTTCCACCGATTCAGCAGAGAGGTAGAACCATTTCCGTTGAAAGTCTGGTTTTTCTGTTTGATCATCCAGTTCGTACTTTGTTTGACTCTGGCGCATCGCATTCTTTTATCTCATCATCGTTAGTTGAGTCACTGCACTTAGACACCAGTCTAGTTAATGATCCCTTGGTTGTTTCAAACCCAATTGGGGGCTCCATATATCTGTCTATGATATGTTTGGGTTTGAAGATTTCTATACTTAGCGTTGAATTTGGATGTGATGCTTTTGTATTAGGCTTCACGGGCTATGGGTTGATTTTGGGCATGGACTGGTTATCCAGTAATGGTGTCGTTCTTGATTGTGAAAGGAGAGTTGTCAGGCTTATGACCCGCTTGGGTAATACTCTCGAGATCTCTTGTAATCCCATGGAATCTGTTTTGCTAAGTTATCTTGAATCGCTCGATGCTTCGGTCGAGAGTTTGCGTTCTGTCAGAGTGGTCCGGGAATATCCGGATGTGTTTGAAGAGGTGAAGGGTTTGCCTCCGAAGCGGGAGATAGATTTCCGAATTTATTTGGTGGATAATGCCAAACCAGTGTCTTTGCCAGTGCGCCACATGGCTCCTCGTGAGAGAAGAGAACTTCATAAGCAAGTAGGGGAGTTGCTTGAGAAGGGGTTCATAAGGCGAAGTATATCGGAGTGGGGAGCTCCAGTAGTGTTTGCCACGAAAGCGGATGGGTCCCTCAGACTTTGTGTGGATTATAGAGAACTTAATAAGCTCACGAAGAAGAATAGACACCCATTACCGAGGATAGATGATCTCTTTGATCAGTTGGTTGGCGCCTCAGTGTTTTCGCAGATGGACTTAGCTACAGGGTTTCATCAGTTGAGAGTGGCGGAGGACAGTATAGAGAAGACTGCTTTCCGGACTCCGGATGGTTTTTATGAGTGGCTTGTGATGCCATTTGGGTTGACAAACGCCCCTGAATACTTTGTTGATCTGATGAGTAGAGTGTTCAGGGAGTATCTGAATAAGTTTGTAGTAGTCTTTGTGGATGACATCTTGGTCTTTTCCAAGAGTGAAGAAGAGCATGCCTTACATCTCAGAGAAGTATTGGAGACTCTTCGAGCACATAGTCTTAAAGCTAAATTCTCTAAATGTCATTTTTGGAGAAGAGAAGTGCAATTCTTAGGGCATGTGGTCTCTAAGGAAGGGATAGCTGTGGATCCCGCAAAGATAGTATCTATCCAGGATTGGAAAGTTCCTAGAAATGCTACCGAAGTAAGAAGTTTCTTGGGGTTGGCAGGATATTATAGGAAGTTCATCAAAGACTTCGCGAAGATATCAGCCCCATTAACCCGCTTGACGAAGAAGAATCTGGTTTTCTTATGGGACGTAGACTGTGATGGTGCTTTCCGACGGTTAAAGAGAGCTTTGACCACCGCTCCAGTTTTAGTGCTTCCAGATGGGAGTAAGCCGTTTGTTGTTTATACTGATGCTTGTGGGGCAGGATTAGGCGCAGTCTTGATGCAGGAGTGAAGGGTAATAGCCTATGGAGGGAGGCAATTGAGAGTGCATGAGAAGAATTACCCTACCCATGATCTAGAGTTGGTCGCGATTGTTTTCGCACTTAAGTCTTGGCGCCATTATCTTCTTGGTGAGAGATTCGAGTTGTTCACTGACCATAAATCATTGAAGTACTTATTCTCTCAGAAGGATTTAAACTTAAGACAGCAAAGGTGGATGGAGTTCTTAGCATCCTATGATTTCGAGATAGCGTATACCCCTGGCAAGGGTAACGTTGTGGCGGACGCCTTGAGTAGAAAAAGGCTATCTTTGAGTCCATTGTTCGTGGAACGGCAAAGCTTGGAGTTTCTTTCTTTGTTCGACTTTAGACCTTCTGTTGACTTTGTACCTGGTTTGTTAGCATCCTTGGAGGTTAGACCTACTCTTTTGGGACGGATTGGCGAGGCTCAGCGAGACGACCCACAGTTGGTTGAGTTGGTAAAGAAGCTTATAAGGGGGGAGTCGTCCAGCCATTTGGGTAGATACACCATAGATGATAGGAGATGGTTGCATAGAGACGGTAGACTTTGTGTACCGCCGGATGAGGGTTTGAAGAAGGCTATTTTGGATGATGCACATCGTTCAAGAATGACTATTCATCCCGGTGGAGACAAAATGTACCAAGACATGAAGAGAGTTTTCTTCTGGGCCAGTATGAAGAAAGATGTGGCCGAGTATGTGGCTAGATGCTTAGTGTGCCAACAAGTTAAAGCGGAGCAAAGAAAACCCGGTGGGTTGCTACACCCATTGGAAGTTCCGCAATGGAAGTGGGATAGTGTCTCGATGGATTTCATCGATGGGTTACCGAGATCGAGGAAGGGCAATACGGGAATTTGGGTTGTGGTAGACAGACTTACCAAGAGTGCCCATTTTATACCCGTGAAGAGTAAGAGGACCGCTCCATGGCTTGCTTCAGTCTATGTTAGAGAGATTGTTAGGTTGCATGGCGTACCATCCAGCATTGTGAGTGATCGAGATCCTATCTTCACTAGTGAGTTTTGGAGCAGTTTGCAAGAGGCGGTAGGGACTCAGTTCTGTTTGAGCACTGCATATCATCCTCAGACGGACGGTCAGACCGAGAGGGTGAACCGTATCTTAGAAGATCTTTTGAGGGTTTGTATCTTGGATTTTGGAGGTACATGGGAAGAACATCTTCCTTTGGTGGAGTTCGCATACAATAACAGCTTTCAGTCTAGTATTGGCATGGCACCTTTCGAAGCTCTTTATGGAAGGCCTTGTCGATCTCCCACATGTTGGTGGGAATCTACGGATAAGATCTTGCTTGGGCCAGATATGGTTAGAGAGACTTCAGAGAAGATTGATTTGATTCGAAGAAGGATGAAAGCAGCGCAAGATAGACAGAAATCTTATGCGGATCGGAGAAGGACGGATCTTGAGTTTGAGGTTGGGGACATGGTTTTTGTCAAAGTATCTCCATTGAGAAATGTTGTTCGCTTTGGGTCCGTTGGGAAGTTAGCACCGAGGTTTGTTGGGCCGTTTCCTATTAAGGAAAAGATTGGACGGATGGCATATAGTGTGGAGTTGCCCGACAGACTTAGTGGTGTTCATGATGTATTCTATGTATCACATTTGAGGAAGTGCTTACATGAGACCGCCAAGGTGGTAGAGCCGAGCTTGCTTAGAGATGTAGAGGTAGAGCGTGATGCGACGATTCGACGAGCTCCTACTCGCATCCTTGGGTCAAAAACTAGGAAGTTGAGGAACAGAGAAGTTCAGCTAGTTAAAGTGCAATGGGGAGATAACGAAAGCAATGCTACTTGGGAGACGGAAGCGAAGATGCGTTCTTTGTATCCATTTCTTTTTGAGAGTATGTCTTTTAACTTCTCCTTTATCGCTTGTCTAGTACTTATCTTATCTTTAGTATATCCTCTCGCTAGTACCTATGACCTTTAGATAGGGTAAATCCTATGGTTGAAACATGTGTTTGAAACATGTTATGGTTGATGGATGCATGTGGATGCAATTGTTTGCTAGTGGTTGCTCGTGGATGCATATACACACACATTAGGCACTAGATCGGCTCAGTCACTTCATGTTGCATATCGCATAAATGGATGTGGTAGTTAGATTGATGGATGTATCATGGCTGTGTTATCATGTGGATGATGCATTTTTGTGTATGGTTGTGCACGCATATAGAAATTGTATGTGTCAATAGGGTTTCGCATACATATTGGATGCATGGCACTATCATGGTTTGCATTAAGGAGGTCGACTGAATCAGTAGACCGCCTGATTTTGCATTAGTATACGGACATATACACACACTTTCTGCATATGTTCATACATCATTAGAAGTTTCTAAGGATAATGGTTGCTTGTGGTTGATGGTTTAGTAGATGGTTGTTTGGTTGGTAGGATACGTTCTTCTTGACTTAGAGATTTCGAGGACGAAATCCTTTAAGTAGGGGAGAATGTAACACCCCGAATTTCAATTAACACTAATGGTTAGTAATTAAAGTATAATTAATCTCAGATATGAGAATCAGGGGAAACGGGCTGCGTCATTGCGTTCGTCTCGGAAAAATACGCAGAATAGAGTCCGAAATTTTGTAAATCGGAGTCCGTATGGCCCTGTTATGGCCCAATGAAGTTGGCAGAAAATTCAAGGTTAAAAACAGATTTAAAATTCAGTTCTAAAACAAGTTTGGAGCCAAAAGCGGGCAGGGCGGGAAAGTTCCCGCCTACCCCCGTGTCGACAGGCATGTCGACAGGGGTGTCGACAGGCATGTCGACAGGGGTGTCGACAGGCATGTCGACAGGGGTGTCGACAGCCCTGTCGACAGGGGTGTCGACACAGGGTGTCGGCCCTGTTGATCTGGGTGCACCAGATCTGGTTTTTGGGTTAGTCTTGGGCTGTGTTCTAGAGATTTCCGAAATCTAAGGGTCCTAATCTAATCTAGGGTTAATCTAAGGGCCTAAAACACTCACCTAATCTATAAATACACCCTAAACCTACCCTAATCCATACTAAAAATAGAATTGAGGGCTACATGCCGCCAAATTAAATCTTAGAAGGAGCCTCCACTAATTTATGAAGAGGGTTGCAAGCTAATCACTCTCTAATCAACCTCTAATCCATTCTAAGCATCTTAATCTTCTTCATTTGGAGTGCAAATTTGCTAGTTGTGAGTTTCTATCACTTTAATGATCAATTGCTAAACTAAGTAGATGAGATATGATGAGATCATATGGTTTTATATGTGGATTAATGGGTTTTAAGTCATATGATATGATGTTAGTTTGCTAATCTATGTTTAATGTTAACCCTATGTTATGCAAGCTAAGTATGTGGGTTTATGCAAGTTAAGTGATGGATTTTATGCATGCTAAGTATTAGATTTTATGCATGCTAAGTATTTGATTTTATGCAT
Source organism: Allium sativum (assembly GCA_030737875.1). NCBI lineage: Eukaryota > Viridiplantae > Streptophyta > Magnoliopsida > Asparagales > Amaryllidaceae > Allium > Allium sativum. Next base: position 8,879,603 of record CM060912.1, read on the forward strand.
GCTAAGTATTTGATTTTATGCATGCTAAGTGTTTGGTTTTATGCATACATTATGACATGCAAGTTTGTCTCTTTTTATAACATGCATAATGCAAGTTTTGTGCTTTGTGATCATATGTTAATATGCAAGTTACATGTATGTTAATATGCAAGTTACATGCATGATAACTATGCAAGTTGTATGTTTCTTCATATGCAAGTTTATGAGTTCATATGCAAGTATGTTATGCAAGTTCATATGCAAGTTTATGAGTTCATATGCAAGTATGTTATGCAAGTTCATATGCAAGTTTATGAGTTCATATGCAAGTATGTTATGCAAGTTCATATGCAAGTTTATGAGTTCATATGCAAGTATGTTATGCAAGTTCATATGCAAGTTTATGAGTTATATGCAAGTATGTTATACAAGTTCATATGCAAGTTTATGAGTTTATATGCAAGTATGTTATGCAAGTTCATATGCAAGTTATGTGACATATTATATGCAAGTCATGTATTTGTTAATATGTAAGTTTGTGTACAAGATTATATGCAAGTTATGTGACATGTTGTGCAAGTTCATATGCAAGTTATGTGTTTGTTAATATGCAAGATGGCACCTTTGAAACATGTCCATACATATGCAAGTTGACACCTTTTATATGCGTTATGTCATGAGAACGAAATTCCTTGCGAACGATGGGGTTAATTAAATACATATGTTAATAAGATTGTGTGAAATTAATATAATTATGCATAACATAAATTAAATGAACATAGTATGGGAATTTGCCTATTAAGTTAGGTGTACCCATACTATGTGTTGGGAATTTGCCTATTAAGTTAGGTGTACCCACACTTTGGAGTTGGGAATTTGCCTATTAAGTTAAGTGTACCCATATTCCTAAAATAAACATGATAATTAATACAAATTATGGGGGTGATTAACTAGGAGTAATTAATCGATTAAGACACGAGGTTGGACCCGTTTGTAGTGTAAGACTGCCCGAAGTTTACCGGCTTAACCAGGCATCTACAAATGACGGTCCAATGTGAGGGGTCTTAATCATAAATTAAATACATAACAAGGGTAAATGACACGAGGTTGGACCCGTTTGTAGTGTAAGACTGCCCGGAACTTACCGGCTTAACCAGGCATCTACAAATAACGGTCCAATGTGAGGGGTCCTTTACACGGTTACGGTGTTAATCAATTAAGAAACACTTAACCAGATAATCATGTAGTGGGGCATGGGGGTTAAGTGGGTACCTTGGGTGGTATGTGGAAATTGCTAGTGGTTGCCAATAGAAAATATGATTTAACTACTTAACCAAGAGGAAACATGTAATTAAACATGATTAAAGGGTTAAGTGGGAAACACTAGTGTGTGGGCCAAGCTTAGGGGGATGGCTTGTGCTGGGGGCCCATTTCAACCAATATCCCAAATGTATCTTAGTGGGCTCGACTCTAGTCGAGTGACGGGACACGCATATTGGGCTTGACTATAAGAGGCCAAAATGGGTTAGCGGTGGCAACGCATGACCAACGGGTTTCATATGCGTGTGTGGACCCGGGCTGGTAAATAAGACGTTGTTGCATCGTGTAGATATAAGCCGTGCACCGTTAATTTTATCAGGTTGCCACGTTGGGGAATGGTACACCCCACGGTGGGGCCAGCACGGGTATCTACGTTAGGGAGCCGATCGAATGGGGAGTAGTGTGTACACCTAGTGGATGGTAGGGCCCTGTGGCGTCTACTCAGTCACCTAGGGGTACGCGAGAACTATTAAGTTAATTTTATAAGTCCATGGGTGGGATCAACCTTTAAGTTAGGAACGACTGGTGTGGTGCAGTTTAGTAATTTACCTTTGGAAGGGGTAGATGCGTCTTTATCTTTTATCTTAGTTTAGTTGACTGCTTAGTGTAGCCATTCATCCCCATTAGTTACCGTATATCAGTTTATGTCTTCTCTGGTTACTTTAACGATTGTATTGTTAAAGTTATAGGACTCGCTCAGACTTATGTCTGACCCCGTTGTTTTTATCTTTTTCCCAACCCTCAGGTCCTACGGTGGATCCTAGCAGTAGTGGAGCTTGATCGGATTGCTGTTCCAGTCTTTAGGAGCTTGGATAGATGTAAAGCTCCAGTTATCCAGTTATCTTTCCTTTTGTCATGGCTATTGTATGAGAGTGAGATTATGTACTTCTTTATTTTGATGGATATTGTACTTGACTTTTATTGTGGTTTTATGATGTAACCAGACATGCTTTACTTCCGCTGTTATGAGACAATGTTTTAAATTTCAAGCACTATTTATATCTGTCTTGTTGTAATTTTGATGTTCTATATTCACTAAAATACTCCACCGATGCTATGGCATTCCCTTAGTGAGTGATCATAGCGGGAGTGGGGTGTTACAATTAACCTTCGTAGCATCTATGTCCCGCTGCATAGAAGTCAACCCATTATTCTCTGCCTAATTATTTACTAATTTAATTAATATGAATTAATGGCTATTGGATATATACATATATATAAACATATATATATATATATATATATATATGTATGTATGCATATATATATATTGGGAGTGGCTATAGAGACACAAAATTAAACACAAAGAGTGAGACACAAAGCCTCCACCGTTGGATTTATTTGTCCTTATGTGGAGTGTGTAATTCATGGGAGGATCCAATGGTTGAGATTTATTGTGTGCAATTTTGTGTATAAATAGAATTTCCCATATATATATATATATATATATATATATATATATATATATATATATATATATATATATATATATATATATATATACACACACACACACACACACACACATGTACACATACACACAAAATTTAGGATTGTGAAATCTGATGAGAGAAAAAACACAAAGGGAATTATGGGAAATGAAATTAAAACAAAAGTTAACTTTTGAAGAAATTAAGGCTTACTTATAGCAAGTATTCGTTCTTTCCTCCCTTTCCTATATAACCTATCACTAGCTTTTCGCTAAATCTTGGTAAATGAAAAACGAATTCTAGAAAAGAAACTAATTGACATCTTATAATTATTATTTGTGAAAGTTTGTGATGACGTACATAGAAATTTAATCCTATTTATTCATATAAAATCAAAGGTTCATGTGCTTACAGTAATAGTTTTATGATTGGAAAAAAATTGATAATTATGTTTAGCGTAAGCATGTTGCACTCATTCTTGAAAAAATAACTAAATTACACTCAAGAAAAAAGCTGCTTAATTAATTTCAGCAATGGCTAGGACAAAATAATGTATAATTTATAAACCTACTTAGCATCTTCCATATATAAAACTGAACCCACTAACTATAAAAATAACCTTAACTATGCTTGAAATTTGAACAGGTACCTTAATACGTTTGTGTCAATGGAACTAAAGCCTCCAAAACAACTAAATCTCCTTTTATCGCCAACAAAGAAATAAAAACCATTACAATTAATCAATTAAAAGAATAATAAAAACTCAGAATAATTAATAAATTGTTAAATTTTGGTCTAAGTATACCTACATATCAGAGAACTTGGAATCAATCTGTGTAAGCTGCTTCTCTTCTTATGACCACCCTGGTTCCGCCATTCCCATCATCGTAACAATCAGATTTTGTGCCTGGTGTCCATGAAAACTCTGTTCCTTTTGGGCATTCCACCAAACACCTCCTAAGCATCGAAAACCCTCCCTACTCTACAAAACCGAAAAACCATGTTCTTACTGACCACCACATCATTCATAGGCATCTTCTCGTACAAAACTCTTAAGAGTCACTATTATGAAGAACACGTAATGATCTTGACCGACTTTTGTAGATAATCGCCTGCCATATAACCATTAAATTGTTATAATTTAAATAATTTACTTAGTTCGAAAATATTCAGTTGTAGTTACGGAACTCTTCTGTGTGAGGTGGAATTCAAAGGGAGATTTAATGGCTCAGATTTTGACATTTTGTGTGTTTAATTTTGTGTTAATGTTTTGTCCATTTAGACTTTCCATATATATATATATATATATATATATATATATATATATATATATATATATATATATATATATATATATATATAGCAATTTAGGAAAAGATGTGACCTCTGGACACGTTCAAGCTCTAGTCAGAAGATTTAGTGATTTAAAATATAAGCATGTGTTGCATTCAACGAATCATTACAAACATTCACGTACCACTGAACAACATTCAAATATGCCTACTATATGTTACCTACTTGAAGTCTTGACCTGTTGCGTTAATCAACTGTCCACCTTTTGCACCTATCATTCCACAAAAAAAGTAGTTATCTGAAAAATCAATCAATCAACATGGGATATCCATCCAAAACATGGAATGGTTGCATAAATGTGTAATAACATGGAACTCTTAGTTACAGAGCCAGTCAACAAATCAGAAAAACCAAGTTGCCTTGATCTTTGAGTGTAAACTGTTGTATAAAAATATGGGTGCATTAATTTTAGATATGAGATTTGTATTACAAATTGCAACATATATAACCAGTAAACGAAAAGATAATTATACTATTATAACCCACATAGTAATTATCATAGAACTCTTTTCATGCATTAACCATGAAGGTCTCTATTGGTATTACTGTTGAAAGTTCAGAAGCATACAGTATATATATAGCTATATCCCATCCCACAATATTATTTATAATTAAATTATCCTGATGGACATGAAATTCAGACATGATGTGTACTTCATTCATTGATTAATATATCAAACCACGTATTATTTAGGATAAAATAAATTAACTATTTCATTATACACAGTGTATTTATATCCTCGTAACAATGTTCCATAATAATTGACAACTGGGTACTTTATCATTATATTATACATGACTTAAATAATTTTCTTCTATTTTTTATCCTAGACACAAAGTTTAAATTAATCGTGACATTCTCAATTTTAACCTAAAAATTATAAATCGACGAAAATCATTGGATCGCTGCTGAAATAGAATATAAATGCATGGAGTTTTGTTTTCTCTGAAGGGCGTTATTACATACATTATGTATTACAGCACACAGTACCTCTTGCAGAAATGCTTTAAAAAGGTAATTTACCACAAACAATGAGATGATATATGAGAAACTAAATGATACAGTGAAGCGAAAACATGCATATCGACAAAAATATTAATATCTTCATTACTATTCCAGAATTGAGTCAAAACATCTTACAGTTTTCCAACATATACAATGTTCCATGAAAGTGAAATTTGCGAATTACATTACTTGTGATCATAACCTACCAAGTTTAACGTACACTAACTGTTCTGTTCCAATCATGCATTAAATTGGCATATGTCCTTGTTCGTCTGACTACAGCATTGATATGTGCATCATATCAATTACTAAAAGTGCTAACTAATATACCATTCTATTTTAAATATATGACAGGTATTAAATATATATAGAGTTTATATGTGTATTATATTACAATAGTATAATGATTATTAAAAATATCGATAGCATGCTAAAGACAGAACTTATATTACTGTCGAATTAAAAACATTATATATAGATTCGATGCACATTACAGTTTAGATACAAATAAGGAATAATTTGCCGCTTATTCATTGTATCGGTTAAAGCTACTGAATGACCATAATTTTATATAAAAATTACGTTGGAAAATTATGACTTAACGAATTTATTATATAGAGAAATGCGATTAAAAGATAAGACACAAACAACAATTGCAACTTGGAAAATCTTTCCATTAATTGGACAGTAAAAGCCAAGAGTAGAACATTATGAAAAATAACAAATCAAAGTAGCATCCTTGCTGGCTTCTATCAGTCATACGTTTTATACAGAGTAATAATAGTACATTTCTGTAAGTTGAAATATCACCTTACCATAAAATGTAATTGCAGGGTGAAAAGTATATTTTAATTCATAATGGTGTAAACTAATAGAACTTACATAAATGGTAAACAGATGAATATATAATTCAACGTATAAAACTCATCTATGCAATTAATTGTAGAGGCAAACAATTATTTAAAAAAGTCTACATCAACCCACATTAACATCAGAAGTAACCATAGTACAATACGTCGACGGTGTATAATATTTTGTACTGCTCTTTAGATGGTAAATAAATTAAAATTTGATTAAATATTCAAATACCATTTGAAAAAATGAATTCAACCTAAATCTGATTTTGAAAAAAAAAACTGGTTGAAGAGAAATAGCAGATAGCAATTTTAATAGCTTATTTTACCAAAACCATTGAGGTGGTCAAATTGTTATTTCCAGCAAAACATCAATTTTATCGAAAAGGAACAAATTGTTAGCCTAAGCAGAAGGATGGAAAACATTTTAAGTAAAATGAATAAGAACAACTTAATGTTGAAAATAATTGCATAAACTTCTTTTTTTAACTTAAGCATGTGCATCTCAATTGAAGGATACATTACTGTTTGAAACTGAATTTTTATTTGCAATGTCCATTACGTCTCATTGCATGTTAGTCTAGTGCACAGATAACAATATTTGATTGACCAATATTTCATCTCTATATTTACTGCCACCTCTAATTCGATACCCTGATTATGTCTAATGAAACAACATAAGAAGTTAGGTATTTTTCTATACTAAACTCCATAAACAAAATAGAATTAAACGAATTATCAAAAAACGGTGTTAATTTAGGTAACAATGTGTACACAGTAATAGCAATTGAAAACTATAAATTCATTTTGTTACCTTACAGGAGTTTAAGAAGAAAGTGTAATATCCTTTGCCTTCCTCTCCGTGGAAGACATTCCCTAATTTTCTACGTACAATAGAAAGTGAAAAAAAGTTAGGAAATTGACCAAAATTAAGTCAATTTGTATGTAAAATGTGATGAGAACAGAAGTAAATAGACAGTTGACGACTGGAAATAGAAATCGAGCAAAGGATGTTGAGCATTGTATCTTTTAGGTAACCAGTTCAAGTGGATTATCTGATCTGAAGAAATGGGGATTTATAGCGGAGAAAAATGGTTGTCAACCGTCGCCAGTTTACGGAGGAAAAAATTTGAACTTTCCATATTTGAAAGGATTTGCTGAAAAATTTGGAATCCATCAACAAAAATTATCCAAAGAAAAAAAATGGGTCAGACCATATTCAGGAAATGGAGAAAAAAAATGGGTCAGACCATATTCAGGAAATGGAGAAAAAAAATGGGTCAGACCATATTCAGGAAATGGAGAAGAAGTATGTTATGCCCCCACTAGGTAGAACTACACCCCAAAAGCTAGCTCAAAGGGGTAGGGTGCCTAATGAGTTATATAGTCATCACCCGTACCATATTAGGTGATGTGGGACATTACATTCCACCACGCTTCCAAAGTCCGACGCCCACGTCGGCGCTCTATGGCCACTAACATCGCCCATACAATGTCAATGACCAACCGAGTGACGCCACACCCATACATGTCGTCCATGCCCATACATGTCGCCAACGGGTTTCGAACTTTTTCTATCGTGATGACTGATTGACATGAAAATATGTTTATTTTATACTCTTATATTTTATCTTTTGTATATAAATAAATATTACTTGGGTATTATTTTGTCACTTTTACAGATATGCCGATTAAGCCACATACAGTCAGGAAAATGGAAAAATAAGGATCAAAATACTGTATATTTATATATGAAGACTTGCAGATGAAGATTTCACATCAGATTGCTTTTTGGACAAGAAAATAATTGGTAGAAGGGCTATGCACATCACAAATCAATGAAGAAGTGTCAAGAAAGCAAGAGGAAAAGAGGAAAGGCCCAAATTTGCTAGCTTTAACTAAGGCCCATTTGTGATTCTCATTGTAAACTCTTTTGTGATTTGCCTAAGGCCCATTTGTGATTGTATTAGGGTTGGGGTTAGGGTTGGCTATCTAACCTATAAATACCTATGTAATTTCATTGTAGCCACCATCCCATTTTCTATCTTCTTCTCCATTAACAAAGTTCTTCTTCTTCTTCTTCTTATTTTCTGCAATTTTTTTATTTTCTTAACAATTAGTGTGCTACACAATTAGATTTGGTAGAACACTATTTGTATTTTGCACTTATTTCATTAGTGATTAATCGTTTGATTAGTTTCAACGATAATCCTAATTTTATTTCTGTTGTTATTTCTATTCTGCACTTTTATTTTCTGCATTTTTCTCTTGTTTTGCAATTTACTTTCATTAGTGATTAATCGTTTGATTAGATTCAACGATAATCCTAATTGTTGCAATTTCAACTGTTCTATGTTTAACCAAATCTCAAAAGTCATCTAACTCGCCCACGAAATTCTATAAATAATAATATTTAATTTACCTCCCTGTGATTCGACCAGCATACTACACGATCTGTGCGCTTGCAGAATTTATTACATAAATTGCGCTTTTCTAATTCATAGAAAAGTGCCGATCAAGTTTTTGGCGCCGTTGCTGGGGAGGTAACGATTAAATTTTATTATTTGTTTAATTTCCGATTCGTGTTAGTTTTTATTCATATTTTCCTTTTGTGTTCTTGTACATATATTAAAAAAAAATCTTGATTGGTTAGATTTGGTATTTTTCAATTATACCATAATCTTCCAAATAAGAAAAAAAGCCTTGCATTTTTTTTTATTGATTACTTTCCTGCTTTAACTTTCTTTCCATTTTTTTTTCCTCTCATTTGTTTCTTTCCTATTCTCCTTTTTTTCTTTCAACATTAAAAATAAAAATAAAAAGAATAAGGTCATAAAAAGTTTCTTCTTTTCAATTCTTTCCTTGTTGTATGTAACAACCCGCATTCTACGCATCGGAGGATCGTAGAATATTTATTTCTTTCTCATACTAAGTCGTAGGGTCATGTAGAGTTGAGAAACGACTATTGGGGTAATTTACCATGTTCATGATTTTCGTCGATTTTTAAATGACCATTTTGCCACTAGCCGATCTTGTTTCGTCCATAACTTTTGACTGGAAAAGAATTTTGACCTGAAACCACTTCCATTAGCTTCGGATGATGGTTTCTCTTTCCGTAGAGTGGTCATAATAGCCAAACGGACTTACCGTTTGGGAGATATGGCTGAATTAAGGTTTTAAGGGTTAATTTCAGCTAATTGGGCTTAATTGGGTGGTTAACAGCAAGGCCCATAAGGGGGATTTCGGGATTGGGGCTATATAAGGGCTGATTAGGGTTAGGAAACATTCCTTTAGTCATTTTTCCAGCCACCACTTCCATTCTTAGAACCCTAATAATGGCCTCCAACCTCTAAAACACCCCAAATCACTTTCTACTTGAAGATTGAGATTAGCAACATCAAATCAAGGGAGATCTTCACCAAATCAAGATTAGAGCTGCTGTTTTGCATCGGGATCTTCACCAAATCAGAGATTTATTTCAGATCTAAGTTTTGTTTGTGCCTAAGGTGAGTGATTAGCTTGCTTTTTCACTAATTATGGCTAGTTATGGTAATTAGCGAAAATTAGCGAAAGTAGGGCTCATAAAAATCTAGAAAAATTCCTAAAATTCTAAAACATCATTTTATGCCTCTGATATGAATTTGGGTTAATTTCGACTAATTTTGCTAATCCCGGATTTTAGGGGATTAAGGGGTAATTAGTGATAATTAGCGAATTTATGCATGATTAACATCTGGAAAAATATTCAGAAATTCTTAAATATTGTTTTAGACCTCTGTTAGAAAATTTGGCTAATTTGGATAAGATTTGCTAATTATATGCTTAAACATGATTAAGAGGGATTTAGGGAAAATATGGGGTTTTTGCCATGTTTGATCCATTTTAATCTATCATATTGATGTTTTGGTGTTTGAGATTACTTCTACCCTTGCTATGACTTTGTGGTATGCTTTGTGATTGATTAGAATACTTAGAATGCTCAAAGACGCCGTCGTATGGTGCAAAATCGTCGCTGGAAGTTGCAGGAGAAATGAGCAAGACCCGGATCGGATCGCCCATTCCTCCCACGACCCGAACCGATCGTGGTTAGACCCACGAATCCGAACTGATGCAGTGCTACGCCCCAAACTGAAGTACCCCAACCCGGATCACGAATGGGTTTCACGAACCGATCCGATGGAAGCTTCACCACGTTCCGACCTGAAGCATGGCCATGATCCGAAGAGGAAGGAACTTGTCACGAACCGATCCGTGGCGATGGACATGAAGACCCCGACCCGACCCGCTGGGGATGTTGGCGACCTGAACCGCCTTCAGGTGTTGACCACGATCCGATGGTAAGCGCGATCCGAACCGAACCACCCAGGGTAGCACGATCTGAGGAGAAGAACTGAAGGAAGACCGATCCGGATGAAGATGAAGACTATAACCTGAGATGCAAAGGTATTCCAAATAAGAAGTTGGAGCTCAGGATCCAGTTGGGAACCAATGAGTTCACTTCATGATTGGACTTTGCTGCGGGACGTGTGCTAAGGGGTTGTCGATGTCTATGACTTTGGATCACTATGTATGGGAGGTATGTGGACGGATTCTGGCCCACAGTGGCATGGGTACGACTAAAGAGCTACATACCAATGAAGTGGGGTCATTTGAAAGGTTTGGACATGATCCCATGGGGTAAGCTTGGTGGTAGTAGTAGTCGTACAAGTCGAATTCCGTCATTACCTCAAGGGTCTAGTGATCGAAGAAGTGGACATCGTATGCTTTACGCACTGAGTGAGAGATATGAGGATGGTTGCTATGTTTGATTTCTTGCCATCACTATGACATGCACACCCCACCCCCGTATGTTTACACACCATGTGTTAGTGGCATCCTAGAGTATTGTACAGTATGTAGTACTAACTCTTTGGTTGCAGGTCCAGGTTCAGGTATGATTTAGTATACCTGTTATTGTTCTGTTTATGCTTGCTACCACTCATACCAGACTGATGTCTGACCTAGAGTTTTATGTTTCTTCTTATTACTCTGGGTGCTCACACGAGCAGACTAGAGACAGGTAGGAAGGTATGTACGAGTAGGGGATCCGAAGACGAGCAGGAGGCTCCTACGTATTATCTACATATTTTCTCCCCGTGTCGCTGGCGGTTACTACTTGGGCATTAGTAGTGTACCTCCCTTATCTTGCTTTTGCTTTTTGAGACAGTTTAAAAGTTGTAATAATGTTGGCTTTGGATCATAAGCTGTATTTGGATTTTCCGCTGCTTTGATAGTTTATTTTTAGCTGATGCACTGTCTCACCTGTTTTGTGTCAAGTATATGTTATGGTTATATTTTATTCCATGCGCTGTGAGACATATTACAGGTTCCTTATTTGGTTCATTCTCTTCTTTCCTTTCTTTGGCGACCGTTCCGTGTTAACTGGACATGTGTACAGCGCACAATTGGAGGAAATGTCGGTTGGTGCGGGGCGGGCCGTCACATTTGGTATCAGAGCTCTAGGTTGGGTAGTTCACCTAGGGAAAGACACTAGGGGGAGATAGTACGTATATGAGAGCACGTATTTGTGATTACTTTGGTTTTCAAAAGCTATATATATATACTATTAGTAGTATAAGGATGAAATCGTACTGCACTGGCACCACTATGGTTGGCAACACTATGGAGATGGTTAATCGTTTTCTCTTTACAGATTTGACGATGAGCCGAGGAAGAGGTGTTGGCAGAGGGGCCAATAATGGGAATGCTCCTTACATGAGGGCTATGTTTACTAATCTCATGAGAGAGATGCTTGTGGATATTCAGAGAGCGGCTCCTAATGTTGCTAATGATGGTGGTGTACCCGTGCAGGCGCCTAGGGTCGATTTCGCCAAGTTGAGTAAGGATTACACTAATCTTGGTGGAAAGCCGTTTCACGGAACGGAGTCGGCCACGGATGTTCAGGACTGGTTGGATAGCTGTGATCGTATCTTTGACGACTTGGGTATCGAGGATGCGATGAAGAGAAGGCTAGCGTCTCATCAGCTGCAAGGGCGAGTGATGAATTGGTGGAATGCTATTAGGGCAGCCACACCAGAAGATCAAGTTATTTGGGATCAGTTTAAGGTTCGCTTTAGCGACAAGTTGATCCCAGCTGCTCAGAAGTCAGAATTGTTTAAGAAATTTTTGGAGCTTAAGCAGAATGGTAGGGCAGTCTCGGACTATATTGCTGAGTTCGACATTTTGTCGAAGTACGGATTATCTCTTATCGATACTGCTGAGAAGAAGAATGAGAAGTTCATTACTGGACTGGATAGTTACTTAGGGGAGAGGCTTATTAACCACATCGATGAGACTTTTGAATCGATTATTGGGAAAGCTTTGAGGTCAAAGAGTCTTTACCCTAAGCCGAAGACTGGAGTTGTTGTTGCATCTGCGGAAGGTCCAAAGCCGCAAGCAGGCGGTGGAGGCAAGAATAACACCCAGAACAAGAGGAAGCAGAATCAAGCTAAGGACGGCCAAAAGAAAAGCAAGAAGGATGTTGAGTGCTTCAGCTGTGGAAAGAATGGCCATTATGCTAAAGAGTGTCGGGCCAAGTCAGTGGATAAGAAGTGCTTCAACTGTGGCCAAGCGGGACATTTCAAGGACAAGTGTCCACAACCTTTGAAAGAGAATCAGATTGTGAAAGCATATGCTATTAGTGTTGTTCCTTCTTCGTCGAATGCCCCAACTGCGGCGGAGAAAGGAAAGGGAGTCGTCATTCATGGTATGCTTTCTATTTCTGATGTACCTGTTCGAGTTTTGTTTGATACCGGAGCTTCCCGTTCCTTCATATCTAGTGACCTGGTAGATAGGTTGGGACTGGAACCCGAGATAGTCGATAGACCTTTGGTTGTGACGAACCCGATCGGTGGTTCGACTAACCTTAGCATGATTTGTCGCAATTTGGTCTTATCGAGTCATGGATGTATGTTTGTTTGTGATTGCTTTGTTTTGGGCTTTACTGGGTATGGCATTATATTGGGAGTCGATTGGCTCCAAAGATACGGGGTGGTGGTAGACTGTGAGGGCTTTTTGGTGACAGTTAGAGCGGACGATGGGCGGAGGGTAGTGTGTGGTAGTCTACCTAGTGATGGGGTAATGGGTAGTTTTGTAAATTCCCTCGACATCCCGCATGATGAGTTGTCAGTTGTGCCCGTGGTTGGCCAGTACCCGGACATCTTCGAGGAAGTGACCGGACTTCCACCACTCCGAGAGATTGAGTTCCGTATTGATTTAGTGAAAGATGCCAGACCTATAGTGATGCCACTTCGTCGTATGGCACCGAGGGAGCAGCGAGAGCTTGGGGTGCAAGTTAGCGATCTTTTGAGGAAGGGATTTATTAGAAGAAGTGTTTCCGAGTGGGGAGCACCAGTTGTGTTCGCCACTAAGGCAGATGGTTCCCTTCGTTTGTGTGTGGATTATCGCGAGTTAAATAAAGTGACAAGGAAGAATAAGTATCCTCTTCCAAGGATAGATTATTTGTTTGATCAACTAGAAGGAGCAAGAGTGTTCTCCCAGTTGGACCTCGCGACAGGATTTCATCATTTCGAGTAGCAGCTGAGAGTATAGCTTAAACGGCTTTTAGGACGCCGTTTGGATTTTATGAGTGGTTGGTCATGCCATTCGGGCTGACCAATGCGCCAGCATACTTCGTGGATCTTATGAATAGGGTATTCAGAGATCAATTGAATAAGTTTGTCCTTGTGTTCGTGGACGATATCCTTGTTTATTCGAGGATAGAAGAGGAACACAAGGAACATTGGAGGATAGTGTTGGAGGTGTTGAGAAAGCACCAATTGAAAGCGAAGTTTTCTAAGTGTCACTTCTGGAGCAGGGAAGTCAGATTCTTGGGCCATGTTGTTTCAGAGAATGGTATTGCCGTGGACCCTGCAAATGTGGCTACGGTACAGGATTGGTCTACGCCCAAGAATGCAACAGACCTAAGAAGTTTCTTGGGGTTAGCTGGATATTATCGTAAGTTTATCCAAGACTTCTCCAAGATAGCGGCACCGTTGACTCAGTTGACTAATAAGAATCAAGCCTTCGTTTGGGACGTAGTATGTGAGAAAGCATTCAAGAGTCTAAAGGAAAAGTTGACGTGTGCGCCAGTGTTGGTCATCCCTAAAGGGAATGAAGAGATGACGGTATACACGGATGCTTGTGGTACCGGACTAGGTGCTGTATTGATGCAAGGAGGTAGGGTAGTAGCTTATGCTAGTCGACAACTGAAGCCGCATGAGAAAAGGTATTCTATCCATGATTTGGAATTAGCAGCGATCGTATTTGCGCTGAAGATGTGGAGACATTATCTCTTGGAGAAAGATTCGAGTTGTTTACCGATCATAAATCGTTAAAGTATCTTTTCTCTCAGAAAGATCTAAATCTCCATCAGCAAAGATGGTTAGAGTTTTTGGCTTCCTATGATTTTAATATCGCATACACACCAGGAAAGGGCAATGAGGTAGCTGATGCCTTGAGTAGGAGACATTCCAGCTTAGGGGCTATGTTTCTTGAATGGAAGCAACTGAAGTATATCGCAGGGTATGATTTCAGACCAAAGTGCGAATTGGATCCAGAGATGTTAGCTAGTTTGACGATCAGACCCACTTTGATTGAGCGGATTGGTTCCAGTCAAAGGAACGATCCTAACTTATTGGAAATCATCTCCAAGTTAAAGACAGGAATCATAGAGGAGATGAATTTGTATGGGCTTGATCGAGAAGGATGGCTCCGAAAGAATGGAAGACTGGTTGTACCCAATGTCAATGGCTTGAGAGATGAAGTGCTTAGAGAATGTCATCACTCAAAACTGACTATACACCCCGGTGGTAACAAGATGTATCGAGACATGAAACAGACTTACTACTGGGAAGGGATGAAAAGAGACGTTGGGAAGTTTATATCCAAGTGCATGAATTGCCAGCTAGTTAAAGTCGAGCAAAAGAAGCCTAGTGGGTTTTTGCAACCATTAGAAATTCCCGAATGGAAATGGGAACAAGTATCGATGGATTTCATTGATGGTTTACCAAGGACTAGATCGGGATATGATAGCATTTGGGTAATTGTAGATCGATTGACCAAGAGCGCAAGGTTTATACCAGTCAAGTCAAACAGAACTGCAGCTAAGTTAGCAGAATTATATATGAAGTGGGTAGTGAGATTTCATGTAGTACCCAAAGGCATTGTGAGTGACCGAGATCCGTTGTTTACTAGTGGATTTTGGAAAAGCTTACAAGAGGCTCTAGGGTCAGAACTACATCTCAGTACCGCATATCATCCTCAAACCGACGGTCAGACAGTGAGGGTAAATCAAATATTGGAAGATCTCTTGAGAACTTGTATATTGGATTTTGATGGATCATGGGATGACCATTTGCATCTAGTAGAGTTTGCATATAATAATAGTTACCAATCCAGTATTGGTATGGCTCCATATGAAGCTTTGTACGGGAGACCGCGCAACTCACCATCATGTTGGATAGAAACCGGTGAAAAGTTTGTGCTTGGACCAGATATGATAAGAGAAACTTCAGATAAGATTAAGGTCATTCAACAACGAATGAAGGCTGCTCAAGATAGGCAGAAGAGTTATGCTGATAAGAGGAGAAGAGACTTAAAATTCTCCGTCGGTGACTTGGTGTTTGTCAAGATTTCTCCATTAAAGAGCGTGATTCGATTTGGTAGGAGAGGCAAGTTAGCACCAAGATTTGTTGGTCCATTCCAAGTTCTCGAGCAAGTGGGGAATTTGGCATATAGAGTTGACTTACCAGAGAAGATGGCGGGAGTTCACAACGTATTTCATGTTTCCTAGCTAAGAAAGTTCGTTCACGACCCAGATATGACTATTTCACCTGATCAGTTAGAGGACTTCGAAGTAGAACCCGAGGCGGTTGGGAACTGCAAGCCGATTCGTATTGTTGGGAATGATACGAAGCAACTTCGAAAGAAGACGGTGAAGCTAGTCAAGGTTCAGTGGGGCGAGAACGAGAATGATTGTACTTGGGAGACAGAGGAGAGCATTAGGAAGACGTATCCAGAAATCTTTGCCTGGTAAGATTTTTCTTTACGATTTAGTTATTCTGCATGCTAGGATAGACTTGTTTTTCTTATGTTGCATGATTGATTGTTGTTTTATGGCTGATAGGCATGCGGGACTCTTTGTGTATTTTGATTAGGGAATTTCGGGGGCGAAATTTCTTAAGGGGGGAAGAATGTAACAACCCGCATTCTACGCATCGGAGGATCGTAGAATATTTATTTCTTTCTCATACTAAGTCGTAGGGTCATATAGAGTTGGGAAACGACTATTGGGGTAATTTACCATGTTCATGATTTTCGTCGATTTTTAAATGACCATTTTGCACCTAGCTGATCTTGTTTCGTCCATAACTTTTGACTGGAAAAGAATTTTGACCTGAAACCACTTCCATTAGCTTCGGATGATGGTTTCTCTTTCCGTAGAGTGGTCATAACAGCCAAACGGACTTACCGTTTGGGAGATATGGCTGAATTAAGGTTTTAAGGGTTAATTTCAGCTAATTGGGCTTAATTGGGTGGTTAACAGCTAGGCCCATAAGGGGGATTTCGGGATTGGGGCTATATAAGGGCTGATTAGGGTTAGGAAACATTCGTTTAGTCATTTTTCCAGCCACCACTTCCATTCTTAGAACCCTAATAATGGCCTCCAACCTCTAAAACACCCCAAATCACTTTCTACTTGAAGATTGAGATTAGCAACATCAAATCAAGGGAGATCTTCACCAAATCAAGATTAGAGCTGCTGTTTTGCATCGGGATCTTCACCAAATCAGAGATTTATTTCAGATCTAAGTTTTGTTTGTGGCTAAGGTGAGTGATTAGCTTGCTTTTTCACTAATTATGGCTAGTTATGGTAATTAGCGAAAATTAGCGAAAGTAGGGCTCAGAAAAATCTAGAAAAATTCCTAAAATTCTAAAACATCATTTTATGCCTCTGATATGAATTTGGGTTAATTTCGACTAATTTTGCTAATCCCGGATTTTAGGCGAATAAGGGGTAATTAGTGATAATTAGCGAATTTATGCATGATTAAAATCTGGAAAAATATTCAGAAATTCTTAAATATTGTTTTAGACCTCTGTTAGAAAATTTGGCTAATTTGGATAAGATTTGCTAATTATATGTTTAAACATGATTAAGAGGGATTTAGGGAAAATATGGGGTTTTTGCCATGTTTGATCCATTTTAATCGATCATATTGATGTTTTGGTGTTTGAGGTCACTTCTACTTGTTGCTATGACTTTGTGGTATGCTTTGTGATTGATTAGAATACTTAGAATGCTCAAAGACGCCGTCGTATGGTGCAAAATCGCCGCTGGAAGTTGCAGGAGAAATGAGCAAGACCCGGATTTGGATCGCCCATTCCACCCACGACCCGAACCGATCGTGGTTAGACCCACGAATCCGAACTGATGCAGTGCTACGCCCCAAACTGACGTACCCCAACCCGGATCGCGAATCGGTTTCACGAACCGATCCGATGGAAGCTTCACCACGTTCCGACCTGAAGCATGGCCACAATCCGAAGAGGAAGGAACTTGTCACGAACCGATCTGTGGCGATGGACTTGAAGACCCCGACCCGACCCACTGGGGATGTTGGCGACCCGAACCGCCTTCAGGTGGTGACCACGATCCGATGGTAAGCGTGATCCGAACCGAACCTGTGACGGCCCGCCCCGCACCAACCGACATTTACTCCAATTGTGCGCTGTACACATGTCCAATTGGCACGGAACGGTCGCCAAAGAAAAGAAAGAAAGAAAGAAAGAAAGAAGATGAACCAAACAAAGAACCTGTAATATGTCTCACAGTGCATGGAATAAAATATAATAACCAACATATACTTGACATAAAACAGATGAGACAGTGCAAAAGCTGAAAACTTGAACTAACATCATCAGAGTAGCGGAAATCAAATACAACTTATTACAACTTCAAAATACTGTCTCTAAGATAAACAAAATAGGTATGCTACTAATGCCCAAAGTAGATACCGATCACGACACAGGGAGAATAACTATCTAGCATACGTGGAGCCTCCTGCTCGTCTTCAGTCCATCTACTCGTGCACTACCAGCTATCCATGTCTTTAGTCTGCTCGTGTGAGCACCCAGAGTAATAAGAAGAAACATAAAACTCTGGGTCAGACATAAGTCTGGTATGAGTGGTAGCAAGCATAAACAGAATAACAACAGGTATACTAAACAATACCTGAACCTGGACCTGCAACCAAAGAGTTAGTACTACACGGTACAATACTCTAGGATGTCATTAACACATGGTGTAAGTATACGGGGGTGGGGATGTGTATGTCAAACAATCAAGCATAGCAACCATCCTCACATCTCTCACTCAGTGCGTAAAGCATACGATATTCACTACTTTGTTCACCACATCCATTTGGGTCATGCCGGTACCCCCGAACGACTATTGCTATGACCAAACTTCCCTGGTCTATAGTCAATAACCCTACCTAGTCCACACATCCCTGGCTCTAGGTCAAAAGGGTCAACTCAGTCCACACTTCCCTGGCTCTGGTTGTTCTACATACCCCTTCTCTTTAACGGTGAATCAAAGTTATGGATATCGATAACTCCTTTACACACGTCCCGCAGCAAAGTCCAATCACGAAGTGAACTCATTGGTTCCTACCTGGATTCTGAGCTCGAACTTCCGTTTGAACTACCTTTGCATCTCGGGTTATGGATCTCCATCGGATCGGTCTTCATCTTGCCTCGGATCGCGGTTCGTCCTCCCCCTTCTCGTGTCGGTTCGTGACCCCCATCTCGTGACGGTTCGGATCGCCTGCCTCCTTCACGTGACGCGGCTCGGTTCGTGGCGCCTCCCTCCTTCTCTTCCAGTTCGGATCGTGCTCCACCATCTCGCGACGCGGTTCGGCTTCAAGCCTTCTCTCCATCGGATCGTGAGCTCCTCTCCAGGTTGGACCATGGTCTTCACGTTGTGACTCCAAGCTTTGGCACATGGCGCGTGGCGCGGTTCGTGACGCGTGGCGTGAGGACGGGTCGTGATACATGGGGGCGAACCGATCCCTGTAGAAATTCCTGCAACCTTCCAGCGACTGTTTATTCGCCTCTCGACGGCGTTTTCGACCATTCTAACTATTGAAATCAATTGCAAAACATACCAAAGAGTCATAGCAACACATACAAGTGACCTCAAACACTAAAACATCAATATGATAGGATAAAAAGGATCAAACATAGCCCAAAACTCCATTTTTCCCTTAAGCATATATGAGCATAACTAATGACATGATTTGCAAAACTTAACCAAATTGACCCAAACTCATATCAGAGGTCTAAACCATTATTTATGAATTTATGAACATTTTTCCAAAATTTATTTTCGTCTAAAAACGCTAATTAGCACTAATCACCCCCAAATAACCATAATTAGTGCAAAAGCAAGCTAATCACTCACCTTAGCCACAAATAAACTTAAATCTGAAATAAATCTCTGATTTGGTGAAGATTACAAGGTGTTGTAGCAGCTCTAATCCCGATTTGGTGTTGATTTGCTTTGATTTGATGTTGCTAATCTCAATCTTCAAGTTGTGAGTGATTTGGAGTGGTTTAGAGGTTGGAGGCCATTAATAGGGTTTTGAGAAATGAAATGGTGGCTGGAAAAATGACTAAAAGGATGTTTTCTAACCCTGATCAGCCCTTATATAGCCCCAATCCCGAAATCCCCCATTGGGCCTAGTGGCTAGTCACCCGGTTTGGCCCAATTGTGTAGTTTTTCTACTTCTGAAACTTAATTCAGCCCTACAGCCCAAACGGTAAGTCCGTTTTCCACATGTGACCACTCTACGGAAAGGTAAACCATCATTCGGAGCCAATGGAAGTGGTTTCAGGTCAAAATTCTTTTTCATTCAAAAGTTATGACCAAAACAAACTCAGCTAGGGGCAAAAAGGTCATTTAAAAATCGACAAAAATCATGAACATGGTAAATTACCCCAATAGTCATTCCCCAACTCTACATGACCATACGACTTAGTATGAAGAAGAAATAAATATTCTACGATCCTCCGATGCGTAGAATGCGGGTCGTTACATTCTTCCCCCTTAAGAAATTTCGTCCCCGAAATTCCTTAATCAAAACACACAAAGGATCCCGCATGCCTATCAGCCATAAAACAATAATCAAACATGCAAAACAAGCAAAACAAGTCTATCCTAGCATGCGGAATAACTAAATCGTAAAGAAAAATCTTACCAGGCAAAGAGTTCTGGATGCGTCTTCCTAATGCTCTCCTCTGTCTCCCAAGTACAATCATTCTCGTTCTCGCCCCACTGAACCTTGACCAGCTTCACCGCCTTTCTTCGAAGTTGCTTCGTATCATTCCCAACAATACGAATCGGCTTGCGGTTCCCAACCGTCTCGGGCTCTACTTCGAAGCCCTCTAACTGATCCGGTGAAATAGTCGTATCAGGGTCGTGAACGAACTTCCTCAACTGGGAAACATGAAATACGTTGTGAACTCCGGCCATCTTCTCTGGTAAGTCAACTCTATATGCCAAATTCCCAACTTCCTCGAGAACTTGAAAAGGACCCACAAATCTTGGTGTTAACTTGCCTCTCCTTCCAAACCGAATCACGCTCTTTAATGGAGAAATTTTGACAAACACCAAGTCGTCGACGGAGAACTTCAAGTCTCTTCTCCTCTTATCAGCATAACTCTTCTGCCTATCTTGAGCAGACTTCATTCGTTGTTGAATAATCTTAATCTTATCTGAAGTCTCTCTTATTACATCTGGTCCAAGTACAAACTTCTCACCGGTCTCTATCCAACATGATGGTGAGTTGCACGGTCTCCCGTACAAAGCTTCATATGGAGCCATAACGATACTGGACTGGTAACAATTATTATATGCAAACTCTACTAGATGCAAATGGTCATCCCATGATCCACCAAAATCCAATATACAAGCCCTCAAGAGATTTTCCAATATTCGATTCACCCTCTCTGTCTGACCATCGGTTTGAGGATGATACGCGGTACTGAGATGTAATTCTGATCCTAAAGCCTCTTGTAAGCTCTTCCAAAATCCACTAGTAAACAACGGATCTCGGTCACTCACAATGCCT
Source organism: Allium sativum (assembly GCA_030737875.1). NCBI lineage: Eukaryota > Viridiplantae > Streptophyta > Magnoliopsida > Asparagales > Amaryllidaceae > Allium > Allium sativum. The sequence continues at coordinate 8,900,718 of CM060912.1, forward strand.
TTGGGTACTCCATGATATCTCACTACCCACTTCATATATAGTTCTGCTAACTTAGCTGCAGTTCTGTTCGATTTAACTGGTATAAATCTTGCGCTCTTAGTCAGTCGATCTACAATTACCCAAATGCTATCATATCCCGATCTAGTCCTTGGCAAACCATCAATGAAATCCATCGATACTTGTTCCCATTTCCATTCGGGAATTTCTAATGGTTGTAAAAATCCACTAGGCTTCTTTTGCTCGGCTTTAACTAGCTGGCAATTCATGCATTTGGATATAAACTTCCCAATGTCTCTTTTCATCCCTTCCCAGTAGTAAGTCTGCTTCATGTCTCGATACATCTTGTTACCACCAGGATGTATGGTTAGTTTCGAGTGATGACATTCTCTAATACTTCATTCCTCAAGCCATTGACATTGGGTACAACTAGTCTTCCATCCTTTCGGAGCCATCCTTCTTGATCAAGCCCATACAAGTTCGTATCTTCCTCATTTCCCATCTCTAGCTTGGAAATGATTTCCAATAGGTTAGGATCGTTCCTCTGACTGGAACCAATCCGCTCGATCAAAGTGGGTCTGATCGTCAAACTAGCTAACATTTCTGGATCCAATTCGCACTTGGGTCTGAAATCATATCCCGCGATATATTCCAGTTGCTTCCATTCAAGAAACATAGCCCCTAGGCTAGCATGTCTCCTACTCAAGGCATCAGCTACCGCATTACCCTTTCCTGGTGTGTATGCGATATCAAAATCATAAGAAGCCAAAAACTCTAACCATCTTTGCTAACGAAGATTCAGATCCTTCTGAGAGAAAAGATACTTTAACGATTTATGATCGGTAAACAGCTCGAATCTTTCCCCCAAGAGATAATGTCTCCACATCTTCAGCGAAAATACGATCGCCGCTAATTCCAAATCATGGATAGGATACCTTCTCTCATGCGGCTTTAGTTGCCGACTAGCATACGCTACTACCCTACCTCCTTGCATCAATACTGCACCTAGCCCGGTAACACAGGCATCCGTGTATACCGTCATCTCTTCATTCCCTTTTGGAATGACTAACACGGGCGCACGCGTCAACTTTTCCTTTAGACTCTTGAATGCATTTTCACACACTCCATCCCAGACGAAGGCTTGATTCTTCTTAGTCAGCTGAGTCAACGGTGCCGCTGTCTTGGAGAAGTCTTGGATAAATTTACGATAATATCCAGCTAATCCCAAGAAACTTCTTACGTCTGTTGCATTCTTGGGCGTAGACCAATCCTGTACCGTAGCCACCTTTGCAGGGTCCACGGCAATACCATTCTCAGAAACAACATGACCCAAGAATCTCACTTCCCTCCTCCAGAAGTGACACTTATAGAACTTTGCTTTCAATTGGTGTTTTCTCAACACCTCCAACACTACTCTCAAATGTTTCTTGTGTTCCTCCTTGGTCCTTGAGTAAACAAGAATATCATCCATGAACACAAGAACAAACTTATTTAATTGGTCTCTGAATACTCTATTCATAAGATCCACGAAGTATGCTGGTGCATTGGTCAACCCAAGCGGCATGACCAACCACTCATAAAATCCAGAGGGCGTCCGAAATGCCGTTTTAGCTATACTATCAGCTGCTACTCGAAGTTGATGAAATCCTGTCGCGAGGTCTAACTGGGAGAACACTCTTGCTCCTTCCAACTGATCAAACAAATCAACTATCCGCGGTAGAGGATACTTATTCTTCCTCGTTACCTTATTCAACTCGCGATAGTCCACGCACAAACGAAGGGAACCATCTGCCTTAGTGGCAAACACAACTGGTGCTCCCCACTCGGAACACTTCTTCTAATAAATCCCTTCTTCAAAAGATCGCTTACTTGCACCTCGAGCTCTTGCTGTTCTCGTGGTGCCATACGACGAAGTGGCATCACTATAGGTCTGGCATCTTTCACTAAATCAATACGGAACTCAATCTCTCGGTGTGGTGGAAGTCCGGTCACTTCCTCGAAGATGTCCGGGTACTGGCCAACCACGGGCACAACTGACAACTCATCATGCGGGATGTCGAGGGAATTTACAAAACTAGCCATTACACCATCACTAGGTAGACTACCAAACACTACCCTCCGCCCATCATCCGCTCTAACTGTCACCAAAAAGCCCTCACAGTCCACCACCACCCCGTATCTTTGGAGCCAATCGACTCCCAAAATAATGCCATACCCAGTAAAGCCCAAAACAAAGCAATCAAAAACAAACAAACATCCATGACTCGATAAGACCACATTACGACAGATCATACTGAGGTTTGTTGAACCACTAATCGGGTTCGTCACAGCTAATGGTCTATCGACTAACTCGGGTTCCAATCCCAACCTATCTACCAGGTCACTAGATATGAAGGAATGGGAAGCCCCGGTATCAAACAAAACTCCAACAGGAAGATCATAAATGGAAAGCATACCTTGAATGACGACTCCCTTTCCTTTCTCCGCCGCAGTTGGGGCATTCGACGAAGAAGGAACAACATTGATGGCATATGCTTTCACAATCTGATTCTCTTTCAAAGGTTGCGGACACTTGTCCTTAAAATGTCTCGCTTGACCACAGTTGAAGCACTTCTTTTCTACTGGCTTGGACCGACAATCCTTTGCATAATGGCCCTTCTTTCCACAGTTGTAGCACTCAACATCCTTCTTGCTTTTCTTCTGGCCATCCTTAGCTTGGTTTTGCTTCCTTTTATTCTGGGAGTTATTCTTGCCTCCACCGCTTGCTTGCGGCTTTGGCCCTTCCGCAGATGCAGCAACAACCCCAGTCTTCGGCTTAGGGTAAAGACTCTCTGACCTCAAAGCTTTCCCCACTATCGACTCAAACGTCTCATCGATGTGGTTAATCAGCCTCTCCCCTAAGTATTCATCCAAACCAGTGATGAACTTCTCATTCTTCTTCTCGGGAGTATCGATTAGAGATAACCCATACTTCGACAAAGTGTCGAACTCAGCAACGTATTCCGATACTGCCCTTCCATTCTGCTTAAGCTCCAAGAACTTCCTGAACAATTCAGACTTCTGAGCAGCTGGGATGTACTTGTCGCTAAAGCGAGCTTTAAACTGATCCCAAGTAACTTGATCTTCTGGTGTGGCTGCCCTAATAGCATTCCACCAATTCATCGCTCGTCCTTGCAGCTGACGAGACGCTAACCTTCTCTTCATCGCATCCTCGATACCCAAGTCGTCGAAGATACGGTCACAGCTATCCAACCAATCCTGAACATCCGTGGCCGACTCTGTTCCGTGGAACGGCTTTCCACCAAGATTAGTGTAATCCTTACTCAGCTTGGCGAAATCGACCCTAGGCGCTTGCACCGCTACACCTCCAGCATTGGCAACATTAGGAGCCTCCCTCTGAATATCCACAAGCATCTCTCTCATGAGGTTGGTAAACATAGCCCTCATGTCAGGGGGATTCCCATTATTAGCCCCTCTACCAGCACCTCTTCCTCGGCTCATCGTCAAATCTGTTTAAGAGAAAACGATTAACCATCTCCACAGTGGTGCTAGTGCAGTGCAACGCAACTTCACCCTTAAACATACTAATACTATATATATAGATATAGCTTTTGAAAACCAAAATAGTCACAAATACACGCTCTCATATACGTACTATCTCTCCCTAGTGTCTTTCCCTAGGTGAACTACGCAACCTAGAGCTCTGATACCAAATGTGACGGCCCGCCCCGCACCAACCGACATTTACTCCAATTGTGCGCGGTACACATGTCCAATTGGCACGGAACGGTCGCCAAAGAAAAGAAAGAAAGAAAGAAAGAAAGAAAGAAGATGAACCAAACAAAGAACCTGTAATATGTCTCACAGCGCATGGAATAAAATATAATAACCAACATATACTTGACATAAAACAGATGAGACAGTGCAAAAGCTGAAAACTTGAACTAACATCATCAGAGTAGCGGAAATCAAATACAGCTTATTACAACTTCAAAATACTGTCTCTAAGATAAACAAAATAGGTATGCTACTAATGCCCAAAGTAGATACCGATCACGACACAGGGAGAATAACTATCTAGCATACGTGGAGCCTCCTGCTCGTCTTCAGTCCATCTACTCGTGCACTACCAGCTATCCATGTCTCTAGTCTGCTCGTGTGAGCACCCAGAGTAATAAGAAGAAACATAAAACTCTGGGTCAGACATAAGTCTGGTATGAGTGGTAGCAAGCATAAACAGAATAACAACAGGTATACTAAACAATACCTGAACCTGGACCTGCAACCAAAGAGTTAGTACTACACGGTACAATACTCTAGGATGTCATTAACACATGGTGTAAGTATACGGGGGTGGGGATGTGTATGTCAAACAATCAAGCATAGCAACCATCCTCACATCTCTCACTCAGTGCGTAAAGCATACGATATTCACTACTTTGTTCACCACATCCATTTGGGTCATGCCGGTACCCCCGAACGACTATTGCTATGACCAAACTTCCCTGGTCTATAGTCAATAACCCTACCTAGTCCACACATCCCTGGCTCTAGGTCAAAAGGGTCAACTCAGTCCACACTTCCCTGGCTCTGGTTGTTCTACATACCCCTTCTCTTTAACGGTGAATCAAAGTTATGGATATCGATAACTCCTTTACACACGTCCCGCAGCAAAGTCCAATCACGAAGTGAACTCATTGGTTCCTACCTGGATTCTGAGCTCGAACTTCCGTTTGAACTACCTTTGCATCTCGGGTTATGGATCTCCATCGGATCGGTCTTCATCTTGCCTCGGATCGCGGTTCGTCCTCCCCCTTCTCGTGTCGGTTCGTGACCCCCATCTCGTGACGGTTCGGATCGCCTGCCTCCTTCACGTGACGCGGCTCGGTTCGTGGCGCCTCCCTCCTTCTCTTCCAGTTCGGATCGTGCTCCACCATCTCGCGACGCGGTTCGGCTTCAAGCCTTCTCTCCATCGGATCGTGAGCTCCTCTCCAGGTTGGACCATGGTCTTCACGTTGTGACTCCAAGCTTTGGCACATGGCGCGTGGCGCGGTTCGTGACGCGTGGCGTGAGGACGGGTCGTGATACATGGGGGCGAACCGATCCCTGTAGAAATTCCTGCAACCTTCCAGCGACTGTTTATTCGCCTCTCGACGGCGTTTTCAACCATTCTAACTATTGAAATCAATCACAAAACATACCAAAGAGTCATAGCAACACATATAAGTGACCTCAAACACCAAAACATCAATATGATAGGATAAAATGGATCAAACATAGCCCAAAACTCCATTTTTCCCTTAAGCATATATGAGCATAACTAATGACATGATTAGCAAAACTTAACCAAATTGACCCAAACTCATATCAGAGGTCTAAAACATTATTTATGAATTTATGAACATTTTTCCAAAATTTATTTTCGTCTAAAAACGTTAATTAGCACTAATCACCCCCAAATAACCATAATTAGTGCAAAAGCAAGCTAATCACTCACCTTAGCCACAAATAAACTTAAATCTGAAATAAATCTCTGATTTGGTGAAGATTACAAGGTGTTGTAGCAGCTCTAATCCCGATTTGGTGTTGATTTGCTTTGATTTGATGTTGCTAATCTCAATCTTCAAGTTGTGAGTGATTTGGAGTGGTTTAGAGGTTGGAGGCCATTAATAGGGTTTTGAGAAATGAAGTGGTGGCTGGAAAAATGACTAAAAATATGTTTTCTAACCCTAATCAGCCCTTATATAGCCCCAATCCCGAAATCCCCCATTGGGCCTAGTGGCTAGTCACCCGGTTTGGCCCAATTGTGCAGTTTTTCTACTTCTGAAACTTAATTCAGCCCTACAGCCCAAACCGTAAGTCCGTTTTCCACATGTGACCACTCTACGGAATGGTAAACCATCATTCGGAGCCAATGGAAGTGGTTTCAGGTCAAAATTCTTTTTCAATCAAAAGTTATGGCCAAACAAACTCAGCTAGGGGCAAAAAGGTCATTTAAAAATCGACAAAAATCATGAACATGGTAAATTACCCCAATAGTCATTCCCCAACTCTACATGACCATACGACTTAGTATGAAGAAGAAATAAATATTCTACGATCCTCCGATGCGTAGAATGCGGGTCGTTACAGAACCACTCAGGGTAGCATGATCCGAGGAGAAGAACTGAAGGAAGACCGATCCAGATGAAGATGAAGACTATAACCTGAGATGCAAAGGTAGTCCAAATAAGAAGTTGGAGCTCAGGATCCAGTTAGGAACCAATGAGTTCACCTCATGATTGGACTTTGCTGCGGGACGTGTGCTAAGGGGTTGTCGATGTCTATGACTTTGGATCCTTATGTATGGGAGGTATGTGGACGAATTCTAGCCACAGTGGCATGGGTACGACTAAAGAGCTACATACCAATGAAGTGGGGTCATTTGAAAGGTTTGGACATGATCCCATGGGGTAAACTTGGTGGTAGTAGTAGTCGTACAAGTCAAATTCCGTCATTACCTCAAGGGTCTAGTGATCGAAGAAGTGGACATCGTATGCTTTACGCACTGAGTGAGAGATGTGAGGATGGTTGCTATGTTTGATTTCTTGCCATCACTATGACATGGACACCCCACCCCCGTATGTTTACACACCATGTGTTAGTGGCATCCTAGAGTATTGTACAGTATGTAGTACTAACTCTTTGGTTGCAGGTCCAGGTTCAGGTATGGTTTAGTATACCTGTTATTGTTCTGTTTATGCTTGCTACCACTCATACCAGACTGATGTCTGACCCAGAGTTTTATGTTTCTTCTTATTACTCTGGGTGCTCACACGAGCAGACTAGAGACAGGTAGGAAGGTATGCACGAGTAGCGGATCCGAAGACGAGCAGGAGGCTCCTACGTATTATCTACATATTTTCTCCCTGTGTCGCTGGCAGTTACTACTTGGGCATTAGTAGTGTACCTCCCTTATCTTGCTTTTGCTTTTTGAGACAGTTTAAAAGTTGTAATAATGTTGGCTTTGGATCATAAGCTGTATTTGGATTTTCCGCTGCTTTGATAGTTTATTTTCAGCTTATGCACTGTCTCACCTGTTTTGTGTCAAGTATATGTTGTGATTATATTTTATTCCTTGCGCTATGAGACATATTACAGGTTCCTTATTTGGTTCATTCTCTTCTTTCCTTTCTTTGGCAACCGTTCCGTGTTAACTGGACATGTGTACAGCGCACAATTGGAGGAAATGTCGGTTGGTGCGGGGCGGGCCGTCACATTGTACATTTCCATCGCTTTAATTTTCTTTCCTTTTCTTTTCATATTTTCTATATTTCTTCTTTCTTCTGCCATTATTCTTCATACTCCTTCCATCTCAGTCCATACAGCACCAAATCAATGAGACACCACTCGTCCTACTAGGGACACCTAGAGGTTTAACGGCTTGTTGCATACGCTCAATGCAATCGTGCTTTCCTACAAAAGTGTGACCTATCTAGTTTAGTTTTTCATTTCTTGTTTTACTCGAGGACGAGCAAAAAAAAAGTGTGGGGGTATTTAATTGACATGAAAATATGTTTATTTTATACTCTTATATTTTATCTTTTGTATATAAATAAATATTACTTGGGTATTATTTTGTCACTTTTACAGATATGCCGATTAAGCCAGATGCAGTCAGGAAAATGAAAAAATAAGGATCAAAATGCCGTATATTTATATATGAAGACTTGCAGATGAAGATTTCACATCAGATTGCTTTTTGGATAAGAAAATAATTGGTAGAAGGGCTATGCACATCACAAATCAATGAAGAAGTGTCAAGAAAGCAAGAGGAAAAGAGGAAAGGCCCAAATTTGCTAGATTTAGCTAAGGCCCATTTGTGATTCTCATTGTAAACTCTTTTGTGATTTCCCTAAGGCCCATTTGTGATTGTATTAAGGTTGGGGTTAGGGTTGGCTATCTAACCTATAAATACCCATGTAATTTCATTGTAGCCACCATCCCATTTTCTATCTTCTTCTCCATTAACAAAGTTCTTCATCTTCTTATTTTCTGCAAATTTTTTATTTTCTTAACAATTAGTGTTCTACACAATTAGATTTGGTAGAACACTATTTGTATTTTGCACTTATTTCATTAGTTATTAATCGTTTGATTAGTTTCAACGATAATCCTAATTTTATTTCTGTTGTTATTTCTATTCTGCACTTTTATTTTCTGCATTTTTTTCTTGTTTTGCAATTTACTTTCATTACTGATTAATCGTTTGATTAGATTCAACGATAATCCTAATAGTTGCAATTTCAATTGTTCTATTTTCAACCAAATCTCAAAAGTCGTCTAACTCGCTCACGAAATTCTATAAATAATAATATTTAATTTACCTCCCTGTGATTCGACCTGCATACTACACGATCTACGCGCTTGCAGAATTTATTACATAGATTGCGCTTTTCTAATTCATAGAAAAGTGTCAATCAGTGACCTGCTCTGATACCATTTGTTATGCCCCCATTACGTAGAACTACACCCCAAAAGCTAGCTCAAAGGGGTAGGGTGCCTAATGGGTTATATAGTCATCACCCGTACCATATTAGGTGATGTGGGAGATTACAAAATAATGAAAAAACTTTGGACAAAACTTCTTTAAAATTTGCTTATATCCTTAGTAAAAAGACTGTTATATTACTCTAATTCTATATTATAAATACTATAAATTTGACACGTTATACATAATCATAAGTAAGATTAACACCTTGCTATGCATTGATGTATATTCATGTAAATTATTAATAATTTTCATTGTTAACAATAATGGATGAAGTCAATTCAATCAGCTAGTTTAGTAATGAACTTTTTTTTATAAATTTTGTGATATTCCTTCGATTAAGCATAATCATTTTGGTCTTTTTAGTAAATTTTGTGAAATAACATATAAGCCATATTACAATGCTAAGAAAATAAACTTTGTCAATCAGTTAAGCACAATCATTATCGTCAGCTTTAAATCTTTCCATCAAAACTTGTCAATGCTATATTATGAAATAGTAAATAAATCATTATTCAGTTTTAAAGCTGGCGTACTTACTACACATACAATACTTGATATATTCCTTATAATGCATAAATTTGGCTATCGTGTAAACGCCAAGGGAATGCCCTATTGCATAAAATTAGTTAATCAGAGTGTGTATAGGGAGAGGTGTAAACTTCTAATAACTAATAGAAAATTGTAAATGGCTTTAGACATATTATTAGGAATTTCATTTTCAACTGGATTATCCAATATCGACTTTGGACTTATTGCTAAATTATATAACAACGACCAGGAACTTGTACCATATAGAACAATAAAACTTAACCCACTGTTCTCTATCTCAATTATTGTAATAGTTGCATATGGCGCTAGTGCGAAATTTCGCTGACCCTTTTCCATACTGTAAAAATTATAAGCTTAAGTACGTTATAAAATAAAAGAACCCAGGCCATACCAAGTTGCTAGTTATGTTACATATATAATATAATATCGTTGGATGTTTTAAAACCATAGACAAGCATCTGGTGCAAAGAGTAATATGAATGTTGATTTTACAATGGATATTAAAACATTTTTTTGTGTAATCAAGTGTCATTTATAGCAGGTCTTATTTGTTTTCTCCCTCTCCTAACTTTTCACAACCATTCCCTTAAACCTGGGGAATTGAAAAACATATTCTAGCGAACAAAATAAATTGAAATCTTCTATTAATTAGCATATTTGTAGAAGTACGTTATAGTATATTTGTATTGAAATTTAATCATAATTATTTAACGTAGGCTCAGGTGCTTATCGTAAAACAATGTACGATTGGAATGATATTAGCTAATACCATTGGTCCAGGCCATATCTTCACTATGCCTTCTCTTCAAAAAGATAACTTAATTACCCTTGAGGGGAAAAGATTGCCTAATTAATTTCGGTAATGTTATAATTTTAATTAACCTTCATAGCGTCTATGTCCCGCTGCATAGAAGTCAACCCATTATTCCCTGCCTAATTGAGGGGAAAAGCCATTGTTAATGTCCTTAAAAACTTTTTGTTATGAGTTATGGTCAGAAAGGAATCGAAGACTTTTTGGGTGAGGAGAGTATAACGCCAATGAGCTTTTCAATTTCATTTTTAAGAAGTTGGTGAAGAAACTTGGATCGGGTGCTTGATGCTTTGGAACTTTGATTTTTGGTTTTGTTGTCTGTAAATATTTTTAGTGCTGTCAGTTTAGATTGTATAGTGTATTCCTTTAGTTGTTATTTTTGTACTCGTTTTGTAATTTTTCTTCTCTGTAATTGTTCATATGCAATAAAATTTCCTGCCTTTCAAACATATATATATATGTATGCATATATATATATATATATATATATATATAACACACATACATACATACATACATACATACATACACATACAGACAATATTTAGGATTGTGAAATCTGATGAGAGAAAAAACACAAAGTGAATTATGGGAAATGAAATTAAAACAAAAGTTAATTTTTGAAGAAATTAAGGCTTACTTATAGCAAGTATTCGTTCTTTCCGCCCTTTCTTATATAACCTATCACCAGCATTTGGCTAAATCCTGGTAAATGAAAAACGAATTCTAGAAAAGAAACTAATTGACATCTTTTGAATATTATTTGTGAAAGTTTGTGATGATGTACATAGAAATTTAATCCTTTTTATTCATATAAAATCAAAGGTTCATGTGCTTACAGTAATAGTTTTATGATTGGAAAAAAATTAATAATTATGTTTAGTGTAGGCATGCTGCACCCATTCTTCAAAAAATAATTAAATTACACTCAAGAGAAAAGCTGCTTAATTAATTTCAGCAATGGCTAGGACAAAATAATGTATAATTTATAAACCTACTTAGCATCTTCCATATATAAAACTGAACCCACTAACTATAAAAATAACCTTAATTGTGCTTGAAATTTGAACATGTACCTTAATACGTTTGTGTTAATGGAACTAAAGCCTCCAAAACAACTAAATCTCCTTTTATCGCCAACAAAGAAATAAAAACCATTACAATTAATCAATTAGAAGAAGAATTAAAACTCAGAATAATTAATAAATTGTTAAATTTTGGTCTAAGTATACCTACATATCAGAGAACTTGGAATCAATCTGTGCAAACTGCTTCTCTTCCTACGACCACCCTGGTTCCGGCCTTCCCATCATCGCAACAATCAGATTTTATGCCTGGTGTCCATGAAAACTCTGTTCCTTTTGGGCATACCACCAAACACCTCCTAAGCATCGAAAACCCTCCCTACTCTACAAAACCGAAAAACCATGTTTATACTGACCACCACATCATTCACAGGCATCTTCTAGTACAAAACTCTTAAGAGTCACCATTATGAAGAACACGTAACGATCCTGACCGACTTTTGTAGAAAAACGTCTACCATATAACCATTAAATTGTTATAATTTAAATAATTTACTTAGTTCGAAAATATTCAGCTGTAGGTACGAAACTCTCCTTCCATCTCTGTAAAAAGATTCAACTGTATGTCTAAACTCATCTTCCATCTCTGTGAAACAGTATATGTGTGTGTGTGTGTGTGTTTATATATGAGCAATTTAGGAAAAGATGTGAGCTCTGGACACGTTGAAGCTCTAGTCAGAAGATTTAGTGATTTAAAATATAAGCATGTGTTGCATTCAACGAATCATTACAAACATTCACGTACCACTGAACCAACATTCAAAATATGCCTGCTATATGTTACCTATTTGACCTGTTGCGTTAATCAACTATCCACCTTTTGCACCTATCATTCCACGAAAAAAGTAGTTATCTGAAAAATCAATCAATCAACATGGGATATCCATCCAAAACACGGAACGGTTGCATAAATGTGTAATAACATGGAACTCTTAGTTACAGAGCCAGTCAACAAATCGGAAAAACCAAGTTGCCTTGAACTTTGAGTGTAAACCGTTGTATGAAAATATGGGTGCGTTAATTTTAGATATGAGATTTGTGTTACAAATTGCAACACATATATCCTGTAAACGAAAAGATAATTATACTATTTTAACTCACATAGTAATTATCATAGAACTCTTTTCATGCATTAACCATGAAGGTCTCTACTGGTATTACTGTTGAAAGTTCAGAAGCATACATTATATATGTAGCTATATCCCATCCCACAGTATTATTTATAATTAAATTATCCTGATGGACATTAAATTCAGACATGATGTGTACTTCATTCATTGATTAATATATCAAACTATGTATTATTTAGGATAAAATAAATTAACTATTTCATTATACACAATGTATTTATATCCTCGTTACAATGTTCCATAATAATTGACAACTGAGTACTTTATCATTATATTATACATGACTTAAATAATTTTCTTCTATTTTTTATCCTAGACACAAAGTTTAAATTAATCGTGACATTATCAATTTTAACCTAAAAATTTTAAATCGACGAAAATCATTGGATCACTACTGAAATAGAATATAAATGCATGGAGTTTTGTTTTCTCTGAAGAGTGTTATTACATACATTATGTATTACAGCACACAGTACCTCTTGCAGAAATGCTTTAAAAAGGTAATTTAACACAAATAATGAGATGATAAATGAGAAACTAAATGATACAGTGAAGCGAAAACATACATATCAACAAAAATATTAATATCTTCATTACTATTCCAGAATTGAGTCAAAATATCTTACAGTTTTCCAACATATACAATGTTCCATGAAAGTGAAATTTGCGTATTACATTATTTGTGATCATAACCTACCAAGTTTAATGTACACTAACTGTTTCGTTCCAATCATGCTTTAAATTGGCATATGTCCTTGTTCGTATGACTACAGCATTGATATGTGCATCATATCAATTACTAAAAGTGATAACTAATATACCATTCTATTTTAAATATATGACAGGTTTTAAATATATATAGAGTTTATATGTGTATTATATCACAACAGTATAATGATTATTAAAAATATCAATAGCATGCTAAAGACAGAACTTATATTAGTGTCGAATTAAAAACATTATATATAGATTTGATGCACATTACAATTTATATACAAATAAGGAATAATTTGTCGCATATTCATTGTATCGGTTAAAGTTGTAGGATGACTATAATTTTATATGAAAATTACGTTGGAAAATTATGACTTAACGAATTTAATATATAGAGGAATGCGATTAAAAGATAAGACACAAACAACAATTGCAACTTGGAAAATCTTTCCATTAATTAGACAGTAAAAGCCAAGAGTAGAACATTATGAAAAATAACAAATCAAAGTAGCATCCTTGCTGGCTTCTACCAGTCATACGTTTTACAGAGTAATAATAGTACATTTCTGTAAGTTGAAATATCACCTTACCATAAAATGTAATTGCAGGGTGAAAAGTATATTTTAATCCGTAATGGTGTAAACTAGTAGAACTTACATAAAATGGTAAACAGATGAATATATATTTAACGAACCGGGATTTTTGGATTTTTAATTTGGATTTAATATAACTTTTAAATGAATTTTTGGTGGTGAAAATAATTTTGAGTAAATAATTTAAGGTTATATTATTATTTTAAAATGATAGAAATTTATTTTTATTGTGAAATTTAGTTAAAAACAATATTGTAGGGAAATATGGTTCATCGTTAGTCGGACTATCAAAATGATTTGTCATTTAGATACTAACAACAATCAAAATTTGAAACGATTATTTTAATAAGTTATCTCCAAGGACTTTTAATAACACTATTTTTACTTGAAATATTATTTATCTTGGCAACTTATAGTTTAATCATATTTAAAACCTATGAATACTACATTAATATAGACAAATATTTTTGATAATTAATTTTAAAATATTAGTTAGTTATAAATATTTTGTTAAAAACCTTAAGTTATAAAGAAGTCATTATAAGAGTTGCAAGTTTGTTTCAAATATAAGTGTTATAAGGATGTGGCTAAAATCCCAAATTTACAAAATAAATAAATAAGGTCATTTTGTTAAACATGCATTGGTTAAAAATTTTATAAAAATAAATACCTCATTTTGTCACTCATGCATAGAGAAAAATTTAGATGGAGACAAGTGTAGGTGTATGTGTCCTTAAGCATGTTAAGAGTAAGCCATTTGTCCTTGATGAATGGACTAAAATACCCTTGCATCATAAGGAGAACCAAAGACCCATTTTCCTTTCACACTTCACCATTTATCACTTCAGGGCAAAATTCCTTCACGTCATCTTCTTCTGGTCCTTTACTTTCACTTTCCTGTAAATGAAAATTTACACTTCTATCCATTTAAAAATTCACATCTTCTAATCTATTCAGCTTTTGTTGAAATGATCTGCAAGAACATTGTTTGTATCATCGTTTGTGATTTTTAGAAATTGACGGATCAAAGTTTCGTTGAATATCGAGAGAGAAATTGTCGATTTACAGAAAAATCAAAATTTGTAAAGGAAACTTCGAAAAATCAAATCTCACAATCCAGAGAGAATCGATTGATGCCGTCAGCGCCATTGCGATCGGCAGAGAACGAAGTATTTTTGATGCGAAAATGAGACGATTCCGTGTCGACAACTTGAAATGTTGAAAATTAGGTTTTGGTTTTATTGGAGAATCGAGCAACGATAGAGGAAATGGAGCTTGGATTGGCGATGAGGATGGAGAGAGCTTCGATGGCGCAAAGATTGGCGGAGATTAAAGGAAAAAGATGTCGATGTCTTGGGTGTTAGCGTGCGTGTTCCTCCAGGTCGAGAGCTCGGATTTTGAATGAAGGTACGGGAGCAATGGCGGATGTGTGTAAATGGTAGAGGAGAAGAAAAGAAGTTCGTGGGTGGTCAAGGTGTTGAGTTCGGTGGTGAATTTGGAGTGTGCATGTGCACGGTGCGTGCATGCGTTTGGGTTCCAGGCGGGTGTAGGAGAAAGAGCTCAAGGGAGGAGGAAGAAGAAAGAGATGAGGTCGGGCCGAGCTTTGTACGTGGGAAGAATTGGGCTTTGGGCCAAGATTTTGGTATGGTTTATTTAATTTAAAGTGTGAATTAGTTAAAACTTTATAATGTCATATATCACTCAATATAAACCGGTTTAACCCAATGTTGAGCTCGTTAGAACCATGTCAGAGAATAGAACGCAATGGTATATAGCTTTGATAATTTTATTAAGTATAAATATATATTAAAATAAATAAAAATGGTTATATATTAATATAACGAAGATCGTTATTAATAGAATTTTTAATATATAAATCAGCAGAGAATTTACCCGTTGCTGATCTAAATGGACTGAGAGCGGAACGAGTAGAGTTGGCAGTATTCGTCGATCGGTTCGCTCTGGTAATGAAGATTTTTGAAGCATGATGGTGAGAACCGTTAATTTGAATTTAATTTAAATTAGTAAATCATATATGGTTAATAATTATATTTTAGCTTATGCTAGTTGATTGTGGTTGGATATGGATGATTTCATATGATGTTTGAAAATTTCAGTATGCAGTTAAACCACTATAAACACTGAGCGTTACTGACCGTAACGCCTTGCGCACAACGAAATTGACTGTTGATTTATGGTGATGATTACAATGGATGCCTTCATGTACATATGGTTGATCATTGATTTGTTTATGGTTGTATCACACACCGTAGCTATGGAAATATGCAGATAATCGATAAAATTCTCCCTTCTATGAACGTTTATTTAAATAATAAAATAATTACTGTAAATTAAGTTTGAGTGAAAATTTCCAAAATATATGGAAATTTAAGTAAAAATTTATCAGTGATTTTCATAAAAGATATAACAGTTGTAAATATTTCAATAATTTATATTAAATTAATTCGGTTGGAAGATTTCAATTGATAAGTAGCAACGTCGATAAATTAGTTAGTAAAGTTAATTTGAAGTAGATTTCAAGTAATCATTTAAAATGATCAACCGATGTTGTGAAAACAAATTTTGAAATTTGAATTGATCGAATAATGATTTGGAATGAATAATTGAGAATGTAATAATGATTATAAAGTAAAGTGTTTTGGAATATAAGATATTATGTGGAATTGGTTTCGAATGTAAGTATGGAATTTAAGTTTATTTTGAAATGAATTTAAACGATTGATATTTAAATCGTTATATGGTTTGAAATTGAAAGTGTAGTGTAGCGACAATTCGTTAATATCAACTAAAATTTACAATTGATTACAACTTGAATGTTTTATATTGGAATGACGTGAAATAAGAACATTGGATTTATATTAATAAATAGCTTTCAAATTTAAATTTAGTTTAATTTGAATTAATGAAAGTGATCTTCCGATGTATGAAATAAGAAGTCTTGAATTTTGAACCAATCGGATATTGAACATGAATCTTTTGAATTTAACTTGAATGATATAATAATATCATTGTTGACTCGAGTAAGGGTAAGGTAAGAATGGAAATTCATATGGAACTAAATGAACGAAAGTGGATGAGTTGAACAACTTTGAAAGTGATTTGATTAGCTCGAGATATTGAGGCTAGTTATACTCTTTGAAAGTGAATGTAAGTTCGGGTCATCGGATTTGGAAAGGAACAGTTCTAGTATTAAAGTATTTATATATGTATATAGCTTTTAACTGTCTAACAAGGTATGACAATTTCAAAAATATTTAAATAATACTTACTTGATTTAAAGAATATACGTATGTTCTGAATTATTCTATTTATATATTGTTCTTCAAAACTTCAATATAATATGTAATTATTTCAACCATTTCTATATAATTATTTTTAAATATATATATATATATATATACATTAGTTATAACAAATCTATTATTTTCAAGTATTTTATTTATTAATTGGGAATTGTTTTAAAAACCTGAACCCTTTGACTCGAATATAATGAATATGTGTTGAATGAATACAACGAGTTCGAATTATAGAAATATTGAAAATCAAGAAGCCCGCAGTTATAAATGATTGTTTGAATCTATATAAGCGATCATTCTGAAATTTGAAAGAATTAAGTTATGTGATGGAAGAAATTGATTTAAAATGTGTTTCATTTGAAGCGCAAATTATTTAGAAAGACCGGGATCGGAATTCATTTTTCGAAAACCATTCTAAATAACCACTCGACGAAATAAATGAAGACATTCAAATGGCGATTGAAGACCAGAGTTCTTCATATCGGATGGGCGGACTGCTGATTGGTTTCTTTATTGAGTAGCTACAGTAGAGAGATGACCCTACAGAGTGGCAGAAAACCCGAACGGATTTGGAGAACTTCGGATTGCAAGGGCCTTCAAACAAGGTGCCTTCCGTTTCGTTCGAACCCGGAATAAACTCGTATGGGTGTGTGTCTGACACTGTATCTTATAATGTATAACTGATTATTACTGAACATGTGTCTGTTTGGTGATGGGAATTTATTCCCTTGACTAAAAAGTTGTTTGATCAGTGAGGATCAGTTGTAGATTGTAAAATGACAGTGTGGCATGCGAAGTGCTGCAGTTGATGAAATGATCAAAGCATGGTCTAGTGTAAGGGCGTAGCTTTGTGGTACGAAACCTCGCGAACCTCACAACCCGAAATGATAGGAAACTGGCGGTTAGATGGTATACATATCATAACCTCTAGTGAAACTTGAAGCTTCGACGGTAGATCT
This sequence comes from Allium sativum, assembly GCA_030737875.1. Classification (NCBI taxonomy): domain Eukaryota; kingdom Viridiplantae; phylum Streptophyta; class Magnoliopsida; order Asparagales; family Amaryllidaceae; genus Allium; species Allium sativum. The sequence goes on from CM060912.1 coordinate 8,918,406, forward strand.
ACTCTGAAACCTGAGAAAATAAAGTATATACGGGGTCCGCTGTCTGGACGAACACCAGGGAGATTTATATACTTCGGCTTTGTATTCGGTGTCCGATGTCTGGATGTTATCCGGGAGTACTTAGCCTCGTGTTCTCGATTGATCTTTCGTGTCAGGAACCATCATGTTGGAAACCCAATAACCAATACGAACCTTCGGTTATTTGTTTGTAAACTATGTATGTAAGCATAGAAATATGCTTACTAGAATTAAATATTTATTTTCGAAATGTTTTAAAGTGTTCTAGTATCTATAATACACACATAGATATATATATATCATGATTTGGCTTTTATAAGGCTAAAACTCGTCCACATGTGCGACTGCATTTGCGTTTGTTGTTTGGTGTGTATTAGGGCGAGCCTTATAATAGTCTCATCCTTTGAAATTCATGTAAGGCCTTTGCACTGACACTTACACAAAATAAAACCATTATGTATTATATGATCTAGATATTGATTTATCTCATTTTAGAAGTAAAATGTTTTATGTTCTCACACCAGTCCCACGACTGACCTGGAGTTTATTGTTCCGTTTCTAAACTCTGGGTGCCCACAAATTTTCACACGGGCAGCTAGTAGTTTAGTTTACAGTTATAGATCCTTGGAGAGAGTTTCGGAGCATTCTTTGGATTGGAGCTTCGAGCTAGAATTGTTACTTCCGCTGTCGCTGCTGTTTCCGCTGTATAGTTTATGGTAACTCTGATTGATGTAAACTTATTGTAATCATTTGTTGAAGTAATAAAAGTTCGTTTTATTCTGTTCTAATGTGTATTACCCCGGCGAACCCGATTTTCAAACGTTTGGAGTTGGTTTAAACATTGACTCTAGATGATTGGAAGTTGGGTCGTTACAATATAATTCAACGTATAAAACTCATCTATGCAATTCATTATAGAGGTAAACAATTATTTAAAAAAGTCTACATCAACCCACATTAGCATCAGAAGTAACCATAGTACACAGTACAAAAAAATGAGGCTTTTATAGCGTTTGAAAAATGCTATTATAACCTAAGATAGCGTTTCAGGGAACGCCATGTAACAACATTGAAATTGTCCTTATAACCATAGTATACACTACAACAAAATGAGGCTTTTATAATTTTTTATGTTTGTTTAGTATAAGTTCGATATTCTACCTGGTAAGAAGTGCAAATTGAAATTGTCCTTATATTTCTCCTTTTATTGCCTGTAAACAAAGGAAATATATGAGAATTATAAAAATTTGGATGTGACAGTACAGGGAAACCGAGAGAATATAAATAGAACTATGAATAATTAAACTCAAACATTAGTGGAAAAAATGTTTCCATGGTTACATCTAGAACTAAACCCAAAAAATTAAACCCAAACATTATGAAAAATTGGCCTTTCCTACTGGCTGTGCCTACGTCTATAATTTAATAGTAAATGTTACGTATGTTAGCACTGACGTGGGCCTACTACACCATTACTTGTAAATTTGATTAATCCCTCTACCTATACTGGTAGATAACAAGATTTAAAGGTACAGATTAAAATATGACTTCCAGATTTATTCAACTAATTAATATGTCCTACAAAAGATATCTTATGATTCTAATTGCTCTAATTTATTTTTTCTTTTCCAACGAAAATTTGAGAACTGAAATCACCTTTAAAAGCTTTCAGCAAATTTAATTGCATTCGTGTATAAGTCATAAAACAAACCAGTCCACAATAGCACATATAATCACAAACCCACTACCTACAGGCAAGTAATCAAAGAATGATGATGCGGCATGAAATATAACTTATCTAAACAATCAAGCATCCTTGCCATCACCATAAGCTGTCCAATCCACTTCAACCATTGAAGCCAAAAAATCAACTACGATATGAGTACGAATCACCCATAAATATGTATATAATAATTAAATTTGTGTACATAAATATACGATTGAAAAGAAAACAAGAACGCAAAGGAAATCAGAATCAATTACCAAGCAGGAGTAGAACGTTTATATCAATTAAACGTTTCTGCTAAATTTGTGGTTGAGACTGAGTAATGTTTCCCTTTGTTGCTAGTAATTTAACCTCAGGGTTTTAATATGAAAATTTTATGCCTTAAAAAAACTCTGAATAATTTTTTTTAACCAAACTATAACTAGGATTAGCAATTCGGTTATAAATTAACAGTGTGATGGCATAAATTAAGCATTCAAGGGAGTATTAACACAATTAAACATCCGTTAAAAAGTAAATTTGTTTATTTTGTCTTCTAGCACTGGTATTTCACGCACTAAAATCCTCTAATTAGAAGTAAAACACATCTAAATTCAAATCCAAAAAAGGAAAAATCAACCAAAATGACATAAGTTAACTATTGTAGTACCTCTCACTGCAGTTCAAACTGGGACGCGTCGATTTAGGGTTCTAGGTATGTTGTTGACGACTATGTTTCAGACTGTCGGCTAGGTTAAACTATTGGGATCGGTTGTGAGCAAGAGATCAATTCGCAATTGACTGTTGATGAAGGCAATTTGGGTTTTGTGGTTGAAATTTAGTCCGTGTGTTGCTTTGAAGTAATTTTGTAGAGTTTAGGTTTCTTAGAAGAGGCGGAGAAGGAAACTGCTTTTTTATTTCCCGCATAAAACAAATTCTCTCCCGCCTAGCGTTAAATGCACTTTTATGCTTACCAGACAATGTTAAGTACCTAACAACTGAATAGCATTTAAAATAAGTAGGCGGACTGATGCTATTAGAAGCCTATAATGTTGTAGTGACAATACGTTGATGGTGTATAATATTTTGTATTGCTCTTTAGACGGTAAATAAATTAAAATTTGATTAAATATTCAAATACCATTTGAAAAAATGAAGTCTACCTAAATTTGATTTTGAAAAAAAAAACTGGTTGAGGAGAAATAACAGATAGCAATTTTAATAGCTTATTTTACCAAAACCATTGAGGTGGTCAAATTGTTATTTCCGGCAAAACATCAATTTTATCGAAAAGGAACAAATTGTTAACCTAAGCAGAAGGATGGAAAACATTTTAAGTAAAATGAATAAGAACAACTTAATGTGGAAAATAATTGCATAACTTCTTTTTTTAACTTAAGCATGTGCATCTCAATTGAAGGATACATTACCGTTTGAAACTGAATTTTTATTTGCAATGTCCATTACCTCTCATAGTAGTCTAGTGCACAGACAACAATATTTGGTTGACCAATATTTCATCTCTCTATTTACTGCCACCTCTAATTCGATACCCAGATTATGTCTAATGAAATAACAGGAGAAGTTAGGTATTTTTCTATACTGAACTCCAAAAACAAAATAGAATTAAATGAATTATCAAGAAACGATGTTAATTTAGGTAACAACGTGTACACAGTAATAGCAATTAAGAACTATAAATTCATTTTGTTACCTTACAGGAGTTTAAGAAGAAAGTGTAATATCCTTTGCCTTCTTCTCCTTGGAAGACATTCCCTAATTTTCTGCGTACTACAGAAAGTGAAAAAAAAGTTAGGAGATTGATCAAAATTAAGTCAATCTATATATAAAATGTGATGAGAACAGAAGTAAATAGACAATTGATGACTGGAAATAGAAATCGAGCAAAGGATGTTGAGCATTGTATCTTTTTGGTAACCAATTCAAGTGGATTATCTAATCTGAAGAAATGGGGATTTATAGGCGGAGAAAAATGGTCGTCAACCGTCGTCAGTTGGTTTGTTAGGGCAGAGAGGGGCGTTAAATTGGACTAGGGATGAAGGAGTAGAAATCGGTTGTGGAAGATGGAATGGCGGATGAAGAGACGGTACAAATAGAGGGGAGTTTGAAGATGGTAGGTGTTATGTTATCAGACGTCGGTTACTAGTAAATAGGAACTTAAAGTGGAGAAACAAAAAAGGGTAGAAATTGGAGATGTATGCTATTTAATTGGATGTGAGGAAAAGGGTGATAATTTGGTGGCGGAAGAATAGAATGTTAGAAGACATGGTAGAAAGGAAACGGAAAGCGGTTGAAGCAAGAAACGAAAAAGGAAGAAGAATAGGGCATGGAAAAGAAAAAGAACAAATGTCGCAACACAAATGTTTTGGTTTTTCCTTTCCAGTATAAGTAATAGATAGATCGATAAGCATTAGAAATCTTTAAGGACAATGGATGCTTGTGATTGATTGATGTGGATGGTAGATTATACATTCTTCTTAACTTAGAATTTTCGGGGATGAAATCCTTTAAGTAGGGGAGAATATAACACGCCATATTTCAACAACACTAAAGAGGATAAATTAAGGAATAATTGATTTAATATTCAGAATTAAGGGAAACGGACTGCGCCATTGCGTCCGTCTCTAAATTCTGGTTAAGATAGACACTTGGTTTGCGTAAAACGGACACCGTATGAAGAAGTTATTAAGGTTTGAAGTTTGTATATGCGCAAGATAAATATATATATATATACATAATAGTTCAAACCTATGTAGAAAACAGTTCAAAATTCGAAAATAGAGTGAGCGGAAAAAATCCCGCCTTGGGGTGTCGACCCATAGGTCGACCCCCTAAGGGGTGGGTCGACCCCCCTAGGGCACACGTGGCAGATCGGTTCTGGGGGCTGGCAGCTATAAATATAGCCTCATTTCTCTAGTTTTCTCACACTGAAATTAATGGAGGCCTAGATGTTGTCGGTGCTTGGACCAAATCAAATCTTCTTCTTCTTCTGCAATCAAGTTTAGAGATTCAAGTGTAGATCTGTGATTCAACCTCCGCTTTTCTCCTTCTATTTTTCTAGATCTAAACACTGTGAGTTTAAGTTACCTTTAGAATCAAATAATTAAAAGTAAAACATGATATGACTGTAATTTGGATCTATGCCTGTGACTGAATCATATCAGATCTATTGTAATTTGTGAATCTATGATATTCTGACATAACTATGACTTGGATCTCAATCTTTATTATGTCAGATCTACTTTTGATTATAGATATAATTCACTATTTAGATCATCTTGTACCTATCATGTTTGGGATTAATTTGGATTTATCTTTGGTTGGACATCTAAATCCTTGTTTAGATCTAATCATGCCTACTATGACATCCCTCTATGTTAGAACTAGTTTTATTATCACATGTTCACCAGATCTGTTTTTATATGTCCATCTTACCATTATGTCATTATATGTTTATGTCAATTTTGTTAGAATAATCATTTATGTCATATTCCCTTCATCATTTCCCTTTTATTTTATATAGCCATGCTATTTTCGAGCCTAGGCATGGCGCTATAAATATGCGAATGCGTTAGATTGGGAATATGGGGAAAAAGGTTAAAATTGGACATAACTTGAAAAGGGGAAATTTGACATAACTTGAATAACGTATATGAACATGAATTTGGGCATATAATTCATTATGAACATAATTGGGATAAAAGGGCATGAAAACCTATAACGATATAGGAATAATTGGTTTACAATTGAAATGCCTAGGATTACAGTAATTAGAAACTGTAACCGCACTTAGACACGAGGTTAGATTGCACTTGCGGTAGAAGTCTGCCCGGAACCGCCCAGCAACCGCAAGTGTTGAATCTAATGTGAGGGGTCTAAGTGCATAAATGCGAGATATGCTAAGAAACGGGGTTAAGCCCGACTTGTGGAAGAAGTCTTCCCGGAACCAACCGGCATATCCAGCGTCCATAAGTTGTAGGCTTAATGTAGGAGGTCTAGTACATTATAACCATAAATGAAGATGGCTGTGAAGATGAATACTTAACCTAGTTGAATCCATAGGGATAGTGTTAATCTGAATAGGGTTAAGTAAACTTGGTTGAAACAGTGGGAGGGTTAAGTATATCAGGGATGGGTGGGTAATATTTCTATATATAGGCCCACAAACTTAATCGGTTGGGGTTATGTAATTAAAGACACCGTTAGGTAAGCATAACCTGAGGAAATCCTAGAAGTGGGGATGCAGGACAAAGCAGAGAGATTACATCATCTGTGTGGGACCTGATTCAGTCAGTAACCCTATATAGGTATCAAACGAGTACTCCGAACTAGGTCGGAGTTGGGTCACTCTTACTGGGCTGATTGTAAGAGATCCAAACGTGAAGGAAGGTGTAGGCGGCGCAAACCGACCGGGGACATGTGCCTTTTATGACGTTATCTTTCTTATCCATCTTATATGCCTGTCGCGATACTTTTACTTATTTACTTGCTAAAACTAAATGCACTCACCAGACTTTATGTCTGACCCTTTTTGTTTCCTCTTCTTTCTTCCGTCCCCCTAGGTTCTTAGGGTGGGAATACTCAGGCTTAATCATGACTCGGTTATCGTCTTTCTAGGAGCTACTTTTGAAGTATTGCTCAAGTTCTTATCCTTACTACTATGTCTTTGTCTCTTTTGGGGAATTATGCTTTTTATGTATTTCTGTACTCTGATCGTACAAGACAGAAGCTTTATATTATTATAATGGGTTTTATGTAGTTCCAGACTCGTGATATTTTGGACCACAATGTTACGAATTATGTTTCAAATAAAATTTTAAATTCCACCGCTATCTTTTATATCTGTCTTGTAATGTTTTTGTGTTTGTTTACCTATAATGCTTCACAAAACTTAATGCATTCTCTTAATGAGTGACATTAACAGACGTGGGGTGTCACAATTTCTTTCATTTGGCATAACTATCCTCAAAATAAATCTCATGTACTATCTATTTAATTAAAACTAACGAACGCAAATTCTTTTGCTTTAAATCTTTATAATATAACTCAATTTCATCTTGATTTATTTTAGACCCATTTACTAAGTTCCTTACACAGAATTCAACTGAGTTCTTACCCTTAGCAAATCCTTTCCAAATAAACAAAACCATTTCATTTAAACTAATTCTTTGAATAAAAGCTTATTTCGAATTCATCACTTGAGTTTAACTTTGTTTACGAAACTTGGAATATAATTCTTTACATTACTATATTAACTTCCTCCTTTGAAAATCACATTTCAATTTTATCTTTGTTTACTAATTTTAATAATTAAGTAAACAAAACTTTATTTAAATCTTTTACGACATATCCTATATATTTTGAAAACCTCTTCCCATCTTTTCACTTGTACTTAATTCAACTATTAAGTAATCACAAACGGCGTATTAGTTTCAGCATAACTTTGCCCTTAACATAAATCAATTATTTCTATTCCAACTTAAAAACCTATTAAAACTTGGTATTCACTTACCAATATCCTCTTTGATTTACTTACATTGAATCCATTTATCATTCCCTTTCTGAGGTCATATTTCACTTTAATTTTCTTAATTAAATAATTAAGTAAAAACAAATTTTATTGAAATCTTTGTGTTACTCGTCTCTTTATAACTTCCAATTCCAGCTCAGATTTGATTATCCATTTTCTTACGAAAATCTCTTTTCGATTCTCTTGCTTATACTTAATCAATTATTAAGTAACGATTACTTAAAAACAACATATTAGCTTCATAGTTTGTATATACTTTGGTATAACCTTTCTCTTAACATGATTCATTTTAAAACTCGATTACTTCTTAATTTACTTTCATTTAAGAAGTAAATTACTATAATTATTATTAATCACAATAATTAATTCATTATATTAACTGAAGTGGAATAGTTTACTTCATTAAAGTAGATTGGCTAACCACTTACCGATATTATTTATCGATAAATACTTCATTAACGAATTGTAAATAAATAAGCAACTTTAAATATCATTAAATAAAAAGATAATTAATAAGAATAATTATTCGTTAACCATTTTCATTAGATTAATCGAAGAACGATCAATTCTAATTATCAACTCTGATTAAACAGTTGAATTTGTCAACTTAAACCTCAGTTATTTACTTAACTGATTTTGACTACATCTCTCATTAGATTAATCTAATTAATCTAATAACATTGCTTAACTGTTTTACTTAAATAACCCGTAGGGTAAATTCAAGCTTTTACACTTATAAAACTCACTGGAAACATTTAAATTACAATACGTAATATTGTATGATTATTTTAATAAAAGTCGTTTATAAACATCGAATTACTTTAAAACTTTTATTTCAAATAGAAATATAATTTAAAAACTTAGCTTCAGTTATAAAAAATAATTTTTATAACTTCAATTACGTAAATTCGCCTGTCGGTGAATTAACGTGTTAAAAACAGTGTATAGATCATTTGCTGCTAATAACTTAATCAATATCGTCTATTGATTTCACATCAATGTTGAATTATTTCAATTCAAAGTTCAATATATAATCAACCATCAATATTCACTCAGAAAATAATGTTGTTTGGGGTAAACAGTTCGTATTTGATTAATATGGAAAAATAAACAACATATAAACTATTTGAGGAATTTGGTCAGATTCCTCCAGCCTGTCTTTCCCTGCATCACAGATAATAATATTTGACAATTATTTAAATAAATCATCCAATACGACATATTATAGATGTCGACAACCATTTAACAAACAATAAGCAACCAAGCATTCAATCATCCAATTTCTATGATTAAACGATGAATTATATTTTTATATGAATTTAACACATCATAACAGTCCAGAAAAGTGGGAGAATTAACTCTCATTGTTTTCAATTCACGGTTCCCACGTTGTTTTATTTAATTTTAAACTGACGTTTAAAATTAAATAAAACCCCGACGGCTTCCAATCCCTTCTGATTTAGCTCAGTAGTGTAGTGCTCCTCACTGCGATTCCAACGAACCCCTTTTCGCTGAATTCCGATAGCAGGCGAACAAATTATGATCATTTCAAGTTTTAACCGTTTTTAAATAAAATATAATTTAAATAATAAACTATTTATCCTTACCATTATAATCCACGTCACTGCTTATCTTCACGCGTTTTCCTTTCAGTATTGTTTGAGGACCCGATCACCCTATTCCTTGATCATCTCGATACCCATATTTAAAAACTTATCCACGTCACATCTTCCACACAAATTTCTTTCTTCTCTTTCGTATTAACAGCACAGGCAAACCGCATTATTCCCATATTTATGTTTCCTCTTTGCCAAACAATATCACGTCGAACTCTAGTAACACAAATAAACTCATCCATGCGAGAACCACCTCCTTCTACCAGCAATTCTCCTTCTACACCTTGTTTCAGAACTCATGCCACAGACGCCATGCGGAGAGAAACTTCTCCTACCCCAACGCAATACCCTGCTATCATTCCAATGCCCACTTCTCATGTGTATTTCAAGTCCTCCTTCCCCAACTTCAAACGAATGTTCACAAATCTGCCATCCGACGCCAAAGTACCACTGCATCCACCCTTCTTGTCTACTTGCCTCGCACACTCACGCCACCGGAAAACTTCCTACTTTCGAAACCTTCTAAACCCCAAACCCGTGTCACAAGAGAACCCACTGTTCCACTCCTCACTTCGACGCCGCTGCTTCTACACTGTTTATGCCTTGCCAGAACTCCCTTTTGACTTTACGCACCCGTCTAAACATTACCGACGTCCTCGAATGAAACCCGAATGCCATCACTGAACATCCCTTGACCAACGGCTGCATCACCTGTCGATGCCGAAACCCAGGTCTCCATCATTGCGCTTCAGTAAACTAGATTTAATGTTTTCAGTTTGCTGCGAGAAGTAACATAGCAGGTTTGATTTCTATTTGTATTTGGGTTTAATAGAATGGTGCTAGTTTCTATTTTGTTTTATGGTTTTCAAAAAGAAGTGGTTTTGGTTTTTTTTCGGAAGAAAGCTGGACGATGGGTGTATATATATACACAAGGAAGTGTGGACAGCAAGCTTTTTTGGTACAACGTAGGATAAGGGAAATTAGATCATAGAGTATGCGCAGAAGCATGGGTAGACATGTAGAAATAGACATAGGCGTGATATCAAGTATGGTCTGCACATTGATTTTGAGGGGATAGAAAAAGAATAGCTACAATGGTATGGGCGTGATTTAATTATACACGCATGCGTTTGTATCTAGGTTTGGAAACGGTAAAATAGATTTCCTTTTATCTCAGTATGGGTATATATATATATACATATATATATGTGTGTGTGTGTGTGTGTGTGTGTGTGTGTGTGTGTGTGTATTTAAAACAAGATGGCCATGCTGTGTTGTTTTTATTGTAGAGTAGGTCTGCATGTTTAGCTTGTTAAACAATATAGGTTTCTAATTCACACGATACCGTTAATTTAATGTTGACCTTTAAATTCGTATTGACATACACGGACTCGAAACATAACAAAAATGGACAAACCGCTACGTCTTATCGTTACGGACCCAATGAAATTTATTTCATTGAAAACGGACTTCGTTTGTACAATGAGCTTATTTTAGTTAATCGGTTCACTCTTAAATTCCGTCTACCGACAAAACAACTACGTTTGGCTCCAAACTGAAAATATAGCCATAATTAATTATACGTATTCCAATAAGACTTGTTTCATCGGAAACAGAGATCATTTGGAAAACGATTATTTTTAAAGCTTATATAATATCGCTAAAATAATATTAAATTCATAAACAGTTCAATTTAACGATAATAAATTAATACCATCGTATAAATATTTAAACGAAATCTTATACTGCTTCAACCTCGGCCAAATATTTCGAACTACCACGTCGTTTCGAGCTCGTTTTAATTAATTTATAAACATATAAATTTGAACTCAATTTTCTGATAAATAAATTCGATATATAATCCATTAATATCACCAAATCAATATTTAAAATAGATTTCAATATTCGTAATTAACATTCAAAAATCTGGGACGTTACATTCTTCTACCTTAAAAGAATTTCGTCCTCGAAATTACAAGGTAAGAAGAATGCTCCAAACCCAATTATTATAAAATAAATATATTTTGAATTATTACCAAAACAAATTCAAACTCTTTAAAATTTTCGAAAATTTCTCCAGCACCTTCTCTACGTGGTTCGATCAGAACAACTACAACTGCCACTCTGCGCTCAACTTTGCCAAAAGAAAACCAAAAGCCAAATGACTACCCAACTCAGGGGTATAGAATCAATCACTCCAATCAATATATATTAGTCTTAACTATTTGTCGGGCACTCAATTCCAATTTCGAAGCAGAACAACTATTTGATCTTTATTTTCCAATCAGTACTTCCAATTTGTACTTCAATCTCTATAATCAAGCCAATTTCAATCTCCGTCTAGTATCTGCATTTATCTCGACTTACAATGCCAGTAACAAATACAGGATAAAATAATCCTGTATTATTTCATAAACGATGTTATTCCCAATTTACTATACTAGAATTTAATTTCAATCCATTCAGTCATCCTTATTGACCCGTTTGATGAATTTTATCAATCCAATATCCAGATAACAAACATCCAAATCATTTGAATTATATTCAACATTGACGCTTATCGGCCTGCATGTACTTTAGTTTAACATACATTAATATCAATTGATTAATATATGATTGATTTTCATTATTATCCATTTGATTTCCAAATCCCTGTTTATTTACATTATTCAATTCCACTTAACCAGGTTAAGTTTCAAATCCAATTCAATTCACTAATTGATTTTCTTCCCAATCAACTCAACTTCATTTCATAATTCAATTTGAATTCAAATCAAATCAAGCAAAACATTGAAACAACCAATATTATTATATTATAGAAAATTATTTTCTTTTCTATTTAAAAATATAATTTGGGCAAAATTATTTCTTTTACTGTAACGACCCGAAAATTTTCGACTTTGAACAACCGTTCAAGAGTCGAAAATTCCAGATTGTTAATGAAAGAAAATAGAGGGTGAGGAAAGATAAGATAGAACTAATAGAATAGAAGGAGAAGAACATCATCATCAGAGTAAACACGAATCTCACAGCGGAACGAATAAAATATAACATAACTTTTGAAATACAAACAGTTATATATACAATAGCACTTATCAGAGTACAGCACTTACAACACAGTGGAAATAATAATAGCTATAGAATCCTGAAGCCTCCTGCTCCAAGCTCTCCAAGTGTATCTGTAAAATCCCGACTACTTGACTGCCCATACAAAATTAGGCACCCAAGAGTTTAGGGAAAACAAACAAATAAACTCCGGGTCAGTCATGGGACTGGTGTGAATAAAACTCCAAACACTTAGTTTAAATAAAGGATATATCATAAGACCACGCCGTGAAAACGGAACGGGTTTTCCCTTATGAAAATCCAACATCTTTGAAAAGCAATATCATTCTGATATTATAATAATGTCTAAATACAATCAGATATCAATCTAGTAGAAACGCTTTCATCTCACGTTCTACATATATAGTATACAATCAAAACCGCAAGCACGTATTGGGTAATGGATTTCCAACTATGACAAGGTATGGAACCACCTTCCGATCAGTGTACTCTAGGAACGATACACTGGAGTTCAACAAGAACATCTTGCAACTCAGCCACACATGACCGACCACTCATTTCGCTTGAGTGTATCGAAAGTATATCACCAACGGTTGGGATCAGCAACCGTTCCCGTATATATATATGGGACAGCATTGATAGATTAAAGAAGCAAATGAATATTCTCTAGATAGGTGATTATACACCATACTTCGGTGCGACCGACTTAGCCATGCTGCCTGCCCGATTTCTGTCATTTACCGGATGTGAGGCTAGAAGCTACGCTTATCTTTTCCCATACCACATCTTCATTCACTTAGAATGTCACATCGTCATACCCCTTAAATCACAAATTGATTTCCCCAAAAAAAACCACGGGTATAAGCTAAGAGAAACGAATTCCTCCGCCACCAACGTAAATACGTTTGAAACGATCAACTTACGTGATCTACCGGATATACTCTGTCAGACCTTCGTCCATACAAGTTGTCCTGGGACTGGACAAACCGAAGGCACTATCCAGTACATCCATCTTAGGCACTGTTATCTAAGACTTATACAATAGCCCTTGCATTTTACTCCGTCTTCAATCATCTTTGACATATATGATTCGCAACGCTTATGCCAATACAGAGTGGTTCTTTGGATAATAATCCAACCGGCCTCTCCATATTAACAACGTTAAAAGGGTCAAAACTTTGATAGTCGGTGATTTAACTATCAAATGAAAAATGTCCGTGTGCAAACAACGATCTTATTTCCAAATGGAAATATCGATCCAATCATCAAACATATATATGTATATATGTATTCACATTTCCTTATTTTCTATGTTTAGAAAATATATGTTATTAACATTGGAAAACGTTTCCATCTGCTTAATTACACATCACTATCATTCCACAACTATTAGTCCCTAACTGTAAACTAGTAAGAGAACGACTACCCAAGTATAATCCCGAAGGCCGAAACCAACATCAGATCGATACTCAGAAAGTTGTTCAACATAACTAATCTCCAGTCAGTTTCTGATTTAGCTTAACTTCATTTCTTAATTCCTTATACAGGAACATTCCCTCTTCTAATCCATATTTCCAAATTTCAATATTTGATTACGTTTCTGGTTCTGATTTGGAAAACATTTCCAAACTTCTTAACTTAGATTTAAACAGATGTTTAAATCAACATCGCGACGACAACTCAAACCACTATACTTATTTACTAATTTCACTTAACCACTTTCACTATCGAACCTTAACCATTTCTAAATAAAAAATGAAGTCAATCAAGTTGGGGTAGAACTACCTCTCAGACCTTAACTGAAAAACACTTCTAACCTTGAAATAGGCAAAGTTCACTTTATATTTCTTTAACTAACTTCCTTACTTAACCTTTCTTTCGAATAACTATATTCGGTTAACTCTCTTCAATTAACTCTATTCGATTAACTCCTGTCGAATAAACTATATTCGATAACTCCTCTAACTCTATTCGAATAAACTATATTCGATAACTCCTCTAACTCTATTCGAATAAACTATATTCGATTAACTCTTTTCAAATATCTAGACTTGATAACTCCTTTTGAATAACTAGATTCGATAACTCCTTTCGAATAACTAGATTCGATAACTTCTTCTCGAATACCCAATATTCGATTATCTTACTTCGAATAACTTATATTCGACTATCTCACTTCGAATCACCAATATTCGATAATTCTTCTCGAATAAACTATATTCGATTACTCTTCTCTTCGAATACACTATATTCGATAACTCTACTCGATTAACTCTAGTTTGTTTTAACTCTAATCGATTAACTCTAACTGGTTAACTCGACTTACTTAACCCAACTGGTAAACTCGACTTACTTAACCCAACTGGTTAACTCGACTTACTTAACCCAACTGGTTAACCCGACTTACTTAACCCAACTGGTTAACTCGACTTACTTAACCCAACTGGTAAACTTGACTTACTTAACCCAACTGGTTAACTCGACTTACTTAACCCAACTGGTTAACTCGACTTACTTAACCCACCGGTTAACTCTACTTAACCCACTGGTAACTCGACTTACTTAACCCACTGGTAACTCGACTTACTTAACCCAACTGGTTAACTTAACTTACTTAACCCAACTGGTAAACTCGACTTACTTAACCCACTGGTAACTCGACATACTTAACCCACTAGTTAACTCGACTTACTTAACCCACTGGTAACTCGACTTACTTAACCCACTGGTAACTCGACTTACTTAACCCAACTGGTTAACTTGACTTACTTAACCCAACTGGTAAACTCGACTTACTTAACCCACTGGTAACTCGACTTACTTAACCCACTGGTAACTCGACTTACTTAACCCAACTGGTTAACTCGACTTACTTAACCCAACTGGTAAACTCGACTTACTTAACCCAACTGGTTAACTCGACTTACTTAACCCACTGGTTAACTCGACTTACTTAACCCAACTGGTTAACTCGACTTACTAATTCAACTCGATTAACCTAGCTTGATTTACTTGGCTTGACTAACTCAATTGATTAACTCGACTGACTAATTCAACTTGATTAACCTAGCTTGATTTACTTGGCTTGACTAACTCAATTGATTAACTCGACTGACTAAGTCAACTTGATTAACCCCACTTGATTTTACTTATCTCGATTAACTGAACTAATCACTTTGATTAACTTAACCAACCCACTTAGTTTAACTTAACTAATTCACTTCAATTAACTTAACTAATCCACCTAGTTTAACTTAACTAATCCACTTTGATTAACTTAACTAATCCACTTTGATTGACTTAACTAATCCATTTAGTTTAACTTAACTAATCCATTTAGTTTTACTTAACTAATCCATTTAGTTTAACTAATCCATTTAGTTTAACTTAACTAATCCATTTAGTTTTACTTAACTAAATTCACTTTGATTAACTTAACTAATCCATTTAGTTTACCCTAACTAATCCATTTAGTTTAACTTAACTAATCCATTTAGTTTTACTTAACTAATCCATTTAGTTTGACTTAACTAAATTCACTTTGATTAACTTGACTAACTGTAACGACCCGCATTCTACGCATCAGAGGATCGTAGAATATTTATTCCTTTTTCATACTAAGTCGTATGGTCATGTAGAGTTGGGAAATGACTATTGGGGTAATTTACCATGTTCATGATTTTTGCCGATTTTTAAATGACCTTTTTGCCCCCTAGCTGAGTTTGTTTTGGCCATAACTTTTGATAGGAAAAGAATTTTGACCTGAAACCACTTCCATTGGCTTCGAATGGTGGTTTACCTTTCCGTAGAGTGGTCACATGTCGAAAACGGACTTACCGTTTGGGCTGTAGGGCTGAATTAAGTTTCAGAAGTGGAAAAACTGCATAATTGGGCCAAACCGGGTGACTAGCCACTAGGCCCAATGGGGGATTTCGGGATTGGGGCTATAAAAGGGCTGATTAGGGTTAGAGAGCCTCTCTTTTGTCATTTTTCCAGCCACCACTTACCTCCCTTCAACCCTAACAATGGCCTCCAAACTCTAAATCACTCCAAATCACTTTCTACTTGAAGATTGAGATTAGCAACATCAAATCAAAGCAAATCAACACCAAATCGGAATTAGAGCTGCTACAACACCTTGTTATCTTCACCAAATCAGAGATTTATTTCAGATTTAAGTTTATTTGTGGCTAAGGTGAGTGATTAGCTTGCTTTTTGCACTAATTATGATTATTTGGGGTGATTAGCGCTAATTAGCGTTTTTAAACGAAAATAAATTCTGGAAAAATGTTCATAAATTCTTAAATAATATTTTAGACCTCTGAAATGAATTTGGGTTAATTTGGTTAAGTTTTGCTAATCATGTCATTAGTTATGCTCATATATGCTTAGGGGAAAATATGGGGTTTTGGGCTATGTTTGATCCATTTTAACCTATCATATTGATGTTTTGGTGTTTGAGGTCACTTGTATGTGTTGCTATGACTCTTTGGTAAGCTTTGTGATTGATTGCAATAGATAGAATGGTCGAAAACGCCGTCGAGAGGCGAATAAACAGTTGCAGGAAAAGTGCAGGGATTTACCCCGGATCGGATCGCCCCCTATATATAACGATCCGTCCCCGCGCTTCGCGTCACGTGATCTGAGTCGTCACGTGAAGACTCCTCCGACCCGCCTCCTCGAGCCGCGCTACGAACTGGACCGCGTCACGTGCCAACCTGGAAGGGCGTCACGAACCGAAGGACGTCACGAATAGGAGGGTGTCACGAACCAAGGAGCACGAACAGGCAGATGTTCTCCGATCCAACCCACTGAAGGTGGAGCACGATCCGAGCCGAGGCCAGCAGAAAATCACGATCCGAGTGGATATGCGATCCGAGCCGTCACGTGAAGAGGGGGGGCGAACCGCGATCCGATGACTTGAAGTGAAGACCGAACCAATGATGATGATCCATAACCCGAGATGCAAAGGTAGTTCAAATGGAAGTTCGAGCTCAGGATCCAGTTAGGAACCAATGAGTTCACTTCATGATTTGGACTTTGCTGCGGGACGTGTGCAAAGGGGTTATCGATATCCATAACTTTGAGTCACCGTTGAAGAGAGGGGCATGTAGACGAACCAGAGCCAGGGAAGTGTGGACTGAGTTGGCCCTTTGACCTAGAGCCAGGGAAGTGTGGACTAGGTAGGGTTATTGACTATAGACCAAGGAAGTTTGGTCATAGCAATAGTCGTACGGAGGGACCGGCATGACCCCAAAGAGATGTGGTGATCAAATTGGTGGATATCGTATGCTTTACGCACTGAGTGAGGGATGTGAGGATGATTGCTATGCTTGATTGTTTGACATACACACCCCACCCCCCCGTATGTTTTCACACCACATGATAGTGATACCTTAGAGGGTTGTACAGTATGTAGTACTAACTCTTTGGTTGCAGATCCAGGTTCAGGTATGGTTTAGTATACCTGTTGTTATTCTGTTTATGCTTGCTACCACTCATACCAGACTTATGTCTGACCCAGAGTTTTATGTTTCTTCTTATTACTCTAGGTTCTCACACGAGCAGACTAGAGACAGGGATAGCTGGTAGTGCACGAGTAGATGGACTGAAGACGAGCAGGAGGCTCCACGTATGCTAGATAGTTATTCTCCCTGTGTCGCGATCGGTATCTACTTTGGGCATTAGTAGCATACCTATTTTGTTTATCTTAGAGACAGTATTTTGAAGTTGTAATAAGCTGTATTTGATTTTCCGCTACTCTGATGATGTTAGTTCAAGTTTTTCAGCTTATGCACTGTCTCGTCTGTTTATGTCAAGTATGTTATTATTATATTTTATCCGATGCGTTGTAAGACATATTACAGATTCTACACTGATTCTTCACCTACTTTCCTTTCTTTCTTACGACCCGTTCCGTGCCAGTTGGTCATGCTAGGCAAAGGTGACGGTTGGTGCGGGGCGGGCCGTCACATTTGGTATCAGAGCTCTAGGTTGCGTAGTTCACCTACGGAAAGACACTAGGGAGACATAGTACGTATATAAGAGCGCGTATTTGTGATTATTTTGGGTTTCAAAAGCTATATCTATATATAAATAGTATTAGTATGTTTAAGAGTGAAGTCGCATTGCACTGCACTAGCACCACTATGGAGATGGTTAATCGTTTTCTCTTAAACAGATTTGACGATGGGCCGAAGAAGAGGTGCTGGCAGAGGGGCCAATAATGGGAATCCACCTGACATGAGGACTATGTTTACCAACCTCATGAGAGAGATGCTTGTGGATATTCAGAGGGTGGCCCCTAATGTTGCCAATGCTGGTGGTGTAGCGGTGCAAGCGCCTAGAGTCGATTTCGCCAAGCTGAGTAAGGATTACACTAATCTTGGCGGAAAGCCGTTCCACGGAACGGAGTCGGCCACGGATGTTCAGGATTGGTTGGATAGCTGCGACCGTATCTTCGACGATTTGGGTATCGAGGATGCGATGAAGAGAAGGCTAGCGTCTCGTCAGCTGCAAGGACGAGCGATGAATTGGTGGAATGCTATTAGGGCAGCCACACCAGAAGATCAAGTTACTTGGGATCAGTTTAAAGCTCGCTTTAGCGACAAGTACATCCCAGCTGCTCAGAAGTCTGAATTGTTCAGGAAGTTCTTGGAGCTTAAGCAGAATGGAAGGGCAGTATCGGATTACGTAGCGGAGTTCGACACTTTGTCGAAGTATGGGTTATCTCTTATCGATACTCCTGAAAAGAAGAATGAGAAGTTCATCACTGGTTTGGATGAATACTTAGGGGAGAGGCTGATTAACCACATCGATGAGACGTTTGAGTCGATAGTGGGGAAGGCTTTGAGGTCAGAGAGTCTTTACCCTAAGCCGAAGACTGGGGTTGTTGCTGCATCTGCGGAAGGGCCAAAACCGCAAGCAAGCGGTGGAGGCAAGAATAACTCCCAGAATAAGAGGAAGCAAAACCAAGCTAAGGATGGCCAGAAGAAAAGCAAGAAAGATGTTGAATGTTACAACTGTGGAAAGAAGGGCCATTATGCAAAGGATTGTCGGTCCAAGCCAACGGAAAAGAAGTGCTTCAACTGTGGCCAAGTGGGACATTTCAAAGACAAGTGTCCGCAACCTCTGAAGGAGAATCAGATTGTGAAAGCATATGCCATCAATGCTGTTCCTTCTTCGTCGAATGCCCCAACTGCGGCGGAGAAAGGAAAGGGAGTCGTCATTCAAGGTATGCTTTCCATTTATGATCTTCCTGTTAGAGTTTTGTTCGATACCGGGGCTTCCCATTCCTTCATATCTAGTGACCTAGTAGATAGGTTGGGATTGGAACCCGAGTTAGTCGATAGACCATTAGCTGTGACGAACCCGATTGGTGGTTCAACAAACCTCAGTATGATCTGTCACAATGTGGTCTTATCGAGTCATGGATGTTTGTTTGTGATTGCTTTGTTTTGGGCTTTACTGGGTATGGCATTATTTTGGGAGTCGATTGGCTCCAAAGATACGGGGTGGTGGTAGACTGTGAGGGCTTTTTGGTGACAGTCAGAGCGGATGATGGGCGGAGGGTAGTGTTTGGTAGTCTACCTAGTGATGGGGTAATGGCTAGTTTTGTAAATTCCCTCGACATCCCGCATGATGAGTTGTCAGTTGTTCCCGTGGTTGGCCAATACCCGGACATCTTCGAGGAAGTGACCGGACTTCCACCACACCGAGAGATTGAGTTCCGTATTGATTTAGTAAAAGATGCCAGACCTGTAGTGATGCCACTTCGTCGTATGGCACCACGAGAACAGCAAGAGCTCAAGGTGCAAGTAAGCAATCTTCTGAAGAAGGGATTTATAAGAAGAAGTGTTTCCGAGTGGGGAGCACCAGTTGTGTTTGCCACTAAGGCAGATGGTTCCCTTCGTTTGTGCGTGGACTATCGCGAGTTGAATAAGGTGACGAGGAAGAATAAGTATCCTCTACCACGGATAGATGATTTGTTTGATCAGCTGGAAGGAGCAAGAGTGTTCTCCCAGTTAGACCTCGCGACAGGATTTCATCAACTTCGAGTAGCAGCTGATAGTATAGCTAAAACGGCATTTCGGACGCCGTCTGGATTTTATGAGTGGTTGGTCATGCCGTTTGGGTTGACCAATGCACCAGCATACTTCATGGATCTTATGAATAGAGTATTCAGAGATCAATTGAACAAGTTTGTTCTTGTGTTCGTGGACGATATTCTTGTTTACTCAAAGACAGAGGAAGAACACAAGGAACATCTGAGGATAGTGTTGGAGGTGTTGAGAAAACACCAATTGAAAGCAAAATTCTCTAAGTGTCACTTCTGGAGGAGGAAAGTGAGATTCTAGGGTCATGTTGTTTCAGAGAATAGTATTGCCGTGGACCCTGCAAAGGTGGCTACGGTACAGGATTGGTCTATGCCCAAGAATGCAACAGACGTAAGAAGTTTCTTGGGATTAGCCGGATATTATCGTAAGTTTATCCAAGATTTCTCCAAGACAGCGGCACCAATGACTCAGTTGACTAAGAAAAATCAAGCCTTCGTCTGGGACGGAGTATGTGAAAATGCATTCAAGAGTTTAAAGGAGAAGTTGACGCGTGTGCCAGTGTTAGTCATTCCAAAAGGGAATGAAGAGATGACGGTATACACAGATGCCTGTGGTACCGGGCTAGATGCAGTATTGATGCAAGGAGGCAGAGTAGTAGCTTATGCTAGTCGGCAATTGAAGCCGCATGAGAAAAGGTATCCTATCCATGATTTGGAATTAGCGGCGATCGTATTTTCGCTGAAGATGTGGAGACATTATCTCTTGGGGGAAATATTCGAGTTGTTTACCGATCATAAATCGTAAAAGTATCTTTTCTCTCAGAAGGATCTGAATCTTCGTCAGCAAAGATGGTTAGAGTTTTTGGCTTCTTATGATTTTGATATCGCATACACACCAGGAAAGGGAAATGCGGTAGCTGATGCCTTAAGCAGGAGACATGCTAGCCTAGGGGCTATGTTTCTTGAATGGAAGCAACTGGAATATATCGCGGGATATGATTTCAGATCCAAGTGCGAATTGGATCCAGAGATGTTTGCTAGTTTGACGATCAGACCCACTTTGATTGAGCGGATTGGTTCCAGTCAGAGGAACGACCCGAACCTATTGGAAATCATTTCCAAGCTAGAGAAGGGAAATGAGGTAGATACGAACTTGTATGGGCTTGATCGAGAAGGATGGCTCCGAAAGAGTGGAAGACTAGTAGTACCCAATGTCAATGGCTTGAGGGATGAACTACTTAGGGAATGTCATCACTCAAAACTGACCATACATCCTGGTGGTAACAAGATGTATCGAGACATGAAGCAGACTTACTACTGGGAAGGGATGAAAAGAGACATTGGGAAGTTTATATCCAAATGCATGAATTGCCAGCTAGTTAAAGCCGAGCAAAAGAAGCCTAGTGGATTTTTACAACTATTAGAAATTCCCGAATGGAAATGGGAACAAGTATCGATGGATTTCATTGATGGTTTACCAAGGACTAGATCGGGAAATGATAGCATTTGGGTAATTGTAGATCGACTGACCAAAAGCGCAAGATTTATACCAGTTAAATCGAACATAACTGCAGCTAAGTTAGCAGAACTATATACGAAATGGGTAGTGAGATTTCATGGAGTACCCAAAGGCATTGTGAGTGACCGAGATCCGTTGTTTACTAGTGGATTTTGGAAGAGCTTACAAGAGGCTTTAGGATCAGAATTACATCTCAGTACCGCGTATCATCCTCAAACCGATGGTCAGACAAAGAGGGTGAATCGAATATTGTAAGATCTCTTGAGGGCTTGTATATTGGATTTTGGTGGAGCATGGGATGACCATTTGCTTCTAGTAGAGTTTGCATATAATAATAGTTACCAGTCCAGTATCGGTATGGCTCCATATGAAGCTTTGTACGGGAGACCGTGCAACTCACCATCATGTTGGATAGAGACCGGAGAGAAGTTTGTACTTGGACCAGATGTAATAAGAGAAACTTCAGATAAGATTAAGGTTATTCAACAACGAATGAAGGCTGCTCAAGATAGGCAGAAGAGTTATGTTGATAAGAGGAGAAGAGACTTGAAGTTCTCCGTTGGTGACTTGGTGTTTGCCAAAATTTCCCCGTTGAAGAGCGTGATTCGATTTGGAAGGAGAGGCAAGTTAGCACCAAGATTTGTGGGTCCTTTCCAAGTTCTCGAGGAAGTTGGGAATTTGGCATATAGAGTTGACTTACCAGAGAAGATGGCGGGAGTTCACAACGTATTTCATGTTTCCCAGTTGAGAAAGTTCGTGCATGACCCTGATATGACTATTTCACCTGATCAGTTAGAGGACTTCGAAGTAGAACCCGAGGCGGTTGGTAGCCGCAAGCCAATTCGTATTGTTGGGAATGATACGAAGCAACTTCGAAGAAAGGTGGTGAAGCTAGTCAAGGTTCAGTGGGGCGAGAACGAGAATGACTGTACTTGGGAGACAGAGGAGAGCATTAGGAAGACGCATCCAGAACTCTTTGCCTGGTAAGATTTTTCTTTATGATTTAGTTATTCCGCATGCTACGATAGACTTGTTTTGCTTGTTTTGCATGTTTGATTGTTGTTTTATAGCTGATAGGCATGCGGGACCCTTTGTGTGTTTTGATTAGGGAATTTCGGGGACGAAATTTCTTAAGGGGGGAAGAATGTAACGACCCGCATTCTACACATCAGAGGATCGTAGAATATTTATTTCTTTTTCAGACTAAGTCGTATGGTCATGTAGAGTTGGGAAATGACTATTGGGGTAATTTACCATGTTCATGATTTTTGCCGATTTTTAAATGACCTTTTTGCCCCTAGCTGAGTTTGTTTTGGCCATAACTTTTGATTGGAAAAGAATTTTGACCTGAAACCACTTCCATTGGCTTCGAATGGTGGTTTACCTTTCCGTAGAGTGGTCACATGTTGAAAACGGACTTACCGTTTGGGCTGTAGGGCTGAATTAAGTTTCAGAAGTGGAAAAACTGCATAATTGGGCCAAACCGGGTGACTAGCCACTAGGCCCAATGGGGGATTTCGGGATTGGGGCTATAAAAGGGCTGATTAGGGTTAGAGAGCCTCTCTTTTGTCATTTTTCCAGCCACCACTTACCTCCCTTCAACCCTAACAATGGCCTCCAAACTCTAAATCACTCCAAATCACTTTCTACTTGAAGATTGAGATTAACAACATCAAATCAAAGCAAATCAACACCAAATCGAAATTAGAGCTGCTACAACACCTTGTTATCTTCACCAAATCAGAGATTTATTTCAGATTTAAGTTTATTTGTGGCTAAGGTGAGTGATTAGCTTGCTTTTTGCACTAATTATGATTATTTGGGGTGATTAGTGCTAATTAGCGTTTTTAAACGAAAATAAATTCTGGAAAAATGTTCATAAATTCTTAAATAATATTTTAGACCTCTGAAATGAATTTGGGTTAATTTGGTTAAGTTTTGCTAATCATGTCATTAGTTATGCTCATATATGCTTAGGGGAAAATATGGGGTTTTGGGCTATGTTTGATCCATTTTAACCTATCATATTGATGTTTTGGTGTTTGAGGTCACTTGTATGTGTTGCTATGACTCTTTGGTATGCTTTGTGATTGATTGCAATAGATAAAATGGTCAAAAACGCCGTCGAGAGGCGAATAAACAGTTGCAGGAAAAGTGCAGGGATTTACCCCGGATCGGATCGCCCCCTATATATCACGATCCGTCCCCGCGCTTCGCGTCACGTGATCTGAGTCGTCACGTGAAGACTCCTCCGACCAGCCTCCTCGAGCCGCGCTACGAACTGGACCGCGTCACGTGCCAACCTGGAAGGGCGTCACGAACCGAAGGACGTCACGAATAGGAGGGTGTAACGAACCAAGGAGCACGAACAGGCAGATGTTCTCCGATCTAACCCGCTGAAGGTGGAGCACGATCCGAGCCGAGGCCAGCAGAAAATCACGATCCGAGTGGATATGCGATCCGAGCCGTCACGTGAAGAGGGGGGGCGAACCGCGATCCGATGACTTGAAGTGAAGACCGAACCAATGATGATGATCCATAACCCGAGATGCAAAGGTAGTTCAAATGGAAGTTCGAGCTCAGGATCCAGTTGGGAACCAATGAGTTCACTTCATGATTTGGACTTTGCTGCGGGACGTGTGCAAAGGGGTTATCGATATCCATAACTTTGAGTCACCGTTGAAGACAGGGGCATGTAGACGAACCAGAGCCAGGGAAGTGTGGACTGAGTTGGCCCTTTGACCTAGAGCCAGGGAAATGTGGACTAGGTATGGTTATTAACTATAGACCAGGGAAGTTTGGTCATAGCAATAGTCGTACGGAGGGACCGGCATGACCCCAAAGAGATGTGGTGATCAAAGTGGTGGATATCGTATGCTTTACGCACTGAGTGAGGGATGTGAGGATGATTGCTATGCTTGATTGTTTGACATACACACCCCACCCCCTCCCGTATGTTTTCACACCACATGATAGTGATACCTTAGAGGGTTGTACAGTATGTAGTACTAACTCTTTGGTTGCAGATCCAGGTTCAGGTATGGTTTAGTATACCTGTTGTTATTCTGTTTATGCTTGCTACCACTCATACCAGACTTATGTCTGACCCAGAGTTTTATGTTTCTTCTTATTACTCTGGGTGCTCACACGAGCAGACTAGAGACAGGGATAGCTGGTAGTGCACGAGTAGATGGACTGAAGACGAGCAGGAGGCTCCACGTATGCTAGATAGTTATTCTCCCTGTGTCGTGATCGGTATCTGCTTTGGGCATTAGTAGCATACCTATTTTGTTTATCTTAGAGACAGTATTTTGAAGTTGTAATAAGCTGTATTTGATTTTCCGCTACTCTGATGATGTTAGTTCAAGTTTTTCAGCTTATGCACTGTCTCGTCTGTTTATGTCAAGTATGTTATTATTATATTTTATCCGATGCGTTGTGAGACAAATTACAGATTCTACACTGATTCTTCACCTACTTTCCTTTCTTTCTATCGACCCGTTCCGTGCCAGTTGGTCATGCTAGGCAAAGGTGACGGTTGGTGCGGGGCGGGCCGTCACACTAACCCACTTAGTTTGACTTAACTAATCCACTTAGTTTAACTTAACTAATTCACTTTGATTTAGTTCTATTTATTTATCAAATAAATATTTCCTTTAATTCTATTTATTCAAACAAATAAATATCTCCTTTTTACTCTACTTATTCTAACAAATAAATAAATCCTTCCTTATCTATTTGTAAATGTTCTACAAATATTTCTCTTTCTATTTGATTTTTTTATTCTTAAAAATATTCTAACTCTTTAAATTTTCGGAAAAATTCGCCATAACCTCCTTTGTACCGGGAGCATCGGGAAAATCCCCAAACCCGCCACACAGGCCTTTCCATTCAAAAAGAAAATATTTTGCATTTATTTCCTTTTTAAAATATCTCCTATTTATAAATATTCCAATTTATAAATATTCCTTATTTATAAATATTCAAATTTATAAATATCTCTTATTTATAAATATTCCATTTATAAATATTTTATTTTCACTATCACTTTGAAAATCTCCTTTATCAACATCCCGTATGTTATGGTATTCAAATCATATCAAATTACGATGATCAATAACGTCCAACCACATATAATCGACAACAGATTATATATCACATCTTATAACAGAATATATGAATCAAAACAGTGTTATAAATATTGAGGAACCCAGTTGGGTCCCTCTAACCTGTTTCCCTGCATCACAGATGTTACACAATAAAATCAACATCACTTTCAGTTCAATATAAGTTATTCTGATAGCAGAATCAATATATAAATATTTAAAGGTTTATATATATATATATATATATATATATATATATATATATAATTTTCACTAACTGACTAGCAGTTCAATCAATCAACCAACACACAGCAATCAACAGATGATTAACAGTCCTAATAATACATTATAAAAATATAACTGTTCAGAGTTGGTGAGTTTTACTCACTTTGGCAGTTCATCGCTAAAGAACGATAAACTGTTTGTTTGATCTGAATCAAACAATTTATTTCGCCATAAATTCAAACTAGCTCCATTGCACTCCCGGTCAGTTCCAATGCGTAGTGTCCGTCCATACGATCCCAACGCAACTTACGGTTCGTCATTTCGACTTCGTATGAGCTAGTTATTTCATTTTCAAGTTAGAACACAATTTAAATTTAAAAATAACTAAGTTAATTTACTAGGCCTTAACCTTTTAGACCCGGGCCCATTTTCTCTTGTTAAAGCCCATACCCGCCAATGTATTAGAACCCGCACCTTTTCTTCCTTCCTCAAACTCCAGAAAAATATCTCGCTCTAGGTTTCAAAGCACCATTTCGTTGATCTCTTTCCGGCTCCTATCTCCTCTTAACGGATTCAAATGCCACAACCTCCACTTCGATCTCCTTTGAATTCCCTACCTTCCAATATCAACAACACAGAACTCGACGCTCACCCCTTTCCATCGCGTTCTTCCCAAATCAACGAATTTACCCATCGTCGAACACCCTCAATTTCTTCCTACAAGTGCGGTTTTTCATCGGGAACCCAAATCTAAACTCCTAAACAACAATCGAAGCACAAAATTCCAGAATTCAGGAACCCTAGTTCACTGCGTTAAACGTGGAACCTCGGGACTGAGTGTCGAACCAAATGGAAAGGGTACCAGGTTGAAGAGAAGCTCCTGCTGATTTCGAATATATAAACACTTTGATTTATAACAATTTTCTTGAATTGATGAGGATTTTTGAAGAAGAGGTTCTCACATTTTTATTTGCTGGATGAAAACTGACGGCGGCTACTGCATTTGACTTTGGAAGAGAAATGAATTAGGTTTTAGTGGGATGAGATTATTTATAGGAAATAAATAATATATTTTTAATTGAATATTATATTGAATTTTAAAGCAACCGCTATTTCTATTTGTCCTCTAAAATTCCTGTGATCACATACGATACTCAAAAATCATGAAACTGGACATGTAGCTAGAGTTCGACATTACGGTCCCAACGAAACTGGTTTCGTCGAATTCCGACTCTGTTTGCTCACACAGCGTATTTTTAACCGTCGAAATACTGACTGTTTTTCACTCTAAAAATCCGTGCGGCCACACAGTGACTCTAAAAATCACGGAACTCGACATCTAGCAACTATTTGACATTGCGGATCCAACAAAATTAGTTTCGTCGAATTCCGACTTCGTTTGCAAAAGTGGCTATTTTTAAAGCTCTAAATAGCCTATTTAAATATATAAATATACTTAAATATAATTTAATTTAATATTTAAAAATAAATATTAACGTCTATATTCACATGGAATACCGTACAGCTTCAGAATATTCCTATATTTATTTCTAACTCGATATTACATCGTCAGAGTTATATCGATGTTCGATTTCTATTTAAATCCTTATATAAAAATATAATTAAATCCTTATGGTCTGGGCGCTGCATTTCTGAGAATTTGATTTGGACATAACTCAAAATCTACACGACGAAATCCCGATATTTCTCTTCCACTAGAAAGATATACTCCACCAGCTCCACACGTTTCTTGTTCCGTAGAAATCCGATTTAAAACGAACCATGTATACTCAGTTGAAGTTCAAATCGCCAAATAGCGAACTGCCGCGTCGTCATGCGCTCTATTTTAATTATATTATGATTCTACGTTCAAACTGACGTCGATTGAATATATTCGTCAATATAATTCAACTCTAAGTTGAACTAAATCCTAGGGATGACCCTGTTCACATTATATTGTGATTTCCAATATTTTTTATTATTTCTGAATTAAATATATTATTCTATTATTTAAATTAATTAAATATTCCATATTATTTAATTAAATCACTATTTAATTCACTATATCACTATTTATATAATTAAATAAATTAATTATTTTACTGCTGAAAATGCGGGTCATTACATTCTTCCCCACTTAAAATAATTTCGTCCTCGAAATTGCTAAGGTAGAAAACAAACCCTATCGACTGTCCAGACTTATTTGTCACTTCTCAACTTCAGTTTCCACTGAACTAATTTAATTTTTATTAAATTATTCATTAATTCTTATCGACCAAAATTTTCAAAAACCGTGAAAATTTTCTAACACCTTAACTTTTCGAAAAATTTCGCCAGCACCTCCTTTGTACTGGTCAATAACTCAAACTCCCACTCGCCTCTCTGGGCCATCTCCAACCCCAAAAGAAAATCAAATAGCCAAGCGGCTTGCCAATTCGGCTCATAAATCTCATGCTTATACCAAATATAAACTTGTACCTTTTTGTCGGGCATATCACTATGTCCTTTGCATCTGTTATAAATTCAACATATACCCAGGTCATCCCAATCAAATTCCAATCTGTTTTATCCACAAATCCAACCATTCGCTTATACCTAAGTCGAATTTCATTTCAAACCAAAGTTCCATTCTCGATTTTCACTTTCTTAACTCATCAACTAAATTTCATTCCAGATTATTCTATAATCAAATCCAGATCTTATCTAACTTAATTCAAGTTAAATTTTATCGATTTTTACCAATTCAATTTATTTAACTTTATTAGTTAAATTTAAATTCCAGAGTTTTAAATTCCTGGGTTCATTTCAAATCAATTTGAAATCAAAAATACCAATTCAAAACATTTGGATTTCTTGAACCACTTGTTTTCTCAAAACAATTCAAATCAAAATCTTTGGTAGTAATCTACCACTTAGAAACTCGAAAATCACACCGATGATACTGCGCAGTCATCATCGGAATTATTTTCCAGCGACCCAAGTGATTTCAATACTATATCATTTCCAAAATCATTTCTGAATACTTCCATTTTGAAAACATTTCAAAATCTCCCAGGAACTTAAAATTTCCTTATTTTAATTCCAATTTTGATTAAAATTTCAGATTTAATCCATCTTATTACATATACTTTACTTATATGAATTCTGATCAGTTATTTACATAACTATTTCACTTCTTATAATCTCATTTGATTATAACAACAACCAACACAACCAATATACTATATCAAAATATTTTCGGGTAAAATTATTTCTTTTACCCTCCTTTCAAAACATACCGTGTCGGTCCATCGTATTTGAGTGTTTAGTAACCCCTATCGATACAGTGGATCAGACTGATCGACCAGAATTCACAAACTACTCAACCAATAAAACTCCACAATATAAAACCATTTTATATTGAGTAACATATACGCACTCATATATATACACTCAAACTCAATCTAGGGTATTACTAACCCCATCTCTACCGAGTCACGCCATAGAGCCAAGGTAATTCACTTAACTTAAGCTCTGATACCAACTGTAACGACCCGAAAATTTTCGACTTTGAACAACCGATCAAGAGTCGAAAATTCCAGATTGTTAATGAAAGAAAATAGAGGGTGAGGAAAGACAAGATAGAACTAATAGAATAGAAGAAGAAGAACATCATCATCAGAGTAAACACGAATCTCAAAGCGGAACGAATAAAATATAACATAACTTTTGAAATACAAACAGTTATATATACAATAGCACTTATCAGAGTACAACACTTACAACACAGCGGAAATAATAATAGCTATAGAATCCTGAAGCCTCCTGCTCCAAGCTCTCCAAGTGTATCTGTAAAATCCCGACTACTTGACTGCCCATACAAAATTAGGCACCCAAGAGTTTAGGGGAAACAAACAAATAAACTCCGGGTCAGTCATGGGACTGGTGTGAATAAAACTCTAAACACTTAGTTTAAATAAAGGATATATCATAAGACCACGCCGTGAAAACGGAACGGGTTTTCCCTTATGAAAATCCAACATCTTTGAAAAGCAATATCATTCTGATATTATAATAATGTCTAAATACAATTAGATATCAATCTAGTAGAAACGCTTTCATCTCACGTTCTACATATATAGTATACAATCAAAACCGCAAGCACGTATTGGGTAATGGATTTCCAACTATGACAAGGTATGGAACCACCTTCCGATCAGTGTACTCTAGGAACGATACACTGGAGTTCAATAAGAACATCTTGCAACTCAGCCACACATGACCGACCACTCATTTCGCTTGAGTGTATCGAATGTATATCACCAACGGTTGGGATCAGCAACCGTTCTCGTATATATATATGGGACAGCATTGATAGATTAAAGAAGCAAATGAATATTCTCTAGATAAGTGATTATACACCCTACTTCGGTGCGACCGACTTAGCCATGCTGCCTGCCCGATTTCTGTCATTTACCGGATGTGAGGCTAGAAGCTACGCTTATCTTTTCACATACCACATCTTCATTCACTTAGAATGTCACATCGTCATACCCCTTAAATCACAAATTGATTTCCCCAAAAATACCACGGGTATAAGCTAAGAGAAACGAATTCCTCCGCCACCAACGTAAATACGTTTGAAACGATCAACTTACGTGATCTACCAGATATACTCTGTCAGACCTTCGTCCATACAAGTTGTCCTGGGACTGGACAAACCGAAGGCACTATCCAGTACATCCATCTTAGGCACTGTTATCTAAGACTTATACAATAGCCCTTGCATTTTACTCTGTCTTCAATCATCTTTGACATATATGATTCGCAACGCTTATGCCAATACAGAGTGGTTCTTTGGATAATAATCCAACCGGCCTCTCCATATTAACAACGTTAAAAGGGTCAAAACTTTGATAGTCGGTGATTTAACTATCAAATGAAAAATGTCCGTGTGCAAACAACGATCTTATTTCCAAATGGAAATATCGATCCAATCATCAAACATATATATGTATATATGTATTCACATTTCCTTATTTTCTATGTTTAGAAAATATATGTTATTAACATTGGAAAACGTTTCCATCTGCTTAATTACACATCACTATCATTCCACTACTATTAGTCCCTAACTGTAAACTAGTAAGAGAACGACTACCCAAGTATAATCCCGAAGGCCGAAACCAACATCAGATCGATACTCAGAAAGTTGTTCAACATAACTAATCTCCAGTCAGTTTCTGATTTAGCTTAACTTCATTTCTCCTTATACAGGAACATTCCCTCTTCTAATCCATATTTCCAAATTTCAATATTTGATTACGTTTCTGGTTCTGATTTGGAAAACATTTCCAAACTTCTTAACTTAAATTTAAACAGATGTTTAAATCAACATCGCGACGACAACTCAAACCACTATACTTATTTACTAATTTCACTTAACCACTTTCACTATCGAACCTTAACCATTTCTAAATTAAAAACGAAGTCAATCAAGTTGGGGTAGAACTACCTCTCAGACCTTAACTGAAAAACACTTCTAACCTTGAAATAGGCAAAGTTCACTTTATATTTCTTTAACTAACTTCCTTACTTAACCTTTCTTTCGAATAACTATATTCGGTTAACTCTCTTCAATTAACTCTATTCGATTAACTCCTGTCGAATAAACTATATTCGATAACTCCTGTAACTCTATTCGAATAAACTATATTCGATAACTCCTCTAACTCTATTCGAATAAACTATATTCGATTAACTCTTTTCAAATATCTAGACTTGATAACTCCTTTCGAATAACTAGATTCGATAACTCCTTTCAAATAACTAGATTCGATAACTTCTTCTCGAATACCCAATATTCGATTATCTTACTTCGAATAACTTATATTCGATTATCTCACTTCGAATAACCAATATTCGATAATTCTTCTCGAATAAACTATATTCGATTACTCTTCTCTTCGAATACACTATATTCGATAACTCTACTCGATTAACTCTAATTTGTTTTAACTCTAATCGATTAACTCTAACTGATTACTCTAACTGGTTAACTCGACTTACTTAACCCAACTGGTAAACTCGACTTACTTAACCCAACTGGTTAACGCGACTTACTTAACCCAACTGGTTAACCCGACTTACTTAACCCAACTGGTTAACTCGACTTACTTAACCCAACTGGTAAACTCGACTTACTTAACCCAACTGGTTAACTCGACTTACTTAACCCAACTGGTTAACTCAACTTACTTAACCCACTGGTTAACTCGACTTACTTAACCCACTGGTAACTCGACTTACTTAACCCACTGGTAACTCGACTTACTTAACCCAACTGGTTAACTTGACTTACTTAACCCAACTGGTAAACTCGACTTACTTAACCCACTGGTAACTCGACTTACTTAACCCACTGGTTAACTCGACTTACTTAACCCACTGGTAACTCGACTTACTTAACCCACTGGTAACTCGACTTACTTAACCCAACTGGTTAACTTGACTTACTTAACACAACTGGTAAACTCGACTTACTTAACCTACTGGTAACTCGACTTACTTAACCCACTGGTAACTCGACTTACTTAACCCAAGTGGTTAACTCGACTTACTTAACCCAACTGGTAAACTCGACTTACTTAATCCAACTGGTTAACTCGACTTACTTAACCCACTGGTTAACTCGACTTACTTAACCCAACTGGTTAACTCGACTTAATAATTCAACTTGATTAACCAAGCTTGATTTACTTGGCTTGACTAACTCAATTGATTAACTCGACTGACTAATTCAACTTGATTAACCTAGCTTGATTTACTTGGCTTGACTAACTCAATTGATTAACTCGACTGACTAATTCAACTTGATTAACCCCACTTGATTTTACTTATCTCGATTAACTGAACTAATCACTTTGATTAACTTAACCAACCCACTTAGTTTAACTTAACTAATTCACTTCAATTAACTTAACTAATCCACCTAGTTTAACTTAACTAATCCACTTTGATTAACTTAACTAATCCACTTTGATTGACTTAACTAATCCATTTAGTTTAACTTAACTAATCCATTTAGTTTTACTTAACTAATCCATTTAGTTTAACTTAACTAATCCATTTAGTTTAACTTAACTAATCCATTTAGTTTTACTTAACTAAATTCACTTTGATTAACTTAACTAATCCATTTAGTTTACCCTAACTAATCCATTTAGTTTAACTTTACTAATCCATTTAGTTTTACTTAACTAATCCATTTAGTTTGACTTAACTAAATTCACTTTGATTAACTTGACTAACCCACTTAGTTTGACTTAACTAATCCACTTAGTTTAACTTAACTAATTCACTTTGATTTAGTTCTATTTATTGATCAAATAAATATTTCCTTTAATTCTATTTATTCAAACAAATAAATATCTCCTTTTTACTCTATTTATTCTAACAAATAAATAAATCCGTCCTTATCTATTTGTAAATGTTCTACAAATATTTCTCTTTCTATTTGATTTTTTTTATTCTTAAAAATATTCTAACTCTTTAAATTTTCGGAAAAATTCGCCATAACCTCCTTTGTACCGGGAGCATCGGGAAAATCCCCAAACCCGCCACACAGGCCTTTCCATTCAAAAAGAAAATATTTTGAATTTATTTCCTTTTTAAAATATATCCTATTTATAAATATTCCAATTTATAAATATTCCTTATTTATAAATATTCAAATTTATAAATATCTCTTATTTATAAATATTCCATTTATAAATATTTTATTTTCACTATCACTTTGAAAATCTCCTTTATCAACATCCCGTATATTATGGTATTCAAATCATATCAAATTACGATGATCAATAACGTCCAACCACATATAATCGACAACAGATTATATATCACATCATATAACAGAATATATGAATCAAAACAATATTATAAATATTGAGGAACCCAGTTGGGTCCCTCCAACCTGTTTCCCTGCATCACAGATGTTACACAATAAAATCAACATCACTTTCAGTTCAATATAAGTTATTCTGATAGCAGAATCAATATATAAATATTTAACGGTTTATATATATATATATATATATATATATATGTAATTTTCACTAACTGACTAGCAGTTCAATCAATCAACCAACACACAACAAATCAACAGATGATTAACAGTCCTAAGAATACATTATAAAAATATAATTGTTCAGTGTTGGTGAGTTTTACTCACTTTGGCAGTTCATCGCTAAAGAACGATAAACTGTTTGTTTGATCTGAATCAAACAATTTATTTCGCCATAAATTCAAACTAGCTCCATTGCACTCCTGGTCAGTTCCAATGCGTAGTGTCCGTCCATTCGATCCCAACGCAACTTACGGTTCATCATTTCGACTTCGTATGAGCTAGTTATTTCATTTTCAAGTCAGAACACAATTTAAATTTAAAAATAACTAAGTTAATTTACTAGGCCTTAACCTTTTAGACCCGGGCCCATTTTCTCTTATTAAAGCCCATACCCGCCAACGTATTAGAACCCGCACCTTTTCTTCCTTCCTCAAACTCCAGACAAATATCTCGCTCCTGGCTTCAAAGCACCATTTCGTTGATCTCTTTCCGGCTTCTATCTCCTCTTAACGGATTCAAATGCCACAACCTCCACTTCGATCTCCTTCGAATTCCCTACCTTCCAATATCAACAACACAGAACTCGACGCTCAACCCTTTCCATCGCGTTCTGCCCAAATCAACGAATTTACCCATCGTCGAACACCCTCAATTTCTTCTTACAAGTGCGGTTTTTCATCGGGAACCCAAATCTAAACTCCTAAACAACAATCGAAGCACCAAATTCCAGAATTCAGGAACCCTAGTTCACTGCGTTAAACGTGGAACCTCGGGACTGAGTGTCGAACCAAATGGAAAGGGTACCAGGTTGAAGAGAAGCTCCTGCTGATTTCGAATATATAAACACTTTGATTTATAACAATTTTCTTGAATTGATGAGGATTTTTGAAGAAGAGGTTCACACATTTTTATTTGCTGGATGAAAACTGACGGCGGCTACTGCATTTGACTTTGGAAGAGAAATGAATTAGGTTTTAGTGGGATGAGATTATTTATAGGAAATAAATAATATATTTTTAATTGAATATTATATTGAATTTTAAAGCAACCGCTATTTCTATTTGTCCTCTAAAATTCCTGTGATCACATACGATACTCAAAAATCATGAAACTGGACATGTAGCTAGAGTTCGACATTGCGGTCCCAACGAAACTGGTTTCGTCGAATTCCGACTCTGTTTGCTCACACAACGTATTTTTAACCGTCGAAATACTGACTGTTTTTCACTCTAAAAATCCGTACGGCCACACAGTGACTCTAAAAATCACGGAACTCGACATCTAGCAACTATTTGACATTGAAGATCCAACAAAACTAGTTTCGTCGAATTCCGACTTTGTTTGCAAAAGTGGCTATTTTTAAAGCTCTAAATAGCCTATTTAAATATATAAATATATTTAAATATAATTTAATTTAATATTTAAAAATGAATATTAACGTCTATATTCACATGGAATACCGTACAGCTTCAGAATATTCCTATATTTATTTCTAACTCGATATTACATCGTCAGAGTTATATCGATGTTCGATTTCTATTTAAATCCTTATATAAAAATATAATTAAATCCTTATGGTGAGGGCGCTGCATTTCTAAGAATTTGATTTGGACATAACTCAAAATCTACACGACGAAATCCCGATATTTCCCTTCCACTAGAAAGATATACTCCACCAGCTCCACACGTTTCTTGTTCCGCAGAAATCCGATTTAAAACGAACCATGTATACTCAGTTGAAGTTCAAATCGCCAAATAGCGAACTGCCGATGCGCTCTATTTTAATTATATTATAATTCTATGTTCAAACTGACGTCGATTGAATATATTCGTCAATATAATTCAACTCTAAGCTGAACTAAATCCTAGGGATGACCCTGCTCACATTATATTGTGATTTCCAATATTTTTTATTATTTCTGAATTAAATATATTATTCTATTATTTAAATTAATTAAATATTCCATATTATTTAATTAAATCACTATTTAATTCACTATATCACTATTTATATAATTAAATAAATTAATTATTTTACTGCTGAAAATGCGGGTCATTACATTTACCCTCCTTATAAAACAATATTGTATCAACTACTAGTTCAACTTGAACCAATCAAACAACACAATATAAAACGTTTGTATATAAAATCTACAAATACGTGCTCTTATATATATACTCAAACTCAATCTAGGGTATTACTAACCCCATCTCTATTGAGTTACATCACAGAGCCAAGGTAATTACTAAACCTCGCTCTGATACCACTGTAATGACCCGGTAAAAGAATTTGATGCTCGAATTCCGACAACAATACATAAACCCGTATTACTTGCCAAAACTCAAGTATCGAAAATACCAAATAGTTAATAGAAAGAAATTATAGGGTGAGAAAAGAAAAGAAATAATAAAATTGAAGAATAAGAAGAACATCAGAACAAAATCTCACAGTAGAAGGCGTAAAATCACTACAACAAAAAAGGCTTTTTATAGCGTTTGAAAAACGCTATTATAGACTTCTATAGCGTTTCAGAGAACGCTTTGTAACGACATGTTATGTTAGACTTTTAGTTTTAAATAGCAATTACACAAATGCTATGTAAAACCATGTTTTTATAGCTTTTACGTGTGTTAGACCCTTATTTCTAGAGCGTTTTATGTTCATGTACTATAGCGTTTGTATATAATTTCTATAGCGTTTACATTTTAATTGTATAGCGTTTGTTTACAAGAATATATAACGTTTATTTTATATTTCCATAGCGTTTACTTAGTCATATAATAAAGTTTTTTCATGATGTGATTCTATAGCATTTGTAAACAACTGCGTTTTTAAAACGTTGTAATATGGTATATTGATAAATAGGTCCTGCTTGCCCTCCTTTCGCCTCTTCCGCATACACATTTACCTATTTCTTATATGCATATAGATGTAACATATTTTCAGAAACAAAAAATATGTAAATTACAGCAAAATATTTCATGCATCATTCAAACAACTTTCATATGTCCAAATTTATTATTTCATACATCATTCAAACAACTTTTCACATGCCAAACTTAACATTTCATATACATTGTTTACAAAGCAATCAAAAGAATTGATTTAAACTTGCTTTGCTTCTGATATTTCCACCGTATCATAAGCAGCATCAGTCCTGCTACTTCCAAATAAACAATTAAGGTGTTAGTTCGAAGCATAATATATAGCAGCAACATACCGCTGGAAACACGAAAACATGAAAAGATAATTTCATATCATGTTTTATAAGAGACCGTGTGCTTCACATTGTGCCATGTTTTATAAACCTGAGAAACTGATATTATGAAAGTGCAATATAAAATGAAGACAAGCTCAGGCTAAGAGACATATATAATGGTCATATTACGTAAGCAATATGACAATAAAAGTGTAAGCAAAATCAGCACCAATGAAAGAGCATGTTGCATGATAATAGCACCAGGTATTTGATCAGTGTGAAAAACTATAATTTAAATCGTGTTTGTCATTGGTTTATTCTTTGCTTTTTACCATTTCTAAAATCTAAATCGTGTAGGATCCTATAAACAAAAATCATAACGGAAAATTAGTTGTTTATACACAGAATTTGTGATGGAAATAACAATATTGGAGAGGTCTTACCTAAATGTTAATAAACCTATTATAATGGATTAATGAATATGTATTGACAATGAACATTTCAAAAATTATTCTCTAGATAGCACTTCATTGAAATTGAACTTTGTTAAATGTTCAAGAAAACACTTCCTATAAAAAATTTATGGAAATGAACGTACCAGTCTACATTAAGATAGTAAAGCTGGTTAAACATAGTTGTGGGGTACCTGTCGAGAATATTAATTATATTGGATATTTATGCTTAAGAACTGATAATTTGGCTCTGTGTGTGTGTTGGGGGGGAGGGAGGAGGGTACAAGTCAATTGAATTTACTAAGTTTGTTTGAGTACGTCATATTTATTTGGTATAATATACCACATTCATCTGGTTTTAAGCACTGAAATGAGAAATAATACAAGCATCAAAAAATGAAATTGACATAAAATGATAGAAATACTCTGCATGTAAGCCTCGGTTTCTAGATTTTCCACAAAAAAATATTATGTGCTACTCTATATATTTTGGTAGGAATCTTCTGCTCTAAAAAACTGGATGATTCTTTGCAGTGATAAATTAATAAAGAAGGAGATTAGATCAATTGATCAATGGAAGCTAGCATAAACCTTTACCATGCAGTAGTCTCTTATCATGTAGAACAGGCTGCTGCCATACAACAATTTGAGATTCCCAGCTGCTGTGCTCTGTGTTAGTAATAAAGGCACAGACAAAGATAGTTCATCGATTTGACTTATAAGTACCAATTCTAGAGGTGCATTGTTTAAGTTAGGACGCATAATGATTTACTAAATATAACATCATGCACAAGATTAGCTGCTACTTCTCCATCAGTACTGTAAAATTTGGTATATCGTCTGCCAGTATACCATCATCATCACAAAAAAGAATAGCATACACCATGTTTAATGTAGGGGAAAATTTAAGATTTTCTCACCTATGGTAAGTTCTACGAGTAGGAAATTTGACCCTTGGACTATCCCAAGCTAAAGAGAATGTGACTGTCCGAACCGAATTTGGTGGTATGCTTATGGATGCTGCCACAACTCTCCAATTGAAACTCCAACTACAGTTGGATCAATTCTTTGGTCAGCATCAAGGCGGTCGAATGTCCGGTTCTGAATTGAAAAAAGCACAAAATTATTCTAACATAAAAGCTACATTGCAAGGAGTTTACAAACAGTGCATGATTTGCTTAGACATTGAAAAGTTCAGAGCTGTCTGTATGCTCATGCGCATGTACATGCAATTAGTTAACACATACCTTCTTAATTTCTTCCCACATGTCTCTTGCTGAGAATTTCTTTGAATTTCCAGATATAACAAAGTAAGGGCATTCCGAGACATGAACATCGTCTGTTTCTTGTGCTCCTATTGCAAATGTCGGCTGTGATCTTCTTTTGCAGTCCTAAGTTGGCAATTTATCGTCAAAGGCAGTATAAAACTTGGTTACAAATGTTAAAGTACCATCTTCATCACCTGTGATGCAGAAGTACTCCACGAACACCATCTTTTTCTCTACATGTAATGTAAATGGCAATTCATGAGATTATATTTCAATACACATAAACAATGTCTGATGCATTTGTTAATACCAAAATAGGAATACAAAACTGATTGTTAATATTCAAAATCTCACCTCATTTTAGAGTTTGAATGGTTCCTGGTAAACCCAGAGTTCCCACCAACTGATTTCTGCGTTGATGTTGAATATATAAAATCGAGCACTCTTAC
The DNA here is from genome assembly GCA_030737875.1 of Allium sativum. Classification (NCBI taxonomy): domain Eukaryota; kingdom Viridiplantae; phylum Streptophyta; class Magnoliopsida; order Asparagales; family Amaryllidaceae; genus Allium; species Allium sativum. Next base: position 8,957,744 of record CM060912.1, read on the forward strand.
GCCTTACAAAATCAGGTGATTCACAATTTACAAGTACTTACAACCCAGGTGAATAGAAGTGTAGCATCTACGGTTGTCTTACCAGAATTGACTAGCTGTAATAATCATTAACAAGCAAATAATTGCAAGTAAATCTACAAATAATGACACAACTGTATCAAAAATAATTCAATAAGTGATCTTCTCACTATGTAGATAAACGCTCAAATAGGAAGACTGCTTTGCCGATAGTTGTGAGGAATAAATGGTGATATTTGATGGCATGTTATTTTTATTTCAGAGTCAGGTTCGCCTATGAGCATAACAAAAAAGTTATAAGAAAATATCAGCTAAATTAGACAAATCCTGAAAGTCTATTTACTAAAAGATACTGCTATAAACTGTCCATGATCTCGGATGCAAAGAAAGATACGATGAATTTTTCCCACTCAGTTTCCAGTCCCACCATTCAATTCCTGAAGTTAACCTTGAATTTGTATTAGTTAAATATGCCAGCATCTAAATGATAATTTGACCAACTTAATCTTCTCCATTAAACTAAGAGGAACTGCGAAATTTCTTTCTTCATCATCTAAATTTCCTAGCCCAGTTGAGCTTGCAGGTTGGGAAGGATCCCCTTGTGCCTTAAATTATAGGTAATAATAAGATTTACATGAAAATATATAATAAATTAAGCGACTCTACATATAAACTAAATTACAGACATCATAAAAAGTGATTGAGTTATCTCCATTGCATTGTCCATTTTCTAACATCTTGTTTTGTATTGAACTGTCAAAAGAAGAAGAATAGTAACAAATGTAAGAGATTGGGTCCTCTATATATACCAAACTAGTTAAGATCGCATAGGAAGAAGAATATTAACAATACATACAAAGAGTCGGGTCCCATATATATAACAAAATAATTAGGATCACAAAGCGTTCTTCATTCCATTACAAATTCAAACAAGATATGCAGGAGATAGAGTAGAAAATAAATCAAACGGAGAATGAACAAACCAATTTGGATCATAAAGCATTCTTCATTCCATTACAAATTCAAACAAGATAGGAAAGAGATAGAGTAGAAAATAAATCACACGGAGAATGAAATGGATGACTATGTGTATATATTTCTATATTCTTCATTCCACATTATTGACTAGAGGCTTACGAATATGGATTAGGGACGACAACAAGATATATATAATATGTTTGATATCTTAGGATATGGCATTGAATCGCAATTTTATATCTTGTCTGGATGCATAGTTTACACGTTGGACACACAATTAATCAATGACTGTGATTAGCTGCACACATGGGACACATACTTTGAGTACAGATGAATTGAACCCCATTTACTTACCCCTCTTACTTGCTTTTACACAAAATAAACAAGCTATGCACCTAGACAAGGTATAAACTTACCATCAGACCTGTTTGTAAATAAATGAAAACAAAATGTAATGGTCCAGACCTGTTTGAAAACATCAAAATTTTTTCTATTTTATTTAAATTATCTATTCATTTGAAAACCACATATATTAGATAATTAGAAGCAAAAGTTACACGCAAATAGCTGTATGGACTATGAGCAGTGTAAACATGAGAACACCTGAAATACGTTTATCCTTTCATGCCTTATGAACCCATATTTTGCTTTGTAGAAGAATTTTAGAAAAATAAGATTTGAAGATGCGCAAACGAAAGAAGTACCGACTGAATAGATGTAGAAAAATAGAAATGGTATTTCCAAACAATTCTCAGTTTTGTAGTATGGAAGGAAGAATATATAAAGAGGCTAATGCTTGAATAGGCATGTAATTGAATAATGGGTATAATAAGGGTTATAACATGTAATGTGATTAGAACATGCCTTAAATAATGTGCAAATCATCTATCTTATTAGCATGTAGATATGTTTAGGACATTTTTTTAATTCTAACGTGGATGCATACCTTTGAGGCACTATATGAGAAATATTTAACACAGTCTAAAACAAATATGCCATACTAATTTTTAACAATTAGGTAATTCATAAAAGAGCATTAATATGTTTAATTTATAAATGAAGATTCAATATTTAAAAAAAATCCTAAGAAAATATTTGTATATAACATGTCTTATTTTCCTAAATGATATCTATCTCACATTGCAAACAATGTTATCTTTGGAATATTATTTTGAAAACTACAAACAAATACTTATAAAAGTGTGCTACTTTTATAAACATGACTTATGCAAATCACAAACTAGCCTCTCATCCATATAATAATAAGTTAGCTGTTATATGGAATGACTTAAAAATATATATTAGTACTAACTAATGATACTGCATTGTAGTAAGTAGCCGATAAAAAGATCAATATATTAAATGGAAATCCAACAAAAAGATATAACAGTAAAATGCTTTTATCCCTTTTCAACTATGTAAAGTATATTGTTGTAAATGGAAGCAAATAATAAATAGACGAATGATAAAATTATAGACATGTAAAATTATTCCACTTTCTTTTTTCAAGTTCCTTAAGCTTTAGATTAAACCATTGCCCATCTAAGATTAAAAGTATACCATATTCGATGGAATAATTCATGTTTGGTCCCCATATTAATTGTCAAAATGTAAACCAAAAAAGGAAAAGAAAGAAACAAAAAGATAAAGCATACAGCTTCCCGATCCAAAAAAAGTTTAACGTTTTCAAATTTCTAAGCCATTGACACCCTGCCTCAAATTGCATTGAAACAAAAAAGGCCAGGGATGAGACTAAGGAAAGAAATAAAAATGTAATACTGTCAGTTTATTATTATTATTTCTTAGTATAAGAACAACATCAGAATAAAAAAAACAACTAATGAGACAGGGATGCAAACCCAACGGCAAGGCGCAATATTGAAGCAACTGGTACTGATACATAAATGACCAGTTAATGACCAGCTAGGAACAGGAAAATCGTACATGGACACGAGTGGATGAAATCAATTCATAAATCAATATGCATAGCATGACATGCACATAACAAAAGCAAACCCGAAACACAATTCTTCCTAAACTGCAACAAGATATGTGCATAAATCAAACTGAAGTTGTTGCCGACAAGGCAAGTTGCATGAACAAAAGTTCAAGTGCAACACAGACCAGGCAATCCACAATCATACAGTATAAGGGATAGACAAAAGAAAGCTAAGGCATCATCACATCAGCACACATGGCATACAAGGGAAGAATGAGCAAACTTGGAAATCAGTTTAGATTTCAAAATTGGGTCAAGCACACAAGGATTGCAACATAAACATTGTGGCGTGCTCGAACTTTGGCGATGTAATATATTGGAAATTTATCTTTTCCCATCAATCAGTAGCAACATTCCTAATGTGCTTTTTCTCATCTCCAGATAATACAGTAGCCGAACATTTTGAGTCTTAGTCCCGTTACTAAAATCATTTAATAGTCTATAACGTTGTGCGCTTTCTTCCAAATTTTACTAGTTGACATACATAACAAGCATTACAAGTTATTCCCCGTTAAACAATTACTCGTAATTAGCATTGGGATTTAATCAACCCTTAATTTCCTTAATAATACCATTACAAAATCAACCCACTTATTAATATATATATATATATATATATATATATATATATATATATATATATATATTAGTTGTATTGTAGAGCCGCCATGGTTTATGCTTCATAAAACATGTTAAGTAGACTTTTTAAAAATAAAATTGTGTACGTTGCACTTCTTCTGCACTAAAACTTTTCAAACATGATCGAATTGGATCGACTTTTTCAAAATAAAACATGTTAAGTAGACTTTTTCAAAATAAAATTATGTAGAGCCACCATGATCGGATCGACTTCGCATATTGAAAATTTTAATTCCTTTTTGTTTATGCATAGAATTCACGATGTACCAACATAGAATTTAAGTACCTTTGTAAGACAAAATAAAGACATGTCTGCTATGGATAAACAGTTGAGATTTTTTTTGTCATAGTGTAATTGGAATCCCCTTATCATATTTTTAAGAATTTCTTATATTATATGGTATTCTAGTTTTCTTATATGAGATTCTATTCTTATTATATGTCAAATGGTATTGTGAATTTCTTACATATAATATGAAATTCTGGTATTCTTATATATTGGATGGAATCATGGTTTTCACATATATAAATGAAATTCTGGTATTGTTATATACTGGATGGAATTCTGGTATTTAAAAGCCATGCTCGTGAGCAACAAAAGGGACCGTTATTTGAATCAAAATCATGATCAGTCCGAAACATCCTCGGTGATTATGAGAGTATAGATAAAATCATCATATATCGTATATGATTTTTAAGATATTGATAATCGCGATCCAAATTTTTATAACCACAGTATTGATTACTAATGGAATCATAGAAATTGCTTGAACATAAAGGGATTTTGATAAAGAAGTATCTCCTGATATCATAAGACAAAAGCATACCAAGAATGTAAAGTAAGAAATAATGATGATGAAAACTAAGAAAAGAAGCATTTGTACCAAAAATTGGTAAATGAAAGCAATTGGATCCGATCATGTTGTACATAATTCTATGTAGTTAAATTATTTACGTTACTCTTTGTACGATTCTTTACCTATGTGGATTGGATTCTTTGGGTCTGACATAGAATTTTTAACTAATGAAGCTATCAGGAGAAATGTCTCTTTTTTTGGTAAAGCTATAAAGCCTGACCAGGTTACTAAAGGTATAACTCGAATAGCACATGCAAGAGTATCAATATAAGTGGACTCGAAATTTAAGTACCCAAACACAGTTCCTATTTTAGATGAGGATGATATCATTACATGGAAAGAAGTGATTTATGAATGGAAACCCACACAATTTACTTCTTGCCACTGTTATGAACATTCAGATTTTTTTTGTAAAATGGATCCCTAAAGTCATGGAAAAAATGATAATAAGTGGCAATAATATGAACTTAGATCATAATTTGAACAAGTTACATGAAACCGGTCCCAATAATACTTAGAATCAGGCCATAAACTATGTAATTTTGCCAAAGGATGTGATAATTAAGAATTAGATGACTACCTGAAACACACGGACAAACAATCTTCATTGAATTTTTGATTTAAGATTTGGCTTGTACATAATAGGTAATAAATGATCAACATCTAATTATAGATAATAGATTCTCCGTTTTATTCAAGTTTAAACCAACCGAACAACACCTTTAAATTAAGATCAATTCAAACAAGTAGGAGCCCAAGCATCGGTTAAACACTACTAATAAAAAAATCAATAACTACAGGAATAAGCGGTAAAAAATATATGACAAAGCTTGTAGTACCTGTAGTGCCCTCACGATTTTCGATTTTCGATCTGCGGTTTTTGCGAAGAGCGATAACACAGCGAGTTAGAGAGATGCAGGATCGATCGGAGCAATGAAATTAGAAGGCTGTTGGGCGATTTTCGTTCTTATGATGGCGGAATGACAACCGCCATTTAGGAATGAGCGATCTAGGGAAACGCGGAAATGATAGCTGCGATTTACAAATGGCCGATTTTCATTCTTCTAATGGTGGAGGCAAAGAAGACTTAGAAGGATGTTGGGAAGGAAATTGGACAAAAGTGCTTGTATCATTTCCCGCACAACGAAAATTATTTCCCGCCTATCTTTTGCTGTATAGCGTTGAGCATGCGAAGATTACTTGAGAATAACATTCAAACCCTAAACTTCTGGAGAGTGTAAAGGCACTGGGCGGCAACGCTATTTAATATAGCTATTAAATATTCATTTTGTTGTAGTGTTCAATTTCAATAAGTGTTGAGTATTGGTTACTAAACACAACATGCTGCTTTTTTATATTGTAAAACTGAATATATTTTGAAATTCAATAAAGCGTCAATGTTCGAACAATAAATGATAGGCATCATGCAAAAAAAGATAAATGATAAATCAACATAAACAATAATAGTAAGAAATTTACCTGATTGCTCCAAATCCAATATGTTTTTTCGGTTTCTTTTTACGGACGGCGTTCCATTTTTTGGTATTTTAAAGAATGCCAACATATTTAACATTCCACCAACATCTACTCCACATGTGTAATAAGGTAATACATTAGCAGCAATTTCTTACGTTAAAATAGTACATTTTCAAGAACGTGTTGGCCATGAAACTATTGAATCACAACCACTATAAGTGACTTGTTGTCACTACCACTTATAAACACATCTAACAGTATGTACCAAGCTATAAAATGGATGCTAACTTTAGTCCACTTTCAAATTCAGACTGAAGTCTGATACTCATGCTTCAAAAGTATTTAAGTGTGTTACAACTTACAACAACTAGTTGTACTTCAGCATGCTACGTATCAGACTATGGTTTTGGGTGCTTTAAGCACTTCAACCCATTGGTATAGCCAATATGGAACATAGGTCGTGCAGTCTATCTAGACCTAACAATCCAATTCACCTGATTAACCTATTGTCTCAACTCCCGATTCTATCAATTCACTACTGATCGGTCATGTGTTTCAGCAACCATAATGTGTGCTTTCATTAGGAATTACTCCTATATGTCATTTATTTATTGTTGTTTTATTATAACTTCCATTTTATATATATACACACACACACATCTCAAAATGTATAGGTATGGCATGCAATATAGGAATTGATCATTAATGTAACGATCTTATTGCTTAGAGACTAATATCTATTTTGCCAGCTCTTTGGCAAGTTGATAGATTTTTTATTTTTATTAAATAATTAGCATCCAGTTTTTGATACAATAATTATCATTATTATCTTATGAAAAAAATCTGGTAAATGCATTTATATTAAAGGTGGCAACCATGATTTTATCTTAAAATTTCATTTCAAGCAACTAAACTAAACCAAGCATGAAAGCATAAGAATGGTGTGCACCCTCATTACATAATCATGTTGATGCGGAGTATTTCTCAACATGCCATGCATACCACTTTTCAATAATAAATTTATATGCAATCTAATCTTGCAAACGTAATATCTATTATGAACCACTTTATCATAACATGACTAGTCTTAATAAAAAACAATGCGAAACATAGCAAACCACGAACCTTCTTACAGTAATAGAGTGAGTTTTTTTTCTTCAAATAACTAATGATAGTAGTTGTTATATCATCAAACAATGGTAGTATTAGTTAACTTTAAATAATTATATAGTAACGAAGAAACCAATTTCCTTAAATCCCTCTACACTTCTCTTGCTCTGTACGTCCAACCTGAATCATTTTCTACGAAAAATATGCATTTTTGGTAGCTCACCATAGCAGTAAAAAGCTACCAACAGTAAATTTCCATTTTCCATAATCTCATTATATATTTTATAATATTTCCATGGAAATCATATGATTTGAATCCTATACAACTAGATAACTCCAAACTTTTGAACCATCAAGAAAATACCAATAGAAGAATCAATAGGTATAAAAAAGTACAGTAGAAAAAGACATAGGTTTGAAGAAAGTACCTAAAATTGCGGTGAACTAAACTAGGGTTTGGCCAGTTGAGATCTCGATAGTTGCAATTAATTGAAGATGGGGAAGCTAAGGAGTGAACATAATGCTGCGATGATTTAAATTAGGGCTATCTAGTACGAGTTGTGAGTTATGACCTATTATGATTGAAATCTCGAAAGTGGAATTCGTGAGTTGTGAGAGGAAGATGAGGAAGATGAGCGATAAGTGAAATTTTAGGAGGGAAATGAGGAAAGAAAACGTGAATAACCCGCGTTCTACATTGGTCTAAGTGAAATGGATAACGTTTAAGTCAAATTTAATAAGAATGGGCCCACACGTGTACTGTATAGCATTTGGTAAATGGACAAGCGTTTTAATCTTCATTGTTTAATAGAAGTAAAGGCGGAAACGCTATACATAAGAGCTATATAATGTCTATTTTCTTGTAGTGAATATAATAGATCAAATCTCTTTATACAAAATGAAACTGTATATACATATCAATCATCAGAGTACATCATATATCAGAAACAGCGGAAATAAACTCTAAATAACTAGCGGTGAAGCCTCCTGCTTCTAGCTCCTGAACTCCAAGCAGAACCTAACCTGTAATTATACTCGGTCTGACTCGAGCACATTTGAAGCAAAGCAAAATTCACTAGGATCAGTCTGGAATACTTTCAGTGATAAATTCATAACACAACAACTTGTTTAACTTTGAAAATCCTTTCGAAAGAAAAGGAAAATAGTAAGACCAGCCCACACATAAATATGGACGGTTTTTACCCTACTATAGCCCAAAATATTTTTGAAGTCATATATATCTTTTGATATTATAATAGTGTCTAAATACAAGTAAATAGAATCTAGTAGAACGCTTGCATCTCACGCTCCATATGTATAGTATACAATCAAAACCGCGGGCGCTTATTGGAGATTGGATTCCGACTATGACAAGGTATGGATCCACGTGCCGATAGTGTATCTCTAGAGAGGAATACACTGGGTTCAACAAGGACGTCTTGCAACCCAACCACACATGACCGACCACTCATTTCTCTTGAGTGTATCGAATATATTGTCACATACGGTTGCTAGCAACATAACCATTCCCGGGAGACACAGAAATGAAAAGAAGTAACAAAATGAATATTCTCCAGATGGTTACAATACACCTTAATGGGCATGACCCACATAGTCATGCTGCCTGCCCGATTTTCGTCATTTGAGGTTATAATCTTCTGAACATCTGGCCACCATTTACTTTGCACGCCACATCGTCCATACACGTCATCCAGGAACATAATGAACTGAAGGCACCATCCTACCGCATCCTTATATAGGAATCACCCCAAGGATCAGTAGCGAGTAGTCCTTGCAATCCGTAGATTGCAAGCACGACAGAATCACAGTTTATCTCTGGGAGCTAACCAGAGATTATAAGCAATACTTTCATTTTGTGAAGACTTATGGTCTTCAAATGCTCCATCTCGATTGTCGTCTGATCTCTTCCACGATTACATATTTGCTGGTCGGAATGGTTTTCGAATATAAATTCGATCCCCGTCTTTCCATACAGGGGCGGAACCAGGAATTCAACAATGTAGGGGTCAAAACTTTAGGGGGGACAATATATACCAGAGTTTGATGAAAACGGTCCATTTTTATTTAATTTTTCCCCATTTTTTCTTTACTTTTTTTGCTTTTGAAAAGTTTTTTTTTTGGGTTGGGGGGGCCGGGGCCCCCACTGGCCCCAATGTAGTTCCGCCAGTGTTTCCATACCAACAACCGATAATTGGCCAGATTTTATAGTGGGTAATTTAACTATCAAATAAACAAACATTCATCCATAAAAATAAAATATATATACTAGTTCAATATTCAGCATCACTTGGCCTTTTTAATAATTAACATCTGGTTAATTTCAACTTTGTATCTTCAATATTAGGAAATATGTTTCCATTTTCTTATTTAATATAAGAACATTTAATTATCATCTACTTATACTTCATTAGTTTCTATTGTAGATTAGCAAGTGAATAAATCTCCAAATATCAACCCCGAAGGCCGAAACCAACAGCAAATTGACACCTTGCAAGTTACTCAACTCAACCAACGTATAATAAGTTCCAATTTCTTTATTCAGAACATCACTTTATATTCATCAATCTCTTACATTACCATTGCCTTGCGAAAATAACCATATTCTTATCTCAAAGATATAAATAAATTCATACTTCAAAGTTGATCGCACGATGTTAAATTTATATATCTTTTACTTTTAAACTTACTAGTTAAGATCTAACAATTCCAATATTCTCTTGTAACAATAATAAACCAATTTAACCATTACAAACTAATATCATTCCTCGATAATAGTGAAGCCGTTCAAGTTGGGGTATTTTAATTACCTCTCAGACCTTAACCGGCAACGTTCTTATCTCATAATAAATAAAAGTTTGGAACAGAAACCTATCTTTCCACTTACTATCACTTCAGTTTATCATTTTATTCAAAACATGATTTTAACAACCATTTCTTTCATTTGGCATAACTGTCCTCAAAATAAATCTCCTTTACTTTCTATTTAAGTAAAATTAACAAATTCAAATTCTTTTGCTTTAAATCTTTATAATACAACTCATTTTCATCTTGATTTATTTTAGACCCATTTACTAAGTTCCTTACATAGAATTCAACTGAGCACTTACCCTTAGCAAATCCCGTACAAATAACCAAAACCATTTCATTTAAACTAATTCTTTGAATAAAAACTTATTTCGAATTCATCACTTGAGTTTAACTTTTTTACGAAACTTGGAATATAATTCTTTACATTACTATATTAATCTTCCTCCTTTGAAAATCACATTTCAATTTTATCTTTGTTTACTAATTTTAATAATAAAGTAAACAAAACTTCATTTAAATCTTTTATGACATATCCTATATATTTTGAAAACCTCTTCCCATCATTTCACTTGTACTTAATTCAACTATTAAGTAATCACAAATGGCGTATTAGTTTCAGTACAACTTCGCCCTTAACATAAATCAATTATGTTCTATTCTAACTTAAAAACCTATTAAAACTTGGTATTCACTTACCAATATCCTCTTCGATTTACTTAAATGGAATCCATTTATCATTCCCTTTCTAAGGTCATGTTTCACTTTAATTTTCTTAATTTAATAATTAAGTAAAAACAAATCTTATTAAAATCTTTATGTTACTCGTCTCTTTATAACTTGCAATTATAGCTTAGATTTGATTATCCAATTTCTTACGAAAATCTCTTTTCGATTCTGTTGCTTATACTTAATCAATTATTAAGTAATGATTACTTAAAACGACATATTAGCTTTATAGCTTGTTTATACTTTGGTATAACCTTTCTCTTAACATGATTCATTTTAAAACTCGATTACTTCTTAATTTACTTTCATTTTAGAAGTAAACTACTTTAATTATTATTAATCACAATAATTAATTCATTCTATTTACTAAAGTGGAATAGTTTACTTCATTAAAATAGATCAGCTAACCACTTACCGATATTATTATTCGATAAATACTTCATTAATGAATTATAAATAAATAATCAACTTTAAATATCATTAAATAAAAAGATAATTAATAAGAATAATTATTCGTTAACCATTTTCATTAGATTAATCGAAGAACGATCAATTCTAATTATCAACTCTAATTAAACAGTTGACTTTGTCAACTCAAACCTCGGTTATTTACTTAACTGATTTTGGTTACTTCTCTCATTAGATTAATCTAATTAATCTAATTACATTGCTTAACTGTTTTACTTAAACAGATATTTTTAAAACAATAACCCGTAAGTTAAATTCAAGCTTTTACACTTATAAAACTCATTGGAAACATTTAAATTACAATACGTAATATTGTATGATTATTTTAATAAAAGTCGTTTATAAACATCGACTTACTTTAAAACTTTTATTTTAAATAGAAATTTAATTTAAAAACTTCGCTTCAGTTATAAAAAATAAATTTTATAACTTCAATTACGTAAATTCGCCTGTCAGTGAATTAACGTCTTAAAAACAATGTCTAGATCATTTGTTGCCAATAACTTAATCAATACCGTCTATTGATTTCACATCAACATTGAATTATTTCAGTTCAACGTTCAATATTTAATCAACCATCAATATTCACTCAGAAAATAATGTTGTTTTGGTAAACAGTTCATATTTGAATAATATGGAAAAATAAACAACACATAAACTATTTTAGGATTTCGGTCGGATTCCTCCAACCTGTCCTTCCCTGCATCACAGATAATAATAATTGATAATTATTTAAATAAATCATCCAATACGACATATTATAGATGTCGACAACCGATTAACAAACAATAAGAAACCAATTATTCAATCATCCAATTTCTATGATTAAGCGATGAATTATATTTTTATATGAATTTAACACATCCAAACAGTCCAGAAAAGTGAGAGAATTAACTCATATTTTTTTCGATTCACGGTTCCCGGGTTATTTTATTTAATTTTAAACTGACGTTTAAAATTAAATAAAAACCCGACGGCTTCCAATCCCATCTGAATTAGCTCAGCAGTGTAGTTATCTTCACTGCGATTCCAATGAACCCCATTTCGCCGAATTCCGATAACGGGTGAACAAATTATGATCGTTTCAAGTTTTAACCGGTTTTTAAATATAATATAATTCAAATAATAAAATATTTATCCTTACCATTGTAATCCACGTCAGTGCTTATCTTCATGCATTTTCGTTTCAGTATTATTTGAGCACCCAGTCACCCCATTACCTGATCATCTCAATACCCTTATTTAAAAACTTATCCATGTCAGATCTTCCGCACAAATTTCTTTCTTCTCGTTCGTATTAACAGCACAGGCAAACCGCATTCTTTCCATATTTCTGTTTCCTCTTTGCCAAACAATACCACGTCGAACTCTAGTAACACAAATAAATCCATCCATGCGAGAACCACCTCCTTCTACCAGCCATTCTCCTTCTATACCTTGTTTCAGAACTCATGCCACAAACACCATGCAGGGAGAAAATTCTCCTACCCTAACGCAATACCCTGCTATCATTCCAATGCCCACTTCTCATGTGTATTTCAAGTCCTCCTTCCCCAACTTCAAACGAGTGTTCACAAATCTGCCATCCGACGCCAAACTACCACTGCATCCGCCCTTCTTGTCTACTTGCTTTGCACACTCACGCCATCGGAAAACTTCAACTTTCGAAACCTTCTGAACCCCAAACCTGTGTCACTAGAGAACCCACTGTTCCACTCCTCACTTCGACGTCGCTGCTTCCACACTGTTTATGCCTTGCCAGAACTCACTTTTGACTTCACGCACCCATCTAAACAGCACCAACGTCCTCGAATGAAACCCGAACGCCATCACTGAACATCCCATGACCATCCGCTGCATCACCCGTCGATGCCGAAACCTAGGTCTCCATCGTTGCGCTTTAGTAAAATCGATTTAATGTTTTCAGTTTGCTGCGAGAAGTAACAGAGCAGCTTTGATTTCTATTTGTATTTGGGTTTAATAGAATGGAGCTAGTTTCTATTTTGTTTTATGGTTTTCAAAAAGAAGTGGATTTGGCTTTTTTGGGAAGAAAGCTGGACGATGGGTGTATATATATACACGAGGAAGTGTGGACAGCAATCTTTTATGGTATGACGTAGGGTAAGGGAAATTAAATCATAGAGTATGCGCAGAAGCATGGGTAGACATGCAAAAATAGACATAGGTGTGACATCAAGTATGGTCTGCATGTTGATTTTGAGGGGATAGAAAATGAATAGCTGTAATGGTATAGGCATGATTTAATTATACACGCATGCATTTGTATCTTGGTTTGGAAACAGTAAAATAGATTTCCTTTTATCTCAGTAAGGGGGTGTGTGTGTGTGTGTGTGTGTATATATATATATATATATATATATATATATATAGAGAGAGAGAGAGAAAGAGAGAGAGAGAACCTTCTCAGGGAATATAAGGTTTTCATGAGGCTGATCCCGAGCCGCCATCCAAGCACGAATATCTTCGTTTAATAAAATATTTTTGGTGTACAAAGTCTCAAAGTAAGATAGCCATGCTGTGTTGTTTTTATTGTAGAGTAGGTCCGCATGTTTAGCTTGTTAAACAATATAGGTTTCTAATTCACACGGTACTGTTAATTTAACATTGACCATTAAATTCGTATTGACATACATAGACTCGAAACATAACAATAATGGAAAAACCGCTACAACTTGTCATTACAGACCCAATGAAATTTATTTCATTGAAAACGGACTCCGTTTGTTTAACGAGATTATTTTAATTTATTGGTTCACTCTTAAATTCCATCTATCGACAAAAAAACACCGTTTGGCTCCAAACTGAAAATATAGCAATAATTATATTAACCGGCTTTTTGTTCCGGTTCCTAGGAGAGAATCAGACACGCTCAACTCAACGTACCTCGTGGATCTGAGACCGAAATGGGACGCTCAGGAGTGAAGGAAACAGGATCAAGAAGACATCCACGAGCCAAGGCCTCGGACCCCGAAGGAGCTACGAGCCTCAACCACCCGGTCCTGGGATCTTCGCGCCCCTCTTAAGAACTTCACACCAAGCATGACGCGAAATTTGCACCCAGCCGGGTGCGAAATTTCGCATCCATGCCTGGGTTCGAAATTTCGAACCCAGCGGACGCGAAATTTCGCACCTACGCCTGGGTTCGAAATCCCAAGCCTAGAGGGTGCGAAATCTCGCACCCATGATTGGGTTCGAAATTTCGAGCCCAGAGGGTGAGAAATCTCGCACCCATGCTTGGGTTCGAAATTCCGAACCCAGCGGGTTCGAAATTTTGAACCCAGCGGGTGCGAAATTTCGAACCCCTGCCCGGGTTCGAAATTTCGAGGCGTGTATGTAGTGGGTTCGAAGTTTCTGCATGTTGTCCCTATTTCTACCTACTCCCACCTAATCCTACCTACCCCCACTCCTATAAATAGCCCATGGCCTCACACTTCAAAGGGGTTGGATTTTCTTCACTTGAGACCTTCCTAGAGCTTCATGAGCCTCATTAATGGCATCTCCTATTTGAGGAAGAAGGAGAATTAAATAATCTTTTTCCCAAATACCTAGCATATGGCAATTATAAAAGTGAATGTAATGAGCATGGCTCTACCTTGTAATTCTTGAGTGATTAATAAAAGTTCAACATCCTTCCAAAGTGGACGTAGGCCTAATCCGCGACCGAACCACTATAAATTCTTGTGTCATTTACCGCTTTCTCTTACTTAGTCTTGTGACCAAATTAACTATTCCTAGTAATAGGAATCTTTGGTGTTTACGACATATTTTGTTGTCAACATTTGGTGCTTTCGCTGAGAATTGAACTCAAAATTTTCGTCTTTCTTCCACATTATCATCTCGACTTCGACAAGTTTAAGGTTCCTTACCCAACCTGCTGTCGAGTCCGCTTACGATGGTAAAGAAGTCAAAGAACGCAATCGTCGGCTTTTCAGCCACAACTGAGGCCAGTACCTCCCAACAACCTCAACCGGTAGATGTCCCGGCCCCTAATGAAACCGTCCCTCCTATTGTGGACCCCGAAGAGCCCGTTACTCAAGCTTAGATTCGCGCGCTTAACAAAAGATATGAGAACACCGTGGTCGAGCTCAACCAAGCATTGAGGGATAACATCGGTCTTATGCGACAACTTCAAGAAAGTCAACGCATTTTCGCCCGACTTCAATTAACTCGGAACAATGCTCGAACATGACCAACCACTTCGGAAACTTCCTCTTTCGAGTCAAGGGGCCCACACCAAAGGAGGGATCCACCCTCATCAACAACGTCGCCACTCGTACCAACTCCCTTTATAACGGTAATGGTCATGCCAACGGTAATGGAAACGGTAATGGCGACCGAACTATAGTCACATATAGCGAGGGGGCACAGTACCGAGACCGCTCTCGCTTGATTATCAACGACGGACCAGATCCTACAAACCAACCTCTTCCTCGAGACAACCCGACGGTCGCTAATCAGGGTGATAGGCCCGCTATTCCAATGGCCCGCGCTCCTCCAGAACAGGACCCGCATCATCCCGCTCCACCTAACCTTCCACACCAAAAACCAATCATAGATGTCGAGAACATGGAGGAATATGATCCAGACATCTACCATAGAAGGCGACCTCGCAACAGGACTCCGAAACCATGTCAATATCAGTGGATCCCGATGGAGGATCCGCAACCGACCTATCTTCCTGACATGGTACGAAGGATCATGAGGGAAATGCGAGGGGAAGCACATGGCACATGGCGCATGGGAAGCTCACATTAGGTGTAACCCCTTCACAAGAAGAGTTAATGAGGCTGAGCGGCCGAGGCGCTTTAGCATGCCACAAATGCCACTCTATGATGGCACCACTGATCCTTGTGCCTTCCCGAATCGATATGAATGGCAAATGGACTCAAGTCGGGGTAGTGATCCAGGCAAATGCAAATGCAAATGCAAATGCTTCCCGGTCTTCCTATCTGGTACCGCTTTACTTTGGTTCTCTTGCCTCCCACTTGATTCCATTAACAACTTCGGGCAATGAGCAACAGAGCTAGTCAAACAATTCAGGGTGCATATCCCGACTCCGAAGAATGCCCTCACTTTATCCTACCTATACCAGGGGCACGCCGAATCACTCAAAAGCTACCTTTCTTGGTTTAACATAGCTCTCGTCGAGGTCGAGGATCCAGATCCTCGTATCATACTCTTTCAGCTAGCGAAAGGTGTCCTCCCTACCTCAGAGTTCGGGGCCTGGATCGATCGGAAGCAGCCCAAAATCCTCGATTCCTTCTATGAGAAGGGAAACCAATACTTGTGCCAAGAAGAAGCAAGGCGGAACCGGCTCTCCGCCACAAGTCGTCCCAATGATCCCCAAGCAGATACCGCCAATAATATCCTCAGAGGTAGGCGAGCTGGGGAACCCTTCGACCAGAACAAGGGGCAGGTCCCTACAGGCAAAAACCGAACAACGGCAGGCCGGATGGACGAAACAACGGGAAAGCCCCACCAGAACCGATAAAGCCCGGACCTCGCCAAGCTTTTGGTACCTACACCCCATTAAATGAAGACATAGAGACAATCTACTTGGAAACATGTAACACCTTGCCATACAAGAAGCCGCACGTCAGAGAATCAACTGACCGCGAGAAGAACACCGGGAGGTAATGTCGATACCACGACGTGTACGGGCACGACACTAACGAATGCCGCCAACTTAGGGATGCAATCGAGAAACTTATTCGCGAGAAACGGCTTGAGCAATATGTCTAAGAGCCCTTTCCCCCCAAAGCAAACTCGCAACCTCCAGCACCAGCTCCACAAGTAGCTACCAAGGAAGCTCCAGAAACATCTAACCCAAGACGAGGAATCGTGATCAACACCATATATGGAGGACCTTACCCCGCACATGACAACTTTCGAAAAATGGAGGAATATGTGAGTTCCATAGAGTATGCTACTTACGAAGCCTGTTCCACTCTCCCTGAGTCCATCCCATCCAAGCTACAAAAGACCATGCGGGACGACATCGTCTTCCACGAATGAGAATCGACAGGGGTGGAAATCCGACCACCGATCCATTAGTCATCACTACCTAGATCGGTGCCGCTTCCGATTCGAAAGGTTTTAATCGACTCAGGGAGCTCGGTCAACATCATCTTTAAGGACGCCTACGATCAGATGAAATTGGAAACAAATGATTTGAAGCCATGTCACGCCTCGATTCAGGGGTTCAATGGGGCCTCTAGTTCCCCCATAGGGATGATCGACCTACTTGTGGAACTGGGCAAGGGGGGCCGTAACCGAGTCTGAATTCTCACTTTCATGGTCATAGACATCAACCCCCCTACAACGCTTTCCTAGGGCGCCCCTTTCTCACCGAATTCCGAGTTTACATGGCGTCATGGTCTCTCCTAATGAAATTCCCGACGGAAAATGTGATTGGAACCGTTAAGGGCGATCAAGTAAGCGCCAGGGAATGTTACACAATAGAATGGAAGAACGCGTGCAATAAGGACAGGGGCAAAGCCGTTCCCGCGCCTTCTTGCGCCTAAAATGTCTCCGCATAGCAACCAGCAGCGTCTGGGCCCTGGCTCAGGCTCCACTCCCGTCTTTCCGATGACCTCGACCCACGGAAGGACGAAGAGCCCGAGTACGAGAGGGTTACCCCAGTCGAATCCACAATGGACGTTCTCGTCAACCTCGACGACCCAACGAGGGTGTTGAAGGTAGGGTCACAACTCCACCCAGCAATCAAAGAAGATCTCATATGCTTCCTGAAAACCAATTTAGATGTGTTTACATGGACACACTCCGACAAGAAGGGCATCAACCCCGCGATTGCTTGCCATTCCCTTTGCTTAGATCCCAGAATGCCTCCAGTCAAACAGAAGCGTCGCTTCTTGGGGCCTGAGAGGTCCAAGGCACTCGAAGAAGCGGTAGACCGTCTGCTCAACAATAACTTCATATGCGGAGCTGACTATCCCGAATGTGTTTCCAATCCAGTTCTAGTTAAAAAAGCCAACGGCAAATGGCGAACATGCATCGACTTCTCCGATCTGAATAAGGCATGTCCCAATGACAGCTTTTCGCTCCTGAAGGTCGATTGATTAGTCGAATCGACCACCGGATACCAGCTACTATCATTCATGGACGCCTACTCAGGTTACAACCATATCCTGATGAGCATCCGCGACCAAGATCATACCTCTTTCATAACCGACCTCGTGCTCTGCTGCTACCGTGTTATGCCCTTCGGCCTCAAGAATGCCGGCGCCACTTATCAACGAATGGTTAATCGACTCTTTAAAAATCAGATTGGAAAGTCCATGGAGGTGTACTTGGACGATATGTTGGTGAAATCTAAAATATCTAGCGATCACGTCCACGACCACTCTGAAATGTTTGATGTCCTACGCCAGTACGACATGAAACTCAACCCCCTGAAATGCTCCTTCGGAGTCGCTTCAGGAATGTTCTTGGGTTTCATTGTCAATTCTCGAGACATCGAAGCTAATCCAGAATAAGTCCAAGCCATTCGGGACATCCGAGTCCCAGATAACATCAGAGATGTCCAAAGTCTGAATGGAAAGGTCGCCACTTTACGTCGGTTCCTCTCTAAGGCCACCGACAAGTGCATCCCCTTCTTCGATTTGCTTTGAAAAGTGAAACGCAATTCCGAGTGGACCCCAGAATGCATCTCCGCATTGAAGGAACTTATGAAGCACTTAAAGCGACCGCCTATCCTTTCTAAGTCTATAGACCATGAGGACTTATATATTTACAGGGCTGTTTCTATGCAGGCAATCAGCTCGGCACTAATACGCCTCGAAGATCGCACCCAACGTCCATCTACTATATCAGCAAGCGGTTGACGGGGGCAGAGAAGAACTACCCGAAGCTAGAGAAGCTGGCATTCTGCTTATTGGTTTCCTCTAGAAAGCTCCGACCATATTTCCAGTCTCATCCCATAAAAGTTTTCACTAACCAGCCACTGTGTCCGGTCCTACAGCGACCCGAGGCGTCAGGACGATTAATTAAATGGAGCATAGAGTTAAGCCAATTCGAGATAACCTTCATCCCCCGACGAGCCATCCTCGGCCAAGCTCTCGCAGATTTCATCGTGGGATTCACGGCCCCCGAGGAGGCTCCCACAGAGAACGTCGGGGCTCCCGACGCCCAGTGGAAATTGTTCGTAGAAGGCTCCTCTAACAGAAAGTTCTTCGGGGCCGGAGTCGTGCTCATCACCCCTGAAGAACGCCCGATGTATTACGCATTAAGATTAAATTTCCCTGCTACTAACAATGACACGGAATATGAGGCCTTAATCGCCAAGCTTAGAATCGCGATCGAACTCAAGCTAGAGACCGTCCACATCTTCTCCGATTCACAGCTTATCGTCCGACAAGTACTGGGAGAGTATCAAACAAAAGAGGGACGGATTGCCCAATACCTGGCTCGGGTTCAGGGGCTACTCGTCTACCTCGAACATTTAACCATCACCCATATCCCATGCGAGAAAAATGAAAAAGCAGATTCCCTCGCCAAAATGGCAAGCTCCGAGGATCTGCAACTTAACGGATTCTCCTCGGTTGAAATCCTCAACTCTCCAAGCATCAAGTAAGGGCAAGAAGAGACGATCATGAGCACCGAACCCGAGCCCGAATCCTGGATGACACCGATCAGAAATTACCTGCAGCACGGGATCCTACCAAAGCACTATAAGGAAAGGCGCGCGCTCACTCGCCAATTGGCCCGTTACCTTCTTATGGATAGGGTACTCTACTGCAGGGGTTTTTCCGTTCCCTTGCTCCGATGTGTAGCCCACGGCGACACCCTTTGAGTTCTAAGCAGTGTGCATGAAGGCGAGTGTGGCGACCATACCGGTGGGCAAACCTTAGCCAGAAAGATTCTCAGACATGGCTATTACTGGCCGACGGTCGATCAAGACGCCGCGGACTACGCTCGCAAGTGCGATAAGTGCCAGCGCTTCTCCAAGATTCCAAGAGCCCCGCCTACCGAACTGTCTCAAGTGGTCAGCCCATGGTCATTCGCCATGTGGGGGATCGACATCATCAGAACTCTTCCATTGGCCAGAGGCGGGGCACGATACGCCATCGTCGCAGTGGACTATTTCACTAAGTAGGAAGAAGAGGAAGCTCTCACCACCATTACCACGAAGAAGATGATCAACTTTGTTGTCCGCAACATCATTACCCGCTATGGGGTGCCCCAAGCTATCATCTCCGATAACGACACTCAATTCGAGAGTACCGAGTTTAAAGCCTTCTGCCAGCGCCACGACATCGATAAAAGATTCTCAGCGGTGGCTCATCCTCAAGCCAATGGGCAAGTCGAGGCGGTTAACAAGGTCATCAAGTCCATCATCAAGAAGCGTCTGGAAAAGGCCGGGGGCATCTGGGCAGACAAACTTCCTCTAGCTCTATAGGTTTACCGGACCACCCACAAGACAATGACCGGTCATACTCCTTTCGCCATCGCATACGGATCTGAAGCCGTCATTCCCATTGAGCTCAAGCTACAACCCTATCGAGTCACGTACTTCGATCCAAAGACGAACCAAGTTTTACTTCTGGGATCGCTCGACTTGCTGGAAGAAAAAAGGAACGAGGCCGATGTCAGAGCTGCCGCCCAAGGACAGCGAGTAGCCCGATACTTCAATTTCAGGGTCCGCCACAAGGACCTCAACATCGACGACCTCGTTCTAAAGCGAGGTTTTCCCTAGCCAACAGGCCTTGCGCCTCACTGGGAAGGCCCGTACTCCATACATCGAAAGCTCAACGATGGAACTTTCAGGCTCGCCACCGTCGACGGAGCTGAACTCCCAAGGGCATGGAACAACGAACATCTCCGCCGCTACTTTACATAACTCAGTTTATGGTTGTTTATGCTATTAAAACAATGTTCTATTTTTTCAGAAATCCAAGGCACTGTAAGGGCTATTACTGCCAAAGTTATTAGTAGAAATGATGTTTAATTACCTATCTACTTGCTGTTTACTTCTCACGTAATGCGTCTTCTTTTCCAACAACCAGCTCGATTCACACCAACGACCTCCGCATCGGCACCTTGAGAACGGGAGCCGGCGCGAAAATTTCAGTTTCTAAGCAACATCGAGTCTGAGACACTTGGCTATGCCCGGCACCCCGAGAACGGGAGCCGGCAACGCTACTCGAATCGCCGGCCCGCGGCGCGACTGAGTCTAAACAACCACTAACTCGAACCCAGTGTCGAGGCCGAGGATAAATAGTTCCGCGTCCTAGTCCAGGCGGCTTGACGCCACTCAGCGACCGACTAAGATCGATGCAAATATCTCTTCGCCGGTTGCGAGTGCCGGTCGAATCTTGGCGCAACACCAAGACCGACCTTAAATCGTTTCTTCCCTTGAGCTCTCAAGGCTAGGGGGCAGCCCGTGGCCACGATCGGACCTTACGAGCTGATGATCGGGGCAGAAAACTATGCCGGCGAACAAACGACGCCTGGCTGCTCGCCTCAACCCGATGAACGACGGGAGAGCCATCCACTTGGCGGACCACACAACGCGGCGTCCTACGCCTTCGCCATACTTGGGTTTAACCCTGGGCCACCCAAAACAGCAGGCGCACATCCTGGTTTCGCAAACTACGGGTTCCCTGAGCTGAGGGAAACTTTCTGAAACCAACGCTCTACCTCATCTCTCTGGAATAATTTACCCAGAGACGACCCCTAATCGCTTTTGTGACAAGTGTAACGATAAGTAAGTTTATGCAAGTACAGGACGTTGGAAAACATAAAAAGAACATCCGAACACTTGACATAAACAACGATCTTTGCTAATTCATATTTTCATTTCACACACACATGCTAAACAAACTACGTGTCTAACCCTTTTACTTTCTAATGACAGGGTGCACATGAGAACCACAACGTGTCTTGAAAAACCAAAAGCGAGGGTCGTACTCGCGTAAACTATCGGCCTACACTACCAAAATAACGGTAAGCTCTACTTAGGCTACTTATAATAATCGTGTCTTTTCTTCTTTTGCTTGTGCCTTTTTGCAGATTCATCACTCGATGGTTCGTCACCAATACCAGACCTCTTTCGACCAGATCCCCTTCTGCTGGATCGACCCTTCGGGGGAGTAACCGACTCGTGAGTAACAGAGAGCCGACGACCGCCTATACCATCACCACTGGAGATCTCCATGACATCAGTAGTAACGGCACGCGACGTAGACATGGGGACATTCCCGGCAGCAGGACCTGCCACAGCCTCGCTCTTCTTCGGGATCTCCTTTCCTTCCTGCTTAGCCTTCTCCGTCTCCTCCACCTTCTCATGTTGGGCCACCATCTTGGCCTCTTGAGTCGCCACCATAGCCGACATCGTGGACACATCGGCGTCCACTGGACCTCTACTCAGGGCGCTCTGTCCATCGGCCACCTCTCCTTCCTCGTTGAGAATGTCCACCATGCTAGGAGTCACACCTATGTCAGAAAAGTGTCAATTTAGTCGTCGCCCTCTCTAAACTGTGTTCCCATGAGGCCGGGCCTAGATCCAGTCACCTCTGGGATCACAGGGGCGGGGTCCGCTGCCGTCGTGGACTCAGGAGGAACTGCATAGAAAAGACACAACCTTTTTAGTCCACAAATTCGGTAATCACTTCATCCTCTGGGATGCAGGGTAAGAAGAGTTTACCTAGGGCCACGGGATGCGTAGGAATGATAAGAAGGGTACTTGCAGCGATAGGCAAGGTGAGACTGGTATTCCCCAGTGCTAGGAAGTTGGGACTGTACTCAGTAGCGGTTTGGGCCAAAATCTCAGGACCACCCACCATAGCAGATCCAGGGTCCATGGGCTGATAAGAACTCCCCCCTGCGAATGTCTCTATCACGGCCACGCTATTGGTCGGTGCAAACTTCCCCTTCTCCTTAGCGAGCCTCGCCAACCTTTCATTCTCAGCATCATCTCTCAACAGCCTCCTCCCTTCCTCCAGCTTCTCACGTTCACCACTGTCCAAGAGAACATTCGCCAACTGGCGCTCATCTAAAGTGCTTACATCCACTTGGCGTAAGAAGGCCTCGTAAGGGACCAGCCTCTCCCAAGTTCTAGCAAGCTCGCGAGGATAGTCTTCGACCCACGAAATCCCTCGGAATTTCAAGGCCTTGAAATACATACTACGAATACTTTCCTCGAAGGAGGACCCAATGCGAAACTCCGCATCTCTCAGCTGCTCCCTCAGTAGCTCTATCTCCCTTAGATATTCAGCCTTTATACCCTTGGAATGACTCAGCACATCCCTGTTGCTAGCCTCAGCATCCTCCTTCGCTTTCCTCATCGCCTTGAGCATCCTCTTTAACTCAGCAACCTCGGCATTCTCAGCCCGCAACCTCTCATTTTCCTCCCTCAAAGCGGTGTTATTATTCTAGAGTTCGGTGACCCTCACATTGTCTTTTTCCAAAACATCACACGCTCGCTTTAGATCTGCTTTGTCCATTCTTAGAGTCGTGGTCTCGGTAGTTAGATCAACCATGGTGGCTTTATAATTCGAGATGGTATGCCTCGACTCCCTCTTCAGTGTATCATAGGCCTGCGTCAGCTCAGCTGCAATGACAGAGCTAACGTAAAAGGGCTGACAATGCATAAAAGAGAATTTACGATACGGGTAACGGGCGTTCCTATCTTATTATTCAAAGCTTCAGCGGTGGTCTTCTCGGCAGCAAGCTGTAGGTTCTTTTTTCTGATTATCTCCGAAAGCCAGAAGGAATACTTGCTGAACTCATTGGTTTGATGATATGAAGCTTTCATGTGCATCCACACCTCCCTTGACTGTCTGTCAGGAGCCGAACGGAGGTCGGGAACAAACTTCAACTCGTTGAAATAGTACCGGGGAAAATGATGCTTCAGAAACGCCCTTCGCTCCTCTATGGACAGCTCTTGAAACTGGGGTTCTGTCAAGTCTGGCACCTCTATCTCGGTCTCTTTCTCTGGCCTCGACTGGCCAAGAGGTGCTTCCTTTCCCTAGCAAGATGAACGGGAGCCGAAGGAGCGACCGACGGGGGAGCTATCGAAGGCAAAGACCGAAAGCCACCTATGTTAAGCCGGGTGTCTCCCACGAACACGTGAATAGGAAGAGGAGGAGGTGTCGGAGATTGCCTATATCGATCCCGGTCTCGATGACCACTGCTTTGTTCTGACGAGGGTAGGGCACCGTACAAGCTGGCGGATCTTCGGAATCTCTCCAAAGAAGAACTCTGGGGAGGCTGGCGATCCCCGCGCCCATAACTTCATCCGCCACGTCCTCCTGCCATGACACCTGCCAATGGAACAAGCCAAAGTTAGTCAAGTAACTCACATAGGCAAACATCTATGCTATGCAGTGTTATGGATGTATGCCCTAAGTGTTCTCTCAACAGACCAGATTGTGGTCCGACCGGGGGAGTTAGCCCCTCAGCAGCACAGGAAAGTTCTTCCAGGATCGTCGTATTCGGCCATGGAGTCACTACTAAAGCAAGTCCCTTTAAGCCATCAAACTGGCCCGCGGGTTCTAGCGAGGCAGTGGCCCCTGAGTGAGTCAAAGGAGACTGCGGTCTAGCCAACATTCCTTCCCCCTCCACTGTCGGAGGCGGGATGGGAGTGCTCGGCAACCCCTCATCTCTGGCAACCTCCTCTTGACCATGAACCTCACCCCCACGCACATATCCTTAAGGCGGAGTAGTCCTTTGCAATTCTCCTCCCGCGGGGGCCATTTTCCTCTTCCGCCCAATAGGGGCAGAGCCTACCGCAACTCCCTCCTTTGGCACACTAATAGCAACCGCGGGCCTAATCACAACCCGGTTGTTCGGCAGCAACCCAGCGCGGTGGAGGCGATCCTGACTTGTCACGGTACTGGTACGTGGAGATTCACTGGTATCGCCCGCAAAGCATTGAGCCGTTGTCGATATTGATCCCCCGTGGATGCCTTTGGATTTCCTGTCATATTCCGTTCAAAACTATGAATAAAGGAAGGAAGCCTAAAATTTCACACCCAAGCCTGGGTTCAAAATTTCGAACCCAACGGGTGCGAAATTTCGAACCCAACGGGTGAGAAATTTTGCACCCACGCCTGAGTTCGAAATTCCGAGCCCGAAGGGTGCGAAATCTCGCACCCATGCTTGGGTTCGAAATTCCGAGCCCAAAGGGTGCGAAAGATCGCAACCGTGATTGGGTTCGAAATTCCGAACCCAGCGGGTTCGAAATTTCGAACCCAGTGGGTGTGAAATTTCGAACCCCTGCCCAGGTTCGAAATTTCTAGGCGTGTAGGTGGTGGGTTCGAATTTTCTTCATACGGTCCCTATTTCTACCTACTCTCGCCTAATCCTACCTACCCCCGCTCCTTTAAATAGCCCATGGCCTCACACTTCAAAGGGGTTGGATTTTCTTCACTTGAGACCTTCCTAGAGCTTCAAGAGCCTCATTAATGGCATCTCCTATTTGAGGAAGAAGGAGAATTAAATATTCTTTTTCCCAAATACCTAGCATATGACAATTATAAAAGTGAATGTAATGAGCATGGCTCTACCTTGTAATTCTTGAGTGATTAATAAAAGTTCAACATACTTCCAAAGTGGACGTAGGCCTAATCCGCGGCCAAACCACTATAAATTCTTGTGTCATTTACTGCTTTCTCTTACTTAGTCTTGCGACAA
Source organism: Allium sativum (assembly GCA_030737875.1). Lineage (NCBI taxonomy): Eukaryota > Viridiplantae > Streptophyta > Magnoliopsida > Asparagales > Amaryllidaceae > Allium > Allium sativum. The sequence goes on from CM060912.1 coordinate 8,983,520, forward strand.
AATTAACTATTCCTAGTAATAGGAATCTTTGGTGTTTACGACATTTTTTGCCATCAACAAATTAATTATACATATTCCAATCAAACTAGTTTCGTTGGAAATGGAGATCGTTTAGAAAACGACTATTTTTAAAGCTTATATAATATCGTTAAAATAATATTAAATTCATAAACAGTTCAATTTAACGACAATAAATTAATATCATCGTATACATATTTAAACGGAATCTTATACTGCTTCAAACTCGGCCAAATATAACTTCAAAATTCAATACTTCGAACTACCGTGTCGTTTCGAGCTCTTTTTAATTAATTTATAAAGATATAAATTTGAACTCCATTTACTGGTAAATAAGTTCGTTATATAATCCATTAATATCACCAAATCAATATTTAAAATCGATTTTAATATTCGTAATTAATGTTCAAAAATCTAGGACATTACATTTTCCCTCCTCAATCCTAATCTAATACTAATAACACAAATCGAAGCTTCCATCTTGCCCTTTCCCAAACCCTACTCATGAACATCCGTTGTTCTTAATTTTCCAGAGAACATAATATTGTTCGAACTCAGTAAAAACTACATGGGTTTGAAGAGAAACAGGTTGAGAATCGATATATATATATATATATATCGGATTTTATTGGCTTTTATTTGATTTTATACTAATTATCTAGAATCACGTTTGCTGAAGAAAAAATGAGGAGAAGTGGCGGCGTGTTTTTAGTTGACCAGGGAATGAAAAAGTGAGGGTTTGAGGGGTGTAGGAATAAATATAGGTATAGGATATTATTTTATATTCGATTTATATATAAACCGATTGTTGCTTACGTCTCTCATCGAAAAATCCCTATGATCACATACAATATCCAATTCCGATGAAAATGGACAGATAGTTATAGTTCAACATTACGGACCCAACAAAACTTGCTTCGTCGAATTCTGAATCTATTTGCTCACACAACATATTTTTAAAGTCAAACTATTTACCGTTTTCACATTAAAATCGCGCACGGCCACATACTGATCCCAAAAATCATGAAATTTTAAATTTAACAATAATATAATATTCCCGATCCAATAAAATTAATTTTGTCAAAAACGGAGGTCGTTTGCAAAAATAGTTATTTTCTAGGGTCCAAATAAACCAATAAAATATTAATATATACAAAAACAATTTAATTTAATATTAATAAATTAATATTATCGTATATATCCGCATAGAATAACGTTTAGCTCCAAAATAAACATATCTGGATTTATAACTTGATATTTCAAATTTTGGTTAAATCGATATTCAATTTATAATAAAAATCCTTTTATAAATCGTTATAAATTATAAACGAATTCCATAGCGACTTTCTAAAAATTTGATTTGGACATAAATCACAATTTACAAGATGAAATAATGATTTTTCTCTTCCATTAGAAAAATATCGTTCAGTAGATTCGAACGTTTCTTGTTTCAAAGAAATCCGACTTAAAACGGATTCTATATATTCAAATGAAGTTGAAAACGTAATATTACGAACTACCACGATGTTACGAGCTCATTTTAAATTATATTATAATTATACGTTCAAATTTGTTATTATAAATAAATTCGTTATTATTATTCAACCCTAAGCTAAATTAAATCTCCTATAAATAATCCAATTCACACAATATTGCGAATTCTACTACTTCCGACAATTTCAAAATTTATAATTTATTATTCCATTATTTATATTAATTAAATATTCAATATTATTTAATTAAATCATTTTAAATTATCAAACAACATTTAAATTATTTAATCACTAAAAAATCCGGGACATTACGCCTTTATAGCCTTAATACTTAAAAAGATTTTATTATACTTGTCCCCCCATTATAAGTGTAATCACAATTCATTTCCCTACTCCTTCATACCTTCAATATTTCAAAAGGTATTATATATACTTATCCCTCCGGTATAAGTATATATAATTCATTTATAAGATTTTCAATCTTTAAAATATAATCAAAGAGATTAAAATCATTATTTATTAAGAACCTCTTCTCTTTTATAAGTTAACATCCTGAAAGGTCCAATACTTGTTTCCAACTTTAAAACCCCGATATTAATGATCTAAGTATATCCAAAATCATTAAACCGTATATTCCAATTCAACTATATTCCAAGGGTTTAAAAACAAGTGTTGCTAAAACACTATTAACGACAAACCCAAAACAATTCTTTGTATAACTATCTTTAAAAGTTTGTTTAAAGATTCAATTACATTAACTTCGATGATATAATCCGAGTGGGTTAAAGACGAATGTTATTGACACATTGTCACGAAAAACCCAAAACCATTTACATATTTATCCCTATCTTTAAAATATTCCTTTAAAGATGTAAATATCGATAAATATTCGATAATGTGAAATACTAGTGATTTATAAACCATTGATTATAACAAGTATGTTATAATCCATAATCATTTCCAAATCATATAAAATAGGCTTAGTTTATTTCAATATATATTTGTATATATATATATATATTTGTGTATATATATATATTTATATAAAGTAAAATAACTTAAATAAAAGAGTTAAAAAAATGTATATATATTAAAAGTAGTTTAAAATAGGTTTTAAGTAAAAGAATTAAAAAGGATTTAAAAAGCGTGTTTTATCCCAAAACCATTCAACTACAATTTCCTAATTTCCATTTAATTCGTATTATTTCCCAATTCAGTCCAATTATGCCAAACACACAAAATTGTGTGAAATAGACAAACTCAATATATGATATATTCATGTATCACAATTCCACGTATAACAACGTTATATAATCAATGGGGTCCACAGTTAGGTTTAACTTTCAATTAATTCGTATAATAAGGTATGAATATAAATATGGTAACAATCATATTGAGGAATCCTGCTGGATTCCTCCAACCTGTCCCCCTACATCACAGCATCACAGCTTATATATCAATACATATTTGTAATACAGTACAAATTATACTAACTCGTATAAGATGAATCTTCGGCTATAACGTAAGTAGTGTCAAAGGTCATCCGTTCACAGACGGGAATATATATTTATCAACAACCACCAACAAAGCAATAAATTATCGAAACAACTAATTGTACATATGAATATGTAAAGAACAATTAATACTATTATATGGTACAATAGTATAGCAAAAAGCATGAGTTAAACTCATCATCCATTCCAAGGACGAATTTACGTTGATTTTATTTAACTTCAAATAAGCGTTTAAAATTGAATAAAATTCTAAACTATCCAGAATGATTCCAATCCATAGCGTGAACGTAGCATTCTTCGCCATGATTCCAACGCAACTAATGGTTCATTAATCTGATTTTGTATGAATTAGATACTGGTTTTACAAGTTAAAACAAGATTAAAATGATAATTAGCTTAACAATTAAATTAATTATACTCTCCCTCGCCCCCCCAGCACGTGGCCGCACCTTCCCCTTTCTTCTCCAAAAGCACGCTGCCTCCCTCCGGTGCACAAACCAAAAAACATGTGCACCGCTCTTCATTGATACCATGAATTGATCCTTATTTCTTCAATCCAACTTCACCACTTTACTCAGTGCCTCGATCTACACTCGCTAGTCACCACCACTACTCTGGGGTCCCTTGTCAATTACCGACCAGCTCACACCAACACTGCCCCCTTTAAAACATGCAGACTCTTTTGGCATCAAATTCTGCCGATCTTCACCTCTTATGAATATTAGCCCAACCGTACCGTCGACTTCTCCTCCCACTCCACAATATTAAGTTCGAACCCAAACCTAGACTCGACTGTACAATCGGGTTTCCCTTAAACGGATTGCACCAAAATCTGAAGGTGTTTGCTTGAAATACACGAGCATACGAATCCCATGAATCAAACCTTGAGTGATTTTATTGAGTATTCATTTTTATATAATTTCTTGAAGTATTTGAGAAAGAGGCATCCTTTGTTTTGATTACACAAGGAAAATGAATTAGGTTATAATACATAGAGTTAAGGTTATTTTTTAGTGATATTTTTATATATTTTCAATATTAAATTAATATAATTTTCATTGAAAGTTTTAACATCGCATGATCACATAACATAGCCGATTGCCATGAAAATTGACATCTTGCTATGTTACAATATTCCAGACTTGATGAAAACTGGTTTCATCGAAATCCGAGACTATTTACAAAAACACTATTTAAGATTATCAAATCATTAATCGATACACGTTTATATCGCCCACAATCGGACAACAACTCTGATTGATATGAAACTTAAAATCTCACAATAATTAATCACAATGGATTTTATAAAATTTATTTCGTTAAAATTTGAGATCAGTTGAAAAATGGCTATTACTATGTGTTAGTAAAATCGAGTAAATATCAACCGATTTCCAAACATTCCAATTCTTCGATAATAATGTGTTATTATCGTTTACATTCAATTAGAATTTTCATAAACTTCAAATTCGATTTTAAATTCCAGATTCGATTCAGTTATATTAAATAACTCATATATTTTGAATTCAAGTTATTTAACTTCTAATTTAATCACATTCATATTTGAATAAGATAAATATTCAGGTTTGAAAAATCCGGGCCATTGCATGAACAATGATAAAAATTAGTGAAATAATTTAGAGAAAGAAGTTGCTTTGTTCAAAAGTGATATGTATATAGTAGTATTTCAGTTAATATGAAATAAAACTTGGTCTTTAGTTCTAAAGTTACCTTAAAAAGACATTTGATTAGGAATATTTATGTAAAAGAGTTTTATATGTAGGGTTCCTAAGTGGTAGTGGCATAATAAATGATAGAACCTCCTCATGTCTTATCTTTTGGGTAAAATATGTGCTTAATAAATTATTGATACCTTATTAAGTTATTTTATGGATATATGTAGTTTGTGCATTAAGAGTGTGTAAATGTGCATCACGTCATGATTTGTAGTTTGATAGGTTTCATGTGCATTAAGAGTGTGTAAATGTGCATCACGTCATGATTTGTAGTTTGATAGGTTTCATTTGTTAAAATAAAATGAAAATTTCAACGGTTTTGGATTATTAAAAACTTCCGTATTATTATAGAACTTGAAGTTAAGTGTTTGTTAAAATATAAACTCGAGTTTATATAACACTTAAATTATCAGGATTTCAAATTCTAAAAGTTCTTATTTTGATCAACATAATTAACAAATTCGATGTTTGGATATACTCATAGAGTGTATTGGAGTATTATACGTGTATGAGCTTAAATCATAAAATATTTAATAACTTTAATTAAAGTTTGATGAAGTGATTTATGAGTGGTTTTAATATTAAGTAAGAAATACCAAGTGATAATTGAATGTTTAAAAAAGATGAAGGATATTAGTATAAAATGGCATACTGCAACACAAAGAATTTTTCGTCGCCTTTGAGTTGACAATTACAACTCATGTCCAACCCAAATTGTACGTAAAAGCAGATAGTTAGTATAGAGAAGTTAGAGGGTGAGAAAAAGAAAGAAAGATTAGAAAAGAAGAAGACAAAAAACCAACACCTAATCAGAGTCTCACATCGCAGCAGAACAAAATATAATATAGAAATAAATCTTTACTGAAAGCTTTGAAATAATACTTACAATCATCAGAGTACAATAATACATATACATAGTTATAACAACCTGTCCTCATATACAACACACAGTGGAACAAATAGTAAATAATATCATACGTATTAACACCTCCAGCTCATCTCTGGACTTCACAACAATCGATAGCCTGAACCAGTAAAACTCGGTCTGACCCGAGCATTGCAAACGCCACGGTTCAATCAGGATAATCAATGTGAGAAAACTCACTAAATTTATAGGAAACATCCAACTTGATTTTAAAGTTGAAAATCCTTTCGAAAGAAAAGAATAATCTTAAGACCAATCCACACATAAACACAGACGGTTTTTACCTTATGATAAACCAAAACATTTTTGGTATAAAAATCCGGTGATATTATATGTAACGTCCCGTATATTTTAGCGATATAATAATTCATTTATTTAATTAATATTATAATGGTTTGATAATTTAAATGGTTTAAATTCAAATATTTCGAATATTGAAATTAGTATATAATAATGGGATAATAGATTTAATTTCCGAAATGTTCGGAAATGGTTAAAAGTGAACTATTGTGTGAATTGGATAACGTGGGATATTTAATCGAGTTTATTTTCAAATATAATAACGAATTTATTAATTAAATGACAGTTGAATGTATTAATTATAACATAGATTGTAATCAAGCTCGTTACATTGTGGCAGTTCGTAATATTGAGTTTTGAACTTCAATTGAGTATACATGATCCGTTATAAGTCGGATTTCTTCGAAACAAGAAACGTTGGAATCTGTTGAGCTATATTTTTCTAATGGAAGAGAAAAATGGAGATTTCGCATTATAGATTGTAAGTTATGTCCAAATCAAATTTTCAGATAGTCGCTATGGAATCGTTTATAAACCATAACAATATATTTAATTATAATTAAATATTGGTTTCGAATTTAGACAAGAACTTTGAGACGTAGCGATAATTTATTTTTTAGGATTTTTCTGTAATTTTTATTTTGAAAAATAAGCAACTTTTTATTTGGAGTATTTTACACCCTATATCAGCGGTTTTGGGGTTTCACAATATAAGTTAACAAGTGCGTGGCCCGTGCTACGCATACGGGAAGTTGCGCAGTTCATGAATATGTGTAATGTTGTAAATTGTTGTTTAACTTGTTTCCTTATGTCTTTTTGTATTTATAGTTTGTACCAAGTAAATATGAAGTACAACTACGGTGATTATTTATATTATTATTTTTTCCACCAATCTGTTTGTTCGAAGGATTATGTTGAAAGCGTGTTAGTTAGGAAGCCGAATGCATGTTACTTTTATGCTTGATTATAATATAAGTTTCTGAGTTGTTTATAATATATTTGTGGTTCATAATCTTATGATGGTTACAAATTCAATGCTTATTAGACTCTTGCAAATGTTTCTTCAGCTTTGCTTTTAGGGAATAAAACATTTATGCACATGACATAAAACTATTACAGTTTGAAATTCAACACTTAAACAGAAGGATTCATATTTTATGAAAACATAAATCGTGCATTGGTGATATTAAATATTTAATTAATTCTATATCTTGAGTCGGTAAATATTTAATTCTATATCAGAAGTTTCAAAACAGAGGCGGTCCATTGATTGCTTCTTAGCATATGTTGGATTGATCATTGATACCTATGCATTAATTGCCTATTCAAAAAGGTCAAGTCAGTAGATATTTGATTTTATACCAAAAGATTCAAAACAAAAGTGGTAAAATTATTTTTCCGTTGATTGCTTCTTAGCATATGTTAGATTGATGCCTATGCATTAATTGTCTATTGAAGTATGATTTACTATTCTCCCTCGCATTAAACTTAAAGTTGTGGTATTTACTTTTGATTTATATTTGTTTATTCGACATGCTATTATATTTGTTACTGTCACTATGAAAATCAATATGTATCCTATTCATGCATTCATTTATATTAATTAGTCATAATATGCAGACTAAACATGTAATACCAAACATGTTCACAAAGAACCTAACTGTGTATAAAATTGGTGTAATAGCGTAATAATCTACTAATAGAACTAAACTAAGGTAGTCTTCACTCCCGATCCATCCACAAACAACATAATGGATCCATTGCAATCATTTCCAACATCATTTTCGTCAGCATGAACAATTCATGATTCATTCATTGTTATGGTCAAGATATGAACCTAAATCTCCCCACATGCTTAAACCCTAAACCCAGGCCTGTGACTACCATAAGCACTTGATTATGGTCTATACTAATTAGGAAAGCATCAAATTTCTTATTTTAAGCAGCCAACATAAAACAATATGCGAGAGAAAATAGGCCTGAAAAACCAAATTCCAATATTCCATTGCAATACATGCAGCGTAAATAAAATTTGAACCGTTCTCGACACAGGCAAAAGCTTAATGTCATGACTACAGATCCACGTGACAGCAACAACAAACAACTTCCCTTCTCTTCTCAGACGTACAATGAGAAAGAATCGAGCCTCAAGCTAAAACGGACGACCAAAAAACACAAAAAACAAATTCTTACAACAACTTCGATCCAAAAAAAGCAGAACCTAAAAAAGACAGCATGATTGAAGATGAAATAGGACTCTAATTGTCTAGAACTTACCCGGACAGAGGACCTCCTTCTAAGAGAATCAAGTCACCCGCTCCAAAAAAATCAGCTTTGCTCCTTTTTAATTTATAAGTATGTTGTTTCTGCATCAAAACCATGCATTGGTTAACTGGACATTCTGTACCTGTTTTAAACAGTATCTATTACCTCATGCTATGCAGACTTGCATAAAGGGGACAGGGCTAAATAAATTTTTATGACTCTTGAAGTGGTTTTCCTTAAATCAAGAACAAATTATTGGAATTCTGTCATTCCTTCATGTCCTAGTCTTATTTGTCAACGTTGAAAGTTAATTTTGAGTACCTTTAGAGTGCTTGTCCCAGGTCAGGTGCAATTTAATAAAGAAATCATGTCCAATCTGTGTAATATATCTTCATCTACACCAAACAAACTTAAAATGCAAATTTTAGTTAGCAAAATTCTAAACCACCACGAATGTATAGTCCTACTTAAACAGTATTAACTTACCTTCAGTTGATAATGAGACAATATAATTAATTACAGTAAGTGATAGAATTTATAATAAAGGAGGTGTAACAGTTATTTTTTTGGATTGTTGAAAAAATGTAGACCATCATGAACACACACACACACACACACAGACATACATACATACATACATACATATATATAAATATATGTGTGTGTGTGTGTATACACATATACATATACATATAGTTGTTTGGCCTGACTTCTTATTTTTTTTATAATAATAACTATATTGTTGATCTAAAATTGAAATAATTTGGTTGAAAGTTTGATTAATTCTACATAAATTTCAAAACACATGATTTGTTGAACTATCCTATGTAGGCAATGCTCCTAAAATAAATAAACTGAAATCGTATGGTAAACTTACTAATTTTATTCAACTACAACCACCTAAAACAACTACATATTATTTCCCATTCGAAACAAAAGCTTTGACAATATCGGTTATCCATTGACATGTACATGCTTCATCTATAAGTTCATATCTTCTATGGTTTACAAAATTACTTCTCCAATCTGTAAAAACATAAACTTGTTCCGATAATCCCTGGCTTTTGTCCTGATTGTAAACCTGGAAAACATGGTTATTTTGTCCCAATTAACACAACCACATATAAAATTTCAATTTGGACAATTTTTTCTTCTTGTTTACTCGAGTTCAAAATATTATTGCCATCTCTAAAAGCAGTCATTGAAAGTGTCTGATATTGTGTTTTTTAATCATATTATAAATTAGACCAACTTTAATGCTAATGGTCAAAATACAGAATTTGCTCTTTTTTCCTAATGAAAAATAAATTTTACTAAACGATATGAAAATGTACACAAAAATATTTGTGTAATTGGATCGCTAATGACTTATGAAACAATTCAGTTATATAAAATACTGAACCTAAATATGTATACTGAACATGTAATGATGATTTGGTATCACAATTTAGAGAAATATCAAATATGCTAATTAAATTCAAAAAGCATATACTACAATAAGTTTTAATGTGTAAACATAGGCTTAATAATCCATTTTAAGTAGTAAGAGAAAGAATAATACATTGCCCTACAATCATCAATCATCATCACTTACTGTTTCATAGCTGTTTGTTCCATTTGCAACATTCTTTCCTATGATGGCTATAGCATTATGCCCATGCACTTGTTGACAGTTTGACAAATACAAAACCAGCTCTACTTCGATGCCTAGGTTCAGCTATATGGCTAAAATAAATACTTGCTTTTACCTACATTGTAGTGAATATGCAGCCAAGAGGACGTGTAGTTGTATCTGTAACTATCTAAGAGTTCAGTAAAGTAATCAATGGTGTATCAATGGAGCAAAGCATGAAGGAGAAGAATAAACCTTTCTCCAAAGTTAAATTGAAAAGCTGAAACCCTAGAATTCTTTCATTACCACAAAATCTGTTTTTACACCGATGCTCTGGTTACACCTTTATACAAATAATGGGCCTTCAGCCCAATAGTCCAACAAACAAAAGAAATAAAAGAAAACAAAACGTTACAACCAAACTATCCTTACAACACGCATACAAATTACACATAGAAACCAAAATACAAATGAAATCAAAGTCCTAACTCTACACCCCCTCCTCAAGATTGACCTGCACAAAAAACAGATCAATCTTGACATGAAAAAATATTAGTCAGACCCAGTTTGTGTACCAGAACTTTATGTTGGTCAGCACCCAGGGGCTTTGTCATAATATCTGCTAATTGTAATGCAGAGCGAACATATTTTGTAACAATAAATCCAGACTGAATATTTTCTCTGATATAATGAACATCTAACTTATTGTGTTTAGTCCTCATATGCTTTGTTTTCTCATGAAAACATGGATCTTGGGCAATGTGCATCGCAGACATATTATCACAATGTAAAACAATAGGAGTAGAAACAGATACCTCTAAATCTGCAAGCAATCTTTCAATCCAAACCAATTCACTAGTAGCATAGCTCATACTCCTATATTCAGCCTCGGTGCTGCTTTTAGAAACCACTTTCTGCTTCTTTGTTTTCCAAGAAATCAAAGCACTTCCAAGAAAAATGCAATAACCAGATAGTGACTTGCCTGAATCACTACACATACCCCAATCAGCATCACAATAAGCACGAATATTAAGTTCAGAATTAGTTGAAAGCAATAATCCTAAACTTACAGAACCTTTCAGGTACTTTAGAATGTGGACAGCAGCATTAAAATGAGGAATTCGAGGAGTTTGCAAAAACTGACTTAACTGCTGAACAGCATATGAAATATCTGGTCTGGTTAAATTCAAGTACAAAAGTTTACCAATTAATCTTCGATAAATTTCAGGATCTACCAAAACATCTCCTTCAAAATTACTTAACTTCAATCCTTTTTGCATAGGGAACAAAACTGATTTACATTCCTCCAAATTATAGTCCCTTAAAAGGTCAAGAATATATTTTCTCTGATTTAAATAAAAACCAGACTGTGTCCTTGAAACTTCAATTCCTAGAAAATATTTAATATCACCCAAATCTTTTACTGTAAAAGTCTGATGAAGATCAAGTTTTAAAGCATCAATGGTAGATTGATTATTACCAGTAATAAGTAAATCATCTACATACGCTACAACTACCACAAACACATCAGAACTCTTGAAAATGAACATAGAGTAATCTTGTACTGATTGAATAAAACCCCAAGCAATTAAAAACTTACTTAATTCTTGGTTCCAACATCTAGAAGCTTGTTTCAAACCATAAATTGATCTTTTAAGCTTACAAACTTGATTTGAAACAGCTTTGTTATATCCTGGTGGAGGCAACATATATACCTCTTCTTGAAGAAATCCATGTAAAAAAGCATTGTTAATATCTAATTGATTGACTATCCAATTTCTCACTGCAGCCACAGCCAAAACAGTTCTAACTGTTGTAAATTTAGCAACAGGGCTAAAAGTAAACTTGTAATCCTTACCAGAAACTTGTTTATCCCCTCTTGCAACCAGTCGAGCCTTATATCTTTCAACTTCACCATTTGGCTTGAATTTGGTTTTGAAAACCCATTTGCAAGCAATTGGCTTCTTATCCTTAGGGAGCTGAACCAAATCCCATGTATCATTCTTTTCTAAAGCAACTAATTCCTGCTCCATGGCTTGAACCCATTCTGGAGAATCCTTAGCTTGCTTATAAGAAGATGGTTCATGTGATGAAAATACATTGGCAAGACTATGTAATTCATCATTATACAAATGTGCAAAAACAGGTTCAGTAAACACATTAAAAGACTTAGAAAAATGGACTTGTCTTGAAGGAAATTTTCCAACAATATAGTCATCAAATTTCTTTGGTATTTTACAAATTCTGTTTGAAATTCTGGAGGGTATTGACTGATCATTAGAAGTATCATTTAAAGGAACAAATTCTGATTCATGTTCAATTTCATGATTATTTGATTGAGGAGAAAAATTCTGTTGATCTGGAAGAATAGGAGTATTTGAAATAATAACAGGTGAAGAGGTTAAATCATGTTGACTGGAAGAATTTTGGGAAGGTTGAATAACAGACTCATAATAATCCAAGGCTGGATTAACAGCTTCTAATTTGTTAGGTAAAGTGTCAGAAACTAAAACCTGATCTGATTCTTTCTTAAAAGGAAAAATGTTTTCAACAAAATGTACATCTCTACTGAATAAAACTTTATGTGTTTCTAAATCATACAATTTATATCCTTTTTGTGCATGTGGATATCCAATTAAAACACATTTTCTAGCTCTTTCAGCAAATTTGTCATGTAATTTTTGAAAAGAAAAAGCTAAACATCCAATGACTCTAAGATGTGAATAATCAGGAGATTTTTTCATCAAAAGTTCATATGGTGTCTTCCAATTTAACACTGAACTAGGCATCAAATTAATAAGATGAGTTGCAACTAATAAACACTCACCCCAAAATTTGTAAGACATACCAGCATGAATGCGAATTGTTCTTGCTGTCTCTATCAAATGTCTGTGCTTCCTTTCCACTCTGCCATTTTGTTGTGGATTGCCTGGAATAGATCTTTGATGTACTATTCCTTTGGTTGCAAATAACTTTCTACAAGCATCTTGAACAATCTCAGTTCCATTATCAGTTCTGATTACTTTAATTTTTTTATCAAATTGTGTCAATGCATACTCAATAAAAGCAGAAACAACAGATAAAACTTGAACTTTAGAATGAAGCAAATATGTCCAGGTATTTCTAGTATGATCATCAAGAATAGTGAGAAAGTAAGTTTCACCAGAAAGAGCTGGTCTATGATATTTTCCCCATAAATCAATATGAACCAAATCAAATTCAGAAATAGCATAAGAATCAGAATGAGGAAAAGGAAATTTATGATGTTTTCCTAACACACATGCTTCACAAGAAAATTCCTTAAGTATTCTGCCTGATAAAAGATTTTGCAAACATTTCATTTTATTAAAAGAAGGATGACCTAGCCTAGCATGAAGGATATCAACACTAGGTCTATTACAAGATGTTATACTATTGTTGATAGAAGCAAGAAAACAATTATTATCAACTACAGAACAACATTTTGAAACAGATTCATGAGAAAAGGAAGAAGAGGACAATCTGTATAAACCAGAAATTCTTGAACCAACAGCTTGAATTTGATTAGATTCAAGGTCCTGAAAAAAACAAGAGGAACTTGTAAATTTCACATTGATCCTGTTTTGATCTAAAAGTTTTCCTACTGACAGAAGATTATTTTTGAAATTAGGAATATACAATACATCTTGTAATTGAAGATTTCTATTCAAATTTACAATTCCAGTATGATAAACAAGAATTGTAGATCCATCAGGCAGACTTACTTTAACAGGAATCTTAGTTTTCTTTAATGAAGCAAAACATGTTATATTAAATGTCATATGATCAGTTGCTCCACTGTCAATTATCCAAGATTTTTGAGCAAAATTTGTATTAAAATTTGCTTCAAATTTTGAAAGATTTTTACCTGCTTGATTAACAGAAGAAGCAATTGGATTATCCTCCAAGCAAGGATTGAATCCAGATCCATGCACCATCTTCATAACATGATTATACAAAGCAGACACCATTACTGGATCAAACTGATCTTCTTTAGTCACAGCAGCATTCACATTTGCACTTTCATTTCCCTCTGGTTCGCTTCCAAGAATTCCTTTCTCAACAGTATTAAAACCTTTTTTTGTGATAATGAAAGAATTCTAGGGTTTCAGCTTTTCATGGTATCAGAGCTGAGGTATCAGATCTGATTTTTTTCTTCTCCTTCTTCGATCTCTTCTCTAATTTCTTTTCTTCTCCTCAAAATGGTGAACGATGGCTCTGATACCATGAAAAGCTGAAACCCTAGAATTCTTTCATTATCACAAAATCTGTTTTTACACCGATGCTCTGGTTACACCTTTATACAAATAATGGGCCTTCAGCCCAATAGTCCAACAAACAAAAGAAATAAAAGAAAACAAAACGTTACAACCAAACTATCCTTACAACACTCATACAAATTACACATAGAAACCAAAATACAAATGAAATCAAAGTCCTAACTCTACATAAATCATTAATAAACACAGTCTCATGAATTTCAGACTAACCATATCTCATGTTAACCATAAGAGAAATAGACAAAAAACATATGTTAGATTACAAAAAATAAATAATTGGAAAAAAATTTCGAAGTTCAAAGTTATTCACAGATTTTACTCATATTGATGTGTTATATAACAGATTTCTTATTGCATCATCATATTAATCAGACTGTATTCACCATTAATCATATAATATAGCTATATGGTTATTGTGGTACATATTGCAAGGCATCGGTACATAATGGGGTGTCACAGAGGAGCAGAAGGTTATTGTGATACATTTTGCACGGCATAGGTACATATAAATGAAGTAGACAGTGACACCCAATTCTTTACAGTAATAGTAAAAATAGGAGTACATAAGTAGTATGGATTTTGCTATGCCAACAAAAAGGTTTTTAACCATAAGGCCAATTCATCATGACTGTCCTATCTTATTTCAGTATCGATATATTTCTCCATATCCCTTCCTAACTGAACTAAATTATAATAGAATCATCTGTTTGGAAATAATATAAGATGTAAATATAATATGTTTGACATCGTGCAAATTGTATATGTTGCGTCTATAGAAACAGAGAGACTAAAATGAATCGATGATAACAAAGCTTGATATACAACTTCAAATATTTCATTGGGTCTCTATTCATGTTCAAAGTAGATTCATTTATATGGTAAAATATACATCCTGGGTGCAAAAAGCATAAGCAACAACATTGCAGAAATGGAGTAACGTTAATATAATTAAATATAGGATGATAAGAGGGCGAGTAAAAATATATTCACATTATTACTCAGTTGACGAAAAGTTAGCACAAATAATGTATCTTAATGTACTCCATTAAGAATACCAAATATTGACATGTCTCTGTAAAGAATACCACATCTATGAAGATATGTAACAGTCTATAATAACTATTCTGGTTACTATAGAAAATGTGTATGAAAATTACACAATATTCATTCAGTTATCTAATTAATTTATCACAATATCAAAATTAGAAAAGAGGGAGAAGGAAAGAGATGAAAATATAAGTCCCACATCGGGAAATGTTCAACTAAAATCCTGGATATATACTAAGAAACTACAGTTCACATCAACCAATTGGTTTTGTGAACAAACAATGTAGCTAACTAAACTATAAAATGCCAACAGTGGTATCAGAGCCCAGGTCAACTAATTCAACTAGTTCAACTAATACGTATGTGCTTAACCGCCATACGTGCGCCACTCCATCCAAAATAGCATGATCACGTAGATGACTCAAATACGCCACACGTGAAGGGGGAGAGATGAAAATATAAGTCCCACATCGGGAAATGTTCAACCAAAATCCTTGATATATACTAAGAAACTACAGTTCACATCAACCAATTGGTTTTGTGAACAAACTATGTAGCTCTCTAAAACTATAAAATGCCAACAGAAAGTTAAAATTTCTATGTTTGTGCGACCATGCTTATGTGCACCTTCTATAAGTATATAATAGTATGCTTTCGAATTCAATGCTGATTGTATAATATAGCTATAAATTTTAAATTTACGAAATGCAACCATAACTGTGTAAAAGAACTTGAATTTTTTCACAGAGAATTGTGATCAGTGAAAAAAGAAGGTGCTGGAAGAGATTATGTTCCTACTTGTTACCAACCATACAGATTTATACTAAAGTAATATGTATTTTTGGTCGTCATTCCAATTGAACCTTTTACAGACCAACCATAACCATATAGAGAATGTACCATATAAAACTATATTTCGGTCAGTAATTTCATATGGTATTTTAACTGTATGCAAAAAAAAAGTGTACAGATTTAAGAAAATACATAGTGTAGGAATATAATTTTCAGTTGTACGTATATGCTGTCCAATGTCATTGTAGCTAAAGTAGCATTTAAGGCGTGCAAAGTGTAGTAAAAAGTAAGATAGACTGCAAGATTAAGTAAAGAATAATAAATGTTGAAATTATGTAATAGAAAATGCACACTAACGTGAAATTTTAAAGGAAATTCCGATTCGTTTACGAAAAACAGGTGGCGATAAAGCTTTAAAGATATCCTATTTATGTAATTAGTTATCGATTTTTTATTACAGAAACAAACTTTGTAAAGAATAAGTTCTATTACAGCAAAAAAATTACATGATCCGCTAATGCTATGTAAAGCAGATCTAAAATAGGGTGGAGGAAAAAAGTATGACTATAGACTCCACGTTTTTAAACTACATTAGATTCAACCTTATATTAAATAATTTTTCATAACTACCAGCGATAATAGTTCCACCAAACTACAGTAAAGCAAGCAGAGAGTGTTGGTTTGGTGCGGTCAGATTAATGTAAGGATAGCAAAGGGGATGAACAATACAACAAAAGTAACAATCAAATATCTTACCACATCTCTGTGACCGTAAAGCTGAATTAATCTCACATATTAATCAGCCAATGATGTTATTAAGAATGCAAAACATATGTGTGAAATATGTAAGGTAATGTGCAAAAATGAGTAATGTAGGAAAAAGGCATGTCAGTATTCGCATGCAGACATGTATGGAGATAGAGGCAGAACAATATAGTGCTTGTAAGATATGGTACACTAATTGTACGCTCTGTTAAAACAGACGTAAGGGAAAGCAATAGGGTAAAAGCGCCCATTTAGACAAATGGCAAATAAACAACCTTGTTGACCATTTAATGCATTTGGATAAAACTATTTGTAACCAAAGTGTCAATTGAATACCTTGTCAATTGAATACCTTGGCAGGAGATATAGCTGTCCGAAGTTTAGCATTCAAGCCGTAATTGATACCCTGAAAAATACAGCATGTGCCATATTACACGGCTATATATGGTATGCTGAAAAAACAAACAAAGTTTGAAATGTAAGTTAACTCAGTCCAGGCATGTGAGGAAAAGAAGGTTTCCGTACTAAAGTCAAATGTAAAAGAGAAGGGGAAGAGCTAATATTCCCCATTTTTTGTAGAATGTTTCCACCACATCTCTTAACAGTAATAATCACATTTACCATATACATAATTAACCTAAACATATTTTCTTATTACTGTATCATAGAAAAATGTATAAAGGGTCAAACAGTTTCAGTTTTATATCTGTTTGATTAAATGATTGAAACTAAATGACCTGAATATAACATTGAGACATAGTTTGGGAACATTTAATCGCTGCATCATAATATTCTAATTAAATTCCATTTTCTTATAGTTGGAAGTTTTTAATTTTGGATGAGTTGAACCTATTCGTGAAATTATGTCAATAAAAAATCCATTAACGATTATTAATTGTTGATTCATGGACAATTAAAATAAAAAATAGAAAATTACAGAAATTGTCTTGGGAAAGTGAAGGTCTAACACCAACATCAGTACAACTGTAAGAAAATATACGAATGAAAATGCAAGTAACATGTAAATTGTGAAAAGAGAGCAAGTTAGCTATGCTTACGTCCACATTAATATAAGCCCCACTTTTTTTTATTTTCTGCCAGTGCCATGAAATTTTCAGCATGTTCTAAAGAGTAATTAGATGATTATCAAACCATTCAATCAAAGTGTATGTCCATCTAATCAATTAAGAAGATGGAGGAATGTATTATAGGCATAAAGATGCAGGATTGATTTCGAAAAGAAGAAAAACATATTTGGGGACGATATAACAGTAATTCAAATAACAATCTTGGTTTGTGAATGGAATTAGTCAGGTCACCACATCCGACCCCATTATAAGCCAGTCCAAGACAGCATGATCCCTTAATCATCTACATTGAAAATTATTTTTAGATTAATGCAATGATACTTTTACATATTTGTCTTGACCAACAGTAAGTGACTTGTGAGTGGGATGAATATTTAAATAATACTATGTCGTTAAGCTAATACTTAACTACCTATGCATAATAGTATGATTATTTTATGAACATGGAACTTAATGTTTAATTATACTAATCTTCATCGACCCACTCATCTGTATTTGTAGTAATTTATTGGTTTACGCGTAATAGTACGTCAATCAAATCTGTAAGCTAATAAATTTGCATAACGTGAAAGGTCATAAAATAGCGAGAATCTCCTCAGCTGCTTCTTTTAATAACATTTATGTGGAACAATAGTTTATTAATATTGGAGCCAACGTATTGAGAAGGCAACATGGGTATTTTCATGAAGGTCAAACAGAGAATTTATCTTCAGAAACAGATGATAAACCAAAATCACAACTTTGATTGACAAACAAAAGCTAGCACATACATATGATTAGAAATAACACACAACACAATCGATATAGTAGCCATAAACTGGTGATATATTAAATAATGTATTCGCACACAATGTAAACTTTAATTTTCAGTATGCAATCATCCATGAAAGGACAAATATAATACAAACTACAAATAAAAATCATAATACCCTGCTTTTGAATATACATTATGGAATTCAAAAGGAAAAAAAGATTGGCATAGGATTTTGTTATTTGAAATGCTTGTGCACATACTATCCACCTCAGCAATGTTCATGTTCTGTTTTGTTGATTAAGTAAGACATTCGATCATCCCACATCAACTTTATCATAACAAAGAACAGCAGTATCTCATTTTTTTAATATCGTAATGATTTTAGATTTCAAATTTATATTTTAGCATATTATATTCGTTTTTTCGTAACACCAAAAAAACTAAAATACATATATGTTTGGGTATTAAATCCCAATATAGTAGACTGATTTCAGTAACATGCCACTGGCGAAGAGCATGCCGAAAGAAAAAAGAGTAATTAGTAAAACAACATGGTTATAATTAGAAGTTTGTTACTGGGCTACTATAAATACATGGAAATTAATTCTCTAAAAGCTTATATTAGAAGTCCTAAGGTATATGACTTTTACTGGAAACTAACAACTTCGTATTTATTTGAAACCCAAACAAAAAAAAAACATGCATTATTCATGATTGGACATGTCAACTATTAGGAAACGACTTGTTTATGTAAACCAGTTGGAAATTACATGTTGAGATATACTGTACCTTAATGGGCTTTCTGGATATACACTGAAATTGTATAGAAAAACTGAAAACAACTATCAACTCATCCTGCAAATGCACAGGAAAATAATGTGTACTGAGAAATAATTAGATAACGTTAAGGTATCTTAATCCATGTTTATAATGTAGACATAATCCAATACTCAACACACATAAAACAGTATACCAAAATTATAAATATTACCGGCAAACACATATGCCTCTACCACTTCAATTAGAGACAAATAAATATAATGTTCTGCCCCAAATAACATGAGAGGCAATTGAGTATTTGCCCTTATAAATGCCGTCCTTAATAATTAATGGAGGCAAAATGGACAATAAAAGTGCCTCCAATATTCAATATGCCACGTATGGCAAATAAGTGGGAAAAGTAAATAAGGCATTAATAAACGCCTCTACTGGAAGTATAATTATTAAAAAAAAAAATACAAATTAAAGGCAGGATTGGCAATAGAATACAACGACACCTTAAATAAAAACATAAACAGATTAAAATCTAACTTTATCTGAGCATAAGTTTATTACATTCATTAGCATTGCAGATCATGGTACATTAATTAGAATTCACTACAAAGACATGCTGCTAAACACCTTGCAACACTTTACTGCATCATCAAGGCAACATCAAGAGAAGTACCACTTCATTAAATTTGCTTAAAAGCTACAACATCTTAATCCAAAACACAACGTGCAATAGGTTGATCTGGCTGCAAACTTCAAGGCAACCACTTCTGTTATCACAATGGAGAAAAAGGAATGAAAAAACATACAAAGTTAATTCTCATAGAAGGAAAAAATAATTTAAACGTGTTCTACAAGGTTAACAGAGATTCAATTTGATAAACATCTTCTTTTTTCCGACAAATAGACAAAATACCATTATCTGTTATTCTAATCACATTTTAAATGAGAACAAATTATTAATTCGTAGTGTTGAGGGTGCAATGTGTCCAATGTTACCACTCATGTGGCGAGCCAACTTATCAAATTTTTGCTTTAGCAGGAAAGGGCTGAGCAGTTTCCACAGTTACCAAATGTAGTAGTAGGCAGTTTGAGCCCGTACATGCTTTATTATCTTTCATGGATCAAAACTTATCTAAATGATCAATGCGAACAAAAATATTCAGATTTTCATTTTGATGGCTGAAAGGAAAGTAAAATAATATGTATACTAACAAGTCTAGTACTAAATAACTTCATGAAACAAATATTGAGACGTTAAATATAATATTCGGTGACTTAATAAAAATGAACATAATATCAAGAAAACAAGTCTAATGCCCAATCAAAACAAGGGTTAGGTAGTAAATATTTTTACGTACAGGTTGAGTTTGGGATAACAAACATCAATGGCAGAATCTCAATTGCACTGTTACTACTGATGAATAAATGATACATTTGTGTATTACATTTTGACTAGCTAGCAAATTGAAGCGCAAATGGATTGAAGTATGAGGAAAAATGTCAAGCACCATGGTCCAAGTGGTTAAACACTCCGACTTCGGTCCAAGAAGTCACGGATTCAAAACTTGTAGCGTGATCCAAACCATTGGATATATATATATATATATATATATATATATATATATATATATATATATATATATATATATATATAGCACATCATTTATCATGCATATAGACAAACAAACACGTGTGCAGGACACTAGGAAAAGTATCAAAGAAAATATTTAGCTTGTTGGTCTTCAGCCATTTGGAAATGCAGACAGAGTGGTACTGGTGTTGACACGGCAAATCAATCAGTTTGTACCGATGTTCGTAAGCAGCTAGGCAAATCACACAGTCATCATATTTGTTTGGAAAATAATCCAATTTTGTATGTATTTGTCGGTAAGTAGGATATAACCTCATTGGATAAACCTTTGCTTTCAGAACCTACAGCCTCTGCTAGTGTTTGCAGCTCCTCATAAGTCATATTATCTGGATCAACATCATCATCCTGTGCAGCCGGAGCAATTTGATAAATATCATTCCCATGTAGAAAAGCTGAGGCAAGAAGCTGGAATCAAGGGCAAGGAATAAAAGAGTAGTCCACAAAAACAAACTTGATCGTTTTCAACATGCAGACATCATATTATTAGCAAAGCAACGGTTCTTATTGCATACATGTGAATGTTCTATTATTCCTCTTGTAAAATTTAAAAAAAAGAAGCGAGACTTGAAAGACAAGTCTTAGCAGCCGTGGTCAGATAGATTATATAACTATGTGTCGCTTTATGCTACTATTACGTTAGAAACTGTCTTGCGTAAAAAGCTCTTCTTGCTATTAATACTATGCATTACTTTAGTTCAAAAAAAAAATACTATGCATTACTCTCCTATCAAGAATAGATGACGATGGCTTCTAACACATGTAGGTTTCCTATCTTTCTGCCTGTGTATAACTTTTATCAGCCAAAAGAAAAATATATATGACTAATTGTAATTTACAGGCCGCTGAATCAAAGCGGGCAAAATTTGTTGAAGACATAATTGTGTCACCGAGGATGGTTGATGTAATTGTCGATGGCGAGGTAAAGTTCGAAGGTCCCCAACACCATATGTTTTCTGAGTGCATCACGAAAATTGTATTATCCAGTATATTGTAAAATAAATACAGCAATTAGTAGGTGGCAAGTTTTTTGTTTGGCTACCTCATGTTTGCACACTGACCATCTTTCTAGCTAAGATAAAAAGCCTGTAGCCTACTTGCACACATCCACTCTTAAGTAGATGCACAAAAATTTCTGGAGTTGCTTCATAACATTGCTTATTGGTCAGGTGAATGATGAATATTTGAGAACCCTAGAGGCCCTCAGCAGAAAACTAAAATTTGTTGAAGCTGATTCATTGATCAAAACATCAAAAGCTTTAAAAGACGTTCAACCTGAACTGGAAAGACTCAGGCAGAAGGCTGTATCGAAGGTTGCTAAATTAGCATTTTGATTTGCGTAAATTTATATCGGAAGTATATTATACAAATGGATGCAATTTTGTGTTTGTGTACTACTACTGTAAACTAACATCTAAGTGGCTTTCGAAAATGTTGAGAATATTTTCCTGCAGACTGTAAGTGCATATATGTGGGCTGTGAATATTAGTAGACCACGGTAACCACTGTCAACACCAGATTAGTTAATTTGAGCTTCTAGATTTTTCAAAAGTTATCAACTTATATATACAAAATGATTGTCCATCCCGCTTGAGTCACTCCTTTACTGCTATAACATTGTCTCATAGGAAGTACTTATTGTTACGACTTTCCTTTAAATTTCTGGAAGCGAAATATATTTTTGTCCATATCATTTTTATGATTTAAAAACCTATTTAACCAAAAAAATTATTGCTGCCTTAAGCCTTCCGTAGTATTATGATGTAAGCGAAATTGGAAACAAGAAAAGAAATGCCTAGTTTACTCTGCTAATCATAGTGGCACTTGTGACATTTACAGATTTATTCATTCCTTTCTGGCACCTTTTTTGATATTCTTCTAGCTATGTGTGGGTGTGTAAGAAATTATATCTTGTTTTTTAAAAAATTATATCAGTTTGCAAGACAAATACAGCAACATTTCGCACTCATTTGCAACATCAGAAATACAAACCAAAATCACCAAAATAACAACTAATTTCGACATGTAGTAATTCTAGGCATAGATAATGTTACATAACTGACCTTGAATTTGGCTGCCAAATGCTTTGTTTCTTCCAACTGAAAATTATTGCTCTTCTTGCTGACTTGAAATTAATGCTGCTAAAAACACATCAAGACACCATATTTTGAAATCAAGGAGCTAGCAATACGACTGAACCAAATTATCACATTTTTAGCATAATGTAACTGAAGTCTCGATAATAAATGTATCTTGCTCTTTAAATGGGTAAAAGTATTAAAGCATAACATGTAAACTATATAATTATAATTGAGGCCTTAGACTACCTGATTGCATGTAATTTTAGTTATACGCTTCTGTTTGGAAAATTTTCTATAACAAGTATGCTTCTCATTTATCATAGCAAATAGAAGCTTATTTTAAACTCACTATTTTAGGCATTAGTAATATTGTTATATGTAAACAAAAATTTAGGCATAGATTCAAAGTAAATTAACCTCATATTTCGGAGTTTGAGGTCCATGGTTCGCGCACGGGAAAATGGCACTTCGTTAAAGCTCTATATGTTGAAGCGTAGGAAGATGTTAATCTTCAATGATGTAAGCTTCGACTATTTTAACAGTAAATTCTTTGGCTATATCCGACCATGTAACCATGCATAAAATATGTAGAGCAAGTTTTATTCCATAAGGCAAAGTTAGGTCGGAGAAGTAGTTATGGTGCTGTAAATAAGGAGATGTACGCAGCACTATAATATTAATGTTCTAACATTAAGGAGTCTGTTGAGACCGTTATTGTGGACTTGTGAAAAGGAGAATAGAGTTTAACTATAAATTGCGCATCAAATGTTAAATTTTTGTCCGATTAATCGTTGAATAAATGAATAAATTCAAGTGGCTTGATTATTATTTATAGTTGAAAAGGTAGAACACCATTAACAGGTTGGAACAGTAAGTAAACTGAGATGGGAAAGATGAAAGCATGAAATGGGCCGATTCATCCAAACTTCACTACTTTTGAGGAGACAGTATATATATTTTTTTAACATGCAAACTAACGTTTGTAAGTAAATAGCGAGCAAATGTAGAAAGAAATCAGCTTACTCCACGACTTTGTTAGCTTGTATTTGTTGACCCCTGCTTCAAGATTGAATGGTAAGATCAATTCTGAAGACCATCTGCCTAGGTTAATATGTCAATTTTTTGTATCAGTAAGACTGGTTGGTGGACACAGCTATGAATGTAGTTGCTTGTTATTTTCTCGATGAAGAGCTCTTTGAATACATGGAAAGTAACAATATAAATTAAACATGGATGATATACAATTTACAGCAACTTATCGACTGAAAAGTATAAATGTTAAGACAAGTTACAGATGTGCGAAAGGAAAGAATGTTCTATTCTATTCAGCTATTAAAAAAAAATTAGAAATGAGGTTAGTTTTTGACATACAAATGCTGCTCGTTTTTGAAGCAGCTCTTCTAGAATTGACATGCTATTTTCCCTCTCTTCAGTGTCAAGAATCCAGTTTTCCTTGCAACGACTATAAAAGAACATGCAATTTCATAACTGACAATAGAACTTATCGTAGTTTCGGATGCCTTCATAGTTGAATCGAATACCCACTGTAAACAGAGTGAAAAAGTAATGGATTATAAAAGCTAAATTAAGCAAGTTGAAGAAGGAGGTCATAGTACAGAACTAATGAGGATGAGGAGCAAAATGACACGTTAGATAGTTTTGCATCGTATAACGGGGTAACTATTTTAAGGCTCTAGGGAGATCAGTTCTATACTACAACTTCTATTTTACAGGTGTATGCTGATAAAATTATCAGTTGACTTTAGAACTATTCGGTATTTTTAATTTAACCTCTATTACAAATGCAATGATTGACACCCGTTGTAATGTGATAAACTTCTATTAGTTACCTCTCTACCTATATAAAAAATATAGAGCACTAATAGCATAAAGATAATTGACATCCAATTCCTATTGTTAAGAAATGATGGTGATTGAAAACTGAATGCCATTGAATTTTATTTTGGACTTGGAATCTAGAAACAGATGTGAAAGCTTTTACTTTCTTTCCTATTATTTTTCCTTTTTCCAAATTGCTATTTGCTACAAGTGGGCTATGCATACAGAATGCAGGTTTGATGTGTAATAGTTTTTAACATGACGTCAAAAAAAATCCGATGGAAGAATCAAGTAGTGCAAATCCTAATTAGAAGAGAGGATCTTGCTTGTTGCACTTACAACGTTTTCAGCAATCTTTTGAAACTTACATTTATGTAATAAATATATGTAATAAAGAGTTTCCTCCATATCTTCTCTACTGGCACTGTTGCACAGTGTATTTACCAAACTCGGACACTAGTGGATTACTTCCTTTAGATAGATGGCACGATTAATTCAAACTTGACTTATCATGTAGTTATTAGCGATTAACTAAAAAGAGGTAAATTTCTCAAACTCGGACATGGAAAAACAAAAACAAAAAATGGTTATAGCTAACCTTTATATACGAAGAATAATTGAAAAAATGCTATAAGTTTTGAGTAACATACAAGTATGAGTGCTTTTGGTAGGCTAAAGTAAGTAGAATTAAGCATATATTGATCAAAATAAATATCAGGAAAAAAT
This sequence comes from Allium sativum, assembly GCA_030737875.1. Classification (NCBI taxonomy): domain Eukaryota; kingdom Viridiplantae; phylum Streptophyta; class Magnoliopsida; order Asparagales; family Amaryllidaceae; genus Allium; species Allium sativum. The sequence continues at coordinate 9,009,192 of CM060912.1, forward strand.
TCTAGACTTAAACAGGGTATTGCTGTATTATTATTTTTACTCATGTGTATAGTTTTTAGAACATGGTTATCACTTCGGCAATGGGAAGTTTAAAAGTTGTGCGCTTTATAGACTATAATATATACTAAGTTTATAAAGTAGTTGTTTTCAAAGCGGATGGTGCCATATATGCATAGACTACATAGGATACCGAAATTGCTTTATTCTAGGGAAAAAAAATGTTGCTTGAAGCTATCTCAATCAAACAGAATCCAAAAATAACTAGTTTTTTCTCATAGGATCTAAATAACTTTTAATGACACAGTTAAATAATTAAATGCCTAATAAAAGTTACAACAATATCCACATCATCATTGTATAAATACTTGCCAATTTATGCTAGTCCATAACTAATATGCCATAGAATAATAATTTGTTACGAATATAATAAAAATCAAACCAAAAAAATCAAATGTCTTTGAAGGTCCAACGCTTTGACGTTTAAATAAAAGGAAATAATACTTTTACAAGAACAAAAACAAATGATCTCAACAATGGATTAGTTAAGTAATTATTTCTTTTAGCGGTACCTGTATAATATATTAAGTAATATAAAAACTATAGACTCAAAGATACATCCATACCATATGGTCCAAGCCAATAAGTAGTTTCTAGTAAAAATGGCATCACAGACCTTTTGAATGTGTGGAGATCCTAAATAATATGAACTAATATTTATGCTTATTTAACTACAAAGCAATTCAATGAGATTTTGAGAATGCGAAGACGGTAAGAAAGAATGTACCTTTTATACATCTTTATGATATTTTGGGTTCATACCCGCAGTATCATGAAGAAGGGAGAGGCCGAGGAATCATCCATTCAACCTGGCACTGTCCATCTTTTTCTGATATGTATCCTTTCCTTCATTATCTACAATCAACTAGCTCATTATTCAATTATACCAAAAGCATAATAAACAAACAACATTCACTAGAAATTTTACAGCAATAAAGTATTTAAAAATTTCAAATTACATAGTGCACTAATGGAATGTTTTGACATTAAATTAAGAAAGTACACACGATATTAAAAATTGCAGCATTTGAGGATAGTTATAATACTAAATAACCTAACTATAGAAGAGGGAGACCAAATTTAAAAAAAAAACATCATAAAATATAAAGCACTTCTGACAAATATTTTGTACACTGAATATTCAGCAAGGTTAACACAAATGGTCTAAATATTATGATTGTGTGTGTTCATACAACAAAAAAATAATGACATCCGAGTTAAAATAATTATAGTTTCTAAAAATTATATGTTTGCTACTAGAAATAGATAACTATGTCAATCACCTTTATCTGAGTGATGCTTATTAATCCCATGAGCATTCAAGTTTTACTCTGATTGTGGTTAACTAACAAACTTCTTTATACTTGAAATTTTAATCCACATGATAATGAAATGTTAGATGCATATATAAGGATACCAAAAAGGGAACAATAATAATAAATTCCAACCGCAGATTTACATGTTTCGAGATTTAATCGGTTCGTTCTTTTTTTTTTTCCTCAAAGTATGAAGGAGAATCTGGAATAAGATGTAGATCTGAATGAAAAATTAGCTAAATACAAGTATGAAAAAGGGAGAAGCAATTTTGATCTTGGATTAGAGTAGGAAAATAAAAATAATAAACATACCTAGGGATTTGTCGTCAACGGCAGAAAGCTGCAACGGAGAAGAAAAACAATTGATGCGAATAAGGATTTAATTTTTGCGGGGTTGGAAAGGATTGCAAAATTATTTTTTCCCCTGAGGAAAAAGTTTGGCGGTGCTTTTCCCTCCCCTTCAGATCTCTAATTTTCGGAAGAGAAGGCACTTGCATTTGCCGTTAATTTCGAGGAAGAAGTAAAGGCGGTTCTATTTGTCATTACTACCATCAATTAGGGACATTTTGTTATTTGGCCCCTGGTGTTTATTAATAGAGGCACAATCCTTAACTCGCCTCTATTCTTTTGCCCCTATTGCTTGAAATTTCCGTAGTATATATATGAAATTTAATGTCAGAAGACCAAAAGCACTAAGAAACAATTTTGTTTGACCAAAAAAAATTATGTCTAAGCACAGAATATGCTATATAGTACCCAGTTCCATTCACAGAAATAATGCAAATTTGGTGAAGAAAAGAATCGCATAAAAATTTCACCGATGACGTTTGGTTGCCGCGGATCAAAATAAAAGCCGACTGCATTGGAGTTTGTATATATGGAAGTTGTATTCGCTGTTAACAATATGTAAAACCACGGTATTCCCAAAACTATAAATTAAGCGGTATTGAGTCAAACACTGACAATACAGTCATGAATGTTTTGTAGAGAAGGAATTGCCTATTTAGAAAATGTAATACCAGTACTTGCGCCATTATGGAGTTGGAAAAACCATCATACTGGTATAACAACATACCATTACTCATTTGCTTCCATTTGTAAATCGGAACTGAAAACCTGTAACTGTTACACGATTTCTCACCGCCCTCAATCTAAAAACAATAAAGAAACAGTGAGTAGCAAAATAGGGAAGTTAATGTGCACAATAATTTATCGCACCTGTAAAATCGATCTTTCACCAGGAAATAAGCAGTTGATCTCGGTTGTTACTGCCGGCCGAGGATTTGTGAAATCGAAAATGGGGAAATATGGAAAATGAAAACAACTTGGTAAGTTGATTTAAGGACAGTATTAGAGGAAGTGAAGTAAAGTAGAAGGCAGATGGCGTTTATTAGAGAGGTTGGAATAGTAGTGGTAATAAGAGCGTTAATTTGGACCAGGATTAAGCGAGGGACAAATTGATTGTGGAAGAAGGGAACGCCTGGAGGGTAGGCCGTACGAAAGAGAAGTGACTATAAAGGCAGATTATTGGCGTTGAAAAGAGCGATACATTGCAGGAGGAGAGAAGGGTCGTCAGATATCGGTTGTGGAAGAAGGGAATGTCGGGGGAGGAGAGGGTAACAGGTTCAGTTATAGATTGCAAAAGAGCGAACAACGTGAAATACAGGAAGAACGCGTGAATTTTAAGAGACAAATGTTGCAACCTAAACGTTTTGGTTTCTGCTTTCCAGTATAAGTAATAGATAGATTTGTCCATTTTATTATATTTTTGGAGTCAGGACACATTGCTCGTCACAACGGTATTTTTATTTTTGTCGACGGAGGTCCGTAAATGAATGAAGTTTGATGTAGGGGGGTATACAAATATAATTATACAATACACTAAAATAGAACCAATAGTGACATACTGAAGATAATTCTTGCACATATTCATGAAGGTGGCAAAAGCATAACTAGTAATGAAAATAGAAAAAATATATAAAATAGTGGTCGTGCTAACTAGATCGGAATCATATAAACAGAAGAAGCATGTCTTACAAGACAAACAAGTACCACATGAGTTCATCCACGAACAGAAGCAAATTACCAATACAATGATTTTTTCAAAACTTTGGAAATATTATAATATAAAACTGATTTTTTTTCTTTATCCCTGAACCGACCCAAACTTACCCGTAAAGGAATGCTCGGATTGAGTTGAGAACACGACGCATCAGAACGCAAACAATAGAACATTTCATTGCTATTACAACAATTACATCAGAGTACAAGAATATTCCAGAGTATGAATAATTATTACACATTGGAAATACAATATCAGAGATTTAAAATTACAAAGCAACGGAAAAATAACACATAACGCAACTGTAAGAAATACACGAATATAAAGAGTTTCGAATATAGCTCCAGCTGTAAATCTAGGATCATGTTTAAAGAAAGATCTGCAAAACCAAAACTACTAGTTGCCCGTGTGGAAAATATGGGCACCCAGAGTTTAGGTAGAAACAATAAACTCCGAGTCAGTCATGGGACTGGTGTGAGAACTAAAACAGTTATTTAAAACTTTACTTTAGAAATAAAGTAAATCAAGGGACCACGCCATATAACACGGAACGGGTTTTCTTCCAAGAATACTAGTGCATAAAACAGTTTATAAATAGCGCAATGTTTTTTTTGAAAAATGAAGCTATTATAAGGCTCAGGTCCCATCACACAATGCAACGCAAGCCGAAGGATAGAGTTTTCCCTTATAATAGCCAAACATGCTTGGTACGTTTAAAACAGTTTTTTTTATATTATAAGTGCATAGTGTTTAAAAACAACTTCAAATATAAATGTATCAATCATAGACGACATGAGTACCATATATCATGTCGCCATAATAGTTCTACAATCAAAACCGCACGATGTCGTATTGAAAGTTGGATTTCCATCATGAACTCAGGCAAGGGATCGTCCTTACCGAATTCAAGACAATCTAGCCCATGTCTCAGGATACAGCCGCAACTGCACCTAGGAGCGCCAGGGCCGGTCCACACATACTTTAGTGGAATGGCAATTCCTGAACAATACGTTTCCCTGCCCTCTAGGGCATAAAATCTGAGCCACTAGGGACTCAATATATGAGGTACCTCACTTTCCAACAAGCACATAAGTAAAATGTCTGAGCTTCCATACCATGACACCACTCCTAGCTAGAAAGAAACGCATGTCCTCCCTGGGGTCCTTCTCCCGTTTTGGTTCATACCGGGGTGTGAAGCTCGCGAATTAACGCTGTACACAAAGCTATGCTAATTAAAGCTGTGATTTGATCATCAACCACAAGTCTCTTCTTTTCAACAAAAGCCTTGATCATTTGCATCTTGGCATGCCACACTGACAATTCACGCCATGCAACTGATGTCTATCAATATATAACCTCTAAGCTCGTATGTCTCAGAGAAGGGTGTTAAGCAAGAGAATAAATTCTCCGCCACCAAACATATATATATTACATAGAAATCAATTAGCACATAGTGAAATCCAATGTTAGACACACATCCATTTACAAGTCCATTCTAGGTCTGAACGAAACCGGAGGTACCTTATTCCTCGTCCCATATGTCCAATACTGGAGAGAGGTCCTCGCATATCCGTCGATCCCCAAGTACGTCTGAACGATCACCACTTATTACCTTGTCTTGGGTGCACAGCCCAATTAAGACATCAGTAATCATCAAAACGATGTGAAGAACTCCTGTCTTCAACCACCGTCTTCATCTTCGACTTAGTCGTCGTATCAGTTATTCAAAATGGGTTAAACCCAATCTTTCCAAATAACTCGCGTATTTTATAATCAATAATCAAGTGCGATAAAAACACATCATACGCCTCATTCCAATTCAGAATATTCTTTTATTCCAATATTCACATTTTTAGGGAAAGGTTCCTGTTTATTTTATCAAAGATAAAATCCTTTAAATTTGTTCTTAAATCTTCCTTTGGATATCCGTTTCAAAAGATTTGATTTTATCCTTTATCAATTCTAAACCAAATTAAGGTTTATCCACTAGTCGGGATTATCGCCTTACCGAATTAATCAAATATTTTATCTTTCCAATCCCAACCTATTCATCCCATGGAGCAAAACTAGTAGTACTCCATATCTAACACCCACTGTGTTATCGGTAAATTTTATTACCATTTCACGTTCAAATCTAATTAAACATTTAACTATCGCCTGGAGTAAAACTAGTGGTACTCCACTCTCTATCATTTCATGAAGTCGATAAATTTAATTATTCATTCCCATTTTAATCTAATTAAAGATTCATTAAAACGCTAGTTTAGTTTTAATCTCAAAAATCATTACTTAATGATTATTCAACTTTAGGAAAATAAATCCTATCTTTAACCGGGTTAAAGAACCAATGTCATTTAAAACACAGCTCACGACAAACCCAAAATCATCTTCCATTAAATACAGAATCTTCACAAAAACCAATGTGTCTTGTTCTCGAGCTCCGTAAACCAATGTTTTGATACCAAACTGAAACGACCCAAACTTACCCGTAAAGGAAAGCCCAGATTGAGTTGAGAACCCGACGCATCAGAACACAAACAATAGAACATTTCATTGCTATTGCAGCAATTACATCAGAGTACAAGAATATTTCAGAGTATGAATAATTATTACACATTGAAAATGCAATATCAGAGATTTAAAATTACAAAGCAGCGGAAAAATAACACATAACGCAACTGTAAGAAACACACGGATACAGAGCATTCCGAATATAGCTCCAGCTGTAAATCCAGGATCCTGTTTAAAGAAAGATCTACAAAACCAAAACTACTAGCTACCCGTGTGGAAAATATGTACACCCAGAGTTTAGGTAGAAACAATAAACTTCGAGCCGGTCATGGGACTGGTGTGAGAACTAAAAAAGTTATTTAAAACTTTACTTTAGAAATAAAGTAAATCAACGGACCACGCCATATAACACAGAACGGGTTTTCTCCCAAGAATACCAGTGCATAAAACAGTTAATAAATAGCGTAATGTTTTTTTGAAAAATGAAGCTATTATAAGACTCAGGTCCCATCAAACAATGCAACACAAGCCAGCAATCAATTAGTTGATTAGCTTTTCAAACATATAACTTTATATATACTCAAAAATCATATTTTTTTAGTGACAATAATAAATTCTAACTAAGTTTTGGTTCTCACACCAGTCAATTGGAAATATATAAATATCCCACTTTCGAAACTCGAACATAAACACTGATGATGCTGCAGCGATCATCAGAATCATCTCCGGGCGACTATCGTGTGATTCTATATCTATCCAGTATATTTAAGGCTTCGAATAACGTTATAATAAAAATCCTTTTATAAATCGTTATAAATTATAAACGAATTCCATAGCGACTTTCTAAAAATTTGATTTGGACATAAATCACAATTTACAAGATGAAATATTGATTTTTCTCTTCCATTAGAAAAATATCGTTCAGTAGATTCGAACGTTTCTTGTTTCAAAGAAATCCGACTTAAAACGGATTCTATATATTCAAATGAAGTTGAAAACGTAATATTACGAACTACCACGATGTTACGAGCTCGTTTTAAATTATATTATAATTATACGTTCAAATTTGTTATTATAAATAAATTCGTTATTATTATTCAACCCTAAGCTAAATTAAATCTCCTATAAATAATCCAATTCACACAATATTGCGAATTCTACTACTTCCGACCATTTCAAAATTTATAATTTATTATTCCATTATTTATATTAATTAAATATTCAATATTATTTAATTAAATCATTTTAAATTATCAAACAACATTTAAATTATTTAATCACTAAAAAATCCGGGACATTACGCCTTTATAGCCTTAATACTTAAAAAGATTTTATTATACTTGTCCCTCCATTATAAGTGTAATCACAATTCATTTCCCTACTCCTTCATACCTTCAATATTTCAAAAGGTATTATATATACTTATCCCTCCGGTATAAGTATATATAATTCATTTATAAGATTTTCAATCTTTAAAATATAATCAAAGAGATTAAAATCATTATTTATTAAGAACCTCTTCTCTTTTATAAGTTAACATCCTGAAAGGTCCAATACTTGTTTCCAACTTTAAAACCCCGATACTAATGATCTAAGTATATCCAAAATCATTAAACCGTATATTCCAATTCAACTATATTCCAAGGGTTTAAAAACAAGTGTTGCTAAAACACTATTAACGACAAACCCAAAACAATTCTTTGTATAACTATCTTTAAAAGTTTGTTTAAAGATTCAATTACATTAACTTCGATGATATAATCCGAGTGGGTTAAAGACGAATGTTATTGACACATTGTCACGACAAACCCAAAACCATTTACATATTTATCCCTATCTTTAAAATATTCCTTTAAAGATGTAAATATCGATAAATATTCGATAATGTGAAATACTAGTGATTTATAAACCATTGATTATAACAAGTATGTTATAATCCAGAATCATTTCCAAATCATATAAAATAGGCTTAGTTTATTTCAATATATATTTGTGTATATATATATATATATATATATTTGTGTATATATATATATTTATATAAAGTAAAATAACTTAAATAAAAGAGTTAAAAAAATGTATATATATTAAAAGTAGTTTAAAATAGGGTTTAAGTAAAAGAATTAAAAAGGATTTAAAAAGCGTATTTTATCCCAAAACCATTCAACTACAATTTCCTAATTTCCATTTAATTCGTATTATTTCCCAATTCAGTCCAATTATGCCAAACACACAAAATTGTGTGAAATAGACAAACTCACTATATGATATATTCATGTATCACAATTCCACGTATAACAACGTTATATAATCAATGGGGTCCACAGTTAGGTTTAACTTTCAATTAATTCGTATAACAAGGTATGAATATAAATATGGTAACAATCATATTGAGGAATCCTGCTGGATTCCTCCAACCTGTCCCCCTACATCACATCATCACAGTTTATATATCAATACATATTTGTAATACAGTACAAATTATACTAACTCATATAAGATGAATCTTCGGCTATAACGTAAGTAGTGTCAAAGGTCATCCGTTCACAGACGGGAATATATATTTATCAACAACCACCAACAAAGCAATAAATCATCGAAACAACTAATTGTACATATGAATATGTAAAGAACAATTAATACTATTATATGGTACAATAGTATAGCAAAAAGCATGAGTTAAACTCGTCATCCATTCCAAGGACGAATTTACGTTTATTTTATTTAACTTCAAATAAGCGTTTAAAATTAGATAAAATTCTAAACTATCCAGAATGATTCCAATCTATAGCATGAACGTAGTATTCTTCGCCATGATTCCAACGCAACTAATGGTTCATTAATCTGATTTCGTATGAATTAGATACTGGTTTTACAAGTTAAAACAAGATTAAAATGATAATTAGCTTAACAATTAAATTAATTATACTCTCCCTCGCCCCCCCCAGCACGTGGCCGCACCTTCCCCTTTCTTCTCCAAAAGCACGCTGCCTCCCTCCGGTGCACAAACCAAAAAACATGTGCACCGCTCTTCATTGATACCATGAATTGATCCTTATTTCTTCAATCCAACTTCACCACTTTACTCAGTGCCTCGATCTACACTCGCTAGTCACCACCACTACTCTGGGGTCCCTTGTCAATTACCGACCAGCTCACACCAACACTGCCCCCTTTAAAACATGCAGACTCTTTTGCCATCAAATTCTGCCGATCTTCACCTCTTATGAATATAAGCCCAACCGTACCGTCGACTTCTCCTCCCACTCCACAATATTAAGTTCGAACCCAAACCTAGACTCGACTGTACAATCGGGTTTCCCTTAAACGGATTGCACCAAAATCTGAAGGTGTTTGCTTGAAATACACGAGCATACGAATCCCATGAATCAAACCTTGAGTGATTTTATTGAGTATTCATTTTTATACAATTTCTTGAAGTATTTGAGAAAGAGGCATCCTTTGTTTTGATTACACAAGGAAAATGAATTAGGTTATAATACATAGAGTTAAGGTTATTTTTTAGTGATATTTTTATATATTTTCAATATTAAATTAATATAATTTTCATTGAAAGTTTTAACATCGCATGATCACATAACATAGCCGATTGCCATAAAAATTGACATCTTGCTATGTTACAATATTCCAGACTTGATGAAAACTGGTTTCGTCGAAATCCGAGACTATTTACAAAAACACTATTTAAGATTATCAAATCATTAATCGATACACGTTTATATCGCCCACAATCGGACAACAACTCTGATTGATATGAAACTTAAAATCTCACAATAATTAATCACAATGGATTTTATAAAATTTATTTCGTTAAAATTTGAGATCAGTTGAAAAATGGCTATTACTATGTGTTAGTAAAATCGAGTAAATATCAACCGATTTCCAAACATTCCAATTCTTCGATAATAATGTGTTATTATCGTTTACCTTCAATTAGAATTTTCATAAACTTCAAATTCGATTTTAAATTCCAGATTCGATTCAGTTATATTAAATAACTCATATATTTTGAATTCAAGTTATTTAACTTCTAATTTAATCACATTCATATTTGAATAAGATAAATATTCAGGTTTGAAAAATCCGGGCCATTGCATGAACAATGATAAAAATTAGTGAAATAATTTAGAGAAAGAAGTTGCTTTGTTCAAAAGTGATATGTATATAGTAGTATTTCAGTTAATATGAAATAAAACTTGGTCTTTAGTTCTGAAGTTACCTTAAAAAGACATTTGATTAGAAATATTTATGTAAAAGAGTTTTATATGTAGGGTTCCTAAGTGGTAGTGGCATAATAAATGATAGAACCTCCTCATGTCTTATCTTTTGGGTAAAATATGTGCTTAATAAATTATTGATACCTTATTAAGTTATTTTATGGATACATGTAGTTTGTGCATTAAGAGTGTGTAAATGTGCATCACGTCATGATTTGTAGTTTGATAGGTTTCATGTGCATTAAGAGTGTGTAAATGTGCATCACGTCATGATTTGTAGTTTGATAGGTTTCATTTGTTAAAATAAAATGAAAATTTCAACGGTTTTGGATTGTTAAAAACTTCCGTATTATTATAGAACTTGAAGTTAAGTGTTTGTTAAAATATAAACTCGAGTTTATATAACACTTAAATTATCAGGATTTCAAATTCTAAAAGTTCTTATTTTGATCAACATAATTAACAAATTCGATGTTTGGATATACTCATAGAGTGTATTGGAGTATTATACGTGTATGAGCTTAAATCATAAAATATTTAATAACTTTAATTAAAGTTTGATGAAGTGATTTATGAGTGGTTTTAATATTAAGTAAGAAATACCAAGTGATAATTGAATGTTTAAAAAAGATGAAGGATATTAGTATAAAATGGCATACTGCAACACAAAGAATTTTTCGTCGCCTTTGAGTTGACAATTACAACTCATGTCCAACCCAAATTGTACGTAAAAGCAGATAGTTAGTATAGAGAAGTTAGAGGGTGAGAAAAAGAAAGAAAGATTAGAAAAGAAGAAGACAAAAAACCAACACCTAATCAGAGTCTCACATCGCAGCAGAACAAAATATAATATAGAAATAAATCTTTACTGAAAGCTTTGAAATAATACTTACAATCATCAGAGTACAATAATACATATGCATAGTTATAACAACCTGTCCTCATATACAACACACAGTGGAACAAATAGTAAATAATATCATACGTATTAACACCTCCAGCTCATCTCTGGACTTCACAACAATCGATAGCCTGAACCAGTAAAACTCGGTCTGACCCGAGCATTGCAAACGCCACGGTTCAATCAGGATAATCAATGTGAGAAAAGTCACTAAATTTATAGGAAACATCCAACTTGATTTTAAAGTTGAAAATCCTTTCGAAAGAAAAGAATAATCTTAAGACCAATCCACACATAAACACGGACGGTTTTTACCTTATGATAAACCAAAACATTTTTGGTAGAAAAATCCGGTGATATTATATGTAACGTCCCGTATATTTTAGCGATATAATAATTCATTTATTTAATTAATATTATAATGGTTTGATAATTTAAATGGTTTAAATTCAAATATTTCGAATATTGAAATTAGTATATAATAATGGGATAATAGATTTAATTTCCGAAATGTTCGGAAATGGTTAAAAGTGAACTATTGTGTGAATTGGATAACGTGGGATATTTAATCGAGTTTATTTTCAAATATAATAACGAATTTATTAATTAAATGACAGTTGAATGTATTAATTATAATATAGATTGTAATCAAGCTCGTTACATTGTGGCAGTTCGTAATATTGAGTTTTGAACTTCAATTGAGTATACATGATCCGTTATAAGTCGGATTTCTTCGAAACAAGAAACGTTGGAATCTGTTGAGCTATATTTTTCTGATGGAAGAGAAAAATGGAGATTTCGCATTATAGATTGTAAGTTATGTCCAAATCAAATTTTCAGATAGTCGCTATGGAATCGTTTATAAACCATAACGATATATTTAATTATAATTAAATATTGGTTTCGAATTTAGACAAGAACTTTGAGACGTAGCGATAATTTATTTTTTAGGATTTTTCTGTAATTTTTATTTTGAAAAATAAGCAACTTTTTATTTGGAGTATTTTACACCCTATATCAGCGGTTTTGGGGTTTCACAATATAAGTTAACAAGTGCGTGGCCCGTGCTACGCATACGGGAAGTTGCGCAGTTCATGAATATGTGTAATGTTGTAAATTGTTGTTTAACTTGTTTCCTTATGTCTTTTTGTATTTATAGTTTGTACCAAGTAAATATGAAGTACAACTACAGTGATTATTTATATTATTATTTTTTTCACCAATCTGTTTGTTCGAAGGATTATGTTGAAAGCGTGTTAGTTAGGAAGCCGAATGCATGTTACTTTTATGCTTGATTATAATATAAGTTTCTGAGTTGTTTATAATATATTTGTGGTTCATAATCTTATGATGGTTACAAATTCAATGCTTATTAGACTCTTGCAAATGTTTCTTCAGCTTTGCTTTTAGGGAATAAAACATTTATGCACATGACATAAAACTATTACAGTTTGAAAGTCAACACTTAAACAGAAGGATTCATATTTTATGAAAACATAAATCGTGCATTGGTGATATTAAATATTTAATTAATTCTATATCTTGAGTCAGTAAATATTTAATTCTATATCAGAAGTTTCAAAACAGAGGCGGTCCATTGATTGCTTCTTAGCATATGTTGGATTGATCATTGATACCTATGCATTAATTGCCTATTCAAAAAGGTCAAGTCAGTAGATATTTGATTTTATACCAAAAGATTCAAAACAAAAGCGGTAAAATTATTTTTCCGTTGATTGCTTCTTAGCATATGTTAGATTGATGCCTATGCATTAATTGTCTATTGAAGTATGATTTACTATTCTCCCTCGCATTAAACTTAAAGTTGTGGTATTTACTTTTGATTTATATTTGTTTATTCGACATGCTATTATATTTGTTACTGTCACTATGAAAATCAATATTTATCCTATTCATGCATTCATTTATATTAATTAGTCATAATATGCAGACTAAACATGTAATACCAAACATGTTCACAAAGAACCTAACTGTGTATAAAATTGGTGTAATAGCGTAATAATCTACTAATAGAACTAAACTAAGGTAGTCTTCACTCCCGATCCATCCACAAACAACATAATGGATCCATTGCAATCATTTCCAACATCATTTTCGTCAGCATGAACAATTCATGATTCATTCATTGTTATGGTCAAGATATGAACCTAAATCTCCCCACATGCTTAAACCCTAAACCCAGGCCTGTGACTACCATAAGCACTTGATTATGGTCTATACTAATTAGGAAAGCATTAAATTTCTTATTTTAAGCAGCCAACATAAAACAATATGCGAGAGAAAATAGGCCTGAAAAACCAAATTCCAATATTCCATTGCAATACATGCAGCGTAAATAAAATTTGAACCGTTCTCGACACAGGCAAAAGCTTAATGTCATGACTACAGATCCACGTGACAGCAACAACAAACAACTTCCCTTCTCTTCTCAGACGTACAATGAGAAAGAATCGAGCCTCAAGCTAAAGCGGACGACCAAAAAACACAAAAAACAAATTCTTACAACAACTTCGATCCAAAAAAAGCAGAACCTAAAAAAGACAGCATGATTGAAGATGAAATAGGACTCTAATTGTCTAGAACTTACCCGGACAGAGGACCTCCTTCTAAGAGAATCAAGTCACCCGCTCCAAAAAAATCAGCTTTGCTCCTTTTTAATTTATAAGTATGTTGTTTCTGCATCAAAACCATGCATTGGTTAACTGGACATTCTGTACCTGTTTTAAACAGTATCTATTACCTCATGCTATGCAGACTTGCATAAAGGGGACAGGGCTAAATAAATTTTTATGACTCTTGAAGTGGTTTTCCTTAAATCAAGAACAAATTATTGGAATTCTGTCATTCCTTCATGTCCTAGTCTTATTTGTCAACGTTGAAAGTTAATTTTGAGTACCTTTAGAGTGCTTGTCCCAGGTCAGGTGCAATTTAATAAAGAAATCATGTCCAATCTGTGTAATATATCTTCATCTACACCAAACAAACTTAAAATGCAAATTTTAGTTAGCAAAATTCTAAACCACCACGAATGTATAGTCCTACTTAAACAGTATTAACTTACCTTCAGTTGATAATGAGACAATATAATTAATTACAGTAAGTGATAGAATTTATAATAAAGGAGGTGTAACAGTTATTTTTTTGGATTGTTGAAAAAATGTAGACCATCATGAACACACACACACACACAGACATACATACATACATACATACATATATATAAATATATGTGTGTGTGTGTGTATACACATATACATATACATATAGTTGTTTGGCCTGACTTCTTATTTTTTTTATAATAATAACTATATTGTTGATCTAAAATTGAAATAATTTGGTTGAAAGTTTGATTAATTCTACATAAATTTCAAAACACATGATTTGTTGAACTATCCTATGTAGGCAATGCTCCTAAAATAAATAAACTGAAATCGTATGGTAAACTTACTAATTTTATTCAACTACAACCACCTAAAACAACTACATATTATTTCCCATTCGAAACAAAAGCTTTGACAATATCGGTTATCCATTGACATGTACATGCTTCATCTATAAGTTCATATCTTCTATGGTTTACAAAATTACTTCTCCAATCTGTAAAAACATAAACTTGTTCCGATAATCCCTGGCTTTTGTCCTGATTGTAAACCTGGAAAACATGGTTATTTTGTCCCAATTAACACAACCACATATAAAATTTCAATTTGGACAATTTTTTCTTCTTGTTTACTCGAGTTCAAAATATTATTGCCATCTCTAAAAGCAGTCATTGAAAGTGTCTGATATTGTGTTTTTTAATCATATTATAAATTAGACCAACTTTAATGCTAATGGTCAAAATACAGAATTTGCTCTTTTTTCCTAATGAAAAATAAATTTTACTAAACGATATGAAAATGTACACAAAAATATTTGTGTAATTGGATCGCTAATGACTTATGAAACAATTCAGTTATATAAAATACTGAACCTAAATATGTATACTGAACATGTAATGATGATTTGGTATCACAATTTAGAGAAATATCAAATATGCTAATTAAATTCAAAAAGCATATACTACAATAAGTTTTAATGTGTAAACATAGGCTTAATAATCCATTTTAAGTAGTAAGAGAAAGAATAATACATTGCCCTACAATCATCAATCATCATCACTTACTGTTTCATAGCTGTTTGTTCCATTTGCAACATTCTTTCCTATGATGGCTATAGCATTATGCCCATGCACTTGTTGACAGTTTGACAAATACAAAACCAGCTCTACTTCGATGCCTAGGTTCAGCTATATGGCTAAAATAAATACTTGCTTTTACCTACATTGTAGTGAATATGCAGCCAAGAGGACGTGTAGTTGTATCTGTAACTATCTAAGAGTTCAGTAAAGTAATCAATGGTGTATCAATGGAGCAAAGCATGAAGGAGAAGAATAAACCTTTCTCCAAAGTTAAATCATTAATAAACACAGTCTCATGAATTTCAGACTAACCATATCTCATGTTAACCATAAGAGAAATAGACAAAAAACATATGTTAGATTACAAAAAATAAATAATTGGAAAAAAAATTCGAAGTTCAAAGTTATTCACAGATTTTACTCATATTGATGTGTTATATAACAGATTTCTTATTGCATCATCATATTAATCAGACTGTATTCACCATTAATCATATAATATAGCTATATGGTTATTGTGGTACATATTGCAAGGCATCGGTACATAATGGGGTGTCACAGAGGAGCAGAAGGTTATTGTGATACATTTTGCACGGCATAGGTACATATAAATGAAGTAGACAGTGACACCCAATTCTTTACAGTAATAGTAAAAATAGGAGTACATAAGTAGTATGGATTTTGCTATGCCAACAAAAAGGTTTTTAACCATAAGGCCAATTCATCATGACTGTCCTATCTCATTTCAGTATCGATATATTTCTCCATATCCCTTCCTAACTGAACTAAATTATAATAGAATCATCTGTTTGGAAATAATATAAGATGTAAATATAATATGTTTGACATCGTGCAAATTGTATATGTTGCGTCTATAGAAACAGAGAGACTAAAATGAATCGATGATAACAAAGCTTGATATACAACTTCAAATATTTCATTGGGTCTCTATTCATGTTCAAAGTAGATTCATTTATATGGTAAAATATACATCCTGGGTGCAAAAAGCATAAGCAACAACATTGCAGAAATGGAGTAACGTTAATATAATTAAATATAGGATGATAAGAGGGCGAGTAAAAATATATTCACATTATTACTCAGTTGACGAAAAGTTAGCACAAATAATGTATCTAAATGTACTCCATTAAGAATACCAAATATTGACATGTCTCTGTAAAGAATACCACATCTATGAAGATATGTAACAGTCTATAATAACTATTCTGGTTACTATAGAAAATGTGTATGAAAATTACACAATATTCATTCAGTTATCTAATTAATTTATCACAATATCAAAATTAGAAAAGAGGGAGAAGGAAAGTTAAAATTTCTATGTTTGTGCGACCATGCTTATGTGCACCTTCTATAAGTATATAATAGTATGCTTTCGAATTCAATGCTGATTGTATAATATAGCTATAAATTTTAAATTTACGAAATGCAACCATAACTGTGTAAAAGAACTTGAATTTTTTCACAGAGAATTGTGATCAGTGAAAAAAGAAGGTGCTGGAAGAGATTATTCTCCTACTTGTTACCAACCATACAGATTTATACTAAAGTAATATGTATTTTTGGTCGTCATTCCAATTGAACCTTTTACAGACCAACCATAACCATATAGAGAATGTACCATATAAAACTATATTTCGGTCAGTAATTTCATATGGTATTTTAACTGTATGCAAAAAAAAAAGTGTACAGATTTAAGAAAATACATAGTGTAGGAATATAATTTTCAGTTGTACGTATATGCTGTCCAATGTCATTATAGCTAAAGTAGCATTTAAGGCGTGCAAAGTGTAGTAAAAAGTAAGATAGACTGCAAGATTAAGTAAAGAATAATAAATGTTGAAATTATGTAATAGAAAATGCACACTAACGTGAAATTTTAAAGGAAATTCCGATTCGTTTACGAAAAACAGGTGGCGATAAAGCTTTAAAGATATCCTATTTATGTAATTAGTTATCGATTTTTTATTACAGAAACAAACTTTGTAAAGAATAAGTTCTATTACAGCAAAAAAATTACATGATCCGCTAATGCTATGTAAAGCAGATCTAAAATAGGGTGGAGGAAAAAAGTATGACTATAGACTCCACGTTTTTAAACTACATTAGATTCAACCTTATATTAAATAATTTTTCATAACTACCAGCGATAATAGTTCCACCAAACTACAGTAAAGCAAGCAGAGAGTGTTGGTTTGGTGCGGTCAGATTAATGTAAGGATAGCAAAGGGGATGAACAATACAACAAAAGTAACAATCAAATATCTTACCACATCTCTGTGACCGTAAAGCTGAATTAATCTCACATATTAATCAGCCAATGAAGTTATTAAGAATGCAAAACATATGTGTGAAATATGTAAGGTAATGTGCAAAAATGAGTAATGTAGGAAAAAGGCATGTCAGTATTCGCATGCAGACATGTATGGAGATAGAGGCAGAACAATATAGTGCTTGTAAGATATGGTACACTAATTGTACGCTCTGTTAAAACAGACGTAAGGGAAAGCAATAGGGTAAAAGCGCCCATTTAGACAAATGGCAAATAAACAACCTTGTTGACCATTTAATGCATTTGGATAAAACTATTTGTAACCAAAGTGTCAATTGAATACCTTGTCAATTGAATACCTTGGCAGGAGATATAGCTGTCCGAAGTTTAGCATTCAAGCCGTAATTGATACCCTGAAAAATACAGCATGTGCCATATTACACGGCTATATATGGTATGCTGAAAAAACAAACAAAGTTTGAAATGTAAGTTAACTCAGTCCAGGCATGTGAGGAAAAGAAGGTTTCGGTACTAAAGTCAAATGTAAAAGAGAAGGGGAAGAGCTAATATTCCCCATTTTTTGTAGAATGTTTCCACCACATCTCTTAACAGTAATACTCACATTTACCATATACATAATTAACCTAAACATATTTTCTTATTACTGTATCATAGAAAAATGTATAAAGGGTCAAACAGTTTCAGTTTTATATCTGTTTGATTAAATGATTGAAACTAAATGACCTGAATATAACATTGAGACATAGTTTGGGAACATTTAATCGCTGCATCATAATATTCTAATTAAATTCCATTTTCTTATAGTTGGAAGTTTTTAATTTTGGATGAGTTGAACCTATTCGTGAAATTATGTCAATAAAAAATCCATTAACGATTATTAATTGTTGATTCATGGACAATTAAAATAAAAAATAGAAAATTACAGAAATTGTCTTGGGAAAGTGAAGGTCTAACACCAACATCAGTACAACTGTAAGAAAATATACGAATGAAAATGCAAGTAACATGTAAATTGTGAAAAGAGAGCAAGTTAGCTATGCTTACGTCCACATTAATATAAGCCCCACTTTTTTTTATTTTCTGCCAGTGCCATGAAATTTTCAGCATGTTCTAAAGAGTAATTAGATGATTATCAAACCATTCAATCAAAGTGTATGTCCATCTAATCAATTAAGAAGATGGAGGAATGTATTATAGGCATAAAGATGCAGGATTGATTTCGAAAAGAAGAAAAACATATTTGGGGACGATATAACAGTAATTCAAATAACAATCTTGGTTTGTGAATGGAATTAGTCAGGTCACCACATCCGACCCCATTATAAGCCAGTCCAAGACAGCATGATCCCTTAATCATCTACATTGAAAATTATTTTTAGATTAATGCAATGATACTTTTACATATTTGTCTTGACCAACAGTAAGTGACTTGTGAGTGGGATGAATATTTAAATAATACTATGTCGTTAAGCTAATACTTAACTACCTATGCATAATAGTATGATTATTTTATGAACATGGAACTTAATGTTTAATTATACTAATCTTCATCGACCCACTCATCTGTATTTGTAGTAATTTATTGGTTTACGCGTAATAGTACGTCAATCAAATCTGTAAGCTAATAAATTTGCATAACGTGAAAGGTCATAAAATAGCGCAATGTTTATAAATAGCGCAATGTTTTTTTTGAAAAATGAAGCTATTATAAGGCTCAGGTCCCATCACACAATGCAACGCAAGCCGAAGGATAGAGTTTTCCCTTATAATAGCCAAACATGCTTGGTACGTTTAAAACAGTTTTTTTTATATTATAAGTGCATAGTGTTTAAAAACAACTTCAAATATAAATGTATCAATCATAGACGACATGAGTACCATATATCATGTCGCCATAATAGTTCTACAATCAAAACCGCACGATGTCGTATTGAAAGTTGGATTTCCATCATGAACCCAGGCAAGGGATCGTCCTTACCGAATTCAAGACAATCTAGCACATGTCTCAGGATACAGCCGCAACTGCACCTAGGAGCGCCAGGGCCGGTCCACACATACTTTAGTGGAATGGCAATTCCTGAACAATACGTTTCCCTGCCCTCTAGGGCATAAAATATGAGCCACTAGGGACTCAATATACGAGGTACCTCACTTTCCAACAAGCACATAAGTAAAATGTCTGAGCTTCCATACCATGACACCACTCTTAGCTAGAAAGAAACGCATGTCCTCCCTGGGGTCCTTCTCCCGTTTTGGTTCATACCGGGGTGTGAAGCTCGCGAATTATCGCTGTACACAAAGCTATGCTAATTAAAGCTGTGATTTGATCATCAACCACAAGACTCTTCTTTTCAACAAAAGCCTTGATCATTTGCATCTTGGCATGCCACACTGACAATTCACGCCATGCAACTGATGTCTATCAATATATAACCTCTAAGCTCGTATGCCTCAGAGAAGGGTGTTAAGCAAGAGAATAAATTCTCCGCCACCAAACATATATATATATTACATAGAAATCAATTAGCACATAGTGAAATCCAATGTTAGACACACATCCATTTACAAGTCCATTCTAGGTCTGAACGAAACCGGAGGTACCTTATTCCTCGTCCCATATGTCCAATACTGGAGAGAGGTCCTCGCATATCCGTCGTTCCCCAAGTACGTCTGAACAATCACCACTTATTACCTTGTCTTGGGTGCACAGCCCAATTAAGACATCAGTAATCATCAAAACGATGTGAAGAACTCCTGTCTTCAACCACCGTCTTCATCTTCAACTTAGTCGTCGTATCAGTTATTCAAAATGGGTTAAACCCAATCTTTCCAAATAACTCGCGTATTTTATAATCAATAATCAAGTGCGATAAAAACACATCATACGCCTCATTCCAATTCAGAATATTCTTTTATTCCAATATTCACATTTTTAGGGAAAGGTTCCCGTTTATTTTATCAAAGATAAAATCCTTTAAATTTGTTCTTAAATCTTCCTTTGGATATCCGTTTCAAAAGATTTGATTTTATCCTTTATCAATTCTAAACCAAATTAAGGTTTATCCACTAGTCGGGATTATCGCCTTACCGAATTAATCAAATATTTTATCTTTCCAATCCCAACCTATTCATCCCATGGAGCAAAACTAGTAGTACTCCATATCTAACACCCACTGTGTTATCGGTAAATTTTATTACCATTTCACGTTCAAATCTAATTAAACATTTAACTATCGCCTGGAGTAAAACTAGTGGTACTCCACTCTCTATCATTTCATGAAGTCGATAAATTTAATTATTCATTCCCATTTTAATCTAATTAAAGATTCATTAAAACTCTAGTTTAGTTTTAATCTCAAAAATCATTACTTAATGATTATTCAACTTTAGGAAAATAAATCCTATCTTTAAACGGGTTAAAGAACCAATGTCA
Source organism: Allium sativum (assembly GCA_030737875.1). NCBI lineage: Eukaryota > Viridiplantae > Streptophyta > Magnoliopsida > Asparagales > Amaryllidaceae > Allium > Allium sativum. Next base: position 9,030,222 of record CM060912.1, read on the forward strand.
TTTAAAACACAGCTCACGACAAACCCAAAATCATCTTCCATTAAATACAGAATCTTCACAGAAACCAATGTGTCTTGTTCTCGAGCTCCGTAAACCAATGTTTTGATACCAAACTGAAACGACCCAAACTTACCCGTAAAGGAAAGCCCAGATTGAGTTGAGAACCCGATGCATCAGAACACAAACAATAGAACATTTCATTGCTATTGCAACAATTACATCAGAGTACAGGAATATTTCAGAGTATGAATAATTATTACACATTGAAAATGCAATATCAGAGATTTTAAATTACAAAGCAGCGGAAAAATAACACATAACGCAACTGTAAGAAACACACGGATACAGAGCATTCCGAATATAGCTCCAGCTGTAAATCCAGGATCCTGTTTAAAGAAAGATCTACAAAACCAAAACTACTAGCTACCCGTGTGGAAAATATGTACACCCAGAGTTTAGGTAGAAACAATAAACTCCGAGCCGGTCATGGGACTGGTGTGAGAACTAAAAAAGTTATTTAAAACTTTACTTTAGAAATAAAGTAAATCAACGGACCACGCCGTATAACACAGAACGGGTTTTCTCCCAAGAATACCAGTGCATAAAACAGTTAATAAATAGCGTAATGTTTTTTTGAAAAATGAAGCTATTATAAGACTCAGGTCCCATCAAACAATGCAACACAAGCCAGCAATCAATTAGTTGATTAGCTTTTCAAACATATAACTTTATATATACTCAAAAATCATATTTTTTTTAGTGACAATAATAAATTCTAACTAAGTTTTGGTTCTCACACCATTCAATTGGAAATATATAAATATCCCACTTTCGAAACTCGAACATAAACACTGATGATGCTGCAGCGATCATCAGAATCATCTCCGGGCGACTATCATGTGATTCTATATCTATCCAGTATATTTAAGGCTTCGAATATACGTTCATGACCCGTATATGCAAAATCTTTATATACTCGATTGTCCAGTATCAATATAAAATAAAATACTCAAATACAAATAAGAAGGTTTAAATTTTTAAAACAACATTTGTTTTCATTTTTATTTTAAAAATAACACTCTTTGAAATTCATTCTAGTATACTACTGATTCTATCTCTAACGAGTTATTCTTATTAGATATTACTAGTCCAATCTCTGATGAATCTTTCGTTCGGTTCTAATGTGTCTTGTTCTCGAGCTCCGTAAACCAAAGCTATGATACCAACTGAAACGACCCAAACTTCCCCTTTCGGAAAAGCCCAGATTGAGTTGAGAACACGACGCATCAGAATACGAACAACAGAACATTTCATTGCTATTACAACAATATTACATCAGAGTACAAGAATATTCCAGAGTATGAATAATTATTACACATTGAAAATACATTATCAGAGATTTAAAATACATAGCAGCAGAAAATAACAACTGACACAACAGGAAGAGATATACGGATACAAAGCTTTTCGAATATAGTTCCAGCTGTAATACAGGATCCTGTGAAAAGAAATATCTACGAAAACCAAAACTACTAGTTGCCCGTGTGGAAAATATGGGCACCCAGAGTTTAGGTTAAAACAATAAACTTCAGGTCAGTCATGGGACTGGTGTGATAACTAAAACAATTATCAATCTTAAATTTTAAAGTGAGGATATCATGGGACCACGCCGTATAACACGGAACGAGTTTACTCGACATGAATCTTAGTTTAGAATAAAACAACGCAATGCTTTTCAGAAAAATGAAGCAATTATAAGACTCAGGCCCCATCACACAATGCAACGCAAGCCGGAGAATAGAGTTTTCGCTTATAATAGCCAAAATATGCTTGATAGGTATAAAACAAATTATTTTGATATTACTATTAGTGCATAGTGTCAAAAACAATTTCAAATATAAATGTATCAATCATAGACGGCATGGGTACCATATATCATGTCGCCATTCTAGTTCTACAATCAAAATCGCACAATGTCGTATTGCAAGTTGGATTTCCATCATGAATCAAGGCAAGGGATCGTCCTTACCGAATTCGAGACAATCTAGCCTACCATGTCTCAGGATACAACCGCAACTACACTTAGGAAAATGTAGAGCCGGTCTAGACTTACGTTAGTGGATTAGTAATCCCTGAACAATACGTTTCCCCGCCCTATGGGGTGTAAATATGAGCCACTAGGAACTCAATATCCGAGGTACCTCGCTTTCCAACAACCACATAAGTAAAATGTCTGTTCTCCATACCATGACACCACTCCTAGCTAGAAAGAAACGCATGTCCTCCCTGCCGTCCTTCATCCCGTTTCTGGTTCATACCGGGGTATGAGGCTCGCGAAGTAACGCTATACACAATGCTATGCTAATTAAAGATGTGCTTTGATCATCAACCACAAGGCTCTGCTTTTCAACAAAAGCCTTGATCATTTACATCTTGGCATGCCACATTGACAATTCATGCCATACAACTGATGTCTATCAATATATAACCTCTAAGCTCGTACGTCTCAGAGAAGGGTGTTAAGCAAAAGAATAAATTCTCCACCACCAAACAGATATATATTTAACAGAAATCAATTAGCACATAATGAAATCCAATGTCAGACACACATTCATTTATAAGTCCGTTCTAGGTTTGAACGAAACCGGAGGAACCTTATTCCTCGTCCCATATGTCCAATATAGAAGAGAGGTCCTCACATATCCGTCGATCTCCAAGTACGTCTGGACGATCACCACTTATTACCTTCTCTTGGGAGTATAGCCCAATCAAGGCATCAGTAATCATCCAAACGATGTGAAGATCTACGGTCTTTAACCACCGTCTTCATCGTCGACTTTTAATCGTAGTAGTAATTATTCAAAATGGGTTAAACCCGGTCTTTCCGAATAACTCGCGTATTTTATAATCAATAATAAAGTGCTATAAAAACACATCATACGCCTCATTCCAACTCAGAATATTCTTTTAATAAAATATTCACATTATTAGGGAAAGGTTCCCATTAATTTTATCAAAGATAAATTCTTTTAAATTTATTCTTTAATCTTCCTTTAGATATCAATTCAAAAGATTTCATTTTATCTAGTCGGGATTATCGAACCTTACCGCAATAATCATTTATTTATTAATCCCAATCCCAACCTATTATTCCCATGGAGCAAAACTGGTAGCACTCCATATCTAACACCCACCGTGTTATCAGTAAAATTAATTACCATTTCACGTTCAAATCTAATTAAAGATTTTACTATCGCCTGGAGTAAAACTGGTGGTACCCCATTCTCGATCATTTCAAGAAGTTGATAAATTTAATTATCTCACTCTCGTTTTAATCTAATTAAAGATTCATTAAAACTCTAGTTAGGTTTTAATATCAAAAATCATTACTTAATTATTATTCAAATTTAAGAGATTAATCTTATCTTTAACTAGGTTAAAGAACCACTGTCATTTAAAACACAGTTCACGATAAACCCAATTCATCTTCCATTAAATATGGAATCTTCACAGAAATCAGATCAATATACAATCGATATAAATTTCCGTATCAGACTAATAATATAAATGGAATACCGGCAAAGCCTTTTAAATTTCATATATAGTAACGGTCTTCATTCACAGAAGCTCATCTCGATTATTCTTAAATCGAATTCCATTCAATTCCAATTTAATATATTAAATTGGAAAACTTTACTTTGGAAAATTTCCATTTAAATCTTATTAAAAGATTTATAAATTCCCAATTATATTTTCACTGTTAGTCGGGTTAAAGAACGATTATCATTAAAAATACAGTTCACAATAAACCCAATTTATATTTCATTTTATTCCAATTACTAAATATAATTGGAAACTCTAATAATCTCAATTAAAAGGTTTATAAATTCCAAAATTATATTTTCACTGTTAATCGGGTTAAAGAACGAATGTCTTTAAAAGCACAGTTCATAATAAACCCACTTTACATTTCATTTTATTCCAATTACTAAATATAATTGGAAACTCTAATCATCTCAATTTAAAGATTTATAAATTCCAAAATTATATTTTCACTGTTAATCAAGTTAAAAAACGAATGTCTTTAAAAACACAGTTCACAATAAATCCAATTTACATTTCATTTTATTCCAATTACTAAATATAATTGGAAACTCTGATAATCTCAATTTAAAGATTTATTCTTTTCACATGGGGTTTAAGAATATTGTTATTTAAGACACCATTCATGACAAACCCAAAATCCAATTTCACTTCAATTCTTACATTGGAAAATTTGATTAAAATAAAACCATTACAAATCCAATTTATTATATCTAAAATAATTGGATTTTATTCTAGTTAATGACTAGTTCATTTCGATAAAAATATATTTTTATCTTTACAAAATTAAAAATTTTCAACCAAAATCTTTCCAAATTATTTATTATGATTTTACATAATTTTCCCAATTTTTAATAATTTTATTAAGGCCTTTAGTCGGTTTCCAATAATGGCCACCGAACTGCATTTACAACGACCTTTTCCAAAATTGCTTTGGACATATTTTAAAATCTAACTGTTAAATTTCAAATCTCTTATATTCATTGGAAAGCTCTTTTCGATACGAACCCAACGGTTCCGGTTTTAGGAGAATCAGACGGTCGGATCTCCCGTTACATCAATTTGAAGTTAATGATCGAAATTCGTGAACGGTCGCTGCGCGGCGCGTTCTATTCAGGCAATTAAATATGTATTTATAATAAATATTATATATATTTCGTCGATTTCCATTTAAATCGTATTTATAAAATATTTATAAATTTATTTCAAAACGATTCCAACTTCATTTTCAATTCTAAATTAAAATTTAATATTCTATATTTTTATCATAGTAAAATGATAATATTTTCAAAATATTAGATTTTAAAATCACTTCTTTTCGATATTCATTATAAAATGAATAAAATCGACCGATAAACCCGTTCGGGTTAAAATAGCGTTTACTACATAACTCGGCTTCACATTTTAATATTTTTGTGTCCTTCCAAAATCGGACATCAAACTCATGATTTTATTCTTCACTGAATATTATTTTAAATTGTTCGTTATTTTAAAATATTCTTTATTTTTAAAGGTTCTTTATTTTAAAATATCCTTTATTTTAAAATATCCTTTATTTAAAAATATTCTTTATTTAAAAATATACTTTATTTAAAAATATTCTTTATTTAAAAATATTCTTTATTTTTGAATCGGAATGCGACTCAATCAATTACCATATAATTTCAATTATATGGATTTCATACATCGCATGTATTCAACAATAATGATAAATAATCATTAAACAGTCCATTCACATCCATAGTGAAATTTACAACTGTGTGAGCATTAAAATAAATAAATAACGCTCATCACAGCCTGTCAACCAAACGATTGACATATAATTATATATTGGGATTAGTGTATGTCAAATACCATCCCAATACCCGTGTGGGGTTTCAACCAACGACAATTTATTTAAATAAAACATTGGTTAATAAATTTAACCAATTTTAATTCGGTTTGAATTATTTTCTATTTAACCAATTTTCACTGCTTAAATTATAAATAAATATTTATAATTTAATTTCAACTACCACATTAATGTTAACATTATTTTTAATACGTTAAACATTTCAACATCACAAACGACACACAATACAGTCAATTTAAATCGTCCATGGTTTGTGGACGAGGAAGGTGATCTAACAGGTACCGTGTACAATTTATAATGATTAAACTGATAAAAATCTACACTGGTAATTCTATATATTTTTCAGTTATGAAAATAAATAAATAAATAAATAAATAACTGTGCAGAATTTTTAGTGAGGAGTTCTCACCTTCATTTCTACTCCGTCAGTCTTTAATTGATGATTTTGGTATCGTTTGGGTTAGAATTTACCCCAAATTCTAACTTACTCCAAATTGGACCTAGTTAGTGTTGTTGCGAAGCTCTCGACTCCACGATCGTAATGGATCCAGTTTCATGCAATTTCGAGTTCGTATGGACAAGTTATTAGTGTACAAAGTTTAAACGAATTATTAAATAATTAATTAAAATTAAAAAAAAAACCTAAATACCTGAATCATGTCGTTCTCTTACATCAGCAGCATCGTTCGCCGCCGTCCGGCCACCTGAGCATCGATGGACACCGCCGGCCTCTCCCCCCTTGCGCCACGCCTCCATGCCCAGCAGGCCCCACCACGACTCGCCGCCTTTGATCGGAATTGGGCAAAAGCCCCGAATCGCATTCGTGCCGGAATTCTCCACCACCGCCGCCAATGGCGGTCGCGCCCCCCACAAATCTGACCGCCTCGCCAAGACAAACTAAAGCCCTTTGGTCACCACCACCTGAAAGCTACCCACGGCGCCGGAATCCGTCCATCTTTGTTCGCAGCTATCCAAAACCGCCGGCTCTGTTCATCTAGATTTTGCCGCCACCACGAGCCATATTAGGTCGAGTACCCAAAGTGAAAGTTGTTCATCTATCACTCCTCTACAATTTCTTCAACTGGGCCATCACCTAATTCTTCACGGATTGATCAGAAAATGGCCAAAACCGAAACTGTTTTTCTGCCTTTGGATTGAGATTTCGGCGAATCTGTGCGACGATAGACAATGGAATTTTTGTGGTAGGTAGAGATCATCATGATCTACAATACCAAAAAACCGTTTGGGTTAATTGTCTATGGATTGAGAGATATAAATTATTTTGTTTTCAGGGGCTTATTTGCAAAATTTCGAGAGAGAGAGAGGGAGGAAGAGCGCTGCTGTCAATTTTTGGGGAAGAAGAGAATTGAGGGTTTGTGGAGAGGAAAAGATATTATATAGTGGAGGGTTTTATTATTAATTCTCTAGTTCACACTCTCTTCATTCGACAGTTATTGATGCCACAGTCACATACGAACTCCGCTGGCGATGAAAATTGACATGTTGCTATGTCTTGACGATACAATTATAACGAAACTGGTTTCGTCGAATTCCGAGTCCGTTTGCTCAAAAAGCCATGTTTTTTGCCTTATATGGCTGATCGATTCATAATTAATTGCTCACGGCCACATACTAGCTCCAAAAATTATGAAAATTGGAATCTAGCAATAATTTGACATTTCGAATCCAACAAAAGTGGGTTCGTCGAAAACGGAGGTCGTTTGCAAGATGACTATTTTTAAGGTCTATATATTATTTAAAATATATATAAATTCCATAGCGACTATTCTGAATTTAAACTGGACAGAACTTATAATTTATAAAGTGAAATCTCATTTTCTTACATTCGTTAGAAAGATATTATTAAAAAGATTAAAATATTTCTAGTTTCGTCCAATTCTGATTTAAAATGAATTCTGTATATTAAATTGAAATTAGAAATCGAATTTTCAAACTGCCGCGCCATTTCAGGCTCGTTTTATAATTAAAATAAATTTATACGTTCTAACTTCGATTAAAGTAAATTGTTAGTCGTTATTATTTAAAATAAATCATTTTAAATTCTTAAAATCCATTAAAATAGCTAAAATAAAAATTTTAAATTTGTTCAGAAATTCCGGGTTGTTACAGTCTCCCCCACTTAAAATTTGTCGTCCTCGAAAAGGAATGAATCTGAAAGTTGTTTAACTAACCAACTCAACTTTCATTCTGGCTTTCATTCATCAACTTTTCAGTTTTTAAGAATTTTCTAATTTCTCAAAAATTTGGCTAACACCCTAAATTTTCGAAAAATTTCACCATAACCTCCTTTGTACGGGTTGATATATAAAACCGCAACTTGCCTCACAGGGCTCTCATCAATCCAAAAGAAAACGAAAAAGCCAAGCAGCTAGCCGATTGGCTCATAAAATCATCAAACCCAATAAATATAGTAAACATGTACCTATTTGTCGGGAATACAATTTTATTACTCTTCTTAGCTTCCATGCTATGACATGTCCATTATATATACATGTATATGTATACAATTCCAATCAAACTTCAATTTAATTCAATATTAAATTTGTTTTGGCTAAATTATATCATTTATTCTCATATTGGTTAAATTAATTATCATTCCAATATTTTTATTAGTTAAACTACTAATCAAACATCACAACCAGCAATCAATTAGTTGATTATCTTTTCAAACATATAACTTTATATATACTCAAAAATTATATTTTTTTAGTGCAAATCACAGCAATAAATTCTAACTAAGTTTTGGTTCTCACATCAGTCAATTGGAAATATATAGATATCCCACTTTCGAAACTCGAACATAAACACTGATGATGCGGCAGCGATCATTAGAATCATCTCCGGGCGACTAATGTGTGATTCTATATCTATCTAGCATATTTAAGGCTTCGAATATACATTCATGACGCGTATATGCAAAATCTTTAAATACTCTATTGTCCAATATCAATATAAAATAAAATACTCAAATACATATAATGTAACGTTAAGGAATTTCGCTCGATCCGAATCGATCGCTAAACCGACCAAGATCGTTCGAAACCCATGTTCGTTTTGAGAACACGACAAATTGGAATGCAGACAGAAGAACATTTCATTGCTTATTACAACAATTCCATCAGAATACAAGAATATACAGAGTATGAATAAATATTACACAACAAAAAATATCAGAGATTTAAATACATTACTGCAATGGAAAAATAATACGAAACACAACTGAAAGGAGTACACGGATACGGAGCTTTCCGAGTATACTTCCAGCTGTAAACCAGGATTCTGTGAATATAAATCTGCAAAACCCAACTACTAGCTGCCCGTGCGGAAAATAAGGGCACCCAGAGTTTAGGTTAAAACAATAAACTCCAGGTCAGTCATGTGACTGGTGTGAGAACTAAAACAGTTATTAATTTGGTTTTTAAAGTTAGGTAAATCAAGGGACCACGCCGTATAACACGGAATGAGTTTTTACCCCAAGAATACCAGTGCATATAACAAACAGCGCAATGCTAAATAAAGAAAAATGAAGCTATTATAAGACCCAGGTCCCATCACACAACGCAACACAAGTCGGAGGAAAGGGTTTTACCTTATAATAGCCAAAGAATGCTTGATATGCTAAATTCATCTTTTATTATTACTACAAGTGAAGAAAACAACTTCAATCTTAAGTATCAATCATAGGCGGCATGGGTACCATATATCATGTCGCCAAACTAGGCTCTACAAATAAAACCGCAAAATGTCGTATTGGAAATTGGGTTATCATTTATGGTATGAACCGAGGCTAGGGGAAAGATCCTCACCGATTCGAGACAATCAAGCCCATGTCTCAGGCAAGCGCGCAGGAATGCCTTGGATCGTCAGGGCCGGTCCACCGATGTGAATTATTATGCTTGAACACTGCGTTTCCCCGCCCTATGGGGCGTAAGTCTGGTCCGTCTGCCGACCAGAATGCATCGGCCGAAACCGATATAACCGAGGCGCCTCTCTTTTCAGCAAGTAATAATAAGCAACATCCACATAAGTCAAACTCGTCAGCCAGTTCAAGCATTGACGCCACTCCTAACTAGAAGAAAACGCATGTCCTCCCTGAAGTCTGTCTCCCGTTTCTGATTCATACCGGGTGTGAAACTCGTGAATCAACGCTACACAAAGCTAAGCCACACAGGCGGTGCTTTGATCATCAACCACAAGACTTTGCTTTTCAACAGAAGCCTTGATCATTTGCCACTTAAGCATGCCACACAGGCAATTCATGCCATGCGATTGATATCCATCAATATATAACCTCTGAGCTCGTACGTCTCAAAGAATGGCGTTAAGCAAGAGAATAAATTCTCCACCGCCAAACAGATATATATTTAATAGAAATCAATCACACAGAATAAAATCCAATGTCATACACACAGTCCATTTACAAGTCCGTTCTGGGTTTGAACGAAACCGGAGGAACATAATTCCTCGCATATCCACCGTCTTCATCTTCGATCAATCGTCAAATCAGTTATTTAGAATGGGTATAAACCCGGCTTTCCGAATAACCCGCGTATATAATAAACAAATGTTATACAAACACAACATACGCCTCATTCCAATTCAGAATATTCTTTTATTCAAATATTCACATCCTTAGGGAATAGGTTCCTATTAATTTTATCAAAGATAAATTCTTCTAAATTTGTTCGTTAATCTTCCTTTGTATATCATTTCAAACTAGTCGGGATTAGCGAACCACACCGAAGTAATTATTTATTTTATTTCCCAATCCCAACCTATTTATCCCATGGAGCAAAACTGGTAATACCCCATATCTAACACCACGTTGTTATCGGTAAAACTAATTACCATTTCACGTTCAAATCTAATTAAAGATTTAACTATCGCTTTGGAGCAAAACTGGTGATACTCCATTCTCGATCATTTTATTCTAATTAAAGATTCATTAAAACTCCACTCAGTTTTAACCTTTAACTCGGTTAAAGAATCAATGTCATTTAAAACACGGTTCACGATAAACCCAAACTCACACTCCATTCACCAGTCTCTAACTGTCAATTAGTCAGAGAACAATTCCCCAAATATTAACCCCGAAGGCCGAAACCAACATCAGATCAATACCCAGGAAACCATTCATCTCAACTAATCTTCAGTTATAAACTAGTTCATTTCGATAAAAATATGTTTCTATCTTTACAAATGTGGGATTTTTCGTCCCAGTTCTTTCCAATTCATATATTATGATTTTACACAAATTTTAGATATTTTTAATAATTTCATCAAGGCCCGTACAGTCGATTTCCAATAACGATCGTCGAACTGCACTTACAACGACCTTTTTTAAATTTGATTTGGACGTATCTCCAAATCCAACCGTTAGATTTCAAATTCCTAATATTCATTGGAAAGCTCTTTTCGATACGATCCTAATGGTTCCGGTTTCAGGAGAATCCGACGATCGGATCTCCCGTAACGTCAATTCAAAGTCAATTGTCGGAATTCACGAACTGCCGCGGCGCGGCGCGTTTTATTCAGGCCATTTTTATATATAATATATATATATTATATATACTTTATCGATTTCAATTCCAAACGTAATTTATAAATCATTTTAAATTCATTTTTCAAAACGATTTCAACTTCATATTCAATTTCAAATCAAAATTGAATATTCCATATCATCGATATATATATATATATATATATATATATATATATATATATATATATATATGATAATATTTTCAAAACGTTATATTTTGAAATCACTTCCTTTTTGATATTCGAATATAATCGATATAAATATCGTTCACGTCAAAATGGCGCAAATCTAATCAACACGGCTTTATATATTTCAATAACTTCATTATTCTATTCAACAAATGAATATTTTCTTCAACACATGAATATATATATATATATATATATATATATATTTCAACACATGAATATATATCTGATCAAATTATGATTTTTATCGTTTAAAGATTTTACTCAACACATGAATATTTTCAACACATGAATGGTTTCAACACATGAATATTCTCAACACATGCACATTCTCAACACATGAGCATTTTGTTTATTCAACACATGAATTTAATTTATTTTCTAAATTGGAATGAGACCCAATCAATTACCATATAATGTTCTTTATATGGATTCCATACAACACATGTATATAATAGCAAGGATCAATAATCAACCATCATCCAAAGTGCACAACACAACTGTCTGTCAACCTATCGATCGACAAACAACTATTTATTGGGACTATTGTACGTCAAATATCATCCCAACACCCGTGTGGGGTTTCAATCCACAAACACTGAATATTATTTGTGCAGTTGGGCGATGTGTAAAATTTATCGTCCCAATCAATATCAGTCAAATCAGTGTACATAAACAAACCGTCCGGTTTGTATATGCATATTTTATTTCATTAACACACACGTTAAAAATTATATTTTTGACGATTAAATATTTACTTCAGCACATGAATCTCTATTCAGTTCATTTATTCAATAAAATGATATTTTTATTTTTCTAAGTTATTTTAGAAAATTTCGGTGGCATAACGGCACGATACTAGAAACGGGACAAGGCCTAGGCTTATCCCCGGTCTAATAATGGCCCACGCCATACACATATCAATCAAATCAATTTCATTTCACCAAACAACCAAATTCAAATTAAATAATCTAACCAACTACACAACCAAACAAACAAGTCCATGGTCTGTGGACGATGGTGTCGGGTGCTTCTAAGCACCGTCTGCATCCTACTATATATTTTTAAATAGAAAAGAAAGTTTAAAGTGAGAAGTTCTCACCAATAGCTAAACCAAACGCCACGACTCTTCTTATGTAGGAAATCTTCGCCGTGTTTCCCCTTTGTCACTTTTGTTGCCCGTAATCACTACACATATAAAAATCGCATTTTTATATTGTTGCTATGTATATAAAAATCACATTTTTATTTTTATATCGTTCGTATAAAAATTATATTTTTATAACACTTCATTATATATAAAACCCTATTTTTATATTGAAGCTTATATTATAAAGATCATATCCTTATTAAAAATATAATCTTCTCACCTTTAAAAATACAATCTTTTCTAAATTAAGGATTTAACCTTTTCTAACTAAAAACCGTAACTTTACCTAAGCAAAAATCATACCTTTATCTTGATAAAAATCACACCTTTTACTTTTAAAAATCTATTCTTTCTATAAATGGAAATCAAACTTTTCTATGAACTAAAATAATATTATTATCATATATAAAAATTGTATTTTTACCTAAGTAAAAACCATACCTTTATCATATTAAAGATTGCATCTTTATTTTAATGAAAATCATGCCTTTCATACTAATAAAAATCAAAGATTTTAAATAAAAATCAACTCTTTATATTCGTAAGAATCTAAACACTCACCGATAACCGATCGGAGGAGCAAATCCCAATCAGTGGAGTAGCAGGGGCGAATCGGTGGTTGCGTTGGGTGGCGGCGCAGTGGAGCCCGCGCCTAGGCGCAGCGCCGGAATCTGGTGGTGGCTGCGGTACAGGGGGGCGGCGGAAATGGTGGATGGAGGCGGCTAGGGTCCTACGGCGGTTTCCAGGCGATGAGAGTGGTCTTCGAAGAGGAGGGGAGAGCATGGATCCGGGGAGGAAGGCGGAGGCGAGGGGAGGTCCTGATGGCGGCGCGGTGGTGGTTAGCCTTGGCGGCGCGAGGCCTGGAAGGGGCGACGGGCGGTGGAGCGATTTGTTTTCCCTTTTTTTTTATTTTTTTTATTTCGATCTGATCGAACGGGAGGAAGGAAGGGGGGGGAGGGTGCGTTGACTAAGTAAGGGTATGGAGGGAAGGAAATTTTTATATTTAATTTTATTATTATTTAATTATCTCCTAAAAGTGGAATCTTCGTTTGAACTCCAATCGAGACCCAACGACTGTCGCTTCTTGCTAATTACCCCCATTCCGAACCCAATGGGATATGTATCGCAGGCTAATTCGACCGTTATGTTCAGTTTTCGTTGAATTTAAAATATAAATCAGTATATATTCAATTTAAACGTACATTTCAATTTACCGGGGTCACATACTAACTCGAAAAATTCAAAAAAAAATTATTTCTAGCCTCGTATTGATGATACGGTCCTAACAAAACTAATTTCATCAAATTCTGAGGCCGTTTGAAAAATGGCCATTTTCCGGTCGATTAAAATCAACTGAAATTGACAAAACACGTTTAGCTTCGCCACGCTCACATACTGATTCGGAAAATTAAGAATTTTGGAACGTAGCAATAATTTGACATCCCGGATCCAACAAAAGTGGTTTCGTCGAAAATCGAGGTCGTTTGCAAAATTTCCATTTTTAAGGGCCTTTATATATATATTAAAATATACATAAATTCCACAGCGACTTTTCAGAATTTTAAACTGGACGTAACTCTCAATTTTTAAAACGAAATCTCAGTTTCTTAGCTTTGTTAGAAATATACGATTAAACAAATTCGAATATTTCTTGTTTCGTCCAATTCTGACTTATACTGAATTCTGTATATTCATTTGAAATTCGAAATCGAATTTTCGAACTGCCGCGCCATTTCAGGCTCGTTATATAATTAAAATAAATTTATTCATTTTAACCTCGTCGAAAATAAATTTTCTGTCGTTATTATTTAAAATAATTCATTTTAAATATTCAAAAGTCATTAAATTCGCCAAAATAAAAATTTTAAACTGGCTCAGATTTCCGGGTTGTTACATTCTCCCCCACTTAAAAATCTTTTCGTCCTCGAAAAGGAACGAAGATGAAAGTTGTTTTCTAACCAACTCAACTTTCATTATTTTCATTACGGCTTATGTTCTTCAACTTTTCAGTTTCTAAGAACTTTTCAAATTTTTCAAAAATTTGGCTAATACCCTAAATTTTCGAAAAAATTTGCCATAACCTCCTTTGTACTGGGAGATTCGGGATATTTCAAATAGCCTCCCATGGCCCTCACCAATCAATGGTGGTATAAAAAGAAAAAGAAAAAGCCAAGCGGCTAGCCATTCGGCTCATAAAATCATCATCACCGAAACAAAACAGTAAATATGGTAAACATGTACCTATTTGTCGGGCATACAATTTTATTTCATTGCTCTAGCCTCCTTGCAATGACCTGTTCAATAGATATACACGTATATGCATGCAAATTCTAACAATTTTCAATTCAGTTCAACATTCAACACAATTTGGTTACATGTATATATTGGTTTCAAGAAATTATCATACAACACAACCAGCAATCAATTAGTTGATTAGCTTTTCAAATTTATAATTTTGATATACATACAGAAAATCAGGTTTTTTGATGCAAAATCACAACAATAAGCCCAATTCTAGTTTTGGTTCTCACACCAGTCTAATGGAAAAATATAGATATCCCACTTTCGAAACTCGAACATAAATACTGATGATGAGGCCTCAATCATCAGGATCATCTCCGAGCAACTAGAATGTGATTCTATATCTATCTAGTATATTAAAACTTCGAATACACGTTTGCAAGGCGTATACGCAAAATCTTTATATACTCGATTGTCCAAGTCAATAGAAAATAAATATTCAAATATGTATAACGTGGCTTAAACTTTCAAAACAAAATTTTGTTTTTAGAAATAATACTCTTCACACTCGTTCTAGGATGCTACTGATCCCATCTCTAACGAGTTATTCTTATTGGATATTTCTAATCCAACATTTGATGAATTCTTTCGTTTGGTCCTAATGTGCCTTGTTCTCGAGCTCTGTAAACCGGAGCTCTGATACCAAATGTAACGTTAAGGAATTTCGCTCGATCCGAATCGATCGCTAAACCGACCAAGATCGTTCGAAACCCCTGATCATTTTGAGAACACGACAAATTGGAATGCAGACAGAAGAACATTTCATTTCTTATTACAACAATTCCATCAGAATACAAGAATATACAGAGTATGAATAAATATTAGACAACAGAAAATATCAGAGATTTAAATACATTACTGCAGCGGAAAAATAATGCGAAACACAACTGAAAGGAGTACACGGATACAAAGCTTTCCGAGTATACTTCCAGCTGTAAACCAGGATCCTGTGAATATAAATCTGCAAAACCCAACTACTAGCTGCACGTGCGGAAAATAAGGGCACCCAGAGTTTAGGTTAAAACAATAAACTCCAGGTCAGTCATGTGACTGGTGTGAGAACTAAAACAATTATTAATTTGGTTTTTAAAGTTAGGTAAATCAAGGGACCACGCCGTATAACACGGAACGGGTTTTTACCCCAAGAATACCAGTGCATATAACAAACAGCGCAATGCTAAATAAAGAAAAATGAAGCTATTATAAGACCCAGGTCCCATCACACAATGCAACGCTAGCCGGAGGAAAGGGTTTTACCTTATAATAGCCAAAGAATGCTTGATACGCTAAATTCATCTTTTATTATTACTATAAGTGAAGAAAACAACTTCAATCATAAGTATCAATCATAGGCGGCATGGGTACCATATATCATGTCGCCATACTAGGCTCTACAAATAAAATCGCAAAATGTCTTATTGGAAATTGGGTTATCATTTATGGTATGAACCGAGGCTAGGGGCAAGATCCTCACCGATTCGAGACAATCTAGCCCATGTCTCAGGCAAGCGCGCAGGCAAGCCTTGGATCGTCAGGGCCGGTCCACCGATGTGGATTATTATGCCTGAACACTACGTTTCCCCGCCCTATGGGGCGTAAGTCTAGTCCGTCTGCCGACCAGAATGTATCGGCCGAAACCGATATAACCGAGGCGCCTCGCTTTTCAGCAATTAATAATAAGCAACATCTACATAAGTCAAACTCGTCAGCCAGTTCAAGCACTGACGCCACTCCTAACTAGAAGAAAACGCATGTCCTCCCTGAAGTCCGTCTCCCGTTTCTGATTCATACCGGGTGTGAAACTCGCGAATCAACGCTACACAAAGCTATGCCTCACAGGTGGTGCTTTGATCATCAACCATAAGACTTTGCTTTTCAACAGAAGCGTTGATCATTTGCCACTTAAGCATGCCACATAGGAAATTCATGCCATGCGATTGATATCCATCAATATATAACCTCTGAGCTCGTACATCTCAAAGAAGGGCGTTAAGCAAGAGAATAAATTCTCCACCGCCAAACAGATATATATTTAATAGAAATCAATCACACAGAATAAAATCCAATGTCAGACACACAGTCCATTTACAAGTCCGTTCTGGGTCTGAACGAAACCTGAGGAACTTAATTCCTCGCATATCCACCGTCTTCATCTTCGACCAATCGTCGAATCAGTTATTCAGAATGGGTATAAACCTGGCCTTTCCGAATAACCCCCGTATATAATAAACAAATGTGACACATACACAACATACACCTCATTCCAATTCAGAATATTCTTTTATTCAAATATTCACATCCTTAGGGAATATGTTCCCATTAATTTTATCAAAGATAAATTCTTCTAAATTTATTCTTTAATCTTCCTTTGTATATCATTTCAAACTAGTCGGGATTAGCGAACCACAACGAAGTAATTATTTATTTTATTTCCCATTCCCAACCTATTTATCCCATGGAGCAAAACTGGTAATACCCCATATCTAACACCACGGTGTTATCGGTAAAACTAATTACCATTTCACGTTCAAATCTAATTAAAGATTTAACTATCGCTTTGGAGCAAAAGTGGTGATACTCCATTCTCGATCATTTTAATCTAATTAAAGATTCATTAAAACTCCACTCAGTTTTAACCTTTAACTGGGTTAAAGAATCAATGTCATTTAGAACACGGTTCACGATAAACCCAAACTCACACTCCATTCACCAGTCTCTAACTGTCAATTAGTCAGAGAACAATTCCCCAATTATTAACCTCGAAGGCCGAAACCAACATCAGATCAATACCCAGGAAACCGTTCATCTCAACTAATCTTCAGTTATAATCTAGTTCATTTCGATAAAAATATGTTTCTATCTTTACAAATGTGGGATTTTTCGTCCCAGTTCTTTCCAATTCATATATTATGATTTTACACAAATTTAAGATATTTTTAATAATTTCATCAAGGCCCGTACATTCTATTTCCAATAACGGTCGTCGAACTGCACTTACAACGACATTTTCTAAATTTGATTTGGACGTATCTCCAAATCCAACTGTTAGATTTCAAATTCCTAATATTCATTGGAAAGCTCTTTTCGATACGAACCCAACGGTTCTGGTTTCAGGAGAATCCGACGGTCGGATCTCCCGTAACGTCAATTCGAAGTCAATGGTCGAAATTCACGAACTGCCGCGGCGCGACGCGTTCTATTCAGGCCATTTTATATATATAATATATATATATATTATATATACTTTGTCGATTTCAATTCTAAACGTAATTTATAAATCATTTTAAATTCATTTTTCAAAACGATTTCAACTTCATATTCAATTTCAAATCAAAATTGAATATTCCATATCATCAATATATATATAAATGATAATATTTTCAAAACGTTATATTTTGAAATCACTTCCTTTTTGATATTCGAATATAATCTATATAAATATCGTTCACGTCAAAATGGCACAAATCTAATCAACACGGCTTTATATATTTCAATAACTTCATTATTCTATTCAACAAATGAATATTTTCTTCAACACATGAATATATATATATATATATATATATATATTTCAACACATGAATATATATCTGATAAAATTATGATTTTTATCATTTAAAGATTTTACTCAACACATGAATATTTTCAACACATGAATGGTTTCAACACATGAATATTCTCAACACATGCACATTCTCAACACATGAGCATTTTGTTTATTCAACACATGAATTTAATTTATTTTCTAAATTGGAATGAGACCCAATCAATTACCATATAATGTTATTTATATGGATTCCATACAACACATATATATAATAGCATGGATCAATAATCAACCATCATCCAAAGTGCACAACACAACTGTCTGTCAACCTATCGATCGACAAACAACTATTTATTGGGACTAGTGTACGTCAAATATCATCCCAACACCCGTATGGGGTTTCAATCCACAAACACTGAATATTATTTGCGCAGTTGGCCAATGTGTAAAATTTATCATCCCAATCAATATCAGTCAAATCAGTATACATAAACAAACCGTCTGGTTTGTATATGAATATTTTATTTCATTAATACACATGTTAAAAATTATATTTTTGACGATTAAATATTTACTTCAGCACATGAATCTCTATTCAGTTCATTTATTCAATAAAATGATATTTTTTTTCTAACTTATTTTAGAAAAATTCGGCGGCATAACGGCACGATACTAGAAACGGGACAAGGCCTAGCCTTATCCCCGGTCTAATAATGGCCCACGCCATACACATATCAATCAAATCAATTTCATTTCACCAAACAAAAAAATTAAAATTAAATAATCTAACCAACTACAAAACCAAACAAACAAATCCATGGTCTGTGGACGATGGTGTCGGGTGCTTCTAAGCACCGTCTGCATCCTAGTATATATTTTTAACTAGAAAAGAAAGTTTAAAGTGAGAAGTTCTCACCAATAGCTAAACCAAACGCCACGACTCTTCTTATGTAGGAAATCTTCGCCGTGTTTCCCCTTTGTCACTTTTGTTGCCCGTAATCACTACACATATAAAATTGCATTTTTATATTGTTGCTATGTATATAAAAATCACATTTTTATTTTTATATCGTTCGTATAAAAATTATATTTTTATAACACTTCATTATATATAAAAACCCTATTTTTATATTGAAGCTTATATAATAAAGATCATATCCTTATTAAAAATATAATCTTCTCACCTTTAAAAATACAATCTTTTCTAAATTAAGGATTTAACCTTTTCTAACTAAAAACCATAACTTTACCTAAGCAAAAATCATACCTTTATCTTGATAAAAATCACACCTTTTACTTTTAAAAATCTATTCTTTCTATAACTGAAAATCAAACTTTTCTATGAACTAAAATAATATTCTTATCATATATAAAAATTGTATTTTCACCTAAGTAAAAACCATACCTTTATCATATTAAAGATCGCATCTTTATTTTAATGAAAATCATGCCTTTCATACTAATAAAAATCAAAGATTTTAAATAAAAATCAACTTTTTATATTCGTAAGAATCTAAACACTCACCGATAACCGATTGGAGGAGCAAATCCCAATTAGTGGAGTAGCAGGGGCGAATCAGTGGTTGTCGTTGGGTGGCGGCGCAGTGGAGCCCGCGCCTAGGCGCAGCGCCGGAATCTGGTGGTGGCTGCGGTATAGGGGGTGGCGGAAATGGTGGATGGAGGCGGCTAGGGTCCTACGGTGGTTTTCAGGCGATGAGAGCTGTCTTCGAAGAGGAGGGGGAGAGCTTGGATCCGGGGAGGAAGGCGGAGGAGAGGGGAGGTCCTGATGGCGGCGCGGTGGTGGTTAGCCTTGGCGGCGCGAGGCCTGGAAGGGGCGACGGGCGGTGGAGCGATTTGTTTTCCCTTTTTTTTATTTTTTTTATTTCGATCTGATCGAATGGGAGGAAGGAAGGGGGGGAGGGTGCGTTGACTAAGTAAGGGTATGGAGGGAAGGAAATTTTTATATTTAATTTTATTATTATTTAATTATCTCCTAAAAGTGGAATCTTCGTTTGAACTCCAATCGAGACCCAACGACTGTCGCTTCTTGCTAATTACCCCCATTCCGAACCCAATGGGATATGTATCGCAGGCCAATTCGACCGTTACGTTCAGTTTTCGTTGAATTTAAAATATAAATCAGTATATATTCAATTTAAACGTACATTTCAATTTACCGGGGTCACATACTGACTCGAAAAATTTTTAAAAAAATTATTTCTAGTCTCTTATTGACGATACGGTCCTCACAAAACTAATTTCATCAAATTCTGAGGCCGTTTGAAAAATGGCCATTTTCCAGTCGATTAAAATCAACTGAAATTGACAAAACACGTTTAGCTTCGCCACGCTCACATACTGATTCGGGAAATTAAGAATTTTGGAACCTAGCAATAATTTGACATCCCGGATCCAACAAAAGTGGTTTCGTCGAAAACCGAGGTCATTTGCAAAATTTCCATTTTTAAGGGCCTTTATATGTATATTAAAATATACATAAATTCCACAGCGACTTTTCAGAATTTTAAACTGGACGTAACTCTCAACTTTTAAAACGAAATTTCAGTTTCTTAGCTTCGTTAGAAAGATACGATTAAACTGATTCTAATATTTCTTGTTTCTTCCAATTCTGACTTATATTGAATTCTGTATATTCATTTGAAATTCGAAATCGAATTTTCGAACTGCCGCGCCATTTCAGGCTCGTTATATAATTAAAATAAATTTATTCGTTTTAACCTCGTCGAAAATCAATTTTCCGTCGTTATTATTTAAAATAATTCATTTTAAATATTCAAAAGTCATTAAATTCGCCAAAATAAAATTTTTAAACTGGCTCAGATTTCCGGGTTGTTACATTTAATAAGGTTTAAATTTTTAAAACAAAATTTGTTTTCTTTTTTTTTTAAAAATAACACTCTTTGAAACTCATTATAGGATAGTACTGATTCTGTCTCTAACAAGTTATTCTTATTGGATATTACTAATCCAATCTCTGATGAATTCTTTCATCGTGTTCTAATGTGTCTTGTTCTCGAGCTCCGTAAACCAAAGTTCTGATACCAACTGAAACAACCCAAACTTCCCCTTTCGGGAAAGCCTAGATTGAGTTGAGAACACGATGCATCAGAACACAAACAACAGAACATTTCATTGTTATTACAACAATATTACATCAAAGTACAAGAATATTCTAGAGTATGAATAATTATTACACACTGAAAATACATTATCAGAGATTTAAAATACATAGCAGCGGAAAATAACAACTGACACAACTGGAAGAGATATACGAATACAAAGCTTTCCAAATATAGTTCCAGCTGTAATCCAGGATCCTATGAAAAGAAATATCTGCGAAAACCAAAACTACTAGCTGCCCGTGTGGAAAATATGGGCACCCAGAGTTCAGGTTAAAACAATAAACTCCAGGTCAGTCATGGGACTGGCGTGAGAACTAAAATAATTATTAATCTTAAATTTTAAAGTGGGGATATCATGGGGCCACGCCGTATAACACGGAACGGGTTTACTCCACATGAATCTTAGTTTAGAATAAAACAACGCAATACTTTTTAGAAAAACGAAGCTATTATAAGACTCAGGTCCCATCACACAATGCAACGCAAGCCGGAGGATAGAGTTTTCCCTTATAATAGCCAAAATATGCTTGATACGTATAAAACAAATTTTGATATTACTATAAGTGCATAGTGTCAAAAACAATTTCAAATATAAATGTATCAATCATAGACGGCATGGGTACCATATATCATGTCGCCATTCTAGTTCTACAATCAAAACCGCACGATGTCGTATTAGAAGTTGGATTTTCATCATGAACCAAGGCAAGGGATCGTCGTTACCGAATTCGAGACAATCTCGCCTACCATGTCTCAGGATACAACCGCAACTGCACCCAGGAAAATACAGAGCCGGTCCAGACTTACGTTAGTGGATTAGTAATTTCTGAACAATACGTTTCCCTGTCCTATGGGGTGTAAATCTGAGCCACTAGGGACTCAATATCCGAGGTACCTCGCTTTCCAACAACCATATAAGTAAAATGTCTAGGCTCCATACCATGACACCACTCCTAGCTAGAAAGAAACGCATGTCCTCCCTGCCGTCCTTCATCCCATTTCTGGTTCATACCGGGGTATGAGGCTCGTGAAGTAACGCTATACACAAAGCTATGCTAATTAAAGCTGTGCTTTGATCATCAACCGCAAGGCTCTGCTTTTCAACAAAAGCCTTGATCATTTGCATCTTGGCATGCTACACTGACAATTCACGCCATACAACTGATGTCTATCAATATATAACCTCTAAGCTCGTACGTCTCAGAGAAGGGTGTTAAGCAAGAGAATAAATTCTCCGCCACAAAACAGATATATATTTAATAGAAATCAATTAGCACATAATGAAATCCAATGTCAAACACACATCCATTTATAAGTCTGTTCTGGGTCTGAACGAAACCGGAGGCACCTTATTCCTCGTTCCATATGTCCAATACAGAAGAGAGTTCCTCACATATCCATCGATCTCCAAGTACGTCTGGACGATCACCAATTATTACCTTGTCTTGGGAGTATAGCCCAATCAAGGCATCAGTAATCATCCAAACGATGTGAAGATCTCCGGTCTTCAACCACCGTCTTCATCGTCGACTTTTAATCGTCGTAGTAATTATTCAGAATGGGTTAAACCCGGTCTTTCCGAATAACTCGTGTATTTTATAATCAATAATAAAGTGCTATAAAAACACATCATACGCCTCATTCCAACTCAGAATATTCTTTTAATAAAATATTCACATTATTAGGGAAAGGTTCCTATTAATTTTATCAAAGATAAATTCTTTTAAATTTATTCTTTAATCTTTCTTTAGATATCATTTCAAAAGATTTCATTTTATCTAGTCGGGATTATCGAACCTTACCGCAATAATCATTTATTTATTAATCCCAATCCCAACCTATTATTCCCAAGGAGAAAAACTGGTAGAACTCCATATCTAACACCCACTGTGTTATCGGTAAAACTAATTACATTTCACGTTCAAATCTAATTAAAGATTTTACTATCGCCTGGAGTAAAACTGGTGGTACCCCATTCTCGATCATTTCAAGAAGTTGATAAATTTAATTATCTCATTCCCGTTTTAACCTAATTAAAGATTCATTTAAACTCTAGTTCGGTTTTAATCTCAAAAATCATTACTTAATGATTATTCAAATTTAAGAAATTAATCTTATCTTTAACTAGGTTAAAGAACCAATGTCATTTAAAACACAATTCACGATAAACCCAAATCATCATCCATTAAATATGGAATCTTCACAGAAATCATATCAATACATAATCGATATAAATTTCCGTATCAAACTAATAATATAAATGGAATACCTGCAAAGTCTTTTAAATTCTATATATAGTAACGGTCTTCATTCACAGAAGCTCATCTCGATTATTCTTAAATCGAATTCCATTCAATTCCAATTTAATATATTAAATTGTAAAACTTTACTTTGGAAAATTTCCATTTAAATCTTATTAAAAGATTTATAAATTCCAAATTATATTTTCACTGTTAGTCGGGTTAAAGAACGAATGTCATTAAAAACACAGTTCACAATAAACCCAATTCACATTTCATTTTATTCCAGTTACTAAATAAAATTGGAAACTCTAATAATCTCAATTAAAAAATTTATAAATTCCAAAATTATATTTTCATTGTTAATCAGGTTAAAGAACGAATGTCTTTAAAAACACAGTTCACAATAAACCCACTTTACATTTCATTTTTTTCCAATTACTAAATATAATTGGAAACTCTAATCATCTCAATTTAAAGATTTATAAGTTCCAAAATTATATTTTCACTGTTAATTGGGTTAAAGAACGAATGTCTTTAAAAACACAGTTCACAATTAACCTAATTTACATTTCATTTTATTCCAATTACTAAATATAATTGGAAACTCTAATAATCTCAATTTAAAGATTTATTTTTTTCACACGGGGTTTAAGAATAGTGTTATTTAAGACACCATTCACGACAAACGCAAAATCCAATTTCACTTCAATTCATACATTGGAAAATTTAATTAAAATAAAACCATTACAAATCCAAATTATTATATCTAAAATAATTGGATTATTATTCTAGTTAATGACTAGTTCATTTCGGTAAAAATATATTTTTATCTTTACAAATTTGGAATTTTTCATCCAAAATATTTTCAAGTTATTTACTATGATTTTACATAATTTTCCCATATTTTTAATAATTTTATTAAGGCCTTTACAGTCGGTTTCCAATAATGGCCACCGAACTGCATTTACAACGACCTTTTCCAAAATTGCTTTGGACATATTTTAAAATCTAATCGTTAGATTTCAAATCACTTATATTCATTGGAAAGCTCTTTTCGATACGAACCCAACGGTTCCGGTTTTAGGAGAATCCGACGGTCGGATCTCCCGTTACATCAATTTGAAGTTAATGGTCGGAATTCGTGAACTGTCGCTGCGCGGCGCGTTCTATTCAAGCCATTATATATATATATATATATATATATATATATATATATATATATTTTGTCGATTTCCATTTAAATCATTTAAAAAATATTTATAAATTTATTTCAAAACGATTCCAACTTCATTTTCAATTCTAAATCAAAATTTAATATTCTATATTTTTATCATATTAAAATGATAATATTTTCAAAATATTGGATTTTAAAATCACTTCATTTCGATATTCATTATAAAATAAATAAAATCGATCGATAAACCCGTTCGGGTTAAAATAGCGTTTACTGCATAACTCGGCTTCACATTTTAATATTTTTGTGTCCATCCAAAATCGGACATCAAACTCATGATTTTATTCTTCACTGAATATTATTTTAAAATGTTCGATATTTTGAAATATTCTTTATTTTATAATATCCTTTATTTTAAAATATACTTTATTTTAAAACATACTTTATTTTAAAATATACTTTATTTTAAAATATTCTTTTTTTAAAATATTCTTTATTTATAAATATTCTTTATTTCTGAACCGGAATGCGATTCAATCAATTACCATATAATTTCAATTATATGGATTTCATACATCGCATGAATTCAACAATAATGATAAATAATCATTCAACAGTCCATTCACATCCATAGTGAAATTTACAACTGTGTGAGCATTAAAATAAATAAATAACGCTCACCACAGTTTGTCAACCAAACGATTGACATATAATTACATACTGGGATTAGTGTATGTCAAATATCATCCCAATACCGTGTGGGGTTTCAACCAACAACAGTTTATTGAAATAAAACATTGGTTAATAAATTTAACCAATTTTAATTCGGTTTGAATTATTTTCTATTTAACCAATTTTCACTGTTTAAATTATAAATAAATATTTATAATTTAATTTCAACTACCACATTAATGATAACATTATTTTTAATACGTTAAACATTTCAACATCACAAACAACACATAATACAGTCAATTTAAATTGTCCATGGTTTGTGGACGAGGAAGGTGATCTAACAGGTACCGTGTACAATTTATAACGATTAAACTGAAAAAATCCTACGTTGGTAATTCTATATATTTTTCAGTTATGAAAATAAATAAATAAATAACTGTGCAGAATTTTTAGTGAGGAGTTCTCACCTTCATTTCTACTCCGTCAGTCTTTAATTGATGATTTTGGTACCGTTTGGGTTTGAATTTTCCCTAAATTTTAACTTGCTCCAAATTGGACCTAGTTAGTGTTGTTACAAAGCTCTCGACTCCACGATCGCAATGGATCCAGTTTCATGCAATTTCGAGTTCGTATGAACAAGTTATTAGTGTACAAAGTTTAAACGAATTATTAAACAATTAATTAAAATTAAAAAACCCTAAATACCTAAATCACGTATTTCCATTACATCAGCAGCATCGTTCGCCGCCGTCCGGCCACCTGAGCATCGATGGACACCGCCGGCCTCTCCCCCCTTGCGCCACGCCCAGCAGGCCCCACCACGTCTCGCCGCCATTGAACGGAATTGGGCAAAAGCCCCAAATCGCGTTCATGCCGGAATTCTCCACCACCGCCGCCAACGGCCGTCGCGCACCCCCACCGATCTTGCCGCCTCGCCAAGACGAACTAAAGCCCTTCAGTCACCACCACTTGAAAGCCACCCACGGCGCCGGAATCCGTCCGTCTTTGTTCGCTGCTATCCAAAACAGTCGGCTCTGTTCATCTCGATTTTACCGCCACCACGAGCCATATCAGGTGGAGTACCCAAAGTGAAAGTTGTTCATCTATCTCTCCTCTACAATTTCTTCAACTGGGCCATCTCCTAATTCTTCACGGATTGATCAGAAAAAGGCCAAAACCGAAACAGTTTTTCTTCCTTTGGATTGAGATTTCGGCGAATCCGTGAGACGATAGGCTATGGAATTTTTTTGGTAGGTAGAGATCATCATGATCTACAATACTCAGAAACAGTTTGGGTTAATTGTGTACGGATTGAGAGATATAAATTATTTTGTTTCCAGGGGATTATTTGCAAAATTTTGAGAGAGAGAGAGGGAGGAAGAGGGCTGCTGTCAATTTTTGAGGAAGAAGAGAAATGATGGTTTGTGGAGAGGAAAAGATATTATATAGTGGAGGGTTTTATTATTTTATTATCAAATCTCTAGTTCACGCTCTCTTCTTTCGACAGTTATTGATGCCACGGGCACATTCGAACTCCGTTGGTGATGAAAATTGATATGTTGCTATGTCTTGTGTAACAACCCGCTCATTCGACGATTTTAGATTTAAATATTTTATTTAAATATATCATCGTATCTCATGTGTCACTCAAAAAGTCGTTTTTCACAAACGATAAAATTAGGATTCGAGACCACTTCCATTGTGTCCGGATCATCGTTTACGACCTTTTCGACTATAAGCATCGACACCTTTGGAGTTAGGTAAAATTTGGTCGTTTTCTCATTTGAGTGTATGACTAAAATATCACTTTTCGCATACGAATGAATTTGGACTCGAAACCACATCCATCGAGTTCAAAACGTCGTTTAAGTGTTCGAAAACTATATGGTTCGATAAGTTCCGAGTTTCGGAAATTTGGCACTTTGGTTAGGGTTTGGTTAGCCAACTAGCCAACTTTCTTTATGTGCCAAATCAGCTCCTCTTCCTCTCATTCATTCCAAACACTCAAAGAAGATGGAAAATGGGGAAGGGAATGGGAAATAGAAATTCCCTAAGCTAGGGCCTTCAATCTTGAGCTCAATTCTTGTGCAAATCCAATTCTATGACATGGGTAAGCTCTCTCTACTCGTTCTCTACCTTTCTCTCCTCTCAATTTTGGATTTTTATGATGTTCTAACATTCATGAGTCTTCATATGTGTTCATGAGGTGATTAGAGAGGAGTGATTGAAGAAAGAAAGCTTCTTTGCTTGGATTTGTGCTTGTTCTTCCTTGTTGGAGCTTGTTTTTGTCATTCAAGAGCCAAAGGTGAGTTCTTTATGACCTCACATCTATGCCACAAGCCATTGGCATGTACAAGTGTAATTTAGTGTTCATATGAGTTTGCATGTGCTAATGAATTGGTTATGTTAGTGTAATTTAATCGATTTCATGTGTTCATGTTTTCATTGAATTGACAATTATGATTAGAATTGTCCACACAATCTAATTCGTATGTTATGAGTTGTTATGGTGATATTGTAGAGCTCCGTTGTCGCCTCAACAAAGTTCTAAGTCT
The DNA here is from genome assembly GCA_030737875.1 of Allium sativum. Classification (NCBI taxonomy): domain Eukaryota; kingdom Viridiplantae; phylum Streptophyta; class Magnoliopsida; order Asparagales; family Amaryllidaceae; genus Allium; species Allium sativum. Next base: position 9,058,216 of record CM060912.1, read on the forward strand.
TCACAAGTCGCTAGAATCGCATTTGATAGCTTTGGTTTGAAATTTAGTTCATCTTTGAACTTATGATACAAATCATCGCGAATCTCTTACATGAATGTGTACATGTGTGTGTATGCGTTCTTGAGTGTTTTCGGTGAGCTAAGGAGGCTTCATTTTCATTTAGAAAACGTTATAAGCCATCATCAATGATCCGAGCTCATCCGAGAACCGTTTGCACCTCATTTCCTAAGCAAAAATGGCCATACTTAAGCTCAGGCGTCTGACCGGTAGGGGGACAGACATCTGTCAATGTTTAGGAAGCAAAATAAATAATTGCTTCAGCTCAGACGTCTGTCCAAACTCTCTGGAAACAGTTTTCCTGACAACAGACGTCTGTCCTCGGTGTGGCAGACGTCTGTCGCCTAAAATCTGTTGTTGACCAGTGGAGACCACAGTCAACAGTTTAGGGCCATTCGAGCTCATTCCCGGCCGAGTTTCGGACCATTTCGACTTCGTTTGTGACTTTGCAGTTTCTCCGGTTCACAGATTTCTGCATCTCGATTTCATCGACATTGATTATTATTCGATTATGATTCACGACTCTAAAACGTGAATTATAGACTCGATATCCTTCGAGTCTATTCTGATATAGTTTAAAACCTTCGGGTGCTAGTTTGGGATTTCGATCCGTTCGTTGATCGAAATTACAACCGTTATCCCTTTGATTTCTTGTATGTTGTTGTAATGTGAATTACACGTTTAACGATCACCTTGGTGATCGTACTTTGACCTATGACCCCTAGTTTTGTGTTTTTGTTTCCTGTCGCTCCAGGGTGATTTCTAATCGTTTCTTAACGTCATTGGATTCACTAACGAGCCATATGTATATTCGATTTATCGAATTTATATTTGATGATTTATGATTTGAAATCACGTCATTGTGACGTGAGTCCCCTTGATCGATTTGCCTCGGCAACCGTACTATTGTTTATTGCCACTATGAAATTAAATAAAGAGGTTTTATGTTATTTAGTGGATATCAAATTCTTGTACTATTCATTATACGAAGCTAATTTACGAAATCGTTTTATGAACCTTCTTCAAATCTACTAGTATATATTTTATAAACCTTTTTCTCGTTCGTATGAGAAATATTATTAAACGTCTTAGTAAAATCAAGGACTATGAACCCTTGCTTTTGCTTCGATGGTTAATTCTTGGACTCGTCCGATCGAAAACCGTGGCAATGCTCCTTCTATGATTTTCTCTGTTTTGAATAGGAACCAATTACGAGTGTGTAAATATTCGAGAATAGCATGTGGTTATGGGACATGTTGCTATTTTCTTATATTAACTAGCTCGGAGTAATTTCTATTCACCCGGATCCATGGTATCCGCCTCTATGACATAGTTGTTTTCTTCGCGATCGCCCGAGTGGGAATATACGATTTGTGACCTTCATCTATAGGACTCGGTCCAACTTTCTATGATCTTCTATGATTTATGTTTTCCTCTATGATTTTCTATGATTTATGATTTCCTCTCCGGGGTCACGCCCCGGGACGGTGGGGAGCTTAGGCTCCCGGCACCGTGGGGAGCTTCGGCTCTAACAAATGGGTTCGCTACCTAGAGATTGCATCTCATCTATGAACAGGCCTGCCCCCCCTTTATGACGTTTTTGATTCGCTACCTAGAGATCGAATCTCATCTATGAACAGGTATGCCCCCTTTATGAATGTTTACTTTGATGATTTATGATCTATGATTTATGATTACCTTGATGCGATACGCGTCAATTATGATTTATGATTACTTTGATGCGATGCGCGTCAATTTGATAAATGATTTATGATTCTTGATCACTTTGATGTGATGCGCATCAACTTGATTTATGTTCAGCATTCCTTTGTCACTTCCTGTTATATGCTATTATTTGAATGTTGCATTCTACATTAGCTAGGAGATTATTTAGAGATAGTTGTGTTGACCTTCCATGTTTCATATTCGCGTATGATTAGATATTATTATTAGAATCATGTCTTCCTTTGTTATATCTCTTATTATCTCAGTTTATTTGATGAGTACAGCTAGACTGATCCGTTTATTGTTTATTTTCTTATAAATAATACTCGGGTCAGACCGAGTCATTTTAGGTGCTCCCTTGGGTCTCATCGCAGAATTGATCTTCGGCTTTCAACCTGCTACTCTGTATCTGCAGTTTTATGTACTTTTGTACCTATGACATTATCTTTCATCATGTACATATTCTTTTATTTTTATCGTGGTACATGTATTAGTGGATCTTTGTTGACCACTAGCTTATTGTACACATCCTTGGTTTATTCATATCTATTCCGCCTTTGTGATATGATTATTCTGTGTCTGGCTTTGAGATATACCATGCTTATATTATTGTTGTTGTCTATTTTATACTGCTTTCCGGATTGCATATAGCCGTTGTGTAGTTTCCCTATGTGCCGAATGGTCATGCCGAAATTTTAATCGGTATCAGAATTCGATGTGCATCCCTCACATGGAGTAATTATACAATCGGTCGCCCTTCACAAACCTCATTCTCCATTATGGTCTACGACATTTATCTGAAATGAACTGGACGATAGTAGGTATAGAGGCGGGGCGCTACAATTGGTATCAAAGCCACTTTCCGGAACAGTGTAAGATAGTATGATGATGGTATTGTCTTAAGCCTCTTTCGAGAATCATGCTTTAGGGTTTTAGTTAGAGTCTTAAGACCTGTCATAGCTTATCTTCCTATACGATTCCATTTTGATTGAATTCGCATCGTTTGAATTCAACTTGAGAATAACTTTTTCCTCCTTCTTTTTCCTCCTTCTTTTTCCTTAAAGTAGTGAAATAGTTGGTCGTGGCCGTGCAAGTGCCGGTTCACCCAGTGTACCTCCTACGGGAGGGGTGATTATGCCTCAAGTGTCCTATTTTTAGTCTTTTAGAATAGTTATCGACTCTTTCTTTTTTGGGTTGATTTCTATAGTCCATATAGGGCCCGTGTGCTCTAGTGCTACTTTTGTTTCATTCTTTGACTCGAGTTGCTAATCGATGTCTGTTTTTGTATGAATTACGTTATTGAAACGTAAATGTCAAGTTGTCGATCGCTTCGATGATCGTAATTTGACATTATCATGACTGCTTCAATCATACAAGAAATTTAATTAAACGCCTTAGTAAGCATGAGGACTATGGACCCTTGTGTTTGCTTTGATGGATAATTACTGGACTTGTGCATTTGAAAACTATTGTGTATCGCACCTATCTTGCTGATCATTTATGATCCTTGTAGTTGATTGATCATTGGATATCTTTCCCGTGCGTCGTTACGCACGTCGTAAGCGCCATTGATCATGATATTTCTTGATTTCTAGTTAAGATTATTTCGTACGTTGTTACGTACCTAGCACGGTCTATTGATCACTTGTCGGTCGGTATGGAGCTACATGTCTTTGTGACTAACCCTTGTTGTCAGCTATATAGTTTTAGTTCAGTGTTAGATCACCAAGCCTTCGGGCTAAAACAACTCAATTGTTACCTCGTTGCGCCGGTGTGAGTCACAAAGCATTTGTGCTAAATTAACTCAACAAATGCGCAACGATACATTTGTGTTACCTCGTTGTGTTCCAAACTCAAGATCAAGAATGAGGGAAATAATACTTCTTCTTGTGATCCCTCTTCTTGAGTCAGGGTACGTGTCATTAATCCCTTAATGTCATTTACCTTGTTCAGAGATTATTTTATTTATGTTCTTTTGATATACGTCGACCGTGTTCTTCATTATCAAAAGATATCAATTGTGTTTTATTCGTAAGTTGATAAAGGAAATTTTATTTCCTTTATGCCATCCTTATTGATTTGTTTTATTATTATATTTTCGCGAGATCTGCGTGAACGTTAGAAATTGTGAGGACTTTCTTGTGTTAACTTGTCCATTTGGTGCGTTAAGGATCTTGAACGAGATATGGGATGCCATGTTGTAGTTCAGAATTCCTAAACACCATTATGTGACAATCCGACATTCGAAATGATTCCTAAAATTAAAATTCACTCATATTAAGTTAATCAAAATAATAATGTTTTGGATTTTTGCAATTTTTCGTAATCGTTTGTTATTTTTCTAGATAATTTATTTCTAGATTTCCTTGAAGCAATTCCAAGAATTTGAATGGTTCAAGATTTTCAATTAGAAATTATCTTGAATCTTTTCTTTGAGTAAATTAAATAACTCCAGGAACAACCCAAAAAGTTATTTATTTATGTCTCTTGTTTCTGGATTTTAGATCTTTGATTTTCGAGAATTCTCAGTGATTGAGAATCTCGCCTAATTCTTAATCCTTGTTTCGATTTGGTAAAGAGAATTTAGTATTCTTGTGATTCCATGGGTCTTCTTATTTTCTCTACTGAACGATCACTCGAGAGAATGGGAGTTCCTGTTGGGGAGGGAAATTTGAGATTTTGCGATCCATGACAAACTCAATATTTCCTTTCTTCGAATCTATGATCTAGCCGATCATCCGGAAGTGCTATAGTCAATTCACTTATGGACTTAGCCTTGAGTTGTTCTTAGAAATGAATATCGAAAGGATGAGCTCTTTTGGTATTCCTCCTTTGGTGGTTTGAACAATTTGGATTAACATTTGTCTCCGCACGTTTGTTATCCCTTATCAATCAAATCTTTGGGGATCATGACCTCTTTGGTTTAATCTCATCTTGTTGGAGAAATTGTCTATTGTTTCTTTGATTAATTGCTGATGTTTTTGCGATTTGAGATTTTTGGCGGAAAATTATCTTAAATCCTGTTGTTCTGAAGTGGTAAGTTGTGCACTACTTATCCATCATCTTCTCGATGTTTCTGATTTTCTAAAATCGATACTCAAGTTTCCAAATATTGGAAATTTCATATAATTCCTAAAGATTCGTCTTTATGGTTACTAAATGAGATTTAGTACCTAGTTAGAAATCGATTTCCCTGAATATTACCAATACTAATTATCGATTTCTAGCTCGTTGGTATTCCGTACCAACCTGGGATCATTGATTATTTCTTCGAGAATTGCTCTCTTTAGCTAACTTCGTTGGAATATCTGAGTTGTTCTTTGGTGGGTGTCAGCCACCTTGTCGCAAGAATAAAATGCTGAAGATCAGTGTTCGCTACGTTGTCGTGATTGAGTTTTGGGAATGGAGTAGTCAACCACCGAAATTTCCCATCTCATATCCTAAGAGAAATATCTACTATCGATATTCCGCGTCTGTAGGACCCAGTCTCGTTGCTTCTTGAAAATTCCGAATTTGATTTGCAAGGTTCTAATGTATAATACAAATTCTCATTCCTTTGAGAATTGTATTAAGAGAGGCAAATTAATGCGAATTCATAGCGTTTATAAATTTTTCTAGAATTATTTTACCCGTTTGGGATAACTACCTTCATGGGTAATGGAATTCGAGATTGAACTCTAGTTTTTATGATCTTGTGACACGAAATTGGGATCTCATCTAGCCGTTGGTGTGATCTTTTCATTTCGTGTCGGTTCTTGTGGTACCACTCCGCGGTATTGTTTTTGGTTGTTACTTATTACTTCATTCTTGAGGAATTGCGGGGACGCAATTCTTTTAAAGGGGGAAGTCTGTAACAACCCGCTCATTCGACGATTTTAGATTTAAATATTTTATTTAAATATATCGTCGTATCTCATGTGTCACTCAAAAAGTCGTTTTTCACAAACGATAAAATTAGGATTCGAGACCACTTCCATTGTGTCCGGATCATCGTTTACGATCTTTTTGTCTATAAGCATCGACACCTTTGGAGTTAGGTAAAATTTGGTCGTTTTCTCATTTGAGTGTATGACTAAAATATCACTTTTCGCATACGAATCAATTTGGACTCGAAACCACTTCCAACAAGTTCAAAACATCGTTTAGGTGTTCGAAAACTATAAGGTTCGATATGTTCCGAGTTTCAGAAATTTGGCACTTTGGTTAGGGCTTGGTTAGCCAACTAGCCCACTTCCTTTAAGTGCCAAATCAGCTCCTCTTCCTCTCATTCATTCCAAACACTCAAAGAAGATGGAAAATGGGGAAGGGAATGGGAAATAGAAATTCCCTAAGCTAGGGCCTTCAATCTTGAGCTCAATTCTTGTGCAAATCCAATTTTATGACATGGGTAAGCTCTCTCTACTCGTTCTCTACCTTTCTCTCCTCTCAATTTTGAATTTTTATGATGCTCTAACATCCATGAGTCTTCATATGTGTTCATGAGGTGATTAGAGAGGAGTGATTGAAGAAAGAAAGCTTCTTTGCTTGGATATGTGCTTGTTCTTCCTTGTTGGAGCTTGTTCTTGTCATTCAAGAGCCAAAGGTGAGTTCTTTATGAACTCACATCTATGCCACAAGCCATTGGCTTGTACAAGTGTAATTTAGTGTTCATATGAGTTTGCATGTGCAAGTGAATTGGTTATGTTAGTGTAATTTAGTCGATTTCATGTGTTCATGTTTTCATTGAATTGACAATTATGATTAGAATTGTCCACACAATCTAATTCGTATGCTATGAGTTGTAATGGTGATATTGTGGAGCTCCGTTGTCGCCTCGACAAAGTTCTAAGTCTCTCCGTATTGACAACGATGGTCACAACACTTCGATAGTCGGTTATTTAACTATCGAAGTAAAAACAAACATCCATTCAAATGTATCACTAAACATTACACAATCACTGGCCCTTTTTTTTAACATTTATTTTCCAGTTTTCTATATCTTCCTAGATATTTTCCAAAACCCGTTTTACCCTTCACATTTCTTGGAAAACATTTCCAGATATTATAAACTCCTATCTTTCCTAGATACCAGAAATATATTTTATTAACGCTTGAAAACATTTCCATCCTTACCACATTTCTTATTTCATGTACTCTAGAAAATATACATTATTAGTATTTGAAAGCATTTCTAGTTTCCATTTTGACCATTTTAATTAGCATAACATTATTCACCTTAAACATGAATAATATTTTATTACAGAAACTAGACTTATTTATCAATTAAAATCCTGATTCTTATTTATCGAGACCATTACAGGTTAATACCCATCTAGTTATGTTATAAATTCATAATCCCATTTCACTTTATAAACTCTATTCAAGTAAACTCCTTGTTGAATAATTACAAGGTCTTATTCTAAATCTCGATTACCCATTTTATTATAATTTGCCAAATATTAACTATCTTATCAAATTCTAAATTATAAGGTCTATAATTTCTGAAATTAATTATTTAAAAACACTCGACCTAGTCGAATTCTAATTACAGACCCTTTTGGATTTCCTTCCATCCTATTTACATTTCGAATATCAAAATAAATTTCATCGCTTTCCCTTTGAAACGATTCTCCAATTTTTCCCTCTCTAAATTTATTATTGTCTTTCCAGATTATTTAATAATAACTATTTCACTTTATTTCTAGATATCGTTTTATAATCAAACTACTCGTTTTAATATAATTAAAACAAGTTATTGTATTCTATCCCAATCAAGGTTAAATTTCTATTATTTAAAATATATAAATAATAGATTTTCCTTTTTAACCTCGAATTCTTTCCCACCATATTTTACGGTATTTAAATACCAGTTACTTCAGGGCCAGTGTTATTCAACACACAACAATCAACAACAGATTATTTATCATATCATATAATGTCATATACGAAAAACAACAATATAATTGTTGAGGAATCTAATTTGATTCCCCCTACCTGTTTCCTGCATACAGAGATGTTAGTCACACAAATAACACAACTTTCATATTGATATGAAAATATAATGGTAAGCGGCATCAGTTTCAATCGACCGTTATATATATATATATATATATATATATATATATATATATATATATATATATATATATATATATATATATATATATATATACGACGATAGATATTATTTCATCCAAATAATTTAGTAAATCATCCAAGCATCCATCGCACACAACATTCAACCAATCATTAAAATCTAATTATAATATTTTAAAATAGAACAAAGTTAGTGAGTTTACTCACCTTCGCGCGTTAACCGTTAAATTACGATTTGCTTTAGTTGATTATACCCGGCGCTTTAATTGCCTAAACTGTGACGTGATCCTCATCACTCCAAACCAGTTTTTCATTGTAGTATTCTTTGATATGATTTCAACGGCACCGTGATCCAGGATAAACTTCAGTTCACCGGCTGTCTCACTTCCTTCTCACATTGAAGAGAAATCCGAGAAAAACATCCCATTGTCCATTCTTTTGTTTCCCTTTTCATCATTTTACACGACACGATAATACACATTTCCTCTCAGTTAAGCATGGCAAATGTGCATGCGTCACGCACTTGCATGAAACCCTTTTCTTTCTTTATTTTTCTTCTTTTTGTCTTGGGCTTTACTTTAAAACCCAGTGGCCCGCGTCACTCCATTCAGCCCGCCCAGCACTGATATGTATATCTGTGCCTTACTCCTTAGCACATGCTCCTCTGTACAAGCCCGGACACACGTGTGCCTCTCTTCCCATGGCTCCAGAAATCAGTCTTCACCTTTCTCCCCCAGTTCATGCACATGCCACTCCCCTATATCTATACCCATGCAACAGTATTCAACACAACTACCCTCTCAAACCCCTCCGTTCTACTTCATTGCTATATATACACGAACCCCATGTTTTCATCAAATTATCAATTAATTCGTGTCGAATAATATTAGACCACCCACATGTTATAATTTATTATGCCTTTGGGCTGTGATGATGACAAGAGATCGCTATCAAATCGCCATACAAATTTACATTTCCCAACTAATGTAGTGGTTTAATACCATTCTTATGAGCATTCAACATTATTATTTCCATGAGTTATTTCTATATTTCATAAATTAATATGCTTAATCGTCACGTATAGGCATTTATGGCATTCTAATTGATAATTCCTTAAAATTCCCATCGGATAACTCAACACGAAAGATAATCGTCAAATTCTCTAGTTCATATATGTTTGTTTCTATTTTTTATTAATTAACACCAATACTAAATAAAACAACCTAACACTACACTTCACTAATTATATTCCTGATTTATATTCAAAGACACTTAGCCCCTATCAACCATTTAATCATCAACATTAATTACCATCCCTTAAGCCTACTTATCGATTTATAAAAATTTTCTCAACCGAAACAATTCATTTGTTTCCGCTATGTAACTCTAATTCATTATCAGAATAGCACTCCTCCATCCAAACATGAATTTCACATGTACATAAAGTCTTAGATTTAATTCATTACCCAATCCAATTCATTTACTAAATTCAACAAACAACTACACATAAGTGGATGGGGTTTAAATCTCCTTAAAATTTAAACCTAAGATTTAAGCATCGAAGGAATTAGATGATGAGAAAATTTTCCATCAAGATAGACTATAGATGATGGAACACCACACATGGAATACTATGGAATAAAATGTATTCCTAGTCGTATTATGAGAACTTGGGCTTATGAACCACTTGACTAATAAGAATTGCAAGAAAAGGATAACAATAAAAGTGAATATGTAGACACACATGTTATCCTTCTGCGTTGTAACAAATGTACTATTTGGATATTATTACGTTTTCACTATATTTTGTTCTAAACCTCAACTATGAAACCAACTCTGACATTCTACCCTGAGACCCACCATAATAAAGAGCGTTACTAAGTAATACTGTCTATTAGAGCGTAGAATAAAGCTAGCAAGGGGCGACCATCCGTAATTTTGCATTAGATGAGTATTGAATACGTTGATTGGATGTATAAATTTTTCTTTTCTTATCTCAAGTGGATCGACGTACTCAATACATCAAATATGAAAATACGATGGCTAAGGATTGAATTCAGAAAATATTACGATACATCACAGATAACGGATCACAGAACTTAATATATATAGATACAATCACAAAATACAACAGATGCATGTGCTATAAACTCGAACGGTCGCATATGAGCCATACACAAATACTACTTCTCAAAATGAAAGAACATACAGTGACACCCAACCTCCGCCAGGGTTACCCTTGCAAGCACTCTGACTTTGGTGGGGCGTTTTAACCGGGTAAACATGCATAATGATATATCAAGGAAGAACAAGAACATAAGTATATATGTAAACAGAGTAAATAAGATAAGTAAAACAGCGGAAGATTTCAAACCATTTCAAAACAAGTCCGGTACAACATGTTTTCCAAATAAACAAGTCTAGATAAAAACATCATAAACAGAAAAACTGAAATACATAGTACTATCCCCAAACAAAAGTGATAAACCATAGCCAGCTTCATGTCCAACCGTACATGAGCCAAAAATCCCACAAGCGATCGATCAGATATCCAAGCTAAGCTCCAATGTTTCCTCCCTGAGAACCTAGGGGGGGGGAGGGGGAACGGAAGAAAAGAAGCAAAAGAAAACAGGTCAGTCAAAAAGACTAAGTAAGCTCTACTACCATCAGTCTATAAACTATAAAGTTAACTGGCATGATGTAAACTGAGATGAGCATAAGGATAACAACATACTGACATGATGATTAACTAACAGGATAGATAAAGGTGTCATCGCATAATCATGATTAAGTCTTGCACCACATGTGTACTAGCAAACTAACATGACTTGAATAAACAAGTATTGATCCCTTGGCCCAAGCTTTGGCCCAATAACATGAGGTGACCCGAATAATACGGTCTAATCGATCGGCTCCCTAAGCCTAACTCGCAAAGTGTTGGTGTCAATACGACCCAAACATGATTGTAGTCAGACTGTGCTGGGTCCCCCTTCGGGTGTATCAAGCCCTAGGGTGTCAACCCCGGACACCATAAACATGAGCGCACAGTCTCGATCTACTGGTACCCATGCTTGATTTCTCCGGCTGCGGACTACGTGCACGACCGTAGTCCGCCCGGAACTACACCGGCGTACCACTCGGTCGTCGTTTTGGTCGCTTATATCAGCCCAGTAATCGTGCCCCTCCCTAGCCTAGTCCCTAGGGTCATGATGATACTAACTTGGGATTACTGCTGGAACGGACCCCCGTTGCTATGATTTTCTAGTGGGTTAAGTGTGGTTTAACCCCCTTTACTAATCATGGATTAACTTGGTTAAGTGTAACGATGGGTTCACGACTTAACCCCGATTAATCACCAACCCCAAATTGATTAAGTATAAAGTGGACCATGACTTAAACCCTAATCATGAGGCATTGATTAATTCATTAACGCACCCAACCTCTCACATTAGACTTTCGTTGTGGTTACCTGGGAAGATTTACACCACAACTAGGTCTAACCTCGGGTCTGAAAGTGCAACATGACCAACTACCCACATTAGATTTCCGTTGTGGTTACCTGGGAAGATTTACACCACAACTAGGTCTAACCTCGAGTTGGCCATTTCATATTATCTAGTGTCATGTCCATTATGTTTCCAAAACATATTACAAGTTTTCAAGAACTTGGGTAGACCTAACTCAATAGGTAAATTCCCAAGGGGTAGACCTAACTTAATAGGTAAATTCCCAATCTTATGCTTTTATGTCTTTTAAGTTTACCCAAACCCCAAACGCAATCCCATCGCTTACATAATCGCAATAACGCTTAAAGGATAGAAAGAGGGAACTTGGCATAAAGATGATGTAAAAGTGTTGAAGCCACAAGTTTAACATGGTGGCATATGAAGTGTAAGAATGGCCACACTTTCGCATAACATGTTAACATGTATAAATGTTCAACCCAAACTTGCATACTTAACATGGCATACTTGCATACATATCATAGCATCATAAACTTGCATATCATAGCCTCATAAACTTGCATATCATAGCCTAACTAACTTGCATATAATAGCATCATAAACTTGCATAACATATTATGGCATACTTGCATACATATCATGGCAACTCAAACTTGCATCATACATTTAACTTTAGAGTTTAAAAAAGAAGGTAAAAGGGCTTACTATTCTTATGAAGACACAAAACAAAGATTGAGACAAGCCCTTAAAACCCAATAAGAAAGATCCAATAAGAAAACCCTTGCCAAAAATCACCAAAACTCTAGCTTTGAAAATAAAGCTTGCAACTTGATGATGAATGCAAGCTAATGATCACTCATACAACTTAAAAACACTTGTATGCATGGAAAATCCCTCATAGAAATTATTTTAGAGATTTAGGAATGAGAGTGGAGGCCATGAGAGGAATGATTTTGCCATAGTTTAGTTGCTAGAATGAATAATGATGATTTAGGGGTAGGTTAGGGTCTTATTTATAGAAGATTAGAGTGTTTTTAGGCCATTAGATTAACCCTAGGTTAGATTAGGACCATTAGATTTCGGAACCTTCCAGAAACAGCCCCAAAACCCAGCCCAAACCAGAAGATGGTGCACCAGGCAAAACTGCCCGTGCCACCCCTGTCGACAGCCAAGTCGACAGGGCTGTCGACTTGGTTGACACCAAGTCGACCCCCAAGTCGACAGAGCTGTCGACTTGGGTGCTCTGGCGGAAAATTTCCCGCCTGCGCCCAACTGCCCAATTTCGAAATCTGAATTCGAATTTTAAATCTGTTTTCACTTTGGAATTTTCTGAAAACTTCATTGGGCCTTAATCGGGTCATACGGACTCCGATTTACAAAATTTCGGACTCTATTTCGCGTATTTTTCCGAGACGAACGCAATGGCACAGCCCGTTTCCCTTAATTCAGATTTTAGAATTAAATTCTGCCTCGATTTATGTTATAACAGGTTATTGAAAATACGGGTTGTTACATTCTCCCCTCCTTAAAGGATTTCGTCCCCGAAATCTTCAAGTCAGGAAGAACATATCCTACCATCCAACATCCATCTACTCAAAACATCATCCACGAGCAATCATTGTCCTTACAAGATTCTAAATGTCGATGAACATATGCAAAGGTGTGTGTATATGTACTTATCTAATGCAAATGTCATCAATGCAAATTATGTTAGTGAAATGTATCCACATGTATGCAATTCCTAACATAATGTATAGCATCTATATGTGTGCACATAACATACATCCATATGCAAAACCCATGTGATAGCATAACAAATTCATCCATGAATAAGCATAAACACTCATGCATATGCAATATGAGGAGTGTGTGAGCCGATCTAGTGCCTAATGTGTATAATGCATCCACGAGTAACCACTTGCAACCACTTGCAACCACTTGCAAACATCAAGCATAACATGTTTCAAACACATGTTTCAACCAAAGGGTTTCTACCTAAGGTTCTCATGACCAGATTAGCACGATAAACTAGATGAACTAGAGAAACATGGATAGCAAAAGAAAGATATGCTAACAAAAGAAAAGAGATTGAGAGTGTACCCTCAAAAAGGAATGGATAAAGCCCACGCATCTTTTCCTCGGTCTCCCAAGTTGCGTCTTCTTCGGCTTCACCCCATTGAACCTTCACCAACTTGACCTCTCGATTCCTTAGCTTCTTGGTCTCCGTCCCCAAGATACGAATTGGAGCTCTTCTCAAGGTAGCCTCTTTCTCCACTTCCACATCTTCCAGAACACTTGGCTCAACTACCTCTGCTGACTCATGTAAGCACTTCCGAAGATGCGAGACATGAAAAACATTATGAACTCCTGCAAGCTTCTCGGGCAACTCCACTCTATAAGCCATCTGCCCGATCCTCTCTATAATAGGGAATGGTCCAACAAACCTCGGTGCTAACTTCCCAACAGCTCCAAATCGGACCACATTCCGCAAAGGAGAAACCTTCACGAAAACCATATCCCCAACATCAAACTCCAAATCAGACCTCCGCCTATCAGCATAGGACTTCTGTCGGTCTTGGGCCGCTTTCATCCGTCTCCGAATCAACTCGACCTTCTCGGATGTATCTCTGATCATATCAGGCCCAAGTATAAGCTCATCAGTCGTCTCCCACCAACAAGTAGGTGACTTGCACGGCCTCCCATATAAAGCCTCAAATGGTGTCATCCCTATGCTCGCCTGATAACTTTTATTAGATGCAAACTCCACGAGAGGAAGATGGTCTTCCCAAGTACCACCAAAATCCTGAATACAAAGCCTCAACAGATCCTCGAGTACTCTATTCACCCTTTCGGTTTGACCGTCCGTCTGTGGGTGATAAGCCGTACTTAGATTCAACCTCGTCCCCATAGCTTCTTGCAAGCTATTCCAGAACTGACTTGTAAAGATTGGGTCACGGTCACTGACTATACTAGAAGGGACCCCATGTAGTCTCACAATCTCACGAAGATATACAGACGCTAGCCAAGATGCAGTCCTCTTGCTCTTCACCGGAATAAAATGAGCACTCTTCGTAAGTCTATCCACGATAACCCAAATGCTTGTATTCCCTTTTCTTGACCTTGGTAATCCATCGATAAAATCCATGGAAATACTCTCCCACTTCCATAGTGGAACATCTAGAGGATGCAATAGCCCACCGGGCTTCTTCGATTCGGCTTTAACTTGCTGGCAAATGATACATCTAGAGACAAACTCTGCCACATCCTTCTTCATCCCAGGCCAAAAGAAAATGCGCTTCATATCTTTATACATCTTATCTCCGCCTGGATGTATAGTCAACTTAGAGCGATGCGCTTCTTCAAGAACTTTTCTCACTAAATCTTCCACCATTGGAACACAAAGTCTTCCGTCTCTCCTCAGCCAACCCTTGTCATCAATAGAATATCGACCGAGATGACTAGACGTCTCTCCTCGAATCAGCTTATCCATCATCTCAACTATCTGAGGGTCTTCCCTCTGCGAAGCCCCAACTTGATCAAGAAGGGTAGGTCTGAGCTCCAGAGATGCCAAAGAACCGGTCATCGACTCAACCGCCAAAGAGAAATCAAAGGTTGCCACATACTCTAAATTCTTCATCTCAACAAATAGAGGGCTCAGGGTCAACCTTTTTCTACTCAATGCATCTGCTACCACATTCCCCTTGCCAGGGGTATAAGCTATCTCAAAATCATAGGACGCCAAGAATTCCATCCATCTTTGCTGCCTCAGGTTCAGATCCTTCTGTGAAAAGAGATACTTCAAAGACTTATGATCTGTATAAAGCTCAAATCTTTCCCCCAGAAGATAATGGCGCCAAGCCTTGAGTGCATATACAATTGCCGCCAACTCTAAGTCATGAGTGGCATAATTCTTCTCATGCACCTTGAGTTGTCTACCGCCAAAGCATATCACTCTTCCTTCCTGCATCAGAACAGCTCCTAACCCTGTGCCACATGCATCGGTATAAACTGTAAACAACTTCCCTCCATCGGGCAAAGCTAGAACAGGTGCTGATGTGAGAGCTCTCTTGAGTCTCTGGAAAGCAAGCTCGCAATCCAAGTCCCAAGCAAAAACTAAGTTCTTCTTTGTCAACTTAGTGAGAGGAGCGGATATCTTCGCGAAGTTCTCAATGAACTTTCGGTAAAAGCCTGCAAGACCTAGAAAACTTCTTACTTCGGTTGCATTCCTTGGAGTCTTCCAATCCTGAACTGCAACTACCTTAGCCGGATCCACCGCCAAGCCTTGCTTAGATACTATGTGCCCAAGGAATCTAACTTCCCTTCTCCAAAAGTGACACTTGGAGAACTTGGCCTTCAACTGATGCGCTCTAAGCGTATCCATCACCTCCACGAGATGCCTTGCGTGCTCTTCCTCATCCTTAGAGAAGATCAGAATATCATCCACGAAGACCACGACAAACTTGTTCAAGAACTCCCTGAACACCCTACTCATCAAGTCCACGAAATACGCGGGTGCATTCGTCAAGCCGAACGGCATGACAAGCCATTCGAAGAATCCATCTGGAGTTCTGAACGCGGTCTTGTCTATACTATCTTCAGCTACCCTGAGCTGATGGAATCCAGTAGCAAGATCAAGCTGAGAGAAAACAGAAGCACCAACAAGCTGGTCAAAGAGATCGTCGATCCTCGGTAACGGGTGTCTGTTCTTCTTAGTCAGCTTATTCAACTCTCGATAGTCAACACAAAGTCGAAGAGAACCATCTGCCTTGGTAGCAAATACCACAGGCGCTCCCCATTCGGATATACTCCGTCTGATGAAGTTCTTCTCTAGCAACTCCTTCACTTGCTTACTTAGCTCCTGTCTTTCACGCGGAGCCGTGTGCCGAACGGGCAAAGAAACCGGCTTTGCATTATCCACCAGATAAATGCGGAAATCAATCTGTCGCTTAGGGGGCAATCCCCTAACTTCATCAAAAACATCCGGATACTCTCGGACCACTCTCACAGACTGAAGAGTTTCCATTGACGAGTCAAGCGATTCCAGATAGCACAACATGACGGGACCTCTCGGATTACAAGAAATTTCTAGGGTGTTTCCGAGGCGAGTCACGAGCCTCACAACCCTATGCTCACAATCAAGGATAGCTCCATATCTGGACAGCCAATCCATGCCAAGAATCAATCCGTATCCCCTGAAACCAAGAACATACGCAGTACACAAGAACTCTACACTCAGTATAGAGATCCTCAAATCCTCACATAACATAGACAGATGGGCGGAACCCCCAATAGGATTTGAGACACAGACGGGATCATCTACCAAGCTAGTACTAAGGTGCAAACTATCAACAAGATCAGATGAGATAAAACTATGCGATGCACCAGAATCAAACAAGGTACGAACTGGAAAATCAGAAATATATACAAGGCTTTCGACAGAAATACTACCTCGATCGGGAACTGGAGCGGCATTGAGAGCATGAACTTGCCCTCCTGAAGGTCCAGCACGCTGAGTCTGACCCTGGCCTTGCCCTCGCTTCTTCGGGCAGTCTTTGCTGAAATGTCCAGTCTCACCACAGAAAAAGCATTCACCATTCTTCCGTTTCCTCTTCTTACAATCCTTAATAAGATGCCCATCAGAACCGCAATAATGGCACTTTCCCTTGCTGTTATTTCCCTTGTTGTTGTTCCCCTTGTTGTTGTTCCCCTTGTTGCCTTGACTTTTGTTCTTGCTCTGATTGCCTTGACTGCTTTGACCACTTGAATTACCCTGATTTCCTTTCCACTGGGAATCAGTCTTCTTGGCTTGAGTATCATTCAACTTGATCTCTTTCTTGCCATCTTCCTGAAGAAATGCCATATTAACCAAGCTCTCATACGTGGCCCTATGGGGAACATATGACATAGCCAATGCCTGCAACGGCTCATTCAATCCTCTAGCAAAACGAAGAGCCTTCTTCTCAGGAGTATTCACCATATCCAAGCCCAAACGAGCTAACTGATTGAACTTGTTCACATATTCTTTGACAGACATATCTCCTTGTTTCAAAGCTATAAACCTCTCCATTTGCAGATTCTCCTCAGCTGAAGATAGAAACTTAAGCATAAATCTGGCCCTGAAATCGGCCCAATCCTCAACAGGCCTAGTACCATTGGTGACTTCCCACCAATGAGCGGCTTCATCCTTCATAATCCAAACCGCCAACAAGATCTTCCTCTGATCATCCAACCCAAAGATAGCAAATAAATCCTCGGTCTCTTTCAACCAATTCCTGGTCTCAACAAAAGTCTCGGTGCCTTGAAAGTTCTTGCCACCCATTGCTTTGAAATCCTTGCAAGTCTTCGTGAAGTTAGCTTGAGGATGCTGAGGGGGAGGAGGAGGAGGAACCTCAACGACAGGAGGAGGAGGAGGAGGAGGAACCTCAGCGACAGGAGGAGGAGGAACATTAACCACCGGAGGAGGAGGAGTAACATTTGCGGGACCGGCTCCGGCCGCCCTAGCCTCCAAAAGTCTCCTATACCAAATGGGTACTTGCACTCCCTCCGGAATAATGAAGTTATCAGCCATACTGAAAACGAAGAAAAAGATAGATTCAGAATGGAGAAAAACGAAGGAATTTTTGCTAATGGCTTTTTGGGGAATAGCCTTTTAAAATAAACTAGACTTTTCTATGGAAAAATACTTTATACTTGGTTTTGAAAATAGTTTTTCAAAAGTTTTTCGAAAACCTTTTGTCCTTTCTCGTAAACCATATGCTCTGATACCAAATGTGACACCCCACCTCCGCCAGGGTTACCCTTGCAAGCACTCTGACTTTGGTGGGGCGTTTTAACCGGGTAAACATGCATAATGATATATCAAGGCAGAACAAGAACATAAGTATATATGTAAACAGAGTAAATAAGATAAGTAAAACAGCGGAAGATTTCAAACCATTTCAAAACAAGTCGGGTACAACATGTTTTCCAAATAAACAAGTCTAGATAAAAACATCATAAACAGAAAAACTGAAATACATAGTACTATCCCCAAACAAAAGTGATAAACCATAGCCAGCTTCATGTCCAACCGTACATGAGCCAAAAATCCCACAAGCGATCGATCAGATATCCAAGCTAAGCTCCAATGTTTCCTTCCTGAGAACCTGGGGGGGGGGGGGGAACGGAAGAAAAGAAGCGAAAGAAAACAGGTCAGTCAAAAAGACTGAGTAAGCTCTACTACCATCAGTCTATAAACTATAAAGTTAACTGGCATGATGTAAACTGAGATGAGCATAAGGATAACAACATACTGACATGATGATTAACTAACAAGATAGATAAAGGTGTCATCGCATAATCATGATTAAGTCTTGCACCACATGTGTACTAGCAAACTAACATGACTTGAATAAACAAGTATTGATCCCTTGGCCCAAGCTTTGGCCCAATAACATGAGGTGACCCGAATAATACGGTCTAATCGATCGACTCCCTAAGCCTAACTCGCAAAGTGTTTGTGTCAATACGACCCAAACATGATTGTAGTCAGACTGTGCTGGGTCCCCCTTCGGGTGTATCAAGCCCTAGGGTGTCAACCCCGGACACCATAAACATGAGCGCACAGTCTCGATCTACTGGTACCCGTGCTTGATTTCTCCGGCTGCGGACTACGTGCACGACCGTAGTCCGCCCGGAACTACACCGGCGTACCACTCGGTCGTCGTTTTGGTCGCTTATATCAGCCCAGTAATCGTGCCCCTCCCTAGCC
The DNA here is from genome assembly GCA_030737875.1 of Allium sativum. Lineage (NCBI taxonomy): Eukaryota > Viridiplantae > Streptophyta > Magnoliopsida > Asparagales > Amaryllidaceae > Allium > Allium sativum. The sequence goes on from CM060912.1 coordinate 9,077,287, forward strand.
TAGTCCCTAGGGTCATGATGATACTAACTTGGGATTACTGCTGGAACGGACCCCCGTTGCTAGGATTTTCTAGTGGGTTAAGTGTGGTTTAACCCCCTTTACTAATCATGGATTAACTTGGTTAAGTGTAACGATGGGTTCACGACTTAACCCCGATTAATCACCAACCCCAAATTGATTAAGTATAAAGTGGACCATGACTTAAACCCTAATCATGAGGCATTGATTAATTCATTAACGCACCCAACCTCTCACATTAGACTTTCGTTGTGGTTACCTGGGAAGATTTACACCACAACTAGGTCTAACCTCGGGTCTGAAAGTGCAACATGACCAACTACCCACATTAGACTTCCGTTGTGGTTACCTGGGAAGATTTACACCACAACTAGGTCTAACCTCGAGTTGGCCATTTCATATTATCTAGTGTCATGTCCATTATGTTTCCAAAACATATTACAAGTTTTCAAGAACTTGGGTAGACCTAACTCAATAGGTAAATTCCCAAGGGGTAGACCTAACTTAATAGGTAAATTCCCAATCTTATGCTTTTATGTCTTTTAAGTTTACCCAAACCCCAAACGCAATCCCATCGCTTACATAATCGCAATAACGCTTAAAGGATAGAAAGAGGGAACTTGGAATAAAGATGACATAAAAGTGTTGAAGCCACAAGTTTAACATGGTGGCATATGAAGTGTAAGAATGGCCACACTTTCGCATAACATGTTAACATGTATAAATGTTCAACCCAAACTTGCATACTTAACATGGCATACTTGCATACATATCATAGCATCATAAACTTGCATATCATAGCCTCATAAACTTGCATATCATAGCCTAACTAACTTGCATATAATAGCATCATAAACTTGCATAACATATTATGGCATACTTGCATACATATCATGGCAACTCAAACTTGCATCATACATTTAACTTTAGAGTTTAAAAAAGAAGGTAAAAGGGCTTACTATTCTTATGAAGACACAAAACAAAGATTGAGACAAGCCCTTAAAACCCAATAAGAAAGATCCAATAAGAAAACCCTTGCCAAAAATCACCAAAACTCTAGCTTTGAAAATAAAGCTTGCAACTTGATGATGAATGCAAGCTAATGATCACTCATACAACTTAAAAACACTTGTATGCATGGAAAATCCCTCATAGAAATTATTTTAGAGATTTAGGAATGAGAGTGGAGGCCATGAGAGGAATGATTTTGCCATAGTTTAGTTGCTAGAATGAATAATGATGATTTAGGGGTAGGTTAGGGTCTTATTTATAGAAGATTAGAGTGTTTTTAGGCCATTAGATTAACCCTAGGTTAGATTAGGACCCTTAGATTTCGGAACCTTCCAGAAACAGCCCCAAAACCCAGCCCAAACCAGAAGATGGTGCACCAGGCAAAACTGCCCGTGCCACCCCTGTCGACAGCCAAGTCGACAGGGCTGTCGACTTGGTTGACACCAAGTCGACCCCCAAGTCGACAGGGCTGTCGACTCTGGTGCTCTGGCGGGAAATTTCCCGCCTGCGCCCAACTGCCCAATTTCGAAATCTGAATTCGAATTTTAAATCTGTTTTCACTTTGGAATTTTCTGAAAACTTCATTGGGCCTTAATCGGGTCATACGGACTCCGATTTACAAAATTTCGGACTCTATTTCGCGTATTTTTCCGAGACGAACGCAATGGCACAGCCCGTTTCCCTTAATTCAGATTTTAGAATTAAATTCTACCTCGATTTATGTCATAACAGGTTATTGAAAATACGGGTTGTTACACATACAATAACTCAAATACATAAATGCGACTAGGAAACAACCCTAAAGGATAACATCTAAGATGAATCAGCTAACCTCGAATCAATAGCATGCTAGTGCCTGAAATAACTCGGTTTGACCCGAGTATTACATATAAGGATCAGTCTAGTTTACAAATCAATAATAATAGGGAAGTAAAGTTTCATCTTGACATCGATTCCATTCTATAAGAAAAGAATCTCGAAACACAAGTTTACACGAAAACACAGATGTAGTAATTCCCTTCCATCAAAAAGTATTTTTGTATACTTAAGACATCAATTTATATTATACAAGTCACATTTCTACCAAGCGGGACAAACGAGATGGTACGAACACAAACTTAGATATTACTCTTAACATGAGTACCCGAACTCTACATTTTAGGTATCAACACAAGAAATTACTTAACAGAAGATGAAATACTTGAAAATCACTAAACCACAAAATCACAAAAATCACGAGAACCACTGATTCAGCCACGGAAAGGCCGCTGACACCTTCCCAAGTAGTTTCAGCTTAATGACAAGGTTGCTGACACCTTCCCATGTGTTTCATCCTAATGACAAGGTCGTTGACACCTCCCAAGCAGTTTTGCCATTATGACAAGGTTTCCTACACCATCTATAAGCAGATTTGTCTTAAACAACAAGGTAGTTGACAACTCTTCGGGTGATTTTGTCATTTATCCATAGAATGTGTCACATACTCTCATATAGTACACCGAATAGTGATAATCGTGCATCTCATACCACACGTTCTCACTTGTCAGTTTACACCCCGCAAGTCAGCTCCATACAAGAAATCACATGAACACCGCAAAACACGAAAACATGGAAAAACATGAAATACAAGAGAACACCAAGGGTAATAACTTCGACAGTCGAGTCGGGAATTAACCAATGTCGTATACCTTCGTATTCCATAACATAAAGTTTACGATGTCGTTTAATAACCGTCACTCCTTCACAAAGGGTGTAGAAATGTGTATTTTTGATATACGGAAGATACTTGGTTTAGCGAAAACAAGATTTATAAAACAAATTCAAAAATTGTTTTGTTTATCCCTTAATATGTATATGTATATATATAGAAAATATCGCTTTTACTATTGCTTTGAGATCATACTATTTGTAAATCCAAAACATATAAAATTATTGTCTCCAAGTTAATATGTTTATAACGAAAATTCTTTGGAAAAAATTATTTCTTAAACTTGCATGGTGTCATGAGAAACACAAAAACTCTACATGAAACGATACTCCAAATCATTACCAGAGTGAGCCACAAACACAATGGAAACCCTAAGAAATTCATATGATTCGAATAACAAATCCTATACATTGTAGGCTTTTAACATTATGATTGAAGCTATACTCAAACAACTCATGTTATACTTTATCATTGTTAAAGTTTACAATCATGTTTGTTTTTAACGAAAGTGTCAGATGATCTTCCGCAGTATCACAATAAATCAATTAAATATTTCAAAGACATCACTTCAATTCAAAATATCTCAAATGGAAGAGGCATAATTAACATATACAAATTCAATATCTAACATGCGATGACTTTATTTTATCCATTTCAGACACGGTTAACAAGCAACAAAACGTACAATTAAACAATAGTTTCAAGTAATAACTTATGTTATAAGGATTTAACTTCACAATAGAACTTTTAAATTGCAAGACAAGCACTACAACTTAAGTTAAAAGAAGTTTACAAAAAAAAAGCTTAACTCAAAATTCAATTCTTCTATTGCAAGACAACGACAATAATGCGTTATTTCAGATAAGCAAGCCTCGAAACTTCCTAAAACATTCGAAATTAGATTTGTAGCTTATGTCCTGGATTCCCAGACCATCTAATATTATTGAATTCGGACTCATGGTTCAAAAGTTAGGTTTAAAATAAAATGCAAGTTCAAATTTACTAATCCAGTCTTTCATTCTTAGCACCACGAATCTAAAATGCGATCTCGACCATACACAGCTCAAAATAATGTTGAATCACAGAAGAAAGGTTTTTCTACACTTCATAGTTTTTCAATGAGAGTTGAATCGAAGAAACAAATAGGTGAGTCAAAAGTTTTGGCTAAAAACGATACTGTGCAAAAGTTCTTGAATCTAAAACGACAAGCCTGAAATTTCATTAGATTCAAAGATGTTTCAGGCCCTGAAAACTTCTAATTTTCATAAGTAGTAAATATTAAACTTTTTCACTACTGAAATAGCTTTCAACTGCAAAATAGTTCACTAAAATTTGATAAGAATAACAAAAGTTATGATCAAAACATTATCACGCTTAATTTTGGAACAAAAAGCAGGTCAGGTTTCTTACTTTATATTTAGTCCCATTTTAGCATTAGAAAACCTTTGAATTTCGAAAAGAAATAAACATAAATTTTGTTCACTATGAAATTACGTTTCATCTGCAAAATACCTTACTCAAATCCGATCAGGAAATCAAAAGTTATGACAGTTCTATCATAGCGTTTTCAAACTTCCATAATTTGAAACACTTCAATACCTAACTAATCTAAACTACAACCCATATGAATGCTATTAGATAGTCGAAGATAAATTTTGGGAGGTTTAAATCACAAAATTATAAATTTCAGCTAGCAATTCTTGTGAGATTAAACTCACCTTGCGGGGATTTGGATAGATTTCTAGCTTCCTACAACTTGCAATAGTAAGAGCAATTGACATGCAGCTCCTGAAAGTTCAATGTGAAAATTTTCCTTTCAGAGTTCTTGAGATTGATGTAATATCTCCCCTTGATTCTTGTTGAGATTTGTTGTGGCAATGACAGCTAACTATTTCCCTTTTAATTTAACTTGGAAGTTTGAGTTTTGGTGGATGTAGGAAGTAGATTCTTGCAAAGGTTTATTTTTAGGAAGATGAGAAAGAAAGAGCCTTCTTTCTCAGGCAAAAGGAAATAGTACATACCTTCTCAAAACGAAGATCTAGAGATTTCTAAAATGCATAGGTATGCTTAAGGAATGATTAAGGGCCCATAATATCCCATGTTAATTAACTAGTCACCATATAATAAAAACACCATTCAACACATTTTAATTACATTATAACAACACACATACAAGCTAGTTTGTGCAACATTTTCAAAACACAAATGTACAAATTTATAAAAATTTAAAACCATTTTAACCTCTATTAATACAAAAGTTCATGTTTTTCACAAACACACATTTTACACTACAATTTCTCAAATCCAAAATCATTAAATTTTAATTTGCATAATATTGCTTCTTAATAGAACAAACATTAATTCTATGGAACATATTTCAATGAACTTAAATATTGATTTCAAATCAGTATTTTCATCTTTATACCTTTATTTTACGACACAATTGAATTTAAGAGTACACATTGTGGTAAAATCTACCATTCATAATAACATACCTAATTATTATACGTGTACTATTAAATATTTTAACCCAAATTTTTACACATGTGTAAAACACATAATAAATCTTCCATCCATGATTTTAACCACACTTCCTATTTTACTTTGCTATTTTAACAACTTATGTTTCAATACATAAATTTTACCTTAAATATTGATTGCTGGTCAATATTTGATATGTTTAATATTCATTGAAATCATCAAAATGTAATTTTCAAACATAGGTAGAATAAATTTCTTATTATATCAAAGATATTTAATTTATTGCGAAAACACATAATTCTGAAAACCAAAAATTCTTTATTTTAACATTTTAAGGTGTAATGACCAAAATTTTCAACAAATAATAATTAGGTAAAATTTTGGTTAATTAAATAATAATTTGAAAAATAATTGGGAATTGGGTAATGTGGGTTGCGCCATTAGGTCCGTTACAATTTTTTGGCTCGAAATTATTTTTGGTTTGTGTAAAACATATTTAAAACGAATAAGTTATGATCAGTTGAAGTTTGAAATTCAAATCAAAATTTGAAATAAAACAAAATGAATTAAAATAATAAATTAAGCATAATTAGCGTTAACTACTAGGTCGACCCCTGGGTCAAACCCCTATATCGACCCACCTATGGGGTGGATCGAGCCATGTATTTTAGCCAGGCACGTTTTCGTGCTTGACACAAAATAATTTTTAGGGGGCTTCGGGATTGTTCTTTATGAAGTGTATTTGAAGGCTAGGATCATAAACCTAATTATCCTAAGGCCTAAAATTCCCAACCACGTCTATAAATGAACCATATTCCTCCCTCATTCCCTAGAATTCTCATTCGTCACTTCTTAGCCTCCACCATACCTTTCCTTTTTGAAAAAAAATAGATTATTCGCGCAAAAATCGTAGTACTGCATATTCATAGATTTTGGGGATTTTCTACCGAGGCATTTTGATTTGCATTGCTTAGGTGAGATTTATGTGATTTCTAGATTTCTTTTAAGCTAAAGTTAAATCTATAAAATAGCAGTTGTAGTTATATTAGATCTGAGTTATTCACAATTTTTAGATTCAGATTCAGTTGTCTTTACTCTTCTTTCTGAATTTCTTCTGTCTATTCTCCGATTTTATTTAGATTTCTATGAACTTTTGTATCAGATATATTCTTTCCGTTTTCTATTTTTCTTAGATTTTGCAGTTATGTCAAAATACGCCTAAAAGACGTATAAATGGGATGAAAATAGGCTTGAACATGCATGTCTATATATTTAAATCGGACTATTTATCTTTTTCATTTATTTTATGTTTGAATTGGAGAATAAAAATTAATTGAAAGAAATAATCAAAATGAGGCTTAGTTTGAGCATATTGAAACTGCAACTAAGAAAAGAATAACTAAAATAAGGAAAATCAAAATGTAAATAACCATTTGACAGATTTTGACAGAAATGGACTATAAATAGAATATTACATAATTATAATTGTAAATCTAATAAAATACGAATAGTTTATTCGAAATTTGACTTGGAATATTTGAGAGGGACAGTTAGGCTTAATAGATGCATATAGATTTACGGTGTGTGGGTAAATTACGAGCCTAGTACTTCTCGTTGTCAGGCTTTAATATGAACATATTAATTTATAGTGTGTGGGTAAACTATAAGCTTAAACTAGACTGTCATGGTTAGGCCTTATATGTACATATTCGTTTACAGTGTGTGGGTAAATTACAAGCCTAGTATTCCTCTTTATCAGGATTTAATATGAACATAGTAATTTACAGTGTGTGAGTAAATTAAGGACTTAATACATATTGAATTTGTTTGTGAGGGCCAAATCAAGGATTGGGGATTTGGTTAAATTATTTGTCAGAATCCATTTCATGTAGCATACCCTTTTATCATTTCTGTTCTTAATATGAGGCAAGGGCAAGCACCATGTTACGTTATGGATGCAAGTCAGTCCAATTAGAGGGTGTGAGTACGTTTTGGTGGATTAGTGTGTGTGCACTAGTCCGATTTGGGAACATAAGCCACTTTGACACCTATGGATAAGGTTATCTCTGTGGTTGATGGGCTAGGGCCTGATAAACCTGAACTCATAGTGGGTATAGGTTATCCATGATTTTCGTTGTAGTCGATCGATTGGGTAGTATTAGGAACTTCTCCTTATTGTTTTGTTTCAAATTTGTAGAAGTACAAAACAATCATTATTATTGTTGAATCTTGCAAATGAGAACACTTACGTCTTTTTGTCATCACTATTCTATTTGTCACTATAGGTATGCACAGACACTTAACTTTTATGACACTAGAACTGTTGTTTTATCTATTTTCTTTCGCTTATCAATCGTGCTAGAAATCACTACAGCGCACCAAACTTTTTGTCTGACCTATTTTCTGCTTTTATTATTTCCTTTTTCTTCCCCCAGGCTCTCAGAGAGGAAGTGCTTTGCTTGGACAACTTAGTTGATCTTATTGTGGAAGACTCTTGCAGAGATGTATTGTTTTATTTCTTTCCACGGTTTTCTTGTACCTTTTTGGCTATTTAGGGGTATTACTATTATTGTACTATGATATTTCTATTATGACTGAGATTTGAGATATGGTATTTTAAGAGAGCTTGATTTGACTAAAATAAATATGGTTTTATTATTTTTAATGTAAATTGTATTTTTCTTCCGTTGTGAATTTATTTTATGTCTTGTGAAATCTTTGTCTCTGTGATGTTATTTGTCTTTATACCTATAATGCTCCGTATTTCTTAACGAGGTTCTATGTTAGGATAACGTTAAGGGATGTGGGGTGTTACATTTGGTATCAGAGCCTAAGGTTACAAGATCACTAAAATTTTGTTTTAAAAATAAAACATTTTGAAAAAAAAAACTATTTTCCAAAAGCTAAAAGTTAATTTTGAAAATAAAATATATCCCCTCTAGTCAGGTTACAACATTCCTTTGATTCCTTTGAATTCTAATTTTCTATCCTTTTTTTGCGCAACATGTCGGGAGCCCCTAGTCTTCCTGAAGGCATTCCTTTTTTGGTCGGTTCCATAGATATTTTGAAGCTACGATGCCTGCTGAAGGACAAGAACATGCACAGGCTCCTGCACCCGCTGTAGTGGTTCCTTCCAACCCACTTGCAGATGCAAATTTCTCTAAGCCTTGTAAGGACTTTTCTAACTAGGTCGACAAGACTTTTTTAGGTACTGAGATGTTCATGGAGGCGCGCACTTGGATTAGAGAGACGGAGAGGATATTCGAGCTATTGGAGCTGGAGGATAGGATGAGAGTTTGACTTGAATCTTGAAAACTTAAGGAGGAAGCTTGTTTTGGTGGGAGACCGTAGAGGCTGAGAGGAGGAATTTGGATTGGGCTGAATTCAGGAATAGGTTTAAGAGGAAGTTTCTGTCTTTTGTTGAGAAAGGGATGCAGTCAGAGCAGTTTTTGAGCATGAAGCAAGGAGAAGTGTCAGGAAAGGAATACATCAACCGATTCAATGAGTTATCGAGGTTTGAAATGGATTTGGTTAATATGGCTCATAAGAAGGTTGTTCGATTTGCGAGAGGGTTGAATCAACCCTACAAGGTTTGGTGATGACTCACATTCCTATAGGAGCGACATTCGAGGATTTGATTGAAATGACATTGATGCATGAGGACAAGAAAGAAGAAGTTAAGAATGATAAGAGTGCACCATCTAACAGTGGCCTGAATAGAGGTAGGAAAGTCTATGTTGAAGGTTTGATCTCTATTTGTGATTTTCTTGTTCGCACTCTTTTTGATTCGGGAGCTTCTCATTCGTTTAGTTCTATTACATTGGTTGACTGTTTGCACTTAGAAATCTCACTAGTTAACAGTTCCATATTAGTTTCAAACCCTATAGGTGGTTTGACACACTTATCTATGATTTATAGGGGTTTTAAAATTTTGATTTTAGGCATTGAGTTTGATTGTGATGTCTATGTGTTGGGATTTTCGGGATACAAGATGATATTAGGTATGGATTGGTTAGCCATGTATGGGGTTGTACTTGACTGCGAAAGAAGGGTCATTCGTTTGATGTCATGTAGTGGTAGGACCTTAGAGATTTCTTGCAACTCGCGAGTGTCGTTCATGTTGAGTTTTCTTTACTCTCTAGATTTGTCTATTGATATTTATTATGCACTTATTGTTTGTGAGTAGCCAGATGTATTCGAGATGGTTAGAGGATTGCCACCTAAGCAAGATATCAATTTCCAAGTTTATCTTAGTGAGAACGGAAAGCATGTAGTGTTACCTATTCGACATATGGCTCCGAGAGAACATAAAGAGTTGAGTAAGCAAGTGGGTGAGCTTTTGGAATAGGGTTTTATTTGATGGAGTATTTCTGAGTAGGGGGCACCTGTTGTCTTCACCACTAAGGCTGATGGTTCCTTCCATCTATATGTGGATTACCGAGAATTGGACAAGCTCACAAAGAAGAATCGTTACCCACTCCCTTGGATAGGTGATTTGTTTGACTAGTTGGTGGGCACGACTGTATTCTTTCAATTCGATTTGGCTACTATTTTCATTAGTTATGCATGACTGAGGATAAAATCGATAAAACCGCGATACGAACTCCTAAAGGCGTCTTCAAGTGGTTGATTAAGCTTTTTTGGCTAACTAATGCACCAGTATATTTCATGGACTTGATAAGTAAGGTATTCAGAAATGTTCTGAATAAGTTTGTGGTGGTTTTTATGGATGATATCCTTGTCTTCTCGAGGAATGAAGACGAGCATGCTTTGCATTTGAGAGAGATTCTCTATACTCTCTATGTTCATCAATTCGAAATGTAATTTTTGGAGGAAAGAGGTGCGTTTCTTGGGGCTTATGGTCTCAAAAGATGGGTTGGCTATTGATCCCGCCAAGATAGTGGAGGTATAGGATTGGAGGATCCCCCAGAAAGCAATTGAGGTGAGGAGTTATAATTAAGTAATACTATTACATTGCAAGCTTTGAAATATATGAATTTTAGTAAAAAATTAAGTTATAAATTTAGGATGATGAGCAGATGCTAAACATGGATGTAATGAAGATAAGTATGCATAAACATAATGAAGATATAAAAATTGTTTTATCCTATGTTATTGTCCAAAATTAATGGTACATAATGGTTTAAGCAGGAAAATAAATATTACATAATGGGGTATTGGTAGGAAAAGAAATTTCTACCACATGAAAATGTATAGTTTCTTCAGAATATTCAATAATACATAGTGGAAATGTACTATATCTAAGATTCTAAGACTATCCGACTTGATATTAATAAAAATGTATGTATTTGTTTGTATATGTTAGTATCCAATTTCAAAATAAAATTAACAAATAATTTAAAGATTCCATGGAAGAACCAGTTGTTGGAAAACATAGCTTATGTTCCAAATTGATCGACTTTTCAAAATCAAGTGAGAAATAGTTGGATGATTTCTGTTTTTTTATGCATACTATGGGTGCAAAAAAGCAAAAGTGGAGTTACTTTATACTAACCACATGGAGTCTGCCTGTAAATAAACCTGATCGGTAGATAATTCATGGAACCATACTGAGAGAAAGTGCTCGGTCTCTTTTAAGATGGCAACGGGAAAGCATGTCAAGGCATGGCAAAATCTGTAATTTTACTTATTGCTAATGATTGATGTTCTATAAAACTATAATTTTCATATAAAAAAAGTGTCACTTACGAGGTAAGTTATGTGGTAATGAATTTTTGGATTATTATGAAGTTGGGGGAGAATGAAAATGGGAAAACAACATTTATCAGCATGCTGGTATGCTTATTTATGCCTATGCGTTTACTGAAAATATTAACTTATAATCACCGGATATTGTTTTCATGATTTTGAATTTTGATTCAAGTTACGTTTTAAGATGAACTACATAGTAAAATGTCAACAATGTGTGATTTTCAACCATCAAACTTGTTGTTGCAAGCCTTTTGAGTCTATAGTCAAGTAGTTTAATCTAAGTAATGGTCTTATTGCTTTAGCATGTAAGAATTGCATCGACTGTTCTTTGCTTCAGAATTTCACAATCTGTATAGATGGTAGATAAAGTTACATTACATTAAGACTTATCATTTATCTTGATACATTTTTTCTCCCAGTCTACCTATTTTTACTGTGAGTTCAAACAAAATGTTTACACATTGCATGTGGCTTATCATCGTATATAAACCTGGTGACTACAGGCTGGATTGGTCAAGCCTGATGTGGTGGAAGGTGAAGAGATTGAGATACCGAAGTTTAACGTGTCATGCAAACAACAGAAGATAAGTCTTACATTTGAAGGTTTTGTGATGGAAATGCTAGAAAAAAGAATTAGAGAGTACTATTTACGTCTTCAGTTTATTTATGATGTCATGAAGTCTCTACAAATCGAACTGATGGACCTAAAATTTGCTAATCCCTTTGGTGCAGAGTTGCAAGAGTATCTATATGCCTTTGCTTTGGAAAGATACCAAAGTTTTGATTTTTCATTTTGTGTCATGGAATGGTAACAGTACACTTTTTAATTGTATAATGTACCAAATTCAAATCATTATCTGCAATGCTTGAAACACCAAATTTGAACGTGCAGTCAGCAGGCGTGTGCAGTTGATGTATGTAATTCGCTTTTTGGCGCATGTGTAGTTGATGTATGTATCTGTTTGAGGCTTAGTTTTTTAATGGGCAGTAACACAGCTTGTGTTGCTGCTTAATTATTTTACATTATTAGTATAGTTTTAATATAAGGTTGCAGCATTTAGATATTTACTGTAGACATTTTATTTATTTGTTATTTCAGAGTTCTAATGGGACTTTTTTTTTGAATGTAACACAAAAGAGTGTTTTGAACTGGGAACAATCTAAATTACATGGTTGTTTCAGGTTAATGAAGTGCATATAGTATTGTTTTGATGCTACAGGGAACTTTTATGAATTTTTTTTTGTTTGATTCCAAAAATATAGTCTCTGTGGGCAAGTGACCGTGCATAGGTGCAAATATTCCTGATACAGAAGATGTTAAATGCTAAACTTAGTTGGACTCAATGTTTCATCATTTTATTATGATGGAAGGCCAGATTCTCATTGGTCTTATTTTTTTTAATTTCAATTAAATATTTAGTGATATGATAATATATTTTGAATTTATATTTGTTTTGTTTCTTCTTTTATTTCTTCAACCCATTAATAGTTTGAGGATGCAAAATAACTAAACATCAATAGTACATTAATCATACTTAATATATATTAAAAACGTATGTATGTGCTTTTGACTAACTAAAATCAATATATTGATAATATATTCTTAATCTTAAGTTGGTTTACATACTCTTAATTTTAAATTGGTTTACATGTACAATTTAACGTAATTGGATTTACACCTTTTCAGTTATTTTAATTTTCTCTTAAACTACTTATAATTTTCCCACTCTAACTTCAAATAAATTTTAACAAATAATTTTTATTTTTTTATTAAACTCCTTAACGGTCGGTTTTCCCACCGTTGTGCGGTAATACTAGTATTGAAACTAACACAATTGAATCGATCAGGACTTGAATTTCTACATATTCAACGGCGTTGAAGTTGAGTAATTGGGCCACAAATGTATAAATCTTTGAGCTTGAACATGCATGCCTGTACATTCATAAATGGAAAAACTTGAGCGGAATGCCCACGAATTCACGTGGTATGAAATTGTGTTCGGATAACATGATTAGTGAACTTGATGTCGAATCTTAATGCATCCGAATGTACAAGAATGTGTGCTCCAACTTGGACATAAACACATAAATTTGAACACAAACTTTAAAACGAACATATATAGCCGGAAGCGATGATGTGAGCTTGATTGCGAATGTCATACTTCCGCATGCCGATATCTAATCCTAGAGCTTATATAAAATCCATGACCATCGACGTGAAAGCCGGTTGGAACGGTCAACGATGACGATCACTTCGATCACATTACAGAGTCTCTTCCTATAGTTGTCTTCTAATTCTGAATTGCTTAATAATGCATTGCACGACACTACACCGCAGTGCACTAGTTTACACTTTACACATGAGGACATGTTAATTCATTTACCAAAGGCTGCTTGTGCTAAATGTGGTAATTTATGGGTTCTAAACATTCAGGGCGTTTTGCTGTTGTGACTGTTGAATAAGCGGCTTTACATGGCAGACCTGATGCTGAGTCAAGTCTTGCAACAATCTTAGCTCGCTATTCTGCATGCAAACAACCAGAACAACCTGAAAGCTTGAAGAATCCAATAAGCTCCTCTCAATTCAGAAGTAGAAGATGAACCGACCCTGACACTCTGGAAGATGCCGTCTTTTTAAATGATCCAGAAGACTCAATGCCTTGGAGGATTGATGAGGCTTCTCAAATAAATGAAACGATTGTGTAATGTAAAGTCGGCTGTATAAGGTTAGGTTATATTCACAAATAATAAGTGGCCTTGGCCCATGTACGGTCAGCCCTTTGCCTTATACATTATAAATAAGCAGCTTACATTTGTATCAATTATTTTTTTTCATTCGATAATACTGCAAACAATATATTCCTGTATGTTATAAAATAAAATAAAACAGAACATATGTTAAACAAGAAGCCATTAGAGAGAACAGAAAAGATAGGGGAAAGAGTTTTATTTCTATTGCTTCAAGTGTGTCATCTTTCTATTACATTGACTCCTTTATATATAGGCTTTGGAGCTGGTGTAAAACTTATCCCCATGATGTGGGACTAAATAGAATATTACAAAAGCATATTCACTCTTATATATTACAACACTCCCCCTTGAATATGCGTCTTTAAAATCTTGAATGCTCTGCTAACTTGAAGTTGTCCCTTTTAAAACATATATGATGATTTCTCACCTTATTATTAGCTTACTTGCATATATTCGTTCAGTCGATACAACTATTGTTTGTTGCCTTCAAAACTCTATCAGGAAAACCCAGTGGGAAAACTTTGAACGAGAAAAAGAGTACACAACGTTTGACATTATAGGTATCATATTAAAATGATATTTCTTAAAAGAGTTTGATGCTTTAGGATCAAAACAATTCCTCATTAAAAACCTTTTTATAAAAAACCTTGCGGGAAATATCATAAATAAGGAAAAGAGTGCAAATTTATTTCATCTTTATGTAACATGTTTTGCGATGTTACAGTAAGGGTTGATACTTCAGGATCAAGATAATGCCTCATTAAAAACCTTACTAACAAAAACCCGGTGATAAAAATATTAGTGATGGAAAAGAGTACATTATAGCATAATTTTATATTCTCCCCTTTATTTATAACTCATTGTTCAATTAGTCTATTGATGTAGTCGATGCATGCCAATTTTGTACATCATCTTCTGGAATGTTGGTTTGGAAACTGCCTTTGAGAACAGATCTATTCGCTTTTCTTCAAACTGAATTTGTTTCTCCTCTTTCTTGTTATCCTTTCATTCATGTATGAAGAGAGATTACGAAGAAATATGCTCCATCCTATTATCCATGATATAATTCACTTGAATTTGAGCCATGCAAACTGCCTTGTCTTTATAAATAATAGCTTACTGTATCAAAAGATATTAGATACTTCTGGATCAAAATGTTGCCTCGTCAAAACCTTAGTAAGAAAAACCCGATGGGAAATATCTTAGTGAAGGAAAAATGAGTACAATATAAAATGTCATATTTACTACGTCGAAAGTAGTATGATACTTCTGGTTCCACTGTATTTAACATCTGGTTCAAATAAAATATATAAACAACTTCAAGTTGTTAAAATTTATTCTTCAACATAATATGTAAATATAAATATATAAGCAAGATAAAACTCATTTTGAAAATTGTGAAATCTTTGGATATCAATTTTATTAATGTTATTATTTCACACAGTTTCAATAAAGCTTCAAGCTTTTAAATTATGAAGTATTTCAAATTCATTGATTAAGGAACTTCAAGTTCCTATGCATATATATAAACATACATATTATATCTTGTTTATTAATTTATGACGAACTTCTGGTTCTCAACCTTTTAACATACTTCTAATTTAGAAGCTTTTACATTCTTGCTAATTGTCAAGATTTCAAACTTGTAAACTTCATCAAAAAGTTTCTTTTTTCATAATCCAAAACTTCAGGTCTTAGATCTGATTTATACAACTTCTTCCATTACATTAGATATTAGTTGCCAAATACATCGAATAATAATACATATGTCTATTCTTTTTCCAAATATTAACATACATCATTTAACTTATAATAACTAATGCTTTTAACACATTTATAATAATATGGTAATACAATATATATTACCATAATGATGCATTTAATGCATTTATTATAAAAATAATGGAAATAACCATTATACGGTCTAAATATATGAATCAAATGAATAAATTTTACTTAAATCAACATAATAGAATTTGGATCTAGCTGCAGTATTGATCAATGACAAAACTGAAATAAACAACTTATAGTTGTACTGCATTCCCAATAAATCATATTTTCTAAAATACCATATATATGCATAATGTCTAATCGAAAATTGTGTAAAAGTGCATAATTATAGAACCAAGATTTTACATTGTTTAATATGAATAATTCCATAAACTTGCAGATCTATACATAAAATTCACAACATAAAAATTACATGTTTTAAGTTCAAATTATACAATTAATATAAAAATCTTTTAGATCTTTCTTTTTATATCAAAATTATCTCTTACCATTATAGCAACAGCAGGTTCTAAATTTTCCATTTTTATAACAAAAATGGCTTCTGCGTACACTTCAGGTGTGCTAAATTAAGATCAATATTTAAATCTTAGCTTATGATCTTCGAGATGCACATTTTATTTAGTCATTAAATTTGCATTATCATCCTTGATATTCAAAAATATTTCAATGAAAATTCTTTTATAGACATATCAGAATATAATATCGCTTCTGGGATATTCCACAAACACCATTTATGAAAAATTTATGAACTTTTTATACAAATATTTTATCATCTTTAATTGTAGAAATTTCTTCTGGAGATATTTTATTATTTTCAAGTAAACAGATCTCTTCTAGAGATATTTTACCATTTCCGAATATACAAATATCCTCTAATGATATTTTGTAATCACCGCTTCTCAGGTAAATTATCTCCTCCAGAGATAAATATATATACAAACTATTGAAATGTCATATCTATATACAAAAATACATATCAAACCTTAAATGCAGTTACAAAATTAGGTGCATTAAATAAAAATAAGATTCAAGAGAGAAAAGAAATCACTACTTCTGGAGTGTATGATATTCCTTTTGGGAACATATCTTTTATTTATGTAATTGTAATGCAACAAAAAAAAATTCTCTAACATCTCTTCTAGGATGTTGGATTTGCTACATAAAATTAAATCTCTAAAACATCTCTTCAAGAGATTAATATGCATATTATATCTTTAGGATATTCAGTTAATATAAACTGTACATGAAAGATGTCAGTTAGATGAAACCTGTTTAGAGATTTTCTATTGAATCTGATGTTATTGTCACATATTATGATGTGTGTGCCTCTTTTAACTTCTTCTGGAAGTATAATCTTTTCATGTCACAACATTTAAGAAAGCTTCGGGCTTTAATTTTTTTCTTCTTCAACATATGAACTTCAGGTTCATATTATTTTAGATTCCAAAGAATTAATATGCTTTATGATTTTTCATAATTCACTTTTGGTGATATATCAATATTAGATCTGAACTTAATACGATCTTCCAAATACATATTATATTTATATTTGTTTCTCCAGGAAACAATACAACATTTCTTCCAGAAATATGAATTATGTAACAAAATCAAATTAAATTCAATGAATTTATTTGAATAGAGAAGAACAAAAATTTGTCGAATCCAAAAAGATAAATCACTACAATCAACATCTCATTTTTAAATCATGTAGGGATCTCAAATGTATATAATTTGAGTATAATTTTGAGATCAACAGTATTCTTACATCAAAAAAAAATCAGATCTATAATAAAGTGAGATCTGAAATATGATTAATAAAATAAGAATCAGATCTCAAAGTGTAGATCTATATTAGTTCTAAAATTATAAGACTAAACAAAAAATGTAGAGGATAACACAATAGATTTAAATCTAGAATGAGACGAGATCTAACAAAAATGTAGACTTGAAAAATCCAATCATTCAGATCAGAAAAATAACCTACTGTTTTGAGATCTATAATTAGATCGGTTAGAGCTTCATGCTGATAACGTGTTATAAAATAAAACAGAACATATGTTAAACAAGAAGCCATTAGAGAGAACCGAAAAGATAAGGGAGAGACTTTTATTTCGATTGCTTCAAGTGTGCCATCTCCTTTATATATAGGCTTTGGAGCTGCTGTTAAACTTATCCCCACGATATGGGACTAAATAGAATATTACAAAAGCATATTGACTCATATATATTACAACACTGTACAATTTTATTTTACTCTACCAATAAAAGATTACTATCAATCCTCTTCTGCAAATCTGCAAATTCATTTCTGAATTGAATAGCAACTCTAATTTGTTATTAGAGCGTCAGGTGATTAGCTTAACAACATCTGCAATCTGTGCTGCATCAAATTGATAATCTCCATTGATCAGCTTAACAACATCAAGAATATACATCTCATCAAACTAACATAGTTTCTCTATTGATTAGTATTAGAAATTTCTTCCCATAAGAGTAGTATCATCATCGGAGAAGGAGAAGACATCACCGATCAAAATATGTGCCTCGCCATCTACCTTAAACACAACTACAACATTCAATTACCTCACCGTGCATGAGGACGAGGCTGTATCAGTCAATAGAAAGCGCATGCCTTCTATTTTGATCAAGAAATCATACAAGAAATCAAGAAATAACTAAGAAACTGAACTGTGCCATCCATAAATTCAATCAAATTAAGAATTATCATCATTTTGTTTACCTATAGCATCAACCAATTCTTGAAGTTAATCTTGATTACCTGGTCAATACTCCTGATCTTGTTGTTGTTATCTTCATCAATGGCCAATGACAATATATCATTGGCATCAGTATATGTCTTAGGCCCTCAAGATAGTGCGACTACTGCAGACAGATTAATAAAAACCGTTGTAAGTCCTCAATCACAATTAATTACAGTTCAGTTAGATGAGAATAATTACTTGTTGTGGAAATTACAAATCAAGACTGCAATTCATGGCTACGATTTAGAAGGATATGTTCTAGGTATTGTTGATGTTCCATCCAAATTCATAACTGATCAAGACAATAAAGTGATTAGTAATGATGGATATGTTAAGTTTTAAAGGAAAGATAGGCTTATTAGTTCTTGGTTATTATCGTCAATTAGTCAAAGTATCTTGCCTTAAGTTATTGGATGTAAATCTTCTAATGAGATTTGGCAAACTATCGAAAAAGGGTTCAATAATCAATCATATACCAAAATCATGCATTATAAAAGACAACTGCAGAAAGTGAGGAAGGATAATATTACTACAAGAGAATATTTGAGTAAAATAAAATCACTATGTGATATGTTAGAAGCTGTTGGCCACAAAGTTTCAGATTATGAACAAAATATAATTATACTCAATGGGTTAAGTGAAGAGTATGAAGCAGCTGAAGCTATTATAGCATCTCAAAAAGAATTTTCATCTATTGATAACAATCATTCAATCTTGTTATCACATGAAGCAAGGATTGATAGTAAAAGAACCCAAGAAAGTGAGTACAATGTCAATTATGCTGCTAATAAAAATAAAAATCAGAATTACAGTAACAAACCAGATTGACCTTTCAAAGAGGTGGTTCTTCAGCTCGTGGCTGAGGAAGAGGAAGATGGAACAACAGCAACAAACCAAAGTGTCGGATATGTGATAGAATAGGCCATACTGCAACAAAATGCTATTTCAGATATAGCCCAAATTATGCCAACAACCAGAACAATACCAATCAAAGAGGACAAAATCAAAGTGCTAACATAGCACAAGCTCAAACTGATGCTAGCATTCAATCTGAATATACAAGAAATCAGAATGAATTAGGAAGATTGGAACACATTCAAGATGAAAGTTGGTATCCGGATTCAGGGGCAACTAATCACATCACCAACAGTTTAGAGAATCTTAATCTTGGAAATAGAGAATATAAAGGTAAGAAAACTATTTCTTTGGGGAATGGTAAGTGCATTAACATTTCTCACATTGGCAATGGTAATATCTAAGGTAAAAGGCAATTATATTTACATAATTTATTAAGGGTACCTAAAATCAAGAAGAATTTGATTAGTGTATCATAGTTTTCTAATGACAACTGTATTTATTTTGAATTTTATCCTAAATACTATTTGGTTGGAGACATATTGACTAAAGAAATACTTTTGCAGGGTGATGCAGTGAAGGAGTTATACAGATTTAACCTTGATAGTTTCAATAATTCTGTTAAAATTCAGTCAGTCTGCAACTTATCTGATGATAGTACGAAATGTAATAATACAAGTGGCAGTGACATTATTAATCAAAACAGTGATAGTAGTAGAAATTTAACGTTTGATACTTGGCACTACAAACTGGGACACCGCAGTGCTAGAATAGTTAAAAAAAAATTCTTCTTGAAAACAAGATATCTGTTACTGATGAATATGCCATATTTGTGTACTTACTGCCACAAACTCCCATTACCTAATTTTAATACTTTATACTCTAAACCATTTGATCTTATTGCTGCTGACATGTTGGGTCCAACATTAATAGACACAGATTTTGGATATAAATACGATTTGTCTCTAGTTGATGCTTGTACCAGGTATACATGGCTTTACTTATTGTTATCCATCAAGAATCATCTCGAAGAATCGAAGGATTAAAGTTGTGATGGTTAGTTGGATAGTGAAGAGTAGAGACCTGGTCGGTCGGTTAGCAAGAAGAAGTACCGGTCGGTACTATATAACTACACCAAGAAGGTTCAACATTGGTTAGCCCAACGGAGGGGCACCAATCGGTTAGAATGCAAGCATACCGGTCGGTCAGTAAGAAAGGGCACCGGTCGGTATTAAAAGACTTTATCAAGCATGCACAGTGTGACACTGAAGGAGATATCGGACTTTCTGAACCCAAGCGCACCGGTCAGTCTGAATCCAAACATACCGGTCGGTTGGTCACAAGTCCACAGCAGAGCAGCCCTAGGTGAAATGAAAGAGAGACTCACCCACCGGTCAGTCAGAGGCAAGGCACACCGACCGATCGCCCCTGGAGCAGTATACCTTATTCAAGCATTACACTAACGGTTGGTCTGGGGATGGACGACCGACCGGTCATGATGAAGAGCCCACAGTAGTTCATTCACACAAGAAGAGGAAAGAGCTATACCGACCGGTCGATCCTATTTCCGACCGACCGGTCCTCTAGACAGTTGTTGACAGCCTGGCTTCTAGACAGCTATTGCCAGGCTGGCTAGTGGCAATTCCTTAAATAAGATTTCGACCAACCGGTGGCTCTGAAGGCTATATCACTCCATTTCTCTACTCCTATAAATAGAGCTCCAATCCCACTTTAATGGGGATCGAATCCTTGGAACCCCAAGGGCTGTTAAACTCAATTTTCAACTCTTACTTAGTGATTTAATCATCTTTAATCATCTCAAAGTGAAGACCCAACTCAAAATCCATCATGAATATGTGTGAATTCATCGAAGTTCGTATGGAAGTCTAGATTGGATCTACCGCTTGCTATACTTGAAGGATCTCATAAACTTTCTCTAATAATCTCTACCAAGTTCTAAGAGAGTGCAATGATTAATGTAATGAGAGGATTTGTTTATTTTATAATTCTAAGTGCAATAATGGAATCGCTGTTCAAAGTGGATGTAGATCGCACTTGATCGAACCACTATAAAACATTGTGTCTCTTTTATTTGCATTTCTTTTGTTGATTGGCTCCACATTTCACATTTTTAAGTATTTGTGAAGTACTCTTAGCACTCTTGGTGTATTCCATTTTTGAAATCATCATTTGGCGCCCACCGTAGGGCCGATTCAATCTTCCGTTCTCTCACACTCTCTCACAAGGTTCAAGACCTTGCATTAAGAATTAAAGTTCTTCTCACTACAATCCAATTCAAGTCCTTGTCTAAAGCTATGGGTAAACCAAGAAGACCACCGAAAAGAATCACTAGTCAAAACATCAAGAATGACGATAATGCCATCAATAATTAAGCTACTCCTCCCATCAACCCATTTGAGGATGGAGAGACCTCTAGGGCCAGAGAAGCGGTTACGTGGAGGGAGCTAGACAAATGGTGGCAGGTTTGGTAAACCAAATGGACATTGCGAACAAAGCCATGATGAAGAAACTTGAGGCAATGTTCGCCATGCAAGCTGCTACGGCCAAAGTCACCATGAAATCCGCTCGTGCTAAGTCCATTCAAACTCCATATACGGAAGACACAGGTTCCTCTTCTTCAAATCCAAATCGGGAAAATTTTGTTCAAGAGATGACAAATCCCAACCGCGAAGAGGCGAAGCTTCCCGCTCATAACCACTCTGAAAAGGCAACTTCTCAACAAGTGCTTGGTTCCGCCAAAGGGGCACCTTTCCCAGCGGGTGGTTCAGGGCCCCGAAATCCAAACCGTGACCGTTTGCCTAGGTAGACATCCGGTAAGGAGGACGGCGTCCGCCCTGCGGACCAAAACAATGAGGAGGAGCGTATTTTAGAGATGGTCCATAAAATCATGGAAAAGAGCCTGAAGAAACAGAATGATGAGAAAGAATGGGGTTTTGCTCCCACAAAAACTCCTCTTACTAAGAGAATTAAAATGGCTCCATTTCCAAATAAATTCAAGCCACCAATAGTACAAGCTTATAATGGGACGACCGGTCCAAATGTGTTTCTGTTTAAGTACGACCAACACATGGATGGGGCTCAGGCCACAGACGAGTTGAAGTGCTTGTATTTGCCGACCTACCTTGAGGGAGTAGCATCGCTCTGGTTCACTAAACTGCCACCAAGGTCGGTGGATGATTTCGCTACTCTGGCTAAATTGTTTAGGGAACAATTCAGGCTCCAAGCCACAAAAGTGCGAGACGTTATAGAACTGAATGAACTCGAGCAAAGACCAGAGGAACCCATTAGAGCCTTCCTTACCCGCTTTAATACTGCTGCAGCCGATGTAGGAAACTATGAGCCCCGCGTGGCTTTGATAGCCCTAAAGGGGGCTATAAGTAAGAAGACCAACCTCGGGCGGTGGATTAAAAAAAAACCGAGTACTTTAGAGGAGTTGTTTGATAAGGCTGAAGAATACATAGGCGTGGATGAGGATCCAGCCTATACCATGGACATTCCGGAAAGCAGCGTAGAACCTGAAAAGAAGAATAATGAAGCAGAAAACAATCAGAAAAACCCCAAAGGTCAGAAACAGGGTAATGATGGGAGAGACAACTGAGCTAACAAAAAGTTCCGCTTTTTCAAGAACCCGCAGTTGATTCCATTAAACGAAATAGTGGAAAATATTTTCATGGCCACCAAGGAGACTGAAGAGTACCCGGTACCAAAACAAATAAAGGTTAGCGATGCCGCTATAAAATCCGGAAGATTTTGTCGATTCCATAACCAGACTGGGCATAGACGAGTGTAGGAACCTAAAGAGCCCAATCGAGGAGCTGATAAGGAAGAATAGGCTTCAGCAGTATACCAAGAATTCGCAAAATACCCAAGCTCCTCAAGGCTAGGGAACATCCGCAGGACAACCAAGGCAACTGAGAATGCTGCAAACGCTGTCATGCCAAGGTTAATCATTAATACCATTTCAAGAGGTTCACACCCAGCCGGAAGAAGCTGGGGGGACATTATGAAGTACACTAATAAGGTGAAGAACCTCTCGAAAGAGGGAGAGCTCATGATCATGGATTAAGCCTTTTCAGCAAAGATACCAAGGTTTTCCTGGGATGACATTATGTTCAAAGAACGAGACTCATAAGGACTGATAACACCAACTGAAGATCCAATGGTGATAACCATAGGCATGGGTCCTGCCATTGTCAGAAGGGTTCTAGTTGACAGTGGAGCATCTGTCAATGTCCTTTTCATCAATGTCTTTCATAAAATGAAGCTCTCTATAGAGGATGTGAAAGCTTGTCAAAACAAAATTCATGGATTCACCGGGCAAGCTGTTCAGCCAATTGGAGTCATCAGTCTGCTTGTTGAGCTTGGAGAGGGGGAGAAAAAGGTTGCACAAAAGCAAGATTTCGTTGTAATTGATGAGCTTTTTGCTTATAATGCTTTCCTGGGAAGGCCGACTCTTGCAGCATTCCGAATTACAATGGCCCCGTGGTGTCTAACGATGAAATTTCCCATTGAAAACGGGATCGGTGTAATCAAAGACGACCAACAAGCAGCAAGGGAGTGCTATCTGGCCGAGCTTTCTGAGGCAAGAAAGAAGGAAGTGAAGAAGGATGTGGAGCCTCCACTCAGCATCCAAAATCCCCCTTTATAGTAATTAAAGCAGGGTCCCCATACTGGTGAATGTAGTGGAGCTCAGAAGGAGATCGATCCAAGAAAAACCAGTATGGGGGAAGACAGAGCGGCACCGACTGAGGATACCATTTCCGTTCTAGTACATGACAAAGATCATGACCGAGTTTTAAAGATAGGTTCTCAGTTGGGCCAAAAGATGTATAAGGATTTGATACTGTTTCTAAAAGCAAACTTAGATGTCTTTGCTTGGACGCATTCAGACATGTGTGGAATATCGATAAATGTAATTGTTCATAAGTTGAATATTAATCCCAATTTGGCTCCTGTAAAACAAAAACGATGAACTCAGGGACCTGAAAGATCGATAGCGTTAAAAGAAGAGGTAGATAGACTTTTTAAGAATAACTTTATTCGAGCATCTACGTATCTTGATTGGGTCTCAAATCCATTTCTCGTTAAGAAGTCTAATGGTAAGTGGAGAGTATGCATAGACTATTAGGACCTTAACAAAGCGTGTCCCAAGGACAGTTTCCCTTTGCCTAGAATCGACCAGCTTGTTGATGCAACCGCGGTGCATGCACTGTTATCTTTCATGGATGCATATTCTGGATATAATCAGATCATGATGCATGAGCCGAATGAGGAAAACACGAGTTTTATAACCGATAGAGGCTTATACTGTTATAAGGTTATGCCATTCGGACTGAAGAATGCAGGAGCAACGTACCAGCGGCTTGTGAATTCCATGTTCAAATCCCAAAATGGGAACACTATGGAGGTCTGTGTCGATGACATGCTGGTAAAGTCCAAAAAGGATGAAGATCACCTTGAAGACCTGGCGGAATTGTTCCATGTTTTGAGGAAATTTGGAATGAAGTTGAACCCGCTCAAGTGCTCATTCGGAGTCTCGTCGGGGAAATTCCTGGGATTCATCGTTAATGATAGGGGCATCGAAGCAAATCCTTCTCAGGTCATGGCCTTACGAGCAATGCGAGCCCCTAGGACGAAAAAAGAACTCCAAAGCTTAAACGGAAAGGTAGCAGTACTTAATCGCTTTATCTCCAAGGCAACGGACTGGTGCATTCCACTTTTTGATGCTTTGAAAAAAGGAAGGAAGGACTTCCAATGGACTCCCGAATGTCAGACAACATTCGAGGAGCTGATTAAGCATATGGAATCCCCACCGATGCTCTTTAAGCCTAAAGACGGAGAAGATCTATTTTTATATCTGGCTATTTTTTCGCATACATTAAGTGTCGCGCTTGTACGAGAGGATGCTAAAGTTCAATGGACGGTCTACTACATAAGTAAGAGGCTTGCTGGGGCAGAATTGAATTACCCAAAGCTGGAGAAACTTGCATACTGTCTGCTTATTGCCTCAAAGAAGTCGAGACCTTATTTCCAGTCCCATCCAATAAAAGTTCTCACCGACCAACCGCTAAGGCAAGTTCTCTTCCGCCCAGAAACTTCGGGAAGGTTATTAAAGTAGAATATTGAGCTTAGTCAATATGAAATCACTTATCACCCCCGAAGGGCCATTAATGGGCAAGCCTTAATGGATTTCATTGCCGAATTTATGGATAGGGTCGAGGAAACTGAAGAGCCAGCAGAAGCAGTGGCTAGTTGGAAATTATATTTCGATGGCTCTAGAAACGGCTATTGTTCAGGGGCCGGAATTGTTCTAGAAACTCCAGATGGCCATTCTCTGTGCTACGCCTTAAGGTTGGAATTCCCTTCAACAAATAATGAGGCCGAATATGAAGCATTGATAAACGGACTTAAACTAGCAAAGGAACTGAATCTGAAAACCTTACAAATCTTCAGTGACTCTCAATTGGTAGTGTGTCAAGTACTCAAACAATTTCAAACTAAACTCGGAAACCTTCCGTCTTATCTTATGAAGACCATGGAACTTCTTAATAACTTCGACCACTACACTATATCTCACATTCCCAGGGAAGAAAATTCAAAAGCAGATTCTCTCGCTAAGTACGCTAGTCCTTCAGATGCGTAGCTACTGGGAATAATTCCTATTGAGGTGTTTACGACCCCTGCTATTGAAGAGGTGGATATTTACTGGATTATGGAAACATTTGAAGAACCTATATCCTGGATGACACCGATCAAAGAGTATATCCTCAACGGAATGCTTCCAGAAGAGCCAAAAAAGAGAAGGAACATATTGCGCCAGGCTCCATTATATCTTATCCAGGACGGGAGGTTGTATAGACGAGGATTCTCCATGCCCCTACTGCGACGTGTGTCTAAAGATGAGTCAAAAGCGATCTTGGCAGAACTACAGAAGGAGATTGCGGGGGTCACATAGGCGGTCTAACACTGGCCAAGAAAGTTCTGCAATATGGCTACTTTTGGCCCATTGTGAACCTGGATGCGATGACTTATGTCAAAAAGTGTGATAAATGCCAAAGACTTGTGAAGATTCCAAGAGCTCCTCCTACCGAATTAACTCAAATGGTCAGCCCATGGCCATTTGTTGTCTAGGGCATAGAATTGATTAGGGCACTACCTACCGCAAAATCAAATATGAAGTATGCGATAGTGGCAGTCGACTATTTCACCAAATGGGCTGAAGCAGAACCACTAGCTACCATTACTTCAAAGAAGGTGATCAATTTCGTCTTGAAGAACATCATCTGCAGGTTCGGTGTGCCACAAAAAATAATCACTGAATGGAACCCAATTTGAGAGTAATGAGTTCCTGGATTTCTGTGCCAAGTACAAGATCAAGAAGATTTTTTCAGCTGTTGCTCACCCGCAGGCCAACGGGCAAGTTGAAGAAATTAACAAAATCTTGAAGTCAACCATCAAGAAGCGGCTAGAGAAATCCAATGGTGGTTGGGTAGACGAGCTTCCGCTTGCACTATGGGCATATCGTACCACACACAAAACTGCGACAGGGCACTCTCCATTCTCGCTGGCTTTTGGATCTGAGGCTATGATCCCAGTAGAACTGGAAGTTCCAACTCATAGAAGAATCCACTTCAACCAAGCAGAGAATGAGAGACTTCAACTCGAAGCACTCGATTTGCTCGAAGAAAGAAGAAGAGAATCGAAACTCAGAGTTATGGCACACCAGAGGAGAATAGCTCGTCATTTTAACGCTAAAGTAAAGCAGAGAACCTTCCAAGGTGGGGATCTTGTTCTTAAAAGAATCATGACTGCAACTGGAGTACTCGGACCTAACTGGGAAGGACCATATATGATAAACCGAAAATTCTTAGATGGCACATTCGAGCTGAAAACAACGGACAGGATCCCACTTCCAAGAGCATGGAATGCTGTTCATCTCCGTCACCACTTCACCTAATGTTTCTCTCATATGTGTTCAAAATTGTAAATATCATGCATTGTAGATACCATGCAACGTTATTACAAGCTTTGTAAATATGAATGAAAGAAAATTGCATTGCTTTCCCAAATCGTACATTTGCAATTTTTTTGCTAAAAATCGATTTTGATTGCAGGTCATCAAAAAGAGACGCTAACCACATTATAACTCAACAAATCCTGGAAACCATTACAGCACATCCCCGATCAGGACAGCCCAAATGCCCAATACTTGATGCTTGAAAACATCATTCGCAATAAATTTGAAGATGTAGAAGCATAATGGTGCCAAAAAAGGGGATACCAGGAACGGGTCTGTCAAATGATGCGGTGTTAAAATTCCAAATGAAGTCGTAAGTTTCATCAAAGGGGCACCTTCTTAATTGCAAGGTTACAAGCCCTAGCTCTAGCATATCGTAGAAAAAACCGATAAATGAGCTAGCGTTTTCCCTGAGAAACCACGCGATAAAAAACCAAAGACCTCCCCGAAGGGCACCCAATCAATCGCCAACGCCATTAATACATGGCCGGATTGCAACAAATATTGGGTTTCTAAACCAAAGACCTCCCCGAGGGGCACTCGGTTAATCGTCGACGCCATTGATACATGGCTGGATAACGATGCAAACACTGGTATCTAAAAGACCTCTTCGGGAGCTTCCGCTCAGATGTTGGATCTTCCAAATCCAGCTATCGATTCTGGGTCTTCCAAATCCAGTTATTGACGAATTATAAAGACCCCAACCGGGGCATCCGATCATATGCCGGATCTTCCAAATCCGGTTAGTGATGGACCCAAAGCCCTTCTTAAAATGCGCCCTATAAATTCTACAAGTGGCTGAGTCATTTGGTCATAACGAATAACGGGTTTACAAATATTACCTCGAAAGAGCAGAATATATAAAATATAAGACCTCTCCGGGGGCATATGTTCAAATCTAATCTCCAAAGGGTTCGGATTACCGGGTTAGCGAGAAATAGGATTGAATACATAAAACACAAGACCTCTCGAGCAGGGGCACAAAAGCAGGAGTTCATCTCCATAAAAAGGACATAAGCAGGACTGACCAGATTGGAAAATCTGATCGTGATCATGCCAAGGTTTTCGACAATGGTAGAAGCATGTGATCAAGAGATTCCAAATAAAATCGGTCACGTAATGCCATGCTCAACCTTTAAAGTCATGACGAATTTTGGTATGGGGGCATTACCACCACATTAAAGGAATTCAACGATGCTTACTTCTTAAGACATACCACAAACTCATCATGACTTTAAAGTTAAAGGTTCGGCGTTTGCAAAGACTAACTTGACCAACAAAGTGGAACTCCGAAATAACAAAGGAAAAATTGATAACCTTGATACTGCGATAAGCATAGGGATGGTTATTCATAAAATCTCAAAAATTGCCTTAGTCAGAACCAAAGAAATCCATCAAAATTGGTCAAGCAAAGTACAACCAATAATGATTCGTGGCCACGATTGGAAAAAACTTACCGAAAGTGCCACGAGATCATTTTAGTACCAAGTATTTCGTTAACAAATGAATTGCAATGTAAAAGTTTTGTGTTGCAAACATGAAAAGAAAACAAGTACAGAATGCAAAACAGCAAAGTACGATAAAGCTCAAGTACAACAAGCAGAACACAGTTTCATTTCAGCAACACAGAATCAGATCACAGAATTGCAAAGTCAAGTATGAAGTATCAGACATAAAAGCGCGTAGAGTAACAAGCTTGAAAGTAGTAAGCGAGGGCCGGTACTCGCATATACAACCGGTCTAAATGTAGTGCATAAAAGGAAATGACAAGAAATAAGGAAAACCAGTTGATAGCATTACTTTTCTTTCCGTTCTTCGAGTCCCCAGACCTCAAAGTTGGTCCAACCGATCGATCCCCACCTTTGGCCACTACACCACTGGGGCTCTCCTAAGAAGATATAGTAACGACCTTTTCCTTCCTTTTCTTTTTCTTTGCAACCGTTGTCTTTCCTTTGCGGCTCGAGGGTGTTCCCCGTTTTCCTTGAATCTTAGTGTCTTTTGTTGAAGTTTCGTCAGTCTCAGTCTGCTCTAAATCCTCCTCACTTGCAAAATAATCGGCATCCTTATCTAAGTCAGCAATTGCACCAATCTTAGTATCCTGTGATCCCGGGGTCGTAGTGCCAAGCAAGGACTTTGATCGACGCTAGTCTATGAATTAGAAAAGCGCGACATTTGTAATAAATTCTGCAAGCATACAGGTGTGTAGCATACAGGTCGAACACAGGGAGGAAAGTTAAATTTTATTATTTATATGTTTCGTGGGCGTGTTAGACGAACTTTGGAGCTTGATTTTGCAAAACAAAACAAAATTAAAACTGTAATTTGATTCAGAACAGATCTAACTGAACCGACGATCAGATCACAATTTCAATGGAAAAGAAATAAAACTATGAATTAGATTTGAATCTAATCAAATCCAATTTGACCTAAGAAAATAATAAAAGCAGAAATTGAAATTGCAGAAATTGAAATAACAACAAGAATTAAAATTAGGATTTCCGCTGAATCTAATCAGACGGTAAATCACTAATGCAAATAAGTGCAAAATACAAATAGTGTTCTACCGAATCTAATCGTATAGACAACACTAGTTGCTAAGAAAACAAAAAAATGCAGAAAAATAAAAAGAGGAAGAAGAACTTTATTAGAGAAATGGAATAAGATATGAGATATCGGATACAAGGTTATTACAGGGGTATATATAGGGTAGATAGCCAAACCCTAACCCTAACCCTAATGGTAAATGGGCCTGGTCATTACACCACTAATTTGTTTACAATGAGAAACATAAATGGGCCTTAGATAAATAAAGCAAATTTGGGCCTTTTCTCTTTTTCCTCTTGCTTCCTTGATATTTCTTCATTGATTTGTGATGTGCAAAGCCTTTTTATCACTCCTTTTCCTGTCCAATAGCAACTAGATGTGATATCTTCATCTACAATTCTTCAAAATGCAAATACACAGCAAATTGAACTCTATTTCTCTACATTTCTGGTTGCATGCGGGCTGGGTTGGACTATCTGTAAAAATAACAAAACAATACCCAAGTAATATTTATTTATATACAAAAGATAAGATATAAGAGCATAAAATAAACACATTTCTATGTCAATCAGACTTGTCACCCGAACGAGGGGTATAGGATGGTGCAGGAGGTGTCGATGTCAGAACTGAGTCGGTGGTTATGGCTTCAGTCATCATAGTAGTAAATTCACCGGAAGGAAGCGTTGGTGTAATCAGACCCAGGGAAGATAGACAGTGAGCTAAGTTTGTGGTTGTACCAGGAGAAGAGAACAGGTAGTCTAAGTTTGGTATAGATTCAGCAACCTCGATTTTACCTATAGCTGTAAGACTCTCCTCAATATTCCTGCGTGCCTCGACCTCAAATCCACTTGCATCAGGGGTACCATCATCATCGTCACCTTCGCTTTTGTCTTTCTGAGGGTCAGGAAGAGCAGCGGGAGTCTGCGAACCAGAGGCCTCAGTGTCGACAGTGATCATATGAACCTCAACATTTGTATCTTGGATGGATTCTCCTGAACACCCGGCTTTGTCTTCAAGAAGGCCCCTTGTCGCTGCCAACTGAGCCTTTCCCACGACTAAAGCATCGCGGGATTCTGGATCTAGGAGGTCTTCGATGAGAACATCTTCGCTACGCCTTCCCTCATTAAACTCAAGAATTCACTCCCAAACAAGAGCCAAAGTGAACTCAATTTGTCTTCCAAAAAGCACAAGCTTCCTTTGTTCATGACACTGTAAACATAATAGTTAAACAGAGAAGTGTCGGCATTCAAGCGGGCCTCCTGGAGATCAGCAGTAGCTTTAAGTTTTGCTTCCTCGAGGGCCTGCTGTGTTGTGGAAAGAGTTGCATTTATGGAGGAAACCCTCTCGTGAAGAACGGTGTTTTCTTGTTGACGGGCAACAGAAGTGGTCTTTTCAATGGCTAATTGAGATTCAACAAATCCTTGTGCGGATTGAGCTTCTTGAAGTTGCGTCATTAGCGTACTTTCGTTCTATTTCGCAGCAGCAAGCTCATCCTTGAGTTTCTTGTTCTCCAGCTCTATGTTCGTCAGCTCTGTATCCTTTTGGGTGTGGGATGCGATGGTCCTCTCCTGTGACCTTATGACCCTGATCAGCTCAGCTTTATCACTTTCCAGAGTGGCAATTTGATCAACGTGCATCCCGTTAACTCTTTAAAGTTCGTTGGCGAATTTCCACCATGCACCCAGTTGCTTCTTAGTTTGGCTCTTTATCTTACTCAGTTTTACATCAAACTGGCTCTTGGTAGTTTCCAACTGACTCTGAGCCACTTCAAACTATGTAGACATGCTACCCTGCAGGTCGATCCTCTCAGATTCCAGCTTGGAAACCGATCACACAGGGCAAAACCAGCAGAACTGGGAATGAAGCAGGGTCTATTTATAATCGTCTCGAGATCAGCAGATGTGGGAGTGACTGTTGGAGGAACCAAAGATACTTCCTTGGTAGCATGGGGATCTGATATTGGGAAATCATCAGACTTATGGCGCTTCCAAGAGTCACTCTTGCCTTGACCACCCCCATTCTTCTTCCGATCAGCTTTTCTTTTCTTTTTCTCTATCGCCTTCCTTTTCTGTTCCTCCAGTTGAGCTTCACGATCCTCCCTCCATCGCCTCTGGTTGCTAGTCTCGGGAAGTTCTGGAATGGGTCGAGACTGATGGGTAAGTTGTGAATGCTGAGGAGGATCAAGTCGATGGGAATATCGCGGAGGACGAGATTTGTCAAGAAAGCGCTTTGGGTCTTGGCGGCTTATCACTTCATTAAAATCAGTCATGAGTGAAGGCTTCGGCATTGCCTTTGCACCTGAGGAAAGAGAAGAAATAAAGGTTTAGTGTTCGCCCTAAAGTCTGGGGCAAGCTTAAAGTAACAAAAAGCACAAAGCAATAAGCAGAGGTAGAAGTAAATGCATGTTTATGTGAATCTAACGATGAACCAGTTTTCGTAGTTTGTTTTACAGTCAACTGAACAATTGGGAATCCGATTGTATTTCCCGATCTTGTAGTTTGAGGTTTGGGAGGCTGAATGACAGTTTCACTATGGATAATATCCTTGGCTGAACTAAGATCGCCTAAGTTCACAAAGGTATCTGAAGAACTATCACCATGAGTCACCTGGACAATAGGACTTTTATCAGTCTTGTTTATGGTATCCTTAGAAGGAAATTCAACGTTTCAGGTTTGTATAGCCAGTGGATTAGGAGGATTCACTATTAAAGCTTTTTCCTTTTCAACACGCTCCATCTCCTTTTCAACCTGCTTATTGGTACCCTCACCCTGTTGGGGTTCGTCTTCCTCAACGATGGTAGCATAGCCTTCGGGGGTGTTTTACTACTGCCCGATGTATCCAAGAATTTCTTCAAAGAAGCCTTCGAGGCAGGTGCTTTAGTGGTGGTTTTTCCTGTAGACATCAAATCTAAGTCGAGATTGTGAGAAGGATTAAGTAGCTAGTATTGACGGAGAAAGTTCTCCGTGATTAAAAACCTCTTGCCCCTCTCTTTTTCGTCAACATTCCTTAGAGCGTCCAATAGGCCCTCCTCCATAACAAAGTCTGGGTTAGCAGGTGGAATTTCTGTATAACAAATAAGGAACATAAAATTCAGTATTTGAATGCAAGAAGGAATAGGAAGGTTCTAAACAAGAGAATCTTTACCTCCTTCCATCCATCTTCCACAGACTGTGTCGGGGCATCGGACGAAGCAATAATTCTCTTTGAATCCCTTGATATTGTCCTGTAATTCAGTAATGATCTTGGAGTGCCTCGCTTCCATGAACAGAATTGCTCCCGAGCCCTTTTTAAAGGTATAAAGGAAGCAGATTTCTTGGAAAGTGGGAAAACATTGCTTAACCCTCAAGAGTACACATAGATCAGTTAAAATGGCATGTCCATTCGGGTGTAGCTGAGTGGGGGCAATGGCTAAGTGTTTAATAACCATTAGAAGGAAAGGATTAAAGGGTGGAATAGCCCCTGAATTTAGCATTTGGCGGTTAACGGTGACAAACCCTGGGGGTGGAGAATCTGCAAATTCATTTTCCTCCGGGGATTTGGCATCATCCTCAGAGATCTTAAATTTAGCACACAAATTTTCATAGGCCCGCTGGTTGAGTTTTGTTGCTTTCCTTTCATTGGACGGTAATATAATAGGTTTTGGCACATGAAATTCAAGGGAAGCCTCAGATCCTGGGGTGTTGGCCATTTTGGTCGTAGTAGAAGTTCTGGATTGAGCAGGATCAGATGTTCCTTCGATTTGATCGCGCAACTGTTTTCGAGTCAGCATCTTATAACATATAAGTGTACTTTTTCCTAAAATAAGAGGCGTTATACGTAACAACACAAAAGCAGGGTTTGGATTCTGTAGCAGATTTATCAATTTCTAGCTATAATTCAAACCAATATTTGGCTAATCAATTTGTGCAGGAAGTGTATGATTAAGCTAAAATAATCTTTGAAAACACTTCCGCGCAAATGTGTCGTTCAAATATAAATCATGAAATGCTATGTATAACCCTCCAAAAATATCTAATTGACTTGATATTGACATGGGCAGTCTATAGCAGAGTATAGCGGCCCAAAATGTTTGAATGTATTGCAGGAATATTTGGCTTAAGGTTCATAATCAAAGAAGATTGTTGAATCAACCAATACCAAGCTAGACAAACCGGTCGGTATCAGATGTATCCAACCGACCGGCACAATTTGATTCAACATCTAACGATCGGTATCAGATGTATCCAACCGACCCGCATAGTTTGATCCAACATATACCGGCCGGTATCAGGTTCCATCTGAGCGACCGGTACAAACCCAGTTTCTGAACGGCCGGTATAAATCTTGTTTGGTACCGACCGGTCGGTCCAATTTAGTCCAACATATGACTGATCGGTCAGTACCAGGTTTCATCTAACCGACCGGTATAAATCTTGTTTATACCGACCAGTACAAAATGTATATAACCAACCTGATGCCGACCGACCGGTGCATCTGATCACCATCGGGTATTGCGATGAAAGCCAAATGTGCGTTCTACAAATTCTGACAACATGCAAAGCAAGTAAGGGTGCTATTCATGAGCAAGTTACATGCAAATTCAACTAATTCTACATGTGAAGAACAAAATCAACATCAACATTGACATTGCCAAAGCTATAAGACCATAGGGTTTTCAAGACACGCATATCATCAAACACCATACGGACATTGAACAAAATCAAGATGTTAAGAGCCAAATTTCACAGCAAAACACTCATTTACAATCATGGGATTACAACAATTGTGCCCAACTTCATTTCAATGCAATTCAATACCAAAACAGTCGTGCCATAAATCTAAACTCATCAAACCGTCGCTCTAACCCCAAAGTAATCACATTCAAACCCAAGTATCGTTGTTCTTGGATGAAAAACGTAAGTTTCAGAATTGATCGATACCTGTAGTCAGTTAAATCAGAGTGGTTGTGGCTGATTTGGATCCTCTGAGTGCTTAGCGGGTTGAATGCAGGCGAGATCTCGAGAAGAGTGGACGAAGAAGATCTTGAGATGCAAATCGACTGAGCTTTAGTTGAAAGAGATCTGGAATTGCGGTGAAATCAAACCTCTTTTAATTTTTTGCCGCCATTAAAGAGGAGCATTTGGTTGGTTCAATGTTGTGAAGAGAATACGGAAAAGAAGTGGTCAGGAGTTTAATTTAAATAGACCTTAATAGATCGACCGCCCCAGTTCACTAAGGTCGCCCGGTCCAGCCCGATACCACCGACCGGCCCAACTCGCTATGACCGCTCGGTCCTGCATCTTCTCCAGCAAACTCGACCGTCCAGCTCCATCTGTCGGTATGATTCTTTTACTCGTTTCGGAGTCAACAATTTCCATAAATGAAAATTGTAAACCCCGAGGGACAAATGTTATCCATCAAGAATCATCTAAAAGAATCGAAGGATTAAAGTTGTGATGGTTAGTTGGGTAGTGAAGAGTGGAGACCTGGTCGGTCGGTTAGCAAGAAGAAGTACCGATCGGTACTATATGACTACACCAAGAAGGTGCAACATAGCTTAGCCCAATGGAGGGCCATCGATCGGTCAGAATGCAAGCATACCGGTCGGTCAGTAAGAAAGGGCACCAGTCGGTATTAAAAGACTTTATCAAGCATGCACAGTGTGACACTGAAGGAGATACCGGACGGTCTGAACCCAAGCGCACCGGTCGGTCTGAATCCAAACATATCGGTCAATTGGTCACAAGCCTAGAGCAGAGCAGCCCCAGGTGAAAGTAAAGAGAGACTCACCCACCGGTCGGTCAGAGGCAAGGCACATGGACCGGTCTCCCTGGAGCAATATACCTTATTCAAGCATTATACTACTGGTTAGTCTGGGGACGGACGACCGACTGGTCATGATGCAGAGCCCACAGCAGTTCATTCACACAAGAAGAGGAAAGAGCTATACCGACTGGTCGGTCCTATTTCTGACCGACCGGTCCTCCAGACAGCTATTGACAGCCTGGCTTCTGGATAGCTGTTGTCAGGCTGACTAGTGGCAATTCCGTAAATAAGATTCTGACCGACCGATGGCTCTAAAGGCTATATCACTCCATTTCTCCACTCCTATAAATAGAGCTCCAATCCCACTTTAATGGGGATCGAATCCTTGGACCCCGAAGGGCTGTTAAACTCAATTTTCAACTCTTACTTAGTGATTTAGTCATCTCTAATCATCTCAAAGTGAAGATCTAACTCAAAATCCATCATGAATATGTGTGAATTCATCGAAGTTCGTATGGAAGTCTAGATTGGATCTACCGCTTGCTATACTTGAAGGATCTCATAAACTTTCTCTAATAATCTCTACCAAGTTCTAAGAGAGTGCAATGATGAATGTAATGAGAGGATTTGTTTGTTTTGTAATTCTAAGTGCAATAATGGAATCGCTATTCAAAGTGGATGTAGATCGCATTGATCGAACCACTATAAAACATTGTGTCTCTTTTATTTGTATTTCTTTTGTTGATTGGCTCCACATTTCACAGTTTCAAGTATTTGTGAAGTACTCTTAGTGCTCTTGGTGTTGATTCCATTTTTGAAATCAACACTTATTAAAGTCAAAATCTGAAACCCATTATATTATAGTTAATTTTATCAAAATGATTGAGAATCAGTTTGAATGCATTGTAAAAAAATTCCAAACTGATGGTGGTTTAGACTTTAAACCACTAAGTAAATTATTTCAAACTAAAGGAATAATTCATCGTATTACATGTCCTTACGCATCTGAACAAAACGGTCTAGTTGAAAGAGAACTTAGAAATATAGTAGAATCAGGCTTAACTTCACTTGGCACAAGCATCATTACCTCTTAAATTTTGGCTAGAATCATTTAATTCTGCTGTGTATCTAATAAATAGAATGCCAACTAAGTTATTATACGATATAAGTCCTCTAGAAAAGTTGTATAATGTTAAGCCAAATTATACCAATCTAAAGACATTTGGATGTCTATGTTTTCCTCACTTAAGACAATATAATTCAAATAAATTGGATTATAGGTCTAGACCATGCACTTTCATAGGTTATTGTACCTGTAACGAACCAGTAGATTCGTCATTTTTAAATATACGAAGTTAATCAAATTATAATGTTTGAATGAGTATTTATAACGTTGTTTTTCGTTCTGTGAAATTCAAACCTTTATTTCTTCAAATAAATATTTTCAAGTCAAAACGTGCGAATAGTCGACGTTGTTATCCCTTATCCGTGTGTGTGTATTAACAAGTATATCATTTGTTATCTTTACATAAGAAAAGAAGTGGTGCGGGTTGCCAAAAAGGAGTACTGCACGGCATCCGTATATGAGATTTGCAGACAACACTGGAGCTCGTCAGCAAGGGAATTCGGAAAGCTTTGGGTGAGAACCGTTAATTTAATCATTTATTTTAAATTAATATAGACAACAGGCTATAATTTATTGGTAATAAATTGAAGCAAAAGTATAATCATTGATTTGAGGGAATAAAAGGTAAGAAATTGAAGCGAAAGTATAATCTTCGATTTGAGGGAATAAAAGGTAAGAAACTGAAGCGAAGTTATAATCTTTGATTTCAAAGAAGAGATAAGATGATAATGATATGTATGAAATTTAAGTAATTCAGATTTTGAGTTATATATGAATTGATAACTATTTGGAAGGAGATTTGAATCGAAAAGCCTGTGTAAACCAGAGCTACTGTTTTAAAGTACGCTTGTTACTTGGAAGACCGGGATCAAATAGATGTTCGAAAACCATTCCAAGTAATAATACGACGTTATGAAACAATTCAAGACTCGGTAAACGACGAATGAAGACCGGGAATATTTGAATTTGTTTAGATTGATTGTTGATTGATGTCTCGGTTAGGTAGGCCACCGATACGAGGTATAAGTTACATGAGACCTAAACATATTTAAGTATTTTCGGGATGTTGTTCCGTTCAGACCCAGAACGGATTTGTATGGATGGTGTGTCTGACATTGAAATTGACCGCATAGCACTGATTTCCGTTAATGTATATTGGATTTGTGGCAATATATTATCCTCGTCTCTAAGTCATATGAACTTAGAGGGTATGCATTGATTGAAATCAGTGACATGTCGTGAATTGTCAATGTGGCATATCCAAGTTATGAAACGAGCTAGTGATGATCAAAGAATAGCTTATCGAAGCATCGCTTTGTGTATGACGTGACATCGACAAACCTCACACCCCGGATTGATGAGAAACTGGCGGTTAGGTTTTATACTCGTATATGAATTGATGATGAAGCTGTGCAGCGGTGGGAAACCACTTATGAACCTGGGGAAGTTGGGTATGTTCGGGGGGCCTTGTCTGGTCGAAAACCGTTGATCTGCCCTGACGATGTGTAGTTGGTGTCCGCGTATGGACGAAAAAGCCGTGAGACACTTCGTTTTGTATCCCTGATTGATCTTTCATGTCAGGAATCATCAAGTTGGAAATTCAATCTCCAATACGAGACATACGATTTTGGTTTGTGTATATATATATATATATATATATATATATATATATATATATATATATATATATATATATATATATATGGCGACATAATATTAATGGTATTATGCTGTCTAGGATTAATACATTTATTTGCGAAATTTGTTTTCCACACTATATGATAGTATTAAAAGAGGATTTTCACTTATGAAAGCACGTTTGGTTATCACAAGATAAAACTCGCCCATCTAGTGTGTGCTTGCATTGTGTGATATGGGACGAGCTTATGATAGCTTCATTTTTTCCAAAGTCATGACGAATTTCGATGCACTGGAATTCACATGAAGTAAACTCGTTCCGCGTTAGCGGCGTGGTCCGGTGAAATCTCCTAACTTAAAATAAACCTAATAATACCTGTTTTGAGTTCTCACACCAGTCCCACGACTGACCTGGAGTTTATTATTCCCCACCTAAACTCTGGATGCCCATTAATTTCCACACGAGCAGCTAGTGGTTTAGTTTGCAGTTATAGATCGTTGGAGCAGGATTCAGAGCGCTTTCAGAGTTGGAGTCCACGCTAGAGTTTGGAGCTTCTGCTATATCATAAGGTTCTTCCGCTAAGAGTATATTTTCTTTTCTTCCGCTGTATATGTTGAAACTCTGATATTCTGTATAACTCTGATGTAACATTGTATTTTGCAATGAAAAGTTATGTTATTTTGTCGACCTGACATTTTGACCGTCTCAAATCGGTATTTAAACCAACTTAAAACGTTCAAGACGCTAGATTGTTATTGGCTTACACGGTTTAAACAGAATTAATACAAAATCACACAGTACAATAACTGCAGCGAAATAAAATTTCATATAAAACCAGAGTTGTATACAATATTTGCACAGCGGAAAAGTTGTATAATGCATACATGAATTTTTAACTGAATAAAATTTACATTTTCGTTGAGCTTAGCGCGCACGAGCGTCTCCACGTCTTCTCCAGTTTGCGAGCTGATATCTCTAAACCTGGAACACTTGGGGCCTGACCCGAGTGTCCCATGCAAAATACACAAAACAGCCGAGTCAGGATTAAACTTATTTTAAGTCAGTAAACTTCGGTAAACACATAAATATAATTAGTTTAATCCCAACGTTTTTTTTTTGGGTTTGAGTAAGACCATTAGTGAACTGCCGAAAATCATAGTAAAGAAACAAGGGGATGTGGCAGCATGTGTAAGCAACCACCAATATCAAAGAGAAGCTTATAAAGGAAAATCGCTACACTAATTACAAATGGAAAAAATGGGGTTATGTCTTCTCTTATATATTTCCATTGGACTTTAGTCATACCAAATCCAGGTTCATAACGCATGCAGCAAATATTTGTTCAAAATAAAGTAAGATGCAGTTGACATGCAAATAAGACAAATTGAATTATGAATGCGTGATTTCTTTTATTCTAAGGCAATCAATGAATAGACTAAATGCAAATAAAACAAATGCAAATAAAACAAATGCAAATAAATATAGTTGGACCAATACGTGCACTTAAAATGAATTGAATCAATGCATGCAAATGAAATGGATTGAAATTAATTTTATGCCAATGAAATGAATTAATTGCATGCAAATGAATTAATTATTGTATGTGTGACATTTTCCTAAATCAACAATAGGATGGCCAAATGAAAATAAATGAATTAAATTAAATGCATGCATATGAATTGAATTGATTACCGCATGCAGATCATAAAATGTGCGGATACTACAAATACATTACAAATTTTCTTTAGCTATGGGTTTCTACTATGAAGTAATACCTCAGAAAAAGGTAGAAGACTACTCATCACATGCAGCAAAGGTGAGAGTCCATGTTCAAGGTGGATTTTTTTCCCGAAATTATGAACTGTCACAGCTGCATCCAATATTGAGGACAAAGTAGTTGGAAATAATGCTACAGCAAAACCTAAATGTGTATACCCTTTTTTTTTTTAAAAACAAGCCAAACAATGAACATGCGTATACAAAAGGGTAGAAGGCCATTTAAAAATATGCAGATAGGAGGACAGACTGTCCATACATGTGAATGGCCATTAGGACTAAAATCCTAAGTTTAGTTCAGGTATTCTTTCTTCAAAGTGGACAAATGGTAAGAAACAAGTAATAGGGTATAACGTGGGTTCATAAGATGTCCCTTTAATTTTGTATATACTGACATGCAACTCAAAACAAAGTGGCCAAAACTTAACTGCTCGGAGCAACTATTCCTGGTTCCAGATACAATGATAAAACAGCCAGCGTGTATGTGCATATATAGATCTAAATGTCATGGTTAAGTCATATATTATGTGTTCTTTGTGCTAGTGCTCGAAAGGCCAACAAGTTCCCATAAATGTTATGCATGCGTGAGTTATTAGGCTTCTCCATCTAACAGCAACTTTAAACCAAACAAAGCTAACAAGGTGATAGCACTTTAAACCCAATTAATCATACTTGGTAAAGCCGAAGTTTCGGACTTGAAAACGGTTTAATCGTAAGAAGACTTACATTCGGTCGATGAGGCGAAGCAAGAGCTCGGTGTGATGCTAACAGATGGCGGCCCAAGGAGCAGGAGCTAAGACCGGTATAGATGACCGTTGTGCTCGCTCGGCAATGATAAGCGGTGGCGCATGCTCTTGGAGTCTAACTAGTAAGTGAAGCGAGCCGAAATGCGTTGCCTTTGGCTGTTGCAAGCCTCGCCCCACTACAGTGACTGGGCGGAGCTTCTCCTAGCGATCGCCAGAGGCAGCAAGAAGGTCGAAGCCAACCGAGGGGAAAAGTGCGGATTTTGGTCGGAGTTCGACGAGGAGGAGGATCCGCGAGAGTTTCAAGTTGCGCTCTCGGATCTGAAACAGCAAGTCACTGGTATAGGAGCTGTGAAGAGGGCGGCACATACGGTGGAGCTGAAGAAGGTGGAGCGACGGTGGTGGAGGAATGAACTGATTTGCTGCTGACATCAGTGGCCATTTTTGGATTCAGGGAAGTTTGGATTTTGGGGAAAAATCAATTTTTTTTTGGCTGAGAAAGTAAAAGAGGGACGGTGGAAATTGTTTTGTGGTGGAAACAACAGAGGGGTACGCCCTTTTAACACAGAAGAGAGGAAACCAAAGGCAGAGCAACAACGTGTCCTTCATGCAAAGTGGGGATGGACAAGTGTTTTTACATTTTCAGCAGAACTCACACAAGTGTCAAAACTCAAATTTTGTTTGAGCGTTGCTGAACAAAAGGAGCATGGCTGAATGTTACCAGGAAAGGTTTGCACAAAATAAACAAGACCTGGTTGAACAAATCCTTACTCATTAGACTGAACACGGCTGAAAATGGAAACAACATTGTTTTTTACTCCGAATTCTAATTCCAAAATCTTACTAACCGGCAAATTAAATTAAATGCGAACGCCGTAATATGTGTATTTCATTTTACGCTCTGTTTCTATGTTCATTTCGTCTAACGTACCTCAAATTATACTTCATGTTTGGTTTCACATAAAATAAATGAATACTGTTTATATTTTAAAAATCTAATTTCTTTTTAAGTCAAATTGTGAGATGAATATTTCAAGGTTGTTAAATTCCAAATATTTCAACAATCTCAAAATTTGTTAATATTGGTTGGGCGAATAACCGTTCATTTGAAATCCAGTTCACAATAACAAGGTATTATAATATTGATTGGGCGAATAACGATCAAGTAGAAATAGATACTTCTGGTATAGAATCGGTAAATACCATTGTTTACAAAAATAAATTTGAGTTGAAGTAGACAACAAAATTTAGAATACTATAATCTGTCAAATACAAGTAATGTAGTCAAATGTAGCATGTTAGGCATAAATCAAAGGAGTACGAACAAAACGAAGAACATAATATATAAGAGCTACATACAATTAATTCAGTACCAGATAAAAGAGTCGAGTCAAAGTTTAATAATATACTTATAGTAAAATGATTAAGTAAAAATATAGTCAAGACGGAATACAACTAAATAACCAAATACAAAATTAAAAGCTAAAACATTATATAGATTTGTTAAATACAATATAAAAGTCACAAACTTAGTACAAACAGAAAATAACTAAATACAATAAAACCGTAACCAATGCAACAAAATCCAAACTCTAAGTTACGACAACGTTCATATTAAAATTAAAAGAATGCAAAGCTACATGTACGAATAAGTTTTAAAACGTTTGTACATTACAAAAGGATAAATTTAGGAGTAAACTCAACTACATTAAAAATAGATGCATTCCAAATCTTATGTCAAAACTCAAATATATACATTTTCATCAATATCAAATTTAACTTAGTCAAAAATAGAAATTTCTAATAAATTTAAATTATCTAACAAATGTTAATACGTTCTGTTTAACATATATATATATATATATATATATATATATATATATATATATATACACACACACACACACACACAAATTAAATCTACTGTCGAATCTGAAGGGTGGGGTGATATTCTCAACATATCATAAGTATGATTTTAAAAATAACTCACATGTTTTTCAAAATTTAATTCTTTAATTGAGATTCTTTTCTAAAATATATCTTCCAGTTTATTGACAAATAATTCAGCTTGCACTTATTGCTTACTATCCCAGTTAAGTATGTGTTCAATTTAACTACCGTATTCGGTCCTTTTAGCATTCACAAAATTTTAAATTTATTTTGCGCCACTTGTTAAATATATAATATAGTCTCATCATTTTGAAATTCATTTGCAAAAATTGATTTATACCCTACAACCATAAAGATGTCACAAAACATTATCTAGAAATTTCCGTCCCAATTTCAAATTCATTGTTGATTTCCAAACCAATTCGATTTCATTTTAGTTCAGCTTGATTCAAATATCCCTTTTTATTTCATATTCGAAAACCAACCTTTCAAAACTTCTAATTTGATTTGGATTTATATGCCGCACGTGTCGCTTTTCGATCGAATTTTCTTACTTATTTTACTTGGACCAAAATTGCTCAGATCGAAATGCATACTTTACTAAAATTGTTTGTGTAAAATAGTAAGATTTTAAAAACATAAGTTGGAATAAGCAAGCTGAGTAAAAGATAAGGGAAAACTTCACAAATTGTAAACCAACCAAAATAGTTATGTACATGATAACTTAGGAAACATAATTAGGTATAAGTAAAATAATTTAAGTAAAACAGTAAAATAGATATGTTATACAAATAGTAGATACAAAGAAATTGAAATAAACAAATAGCTTAAATTAAAATACTATATATTGTTAAATACAAGTAACTAGGTTAAAAGTAAAATGTTAGCGATAAATACAAAGAAGCTAGAAGAACGAAAATAATAATTTATAAAAGCTACGTACAAATAATGTAGTACAAGATAAAAAAGGAGTTTTAGATACTATATTTACAAAATGTTAAATACAAGTAATTTAGGTAAAACTAAGACTAAATAATTAAAGGCAATTTAAAATGATTAAGACAAAATCTGAAATATTATAAAAGTACAAATAATTTAGTCAAAAGTACCAAGCTAGGTATAAAGTGAGTAATTTCAGTAAAGTAATTTAAGTAAAACCATAAATAGCTAAGTAGTATTAGCTTGAAACAATTTGCAAACAAGATTACATTTTAAAAATAAAGATAGAACATATTAAAAGTAATTAATACCGATTTCAATCTGATCCGAGTCAATTTCAGTACTGTTTCAGCTCTTGTTCCATCCATCGTTTTCGAAGCGAGCATCGTTAAAAATCCGCTTTGTCAAGTTTCAAAGTACTTTCAAAATTCTCACTTAGTATTGTCTTGATTTTTTTCTTTCAACAAAAAATAATTTATTGGAAGATTTTAACACTTGGAAAACCATTTCATTTATTACCTTTATATTTTCCTTACTAATTCCGGACATTTGACGATCGATTTCGAAAATTTTTACCGCAAAGTTCTTGAGTAATAATTTCAAAAGGAATTTTTATTTCCCAAGATACTTCTTTAAAATATTTTATATTCAAACTTTCTTCAAAGTATTTATTTTCTTCAAAATCTCTTCCAAAATACTTTATCACTACCAAAATTTATTTTTCGAAATTTCTTTCATTTTTTTTCCTTTTTCCTTTTCAAGATCCGCTAATTCTAGCATCAATTCCGCTCATTCTAAGGTATTTCTACCTTATCTCTAATGAGTTTTCAAACCGAATAAGCCAAGCTTTGTATGAAACCAAAGCTCTGAATTAATAACATACCCAACTTCCCCAG
The DNA here is from genome assembly GCA_030737875.1 of Allium sativum. Classification (NCBI taxonomy): domain Eukaryota; kingdom Viridiplantae; phylum Streptophyta; class Magnoliopsida; order Asparagales; family Amaryllidaceae; genus Allium; species Allium sativum. Next base: position 9,121,712 of record CM060912.1, read on the forward strand.
GTTCATAAGTGGTTTCCCACTGCTGCACAGCTTCATCATCAATTCATATATAAGTACAAACCTAACCTCCAGTTTCTCATCAATCCGGGGTGTGAGGTTTGTCGATGTCATGTCATATGCTTCGATAAGCCATTCTTTGATCATCACTAGCTCTTTTCATAACTCGGGTATGCCACATTGACAATTCACAACATATCACTGGTTTCAATCAATGCATACCCTCTAAGTTCATATGACTTAGAGACGAGTATAATATATTGCCACAAATCCGATATACATTAACGTCAAATTCTTTTAATTTAAAATATTCTTTTCACAAAATATAGGACTTCATATTCATTCTCATTTCAAATATCATGTCTTGTTGAAAAGGTTACATTATCAACTAGTCGAAAGAAAAACTCTTGAAACATTTCTATAAAAAATACCATCACGCTTCCTCTACGCACTCTGATTAAGCATATGTATGTTTCAAACTTGCATTATTCCAAATTTTAGTCCAAAACGTTAAAAAGAATCCAATTCAAATTTTCGGAACCAAATCCTCCAAATTAATATTTCAAAATCATATTTTTCCCGTATAAGTTGGATTTTATATTTCAAACACTTTCAATTCTCATTTGTAGCGGTTCCATTAGCATAATATCTTGAATAAATAGAAGTCCTCTTAGTTAAACTCAAATCTTGGTTTCATTCGACACACGACACGAAAGGGTATACATACATGGATCCTGTCAAGTCGAGATGTATAAACAGAAGATTGATATCAAAATGAGCGTCACAAAGCATGACGGTTCAATCAAAAATACTGATCCAGGCCTAAGATAAAGGGTATGAATGAGATTACACAAGAACGAACGGTTCGAGCGATGTAACTACCCTAAGCCAGGACGGAAAATCAATTGCACACTAGGATACAAGTATTGCAGTTCAATCATGGAATACTCGGTTTTTTTTCTTCACTAATTTTTCACTTGAGTAATTCTGATTTCAAAATCTCATTTTCTTTGCCTCTCAAGCGATTACTTATTTAGTAATTTACGTCCAATTCAACCATTTTCATTACACTTTAATTTCTTTCCAAATCAAAATTTTCCGAATTAACTACATCCTTATGAATCTTTCATAAAGTTTCGAAATCTTCCATTTCAATTATCCTGAAATTTTCAAATTTTTCTTTTATTTCCCTTTATAATTCTGAACATTCAGCGAACGACTTCGAGAAACCTTTACCGCAAAGAGCCTAAAGAAGTTTATTTTCGAAAATATTTCTTTAAAATACTATTTCCAAATCTTCTTTAAAAATACTTTATTTTCGAAAATCCTTTCAAAAATATTTATTCTTCGAAATCCGCTGATTCTAGTGTCAATTCCACTTTAAACCAGATAAGCCAAGCTTTGTATGAACCAAAACTCTGATACCACTCTGTTATGACCTGGCATTTTCCCGTCCCAAATCGGTATTTAAACCAACTTGAAACGTTCAAGATGCCAGATTGTTATTTGGCTTATACAGTTTAAAATAGAACAGACACAGAATCACAAAGTATAATAAAGAGGAATTTTTTTTTCATAAAATATCAGAGTTGTATACAGTATTTGTACAGCGGAAAATTTTATAAAACGTGTACATAATTTCATACATAGCTTCAAAGAACAAAACTTTACTTTTGTTGAGCTTAGCGCGCATGCGTCGTCTTTGCGTTCCTCTCCTGTTTGTGTGCTGACACTTCTAAAATCTGCAACGCTCGTATATGACCCGAGCGTATTGCATAAAAAATACAACAAACACTCGGATCAGGATTAACACTATTTCAAGTTAGCACACTTCGATAATCACATAATATAATTAGTTTAATCCCATAATTTGTTTAAATGGTTGGAGCCTCGTAATTCAATGAACTACCGATAACATTAATAATGAGCCGGAATATTTGTATGTATAAACAGAAGAATAGGGCAGCGGAAAGAGATGAATGGCATGGCGGGTCTAAATTTGATGCAACACCGTATGCACAAATGAAATCCGATGGCAAGCAGTAAACACAAGACTGGATGACATACAAAGACATTCCCCATGGAAACCAAACCTGTGGTAATGCAAAAATGAAATCGAATAACTATATAAGTTGGGTCTAACACCTTATTACGGTTAACAATGGATAGCAAGAGTGGTAGTAGTGAGGCATATCATTTTACTAATATCAATTAACGTGCATGGAAGTGAGATGGTATACCCACCTGTGCATGCATGTGCCAGAAAAGGGAAAATACTCCATAGTTAAAAATATCAAGGGAGGAAAAATGGCAGTCAACGTTTCGCATAAAGGGTGCAGCATGAAAATGCTACAGTACCAATTTCCAAGATCATTGTAAAGACAGTAATTCTAATGGCAATAGAGAGAAACTCACATCAAAATGGTCATAACGCAGCATATAGGTGGCATGTGAAACAGGTGCATTATGTAAATTTTAAATACAGTCAATTTATCTAACGAAGTATTAGTTTACTTAATGACCCCCTGATGTGTCCAGCTGGGGAAAGATCATGCTGAAAAAGTGTCAGCACTATGTGGAACTTGTATGCAATATTAATGGGGGAAACACTCATGGATATGCGGAAAAAGGTTTGCACTTCTCAATATGAAATTTACTTATATAATAGTGTCAGAAAACAATCTGCATCAATGCAGCAAGTTTCGGTATGGGTATTAACAGGGTACATGTGAAGGTTAATGCCAAAAATCCATACAGTCCAAGTTTCTCAGTTTTGCAAACAATATGTATTTGAACTGAAACAGCATGAATCATGAAATGTAAAGTCCAAATGTCCGACTTCCGAGACAAGCTGTGGTCGTATTCGTAGGGAAACTTCATTTGTTTAAAAGAGTAGAATCAAGCACTTATGCAGCCAAATGCCGAAATAGAAAATAACATGCACTGGTAAACCCAACTCTAGTCGATCAAAGCAATGATAGAAGAGCAGTAAAAACAACCCAAACAATTTATATTTAGTGGAAACCAAAGTCTGACAGCTTGAAAACAAAGTTAATCAATCGTGAGCGAACTCACCTTGAACCGCGAAGAAAAGGAGCGGAAACAGCGGTGACAGAGGGAGGAGGCGGAGGCTTCGGGCATCGAGGAGGCCGCTACTGATTTCGATGGCAACAGCGATAGTTGGAGACGAACCAATATGAAAGGACGAGAAGTAAGAAGGGTGGAGATAGCCCGAGCGGAGGTCAGAGCAGCCGTGACGCTCCCTGGTGGCGATGGCGAACGGAAAGGCGATGGATTTGGCAGGCGTTCGAAGGCCATGGAATCAATTTTGGGATAAACGATTTTAATTTTGGGGATTTTGATGGAGGAGGAAACAGCTGAAGTAAATAAATAAAAGGGGTCGGTTGAGTTAAAGGAAAACAACGGTGGAAAAATTTAAAAGACAGAGACACACGTTCAAAAGAGGACAGGCGTGAAATTAACGGAGGGCACGATACAGAACAAGGGACGCGTGTAGACAAGGAGGACACGCAGTGCTAATTCCTGAACCAAGCAAACAAGTGTCGAATTTTTTTCTAGATTTAAACAAGTGGCAAAGCATTGACTTGTCAACGAAAAATGAGAGATGGACGGGTAAAAGGACTTCTCTTAACTTAAATTACAAATTAATCTTCAGCGTTTATTTTAGTTCTGACGTTAAATACCCAAACAACTCAAATTTGTAATTACGTTAAATTTCGACAAAACATTTACATTGATATTTATTTTTACAAAGCATTTCATTTTAAAAGAAAAGAGTACGTTCCAAAAAAAATCGCTAAAACCTAAATTTTACGTCGAAACCCACATATAAACATTTATTTTAACGTCAAATGTAAATTAAATTTACATTTTAAACGCCAAAGAAGGGGGGTAACTTGAAACAAATACATTGTGCATACATGGAACTACTGGGAAAAAAAAGATTTTTCATAAATTTTTACACTTGGTAAACAATATAGAAGAACACGTATGGAACGGATAGGAAATGTTGGACATGCGGTAAAAGCTTAGATGAGAAACACACCACGCGTCTCTACCTTTCTTCCTTTATTTCCTGTTCTTTTTGCTCTCCTTTACCCTTTCTTCTTTGTTATTCAACAGACCGAGCATTTGAATAAAAATCTCGATCTCCTATCCCCTTCAAAATCGAACGGAATAGAAAACGAAAGAGGCTGAGACCCTCTTCTTCTAACCCAAATCCGATACCATCTTCACCTCCAAACCGCTCGCCCATGGCCACCGCACTTCTTCCTCTTTGTCCAGTCGCATGCGCGCCCTCCCTTTCCAATCCACCGATGTTAATCCCCTCCTACTCGACGACTGCGCAACTCTGATCTAGCGATTGCCACCTGCAACCAGCCGAGCGTACCCCGACAGCAACCAACCGCCCTTGCTCCACTCAAAAACCCGAAGTCAGAGTCGATCTTCTTCATTGCGTCACCTGCCAGATCTGTGCACTCAACATCGCTCAGACAATGCCCACCAGAAGCAGACCTGGCCATCAACTGAACACCATTCGCCAATTTCCAAATCCGAGACCATGCCTTCTTCGATCTATTCGGAAACCTTTTACTTCCTCGGTAAGCACTCCAAATGCTCGGGTAAATGTTTGAAAGGTTGTTGAATTGGTTTCGGGCTTGCGATTTGGGGGCTGGTTGATGTAGGATTAAGTTTTGGGGCTGGTAATCTCTGCCTTGCCCGACTATCAGGTCATAGGGGTGAGTTTTACTTCAATTATCAAATATATTCGTTCGCATGTCGCTTAAACATCAATTTTGATTTGTTGTCTTGATTACTTCTAGTTGGAATGTGCTCATACGTTTCAATAGCATATTTGTGTACATATGTATATGTGTATACAGATTTGTTGGATGCAATGCAATATTATGTCGTTGTTGGACTATCAAGTCTCATCCTCGGATTTTCTGTCAATTTTGTCATCTTCGTCTTTGAGCCTCGAAAGGTGAGTTTCTACTCACTCACAGACTAATATTTTTATTAAGTGAATTAAAGATTTGAAATGTTAAATGAAATGTTAGTTTCTCTAGAATTGTTTGCTTCGTGATTGTGCACGTGCGACACACACTATTATATCATATGACACAATATGGATGTATGTTTGACATGTTATGTTTATTTTTCTCATCATGCAAGTTCCCCCTTAAAAATCACGTAAATTCGTAATTAAATACAAGAAGTAATCATCATCAAAATCATACGTTAAAATCCACAAAAAAGCACCAAAAACCAAAAAAACGAATGGCCTGCGAAACAGCAGTATTATGCATCAAAAGATACACTTATTTGTACATAGTTTCATACATTCATGCATATATTTCAATGATGCATCAAACTGCAGTATAAATGCATATATATATATAAATATATATATATATATATATATATATATATATATATATATATCAAAATCCCCCCTGGACAAACAACAAGACAAAGAGTGGTTCAGATTTAATATTAGAAAAGACATCTGATGGCTAACAATGTGACACCTCAACAGCCGTTAGAATTAATTGAATGAACCCATGTTTGGAATGTTTTGCATTCATCTTTGGAATGCATGCCCAGATTTAATTCACAGTATTTATTTATTATGGCATCTTTTTCATCTATTATTTTAATTAAGTTCATTATTTTCTCAATTTCTTTCAACAATAGTCTTTAATGCATATGTATTTTCGGTAGGCTACGAATACCTTGGTATTATGTTGCTAGATTAATTGCATGGTAGCACTGGTGCCTCCTGTTAATTTGTTTTCATAAATATATTTCCATTTAGGTTTGATTAATATATGGTTATAAGTATTCTAAATCAATTTACTATTCCTACTTTAAGCAGTCAAACTAGGCAGCCATATATATAGATGATGGCATTAATGAAAATAATGCCTAAATCAGTGTTATTACTTTGGGTAAGACTCTTGTTAATTGGATAAATATTTCCTTAAGTTTACATTTATTGGCATGTGGATAATCCACTTCATTAATGCAAATGAATAATGTTTTCACATATATAGTTATACAAAATCATTTTATTTTAAATTTTCAGCCATTCATACCATACATCTTTGGAATGCATGTGACCTTATAATTCACGGTATTTATTTATTATGGCATCTTTTTCATCTATTATTTTAATTAAGTTCATTATTTTCTCAATTTATTCAACAATAGTCTTTAATGCATATGTATTTTCGGTAGGCTACGAATACCTTGGTATTATGTTGCTAGATTAAATGCATGGTAGCACGGGTGCCTCCTGTTCATTTGTTTTCATAAATTTATTTCCATTTAGGTTTGATTAATATATAGTTATAAGTTTTCTAAATCAATGCTATTGTATTAATGTTACTATTCCTACTTTAAACAGTCAAACTGGGCAGTCATATATATTATAATGTCATTAATGAAAATAATTCCTAAATCAGTGTTATTACTTTCTCTTTTAATAGGTAAGACTATTGTTAATTGGATAAATATTTCCTTAAGTTTACGTTTATTGTCATGTGGATAATCCACTTCATTAATGCTAATGAATAATGCTTTAACATATATAGTTATACAAAATCATTTTATTTTAAATTTCCAGCCATTCATACCATACATGTTTGATAATCCACTTCATAATCCCTTCAAAATCAATTTTGAGACTTCCCCATCGCTCCAGCAAGGATCTTATTCTCCAAAACGAAAAAATTGTTTTCAATTGGATAGAAGCATAGTGCTCTTACATCTTCTTCTGGCTTGGTTGCTCCAATCTTCAACTACGGATTGACGGATAATTATGAAATTAAAGGTAATCTTCTCAATTTCACTTCAATTTTCAAAGTTTCTACTGGAATTTAATATGATTTAACATAATGAATTTTATATTATTTGTGCTTCCTGAATCACTACGTTTGAACCGACATCGCTTTGTATTTTTTAGTGTTCGATATGAAATCAAATTGCTAATCGGCATCGCTCTATAGTACGATTCAGTTTCTTTTAATTTCAATGATTTTTTTTGGTGATTTTTCCCATCTAGACATGCAAAAGCAAAAGCTCCCATTGTAGAGGGCATATTTATTGCCATTTACGTTCAGTGAGCTCCTTATCTTTATATTTCCACTTATCTTTATATATTGAGTTTTGCATCCTACTGTTGTTTCACTTTCAAAACAGCAGCAGCCTTCATCTTCCTTCCTGAAGTAAAATAAATCCAAGTGTGCTTCATTGATCTTAAGGAAGGTATATATCTTTTTAATTAGTTTATCATTTTTGGGTTTATATCTCAAGTATTACCATCAAAATCATTGTGCTAATTGCAATATAAATTTATGCATAATCAATAGGGGTTCGTTTCTCCTATACCTAAGAAAAGGTAACCCAAACATAAGTGCCAAATTGTAAAAGAGGTTGAATAATTAACGTAGAATATGTATTGTTTTTATAAATCATTGTTTGAAAGTTTTCAATTTTTACACATGTTGTAACAACCCGAATTTTTTTACAACACGTTAAATCAAGAATCAAGGCAGGATTTAATTTTAAATTCAGAATCAAGTAAAACGGGCTATGCCATTGCGTTCGTCTCGGAAAAATACGCGAAATAGAGTCCGAGTTTTCGAGAATCGGAGTCCGTATGACCCGTTAAAGGCCCAAAGAAGATTTCTGAAAATTTGAATTTCGGAAACAGTTTTGAAAATCAGGTCTGGGGCTAGGCGGGAAGTTTCCCCGCCTAGGCCATGTCGACAGGGCTGTCGACAGGCCTGTCGACTTGGGCCCAGACCAAGTCGACAGCCCTATCGACTTGCCTGTCGACAGGGGGTGGCCGGGGCAAGCTGCCTGGTGCACCTGCTTGGCTCACCTAGTCTTGTTCTTAGGCTGGTTCTGGAAGCTTCCGAGATCTGACGGTCCTAATCTATCCTAGGGTTAATCTAAGGGCCTAAAACTATCCTAATCTCTATAAAAACACCCCTAAGCCCCCCCTAAACCCTCATAACTCACCCTCTCCACGAAGTGCTGCCCAAATGCAAAGTGATCATGGCCTCCATCTCAAATCCCTAGAGCCTATGCATTCAAATCGGGTTCAAATCAAAGGATGCAAGCTTGCTACACCAAATAGAGGCCAAATCAACATTTCTATGCGAGTTTCATGATGGTTCTTCATCAAAGGAGCCACCTTTCTTCGTCATAATGATGCATGATCCCTTTCCTAAGCCTTGCCTAGGTAAGTTCTAGCTACTTCTAGATGGAACGGTAGTTTTGATAATGACATGGGATAAAATGAGGCTAAACATGATTATGCGAACTTATATGAACCTTACCTTGCCTTTTGTGTTCATGGTTGTGATTTTAGGCCATGTGAGTGACTTAATCATGCCTCTCATGCTATGCATAGCCTAGTTTAACTTGCAAGTTTGGATCTTTATACATGAAATGCTAGCATGAACCTTTAGGAACCACTTATGTGTGAAACATTGGCTAAGACAAGATTTTGGGGCTTATGCATGTTTATGAACCCAAACCCCTTATGTTATCATGCAAGTTTGTGGCCAAATCCTTTATGAGATTATGCATGCTTATGGCCAATCCCCTCTTTTAAGTTGTGCATGTTTATGGCAAAACCCTTTTTGATAATATGCATGTCGTGGCCGAATTCCCTTGTGGCATTTTGTGTGTTTGTGGCCAAAACCCTTTTTATGACACTATGCATGTTCGAGGCCAATTTGTAGTCATAGTATTCCTACTATGTTGACTCGTCTATAATTACGTTGGAAACACGTTTTGGGGTTAGGTTAGACGAGCGTGAATATACATGAGAAACTTAACTTGAAGTTCCATGAAATATGATGTGAATCATGATTTGGGTTAAATGGGTATAACATTACAACATGCAACATTGAATATAGCATGTAAGTTAACATGTAAATATGCATAATCATAAGCTTGGGAATTTACCTATTAAGTTAGGTCTACCCATTGGGAATTTACCTATTAAGTTAGGTCTACCCAATTGCTTGAAAACTTGACTATGAACATGACACTAGACTAAACATGAAAGTGGCCAACTCGAGGTTGGGTTGAGTTTGCAACGTAAAACTACCCGGAACCGACCGGCCTAACTAGTAGTTGCAAACAATAGGACTCAATGTGAGAAGTTGGTCATGTTGTGCTTGAACCCGAGGTTAGACCAAGTTGTGGTGTAAATCTACCTGGACCCGCCCGGCTTAACTAGTAACCACAACCAAGTCTAATGTGAGAGGTTGGGGTGCATTAAATAATTAATGCCACATAGTAGGGTTAAGTTAATTTGATTAATGAGGCTTAACCAAATATGACATGGACAAATGGGTTAAGTAATTTGATTAGGCTAATGATACTTAACAAAACATGACAGGGTTGGGTAGGTTAAGTAACTTGATTTGCCTAATTTGCCTAACGACACTTGACCATTTTTATACGACGAGGGGACGGGGTTAAGTTAACCAACACTTAATTAATCCAACACGATAACTTGATAAGGTTAAGTAATTTTTCTTAATGACACTTAACCGTATAATACAGTTAATGGATGAGGTTAAGATTAGACTTAACTAATCTAAACATGGTAATCGGATGGGGTTAAGTTAGCCTAGACTTAATTAATCCAACTTGGTAATTTAATGGGGTTAAGATAAACACTTAACTAATTTAACACGATGATTTGATGAGGTTAAGTGACCTATACTTAACCAATCCAACTCGTTAATTTGATGAGGTTAAGTTAACCTATACTTAACCAATCTAACTTAGAAACATGATAAGGCTAAGTCACGAATCGTTTCGAATACGCTTGACCGATTTGACTCGGTAATTTGACAAGGTCAAGTTAATTTATATAATTAACCAATCTAAAATGATAATTAGACGAGGTTAAGTTATGGATTGCTTGGATACTTAGCCAATTTTGACATGGTTTGTAGACGGGCTAAGTTATGAACTTAAATGACACTTAACCCATTAGATAAACCCTAATTCGGAGGATTAGGTAAATAACCATAGTTAACAAGGATAATGGAAATAAGGCTAAGTGGTAAACCTTAGTTAAGGGAAACTAAGTAATAATTCTTAGTCAAAGAAATTTGGACCACTTCTTAGATAGATTAGTAACCCGATACGTTAGGTCAACATTTAAGTATGCGTATAGGAGCAGGCTATCTGATTTAGATAAATGCTCCAACGAACTGGGTAACGAAGCAGCGGCTTCGGGGAACGTGAGGATATTCTTGGGATCCCTCTGTGAGCTGCCAGGTCATTATACTAGGCTCACGAGAGGTTGAGGTCTGCGGTAGAAGAACCAAGAATATGCCTTGGTTGCTATGCGAGCGACCTAAAGACTGGGGTGGATAGCAGTGAGTCGACGAATACCCAAGTTGCCCGAGATAGCAAGTTCGTCGATCATCTACCATCTTGAGTCAAGCGTGTACGTACGGAAAGGCAGGGAACACCCAACAGACCATAATTGCTATCTAATTATGGGTGAGGTAGGCCGTAGGATTTGGGCTGGCCGGAGTGTAGTTCTCATGCAAGATTTTCTCTTGTGTTGCCTTTCACTAGTTGAGGGAGGGGTCTCGTGGGACCATAGCCACGTGTAGAAAAGCAGACCTTAGTATCTGCATCGGCAGATAAATCTAAAGCTCCCGACCGAGTCTTGTATTTCTTGTTTTGCCCTGTGACAGGACTCGGATGGCACGATGTGATACATGTGCATACAGTTATAGAAAAAAAAACGATTCACGATGAATGCGTGGGAAAAAGGGCGCGGTTGAGGGTTAGCGTAATCCCTAGTGGCCTAGGTGGTTTAACCCAAACCGAAATACGAAAGCGTGTAATAGGTAGGCGTAATCCCTAGGGGTGCTAGGTGGCGTAAGTCCTAGTAGTTCAAACGATGATTCATATGGAAGAGCCTAGCTAGAACAAGGGTGACAGTCCAAACGATTTCAAGGATAATACGACATGATGAAGCCCGTACGAGGTACGGCAAAGGACTGAGCTTATATACATGGAAAGAAACATATGATTTGAGTAACCTATGTATGCGATATTAGGTTGACATGGACCATTACACGACTTTGAGCACGGGACATTCATGGTTAACACATGACGCGGGTAGAAATACTAGTACGAGAGGTGCAGAGCAAATATACATGTTAGAACCAGGAAGAATATACATAATAGACACCGTGGGATGCTAGACGGGGTAGATACCTTGGGATAGTATACTTGATAGAAACCTGACGATGTGATACCTTGATTTATCATGACACCGTGGTTTATCACGATACCTTAGTTTAGCTTGCTACAGTAGTTCAGCCTGTTACCCTGGTTTATCTATCTTGTAGTTATCCTTATGTTTACTTTCAGTTTATGCATGTCATGTTACCTTTACCTGTTTTTATACTGGAAGTAGATAGGACTTACTCAGTCTTTTTGACTGACCCGTTTTGTTTCGCCTCTTTTCTTCCGTTTCCCCCCCCCCCCCCCCAAGGTTTCAGGGAGGAAACAATGCTGTTTAGTTCGGACTTCTTCTGCTTGAAGGTCATCATGGATGGCTTGGACTTCTCTTGGCTATGGCTACTTTACTGTTTTACTTGGGGAATAATTTATTAAAAAGTCTTTATGCTTCTTTACTATTGCAAGACAGGTTTTGATGTACTCTGATGTAAAAGGCTTTAGACCTTATTTATTCATGTTATGAAAGTTGATTTTACTTCCGCTATTTATATATGTTCTGTCTTGTGATATTTCTGTGCATGTTTACCAATAATGCCCCTCTAAAGCTAGTGCATTCCTTTGCGAGTGACCCTAGCGGAGGCGGGGTGTTACATTTGGTATCAGAGCAGAAGGTTACTAGACTGGGCAAAAGTTTTTAAAGATCTTTTGAAAAATTATTTGAAAAACCGTTTACAAAGAAGCATTTTTCAAGAAAATTTTCTTTTAAAAAGAAAAAGGCTATTCCCCAAAGGCCATTAGCATCATCCTTGTTTCCTTGATTTAATCTCTTTTCCTTTCTTTCCTCCATCTGTAGTCACAGTGGCTTTGACTGCGACTAGTCTTTCTAGCTGCGAAAGTGTTTCCCGTACGATGGAGGTGGTTTTCGAGAGACCGTGGCAGAGTTATGCAAGAAAGGATAGTAAGAACAAGGATAAAGGATACGAGCTCAGGGATAAGCAACATGTTGGTATGGCTGAGTCCTAGAAGGAGGGAGAAAGATGAACAATGAAACCCATGACGAGAGAGTACCTTTGGCATGGTGAAACGGGACGGATAGTTGAGTATCATGGAACAGGGACAAGATCATTCAGAGGGCAATAGTATGCTCTCATTTCTAGGGTACCTCAGAAGGAGGGTAACGATCTTGTTAAAGGTTTAGTTTTTCTTCTCCATTATCCCGTCGGGACTTTGTTTGGATCACCGCATCTTTTAAGTCCGCTTCGATAGTTGAGTCTCTGCACCTTAGTACTAGCATAGTAGAGGATCCCGTTTTTGTCTCAAGTCCTATTGGAAGATCGGTCCATTTATTCATGACTTGCTTGGATTTGAGAATGTCTATGTCTTGAGCTTGGAAATAATGCTTATGATTATAAGTTGTGGATGGATTCTAGGGATGAAGTGGTTATCCAGTAAGGGGTGCCACTCTCGGTTTTAGAGGGAGGGTAATTAGACTCTTGGCTTTCTTTGGTAATACCCTCGAAGTCCCGTGGAACCTTTTGGGTTCGGTCATGATTAGTTACCTAGGATCCCTTGATACCTTTATTGGAAATTTGAAGCCCGATCGAGGGGTGTTCGCCGATAAGACGGATGATTTATTTCACTTATGCATGGGTGATGGAAATCACCCTAGTAAGTGCGCTTAACCTGGTTGGCATCTGTTCACTTTCAAGAGAAAGTTCTTCTACGTGGAATACCTAATGGTACGAGGTCCGAGATTCACTAGTGAATTTTGAGGGCTCGCATGGAATAATGTGTACGCAGTCCTGTTTGCGCCAAGTATTCTACAAGGAGAATAAGTGCAAGTGGAACGAGAGGCGACGAGGAAATGAGTTCCAACTCATGTTATGGAAACAGGAAATAAGAAGCTGCGAAATCGTGGAGTAAAAAGGGGCGGTCAAGGCACAATGGAATTGAGCTCAAGGAAATACGACTTTGATGGTCAAAGACTAGATACGCGCATGATATCTCTTTTTGGGAGTATATCCTTGATCCCTATTTTCTGTAGAGCTTACTTATAGGCTATCTTTTGTGGACATCCTCTCGGTCCTATTTTCTGTTACAAACCCCATAAGGAGTTTGTCTTGTTTATCTTCTCGACCCTGTTTCAGGGAATCCTAGGTAGAACCCTATGGATGTAAACATGTATTTGAAACATGTTATGGTTGATATGGTTGCAAGTGGTTGCAAGTGGTTGCTCGTGGATGCGCGAATACACATTAGATACTAGCTCGACTCGGTCACATTTCATATTGCATATGCACGAGTATTTGTTTATGGATAAAATTGAATGTGTTATCATGCGGATGTTGCATATGGTTGAATGTTTGTGCACGCATATAGTGTATATGATTAGGACTATTTGCATACATGATGGATTCATAGCACTAAACATGTTTTTACATTCAAAAGATTTTCAGGCCTAATCATTAGCATTAGCTAAGGAACATGTACACACACGTTTTGCATATATTCATATGGCATTAGAAATCATCTAAGGACAATGGTTGCTTGTGGATGATGTTTTGAGTAGATGGATGATGGATGGTAGGATATGTTCTTCCTAACTTAGAGATTTCGGGGACGAAATCCTAAAAGGTGGGGAGAATGTAACAACCCGAATTTTTTTACAACACGTTAAATCAAGAATCAAGGCAGGATTTAATTTTAAATTCAGAATCAAGTAAAACGGGCTATGCCATTGCGTTCGTCTCGGAAAAATACGCGAAATAGAGTCCGAGTTTTCGAGAATCGGAGTCCGTATGACCCGTTAAAGGCCCAAAGAAGATTTCTGAAAATTTGAATTTCGGAAACAGTTTTGAAAATCAGGTCTGGGGCTAGGCGGGAAGTTTCCCCGCCTAGGCCATGTCGACAGGGCTGTCGACAGGCCTGTCGACTTGGGCCCAGACCAAGTCGACAGCCCTGTCGACTTGCTTGTCGACAGGGGGTGGCCGGGGCAAGCTGCCTGGTGCACCTGCTTGGCTCACCTAGTCTTGTTCTTGGGCTGGTTCTGGAAGCTTCCGAGATCTGACGGTCCTAATCTATCCTAGGGTTAATCTAAGGGCCTAAAACTATCCTAATCTCTATAAAAACACCCCTAAGCCCCCCCTAAACCCTCATAACTCACCCTCTCCACGAAGTGCTGCCCAAATGCAAAGTGATCATGGCCTCCATCTCAAATCCCTAGAGCCTATGCATTCAAATCGGGTTCAAATCAAAGGATGCAAGCTTGCTACACCAAATAGAGGCCAAATCAACATTTCTATGCGAGTTTCATGATGGTTCTTCATCAAAGGAGCCACCTTTCTTCGTCATAATGATGCATGATCCCTTTCCTAAGCCTTGCCTAGGTAAGTTCTAGCTACTTCTAGATGGAACGGTAGTTTTGATAATGACATGGGATAAAATGAGGCTAAACATGATTATGCGAACTTATATGAACCTTACCTTGCCTTTTGTGTTCATGGTTGTGATTTTAGGCCATGTGAGTGACTTAATCATGCCTCTCATGCTATGCATAGCCTAGTTTAACTTGCAAGTTTGGATCTTTATACATGAAATGCTAGCATGAACCTTTAGGAACCACTTATGTGTGAAACATTGGCTAAGACAAGATTTTGGGGCTTATGCATGTTTATGAACCCAAACCCCTTATGTTATCATGCAAGTTTGTGGCCAAATCCTTTATGAGATTATGCATGCTTATGGCCAATCCCCTCTTTTAAGTTGTGCATGTTTATGGCAAAACCCTTTTTGATAATATGCATGTCGTGGCCGAATTCCCTTGTGGCATTTTGTGTGTTTGTGGCCAAAACCCTTTTTATGACACTATGCATGTTCGAGGCCAATTTGTAGTCATAGTATTCCTACTATGTTGACTCGTCTATAATTACGTTGGAAACACGTTTTGGGGTTAGGTTAGACGAGCGTGAATATACATGAGAAACTTAACTTGAAGTTCCATGAAATATGATGTGAATCATGATTTGGGTTAAATGGGTATAACATGACAACATGCAACATTGAATATAGCATGTAAGTTAACATGTAAATATGCATAATCATAAGCTTGGGAATTTACCTATTAAGTTAGGTCTACCCATTGGGAATTTACCTATTAAGTTAGGTCTACCCAATTGCTTGAAAACTTGACTATGAACATGACACTAGACTAAACATGAAAGTGGCCAACTCGAGGTTGGGTTGAGTTTGCAACGTAAAACTACCCGGAACCGACCGGCCTAACTAGTAGTTGCAAACAATAGGACTCAATGTGAGAAGTTGGTCATGTTGTGCTTGAACCCGAGGTTAGACCAAGTTGTGGTGTAAATCTACCCGGACCCGCCCGGCTTAACTAGTAACCACAACCAAGTCTAATGTGAGAGGTTGGGGTGCATTAAATAATTAATGCCACATAGTAGGGTTAAGTTAATTTGATTAATGAGGCTTAACCAAATATGACATGGACAAATGGGTTAAGTAATTTGATTAGGCTAATGATACTTAACAAAACATGACAGGGTTGGGTAGGTTAAGTAACTTGATTTGCCTAATTTGCCTAACGACACTTGACCATTTTTATACGACGAGGGGACGGGGTTAAGTTAACCAACACTTAATCAATCCAACACGATAACTTGATAAGGTTAAGTAAATTTTCTTAATGACACTTAACCGTATAATACAGTTAATGGATGAGGTTAAGATTAGACTTAACTAATCTAAACATGGTAATCGGATGCGGTTAAGTTAGCCTAGACTTAATTAATCCAACTTGGTAATTTAATGGGGTTAAGATAAACACTTAACTAATTTAACACGATGATTTGATGAGGTTAAGTGACCTATACTTAACCAATCCAACTCGTTAATTTGATGAGGTTAAGTTAACCTATACTTAACCAATCTAACTTAGAAACATGATAAGGCTAAGTCACGAATCGTTTCGAATACGCTTGACCGATTTGACTCGGTAATTTGACAAGGTCAAGTTAATTTATATAATTAACCAATCTAAAATGATAATTAGACGAGGTTAAGTTATGGATTGCTTGGATACTTAGCCAATTTTGACATGGTTTGTAGACGGGCTAAGTTATGAACTTAAGTGACACTTAACCCATTAGATAAACCCAAATTCGGAGGATTAGGTAAATAACCATAGTTAACAAGGATAATGGAAATAAGGCTAAGTGGTAAACTTTAGTTAAGGGAAACTAAGTAATAATTCTTAGTCAAAGAAATTTGGACCACTTCTTAGATAGATTAGTAACCCGATACGTTAGGTCAACATTTAAGTATGCGTATAGGAGCAGGCTATCTGATTTAGATAAAGGCTCCAACGAACTGGGTAACGAAGCAGCGGCTTCGGGGAACGTGAGGATATTCTTGGGATCCCTCTGTGAGCTGCTAGGTCATTATACTAGGCTCACGAGAGGTTGAGGTCTGCGGTAGAAGAACCAAGAATATGCCTTGGTTGCTATGCGAGCGACCTAAAGACTGGGGTGGATAGCAGTGAGTCGACGAATACCCAAGTTGCCCGAGATAGCAAGTTCGTCGATCATCTACCATCTTGAGTCAAGCGTGTACGTACGGAAAGGCAGGGAACACCCAACAGACCATAATTGCTATCTAATTATGGGTGAGGTAGGCCGTAGGATTTGGGCTGGCCGGAGTGTAGTTCTCATGCAAGATTTTCTCTTGTGTTGCCTTTCACTAGTTGAGGGAGGGGTCTCGTGGGACCATAGCCACGTGTAGAAAAGCAGACCTTAGTATCTGCATCGGCAGATAAATCTAAAGCTCCCGACCGAGTCTTGTATTTCTTGTTTTGCCCTGTGACAGGACTCGGATGGCACGATGTGATACATGTGCATACAGTTATAGAAAAAAAACGATTCACGATGAATGCGTGGGAAAAAGGGCGCGGTTGAGGGTTAGCGTAATCCCTAGTGGCCTAGGTGGTTTAACCCAAACCGAAATACGAAAGCGTGTAATAGGTAGGCGTAATCCCTAGGGGTGCTAGGTGGCGTAAGTCCTAGTAGTTCAAACGATGATTCATATGGAAGAGCCTAGCTAGAACAAGGGTGACAGTCCAAACGATTTCAAGGATAATACGACATGATGAAGCCCGTACGAGGTACGGCAAAGGACTGAGCTTATATACATGGAAAGAAACATATGATTTGAGTAACCTATGTATGCGATATTAGGTTGACATGGACCATTACACGACTTTGAGCACGGGACATTCATGGTTAACACATGACGCGGGTAGAGATACTAGTACGAGAGGTGCAGAGCAAATATACATGTTAGAACCAGGAAGAATATACATAATAGACACCGTGGGATGCTAGACGGGGTAGATACCTTAGGATAGTATACTTGATAGAAACCTGACGATGTGATACCTTGATTTATCATGACACCGTGGTTTATCACGATACCTTAGTTTAGCTTGCTACAGTAGTTCATCCTGTTACCCTGGTTTATCTATCTTGTAGTTATCCTTATGTTTACTTTCAGTTTATGCATGTCATGTTACCTTTACCTGTTTTTATACTGGAAGTAGATAGGACTTACTCAGTCTTTTTGACTGACCCGTTTTGTTTCGCCTCTTTTCTTCCGTTTCCCCCCCAGGTTTCAGGGAGGAAACAATGCTGTTTAGTTCGGACTTCTTCTGCTTGAAGGTCATCATGGATGGCTTGGACTTCTCTTGGCTATGGCTACTTTACTGCTTTACTTGGGGAATAATTTATTAAAAAGTCTTTATGCTTCTTTACTATTGCAAGACAGGTTTTGATGTACTCTGATGTAAAAGGCTTTAGACCTTATTTATTCATGTTATGAAAGTTGATTTTACTTCCGCTATTTATATATGTTCTGTCTTGTGATATTTCTGTGCATGTTTACCAATAATGCCCCTCTAAAGCTAGTGCATTCCTTTGCGAGTGACCCTAGCGGAGGCGGGGTGTTACACATGTCCTATATTTGGAAATCCTAAAAACCATATTTCACTTTGTTATCGAAATATACTTTCATTCCATATTCACTGCACATTTCGAAATTGGCATATTTTATGGTGAATCTGTTAAATTTGATATTTTTTGTAATTCCTTATTTGTGTAAGCAATTAATGGTATCTTTCTAAAGAAAAAATAGGTGGAACATTAACTTATATGACATATGCAATAAACTAATGCATTAACATTAACATAAATTGAAAATAATTTGTTCCACCAGTCAGTTTTTTTTACTATAATTGGGCCATCACATTTACAATCAATTTATTAAATGCAGATTGGTTTTATAATGTTTTCAACGTAACTTATGGAAAACAAATTTATTTAAGCTAACAGGTTATCACCATGTACATATAGAAACAGTCCAAACTATGGTTAGATAGTCCTGCATCATTGCACTTGATTTGTTGTCACCATGTACATATAGTCTATCTCCTCTAAGAAAAAGGTACCGCCTTTGGTATGTTTGCATGTCATAATAGGATTTATTTTTTTACGTTCATTAATGATAACGAGAATGATAGATGCTAAAATTTATAATGTAATCGTTTCAATCTTAGGCAAGGAACTGTTAAGGAGGAAAAGAGACGTTCTACATGTTAGTCAAAGCAAGCAAAGTTAACGTTGTCTTGGAGCTACTGTCTTAGATCATATGCCACATGAAGTCAAGCCATCTAGATATTACATATATGTGATGCGTCCTTTGTTTTCGTCTCATTATGTTATTATAAATGTTGCCATGTAATTCTACGAGTTAGACTAATTGTTACTCTATGATTGATGTGTTGATATATGAATTCAATTTTTTTTGTCTTATGTGCAGGATTAACATTCACGTGTATTCTTTTGGACAGCCAACTGATTTAATTAATAGCATATACTTTATATCTTAGCTTGCAAGCCGTATAATCAGTAAGCTCTCCTCTTCTTTTCAAATATGTTTCCATATCCATTGTTTGATCAATTACGCCACTTGATCAAAATAAAAATTTATCACTGGGAATAAAAGAACTGCACCTATATCCTACCATATTATATAAAGAAAGTTGTTGCATGCATGCCATTTAATGCATACACTATTGCATGTTGTTTTTTCATGCAGTTTTGTCTTCTTTTCTAACATATAGTTAGTATAAATGTAAAAAGGAGGATTGGAACATAACACTAAACCACAGAAAATTACTTTAACTTGCTGTGTTTCAAAAAAAAATACAAAATCCTATTTATTATATATTAAAAGAATCAATTACTAGACGTATAACCCCACATTTGTTCACATACGGTTTCCACCCACTTCTCTCATTTCTTTATATTTTTTGACTTCTTTCTCTGCTACAAATACTAATTTATAGAATATAAACGCATGTTGTAACGTATACAAACTCTCCATAATATCACCTAAATTTAGCCTGCCATAACTTTAAACATAATGATGATATATAATTTAACCTTTCATAACTCTTCATAAACCCTTTTCATAATCTCTCCTTGATTATATTTCTTCTTACCGAATTAATAGTTTTATTCGTGCTTTTTTCATGCATTGAATCTTTATATTTTTTCGCTTTCGTTTTGTATTCTTTTATCATATTCTTCCATCATTTATTACTTACGTGATATAATTCAATAATATTACATTCAATAACATCCAATTTTCATTACATTACCTGCTACAACCAAAAATTAAAACACAATATTACTACACACATAAAAAAACATTTCACGAACATCATTCCACGCGCGAAGCGCGTGCCACGACCACGCGCGAAGCGTATGCCAAGACCATGCGCGTGCAAACTACAACACCCCGTACTCTATGCTCCCGCGCAAACTATAACACCCCGTACTCTATGCTTTCGTGCAACGCACGGGTTTCCACTCGTGTATATATATGTAGTTAAACTGCAATATACGCATCCTTTTATGCGTATACTCAATTCTAGCCTGTTTTTTCAAGCATTCACGGTTTTCAGACATTGTTGCATACATTTATGCACTTATACAGAATAAACGCAAACATTCATGGACATTTATGCATGCCTTCCTCCTTTTTATCTTTGTTGCATAAATGTATGCACTTATACGGAATAGTTGCATACATGTATGCAACTATTTATAACACAAGCAGCTCAGTTCAATTTTATATGCATACATGTTTGCAACTATTGGTAATAGTTGCATACATGTATGCATATATTCATCCAGATTTTCAGTAAAAAACGCTGGATGAATATATGCGTACATGTATGCAACTATTGATAATAGTTGCATACATGTATGTAACTTTTTTTTAGAATGCTTTTTTTTGAATTTTTTTAAAATGTACCAGCGCGTATTTTTTTTATGAAAAACACGTATCTTCCCAAAAATGGGACCCACTGTAAATATGAAACATTGGGAGGATGCTGTTTTAATTTTCAAACTTTCCAGGGATGTATGCCAAATGGACTTATTCATTAAACCCACTATGACTTGTATTATTTTAACTTCCAATACCTAAAAGAATAAGATTATACATATAAGTACACTTTTTCCAGTGTTTACTGTTTGAATACAAGAAATTTGTATAAATAGTTACTACAAATAATCCTTGTTTAACCATGTCAAACTTAATTGACTATAATTGGAATTAAATGGTGCTATACACCATTATCTAAAAGATATATAACTTAAATCCACTAACCTAGAAAAAGCACTCCAAGTTCCGAATCTGATTCAGATGGAGTTTATTTTCCGTAGTCTTTCCCTTTTGTAAACATATTTGGATCTACATACTGGAATTTATACGAATTTATAAATCTGGATCTAAAAAGAAATAATGTAACGACCCGGGATTTTTACACTGATCACAGACACTGATTAATCGTAAGGACGTATTTTCAAATACAATTTAAAATCCAGTCTTTATAAATTCAAAACATGATAACCTGTGAGTGATAGCATTTACTGATGTGTATAGCACAACATTTGCTAAAATCCATTTTTTGGCTCATTCAGGTATAATAGCATATGTTTGATAGCGTTGGTTGAAATTGATTTTTATATGTATGAAGAACAACACTCTTTAATAGCATGTAATTGTGATGCCATTTTATTTTATATGTGTTTTGTTCATTTTCAAAGTATTTTAGAATTTGAGTTTTTGTAAACTTTTGATTTAAAAGTTTTAACACTTGAAGTAAAATATGACAAAGCCACTTTTGTTGTCAAAAGCAAGTTCAAAACAATTTTCAAATTACATATGCATAACCATAACATGAAGGGATCATTTCCTTTTGCATAGCATATTTCATATATAATATTCAAAAAGATATTTGCATTTTTAGATACATTAAATCAAACATGTATTGTCTATCACCACCCATAGATTTGATAGCAAAGAAATCTCAAGAAAAGTGATTTGCATATGCATGAAAACAAGAGCAAGAAGGGTCAAATCTTCTGGAAAACTCATGATCCCATCTACACCATAAATCAGGCTACCAACTAGGTTCTAGGCACATGACAAATCAATTTGAATAGGAGCATTTTCAGTTTTGATTTCCTTTCATTTGATTTTCTGAAAATTTGTCACCTCTTTTATATTTTCAAGAACTTGTTTGTTTTGTCAAGAACATATGCATAAAAAGATTACCAAATCATGTATTGATAACACCAAGACCTTACCTACACTAGTTCATTACTAACCATAGAGTTTTCTAAGTAGGTTCCTATGGTTTTCAATCACATGATATGGATTTTTGTTGTACTAATATTTTCATATTTTGCCAACCTTGCAAGGCAAGTATTGATTATATATATATATATATATGTTGATAAATCAATTTATTATGTGAGATTTTGATGTGAAAAACCCTTTGCAAAACGGATTTGAAATGGTACAAAAATGATGTTTTAAATTTGTTTGAAAACCAAGGTAGATTATGAAAGTTCATAAGCATTTATTGGCGACAACTCATAGGAACAAATAGGAGGTAATGTAGTGGTTGCCTAAGGGTTTTAGGGGCTGAGAGTAGGCTGAGGTAAGGCCATGTGAACATGGGTTGTAGTGTAGATTTGGTAAGAGAAAAGAAATATATTTTGAGTTGTCACTTTTCAAAAATCTGAAAACAGATTTTTCCCTTTTGCAAAACAGTTTTAACACACCAATATTTTATTGATTTTACCACTATAAATAAGGTTATCAACACACACATACCACACACAAAAACACCAGTCTTCTATACTTGATCAAGGAAGAAATAGCCAAGGGTTCTAAGCATTTTTTGGTGAGTAAAACTACCCTTAATTTTCTGTTTGAACTTTCTGCAGTTTTGTGAGTAAATCTGTTTTAATTTTCTGTTTGAAAATTCTTGGGACTTTGGCCGATTAGACTATAAGTTGCACTGGGATGTTTGTAGTGTGTACACTTTGTGTGATTGCTTGCTTGACATGAATGATAGAACCATTGATTATAAATGAAAAACTTATGTATAGAAAATGGTATTGCCTGGTGACTGTTCTCAGGCCCTGTATTTTGTTTAAGAAACTTTACAATTCTTCATAGATTGGTAAGCATAGGTTAGAAGGCTAAAGAGAAAATGCCAAACCCTTTTCATAACGGTTAGTTGGTCATATAAGTGTTAAGGAGGAAGCAAGGCTTTGAAAACCCTTCACTGTTATTTAAAGAAGAAACAACAGTATACCCTCTGTTTATAAAAATCAAATTGGATTTTTAAAACTCGTAAAACTTTGGTTTGAGTTTACAAACGTAATGGTGAATCAAAATCATGATTTTTAAAGGTAAAATCCAGATTTTTAGTCACCTAAATCATGAGGAATAAGAGATGATCAGAAATTGGTACTTTTGGCGAATTCCGATCATCCAGTTGATCGGAGATGGTATGGACAGGGGGGAGCTTCATCTAGGTCCTAGCATGATAGGAAAAATACGAAACGAATTTTCAAATGTATGGATTTGGGAAATTTGGTGAAAATAGGGTGTTTAGTGGGTGTTGGGTTGGGTTGGAATTCATCAGAACTGCTCGGCGATGGTGGGGTGTTGGGGGTGTGGTCCAGGGGGGACTGAGGCGTTAGAGGGTCGTGGTGGCGGGGCCAGGAGGTGGTGGCGGCCCATGGTCGAGGCGAGGCGTAGGGGGGGTGATTCTTGGATGGTGCTCTTAGGCTGATAAAGCATGGAACGGTGGAAAATCGCTGTGGCCGTGGAAGTGGCAGTTCAGGTGTCGGGAAGCGGTCAGGAGGTGGAGGGCGACGTGGCAGGGTGGTCGCTGGTGATGGACGGTGGTGAGATCGATTGTACACGTGCATGCAACAGTGAGAGGAAGGAAGAAGAAGAAGAAGAAGGGAGAAACTACCAAGTGGTACTGCGTAAAATCATGTAATCTGGAGGGGTTTGCAAGGGACGCGCCCATGGTTTGGAAAGTGGTAGTTTGACAAAAAGTGGTACTTTACCATTTTGGTTTTAAATCAAGGTTTGTGAATACATGATTTAATTTAAATTAGTTTTAAATTAAATTATGGTTTAAATAAAATAGAGAAAATAAATATTTAAATAAAAATAATATTTTTATTTAATTTACAAGCGAAATAGAAAAGAAGTGAATCAGGGTGTTAATACAGTTTTGTCAGGGCAGAAATTTATATACTGAACTGAAATTTTAAATTAAGTTAAATTTAATTTAATTTCAATAGAGGATTAGAAATGATATTCTGAATAAAATATTCAAACAAGTAAAGTAAAAACAAAAAGTAGTCGATCAAGTCGAGTATGTTTTGACAGTAATTGAACAGTTAACTCAAACGCTAAAATTTTGTTAAATTATAAATTGAATTTATAATTTAGATTTTGAATTTATTTTCAAATGAAATATTTAAATTCAAAGCAAGGTTGGAAAACCGTATGTAACCCATATGATTTGTCAGTCTAAACTGTGGTCTGAACTTCCGGATACAAGAAATCAATCATGAACAGTCCTGTAGTGTGTAAAACAGTAAATGATATTTTTAATCATGTTTGGATTAAAAAGAGAAATTTATTAGTATATAAAAGAAGGAGTAAATCGAGTATGGTTTTCGACAGAAGTCGAGCAGTCAACGCAAAAACTGCGATGTTAATTAATTATAAATTTAGTTTATAATTTGAATCAAAATTTAAATGAATATTTAAATTTGAAACAAACGAGATAAAGAGGAACTGTATGTCAAATTTGTCAGCTTTAAACCATATTTCCTGATACAAGAAACTTGTCGAGTATAGATCTGTATTTTATAAAATATGAATTATGAAGAATATTTTAATTATGTTTAGACTGATAATAAAGAGAAGAATTTTATCAGTATGGAAAGAAAAAAAATAAAGAGATCAAGAATAAAGGATCAAAAGGGGAAATTTGACGGAAACGATACAAAGTGTGAAAGTTGATCTTAAATCATAATTTAAGTCAATTATGATAATCAGATTAGAAATCATGATGAGAAATATTTTTCTAAAGAAAAATAAAGTAAGAATTCATTTTTAAGATGATGAACAAAACGGAGAGAAAAAAACCCCGTGCGACGCACACGCTAAAATTGACCGTTTTGAAAAGATGATCAATATACCAGATATTGACCAGATAATCTTATACTGTTTGGTTTGACTGTAACTGTATATGCAGATTTGATTATAATCTTGTTAGAGTTATAAATTAAAATAAAAAATGTTCGTTAATCATTTCAAAGAGGCCGAAATAAAATATTTCACTTTGATTTGATTATACGCCGCGCCTCAGAGATTGTTAAATTGAAGACGGCAAGATACAAGGACTATTCTTGAATAGTGCCTTCGGTTTGTCCAGTCCCAGGACAACTTGTATGGACGAATGCCTGACAAAGTATACCTAACAGATCGCGTAAATTGGTCTCTTTAAAACTTAGTTTGGTGGCGGGGGAATTCGTTTCTCTTAGATTTGTACCCGTGGTTTTGGCGAGATCAATTTGTGATTTGACGGGTCTGACGATGTGGCATTCAAAGTAAATGAAGTTGTGATCTGTCAAAGGATACATTATGACCTCAAGACTCACACCCCGAAAATGACAAAAATCGGGCAGGCGGCATGGCTATGTGGGTCGCTCCCATTAGGGTGTATTGTCATCATCTAGAGAATATTCGTAATTGTTACTTCTTTCATTTCTGTATCTCCCGGGAACTACGGTGGTCGCGACAAAAAGCCGTAAGGTGACAATATATTCGATACACTCAAGATAAATGAGTGGTCGGTCATGTGTGGGCCGGGTTGCAAGAAGTTCTTGTTGAACCCAGTGTATTCGTCTCTAGAGGCACACGGTCGGCAGGTGGTCCCATACCTTGACATAGTTGGAAATTCAATTTTCATAAGCGCCAAGCGATTTGTATTTGTATATAATATAGGAGAATGTGAGATGCAAGCATTCTTCTAGATTCTAAATTATTTGTGAAAGACTTATATGATAATATCTGATTTTCAAGTATACATAAGTGTTTTGATCTCATAAGGTAAAAACCCGTTCCGTGCTTACGGCGTGGTCTTATGAGATAGGGTATTCATAACGCTCGTTATGAATAGACAAGTGAATCAGGACTTGATGATACTTGTGAAGCTGGAATGAAGATTTTGCTGTGTGCTGGTCCATCTATCTACTGTATAATTAAGTCTGTCAGTTGATCATCTATGATATGTATAATTACTGATGTACTATGAATGACTTGTATCACTAGAGATATGATGCTCTGATGTAATGTATTCCGCTGTAAAATGTTATAAAGTATGACCTTTTTGTGAAAATTCCGCTATGAGATTCTGATGTTTCTGTGATTTTATCTTCTATCTACTCTTTTTCTTATTAATGACACAACTGCCGATGTGTTCGAAAGTTGGGTCGTTACAGTTGGTATCAGAGCTTAGGTTACTGATTACCTAGGCTTTGGGTGAGCGTGAGAGAGCGTACTTTTATATAAAATTTAAAATGAATTTAAAATGAATCGGCTTGGATGGTATACCTAAGTTAGTTATATCCGATCAAGTCAGGATTGACGACCTGTTATATTCAAGTAAATAAAATAAGTAACTGAGGACGAAGGGGTCGAGCTAGAGGGTCATCCACTGTTACTGTTCGTGATACTGGATCCCAGGATCAAGGAGAAACTGTGGAGGTAGTTGTACCAGTCCTGCAAGATAAAAGGAGTTAATTAACTAGGGTCAGCCTCTATATAAATTGGATATGGTTGGATTGGATTGGAATAATATCCACTTGTATTGATACCGGAAATCGAGTTAGAATTTTAAATTGAGTTAAAATTTGGACTTCCTAAAATTAAGGCTGGACCTGTGGATTTATTGGATATAGACCCAGGAAAAATGAATTGGTCGATTTGTGAAATCAAACCATAATTGTGAATTCCGAGATGGAGATCGTTAAGTACGTGAATGAATATTTCGGGTAATACTTAACGGAGTTAAGTAAATTGACCGATGAGTTAAAAGGGAATTTGGACGAATATATTTTTGGTTTTGAATAGGATATTTCTGATGTGTGTTTTAATGTGTGTTTATATATAAGTCAATAACTCTAATCTACTACTTACAAATTTCGGGGATGAAATTTTTATGAGGGGGTAGAATGTAATGACCCGGGATTTTTACACTGATCACAGACACTGATTAATCGTAAGGACGTATTTTCAAATACGATTTAAAATCCAGTCTTTATAAATTCAAAACATGATAACCTGTGAATGATAGCATTTACTGATGTATATAGCACGACATTTGCTAAAATCCATTTTTGGCTCATTCAAGTATAATAGCATATGTTTGATAGCGTTTGTTGAAATTGATTATTATATGTATGAAGAACAACACTTTTTAATAGCATGTAATTGTGATGCCATTTTATTTTATATGTGTTTTGTTCATTTTCAAAGTATTTTAGAATTTGAGTTTTTGTAAACTTTTGATTTAAAAGTTTTAACACATGAATTAAAATATGACAAAGCCACTTTTATTGTCAAAAGCAAGTTCAAAACAATTTTCAAGTTACATATGCATAACCACAACATGAAGGGATCATTTCCTTTTGCAAAGCATATTTCATATAAAATATTCAAAAAGATATTTGCATTTTTAGATACATTAAATCAAACATGTATTGTCTATCACCACCCATAGATTTGATAGCAAAGAAATCTCAAGAAAAGTGATTTGCATATGCATGAAAACACGATCAAGAAGGGTCAAATCTTCTGGAAAACTCATGATCCCATCTACACCATAAATCAGGCTACCAACTAGGTTCTAGGCACATGACAAATCAATTTGAATAGGAGCATTTTCAGTTTTGATTTCCTTTCATTTGATTTTCTGAAAATTTTTCACCTCTTTTATATTTTCAAGAACTTGTTTGTTTTGTCAAGAACATATGCATAAAAAGATTACCAAATCATGTATTGATAACACCAAGACCTAACCTACACTAGTTCATTACTAACCATAGAGTTTTCTAAGTAGGTTCCTATTGTTTTCAATCACACGATATGGATTTTTGTTGTACTAATATTTTTAGATTTTGCCAACCTTGCAAGGCAAGTATTGATTATATATATATATATATATATATATGTTGTTAAATCAATTTATTATGTGAGATTTTGATGTGAAAAACCCTTTGCAAAACGGATTTGAAATGGTACAAAAATGATGTTTTAAATTTGTTTGAAAACCAAGGTAGATTATGAAAGTTCATAAGCATTTATTGGCGACGACTCATAGGAACAAATAGGAGGTAATGTAGTGGTTGCCTAAGGGTTTTAGGGGGTGAGAGTAGGCTGAGGTAAGGCCATGTGAACATGGGTGGTAGTGTAGATTTGGTAAGAGAAAAGAAATATATTTTGAGTTGTCACTTTTCAAAAATCTGAAAACAGATTTTTCCCTTTTGCAAAACAGTTTTAACACACCAATATTTTATTGATTTTACCACTATAAATAAGGCTATAAACACACACATACCACACACAAAAACACCAGTCTTCTATACTTGATCAAGGAAGAAATAGCCAAGGGTTCTAAGCATTTGTTGGTGAGTAAAACTACCCTTAATTTTCTGTTTGAACTTTCTGCAATTTTGTGAGTAAATCTGTTTTAATTTTCTGTTTGAAAATTCCTGGGACTTGGGCCGATTAGACTATAAGTTGCACTGGGATGTTTGTAGTGTGTACACTTTGTGTGATTGCTTGTTTGACATGAATGATAGAACCATTGATTATAAATGAAAACCTTATGTATAGAAAATGGTATTGCCTGGCGACTGTTCTCAGGCCCTGTATTTTGTTTAAGAAACTTTACAATTCTTCATAGATTGGTAAGCATAGGTTAGAGGGCTAAAGAGAAAATGCCAAACCCTTTTCATAACTGTTATATGGTCATATAAGTGTTTAGGAGGAAGCAAGGCTTTGAAAAACCTTCACTGTTATTCAAAGAAGAAACAACAGTATACCCTCTGTTTACAAAAATCAAATTGGATTTTTAAAACTCGTAAAACTTTGGTTTGAGTTTACAAACGTAATGGTGAATCAAAATCATAGTTTTTAAAGGTAAAATCAAGATTTTTGATCAACTAAATCATGAGGAATCAGAGATGATCAGAAATTGGTACTTTTGGCGAATTCCGATCATCCAGTTGATCGGAGATGGTATGGACAAGGGGGGAGCTTCATCTAGGTCCTAGTATGGTAGGAAAAATACGAAACGAATTTTCAAATGTATGGATTTGGGAAATTTGGTGAAAATAGGGTTTTTAGTGGGTGTTGGGTTCAGTTGGAATTCATCAGAACTGCTCGGCGATGGTAGGATGTTGGGGGTGCGGTCCAGGGGGGATTGAGGCGTCGGAGGGTCATGGTGGCGTGGCCAGGAGGTGGTGGCGGCCCATGGTCGAGGTGAGGCACAGGGGGGTGATTCTTGGATGGTGCTCTTAGGCTGATAAAGTCATGGAACGGTGGAAAATCGCTGTGGCCGTGGAAGTGGCGGTTCAGGTGTCGGGAAGGGGTAAGGAGGTGGAGGGCGACGTGGCTGGGTGGTCGCTGGTAATGGACGGTGGCGAGATCGATTGTACACGTGCACACAACAGTGAGAGGAAGGAAGAAGAAGAAGAAGGGAGAAACTACCAAGTGGTACTGTGTAAAAACATGTAATATGGAGGGGTTGGCAAGGGACGCGCACATGGTTTGGAAAGTGGTAGTTTGACAAAAAGTGGTACTTTACCATTTTGGTTTTAAATCAAGGTTTGTGAATACATGATTTAATTTAAATTAGTTTTAAATTAAATTATGGTTTAAATAAAATAGAGAAAATAAATATTTAAATAAAAATAATATTTTTATTTAATTTACAAGCGAAATAGAAAAGAAGTGGATCAGGTGTTAATGCAGTTTTGTCAGGACTGAAATTTATATACTGAACTGAAATTTTAAATTAAATTAAATTTAATTTAATTTCAAAAGAGGATTAGAAATGATATTCTGAATAAAATATTCAAACAAGTAAAGTAAAAACAAAAAGTAGTCGATCAAGTCGAGTATGTTTTGACAGTAATCGAACAGTTAACCCAGACGCTAAACTTTTGTTAAATTATAAATTGAATTTATAATTTAGATTTTGAATTTATTTTCAAATGAAATATTTAAATTCAAAGCAAGGTTGGAAAACCGTATGTAACCCATATGACTTGTCAGTCTAAACTGTGGTTTGAACTTCCGGATACAAGTAATCAATCATGAACAGTCCTGTAGTGTATAAAATAGTAAATGATATTTTTAATCGTGTTTGGATTAAAAAGAGAAATTTATTAGTATATAAAAGGAGTAAATCGAGTATGGTTTTCGACAGAAGTCGAGCAGTCAACACAAAAACTGCGATGTTAATTAATTATAAATTTAGTTTATAATTTGAATCAGAATTTAAATGAATATTTAAATTTGAAACAAACGAGATAAAGAGGAACTGTATGTCAAATTTGTCAGCTTTAAACCATATTTCCTGATACAAGAAACTTGTCGAGTACAGATCTGTATTTTATAAAATATGAATTATGAAGAATATTTTAATTATGTTTAGACTGATAATAAAGAGAAGAATTTTATCAGTATGGAAAGAAAAAATAAAGAGATCAAGAATAAAGGATCAAAAGGGGAAATTTGACGGAAACGATACAAAGTGTGAAAGTTGATCTTAAATCATAATTTAAGTCAATTATGATAATCAGATTCGAAATCATGATGAGAAATATTTTTCTAAAGAAAAATAAAGTAAGAATTCATTTTTAAGATGATGAACAAAACGGAGAGAAAAAAACCCCGTGCGACGCACATGCTAAAATTGACCGTTTTTAAAAGATGATCAATATACCAGATATTGACCAGATAATCTTATACTGTTTGGTTTTACTGTAACTGTATATGCAGATTTGATTATAATCTTGTTAGAGTTATAATTTAAAAAGAAAAATGTTCGTTAATCATTTCAAAGAGGCCGAAATAAAATATTTCACTTTGATTTGATTATACGCCGCGCGTCAGAGATTGTTAAATTGAAGACGGCGAGATACAAGGACTATTCTTGAATAGTGCCTTCGGTTTGCCCAGTCCCAGGACAACTTGTATGGACGAATGTCTGACAAAGTATACCTAACAGATCGCGTAAATTGGTCTCTTCAAAACTTAGTTTGGTGGCGAAGGAATTCGTTTCTCTTAGCTTTGTACCCGTGGTTTTGGCGAGATCAATTTGTGATTTGACGGGTCTGACGATGTGGCATTTAAAGTAAATGAAGTTGTGATCTATCAAAGGATACATTATGACCTCAAGACTCACACCCCGAAAATGACAAAAATCGGGCAGGCATAATGGCTACGTGGGTCGCTCCCATTAGGGTGTATTGTCACCATCTAGAGAATACTCGTAATTGTTACTTCTTTCATTTCTGTATCTCCCGGGAACTACGGTGGTCGTGACAAAAAGCCGTAAGGTGACAATATATTCGATACACTCAAGAGAAATGAGTGGTCGATCATGTGTGTGCCGGGTTGCAAGAAGTTCTTGTTGAACCCAGTGTATTCGTCTCTAGAGGTACACGGTCGGCAGGTGGTCCCATACCTTGACATAGTTGGAAATCCAATTTTCATAAGCGCCAAGCGATTTGTAATTGTATACAATATAGGAGAATGTGGGATGCAAGCATTCTTCTAGATTCTAAATTATTTGTGAAAGACTTATATGATAATATCTGATTTCCAAGTATACATAAGTGTTTTGGTCTCATAAGGTAAAAACCCGTCCCGTACTTACGGCGTGGTCTTATGAGATATTTTTATTCGGTTTAAAGCGTTTACTCATACCAGTCCCCTAACTGACCCGGAGTTTATTTTTCTGTGTTTTCCCTTAAACTCTTGGGTATTCATAACGCTTGTTATGAATAGACAAGTGAATCAGGACTTGATGATACTTGTGAAGCTGGAATGAAGATTTTGCTGTGTGCTGGTCCATCTATCTACTGTATAATTAAGTCTGTCAGTTGATCATCTATGATATGTATAATTACTGATGTACTATGAATGACTTGTATCACTAGACTTATGATGCTCTGATGTAATGTATTCCGTTGTAAAATGTTATAAAGTATGATCTTTTTGTGAAAATTCCGCTGTGAGAGTCTGATGTTTCTGTGATTTTATCTTCTATCTACTCTTTTTCTTATTAATGCACAACTGCCGATGTGTTCGAAAGTTGGGTCGTTACAAATAAAATAAACTAATCTAAAAAAACCATATCTGTAGTACTTACCTCATATGGATAGTGAAATTTGACCATCTATTTCTTAGATCAATAGTCTCTACCTCCAGATCTTGAATCAGGGAACCTAGATATAACATATATTTGATTTCAGAAGAATTAAAGGAGAAAGAAAAGTGATAGGGCTTCTATTCTCATTCATAAAAAAGTGAGTTTGAAGGTTAGCCCTGCACATTTATTTATAGATGTCTGAGATCCTCGTTTGTTTGATTAAACGCAAATTAAATCCATTCGTACATGCATAAGAAATAAACATGCTCATAAAACTTATTTAGGTTGCACATGATCCAATCCTATATAGGTCGACATGTTTGGTATAGAGGTCGAAACCAACATGTTTATTTTGGGCATGATTAATTTTTAGTTTGAATTTTCAAATGTTTCCTATTAGTGTTCATTTATTTCCTCAATTCATGATTTTGCTTGCTTATATTAACACATTTGTTTTGAATTTCGAATGTGCGTTATTTCTAAAACTAATTTATGTATATATTTATGCACATTTACATGTATAATTATATTCCGATATAGAACTTCAAACGCTGGTAACTTTACGGTACGAACTCTATTCAAAATAATTTATATATGTAAATAAATTGGAAAATCGCCACGAACGCAATAGTATAAGTTTCAAGGCCAAATTACGATAATTCCAAAAATTCTTATTTTCTCTATTTGTAATTCTTTCAGTTATTTAATTATTCAAAAATGTGGGGTGATATTCTGAGTTACCTGGATATACTGAAAGGTAGTGATAAAAGGAAGTGTCGGCAAGAAAGTGGTGAAATTCACCCTATCGTGCCCTTAGCTCCCGATCAGGAAGTCGACGGGTCCCAGGCTGATGTCGAGGAAATGAAAACTTATGTGATGGAAATAAGATTGGCCATCAGGATGTGGACTCGAATCATGATCCAACAGTTAGCAACAATAAGAAAATCAATCATCCACTCCTAAAGCACGCCATGTCGTTACGCTTAAGAAGGTGTATACTTCCAAACAACATGTTCCTACTCTCGTGAAAGAGAAGACTACTCTTCGTTGTAAAAATATATTCAAAAGTCTTGGAAAGATACTGATTGACATAGGATCTTATGATTTTGACAACATCAATCTCGATAACCTTCTTTTCCAAGTTCTGAAGGTGATATCGCCCTTCTAGCGTAAGGAAGACTACTTTAGCCAGCAAGGCGCTGGCACATTGTTAGCCAGGAGAGCAGTAGGACCCGCACACTTGCATACATGCACCGCACCATACTGGACTCAAAGTATACTTCTAAGTCCTAAGACTAATGCTTTCTTTTATTCTTGCAAGTAAAATTGGTCGCTCTTACTATGATAGTATGGGAAAGTTCCCTCGTTCTCGGTTTTTTTTTGACGATTGAAGTTATGATTTCGAATGTAATGACCCGGAAATTTCTGGACGAAAAACAAATTTGTGAATGAACTTAAAATTTAATAATACATTAATAAATTGACTTATTAATGTGTTAACCCATTTACAGGGCCAGAATAGTTAAGTAAGATTTATTTACGACGACCAATAGCGTAGCTAAAACCCGACAACTAAGAGCGTAGCAAAAACTTAACCACGTAAGTATAACTAAACATAGAAATGACAGCACTACTAAGCGCTATGACAAAGCGTTACTAAAGGAACCGTAGCTAAAGCATCATAAACCAACCATAGCAAAAGCGTTGCAAATCTTTAACTAAAGATTTAATTGTTTTTATGAAACAAATCCAAGAGTTTGTGAATTAGATAACATAGGCATTTGTTTATACCTGTACTAAGCTAACTAATGCAAGTGCACTCAACCAGATTAGACATGAACACCAACCATTCTCTTTGCACAAGAACTAGAACCAAGACCAAACTATATAAACAAATGCAAGGAAACTAGGTAATCTAAATGGAGATGACATAACTGTTTTTATGCTTGGATCCAAGCATGTTTGCGCAAAACACACAGCAAGGAATAGTGGTAAAATGGACCTAGAACCCTACACTAAAGCAAGTACAACTTGCCTAGGCTTAAGCACCATGTATGCATGCAACACAAAAGGCCAAACTCCAACCATCCTTGTGCAATTAAACCATATGTACTGCTGTGTTTCCAAGCCCCACCTGCGCAAGCAATATAGCCCATGTACAAGCTAGAAACAAAGGCCTATTTGTGTAGAAATCTTCATAGCCAAGTACAAGTACAAGAGGTGAAAGTGACACTTGAAATAAAGATTAATACTTAACAAATTATAGGATTTAGACATGATGAAAATCCATCTTTGCGCAGGCATTTAAGGCCATAGATTCACATACATTTGCATTAAGATTTAATAAACAAATAGGTGGAAACTAGAGAACCATTGGGAGCTTGACATGTGTTGATACCATAGAAGCTTCCCATTGTTTTTGTATATAAACTAGAGAAGAGGACGCAACATTATATAGCTTTGTCACTAGTGAATCCAAGATCAATGAACAAGATTGCTCCACCATGACAAAACCACGTAAAGCCAAGGAGAGATGTTGCTATCAAACTATATTTCCTGCTGTACAAAATCCTTGCGCAAGAACAGCCATAGAAACTCAACATATATTAATACATCTTCTAGAAAACCAAGGACAAGTGGTTGCAAGCTTTGTCATTAAGTAAATATAAGTGTGTGGCTATCCTTCTTCCAGCAAGCTTTTAAGCAAATAAGACAAACCATATGTTGCTTTCAAATGGATATATTCTTGCTGCCAAAACCTGCGCAACATATTTGACTAGAGTATATTAAGATTTAGTGTTTATTTAAGTAAATAGAAAACCAATATAATACTATATATAAGAGCCAATATATATGTGACACATTACCCCATTTTGATGCATTGCAAACCCGAGAAGAGAAGGAGATCTGGGAATCCAAAATACTCCATCATCCTGCATTTCATTTGTGAGTAAACCTCACTATCACTCTTTTAAAATATTCATGCAAGTTAATAGTGTTTATACATGTTGTAGTTTGAACTTTACTGCTGAATATGTTTGCATGATCAAAACCTCTTGGACATTCTTGTTAAAAGAGACCTATGAATTGTGAATGCATGTTAAAAACATTTTTGTGCTATGTTAAAACATTTCCTTGTTGATGAAGTCCAGGAAGGTGCATTCAAGTTATTTAATACCATTGGATTTACTATGCAAGACTTTGTTATTGAGATAACCATTTAAGTTTTTTCCCCCTGTTAGAAACTGTGTGAACCCAGTGGTCGGTTTGATGCCATTCTTCATAGAAGTGATGTTAATGAAAGATGAGACATGAGTTCTGCACACAAATAATTCATCCAAGTGTATAAGCATCATTTAATAAGTCAGTAGTTCACATATATGTATTTATGAATGATGACAATGCAGTTTATAGACGCAACATGTATTGCTACTAAGATAAATAACTGGGGAGTGAATGATGCAGATGAATTCTTTATTCATTGAAGATATTTGGGGGAACAGATGTGGTGCTTACAGTGGATTAAATCGAGTATAACATGATAAGCATTACTCTGTTTTTGTTTATATTCTTAGACTAAGTGGCACAGTATTTTCTGTTTGTTACTGTATGATGGTCTACTCCTCACCGATTAAGTCTACAGTTAGGTAGGTGAGGTGTTCTGTTACATTAGTGTTGATGGTCAAAAATAAATACACGGGTACACTATGTAGCCAAAAGAAAAAAAAGAAAACGAAACTGAATTGAAATGATGTAAGAACAGAGTGTTGTAGCAGTAAGCGTTTCCGTAACCATGGTTTTGCGGATAGCTGTTTTGAGAAAAATGGATTGAACAACCGAATCATGGGTCCGATGACCAGAGAAAATACTGGGTTAGGAAATGGGATCAGATAGCGTTGTGTGATGCGTGGCGATAATCGAAGCATGGTGATGATCCAAAGTGGGGTTGTGCACATACACAAACAGTACTGTGCAATGTTTCGGAAATTAGAAAACTGGAGCAACATAAAGAAGAGGAGTAGCAGTAAATTAGTTGAAGCAATTAATATCATTGTTTTACTATACTGTTATAAATGGATATATATACCTATGACTAACAGAATACATAATAGCATATAGGTATACATGCCTGCAAAATGCCAAACAAGTAATGAAAGAAAAAAATGGAATGTGATGAACATTAGCAGGTCTTGGTTATGTGTCTAACTGGGCGTGTGGGCTCCTGAGAACATGGCCAGGCGTGAACGTATTGGAGCAAGCATGGATGTGGAAGGCTGTTCACCGAGGTGGGAGACATGGCGGAGGATTCAAGATGTACGGCAGGGGATGGGAGCATTAACGTGTGAACTATGGAAGGGGAAAAGGACCATGGTTTACGACAAAAAGGGGTTGAACACTGAAATTATGGAGAAAGGGGATTATGGCCGATCTGAGTTCATGTGCAATTCCAGTAGGTGTTATTACGTGTGTGGAAGCATTTGAGACCTATGTTTGGTGATGAGGTAGCATGTGCGTGTGCACTGCCTACAGGTGCACAAGGTAGAATAGTGGAGCAAATGAATAAAGAAGAGGAAAGGTGGTAGTAGATCAACTCGTGAAGGGGAGAGAAGGAGCCAGTGAGTAGGGTTGAGTGGTAATGGTGTTGATGATCAGTAAAGGTTCGATAGTTGAGGGGTCAGCCGTGAAGAAGGAGGGATGGAAGTTAGCTGGAGATATCATAGGAGAAAAAGTAGTAGCAGAAGTAAATAAGAGGAGGGACGTGTGGGCTATTCAGGCCAGTTTTGGGCCACGTGAGAAGAATAAATCAAAATAAAAATAAAAGCAAAAGTAAAGAAAGGAATTGGGCTTAGTGGGCTGCTGTGAAAATGGACTAAAGTTTTTAAATAGAAATTAGAAAAGAAGAAGGGAAGTAGGAGAAGGAATGGGCTGAAGTTTAAAGGCCCAAACTTTAAATTAAAAATAGTATTTGAAATAAGGGAAAAATGTTTTATTTCGGAAATTTATTTAATTTAATTTTAATTAAATAAATAATTAAATAATTAGACTTTGAGTAAATATATGAGTAAAGGAAAATTCATATACATCTTTTTGTTAACATTTTTATGACATATAAAAATGATGATAGGCGTGTAAATTAATATTACTAATTTAATCTGAGAACAAGGAAGTGTTCATTTTATAAATCAAATCAACGGTAAGTAAAATGAAAGTAGACCAAGAGAAAAGGGATAATCATGTTGTAAATTAATATTAATAATTTAACATGAGAATAAGGAAATGTTTATTTTATTTATCAAGTAACGATAAATAAAATAAGAGTGGATCAAGAGAAAGGATTGACTGTCGATATTTGATCCAACGTTTTGACCCCGGGTTTTATAAAAAAAAAAGAGGATTTTACATTTAGAAAGGTTTAGGCCCATGCTTCGCACACGGTATAGTATGATATTGAATAAAGAAGTTAAGCTAATATTTTTCGAAATAAAAATATTGAAGGAATGTGAATTTTTGAAATAAGAATTCAAATGGAATTACTGAAATTAGAAACTGACTAGAGTTAGTAAGTCGAATGATTTCATGAGTATCGATCTGATGTTGGTTTCGGCCTTCGGGGTTTATACTTAGGAAGTTGTTCACTTAATAATTACAGTTAGCGACTGATTGATGTAAAAGGATAGTGACACGTAAACATAGGAAATATATATATATATATATATATATATATATATATATGATGATTTGTCAATAGAAATTTCAATTGGAAATAAGATTTGTTGTTTGCACACGTGTTTTCATTTGATAGTTAAATCACCGACTATCAAAGTTTGACCATTTAATGTTGTTAATATGGAAAGACCGGTTGGATTATTATCCAAAGAACCACTCCGTATTAGCGTAAGCATGGCGAATCAAATACGCTGAAGATAATTGAAGACGGAGTAAAATGCAAGGGCCGTTATATAAATCTTAGATAACGATTGGCTAAGATAGTTGTGCGGAATAGTACCTTCGGTTTGTCCAGTCCCAGGACAACTTGTATGGACGAATGTCTGACAGAGTATTTCCAAGGGGGTCACGTACGTTGTTTTTCTCAAACGTATCAGTTGCTGACACAGAAGGGAAACTTCTTTAGCCTGACAACTAGAGTATTTTTGTGAAAATCAATTAGTGATTTCCAATGGATTTGATAATGTGACATTCAAAGCAAATCAAAAGAGTGTCAAGGTAGGTTTAGCCTCAAGCTTCACAACCAGGAAATGACAAAAATCGGGCAGGCAGCATGGCTAGGTGGGTTATACCCAAGCAGGGTGTATTATCACCATCTAGAGAAATTCCTATTTGTCTTCTCATCTATATTTCGCTGCTGCAGCTTTCGAAAACGGTGGTTTGAGCCCAACCGTTGGTGATAATATATTCTCTACACTCAAGAAAATGAGTGGGCAGTCATGTGTGGCCGAGTTGCAAGATATTCTTGTTGAACTCCGGTGTATCGTTTCTAGAGTACACTAATCGGAAGGTGGATCCATACCTTGTCATAGTTTGAAATCCATTATCCCTAAGCGACAAGCGGTTTTGTTTGTATACTATATAGTAGAATGTGAGATGCAAACATTCTACTAAATTATAAATTATTTGTGGAATCATAGACATTATCATAATATCTGGTTTAATATACAAACTGTTTTGATCTCATAAGGTAAAAACCCGTTCCGTATTCACAGCGTGGTCTTATGAATCATTGTGATTTCTAAAACTTGTTTTATTAATCGTTTACTCATACCAGTCCATGACTGACCCGGAGTTTGTTTTTCTGTGTTTTCCTTAAACTCTTGGGTATTCATAACACTTGTTATGAATAGACAAGTAATCCAGGTTTTGAATTAACTTTTGGAGTAGCTGGATGGGAAGGATCCAAACGTTGGCTTATCTATCATGTTGATGTATAATTATCTGCAAGTGGTTCACCTCTGATGTTATGTAGAATTATCTACAAGTTAGTATCACAAATGTTAAGTATGAAATTTGTGATGACATGTATCCGTATGTATGAAGTACTCTAATGCACTTGACCTATGATATTTAATATTTTGGGTTATATATATATTGTCCCAAGTTCCGCTGTGAGATTCTTATGTTTTTTTCTTAGTTCAATTCTTCTATCTATTTCTTTTCTTATATAATGATACAACTTCTGAGGTACTGGAAAGTTGGGTCGTTACAGTTGGTATCAGAGCTTAGATTATCGTATACCTAGGCTTTGGGTTAGTGTTGAGAGAGCGTATTTTAAAAGTTGGATGCTATTATATATATAGAATATATATATTTAAGAGAAATCAACTTAAGTTAAGGTAATTAGGGTTAGCCTTAGAATAAATTGAAAAAGGGTTGAATTGAATTAGAATAATTTCTAATTGATATAGGAAATAAAGTTAGGATTTATTAATTGAATAAAAATTTGGATTTCCGCTAAATTAAGTTTAGACTTAAGTATTTACTAAATATAAACTTCTGAAAAGTGAACTTATTGATTTTCGAGATAAAATCAGGTTAATGAGTCCTGAAACAAGGATAACTAATTAAGGAATTAATTAGGATAATACTTAACGGAGTTAAGTGAATTGATCTGGAGATCGTTGAATATGGATTCAAGTAAAAAGAGAATTCGGGATAGATATATTTGAATGAGTTGATTCAAATTTAGGAAGTGTATTATATTTGGAATTTATTTTCCAAATATAATCATGATATCTTTGAGATAAGATGAAATTAAGAAATTAGAACCTAACTGGAAATTGATTAAGTTGAATAATTTTCTAGGTTTCAATCTGATGTTGACTTCGGTCTTCGGGGTTGATATTTAGAGGGTTATTCGCTTACCAATGTACTGTCAGGAACTAACGGATGTTGAGAAACAGTAATGTACTAATAGAAATGTTTTCTAACGGTAGTAACAGATACTGTAGTTAGGGAAATAACTGTGATAAATAACAATTGGCTGATGTGTGTTGATTATTTATGGACATAAGGTTATAACTCTAAATATAACTAGGATCTACACGTTAATTACAAATTTCGAGGACGAAATTTTTATAAGGGGGAAAGTGATATACACGTAAATGTGTATATTTTATCCGCTTATTTATCGTATTTTCCCTTTAAAATAATTGATACTTTGTATTTATAGCTGTATTTTCAGATTGTTGACAAGCAGCATGGTTTAGAACATTTGATGGAAAAAGCATGAAGAATTTGCTTAAAAAAGAGTGAAGTTTAAAATTGCTAAAGCTTGAAGAGTCTAAAGCTTGAAGAACGGTTGCAATTATATTTCAGTTAAGAAGATTTGGCTCAATAAAGACTCAAACTGCATTCACATTAGCTCATTAGGAAGGCCTCTTACTCATGTTGCGTTCACACTAGCCTATTTGCTAAACCACTCACTCTAAAGCTGCGTTCACACTGGCTTATGTGTTATTTGGGTTATTTCTTTAGTCCCACATTATGTAATTAGCTAGCTAGCCTTTGTCATATCAGCTATAAATACCTTGTATCTCATTCATTGTAAAACACATTCAGTTTTATTCTGTAATCCTTTTCTTGGAATAAAACTCTTCTTTCTCTCTTCTATTTAGTTTTAATTGCATTTTATTTATGTCGTTTATTTTCTTTTTATTCTCTTTTCTTTTAGCTATGTCTAGCTAATCCCCTTTGATTAGGGGGTGATGACGCTGATAGTATGATTCAATATGAATCACATAGCCAAAAGATTAGAACTTCGTGTATGTAGATCTAGATTTGAACTAAGGGTTAGATCTGAACCTTCATACCCTGTGTCGTTTAAGAGCTGTGCTCCTTCACAGGGTATATTCGAGTTCGATCT
The DNA here is from genome assembly GCA_030737875.1 of Allium sativum. Lineage (NCBI taxonomy): Eukaryota > Viridiplantae > Streptophyta > Magnoliopsida > Asparagales > Amaryllidaceae > Allium > Allium sativum. Next base: position 9,162,751 of record CM060912.1, read on the forward strand.
AACACTTATCAGATTTAGATTTAATATTTAGGGTTTTAGAAATAAAATAGTGAATCTGTCCTGATAGCCTATGGTTGTAGAGCTGAGCTCCTGCATAGGCTATGCTTGTCGTTATTTACATATTTGTTTCTAAAAACCTATTATCGTTGATTCATGTTTGTGACAGAAACATGTATTAGATCTGGTTAATTTTTTGGCTATTGATGATTATGAATCTGATCTATGTCATTATCCCCTAATTGCTTTCACTTATTGTTAAAACTCTCTTTTATTTAATTTCTGCTATTTTCTTTGTTTTCCACCAATCAAAAGTTAGGGATAACTTGATTGGATTTATTAATAAAATAATTTGGTCCCAGAGTTCGACACCCTCTACAACAATCCTTGTTGTTTAGGAAAGACGAACGGATTTTACAGTTGTTTACAATTGTATAATTTGTTCGCAAACAAATTTTGGCGCCGTTGACGGGGACCAAAATAATTTTTATTTAGTAAATCCTTCGGGTTATATTGTTTATTTTAATTTATTTTATTTTAATTTCTCTGTAGATTTCCTTTCTAAAAAAAATATTGTATTTGTGTTTCACATTCTGTTTACATTCTTCTGTTACATTACACTGTTTTCATTACATTGCATTTCTTTGTTTCTGGATATTTTGTGCTTCTGTCACATTTTGTCTTGTGTTTGCACGGCTGTGTGTTTGTACACCATCAAGGCATCACATTCAGAGCGTCAAACAGATCAGATCCACCCCCAATCCCCTTGCCAAACCGTCACCATACATCAGCACAGCCACAAACCATCTTCACCTTCTTCACGTTTGCAAACCACCCCTCGTCTTCAACGTTCAGTCCATAATACATCCTCTCCGACCATACAAACATCATCAACTCTTACCATCTAAACAACACCGCGGCCTAATCTCCAACCAAAACCACCTTCCACCAACAACATTTTCATCCTCCCTTCGAACACAATACCACCAAGCGACCATCAAAGCTGTCCTCTTCACTGTCACTCCACATCCCCACTTCAACAACAAACAAACAGCACCCATTCCCATACCTCGCACAGTCCTCTCAATCCAAACCAAACACCAACCTTCACCACGGATCTGAGTCCTCCTATTCGCTCCCACTCCCAGCAGCCTCATCGAACCAATCCAATTTCTCACAATCCGACCATACCCCTTGTCAATTCCCTCCTTCAACATCCTTCTTCAACAATTCCCACTGCCTTGTTCTCATCACCTAACCAAACAAGTCAGGAACAACCCAAATCAGTCAAACGAAAACCGACACAGGTCAGCGATCAAAACCCATCAGTATAGACCGGAACTGCCTCCTCTTTCGACTTCAACATACCCAAATCAGACGGACCCGAATTCCCAAATTACCTCAAATGAGATCCTCCGCCTCCAAAATAACTCCGGCACTGTTCAGCTCGCGATAACCTGCTGCGCTACCGCGTAAACTCCGACTATCATCCACAAGAGCCCAATCAAACTCCTGCGAGAACACAAGCGAACCACACATTAGCTTCAATTCCCAGATACAAGTCCAATCGCAGAGATTGATTCTATTTTATTTTGAGTTCCGAATTGATTTTGGAGTCCGTCTTTTTCCTAGATAAAAATGGGAGGACGCCTTTCTGTGAACAGTGTGGCTGCGGTAGCATAGGGTTTGGGTTTGTGGTTTATAACGGGCAGGGTTTTGATTTAAGCAGTTGGGCTTGTGTTGAGTTCTTTTGTTAACGTCAGTAGGCTTTCTTTTGTTTTCAGTTCTGGAGTCGTATTTTGTTCAAACCATTGTTTAGTTTCGTTCTTTAGCTTTATTTTGTTAATTGAATGTAATCAAAAAAAAAAAAAAAAAATCGAAAGCAGGTACAGTGGATATTAGAAAAAAGTCTTAAAAAAAAATTTTCGGGCTCCTAGCCCGAACCCGTGCCGCAGCGCAGTCAAGCGATTAAATAGGAGGAGGCAACAAATACAGAAAGCAGAGGACAATTCAGGGTTTGAGCGGTTGCACACCAAGTGGGGTGTGAACGCGCTAGCGCTACCCAATTGCACTGGACGGACTGCCGATCAAGGTGAGTATTTTCTAACTCTACAGGGACCGCTGCTGCAAATAAAAAAAAATTATAGACATTGCTTGTAAAACTCTTCTGCAGGGCATCGGCTTGCTTGTAAAATTTTTTTTTTATTTATCTCTGCAATTGACTGTTCTGTGACTGATTAAAACATTAAAAAAAAAAAAAATTGCATTCATCTTAGCTTTGTTTTTATTTTCTAAGGACTTCATTATATTTTGACAATTTGGTTTAGTTCTAACGGATTATTTCTCGGTGTCTAGACTACGGCAGAGTAATAACTGTTTATAATTATTACGGTGATTCGTAAATATTATATCGGTTGTTTCTCTGAAGGTACTTAAACCTTCGGCTGCATTGCTAGGGTGATTCCTGGTGCACCGATAACTCCTGTCCGTTAACTGGCTGAGAAGTCTTTCGTTGAAATAAATCAAACCGTCATTATATAATTCTAGAAATTGTAAATTGCATTAGGTTCATTTAAAAAAAAAAAATCGCTCAAATTTGTTTTTCTCGTCTTCCCTTATTCTTTTCGCTAGTGCATGCGTAGTTGGATCCGTGATCCTTCTACTAATCGTTTAGTCCGAACAAACACCCCTTTCACCATGGCCGAAGAAACTCCCCCTCGAACTCTTATGGATAGATACTTTCCCGAGCGAGTTTCTATTCCTTCCTGCATCATATTGCCCGCCCCAACGGGTAACCATTTTGAAATTCATTCGAATCACATAAATACTCTTCCAAAATTTGGCAATCTTGAACGTGATGATCCTTATATTTTCTTGACCAAATTTGAACAAGTTTGTGCAACCATGAAATTTCAACAATTAAGTGACGATGGAATCAAACTTAGGTTAATTCCATTTGCACTTACCGATTATGCTGAGAAATGGTTGTATAGCTTGCCTTCAAATACGATTGGAACTTGGGGTGAATTTGTAAACATTTTTCTAAAGAAATTTTACCCTCTGGAAAAAACATCTAAAATTCGAAATGAAATCGTCAATTTTCGTCAATTTGGGGGTGAATCCTTTGCAAAATATTTTGAAAGATTCAAAGAGCTTCTAGTCAAATGTCCACATCATAATTTCGAAAAATGGACTCTTTGTCAAATTTTATACGATGGACTAGAAAATAACTCTCGAACTATGCTCGAATCAATGTGCCAAGGAAATTTTCTAGCCCAACATCATGATGCCGCTTGGAAATTTCTCGAAGATTTGGCCGAAAAATCAGCTCAATGGGAAAGATCTAATGAGAAATCAATTTATTCCCGATCAAACGCTCATTCGGTAGGATCCTCAACGGCTTTAGAAGCGAAAATAGACGCAATGTTAACCAAATTTGATAATGTCCTTTCATCAACTCAAGCAAACCAAGCTCAAGCGTCTCAGCCCTCATGTTACAAATGTAACGATCCTAACCACATTGCTGACCAATGCCCACATTCGTTAGAACAACTCAACGCATTTAACAAAGCTAGGAATGACCCATTTTCCCCAACATACAATCCAGGTTGGAGAAACCATCCTAACTTCTCTTGGACCCAAAACAATGCAAATTCGAATGTGGTTCGACCTCCTTTTCAGTCATTTTCAAATAATACTTCGAGACCTCCCTTTCAACAAACTCAATTCCAACATCCTGCGTCACCTCCTCAAAATCAAGCGCAACAATCTTTTGTTCCCCAAGATGATAAACGATTGACATCACTTGAGAAAACTCTCGAAGAATTGGGTAAAGCAACAACTCAAAATGTCCAATCAAATACCAATCTTCAAAACTTACTGACTTCACACATGCAAACCACGACTCAACAAATAAGTGAACTTCAAAAACAAATGTCTCAACTTAACACTAGATTAAGTGAAAGGGAAAAGGGTACGTTTCCAAGTCAACCCATCCAAAACCCTAGAGGACAGACTTCAAACCCTAACCAAATTCACATCATTCAAGACTCGAACGTTAGTCAATTGAATGCTGTCACGACTCTTAGATCTGGCAAGAAGATTGACAAACATGTGGTCGACCCAAATGATTTACCAGACGATATTCAAAACCCAACAGAAAATTCGACCATCTCGGATCAAAACATCGAGCCCAATTCTAATCAGGCCCATCCTCAAACTCAAGTAGCCCAACCTACTGAGTTGTCTGCTCCATTTCCTCATAGACTCCGACCTAGAAAAAAGACGGACCAGGTAGAAAAGATTCTTGAAATATTTAAGCAAGTTAAAGTGAACATTCCTCTTTTAGATATTATACAACAAGTTCCACAGTATGCTAAATTTCTAAAAGATATGTGCACCCAGAAACGTCATACACATGTACCTAAGAAAGTGTTTCTAGCGGCGACTCTAAGCGAAGTCTTGTCCCAATCTATGCCAGTGAAATACAAAGACCCTGGCTGCCCCACAATATCATGTACTATTGGGGACAAGAAAATCGATAGATGCCTGCTAGACTTAGGTGCTAGTGTTAACTTGCTTCCATATTCTGTCTATCGCCAATTAGGGCTAGGAGAACTGAAACCCACCAAGGTTACCCTTCAGCTTGCTGACCGTTCAATTAAGAAACCTGTGGGCGAAATCGAGGATGTGTTGATCAAAATTGGTGAATTCATCTTTCCAGTTGATTTCATTGTCTTAGAAACTCAACAAGTTAGCAATCCTGCAAACCAGATCCCTTTGATTCTAGGACGACCCTTCTTAGCAACCTCAAATGCTCTCATCAATTGTAGAAACGGGTCTATGAAACTTTCTTTCGGTAACATGACTGTCGAGCTAAACATTTTCAGAACTGAAAACTCTCCTAACTCTTATGTGGACCAGTTTTCTGAAATCCATGCTGTCCACGATAATGAATCTGAGCTCGACCATCTGAATAACGAAATTGAATCAGATTACGAAACTTTGTTTCAAGATACTCCCGAAAATGTCTCTGATTCGATTCCTGTCGAGCCTCTCACAAATGAGTCTATCCCTCAACCAATTTCTTCGGTTGAGTCGCCCCAAAAATTTGACCTCAAAGTGCTGCCCAGTCATCTTAAGTACGCTTACTTAGGAGACGATGAAACTTTGCCTGTCATTATCGCTTCTGATCTTACTTTAGAGCAGGAACAATTGCTTCTTCCCATTCTTAAGAAAAATAAGGAGGCAATTGGTTGGTCCATGGCTGATATTAAGGGGATTAGTCCTTCGATAGTCCAACATCGACTCCACCTTATAGATGATGCCAAACCCACTCGTGATCCCCAACGTCGACTAAACCCTATCATGAAAGAAGCAGTTCGCGCTGAAATCCTTAAATGCCTTGACAATGGAATCATCTACCCGATTTCTGATAGTCAATGGGTTAGTCCAATTCATGTCGTACCTAAGAAATCAGGGATTACCGTGATCCAAAATGAAGCTAACGAGCTTATCCCAACCCGCACCCAGACTGGTTGGCGTGTTTGCATTGACTATAGGAAACTTAACGCTGCAACACGTAAGGATCATTTCCCTCTGCCATTTATCGATCAAATGTTAGAACGACTAGCGGGTCATGAGTACTACTGTTTCCTTGATGGGTACTCGGGCTATAATCAAATCCCAATCGCTCCTGAGGACCAAGAGAAAACCACTTTCACTTGTCCGTTTGGTACATTTGCGTACCGACGTATGCCTTTTGGTCTCTGTAATGCACCTGCAACCTTTCAGAGATGCATGATCAGCATTTTTTCTGATATGATCGAGCGATTTTTGGAAGTGTTCATGGATGATTTTTCCATATTTGGTGATTCTTACTCTGAGTGTTTACATCATCTCGATCTTGTTCTTAATCGCTGTAAAGAGAAACACTTAACACTTAATTGGGAAAAGTGTCACTTCATGGTTAAACATGGCATTGTTTTGGGACATGTCATTTCTAATAAAGGAATTGAAGTAGACAAAGCCAAAATTGAGGTTATTTCAAATCTTCCCATTCCCAAATCAGTTAAGGACATCCGATCCTTTTTAGGTCATGCTGGTTTTTACCGTCGCTTTATAAAAGATTTCAGCAAAATCACTCGACCTTTAACCAATCTTCTTGGTAAGGATGTTCCTTTCGACTTCAATTCTGATTGCATTTCATCTTTTGAACATCTTAAAAATGAACTTGTCTCTGCTCCGATCATCTGCTCTCCCAACTGGAAGCTGCCTTTTGAAATCATGTGCGATGCCTCGAATTTCGCTGTTGGCGCTGTCTTAGGACAACGTATCGATAAGATTCTTCACGTCATTTACTATGCGAGTAAGACTTTGAACGATGCTCAAATCAACTATACGACCACTGAAAAAGAACTTTTAGCAGTTGTTTTCGCTCTAGAAAAATTCAGGCCTTATCTAGTTGGCTCACACATCACGGTTTATACCGATCATTCCGCACTTAGGTACCTTTTCTCCAAAAAGGATGCTAAGGCTCGTCTCATTCGTTGGATCCTTCTACTTCAAGAATTTGACCTTACTATTAAGGATAAAAAAGGATCCGACAACGTTATTGCGGACCACTTGTCTCGTCTTCCAAATGCCCCGTCTTCTTCTCTTCCGATCAACGAGAATTTCCCTGATGAACAGCTGTTTTCTCTATCCACTGATCCTTGGTTTGCTGACATTGTCAACTACTTAGTCACTAAGCAGACCCCTTCTTTTTGGTCTAAGCAGGATAAACACAAATTCTTTCCCCAAGTGAAACATTTTTATTGGGACGACCCCTATCTTTTCAAGTATTGTCCCGATCAAATCATTCGAAGATGTGTTCCCGACACTGAAACTCACAGTGTCCTCTCTTTCTGTCATGACCAAGCCTGTGGTGGTCACTTCGGTCCCAAAAAGACAGCCGAAAAGGTTCTCCAATCGGGTTTCTACTGGCCCAACCTTTTCAAAGACGCGTACGAATTTTGCAAAACCTGTGATCGATGTCAATTCTTAGGAAAAATTTCTAAACGGAATATGATGCCCCTAAACCCCATTCTAGAGGTCGAAATTTTTGATGTGTGGGGTATAGACTTCATGGGACCCTTCCCTAATTCTTTTGGGAACATTTACATTCTCTTGGCTGTTGACTATGTTTCTAAATGGGTCGAAGCTATTCCATGCAAAACGAACGACAATAAGGTTGTTGTGCGCTTCTTAAAAGAAAACATCTTTTCTAGGTTTGGCACACCTCGCACAATAATCAGTGATAATGGTACACACTTCTGTAATCGTTCTTTTGAAGCTCTCATGAGAAAGTATTCGATAACCCACAAGTTATCCACTCCTTATCACCCTCAAACTTGTGGGCAAGTTGAAGTATCGAATAGGCAGATTAAACAAATCCTTGAGAAAACCGTGAATCGAAATCGTAAAGATTGGTCTCAAAAGTTAACCGACGCTCTTTGGGCTTACCGCACCGCTTTCAAAACAAACTTGGGTATGTCCCCTTATCGGTTGATTTTTGGTAAACCATGTCACTTGCCAGTTGAACTAGAACATAGGGCGTTATGGGCAATAAAAACTTTAAATCTTGATTTAGAGCAAGCAGGTGAACATAGGAAGCTTCAACTTAATGAACTTGATGAAATTCGAAATGATGCCTATGAAAATGAACGAATTTACAAGGACAGAACAAAAGTTTTCCATGATAAATCAATTTTACGTAAAACTTTCATGCCAGGTCAAAAAGTTCTGTTGTATGACTCAAAACTGCATCTATTTCCGGGTAAGCTAAAATCTAGATGGACAGGACCTTACACTGTACGGAATGTTTTTCCGTATGGTGCAGTAGAGATTGAGAATCCAACTGATGGATCATCCTTTAAGGTCAATGGTCAACGCCTTAAACCTTACTTGGAACCAATACCCAACCAAGAGGAAGAGCTCATGGTCCTCCATGAGCCACATTACATTCGGTAAGACGCACTAACCCTCTTTTGTACATATGTAAATAGTCTCTTATTTTATTTCACTAAGATTTGTCTGATTAATGACTGTGAGGACACAGTCACACTCAAGTGTGGGGGGAATTTACATTACATCAGCAATCAAATTTTATGAAGTAGGTCATTCATTGAACAAGGATTAACTTAAATTCATAAATAACACCTTTGTTCTTGTTTGATAAGTTGAATTGTTGGGTGATGGGAATGAACATCATTTATTCATTGAGTCGTAATGTGTCTTTTTAAGATGCTAGCTTGACACTGTGCAGACGTTAGTCGTGTTCTGGAGTAAGCGTGTCAACCCTTGTTATACGTGTTAGAATGTGCAAGTAAAAATAATCAAAAAAAAAAAAAAAATCAAGAAATAAAAATGATTTGGCACCTACATTTGTTGGATTTTCTGAGTTCGTTTTCATGCATAATTTTTTCTTTTCCACTCAAATTTTCAAAATCGTAAGTTCTAAAATCCACTTGGCCCAATTAAGGAGAAATGACTCATTGTAGCGTTCTTCTTCGATACCCCACATTATTCAAACCCAAGTTTTAGTCGATTTACATCCATGTTTCGACAAGTTTATCTTATATTGGTATACTCAAGAACCTTTGTTTAAAGGTCAAAAACATCACTTTTTATACCAATATTACACCACCCACTCCGTACTTGTTTTAAGGTAGGATAACCATATACCACATCTTATTTTATATGGGTTATCTATCTTACGAAACTTTGTTTATCATTCCTTTCAGCTTTTTGTACAACATCAATCCAGACTTGTGTGTTGAATTAAGGTTATAGAAGTAGAGTAACTAGGGCACAAAACTTTCTTTCATGAAGTGTTGGTTTAGTAGAGGAGGAATCAAATGAAATAATGTACGGTATCATTCCATTCCATCTCCACTCATCATTCATCATGCAAAAGAAGAAGAAAAAATGAAAAAAAAACGAAGAAAAAAAAAAGAAAAAAAAATGAAATAAAGAGAGAGTCTCTCTGAATAAAATAGTCTTCATCGTTCTTGACTATGAAGCATCCATTTCCATTCCATCCACATCCATCATACCGTACTTAGAAGCAAGGATTGTAGTTGAGGAGATGAAAGGAAACAAAATGTCCATATGTGCCTTAGTATTACTTTATCTTTTGTAGCTTGAAATTCAACTAATACACTTGCCCTCTTATCTAGAATATTTTTTTAGAACTTACAAAAATTTTCCTTCATCTATGCATAACTCATATCCAATACATTACAGTTACATTGGTGCAAAATTATTCAAAAAAAAAAAAAAAAAAAAAAAAAAAAAGAATAAAAAAAAGAGAAGAGAATAAAGAAATGATTGGGTGCACATTGTCGATGTGTAGAACTTTGGTTGACACCACGCTCTTAACCTTCAAGACAATTACAGTGTTATCAAGGAATTACGATTCAGCTTGAAAATTTTTGTTCATTTTTGCACTAATTATGGGATGGACAATTTGGGGCTAAATCGTTATTATTGAAGTTAGGTGAAATCCTTGGAATGTGAAAGACTTTAAATATATTGTTTGATTAATCCGCGTACATAAGACGCTTTGGATTTTGTGGGTAGTATCCGCTGAAAACCCTCACGAGACAACACTCGTCCTACTGGGGACACCCAGAGGTTTAACGGCTTGTTGCATACGCTAAATGCAACCGTGTTTCCTACGAAAGTGTGACATATCTTAGTTTAGTTTAGTTTATTCGAGGACGAATAAAAAGATAAGTGTGGGGGTATTTGATATACACGTAAATGTGTATATTTTATCCGCTTATTTATCGTATTTTCCCTTTAAAATAATTGATACTTTGTATTTATAGCTGTATTTTCAGATTGTTGACAAGCAGCATGGTTTAGAACATTTGATGGAAAAAGCATGAAGAATTTGCTTAAAAAAGAGTGAAGTTTAAAATTGCTAAAGCTTGAAGAGTCTAAAGCTTGAAGAACGGTTGCAATTATATTTCAGTTAAGAAGATTTGGCTCAATAAAGACTCAAACTGCATTCACATTAGCTCATTAGGAAGGCCTCTTACTCATGTTGCGTTCACACTAGCCTATTTGCTAAACCACTCACTCTAAAGCTGCGTTCACACTGGCTTATGTGTTATTTGGGTTATTTCTTTAGTCCCACATTATGTAATTAGCTAGCTAGCCTTTGTCATATCAGCTATAAATACCTTGTATCTCATTCATTGTAAAACACATTCAGTTTTATTCTGTAATCCTTTTCTTGGAATAAAACTCTTCTTTCTCTCTTCTATTTAGTTTTAATTGCATTTTATTTATGTCGTTTATTTTCTTTTTATTCTCTTTTCTTTTAGCTATGTCTAGCTAATCCCCTTTGATTAGGGGGTGATGACGCTGATAGTATGATTCAATATGAATCACATAGCCAAAAGATTAGAACTTCGTGTATGTAGATCTAGATTTGAACTAAGGGTTAGATCTGAACCTTCATACCCTGTGTCGTTTAAGAGCTGTGCTCCTTCACAGGGTATATTCGAGTTCGATCTAACACTTATCAGATTTAGATTTAATATTTAGGGTTTTAGAAATAAAATAGTGAATCTGTCCTGATAGCCTATGGTTGTAGAGCTGAGCTCCTGCATAGGCTATGCTTGTCGTTATTTACATATTTGTTTCTAAAAACCTATTATCGTTGATTCATGTTTGTGACAGAAACATGTATTAGATCTGGTTAATTTTTTGGCTATTGATGATTATGAATCTGATCTATGTCATTATCCCCTAATTGCTTTCACTTATTGTTAAAACTCTCTTTTATTTAATTTCTGCTATTTTCTTTGTTTTCCACCAATCAAAAGTTAGGGATAACTTGATTGGATTTATTAATAAAATAATTTGGTCCCAGAGTTCGACACCCTCTACAACAATCCTTGTTGTTTAGGAAAGACGAACGGATTTTACAGTTGTTTACAATTGTATAATTTGTTCGCAAACAGAAAGATTGTAATGACCCGGAAATTTCTGGACGAAAAACAAATTTGTGAATGAACTTAAAATTTAATAATACATTAATAAATTGACTTATTAATGTGTTAACCCATTTACAGGGCCAGAATAGTTAAGTAAGATTTATTTACGACGACCAAAAGCATAGCTAAAACCTGACAACTAAGAGCGTAGCAAAAACTTAACCACGTAAGTATAACTAAACATAGAAATGACAACACTACTAAGCGCTATGACAAAGCGTTACTAAAGGAACCGTAGCTAAACATCATAAACCAACCATAGCAAAAGCGTTGCAAATCTTTAACTAAAGATTTAATTGTTTTTATGAAACAAATCCAAGAGTTTGTGAATTAGATAACATAGGCATTTGTTTATACCTGTACTAAGCTAACTAATGCAAGTGCACTCAACCAGATTAGACATGAATACCAACCATTCTCTTTGCACAAGAACTAGAACCAAGACCAAACTATATAAACAAATGCAAGGAAACTAGGTAATCTAAATGGCGATGACACAACTATTTTTATGCTTGGATCCAAGCATGTTTGCGCAAAACACACAGCAAGGAATAGTGGTAAAATGGACCTAGAACCCTACACTAAAGCAAGTACAACTTGCCTAGGCTTAAGCACCATGTATGCATGCAACACAAAAGGCCAAACTCCAACCATCCTTGCGCAATTAAACCATATGTACTGCTGTGTTTCCAAGCCCCACCTGCGCAAGCAATAAAGCCCATGTACAAGCTAGAAACAAAGGCCCATTTTTGTAGAAATCTTCATAGCCAAGTACAAGTACAAGTGGTGAAAGTGACACTTGAAATAAAGATTAATACTTAATAAATTATAGGATTTAGACATGATGAAAATCCATCTTTGCGCAGGCATTTAAGGCCATAGATTCACATACATTCGCATTAAGATTTAATAAACAAATAGGTGGAAACTAGAGAACCATTGGGAGCTTGACATGTGTTGATGCCATAGAAGCTTCCCATTGTTTTTGTATATAAACTAGAGAAGAGGACGCAGTATTATATAGCTTTGTCACTAGTGAATCCAAGATGAATGAACAAGATTGCTTCACCATGACAAAACGATGTAAAGCCAAGGAGAGATGTTGCTATCAAACTATATTTCCTACTATACAAAATCCTTGCGCAAGAACAGCCATAGAAACTCAACATATATTAATACATCTTCTAGAACACCAAGGACAAGTGGTTGCAAGCTTTGTCATTAAGTAAATATAAGTGTGTGGCAATCCTTCTTCCAGCAAGATTTTAAGCAAATAAAACAAACCATATGTTGCTTTCAAATGGATATATTCTTGCTGCCAAAACCTGCGCAACATATTTGATTAGAGTATATTAAGATTTAGTGTTTATTTAAGTAAATAGAAAATCAATATAATACTATATATAAGAGCCTATATATGTGAGACATTACCCCATTTTGATGCATTGCAAACCCGAGAAGAGAAGGAGATCTAGGAATCCAAAATACTCCATCATCCTGCATTTCATTTGTGAGTAAACCTAACTATCACTCTTTTAAAATATTCATGCAAGTTAATAGTGTTTATACATGTTGTAGTTTGAACTTTACTGCTGAATATGTTTGCATGATCAAAACCCCTTGGACATTCTTGTTAAAAGAGACCTATGAACTGTGAATGCATGTTAAAAACATTTTTGTGCTATGTTAAAACATTTCCTTGTTGATGAAGTCCAGGAAGGTGCATTCAAGTTATTTAATACCATTGGATTTACTATGCAAGACTTTGTTATTGAGATAAGCATTTAAGTTTTTCCCCCTGTTAGAAACTGTGTGAACCCAGTGGTCGGTTAGATGCCATTCTTCATAGAAATGATGTTAATGAAAGATGGGACATGAGTTCTGCACACAAATAATTCATCCAAGTGTATAAGCTTCATTTAATAAGTTAGTAGTTCACATATATGTATATATGAATAACAGGGGAATGAATGATGCAGATGAATTCTTTATTCATTGAAGATATTTGGGGGAACAGATGTGGTGCTTACAGGGGATTAAATGGAGTATAACATGATAAGCATTACTCTGTTTTTGTCTATATTCTTAGACTAAGTGGCACGGTATTTTCTGTTTGTTACTTTATGATGGTCTACTCCTCACCGACTAAGTCTGCAGTTAGGTAGGTGAGGTGTTCTGTTGCTTTAGTGCTGGATGGTCAAAAATAAATACACGGGTACACTCTGTAGCCAAAAGAAAAAAAAGAAAACGAAACTGAATTGAAATGATGTAAGAACAGAGTATTGTAGCAGTAAGCGTTTCCGTAACCATGGTTTTGCGGATGGCTGTTTCGAGAAAAATGGATTGAACAACCGAATCATGGGTCCGATGACCAGAGAAAATACTGGGTTAGTGTAACGGCGTGATTTTCGATACCTTGAAAACTGTAACAACCCGTAATTTCAATAACATGTTATAACATAAATCGAGGCAGAATTTAATTCTAAAATCTGAATCAAGGGAAACGGGCTGTGCCATTGCGTTCGTCGCGGAAAAATACGCGAAATAGAGTCCGAAATTTTGTAAATCGGAGTCCGTATGACCCGATTAAGGCCCAATGAAGTTTTCTGAAAATTTAAATTTCGAAACAGATTTCAAAAATACAGAAATGGGGGCCAGGCGGGAAAATTCCCGCCCAGCCATGTCGACAGCCCTGTCGACAGGGGAGTCGACTTGGGCCCAGACCAAGTCGACAACCCTATCGACTTGCCTGTCGACTTGGTGCATCCGGGCAGTTTTGCCTGGTGCACCATTTTGGGTTTTGGGCTGTGTTTGGGGCTGGTTTCTGGAAGCTTCCGAAATCTGACGGACCAAATCTAATCTAGGGTTAATCTAATGGCCTAAAACACTCTAATCTTCTATAAATAAGACCCTAACCTACCCCTAAATCATCATTATTCATCCAAGTAACTAAACTATGGCAAAATTATTCCTCTCATGGCCTCCACTCTCATTCCTAAATCTTTAAATTTATTTCTATGTGAGATTTATTGTTCATTCAAGTGATTTCAAGGGTGAATGAGTGTCATTAGCTTGCATTTCAAGTCAAGTTGCAACATTTATTTCATAAAGCAAGAGTTTTGATCATTTTGGCTCAAGGATTTTTCTATTGGAGCTTTCATATTGGGTTTATTTGATTGCATAAGGGCTTGTCTCAATCTATTTACTATATTTGTGTCTTCATAAGAATTTGTAAGCCCTTTTACCATCTTTTTAAACTCTAAAGTTAATGAATGATGCAAGTTGAGTTTGATTAATATGTTATGCAAGTTTATCATGTTATGTTATGCAAGTTTGACATGTTATGATATGCAAGTTTGGTTGATCATTATATGCAAGTATGGTTGATCATTATATGCAAGTTTGCTATGTTATGTTATGCAAGTTTGCCATGTTATGATATGCAAGTTTATCATGTTATGTTATGCAAGTTCGCCATGTTATGATATGCAAGTTTACTATGTTATGCTATGCAAGTATGCCATGTTATGATATGCAAGTATGTCATGTTATGTTATGCAAGTTTGGGTTGAACATTTATACATGTTATCATGTTATGCAAGCTTACCATGAGTATATGAACCTAAAGCTTCAAGCTTTATGCAAAAAGGTTGCATTTTGGCAACATAGAAGCTATCATACACATATGATAACTTGTATATGAGGCTAAATGCGAACTTGTGGCCATTTCTACATGTCATTTATCACCATGTATTACCAATATGCTAAGTTTGGTTTTATGCATGCTTTTGAGGCCTAAAAATGTAATATGCAAGTATATGAACATATGTACATTTCATATGCCACCATGTTAAACTCGTGGCTTCAACACCTTTATGTCATGATTATGCCAAGTTCACTCTTTCTATCCTTTATGCGCTTTTGCGATTATGTAAGCGATGGGATTGCGTGGGGTTGGGTAAACTTAAAAGACATGAAAATATAAGATTTGGGAATTTACCTATTAAGTTAGGTCTACCCATTGGGAATTTACCTATTAAGTTAGGTCTACCCAATTTCTTGAAAACTTGTAATATGTTTTGGAAACATAATGAACATGACCTTTCTCCTTATAACCCATACTCCAGAATGTCTTAGGGTGACAGAGAGGATAGTGTCTAGGCTTGGGTTTGGAAAATCAAGTTTCCTACCCTCCCTGGCTATCCCTAACTGATCCAACGGACATGATGGGTAGGAGTTTAGGATAAACTTGATAAGATAAGTTTGATTAGGGTTAAGTCATGGTCCACTTAATGCTTAACCAATTTGGGCTCGGTAGATTAATCGGGGTTAAGTCGTGAACCCATCGTTACACTTAACCAAGTTAATCCATGATTAGTAAAAGGGTTAAACCGTACTTAACCCACTAGAAAATCCTAGCAATGGGGGTCCATTCCAGCAGTAATCCCAAGTTTGTATCGTTACGACCCTAGGGACTAGGCTAGGGTGGGGGCACGATTACTGGACTTGATGTAAGTGACCAAAACGACGGTCGAGTGGTACGCCGATGTAGTTCCGGACGGACTAGGGCCGTGCACGTAGTCCGTAAGCAGGAGAAAACAAGCATGGGTACCAGTAGATCTAGACTGTGCACTCATGTTTATGGTGTCCAGGGGTTTACACCCTAGGGCTTGATACACCCGACGGGTGGACCCTGCACAGTCTGACTACAATTATGTTTGGGCCGTATTGACACCAACACCTGACGAGTTAGGCTTAGGGAGCCGATCGATTAGACCGTATTATTCGGGTCACCTCATGTTATTGGGCCAAAGCTTGGGCCAAGGGATCAATACTTGTTTATTCAAGTCATGTTTGTTTGCTAGTACACCTGTGGTGCAAAACCTTAAACCTGATTATGCGATGACACCTTTTATCTATCATGTCAGTATGTTGTTATCCTTATGCTCATCTCAGTTTACATCATGCCAGTTAACTTTATTGGTTTATAGACTGATGGTAGTAGAGCTTACTCAGTCTTTTTGACTGACCTGTTTTCCTTTCGCTTCTTTTCTTCCGTTTCCCCCCCCCCCCCCCCACAGGTTCTCAGGGTGGGAACATTGGAGCTTAGCTTGGATTTCTGATCGCTTGCTGTGGGATTTTAGCTCATGTACGGTCTTGACATGAAACTAGCTATGGTTATCACTTATTTTGGGGATAGTACTTATGTAATTCAGTTTTTCAGCTGATGTTGTTTTTATCTAGACTTGTTTATTTGGAAAGTTGACATTATGTTGTACCAGACTTGTTTTGAAATGGTTTGAAATCTTCCGCTGTTTATCTATCTTATTTACTCTGTTTACATATCTATATATGTTATGTTCTGCCTTGGTATATCATTATGCATGTTTACCCGATTCAAACGCCCCTCCAAAGTCAGAGTGCTTGCAAGAGCCACCCTGGCGGAGGCGGGGTGTTACATTTGGTATTAGAGCATATGGTTTACGAGAAGGGACAAAAGGTTTTCGAAAAACTTTTGAAAAACTATTTCCAAATCAAGTATAAAGTATTTTCCAAAAGAAAAGTCTAGTTTGTTTTAAAGGCTATTCCCCAAAAAGCCATTAGCAAAATTCCTTCGTTTTTCTCCATTCTGAATCTATCTTTTTCCTCGTTTTCAGTATGGCCGATAACTTTGCCATTCCGGAGGGAGTACACGTACCTGTTTGGTATAGGAGACTTTTAGAGGCTAGGGCGACCGAAGCCGGCCCCGCAGATGTTCCTCCTCCTCCTCCGGTGGTTAATGTTTCTCCTCCTCCTCCCGTAGCTGATGTTCCTCCTCCCCCTCAGCCTCTATAAGCGGATTTTGCGGGAACTTGCAAGAACTTTAAGACGATGGGTGGCAAGAATTTCATTGGAACGGAGACTTTTGAAGAAGCAAGGAATTGGTTGAAAGAAACAGAAGATCTTTTCGCCATCTTTGATATAGATGACCGTAGGAAGGTTTTATGGGCAGTGTGGTTGCTAAAGGAAGAAGCTGCACGATGGTGGGTGGTTACCACCGCTACTAGGCCAATTGAGACTTGGGATGACTTTAGAGGAAAGTTTGGACTAAGGTTCCTATCACTGAAGCAAGGGGACATGACTATTAGGGAATACGTAGATAAGTTTAATCAACTAGCTCGAGACGGTTCAGACTTGGTTAACATAGCTCAGAAGAAGGCCCTATACTTTGCTCTAGGATTAAACGAGCCATTACATAGTTTGGCCATGTCTCATATACCCTTGGGGGCAACTTTCGAGAGTTTGATGAATATGGCCCTACTCAATGAAGAGAAGTCTGAAGATAAGAAGGAAAAGAAGTGCTTTACTTGTGGAAGCTTGACTCATCTAAGCAAGGATTGCAGAAAGAGGAAGGGTACTTGCTTTAACTGTGGAGAAATGAGACACTTTACTAAGGACTGCCCGAAGAAGAAAGGGCCTACGTCAGAAGGAACGATGAATTCCGGGAAGTAAGGCAAGAACTCCAAAAACCGCAAAAACAAGAACAAGAGTCAAGGCTACAAGGGGAACAACAACAAGGGCAATAACGACGAGAGGAAGTGCCATTATTGCGGTTCAGTTGGGCATCTTATTAAGGATTGTAGGAAGAGAAAAAGGAAGATTGGTGAATGCTTTTTCTGTGGTAAGTTGGGACATCTCAGCAGAGATTGCCCGAAGAAGCAAGGGCAAGGTCAGACTCAGTGTGCAAGACCGTATGGAGGGCGAATTCATCCCCTCAACATCGTTCTTCCAGCTTATGTTCGAGGTAGCATTTCTGTTGAAAGCCTTGTTTACATTTCTTATTTCCTGTTTGTACTTTGTTTGTTTCTGGCGCATCTCATAGTTTATTTCAGCTGATCTAGTTGAAAGTTTGCACCTAAGTACTAGTCTAGTTAATGATCCCGTGTGTGTTTCAAATCCAATTGGGGGGTTCCGCCCATTTGTCTATTATCTAAGTGGATTTGAAAATTTTTATCTTGAGTGTAGAGTTCTCGTGTGATGCTTATATTCTCGGTTTCATGGGGTATGGGTTGATTTTGGGCATGGATTGGTTGTCCAGTTTTAGAGCCATTCTTGGTTTTTGAGCATAGGGTTGTGAGGCTCAGGACTCGCCTCGATAATACCCTAGAAATTTCTTATAACCCTATGGGTCCCGTCATGTTGTGTTATCTTGAATCCCTCGACTCTTCTATCGATAGTTTGCAATCGGTGAGGGTGGTCCGAGAATATCCTGATATCTTGGGTGAAGTGAAGGGGTTACCCCTAAACGAGAGATAGATTTCCGCATTTATCTGGTTGATAATGCCAAGACAGTTTCGTGGTCGGTTAGGCACATGGCCCCGCAAGATGAGAGTTAAGAAAGCAAGTCAAGGAGTTGCTTTAGAAGAACTTCATTATACGAAGTATATCTGAATGGGGAGCGCCTGTAGTATTTGCTACCAAGGCAGATGATTCTCTTCGACTTTGTGTTGATTATCGTGAGTTAAACAAGGAGAATAGACAACCATTACCAAGGATCGATGATTTGTTTGATCAGCTTGTAGGAACATCTGTTTTCTCTTGATCTAGCTACCGGATTCCATCAGCCCAGAGTGGCTGAAGATAGTATTGACAAAACTGCGTTTAGGGCTCCAGATGGATTCTTAGAATGGCTGGTCATGCCATTCGGTTTGACTAATGCACCCGCCTACTTCGTGGACTTGATGAGTAGGGTGTCTAGGGAGTTCCTGAACAAGTTTGTCATGGTCTTCGTAGACGATATTTTGATCTTCTCTTAGGATGAGGAAGAGCACGTAAGGCATCTCGTGGAGGTGATGGATACGCTTAGAGCGCATCAGTTGGAAGCCAAGTCCTCCAAATGTCATTTTGGAGAAAAGAAGTTAGATTTCTTGGGCACATAGTTTCTAAGCAAGGCTTAGCGGTGGATCCCGCTAAAGTGGTTGCGGTTCAAGACCGGAAAAGCTCTGAGGAGAGCAATTGAAGTAAGAAGCTGTCTCAGTTTAATTAGTTAGTTAGTATCCCTTGAGCTTTGACCTACCTTTCTGGATCAAGTAGGGACTTCGCAGAAAGAAGACCCGCAGTTAGTCGAGATCATGGACAAGTTGATTCGAGGCAAGATGTTAAGTCACCTCGCTAGATATATTATAAAAGACAAGGGATGGCTAAGACGCGATGAGAGATTATGTGTTCCTCGAGTGGAAGACTTAGTAAAGAAGGTTCCTGAAGATGCGCATCACTCGAGGAGGTGGCCGAATTTGTCCCAAGGTGCATGTTGGGCCAACAGGTTAACGCCGAGTCATAGAAGCCCGATGGGCTATTTCATCCATTGGAGGTCCCGCAATGGAAGTGGGAAAGCGTCACGATGGATTTAGTAGATGGACTGCCTAGATCAAGGAAAGGGAACACGAGCATGTGGGTCATAGTAGGTAGACTCACGAAGAGTGCTCATTTCACTCCGGTAAAGAGCGCAAGGACTGCATCATAGCTAGCGATAGTTTACTTTCAAGAAATAAAGCGTTTGCACGAGGTTCCCTAAAGTATAGTCAGTAACCATGACTCAATCTTCACTAGCCAGTTTTGGGATAGTCTACGGGAAGTCATGGGCAAGCACTGAATCTAAATACGGTCTATCATCCATAGGCGGATGGTTCATTTCGTTCAAGCATGAGTTATAGAAAATCATATTAGTAAGAGCAATTGGCAACGTGGATTGGTATTTTTTTCAAGAAAAGTTCTGCCGCGTAGTAAGTGAATGAGATCCAGGATTCACTGGTGGATTTTGGAGAGCTTGCATGAAACCATGAGGTCATAGTTATGTTTAAGCCAAGAATGATAGAAGAGTAAGTGAAAGAGGAAGACGAGAGGCGACAATGAAATGGGTTCCAACTCATATTTGGAAATAAGAGTTAAGAAGCCAAGAAATCATGAAGTAAAAGACGGCCAAAGCACAGTGGAGTTAAGCTTAAGGAAACGTGATTTAGAAGGTTGAAGGCTAGATACACGCATTATATCTCTTTTTAAGAGTATATCCTTGATCCTTGTTTTCCTGTGGAGCTTACTCGCATGTTATCTTTTACATATATCCTCTCGGTCCCATTCTCAATCTATTTCTGTCGTAAACCCCATAGGGAGGTATGACTCCTTGGTTAACAATACATGTCAAGGTTTGAAGGGGTCCATTAGGTTGACTAAACCTTTTGGGCTTTTATAGGATATGAGTCGGGTTAGGAAGGGATTCCTTGAAATCCAAAAGGAGTATATCTTGCTTATCTTCTCGATCTCTTTTTAGCATATCTTTCTTTTGCTATCCGTGTTTATCTAGTTTATCATGTTAATTCTGTCATGAGAACCTTAGGTAGAAACCCTTTGGATGAAACATGTGTTTGAAACATGTTATGCTTGATGTTTGCAAGTGGTTGCAAGTGTTTGCAAGTGGTTACTCGTGGATGCATTATACACATTAGGCACTAGATCGGCTCACACACTCCTCATATTGCATATGCATGAGTGTTTATGCTTATTCATGGATGAAAATTTTTGTGTTATCACATGGATGTTGCATATGGATGTATGTTATGTGCACACATATAGATGTTATACATTATGTTAGGAATTGCATACATATGGATTCATTTCACTAACATAATTTGCATTGATGATAATTGCATTAGATAAGTACATATACACACACCTTTGCATATGTTCATACAACATTTAGAATCTTGTAAGGAAAATGATTGCTCGTGGATGATGTTTTGAGTATATGGATGTTGGATGGTAGGATATGTCCTTCCTAACTTGAAGATTTTGGGGACGAAATCCTTTAAGGAGGGGAGAATGTAACAATCCGTATTTTCAATAACCTGTTATAACATAAATCGAGGCAGAATTTAATTCTAAAATCTGAATCAAGGGAAACGGGCTGTGCCATTGCGTTCGTCTCGGAAAAATACGCGAAATAGAGTCCGAAATTTTGTAAATCGGAGTCCGTATGACCCGATTCAGGCCCAATGAAGTTTTCTGAAAATTTAAATTTCGAAACAGATTTCAAAAATACAGAAATGGGGGCCAGGCGGGAAAATTCCCGCCCAGCCATGTCGACAGCCCTGTCGACAGGGGAGTCGACTTGGGCCCAGACCAAGTCGACAGCCCTGTCGACTTGCCTGTTGACTTGGTGCATCCGGGCAGTTTTGCCTGGTGCACCATTTTGGGTTTTGGGCTGTGTTTGGGGCTGGTTTCTGGAAGCTTCCGAAATTTGACGGACCAAATCTAACCTAGGGTTAATCTAATGGCCTAAAACACTCTAATCTTCTATAAATAAGACCCTAACCTACCCCTAAATCATCATTATTCATCCAAGTAACTAAACTATGGCAAAATTATTCCTCTCATGGCCTCCACTCTCATTCCTAAATCTCTAAATTTGTTTCTATGAGAGATTTAGTGTTCATTCAAGTGATTTCAAGGGTGAATGAGTGTCATTAGCTTGCATTTCAAGTCAAGTTGCAACATTTATTTCATAAAGCAAGAGTTTTGATCATTTTGGCTCAAGGATTTTTCTATTGGAGCTTTCATATTGGGTTTATTTGATTGCATAAGGGCTTGTCTCAATCTATTTACTATATTTGTGTCTTCATAAGAATTTGTAAGCCCTTTTACCATCTTTTTAAACTCTAAAGTTAATGAATGATGCAAGTTGAGTTTGATTAATATGTTATGCAAGTTTATCATGTTATGTTATGCAAGTTTGACATGTTATGATATGCAAGTTTGGTTGACCATTATATGCAAGTATGGTTGATCATTATATGCAAGTTTGCTATGTTATGTTATGCAAGTTTGCCATGTTATGATATGCAAGTTTATCATGTTATGTTATGCAAGTTCGCCATGTTATGATATGCAAGTTTACTATGTTATGCTATGCAAGTATGCCATGTTATGATATGCAAGTATGTCATGTTATGTTATGCAAGTTTGGGTTGAAAATTTATACATGTTATCATGTTATGCAAGCTTACCATGAGTATATGAAACTAAAGCTTCAAGCTTTATGCAAAAAGGTTGCATTTTGGCAACATAGAAGTTATCATACACATATGATAACTTGTATATGAGGCTAAATGCGAACTTGTGGCCATTTCTACATGTCATTTATCACCATGTATTACCAATATGCTAAGTTTGGTTTTATGCATGCTTTTGAGGCCTAAAAATGTAATATGCAAGTATATGAACATATGTACATTTCATATGCCACCATGTTAAACTCGTGGCTTCAACACCTTTATGTCATGATTATGCCAAGTTCACTCTTTCTATCCTTTATGCGCTTTTGCGATTATGTAAGCGATGGGATTGCGTGGGGTTGGGTAAACTTAAAAGACATGAAAATATAAGATTTGGGAATTTACCTATTAAGTTAGGTCTACCCATTGGGAATTTACCTATTAAGTTAGGTCTACCCAATTTCTTGAAAACTTGTAATATGTTTTGGAAACATAATGAACATGACCTTTCTCCTTATAACCCATACTCCAGAATGTCTTAGGGTGACAGAGAGGATAGTGTCTAGGCTTGGGTTAGGAAAATCAAGTTTCCTACCCTCCCTGACTATCCCTAACTGATCCAACGGACATGATGGGTAGGAGTTTAGGATAAACTTGATAAGATCAGTTTGATTAGGGTTAAGTCATGGTCCACTTAATGCTTAACCAATTTGGGCTCGGTAGATTAATCGGGGTTAAGTCGTGAACCCATCGTTACACTTAACCAAGTTAATCCATGATTAGTAAAAGGGTTAAACCGTACTTAACCCACTAGAAAATCCTAGCAATGGGGGTCCATTCTAGCAGTAATCCCAAGTTTGTATCATTACGACCCTAGGGACTAGGCTAGGGTGGGGGCACGATTACTGGACTTGATGTAAGTGACCAAAACGACGGTCAAGTGGTACGCCGATGTAGTTCCGGACGGACAAGGGCCGTGCACGTAGTCCGTAAGCAGGAGAAAACAAGCATGGGTACCAGTAGATCTAGACTATGCACTCAGGTTTATGGTGTCCAGGGGTTTACACCCTAGGGCTTGATACACCCGACGGGTGGACCCTGCACAGTCTGACTACAATTATGTTTGGGCCGTATTGACACCAACACCTGACGAGTTAGGCTTAGGGAGCCGATCGATTAGACCGTATTATTCGGGTCACCTCATGTTATTGGGCCAAAGCTTGGGCCAAGGGATCAATACTTGTTTATTCAAGTCATGTTTGTTTGCTAGTACACCTGTGGTGCAAAACCTTAAACCTGATTATGCGATGACACCTTTTATCTATCATGTCAGTGTGTTGTTATCCTTATGCTCATCTCAGTTTACATCATTCCAGTTAACTTTATTGGTTTATAGACTGATGGTAGTAGAGATTACTCAGTCTTTTTGACTGACCTGTTTTCCTTTCGCTTCTTTTCTTCCGTTCCCCCCCCCCCCCCCACAGGTTCTCAGGGTGGGAACATTGGAGCTTAGCTTTGATTTCTGATCGCTTGCTGTGGGATTTTAGCTCATGTACGGTCTTGACATGAAGCTAACTATGGTTATCACTTATTTTGGGGATAGTACTTATGTAATTCAGTTTTTCAGTTGATGTTGTTTTTATCTAGACTTGTTTATTTGGAAAGTTGACATTATGTTGTACCAGACTTGTTTTGAAATGGTTTGTAATCTTCCGCTGTTTATCTATCTTATTTACTTTGTTTACATATCTATATATGTTATGTTCTGCCTTGGTATATCATTATGCATGTTTACCCGATTCAAACGCCCCTCCAAAGTCAGAGTGCTTGCAAGAGCCACCCTGGCGGAGGCGGGGTGTTACAAAAACCGTGTCATTATTGAAAGAAATTAGAGGATGAGAGAGATACGATAGAACTAATTGAATAGAAGAAGAAGAACACTGAACAAAATCAGAGTAAGCACGAATCTCACAGCGAAATAATAATCTTTATTATATAACAAATTTGAAATACAAAATTGTATTGTATATACATACCATATATCAGAGTACAATACATCATATCACAGCGGAAATAATCTCTAAATACTAATGGTGAAGCCTTCTGCTTGAGCTCCTCCAAGTGAATCTGTAAATACCTGAACACTTGACTGCCCGTACAATTTTGGGCACCCAAGAGTTTAGGGAGAACAAACAAAATAAACTCTGGGTCAGTCATGGGACTGGTGTGAGTAAATTCCAAACATACTGTTTAACTTTGAAAAAACCTTTTGAAAGAAAAGGATAATAGTAGGACCAGCCCACAACTAACATGGACGACCTTACTATATCCCAAATAATTTGATATTAAAATCCAGTGATATTATAATAATGTCTAATCAAATAAATAACCAAATAGCAGAACGCTTGCATCTCACGCTCCACACATATATATTATAAAATCACAAACCGCAGGGCGCTTATTGGGATTGGATTCCAACAGACAAGGTATGGGAGCACCTTCCGATCAGTGTACTCTAGAGGGTATACACTGCATGTTCAACAAGAACGTATTGCAACCCGACTACACATGACCGACCACTCATTTAGCTTGAGTGTATCGAATATATTGCCACCACGGTTGTAGGCCATCCAACCGTCATCCGAAGATACAGAATCGAAAAGAAGACAAATATGAATTTTCTCTAGATCGGTGACAATACACCCTGCTTGGGGATGACCCAACTAGCCATGCTGCCTAGCCCAACTTTTGTTACTTCCTGGTTGTGAGGCTAGAGGCTACGTCTATCTTCAGAACATCTGATCACCATTCACTTTGAATGCCACATCGTCAAATCCGTAATCACATATTGATTACACAAATGCGCACTGGGTGTAGAATAAAGAGAAGTTACCTTCTCCCCACCAACTTGGTATATTTGTAAAAATCAACGGCGTGGCCGTTGGAAATACTCTGTCAGACACTCGTCCATACAAGTTGTCCTGGGACTGGACAAACATAAAACACCGCTCTGGAACAGGACGACCCTTGCATTTAACTCCATCTTCAATTATCTTCAGCATATCTAATTCGCAGCGCTTATGCCTATACGGAGTGGTTTCAGGATAATATATCCAACCGGTCTCTCCGTATTGACAACGATAGTCAAAACACTTCGATAGTCGGTTATTTAACCATCGAAGTAAAAACAAACATTCATTCAAATGTATACTAGACATCACACAAACACGGGTACTTTTTATTTAACATTCGTTTTTATTCTTCGAATTCCCATTTCTTACCAGATATTTCTCAAATCCCGTTTTAGCCTTTTTACACTTCTTGGAAAACATTTCCAGTTATTATAAACTCTTATTCTTTCATTGTTCCAGAAATACGTTCGAAACATTTCCATTCTTTTTACGTTATTTATTTTCTACACCTGGATAATATATCCTAACTTCATTGGAAAAATATTTCCAATTTCATCTTAAACATTTAATCTGCCAAGCATTCCTTTTAAAACATTATTCACTTTAAAATGTGAATATCATTTCTATTATAGAAATCTGAGCATCTTTATCAAATAACTTATTATTCAAGTAATAAATAACATCATCTTATTTACCGAAATCTCTTTCCTGATTTATATTCCTATTTTACTTTATAAACTCTGTTTCTACGTCAACTCCTTGTTAAATCAATATCAAGCTTAAAACTACATATTGGTTACATATGCTATTACAATTTTGTTGGTTTAAAACTAAATATTAACTATCCTATCAGAATTATAATTCCTAAAAATAATATACTTTTAATACCTTCGACATTGTCGAATCCTAGTTCCAAATCCTAATGGTTTAATTCTAATCACATTTCAAACATCGAAATGTTGTCATCGTTTTCTAACACGATTATCCAATTTCTCTTTCTAAACTTATTCTTATATTCCCTACAACATCGTTACTTAATACTTTCAAATAAGTGGATTTCAAACTAACTGTTTTCATTCCCTAGAAAGTGCTGCTATATATAAAATCACGCTTAAGCTTGGTCAATAGCGTTAATTTATCGCTACAGTTCAAAACTTGTCATACACTGTAATATTTTCCTTTATAACTAATCTCGACATAACAGTCACGCTTAAGCCTAGTCAACAACGTTTATTTTATCGCTATAGTTCTAAGACTTGTAATATGCTGCTATATTCCCTTTATACTAATCTTGACATAACAGTCACGCTTAAGCCTAATCAACAGCGTTTATTTTATCGCTATGCTGCCATATTCCTTTTATACAAATTTTGACATCTCTTTCCGTTACAAACTAATACCGTTCCTCGATAATAGTGAAGCCGTTCAAGTTGGGGTATTCTATTTACCTCTCAGACCTTGATCGACAACGTTCTTACCTTAGAACAGATATAAGTCTGTAACTCTAATTCCTTATTACTTATAATATCTATCAGAACGTATTTTCTTGTTAAATTTTAACTCTGGTTTTATAACACCATATTCATACTTTGAAATCTCTATTGTTTATGATTATTTATTTTAAACCTTAACTCTTCGCTTTCTCCATCCCACAGTTCTATTTATAACTTCTTAAACTAATAAGGTAATTAAATCTCATTAATTTTGATTAATTTATTTCTAAACTGTTCCCATTAGATTAAATAAAGACCAATTAATCTAATAATCATTTTCCCAAATAATAGTTGATTAAATCAACTTCATTCCATCAGTAAATTCGTTAACTGATTTTAATTATTTCTTGACATTTAATTAATCTAATTAATCTAATGATATTTCTAAATTGTTTATCTTAAATATAATTATCCAAATATTTAATCGTCGGATAATTTCTGCTTTATAAACTTATTTAAATGTCAACAATCGTTTTTATTTATCTTATAAAAACGAACTCTAAAATACTGGTTTATAATAGAACTTCTATTATAATTTAAAACTTCGCTTTAATTATAAAAATATAATTTTTATAATTAACTTCGTTGATTTGCCTGACGGCCAATCAACTTCTTAACAGAACGACGGGTTTACAGTCAACTGTTATCACTTTCTAAATTGATATCGTTTATTGATTTATCGAAACAGATGATTGAATTTTCGTTCAACATCAATATTCACATGGGGTTTTAAATATAATTCGGGTTCATACAAAACAAACAGTACATATAATTATCAAGGAATCCGGTCGGATTCCCCCAACCGGTTTCCGCATCCACAGATGTCAGTCAACACAATTTACACTAACTCTATACTAGGGGATATTCTAATCGATGGAATCGGTGTCCAACCGATGATGTGTACATATGTAACGGTATATAATATTCAACCAATTTACTTGTAATCTACCTAATCGACCATCACACATCATTCAAACAACATTAAAATATAATTAAAATATTTAAAAAGATCAGAGTGAGTGAATTTACTCACCTTAGCGCGTTAACCGTTAAATAACGATTTGCGTCAGTTGAATTTATCACGAAATTCCAGTGGCTCTGTTCTCTGCGAAATCAGTTCCACAATGTAGATCTTATCTTTACGATTCCAACGGATTTGACTGTGTTTGTAAATCCCCCTTCCTCTTCACTGATTTCTTCCTTTAAGTTGTACGAAGTACCCCGCTACCATGTATTTTCTTGCATCATCCTATAGAGCCTATACCATCGCAATTTTACACTCTCTTCGGCTTTCGTTTGCTTTGACACTTCTTCCTTCCTTTTCTTTTACATACGGGCCTTATTCTAAAAACAAACCGGCCCATCTCCTACCAGTTAAAAGCTTCCTCTTCATATACAATTTTCAACCTCCAGTATATTTTCTCCTCCGTCATTTGGAAACACTTCCTTCATTGATTTCGAAACAGACTTCGTTTTCTAATGGTTCTCCTTCTTCTGTATAACCGCCGCTTGTTATCAGTTAAAAAACTCCACCAAACGTTAACTTTCTTCATCAACATGACGGCCTTTCATCGCCCTATCTCCACCACAACATTCCTTTCTTTACCACGCTAATCCCAGGTTCCCACTTCCACACGAACGATACTCCTACCACCAAATATCAAACATTTCGTACCAGATTCTTAGCCTTTCCAGTCTTCATGTGCATGAGTGCTTCCAGGTCCCTTCTTCCCAGTTGGAATTAAAGCCGCGCCCTGTAGCACTATCCTCTCCACTCAGCACTTAAACCCTCCCTACGGCAAAACCACTTGGGTCATATTCAACAAGTTTCCCCCCATATACCCTTTCGCATGCAGCCTCTCTTCCTTCAACATGATGAACATAAGAACCCAAGTACCCAACAATGTACTTTTCCTTCCCAAAATATACAACAGAACACGCCATGCACTGTGTTATCTCCTACATCATTCGCGACAACTCCGACTTGATAGGATGAACAGTGCGTTGGATTTCTTCCCCAAACAATGCTGTTGAAACCCGTGCTCCTCCTTACTGCTAACTCATGATCCTGCTCACGTATGGGGTATGTACAACCCATGCACTAATCTAACACCCATGCATGAACGAACTAATGGAACTCCTCAATGTTTTAGTATTCAACTCCATATATCAACTCCATGCAAAGTCATGCTTCAAACATTTCTTTTCACCATTTAAACTAACTGCCATCGCCAATATTACCTTCCTCCACTCCACTGTTAAGGAGTACAGACAACCGAAGATAACTCCCCTCCCCGGATCTACTGCTCCATGCCGAGCTCATCGTCCTCCCTCCTCTACAGTAGCCTTCTTCTACGATAACAAGATAAAACGCAAGCTACTTCTTCCCCGTGAGCAGCTCCACTCTCCAGCTACCTCTTCTGATGAACGTTGCCGGCTCCCCGTACTACAGACCACCCAGCCTTCCCAGAAGAGAAACGCGACAGCTCTTGTACAGCTTGCGTTATTTATTTATTTGTTTGAAAGCAAGGAGAAGCTGTGGTTTGATGCCGAAGATTGAATGAACTAAGGTATTATTATATAGAAGAAGAAACTTCCAGATGAAGGAAACGAGAGTATGGGAGTGTCAGATATTTTTCCCTCCTCAGCTTCTAGACTTAATGTTGGCTGGTAATAGGGTTTGACAATTTTTGTTTTGTCATCTGTCAGTAATTAATAAACCATTCCCTATTTTAGAGGTTGTACACTGCGATGGGTTGAGAGTAGGGTAGTCACACGCGTTTTGCCTTAGGAGAATGGCTTGCACTATTTTTAATTTATGTAAGTAGGGGTGGCACGTTGACACTTTTGCTTAGGGTAGGTATTATTTTTGTCTTGACCCGTAGATGCTATTCAAGGGTATGTCTGAGCATGTGGGAAGGTATGGCGTAAGTGTACCTCATGTACACGTTGGAAAGAATAGTAGGGGAATGGCTTAGGTTATGGTTTGGACGTATGGTTGTTTTGCTTTGGTAAGTTGGTCCTCTTTGTATTTTCCATGAAAATGATGTGGATACTAAATAAAATAAGTAGTAAAACATTATACTTAATTCTCTTTATATATCTGTTTCAATTTATCCATTTTGCTTTGGTTTTATAACATTTAATGTATTCGTTACGTACAACTTCTTTCATGTCCGAGCTGCCACAGACAGAAGTAAGAATACGCTCGTGTCCAGCGAGGTGTCACGATCCCAGAAATATAATAATATCGATAGGTTGACTCATATTTTGAAATCCCGAAATACCGATACGGGGTGCGAAATACTCCAAATAAAAGTTGCATATTTAATTAATTAAAAATTACAGTAAAATTCTAAATTTTAAATTATCGCTGCGCCTCCAAAGAACCTTGTCCCGATTTGCAATCGATATCAAGTTATATTCAAATAACTGTTACGGTCGATATATGATTTCATAGCGACTTTCTGCATATTTGATTTGGACATATCTTGCAATCTACACAATGAAATCTTGGTTTTTCACTTCTGTTAGAAAGATACAGTTCAACAGATTCCAACGCTTCTTATTTCGAAGAAATTCGATTTAAAACGAGTCCGGTACACTCAGTTGAAGTTCAAAATGTTAAATTACGAACTGCAGGGTCGTTCTAAGCTCGTTTATAATTATTATATATTTTTATACATTCAACTCCGTTCTGATTAATATATAAATACACTTATATTACTAATTAAATATTTAAACTGATTTAAATATTCAAATACGAACCGACAAAAATGCGGGACGTTACAGTTAGGAAATGGGATCGGATAGCGTTGTGTGATGCGTGGCGATGATCGAAGCATGGTGATGATCCAAAGTGGGGTTGTGCACGTACACAAACAGTACTGTGCATTGTTTCGGAAATTAGAAAACTGGAGCAACATAAAGAAGAGGAGTAGCAGTAAATTAGTTGAAGCAGTTAATATCATTGTCTTATTATACTGTTATAAATGGATATATATACCTATGGCTAACAGAATACTCAATAGCATATAGGTATATATGCCTGCAAAATGCCAAACAAGTAATGAAAGAAAAAAAATGGAATGTGATGAACATTAGCAGGTCTCGGTTATGTGTCTAACTGGGTGCGTGGGCTCCTGAGAACATGGCCAGGCATGAACGTATTGGAGCAAGCATGGATGTGGAAGGCTGTTCATCGAGGTGGGAGACATGGCGGAGGAGTCAAGATGTACGACAGGGGATGGGAGCATTAACGTGTGAACTATGGAAGGCGAAAAGGACCATGGTTTACGACAAAAAGGGGTTGAACACTGAAATTATGGAGAAAGGGGATTATGGCCGATCTGTGTTCATGTGCAGTTCCAGTAGGTGTTATTACGTGTGTGGAAGCATTTGAGACCTTTTTTTGGTGATGAGGTAGCATGTGCGTGTGCACTTCCTACAGGTGCACAAGGTAGAATAGTGGAGCAAATGAATAAAGAAGAGGAAAGGTGGTAGTAGATCAACTCGTGAAGGGGAGAGAAGGAGCGAGTGAGTAGGGTTGAGTGGTAATGGTGTTGATGATCAGTAAAGGTCCGATAGTTGAGGGGTCAGCCGTGAAGAAGGAGGGATGGAAGTTAGCTGGAGATATCATAGGAGAAAAAGTAGCAGCAGAAGTAAATAAGAGGAGGGATGCGTGGGCTATTCAGGCCAGTTTTGGGCCACGTGAGAAGAATAAATCAAAATAGAAAATAAAAGCAAAAGTAAAGAAAGGAATTGGGCTTAGTGGGCTGCTGCGAAAATGGACTAAAGTTTTTAAATAGAAATTAGAAAAGAAGAAGGGAAGTGAGACGACCCGAACCCCGTATAGAACGGAGGCTAGGTAATCTTTGGAATATAACACATATACAAATTACATCAGAACAAAAATAGAGAATTACACCAGATAATGAACAGCAGAATACACTGGATAAATATAATCATCAGAGTTATACAGCATACGGGATCATACTTAGCATAAAATACAGTTCCAGTTCAATATAAAATGTCTGCAGCGGAATGAAACATAATATACAGAACGAAGTCTGAAACAGTAAAGTAAAAGTGATAAAGAACCAGCTCCAGCTCCACAGCTATCCAAAACGAATCTGCTAAAACCTCAATACAAGGCTGCCCGTGTAGAAAAGAGGGCACCCGGGTTTGCAAAGTGAAACAAACATCGAGTCAGTCGTGGGACTGGTATGAGAAATCTACTTAACAGTTTAGACAACAATAATATGGCAAATCATAGGACCACGCCACTTTCGTAGAACGGGTTTACTCCAGTGATTGCCAGTGCATAACATCAAGTAAGTTATTTAAAACAGCGCAATGCTAAATAAAGAACAATGAAGCTATTATAAGACCCAGGTCCCATCACACAATGCAACACAAGCCGGAGGATAGGGTTTTACCTTATAACAGCCAAAGAATGCTTGATACGCGAAATTTTATCTTTTGTTTTTCTAAATCAGACTCCAACGGTAAATTAGTTAGAGAACGATCTCCTAAGTATTAACCCCGAAGGCCGAAACCAACATCAGACCAATACTCAGGAAACCACTCTTCTTAGCTCGTTTACAGTTAGTTTCTAATTTTATATACAATCATAAGTATCAATCCTAGACGGCATGGGTACCATTATATCATGTCTCCATACTAGTAATACAATATAAACCGCACATGTCGTATTGGAAGTTTGGATTTCCATCATGAACCAAGGCTAGGGGCAAGATCCTTACCGTCTTCGAGACGCTCTAGTCCGCCTCTCAGGACCCAGACTCAGGTGGGCCCTTGGATCGTCAGGGCCGGTCCACCGATTCTGGATTAAACTCAAATCCTGAACACTACGTCTCCCCACCCTATGGGGCGTGGGTGAGCCAAATGACTCCATAACCGAGGCGCCTCGCATTCCAACAACCACATAAGTAAAATGTCGGCCAGTTTTAAGCACCGACACTACCTCTAACTAGAAAGAGACGCATGTACTCCCTGATGTCCATCTCCCGTTTCTGGTTCATACCGGGGTGTGAGGCTCGCGAATCAACGGTCATCAACCACAAGACTCTGCTTTGCAACAAAAGCCTTGATCACTGCATCTTTGCATGTCGCGTCGTCGATACACAACGTCCGACACACATCCATTTACAAGTCCGTTCTGGGTCTGAACGAAACCGGAGGCACAATATACCTCGCATATCCGGTCGATTTCCAAGTACGTATGGACAACCACTGCTTTTTCCATCTTCTTGGGATGCCTCCCAATCAAGATATCAGCAATCAACCAAACGACGTGAAGACTCCCGGTCTTCAACCATCGTCTTCATCTTCGACTTCATATCGTCGTATCAGTTATTCAGAATGAGTATAAACCCGGTCTTTCCGAATAACTCGCTTATATAATAACGAGTGTTATAAAAACACTCTATACACCATAATTAGACTCCAACTGTAAATTAGCCGGAGAACGATTTCCTTTGTATTAACCCCGAAGGCCGAAACCAACATCAGATCAATACCGAAGAAACCATCCGTCTTAACTCGTTTCCAGTTAGTTTCTAGACTTTATATACTTAGGGAAAGGTTCCCATTAATTTTATCAAAGATAAATTCTTTTAAATTTATTCTTAAATCTCTCTTTGAATTTCAATTCAAAACATATACTGGTTCAGTTCATTAATGTATTTCTCGTGTCAAACACATTCAACCATCAGAACATTCAACAAACCAAGTAAATTCGATTTATTTCCATTCCATGTCGTTAATAATATTTTATAACGATTTTTCACTATTTTTATTTATTTAAAAATAGCTCGTTTTAATTAAACGACGCTTCAGGCCATATCGCGGCCATGGCGCTGTTTTTCTCTAAATTTGATTTACACTTATCTGAAAATCTAACCGTTGGATCTTTACAAAGTTTATATCGTTGGAAAGATCTTCTCAAGGCGGATCCAACGGTTCCAGTTTCGAGAAAATCCGAGGTTGGATCTCTCGGTATAATCGTTTAAAGTTAAGATTTCAAAACGCGAACTGCAGGGCCTTAATTCGTTTTATATTAATTTATATTTATATATATATATATAAACATAATTCGTTCGTCGATTTCTAAACCATTTTCTATTTATATAAGTGTTAAAAATAATATTTTTAACCCACTAATGTTTATTTCAACACATGAATATTTTAACACTTCATATATTTGATAAAAATGTGATTTTTATCTCCACTGTCCTTTATTCTATATATGAATATTTTCTAACTTCATTCGAGTGATAAAAATGTGGTTTTTATTATCTAAGCAATTTATTTCTATCAGGGATAAATTATCAACACATGAATAAATGGCAACATATGAAAATAATTCAAACACACAAATATTTCAGCAAATTTCGGCAGCATAACGGCAGGGTAAAGAACCCGGCACCACCCTATAGATGGCTCCTCGTGCTAACCTAGTACCTGGCGATACTTGACAATGGAGATCATGCATTCTAGTTCGCATGCAGGCGGCATGTATATTTTTCATTTCATTTCATTACCATAAACTAATCTTAGGTGGTTTCACCCAAAGTATTCACTCTCAACCACAAACTAATCCTGTGTGGTATCAACCCAAAATATTCACTCTCAACTCACATGGGTATTTTTCAACCACTATCGGGTATTTTTCAACCACGATCAATCAATATCAACCACAAACAATAATATCCAACCATTCGCATCAACCAAATTTTCACACCAATCACAACCAATAAATATCGTCCATGGTTTGTGGACGAGGGGCGTATATATATATATATATATATATATATATATATATATATATATATATATATATATATATTATAGTATATTTCATTTCCATTCCATCGCATATATGATTTATACATCACATGTACAATTTATACATCGCTCATATAACTCATACAACACATGTACTGGAGATGTACAACGCGTATACGACTCATACTTCGCTTATATATTTTATACATCACATGTACAACTCGCTTTTGAATTTAGAGTTCTCACATTGGTTCGTTGCTTTGCTAAAAATTGATACGAGCTCAGAAAAATCCGCGGTCTCTTCTAGAATGTAGAGGGCGTCGCCACGGTCCCGGTGTCTCTTGTTTCGCTGAATTTCGTCAACACATGAAAAAGATATGATTTTTCAAAGATGGACGAATTTTGCAACACTAAAAAGTGTTAAAACAGTTGGAAATTAAACAAGGCCGCATACCTTCGTTGGGTCTTCAAAACTAGGGATCCGGTTTTCGCTCGAATCGTTGCTCGATGCCCAGATCAGACAGCACCACGTTGACGGGCTAGGAGAGGCGCTCCAGGGGGTCCCACTTCGTCAAACCCGCCGGCGTCTAAAGGGGGTGGCGGCGCCAGAAATTCCGGAGGTTCGTGGGCGTGGTTCTCGAGGCAGAGGCGATGTGGGGGACTGGGGTTTGGTCGGATGTGGAGAGGGGAGGGAGGCGAGCAAATTCCTTCGAAGGGGGGTGGGGTTCCGATGACCGTGACGGCCGGAAAAGGGTTGGGAAGTGGCGATGCTCTTTCCGCCTTCGATCGTGTTTTGACTGGGAGGGGTACGGGTGTATTTCGGTCAACGTGGAATGAGTGGGGGGAGGATGAT
Source organism: Allium sativum (assembly GCA_030737875.1). Classification (NCBI taxonomy): domain Eukaryota; kingdom Viridiplantae; phylum Streptophyta; class Magnoliopsida; order Asparagales; family Amaryllidaceae; genus Allium; species Allium sativum. The sequence goes on from CM060912.1 coordinate 9,197,890, forward strand.
TGGCCAGGGTTTTTATTTTAATTTTTAATTTAATTATTTCCAAAAATACCCCCTATCACTTACGAACTCGAAATCGAACCCAATGACTGTCCCCCCTAGCGTTTTACCCCCATCCCGGACACAATGGGATATGTTTTGTAGGCCAATTCGACTGTTTCAGTCAGTTTTTCTACAATTTAAAATATATAACGTTCAAATTTGAATTTAAACGTACATTTCAAATTGCCGGGGCCACATACTGACTCTAAAAATTCCAAAAAAATTATTTCTAGCTTCGTGTCGACGATACGGTCCCAACAAAACTGATTTCGTCGAATTCTGAGACCATTTGTAAAATGGCCATTTTCTGGCCAATTCAATTCGACTTGAACTGGTCAAACGCGTTTTCCTTTGCCACGCTCACATATTGATTCGAAAAATTACGGAAAATTATACTTAGCAATAAATCGACATTCCGGTTCCAACAAAAGTGGTTTCGTCGAAATCCGAGGTCGGTTGCAAAATCACCTTTTTCAAGGGCTGTGTTAACTTCACAGCGACCTTTCTGAAAATTGATTTGGCCATAACTTTTGATTTCTGATATGAAATTTCGATCTTTCAGATTCGTTGGAAAGATATTCCCAAACAGATTTAAATATTTCTTGTTTCGCTGAAATCCGATTTATTCTGTATCCTGTACATTCAGTCAAAGTTGGAATTCAAATTTTCGAACTGCCGCGCCACTTCAGGCCTTGTTTATATTTCAAAATTCATTAAAAATAGCCAAATTAAAAATTTTAAACTGGTTCAGATTTTCCGAGTTGTTACATTCTCCCCCACTTAAAATCTTTTCGTCCTCGAAAAGGAATAAGGCTGAACGTTGTTTCACTAACCAACTCCACTTACATTCTGGCTTTCATTCTTCAACTTTTCAGTTTCTAAGAATTTCTAATTCTTCAAAAATTTGGCTAACACCCTAAATTTTTGAAAAATTTCGCCATAGTTTCTCTTGTACGGTGTGGAGTTTGAACGTTTATTGGGCCGTATTAGGTACCCAATAAATCCTAAAATGCATACTCATATTTATAGTGACATATATTCTAGTGTTCATAGGGTGAGTGTGTATTAAAACTCCCGAGAATAAATTCTCGTCACCCTACAAAGAGGTTTTGTGCCTTACCAACTAGAGCGACGTGTTTATTGTCCACTCCAGACCCGTGTGGGGTTTTTATTAATCTGGCAAATTTACCTTTATATTTTATACAGTCCATATTTATCGTGGTGTATCCTAGTGTCAAAGGGGGAGCGTGTATTAAAAGCTCAAGAGAATAAATTCTCGTCGCCCTCCAAAGAGATTTTTGTTTTGTGCTTTACCAGCTAAAGAGACGTGCTCATTGTCTTCTCTAGACCCGTGTGGGGTTTTCAGTCTTCGGTTCAACCTAAAATGTAGTCATCGCCATACAAGTCTCTTACTTGTATGGTAATCTTCAACCTCGTCACATAAACTCCAAGTGTTTATGTGGTATATGATGAAGTATGCTAGGTAAATGTAGTTCAAAATTTAGTGTTACTATCCTATGGCGACGTTTCATAATTACACACAGAACAACCAGCACTCCGCATCCAATGGCATTCACAGGAGTTGATATAATAATAAAATTGCGCAGCCAACTCATTAAGGTTTACCTATTTGTCGGGCACGCAAATAAATTCTTTACGCAACAGCTAATCCATTTCCCTGTTCAGCATATTATATATATATGTGCAAAACTGAGCTAAAATAATATTTCTAGCAATCAAAGGTTTATTTCAACTCACGGTTATTTTTAATACTTCGTATACACGGTAAAATGGTATTTTTATCGTCATAATTATTTATTAGTTGAACTAATAATCACTCAACACAACCATCAATCAATAAAATCATAGTGAAGTGTGAAAACAATAATAAGGTGTGCAAACAATAGTGAAGTGGAAAACAATACTGAAATGTAAAATATGGTAAATGTACCTTACACCAGAGTTAATCGGAGAGATCCACTCTGCACTTAGGATAAGCCTTCTTGATGCTTTCCTCAGTTTCCCAAGTACAGTCTTGAGGATCACTTCTCCACCTCACTTTGACTAAGTGAATTTTCTTGTTCCTGAGCTCCCTGGTTTCTTTGCCAACGATCTTAATGGGCTCTCTTCTCATAACCAATTCTGGAGTAATATCCATGACTTGCTGATTTAATTCATCCTCTATCAGATCTGGATCATGAACATGTCTGCGGAGTTGAGACACATGAAATACATTATGTACGCCAGGCAACCAGTCAGAATTTAACTCGATAAGCAAGAGTTCCAATTCGTTCTAGTATAGGAAATGGTCCAATAAATCGAGGCGCCAACTTCCCACCTTTGCTAAATCTGATTACTCCCTTCATTGGAGATACTTTCAAATATACATAGTCGCCAACAGCAAATGACACATCTCTTCTTTTCGGATCCGCATAACTTTTCTGTCGGCTTTGAGCAGTCAGTAATCGTTTCTTGATTAATTCGACTTTTTCCGAAGCATCGCGAATCATGTCCGGTCCCAAAACAAGTCTATTACCCTGTTCAACCCAACAAGCGGGAGATTTGCACGGTCTATCATATAGCGCTTCAAATGGTGACATTCCCAAGCTCACTTGATAACTGTTGTTATATGAGAACTCAGCTAAGTGCAGGTAGTCTTCCCATGATCCGCCGTAATCGATAATACAAGCCCGCAATAAATCATCAAGTATGCGATTCACCCTTTCAGTTTGGCCATCTGTTTGTGGGTGATAAGCGGTGCTCAAGTTCAGTTTGGTTCCCAATTCTGCTTGGAATGCCTCCCAGAATTTACTAGCAAAGATCGGATCTCTGTCACTGACTATGCTAAGGGGAACTCCATGTAGTCTAACTACTTCTCTGAAATAAATCTGAGCCAGACTTTGAGCAGTTCTGTTCGATTTGACAGGTATAAAATGGGCGGTCTTCGTGAAGCGATCTACGATCACCCAAATACTGTCATTTCCCTTTTTGGTTCTGGGCAGACCATCGATGAAATCCATAGAAATTTGCTCCCACTTTCCGTTTGGAATTGCTAACGGTTGCAACAGTCCAGCTGGTTTCTGTTGATCGCTTTTGACTTGTTGGCAAGTAGCGCACCTGCTAACATACAAGGAAATGTCCCTTTTCATCGATTTCCACCAGAAAGTGTGTTTGATGTCATTGTACATTTTGCCCACTCCTGGATGGATACAAAGTTTGGATTTGTGACATTCATCAAGAACCTCCCTCCTGAGCTCGGGAATTTTTGGAACACACAATCGGCCTTTTAACCTCAGAATCCCGTTGTTATCAATCTGAAAACTCAGGTGTTCGCCTTCCTGAATCCTCTTGATCATCTTCTGAATAAACACATCGTCTCTTTGAAGCATAGAGATCTTGTCAATCAACGAAGGTGTAACAATAAGACTGGCGATGATCACATTCTTTCTGCTCAATGCATCGGCTACCACATTGGCTTTTCCCGGCGTATACAAAATATCTAGATCGTACGGCGCGAGAAATTCTAGCCAACGCATTTGCCTCATATTTAAGTATTTCTGAGTGTGCAAATACTTCAAAGATTGATGATCAGTATACAACTCGAAATTTTCGCCCAAAAGATTGTCTCCAGATTTTCAAAGCAAACACGATGCCTAACAATTCAAGATCATGCACAGCATAGTTCTTTTCATGCGGTCTCAGCTGACGGCTAGCATAAGCAACAACTTTACCTCTCTGCATTAATACCGCGCCAAGACCTCCATTAGAAGCATCTGTCCAGACAGTTAAATCCTGATTGCCATCGATTATTGTTAACACTGGAGCAGTGGTCAATCTCAATTTCAGTTCTTGGAAAGCTGTTTCACATTCTGTTGTCCACTTAAACCTCTCGTGTTTCTTAGTAAGCTTTGTCAGTGCACCAGATATCTTCGAAAAGTCCTTAACGAATTTCCGGTAGTAACTAACCAAACCAAGGAAACTTTGAACTTCTGTGGGTGTCCTAGGCTGTTTCCAATCTTGGATAGCTGTGATTTTACTTGGATCCACAGCAATTCCTTCTTTCGATACGACGTGGCCAAGAAATTTTACTTCGTCTTGCCAGAATACACACTTGGAAAATTTGGCTTTCAAAACATTCCTTCTCAGGATTTCTAGAACTTGTTCCAAATGTTTTTCATGCTCGGCTTTCGACTTAGAGTATATTAGAATATCGTCGATGAATACCAGGACAAATTTGTTTAAGACATCTCGGAACACCCTATTCATTAAGTCAACGAAGTATGCAGGAGCGTTGCATAAGCCGAATGGCATTACCAACCATTCATAGAATAAATCTGGACCCCTGAATGCTGTTAGAGGAACACACTCTTCGGCAATACGAAGTTGATGGAAACCTGTAGCTAGGTCCATCTTAGAAAATACCTGTGCCCCATTCAGTTGATCCATCAAATCATCGATTCGCGACAGTGGATACTTATTCTTCAGTGTCTGCTTATTCAAATCACGATAATCCACGCAAAGTCTGAGAGTACCGTCTGATTTAGGAACAAATACCACAGCGGCTCCCCATTCAGAAAAACTAGGCCTGATCAGACCTTTCCACAACAATTGTCGAGTTTGGTTACCCAACTCTTCTTTTTCCCTCGGGGCCATCCTCCGTATCGGATGCACCACTGGTTTAGCATTCGGAACTAAATTAATTCTGAATTTGATTTCTCTGTGCGGAGGTAAGCTAACAACTTCTTTGAACACATCCGCATAGTTTTTGACGACAGGAATATTTTCAATATCAGCAGGAGCATCCTCTATAGAAGCAGGAGTATGTTCTAACTGAGCAGAAGAAACATCAAGAGCTGCCCAGGATTCCTTTCTATCCACATTCGGGCCTTCACAGGGTATGGTTACACAATGCCCTGATTTACTCTTTGCCTTTACAACTCTATCGGCGCATTTAACCTCAGCTTCGTATTTGGTTAACCAATCCAATCCCAGAATAAGATCAAATTCAGCAAAATTCATGACGATCGAGTTGGTAGGGAACCGATAAACGGAAAAAGAAACAGGCAATCCACAAACCCAACTAAGATTGATGGAACCCCCTACCGGATTGTTGACAGTCATGGGTTCTTTGAGCTTTCTCAGCTTCAAATCCAGCTTCTTAACTGCATTACTTGCAATAAAGCATCGTGACGCGCCTGTATCAAACAGTACTTTAACTGGAACATTTTTGATATTAAGCGTGCCTTCTAAAACATCCGACCCTCTCTGACTAGCCGAGGGTGTTGGAGTTTCTGTCACTTCATTTACTTGTACCATTTCAGACTTCTTGGACAACGGGCAATTTTTCGCAATATGACCCTCCTTATGGCACTTATGGCATCCTCTATTCTCTTGAACCTTCTTGGATTTAGATCCATCCTTCCTTCGTTTCTTTAAGGATTTGCAATTTATCGACAGATGTCCTTGCTTCTTGCAATCATTGCATATAGTAGTAGTTACTGGTCCTTTCCCAGATCTGGCCCTTTTCCGATTGACTTTAGGGTTATTACTGACCTCAGACTGTGTACCGGCCTCCGGGCTATCAGTTTCAACTTTGTTACTAGAACTGACTTCTTCTATATCCTCCAGCAGTCCTCGCTCATCCAGATCTTCATATTGATAAGCCATGTATATCATATCAGAAAAAGAAAGATTCACATGTCTTATTACACTATTCTGGTATTTCCTTTGAAGACCATGAATAAATCTCAGATTCTTCCTCTTCGGATTTTGAATTAGATGCGGGGCAAAACGAGAAAGTTCATTGAATTTCTTATGGTATTATGGAATGGTCATGTCTCCTTGTACCAGATTGTCGAATTCATCACATAAACGCTCAGTTGCTTTTGGAGGAGTGAATCTTGCTATGAAAATTTCTTTGAATCCTTCCCAGGTAATATTACCTTCTGGATTATCCTTGATAACAGTTTCCCACCAGATTAAAGCTTCTTCTTTTAGTGTCCACGATGCCAATAATCTTTTCTGATCATTTCTTAGCAGGAGACGTTCAAAAATTCTTTCAGCAGTGCGTATCCACGCTTGAGTTTGAAGAATGGATTCATTGCCTGAGTATGGGACTCCGCCCAGATTTCGATATCTCTTTAATAGAGCTTCAATATCAGTTTCTGGCTGAGGGAGCACAACTGGCTCATTAGCTTGTTGAATCACAGGATTATTCCTTCTGTTCCTGGCAGTCATTTTCTAGTACTTCTGCAAATAGCAGACCAAGTGGCAGGTCAACAGAAATGATATTTCAAAACATAGAGACAAATACTTGAATGTAAATGTGTCTACTGGGGTGAATTCTATTCTGCTATACTCGTACTAGGACCTTACTGATCCTATCTGTAACGAGTTATCCGTGCTTGAACACTACTGGTTCCAATTCTGACGAGTTCGTTAATATGTTATATTCCTGAGCTAAGATTAACCAAAGCTTTGATACCAAATGAGACGACCCGAACCCCGTATAGAACGGAGGCTAGGTAATCTTTGGAATATAACACATATACAAATTACATCAGAACAAAAATAGAGAATTACACCAGATAATGAACAGCAGAATACACTGGATAAGTATAATCATCAGAATTATACAGCATACGGGATCATACTTAGCATAAAATACAGTTCCAGTTCAATATAAAATGTCTGCAGCGGAATGAAACATAATATACAGAACGAAGTCTGAAACAGTAAAGTAAAAGTGATAAAGAACCAGCTCCACAGCTATCCAAAACGAATCTGCTAAAACCTGAATACAAGGCTGCCCGTGTAGAAAAGAGGGCACCCGGGTTTGCAAAGTGAAACAAACATCGAGTCAGTCGTGGGACTGGTATGAGAAATCTACTTAACAGTTTAAACAACAATAATATGGCAAATCATAGGACCAAGCCACTTTCGCGGAACGGGTTTACTCCAGTGATTGCCAGTGCATAACATCAAGTAAGTTATTTAAAACAGCGCAATGCTAAATAAAGAACAATGAAGCTATTATAAGACCCAGGTCCCATCACACAATGCAACACAAGCCGGAGGATAGGGTTTTACCTTATAACAGCCAAAGAATGCTTGATACGCGAAATTTTATCTTTTGTTTTTCTAAATCAGACTCCAACGGTAAATTAGTTAGAGAACGATCTCCTAAGTATTAACCCCGAAGGCTGAAACCAACATCAGACCAATACTCAGGAAACCACTCTTCTTAGCTCGTTTACAGTTAGTTTCTAATTTTATATACAATCATAAGTATCAATCCTAGACGGCATGGGTACCATTATATCATGTCGCCATACTAGTAATACAATCAAAACCGCACATGTCGTATTGGAAGTTTGGATTTCCATCATGAACCAAGGCTAGGGGCAAGATCCTTACCGTCTTCGAGACGCTCTAGTCCGCCTCTCAGGACCCAGACTCAGGTGGGCCCTTGGATCGTCAGGGCCGGTCCACCGATTCTGGATTAAACTCAAATCCTGAACACTACGTCTCCCCGCCCTATGGGGCGTGGGTGAGCCAAATGACTCCATAACCGAGGCGCCTCGCATTCCAACAACCACATAAGTAAAATGTCGGCCAGTTTTAAGCACCGACACTACCTCTAACTAGAAAGAGACGCATGTCCTCCCTGATGTCCATCTCCCGTTTCTGGTTCATACCAGGGTGTGAGGCTCGCGAATCAACGGTCATCAACCACAAGACTCTGCTTTGCAACAAAAGCCTTGATCACTGCATCTTTGCATGTCGCGTCGTCGATACACAACGTCCGACACACATCCATTTACAAGTCCGTTCTGGGTCTGAACGAAACCGGAGGCACTATATACCTCGCATATCCAGTCGATTTCCAAGTACGTATGGACAACCACTGCTTTTTCCATCTTCTTGGGATGCCTCCCAATCAAGATATCAGCAATCAACCAAACGACGTGAAGACTCCCGGTCTTCAACCATCGTCTTCATCTTCGACTTCATATCGTCGTATCAGTTATTCAGAACGAGTATAAACCCGGTCTTTCCGAATAACTCGCTTATATAATAACGAGTATTATAAAAACACTCTATACACCATAATTAGACTCCAACTGTAAATTAGCCAGAGAACGATTTCCTTTTTATTAACCCCGAAGGCCGAAACCAACATCAGATCAATACCGAAGAAACCATCCGTCTTAACTCGTTTCCAGTTAGTTTCTAGACTTTATATACTTATGGAAAGGTTCACATTAATTTTATCAAAGATAAATTCTTTTAAATTTATTCTTAAATCTCTCTTTGAATTTCAATTCAAAACATATACTGGTTCAGTTCATTAATGTATTTCTCGTGTCAAACACATTCAACCATCAGAACATTCAACAAACCAAGTAAATTCGATTTATTTCCATTCCATGTCGTTAATAATATTTTATAATGATTTTTCGCTATTTTATTTATTTAAAAATAGATCGTTTTAATTAAACGACGCTTCAGGCCATAACGCGGCCATGGCGCTGTTTTTCTCTAAATTTGATTTACACTTATCTGAAAATCTAACCGTTGGATCTTTACAAAGTTTATATCGTTGGAAAGATCTTCTCAAGGCGGATCCAACGGTTCCAGTTTCGAGAAAATCCGACGGTCGGATCTCTCGGTATAATCGTTTAAAGTTAAGATTTCAAAACGCGAACTGCAGGGCCTTAATTCGTTTTATATTAATTTATATATATATATATATAAACATAATTCGTTCGTCGATTTCTAAACCATTTTCTATTTATGTAAGTGTTAAAAATAATATTTTTAACCCACTAATGTTTATTTCAACACATGAATATTTTAACACTTCATATATTTGATAAAAATGTGATTTTTATCTCCACTGTCCTTTATTCTATATATGAATATTTTCTAACTTCATTCGAGTGATAAAAATGTGGTTTTTATTATCTAAGCAATTTATTTCTATCAGGGATAAATTATCAACACATGAATAAATGGCAACATATGAAAATAATTCAAACACACAAATATTTCAGGAAATTTCGGCAGCATAACGGCAGGGTAAAGAACCCGGCACCACCCTATAGATGGCTCCTCGCGCTAACCTAGTACCTGGCGATACTTGACAGTGGAGATCATGCATTCTAGTTCGCACGCAGGCGGCATGTATATTTTTTATTTCGTTTCATTACCACAAACTAATCCTAGGTGGTTTCACCCAAAGTATTCACTCTCAACCACAAACTAATCCTGTGTGGTATCAACCCAAAATATTCACTCTCAACTCGCATGAGTAGTTTTCAACCACTATCGGGTATTTTTCAACCACGATCAATCAATATCAACCACAAACAATAATATCCAACCATTCGCATCAACCAAATTTTCACACCAATCACAACCAATAAATATCGTCCATGGTTTGTGGACGAGGGGCATATATATATATATATATATATATATATATATATATTATAGTATATTTCATTTCCATTCCATCGCATATATGATTTATACATCACATGTACAATTTATACATCGCTCATATAACTCATACAACACATGTACAAGAGATGTACAACGCGTATACGACTCATACTTCGCTTATATATTTTATACATCACATGTACAACTCGCTTTTGAATTTAGAGTTCTCACATTTGTTCGTTGCTTCGCTAAAAATTGATACGAGCTCAGAAAAATCTGCGGTCTCTTCTAGAATGTAGAGGGCGTCGCCACGGTCCCGGTGTCTCTTGTTTCGCTGAATTTCGTCAACACATGAAAAAGATACGATTTTTCAAAGATGGACGAATTTTGCAACACTAAAAAGTGTTAAAACAGTTGGAAATTAAACAAGGCCGCATACCTTCGTTGGGTGTTCAAAACTAGGGATCCGGTTTTCGCTCGAATCGTTGCTCGATGCCCAGATCAGACAGCACCACGTTGACGGGCTAGGAGAGGCGCTCCAGGGGGGTCCCACTTCGTCGAACCCGCCGGCGTCTAAAGGGGGTGGCGGCACCAGAAATTCCGGAGGTTCGTGGGCGTGGTTCTCGAGCCAGAGGCGATGTGGGGGACTGGGGTTTGGTCGGATGTGGAGAGGGGAGGGAGGCGAGCAAATTCCGTCGAAGGGGGGTGGGGTTCCGATGACCGTGACGGCCGGAAAAGGGTTGGGAAGTGGCGATGCTCTTTCCGCCTTCGATCGTGTTTTGACTGGGAGGGGTACGGGTGTATTTCGGTCAACGTGGAATGAGTGGGGGGAAGATGATTGGCCAGGGTTTTTATATTAATTTTTAATTTAATTATTTCCAAAAATACCCCCTATCACTTACGAACTCGAAATCGAACCCAACGACTGTCGCCCCTAGCGTTTTACCCCCATCCCGGACACAATGGGACATGTTTCGTAGGCCAATTCGACTGTTTCAGTCAGTTTTTCTACAATTTAAAATATATAACGTTCAAATTTGAATTTAAACATACATTTCAAATTGCCGGGGCCACATACTAACTCTAAAAATTCCAGAAAAATTATTTCTAGCTTCGTATCGACGATACGGTCCCAACAAAACTAATTTCGTCGAATTCTGAGACCGTTTGTAAAATGGCCATTTTCTGGCCAATTCAATTCGACTTGAACTGGTCAAACGCGTTTTCCTTTGCCACGCTCACATATTGATTCGAAAAATTACGGAAAATTAGACTTAGCAATAAATCGACATTCTGGTTCCAACAAAAGTGGTTTCGTCGAAATCCGAGGTCGTTTGCAAAATCACCTTTTTCAAGGGCTGTGTTAACTTCATAGCGACCTTTCTGAAAATTGATTTGGCCATAACTTTTGATTTCTGATATGAAATTTCGATCTTTCAGATTCGTTGGAAAGATATTCCCAAACAGAGTTAAATATTTCTTGTTTCGCTGAAATCCGATTTATTCTGCATCCTGTACATTCAGTCAAAGTTGGAATTCAAATTTTCGAACTGCCGCGCCACTTCAGGCCTTGTTTATATTTCAAAATTCATTAAAAATAGCCAAATTAAAAATTTTAAACTGGTTCAGATTTTCCGGGTTGTTACATGAAGTAGGAGAAGGAATGGGCTGAAGTTTAAAGGCCCAAACTTTAAATTAAAAATAGTATTTAAAATAAGGGAAAAATGTTTTCTTTAGGAAATTTATTTAATTTATTTTTAATTAAATAAATAATTAAATAATTAGACTTTGAGTAAATATATGAATGAAGGAAAATTCATATACATCTTTTTGTTAACATTTTTATGACGTATAAAAATGATGATAGGCGTGTAAATTAATATTAATAATTTAATATGAGAACAAGGAAGTGTTCATTTTATAAATCAAATCAACGATAAGTAAAATGAAAGTAGACCAAGAGAAAAGGGATAATCGTGTTGTAAATTGATATTAATAATTTAACCTGAGAATAAGGAAATGTTTATTTTATTTATCAAGTAAAGATAAATAAAATAAGAATGGATCAAGAGCTAGGATTGATTGTCGATATTTGATCCAACGTTTTGACCCCGGGTTTTATAAAAAAAAGAGGATTTTACATTTAGAAAGGTTTAGGCCCGTGCTTCGCATACGGTATAGTATGATATTGAATAAAGAAGTTAAGCTAATATTTTTCGAAATAAAAATATTGAAGGAATGTGAAATTTTGAAATAAGAATTCAAATGGAATTACTGAAATTAGAAACTGACTAGAGTTAGTAAGTCGAATGATTTCATGAGTATCGATCTGATGTAGGTTTCGGCCTTCGGGGTTTATACATAGGAAGTTGTTCTCTTAATAATTACAGTCAGCGACTGATTGATGTAAAAGGATAGTGACACGTAAACATAGGATATATATATATATATGATGATGATTTGTCAATAGAAATTTCAATTGGAAATAAGATTTTTTGTTTGCACACGTGTTTTCATTTGATAGTTAAATCACCGACTATCAAAGTTTGACCATTTAATGTTGTTAATATGGAAAGACCGGTTGGATTATTATCCAAAGAACCACTCCGTATTAGCGTGAGCGTGGAGAATCAAATACGTTGAAGATAATTGATGACGGAGTAAAATGCAAGGGTCATTGTATAAATCTTAGATAACGATTGGCTAAGATGGTTGTACGGAATAGTACCTTCGGTTTGTCCAGTCCCAGGACAACTTGTATGGATGAATGTCTGACAGAGTATTTCCAAGGGGGTCACGTACGTTGTTTTTCTCAAACATATCAGTTGCTGGCACAGAAGGGAAACTTCTTTAGCCTGACAACTAGAGTATTTTTGTGAAAATCAATTAGTGATTTCCAATGGATTTGATAATGTGACATTCAAAGCAAATCAAAAGAGTGTCAAGGTAGGTTTAGCCTCAAGCTTCACAACTAGGAAATGACAGAAATCGGGCAGGCAGCATGGCTAAGTGGGTCATACCCAAGCAGGGTGTATTATCACCATCTAGAGAAATTCCTATTTGTCTTCTCATCTATATTTCGCTGTTGCTGCTTTCGGGAACGGTGGTTTGAGCCCAACCGTTGGTGATAATATATTCGCTATACTAAAGAAAATGAGTGGGCGGTCATGTGTGGCCGAGTTGCAAGATATTCTTGTTGAACTCCAGTGTATCGTTTCTAGAGTACACTAATCGGAAGGTGGATCCATACCTTGTCATAGTTTGAAATCCATTATCCCTAAGCGACAAGTGGTTTTTTTGTATACTATATAGTAGAATGTGAAATGCAAACATTCTACTAAATTATAAATTATTTGTGGAACCGTAGACATTATCATAATATCTGGTTTAATATAAAAACTGTTTTGATCTCATAAGGTAAAAACCCATTCCGTATTCACGGCGTGGTCTTATGAATCATTGTGATTTCTAAAACTTGTTTTATTAATCGTTTACTCATACCAGTCCATGACTGACCCGGAGTTTGTTTTTCTGTGTTTTCCTTAAACACTTGGGTATTCATAACACTTGTTATGAATAGACAAGTAATCCAGGTTTTGACTTAATTTTTGGAGTAGCTGGATGGGAAGGATCTGAACGTTGGCTTATCTATCATGTTGATGTATAATTATCTGCAAGTGGTTCACCTCTGATGTTACGTAGAATTATTTACAAGCTAGTATCACCAATGTTAAGTATGAAATTGGTGATGACATGTATCCGTATGTATGACGTACTCTAATGTACTTGACTTATGATATGTAATATTTTGGGTTATATATATGTTGTCCCAAGTTCCGCTGTGAGATTCTGATGTTTTTTCTTAGTTCTATTCTTCTATCTATTTCTTTTCTTATATAATGATACAACTTCCGAGGTACTGGAAAGTTGGGTCGTTACATCGAACGTCAATGAAGCTAAGGACTAGATAACTATGGAATAATAGAAAGTCAAGTGATAAAGATCTAGCTCATCCATACACACATCACGATGAGTCACTGGATAAGGATCTATCTCATCCATACACATATCATGCTGAGTCACTAGGTAAGGATCCAGCTTATAATATATTATTTTTTCCTTTATAAATTGTTACCAATACAATGTTATTTCATCCCACCTCATGTACTCCATCTATATAAAGCACTGTGTCGTATACATCTTGTAATCAATTTTCTATCAATAATATTACAAATTTGTATCTATTCTACAAACTCTCTCTCCCTCTCTCTATCAGAAAATCAAACGTGGTATCAGAGCCTTAACATCTTAGCAACTTATCCACCAAATCTTAACAGCTTACTCTCGAATCCTTCTCTATTCTCCATTTTTTCTACTTTGCTATGCTGTACAATAATAGGCAAGGAATGGGCCGCCATTCTCTTAGTGGAGCGCTACATCGACGCCCCGTTGTAGTGATAAGTGAGCAAGGGTCTTCGCATGTTTCTCAGCGGGTGCGAGGGGCAAGGAAGCTAGTCGATGATAGTAGGATTATGTTTGGTAGCTGGAATGTAGGGTCCTTAATAGGTAAGCTAAGGGAGATAGTTGATACTATGATTAGGAGACGTGTAAGCATCTTGTGCGTTCAAGAGACTAAATGGACGGGATAGAAGGCGAAGGAAGTGGAGAACACTGGCTTTAAATTGTTGTACACGGGAGAAGTACGTAACAAGAATGGGGTAGGCATATTGATTGACAAGAACCTTAAGAACGAAGTGGTCGACGTCAGAAGACGAGGGGACAGGATCATTCTATTTAAGCTTGTAGTTGGTAATGCGGTTCTGAATGTCATTAGTGCATATGCCCCACAGGTAGGCCTAAGTGAAGAGGCCAAGAGGATGTTCTGGGAGGACTTGGATGTCATGGTTAGAGATGTGCCTAGTAGCGAGAAACTTTTTGTAGGAGGAGACTTCAATGTTCATGTTGGCTCATCTAGCGGAGGATTTGAGAGAGTGCATGGTGGTTTTGGTTTTGGCAGTAGGAACCAAGAGGGTGAAGAAATATTGAATCTCGCTTTGTCTTTTGATCTCATGATTGTTAATACATTCTTTAGAAAGAGACAATCACATTTGATTACCTTCAGCAGTAGCCAACATGCTAGCCAGATTGACTTTGTTCTAACTAGAAGGGACAGTAAACAAGATTGTGTTGATTGCAAGGTCATACCTGGAGAATGTATCATCTCACAACATCAGCTCTCGGTTTGTGTGTTCCGTCTTCGGGCGGTGAAGGATAAGAGAGCAAAGATTAGTAGGACGAGATGGTGGAGACTCAAAGGAGACGACTTACGGGTGTTCAAGGATAGAGTAAGGGGAGAAGAGGCATGGAATGTGGAAGGCGAGGCAAATGTCATGTGGAATGAGATGGCAAATTGCATTAGAAGAGTGGCTACTGAGGTGTTTGGGAAAACAAGAGGAAGTATGCGTGAGCCCAAGGATTCGTGGTGGTGGAACGACGAGGTGCAAAAGGCTATTAAGGAGAAGAAGGAATGCTACAAATGCATGCACCAGCATAGGAGCGAGGACAACATGCAGAAGTACAAAGTGTCAAATAAGACTGCAAAGAGGGCAGTGAGTGAAGCAAGGGGTCGAGAATATGAAGATTTGTATCAAAGGCTGAGTACGAGGGAGGGTGAAAGAGACGTCTACAGAATAGCCAAGCTACGCGAGAGGAGGAAAAGAGACATCAACCAGGTTAAATGCATTAAGGACGAGAACGATAGAGTTTTGGTGAAGGATGACGAGATAAAAAATAGGTGGAGAGCATACTTCGATAGGCTTTTCAATGAAGGAAGTGATAGCTCCTCGGTCGAGTTGGAAGATTCTGCTGACATCACCGATAGACATTTCGTTCAGAGAATTCAAGAGGCGGAGGTAAATGGGGATTTGAAAAGGATGAAGACAGGCAAGTCGGTTGGGCATGATGACATTCCTATTGAGGTGTGGAGATGGTTTGGAGATGCAGGGATAACCTGGCTAACAAAGTTGTTTAACAATATTTTCAAATATAACAAGATGCCAGAGGAGTGGAGGAGAAGCATTTTAGTTCAAATCTTCAAGAATAAAGGAGATATTCAAAGTTGTACAAACTACAGAGGAATTAAGCTTATGAGTCATACAATGAAGCTTTGGGAGCGAGTCTGCGAACAACGTTTGAGGAGGTTGACAAGTGTCTCTAGGAATCAATTTGGTTTCATGCCTGGAAGGTCAACTACTGAGGCGATTTTCTTGATTAGGCAACTTATGGAGAGATACAGGGAGCAGAAGAAAGATCTTCACATGGTTTTTATCGATTTGGAGAAAGCTTATGACAGAGTACCGAGGAAAGTTATGTGGTGGGCGCTAGAAAGGAAGAAGGTTCCATCAAAGTACATTACCCTTATTAAGGATATGTACGAAAGGGCGGTGACTAGTGTCAGGGCTTGCGATGGTGAGACCAGTGAGTTTCCCATTAATATTTGGTTACATCAAGGTTCAGCTTTGAGCCCCTATATTTTTGCTTTAGTGATGGATGAAATCACAAAAGGTATACAAGGGGAGATTCCTTGGTGTATGCTTTTTGTTGATGATGTTGTGCTGATTGATGAGAGTAGAATAGGGGTTAATAGACAATTGGAGTTATGGAGGGAGACCTTGGAATCGAAGGGTTTCAGGATTAGTAGAACTAAAACGAAGTATATGAAGTGTGAGTTCAACGGGGTCAGGTCAGATGACGGAGATGTCACCCTGGCCGGTCAAGTAGTACCCAAGAAGGAATCCTTTCGATATTTAGGATCTATGTTGCAGTTTGATGGGGAGATTGATAGGGATGTTAGTTTTAGAGTTCAAGCAGGTTGGGTGAAATGGCGACTTGCGTCTGGAATTCTCTGTGATAGGAAGATCCCTCAGAAACTTAAAGGAAAGTTCTATAGTACAGCAACCAGGACGGCGATGTTATATGTTGCAGAATGTTGGCCTACTAAAAGGCAACACGTCCAAAAGATAAGTGTAGCAGAGATGCGTATGCTGCGTTGGAGCTGTGGGCATACCAGACGAGATCGGATTAGGAATGATGATATCAGAGACAAACTTGGAGTTGCACCTGTGGAAGAGAAGTTAGTCCAACACCGCTTGAGATGGTTCGGACATCTCCAACGAAGACCGCACCATGCACCAGTGCACGTTGGAATTATAGGTCGCGCCAAAGGCCCAAGGAGACGTAGGGGCCGACCTAAAATGACATGGGAGGAGGTAGTAAAAAGAGACTTAAGGAATTGGAATATATCCGAAGAGTTGGTTTCAGATAGGAGTGCATGGAAGTTAGCAATCCATGTACCAGAACCTTAGGTTTTTTTTAATAGAAAAACTTTTTAATCTTTGTTTTTGTGTTTTTCAAACCTTTTTTTTACTTTTACGGAAGATTTTTACTCCTTTTTATTTTTATTTTTATATTTTTTATTTCTTATATTTTATTTTTGGGTACCATGTCTAGCCAACCCCAACTTGTTTGGGATTTATGGCTTAGTTGTTGTTGTTGCTATGCTATACAATGGGTAACGAAAACTCATCACCAATGTCAGCCTCGAGGGTGTCTCAAAATACTCAAGAGGGCACTCTCGACCTGATAAAAGCCATCATTAATCCCCGGTCTAATCTGATCTCGGTCCAGCTAGATGACTCGAATTACCTGTTATGGAAATTGCAAGTCAAAACTGTCTTTAGAGGTTACGGTCTTGAAGATTACATCTTAGGAACCAAGCAAGTTCCAGCCAAATTTATAAAAGATGATAATGACAAGTTAATAACAAACCAAGAGTACACAGTTCACCAACGACAAGACAGTCTAGTCTGTTCATGGCTGATGTCAACCATCAGCATATCACTGTTATCACAAATCATCGGCTGCAAAACAACACATGATGTGTGGAAAGCAGTAGAAAAGAATTTCACCTCGCTGTCTTCTGCACGTATACTGCACTTTAAGAGGCAATTAAACAATATAAGGAAAGACAACATGACAATGAATGAATACTTGCCCAAGGTCAAAAGCATCTGTGACCAGCTATCCACTGCCGACCACAAAATCAATGAAACTGAACAAATCCTGTCTATTATCAATGGTCTTGATGAGGGATATGAAGCTGTTGTTGCTATAATATCCTCAATTGAACCAACCCCTACTCTCCAATATGTCTACACTACTCTACTGGCTCATGAGGGAAGGATTGAGCAAAGAAAAACAGCTAATCCAGACCCAATTATCAACTACACAGCTAGCTACAAAGGAAAACAACCAGAAAGGAGCTATGGACCCCGCCAACAGCAACAGTACAACTATATAATCAGAGGGGAGGTCAGTCAAATAGATCCAGAGCAGGGAGACAAGTTTAATAGCAACAACAGAATTCGATGTCAGATCTGTGAGAAGTGCAGTCACAGTGCAAACAAGTGCTACTTCAGATACAACGCTAATTAACCCCAAACCAGAACAACACAAACAACTCTACTATTAATGCAAACACATGAAAGGACAATCTAGGGGAAGCAGAGGCTCACAATACTGAAAATGCAAAAATTGAAGACATAAATAATGAGTGCTGGTATCCTGACTCAGGTGCAACTCATCACGTAACAGACAACTTAAACAACCTGAATCTCGGTAATAGGGAGTACAAAGGTATGCAAAGCTTAACTGTTGGTAATGGTAGTAATATACACATCACACACAGGAAATGCAAGTTTAAATGTTTTTAGACCTTTGTTTTTAAATAATTTGCTGCATGTTTTAGAAATCAAAAGAAATCTAATGAGTGTTTCACAGTTTTCCAAAGATAATAATGTATTCTTTGAATTCTACCCATACATTTGTCTAGTCAAGGATATACAGACTCGAGAAACTATTTTGCAGGGTAGGGAAAGTAATGGACTATACAAGTTTACTGCAAGTACGGGATAGTCTGAATTTTGTAACAATTACCATCCAAATATTAACAATGTTTCTAAGTCTTGTAATTCTTTTAATCTCTGGCATGATAGACTAGGGCATCCAAGCATAAAAATTGTCAAAGCTGTATGCGATGAGAATAAAATATCTATTAATAATATTCCAAATAAATATGTGTGTGAATTCTGCCAAATGGGTAAAAGCCATAAACTTGCATTTCCACACTCTGAAACCACACACACAACACCACTAGAACTCGTTACTACCGATGTATGGGGACCTGCACCCATAACCTCTGATTATGGATACAAATATTACATTTCCTTTATTGATGTTTATTCTAGATTTGTATGGATTTACTTTTTAAAATCGAAAGCTGAAGTAAAAAATATTACCATGCAATTTATAAATACTGCTAAAAAACAAATTAGTCACCAAGTTAAGAAACTTCAAACTGATGGAGGAACAGAATTCCATCCACTAAAACATTTTTTCAAAACAAGGGGACTGAACACAGAATTACATGTCCACACACCTCAGAACAAAATGGTTTTATCAAAAGAAAACACAGACATATTTTAGAGACTAGTCTAACAATGCTAGCGAAAGCCTCTGTTCCACTGAATTTCTGGCCAGAGGTATTCAACACTGCTGTGTACTTGATCAATATCATGCCAACCAAAATACTTAATTTCAAGTGCCCACAGGAAGTGTAGTACAATGTTAGACCAGACTACAATCACCTAAAAGTTTTTGGATGTTCGTGTTTCCCTTGGTTAAGACCATACAATGCACACAAACTATAATATAGGTCTATGCCATGTACATTTCTGGGTTACCTCAAAGATCACAAAGGGTATAAATGTATAGACAGCAAAGGTAAAATCTATGTTTAAAGACATGTGGTATTTAATGAAGATGTGTTCCCTTTTAGCACATCAGAAATTAAAGCAACCAAAAAAAGTCCAAAATACCAGACAGTATGATCTTAATGATGATGAAGTCATAATTCAGCCAATACAACAAGAATCACCAACACAAATTAAGAGGAGGATACACACACAACATCAAGTCACAGCTCCAATCAAGGAAGCAATACATATGAAAAAATTAGCAGAAATGAAATGGAAGAAAATAGAATACCTGAGGGTGAAGAAAGCAGCAGCACCAACACAGACCAGCTGGAACATGTCAAAGGCATAACTAACCAACACCCAATGATGGCGATGGCAAAGAGTGGCATTTATAAGCCCAAAGTTTTTAACATAAATTTGGACTCAACATAACCCATGTCGTACAAGGAAGCTGCATCAAGTGCTAAATGGAGAGATGCAATGCAAGAGGAGTACAATGCATTTCTCAAAAATAAATCTTGGACATTGGTAGAGATGCCAAGCGACAAAAACATTATAGTAAGCAAATGGACATATAAATTAAAATGAAATGTTGATGTATCAGTATCAAAATATAAGGCTAGGCTTATAGAAAAGGGGTACTCACAACATTGTGGATTTGATTTCACTGAAACATTCTCACCAATCGTGAAACCCACCTCAATTCGAATAATTCTGACCATAGCCTTATATAAGAACTGGTCCATCAAACAATTGGATGTTAATAACGCTTTCTTAAATGGTGTTTTGCAGGAAGAGATCTTTGTGGAACAACCAAAGGGATTTATTCAAAAAGGACAAGAAACTATGGTATGAAAACTTAATAAGGCAATATATGGACTAAAGCAGGCACCCAGGGTTTGGTTCGATAAACTAAAAGCAACAATGGTTAAGCAAGGCTATTAGTCAACAAGATCAGACAACTCCATATTCACAAAGTTTTCCAACAGCAACATTACCTACATTCTAGTGTATGTTGATGACTACATCATAACAGGAAACAGTGAAACAGAAATCAACAACATCACCAAGCTGCTAGACATTGAATTCTCTATAAAAGATCTTGGGGAACTCAATTACTTTCTAGGCATTGAAGTAAAAAAGGAAAGAAAGAACTGAAATGCATCTTAACCAGAAAAAATACATTCATGAAATACTACCAAGAGCCAACATGGACGAAGCAAGTGCACTTCCAACACCCATGGCAACAAATCAGCAACTCTCAAGGGACAAGAGACAAACATTCCAAAATACAAAACTATATCGAAGAATAGTAGGAGCCTTACAATATGTCACAGTTACTCGACCTGATATTGCTTACAGTGTCAATAAAGTGAGTCAATACATGTAGTAGCCTACAGATGATCACTGGACAGCAGTTAAAAGAATTCTACGATACCTCAAAGGCACTACTAATCAAGGACTTATACTGCAGACCAGCAAATCATTAACTATAAATGCTTATGCAGATGCAGCCTGGGGAACTTATCAAGACGACATAAAATCAACAACAGGATACTGCATCTTTATGGGGAAAAACCCAGTATCCTGGTGCGTAAAAAAGCAAAACACTGTGTCTCGTTCAAGTACTGAAGCAGAATTCAGGAGTGTAGCAAGCAGTGCAAAAGAAATATTATGGATACAATGTCTATTAAGTGAACTCAAAATGGAAACCGACAAGAAACCCACGGTGTGGTGCGACAATGTCAGTTCAATAGCTCTTACAGCGAACCCAATATTGCACTCAAAAACTAAACACGTCAAACTGGATCTATACTTTATCAAGGAGCAAGTCATTAGCGGGTAAATTAAAGTAGGATACATACCGTCAAAGTGTCAGAAGGCAGATATACTCACCAAACCCTTACCAAAGACAACATTTTCACAATTGAAACATGAGTTGAATGTACACGAGGATGAAGCGAAGCTATGGTCCACTTCCTTGACTTATCTACCTGAATAATGTCCAGTCCCTCGAATCTACTGTTAACCTAGTAGCTTGGATCTACTTCTCTATTGTGTTGGCGATGCGAGAATGTTATTCGCCTCTTTCATTTCCTATTTTTGGCTGCAACCCTAATTTGGAAAATTAGGTTTGGGGGGGGGGGGTAATAAGGATCTAGCTCATCCATACACACATCATGCTGAGTCACTAGATAAGGATCTAGCTCATCCGTACACACATCATGATGAGTCACTGGATAAGGATCCAACTCATAATATATTATTTTTCCCTTTATAAATTGTTACCGTTACATTGTTATTTCAGCCCACCTCATGTACTCCATCTATATAAAGCACTGTACCATATACATCTTGTAATCAATTCTCTATCAATAATATTACAAACTTGTAACTATTCTACAACCTCTCTCTATTAGAAAATCAAACATCAAGTCAAGGACAACCTTGGCTAGCAAAAGCACAAGTCAAATATTCAACGACCTCAATGTAAGGTTGTCCCTCCTTATCCTATTGTTTATGGATGTGGCAAGCCAAACCTTTGTGGTCCATAATTGATCCTAGGGCTATGTACTCTTCAATTTATTTTGATATTCATTAATCTTTTGAGCGCCAACTAACTTTTTATAAACTGAAATTAATTTCTAAAAGGGAAGTAAAACTTACTCTCATTGCATCTACCACTTCAGTTTCTTCAGCTTTCGATACAAATGCCATAATGTAAAAGCTTAAGTATGATTTCCTTGACATCTTCTTTTATGAGGCAATATTCATTCCCAAGCTCTAGAAAATTCCTTCCAATACTCATGGAAAAGTCAAGGACTTTGTTTTTGATGTTTACGGATAGTATCGCACCCATAGAAAGTTGCTAGCTCGATATTCCAAAGTTTCGAGACTAAGAAACACTAAGATCAATGGATCAAAGATTGAATCCACTTAGGATAAATAATCAATTGTTATATATGATCACGAGCTCAAATATATTGTTTAGCAGTTCGAAAAATCTAAGATGGAAATCAGTGATGTTGCTGAAGAATATGGAAAGGGGAATAAGGGGCATCAAATCACATTAAATGCAAATGTTTGACCCAACAAAACTTTAGCCTTGGAGAAGATGTCTAGCAAAAGAAGAATAACACTCTGATGGCCCATGCAAAACAAAGGACGATGAGCATCTCATGAGAATTGAAGCCATCACGGAAGAAGCTATGGAAGAGACAAGAAGAGTTTTTGATCCGTTGAACATTTATTACATTGTCAATGTCCTTATCTATCGTAATGTTAGATTCTTGGGAGAGGGCTATCATGCACCCCTAGTCGATGCCCGGAGGTACATCATCAAAGATAAAAATGAAGCTCATGCATTTATGTAATTGACGAGGAGAAACTTATACAAAAAATTTCGTGATGAGGAGGTCGACGATCTTATGGCTACTAAATGTATCATGCGGTAGGAAGTAGCAACAATCGATCTAAAGGGTAAGGGTGCAAATGCTTCTAGTACTAATGTTTAAGACCCAATAATAAGTCAGACTTTGAATGTTTCAGCCTCTACTATTTTTAAGAAGGATTCGTCTTATAATATGTTCAGTCTTGGATAACCCAACTATATCACTCTATCTCCAATAATAGAGGGAACTTCAACCGATACGCCGACTTGCATTGAAGTTTACACCAAAGAACGCATCTCTCTTGTTTCTCCAGTGTTTGAAAAGGTCTTTCTACCATACGTACGAACTTTTTATCTTATATTATTCCGTTTACAGGTTAGTGTGCCATTGTAGGACTTGGCGAATGATCAGGTCACATTCACTAAGTAAGAAAGTGGATGGTCATGTAATGTCTAGGTTAAGTTTATAATCCTCTCTCTGAAACTTGGGACATATTTGGTTGGGTGGTCGGATCACATCCATTTTATGTTTCATACTTTGCATGATCGTGTATCTTGGCACAAATTGATGATTAGACGATCGATTTACACATATTATCTGGTTTATACTCTGCTTGTCGAATCGTAAGTGAGAGTTAAGTAATGAGAAAATCATTCTCATCAATGTTTTGTACCCCTTTAGAAAAATCAAGTGATAGAGTTGTTGATCTATTTGTTGTTCGTATAACACTCGAGTGACTGTTTATACTGCCTAATGGATCGAAGGCTAAATTCAAAGTGTGGTAGTTGTTTCTCGCTCCTTTTGCTTTTATACTCCATCCCCATGTTCGTAGGCTAGAATTCGAAGATGAATAATTGGCTTACCACTGTTCTACGTTGATAATTTTTACTCTGATCTCATGGAAGTTTGGAAAGAAAATTGTGTTTGAGCAGGATTTAATCATACACCAAAACATGGGTGGTGAAATTGTGTCCTCTTTGATTCATTCTATTACCCCTGCTTTAAGGGAAAGAGTTAAAGATCAGACAGTCGGATCATGTCTGTTTGTGATGGACTTCTCGCTTATCAATTTCAAGGTGAGTATTAGAAGGAGAACAATTGAGCAGTATTCATCCAAATCTTGCATTCTTCCCATTAGAATATGGGAGAGAGTTAACTAGAAGATGGTTAATAGCATTCGAGCTAAAACAAGACTTTGGTTCTTCAAAAAGGGAGCTTGAATGAGTGCATAGATAGTCATGTCATGTCTATTTTGGATGAAAATATGATACCTTTGAGCTCTATATTAGGTGTAAGTGTTTGAGTAGATTCCAAATATAAGTCTGGGAGTGGATGGTCCCATTACATACATTTTAAGCAATGTTCCTACCTCGAGTCAGGGGAGAGGTTCGGGAAATGAGATAATTGTACTCGTCTTGGTAGTGCTTCGAGATTCCAACGATATAACTTGAAGTCTAGTCGGTAACAAGTTCTAGGTATCTGGCTTTTAGTGGACCCTGTAGGGCGGTTTCCTACATTGTTTTAAGTTGCGACTTGCAAGACACAATATGTCATTGGAATTAGTAAGTGTTATATGTGGGGATCTCTGGTTGCTTTTTGGAATCCCTCTTATGGTTTTTCGCACTCTAAATATTTTAACCGTACCTAAAGATGACTCTGGATTGCCCTATATCAACGTCATCTTGAATTTGATCAGGTGGTTGGCTTGCAAAGATCCTAATGTAGACTCTTCTTTGCATAAGTATTGAGTCTCCTTGTTTTAGAAGCGATCCAGGGTAGAATGAGGCCTTATTTCTAACCATTCTTCAAAGTCGATATGTGTTTGTACACCTTGGATTAACTCCATTAGGATTATAACCTTGTTTGGATTGTTGATTTAAGTGACTACTGTATCAAACCTTTGTAATAAACTTCAATGGTTCTCCAGGTTTTCGTAGTAAGTTGGATATAGACACGACATCTTTAGGAAAAGTCATATGCATTCAGAACCACTCAATGTATCCTCTTGCCAATTGGTAAAATATGGAAATGGATCGTGATGGTAGTCGAGTAAACTGCAATCGTTATTCCTTCAAGGAATATGTTGAAGTAGTAACACTTGATTACATCTATCACTTAGGCAGAGTCGGTGTACCATTCATATTTCAGAAGGTGCCATCGAGGGTCAATCTTTCTTGCATACTCTGGCATGGTTGGCATGTTGAATTTATGCAGATACTCCTTATGTGGAATAGAATTTGTGAAAGGATTGTAGTTTAGGGAATTATCATCATTGTTGATGTTCTCGTGCTGAATTTATCTGATGAGTAGTTGAACTATAGTCGTCAAGTCCAGAGTTTGGATGTCCGTTGTTTGATGTTAGTTGAATTCCACCGCATGTGTTTAGCTCGGACCTCGTTGTCAAGTTATGCCAAGTCGACTTGATTCTCCTATCATTAGAAGAGTTATTTTCTTAGTAGTTTAATATCCATTTCTCCAAGGCGAACCGTTGGCCTTTTCATGAGGATCGAAGCCCTAGTCGATCACTAGGCCTAAGGGAGCAGTCATGCGTTCGAAAAGAGGAAGCGTGCTATGTTGAATGGGGTGAAACGATCCTCTACCTAGGTAAAGTTATACAATCTGATCTCTTACCCAGGGGAAGTGATACAATCTAATCCCCTATCTATATAAGTGATATAATCTTATCCCCTATGCAGGGATTTTTAAGGGGAAATTTACTCTTTTCTATTACTTTTGTAATGGACATTCAGCTGTTTCATTAGGTCTATACATTTTTGGATTTACTAGTTCAGTTCCGCTTGGCTATCTAGCACTTTTTCATCGGACACTCATAATATTTTCCAGTGTTATATCTAGTTAGGTTCTGGTTATCTACAACAACTGGTTGTGCTATTACATCACCAAGTTAGATATTTGTTCAGCCTGCTTCATCAGTAGCTCTAGAAAAAATTATTGCTTTGCTCTTTAGGGCTATTGTCTCTAATTTCATTTAGGGTGTTGGAGATTTGAGTAGTATGGAAAATATATAGGAAAGTATTGGTTCTATCTCAAGTATCTAGGAGTCCGCAAATAGATGATAGGATCTAAAGGAAAGAAAATTCAACTCTAAGTGAAAGCACCAAAATGCTTGTACTAAAAATGATCATAAACACTAATTATATATTTTTCATAGCATATGTTTTAGCATTAGAGATTATATGTAGAAGTATCTAATTGTAAAGTAGCATAGAATAGAAAAAAGAAATCAAATGCAAATTTTTACAGTGGTTCGGTAATCTTGGCATACATCCACTTTATAATTTGTTGATCTTTTATGTATTGATGTTTACAATAGTTTGGAATAATTCATGATCCAATATTTCAAGATTTGAGAAGATTTAAGAATGTTAATGGTAGAGCCTGGGTTGTATAAGAGAATATTCCTCTTTTGAGGAATGGGCGTTGTATTTATAGGCGAACATCCCTAATTTAAGGGTTAGATCTAAATGGCCTATATGATCATGTAGGGCCTAATAATTACTCGGTTCGCCTTGATGTTGGCTTCATGTTTCTAAATTTTGTTCGTAGTCACCTACATATTTTTTGGAGATAGCAATGAATCTTTGATGAGATTAGCTACTAGTTTGAGCTGAAGTCATACGTCTGATCCTTTACCTAGGGGCAAGTGGTATGATCTGATCCCTTGACTAGGGGAAGTGATAATCCATACTTAGAATATTCTAAGATGTTGCTTTGTTGTGTTAGATTGCTTGTGACAATTGATTGCTAACTGCACTGGATTGACCGATCCACGGTTGAATTTGTCTCTTGACATCATGGAGTGTGTTGTGTAGAAGCGAGGAACACCTTAGAGTGAGCCCTAGGAGGATCAGTGCCAATCCTTAGGCAGGATTCCATCCAATCTCAATACTTGGAGAGTTTCAAGTGTATTGTGCATGTGCCCTTCCTACTATGTTCGTTTGTAATCTCGTGCTCATATCCATAATTAATATATGGGCCTTCAGATCATCCCTTCAGGACATATGCTTTGGTAATCTCGGAGTATAACTTTTATAATCAGTTGGAATATGATCGAGCCAAGAGGCCAGAAAATGCTATGCGAATAGAAAACCAAGACGATCAAAATGGTGTTGGTTGCCAAATTCAAACGTTCGTAAAAATGACTATCTTGCCTCTCCTTATTTATTTAATTATTTCATTAATCCCATTAATATTCATGCTATTTTATCATTATTCTTTAGTTTAAAAATATCATATAAATTTTTGTGGTATTACATTCTTCCTCTTTAAAATAATTTCGTCCTTGAAATATTGATGTCTTATCTACACCAAATATTCGCAACATTAATACGAAATCAAACATATCAATATAAACATTAGTAAATGTTTAAGTGACCGTCCATGCATATGACACGCTACTTATGTCCTCAAAATTCTTTTGCAAAGTTATATTTTGATAACAAAATAACTATATATATATATATTTGTGTGTTCTCGCTCATGTCTTCTAATATACTAAGTTAATGCAAAAATGCAACAGGTAGTCGGCCTATAGAGTTTATGCACTATATATGACATACAGGCACGATGGAACACATTTTAGAGTTAGCATATAACCTATATATGTATAAAACTCTCATTTAATGTAATTCATCAAAATAGATTGAAAAATGAGAAAAATACAAAAATAAAAACATAGTAGCATAATTGAAGGTCAAGACATAGCTTAAGACATAAAATCAATACACCTAAATTAAAGGTCAACTAAGTGGAACATATTCTGAAAAGTAGTCAAAACGAAAAGATCATACCTCTCATTCACTTTTTAAATATCTTGATTAAACCGTTCATCCTAATTTAACTTATTAAACTTTAATGCTATATATATACATATATATGTATGTATGTATATAATATTTCAAAATGTTACCATCGAATGTGCGTGCACAACCATGACTTATGAAACCCATGTAATCAACATAAATAGCTAGTAACCTCAACATAAATATGCCCTAGTCTAAAATGTAGTTGTTACATCATACTTGCTTCGCTTCTAGGAAATGCACTTCAATAGTAAAGTGCTACGCTTTAATGAAGAAATGAATATATGATGTAGGTTAGTTATTTCACTTCGACCAAGAAAGATAGGAATACCCAAAATGTCGCGCTTTGAATGTGTCAGAGTTGGGTATCTCTATCTTTCTCGATCTTCAAAGACGCTTTGCTATTAGCCATGACAAAGATGTGGAAAGATGCTTCGCTTAGAAAACAACGCGATATACCCGTAACACTTTGATTTGACTCCAGAAATGCTTCGCTCATGCTTACTAACCCAAAAGAGACTTTTTGTAGCATTGAAAAAACTCTACCAAAGCATTTGATAGCATTTCAATAAACGCTAGGATAGGATGTGCAATTAAAGTCTGATTTTTTTGTACTTAGTAAACACTACCAAAGCTCAACAGATTGTAGAGTTTATGAAACACTACCAAATCTTTCTTTAGATCGTTTATAAAATGCTACCAAAATTAAGATTTTTTTTCTTGCATTTTTATCTCTAATGCTATGTAAAATTTTCACAACACTTGTACTTTGTTATAGAACATTTTCGCAGCATTTTCTTTATCCTACCATATATTTTTTGTTGTGTTTTTTTCTCTATTATGATGTATCTTTGTAGATTTATACTTTTTAAGTAGAAATCTTTGAACGCTACTTAAAGTTACTAATCTTTCTTCAACGTAATTTAAATGATATTATTTACTGCTAGTGGCTTGTATCATTTCAAGCACTCGCATATATATAACAATCAAATAAAAACTAGTAACCAATCGCACGGTTGTTATATTCAAACAAGAAGTTAATAAGATAATTGTCATATTCAAACAAATAATGTAACCATCATACTCAAATAATTGAAAAAGTATGTTAGTCACATAGTCAAGTATAATATCCATATTTTTTCAATAAAACAAGCGAATCTGCATTCCATTCAGAAAAATTTTATGCAACTAGTACAAATAAAATATTACAATATATATATATATATATATATATATATATATATATATATATATTAGTCATGATCATTGCTTTTTTACCGGCAATTCTTTGTTGTAGTTGGTCTTTACTTTAGAATAAGCTAATTACATGTAAGCAAGTTTAACAATCAACAACAAGAATGTATTATCAAGTAACATTCGAGAAATCCACAATATATAGTCCATACTATCTATTAAAATTATTATTGTTAAGTTACTTGCCAAGTGATCTCATTTTCCCATCTATAAAACTTAGTTAACCTATTATTACTATTATTATTATTAGTGGTAGTAGCTTAGCTAAATTTTATCGAACTTAGTTTATTATTATTACTAATATTTTAACAGAAATATATATACCAAAACAGAGAAAAAAATCAATCTAAGGAGCTTACAAAAATAGAACTACAGTGTCACACCTGCAACTGTTACTAAACAATCAAAGACAAAAGGCCGAAAGCACCAAGAAGTCTACGGAAACAAAATAAAAACAACAATACAACACTCAAAACGACCTAACCCAAATCAAGAAGCTCAACAAGAAATGTGGATCAAATGATCCGTTAGAGTGAAGCCTAAGGAGAGCGAATCCCCATCAGAAAGCCGATCAAGAGCCACTCTGGCTACGAAAAAACTTGATTCCGCCCAAAGAAGCAGCAAGCCAGCTAGAAATTTGGTAAAGACTTTGGTCTAGCTAGGTATACAACAAAAAACCTACAACGCTTCCTCCAAAACAAACCAAAACCGGTAGTCTTTAGAGCAAGTAGTTAAAAAACCACTTATACATATTGATATGAATATATATTTAATTAGGAACTCTACAATATATATATATATATATATATATATATATATATATATATCACACAAAGCCCACGCGAGAACGAGTTCCTTTGGTAATGGAAAAAATGTAAGCAAAAGAAACCGAAAGAGGACAGAGGTTGCACAAGAAGGGCATACCTCTGAAAGCAAAAAAGATACCATTCGACCCATTACGAATGATGACTGAAGACACATTAGGCTATCATTAAAAACAACCTTGTTCCAAGAACAACAAAGATGTCAGTAGATGAGATAAGGAATAAGTCTGAAAAGGGTCGATCTAAGATTCTTTCTACATCCTCTGCCTCATCGAGCAAGAAGCAGACTAATTATGGAAGGTTGGTATCCATTGATACCAACCAAGGGCACAAAAAAAGACCAAACCACAAAAGCATACTCACCGTTGAGGAATAAGTGAGTGATCGACTCCAACGATCCAGACCTACAACAATAGTAATGAGACACAAAAGGAATGCATATCCTGATGAGGTTACGTCCAGTGGAAGTCCTTTACGAAGGGTTTTCCATATAAGGATGAAGACTTTAGGAATAAGAGAGAAAGGCCTACCATTCTAGTTAAAAATCCTATCGTAAGAATCCGAAAAAGCCTTGACCGATTGCATTTGTTTCCATGTTTCACTCGCATAAGACGGGGATCCAAGGTAGTCTGTGGGAAAAAGGCGATGGTACAGTACCATGAAGAAGCATAGTCCAATGGGAGCCATTATACCAAAACCTAACCTAGAGCTTGCAAAAGAATGCTGTAAAAACATCCTATAGATTTCCCAAACCTAGTCCCCCTCACGTCGAGGATGACAGATGGTTTCCCAGGAAATCCAGTGACGTCTCCTAGTATCGTCCTTTTTTTCTCTAGAAAAAAGAAAATGCTAACGAATGATAGGAATAAAACAAAAATGAAGTAGGAGTCATTGCTGCAAAGACATAAGACCCGATAGAATCTAGCACCGATTTGTTGAGAACAAACCTACCCGCTTAGGATAGGAGAGTCATGTTCCATCTAAAGATCTACCACTTGCTTTGGTAGTAAGGAGGTCAAAAATCGAGTTGAGTTCGCGCCCTCGATAAAAAACGATGCTGGGATATGGAAGCAGAAGAGAGGCAACCCAAAAACCAATGAAGGACGCAATCCATGAGATTCTCCTCTAGTCCATGCACTTTCCCGACTTGAAGCAGCTCTTCGAGGCGTTGATGAGCTTCCCCGAACACCGTTCGTAAAGATGAAGAAACGAAAGAAGACGACATATGCATCTTTGATTTCCATTAGTGAAAAAAATGATGTCGTCAGCAGACAACAAGGAGGAAATAACTGGGCAGCCGCTCGGAATACCGAAGCGGTGAATCTGCCTAGAAATGGTAAGAGAGTGCACACTATAGACGAAAGCCTCAACGATGATGAAAAAAACCGAAGGAGAAAGGGGATCTCCTTGACGAAGTCCCCTCCTAGACTGAAAGTAACCTTTTTCCACTTCGTTAATGAGAACAGGGAAGCAGTTTGAAATAAGTCTACAAATAAGATCAATAAGTGGGCTTTGGAGACCCAAAGGCATGGAGAACACAGATGGTGAACAACCAAGACATGCGGTCAAAGGCTTTATCCATATCTAGCTTAATCACCACATTGGATCCTCGGATAATCTGATTGATTTGGGAAATAATTTTTTGAGCAAGGACATTGTTAGTGATCAGAAGACGGTTGACAAGTCCGTCTTACGATGAAGAAATAACTCGGTCAAGGATAGACGCGAGACGAGTGTACAAAATCCTAGAAATGACCTTTGTAACACCCCGTGATTCTGTAACATTAAGTTTCACAAATTAAAGTATAATTAATTTTTAGAAGAAGAATTAAGGGAAACGAGTTACGCCATTGCGTTCGTCTCGGACTTCTGCTTGGTATAGAGTCCGAGTTTGCGTAAATCGGACTCCGTATGAACAAGTTATGGCCTTCAGAAGTTTCAGAAATTCAAAATAAATAAAACAGCTCGAAACTGAATTCAAAATTCAAAACAGAACACTAAAGCGGGCTGGGCGGGAAATTTCCCGCCCAGGACCCAGGTCGACCAGGGGGTCGACCAGGGGGTCGACCAGGGTGTCGACCTCCCTGACCAGGTCGACCAGGAGGTCAACCAGGGGGTCGACCTCCCCCCTATAGGTTGACCAGGGGGTCGACCTGGGGGTCGACCTTCCCCTGTTTTTCCAGATCCGAGGCCAGGTTCGTTTTTCTGCATTTGGACGCCCATTCTGACCAGATTCGTTGATCCCTATGCTATATAAACGTCCCTAAGGCTACAGTTTTCTCTACACAACTTCATTACGCCTATACTCTGCTCTAATTCTAATTAAAATAAAATAATATGTATAAATCTAAGACGGGGATATGCTGCTCAAGTTCTTAAAGAAGAGATTCAAATCAAGTGAAAGCTTCAAGTTGGATCATAGGGATTCCGCTTCAAGCATCGTCACTCGAATCATAACAAATTGCCTTTTCTAAACCGATCACTGTAAGTTCGGTAATTATTTAAATTTGAACGTGTAATTGGAATCGTGAATGTAATAAATCAAAATATAGAACTGTGCCTATTTGCAAGTTATCTATGCCCTTGGATCTGATTCACGACTGTGACTATGACTATGGGACTTTTGACTAAGACTATGACTATGAAACTGTTGCCTATGAAACTGTTGCCTATGACCAAGATTCATGACTATGAGACTATTTCCTACGACTATGATTCATGACTATGAGATTATTGCCTCTGACTATGATTCATAAATATGAGACTATTGCATATGATTCATGACTATGAGACTATCGCCTATGACATTGATTAAGAAACTATTGTGATTAGTCGCCCATGACTATTGTGGTTAATTGCATATAACTATTGTAGTTAGTGGCTTATGCTTATTCCCATTAACCTATTAGGTTGTACTTCGAACTGGAATTATGTTGGACCAAATCACCTATGCCTATTCCCTTAATTATGTTGGATGTCATATTTAGGGTGTAACTTGTCTAGTTTTCTGTTATGTACACCAGACGTTATTGGAACCATTATTTTTGTATCTGGTTCATTCTTGCATGTCTATTCTTTTATGTCAATTCTCGTTCTTATCCCCTATTCCTTGCTTTGATACTGTTAGTATCATTTCATGAGTACTTAGAAACTTGTGAAATCATGTTATACGTACCATTACGGCGCGGGAATTTGGGCGTAGCTTAATTAAGTTAATTTGGCATAATAAATATGTTGGCATAATCAGAATTGGCTATAATAGTAAATAATTTACATGCATATTAGACTTGGGCGTAAATGGTAAATTGTTAATTGGCCGCAAAGTATGTAATTGGCATGTGAACCAAGTTTTGGGCATAAGCTGTAAACTATAATATTAAATCTAGTTTTGACATGAACTGTAAATGGGAATATTAGATCTAAATTGGCATAAACTACAAGTTGGGTTAATTGATAGGTAAATCAAGTCTTGGGCATAGAATATAAGTATGTTAATTGGCATGACAAATGAATATGATATAGGTCAAATTGATTTAGGGAAAATTTACATAAATAGTAAATATGTAAATTTAGCAAAAGACGAATATGCCTAACCCGAGGTTAGACTGAGTTGTGGTGTAAAACTGCCGGAACCGAACGGCACATCCAGTGACCACAACAACACCTGTCTAATGTGAGAGGTTAGTGCATCAAGCCCAAAAGAACCCGAGGTTAGACTGAGTTGTGGTGTAAAACTGCCCGGAACCGACCGGCACATCCAGTGACCACAACAATACCTGTCTAATGTGAGTGGTTGGTGCTTTAATGAACGAATTAAAGCTAAGACCTGAATGGTAGGGTTAAGTTAATTAAGGTAACACTTGACCAATGCAACATGTTAACTAAATTGATGGGTGGGGTTAACTTAATTTGGACATTTAACCAACTTAACACGTTAACAAGACAAGATTTGTGGGGGTTAAGTAACTAAGGAAACACTTAACCATTATAACATATTGACTAGACAAGTGGGTAAGGTTAGGTAAATGTTTAACCGTTATAACATGTTAACTAGACTAGAAGATGGGGTTAAGTAAATTTAGAACACTTAACCAATTTAACATGTTATCTAGACTAGATGGTGGGGTTAAGTAAACTTAGAACACTTAGCCGTTATAGCATGATGAATGAACAAGGATTAAGTTAATGAGAAACACTTAACCAATATAACCTGATGAACGAGTAAGGTTAAGGAATACTTAAACAATTTGACATGATATACGAGTGGGTTAAGTCAACGTGAACTACTGGATAACACTTAACCAATTTAACACGACAAGTGAGTGGGTTAAGTTAACTTGAGTTGACTGATGACACTTAACCAATCCAACATGACGAGAAAGAGAACTAACTAGTAAACCTTAGTTAAGAGGGCTAGGTAGTAAACCTTAGCTAAGAAAATGAATGATTCAGGAAACTAAGTAGTAGAACTTAGTTAAGAGAACTAATTAGTAAACCTTAGTCAAGAAAGCCAAGTAGAACACGAGAAGGAGCGAACGTCCATCTGATCATGAAGAGGGCTCCAACGAACTGGGTTACAAAGCACGTGGCTTTGAGGGGACGTGAGGGTACTCTTGGTATCCCTCTGTGAGGCTGCAGATGATCCTCCTGGGCTCACAGAGGTTAAGGTCTGCGTTAGAAGAACCAAGAGTATGCCTTGGTTGCAATATAAGGCAACCTAAAGACTAGGATGGACTAGCGTGATTCGGCGAGACCAGTTCGCCCTATGATAGCAACTCGTCTTCTACCTACCATCTTGGGTCAATCGTTATACGTAAAGCGGAAAGGCGGAGGACTCCAAAAGACCATATACTTGCTATCTAGTTATGGGTGAGGTTGGCCAATAGGTTTGTGGGGGCATAGAGGGCCTGCATATAGTTCTCATTCTTGTTTTTATTGGGTGCCTTTCATTTGTTAGTTGAGGAAGGGGTCTAGTGGGACCATAGCCACTATAAAAGCAGACCTTAACATCTGCAATCGGCAGATATCTGAAAGCTCCCGACCGAGTTCCGTGTTTCTTGATTAGCCCTGCCATGGGACTCGGGTCGCACATATAGAGGACATGTCCATCTAGACAGTGATAACGATTCGCGACACATACGTGGGGGAAAGTCTAGGAATATATACCGCTTTGGGTAGTGAGTCCTAGACTTGGGGGCATCTTTCGACAGGTAGCATAATGCCTAGTTGGACCTAGGTCGCATAAACCCTGAATCCGAGAAGCGTTCAATAGGTAGCATAAACCCTGGTTGAATCTAGAAAGCGCTCGATAGAAAACCCTAGATTAGATCTAGGTAATAAATGGAATCCCCATAATAGATGTACACCCACTACTACAAAAGTGGGCATATTCGACACTATTTTTATGTGGTCGTAGGCCAAAAAAGCATTGCCGTAGGCCATTTTTTCAAATAGGCAACACCAGAGGGCCGTGGCAACCGCAGCCGTTGCATTAGCCACCTAAGGCAACGCTTTTGTCCATCTACGGCCACGGACAGAAAGTCTTGCATTATAGCTATAATGCAACACTATTTGCACGTAATGCAACACTATTCAGTGTTGCCTTAAGCATTAGTTAGGGTCTGGCTTCCAGTGGGGTCACGCCGGCTTTCCACGTCAGCTGTCTACGTGTCACACGACACGTCATCTCTCCATGTTAGCACTCCACGTGTCACATGCCACATCAGCTATCTACGTCAGTTGTGGGTCCATGTGCGACGGGTAAGCAATTATATTTAATGTAATGCAACACCACTACAATATGTAATGCAACACCATTACCATGAAATGCAATATCAATAAAAGCTAACGCAACCGTAGAATAAGGAAAATGCAACACTAATTTGATAGCAAATACAAAGCTTTAATTAAAAATTTTGCAATACAGGTTTTGTACAAGAAACTCATCCAAAGCAATTGTTTTAATTATCCAAATATCAAAACTCAAAAATCAGCTACACCGTTTTCTTCATTGTATACAGTAAGCTCGAACTACTTCAAGAATAGGTGCACGGCATAAGGGACATTATCCTGATCCATTCCTGGCCAATTCTTTAGCGAATTCTGAACATGTACACATGTGTCCACACCTGCAAAATGTATTACTCATTTATATATATGAATCATATATATGCAGCAATTCGATTGCAATAGGAAATATATATGTATGTTAGTATGTACCTATACAAGAGGGTGGCTTCGAATATACTGTACATATGTGTGTTACACCTGCAAAATGTATCCCTCTGCCTTCCAGAATTAAATATGCACCTGATCAAATGATAACAAGTTATTTGATAAGTGGTGGCATCGAATGGCCATTGGCCTTCTTAATAAAATGTTATGAACACAATTATTACAATTGACTTACTGACCATTGGCGATTGGTCACTCATGCCAGCCAACAAATAAGCAATTTCAGTATGGCCATTCGTCTTCTGAGCAAAAAGTTTTCAGTTCACATATTACTGCCATGTACAGTGTGTCACTTCATATCCTGTCAAGCTTCAGAAGCATATCGTCATCTACATCTTCAACTCCTAAACAAAACTCCATCGTCAAAAGTTAAAAAAAAATGGAGGACTCTTCACTATGCATCACTGCCGCTGTTCTTTCAGGACATTGGACTTACGAATTTGTGCATCTCACGCTTAGGCATACGCTGAAGCTTAATGAGGAGTGGACTATATGAGTTATACCCAAAAACTCTTTTCTAATAACATGCCCATCTTACAGCAAGCGTGATCATACGCTAATGTTGAAACTTTTTACAAAAATTGGAGGTGCTTTTTATGTGCAACAATGGTCTGCTAAATAATTTGAGCCTGAACCAGCGTTCGAGGCAGAATCATGGTCTAGAGTTGTTGGCTTTCCCGAGTTCCTGAAGAAAAATGTTCCTGCAATAAAAGAATTAATGACGCCAATGGGAAATGTGTGTGAAATTGACGACTGTCATTGGTCTCGAATTGACCATAGATCATTATACCTGAAAATGGAATTTTATGAAGGCATTGGCTTGGAGAATACTTTTGCTGCTCGATTCGACAACAAGGTTTACATGATTAGGGTTCAACGCACCACACATGCTCATCCTACGACAAGGCCTGAAATTCTGTTTGTGAGCAATAGGGAGGAACCGGTGGTACCATTTTTTTGTGATCATAGGTAAATTTTACTTCTATCCACAGTTTCTTATAGTGAGACACAACCACACATGCACCCAATCACATACATACAAACAAGGTTATAATGCCCCACCCAAGATTCTGAAATAATAATACAAACTGGTGCTCTGTTAGTTGTACATAGATGTGGTTGTGTGGCTTGAATTTGAGACACTGTTATTGTATGGCTTGAATTTCCTTCAGATGTGGTAAACTACTACCATAAAAAAAATCATTTCACAAATTGAATAATAACTTCAACCATGATCACTGCTACCATGAATTAAGGATATAAAGAAAAAGTAATCATGGATTTAGGAAAAAAAATCACCATACTCAATGTGTGTTACATGTCAAATTGTTTGATAATTAAGGCATATAAACTCGTAGGTGGATCACATTATTTGAGAATTGAATCATATAATATATTAGGTGGATCACAAAATGTTTACGGAAATAGAATTTACCTATTAATGTTTGCTGCATCGATATGACTAATTCCCATCGAACCCTTTTACAAATGTACGTTACTGTTATATTATTGAAGTTTGATCATCCAAAGATCACTTTGTAACTTTTTGCCCTCCACAATAAGAAATTCTGGTTTGGTCGCTGACTATGCTCTATCCTTAACAGCCTTATAATGAGACACAACCACACATGCACACACTCACATACATACATACAAGGTTATAATAGCCTTATAATGAGACACAACCAGATGACCGACATTCAACTAGAAAGTAGCTATACCAACATTAGCATAAAACAACACATTATCACAAGTGTATTATCTTATCTAGAAGTTTCTTCGTAAAACTATGATCATTTATATGAGTTGCTAATTGGAATATATCAATGATCATGTAATCCCCTTTCAGTCACTCTGACATAGACAATGACTCTGACATGGACAATGACTCTGACATGGACACTGACTCCGAAGAAAAAGAAGAAGATGCTGGTGTTGATGCTGGTGCTGATGCTGGTGATGATGCTGGTGATGACTGGTGATGTTTGTGGATGTTGTTTTTTTTTTCTACTGGTAATGATTTTTGGCTTGAAATTTTGTGAATATTTGTGAAACTTTGTGTGGTTGTGGAAGTTTGTGATGACTGGTGATGACTGATGATGGATGCTGGTGAATGTTTTTGAATGTTTGTGAATGGTACGTTGTTTTGTTTGTGAATGCTGGTGATTTTTTGAAATCTCTGCGTACGTCTCTGGTGTATACTTATGATACTTGTGCGTGTATACTTGTGCGTGCCTTCAGATGGCTGCCTTATGATACTTGTGCGTGCATGTATACTTGTGCGTGCGTGTATACTTGTGCGTGTCTACTTGTGCGTGTATACTTATGATACTTGAGCGTGTATACTTGTGATACTTGCGCGTGTATACTTATGCGTGCCTTCAGATGGCTGCCTATGGTACTTGTGCGTGCATGTATACTTGTGCGTGTATACTTATGATACTTGTGCGTGTATACTTATGATACTTGTGCATGTATACTTGTGCGTGCGTGTATACTTGTGCGTGTATACTTGTGTGTGTATGCACTGTGTGTCAAAATCTGCGGTAAGAGGCTTAAAATTCGGATGTCACCGCAGTGCAAATTAACCTCAAGCATACAAATTAACCGCAGTATAAGGTATGAACCTCAAGCAGTGCAAATTAACCGCAGTCCCCATTCCTTAACTAGCTCGACCTCTATAATAAACCAATGTCTTTTTCATGCCAGTAGCCCGGTTCTCATGGTTTATTGCTGGGTATAATTTTCGAATAAACCTCAGTATAATCCCAAATCCCAAATCAATAATAAGCGCAACTAATTACTCATAAGCGAATGGGTTTTCCAAAATGTAACAAATGAACTAATTACTAATTACTCATAATCCAATCTATAATAAGCGCAACTAATTCACAGTGCAATACAAACTGAACCTGAGGGAAAAAACTGGCGATGTCAGCGCCCTGAGCAATCAAAGCTAGAAAGCGTTTCAAAGCTTCATCCTTTTCGGAATAGAATTTGCTATCGAGGAGAGGAGCGAAACTGACGTGAATTTAGGTTTAAATTTTTGTCAACAGTAAAAAGGAGGGAAAACGATTAGATGATAGAGAAGAAAACGATTTCATGAAGGGAGAAGATCGCGCCAAAATTTCGTCAAAAGAATGCAATGACGTGGCTATCAATGATTGGATGATGGCTAACATTAAGATCATCAGATCCATAGATAGTTTGAACCGTTGGATTAATCTTTCATCTACGGTTGGGGTTTTTATATGTTGATAACGCGGATAGCTGAGCTGGATTATATATACGTAATGCTACGCTTTTAACTGGTGTTGCATATCTGAACACTAAAATTCCCACCGCAACAGTGCATCCACGTATAATGCAACAACATATGAATGCTGTTGCAGAAGCACGAAGAAATCATAGCTTTCGCCACACTTTTCATGCAACGCACACAAATTAGTGTCGAATATGCCCACTTTTGTAGTAGTGGCCTGAAGGCAACCACAATTACGGGGATTGGGATCACGCTGTCATATGATCATTTTATATAGATTACTAGTGGGACATTAGCTAGGTGGTGCAAAGATATAGAAATCAGTATAACAGGGTAGTCGCGAAGCAGAAAAGGAGTAGAAGCGCATTCAGTTTATCAGTATATTCAGCTTGTCAGTATATCCAGTTTATCAGTACATTCAGTTTATCTTACCTTATCATATCTCATGTTTATCCCATGTTATCTTGTCACTATGGTCTCATATTTAGTTTATTCATGTCATGACCCTTTTCCTCGTTCAAATGCTAAGAATCACTGAGCTTACCAGACTTATGTCTGACCTAGTTTGTTTTCGCCTCTTTTCTTTCGTTCCCCCCCCCAGGTAGTCAGGGAGGGAATAGCTCAGCTTAGTTTGGACCATACCTCCTTTCAAGCTTGAAGATTAGTCGAAGTTTTACTTGGATTCTCTTTTCCATTGCTATGGCTGGCTCATGCTACATTGGGGAATATAAAAGTTATTTTATGCTTCTTTATTTTGTTATGTAAGACAGATAATCTGGTATTGGAAAACAATTTTTGTACAAACTGTTTTATCAATGAAGTAAAGTTTTATTTTCCGCTGTTTAAATTTGTCTGTCATGTAATTTATCTGCATCTTTTACCTAAAGCGCTCCACCGAAGTTAAGGAATTCCCTTTGTGAGTGACCTTAACGGAGGTGGGGTGTTTCACTTGGTATCAGAGCTGAAGGTTACCGGATCAGATAAAAAGATTTGGAAAATTATTTTCAAAACGGTTTTAAAAGAAGCATTTTCAAAAGAAAAGTTTTGTTTTAAAGGCATATTCCCCAAAGCCATATGCACTATCTTTTGATCATCTATTTGAATTCTTGTCCCCTTCTTTCTTGAGTCTTCGGGGCTCCTGGCTTTCTAGGAGGTAACCTCATTGCGAAATGGTTCCTTAGGCTTGATAAAGCTACGATACCTATCGAAGGGGGAAGTAGTGCCGGACTTCCATCTATAGCCGTAGAAATTTCACCTGCGGCTAGTTTTCTTTCAAGCTTTGTAGGGTTTTCCGTGCGATGGAGGCAGCTTTCGAGAGACTTGTCAACATGATTACAAAGGGATGAGAATGGGGGAGTTTGGCTAAGGAGCACAACCCAAGGATGAGAAATTCATGGATATGGACTTGGCTCACGAATGAGGAAGGAATTGTAAAACCTAAAACAAGAGGGAGCATCTTTACTATGGTATAACAGGACATATAATTAAGGACAAGGGCAAGAACGAGGGACAAGATTTTTAGGAGGGCAAGTGCATGCTTTCACCATCAGAATACCTGAGAGAGAGGTAGTAAAAGTCTCTATTGAAAAAAGTTCAGCTTTTCTTTTGATTAGCCTGTTAGTACTCTTTTAATTTTAGCACTTCACATTCGTTTAAATCCACTACCATAGTTGAGTCTCTGCACCTTAGTACTTATGATCCCAATTAGTCTCGAATCCAATTGGTGGTTCGGCTCATTTATCTTTGGTTTGTAAGGATTTTAGAATAGCTATATTAAGTATTGGGTTTAAGCGTAATGCTTATGTTTTTGGGTTTCATGGGCTATGGGTTGATTCTAGGCATGGGTTGGTTAGCTAGTAATTGTGAAAGGAGGGTAGTTAGACTTTTGATTTGCCTCGGAAATACCCTCGAGATTTCGTGAGATCCTAACGGATCAGTTAGGCCTAGCTACCTAGAATCACTTAGTGCATTTATCGACGATTTGCAATCCGTTAGAGTAGTCCATGAGTACGCAGATGTTTTGATTAGGTTAGGGGTTTACCCCTAAAACGCGGGATAGACTTCCGCATATATCCAGTCGACAATACAAAGCCAGTTATGCGATCAACGATAGTTTTGGAACAAGATTGGCGAGGATAGCCAGAGTCAGTTAAGTGCTCAATTGTTTGGTTGTTTTGCTAGTATCATCTCACATAGATCGTCCAAATTCGGAGAAGGTATTCCTTGGGTGCTTGTCTGATATTGTTTTAGGCCTTTGGGGCTTGTACTTGAGGGATGTCGAGTTCGACTAGGATGGTTGGCATGAGAGATAAATGGCTGTGGCAAGCTCCCGAAGTAGGAAATGACTGACCTTAAAATAGGTAAAAAGTACACAGCAACCTTTAGCTTTAGACCCTCAGATTTGTAACATGATGGATAAGAGAGACCTCTAATCATCTTAGTATATACGTTTGGTATCATGGTTAATCTTGAGAAAATAAGTTCGACAACATTGGATACCCACTTGCATAGTAAGTGATCGAGATCCTACCTTTACTAATGGGTTTTGGAATTGGAGGAAAAGAAGCTTCGTGAAGCTAAAGCTCAAGAGGACGCGACGTGGGAGACTGAAGATAAGACATGCGCATCATACCCTTTTTCTTGAGGGTATATCCTCGATCTCTTTTCTATAAGTTTTACACTTGTTTCTATCTTTTAAAGTATATCCTCTAGGACATATCATCGATCCTTAGGTAGAAGCCAATGGATGTAAACATGTATATGAAACATGTTATGATTGATAGTTACAAGTGGTTGCTTGTGGATGCATATACACATATTAGGCACTAGATCGACCAAGTCACTTTCATATTGCATTTGCATATATGTATTTGTTTATGGATTGAACTTAATGTGTTATCATATGGACGTTGCAGTTGAGCGAATGGTTGTGCACTCATATAGAAAGGATATGTATCATTAGGATTGCATACATATTGGACGCATGGCACTGACATAGTTCGCATTAAGGAGGTCAACTGAATCAGTAGACCGCCTGATTTTGCATTAGATAAGGACATATACACACACTATGCATATGAACATGAAAGCATTAGAAATCTTTTTAAGGACAATTAATGCCTGTGATTTAATGGTTGAGTAGATGAATGATTGAATGGTAGGACACATTCTTCCTAACTTGAAGATTTCGGGGACGAAATCCTTTAAGGGGGGAGAATGTAACACCCCGTAATTCTGTAACATTAAGTTTCACAAACTAAAGTATAATTAATATTTAGAAGAAGAATTAACGGAAACGGGTTATGCCATTGCGTTCGTCTCGGAATTCTGCTTGGAATAGAGTCCGATTGTCCGAGTTTGCGTAAATAGGACTCCGTATGAAGAAGTTATGGCCTTCAGAAGTTTCATAAATTCACAATAAATAAAACAGCTCGAAACTGAATTCAAAATTCAAAACAGAATCCTGAAGCGGGCTGGGCGGGAAATTTCCCGCCCAGGACCCAGGTCGACCAGGGGGTCGACCTCCCTGACCAGGTCGACCGTGAGGTCGACCAGGGGGTCGACCTCCCCCCCATAGGTCGACCAAGGGGTCGACCTGCCCTGTTTTTCCAGATCCGAAGCCAGGTTCATTTTTCTGCATTTGGACACCCGTTCTGACCAGATTCGTTGATCCCTATGCTATATAAACACCCCAAAGGCTACAGTTTTCTCTACAAAACTTCATTACGCCTATACTCTACTCTAATTCTAATTAAAATAAAATAATATATATAAATCTAAGACAGGGTTATGCTGCTCAAGTTCTTCAAGAAGAGATTCAAATCAAGTGAAAGCTTCAAGTTGGATCATAGGGATTTCGCTTCAAGCAACGTCACTCGAATCATAGCAAATCGCCTTTTCTAAACCGATCACTGTACGTTCGGTTATTCTTTAGATTTGAACGTATAAATGGAATCGTGAATGTAATAAATCAAAATATAGAACTGTTCCTATTTGCAAGTTATCTATGCCCTTGGATCTGATTCACGACTATGACTATGACTATGGGACTTTTGACTAAGACTATGACTATGAAACTGTTTCCTATGAAACTGTTGCCTATGACCAAGATACATGACTATGAGACTATTTCCTACGACTATGATTCATGAATATGAGATTATTGCCTCTGACTATGATTCATAAATATGAGACTATTGCATATGATTCATGACTATGAGACTATCGCCTATGACATTGATTAAGAAACTATTGTGATTAGTCGCCCATGACTATTGTGGTTAATTGCCTATAACTATTGTAGTTAGTGGCTTATGCTTATTCCCATTAACCTATTAGGTTGTACTTCGAACTGGCATTATGTTGGACCAAATCACCTATGCCTATTCCCTTAGTTATGTTGGATCTCATATTTAGGATGTAACTTGTCTAGTTTTCTGTTATGTACACCAAACCTATTGGAACCATTATTTTTGTATTTGGTTCATTCTTGCATTTTTATTCTTTTATGTCAATTCTCGTGCTTATCCCTTATTCCTTGATTTGATACTGTTAGTATCATTTCATGAGTACTTAGAAACTTGTGAAATCATGTTATACGTAAGATTACAGCGGGGGGAATTGGGCATAGCTTAATTAAGTTAATTTGGCATAATAAATATGTTGGCATAATCTGAATTGGCTATAATAGTGAATAATTTACATGCATATTAGACTTGGGCGTAAATGGTAAATTGTTAATTGGCCGCAAAGTATGTAATTGGCATGTAAACCAAGTTTTGGACATAAGCTGTAAACTATAATATTAAATCTAGGTTTGACATGAACTGTAAATGGGAATATTAGATCTAAATTGGCATAAACTGCAAGTTGGGTTAATTGATAGGTAAATCAAGTCTTGGGCATAGAATATAAGTATGTTAATTGGCATGACAAATGAATATGATATAGGC
Source organism: Allium sativum (assembly GCA_030737875.1). NCBI lineage: Eukaryota > Viridiplantae > Streptophyta > Magnoliopsida > Asparagales > Amaryllidaceae > Allium > Allium sativum. Next base: position 9,241,932 of record CM060912.1, read on the forward strand.
CAAATTGATTTAGGGAAAATTTACATAAATAGGAAAATATGTAAATTTAGCAAAAGACGAATATGCCTAACCCGAGGTTAGACTGAGTTGTGGTGTAAAACTGCCCAGAACCGACCGGCACATACAGTGACCACAACAATACCTGTCTAATGTGAGAGGATAGTGCATCAAGCCCAAAAGAACCCGAGGTTAGACTGAGTTGTGGTGTAAAACTGCCCGGAACCGACCGACACATCCAGTGACCACAACAATACCTGTCTAATGTGAGTGGTTGGTGATTTAATGAACGAATTAAAGCTAAGACCTGAATGGTAGGATTAAGTTAATTAAGGTAACACTTAACCAAAGCAACATGTTAACTAAACTGATGGGTGAGGTTAAGTTAATTTGGACACTTAACCAACTTAACACGTTAACAAGACAAGATTTGTGGGGGTTAAGTAACTAAGGAAACACTTAACCATTATAACATATTGATTAGACAAGTGGGTAAGGTTAGGGAAATGTTTAACCGTTATAACATGTTAACTAGACTAGAAGATGGGGTTAAGTAAATTTAGAACACTTAATCAATTTAACATGTTATCTAGACTAGATGGTGGGGTTAAGTAAACTTAGAACACTTAGCCGTTATAGCATGATGAATGAACAAGGATTAAGTTAATGAGAAACACTTAACCAATATAACCTGATGAACGAGTAAGGTTAAGGAATACTTAACCAATTTGACATGATATACGAGTGGGTTAAGTCAACGTGAACTACTGGATAACACTTAACCAATTTAACATGACAAGTGAGTGGGTTAAGTTAACTTGAGTTGACTGATGACACTTAACCAATCCAACATGACGAGAAAGAGAACTAAGTAGTAAACCTTAGTTAAGAGGGCTAAGTAGTAAACCTTAGTTAAGAAAACGAACGATTCAGGAAACTAAGTAGTAAACCTTAGTTAAGAGAACTAAGTAGTAAACCTTAGTCAAGAAAGCCAAGTAGAACACGAGAAGGAGCGAACGTCCATCTAATCATGAAGAGGGCTCCAACGAACTGGATTACAAAGCACGCTACTTCGAGGGGACGTGAGGGTACTCTTGGTATCCATCTGTGAGGCTGCATATGATCCTCCTGGGCACACAGAGGTTAAGGTCTGCGTTAGAAGAACCAAGAGTATGCCTTGGTTGCAATATAAGGCAACCTAAAGACTAGGATGGACTAGCGTGATTCGGCGAGACCAGTTTTCCCTATGATAGCAACTCGTCGTCAACCTACCATCTTGAGCCAATCGTGATACGTAAAGCGGAAAGGCGGAGAACTCCAAAAGACTGTATACTTGCTTTCTAGTTATGGGTGAGGTTTGCCAATAGGTTTGTGGGGGCATACAGGGCCTGCATATAGTTCTCATTCTTGTTTTTCTTGGGTGCCTTTCATTTGTTAGTTGAGGGAGGGGTCTAGTGGGACCATAGCCACTGTAAAAGCAGACCTTAACATCAGCAATCGGCAGATATCTGAAAGCTCCCGACCGAGTTCCGTGTTTATTGATTAGCCCTGCCACGGGACTCGGGTTGCACATATAGAGGACATGTGCATCTAGACAGTGATAACGATTCGCGACACATACGTGGGGGAAAGTCCAGGAACATATACCGCTCTGGGTAGTGAGTCCTAGACTAGTGGGCATCGTTCAATAGATAGCATAATCCCTATTTGGACCTAGGTCGCATAAACCCTGAATCCGAGAAGCATTTAATAGGTAGCATAAACCCTGGCTGAATCTAGAAAGCGCTCGATAGAAAACCCTAGATCAGATCTAGGTAATAAATAGAATCCCCATAATAGATGTACACCTGAAGGCAACCATAATTACGGGGATTGGGATCACGTTATCATATGATCATTTTATATAGATTACTAGTGGGACACTAGTTAGGTGATGCAGAGATATAGAAATCAGTATAACAGGGTAGTCGCGAAGCAGAAAAGGAGTAGAAGAGCATTCAGTTTATCAGTATATTCAGCTTGTCAGTATATCCAGTTTATCCATACATTCAGTTTATCTTGCCTTATCATATCTCATGTTTATCCCATGTTATCTTGTCACTATGGTTTAGTCTCATATTTAGTTTATTCATGTCATGACCCTTTTTCTCGTTCAAACGCTAAGAATTACTGAGCTTACCAGACTTACGTCTGACCTAGTTTGTTTTCGCCTCTTTTCTTTCGTTCCCCCCTCCCCCCCAGGTAGTTAGGGAGGGAATAGCTCGGCTTAATTTGGACCATACCTCCTTTCAAGCTTGAAGATTAGTCGAAGTTTTACTTGGATTCTCTTTTCCATTGCTATGGCTGGCTCATTCTACATTGGGGAATATAAATGTTATTTTATGCTTCTTTATTTTGTTATGTAAGACAGATACTCTGGTATTGGAAAACAATTATTGTATGAACTGTTTTGTCAATGAAGTAAAGTTTTATTTTCCGCTGTTTAAATTTGTCTGTCTTGTAATTTATCTGCATCTTTTAGCTAAAGCGCTCCACCGAAGTTAAGGCATTCCCATTGTGAGTGACCTTAACGGCGGTGGGGTGTTTCAACCTTGTTTGAGAAGTTATAGAGATAAATCAGTTTAAAATCAAAGCAATAACGAGGATTCTCACATTTTAGGATAAGCATAAGATTGATGGAAGTCCAACCCTTTAGAAGCGTACCACCATAGAAGAAAGAGTGAATCACAAAAGAGAAATAATGACTAATGATCGACCACGCACATCGGCCGGAAACCCTACTGAAGCTGTTTGGGCTATTAGCGCTATTTTGCTAAGAGAAAAAACACACGTATGAATCTCCTCTATGGAGGGTTGGCTGCAAAGAGCATCAGCCTCAGTGGCAGAAACCAAGTTAGGGATATAGGACAATAGAACGGGATCTAACTGATCTGAAGAAGGGATATGCAAAAAGGACTAAAAGTGGGAAACGATCTTCTCTTTAACATCAGAGGGAGAAGAAGCCAAAGTAAGATCGGGACGGAGAATATGGTGGATGGAAAGGATGTTATTCTCATCTTTCTTTGTAATTGTAGAATGGAATAATTTGGAGTTGGAGTCTTCGTCAACAACTCACTTGATTCTTTCTTTCCGACGAAGGAATTTAGACTCAATGCACAATTCCGAGTTAAAGGCGATTTGGGCTTAAACCCATTCCGCCTTGTGAGGAGCCAAAGGATCAGCATCAAAGAAAGCTTCAGCCAAACTAAGAGCATTTTCCGCCAAACAAAACCTACCAAAAATATTTTTGAACACTTGAGTGTTCCATATCTTAAGACAGAATTTGAGACGCTTGAGTTCAATATAGAAAACTACAATAGGGCCACCCATTGTTGGAAGGGGCCAGGAGGTCTCCACCACTTGAAGGAAGAAGTGGTGAGACTTCCACATAGATTGGAACCAAAACTAAGAAGGGCCAGATAATGAATAAGGTGCATACTTCAAATCATAAGTGCATGATCCGAGTTAGTGCGATGAAGATGCTCGATGGAGAAAGAGAAAGGAAAACTAAAACATCCTTCCGAACCAAAAACCCTGTCAAGCCTAGAAAGGATCCTCCTGGGTCCTTCCTGGTTATTACACAAAGTAAAAGCAGATCCAAAAAAAGATAACTCAGAAAGACAATAATGGATATTGAAGGAATTGAAATCCTCTACTACTACATACTTAATAGTGGATATACCACGTTTCTCCACTTGGAACGACACTACATCGAGATACCTCCAGTGATAGACGCTCCATATCCATGCGTTGAAAGGGAAATAATATATTGCTACAAACACAGATGCTCGATGCGATCGCATTTATCGTAAACGTATGAGAAAAGGAAAGGAGAGGGAAAAAAAGGGAGTGAACACTCTATAGACAACTGTAGCGGTGAGTCTAAATTAATGCGCATGGAGACATCTTTATCCCAAAGAATCCAGATCTTGTTGGAAACGTTGAAAAAGTCAGCCCTGAATTTAAGATAAAGGACGATATCGGCAAGCACTTCCGACCCCATGAATGGTTCCTGAAATGCCACCAAAAAGATAGAATGTTTCGAGACGATGTGCTTGAGGCACAAAATAGAGGCTTCCTTCCCAACACCCCAAATGTTCCAAAATAAGCAATTCGCAATTTCAGATAACACAAAAGGTAATAAGAATAAAAATAGGAATGAAAAGACTGGACTCAAAGAAACAAAATCAGATCAGATATAGACTGCAACGAGTAGACTTAGCTATCTACTCAGGCGCAGTGATAGAACGAGTGCGGATGGTATGATGAGTTCGAGGCCCAGGCCTCGAAGAAGAATGGGAAGACAAACGAGAATGGCACGAAAAATCCGACCGCACAACAGACGTTGCCGAGACCAACCTACAAGCACCAGTCCTCAGATCATCTCGCCCAGAAGAAGCAAGATAATCTAAACGACACAAATACAAGTTCTTAGCAACACGAGACAAGCGGTCATTAATGCCCTTATCTCGTCTGAAGTAAGATGGCGACACAAATGCAAAAAGGAACAAATCGAGATGTCGAAACTTCGGACTCTGACTGTTCCTCTTGCTATATGGACTTCAACGATGTTGTACTGCCATTGAGTTAGCAAAGTAACTCCACAAGTGGCATCCGAAAACATGGCTGACACAAAGGAGAGGTGAGACGAACCTCATTGAAAACATCCATAATCAACAAAAAAACCTAGAATGGCCTCAACAGAGGCACAATCACGTGCAAGTACATAATGAAGAGCAACAAGCCTCATGTCTATAGCAAAGTCGAAATCAACAATGAAAACTAAAAACGAACCAGCCCAGAACCGCCCACAAGAAGCAAAAAAAAAACTAACACTGCTAAACCATCAATTGGGGTGGAATGAAACAAAGGAGTGCAAATGCAGAAACACAGGCACAGACCCTTAAGGCCGAGAAAAATGTCAAACAACAAAACGAACTGCTAACATAAGAAGACTAAATCACCCAGCTACATTAACGAGTAGTGCAAACTTGTGAAACCCCAAAATGGTCAGCACTCAAAACAGAAACACAACCAGCAAACCAAACTCACGCCATCGCATGCGTGACAAATAACAAAATGCCAAACATCTGAAGTGGAGTAAATATCAGACCCAATCAAAAGAGGAGGGGCCACACAAACAGCATAGTTGTAACACCTCGTAAAAATATACTAAATAGACTAAAAAATTTAATGAATTAAATAGATAATAAATATAAAACTGTTGAAAAATGAGAATTTTCAGGAAATAAGAATTTGGTTATGGAACTATGATATTTGGATTCGTGACGAAATTCTATTAGGTTTTCATGTATAATATGTTGAAAACGGAGTCTTTATGAAGAAATAGTAAATTAATGAAATCATACGGTAAATGTATACATATAAGTGTTTGAATTAATAATATATATAAACATCTAAGGGATATAACAACATAATTAGAAAAATAAAACATTCCCTTAGGTGAATTTGAAATTCAAACTAATAGATAAGATCAAGGGGACAAAGAATATATTACATAAGGAAAGGAATAAGTAATATAAGGTAATTTATAAATTAATTAATTGTAAACGCACGCCACAAGTCTCATTAGGCGTTTTCGCCCTAGCGTGGTCGACACGCAGGGGTCAACCGCCAGTCGATCGACCTTCGTGGGTGTATGTCGTCCACGTGGTGTGGCCCAGGCCTGGTGAGGGTGGTTTAGGTTAGTGTTTAGGATGGTTTTATAAGAATGGGTAGCTAAGATAAATCCATATTAATCTAACGATTGTCATTTACTTACACTCCTATAAATACAACCTCATTCACCACGCAATCGCCAAAACCCTCTCATTCTCTTGTTCCTCCATGTTGCTGTTGATATTCCAGAAATTAGGTTTGAAATAGGTTCCTTCTTTGATCCTTAATCTATTTCTTTTCTAGTCTATTTCTATTTAGATTTTTATTCAAATATCGAGGATTCTCTTATATAGATTAGCAGTAAGGTTGGAGAACGACGTTGATTTCTCATTTGCAGCATTCAAATCATTGTTATTCCCTATTCCTCAATCAATGTTAGTGGAAATAATATCTGATTAAACTAAACTCTATATTTTATAGATTTCATATTGATTTGTATGCCTAAGGAGGTATGGGTTTTCACGATAACATCATAAGAAACCCCCCTAAATCTCCTATCTTTATTTGTCGTAAAGTTTGTCAATTTATATTTTGGGTTCGTGAAATATTTGGTTATGTTTAAGAAGACAATTTGGTGATTTTGCTTTTGTTTGGTTGAATTTGCCAATTCTAATGAAAATCAATTAAAAATGTTTGTGGTATAAAAGGGTTAAGATTTGGTTTGATTTCACAATTTGGATAGGTTGATATCCATTCTTGATAATGAATTTGAACGTATTCAGATTTGAAATAATCAAATATTAACGTTTTTATGTACAACATTGAAAAGTGTAAATTTCATACATACATATATATATATGCATGTATATATACTTATTGAATATGTATGTATGTATATAACACTTTGCTTCTCTTTCCTTATCTAAATAATTCTAACAAGCCTGGGATACAAGTTTGAATGATTTATATTGATATTTTCCATTTGTTGCTTGTTAATAGTTATTCCATGAATTGAGTAGTTTAATATGGGAATTAGGCTTGTATACCTTATATGTGAATAGAATTGACAAAGTCCACCATTAGAACGTTTCTTAATTCGAACGGAAATTAGCGTTTATAACGCTTATTAAGTTATGTACTTATAAAGCGTAATCAGCGTAATCAAACATAATAATGGCGTAATAAATACGCTAGGATAAGATTGGAAATTTGTAAATGTCCTCATATGAATTGTTTCTTGTCTGTGTTTAAATGGCTTATATATATATTAAATAATAACACACAGACACGAGGTTAGTCGTCATTTGTGGTAGAAGTCTGCTTGGAACCAACCGGAAAATCCAGCAACCACAAGCGAGTTCGGCTAATGTGAGAGGTCTAAGTGCCATGGGCCATTAAATACTTAGTACACTACGACACACGGTTTGTCCCGCTTGCAGTAGAAGTCTGCCCGGAACCGCCTGGCATATCCAGCATCTATAAGCAGTTGGGTTAATGTGAGAGGTCTAGTGTAAATATATATATTATGTGTGTGCATAGGTAGGCTTACTACCCGCCTTGAGAAGGTCTTAATTGGCTGACTTCCTTCTTATCTAATTTGGGTCTTAAGTGGTTAGGACTAGGTCCGTTCCAAAAGTTTATTCCTTGGTTTGGGCCAAAGTCATGGGACCCTCCCTTATTAGATTTGAAGTTGTCTGTGGGTCCTCTTCTCTAAAGTGGTCTAGTCATGGCGATGACGGAGTAGCGTAGTTTACCGGAATGTCCACATCCTCTAGGATCTATGTGAGGGCCAACCTTGGGATGGGTTTGGTATACGCGGGACGTAGCATGCAATATAATTGACCACCATCTAAGGGAAGTCTTAAGCGGCATATGACTACTACCGTAATATCAATTAAGTAGTAACATGAGGCGTCCACCGGAGGAGTCTTAAATGTCTATATGTGGGCTTACCCTAAACAGGTACTAAGAGGCGAGATACTACTTCTCATATTACTTGTGAGAATATATATATATATATGTGTGTGTGTGTGTGTGTGTGACGTTGGCATGTTAGGGCAGGGTCTTAAGTGGCTAGGGTCCACCTTAGGGTCATAAGAGATCATAGGAATCCACCCTTAATAAATATACTAGAATGCGCCTTAAGTGACCGAGAATTCCCATGTCGTTGTGTCTTAAGTGATCGCGGATCCACCCAAAATACATTAATGAAGGTTTTAAGTGACTGATTCAGACATCCACCTCATTAATTAAAATATAGCCTATGTGTGTGCATGCTTGTGTGTTACGTAGACATACTTTGAAGTATTTAACCTTCCAAATTTAGAGTATAGCCTTTAAACACATGTTATTGTCATTCATCAGAACTTTATGTTCTGACCTCCCTCCTCTTAACATATAAACATGATAGTAGGTGGAAAACTTGGATCAATGATACCTTGGAGGCGGAGCCAAACGATGGAGGATTCATATCTATTAGGCATTATGGCAGTTTTATTACATTGAGATAATTAATGTTGATGTTCCTATTATTGCATGAGACTTATTGTAACTGACATTTATGATGATTTTAAATTAAAGGTACAACTATTTTATGTTATTATATTTTATCCCTTCCGCTGCGTGAGATTCTGATTTCGCTTTGGTATGCTCTATTATATCTATCATATCATTTCCTTATAGGAACCAACGATCCATTTAGAATGGCTCTAAGTTTCGATTTGCTCTTTTTTGGATTGAAATTTAGCCTCATTCCGGGCAGGTTGTTATAATAGTCCATTTTTGAGAAAAGAGACTCGGTCTCCTTCATATGTATAGAGTGCACAAAAAATGCATTACCTTGCTCAACCAACTTAATCTTATCAAACAAAGAAAATTTAGGCAAACAAAACAGCTCTAAACCACAACCAACTAAAGGCAGACACTCCCTTAACAGCATACTAACAGAGCGATCAAAATTAATGAGCATAGAGCAAAGAAGAGTCCCCAGACCCTGAAAAACCCAAAATCGAATAACCTGGCGCAACCTTTTTATGCGCCATGACTTGCCTCGCCAAGCGACGTGGTTTTGGCTGCATCCAGAGCGAAGCGACATCCCACTTAAACCCTCACGCGAGTTACACGAAGCCCGCTCCACCTGTATTTCTACCTCTTAACTATGGACTGTGACACCCCGCCCCGAGACCCATATTAGCAAAGAGTATTAATTAGTAATGATGTCGGCTAATACAAAGAATAGGGCAAAATATGGACGACCATCAGTAATATTGTATTGAATAAGTATTAAGCAAGTCATTTTTTCTACGTATATCGACATAACTAATTCTTACCCAATACACTACTATTGGTGGCTTCAGGATCTATTCATAACTAAACATAATATAATATCAAACAATAAATACAGAACAACAGACACAGATATACATATACTTCCTGCACAATGCATTATACATCTAGAAGTTTGATAGCCGGTACACAAAATATACATATACGTACATCAAAACCCCCCACATAAAATATACATCGTCTTGTCCACAAGAACTACATAAGAAAAAAGCCAAAAACTATGCGATCTCCAAAAAGATGAAGCAAGGTATCCAAGTGAATAGCTAATCTGAAGTAGATAAACCTAATCTGCAATTCGGTATGACCCGAGGAACACACACGAGTCAGTCTAACTTAAAACAGTTAATTAGTATAAATATAGTAATAAGTGAAGCACAAAGGGTAATATTCCTTTAGGTCATAAAGGAGTGAGATGGTATAATATACTACAAGGTTAAATTCCTATAAAGTGTTTACGCGAATAATTTTTGAAGTTAACAAGAAAAAGACACAAAAACACGAATTCGGTAAAATACTAAACAACGGAGTCATAGAATCAAAAAACTCTGACTAAAAATAAAAAATGGAATCTTAATAGTCACAAATTAAACACAAAACCACAGATTATGGATCCATCACAGAGTGGCTAGCCGAAGCTGTGCATGTACGTGCTATCACATAGGATGGCTTAAGGCCATAGCAAGTACTATATCAAATAGAAGGGTACCCCGATGACCTGAAGGTCCATAGAGTTCACACATGATTTCACATAGGATTGACCTAAAGATCCAAACAGGATTGAACAAAAGAATGTCTCACGGATCCTCAGATAGTAACCCGAAAAGCGATAATCGTGCATCCCATACCACACGATATCACTTTAAGGTCCACGTACTGTAAGTCAGATTCACACCATAAAACACAAAACCATATGAAATCACAAAACACTGGGTACCACAAAGGGTCACAAAGCTCGCTGGTAAACACTGTGACGTTACAAAACACTAGATATCACAAAGGGCCACAAAGGTTACTAGTAAACAAAGAGATTATTACTCTGATTGGACAGATCTGGGATTACACAACATCATATACCGCCACGTCACATACCGTGAGGTTTTCGACATTATTCGATCATCAACACGCCTGCTCGAAGTGTTCAATAAGTGTAGTTTAATTTAAAACCATAATTTGCAAAAATAATTTAAAGATAGAGTTCATCGGAATCTCTTTGAAAACCCGATTAGCTTAAAAATACTTACTCAAATAATATCATTAATAGGTCTAAACATTTTATTAAAACCATGCTTGTTTCCAGAAACATATTTCATTTCCAAAAAAATTCAAAAACAATTTATTAAATTGTGTAGTGTAAACAGAAATACACGAAATATATCCAAGATTTTGTTTACACAAAAATATGGAAAAACACTAGAAAACAGCAAGAAATGCTACTTTTTTGTTTGATGCTGAAACAATCACGTAATCCATACAAGGTTTCACTAGCATTCTACTCCACGAAATGATGTTATTTGACACTTGAAACATGCTTGAAAACTTCACAAACTAACCCTGAAAAAACCACAAGACCCGCACGAAACAACACGAGATCACACAAAAAACAGAAAGGATTACCTGGGCAATTTTGATCAAGTAAACATAAAAACATAGAAAACTCAGAACCTTAAACTTGTAGATCATGTTCAAACTTTTCAGAACATCCAAAATAGTCAAATTCGGATAAGAAACGAAAAAGTAATGCACAATTCATTTCAGATGGAACAAATAGCTACTGTTGATTTTGTTCTCATGACAGTCATATAATAGCACGAAATTGAGTAGTTTATCGACAAAATCTGGAAAATTCAAAACATGAAACTTATAGATCGTGTTTTAAGCTTTCCAGAACATTAAAAAAAATTGAATTCTGATAAGAAACAAAATAGTTATGCACAATTTTGTTTCAGATACAAAAAATTTCTACTGTCGAATTTGTTCTCAGGACAATCATATAAAAGCACGAAAGTGAATATGATATTGGTAGAATCATGGAAAACTCAAAACATGAAACTTGTAGATTATGTTCTAAGCTTTCCAGAACATCTAAAATAATCGAATTCCAATAAGAAACGAAAATATACATAATTTCGTTTCAGATACAACGAATTACTACTGTCGAATTTGTTCTCAGGATAGTCATATAAAAGCACAAAATTGAATATGTTATCGGTAGAATCACGGAAAACTCAAAACATTAAACTTATAGATCACGTTTTAAGCTTTCCAGAACATCCAAAATAATCAAATTATGATAAGAAACAGAAAAGATATGCACAAATTTGTTTTAGGTACAACAAATAGCTACTGTCGATTTTGTTCTCAGGACAGTCATATAAAAGCATGAAATTGAATATGTTATTGGTAGAATCATAAAAAACTCAAAACTGAAACTTGTAGATCATGATCTAAGCTTTCCAGAACATTCAATATAATCGAACTCCGATACGAAATGAAAAGGTTATGCATAAATTCGTTTTAGATACAACAAACATTTGCAACTCAGAAACACACAAAAGTAAACTTATGTAAATTGAAATTTTTTGCATATAATTTAACATAAAAAAAACTACTAAATTAAGTTAGAAGAGTGAGAGAACCCTCACCTTTGTTTGCAGTGATAATTTGTAGAAGAAAGCTTGAGATTTAATCAAAAGTTGGACCTTTTATGGTCTCTATTTGGTTACAACACCTGTAGATTAATCTACTGAAACTTGCAGAAGATTTACCGGAGTAAATTCTCCACTTGAAACAAATGTGATAGTGTAACGAACTAAAGTTTTCGACTCTAAACATCAACATAAACATCATGTTGAATATTCAAGAATCGGAAATATCAGATCATTAATAGAAAGAAGTTAGAGGGTGAGAAATAGAAAGAAAGAAAATTATAATAGAAGAAGATGATCACCACAGAATAGAATCAGAGTAACACGAATCTCACAACGGAACAAATAAAATATATTATATAACAACTTTGGAAATACAAACTGGTAACTGTATATACATACCATTATCACATAACATCATAGCGGAAATAACTCTAAATATATCTAACTCTGAATCCTCCTGCTCCGAGCTCGTCCAAGTATATCTGAAAAATCCCGGCTACTTGACTGCCCGTACAAATCTGGGAACCCAAGAGTTTAGGGAAAACAAAACAAAATAATCTCCGGGTTAGTCATGTGACTAGTGTAAGTAAACTCTAATCATTTTGTTTAACTTTTCCAAATCCTTTTCAAAAGCAATGATAATCGTAAGACCGATCCACACATAAACACGGATGGTTTTTAACTTACGATAACCCAAAACATTTCTTAAAGTCAATACTAATCTGATATTATAATAGTGTCTAAATCAAGTAAACAGAAATCTAGCAGAACGCTTTCATCTCACGCTCTACATATATAATATACAATCAAAAACCGCGGGCTCTTAGTGGAGAATGAATTTCCAACTATGACAAGGTATGTAACCACCTTCCGATCAGTGTACTCTAGAAGCGATACACTGGAGTTCAACAAGAACATCTTGTAACTCGGCCACACATGACCGACCATTCATATTGTTTGAATGTTCCGAATATATTGTCACCTTACGGTTCGTATACCAACATAACCATTCCCAGGAGATACAAAATTGAAAGAAGTAACAAATATGAATATTCTCTAGATGGTGACAATATACCCTAATTGGGTACGACCCACTTAGCCATGCTGCCTGCCCGATTTCTGTCATTTCTCGGTTGATGAGGCTTGACGTCATAACGTACTATTATACAAATCACGTCTGTAATTACTTTGAATGCCACATCGTCATACCCGCAAAATCACAAATTGATTTCCCTAAATAACCATGGGTATAAAGCTATGAGAAACGAATTTCTCCGCTACTAACGTAAATACGTTTAAAGCGATAAACTTACGCGATCTGTTAGATATACTCTATCAGACATTCATCCATACATGTTGTCATGGGACTGGACAAACCGAAGGCACTATTCTGTAAATCCATCTTATGCAATTCTACCTAGGAACGCCAGAACAGCCCTTGCACAAACTCCTTCTTCAATTATCTTCATCATATTTGATTCGTAACGCTAATGCCCATATGGAATGGTTTATAGATAATTAATCTGATCCCGGTCTCTCCGTATTGACAACGGAAAAAGGGTCAAAAACTTTGATAGTCGGTTATTTAACTATCAAAGAAAAACATACATACAAACAACGATCCGATTTCCAAATGGAAATTATATCGATCAACCATCAATCAACACTGACCTTGTAAATTAATTTATCAATAATTAATTCATTTCCCGATTTTCTTTCATTGTCTTTACCCCATTATTTCTCCAACTCGTTTAGCCTCTCCCGATTCTTGGAAAATGTCTCCATCTATTTTAAACTATTTATTTTCTATATTTCAGAAAATATCTCTTTTAAACACCGGGAATTAATTCCATATATTCACAACTCTTATTTTCTATGTTTAGAAAATATACGTTATTATTAATACTAGAAAACATTTCCATATCTTATTCTCGCATCACTATTCTTTCAGTCCCTAACCGTAAATTAAGTGAACAATTCCCTAAATATAAACCCCAAAGGTCGAAACCAACATCAAATCGATACTCAGACAATTATTCTACATAACTAATTTCCAGTCAGTTTCTAATGTTCTTAACTCCATTTCTTAATTTATTATTTACAAAACTGTTTACACAACTCTCTATTCAATTTACGAATCCACTTCTTTACGAAAATCTTTGATTATAATGATAACATTATAATCTCTGCTTTTGAAATATTTAATTTCAAAATATAAATTTTATTTAAACAAACAAATAATTAATAAATTAGATAAATAAATAAATCTTGATTTTAGACGGAAAGTAAATGGTACCTTCCTAAATTCAATAGAATCGAATTCCAACATATAACTCACTTTCGAAAAACCCCTATTCAATTATCGGTCAGAATGTCTGAATAAATTATCATTTCAAGTCAACTCCATTCCTAAATTCATTTCTGAATTTATCATCTTTAAAACATTTATCAATCTCCTTCTATAACTATTCTAAATCTTCAAACCGTTTTCTTTTAAATCATTATTCACCCTGAAATGTGAATATTATTTCATTATAGAAATCTGGACTCGTTTTATTTAATCAAATCATGATTTAAGTATTAAATACCATTATAGTTTTGTAATTCCATTCACCTTGTTATTTATAAATTCATACTTCATATTTTAGTTTATATACTCTGTTTATAAGTTATAATAACTAAATCTCGAATACATATTTGATTATGATTATTAGTTTTAAAACCAAATATTATTCCTCTTGTCAAATTCTGAATTTATATAACATATAATTTCTATAAATAAATTATTTTAATAACATTCGATAAAAGTCGAATTATAATTACAAATCCTTATAGTTTTATTCAACCCATATTCACATTTCGAACCTCGAAATAAATTCAAAATTTTCCCTTTCTATTACTCATTTATAAATTAACATTCACGGATTATTTATTAATAACTATTTAACAGTAATTATTTTCTTCCATTTATAAATAACATTAATAAATCAACTACTTGTTTTATTATGATTTAAACAAGTCATAAAACCCCCAAATTCTTTTCCGATATATTTGAATATGGTTTACGGTATTTAAATACCAATTATTTCAGGTCAATGTTATTCAAACATCCTGATCGTACCATAATCAATCACAGATTATTTATCACATCATATAATACAATATATGAAAAACAATAATAATTGTTGAGGAATCCAGTCGGATTCATCCAACCTGTTTCTCTGCATCCACGGATGTTAATCAACATGAATAATACCAGTTTCAGATTTAATCTGAAATAAAATAATAAATGTAATCCGTATTAAATTAACGACATATACGTATAACTATATATATATATATATATAATTCAACAAATTTATGAGTAAATCATCCAAAGAATCGTCACACATAACATTTGATCATTTTTATCAATATTAAATAACGTTTATAAAATTATAAAACTGGACAGAGTTAGTGAGTTTACTCACTTTGGTCGTTAATCGTTAAATAACGATTAACGTTCGCTAAATCTGATCAGATGGTTTATTTTGTCTAAAACTATAACAGTCTCCAAATTGCTCCGGACCAGCTTCATAGCGTAGTTTGCGTCCGTATGATTCCAACGTGAAGGACGACATTCCATTCTGATAACGTATGGTGGAGTTATGCTACTTTCAATTTTGCACACTATTAAAATTTTAATTCAACTATCAATCTATTCTATCTATCTATTACCTATAATAGAAAGTAGAATAAATAAAAATCTAATGTGGAACGCTTTATTTTTCTACAGATCTAACGTGGCAATGTTTTAGAGCACCACTGATTCTCGCTTCCGTCTTCGTTCATTTCAAAATAAAACGTTCTTATTCTCCGTCCAATTTCTTTTTAACATGCCGACAAGTGATCGCTCTTCTGTTTCTTCCATATTGACTACTCTAATAACTGTCGGCCCTCATCTCTATCTTCACTAAATTAAATTTACCTTTCCCCTCAACCACCAACTAAATATAACCAGCCATTTATCCTTCAAACTTCTCGAATCTGACAGACCAAACCCAATTTCCTTTCCATATTCCCCAATTCTCCAAATCATGCACTACTGCTATTAACTGTCGTTGCAATGGTTTCAATCAATTTTTTGGTAATCGATTCAAAAGGATCGGAGAAACGATAAGCAATTTAGGTTTTCACTTTGACTGGCTTTTAGGATTTCCTCCTTAGGTAATGTTACTTCTATTTATGATTTATGGTTATACTGAACGGCTTATACGTGGTTTTTTTTCCCATTTCCATTTATTCTACTGCAATTTTTTGTTAGATTTGAAACTGAACCCTTTATTTTTGGGACTGTACAAAAATTAGTAAACGGTTGTCAAATTATTTTTTAATTTTACTATCGTAATTTTTCATAAAGCTATTGATTAAGCGGATTAATTGTATTCGATTTGTTCTATTTATGATTGGATCTGTTAGTTCACTATATAAAATATTCACTTTGTATTAATATACATGTCGATTTCAGTGTAATTTATTATTGTTCCGATCATCGCAAGGTAGGATTTAAGATATTCATTGGTACAAAACGCAGAGTGTTTTGTTTCTTCAGCAAATTTGTTCCGTAATACAAGAAATATATATGCATTATATGACTATTTTCTACAGCAAAAATAGAAAAGAAAATGAACCAAGCAGATATGTCAAGCGATGAAGAGTTTGGAAGAGTAGTTGCAGCAGCATATGCGGTGACCAAAATGGAAGAACAAGATCCCAAACAGCAAAAAAGAAGGAAATCTGTAGAATTTTCTGGAACATCTCTTCCAAGAAGCAAAAGTAAAAATGAAGAAACCAAGATAAAACTGAACAGTTTCAGGGGTTCTATAAAAAAGTTATTCGGTAGTCAGGGAATAGAAGAAAACACAGTTCCTAAAGGTTCTTTTTTAGTTTTTTCTTTATATTCAAATTTAAAGTTCAGTGAAATCTACTTTGAAACTGAATTTGAATCTCTCAAGGTTACAATAAGAGAACTGAAAGTGTAAAAGAAAAGAAACCAACTTTAAAATCTTCAGTGACTACAAAAATTCCGAGATCAAGTCAGAATATGTTGGAACAGTTTGGTGAATTTATTAAAAAAAAGAGAATTAATTGCATTACCAAAATTTTATTATTGAGCAATTAATACAATAGAGCCGTTGAAAATTATAATGGTAATTTGTTAACATATTTTATGCCATTATTTTGAGATGTTAATGCATATTTATGAGCCATTAATGCATAGAGTCGTTGGAAGTTATAAACGGTATTATATTTTGTATCAGTAAATTTTTTCCTGAGAGCTGTTACATTTGCATAACAGTTGTGTGTGTGTGTGTATATATATATATACATGTATTTGATTGAGCTGTTACAAAATATAAATAGCATTAACAAATTGAAATGAATGGTAATAAATAAATATTTATTAACATTCATCTTCTCTTTATGAAACGAATGCAATTTACACATTGCAAATTTCTTTGAATGATTTTTCATTTAATATGGCATTAATTTCAGTCCAATTTTCCTCCCACTAGAATAGCCACCGTTTTTTCTATATAAGAACTTGGTCATAGGCCAGAAAGCAGAGAGAATATAGAACATTCCTTTTCTTTGCTCTCTTTACGAAAAAAAACTTCCTCTCTTCCTTTTTCCATAGAAAGAAAAATCATATAGTTTTCTATTGTCTTCTCAACCATTCTTTTTACAAATAGAAAGAAAAATAAACTTGAGCAGTATTACATAGAGAGTGCAATCTGAATCGGCTTCATATGTGCAAATGATCCGATATAGAAAGAAAAACAAGGAAGAGGCTATATTATCCCAGAGGTGGCGGCGAACAGTACGAACTACTTTGCACCTTTGAGTAGATCGTCGAAACGTCTTCAAGAAAGTGACCTAGTCCACGACTCAGCCGAGCCATTGTTTACAACAATTTGAAGACGATTTCAGAAAAACAATGGCTTCGACTGCAAATCTTGACGATGTATGGATGGGATCATTGTTTTGTGAATGCGGGCCTGGGACTATTGGTATTTTCAAGAGAGAGTTTGGA
Source organism: Allium sativum (assembly GCA_030737875.1). Classification (NCBI taxonomy): domain Eukaryota; kingdom Viridiplantae; phylum Streptophyta; class Magnoliopsida; order Asparagales; family Amaryllidaceae; genus Allium; species Allium sativum. The sequence continues at coordinate 9,259,653 of CM060912.1, forward strand.
TGAAACGCTAAGGTATGTAGACATCTTGAGATATTTCTGTCATGAACAGAATATAAAATAATTTTATGAAATCAAAGACCTTGGAAATTTCAAGGACAATCAAGATGACAAAGGTACTATTTTCATTATCATATTATTACTGTTTACATATATTTACATGTGATAAACTATTTGTTTAGTTTAAGAGTAGTTTGCTTTGGTAGATCTGCTTATGTCGCTTGTTAAATAATCTTGGACTAGGATCTCTAATGAAAAAACTGGTGGAAATAGTCATTATTTGATCTGTATACAATTAGGTCAGTGCCTAATGGTCCAAAATTGAATATTGCTATTACCCTTGTTTTATACAAAAGCACGAATTTTCTGTTCATATGGTAAAATCAAAATGCAAACCATTTCTTTATTTAGTGAAGAAGGAGATCCTTATCAAGATAGCTTGTTGGCAAACAAAATAATGAATGATATTATGATGCATGTAAGCAAGACTTTGTACGGTGGTCATTGGTTATGAGAGCCACTGTTAATTTTTTTTTTTTTTTGGTTGCTTTTGTAATGCATATTATTTGGAAATGTCATTAAAAGTTGACATTAATAGAACACATACATTATTTGGAAATGTCACTAAATATTTGACATTAATAGAATGCGTATGTTATTTGATAATGTCATTAAAAGTTGACATTAATAGAACGCATACATTATTTGGAAATGTCACTAAATATTTGACATTAATAGAATGCGTATGTTATTTGATAATGTCATTGAGAATTGACATTAATTAGATAAATATGTTTTTGCATCAACATAAATTTACAAAGTATATATGCATAAATTTAGGGAATGTCACTAAAATTGAGATTAATTGAATGCAAATTTGGAAATGCCTTCATTATAAATGGACGTTAATTACATGCATTTTTTGGAATGTCATTAAGAAATGACAATGGTGTAGATATAATAATCAATGAGTGTATTTTATGTGAAAATGAACAACATTGATTAGATATGGACACCACTATTTTATCACTTTTACTAACGGTTGTTCTAATTTCAAATATGTATTTCTCATGAAAAATAAAAGTGATGTTTTTGATATGATTGAGACATTCAAAAATGAAATTGAAATTAGTCAAACAAGAAAAATAAAGGACTTCGTAGTAATAGAAGAACAGAATATGAATCTAGTTCTATTCTGAATTACTATAAACTACATAACTTTATACATGAAAGAACTGCACCTTATCCACATGATATGAACGGTAAAGCGAAAAAAGGACCTTTACCGAATTAGTAGTTGCCATTTTATTAATTTCTGGTGCTGCGAAACATTGGTGGGGGATATATTATTAACCGTTTGCTATGTTTTGAATAGAATCCCTAGATCTAAGAATAAAATTTCATCTTATGAAATTTTAAAGAATTATAAACCCAATATGCCATACTTTAGAACTTGGGGGGTATTTAGCATATGTTCAGATTCTATACCCTAAGAGAATTAAATTGGCAAGTAGAGCATATGAATGTGTATTTATAGGCTATTTCATTAATAGCATAACAAACAATTTTATGACCTAAATACACATAATATAATTGAATCAAATGATGTCGATTTTTAAGAAACAAAATTTCCTTTTAAATTAAGGAATAGTGGGGGCACTTCAAGTATGCCTATTTGAACAGAACTTAATGAAAATTCTGAAACTGAACCTAGAAGAAGTAAAGAGCAAGAACAATAAAAGATTTTGGTTCGGGTTTTTGTGCTTTTACTATAGAGGAGGATCCCTTAAACCTCCAAGAGGGTTTTGGCAAGAGGCTATAAATGATGATATGGATTCCTTGGAATCCAATAAGACTTGGCATTTGGTAGATTTGCCCCTTGGTTGTAAATCTATAGGCTGTAAATAGGTACTTAAAAAGAAATTAAAACCTGATGGCACTATTGATAAATATAAAGCACGACTAGTAGCTAAAGTTATAAGTAAAAAAGAAAATATAGATTTATTCGACACTTTTTCACCCGTAACTAGAATTACATCCATTCGGGTATTAATCTCACTTGCTTTCATTCATAATTTATTAATACACTAAATGGATGTTAAAACCGCATTTTTGAACGATGAATTAGAAGAAGAAATTTATATGGACCAGCCTGAAGGATTTGTAGTACATGGTCAAGAACATAAAGTATGCAAATGAGATAAATCATTATATGGTTTAAAATAAACACCTAAACAATGGCATGAAAAAAATTGATAACTTAATCATTTCACATGGTTTGAAGTTAATGAAAGTGACAAATGCATTCACTACAAATTTAAGAATGACATTTGCGCTATTATATGCCTTTATGTAGATGACCTACTTATTTTTTGGGTCAAACATTCATGCCATAAACTCAGTCAAATCCTTATTAAGTGTCAACTTTGATGTGAAAGATCTAGATGAAGCGAATGTAATCCTTGGTGTTAAAAATCACTAGGTCCGAAAAAGGGACTTTCTTTGGATCAATCTCATTATATTGAGAAGTTTCTAAAGAAAGACAATCACTTTGACTGTAAACCTGCATGTACATCATATGATCCTAGTTTAAAGACATTTAAGAACACTGGTGAAGGTGTAAGATAGTCAAAGTAAGCGAGCATCATTGGCAGCCTTCGGATGTCACTGATTGCACTAGACCCGACATTGCCTATGTTGTGGGATTATTATGAAAGTTTACTTGTAGACCTAGTACAGAGCATTAACATGTTATTGAGAGGGCTATGAGATACCTATAATAATCCTTAAACCTTGGATTACAATATGAAAAGTTTCCAGCTGTTGAAAAGGGTTATTCCGATGCAGACTGGAATACATTATATGATGATTCAAAAGCAACCAATGGCTATATATTTAGCATTACTAGAGAAGTTGTTTCTTGAAAAATTCAGGAAACATACTATTTTGACTCAGTATACTATACAAACTGAGATAATAGCACTAGCCACAGCTAGTGAAGAAGCAGAGAACTAAAGAAATATGCTAGTTGAGATCCCTATATGGGAAAAATCGACACCAATGGTGCAATCGATTGCGATAGTACCGCGACTATTGCAAAAAGTATAGAACCGTTATTACAACGGTAGAAAATGACAGTCGTAAGCATAATACTGTAAAAGAACATCACATATATAGTGATGAAAAATTTGACGACTATTGAAAAAAGAACAGAACCGATATAACAACGGTAAGAAATGACAGTCGTATGCACATTATTATTAGAGAACATCACATATGAAGTGATGATAATTTGGTAGATCCTTTGACGAAAGGACTGACCAGAAAGAAAGTCCTGAATGAATCTAAAAGAATGGGACTATTGCCCTTAGATTGTCGAGTCACGCACAATGGTAACCCGACCTAAATGACCGGAGATCCCAAGCACTAGGTTCAATGGGTAAAAACAAGTTGTGTAGTAATAGGAGTTGAACATGTTATTTAATAAACCAAGAAGCATGTATTCCTGAAGTGATTAGAGGATGAGTTAATAGAAACTCTTAATGAGATCTATACTCTATTTGGACTGGAGTACCTACCTTCAGGAGTACTCTTGATAGACTCACCTATGTGAATGTTGAAATGTGGTCGTTTCCTATGGAGTTTGGGCAAGATTCCTAGAGCGTTCACTAAACTGGGATAGACGTGCATGTCTATAAATGCACGGGCTTATTTGAATGCACTCTAGAAAGGTTGTATGTGGTTTGATGTCAGGAATAGAGTTCATGACTACGTGTCACTCTAGTAAAAACTGAATCTTATTCACTATGCAAAGGTTCAAGTCGGATGACACCTTTGTTTATGCACAATCTTATGTATTTTTTAATGAACTGCTCGAAAATATTTTTTAAGAAATTCAAGTGGGGGATTGTTGGAACAGCTTGTGAATTTATTAAAAAAAAAAGAGAATTAATTGCATTACCAAAATTTTATTATTAAGCAATTAATACAATAGAGCCGTTGAAAATTATAACGGTAATTTGTTAACATATTTTATGCCATTGTTTTGAGATGTTAATGCATATTTATGAGCCATTAATGCATAGAGTCGTTGGAAGTTATAAACGGTATTATATTTTGTATCAGTAAATTTTCTCCTGAGAGCTGTTACATTTGCATAATAGTTGTGTGTGTGTATGTGCATATATACATGTATCTGATTGAGCTGTTACAAAATATAAATAGCATTAACAAATTGAAATGAATGGTAATAAATAAATATTTATTAACATTCATCTTCTCTTTATGAAACAAATGCAATTTACACATTGCAAATTTCTTTGAATGATTTTTCATTTAATATGGCATTAATTTCAGTCCAATTTTCCTCCTACTAGAATAGCCACCGTTTTTTTTATATAAGAACTTGGTCATAGACCAAAAAGCAGAGAGAATATAGAACATTCCTTTTCTTTGCTCTCTTTACGAAAAAAAACTTCCTCTCTTCCTTTTTCCAAAGAAAGAAAAATCATATAGTTTTCTATTGACTTCTCAACCATTCTTTTTACAAATAGAAAGAAAAATAAACTTGAGCAGTATTACTTAGCAAGTGCAATCTGAATTGGCTTCATATGTGCAAATGATCCGATATAGAAAGAAAAACAAGGAAGAGGCTGTTTTATCCTAGTGGCGGCGGCGAACAGTACGAACTATTTTGCACCTTTGAGTAGATCGCCGAAACGTCTTCAAGAAAGTGACCTAGTCCACGACTCAGCCGAGCCATTGTTTACAACAGAATACATACTGAGAAGATCCGAGTAAAGCTAAAATTAAAGTAGATGCCTGGGTAAAGGCACAGATGATCAAGATAAATATTTGGTATAATATACAACAGAAATCAATTTCAGATTTTTATAAGGGTTATATGCTTGTGTATTGAATATTATTTACCAAACATAAAAACGAGGGATTTTGGCCATGATTTACATATTCAAGTATTGGTATTCTTTCATATATATATCATGAATTTCAGGTATGATAAGATGATGTATATGATAATCAAGTGGGGAAACAAGGAGAAGGAAAAAGCTCGAACATGCCTAGCGCAAAAACAGGTCAAATACATTTTACATTTTCTACATCATCTTATACATCTGCTTAATCTAAGAACATACACATAAAGGAAGAATTATCTGAAATGGCATCATCCAAACATGTCATTGCTATCAATGAGTAGCGAATCCTTGCAAACTTTACATATTGCTTTGTCAGCTTTGATATGTCCAATATGAAAAAAAAGAACAAAGACACTTATCGCTTAGTTTACCATTATCGATTAACAGAGAACATGTTTTTTTTAATAATCTGTGATTTTTTTCTTCTGATGTTTTTGACAAACGGTAGTGTAATGTATTAATATTAAAGACGCTTATTTCTTAGTTTACCATTATCGATTAAACATAAATATGATTTTTTTTCTATAATTTGTTATTTCTCTATTTGTTGTCCTTTTGTCAAAAAATATCAAGTATTTGAAACAAAAAATAGATGTTATCTTTCGTTTTCTAAGAAAAGAATGTCATGGGTAGCAATTATTTACACTGTAAACTGATTTTTCATTAACTAATTTAGCTATTTGTTGTAGTTTAAATCTTCTTTTTTCTGCTATTATTGTAGGATTTGTCGTTTCCAACCGATGATTTACAACAACACAAAACTAGGTATGAACTTACATATTGGGATTTCTGATGGTCCGCTTTGGATTTGTTTTCGGAGTAAGAATTTGATAGCATTGTTTCACATGTACAAACTTTAATTATCTTACAAAGAAAAAATATATTATTCTGTAACTATATAAAAATCAAGGAATCTTTGTCTGAAATGCAACAGATTAATGTGCTATTTCTCAGAATGTGTGAATTGATATTGGTTATGGGCGCCATCGGTTGAGTTTAATGATTAGGTTAATAATCCATTGTTAATTGGTTTGACATTTAAATCAATTAACCACTACTAATATATTTTATTCCATTTAGAGATTAGATATTTAATTAAAAGATCGAGTTATTTTTATCCTCAGAATGAAACCACTCAAGTTATCCTTGTGAAACTGTAGTTTAACCAGGAGTAAAACATATTGATAAATTGATCAACTGCATGTATAAACTTTTTTAAGTTAATACTACTTTTGTTCTGAGCTTAGTGTTTTTGAGTTTCATTATGATATATTCAATGATTGTCTTAATACATATACAAAAATACACCATGTGCTAATTTTGAGCATCCTGGTTACGTATTATGTGGGTGTATTTTGTGTGCAAGTACTGTATTGTGAGCATATTAGTTATACATTATCTATAACACCATGTTAGCTTGATAAATTTATCTTTACCTTAGTGCTCAAATTTTTTTTTTTTTTTCAAGAGTTTATTTATTAATTTCGAACATCAAGTGCGCAATATAGATAATTTTTTCCAAGGTTGACCTAATGTCCAAACTAAATAAAAGAAGCATAGGACTTTCAGTCTAAAAGTTAGTTCAATACTTTCATGTTGGAATTATATTTGACATTTCTTACCTAATGTCCAAACTAAATAAAAGAAGCATAGGACTTTCAATCTAAATGTTAGTTCAATACTTTCATGTTGCAATTATATTTGACATTTCTCAACGATCTCCATTCATAACCTCATTGGTTAAGATTGTAAATTTATTTACCTACCATATTATTTACATTATTGTTGTGGACTTTTAACCAAAATTGAATATTAAATATTGTAGAATCTCTGAGAAGTTTCCTTGATTTGGGATCACATGAGCAAATGCCCACATTCCATCTATGTAGTTGTTATTCCAGGTTTTTTTACTCCAGTGAGATGCACAACAAGTGTTGTTTGATAAACCATCTAATACGCATGTTATAATAAAACATTGGATGCCTGATGCTAAACTTTTTTGTTCTTCCTTTATGAAACTACTTTCTTTCTTCCTTTATGCTCATATATATATTTTTTGGGGTTGCTTCTTTTGTCGTATGAACCTTATTTTTACTATTCATTATCTTCCCATGAATGTTATGGAATGAAATGATGGGTCTTTCTCTGAACATCTCTTAATAATACTTGTAAATGTTCTTTTTTCATTGGATTACATTTCCGTAGTATGTGTTAAAAGTAACGTAAGCAAAGACTGTAGTAATTTTGCATATATGTAATGTTTAGTTTATTTCTTTTGCTCACGAAATTGAGAGTAAGTTTTTATCCGGATGATGCGTTACTGGCTTTAAGTGCTATTAGTTCGATGTACTTATGCTTCTTTGGTAGGGACACCTTGCATATACTTATCTGGGTTTGGGTACAATGCAATTGTTTTATTCGTTAGGAAAAATGTTTTTTACTTTGACTCTATTTAAATTGAATGCAAACTTAATCTATATACTCATAATGTTTCAAAAGGTAAAATCTGGATTCTTTTTTAAGTTTTTATGGATTTGACGATATTTGAAAATTTCTCAGCTCTAGAGAAATTTAATAATGGAAGTAAAGCGAAACCTAAAGAATAAAGTTAGTCATTAACTCCAAACTAAAGTGTATTGATCGTGGCCATATATCTTTCATGTTTCAGTAAAACATGAATATTTGCTATGAACTTGACACTTATTTCTATTTTTACATGCAGATTTAGAAGACAAACAGTCTAACTTATAGGTACATGGTTCTTCCAAATTCCTATGGTTTTGCACTTAATGCAATTGTTTATTTAGAAATTAAATATTTACTTTCCAAGTGCAAAAAATCTACCTACATGTTAACATCTCACCAATTCAATTTCTTAAGTAAACAAATACTCGCCTGACAAAAAGATTATTCAAATTATATAGGAAAAAGGAAAGAAATTAAATGCTAACCAAAAAATAATATGCCATACACACACGTGCTGGGCAAGGTGCTCTACAGAATGAGCTGCTTGCCTACCATAAGTGACATTGGTTCTTACCCTGAAACATAGGATAAAAGATTAGTATTTTTGCCAAATTTATTTTACATGAGATCTGATACCATGCTTTTATTTCCTTCCTTTAACAGCTTTTTTTTACAATTAAATTCCAGTTATTTTTCTTTATGGCTATAATAATTTTTTACCTTTCCACACATTCGTATGTTGAATTTTGTCACCTAACCACTAATGTTGGATACTTGCATGTTAATATGCCAAAATTGAGAAGATTTCAAGAAGTTTTCAAACTTTAGGTTTCAAATACAGTTTGCAGTTAATTTTTAGGTTCATTGCAAATATTATAAAATAATTTTGCAACTGCATATTTTACTATAATTTATTCCAGATTCCAATATATGATTACTTATTCTATGCTTTTAAACTTGATGCAATTGCTTACTTAGGTGAAAATTAGATATTTACTTTCCAAATACATAACTGTTCCTACAGGTTAACCAAGGCTTTCCAGGTTGGGACTACAGAGATGGAGAGGTCTAAAAGAAGGTTTGTTCATAATGAAAAATTGATTTCTTTTTTTTTTTTTTTTTTTTTTTTTTTTTTTTGCCTTTTCTTTGTGTTTTCATTATAGAAAAGAAGTTTAAGAAATTATCGTCGTGAGCCAAGAAAAACTTTAGCTAGCACTTCTATACCATGGTCTATTTGCAGCAGCATCAACATGAAGACAAATGAGGAATGGTTATAGTCATATCATCACTTGAACTGATTTGGATCCAACCTGGTTTGTATTTATCAAAAATGTGAATTATCTGTATTATCTGTGTACTTTTTGTTTGTCCACTTTTGTTTGGGATTCGAATATATGGAAATTGTTTGTGAATTTTTGTTAAATTATGAGTTAATTATTGTTACTATATTAGTATTTTTTGCTAAGCACATAGTTTGTACCCAGTCGGCTCAAAAAGCGTTGTGGTTCAGGTAAGAGGTTTGAATTACCGGTTACTTTTAAGCTGGGCTTGGGTTGTCATGTTAGGAGCTTTGAATCTACCTATTGACTGACCTAATAATCTTGATATGCATATAACATGGTTCTTATTAGCTACAATCGTGACACTGAATTAATGTGTATTAATATTAATTTATTTTTTCTAGAGCGTAAGTAGCAGCATATGTTCACACCTGAACACAATAAAGAAACCCGTCATATAATAAATATAGTTTTCTTTTATCTCCGCAATTTGAAATTTTCATTCAACATTTTTCTTGCTGTGCTTTTGAAATTATTACATGTGCATAACGTGGGTTACTAACATGAAGAGGTTTTTTCAATGGTTTAATTTGTTGATTGAGTGGATAGTTCGTTTAACTTGAATTTAATGCACTACATTGTTAAACAACTTACTAAGAAGAATTGTGTGTGTAGCATGTGTTCGTGTTACCATCAATTAAAATGATGGTGTATTTTATTGTTTTAAGACTAGAGTTTTGTGATTTGATTTTTTTTTTATTAATATGTCGGCTTCAATAATCACTTTTTCAAGGAACGACTAGCAAGACATACAAAAGCAAAGATAACAACACAGCACTATTATTATACTAATCATTTCTCTACCTTTGCACTTTCTAAGTTTGCACCGTAGTTGCAAGTCAGGTCAAGTCAATTCTCTTTTATATAAAAACAATACTGCACCCACATCATCTTTAAATCAATCTTTTCCTACTATAGTTGATTACTCGATCAACTATGCTACATGTGAAGTTGTGAACTGAAGTGTTGCTAATAGCCCACAACATCTAACATATACATAGTTTCAGGTTAGTCTCAAGTTTATGCTATGAAATGCAAATGGATAAAGCCAGCAACTGTACGTTTTTATACCCAACGCTTCATGATGTAAAATAGAAAAATGCTATTTTAAATTTAACTGTTGGCTCTTTTGCCTTGTACATGTTTGCATTAAGCTACCTCTAAAAATATAAGGCGATGTTTGATTTATGCTTTTTAGTTTTTAGTTTTCGTCCACACTAAAATGCGAACGATACGTGTATAACATCAAAATCAGTCGTTTTAGAAAACAAAGTTAACAAATAAAATAGAGAACAACTTTTATTTGTTTTCCTTATTTTGGAAATTTACACAAGAAAGTGAGACAATATATCATTTCGTCGTCCCTCTCTTCTTTACGTGATCTCCGCCATCACCCTTTTCACTTCCTTCGTCGCCCCTTAACTTTTCTTATGTTTTATCATCAATATTGAAAACTCAAAACTCAAAATTATTTTATACCAAACACTACCTAACTCTTTTAAGAGTTGCAAAATCCTAACTCAATTACTCTTTTAAAAAACAATTCATGCATTTATAGTTAATACATTTTTTGGGTTATGATAATATTTTATGATGTGAAACATTATAAGTAAATATATTCCATGATTTTGAAGGTTTACATCTGCTGCAGAGACAGTAAAAAGAATTATTGTAGATATATGTACAATCTTTACTAAAGAAACATTCAATTTTCTGAGAAAAGGGATGCTGATGTGTAGTTTTGTAGCTTCTTGGCGGCATGTACAAGTAAAACGGGTTTTCATGCTGTGGGTGCATCAAGAACCAAATGGAAAAAACCATAACGGTCCTGAACTTCGTTGACTGCTCTAAGATTTCAATCTCTACATTATTATGACTACAGTATATTTATAAGCATGATAATAGAATTGCTCATTCTTATATATGTATGCTTTTTTTTAAAGGTTGCTTTTGATGCCCGAGGGAGAAAAATTATCACAGAGATGGATGGAATCAAGCTAAATGCTTGGAATCAAGCTAAATGCTTGGAATCAAGTGCATTTGACAAATCTACCTCATAATTGCTTCATTTTCATTTTATCTAATTTTCATGTTTTATCGATAAATAAGAAATCTATGCAAGAACACTTTCTAGAAAGATAATGTTAAATATTACAGTATTACTTGAAGATTTTTCTTTTCTTCGTCTTTGCTCGACACCTTTTAAAGATTGCATATTCTTATAATTAAATTTTAGTATATTTTCAGTTATATATAGTATGTTTCACTATGCAAGTCCAAATTTTAAATTTGGTAGATTTCGGTATGTTTACAATTTATGATACCGGGCGTTGCCTCAGGTTAATTTCTTGACATGTTTCGTTCTCCTGTTTATTTTAAATTCAATGTACGATATATACGGCTATTACATATGTACGTGCTAAATTTTATTTTGTGAACATCTCACATTATATAAGAATACACCGAGGTCATAGCTATTATATTCCACTGTATTTATTTTTAAGTAAATAATAGGTACTCAAATAGTCTGAACATTTATTTTCTTACCCATTGTACTTTGCAATTTTGTAAAAAACAAACAGTTTGACTGTAGTTGCTAATAAAGTATGAATAATATCTCTGGAATTTTACTTGCCCATTGAGATTTAGCATTTTTCAAAAACAAAAATTAGGACAAACGGGGCCAAAAATGTGCGAGCCAACCATATTTTTAAGCTATAGAACTTTGAATACCTATAGTTTGCATTACTTTTTTATATTTAGTATAGGTAATGATAAATTAGTTTCAAAAAGATATTTTCAACTATTTAAATTTTTATTCTATACTACTTCTGGTGGCCCGTGTGCGAAGCACGGGTTCATGCTAGTATATACTTATAATAAAACTCGGGCCTTACTGTTGGCTAGCTTTTTGACCAAGCCACCAAGGTTCACACACGAGAAGAGAGTATAAAGCTTCACGCCTTTAATCCAGAGAAAACTCGATCGCGGTCATTCACCAGCTTTTGGATCGCCACGCCCCCATCGGATCGCCACGAGCTTGTGCGAACCGATCTGTCCACCCCATCGCGACCCGATTCGGTCTGAGCCCAGAAGACGCAACGGCTACCACGAATCAGTCTTCAGCAATCTGAGATGCATGGATCCAGCGACACCTGTCCACAACTGTCATATTGACCAATTCTTCCTCATTGCTCGATCCGATCCGATATTCTCGGGATCTACGCTACGTGTGACCGCGATCCGCCTGACAGGATCAGCTATAAATAGCCCAGAGATTGACATTTTTCAGGATCTTTTGGCAGTTCTAAGTACTGAATCCACCATTACTGTCATACCACTATTTCTTATCAGTGTTACTTTGAGATTACTGAGAGAAATCACAAGTATAAGGGTGAGTTTGAGAGAAATTATTGGTTGTACTAACATTCAAAGTATAATCGGTAACATATAAAGTGGACGTAGGCTGGTTAAGGCCGAACCACTATAAATCTTGTGTGTTTTCTGCTTTTTCCTCATTTTTCAGTTATAATCCTCTACGAATCAGAACAATTTGGGTGTTAGGTCCAAATTTAGATCTAGCATTTTGGTGCTTTCACTGAGAATTGATTTCTCAGCATATTGGATTGTTGTTCCGTTGTTTGGATAGTCAAGTCCGAAGAAAACAGTCCCAAAACTTCACTATTCAGATTTTTGAAGGTTCCAGCAGTACCTGGTACCATGGCTGGAAAGAAGTCTAAGGAAGTACGAGCTTCGCAAGCGAATGAAGTCGCGAATGAAGCAGTTGAAGAAAGTGTACACGAGCAGGTCGTTGAGGGGATCGCGGATCGCGGAATGGAGGGGGCGAACCGATCCGAGCTTGGCGTCACGAACCAATCTGATGGGCGCGCCACGATCCGAATTGATGAGGGCACCGCGAACCGACCAACTGAAGGGGTCGTCACCCGATCCCATGACAACGCCCCGAATCGTCCTCCTACTGTTACCACGACCCGACCCCGGGGGGCGCAACGAGCCACCGACACCGATCCACCACGATCTGAAATGACGACCGGACTACAACTCGACCTGGAAAGGAGCCTATGGCTCGCTCTTCTCGTCCTGGTACCTATGTTCGACCTGGCTCAAGTTCTCTGCGCATAAGAGAAGATGTTGAAGATCAGTATGACCCCTCTGCTCCAATTACTGAAGGAGATCTCTCTCGCTTCGTTGAAATGTAGGATAGGCTGTTTGACGAAATAGCTGCTCAAAGGCTGGAGAGCTCCGTGCTGCGACAGAACTTGACTGCTATGGATAGGCGTCTGGATGATCTAGTAAGGCAAATAACACCTCCTTCAGTTCGTCCGCTCACCCCAGCGAACTCTTCTTCGTCGGAGGAATCGCCAAGACCTCCGCGGCGACCGTATGAGAGCGCTGAGAACATAAAGCAGCTCCAATTTGGGACCCTGCCCTCACGGGAGGAAGAGACACTTGGTGTAGGACCTTCGAACCGTAATTTGAATAATCGTGCCGCAACTCCCAGAGCTCGAGTTGTGGACAGTCCTGTTGATAACAAACCGCCTCAGCCCCTTCGTCGTACCAATGCTCATGGTAACAAGGGGCAACGAAGCCCTATCCGAACTCCAGATTTCGTGCCTGTTCCTAGAAGAGAAGTTGGAGAATTCCACAGAGAAAGGAGTGCCGATCCCGAGCCTCCAATGACCAGAGCTAATGTTGCAACAATGGTCAGCCAAATTCTAGCAGGTAGCCGTGGACAGAGGAATGAAGATTGGGGAATTGACCGCAGTCACACCCCTTTTACTGATGACATTCTAGACGTTACATTCCCGAGGCGCTTCAACATGCCTCAGATGAACCATTACGCGGGTAGATCTGACCCGATTCAACATCTAATGAGATACTCTTGGTCAATGACCGCTGCCGCAGCCTCTGACGCTGTAAAGTGCAAAGCATTCCCTATATTCCTGGAGGATGTAGCATTATTATGGTTTACTCGCTTACCAGCAAGATCAATTTCCAGTTTCAGGGAGTTAAGTGAAAGGTTCGTAGAACAGTTTCGCATTTATGCACAAAGGACCAAGAGTGTGATTGACTTGTTTCTTGTCAAACAAGGACCAGGCGAGAGCTTGAGAGTGTACCTAGATCGTTTCAACCTAACCGCCACTGAAGTCAAGGATCCCATGAACCAACTGTTGTGGCAGCCCTGATCGACGGGGTGGATAAAGATACTGAATTTGGGAGATACCTGGCCGGCAAACCACCTCCCACCAGAGAGTTGTTTTACAAGAAAGCTAACGTACGCTTACGTTAGGAGGAGGTATATGCTAATCGGAAGATGAAAATGGCAGATAAGGAGGACATCCAAAGCAATGTGGCCATCAAGCAGACAGGGGACAGCTCGGGGAAGGTCGAAGTTAATGTCGAAAACAGAAACCAGGGCGGTCGCCAGTCAGGAAACAACGATAATAACAGTAATGGCAACAATCGGAAGTGAAATCGAGGGAACGACTCCCAGAGAAGGACTCGACCCAGGGCTTTCGAAAGTTATACGCCAATAAATGACACATTGGAAAATATCTTCGCGGACTCGTACAATGTTCTCTAACATAAAAGGCCTCCTCTAAGGGATTCGACGGAAAAAGAACGTGATACGGGGAAGTTTTGTCTCTTCCACCAGACTCACGGCCACACTACAAACGAATGTCGTCACCTAAGAGACGTAATCGAGAAGCTGCTCCGTGAAGGTAAATTAGATGAATACAGGGTGACTCCTAGAGACAGGGGGCAAGCCGTACAGGCCCCAAATCAAAATCAGAACCAACCCGCTGCCAGGCAAACTTCTCAGCAGAGGGGAAAAGATCTTGTTATCAATACCATAATCGGAGGGCTTTATCTTGCCGAGCATAGTAACAAGGCGATGGATCAATATGTCAACGCAGCTAAGCAGCACCTCGAGGTAGGAGAGTGTAGCGATCCTGAGAGCATTGTCCCGGTGAAGCAACAAAAGATGATGTCAGATGACGTCATTTTCCGCGAACGAGAGAGTATCGGAGTCCATGCTCCGACCGAGGATCCATTTGTGATCACCGTTCCTATTGGCCCGGCTACTGTACATAAAGTTTTGGTGGATAACGGGAGTTCAGTGAACATTCTATTCAAGAAAACTTTCGATCAGATGAATCTTGAGATGAAAGATTTGAAGCCATGTGAAGGATGGATCCGTGGATTTAACGGAGCCTCAACCGCTCCAATGGGATATGTAGAGCTGCCGGTTACACTTGGGAAAGGAGAACGCCGGAGAGTGAGAATTCTTCCCTTTGTGGTTTTGGGTATTGATTCGCCCTATAATGCCTTCTTAGGCCGACCGGCCCTAGCAAAGTTCAGAGCTTGCATAGCCCCATGGTGCTTGTTATTGAAGTTTGCTACAGAAGCTGGTGTTGGCATAGTCAGAGGAGACCAGGTTGCCGCACGAGCATGTTACATTGCAGAGCTAAAGCTTCTCCGTAACGGAGGAGACATAGAAACTAAGGGCGCTGTTCCCCCCGCAAGGGAGGCAGCGTCGTAGCAATTAAAGAGAATAACTATGGGTGAGTCGCCCAGAGAATCGCCCGAGGACATAGATCCCAGAGAGGACGAAGAGCCTGGAGGCGGAATGGCGACTCCCAACGAAACAATTGTGGATGTACCGATCGACAATAATGACCCAGAGAAGGTCCTTAAGATTGGATTCCAGTTGAACCCAGCTCTAGCTAAAGAATTGACGGATTTCCTGAAAGATAACCTGGACGTATTTGACTGGACCCACGCGGACATGTGTGGGATATCTCCATCGATCATGAGTCACTCATTAAGCATTAACCCGAAGCATCCTCCGGTAAAACAAAAAAGGCGAATGCTGGGCCCAGAGAGGTCCGCTGCCTTAAAAGAAGAAGTTGGAAAGTTAAAGAGTAATGGATTCATCAGAGACTCAACCTATCCAGATTGGATTTCAAATCCAGTTTTGGTGAAGAAGGCTAACGGGAAGTGGCATACTTGTATTGATTTTTCGGATTTGAATAAAGCATGCCCAAAAGATAGCTTTCCATTACCTAGAATTGATCAGCTGGTGAATTCCACTGTAGGACACGAGCTTCTCTCCTTCATGGATGCTTATTAAGGATATAATCAGATCCCAATGCATGTTCCAGATCAAGAACACACTAGCTTCATTACGGATCTGGGGTTATACTGCTACATGGTGATGCCTTTTGGTTTGAAAAACGCAGGCGCTACATATCAGAGGTTAGTGAACAGGATGTTCTATAACCATATTGGGAAAACGATGGAGGTATACGTCGATGATATGTTAGTCAAATCCAGACAGTCGTCCAATTACACTACAGACTTGGCAGAGATGTTTGGCATTCTTCGAAAGTACGGAATGAGACTCAACCCAACAAAATGTTCATTTGGGTTTGCCTCGGGGAAATTCTTAGAATTCATCGTCAGCTCGCGCGGGATTGAGATTAATCCCGACCATATCACAGCAATCAGAGGCATTCAGGAGCCCAGGCAGATCAAGGATGTGCAAAGCCTTGCGGGGAAAGTAGCAGCGTTAAGCAGATTCATTTCCAGAGCTACAGACAAGTGCATTCCATTCTTCGAATTAATAAAGCGAGGAAAACACAACTTCAAATGGACTCCTGATTGCATAGAAGCGTTTCAGAACCTGCTGAATCATCTGGAGAGGCCTCTGATACTGTCTAAGCCAGTGGATCACGAAGATTTATTCATGTACTTAGCAGTGTCGTCCCACGCGATCAGCTCAGCATTAGTCAGAGAAGAAGACAAGGTTCAAAGACCGGTGTACTACATGAGCAAAAAATTGACGGTAGTAGAGCGCAATTATCCAAGGATAGAAAAGTTAGCATACAGTTTTCTGATTGCCTCTAGGAAGCTTCGACATTACTTCCAGGCTCATCCTATCACAGTTTACACGGATCATCCACTCAAACAAGTTCTACAGAAACCAGAAGCATCTAGAAGACTACTTAAGTGGAACATTGAGTTGAGTCAATTTGATCAAAATTTTCAGCCCCGGCGATCGATACGAGGGCAAGTGCTAGCAGATTTCATTGCGGAATTTACTGTCCCACCAAAGTTACTTCTCGATCCTAGTGCTTGGAAATTGTATACTGATGGCGTTAGGAATGATAAGAGATCCGGTGCTGGAGTGGTGCTGGAAACTCCCGAGAAGCGACTAATATCATATGCTATCCGGTTAGAATTCCACGCCACTAACAACGACTCCGAATATGAAGCCTTGATAGCTGGGCTAAAGACTGCAAAGGAGCTAGAGATCACAAAGCTGGACATATTTTGCGATTCCCAGCTGGTTGTAAATCAAGTCACTGGAAAGTTCCAAGCTAAGAGCCCGAGATTGATTTCATATTTGAAGAAAGTGAAGGAGTTGTTGAATGGCTTTAATCACTACAGTATATCTCACATTCCGCGGTCAGAGAACCAACAGTCGGATAAGTTGGTAAAGATGGCTAGTTCTGACGATCCTGAAGAGACCGGGCTAGCCCCAATTGAAGTACTGCAGTCCCCTAGTATAGATCGGATGGAAGTTGATCCGGTACTAGAGATTGAGCCAGAAAGGGAGTCATGGATGACCCCTCTAAAGAATTTCTTGATGGATGGAACGCTTCCGACCAAGAAGAGCGAGAGGCGTAAAGTAATTCGTAAAGCTTCCCGATATGTTCTGCAAAGTGGAGTCCTGTACAGATAGGGATTTTCGATGCCTCTTCTCCGGTGTATAGCCCATGACGACATCAAACGTGTGCTGCAAGAAGTACATGAGGGTGAATGTGGTGACCACACTGGAGGGCAGACACTGGCGAAAAAGGTGTTGCGGTATGGTAATTTCTGGCCTACCATAAACAAAGATGCGACGAAGTACGCACGATGTTGTGATGCTTGTCAAAGATTTTCAAAGATTCCCAGGGCACCTCCTGGTAAGTTAAAGACAATGACAAGTCCGTGGCCTTTCGCTATGTGGGGAATTGATATCATAGGAACTCTCCCTATAGCAAAAGGTGGAGCAAGGTACGCCATTGTAGCTGTGGATTACTTCACCAAATGGGTCGAGGCTGTAGCCTTGACTACCATTACGACCAAGCGAGTGATCAACTTCGTCGTTAGAAACATTATTTTCTGGTTCGGGATTCCGAAGATCGTCATAACTGATAACGGAACCCAGTTTGATAGCAATGAATTCAGGGACTTCTGCCAGAAATACCACATTGAGAAAAGATACACCTCTGTGGCACATCCGCAGTCGAACGGACAGGTAGAAGCAGCGAATAAAGTGATTAAGTCCATCCTGAAGAGACGATTGAAGCGGGCCAAAGCCATGTGGGTCGACGAATTACCCTTGGCGCTATGGGCCTACAGGACCACGTACAAATCGGCAATAGGACATACCCCCTTCTACCTAGCTTTTGGGGCAGAGGCAGTCATCCCGGTTGAGCTAAAAGTACCATCTCACCGAGTTGCTTATTACGATCCGATGACTAACAATGAGCTGCTTCTTCAATCCCTGGATACGATAGAGGAGAAGAGGGACGAGGCAGACCTGCGTGCCTTGAGACACAAGCAACAGGTCGCTCAATACTACAACAAAAGGGTTCGAGCCCGAACCTTTGAACCCGGAGACTTGGTTCTGAAGCGTGTCTTTCCACCCCTAGCTCATATGAGTGCGAAGTGGGAAGGACCGTACTCCATTCTGCGCAAGCTTGATAATGGAACCTTCAAGCTAGCAACCGTAGATGGAGAAGAAATCCCCAGAGTGTGGAATGCCCAACATTTGCGGCCTTATCTGACGTAAAATTGTCAGATTTGTTCTTTTGTTTCATAAGGACGATGTATAAGGCACGACTTGCCTAGAATAGTCCGATTTTTTGAGCAAAAGATTATAAAGTGGACGTTGGTCACGATTCGACCGAACCACTATAAAAATATTGTGTGTCGTTTACCTTTATTGCACTATTATTTATTTGCTTTTCCATATTTATGAAATTTGCTGTGAAGCATACAGTAATCACAGAAACATGTAATCCTAGGTGCCTTCCATCAGAATGGAGAGCGATTCACAACCAGAATCCTGAAGGTGCAATAAAGCGAGTCGCGGCATTGACAGCACTCTAACCTCTGCGACCGCCAGGAGAGTATAAAAGCGTCCATGATTGAGCGCTGAGAAAGAGCTCCTACCCCGCTGAAGGATCGGGGAGCGACTGAACTGCTGAGCTCGAACTCTAACCTCGGCGACCGCCAGGAGAGTATAAAAGCGTCCATGATTGAGCGCTGAGAAAGAGCTCCTACCCCGCTGAAGGATCGGGGAGCGACTGAACTGCTGAGCTCGAACTCTAACCTCGGCGACTGCCAGGAGAGTATAAAAGCGTCCATGATTGAGCGCTGAGAATGAAATCTCACCCCGCTGAAGGATCGGGGAGCGACGGAACGGCTGAGTTCGAACTCTAACCTCGGCGACTGCCAGGAGAGTATAAAAGCGTCCATGATTGAGCGCTGAGAAAGAGCTCTTACCCCGCTGAAGGATCGGGGAGCGACTGAACTGCTGAGCTCGAACTCTAACCTCGGCGATTTCCAGGAGAGTATAAAAGCGTCCATGATTGAGCGCTGAGAAAGAATTCTCACCCCGCTGAAGGATCGGGGAGCGACGGAACAGCTGAGTTCGAACTCTAACCTCGGCGACTGCCAGGAGAGTATAAAAGCGTCTATGATTTAGCGCTGAGAAGGGTGCTGGAGACTCAGCGCCCCCAGAATCTCTAACCCGCTGATGGAACATGAGAATATAAAGGTGCCAGGGATTTGGCCCAGTAAAGACTCATTTCCCAATGAAAAGTCTAAGTCCCCCATATTCAGAAACAGGGGGCAACGTGCTTACAACTCTAATCAATCTTTAATAAGCCCTGGTTGGGCATAACATTAACGATTGATTGGGGGCATGTATATATGTGTATATGTGTACCGTGATGCATACAGAAATTTTTAAACTTTTTCTGCAACTTGAATAATTTGTCTTATGAGTTCAACTCGGTTATCGTCAAATGATTTGTGACTAATTGTGAAGAGTTTATTGAATGCAGGTACACGATGATGCAAAAGAAATGAACTTTCATTTATAAACTACAAAGCCTACAAGATCAAAAGAAACCTAAATAAAAGTGAGGGCCATTATCACAATCACATTTCATGGCCAGTGGAAAGCATAAAAGCAAAATATGAGCAAGAAACTACATCCTATTTACGTTTGGGAGATGGCTTGGACTTCTTCTCCTTCTTATGCTTCTCCAGCTCTGCCTTGTCAGAATCAGACTGGTCCCCCTTCTTTCTCTTTCTTATATTAGTAAGGGAAGCTGGGAGATCATCAGGATTCTCGAAATGAAGCTGCTTGGTGATTGATCTGGGCTGGAGTTTCAGGATCATCCCCGTTTCGGGATCAAACTCTGAAATGGGAGTCACATTCAAAGGCTCCTGCTCTTCTTTCTTCAAGGACAGCTGTTTGTCTTGCCTAGCCTTTCTTTCGGCCAAGGTTTCGTCGTCATCGCCTTTGATTTCTTTGGTAATGATGACGTCCTCCTCATCATCTACATGATGCCCGTCCATGTCCTTCAGAGCCTCGATGGACTCAGCATCTTTGGGAACATCAGCACCGGACGCGAGAATGACCTTCTCCGTTGTCGCGTCCTCAGGCTGCTTTGGAACATCAGCACTAGCACTGGGCGGGATGTCAGTCTTCCCCGCCTCTGTCTTCTCGTCAACATCCTTATTGACTCTCCCGCCACCTGTACCATGAGAATCAAATGTTATTTCAGGAGAGAATGCGGTTTGCTCTATTGGATGCTCAGCAAGACGACGACAAGTTATGATTGCTTTGACAAACTGCGGAGAAAATATAGAGATACCTTCCGCTGATCCTTCATCCAAGCTGGCAGTAGAAGCTCCGACGACTGGAGGAGTCGGACCTGGAAGAGTCGGACCCAGAGGAATCAAGGGATCATTAGAACTATATTCCTCTACTCCAGTGGCCTTGGGCTCCGCAGCTGAGCTTGAACCTTCATCAATCTTGTTTTTTTCCCTTGGCCAGAGTCTTATCCCTCTCAATCTCCTCTTGGATTAGGCGTCTGCCTTCAGCCAAATCCTCGGGTTCTTTGTCTTTGAGAATGGTCTCCATCAGTTTATTTTCATCGATCTCTTCAACCCTTAATCGCCGTTTCTCACCCTCAACGATGGCATCCCATATGTTGGCTAACGTGACATGATAGTTCGGGATCCAGGAGATGTTACGGGTCTTGATGACTTGACCAAGGAAGTCAAATATCAGTTCGTCAAATCCTGCTATCTCTTTTTCTCTCTCGATGAGCTTCTCGCCAGAAGCAGTAGCCAGTTCAATAGCATTCTCAACGTTCTTTTCGGCAAGAGCTGTGCGCCTTTCTACATCCGCAAGTTGATCATTCAGAATCACCTTATCTTGACCGGCCAGAGCTAAACTATCTTTCAGGTTCGCCTTTTCCTTCGCCCAAGCGGCCTTTTCGGCCTTGAAATGGTCTTGAGCTATCTTCAATTCAGTGTTGGTCATCCGAAGATCCTCTATTTCTTTCTTCATCTTCAAACGCTCTTCGCTGTTCGAATCAAGCTCATTACGAAAGCGTTGCCTGGCCTCCTCCAATTCTGTCTTGTAACTTTTAGCATCCCGTTGGGCCAAGGCAAGCTGGGATTGTGCATCTTCCAAGTCCTTCTCCATTTTCAACCTGGCTCTCTCATTATTATCTATCTTCACTTTGGATCTGTGCGCTTCCATTTCAAGTGTGCGGATAACGTCTGAAAGGTTCACCGCGTGTTTCTTCATCGCCTCATATTGAGTTGCTACATGGCGAATATGTCCGATAACTTCAGTATCCCAACCACTGGGGACCGGCTCAAGAGTTGGAAGATGCATCATCCTTTCGAAGAAGATGTTGGGGAATTGTTCTTGTAATTTCCCAAGCTTTGCCTGAGCCTCAGGACCATGGACATAGTCTCGTGCCCCGGGGGCACTTAAACTTTGCTGACCGGAGGGGACGATGTCAGTTTTCTCCTTCTCGGAATCCTTACTCGGATCCTTGTCCTTATCCTTGCTTGGATCTTTCTTCTTGTCCTTAGGCTCGTGATGCTTTTTGGATAGCTTATCTTGAGATGGCGTTCTCTTTGGAGGAGTTAACTCCTTGAGGAGTTGCTTTCCCACAGTAGGTGGAAGTTTGTGACTAGGAGGCTTTCTAGAGTCATGCCTCGATGGAGATCTTGATCGCGAAGAATGAGATTTGTGGGGGTCCCGAGACCGATAGCTGTCTCCCCCTCGGCTGCTGCCATGAGCCTGTTCGGAATCTCCACGAAGGCTTGGAGTGCCCGAACGAAGGTGGCGATACGAATAAGTCTGTTTGCGAGTCATTGCACCTGAAAATGAAACAAATGTATGTCAGAATTACGAACGGCCATAGTGTAGAAAGTGTTGTGGTGAGCGGTGCATGTGATTTGTGCATCCCATATAACCCCCTAACAGACCAGGGCCCAGAGCTAGGCTCGTCTGTGCTACATCCTTTTCTTGGATTGAAGTGTCCACTTCATCGGTGGCAGAAAAGAATGGTTCTTCGTCGAAATCTTCTTGCATATAGACATCGTCTGGTATGGGGAGCTTGTTTAGTTCCCTAAGCGTTTGCTCATCGGTTAGTTCTTCGGTAATGACGGGATCCGCAGGCGGTGGAGTCTTTGGTGGGGATTGATTCTTAGGAACTGAAGTTTCCCTTTGCCCATCATGTTCGGTTGTTTTAGCTGCCCCGGAAGTTCCCTCTCCTCCAGCCTGGGGCACATATTTATAAGGCTTGTCCTTGCCAATTCGAATCTTATATCCAGAAGACGGTGTTTATGAAGATTCTCGTCGGAGAGGCATTGCCTTATTTTTAAAAAATCTGATTCGCTTTTGAGAAGAGGAGACAATCGGTTTTGATACACCGAACCTGTTGTCTTGGAGAAGGTATGATCTGTATGAAGAAAAGAAACACGTTAACATTCTGATTATCTAGTCAAGTCGCTAATCTGGAGACTTGAAACTCACTTGCTTTAAGCCACTTTCGTGCGCATCCCACCTGCTGCTTTATGTAGAACCAATCAGCTTTAGGATCCCCGATGTTTCTGTAACCATCAGTCACAACCTTCCTGTTCACTATTGACTCAAAGTAGGAGATATTTGGAGTTGCCTTGGAACGATGCTTGAAAAGGTAGTAGAACTTTAAATCTTTAAAGGTGAACTCGGTCTTCAGAATCTCTGGATACGCGACAGATAACGTGTACAGAGCAGCATAAGCATTGGGATGAAGCTACATTGGAGCAATATGTAATCGACGTAAGGTTTCCACGACAATTGGCGGAAACGCAGGGATAGCGCCTACCATATACATCAATCTACTGATGGTCATGTGCCCAGCTGGGGAAGAATTGGGTCTGTCGTCCTTCCCCGGAGACTTAACATCATCTCGAGATATTCCATGTTTCAAGCATAGTTTCTGAAGCTTTGCGTCGTCCAATTTGGAAGCCAGACAATCGTTAAACTTTTCTATATCTTCGGCTCCCGGAAGCTCATCAGGAGCCCGGTCATCCCCCTCCTTGGAGGATGTATCATCTGTAGATGTCGATTCTGCACCAGATTCTGCTTTTTAGTCAGGATCAGATTTATCCTGATATGAAGTTGTGGGAAGCACATCAGACTTGGGTTGCATTGATGCCTCTGGTTCAGTAGCTCTCTCTGACGTGTCAGTTACCTGTTTATCTGACATATCTGTGTCGGCATGTATAACAAGTTAGAATATAGCTACCCTTACCCCCCGTGTGAGCAAGTGCCGGTGTGTGCTTGTGCGTGCATTAAAGAAAAGCGCGAAGGTCAACAAAATCATTGAGACATTGGTCGTTGTATGCTGTTAAGTTATGCGTTTGGTCAGTCCAGAAAGTCCATCATGAAGGCTCTAACCTAACTGTCCATTGATGTACTGGAATTATGTTGCACTACTTATTTTACAAGATCGTTGGATCGTTCATTTTTTGGTTCGTGATACCCCTTCGGATCGCGAGCTGGGGTTCGGATCGTGGCGTATCCCTGGGATCGCGAAGCAAGCACGGATCAGCAGCGGAGGCGCTAACTCACGGAAGTGTTCCGGATCGGGTCGATATGAGTTTGCAGCGATCCGTTCCCTCGTCACATCACCACGATCCGCTACTTGCTCTTCTTCTTCCCTTTTACTTCCACCACGAACCGCTCCCTTGCCTCAAACACGACCCGATTCGATACGAGACTTCACACCATAACTTCCCCTCTGATCTTCGCATCACCACGAACCGATGCCTCGAGCACGATCCGACCTGTCAATCTAACCCCATCCACGCATCGATCGTGCCATTCTCTTCCTCCTTCTTCTTCCTCGTCTCCCTCCTTCACCTCCGAACTCAGACAGTAAAACCCATCCCAACCTCACCACTCTCTCCTCTTAAATCGATGAAATCGGAAAGAAGCAAAAAGGGAGATGTGTTAAAACTTTGATATAATGAATTACCTATTGTATCTAACTAAGAATTACCTATTGTATCTAACTAAAAATCGGTGGAGGAAATTGCTAATTAGGGCTTGAAAAGGTTGGAAGAACTGATGGCGGCGCTACCGGAAAGGAGAAGAAAGATGAAAGAGGTAGGAGGCCCGGTTTATATACAGAAAGCGTTGGCCCTTCGTATCCCATTTCTTGTCTTATCCGAACCGAACGGGCCGCGAGCTGAAGCCCATCGCGATTCGTGACGAAGCCCGCTTCACCAACCGAAGCCCACCACGTTCCGAAGAAAAGCCTGTTGCGCTCCGTGAATAAACCCGAATGCTCACCAAAAACTCGGAATGAACAGTTCACCCCTCGGATCGTGACATGAATATGCGATCCGAGCTGATGAGTCATGGACAGAAACGAAAACTCAGAGAAATTTGCAAAAAATGTAAAAGTTTACCCGACAAATTGGAGAATGAAGTCTTCAAAGATTCCAGAAATAAGAATTGCCCAATGAACGAAGAAATGATGGACGGGTTATACTGATATTTATAGCGGTCAAAGAACGCAACTTTCCGGAGTAACACGGCATTTCAGACAGATGCGACCATTGACTCATACCATTCGGTGAAAAGATATCGCTGCAATTTCGAAGCATGCTCCATCCTTGATAAAACATACTTCGAGGGGGCAAAATGTTGGCTTGCTTTTTGACCAAGCCACCAAGGTTCACACACGAGAAGAGAGTGTAAAGCTTCACGCCTTTAATCCAGAGAAAACTCAATTGCGGTCATTCACCAGCTTTCGGATCGCCACGCCCCCATCGGATCGCCACGAGCTTGTGCGAACCGATCCGTCCACCTTATCGCGACCCGATTCGGTCTGAGCCCAGAAGACGCAACGACTACCACAAATCGGTCTTCAGCGATCCGAGATGCATGGATCCAGCGACACCTGTCCACAACTGTCATATTGACCAATTCTTCCTCATTGCTCGATCCGATCCGATATTCTCCGGATCTACGCCACGTGTGACCGCGATCCGCCTGACAGAATCAGCTATAAATAGCCCAGAGATTGGCATTTTTCAGGATCTTTTGGCAGTTCTAAGTACTGAATCCACCATTACTGTCATACCACTATTTCTTATCAGTTTTACTTCGAGATTACTGAGAGAAATCATAAGCGTAAGGGTGAGTTTGAGAGAAATTATTGTTTGTACTAACATTCAAAGTATAATCAGTAACATATAAAGTGGACGTAGGCTCGTTAACGCCGAACCACTATAAATCTTGTGTGTTTTCTGCTTTTTCCTCATTTTTCAGTTATAATCCTCTATGAATCAGAACAATTTGGGTGTTAGGTCCAAATTTAGATCTAACACTTACCATCTCAAATCGGCCCAACTACCACTGAAAGCCCCTTACCCACGTTAAACAGTACACCATCTTCCCAAATTGAGAAAAAGAAATCCGTCCCTCCAAAATGAACAGCTTCTTCTCCAAATCCTTAACTCAGCTTCTACCTCAAGTACCCTTATTTATTTACCAACATAAAAACAGTCTCCACCAGAAATACCACATTGAGAAAAGATACACCTCTGTGGCACATCCGCAGTCGAACGGACAGGTAGAAGCAGCGAATAAAGTGATTAAGTCCATCCTGAAGAGACGATTGAAGCGGGCCAAAGCCATGTGGGTCGACGAATTACCCTTGGCGCTATGGGCCTACAGGACCACGTACAAATCGGCAACAGGACATACCCCCTTCTACCTAGCTTTTGGGGCAGAGGCAGTCATCCCGGTTGAGCTAAAAGTACCATCTCACCGAGTTGCTTATTACGATCCGATGACTAACAATGAGCTGCTTCTTCAATCCCTGGATACGATAGAGGAGAAGAGGGACGAGGCAGACCTGCGTGCCTTGAGACACAAGCAACAGGTCGCTCAATACTACAACAAAAGGGTTCGAGCCCGAACCTTTGAACCCGGAGACTTGGTTCTGAAGCGTGTCTTTCCACCCCTAGCTCATATGAGTGCGAAGTGGGAAGGACCGTACTCCATTCTGCGCAAGCTTGATAATGGAACCTTCAAGCTAGCAACCGTAGATGGAGAAGAAATCCCCAGAGTGTGGAATGCCCAACATTTGCAGCCTTATCTGACGTAAAATTGTCAGATTTGTTCTTTTGTTTCATAAGGACGATGTATAAGGCACGACTTGCCTAGAATAGTCCGATTTTTTGAGCAAAAGATTATAAAGTGGACGTTGGTCACGATTCGACCGAACCACTATAAAAATATTGTGTGTCGTTTACCTTTATTGCACTATTATTTATTTGCTTTTCCATATTTATGAAATTTGCTGTGAAGCATACAGTAATCACAGAAACATGTAATCCTAGGTGCCTTCCATCAGAATGGAGAGCGATTCACAACCAGAATCCTGAAGGTGCAATAAAGCGAGTCGCGGCATTGACAGCACTCTAACCTCTGCGACCGCCAGGAGAGTATAAAAGCGTCCATGATTGAGCGCTGAGAAAGAGCTCCTACCCCGCTGAAGGATCGGGGAGCGACTGAACTGCTGAGCTCGAACTCTAACCTCGGCGACCGCCAGGAGAGTATAAAAGCGTCCATGATTGAGCGCTGAGAAAGAGCTCCTACCCCGCTGAAGGATCGGGGAGCGACTGAACTGCTGAGCTCGAACTCTAACCTCGGCGACTGCCAGGAGAGTATAAAAGCGTCCATGATTGAGCGCTGAGAATGAAATCTCACCCCGCTGAAGGATCGGGGAGCGACGGAACGGCTGAGTTCGAACTCTAACCTCGGCGACTGCCAGGAGAGTATAAAAGCGTCCATGATTGAGCGCTGAGAAAGAGCTCTTACCCCGCTGAAGGATCGGGGAGCGACTGAACTGCTGAGCTCGAACTCTAACCTCGGCGATTTCCAGGAGAGTATAAAAGCGTCCATGATTGAGCGCTGAGAAAGAATTCTCACCCCGCTGAAGGATCGGGGAGCGACGGAACAGCTGAGTTCGAACTCTAACCTCGGCGACTGCCAGGAGAGTATAAAAGCGTCTATGATTTAGCGCTGAGAAGGGTGCTGGAGACTCAGCGCCCCCAGAATCTCTAACCCGCTGATGGAACATGAGAATATAAAGGTGCCAGGGATTTGGCCCAGTAAAGACTCATTTCCCAATGAAAAGTCTAAGTCCCCCATATTCAGAAACAGGGGGCAACGTGCTTACAACTCTAATCAATCTTTAATAAGCCCTGGTTGGGCATAACATTAACGATTGATTGGGGGCATGTATATATGTGTATATGTGTACCGTGATGCATACAGAAATTTTTAAACTTTTTCTGCAACTTGAATAATTTGTCTTATGAGTTCAACTCGGTTATCGTCAAATGATTTGTGACTAATTGTGAAGAGTTTATTGAATGCAGGTACACGATGATGCAGAAGAAATGAACTTTCATTTATAAACTACAAAGCCTACAAGATCAAAAGAAACCTAAATAAAAGTGAGGGCCATTATCACAATCACATTTCATGGCCAGTGGAAAGCATAAAAGCAAAATATGAGCAAGAAACTACATCCTATTTACGTTTGGGAGATGGCTTGGACTTCTTCTCCTTCTTATGCTTCTCCAGCTCTGCCTTGTCAGAATCAGACTGGTCCCCCTTCTTTCTCTTTCTTATATTAGTAAGGGAAGCTGGGAGATCATCAGGATTCTCGAAATGAAGCTGCTTGGTGATTGATCTGGGCTGGAGTTTCAGGATCATCCCCGTTTCGGGATCAAACTCTGAAATGGGAGTCACATTCAAAGGCTCCTGCTCTTCTTTCTTCAAGGACAGCTGTTTGTCTTGCCTAGCCTTTCTTTCGGCCAAGGTTTCGTCGTCATCGCCTTTGATTTCTTTGGTAATGATGACGTCCTCCTCATCATCTACATGATGCCCGTCCATGTCCTTCAGAGCCTCGATGGACTCAGCATCTTTGGGAACATCAGCACCGGACGCGAGAATGACCTTCTCCGTTGTCGCGTCTTCAGGCTGCTTTGGAACATCAGCACTAGCACTGGGCGGGATGTCAGTCTTCCCCGCCTCTGTCTTCTCGTCAACATCCTTATTGACTCTCCCGCCACCTGTACCATGAGAATCAAATGTTATTTCAGGAGAGAATGCGGTTTGCTCTATTGGATGCTCAGCAAGACGACGACAAGTTATGATTGCTTTGACAAACTGCGGAGAAAATATAGAGATACCTTCCGCTGATCCTTCATCCAAGCTGGCAGTAGAAGCTCCGACGACTGGAGGAGTCGGACCTGGAAGAGTCGGACCCAGAGGAATCAAGGGATCATTAGAACTATATTCCTCTACTCCAGTGGCCTTGGGCTCCGCAGCTGAGCTTGAACCTTCATCAATCTTGTTTTTTTCCCTTGGCCAGAGTCTTATCCCTCTCAATCTCCTCTTGGATTAGGCGTCTGCCTTCAGCCAAATCCTCGGGTTCTTTGTCTTTGAGAATGGTCTCCATCAGTTTATTTTCATCGATCTCTTCAACCATTAATCGCCGTTTCTCACCCTCAACGATGGCATCCCATATGTTGGCTAACGTGACATGATAGTTCGGGATCCAGGAGATGTTACGGGTCTTGATGACTTGACCAAGGAAGTCAAATATCAGTTCGTCAAATCCTGCTATCTCTTTTTCTCTCTCGATGAGCTTCTCGCCAGAAGCAGTAGCCAGTTCAATAGCATTCTCAACGTTCTTTTCGGCAAGAGCTGTGCGCCTTTCTACATCCGCAAGTTGATCATTCAGAATCACCTTATCTTGACCGGCCAGAGCTAAACTATCTTTCAGGTTCGCCTTTTCCTTCGCCCAAGCGGCCTTTTCGGCCTTGAAATGGTCTTGAGCTATCTTCAATTCAGTGTTGGTCATCCGAAGATCCTCTATTTCTTTCTTCATCTTCAAACGCTCTTCGCTGTTCGAATCAAGCTCATTACGAAAGCGTTGCCTGGCCTCCTCCAATTCTGTCTTGTAACTTTTAGCATCCCGTTGGGCCAAGGCAAGCTGGGATTGTGCATCTTCCAAGTCCTTCTCCATTTTCAACCTGGCTCTCTCATTATTATCTATCTTCACTTTGGATCTGTGCGCTTCCATTTCAAGTGTGCGGATAACGTCTGAAAGGTTCACCGCGTGTTTCTTCATCGCCTCATATTGAGTTGCTACATGGCGAATATGTCCGATAACTTCAGTATCCCAACCACTGGGGACCGGCTCAAGAGTTGGAAGATGCATCATCCTTTCGAAGAAGATGTTGGGGAATTGTTCTTGTAATTTCCCAAGCTTTGCCTGAGCCTCAGGACCATGGACATAGTCTCGTGCCCCGGGGGCACTTAAACTTTGCTGACCGGAGGGGACGATGTCAGTTTTCTCCTTCTCGGAATCCTTACTCGGATCCTTGTCCTTATCCTTGCTTGGATCTTTCTTCTTGTCCTTAGGCTCGTGATGCTTTTTGGATAGCTTATCTTGAGACGGCGTTCTCTTTGGAGGAGTTAACTCCTTGAGGAGTTGCTTTCCCACAGTAGGTGGAAGTTTGTGACTAGGAGGCTTTCTAGAGTCATGCCTCGATGGAGATCTTGATCGCTAAGAATGAGATTTGTGGGGGTCCCGAGACCGATAGCTGTCTCCCCCTCGGCTGCTGCCATGAGCCTGTTCGGAATCTCCACGAAGGCTTGGAGTGCCCGAACGAAGGTGGCGATACGAATAAGTCTGTTTGCGAGTCATTGCACCTGAAAATGAAACAAATGTATGTCAGAATTACGAACGGCCATAGTGTAGAAAGTGTTGTGGTGAGCGGTGCATGTGATTTGTGCATCCCATATAACCCCCTAACAGACCAGGGCCCAGAGCTAGGCTCGTCTGTGCTACATCCTTTTCTTGGATTGAAGTGTCCACTTCATCGGTGGCAGAAAAGAATGGTTCTTCGCCGAAATCTTCTTGCATATAGACATCGTCTGGTATGGGGAGCTTGTTTAGTTCCCTAAGCGTTTGCTCATCGGTTAGTTCTTCGGTAATGACGGGATCCGTAGGCGGTGGAGTCTTTGGTGGGGATTGATTCTTAGGAACTGAAGTTTCCCTTTGCCCATCATGTTCGGTTGTTTTAGCTGCCCCGGAAGTTCCCTCTCCTCCAGCCTGGGGCACATATTTATAAGGCTTGTCCTTGCCAATTCGAATCTTATATCCAGAAGACGGTGTTTATGAAGATTCTCGTCGGAGAGGCATTGCCTTATTTTTAAAAAATCTGATTCGCTTTTGAGAAGAGGAGACAATCGGTTTTGATACACCGAACCTGTTGTCTTGGAGAAGGTATGATCTGTATGAAGAAAAGAAACACATTAACATTCTGATTATCTAGTCAAGTCGCTAATCTGGAGACTTGAAACTCACTTGCTTTAAGCCACTTTCGTGCGCATCCCACCTGCTGCTTTATGTAGAACCAATCAGCTTTAGGATCCCCGATGTTTCTGTAACCATCAGTCACAACCTTCCTGTTCACTATTGACTCAAAGTAGGAGATATTTGGAGTTGCCTTGGAACGATGCTTGAAAAGGTAGTAGAACTTTAAATCTTTAAAGGTGAACTCGGTCTTCAGAATCTCTGGATACGCGACAGATAACGTGTACAGAGCAGCATAAGCATTGGGATGAAGCTACATTGGAGCAATATGTAATCGACGTAAGGTTTCCACGACAATTGGCGGAAATGCAGGGATAGCGCCTACCATATACATCAATCTACTGATGGTCATGTGCCCAGCTGGGGAAGAATTGGGTCTGTCGTCCTTCCCCGGAGACTTAACATCATCTCGAGATATTCCATGTTTCAAGCATAGTTTCTGAAGCTTTGCGTCGTCCAATTTGGAAGCCAGACAATTGTTAAACTTTTCTATATCTTCGGCTCCCGGAAGCTCATCAGGAGCCCGGTCATCCCCCTCCTTGGAGGATGTATCATCTGTAGATGTCGATTCTGCACCAGATTCTGCTTTTTAGTCAGGATCAGATTTATCCTGATATGAAGTTGTGGGAAGCACATCAGACTTGGATTGCATTGATGCCTCTGGTTCAGTAGCTCTCTCTGACGTGTCAGTTACCTGTTTATCTGACATATCTGTGTCGGCATGTATAACAAGTTAGAATATAGCTACCCTTACCCCCCGTGTGAGCAAGTGCCGGTGTGTGCTTGTGCGTGCATTAAAGAAAAGCGCGAAGGTCAACAAAATCATTGAGACATTGGTCGTTGTATGCTGTTAAGTTATGCGTTTGGTCAGTCCAGAAAGTCCATCATGAAGGCTCTAACCTAACTGTCCATTGATGTACTGGAATTATGTTGCACTACTTATTTTACAAGATCGTTGGATCGTTCATTTTTTGGTTCGTGATACCCCTTCGGATCGCGAGCTGGGGTTCGGATCGTGGCGTATCCCTAGGATCGCGAAGCAAGCACGGATCAGCAGCGGAGGCGCTAACTCACGGAAGTGTTCCGGATCGGGTCGATATGAGTTTGCAGCTATCCGTTCCCTCGTCACATCACCACGATCCGCTACTTGCTCTTCTTCTTCCCTTTTACTTCCACCACGAACCGCTCCCTTGCCTCAAACACGACCCGATTCGATACGAGACTTCACACCATAACTTCCCCTCTGATCTTTGCATCACCACGAACCGATGCCTCGAGCACGATCCGACCTGTCAATCTAACCCCATCCACGCATCGATCGTGCCATTCTCTTCCTCCTTCTTCTTCCTCGTCTCCCTCCTTCACCTCCGAACTCAGACAGTAAAACCCATCCCAACCTCACCACTCTCTCCTCTTAAATCGATGAAATCGGAAAGAAGCAAAAAGGGAGATGTGTTAAAACTTTGATATAATGAATTACCTATTGTATCTAACTAAGAATTACATATTGTATCTAACTAAAAATCGGTGGAGGAAATTGCTAATTAGGGCTTGAAAAGGTTGGAAGAACTGATGGCGGCGCTACCGGAAAGGAGAAGAAAGATGAAAGAGGTAGGAGGCCCGGTTTATATACAGAAAGCGTTGGCCCTTCGTATCCCATTTCTTGTCTTATCCGAACCGAACGGGCCGCGAGCTGAAGCCCATCGCGATTCGTGACGAAGCCCGCTTCACCAACCGAAGCCCACCACGTTCCGAAGAAAAGCCTGTTGCGCTCCGTGAATAAACCCGAATGCTCACCAAAAACTCGGAATGAACAGTTCACCCCTCGGATCGTGACATGAATATGCGATCCGAGCTGATGAGTCATGGACAGAAACGAAAACTCAGAGAAATTTGCAAAAAATGTAAAAGTTTACCCGACAAATTGGAGAATGAAGTCTTCAAAGATTCCAGAAATAAGAATTGCCCAATGAACGAAGAAATGATGGACGGGTTATACTGATATTTATAGCGGTCAAAGAACGC
The DNA here is from genome assembly GCA_030737875.1 of Allium sativum. Taxonomy (NCBI): domain Eukaryota; kingdom Viridiplantae; phylum Streptophyta; class Magnoliopsida; order Asparagales; family Amaryllidaceae; genus Allium; species Allium sativum. The sequence goes on from CM060912.1 coordinate 9,292,491, forward strand.
AACTTTCCGGAGTAACACGGCATTTCAGACAGATGCGACCATTGACTCATACCATTCGGTGAAAAGATATCGCTGCAATTTCGAAGCATGCTCCATCCTTGATAAAACATACTTCGAGGGGGCAAAATGTTGGCTTGCTTTTTGACCAAGCCACCAAGGTTCACACACGAGAAGAGAGTGTAAAGCTTCACGCCTTTAATCCAGAGAAAACTCAATTGCGTTCATTCACCAGCTTTCGGATCGCCACGCCCCCATCGGATCGCCACGAGCTTGTGCGAACCGATCCGTCCACCTTATCGCGACCCGATTCGGTCTGAGCCCAGAAGACGCAACGACTACCACAAATCGGTCTTCAGCGATCCGAGATGCATGGATCCAGCGACACCTGTCCACTACTGTCATATTGACCAATTCTTCCTCATTGCTCGATCCGATCCGATATTCTCCGGATCTACGCCACGTGTGACCGCGATCCGCCTGACAGAATCAGCTATAAATAGCCCAGAGATTGGCATTTTTCAGGATCCTTTGGCAGTTCTAAGTACTGAATCCACCATTACTGTCATACCACTATTTCTTATCAGTTTTACTTCGAGATTACTGAGAGAAATCATAAGCGTAAGGGTGAGTTTGAGAGAAATTATTGTTTGTACTAACATTCAAAGTATAATCAGTAACATATAAAGTGGACGTAGGCTCGTTAACGCCGAACCACTATAAATCTTGTGTGTTTTCTGCTTTTTCCTCATTTTTCAGTTATAATCCTCTATGAATCAGAACAATTTGGGTGTTAGGTCCAAATTTAGATCTAACACTTACCATCTCAAATCGGCCCAACTACCACTGAAAGCCCCTTACCCACGTTAAACAGTACACCATCTTCCCAAATTGAGAAAAAGAAATCCGTCCCTCCAAAATGAACAGCTTCTTCTCCAAATCCTTAACTCAGCTTCTACCTCAAGTACCCTTATTTATTTACCAACATAAAAACAGTCTCCACCAGAAATACCACATTGAGAAAAGATACACCTCTGTGGCACATCCGCAGTCGAACGGACAGGTAGAAGCAGCGAATAAAGTGATTAAGTCCATCCTGAAGAGACGATTGAAGCGGGCCAAAGCCATGTGGGTCGACGAATTACCCTTGGCGCTATGGGCCTACAGGACCACGTACAAATCGGCAACAGGACATACCCCCTTCTACCTAGCTTTTGGGGCAGAGGCAGTCATCCCGGTTGAGCTAAAAGTACCATCTCACCGAGTTGCTTATTACGATCCGATGACTAACAATGAGCTGCTTCTTCAATCCCTGGATACGATAGAGGAGAAGAGGGACGAGGCAGACCTGCGTGCCTTGAGACACAAGCAACAGGTCGCTCAATACTACAACAAAAGGGTTCGAGCCCGAACCTTTGAACCCGGAGACTTGGTTCTGAAGCGTGTCTTTCCACCCCTAGCTCATATGAGTGCGAAGTGGGAAGGACCGTACTCCATTCTGCGCAAGCTTGATAATGGAACCTTCAAGCTAGCAACCGTAGATGGAGAAGAAATCCCCAGAGTGTGGAATGCCCAACATTTGCGGCCTTATCTGACGTAAAATTGTCAGATTTGTTCTTTTGTTTCATAAGGACGATGTATAAGGCACGACTTGCCTAGAATAGTCCGATTTTTTGAGCAAAAGATTATAAAGTGGACGTTGGTCACGATTCGACCGAACCACTATAAAAATATTGTGTGTCGTTTACCTTTATTGCACTATTATTTATTTGCTTTTCCATATTTATGAAATTTGCTGTGAAGCATACAGTAATCACAGAAACATGTAATCCTAGGTGCCTTCCATCAGAATGGAGAGCGATTCACAACCAGAATCCTGAAGGTGCAATAAAGCGAGTCGCAGCATTGACAGCACTCTAACCTCTGCGACCGCCAGGAGAGTATAAAAGCGTCCATGATTGAGCGCTGAGAAAGAGCTCCTACCCCGCTGAAGGATCGGGGAGCGACTGAACTGCTGAGCTCGAACTCTAACCTCGGCGACCGCCAGGAGAGTATAAAAGCGTCCATGATTGAGCGCTGAGAAAGAGCTCCTACCCCGCTGAAGGATCGGGGAGCGACTGAACTGCTGAGCTCGAACTCTAACCTCGGCGACTGCCAGGAGAGTATAAAAGCGTCCATGATTGAGCGCTGAGAATGAAATCTCACCCCGCTGAAGGATCGGGGAGCGACGGAACAGCTGAGTTCGAACTCTAACCTCGGCGACTGCCAGGAGAGTATAAAAGCGTCCATGATTGAGCGCTGAGAAAGAGCTCTTACCCCGCTGAAGGATCGGGGAGCGACTGAACTGCTGAGCTCGAACTCTAACCTCGGCGATTTCCAGGAGAGTATAAAAGCGTCCATGATTGAGCGCTGAGAAAGAATTCTCACCCCGCTGAAGGATCGGGGAGCGACGGAACAGCTGAGTTCGAACTCTAACCTCGGCGACTGCCAGGAGAGTATAAAAGCGTCTATGATTTAGCGCTGAGAAGGGTGCTGGAGACTCAGCGCCCCCAGAATCTCTAACCCGCTGATGGAACATGAGAATATAAAGGTGCCAGGGATTTGGCCCAGTAAAGACTCATTTCCCAATGAAAAGTCTAAGTCCCCCATATTCAGAAACAGGGGGCAACGTGCTTACAACTCTAATCAATCTTTAATTAGCCCTGGTTGGGCATAACATTAACGATTGATTGGGGGCATGTATATATGTGTATATGTGTACCGTGATGCATACAGAAATTTTTAAACTTTTTCTGCAACTTGAATAATTTGTCTTATGAGTTCAACTCGGTTATCGTCAAATGATTTGTGACTAATTGTGAAGAGTTTATTGAATGCAGGTACACGATGATGCAAAAGAAATGAACTTTCATTTATAAACTACAAAGCCTACAAGATCAAAAGAAACCTAAATAAAAGTGAGGGCCATTATCACAATCACATTTCATGGCCAGTGGAAAGCATAAAAGCAAAATATGAGCAAGAAACTACATCCTATTTACGTTTGGGAGATGGCTTGGACTTCTTCTCCTTCTTATGCTTCTCCAGCTCTGCCTTGTCAGAATCAGACTGGTCCCCCTTCTTTCTCTTTCTTATATTAGTAAGGGAAGCTGGGAGATCATCAGGATTCTCGAAATGAAGCTGCTTGGTGATTGATCTGGGCTGGAGTTTCAGGATCATCCCCGTTTCGGGATCAAACTCTGAAATGGGAGTCACATTCAAAGGCTCCTGCTCTTCTTTCTTCAAGGACAGCTGTTTGTCTTGCCTAGCCTTTCTTTCGGCCAAGGTTTCGTCGTCATCGCCTTTGATTTCTTTGGTAATGATGACGTCCTCCTCATCATCTACATGATGCCCGTCCATGTCCTTCAGAGCCTCGATGGACTCAGCATCTTTGGGAACATCAGCAACGGACGCGAGAATGACCTTCTCCGTTGTCGCGTCTTCAGGCTGCTTTGGAACATCAGCACTAGCACTGGGCGGGATGTCAGTCTTCCCCGCCTCTGTCTTCTCGTTAACATCCTTATTGACTCTCCCGCCACCTGTACCATGAGAATCAAATGTTATTTCAGGAGAGAATGCGGTTTGCTCTATTGGATGCTCAGCAAGACGACGACAAGTTATGATTGCTTTGACAAACTGCGGAGAAAATATAGAGATACCTTCCGCTGATCCTTCATCCAAGCTGGCAGTAGAAGCTCCGACGACTGGAGGAGTCGGACCTGGAAGAGTCGGACCCAGAGGAATCAAGGGATCATTAGAACTATATTCCTCTACTCCAGTGGCCTTGGGCTCCGCAGCTGAGCTTGAACCTTCATCAATCTTGTTTTTTTCCCTTGGCCAGAGTCTTATCCCTCTCAATCTCCTCTTGGATTAGGCGTCTGCCTTCAGCCAAATCCTCGGGTTCTTTGTCTTTGAGAATGGTCTCCATCAGTTTATTTTCATCGATCTCTTCAACCCTTAATCGCCGTTTCTCACCCTCAACGATGGCATCCCATATGTTGGCTAACGTGACATGATAGTTCGGGATCCAGGAGATGTTACGGGTCTTGATGACTTGACCAAGGAAGTCAAATATCAGTTCGTCAAATCCTGCTATCTCTTTTTCTCTCTCGATGAGCTTCTCGCCAGAAGCAGTAGCCAGTTCAATAGCATTCTCAACGTTCTTTTCGGCAAGAGCTGTGCGCCTTTCTACATCCGCAAGTTGATCATTCAGAATCACCTTATCTTGACCGGCCAGAGCTAAACTATCTTTCAGGTTCGCCTTTTCCTTCGCCCAAGCGGCCTTTTCGGCCTTGAAATGGTCTTGAGCTATCTTCAATTCAGTGTTGGTCATCCGAAGATCCTCTATTTCTTTCTTCATCTTCAAACGCTCTTCGCTGTTCGAATCAAGCTCATTACGAAAGCGTTGCCTGGCCTCCTCCAATTCTGTCTTGTAACTTTTAGCATCCCGTTGGGCCAAGGCAAGCTGGGATTGTGCATCTTCCAAGTCCTTCTCCATTTTCAACCTGGCTCTCTCATTATTATCTATCTTCACTTTGGATCTGTGCGCTTCCATTTCAAGTGTGCGGATAACGTCTGAAAGGTTCACCGCGTGTTTCTTCATCGCCTCATATTGAGTTGCTACATGGCGAATATGTTCGATAACTTCAGTATCCCAACCACTGGGGACCGGCTCAAGAGTTGGAAGATGCATCATCCTTTCGAAGAAGATGTTGGGGAATTGTTCTTGTAATTTCCCAAGCTTTGCCTGAGCCTCAGGACCATGGACATAGTCTCGTGCCCCGGGGGCACTTAAACTTTGCTAACCGGAGGGGACGATGTCAGTTTTCTCCTTCTCGGAATCCTTACTCGGATCCTTGTCCTTATCCTTGCTTGGATCTTTCTTCTTGTCCTTAGGCTCGTGATGCTTTTTGGATAGCTTATCTTGAGACGGCGTTCTCTTTGGAGGAGTTAACTCCTTGAGGAGTTGCTTTCCCACAGTAGGTGGAAGTTTGTGACTAGGAGGCTTTCTAGAGTCATGCCTCGATGGAGATCTTGATCGCGAAGAATGAGATTTGTGGGGGTCCCGAGACCGATAGCTGTCTCCCCCTCGGCTGCTGCCATGAGCCTGTTCGGAATCTCCACGAAGGCTTGGAGTGCCCGAACGAAGGTGGCGATACGAATAAGTCTGTTTGCGAGTCATTGCACCTGAAAATGAAACAAATGTATGTCAGAATTACGAACGGCCATAGTGTAGAAAGTGTTGTGGTGAGCGGTGCATGTGATTTGTGCATCCCATATAACCCCCTAACAGACCAGGGCCCAGAGCTAGGCTCGTCTGTGCTACATCCTTTTCTTGGATTGAAGTGTCCACTTCATCGGTGGCAGAAAAGAATGGTTCTTCGCCGAAATCTTCTTGCATATAGACATCGTCTGGTATGGGGAGCTTGTTTAGTTCCCTAAGCGTTTGCTCATCGGTTAGTTCTTCGGTAATGACGGGATCCGCAGGCGGTGGAGTCTTTGGTGGGGATTGATTCTTAGGAACTGAAGTTTCCCTTTGCCCATCATGTTCGGTTGTTTTAGCTGCCCCGGAAGTTCCCTCTCCTCCAGCCTGGGGCACATATTTATAAGGCTTGTCCTTGCCAATTCGAATCTTATATCCAGAAGACGGTGTTTATGAAGATTCTCGTCGGAGAGGCATTGCCTTATTTTTAAAAAATCTGATTCGCTTTTGAGAAGAGGAGACAATCGGTTTTGATACACCGAACCTGTTGTCTTGGAGAAGGTATGATCTGTATGAAGAAAAGAAACACATTAACATTCTGATTATCTAGTCAAGTCGCTAATCTGGAGACTTGAAACTCACTTGCTTTAAGCCACTTTCGTGCGCATCCCACCTGCTGCTTTATGTAGAACCAATCAGCTTTAGGATCCCCGATGTTTCTGTAACCATCAGTCACAACCTTCCTGTTCACTATTGACTCAAAGTAGGAGATATTTGGAGTTGCCTTGGAACGATGCTTGAAAAGGTAGTAGAACTTTAAATCTTTAAAGGTGAACTCGGTCTTCAGAATCTCTGGATACGCGACAGATAACGTGTACAGAGCAGCATAAGCATTGGGATGAAGCTACATTGGAGCAATATGTAATCGACGTAAGGTTTCCACGACAATTGGCGGAAACGCAGGGATAGCGCCTACCATATACATCAATCTACTGATGGTCATGTGCCCAGCTGGGGAAGAATTGGGTCTGTCGTCCTTCCCCGGAGACTTAACATCATCTCGAGATATTCCATGTTTCAAGCATAGTTTCTGAAGCTTTGCGTCGTCCAATTTGGAAGCCAGACAATCGTTAAACTTTTCTATATCTTCGGCTCCCGGAAGCTCATCAGGAGCCCGGTCATCCCCCTCCTTGGAGGATGTATCATCTGTAGATGTCGATTCTGCACCAGATTCTGCTTTTTAGTCAGGATCAGATTTATCCTGATATGAAGTTGTGGGAAGCACATCAGACTTGGGTTGCATTGATGCCTCTGGTTCAGTAGCTCTCTCTGACGTGTCAGTTACCTGTTTATCTGACATATCTGTGTCGGCATGTATAACAAGTTAGAATATAGCTACCCTTACCCCCCGTGTGAGCAAGTGTCGGTGTGTGCTTGTGCGTGCATTAAAGAAAAGCGCGAAGGTCAACAAAATCATTGAGACATTGGTCGTTGTATGCTGTTAAGTTATGCGTTTGGTCAGTCCAGAAAGTCCATCATGAAGGCTCTAACCTAACTGTCCATTGATGTACTGGAATTATGTTGCACTACTTATTTTACAAGATCGTTGGATCGTTCATTTTTTGGTTCGTGATACCCCTTCGGATCGCGAGCTGGGGTTCGGATCGTGGCGTATCCCTGGGATCGCGAAGCAAGCACGGATCAGCAGCGGAGGCGCTAACTCACGGAAGTGTTCCGGATCGGGTCGATATGAGTTTGCAGCGATCCGTTCCCTCGTCACATCACCACGATCCGCTACTTGCTCTTCTTCTTCCCTTTTACTTCCACCACGAACCGCTCCCTTGCCTCAAACACGACCCGATTCGATACGAGACTTCACACCATAACTTCCCCTCTGATCTTCGCATCACCACGAACCGATGCCTCGAGCACGATCCGACCTGTCAATCTAACCCCATCCACGCATCGATCGTGCCATTCTCTTCCTCCTTCTTCTTCCTCGTCTCCCTCCTTCACCTCCGAACTCAGACAGTAAAACCCATCCCAACCTCACCACTCTCTCCTCTTAAATCGATGAAATCGGAAAGAAGCAAAAAGGGAGATGTGTTAAAACTTTGATATAATGAATTACCTATTGTATCTAACTAAGAATTACCTATTGTATCTAACTAAAAATCGGTGGAGGAAATTGCTAATTAGGGCTTGAAAAGGTTGGAAGAACTGATGGCGGCGCTACCGGAAAGGAGAAGAAAGATGAAAGAGGTAGGAGGCCTGGTTTATATACAGAAAGCGTTGGCCCTTCGTATCCCATTTCTTGTCTTATCCGAACCGAACGGGCCGCGAGCTGAAGCCCATCGCGATTCGTGACGAAGCCCGCTTCACCAACCGAAGCCCACCACGTTCCGAAGAAAAGCCTGTTGCGCTCCGTGAATAAACCCGAATGCTCACCAAAAACTCGGAATGAACAGTTCACCCCTCGGATCGTGACATGAATATGCGATCCGAGCTGATGAGTCATGGACAGAAACGAAAACTCAGAGAAATTTGCAAAAAATGTAAAAGTTTACCCGACAAATTGGAGAATGAAGTCTTCAAAGATTCCAGAAATAAGAATTGCCCAATGAACGAAGAAATGATGGACGGGTTATACTGATATTTATAGCGGTCAAAGAACGCAACTTTCCGGAGTAACACGGCATTTCAGACAGATGCGACCATTGACTCATACCATTCGGTGAAAAGATATCGCTGCAATTTCGAAGCATGCTCCATCCTTGATAAAACATACTTCGAGGGGGCAAAATGTTGGCTTGCTTTTTGACCAAGCCACCAAGGTTCACACACGAGAAGAGAGTGTAAAGCTTCACGCCTTTAATCCAGAGAAAACTCAATTGCGGTCATTCACCAGCTTTCGGATCGCCACGCCCCCATCGGATCGCCACGAGCTTGTGCGAACCGATCCGTCCACCTTATCGCGACCCGATTCGGTCTGAGCCCAGAAGACGCAACGACTACCACAAATCGGTCTTCAGCGATCCGAGATGCATGGATCCAGCGACACCTGTCCACAACTGTCATATTGACCAATTCTTCCTCATTGCTCGATCCGATCCGATATTCTCCGGATCTACGCCACGTGTGACCACGATCCGCCTGACAGAATCAGCTATAAATAGCCCAGAGATTGGCATTTTTCAGGATCTTTTGGCAGTTCTAAGTACTGAATCCACCATTACTGTCATACCACAATTTCTTATCAGTTTTACTTCGAGATTACTGAGAGAAATCATAAGCGTAAGGGTGAGTTTGAGAGAAATTATTGTTTGTACTAACATTCAAAGTATAATCAGTAACATATAAAGTGGACGTAGGCTCGTTAACGCCGAACCACTATAAATCTTGTGTGTTTTCTGCTTTTTCCTCATTTTTCAGTTATAATCCTCTATGAATCAGAACAATTTGGGTGTTAGGTCCAAATTTAGATCTAACACTTACCATCTCAAATCGGCCCAACTACCACTGAAAGCCCCTTACCCACGTTAAACAGTACACCATCTTCCCAAATTGAGAAAAAGAAATCCGTCCCTCCAAAATGAACAGCTTCTTCTCCAAATCCTTAACTCAGCTTCTACCTCAAGTACCCTTATTTATTTACCAACATAAAAACAGTCTCCACCGCCCACGTTCCTTTCACCCACGGTTTCTGCAACCGACCAGTAAACCAACGCCACTTTTTGCGTTAATCATCTGGTATTAACCCTTTCTTCCTATTTAGTAAAACACGTACCCAGTCCCTATAGCTTCCCAGAAAACTATATGTTCCATCTTCATTACCATTACCAAATTCTTTAGCTCCCCTTCCTCAACGTCTCCACTTTAATCACCCCCTCCCCCCACCCACCCAAAAAAAAAATATCATGCAATGGTCCAGAATTATAAACACGGCATCTATCACTCCTTTGAACTTCCGTTCCTTCCCCTCTGAATAAAAACAGCGAACCAAGTTAACACTTAACAATACTCCCCATGCATTCCAGTCACGTAACCGACCCCCCTCTACCTCACTTAGTCACGCAAGTTTCCATGATCCCTTTCTTTTTCCAAAAGATTTCGAACCCGCTGTTTTGCTCCTCCTTCTCTGTTTGTACGCAATCGCTACAGTACACCTAACGAACGGTTTCTTCATTGATCCTACCTAAAGTCGCCCACGTGTTTGCCACTTCACTTCGCCTACGTCCCCATCCTCCTCACGTCGTGCTACAACGAACTGTTTTTGCTTTACACGATTTGTATTTCATTTTGCATGAAGAACAGACGAGAGAGAAAGTTGGAATTTTCTTGGAATGTTTGCTCACGATTTGAAAGAAAATAAGATCGCGGGGTGTTATGTATTTTGCTGGAAAGAAGGATATAAAAGTATGAAGCTACCGAGTTATATATACATGAGCAGATACTTAGAATTAAGTAATGCACAGTGTAGGGATCTCAACGTACGGTGTGATGTGAGTACACATCCCAGGCTTTTAAATTTGAAGTAGGTCTGCATGAATTGATGTGTCGAAGACTTAGATTAGGGTAGTTCTTAGGCTTGCAGTGCTTGACAAGAGGGTGGGTGATGTTTGAAAAGAAGTCCAAAAATGCTTAGCAACTAAGGAAACACGATATATATATATATATATATATATATATATATATATATATATATATATATTCTCTTATGCTTGTTCCAGACCATAAGCATGTTCCCATTCGATTGAAGTTTTTAAAGTAGAGTTTTGATTTCCAGGAGCAGCGCTCTATTACAAAGATTCATACATTTGTATTTGTTTTAAGTTATAAAAGTTTGCATATCCCGCTACATACAATTATATTCATGTATGAGCGCTAAAGACCGAAATAGATATGCTGTTATGATGAGCAATGTGCCACGATCATAGAACGATAATAAAGTAGACAAGTTATCTTATTATATAAAATTCCAGAAACGCTGATTAGGGGTGCAAAATACGTTAACCGCAAAATAACTTATTTTCCAAAATAAAAATTACAGAAAAATTCTATAAATTTAACTATAAATACGTCTCGAAAATCTTGTCCAAATTCAAAACTGATATTTAATTATATTTAAATAAATCGTTATAGCTTATAAACGATTCTATAGCGACTATTTGAATATTTGATTTGGATATAACTTACAATCTATAAGCCGAAATCTCAATTTTTCACTTTTATTAGAAAAATATGGTCTAATAGATTCAAATGTTTCTTCTTTCGTAGAATTCCAATTTAAAACGGATTATGTATATTCACTTGAAGTTCAAAACTCAATATTACGAACTGCCTCGACATTACGAGCTCGATTATAATTTATATTATAATTAATACGTTCAACCGTCGTTTAAATAATATATTCATTATTATAATTGGAATATAAACTAAGTTAAATCTATTAAATTATCCAATTCACTCGATATTGCCAATTCAGCTATTTCCGACCATTTCGGAAAAATAAATTTTATTGTTCCATAATTTATATTAATTAAATATAAATCAGAATTTTTTAAATATTTGAATTCCAACTATTTAAATTACCAAACCCATATATTATAATAATTAAATAAATTGATTATTAAATCATGAAAATTCTGGGACGTTATAGATAAAAACTGAGATGAATTAAGCTTCTTAGTACAGATTACCTATTATAGACTGAGTTAGAATAGAGATTTCCCTTTTAATTTTAGTTTTAGAGCTAGAGAATTAACTAGTAGGAGAAGAAGCCATTAAATGTTGATTTTTTGAAGAAAGAGGAATTTGTTTCTCAGAAGTATAAAGTACGTTGTTTTCTAGAGAATTCTCTAATCCTCTTTCTCAATGAAGCCCGTTAAACCTTATATAAAAGATTAACCCAAAGTTTAGTCTTAAGGAGGGTAATCGCGGCCTTTTGTCTATATTTACACAACTTTTTAAGTGTTTTCTTCACAAATGACAAAGGTTACTTCTAACTTTCAAAATTTATCCAAAGTCTCAACTAGAAAAATAATCAAAATACATTTTACATGTTTTTAAACACTTTTAACATTATATTTTCACTAGATTTGCGCAAATTTTACATCTTACATAAAAATAGACATTTAGGCTTAATTTACACAAGAACGGGCACAAACACTAATTAGAAATATCGTAAACACTTCCTCATAAAAGACGGGGTACACGTTTTACACTTCCAAAATCAATAAGAAAGGGTTAAATCAAAACTCCAAGGTGGATAAGCTAAGAGATAGTAAGTGGCTTTCTAATGTGGCGCCAATTTCATATTCCTTAAATAGCATAATGCTTCACGAAGGATGGAGATAAAACATCTAACAAATATCAAGACACCTCCTAAGGGGTTTGTGTAGGGTTTAAGGTGACTTGATTCCTTTTCCCTATGCAATCAAAAGATATACCATCTCAAGAGCTTCACCAAAAAAATAGGGATTTCATGCATATACTCCCAGCCAGACTCAATTCAATGAATATAGATCGAATACGGAATTCCTAAGTAAAGTTTCGGCATGAGCTATGTCAATAAGCAAAAGAACAACCAAAGATGTTGTAGATCTCAATATGAAGATGATGGTTTTCACAGGAACATAGGATTAATAACAATGCAACTGCTAGGTCTACCACAACACGATCCAAAAGCTTACATAAAAAGGCTAAATCATGGAAGAATGACAAAAGAAATTTAAACTTCGACACTCAATACGACAACATTCATGAATTACTAGCGCATCTCCAACACAACCAATGCAAGATTGGACATTCAGAAATCTTACGATTTCCCATTCCAGATGGAACAAGAAATGGAGTCTGGTCGGATAAGATTTGAAAGGAAAATAAAATCCAAAGGTAGCCACTCTATCCTTTCACGGAGGCAACAGAAAGCACCAATACTAAAATTCTGCAACTTAATGTTACGGATCCAGTCTTACACGGTTGGATAAGAATACATAGTCAGGGTATAGTCCTAAAGCATCAACACCAAGAACAAGAGAATCCAAGGGAGCTTCCAAGTATTAATTCACTTTTATTCCCAAAACTATTATTGATTAATTTCACAATCATTTTTTAGTTACACTTCAAATTTGTATATTAAGAAAATACATACTTCGTTTTAAAACATCAATAATTAATTATTCCCCATTTATAAGAGATGACAAAAATCATTACTCTTTGATTTTAATAAATCCTTTATTTTCAAAGCTACATCATCTCCATTCTAAATCATAGATTTATATATATAACTAAAAAATTTATGATTCAAGTTTCACCAGTTTCACTTTAAAAATTAAAGGGTGTTGTTATTGACACTCCAACTATTGTTAAGGGGGGGTCATTTTTAAAAAACACTCCACTTTTTGAAAATTGTTAAGGGGCTACACAAACATATTATTTCACACTACTCAATATTCCCTGATTGCCCCTTCAAATTAGATTAAAAAAAACTTATTCGACAAGGGAAACCGAATTAAAATAAGCAGTTCATCACCACTGCACCGAATGTAGCCCGTAATCAATTATGTATGTATTCGACAGTGATATGTCCAAAATTAATAATCATTTCGGTGCATTGCCTTCGTAATTATAAAATTCGACATATTTATGTCGACAAAAAAAAAATAGTTTGACCATATTCCTCCGAAAACGCTTATCTTGTAGGATTTAAAAAAAAAATCGATATATATGCGAATTGAAAAAAAATTACTATGGCCCTTGCAATATTTGTTAAGATAAAATTACCTTTATTTGTTAAGGTGCTAAATGGGTAATAAGGTAAAATTACCTTTATTTGTTAAGGGGCTACTTTCCTCATTGGTACTCCCCTTAACAATTTTTGAAAAAATAAAAAATTGGCTCTCCCTTAACAATATTTGGAGTGTCAATAACAATGCCCAAATTAAACTACTTAATATTACCAGAAATCCATACCTCAAATCTTATTCAAATTCAAATCTTACATAACTCTTTATAATCCTAATGTCACCTAGTTGGAAAAAAAAATATAAAAGACACTCTTATAATGTTTAAAATTTATATTGATTATTTTTCATTTCAACAATGCTTTATAAGTCATTCTGGAACCCCTATCGACCTAAGGCGTCCATTGTCTCGACCGGAATTCTTAAACTACGTTTAGACACACGGACACAATCAACAACCACCACAAAATACTTAATACTTTTTAATTTTAAATCAATCCAGATTATTACCTTACCTTTAATATCCTTATTATTAAAGAAAGTATTTCAAAATATTTCATAAGGTATATTGATTATTGTGCTCAGTCGTAACAATCAACTTATTTCCACTGCGCTCTGATTAATTAAGATTATTTACTTATTAGTATTCAATATTAGTTGTATAAGAAAGAATGCAACCAACTCGATAACATAAATCGAGTGGTTGGATTCACGACACGAGATGACACAAATAGGAATAAATCATAAATATTCCAAAGGGTAAGGCTAAGAATTTACCATGCCTTTACGAAATTCAACGAGAATATAAGGCTGGTTTAAACCCTTATTCAAAGTCTTAAAGTATAAAATAGTTCAAGTAATTCGAATAAGGTAACCAGTGAAATCTCCAAATTCAACAACATAAAACATGAAACAAGAATCAGTTATAGAAGGACATGCAGTCCGTAAGGTAGGAAATCCGCATGGAAAGTCCCACACATACCCATATCATACACACACCACGTCATCTATAAGGGGCGTGTGGTCACATAACAACCTCCTTTTTCCAACATCACAAATAACAAGGAAATAGGATGGGAATTGTTTTAAAAAGGAACTACCAATATGCCATAACCCAACAATCTTGAAATCAAAAATTTCTACACATAGTCAAGGGATAGAATAAATTCAAAACAAGGAATACTAAGGAAATCCATTTTTTGACGTATTCCATTAAAACAATTCAACGAAACACAAAAGTAGTTAAAGACGTGACAATGACCACTTAGGTCGGGTATGATGTTTGTATTAATATTGTACAATGATGTATCGTAAGGTGTATGTTGTTCTATATATTATATCCGTTGTTCTGAACCTTGTTTTGATACCAAGTTGTAACGCCCCACCTCGAGACCTATATTAGCAAAGAGTATTAACTAGTAATGTTGTCTTCTAATACGGAGAATAGGGCATAATAGGGACCACCATCCGTAATATTGTATTGAATAAGTATTAAACATGTCATTTCTTTCACATATATCGACATATCTAATTCTTACCCTATACACTACTACAGTGGCTTCAAGACCTATTCAAAACTAAACGCAGTATAATTTCAAACATAGAATACAGAACAACGGACATAGATATACATATATACATATACATCTTGCACAATACATCATACATCTAGAAGTTTGATAGTCCGTACACAAAATATACATATATGTACATCAAAACTCCCCACACAAAATATATACATCGTCATGTCCATAAGAACTACATAAGATGGAAGCCAAAAACTATGCGATCTCCAAAAAGGATGAAGCAATATATCCAAGTGAACAACTAACAATGAAGTAGATAAACCTAACCAACAATTCGGTATGACCCGAGGAACACACACGGTTCAGTCTAACTTGAAACAGATAATTAGTATAAATATAGTAGTAAATGAAGCACAAAGGGTAATATTCCTTTAGGTCATAAAGGAATGAGATGGCATAATATACTACAAGGTTAAATTCCAATAAAGAATTAAAAGGAATAATTTTTGAAGTTGACAAGATAAAAACACAAAACCACAAAAACAAGAATTTAGCAAAATCACTAAACCACAGAGAGTCATAGAATCACAAAACTCTGATAAGAGTTAAAAAATCACAAATGGAATCTTAATAGTCACAAATTAAACACAAAACCACAGACTATGGATCCATCATAGAGTGGATAGCCGAAGCTATGCATGCACGTGTTGTCACACAGGATGGCTGAAAGCCATAGCCAGTACTATATCACACAGAAGGGTACCCGGTTGACCTGAAGGTCCATAGAGTTCACACATGATTTCACATAGGATTGACCCGAAGGTACAAAATGAGTTCACACAGGATTGACCCGAAGGTCTAGTACTGGCAGTCACACAGGAATGTCTCACAGACCCTCAGATAGTAACCCAAAAGCGATAATCGTGCGTCCATACCATACGATATCACTTAACAGTTCACATATTGTAAGTTAGATTCACACTACTAAAAAACCGACAAGAAATCACAAAACATTGGGTATCATAAAGGGTCACAAAGCTCACTTGTAAACACTGAGACATTACAAAACACTGGATATCACAAAGGGCCATAATGGTTACGGGTAAACATAGAGATTATTACTCTAATTGGACAGATCTGGGATTAAACAACGCCGTATGGCGTCACGTCCCATACCGCGGGGTTTGCGACATTATTCGATAACCAACACGCTTGCTCGAAGTGTGCAATAAGTGTAGTTTTAATTTAAAATCATATTTCGCGAAAATAATTTGAAAGAAGAGTTCATTGGAAATCTTTGAAAACCCGATTAGCATATAAATACTTACTCAAATAATATCATTAATATGTCCAAACATTTATTGAAACCATGCTTATTTCCAAAAATATATTTCCTTTCCAAAAAAATTCGAAAACGGTTTATTAAACCGTGTAGTGTTCACAAAAATGTACGAAATATCTCCATGATTTCGTTTACACAAAACCATGGAGAAACACTAGAAAACAACAAGAAATACTACTTTTTTATGTTGAAACAATCATATAATCCATACAAGATTTCACTAACATTCTACTCCATGAAATGATGTTATATTTACACTTGAAACATGCTTGAAAACTTCACAAACTAACCCTGAAAAGGCCACAAGATCGCACAAAACAACACGAGAACTCACAAAAAAACAGAAAGGATTACCTGGGCAATTTTGATCAAGTTAGCTTCAAAAACAAAGAAAACTCAAAAGATGAAACTTGTAGATCATGTTCCAAGCTTTTCAGAACATACAAAATAATAAAATTCTGATAAGAAACAAAAAAGTTATGCACAATTTTGTTTCAGATGCAACAAATAGTTACTGTCGATTTTGTTCTCGTGACAGTCATATAAAAGCATGAATTGAGTAGTTTATTGACAGAATCATGGAAAATTCGAAACATGAAACTTGTAGATCATGTTCTAAGCTTTCCAGTACATCAAAAATAATCGAATTCCAATAAAAACGAAAAAGTTATGCACAATTTCGTTTCAGATATAAGGAATTGCTACTGTCGAATTTGTTCATAGGACAATCTTATAAAAGCACGAAATTGAATATGATATTGGCAGAATCATGAAAAACTCAAAATATGAAACTTGTATATCATGTTCTAAGATTTCCAGAGCATCCAAAATAATCGAATTTCGATAGGAAACGAAAAAGTTATGCATAATTTCGTTTCAGAAACAATGAATTGCTACTGTCGAATTTGTTCTCAAGACAGTCATATAAAAGAAAGAAATTGAATATGTTATCGGTGGAATCATGGAAAACTCAAAACATGAAACTTATAGATCATGTTCTAAGATTTCCAGAACATCTAAAATAATCAAATTCTGATAAGAAACGAAAAAGTTATGTACAACAAATAGCTACTATCGATTTTGTTCTCAGAACAGTCATGTAAAAGCACGAAATTGAATATGTTATTGGTATAATCATGGAAAACTCAAAACATAAAACTTGTAGATCACGTTCTAAGCTTTCCAGAATGTCCAATATAATCGAACTCCGATAAGAAACAAAAACGTTATGCATAAATTTGTTTCAGATATTGTACACATTTGTAACTCAAAAACACACAAAAGTAAACTTATGTAACATGCAAATTTTTTCTTATAATTTCATATAATTTTTTTTTACTGAATCAAGTTAGAAGAGTGAGGAACCCTCACCTTTGTTTGAAGTGATAATTTGGAGAAGAAAGCTTGAGGTTTGACTAAAAGTTGGACCTTTTGTGCTCTCTATTTGGTTACAACACTTGTAGATTAATCTATTGAAACATGCAGAAGATTTACGAAAATTAATTCTCAACTTGAAACAAATGAGATCGAAACTGAGATGAATTAAGCTTCTTATTATAGATTACCTGTTATAGATTGAGTTAGAATGGAGATTTCCCTTTTAATTTTAGTTTTAGAGCTAGAGAATTAACTAGTAGGAGAAGAAGCCATGAAATGTTGATTGTTTGAAGAAAGAGGAGGAATTTATTTCTCAGAAGAATGAAGTACGTTGTTTTCTAGAGAATTCTCTAATCCAATTTCTTAATGGAGTCCATTAAACCCTATCTAGAGGATTAACCCAAAGTTTAGTCTTAAGGAGGGTAATTAAGGTCTTTTGTCTATATTTACACAACTTTTTAAGTGTTTTCTTCACAAATGACACAAGTTTACTTCTAACTTTCAAAATTTATCCAAAGTCTCAACTAGAGAAATAATCGAAATACATTTTACATGTTTTTAAACACTTTTAACACTATATTTTCACTAGATTTTTGCAAATTTTGTATCTTACATAAAAATAGACATTTAGGCTTAATTTATACAAGGACGGACACGTTTAGAAATTTAATCGTTTCAAACACACAATTTTACCACACTTAAATTTTTGACCTCAAAATTATTATTTAATTGACACTCTTTGAATATTTTAAAGCCTCTTGACACTTAAAATTTACCATTTACAGCAAATTTTACACTTTACTCAAAATTTAAACATAACTTATTTAAATTTTTGCATTACACCTAATTTAAATACCATAAATCACCCAACAAACACCAAGTACTCATTTTCTAAGTTTTACTAACATTTCCAACAGAAATTTACATTTTTGACATTTTACACAACAAATACAAATCTCCAAAACTATTGAAATGTCATAACCCAAATACATTTGGAACGTAAATTACAAAATGAACATTTCAAACAAAATTTTACTTAACGCTACACTTTTATATTTAATTCTAATATAAATTTCTCAAAACTAACTTAACACACAAACTTATCATTAAATCTGTTAAACTATATTGCTTTGTACACAAATCTCCAAAACCTATATTTTTACAAGATTATCCACAACATTATATTTCAAGTCTTTATTTTAAATTTACAAAATGTTAAACTACTTATTAAACATAT
The DNA here is from genome assembly GCA_030737875.1 of Allium sativum. Classification (NCBI taxonomy): domain Eukaryota; kingdom Viridiplantae; phylum Streptophyta; class Magnoliopsida; order Asparagales; family Amaryllidaceae; genus Allium; species Allium sativum. The sequence goes on from CM060912.1 coordinate 9,310,957, forward strand.
ATTTTTGGATCAAAAATATATTCCTAACACATGGTATTGGAAAAAAAATCTTGAATCCCACTAAATTGATTTAACACAACCCAATCTACAATTTTCTCAATATTCAGAAATTTACACCAATATTCAACAAAACCACATTTTCCTATTTAATAATCCCCAAGACTCGAATTAATCACCAAATGATTAATTACGTACCTTGCCACAATAATTCCAAGACACACACACACACATATATATATATATATATATATATATATATATATATATATATGTGTGTGTGTGTGTGTGTGTGTGTGTGTGTATGTATGTATGTATGTATATTGAAACACCAACTTAAATGATTAAGCTAAAATTATCAATTAAACTGACAAATTCACTTAAGTACCACCTTAATATTTATTTATAAGTTATTAATATTTGTAACAGGTAATCAACAATAACTAGATTATTACATGGACTGTTGCAACAAGAATGTGAGTCAATTGTGGACACAAGGATGGGCATCACATCCTCGTCCACAACCAACTTAAGTGAGGAAAACTCGCTGCTTGTATCAGAGGGGAAGTGCATGAGAGAGTGCACTACCTGTAACACCCCGCCTCCGCTAGGGTCACTCGCAAAGGAATGCACTAGCTTTAGAGGGGCATTATTGGTAAACATGCACAGAAATATCACAAGACAGAACATATAGAATAGCGGAAGTAAAATCAAACTTTCATAACATGAGTAAATAAGGTCTAAAGCCTTTTACATCAGAGTACATCAAAACCTGTCTTGCAATAGTAAAGAAGCATAAAGACATTTTCATAAATTATTCCCCAAGTAAAAACAGTAAAGTAGCCATAGCCAAGAAAAGTCCAAGCCATCCATGATGACCTTCAAGAAGAAGAAGTCCGAACTAAACAGCATTGTTTCCTCCCTGTAACCTGGAGGGGGGGGGGGAACGGAAGAAAAGAGGCGAAACCAAACGGGTCAGTCAAAAAGACTGAGTAAGTCCTATCTACTTCCAGTATAAAAACAGGTAAAGGTAACATGACATGCATAAACTGAAAGTAAACATAAGGATAACTACAAGATAGATAAACCAGGGTAGCCGGTTGAACTACTGTGGCAAAGTAAACTAAGGTATCATGATAAACTACGGTGTCATGATAAGTCAAGGTATCACATCGTCAGATTTCTATCGAGTACATTATCCCAAGGTATCCACCCCGTCTAACATCCCACGGTATCTATTATGTATATTCTTCTTAGTCCTAACATGTATATTTGCTCTGCACCTCTCGTACTAGTACCCCTACCCGCGTCATGTGTTAACCATGAATGTCCCTTGCTCAAAGTCGTGTAATGGTCCATGTCAACCTAGTATATCGCATATATAGGTTACTCAAATCATATGTTTCTTTCCATGTATATAAGTTCAGTCCTTTGTCGTACCTCGTACGGGCTTCCTCATGTCGTATTATCCTTGAATTCGTTTGGACTGTCACCCTTGTCCTAGCTAGGCTCTTCCATATGAATCATCGTTTGAACTACTAGGACTTACGCCACCTAGCACCACTAGGGATTACGCTTACCTATTGCACGCTTTCGTATTTCGGTTTGGGTTAAACCACCTAGGCCACTAGGGATTACGCTAACCCTCAACCGCGCCCTTTTTCCCACGCATTCATCGTGAATCATTTTTCTATAACTGTATGCACATGTATCACATCGTGCCATCCGAGTCCTGTCACAGGGCAAACCAAGAAATACAGGACTCGGTCGGGAGCTTTAGATTTATCTGCCGATGCAGATACTAAGGTCTGCTTTTCTACACGTGGCTATGGTCCCACGAGACCCCTCCCTCAACTAGTGAAAGGCAACACAAGAGAAAATCTTGTATGAGAACTACACTCCGGCCAGCCCACATCCTACGGCCTACCTCACCCATAATTAGATAGCAAATCATGGTCTGTTGGGTGTTCCCTGCCTTTCCGTACGTACACGCTTGACTCAAGATGGTAGATGATCGACGAACTTGCTATCTCGGGCACCTTATGTATTCGTCGACTCACTGCTATCCACCCCAGTCTTTAGGTCGCTCGCATAGCAACCAAGGCATATTCTTGGTTCTTCTACCGCAGACCTCAACCTCTCGTGAGCCTAGTATAATGACCTGGCAGCTCACAGAGGGATCCCAAGAATATCCTCACGTTCCCCGAAGCCGCTGCTTCGTTACCCAGTTCGTTGGAGCCTTTATCTAAATCAGATAGCCTGCTCCTACACGCATACTTAAACGTTGACCTAACGTATCGGGTTACTAATCTATCTGAGAAATGGTCCAAATTTCCTTGACTAAGAATTATTACTTAGTTTCCCTTAACTAAGGTTTACCACTTAGCCTTATTTCCATAATCCTTGTTAACTATGGTTATTTACCTAATCCTCCGAATTAGGGCTTATCTAATGGGTTATAAGTGTCACTTAAGTTCATAACTTAGCCCGTCTACAAACCATGTCAAAATTGGCTAAGTATACAAGTCCAAGACTTAACCCTACAAACCATGTAAGTATATCAAGGAATCCATGACTTAACCTCGTCTAATTATCATTTTAGATTGGTTAATTATATAAATTAACTTGACCTTGTCATCAAATCGGTCAAGCGTATTCAAGTGATTCGTGACTTAGCCTTATCATGTTTTCACGTTAGATTGGTTAAGTATAGATTAACTTAACCTCATCAAATTAACGAGTTAGATTGGTTAAGTATAGGTCACTTAACCTCATCAAATCATCGTGTTAAATTAGTTAAGTGTTTAACTTAACCCCATTAAATTACCAAGTTGGATTAATTAAGTCTAGGCTAACTTAACCCCATCCGATTACCATGTTTAGATTAGTTAAGCCTAATCTTAACCCCATCCATTAACTGTATTATACGGTTAAGTGTCATTAAGAAAATTTACTTAACCTTATCACGTTATCGTGTTGAATTGATTAAGTGTTGGTTAACTTAATCCCGTCCACTAGTCGTATAAAAATGGTCAAGTGTCATTAGGCAAATCAAGTTACTTAACCTACCCAAGCTTATCATGTTTTGTTAAGTATCATTAGCCTAATCAAATTACTTAACCCATTTGTCCATATCATATTTGGTTAAGCCTCATTAATCAAATTAACTTAACCCTATTATGTGGCATTAATTTAATTAATGCACCCTCAACCTCTCACATTAGACCTTGTTGTGGTTACTAGTTAAGCCGGGCGGGTCCGGGTAGATTTACACCACAACCTAGTCTAACCTCGGGTCTTAAGCGCGACATGACCAACTTCTCACATTGGGTCCTATTGTTTGCAACTACTAGTTAGGCCGGTCGGTTCCGGGTAGTTTTACGTTGCAAACTCAACCCAACCTCGAGTTGGCCATACTCATATTATCTAAGTTCATCATGTTTCCAAAACATGTTACAAGTTTTCGAGCATTTGGGTAGACCTAACTTAATAGGTAAATTCCCAAAGGGTAGACCTAACTTAATAGGTAAATTCCCAAGCTCATGTTTTTATGCATCCTTACATGTCATCTTCCATGTTATCTTTCAAGTCATATTTTCAAGTATAAACACATGTCATCTTCAAGTTAAGATTTTGCGACATGTTCATGTTTATCTAACTACCCAAAATCGTGTTTTCCCAACGCAAGCAAAGCGAGTCAACATAGTAAGGATACTATGTCACATATTGGTCTCAAAACATGCATGATGCCAAAAAGGGCTTGGCTTCCACATGCATAACATCATAAAGGGATTGGCCATAAACATGCATAGTGTCATAAGGTAATTTGGCCACAAACATGCATATTATCAAAAAGGGTTTGGCCATAAACATGCACAACTTAAAAGAGGGGATTGGCCACGAGCATGCATAATCTCATAAAGGATTTGGCCACAAACTTGCATGTTAGCATAAGGGGTTTGGGTTCATAAACATGCATAAGCCCCAAAATCTTGTCTTAGCCAATGTTTCACAAGTAAAGTGGTTCCTAAAGGTTCATGCTAGCATTTCATGCATAAAGATCCAAACTTGCAAGTTAAACTAGGTTATGCATAGCATGAGAGGCATGATTAAGTCACTCACATGGCCTAAGATCATAAATATGAACACAAGAGGCATGGTAAGGTTCATATAGATTCGCATAATCATGTTTAGCCTCATTTTATCCCATGTCAACATTAAAAATACCGTTTTGATCCAAAAGTAGCTAGAACTTACATAGTTAGGCCTAGGGAAAGGAGCATGAATCATCTTGGCTAAGAAAGGTGCCTCCTTTGTAGAAGAATCGTCATGGAACTCGCATAGCAATGTTGATTTGGCCTTGATTTGGTGTAGCAAGCTTGCACCTTTTGATTTGAACTTGATTTGAGTGCATAGGCTCTAGGGATTTGAGATGGAGGCCATGAGAGTAGAAATTTGGCCATAGTTTAGTTACATGAGTGAATAATGAGGGTTTAGGGGTAGGTTTAGGGTCTTTTTATAGAGATTAGGATAGTTTTAGGCCCTAGGATTAAACCTAGATTCAATCCAAGCCATCAAAGCATGTCTTGGGGAAGAAGTCAAGTGTAGGAACCATCTAGGGCCTTTAGATTAAAGATGAACCATGAGAACCATCCAAATGCAAAATCTGCATTTGAGCGAATCGGCCCACGGGTTGACAGCCAAACACCCTGGATTAACCCCTAGTCGACCCAGCGAGCTCGGGTCGACCTCAAAAATGGGCCGGTTCGGTTATTCCCCTCTCCCAATTCGCTGTTTTGAACATTTTTGCATATTTATTTATTTAATTTTCAATTATATATATATATATATATATCAATATATATATATTTCTCTGCGCAACCCATTTCACTTAATTAAGTATACTTTAATTTGGGAATTTTTCGTGAAACTTCGCGAGGCCATATCTTGGTCATACGGACTCCGATTCTCGAAAACTCATACTCTATTTCGCGTATTTTTCCGAGACGAACGCAATGGCATAGCCCGTTTTACTTGATTTAGAATTTAAAATGAAATTCTGCCTTGATTCTCGTTTTAACATGTTACTGAAATACGGGTTGTTACATTCTCCCCACCTTTTAGGATTTCGTCCCCGAAATCTCTAAGTTAGGAAGAACATATCCTACCATCCATCATCCATCTACTCAAACCATCATCCACAAGCAACCATTGTCCTTAGACGACTCCTAATGCTTTATGAATGTATGCAAAACGTGTGTGTACATGTTCCTTAGCTAATGCTAATGATCAGGCCTGAAAAATCTTTTGAATGCAAAAATATGTTTAGTGCTATGAATCCATTATGTATGCAAATAGTCCTAGTCATATACACTATATGCGTGCACAAACATTCAACCATATGCAACATCCGCATGATAACACATTCAATTTCATCCATAAACAAGTATAAATACTCGTGCATATGCAATATGAAATGTGACCGAGTCGAGCTAATATCTAATGTAAATTCGCGCATCCACGAGCAACCACTTGCAACCATTTGCAACCATATCAACCATAACATGTTTCAAATACATGTTTACATCCATAGGGTTCTACCTAAGATTCCTTGAAACAAGGTCGAGAAGATAAACAAGACAAACTCCTTATGGGGTTTGTAACAGAAAATAGGACCGAGAGGATATCCACAAAAGATAGCCTACAAGTAAGCTCTACAGAAACAGGGATCAAGGATATACTCCCAAAAAGAGATATCATGTGCGTATCTAGTCTTTGACCATCAAAGTCGTATTTCCTCGGGCTTACTTCCATTGTGCCTTGACCGCCCTTTAACTTCGCGATTTCGTAGCTTCTTATTTCCTGCTTCCATAACATGAGCTGAAACTCATTTCTTCGTCGCCTCTCGTTCCACTTGCACTTATCCTTTTTCTAGAATACTTGGCGCAAACATGACTACGTACTCATGATCTCATGCAAGCTTTCCAAAATTCACTAGTGAATCTTGGATCTCGTACCACAAGGTATTCCACGTAGAAGAACTTTCTCTTGAAAGTAAACAGATGCCAACCAGGTTATCAAGCGCACTTACTAGGGTGATTTCTATAACCCATGCATAAGTGAAGTAAACCATCCGTCTTATCGGCGAACACCACTCGATCGGGCTTCAAATTTCCAATAAAGGCATCAAGGGATTCTAAGTAACTAGTCATGACAGAACCTCAAAAAGGTTACCCGATACTTCGAGGGCATTACCAAGGCTAGTCAAAAGGTCTAACTACCCTCCTATCAAAACCGAGAGTGGCACCCCCTACTGGATAACCACTTCATCCCTAGAATCCATCCACAGCTTATAAGCATTATTTCCAAACTCAACACTTGGCATAGACATTCCCAAATCCAAACAAGTCATGTATAAATGGACTGATTCTCCAATAGGACTTTGAGACAAAAATGGGATTCTCTATTACGTTAGTACTTAAGGTGCAGAGACTCAACTACCGAAGCGGACTTAAATGATGCGGGGATCAAAACAAAGTCTTGGCGGGATGATAGAAAAGAATAACTAGATCTTCAACAAGGATGTTATCCCCCTACTCAGGTACTCTAGTGAGGGTATACAACGATGATCTTGTCCTTGTCCCACAATACTTAACTATCCGTCCCGTTTCACCATACCAAAGATACTTTCTCGTCATGGGTTTCATTGTTCATCCTTCTCTCTCGTCCTGGGCTGAGCCATACCAACAAGTTGCTCATCCTTAAGCTCGTATCCTTTATCCTCTTCCTCACCATCCTTTCTTATAACGCGGCCACTGGTCTCTCGAGAACCACCTCCATCGTAAGGAAAACACTTTCATAGATAGAAAAGACTAGTCGCAGTTAAAACCACTGTGACTACAGATGGAGGAAAGAAAGGAAAAGAGATTCAATTAAGGAAACAAGGATAGTGCAAATGGCTTTTGGGGAATAGCCTTTTTCTTTTTAAAGAAAATTTTCTTGAAAAATGCTTCTTTATAAACGATTTTCAAATAGTTTTCAGAAGGTCTTTAAAAACTTTTGCCCAGTCTGGTAACCTTCTGCTCTGATACCAAATGTAACACCCCGCCTCCGCTAGGGTCACTCGCAAAGGAATGCACTAGCTTTAGAGGGGCATTATTGGTAAACATGCACAGAAATATCACAAGACAGAACATATAGAATAGCGGAAGTAAAATCAAACTTTCATAACATGAGTAAATAAGGTCTAAAGCCTTTTACATCAGAGTACATCAAAACCTGTCTTGCAATAGTAAAGAAGCATAAAGACATTTTCATAAATTATTCCCCAAGTAAAAACAGTAAAGTAGCCATAGCCAAGAAAAGTCCAAGCCATCCATGATGACCTTCAAGAAGAAGAAGTCCGAACTAAACAGCATTGTTTCCTCCCTGTAACCTGGAGGGGGGGAACGGAAGAAAAGAGGCGAAACCAAACGGGTCAGTCAAAAAGACTGAGTAAGTCCTATCTACTTCCAGTATAAAAACAGGTAAAGGTAACATGACATGCATAAACTGAAAGTAAACATAAGGATAACTACAAGATAGATAAACCAGGGTAGCCGGTTGAACTACTGTGGCAAAGTAAACTAAGGTATCATGATAAACTACGGTGTCATGATAAGTCAAGGTATCACATCGTCAGATTTCTATCGAGTACATTATCCCAAGGTATCCACCCCGTCTAACATCCCACGGTATCTATTATGTATATTCTTCTTAGTCCTAACATGTATATTTGCTCTGCACCTCTCGTACTAGTACCCCTACCCGCGTCATGTGTTAACCATGAATGTCCCTTGCTCAAAGTCGTGTAATGGTCCATGTCAACCTAGTATATCGCATATATAGGTTACTCAAATCATATGTTTCTTTCCATGTATATAAGTTCAGTCCTTTGCCGTACCTCGTACGGGCTTCCTCATGTCGTATTATCCTTGAATTCGTTTGGACTGTCACCCTTGTCCTAGCTAGGCTCTTCCATATGAATCATCGTTTGAACTACTAGGACTTACGCCACCTAGCACCACTAGGGATTACGCTTACCTATTGCACGCTTTCGTATTTCGGTTTGGGTTAAACCACCTAGGCCACTAGGGATTACGCTAACCCTCAACCGCGCCCTTTTTCCCACGCATTCATCGTGAATCATTTTTCTATAACTGTATGCACATGTATCACATCGTGCCATCCGAGTCCTGTCACAGGGAAAACCAAGAAATACAGGACTCGGTCGGGAGCTTTAGATTTATCTGCCGATGCAGATACTAAGGTCTGCTTTTCTACACGTGGCTATGGTCCCACGAGACCCCTCCCTCAACTAGTGAAAGGCAACACAAGAGAAAATCTTGTATGAGAACTACACTCCGGCCAGCCCACATCCTACGGCCTACCTCACCCATAATTAGATAGCAAATCATGGTCTGTTGGGTGTTCCCTGCCTTTCCGTACGTCCACGCTTGACTCAAGATGGTAGATGATCGACGAACTTGCTATCTCGGGCACCTTATGTATTCGTCGACTCACTGCTATCCACCCCAGTCTTTAGGTCGCTCGCATAGCAACCAAGGCATATTCTTGGTTCTTCTACCGCAGACCTCAACCTCTCGTGAGCCTAGTATAATGACCTGGCAGCTCACAGAGGGATCCCAAGAATATCCTCACGTTCCCCGAAGCCGCTGCTTCGTTACCCAGTTCGTTGGAGCCTTTATCTAAATCAGATAGCCTGCTCCTACACGCATACTTAAACGTTGACCTAACGTATCGGGTTACTAATCTATCTGAGAAATGGTCCAAATTTCCTTGACTAAGAATTATTACTTAGTTTCCCTTAACTAAGGTTTACCACTTAGCCTTATTTCCATAATCCTTGTTAACTATGGTTATTTACCTAATCCTCCGAATTAGGGCTTATCTAATGGGTTATAAGTGTCACTTAAGTTCATAACTTAGCCCGTCTACAAACCATGTCAAAATTGGCTAAGTATACAAGTCCAAGACTTAACCCTACAAACCATGTAAGTATATCAAGGAATCCATGACTTAACCTCGTCTAATTATCATTTTAGATTGGTTAATTATATAAATTAACTTGACCTTGTCATCAAATCGGTCAAGCGTATTCAAGTGATTCGTGACTTAGCCTTATCATGTTTTCACGTTAGATTGGTTAAGTATAGATTAACTTAACCTCATCAAATTAACGAGTTAGATTGGTTAAGTATAGGTCACTTAACCTCATCAAATCATCGTGTTAAATTAGTTAAGTGTTTAACTTAACCCCATTAAATTACCAAGTTGGATTAATTAAGTCTAGGCTAACTTAACCCCATCCGATTACCATGTTTAGATTAGTTAAGCCTAATCTTAACCCCATCCATTAACTGTATTATACGGTTAAGTGTCATTAAGAAAATTTACTTAACCTTATCACGTTATCGTGTTGAATTGATTAAGTGTTGGTTAACTTAATCCCGTCCACTAGTCGTATAAAAATGGTCAAGTGTCATTAGGCAAATCAAGTTACTTAACCTACCCAAGCTTATCATGTTTTGTTAAGTATCATTAGCCTAATCAAATTACTTAACCCATTTGTCCATATCATATTTGGTTAAGCCTCATTAATCAAATTAACTTAACCCTATTATGTGGCATTAATTTAATTAATGCACCCTCAACCTCTCACATTAGACCTTGTTGTGGTTACTAGTTAAGCCGGGCGGGTCCGGGTAGATTTACACCACAACCTAGTCTAACCTCGGGTCTTAAGCGCGACATGACCAACTTCTCACATTGGGTCCTATTGTTTGCAACTACTAGTTAGGCCGGTCGGTTCCGGGTAGTTTTACGTTGCAAACTCAACCCAACCTCGAGTTGGCCATACTCATATTATCTAAGTTCATCATGTTTCCAAAACATGTTACAAGTTTTCGAGCATTTGGGTAGACCTAACTTAATAGGTAAATTCCCAAAGGGTAGACCTAACTTAATAGGTAAATTCCCAAGCTCATGTTTTTATGCATCCTTACATGTCATCTTCCATGTTATCTTTCAAGTCATATTTTCAAGTATAAACACATGTCATCTTCAAGTTAAGATTTTGCGACATGTTCATGTTTATCTAACTACCCAAAATCGTGTTTTCCCAACGCAAGCAAAGCGAGTCAACATAGTAAGGATACTATGTCACATATTGGTCTCAAAACATGCATGATGCCAAAAAGGGCTTGGCTTCCACATGCATAACATCATAAAGGGATTGGCCATAAACATGCATAGTGTCATAAGGTAATTTGGCCACAAACATGCATATTATCAAAAAGGGTTTGGCCATAAACATGCACAACTTAAAAGAGGGGATTGGCCACGAGCATGCATAATCTCATAAAGGATTTGGCCACAAACTTGCATGTTAGCATAAGGGGTTTGGGTTCATAAACATGCATAAGCCCCAAAATCTTGTCTTAGCCAATGTTTCACAAGTAAAGTGGTTCCTAAAGGTTCATGCTAGCATTTCATGCATAAAGATCCAAACTTGCAAGTTAAACTAGGTTATGCATAGCATGAGAGGCATGATTAAGTCACTCACATGGCCTAAGATCATAAATATGAACACAAGAGGCATGGTAAGGTTCATATAGATTCGCATAATCATGTTTAGCCTCATTTTATCCCATGTCAACATTAAAAATACCGTTTTGATCCAAAAGTAGCTAGAACTTACATAGTTAGGCCTAGGGAAAGGAGCATGAATCATCTTGGCTAAGAAAGGTGCCTCCTTTGTAGAAGAATCGTCATGGAACTCGCATAGCAATGTTGATTTGGCCTTGATTTGGTGTAGCAAGCTTGCACCTTTTGATTTGAACTTGATTTGAGTGCATAGGCTCTAGGGATTTGAGATGGAGGCCATGAGAGTAGAAATTTGGCCATAGTTTAGTTACATGAGTGAATAATGAGGGTTTAGGGGTAGGTTTAGGGTCTTTTTATAGAGATTAGGATAGTTTTAGGCCCTAGGATTAAACCTAGATTCAATCCAAGCCATCAAAGCATGTCTTGGGGAAGAAGTCAAGTGTAGGAACCATCTAGGGCCTTTAGATTAAAGATGAACCATGAGAACCATCCAAATGCAAAATCTGCATTTGAGCGAATCGGCCCACGGGTTGACAGCCAAACACCCTGGATTAACCCCTAGTCGACCCAGCGAGCTCGGGTCGACCTCAAAAATGGGCCGGTTCGGTTATTCCCCTCTCCCAATTCGCTGTTTTGAACATTTTTGCATATTTATTTATTTAATTTTCAATTATATATATATATATATATATATATCAATATATATATATTTCTCTGCGCAACCCATTTCACTTAATTAAGTATACTTTAATTTGGGAATTTTTCGTGAAACTTCGCGAGGCCATATCTTGGTCATACGGACTCCGATTCTCGAAAACTCATACTCTATTTCGCGTATTTTTCCGAGACGAACGCAATGGCATAGCCCGTTTTACTTGATTTAGAATTTAAAATGAAATTCTGCCTTGATTCTCGTTTTAACATGTTACTGAAATACGGGTTGTTACACTACCGCTTGGAGCCATTGGGGAAGCAGGCTCGCATGGACGAGAAGAGAGAGTCGAGGAGCAGACAGAGGCTGCATGGGCTCGACGACGTGATCCCTTATGAGGTCAAACATACTGCCGCAAACCCACAACATCAACCAAAGAAGGCCGATCGGCCTTATGTGAAGAGTAACAAGAAATCATCTTAGGGAGAAAATGGATCGGTGGAAACACATTGACCACAACAGCAATATAAGTAGAAGGCACAACAGGGAGAACTGAGAAACTTCCATTTCGACAAAACCACAAGGCACTACAATTGCCAAAGGATGACAGTAACCAGAAAAATCTTAATATACAAAACTGGAAGGCATAATTTCCATAACCACCTACACTAGATGTACAAATCGATGTTGCACTAAAGCCACATAATCCAACAAAGTGGTCACCTTTACCAAAACCTTTTTGGAGTCAATTGAAGCCACAAACACAGGAAGGCTAAAGGACATCGCTAATGACTCGACGATCGATTCAAGAGAAGGGCATACACCAATCAATGATCCAATAGCATAAAACATCGTAGTAAAATCCGATAAGAGGAATCCTAAAAACCCAAAACCAACAGCGGAGCAGAATAGGAAACACATAAGAGAAAGCGCTAGTAAAGAACCAAGCCCGAAAGGGAAGAGCGAAGAGAAAACAACAAAGAAATGTAGAAGGGAGAGCCACAGAAGGAAAATCCAACTTAGTTTATTATTGTTATAAGCTTGCAACTTTTGAGAAACATTTTTAACTTAGTTAAGTTACTATAATACTTAGTTATTTTGTATAAAACTTAGATATTTTTTATGAATGTTAATTAAATATTTCATTTTTTTGAAAATAGTTAATTTATTTTTAATGTTATTATTTTATTATTATTATAAATTTAGTTGACTATGTCAAAAAATTAATGTTTTGATTAATTTTCATACACTTAGTTAAAGTTTATTAAGTTTAATTAATATTTATAAAACTTAGGTAACTTATAAATTTTGTTAAATTATTAATATTAACTTTCTTAATTTTTATCAAACCCATAGTTTATTATTATGAACATGTTAATTTATATAAAACTTTGGTAAAATTTTATAATATTTAATTAATTTTAAAAAAATATTTACTATAATCTTGTAAACTTGTTTATGTTTTACAACTGTGCAGTTAAAGCGCTTAGCGGTTCTATAGTGGCAGAGGTGGAAAAATCTATAGCAGGATAAAGCGGGGAAATGATCATCTCTTCCACTACTAGATAAATAGTGTATTCAAACACCGGTCTTCCAACGGCCGCCAACGGCTATAAATAAGCTATTGAAAGCCGTTGGAAACCGATAAAATAATTGCCGTTTGCGACCGTTAGTAGCCGTTGGAAATTTCAAGTTATCTTCCAGAATAGCAAGCCGAGAATCATTCCCTCCCCGAAACCAACGTTTTTTCCCCATTTCCACAATTTTCACTCCTCCAAATCTGCTGCCAACACTCCCACCGCCAATCCGACGACATATAGGAGCTTCTCCAACCTGTCTCCACCCTTCTTTGCTCTCTAAATTATGTAATTTGCCTAAACCTAATATTTAGATTTTAATTGATTTCAGGTTTAATTTGAAGTTTGCTTGATTCCTAGTTATTTGTATATGTATATTACATCATGTTACCCCTTAATTATTGCTGTTATTTTCACCATAACGATCAAATTGTTAGCAATTTTTTATTTTATTTTATTTTGTACATTGTGTTTGTCTAGGTACCTTTGGTTAGTAGTGAACGTTATGTGTGTGATAGAGCTTGCTAATAATATAATTTATGCAAACCCGTCGTATATATTTGTATGATCGTTACATGGATATTCGTATTTTCTACAAAACAGACCTCTTTATTCATCTGATACATTATTTGTTGGATTTGTCCCTGTATTGGACAAGTTACAAACACTATAAAGTAATTATATTCCGTAGATCATATCACTTAAACAGTTCACAAAATTTTGACGGCATTTCCTTTACATTCCTTATATTCACGCATGTGTGTACGATACAAAGAACATGCGGGAAATGCTGCCAAAATTTTGTGAAATTGTTTAAAATGATATGATTTACGAAATATAATTACAATTGTGTCTGTAATGGGAAGTAGGATGACCGACCATCAAAGAAGACACATAAGTGTCAATGAACCAACAGTTTTTTATTTAAAATAAAGTTTGTAAAAAAATATAAAATTAATTAGTACATGTTTACTAAATCAGTAAATATAATTTAAACAACATATAAAATTAACGATTAGTTTTTTTGCTTCATCATAGGTTTTAAAGTAGGAAAAATGGTCAATTAGTTTATTGATCGGAGCTAGATGTATCAAAGAAGGAAAATTAGTGGTGCAATAAGTGGACATTTTCAAAATGGGGTACAAGTATTCATCCAATTTTCACAATTATTCACATTACATTTACCTATGTTTAATATTGCATTTATCCAAGTTATCCAATTTTAACGACAATAAGTGTACAATCACACAAATAACACACACACAACATGACACATATGTAGCATGTATTACTTTTTTTAACAGTTCATCATATCATAATTATTATGAATTGTATATGTATCTATGTGGCAGGTATATTATGTCTGGCTCTGGCTCTAGCTCTCGACGACGTGGCGGTGAGAGTAGTGGCGAGCCATTAGCTCGACCAGTTGTATACTTGCAGCCTAAGGCTAACCATACGTAAGTATCGATTAAATTAGCATAGCAATTTAATTATTTGTACATGATATATCTATAATTGTCTAAAGTTCTAAATTATATTTAACGCAGGGGTTTTGAGTTGGAGCCATATCAGACGGCGTTGAATATTTCTATGGATGCTTACATGGCTAAAATGAGTGATTTCTGGCGTAGTGGAGCAGGATACCCGACCCCATCAAAGAGACCATCTAGCAAGATTTTCTGGTAAGTTTATACCACTTTACAAAATGATTAAGTACAAATAAATACTTACTAATATTTTCTCATTGTCCACGGGGAAGTAGATTTGTTGGACCCTACATCGACCAGGTTCGTCGACATTGGAACTCGAAGGTCGTTAAGAATTACAGGTAAAAAATGAATGAGATTGAAAAACTGGGGATGGAACCTTGGTGGATGGGTGATGAAGTATTTAATAAGATGTTTGAGTGGTGGGACACAGATAAGTTCAAGGTAAATTTATAACGAATCTCATTTATTTTTTCCCGATTATTAAATAATTAGTTAATGTACATTTGCAGGTGGAGTCAGCAAGGAACTCCGCAAATAGGAGCAGGAACCTAGTAACTAATCGTGGAGGATCCAAGTCTTTCCAGCATCACCGCGAGGACTTGGTAAATTTATCAATTATTACATTTGTATGTTGATCAGTTTAGTAATTGGCTATATGGAATTGATTTATCGAAATTATCAATTGCAGGAACGAGCTTGTGGACATCCTGTCTCCTATATGGACGCATTTGCTCACACCCACGCATACAGGCAAGTAGATGAGGCTGGTAACGTCACATATCAGTGGGATGAGCAGGATAGGGCGACATCTGCATATGTACGTGTATTTTAAATTCTATTACGCACATTGATAAGTTTATCAGTTACTAGCTAATGTGAAATAAAAACAATGTTATATTGTCTTTCAACTGAAATTGTTTTTTGTATTATAGGCAAGGTTTCGGAAGGCACGACCTCATGCGCTTGAGGAGTATGGTCGTGATGAGTTGACGGCATAGGAGGAAGACAACATAATTGACGCTATTATGGATCCGTCACAGCGGAACAGACGTTATGGCTTCGGTAACCTAACGGTAATTAATCCTTTTGCTTACATACAATAAATTAGCGTTTAAATATATAGTTTAAATATATAGTGTTATAATATTTTATATGATGACATAAACTTTTTACTATTCATTCTACTTGCAGGCTCGACAAGCTAAGAAGGTCCAAGACAAAAAAGAAATTGAGGAGCTTTGAGCCATGATTGAGCAGCTGGAGGAGCAGAATCGTCTACAGGCTATACAGATGGAGCAGCTACATCAGAAGCTTGCGGAGTATGTGCACAATCATGGTATTTTTCCTTCATCGTCCGGTGCTTCTGGAAACAACGATAATGATGCTTGAGGTATGTGTTTTTCTATGATTGGAGATGGTGAGGATTTTGTTTGAATGTTGTATATATTGGCACAGAGTGGGTGAGGATGATACTTTGGATATATTTTGATGGTTTGTGGACATGTAACATTGATGTATTTGGTTTATGGACATGTAACATTGATGTGTTGGTTTTTGTGATGTTTCGATGGTTTGTTTTGTATATCTTGATGTTTCTTTGATTTATTTTGGTTTTTTATATTGATATTGGTATATATGTGTTGTATATATGTGGAATTGATTGGATTGGATTGAAAATGGATTGGAAATGGGGGCTGGAAGGTTATATGCTTCAAACGGCCGCCAATGGTTGGAAGGTTATATGCTCATTTTTTAAACAGTTTCCAACGGTAGTAGGCCGTTTGAAGTCATTGGAAAGCGTTAACACTATTCCAACGGCTTCAAACGGCCGCCAACAGCTATGAACCATTGGAATAGTCATGTATTCTTGCAGTATTCACACTAATTATTTTGATTTATTTTAAAAGAGAGCTAGCCAAATTATCCTACATATATTAATATTGCTAAAGCGGGTGCTAAATAACGTTGATTTAGCAGGTGTAGCGGAAAATAGCAGGGCTCAATGCGGAGCTACTGTTCTTCAGCGCTAAATTGAAATAGCTAGCGGGTGGAGAGCGCTACGGGAGATCGCGGTGATTTTCGAGCTTTAGCGGGGCTTTAACTGCATAATTTTACAAAAAGTTTAGTTAATTTTTATAAAAATTATATGATAGTTTAATGTTTATAAAAATTATATGATAGTTTAATTTTATAAACTTACATTATTTATTATTTAAACTTAATTAATTTTTATCAAACTTTATTATTATTATTATTATTATTGTGGGAAATATGTTCATTTTTTAAAATCTATATTAACGTGGTAAATGTTTTATAATGGTTGATCAAAATTTATAAATATATTTATTTTTATCAAATTTACTTAATTTTTGTAAATCTTAGTTAACTTGCGTGATTTGTATGAACATAGTTAACTTGTTTAGTTTTTATAAACTTAGTTGTTATTAGTTATTATTACTATTACCGACTTAGTTATTTTTATCAAACTTAATGAAGTATTACCATTTTATTTTTATAAGTTTTTTAAATTAAAAAAGTGTTAACACAGTTAACCTTTATAAAACTTAGATTAATTATTGTTATAATTATTACTATTATTAACACTACTACTACTATTATTAATTTAGTTCATGTTTATCAAACTTAGTTTATTGTTGTTCTTATCATCATCAACATTATTATCATAAACTTGTTAATTAAAAAAAAAAGCTTAATTAATTTAGTCTAATTTATCTTTTTGTTGATGACAAAAGGGGAGAAAATTGAGCAAATTGACAAGGAGAGTATATAAATTTAGATGAAGCAAATATTAAGGGGAAGCAATATAATATTATTTATTTATATAATTGTATAATTGTCATCATCAAAAAGGGGGAGAAAACACGATTTTGGTATTTCGATGACAACAACTATACGACGTTGTTACTCAAGTTCCTTTTTGTCAATGACAAAGGGTGAGAAATTTTTGTATACTAACCATTTCATGCAGGGTATAATATGTCGCCATTTATCCAGGGGAAGTAAATATGTAACTTCTATAGTATATATCGTCATATGTAGTATCTTCATTTACAGGTTGTCATCAATCAAAAAAGGGGAGAATGTTGAATCATGGTTTTGATTCTGTTAAGAATGAGGATTATGGATCTTAAGTCTAACTTAACACTAGAGGTGGGTGAATAGTGTTTAATAGGATATATGAATTTCTTGAAAACTTCTTGAATATATCAGAATCGAATGCAAATCACAAATATGAAAGTTGAAAAATCAATCACAGATGCAAATAATAAGTAAAAGCGGTAAAGGAAAGAACACACCGAAAATTTATACTGGTTCATAGTTACTCTACATCCAGTCCCACACAACTCATTGTTATGCATATTTCTTTTTAAATAATCTTCAAATTACAATCCTCGATTTCAGGGCCAGTTTGGTGAAGAGACTCAATAGGAGTTTGATCTTTCGATCTTTGATTATTAATGCTCTTATAACTCTGAATAACACTTGGATCTTTGAGAGAGAGTGGTAGAGAATTAAACTAGAGATATTCTGGTTTGTTTTTCTTTGAATTTCAGCAAACTTTTGTTAAGGATTCTTGAAATTAGAAAGGAAATGGAGTAGAGAAGGAGTGAAGAAGATAGTGAAAAGTTGTTAAAAAATTCGTTTCTAGTTGGGTTTATATATGGAATAAACAGCCATGTATATCCAGGAAAGTATTTAAAATAATAGACACTTTTTGAAATTTGAATTTTTTTGAAAAAAACGGCTACCATGTCGACATGGTCATCACCCTATGTCGACATGCCTATAGAAATTTCGAAATTTACCCATTTTTGAAAACAATGGAAATGATGTTTAAATAAATCAAGGCAATTTTGATGTTTAAACAAACTATTTTCATATATTATAAAATAGTACAATAGAGTAAGAACATAAATATAAAACATATATATATTTATAATATATAAAAGTGATATTTTAAAACTTAAATTAATTTCTGTATCATTACCCATCTAAAAGCAACCATGTAATAGTAACTTCATTATAAAATATTATTTAAAATATTACATTAAATTCAGTGGTGATGACGATGCCTATAATAATTAATAAATGTTATAGCTTTGAATGAATATGTAGTGAAAACAATATATATTGAACCTTGTGTCATAGCTTACGTTAGAATATTAATAAAATACAACTACAAGCATTATTATTGTTGACTTCGAAACTGAAAATTACTAAACATGTAAAATAGTTTCATCATCTAATTCATGGGCCATGGAGAATGATGTATAGAAACATATTTTATTGAACTTCAGCATATGGACGTTTAAATATTATGTTAAGATTAATTTTCTATTTCCATGTAGTGCAAAAATCATGTAGCAATTCAAGTACTATCGATAGAAAAACTTAACAGAGAAAACGGATTCCTTTTAACAAATTATGGTTAAGAAAAGTCTTTTGCTAAGTAATCGATGATGGCTACAATTGTATAACAACATAGTGCTTTTAGCCAGGTTGTTACGAATGAATGAATTTTACATTAAGTATATGAAAACTATGATAAATATCTAGAACACTTAAATATATGTCAAACCCAATAGCATTAATGATTTTCTAGCTTTCACTATTTCGTAGCAAAAGTAGTGCATCAAATCCGAAAATTACAAGTGGCCAGTACAACACTTAATTCAGTGTACTTCTGAGATTCCTGAACCATTTTGTAATATTTTCCTGCTATTAGTCGTGTATAAGTTCCAAACCACAGCGAGAAAGGTAAACTGATATGAAGCCAAATATTCAAGAAGGCATCCAACAAGTGCAACTATCCGAATATGTTCAAAACTAACAATGTTTGCTAGACATGTTGAACCAGTTGCAGTCAACTGAGTATTACAGCAACCATATGAATCATCCCTTTTTTTGAAGGTGTCATATTTATAAATGCACATGTCAAGACCAAGAAAAAAAGAGAGCATAAGTCAATAAACTATTAAACCTGGAATGATGAAACATGCCAAGTACCAACACCCCATGCATGACATAGCCCACTTGATATCTTAATAGAAGTAAACAACACTCTGAGCAACATAACTAGAAAAAAAACATTAAAGAACAAGTACTACATCAATCTCTCACTTAAAGAACTAAAGAAAAATAGTTATCATCAAAGAGTTGTGCTAACAAGTTGCATGCTTAGTTATCAGTCTTGCTATAAAATTTTCATTTATATCCATATCCTTCACTATAATTTGTAAAACAAACATTAAGACATAGTATTAAACTGAACCATACTTAAAATGTATCAACATATATGTTGAAATCGAAAATGATCACAACATTCAAGGTGTATGCATCACTTCACAAAAGAGTAAAAACTAAAAATAATGTGGAGCCACAAATATAAAGTGCAAGTGGAGACACGAGAATTTTAGAGTGATTCGGCCTAATATCGGCGTACGTCCACTATGGTAGCAATCTTCATTATCACTTCTGAGTTTACAAATTAGGGGAGAGCAAACCCCGGTTCGGTTCGGTTTTGGGTTAAAACCGAAACCGAAAGATCTCTGTTTTAGAAATCGATAACCGAAACCATAACCAAGGCATCGGTTTCGGTTTCAAAACCTCGGTTTCGGTTTTTATTGGCTCGGTTTTGGTTTTAAAACCGAGTTAAACAAAAATATTATAAATTTATATAGCCATAAAAGAAATTAAAATAAATTGTTTCAATCGAATGTATTGAGACAAATGGTACAAAGTACAGAATAATAGACTACAAGTCATCCAAAGTAGTACAAAGCTAGGCTAGCTAGGTCTAAGCCGAAGACCAGAAGCAAAAACAAGGAAATGAGCAGGAGCACTCCAGTGAACCACACTACAGTAGACCAACAACAACTTGGAATTCTATAAAATAGTCTACTGGTACCACAACTTTCATCTTCAGTTCAAAACATCGAAGAATCTAGAAAAACAAGAAATGGTCATTTTATATTAGTCTACCCCTAATCCTGTATTCAGCTAAATCAAATGAGTGAATAGTGGCCAATGTGTATGTACTATATAACACGAAACAACATGCAACAAGAGACAATGTGCAACATTTTATGGACTGAACAGAATACTTGAATATATGATTAAGTAGAGATTATATAAATGAAATTACTATCTCTATCTTTAACCCAATTCTTTCTGTTGGCAGGGTATATCCAAGATGTCATATATGCTAAATACAAGACATGATTTATAAATTACAAATATTATATATTTATTTAATTATTTTAATAATTCGGTTCGGTTTCAGTTTTTTTGGTTCGATTTAGAACTAAAACCGAAAACGAAATATTAGTACGGTTCATTTTTTTGATTTTCGGTTTCGGTTTTTTTCGGTTTCAGTTTTTCTTGGTTCGGTTTTTATCGGTTTTGGTTTTATTTTGGTTTTTTGCTTACCCCTGTTACAAAGTACATGATTTGATTCATTTCACTCCTTTCACTCATTTCACTCTTTTATAGGGATCTCCTTTTTATTTTGTCTTTTCTCTCTCTTTTTCCTTTGATTTCACTTGAATTCATGAAGGAATGAATGAGATCTCTATATTTGTGGTAGTTGTTATGTTGAACTTTGAGCACTTGATCATTTAGTTGATCTTCATTGATTCCACGATGATTTTGTGTTAGATCTAGTCTTAAGAGAGAATTGATGGGGATTAGAGTAGCTTGAATTGAGCTTGAGAGATCTCTAATGGAATTTGGAGAAGACTTGATCCATTTGTTGTTGGAGAGAGATGGATTTAGCTTGAGAAGCCCTTAATGGAGGTTGGAGAAGTTTAGAGTGGTGGAGAAATGATTTATCAGCCCTTCGAGGTAGAAAAATTCCTCCCTTCAATGGTAGAGAAGTGGGGTAGTTATAGGTGTAGTTTGGAGGTAGTGGCTAAGCTGAAATTATGGTGTGCAGAGTACGGGTTGTTCGTAAATGTATTTACGAAAATGGCACTAGACAGTTGTACACAGCTGACATAGGCGCAAGACTCATAGGCCTTCAATGGTAGAGAAGTGGGGTAGTTATAGGTGTAGTTTGGAGGTAGTGGCAAAACTGAAATTATGGTGTGCAGAGTACGGGTTGTTCATAAATGTATTTACGAAAATGCCACTAGACAGTTGTACACAGCTGGCATAGGCACAAGACTCATAGGCATAAGACTTATAGGCGCAAGACTCATAGGCGCAAGACCCATAGGCGCAAGACCCATAGGCTCAAAACCCATAAGCGTAAGACCCATAGGTGTAAGACCCATTGGCGCAAGACCCATAGGCGTAAGACCCATAGGCGCACAACCCAAAGATGCACTACCCATAGGCGTAAGACCCATAGGCGCAAGACCCATATGCGCAAGATCCATAGGCATAAGACCCATAGGGTAGTGACATGTCCGACCCATCGTACCATTTGAATGTTGACCCATTGTTTAGGCTTAAATCCAATCTATCAATATGCGCATGATTTTTAGTGGATAAGCATTTTCCCCTTGAATTTTGCAATTTTTATTTTTTTTACTACATAAAAATTGCAATCTTCGAAGTGACTGATTTTAGTGCCTTTTGATAGAATGCAATCTAATTTACACGGGTCAACAACATCTGTCTTAGCATGGATTGGAATGCACATACAATATCACTGAGTGTTTTTTGTATATGGGTCGGAACACTTATTGCACTATGGATTGGACATAAAACAAAAACTTTAATGGGCCGAGCACACACGCAATGGGTCAGAACAACCTACTTATAGATTGCCGCATATATCACTATTGGCTCGGTAGCTTTTCCATTATCCCACTTTCGCAGCTGCCCTCCTTTGAAATGTTCTTTTGCACAGACTTTGTTGTGCTAACAGATGCTTTAGTTTTGAATTCAAGTATTCGTCGTTGATAACGCTATGCCAATGTGTGAATGCCCC
The DNA here is from genome assembly GCA_030737875.1 of Allium sativum. Lineage (NCBI taxonomy): Eukaryota > Viridiplantae > Streptophyta > Magnoliopsida > Asparagales > Amaryllidaceae > Allium > Allium sativum. The sequence goes on from CM060912.1 coordinate 9,333,298, forward strand.
GGTTTTGACTTGGGCTCAAGTGTGTGAAACAAGTGAAATTCGCGATGGTTTGACCATACTCGACTTTCATTGAAACGGTCGTGGCCAATTCATGCTAATTTACTTGTTTTACGAACTCGCTTAGCCATTGGATTTTACTGAAGCAAAACACACTTTCTAAAGCGGACAACGGTTGTGTCTTTTTTACTGCTACAACATGTTTTGCAACAGCAAAAACATTGCACATTTCTAGGCTAATATTTTGTTATTGATCGCCCATATCGACAACAGATTAGTCGGTTAAAAAATTAAGCTATAGTGAATTTCTGTTCTGAATTGAATGAAGCATTTTTACATAAAGATTTATTCAACTGTTTTATAACTTGTTGAACTTTGTCTGCATGAATACGACATTCCCGTTCAGGTTTGCAACAACACTCGAGTTCTGCTAATCGGTATATATACCGACCATGAATCTCAAGCTTTGTTCTTTTAATGAATTGTATAATTTTGTATGACGGTCCATATTTCATGAAACATGTACCTGTTCAAATTGGAGCTTCACTTTGAGTTCCTGAGGTTGGAGTCATTGCAACTTTCGGATTGTAAACAAATCAGTCTTTGGTTTTTCTTTGTCCCCTTGACAATTTTTTGAAATATTCCATTTCGTGCTCACTCAATATGTCTTTAATTAAGCGTGCACTTATTTTGGTATTCCCGAATTGGTTGCAAGCTTGTTAGGGAAATAAGAATTTGTTGATTGTCTATTTTTAGGTCGATTTGCAGTAGCCTTGTTGGATTCAGAATTTTTAATTTGAAATCAGTGGCCCCGCTTGGGGAGGTCTTTGGATTTGATTCCCCCGCTTGGGGATGACTTATATTTTGGCCCAATGATTCGTCGCGTCTGAGATGATCAGATGTTACACGAATTAATTGGTTAAAACCCAGCATTTGTCATGTTTGAGGTACTCAGACACTACGCCAGTTAATTGGAGGCCCGACATTCTTCACATCTGAGAAAATCATATGTACGTAAATAAATTTCATCATTCTTCACATCTGAGATAATCAGATGCTACCCAAATGGATTTCATTATTCTTTACATCTGAGATAATCATACGCTACGCAAATGGATTTCATCATTCTTCACATCTGGGATAATCAGATGCTACGCAAATGAATTTCGTCATTCTTCACATCTGAGATAATCAGATGCTACACAAATGAATTTCATCATTCTTTACATCTGAGATAATCAGATACTACCCAAATGGATTTCATCATTCTTCACATCTGAGATAATCATACGCTACGCAAATGGATTTCATCATTCTTCACATCTGAGATAATCAGATGCTACGCAATTGAATTTCGTCATTCTTCACATATGAGATAATCAGATGCTACGCAAATGAATTTCATCATTCTTCACATCTGAGACAATCAGATGCTACGAAAATGAATTTCATCATTCTCCACATGTGAGTTATTCAGATGCTACGCAAATGAATTTCATCATTCTTCACATTTGATATATTCAGATGCTGCGCAAATGAATTTCATCATTCTTCACATCTGAGAGAATAAGATGATACGCAAATGGATTTCGTCATCCTTCACATCCGAGATAATCAGATGCTACACAAATGGATTTCCTCATTCTTCACATCCGAGATAATCAGATGCTACGCAAATGGATTTCATGCCTCCGTTTGGGGAGGAAAAGACTTTTGCTTTGCCCTTGCTATGGAGGGTCTTTTAATCTTGCATTTGCTATAGGAGGACAAGACTTTTAATTTTCCCTTGCAATGGAGGGACTTTTAATCTTGCCTTTGCTATGGGAGGACAAAACTTTTAATTTGCCCTTGCTATGTAGGGACTTGGGTTTGCCCTTTCTATGGAGGGACGTTGGTTGCCTTTGCTATGGAGGGACTTTGATTTGCCCTTGCTACGGAGGGACTTTGATTTGCCCTTGCAATGGAGGGACTTTGATTTTGCGCCATTCCGCCAGGTGAACATCAGTTGTTGTGTCGGATGCGCTTAACTATGGTAAACGATCGCAGCCAGACTGAGAGGTTCTCTTGGCAGAACTTTGTAGGGTTTACGTTATTTTGCAGGGCGAACATCGGTCCTTATGTGTCGGATGCACTTATCCATAGTAGGCGATCGCCGCTGGACCGAGAGTTTCTTTCGAATATCAGTCGTCGTGTCAGATTCACCTAGTCATAGTAAGTGATCGCATATAGACTGAGAGGTTATGACCCCTTGGGATTTGCAGGGGTTTGCGTCATTCCGTGGAGCAAACGTCGGCCTCCTACTGGACGTATTTGACTATGGCAAGTGATTGCAGCTGGGCGCGGGCTGCCTCTTGGAACTTGCAAGCTTTGGCATTGACTCCATGTCTGTTTGCTAAACACTCCACTATTTGACTCTTGGCAACTCCTCCTGCTCACTCTTCAAAGCGGTGCTTTTCATCGTTGCATTTACGCATGTTGATATTTATTGCACTCCATGCTTGAGTTGGTGTTATTGGGGTCGTCACGTTGTTTCGGGTTTTGAGGAAGCAAGCGTTCGTCGGATCGCCTGTAATAAAGAATCGCCTTTTAGCGAATTTTGAATTAACAAAAATCATGCAAATAAGAGACTTATTTAGGAAGATATGCTTTCAGTAGTAGATATGATATTCAATTACAATTGCTCCTTTACCATGGGAGATTTATATTTGTAAATGACAGTATATCAATTTTTCATAAGGATGAGGAATGATTTACGCAGAGAATTGACGCCAGCGGTCGTTATTCCAGATTCTCGGTAGTGAAACTCCAATCGGCAATTTGTAGATGCCATCTAGAAGCTATTGACTGATGACCTATGACCCCTTCCAGTTAGGTTCAAATATTCCAACACTAGCCTTTACTGAGCTTTTTGGTATGGAAGTGCCTGACGATCATTGGATGAACAAGAGCTTTTAATTCCATAGGAGCCATTGCTTCTATCGGACTGTACTCCTGAGCATTTGTGTAACTTTGCATCTTCTCCCATCTTTTATCTGCTGAACTAGAACTATTTGCTATGATATTGAAGAACAACTTCACACTAATCCCGGTTGGAGCCTTCCCATCCGGACCTGGTTGATTGGCGGGTACGCTTTGCCCCTGAGGTGTTGGAAGAGAATTTATTGCATGTGATTTCCTGACATATTGTTGCAGCTTCTTCTTCCTAACCAACATCTCAATTGAGCTTTTTAGATGTCTGCAATCACTGGTATCATGACCAGGCTGATTGCGATAGCGACAAAAACTTCCAGACATCGCTGCTTTGTTCGAGATCTTTAATATTGGTGGTGGATCTAGAAAGAACCCTGCACCTTTAGTAGCAAAGAAGATGCTCTCCGGGGTATCGTTTAGAGGAGTTAGCTCTCAGACTTGAAGAAGTTAAATCTCTTGTTAGCGAAGAAGACGTTTTCTGGGGTATCATTTAGAGAAGTTAACTTTTCAGATTTGAAAAAACAGAATCTTTTGTTGTTATTCTTCTCTTTTCCTTTATCTTCGTTTTCCCTCTTATGCCCCTCGGCATTCTTCTTACTGTCCTCCAAATCGATGGGAAAGAAAGGTTGCTTGGACTCATTTTCCTCTTGACCACGGTATATACTCTCTTCTTTGTGAAAACCCGAAACATAGGAATATGTGTTTCCTTCCAAACCAATGTTTATTAGGCGACTTGCAAAATCGGTTTGATCAGCTTTGAGAGAATAAAATAGGTTTAACAACATCTCATTCGAAGCATCAATTTTTAGATATAAACTGGCTACAACACTATTGAACTCTTCTCGAGTTATAACATCTTCCAAAGCTTGGCCAACAATCGGATTATTAGTTTGAGAAGTGGCGATAACATCACGATCGACATCCTCAGAACTTCTAGCGGACTTGCTAACCGTTTTCTTCAGTGGCATTATCTCGGACAAGGTTTTGAACTTCGAAGAGAATTATACAATCGGCCTGGATCATAAATTTAGAGAATCTGTAGTGGAAGCAGGCTTCAAATCTCAATATCTCCGCAAAGCACGTAACCTTGAGAATGTGATGGTGGCCCCACGGTGGCTCCAAAATGTTGAAATAAAAAATGATCACAACACTCAAGGTGTATCCAACACTTCATAATGAGTAAAAACTAAAAATAATGTGGATCCACAAATATAAAGTGCAAGTAGAGACACAAGAATTTTAGTGTGGTTCGGCCTAATATCGGCCTACATCCACTATGGTAGCAATCTTCATTATCATCCAAAGTACATGATTTGATTCATTTAACACCTTTCACTCATTTCACTCTTTTATAGGGATCTCCTTTTTTATGTTGCCTTTTCTCTCTCTTTTGCCTTTGATTTCACTTGAATTCATGAAGGAATGAATGAGATCTCTTGATTTGTGGTAGTTGTTGTGTTGAACTTTGAGCACTTTAAATAGCGGAAACGATGCTACTCCAAGTACAAGAGTACAAAAACATTATTAGTTTATGGTAGAATTATTTATGAATTAAGACTAGAATGTATTGGCAGCGTAAAACAACGAAGCAATCTATATATATATATATATATATATATATATATATATATATATATATATATATATATATATATATATATATATAATCAAAGGAGACTTCCACCCTAAGGAAACGAATAGGGTACACACAGTCTTTTCTTCTGCAAAGCTTTGTCAAGTTAAGTCGTGATGTTGAAAATTCTGCAAACCTATTGGTTGAAAATGGTACACCCTTTTGCTTGGTGGTGAAGGATTATAACAATATAAATACACGACTGAATCCCCTTTTGTTTCTTTGGCTTCAGGAAAGCAAGCCGCATTATTTCATGGCTTTTAAAAAACGAAAACTCCAATGAAATCTTCCACAAAGGAAATCGAAATTTATATATATGGATTCCTCACAAATCCCTCTTCAATCTTATGTAACGTTTGCAAGGTTCGAGGGCATTTCTCGTTGCTGAAATATTCAAGTTTTACTATGAGAAAATGGAGTTAAAAGTCGAAGTTGGCACCAAGCAGCTTGAGGGGAAAATCAGGAATAGAGTACGGCATATTTTAGTTGGAATGAAAAAGGACCTTCAGGGTGCAGAAGTATTTAAATAAGGAAGAGGCTTCCTGGGCTAATTTTGGAGAATGTAACATGGTACACGTGTGCATGTATGGTGTACATGGGAAGCTGGAATGTGCGCAAGTTGATATCAGGGTAGGTGAGGCTACAGAAAATGGAGTTGTGTGCATGTAAACCTTCGTCCATGGTAAAGATAATAGGTCCGGTTTTAACAGGAAAGAAGGAGAGAGATGCTTGCAGGTGGGGACGTGTACAGAGGCACGGATAGAGGTATTTTGATGAAGTTTGAAGTAAATATATTGGTTTGAAATATTTATGCCTGGAAGAGGAAGTATAGTTCATGAACAAATACTGGTATAGGTGTATGGTTCTCATTTATAAGGCACCTGAATATTTCAGCTGCAACAAACCTAACCCATTAAAAGGAAGAATGCTTTCATGGCTTGCGGTTCACTTCAGAAAAAGTGTTTTGTTGGACAAGTTTTGTGAAAGTACCAAAACAGTATTAGTAGTGCAAGAGCTAATGTAAGAAGAACGATTGTCACAAGGTATGTGAATCTGAAAATGGGTTATGGGCTTAAATACTGGACGGGGTCAATTGTTTGGAGGAGATGAGGTACTATTCCTCACGGGTATGTATTTGCTGAACGTGGGCCAGAAAATGAAATAAAAAAATAAAAAAAAAAAGATAAAAGCCCAAATAGATATATAGAAGGGGACGTGAGGGTTAGAGAAGGGGACGAGATATCTTAAGGAGGTGGTCTGTTCAGAGCTGTTCGGTGGAAATTAATGTGTGGGTGGGTCGATAGTTAAAGTGGTAAGGCCGTTTTTATTTACATAAGTTTATGTTTGTTTTAATTTAAATATGTATTAGCTTATAAAACCAATAACTTATCCATACGAGGTCAGAATTACGAACTGTCTATCAGTTGAGTTCGGGTGGACGCATGCTATACAATGGAACTAGTCTGGAGTGTTTTGGAGCATGTTAGGAATTATGGCAGATTAAAACGCCTGATCCGGTCTACCGACCATTAATCATTATTTAACGATTAACGACCAATGTGAGTAATCTCACTAACTCTGTCCAGTTATATAATTTTATAAACATTATTTAATATTGATAAAAATGATTGAATGTTGTGTGTGATGGTTGGTTGGATGAATTGGTTAAAATAATACGTATAGTTATTTATACAAGTCGTTAGTTAAATATGGATTCTATTTATTATTTATTTCATATTAATATGAAATAAATGTTGATTAACATATGTGGATGCAGGGAAACAGGTTGAAGGAATCCAACTGTATTCCTCAACAAGTATTGATGTTTCTCATATATTGTATTATATGATGTGATAAATAATCCGTGATTGATTATTGAGTGTTGGGATGTTAAATAACATTGACCTGGAAATATTTGGTATTTAAAAAGCCAAAAAATGTATTCGAATATATTAGAAAAGAAATTGGGGTTTTAAAAAGGAATTTCTACTTTTTAACAGTAATCAAATTTCAAATGGATTAGAATACCATAACTTGTATTAATTATATTAAAACAAGAAGTTGGTTTGTAAACGATTTTTAAAAATAAGTTGGTTTGTAAAACAAGAACTTATAATATAAAATACAAATAAATATAATTCACTCGCCAAGCAAATGTTTCAATATAACAACCATTAAATATTCCCGTAATATTACAAACAAGCAGATTCTCTAAGAGAATATTATATAGTTAAGTTAGTTGCTCCATTACGCTATTTTATATGTTACATATAATGCTGCAATTTATTACCACATGCAACATGTATTTGAAACCAATTTGGCACAATGGATAGTAACATATTACAGCTGTAAAGCATTGTTTGTACATTCAATCATACTCCAAATATTTTTTTTAAATAAAGTTAACTCTAACATAAAGTTCAAATATGAGAAACAAATCCGAGCTAACCAAACTTCAATTAGACATCAAATATTAAATTGTCAAATTCTACCTAATATCAACACCCACACTAGATTAATAGTCACTTTATTCAACTCAAAAGCACCAATGATAAAATTAACCATAAATTGGGTTAACCACCAAAAAAGTAGCGACTAATTTAGGGTTAAACAGTGGTAAACACATTTGTAGTTTAAATGCAGTCGCAAATCAAGGAGTGAAATCATTAACTTACCTATCTTGATAGTGGTTGATACCCTGGTGATCCTGATGGTGATTCAAGCAGAAGTTCGCAAGTAGTGGTTTGGACGTATGCTGGTAATAGCGACTTAGGGTAAGATTTTGTATTTTGGCATATTGGGTGTAATACAAATTAATTAACATGGACAAAAGAAAGAATAAATTATTAACGAAGGAGTTGAGATTATATTTGAAGGAACTAGGGTGGAAAATGAAATGCTGGCGATCTGAGAGAATAACAGAAAGAAAATTGGGGATGAAACAAGAGAGTACAATAAAGGAGGAATGCGGATAAAGCATTTTTACACGCCTAAAAATTACAGCTCTGACCATAAAATGTCAGCGTTTGTCCATAATTATCACTCTTTTGACATATCAGTAACCACATTAAAGCATGAAACGCTAGAAGTATAGCTATCAAAAGTAAATTTTGTTGTAGTGTATATTTGAAAATGATTTCAAAAGAAATTTGTATTTGAAAAGAAAAAATAATTTATTACAATCACCATTAAATAATTCAAATTCTCGAATTGATCGTCTCGAGAATGAGAATGGTACGTTGAAGAAGGAGAATTCCGAAATAAATAAGAAAATTGATGATTTGAAAATTAGCAAAATTTCATTTGAAAATTTCCATCGCGACTTTGGGATCAAATTTGAAAAATGTACAAGTGAGTTCGCAAAATTTAAATGTGATTTTACCTAGTTCTAGACTATACACGATAAAAGTGGTTTAGGATACAATAAAACCAATTATAGAATTAGTACTAAACATGTTATTATATATAATACAAATGTTAGTACTAGTACTAAATTTTGAATAAATTCTATATTCAAATTTTGTAGAAATTCAAGTGCTTCTATAATTAAAAAAAGTTTATAATATTTCTAGAAGTACAAAATTATTGATAGGAAACATAAATAGAAAGTATCTAAGTATTTGGGTTCCTGTTAACTGGAAAAGTAGAGAGAAATATATCAATAATTCTTTTGATTCGGTTGTTAATAATGAAAATTTTGTTTTCAAAGGTTCCATTAAACGCTGTTGGACAAGGTTACCTTTCATCTAACCCTTAACTCCTAACGAAGGAAGTGGGTACCAAAATATATAATTAATTTTTTGCAGATACTCAAGAAAGATTAAAAGATGATATGAATTTGACATGGCAAATATTCCTTACATACGAAGGAAAATGAACATTTATGGATAATGGAACTGCAACAAATTCGGCATACGTAATCCATTCTTTTATTAATTTTGGGGTTGTTATTTATGACTCTTATATCACAACATTGAAAAAAAGTGTGTTATGAAATCTTCTAATTTAACATACGCCCCAAATTCAGTTATTATTTTCGTACTCTTTGTTGATGACAAAAGGGGAGAAAATTGAGCATATTGACAGAGAGAGTATATAAATTTTGATGAAGCAAATATTAAGGGGAAGCACTATAATATTATTTATTTATATAATTGTATAGTTTTCATCATCAAAAAGCGGGAGAAAACACGATTTTGGTGTTTTAATGACAACAACTACACGACGTTGTTACTAATGTTCTTTTCTGTCGATGACAAAGGGTGAGAAATTTTTGTATACTAACCATTTCATGTAGGGTTTAATATGTCGACATTTACCCAGGGGAAGTAAATTGTAACTTCCATAGTATATATCGTCGTATGTAGCATCTTCATTTGCAGGTTGTCATCAATCAAAAAAGAGGAGAATGTTGAATCATGGTTTTGATTCTGTTGAGATTGCAGATTATGAATCTTAAGGCTAACTTAACACTAGAGGGTGGTGAATAATATTTAATGGGATTTATTAATTTCTTGAAAACTTCTTGAATATATCAGAATCGAATGAAAATCACAAATATCAAAGTCGCAAAATCAATTCCAGATGCAAATAATAAGTAAAAGCGGTAAAGGGAAGAACACACGGGAAATTTATACTGGTTCGGAGTTACTCTACATCCATTCCCACACAACTCAGGGTTATGCATATTTCTTTTTAAATAATCTTCAAATTACAATCCTCGATTTTAGGGCCACGATTTCCACCCCTAACTGCTTTCGAGCACAGGGAGCATTCTTGATTTAACTAGGCTACAAGATCACCACCGACTACAATCACACCCAGTTGATTTAAATGGGCCACAATCACACCTTTTCGGTAATAGTTTGGTTGAGAGACTCGATAGGAATTTGATCTTTCGATCTTGGATTACAAATGACCCTATAACTATGGATAACACTTAGATCTTTAAGTGAGAGCGGTATGGAATTAAACTAGAAATATTCTGGTTTGTTTTTCTTTGAATTCCGGCAGACTTTGGTTAAGGATTTTTGAAAAAAAGGAAATGGAGTAGAGAAGGAGTGAAGAAGATATTGAAAAGTTGTTAAAAATTTCGTTTTTGGTTGGGTTTATATATGGAATAAACAGCCATGTCTATCCAAGAAAGTATTTAAACGAATAGACACTTCTTTTGAAATTTGAATTTTTTGAAAAAATGGCTGCCATGTCGACATGGTCATCACCCTATGTCGATATGCCTATAGAAAATTTGAAATTTAAATTTTGGAAAACAATGGAAATGATGTTTAAATAAATCAAGGCAATTCTTAAGTTTAAACAAACTATTTTCATATATTATAAATAGTACTATAAAGTATGAATATAAATTTAAAACATATATTTATAATATATAAAAGTGATATTTTAATACTTAATATATAAAACTATAAATGTAAGAATACAAGAAAATTAAGACTTAATATACAAGTGATGAGTATATATATAATTTGAAACCAAAATATAAATAAGAAAATATTTTAAAATATTTAAATCAAAGATTAGTTTAAAATCAATAAATATTTTGATTAATTTAAAAGACAAGAGATATTATTAAACAGGAAGTAATTTTGAAATATTTTGAAAATTGAAGCTAAATCATTAAACAGGAAACTTATAAAAAATGAATTTTAAAACTTCAGTTTTGTAAGTTCCTACTTGCAGAGTATTTCATCATGTCAAGCCTCGGTTCCCGTCAAAACTAATTTGATTATGGGTTCCACCCCACTATTAGTGTAACGCCCCACCTCTATACTCGCGTTAGTCAAGTAAATTGCATGCAACGGTGTCAACTAACCCGAAGAATAAGGCTGTTGAGGAGCGACCATCTATATATCAGCTTTGAACGAGTGTTAAATATGTCAGATAATATGGTTAAACTTTTTGAATCTCATGAGGAAATCCGACACATCTAAATCAAGTCCAAATCTACTACACAGTGGCAATATATAATTCGGAAAGCAATATAAAATACATAACAATAAATCAGAGTCAGACTGTAATGACCCGTATTTTTATAGTATAATAATTAATTAATTTAATTATTTAAATAACGAATATATTATTTAATCGACGACGTTAGAACGTATAATATATATTTATATATATAACGAACCTGAAACTTCGTGGCAGTTCGTAATTTGGCAATTCGAACTTTAAACGAATATACAGAAGCCGTTTTAAGTCGGTTTCTACGAAACAAGAGACGTTCAGAGCTGGTGAAGTATATTTTTCTAATGGAAGAGAAAAATCTGGATTTCGTCATGTAGATTTTGATTTACGTCCAAATCAAATTTCAGAAAAGTCGCTGTAAAATTCCTTTATAATTTGCAACGCTTTATTTACGTTATAAAAGGAATTTCAATATAAATCGAATATCGTTATAACTGGGAATTTTGATATATCGAGTTATAAATCCTAGTGGAGCCGTATGATATTCTGTTGTGAATATATACGATAATATTTATTTTTAAATATTAAATTTAAATGTTTTTAAATATATTTATATATTTAAATGTTTTTAAATATATTTATATATTTAAAAGGGCTATTTAGAGCTTTAAAAATAGCCACTTTTGCAAACGACCTCAGAATTCGACAAAACTAATTTTGTTGGATCCGCAGTGTTAAATTATTGTTAGATTTCAATTTTCGTGATTTTTAGAGTCAGTGTGTGGCCGTACGGGATTTTAATGTGAAATACAGCCGATAATTTGACCTTTAAAAATACGCTGTGTGAGCAAATGGAGTCGGAATTCGGCGAAACCAGTTTCGTTGGGACCGTAATGTCGAACTGTAGCAGCATGTTCATTTTCATGATTTTTGAGTAATGCATGTGGTCACAGCAATTTTAAAGGACAAATAAACACAACAGTTGATTATAATTTAATATAATAATCGAATAAATAAATATATAAAAATCCTATAAATAAACCTTAAGTTTTCTAAACCCTAAACTCATTTTCTTAGGTAAATTCTTTTCCGCCGCCACCAGTTGTTTCCAACGTAAACAATTATCAAGTTCTAAAATCAAAATAAAATCAAAAGAATTTCTATAAATCATGAAACAAATTGGTATGGATTCATGAAGCCGTCCTCCTCATCTTGGTACGACTTTTGTTGAGATCGACGCTTGTTTCAATTGGGGGTTTTCAGTACCGTAAACCTAGGGCTGACAATTTCAGCAACAAGAAGCACTAATTCATGTTTCAAGTATTTCAGAGCGATTTGTGTTGTAGTTTAGAGAATGTAGATAAGTTTTTGGGAATTTCGGTGGTGCAAACTGTCGCAAGTCGCATGGGTGGGTCGAGAAACTGGTGACAACGCATTGTTGGAGAGGAGCTCGAGTAGATGGAAATTAGTGCGGGGCTGATGAGGGTGTGATGGAGATGATTTTGGTTATGTTAGTTGTAATTTTTATGTAGTGGAGAGGAACGATGTTGGCAGCAAAAACGTTGGCAATGGCCATTTCAGAAACTGAAGGAGGACGATGGGATTTAGCAGAAAAGAAAGAAGCAGAAATGGTTGGAGTATTAAACTGGAATTGCCTTTTGAATGATAGGGAAGAACGGTGATTTAGGGTCTGCTGTGTTGAGGGGTCAGTTCACGTTCTTAGACTTTGTTGTTGGGTGAGCTTTCGACTGTGAGGTTTGTGAGTATGTTCTTGGACCTGGAAGGCAGGGTAATGGTTTGGTAAAATTTGTTTGTATGTGAAAATGAAGGCCGATTTCCCTGTAGGTGAATTGGTGAAGGAATCAGTCATGGGTGGATGATTTCCTGTTGTGATTGGTTGAAGAAAACAACGGTGTGAAGATGAAGGCTTGGAAGGGGAGGTTTCATGAAGTCACGGTGGTGCTTGTTCCGGTGAGTGTGGAAGGTCTTTGGCTTGAGTAAAATACGGCAATGGCATTTTTGTATTGCTGGACCAAGATTTCTTTTGAGAGAGAAGGGAACTGTAGAAGTCGGATAGGGTGGTGAGACATGGGCCAGATTCGTATAGGGTGAGGCCCAAGATTAAATAAAAGTTAAGTTTAATTTTAATTTAAATGTATATTAACTTGTTGACATCGTATCTTCTACATACGATATCAAATTGATGAACCGTAAGTTGCGTTGGGACCGTATGGACGAGAGCTTCACAATGAAGCTGACTGGAAGTGGATTGGAGCTCGTTTGAATTTATAGCGAAATAAATTGTTTGATTCAAATCAAATAAACAGTTTATCGTTCTTTAACGATGAACTACCAAAGTGAGTAAAACTCACCAACTCTGAACAGTTATATTTTTATAACGCATTCTTAGAACTGATAATTTTCTGTTGATTGCTGTGTGTTGATTTGGTTGATTGAACTGCTAGTCAGTTAGTTGAAATTATATATATAAATATATATATATATATATAAACCATTTAATATATATATTGATGTTGCTTATCAGAACATTTCATACTGAAATGAAGTTGATGTTAATTATATGGCTTAGCATCTGTGATGCAGGGAAACAGGTTGGGGGGACCCAACTGGGTTCCTCAATATATAAAATACTGTTTTGTTTCATATATTGTGATATGTGATGTGTTATATAATCTGTGCTGATTATGTGTGCTCGGTTGATAGTAATCATGGTTATACGGTATTTTAAATACCGAAATGAATACTGGAAAGTAAAAAGGGAATTTTCAAAACGTATATTGAAAATGAAATATTTATAAAACCAAAGGATTTTATAAGAGGAATATTTATTAGAAAATAAATAGAATCGATTTAAAAATGTTAAAGAGAATAGGGTATGGGTTTGAGTAATTGGAACTTGTTATACGTTGATTGAGTTGAGTAAATTTCAAAGTGTTGATCTGATGTTGGTTTCGGCCTTCGGGGTTAACACTGAGAAATTTATTCACTTACCAATTTATAATGAGGATCTAATGAATAGAAGTGAACTGATTAAAGGAATATTTATTAGAAAATAAATAGAATCGATTTTAACATCGAGGTTTGAAACTGAATATGAACGTAGAGTTAATCAGTTAGAGTTACCCAGTTAGAGTTAACCAGTTAGAGTTAATCAGTTAGAGTTAATCAGTTAGAGTTAACCAGTTAGAGTTAACGAGTTAGAGTTAATCTGTTAGAGTTAATCAGTTAGAGTTAACCAGTTAGAGTTAACCAGTTAGAGTAAATCAGATAGAGTTAATCAGTTAGAGTTAACCAGTTAGAGTTCACCAGTTAGAGTTAATCGGTTAGAGTCAAATCGAACTAGAGTTATTCAAATATAGTAAATCGAATTAGGGTTAATTGAATATTAGTTATTCAATTAGGGTTGATCATTCGAGATGGAGTTAAAACAGACAGAGTTATTCAAGATGAGTTTCCATTTAGCACGACTGCTAGCGTAATTCGCAGGGCTGCAGATAGCCTACAACGGTCGGATGTTTCCTGAGGGAATCAGGCGTAACCATTGTGATCGATGCGATCTAGAGTTAAGAGAATGGAGTTAAATCAAATATTAGTTATTTGAATAAGAGTTAATCAAATAGAGTTAAACAAAATTAGAAACTGACTGGAGAATAGTTATGTTGAACAGCTTTCTGAGTATCGATCTGATGTTGGTTTCGGCCTTCGGGGTTTATACTTGGGTTGTCGTTCTCTTACTAGTTTACAGTTAGGGACTAATGGTTGTGGACTGGTAGTAATGCGTGAATAAACTATGGAAATGTTTTCCAATGTTAATCACGTATATTTTCTGGATATAGAAAATAAGGAAATATATATATATATATATATATATGTATGTATGTATGTATGTATATATATATATGTGTTGATGATTGGATCGATAATTCCATTTGGAAATAAGATCGTTATGTGCACACAGACATTTTTCATTTGATAGTTAAATCACCAACTATCGAAGTTTTGACCATCTTAACGTTGTTAATATGGAGAGACCAGTTGGATTCTTATCCGAAGAACCACTCCGTATTGGCATTAGCGTTGCGAATCAAATATGATGAGGATAATTGAAGACGGAGCAAAGTGGAAGGGCTATTGTATAAGTCCTAGGTAAAGATTGCCTAGGATGGATGTACGGAATACTGCCTTCGGTTTGTCCAGCCCCAGGACAACTTGAATGGACGAATGTCTGATAGGGTATATCTGGTAGATCACGTGAGTTGATAGTTTCAAACGTATTTACATTGGTGGTGGAGGAATTCGTTTCTCTTAGCTTATACCCATGGTATTTTTGGGGAAATCAATTTGTGATTTGACGGGTATGATGATGTGGTATTCAAAGTAAAAGAAGACGTGATCTGTATAGAGATACGTTATGACCTCAGGCCTCATCCACTAGGAAATGACAGAAATCGGGCAGGAAGCATGGCTAAGTGGTTCGCAACCAAGTAGGGTGTATTGTCACCATATAGAGAATATTCATATTTGTACTTCTTTCGATTCTATATCTCCCGGGAACAGTCATGTTGGAATACTAACCGAGGGGTGGCAATATATTCGATACACTCAAGCGAAATGAGTGGTCGGTCATGTGTGGCTGAGTTGCAAGATGTTCTTGTTGAACTCCAGTGTATCGCTCCTAGAGTACACTGAGCGGAAGGTGGTTCCATACCTTGTCATAGTTGGAAATCCATCACCTAATACGCGCTTGCGGTTTTGATTATTTCTATATATGTAGAACGTGAGATGAAAGCGTTTCTGCTAGATGATTATTGTATTGTGGTTGATAGACATTATTATAATATCAAAAGGTTTTAGATATAAAGATATTGTGGATTCTCATAAGGGAAAAACCCGTTCCGTTATACGGCGTGGTCTTACGAGATATCATTTACATGTTCAAACTGTTTTACTCACACCAGTCCCATGGCTGACCCGGAGTTTATTTTGTTTTTTTTTCCTAAACTCTTGGGTGCCCAATTTTGTACGGGCAGTCAAGTAGTCGGGATTTTTCAGATACTTGGAAAGCTTGGAGCAGGAGGTTTCAGGAATTCTATAGCTATTATTATTTCTGCTGTGTTGTAAGTGTTGTACTCTGATAAGTGCTATGGTATACATACTATTTGTATTTCAAAAGTTATATTATATTTTATTCGTTCCGCTGTGAGATTCATGTTTACTTTGATGATGATGTTCTTCTTATTCTTCTATTCTAAAAGTTTTATCTTATCTATCCTCACCCTCTAACTTCTTTCATTAACAACCCATTATTTTCGATCCTTGGGTGTTCGATATGTGTTGTATATCAGATAACGAAGGTCGCTCAATTTCCGTGTCGTTACAGTTGGTATCAGAGCAAAGGTTTAGTTATTACCTTGGCTCTGTGGCGTGACTCAGTAGAGATAGGGTTAGTAATACCCTAGATTGAGTTTTAGTGTATATATATGAGTGTGTATATGTTATTCAATATAAAATGATTTTAGGGTCCGTTTGGCACAGGTCCCTATTAAGTTTCAAAATTAGGCTCACATCCGGTCTAATTTTTCATGTAAATTAGGTCCCTATTTTTCGTAAAATCATAAAAAAATATAAAAAATATAAAAAAATCACGAAAAATCATTATTAAATAAAACAAGTGCACGCCCAAAAAATCATGCGTTAAAACAATAGAAAACCAGGTCAAAACCCAAAATAACACAAAATCAGCGAAACAACAGGTTTTTGCATGAAAAGATGCACCTATTTGTAAATAGTTGCACACATTCATGCTTATATTTCAGTGTTGCGACAAAAATGCAGTATAAATGCATATATTTATGCAGCTAAATAGCATTATATGCATCTTTTTATGCATATATTCAAATTTGTCATGTTTTTTCAAGCATTCGCCGTTTTCAGACATTGTTGCACACATTTATGCTCCTGTACAGAATACATGCATACATTCATGCGCAAATTCATAAGCCATCGCCCCTTCTAACTTTGTTGCACACATGCATGCATATATACAGAATAGTTGCACTCATGTATGCAACTATTCGCAACACTTGCGCAACACTTGAATCTCAGTTCAACTTTGTATGCATACATGTATGCAATTATTTGCTAATAGTTGCATACGTGTATGCGTATATTGGTCCAGATTTTCAACATAAATACACTATATGAATATATGCATGTATGTATGCTACTTTTCAGACATTGTTGCACAGAAGTATGCAATTTTTTTTTTTGGCGAATGCTTCTGGGAATATTTCCTATTTTTTTGAATTTTTTGTTTTTTAGTGTTTGGCGCATTTTTTTCCCTCAAAATGGGTAAAAGGCGAAGGGGATGTGGCAGAAGGCGGAGGGGACAAAAATTTTTGGGCGACATCTGTTTTTAGGGACCGGAAATGCATAAATAGTTTCGGTGGATGTGGCGTATATTTTGAAACTTTTTAGGGATGTGAGCCTAATTTTCACATGATTTTATATTATGGAGATTTATTGGTTGAGTTGTTTATGAGTTCTGGTCGATCAGTTTGATCTACTGTATCGGTAGGAGTTTCTAAACACTCGAATACGATGAACCAACGTGATATGTTTTGAAATTAACATAGTATAATTGGTTGTGTTGGTTGTTAGTATAATCGAGTGAGATTATAATTAAAATGGTTATATAAATAAACCAAGTAGACTTCATATAAGGATAATAAATGAGAATTTTAAAATCCTGGGAGATTTTTAAATTGTTTACAAACATTGGGAAGGATATTTTGAACTGATTTCAAAATGAAAGTGTTTAGATATGTTTTTGAAAGGGATATAGTATTGAACTCACTTCGATAGCTGGAAAATAGATTCCGATGATGATCATGACATCATCGGTGTTCATTTTCGAGTTGCTAAGTGACGGATTACTAACAAAGATTTTGTTTTTGAATTGTTTTGAGAAAACAAGTGGTTCAGAAATTCAAAGGTTTTGAATTGGTATTATGGTTTCAAATTTGATTTGAAATAAACCCAGGAATTTAAATTATGGAATTTAAATTTAACTAATGAAGTTAATTAGAATGAGGTGAATAATAAACTAGAAATTTAACTTGAGATAAGTTAAGTAAAACTGGATTTGATTAGAGAAGAATCTAAAATTTGAATTCGACTTGGATATAAGCGAATGGTTGTGTTGGAGATGAAATTGATTGGAGTTTGATTGGAATGGAATTTGTATATGCTGAATTAGCAGCAAATGTAAAGGATATAATGATATGCTCGACAAAAAGGTACAAGTTTATTTTATATATGAGTTTGGAATTCATGAGCCGAATTGACAAGCTGCTTGGCGTTTTGATTTTCTTTTGGGTTGGAGAAGGCCTAGAGAGGCGAGTTGTGGTTTGTCGTATATGCCGGTACAAAGGAGACGCTGGAGAAATTTTCGAAAATTTGAGGCGTTAGAAAATTTTCAGAATTTTTGAAAATTTTAGTAAGTCGGAAAGAATTAATATTTTAATTGAAATTTAATGGTTCAGTTGAAATTAAAATTGAGAAGTAAACCAAAAGATATTTGAATCTAGTTAGTAGAGTGGGTAGCATTTCTCTAGCTTAGCAATTTCGAGGACGAAATTATTTTAAGGGGGGAAGAATGTAATGACCCGTATTTTTATGGTATAATAATTAATTAATTTAATTATTTAAATAACGAATATATTATTTAATCGACGACATTAGAACATATAATATATATTTATATATATAACGAACCTGAAACTTCGTGGCAGTTCGTACTTTGGCAATTCGAACTTTAAACGAACATGCAGAAGCCGTTTTAAATTGGATTTTTGTGAAACAAGAGACGTTCAGAGCTGGTGAAGTATATTTTTCCAATGAAAGAGAAAAATCTGGATTTCGTCGTGTAGATTTTGATTTACGTCCAAATCAAATTTCAGAAAAGTCGCTGCAAAATTCCTTTATAATTTGCAACGCTTTATTTACGTTATAAAAGGAATTTCAATATAAATCGAATATCGTTATAACTGGGAATTTTGAAATATCGAAATATAAATCCTAGTGGAGCCATATGATATTCTGTTGTGAATATACACGATAATATTTATTTTTAAATATTAAGTTTAAATGTTTTTAAATATATTTATATATTTAAAAGGGCTATTTAGAGCTTTAAAAATAGCCACTTTTGCAAACGACCTCAGAATTCGACGAAACTAATTTCTTTGGATCCGCAGTGTTAAATTATTGTTAGATTTCAATTTCCGTGATTTTTAGAGTCAGTGTGTGGCCGTACGGGATTTTAATGTGAAATACAGTCGATAATTTGACCTTTAAAAATACGCTGTGTGAGCAAACGGAGTCGGAATTCGGCGAAACCAGTTTCGTTGGGACCGTAATGTCGAACTATAGCAGCATGTTCATTTTCATGATTTTTGGGTATCGTATGTGGTCACAGGAATTTTAAAGGACAAATAAACATAGCAGTTGATTATAATTTAATATAATAATCGAATAAATAAATATATAAAAATCCTATAAATAAACCTTAAGTTCTCTAAACCCTAAACTCATTTTCTTTGGTCAATTCGTTTCCGCCGCCACCAGTTGTTTCCAACGTGAACAATTCTCAAGTTCTAAAATCAAAAGAATTTCTGAAAATCATGAAACAAATTGGTATGGATTCATGAAGCCGTCCTCTTCATCTTGGTACGACTTTTGTTGAGATCGACGCTTGTTTCATTTGGGGGTTTTCAGTACCGTAAACCTAGGGCTGACAATTTCAGCAACAAGAAGCACTAATTCACGTTTCAAGTATTTCAGACCGATTTGTGTTGGAGTTTAGAGAATGTAGATAAGTTTTTGGGAATTTCGGTGGTGCAAACTATCGCAAGTCGCATGGGTGGGTCGAGAAACTGGTGGCGACGCATTGTTGGAGAGGAGCTCGAGTAGATGGAAATTAGTGCGGGGCTGATGAGGGTGTGACGGAGATGATTTTGGTTATGTTAGTTTGAATTTTTATGCAGTGGAGAGGAAGGATGGTGGAAGCAAAAATGTTGGCAATGGCCATTTCAGAAACTGAAGGAGGACTATGGGATTTCTAAGAACTAGAAAAACGTGATTTATGAAATAATTCTGCAAGCGCACAGGTCGTGCAGTATACAGGTCGAATCACAGGGAGGTAAATTAAAATCAATTATTTATCTAATCTCTTGGGCGGGTTAGACGAAGTCTGGAGATGTTTTTAACGCTAGTGAATTTACTATTAATCTGAACCTAATCAGGTCAACACCAAATTCAACAACTGAAACTGAAAGACAATTTACTAGGAAAGAAAACAACAACTCAGAACAATGACAGGAAATTAATGTAGAAATTAAAATTGCAAAAAAAAAAAAACAACAAAAAGTAAAATCAGGATTGTCGTTGAAACTAATCGAACGACTAATCGCTGATAAAAAAAATGTAAAATACAATTGGTGTTCTTCCAAAACTAATTGTGAAGACAACGCCGATTGCTAAGAAAAAGAGAATTGCAGAAAAATAAAAGAGAACTAGAAATTTTATTAATGGAGAAGAAGAGAAAATAGGATGATTTTTACAATGGGTATACAAGTGCTTTTATAGGTGAAATTGGCCAAATCCTAATCATATCTGTATGAATATATGGGCCTCTTTTCCAAGAATTAATTTCATTTCACATGCCTTTCTTGACTAAGCTTGTTTGGAAATAATCTCTAAGAATATCTGCACATATCATGGTGAATACCTTCCATATCTTCCAAAGCTTCCACGTGGCTAATTGATTGGCAAAAGATTTGCATGTAATTAATTCTTCCAAACATGGACTCTAATTAGACTCCAAAAGCATATAAGAAAAATCTTCAAATCTTCCATGTGGCTAATGTGAACACAAACATCTTCCAATGACATCTTTTGAGATCTTTTCTACCGATCTTCCTTTAATGTGACCAATGTGAACATGTCTAGTCTCCAATGAAAGCTCTTATGCAATTCTTCAAGTAAATGGCATATATTCTTCCCTTTTAAGGCTGAATGAGGTCTGGTCAATATATCTATAAAAACAACAAGAAAATACCCAGCGTAATATTTATTTATATACAAACAGATAAAATATAGGTGCATAAATTAACATATTTCTATGCTGATCAAGTAGATGGAAATTAGTGCCGGGCTGATGAGGGTGTGATGGAGATGATTTTGGTTATGTTAGTTTGAATTTTTATGTAGTGTTGAGGAAGGATGGTGGCAGCAAAAATGTTGGCAATGGCCATTTCAGAAACTGAAGGAGGACGATGGGATTTAGCAGAAAAGAAAGAAGCAGAAATGGTTGGAGTATTAAACTGGAATTGCGTTTTGAATGATAGAGGAGAACGGTGATTTAGGGTCTGCTGTGTTGAGGGGTCAGTTCATGTTCTTAGACTTTGCTGTTGGGTGAGCTTTCGACTGTGAGGTTTGTGAGTATGTTCTTGGACTTGGAAGGCAGGGTAATGGTTTGGTATAATCTGTTTGTATGTGAAAATGAAGGCCGATTTTCCTGTAGGTGAATTTGTGAAGGAATCAGTCATGGGTGAGTGATTTCTTGTTGTGATTGGTTGAAGAAAACAACGGTGTGAAGATGAAGGTTTGGAAGGGGAGGTTTCATGAAGTCATGGTGGTGCTTGTTTCCGGTGAGTGTGGAAGGAGTTTGGCTTGAGTAAAATACGGTAATGGCATTTTTGTATTGCTAAAGCGAGATTTCTTTTGAGAGAGAAGGGAACTGTAGAAGTCGGGTAGGGTGGTGAGACATGGGCCGGATTCGTATAGGGTGAGGCCCAAGATTAAATAAAAGTTAAGTTTAATTTTAATTTAAATGTATATTAACTTGTTGACATCGTATCTTCTACATACGATATTAGATTGACGAACCGTAAGTTGCGTTGGGACCGTATGGACGAGAGCTTCACAATGAAGTTGATTGGAAGTGGATTGGAGCTCGTTTGAATTTATAGCGAAATAAATTGTTTGATTCAAATCAAATAAACAGTTTATCGTTCTTTAACGATGAACCGCCAAAGTGAGTAAAACTCACCAACTCTGAACAGTTATATTTTTATAACGCATTCTTAGAAGTGATAATTTTATGTTGATTGCTGTGTGTTGATTTGGTTGATTGAACTGCTAGTCAGTTAGTTGAAATTATATATATATATATATGTATGTATGTATTTAAAAAAACCATTTAATATATATATTGATGTTGCTTATCAGAACATTTCATACTGAAATGAATTTGATGTTAATTATATGGCTCAGCATCTGTGATGCAGGGAAACAGGTTGGAGGGACCCAACTTGGTTCCTCAATATATAAAATACTTTTTTGTTTCATATATTGTGATATGTGATGTGTTATATAATCTGTGCTGATTATGTGTGCTCGGTTGATAGTAATCATGGTTATACGGTATTTTAAATACCGAAATGAATACTGGAAAGTAAAAAGGGAATTTTCAAAACGTATATTGAAAATGAAATATTTATAAAACCAAAGGATTTTATAAGAGGAATATTTATTAGAAAATAAATAGAATCGATTTAAAAATGTTAAAGAGAATAGGGTATGGGTTTGAGTAATTGGAACTTGTTATACGTTGATTGAGTTGAGTAAATTTCAAAGTGTTGATCTGATGTTGGTTTCGGCCTTCGGGGTTAACACTGAGAAATTTATTCACTTACCAATTTATAATGAGGATCTAATGAATAGAAGTGAACTGATTAAAGGAATATTTATCAGAAAATAAATAGAATCGATTTTAACATCGAGGTTTGAAACTGAATATGAACGTAGAGTTAATCAGTTAGAGTTAACCAGTTAGAGTTAACCAGTTAGAGTTAATCAGTTATAGTTAATGAGTTAGAGTTAATCAGTTAGAGTTAATCAGTTAGAGTTAACCAGTTAGAGTTAACCAGTTAGTGTTAATCAGATAGAGTTAATCAGTTAGAGTTAACCTGTTAGAGTTAACCAGTTAGAGTAAATCAGTTAGAGTTAATCAGTTAGAGTTAACCAGTTAGAGTTCACCGGTTGAAGTTAATCGTTTAGAGTCAAATCGAACAAGAGTTATTCAAATATAGTAAATTGAATTAGGGTTAATTGAATATTAGTTATTCAATTAGGGTTGATCATTCGAGATGGAGTTAAAACAGACAGAGTTATTCAGGATGAGTTGCCATTTAGCACGACTGCTAGCGTAATTCGCAGGGCTGCAGATAGCCTACAGCGGTCGAATGTTTCCTGAGGGAATCAGGCGTAACCATTGTGATCGATGCGATCTAGAGTTAAGCGAATGGAGTTAAATCGAATATTAGTTATTCGAATAAGAGTTAATCAAATAGAGTTAAATAAAATTAGAAACTGACTGGAGATTAGTTATGTTGAACAGCATTTTGAGTATCGATCTGATGTTGGTTTCGGCCTTCGGGGTTTATACTTGGGTAGTCGTTCTCTTACTAGTTTACAGTTAGGGACTAATGGTTGTGGAGTGGTAGTAATGCGTGAATAAACTATGGAAATGTTTTCCAATGTTAATCACGTATATTTTCTAGATATAGAAAATAAGGAAATATGGATATATATATATATATATATGTATATATATATGTGTGTGTTGATGATTGGATCGATAATTCCGTTTGGAAATAAGATCGTTGTGTGCACACGGACATTTTTCATTTGATAGTTAAATCACCAACTATCGAAGTTTTGACCATCTTAACGTTGTTAATATGGAGAGACCAGTTGGATTCTTATCCGAAGAATCACTCCGTATTGGCATTAGCATTGCGAATCAAATATGAGGATATTTGAAGATGGAGTAAAGTGCAAGGGCTATTGTATAAGTCCTATGTAAAGATTGCCTAGGATGGATGTACGGAATAGTGCCTTCGGTTTGTCCAGCCCTAGGACAACTTGAATGGACGAATGTCTCACAGAGTATATCTGGTCGATCACGTGAGTTGATCGTTTCAAACGCATTTACGTTGGTGACAGAGGAATTCGTTTCTCTTAGCTTATACCCGTGGTATTTTTAGGGAAATCAATTTGTGATTTGACGGGTATGATGATGTGGCATTCAAAGTAAATGAAGACGTGATCTGTATATAGATACGTTATGACCTCAGGCCTCATCAACTAGGAAATGACAGAAATCGGGCAGGCAGCATGGCTAAGTGGTTCGCAACCAAGTAAGGTATATTGTCCCCATCTAGAGAATATTTATATTTTTACTTCTTTCGATTCTGTATCTCCCAGGAACGGTTATGTTGGAATACTAACTGAGGGGTGGCAATATATTCGATACACTCAAGCGAAATGAGTGGTCGGTCATGTGTGGCTGAGTTGCAAGATGTTCTTGTTGAAATCCAGTGTATCGCTTCTAAAGTACACTGAGTGGAAGGTGGTTCCATACCTTGTCATAGTTGGAAATCCATCACCCAATACGTGCTTGCGGTTTTGATTGTTACTATATATGTAGAACGTGAGATGAAAGAATTTCTGCTAGATGATTATTATATTGTGGTTGATAGACATTATTATAATATCAAAAGGTTTTTGATATAAAGATATTATGAATTTCTGCTATATAATTCTCATAAAGATATTATTATATTGTGGCTAAGTGGTCGGTCATGTGTGGCGTGGTCTTATGAGATATCATTTACTTGTTCAAACAGTTTTACTCACACCAATCCCATGATTGACAAGGAGTTTATTTTGTTTTGTTTCCCTAAACTCTTAGGTGCCCAATTTTGTACGGGCAGTCAAGTAGTCGGGATTTTTCAGATACTTCGAGAGCTTGGAGCAGGAGGCTTCAGGAATTTTATAGCTATTATTATTTCCGCTGTGTTGTAAGTGTTGTACTCTGATAAGTGCTATGGTACACATACTGTTTGTATTTCAAAAGTTATGTTATATTTTATTCGTTCCGCTGTGAGATTCGTGTTTACTCTGATGATGATATTCTTCTTATTCTTCTATTCTAAAAGTTCTATCTTTTCTATCCTCACCCTCTAACTTCTTTCATTAACCACCCGTTATTTTCGATCCTTGGGTGTTAGATATGTGTTGTATATCAGATAACGAAGGTCGCTCAATTTCCGGGTTGTTACACAGACATAGATATTCATATCACAAGGCGGAAATAGATATGAATAACAACATATGAGTATAAATACAAAGGTAGTGGCCATAGTCGATCCACTATACGGAAAAAGAATAGGTACAAGCTCTAGCCAAAAGAATATGTATACATGAAATCTAAGATACATGTATAATAAAGAACTACAATTCGAATGTAAATAGCGAAAAGCCAAAAGGCGGTCCTTGATAGAAGTCCAATATAAGCACCTGTAATACTCGGTCTGACCCGAGTATTATTTATAAGAATAAACAATAAACGGATCAGTCGAGTTGTACTCATCATAATAAACTGAGATAGAAGTAGAGATATAAACAGATAATGACATAGGAACAATAACAACAAATGATCACAATAAGTGTGAAGTCTCTAAAATGTCCATAAAATATGACAAAGAAAACTCAGCACTATATAAGGATATCTCAATACAAAAAGAAACTAAGATTGATAAGTTAATATCAATACGAGAATTGACAGCTAATATTCAAGAAATCAATAAATTAGAAATCTAGAATATCCCAAAGACGGGGAACAACAAATGAATATTCATGAGAAATGATGTCTCCCATCAATTCTACATGAAATAGAAAATATTATATCGCGTATCTCACTGATATGAAGTGATCCGAAGATCATCGACATGAACCGAAGTTCTTCAAGATGATCTGAAGATCCACCGGAACCAAAGTTCCTAATATATGATGATCCGAAGATCATCGGAGTGACCCGAAGGTCGGATTGATCCGAAGATCCACCAAAACCAAAGTTCCTAAGGTATAATGATCCGAAGATCATCGTATTGACCCGAAGATCGGATTGATTCGAAGATGCACCAGAACCGAAGTTCCTAAGATATGATGATCCGAAGATCATCGGAGTGACCCGAAGGTCGGATTGATCTGAAGATCCACAAGAACCGAAGTTCCTAAGATATGATGATCCGAAGATCATCGGAGTGACCCGAAGGTCGGATTGATCCGAAGATCCACCAGAACCGATGTTCCTAAGATATGATGATCCGAAGATCATCGGAGTGACCCGAAGGTCAGATTGATTTGAAGATCCACCAGAACCAAAGTTCCTAAGATATGATCAAAATTGATCAAGTATAGTGTAACTACACCAAGCTAGTAATATAAGAGTCGAGCTACATGTCCCATAACCACATGCTCTACTCGAATATTTACGAACAAGTTGTATATTCCACTAGAAATACGAGTCGATCATTGCTACGGTGTTCAATCGAACGAGTCCAAAAATTAACAGTAAAAGTAAACACAAGGGGTCATAGTCCTTGTTTTTGCTAAGGCGTTTAATTAGATTCCTCATACGAATGAGAAAAAGGTTTATGAAATCATATACTAATAGATAGGAAAACAATTTGGAAAATAACTTCATATAATGAAGTAGAATTTGAAACCATTCAGTAAAAAGATTGGTATCTACTAATAATTTTAAAACCCTTTTTTATATAGTTTCGAAGTGGCGAATCTCGTGAGACATCGATCGAATTAACGATCAAATGAAGAGTTCACATTTTAATAACGTAGACGGAACCCCACGACTATCGATTATAATATTCGTTCACCACAAATGAATCGAAAGTTCCTGAAATCGAGATGTAGAAATCTGCGAATCAGAGCAACTGCAAAGTCATAATCGAATGCGAAATAGGCTGAAACTCTGTCGGGAATGAGCTCAAATGGACCTAAACTGCTGACCATGGTTTCCACTGGTCAACAGTCCCAAAAAAGGATTCATACGTATAAATTAAAAATTTAGACGTCTGAATTTGCAATTTTGCAAAACAGCAAGGTTTTAGTTCATTTTGGCTCCCTTTCAGACGTCTGAATTATTCCGGCCAGACGTCTAAATTACAATTCAGACGTCTGAGCTAAAATTTTCAGACTTCTGAATTTGCTTACTTGATTCCATAATTATTTGAAGTAGGACAGATGTCTGACATATAATATTCAGACGTCTGAATCCTGTTCCAGAGCACAATTTGCCTTGAAAACATGTTCGAAACGATATCGACGAATGCCTATGATGTTATGTACATGTATATGAGGCTTCAAGGACTTGCCGAAACAACTTATAACACCCAAATATGCATGCACAAACATTCATACGAGAGATTAATAATGGCTATGATTATAAATTCTAAAACAGACGAATTTTCTAACCAAAGCGATCAAATACGATTCAACCGACTTGTGAAGACTTAGTACTTTGCCGGGGGGACAACAGTGCTTCACAATGTCACCAAACAAACTCATAGCATATGCATAGATCGTATGAACAATCCTTATCATAATTTTTAACTCAATGAAACATAAATACATGAAATCGGCTAAGTTACACTAGCCTAACCAATTTATAAGCATATGCAAACTCAAATGAACACTGAATTAAACTTTTACAAGCTAAGGGCTTGTGGCATAGATGTGAGTTCATAAAGAACTCACCTTTGCTTGCTAGAAGAAAGAAATCATTCCAAAGCTAAGCAAAATCAACCTCTCCTCCAATATTACTCACAAATCTTCAATCTATACACAAAACAAACCAATTTCCTAAAAGTTAGGTTTAGGAAATCTTAAGAAATTGAAGAGGAATGGAGTTGGAGAAGATGGAGAAGCTTACCCAAGTTTCTACACTTGATTTCCTCTGGATTTGAGCTTTTAATTGCAAAACCTAGCTTAGGAATTTCTATTTTCCTTTCCCATTCCCTATTTTCTTATTTTTGCCAAGTGTTGGAAGTAAATGAAAGGGGAGAGGGTTGGGGGAGTTATAAGGGTGGACTAGTTTGGCTAACCCAAACCAAAGTGCAAAGTCCAAATTTTCGAAACTCGGAACATATCAAAGCTTATGGTTTTCGAACACGTAAAGGACATTTTGAACTCAATGGAAGTGGTTTCGAGTCCAAATTCGTCCATATGCAAAAAGTGATATTTTGGTCATATACCAAATGAAAAGGACCAAAATCACTCAACTCAAATGGTATCGATGTTTATAGTCAAAAAGGTCGTAAACGATGATCCAGACTCAATGGAAGTGGTCTCGAGTTCAAATTCAACCGTATG
Source organism: Allium sativum (assembly GCA_030737875.1). Lineage (NCBI taxonomy): Eukaryota > Viridiplantae > Streptophyta > Magnoliopsida > Asparagales > Amaryllidaceae > Allium > Allium sativum. The sequence goes on from CM060912.1 coordinate 9,361,148, forward strand.
CAAAATGTGACTTTTCGGACCTACATCGATTAATGATTAACGACGCTATATTTAAATAAAATATTAAATATATTATCGTTAAATATGCGGGTTGTTACAATAAGGCAGAAATGGGTTCCATCCCATGAGAAAAACTGGAATAAAGATTTTAGTGCAATTACGAAGTTTTAGCAAAAATTCTAGACTCTACTACTTTCCTGATTTCTTGAACTTTTTGAATTCTTAAGCTCTTGTTACTCATGATTCTTCAACCTTGAATTCTTCTTCTTTGTAATCTTCAATCTTGAATCTCTATCCTGTACGGTGTTCAGTAATCAATACCTGCATATACATTCTACATATATATGTTGACTATAGTGTTACTATATATTTATAATAATAGTTAAACAAGGTTGTTGTCATCCAAACCAACTTCTCAGTTTCTAGCAGATTCATAACTAGGAACTCATCGTTCAAAGAAGGAATTTGACAACTAGAGAATCAAAAAGAGTATCACTCGTATTAGTTATAACTACAGAGGAGACAAACAAACTGGTATATAGAGTGCCTATTCTTTGTTTTTTGAGTCTTAGTAGTGGTGTATATTTGTTAGAATCTATCCTCAAGTAAAAAAATTGGAAAGTACAATTTAAAGTAAAGTTGAACCTCTAAATACAACCTCGAGCCCATCAGTGCCTGCCTCTGCTCGCTCTTTTCCCCAAATTTACTCAAATCCTATCGTTGCTGGGTTGCCACTATCATTAATTCTAAAACTCACTACAAGAATACTGATTTTTTTGTTGCAAAAATCAGTGGCGTTAATTCGTAAATGCAAGAAAAGCTGTTTTGACTCACAATATAAACACGGCAAAAAAATTTCACATTCCCGCCTTCGTAAATAATGTCCGCGTGGTCCAAAATAAACGTAAACGGCTATTTTCAATTCTTCTCCTCTCGTACTTCAAAATTTTTATCCCTCATTCCCTTTCCTCTAAACTGTTTTCAGCCGAATAAATTGAATCTTCCCCTTTTAATCGTGCTCAAGTTTTTTTGCACTGAGTGAATTTATCCTTTCGTCGTCAACTCTTGTTTGTACTCCACTCAACATCGTCGATTTCTTTCATTAATTTGATCCGCCGCCTTTCCTTGCTTTTTCGGTAAAAAACCCTAGTTTCTGTCCACTTTCATTTATTCAATCTACCGCTTATTATGCCTAAATCAAAGCTTCAAATCTTAGATCAACCTGTCGGTACTCGATTTTATCATCTACCCCATAATTGTCGGTACTCAATTTTTGCATCTCGATTTTAGCATGCTAGATTTTGGAAGCGGTGATTAATTGGCAGCCCTACTGCGACGGCGACAGTTCTACTGTATGGTACATATGAATCGAGGTCTATATCGTTTTACATAATGTATATAAATATTTTCTGCAAAATCTATGCCATGTTGTTTACTAAGCTTTGAAAATTAGAGTGTACAAAAACTGGGAGAAGGTAAGTTAGTAGGCCCTGAGGATTTGTCTATAGGTCCAGATGGTTTTCTATACACTGCAACAAGAGATGGATGGATAAAAAGAATGAAGCTCGATGGGTCTGACTTAGAGGACTGGAAGTTCCTCAGAGGGCCTTCTGTTCTATGGATTGCTTTTTCTTTGTAGGTAGTTTACTTATCTGTGGTGCAGACAAGTATACTTTTTCTCCCAAGTTTGTCGGATGAAAATTAATTATAACCCCACATCGGGAAAATTGTTAGCAGAAAAATGTAATTAGACGGCGATCTCTAATTTGCCAACTGTTTTTGGGAAGAATAAGGTGGTTTTGAATCTTCTGTAATAAGTTGGTATGAAAGTTGAAATTATGTTTAATTATGATATGACTAAAACAAACGCTAGCATACCTTGTTATGCATGTGTTTTTCTTATTAATAATCACTAATGCTATATGTGTGTTTATTTCTTGAATTTGAATATATGGCATAGATCGGTGGAGCTAGTAAAGAAAAAGTTGGTGAGAAAAAATACAGAGTTACAGATGCTTTGAATGCTGCAAGAGCAACTGTTCAGGAGGGGATTTTTCCTGGTAAGCAACAACTTTCCCATTTACTCGCACACAGTATTTTTTCACATCATAAATTTTATTAAATGGGTAATGGTAGGTAAAAATTACAATACATGGAAAAGTTTAACTTACACAGTATAGGCGCCCGTGTACACCATTGCTCTTAAACGACCATTTGGTTGAAAAGAATAAAGAAACAGGGCAAGTAAAAAATACAATACATGGAAAAGTTTAACTTACACGCCGGTGCTTGTATTGAACTAAAAACTGTGTGCCGGTGGGATCACCAATACATGTGGATGCAGCAAGTGGGGGATTCATTGCCCTGTTTTTGTATCTGGAGCTCAAATGGGATTTCCAACTACCCCTTGTCAAAAGTATAAATGTGAGTGGACATAAATATGGATTGGTTTATGTGGGTGTTAGGTGGGTGATTTGGAGAAGGAAAGAAGATTTGCCCAAAGAACTCATTTTTCATATCAACTATCTTAGTGCAGACCAATCAACATTCACTCTCAATTTTTCCAAAGGTAAATTACACAACTCTGTTTCATATAATCATTTATCAATCATAAAATGCAACATGGGATTGGATTATTTGCATCAATAGGTTCAAGCCAAGTTATAGCACAATACTACCAAATAATACGCCTGGGCTTCGAAGGCTACAAAAACGTAATGCAAAATTGCCAAGAAAACGCCACCATCCTGAAACAAGGCCTCCTGAGCACCAACGGATTCAACGTCGTATCGACGGCGTGCCTCTTGTCGCCTTCTCTTTAAAAGACATAACTAGAAATGACGAGTTTGAGATATTAGACCACTTGCGATGGTTTTGGATTAACCATCTTTATGCATCGGTACTAGTTTTTTAACATTTGACCATGAGTTAATAGTAATGCCTAGCTCATCACAATCATGCCTGAAAACAAAGCACATCAATCCATTTTTTGTCACAAACAAATATGGAAGAGTGATCTGATAATTTATAATTTAGTGCAGCTTTCGGCCAACGCAAATCCAGCAAACCAACTCAAGTTTTATGAAGAGCTATGCACCAGTTCGATTTATCATAAAATTTGTCCACAACCATTGCATTGTCAATGCCAGATACCAACCTGCGAAGTTGGGAGTAAAAGGAAAACAAACGGTAAGCAATGTTGTATAGAGTCCACATATAAAATTGTCCAAAAATAAGAATAACATAATGTTATAGAGAGATCAGTTAAATACTCAAATAATATGAAGTTATTGCAGAAATTCCATGTGACTGATACACAAGTATTAAACAACCTTATTATGTTTGGCATGGAGAATCATGCCATGAAAATGAGATTTGCCTGTGACTAGCGTGAACTGTTTGGCTTTTAAGAGTAGTGGTCTAGTTCTAGGAATCAAACGTTTACCTGTGACTAGCAGGAACTGTTACTCAAGTATGGTGAATTCGAGTAGTTCGGAAGGAAACACGACTAATTAATGTGTGTGCCACTTCACTGTTCAGATGGCAAGGCAACCTTCTTTTATCCGCTTGTATTAAGTTGTATTTTCTTTTAAGCTATTATGCTAATTTGTTAAATCAAATCAGGGTGTTGATTCAGATCCCTTGGCTGGAACAGACAAGGAGAATACAAATATACTGATGTTGGTACTGGAAACTCCTAGTCCAGATTCAGCTGACATTGGTAATGAGATATTCTTTTCCAAGTTATAAACTTAATCAAAAATTGTCATTTTCGACTTTATTGTTGTTGTTTCTTGTATCTTTTACTAGTGTTACAAGATATAAATTATGAACAGTAGGATATTGGCACTAAATGTGGAAATTTTAGTTAAATTATAATGTCAACTTTGTGAAATATTTACAAGTTTATTATTGGTAATAAGATATTCTTTACATTTTATATGTTCCTAGTTTGAATGCTTTTGTTTATATCTACACTCTTTTGAACAGTTTGATGGCATAGCTATAATGTTTTTTTATTATTTAACTGGAAACAGTGATCATTTTATTGTTGGCATTTGATTGTCACCCATCCTAGGTTCTCAATATAAGGTACATGTAGAGTATGCACCATCACAGAGTGTCCCTAAACTGTCTTCTAAAGAGGATGGCCGTGAAGGAACTATACTCAAAGGTATGTATGTTTCTATGTTATATAGAAACCCATTCTTACTAGTTTTTTACATGAAGCATGCACCTGCCTTGTTCTAAAGAATAATAATACTCAAACCCAGTCTTTTCCTAGTCATCCACTACATGTACTATATACATGTAAGGAGACACATATAAACATACTTACATGTATATGCATACATGTAAGCATGCTTGTATGTACTCATTCATGTTTCTTCTGATCAATATTAAATCCGGACTATTTGGAATTCCTTGATGTTGTTGAAAAGATCGAGAATCTTCCTAGTACCGAGATTCAACTGAAAAGAAAGGAATCACAAAAGTCTAGTTAGTTGCAACTATCTAATAAGTGGAATGAATACTAAATTTAGCCTTGATACAAGAAGGAATCTATTAAAGTAACATGTTTGATGGAATTTATTCACCAGAAATGAGCAGCAAAAAATGGCTTTCATGTACTGCTTATTTAATCTGTTATCTGATTAAGGTATGATTGTTTCTGTTCCTTGGTTTATGCTTTACTAAATTGTTGAATTTGATATAAAACATAAAATAGCCTTATTTCAAGTTTGTGTTATAGACATCTTGATGCAGTCATTTGCTTTACATGCTCGTTATTGAATTATTCATCATGAGTCTTGAAGTATATTTGATTTCTTAAACCTTGTTGAAAGACGACATTTCTTAGCAAGTCTCTTACTAGTGTTTTTTACCTGAAAAATAGTCAGGAATGTGTTTTTAGCAACTGAGAATATGTTTTAAATGCGTAGGAATATGTACTATGATGGAAATGTATAAAATATAGATTGGAACACATTTTTAACAAAGAACTATATTTTTTATACTTCTTTAATAATAGTTGCAACTTTATCAAACAACGTACTATAAGGAACATATCATTTAGATCAATTAATGGAATTAAAATTTTCTTTCTGATTCATAACTGGATTTCAACTTATAAACATTTCATGTGTACCACATTATTAAACATATTTGAGATGTGTGGATAACGTGTATGAAAAAGGTAGACCAAATACTCCGTTTTGTGGAGAAAATATACACTAGCAAATTCAATAGTTAAGTGCAGTCATTTACTTATAAGGTGGTTATGCTGATTATGTTGGTTATGTTGATTATGGACCATCCAACATGAAGCAGCTGTTGCTCAAGCAACTGAAAGTGTTTCAGCACCGACGGGTAACATGACAAATGGTGGAAATGCATGCAGCATTCACTCTAAGGCTTTCCAAGATGTATGTTTGCCCTTGATTTTTGTTCCAACCTTCATTGCTGGTTGTTGCTGCTATATACACTTCTCAATGCAGTCTCAAAGGATTCAATTCTTTGACGAGGACTTGTGAGCAGTATACCATGTACACTGAAGATCAACTTCTTTAAGTTACATTTATTGAAAGAGAAGAACAAAACTGACAATTGATACTTTGACTTGGAAGTTTTATTTTTATGTTTCTAACTTATAGAGAATGCTCCAGGATGATGGTGGGATTTCATAGAAATGCAGGATCACTAACGGGGGTGTATATAACAAAGAATTATGGGTAATCAAGTGTTTTCTAAGTACTAGTTAGGTATAACATTTTCTTTGTACTAGATGTGTAAATTTGTATATCAGTGGTTCTTGTATGCGAGTTTGGTCATTTATTCAAAAAACTATTGTATTGAAATGGTTATGCATATTCTATTTGATTATATGGTTAATTGTTTTTTTAATTGTTTGAGCATGATGATTATGTGAATGATATTGTAGAAACGAAATAGACTATTAACAAGAAATAATTGCATGAAAAAATACAGCAAATTAATCAATAATTTTTAGTAGTGTTTTAAAAATGCTACAGAAATACATGTAGTGACGTTGACCAAACGCAACCGTAAATCAGGGGTAAAGTTGGAAATTTTATTAGTAGCATCAAAAAGCTTTTTTATGTCATTTTTAAAGCACTACAGAAATATTTATGGTGGCGTTTTTTCAGTGCTACGATAAAAGTATTTACAGTGGCGTTTATTGAAAGTGCAACAAAATTTTAATTTTTAGTGGCATATTTTCTTGTAATGATTAGCGAAATGCCAACAAAAATGATTGGTGGCGTTTTTTGAGCGCTACAAAAAAACATTTTTCATCTAGTGACTAAACCCAACTCCTCTTCCAATTTCGCCTCCTCTAGACCCGCCACCCCTCCCAACATCTCTCTACTCCCATTAATGAATCCTCCTCTGCCAATTGTTAAGCGATCGTCTCTTTTTGTCACAAAACCTAGAAATGTGGGTTCTTTTTCACCCCCTCCCATGACACTCAAGTTCTCTGGAAGCAAGCTTGTCCCTACTAATAAAATTGTGAGGGCTAGTGCTGAAGTATGGGAAGACTACTTAATTGGGTTCTTCCTTAACGCTCCACTCTCTTACACCGTGATTGTAAATCACCTCAAAAAGCTATGGAAACCCCAAGGTACAATTAAGGTAAAATTAAATGGAAACGTTTTTTCTTCCTTCTTTATAACCACGACAATAGGAGAAGGATTGTAGAGGTTGACCCAGTGATTATCCATAACAAGACTTTCATTATTAAAAAGTGGGATTTGAGTATGGGTGGCACTAGCAAAAGTATTTGGCAAGTTCCAGTTTGGATTAAACTGCCGAACTTGCCTTTAGTTGCTTGGTCGAAACTTGATATTTGTTGGCTAGCTTCCCTTATTGTAAAATTTATGTTCATGGATTCGTTCACTGAAAGTTTGGAGCGTCTTGAGTACGCAAAGTGTATGGTGGAGGTATCCCTAGAAAGTGACTTCCTAATACCTTCCCAGTGTTGTTAAGTGATGGTTTTGACTACCACGTAGAGTTAATTATTTGTGGAAACCTGATAAGTGTTCAAGATGCAAGGTATTTGGCCATGACATAGCTAGGTGTGTTAGAGGAGAAAATAAGGAAGTTAAAGGTGACTCTACTGACTGTAGTATGCCCAAAGCCATGAGTGTTTCCGAGGACTGTGGCAAAGTTGTGTTTGGTGATGTGACTACCAAGGACAGTGGAATCCTTAGAAATGAGGTTGGGGTTGACAAGGATGGTGGCACTATTGCCAAAGTTGTTGGATTTCATGTTTCAAACTGAAAGAATGTGTGGAGGAAAAATATGAAAGGTAAAAAAAAGTGAAACTGGCTAAGGATAACACTGATGGAAATAGGAGTCGGAATAAGGTAGCAGTACATCTGAACAAACACGAAAATGCGAATGTGGATACCAATTTTCTTGAAGCAGGTAATAGTTTTGAGGCTCTCAAAGTACTGAATGAAACTAATACTCAGTTAGCCTCTTCTGACCAAGAAGAAGGTGAAATAAGTTTGAAAACTGTAGACAAGATGGTGGTGACTCACAGTTTTATCTCTGGTGATCCTCAATAAGATGAACATGAAGAGTATGAATACAATGAAATGTTAAAAATAAAGAAATTAGGTGATAAAGGAAAGTTGGATGAGGGAAGTGATGATGTAGGATCTAAGCCCACTCCTAAGAATGCAAAACCTTGTACAAGTCATGTTGTGGCTAGTGATGAGGGGATTATGAAAAAGGATGACTTCATGCAAACGCTGCTAGATGATGTCAGGGACTTTGAGAAGACTTTATTCTCAGGGGATACTGTCATGGAAGATACTACTGTTTTTTCTACCCCGTAGGCTTCAAGTCAGCACAACAACTTCAATTTCAAGCCTGGGTTTCTCAATGATGTTAGCCCCTTCCAAAGACTATCCAAAGCTAATGTAAGGACTCCTACTAAAGACAATGATGCGGCCTGTCCTAATGAACTTATCGCAACCTCTTCTTTTTTAGACAAGAAAAAAATAAGCCATTACTACGACATAAATCGAATCTAGATATCCACCGTTGTCCGATTGCATATCTTTCTGTCATTAAATCCCGTGCCGTCTCATTCTGCATCAGACCACGGATATAACCCATCGTCTAATATGCACTAACACATCAAGAGAAAATAAACGATACGTTGTCTGATGTTATAGTATCATTTCTAAAATTTCTATTAAACAACATATGAATATTGACTGAAATGCATATCAATTACTCTTATGTTATATTTGCAAAATGAAATAATGATCAATTTTATTTAAACAAATATTATATTTCAAATCAAATTCAAATACAATACAACCTTCACTATACTTACATTTTCAAATACAGTACAACTTTCACTATACTTACATTTTCAAATATAGTACAACTTTCACTATACTTACATTTTCATATATAACATTCTTTTTATTAGCACTCACTTACACTCACTCGAGTTTATTTTTGATATTGATCTTCATTTGCTTGCTCCAGCTTGTGTCCAGCCATCTCTTATACTTGTCAAATAAACAACGCAGTAAAATGGAAAAGGTAAAAAAATAAAAAAACCTAAATTGCAAAAATTAAATTAAATTTGAATATTAATATTGCCTCAGTTTATGACTTTATTTTCCCTTTATGGTTTATACAGGGACATTGATTGAATCTCACGGACTATTGCAAAGGTCAAGCCCGAAGGCTCAACATAGTACAAATGTGCACAAAGTCAAGCCTAAGCCTTCTCGGGCTCGACTAAGGTGCGTAAGGAAATGCAACTCAAATCAGAAATATAAGTTCAGCCAAAAATATACAAGTGCAATCACTAATGCACACTCAGGTGATCCAACCAGAAATATACAAATGCAGCTAGGAATATGCACACTCAAGTGTAACAACTAGAAAATGCAAACTCAAAATGACAACTCTTTCATACATTCACATATGCAAATATACATATACATATACATACATACATACATACATACATATATATATATATATATATATATATATATATATATATATATATATATATATTCACACACACATGTATATATGCACGTGCAAAGTATAAAATATGCAGATAGCAAAACAAACAACTCACAAACCAATACTATAAATATACAAGTGGCCGGAGACAACAATATCAAAGTTGAAGCATATACAAAATCAGTAAACCAAAATGGAAATCAGATTCAGGCCACACAGTGCTTTGTTCACGGCAGTGAAAACACTGCCTTGTTCATGGTGAAAATGTAACTCAAAATGGTTTAGAAAATGGTTCAACCTCAAGTAATTAAAAACGATTCATCTCAAAACAATTCAAGGCAGTGCACACTACCCTTTTTAAGACTAAAACATGGAAAGCGTCAGAGAGTCAATCAAAGCAATTCAACAATTGGTTCAAGCTCAAGGAAACTCAAGCATGGAAGTTCACACACTAAAACAGCAAATTGAAAGTGTAACATTCACACATATATACATACATATGTATGCATGGATGTAGTGGAATCATAATAACATTCACGCATATGTATGTACATAGGTATGTATGTATATACATGGAAGATATTTCACAAACTGAAACAATGCAACAAGATCAACAATCCAATAAGCAACATGGGTAAAGGTACGCAAACACAAGTGCAAGTGTGCACTGCCTTACAAGGCAGAGCATCAATGCAAATGATCAAGTCGAGTACAACAACAGTGAGTATGTACATATATAAATATATATGAATATATGTATACATATACATTGGCATCAAAAATTCATGAACCGTTAACAAGTATACTCATCAATACAAGAATCAGAATGATTAGTCAAGAGAAAAACAGTTCAAGCATCAACAAAGAAAATTTTGGAAAAATTTAAAACAAATATATTCTAGACGCATCTGATTGCCACAACGGTGAAATAGCTTGCCATGGGAAATCAAAGTCAGGATTTAGATTCAAGAACACACATGCCAGAACAGTCAAATGCAAATCTAGCATGTTTTATTTAGTATATAATTATGAATATACATATCTATAACATGTGTATACTCATACATATATTTAAATAGACAGATGCATTATATACCAAATTTGTGTTGCAAATGCAACCAGAGTAAATAAATCTGTTTTTGGCATAGAATTCTCTTCAAGCTGCTGTAATAGTATATGTATATAGCAATATATTTTTCAGGTGTAAAGGAAACGAATCTAAATTGCAAACCAAACATTAACCAATATCAGGCAATATCAGGTAACAAGATCAACAAACATCAACCAATATCAGGTGTAAAGCAAAACAAACATCAATTAATATCAGGCAACAAGATGCAAGATCCACAAACTCACAAAGTAAAATGCAAGCAGAACCAAGTGCAAGCATCAAGAATTTTGAGATCACAATCACATGAAATAAAGTAAAACCATAATTATGTTCAAAATCAAAGGCCGAAATCAAAAAATATAAAGGCAACAAATCAAGGAAACGGTCATAGCATATACGGCAATGATTTCATTAATCAAGGCACACAGTTTGAGCAAGTAATCGAGAATCAAAATCAGACAGTAAGGGTTTTTAACCCTATAAATTTCATCCATTCATCATTGGCAGATATCCAAATCGAGACTACACAAATCAAAAAGGTAAAAATTTGTACCTTTCTCAATTGATCTCGACAAGGAGGAGAGGCGACTAAAGCTACAGAGAACCGAAGCAATGATGAATTATTCACACATCAAAGTCGCGATTTGATAAGAGATGAGAAGCCCTAAATTTCCAACATCCATCCGTTTCCAACATCAAAGTCGCGATTTGATAAGAGACGATAAGTTAGAAAAGAAGGAACGTGGTCGATTTGGTTCTGTCGATTTGGTTTCGAGAGTAAGATTAAAGGGTTTTGCTGATTTTGTTTCGAGAGGGAGAGAAGAGGGAATGCAAAATATTGAGGGGGAAATAATCTGAGGAAGACGGCCACCAAAATATTAGAGGGAAACAAAATAAAAAAAGAGCGACCACGAAATAACTGGGAGGGAATAGTTGGAGGCAAAACTAAAAAAATTGATGACTTAAATCAGATGACATAAAATGTTGTATGAATTCCAAGGTTGAACAAAGAGAATTCACATACTTATTCAAACAACAGGGTATCATTTCCATATGTTGTGTGAAACAGTGGAAAATGTTGGGACAATAGCAAATCAAGCTTATGTTGTGTGATCATCGTTATCTGATTCGATTTTTGGCGCAGTGCATTGTAGGAGCACCCCTGTGTGCATATCTTGCCTCCTCCACCTATCAAGGCCGCTAATCTGACCTCCCCTCAGCCAAGGAGCCTGACAAGCCGAATACTAGAAGCTGGGTTCGGGGAATTCAGCTTAACATCGGTTAATGTGATAGGTCCGGGCTTTTTGAATCACTGATGGGCTCTTTTTGTGATGTTAAGTTAATTCTTAAGTAGTCATAGTATTATGTTATGTACTGTTATGGATAGTGTGTTTTGGCCAAGTTGTATTATTGGCTTGTCTTTTTTCATCTCCATACGTGGAGAGGCTGTTATAGTAGATACACGCGATGTGTATCTCCTGTTTTTGTTGTATTTATTATTTTAATATAATAAAGGTCTTACATATCACTCAAAAAAATTGGTCTGCCTTGTCAATAAAAATCTATCCTTAAGTAGTTTATAATTCGACACGGCACGTTTTTATAACTTATATATATATATAAGTGCCCAATGTGCATTTTTAACCAGTTCAGTCGACTAAGCACTGACAGTCAGTCGATTGAATCTGAAAAAACTGTGCACCGTGCACATGCGCACAAACATATAAACTTCAGCCGACAAGCACTAAAATTCACTCAACTAAAAATGCTCTAACTTCCACTTTTAGAAGTGTCACATCCATTCGTGAAGAGATACGATCAATACAAAGAGATACAGATGCTTCTATTCGACTGAATCTATTCATAAATGGTTGTAATTATTTAAATACCATATATATACATGTTTATTTCACAATCCAAATAACAGAACTGAATCAATTGTGAATTTCTAATACTCCCTAACTCTATACTCTTTATGCGCACCTAGATTTACAATTGCTTAAACCCATAAATTAAAACTTATAAGTCATGTTCTCTTGCTCAGGCACGTTGAAGTCTTCTTCGACTGCTGAGGCATAAAATCCTATTTAGCTACTTAGGTGTTGTATACCTATTCCTCCGCATTGAGGGTTTGCTGTTTTAGTCGAAATTCCAGAAAGAGTTTGGGTCTGGATATAGGACGGAGCTCCGAGCTAGTATAAAAATCCCAGGTGCCATTTTACTTTAATTCTTTTATATTTATATTATTGTTGTTGTGATTACCGCACATCAAATTCTACATATATATATATATATATATATATGTTGGCCACCATCGATCCAGTCCATAGCGACTATCCATTCATCGCCGCACTCGACTTAACATATAGGTCTTGGAATCACACATGGATTCCCACATCCAAAAGTGATCTCGTAATCACATGTGACAACCGTCCATAACCTCTGCACTAAACAAGAGGAATAATGCGCTGAAAGGTGTGCCAAACAGCTAGGTACGATCATCAGAGTAGGTAAACACAAGCGAAATCTATCGTATAACTCGCAGCGCATGGATAAAGTATAATAGAATATATACAACATGCAATAATAGTTGAGCATCATATAACAAACATTTAAACTTTCATAACATCCCGAAAGATCATCCATACATCAACTGGATATAACATCAAAGTCTGTACATGAAGCCTCACTACAACACTCATCAAACAGCGGAAACAAAGATACTAGGTAATAGCAAAGTAATACGCCACCCTCCTACTCGTCATCGCACAATAGCATCGTCTCACCAATCAGCTGTCACCTACCACCTAGTCTGCCAATCCAAAATCGAACGAACAACCCAAGGTAATAAGAGGGAAACATAAAACCTTGAGTCAGACAACAGTCTTAGTTAGCAATAAAACAACTATCTAACATCATCAATAAAGTATATGAAAATAGGTAGACTAGCAAACAAATCTACCAAAAACTCCAGAGAAGAACCCACATCCGTCTTCCCCACATCTGATAGTGATAGCCTTTACATGCAATCATTTCAACCATACATCCATGGAAACCAGAACAACCATCCATTCTTGGCAATCAGAAGTAACCAAGCAATAGCAATCATAACAACCAAATTATATATCTCACGTAAACCATCCTAATCGAGCTCAACATCCCCCAAGCACAAGCCATAGAGACCTAAACCAATATCATACAAGCACCCAAGAAACATCTCCTTCGATGTCAGATGATCAACGTGAGACGGTACAAATAAACAACCAAATATCCAACATCCATGACTGACTTTGGATATCACTGCCAATTCTGCTTTGAAACCATCGTTAATCATATGACGACCTCCTTCCATATGTCAAGGGCTAATGGTAAACCCAAGTTCCAGCAAAAACTCCATATGCCTTCATGACTCATATGTTTGTCTTCTCAAATCTCGATAACTAGGCCCTTCATGATTGCCCAAGGTACGAGTCCCTTCACGACTGCCCAAAGTACCCCAGCTTTGAGTCCGCTAGAAATTACGACAATGATAATCTCTCAGTCTTCGCACCTCTAGTCGTCATCACCGACGACTATTCACAACTCAAGTCCCCTTGAGTAACCATTATCCACAACTCAACACCCTAGAGGTGTCTTCACATTCGTTGCTTTACACCGATCAATGAACACATCACATCACTTCAAACACTACATCTTGAACTCGTGTCGAAGCTAGAACCATCGTCTAGCCAATAAAAATAAACATCAATTTGTCATATATTTGATGGATCAATATCGGTTCATCCCGATGCACGACCACTACCAGTGGACTACTACCGATGGACCACCACCAACGGACTACTATAGATGGACCACTATGGATGGACCAATACCGATGGACCACTACAAATGGACCACTACCGATGCACCACTACCGATCCATCATCGATCGCGCTCGATCCATGAGCTTTAACTACGATCCATGAGCTTTGGCCACGATCCATGAGCTTTGGCCATAATCCATGAGCTTTGGCCACGATCCATGAGCTTTGACCATGATCCATGAGCTTTGACCACGATCCATGAACTTGGTCTTCCTCTTCATGGCCGATCTACCTTGTCTTATTCTCCAAGAAACGGTCCATCCTCCTTTGCCACGTCATCACGACAGTCTACCATTTCCCGCACAAAACAAGTAGATCCAAATTCGAATTTCAAGCCGATCCAAACATCATGATCCCACGCCAAAATTCTACTACATCCAAACTTGAACTTTACTCGTTTTCATGCCCGGATCCAACTCGATTTTAACACGTTTACAATCATCAATTCAACCATAATCCAACAAAAAATCACACAAGCAGTCAATAATTATCATTGAAATCACATAGAAAACTTATGATTTAAGTTGCTAACTAGATCTTATGGTGATTTTAATTAAAACCATACTTACCTCGATTAGATCTATACGAAAACAACTCGAAATGATGAACAAGCAATCAAACAACTCATATACTTGATTGAATCCGAGCGAGAGATGCTAATCACTCACCAAATCTCCAAAACAACACAAAAACGATGAATCTCGATTTCGAACAGCGAAGAATGCTCTCCAAATCTTCCAATTTGATGAAATCAATCTTCACTTGACATAGATCTAGCTTTAAACGATGTTGATCTTCGATTCTTTTATGTAGATCTAGAATTTAAATGGTGGAACGGTGTATTTGTTTGAGCAAGGAATAATCACAAGCTCAACCAAATGAGAGAATGAAGAAAGTAACCCTATCTCCATGCCTCTAACCCCCTATTTATAGCCTCCCACCGGCCTACTAATGTGTTAGAGTTTGTGCCCTAGAGGCAATTCATTTGATGAGATTGATAACACTGTTGATGTTATTATTTTGTTTGGAATAAAATATTATTCTATTATATTGTATTTGCTGTGTAATATAAATAATAATATAATAGAAGTCCTTAGAATAATAATACGGAATTATATAGTTCGAGTAAGACTGAACTTGAGATTATATAATATGATAAGTATTATAATTCTTAAATGTCCCTAATCGAGTTTTATTGTTTATATAGGACAACAATAAAGTGTTGAGACTAGTATATTGATTGACTGATGATCACATCTCATTGATCATTAATATACGTGATATTAAAGTCAAGATATAAATACGTATTGAAGAATAGCGTATTTGGCTGACCCACCGTGAGATAACTCCATGGAATATAATTAACAGTATCATAAGTTATTCTCATAGTGACAGTGATGTAATGGTCCTCAGACCTGAAATCATTATAATTTTATTCGAGAATATTTGTGTTTTGATATCATCTAAAGTTATTTCGTAACAGAGTAACGATAATGGTGATATTGGATACATCTTGAATCGAATGAAAATTATGAATGATCTAGATGGAATTTAACCCTACGATATATTCGTAGTGATATCCATGGGCCTCTTGATTGAGTGAGACTGTGAAATGCATGGCCGTGCTCAAATATTGATTTGTTTTAAACAGTTTACTCATCGATCAAGAAATACAGATTAAATTATAAAGAGAATGATATTATCCATGTCTCCAGTTTAATCTTGGATATAACGGTTAAAAGGATTAGATTATATTGATACACTATTCACAAAGGTCATATCGAATTACTGATATTGTTGTAGCTTGGGTAGCAGTGATGTGTTACTAGACGCCGCTCATTGTTTACAGTCTAAATGTTTAGATTGTTGCCAACGCTACAACAACCTATAGGGTCACACTTATAGGTGTTGCAAATGGAGAGATTATTTGAATTGAAAAAGGAATTCAAAACTAGTTTGACATATTCCTTTTTGAACGGGTAAAAAGGGAATAGGAAAATATCCCTTAGGGTTTTCTTTATAAAGGAATGATAGGCCGCATCGTTATTCATTCATTCACTTTTCTGAAAACCCAAAACTCGAAATTCTCCAAACCCTAGATCTCGTTTCAATTCAATCAGCTAGTACTGAATCTTCAGTCTCGGATTCGATTGTCGATCTCGAGTGCATCACCCGTGGATCTCCAATAGAGGTGCTCGAATTCAAGCACTCGATTCGATCAGATCTGGAATTGGATTCAACAACTTCAAGCTTAATCACCATTCCTAATTTGAATCGAAAGGAAGAAAGGTACTTGCTTTAGTTTAATTTCGATTCGAATTACAATTTTGATATGAAAATTTTTGTTTTCCGCTGCTGAATCAATCCTAATTTACCTTCAATGGTATCAGAGCTAGGTTATGTCGATTCAAATATAGTTTAGGCCTTGAAACTGTTACTGTTACATACTGATTGATGTTATGAACATCGAGAAGTTGAAATCTAGAAATCGGAAGATTCGTTTAACAATTGAAATTGTTTTGTGATGAACAAAATTCAATTTTGATCTTATGTATGAATCTGAATTAGTATAAGATATTAATTCAGCTAAGAATGTCTGAAATTCCAATTTTCATTTAACGTATAAATTTGGTTTAACCTATATTTGTATCTGTTTTAAAAGAAAACAAGTGTTATTCTAATACTGTAATTGTTACAGAAATATTAATATATATAACATATTGATCTCAAATCATATGTTAGACGTATTAATAGTGCTCTGTTGAATCCTATGAACATGATTAATATGGTACACGGTTTCACATTAGTATGTGTTTGGGTTTGATAATATGATTAACTCCTTATACTGTTAAATCTTACTCTGTTACAATTGTTTGATATTGAATTTCAGATCTGTATTTTAGATAATCCTAGTTGTTGAATTACATATCTGACATATTGGATAATCATATTTCTTCATAGTAGTGACAGGATAATTCATCCACACGATCAAAGGTTGATCTATTATAATATGGACAGAGCCTTATATTAACCCAGTTTTAAATATTGGTGATTTAAGATTCAGTTTTAGATTATTAATATTGAAGTTATTTTATTTTGGTTTAAAATGTTTGAACCCTTCTGTGTTAATTCTGATTTGTAATAATTCAGGATATAAACCCAGATTTGATTTTTTTTCTGAGATGGATCTAAATATATATGATATTAGTTATGACCAAAACTCAGATCTTACTTATCATATTGGGTATGAGATATATATCTCGTTGACATATTGCTGTGGTGTGCTTTATTAAACAATTTTGGATACCATCATGACATTATTTGCATACATAATGATATTTTCTGTTTTATACCATTTATGCCAGCATCCAAAATCAGTTGTATTAATAATAGATTTCTAACTTGACAAATTTGATTTGTTAAGAAGAATTACTTAATAGTTTTTCTTTTTCTTTTGATGATTTAATCAGATTAATATCAGTCGTAATTATAAACAGAAGTGCTATTTGATTAAAAGGGTCAGATTTGATTGTTGATCATATGATTGACTATGAAATTTTCTTTTGTTTTGTAAGTTTGTGATATTGATCATGAACACAAGTTAATCTTCAGATCAGTGAATATATATTATGATATATATGTTATAATCTTGATTTTGATTTATGTATGTAAATCAAAAACCTTGTGCACAGTTTTGAAATCGAATATACATTTGATCAGTTTAATAATACAGGTTGTATATAATTTAAATTACTGTGTTGAATATCAATTTGTGAAATAAGTATATTTGTATTTACACAGCAGTTTCCTTTTATATATCTTAAAATGTTTAAGAGTGTTCGAATTGAATTGTTCTAAGATAAACACATGTTAGTTAGATTTTATAACAATCTATATATACATATGGTATTTGTTATAAAATGTATACTAAATTAGGGGATACGACACTGTATAACAGATCTAATATTTACTGTGCATCAAATTTGATTTGATATGAATTATTCATATCAATCTTTATGTATCGCTGATGTACATAAATAAATATGTAGTCATACATATTTAATACAAATAAAATTTGATTCTAACTGTAAATATAATAAATTAATGATTCATTATATATGTTAATGAGAGAATTTGAATACAGGAATGATTTGTCATTCAATGTATGTAATGCTGCCTAGACACTCACCTATACATATACGTATATATATAAATGTGTATATATATATATATATATCTTGTTGAATCTAGACAAATCAAGGAGTTGACATATGTATATTTGATATACATGTTGGTATTAAAATCCCCTTTGAAGATTTTAAACCTATGATAAAATAATAGGTTATTTTATAATGTGTGTTAGCAACATTAATAATTGTTATGAATACAATGTCTGAATTGCTCCCATTATTCCCACATCGTCATATATACACGTATGATATTTGATTTGATGATAGATATTAGGTACATGTTAGATAAATTATTTGCAGTGTTAATTTCAAAACATGATCTACAATATTGTTGTAATACATCGTAGTAATACATATTGATGTATTTTGAATTGTGAGTTTGACATGCAACTACAATGTTTTAATGTCTACTAGATTGACTTATAAAAGTTATAGCATCATATATTTATATATGATACATTTAAATTAAGAAATGAAGTACCATGTTGCACATGGATATTCTAATATTTATGAAATGAGTTTCACAACAGAAAAGTAGATGGTCTATTGTTAGATTAATAATTCCTGTAAGCGTATATCTTCTGTATATATCCTTTGATAATGTTTCTTTGACATGTATAGACACAAAAGGATAATGAGTGAATATAGATATATAGACTGATTATATATGATATTATAGTTGTAAAATCTGGATATATACAACTCAAATAAACAATATACATGTTGATGTACTGTTTGAGCATGACAAAAACATATATGTATGTTCGTATTGATATTTAATACATATGAATTACAGCAATTTAAGTTTGCTGTTTAATAAGTTTTGGGTATATATAGATGCCAAAATATGATATAAGGATATCATTGTTTCTGCAAACATAAAATATAATGATTATAGATATATTCATGAATTTAAACAATGTTATAAAATACGCATATATATTTGATATGTGTGTGTATATATATTGCATGATTATGCGCTGTTTAATTTCGTAAGAATATATAATCTGCATTGTTTATATTGATAAATGTGTGCAGATTAATCTCCATAGCATCAATTAGTTTGACTGTGCTAATCTATACAAATTGATGAGTTGCTAATGTTTATCTAATGTTGCAAGTGTACTGAAAGCTAAACAAGTATGACTTGCTTATAGCTTCAGTAATAATTGCATGTGTGTATATCATTGCTGTATGACACCATGAAAAACTCAGTTGCCTTTTAAAGCTGATTCATTAATAAATGGACCAGTATGGATATTGCAACTATATTCACATTATGATAAACATAATAATGCAAAATTATTTTGCAATAGCTAGTGCGCCAGTTATCATTTGTTTCTCTTTGTAATATGAACTGTCATATATAAAGTAACATATGAAATTTTGATTCATTGTGGCATTTATATTCTGAGCTAATCTAACAATGCTGAAATTGTTTAAGCAGGTCGAGGCAGCAATATATTCAAGGGTGGAGACTACCCAATGCAGCAAAGATGAATAAAAGAAGAAACATGTATAACTTGTCTTTTATTTCAAAATGTTTGTATATATATATGTATAACACTGTATACATTTTGATGTAAATAAAACTGTATAAGACAGTGTAGAACAGTGGTTTGATATGTATGAATTATGCTTATGTTATATATGTACAGCTGTAAATGTACATCTCTTATAACATGCCCATTTTGGCATTTGTTGATATACCTGTACATATGTTTAAAGTCATGCAAACTGTTCTTACAATTATTGATTCTATGATATATGTGATTTAATATATTCTAGTGTGTGCTTTTGTATATTTAGCTGTGTTATGTTTGTTATGCTGGAGTAAGATAATGAGGTCAAATTATTTATAACATGGCCTTAAATCAGTTTTGATCTGAATGGTATATATACATGTATATCGAATTGGGTAATTAAAATTCATGTTGGACTTGTATTTAATCTTGGAAATAGATAACCTATTGTTTTGAAGTGTTCAAAAGCAACACTTAGGTATGATTCTTATTTTACATAGAATACACATACTTGATATATTTTAAATCCAATTTATATTTTGAATATAAAATACATATATTTGATATATGTAAATAATTCTAATATTGTTTCGCACTACGAATTATAAATTCCCTTTAAAAGCAATTTTTTGTTATATTAAGTCATGGTGATGTCTTCCAATAATATACTCATCACTGTCCAAAATCACCGGATGTAACTAACGCCAAAGCGTTGTGCACCTTTTATTTTGGTTATATGCGATGGAGTAAAATGTGGTGCTCCAACCTATTATTGGGTCTGACTTAACTAGGCTTCATAATACGATTATGGCCTTAGAGACAAAAGCATGAATTATTCTACATTTTGAGAAAATAAATAATACTGAACAAAATGTTCAACATGCGATCCAAGAGTTATATAGACGATATAATTGACATAAGATGTCTACCTAAAAGGTTGTGTTTTGGGTTTAGCCAAAGCTGGGTCAAGGCATGACTAGATATGGATCTTGGAACACCGTTATATATGTATACCGATATGTATATATAAAAGAAGGGATGTTAATTTGAGTGGGAGCGTATTTTAGTTTAAATTACATATTTATGTTAATATATACTTTGATTGTCAAAATTTTATATTAAATAAATATTACAGAATCAGTTATTATTTTATTATCTAATGTAGATATTAAATAATAAATAACTCCAATAATTTAAATTAATCCTTGAGAAGGACAAATTAAATTAAATCAAATTTCTTGACTAACATTAAAATTTGTGGATTGTCCTCAAACCAATTAAACATAATTGCTTTAGATATAAAGAGAGGATCTATAATAAGTTAAAGTATGACTTCAACTGAATAAAATATAAATGTTATTATAATCTACTTATACATTTCTAGTATTAGATACTAGATACAAATCACATAAATGTATGTTGATTTACAGAAATTGCAGAATAAGTAGAAATCTGATAAAAGAACCAGTGGACTTACAATTGGAAATTAAGCAAATGTTGATAGATTATCCATAGTAAGTTGATTCTTGTTGAATATATTGGCTTAATAAATAAAATAATTGTTATTACGAAATTCCACTTAAAATAAATGTTATAATATAACTTGTTTAGACAAGTTTGAATTTCATTTATAATAAAAGAATAATTGTTATTCATTTTATTTAAATGAAATATCGTATGGAATTTCACAAACAGTTAATGATATTTGTAAATCCTTAACTATAATGTACTTGACATTAATAATGACTGGATTAAATTTAGTGATTTAAATCCAATGCACCTTTAGTATTACCAGTTAGCATAGTAAACAAGGAAGTATAACAAAACTCCATAATGATGGAATTTTAAAATCATTTGATTCTGAATCATATGAAAATACTGATCTTGTTTATTAATAAAATAACTGAATCACCTTTTCACTTGACACAGTGATTAAGTGACAAGTATTAGGTCTCGAACATAATGACGTATATGGAGCGACGAATACATAAGCTAGAGGTAGGTTTTATTACTTCATTATATTTAATGATGATATCAGTAAATATAGATATGTATATCTTATGAAATACATATCAAAATCCTTTGAAAAGTTCAAAGAATTTAAAGTGGAGTTAGAAACCAATTTTAATAGAAAATAAATATTTTTCGAACAGTTCGAAAGAGAACATTTAAGCCAATAAATTTAATGACTATCTAAATGAGTTTAGAATTGTTTCACAACTCTGTCCACCTAGAACACCATATTAGAATGGTATGTCTGAACGGAGATATCGAACCTTATAAGATATAGTACGATTAATGTTAAGTCATATAGATCTTCCTATAAGTTAAATTTAGAACAATTATATTAAATCCCACTAAAACAATTGAAGACGCCATATAAGATATGAACTAGGAAACGTCCTAGTGTGTCTAATACGAAGATTTGGGATGTAAGGCGTTTGTTCAACGTCATTCCTCTGATAAGATCGGACTCAAATCAGATAACTATTTTGTGGATAAAATTCTCTGAGAATAAAATGTTTATTACTTGATTTGGTATCCTTGTGAAGGAGAGTCAGTCTCTAAGATACCGATGGGAATAAAATAGAATTCGAGATATATCGAAAACCATAAGATACCATTAAATCTTGTATACACAAGAAATTGAGTGGGAGTGACACAATAACTCTAATGTTATTTGATAACACATTGATTATTGTAAATAATGTTAGTTTAAAAAATAATAAATAAATACTGATTCTAAGAAAGAAAATGTTTGGATTAAGAAGTTCATGGTTGAACTTAATTCATTGTTGATCGAATGATACACATTGCGATAACAATATGGCTGTTGCTCAGGCCTAAAACATTAAACTCATCATCAATCCAAACATATATTTTAAGAAATAGAATTCTTATGTGAAGTGGTTCACAGAAGAAATAAATATATCTGCAAAGTTACAAAAGTTGTAATGTTGCAGACCTATAGAATTAAACTCTGTCGCAGCAGAAGTTTAATAGTCACACTAGTTTCATAAGTATAAAATACATAAATGATTGACTCTAGTGCAAGTGGGAGATTGTTAGAGTTTGTGCCCTAGAGGCAATTCATTTGATGAGATTGATAACACTGTTGATGTTATTATTTTATTTGGAATAAAATATTATTCTATTATATTGAATTTGCTGCGTAATATAAATAATAACATAATAGAAGTCCTTACAATAATAATACGGAATTATATAGTTCGAGTAAGACTGTACTTGAGATTATATAATATGATAAGTATTATAATTCTTAAATGTCCCTAGTCGAGTTCTATTGTTTATATAGGACAACAATAAAGCGTTGAGACTAGTATATTGATTGACTGATGATCACATCTCATTGATCATTAATATACGTGATATTAAAGTCAAGATATAAATACGTATTGAAGAATAGCGTATTTGGCTGACCCACCGTGAGATAACTCCATGGAATATATTTAACAGTATCATAAGTTATTCTCATAGTGACAGTGATGTAATGGTCCTCAGACCTGAAATCATTATAATTTTATTCGAGAATATTTGTGTTTTGATATCATCTAAAGTTATTTCGTAATAGAGTAACGATAACGGTGATTATTAGATACATCTTGAATCGAATGAAAATTATGAATGATCTAGATGGAATTTAACCCTACGATATATTCGTAGTGATATCCATGGGCCTCTTGATTGAGTGAGACTGTGAAATGCATGGCCGTGCTCAAATATTGATTTGTTTTAAACAGTTTACTCTTCGATCAAGAAATATAGATTAAATTATAAATAGAATGATATGATCCATGGCTCCAGTTTAATCTTGGATATAACGGTTAAAAGGATTAGATTATATTGATACACTATTCACAAAGGTCATATCGAATTACTGATATTGTTGTAGCTTGGGTAGCAGTGATGTGTTACTAGACGCCGCTCATTGTTTACAGTCTAAATGTTTAGATTGTTGCCAATGCTACAACAACCTATAGGGTCACACTTATAGGTGTTGCAAATGGAGAGATTATTTGAATTGAAAAAGGAATTCAAAACTAGTTTGACATATTCCTTTTTGAACGGGTAAAAAGGGAATAGGAAAATATCCATTAGGGTTTTCTTTATAAAGGAATGATAGGCCGCATCGTTATTCATTCATTCACTTTTCTGAAAACTCAAAACTCGAAATTCTCCAAACCCTAGATCTCGTTTCAATTCAATCAGCTAGTACTGAATCTTCAGTCTCGGATTCGATTGTCGATCTCGAGTGCATTACCCGTGGATCTCCAATAGAGGTGCTCGAATTCAAGCACTCGATTCGATCAGATCTGGAATTGGATTCAACAACTTCAAGCTTAATCACCATTCTTAATTTGAATCGAAAGGAAGAAAGGTACTTGCTTTAGTTTAATTTCGATTCGAATTACAATTTTGATATGAATTTTTTTGTTTTCCGCTGCTGAATCAATCCTAATTTACCTTCATAATGGGCCTCTCCAAATCATCCCACTAATGGTTCAAAAACTTGAACAACATGAAACACAAAAACAACGATTTCTCCCAAACGGCTGAACCAAATATTTAATGTGACAATTCTACGGAATTGGCAACACCATATCCTTTCCAACGAGACCGACCTCAACACATGATTCGGCCCAGTCAAAAGTTATGCCATGCACAAGACTGATAAGGGAAAAATGGTCACAAATAAAATTGGTAAAAATTATGGACATGTCACCCATCCCTATAACCAACATATCAAAATATGAGGATGATCCAACCTGTAAAGGCCCATAAATCCGTACCAATTTGAGCTGACTAATATTCTACAAATTCAACCCAAAGTGCACGAAAATACAGATCTTTAATAGAAAGAAATAAGAAGATGAGATAGATAAGATAGAACTAATAGAATAAAAGAAGAAGAAGAAGAAGAACACAACTGAACAGAATCAGAGTAACACGAACTGACAGCGGAACGAATAAAATGTAATATATAACATAACTTTGAAATACAAATCTGAATTTGTATATACATACCATATTAGAGTATAACTCATATACATTACAGCAGAAATAATCTCTACATAACCAACGGTGAAGCCTCCTGCTTTGAGCTCCTCAAAGTGAATCTGTAAAAGTCTGAAACACTTGACTGCCCATACAAATTTGGGTACCCAAGAGTTTAGGGAAAACACTAACAAAATAAACTCTAGGACAGTCATGGGACTGGTGTGAGTAAACTCCAACCACATTGTTTAACTTTGAAAATCATTTTGAAACAAAAGGATAATAGTAAGACCAGCCCACACATAAACACGGACGGTTTTTACCTTACTATAACCCAAATCATTTGGATATCAAAATCCGGTGATATTATAATAATGTCTAATCAAGTAAATAACCAAATAGCAGAACGCTTGCATCTCAAGCTCCACACATATATAGTATAAAATCAAAAACCGCAGGGCGCTTATTGGAGATTGGGTTCCAACAGACAAGATATGAGAGCACCTTCCGATCATTGTACTCTAGAGGGTATACACTGGGGTTCAACAAGAACGTCTTACAACCCAGCCTCACATAACCGCCCACTCATTTAGCTTGAGTGTAGCGAATATATTTCCACCCACGGTTGTTGGCCATCCAACCGTAATCCGAAGATACAGAATCGAAAAGAAGAACAAATATGAATTTTCTCTAGATCGGTGACAATAAAAACTGCTTGGGTATGACCCAACTAGCCATGCTGCCATGCCCAATTTCTGTCATTTCCCAGCTGTAAGGCTAGAGGCTACGTCTATCTTCAGAACATCTGATCACCATTCACTTTGAATGCCACATCGTCAAACCCGTCAATTCACTAATCGATTTCCAAAAATATCACGGGAATAAAAACCTAAGAGGAACGAATTCCTCCGCCACCAGACGTAATACCTTTAAGAGATCAATCGTACGTGATTTGTTAGGTATACTCTGTCATACACTCGTCCATACAAGTTGTCCTGGGACTGGACAAATAGAAAGCACCATTCTGGAGCAGAACGACCCTTGCATTTCACTCGGTCTTCAATTATCTTCAGCATAATCTAATTTGTAGCGCCTATGCCTATACGGAGTGGTTTTCGGATAATATATCTAACCGGCCTCTGCGTATTGACACCGATGGTCAAAATACTTCGATAGTCGGTTATTCAACTATCGAATTAAAAACAAACATTCATTCAAATATACAACATCACAGAACCATGGGCACTTTTTATTTAACATTCATTTCTATTATTTCTTTGGATAAACATCATTACTTATTTCTTTAGAATAAGTGGATTTAAAACCAACTATTTTCATTCCCTAGGGAATAATGCTATATATAAAAATCACGCTTAAGCTTGGTCAATAACGTTAATTTATCGTTACAGTTCAAAACTTGCAATACACTGCGATATCCCCTTTATAACTAATCTTGGCATCTTTTTCCATTACAAACTGATATCATTCCACGACAATAGTGAAGCCATTCAAGTTGGGGTATTTTATTTACCTACCAGACGTTGATCGACAACGTTCTAATCTTAGAATAGATATAAGTCTGTAATTCTAAATCTTTATTACTTATAATATTCATTAACTCGTATTTCTTGCTTAATTTGAATATGGTTTTACGACGCCATATCCTTATTCTGAAAACTCGGTTGTTTACACTATTTATATTAAACATTAACTCTTCGCTTTGTCTTCATTACACAATTATATTTATAACTTCTTTTACCAAAATCCATTTGCGTTCTTTGTCTTCTCACACTTTACTTTTATTTGAATCATTGTTCTTAATGCTTGTAACATCTCATTACCAACTAAATAACATCTTAAATGAGATCTATTTAAGAAACACTTATTTAATTAAAAATAATTAAATAATATTTTACTTCATCATTGCTGAAGTAAAACAATTTACTTCATCTAAAATAACTAATTATATTAGTTCAATAATCCTTCATTAATTAATAATAATTAATAAGAAATCTTATTAATTTTGATCGCTTTATTGCTATGCTATTTTCATTAGATGAATTTAAGGCCAATTAATCTAATAATCAATTTCTAATAAAACAGTTGATTTAATCAACTTCAAACCATCAGTTAATTCGTTAACTGATTTTAATTACTTCTCTTCATTAGATTAATATAATTAATCCCGTAAAATTCTTTAACCTGATTGTCTTAAAATAATTATCAAATACTTACTCGCAGGATAATTACAGCTTTATAACTTATTTAAATGTTAAACAATCGTTTATATTTACCTTATAAAAACTAACTACAGAATGTTTGTAATAGAACTTCTATTATAATTTTAACTTCGCTTTTATTATAAAAATATAATTTTTATAGTTTAACTTCGTTGATTCGTCTGGCGACAATTCAATGTCTTAACAAAAAGATGAATTTACGGTCGTCTGCTGCCACTTTCTTAATCGATATTGTATATTGATTAAATCAAAATAACATTGAATTTCCATTCAACATCAATATCCACATAGGGTTTAAATGTCGTTTGGGTTCAAACAGTGCAGATATAAATAATATAAAACAAACAGTCCACATAAATATTGAGGAATCCGGTTGGATGCCTCCAACCGGTTTCCTGCATCCACAAATGTTAGTCACATAAATAACACCAATTCCATACTAGGGAATATTATAATCGATCAGTATCCAGTCAATAATGTGTATATATGCAACGATATATATATATATATATATATATGTATATATATATATATATTTCAACCAATTTAATACCTAAACGACCATCACACAGCATTCAACCAATATTAAAATATAATTAAAATATTTTAAAATAGATCAGAGTGAGTGAATTTACTCACCTTTGTGCGTTAATCGTTAAATAACGATTTGCGTCAGTTGATTATACTAGGCGTTCAATTCTGCCATAAATCCAAATGTGCTTCAAATTGTTCCAAACCGACTTCATGGCGTCGCCAGCTTCCGTGCGATTCCAAAGTGATGGACGCACCATTAAATTCTCAGCCCATTCCTTCTTAACCCACAATTTAACAGTCGTCTTCCAACAAAACCATTTCGCTGCATCTCACTTTCCAACGTCACCAGTTTGAAAATCCGCAAGCTCCTTCCTACTTGAAATTTCACCGTTGATAGTTCTCTACTACAGTAATTTGACAAACCACTGTAACACTGACTCACATGAGCACTAATAGTTCTACAATACGGTATATCCAATATTTGTGCATCTTGAGCGCTCCTCCCGGTTTAAACAAACAACCCCACCTCCTCATTGTCATGGCCGACACTTAATACAACCATACATTCTCCATTCACACCATTCACTTGTTCAGACACTTCGTAATAGAGCAGCACCCTCCTGACTGGCCTTCAAACTATTTTTTCACCATGTTCTCTTCTTTGAATTACACTGCAAGCTTCTGGAAGATACATAGTTAACATGATACCTTCACTTCTTTCTCCTCATGCACAACTAAATACTACACGTTACTTGTATTCAACTGACAGGAGAAATAAATGGCACCCTCCCCTGTGCAACGCCACCTGAACTCATTTATACGTAGCTTCTTTGTGCGTGATCTCCATGCAGGCTTCTTTCTACCATCCTTTTCCCCTTCCTACTTCTTCTACACTTTGTTTTTTCCCATCTTCTTCTTTTTAGAAAACAACCCGCCCCGTGTCAATAAAAGAAACCCACTCAACATAACTAGACTTGCATGCTTTTCTAATCATGCATGTACCCACCCACAAAATTGTCATCCGCCTGGTATCCTCTCCCTTTCCTTTGAAAGAAAGTGGCTCCTCCCGTAGCCAACAGCAAAGCTATTCAGTCCCTCAACTATTTCTCCTTGGTTCAACACTTTACACCGCCGTCTCCTTGATCACTTTCACCATTCAACATCCTGACAACACCACACCCATCCTTGGCTCGTGCTTCATCCTCCCATAAACCTCGAATCAAGCTCGCGCATACAGGTAAAAACCGTCGTCGGTTCGTCACAGTCCACATCTCCAGTATTTGTTACTCCAATTCCAAACCACCGCGTGAGCCACCTTTTGCAGCGCTGCTACTTTAGTTCCCAGCTCCGCTCGTGCCACGAAAAACCGACGCTGGTTTTTATTATTTTGCTTCAGTTGGGTTTTTCGAAAGTAATTGAATGACTAAAAAGTCATATTTGTTTCATTAAGGGAAGCAGGAGTTTTGCAATACAAGCTTTCGTTTTATTTATAGAAATGAAAAGGGTTGGCTTAATTATATAAGGAGTGATCTTAGTTGAGCAGCTTCGTAGAATATAGGGTACGTCTCTTTTTCAACGTAGTAGGCTTATGGTGTAAATTATAGAGTAGCTATATACATTGCAATGATTTGATTATAGCCATACTCATTAATTTTGATGTAGAAAGGGTATGGTTTGTAGTTGCTTATATAGAACGCAATAGGTAATATAGTTGGTTATTTGTTTTTGTCTCTTTTAAATATTGTATGCTGAGATTTGGTAAACTTTTCGGATATTTGCTTAAAGTTTTAAACGTTTAACATACCCCGCTAAGTGAAATTATATCCATATATGAGCGCTACAGACTGAAGTAAAAATGCCGTTGTGACGAGCAATTTGCCACGACCCCAAAAATATAATAATATCGGTAGGTTAACTTATACTGTGAAACCCCATGTTAGATCTAAATTTGGACCAAACACCCAAATTGTTCTGATTCGTAGAGGATTATAACTGAAAAATGAGGAAAAAGCACAAAACACACAAGATTTATAGTGGTTCGGCGTTAACGAGCCTACGTCCACTTTATATGTTACTGATTATACTTTGAATGTTAGTACTACCAATAATTTCTCTCAAACTCACCCTTACACTTGTGATTTCTCTCAGTAATCTCGAAGTAAAACTGATAAGAAATAGTGGTATGACAGTAATGGTGGATTCAGTGCTCAGAACTGCCAAAAGATCCTGAAAAATGCCAATCTCTGGGCTATTTATAGCTGATTCTGTCAGGCGGATCGCGGTCACACGTGGCATAGATCCTGAGAATATCGGATCGGATCGAGCAATGAGGAGGAATTGGTCAGATTAGCCGATATGGATAGGTGTCGCTGGATCCGTACGCTGCGGATTGTGATGGACTTGGTCAGGGGCTTCGCCACGTCC
Organism: Allium sativum; assembly: GCA_030737875.1. Taxonomy (NCBI): domain Eukaryota; kingdom Viridiplantae; phylum Streptophyta; class Magnoliopsida; order Asparagales; family Amaryllidaceae; genus Allium; species Allium sativum. The sequence goes on from CM060912.1 coordinate 9,391,070, forward strand.
TCTGGGATTGGTTCGGGTCGTGATGGCAGAGGCGGTGCGAATCGCGATACGAGAGGGCGAACCGACGAGACGATCCGCTGGTGCGAGACGATCCGTAGCGCTGCAACCCGACTTGATGAAGTGACCAGGATCTGGGCTAAAGGTATGAAACTTCATATTATCTTCTTATGTGTGAACCTTGGTGGCTTGGTCAAAAAGCTAGCCAACATTTTTCCCTCTCGAAGTATGTTTTATCGAGGATGGAACATGCTTCGAAACTGCAGAGACATCTTTTCACCAAACCGTGTGAATCAATGGGTGAGTATGTCTAAAATGTCGTATCACTTCGGAAAATCGTATCCCTTTGATTTGTATAAATACCGGATAAATCTTCAGTCATTTCTCCGTGTATCGAATAATTTTTATCTCTGGAATCTTTTGGAAACCTTATTATCGAATATACCAGGTAAATTTCTGAATTTTTCCCTTCCTTTTTTTTATCATTGGGCTCGAGTCGTCGTCATGTTGTGTGGATCGGTGGAAGGAGACTCGTTGCGATCCACGATTCAAATGGGTCTCCAGCGAAGCGGGCCGCGCTTCTTCTTTCTGATGGGCTTCAGCTCGCAGCCCGTTCGGTTCGGATAAGACAAGAAAAGGGAGACCAACGGCCATAGTCCCGCCTATATAATCCCGTCCCCTCTTCCTTCTTCTCTTCTTCTTCTTTTTGCTCAGTCGCCCGAAGTTTAGACCGAACCCGTACTTTCCTTCGATCCCAAAAGAGAAAACCCCGTATTTCTTCATTTTCTAAGAGGTAATCACGTCAAAAAAACACATTCCAGCGTCTCTATTTTCGTTTTACTTGAGTTTCCGTCGATTTAGGACAAGAATTGGAGGGATTTGGCAAAATTATGGCTTTTGGGAAGTGCGGTGGTGTTGGGTTCGTGAGTAGATAGGAGAGAAGAGGAGGACGAAGAGAGAGCAGGTCGGGTCGGATCGCGGGTAAGGAGGAAAGAGGAAGAAGATGAATAAGAATGGCGAGGAAGCGGTTCGTGGCAATGGTAAAGGTGCAGATCGTAGCCCATCTGATCGCGGTGGTGGTAGTAGCAAGCTGTGTTGATTGGCGAATCGTACCATGGAGATAGAAGGAGTGAGATGCGGTAAAGCGGATCGTGGGGGGCTGTCTCGATCCGACAGGAACCCCGATCCATGCTACATCACGATCCGAGAAAGAGGGCGATCCACGCTGCATCATGATCCGAGAAAGACAGGCGATCCGACCCATGCCCTTTATATGAGCCGTGCTTAGTTGAGGATCCAATATACGTTTTAAACTTTAAACAATGCACTGTTATCACAAGAATCTGGACAGTTAGGTTAGAGCCTTCAAGATGGACTTTCTGGACTGAATAACATCGGGACTGATTAGCATATTTTATCCGCTTTGTGACCTTACTTTTTTAGTATTTCACACACTTGCACACACAAGCACTTGCACACAAGAGGGTAAGGGTAGCTATATTCTAACTTGTTATACGTGCCAACACAGATATGTCAGATAAACAGGTAACTGAAATATCAGAGAAAGCTGCTGAACTAGAGGTCTCAACGCAACACAAGTCTGATGTACTTCCCTCAACTTCGGATCAGGATAAATCTGATCCTGACTACAAAGCGGACTCTGGTGCGGAATCAACATCTTCAGACTATACATCCTCCGAGGAGGGGGACAACCGGGCTCCCGATGAGCTTCCAGGAGCCGAAGATATAGATAAGTTTAATGATTGCCTGGCCTCCAAATTGGACGACACCAAACTTCAGAAATTATGCTTCAAACATGGAATATATCGAGATGACGTTAAGACTCTGGGGAAGGACGATAGACCCAATTCTGCCCCAGCTGGGCACATGATCATCAGTAGATTGATGTGTATGGTGGGCGCTATCCCTCCGTTTCCGCCAATTGTCGTGGAAACTTTACGGCGATTGCATATTGCTCCAATGCAGCTTCACCCCAATGCTTATGCAGCTCTATACACTTTATCCTTCGCGTATCCAGAGATTCTGAAGACTGAGCTCACCTTCAAAGATTTAAAGTTCTATTACATCTTCAAGCATCGTTCCAAGGAAACTCCGAATATCTCCTACTTTGAATCAATAGTGAATAGGAAGGTTGTGACTGACGGTTATAGCAACATCGGGGATCCTAAAGCTGATTGGTTCTATGTAAAGCAACAGGCGGGATGCGCACGAAAGTGGGTTAAAGCAAGTGAGTTTCAAGTTTCCAGATTAGCGACTTGACTAAATACCCAGAATATTAATGTGTCTCTTTTCTCCATGCAGATCACACTTTCTCAAAGACTAAAGGCTCGGTGTACCAAAACCGATTGTCTCGTCTTCTCAAGAGCAAATCAAATTTCTTAAAAATAAGGCAATGCCTCTCTGACGAGAATCTTCATAGACATCGTCTTATGGATATAAGATACGGACTTGGCAAGGACAAGCACTATAAACACGTGCCCTTGGCTGAAGGAGAGAGAACTTCCTGGGCAGCTAAAATAACCGAACATGAGGGGCAAATGGAAACTTCAGTTCCTAAGAATCAATCCCCACCAAAGACTCCACCGCCTGCGGATCCCGTCATTACCGAAGAACTAACCGATGAGCAAACGCTTAGGGAACTAAACAAGCTCCCCATACCAGACGATGTTTATACGCAAGAAGATTTCGGCGAAGAACCATTCTTTTCTGCCACCGATGAAGTGGATGCTTCAGTCCAAGAAAAAGATGTAGCACAGATGAGCCTAGCTCTGGGCCCTGGTCCGTTAGGGGGTTATATGGGATGCACAAATCACATGCACCACTCACCACAGCACTTTCTACACTATGGTCGTTCGTAATTCTGACATACATTTGTTTCATTTTCAGGTGCAATGACTCGCAAATAGACTTATTCGTATCGCCACCTTCGTTTGGGCACTCCAAGCCTTCGTGGAGATCCCGAACAGGCTCATGGCAGCAGCCGAGGGTGAGACAACTATCGGTCTCGGGACCCCCACAAGTCTCATTCTTCGCGGTCAAGATCTCCATTGAGGCATGACTCTGGAAAGCCTCCTAGTCACAAACTTCCACCTACTGGGGGAAAACAACTCCCCAAGGAGTTAACTCCTCCAAAGAGAACGTCGTCTCAAGATAAGCTATCCAAAAAGCATCACGAGCCTAAGGACAAGAAGAAATATCCAAGCAAGGATAAGGACAAGGATCCGAGTAAGGATCCCGAGAAGGAGAAAACCGACATCGTCTCCTCTGGTCAGCAAAGTTTAAGTGCCCCCGGGGCACGAGACTATGTCCATGGTCCTGAGGCTCAGGCAAAGCTTGAGAAATTACGAGAACAATTCCCCAACATCTTCTTCGAAAGGATGATGTATCTTCCAACTCTTGAGCCGGTCCCCAGTGGTTGGGATACTGAAGTTATCGGACATGTTCGCCATGTAGCAACTCAATATAAGGCGATGAAGAAACACGCGGTGAACCTTTCAGACGTTATTCGCACACTTGAAATGGAAGCGGACAGATCCAAAGTGAATATAGACAATAATGAGAGAGCCAGGTTGAAAATGGAGAAGGACTTGGAATATGCACAATCCCAGCTTGCCTTGGCCCAACGGGATGCTAAAAGTTACAAGACAGAATTGGAGGAGGCCAGGCAACGCTTTCGTAATGAGCTTGATTCGAACAGCGAAGAGCGTTTGAAGCTGAAGAAAGAAATAGAGGATCTTTGGACGACCAACACTGAATTGATGACGGCTCAAGACCATTTTGAGGCCGAAAAGGCGGCTTGGGAGAAGGAAAAGGCGAGCCTGAAAGATAGTTTAGCTCTGGCCGGACAAGAGAAGGTGATTCTGAATGATCAACTTGCAGATGCAGAAAGGCGCGCAACTCTTGCCGAAAAGAACGTTGAGAGTGCTATTGAACTGGCTACTGCTTCTGGCGAGAAGCTCATCGAGAGAGAAAAAGAGATAGCAGGATTTGACGAACTGATATTTGACTTCCTTGGTCAGGTCATCAAGACCCGTAACATCTCCTGGATCCCGAACTATCATGTCACGTTAGCCAACATATGGGATGCCATCGTTGAGGGTGAGAAACGGCGATTAAGGGTTGAAGAGACCGATGAAAATAAACTGATGGAGACCATTCTCAAAGACAAAGAACCCGAGGATTTGGCAGAAGGCAGATGCCTAATTCAAGAGGAGATTGATACGGAGAAGACCCAGGCCAAGGGCAAGAACAAAATAGATGAAGGCTCGAGCTCAGCTGTAGAGCCCAAGGCCACTGGAGTTGAAGAATATAGTCCTGACGATCCCTTGATTCCTCTGGGTCTGAATCTTCCAGGTCCGACTCCTCCAGTCGTCGGAGCTTCTACTGCCAGCTTGGATGAAGGATCGGCGGAAGGTATCTCTATATTTTCTCCGCAGTTTGTCAAAGCAATCATCACTTGTCATCGTCTTGCCGAACAATCAACTGAGCAAACCGCATTCTCTCCTGAAATAACATCCGTTTCTCATAATACAGGTGGCCGGCCAGTTGAGAAGGATGCTGAAAAGAAGACAGAGGCGGAGAGGATTGACATCCCTCCAAGTGCTAGTGCTGACGCTCCGAAGCAGCTTGAAGATGCAACAACGGAGAAGGTCATTCTCGCGTTCGGTGCTGATGTTCCCAAAGATGCTGAGTCCATCGAGGCTCTGAAGGACATGGACGGGCATCATGTAGATGATGAGGAGGACGTCATCATTACCAAAGAAATCAAAGGCGATGACGACGAAACCTTGGCCGAAAGAAAGGCTAGGTAAGACAAATAGCCGTCCTTGAAGAAAGAAGAGCAGGAGCCTTTGAATGTGACTCCCATTTTAGAGTTTGATCCCGAAACGGGGATGATCCTGAAACTCCAGCCCAAATCAATCACCAAACAGCTTCATTTCGAGAATCCTGATGATCCCCCAGCTTCCCTTACTAATATAAGAAAGAGAAAGAAGGGGGACTAGTCTGATGTTGACAAGGCAGAGCTGGAGAAGCATAAGAAGGAGAAGAAGTCCTAGCCATCTCCCAAACGTAAATAGGATGTAGTTTCTTGCTCATATTTTTCTTTTACGCTTTCCACTGGCCATGAAATGTGATTATGAGAATGGCCCTCACTTTTATTTAGGTTTCTTTTGATCTTGTAGGCTTTGCAGTTTATAAATGAAAGTTCATTTCTTTTGCATCATCGTGCACCTGCATTCAATAAACTCTTCACACTTAGTCACAAATCATTTGACGATAACCGAGTTGAACTCATAAGACAAGTTATTCAAGTTGCAGAAAAAGTTTAAAAATTTCTGTATGCATCAAGTTACACGTATATGGGGGACTTAGACTTTTCATTGGGAAGTGAGTCTTTACTAGGCCAAATCCCTGGCACCTTTATATTCTCCCTTTCTATCAGCGGGTTAGAGATTCTGGGGGCGCTGAGTCTCCAGCACCCTTTTCAGCGCTAAATCATAGACGTTTTTATACTCTCCTGGCAGTCGCCGAGGTTGGAGTTCGAACTCAGTTGTTCCGTCGCTCCCTGATCCTTCAGCGGGGTAAGAGTTCTTTCTCAGCGCTCAATCATGGACGCTTTTATACTCTCCTGGCAGTCGCCGAGGTTAGAGTTCGAACTCAGCTGTTCCGTTGCTCCCTGATCCTTCAGCGGGGTGAGAGTTATTTCTTAGTGCTCAATCATGGACGCTTTTATACTCTCCTGGCAGTCGCTGAGGTTAGAGTTCGAACTCAGCTGTTCCGTCGCTCCCCGATCCTTCAGCGGGGTGAGAGTTCTTTCTCAGCGCTCAATCGGAGACACTTTTATACTCTCCTGGCGGTCGCCAAAGTTAGAGTGCTGTCGATGCCGTGACTCACTTTATTGCACCTTCAGGATTCTGGCTGCGAACTGCTCTCCATTCTGATGGAAGGCACCTAGAATTACCTGTTTCTGTAATTGCTGTATGCTTCATAGCAAATTTCATAAAGATGGAAAAGCAGATAAATAATAGTGCAATAAAGGTAAACGACACACGATATTTTTATAGTGGTTCGGTCAAATCGTGCCCTACGTCCACTTTATAATCTTTTGCTCAAAAAATCGGACTATTCTAGGCAAGTCGTGCTTGTATATCATCCTTATGAAACAAAAGAATAGATCTGACAATTTTACGTTAAATAAGGCCGCAAATGTTGGGCATTCCACACTCTGGGGATTTCTTATCCATCTACGGTTGCTAGCTTGAAGGTTCCATTATTAAGCCTGCGCAGAATGGAGTACGGTCCTTCCCACTTCGCACCCATATGAGTTGGGGATGGAAAGACACGCTTCAGAACCAAGTCTCCAGGTTCAAAGGTTCGGGCTCGAACCTTTTTGTTGTAGTATCGGGTGACCTGCTGCTTGTTTCTCAAGGCACGCAGGTCTGCTTTGTCCCTTTTCTCCTCTATCGTATCTAGGGATTCAAGGAGCAACTCGTTATTAGTCATCGGATCGTAATAAGTAACCCGTTGAGATGGTACTTTTAGCTCAACCGGGATGACTGCCTCGGCCCCAAAAGCAAGGGAGAAGGGGGTATGTCCTATAGCTGATATGTAAGTTGTCCTGTAGGCCCATAGCGCCAAGGGTAATTCATCGACCCACATGGCTTTGGCCCGCTTCAATCGTCTCTTCAGGATGTACTTAATCACCTTATTCGCTGCTTCTACCTGTCCGTTCGACTGCGGATGTGCCACAGAGGTGTATCTTTTCTCAATGTGGTATTTCTGGCAGAAGTCCCTGAATTCATTGCTATCAAACTGGGTTCCGTTGTCAGTTATGACGATCTTTGGAATCTCGAACCGGCAAATAATGTTTCTAACGGCGAAGTTAATCACTCACTTGGTCGTAATGGTAGTCAAGGCTTCAGCCTCGACCCATTTGGTGAAGTAATCCACAGCTACAATGGCATACCTTGCTCCGCCTTTTGCTATAGGGAGAGTTCCTTTGATATCAATTCCCCAGATAGCGAAAGGCCACGGGCTCGTCATTGTCTTTAACTGACCAGGAGGTGCCCTGGGAATCTTTGAAAATCTTTGACAAGCATCACAACATCGTGCGTACTTCGCCGCATCTTTGTTTATGGTAGGCCAGAAATAACCATACCGCAACACCTTTTTCGCCAGTATCTGCACTCCACTGTGGTCACCACATTCACCCTCATGTACTTCTTGCAGCACACGTTTGATGTCGTCATGGGCTATACACCGGAGAAGAGGCATCGAAAATCCCTATCTGTACAAGACTCCACTTTGCAGAACATATCGGGAAGCTTTACGAATTACTTTACGCCTCTCGCTCTTCTTGGTCGGAAGCGTTCCATCGATCAAGAAATACTTTAGAGGGGTCATCTATGACTCCCTTTCTGGCTCAGTCTCTAGTACCGGATCAACTTCCATCTGATCTATACTAGGGGACTGCAGTACTTCAATTGGGGCTAGCCCGGTCTCTTCAGGATCGTCGGAACTAGCCATCTTTGCCAACTTATCCGCCTGTTCGTTCTCTGACCGCGGAATGTGAGATATACTGTAGTGATTAAAGCCATTCAACAACTCCTTCACTTTCTTCAAATACGAAATCAATCTTGGGCTCTTAGCTTGGAACTTTCCAGTGACTTGATTTACAACCAACTGGGAATCGCAAAATATGTCCAGCTTTGTGATCTCTAACTCCTTTGCTATCTTTAGCCCAGCTATCAAGACTTCATATTCGGAGTCGTTGTTAGTGGCGTGGAATTCCCACCGGATAACACATGATATCAGTCGCTTCTCGGGAGTTTCCAGCACCACTCCAGCACCGGATCTCTTATCATTCCTAGCACCATCAGTATACAATTTCCAAGCACTGGGATCGAGAAGTAACTTTGGTGGGTCAACATCTTCGTTTACTGTGTCATCCTCTGAGACAGTAAATTCCGCAATGAAATCTGCCAGCATTTGCCCCCGTATCGATCGTCGGGGCTGAAAATTTAGATCAAATTGACTCAACTCAATGTTCCACTTGAGTTGTCTTCCAGATGCTTCTGGTCTCTGTAGAACTTGTTTGAGTGGATGATCGGTGTACACTGTGATAGGATGAGCCTGGAAGTAATGTCGAAGCTTCCTAGAGGCAATCAGCAAACTATACGCTAACTTTTCTATCCTAGGATAATTGCGCTCTGCTGCCGTCAGTTTTTTGCTCACGTAGTACACCGGTCTTTGAACCTTTTCTTCTTCTCTGACTAATGCTGAGCTGATCGCGTGGGACGACACTACTAAGTACACGAATAAATCCTCGTGATCCACTGGCTTAGACATTATAGGAGGCCTCTCCAGATGATTCAGCAGGTTCTGAAACGCTTCTATGCAATCAGGAGTCCATTTAAAGTTGCGTTTTCCTCGCTTTATTAATTCGAAGAATGGAATGCACATGTTTGTAGCTCTGGAGATGACTCTTCTTAACGCTGCTACTTTCCCCGCAAGTCTTTGCACATCCTTGATCTGCCTGGGCTCCTGAATGCCTCTGATTGCTGCGATCTGGTCGGGGCTTATTTCAATCCCACGTGAACTAACGATAAATCCCAAGAATTTCCCGGAGGTAACCTCGAATGAGCATTTTGTTGGGTTGAGTTTCATTCCGTACTTTCGAAGAATGCCAAACATCTCTGCCAAGTCTGTAGTGTGATTGGACAACTGTCTGGATTTGACTAACATATCATCGACGTATACCTCCATCGTTTTCCAAATCTGGTTATAGAACATCCTGTTCACTAACCTCTGATATGTAGCGCCTGCGTTTTTCAAACCAAAAGGCATCACCATGTAGCAGTATAACCCCAGATCCGTAATGAAGCTAGTGTGTTCTTGATCTGGAACATGCATTAGGATCTGATTATATCCTGAATAAGCATCCCTGAAGGAGAGAAGCTCGTGTCCTGCGGTGGAATCCACCAGCCGATCAATTCTGGGTAATGGAAAGCTATCTTTCGGGCATGCTTTATTCAAATCCGAAAAATCGATACAAGTGCGCCACTTTCCATTAGCCTTCTTCACCAAAACTGGATTTGAAATCCAATCTGGATAGGTTGAGTCTCTGATGAATCCATTACTCTTTAACTTTCCAACTTCTTCTTTTAAGGCAACGGACCTCTCTGGGCCCAGCATTCGCCTTTTTTGTTTTACCGGAGGATGCTTCGGGTTAATGCTTAATGAGTGACTCATGATCGATGGAGATTCCCACACATGTCCGCGTGGGTCCAGGCAAATACGTCCAGGTTATGTTTTAGGAAATCCGTCAATTCTTTAGCTAGAGTTGGGTTCAACTGGGATCCAATCTTAAGGACCTTCTCTAGGTCATTATCATCGATCGGAACATCCACAGTTGTTTCGTTGGGAGTCTCCATTCTGCCCCCAGGCCCTTCGTCCTCTTTGGGATCTATATCCTCGGGCGATTCTCTGGGCGACTCACCCATAGTTATTCTCTTTAATTGCTACGACGCTGTCTCCCTTGCGGGGGGAGCAGCGCCCTTGGATTCTATGTCTCCTCCGTTACGGAGAAGCTTTAGCTCTGCAATGTAACATGCTCGTGCGGCAACCTGGTCTCCTCTGACTATGCCAACGCCAGCTTCTGTAGGAAACTTCAATAACAAGCACCATGGGGCTATACAAGCTCTAAACTTTGCTAGGGCCGGTCGGCCCAAGAGGGCATTATAGGGTGAATCAATACCCAAAACCACAAAAGGAAGAATTCTCACTCTCTGGCGCTCTCCTTCCCCAAGTGTAACTGGTAGCTCTACATATCCCATTGGAGCGATTGAGGCTCCGTTGAATCCACAGATCCATCCTTCACATGGCTTCAAATCTTTCAACTCGAGGTTCATCTGATCAAATGTCTTTTTGAATAAAATGTTGACTGAACTCCCGTTATCCACCAAAACCTTATGAACAGTGGTCGGGCCAATAGGAACTGTGATTACAAATGGATCCTCGGTTGGAGCATGAACTCCAATGCTCTCTCGTTCGCGGAAAACGACGTCATCTGACATCATCTTTTGTTGCTTCATTGGGACAAAGCTCTCAGGATCGCTACACTCTCCTACCTCGAGGTGCTTCTTAGCTGCGTTGACATATTGATCCATCGCCTTGTTACTATGCCCGACAAGATAAAGCCCTCCGATTATGGTATTGATAACAAGATCTTTTCCCCTCTGTTGAGCAGTTGGCTTGGCAGCGGGTTGGTTCTGATTTTGATTTGGGGCCTGTACAGCTTGCCCCCTGTCTCTACGAGTCACCCTGTATTCATCCAATTTTCCTTCACGGAGCAGCTTCTCGATTACGTCTCTTAGGTGACGACATTCGTTTGTAGTGTGGCCGTGAGTCTGGTGGAAGAGACAAAACTTCCCCGTCTCACGTTCTTTCTCCGTCGAATCCCTTGGAGGAGGCCTTTTATGTTGGAGAACATTGTACGAGTCCGCGAAGATATTTTCCAATGTGTCATTTATTGGCATATAACTTTCGAAAGTCCTGGGACGAGTCCTTCTCTGGGAGTCGTTCCCTCGATTTCTCTTCTGATTGTTTCCATTACTGTTATTATCGTTGTTTCCTGACTGGCGACCGCCCTGGTTTCGGTTTCTGACATTAACTTCGACCTTCCCCGAGCTGTCCCCTGTATGCTTGATGGCCACATTGCTTTGGATGTCCTCCATATCTGCCATTTTCATCTTCCGATTAGCATATACCTCCTCTTGACGTAAGCATACGTTAGCTTTCTCGTAAAATAACTCTCTGGTAGGAGGTGGTTTGCCGGCCAGGTATCTCCCAAATTTAGTATCTTTATCCACCCCGTCGATCTGGGCTGCCACAACAGTTGGTTCATAGGGATCCTTGAATTCAGTGGCGGCTTGGTTGAAACAATCCAGGTACACTCTCAAGCTCTCGCCTGGTCGTTGTTTGACAAGAAACAAGTCAATCACACTCTTGGTCCTCTGTGCATAAATGCGAAACTGTTCTACGAACCTTTCACTTAACTCCCTGAAACTGGAAATTGATCTTGTTGGTAAGCGAGTAAACCATAATAACGCTACATCCTCCAGGAATATAGGGAATGCTTTGCACTTTGCAGCGTCAGAGGCTGCGGCAGCGGTCATTGACCAAGAGTATCTCATTAGATGTTGAATCGGGTCAGATCTACCCGCGTAACGGTTTATCTGAGGCATGTTGAAGCGCCTCGGGAATGTAACATCTAGAATGTCATCAGTAAAAGGGGTGTGACCGCGGTCAATTCCCCAATCATCATTCCTCTGTCCACGGCTACCTGCTAGAATTTGGCTAACCATTGCTGCAACATTAACTCTGGTCGTCGGAGGCTCGGGATTGGCACTCCTTTCTCTGTGGAATTGTCCAACTTCTCTTCTAGGAACAGGCGCGAAATTTGGAGTTCGGATAGGGCTTCGTTGCCCCCCTGTTACCATGAGTATTGGTACGACGAAGGGGCTGAGGCGGTCTGTTATCAACAGGACTGTCCACAACTCGAGCTTTGGGAGTTGTGGTACGATTATTCAAATTACGGTTCGAAGGTCCTACACCAAGTGTCTCTTCCTCCCGTGAGGGCAGGGTCCCAAATTGGAGCTGCTCTATGTTCTCAGCCCTCTCATACGGTCGCCGCGGAGGTCTTGGCGATTCCTCCGATGAAGAAGAGTTCGCTGGGGTGAGCGGACGAACTGGAGGAGGTGTTCTTTTCCTTACTAGATCATCCAGACGCCTATCCATAGCAGTTAAGTTCTGTCGCAGCACGGAGCTCTCCTGCCTTTGAGCAGCTATTTTGTCAAACAACCTATCCCACATTTCAACGAAGCGAGAGAGATCTCCTTCAGTAACTGGAGCAGAGGGGTCATACTGATCTTCAACATCGTCTCTTATGCACAGAGAACTTGAGCCAGGTCGAACAGAGGTACCGAGACGGGAAGAGCGAGTCATAGGCTCCTTTCCAGGTCGAGTCGTAGACCGGTCGTCATTTCGGATCGTGGTGGATCGGTGTCGGTGGCTCGTTGCGCCCACTTGGGGTCGGGTCGTGGTAATAGTATGAGGACGATTCGGGGCGTTGTCATGGGATTGTGTAACAACCCGTATTTCGATAACATGATTAAGACGAGAATCAAGGCAGAATTTAATTTTAAATTCTGAATCAGGTGAAACGGGCTATGCCATTGCGTTCGTCTCGGAAAAATACGCAAAATAGAGTCCGAGTTTTCGAAAATCGGAGTCTGTATGACCAAGATATGGCCTCGCGAAGTTTCACGAAAAATTCCCAAATTAAAGGATACTTAATTAAGTGAAATGGGTTGCGCAGAGGAATATATATATATTGATATATATATATATATAAAATTGAAAACTAAATAAATAAATATGCAAAAATGTTCAAAACAGCGAATTGGGAGAGGGGAATAACCGAACCGGCCGATTTTTGAGGTCGACCCAAGCCCGCTGGGTCGACTAGGGGTTAATCCAGGGTGTTTGGCTGTCAACCCGTGGGCCGATTCGCTCAAATGCAGATTTTGAATTTGGATGGTTCTCATGGTTCATCTTTAATCTAAAGGCCCTAGATGGTTCCTACACTTGACTTCTTCCCCAAGACATACTTTGATGGCTTGGATTGAATCTAGGTTTAATCCTATGGCCTAAAACACTTGCCTAATCTATAAATAAGCCCCTAACCTACCCCTAAACCCTCATTATTCATTCACGCAACTAAACTATGGCAAAATTGCTACTCTCATGGCCTCCACTCAACTATCCTAGCCTCCACTTCATTTCTATGAGAGGTTTCATGATCATGAGAGTATTAGAGAGTCCCTATGTTAGTATGAGAGCTTCTCAAGTTGATTTCAAGGCAAAAGCTTTGATCTTTGTTCATAAAGATGGTATTTTTGTTGATTTGGAGTGTTCATCTTTGGGTTTTTGGGTGATGGCATGCATAGGCTTCATCACAATCTTTGTTTTGCATTTCGATTTGTGCCTTCATAGCTATGTAAGCCCTTCCCTACTCTTAGATATTAACTATGAAGTTAAATGTTCATGTTGAAAGTTTGGGTTTGATTAATTAGAATGATGCATGCTATCATGTTATGCAAGTTTATGAAGTCATTATCTTGATCTTATGAACTAAAAGCCACAACCTTTATGTTGAAATGTTGCATTATGCAACATGAGAATCTTCATAATCATTATGTCAACTTGCATATGAAGTCATAATCCTTATATGATGATATATGCGAGTTTCTAGCCATCATTCCATGTCTTTTGTTACCATGATTCTCTTATGTACCAAGTTTGGGTTGATGCATGTTTTTGAGGCTTAAGAATGTAACATGCAAGCTAATGAACACATTTGTGCCTCATTTGCCACCATGATTAACTTGTGGCTTAATACCCATTTTTTCATTCCTTTGCCAAGTCTCTTCTTTTAATCCATCACGTTGTTGCGAACGTATATGCTAGTTTAAAAAGCGTTGGGGTCACATTATGGGGAAACATAATGACATGAATATGACTTGGGTAAATGGGTATAAACATGACAACATGTAACGTTAAATATGACATGTGTTTATACTTGAAAACATGACTTGAAGTATAATATGGAAGTTGACATGTAAGTATGCATAAAAACATAAGCTTGGGAATTTACCTATTAAGTTAGGTCTACCCATTGGGAATTTACCTATTAAGTTAGGTCTACCCAATTGCTTGAAAACTTGACTATGAACATGACACTAGACTAAACATGAAAGTGGCCAACCCGAGGTTGGGTTGAGTTTGCAACGTAAAACTACCCGGAACCGACCGGCCTAACTAGTAGTTGCAAACAATAGGACCCAATGTGAGAAGTTGGTCATGTTGTGCTTGAACCCGAGGTTAGACCAAGTTGTGGTGTAAAGCTGCCCGGAACCGACCGGCTTAACTAGTAACCACAACAAAGTCTAATGTGAGAGGTTAGGGTGCATTAAGTAATTAATGCCACATGATAGGGTTAAGTTAATTTGATTAATGACTCTTAACCAAATATGACATGGGTAAATGGGTTAAGTAAATAGGTTAAGCTAATGATATTTAACAAAACATGACAAGATTGGGTAGGTTAAGTGATTTGATTTGCCTAATGACGCTTAACCATTTTTATACGACTAGAGGACGGGGATTAAGTTAACCAACACTTAATCAATCCAACATGATAATTTGGCAAGGTTAAGTAAGTTTTCTTAATGACACTTAACCATACAAGATGATTAGGGGATGGGGTTAAGTAATTTGCACCTAACTAATCCGACACGGTAATTAGATGGGGTTAAGTAATCCACACTTAACTAATCTAAACACGGTAATTCGATGGGGTTAAGTTAAACACTTAACCAATTTAAACTCGGTAATTCAATGAGGTTAAGTAACCAATACTTAACCAACTTAACGTGATAATTTAATGGGGTTAAGCAACTTATACTTAACCAATTATACATGATGATTTGATGGGGTTAAGTAACTTACACTTAACCGATCTAATACGCGGACCTGATAAGGTTAAGTCACAAGACCTTTTTAGAATATACTTAACCATTGTAGTACGATTAGAGGATGGGGTTAAGTCAACCTATACTTAACCAATCCGACTCGATAATTTGATGGGATTAAGATAATCTATGCTTAATCGATCTAGCAAGATAATCCGATAGGATTAAGGTAAGCTAGTACTTGACCAATTTGACTTGATAGGGTTAAGTCATGAGCCTCTGGGTACACTTAACCAACTTGTGGGACTAAGTCTTGAACTTAAATACTTAGCCAATCTTTGACGTGATTCGTGGGCGGGTTAAGTCATGGACTTGAATGATAACACTTAACCAAATAGACAAACCCTAGCTTGAAGAACTAGGTAGAAAACCGTGGTTAATCAAGGATAACGGGAAAGGAAGCTAAGTGGTAAACCTTAGTTAAGGGTAACTAAGTAATAATTCTTAGCTAAGGACATAGGACTAATTCTCAAAACGATGAGTAACCTGATACGGTAGGTCATCACTTAGTATACGAGGGGGAGCAAGTTATCTGACTTGGATAAAAGCTCCAGCGCACTGGGTGCCGAAGTGAAAGCTTCGGGGGACGTGAGGATATTCTTGGGATCCCTCTGTGGGCTGCCAGGTAATTATACTAGGCCCATGAGAGGTTAAGGTCTGCGTTAGAAGGACCAAGAGTATGCCTTGGTTGCTATGCGAGCAACCTAAAGACTGGGATGGATTAGCGTGGAGTCGACGATTCTTGTTTTTGCCCTGGATAACGCATCGCCGACTACCTACCATCCTTAGTCAATCGTGTACGTGCGGAAAGGCAGGGAACCCCCAACAGACCATGTGCTTGCTATCGAGTCATGGGCGAGGTTGGCCCGTAGGAAAGTGGGCTATAGTGGGGCCGTGGAGTGGTTCTTATACATGATTTTTCTTGGATTGCCTTTCAGTAGTTGAGGGAGGGGTCACGTGGGACCATAGCCACGGGTACAGAAACAGACCTTGATATCTGCATCGGCAGACGATTTAAAGCTCCCGACCGAGTTCCGTATTTCTTGATTTGCCCTGGCACGGAACTCAGATGGCACATTGGGGAACATGTGCATCTAGACATGGAAAACGATTCACGATACATATGTGGGATCAAGGGCGCGGTTGACGGGTGGCGTAATCCCTAGTGGTCCTAGTTGGCCAAAACTCAAACCGAGACACGGAAACGTTCATTAGGTAGCATAATCCCTAGCGGTCCTAGGTGGCATAAATCCTAAGTGGACGCGCGATAGTTCATGGTAAGGAAACACAACTAGATCAAGGGTTGCAGTCCAAAACAACTTCAAGGATAAACCGTTTACATGGGAAAGCCCGTACAGCCTACGGCAAAGGACTGAACTTATTATTGGAAAGAAACATATGAGTTGAGTAACCTATATATGCGGCATATTAGGTTGACATGGACCATTACACGACTTTTGAGTAAGGGTCATTCACGGATAACACGTAATACAGTTGGGGTACCAGTACGGTAGGTGCAGAGCAGATATACAGGATAGATGCCATGGGACGTTATACGCGATAGATATCTTGGGATATTATACTTGATAGAAACCTAACAATGTGATACCTTGTTTTATCTTGACACCGTAGTTTATCACGACACCCTAGTTTATCTGAGTTCAGTAGTTCATCCTGTTATTTTGATTTAGCTTATCTACCTTGTTACCATGCTTATGTTCATCTCAGTTTCTCATGTCAGTTAACTTTACTAGTTTTTATACTAATAGTAGATAGGGCTTACTCAGTCTTTTTGACTGACCCGTTTT
Organism: Allium sativum; assembly: GCA_030737875.1. Lineage (NCBI taxonomy): Eukaryota > Viridiplantae > Streptophyta > Magnoliopsida > Asparagales > Amaryllidaceae > Allium > Allium sativum. Next base: position 9,407,490 of record CM060912.1, read on the forward strand.
GTTTCGCCTCTTTTCTTCCGTTTCCCCCCCAGGTTACAGGGAGGAAACACTGCTGTTTAGTTCGGACTTCTTCTGCTTGAAGGTCATCATGGATGGCTTGGACTTTTCCTGGCTATGGCTACTTTACTGTTTTTATTTGGGGAATAATTTATGAAAAAGTCTTTATGCTTCTTTACTATTGCAAGACAGGTTTTGATGTACTCTGATGTAAAAGGCTTTAGACCTTATGTATTCATGTTTATGAAAGTTCGATTTTACTTCCGCTATTTTATATGTTCTGTCTTGTGATATTTCTGTGCATGTTTACCAATAATGCCCCTCTAAAGCTAGTGCATTCCTTTGCGAGTGACCCTAGCGGAGGCGGGGTGTTACATTTGGTATCAGAGCAGAAGGTTACCAGACTGGGCAAAAGTTTTTAAAGACCTTCTGAAAACTATTTGAAAATTGTTTATAAAGAAGCATTTTTCAAGAAAATTTTCTTTTAAAAGAAAAAGGCTATTCCCCAAAGGCCATTAGCACTATCCTTGTTTCCTTAATTGAATCTCTTTTCCTTTCTTTCCTCCATCTGTAGTCACAGTGGTTTTAACTGCGACTAGTCTTTTCTATCTACGAAAGTGCTTTCCATGCGATGGAGGTGGTTCTCGAGAGACCAGTGGCCGCGTTATAAGAAAGGATAGTGAGAAAGAGGATAAAGGATACGAGCTTAAGGATGAGCAACTGGTTGGTATGGCTTATTCCTCAAAGGAGGGAGAAAGATGAACAATGAAACCCATGACGAGAGAGTATCTTTGGCATGGTAAAACGGGGTGGATAGTTAAGTATTATGGGACAAGGACAAAATCATCGGGAGGGTAATAGTATGCTCTTATTTCTAGGGTACCTCGGAAGGAGGGTAACGATCTTGTTAAAAGTTTAGCTCTTCTTTTCTATCATCCCGCCAAGACTTTGTTTTGATCCCCGCATCATTTAAGTTTGCTTCGATAGTTGAGTCTCTGCACCTTAAGTACTAGCGTAATAGAAAATCCCATTTTTGTCTCAAGTCCTGTGGAGAACCGGTCCATTTATTCATGACTTGTTTTGGATTTGAGAATAACATGCCTCGGTTATGTATGAAGTGGTTATCCAGTAAGGGGTGCCACTCTCGGTTTTGATAGGAGGGTAGTTAGACTCTTGACTAGCCTTGGTAATACCCTCGAAGTCTCGTGTAACCTTTTTGGGTTCGGTCATGATTAATTACTTAGAATACCTTGATGCCTTTATTGGAAATTTGAAGCCCGATCGAGTGGTGTTCGCCGATAAGACGGATGGTTTATTTCACTTATGCACGGGTTATGGAAATCACCCAAGTAAGTGCGCTTGATAACCTGGTTGGCATCTGTTTACTTTCAAGAGAAAGTTCTTCTACGTGGAATACCTTGTGGTACGAGGTCCGAGATTCACTAGTGAATTTTGGAAAGCTTGCATGAGATCATGAGTACGCAGTCATGTTTGCGTCAAGTATTCTAGGAAAAGGATAAGTGCAAGTGGAACGAGAGGCGACAAAGAAATGAGTTCTAGCTCATGTTATGGAAACAGGAAATAAGAAGCTGCGAAATCGTGAAGTTAAAAGACGGTCAAGGCACGATGGAATTAAGCTCAGGAAAGACGACTTTGATGGTCAAAGACTAGATACGCGCATGATATCTCTTTTTGGGAGTATATTCTTGATCCCTGTTTTCGGTAGAGCTTACTTGTAGGCTATCTTTTGTGGACATCCTCTCGGTCCTATTTTCTGTTACAAACCCCGTAAGGAGTTTGTCTTGTTTATCTTCTCGACCCTGTTTCAGGGAATCTTAGGTAGAACCCTATGGATGTAAACATGTATTTGAAACATGTTATGATTAATATGGTTGCAAGTGGTTGCAAGTGGTTGCTCGTGGATGCGCGAATACACATTAGATACTAGCTCGACTCGGTCACATTTCATATTGCATATGCACGAGTATTTATACTTGTTTATGGATGAAATCGAGTGTATTATCATGCGGTTGTTGCATATGAATGAATGATTGTGCACGCATATAGTATCTATATGACTAGGACTATTTGCATACACGTTGGATACATGGCACTATACATATTTTTGCATTAGAAAGATTATTCAGGCCTGATCATTAGCATTAGCTAAGGAACATGTACACACATGTCTTGCATATATTCATACAGCATTAGAAATCATCTAAGGACAATGGTTGCTTGTGGATGATGTTTTGAGTAGATGGATGATGGACGGTAGGATATGTTCTTCCTAACTTGGAGATTTCGGGGACGAAATCCTAAAAGGTGGGGAGAATGTAACAACCCGTATTTCGATAACATGATTAAGACGAGAATCAAGGCAGAATTTAATTTTAAATTCTGAATCAGGTGAAACGGGCTATGCCATTGCGTTCGTCTCGGAAAAATACGCGAAATAGAGTCCGAGTTTTCGAAAATCGGAGTCCGTATGATCAAGATATGGCCTCGCGAAGTTTCGCGAAAAATTCCCAAATTAAAGGATACTTAATTAAGTGAAATGGGTTGCGCAGAGAAATATATATATATTGATATATATATATATAATTGAAAATTAAATAAATAAATATGCAAAAATGTTCAAAACAGCGAATTGGGATAGGGGAATAACCGAACCGGCCGATTTTTGAGGTCGACCCGAGCCCGCTGGGTCGACTAGGGGTTAATCCAGGGTGTTTGGCTGTCAACCCGTGGGCCGATTCGCTCAAATGCAGATTTTGCATTTGGATGGTTCTCATGGTTCATCTTTAATCTAAAGGCCCTAGATGGTTCCTACACTTGACTTCTTCCCCAAGACATACTTTGATGGCTTGGATTGAATCTAGGTTTAATCCTATGGCCTAAAACACTTGCCTAATCTATAAATAAGCCCCTAACCTACCCCTAAACCCTCATTATTCATTCATGCAACTAAACTATGGCAAAATTGCTACTCTCATGGCCTCCACTCAACTATCCTAGCCTCCACTTCATTTCTATGAGAGGTTTCATGATCATGAGAGTATTAGAGAGTCCCTATGTTAGTATGAGAGCTTCTCAAGTTGATTTCAAGGCAAAAGCTTTGATCTTTGTTCATAAAGATGGTATTTTTGTTGATTTGGAGTGTTCATCTTTGGGTTTTTGGGTGATGGCATGCATAGGCTTCATCACAATCTTTGTTTTGCATTTCGATTTGTGCCTTCATAGCTATGTAAGCCCTTCCCTACTCTTAGATATTAACTGTGAAGTTAAATGTTCATGTTGAAAGTTTGGGTTTGATTAATTAGAATTATGCATGCTATCATGTTATGCAAGTTTATGAAGTCATTATCTTGATCTCATGAACTAAAAGCCACAACCTTTATGTTGAAATGTTGCATTATGCAACATGAGAATCTTCATAATCATTATGTCAACTTGCATATGAAGTCATAATCCTTATATGATGATATATGCGAGTTTCTAGCCAACATTCCATGTCTTTTGTTACCATGATTCGCTTATGTACCAAGTTTGGGTTGATGCATGTTTTTGAGGCTTAAGAATGTAACATGCAAGCTAATGAACACATTTGTGCCTCATTTGCCACCATGATTAACTTGTGGCTTAATACCCATTTTTGTCATTCCTTTGCCAAGTCTCTTCTTTTAATCCATCACGTTGTTGCGAACGTATATGCTAGTTTAAAAAGCGTTGGGGTCACATTATGGGGAAACATAATGACATGAATATGACTTGGGTAAATGGGTATAAACATGACAACATGTAACGTTAAATATGACATGTGTTTATACTTGAAAACATGACTTGAAGTATAACATGGAAGTTGACATGTAAGTATGCATAAAAACATAATCTTGGGAATTTACCTATTAAGTTAGGTCTACCCATTGGGAATTTACCTATTAAGTTAGGTCTACCCAATTGCTTGAAAACTTGACTATGAACATGACACTAGACTAAACATGAAAGTGGCCAACTCGAGGTTGGGTTGAGTTTGCAACGTAAAACTACCCGGAACCGACCGGCCTAACTAATAGTTGCAAACAATAGGACCCAACGTGAGAAGTTGGTCATGTTGTGCTTGAACCCGAGGTTAGACCAAGTTGTGGTGTAAAGCTACCCGGAACCGACCGGCTTAACTAGTAACCACAACAAAGTCTAATGTGAGAGGTTGGGGTGCATTAAGTAATTAATGCCACATGATAGGGTTAAGTTAATTTGATTAATGACTCTTAACCAAATATGACATGGGTAAATGGGTTAAGTAAATAGGTTAGGCTAATGATACTTAACAAAACATGACAAGATTGGGTAGGTTAAGTGATTTGATTTGCCTAATGACGCTTAACCATTTTTATACGACTAGAGGACGGGGATTAAGTTAACCAACACTTAATCAATCCAACATGATATTTGGCAAGGTTAAGTAAGTTTTCTTAATGACACTTAACCATACAAGATGATTAGGGGATGGGGTTAAGTAATTTGCACCTAACTAATCCGACACGGTAATTAGATGGGGTTAAGTAATCCACACTTAACTAATCTAAACACGGTAATTCGATGGGGTTAAGTTAAACACTTAACCAATTTAAACTCGGTAATTCAATGAGGTTAAGTAACCAATACTTAACCAACTTAACGTGATAATTTAATGGGGTTAAGCAACTTATACTTAACCAATTATACATGATGATTTGATGGGGTTAAGTAACTTACACTTAACCGATCTAATACGCGGACCTGATAAGGTTAAGTCACAAGACCTTTTTAGAATATACTTAACCATTGTAGTACGATTAGAGGATGGGGTTAAGTCAACCTATACTTAACCAATCCGACTCGATAATTTGATGGGATTAAGATAATCTATGCTTAATCGATCTAGCAAGATAATCCGACAGGATTAAGGTAAGCTAGTACTTGACCAATTTGACTTGATAGGGTTAAGTCATGAGCCTCTGGGTACACTTAACCAACTTGTGGGACTAAGTCTTGAACTTAAATACTTAGCCAATCTTTGACGTGATTCGTGGGCGGGTTAAGTCATGGACTTGAATGATAACACTTAACCCAATAGACAAACCCTAGCTAGAAGAACTAGGTAGAAAACCGTGGTTAATCAAGGATAACGGGAAAGGAAGCTAAGTGGTAAACCTTAGTTAAGGGTAACTAAGTAATAATTCTTAGCTAAGGACATAGGACTAATTCTCAAAACGATGAGTAACCTGATACGGTAGGTCATCACTTAGTATACGAGGGGGAGCAAGTTATCTGACTTGGATAAAAGCTCCAGCGCACTGGGTGCCGAAGTGGAAGCTTCGGGGGACGTGAGGATATTCTTGGGATCCCTCTGTGGGCTGCCAGGTAATTATACTAGGCCCATGAGAGGTTAAGGTCTGCGTTAGAAGGACCAAGAGTATGCCTTGGTTGCTATGCGAGCAACCTAAAGACTGGGATGGATTAGCGTGGAGTCGACGATTCTTGTTTTTGCCCTGGATAGCGCATCGCCGACTACCTACCATCTTTAGTCAATCGTGTACGTGCGGAAAGGCAGGGAACCCCCAACAGACCATGTGCTTGCTATCGAGTCATGGGCGAGGTTGGCCCGTAGGAAAGTGGGCTATAGTGGGGCCATGGAGTGGTTCTTATACATGATTTTTCTTGGATTGCCTTTCAGTAGTTGAGGGAGGGGTCACGTGGGACCATAGCCACGGGTACAAAAACAGACCTTGATATCTGCATCGGCAGACGATTTAAAGCTCCCGACCGAGTTCCGTATTTCTTGATTTGCCCTGGCACGGAACTCGGATGGCACATTGGGGAACATGTGCATCTAGACATGGAAAACGATTCACGATACATACGTGGGATCAAGGGCGCGGTTGACGGGTGGCGTAATCCCTAGTGGTCCTAGGGGGCCAAAACCCAAACCGAGACACGGAAACGTTCATTAGGTAGCATAATCCCTAGCGGTCCTAGGTGGCATAAATCCTAAGTGGACGTGCGATAGTTCATGGTAAGGAAACACAACTAGATCAAGGGTTGCAGTCCAAAACAACTTCAAGGATAAACCGTTTACATAGGAAAGCCCGTACAGCCTACGGCAAAGGACTGAACTTATACATGGAAAGAAACATATGAGTTGAGTAACCTATATATGCGGCATATTAGGTTGACATGGACCATTACACGACTTTTGAGTAAGGGTCATTCACGGATAACACGTAATACAGTTGGGGTACTAGTACGGTAGGTGCAGAGCAGATATACAGGATAGATGCCATGGGACGTTATACGCGATAGATATCTTGGGATATTATACTTGATAGAAACCTGACAATGTGATACCTTGTTTTATCTTGACACCGTAGTTTATCACGACACCCTAGTTTATCTGAGTTCAGTAGTTCATCCTGTTATTTTGATTTAGCTTATCTACCTTGTTACCATGCTTATGTTCATCTCAGTTTCTCATGTCAGTTAACTTTACTAGTTTTTATAGTAATAGTAGATAGGGCTTACTCAGTCTTTTTGACTGACCCGTTTTGTTTCGCCTCTTTTCTTCCGTTTCCCCCCAGGTTACAGGGAGGAAACACTGCTGTTTAGTTCGGACTTCTTCTGCTTGAAGGTCATCATGGATGGCTTGGACTTTTCCTGGCTATGGCTACTTTACTGTTTTTATTTGGGGAATAATTTATGAAAAAGTCTTTATGCTTCTTTACTATTGCAAGACAGGTTTTGATGTACTCTGATGTAAAAGGCTTTAGACCTTATGTATTCATGTTTATGAATGTTCGATTTTACTTCCGCTATTTTATATGTTCTGTCTTGTGATATTTCTGTGCATGTTTACCAATAATGCCCCTCTAAAGCTAGTGCATTCCTTTGCGAGTGACCCTAGCGGAGGCAGGGTGTTACAGATTGGGTGACGACCCCTTTAGTTGGTAGGTTCGCAGCGCCCTCATCAATTCGGATCGTGGCGCGCCCATTAGATTGGTTCGTGACGCCAAGCTCGGATCGGTTCACCACCTCTGTTCCGCGATCCGCGATCCCCTCAACGACCTGCTCGTGTACACTTTCTTCAGCTGCTTCATTCGCGACTTCATTCGCTTGCGAAGCTCGTACTTCCTTAGACTTCTTTCCAGCCATGACTGCTGGAACCTTCAAAAATCTGAACAGTGAAGTTTTGGGACTGTTTTCTTCGGACTTGACTATCCAAACAACGGAACAACAATCCAATATGCTGAGAAATCAATTCTCAGTGAAAGCACCAAAATGTTAGATCTAAATTTGGACCTAACACCCAAATTGTTCTGATTCGTAGAGGATTATAACTGAAAAATGAGGAAAAAGCAGAAAACACACAAGATTTATAGTGGTTCGGCGTTAACGAGCCTACGTCCACTTTATATGTTACTGATTATACTTTGAATGTTAGTACAATGAATAGTTTCTCTCAAACTCACCCTTACACTTGTGATTTCTCTAAGTAATCTCGAAGTAAAACTGATAAGAAATAGTGGTATGACAGTAATGGTGGATTCAGTGCTCAGAACTGCCAAAAGATCCTGAAAATGCCAATCTCTGGGCTATTTATAGCTGATTCTGTCAGGCGGATCGCGGTCACACGTGGCACAGATCCCGAGAATTTCGGATCGGATCGAGCAATGAAGAGGAATTGGTCAGATTAGCCATTGTGGACAGGTGTCGCTGGATACGTACGCTGCGGATTGTGATGGACTTGGTCAGGAGCTTAGCCACGTCCTCTGGGCTCGGTTCGAGTCGTGATGGCAAAGGCGGTGCGAATCGCTATACGAGAGGGCGAACCGACGAGACGATCCGCTGGTGCGAGACGATCCGTAGTGCTGCGACCTGACTTGATGAAGTGACCACGATCTGGGCTAAAGGTATGAAACTTCATATTATCTTCTTATGTGTGAACCTTGGTGGCTTGGTCAAAAAGCTAGCCAACACCCCAAAATATTGACATAGGGTGCAAAATACTCTAAATAAAAAGTTGTGTATTTAATTAATTAAAAATTATAGTAAAATTCTAAAAATTAAATTATCACTACGTCTTAAAAGAACCTTGTCTAAATTCGAAACCGATTTTTAAATATATTTAAATAACCGTTATGGCCATAAACGAATATGGCGCTGCTTTTCTGAATATTTAATTTGGACATAACCTACAATATATAATCTGAAATCTCGATTTTTCACTTCTATTAGAGAAATATAGTTAAACGAATTCCAACGTTTCTCGTTTTGAAGAAATCCGGCTTATAACGAATCCTGTACACTCAGTTGAAGTTCAAAACGTTAAATTACGAACTGCCGCGATATTACGGGCTCGATTATAATTATATTATAAATAAATACGTTCAACTATCGTTCAAATAATATATTGGTTATTATAAATCAATTCAGAACCGAATTAAATTGAATAAATTATCTGCTTTATACGATATCGTCACATCGGTTATTTCCAATTATTTTGGAAATAAATATTTTAGTATTCTACTATTTGAATTAATTCAATATTCAAAATATTTGAATTCAACTCCTTGGAATTATCGAATCACTATATTAAAATAATTAAATTAATTAATTATTCAACTGCCAAAATTTCGGGACATTACATTCCTTCCCCCTTAAAAGAATTTCGTCCCCGAAATTACTAAGGTACGGAAAATGCTACAATCCATATTATAACCAGGTTAAATATTTTTTTTATATATATTCCATTTCAACTGAACCACTTTATTTTCAATTTAAAATATTAATTCCTTATTGTTAACAAATTCTTTCAGAAATTCTGAAAATTTCTTAATAGCTTAAATTTTCAGAGAATTTCGCTAGCATCTCCTCTGCACGGCTCATGAGGTATTACTACAACTTGCCTCTTTGGGCATTTTCCAATTCAACAGAAAACCAAACAGCCAAGTGGCTAACCAAGCAGGCTTATAATCTCATACTCAATGAAAATATAATGCGTACCTTCTGTCGGCCATTTAACTCTATTTCTGCCATTTGCTATTACTCCTGGCATCCGTGGTTGATTTCCCATCAATCCAATCTCAAACCAATCTTTCGCTTTTACTAAGCCGAATTTCCAGATCAAATTCCAATTCCAATCTCGACTCCAGATCCTTACTCAACAATCCAATTTCATAACCAAGTTTGGTTCCATTCCCAATCTTATTTCACAAATTCAATTACTTCACCAAGTTTAATTCTATTCCAATACGATTTCCACTTACTTCGCTTCAATTCAACTCAAATTTTATTTGACTTAGTTAAATTCTCTATTTATTTACTTCATAAGTAAATTTTAAATTTCAGAATTCAAATTCTTGGGTTTTTTATTTCAAATCAGTTTGAAATCATATACATATATATTCATAACATAGCAATTCAAAACATTTGAATTTTTGATAACTTGTTTCCTCAAATAATTCAAAAACAAAATCTTTGGTAGTAATTCGTCACTTAGAAACTCGAAAATGAACACCGATGGTGTCGCGATCATCATCGGAATTATTTTCCAGCAATTGAAGTGAGTTCAATACTATGTTACTTTCAAAAACTCATTTTTAAACAATTCATTTTGAAACTACATCAAAATATCATTTCAAAATGCTTGGAAAAACATTTCTAAATTCCCAGGATTTTAAAATTCCATATATTAAATCTGAACTCATTTACAAATCCTTTGTCCAAATTCCAAATCGGATTTAAATTCAGATTTAGTTCATCTGATTTGTGTTTTACACTTACGTGAATTTCGATTGGTTATTTACATAACCAACTCAATTATAAATCTTATTCGATCATAATAATGATCACCCATCTAATATATTACAATAATATCAAGTTATGCACTTCTTTTTGTATCAAAATATATTTTGGGTAAAATTATTTTATTTACCCTCTTTCAAAACAATATTATGTCCAATTGTATTGTTCGAGAGTTTAGAAACACCTATCGATATAGTTTGCAATCCAGTATCGACCAGAATTCATAAACTACTTGCCAAACCAATCAACACAATATAAGATAGTTTTTATATCAATTTACAAATACGCGCTCATATATATACACTCAAACTCAATCTAGGGTATTACTAACCCCATCTCTACTGAGTTACGCCACAGAGCCAAGTTAATCACTTAACCTTCCGCTCTGATACCACTATAAAGGCCCGTAAATCCATACCAATTTGAGCTGACTAATATTCTACACATTCAACCCAAAGTGCACGAAAATACAGATCTTTAATAGAAAGAAATAAGAGGATGAGATAGATAAGATAGAACAAATAGAATAGAAGAAGAAGAACACAACTGAACAGAATCAGAGTAACACGAACTCACAGTGGAACGAATAAAATGTATTATATAACATAACTTTGAAATACAAATCTGAATTTGTATATACATATCATATCAGAGTATAACTCATATACATTACAGCGGAAATAGTCTCTACATAACCAATGGTGAAGCCTCCTTCTTTCAGCTCCTCCAAGTGAATCTGTAAAAGTCTGAAACACTTGACTGCCCATACAAATTTGGGAACCCAAGAGTTTAGGGAAAACACAAACAAAATAAACTCTGCGTCAGTCATGGGACTGGTGTGAGTAAACTCCAACCATATTGTTTAACTTTGAAAATCCTTTTGAAACAAAAGGATAATAGTAAGACCAGCCCACACATAAACATAGACGGTTTTTACCTTACTATAACCCAAATCATTTTGATTTCAAAATCCGGTGATATTATATTAATGTCTAATCAAGTAAATAACCAAATAGCAGAACTCTTGCATCTCACGCTCCAAATATATGTAGTATAAAATCAAAAACCGTAGGGCGCTTATTGGAGATTAGGTTCCAATAGACAAGGTATGGGAGCACCTTTCGATCAGTGTACTCCAGAGGGTTTACACTGGGGTTCAACAAGAACGTCTTGCAACCCGGCCTCACATGACCGCCCACTCATTTACCTTGAGTGTAGCGAATATATTGCCACCACGGTTGTTGGCCATCCAACCGTAATCCGAAGATACAGAATCGAAAAGAAGAACAAATCTGAATTTTCTCCAGATCGGTGACAATGCACACTGCATGGGTATGACCCAACTAGCCATGTTGCCCTACCCAATTTCTGTCATTTCCCGGCTGTGAGGCTAGAGGCTACGTCTATCTTCAGAACACTTGATCACCATTCACTTTGAATGCCACATCGTCAAACCCGTCAATTCATTAATCGATTTCCAAAAATATCATGGGTATAAAAAGCTAAGAGGAACGAATTCCTCCGCCACCAGACGTAATACCTTTAAGAGATAAATTGTACGTGATTTATTAGGTATACTCTGTCATACACTCGTCCATACAAGTTGTCCTGGGACTGGACAAACAGAAAGCATCATTCTAGAACAGAACGACCCTTGCATTTCACTCCGTCTTCAATTATCTCCAGCATAATCTAATTCACAGCGCCTATGCATATACGGAGCGGTTGTCGGATAATATATCCAACCGGTCTCTCTGTATTGACACCGACGGTCAAAACACTTTGTTAGTCGGTTATTTAACTATGGAAGTAAAAACAAACATTCATTCAAATGTACAACATCACAGAACCATGGGCACTTTTTATTTAACATTCATCTCTATTATTTCTTTGGACAAACATCGTTACTTATTTCTTTACAATAAGTGGATTTCAAACCAACTGTTTTCATTCCCTAGGGTATAGTGCTATATATAAAAATCACGCTTAAGCTTGGTCAATAACGTTAATTTATCATTACAGTTCAAACTTGCAATACGCTGCGATATCCCCTTTATTACTAATCTTGACATCTTTTCCCGTTACAAACTTACATCATTCCTCGACAATAGTGAAGCCGTTCAAGTTGGGGTATTTTATTTACCTTTCAGACCTTGATCGACAATGTTTTTATCTTAGAATAGATATAAGTCCGTAATTCTAAATCTTTATTACTTATAATATTCATTAAACCACATTTCTTGCTTAATTTGAATATGGTTTTACGACGCCATATCCTTATTCTGAAAACTAGGTTGTTTACACTATTTATATTAAACATTAACTCTTCGCTTTGTCTTTATTATACAATTATATTTATAACTTCTTTTTACCAAAATCCATTTGCGTTCTTTGTCTTCTCACACTTTACTTTTATTTGAATCATTGTTCTTAATGCGTGTAACATCTCATTACCAACTAAATAACATCTTAGATGAGATCTATTTAAGAAACACTTATTTAATTAAAAATAATTAAATAATATTTTACTTCATCATTGCTGAAGTAAAACAGTTTACTTCATCTAAAATAACTAATTATATTAGTTCAATAATCATTCATTAATTAATAATAATTAATAAGAAATCTTATTAATTTTGATCGCTTTATTGCTAAGCTATTTTCATTAGATGAATTTAAGGCCAATTAATCTAATAATCAATTTCTAATAAAACAGTTGATTTAATCAACTTCAAACCATCAGTTAATTCGTTAACTGATTTTAATTACTTCTCCTCATTAGATTAATATAATTAATCCCATAATATTCTTTAACCTGATTGTCTTAAAATAATTATCCAATATTTACTCGCAGGATAATTACAGCTTTATAACTTATTTAAATGTTAAACAATCGTTTATATTTAACTTATAAAAACTAACTGCAGAATGTTTATAATAAAACTTCTATTATAATTTTAACTTCGCTTTTATTATAAAAATATAATTTTTATAATTTAACTTCGTTGATTCGTCTGGCGAAAATTCAACGTCTTAACAAAAAGATGAATTTACGGTCGTCTGCTGCCACTTTCTTAATTGATATTGTATATTGACTAAATCAAAATAACGTTGAATTTCCATTCAACATCAATATCCACACAGGGTTTAAATGTCGTTTGGGTTCAAACAGCGCATATATAAATAATATAAAACAAACAGTACATATAAATATTGAGGAATCCGGTTGGATTCCTCCAACCGGTTTCCTGCATCCACAGATGTCAGTCACATAAATAACACCAATTCCATACTAGGGAATATTATAATCGATCACTATCCAGTCAATGATGTGTATATATGCAACGATATATATATTTCAACCAATTTAATTGTAATATACCTAAACGACCATCACACAGCATTCAACCAATATTAAAATATAATTAAAATATTTTAAAATAGTTCGGAGTGAGTGAATTTACTCACCGTTGCGCGTTAACCGTTAAATAACGATTTGCGTCAGTTGATTATACTAGGCGTTCAATTCTGCCATAAATCCAAACGTGCTTTGAATTGCTCCAAACCGACTTCATGGCGTCGCCAGCTTCCGTGCCATTCCAAAGTGACGGACCATTCATCAGACTATTAAATTCTCAACCCATTCCTTCTTATCCACTATTTAACAGTCGTCTTCCAACAAAACCATTTCGCTGCATCTCACCTTCCAACATGTCTAGTTTGAAAATCGGCAAGCTCCTTCCTACTTGAAATTTCAACATTGATAATTCTCTACTATAGTAATTTGACAAACCACTGTAACACTAACTCACATGAGCACTAATAGTTCTATAATACGGTATACCCAATATTTGTGCATCTCGAACGCTACTCCCGGTTTAAACAAACAATCTCACCTCCTCATTATCATGGCCGACACTTAACACAACAATACATTCTCCGTTCACACCATTCACTTGTTCAGACACTTCGTAATAGAGCGGCACCCTCCTGACTGGTCTTCAAACTATTTTTTCACCATGTTCTCTGCTTTGAATTAGACCGCAAGCTTCTGGAAGATACATAGTTAACATGATACCATCACTTCTTTCTCCTTATGCACAACTAAACACTACACGTTACCTGTATTCAACTGACAGGAGAAATAAACGGCACCCTCCCCTGTGCAACGCCAACTGAACTCATTTATACGCATCTTCTTTGTGCGTGATCTCCATGCAGGCTTCTTTCTACCATCCTTGTCCCCTTCCTACTTCTTCTACACTTTGTTTTTTCCCATCTTCTTTGTAGAAAACAACCCGCCCCTAGTCAATAAAAGAAACCCACTCAACATAACTAGACTTGCATGCTTTTCTAATCATGCATGTACCCACCCACAGAATTGTCATCCGCTTGGTATCCTCTCCCTTTTGTTTAAAAGAAAGCGGCTCCTCCCGTAGCCAACAGCAAAGCTATTCAGTCCCTCAACTATTTTTCCATGGTTCAACATTTTACACCGCCGTCTCCTTGATCACTTTCACCATTCAACATCCTGACAACACCACACTCCTCCTTGGCTCGTGCTTCATCCTCCCATAACCCTCGAATCAAGCTCGCGTATACAGGTAAAAACCGTCGTCGGCTCGTCATAGTCCACATCTCCAGTATTTGTTACTCCAATTCCAAACCACTGCATGAGCTACCTTTTGCAGCGCTGCTACTTTAATTCCCAGCTCCGCTCGTGCCACGAAAAACCGATGCTGGTTTTTATTATTTTGCTTCAGTTGGGTTTTTCGAAAGTAATTGAATGACTAAAAAGTCATAATTGTTTCATGAAGGGAAGCAGGAGTTTTGCAATACAAGCTTTCGTTTTATTTATAGAAATGAAAAGGGTTGGCTTAATTATATAAGGAGAGATCTTACTTGAGCAGCTTCGTAGAATATAGGGTACGTCTCTTTTTCAACATAGTAGGCTTATGGTGTAAATTATAGAGTAGCTTTATACATTGCAGTGATTTGATTATAGCCATACTCATTAATTTTGATGTAGAAAGGGTATGGTTTGTAGTTGCTTATATAGAACGCAATAGGTAATATAGTTGGTTATTTGTTTTTGCCTTTTTAAATATTGTATGTTGAGATTTGGTAAACTGTTCGGATATTTGCTTTAAGTTTTAAACGTTTAACATACCCCACTAAGTGAAATTATATCCATATATGAGCGCTACAGACTGAAGTAAACATGCCTTTGTGACGAGCAATTTGCCACGACCCCAAAAATATAATAATATCGGTAGGTTAACTTATACTGTGAAACCCCAAAATATTGACATAGGGTGCAAAATACTCTAAATAAAAAGTTGCGTATTTAATTAATTAAAAATTACAGTAAAATTCTAAAAATTAAATTATCGTACGTCTCAAAAGAACCTTATCTAAATTCGAAACCAATTTTTAAATATATTTAAATAACCGTTATGGCCATAAACGAATATGGCGCTGCTTTTCTGAATATTTAATTTGGACATAACCTACAATATATAATCTGAAATATCGATTTTTCACTTCCATTAGAGAAATATAGTTAAACGGATTCCAACGTTTCTCGTTTTGAGGAAATCTGGCTTATAACGAATCCTGTACACTCAGTTGAAGTTCAAAAAGTTAAATTATGAACTGCCGCGATATTACGAGCTCCATTATAATTATATTATAAATAAATACGTTCAACTTTCATTCAAATAATATATTCGTTATTATAAATCAGTTCTGAACTGAATTTAAATTGATTAAATTAACTGCTTTATACGATATCGTCACTTCTGTTATTTCCAATTATTTTGGAAATAAATATTTTATTATTCTACTATTTGAATTAATTCAATATTCAAAATATTTGAATTCAACTCCTTGGAATTATCGAATCACTATATTAAAATAATTAAATTAATTAATTATTCAATCGCCAAAATTCCGGGACATTACACAACCCTCAGGGAATAAAAAATAATTTACAATCCTCCAATACGTAAAGTGCAAGTTGTTACATTTTCGCACCCTTTTAGCAATTTCACCCCTGAAATCCCTAGCAAACACAAGTAACCAAAACAATTCTGCTTTCCTATCATCCATGAGTAGCCAATACTATCACTCAAACTAGCAGTCATCGAGCCATGCATCTATAGCATTATCCTAGCACGCGGAATTCTAACAACAACAACAACAACAACCATAGCACAAGTTACAATGATGTAATGATGACACGCTATCAATGGGTCATACAGACGAAAAGTTCTTGATGGGTCGCCTTCATGGTCTCTTCCGTCTCCCATGTACAATCGTCGTCATACTCACTCTATTATACCTTGACTAGCTTAACCGTCTTCCTCCTAAGCTGTTTCGTGTCATTCCCCACAACACGAAGCAGCTTACGAGGTCTCGTGACTACGGTCTCTAATTCTAGGTCTTCGTACTATTCTGGAGATACCACCACATTTGAATCTTGCACATACTTCCGTAGAAACGACACATGGAAAACATTATGCACACTTGACATCTTCTCTGGTAACTCCAACCTAAATGCAAGCTTTCCAATTCGCTCGATTATCGAAAACGGTTTTACAAATCTTGGACTAACTTTTCTTTGCTTTCGAACCGAACAACATGCTTCAACGGCGAAATCTTTACGAACACCATATCGCCAACGTCGAATTCCAAATCTTTTCGACGCTTATCGGCATATCTCTTCCGATGATCTTGGGCTGCCTTCATTCGTTGTCGAACAATCTCGATACAATCCGAGGTTTCTCTTATCATCTCTGGCCCAAGTATCAACTATCTCCTGTTTCTAACCAACATGCCGAAGAATTACACGGTCTACCATACAACGCCTCGTATGGTGCCATCCCAATGCTTGACTGGTAGCTATTATTATATGAAAACTCAACTAGATGTAGACGGTCTTCCCACGATCCCCCAAAATCCAACACACAGGCTCTTAGGAGATCTTCCAAAACTCGGTTAACCCTCTCGGTTTGATCATCAGTCCGGGGATGATAAGCCATACTCAAACACAACTCGGTTCCCAAAGCTTACTTGCAAACTCTTCCAAAATCTGCTCGTGAACAACGGATCATGGTCTCTTACTATGCTCTTTGGCATACCATGGAATCGAACTATCCATTTAACATAAAGCTCAGCCAACTTCGACATTGTCCTAGTCGATCTGACAGGAATAAACCTTGCACTTTTAGTCAAGCGTCCCATGATGACCTAAATTCCTTCGTTTCTTGCCCTGGTTCTAGGTAGTCCACCCATAAAATCCATAGATATCAGCTCCCATTTCCACATAGGAACTTCCAATGGCTGAAACAATCTACTTGGCTTCTTCTGTTCAGCTTTCACCAACTGACAGTTCATGCACTATGAAATGAACTTTCCAATATCTCTTTTCATCCCTTCCCAGTAGTAAGATCTCTTCATGTCCTGATACATCCTATTCCCACCAGGATGAATTGTCAACTTTGAGTGATGACATTCCCTCAGAACCTCATCCCTCAGTCCGTCCATATCATGAACAACTAGTTGTCTTTCTTTCGAAGTCAACCTTCTCGATCGACCTCGAAATCTTTATACTCTAGTTCCAACTTATGGATAAACTCGACAAGCTTTGCATCTCGCTTTTGGCTCTCATTATTCCTTTCAATAAGAGTAGGTCTTATCGATATGCTTGCTAACATTTCAGGTTCCAATTCATGCCTTGGTCTGAAATCAAATCCTGCCAAAAACTCGAGGCTCTTCCATTCCGAAAATATTGCTCACAATCCTGCATATCTTCGACTCAATGCATCTGCAACTGTGCTACCGTTACGTGGAGTGTAGGCTATACCAAAATCATACGATGCAAGAAACTCTAACCACCGTTGCTGCCAAAGATCCAAATCCTTTTGGAAGAAAAGATACTTCAACGACTTTTGATCCGTGAACAACTCGAATCGAACTCCTAACAGGTAATGTCTCCACATCTTCAGAGTAAACACAATCACTGCCAACTCCAAATCACGAGTTGGGTAATTCATTTCATGCGGCTTCAGCTGTCGACTCGCGTAGGCCACAACCTTATCTTTTTGCATCAACAATGCTCCAAGTCTAGTACAACATGCATCGGTGTACACCACCATTTCTTCATTCCCACTCGGATTGGTCAAAACAAGAGCTCTCGTCAGTCTCACCTTCAGGATTCTGAAAGCTTGTTCACAGTTTGTATCCCATGTGAACACTTGGTTCTTCTTCGTCAATCCTGTCAACGGGGCAACTATTTTAGGGAAATCCTTGATAAATTGTTGGCAACAACTAGCCAACCCAAGCAAACTTCTCACGTCCGTCGCATTCTTAGGTATATCCCAGTCGTGGATTGCTGCCACTTTAGTGGGGTCAACCGCTATCCCATTTCCAGAAACAACATGGCCTAAGAACCTCACTTCGCTCTTCCAGAAGTGACACTTTGAAAACTTAGCTTTCAGCTGATGCTTTCGCAAGATTTCCAAAACAACTCTCAAGTGTGTCTTATGCTCTTCCTCATTCTGGGAGTAAACCAAAATATCATCCACGAACACAAGCACGAACTTGTTCAACTGATCTCTGAACACCCTATCCATAAGATCCACAAAATACGCTGGCGTATTATTCAACCCGAATGGCATCACCAATCATTCGAAGAAACTAGATGGTGTCCTAAAAGCAGACTTCGACACACTATCCTTTTCCACCCTCAACTAGTGGATTCTCATTTCCAAATCCATCTGAGAAAACATCTTTGCTTCGTTAAGTTGATCGAACAAGTCATTTATCCTCAGCAACGGGTACTTGTTCTTCTTAGTCACCTTGTTCAGCTCATGATAGTTGTTAACCCCGTTGATAATGCGGTCCAATAACTGGCACTTAGATTGTCTGATGAATGATGGCGATTGCGCATTGCGGTATTCGATCAGTCGTATACCACTCTAGTCAGTCAAACACGTCGTACATACATCACATATGAAGTGGTCATGATAAAAAGAGTATAACGCCAAACATGTGAATGAGTCTGCAATCAAGCAAGCGGATCAATCCAAAGGTACACGCGCCATAACGTGGTTCACCATAGTACTAAGCATTCTAACCGGACGGTCGTGAAGCGAACAGGACTGATTGTATGAAACCATGCATATTTCGATAATATTAAGGGTCTAGAGCAACATGTGAATAATATGTAGAATGCATAAAGTATAATAAGTTAGCTCACAGCTCAACATGGTTCCACCAGTTTGTGTATACACGTATAAAGGTCCAACGTATCTAGCACATTCCATGCATGAGATATGAGGAGTATATAACATGTGGAGCCTCCATCATGAGACATTAAAATATGGTTCAAATCTATGAGTCCATCACTACAAGATGATAGCAGAAAACAAAGTCGACCGGTAGTTTGAAGAGAGAACCGATCAGTATTAAATGGTGAAACACGGTAACAGCCTGGAGAACATTTCATATGAACATGCAATGCAATGGCATTGTTGTAATTTCTGATTCCATTCTTGTATGGGACAACTTCCAATGATGCACATGGCATAATGTGCGCCCAAATTAAGTGATTAGTATTGAAATATATAAGACGGTCAGTACAGAAAGGGATAAGGTGGCCGGTACCAAAAAAGAAATAAAGTAAAACAGTCATTTGGATAAAGGAACAAAATGGGACCGACTGGTAGCAAATATTCACGACGGACCGGTGCCTAAAAGGCATGACCGACCGGTGTCAGCTGTACCCAGCTGTTGTCAACTGTACTCAGTGACATTTCTGTAAATAAACGCTCGACAGACCTGATCCCTACACCATATATTTTGGCTTCCACACCTATAAACAGGGGTTTAACCCCACTTCAATGGGGGAGGAGATGACCCCGAAGGGCTACTAAACTCCATTCTCTTCTTCTACTTAGAGATTTCCTCATCTACTTAGAGATTTTTCATCTCCAACCACTCCAAAGAGAAGATCTTACTCCGAACCCATCAAAGTCCACATGGAAATCTCCAACCAATCTACCACCTTTCGCAATCGAAGATCGTCATTATCTTTTCCCATTAATCAAGTTCTAGGAAATTATGGAAATGAATGTAATGAGAGGATTTGTTTGCCTTGTAACTCTATGTGCAATAATAGAATATCATTCAAAGTGGATGTAGATCATAATTGATCGAACCACTATAAAAACATTGTGTCTTTTACTTGCTTTATTTTGTTGATTGGCTCCACATTCTATATCATTAGGCTTTTTGAGAAGTACTCCGAAGTACACATGGTGTTTGTGCCATTTTTGATGCAAACATTTGGCGTCCATCGTGGGGCCCGATCGCGCAAGTCTCATCTTAAGAGCCTTACTTCAAAGTTCAGAATCTGGTCCGAGCCATTCACGCTGCGCACAGCGTTATAATTAAGTTTCCACTATTCGTATTACATCGCAAATGAAGCATTTCAAAGCTTGGATATTCATATACAAACGTGGCACTATCGATGAAAAACTGAAGTAGTGCTAAGATACAAAGTGGCAGATCTCAACTGCTATAACCTCCGTTAGAACCAACCTGCAGGTGAATTACAATTTAACCAGAAACTTCAAGAGCACTGTGTGCACCGGAACTCGGGCTTTGTGTCTTCAAGTGTTGGGGTGCATCTTCCATAAGGGACGGTGCCAGATTCAGTGGAAGAAAAGCCACGCACCAATCCCATGCCGCGAGTTCAAACTTCGGCATCAGGGACTACTGGCTCAGATCAGAATTGGTATCGGAATGACAGCATGAAGTCCTTGATTTCACATCGCCGCATATTAGTTAAAGTCTACAAGCACTCACGGTTAAATCAAACTCAGAGGAAGTCGGTTTAAGTAAGAAGTAGGGCAATTTGTCTTCAGATCTGAGTGAAAAAGCATTTAAATACTTGCCATATCTTAACGCTACCGACATTAGCGGTTAAATCCCATATTCGGGTTGGCGTAACAAAGTGAAGGGCGCATGGCTTCATGGCAGAGGTAGATAAAGGTCAACGTGCATACCGGTACGGTGTGAGACACTTGACAAATGAACGGATCAGTGCTTAAGGTGGCAGAGCGTGATACATTGGACCGGCTTCAGTGTGAAACGCAAGTATTAAGGAGTAAACAGGGTGATGCTGCATGTGACATGCAAATCATAAAATAGATCAGGGGCATTAGCGTAATATATGGAGCTATGCATATTCTTTATACAATAATGTATGTACGCGCCATCAAGTTCACATGAAGACCAGTCGGTCCCAAGCAAGTATATACTGAACGGTACAAAGCTGGAAGCAGGGTCGGTATGAAATGAAATATAATGTGCATACAGCAAGTTAGCGGCCTTCATGAACATGTGACACTATATGCAAGAACCGATCCGTATCATACATAAAGGCATGAAACTAATGATTTGGGAACACATCAATAGTACGGTTAAAAAGACTAAAATATGTGAATTATGTTGGATTGATTTCTCAGTCTGTGAAACAGCAAAGTTAACATTGTTGGACACGTCAGCTACCTTCATATTTGACATGGAGCTGTTGAAACACTGAATTCATATATAAATGCGGGATATAAGCACAGGTTGGCCACCTTTGCCCCATGCAAACGAAGCATAACGCGGCACCTCAGCTCCTCCAAGCCGACCAGTCAGCAGCTTGTTCGCACCGGTCGGTCATAGCACGTATCCCTGGTCAGTTTGCACTTCTATATGGCATACATAACTGACCGGTTATGTTAATCCAAATACCAAGTTCTGGGATGACTGTAAACGTAACAAAACAAATGCAAAAGAATGAACTAAATTCCAAAAGTGGCAATGATGTAAATAAATGAACACGGTCAGTATTGAACAAATGGCGAAAACTTTGTGTATGGCGGTCAATACACAATCTGAAGGCGGGCAGCACTGCATATTTCTATACGGATCGGTGCCTCTTTGTTATGACCGACCAGTGGTCAGAGTTCATCACCGATCAGTTCCTAAAAAGCAAGACCGACCGGTACCCCTTTCCAGCTGTTGCCAACCTGCACCCAATGGCAGCTTCGTAAATACTGGTATATACCGATTGGTATCCTAAAACCCCATATCTACAACTTCGCCAAATTTGAAGCTCTGCTACAACTTCATTAATGACTTCCAAGGATCAAGCAACTTCTGCCCAACATCGAATGCAACAAATTCATTTCAATCACCACTTGAGTGTATCCTTTGTAGCCAATTTCAGCTTGCGACATGAAAGAGATTATATGTGTAAATGCCATACACTTCAACTGTGTGACGCGCCTTGCTCTACCTTGAGGCTGTAAATGACTTGCAATGAGAACTTTGAAAACAACATGGATGACTTGGTCCCAAGAATGTAGAGCGACATGGTATTTGATATAACATCTTGACAGTATGTCATGGACAACTTAACTACATCTCACATATACCACAACCTGCGGATGCCTCAGATGGTCTTCAACTATGTCATAAGTAACGTTATATACCATGCGCTAACGGCATGGAAGCTTGAGGGACAGTGTGTTGCATTGTTTGGATGACATTAACGATCTAAGATGCTTGCTCAATGTCCTGCCATGCCAACGGTCTGACTTGGTTTGCTCAGATTTATGTCACATCACTGCGTATGACCGACTCGAGCCATTCTGTACCATCATGTTTACTTGTAGAAGCTGGTGTCTCACAGCAACGTCCAGAAGATGAAGTTGCGAAGCTAGATCACCATCACTTGACATGAGAATGAAGAATACATTATTCTGCGGTCCAGTTCAATATCATTTATATCGTCAAGCATAACCAAGGAGGAAGTCCTCGAGGCATGGCATCATGGTTCAAATATGATTCAAATTTGAATGGGATCCACCTTAACTAATCTTCTTTCTTGCATCAACCTCACCGACAACCTTCGACCATGCAAGTTGATGCGTCGTTGCCTCCATACACTAAGCACCTCAATGTCGTCCAAGTCGATCTCATGTAAACTTTAAATAAAATTCTAATGGATACTAATCAAGCTCTCATCGACAAAATGAATGTTCTTCCAAACGCTCAAGCCAATCCTGCTCTTCCTTCAAAAGATCCATGTCAGCCTTGAATGGAACATGGGTTTGATAACTTCTGATCAGATCACTGCACTACAAAAGGTGTTGAAGCTTGGGCGAACGAAAAAGACGGAACCAATGTCAAAGGCAATAATCCATGTGGAAGAAGTCATTCTGATCGAAATAATCGAAATATTGCTAGTCTCGCACAAGGGGCATTTCCTCATTTCTTGAACCGCGATATACTGCCAAGGCAATGATCCGGTAATAAAATCGAAGTTGGCCCTGTGGAACAACACAACACTGAAGAGTATATCGCGACCTGACAAAACATATCATGAATAATAATCGAGCTAGCAATGACAATGGAAAGGAATTGGACTTCTCTCCTAGTAAAACTCCATTCATTGAAAGGGTCCCTCACATATAATATCCAAAGGGACCCACTCCTCCTGTCCTACCTCCATACAACGGACTAATTGATCCATACTAACTCCTATTCAGATATGAGTAGCAAACAAATACAGTTAAGGCAATGAATGGTGTGGAATGCACATACCTTCCTCTCTACCTAAAAGACATTGCGCCATTACAGTTCACGAAGCTGCCTCCTAAGTCCATAGACTGGTTCTCTAATCCGACTAAAAGTTCGAAGAGCAGTTCTACCTATAGGCTACCAAAGCAAAGGATGCTAAAGCGTTCCCACCAACTAACCAAATCAAGAGGCAAGACTCCACCGTGTAATGGTTCCAGCTCAGCAAAGCGAACCTAAAAAGAGTGAAAGATCGCTCGGATACTATGGAAATTGTCCTTGCAAATTCAGCGAATCCTACAAAGATTACTCAAATGATTCTTGCCCCACCATGAACTAGTAAAATCATGCAATTCTTGCCATGCATTCAAACCATGACAATTCAGGCGTCCTCTATTGCGTTATCAATCAAAGGAATAGCTCATAAGAGGCGAGGTCCAAGCCACTGGTTTTATAACCAAGATCGCTCATTAAAACGAGCATCTAATTAAAAACCGGTGTTTGCCTCATGGGACGATGCAATAACATGCAGCACCACATGGAGAAACTTACCAAAAGGCAACATCCAGCTGTGAAGGTGGGAGAAAATATCCTACTCAAACTCCAGAAAATCTAAAATTGCCTGGTTCCTAGGGCACAAAAAACCATACCGAGATTGGAAGAGCTTTGTCAAATCATGGTCATCATCATGAAGCCAGGACCATGAATGATCTCAATCAATTCCTGTCTCGTCAATGCGAGAACCCTGCAGAGCCTGGTAATCATTGAAATGCATCCTGATCTGGATAGCTCATGCGCTCATTACTGAGTACTCAAAACATCATTCGCAACAAATACGAAGGTGTGGAGCACAGTCTCCCAAATAAGGGGCACCTTCTTAATTATAAGGTCTTTGGCCCTAATTCTAACAAATCGTGGTATAACCCGGTGAGTGAACTAACATTCAACCATAAACCAATAACCTCCCCAGGGGGTACTCAGTTACTCGTTGACGCCATTGATACATGGCCGGATAACGACACCAACACTGGGTTTCTATAAACCAATAACCTCCCCAGGGGGTACTCGGTTACTCGTCGACGCCATTGATACATGGCCGGATAACGACACTAACACTGGGTTTCTATAAACCAATAACCTCCCCAGGGGTTACTCGGTTACTCGTCGACGCCATTGATACATGGCTGGATAGCGACACAAACACTGATTCTAAAAGACCTCTCCAGAGGCATCCGTTCAGATGTTGGGTCTTCCAAATCCAACTATCGATTCTGAGTCTTCCAAACTTAGTTACTGACGGATTACAAAAACCTCTTTGGGGGTGTCCGACCAAATATTGGATCTTCCAAATCCAGTTAGTGGCGGATTGTGCTGGGTCTTCCAAATCCAATTAGTGGCGGATTACAAAAACATCTTCGGGGGTGTCCGATCATATGCCGAGTCTTTCAAATTCAGTTAGTGACGGACCCAAAGACCTTTTCAAAGTCACCCTACAAATTCTACAAGCGGCTGAGTCATTCGGTCACAACAAATAAAGGGTTTACAAATACCTCTTCAGAGGAATGGAAAATAAGACCTCTTCGGGGGCATATGCTCAAATCTAATCTCAAAAGAGCCCGAATTACCAGGATAGCAAGTAATATGATTGAATATATAAAATACAAAACCTCTCAAGCAGGGGCATAAAAACAGAAGTTCATCTCCATAAAAAGGCATCGGTAGAATCGACTAGACTGGAAACCTTTTATCACGATCATGCCATAGAATTTAACAATGGCACAAAGCATATGACCAAAATACTCCAAAAAAAGTTGGTCACATACTGTCGCGCCTAACATTTAAAGTCTGTGACCGATTCTGGTATGGGGGCATTACCACCGCGTCAAAAGAATTCGACAATGCTCACTTCTTAAGCATACCACAAATTCGTCACAATCTCAATCAAAGGTTTTAGCATCTGCACGGGTTGCCTTGACCAAGAAAATTGAGCCTCAAAATAGCTATAGAGAACTTGAGAACGAGTCTTAACAGAGTTCATAGGCATAACATGATCCAAACACTTTCTCAATGCGAAATCTCTGGTGGAATTTTCCAATGTTGCATCTCCGTCAAAGCCTGGGGCACCCGATGCTTTGGGCACACAACGGAGAGCAGGGAGAATTCCTTGAAAAAGAAAGGATTGAATTAGTGTAAGTAGTCCTGTTTTGCAGAGGAACTGTTCTGGGATAAGAAACTTCCTAGTTTGATCTTGCCCATTGATAACCTTTAAAGACTCGAGCACGAAGTCAGTTACTGAATCCGTGTTTCCCAGGTACATTAGCATGCTCAGAAGCTCTAAATAAGCCAATAAAAGTAGAATACTTTTGTCAACAAATTAGAAGCTTCTAGCACGACGACCTAAAGCAAGGAAATTCGACAAAGTTGATCGCATCCATCTCGCGCAATTTGTGACAACCTATGATAAAAAATCAATATGACCACAATAAGAATTGGACAATATCCGGAAAGCGTATCACGGGTTCATCATGACATTGCAATAAATAAAAAACCCGATTTGTACTCGATAGAAAGGCAAGTATACTCATAAATATACAAGCTAAAATGCGCAAACAATGGGAGGTCCATCCTCGAAAGCTTGTCAAAAGGCTTTACCTTCAAAGAAGGCCATCTGAAAATCGTGGCAAAATCAATATGACTTGATACATCAATTAAAGGCAATCTTAAGGGATCGATTAGTTGAACATTGACCGGTCTCAGGGAAGAAAAAAGGGGGATACATTGGTCAAGAAAGATAAAAAACAATCTCCTGCCAAAATGGATTCCTATGCTGAACAAACCTACAGTCCCTGAACACTAAATCTCCTTCGACTGCAAAGATTTAATCATGAATAACTTAAAGACCTTGATGGTATTCTTCTTCAAATCTCAGCATAAGCAATACTTAAAGGGCGAATGTGCGAATATTGCATAATTCGAATCTAGTAGAGCAGCGACGCTTCCTTAAGGATTGAAGAAAATATCCGATGATGACATCAACATGAGCTATAAAAGGTTGAGCAATAGTCATGCACTAGGGCAATCCATTGTGAAGATGAGATTCAGGGTTTTATGCAGTGTGGAATGATCCATGGTATCGAACACTGTTGGAAGAAACCACAATACCATGAGGCTGTAATACCTAAAGTAGCATCCCGAAATATGGAAAAGCCGATATGATCAAAGACAGAAATGACGCAATGAGCGATTCGTTCTTTGCACGGTATTGATTACCAAATCATAGTTCCAAACTCATGGTTTTCAGGATAAGTGCTGCAAAAGTTTAACTTCAAATGCCTGCCAAACACAGTTTGTTGGCGATGCGCACGAGCTATTCAATTTCTCGAAAAACCTACGATCATAGTCACCCAAAAGGATTGACAGAGAACATGAGTCTAGTCGACTGGGGAATCACTAATAATTGTATGGAGCAAACCAAATTTAGAATTCCATCAGACAAATTGTCAGGTTATCTAAAAGTCACTTATGTTAATGGAAACCCTCCGATGAAACCGAGCCAGTGTTGCACCACTGTTCATCGAAATAAGGAAAAAGAGACAAAGCGAAGCCAACTTGTATCATTAGCTTATTCAGGAGTTATGTGCAAATCCAAATAAATAACTCTGAGTCCAACCAAGCTACTGCAACAAGGCCAAAGGATAAACAATCAAATGACACCCCTCCGGCAAATTGTCAAGAGGATCCAGGATAAAGAAAATTCGATTCGCTGGCAATCCAGAAGAGTGACAACCAGTATTCTGTCTAATGACACAAAGCATATAAGCTCGACTGTCAAGTCAAAAGCCATAATATCTCGGAATTGACGAGTCCAGTCTCTAAAACAACCTGGAATTTCGGCGCTTTCACCAACCTAAAGCCTCGAAGTGTCCACTAAGTTAAATCTCAGGCAGCACGTTGGCATAAGGGAGTTCATTCCATAAACAAAGAGCTACAACTAGATCTCAGTGCAAGTTATATCAACAATAAATTCAGAAATTCAAAACTCGAATCAGAATGCAAGTTTCGTGCCAGATCAAACATGCAAAATAAGTCAACAGCAATGTTTATTTCGAAGCCCGCATTTTTCAAGCAAAAAATACAAGCTTCGAGTGGCAAATGTTAACCCCGTTGATAAAGCGGTTCAGAAACTGGCACTTCGATTGTCTGATGAATAAGGGCGATTGCGCATTGCGGTATCCGATCAGTTGTATACCACTCTAGTCAGTCAAACACGTCGTACATACATCACGTATGAAGTGGTCATGATAAAAAGAGTATAACGCCAAACATGTGAATGAGTCTGCAATCAAGCAAGCGGATCAATCCAAAGGTACACGCGCCATAACGTGGTTCACCATAATACTAAGCATTCTAACCGGACGGTCGTGAAGCGAACAGGTCTGATTGTCTGAAACCTTGCATATTTCAATGATATTAAGGGTCTAAAGCAATGTGTGAATAATATGTAGAATGCATAAAGTATAATAAGTTAGCTCACAACTCAACATGGTTCCACTAGTTTGTGTATACATGTATAAAGGTCCAACGTATCTAGCACATTCCATGCATGAGATATGAGGAGTATATGACACGTGGAGCCTCCATCATGAGACATTAAAATATGGTTCAAATCTATGAGTCCATCACTATAAGATGATAGCAGCAAACAAAGCCGACCGGTAGTTTGAAGAGAGAACCGATCAGTATTAAACGGTGAAACACGGTAACAGCCTGGAGAACATTTCATATGAACAAACAATGCAATGGCATTGTTGTAATTTCTGATCCCATTCTTGCATGGGACAACTTCCAATGATGCACGTGGCATGATGTGCGCCCAAATTAAGTGGTTAGTATTGAAATATATAAGGCGGTCAGTACAGAAAGGGATAAGGCGACCGGTACCAAAGAAGTAATAAAGTAAAACAATCATTTGGATAAAGGAACAAAAAGGGACCGACCGGTAGCAAATATTCATGACCGACCGGTGCCTAAAAGGCATGACCGACCGGTGTCAGCTGTACCCAGCTGTTGCCAACTGTACTCAATGGCATTTCTGTAAATAAATGCTCGACCGGCCGGTTCCCTACACCATATATTTTGGCATCCACCTCACTTCTCCACACCTATAAGTAGAGGTCCAACTCCACTTCAATGGGGGTCCGGATGACCCCAAGGGCTGCTATACTCCATTCTCTTCTTCTACTTAGAGATTTCCTCATCTCCTTAGAGATTTTTTCATCTCCAACAACTCCAAAGAGAAGATCTTACTCCGAATCCATCAAAGTCCACACGGAAATCTCCAACCGATCTACCACCTTCCGCAATCGAAGATCGTAATTATCTTTTCCCATTAATCAAGTTCTAGGAAATTGTGGCAACGAATGTAATGAGAGGATTTGTTTTCCTTGTAACTCTATGTGCAATAATAGAATCATCATTCAAAGTGGATGTAGATCATAATTGATCGAACCACTATAAAAACATTGTGTCTTTTACTTGCTTTATTTTGTCGATTGGCTCCACATTCTATATCATTAAGCTTTTTGAGAAGTACTCCAAAGTACACATGGTGTTTGTTCCATTTTTGATGCAAACAATTGTCCACACACAATCTCAATGAGCCATCTTCCTTGGTTGCAAACACAACTGGTGCACCCCATTCGGAAACATTTCTTCGAATGAATCCTTTTCCCAAAAGGTCACGAACCTGCACCTCGAACTCTCGCTATTCCTTAGGCTCCATCCGCCTAAGAGGCATAATGATAGGTCTATCACCCTCGACCAAATCGACTCTAAACTCAATCTCACGATGCGGCGACAACCCTTTGACCTCGTCAAAGACATCCTCAAACTCATTTGTGATCAGCACAGATGACAAGTCTTCTTGTGGAATCACAAGCAAATACAAATAGATCACAAAGACCCCGTCTTCGGGCTTACATCGAACCAACACCTTTCGTCCTTCCACATCCATGACTCTCACCTCTAGCTTCTCGCAATTCACTCGTGTCGCATACCTCTTGAGCCAATCCATGCCTAAGATGATCCCAAAAGCAATCACACAAAAAGGAGCACCCATGACTCAACAATGCTAGACCACTACAAAGCATACAAAAGCTGGACGAACCCCCAACTAGATTAGTCACACTCAATGGTCTCTCACAAAACTCGGGTTCCAAACCCAAACGACACTTAAGCTCATAACAAACTTCTTGTTCTTCTGATAAGGAATCACAATATAAGAATGAACATACTTGGACAAAGCTTCAAAATCAAAAACATACTCCAGCACTGGTCGACCATTCCGCTTTAAATCCTTAATTTTTTTGAATAGAACAGACTTCTGAGCGGTCGAAATGAACTTTATCTCAAACTTGACTTGGGGCTGCGCCCTCGTGATCTCATCTTGTGGACTCTCAAGCGTGACAGAATTCCACCAATCCATGGCTCTACCCTTTAGGTGCCTCGATGCAAGCTTCCTCTTAGTCGCATCCTCAATACCGAAATCTCTATATATCTGAATACAAGCATCTAACCATCCTTGAACCTCTTTTGCTAGCTCTTTCCCTATAAATGATTTCCCTCCGAGAGAAGTAAAGTCCTTGCATAGCTTCGCGAAGTCCACAACCCTCGGTACTTGTACTTAAACACCAACATCTATCGCCGTTGCTCCTGGAGTGGGTAACCTCCTTATGTTCACTGCCATCCGAGCCTCGAACATAGCTGGGTAATCCGGTATACCGTCATCACCCTCTCCAGGAACAATCTCCTCCCTAGTAGCGTCTTGACAATTAACAACTCATTCTAAATCTGCAATATAGAATGATTAGCCCACAAGCGAGAAAAACTGCTAATGGAGTTCAAACGCTGCTACTATACACACTAATATATATAGTATTCATCCATCAGAAATATACAAGTACATCCCTTATACGTTATTATGTCTTCGAACTTTGGCTAAAATCGTTAACCAGAGCTTTGATACCAAATGTGATGACCGCCCATAACCTCTGCACTAAACAAGAAGAATAATTCGCTGAAATGTGTGCCAGATAGCTAGGGACGATCATTAGAGTTTGTAAACACAAGCGGAACATGTCGTATAACTCACAACGCAAGGATAAAGTATAATATAACATATACAACATGCAATAATAGTGGAGCATCATATAACAAACTTTTAAACTTTCGTAACATCCTGAAAGATCATCCATACATCAACTGGATATAACATCAAAGTTTGTACATGAAGCCTCACTACAACACTCATTGAACATCGGAAAGAAAGACACCAGGTAATAGCAAAGTAATACGCTAGCCTCCTTCTTGTCATCGCACATCAGCATTGTCTCACCAATCACCTGTTACATACCACTATTCTGCCCATCCAAAATCGGATGAACAACCCAAGGTAATAAGAGGGAAACATAAAACCTAGAGTCATACAACAATCTTAGTGAGCGAAAAAACAGCTATCTAACATAATCAATAAAGTATATGAGAATAGGTAGACTAACATACCAATCTACCCAAAAATCCAGGGAAGAATCCACATCCGTCTTCCCCACATATGACAGTGTTAGCCTTTACATGCAATCATTTCAACCATACATCCATGGAAACCAGAACAACCATCCATTCATGGCAGTCAGAAGTAACCAAGCAATTGCAATCATAACAACCAAATTATATATCTCACGTAAACCATCCTAATTGAGCTCAACATCCCTCAAGCACAAGCCCAATAGGCCTAAACCAATATCAGACAAGCACCCAAGAAACATCTCCTTCGCTATCAGACGATCTACGTGAGACGGTACAAACAAACAACCAAACATCCAACATCCATGACTGACTTTGGCTATCACTTTCAATCCTGCTTTGAAACCATCATTAATCGTATGACGGCCTCCTGCCATATGTCAAGGGCTAACGGTAAATCCCATTTCTACCAAAAACTCCATATGCCTTCACGACCCGTATGTTTGTCTTCTCAAATCTTGACAACAAGGCCCTTCACGGCTGCCTAAAGTACCCCTGCTTTGAGTCCACTAGAACTTCTGACAACGATAATCTCTCAACCTTCGCATCTCTGGTCGTCATCACCGGTGACTATTCACAACTCAAGTCCCCCTTGAGTAACCATTATCCACAACTCAACTGTAACGAACATCAGTTTTCGTCCCTGAAAATCGACATAAAAACACCATGTCGAACATTCAAGCATCGAAAACACTGGAACATTAATAGAAAGAAATTAGAGGGTGAGATAATAAAGAAAGAAATATTAGAGTAGAAGAAGAAGAAGAACCAACAACATAACACAGAGTCTCACATCGTAGCGAAACAAATTATAATATAGAAATAAATCTTTATAGAGAGCTTTAAATAAACACTTACAATCATCAGAGTACATCAACACATCTGGACAATTATATTAGTCTGTCCTCATATACAATACATAGCGGAATACATACCATATATGTAATACATTTGAACACCTCCGTCTCGTCTCTGGACTTCGCAGCATTCGATAACCTGAACCTGTTGAAACTCGGTCTAACTTGAGCATTACAAACGCCAGATTAGTCTGGTGAACCAAAGTGAGAAAAACCACTAAGTTTAAAGGTAACACCCATCTTGATTTTAAAGTCAAAATATTTTCGAAAGAAAAGGATAATCGTAAGACCAAATCCACACATAACGCAGTGGTGTGGTAACTTCGAAGTGAATTCGATAGGGAATGATGAAATGTGGTGATTTGTTCATCGGATGTGGTGAATGTGGAAAAGACTCAAGGAAGTATTGAGTTCGTGTGAAGTGATAGCTCTAAGGTGTTTTGTTCATGGTGTTTTAGTTCGAGTTTTGTTTGATATCGGAGCATCGCATTCTTTTATTTGCAATTAGCTTGTATGTCGCTTGGGTTTAGAACCCGAGATATGTGACCATTGATCGTGACTAATCCAGTTGGGAGTTCGTCCAATTTGTGCATGTTGTGCCATGGTCTAGTGTTATCGAGTCGTGGTTTCTTTTTTGTGTGTGACTACTTTGTTCTTAACTTCATTGGGTTTGGGATCATCTTGGGCATGGATTGGCTCAAGAGGTATGCGGCAAGGGTGAATTGTGAGAACCCGTGCCGCAGCGCAATGGTGTGGTAACTTAGAAGTGAATTCCCTGGGGAATGATGAAGTGAGGTGATTTGTTCATCGGATGTGGTGAATGTGGAAATGACTCAATGAAGTATTGAGTTCGTGTGAAGTGATTGATCTAAGGTGTTCTGTTCATGGTGTTTCAGTTCGAGTTTTGTTTGATACTGGAGCATCGCATTCTTTCATTTGCAATGAGCTTGTGTGTCGCTTGGGTTTGGAACCTGAGATATGTGATAGACCATTGATCGTGACTAATCGGTTGGGGGTTCGTCCAAATTGTGCATGTTGTGCCGTGGTCTAGTCTTGCCGAGTCATGGTTGCTCTTTTGTGTGTGACTGCTTTGTTCTTAACTTCGCTGGGTTTGGGATAATCTTGGGCATGGATTGGCTCAAGAGGTATGCGGCAAGGGTGAATTGCGAGAACCCGTGCCGTAGCGCAGTGGTGTGGTAACTTCGAAGTGAATTCCATGGGGAATGACGAAGTGAGGTGATTTGTTCATCGAATGTTGTGAGTGTGGAAATGACTCAAGGAAGTATTGAGTTCGTGTGAAGTGATAGCTCTAAGGTGTTCTGAGCTGATTAATAGTCGTAATTCATAGCGACTAGAGATGCGACGGCCGAGGAATTATCCTTGTCGTAGGTTCTAGGAGGCTCAAAACAGAGGTACAATTGAAGACCGGTTGTAGGTCGAGTTCCCTGGGCGTCGTGTATGGCCTAGGTACGTGTTGTGTATAGCGTGTGGGGTTTTTCTAGAACCAGGGCATTGTGTATGGTTCTTGACAATTGATGGGAAGTTATTAGCCGGTCATACGTTAACGAGGGTTCCAAAGCAAGATTGGCGGTGACAGCCAGAGTCAGTCATGGATGTCTGAAGGCATGTTGTGATCATGATTGAGTTGATTTGCCATGTATGAATGGATGCTTAATTGCCATGAATGAATTGTTATTCCTTTGGATGTATGGATCGTAAAGGCTATCACTGTCATGTAGTGGGGAGGGAAATCGAGAGTTCTTCTCTGGAGATGGGTAGATTAGTTGTTTATTTATCCATTCTCATATACTTTATTGATGAAGTTTGTTAGCTATTTTACCGCTCACTAAGACTGTTGTCTGACTCAAGGTTTTATGTTTCCTCTTATTACCTTGGGTGGTTCATCCGGTTGTTTGGATGGGCAGACTAGGTGCAGGTGACAGGTGATTGGCGAGGTTGTTGTTTGGTGGCGAGCAGGAGGCTGGCGTACTATTTTACTACTATTTAGTGTAACACCCCGCATTTTTAACTTAAGATAATAAAATAAGAATAACTTAATTAAATATTCAAAATTAAGTAAAATGGACTGTGCCATTGTGTCCGTCTTGAAATTCTGGCCAAGATAGACACCTGGTTTGCGTAAATCGGACACTGTATGAAGAAATTATTGAGGTTTGAAGTTTGTATACGCGTAGGAAGAATTTATATATTAGGTTCAGAAATTCAAAAATGGGTCCAGAAATTCGAAAATCGGTTCAACATTCAAAATTTCAGAAGGCGGCAGATCTCTTGTCCAGGTGGGTCGACCCCCTCAAGGGTGCGTCGACACCATGGTCGACCCCCTCTAGGGTGGGTCTACCCACCTGCGCCAGATTTTTGCAGATTAGGGTTTTGAGTTTCTGGACGATTCTGATAGCTTTTGGTCAAATCTGAGTGTCCTGGTTGCTCCATACCCCTATAAATAAGAACCTAAACCTAACCCTATATCTCGTAATTTGGCGGCTATGCTGGAGCTCTGCCATTACTATCTCTCTCTCCTTAAATCTATTCTAAAAATTAAATATATTATCCTAGGAAAATTATGAATCCAGATATGGAAGAGAGAATCAACATTAATAAAAAGATTATTGAATCATGAAAGCAAGGTAAACTTCTAGATCCAATCTATTCATATTCTTCCTATTTTCTTTCCCTTCTGTTTTAATGAAAATAGTCAATCCGCGGTTATTAGATTTCAAATCAAATTAAAGGGGAAAGGAAAACCATGGATGATAGAACGGATCAGATCCA
Source organism: Allium sativum (assembly GCA_030737875.1). Taxonomy (NCBI): domain Eukaryota; kingdom Viridiplantae; phylum Streptophyta; class Magnoliopsida; order Asparagales; family Amaryllidaceae; genus Allium; species Allium sativum. Next base: position 9,442,196 of record CM060912.1, read on the forward strand.
AAATTTGGGGAAAGCATGAAAGATGAGTGGATTTAAGCCATATTATTTTAGATAATGGTATATTACTTTTTAGCGTTCCCATTATGACGAATTGGAATATGACATGCTAACATGCCTAAACATATGCTAATAATGATTAAAGTGGTGTAAATGACATGTGGGAATGATTAACATGATATAACATCAAATTGTTAATATGAATAATTCATATATTGAATCAGTTGAAATGTTGGAATGTTTACATGTTATAATGTTAATTTGAACATGCGGGAAAAATTCGTATATAGGATTAGTTAGATTGCTAAAAAGTTTACATGTAAATTTGTCCTAATTATATACAGGGAATAATTGGAGAAGTATATATGGATTCATGTTAACATAGAATTGAATAAATAAATATGGGTTTGGGGCATTGACCAAATTATGTTTAAAGATCTCAAATTGGATCATAAGTATAAAAAAAATGATTTGGGCGCAAATGGGATCGTATGTAAAATATGAATTAGCATAATTTGAATAATATGAATTTAGACATATAATCCATCATGAATATAATTGGGTAAATGGGCATGAGCACCTATAAAGACATAGGTATAATTAATTGATTAATAATGAATGCCTAGGATTACAATTAGAAATTGTAATTGCACTTTTGACACGAGGTTAGGTTGCATTAGTGGTGGAAGTCTGCCCGGACACGACCGACATATCCAGCAACCACTAATGTTGAACCTAATGTGAGATGTCTAAGTGCGCAAATATTAGATGGGCTATGACACGAGGTTAGGCCCAACTTGTGGGCGTCGACCCCTTCCCAGGTTGGAAGTTCCCCCGAGGTGTCTGAGCATGAGGGACACGTTGAGAGGGCTCATTCTCCGGTAACATATTCAGAAATGGGAAATGTGGACATTATGGAAGGTGCCAGACCGATAGCCCCGGTGGCTCCCGATATGCTGCCTGATGCGGTTATTTTAGACAATCCTCCGGATTCGGTGCCATCCCGTATGGATGTCTCGGCCGTTAACAAGATGTCGCTACGACTTGGCATCCCGGCGGGGGAGGCTCGTGCCCCTGCCTCGGACGAAAGGGCTCATATGCCGCCTAAAGGCTTCACTGCTTGGAATCGGCATATTTGTATAGCGGGGTGCGTGCCCCCGGACAATGATTTCATACAGGAAATGCTACTCTACTTTCGCCTTGCACCTTCACAGCTACACCCGAACTCCTATTCTTCGCTCTTGGGCACCTGTGTTCTTTTCCGAGAGTTCCTGCATCGGGATCCTATCGGAGAGGACATTCGGTATCTTTTTCATTTTAGGCGGTCGACCGGCGCTTCGTCTTCGCAATGGTTCCTGGAAGCGTCTTCTACCACCAAGTTTTTTGTCGGATCGTGGCCTAGACCGTCGGTGATCAAGAAGGATTGGTTCTTCGTCCGGTGCCCCCCTGGATTTGCGAGGAGATGGATAGAGGGGAGTGAGTATCCTCGGCCTTTGTTTCACTTCCTCACGATTTACCGAACTATGTGACTTATTGTCTCTGATTGTGGCAGGAACACCCAAGGCGCCCATTGGTGACAAATACCGGCAACGCCTTGAGGCTTTGCGGGCCATTCCGGAGGGTTCTCAAAAGACGGATTCCGTAGTGGATCAAGACCGCCTTCATCGTTGGGGGCTGCTTCCGGCCAACCGGACCATAATCAGGTCTGCGGTGGCTAGCGGTGTGTCAGGGAGAGTGACGGTGAGTCCTACTGCTCCTTTGAAGAGAAAGGTGTATTCCGGCGGTCTCGGGCCCAAGAAGGTTGTCAAGTTTCACGAAGGTGCTAGTGGTGGCAGGGACGGTAGCGCAGATGCGGTTGCTCGGGACGAGGGACTCTCTAAGGCTTTTGCTCCGCCCCCGATGGGAGGGATGGAGGAAAAAGCGTTGGGTAGTCCTAACTCCCCTGCAGCCTCTCCAGAAGCTACCGCCTCCTTGGAAAGGGTGGATCAGTTTGCCGGATTGAATTCGATTCCCATTGACTGGTCCTTGCGGCCAAGCGCCGCTACTGTGGAGGATCTAGCTCTTGCAGCGGAGGAACTAATGTCCATGACTGGCGAGCAATCCGGTTTGTTGAGAGAGCACTTAGGACATGCATTCATACACGTCATATTGCATAAAGGGGTGTCGAAGCGTATCGTTTGACTGACTTAACTTCTTTTCTTTGACAGGCGACATGGCCAGAGGAAACGGAGGGCGAGGTCGCGGAGAATGCCGCCGACATGACAGCACTTTACTTGATTCCTTTAAGCAGGGGGCTAGTTTGTATGGCAGCGTTCCGCCCCCCCAGGGTCGCGGTAGCAGGATTCTTCATCCGGACAGACCTCGATCTGGCACGGCTCCTCCCCCTCCCTTTTCGGTCCCAGAGTCGAGGAGAGGGTCGAGACCCGACCAGGGGGGATCGAGTCATCTGCCGTCAAACACTCCACCTGTCTCGGCTTCACCAGCCCCTGTTCGGACTTTGGGGGAAGACGAGTCGCTGGTTGCCCAGCGGGGGCCGAATAGGGCGCCCGTCGCGGAGATGCATGATCTGACTGAGTCCGGAGTTCAGGGCCTGCCCATTGAGGAGAGGGAGGCCTTCCTGAGGTTCCACTTCCCAGGGTTGTACTTCGATGAGTTATGGTTTGTCCCTAAGATTCATCCTCCTCTGGATAGGGAAACCGGTGAGGTATGGCAACACGTGAGGGCTGCGTGTTTGCAGGTGGACGCGTTTACCCGGTTCTCCCATCATCTATCTGATTTGATCAGAAAAAAGAACCAAGAGCTTGCCGATTGGCAAACGATCATAGATGCTGGGGAGACTTCTATTGCCAACTTGACCATGGAAAGAAGTGAGTTTCTTGGCTTGTTTTTGAGGTTTGGTTGCCTTTTTCCTCTCGGCGTTGCTAATCTTGTGAGGCATGTCGTTTTACAGATGAGATGAAGCGTCAGTATGAGGAACTTAAGTGGGTGCCCAACCATTCCAGCTCTGTTCTAAAGGAGACTATAACTGACTTGACTACTCAGAACACTGCTCTGAAAAACGAGAAAGCCGAAGCAGATAAGGTTTGTGCCGGTTTGAGGCGGGATTACGCACAGGTTCAGCAGCTTCAGGAGAGTAATCAGACCCTAAGGGCGGAGAATGCTCGTTTAGCGAGGGAGCTTGAGGCGGCGAGGAAGGCGAAGGAGGACGCGGAAGCTAGCAATCGGGATGTGCTAAGTGCTGCCGACGCGTTGAAGACCGATCATCTGAGTGAGGTGGATCGCTTGAGAGACGAGCTAGCAGCTACCGAGTATCAGGCGCAATTGTCTATGGAGGAATACATCAAGGACATGTTCATCAAGGTTCTAAGGTTTCGCAGGATCTCATGGATGCCTGACTACTCTCGCGTGTTGGCGCGAACCTGGGAGAGATTAGTCCCGTATGAGGCTTCTTTGCGCGGGGTGGATGCTGATGCCTTGGATGATCGGCAGCTGGTGACTGACCTTCTAGTCGAGGATGAGCCTGAAAGGTTGGAAGAGGGGAGAAGGTTGCTGCTCGAGGACGCAGAAAGAGAGAGGCAAGAGAAGCTTGCGGCTGAGAAAGGGAAGGCCATCATGACTGATAGTGTAACAGTGGCTGAGGACTTTGCGGAGGGAAGCTCCTATCGGCCCTCGGCTCCCGGATTGGTTATTGTGAGAGACCCAGCGGGTCTGACTCAGGCCGTTACTGAGCACGGCCTGAGGCCGAGGGAGGTCGAAACCATATCGCCTGTTGCGTCGCGTGCCCTTCCTCTTCCTACACCGTCCTCAACCGGAGGTATGTTCCCTTTGCCACGCATCCCAGAGGATGATGCGGTTACCAACTTTATAGATTAAAACGTTGTGTTTTCCTTATGCAGCTTCCCTTGGACCACCCATGGCATCGGACTCAGCCCTCGTGATTCCTGTTGTGTTGGAGTCTAAGCCGAGACTCGAGGAGGCAAGACCTAGAGAGAGCGGAGATCATCTAGACACCCTTTCAGGGGTTGGAGCGACCCCTAGCCTATACGAGAGCCTGGTTGACGAAGAAGGCGAGGTGGATGGTCGGAGTGCCCGAGATCCGGTGGCAGCAGATGTGCCTTCGATGGCCTCCCTAATGGCGGCACAAAAGCCTAAGATGGGGGTCAAGAGCGAGGAAGCAGAGGAGAAATGGAAGCAGGATGAGGCTGCAAGGCGGGAGGTCATAGCCAAGACTCGGGATGACGCCGAGAAGAGGACGGCGGCGACCGTTGCTCGAAGGAGGACGGACGAGGGGCGGCTTTCAACTTCTCACGGGTCGACCACCTCCCCAAAGAGTCATAGTGGGAGAAGCAGTTCCGGAAAGAAGAGGCCTGGTTCCAAGGATGGATCGTCGGGTGCTGGATCTGCAAAAGACAAAAACAAGGGCAAGAAGAAGAAGTAACACGATTAGGATTATTTGCTATTGTGTTAGCATAGCGATCGTTTTGGTAGTGTAAGCCGCTAGTTTACGCGAGTTCGGCCCTCGCTTTTGGTTTTTCAAGGCACGGTGTGCATGTACACCCTGTCATTAAAAAAAGAAAGATATTAGTAAAGTAAATGGGTTGTAGTGTGTGTGAGTTGTAATGAAATATGAATTAGTAAAGATCACGTTTTGTTGTTAAATGTTCGGATGTTCTTTCTATGCTTTCGGGCGTTCCGTACTTGCATAGACATACTTATCGTTACACCTAACAAAAAAGTGATTGTGTGTTCCGCGCCCTGGGGTGATTGTCCCAGGGGGGTGCGATGGTGTGCCGCGCTCTTCATCGTGGTGACAGAGGGGCGAGATAATGCGCAGGCTTCCAGTAGATCCCCCTCAGCCAAGGGGACCCGTAGTTTATGAAGCCTGGCTAGTACGCCTGCTGTTTTTTCTTGGGTTGCCCGGGGTTAACCTCAATAGTAGCGAAGGCGTGCGACGTCGCGTTGTGCGGTCCGTCCGGTGTTAGCTCTCCCGTCGTTCATCGGGTTGGGGAGAGCCCGCCGGCGTCGTCGTTCGCCGGGATAGGTAAGCCCAGATCATCAGCTGGCATGGTCCGATCCTGGCCGTGGGCTACCCCTAAGCCTTTAGAGCTTCGGGGACGTGACGATTTAAGGTCGGCCTTGGTGCTGTGCCAAGTGCTCGACCACACCCATAGTTTGGGAGGAGTTATTGTCGCTCCGTCTGGCTGTTGGGTGCTTGAACGATTTATCCTCTTCCTCGGCGCGGTGCCCAGGTTCGAGTTTGATGTTGTTTATACTCGGTCGCGCCGCGGGCCGGCGACTCGAGTGGCGTAGCCGGCTCCCGTGCTCGGGGTGCCGGTTGGTGCCAATGTGGGTGATTTGCGAGGCTGGCTCGCGGACCAGACGGCTGTGCCGACCTCCGCACTAGAGGTCGACATCATGGTCAGCAGTCTTACACTAGGACGAGCTGTTGGGACTAATCAAACATGTCACGCGAGGAGTAAACACAGAATAAGGAAGTAGGCAGCAAAACATCATTTTCATTAGTAACATTTTGGCATGAATAGCCTTTACAATGTCTTGAATTGCTATAAAACGAAACATCGCTGAAAAGCATGTACAACCATGTGCTAAATTAAGTAAAGTAGCAGCGGAGATGTTCGCTGTTCAAAGCCCTTGGTAGTTCGACTCCGTCCACGGTCGTTAGCTTGAAAGTTCCGTCGCTGAGTCTTCGTGTGATAGAGTATGGGCCTTCCCAACGAGGTGCGAGGCCTGTCGGAGGTGGGAATACCCGCTTTAGGACGAGGTCGCCGATGTTAAGGTCCTTGTGGCAGACTCGAGAGTTAAAGTACCGGGCGACCCGCTGTCGTTGGGCTGCGGCTCTTACGTCGGCTTCGTTCCTTCTTTCTTCCAACAAGTCGAGCGATCCCATAAGTAAGTCCTGGTTTGTCTTTGGGTCGAAGTACGTGACTCGGTGGGACTGAAGCTCGAGCTCGATGGGGATAACAACTTCGGATCCGTAAGAGAGGGCGAAAGGAGTGTGGCCGGTTGCTGTCTTGCGGGTGGTCCGGTAGGCCCATAGGGCTAACGGAAGTTCACTTGCCCACATGCCCCCGGCCTTCTCGAGGCGCTGCTTGATGATAGACTTGATGACTTTGTTGACAGCCTCAACTTGTCCGTTGGCCTGAGGGTGTGCTACGGCCGAGAACCTTTTTTCTATGCCATGGCGCTGACAGAAAGACTTGAATTCTGCGCTCTCGAACTGAGTGCCGTTGTCTGAGATGATGGCCTGAGGGACCCCGTATCGGGTGATGATGTTGCGTACCACGAAGTTGATCATTTTCTTAGTGGTGATGGTAGCAAGGGCCTCGGCCTCGGCCCATTTGGTGAAGTAATCAACGGCGACTACGGCGTACCGTGCCCCACCTCTGGCCATGGGAAGAGTTCCAATGATATCGACCCCCCACATAGCGAATGGCCATGGGCTGGTCATTTGTGTTAACTCTGTTGGCGGGGCCCTCGGGATCTTTGAGAAGCGTTGGCATTGGTCGCATTTACGGGCGTAGTCAACGGCGTCTTGCTCTAGCGTGGGCCAGTAGTAGCCGTGCCTGAGTATCTTTCTGGCCAAGGTCTGACCGCTGGTGTGGTAACCGCATTCCCCTTCGTGTATGCTAACTAAGATCTTGACGGCTTCCTCTTGAGTTACGCATCTGAGTAACGGGACGGAGAAACCCCGTCGATAGAGCATCCCGTCCATAAGGAGGTAGCGGGCCGACTGGCGGGTGAGTGCTCGCTTTTCTTTGCTGCTTTGTGGGAGGATCCCCTGCTGCAGGTAGTTCCTAATTGGTGTCATCCATGATTCCGGCTCGGGCTCAGTGCTCATGGCCGTGCTAGGTGCTGTCGGCTTAGTGCTAGGGGAATTGAGTACTTCGACGGGGGCGAAACCCAGCAGTTGCGGGTCTTCGGAACTTGCTAATCGAGCCAGGGAGTCGGCCTTTTCATTTTGTTCTCGCGGGAAGTGAGTGATAGTGTAGTGGTCGAAGTGAGCGAGCAATTCCTGGACTCGAGGTAAGTATAGGGCCATCCGCTCCCCGTTGGTCTGGTATTCCTCTTTTACTTGACGCACGATAAGCTGGGAGTCGGAGAAGATCTGAATGATGTTCAACTTGAGTTCAACGGCGATCCTTAGCCCGGCTATCAACGCCTCGTATTCCGCATCGTTGTTGGTAGCGGGGAAATTGAGCCTTAGCGCGTAGTGTATTGAACGTCCCTCGGGAGTGACGAGCACATTGCCGGCTCCCGAGCACTAGTTATTGGAGGATCCGTCCACGAATATCCTCCATGTGTTGTCAGGAGTCTCGGCGTCCTTCGTAGAAGCTTCTTCTGGGGCGGTGAATTCTACTATGAAGTCGGCGAGGGCCTGCCCGAGTATGGCTCGACGAGGGATGAAGGTAATCTCGAACTGACTGAGTTCCATTCTCCACTTTAGCAGTCGACCGGATGCTTCAGGTTTTTGTAGGACTGGGCGTAGAGGTTGATCGGTGAAGACTTTGATGGGGTGAGCCTGGAAGTATGGCCGGAGTTTCCGAGAGGAGATGAGTAAGCAGAACGCCAGTTTCTCGTGTTTTGGGTAGTTCTTTTCTGCCCCCGTCAATCGCTTGCTGATGTAGTAGACAGGCCGTTGAGTGCGATCTTCGATCCGTATGAGTGCCGAGCTGATTGCCTGCGAAGAAACAGCCAAGTAAACGTATAAGTCTTCGTGGTCGATAGGTTTAGATAGGATGGGTGGTCGCTCTAAGTGGTCGAGGAGTTCCTTGAACGCGGAGACGCATTCAGGGGTCCATTCGAAGTTGCGCTTCCCCTTTCGAAGTAAATCGAAGAAGGGAAGGCACTTATCGGTGGCCTTTGAGATGAAACGACTTAGAGCGGCGACCTTTCCGTTTAGACTTTGAACATCTTTGATGTTTTCGGGGACTTGGAGATCCCGTATGGCTTGGATTTTCTCGGGATTGGCTTCGATGCCCAGCGCGTTGACGATGAAACCTAAGAATTTTCCAGAGGCGACGCCAAAGGAGCATTTTAGAGGGTTAAGTTTCATGTCGTATTAGCGAAGGACATTGAACATTTCGGAGAGGTCGTGGATATGGTTGCTTGATGTCTTTGATTTGACCAGCATATCGTCCACGTACACCTCCATGGATTTCCCGATTTGGTTCTTGAAGAGGCGATTGACCATCCGCTGATAGGTGGCGCCGGCATTCTTGAGACCAAAAGGCATGACGCGATAGCAGTAAAGCCCGCGGTCGGTTATGAAGGAAGTGTCGTCCTGGTCACGGAGATTCATTGGGATCTGGTTATAACCGGAGTAAGCGTCTATAAAGGACAACAATTGGTATCCGGCGATTGAATCGACAAGTTGGTCAATCTTCGGGAGCGGGAAACTGTCTTTCGGACACGCCTTGTTTAGATCTGAGAAGTCGATACATGTTCGCCATTTGCCATTGGCCTTCTTGACTAGGACGGCATTGGATACCCATTCGGGGTAGTCGGCCTCGCGGATGAAGTTGTTGTTTAGGAGGCGATCTACCTCTTCCTCCAGTGCCTTGGATCTGTCAGGTCCTAGGAAACGACGCTTTTGTTTGACTGGAGTTATCGTGCGGTCTATACTCAAAGAATGGCAGGCGATGGCCGGATCTATGCCTTTCATGTCGGAGTGAGTCCAGGCGAATACATCTAGGTTAGCCCTTAGGAAGTCTACAAGGTCGTCCCTAACTGCCGGATGGAGGTCTGATCCTACCTTTAATATTCGTGAGGGATCGGTGAGGCTGACGGACACATCCACAGTTGGCTCGACGGGAGTCTGTCTCTCCCATTCCAGTTCTTCGTCTTTCCTTGTGTCGAGGTCTTCGGAAAGACGGGAGTGGCGTCTGAGCCGTGGCCCAGACGCCGCTGGTTGCTATGCGGAGGCAGTCTTGGCGCAATAAGGGGCAGGTATCGTTTTACCCTTGTCCTTTTTGTGCGCATTCTTCCATTCTATTGCATAACATTCTCTAGCACTGACCTGATCTCCCCTGACTGTTCCGATCCCGTTTTCCGTAGGAAATTTCATAAGGAGGGACCACGGTGATAGGCATACGCGGAACTCTTTGAGGAACGGACGTCCAAGGAAGGCGTTGTACGATGAGGCGATATCGATAACTACGAAGGTGAGGAGGCCGACTCGGCTTCGATCCCCTGTGCCGAGCTCGACAGGTAGGTCGATGACTCCCACCGGGCAGCTGGATGCCCCATTGAAGCCATGGATCGTGGAGCGGCACGGTTTGAGATCCCTTGCTTCTAGCTTCATCTGGTCATAGGCAGCTTTAAATGTGATTTTGACCGAGCTTCCTGAATCAATTAGTATTTTTTGGACGGTTGCAGCGCCGATTTGGGCGGTGATTACTAGAGGATCGGTGGTTGGGATCTCGATCCCCGTGGACTCTCTTCCATTGAAGGTGATGTCGTCCCGCATAGTCTTCCGGAGCTTAGCTGGGATAGAGTCGTCGGGATCTGAGCAAGCCTCGTGGGTCGCATGCTTGATGGAGCCCACGTATTCCTCCATCTTTCGGAAGCTGTCATGCGTGGGACCCGGCCCGCCGCAAATGGTGTTGATCTCGATGCCCCGCCTAGTGTTGGACGGTCCAGAGGACGCCTTGGCGGTCGCTTGAGAAGCTGGTGCTTGAGGCTTTGGAGTAGTTTCCGGGGGAAAGGGCTCTTGGACGTACTGCTCGAGCCGTTTTTCCCGAATAAGCTTCTCGATCGCATTTCTTAGTTGGCGGCATTCGTTCGTGTTGTGTAAAAACCCGCAACTTCCCCGTAAAGGAAAGCGTCGGATAGTTCGAGAACAAGCCACAACAGAACGCATACAGAAGAACATTTCATTGTTATTACAACAATGCATCAGATTACAAGAATATACAGAGTATAAATGAATAAATATTACACAGGAATATCAGAGATTTAAATTACATTTAAATACATCGCAGCGGAAAATAATAAAATACACAACTAGAAGAGATATACGGATACAAAGCTTTCCGGATACCATTCCAGCTGTAAACCAGGATCCTGTGAATATAAATCTGCAAAACCAAAACTACTAGCTGCCCGTGTCAAAATAAGGGCACCCAGAGTTTAGGTTAAAACAATAAACTCCAGGTCAGTCATGGGACTGGTGTGAGAACTAAAACAGTTAATCTTTATTTTTAAAGTTTGGTAAATCAAGGGACCACGCCGTATAACACGGAACGGGTTTCCTCCCAAGAATACCAGTGCATATAACAAACAGCGCAATGCTAAATAAAGAAAAATGAAGCTGTTATAAGACCCAGGTCCTATCACACAATGCAACGCAAGCCGAGGGATAGGGTTTTCCCTTATAACAGCCAAAGAATGCTTGATACGTTTAAAACAAATCATTTGATACTATTATACGTGCATAGTGTATAAAACAACTTCAAATCATAAATATCAATCATAGGTAGCATGGGTACCATATATCATGTCACCATATATAGGTTTACAAATAAAACCGCAAATGTCACATATTTGGAAATTGGATTTCCATCTATGAACCGAGGCAAAAGATAGTCCTCAACCGATTCGAGACTGCCTAGCCCGAGTCTCAGGATCAGAGCTCGAGTGACCCTTGGATCGTCAGGGCCGGTCCACCGATGTGGATTAAACTTAAACCCTGAACATGCGTTTCCCCGCCCTATGGGGCGTAAATGAGCCAACTAAATGACTCCATCGGTTCGAGAACGACCGATCAATCCGAGGCGCCTCGCAACAGCAACAACCACATAAGTCAAACTCGTCAGGGCGTGTAAAACCACTGACGCCACTTCTAGCTAGGAAGAAACGCATGCCCTCCCTGAGGTCCTCTCCCGTTTTTGGTTCATACCGGGTGTGAAACACGCGAAATAAACGTTACACAAAGCTACGCCACAAAGGCCTTGCTTTGATCATCACCACAAGACTTTGCTTTTCAACAGAAGCCTCGATCAATTGCCACTTAGGCATGCCACACAGGCAATTCACTCCATGCGTTTGATATCCATCAATATATAACCCCTGAGCTCGTACGTCTCAGAGAAGGGCGTTAAGCAAGAGAATAAATTCTCTGCCGCCAAACAGATATATATTTAATAGAGATCAATCACACGGACTGAAATCCAATGTCAGACACACAGTCCATTTACAAGTCCGTTCTGGGTCTGAACGAAACCGGAGGCACCTAGTACCCCGCATATCCATCGATCTCCAAGTACGTCTGGACGATCACTAACTGTTTCCATCTTCTTGGGTGTACAGCCCAATCAAGATCATCAGTAACCACCCAAACGACGTGAAGACCTCCGGTCCTCGACCATCGTCTTCATCTTTGACTTATCGTCGTATCAGTTATTCAGAATGGGATAAACCCGGTCTTTCCGAATAACTCGCGTATATCTTAAGTAAGTGTTACACAAACACAACATACGCCTCATTCCAATTCATTAGTCACTAACCGTAAATTAATCAAGAGAATAATTCCCCAAATATTAACCCCGAAGGCCGAAACCAACATCAGATCAATATCCAGAAAACCGTTCTGCTTAGCTAACCGACAGTTAGTTTCTGATTTCACATTCATAGGGAAAGGTTCCCATTAATTTTATCAAAGATAAATTCCTTGAATTTATTCTTTAATCCATTTTTGAATATCAATTCAAACTAGTCGGGATTAACGAAACTTACCGAAGTAATCATTTGTTTTAATTTCCCAATCCCAACCTATTCATCCCATGAAGTAAAACTGGTAATACTTCATATCTAACACCACGGTGTTATCGGTAAATTCAATTACCATTTCACGTTCAAATCTAATTAAAGATTTGACTATCGCCTGGAGCAAAACTGGTGATACTCCATTCTCGACCATTTCAATCTAATTAAAGATTCATTAAAACTCCACTTAGTTTTAATCGTTAACTGGGTTAAAGAATCAGTGTCATTTAAAAACACGGTTCACGATAAACCCAAAATCACATTCATTAATTATCGGGTTAAAGAACAAGTGTTATTTAAAACACTGTCCACGATAAACCCAAAAATCAATATCAATTCAATTCCAATTAAATATTATTTAATTGGTACACTTCATTAAATTTAAATAAAAAGATTTAATCTTTTCTCAACTGGGTTCAAGAACAGTGTTAATGAAGACACCATTCACGACAAACCCAAATCACATTTGATATTCAATACAAGGCCCTGAATAGAAAATATCCCGGCTTATATTCAATATCCAATTCTACGATTAACAAATGTCGTATTGGAAATAACGATATAAATATCTACATCTTTCAAATTTCCATAACAACATCTGTATAATCCCGAATTCCAACATCGAAATATTCCGAAGACAATTTCGATTCAAGTCCACTCCAATGCAATCATTGGAAATTCTGGTTATTTTTAAAACCCTTTTCAAATTCAATTTATTTATTTAAAAATAAATAGAATTATATTTCTAGTTCAAAACTAGTTCATTTCGATAAAAATCTATTTTTATCCTTTCAAATATGGAGTTTTTCATCCCAATTCTTTAAAAATCATTTCTTATGATTTCACACAAATTATTACTATTTTTAATAATTTTATCAAGGCCTGTACAGTCGATTTCCATCAACGGCCATCGAACTGCACTTACAGCGACCTTTTACGAATTTGATTTGGACATAATTCCAAATCCAACCGTTAGATTTCTAATTTCTAATATTCTTTAGAAAGCTCTTTTCGATACGAACCCAACGGTTCCGGTTTTAGGAGAATCCGACGGTCGGATCTCCCGTAATGTCCGTTTGAAATAAATGGTCGAAATTCGCGAACTGCCGCGGCGCGGCGCGTTCTATTCAGGCCATTATATTATATATATATAATATATATATAATATATATTTCGTTGATTTCTATTTAAAACGAATTATATAAATAGTTTTAATATTCGTTTCAAAATCTATTTCAACTTCCATTTCAATTCAAAGCAAAATTGAATTCTTCTTTATAAATTCGTTTCAAAGTTCATTTCTATTCAATTCAAATTTCAATTCAATTTGAATTCAATTCAATTCGCTTTCAATTCAATTTGAAATCGTTTCAATTCAATTCATTTTGAAATCGTTTTCAATTCAATTCATTTCGAAATCGTTTTCAATTCAATTCATTTCGAAATCGTTTTCAATTCAATTCATTTCGAAATCGTTTTCAATTCAATTCATTTCGAAATCGTTTTCAATTTAATTCATTTCGAAATCGTTTTCAATTCAATTCATTTCGAAATCGTTTTCAATTTAATTCATTTCGAAATCGTTTAAAATCGATATAAATATCGTTCACGTCAAAATGGCGTCAATCTAATCAACACGGCTTCATAAATTTCTATTTCAAATATTTTATTTCAAATACTTCTTTCTTTCAAAATAGTTGTTATTATCAAAATATTTCGTTCAACACATGACCAATCTCAAAGGATGAGTACTGTCAACACATGAACCTTTATTTTATATTGATAAAGATGTAAATTTTATTATCAAAATATTTCGTTCAACACATGACCAATCTCAATGGATAAGTACTGTCAACACATGAACCGTTATTTTATATTGATAAAGATGTAAATTTTATTATCAAAATATTTCGTTCAACACATGACCAATCTCAATGGATGAGTACTGTCAACACATGAACCGTTATTTTATAATATTCTTTATTTTCTAAATTGGAATGAGGCCAAATCAATCACCATATAATGTTAATTATATGGATTTTCATACAACACATGTATATAATAGCATGGAAAAATAATCAACCATCAACCAAAGTGCACTACACTGTATAAGCATCAAATATAGACATTTAACGCTTATAGCAGCTTGTCAATCAATCAATCGACATATTTAATCAATCAGGATGAGTGAACTTCCAGTTTCATCCCAACACCCGTGTGGGGTTTCAAACAATCAAACAAATATTTTATTCGTGCAGTTGGGCGATGTGTAAAATTTATCGTCCCAATCAATGTCCTTCAAATAGGCGTACATAAACAAACCGTCTGGTTTGTAAATGAATATTTATTTATTCACATTCACGTTAAAAATTATATTTTTAACGATAAAACATTTTATTCCAACATATGAATTTTTATTAAGTTCATTCTTTAAATAAAATGATATTTTTATTTTTCTAACTTATTTTAGAAAATTTCGGCGGCATAACGGCACGATACTAGAAACGGGACGAGGCCTAGCCTTATCCCCAGTCTAGTGAAGGCCCACGCCATTCACACATCAATCATATCAATTTTATTATGCAAACCACAAAATTTGGAGTAAGAGTCTAACCTAGCCTTACTCCTTCGCCTTATAACGGCGCACGTCTAATCCTAACCAATTTATCGATTCGATTTTTCACACCACAAACCACATTCAAACCAATATCACAATCAATAACCAAACAGCCAAACAAACAAGTCCATGGTCTGTGGACGATTGTGTCGGGTGCTACTAAGCACCGTCTGCATCCTAGTATATATATATAACTAGAAATAAAATTGAAAGGTGAGAAATTCTCACATATAGCTATCCTAGCTCCACGGCACTTCTATTGTAGAGATCTTCGTCGTTCCCGCCTTTTAGTCACCTTCGTTGTCCGCTTTCACTACATATGTAAAAATCGAATTTTTACTTCGCTATTCCATATATAAAAATCGAATTTTTATTTCAAAGTTCAATATATAAAAATCGAATTTTGATTTCGAAGTTCAACATATAAAAATCATATTTTTATTTCAAAGTTCAATATAAAAAAATAGAATTTTTATTTCAAAGTTCAATATATAAAAATCGAATTTTTATTTCACAGTTCAACATATAAAAATCGAATTTTTATTTCGAAGTTCAACATATAAAAATCATATTTTTATTTCGAAGTTCAATATATAAAAATCATATTTCTAATTCGAAGTTCAATGTATAAAAATCATATTTCTAATTCGAAGTTCAACATATAAAAATCATATTTCTAATTCGAAGTTCAACATATAAAAATCATATTTCTAATTCGAAGTTCAACATATAAAAATCATATTTCTAATTCGAAGTTCAACATATAAAAATCATATTTCTAATTCGAAGTTCAACATATAAAAATCATATTTTTATTTTTAAAACATTCCTATATATTTTCAAAACCTTGTGATATATACATATTCAAAACTTTGTGATATAGATATATTTTCAACAATGCTAATTTTTATATTTAAAAATCATTTCAAATTTATATTTTCTATTTAAAGTTTTAACCTTTTTCTATTTAAAGTTTTAACCTTTTTCTATTTAAAGTTTTAACCTTTTTCTATTTAAAGTTTAAAATAAAAAAAATCAGTATCTCTTTTTCTTTTAAAAATCAGTATCTCTTTTTCTTTTAAAAATCAGTATTTCTTTTTCTTTTAAAAATCAGTATCTCTTTTCTTTAAAAAAAAACAGTATTCACTGAATTTAAAAATAAAAATAAAAGAAAAATAAAATAAAATCACTTACAGCTCTGCGAAGAAGGGGGGGCGTCGTCTTCGTCAGCGGCAGGTGGTTGCGGTGGTGGGGGCTTTGCTGATGGCGATGGCGGCGAGATGCTG
The DNA here is from genome assembly GCA_030737875.1 of Allium sativum. NCBI lineage: Eukaryota > Viridiplantae > Streptophyta > Magnoliopsida > Asparagales > Amaryllidaceae > Allium > Allium sativum. The sequence goes on from CM060912.1 coordinate 9,457,880, forward strand.
GGGAGGCGGCGGCGGTTTTCAATCGGGAACGGGGTTGCGGTTTGGGGATTTGCGACTGAGAGAGGTTAGAGAAGGGGGTTCGACAGCGGGTTAGGCGAGAGGGGGGGGGGGGGAGATCGGAGCGACGGTGATGTCTGGATGGAGGGCGGCGATGGCCTGTCGCGGGTGGAGGCGCGATTAGGTCTTACTGGTTTTTTTTTCTTTTTCGTTTTGATTCTGAGGAATGAACGGGGGGGGGGGGGGGGCAGAGATAAGGGGAAAAGTTTTTTTTTATTATTTATTTTATTATTTAATTATTTTATTCCTTAAAAGTTGACTTTTACATATGACCTCGAAACGAGGCCCACCGCCTGTCGTCCATAGCGTATTACCCCCATTCCGAACACAATGGGATATGTATCGCAAGCTGATTCGATTGTTACAATCAGTTTCCTTTTGAATTTACATTTAAATCGCTATATTGAATTTTAAACGTACATTTCAAATTATCGGGGTCACATACTAACTAGAAAAATTCCTGAAAAATATTTTCTAGCTTCGTATTGACGATACGGTCCTAACAAAACTAGTTTCGTCGAATTCTGACACCGTTAGAAAAATGGCCAATTTCCAGTCGATTAAAATCAACTGAAACTGGTCAAACGCGTTTTCCTTTGCCACGCTCACATATTGATTCGAAAAATTATGAAATTTGGAATCTAGCAATAACTTGACATCACGGACCCAACAAAAGTGGTTTCGTCGAAATCCGAGGTCGTTTGCAAAATGGCTATTTTTAAGGGCCTGAATTCCATAGCGACTATTCAGAATTTTCAACTGGACATATCTTTTGATTCCCGCTATGAAATCTTGATTTTTCGGATTCGATAGAAAGATATTCACAATTTGATCCTAATGTTTTTGGTTTCACCAAAATCCGGATTGTTTTGCACCCGGTACATTCAATTGAAGTTTGAAATCGAATTATCGAACTACCGCGCCATTTTCAATTCTATTTATAATTATATATAAATATTTATATTCTAACGACGACGCGTATAATATATACGATCGAATATATTCAAAATAAATTTTCTCGTCGATATTATTTAAAATAATCTATTTTAAATATTCAAAATTCGCTAAAATTGCCAATTTAAAAATTTCAAACTGGCCCAGATTTTCGGGTTGTTACAATCTCCCCCACTTAAAACTTTTCATCCCCGAAAAGGAACAAAGTCGAAAGTGGTTATCTACGTTCGATCTGGCTTCCATTCTCCAACTTTTTAGTTTCTGAGAATTTTCAAAATTTCAAAAATTTGGCTAACACCCTAAATTTTTGAAATTTTTTGCCATAACCTCCCCTGCACCGGGAGCATCGGGGAATTTCAAATAGCTTCCCCGGTCCTTCAGATCTCAAAAAGAAAAAGAAAAAGCCAAGCGGCTAGCCAATAGGCTCACAAAATCTTCATCACCCAAACAAAACAGGAAATTATGTAATAAACATGTACCTATTTGTCGGGCAAACAAATTTTATTCTTCGGCTCTAGCCTCCTTCCTATGACCTGTTCAACATAAGTATATGTATATGCAAGCAAATGCGACCAATTTTCAATACAATTCAAATATTGATCAAATTAGGCATAATGGTTCAAAATTATCAAACAATGAACAAACAACACAAACATCAATCAATTAGTGAATTAGATTTTCAAATTCATTATTTTGATACATATACAAAAATCATGTTTTTGATGCCAAATCACAACAATAGGCCCTATCTAATTTTGGTTCTCACACCAGTCAATAGGAAATATATAGAAAGCCCACTTTCGTCACTCGAACATAAATTCTAATGATGGAGCTCCATCATCAAAATCATCTCCGGGCGATTAGAGTGTAATTCTATATCTATCCAGTATATTAAAATTTCGAATACACGCGGATCAGACGTATACGCAAAATCTATATATACTGGATTGTCCATATCAATATAAATAGATAATCAAATACGAATAATTGATTTAAATTTTCAAAACAAAAATTTGTTTTCACTTTACAAATATACTCTTCAAACTCGTTCTAGGATACTACTGATCCTATCTCTAACGAGTCATTCCCATTGGATATTACTAACCCAATATCTGATGAATTCTTTCGTACAGTTCTAATGTGTCTTGTTCTCTGAGCTTTGTAAACCAAAGCTCTGATACCAACTGTAAAAACCCGCAACTTCCCCGTAAAGGAAAGCGTCGGATAGTTCGAGAACAAGCCACAACAGAACGCATACAGAAGAACATTTCATTGTTATTACAACAATGCATCAGATTACAAGAATATACAGAGTATAAATGAATAAATATTACACAGGAATATCAGAGATTTAAATTACATTTAAATACATCGAAGCGGAAAATAATAAAATACACAACTAGAAGAGATATACGGATACAAAGCTTTCCGGATATCATTCCAGCTGTAAACCAGGATCCTGTGAATATAAATCTGCAAAACCAAAACTACTAGCTGCCCGTGTCAAAATAAGGGCACCCAGAGTTTAGGTTAAAACAATAAACTCCAGGTCAGTCATGGGACTGGTGTGAGAACTAAAACAGTTAATCTTTATTTTTAAAGTTTGGTAAATCAAGGGACCACGCCGTATAACACGGAACGGGTTTCCTCCCAAGAATACCAGTGCATATAACAAACAGCGCAATGCTAAATAAAGAAAAATGAAGCTGTTATAAGACCCAGGTCCTATCACACAATGCAACGCAAGCCGGGGGATAGGGTTTTCCCTTATAACAGCCAAAGAATGCTTGATACGTTTAAAACAAATCATTTGATACTATTATACGTGCATAGTGTATAAAACAACTTCAAATCATAAGTATCAATCATAGGTGGCATGGGTACCATATATCATGTCACCATATATAGGTTTACAAATAAAACCGCAAATGTCACGTATTTGGAAATTGGATTTCCATCTATGAACCGAGGCAAAAGATAGTCCTCAACCGATTCGAGACTGCCTAGCCCGAGTCTCAGGATCAGAGCTCGAGTGACCCTTGGATCGTCAGGGCCGGTCCACCGATGTGGATTAAACTTAAACCCTGAACATGCGTTTCCCCGCCCTATGGGGCGTAAATGAGCCAACTAAATGACTCCATCGGTTCGAGAACGACCGATCAATCCGAGGAGCCTCGCAACAGCAACAACCACATAAGTCAAACTCGTCAGGGCGTGTAAAACCACTGACGCCACTTCTAGCTAGGAAGAAACGCATGCCCTCCCTGAGGTCCTCTCCCGTTTTTGGTTCATACCGGGTGTGAAACACGCGAAATAAACGTTACACAAAGCTACGCCACAAAGGCCTTGCTTTGATCATCACCACAAGACTTTGCTTTTCAACAGAAGCCTCGATCAATTGCCACTTAGGCATGCCACACAGGCAATTCACTCCATGCGTTTGATATCCATCAATATATAACCCCTGAGCTCGTACGTCTCAGAGAAGGGCGTTAAGCAAGAGAATAAATTCTCCGCCGCCAAACAGATATATATTTAATAGAGATCAATCACACGGACTGAAATCCAATGTCAGACACACAGTCCATTTACAAGTCTGTTCTGGGTCTGAACGAAACCGGAGGCACCTAGTACCCCGCATATCCATCGATCTCCAAGTACGTCTGGACGATCACTAACTGTTTCCATCTTCTTGGGTGTACAGCCCAATCAAGATCATCAGTAACCACCCAAACGACGTGAAGACCTCCGGTCTTCGACCATCGTCTTCATCTTCGAATTATCGTCGTATCAGTTATTCAGAATGGGATAAACCCGGTCTTTCCGAATAACTCGCGTATATCTTAAGTAAGTGTTACACAAACACAACATACGCCTCATTCCAATTCATTAGTCACTAACCGTAAATTAATCAAGAGAATAATTCCCCAAATATTAACCCTGAAGGCCGAAACCAACATCAGATCAATATCCAGAAAACCGTTCTGCTTAGCTAACCGACAGTTAGTTTCTGATTTCACATTCATAGGGAAAGGTTCCCATTAATTTTATCAAAGATAAATTCCTTGAATTTATTCTTTAATCCATTTTTGAATATCAATTCAAACTAGTCGGGATTAACGAAACTTACCGAAGTAATCATTTGTTTTAATTTCCCAATCCCAACCTATTCATCCCATGAAGTAAAACTGGTAATACTTCATATCTAACACCACGGTGTTATCGGTAAATTCAATTACCATTTCACGTTCAAATCTAATTAAAGATTTGACTATCGCCTGGAGCAAAACTGGTGATACTCCATTCTCGACCATTTCAATCTAATTAAAGATTCATTAAAACTCCACTTAGTTTTAATCGTTAACTGGGTTAAAGAATCAGTGTCATTTAAAAACACGGTTCACGATAAACCCAAAATCACATTCATTAATTATCGGGTTAAAGAACAAGTGTTATTTAAAACACTGTCCACGATAAACCCAAAAATCAATATCAATTCTATTCCAATTAAATATTATTTAATTGGTACACTTCATTAAATCTAAATAAAAAGATTTAATCTTTTCTCAACTGGGTTCAAGAACAGTGTTAATGAAGACACCATTCACGACAAACCCAAATCACATTTGATATTCAATACAAGGCCCTGAATAGAAAATATCCCGGCTTATATTCAATATCCAATTCTACGATTAACAAATATCGTATTGGAAATAACGATATAAATATCTACATCTTTCAAATTTCCATAACAACATCTGTATAATCCCGAATTCCAACATCGAAATATTCCGAAGACAATTTCGATTCAAGTCCACTCCAATGCAATCATTGGAAATTCTGGTTATTTTTAAAACCCTTTTCAAATTCAATTTATTTATTTAAAAATAAATAGAATTATATTTCTAGTTCAAAACTAGTTCATTTCGATAAAAATCTATTTTTATCCTTTCAAATATGGAGTTTTTCATCCCAATTCTTTAAAAATCATTTCTTATGATTTTACACAAATTATTACTATTTTTAATAATTTTATCAAGGCCTGTACAGTCGATTTCCATCAACGGCCATCGAACTGCACTTACAGCGACCTTTTTCGAATTTGATTTGGACATAATTCCAAATCCAACCGTTAGATTTCTAATTTCTAATATTCTTTAGAAAGCTCTTTTCGATACGAACCCAACGGTTCCAGTTTTAGGAGAATCCGACGGTCGGATCTCCCGTAATGTCCGTTTGAAATAAATGGTCGAAATTCGCGAACTGCCGCGGCGTGGCGCGTTCTATTCAGGCCATTATATTATATATATATATAATATATATAATATATATAATATACATTTCGTCGATTTCTATTTAAAACGAATTATATAAATAGTTTTAATATTCGTTTCAAAATCTATTTCAACTTCCATTTCAATTCAAAGCAAAATTGAATTCTTTTTTACAAATTCGTTTCAAAGTTCATTTCTATTCAATTCAAATTTCAATTCAATTTGAATTCAATTCAATTCGCTTTCAATTCAATTTGAAATCGTTTCAATTCAATTCATTTCGAAATCGTTTTCAATTCAATTCATTTCGAAATCGTTTTCAATTCAATTCATTTCGAAATCGTTTTCAATTCAATTCATTTCGAAATCGTTTTCAATTCAATTCATTTCGAAATCGTTTTCAATTTAATTCATTTCGAAATCGTTTTCAATTCAATTCATTTCGAATTCGTTTTCAATTCAATTCATTTCGAAATCGTTTAAAATCGATATAAATATCGTTCACGTCAAAATGGCGTCAATCTAATCAACACGGCTTCATAAATTTCTATTTCAAATATTTTATTTCAAATACTTCTTTCTTTCAAAATAGTTGTTATTATCAAAATATTTCGTTCAACACATGACCAATCTCAAAGGATGAGTACTGTCAACACATGAACCTTTATTTTATATTGATAAAGATGTAAATTTTATTATCAAAATATTTCGTTCAACACATGACCAATCTCAATGGATGCGTACTGTCAACACATGAACCGTTATTTTATATTGATAAAGATGTAAATTTTATTATCAAAATATTTCGTTCAACACATGACCAATCTCAATGGATGAGTACTGTCAACACATGAACCGTTATTTTATAATATTCTTTATTTTCTAAATTGGAATGAGGCCCAATCAATCACCATATAATGTTAATTATATGGATTTTCATACAACACATGTATATAATAGCATGGAAAAATAATCAACCATCAACCAAAGTGCACTACACTGTATAAGCATCAAATATAGACATTTAACGCTTATAGCAGCTTGTCAATCAATCGATCGACATATTTAATCAATCAGGATGAGTGAACTTCCAGTTTCATCCCAACACCCGTGTGGGGTTTCAAACAATCAAACAAATATTTTATTTGTGCAGTTGGGCGATGTGTAAAATTTATCGTCCCAATCAATGTCCTTCAAATAGGTGTACATAAACAAACCGTCTGGTTTGTAAATGAATATTTATTTATTCACATTCACGTTAAAAATTATATTTTTAACGATAAAACATTTTATTCCAACATATGAATTTTTATTAAGTTCATTCTTTAAATAAAATGATATTTTTATTTTTCTAACTTATTTTTGAAAATTTCGGCGGCATAACGGCACGATACTAGAAACGGGACGAGGCCTAGCCTTATCCCCGGTCTAGTGAAGGCCCACGCCATTCACACATCAATCATATCAATTTTATTATGCAAACCACAAAATTTGGAGTAAGAGTCTAACCTAGCCTTACTCCTTCGCCTTATAACGGCGCACGTCTAATCCTAACCAATTTATCGATTCGATTTTTCACACCACAAACCACATTCAAACCAATATCACAATCAATAACCAAACAGCCAAACAAACAAGTCCATGGTCTGTGGACGATTGTGTCGGGTGCTACTAAGCACCGTCTGCATCCTAGTATATATATATATAACTAGAAATAAAATTGAAAGGTGAGAAATTCTCACATATAGCTATCCTAGCTCCACGGCACTTCTATTGTAGAGATCTTCGTCGTTCCCGCCTTTTAGTCACCTTCGTTGTCCGCTTTCACTACATATGTAAAAATCGAATTTTTACTTCGCTATTCCATATATAAAAATCGAATTTTTATTTCAAAGTTCAATATATAAAAATCGAATTTTGATTTTGAAGTTCAACATATAAAAATCATATTTTTATTTCAAAGTTCAATATATAAAAATCGAATTTTTATTTCAAAGTTCAATATATAAAAATCGAATTTTTATTTCACAGTTCAACATATAAAAATCGAATTTTTATTTCGAAGTTCAACATATAAAAATCATATTTTTATTTAGAAGTTCAATATATAAAAATCATATTTCTAATTCGAAGTTCAACATATAAAAATCATATTTCTAATTCGAAGTTCAACATATAAAAATCATATTTCTAATTCGAAGTTCAACATATAAAAATCATATTTCTAATTCGAAGTTCAACATATAAAAATCATATTTCTAATTCGAAGTTCAACATATAAAAATCATATTTTTATTTTTAAAACATTCCTATATATTTTCAAAACCTTGTGATATATACATATTCAAAACTTTGTGATATAGATATATTTTCAACAATGCTAATTTTTATATTTAAAAATCATTTCAAATTTATATTTTCTATTTAAAGTTTTAACCTTTTTCTATTTAAAGTTTTAACCTTTTCTATTTAAAGTTTTAACCTTTTTCTATTTAAAGTTTAAAATAAAAAAAATCAGTATCTCTTTTTCTTTTAAAAATCAGTATCTCTTTTTCTTTTAAAAATCAGTATTTCTTTTTCTTTTAAAAATCAGTATCTCTTTAATTTTAAAAAAACAGTATTCACTGAATTTAAAAATAAAAATAAAAGAAAAATAAAATAAAATCACTTACAGCTCTGCGAAAAAGGGGGGGCGTCGTCTTCGTCAGCGGCAGGTGGTTGCGGTGGTGGGGGCTTTGCTGATGGCGATGGCGGCGAGATGCTGGGGAGGCGGCGGCGGTTTTCAATCGGGAACGGGGTTGCGGTTTGGGGATTTGCGACTGAGAGAGGTTAGAGAAGGGGGTTCGACAGCGGGTTAGGCGAGAGGGGGGGGGGAGATCGGAGCGACGGTGATGTCTGGATAGAGGGCGGCGATGGCCTGTCGCGGGTGGAGGCGCGATTAGGTCTTACGGTTTTTTTTTTTTTTTTTCGTTTTGATTCTGAGGAATGAACGGGGGGGGGGGGGGGCCAGAGATAAGGGGAAAAGTTTTTTTTTAATTATTTATTTTATTATTTAATTATTTTATTCCTTAAAAGTTGACTTTTACATATGACCTCGAAACGAGGCCCACCGCCTGTCGTCCATAGCGTATTACCCCCATTCCGAACACAATGGGATATGTATCGCAAGCTGATTCGATTGTTACAATCAATTCCCTTTTGAATTTACATTTAAATCGCTATATTGAATTTTAAACGTACATTTCAAATTATCGGGGTCACATACTAACTAGAAAAATTCCTGAAAAATATTTTCTAGCTTCGTATTGACGATACGGTCCTAACAAAACTAGTTTCGTCGAATTCTGAGACCGTTAGAAAACTGGCCAATTTCCAGTCGATTAAAATCAACTGAAACTGGTCAAACGCGTTTTCCTTTGCCACGCTCACATATTGATTCGAAAAATTATGAAATTTGGAATCTAGCAATAACTTGACATCACGGACCCAACAAAAGTGGTTTCGTCGAAATCCGAGGTCGTTTGCAAAATGGCTATTTTTAAGGGCCTGAATTCCATAGCGATTATTCAGAATTTTCAACTGGACATATCTTTTGATTCCCGCTATGAAATCTTGATTTTTCGGATTCGATAGAAAGATATTCACAATTTGATCCTAATGTTTTTGGTTTCACCAAAATCCGGATTGTTTTGCACCCGGTACATTCAATTGAAGTTTGAAATCGAATTATCGAACTACCGCGCCATTTTCAATTCTATTTATAATTATATATAAATATTTATATTCTAACGACGACGCGTATAATATATACGATCGAATATATTCAAAATAAATTTTCTCGTCGATATTATTTAAAATAATTTATTTTAAATATTCAAAATTCGCTAAAATTGCCAATTTAAAAATTTCAAACTGGCCCAGATTTTCGGGTTGTTACATGTTGTGACCATACATGTCATGATATCGGCAGTATTTCCCCGAATTCTTCTCGGATTCCGTGGATTCCCTGGCTCGGGGCTTCTTGTACGGCAGAGTGTTACATGTTTCCAGATAGATGGTTTCAGGATTCTCGTTGAGTGGGGTATAAGTCCTGTGAGCTTGGTAAGGACCGGGCTGTCCCGACTCTTCTTGTACCTGGTTAGTGCCCCGGCCACCTTGCCCCCCGGTGTTGGGTCTTTGCCTGGAGGGTGCTGTCCCTGTGTTTAGGTTGGAGGGTCCTCCGGCTTCTCGCCCTCTGGGGCGGTTACTTGCGATGTCGGCCCCGGCTCGAGGATTAATGGAGCGACTGGTGTTAGAGATGCGGTTTCGCCTAGCTTCTTCTTGGCGTAAGTACTGTCCCGCTTTCTCATAAAAATCGTCGATGCTTTTTGGTTGTTTTCGGTCGATCCATGCCCCAAATTCGAAAGTGGGAATTACACCTTTAGCTACTTGGAAGAGTACGGTGCGTGGATCTGGGTCTTTGACCTTGGCAAGGGCTTCGTTGAACCTCGAAAGGTAGCTTTTAAGTGGTTCTGTAGGCCTTTGGTATAGGTTGGAAAGGGCGAGGGCGTTCTTTGGAGTTGGGATGTTCATTCTTAACTGCTTGACCAACTGCGTCGCTAACTGGCCGAAGTTGTTGATGGAGTCGAGCGGGAGGCGAGAGAACCATAATAGGGCAGTCCCCGAAAGGAAAATTGGGAAGCACTTGCATTTGACTGGATCGTCACCTCTGCTTGAATCCATTTGCCACTCGTAGCGGTTTAAGAAAGCACAAGGATCAGTGGTGCCGTCGTAGAGCGGCATTTGTGGCATGCTGAAACGTCGTGGCCATTCGGCTTCATTTACTCTTCGAGTGAAAGGGTTGCGCCTAATGTGCGCTTCCCACGGTTCATGCACATTCCTTCGCATCTCCCTCATGATCATCCGGACCATGTCGGGGAGATGTACTGGATGAGGATCCGCCATCGGGATCCATTGGTTTTGACGAGGTTCCGGGGATCGGATGCGCGGACGTCTTATGTGATGGACATCCGGACTGCTCTCTTCCGTGTCCTCGACATCTATAACGGGATCCGCGTGTGCCCTAGAATGCATGGCGGGAGCACGCGAGTCTTGCTCTGGATAGGCTTGGGCCGCCACATTAGTTGGTCCGTCGTTTTGGCGGGCGGCCGTTGGGTCTTGTCGAGGACGAGGTTGGTTAGCTGGAGCGGGTCCGTTACCGATGATCAAGCGAGAGTGGTCCCGATATTGGGTGCCCCCGCTATATGTGACGGTGGTGCGGTCGCCATTACCGTTGTCGTTGGCACATCCATTGCCGTTACTGTTGTTGAGGGCATTCGTCCGGGTGGCGACGTTGTTGATGAGGCTGAATCTCCTTCGTTGATGTGGGCCCCTTGAGTCGGAAGAGGAAGTTTCCGATGCGGGTGGTCGAGGTCGAGTATTGTTCCGAGCTAGTTGTTGTCGAGCGACGACGCGCTGACTTTCATTAAGTTGGCGCATAAGGTCAATGTTGTTCCTTAGCGCTTGATTAAGCTCGACGGCGGTGTTTTCATACTTCTCGCTAAGCGTCCGAAGTTGTGCTTGGGTTGCGGGCGCTTCGGGGTCCACAGTGGGAGGTTCAATCTCATTGGTTGCCGGGATAATTGCCGGTGGAGGTGGATTGGATGGACCGGCCTCGGCGGCGGCTGGCAAGCCGATTACTACATTCTTTTACTTTTTTACCATCGTACGCGAGCCCGACGACAGGTTGAGCAAGGAACCTAAGGCTCGTTGAAGTCGAGATGGTAAGGCGAAAGAAAGATGCAATGTCCGAGTTTTCTCAGTGAAAGCAACAAATGTTGACGACCAAAAATGTCGCAACACCAAAGATTCCTATTTTACTAGGAATAATTAATATGGTCGCACAGACAAGGCATATTATATAACATAAATTAAATATAAGCGGTAAATGACACAAGAGATTTATAGTGGTTCGGCCTTTTGTGAAGGCCTACGTCCACTTTGAAGAGTTGTAGAGATTTTATTAATCACTTGGAAGATTACAAGGTTGAGATCCTCTCATTACATATGTGGGCTATTACGTAAAATAGCCCTAATTGCAAGAAATAGTAAAATTGACAAGTTTGCCCTTCTTCTTCCTCAAAGAGGAGATGCCATTAATGGAGCTCTATAGAGGTCTCAAGGTCCAAGAATCTCCCCCTTTTGAAGTGTGAGGTAGTGGGGTATTTATAGGAAGTGATTAGGTAGGGGTTAGGTAGGAGTAGGTAGAAATGGGGACCATCTACAGGAAATTCGCGCCTCTCTGTTTCGGACCCCGAAAATTCGTACCTGGGGAGGTACGAAATTTCGCACCTGTGAGGTGCGAAATTTCGCATCTCGAGGTAAGAAAATTCGTACCTCGAGGTACGAATTTTCGCACTTCCGAGGCACGAAATTTCGTACCTCTGGGTACGAAATTTCGCAGCTCCGAGGTACGAAATTTCGTACCTCTGGGGTACGAAATTTCGTAGCTGCGAGGTACGAAATTTCGTACCTCTGGGGTACGAAATTTCGCATCTCCGAGGTGCGAAATTACTTACCTTCGAGGTACGAAATTTCGCACCTTGGCAGGTGCGAGAGGTACTCTGAGGGTCGATGTGGCGAGGTCTCTTGATGTGATTCCCTTTGGTCTTCCTTCTATGTTTCCTGTGCTTCTCCCTTGGCCTTGGCTTCACGCGATCCGTTGAATTGAGCGTGTCTTGAGTACTTTTGGTAACCGGACCAAAAGTCTGGTTAACATAGGCCAAATTTGGTTTAAAAGGGAAAGTGGGCTATGATAATAAAGGGCTGACAATTTACATATAAACAAGAATATGTAAATCTAGGAAAGACGAATATGCCTAACCCGAGGTTAGATTGAGTTACGATATAAGACTGCCCGGAACCGCCCGGCAAATCCAGCAACCGTAACAATACCTATCAAATGTGGGTGGTTAGAGAATTAAGCCCAAAAAGGACCCGAGGTTAGACTGAGTTGTGGTGTAAATCTTCCCGGAACTGACCGACACATCAAGTGACCGCAACAATATCTGTCTAATGTGAGTGGTTGGCGCTTTAATGAATAATGTAAAGCTAAGGAACAGTTAAACTAGAATGGAAGGGTTAAGTCCATGGGAACACTTAACCAACTTAACATGTAAACTAGACTAGAAGGTGGGGTTAAGTAAAATTAATACACTTAGCCAATTTAACATGTTAACTTGAATAGAAGGTGGAGTTAAGTAGACTTAGAACACTTAGCCATCATAGCGTGATAAATGAACAAGGTTAAGTTAAAAACATGAAGAGACAATACTTAACCATTAGAACATGTGAATTAAACAGATGGGCAAGATTAAGTTAAAAGGAACACTTAACCAATACAAGATGAACTGGTAGGGTTAAGTAATAAGAAATACTTAACCAATATAACTTGATTTGTGGTAGGGTTAAGTTGATGTGAACTACTGATAACACTTGACCAGTTTAAAATGGCAAATGAATGGGTTAAGTTAACTTGAATTGACTAATGACACTTAACCAATCCAACTTGACGAGAAAGAGAACTAAGTCATAAACCTTAGTTAAAAGGGCTAAGTAGTAAACTTAGTTAAGAAAACGACGATTTAACTAAGTGGTAAGCCTTAGTTAAAAGAACTAATTAGTAAACCTTAGTAGAACACGAGAAGGAGCGAACGTCCATCTGATTTTAAAGAAGGCTCTAACGAACTGGGTTACGAAGCACGCGGCTTCGAGGGGACGTGAGGGTACTCTTGGTACCCCTCTGTGAGGCTGCAGATGATCCTCCTGGGCTCACAGAGGTTAAGGTCTGCATTAGAAGAACCAAGGGTATGCCTTGGTTGCAATATAAGGCAACCTAAAGACTAGGATGGACCAGCGTGATTCGGAGAGACCAATAGCCCTGTGATTGCAACTCGTCGTCTACCTACCATCTTGAGTCAGTCGAGATACGTTAAGCGGAAAGACCGAGAACTCCAAAAGACCATATACTTGCTATCTAGTTATGGTTGCGGATGGCCATAGGTAAGTGGGGCATAGGCGGGCCTGCGCATAGTTCTCATTTTTTTTCAAGGTTTGCCTTTCATTAGTTGAGGGAGGGGTCAGGTGGGACCATAGCCACTGCAGAAACATACCTTAGCATCTGCATCGGCAGATATCTGAAAGCTCCTGACCGAGTTCCGTGTTTCTAAAGTAGCCCTGCCACGGGACTCGGGTCACACATATTCAGGACATGTGCATCTAGACAGCGATAACGATTCACGACACATACATGGGAAAAAGTCTAGGAACATATACCACTCAAGGTAGTGTGTCCTAGACTATGGGGCATCGTTCGACAGGTAGCGTAATCCCTATTTGGACCTAGGTCGCATAAACCCTGAATCCGAGAAGCGTTCTATAGGTAGCATAAACCCTAGTTGGACCTAGGTCATGTAAACCCTGGTTAAATCTAGGAAGCGCTCGATAGAAAACCCTAGATTAAATCTAGGTAATAAATAACAGATGTACACGTGAAGCCAACTATAATTACAGGGATTGGATCACGTTATCATACAGATTACTAGTTGGGACACTTGTTAGGTGGTGTAGAGATATTGAAACCAGAATAACAGGGTGATAGCGAAGTAGAGAAAGTATTAAAGCATATCTAGTTTATCTTGCCTTAGCATATCTTGTCTTAATCTTATGTTATCTTGTTAGCCCTATCATCATGGTATTGTCTTGTATTCAGTTAATTCATGTCGTGTTGTTTTTCCCTGTTCACATGATAGAAGTAACTGAACTTACCAGGCTTTATGTCTGACTCTGTTTTTCTTTCATCTTCTTTTCTTCCGTTCCCCCCCCCCCAGGTAGTAAAGGGGGGAATAGTATAGCTCAGATTAGATTCGACCGTTACTCTTTCCCAGCTTGAAGATTAGTCAAAGTTTTACTTGGATTCTGTTTTCCATTGCTATGGCCGGCTCATGCTACATTGGGGAATATAAATGTTATTTTATGCTTCGTTATTTTTATGTAAGACAAATACTCTGGTATTGGAAAACAATTGTTGGACGAACTATTTTATCAATAAAGTAAAGTTTTATTTTCCGCTGTTTAAATTTTCCTATCTTGTAATTTATCTGCATCTTTTACCTATAATGCTCCACAGAACTTAGTCCATTCCCTTTGTGAATGACACTAACGGATGTGGGGTGTTACAATAATTAAATTAATTAATTATTTAATCATTAAAATTCTGGGACATTACATTCCTTCCCCATTAAAAGAATTTCGTCCCCGAAATTACTAAAGTAGAAAAATGCTACAATCCCTACTATAACAAGATTAAATTCCTTTTGTTTTACTTTTTAACTCCAATTTCACTGAACCGGTCAATTTTAATTAACATATTAATTTATTCCTATTAACCAAAATTTTAGGAATTTCTTAAAATTTTCTAACATTTTAAATTTATGAGAAATTTCGCCAACATCTCCTTTGCATGGCTCAATCGATACTACTACAACTTGCCACTTTGGGCATTCTCCAATCCAAAAGAAAATAAAACAACCAAGTGGCTTACCAAAACAGCTCATAAATCTCATACTCAATAAAATTTAAACATGTACCTTTTTGTCGGGCATTCAACTCTATCTCTTCAATCTGCTATTAATATGCATTCCCAATTGATCTCCAATCAACTCATCCTCAACCTATAATTCTCTTATACCCAAGCTAAATTCCATTTTGAACTCCCGTTCCAATCTTCATTCCAAATTCTTATTCACTAATCCAATTCCATAACCAAGTTATATTTCATTCCAAACTCTTATTTTATAAATTGAATCACTTCACCAAGTTAAATTCTATTCCAATACGATTCCTACTTAACTGGCTTCAATTCAATTCCTATTATATATAACTTAGTTTTAAATTCTAATTTATTTATGTATTTTTACCATTTCAATTTATTTAACTTCATAAGATAAATTTAAATTCCGAAATTCAAATCCCTAGGTTTTTATTTCAAATCAGTTTGAAATACTATATATATATATATATATTTATACATAACAATAACAATTCAAAACTTTTGAATTTATAAACAACTTATTTCCTCAAAACAATTCAAATATAAAATCTTTGGTAATAATCCGTCACTTATAACTCGAAAATGAACACTAGTGATGCGGCCGTTATCATCAGAATTATTTTCCAGTTATCGAAGTCAGTTCAATACTATATTATTTTCACAGTTCATCTTTAAAACATTTCCAATTTAAAATTACTTCAAAATATACTTCACACTGCTTGGAAAACAATTTATAATTTTCCCAGGATCTTAAAATTTTCATATATTCAATCCCAAATTCAATTCAAATACTTTTCCAAGTTTCCAGAATTTTAATTACCAATTCTGATTTAATTCCGGATTTAGTCTATCTGATTTCATATATTATCCTTATATGAATTCCAATTAGTTACTTATAACCATTTCAATTATAATCTTATTCGATTATAATTTCAACCAACACATTCAATATATATTTTGTAATAACTCCAATTTAAATAATTTTTTCATATAAAAATATATTTTCGGGTAAAATTGTTTCATTTACCCTCTTTAAAACATACTGTGTCGGTTTATCGTACTCAAGTGTTTAGAAATCCCTATCGATACAGTGGATCAAACTAATCGACCAAAATTCATAAGCCACTCAACCAATAAATCTCCACAATACAAAACCATTTTTTTATATAAATCTACAAGTACGCTCTCTCGGATATATACACGCTCAACTCAATCTAGGGTATTACTAACCCCATCTCTATTGAGTTATGCCACAAAGCCAAGATAATCACTTAACGTTCAGCTCTGATACCACTGTAACGGCCCGGGAGATTTTCGACCATGAAAATCTACATAAACACCATGTTGATTACTCAAGTATCAAAAATACCGGGTCATTAAAAGAAAGAAGTTAGAGCGTGAGAAAAGGAAGAAAGAAATATTAGAATAGAAGAAGAAGAAGAAGAAGAAAACAACTGGACAGAATCAGAGTAAACACGAATCTCATAGCGGAACGAATAAAATATAATATATAATATAACATTGAAATACAAAATCTGAATTTGTATAAAATACCATATCAGAGTATAACTCATATACATTACAGCGGAAATAATTTCTAAATAACTAACGGTGAAGCCTTCTGCTTCGAGGTCCTCCTAGTGAATCTGTAAAATCTTGAAATACTCGACTGCCTATACAAATTTGGGCACCCAAGAGTTTAGGAAAAACACAAACAAAATAAACTCTGGGTCAGTCATGGGACTAGTGTGAGTAAACTCCAACCATATTGTTTAACTTTGGAAAACCCTTTGAAACAAAATGATAATAGTAAGACCAACCCACGCATAAAAATGGACGGTTTTTACCTTACTATAATCCAAAACATTTTGATATCAAAATCCAGTGATATTATAATAATGTCTAATCAAATAAATATCCAAATAGCAGAGCGCTTGCATCTCACGCTCCACATATATAATATAAAACCAAAAACCGCAGGGCGCTTATTGGGGATTGGATTCCAATAGACAAGGTATGGGATCACCTTCCGATCATTGTACTCTAGAGGGTATACACTGGGTTTCAACAAGAACATATTGCAACCCGGCCACACATGACCGCCCACTCATTTAGCTTGAGTGTAGCGAATATATTGTCACCCACGGTTGCTGGCCATCTAACCGTAATCCGTAAGATACAGAATCAAAAAGAAGAACAAAACGAATTTTCTCTAGATCGGTGACAATACACCCTGCTTGGGTATAACCCAACTAGCCATGCTGCCTGCCCAATTTTTGTCATTTCCCGGTTGTGAGGCTAGAGGCTACGTCTATCTTTTCAGAACATCTGGCCACCATTCACTTTGAATGCCACATCATCAAACCCATCAAATCATTAGTTGATATCCCCAAAAATATTACGGGTATAAAAGCTAAGAGAAATGAATTCCTCCGCCACCAGACGTAATCCTTGGAAAGATCGTCTTATATGATCCGCTAGGAATACTCTGTCAGACATTCGTCCATACAAGTTGTCCTAGGACTAGACAAACGGAAAGCACTATTCTAGAATAGAACGACCATGCATTTCACTTCGTCTTTAATTATCTTCATCATAATCTAATTCGCAACGCTTATGCCTGTACGGAGTGGTTTTCAGCTAATAAATCCAACCGGTTTCTCTGTATTGACAACGATGGTCAAAACACTTCGATAGTCGGTTATTTAACTATGGAAGGAAAACAAAACATCCATTCAAATTTATAGCTAAGCATCAAACAATCACTGGCCCCTTTTTATTTATATTGATTTTCCAATTTCCCATATCCCAGAAAATATACATTATTAATGATCGAAAACATTCCTATCTTTTTACATATTTCTTATTTTCTGTACTTTAGAAAATATACCTTATTATCTTTGGAAAACATTTCCAATTTCCATTTAATCATTTTAATCTGCAAATTATATGCTTCTAAACATTATTTACCTTAAAACGTGAATATTTTCCTTATTGAAATCTAGCCTTGTTAAATCAATCTAATGTTGGTGTTATAAATGGTTAAAGTTTCATCTATCAAGTTATTTCCTAAATTTATATTCCAACTTCATTCTAATTGTAAGTCAACTTCTCCTTTATTACGAACCTAGCTTGTAACTTAACCTCGATTTCATATTCTATTATAAATTATTGGTTTTAAACCAAATATCTAATATTTATCAAATTCTAAATTATACACTTTGTATATATATAATTCCAAAAAGGTGATTACTTTTAAACTATTTGACATAGTCGAATTCTCATTTATAAATCATTACGGATTTATTCTATTCTACTCATATTTCGAATATCAAAATAAATTTCATCGTTCCCCTGTTAACTGATTTCCCAATTTCAGAAATCATTCCGGTATTTATATTTCTAAATTATTATTAATAATCATAATTTCATTTATTTATAACGCTGTTTATAAACCAACTACTTGTTTTTGTAAAACAGGTTATTATATCTAACCCAGCCGTAATTCAATTTCCTAATTAAAAATAGATTTTCCTTTTTAAAATTCAAATATGTTTTACGGTGTTTAAATACCAGTTTATTTCCTGCCAGTGTAATTCCCCATCCCAAACAAACAATAATTAACGACAGATTATTTATCACATTGTATAACGTAATATATGCAAAACAAAGATATAATTGTTGAGGAATCCAGTTGGATCCCTCCAACCTGTTTCCCTGCATCCATAGATGTTAGTCAACACAATTTCGTATTAATTATGGAGTATTATAACCAATGGAATTAGTATTCAAGCAATGTTTTAACGACATATATTATTCAACCAATTTATTTGTAATTCGTCCAAAACAACCATCACACAACATTCAATAATCATTTATGAATATTAAAATATAATTATAATATTTTAAAACTGAACAGAGTTAGTTAGTTTACACACCTTGATCGTGAATGTCGGTCGATTTAATTGACGTTTAATTTTGCAATAAATTCCAACGAGCTCCATATCGTTTTCGAACCAGCCTTCTTTTGTTGTTTGTGTTGACACGATTCCAACGAATGAGATCGTTCGAAATTCTGATATCGTATGTACAATATATAAAAATTTAAAGATTATTCATTAATTAAATTAAAAACAAAACTTAACTTATTTAGATTATTATATGGCTTTACTTTTATAACCCATCCGAATTTACGCGTGTTGAAGTTCAGAACGGTTCTTCCCCTGTGCATACGTTCTTCCCATCCCTCTTCAACCTTAAGCCACGTTTATCTCTTACTATACGTTGATAACCTTGCTCCTTCTCCTAGTTGGAATTTCGGTCCTAGTTCTTACGTCAGCATCACCAATTTAATTTTATTTCTCTTAGGCCTTAAACCCGCCCACATCACGTTCATTTGAAATCCATACCGCACCGTTTCGTACAGTGCTTTCTTCCTTCCTGTTACAAAATTAACCGCTCCCAGTATTCTATTTTTTTTCATTTCGAAAGCTTCATGTATATAAGCCTGCGTATTTCATCGGCCGCCCCACTTTCTTCTGTACCCTCTCCCACTCTTCTTCCCTCTTTTCAAGACGCTTGCACCAACATTTCCAACATGAATACCGCACACCACTCGCGCCCGCCATGCATGTACACCCTTAAACCCCTGTTTCGAACTATCTTCTCTCACTTCATTCTTGTTTCCAGTCCACTTTCAAAACAAGACCTTCTGTTCTTCCCCAATGTTCCCCACGTTGCTGTATTCCCCCACAACACAATTAGTCGCGCAAGTGATCATGATTTTGTGTTGCGGATTTTACTTATGCTTCTTTTCTATCAGCATGGAATTTGAACAGTACCCTTTAAACATGCTTCCCACATGCGGCAACTCCACTTAATTCCTACACCCATGCGCATACATCATGCCCTATTCCCAAACTTCTTTTAATTCATGTCTACCAAACTACTACATACATCATCCCTGCATCTTACTCTCCTGAACCCTATGTCATAACCATGCTTCATCAGTCTTTCTATTCTAGAAAAATACACGCAAGTCTCTGCATCAAAACCCATACCACTAACCATCACCACTATCTCTCTCCTCCCTGCTGCGCATAATCTCCTCACCGAGCTCTCCGACTCCACCCAGTCCTGTCCAAAACCAGCCCTACGTCGGCGGTTAAAAAGAAATGGAGCAGCTTGATCGAACGTCACACCCCCTAAAATATAGTATAGGATTGAAGTAACTCAAATGGATGAAGCTCGTGGATTTAGTTTGTTTGCATTTTGTGTTTTCTGAAATGGACCATGGGTTTCGATATTTATATAGAAGAAGAAAACAGGATAAGAAGAAATGTTGCTTTCAAGAGGTACAGCATGGGGCAAGCATTATTAGGGTATGGTCTCCACGATTTCATAGATGGCGTGAAACACAAAAATATGGCCTGCGTCATCAGTATGGGTTGTTCGTGAAGAAGGCATGGTATGAAAATATAAAAAAAACAAACCAAACGTATGATCATAGTCTGGCTAGTCCGGAAATTTCCTATTTATGTGTCCAACAAATCAGCATGTATTTTGTTCGAAACGTTATGTTTTACGCCAGGTGTATATTTTATATTTGCCTTCCAAATCTGGAGTTTATACGCGATATCTGTTATACCGTATTTTGTTTATTTGTGGGCCGCTATGGACAGAAATAAAAATATCATCGTATCACGCGATGTGCCACAATCCAAAAAATGTAATAATATAGATAAGTTAAATTACTCTATGAAACCCCAAAACACTGATATAGGGTGCAAAATACTTCAAATAAAAAGTTGTTTATCTTTCCAAATTAAAAATTACAGTAAAATTCTAAAAATTAAATTATAGATACATCTCAAAGATCTTGTCCAATTTCGAAACCAATGCCTAGTTATATTAAATAAACCGTTATGGTCCATAAACTATTCCATAGCGACTATTTTAAAATTTGATTTGGATATAACTCACACTCTATAACGCGAAATCTCCATTTTTCACTTCTGCCAGAAAGATATAGTTTAATAGCTTCAAACGTTTCTTATTTCGAAGAAATCCGACTAATAACGTGTAACGTCCCGTATTTTTGGCAGTCAAATATTATATTTATTTATTGTTTTAAATATTATTTTTGGAATAAAAATAGATTTTTATATTGAATTTGTTATTTAAACGGAGTTCGAACGTTATATATTTTTATAATTATAAAACGAACTCAAAACGACACGGCAGTTCGTAATTCAACGTTCTGAACTTCAACCGAGTGCACATGATTCATTATAAGTCGGAATTCTGTGAAACAAGAATCGTTAGGATCGACTTGACTATAATTTTCTAATGAAAAAGAAAAATCGAGATTTCGGCTTTTAAATTGTAAGTTATGTCCAAATTAGATATTCAGAAAAAGAGCGCCATGATCATAACGGTTTATTTGAAATAACTAGATATAGGATCCGAATTTGGACAAGGTTCTTTTGGGGCGTAAGTATAATTTAATTTTTAGAATTTTTCTGTAATTTTTAAATAATTAAATAAACAACTTTTTTTTGAGTATTTTGCACCCTGCATCAGCATTTTTGGGGTTTCACAATATAAGCCAATCTACCGATATTATTACATTTTCGGGATCGCGACACCTCGCTGATCACGACTATATTTTTATTTCAGTCTGCAACGCTCATATAACCGTACATGGTGGTGTGGGTAACTTTTATTGAATGGTTAACTGGCCAAACGAACTCCAAATTCAACGAAACAAGTTTCATACGAAACCTTAGGAAGAGGTCTAGTGAAACGTCAAGGTATCATATTTTTAGGATTTTTTCTGAAATTTTTAGAAATTAAAGCTCGGTGTTTTTCATCGATATTTTCTAAGGGATTTTTTCAAACGACCTCGGAATTCGACGAAACCTGTCCCATTGGGTCCAGAATATTTTTTTATGCTAGGATTACATATTTGTTCGTCAAAAACGGAGGGTTTATGTAGTTATTTTGGAACATTTCTTCATAGCAAAGCATGTATGAGTAAAATAATATTTAATTGGTCCAACTTTCCTATATAAGCGATTTTCAATTACTACCTGATGCGCACCATACCAAATTCTTCTACACGCTATACTTTTAAGAAACGCATACTATCCTAAAACGTACCATGTCCATACTGGATCCATTTTGTATACCTCCGCTCGTTTCTTTCTACGACCAACCGTCAGCTACCCTGGGTACGTGCACACCTACATATAAGTTAAACTACCGATATTATTATATTTTTGAAGTCGTGAGGTAATGCTCGACACAACGGTATTTTTATTTTTGTCGACAGCGCGCCTTAAAAAGATACAATGGTGTATAGCACAGTACATGTATTTAATGGTCAGCGGTAACCGTAATAAGACAAATAAAATACCTGTACCCTAAGCAATGAAAATATATATCTATATACTTCGTACCAATACCAGTTAAAAGGTTGCTTACCCTGTGATAACATATATTACAAATGCATATTTCTCTTCTAGGAAAAAAAAATTTGCCACCTTATTGCCCAGCCTATCTAGGATATAACAGTGTACCTATTTTTAATATACAATGCCTGAAAATATTCTACTCTCTATACAATGCAGTGATAGGTCCAAATCTAATTTAAATGTCCACATGCCTCTCTAAGCTAGACCGCAACATTTTGCATGCCTACGCATGTATTTTTCCATAGCCGACATACTACCATACCTTGTTCCTTCAACAAGAAGGAATTAAAACGCACACTGCCGTATGAACAAGGACAGAGCCAGCTATGAAAGGAAGGAAGTACTACATGACATGTCCCCATCAGTGTTCACTTCGCTGCAAATCTAAACCCATTGCCTACCCACCCTACAAGTAATTTTCTTCACTGCCAAGGCATTACATCCGTGCGTGCCAAGGTTCTTTAAGATATAAATAAGGGTTACTTTCTCCTCCATTTTCGATCGACAGTGAGAAAAAATAATGGAAACCAATCCTAAAAAAAAAAAAAAAAAAAAATATATAAAGAAGAGAGCCGACGTGAGCTGGGGGGGAGGAGAAGTATGGGTAGTTGCGCATGCGGTCCAGGGAAGGAGGAAAACGTGGGTATTAGGTGGGTGAAAGTGGAAGGATAGTTAGTTGTGGGGGGGTACAGCGTTTTGCTGTAGAGGGGGGACAAGGCGCGGATCAGAAAAAAAAAAAAAAAAGTAGCATGCAGATGCATGGGAACGTGGGCTAAGGGTGATGGGCCTTTGGGCTTTCGAAAAAAAAAAAAACGAAAGATGAAGTAAAACCGAAAGGAAGAATGAGGGGGAAGGGACAAACAACAGCATGGGAGGAGGATTACGTTTGAACGTGGACATGCTGGAAGGTGGTATGTGTACAACGTGTGCATGGCGGATGGAGTACTATGTCTAACGACGTAGCAGATGCGGAGAAAATATGTCAATAATGGGCAGGAATTAGTTTGGGCTTGAGTATTAAAAGAAAAAGAAGAAGAAAGATTTGAAAAGAGAAACAAAGAGTCGACAAAGTCAAAGATGTCAGAACCGTATCCATGGGCATAACACTAGGAAGCTGAACTGACAGAAACGAACCATTTTAATGGCGAATGGACCCCAAGGTGAGTTAAACTCACTCAGTTCCCCATTTATATTTATTATAAGTTGGGTTTAATATTTATTTGCTATGTTTGCTGAATATTGGTTGACTTGATGATTGTTTGGATGGTGTTAAATTTTGTTACACCAATTATTTAAATTAAACTTTGTTTAATTTAAGTGAAACGACATCATTATTTTTAACGATGATTTCCAAACAAGGTAACTTACCCTGTTGGTTACGTTTATAATAATATAAACGTATTTAAATTGAACTGAATGTTTGAATTATTGGTTGACCACTATCAGTGGAATTGATTATTTACTTGCACATGATCGTTACATGAACCGTTTAACCAATATGATTGAATTATTGGTTTGATTATTGTTGAATATGAATTCAACGTTTGTTGTGTTATTAACCAATGGTTAGTATCGGTTGAGGAATTTACAGCAGATGGCCCAAATACAAACTGTTTTTATAAAGGTTGATTCACCGTCAGGTGGATCGATAGAAATTAAGTTACGAAATTTATTTAAAACTGAATATATATTTTTAATTATATTATTTAATTGGGTTTATAAAGAGGAAATAAACCAACCATATTTACATTGATTGTTTTAATCAAAATCACTGTTTTGTACCGGAAATCTAACCGTGCGCGAAGCACGTTCTTCATCTCAATAATGGGATGATACTTATACGTACAAGACTAATGAGCAACGGAGCGGATTTTAACAACCGAGGTTAATTGTTTTAAGTAACAATTTAAAAGTAGATTATGTTGAAGTGGTTTTTGTTTTAAATAATCAAATGGGATTATTTAAATTAATTGAATTTAGTGGAAAGATGAATTGAGATCTGATTAACTAGTTAATCAGGTTAGAGTTTGGCCAAGTCAACTATGTAAATCATAATGAAATTATTACATTAATTTCATGGAATGTAATCAATGGTTAAGTAAACATTTTCGTAAAATGGGACATTTGGTTATCATTTATTTAATTATAATCAAAGTGGAAATCCTGGAATTTAGAAAGAGCAATGGAGGTACAAACCGATAAGGTCTGGTTAAATAAAATAATATTTTAAATGATATTAGCGATAATACAAATTAAAGTTTAAATGGAGGTTCAAAAAAAAAAGAATTTTTATTTAAGGTTCCATTCAATTAAATTTTATAAAAATCCAGGATTATGACGAATCCGAGCTTTGCTGTATATTACTGGACGAGTTATTAAGGATGAATTTTGAAATGGGAAATCAAATGGAAAACCCAAGTCTGAACTTGAATAGTTAAACGAGTGAAGTTATAAAGATGAAATATAGATCTGTGATTTTAAACAAAAGATGATGTTTCATCAAGGTAGAATTAAAATGGGGTTTGTGTAATATGGGAAAATGAATATCGGTTTTGGGTATTGCAACTGACATCTATCTTAAGATAAGACTGTGGTTGATCAAGGTCTGAGAGGTAATTAAAATACCCCGACTTGTACAACTGCAGGATTGTCGGAAGATGATATTAGTTGCAGTGGTGAAGGTGTTAAAAGTGATTTATTTGAGAATTAATAGTGTATTGTTGAAGAATTTGGAATACATACGATGGGATTTCAAAAAGGGATTTAAAAAGGGTGTGAGAATATGGAATGGTATTTCCGTAATAAAGAGACAAAAGGAGGTATGCGAAGATATAACGATATTTGCAAAGTAAGGAGATGATATTTAAAATGAGATTATTCTGAAAGGGAAAGTGACGATTATGGCGGTCGAGTAACGAAACAAGGGGGATATCATAACGAGGGTTTGCAATGATCGAATACCCAATATTTGATAATAAGAAAAATTATAACAAACGTTTTTGAAATGATAGTTAACAAAAATTGGATATGATTATTAAGATATATTTTTCCAAGTGTATAAATAGATGATTTGAGAATATCGATATATTAAAACTGATACATTATTTTGGTATTACAACTGATATATTTGTAATGGCCAAGTGACGCTGTATATTGAACCAATGAATTTGTTGTATTGATTGTTTATTTTGATAGTTAAATAACCGACTATCAAAAATCTTGCCCAACGTTGTTGGTACAGAAAGACCGGGATCGAATTTATATTCGAAAACCATTCCGACCAATGAATACGAAACGTAGAAGATGCTGATCGAGTTGGAGCAATGAAGACCGTAAATCTTCATGAGCGGAGAAACTATTGTTGAATTTCTCTGGCTGATCCCCAGAGATATTTTCGATAATGATTTTGTCGTGATTGGAATCTACGGATTGCAAGGACTACTCGCTACTGATCCATGGGGTGATTCCTATATTGGATGCAGTAGGAGGGTGCCTTCGGTTCATCCTGTTCCTGGATGACTTGTATGGACGATGTGAATGGCCGCCAGATGTTTCAAAAGTCGATTATAACCTCAAGCCTCACCAACCGGAACATGACAAAAATCGGGCAGGCAGCATGGCTATGTGGGTCGCTCCCATTAGGGTGTATAATCACCTATCTAGAGAAATTCCTTTTGCTTCTTTAATCTATCGATTCTGCCCATTCGGGAACGGTGGTTTGAGTCCAACCGTTGGTGATATACATTCGATACACTCAAGCGAAATGAGTGGTCGGTCATGTGAGGGCCGGGTTGCAAGACGTTCTTGTTGAACCCAGTGTATTCGTCTCTAGAGATACACTATCGGCAGGTGGTCCCATACCTTGTCAAGATCGGAATCCAATCTCCAATAAGCACTCGCGGTTTTTGTTTGTATATATATACCTGGAGCGTGAGATGCAAGCGTTCCACTAGATTGTTATTTACTTGTATCTAGACATTATTATAATATCAGATAGGATATTGATTTCAAAGCTGGTTTGGGTTATCGTAAGGTAAAAACCGTCCGTATTTATGTGTGGGCTGGTCTTACGATTATCCTTTTCTTTCTAAAAGATTTTTGAACTTTAAAATCAAGTTGGATGATTCACCCTTAATACTGTGCGAGTTTATCTCACTCTGGTTCACCAGACTGACCCGGTGTTTTGTAAATGCTCGGGTTAGACCGGGTTGTACAGGTCCAGGTTATCAGATGTAGTGAAGTCCAAAAGACGAGTTGAAGGAGTTCAGATGTATGATGTTCAACCGTTATTATTCTGCTGTGTGTTATATATATGAGGACAGACTATTATAACTGTCCAGGTGTATGGATGTACTCTAATATTGTAAGTATTATTTCAAGCTCTCAATAAAAGTTATTTCCATATTATATTTTGTTCCGCTGCGATGTGAGACTCTGTGTTGTATTCTTCTTCTCATTCTTCTATTCTAATATTTCTTTCTTTCTTACCTCACCCTCTAAATTCTTTCTTATAGCCTTCTGGGGTTTCGGTACTTGAGTTTTGGACACAATATCTGTATTGGTGTCAAGATTCAGGTGTCGAAATTCCCGGGTCGCTACAGTTGGTATCAGAGCAATGGTTTAGGAATAACCTTGGCCCTGTGGTATAACTCGATAGAGATTGGGTTAGTAATACCCTAGATCGAGATTGAGTATATATACATGAGAGCGTATTTGTAAATTTTATGTACAAACGTTTTGTATTGTGTTGTTTAGTCGGTTCAATCGTTGAGAAGCATTGAACTGACAATTTAATACAATATTGTTTTGAAAAGAGGATAAATGGATAATTTTACCCGAATTATATTTTTGTATAGAAAAGGAATAATTTTCTCAATTTATTGAGATATTGGTGTATTCGATGTGTTTGTTGATTTGGATAAATTCAAATTTGATTAAGAATTTGAATTGGAACTTAACTTGTCTAAGTAGAATTGCATTAAGAATGATAATGAAATTTAATTAAACAAATTTGGAAGTTTGAAATTTTATTTGAACAAATAATAATCAAAAGAAAATCAACCGAACATTAATCGATTAATGTTCAGTTATGTGAAACCAAAGTAAAATATTAATATTGAATGTGAATTCAATTGATTTGGTTGATTCAGTTGTATATTGGTTGTTTATTGTGAAATGTTGGTTATTGAATGGTAGGTTGTTTGAATGAAATGAATCGATGATTTAATGAAGTCAATTAAATTATAAACTAAAGTAAATAAATTCCAGTATAATAAAACTGGATTAAACTTCATGTGAACTGAGACTAAGGATATAAACCTGGATTGGCAAATAAGTTTATGCTCATGTTTGAATTGGTGAATTTGTGAAGTTATACTTATTAATCAATGAAATGTTATTCTGAACCTCATGTATTTGTGACTTACATGTTAATTGAGTTAAGTACAGGCAGAAGGAGACTCGAAATTAGTTTTTGGTTGCGTAGATTGAAATAAATTGTGCAAATATGCTCAATAGCGCTCGTAAAAGGTACGCCTACGCAAATTATGGAATTTTCGGTTTTTATTTGGATTTTGAGTTTGGATTTTGAATTTTTCCCGACTGTGTTGGTCGATGTATATATATTTCTTGAACCTGTGATATTGCAGATGTCCTCCGTACAGGGGAGACTCTGCCAAAAAATTTCCAAAATTTAAGGTGTTAGAAATTTTTGAAGATTTTTGGAAAATTCATTTATTTGGAATAAATTGGTTTTAAAACCAATTAGATTAGTTTTGGAAATAAAAATCGAGTTTTATTTAAATATTTTTATAAAGCTAATAGGCTTGTAACGTTCTTTCTTATCTTAGCAATTTCGAGGACGAAATTATTTTAAGGGGGGAAGAATGTAACGTCCCGTATTTTTGGCAGTCAAATATTATATTTATTTATTGTTTTAAATATTATTTTTGGAATAAAAATAGATTTTTATATTGAATTTGTTATTTAAACGGAGTTCGAACGTTATATATTTTTATAATTATAAAACGAACTCGAAACGACACGGCAGTTCGTAATTCAACGTTCTGAACTTCAACCGAGTGCACATGATTCATTATAAGTCGGAATTCTGTGAAACAAGAATCGTTAGGATCGACTTGACTATAATTTTCTAATGGAAAAGAAAAATCGAGATTTCGGCTCTTAAATTGTAAGTTATGTCCAAATTAGATATTCAGAAAAAGAGCGCCATGATCGTAACGGTTTATTTGAAATAACTAGATATAGGATCCGAATTTGGACAAGGTTCTTTTGGGGCGTAAGTATAATTTAATTTTTAGAATTTTTCTGTAATTTTTAAATAATTAAATAAACAACTTTTTTTTTGAGTATTTTGCACCCTGCATCAGCATTTTTGGGGTTTCACAATATAAGCCAATCTACCGATATTATTACATTTTCGGGATCGCGACACCTCGCTGATCACGACTATATTTTTATTTCAGTCTGCAACGCTCATATAACCGTGCATGGTGGTGTAGGTAACTTTTATTGAATGGTTAACTGGCCAAACGAACTCCAAATTCAACGAAACAAGTTTCATACGAAACCTTAGGAAGAGGTCTAGTGAAACGTCAAGGTCTCATATTTTTAGGATTTTTTCTGAAATTTTTAGAAATTAAAGCTCGGTGTTTTTCATCGATATTTTCTAAGGGATTTTTTCAAACGACCTCGGAATTCGACGAAACCTGTCCCATTGGGTCCAGAATATTTTTTTATGCTAGGATTACATATTTGTTCGTCAAAAACGGAGGTTTTATGTAGTTATTTTGGAACATTTCTTCATAGCAAAGCATGTATGAATAAAATAATATTTAATTGGTCCAACTTTCCTATATAAGTGATTTTCAATTACTACCTGATGCGCACCATACCAAATTCTTCTACACGCTATACTTTTAAGAAACGCATACTATCCTAAAACGTACCATGTCCATACTGGATCCATTTTGTATACCTCCGCTCGTTTCTTTCTACGACCAACCGTCAGCTACCCTGGGTACGTGCACACCTACGTATAAGTTAAACTACCGATATTATTATATTTTTGAAGTCGTGAGGTAATGCTCGACACAACGGTATTTTTATTTTTGTCGACAGCGGGCCTTAAAAAGATACAATGGTGTATAGCACAGTACGTGTATTTAATGGTCAGCGGTAACCGTAATAAGACAAATAAAATACCTGTACCCTAAGCAATGAAAATATATATCTATATACTTCGTACCAATACCAGTTAAAAGGTTGCTTACCCTGTGATAACATATATTACAAATGCATATTTCTCTTCTAGGAAAAAAAATTTGCCACCTTATTGCCCAGCCTATCTAGGATATAACAGTGTACCTATTTTTAATATACAATGCCTGAAAATATTCTACTCTCTATACAATGCAGTGATAGGTCCAAATCGAATTTAAATGTCCACATGCCTCTCTAAGCTAGACCGCAACATTTTGCATGCCTACGCATGTATTTTTCCATAGCCGACAACCTACCATACCTTGTTCCTTCAACAAGAAGGAATTAAAACGCACACTGCCGTATGAACAAGGACAGATCCAGCTATGAAAGGAAGGAAGTACTACATGACATGTCCCCATCAGTGTTCACTTCGCTGCAAATCTAAACCCATTGCCTACCCACCCTACAAGTAATTTTCTTCACTGCCAAGGCATTACATCCGTGCGTGCCAAGGTTCTTTAAGATATAAATAAGGGTTACTTTCTCCTCCATTTTCGATCGACAGTGAGAAAAAATAATGGAAACCAATCCTAAAAAAAAAAAAGAAAAAAGAAAAAGAAAATATAAAGAAGAGAAGAGAACCGACGTGAGCTTGGGGGAGGAGAAGTATGGGTAGTTGCGCATGCGGTCCAGGGAAGGAGGAAAACGTGGGTATTAGGTGGGTGAAAGTGGAAGGATAGCTAGTTGTGGGGGGGTACAGCGTTTTGCTGTAGAGGGGGGACAAGGCGCGGATCAGAAAAAAAAAAAAAAAAGTAGCATGCAGATGCGTGGGAACGTGGGCTAAGGGTGATGGGCCTTTGGGCTTTCGAAAAAAAAAAACGAAAGATGAAGTAAAACCGAAAGGAAGAATGAGGGGGAAGGGACAAACAACAGCATGGGAGGAGGATTATGTTTGAACGTGGACATGCTAGAAGGTGGTATGTGCACAACGTGTGCATGGCGGATGGAGTACTATGTCTAACGACGTAGCAGATGCGGAGAAAATATGTCAATAATGGGCAGGAATTAGTTTGGGCTTGAGTATTAAAAGAAAAAGAAGAAGAAAGATTTGAAAAGAGAAACAAAGAGTCGACAAAGCCAAAGATGTCAGAACCGTATCCATGGGCATAACACTAGGAAGCTGAACTGACAGAAACGAACCATTTTAATGGCGAATGGACCCCAAGGTGAGTTAAACTCACTCAGTTCCCCATTTATATTTATTATAAGTTGGGTTTAATATTTACTTGCTATGTTTGCTGAATATTGGTTGACTTGATGATTGTTTGGATGGTGTTAAATTTTGTTACACCAATTATTTAAATTAAACTTTGTTTAATTTAAGTGAAACGACATCATTATTTTTAACGATGATTTCCAAACAAGGTAACTTACCCTGTTGGTTACGTTTATAATAATATAAACGTATTTAAATTGAACTGAATGTTTGAATTATTGGTTGACCACTATCAGTGGAATTGATTATTTACTTGCACATGATCGTTACATGAACCGTTTAACCAATATGATTGAATTATTGGTTTGATTATTGTTGAATATGAATTCAACGTTTGTTGTGTTATTAACCAATGGTTAGTATCGGTTGAGGAATTTACAGCAGATGGCCCAAATACAAACTGTTTTTATAAAGGTTGATTCACCGTCAGGTGGATCGATAGAAATTAAGTTATGAAATTTATTTAAAACTGAATATATATTTTTAATTATATTAGTTAATTGGGTTTATAAAGAGGAAATAAACCAACCATATTTACATTGATTGTTTTAATCAAAATCACTATTTTGTACCGGAAATCTAACCGTGCGCGAAGCACGTGCTTCATCTCAATAATGGGATGATACTTATACGTACAAGACTAATGAGCAAGGGAGCGGATTTTAACAACCGAGGTTAATTGTTTTAAGTAACAATTTAAAAGTAGATTATGTTGAAGTGGTTTTTGTTTTAAATAATCAAATGGGATTATTTAAATTAATTGAATTTAGTGGAAAGATGAATTGAGATCTGATTAACTAGTTAATCAGGTTAGAGTTTGGCCAAGTCAACTACGTAAATCATAATGAAATTATTACATTAATTTCATGGAATGTAATCAATGGTTAAGTAAACATTTTCGTAAAATGGGACATTTGGTTATCATTTATTTAATTATAATCAAAGTGGAAATCCTGGAATTTAGAAAGAGCAATGGAGGTACAAACCGATAAGGTCTGGTTAAATAAAATAATATTTTAAATGATATTAGCGATAATACAAATTAAAGTTTAAATGGAGGTTCAAAAAAAAAAGAATTTTTATTTAAGGTTCCATTCAATTAAATTTTATAAAAATCCAGGATTATGACGAATCCGAGCTTTGCTGTATATTACTGGACGAGTTATTAAGGATGAATTTTGAAATGGGAAATCAAATGGAAAACCCAAGTCTGAACTTGAATAGTTAAACGAGTGAAGTTATAAAGATGAAATATAGATCTGTGATTTTAAACAAAAGATGATGTTTCATCAAGGTAGAATTAAAATGGGGTTTGTGTAATATGGGAAAATGAATATCGGTTTTGGGTATTGCAACTGACATCTATCTTAAGATAAGACTGTGGTTGATCAAGGTCTGAGAGGTAATTAAAATACCCCGACTTGTACAACTGCAGGATTGTCGGAAGATGATATTAGTTGCAGTGGTGAAGGTGTTAAAAGTGATTTATTTGAGAATTAATAGTGTATTGTTGAAGAATTTGGAATACATACGATGGGATTTCAAAAAGGGATTTAAAAAGGGTGTGAGAATATGGAATGGTATTTCCGTAATAAAGAGACAAAAGGAGGTATGCGAAGATATAACGATATTTGCAAAGTAAGGAGATGATATTTAAAATGAGATTATTCTGAAAGGGAAAGTGACGATTATGGCGGTCGAGTAACGAAACAAGGGGGATATCATAACAAGGGTTTGCAATGATCGAATACCCAATATTTGATAATAAGAAAAATTATAACAAACGTTTTTGAAATGATAGTTAACAAAAATTGGATATGATTATTAAGATATATTTTTCCAAGTGTATAAATAGATGATTTGAGAATATCAATATATTAAAACTGATACATTATTTTGGTATTACAACTGATATATTTGTAATGGCCAAGTGACGCTGTATATTGAACCAATGAATTTGTTGTATTGATTGTTTATTTTGATAGTTAAATAACCGACTATCAAAAATCTTGCCCAACGTTGTTGGTACAGAAAGACCGGGATCGAATTTATATTCGAAAACCATTCCGACCAATGAATACGAAACGTAGAAGATGCTGATCGAGTTGGAGCAATGAAGACCGTAAATCTTCATGAGCGGAGAAACTATTGTTGAATTTCTCTGGCTGATCCCCAGAGATATTTTCGATAATGATTTTGTCGTGATTGGAATCTACGGATTGCAAGGACTACTCGCTAATGATCCATGGGGTGATTCCTATATTGGATGCAGTAGGAGGGTGCCTTCGGTTCATCCTATTCCTGGATGACTTGTATGGACGATGTGAATGGCGGCCAGATGTTTCAAAAGTCGATTATAACCTCAAGCCTCACCAACCGGAAAATGACAAAAATCGGGCAGGCAGCATGGCTATGTGGGTCGCTCCCATTAGGGTGTATAATCACCTATCTAGAGAAATTCCTTTTGCTTCTTTAATCTATCGATTCTGCCCATTCGGGAACGGTGGTTTGAGTCCAACCGTTGGTGATATACATTCGATACACTCAAGCGAAATGAGTGGTCGGTCATGTGAGGGCCGGGTTGCAAGACGTTCTTGTTGAACCCAGTGTATTCGTCTCTAGAGATACACTATCGGCAGGTGGTCCCATACCTTGTCAAGGTTGGAATCCAATCTCCAATAAGCACTCGCGGTTTTTGTTTGTATATATATACCTGGAGCGTGAGATGCAAGCGTTCCACTAGATTGTTATTTACTTGTATCTAGACATTATTATAATATCAGAAAGGATATTGATTTCAAAGCTGGTTTGGGTTATCGTAAGGTAAAAACCGTCCGTATTTATGTGTGGGCTGGTCTTACGATTATCCTTTTCTTTCGAAAAGATTTTTGAACTTTAAAATCAAGTTGGATGATTCACCCTTAATACTGTGCGAGTTTATCTCACTCTGGTTCACCAGACTGACCCGGTGTTTTGTAAATGCTCGGGTTAGACCGGGTTGTACAGGTCCAGGTTATCAGATGCAGTGAAGTCCAAAAGACGAGTTGAAGGAGTTCAGATGTATGATGTTCAACCGTTATTATTCTGCTGTGTGTTATATATATGAGGACAGACTATTATAACTGTCTAGGTGTATGGATGTACTCTAATATTGTAAGTATTATTTCAAGCTCTCAATAAAAGTTATTTCCATATTATATTTTGTTCCGCTGCGATGTGAGACTCTGTGTTGTGTTCTTCTTCTCATTCTTCTATTCTAATATTTCTTTCTTTCTTACCTCACCCTCTAAATTCTTTCTTATAGCCTTCTGGGGTTTCGGTACTTGAGTTTTGGACACAATATCTGTATTGGTGTCAAGATTCAGGTGTCGAAATTCCCGGGTCGCTACATAACGGATCATATATAGTCGTTTGAAGTTCAAAACTCCATATTACGAACTACCGCGATATTACCGGCTCGATTTGAATTATATTATAATTAATACGTCCAAACTGCTGTTTAAATAACATATTCGCTATTATAATTCAATCCTAACTGAATTATATCCTTTTAAATTATCCAATTTACACGATGTTGCCAATTCGACTATATTGAAGCATAAGAGGACTTGGAGATCAACCCAAGTTTAGCAGTTCGTAGGGGGCCTTTAAAGATAATTGGTAGAGAGATAAGAGAACTGCAAAATAAGAAAATTAAGCTAGTCAAAGTGAAGTTGTAACATCCCAAAATTTTCAGTATATTTAAATTTCAATTTAAATTAAATAAATTGGAATATATTAGGGAAAATCAAATTTTTGTTAATTTTTATGATGGTGATTGTATGAATTGAGTATAAATACATTTTCAATTCTAGTTTAATTTAGAAAGGTTGTGAATTGTGATTTAATATTTGAACGATTTAATAAAAATTAAGTTGTTTAAGTTAAACTTTGAAATTCAAGTTTAAATTCAAATATCAAATTTGGGAATCTAAATACTTGAAATATATTTACAAAGTCGTTAAACAGAAAATTTTAATGATAATAGTAACAAAGTAAATTTCCCTTTAGTATAAATGAAATTTTAATTTAATTATATTGGTAATGGATTGAAATTTTGAATTTAATATTAATGAAACTGAACAGAATTGAGTTATTTAAATTATAATTGAATTCAGATTTTAAAATTATAAGAATTGAATTCAGGAACTTAATGTTCGTGAAATCGATTTATAAAATTTATTCAAGTTAAAATTGCATTTAAAAGGGAATTTAATAAGTATTTAACTTGAATTAAAACAGTTAATGAAAGAATGAATATTTTATTTATTTAACTGTGAAATTTAACTGTTTTGGTGATTGTCTCGGAATTCGACGAAACTGGCGCCATCGGAACCGGAACGATGAATTATGCTAGGATTCCAATTTGCGTTACAATCCGACTTACCGTTTGATCGTACAAGAGAAATTGTGAACGAATCATTGTAAATGGATAATTGGGTATTTCACATATTTGGACCTTATAATTATATATAAATAAAAACCCACTTAACTCCATCAGCTCATTTTTCATTCCACATACGTTTTCTTCATCAAAACTCTTTCTTAATGGCTGAAATTAAAGGTCAAACCCTAGATCAAAAATAAAATACAACCTAAAAATCAAATCTCTCCAAAACCTAGCAAATTATATATCAAATCAAATCTCTCGACGATACGAAGCAAAGGGTACCATTTTTTTCGACATGCAGTGCTCGAATTTGCGGGAATTGGCGGTCAAAGTTGCTGATTTTCGGAATCCTAAGCTAGAAATTGGGGGTTTTCGATTTAAGGGTTAATTGCGAAATTGGGTTTCTGGGTATTGTAGAGGATGTCGATACGAGTTGTTTGCAAGTGGTTGGAGGTAATATAGTGAAGTAGATTGACGGGAATTCGAGTTTTAGGGTTCGAAAACCCATTTGATCTCCACGTCGGCGGCGGAGCATGGGACCACCGGAGGTGGTGGTTCCGGTCGAGGTGGATGCGGCTTTCGACAAGCTTCGGATTGGCGTTGGTCTTGGCTCGTCTGGTGGTCGGAGCTCTCGGCAATTTGTGGTCAAAGTTGGGTGTTTTTGGGTTTACTTTCGTTGCTTTTACTGTAGCAAGCATGAGATGGAGCGGGAAGAGGAAGGTGGGGGTGGTGACGTGGCAGGATTGTTTTGGGTGAGAGTTTATGTTATTTATTTATTTTATATTGAAAATTCAAACGGTAAAACAATCATAACTTCTTCATACGACCTCGGATTGACGCGCGGTTTGTTGCGTTAGGATCGTGTCGAAATTACGGACGTTTTGGCGCTGGTTTGGTTGCATTTGGAGACTGTGAAATTTTGGGCTTCTGTTGGACGTTCGATACAATTAAGACCCAAAGGTGAGTGATTCGTAGCTCACGAAATACTAAATTATTCCCATATTTATTGAATTAAATTATGAAATAGTTTGGTTGCATGGTTGTGATTGGCTGTTGAATTTGGTTGCCTAAATTTGATATACTAGTGTGTTAACATGCAAATTAGATCGATGATTTGTTATTTGTTTTAAATTTAAATATCTAGTTGAAAATTAGAATCCTTATAAATCCTGGAAATAGTTGAAACTGATCAGTTGAATGCATGGTTGTGATGGATGTTTGGTTGAAATTTATTACTGAATTGAGATTGACACAGTTAATGCTCTGTATTCAGTATAGTGTATTTGCATGTTCTTTGTGACGATAAATCCCATTTACCCTTGATGTTACGGGCATCTAATAGACCCGGGGTTTATCGATAAAATAAATTAAGAACACAGAGTGAAATGATAAATCTCTGTGACCCTGATTTGGATTGAAATGATAGATCCATCCCTAAAACATCGAGAAATTAAATTTAAAAATCACTTGGCCATTGGATAGATAATTATATACAGACATCGGTTGGTTAAATGATTTTTAAATATTTGAAATTTTATTTGATAGAATTTCATTTAAAGGAATATGCCGATACTCGATAATTCAATTCTTTAAAGATTCTGAACTGGGATGTTGATTAAAAAGGGTTAAAGGATTTTTCCAAAACAAAGGGAAATATTTAAATTGGGATTTGCGTATGATTTAAAAATCTTTTCAAATTAAGAGTTTGGATTAGAAGGAAATAAATTCTTATGGAATCTAAATTTTGGGAAATTTGGAAATCAAGGGTATCTGAGTTGTTTTAACTCAGTTTGAATATATATTTGAACTCTTGAAATCAAATAGTTGTCTTGAACGGGGTTGAAACGAGATATGGCATTAAATGAACTCCGTTGAGACCGGAGGATAGATTCAAGTATTTGAAATTTGGAAGGAAGGAAAGATTTTGATTAGAGAAATTTATTTTTAAATATATTTATGCATTTGATTCCAAATAATTATTCTTGCTTTAAATTTATTATTTACCTTTTACTTATAACTATTGTATTTTAAATAATTTTTCCTTATAATCCATTTTTCAGAATTTTCTTGTAAACCTTATTTTTAAGTATATATATAATATTTTAAATTACTGATTTATTTTAATTATTATATTCTATATATATATATATCTATATAATTTTTTTATATAAAATTTATCATCATCATCATTATTATTAATATTATATAAACATTTAGTTTACAAGTATTTTGAAATTATAATTTTCTTCCGAATGGAAATGCTTGAGTTTGAACCGCTGGTTCAAATGGAGTTGAGATAACAATCCGTGATAATTTGAAATCTTTGAGGTAAATTGTATTCTATTTGAATATAAGTCGTTTTTGAAATATTATATGATTATAATATAATGATATGAGATATATTCTAGTTTTAGAATATAATGGGTTTTGGTATGATTATGATATGTCGATATGAAAAGTTTATTCGTTTGAATATAAATTGGGTTCGAAATAGAAGATGATATTTTGATATGAAAACGAGCCTTTATCAAATATAAAAGAACCGACCGATGTAAAAGATGTAAGCGTTGGTTGTTAAAGAAACCGGAGTCGACATAAGGCATACTCTCTGTCAGTGTCGATACCACTTTGACAATTGTGAACATTATGACGTATCCAGAATGAGTATGATGACTTGGAGGCGATTATTGAATCGAAGAAGATGAACGATGACGAAATAGCCCTGACCTTCGGGTCAGAATTGAAATGACTAAAACAGGAGCTATACCGTGACTAACTGAGGTAGCACCTTTGATCAGACATGCTTCTTCGATAATATTCCTATGACTATGATGATGATGATGATGATTTGGGCCCATTTATGACTTTGGGAGTGTGTTCCGAGGTGGGCGGTAGTGGCTGCTATGCGTTACCACCGGTCCGGGAGTGCAATTGGTAGAATCCTACCCTGGGCATTGCCTCGAGTGCCTTGTCATATTTTTCCTTATCGAGCCCCATACGATTTTTGATTTGTATCGTACCTATGGAGTGCCCTCTGATGCTACCGTTTACAGTGGGTTTACGGTACTGTATAGACTACGGTATTATAAACGGTGTAAGGGTAAAAATGTAATCCCGCTTACGCTATTTTCTGTATTTATACTTCACTGAGTAGACACTATCATAATAGCGTATTATACTATCTATTTATTACTTTAACGGATCCTTGGGAGATGGAAAAATTCCGTAACATCTCTTGAGTTACTGCACCCATGACACTGATGTTATTTCGTATTTTTGATTTGACTAATATGAGAATGATTTAGTGCTGATCCGAGTGTTTGTTGTGTTTTTTTTATGCAATACGCTCGGGTCAGCAGATGTTGCAGTTAGCGAGGATTTCTTCCTTTGGAGCACGAAGGCGAAGATTTGGTATATATATACTATATAGAATCATTCTGCTGCCATGTTATGTACATCTGCTTATGTATAACTCTGATTTTATCATTGGTACGTTATAGTCATTGTATATATTTCAATTTGTTTAACTGTTACTTAATTATTATATGTTATCCTTCCGCTGTGAGATCTCTGTGTTTGTTTTCTCTTCTTTCTTCCTTTTCTTCTTTTCCCAATAACCGCCTGTATTTATGATTCGTTTGGGTCGACATATGTGGTTTATTGTCGATTTGAACGGTCAAAAATTCGGGTCGTTACTTTTGGTATCAGAGCGATGGTTAGCGATAACCTTGGCTCTGTTGGGAATTAACTCATTAGAGATGGGGTTAGAAACGCCCTAGAATGAGTTTGAGTGATATGAGAGAGCGTACTTGTATTTTGATATAAATTGGTTTATATTATGTTGAGTTGTTCTGTTGAATATTTATGGATTCTGGTCGATACATGGGACGCCATAGAATCGATAGGGATCTCCAAATAATCGAACAGAATGATCGATATAATATGGTTTCGATTATATTTTAAAATATATCAAATATATATTATTGGTTCAAGTATATATTTGTTTTAGTAGGTGGTAATGTTAAGTTATTACCTATTATGGTTGATTAGATAATAATTCTAATAAGGAAAATTTAATGTATTTAGAATATATTAGAAATGGAATACATGTAGGTATAATTGGGCGTAAAGGGTTTGTGATTGAAATAGAAACAAACTTGAA
Organism: Allium sativum; assembly: GCA_030737875.1. Taxonomy (NCBI): domain Eukaryota; kingdom Viridiplantae; phylum Streptophyta; class Magnoliopsida; order Asparagales; family Amaryllidaceae; genus Allium; species Allium sativum. Next base: position 9,497,320 of record CM060912.1, read on the forward strand.
ACTTGATCCCGGGTATCTTTGGAAATAGTTTTGCCAAAGTTTTAAACAATATCATATTATAGGTATTGTAACACCCCGTAATTTGATAACATAAAATTTCACAAATTAAAGTATACTTAATTTTTAGAAAGGAATTAAGTGAAATGGGTTGCTCAGAGAAATATATATATATATATATTGATATATATATATATATAATTGAAAATTAAATAAATAAATATGCAAAAATGTTCAAAACAGCGAATTGGGAGAGGGGAATAACCGAACCGGCCGATTTTTGAGGTCGACCCGAGCTCGCTGGGTCGACTAAGGGTTAATCCAGGGTGTTTGGCTGTCAACCCGTGGGCCGATTCGCTCAAATGCAGATTTTGCATTTGAATGGTTCTCATGGTTCAGCTTTAATCTAAAGGCCCTAGATGGTTCCTACACTTGACTTCTTCCCCAAGACATGCTTTGATGGCTAGGATCTAAACTAAGGTTTATCCTATGGCCAAAACTATCCCAATCTTCTATAAAAAGACCCCTAACCCTTCCCTAAGCCAACATAAATTGATCCTACAACTAAACTATGCCAAAATGGTTCCTCACCATGGCCTCCATTCAAATCATGGCCTCCATCCTCTTGTCATAAATTCTATCTACATTTCTATGAGAGATTCTTTGATCATATGAGTGCATGAGAGCTTCTATGTTCACATGAGAGCTTCTAATCAACTTCTAGCAACTAAATCTTCTTCATAGGAGTGCTAATCAACAAGTTGTGAGTTTCTATAGCCTTAATGATCAATTATTGAAATGATTATGATAGGATATAATGAGGTTATGGCTATGAATGTGGATTAATGCATGTATGTTATCATATGCTATGTTATGCAAGTTAGATGTTTGATTATATGCAAGTTATCATATGCTATGTTATGCAAGTTAGATGTTTGATTATATGCAAGTTAGCATATGACATGTATGCTAGTTAGATGTTTGATTATATGCAAGTTAGCATATGCTATGTTATGCAAGTTAAGTGTTTGATTATATGTCAGTTGACATGTAATATGTTATGCAAGTTTGGTGTTTGTTTATATGCAAGTGACATATAATATGTTATGCAAGTTTGGTGTTTGTTAATATGCAAGTTCACCTATGACATGTTATGCAAGTTTGGTGTTTGTTTATATGCAAGTGACATATGACATGTTATGCAAGTTTGGTGTTTGTTAATATGCAAGTTCACCTATGACATGTTATGCAAGTTTGGTGTTTGTTTATATGCAAGTGACATATGACATGTTATGCAAGTTTGGTGTTTGTTAATATGCAAGTTCACCTATGACATGTTATGCATGTTTGGTGTTTGTTAATATGCAAGTTCACCTATGACATGTTATGCAAGTTTGGTGTTTGTTTATATGCAAGTGACATATGACATGTTATGCAAGTTTGGTGTTTGTTAATATGCAAGTTCACCTATGACATGTTATGCAAGTTTGGTGTTTGTTTATATGCAAGTGACATATGACATGTTATGCAAGTTTGGTGTTTGTTAATATGCAAGTTCACCAATGACATGTTATGCAAGTTTGGTGTTTGTTAATATGCAAGTTCACCTATGACATGTTATGCAAGTTTGGTGTTTGTTAATATGCAAGTTCACCTATGACATGTTATGCAAGTTTGGTGTTTGTTTATATGCAAGTGACATATGACATGTTATGCAAGTTTACCCCTTTGTATGTCATACATACATATGCAAGTTTAACCCTTTATTTGACATATATAAAAATGCAAGTTACCCTCTTTATGACAAATGTGATTCATGCAAGTTTGGGTTAATGATTTATGCTAGTTGGGTTTAATGTATGATGCAAGTTGACACCTTTTAAACCCATGTTAATGCTAATGTTATGCTAAGTTGAACCCATTATATTTATGATGAATCTTCACATTTATATGTCATGTTATGAGAACGAATTACGTGGGAAACGATGGGGTTAATATGCATGTTAATAAAATTATGTGAAGTTGGTGAATGGACATAATTGGGAATTTACCTATTAAGTTAGGTCTACCCATATTATGGAATTGGGAATTTACCTATTAAGTTAGGTCTACCCATATTATGGAATTGGGAATTTACCTATTGAGTTAGGTCTACCCATATTCTTGAAAACTTAAATATGAACATGGATAATTAATACAAATTATGGGGGTGATTAATTAGGTGTAATTAATCGATTAAGACACGAGGTTGGACCCTTTTGTAGCGGAAGTCTGCCCGGAACCAACCGGCATATCCAGCAGCTACAAATGATTGGCCCAATGTGAGAGGTCTTAGTCATAAACTAAATACGTGATAGTTGCAAAGACACGAGGTTAGACACTTTTATGGTGTAAAACTGCCCGGAACCAACCGGCATATCCAGTGGCCATAAATGCTAGTCTAATGTGAGAGGTCTTTATAAAGTCACGGTCTTAATTAATTAAGAAACACTTAACCATATTAGCATGTAGAGGGACATGAGGGGTTAAGTGGGTGCCTTGGGTGGCATGTGGAAATCTAGTGGTTGCCTTGGGTGGCAATAGAAAATATGATTAGAATACTTAACCAAAGTGGACACATGTAATTAAACATGATTAAAGGGTTAAGTGGGATACACTAGAAAAAGAGACAAGCTTAGGTGGGTAGCTTGTAGGGGCCCATTTCAACCAGTACCCCAATACGTATCTTTGTGGGCTCGACCCATGTCGAGGACGGGACACGCGTACTGGGCTTGACTATAAGAGGCAAAACGGGTTAGCGGTGGCAACGCAAGTCCAACGGGCTTCATATGCGTGTGTGGGCCCGGGCTGGTAGGTAAGCCGTTGTTGCATCATGTAGGTATAAGCCGTGCACCGTTGATAGTATCGGGTTGCCACTTTGGGGAATGATACACCCCACTGTGGGGCCCAGCACGGCTATCTACGTTAGGGAGACGATCACATGGGGGTAGTGGGTACACCAAGTGGAGATAGGGGCAGACGGCACCTATGTAGTCAGCTAGGGGTACACAAGACTACTGTTAAGATTACTAAGTACACTTAGTGGGATCAACCTTTAAGTTAGGAATGACTGGTGTGGTGCAGTGTAGTAATTATCCTTGGGTGGGTAGATGCGTCGTTACCGTTATCTTAGTTAATTCTAAGTCTAGTTGACTGCTTAGTGTAGTCATTTATCCCCAGTCGTACCGTACCAGGTTTATATCATACTCTAATTACTTTAGTAATTGTATTGTTAAGATTATAGGACTCGCTCAGACTTATGTCTGACCCCGTTGTTTTTATCTTTTTTCCCAATCCTCAGGTTATCAGAGTGGGCCTAGCACTTGTGGGCTTTGATCGGATTGCTTTATCTATCTTTTGGAGCTTGGACCATGATGTAAAGCTCAGTTTATCTTTTCTTTTATGGCTATTAGTTATGTAGTGGGATTATGTACTTTTATTTATCAGGATGGATATCATGTACTTGACTCTTGTTTATGGTTTTATGATGTAACCAAACATGTTTTACTTTTCGCTGCAATGAAATGACCTTTTAAATTTTCAAGTATTACTTATATCTGTCTTGTTGTAATTTTTCTGTTCTATATTCACTTAAAATACTCCACCGAAACTAAGGCATTCCCTTAGTGAGTGACCTTAGCGGGTGTGGGGTGTTACACGTGGCATCAGAGCTTAAGGTTACCGGAACAGATAAAATTTTAAGAAAAGCTATTTTCTAAGAATATTTTTGAAAGGAGTATTTTCAAAAACATGTCTTTTAAGAGAAAAGTTTTTAGAAAAGCATAATCCCCGATAGCCATATCTTTATCTTTCGAATTCTCCGTTTTGAATCTCTTCCTCTCTCGTTTTGAGTTTCCCCTCCGTGTATAGATGATCTTTCTAAGATAGATAAGGATGGAAAACCACTTCAAGGGACTTAGACATTTGTCAGATTAGAAGTTGGTTCAAGAAGGAGGAGGACTGGTAGATACCTATAGGATAGACGATGGGAGGAAGGCTCAAATAGTTGTTTGGTTAATGAAGGACGAAACCTCATTGGTGGGAGGTTACGAGTGGATAATGGGAAGAAGAGGGCTAGTAGTTATCCTTTTAGAGGAATAGGACACCTTATTAGGATTGTCCAAAGGGGCAAGGGCAAGGTATGGAATCTTCTGGAGGGTAGTTGTATTCCCTCACGGCTAGTGTACCAAATGGGGATAGGACCGTCTAGGTTGGAATTTGGATTTCATTATTATCCGGTTCGAACTTTATTTGATTCTGACGCATCGAGTTCGTTTATCTCATCGTTGTTAGTTGAGTCACTGCACTTAGACACCAGTTTAGTAGCTGATCCCTTAGTTGTTTCAAACCCAATTGGGGGCTCCATGATGTGTTTGGGTTTGAAAGTTTCTATACTTAGCGTTGAGTTTAGATGTGATGCTTTTTGGGCTTCACGGGCTATGGGTTAGTTTTGGGCATGGACTGGTTATCCAGTAGTGGTGTCGTTCTTGATTGTGAAAGGAGAGTTGTTAGGCTTATGACCCACTTGGGTAACACTCTCGAGATCTCTTGTAATCCCATGGATTCTGTTATGCTAAGTTATCTTGAATCGCTTGACACTTCGGTCGAGAGTTTGTGATCTGTTAGAGTGGTCCGGGAGTACTCGGATGTGTTTGAGGAGGTGAAGGGCTTACCTCCGGAGCGGGAGATTGACTTCCGAATATATCCGGTAGACAATGCCAAACCAGTATCTTGGCCAGTGTGCCACATGGCTCCTCGTGAGAGGAGGGAACTCCATAAGCAAGTAGGCGATTTGCTTGAGAAGGGGTTCAGAAGACGAAGTATATCGGAGTGGGGTGCTCCAGTAGTTTTTGCCACGAAGGCGGATGGGTCCCTCAGACTTTGTGTAGACTATAAAGAGTTTAACAAGATAACAAAGAAGAATATACACCCATTGCCGAGGATTGATGATCTCTTTGATCAGTCGGTTGGCGCCTCAGTGTTTTCGCAGTTGGACTTAGCCACGGGGTTTCGTCAGTTGAGAGTGGCTGAGGATAGTATAGAGAAGACTGCCTTTAGGACTCCGGATGGTTTTTATGAGTGGCTGGTGATGCCATTTGGTTTGACGAACGCCCCCGCATACTTTGTTGATTTGATGAGAAGGGTGTTCAGGGAGTACCTAAATAAGTTCGTGATGGTCTTTGTGGATGACATCTTGGTCTTTTCTAGGAGCGAAATAAGTTTTCGTATGTGCTTAATAGGTTGAGCAAAGCCAGTTATGGGATAAACGGTGGTATTGGAGCGAGACTGGCGAGGACATCCAGAGTTGGACAAGGGCTTAATTGTTTAGCCGTTTTTACTATTATCATCTCACGTAGGTCGTCTGAATTCGAAGGAGGTATCCCTTGGGTGTTTGTCTGATATTGGTTTAGGCCTTTGGGGCTTGCACTTGGGGGATGTCGAGTTCGACTAGGATGGTCTGCGTGAGAGATGGATAGTTGTGACGATTTTGCATGGGAGAATATCCTGGTTTTATCTAGAAGTGGAGAAAAGCGTGCCTTACATCTTAGGGAAGTGTTGGAGACTCTTCGAGCGCATAGTCTTAGGACAGCAAAAGTGGATGGGATTCTTAGCATCCTATGAGTTTGAGATAGCGTATACCCCTGGCAAGGGTAATGTGGTAGCGGACGCCTTAAGTAGAAAAAGGTTGTCCTTGGGTTCATTGTTCGTTGAACAACAGAGCTTGGAATTTATCTCGATGTTTGACTTCAGACCTTTTGTTGACTTTATACCCGGTTTGCTAGCATCCTTAGAGGTCAGACCTACTCTTTTGGGACGGATTGGTGAGGCACAAGCGGGACGACCCACAGTTGGTTGAGTTAGTGGAGAAGCTTATAAGGTGGGAGTCGTCCAGCCATTTGAGTAGGTACACCCTAGATGATAAGGGGTGGTAGCGTAGAGACGGTAGACTTTGTGTACCGCAAGACGAGGGTTTGAGGAAGGCTATACTTGATGATGCACATCGTTCGAAGATGACCATTCATCCCGGTGGGGACAAGATGTACCAAGACATGAAGCGAGTTTTCTTTTGGGCCGGTATGAAGAAAGATGTGGCCGAGTATGTCGCTAGATGCTTGGTGTGCCAAAAAGTGAAAGCGGAGCAAAAGAAACCCGGTGGGTTGCTTCACCCATTGGAAGTTCCGCAATGGAAGTGGGACAGCGTCTCGATGGATTTTATCGATGGGTTACCGAGATCGAGGAAGGGTAATACGGGAATTTGGGTTGTGGTAGACAGACTTACTAAGAGCGTCCATTTCATAACCGTGAAGAGTAAGAGGACTGCTCCATGGTTAGCTTCAGTTTACCTTCGAGAGATAGTTCGGTTGCATGGCGTACCATCTAGCATAGTGAGTGATCGAGATCCCATCTTCACTAGCGAGTTTTGGAAGAGTTTGCAAGAGGCGGTAGGGACTCAGTTGTGTTTGAGCACCGCATATCATCCTCAGACGGACGGCCAGACCGAAAGGGTGAATCGTATTCTAGAAGACCTTTTGAGGCTTTGTATCCGAAGAGCATCTTCCATTGGTGGAGTTCGCGTATAATAACAGCTTTCAGTCTAGTATTGGCATGGCTCCTTTCGAAGCTCTTTATGGAAGGCCTTGTCGATCACCTACATGTTGGTGGGAATCTACGGATAAGATCTTACTTGGGCCCGATATGGTTAGAGACTTCGGAAAAGATTGATTTGATTCGAAGAAGGATGAAAGCGGCGCAAGACAGACAGAAATCTTACACGGATAAGAGGAGAACGGATCTTGAGTTTGATGTTGGGGACATGGTCTTTGTCAAAGTATCTCCATTACGGAATGTTGTTCGCTTTGGATCTGTTAGGAAGTTAGTACCAAGATTGGTGGGACCGTTTCCTATTAAGTAAAGGATTGGACAGATGACATATAGAGTAGAGTTGCCCGAGAGACTTAGTGGTGTACATGATGTATTCCATGTATCACATTTGAGGAAGTGCCTACATGAGACCGCGGAGGTGGCAGAGCCGAGCTTGCTTGGAGAAGTGGAGTTAGAACGTGATGCTATGATTCGACGAGCTCCTACTTGCATCCTTGGGTCAGAGACTAGGAAGTTGAGAAACAGAGAGGTTCAACTAGTCAAAGTGCAACGGGGAGAAGATGAGAACAACGCTACTTGGGAGACGGAAGCGAAGATGCGTTCATTGTACCCATTCCTTTTTGAGGGTATGTCTTTTAACTTCTCCTTTATCGTTTGTCTAGTACTTATCTTATCTTTAGTATGTCCTCTCGTTAGTACCTTTGACCTTTAGATAGGGTAAACCTATGGTTGAAACATGTGTTTGAGACATGTTATGATTGATGGATGCACGTGGATGCAAGTGTTTGCTAGTGGTTGCTCGTGGATGCATATACACACACTTTAGACACTAGATCGGCTCAGTCACTTCATATTGCATATTGCATATAACTGTGTGTAGGTAGCTATGTTTATGGATGTATAATGGTTGTGTTATCATATGGATGATGCATTTTGGTGTATGATTGTGCACACATGTAGAGATAGTATGTGTCGATAGGGTTCTTTCGCATACATATTGGATGCATGGCACTATCATGGTTTGCATTAAGGAGGTCAACTGGACCGCCTGATTTTTCATTAGATAGGGAACATATACACACACTTTTTGCATATGTTCATACAGCATTAGAAACTTTAAGGACAATGGATGCCAGTGTTTGATGGTTTAGTAGATGGTTGTTTGTTTGGTAGGATACGTTCTTCTCGACTTAGAGATTACGGGGACGAAATCCTTTAAGGAGGGGAGAATGTAACACCCCGTAATTTGATAACATAAAATTTCACAAATTAAAGTATACTTAATTTTTAGAAAAGAATTAAGTGAAATGGGTTGCTAAGAGAAATATATATATATATATATATATATTGATATATATATATATATAATTGAAAATTAAATAAATAAATATGCAAAAATGTTCAAAACAGCGAATTGGGAGAGGGGAATAACCGAACCGGCCAATTTTTGAGGTTGACCCAAGCCCGCTGGGTCGACTAGGGGTTAATCCAGGGTGTTTGACTGTCAACCCGTGGGCCGATACGCTCAAATGCAGATTTTGCATTTGAATGCTTCTCATGGTTCAGCTTTAATCTAAAGGCCCTAGATGGTTCCTACACTTGACTTCTTCCCCAAGACATGCTTTGATGGCTAGGATCTAAACTAAGGTTTATCCTATGGCCAAAACTATCCCAATCTTCTATAAAAAGACCCCTAACCCTTCCCTAAGCCCTCATAAATTGATCCTACAACTAAACTATGCCAAAATGGTTCCTCACCATGGCCTCCATTCAAATCATGGCCTCCATCCTCTTGTCATAAATTCTATCTTCATTTCTATGAGAGATTCTTTAATTATATGAGTGCATGAGAGCTTCTATGTTCACATGAGAGCTTCTAATCAACTTCTAGCAACTAAATCTTCTTCATAGGAGTGCTAATCAACAAGTTGTGAGTTTCTATAGCCTTAATGATCAATTATTGAAATGATTATGATAGGATATAATGAGCTTATGGCTATGAATGTGGATTAATGCATGTATGTTATCATATGCTATGTTATGCAAGTTAGATGTTTGATTATATGCAAGTTATCATATGCTATGTTATGCAAGTTAGATGTTTGATTATATGCAAGTTAGCATATGACATGTATGCAAGTTAGATGTTTGATTACATGCCAGTTAGCATATGCTATGTTATGCAAGTTAAGTGTTTGATTATATTTAAGTTGACATATAATATGTTATGCAAGTTTGGTGTTTGTTTATATGCAAGTGACATATAATATGTTATGCAAGTTTGGTGTTTGTTAATATGCAAGTTCACCTATGACATGTTATGCAAGTTTGGTGTTTGTTTATATGCAAGTGACATATGACATGTTATGCAAGTTTGGTGTTTGTTAATATGCAAGTTCACCTATGACATGTTATGCAAGTTTGGTGTTTGTTTATATGCAAGTGACATATGACATGTTATGCAAGTTTGGTGTTTGTTAATATGCAAGTTCACCTATGACATGTTATGCATGTTTGGTGTTTGTTAATATGCAAGTTCACCTATGACATGTTATGCAAGTTTGGTGTTTGTTTATATGCAAGTGACATATGACATGTTATGCAAGTTTGGTGTTTGTTAATATGCAAGTTCACCTATGACATGTTATGCAAGTTTGGTGTTTGTTTATATGCAAGTGACATATGACATGTTATGCAAGTTTGGTGTTTGTTAATATGCAAGTTCACCAATGACATGTTATGCAAGTTTGGTGTTTGTTAATATGCAAGTTCACCTATGACATGTTATGCAAGTTTGGTGTTTGTTAATATGCAAGTTCACCTATGACATGTTATGCAAGTTTGGTGTTTGTTTATATGCAAGTGACATACATGTTATGCAAGTTTACCCCTTTGTATGTCATACATACATATGCAAGTTTAACCCTTTGTATGACATACATAAAAATGCAAGTTACCCTCTTTATGACATTTTTGATTCATGCAAGTTTGGGTTAATGATTTATGCTAGTTGGGTTTAATGTATGATGCAAGTTGACACCTTTTAAACCCATGTTAATGCAAATGTTATGCTAAGTTGAACCCATTATATTTATGATGAATCTTCCCATTTATATGTCATGTTATGAGAACGAATTACGTGGGAAACGATGGGGTTAATATGCATGTTAATAAAATTATGTGAAGTTGGTGAATGGACATAATTGGGAATTTACCTATTAAGTTAGGTCTACCCATATTATGGAATTGGGAATTTACCTATTAAGTTAGGTCTACCCATATTATGGAATTGGGAATTTACCTATTGAGTTAGGTCTACCCATATTCTTGAAAACTTAAATATGAACATGGATAATTAATACAAATTATGGGGGTGATTAATTAGGTGTAATTAATCGACTAAGACACGAGGTTGGACCCTTTTGTAGCGGAAGTCTGCCCGGAACCAACCGGCATATCCAGCAGCTACAAATGATTGGCCCAATGTGAGAGGTCTTAGTCATAAACTAAATAAGTGATAGTTGTAAAGACACGAGGTTAGACTCTTTTATGGTGTAAAACTGCCCGGAACCAACCGGCATATCCAGTGGCCATAAATGCTAGTCTAATGTGAGAGGTCTTTATAAAGTCACGGTCTTAATTAATTAAGAAACACTTAACCATATTAGCATGTAGAGGGACATGAGGGGTTAAGTGGGTGCCTTGGGTGGCATGTGGAAATCTAGTGGTTGCCTTGGGTGGCAATAGAAAATACGATTAGAATACTTAACCAAAGTGGACACATGTAATTAAACATGATTAAAGGGTTAAGTGGGATACACTAGAAAAAGGGACAAGCTTAGGTGGGTAGCTTGTGGGGGCCCATTTCAACCAGTACCCCAATACGTATCTTTGTGGGCTCGACCCATGTCGAGGACGGGACACGCGTACTGGGCTTGACTATAAGAGGCAAAACGGGTTAGCGGTGGCAATGCAAGTCCAACGGGCTTCATATGCGTGTGTGGGCCCGGGCTGGTAGGTAAGCCGTTGTTGCATCGTGTAGGTATAAGCCGTGCACCGTTGATAGTATCGGGTTGCCACTTTGGGGAATGATACACCCCACTGTGGGGCCCAGCACGGGTATCTACGTTAGGGAGCCGATCACATGGGGGTAGTGGGTACACCTAGTGGAGATAGGGGCAGACGGCACCTATGTAGTCAGCTAGGGGTACAAAAAACTACTGTTAAGATTACTAAGTACACTTAGTGGGATCAACCTTTAAGTTAGGAATGACTGGTGTGGTGCAGTGTAGTAATTATCCTTGGGTGGGTAGATGCGTCGTTACCGTTATCTTAGTTAATTCTAAGTCTAGTTGACTGCTTAGTGTAGTCATTTATCCCCAGTCGTACCGTACCAGGTTTATATCATACCCTAATTACTTTAGTAATTGTATTGTTAAGATTATAGGACTCGCTCAGACTTATGTCTGACCCCGTTGTTTTTATCTTTTTCCCAACCCTTAGGTTATCAGAGTGGGCCTAGCACTAGTGGGCTTTGATCGGATTGCTTTATCTATCTTTTGGAGCTTGGACCGTGATGTAAAGCTCAGTTTATCTTTTCTTTTATGGCTATTAGTTATGTAGTGGGATTATGTACTTTTATTTATCAGGATGGATATAATGTACTTGACTCTTGTTTATGGTTTTATGATGTAACCAAACATGTTTTACTTTTCGCTGCAATGAAATGACCTTTTAAATTTTCAAGTATTACTTATATCTGTCTTGTTGTAATTTTTCTGTTCTATATTCACTTAAAATACTCCACTGAAACTAAGGCATTCCCTTAGTGAGTGACCTTAGCGGGTGTGGGGTGTTACAGGTATGATCGAAAAGAAATGGTTTTAAAGATTTTTCAAAGTGGGTATAATCCCTTCTTGGACCTTAGAAACGATGTCGGTAATGAGTGCACGCATTATCGACGTTTATTCTGAAGCGTTTAAGTGGGGGAGACCACTTCGTACTTTCATTACTAGTTTGAAAATAATTTTAAATTTAATTCCATATGATATAAATTTTATATAAAGGTATTAGGATATGTTATTTAAAGTTGAAATTTAAATTTAACATGCTTTGAAAAATTTCTATGTTTTGGTAATTAAGAGTTTGGATTTAATATTTTTGGGTATCGTTTCTATAAAATCTTTATAAAAATATGTTATTTTAAACTTGGTTTTAAATTCGGAATCAAAGTATTTAAGTTCATCTTAACTTATAATATCGCCTTAAGTACTAAGGTAACTCTATTCGTGAAAATGTCAGACTTTGAAACCTCAAAATGGATTCAAGTGCTGAGTTAAGGGAAACCCTCATCTAAACACATAGATTTAGACGACAATTAAGTTAAATAAGCTACAAATTTAGATGATATAGGTGTTAAATAAAGTTGATTTGGGAAAATCGAATAATAAATGGCTGAAAAAAAAGAAATTTGAGTTACTTAAACAATAATAATCGGCAATAATCCTAGTTTATAGACCTAGTATCTGATCAAATAAACGAGGCATTTATATAAATTGGGAATTATAAGAGAATCTGAAATGAGTTTTAAATATAAACTTGAGTTGAGGCTGGATTGAATTAATGAAATCAACTTAAGAAATTTAATATGTTGATTCAGAATTTAATAGACACTTGGGTTAAGTAAATAAAACTCGATCCATGATAACGATTAACGAGTAAGTATGTAAATGAACGAGATAAATTAGAATAGTTTACATGAAAACCGTAACTGAGCTTCCCCATTGCTATGGATTTAAGGTTAACTAATTTTGGAACGAGGAATTGAAATAAACTTGAAATTTAAAATATGAAATAAGGTGTTAGAAATATAAAACCAAAGTTTAGTTATTAAACTAGAATATGAAAAAATCTGGAATTAAGTCGATTCAATTTAGTCAAATGAATTAAACCAAATGGAAGTAACTCGGGAAATTAGAATTTGCTGACTCGGAATCTAAATACAAATGAAGATGATGTGAGAATGAGTTTGAATAATTAGAATAAACAAGTCTGAATAAAGTCAAGTAAAAGGCTAACTGAGTATGGAAAAAGAGTGATTTCCAATGGAATATAAATGAATAGTACTAAGTAATGAAATTTGGCAAATCAATCCATGTAAATGAATTTAGAGTTCAATAGATTCGAGTGGCTGGAAAGTTAAAATGAATTTTAAATTTTAACTAGAAGTAATACTTGAAATGAAACGGAAAAAATGATTAGAGAATATATCAAAGTGAGATAAGGAATTGAGTGTGAAATTCATTTCTCGACTAATGAAGTGAATGAAAATAATTAAGTGAATGAACAAGAATAAATGAAATGGATGAATTATAAATGGAATTATAATAGGGTGGATGAAGTGCAATATAAGTAAATAAGATAAAATACATTTAATATAAGTGGAATGAACTCGAATTTATAAGCAGTAAAAGGTAAATCATATTATGAGCAAAATGAAGTGATAATCCTTTTAGATGATAAAGCCTTGCTTAAGTTTTGGAGTTCGATGGTTTAAACTCCAAATTTAATAAGTTTTGACATTATGCGTAAATTTGAAATAGTCGATAAGCTGAAACTGAAATGATCATAACTTTTGAATGGATGATCGAAATTTAACAATACCGGACTTTTTGGAAACATAGGAAACTGAACTAAAACTTTTGTTAATGGAGCCCTGTCTAATTTTCAGGTTTATTAGGTTGAAATCCAAGCATTAGTTGTAGTTCAGCGCACAGAAAGTAAAAATCTGAAGCGGATACCAATATTGTTTTGACCATAACTTCCTAATGGAACGTAGGATTTTAATGTGCGAGTACAATTCAGAAAGGCCAGAATGTAAACTAAAACTTTTCCTTTATATGCTAGGTAAATTTTTGATGTTTAAGGGGTTAAAAACTGGGTTGAACAACTCAGACCTGCATTTTTCAGTGTATGGGCTGAGGTGTTCGCCTTCACTAAAATGAGCATAACTTTTGAATGAATTATCCGAATTCGATGAATCCGGACAATTTCGAAATCCTGAAACAAATTCTACAACCTTTTCATAGTGTGTCGTAGTCCAATTCCATCGTCTAAGGGTTGTTAAACTCAAATTTGTTCGCTGGCCTGTTATGAATATCATGGTTTTGTAGTTGAAAGGTTCAATATATGTTGTCTAAGTTGTATACAATTGCTATATATTGTATATATGCTTGAATCTCATGTGTATGCGAGTTGTAACAGGTATAAGGAGTGTGCGCTATGCTTTGGAGCTTGCTTGCGCTAAATTCTAAAAATGCTAAGGTAAGAAAAAAAAAATGCAAATAAACGCTAAAGAAAGGTATGTATTTGTGTTACAAGGTTTTGGTGGCTTTATATTTTGTTTTCCCCAACTTTGGGATGCCTCATCGAGTGATGAGATGTATATTTGAAATTTTTATATATATGTAATTTTCCGGACCTCTCCGACAAAGGAGATGCTGCGAAATTTTCCGCGATTTCGGGAGTTAGAAAAATTTATGAGTTTTACAACTATATACTTATTTTGTATATACTATTTTAAGTATGGATTTGAAATAGATATGTGCTTAATATCGTTTCATTCTCTTTTCGAGGACGAAAAGATTTTAACTAGGGGAGATTGTAACATCCCAAAATTTTCAGTATATTTAAATTTCAATTTAAATTAAATAAATTTGAATATATTAGGGATAATGAAATTTTTGTTAATTTTTATGATGGTGATTGTTTTAATTAAGTATAAATAGATTTTCAATTCTAGTTTAATTTAGAAAGGTTGTGAATTGGGATTTAATATTTGAATGATTTAATAAAAATTAAGTTGTTTAAGTTAAACTTTGAAATTCAAGTTTAAATTCAAATATCAAATTTGGGAATCTAAATACTTGAAATATATTTACAAAGTCATTAAACAGAAAATTTTAATGATAATAGTAATAAAGTAAATTTGCCTTGAGTATAAATGAAATTTTAATTTAATTATATTGGTAATGGATTGAAATTTTGAATTTAATATTGATGAAACTGAACAGAATTGAGTTATTTAAATTATAATTGAATTCAGATTTTAAAATTATAAGAATTGAATTCAGGAACTTAATGTTCGTGAAATCGATTTATAAAATTTATTCAAGTTAAAATTGCATTTAAAAGGGAATTTAATAAGTATTTAACTTGAATTAAAACAGTTAATGAAAGAATGAATATTTTATTTATTTAACTGTTTTGGCGACTGTCTCGGAATTCGACGGAACTGGCGTCATCGGAACCGGAACAATGAATTATGCTAGGATTCCAATTTGCGTTACAATCCGACTTACCGTTTGATCGTACAAGAGAAATTGTGAACGAATCATTGTAAATGGATAATTGGGTATTTCTCATATTTGGACCTTATAATTATATATAAATAAAAACCCACTTAACTCCATCAGCTCATTTTTCATTCCACATACGTTTTCTTCATCAAAACTCTTTCTTAATGGCTGAAATTAAAGGTCAAACCCTAGATCAAAAATAAAATACAACCTAAAAATCAAATCTCTCCAAAACCTAGCAAATTATATATCAAATCGAAGCTCTCGACGATACGAAGCTAAGGGTACCATTTGTTTCGAGATGCAGTGCTCGGATTTGCGGAAGTTGGCGGTCAAAGTTGCAGATTTTCGGAATCCTAAGCTAGAAATTGGGGGTTTTCAATTTAAGGGTTAATTGCGAAATTGGGTTTCTGGGTATTGTAGAGGATGTCGATACGAGTTGTTTGCAAGTGGTTGGAGGTAATATAGTGAAGTAGATTGACGGGAATTCGAGTTTTAGGGTTCGAAAACCCATTTGATCTCCACGTCGGCGGCGGAGCATGGGACCACCGGAGGTGGTGGTTCCGGTCGAGGTGGATGCGGCTTTCGACAAGCTTCGGATTGGCGGTGGTCTTGGCTCGTCTGGTGGTCGGAGCTCTCGGCAATTTGTGGTCAAAGTTGGGTGTTTTTGGGTTTATTTTCGTTGCTTTTACTGTAGCAAGCATGAGATGGAGCGGGAAGAGGAAGGTGGGGGTGGTGACGTGGCAGGATTGTTTTGGGTGAGAGTTTATGTTATTTATTTATTTTATATTGAAAATTCAAACGGTAAAACAATCATAACTTCTTCATACGACCTCGGATTGACGCGCGGTTTGTTGCGTTAGGATCGTGTCGAAATTGCGGACGTTTTGGCGCTGGCTTGGTTGCATTTGAAGACTGTGAAATTTTGGGCCTCTGTTGGACGTTCGATCCAATTAAGACCCAAAGGTGAGTGATTCTTCGCTCACGAAATACTAAATTATTCCCATATTTATCGAATTAAATTATGAAATAGTTTGGTTGCATGGTTGTGATTGGCTGTTGAATTTGTTTGCCTAAATTTGATATACCAGTGTGTTAACATGCAAATTAGATTGATGATTAGTTATTCGTTTTAAATTTAAATATCTAGTTGAAAATTAGAATCCTTATAAATCCTGGAAACAGTTGAAACTGATCAGTTGAATGCATGGTTGTGATGGATGTTTGGTTGAAATTTATTACTGAATTGAGATTGACACAGTTAATGCTCTGTATTCAGTATAGTGTATTTGCATGTTCTTTGTGACGATAAATCCCATTTACCCTTGATGTTACGGGCATCTAATAAACCCGGGGTTTATCGATAAAATAAATTAAGAACACAGAGTGAAATGATAAATCTTTGTGACCCTGATTTGGATTGAAATGATAGATCCATCCCTGAAACATCGAGAAATTAAATTTAAAAATCACTTGGCCATTGGATAGATAATTATATACAGACATCGGTTGGTTAAATGATTTTTAAATATTTGAAATTTTATTTGATAGAATTTCATTTAAAGGAATATGCCGATACTCGATAATTCAATTCTTTAAAGATTCTGAACTGGGATGTTGCTTAAAAAGGGTTAAAGGAATTTTCCAAAACAAAGGGAAATATTTAAATTGGGATTTGCGTATGATTTAAAAATCTTTTCAAATTAAGAGTTTGGATTAGAAGGAAATAAATTCTTATGGAATCTAAATTTTGGGAAATTTGGAAATCAAGGGTATCTGAGTTGTTTTAACTCAGTTTGAATATATATTTGAACTCTTGAAATCAAATAGTTGTTTTGAACGGGGTTGAAACGAGATATGGAATTAAACGAACTCCGTTGAGACCGGAGGATAGATTCAAGTATTTGAAATTTGGAAGGAAGGAAAGATTTTGATTAGAGAAATTTATTTTTAAATATATTTATGCATTTGATTCCAAATAATTATTCTTGCTTTAAATTTATTATTTACCTTTTACTTATAACTATTGTATTTTAAATAATTTTTCCTTATAATCCATTTTTCAAAATTTTCTTGTAAACCTTATTTTTAAGTATATATATAATATTTTAAATTACTGATTTATTTTAATTATTATATTCTATATATATATCTATATAATTTATTTATATAAAATTTATTATCATCATCATTATTATTAATATTATATAAACATTTAGTTACAAGTATTTTGAAATTATAAATTTCTTCCAAATGGAAATGCTTGAGTTTGAACCGCTGGTTCAAATGGAGTTGAGATAAGAATCCGTGATAATTTGAAATCTTTGAGGTAAATTGTATTCTATTTGAATATAAGTCGTTTTTGAAATATTATATGATTATAATATAATGATATGAGATATATTCTAGTTTTAGAATATAATGGGTTTTGGTATGATTATGATATGTCGATATGAAAAGTTTATTCGTTTGAATATAAATTGGATTCGAAATAGAAGATGATATTTTGATATGAAAACGAGCCTTTATAAAATATAAAAGAACCGACCGATGTAAAAGATGTAAGCGTTGGTTGTTAAAGAGACCGGAGTCGACATAAGGCATACTCTCTGTCAGTGTCGATACCACTTTGACAATTGTGAACGTTATGACGTATCCAGAATGAGTATGATGACTTGGAGGCGATTATTGAATCGAAGAAGATGAACGATGACGAAATAGCCCTGACCTTCGGGTCAGAATTGAAATGACTAAAACAGGAGTTATACCGTGACTAACTGAGGTAGCATCTTTGATCGGACACACTTCTTCGATAATATTCCTATGACTATGATGATGATGATGATTTGGGCCCATTTATGACTTTGGGAGTGTGTTCCGAGGTGGGCGGTAGTGGCTGCTATGCGTTACCACCAGTTCGGGAGTGCGATTGGTAGAATCCTACCCTGGGCATTGCCTCGAGTGCCTTGTCATATTTTTCCTTATCAAGCCCCATACGATTTTTGATTTGTATCGTACCTATGGAGTGCCCTCTGATGCTACCGTTTACGGTGGGTTTACGGTACTGTATGGACTAAGGTATTATAAACGGTGTAAGGGTAAAAATGTAATCCCGCTTACGCTATTTTCTGTATTTATACTTTACTGAGTAGACACTATCATAATAGCGTATTATACTATCTATGTATTAGTTTAACGGATCCTTGGGAGATGGAAAAATCCCGTAACATCTCTTGAGTTACTGCACCCATGACACTGATGTTATTTCTTATTTTTGGTTTGACTAATATGAGAATGATTTAGTGCTGATCCGAGTGTTTGTTGTGTTTTTTTATGCAATACGCTCGGGTTAGCAGATGTTGCAGTTAGCGAGGATTTCTTTCTTTGGAGCACGAAGGCGAAGATTTGGTATATATATATACTATATAGAATCATTCTGCTGCCATGTATGTACATCTGCTTATGTATAACTCTGATTTTATCATTGGTACGTTATAGTCATTGTATATATTTTAATTTGTTTAACTGTTACTTAATTATTATATGTTATCCTTCCGCTGTGAGATCTCTGTGTTTGTTTTCTCTTCTTTCTTCCTTTTCTTCTTTTCCCAATAACCGCCTGTATTTATGATTTGTTTGGGTCGACATATGTGGTTTATTGTCGATTTGAACGGTCAAAAATTCGGGTCGTTACTGAAGTGGAGCGGAGATCCTAGAGATAGTACATTGGAAACATAGGACAGCATTAAAAAGGTTTATCCCAGGTGCAGAGCGGATATCTCTTAATAGCTCTTTTGAGAGGTAAGCTTAGTTCTATTAAATCATTTCTATTTTAACTCTAGTTTCATCTAATTTCGGAGACGAAATTCTTTTATGTGGGGTGACTGTAAGTACTAGAAAATTTGAAACCAATTTAAAATTTACTTTTTTATTATTTAAAATTTATTTTTATGAGAATTTATGGCCAATTTTAAAAATTCGATGATCTGATGTTGTTTCCATAACATTACAAAGGAAAATTTTCAAACGATCTAATAATTCGACAAAACCAATTTTATCAGATCCATAACATCAAAAAATGGTAAGATTCCAAATTTCATAATTTTAGGAGTTAATACGTGGTCGTGCGAGAAATAACACATACCAAGTCAATCGCTAAAATTTACGTGAGAATGCAATAAAAAAATTAAATGAATGAATAAATGAACCCCAAATTCGACGAAACCTATTCTGTTCGATCCAGAATTACGTTTTAAGTTGGAATCCAAAATTTCGTGACAAACGGAATTAACGTGTGGTCGTGCGAGCAAAAGGCGCGACGTTGAACTAAAACACTTTATCTTCGATAAAACGGTATTAAGACTAAAAGGCAAAAAAAGGTGCCTTCCATCCAAAGAACTAAAGTGTTTTTCTTGTCCTCTATCTACTCTCACCACCTTACCAATCCGTGTAAGCTCCCATTTTATAAAAAAACCACTTCCTTTCTTCTTTCTTCCCTTTTCTTTCTTTTACTTCCTCCTTTAACTTTCCTTCCTCCTTCCTCCTTGCTTAGCCATGGTCGCACACTCTACCCCACCTCCACCTGACTTGCGCACTTCCCCGACCCCCATACCAATGTGTGCAGCACCTCTCCCTCCCTTCCTCGTTGCCGCATGTCTCCTTTCCTCTTTAAATCCTTACAAAATCCCATTTTTACTTCTGTTTGTAAATACCCATCCAAAGGAACCATCTTTCACCTCCTACCACCTCCAGCACTCTACGCAAGGGCCCCAGCTGCTGCGACAGCCCCTACCCAGCCTCACCAATGACCCACCTCCTTTCCCTGCTACCTGGACCACACATACCCCTCATGTTTTCTATGTATACCCAGATCCGCGAAGGAGTGTGTGTTTGGCGAGTCTGAGAACCCTGTAGCCACTAAATTCAGTCTCGTAGGCTTCAGGAAAAATTTGTATGCACCGTAAAAGTGTCATGGTAGTGTGTGAGATTCCGTTAGTCTGTTCGCGCAAAAGATTGTCATAGTGGAAACCACAGTGAGAAACTGAAACTCTCTAAAAAAGGCTTATTAAAATTAACTATTTATTAATTAATTGGTTTGAGTTGATAATGATTATTAATTGTTAATGCAAGTTTTAATGATGTTAATTAACTCATAGTATGATAAAAATATCATCTTTACTTGATATATGTGCATTTGATTGGGTATGTGACATTCAAAACACAAACAGTGTTGATTCGATTTTGGGGAAGTAATTTGTAAATTACTGATTATTGAATGTGGGAGAACACAACATCGGTAATGGAATGATAATTAATCTACACATATCCTTATTGTTTATTGAATGTGTAGAAAACCCTACATGGGTATTGGGATGATAATTAATCTACACATCCCTGAATTGTTTAATTTGCGGTTAATATGTGGATTAATGGATCCATATTATTGTTATTGACTTAAGGTTTATACAGTGAATTCGACTTTATATGTGGATTGGATGTTGTTGAGTGGTTGATTGAGTGCTATATAATACACTAATGAACAATAAGTATTATTATTGGTTCATTGGTTAAGTCTCCATCAATTAAAATTGATTTTTAATGAATATTTTAATAATATGATAATAGGCTAAAAATCAAAGTTTGAATTTGATATCCGATTTTGGACGGATACCAAGATTATAAAATATTGATGAACATTCGTAACCGGAACAAATGGATTTGGATTAATTTTCATGTAGTTGTGACTTGTTCAAGTTTTATTTTCAAAATGAATAGTAACTGATTAAGGTGAAGTTCGGTTAGCGTATGTAGGGAATACTTTAAACCAACTTCCTTTACAAAATTTTCTTATTTATGTTTATAATGAATGTCAGGAGATTTTGGAATAAAAATAAAAAATTTGAAAAATAATATTATTTTAATCATGTAAATAGTATTATAATATTGTAATATTGAAATAATTGATTTTGAGGTTGAAAAATTAAAGTATAACTTTGGAAGATTATTATATATATTTTATATAATAAATAAAACATTTTTAAAGCTATTCGGCGTAATTTGTTATATATGTCGAATTATGGTCAGAATAGAACTCGCCGTGCGGCGGTAGTTTGCGAATTTCGACCTATAACTTTAAACTGATACTCCGGGAGGTCCGAGCATCGAATTTCCCCAAAACTAGTACCTTGGGTTCGTATTGAAAATATATTTCAAACGATAATAAGAGCTTTTAAATCTAACACCTAGGTTTGAGAAATATTCAAATCAGATTTGGATAAAAACAATGTCGGAACCAATAATGGCCCGTAATTAAAATTTATTAATATAGACTATTTTTATATGAATAAAAATGGCGAAAAATGACTTTAAATTATTTGGAAAAGGATTAAACAAATTTTATACGGGTTTGAAAGATAAAACTAATTAAGTGGAAATTTGGCTATTTAAGTAATACCATTTATAATGAGTTTTTGAGAAATGTTTTGAAATCAGGATTTTTATTCGTAAATCGAATTGAGTTCTTAAGTAAACCTTTTTATAAGGTTAAAAGATGATTTTTTGACAGCCAAGGACTTAAACAAGTTAGATAATAAGATTTCAAATCTTATGAAATGAATACCGATTAATGAAGACTTAATTGGTAGATTAATAATCCGATACGAATTTATGTTTGACGCGAGTAATTTGAAAAGATCATGTTTAACCCATTTCGAATAATTATACGACGATTAAAAGTCAAAGACATTGAAGACAGTGGAAGACCAGAAATATTCACATGGAATGGATTACTGCTAATGCCTTGAAATGGTTTGCTCCCATCGAAGGGTTAAAGTGGCAGTTGTCCGGACGTACTTGTTGATTTTGCGGATGTGCAAGGGCCTCTCTTCTTAATTGGACAAGGAATAAGGTGCCTTCAGTTTCGTTCAAACCTAGAACGAACTTGTAAATGGATGGTATGTCTGACATTGTATCTCATAACATAAAGGATTAGTTGTTATTAATGATATATCTGAGATGGCGGAGAATGTATTCTATTAGGTTAACATCCTTCTTTGAAACGTATGAGCTCAAAGGTTATATTATTAATGTAAACTAATCATATTGTGAATTGACAATGTGGCATGTCAAGTGCGGCTGGTAGGTAGATCAAAGCTTTTGTTGAAAAGCAGGGCTTTGTGGTGCATTAACTCACGAGCCTCACACCTCGGTATGAGCCGAAAATGGGATGAAGGACATCAGAGAAAGGACATATGTGACGGCCCGCTCCGTACTAGCCAACATTTCCTCCGAAAGTGCGCTGTACGCATGTCCAGCTAGCACGGGACGGTCGTCAGAAGAAAAGAAAGAAGACGAATAACTAACCAAGAACCTATAGAATGTCTCACAGCGCATGGAATAAAATATAATAGTAATATAACTTGACATAAAACAGGCGAGATAGTGCATAAGCTGAAAACTAAACCATCATAGCAGCGGAAATCCAAATACAGCTTATGATCCAACATCATAATTATTACAACTTTAAAACTGTCTCTAAAGCAAAAGAAAGCAAAATAAGGAGGTGCACTACTAATGCCCAAGCAGTGACCTTCAACAACACAGGGAGAATATAAATATCATACGTGGAAGCCTCCTGCTCGTCTCCGGATCAGCTACTCGTGCATACCCAGCTAACCTGTCTCTAGTCTGCTCGTGTGAGCACCCAGAGTAATAAGAAGAGACATAAAACTCTGGGTCAGACAAAAGTCTGGTATGAGTGATAAGCAGCAAAACAGAACAATAACAGGTATACTAAACCATACATGAACCTGGACCTGCAACCAAAGAGTTAGCACTACATACCGTACAATACTCTAAGGTGCCACTAAACATAAGGTGTCAAGCTAACGGGGGAGGGGGTGTGCATGTCATAGCAAACAATCAAGCATAGCAACCATCCTCACATCACTCACTCAGTGCGTAAAGCATACGATGTCCACCGCTTCCAACCACTAGACCCATTGTAGTAGTGACGGAGTTCGACTTGTACAACTACCACCAAGCTAACCCATGGAGTCATGACAAATCTTTACAAATGACCCCACTTCATTGGTCTGTTGCCCATTAGTCGTACCTAGGCCACTATGGCCTTGAATCCGTTCACGTACCCCCTACACATAGTGATCCAAAGTCATAGACATCGACAACCCATTAGCATACGTCCCGTAGCAAAGCCCAATCATGAAGTTAACTCGTTGGTTCCCAACTGGATCCTGAGTACAAACTTCCCATTTGGACTACCTTTGCATCTCGTGTTTTGGTCTTCATCGGATTGGTCTTCATTTAGTACAAATCTCATGCCTCGCGTTCAAGCCCCTGGTTCTGTTTGTAGTCACCATACTGGTTCGGGTCGGGCTCCTCAATACGGGTCGGGTCGAGCTCCAGACTTCACGGCTCCATCTTCGGTTCGGGTCGTTTCCACCCATTGGGTCGGGTCGGTCCGAGTTCCTCAAATCCATTCGTGGTGCATCGGTTCAGGTCGTGGCTCCATCCCCGGATCGTGGAAGAGGTTCGGTGTTTCTCCAGGTGAGCAGGTCGGATCGTGCCATCATGCCAAGTTTGGATCAGTTCGTGGTCACCATTCTCGAGTGGGTCGGGTCGTGGCTCCCTCCTGCGACCCGATCCGGTCTGGGTCAAATTCCTGCTACTTTTCCAGCGACTATTTTAAGCCATTCGACGGCGTTTTCGACCAATCTAACTGTTCTAATCAATCACAAAGCATACCACATAGTCATAGCAACATATAGAAATGACCACAAACACCAAAAAAATAATTTGATAAGTTAAAACGGGTCAAACATAGCCAAAACCCCATATTTTCCCTTAAGTATGTTTAAGCAAATCTACTGATACGATTAGTAAAACTTAACCAAATTAACTAAAATTTCTAAAAGAGGCCTAAAACATCATTTTAGAATTTTACAAATTTTTCCAGAATTTAGTCCTGCAAAATTTCGTTAATTAACACCAATCTCCCTAATTAACTGCAATTAGTGCCAAAACAATGCTAATCACTCACCTTGGCCACAGATAAAACTTAGAATTGAAATAATTCTCTGTTTGGCACGAATTCCAATACACACAGCAGCCTTTGTCTTTAGTTTGATGCTATTTTGCCTTGATTTGATGTTGATTAGCCTAATCTTCAATTAGAAAGTGATTTGGAGGTGTTTTAGATGTTGGAGGCCATTGTTAGGGTTTCTATGATGTATGTGGCGGATGGAAAATGACTAAAAACCGAAATTCCTAACCTTAGCATGCGGTTTACTAATAAGGGAGTACTATATCGATATATAGAACCTTACCAGGCAAAGATTTCTGGATACTTCTTTCTTATGTCCTCCTCTGTTTCCCAAGTACAGTCTTCCTCATTCTCCTCCACTGGACTTTGACTAGTTTCACCGCCTTCCTTCGAAGCTGCTTCATATGGTTCCCAACGATACACATAGGCCTGCGGTTCCCAACCGCCTCGGGTTCAACCTCGATATCGTCCAACTGATCAGGTGAAATAGCCACACTAGGGCCGTGCACAAACTTCCTTAACTGGGAAACATGAAATACATTATGAACTCCTGTCATCTTGTCTGGTAATCCAACCTTATATGCTAAACTTCCAACTAGCTCAACAATTGGAAATGGACCAACAAATCTTGGCGCCAACTTGCCTCTTTTACCAAAATGAATTACGCTCTTTAGTGGAGAAATCTTAACAAACACTAAGTCTCCAACGGAGAATTTCAATTCTCTTCGTCTCTTATCAGCATAACTCTTCTGCCTATCTTGAGCGGCCTTCATTCGTTGTTGAACAATCTTGATCTTGTCTGAGGTTTCTCTTACTACATCCGGTCCAAGCACATACTTCTCACCGGTTTCTAACCAACATGATGGTGAGTTGCTCGGTCTTCCATACAAAGATTCGAATGGAGCCATACCAATACTAGATTGATAACTGTTATTATAGGCCAACTCTACTAGATGTAAATTGTCATCCCATGATCTACCAAAATCCAATACACAAGCTCTCAAGAGGTCTTCTAATACTCGATTCACCCTCTCTGTTTTACCGTCGGTTTGAGGATGGTACGTGGTACTGAGATGTAATTCTGATCCTAATGCCTCTTGTAAGCTTTTCCAAAACCCACTAGTAAATAATGGATCTCGGTCACTCACAATGCCCTTTGGTACTCCATGAAATCTCACTACCCGCTTCATGTATAGTTTTGCTAACTTAGCTGCCGTTCTATTTGATATGACCAGTATAAACCTTGCGCTCTTGGTCAATCGATCTACAATTACTCAAATACTATCATGACCTGATCTTGTCCTTGGTAAACCATCAATGAAATCCATTGAGACTTGTTCCCATTTCCATTCGGGAATTTCTAATGGTTGTGATAAACCACTTGGCTTCTTTTGCTCAGCTTTAACTAACTGGCAATTCATACACTTGGATATAAATTTTCCAACGTCTCTTTTCATTCCTTCCCAGTAGTAGGTCTGCTTCATGTCTCGATACATTTTGTTGCCATCGGGGTGTATAGTTAGCTTCGAGTGATGACATTCTCTAAGCAGTTCATCTCTCAATCCATTCATGTTGGGAACAACTAGTCTTCCATTCTTTCAAAGCCATCCATCTCGATCAAGCGCATACTTGTTCATCTCCTCACGGTCGATATCTGCTTCTAACTTGGAGATGATTTCTAGTAGATTAGGATCGTCCCTCTGTCTGGAACCAATCTGTTCGATCAAAGTGGGTCTGATCGTCAAACTTGCTAACATCTCTGGATCCAGTTCGCACTTTGGTCTGAAGTCGTATCCTGCGATATATTCCAATTGCTTCCATTCTAAGAACATAGCCCCTAAACTCGCATGTCTTCTACTCAATGCATCAGCTGCCGCATTGCCCTTTCCTGGCATATATGCGATATCAAAATCATATGAAGCCAAGAACTCTAACCATCTTTGCTGACAAAGATTCAAATCCTTCTGAGAGAAAAGATACTTTAATGATTTATGATCAGCAAACAACTCGAATCTTTCTCCTAAGAGATAATGTCTCCACATCTTCAATGCGAATACGATCGCTGCCAATTCCAAATCATGGGTAGGATATCTCTTGTCATGTGGCTTCAGTTGCCGACCAGCATAAGCTACGACCTACCTCCTTGCATCAATACAGCACCTAGTCCGGTACCACAAGCAATCGTGTATACCGTCATTTCTTCATTCCCTCTTGGAATGACTAACACTAGCGCACACGTCAACTTATCCTTTAGATCCTTGAATGCTTTCTCATACCTTTCGTCCCAGACGAAGGCTTGATTCTTCTTCATCAACTGAGTCAACGATGCTGCTGTCTTGAAGAAATCTTGGATAAACTTACGGTAATATCAAGTTAATCCCAAGAAACTTCTTACGTCTGTTGCATTCTTGGGCGTAGACCAATCTTGTACCGTAGCCACTTTCGCAGGATCCACGGCAATACCATTCTCTGAAACAACATGGCCCAAGAATCTCACTTCCCTCCTCCAGAAGTGACACTTAGAAAACTTTGCTTTTAGTTAGTGTTTCCTCAACACCTCCATCACTATCCTCAAATGTTCCTTGTGTTCTTCCTCCGTCCTCAAGTAAACCAAGATATCATGCACGAACACAAGAACAAACTTATTCAACTGATCTCTGAAAACTCTATTTATAAGATCCACAAAATATGCTGGGGCATTGGTCAGCCCGAATGGCATGACTAACCACTCATAAGCTCCAGACGGCGCCCGAAAGGCCGTTTTATCTATACTCTCAGCTGCCACTCTAAGCTGATGAAAACCTGTCGTGAGATCCAATTGGGAGAACACTCTTGCTCCACTCAACTGATCAAACAAATGATCTATTCGTGGAAGAGGATACTTATTCTTCCTCGTCACTTTATTTAACTCGCGGTAGTCTACACACAAACGGAGGGAACCATCCGCCTTGGTAGCAAAAACAACTGGTGCTCCCCACTCTGAAACACTCCTTTTGATAAATCCCTTCTTCAAAAGATCACTGACTTGCACCCCGAGCTCTCGCTGCTCCCTTGGCGCCATACGACGAAGAGGCATTACTATAGGTCTGGAATCTTTCACTAAATCAATACGGAACTCAATCTCTCGGTGTGGTGGAAGCCCTGTCACTTCCTCGAAGACGTCCGGATACTGGCCAATCACGGGCACATCTGACAACTCATCATGCGAGATGTCGAGGGAATTTAGAAAACTAGCCATCACCCCGTCACTAGGCAGGCTACCAAACACTACCCTCCGCCCATCATTCGCTCTAACTGTCACCAAAAAGCCCTCACAGTCTACCACCACCCCGTATCTTTGGAGCCAATCGACTCCCAAAATAATGCCATACCCAGTGAAGCCCAAAACAAAGCAATCACAAGCAAACATACATCCATGACTTGATAAGACCGCATCACGGCAAATCATACTAAGGTTTGTCAAACCACCAATCGGGTTCGTCACAACTAAAGGTCTATCGACTAACTCGGGTTCCAATCCCAACCTATCTACCAGGTCACTAGATATGAAAGAACTGGAATCTCCGGTATCAAACAAAACTCTAACAGGAACGTCATAAACAGAAAGCATACCTTGAATAACGACATTCTTTCCCTTCTCCGCTGCAGTCGGGGCATTCGACGAAGAAGGAACATCACTGATAGCATATGCTTTCACGATCTGCTTCTCTTTCAAAGGTTGTGGACACTTATCCTTTTGATGCCCAACTTGGCCACAGTTGAAGCACTTCCTGTCTACTGGCTTGGCTCGACAATTACTGGCATAATGGCCCTTCTTGCCACAGCTAAAGCACTCAACATCTTTCTTGTTCTTTTTCTTTTGGCCATCCTTGGTCTGATTCTGCTTTCTCTTATTCTGAAAACCATTCTTGCCTCCACCGCTTGCTTGCGGCTTTGGCTCCTCTGCAGATGTAACCTCAGTCTTTGACTTGGGGTAAAGACTCTCTGATCTTAAAGCTTTCCCCACAATCGATTCAAATGTCTCATTGATGTGGTTAATAAGCCTTTCCCCCTAGTATCCATCCAAACCAGTTATGAACTTCTCGTTCTTCTTCTCGGCAGTACCAATCAAAGGTAATCCATATTTTGATAGAGTATCGAATTCAGCAACATACTCTGAAACTGCCCTTCCGTTCTGCTTAAGCTCCAGAAACTTTCTAAACAATTCTAACTTCTGAGCAGCTGGGATAAACTTATCGCTAAAGCGGGCCTTAAACTGATCCCAGGTAATCTGATCCTCTGGAGTTGCTGCCTTAATAGCATTCCACCAATTCATTGCTCATCCTTGAAGCTGACGGGATGCTAGCTTCCTCTTCATCGCATCCTCAATACCCAATTCTTTGAAGATACGCTCGCAGCTATCCAACCAATCCTGAACATCCATAACCGACTCCGTTCCGTAGAACGGCTTCCCACCAAGACTAGTGTAATCCTTGTTAAGCTTAGCGAAATCGGCTCTAGGCGCCTGCACCGCTGCACCACCACCATTAGCAGTATTAGGAGCTTCTCTTTGAACATCTCTAAGCATCTCCCTCATAAAGTTAGTGAACATCGTTCTCATATCAGGGTCATTCCTATCATTATCCCTTGGCTCCGTGTTCCTCAAGTTTCGGCTCATCGTCTTATCTGTAAAGAAAACGATTAACCATCTCCATAGTGGTGCTAGTGCAGTGCGACTCCATCCTTATATACTAATGACATATATATATAGCTTTTGAAAACCAAAATATCACAAATATGCGCTCTCATATACATATATTATCTCTCCCTGATGTCTTTCCCTAGGTTAACTACGCAACCTAGAGCTCCGATACCTAGTGTGACGGCCCACTCTGTACTAGCCGACATTTCCTCCGAAAGTGCGATGTACACATGTCCAGCTAGCACAGGACGGTCGTTAGAAGAAAAGAAAGAAGACTAATAACTAACCAAGAACCTGTAGAATGTCTCACAGCGCATGGAATAAAATATAATAGTAACATAACTTGACATAAAACAGGCGAGACAGTGCATAAGCTGAAAACTAAACCATCATAGCAGCGGAAATCCAAATGCAGCTTATGATCCAACATCATAATTATTACAACTTTAAAACTATCTCTAAAGCAAAAGAAAGAAAAAGAAGGAGGTGCACTACTAATGCCCAAGCAGTGAACTTCAACAACACTGGGAGAATATAAATATCATACGTGGAAGCCTCCTGCTCGTCTCCGGATCAGCTACTCGTGCATACCCAGCTAACCTGTCTCTAGTCTGTTCGTGTGAGCACCCAGAGTAATAAGAAGAGACATAAAACTCTGGGTCAGACAAAAGTCTGGTATGAGTGATAAGCAGCAAAACAGAACAATAACAGGTACACTAAACCATACATGAACCTGGACCTGCAACCAAAGAGTTAGCACTATATACCGTACAACACTCTAAGGTGCCACTAAACATAAGGTGTCAAGCTAACGGGGGAGGGGGTGTGCATGTCATAACAAACAATCAAGCATTGCAACCATCCTCACATCACTCACTCAGTGAGTAAAGCATATGATGTCCACCGCTTCCAACCACAAGACCCATCGAAGTAGTGACGGAGTTTGACTTGTACAACTACTGCTACCACCAAGCTAACCCATGGAATCATGACTAAATCTTTACAAATGACCCCACTTCATTGGTCTATAGCCCATTAGTCGTACTTAGGCCACTGTGGCCCTGAATCCGTTCACGTTCCCCCTACACATAGTGATCCAAAGTCATAGACATCGACAACCCCTTAGCACACGTCCCGCAGCAAAGCCTAATCATTAAGTTAACTCGTTGTTTCCCAACTGGATCCTGAGTACTAACTTCCCATTTGGACTACCTTTGCATCTTGGGTTTTGGTCTTCTCCGGATCGGTCTTCATTCAGTTCAAATCTCATGCCTCACTTTCAAGCCCCCTGAATCTGTTCGCAGTCACCATACTGGTTTGGGTCGGGCTCCTCAATACGGGTCGGGTCGAGCTCTAGACTTCACGGCTCCATCTTCGGTTCGGGTCGTGTACACCCATTGGGTTGGGTCGATCCGAGTTCCTCAAATCCATTTGTGGTGCATCGGTTCGGGTCATGGCTCCATCCCCGTATCGTGGAAGAGGTTCGGTGTTTCTCCAGGTGAGCAGGTCGGATCGTGCCATCATGCCAAGTTCAGATCAGTTCGTGGTCACCATTCTCGAGTGGGTCGGGTCGTGGCTCCCTCCTGCAATCCGATCCGGTCCGGGTCAAATTCCTGCAACTTTTCCAGCGACTGTTTTACGCCATTCGACGGCGTTTTCGACCAATCTAACTGTTCTAATCAATCTCAAAGCATACCATACAGTCATAGCAACATATAGAACTGACCACAAACAACAAAACAATAATTTGATAAGTTAAAACGGATCAAACATAGCCAAAACCCCATATTTTCCCTTAAGTATGTTTAAGAAAATCTAATGATACGATTAGAAAAACTTAACCAAATGAACCCAAATTTCTAACAGAGGCCAACATCATTTTAGAATTTTACAAATTTTTCCAGAATTTAATCTTACAAAATTTCGTTAATTAACACTAATCACCCTAATTAACTGCAATTAGTGTCAAAACAATGCTAATCACTCACCTTGGCCACAAATAAAACTTAGATCTGAAATAATTCTCTGTTTGGCACGAATTCCAATAAACACAGCAGCCTTTGTCTTTAGTTTGATGCTATTTTGCCTTGATTTGATGTTGATTAGCCTAATCTTCAATTAGAAAGTGATTGAGGTGTTTTAGATGTTAGAGACCATTGTTAGGGTTTCTATGATGTATGTGGCGGATGGAAAATGACTAAAAACCGAAATTCCTAACCCTAACAGCCCTTAAATACCCCAATTCCCAAAATCCCCCAATGGGCCTAGCTGTTAATTACCCAATTAAGCCCGATTAAGCTGTTTTTAACCCTCTAAACCTTAATTCAGCCATATCTCTCAAACGATAAGTCCATTTGGCTGTTATGACCACTCTACAGAAAGAGAAACCATCATCCAAAGCTAATGGAAGCGGTTTCAGATCAAGACTCCTTTCCAATCAAAAGTTATGGTCAAAACAAGATCGTCTAGGGGCAAAACGGTCACTTAAAAATCGACAAAAATCATGAACATGGGAAATGACCCCACTAGTCGTCCTCCAAAAGTACATGACCATACGACTCACCAAGAAAAAGAAATAAATATTCTACGATCCTTCGATGTGTAGAATGCGGGTCGTTACAACATACGGCTCCTTTTTGCTAAAAGTGATACCATGGTATGAAGACTAGGCATATTTACTTATGTGGATATTGGAATCGAGGCGCCTCAGATGATGATCGACGTACTGACTAGTATGAAGGTCCGATAGAACCGGGGAACATTATTTTTAGGAGTAACCTGAACTCACTGGGAATATGTGTGGGCCAGCTGTGCTGCTCCAAGGGTCGCATGCGTGAGGTCCTAGACATCTTGCTTGAGATGGTCCGAATCGGATTAGGAAGATCTTTTGCCTTGGTTCATGATGAAATCCAGTTTCCAATATGTGACTTCACGTTTTTAGTTGTAAACCTATATGGCGACATAATAAGATGAGGTATTATGCCATCTAAGATTAATACATTTATTATTGAAATTGTTTTCAACACTTAGACACTAATAATAATATCAAATGATTTATATTTTCTCGTATCAAGCATGTTTGGACATTATAAGGTAAAACTCTATCCTCCAGTTTGCGCTTGCATTGTGTGATGGGACTTGAGTCTTATAATAGCTTCATTTTTCAAAAAGCATTATGTTGTTTGTTTTTATGCATAGACATTCATATGGAGTACACTCGTTCCGTGTTACGGCGTGGCCCCATGATATGTTGTATTATAAGATAAGTTAAGAATAACTGTAGGGTTTTTGTAACAACCCGGGTTTTAACCATTTAATTTTGTACATTTAATTTGTTTTAAATGTCGTATTAGAAATATAAATGGAAATTTATGTGGAATTTATTAATTAAACGAAGTTAAAACGTATAATTTACAATATAATTTAAAATGAGTTCGTAACTTCGCGGTAGTTCGTAATATTACGTTTGAACTTCAATTGGATATAAAGGATCCAATATAAGTCGGATTTCTTTGAAATAAGAAACATTCTGATCTATTTGATTATATCTTTCTAATGAAAGAGAAAAATTAAGATTTCAATTTATAGATTGTGAGATATGTCCAAATCAACATTTCAAATGGTTGCTATGGAATCGTTTATAAATTATAACAATTTATTTTATATATAAATCGATTTTAAATAATCTGGATGTCGTTTTATTTTGAAATATCGAGTTATAAATCTAGATATGTTTATTTTAGGAGTTTATGATTGTTGAAACCAAAAAATGGCCACAATATCAAAGATTCTCTTAGAGCACTTCACCAAACGGTATGATTTGAGTTTACGGAGCCAAAAATACAAAATAAAGAGAAAAAAGTAAAGAACAAGGAATTTTTAAAGTGCTTCGGCCTAATATCAGCCTACGTCCACTATGGTATCACTTCTCATTATCATAGTTGAGTTTACAAAGTACATTGCTTTAGACATTTCACTCATTTTATGATATTTCTCTCTTTTCCCTCTCTTTGACCTAGATTTCACTTGAATATATCGAAGGAATGGTTTGATCTCTCTACGTATGGTGGTGATTGACGAATCTCTTCAACACTTGATCACTTGAGTGATTTTCCTTGATTTCATGATGGTTTTGCATTATATCTAGGCTTTAGAGAGGATTGATGGAGATTAGAGAAGCTTAAATTGAACTTGAGTCATTTCTAGTGGAGTTTGAAGGAGATTTGATCCATTTGTTGTTGGAGGAAGATGGAATGGGCTTGGGAAGCCATTAATAGAGCTTGGAGTGCTTGAGAATGGTGGAGAAATGATTTAGACAGCCCTTCGGGTAGAAAATTTGGTCCCTTGAATGGTGGAGAAGTGGGCTATTAATAGGAGAAGTTGGTATGTTATGGCAATTCTGTAATTATGGTGTGTAGGGCTTGGGTCGTTCATAGGCGTATTTACAAAAATGCCACCGCACAGCTGTACACAGCTGACACGCATGACTAGAAAAGTGACATGCGACCAGACATGTATTTTGTGCGGTCAGGAATGTTGCACGAGTAGGTTATGTTACACGAGCAGGAAGGGGCGTGCGACCCAGAGATGTACGTGCGATCAGTTCATGCGCGAGCAATCAGGGATATATTGCACGAGCGGACTGTTGAAATAATGCACGATCGATTAATTAACAAAGAATGTACGACCCCTTTCATTTGTTACGTCTTACACATATTGTACACGTGGCACGTCATCCTTGCATGTGATTCATTACTTTACCACCGCTCATTTGTCCAGTTTTGTGATGCGAAATTACTTCTCGACATATCCATCTAGATGTTGCTGCTCGACCAGCTATTCTCTATTCGACCTATCAGCGAAGGAGCTGCTGCTCGACCGTGCCAACACGTTTGTTCCCTAATCCATGTAACATCTTCGCTGCTTACATCGTGTAACAGTTTGCCAGATATAGATGTATGCGATGCATGCTCCGTGGCCAAGATGCTTCGCCCATCAATACGGTTGCTGCTCGAACCATGGTCGGTGCTCGACCAGTGATCTTCATGCATGCTTCACTATTTATACTGCTATTATATAATATCCCCACGTAATCGTTACAACAACTCACGTGTCATGGCAAAATGAATTTTGTCTGATCTATAACAGTACTTTGCATCCGATCCAGAATGGCACTTTGTGCCCAATCCATGGCAATACGAACTTTACGCGCAAACCTAATTCATGCACTTCAATTCATATTATAGCGGCTTACACATATTTGCATAACCACATTTTATCTTCATGCAGATTGTAATCGATGTATAGGGCATGAAGCAACATGGTGCCACATGGCTTTTTCATGCATATGGATCCACCTATGATGTTATAGCCATGCCGATCTATTGCAAGCGTGTAGTGACAGAGTTGAATGGCGTACGAACGATCCGATTTGCATGACCAATCTGATATCATGATGCACGACCGATCGGTTCACTAAATGGTCGACGTATCAATTTCTGAACCACGTTAATAACTTGGTTAATATTTGCCCCTCGAAGCTTGTAATTTTTTTGCTTGTGAAAAAAGCATGCTTCAAAATGAACGTTGTTGTTGATAGCGTCGCGTTGGTGTTTGAATGCCCGATCTTTTAATTGAGCCTGAGTGCGTAGAATAGGTGAAATTAGCGATAGATTGGTCATAATCAATTTTCATCGAAACGGTCATGGCCAATTTACTACTTGTTTTATGAACTCGTTTAGCACTTGGGATTTTATTGAAGCAAAGCACACTCTCTAAAGTTTACGATGATCGTGCCTTTTTTCACTGCTACAACCTGTTCTGTAACAATAAAAACATTGCACGCTTCCGGGCTAATGTTTTGTTATCGACTGCCCACAAAGACAACAGATTAGTCGATTAAAAATTAAGTTATAGCGAATTCTATTCTGAATTGAATGAAGCATGTGTATAGAAGTGTTTTATTTAACTGTTTATAACCTATCGAATGTTATTTGTATAAACACGACATTCTAATTCGAATTCGCATTGACGCTTAAGATCAACTAATCGACAAAATCCGACTGTGGATTTCAAATGTTATTGTTTTAATCGTCTTGCATGGCAGTGTCCTATATTTCATATTTGAGAAATACATATCGGTGATTTATTTTCTGCTCCTTCTCGGAGC
The DNA here is from genome assembly GCA_030737875.1 of Allium sativum. Taxonomy (NCBI): domain Eukaryota; kingdom Viridiplantae; phylum Streptophyta; class Magnoliopsida; order Asparagales; family Amaryllidaceae; genus Allium; species Allium sativum. Next base: position 9,532,227 of record CM060912.1, read on the forward strand.
TTTGAATATTTGTGCCCTTGCTCAGAAAGGACTTTGAATTTCATGCCCCTGTCTGGGAGGTCTTTTTCCTTCACCTGGGAATTATTCTGGATGTGGGAATTTGCTTGAAGGGCTTACTAGCCGGGTCCAATTTGTTTAAAGGACGCGGCTTCGTCGGAATTAGTTTTAAGGACAAAAAATGATGCGCTGCTTATTTCACAAACCCGGTTGCCCCTTTCTCAAATTGAAAAATCGATCTTCATTAAATAATAAAACAGAAGATTTCCCAAATTGAAAATTTTCTCAAAACATTTATTTTCCTCAATTTTATAAGGCCGCGATTTCTAAATTCGATCTCTCAAATTTGTCAAAATGTTTAGATGATTTTGATTCCGTGCTATGATTGTTAATTTTATCAGGTGAGGTTTATCTTTTTCTTTTTTATTTCTATTCTGAAATTTGAAATCAATCTAATACCTTCACGAGATTAAAGTGGCGATTTTTTTTGTTTTTTTTTTCAATTTTATCAGGCGGTTTTGATCATTCTGAATTGAATCTTCGATTATAATTCTATCAGGTGATTTTCAGTTTTTAGTCGAAACCTAAATTGTCGTATAATACATCATTATCTCATTTTTTTTATTCTTGATTTTTTTGTATTATGTAGTTCTATCAAGGCGAGATGGAATTCAAAGTTCAAGTACTCATTTACAGTATCGGGTTGCTAAAAGGTACGGTGTTTTTCTTATTAAATATTGTGCTTTTGTTAATTTATAGAATGCATTGGTAATTCGTATATAGATGCCATTGGATTTTTGAATTCAACATGGATGATTGAAAATAATTATGATGGAAATGTATTATGGAAAAGATAAATGGGTCTACTATTTTTATTCGAATAACATAACAGATGTTATAGGACTAAAAAAGATAATTGGTTTTATCTATTTTAAACTGTATGATAAATGGCAATGTATAATGGAAAAGTGTTATAATGTTTATTCAAATAACATAACAGATTTTATAGGATTAAAAAAGATAATTGCTTTTATCTTTTTAAATTGTAATAAAACATTATAAAATATTGGTCTACTGTTATATAGTACTACTTTAAATATAGTGCATATATGATTTAGAAGTTCTTACATAAGGTATACAAATGATTTAAACAACAGATAGAAAAGATAAAAGCATATATGTTTTAGAAGTTCAAACATAAGTCTTTGTATTGTATGCATGAATTTTCTACTGCTTTTTATGTTAATATTTTTATTTTTTAGAAGTTCTTACATAAGATAAAAGCATATATGTTTTATGTTAATATTTGTATGTTAATATTCTTATGCATGAATTATGAACATAAGTCTTTTAATGTTTTAGAAGTTCGAACATATATGTTTTAGAAGTTCGAACATATGGTTCTACAGCTTTTTGAAGAAAGATAAATCATTTTATCTTTTATTGATAGTATTTTTAATTTACGTGAATTTAATGATGATTTTTTAATGACTGATGTTGAAACATTAGTGATGAATTTAATATCGAATTTCTAACGATTGATGATGTTATTCAGATGACTGAGCATGAGTTGTAATCTGCAATATGGTTCTACTGCCTTTTGAAGAAAGATAAATCATTTTATCTTTTACTAATAATATTTTTAAGGTCATGATATAATTTGTTATTAACAGTATATTGTCTCTAATAGATAATTTGTTATGCACTTGTTTTATATTTCAAATTTTATTGTTTTTTTTGCATCTAATAGATAATTTCTAGTCTGAATGTAATTTGTTCATGTAAAAAGTTTTGGTACTAGAAAGATAAATATGTTTATCTCTTTTATTAAATGCGATGCTTTTATCAAGAAAATACAAAATATTATATTTCTAATTAAAAATATATTTATCTATTAGTTATTAACTTAAAAATAGTGTTAAGCTATAATGCTATACATGTTTTTAAAATAATTATTTCATGCTAAAATTTAAGTAGTTTAAAAAGATAAACAAGTTTATATTTTTAAACATTTTTATACAAAAATGCATGTTACACGATAACACACACTAATAATTTAGGTATTACATTGATTGATATGCTTTAGTTACTTCTGACCAGTATTGTAATTGAATTTTCATTTTGATGTTATAGCTATTGGATCAGCCGGCCGTACACATGCTGAACTGTCTGAATAAAAAAACGAGAATACAAAATTGTGTTACATGCAAAATAGCATTAGCATGAAGTTGCAACACAAAAATTAAGCTGCAACTGTATCCCCAAAATGACAGAAATGTTTTAAATTATTCTGGAATTTTCAATTTGGCAGCCATGATGCTACTATATTTAATTCTCGTCTGCTGCATTTGGTTCTTGTCTATTGTGTTAATTGTTTTATACGCTAAGATTGTGGTGGTCTAGTTGTTTTATTGGCAAGAAGCAACATAATATGAATGTTGTAATTAGCTATTGCTACACATGTTTGAAGCTGTGTGTATTGAAATAATGTTGTTTTGAAGCATTATATTTATTTGAAGTTTTTTTTTTTTTTTTTTTTTTTTTTTTGCTTGTACTTGGTAAGCGCTTTAGTTATCTATGTGTGGCTGTGATTCACATCAACAATTTATACCTCCTACTTGCAGTATCATTTTGTCCAGACTGAAAAAAAGATATATGCATTTATCTTTTTCACAAAATATATTGCAATATATACTGTTATATTATATTCACAAAAGAAACACCAATATATATTGGAATCTAATAATATATTACACTTACACAAATAGTATGAGATTTATACAAACAATAATTTGGTGACATATCATTTATGCTGGCAACAAAACGCAATTAAGCGTTCACAAGAAATAAATTTGAGAAAGATAAATACATTTATCTTTTCATTAGTATCCCATTTTATTAGCAAGCCTAAGGCTTTCTAACAGCTTCCAAACAGTTCGAAAGCAAAATACACTATAAAAGTTCCTATATATACAATTTAGTATGAGTCTACACTTATGGTGAAAAGATACAATTTGTTATGGAAACCCTTTTGCATATTTAGACTCTATTGTGCTATCTGTTGCTGAAGAGGCAATGTTATGTGGAGACAGTGGAGAAGTTTGCTACACCAAGTATGCCTCGTATAATGTCAAAGGAAAGTACTGTCATGAGATGGCCCTTGGAATTGGCCTTGCATACATCAAGAGTCATGAAAATCGGTACAAGCAGTACATTGTTCAAGTCCTTCCGGTACATATGGACTTTTTTGCATTGGTATAAGCGGTACATTTGAAGTGAACCTGCATTCATATTCCTTTTTTGCATTGGTTTTCTATAATGATCATGCACAAAACTGGGTGGCTTATAATAATGTATCAATAAAAAAATAGCAAAGAGACACTGAATGCATGAAATGAACTGTAATTGAAATCATCTCACTATAATGGTGCTTCTAATTGAACTGATGTTTAAAACTGTTATCTAATATAAAGAAAAAGATAAATGTTTTTATCTTTTTAGTTGTTTAAGCACAAATCATCATATAAATTTCCAATTATTCCATACGCCAACAAAAACTGGTAATTAATCTCACACACCACAAAATGGAAGTAGAAAACAAATGTTATAAGATAGAAATTAACATTTAGTTTGTTGTATGTACTGACTTTAAGTTTGTTGATTGGCCTTACCTTATATCTTTTATCTTTTAGTAAAAGATAGATGCAATTATATTTTTTATCTTTTAGTAAAACCAAAATTATAAATAAACATTCAGATAAACGATAAAACCAAAATTTCATGCAAATCTGCTGCTAAATTATATGTAATGTTTAAGTAATAAACATTCAGTTGGCCTTATCTTTTATCTTTTAGTAAAAGATAGATAGATGTAATTATATTTTTGATTGGCCTTATCTTTTATCTTTTAGTAAAGATAGAAAGCAGCAGATTTTCGAAAGTAATGTTTAAGTAATAAACATTCAGTTGGCCTTATATTTTATCTTTTATCTTTTTGTAAAAGATAGATGCAATTATATTTTTGATTGGCCTTATCTTTTATCTTTTAGTAAAAGATAGATAGCAGTAGATTTTCGCAAGTAATGTTTAAGTAATAAACATTCAGTTGGCCTTATCTTTTATCTTTTAGTAAAAGATAGATGCAATTATATTTTTAATTGGCCTTATCTTTTATCTTTTACCTTTTAGTAAAAGATAGATAATAGCCGATTTTCAAAAGTAATATTTAAGTAATAAACATTCAGTTGGCCTTATCTTTTATATTATATCTTTTACTAAAGGATAGATGTAGTTATATTATTATTTTTTGAAAAGATAGATACAATTATCTTTTTTAAATCTGAAATAAAATAAGATATACTACTAAACATTTAAAATTTGTTAATTACAAAAATGTATTATCTTTTTTAAATCATCGCACATGTACAAAATGAAAGCAGAAAACGATTAGATCGGTTTTATATTTTTTAAATCTTAAATAAAATAAGATATTATATGTAAGAAATAAACATGTTAATATTTATCATTTAATAAAAGATAAAATAAGATATTCTATGTAAAAAATAAACATGTTAAAATTTATCATTTAGTAAAAGATAAAATAAGATATTCTAAGTAAATTATCTTTTATCTTTTAGTAAAAGATAGATGCAATAATCATTTTCCTAGCAAAAGAAATAGAAGCATTCACTCAAAAACTAGCACTAAAACAATTGTTATTGAAATCAGACACAACTATAACAAATGAATCACACCTGCAAAAAAAAGTAAACAAATAAATATCTATACAACACTTGTCTTAGTTAGAGTCTAATAGTATAAAATACTACATAAGAAATCATTTTCTGTCCCACTTTTTGAAAAAAGATAAAATCAATTATCTTTTACAGATATAACACACATAACCGATGACCATCCATTACATTCATCACCTATACATAAAAGAAAATTTACTTAGTTTTACGTTTAAAAGTTAAACATGGAGGCAAATTACCATATATGCATATTAGAAAAAAAAATCCACACCAAAACATAAAGATAAAATTATCTATCTTTTTGTTTAAAAGCTGAATTTATCATTTCAAACAATTTACGTGTTTTCGCACAATATAATATACATATTATATGTTTTAATATTATTATGAGTAAGTGAATTTATCATACGCTGTAACTAAGAAACTCAGACAATCATATGATTTTGATATGTTTATTATTTTAAAAAGATAAATACATTTATCTTTTTACAGAAGTTATATGTTTTCATGTAATATAATATACAAGTTTTATCATTTAGTAAAAGATAACTATAGATATGGTGTTGACAATGTCATTTAGATATTTTAGCAATAACTTTACTTGCATGAATGAAGTTCAAAAATCTAATCAAACAAAATAAAAAGACAGCTTAATATCAGTACTCAGTGAATACAAACAATTGATGAACAACTTCAATCAGTAATCATTAAATAAAAATCGCAAACTAAAGCAACTAATAAACAATAAAATGTAATCGGCAAAGGAGTATTTGCTTGTTCAGCAATAGGCAGATCCAAATCATTGCAACTCGTCAGCGTGGATTGTCTGTGTATCCATAGGTGAGACGATCTGATTTCTTCAACAAATAATCAAATTCGGCTACAAGATTTTACACGATTTTGATTTTGTACACAAATCAGCTTTGAAAAACCTAATTTTTATTTTCGTTTGAAGCTTTGAATTTGAGTACCGACAGTGATTTATCGGCTGATAGTGATTTGGGAAACTTTGGCCTGGAAAATAATTAATTGGAAAATGCCCCTATAATTTAACGTTGTGAATAGTCAATCTAAAAGTCAAAACAAATCCAAGGAAAATTGTTTGTTAAGTTTCTATTCCAATTGTTTTTTTATTTTTCTTTATTGTTTAAGCTTGATTGTGTTTTGCTTTTCGCTGTTGAGAATAAAATATCAAGCAGTGGGCCGACAGAGAGTACAACTGTTTAAAACCTTATAGATGTTGACTATACTAAACGTGAAATCCGTTTGTTGATTCAGATCTAAGTTGATGAATGAAACAAAAAACTTAAAGTTTACGAAAATTAAAGGACATTTATGTGCATTTCTATTTATGTTCATTAAGTAGGATAACTGATATAAATGAAATTCAAAGATTTTTTTTCTGTGTGTTAATGTAACAATTGTGTGAAGGATTCGAAGATGGATTCCATAATCTGCATAGTCCAAGATACAAATTAGACAATATTACACCAACAAAAATCATCACTTAAGCTTATATTCTACTGAAATTTATAAGGCATATTTTGTTTGCCTAAAATTTCATTATCGCATAAACTTTTACTTCGACATAAAGATAAAAATATTCAATTTTAATCTAAAAATACCCTAATACGTGTTAGTTTTAAATATGTATGTCCATTTCTATGTCTAAAGCTATGCAGTTTGTTGAAGAGTAGCACGTTTTTTAACCTATAATAAATTTCCATCTTTTTTTCTCCAGTGCATACCACAAATAGAATGGTACAACAAACTGAAAGGTTAATGATCATATTAGTAATGCTTCACTATTTGGAGACTGCCAATAATTCACAACATTAAGAAGTCAATGAGCTTTTGCTGCTTTTAGTGGAATAGTTGCATTAGAAGAAAATAGTGCTTAATGTAACACATAAGATTTTGCATAGAAATTTGCACATAATGTGTTTCAAAATAGATGAAATTTGCAATATTTCTTATTAGTTTTTAAATATATTTGAATACATATCCACCACCTCATTTATTTTATTGTTACTGCGGATTTTTGTTTGGGTCCGTCTATTCGTACCCCAACATTTGCTCTTCCCACCCCAGTAATTTTAAAAAAAAAAGTGTGCTGCTATTGGCACCCCAGTTTCCTCTCCTGGCCACCAAAACTAAAAGCACCCCATTTATTAACATTCTACCCTTCTGGCCATCGCAATATTAAAAAACTTAAAATGAAGAGGCCACCGCAAGTCTTAAAAAAAAAAAGGTTCCCTCTTCTCTCGTGTCACGTTGTTGATACTAATTTGAATGCTATATATATATGCAATATTTTCTTAATCGTTAAAGCTAATTTTGTTTGTTGATCGTTGGTCTACAGTCGTAGTTTGACACAAAATTTCGGTTGTTTTCAACTGTGAAGACCAATGTAGAATGACATTAAAATGGAAATCCCCTGTTCGGTTGCAAATAGATAATATCATCTTCATCATACGGTTTTTAACCACTGATGAACCATCTTGCATATATACAGATTTTTTTTTCCACAGTGCATAACCACCGTTTACTAACTCCATTTTCGGTGAGTAACCACCGAAGTCTTATTTTTTTTTTCCAGTCTCTTACAAACGAATTGGTGAAACATTCAAATATAAAAGTTAATAGTTCCTTTCATCTGTTTACAACCGTTATTTCAATTTATATTCGGTAGTTTGTAACCGAATAGTGGATTTCCATTTCTAGGTGATTTATTCGGTTGTGTACCACCGTGAATGTGATTGTTTTTCGGTTCCTTACCACAGAAAGCCGATGAAATAGGTTGAGCAATTTGTATATTTCTATTCGGCTGTGTGCATCCGAAATTTTGAATTACTCTCGGTGATTGACGGCCGAGTGAATGAATAGATTGTGGTGGCCAGAAGTGTGTAAAAAAATAATCATGTCTATTAAAATTTTTAAGGTGGCCACGAGAGGAAACTTGGGTGCGAATAGCAGCACGCAAAAAAAAAATCACCCCCCATTTTTTACTCTTGCCACCCCGTTTCTACCCAAATTACCCCTCCGTCCCAAAATCCTAAATTTCAAGAAAAAAACATGAGCAGCCTGAAAGCTATGTTGTTCCTGGGAATAACACGGTAATTAACATACCAACGCCACACACTGGCAATGTTCTGGAAGAATCCACGTGCATGAAAAGCATGGTCAAGTTGTTTTCCACATTCGCCTATAGCATGGTAATAGTTTTTTCCTCTATGCGCCTGCTATCCAACCCGATATTGCAATGATTTTTCTGTATATTCATTCCCTAAAAACTACATGGTCCAGTTTATTTCAATGGCAGCACTGAGTGCTATACTGTTTATTTCCCTGCACCCTATCGACGTTGATTTATGCTTTTTTGCCTATGGCTGGCGTTGTTGTTTAAACAACCGTGCAAGAATTGCATGATGCAGATGAAGCTAGTGCCGCTATCTAAAAATTTATTAAAGGGCATAATTGGTATTGAAATTTTAAATTATTAACCGGGAGGTGAAGAGCAATTACCGGGGTGGAAATAAACGGACCCTTTTTGTTTACCATGACTGTCCAAACACGGAGTAATTTTTAGAGGTGGTTTTTTTTTTTTTTTTTTTTTTTTTTTTTTTTTTTTGGACCTGAGCATTCCATTCCCACGTTAAAGAGGCTTAACATTCAATGTGGTGATTTTTTTTCTTTGCAAATTTATTGTTTCTAATTTTGGGCTTTAATTTTAAGTTTTTCTGCTTATTGCTTCTGTTGGTTGGTAGTTTGAATGCTTATTGCTGCTCAAATCTGCTGGCGAGATATTTCCCAATTTAACTCAAGTACCATGACTTCTTATTCATTCTTTAGATCATTATATTTTTTAATTCGAATATACATAATATTAATTTCAATAGCTATTTTCAATATTGATGTTTTGTTATTCGTCATTATGTTTGACACAAAAGCTAGAACATAATCTAAGTAAAAAATTTGTGAAATTTCTCTTTTGGCTTTTTACATTGTATGTTAAAAATTTAGGTATAAAAACTGCTTTTGGATGGTTTTTTCTTCAAATTACATGAGCAACCATAACATATAAACAGGATTATTTTACAACTAATATCATCTTTTGCAATTCAATGCTCGAACAAGCCATTCTAAATATTGTTTTCTACATTCTTTTAGACAAAATAAATTATTTTATGTTATGCCATATTGTTTTTTATTTCTGGATAAATCATACATTATGGATTCAAAACAGGGTATTGGATTTACACTGAACGAAATTACTAATCGTCATTATCAAATTATGTGGCTTATTTTTACATTGTTGTCCTTTCATATTAAAATCATGAGAATTTCTATTGAAACGAATGAGTAATATTATGTTTGGTTTCATAGAATACAATAACAACATGTTAAGGTACAAGGAACGTTTCTTCTGTTGTACATTGGACAGAAAAACATGTCATGAAGTTGGTATGGGAAAGTGTGTTGTGCACTAGTAAATCGTGGCCTGAAATTGTTATGCAACATTAAATCTCTTTCAAGTATTTTGGGTACTTGATTACTTCATTACTTGCCTTTATTTTTTCATTTGTGTTGCTCCCTTTTCTTAGGCACTTGCTTTCATAAATCTAGGCATATGCTAGCCGAAAACATTTGTTGTGGTTACTACTCTTATAATATCATGTTTTTTGTAGGATATTTTTAAAGGGTGTTAATCCTTTTCTGCTTTATTATGTATCGAAGTAGTTCTACAAGAGCAACTGCAATTTCTCTATTGGAGCAGATAGTCATTCTACAGTGGGTTTGAAGGTTGTGATCAGAATTACAATTGGTACTCCATACGATCTTTCTTATTCTTTTTCCTTTTGAACTTGCTTCTAAATGGTATGTATTTTTTTCCACCATAAAAAATGTATCATTATTATGTAACCAAATCGATATATCTGTTGCCAAATAATATTTGGATTGCTAGACTGTTGCAAATATCTAAGTTACAAATTGGATATCGAGGCAGGTGGTTTCAAACCTACCAAAAGATATGCAGACTAAAAGTTACTTTCATGTTTATTATTGTCATTTATGTTTATGTTCTATGTACATTATCTTCTCTTACTTTGAAATGGAACAAAAATATGAAATACCACGTACATCTGTCAATATGTAGGTTCTATGATGGTATTTAAATTGTGTTGCATGTTCATCAGACCATCAAAATTCAGCTGTAGAAATTATTTTCTCATCAATCCAGATTTCACAATCTGTTGTGCACTTTGGATTCATGTAGCCACATTCAGTTTAGTTCAATGCCACATAACTTGGATATAATGATTAGATCCCTATAGGAAATAGGAAATATTGTATTATTACCCTTTTTGATTTCAAGTTCAACTAGGCAATGCGTGTTCAATAATTTACTAACTAATGTTTTATGAATATTGTTGATAATCCAACACTTATATATATGTGTTCATGTGTGTCTTTGTGTGTACTATCACTAATTTTTTATCAAGAACATTCTTCTAAGGTTCAGTTGACTTAAAAAAAGATTGTATGTTAACTTGCACTACCGAATATCGCGATATTCATGTCATACGCTTATTTTCCATTGTTTCAGTTAGAGAAATAATTGCAGTGCTCCTTTTAACTTTAGTTCTATATTACACATGACATAATCATGAGCTTACCCTCTTTGATTATTTGCTCCTGAAGTCCTTACCCTTTCCACTATCATTAAAATATCCTCTTTTATTATTAGCTCTTTAGATCATTACCCTTTCCACTCTCATTTACGCAATCCTAAAGTATTTTTATTTCCGTTATTTATCAACAATGCAAATGTTTTAAGACTGCATGTTTACTCGGATTTTGTTGTTCTTTGCAACATTTATACTAGAAAATTTTACAATATTCCTCTTCGTACACTTTTGTAACATCCCATATTTTTGACCAATTTTTTTTTTTTGAATTTAATAAATTCCTGTAATCCAATATTGAAAGAGAAACAAATTTGTGGTAATTAGCAAGGATATCAACTAGAATGGAAGTAGAACGTTGATTTAGAAAACTTATAACTATTCTAATTAGATTGCATTTAATTGGACCAATTGTAAATATAAAAGTTGCTATAAAAATTAGAAAAGATGAACAAATCAAATGCTAACTATTTGGTATTGATATGGTAACCTACTAGGATCAATATAATTAAGTCGCATTTATTATAAATTAAAAATGGTTGTCACTGAATAGTAAGGTAATAAATGAAAAAAAAAATGAATGCTACAAGTAAAGCGGTGATTAATAGGTAATAAATGGTATGGTTACATGTGATAGAAATTATAAATAAGAAGGTAAAACCAACGTGAATCTAATCTTATTGTTGTTGATAACAAACATAGAATCATGTTTAATAATGGAGAGTTATAACAATTCTTCAATTACATATTCAATAGTTAATACATTGGTGACAAATTGGAAATAAGTTACAATTACTGCACAAAATTAAGTGCAATTAGGGTGAATTAATAAGGTGTTTGTATAAGATTGTTTGCAAAAGATTAATTGACTGAGTATGTGAAATCAGTTGTTTATTTAACAATAGATATATAAACGTGTTTAAATTGATAACTTATAACAATTCTTAAATTTCAATTGTACTGCTTAATTCATTTCTGATAGATTGGAAATAAATTTCAATTAATGCACATAATTATTGCATTTAAGTTGCATAAAAGTGGCAAATGTAGAAACCAGTTGTAAAATATAAGCAAATGTTATGTAGGACCAAAAGTAATGACTTATGGAATAATAAATATTATAATAAATGGGATTCAATAAAATTTAAGTTATGACAAATATAGATTGACTGCAATGAAATATTTCGTTACTGTACATTAAACGATAAATGGAAGTTAAAGATTGGTTGAATAAAAAGAATTGAAATTTAATTAAACCAATTTAGTGGAATTAAATATATATATATATATATATACTTAATGAGATATGATTATAGTTGAAACCAAACACTGTAAATCAGTGTAATAACTAACTTGAAATTTGATATGTGAATTTGTTTTAAAATTATAGTAAATGTTTAGCGATCATTTAAGTAATCAGAGTGATATATATATATATATATATATATATATATATATATATTTGAAACCTTACCTAAATCAGTTGAGATATATTTGTATGGTTAAGATGATGACTACAAAATACAAATGTAACACGCGTAAATAAATGCTAATTGGTCATATGATATTTGTGGTGTAATAAAACCAAAGTAGAAAATTCATTGTAAATTTAATTATAATCAATTGGGGCTTGTTTCTAGGTAACATACAATTGGTGAGATGGACATGGAAAGGTGTCAGAAATTTAACGTATGAATTGTCATAAATTCTAACCTAATCTTTCTATTAAGACAAATCGACTCTTTCTTTCTCCTGTATCATGGAAGAGCCGCACTTCTCTTATGCAAAAAAATAAATAAAATCAATGTTCCTCCTCTTTCAAAAATGTATAACCATTCAAAGAAAAATCCTAAATTTATGAAACTTATTTCTCTGGGTTACTTAAACCATGGTCTTCATTTCCGTTCGCGTCTTGAATGTTGCGGCACCATGCAAAGCGGAAGAGATGGAGGAGAGAAGTGGATGGGTTTGGACATAAATTGGGTTCGGTTTTGTTCAATTTCCTGTAGCATGCGTGAGGATGGTGAGTAGAAGATGGATGAGGTGGCATGATTTGTTTGGTGAGAGTTTATCTTGTTTATCTTATTTTAATTTGAGAATCCAAATGATAATCGCGTATAACTTTTTTTTACGAACTCAGTCTGACATATAGTTAATTTATTCCAATAGGATCGTATCAAAATTCTAGACAACAAGAAGTTGGTTTTGTTGAATTTGGAGACTATAAAATTTTGGGTCTATTTTGGAGTTCAAACGTGCTTGAAATCAAAAGGTGAGTGATTAAACCCACTCACGTCTGACTAAAGTATTCTAATATTAGTTAATTTAATATCATGTCATGATATGATTGTATTGTTTGCTGTTTGATAGTTATAATTGCATATTTATGTTGATTGACACCAATAATTTAATTTAATTTGAGTGCTAGTATGAATTTTTCAGTTAAGTTAAAATTTGATATAGTTGCTAGTTTAAAACCACCCAACATCTGATAACTAGTAAATTTATGTATTGTGTGAATGTAATGATGTGATGTATGGATTAATTTTGATATGTTTACATATTAATGTTTATTTATGTGAAGTTACCTGTTATTCATCTTGATTTTATATGACCAGTGTTTGTATTGATTAATCCCAACCATTTACCCTAGATGTGACGGGCATCAAATAAACCCGGGATTAATCAATAAAATGAATTAAGAACGTAGGTCGAAATGATAAATACCTATGACCCTGATTTGGATTGAAATGATATATATCATTTCCCAAGTACTAAAATTAAAATTTAAGTATCACTTGGCCATATGATAGAAAATTATATACGGACACCGGTTGGTTACATAAAATTTGTTTTAACCATGAATTTTTAAATATTGTTTATAATTTATTTATCCTTGAACTTGAACCTGGAATTTTGAAATATAAACAAAAAGGGGGAATAAAGTAAATGAAGCTAAATAAAATGAAATATAATGTAAATAGAATTTATTGAAATTGAATGATTTCACCCACCTTTGAAATTTATTATGAATCAACATTGATTTGAATTATGTATGAATTGTGAACTCGATATTTGTTATAAATTGAAATCATTGAAAATGAGAACCTGATTATGTAACTATTTGAATTAATTTGATTGAATAATGTAAATTGGAATTTTAATCGGTGGAATTATTAGAAATTGAGTTGGTTGAATTGAAGATTGAAATATGACTTCAAGTTTAATTGAAAATGTTAGAGAAACGATTCTAATTCCAACTATAGTATTTCAAAACCATTTATAAACTATTTTAATAATAATTATATTTTATAAATAAACTATTTTACTTTATTACTATTTTATTTCATAAATTATTTTAAATAAATCATTTTATAATTAACTATTTATTTTATAAATTATTCTAATATTTTAACTATAGATTTTACTAAATTTGCTAATTCTATTTTAATTTCAAACTATTTATTTTTCAACTATTTCAAATTATATATATAAACTATTTCAAATATATTTTTACTATTTTAATATTCAAATTATTTAAGTTGGAATTGTTTCAAGATTTTAATTGGTTTAAATGGAGATTTGAGTATGAATAATATTCTATTTTGAATATTGAATGATTTGGAAAATTTGATATTTTCTATATGAAGTACGAACCCCTTTGAAATGTAAAAGAACCGACCGGTGTGAAAAATGTAAACGATTGGTTATTAAAGAGACCGGGATCGGATATTGTCATACTTCTGCCAATACCGAAAAACACTTTAACAACTGTGTACGCGGTGGAGTTCCAGAAATGGTGTTGGATGGATTTGGAGGCAATTACCGGATTTGAAGAATGAGAACGATGATGGATATCCTTGACCTTCGGGTCATAATTAAAATGACTAAAATAGGGCTATACCGTGACCAAGTGGGGTTAGCTACCTCCATCGGCAACACTTCTTCCTTTATTACTATAGTCCCTCGGTTTGATTGATTTGATGCGCATCCGTGATCTTGGAGTGTTGTCCGAGGTGGGCGGTTGTTGCGGCTATGCGTTACCACCAGTCTGGGCGTGCAACTAGTATATTCACACTCTGGGCATTCCTCGTGTGCCTTGTGATATTATCCTGATTGAGCCCCCTACGATTTTGATTTGTACCGTACCTATGGAGTGCCCTCTGATAGCCACTATGCACTGTGGACTTTACGGTATCTGTATAGACTACGGTATTATAAACAATGTAAGGGTAAAAATGTAATCCCGCTTACGCTATTTTAATATGTTATATTTAACCATAGACATTATTATAATAGCGCATTGTATTATATGATATTAGTTTGACGGATCCTTAGGAGATGGAAATTCCCGTAACATCTCTTAAGTTATTGCATTCATATTATTACATGAAATTTGATTTAACTAATATGAGAATATTTTAGTTCTGATCCGAGTGTTTGTTGTGTTTCTTTTTATGCAATACGCTCGGGTCAGACCGAGTAGCAGTTAGCGAAGATTTCCTTGCTTTGAAGATACCGTTATAAAGATGAAGATGGAGCTCAACAGACTTATTAAAATTATTATTCCGCTGCAAAAATATATTGGTATGTTGTATGTTAATTTACTCTGATAATTGTTGTAGATAAAATAAAATGTACGTTATTAACAGCTTCATAAACTATTATTTATTTATTATATTTAGTCCTTCCGCTGCGAGATTCTGTATTTGTTTTGTTCTTTCTTCTTTTTCTTATTATTTTTTATCCCAATAACTATCCGTAATTTTTGATCTGTTTATGTCGACATTAAGGATCGTTGTCGATTTGAACGGTCAAAAATCCCGGATGTTACAACTTTCTTTCTGCCATTTACACTTTAATGCTTGGTGCAAGTGTGTGTTTATACCATGTATCACTTGGTTTGCCTCCTAATTATCGCATATATTTGGTTTTTTATATTAAATCTTTAACCATTATTATATGAATCATCTGCCATACAATTCTATGAAACATTTAATTTTCAATATAAATGAATTAACCGTGATGAGCTATATCTTTTCTCCGTGCCTTCCATATTTGAGGCATTAATTTTGACTCTTCTCCTTCTTAAATGGAAGAAATTGAAATTGGGGTTGCAATTCATTTTGCATTTTCATTTACAGTTAGTTAAGTTAGTGGATGCAGTTATGAGTTTTAATGGGTGTTTATTACACTGTAATTACTAGCCAACTAAATAAGAGGTTCCTTACACTGGTATTGCACAAATAGTGATGTTGCACTGAAAGAAATTTTCTTTGGGCTTCTCTGAATATATTTTATTTGTACAAAACAAATCAAAATCCGTCTATAACGCGAAGACATATCGACATGCTGAAGTCATCTAAAGTTGTATTAACAACACAACGGTTAGAAGAGAATAGTTTTGCATGAATTTTCTTTTGTGTTACATAGTCAGAGGCAAACATTGACATAATAATAAATGCTATCCTAACAGCTATTCTTCTTGAAAGCATATACTTAAACATTTTCATCATACGTGTTCACCAATTCATTCAAATAAATAAAGTGTATGCTCATCACTACTCCCTCTTTTCATGCAGGTTACAAATATGAATGCAATTACCTCCAGGCTCTTCAACATATTCCCTGACTAAGACTTTGCTTTCATCACATTCGAGCAGGGGATTCCATCAACGAGAAGACTAGCGAAGTCTTCGGCTAAACGTGCAATTTACGGACTCACGAATAATGCTTCAAATTTAAGTACGTTATCCACTTTTTGCAAAATTTCGCATTGAAACATCCTTTATAAACACTCATAGTAAATAACTTTAACAAATTACAACTTCGTACACATGCCATACAAAATAGGCTGACATCATTATAGCAGCTGATAAATCTACTACATTGACTCCATCTAAAAAATATCATCAAAAATGAATATTTAACACGTTGTATTGTAATATGTAAATCCCTAATTCTAGGTTTGTCTATATATCTTCCACGCATTGAGTCATAATATTCAAATATTATTGTGTACTATTATTTATACGATTAACTAAATTTACTAACAATAATTTACAAATTCAGTTTTGCCTAGGCTAACATGCAAAACGAATTGTTTTGCCTTAGAGAACGCACAATGCTTATTATTTTATATTACATTCAAAACTATTTGCACTAAGTATTATAAGTCAGTAGTACTCAGTAAATTATTTCTTCATTTGATGTTTTTTTCTCAGTAAAAAAATTCAATAACAAAACTAAATAATTCATATGGGACTGTATGAATCTGCAACTCGATACACACACACACATTAAAACACATATTGTGTGTATGTGTGGATTTTGTTATCTTTTTATCAGTGTTAGTGTAAAATAAATGAACTTCCTATATGATTTTGAAGGTGGATTGAGGTGTTTATATGATTTATAAATAGGACATACATTCCGATGAAAAATCAAAGATAACATTGACCTTAGTGGATCATCAATTCGTTAGCTCTGAAATGCTCACCTGAACTTTCATCAATATTAATAGGAGGCAATCATTTACCTTATTAGTTTATTTGTTCGACGATTTCTAATGATTGATTCAAGGACGAGTTTGATTAATTTTTCATTAACTTGTTTGATTCCTAAGATTTGAAGTTTAAAAATCATTTTGTGTGTTTTCTTTGCATTGTCGTTGCTTAGCCTAACTTTACTCTTATGTCAGTTCATTGTATATTGTTTCTTAAACAAAATTGTGTATTATTTATCTTTAGGGATGTATTGATGATACTAATATTTTTATGTTTTCTTTCCTACTGGAAATCTTTCTACCATATTATCGACTTGCAAAATGATTCGGTTGTGCCCAGTCAGATGTATAAGATTCACTATCAAATGCAATGATAGATTTGATTACAAAAATTACAAAATAATATCTGGAGCCTGTATGCAAAGCACGGGTTTGCACTTGCTACAAAAAAATAAAACATAGTCAAACAGAAAATCCGAACGGCATTTTATATTTTAAGTGGTTTCAAGTCCTAATAAGAAAGTAGATAAAAGTCAAACAAAATAATTAAACATTATAATTATAGATAAGTTTAGAATTTTGACCAAAGAAAATGGGACATCGTAGGAATACATTTATTATGTATCCAATGATTTAGATATACAATTATATCCAATGTCCCATTATTATCAAATGACTACTTAACTACCCTACCAAACCAATTCATTTATAATTTAACAAATTCTGGATACTACACTGTTGGTATTACTAAAATAAAATAGAGGGTTACATAAAAATATTAACCGATTTAAGAGCCATTTGTACAAATAAATCACTTTGAGAATTTGCTTTGATTTATGTAGGTCAATCAACCAATGCATATATCTTCATCATTGGAGTGATTGACGACTTCAAGTTTCAACAAAAATTCAAGCTGTTTCAAAGAGATAGCATCGTGCCATTTTGTCTCTTAGGCCCATGTTGTAACCACCGACAATTCAGGTTCTTTATCTTTTGTTTCATTCTGTCATTTGAGTATCGAAATCTCGACTTTGGTTTGATAAATTTGTTGGTTTCTTTTTAATAATTTCATGTTATCTTTTTAGAATTGCAATGTACTGGCATGTTCTAAGCATGATTGTTGTGTGCTTCCATGGTGAGCATATTTGGTTAGTTACATGATCTGCGTTATTAATTTGTTCAATTATAATTTTTATATAGCATAAATGAAAGATAAATGAATAGATATAGTTTGTATCATTGAATATGAAAATGTTAGATGGTCAGTTACATGTTTAACAGTATTAATTTGTTCAATTATAATTTTATATAGAATAACACAAAAAGAAAATTAATACATATGGTATGTACCATTGAATATGAAAATGTTTAAAGTAAATGAATTGCCTCAGCGCTAATGCATGAATGCCCAAATATATGGACAAAAAATGTGCGGAAATAGATCCGATAATGCATTTTAAATTGAATTTTGAAATGAATGCTTCCCCCTGAATTTCGCTCAAAGACGCACTTCCCTGACATTCAACTTTCGGGCTTTCTAGCATCACTCCTGTCTCAGTAGTGTTAATATTTTTACATTGTAATACTAGCTTGCGTATTTCTTAATTTACTACTCTTCAAGCCAAAAAAACTTAGACCAATGTGTAGCTTTATCCATTTGTTGGTTATCTATAGATTTTTTTTTTCCATTTATGTATAGACTTCTTTCCACAAATGGTATATATATAATATTTCACATCTTTTCCACATTTTTTTATCCTAATGTGTGTTTATATTTTTGTTGTTGGATGGTTTCAATCATCATTGAAAATAAGCATTGAGTTGGATTTCTTTAATCAACTAAAGCGCAGTAAGATACTTTTGCTTGCATTCCACTATTTTACCACAAATAAAGTCTGAATTTCCTTTTGTTCATGCCGTATAAGATAAAAAGATGAATTATGCATCTTTCACATGCTTCACCATGCATGAAAAATGATATTGGCCAATTTAGAGGACTTTTATGACATGTACATAGCATCTATTGTACAAGAATTTAAATATAAAACAAATGTGTCCAACTTATTTCATTAAGTCTCATTCCAAATTCTGAATTTTAAGGTGGTATGCGTCGATATTTACAATACAGTACCTTCACCATATAAGTATTTATATTTCTAATTAGCTCTCATATGTAAAGAGCTATTAGAAGAAATGATAATAGTCATTTGTTGACCCACCCAATCCCCTGTCATCAACGGTCAAAATTTACACTGTAGCTCGTGTAATATCAATGTCCAATTTCTATTCTTTTTTTAATATTCTGTTTATTTACTTAATATGACTACCTTCTTACTGATTCTTATTTTCCATGATTTATCTATGAAACTAATGCAGTCATGCTTCTTATTTTCCCATTATTAAATATCTACATCCGTCTGCTAATGAAAGCTTGCCCAGTTTGTTACTTTCCGTTTCGTGACTATCAGTGGATTTTGCCTTAAGCTCATCGCTGCTCTTATGGAGGAGGAGAAGTGCAAGGACAAGGATACCATCGAAGATGACTCCTTTTCTGCCATAGCTGAGGCCATTGGAGTAGAGGAATATGACCCGGAGAGGCCAGGAATTCCTGGGGCTTCTCTTCTGTCTCCTATAGCCGAGTCAACCTCCGAAGTCTCAGCCGTTCAAGTTGATAAGTCTGCTGAAGGTATTCCTACCTTTTCACCCCAATTTGTTAGAGCTAATTCAACTTTTCATCATATTATCAGACAAACGACTGAAGATCCCGTATTTTCTCCTGAATTAATAATTGTCACTTCTCGTTCTGTAGGTACCGAGCCAGTTAAAAGGGCTGATGAGCAACAAAAGACAGTCATTGGTGAGAAATCGCTGAAGAGACTCTAGAGAAACAGGATGAAGTCATTGCTGCAAAACCTGGTGAGGGGGTTGAAGGTGAAAAGAAGGAAGTCGCCGATAAAGTTCCCATGCCGTCTAACACTGAATCTCCCCAAGATGGGAATATGATAGATGCTTTGAAAGACGACGGCGGTGACGACGGGCACCAAGAGGATGCTGATGCGGTTGTGACTGGAGATTCGGGGAATAACGACAACATGACTTTGGCTGACATGAAAGCTCAAATGAATAAGATCCTAAATGTCAAGACTGAGGAAGTAGATCCCAAGAGTTTCAAGCCCCTTGCAGTAGTCCAGCCTGGGTCCAAGTTAGTTGTCAAACTTTTAGCCACGTCAATTACTGAAGAGCTCGCCAAGAAGTCTTCCACCGATCCTATTACTCCCTCTTTGGGAAAAAAGAAACCAAAGCGTGTAATGATTGAGGCCGAATAAGAAGCGAGAGATGCTCTTAAGACTGCCAAGAAGGCTAAACTTGGCCCGAAGTCCAAATGAAAGTTTGTTTTGTCTTTTTATTTTAACTTTCCATTGGTCCGCTGTTGCCGTGGCGAGTGCGGCCCTCGCATCTTTTGGTTAGTTTTCCTGTGTAAACCTGCAGTCATGAAAATAAAGTAGCGTGTTTCCCATTGTGTCAGATGCTTGCAAGTTTATAGTTTTTCTGTATCAATTCTATAATGGTTAAGACATGAACAATCACAATTGCATAATTAGCAAAAAATATAATTCACAGAGGTTGCTGACTAAGTGACTAATAACGGGGGGTGAGATGTCAATGCCCCTAATCAATCTTTAGTAGAATGCCTAGCCAACGATCATTCGAGATTGATTAAGTTCAACATTAAACTGCCCCCAGTTATTTAGTGACGTTAGGACTCTCTTTCATTGGCACTTATTCCAAGTACCTTTATACTCTCCTGTCGTATGATCAGGTTAGAGTGGATTCGAGGCAATCTTTTTGTTGTGGTGCACCTTTACGCCATCTGGACGTCGTCTTCCCGTCCTTTATACTCTCTTTCGAGTCATGAGAGTTAGAGTTAGGAACGTCGTCTTCCCGTTCCTTTTATTATTTTACGCAAACAGTCATTTTGTTTGCTCCTGCATGTATATTGACCTCATTCTTCAAGCTTGGTTTGAAGTTTAGTGTCTTATATCCGAGGAAAAACAGTCATGGAAAATAATTAAAATAGTGCATGAAAAGTAAATAACACACAATATTTTTATAGTGGTTTGGCTAAATTGTAGCCTACATCCACTTTATAATCTTTTGTTTATATTAACCAGACTTTTCTAGGCAAATCGTGCCTTTTTACATGGTTCCTAAGGCAAAAGAATACAATATAAGTTTAAATCAGATATCGCCGCAAATATCGGGCATTCCAAGCTCTAGGAATCTCTTCGCCATCGATGACCGTTAACTTGAAGGTTCCCGTATCAAGTTTCTATTGAATAGCATATGGACCTTCCCACCTCGGACCTAATTGGGTTGGAGGCGGGAAGACCCGTTTCAACACTAAGTCTCCAAGTTCAAACGTCCGGGGATGAACTTTTCGGTCATAGTAACGCGCCACCTGGCGTCTGTGCCTTGAGGCTTGCAAGTCTGCTTCATCTCTCTTTTCCTCGACCATGTCTAAGGATTCAAGGAGAAGTGCATTATTTGTCATTGGATTAGTATGTCGTTCAGTGAGAAGGAACTTTAAGCTCCACCGAAATCACCGCTTTCGACCCAAATGAAAGTGAAAAAGTGGTGTGACCTGTTGCCATCTTGAAGGTTGTCCTGTATGCCTACAAAGCTAGTGGCAATTCGTCAACCCACATGGCCTTTTCTTTCTCCAATTGCCTTTTAAGAATAGATTTGATGACCTTATTTTTCGCTTCAACTTGTCCATTTGACTGTGGGTGAGCTACCGCGGTATATCTATTATCTATCTTATACTTCTGGCAGAAGCTTCTGAACTCTGTACTGTCGAATTGGGTCCCATTGTCAGTTATGATGGTTTTCGGTATACTGAATCGAAAAATGATATTTCTAACTATGAAGTTAATCACCCTTTTTGTGGTGATCGTAGTCAGGGCTTCATCTTCTGCCCACTTCGTAAAATAGTCCACGGCCACGATTGCATACTTTGCTCCTCCCTTGGCTATTGGTAAAACTCCAATAATGTTGATTCCCCATATAGCGAATGACCATGGGCTCACCATTGACTTAAGCTGGGTCGGGGGTGCTCTGGGAACTTTGGCAAACCTCTGGCACTTATTGCAGTGTCTCGAATAATCAGCTGCATCTCTGTTTATAGTGGGCCAGAAGTAGCCATATCTCAATACCTTCTTCGCCAATGTCTGGCCCTCGGTGTAGTCTCCACATTCACCTTCGTGTACCTCCCTTAGTACATGTTTGATGTCGTCATGTGCAATACATCGAAGTAAGGGAATGGAAAATCCTTGGCGATAAAGGGTTTCGTCCTGTAAAACATACCTTGCGGCTTTACGGATCACAGCTTGTCTTTCACTCTTTTTCATGGGGAGCGTTCCGCTTTTGAGGAAGTTCTTGAGCGGTGTCATCCAGGACTCCCTTTTTGGCTCAGCTTCCAGAGCCAGATCGACTTACATTTGGTCAAAACTTGGCGAGTTCAATACCTCTATCGAAACCATTTCGGTCTCCTCTGGATTGTCGGAACTTGCCCACTTAGCCAGTTGGTCCGCCTTCTGGTTCTCTATTCTCGGTATATTAGTTACATTGTAACACTCCAGGTTGCCTAATAATTCTTCAACCTTCTTGAGATAGGTGATGAGCCGAATTCCGCTATTCTCGAATTCTTTCTGGACTTGGCAGACAACTATCTTGGAGTCACAGAATATGTCTAGTTCTGTTACTCCCAATTCCTTGGCTAGCTTTAGCCCGACAATAAGGGCTTTATACTCGGAATCATTGTTGGTGGCAGAGAATTCCAACCGCAAGGCATAGTAAATAGATCGTCCTTCAGGAGTAATTAAAACAACTCCGACGCTGGATTTTCGGTCACTCTTTGCCCCATTGGTATATAACTTCTAAGGGCTAAGTTCTAAATTCTGCTTCGAGGGGTCAACTTCATCATCCAATGCATCTTCTTCAACGATGGTGAATTCCGCTATGAAATCAGCTAGGGCCTGCCCCCTAATTGATCTTCTTGGCTGAAAATTTAAATCGAACTGGCTTAGCTCGATGTTCCACTTGAGGAGACGCCCCGACGCCTCAGGCCATTGCAACACTTGTCTAAGCGGCTGGTCGGTATATATCACAATTGGATGGGCCTGGAAGTAGTGACGGAGCTTCCGGGATGCAATTAAGAGACTATAAGCAAGATTTTCTATCTTTGGATAATTACGTTCCGTTGTTGCTAGTTTCTTGCTTACATAGTACACCGGCCTTTCGATTTTGTCTTCTTCACGCACCAAAGCTGTACTGACCGCACGAGACGACACCGCCAAATATACAAATAGATTCTCATGATCCACTAGTTTCGACAATATCGAGGGGTTTTCTAGTAGATTCAATAGATTCCGAAAAGATTCTATGCAATCAGGAGTCCATTCAAAATGTCGTTTTCCTCGTTTTATTAAGTCGAAGAAAGGAACACATTTATCCGTGGCTTTAGAAATGAATCTGCTCAATGCTGCAACCTTTCCAGCCAAACTTTGAACATATCTGATTTTTCGAGGCTCTTTTATGTTTCTAATAGCTGCTATTTGGTCGGGATTATTCTCAATCCCTCGAGAACTAACTATGAACCCGAGGAACTTCCCCAATGCAACCCCGAATGAACATTTCAGGGGGTTCAACTTCATCCCATATCGTCGTAGAATATCAAACTTCTCTGGTAGATCTCTTGTATGTTCAGAAGATCGTCTAGACTTCACAAGCATGTCATCTACATAAACCTCCATTGTTTTTCCAATCTGGTCATAGAACATTCAGTTTACCAAACGCAGGTATGTGGCTCCTGCATTCTTTAATCTGAATGGCATTACCACATAACAGTACAATCCCAAGTCTGTAATAAAGCTAGTATGCTCTTGATCGGGTATGTTCATGGGGATCTGGTTGTATCCCTGATATGCATCCATAAAGGATAGGAGTTCATGTCTCACGGTGGAGTCGACTAATTGATCAATCCTTGGGAGCGGAAAACTATCTTTTGGACAGGCCTTGTTAAGATCAGAGAAGTCAACGCAGGTTTCCCACTTCCTGTTTGATTTTTTTAATCAAGATGGGGTTTGATATCCAGTCAGGATATTTCGAATCTCTGATGAACCCGTTATTCTTTAATTTTTCAACTTCTTCCTTTAAGGCTGTTGATCTTTCTGGGCCGAGCATACGTCTTTTCTGCTTGACCGGGGGATGACTTGGGTTCAAACTTAGGGAGTGGCTCATAACCGCTGGAGAAATTCCATACATGTCTGCATGAGTCCAAGCAAGTACGTCGAGGTTTTTTTCAAAAAGTCAATTAATTTCTTCGTCTAGAAGGAATCTAAATGAGACCCAATTTTCAAGACCTTTGCTGCGTCGTCGTTATCAATTGGGATATCAACAGTCACCTCATTGGGTGTCGCCTTTCTAGCTCCTGGTTCTTCATCTTTCTTGGGGTCGATATCCTCGGGAGTTTCGTCAGGCGATTCCCTAGGCGATATAGTCTTTAGCTGCTATGCTGAATTCTCCTTTGCAGGAGAGGGGGTGTCTTTGGGGTCTATATTTAACCCTTTTAGCAACATCTTCAGTTCCGCCATGTAGCAGGCATGTCCAGTGACACGATCACCTCTCATCACTACCACTCCCGCTTCAGTGGGGAATTTCAGCAGTAGGCACTAGGGCGCGATGCAGGCCCTGAATTTAGCGAGGGTCGGTTGGCCCAAAAAGGCATTATAAGGTGAGTTGATTTCTAGAACTACAAACGGGAGGATCCTCACTCTTCGGTGATCTTCATGTCCCAACGTCACTGACAACTCTACATATCCCATTGGAGCTGTCGAGGCTCCATTGAAGCCCCGTATCCATCCCTCACAAGGCTTCAAATCTTTTGGTTCAAGTTTCATCTGATCGAATGCTTTTTTGAAGAGGATATTGACTGAACTCCCATTATCTACCAGCACCTTGTGAACTAGAGTGGGGCCGATAGTAGTGGTGATGACTAATGGGTCCACGGTTGGTGATTAAACTCCAACATCATCTCTGTTACGAAATACAACATCATATGACATTGTTTTCTGTTGCTTGATCGGGGTGGAATCTTCGAAGTTGTCACATTCTCCCACTTCAAAGTGTTTGGCTGCATTCATGTATTGGTCCATTGCCCTGAAGATATGGTGAGTGGGATGGGGCCCCCTACTATGGTGTTGATGACAATTCCTTTCCCTTTTTGTTGAGCTGTGGGTTTAGGAGCAGATTGGTTCAGGTTTGGGGCTTGTCCCCCTTGCCCCATGTCTCTTTGAGAAACTTCATACTCGTCTAGCTTTCCTTCCCAGAGCAATTTCTCAATAACGTCCCTTAAGTGACGTCATTCATTCGTGGTATGTCCATGAGTTCCATGAAACAAGCAGAATTTCCCAGTTGCGATCTCTTTCTCAGTAGAGTTTCTGGGTGGCGATTTCTTGTATTGAAGGACGTTATATGTATCCAGATAGATGTTTTCCAATGTGTCATTTAATGGCGAGTAATTTTCAAAGGTTTGGAGTCGAGGTCTTTTTCCTCGGTTACTGTTTCTCTTATTGCCGTTCCCACTCCTGTTGTTACTTCCTTCGTTTTTGTTGCCAACATTTGCCTCGACTTTCCCCGAACTATCGTCGGACTGTTTCACAGCGACATTGCTTTGAATATCTTCTTTCGAGGCACCATCAGATTTTCTTTTTCGGCTAGCATATATTTCTTCTCTTCGCAGGCGTATGTTGGCCTTTTCATAGAACGCCTCCCTTGTCAGCAGTGGCTTTCCAGCTAAGTATCCCCCGAATTCCGTGTTTGGATCAACTCCGTCTATTAAAGCCATCAAAATGGTTGGTTCGTGGGGATCACTTATCTCAGTGACGACCAAGTTGAAGAGATCTAAGTATGATTTCAGAGATTCTCCTGGTGTCTGCTTGATTCGGGACAACTCAATAACATTCTTGGCTTTCCGGGCATGAAGTCGGAACTGATTCATAAAGCGCTCACTTAGTTCTTTAAAGCTCGATACTGATCGTGGGGGAAGGAGAGTGAACCACATTAACGCAACATCTTCTAAATATATCGGGAAGGCCTTGCACTTCACGGCGTCAGGTGCTGCCGTGGCATTCATATACCATGCATACCTCATCAAATGTTGTCTCGGATCTGTTCTCCCAGCATATCGGTCCATCTGTGAAAATTAAACCATCGAGGGAATTGAAAGTCCAAGATATCACCGGTGAATGGGGTGTGACTATGCTCGATACCCAATCTTCATTGGTATAACGCCTACTATCGGCCATGATCTGGCGCATCATCACTTCTACTTCGGCGTTTGTCAAGGTATGCTCAGGTTCTACACTTCTATCTCTTAGAATGTTTCCAGCGCCTATGTCAGGCGACATTCTTTGGTTTCGATCTACTGCTGAATCTCCCCGCCTTCTGCGATCCCGGTCATTCACGGGACGAGTTGGCTGCAAGGGCTGATTCTGAATAGGATTAGAAGTAATAGGACTGCTAGGAAAAACACGTGACCTTCACATTGGTAGCGGTGTTAGTTCTCTTGAATTCAGACCATCGGGTCCCAAGGCATGAGCCATGTCTTCACGGGGTTCCCAATGATCCAAATGTCAGCTATTCCAGATTCTCGGGTCTTTCAAGCGGTCTCCTCTGATGAGGGTGTTCTTCGTCTGAAGATGACGAATGATCCAAGATAGGATGATGAGACGAAGAAGGCACTCTTGGACAACGAAGCTCACTTATCTCCCTGCTCATAGCCTTCATGTTTTCACGCATGAGAATGCTATCCTGTTTATGGGCTTCAAGAGCATCCCTGTTACTCTCCAGCATATCAAGCAAACACGAGAAATCTCGGTCGGTGACAAGTGCATTGGGAGTGGGCTGATGCTCAATTGGCACGGGCGGTATCAGAGCATTTGTAGGGGCTCGAGTAGAGTTTCCAGCCTCAACTACATTCGGTTCGGATCGGCCCGAAGTTGTTGCAGCGGTTCGGATCGGAGGGGAACGAGCAGCAGTGTTCAAGGAACCGGATCGGATTAGGGTTTCATCGCCGGTTCGGTTCAGGGATTGATGATCAGGTCGGTTCGGAGATGTCCTGCCAGATCGGTTAGCTCCTGAACTTTGTCCCCTTGATCTTGTAATGACCATAGCTTGCTGATCTTCACCGATTTCACTTTCCCGCGTGTTCTGCACTTCTTTTCCTTTTCCTTTGGTCATAGTATTCGATTTGTTAAGACCATTTTTGAAGAGAATCTTAGAGATATTGACTGTCTAGACTATCTTCTTCGGATATACGAACCCAAATAGTAGAATGGTAGCCTAAAATGTAGAGAATTTGAATCTTCTCGGTGAAAGAATAAAAAATGTTAGATCCGAAAATGGTTCTAACACCCAAACAAACGATAATCTAACTGAAATGAAAACAAAAAGCAGAGATAACACACGATTTATAGTGGTTCGACGCTAAAGAGCCTACGTCCACTTTATACTTTGTTGCTGAATGATTCAAGTACAAGAACAATGATGATTATCACTCAATCTCACTTTTACAATAGATAATTTCACTCAATCTTTGTGGATTTATGCTCCAAGTTACGATGATAATATGAGTAAGCTGATGAAATTCGGTTGCAAAGAGAGTTTGAGTTCAGATTTTTCCAAAAGATCCTTCAAATGATGCTTGGTGGTGTATTTATAGGTGGAAATTCTCTCTGGAATGGCCCTAGTTCGGATACACGTGGCAGGCAACCCGCTCGGTGCGGTAGTGGGAGCTTAGGAGATGATGCCAACGCAGAACAGTCATGGGTGAACGTGGGATGATGGATGGTTAACCGCTCCGACTTTTCAGGAAATCATGTATTATAACCACTACAGCTTCTGGCTTTTGGGTCGGATTGCATATTGGGGGGTCCGGGTCGGAGGAGTCCGAACCGATCTGGTCGTGCTCTCCATTTATCACTTCCTAAACATCTTGCTTCAAAGCAAACACGATTGGTTTGGGGATCTCCGAACCGAACCGACTTCCTGGTGCCTCCCCACCCTTACGATCCTATATGTAAAGCAATCCATTGGCTTTGTGTAGCCCGATCACAAAGCGGGCTAACAATTATTAATGGAAACTGATCATATGTGTAAATTGAAAATGTGGCATGCTGAATGTTGCTGCTAGATAGATCAAAGATTTTGTTGAAAAGCAGGGCTTTGTTGTGCATTAACGCGCGATCTTCACACCTCGATATGAGCCGAAAACGGGATGAAGGACAACAAAGAAAGGACATATGTTTCCTTTTATCTAAAAGTGATGCCATGATATGGAGCCTAGGCATATTTACTTATGTGAATGTTGGAATTGAGGCGCCTCAAATGATGGTCGACATACTGACCAGTACGAAGGTCTGATAGGACAGGGGAACGTTATGGTCAGGAGTAACCCGAACTCACCGAGAATTGTGGGTCGGCTTAGCCGCTCTAAGGGTCACATGCGTGTAGTCCTGGACATCATTCTAGAGATGGTACGAATCAGATAAGGAATATCCTTTGCCATAGTTCATGATGGAATCCAATTTCCAATACGTAACTTCATAATTTTAGTTGTAAACCTATATGGCAACATAATATGATGGGGTATTATGCCGTCTAAGATTAATACATTTATTTTTGAAATTGTTTTTAGCACTTAGACACGAATGATAATATCAAATGATTAAGATTTTCTCGTATCAAGCATGTTTGGCCATTATAAGGTGAAACTCTATCCTTCGGTTTGTGCTTGCATTGTGTGATGGGACTTGAGTCTTATAATGGATTCATTCTTCAAAAAGCACTGTGTTGTTTATTTTTATGCACAAGCATTCGTGCGGAATAAACCCATTCCATGTTACATGGCATGGTCCCGTGATATGCTTTATTTTGAGATAAATTAAAAATAACTGTAGGGTTTCTCATACCAGTCCCATAACTGACTCGTAGTTTATTTTTCCCTTGCAGACTCAGGTGCCCATATTTATATACGGGCAGCCTAATTCCTAGGTATTAGCTTGTAACTTTTTGGATGTGTATTGAAGCTTTGGAAGCTAGTTTTGGACTTGTGCTGGAGCAACATTGGATGTTTCATTTGGACTGTCCTAGACTTTGTTATGATTGACTACCTTTTATTCTGTAATGTATCTGTTTACATATTGAACCATTATGTATAATTATTATGATCTTGTGTTATGTTATAAACTCTGGTGATTCCGCTGCTGCAATCTGATGTACATTATGTATTGTAATGTAATATTTATCTTCTGTTGTTATGTTTGTGTGTTATTTTCCAATGATTATCCTTTCTTCCACGGATTGGGAGTTTGGGTCATCAAACCTGGTATAAGAGTTGAGGGTTAACCTTAGTTCTAGAGTATAACATATTAAATGACTCATTAGAGATAGAATCAATAGGATTCTAGGATGAATAACTCATTGGAGATAGGATTAATAATATCCTAGAATGAGTACAGTGGAGTAATCTACCCTTAGTAAACACATTTCTAGGAAAATATATGCTTGTTTTACGGCCTTTATGCTCTTATCATTTCCTTAAGATATCTTTTCTTTTGGCCTGGCTCTTTTCTTACTATTTGCAGATATAGTAGAAAACGAGTGGTAGAGGTGGAAGAGGAAGAGGAAGAGGTAATGCTGCAGTCTAGCAAACAAATGAGCCAGTTGTACCCCCATACACTACAACAAAAACCACTTTTCGTAACAGGTAATATCTGTTGTAGTAGACCAGTTGCAACAAGCCCGCGCCTGTTGGTATAGTCGGAGTTGTAAAAAGTCTTGCAACATTTTCCTCCTGTTGCAATAAGATGTTGCGGTATAATTTTTTGCAACAAGCATTTGCTGTTGCAACTGATTCTTTTGCAACAACAAATGACAGTTGCAAAATATTCTTATAGATTTTCTGAGGCATGTTGCAAAAGAATTTTTCACAACTGTTTTTGTCCTTTGCAATTGAATCTTTTACAAAATGTTTTGCAATTTCAAGTATTATATAATCATGATTTCATAAATTAAAATACATACGATTTAAATAACAGCTCAAAGATAATACTGCACTAAAATATTTCATTAAATATTCACTAAAGATTAAATTTTATTACAATATCTATAAATTCACGCAAAAACAATATGTTGACGAAGATGGTTACAAATATGTATCAACATTTGTCTTCAAGATTACAAATTATTTTCAATATAAATTGACCAAAAACATAGCAACACAAGCATTAACCATAGAATCATTCCTCTCCCACATCCAAATTCAATGACACAAATTCTATATCCCTATCAACTTGCATTTCAATCTAATGCATTATGTCTTTCATCCACTCGCCGCGTTTTAAGCTATCATCAAACAAAGCCACTGATGCACTCGCTTCAGCATACCTGCTAATGTTATACTTGCTGCAAAATCATGAAAACAAATACTTCATCCCCTGCTGTGAAAATATCTTGCTGCCAATGTTATACCTGCCAACAGTAAGAAATGAAATAAAATAAAAATAAGTTACTTTTGTTTGGGGATCCATATAAATAAATCAGAAGGGAGATAACAATCAAACAATGAGCTAGTGTATTATTATTATTATTTATCACAGTTTCCTCTTTATTTAGACAAAGCAAAGATGAGAAATTACATATCAAGAAGTGCTTGTCTAATTCAAACCTCATCAATATGCATGAATTATAACAGCCATGTAATACGTCAATACAGTGAGTACCAGTTAGTTGCACCGCCAACTCTTGGCATTGCAGAGCCTTTAGTTTCAGAATCCACCTTATAAGTTGCACCACACTTGGCCTTTACCATCCACTCTTGGCATTGCCTTCATTTTCTTTTGAGGATGCTCAAAACTCTGCAGACCCCCCAAACTCATAAAGAAGCAACCCATAGGAAATGGAGCATAAGAATTCATGCATCTTTGTTTTACAGTTTTAACATCATCAACAAGCACAAAATGACCATATGAATCTACACCCTAGAAAAAAGGCACTTTTCCATCTGCGTCCTGAAATTAAAACAAGAAAAATACAATATAACCTTTTTTGAAGTAAGTATATTGTATGTACACTCACAGCTGCAACTAAGGCGAATTTGGATGAGTTGTCGAGTAGAACAAATGCAAAATTGCCCTTCAAATCTCTCATAACTTGAGCTGTAGAGTAAGGTCGTCTTTCTCTTGATGTTTTATATGCTTATATTATGATGATCGCTTCATTCACACATTTGTTCAGGCCATATTGTTGCTTCAATAGGGTAAAAATTTTGAAGTGTCCTTGGCATATGCAAAATATGTCATCCTTGGCAGCAAACAATCTGCAAATTACCTTTGCAAAATATAGCTGAATTAAGTAATACAATATGCAAGATCTGTAACTTAGTCATCAAACTATGCATTCAATGATCAGTTCACAATGATCAATGAACTAATACAGCCAATGAAGTATTGTTATATACTTAATCACTTTTGATAATAGAATACGAATCATAATAGTGATAATAAATCATCTTATACCATTTTCAACAAAACATTATGTAACTCTTAGGGATAATTAAAATCATACCTTGGCAGAAAGATGTTGCACCATTAAAGGTGGATATGTAATTTAATCTTTATTCTTATCTTCAATCATAACAGCAATATGTAGATTCATGCCATCATCAAAATTTTGCGAGGAAAACCAGCATACCATAATACAAACATGTTATATGTGTCAATGTGTAAATTTCTGCAAATATTGAATGCATATATGATGTTAGCATATTACAATGGTTTTATGCATAATCATCAAAACTACTACACTATATCACCTTCCCTCCTCATCAAACCAGAGTACACCTCACCAACAATTCCCTTCAGCCAACCAAATCATGTATACATCCACCACCAACATTAACGTCACTAGAGTCCCTCAACAACTAGATATTCAGAAAGCCAGTTTACGTATGTTGCATTTGGGCATTCCTCTTAGTACTTGTACTTTGAGAAAGTCATATTATGGCATAAGATTTCAATTTGTAATGCAAGCTTTTAAGGTTCCTAATTTTCATCACCATAAGATTTCAGACATTATTACACAGCTTACTACTCCAAAAAAAGATTTCTAATCAGCTGATCAAAATAATAGACACTTGCTTAGTTACTACAGTATGGCTTATATGTTCAGAACGAAATTAGATCTTATTTAATGGTAAAGCATTACAATTTTCAGTGAGAACTGAGCTTGTACAACTGGAAATTAACACATTGTTGTCTCGCAAAAAAGAGGAAAACTTATAAAATAATATTACAATAATAGCTATCCCAATTTAAACTGATATATGCTAGTAGTTCACATCAAAATAGGGAGATAAAAAACCATACACGTTTCCCTAATTTTTGAAGTTGGTTTCTCTTTTGTCCTTCTCGAAAGGTTCCTTCCTCCGCTGTTCCTTGTGATTCTGCTCGGTTATTTAGCTTTTGCCGTAGCATTCGATTATGGTGGATCTGGCCCCTTTTTCGGGTTTGTGGCTTATGGCAATTTTTGTGGTTTTCATTTGTCGTTCTTTCAAATCTGCGAGGCTGTTTCTTAGGCTTCTTAAATTCGCATCTCTATCGCATCCACTAACCGCTCGTATATTCTTCTAAAAATTGGCTCCTCACTCTCCATGAAAGGGAACCTAAGGGTATTCATACAATTTGCCATACTTGCC
Source organism: Allium sativum (assembly GCA_030737875.1). Classification (NCBI taxonomy): domain Eukaryota; kingdom Viridiplantae; phylum Streptophyta; class Magnoliopsida; order Asparagales; family Amaryllidaceae; genus Allium; species Allium sativum. Next base: position 9,564,984 of record CM060912.1, read on the forward strand.
TTAACAGTGTCAACTTGAGAGGATGTGGAACACAAGGAGCGAAGCAGGGGTGGCCTGACTCCATTGGTTGCTGCGTGCTTCTTATACAATTACTTCTCTCTCATTCCAATCTGCTGGGTAAGCGATTTGTGATTCGTGATTTTTTAATTTTAGGGATCGATTTTAGGGATTTTCGATTTAATGAGGTTTCAAATTTAGGTTTAATGACGAAGAGGTGGGCGGTGAACCAGAAATGAGTGCGGGATCTGAAATTTTAGGATGCCGCCTTTTTTAACCTAGTTTGTAGATCGCAAGTTTAACAAGTTTAACGCAGGTTTTGATTTTTTTTTCTAACTGTGAATAAGAAACATGAAGTATCATTTATAATTATTAAACACTAAATAATAAAAATACTTACAAATATTAATTATCAAATTTAATAATGTTTAATTATCAGTAGTTTTACTTCTTAATTATAATTGAATATTACTTGCTAAATACAATATATGATGAATATTTATTAATTATTTAATATTTGTTGTTAATTAGAATTATTAAATGTAATTGTTAAATATAATTTACACACTATTAATAACAATCATGATAAATTATTAAAGTACTAATTCATTTCAATTAATTATTATTATTTAATACTTAACAAATAATAACTAAATATTACTTATTGCTTCATATTTTTGTATTTAATAGTAATTATGCTTACCAAATGTGGGGAAGAAAATAATATTTAAAAGTCTGTTTTTCGCAATAGTTATTAATTATAGCCATAAACTATTGATTAATTCATAAAAATACCTCTGTCAAACACAAATTATAAATTAATTTATACAAGAAATTATTATTAACTATTATTACTCCTTAACAGTAACATTAATCAATTACCATTTATTTATTTATTATGAATATATTAATTATTTAACTATTTATTATTTATTTATTTATTTAATATTTAAACATACTCATATTTCAAATTAATTATTAATTATTATCCATTAGTTTTTATTATTAATTTATTGTAATTTAATAGTTATTTTTCTATTTTACTATTTTTAAATGTTAATTATTATTAATTATTATTAATTAATTATCAGTTATAAATATCACTTTATAATAATTAAATTTTATCATTAATTAATAATTATTAAATATTAATTTTAATTATTATATAATTACTAGTTGTTAATCATTTAATAGTAACTCTTTAAAATTAATTATTAGAAGTTAATCATTAAAAGCTTATACATATTTTTAGTATGTTTTCCGCAACTGGCTTTACCAGTTGTAAAAAAAAATAGTTACTGCAAATGGCGAAAACAGTTGATAAAGATATTTATTCGCAACTACCTAGGTAGCGGAGTTGCAAATAATATGTTTTTGCAACTGTTATGGAAGCACAGTTGCTAAACGTATGTTTTGCAATAGGAAGGGAAGCGTCGTTGCTAAAAATATGTCTTTCGCAATAGAAAGAAATATTAGAATTTGGAAGGGGTACCATTCTTGGGCAAAGACTCTGTTAATGAAGCACAATCTTGAATGTGTTCTTTGAAATGATTTTTGAAGGCTTGAGATTGAACGTAGATCAGAAGAAATTCTTGGCTTCTTGGTTATTAAAATGATGAAGCTCTGATATGGTGAGAAACCGTTACAATGGGTTAACCTTGAGGGAACATCACTTGGGACATATTAAAAGAGATTTTTGAGGAAAGGTTCATTCCCCTAGAAGAAGTAGAGCATCTATATTACTAATTCTCCAACCTGAAGTAAGGGGACATGACAATCCATGAATATCCGAATAAATTCAACAAGCTTTCTTGCTTTGGTCCAGAGCTGATTAAGTCCCCAGTTAAAAAGAAAGATGAGGTAAAGTTTCTTGGGTAGATCCGAGCAAGATAACAGCTATCCAAGATTGGAGGCAACCAAGACCCCCACTGAAATCATAAGTTTTGTTGGGTTGGCTACTTATTACAGAAAGTTGGTGAAGGAATTTTCGAAGCTATCTTGTCCTTTGATGAAGCTGACAAAGAAACATACTAAGTTTATTTGGACTCTGGAAAGTGAAGTAGAATTTTAGCAGTTGAAAGAAATATTAACCACTGCCCCAGTATTAACTATTATAGATGGTAATCAAGATCTAACTATTTATACTGATGCTTTTAGAGAAGGAGTTGGCGCGGTATTAATGCAAAGAGGCAAAGTCATTGCTTACGCAAGCCGATAGCTGAAACCACATGAGAAAAGGTACGCTGCTCATGATTTGTAGTTGTCAGCCGTAGTATTTGCCTTAAAGATTTAGCGGCACTACTAGTTTGGGTGAGAAGTTTGAGTTATATACTAATCATAAATCGTTAAAGTATCTCTTCACCCAGAAATATTTGAATATGAGACAACAACATTGGTTGGAGTTTCTAGCGGCTTAGGATCTGGATATTCTTTACTCCAGGGAAAGGCAATGTGGTAACAGATGCACTCAGTAGAAAGAATGCTATTATTTCTAATTTAATTATTACACCCTCATTGATTGAGAATATTTCTATCTTATAAAAAGAGGATGAGTTTATCCGGAAGATTTGCGAGAGGATTCAATAAGGTGAAGTCTCTAACTTCCAGATTGGTAGTAAAGAAATTATGAGATTTAAAGGACGGATTTGTGTTCCAGACAATCCTCAACTCAAGAGAGAAGTACTGGATGAGTGTTATAAATCTAAACTCAGTATCCATCCAGATGTGTAGAAGATGTATCGAGATCTGAAGTGCATATTTTGGTGGAAATCTATGATAAGAGATATCTCGATATACGTTAGCAGGTGTCTAACATGCCAACAAGTTAAGAGTGATCAGAAGAAGATCGCTGAGTTATAATAACTGCTAGAGATTCCAGAATGGAAATAGGACCGGCTAACGATGCATTTTATTGACGATTTGCCTCGAATCAAGAAAAATAATGAAGGTGTTTGGGTAATCGTTGATAGTATGATGAAGAGAACCCATTTTCTTCTAGTAAAAGCTAATAGGATAGCTGAAAGCCATGCTCAGCTGTGTAACGGCCCGAGAAATTTTCGACTTAGAAAATCGACACACAACACCATGTCGACTATTCAAGAGTCGAAATTACCAGAACGTTAATAGAAAGAAGTTAGAGGGTGAGAATAGATAAGAGAGAAAATTAGAATAGAAGAAGAAGAAGAAGAAGAACTTACAACATCATAGTAACACGAATCTCACAGCGGAACGAATGAAATATAGTATACAACATAACTTGAAATCAAAAAAGTATATGTATACAATACAATTATCAAGGTACAACACTTACAACTCAGCAGAAATAAACAATAGCTATATAATCCTGAAGCCTCCTGCTTCAGTTCTCCAAGTGTATCTGTAAAATCCCGACTACTTGACTTCCCGTACAAAATTGGGTACCCAAGAGTCTAGGGAAAACAAAACAAAATAAACTCTGGGTCAGTCATGTGACTGGTGTGAGTAAACTCAAATCATTTGATTTAATTTTCAAAAATCTTTTTGAACAAAGGATAATCGTAAGACCGATCCACACATAAACACGGATAGTTTTTACCTTATGATAACCCAAAATATTTTTCTTTAAAATCAATACTCTTATGATATTATAATAATGTCTAGATCAAGTAAATAGAAATCTAGCAGAACGCTTGCATCTCGCGTTCTACATATATAATATACAATCAAAACCGCAGGCTCTTATTGGGGAATGGATTCCAACTATGACAAGGTATGGATCCACCTTCCGATCAGTGTACTCTAGAAGCGATACACTGGAGTTCAACAAGAACATCTTGCAACTCGGCCACACATGACTAGCCATTCATTTCGCTTGAATGTCCCGAATATATTGTCACCTTACGGTTGTTGTACCAACATAACCGTTCCCGAGAGATACATAATTGAAAAAAGTAACAAATGAGTATTCTCCAATTTATACCGTTATTTCTAAAATTGAATAATAATAATTTATTAAATAAATAAATGAATCTTGATTTAAAAACGGAAAGTAAATAGTACTTTCCTACATTCGATATAATCGAATCCCAATGTATAATTCTCTTTCAAACAAACTATATTCGATAACTCTCTTTCGAATAAACTATGTTCGATAATATCTCTTTTTCGAATAACTATATTCGATTAACTCCTTTTTCAAATGAACTACATTCGATTTAATTCTCTTTCGAATACTTATATTCGATTATCTCCCATTTTATATTCACTGCTGAATTTACAATCCAAATTATCCACTGATAATTATTTTTGGTTTATTTATAAACATTGTTTATAAATCACACTACTTGTTTTTATTATTAAACAAGTTATTTATTTCTAGCCATTCGAAATTCCATTTCTATTTAAATTCCTATTTCAAAAATCCAGTTTCCTTTACAAATGTTTTTATTTGCAAAATATTTACTTAAATCCATTATTCACATCGAATGTGAATAATATTTTTTTTAAATCTTCTTCTCTGCAAAATACTTGCCTTAATCCATTATCCATATTTAATATGAATAATATATTCTTTATATAATTAAAACAGTTTGGTTTCGTATTTAAAATAATATCTTATTTAAATTATTCTAATTATACTTCTATTTATAACAATCCATATAAAATCTTATTTTATATTCAACACTTAATAATTCCATTAATAAGTCTCGTTAACTCTACGTTCATATTCAATTTCAAATATCGATGTTGATTCTTTCTTCTCTATATAAGCTCTGACTTATATACTCCATTTATCCAATGATAAATATTTTACTTAATTTATAAAGTATTATTCATAAATTAATCATCTCAATTCATCTGTTAAAAACATATTTATATTTAATATCTATTTTAAATAAATCAATTCATATTTCTTTTATAACTCGAAACCCCCTTTTATAATTCTATTTACTTTCTAAATATTTCTTTTTATAGAATCTATTGATTTTATAAAATTCCTTTATTTCAATATATAACTTGAAATCTCTCTTATAAAATCCCATGATTTTATATAGTATTTTATTTCAATAAACGTATTGAAATTTCCATTTAACAAAATCAGTTGATTTTAAATAATATTCTTATTTCAATATACACATTGAAATTTTCCTTTTAACATCCCAAGGTTTCTTATGGTATTTAAAATACTAAATAACAATGATCAATATCATTCTAATACACATAATCAATAACATATTATATATCACATCATATATCACAATATATGAAAACAGTAAAATAAATGTTGAGGAATCCAGTTGGATCCCTCTAACCTGTTTCCCTGCATCCACAGATGTTACACAATATAATTCATATCAAATTCATTTCAATATGACATATTCTGATGAACAGAATCAATGTTTGCTTAACGATGCGTGTATATATCGTTATTTATAATTTCAACCAACAAATTAGCAATTCAACCAAATAATCATCACACAGCAGTCAATCATCATTTATCATTACCAGATTATATTTATAAAAATATAAACTGGTAGAGTGAGTGAGTTTTACTCACATTGGCCGGTTATCATTAAATAACGATAAGTGATAGTCGATTTGATTCAGACGGACAATTTATTTCGCTATAAATTGTAACGAGCTCTATTTCACTCCCGGTCAGTTCCATTGTGTAGTCATCGTCCATACGATCCCAACGGATCTTGTTTTGCTGAATTCCGATAATATTTGAGCAAGTTATTCTGGTTACAAGTTTATACAATATTTTAACTTAAAATAGAACTTAATTTCTTTTTCAAATCATAATTGGGCCTTACCAAACTTCAGCCCAAAACCATATAACCAAACCCAGACCCGGTCCTGCATCTCTCCTTCTCTAATCCAAGAAATCCGCTCCTCATTCCTCTGTTTCATTCCAAAGCCATTACAGAATTTCACTTCACCTCTAACCCCTCCATTTCTTCACCGATATCAAAGAAAATCTCCACCGAAATGATCCTCTTCCCAAACCCTACCGCCTCCACACCCCAACTTGAAGCTCGACACCCCTAAGCAGGCTGCGTCGACTGAAGCCGTGCACCCTCATCGATAAGAAAAACTCCAGAACTCACCCAAAGAAATCACATAAGACCGAATTCAACCCCTCAACTCAAATATGATCACCATTCTTCGATTCAAAGCCTCAAACTCCTCAATAATCAAACCCTAGTCGTACTGCCCAAAAACTCGAGCAACAGAAGATGCTCATCGCACCATACACAACTGGTATAGAAAGGAAGTTGGTCCCATAACAAATGCAAAGACACTTGTTTTGTAAATTTTTGTAATTTATTTGAATTAGTAGGGTTTTGAAGCACACGATTTTAGGTTTCTCTTTACTGAAGAAGACGGCGGAAATTTTGTTGACCGGAGAATGAAGTAGTTTAGGGTTTAGAGAATGTAGTGGTATATATAGGAAGATTTAAATATATTTTTATTCCATTTTATATTGATTTTTATTGAACAGTTACTTGTATTTATATTCTAAAAATCCGTATGATCACATACAATACCCAAAAATCACGAAAATGGACATGCAGATACAGTTTGACATTACAGACCCAATGAAACTTGTTTCGTCGAATTCCGAGTCCGTTTGCTCACGCAGCGTATTTTTAAAGTTAAATTATTGACTGTTTTTCACATTAAAATCCCGTACGGCCACATACTGAGTCTAAAAATCACGAAAATTGAAATCTAGCAATAATTTAATATTGCGAATCCAACAAAATTAGTTTCGTCAAAAACGGAGGTCGTTTGTAAAAACGGCTATTTTTAAAGTTCTAAATAAACTCTTTTAAATATTAATATATTCAAAAATATTTAAATTTAATATTAATAAATTAATATTATCGTATATATTCACAATAGAATATCATACAGCTCCAGAATATTCCTATCTGAATTTATAGCTCGACATTCCCAATCTAGATCAAATCAGTATTCCATTTATATTGAAAATCCATTTATAATATATAAAAATCGTTATAAATTATAAAAGAATTCCATAACGACTTTTCGAAAATTTGATTTGATCATAAATCTAAATCAACACGACGAAATCTCGATTTTTCTCTTCCACTAGAAAAATATACTTCACCAGCTTCAGACATTTCTTGTTTCACAGAAATCCGACTTAAAACGGATTTTGTATATTCGTTTAAAGTTCGAATCGCCAATTAACGAACTGCCGCGCCATTTCGAGCTCGATTGTAATTATAATATATTTATACGTTCAACTGTCGTTTAAATAATATATTCGCTATTATAATTCAATTCTAAACTGAATTATATCTTATAAATAATCCAATTCACACCATACTGTGAATTCTACTATTTTCGATTATTTCAGAATTAAATATATTATTCTGTTAATTATACTAATTAAATATTCAATATTATTTAATTAAACGACCATTTAAATTTCTAAATCACTATTTAAATAATTAAATAAATTAATTATAATACCATAAAAATACGGGACATTACATTCTTCCCCTCTTAAAATAATTTCGTCCTCGAAATTGCTAAGGTAGAAAACAAACCCTATTGACTGGTTAAAATTTATTTGTTTACTTCTTTAACTTCAGTTTCAACTGAACAAATTCATTTCAATTAAATTATTAATTTATTCCTACTAACGAAAATTTTCGAAAATCCTGGAAATTTTCTAACACCTTAAATTTTCGAAAAATTTCGCCAGCACCTCCTTTGTATGGGTCAGTCGGTACAATTACAACTCGCCTCTCTAGGCCTTCTCCAATCCAAAAGAAAATCAAAGAGCCAAGCGGCTTGCTAAATCGGCTCATAAAAATCTCATAGCATATGAAATATAAACTAGTACCTTTTTGTCGGTCATATCAACTCTATCACTTCCATATGTTATCAACTCGGCATATACCAATGTTATCCCAATCAAACTCCAATCAATTTTATCCTCAACACACTTATTCGCTTATACCCAAACCAAATCTCATTTCAAACTCGAGTTCCATTCTCGATCCTAAATTCTTAACCCATCCATCCAATAACATTTCAAATTCCTACATCACAGATTCAATGTTTTTCGATATCATTCTAATACAATTCTATTTCCATTTAACGGGCTTTAACTCAATTTCAATTTGTTTTTCACAAATTTCTATTTAATTTGTTTTAATTTCTAACAATCCTTTCTTTGGCTTTTTAAACAGTTTGGATTTTTCTAAAATCAACAAATCCTTTTCAAAATTCACACAACTTGTTTTTCTTAAAACAATTCAAAACAAAACCTTTGGTTGTAATCCGTCACTTAGAACTCGAAAATGAACACCGATGATGTCCGGATCATCAACGGAATTATTTTCCAGCGACCGAAGTGAGTTCAATACTATATCACTTTTCAAAACCATTTCTAAACACTTCCATTTGAAATACATTTCAAATTATCCTTCCCATTGCTTGTAAAACAAATTAAAACCTCCTAGGATTTTAAAATTCTCATATACTTAATCCAAATCCATTTACCAACACTTATTCAAGTTTCCAGAGTTTTAATTTCAATTCTGATTTAAATTCAGATTTAATTCATCTTGATTTCATATATTACATTCATATGAATTCTGATTGGCTATTTACATAACCATTTTACTTTTATAATCTCATTTGATTATAATGATAACCGACACATCAAATATAATAATTACAATATATATTTTCTTTATTATCAAAATATACTTTGGTAAAATTATTTCATTTACCCTCTTTTCAAAATATACCGTGTCGGTTCATCATATTCGAGTGTTTAGAAACTCCTACCGATATAGTGGATCAAACTGATCGATCTGAATCCATAAACAACTCAACCAATAAATATACACTATATAAAACAATTCTATAACAAATAACAAATATGCGTTCATATATATGTATATATATATATACATACACTCAAACTCAGTCTAGGGTATTTCTAACCCCATCTCTACTTAGTCACGCCACAGAGCCAAGGTTATCACTTAACCTTCAGCTCTGATACCACTATAACGGCCTGAGAAATTTTCTTCTTAGAAAATCGACACATATCACCATGTCGACTATTCAAGGGTCGAAATTATCAGAACATTAATAGAAAGAAGTTAGAAGGTGAGAATAGATAAGATAGAAAATTAGAATAGAAGAAGAAGAAGAACTTACAACATCAGAGTAACACAAATCTCACAGCGGAACGAATGAAATATAATGTACAATATAACTTGAAATCAAAACAGTATATGTATACAATACCATTATCAGGGTACAACACTTACAACTCAGCGGAAATAAACAACAGCTATATAATTCTGAAGCCTCCTGCTTCAGTTCTCCAAGCATATCTGTAATATCCCGACTACTTGACTGCCTATACAAAATTAGGCACCCAAGAGTTTAGGGAAAACAAAACAAAATAAACTCTAGGTCAGTCATGTGACTGGTGTGAGTAAACTCAAATCATTTGATTTAACTTTCAAAAATCTTTTTGAACAAAGGATAATCGTAAGATCTATCCACACATAAACATGGATGGTTTTTACCTTACGATAACCCAAAATATTTTTCTTTGAAATCAATACTCCTCTGATATTATAATAATTCCTAGATCAAGTAAATAGAAATCTAGCAGAACGCTTGCATCTCGTGTTCTACATATATAATATACAATCAAAACCGCATGCTCTTATTGGGGAATGGATTCCAAATATGACAAGGTATGGATCCACCTTCCGATCAGTGTACTCTAGAAGCGATAAACTGGAGTTCAACAAGAACATCTTGCAACTCGATGACCGGCCATTCATTTTGCCTGAATGTTTCGAATATATTGTCACCTTACGGTTGGTATACCAACATAACCATTCCCGGGAGATACATAATTGAAAGAAGTAACAAATGAATATTCTCTAGATGGTGACAATATAACCTAATTGGGTGCGGCCCACTTAGCCATGCTGCCTGCCCGATTTCTGTCATTTCCCAGTTGATGAGGCTCGAGGTCATAACGTATCTTTTAACAGATCACTCCTTTATTTACTTTGAATGCTACATCGTCCTACCCATCAAATCACAAATTGATTTCCCAAAAAATACCACGGGTATAAGCTAAGAGAAACGAATTCCTCCGCCACCAACGTAAATATGTTTGAAACGATCAACCTACGCGATCTACCAGATATACTCTGTTAGACATTCGTCCATTCAAGTTGTCCTGGGACTGGACAAACCGAAAGCACTACTCCATCTTCAATTATCTTCATCATATTTGATTCGCAATGCTAATGCCCATACGGAGTGGTTTTCAGATAATCAATCTGATCCCGGTCTCTCCGTATTGGCAACGGAAATGGTCAAAAACTTTGATAGTCGGTGATTTAACAATCAAATGAAAACATGTGTACAAACAACGGTTGTATTTCCAAACGAAAATCTTACCGATCAATCATCAATCAACATTTTCTCCCTTTAAATTAATTCATCATTAATTTATTTATTTACCCCTTTCCCGTTCCCATATATATATATTCAGAAATTCTTATTTTCTAGATCTAGAAAATATACCTTATTAACATTGGAAAACGTTTCTATTTCTTATTCACGCATCACTATCATTCCACGTACATCAGTCTCTAACTGTAAATTAGTAAGAGAACAATTCCCTAAGTATTAATCTCGAAGGCCGAAACCAACATCAGACCGATACCCAGAATACCATTCAACTTAACTAATCTCTAGTCAGTTTCTAATTTCTTTAAATCTGTTTCTTTTCTTCTTACCAAATCATTGCTTATGCAACTCTCGGATTCAGTTTGTAAATCCAGTTCTTTGTTAAAACGTTGGTTATAACGATAACGTTATAATATCTACTTTCAAAATATCTAATCTCCAATTTATACTGTTATTTCTTAAATTGAATAATAATAATTTATTAAATAAATAAATGAATCTTGATTTAAAAACGGAAAGCAAATAGTACTTTCCTACATTCGATATAATCGAATTCCAGTGTATAATTCTCTTTCGTATAAACTATATTCGATAATTCTCTTTTCCAAAAAACTATATTCGATAAACTCTCTTTTTCGAATAACTATATCCGATTAATTCCCCTTCGAATAACTATATTCGATTAACTCCTTTTTCAAATGATCTACATTCGATTTAATTCTCTTTCGAATACTTATATTCGATTATCTCCCATTTTATATTCACTGCTGAATTTACAATCCAAATTATCCACTGATAATTATTTTTAATTTAATTATAAACATTGTTTATAAATCACACTAATTGTTTTTATTATTAAACAAGTTATTTATTTCTAGCCATTCGAAATTCCATTTCTATTTAAATTCTTATTTCAAAAATCCAGTTTCCTTTACAAATGTTTTTATTTTCAAAATATCTACTTAAATCTATTATTCACATCGAATGTGAATAATATTTTTTTAAAATTTTCTTCTCTGCAAAATACTTTCCTTAATCCATTATTCATATTCAATATGAATAATATATTCTTTATATAATTAAAATGGTTTGGTTTCTTATTTAAAATAATATCTTATTTTAATTATTCTAATTATACTTCTATTTATAACAATTCATATAAAATCTTATTTTATATTCAACACTTAATATTTCCATTAATAAGTCTCATTAACTCTATGTTCATATTCAATTTCAAATATCGATGTTAAAATCGATTCTTTCTTCTCTATATAAGTTCTGACTTATATATTCCATTTATCCAATGATAAATATTTTACTTAATTTATAAAATATTATTCATAAATTAATCTTCTCAATTCATCTGTTAAAAACATATTTTTATTTAATATCTATTTTAAATAAATCAATTCATATTTCTTTTATAAGTTGAAACCCCCCTTTTATAATTCTATTTATTTTCCAAATATTTCTTTTTATAGAATTTGTTGATTTTATAAAATTCCTTTATTTCAATATACACCTTGAAATCTCTCTTATAAAATCCCTTGATTTTATATAGTATTTTATTTCAATATACGTATTGAAATTTCCCTTTAACAAAATCGGTTGATTTTAAATTATATTCTTATTTCAATATACACATTGAAATTTTCCTTTTTACAACCCAGGGTTTCTTATGGTATTTAAAATACAAAATAACAATGATCAATATCATTCTAACACACATAATGAATAACATATTATATATCACATCATATATGAAACGACCCGAACTTCCCCGTAAAGGAAAGCCCGGATTGTAATGAGAACAAGACGAATGAGAATGCAAACATAAGAACATTTCATTGCTTATTACAATTCCATCAAATACAAGCATATAACAGAGTATGATTAAATATAACACAGTTGATAATTATCAGAGATTTAAATACATTACTGCAACGGAAAAATAATACAAAACATAACTAAAAGAAATACACGGATACATAGCTTTCCGAATATCACATGAGCTACAAACCAGGATCTTGTGAATATAAATCTGCAAAACCAAAACTACTAGTTGCCCGTGTGGAAAATAAGGGCACCCAGAGTTGAGGTTAAAACAATAAACTCCAGGTCAGTCATGTGACTGGTGTGAGAACTAAAACAATTATTAATCTTTATTTTAAAGTTAGGTAAATCAAGGGACCACGCCGTATAACACGGAACAAGTTTCCTCCCAAGAATTCCAGTGCATAAAACAAACAGTGCAATGCTAAATAAAGAACAATGAAGCTATTATAAGACCCAGGTCCCATCACACAATGAAACGCAAGCCGGAGGATAGGGTTTTCCCTTATAATAGCCAAAGAATGCTTGATACGCTAAATTTCATATTTTATTATTACCATAAGTGTATAGTGTCAAAAACAACTTCAAATATAAGTGTATCAATCATAGACGGCATGAGCGCCCCATCCCACAATGTCGCCATATATAGGATTACAACTAAAACAGAAATGTCGTATTGAAAATTGGATTTCCATCTGTGAACCGAGGAAAAAAATAGTCCTCACTGCTTCGAGACACTCTAGCCCGCCCCTCAGGACCTAGACTCAGGTGGGCCCTTGGATCGTTAGGGCCGGTCCACACGGAGTGGATTAAAATGCCTGAACACTGCGTTTCCCCACCCTATGGGGTGTAAACTGGTCATTTACCTACCAGACCATCGGTCCCGGATCGACCGATATATCTGAGGCACATCGCTACCCAACAACCACATGAGTCAAACTCGTTAGGGCAGGTAAGTCACTGACACCACTCCTAGCTAGAAAGAAACGCATGTCCTCCCTGAGGTCCTCTCCCGTTTTTGGTTCACACCGGGGTGTGAGGCTCGCGAACTAACGCAATACACAAAGCTATGCCACAAAGGCCGTGCTCTGATCATCAACCACAAGACTCTTCTTTTCAACATAAGCCTTGATCATTTGCATCTCAGCATGCCACACAGGCAATTCACGCTATGCAACCGATGTCTATCAATCACACAGAATGAAATCCAATGTTAGACACACAGTCCATTTAAAATTTCGTTCTGGGTCTGAACGAAACCGGAGGAACTTTATTCCTCGCATATCCGGACAATCTCCAAGTACGTCTGGACAATCACCGCTTTTCCCATCGTCTTGGGTGTACAGCCCAATCAGGATATCAGTAATCATCCGGACGATGTGAAGACCTCCGGTCTTCAACCACCGTCTTCATCTTCGACATATCGTCTTATCAGTTATTCAGAATGGGTATAAACCCGGTCTTTCCGAACAACTCGCGTATTTTATAAGCAAGTGTTACACAAACACAACATACGCCTTATTTCAATTCAGAATATTCTTTTATTCAAATATTCTTATTCCTAGGAAAAGGTTCCCATTAATTTTATCAAAGATAAATTCTTTTAAATTTATTCTTTAATCTTCCTTTGAATATCAATTCAAACCATATTAAAGTTTATCCAAACTAGTCGGGATTAGCGAAGCATACCGAAGTAATCATTTATTTTATTTCTCAATTCCAACCTATTTATCCCATGGAGCAAAACTGGTAATACTCCATATCTAACACCCCTGTGTCATCGGTAAATATTAATTACCATTTCACGTTCAAATCTAATTAAAGATTTAACTATCGCCTGGAGCAAAGCTGGTGGTACTCCATTCTCGATCATTTTCTTGAATTGATAATTTTATTTATCACATTCACTTTTCAATCAAATTAAAGATTCATTAAAACTCTAAATCGGTTTTAATCTAAAAAATCATTTCTTAATGATTATTCAAAGTTAAGAAATTAATCTTTTCTTTAACTGGATTAAAGAACAAATGTCATTTAAAATACAGTTCACGATAAACCCAAAATCACATTCCATTTCATTAGTCTCTAACCGTAAATTAGTAAGAGAACAATTCCCTAAGCATTAACCCCGAAGGCCGAAACCAACATCATATCAATACCCAGCAAACCTTTCAACTTAGCTAATTTCCAGTTAGTTTCTAATTTTCTTAATTCCATTGGGTTTAAGGACAGTATTATTAAAGATACGATCCACGACAACCCAAAATCTCATTCCATTGTTAATCGGGTTAAAGAACGAATGTCATTTAAAACACAGCTCACGATAAACCCAATTCACATTCCATTTCAATTCCAATTAAATGTTGATTAATTGGTAATTCTTCTTTTAATCTTAATAAAAAGATTTATTCTTTTCACCCTTGGGTTTAAGAACAGTGTTAATGAAGACACTGTTCACGACAACCCAAAATCCAATTTGATATTAAATACAAGGCTTTGAATAGAAAATATATCCACTTATATTCAATACCAAATTCTGAATCCAACAAATATCGTATTGGAAGTAACGATATATATATATATATATATCTTCCAACTTCCATAACAATATCCGTATAATCACGGAATCCGATATCGAAATATTCCGAAGATAATTTCGATTCAACTCCATTCCAATTCATACGTTGGAAATTCTGGTTATATTAAAACCCATTCTCAATCCATTTTATTTATTTAAAAATAATTGGATTCTAATTCTAGTTATAAACTAGTTCGTTTCGATAAAAATATATTTTTATCTTTACAAACGTGGGATTTTTCATCCCAATTCTTTTCAAATCGTTTATTATGATTTTATACAAATTATTAATATTTTTAATAATTTTATCAAGATCCGTACAGTCGATTTCCATAAACGGCCATCGAACTGCACTTACAAAGACTTTTCCAAATTTGATTTGGACATAATTCCAAATCCAACCGTTAGATTTCAAATCTCTTATATTCATTGGAAAGCTCTTTTCGATACGAACCCAACGGTTCCGGTTTCAGGAGAATCCGACGGTCGAATCTCCCGTAATGTCCATTCGAAGTCAATGGTCGAAATCCGCGAACGGTCGCGGCGCGGCGCATTCTATTCAGGCCATTAAATATATAATAAATATATTATATATATTTCAACGATTTCCTTTTTAAAACGTATTTTTTAAATCATTTCAACTTCGTTTTGAAAACGATTTCAACTTCATATTTAATTTCAAATCAAAATTGAATATTCCATATCATTAATACATAACTGATAAAATTTTCAAAACATTAGATTTTGAAATCACTTCCTTTTCGATATTCATTATAAAAATGAATAAAATCGATATAAATATCGTTCGCGTCAAAATGGCGCAAATCCAACCAACACGGCTTTATATATTTCAATAATTCGTGTCCATCCAAAATCGGACACCAAAATCAGATTTTAATCCTTTACTGAATATTATTTGAAAATATTCCATATTTTAAAATATTCGTTATTTTAAAATATTCGTTCGTTCTGAATTGGAATCAGACAAAATCAATTACCATATAAAGTGATTTATATGGATTTTATACAACACATGCATATCACAATAATGATAAGTAATCAACCATCATCCAGAGTGCACCACACAACTGCATAAGCATTAAATATAAATAATTAACACTTATATAGTCTGTCAACCAATCGATCGACATACAACTAAATAATTGGGATTAGTGTGCGCCAAATATCATCCCAACACCCGTTTTGGGTTTCAAACAACAAACACTGAATATTAATTGCGCAGTTGGGCGATGTGTAAAATTTATCGTCCCAATCCATATCAGTCAAAATGGGTGTACATATACAAATCGTCTGATTTGAAAATGAATACTCATTTTATACAAATATCTAATAAAAATTGATATTTTTATTTTTCTAGCATATTTTAGAAAATTTCGGCGGCATAACGGCGCGATACTAGAACCGGGATAAGGTCAAGCCTTATCCCTCGCCTCATAATGGCGCACGTCATACCTTAAACAAATTATATCTATTCATTTCATTTTCCAAACCAAACTCAACCAAATAATACAATCAACCAAACAATCAAACCAAACAAGTAAACAAGTCGTCCATGGTCTGTGGACGATGGGGAACAGTTCATATATGCAGTTATAACTGAAATAACTGTACAAGAAATTAGAGTGAGGAGTTCTCACCTAGAAGCTAAACCAAACGTCGCAACTCTTCATATGTAAAAAATCTCCACTGTGTTTCCTACGAGATCTGTTTCACGCGGTATATGTTAAAAATCACGTTTTTATATCTCTACTTCGTATATGAAAATCGTATTTTTATCGCAATGAAAACATTATTAAAATCATATCTTTTCCTTTCTAAAAATCGTATCCTTTCATGTTGAAAAATCTAACCTTTTCATATTCTAAAAATCTAATCTTTTTATTTTCAAAGATCTAATCTTTTTATTTTCAAAGATCTAATCTTTATATATGCTAAAATAAAAATCAAATCCCATTCGTTATGGAAAATCAAATCTTTTTCGTTATAAAAATATATTCTTTTCATATATAAAAATATAATCTTTTAATATTTCAATAAAAAAAATCTCGTCTTTTCATTGATAAAAATCTCGCCTTTTCATTGATAAAATCTCGTCTTTCCTATATTAAAAATCAATGTTATTTATATTTTAAAACTATGATTTTTATATTTTGAAAACAATGATTTTTATATTTTATAAAAAAACTGAATTATAAAACCATTATTTTTAATATAAAAACTGAATTAAAACCATTATTTTTAATATAAAAACTGAATTAGAAACCATGATTTTGTATTTTGAAAATCACCTGGAGACCGTTCAAACCATCATCAGAGCTAGTGCTCCGATTTTCGCCGCCAGCAGTTGGTCTGAGGTCGATCAGAACGCTTCACAAGGTGCGCCTCTGCGAGCGCCACCCTCCCCAACAACCACGGCGAACTCGCCCTCCGCCTTTTGCCGAAAATTGCCACGAACCGGCGGCGCTTCAGGCTGCGAGAACCTATAAGATACCGCAAGAAAATTAGCAAACGGGGTATGGCTTCGAAGCTTCGGAAGAGCACTTCAATTTTCCCCTCACACTCCTTATCTAATTCTTTCTATATTTATCGCGATTTGAGGAGAAAAATATGAGCGATTTTCGCCGTGTATTCGATGGAGGGAGGCGCGCTTCAATGTTTGACCGCGGGTTGGAGTTGTGAGGATTTGACAAAGGTCCTAGGGTTATATATATTTATAATTTATTTTATTTAATTTCAAGAATACCCTTGTGTTGATACGAACTCGAAATCAAACCCAACGACTGTCGCCCCTAGCTAAATACCCACAATCTGAACACAATGGGATATATTTCGTAAGCCAATTCGACTGTTACAATCAGTTCTGCTTTAAATTAAAATATAAATCATTATATATTACATTTAAACGTACATTTTAATTTACCGTGGCCACATACTGACTCTAAAAATTTTAGAAAAATTATTCCTAGCTTCGTATTGACGATACGGTCCTAACAAAACTAATTTCATCGAATTTCGAGACCGTTTGAAAAGCGGTCATTTTCCAGTCGATTAACTTTAACTAAAATTGGTCAAATGCGTTTAAATTCGCCACGCTCACATATTAATCCCAAAAATTGTGAAAATTGGAAACCAGTAATAATTTGACATCCTGGTTCCAACAAAAATGGTTTCATCGAAAACGGAGGTCGTTTGCAAAATGGCTATTTTTAAGGGCTATATATTATATTAAAATATATATAAATTCCATAGCGACTTTTCTAAATTTTAAACTGGACGTAACTTTACATTTTTAAAGTGAAATCTCTGTTTCTTAACTTCGTTAGAAAGATGTTGTTAATCAGATTCTAATATTTCTTGTTTCGTCCAATTCTGACTTATATTGAATTCTGTATATTCATTTGAAATTAGAAATCGGATTTTCGAACTGCCGAGCCATTTTAGGCTCGTTTTATAATTAAAATAAAATTGTACGTTTTAACTTAGTCGAAAATAATTTTTTAGTCGTTATTATTTAAAATAATTCATTTAAAATATTGAAAATTCATTAAAATTACCAAATATAAAAATTTTAAATTGGCTCTGATTTTTCTGGTTGTTACAATCTCCCCCACTTAAAATCTTTTCGTCCTCGAAAAGGAACGGAGCTGAAAGTTGTTTAACAAATCAACTCAACTTTCATTATTTTCATTATGGCTTAAGTTCTTCAACTTCTTAGTTTCTAAGAACTTTTCAAATTTTTCAAAAATCTGGCTAACACCCTAAATTTTCAAAAAATTTCGCCATAACCTCCTTTGTATGGGGCTATCGGGAAAAAATCCAAACCGCCACATAGTCCCTCTCATCTCAAAAAGAAAAAGAAAAAGAAAAAGCCAAGCGGCTAGCCAATCGGCTCATAAAATCATCATCTCCCAATAAATTAGTAAACATGTACCTATTTGTTGGGCATACAATTTTATTTCTCTTCTCTAGCCTCCTTGCTATGACCAGTTCAATGTATATACATGTATATGCATGCAAATTCAAGAAATTTTCAATTCAATTCAATATTCGACATAATTGGCTAACTTTACCATTCATGTTGATATTGGTTTCATTAATCTAATTAGTGAGACTAATAATCAACCAATACAACCAGCAATCAATTAGATGATTTGATTTTCAAACATGTATCTTTTACATATATAGTCAAAATCATGTTTTTGATGCCAAATCACAACAATAAACCCTATCTAGTTTTGGTTCTCACACCAGTCAATTGGAAATATATAGATATCCCACCTTCGAAACTCGAACACAAATTCTGATGATGACTAGTCAATCATCAGAATCATCTCCGGGCATTTAGAGTGTGATTCTATATCTATCCAGTATATTTGAGGCTTCGTATACACGCTAGCTAGGCGTATATGCAAAATCTCTATATACTCGATTGTCCAAAATCAATATAAAATAAATATTGAAATATGTATAATAAATTTCAAATTTTCAAAACAAAATTTGTTTTCATTTTAATTTTAAAAAAATAACACACTTCACACTCGTTCTAGGATACTACTGATCCCATCACTAACGAGTCATTCTCATTGGATATTACTAATCCAATCTCTGATGAATTCTTTCGTTCGGTTCTAATGTGTCTTGTTCTCGAGCTCTGTAAACCAAAGCTCCGATAACAAATAAACCACCCGAACTTCCACGTAAAGGAAAGCCCGGATTGTAATGAGAACAAGACGAATCAGAACGCAAACAGAAGGACATTTTATTGCTTATTACAACAATTCCATCAGAATACAAGCATATCACAGAGTATGATTAAATATAACACAGTTGATAATTATCAGAGATTTGAATACATTACTGCAGCGGAAAAATAATATAAAACATAACTGAAAGAAATACACGGATACAGAGCTTTCCGAATATCACTTCAGCTATAAACCAGGATCATGTGAATATAAATTTGCAAAACCAAAACTACTAGCTTCTCGTGTGGAAAATAAGGGCACCCAGAGTTTAGGTTAAAACAATTAACTCCAGGTCAGTCATGTGACTAGTGTGAGAACTAAAACAATTATTAATCTTTATTTTAAAGTTAGGTAAATCAAGGGACCACGCCGTATAACACGGAACGGGTTTCCTCCCAAGAATACCAGTGCATAAAACAAACAGCGTAATGCTAAATAAAGAACAAAGAAGCTATTATATGACCCAGGTCCCATCACACTATGCAACACAAGCCGGAGGATAGGGTTTTCCCTTATAATAGCCAAAGAATGCTTGATACGCTAAATTTCATAATTTATTATTACTATAAGTGTATAGTTTCAAAAACAACTTCCAATATAAATGTATCAATCGTAGACGGCATGAGCGCCCCATTCCACTATGTCAACATATATAGGATTACAACTAAAACCGAAATGTCATATTGAAAATTGGATTTCCATTTGTGAACCGAGACAATAGATAGTCCTCACCGCTTTGAGACGCTCTAGCCCGCCCCTCAGGACCCAGACTCAGGTGGGCCCTTGGATCATCAGGGCCGGTCCTTACGGAGTGGATTAATATGCCTTAACACTGCGTTTCCCCGCCTTATGGGGCGTAAACTGGTCATTTACCGACCAGACCATCGGTCCCGGATCGACCGATATATTCGAGGCGCCTCGCTATCCAACAATCACATGAGTCAAACTTGTCAGGGCTGGTAAGTCACTAACACCACTCCTAGCTAGAAAGAAACGCATGTCTTCTCTGAGATCCTCTCCCGTTTTTGGTTCACACCGGGGTGTGAGGCTCGCGAATTAACGCTATACACAAAGTTATGCCACAAAGGCCATGCTCTGATCATCAACCACAAGACTCTGCTTTTCAACAGAAGCCTTGATCATTTGCATCTCAGCATGCCACACAGGCAATTCACGCTATGCAACCGATGTCTATCAATCACACAGAATGAAATCCAATGTCAGACATATAGTCCATTTACAAGTTCGTTCTGGGTCTGAACGAAACCGGAGGAACCTTATTCCTCGCATATCCGGTCGATCTCCAAGTACGTCTGGACAATCACCGCTTTTTCCAACGTCTTGGGTGTACAGCCCAATCAGGATATCAGTAATCATCCAGACGATGTGAAGACCTCTGGTCTTCAACCACTGTCTTCATCTTCGACAGATCGTCGTATCAATTATTCAGAATGGGTATAAACCCGGTCTTTCCGAACAACTCGCTTATTTTATAAGCAAGTGTTACATAAACACAACATACGCCTTATTTCTATTCAGAATATTCTTTTATTCAAATAGTCTTATTTCTAGGGAAAGGTTCCCATTAATTTTATCAAAAATAAATTCTTTTAAATTTATTCTTTAATCTTCCTTTGAATATCAATTCAAACCATATTGAAGTTTATCCAAACTAGTCGGGATTAGCGAACCATACCGAAGTAATCATTTATTTTATTTCTCAATCCCAACCTATTCATCCCATGGAGCAAAACTAGTAATACTCCATATCTAACACCCCTGTGTCATCGGTAAATATTAATTACCATTTCACGTTCAAATCTAATTAAAGATTTAACTATCGCCTGGAGCAAAACTGGTGGTACTCCATTCTCGATCATTTTCTTGAATTGATAATTTTAGTTATCACATTCACTTTTCAATCTAATTCATTAAAACTCTAATTTGGTTTTAATCTCAAAACTCATTTCTTAATGATTATTCAAAGTTAAGAAATTAATCTTATCTTTAACAGGATTAAAGAATAAATGTCATTTAAAATACAGTTCACGATAAACCCAAAATCACATTCCATTTCATCAGTCTCTAACCGTAAATTAGTAAGAGAACAATTCCCTAAGCATTAATCCCGAAGGGCAAAACCAACATCAGATCAATACCAAGGAAACAATTCAACTTAGCTAATTTCCAGTTAGTTTCTAATTTTCTTAATTCCGTTGGGTTTAAGGACAGTATTATTAAAGATACCATCCACGACAACCCAAAATCTCATTCCATTGTTAATCGGGTTAAAGAACGAATGTCGTTTAAAACACAGTTCACGATAAAATCAATTCACATTCCATTTCAATTCCAATTAAATGTTGATTAAATGGTAATTCTTCTTTAAATCTTAATAAAAAGATTTGTTCTTTTCACCCTTGGGTTTAAGAACAGTGTTAATGAAGACACCGTTCACGACAACCCAAAATCCAATTTGATATTAAATAAAATGCTCTGAATAGAAAATATATCGGCTTATATTCAATTACAAATTCTGAAACCAAAAAATATTGTATTGGAAGTAACGATATATATATATATATATATATCTTCCAAACTTCCATAACAATATCCGTATAATCACGGAATCCGATATCGAAATATTCCGAAGATAATTTCGATTCAACTCCATTCCAATTCATACGTTGGAAATTCTGGTTATATTAAAACCCATTCTCAATCCAATTTATTTATTTAAAAATAATTGGATTCTTATTCTAGTTATAAACTAGATCATTTCGATAAAAATATATTTTTATCTTTACAAACGTGGGATTTTTCATCCCAATTCTTTTCAAATCATTTATTATGATTTTATACAAATTATTAATATTTTTAATAATTTTATCAAGGTCCGTACAGTCGATTTCCATAAATGGCCATCGAACTGCACTTACAGCGACCTTTTCCAAATTTTATTTGGACATAGTTCCAAATCCAACCATTAGATTTCAAATCTCTTATATTCATTGGAAATATCTTTTCGATGCGAACCCATTGGTTCCGGTTTCAGGAGAATCCGACGGTCAGATCTCCCGTAACGTCAATTCAAAGTCAATGGTCGAAATTCGCGAATGGTCGCGGCGCGGCGCGTTCTATTCAGGCCATTAAATATATATATAATATATATATATATATATTTCATCGATTTCCTTTTTAAAACGTATTTTATAAATCGTTTTAACTTCGTTTTGAAAATGATTTCAACTTCATATTCAATTTCAAATCAAATTTGAATATTCCATATCATTAATACATAAATGATAAAATTTTCAAAATGTTAGATTTTGAAATCACTTCCTTTTCGATATTCATTATAAAAATGAATAAAATCGATATAAATATCGTTCGCGTCAAAATGGCGCAAATCTAACCAACATGGCTTTATATATTTCAATAATTCGTGTCCATCCAAAATCGGACATCAAAATCAGATTTTAATCCTTTACTGAATATTATTTGAAAATATTCCTTATTTTAAAATATTCGTTATTTTAAAATATTCATTCGTTCTGAATTGGAATCAGACACAATCAATTACCATAAAAAGTGATTTATATGGATTTCATACAACACATGTATTCACAATAATGATAAGTAATCAACCATCATCCAGAGTGCACCACACAACTGCATAAGCATTAAATACAAATAATTAACGCTTACACAGTCTGTCAACCAATCGATCGACATACAACTAAATAATTGGGATTAGTGTACGCCAAATATCATCCCAAAACCCATTTGGGGTTTCAAACAACTAACACTGAATATTGTTTGCGCAGTTGGGCGATGTGTAAAATTTATCGTCCCAATCCATATCAGTCAAATGGGTGTATATATACAAATCGTATGATTTGTAAATGAATATTCATTTTATCCAAATATCCAATAAAAACTGATATTTTTATTTTTCTAGCATATTTTAGAAAATTTCGACGGCATAACGGCGCGATACTAGAACCGGGATAAGGTCAAGCCTTATCCCTCGCCTCATAATGGCGCACATCATACCCAAACCAAATTATATTTATTCGTTTCATTTTCCAAACCAAACTCAACCAAATAATCCAATCAACCAAACAATTGAACCAAACAAGAACAAAAGTCGTCCATGGTCTGTGGACGACGGGGAACAGTTAATATATGCAGTTATAACCGAAATAACTGTACAAGAAATTAGAGTGAGGAGTTCTCGCCTAGAAGCTAAACCAAACGCGGCGACTCTTCATATGTAGAAAATCTTCGCTGTATTTCCTACGAGATCTGTTTCACGCGGTGTATGTTAAAAATCACATTTTTATATCGCTACTTTGTATATGAAAATCATATTTTTATCGCAATGAAAACATTATAAAAATCATATCTTTTCCTTTCTAAAAATCGTATCCTTTCATGTTGAAAAATCTAATATTTTCATATTCTAAAAATCTAATCTTTTTATTTTCAAAGATCTAATCTTTTTATTTTCAAAGATCTAATCTTTATATGTGCTAAAATAAAAATCAAATCCTTTTCGTTACGGAAAATCAAATCTTTTTCGTTATAAAAATATATTATTTTCATATATAAAAATATAATCTTTTAATTTTTCAATAATAAAAATCTCGTCTCTTCATTGATAAAAATCTCGCCTTTTCATTGATAAAATCTCGTCTTTCCTATATTAAAAGTCAATGTTATTTATATTTTAAAACTATGATCTTTATATTCTGAAAACAATGATTTTTATATTTTATAATAAAACTGAATTATAAAACCATTATTTTTATTATAAAAACTAAATTAAAACCATTATTTTTAATATAAAAACTGAATTAGAAACCATGATTTTGTATTTTGAAAATCACCTGGAGACCGTTCGAACCATCACCAGAGCTAGGGCTCCAATTTTCGCCGCTAGCAGTTGGTCTGAGGCCGATCAGACGGCTTCACAAGGTGCGCCTCTGCGAGCGCCACCCTCCCCAATTTTCGCCGTGTATTCGATGGAGGGAGGCGCGCTTTAATGTTTGACCGCGGGTTGGAGTTGTGAGGGTTTGACCAAGGTCCTAGGGTTATATATATTTATAATTTATTTTATTTAATTTCGAAAATACCCTTGTGTTGATACGAACTCGAAATCAAACCCAACGACTATCGCCCCTAGCTAAATACCCACATTCCGAACAAATGAGATATATTTCATAAGCCAATTCGAATGTTACAATCAGTTTTGCATTAAATTATAATATAAATCATTATATATTACATTTAAACGTACATTTTAATTTACCGCGGCCACATACTAACTCTAAAAATTCTAGAAAAATTATTCCTGGCTTCGTATTGACAATACGGTCCTAACAAAACTAATTTCGTCGAATTTCGAGACCGTTTGAAAAACGATCATTTTCCAGTCGATTAACTTTAATTGAAATTGGTCAAACGTGTTTAAATGCGCCACGCTCACATATTGATCCCAAAAATTGTGAAAATTGGGAACCAGCAATAATTTGACATCCCGGTTCCAACAAAAGTGGTTTCGTTGAAAACGGAGGTCGTTTGCAAAATGGCTATTTTTAAGGGCTATATATTATGTTAAAATATATACAAATTCCACAGCGACTTTTTGAATTTTAAAATGAACGTAACTTGGCATTTTTAAAGTGAAATCTCAGTTTCTTAACTTCGTTAGAAAGATGTTGTCAATCAGATTCTAATATTTCTTGTTTCGTCCAATTCTGACTTATATTGAATTCTGTATATTCATTTGAAATTAGAAATCGGGTTTTCGAACTGTCGCGCCATTTCAGGCTCATTTTATAATTAAAATAAAATTATACATTCTAACTTCATTGAAAATAAATTTTTAGTCGTTATTATTTAAAATAATTCATTTTAAATATTCAAAATTCATTAAAATTACCAAAATTAAATATTTTAAATTGGCTCTGATTTTCCGGGTTGTTACAATATATCACAATATATGAAAACAGTAAAATAATTGTTGAGGAATCCAGTTGGGTCCCTCTAACCTGTTTCCCTGCATGCACAGATGTTACACAATATAATTCATATCAAATTCATTTCAATATGACATATTCTGATGAACAGAATCAATGTTTGTTTAAGGATACGTGTATATATCGTTATTTATGATTTCAACCAACAAATTAGCAATTCAACCAAATAATCATCACACAGCAGTCAATCATCATTTATCATTACTAGATTATATTTATAAAAACATAAACTGGTAGAGTTAGTGAGTTTTACTCACATTGGTTGTTTATCGTTAAATAACGATAATCGATAGTCAATTTGATTCAGATAGACAATTTATTTTGCTATGAATTGTAACGAGCTCCATTTCACTCCCGGTCAGTTCCATTGTGTAGTCGTCGTCCATACGATCCCAACGGATCTTGTTTTTCTGAATTCCGATAATATTTGAGCAAGTTATTATGGTTACAAGTTCATACAATATTTTAACTTAAAATAGAACTTAATTTCTTTTTCAAATCATAATTGGGCCTTACCAAACTTCAGCCCAAAACCATATAACCAAACCCAGACCCGGTCCTGCATCCCTCCTTCTCCAATCCAAGAATTCCGCTCCTCAATCCTCTATTTCATTCCAAAGCCATTACCGAATTTCACTTCACCTCTAACCTCTCCATTTCTTCACTGATATAAAAGATATTCTCCACCGAAATGATCCTCTTCCCAAACCCTACCGCCTCCACACCCCCAACTTGGAGCTCGACACCCCTAAGCAGGTTGCGTCGACTGAAGCTATGCACCCTCATCGACAAGAAAAACTCCAGAACTCACCCAAGAAAATCACATAAGACCGAATTCACCCCCTAAACTCAAATATGATCACCATTCTTCGATTCAAAGCCTCAAACTCCTCAATAATCTAACCCTAGTCGTACTGCCCAAAAACTCGAGCAACAGAAGACGCTCGTCGTACCATACACAACTGGTATAGAAAGGAAGCTGGTCCCAAAACAAATGCAAAGACACTTGTTTTTAATTTTTTTTTAATTTATCTGAATTAGTAGGGATTTTTGAAGCACAGGATTTTAGGTTTCTCTTTACTGAAGAAGACGGCAGAAATTTTGTTGACCGGAGAACGATGTAGTTTAGGGTTTAGAGAAGTGTAGTGTAGGAAGATTTAAATATTTTTTTATTCCATTTTATATTGATTTTTATTGAACCATTACTTGGGTTTATATTCTAAAAATCCGTACGACCACATATGATACCCAAAAATCACGAAAATGGACATGCAGCTAAAGTTTGACATTACGGACAAAACTTGTTTCGTCGAATTCCGAGTCCGTTTGCTCACGCAGCGTATTTTTGAAGTCAAATTATTGACTGTATTTCACATTAGAATCCCGTACGGCCACATACTGACTCAAAAAATCACGAAAATTGAAATCTAGCAATAATTTAATATTGCGAATCCAACAAAATTAGTTTCGTCAAAAACGGAGGTCGTTTGTAAAAACGGCTATTTTTAAAGCTCTAAATAAACTCTTTTAAATATTAATATATTTAAAAATATTTAAATTTAATATTAATAAATTATTATTATCGTATATATTTACAGTAGAATATCATACAGCTCCAGAATATTCCTATCTAAATTTATAACTCGACATTCCCAATCTAGATTAAATCTGCCATTTATATTGAAAATCCATTTAATATACATAAATCGATATATATTATAAAGGAATTCCATATCGACTTTTCGAAAATTTGATTTGATCATAAATCAAAATCTACACGACGAAATCTCGATTTTTCTCTTCCATTAGAAATATATACTTCACTAGCTTCGGACGTTTCTTGTTTCACAGAAATCCAACTTAAAACGGATTCTGTATATTCGTTTAAAGTTCGAATTGCCAATTAACGAACTGCCGCGCCATTTCGAGCTCGATTATAATTATAATATAATTTATACCTTCAACTGTCGTTTAAATAATATATTCGCTATTATAACTCAATTCTAAACTGAATTATGTCTTATAAATAATCCAATTCACACCATATTGTGAATTCTACTATTTTCGATTATTTCAGAATTAAATATATTATTCTATTAATTATATTAATTAAATATTCAATATTATTTAATTAAACGACCAATTAAATTTCTAAATCACTATTTAAATAAATTAATTAATTATAATACCATAAAAATACGGGACATTACAAGTTGCATGTAAAGGAGGTTGTTCGACTAGGGTACCCAGCAGCATTATTACTGACTGAAATTTGATCTTCACCAGTAAGTTCTGGGAAGCATTTTAGCTAGATTTGGGGACAAAGTTAAATATTAGTTGTGCTTACCACCCCCAAATAGATGGACAAACTGAAAGAGACAATCGTGTATTGGAAGATTCATTGCGAGCACGTATCCTTGATTTCAGAGGATCATGGGAAGATCATTTGCATCTTGTGGAGTTCTCATATAACAACAACTTCCAAGCGTGTCTGAAAATGTCACCATTTGAAGCATTGTATGGTCAACCTTGTAGATCTCCTTCATGTTGGATAAAATCTAGTTATCAACTTATGTTAGGTCCAGAATGATTCCAGAAGCCGTATATAAAGTGGATTTCATTAAAAAGAGGTTAAAGGCCACTCAAAACTGACAGAGAAAGTCTGCAAATTCTAGAAGAAGTGATAGAATTTGTAGTTGGCGATCAAGTATTTCTGAAAGTTTATCCATTGAGGCGAGTTACTAGATTCGGGAAAACGAGAAAGTTATCACCAAAGTATATTGGTCCATTTCCGATACTGGAGAAGATTGGAACTCTAGCCTACATAATCCAGCTGCCATAATGGTTGTCCGGAGTGCCTAACATTTTTCATATATCTCATCTTCGGAAGTATGTGCATGATCCTGACTTACTTCTTAAAGAGGAAGCATAAGAGGACTTGGAGATCAACCCAAGTTTAGCAGTTCGTAGGGGGCCTTTAAAGATAATTGGTAGAGAGATAAGAGAACTGCGAAATAAGAAAATTAAGCTAGTCAAAGTGAAGTGGAGCGGAGATCCTAGAGACAGTACATCGGAAACATAGGATGGCATTAAAAGGTTTGTCCCAGGTGCAGAGTAGATATCTCTGAATAGCTCTTCTGAGAGGTAAGCTTATTTCTATTACATCATTTCTATTTCAACTATACTTTCATCTAATTTCGGAGATGAAATTATTTTAAGTGGGGTGACTGTAAGTACTGGAAAATTTGAAGCCAATTTATAATTTATTTATTTATTATTTATAACTTTTTTTTTTATTATTTAAAATATAATTTTATGAGAATTTATGGCCAATTTTAAAAATTCGACGATCTGATTTTGTTTCCATAACATTACAAAGGAAAATTTTCAAACGATCTCGTAATTCAATGAAACCAATTTTATCAGATCCGTAACATCGATAATGGTAAGATTCCAAATTTCATAATTTCAGGAGTTAATATGTCGTCGTGCGAGAAATAACGCGTACCAAGTCAATTAGTAAAATTTACGCGAGAACGCAATAAAAAAATTAAATGAATGGATAAATGAAATCCAAATTCGACGAGACCTATTCTGTTCGATCTAGAATTACATTTTTAAGTTAGAATCCAAAATTTCGTGACAAACGGAATTAAAGTGTGGTCGTGCAAGCAAAAGGCGCGACGTTAAACTAAAACACTTTATCCATCGATAAAAGGGTATTAAGCCTAAAAGGCCAAAACAAGGTGTCTTCCATCCAAAGAACTAAAGTTTTTTTCTTCTCCTCTATCTCCTCTCGCCACCTTACCAATCTGTGTAAGCTCCCGTTTTATAAAAAACCCACTTCCTTTCATCTTTCTTCCCTTTTCTTTCTTTTACTTCCTCCTTTAACTTTCCTTCCTCCTTCCTCCTTCCTCCTTGCTTAGCCATGGTCACCCTCTACCCCACCTCCACCTGGCTTGCACACCTGCTCGACCCCCATAAAAGTGTGTGCAGTACCTTGCCCTCCCTTCCTCCTAGCCGCATGTCTCCTCTCCTCTTTAAATCCTTACAAAATCCCATTTTTACTTCTTATTTGCGAATACCCCTCCAAAGGAACCATCTTTCACCTTCTACCACCTCCAACACTCTACGTAAGTTCCCCAGCTGCTGCGGAAGCCCTCTTCCCAGCCTCACCAATGACCCACCTCCTTGCCCTGCCACTTGGACCCCACAAACCCCTCATGTTTGCTATGTATACCCAGATCCGCGAAGGAGTGTGTGTTTGGCGAGTGTGAGAACACCGTAGCCACTAAATTCAGTCTTGTAGGCTTCAGGAAAAATTTGTATGCACTGTATTAGTGTCATGGTAGTGTGCGATGTTCCATTAGTCTGTTCGCACAAAAGATTGGCATAGTGGAAACCACAGTGAGAAACCAAAACTCACTAAAAATGGCTTATTAAAATTAACCATTTATTAATTAATTGGTTTGAGTTGATAATGATTATTAATTGTTAATGCAAGTTTATAATGATGTTAATTAATTCATAATACGATAAAAATATCATCTTTATTTGATATATGTGCATTTGATTGGGTATGTGACATTCAAAACACAAACAGAGTTGATTCGATTTTGGGAAAGTAATTTTTAAATTACTGATTATTGAATGTGGGAGAACGCAACATAGGTAATGGAATGATAATTAATCTACACAT
The DNA here is from genome assembly GCA_030737875.1 of Allium sativum. NCBI lineage: Eukaryota > Viridiplantae > Streptophyta > Magnoliopsida > Asparagales > Amaryllidaceae > Allium > Allium sativum. Next base: position 9,595,377 of record CM060912.1, read on the forward strand.
CTCCTTACTGTTTATTGAATGTGTAGAAAACCCTACACGGGTATTGGGATGATAATTAATCTATAAATCTCTGAATTGTTTAATTTGCGGTTGATATGTGGATTGACGGATCCATATAATTGTTATGGACTTAAGGATTATATGGTGAATTCCACTTTGTATGTGGATTTGATGTCATTGAATGGTTGATTGAGTGCTATATAATACACTAATGAACAAAAAGTATTATTATTGGTTCATTGGTTAAGTCTCGATCAATTAAATGGGTTTTTAATGAATATTTTAATAATATAATAATAGGCTAAAAATCAAAGTTTGAATTTGATGTCTGATTTTGGATGGATACCAAGATTATAAAATATTGATGAACATTCGTAACTGGAACAAATGGATTTGAATTAATTTTCATGTAGTTGTGACCTGTTCAAGTTTTATTTTCAAAATGAATAGTAACCGATAAAGGTGAAGTTCGGTTAGGGTATGTAGGGAATATTTTAAACTAACTTCCTTTACAAAATTTTCATATTTATGTTTATAATGAATGTCAGGAGATTTTGGAATAAAAATAACGAAATTTGAAAAATAATATTATTTTAATCATTTAAATAGTATTATAATATTGTAATATTGAAATAATTGATTTTGAGGTTGAAAAATTAAAGTATAACTTTGGAAGATTATTATATATATTTTATATAATAAATAAAACATTTTTAAAGCTATTCGACGTAATTGATTATATACGTCGAATTATGGTTAGAATAGAACTCGTCGTGTAGCGGTAGTTCGCGAATCTCGACCTATAACTTTAAACTGATACTCCGGGAGGTCCGAGCGTCGAATTTTCCCAAAACTAGTACCTTGGGTTCGTATTGAAAAGAGATTAAAAATGATAATAAGAGCTTTTAAATCTAACAGCTAGGTTTTGAGAAATATTCGAATCAAATTTGGACAAAAACAACGTCGGAACCAATAATGGCCCGTAATTAAAATTTATTAATATAGACTATTTTTATATGAATAAAAATGGCGAAAAATGATTTTAAATTATTATAAATTATTTGGAAAAGGATTAAACAAATTTTACATGGTTTTGAAAGATAAAACTAATTAAGTGGAAATTTGGTTATTTGAGTAATACCATTTATAACGAGTTTTTGAGAAATGTTTTGAAATCAGGATTTTTATTCCTAAATCGAATTAAGTTCTTAAGTAAACCTTGTTATATGGTTAAAAGATGATTTTTGAAAGCCAAGGACTTAACCAAGTTAGAGAATAAGATTTCAAATCTTATGAAATGAATATCGATTAATGAAGACTTAATTGGTAGATTAATAATCCGATACGAATTTATGTTTTGACGCGAATAATTCGAAAAGACCAGGTTTAACTCATTTCGAATAATTATATGATGATTCAAAGTCAAAGACATCGAAGACAGTGGAAGACCAGAAATCTTCACATCGAATGGATTACTGCTGATGCCTTGAAATGGTTTGCTCCCATCGAAGGGTTAAAGTGGCAGTTGTCCGGACGTACTTGTATATTATGCAGATGTGCAAGGGCCTCTCTTCTTAATTGGACAAGGAATAAGGTGTCTCCAGTTTCGTTCAAACCTAGAACGAACTTTGTAAATGGATGGTATGTCTGACATTGTATATCATAACATAAATGATTAGTTGTTAATGATGATATATCTGAGATGGAGGAGAATTTATTCTATTAGCTTAACATCGTTCTTTGAAACGTATGAGCTCAAAGGTTATATTATTAATGTAAACTAATCATATTGTGAATTGACAATGTGGCATGTCAAGTGCTGTTGGTAGGTAGATCAAAGCTTTTGTTGAAAAGCAGGGCTTTGTGGTGCGTTAACTCGTGAGCCTCGCACCTCGGTATGAGCCGAAAATGGGATGAAGGACATCAGAGAAAGGATATACATCTCCTTTTAGCTAAAAGTGCTGCCATGGTATGAAGCCTAGGCATATTTACTTATGTGGATGATGGAATCGAGGCGCCTCAGATGATGATCGACATACTGACTAGTATGAAGGTCTGATGGGACCGGGGAACATTATGTTTAGGAGTAACCTAAACTCACTGGGAAATGGTGGGCCAGCTCTGCTGCTCCAAGGGTCACATGCGTGTGGTCCTGGAAACATTGCTAAAGATGGTCCAAATCGGATTAGGAAGATCTTTTGCCTTAGTTCATGATGAAATCCAGTTTCCAATACGTGACTTCACGTTTTCAGTTGTAAACCTATATGGCGACATAATACAATGGGGTATTAATACATTTATTTTTAAAATTGTTTTCAACACTTAGACACTAATAATAATATCAAATGAATTATATTTTATCGTATCAAGCATGTTTGGACATTATAAGTTAAAACTCTATCCTCCGGTTTGCGCTTGCATTGTGTGATGGGACTTGAGTCTTATAATGGCTTCATTTTTCAAAAAGCATTGTGTTGTTTTTTTTATGCATAGATATTCATGTGGAGTAAACTCATTCCGTGTTATACAGCATGGCCCTCTAATATGCTGTATTTTGAGATAAGTTAAGAATAACTGTAGGGTTTCTGTAACAACCCGGGTTTTAGCCATTTAATTTTGTACATTTAAATTGTTTTAAATGTTGTATTAGAAATATAAATGGAAATTTATATGGAATTTATTAATTAAACGAAGTTAAAATGTATAATTTACAATATAATTTAAAATGAGCTCGTAACGTCGCGGTAGTTCTTAGTATTACGTTTTGAACTTCAACTGGATATAAAGGATCCAATATAAGTCGGATTTCTTTGAAATAATAAACATTCGGATCTATTTGATTATATCTTTCTAATGAAAGAGAAAAATTAAGATTTCATCTTATAGATTGTGAGACATATCCAAATCAAAATCTCAAATAGTCGCTATGGAATCGTTTATAAATTATAATGATTTATTTTATATATAAATCGATTTTAAATAATCTGGACGTCGTTTTATTTTGAAATATCGAGTTATAAATCTAGATATGTTTATTTTATAATGGCTACAACATCAAAGGTTCTCTTGGAGCACTTCACCAAATGGTATGATTTGAGTTTACGGAGCCACAAATACAAAATAAAGAGCAAAAAGTAAAGAACAAGGAATTTTTAAAGTGGTTCGGCCTAATATCGGCCTATGTCCACAATGGTATCACTTCTCATTATCATAGTTGAGTTTACAAAGTACATTGCTTTATTCATTTCACTCATTTTATGATATTTCTCTCTTTTCCATCTCTTTGATCTAGATTTCACTTGAATATGTCGAAGGAATGGTTTGATCTCTCTAAGTATGGTGGAGATTGATGAATCTCTTCAACACTTGATCACTTGAGTGATTTTCCTTGATTCCATAATGATTTTGCATTAGATCTAGGCTTTAGAGAGGATTGATGGAGATTAGAGAAGCTTGAATTGAACTTGAGCCATTTCTAGTGGAGTTTGAAGGAGATTTGATCCATTTGTTGTTGGAGGAAGATGGAATGAGGTTGGGAAGCCATTAATGGAGCTTGGAGTGCTTGAGAATGGTGGAGAAATGATTTGGACAGCCCTTCGGGGTAGAAAATTCGGTCCCTTGAATGGTGGAGAAGTGGGCTATTAATGGGAGAAGTTGGTATGTTGTGGCAATTCTGTAATTATGGTGTACAGGGATCGGGTCGTTCATAGGCGTATTTACAAAAATGCCACTGTACAACTGTACACAGCTGACACGCACAACCACAAAAGTGACGTGCGACCAGACATGTTTATTGTGCAGTCAGGAATGTTGCACGAGCAGGTTATGTTGCACGAGCAGGATAGGGCGTGTGACCCAGAGATGTACGTGCGATCAGTTCATGCACGAGCATTCAGGAATATTGTGCATGAGCGGACTGTTAAAATAATGCACAACCGATTAGTTAACAAAGAATGTACGACCCCTTTTATTTGTTCCATCTTACACATATTGTACATGTGGCGCGTCATCCTTGCATGTGATTCATTACTTTACCACCGCTCATTTGTCCAGTTTTGTGATGCGAAATTACTGCTCGACCTGTCCATCTAGATGTTGCTGCTCGACCAGCTATTCTATGCTCGACCTATCAACGAAGGAGCTGCTGCTCGATCGTGCCAACACGTTTGCTCCCTGATCCATGTAACATCTTCGCTGCTTACATCGTATAACAGTTTGCCAGATACAAATGTATGCGATGCATGCTCTGTGGCCAAGATGGTTCGCCCATCAATACGGTTGCTGCTCGAACCATGGTCGGTGCTCGACCAGTGGTCTTCATGCATGTTTCACTACTTATACTGCTATTATATGATATCCCCGCGTACTCGGTACAGCAACTCACGTGTCATGGCAAAATGAGTTTTGTCTGATTTATAACAGTACTTTGCATCCGATCCAGAATAGCACTTTGTGCCCAATCCAAGGCAATATGAACTTTACGCCCAAACCTAATTCATGCACTTCAATCCATATTATAGAAGCTTACACATATTTTCATTACCACATTGTATCTTCATGCAGATTGTAATCGATGTATGGGGCATGAAGCAACATGGTGCCACATGGCTTTTGCATGCATATGGATCCACCTATGATGTTATAGCCATGCCGATCTATTACAAGTGTGTAGTGACAGATTTGAATGGCTTACGACCGATCTGATTCGCACGACCAATCTGATATCATGATGCACGACCGATTGCTTCACTAAACGGTCGACGTATCAATTTCTGAACCCCGTTAATAACGGGGTTAACATTTGTCCCTCGAAGCATGTATTTTTTGCTTGTGAAATATGCATGCTTCGAAATGAACGTTGTTTTTTATAGTGTCGCGCTGGTGTGTGAATGCCTGAGCTTTTATTTGAGCCCGAGTGCGTAGAACATGTGAAATTAGCGATAGATTGGTTATACTCAATTTTCATTGAAACGGTCATGGCCAATTTACTACTTGTTTTACGAACTCGTTTAGCACTTGGGATTTTATTGAAGCAAAGCACACTCTCTAAAGTGAACGATGATCGAGCCTTTTTTCACTGCTACAACCTGTTCTGTAACAATAAAAACATTGCATGTTTCTTGGCTAAAATGTTTTCTCACCGACTGCCCACATCGACAACAGATTAGTCAATTAAAAATTAAATTATAGCGAATTTTATTCTGAATTGAATGAAGCTTCTATACAGAAGTGTTTTATTTAACGGTTTATAACCCATTGAATATTATCTGTATAAACACGACATTCTAATTCGAATTCGAATTGACGCTTAAGATCAACTAATCAACAAAATCCGACTGTGGATTTCAAATGTTATTGTTTAAATCGACTTACATGGCAGTGTACTGAGAAATACATATCGGTGATTTATTTTCTGCTCCTTCTCGGAGATGCTTTGAATATTTGTGCCCTTGCTCAGGAAGGACTTTGAATTTCATGCCCCTGTCTGGGAGGTCTTTGTCCTTCACTTAGGGAAGTATTTTGGATGTGGAAATTTGCTTGAAGGGCTTACTAGTCCGGTCCAATTTGTTTTAAGGACACAGCTTCGTCGGAATTAGATTTAAGGACAAAAATTGATGCGCTGCTTATTTCACAAACCCGGTTGCCCCTTTCTCAAATTGAAAAACCGATCTTCATTAAACAATTAAACATAAGATTTCTCAAATTGAAAAATTGCTCAAACCATTCGTTTTCCTCAATTTTATCAGGCCGCGATTTCTAAATTTGATCTCTCAAGTTTGTCAAAATATTTAGGCGATTTTTGATTTCGTGCTACGATTGTTAATTTTATCAGGTGAGCTTTATCTTTTTCTTTTTTATTTCTATTCAGAAATTCGAAATAAATCTAATACCTTCACGAGATTAAAGAGGCGATTTTTTTGTTTTTTTCAATTTTATCAGGAGGTTTTGATCATTTTGAATTGAATCTTCAATTATAATTCTATCCGGTGATTTTTAGTTTTTAGTCGAAACCTAAATTGTCGTATAATACATCATTATCTCATTTTTTGTTCTTGATTTTTTTTTGTATTATGTAGTTTTATCAAGGCGAGATGAAATTCAAAGTTCAAGTACTTATTTACAGTATCGGGTTGCTGAAAGGTACAATGTTTTTCTTATTAAGTATTGTGCTTTTGTTAATTTATAGAATGCATTGGTAATTCGTATATAGATGACATTGGATTTTTGAATTCAACATGAATGACTGAAAAGAATTACGATGGAAATGTATTATGGAAAAGATAAATGGGTCTACTGTTTTTATTCGAATAACATAACAGATGTTATAGGACTAAAAAAGATAATTGGTTTTTATCTATTTTAAACTGTGTGATAAATGGAAATGTATTATGGAAAAGTGTTATAATGTTTATTCAAATAACATAACAGATTTTATAGGAATAAAAAAGATAATTGCTTTTATCTTTTTAAATTGTAATAAAAAATTATAAAACATTGGTCTACTGTTATATAGTACTGCTTCAAATATAGCGCATATATGATTTAGAAATTCTTGCATAAGGTATACAAATGATTTAAACAACATATAGAAAAGATAAAAGCATATATGTTTTAGAAGTTCAAACATAAGTCTTTGTATTGTATGCATGAATTTTCTACTGCTTTTTATGTTAATATTTTAATTTTTTAGAAGTTCTTACAGATGATAAAAGCATATATGTTTTAAGTTAATATTTTTATGCATGAATTATGAACATAAGTCTTTAATGTTTTAGAAGTTCGAACATATATGTTTTAGAAGTTCGAACATATGGTTCTACCGCTTTTTGAAGAAAGATAAATCATTTTATCTTTTATTGATAATATTTTTAATTTACATGAATTTACTGATGATTTTTTAATGACTGGTGTTGAAACTTTAATGATGAATTTAATATTGAATTTCTAGCGGTTGATGATGTTATTCAAATGACTGAGCATGAGTTGTAATCTGTAATATGGTTCAACTGCTTTTTGAAGAAAGATAAATCATTTTATCTTTTACTAATAATATTTTTAAGGTCATGATATAATTTGTTATTAACAATATATTGTCTCTAATAGATAATTTTTTATGCATTTGTTTTATATTTCAAATTTTATTGTTTTTTTTGCATCTAATTGATAATTTCTAGTCTGAATGTAATTTGTTCATATAAAAAAGTTTTGGTACTAAAAAGATAAATATGTTTATCTCTTTTATTAAATGCGATGCTTTTATAAAGAAAATACAAAATATTATATTTCTAATTAAAAATATATTTATCTATTAGTTATTAACTTAAAATAGTGTTAAGACATAATGTTATACATGTTTTTAAAATAATTATTTCATGCTAGAATTTAAGTAGTTTAAAAATATAAAAAAGTTTATATTTTTTAAATATTTTTATACAAAAATGCATGTTACATGATAGCACACACTAATAACTTAGGTACTACATTGATTGATATGCTTTAGTTACTTCTGACCGGTGTTGTAACTGAATTTTCATTTTGATGTTATAGCTATTGGATCAGCCTGCCGTATACATGCTGAACTGTCTGAATAAAAAAAAGAGAATACAAAATTATGTCGCATGCAAAATAACATTAGCATGAAGTTGCAACACAAAAATTAAGCTGCAACTGTATCCCAAAAACGACTGGAATGCTTTGAATTATTCTGGAATTTGCTTTTTGGCAGCCATGATGCTACTGTATTTAATTCTCGTCTATTTTATTTGGTTCTTGTCTATTGTGTTAATTGTTTTATAGGCTGAGATTGTGGTGGTCTAGTTGTTTTATAGGCAAGAAGGAACATAATATGAATGTTGTAATTAGCTATTGCTACACACGTTTGAAGCTGTGTGTATTGAAATAATGTTGTTTTGAAGCATTGTGTTTATTTGAAGTTTCTTGTTTTTTGCTTGTACTTGGCAAGCGCTTTAGTTATCTATGTGTGGTTGTGCTTCACATCAACAATTTATACCTCCTACTTGCAGTATCATTTTGTCCAGACTGAAAAAAAGATATGTGCATTTATCTTTTTCACAAAACAGATTGCAATATATATTGTTATATTATATTCACAAAAGAAACACCAATATATATTGGAATCTAATAATATATTACACTTACACAAATAGTATGAGATTTATACAAACAATAATTTAGTGACATATCATTTATGCTGGCAAACAAAATGCAATTAAGCATTCACAAGAAATAAATTTATGAAAGATAAATACATTTATCTTTTCATTATTATCCCATTTTATTAGCAAGCCTAAAGCTTTCAAACAGCTTCCAAACAGTTCGAAAGCAAAATATAGTATAAAAGTGCATATATATACAACTTAGTATGAGTCTGCACTTATAGTGAAAAGATACAATATGTTATGGAAACCCTTTTGCATATTTAGACTCTGTTGTGCTATCTGTTGCTGAAGGGGCAGTGTTATATGGAGACTGTGGAGAAGTTTGCTACACCAAGTATGCCTCGTATCATGTCAAAGGAAAGTATTGTCATGAGATGGCCCTTGGAATTGTCCTTGCATACGTGTTATGTGGAGACTGTGGAGAAGTTTGCTACACCAAGTATGCCTCGTATCATGTCAAAGGAAAGTATTGTCTTGAGATGGCCCTTGGAATTGTCCTTGCATACATCAAGAGTCATGCAAATCGGTATAAGCAGCACATTGTTCAAGTCCTCCCGGTACATATGGACTTTTTTGCATTGGTATAAGCAGTACATTTGAAGTGAACCTGCTACATTCATATTCCTTTTTTGCACTGGTTTTCTGTAATGATCATGTAGAAAACTGGGTGGTTCATAATAATGTATCAATAACAAAAATAGCTAAGAGACACTGGATGCATGAACTGAAATGTAATAGAAATCATCTCACTACAGTGGTGCTCATAATTGAACTGATGTTTAAAACTGTTATCTAATATAAAGAAAAAGATAAATGTTTTTACCTTTTTAGTTGTTTAAGCCCAAATTATCATATAAATTTCCAATTATTCCATATGCCAACAAAAACTGGCAATTAATCTCACACACCAACAAAATGGAAGTAGAAAAAAATATTATAAGGTAGAAATAAACATTCAGTTTGTTGTATGTACTGACTTTAAATTTGTTGATTGGCCTTATCTTATATCTTTTGCCTTTTAGTGAAAGATAGATGCAATTATATATTTTATCTTTTAGTAAAACCAAAATTATAAATAAACATTCAGATAAAAGATAAAACCAAAATTTCACGCAAATCTGCTGCTAAATTATGTGTAATGTTTAAGTAATAAACATTCAGTTGGCCTTGTATTTTATCTTTTAGTAAAAGATAGTTGCAATTATATTTTTGATTGGCCTTATCTTTTAGTAAAAGATATATAGCAGCAGATTTTCGAAAATAATGTTTAAGTAATGAACATTCAGTTGGCCTTATCTTTTATCTTTTATCTTTTAGTAAAAGATAGATGCAATTATATTTTTGACTGGCCTTATCTTTTATATTTTAGTAGAAGATAGATAGTAGCAGATTTTCAAAAGCAATGTTTAAGTAATAAACATTCAGTTGGCCTTATCTTTTATCTTTTAGTAAAAGATAGATGAAATTGTATTTTTGATTGGCCTTATCTTTTACCTTTTACCTTTTAGTAAAAGATAGATAGCAGCAGATTTTCAAAAGTAATATTTAAGTAATAAACATTCAGTTGGCCTTGTCTTTTATATTTTACCTTTTACTAAAAGATAGATGTAGTTATATTATTATTTTTTGAAAAGAGAGATGCAATTATCTTATTTAAATCTGAAATAAAATAAGATATTCTACTAAACATTTAAAATTTGTTAATTACAAAAATGTATTATCTTTTTTAAATCATCACACATGTACAAAATGAAAGCAGAAAACGATTAGTTCAGTTTTATCATTTTTAAATCTTAAATAAAATAAGATATTATATGTAAGAAATAAACATGTTAATATTTTCATTTAGTAAAAGATAAAATAAGATATTCTATGTAACTTATCTTTTATCTTTTAGTAAAATATGCAATTATCTGTTTTAAATCTGAAATAAAATAAGATATTCTATGTAAAAAATAAACATGTTAAAATTTATCATTTAGTAAAAGATAAAATAAGATATTCTAAGTACATTATCTTTTATCGTTTAGTAAAAGATAGTTGCAATTATCTTTTTCCTAGCAAAATAAATAGAAGCATCCACTCAAAAACGAGCACTAAAACAATTATTATTGAAATCAGACACAACTATAACAAATGAATCACACCTGCAAAAAGAACGTAAACAAATAAATATCTATACAAAACTTATCTTAGTTAGAATCTAATAGTATAAAATACTACATAAGAAATCATTTTCTGTCCCACTTTTAAAAAAAAAGATAAAATCAATTATCTTTTACCGAAATAACACACATAACCCATGACCATTCATTACATTCATCACCTATACATAATAGAAAATTTACTTAGTTGTACGTTTAAAAGTTAAACATGGAGGCAAATTACCATATATGCATATTAGAAAAACAATTCCATACCAAAACATAAAGATAAAATTATTTATCTTTTTGTTTAAAAGCTGAATTTATCATTTCAAACAACTTACATGTTTTCACACAATATACAAACAAACAAACAACAACTAAGCCATAAATCCCAAACAAGTTGGGGTTGGCTAGATATGGAACCCAAAAATAAAATATAAGAAATAAGAAATAATAAAAAAAAAAGTAAAAAGTGAAAATAAAAAGGAGTTAAAATCTTCCGTAAAAGTAAAATAAAGGTTTGAAAAGGACAAAAACTAAGATTAAAAAGTTTCTCAAAAAAAAAAAAAAAAAAAAAAAAAAAAAAAAAAAACTAAGGTTCTGGTACATGGCTTGCTTACTTTCATGCACTCCTATCTAAAACCAGCTCTTCAGATATATTCCAATTCCTTAAGTCTCTTTTTACTACCTCCTCCCATGTCATTTTAGGTCGTCCCCTACCTCTCCTTGGGCCTCCGGCGCGGCCTAAAATTCCAACGTGCACTGGTGCATCGTACGGTCTTCGTTGGAGATGTCTGAACCATCTCAAGCGGTGTTGGACTAACTTCTCTTCAATTGGTGCAACTCCAAGTTTGTCCCTGATATCATCATTCCTAATCCGATCTCGTCTGGTATGCCCACAGCTCCAACGCAGCATACGCATCTCTGCTACAATTATCTTTTGGACATGTTGCCTTTTAGTAGGCCAGCATTCTGCACCATATAACATCGTCGGCCTAATTGTTGTTCGATAGAACTTTCCTTTAAGTTTCTGTGGGATCTTCCTATCACAGAGAATGCCAGACGCAAGTCGCCATTTCACCCATCCTGCTTGAACTCTAAAACTAACATCCTATCAATCTCCTCAATAAACTGCAACATAGATCCAGAATATCGAAAGGATTCTTACTTAGGTACTACTTGACCGGCCATGGTGACATCTCCGTCATCTGACCTAACACTGCTGAACTCACACAATATAATATACATATTATATGTTTTAATATTATTATGAGTAAGGGAATTTATCATATGCTGCAACTAAAAAACTCAGACAATCATATGATTTGGATATGTTTATTATTTTAAAAAGATGAATACATTTATCTTTTTGCATAAGTTATATGTTTTCATGTAATATAATACACAAGTTTTATCATTTAGTAAAAGATAACTACAGATATGGTGTTGACAATGTCATTCAAAAATTTTAGCAACAACTTTACTTGCATGAATGAAGTTCACATTTAATCAAACAAAATAAAAACATAGCTTAATATCAGTACTCAGTGAATACAAACAATTGATGAACAACTTCAATCAGCAATCATTAAATAAAAATCGCAAACTAAAGCAACTGATAAACAATAAAATGTAATTGGCAAAGGAGTATTTACTTGTTCAGCAATCGGCCAATCCAAATCATTGCAAATTGTCAGCGTGGATTGTTTATGTATCCATAGGTGAGACGGTCTGATTTCTTCAACAAATAATCAAATTTAGCTACACGATTTTACACGATTTTAATTTTGTACACAAATCGGCTTTGAAAAACCTAATTTTTATTTTCGTTTGAAGCTTTGAATTTGAGTACCGACAGTGATTTATTGGCTGATAGTGATTTGGGAAACTTTGGCCTGGAAAATAATTAATTGGAACCCGTGTCCTTAAAATTAATTGGTTGAGGGAAGTAAGCCCTTATTGTAAAATGCCCCTATAATTTAACATTGTGAATAGTTAATCTAAAAGACAAAACAAATCCAAGGAAAATTGTTTGTTTATTTTCTATTCCAATTTTTTTTATTTTTCTTTATTGTTTAAGCTTGATTGTGTTTTGCTTTTCGCTCTTGAGAATAAAATATCAAGCAGTGGACCAACAGAGAGTACAACTGTTTAATACCTTATAGATGTTGACTATGCTAAACATGAAATCCGTTTGTTGATTCAGATCTAAGTTGATGAATGAAACAAAAAACTTAAAGTTTAAGAAAATTAGAGGACATTTATGTGCATTTCTATTTATGTTCATTAAGTAGGATTAGTGATATAAATGAAATTCAAAGAAAAAAAATTGTGTTAATGTACCAATTGTTTGAAGGATTCGAAGATGGATTCCATAATCTGCATAGTCCTAGATACAAATTAGATAATATTGCACCTACAAAAATCATCACTAAAGCTTATATTCTACTGAAATTTATAAGGCATATTTTGTTTGCATAAAATTTCATTACCGTATAAACTTTTACTTCGACATAAAGATAAAAATATTCAATTTTAATCCAAAAATACCCTAATACGTGTTAGTTTTAAATATGTATGTCCATTTCTATGTCTAAAGCTATGCAGTTTGTTGAAGAGTAGCACATTTTTTTAACCTATAATCAATTTACATCCTTTTTTCTCTAGCGCATACCACAAATAGAATGGTATAACAAACTGAAAGCATAATGATCATATTAGTAATGCTTCACTATTTGGAGACTGCCAATAATTCACAACATTAAGAAGTCAATGAGCTTTTGCTACTTTTAGCGGAATAGTTGCATTAGACGAAAATAGTGTTAATTGTAACACATAAGATTTTGCATAGAAATTTGCACATAATGTGTTTCAAAAGAGATGAAATTTGCAATATTTCTTATTAGTTTTTAAATATATTTGAATACATATGCACCACCTCATTTATTTTATTGTTATTGCGGATTTTTGTTTGGGTCCGTCTATTCGCACCCCAACATTTTCTCTTCCCACCCCAGTAATTTTAAAAAAAAAAATCACCCCCCGTTTTTTACTCTTGCCACCCCTTTTATACCCAAATTACCCCTCCATCCCAAATTCCTAAATTTCAAGAAAAAACATGAGAAGCCGGAAAGCTATGTTGTTCCTGGGAATAGCACGGTTATTAACGTACCAACACCACACGCTGGCAATGTTCTGGAAGAATCCACGTGCATGAAAAGCATGGTTATGTTGTTTTCCACGTTCGCCTATTGCATGGTAATATTTTTTTTCCTCTATGCGCCTGCTATCCAACCAGATATTGCGATGAATTTTCTGTATATTCATTCCCTAAAAACTACATGGTCCAGATTATTTCAATGGCAGCACTGAGTGCTATACTGTTTATTCCCCTGCACCCTGTCGACGTTGATTTATGGTTTTTTGCCTATGGCTGGCGTTGTTGTTTAAACAACCACGCAAGAAATGCACGTTGCAGACGAAGCTAGTGCCACTATGTAAGGAACCCGAACCTCCCCGTGAAGGAAAGCACGGATTGCTTTGAGGACAAGCCACATCCGAACACAAACAGAAGAACATTTCATTGCTTATTACAACAGTTCCATCAGAATACAAGAATATACAGAGTACGAATGAATAATATACACTTGATAAACATCAGAGATTTAAAATACATTACTGCAGCGGAAAAATAATACAAAACATACCTGAAAGAAATACACGGATACAGAGCTTTTCGAATATCACTTCAGCTATAAACCAGGATCCTATGAATATAAATTTGCAAAACCAAAACTACTAGCTGCCCGTGCGGAAAATAAGGGCACCCAGAGTTTAGGTTAAAACAATAAACTCCAGGTCAGTCATGTGACTGGTGTGAGAACTAAAACAGTTATTAAATCTTTAAAGTTAGGTAAATCAAGGGACCACGCCGTATAACCCGGAACGGGTTTCCTCCCAAGAATACCAGTGCATAAAACAAACAGCGCAATGCTAAATAAAGAACAATAAAGCTATTATAAGACCCAGGTCCCATCACACAATGCAACGCAAGTCGTAGGATAGGGTTTTTACCTTATAATAGCCAAATAATGCTTGATACATGAAATTTCATCTTTTATTATTACTATAAGTGAAGAAAAGACTTCAAATATAAATGTAACAATCATGGGCGGCATGAATGCCCCATACCACTATGTCGCCATATATAGGTTTACAACTAAAATCGCAAAGCTCGTATTGGAAATTGGATTTCCATCTGTGAACCGAGGCAAAAGATAGTCCTCACCGCTTCGAGACTCTCTAGCCCGAGCCTCAGGACCCATACTGAGGTGGGCCCTTGGATCGTCAGGGCCGGTCCACCGATGTGGATTAAACTTAAACCCTGGACACTGCGTTTCCCTGCCCTATGGGGCGTAAATGAGCCAAATGACTCCATCGGTCTCGGATCGACCAATATAACCGAGGTGCCTCGCTATCGATCATCCACATGAGTAAAATGTCAGCCAGTTCAAGCACTGACACCACTCCTAGCTAGAGGAAAACGCATGTCCTTCCTGAGGTCCTTCTCTCGTTTTTGGTTCACACCGGGGTGTGAGGCTTGCGAATCAACGCTACGCAAAGCTATTCCACAAAGGCTGTGCTTTGATCATCAAGCACAAGACTTTTCTTTTCAACAGAAGCCTTGATCATTTTCATCTCAGCATGCCACACAGGCAAACCCCTCCATGCAACCGATATCCATCAATCACACAGAATGATATCCAATGTCAGACACACAGTCCATTTACAAGTTTGTTCTGGGTCTGAACGAAACCAGAGGCACCTTGTACCTCGCATATCCTTCGATCTCCAAGTACGTCTGGACGATCACCACTTTTTCCATCGTCTTGGGTGTACAGCCCAATCAAGACGGCAGAAATCATCCAAACGACGTGAAGACCTCCGGTCTTCAACCACCTTCTTCATCGTCGACCTATCGTCGAATCAGTTATTCAGAATGAGTATAAACCCAGTCTTTCCAAACAACGCGCGTATTTTATAAGAAAATGTTACACAAACACAACATACGTCTCACTCCAATTCAGAATATTCTTTTATTCAAATATTCTTTTCACGTTTTAAACCTTATTAGGGTTTTCCAAACTAGTCGGGATTAGCGAACCTTACCGAAGTAATCATTTATTATATTTCCCAATCCCAACCTATTCATCCCCTGGAGCAAAACTGGTAGTACTCCATATCTAACACCCACGGGGTTATCGATAAAATTAATTACCATTTCACGTTCAAATCTAATTAAAGATTTAACTATCGCTTGGAGTAAAACTGGTGGTACTCCATTCTCGATCATTTTCTTGAATTGATAATTTTAGTTATCACATTCCATCAGTCTCTAACTGTAAATTAGTAAGAGAACAATTCCCTAAGTATTAACCCTGAAGGCCGAAACCAACATCAGATCAATACCTAGGAAACCATTCAACTTAGCTAATCTCAAGTTAGTTCCTAATTTTCTTAACTCCATTGGGTTTAAGAATAGTATTATTAAAAATACCATTCACGACAAACCCCAAATCTTATTCCATTATTTGTGGAATCTTCACGGAAAACTGATCAATATATATAATCGGTATAAACTTCCATATCCAACCAATAATATAAATGGAACAACGTCAAAGCCTTTTAAATTCCATATATAGTAACGGTCTTCCTCCACTGAAGCTCACTTCGATTATTACCAAATCGAATTCCCTTCCATTCTAATTTATATATTGGAAAACTTTACTTTGGAAAATTTCCATTAAATTTCAATAAAAAGATTTATAAATTCCAAATCACATTTCACTGTTAATCGGGTAAAAGAACGAATGTCGTTTAAAACACAGTTCACGATAGACCCAATTCACATTCCATTTTCAATTAACGGTTAATCAATTGGTAATTCTTCTTTAAATCTTAATTAAAAGATTTATTCTTTTCACAACTGGGTTCAAGAATAGTGTTATTTAAGACACCGTTCACGACAAACCCAAAATCCACTTTGATATTAAATACTAGGCTCTGAATAGAAAATATATCGGCTTATATTCAATACCAAATTCTGAAATCAACGAATATCATATTGGAATAACGATATATATACCGTTCAAATTCCTCCACAATATCTGTATAATCACGGAATCCAATATCGAAATATTCTGAAGATTATTTCGATTCAAATCCATTCCAATTCTTATATTGGAAATTTCTGGTTATATTAAAACCATTTCTCAATCCATTTTATTTATTTAAAACCATGGATTATTATTCTAGTCATAAACTAGTTCATTTCAATAAAAATATATTTTATCTTTACAAATGTGGAATTTTTCATTCCAATTCCTTTCAAATCATTTATTATGATTTTACACAAATTATTAATATTTTTAATAATTTTATCAAGGCCCGTACAGTCGATTTCCATATACGGTCATCGAACTGCATTTACAGCGACCTTTTCCAAATTTGATTTGGACATAATTCCAAATCCAACCATTAGATTTCAAATCTTTTATATTCGTTGGAAAGATCTTTTCGATACGAACCTAACGGTTCCGGTTTCAGGAGAATCTGATGGTCGGATCTCCCGTAACGTCAATTCGAAGTCAATGGTCGGAATTCGCGAACTACCGCGGCGCGGCGCGTTCTATTCAGGCCATTAATATATATATATTATATATATTTCATCGACTTCAATTCAAAACGTATTTTATAAATCGTTTTAACTTCGTTTTAAAAACGATTCCAACTTCATTTTCAATTTTAAATCAAAATTGAATATTCTACATCATTAATATATAAATGATAATATTTTCAAAATATTAGATTTTGAAATCACTTCCTTTTCTATATTCATTATAAAAACGAATATAATCGATATAAATATCGCTTGCGTCAAAATGGCGCATTTCTAATCAACACGGCTTAATATATTTCAATATTTCGTGTCCATCCAAAATCGGACATCAAAATCAGATTTTAATCCTTTACAGAATATTATTTTAAAAATATTCCTTCTTTTAAAATATTCGTTATTTTAAAATATTCGTTCGTTTTGAATTGGAATCAGACACAATCAATTACCATATAAAGTGATTTATATGGATTTCATACAACACATGTATATCACAATAATGATAAGTAATCAACCATCATCCAGAGTGCACCACACAATTGCATGAGCATTAATTATAAATAATTAACGCTTACAACAGCCTGTCAACCAATTGGTCGACATAAAACTAAACTATTGGGATTAATGTAAGTCAAATATCATCCCAACACCCGTGTGGGGTTTCAACCAACAAATAGTGAATATTATTTGTGCAGTTGGGCGATGTGTAAAATTTATCGCCCCAATCCATATCCGTCAAATGGGTGTACATATACAAATCGTCTGATTTGTAAATGAATATTTATTTTATTCATTTATCTAATAAAAATGATATTTTTATTTTTCTAACATATTTTAGAAAATTTCGGCAGAATAACGGCGCTATACTAGAACCGGGATAAGGTCTAACCTTATCCCTCGCCTCATAACGGCGCACGTCATACACATACCAAATCATATCAATTCGTTTCATTTCATTAAACCAAATTCAAACAAACACCTCAATCCACATAAACTAATCAAACAAGTCGTCCATGGTTTGTGGACGACGGGTGTCGGGGGCTGCTAAGCACCGTCTACATCCTAGTATATATTTAACTAGAAAATAAATTAGAGTGAGAAGTTCTCACCTAGAAGCTGAACCAAATGCCGCGACTCTTCATATGTATAAAATCTTCGTCGTGCTCGTCTTTTGTCACCTTCTTCTTCCGTATTCGCTACATATATAAAAATCACATTTTTATATTCTCTATTATATAAAAAATCATATTTTTATGACGAAGTTATTTAAATAAAAATCGCTCCTTTATATTGTTTTCATTCGTATAAAAATCGCTCCTTTATATTGTTTTCATTCGTATAAAAATCGCTCCTTTATCTTGTTTCCATATATATAAATCATCACCTTATATACATAAAAATCCTTGCTTTATATTTTAAAAAATCCAATCTTTTTATTTTTATTTTTATTTTTAAATCCCATCTTTTTTGTTTTAAAAAAAAATCCAATCTTCTATAAATTAATCCGTTTCATGAAAAGATTCACCTTAAATGAAACCATGCTTTTAATAACACAAAACAAAACAAAAAAACAATAAATTACTCACATTGTTTTCAGCGAAAGAGTGGGGAGTCTGCTATGCGCGGGAGGCGGCTGGGGCACGAAGGCACGGTGGCGGGCTCCTGGTGGCAGTTGGCGCGATGGTGACGCCTGTGAGGGGGGGTGCTTGCGATTCTCGATCTGGGCATCGAAGTGGGGGTTCGCGCGCAGCGCTGGGGGAGAGGAGGACCGGAGGGTGCGACTGGGTGGTGGACGACAGTGGTGCGGCGGAGGCTGGAGCGCGTCGATCGATTTGAGGAGTAGCGTTGGCGGTTTAGGGTTCACCGCGGTTTTCTCCTTATTTATTTATTTATTCTGATTTTGAAGTCAACGGGGTATAGGGGGGAAAAGGGGTAGGGGGCAAGGTTATAATTAATTTAATTATTTAATTATTTTATAATCCAAAAGACAACTTTCTAATACAAACTCCGAACAAGACCCACCGACTGTCGTTCCTACCGTAATACCCCCATTCCGAACGCAATGGGATATGTTTAGCAAGTTGATTCGATCATTTCGATCAGTTTCGCTTTAAATTATAATATAAATCAATATATATTTAATTTAAATGTACATTTCAAATTACTGGGGTCACATACGGACCCCAAAAATTCCAAAAAAAAATTATTTTTAGCTTCGCGTTGATGATACGGTCCTAACAAAACTTATTTCATCGAATTCTGAGACCGTTTGAAAAATGGCCATTTTTCAATCGATTAAATTCAACTAAAAATTCATCAAACGCGTTTAAATGCGTCGCACTCACATATTGATTCTAAAAACTATGTAAATTGGACCCTAGCAAAAACTTGACATTCCGGTTCCAACAAAACTGGTTTCGTCGAAAACGGAGGTCCTTTGCAAAACGGCTATTTTTAAGGGCTAAATATTATATTAAAATATATATAAATTCCACAACGACTTTTCTGAATTTTAATCTGGACATATCTTATCATTTATAAAGTGAAATCTCAGTTTCTTAACTTCGTTAGAAAGATATTGTTTAACAGATTCAAATATTTCTGGTTTCGTTCTATTCTGACTTATATTGAATTCTATATATTCATTTGAAATTAGAAATCGAATTTTCAAACTGCTGCGCCATTTCAGGCTCGTTATATAATTAAAATAAAATTATTCATTCTAACTTCGTCGAAAATAAATTTTTAGTCATTATTATTTAAAATAATTCATTTTAAATAATCAAAATTCATTAAAATCGCTAAAATAAAAATTTTAAATTGGATCTGATTTTTCGGGTTCTTACAATCTCTCCCGCTTAAAATCTTTTCGTCCTCGAAAAGGAACGGAGCAGAAAGTTGTTTAACTAACCAACTCAACTTTCATTATTTTCATTACGGCTTAAGTTCTTCAACTTTTCAGTTTCTAAGAACTTTTCAAATTTTTCAAAAATTTGGCTAACACCCTAAATTTTCGAAAAATTTCGCCATAACCTCCCCTGCACCGAGAGCATCGGGAAAATCCCCAGACTTCCACACAGGCCCTCTCATCTCAAAAAGAAAAATAAAAAGCCAATCGGCTCATAAAATCATCCAAAACCAAAGAAATACAATAAACATGTACCCATTTATCGGGCATAAATTTTATTTCTCTTCTCTAGCCTCCTTGCTATGACCTGTTCAATGTATATACATGTATATGCATGCAAATTCGAGCAATTTTCAATTCAGTTCAGTATTCGATACAATTTGGTAACATTCACCGTTCATTCACATAATGGTTTATATGTTGGTTTAAATGAATAATCATACAACACAAACATCAATCAATTATTGAATTAACGTTTCAAATTCATAATTTTGATATATATACAGAAAATCATGTTTTTGATGCCAATTCACAACAAATAATCCTATGCAAGTTTTGGTTCTCACACCAGTCAATGGAAATATATAGATATCCCACCTTCGAAACTCGAACATATGTTCTGATGATGAGTACTCAATCATCAGAATCATCTGCGGGCGACTAGAGTGTGATTCTATATCTATCCAGTATATTAAAACTTCAAATATACGTTTGCAAGGCATATATGCAAAATCTTTATATACTCGATTGTCCATCTCAATACAAATAAATATTCAAATATGTATAAAAATGTTTAAATTTTCGAAACAAAATTTGTTTTCATTTTTATTTTAAAAATATCACTCTTCACACCCGTTCTAGGATACTACTGATCCCATCTCTAACGAGTCATTCTTATTGGATATTACTAATCCAATCTCTGATGAATTCTTTCGTTAGGTTCTAATGTGTCTTGTTCTCGAGCTCTATAAACCAAAGCTCTGATACCACTGTAAGGAACCCGAACCTCCCCGCGAAGGAAAGCACGGATTGCTTTGAGGACAAGCCACATTGGAACATAAATAGAAGAACATTTCATTGCTTATTACAACAATTCCATCAGAATACAAAAATATACAGAGTACGAATAAATAATATACACTTGATAAACATCAGAGATTTAAAATACATTACTGCAGCGGATAAATAATACAAAACATAACTGAAAGAAATACACGGATACAGAGCTTTCCGAATATCACTTCAGCTATAAACCAGGATCCTGTGAATATAAATCTGCAAAACCAAAACTACTAGCTGCCCATGCGGAAAATAGGGGCACCCAGAGTTTAGGTTAAGACAATAAACTCCAGGTCATTCATGTGACTGGTGTGAGAACTAAAAAAGTTATTAAATCTTTATTTTAAAGTTAGATAAATCAAGGGACCACGCCTATAACACGGAATGGGTTTCCTCCCAAGAATACTAATGCATAAAACAAACAGCGCAATGCTAAATAAAGAACAATAAAGCTATTATAAGACCCAGGTCCCATCACACAATGCAACGCAAGCCGGAGGATAGGGTTTTTACCTTATAATAGCCAAATAATACTTGATACGTGAAATTTCATCTTTTATTATTACTATAAGTGAAGAAAAAACTTCAAATATAAATGTATCAATCATAGGCGGCATGAATGCCCCATACCACTATGTCTCCATATATAGGTTTACAACTAAAAGCGCAAAGCTCGTATTGGAAATTGGATTTCCATCTGTGAACCGAGGCAAAAGATAGTTCTCACCGCTTCGAGACTCTCTAGCCCGAGCCTCAGGACCCAAACTCAGGTGGGCCCATGGATCGTCAGGGCCGGTCCATCGATTTGGATTAAACTTAAACCCTGGACACTGCGTTTCCCCGCCCTATGGGGCGTAAATGAGCCAAATGACTCCATCGGTCCCGGATCGACCGATATAACTGAGGCTCCTCGCTATCCATCATCCACATGAGTGAAATGTCAGCCAGTTCAAGCACTGACACCACTCCTAGCTAGAAGAAAACGCATGCCCTCCCTGAGGTCCTTCTCCCGTTTTTGGTTCACACCGGGGTGAGAGGCTCGCGAATCAACGCTACACAAAGCTATGCCACAAAGGTCGTGCTTTGATCATCAACCATAAGACTTTGTTTTTCAACAGAAGCCTTGATCATTTGCATCTCAGCATGCCATACAGGCAAACCCCTCTGTGCAACCGATATCCATCAATCACACAGAATGATATCCAATGTCAGACACACAGTCCATTTACAAGTTCGTTCTGGGTCTGAACGAAACTGGAGGCACCTTGTACCTCACATATCCTTCGATCTCCAAGTACGTCTGGGCGATCACCACTTTTTCCATCGTCTTGGGTGTACAGACCTATCAAAATGGCAGAAATTATCCAAACGATGTGAAGACCTCCGGTCTTCAACCACCGTCTTCATCGTCGACCTATCGTCGAATCAGTTATTCAGAATGGGTATAAACCCAGTCTTTCCGAACAACTCGCGTATTTTATAAGCAAGTGTTACACAAACACAACACGCGCCTCATTCCAATTCTGAATATTCTTTTATTCAAATATTCTTTTCACGTTTTAAACCTTATTAAGGTTTTCCAAACTAGTCGGGATTAGCAAACCTTACCGAAGTAATCATTTATTATATTTCTCAATCCCAACCAATTCATCCCCTGGAGCAAAACTGGTAGTACTCCATATCTAACACCCACGGTGTTATCGATAAAATTAATTACCATTTCACGTTCAAATCTAATTAAAGATTTAACTATCGCCTGAAGTAAAACTGGTGGTACTCCATTCTCGATCATTTTCTTGAATTGATAATTTTAGTTATCACATTCCATCAGTCTCTAACCGTAAATTAGTAAGAGAACAATTCCTTAAGTATTAACCCCGAATGCCGAAACCAACATCAGATCAATACCTAGGAAACCATTCAAATTAGCTAATCTCAAGTTAGTTTCTAATTTTCTTAACTCCATTGGGTTTAAGAACAGTATTATTAAAGATACCATTCACGACAAACCCCAAATCTTATTCCATTATTTGTGGAATATTCACGGAAAACTGATCAATATATATAATCGGTATAAACTTCCATATCCAGCTAATAATATAAATGGAATAACGGCAAAGCCTTTTAAATTCCATAAATAGTAACGGTCTTCCTCCACAGAAGCTCACTTCGATTATTACCAAATCGAATTCCCTTCCATTCCAATTTATATATTGGAAAACTTTACTTTGGAAAATTTCCATTAAATCTCAATAAAAAGATTTATAAATTACAAATCACATTTCACTGTTAATCGGGTTAAAGAACGAATGTCGTTTAAAACACAGTTCACGATAAACCCAATTCACATTCCATTTTCAATTAACTGTTAATCAATTGGTAATTCTTCTTTAAATCTTAATTAAAAGATTTATTCTTTTCACAAATGGGTTCAAGAACAGTGTTATTTTAGACACCGTTCACGACAGACCCAAAATCCACTTTGATATTAAATACAAGGCTCTGAATAGAAAATATATCGGCTTATATTCAATACCAAATTCTGAAACCAACGAATATCATATTGGAATAACGATATATATATCTTTCAAATTCCTCCACAATATCTGTATAATCACGGAATCCAATATCGAAATATTCCGAAGATTATTTCGATTCAAATCCATTCCAATTCTTATATTGGAAATTTCTGGTTATATTAAAACCATTTCTCAATCCATTTAATTTATTTAAAACCATGGATTATTATTCTAGTTATAAACTAGTTCATTTCTATAAAAATATATTTCATCTTTACAAATGTGGAATTTTTCATTCCAATTCCTTTCAAATCATCTATTATGATTTTACACAAATTATTAATAATTTTAATAATTTTGTCAAGGCCCATACAGTCGATTTCCATTTACGGTCATCGAACTGCACTTACAGCGACCTTTTCCAAATCTGATTTGGACATGATTCCAAATCCAACCGTTAGATTTTAAATATTTTATATTCGTTGGAAGGCTCTTTTCGATGCGAACCTAACGGTTCCGGTTTCAGGAGAATCCGACGGATGGATCTCCCGTAACGTCAGTTCTAAGTCAATGGTCGAAATTCGCGAACTGGCGCGGCGCGACACGTTCTATTCAGGCCATTAATATAATATATATATATATATATATATTATATATATTTCGTCGATTTCAATTCAAAACGTATTTTATAAATCGTTTTAACTTTGTTTTAAAAACGATTCCAACTTCATTTTCAATTTTAAATCAAAATTGAATATTTTACATCATTAATATAATGATAATATTTTCAAAATATTAGATTTTGAAATCACTTCCTTTTCTATATTCATTATAAAAACGAATATAATCGATATAAATATCGTTCGCGTCAAAATGGCGCATTTCTAATCAACACGGCTTAATATATTTCAATATTTCGTGTCCATCCAAAATTGGACATCAAAATCAGATTTAAATCCTTTACAGAATATTATTTTAAAAATATTCCTTCTTTTAAAATAT
Source organism: Allium sativum (assembly GCA_030737875.1). Taxonomy (NCBI): domain Eukaryota; kingdom Viridiplantae; phylum Streptophyta; class Magnoliopsida; order Asparagales; family Amaryllidaceae; genus Allium; species Allium sativum. The sequence continues at coordinate 9,619,868 of CM060912.1, forward strand.
TCATTATTTTAAAATATTCGTTCATTCTGAAGTGGAATCAGACACAATCAATTATCATATAAAGTGATTTATATGGATTTCATACAACACATGTATATCACAATAATGATAAGTAATCAACCATCATCCAGAGTGCACCACATAACTGCATAAGCATTAATTATAAATAATTAACGCTTACAACAGTCTGTCAACCAATTGGTCGACATACAGCTAAACAATTGGGATTAGTGTACGTCAAATATCATCCCAACACCCGTGTGGGGTTTCAACCAACAAATACTGAATATTATTTGTGTAGTTGGGCGATGTGTAAAATTTATCGTCCCAATCCATATCAGTCAAATGGGTGTACATATACAAATCGTCTGATTTGTAAATGAATATTTATTTTATTCATTTATCTAATAAAAATGATATTTTTATTTTTCTAACATATTTTAGAAAATTTCGGCGGCATAACGGCGCGATGCTAAAACCGGGATAAGGTCTAGCCTTATCCCTCGCCTCATAACGGCGCACGTTATACACAAACCAAATCATATCAATTCGTTTCATTTCACCAAACCAAATTCAAACAAACACCTCAATCCACATAAACTAATCAAACAAGTCGTCCATGGTTTGTGGACGACGGGTGTCGGGTGCTGCTAAGCACTGTCTGCATCCTAGTATATATTTAACTAGAGAATAAATTAGAGTGAGAAGTTATCACCTAGAAGCTAAACCAAACGTCGCGACTCTTCATATGTAGAAAATCTTCGTCATGCACGCCTTTTGTCACATTCGTCGTCCGTATTCGCTACATATATAAAAATCACATTTTTATATTCTCTATTATATAAAAAATCATATTTTTATGACGAAGTTATTTAAATAAAAATCGTTCCTTTATATTGTTTTCATTCGTATGAAAATCGCTCCTTTATCTTGTTTCCATATATATAAATCATCACCTTATATACATAAAAATCCTTGCTTTATATTTTTAAAAATCCAATCTTTTTATTTTTATCTTTTCTGTTTAAAAAAAAATCCAATCTTCTATAAATTAATTCGTTTCATGAAAAGATTCACCTTAAAAAAACCATGCTTTTAATAACATAAAACAAAACAAAAAAAAACAATAAATTACTCACATTGTTTTCAGCGGAAGAGGGGGGGAGTCCGCTGTGCGCTGGAGGCGACTGGGGCACGAAGGCGCGGTGGCGGGCTCCAGGTGGCGGTTGGCGCGGTGGTGACGCTTGGAAGGGGGGTGCCTGCGATTCTCGATTTGGGCGTCGAAGTGGGGGTTTGTGCGCAGCGCTGGGGGAGAGGAGGACCGGAGGGTGCGACTGGGTGGTGGACGACCGTGGTGCGGCGGAGGCTGGAGCGCGTCAATCGATTTGAGGAGTAGCGTCGGCGGTTCAGGGTTCACCACGATTTTCTCCTTTTTTATTTATTTATTCTGATTTTGAAGTCAACGGGGTATAGGGGGGAAAGGGGTGGGGGCAAGGTTATAATTAATTTAATTATTTTATTATCCAAAAAACAACTTTCTAATACAAACTCCAAACGAGACCCACCGACTGTCGTCTCTAGCATAATACCCCCATTCTGAACGCAATGAGATATGTTTCACAAGCTGATTCGATCGTTTCGATCAGTTTCTCTTTAAATTATAATATAAATCAATATATATTTAATTTAAACGTACATTTCAATTTACTGGAGTCACATAAGGGCCCCAAAAATTCCAAAAAAAATTATTTCTAGCTTCGTGTTGATGATACGGTCCTAACAAAACTAATTTCTTCGAATTTTGAGACCGTTTGAAAAATGACCATTTTTCAGTCGATTAAATTCAACTGAAAACTGATCAAACGCGTTTAAATGCGCCACGCTCACATATTGATTCTAAAAATTATGTAAATTGGACCCTAGCAATAACTTGACATTCCAGTTCCAAGGAAACTGGTTTCGTCGAAAACGGAGGTCGTTTGCAAAACGGTTATTTTTAAGGGCTATATATTATATTAAAATATATATAAATTCCATAGCGACTTTAATGAATTTTAATCTGGACATATCTTATCATTTATAAAGTAAAATCTTAGTTTCTTAACTTCGTTAGAAAGATATTGTTTAACAGATTCAAATATTTCTGGTTTCGTTCAATTCTGACTTATATTGAATTCTACATATTCATTTGAAATTAGAAATCGAATTTTCGAACTACCGCGCCATTTCAGGCTCGTTATATAATTAAAATAAAATTATTCGTTCTAACTTCGTCGAAAATAAATTTATATTCATTATTATTTAAAATAATTCATTTCAAATAATCAAAATTCATTAAAATCGCTAAAATAAAATTTTTAAATTGGATCTGATTTTCTGGGTTGTTACACGTTATCTAAAAAGTTATTAAAGGACATAATTGGTATTGAAATTTTAAATTATTAACCGGGGTGTGAAGAGCAATTACTAGGGTGGAAATAGACGGACCCTTTTTGTTTACCACGACTGTCCCAACACGGAGTAATTTTTAGAGGATGTTTTTTTTTTGGGCATGAGCATTCCATTCCCACGTTAAAGAGGCTTAACATTTAATGTGGTGATTTTTTTTTGCAAATTTATTGTTTCTAATTTTGGGCTTTAATTTTAAGTTTTTCTGTTTATTGCTTCTGTTGGTTGGCAGCTTGAATGCTTATTGCTGCTCAAATCTGCTGGCGAGATATTTCCCAATTTAACTCAAGTACCATGACTTCTTATTCATTCTTTAGATCATTATATTTTTTAACTGAATATACATAATATTAATTTCAATAGCCATTTTCAATATTGACAATTTGTTATTGGTCGTTATGTTTGACACAAAAGCTAGAACATAATCTAAGTAAAAAATTTGTGAAATTTCTCTTTTGGCTTTTTTCTTTGTATATTAAGAATTTAGGTATAAAAACTACTTTTGGATGGTTTTTTCTTCAAATACATGAGCACCCATAACATATAAACATGATTATTTTACAACTAATAACATCTTTTGCAATTCAATGCTCGAACAAGCCATTCTAAATATTGTTTTCTACACTCTTTTAGACAAAATGAATCATTTTATTTTATGCCATATTGTTTTTTTATTTCTGGATAAATCAGACATTAAGGATTTAAAACAGGGTATTGGATTTACACTGAACGAAATTACTAATCATCATTATCAAATTATGTGGCTTATTTTTACATTGTTGTCCTTTCATATTAAAATCATGAGAATTTCTATTGAAACGAATGAGTAATATTATGTTTGGTTTCATAGAATACAATAACAACATGTTAAGGTAAAAGGAACGTTTCTTCTGTTGTACATTGGACAGAAAAACATGTCATGAAGTTGGTATGGGAAAGTGTGTTATGCACCAGTAAATCGTGGCCTGAAATTGTTATGCAACATTAAATCTCTTTCAAGTATTTTGGGTACTTGATTACTTCATTACTTGCCTTTTCTTTTTTTTATTTGTATTGCTCCCTTTTCTTAGGCACTTGCTTTCATAAATCTAGGCATATGATAGTCGAAATCATTTATTGTGGTTACTACTCTTATAATATCCTGTTTTTGAGTAGGATATTTTTAAAGGATGTTAATCCTTTTCTGCTTTATTATGTATCGAAGTAGTTCTACAAGAGCAACTGCAATTTCTCTGTTGGAGCAGATAGTCATTCTACAATGGGTTTGAAGGTTGTGATCAGAATTACAATTGGTACTCCATACGATCTTTCTTATTTTTTTTCCTTTTGAACTTGCTTCTAAATGGTATGTATTTTTTTCCACCATAAAAAACGTATCATTATTATGTAACCAAATCAATACAACTGTTGTCAAATAATATTTGGATTGCTAGACTGTTGCTAATATCTAAGTTACAAATTGGCTATCGAGGCAGGTGGTTTCAAACCTACCAAAAGATATGCAGACTAAAAGTTACTTTCATGTTTATTATTGTCATTTATGTTTATGTTCTATGTACATTATCTGCTCTTACTTTGAAATGGAACAAAAATATGAAATACCACGTACGTCTGTTAATATACAGGTTGTATGATGGTATTTAAGTTGTGTTGCATGTTCATTAGACCATCAGAATTCAGCTGTAGAAATTATTTACTCATCAATCCAGATTTCACAATCTGTTGTGCACTTTGTATTCATGTTGCTTCATTCAGTTTAGTTCAATGCTACATAACTTGGATATAATGATTAGATCCCTACAAGAAATAGGATGTATTGTATTATTACCCTTTTTTATTTCAAGTTCAACTAGGAAATGAGTGTTCAATAATTTACTAACTAATGTTATATAGCGATATTCATGTCATACACTTATTTTCCCTCGTTTCAGTTAGAGAAATAATTGCAGTGCTCCTTTTAACTTTAGTTCTATATTACACATGACATAATCATAAGCTTAATACCCTCTTCGATTATTTGCTCCTGAAGTCCTTACCCTTTCCACTATCATTTAAATATCCTCTTTTATTATTAGCTCTTTAGATCATTACCCTTTCCACTCTCATTTACGCAATCCTAAAGTATGTTCTATTTCCGTTATTTACCAACAATGCAAATGTTTTAAGACTGTATTTTTACTCCGATTTTGTTATTCTTTTCAACATTTATACTAGAAAATTTTACAATATTCCATTTCGTACACTTTCTTTCTGCCATTTACACTTTATTGCTTGGTGCAAGTGTATGTTTTATACCATGTATCACTTGGTTTGCCTCCTGATTATTGCATATATTTGGTTGTTTATATTTAAATCTTTAACTATTATTATATGATTCATCTGTCACATAGTCCTATGAAACATTTAAATTTTCAATATAAATGAATTAACCATGATGAGCTATATCTTTTCTCCATGCCTGCCATATTTGAGGAATTAATTTTGACTCTTTTCCTTCTTAAATGGAAGAAATTGAAATTGTGGTTGCAATTCATTTTGCATTTTCATTTACAGTTAGTTAAGTTAGTGGATGCAGTTATGAGTTTTAATGGGTATTTATTACGCTGTAAATTACTAGCCAACTAAATAAGAGGTTCCTTACATTGGTATTGCACAAATAGTGATGTTGCACTGAAAGAAATTTCCTTTGGGCTTCTCTGAATATATATTATTTGTACAAAACAAATCGAAATCCGTCTATAACGCTAAGACATATCGACATGTTGAAGTCATCTAAAGTTGTATTAACAACACAACGGTTAGAAGAGAATAGATTTGCATGAATTTTCTTTTGTGTTACATAGTCAGAGGCAAACATTGACATAATAATAAATGCTATCCTAACAGCTATTCTTCTTGAAAGCATATACTTTAACATTTTCATCATACGTGTTCACCAATTCATTCAAATAAATAAAGTATATGCTCATCACTACTCCCTCTTTTCATGTAGGTTACAAATATGAATGCAATTACCTCCAGGCTTTTCAACATATTCCCTGACTAATACTTTGCTTTCATCACATTCGAGCAGGGGATTCGATCAACGAGAAGACTAGCGAAGTCTTTGGCTAAACGTGCAATTTGGACTCACAAATAATGCTTCAAATTTAAGTACGTTATCCACTTTTTGCAACATTTCGCATTGAAACATCCTTTATAAATACTCATAGTAAATAACTTTAACAACGTACAACTTCATACACATGCCATACAAAATAGGCTGACATCATTATAGCGGGTGATAAATCAACTACATTGACTCCGTCTAAATTTACTAACAATAATCTACTAATTCGGTTTTGCCTAGGTTAACATGCAAAACGAATTGTTTTTCCTTAGAGAACGCACATATGCTTATTATTTTATATTACATTCAAAACTAATTGCACCAAGTATTATAAGTCAGTCTTACTCAGTATATTATTTCTTCATTTGATGTTTATTTCTCAGTAAAAAAAAAAATTCAATAACAAAACTAAATAATTCATATGGGACTGTATGAATCTGCAACTGGATACACACACACACATTGTGTGTATGTGTGGATTTTGTTATCTTTTTATCAGTGTTAGTGTAAAATAAATGAACTTCCTATATGATTTGGATGGTGGATTGAGGTGTTTATATGATTTATAAATAGGACATACATTCCAACGAAAAATCATAGATAACATTTACCTTAGTGGATCATCAATTCGTTAGCTCTGAAATGCTCACCTGAACTTTCATCTATATTAATAGGAGACAATCATTTACCTTATTAGTTTATTAGTCCAAAGATTTCTAATGATTGATTCAAGGACGAGTTTGATTAATTTTTTATTAACACGTTTGATTCCTTAGATTTTAAGTTTAAAAATCATTTTATGTGTTTTCTATTCATTGTCGTTGCTTAGCCTAACTTTCCTATTATGTCAGTTCATTGTATATTGTTTTTTTAAAAAAAATGTGTATTATTTATCTTTAGGGGTGTATTGGTGGTACTAATTTTTTCTATTTTCTTTCCTACTGCAAATCTTTCTACCATATTATTGACTTGCAAACGGATTCGGTTGTGCCCAGTCAGATGTATAAGATTCAATATCAAATGCGATGATATATTTGATTACAAAAATTACAAAACAATATGTGGTGCCCGTATGCAAAGCACGGGTTTGTACTTGCTACAAAAAAATATAACATAGTCAAACAGAAAATGCGAACGGCATTTTATATTTTAAGTGGTTTCAAGTCCTAATAAGAATGTAGATAAAAGTCAAACAAAATAATTAAACATTATAATTATAGATAAGTTTAGAATTCTAACCAAAGAAAATGGGACATCGTAGGAATACATTTATTATGTATCCAATGATTTAGATATACAATTATATCCAATGTCCCATTATTATCAAATGACTATTTAACTACCCTACCAAACCAATTCATTTATAATTTAACAAATTCTGGATACTACACTGTTGGTATTACTGAAATAAAATAGAGGGTTACATAAAAAATATTAACCGATTTAAGAGCCATTTGTATAAATAAATCACTTTGAGAATTGGCTTTGATTTATGTAGGTCAATCAACCAATGCAAATATCTTCATCATTAGAGCGATTGACGACTTCAAGTTTCAAAAAAAAACTCAAGCTATTTCAAAGAGATAGGCATCATGCCATTTTGTCTCTAAGACCCATGTTGTAACTACCGACAGTTCAGGTACTTTTTCTTTTGTTTCATTCTGTCATTTGAGTATCGAAATCTCGACTTTGGTTTGATAAATTTGTTGGTTTCTTTTTAATAATTTTATGTTAACTTTTTAGAATTGCAATGTACTTGCATGTTCTAAGCATGATTGTTGTGTGCTCATGGTGAGCATATTTGGTTAGTTACATGATCCGCGTTATTAATTTGTTCAATTATAATTTTTATATAGCATAACTGAAAGATAAATGAATAGATATAGTTTGTATCGTTGAATATGAAAATGTTAGATGGTCAGTTACATGTTTAACGGTATTAATTTGTTCAATTACAATTTTATATAGAATAACACAAAAAGAAAATTAATACATATGGTATGTACCATTGAATATGAAAATGTTTAAAGTAAATGAATTACCTCAGCGTTAATGCTTGAATGCCCAAATATATGGACAAAAAATGTGCGGAAATAGATCCGATGATGCAGTTTAAACTGAATGTTGAAATGAATGCTTCCCCGTGAATTTCGCTCAAAGCCACACTTCCCTGACATTCAACTTTCGGGCTTTCTAGCATCATGCATGTCTCAGTAGTGTTAATATTTTTACATTGTAATACTAGCTTGCGTATTTCTTAATTTACTACTCTTCAAACCCAAAAAACTTAGACCAATGTGTAGCTTTATCCATTTGTCGGTTATCTATAGATTTTTTTTTCCATTTATGTATAGACTTCTTCCCACAAATGATATATATATATATATAATGTTTCACATCTTTTCCACCTTTTTTTATCCTAATGTGTGTTCATATTTTTGTTGTTGGATGGTTTCAATCATCATTGAAAATAAGCATTGAGTTGGATTTCGTTAATCAATTCAACTAAAGCGCAGTAAGATACTTTCGCCTGCATTCCACTGTTTTACCACAAATAAAGTCTGAAATTTCTTTTGTTCATACCGTATAAGATAAAAAGATGAATTATGCATCTTTCACGTGCTTCACCATGCATGAAAAAGGATATTGGCCAATTTAGAGGACTTTTATGACATGTACATAACATCTATTGTACAAGAATTTCAATATAAAACAAATATGTCCAACTTATTTCATTAAGTCTCATTCCAAATTCTGAATTTTAAGGTGGTATGCCTCGATATTTACAATATGGTACCTTCACCATACAAGTATTTATATTTCTAATTAGCGCTCATATGTAAAGAGCTATTAGAAGAAATGATAATAGTCATTTGTTGACTCACCCAATCCCCTGTCATCAACGGTCAAAATTTACACTGCATCTCGTGTAATATCGATGTCCAATTTCTATTCTTTTTTTAATATTCTGTTTATTTACTTAATATGACAACCTTCTTACTGATTCTTCTTATTTTCCATGATTTATCTATGTAAAAAATGCAGTCGTGCTTCTTATTTTCCCATTATTAAATATCTACATCCGTTTGCTAATGAAAGCTTGCCCAGCTTGTTACTTTCCGTTTCGTGACTATCTGTGGATTTTGCCTTAAAACCTTTTAAATTAATTTTTTTCCTAATTGGTTGTATTTTATTACCTGATTGATGTGAAACCTATCGTCATTCATCAACATACAATAATTAGGCACTGTCAAATTTGATGTCAGTTAACCATTACAATTTTGAAATGTTATTCCCATTTTCTGCCATTTGTATCATGTCCATATTTGTTGATGCTATAATGGCTCATATTTGTAGATGCACATCAAACCCTGACACATCATGAAAGCTTATATCCTTTTCAATATCATCAGTATCTTTCAAAATCATTTTTTCCCCTAGATTTTTATTTTACTGTTGATTATTGTATTTTAATTAAGCGATTTACTAATATTCAAATGCTTATATTTCCTTTCTATTTTTGTTTCCTTTAACTTTTTACTATATTTCCAGTTTTTGTAATGATTTTTTATTTTTAGAACGTATAAAGGTTTGGTTGTTATTCCCTTTCAACCGGTTTCAGTACAAATAATATAGTAGATATTATTTTGCATATCATAAATAAATTTCATCCTTGCACATGGAAACAAATACGTTTAATGTATTTTTTAACTTATCCTTTCATAATGGTGTTATCTCAAAGATAATTTAATAGGTAGCTTGTATGATTTCTATAAATCCAAATTGCAAGTCTGATGGAATGTTGTCTATGATGATGTTTTATTAGTTGCTCAAAAGCATGCCTTCTGTACGACATTAGTTCGTATGTGTATTTCTCAACTAACTTTGAATCAAAATGGAAAAGAAAGTTTAATGGTATATTAATATAGCAATGGTTCTATATAGTATGTAGTTTTCCTTTTTTATCTAATCTGGATTACTAGCATGTGTAGCATATCTGTGCCTCCATTGTGATCTAAATTAGTACATGCTTAGGTATGTACCATTACTAAATGGACTTATAAAATAACTTAATGTATTACATAAACATTCAGACATAAGTGATATATACATATTGTTGTAACCGATGTGATTAAATCAATTCAAGACCACTCAAATTGATTATCTAAACCACAAGCGGTGCCTTGCGGAAGACGGGATCGTTGTTAGACTTGCAAAAACAACCAAAACAATAACTCTAATCACCAAACAATGATCAACCAATCACGAACAATCCAAATCTCAATCTCAAGCGATAAAATAACGACAATAGTAGCAAAAATAAATCACACACAGATTTATAGTGGTTCCAATAACAACTTGCTTGTGTACATCCACTTTGGAGAGAGTATTTTATTATCACAATGAAAGGAATACAAGAGATTGATCCAATGATCACTATATTTCAATATAGAAAAGAGTTTGAGGAGAATAGAATTGAAGAATTGATATTAGGTTATAAACCCTTGAGAATAAAACCCTTTATTTGATCAAGTCTCCAAAACTCTCTGATTTGAAAACAAAAAATAGCTTATATAGAGATGGGCCAATTCCCGAAATTGCTCTCATGGCTTCACAAACCAGCTTGCCAATTTTCCAGCCCGAAATAGCCCAATAGCCACCTCAGACGTCTGTTATGGGGCCTAACAGACGTCTATCCCTCCTAGGGAATTACTTGTGCTTCAGCACTCAGCTCAGACGTCTGTCCAAATATGAAAGACGTCTGTTGGAGCTATCGAAAAAAAATCTCTGTAACCACAGACGTTTGACCCCTTTGGTTAGACGTCTGTTCAGACCCTCGGGAAATAGTTCCCTGTAGTCACATACATCTAAACAAGGGATGTCAGACGTTTGTGTAGAAGCTTCCAGCTCCATCTCACCACTTCAACTACAATCTCCCCCATCAAGCTCAGATTTTGCACTCCGCCTTCTCCAACTCGACGCTATCTTCATACACTTCAATCAAACATTTAGTATCGTAAACTTCAACACTCCACCTCAAAATTATATCCATCTCCATACACCAAAATCCAATGCACCCAAGCATTTCCTTCTACCTTCAAGCAAGCAAGCTTGAATGTTTCCCCAATGAGCTCCGGCATGACCACCTCCTATTGCACTACACCGAAGAGTTCAGGCAAAGCCCCCACCTGCCAATGAAGTGTTGAAAACATCCAGCTCCTAAACTATTTTCACTAAAGACAATGTAACCGGGAGTGAAACGAGTACTTACCATGAAGATATATTTCCAATCTCTCACCGATATTCCTTTCAATCAAAAAAAACAAAATCACTTTCTCCAACCGTGCCACCCGGTGACACCCAGCAACTCAATAAGAAAACTAAGTTCGAGCAATGCTCGAACTTCCCAAACGGTAATGCTTTAGTAAACATGTCCGTTGCATTATCTTTTGTGTGCACCTTCCGAAGGTATACTAACTTCCCCTCATCCATGGTTACAAGAAATGAGTCTCTCACCTCAATGTGCTTAGTCCGAGAGCTAAACGCCAAATTCTCCGCCAAATGTATAACACTTTGGCTATCGCATCGAACATCAATACTCTCATGTTCAAAACCCAAGTCACACAATAATCGCTTCAAGTAGAGTGCCTCCTTTGCCGCCTCCACCGCGGCAATCAACTTCGCATCCGTAGTGGATAAAACAACTATGGTTTGTAATCTCGATCTCCAACTAATGGTTGTCCCACCAAGTGTGAAGACATACACGGAAGTTGATTTCCTCCGATCCCTATCACCGGTGTAGTCCGAGTCACAATAACCAACTAACTTGCAACTCCTCTCATAACTACCGCCAAAAAACAAGACCATGAGATGCTGTGCCTTTCAAGTATCTCAACATAGCCTTCAAGGCTTCCAAATGCGATTTTCCCGGATTAGCCATATACTGACTAACCATTCCGATGACATTTGCAATATCGGGCCTTTTTTTACACACCATGACATACATCAAACTACCAACCGCACTTGCATATGGCACCTTTGCTATGTAAGCCTTGTCTTTCTCCCTGATAGGTGATCCTTTATCCGAAACCTTCATATGCAAAGGTAAAGGTGTATTCAGTGCCTTTGTATTCTCCATGCTAAACTGGCAAAGCACTTACTTAATGTACTCCTTTTGAGTCAATCTCAACTCAAAATGCTTTCGGTACCTTTCAATTTCCATGCCCAAGATTTTCCTTTCTTCTCCAAGATATTTCATTTTGAATTCCGATTTCAAAAGCATCTTCAACTTGATGATTTCATTTTTATCTTTGGAAGCAATGAGCATATCATCCACATACAAGAGTAAATACACCCAACAATCATTTCCCAACCTCTTGAAATATAAACAAGCGTCTTTGATGCTTCGATGGAAGCCACATTCAATCATGAAATGATCGAATCTCTTGTACCATTGTCTAGGTGATTGCTTTAAATCATATAGCGATTTCTTCAACTTGCAAACTAATATTAACTTACCATCTACAACAAACCCTTCCGGTTGCTCCATGTAGATGTCTTCATCTAAGTATCCATGCAAGAAGGCGGTTTTCACGTTAAGTTACTCCAACTCCAAGTCATGCATACCAGCTATAGCTAGTAAAACCTGGATAGAAGTATGACGTACAACCGGTGCAAAAATTTCATCATACTCCTTTCCTTTTCTTTGTGAAAACCCCTTTGCTACTAACCTTGCTTTATATCTTCCATCATCCTTCACCTTGTAAATCCACTTGTACCCTATAGCACGGTTTCCATTAGAAAGTGGAACCAAATCCCAAGTTTGGTTCTTCATCAATGATTGCATCTCTTCCTCCATGGCGCAAATTCACTCAGAGCTATCACTCGAATCCATGATGTCATCAAGGTCCATCGGCTCATCTTGAACTACATTGAGAACATAGTCCAAGTTATCACAAAAGCTAAGGTAGTTCCAATCACCATATCTTTTGAGTGACTTTACTGCACGTCGACCAACCCGAGTAGAAATACTATCATTCAAACCCGTTTCGACTCCATCTTGAGTCGAACCTTCTCTAGTATCATGTACATCACCAACATCACTAGAGAAACCATGTGGACTATGTGATGTTTCATCAACCGCTTCAACCCCACGAGCTTCTTCTTCAACTCTACTACCACTTGGACGGAATGTGGGAATGACTTCCTTCTGCTTTGATCTGCTATGAACCAAATCCGGAACATCCGATGAGCTCTCATTCTCCTTGAATAAAGCTGACTCATCAAAAGTGACATGACCAAAATTAACAAACTTATTCGTTCCCGGATTTCAAATCCGATAGCCTTTCACGCCGTCCGTGAAACCAAGCAAGACCCCCTTGAAAGCTCTAGCTTCAAGCTTATCATTCCCCCACTACACCAAAAAAGATCTTTAGTAGCGTTGAAAAAACGTTCCAAAGCTTTTAGTAGCATTGTAGAGAACGCTGCTATACGACATGCAACTATAAGTCTGCATTTTTTTTGTTGCGTTTTAGAAAATGCTACCAAAACTTTTTTGAAATGCAATGGAAATTTTTCTGTAGCGTTTTTTCAGTGCAACTATATTTTTTTATACCAATTTACATTTGCTTTTGTAGCATTTTTAAAACGCTACTAAAAGTTATTGGTTGTTTAACAATATATTTTAAATATTGTTATTTACCTTGATGGCTTGTATCACTTCCAGCAACCACTTATATAATATCCATATTGAACCAACAATAAATCATATAATTGTCATACTCAAACCAATAATTAATCACTAGTTATTATATTCAAACAAACAATCAATCATATGATTATCATATAAAACCACACTAATCACATAATCATGCTATTCATAATCAATTCAATAGTTATTTTTCGACAGAATAAGTAACATATCATGAGTAATCACAAACAAGTTTACACAAATAGTGCTAACAAAATACCATAATATATAGCAATTAAAGCCATAGTCATTGCTTGATTACCAATAAACCTTTGTTGCCGCTAGTCTTCACTTCTGAAAAGTCAATTACCAATAAACGAGTTAAACAATCAACAATGAAACTTGACATGAATTACATACAAAAATAGAAATGAAGTTTTATATTTGTCCAATTTTGGGTGTCGGCTTTTTTTAAAGATTATTTCGGAGCAAGCCATTTCATATTAATAGGTAAAGAGATCAACAAATGAAATATTACCATACCAATTAGACGATCATCCAAATGTTCAACTCTATATTAAATAGTCCATCGGAAGAATTTGCACCATTTGGCCAAAACTTAGCCTGCAAAAAGCTTCCAACTATGGTAAATTACCGGATAAGTTACTTAATGCTAATCTTAAAACCAGTCCAATCTAAAACTTACCGTATAGAATCATCAAAAATATAATAGACATGCTTCTCTTTCACTTGTAGGATTAGGTCCACAGTTTGTGAAAATGTGCTAATATGACTCACATATTCTAGACACTGCAAAAAACAGGTGTGTTTTTCTTTGTTGGCATCACAGTACAAATTTTCCTAATGGTACAACAAAAATGTTTGTTCATTAATAATTAGAAGAATCATTAATAAAGTGATCACCAATAGAAGGGAAGGGCTTGAAATAGAGGATCCATATGCAGACTAAACATAGTGATTTATATGCATGCGCTCTATTAATTGCATGTATAAAAATGAATCAAGCCTCAAACAAAAAATTCACATAACCTGTTCGTACAAAGAATACTGTAGGAATCATCAGTTCACATCCGTTAATAATCACACCAAAAAGGGGAAGCACAACAAATAAGTAGAGATAAATATGTGCAGGTTTATCCATTTGATTGAAAAATGATTGTTCATTTTATTTAAATAATCTGCTTTGTTTAACGAATCAAATTCTTAAAAAAGAACCATTGTTTATTTAATTGAAAATTTCACTTTTATTTAACAAATCAAATTCTTTAAAAAGAACCAATTTTTCTCAAAAATTTTAAAATGATAATATTTCGTAAAAATCACACTGTTCTGCAAAATTTGAGGAAATACCATCATTATATGAAAATCTAAAGAACAAAAGAAAAATGATTCAATCTTTGCAGCTTAACCAACAAGTGATCGTAAGTAAATTACAATTACCATTAGTGTGTTGGAAATTTTAGAGGAGGAAGAGGAAGAAATTATAAGAAAAAAAGGAACTTTTTTATTGCTCTTATTGATTGCTTTTATTCCCTTTATTTTGCTTGATACAAAAGAGGGGAGAGCTCTTCTATTTATAGCATACAATGGACCATTCTAGATTTGCAATATTCTAGGAATATATCTAAATATATATGGAAAAATATCTTTTCCTAAATAATAGAAACTTTAAAGGCTCTCTCAATAAACAACAAGAACACTCTAGAAATAAAAATCAAGTTTATTATTCAACATCCCCATTAAACTTGATTTGTAACTCTAAGCAAATTCTTTTGTATCTCACGTGTTTTGGCAATAAAAAAAGTGATATCCCTACTCTTGATTCAAGATCAAATTTTCTTCGATTGAATAAGCACAACAATCAACCACATTGCATTTCTTTGGCATCTTCAACATCCTCCATATTCTCGTCTTCATTTGCTAATGCCATTTCGACGTCTTTGTCATCATTTAATGATAAACTATTTGAAGATTTTGAGATCTTCGGACCTTTTAACTTATCCTTAGTGGATTTTTTCTTTCTAAGCTCCAAAGGTTACCATCAACGATTATCTAACTAGAAGCCATACAGCTCATTTACAAACAAACTCATTAGCATATCACCTTCAACTTCCATATCCACGACACCACCAAATAGCACTGCTCTCCTTTTATGAACACACATTGAGAATCCAGCACGTGGTCCTGGAGGCATTCCACTTTTCTTTACCTTATTCCATTCCCAAGAGCGAGGATTAAGCGACCACAAGTCTGAATGAACTACTCCTTTTTCTGAGTCATTTTTATCAGCTAGAACTCCTTTGGAATAATCACCGTAAAGAAATATCTCATCTTGATAAACAGAAAATTGAAAGCCACTCCTAGCGCTTGTCCATAAGCATCCTGGACGAGGTTTTATTTCTTGCCGCTTGAACACATCAAGATCAAAAATATGCAGATCATTATAATACCTCACTTCTCTGAGAGTATCATAGAAACGCCCAAAGAGAATAATTTTGTGCTTGTAAAAAATCATGCGGTGTCCTGATCGTGCCGTCGGACATCCTTTCAAATTTAACTACTCCCATTGATTTGATTTTAGAACCAGCATCCAAAAGTCCTTGTAATGATGAAATCGTTCTTGATTTGGAGAGGTGAATTCACCACCAAATATATACATATGGTCTTTGCATGCAATAGCCTGATGAGCACGACGTGGAGGTGGGCTGTTTGGACTTGAAATCAACTTCCAATAATTTTTATCTACATCATAACGATAAAGATCGCCATAAATAAATGTCTTGTTACCATTGTAAAATTCCCCTCCATACAGAATCATCTTAGTCTCTTTCAGTGGATTAATGATCAACGAATGATAAGACCTTGGAGAAGGCCTTGCCGCATTTTCCTCAACAAGCACTTCCTTTTTCTTTGCTTCTTCCCTCTGTATACCTTTAAGTATGAGATCCATGTCGTCTTCTTCAGAAACTTTCTTGCTCTCTCTTCGAGCCCTCTTTTCTTCTGCTTTTGCATTCTTTTTCAGCTTCTCCAATGGGTGCCGCCCTCTAACCTCAAATCCTCGATATGCAGACTGAATAATAGTTGCTGCATCAGCGTTAGACAACATCCTTTTACTGCTTGACCTCTCATTTGTCTTCTCAGATGGTTCCACGACCTTATCCCCCTCTAATTTCTCTATCTTCAACAATATTTCCGCATCTTCCTTCTTCTTTTTCTTTTCTTCATAGGTTTGCAATGAGCCTAAAAGATCCTCTATATCCATTGTTTGCAAGTTTTTTGTTTCTTTAATGATGGCGACAATATGTTCAAACTTTGGATCTAATGATCTAAGAATCTTCTCCATGATTCTGACATCATCTAATTTTTCACCATTTCTTTTCAAATTATTACTAACAACTAAAACTCTTAAAAAATAATCAGAAACAAGTTCACCTTCTATCATATGTAGAGATTCAAATTCTCCTCTTAATGTTTGAGACACACCTTTTTGACTTGATTAGCTCCCTTGTAAGATATCTGAAGCTTTTCCCATGCTTCTTTTGATGACTTTGCTTCCGAAATCTTTTCAAAAGTGCCATTGTCCAATGCTTGACAAATTAGAAAAAGAGCCGTCTTATCTCTCATCCTTGTGTTTTCCATTTCATTCCTTTGGGTTTGAGATAGACTATCTTCGTCTTCTTGTTCAGTATAGCCTTTCTCAACTATCTCCTATAGATCATATCCTTCAAGTAGAACCATCATCCTTAAACTCCAATTATCATAGTTGATCGTGGTAAGCATTGGAATTAGTGCGGAAACGCTATTATTCGCCATCTTTTAGGATATTATAGCTCTGATACCACTTTATTGGAAATTTTAAAGGAGGAAGAGGAAGAAATTATAAGAAAAAAGGAATTTTTTATTGCTCTTATTGATTGCTTTTATTCCCTTTATTTTGCTTGATACAAAAGAGGTGAAAGCTCTTCTATTTATAGCATACAATGAACCATTCTAGATTTGCAATATTCTAGGAATATATCTAAATGTATATGAAAAATTATCTTTTCCTAAATAATAGCAACTTTAAAGGCTCTCTCAATAAACAGCAAGAACACTCTAGAAATAAAAATCAAGTTTATTATTCAACATAGTGTACCCCTCTTCGTCGTTTTGGCGATGGCAGCTATGATTATTGAATCAATATATTATCAATATCTTCAATGTTAACAAACGTCTGGATTTTGCATGTATTTTAACTCCATTCCATTTCCAAAAAAATTGTTGCACCTGCATCCACGTTTCAGTTACACTGACTTCAATTCTAGAAGAAACTATTACATTCAGTTCTATTTCATACGATTTTGTTTTCTACTTCACTCTTCACTATTGCCTATCATAACCACGGCTGCCCCATTGTTTACTCTATATCATTCTCTGTTTTGCTTACAGTGTGCATATCATCCTGTGCATCAACTAACATCCCAAACTGCTACTGTCAACACACCCTGATTGCAGCCATTACATTGAAGCTAACATCCCAAACTTGACTGTCAGAAAATCAGAAACCATATATCATCAATCATCACCAATCAAATACCCTACTTCAAGTACAACCAACTTCAAGTACAATGCCACACGTCACACAGACTTCTGCATATATCAAACAACTGAACCACCAACCTCCTCTATTCACACAAAGCTGAATCACAGCCTTCTATCAAACTCCATCACCCGCCAACTAGCGCCATACATTCCTCCATCTCTTATAATAAACTATCTCACTGCCTCATTCAAGCAGCTTCTACATCACCATTCAAACTCTTCAAATTGACCTCAGCAACCTGTGATCTCTCCTTCATACCTGAAGCTAATCTAATCGAACCCCCAAATCTCCAAGCTACAACCACCAATCGAACTCCTACAACTAGACACCTTGTAGTCATCCAAACCAAGAACCCAAAACTGCCTTCTCCTTCCATCAACCTAAACGCCATCACTCCACTAACCTGAAACATCAACCGTCCATTTCATCATCACCCTTACTGCCTACAATAGCCAGCAAGCTCCAATCAACAAACAAACACATAAGTTCAACAAACTTCACCCCCTTCTCCAATCAATACTCCTATACCTCAAAGCCGCAGTCAAATCATTTTGACATCTAATCTCTAAATAACTTCACTTTCTCTACAAATCGACGTCACGCACGAATTGAGTTTCTTTGCATCTTCCTTCTAGAATCAGAAATTGTTTGAGTTTCTCATTTTTCTTCCTATCTTTTAGGGAAAAAAAGGGAAAAGGTGGAGTAGTTATTGATGCCAATTCTAATTTTCATGTTCAATACCAAGTTAAACCTTTACTATTGAGGATGTGTAACAGGTAGTCTAAAATTCACTATACCAAGTTTACCAATGCATATACTAGTTTCTCAATGTAAAATATTAAAAAAGAAAAATGAAGAATAAAACTTACAGCAGCTACTTTCTTTGGGAATTTAGTTTCCATATGTGCAGGGAATTATGTAATTCCTTTCTCAGCCTCTTCTTTTTCCTGCTTCAGCCTTGCCATCTTTGCTGCCATAGCCCAGCCTGCCCAACCCAAGGACAAGCCCAGATGCGTGTATGCTCATATGTACGTCGGGAGAGAACTTTGATAATTGATCATGTTTGGCCAAGTGTGAGTGCAAGAACTAACTTGATTTGTTAAGAGTTTTGTAATCCATCCATGTCTGATGCATATCCGATGCACGCGTATCAACACATATTCTTAGCAAAAAATTTCCACCTAATTTTCATTACCTATACGAATAAATAAACAAACATTGTTATATAAGGTCATAATTATAAATTAGTTTTAGCAATGCATACCAGAACTTTCCCATCTTCCGTATAAACTGTTGGTTTATACAAATTAGATGCAAGCGTTAAACTATACATTCCGGACCTATCAAATTTCTTTTCCATCAAGTCCATAACGATCATTAAACCAAGATCACACATGCTATGTGAGATTTGTAAATATGGAACAAATACTATCAAGTCGACGGGCACATACAGAACAATTAAGAAAATAAAAATTTAGCAGTGATTACCCTACCATCACATTGATTAAGCTTCTAATATGGATGCCTATCGATTTTGAAATGTATAATCTGAATAAAATAATCTCAGGTAAAGGTAAAGGCAAACGCAAAAATGAAAACAGAGGCATAAGAATTTAGGTACAACCACTTTTAAACGTGCTATATATAAAAAAGAAATAGCTTTGAGCAACATTAGCCTCACACGAAGTTATGTAGAGAAATGTGAAATGAATGCAGATCGTGGAGTAAAATAAAGCAACGGCACATCATGATATTAAGTTCTACATATTGGATTTTGTCATCATTCAGCCTGGGGCGCTCACCGTTATATCAGTTAGCAACTGCTGGTAAAGCCTATAGATAATTGCGGAATAAACCTACGAAATTAACACTAATAAAGTGAAGACAAACAGATGAGTATATGCAGTCCGGGAGAAGATATGGTTCTTCTAGCAAAAGAGATAACAGAGTTGGGTCATTTGATTCAAGCCCACTCAGTCAGCTTCGGGATAAGATAAAAAATTCTCTTGCAGCTATTCTTGCCTGTAATGCAACAATCTGCCTCCCGTTCTTGCCTCTCCCTCTTATCCATTCTCAAATAGCATTAAGCTATCATAGCAGTCAAATTCTTCGCAAAATAGAAAAATGACCTTTTTTTTGTTATCTAACATGGCCACTCACCTAGTGCTACCACTTGTCTGAACGCGCACAACTCTTTCAGCGTAAGTCATTAAAGATGGATTTACAGTAATCAATAGTGTCATTGGATCATGAAGACATACTAGGGCATTTTTATTGTAATCTTTTATTGTATAATACTAATACGTACTCAGAGTATATCATTTGAATAATACTACCAAAATGAATGATTTTTTTTCTTTTATAGTATTTCTTATTTATGGAACTTTTGTTGTAATCTTGCACTAAAACGCTATGAATGCACCTTAACTTGACATGTCGTTAACATACTATGAAGTCTGATTTTGATATTATAATTAATTAGTTATTATATATAATTGAAATGTGTATGCTTTGCTGTCTATTTTGACTTGTCGGATAGAGTGTAATATTAAAATGGGAAAACAAGCAGCATTCATGCAAAACTTAAGTTTCATTATTCTTACTTTGACATCCTTTACAATATACAGCCACATCAGCATTAACCATGTCACCTTCTTTCTGATTTCGAAAACCCAGAAACAAAAAACAAAAGCATTAACTGTCGTAATGTGCGGTTAAAAATTCGTAACATGTGTAAATATAAGTCCAATAGCCTACGGCAACTAAACTTGAATTTGTATACATTCTGAAGTGAGATAAATTAACATATAGTATGAATTATGGGTGATGGTCATGTCAATATCGTGTGAACATATTATATCAGAAAGCACAATTACAATTGTGAATTGTAATATGCATAAGCTCATCTATGCATGTTCGCATGTATCTTCATTTTTTGTATCTGTTTATACATAATACATATACATAGTTAGTATGAACACATACCACCTTTGTTGCTGAATCCCACTACAGCAAATAAGACCTTTTACAGCGTTTAAAAAATACCATAAAAGGTATTGACAGCGCTTTTACATACGTTGTGTATCAACATGCAGCTAAAAGTCAGAACCATACTATAGTAGTAATGAAACGCTGTGAAAATTATTGTCCAATGGCGTTTCTTTTGTGTTCTCGATACATTTCATGGCGTTCATAATGATTTGTTTATCCCGTTTATTTTATGTTGTGATATTTGTTTACAACATTTATGAATTGTTGTAAGTGCTTGTATGTCAAATTTTGAATAAACTATCTATGTCATTTTAAAAATGCCTTTGAAAAATCACCATGAAAAATTTCAATAGCATTTTAAAAACACCGTAAAAAGTTCAAAATCAATCAGTATTTTTATGGCTGTTTAAAATCAACATAGTATATCGATACCACATTTTATAATCAATGCATCATATTAATAACACATTTTATATTGATGACATAATTCATAACCAATAAGTAAAATTATATAATCAAATTATGCAATATTCTTACATCAAACATAAACAATACGTCCACAATATTTCATAAAATAGTAGTGAGACATCAAACATACACATACACAAAGCAGTAGCGATCAAAAATGGTAGTTTATACATTCTTACGAACCAAAATAGTCTTAGCAGCAAGAATAACTTCAACCCATAACTAATCGCAACAATGTTTTCCATCAACATCGTTTATCTACCTGTAAAGCAAAAATAAAAAATTTCACTATTGTTAGTACATCCGAAAGCAAAGTTAATCACCCAAAACAATAAGTAACTTCCAAAATGCATGAGAACGTGCCATTTATTCACTTATAAATACTCTCCCTAAACACATGCGATACAAATAACACACGCACAGTAAACATGCATTCACTGCTCATATTAAGCTTAAATTTTCACTTTATTTTTTTATGTGTAGAGGAACCGGTCTCAAGGCCAGGGGCAGTGTTACACCACGGACAAAGCTAACAAAAATTGCGGTGAAAAGTAATTTTGGAATATATCTCAACTCGGACAGACATAAATGGCTTGCACACTAAAATTTAAGTTTTCTTATATTCAAATCTTAGAGCACTAAAGGCAAAAGAATTGTTAAAGCATTTATAATTGCCATTAATTATTGTGTTAGTAGCTTTTCACATTACATAAAAAAGAATTATTAAAGGAAGAAGAATCATTAAATTCATATCCAGCTTTTCTCATTACCTATTGGCATTTATATCTGAATTAAAAGCTTAAATTTTAAAGTTTATTTTGATTCAATATAGCTTGAGTTTTAGCTATTTTTGTTATAGGAACGGATAATGTACATTTTTTTATATTCAACATTTTTGGATATTAGATGCTTTTATAACTGCCATTAAGCAGTTTTCTTACCACACGGAAAAAGAGTTAGTAAATTCATATCCTGCTTTTCTCACTACGTGTTAGTAGTTTTTTAGACTTTTCGAATGTAACTATAATTAAGTATGTGTTTTAATGCCATCATATTCTATAGTTTACCATTTACTACAGCAAATTTCTATTGTATTTGGCCCAGATTTGAACCACAAACATTTTACATGGAGAGAAAACCATTTTGTAAATTAATGAAAACTGTAACCCATTATTTAATGTTGAGACTCCTATCATTAATTAGATAGAAAACGTCTCATTCAGTTAAAAGAACATTTATGATGAACAGACATATATATGTAAAATACAGAGAAATGTGGACAGATAAACACATGTATATGAGTAGCTGAACACATAAACAAATATTAGTGAAGTATAAAACAACTTACAAGATAAAAGGAAAATGGAAAATTGTGTATAATAATGAATGAATATATTCAATCTAAAGTTAAATTGCATTTTAAACATTTTGTTTTAAATCTAAAGTTCAAAATCACTAATAAAACAAAATTTGGAGATAATGCATGAATATGTTCAAGGAGATGCAAGACAAAGGCCTCTCTCCAAATTTAATCATGCTTGGGATACTGAAATGAAATAGCTTCTCAAAGAATTGTTCGAGAAATATATGTCTGTGATAGGTATTCTTCTTAAATAATCTAGGATTAGTTATCTGTGACAGTATCTTAAAAGTCAATAGAAAATGTACATGCATACCTTCTTAACTAGCTAGCTAACATATTACTAGGTTCACAACCAAGAAACACTTAACTGTCAATTACATGTGATCTATCAGAATTAACATGTAATTCTTTTCTTTAGATTCTCCCTTAAATTCAATGTCAATTCTCCATCTCCTTGTTAGATTTTTTTTTTTTAAAAAAAAATCAATCCATCTTTTCAAACTCATTTATTCTTTCTATTTATCCAATACATGAATGATGTAAGCAACGATGAAATCCCCCTAATGGGGTTCTCTATAAGAAGACTCACGTTGTTCTGGCATCAAATCGCCGTGGTCCCAATGAATAAAAAAATAACTTTAAAATTTGGTAATAAATGCAAATTATGTTCTTTAGATTCTTATTTTATTCTTTGAATGTATAAAATAGCCGGTGCTGTGTTTTATCAACCGACCATTTTTTTCCTACACACTAAATTATTTTAAGCCATTCTTATGTTGAATTTTATAGTGATAGTAATGTATAATTTGCAATAATATTTATCTGTGCATATTTCAAGTTCGATATTGATATTTATGGGTAAATTTTGTTTTCCACTGCAATAGCTGATTTCCTCAACTCAATCATAACGTTTTCTCGACTAGACTATCTACTTGTACAACGCCACCTATTTTAGCAAAATTTGCACCTAAAACATTAAATTTCATACAACATACTTGATTTGCATGTTCAATATGACATAAATGCAAAACTTTATTTTTGAAAGCTCCTACAAAATTTAACAGCTAGCTAGACATATGCCCAGCTTGAAACCTATTAATTTACATTGTCAGCATGATATGTTTCATACTTATGCTCTTGAAATAAAACAAAATTAAAATTTACAATATGAATACTACTTGCCAAAAAAAGGTCAAATAAATAAATAACAATCAACAGATTCAAACAA
The DNA here is from genome assembly GCA_030737875.1 of Allium sativum. Classification (NCBI taxonomy): domain Eukaryota; kingdom Viridiplantae; phylum Streptophyta; class Magnoliopsida; order Asparagales; family Amaryllidaceae; genus Allium; species Allium sativum. The sequence goes on from CM060912.1 coordinate 9,643,768, forward strand.
CATCAATCTATTCTATATCCTATTTATCTCCAAGCACAGGTTTTCTTGCTATGCACATAGAATTTACTTCAATCATATATGTTTGTACCTTTTATAATAAAATAGGAGCAACAAGAATTTAAAATTTTGGTTATCTTAAATTGTACCATTACAACCCCTTTTAAATCATTTTAATTTAGGTAATAGGCTACGAATACAACTTGAATATCTCAGTATACATAATCAAAACTCAAGGCTGTATAACTTCTGCTCAAATGTTAGGCAACCAAAATTGTGACCAACTCTCCTAAAGGAAAATTCAAAGTTGCAATGTCCACATGGTAGCATTCATGCCACTTTTTACTATTCCAATGGACACAAGATCACCAAATAAACTAGGCAGGAATACTATACGATCATTGAGGCGAACCAGTTATGTGCAAAATAAGGTAAAAACTATGCTTTTTTTAATTCTGTTTCTGTAGCTAGAATGGTGCTTTTGGCTTAATGCTTAACATAAGAATTTTTGTATGCTACCAACTTCATTTCCTTTATTACTGTGATATTTATTTGCATGATAATTGCTTTAAAAAAAACTGTAGGCAAAGGTTACTCAACGTGTATATAAACTTTATCACTATTTTTCAAAAGCACAAATTTATGTTTTTTAACACCTACTGTTAAAATTTTTTAGTTCATAATTGCGACCAACATAGCTTCTTTTTACGACATTATAGCATAATTTAATCTTGCATATATTGTTATTTGCCTATTCATACATGGATTTTATTGAAGCATAACGACAACCACACTATGTATTAGATGATTGTTCATTTATTTTCATAATTAGGCCATCTTTGTTGGTATCAACGTTAACTGCTAATGGTTGAGTTCTGTCTACATGATCTTGAATTTAATCCATTCTTGATTCAAGTTATTGATAGAAATATTTTCAATGCATTAGTTTCGTCGAACGCTTCTTTACATAAATAATGTAAGTGATATCTGTTGTGATTTGTGACATGAAATCACATGGTTGTTGAAGACGGCGTAAGATTTGGCGATCGGTGACTCGAGATGTAGCTGAAAGAGGCAGAAGTGGACACAGCAGGTGTTCAGACGTCTGAAGACATTAGCTCAGATGTCTGAGTTGTCAGGAATTATTTCCCGAGGGTTCGGTCAGACGTCTGACCATTCGGGTCAGACGTCTGAGCCGATAGGGGTCTGTTTTTTGACTTGGTTTTCTACAGCATATCTTTTGGAGAATTTTGAGGGGACAAATTGGGTATTTGCCTAGGTCCTCTATTCTCCTATGTAAAGAGCTTTCAGGTTTGAATTAGGGTATGACCGAATTGAGGGTTTGAGAGGCTGTGTGCCTCCAGGGCTTTTGCCCTGGAGAGAAAGTTTAGGAATTGAGGGCAGAGAGAAGTTATTCCTATTGGTGCCTCCAATTGATCCAAGGGTTTGTTGTCGTTCTTTATTGTTCTCCTCCTCCAACAAGAGTTGTAGTCATCTAGATATTCTTTCCCTTTCTCAATAAGGTTATTGATTCTTGTAGTTTGTTTATTGTTGGCTGTTGAACCAGTGAGTGTAAACAAAATTCGTTTTGAGAATCAATAAAGAGGGTGGTTGTGTGGAATATTTTTTGTTTGCGTGTGTGATTTCATATCTGTGTTTGTTTCCATTAAAATCATCTTTAAGTAATTGGGTGAAGAAGATCCTGGACGCTTCCGCAAAGGCACAGTTTACCATAACAGTTGGTATCAGAGCTAGATCATCGCAAATCTTAGAGTGATTTTAAAGTGGGAAAATCAATTTTTTGATGTTGGATATGATGGCGCTTCCGAAGATGACTGTTTTTGTTGGAAGAAATTGGGGTATTTGGAAGCCTAAGATGGAGGATGTGCTCTACCTCAATGATCTTCATGATCCGACTGATGGAGATGGGAAGAAGCCCTCGGGTGTGGATGAGGCAAAGTGGAAGAAGATGGATAAGAAGGCTATTGCATTGATTCTGCAGTACCTTGACGATTCGGTATTCCATCATGTGGCTAATTGTGAATCTGCGAAGGATTTGTGGGACAAGTTGGTATCTTTGTATGAGTCGAGAAGTGCTACAAGTAAGGCTTTTCTGGTTCGAAAGCTTGTTCAGCTGAGATTGGGAGAGGAGAAGTCTGTTGCAGAACACCTGAATGAATTTCAAGATGTGATCAATCAATTGGCAAATCTGAAGGTCAATTTTGATGATGAGTTGCAGGCTATTTTGCTGATGAGTTCGCTTTCAGAAAGTTGGGAGACTTTGGTTTTTTCATTGAGTAACTCCAATGCTGGTGGAGCCATCTCTTTGGAAACTGTTCGAAGCAGCCTTTTGAATGAGGAACTAAGGAGAAAAGGGTCGGGTTTCAAATCAGTTCAAGGTGAGGCTATGGTAGCAAAGGACTCGGGGAAAGATACAAGAAGGAAGAAGAAAGGGGCTAATGGTAAAGGTGCTTGTTATTACTATGGAAAGCAAGGTCACATACGCAAGGATTCACTACACCATAGATGGCCTATCACAACGAAAATGCATGGTGTTGCTAGCTACAATGTTGCCATTGCTATGCTGTTTTCTGTCTACTGCAACGCACACTTAAACGTGTTAGCATATATATCAACATGTGTTGTAGTAGCCTCGTGAATAAAATTATCAATCCGCGTCAACACGATCCAACGGTCCAGGGTAGCGATCCGCGTGAAGAAATGTTTAGTCTAGATTAGCAATCCGCGCGTGAAATAATGTCTAGGGCGGGAAGCAAAAACAAAGGGGGGAAAACTAAAAAATATTGAAAATTTCAATCGAACTTTACCAAAGTACTCCGCTGCTCAACCTCTCACACACTCACTCTCAGGTTCAATTAGGGCTAAAACTTCAAGTTTACAAGCTTAATTAGGGTTCGAGTACGGCAGGTTCGAGTTCAAGTTCAATTAGGTCTTCAATTGGGGTTCGTCTCGGGTTTCTGATTTCAGTTAGGGTTTCGATTTAATCTGCTGCTTCAGGTATCACTCAATGTATCAATTTTCTATGATTTGATTGTTGTGTTGCGTAATGTACTGCTTTACTTGTGCCTAATTTACTGCTTTAAGGTATCACTCAATGAACGACGAGGAAAAACTATGGGCAGAACTTCCTAAATTCAGTGAAGGGTACATCAGCGGAGTGAAACTTTTTATTTGAAATACTTTTTCTAGATTTGCGGTAGGTGATGAAATTACATGCCCTTGCAAAAAGTGTCATAATCGCAAGTGGCATTGTCAAGAAGTAGTCTACAACCATCTGATTTGGAATGGTCCATCTGAATTGTACATGAAATGGATTTGTGAAGTTTCCTGTTTAGATCCTGAAAGTAGCGATAATAATATGGATTGTGAAGCAGGAATAAATTTTGGAGATAACCTCGATGAGATGTTGCAACGTACTTGTGGAAATATGCAGAACAATGAAGATGAATCTTCTTATGGGTCAAATGGAATAGATGTCGATGCTAGAAAATTTCATCAACGTGTTGAAGAGGGAAAACAGCCATTATATCCCGGGTGTAATAAATTTTCGCGCTTTAGTTTCATTGTCAGGCTTTATTCCTTAAAATGCCTACATAGAATCACTGAGTCTGCATTCAGCGATTTATTAGAGTTGATGAAAGAAGCTTTTCCAGAAGCCCACATCCCTTTATCTTTCAATGCTACCAAAAATATCATTAAAGATTTAGGCCTCGATTACCAAAGAATACATGCATGTCCAAATGACTGCATGCTATATTGGGCAGAAAATGAAAAGGAAAATAACTGCAAAATTTGTGGTTTTTCATGGTGGGTTATACCGGAAAAGAAAGTGGGTATTGACAAAGATTCGGAGAAGCGGATTCACAAAGTACCAGCAAAAGTGATGCGTTATTTTCCACTAAAACCAAGGTTGCAAAGGATGTTCATGTCGAAGGAATATGCAGAACTTATGTTATGGCATGCAGTGGGACGAAAAAACGATGGCAGACTTCGACATCCAGGTGATGGCGAGGTATGGAAGACTATGGATGCCAATTATCCTCATTTTTCATCAGATAACAGAAATATCAGGTTAGGAGTAGCATCTGATGAATTCAGTCCTTTTCGTACAATGACTACACAACACAGCACATGGCCGATCATATTGGTAAATTATAACCTTCCACCTTGGTTATGCATGAAGACAGAACATTTGATACTTTCAACCCTTATCCCTAGTCCAGAGTCTCCTAACAATTACATTGATGTCTACATGCAGCCTCTTATTGCAGAATTGAAAGAATTATGGGATCTTGACATACAAACTTATGATGCCTTCACTGGTGATGATTTCACATTACGTGCAAGCGTGTTATGGACGATCAGCGACTTTCCGGGCTATGCAATGTTATCCGGTTGGAGCACGAAGGGTTATTTAGCTTGTCCCATATGTCATTTCGAGACTTCTTCAACTTACTTGAAACATAGTAGAAAAATGTGCTACATGAATCATAGGAAATTTTTAGACCCGGGACACAAGTGGAGGTTTGATAAGAAAAGGTTCAATGGTGAAATTGAAATGGGAACACCTCCCGGTATTTTATACGGGACTGACATCGAAGAATTGTTGGCTGGTTATGAAAATAATTTTGGGAAGAAAGAGGTGATCAAGAAGCATAAAAATGAATCTTCTTTTAAAAAAAAGTCAATATTTTTTAATTTACCATATTGGAGTCAAAATGTATGTCGACATAAGCTTGATGTTATGCACATAGAGAAAAACATTTATGATAACATACTTGGTACTTTACTAAATATTGATGGGAAGTCGAAAGACCATTTAAATGCTCGGTATGATTTACAAGAGATAGGCATCAGGGAGGTCCTTCATCCGATTCTATCAACTGATGGGAATTACCTTGAGATGAGGGCTACCATTTTTGAAATGACGAACACGGAGAAAGAACTATTTTGCTTGGTGTTGGAGAATGCTAAACTGCCTTATGGTTGTGCAGCTAATATCAGCCAGTATGTAAACAAGAAAGAGAGGAAAATTGCTGGGTATAAGAGCCACGATGCTCATTTTCTTCTCCACTACTTGCTGCAGTTTGCCGTGAAGAAATCTGTAAAACCTGATGTTGTAATACCTATGATAAGATTAGGTGCATTTATAAGAAGTGTTTGGAGTAAAAGTATCGATTTGGCTGATCTCAAGAGGCTATAAAAGGAAATTGTGGAAATTCTTTGTCAATTTGAGATGATATTCCCAAATGCTTTCTTTGATACAATGGTGCACTTGCTAGTTCATTTATGCAAGGAACTTGAATATGGTGGACCTGCACATGTTCGTTGTATGTTTCCTATTGAGCATTATCTTTGTAAACTGAAATCATATGTTCGCAACAAAAGTAAACCCGAGGCGTCCATTGCTGAAGGTTATCTTGCAGAGGAATGTTTGATATTCTGTTCAAGGTTCTTAGGTGGCGATGGAGCAGGAAAAATGCAATTTGAAACATGTCCACAAAATCTGGAATATCCTATTGGCACAAGAAGAAACAAAGATGGAAAAACTATTCATCTTAAAAACTCTCAAAAGAAGGAATGTCACTGTTACATTCTATTCAATTGTGGTAATAAGGAAATAGAGAGTTTACTTTGGTAAGTATTTTTATTTTAGTAAGTAGTTAAGTATTATCCCTATGTGAAATGATGTCAACTATTAAAAAAAAAAACTATTTTTGATGTCATCCTTTTGCCAGCAAAATCAGTTCTTTTAACAATCTACAAACATGTTATTGATTCTAGCCTCACGTAGTGTTAGTTGCAAATTCCAAGTTTCAGCACTTTCAGGGATTTCAGGCATGATTTGTAGTTAAGCTATGTTCTCATTCATACAGAATTGTTTTCGGTATGGTCAGTTTCAGGTTTAGTAATAGATCCAGCCAAATTTGTTTCTATCTTTTATTAACCCGGTCTTTATTCTAGGGAACATCGAGCTTTAATTGATGGTCATGCATCATCAAAAAAATATAAAAGAGAGAGAGAGAACACAGTGAAGAATTTTGGAAGTGGTTAAAGGTAGAGGTTGGAAAAAAGGAGGACGTTTCAAAAGAAGTACAACTACTTGCAATGGGGCCTCTTCCAACAGCTAAGCGGTTTACTGGATATGTTATCAATGGATACAGATTTTATACAAGGTTCAGAGATGCCAAATGTACAACACAAAACTGTGGTGTATTTTTGACAGCCTTGACTACTAGCTTTGCAAGTTCGAAAGATCAAAATCTGTTGGTTGGTGAAGTTAATTACTATGGATCAATTGAAGAAATATTAGAACTAGATTATTGGGGAGGATTTAGTGTGGTTTTATTTAAGTGTAGCTGGTACTAAGAAGAGAAAGATTTATATGGGCTAACTCGTGTTAATTTTAATTGATTGTGCCAGAAATCTGATCCTTATGTTATGGCTTCACAGGTAAAACAGGTGTTTTATATAGAAGATCCAATTGATAAGATGTGCCACAATGTTATCAAGAAATTGCCGAACGACTGGTGTGAACTCGAAAGAGAATATGAAAATGAAGATTTGAATGATATCCAGCCTGCTTATGAAATGAGCAATCAAGATTTTGATGTTCGTTGGTGTAGAGATGATGTCCCAATAAGACGAATCCGCCTTCCACGTAGCAAAGTGAAAAACATGGCTTCTTAATTTCACGTATACAGACACACACTGCTGGTATGTATTTTTGCTTATTTTTATGGTTGAGTGGTGGTATGCTTCAGAATTCTTACAATTTCCGCTTGCTGAAGCATCAGTCTAATTCTAAGATTTTCGCTTACAATTTTCGCTTGCTTATTTTTATGGTTGGCTGGTAGTTCAATGTTGGTATGTAACTGACCATGTACAAGGCTGATGCTTCAGCAATGAACTACAGAATTTTAAGAATTTTATTTTCTCTTCAATCAGTAATGATCATGTCAGTTCGTAATTGATGCAATGGTTGAGTTTGTACCTGAACGAGTCGTGGCATGTCTACATTTTTAATGCATCAGGCATTCTGTTGCATTCCTTGATATCGTAAATTCTTTGAACAAGCTGAGTCATTGCATCAATTTGCAACTCAGCCATAGATTGTGAAATGCAATTCTATGCTGAAAAGCAACTCTGGCCATAGTTTGTGCTGAAATATCTTTGTGCTGAAGACTGAAGTGCAAGTCAGTTATACTATGGCCATAGTTTGTGCTGAAATGCAACTGAGGCACGCATGTCTTCCATTTTGTGTTGCAATGTAAACAAGGCATTGCATCAGTTTTTAGCCGAGGCATGCATGACTTTGGTTGTGCTGAAATGCATTAGTTGTACTAAAGGCTTTTGCTGAAATGCATGACTTTTGAAACTGCTTTATTTTGCAGGTGAAGAAGGCAGTAGAGAGGTACTGAATGCACTGGAGGCTCGGGCTTTATCAATTTGAAACAGTTTTAGTTTGATGTAAACATGAATTTAGTACTGGCTGTGTTTGTAAGTACTATGTAAAACTGAATTTATTGGCTATTTTTTGTTATTCTGTACTTGACTAACTAGTATTTGTGTTATTGGTTATTAATTTGAAATGAAAAGTTGTTTATTAATTTCAGTGTGTGATGGTAATTGCTGTTATGTTGCAGTATTTATATAATGATGCACTGGCTATGATATAATGTTGCAGTATGCAATGTTAAATGTTGCTGTAGCTATGATATCGTGTTGCCATAAATTTACATAAATGTGGGCCCCACAACAGGATTCCGTGAACCCGGCTACAGAATTTACGGGCGCAATAGGATTCCGTGATCCCGGGATTCAGAATTTAATGGGCCCCACATTTATGTAAATTTAGTGCCTGTAGCAACACCTGTAGCGATGTTACCTTAGGATAGCAAAGTCGTTGCCTTTGACTCTAAGGCAACGCGGCAAAAGGCAACCCCAAAAAAGTGTTGCCACAGATAATTTTTTGCCTATACCAACACTTTTTGGCACCTACTGCGTCATTTCTCTGGGGTTGGCATAGGTCATCTATGGCGTAGTGATTGTTATGCTTATCAAAGGGATAAGAAGAAGGTTGCGGATGGTGATGGAAGTAATGAGGCACAGGCAGATCTTGCTGCAAGTTCCATTAGCGATGCTTCTAGTGATGTCCTGTTTAGCGAAGTTAATCCTTGGAAGATGGATTCGGGAGCCAGTTTTCACATTTGTAAGGATGTGAAGTGCTTTTCTTCTTATGAGAAGAATGTCGACGTGATTAGAACAACCAATGGAGTAGAGCTACCAGTTTGTGGTATTGGATCTATCCGGTTTCGTATGCATGATGGCGTGGTGAGGGAAGTCTCTGGAGTTAGACATGTACCCGCTAGTTCGCATAACCTCATTTCTCTCGGTCAGTTGGATCGCCGTTGTTGCACTTATGATTCTCGAGGTGGAGTTTTGAGAGTGAAGAAGGGTGGTCATGTTGTGATGAGAGGTGTCTTGGAGGCGGGAAACCTGTATAGATTGGGTGGTTCTGTGGTCGACGGTGGAAGGCGAGTGACGGTTGAAGAACCTAGTCCACAGCAAGGTGGAGAGGTTAATTTGGTCACTGCTGACATGCTAGACAGGGGTCTTCATGTTGATGATGCTCGAGGGATCCGGCGTGATCGAGGAAGGAGCTCAGGTCAAGTGTTAGACGGGTGTCGATGGAATTGCAAGCACTTTTAGACCGTTGGTTTATGCGTGATGCAGCTCATGGTGGTAGATGCATCTTTTGCAGACGGTGGGTTGTTTTTGTAATTGAGGTGTGGTCATAGTCCTTTCAAATCGACTGGGTGTGATTGTTTCCCTAAAATCAATTGAGTCCCTGTGCTCGGAACAGGAGGGGTGTATATCGTTGCCTGCAAATCGAGGTTGGTTTTAATTGAGAGAAGGTGTCGTAGAAAGAGCTAGATGAGTTTGGTGATTGTTGGAGTGTTGATATGATTTCGGATTAAGGTGGAGCGTTGTGATTGGTGATATCGCATGTCCATGGAAGTCGGTTGGCTTGTTTGTTTGATGTGATTTCATATCAAGGTAGAGTGTTGTAATTTGTAACATGAAATCACATGGTTTTTGAAGACGGCATAAGATTTGGCGATCGGTGACTCGAGATGTAGCTGAAAGAGGCAGAAGTGGACACAGCAGGTGTTCAGACGTCTGAAGACATCAGCTCAGACGTCTGAGTTGTCAGGAATTATTTTCCGAGGGTTCGGTCAGACGTCTAACCATTCGGGTCATACGACTGAGCCGATATGGGCCTGTTTTTTGACCTGGTTTTCTGCAGCATATCTTTTGGAGAATTTTGAGGGGACAAATTGGGTATTTGCCTAGGTCCTCTGTTCTCCTATATAAAGAGCTTTCAGAATTGAATTAGGGTATGACCGAATTGAGGGTTTGAGAGGCTGTGTGTCTCCAGGGCTTTTGCCCTGGAGAGGAAGTTTAGGAATTGAGGGCAGAGAGAAGCTATTCCTATTGGTGCCTCCAGTTGATCCAAGGGTTTGTCGTCGTTCTTCATTGTTCTCCTCCTCCAACAAGAGTTGTAGTCATCTAGATATTCTTTCTCTTTCTCAATAAGGTTATTGATTCTTGTAGTTTGTTTATTGTTGGTTGTTGAACTAGTGAGTGTAAACAAAATTCGTTTTGAGAATCAATAAAGAGGGTGGTTGGGTGGAATATTTTGTGTTTGCGCGTGTGATTTCATATCTGTGTTTGTTTCCATTAAAATCATCTTTAAGTAATTGGGTGAAGAAGATCCTGGACGCTTCCGCAAAGGCGCAGTTTACCATAACAATATCATATAGGTAAATCCAAGCAAACTGATTAACATAGGTAAATCTAAGCATATGTTCATATCTATATATGAAAGCTAGATCTATCAATAAAGAATGGGTGCAAAGCTGTGCATAAACTGATTCAAGCAAAGTTTAACGATATATGGACATAATCATGGGATCTGAAACAATTAGTTCACCTGAGCATGGATAACAATCTCCCCACGGATAGCATACTCATGCTTGGCCACCTGAAATGAAGAAAGCAACCAACTTGTGAACTTGTAGAATATTTGAAAGCTGGTAACAAATAGCGGAGATTACAAAAATAGTTAGGACTGATATATGTAACTTTTGAATGGTTTTTTTCCCTAAACTACTTAATGGCAAGAACATACATGACAAACTATTTATCAGGTGGCATACAATCCACTACATTTCAATTAGAAATAAAAGTTTGATCAGCTAATCTTCAATGAACTAACTCGCTAGGGAACACTTGAACTTCAACGAATTTGTAAATAGTTATCAGATAGTGAACACTATTCGTCCATCCAGCACATTGCAATCAAAAATTAGGAGAAACCTATCGTATAACAATCAAAACAGACTAAAACTTGTGAATCAAAATCCACCAAAAAAGATTAACAGCACCATTTAAAAATCCCAAAATGATGAAGAGGAATACGTGAAGAGGATTGGCAGAAAAAATCCCAAGATGATGAAGCACCATTTAAAAATTTACGAAGAGGAGGAGTATTGAAAAAAATACAAGAGGAGGAGACCCAAAAGAAATCACAAGAACCAGAAAATATCATGGAATTGGAAAACGCATAAATTAAGAAGAAATTACCTGAAGATAAAGCAGGTAACAATTGCTGGCGGAATTAGGGGACTTCATCGTGGATTTATATATATTTACGACTCTAATTAGGTTTTAAAAGAATTTTGGGGAAGAACAATAGTTTATTGTGTCTAGCGGTAAAAAAAGAAAACAAGGCGGCAAAGTAGCCGCGAATCTTAAAATAAAGTCAGTAATTCAGAACAACGTTCAGATTTTCAATTTTTAGTTTACTGAATGCTTTTTTCAGCATTCTTGACTGAAACACTGACTATTATTGCGGTGAAAAGTAACCATATACTGGGAAAAATGACATCATACAAGTTGAGTACAAACAATGATTAAAGTCATGTACAACGTGTGATGGTTCCGAGCATATTGATTTTCAGTGTCCAATAAAAACAATAAAGATTTGGCAACCTAAAAGAAATTTGCAGAGGAATTCAACGTTTTACAAATGACATGGATGATGTACTTAATACAGATTCTAACATGGATAATATCCTTACTCTTATGCTGTTACTTTTAGCTTCCACAATCTTGAGAGTTGCATGACTAGCCAATTAACGAGCATGTGCATCAATACCAACTATGCTCTTAATTAGTGACTGTAAACCATACCAAATTTGGAAAATACACTGTTTTTCAAATATCACGTATCAGAAATAACCATTTATCTACTGTAAGTGTTTTTAAATTAGTTCTTTTTTGCTTGGTATTTAATAGGTGAATCAAAACACACACACACACGCACACACACTCTTGTTTCTATAAATTCCATAGCTGAAATTAAAACATGGAGAAGATACGAAGTTAGATGGCTTAGTTACCCAATTGAAAAAGATTTGCAGTTAAGTTGATTACCTTGAAGTCATCTGTAAAGTAGTGCTTAATATCATTAGCTGGAACTAACAATTGTGAGTGACACTCTAACATGAAGTGGATTTGTAGCCAGTCTGCCTATTCAAGCCCATATAATCCTAGGCTAAAAATGGATGGTGGGTTAATTCAATGTGATGATAACAAACACATATAGTGGACAAGCTATCTTTCATAAATAAATGAAGGATAAACATAAGTTCTCTCGTATCGTTACATTAATGTTTACTTCTTGAATTTTTTAATATTGGTAGCAGATCTGAATCGGCCAGCAACCATAAAGTCCTCTCTTTATTATGGACGAACAAGACTGGTTACTTGTCTTTTAAATGCAGTTCATATTGGTCATGATTGCAGTTTAAAAAACAATCAAATTCAATGTCTAAACTAATTAAGATCCTGTTGTTTTATTAATCATCCTTAACAAGAACAGATCTTTTCCGTCCCTGCATTTTTTTAATTAGTTGCACTATCATGTTTCTGAATATTTACATGATAGAACGAAGCTGTTTGACTGTCATCTAGTTTAAACATAGAAAATTTTATACATATCATCAAAAGTTACTGAAATGTGCATCATTACATCTAACCGATCAAAACATCATACTATATTAATATGAACTACATAAAACTACACTGTTTTCATGTGTCACTGTAAGGATTTCTGGAGAAAAAGATTACCTTAAGTGTAAGATATTCTTTAAAGGTCCAACCATGGTTAGCTTTAGCACTTCCTGTCAAATAAATGAAACAAATGATAAGTTCACAATACTAAATAATTAGTACATAAAAAATAAATAGCAACAATGTATACAATTTGACATCTTTTCAGTAATACAGGGAACAAATGTATAATGATAGATTTAAGATTGCACTAATATACTATAGCCCACAAACTATTCTGAATTGTGGACAGTTCAATGTCAAAAATAAAATGAATTTTAATTGTTTGAAATTTTACTAGCCCACTAGAAAGCTCACAATTAAAAGCAGGCATTCTTTAGGATACGAACTACCCTATTTACAAGTTTTTTAAGCTTTCTCCCGCTATTATATTGCAGGCAACCAACGAATGGATTATGCAACATACCCATCAGAAAAAGAAAAACTATATTCACTGAATATGATCATTAATCAAAACCATACAATCAAAATCATAAATCCTTATATAATCAACTTTAATGCTACAACAACCAATGAATGATACATTGCTAAAACAAGATTCAAGTAAAAGACTCCTTTTTCCTTGCTAAAAATACCTCTGTTCTTGAAATGACTTATCACGGAAATCATATTCGTGGCTAAAATAATATCTTAGATACACAATTAGATTCAAGGAAAATCAATATGCATCAGCTACTTATGTTTCAACAAAGTGAGCAGTTGAAATTTGAAAATATGTACTTATGTCTCTCTCTTTATAAGTGAAATATTATTAGGACAAAAATACGCATATTAGACAATGTTGAGTGAACTGTATAAAACAACAAGTCTAACCTAAAATTATTAGAAGTCTACGTTGTTATGGGTGCCTATGTTACACTCGTCATTTAGACAGTCACAAGGCAAAATGTTTGTTTACTTTTGAAAACTGTTGTGTCTTTAAAATTAATATTGTCAGATTATTTTAGTATACAATATGGAACTAAATTCTTACATTAAAAGATGGCAGAGAAGATATATAATACCTCAGTGGTTAAAGATGAAGGGAGTTTTAACTTGGGGCTTCTGATGGTGCGTTGAAGTGATTCAGGACAAGGTAAAATAAGGCAGTAATGAGACCCGGAAGCAAACTTGAATGAAATAGTATGGTATACGTGAAAGGACTCCTTTTTTCCCTGAAACAAACAAAAGCACAATGAAAATACGGGTCAGAACAAACATAAACAGCACCATCAAAACAACTCTTCATACACCATAATATTTATACAAACTCACTAAATAGAAACAATCCTAAAATAACTAAGAAGTTGCAATAAACAAGATATGCAGATCCTCATCTCAAATCTGCATAACACTAACCAAAATCATCATCTTCAAAATGCCAAAACCAAATTGGATGCCAGAAAACAGACAATCCAAAGGAGTGCGTAATATGAAATCCGGCTTCGATTTGTCATCAACATGCAGCAGCAACATACCGGAAACCTCATCATCGCAATACGTCGACAAGTAATAGATTATCTGAGTTCAACAGCTACTAGACAGTTGAAACACTAAGCACTAACGTAAAGTAATCCAATCGCGACTGTATGATCGACAAACTAGTCTCCGTTCTCTTGGATAGAGACATCAATTCCATACATAGCATATGCTATCATCTGATACAAGAATACCAGGTAGAAACTGATATGCTTAAAGGTAAACGCATACCCTGACCAGAAACTGACCATGAGATAAATAAAGGACCAGTAGTCTACTTCCTCAACGCAATAACAAGTAAACCACACTAGTATAGTGCATAAACAAAAGGACCATGTAACAAACTAGAAATTTTAATGTTTAAAATGCAAATTAAATTAAAGTTCAAATTAAATTAAGTATTTATATGTGGTATTTTGTCTATTTTGAACAATATTTGAATAAACCATTTACGTGATTTCAACATTTTAAATAAAATCTACCTTTCTAATCTTTAACTTTAGAATTCCTTTGTTGAAATGAACGTTATGTGAAACAAGAAGTTATTACCGTAGTCATTTGGTAATTTAATTTAAAGAATGAATTATTTTGATATTGATCTCATAATTTGGTTAAGAAAGGAATGCATGCTCAATTTTAAGAATCACATTTATAACTTGGACATTTCTTTATTTTGAACAAAATATTCACTTTTTAAATTAAACGAAATATGTGAATATAAGCTTAGACATTGAGCTAAAATTCACGGTATTATAATAAAAGAAAAAAAATTTAAACTTTGAAAATAAATGATTGAATTATTTTAATATTGATTTTTCAAAATTCGGTTTGCAAAGAAAATATATGAAATCCAATTTATAACTTGGATATTGGTGAAGCATTCACTCCTAGAATAAACGGCACTTGTAAATAAGAGTTAAACATCTTTGCCAGAATTAATGACAGTACATATTTTGAACGTAACGGTGGAATTAAAGCATGTAATTTAGTTAACTGGACAAGGAATTTTGTGTAGTAAAATATCGTCAAAACCATCAAAACATAAATGGTACAATAAACGTTAGATAAATTTCCAAATATAGGTTTTATTTCAATTAGTGATTTATTTTGTTGCAAACAAACCGCTGAAATGGTGTTATTTATAACGCAGTTAATGTTGTAGAAACAAGGAATGAAGTTGAAATATAGTGGTAAGGCATAAATGGAAGGAAGAGATAAATTGTGCATATTCTGTGTTACCGTTGAATTTAGTTACGGTTAAATTTACAATGTTGATCGTCAGTCCATGGGTTAGCCTAGTGTTCACACATCGTACATTAGGAATGAATCAAAATTTTCCTCTTTTAAAGAGATGTTGCGCAAGAACAAGAATATATCTGAGAATAAAATTTGCATTACAAACAATTTATTGATTTTAAAATAAAGAGATTTAGTTACGTGAAGAGAAAAATATCATTGAGATTTAGTCGAGACCGTTGAATGTAAACGACAAGACACGATGATCAATTTCAGAATTCAACGGTTGAAAGGCGTTCAACATAAATGGAAAATAATTAAAACATAATATATATATATATATATGTATATATATATATATATATATATATATGGCTAAATAAATTCATATATTTTGTGGTTGGACTGATAATGTAGAAATAACAAAAACAACGCTGCTTATATTTTGCGTAAGGTTCGCACACACACCGTTCGTAAGGAAACAAATCAAGTAATTCTTTAAAATAGATTTGTCACAACAATACCTAAAATAAAATCTGGTCTAAGATATTATGGCAGACCAAAATCTTACTATATCAATTCAAATATTTTATAACAGTAACCCAAAGATTTTGAACAGTGTAGGGACAGATAATCCAATGTTATATGCAATAAACAATTCACATGGCAGAAATAAAAGGAGCTCCACCCTGTTAGTACGTAACACACTTTCTCTCTTTTGTTCTCTGCCCATCTTCTTCTCGTTCTACTCATTTTCTTCTGCTCATTTTTAACGTACGAAAAAAAGAAAAAAAGAAAAAAAGAGAACAACAAATCAAAGTTTTGTGACTGGAACTGGAAAGCTCGCAACCCTCTCCTGTCTTATCTTCATAAACCCGTCCACCCTCCTCTTCAATCTCCACTGCCACTTCTTCAATACAAATGGTCGGCCATCTCCTCTTAGTCTCCCCGCAAGCTTCTCCACACCTGATGCACCTAGTTCGCCACCAGTCCCACCTCACCGCCTTCTCCGTCCAGTCACCAAAACGCCAGTCCGCACAACCATCTTCACTCACGCTACCTTGGCCTCCCTGTTGCCGAACTCAGACACTACCGCCTTGGCCCTCTTCCATACATTCTCCCCTTCCCGCCGGCACACCACACCACCGCTTCACTGAAACCGCGACTCTGCACTTTCCCCTCCGCTTCAAACAGCCAACAAGCATTCTCATGCAGTCGCTTAGCTCCACCAACCCATACGAGAGCCACCCTACTCTCTATCCCTGCTTACTTACTTCAACCAGCACCATTCTCACTCAAAGCCTCTTACAACCACCCAGCACCTCCGCAAACCCTTTTACCCGCATGCAAGTCTTCATCACCACTGACCTCTAGCCAAGCCTCAACACCCTGCGTAGATCACTATAATCACTAACCCTTCACTAACTGCTACACCAACGTTGGTAGCCACCCAAGTCCATCTGACCTTAAGCATGACCTATCCTACCTTTATCCGCCCATGAATGTTGCTCTCTTTCCAACCTCCAAACCTTTTCCCACCACCTTCTCTCGCTAACTTACCTCGTCAGCTCGACCCGGGTACTACCCCGACACGCAGATTCGTTCAGCGCATCCCCATCTGATGGAGAAGCCTCAGCCTTCCTCTTGCGATGGAGAGTTAAGCACACAAAGTGTTGTAAAGTGTATACATGCGTTGATGGGTGCGCGGCATTCATGAAGATTGTATGAGGTGATCCGAGACCTGCTCATAGTAGATACGAGGTGTTAACGGTGAAGATCGGGAAGCGATATTTGGTGAGAACATTTATTTGAAAATTTATTTTCAAATAGTAAATCATGGCAAGTGCTTAGTTATAATTAGTTATAATTATAATTATTTGATATTGAAATGGCTGCTATTGTTTGTGATGGATGTTTATAGCTAGATCACACCAAACACAAAGCGTTACTCAATGAGACGCTTGCGCACAAATTTGATGGTTGTTGAATTTTGATGAATGGACTAATACTCATATGGATTGATGTTGTTGTATCACACATCATAGTGTGGAGTATATGGGTATTCCATTAAAATCTCCTCCTCATGTGCATAGAAATTTTATTAAATAAATAAATAAACAAAAGTTAACTCTTGAGGGAAAAAAAATCATCATGAATAATTAAACTATTTTCCATAAGCATGAAATGATTTTGGCAATATCCTAAAATTGTTTGATTTCGAGTTGTATGTAAATGCTTAGTTCATAACCATCTTTAAGCTATATAAAAAAAAGTTGATTTTTGAGCTATAATTGTTTATGTGAATGATTAGCTATTCGAAAATTATTTATTTAAAGAAAACTTAATTTAAGCATGTAGTAAACAAGTTTATCAATACATTGGTTCCATAAATTTTATTTAATACATTGGTTTCAATAATTTTAAAGTAAACAAGTTTAGTACATGGATTTCATTAACTTTTAAAATAAACAAGTTTCATGCATTGGTTGCGTTAATTTTAAAGAAACAAGTCTAATACCTTGGTTCCATTATTTAAAGATCATTTGCAAGTTTAAACGATTTAACAAATTGGGTAGCATTTAATTTAGCTTCCAAGGAAATTTCATTAATTGTTTAATGAAACTATGTGAACTTTACTATGACCTTAAAGAAGATTTAACAATTTATGTTTAAACCATTAGCGAATATATCCATACAAATGACATTTCTTCCAATAATAATATTTATATCCGAACGTTCTAGGGTGACAGAGAGGATAGTGTCAAAGGCTTGGGTTTGGAAAATATAGTTTCCTGCTCTCCCTGACTATCCCTAACTGATCCGACGAACGGGATGGTCAATTTAAAATCGGATTTGAAATATAATTCAACCCATTTGAACTTTTGAAATTTTGATGAATCATTTTTCAATGATTTGAACTTTGGAAAGAATTTGAACCTATATGGGATAAATGTTTATTCTATAACACTTTTGCATTTCCATAACATAATTTAGTTTGAAATTTATGGACCCAAGAATTCAAACTATAAAGGATTTGAAATATTTTGAAAGATTTTGGTGAGTTAAATAAATCCAAAATTTAGATTTGGAAATGAAAATGAGTAAAGAAGTCTTGGGTATGGGATGTATAAAAGGGCAATTAAGACGGTAGTGAGATTTAAAGAATTTGAAATAATCCAACTTTATCATAAACAACTTGATAAACATTGGGAAGGAGATTTGGATTGAAACCAGTATAGTCCATAGCTTGTTTTAAAATACGCTTATTACTTGGAAAGACCGGGATCAGACTTAAGTCTGAAAACCATTCCAAGTGGTAATACGACGTTATTGAAGACTTGGAAGTGATAAATGAAGACCGGGAATTTTTGGATTATTCGGATGGATTGACATTTATGTCTCGAATCAGGCCGTACACCTGAAACGAGGTTATAAATGGCATGAGGTATGAATATATTCGAGGATTTTCGGATTTTGTTCCGTTCAGACCCATAATGGACTTGTATGGATTGTGTGTCTGGCATTGTAATTTGTCCACGTAGCACTGATTCCTGTGAATATATATCGGATTTGTGGCAATTGATTATTCCTGTCTCTAAGTTACGTTCTTAGAGGTTATGTATTGATTTGAATCAGTGACATGTGGAAGATTGACAATGTGGCATACTCAAGTCATGGAATGAGTTAATGATGATCAAAGCACGGCTTATTTAAGCTAAGCTTTGTGTGTACCGTGACATCGACAAGCCTCATACCCCGGATGATGAGAAATTGGCGGTTAGGTTGTTGACATATATATACATGATTTTGTGATTGATAGCTGCGGCGGAGGTACCTCTTTTGAATTTTGGGAGTAGGGTATGTTTGGGGGTCTATTGTCTGGACGAAAACCGTTGATCTACCTCGCGATTTGTAGTTGGTGTCCGAAGTCTAGACGAAAAAGCCGTGTTACACTTCGTTTGTACTCTGATTGATCTTTCGTGCCAGGAATCATCAAGTTGGAAACCCAATCTCCAATACGCGCCTGCGGTTTTGTTTGTACAAATATATATATGGCAACATAGTAGGATGGGGTACTATGCCGTCTAAGATAGATACATTTACTGTAACAACCCGTATTTCGATAACATGATTAAGACGAGAATCAAGGCAGAATTTAATTTTAAATTCTGAATCAGGTGAAACGGGCTATGCCATTGCGTTCGTCTCGGAAAAATACGCGAAATAGAGTCCGAGTTTTCGAAAATCGGAGTCAGTATGACCAAGATATGGCCTCGTGAAGTTTCACGAAAAATTCCCAAATTAAAGGATACTTAATTAAGTGAAATGGGTTGCGCAGAGAAATATATATATATATATATTGATATATATATATATATATATATAATTGAAAATTAAATAAATAAATATGCAAAAATGTTCAAAACAGCGAATTGGGAGAGGGGAATAACCGAACCGGCCGATTTTTGAGGTCGACCCAAGCCCGCTGGGTCGACTAGGGGTTAATCCAGGGTGTTTGGCTGTCAACCCGTGGGCCGATTCGCTCAAATGCAGATTTTGCATTTGGATGGTTCTCATGGTTCATCTTTAATCTAAAGGCCCTAGATGGTTCCTACACTTGACTTCTTCCCCAAGACATACTTTGGTGGCTTGGATTGAATCTAGGTTTAATCCTATGGCCTAAAACACTTGCCTAATCTATAAATAAGCCCCTAACCTACCCCTAAACCCTCATTATTCATTCATGCAACTAAACTATGGCAAAATTGCTACTCTCATGGCCTCCACTCAACTATCCTAGCCTCCACTTCATTTCTATGAGAGGTTTCATGATCATGAGAGTATTAGAGAGTCCCTATGTTAGTATGAGAGCTTCTCAAGTTGATTTCAAGGCAAAAGCTTTGATCTTTGTTCATAAAGATGGTATTTTTGTTGATTTGGAGTGTTCATCTTTGGGTTTTTGGGTGATGGCATGCATAGGCTTCATCATAATCTTTGTTTTGCATTTCGATTTGTGCCTTCATAGCTATGTAAGCCCTTCCCGACTCTTAGATATTAACTATGAAGTTAAATGTTCATGTTGAAAGTTTGGGTTTGATTAATTAGAATGATGCATGCTATCATGTTATGCAAGTTTATGAAGTCATTATCTTGATCTTATAAACTAAAAGCCACAATCTTTATGTTGAAATGTTGCATTATGCAACATGAGAATCTTCATAATCATTATGTCAACTTGCATATGAAGTCATAATCCTTATATGATGATATATGCGAGTTTCTAGCCATCATTCCATGTCTTTTGTCACCATGATTCGCTTATGTACCAAGTTTGGGTTGATGCATGTTTTTGAGGCTTAAGAATGTAACATGCAAGCTAATGAACACATTTGTGCCTCATTTGCCACCATGATTAACTTGTGGCTTAATACCCATTTTTGTCATTCTTTTGCCAAGTCTCCTCTTTTAATCCATCACGTTGTTGCGAAGGTATATGCTAGTTTAAAAAGCGTTGGGGGTCCCATTATGGGGAAACATAATGACATGAATATGACTTGGGTAAATGGGTATAAACATGGCAACATGTAACGTTAAATATGACATGTGTTTATACTTGAAAACATGACTTGAAGTATAACATGGAAGTTGACATGTAAGTATGCATAAAAACATAAGCTTGGGAATTTACCTATTAAGTTAGGTCTACCCATTGGGAATTTACCTATTAAGTTAGGTCTACCCAATTGCTTGAAAACTTGACTATGAACATGACACTAGACTAAACATGAAAGTGGCCAACTCGAGGTTGGGTTGAGTTTGCAACGTAAAACTACCCGGAACCGACCGACCTAACTAGTAGTTGCAAACAATAGGACCCAATGTGAGAAGTTGGTCATGTTGTGCTTGAACCCGAGGTTAGACCAAGTTGTGGTGTAAAGCTACCCGGAACCGACCGGCTTAACTAGTAACCACAACAAAGTCTAATGTGAGAGGTTGGGGTGCATTAAGTAATTAATGCCACATGATATGGTTAAGTTAATTTGATTAATGACTCTTAACCAAATATGACATGGGTAGATGGGTTAAGTAAATAGGTTAGGCTAATGATACTTAACAAAACATGACAAGGTTGGGTAGGTTAAGTGATTTGATTTGCCTAATGACGCTTAACCATTTTTATACGACTAGTGGACGGGGATTAAGTTAACCAACACTTAATCAATCCAACATGATAATTTGGCAAGGTTAAGTAAGTTTTCTTAATGACACTTAACCATACAAGATGATTAGGGGATGGGGTTAAGTAATTTGCACCTAACTAATCCGACACGGTAATTAGATGGGGTTAAGTAATCCACACTTAACTAATCTAAACACGGTAATTCGATGGGGTTAAGTTAAACACTTAACCAATTTAAACTCGGTAATTCAATGAGGTTAAGTAACCAATACTTAACCAACTTAACGTGATAATTTAATGGGGTTAAGCAACTTATACTTAACCAATTATACATGATGATTTGATGGGGTTAAGTAACTTACACTTAACCAATCTAATACGCGGACCTGATAAGGTTAAGTCACAAGACCTTTTTAGAATATACTTAACCATTGTAGTACGATTAGAGGATGGGGTTAAGTCAACCTATACTTAACCAATCCGACTCGATAATTTGATGGGATTAAGATAATCTATGCTTAATCGATCTAGCAAGATAATCTGATAGGATTAAGGTAAGCTAGTACTTGACCAATTTGACTTGATAGGGTTAAGTCATGAGCCTCTGGGTACACTTAACCAACTTGTGGGACTAAGTCTTGAACTTAAATACTTAGCCAATCTTTGACGTGATTCGTGGGCGGGTTAAGTCATGGACTTGAATGATAACACTTAACCCAATAGACAAACCCTACCTAGAAGAACTAGGTAGAAAACCGTGGTTAATCAAGGATAACGGGAAAGGAAGCTAAGTGGTAAACCTTAGTTAAGGGTAACTAAGTAATAATTCTTAGCTAAGGACATAGGACTAATTCTCAAAACGATGAGTAACCTGATACGGTAGGTCATCACTTAGTATACGAGGGGGAGCAAGTTATCTGACTTGGATAAAAGCTCCAGCGCACTGGGTGCCGAAGTGGAAGCTTCGGGGGACGTGAGGATATTCTTGGGATCCCTCTGTGGGCTGCCAGGTAATTATACTAGGCCCATGAGAGGTTAAGGTCTGCGTTAGAAGGACCAAGAGTATGCCTTGGTTGCTATGCGAGCAACCTAAAGACTGGGATGGATTAGCGTGGAGTCGACGATTCTTGTTTTTGCCCTGGATAGCGCATCGCCGACTACCTACCATCTTTAGTCAATCGTGTACGTGCGGAAAGGCAGGGAACCCCCAACAGACCATGTGCTTGCTATCGAGTCATGGGTGAGGTTGGCCCGTAGGAAAGTGGGCTATAGTAGGGCCGTGGAGTGGTTCTTATACATGATTTTTCTTGGATTGCCTTTCAGTAGTTGAGGGAGGGGTCACGTGGGACCATAGCCACGGGTACAAAAACAGACCTTGATATCTGCATCGGCAGACGATTTAAAGCTCCCGACCGAGTTCCGTATTTCTTGATTTTCCCTGGCACGGAACTCAGATGGCACATTGGGGAACATGTGCATCTAGACATGGAAAACGATTCACGATACATACGTGGGATCAAGGGCGCGGTTGACGGGTGGCGTAATCCCTAGTGGTCCTAGGTGGCCAAAACCCAAACCGAGACACGGAAACGTTCATTAGGTAGCATAATCCCTAGCGGTCCTAGGTGGCATAAATCCTAAGTAGACGCGCGATAGTTCATGGTAAGGAAACACAACTAGATCAAGGGTTGCAGTCCAAAACAACTTCAAGGATAAACCGTTTACATGGGAAAGCCCGTACAGCCTACGGCAAAGGACTGAACTTATACATGGAAAGAAACATATGAGCTGAGTAACCTATATATGCGGCATATTAGGTTGACATGGACCATTACACGACTTTTGAGTAAGGGTCATTCACGGATAACACGTAATACAGTTGGGGTACTAGTACGGTAGGTGCAGAGCAGATATACAGGATAGATGCCATGGGATGTTATACGCGATATATATCTTGGGATATTATACTTGATAGAAACCTGACAATGTGATACCTTGTTTTATCTTGACACCGTAGTTTATCACGACACCCTAGTTTATCTGAGTTCAGTAGTTCATCCTGTTATTTTGATTTAGCTTATCTATCTTGTTATCATGCTTATGTTCATCTCAGTTTCTCATGTCAGTTAACTTTACTAGTTTTTATACTAATAGTAGATAGGGCTTACTCAGTCTTTTTGACTAACCCGTTTTGTTTCGCCTCTTTTCTTCCGTTTCCCCCCAGGTTACAGGGAGGAAACACTGTTGTTTAGTTCGGACTTCTTCTGCTTGAAGGTCATCATGGATGGCTTGGACTTTTCCTGGCTATGGCTACTTTGCTGTTTTTATTTGGGGAATAATTTATGATAAAGTCTTTATGCTTCTTTACTATTGCAAGACAGGTTTTGATGTACTCTGATGTAAAGGCTTTAGACCTTATGTATTCATGTTTATGAAAGTTCGATTTTACTTCCGCTATTTTATATGTTCTGTCTTGTGATATTTCTGTGCATGTTTACCAATAATGCCCCTCTAAAGCTAGTGCATTCCTTTGCGAGTGACCCTAGCGGAGGCGGGGTGTTACATTTGGTATCAGAGCAGAAGGTTACCAGACTGAGCAAAAGTTTTTAAAGACCTTCTGAAAACTATTTGAAAATCGTTTATAAAGAAGCATTTTTCAAGAAAATTTTCTTTTAAAAGAAAAAGGCTATTCCCCAAAGGCCATTAGCACTATCCTTGTTTCCTTAATTGAATCTCTTTTCCTTTCTTTCCTCCATCTGTAGTCACAGTGGTTTTAACTGCGACTAGTCTTTTCTATCTACGAAAGTGCTTTCCATGCGATGGAGGTGGTTCTCGAGAGACCAGTGGCCGTGTTATAAGAAAGGATAGTGAGAAAGAGGATAAAGGATACGAGCTTAAGGATGAGCAACTGGTTGGTATGGCTTAGTCCACAAAGGAGGGAGAAAGATAAACAATGAAACCCATGACGAGAGAGTACCTTTGGCATGGTAAAACGGGGTGGATAGTTAAGTATTATGGGACAAGGACAAGATCATCGGGAGGGTAATAGTATGCTCTTATTTCTAGGGTACCTCGGAAGGAGGGTAACGATCTTGTTAAAAGTTTAGCTCTTCTTTTCTATCATCCCGCCAAGACTTTGTTTTGATCCCCGCATCATTTAAGTTTGCTTCGATAGTTGAGTCTCTGCACCTTAAGTACTAGCGTAATAGAGAATCCCATTTTTGTCTCAAGTCCTGTGGAGATTCGGTCCATTTATTCATGACTTGTTTTGGATTTGAGAATAACATGCCTCGGTTATGGATGAAGTGGTTATCCAGTAAGGGGTGCCACTCTCGGTTTTGATAGGAGGGTAGTTAGACTCTTTGACTAGCCTTGGTAATACCCTCGAAGTCTCGTGTAACCTTTTTGGGTCCGGTCATGATTAATTACTTAGAATCCCTTGATGCTTTTATAGGAAATTTGAAGCCCGATCGAGTGGTGTTCGCCGATAAGACGGATGGTTTATTTCACTTATGCACGGGTTATGGAAATCACCCAAGTAAGTGCGCTTGATAACCTGGTTGGCATCTGTTTACTTTCAAGAGAAAGTTCTTCTACGTGGAATACCTTGTGGTACGAGGTCCGAGATTCACAAGTGAATTTTGGAAAGCTTGCATGAGATCATGAGTACGCAGTCATGTTTGCGTCAAGTATTCTAGGAAAAGGATAAGTGCAAGTGGAACGAGAGGCGACAAAGAAATGAGTTCTAGCTCATGTTATGGAAACAGGAAATAAGAAGCTGCGAAATCGTGAAGTTAAAAGACGGTCAAGGCACGATGGAATTAAGCTCAGGAAAGACGACTTTGATGGTCAAAGACTAGATACGCGCATGATATCTCTTTTTGGGAGTATATTCTTGATCCCTGTTTTCGGTAGAGCTTACTTGTAGGCTATCTTTTGTGGACATCCTCTCGGTCCTATTTTCTGTTACAAACCCCGTAAGGAGTTTGTCTTGTTTATCTTCTCGACCCTGTTTCAGGGAATCCTAGGTAGAACCCTATGGATGTAAACATGTATTTGAAACATGTTATGATTGATATGGTTGCAAGTGGTTGCAAGTGGTTGCTCGTGGATGCGCGAATACACATTAGATACTAGCTCGACTCAGTCACATTTCATATTGCATATGCACGATTATTTATACTTGTTTATGGATGAAATCGAGTGTATTATCATGCGGTTGTTGCATATGAATGAATGATTGTGCACGCATATAGTATCTATATGACTAGGACTATTTGCATACACGTTGGATACATGGCACTATACATATTTTTGCATTAGAAAGATTATTCAGGCCTGATCATTAGCATTAGCTAAGGAACATGTACACACACGTCTTGCATATATTCATACAGCATTAGAAATCATCTAAGGACAATGGTTGCTTGTGGATGATGTTTTGAGTAGATGGATGATGGACGGTAGGATATGTTCTTCCTAACTTGGAGATTTCGGGGACGAAATCCTAAAAGGTGGGGAGAATGTAACAACCCGTATTTCGATAACATGATTAAGACGAGAATCAAGGCAGAATTTAATTTTAAATTCTGAATCAGGTGAAATGGGCTATGCCATTGCGTTCGTCTCGGAAAAATACGCGAAATAGAGTCCGAGTTTTCGAAAATCGGAGTCCGTATGACCAAGATATGGCCTCGCGAAGTTTCACGAAAAATTCCCAAATTAAAGGATACTTAATTAAGTGAAATGGGTTGCGCAGAGAAATATATATATATTGATATATATATATATATATATATAATTGAAAATTAAATAAATAAATATGCAAAAATGTTCAAAACAGCGAATTGGGAGAGGGGAATAACCGAACCGGCCGATTTTTGAGGTCGACCCGAGCTCGCTGGGTCGACTAGGGGTTAATCCAGGGTGTTTGGCTGTCAACCCGTGGGCTGATTCGCTCAAATGCAGATTTTGCATTTGGATGGTTCTCATGGTTCATCTTTAATCTAAAGGCCCTAGATGGTTCCTACACTTGACTTCTTCCCCAAGACATACTTTGGTGGCTTGGATTGAATCTAGGTTTAATCCTATGGCCTAAAACACTTGCCTAATCTATAAATAAGCCCCTAACCTACCCCTAAACCCTCATTATTCATTCATGCAACTAAACTATAGCAAAATTGCTACTCTCATGGCCTCCACTCAACTATCCTAGCCTCCACTTCATTTCTATGAGAGGTTTCATGATCATGAGAGTATTAGAGAGTCCCTATGTTAGTATGAGAGCTTCTCAAGTTGATTTCAAGGCAAAAGCTTTGATCTTTGTTCATAAAGATGGTATTTTTGTTGATTTGGAGTGTTCATCTTTGGGTTTTTGGGTGATGGCATGCATAGGCTTCATCATAATCTTTGTTTTGCATTTCGATTTGTGCCTTCATAGCTTTGTAAGCCCTTCCCTACTCTTAGATATTAACTATGAAGTTAAATGTTCATGTTGAAAGTTTGGGTTTGATTAATTAGAATGATGCATGCTATCATGTTATGCAAGTTTATGAAGTCATTATCTTGATCTTATGAACTAAAAGCCACAACCTTTATTTTGAAATGTTGCATTATGCAACATGAGAATCTTCATAATCATTATGTCAACTTGCATATGAAGTCATCCTTATATGATGATATATGCGAGTTTCTAGCCATCATTCCATGTCTTTTGTCACCATGATTCGCTTATGTACCAAGTTTGGGTTGATGCATGTTTTTTAGGCTTAAGAATGTAACATGCAAGCTAATGAATACATTTGTGCCTCATTTGCCACCATGATTAACTTGTGGCTTAATACCCATTTTTGTCATTCTTTTGCCAAGTCTCTTCTTTTAATCCATCACGTTGTTGCGAACGTATATGCTAGTTTAAAAAGCGTTGGGGTCACATTATGGGGAAACATAATGACATGAATATGACTTGGGTGAATGGGTATAAACATGGCAACATGTAACGTTAAATATGACATGTGTTTATACTTGAAAACATGACTTGAAGTATAACATGGAAGTTGACATGTAAGTATGCATAAAAACATAAGCTTGGAAATTTACCTATTAAGTTAGGTCTACCCATTGGGAATTTACCTATTAAGTTAGGTCTACCCAATTGCTTGAAAACTTGACTATGAACATGACACTAGACTAAACATGAAAGTGGCGAGGTTGGGTTGAGTTTGCAACGTAAAACTACCCGGAACCGACCGGCCTAACTAGTAGTTGCAAACAATAGGACCCAATATGAGAAGTTGGTCATGTTGTGCTTGAACCCGAGGTTAGACCAAGTTGTGGTGTAAAGCTACCCGGAACCGACCGGCTTAACTAGTAACCACAACAAAGTCTAATGTGAGAGGTTGGGGTGCATTAAGTAATTAATGCCACATGATATGGTTAAGTTAATTTGATTAATGACTCTTAACCAAATATGACATGGGTAAATGGGTTAAGTAAATAGGTTAGGCTAATGATACTTAACAAAACATGACAAGGTTGGGTAGGTTAAGTGATTTAATTTGCCTAATGACGCTTAACCATTTTTATACGACTAGTGGACGGGGATTAAGTTAACCAACACTTAATCAATCCAACATGATAATTTGGCAAGGTTAAGTAAGTTTTCTTAATGACACTTAACCATACAAGATGATTAGGGGATGGGGTTAAGTAATTTGCACCTAACTAATCCGACACGATAATTAGATGGGGTTAAGTAATCCACACTTAACTAATCTAAACACGGTAATTCGATGGGGTTAAGTTAAACACTTAACCAATTTAAACTCGGTAATTCAATGAGGTTAAGTAACCAATACTTAACCAACTTAACGTGATAATTTAATGGGGTTAAGCAACTTATACTTAACCAATTATACATGATGATTTGATGGGGTTAAGTAACTTACACTTAACCAATCTAATACGCGGACCTGATAAGGTTAAGTCACAAGACCTTTTTAGAATATAATTAACCATTGTAGTACGATTAGAGGATGGGGTTAAGTCAACCTATACTTAACCAATCCGACTCGATAATTTGATGGGATTAAGATAATCTATGCTTAATCGATCTAGCAAGATAATCTGATAGGATTAAGGTAAGCTAGTACTTGACCAATTTGACTTGATAGGGTTAAGTCATGAGCCTCTGGGTACACTTAACCAACTTGTGGGACTAAGTCTTGAACTTAAATACTTAGCCAATCTTTGACGTGATTCGTGGGCGGGTTAAGTCATGGACTTGAATGATAACACTTAACCCAATAGACAAACCCTAGCTAGAAGAACTAGGTAGAAAACCGTGGTTAATCAAGGATAACGGGAAAGGAAGCTAAGTGGTAAACCTTAGTTAAGGGTAACTAAGTAATAATTCTTAGCTAAGGACATATGACTAATTCTCAAAACGATGAGTAACCTGATACGGTAGGTCATCACTTAGTATACGAGGGGGAGCAAGTTATCTGACTTGGATAAAAGCTCCAGAGCACTGGGTGCCGAAGGGGAAGCTTCGGGGGACGTGAGGATATTCTTGGGATCCCTCTGTGGGCTGCCAGGTAATTATACTAGGCCCATGAGAGGTTAAGGTCTGCGTTAGAAGGACCAAGAGTATGCCTTGGTTGCTATGCGAGCAACCTAAAGACTGGGATGGATTAGCGTGGAGTCGACGATTCTTGTTTTTGCCCTGGATAGCGCATCGCCGACTACCTACCATCTTTAGTCAATCGTGTACGTGCGGAAAGGAAGGGAACCCCCAACAGACCATGTGCTTGCTATCGAGTCATGGGTGAGGTTGGCCCGTAGGAAAGTGGGCTATAGTAGGGCCGTGGAGTGGTTCTTATACATGATTTTTCTTGGATTGTCTTTCAGTAGTTGAGGGAGGGGTCACGTGGGACCATAGCCACGGGTACAAAAACAGACCTTGATATCTGCATCGGCAGACGATTTAAAGCTCCCGACCGAGTTCCGTATTTCTTGATTTGCCCTGGCACGGAACTCGGATGGCACATTGGGGAACATGTGCATCTAGACATGGAAAACGATTCACGATACATACGTGGGATCAAGGGCGCGGTTGACGGGTGGCGTAATCCCTAGTGGTCCTAGGTGGCCAAAACCCAAACCGAGACACGGAAACGTTCATTAGGTAGCATAATCCCTAGCGGTCCTAGGTGGCATAAATCCTAAGTGGACGCGCGATAGTTCATGGTAAGGAAACACAACTAGATCAAGGGTTGCAGTCCAAAACAACTTCAAGGATAAACCGTTTACATGGGAAAGCCCGTACAGCCTACGGCAAAGGACTGAACTTATACATGGAAAGAAACATATGAGCTGAGTAACCTATATATGCGGCATATTAGGTTGACATGGACCATTACACGACTTTTGAGTAAGGGTCATTCACGGATAACACGTAATACAGTTGGGGTACTAGTACGGTAGGTGCAGAGCAGATATACAGGATAGATGCCATGGGATGTTATACGCGATAGATATCTTGGGATATTATACTTGATAGAAACCTGACAATGTGATACCTTGTTTTATCTTGACACCGTAGTTTATCACGACACCCTAGTTTATCTGAGTTCAGTAGTTCATCCTGTTATTTTGATTTAGCTTATCTATCTTGTTATCATGCTTATGTTCATCTCAGTTTCTCATGTCAGTTAACTTTACTAGTTTTTATACTAATAGTAGATAGGGCTTACTCAGTCTTTTTGACTGACCCGTTTTGTTTCGCCTCTTTTCTTCCGTTTCCCCCCCCCCCCCCCCAAGGTTACAGGGAGGAAACACTGCTATGGCTATGGCTACTTTACTGTTTGAAGGTCATCATGGATGGCTTGGACTTTTCCTGGCTATGGCTACTTTACTGTTTTTATTTGGGGAATTATTTATGAAAAAGTCTTTATGCTTCTTTACTATTACAAGACAGGTTTTGATGTACTCTGATGTAAAAGGCTTTAGACCTTATGTATTCATGTTTATGAAAGTTCGATTTTACTTCCGCTATTTTATATGTTCTGTCTTGTGATATTTCTGTGCATGTTTACCAATAATGCCCCTCTAAAGCTAGTGCATTCCTTTGCGAGTGACCCTAGCGGAGGCGGGGTGTTACATTTACTTTCAAAATTGTCTTTCACACTATGCACTAATAATAATATAAAAGAGTATTTTCACGTATGAAGGCATGTTTGGTTATCATAAGGTAAAACTCGCCCATCTGGTGTGCGTTTGCATTGTGTGATGTGGGACGAGCTTATGATAGGTTCATTTTCAAAAAGTCATTGCGATTTTATATGCACGGGTAAACCGTTCCGCATTAGCGGCGTGGTCCGGTGAATTTCCCAACTTTAAAATAAACCTAATGAAAATAACTGCTTTATGTTCTCACACCAGTCCCATGACTGACCTGGAGTTTATTATTCCCTTTCTAAACTCTGGGTGCCCACAAATTTCTGACACGGGTAGCTAGTTGTTTAGTTTTACAGTTATAGACCCTTGGAGCAAGATTTGGAGCGCCCTTGCTTGCGAGTCATAGCACGAACGTGGTTGGAGCTTCGAGCTAGAGTTGGATCTTCCGCCATATCACCTTGAGTCTTCCGCTGAGAGTATATTTATTTCTTCCGCTGTATATGTTGTAACTCTGATATTCCATGTAACTCTGATGTAAAATTTGTTTTATAAATGAAAAGTTCTGTTATTTTGTTCAATGTATGTCAGTACCCATAAGAATCCGCCTTTGTGAACGGTTTAAGTTGGTTTAATTACCGGCGAAAACAGGGAAGAAAGACGGGTCGTTATAAAGTGGTATCAGAGCTTTGGTTATTCAAAGCTACGGGGTATGACATATGTTGAACAAATGATAGAACTCATCAGAGTTATAATATCTCATTAGAGATAGGGTTAGGAACACCCTAGAATGAGATCCCGGAATATTTCGTTGAGAGAGCGTATTTTGGAACTAAGTAAATGGCTTTGAAAAACATAATTATTTTGAAATACTACTTTTAATAAGAATTTTCGAGTATATTATTCGACGTCGCAATTGGACTATTAGTATAGATGAAGGCTTTGAATATATGTAGGGCCCGCGTATGTACAAAGTCTTATATGTATACTAAATAGATATAGAATCACACCCTAGTCGCTTGAGGATAGTTCTGTTGATTGATCGATCATCATCAGACATTTATTTTCGAGTTTCGAATGTGGGATGACTATATGATTCTGATTGAAACGTTGAGTAATACCATAGACAAATGTTTGGATAAATTTTAGTAAATCATCTTGATAAAATAATTTGAACGCGAACTGTTAAGCATAAATCGAACTATTTGTCAATAAATGAAAAGATGTATTTTAGAAGAAAATCTCACCATAGTTCGAATTTTTGACAAGGGAAGTTAATCAAAGAGTAACAAATATCTAAGTGGGGGAGAAACTACTCTTCCCTATTGAAATTGTATGGAATTATTTAACAAATAATCGTTATAATGCAAATATTGAAGTAAGAGATAAAGCACCCTAATTGAACTATCTATAATCATATCCTTAGGTGCGCTCGACTTTCCTATCTTGGCCTAGTTAGTTCCATCGTTTAAATTCGAACCTTTCATGCTATTGGTGCTTGTTGATATTGAACTTTTATTTGTGCATCCCAACTTGACTTGAACACATGGAATTTGACTTGCTTCATGCATATATATAACTCTTCGTGCCACGAAACCAAGATCTGATTTGAATTAAGAAAATTTGATTTGTCCAAAACCTTATGAACCTTGCATTGAAATGGTATAAATATAGGATTTAACTTATGTAAGGAAAATTAGAGTTGGCTAATATTTGAAATTATCATTTTAGAGAAATTGTTTAAAATGTGCATACAATAAATCAGATTAGCATGGCGAAAGTGTGATGGTACTTTGAAGTAAAAATGCTTTAAGTGACTTTTTCGAGCAGTCGAATAATGAAGATTTTCCCAAACAATATTCGATATTTGAAATAAAGATGGATAAAAAAATCAGCTTGTGTATTAAAAGAACGTTTGAATTGAATGAAAGACTCGAAATGTTTCAACGACATAAGTGCATGGAAATTTTATTTGATTCCCGACCATTTTGGATATGGATTATAAAATGCTTATAATAAACAGTGGTTTCGACGACTAGAATCCCGATATTTTGGAACAACAAATATTCGGAAATTATGATTGCAAAATGATTTACAACTTCGGGGCATGAAATGATTTGGCCTGTCGAGTAACCCGTGACAAAACTAAGGTGAGATTATATTTTGTGTATGGGGTGATACTTAGTAGCCCGTCATGTGGGAAGACTTCTCGAACTAATATTAAAATATAGTTGATTTGAATGCATTATAATGATGAAATTTTGATTTTGAAATCCCGAAGTGAAGTATGATTTTTATTTCAATGATTTGAGATAAAACGGGATTCTAAGTCCAAGAAATCATTTAGAGGTTTCCAAAATTTAAAATAACACCTTAATTTAACTTATCCAATTATTCATTTATCTATTAAACCACTATATTTACATTGTACTTCAAGTTCTTTTACTTGTATTAGTTTACTATTTTATTATATTACCTATTTTCTACCAAATTTCTAAATTTCTATAACTTTAAGGCTATCTTATATTAAACCCTTGAATTTGTTAAACCTATTTTTAATAAAGATTACATACTTCAAAATAACTTTACTGTTTCAAAACTATTTTACAACTCTCCTTTTCGAGGACGAAAAGCTTTAAGTGGGGGAGGCTGTAACGAACTAGAAATTTTAATGTTTGAAATGCAGATTAAATTAAAGTTCAAATTAAATTAAGTATTTATATGTGGTATTTTGTCTATTTTGAACAATATTTGAATAAACCATTTACGTGATTTCAACATTTTAAATAAAATCTACCTTTCTAATCTTTAACTTTAGAATTCCTTTGTTGAAATGAACGTTATGTGAAACAAGAAGTTATTACCGTAGTCATTTGGTAATTTAATTTAAAGAATGAATTATTTTGATATTGATCTCATAATTTGGTTAAGAAAGGAATGCATGCTCATATTTAAGAATCACATTTATAACTTGGACATTTCTTTATTTTGAACAAAGTATTTAGTTTTTAAATTAAACGACATATGTGAATATAAGCTTAGACATTGAGCTAAAATTCACGGTATTATAATAAAAGAAAAAAATTTAAACTTTGAAAATAAATGATTGAATTATTTTAATATTGATTTTTCATAGTTTGGTTTGCAAAGAAAATATATGAAATCCAATTTATAACTTGGATATTGGTGAAGCATTCACTCCTAGAGTCTAGGGAAAACAAAACAAAACAAAATTGGGTACCCAAGAGTATCTGTAAAATCCCGACTACTTGACTTCCCGTACAAAATTGGGTACCCAAGAGTCTAGGGAAAACAAAACAAAATAAACTCTGGGTCAGTCATGTGACTGGTGTGAGTAAACTCAAATCATTTGATTTAATTTTCAAAAATCTTTTTGAACAAAGGATAATCGTAAGACCGATCCACACATAAACACGGATAGTTTTTACCTTATGATAACCCAAAATATTTTTCTTTAAAATCAATACTCTTATGATATTATAATAATGTCTAGATCAAGTAAATAGAAATCTAGCAGAACGCTTGCATCTCGCGTTCTACATATATAATATACAATCAAAACCGCAGGCTCTTATTGGGGAATGGATTCCAACTATGACAAGGTATGGATCCACCTTCCGATCAGTGTACTCTAGAAGCGATACACTGGAGTTCAACAAGAACATCTTGCAACTCGGCCACACATGACTAGCCATTCATTTCGCTTGAATGTCCCGAATATATTGTCACCTTACGGTTGGTGTACCAACATAACCGTTCCCGAGAGATACATAATTGAAAAAAGTAACAAATGAGTATTCTCCAATTTATACCGTTATTTCTAAAATTGAATAATAATAATTTATTAAATAAATAAATGAATCTTGATTTAAAAACGGAAAGTAAATAGTACTTTCCTACATTCGATATAATCGAATCCCAATGTATAATTCTCTTTCAAACAAACTATATTCGATAACTCTCTTTCGAATAAACTATGTTCGATAATCTCTCTTTTTCGAATAACTATATTCGATTAACTCCTTTTTCAAATGAACTACATTCGATTTAATTCTCTTTCGAATACTTATATTCGATTATCTCCCATTTTATATTCACTGCTGAATTTACAATCCAAATTATCCACTGATAATTATTTTTGGTTTATTTATAAACATTGTTTATAAATCACACTACTTGTTTTTATTATTAAACAAGTTATTTATTTCTAGCCATTCGAAATTCCATTTCTATTTAAATTCCTATTTCAAAAATCTAGTTTCCTTTACAAATGTTTTTATTTACAAAATATTTACTTAAATCCATTATTCACATCGAATGTGAATAATATTTTTTTTAAATCTTCTTCTCTGCAAAATACTTGCCTTAATCCATTATCCATATTTAATATGAATAATATATTCTTTATATAATTAAAACAGTTTGGTTTCGTATTTAAAATAATATCTTATTTAAATTATTCTAATTATACTTCTATTTATAACAATCCATATAAAATCTTATTTTATATTCAACACTTAATAATTCCATTAATAAGTCTCGTTAACTCTACGTTCATATTCAATTTCAAATATCGATGTTGATTCTTTCTTCTCTATATAAGCTCTGACTTATATACTCCATTTATCCAATGATAAATATTTTACTTAATTTATAAAGTATTATTCATAAATTAATCATCTCAATTCATCTGTTAAAAACATATTTATATTTAATATCTATTTTAAATAAATCAATTCATATTTCTTTTATAACTCGAAACCCCCTTTTATAATTCTATTTACTTTCTAAATATTTCTTTTTATAGAATCTATTGATTTTATAAAATTCCTTTATTTCAATATATAACTTGAAATCTCTCTTATAAAATCCCTTGATTTTATATAGTATTTTATTTCAATAAACGTATTGAAATTTCCATTTAACAAAATCAGTTGATTTTAAATAATATTCTTATTTCAATATACACATTGAAATTTTCCTTTTAACATCCCAAGGTTTCTTATGGTATTTAAAATACTAAATAACAATGATCAATATCATTCTAATACACATAATCAATAACATATTATATATCACATCATATATCACAATATATGAAAACAGTAAAATAAATGTTGAGGAATCCAGTTGGATCCCTCTAACCTGTTTCCCTGCATCCACAGATGTTACACAATATAATTCATATCAAATTCATTTCAATATGACATATTCTGATGAACAGAATCAATGTTTGCTTAACGATGCGTGTATATATCGTTATTTATAATTTCAACCAACAAATTAGCAATTCAACCAAATAATCATCACACAGCAGTCAATCATCATTTATCATTACTAGATTATATTTATAAAAATATAAACTGGTAGAGTGAGTGAGTTTTACTCACATTGGCCGGTTATCATTAAATAACGATAAGTGATAGTCGATTTGATTCAGACGGACAATTTATTTCGCTATAAATTGTAACGAGCTCCATTTCACTCCCGGTCAGTTCCATTGTGTAGTCGTCGTCCATACGATCCCAACGGATCTTGTTTTGCTGAATTCCGATAATATTTGAGCAAGTTATTCTGGTTACAAGTTTATACAATATTTTAACTTAAAATAGAACTTAATTTCTTTTTCAAATCATAATTGGGCCTTACCAAACTTCAGCCCAAAACCATATAACCAAACCCAGACCCGGTCCTGCATCTCTCCTTCTCTAATCCAAGAAATCCGCTCCTCATTCCTCTGTTTCATTCCAAAGCCATTACAGAATTTCACTTCACCTCTAACCTCTCCATTTCTTCACCGATATCAAAGAAAATCTCCACCGAAATGATCCTCTTCCCAAACCCTACCGCCTCCACACCCCAACTTGAAGCTCGACACCCCTAAGCAGGTTGCGTCGACTGAAGCCTTGCACCCTCATCGATAAGAAAAACTCCAGAACTCACCCAAAGAAATCACATAAGACCGAATTCAACCCCTCAACTCAAATATGATCACCATTCTTCGATTCAAAGCCTCAAACTCCTCAATAATCAAACCCTAGTCGTACTGCCCAAAAACTCGAGCAACAGAAGACGCTCATCGCACCATACACAACTGGTATAGAAAGGAAGTTGGTCCCATAACAAATGCAAAGACACTTGTTTTGTAAATTTTTGTAATTTATTTGAATTAGTAGTGTTTTGAAGCACACGATTTTAGGTTTCTCTTTACTGAAGAAGACGGCGGAAATTTTGTTGACCGGAGAATGAAGTAGTTTAGGGTTTAGAGAATGTAGTGGTATATATAGGAAGATTTAAATATATTTTTATTCCATTTTATATTGATTTTTATTGAACCGTTACTTGTATTTATATTCTAAAAATCCGTATGATCACATACAATACCCAAAAATCACGAAAATGGACATGTAGATACAGTTTGACATTGAGGACCCAATGAAACTTGTTTCGTCGAATTCCGAGTCCGTTTGCTCACGCAGCGTATTTTTAAAGTCAAATTATTGACTGTTTTTCACATTAAAATCCCGTACGGCCACATACTGAGTCTAAAAATCATGAAAATTGAAATCTAGCAATAATTTAATATTGCGAATCCAACAAAATTAGTTTCGTCAAAGCCGGAGGTCGTTTGTAAAAACGGCTATTTTTAAAGTTCTAAATAAACTCTTTTAAATATTAATATATTTAAAAATATTTAAATTTAATATTAATAAATTAATATTATCGTATATATTCACAATAGAATATCATACAGCTCCAGAATATTCCTATCTGAATTTATAACTCGACATTCCCAATCTAGATCAAATCAGTATTCCATTTATATTGAAAATCCATTTATAATATATATAAATCGTTATAAATTATAAAAGAATTCCATAACGACTTTTCGAAAATTTGATTTGATCATAAATCAAAATCAACACGACGAAATCTCGATTTTTCTCTTCCACTAGAAAAATATACTTCACCAGCGTCAGACATTTCTTGTTTCATAGAAATCCGACTTAAAACGGATTTTGTATATTCGTTTAAAGTTCGAATCGCCAATTAACGAATTGCCGCGCCATTTCGAGCTCGATTGTAATTATAATATATTTATACGTTCAACTGCCGTTTAAATAATATATTCGCTATTATAATTCAATTCTAAACTGAATTATATCTTATAAATAATCCAATTCACACCATACTGTGAATTCTACTATTTTCGATTATTTCAGAATTAAATATATTATTCTGTTAATTATACTAATTAAATATTCAATATTATTTAATTAAACGACCATTTAAATTTCTAAATCACTATTTAAATAATTAAATAAATTAATTATAATACCATAAAAATACGGGACATTACATTCTTCCCCCCTTAAAATAATTTCGTCCTCGAAATTGCTAAGGTAGAAAACAAACCCTATTGACTGGTTAAAATTTATTTGTTTACTTCTTTAACTTCAGTTTCAACTGAACAAATTCATTTCAATTAAATTATTAATTTATTCCTACTAACGAAAATTTTCGAAAATCCTGGAAATTTTCTAACACCTTAAATTTTCGAAAAATTTCGCCAACACCTCCTTTGTATGAGTCAGTCGGTACAATTACAACTCGCCTCTCTAGGCCTTCTCCAATCCAAAAGAAAATCAAACAGCCAAGCGGCTTGCTAAATCGACTCATAAAAATCTCATAGCATATGAAATATAAACTAGTACCTTTTTGTCGGTCATATCAACTCTATCACTTCCATATGTTATCAACTCGGCATATACCAATGTTATCCCAATCAAACTCCAATCAATTTTATCCTCAACACACTTATTCGCTTATACCCAAACCAAATCTCATTTCAAACTCGAGTTCCATTCTCGATCCTAAATTCTTAACCCATCCATCCAATAACATTTCAAATTCCTACATCACAGATTCAATGTTTTTCGATATCATTCTAATACAATTCTATTTCCATTTAACGGGCTTTAACTCAATTTCAATTTGTTTTTCACAAATTTCTATTTAATTTGTTTTAATTTCTAACAATCCTTTCTTTGGCTTTCTAAACAGTTTGGATTTTTCTAAAATCAACAAATCCTTTTCAAAATTCACACAACTTGTTTTTCTTAAAACAATTCAAAACAAAACCTTTGGTTGTAATCCGTCACTTAGAACTCGAAAATGAACACCGATGATGTCCGGATCATCAACGGAATTATTTTCCAGCGACCGAAGTGAGTTCAATACTATATCACTTTTCAAAATCATTTCTAAACACTTCCATTTGAAATACATTTCAAATTATTCATCCCATTGCTTGTAAAACAAATTAAAACCTCCTACGATTTTAAAATTATCATATACTTAATCCAAATCCATTTACCAACACTTATTCAAGTTTCCAGAGTTTTAATTTCAATTCTGATTTAAATTCAGATTTAATTCATCTTGATTTCATATATTACATTCATATGAATTCTGATTGGCTATTTACATAACCATTTTACTTTTATAATCTCATTTGATTATAATGATAACCGACACATCAAATATAATAATTACAATATATATTTTCTTTATTATCAAAATATACTTTGGTAAAATTATTTCATTTACCCTCTTTTCAAAATATACCGTGTCGGTTCATCATATTCGAGTGTTTAGAAACTCCTACCGATATAGTGGATCAAACTGATCGATCTAAATCCATAAACAACTCAACCAATAAATATACACTATATAAAACAATTCTATAACAAATAACAAATATGCGTTCATATATATGTATATATAACATACACTCAAACTCAGTCTAGGGTATTTCTAACCCCATCTCTACTTAGTCACGCCACAGAGCCAAGGTTATCACTTAATCTTCAGCTCTGATACCACTATAACGGCCTGAGAAATTTTCTTCTTAGAAAATCGACACATATCACCATGTCGACTATTCAAGAGTCGAAATTATCAGAACATTAATAGAAAGAAGTTAGAAGGTGAGAATAGATAAGATAGAAAATTAGAATAGAATAAGAAGAAGAACTTACAACATCAGAGTAACACAAATCTCACAGCGGAACGAATGAAATATAATGTACAATATAACTTGAAATCAAAACAGTATATGTATACAATACCATTATCAGGGTACAACACTTACAACTCAGCGGAAATAAACAATAGCTATATAATTCTGAAGCCTCCTGCTTCAGTTCTCCAAGCATATCTGTAATATCCCGACTACTTGACTGCCTATACAAAATTAGGCACCCAAGAGTTTAGGGAAAACAAAACAAAATAAACTCTGGGTCAGTCATGTGACTGGTGTGAGTAAACTCAAATCATTTGATTTAACTTTCAAAAATCTTTTTGAACAAAGGATAATCGTAAGATCTATCCACAAATAAACATGGATGGTTTTTACCTTACGATAACCCAAAATATTTTTCTTTGAAATCAATACTCCTCTGATATTATAATAATTCCTAGATCAAGTAAATAGAAATCTAGCAGAACGCTTGCATCTCGTGTTCTACATATATAATATACAATCAAAAACGCATGCTCTTATTGGGGAATGGATTCCAAATATGACAAGGTATGGATCCACCTTCCGATCAGTGTACTCTAGAAGCGATAAACTGGAGTTCAACAAGAACATCTTGCAACTCGATGACCGACCATTCATTTTGCCTGAATGTTCCGAATATATTGTCACCTTACGGTTGGTATACCAACATAACCATTCCCGGGAGATACATAATTGAAAGAAGTAACAAATGAATATTCTCTAGATGGTGACAATATACCCTAATTGGGTGCGGCCCACTTAGCCATGCTGCCTGCCCGATTTCTGCCATTTCCCAGTTGATGAGGCTCGAGGTCATAACGTATCTTTTAACAGATCACTCCTTTATTTACTTTGAATGCTACATCGTCCTACCCATCAAATCACAAATTGATTTCCCAAAAAATACCATGGGTATAAGCTAATAGAAACGAATTCCTCCGCCACCAACGTAAATATGTTTGAAACGATCAACCTACGCGATCTACCAGATATACTCTGTTAGACATTCGTCCATTCAAGTTGTCCTGGGACTGGACAAACCGAAAGCACTACTCCATCTTCAATTATCTTCATCATATTTGATTCTCAATGCTAATGCCCATACGGAGTGGTTTTCAGATAATCAATCTGATCCCGGTCTCTCCGTATTGGCAACGGAAATGGTCAAAAACTTTGATAGTCGGTGATTTAACAATCAAATGAAAACATGTGTACAAACAACGGTTGTATTTCCAAACGAAAATCTTACCGATCAATCATCAATCAACATTTTCTCCCTTTAAATTAATTCATCATTAATTTATTTATTTACCCCTTCCCCGTTCCCATATATATATATTCAGAAATTCTTATTTTCTAGATCTAGAAAATATACCTTATTAACATTGGAAAATGTTTCTATTTCTTATTCACGCATCACTATCATTCCACGTACATCAGTCTCTAACTGTAAATTAGTAAGAGAACAATTCCCTAAGTATTAATCTCGAAGGCCGAAACCAACATCAGACCGATACCCAGAATACCATTCAACTTAACTAATCTCTAGTCATTTTCTAATTTCTTTAAATCTGTTTCTTTTCTTCTTACCAAATCATTGCTTATGCAACTCTCGGATTTAGTTTGTAAATCCAGTTCTTTGTTAAAACGTTGGTTATAACGATAACGTTATAATATCTAATCTCCAATTTATACTGTTATTTCTTAAATTGAATAATAATAATTTATTAAATAAATAAATGAATCTTGATTTAAAAACGGAAAGCAAATAGTACTTTCCTACATTCGATATAATCGAATTCCAGTGTATAATTCTCTTTCGTATAAACTATATTCGATAATTCTCTTTTCCAAAAAACTATATTCGATAATCTCTCTTTTTCGAATAACTATATCCGATTAATTCCCCTTCGAATAACTATATTCGATTAACTCCTTTTTCAAATGATCTACATTCGATTTAATTCTCTTTCGAATACTTATATTCGATTATCTCCCATTTTATATTCACTGCTGAATTTACAATCCAAATTATCCACTGATAATTATTTTTAATTTAATTATAAACATTGTTTATAAATCACACTAATTGTTTTTATTATTAAACAAGTTATTTATTTCTAGCCATTCGAAATTCCATTTCTATTTAAATTCTTATTTCAAAAATCCAGTTTCCTTTGCAAATGTTTTTATTTGCAAAATATCTACTTAAATCTATTATTCACATCGAATGTGAATAATATTTTTTTAAAATTTTCTTCTCTGCAAAATACTTTCCTTAATCCATTATTCATATTCAATATGAATAATATATTCTTTATATAATTAAAATGGTTTGGTTTCTTATTTAAAATAATATCTTATTTTAATTATTCTAATTATACTTCTATTTATAACAATTCATATAAAATCTTATTTTATATTCAACACTTAATATTTCCATTAATAAGTCTCATTAACTCTATGTTCATATTCAATTTTAAATATCGATGTTAAAATCGATTCTTTCTTCTCTATATAAGTTCTGACTTATATATTCCATTTATCCAATGATAAATATTTTACTTAATTTATAAAATATTATTCATAAATTAATCTTCTCAATTCATCTGGTAAAAACATATTTTTATTTAATATCTATTTTAAATAAATCAATTCATATTTCTTTTATAAGTTGAAACCCCCCTTTTATAATTCTATTTATTTTCCAAATATTTCTTTTTATAGAATTTGTTGATTTTATAAAATTCCTTTATTTCAATATACACCTTGAAATCTCTCTTATAAAATCCCTTGATTTTATATAGTATTTTATTTCAATATACGTATTGAAATTTCCCTTTAACAAAATCGGTTGATTTTAAATTATATTCTTATTTCAATATACACATTGAAATTTTCCTTTTTACAACCCAGGGTTTCTTATGGTATTTAAAATACAAAATAACAATGATCAATATCATTCTAACACACATAATGAATAACATATTATATATCACATCATATATGAAACGACCCGAACTTCCCCGTAAAGGAAAGCCCGGATTGTAATGAGAACAAGACGAATGAGAATGCAAACATAAGAACATTTCATTGCTTATTACAATTCCATCAAATACAAGCATATAACAGAGTATGATTAAATATAACACAGTTGATAATTATCAGAGATTTAAATACATTACTGCAGCGGAAAAATAATACAAAACATA
The DNA here is from genome assembly GCA_030737875.1 of Allium sativum. Classification (NCBI taxonomy): domain Eukaryota; kingdom Viridiplantae; phylum Streptophyta; class Magnoliopsida; order Asparagales; family Amaryllidaceae; genus Allium; species Allium sativum. The sequence goes on from CM060912.1 coordinate 9,686,333, forward strand.
ACTGAAAGAAATACACGGATACATAGCTTTCCGAATATCACATGAGCTACAAACCAGGATCTTGTGAATATAAATCTGCAAAACCAAAACTACTAGTTGCCCGTGTGGAAAATAAGGGCACCCAGAGTTGAGGTTAAAACAATAAACTCCAGGTCAGTCATGTGACTGGTGTGAGAACTAAAACAATTATTAATCTTTATTTTAAAGTTAGGTAAATCAAGGGACCACGCCGTATAACACGGAACAAGTTTCCTCCCAAGAATTCCAGTGCATAAAACAAACAGTGCAATGCTAAATAAAGAACAATGAAGCTATTATAAGACCCAGGTCCCATCACACAATGAAACGCAAGCCGGAGGATAGGGTTTTCCCTTATAATAGCCAAAGAATGCTTGATACGCTAAATTTCATATTTTATTATTACCATAAGTGTATAGTGTCAAAAACAACTTCAAATATAAGTGTATCAATCATAGACGGCATGAGCGCCTCATCCCACAATGTCGCCATATATAGGATTACAACTAAAACAGAAATGTCGTATTGAAAATTGGATTTCCATCTGTGAACCGAGGAAAAAAATAGTCCTCACTGCTTCGAGACACTCTAGCCCGCCCCTCAGGACCTAGACTCAGGTGGGCCCTTGGATCGTTAGGGCCGGTCCACACGGAGTGGATTAAAATGCCTGAACACTGCGTTTCCCCACCCTATGGGGTGTAAACTGGTCATTTACCTACCAGACCATCGGTCCCGGATCGACCGATATATCTGAGGCACATCGCTACCCAACAACCACATGAGTCAAACTCGTTAGGGCAGGTAAGTCACTGACACCACTCCTAGCTAGAAAGAAACGCATGTCCTCCCTGAGGTCCTCTTTCGTTTTTGGTTCACACCGGGGTGTGAGGCTCGCGAACTAACGCAATACACAAAGCTATGCCACAAAGGCCGTGCTCTGATCATCAACCACAAGACTCTTCTTTTCAACATAAGCCTTGATCATTTGCATCTCAGCATGCCACACAGGCAATTCACGCTATGCAACCGATGTCTATCAATCACACAGAATGAAATCCAATGTTAGACACACAGTCCATTTAAAATTTCGTTCTGGGTCTGAACGAAACCGGAGGAACTTTATTCCTCGCATATCCGGACAATCTCCAAGTACGTCTGGACAATCACCGCTTTTCCCATCGTCTTGGGTGTACAGCCCAATCAGGATATCAGTAATCATCCGGACAATGTGAAGACCTCCGGTCTTCAACCACCGTCTTCATCTTCGACATATCGTCTTATCAGTTATTCAGAATGGGTATAAACCCGGTCTTTCCGAACAACTCGCGTATTTTATAAGCAAGTGTTACACAAACACAACATACGCCTTATTTCAATTCAGAATATTCTTTTATTCAAATATTCTTATTCCTAGGAAAAGGTTCCCATTAATTTTATCAAAGATAAATTCTTTTAAATTTATTCTTTAATCTTCCTTTGAATATCAATTCAAACCATATTAAAGTTTATCCAAACTAGTCGGGATTAGCGAAGCATACCGAAGTAATCATTTATTTTATTTCTCAATTCCAACCTATTTATCCCATGGAGCAAAACTGGTAATACTCCATATCTAACACCCCTGTGTCATCGGTAAATATTAATTACCATTTCACGTTCAAATCTAATTAAAGATTTAACTATCGCCTGGAGCAAAGCTGGTGGTACTCCATTCTCTATCATTTTCTTGAATTGATAATTTTATTTATCACATTCACTTTTCAATCAAATTAAAGATTCATTAAAACTCTAAATCGGTTTTAATCTAAAAAATCATTTCTTAATGATTATTCAAAGTTAAGAAATTAATCTTATCTTTAACTGGATTAAAGAACAAATGTCATTTAAAATACAGTTCACGATAAACCCAAAATCACATTCCATTTCATTAGTCTCTAACCGTAAATTAGTAAGAGAACAATTCCCTAAGCATTAACCCCGAAGGCCGAAACCAACATCATATCAATACCCAGCAAACCTTTCAACTTAGCTAATTTCCAGTTAGTTTCTAATTTTCTTAATTCCATTGGGTTTAAGGACAGTATTATTAAAGATACGATCCACGACAACCCAAAATCTCATTCCATTGTTAATCGGGTTAAAGAACGAATGTCATTTAAAACACAGCTCACGATAAACCCAATTCACATTCCATTTCAATTCCAATTAAATGTTGATTAATTGGTAATTCTTCTTTTAATCTTAATAAAAAGATTTATTCTTTTCACCCTTGGGTTTAAGAACAGTGTTAATGAAGACACTGTTCACGACAACCCAAAATCCAATTTGATATTAAATACAAGGCTTTGAATAGAAAATATATCCACTTATATTCAATACCAAATTCTGAAGCCAACAAATATCGTATTGGAAGTAACGATATATATATATATATATATCTTCCAACTTCCATAACAATATCCGTATAATCACGGAATCCGATATCGAAATATTCCGAAGATAATTTCGATTCAACTCCATTCCAATTCATACGTTGGAAATTCTGGTTATATTAAAACCCATTCTCAATCCATTTTATTTATTTAAAAATAATTGGATTCTAATTCTAGTTATAAACTAGTTCATTTCGATAAAAATATATTTTTATCTTTACAAACGTGGGATTTTTCATCCCAATTCTTTTCAAATCGTTTATTATGATTTTATACAAATTATTAATATTTTTAATAATTTTATCAAGATCCGTACAGTCGATTTCCATAAACGGCCATCGAACTGCACTTACAAAGACTTTTCCAAATTTGATTTGGACATAATTCCAAATCCAACCGTTAGATTTCAAATCTCTTATATTCATTGGAAAGCTCTTTTCGATACGAACCCAACGGTTCCAGTTTCAGGAGAATCCGACGGTCGAATCTCCCGTAATGTCAATTCGAAGTCAATGGTCGAAATCCGCGAACGGTCGCGGCGCGGCGCATTCTATTCAGGCCATTAAATATATAATAAATATATTATATATATTTCAGCGATTTCCTTTTTAAAACGTATTTTTTAAATCGTTTCAACTTCGTTTTGAAAACGATTTCAACTTCATATTTAATTTCAAATCAAAATTGAATATTCCATATCATTAATACATAACTGATAAAATTTTCAAAACATTAGATTTTGAAATCACTTCCTTTTCGATATTCATTATAAAAATGAATAAAATCGATATAAATATCGTTCGCGTCAAAATGGCGCAAATCCAACCAACACGGCTTTATATATTTCAATAATTCGTGTCCATCCAAAATCGGACACCAAAATCAGATTTTAATCCTTTACTGAATATTATTTGAAAATATTCCATATTTTAAAATATTCGTTATTTTAAAATATTAGTTCGTTCTGAATTGGAATCAGACAAAATCAATTACCATATAAAGTGATTTATATGGATTTCATACAACACATGCATATCACAATAATGATAAGTAATCAACCATCATCCAGAGTGCACCACACAACTGCATAAGCATTAAATATAAATAATTAACGCTTACACAGTCTGTCAACCAATCGATCGACATACAACTAAATAATTGGGATTAGTGTGCGCCAAATATCATCCCAACACCCGTTTGGGGTTTCAAACAACAAACACTGAATATTAATTGCGCAGTTGGGCGATGTGTAAAATTTATCGTCCCAATCCATATCAGTCAAAATGGGTGTACATATACAAATCGTCTGATTTGAAAATGAATACTCATTTTATACAAATATCTAATAAAAATTGATATTTTTATTTTTCTAGCATATTTTAGAAAATTTCGGCGGCATAACGGCGCGATACTAGAACCGGGATAAGGTCAAGCCGTATCCCTCGCCTCATAATGGCGCACGTCATACCTTAAACAAATTATATCTATTCGTTTCATTTTCCAAACCAAACTCAACCAAATAATACAATCAACCAAACAATCAAACCAAACAAGTAAACAAGTCGTCCATGGTCTGTGGACGATGGGGAACAGTTCATATATGCAGTTATAACTGAAATAACTGTACAAGAAATTAGAGTGAGGAGTTCTCACCTAGAAGCTAAACCAAACGTCGCAACTCTTCATATGTAAAAAATCTCCACTGTGTTTCCTACGAGATCTGTTTCACGCGGTATATGTTAAAAATCACGTTTTTATATCTCTACTTCGTATATGAAAATCGTATTTTTATCGCAATGAAAACATTATTAAAATCATATCTTTTCCTTTCTAAAAATCGTATCCTTTCATGTTGAAAAATCTAACCTTTTCATATTCTAAAAATCTAATCTTTTTATTTTCAAAGATCTAATCTTTTTATTTTCAAAGATCTAATCTTTATATATGCTAAAATAAAAATCAAATCCCATTCGTTATGGAAAATCAAATCTTTTTCGTTATAAAAATATATTCTTTTCATATATAAAAATATAATCTTTTAATATTTCAATAAAAAAAATCTCGTCTTTTCATTGATAAAAATCTCGCCTTTTCATTGATAAAATCTCGTCTTTCCTATATTAAAAATCAATGTTATTTATATTTTAAAACTATGATTTTTATATTTTGAAAACAATGATTTTTATATTTTATAAAAAAACTGAATTATAAAACCATTATTTTTAATATAAAAACTGAATTAAAACCATTATTTTTAATATAAAAACTGAATTAGAAACCATGATTTTGTATTTTGAAAATCACCTGGAGACCGTTCAAACCATCATCAGAGCTAGTGCTCCGATTTTCGCCGCCAGCAGTTGGTCTGAGGTCGATCAGAACGCTTCACAAGGTGCGCCTCTGCGAGCGCCACCCTCCCCAACAACCACGGCGAACTCGCCCTCCGCCTTTTGCCGAAAATTGCCACGAACCGGCGGCGCTTCAGGCTGCGAGAACCTATAAGATACCCCAAGAAAATTAGCAAACGGGGTATGGCTTCGAAGCTTCGGAAGAGCACTTCAATTTTCCCCTCACACTCCTTATCTAATTCTTTCTATATTTACCGCGATTTGAGGAGAAAAATATGAGCGATTTTCGCCGTGTATTCAATGGAGGGAGGCGCGCTTCAATGTTTGACCGCGGGTTGGAGTTGTGAGGATTTGACAAAGGTCCTAGGGTTATATATATTTATAATTTATTTTATTTAATTTCAAGAATACCCTTGTGTTGATACGAACTCGAAATCAAACCCAACGACTGTCGCCCCTAGCTAAATACCCACAATCTTAACACAATGGGATATATTTCGTAAGCCAATTCGACTGTTACAATCAGTTCTGCTTTAAATTAAAATATAAATCATTATATATTACATTTAAACGTACATTTTAATTTACCGTGGCCACATACTGACTCTAAAAATTTTAGAAAAATTATTCCTAGCTTCGTATTGACGATACGGTCCTAACAAAACTAATTTCATCGAATTTCGAGACCGTTTGAAAAGCGGTCATTTTCCAGTCGATTAACTTTAACTAAAATTGGTCAAATGCGTTTAAATTCTCCACGCTCACATATTAATCCCAAAAATTGTGAAAATTGGAAACCAGTAATAATTTGACATCCTGGTTCCAACAAAAGTGGTTTCATCGAAAACGGAGGTCGTTTGCAAAATGGCTATTTTTAAGGGCTATATATTATATTAAAATATATATAAATTCCATAGCGACTTTTCTAAATTTTAAACTAGACGTAACTTTACATTTTTAAAGTGAAATCTCAGTTTCTTAACTTCGTTAGAAAGATGTTGTTAATCAGATTCTAATATTTCTTGTTTCGTCCAATTCTGACTTATATTGAATTCTGTATATTCATTTGAAATTAGAAATCGGATTTTCGAACTGCCGAGCCATTTCAGGCTCGTTTTATAATTAAAATAAAATTGTACGTTTTAACTTAGTCGAAAATAATTTTTTAGTCGTTATTATTTAAAATAATTCATTTAAAATATTCAAAATTCATTAAAATTACCAAATATAAAAATTTTAAATTGGCTCTGATTTTTCTGGTTGTTACAATCTCCCCCACTTAAAATCTTTTCGTCCTCGAAAAGGAACGGAGCTGAAAGTTGTTTAACAAATCAACTCAACTTTCATTATTTTCATTATGGCTTAAGTTCTTCAACTTCTTAGTTTCTAAGAACTTTTCAAATTTTTCAAAAATCTGGCTAACACCCTAAATTTTCAAAAAATTTCGCCATAACCTCCTTTGTATGGGGCTATCGGGAAAAAACCCAAACCGCCACATAGTCCCTCTCATCTCAAAAAGAAAAAGAAAAAGAAAAAGCCAAGCGGCTAGCCAATCGGCTCATAAAATCATCATCTCCCAATAAATTAGTAAACATGTACCTATTTGTTGGGCATACAATTTTATTTCTCTTCTCTAGCCTCCTTGCTATGACCAGTTCAATGTATATACATGTATATGCATGCAAATTCAAGAAATTTTCAATTCAATTCAATATTCGACATAATTGGCTAACTTTACCATTCATGTTGATATTGGTTTCATTAATCTAATTAGTGAGACTAATAATCAACCAATACAACCATCAATCAATTAGATGATTTGATTTTCAAACATGTATCTTTTACATATATAGTCAAAATCATGTTTTTGATGCCAAATCACAACAATAAACCCTATCTAGTTTTGGTTCTCACACCAGTCAATTGGAAATATATAGATATCCCACCTTCGAAACTCGAACACAAATTCTGATGATGACTAGTCAATCATCAGAATCATCTCCGGGCATTTAGAGTGTGATTCTATATCTATCCAGTATATTTGAGGCTTCGTATACACGCTAGCTAGGCGTATATGCAAAATCTCTATATACTCGATTGTCCAAAATCAATATAAAATAAATATTGAAATATGTATAATAAATTTCAAATTTTCAAAACAAAATTTGTTTTCATTTTAATTTTAAAAAAATAACACACTTCACACTCGTTCTAGGATACTACTGATCCCATCACTAATGAGTCATTCTCATTGGATATTACTAATCCAATCTCTGATGAATTCTTTCGTTCGGTTCTAATGTGTCTTGTTCTCGAGCTCTGTAAACCAAAGCTCCGATAACAAATAAACCACCCGAACTTCCACGTAAAGGAAAGCCCGGATTGTAATGAGAACAAGACGAATCAGAACGCAAACAGAAGGACATTTTATTGCTTATTACAACAATTCCATCAGAATACAAGCATATCACAGAGTATTATTAAATATAACACAGTTGATAATTATCAGAGATTTGAATACATTACTGCAGCGGAAAAATAATATAAAACATAACTGAAAGAAATACACGGATACAGAGCTTTCCGAATATCACTTCAGCTATAAACCAGGATCATGTGAATATAAATTTGCAAAACCAAAACTACTAGCTTCTCGTGTGGAAAATAAGGGCACCCAGAGTTTAGGTTAAAACAATTAACTCCAGGTCAGTCATGTGACTAGTGTGAGAACTAAAACAATTATTAATCTTTATTTTAAAGTTAGGTAAATCAAGGGACCACGCCGTATAACACGGAACGGGTTTCCTCCCAAGAATACCAGTGCATAAAACAAACAGCGTAACGCTAAATAAAGAACAAAGAAGCTATTATATGACCCAGGTCCCATCACACAATGCAACACAAGCCGGAGGATAGGGTTTTCCCTTATAATAGCCAAAGAATGCTTGATACGCTAAATTTCATAATTTATTATTACTATAAGTGTATAGTTTCAAAAACAACTTCCAATATAAATGTATCAATCGTAGACGGCATGAGCGCCCCATTCCACTATGTCAACATATATAGGATTACAACTAAAACCGAAATGTCATATTGAAAATTGGATTTCCATTTGTGAACCGAGACAATAGATAGTCCTCACCGCTTTGAGACGCTCTAGCCCGCCCCTCAGGACCCAGACTCAGGTGGGCCCTTGGATCATCAGGGCCGGTTCTTACGGAGTGGATTAATATGCCTTAACACTGCGTTTCCCCGCCTTATGGGGCGTAAACTGGTCATTTACCAACCAGACCATCGGTCCCGGATCGACCGATATATTCGAGGCGCCTCGCTATCCAACAATCACATGAGTCAAACTTGTCAGGGCTGGTAAGTCACTAACACCACTCCTAGCTAGAAAGAAACGCATGTCTTCTCTGAGATCCTCTCCCGTTTTTGGTTCACACCGGGGTGTGAGGCTCGCGAATTAACGCTATACACAAAGTTATGCCACAAAGGCCGTGCTCTGATCATCAACCACAAGACTCTGCTTTTCAACAGAAGCCTTGATCATTTGCATCTCAGCATGCCACACAGGCAATTCACGCTATGCAACCGATGTCTATCAATCACACAGAATGAAATCCAATGTCAGACATATAGTCCATTTACAAGTTCGTTCTGGGTCTGAACGAAACCGGAGGAACCTTATTCCTCGCATATCCGGTCGATCTCCAAGTACGTCTGGACAATCACCGCTTTTTCCAACGTCTTGGGTGTACAGCCCAATCAGGATATCAGTAATCATCCAGACGATGTGAAGACCTCTGGTCTTCAACCACTGTCTTCATCTTCGACAGATCGTCGTATCAATTATTCAGAATGGGTATAAACCCGGTCTTTCCGAACAACTCGCTTATTTTATAAGCAAGTGTTACATAAACATAACATACGCCTTATTTCAATTCAGAATATTCTTTTATTCAAATAGTCTTATTTCTAGGGAAAGGTTCCCATTAATTTTATCAAAAATAAATTCTTTTAAATTTATTCTTTAATCTTCCTTTGAATATCAATTCAAACCATAATGAAGTTTATCCAAACTAGTCGGGATTAGCGAACCATACCGAAGTAATCATTTATTTTATTTCTCAATCCCAACCTATTCATCCCATGGAGCAAAACTAGTAATACTCCATATCTAACACCCCTGTGTCATCGGTAAATATTAATTACCATTTCACGTTCAAATCTAATTAAAGATTTAACTATCGCCTGGAGCAAAACTGGTGGTCCTCCATTCTCGATCATTTTTTTGAATTGATAATTTTAGTTATCACATTCACTTTTCAATCTAATTCATTAAAACTCTAATTTGGTTTTAATCTCAAACTCATTTCTTAATGATTATTCAAAGTTAAGAAATTAATCTTATCTTTAACAGGATTAAAGAATAAATGTCATTTAAAATACAGTTCACGATAAACCCAAAATCACATTCCATTTCATCAGTCTCTAACCGTAAATTAGTAAGAGAACAATTCCCTAAGCATTAACCCCGAAGGGCAAAACCAACATCAGATCAATACCAAGGAAACAATTCAACTTAGCTAATTTCCAGTTAGTTTCTAATTTTCTTAATTCCGTTGGGTTTAAGGACAGTATTATTAAAGATACCATCCACGACAACCCAAAATCTCATTCCATTGTTAATCGGGTTAAAGAACGAATGTCGTTTAAAACACAGTTCACGATAAAATCAATTCACATTCCATTTCAATTCCAATTAAATGTTGATTAAATGGTAATTCTTCTTTAAATCTTAATAAAAAGATTTGTTCTTTTCACCCTTGGGTTTAAGAACAGTGTTAATGAAGACACCGTTCACGACAACCCAAAATCCAATTTGATATTAAATAAAATGCTCTGAATAGAAAATATATCGGCTTATATTCAATTACAAATTCTGAAACCAAAAAATATTGTATTGGAAGTAACGATATATATATATATATCTTCCAAACTTCCATAACAATATCCGTATAATCACGGAATCCGATATCGAAATATTCCGAAGATAATTTCGATTCAACTCCATTCCAATTCATACGTTGGAAATTCTGGTTATATTAAAACCCATTCTCAATCCATTTTATTTATTTAAAAATAATTGGATTCTTATTCTAGTTATAAACTAGATCATTTCGATAAAAATATATTTTTATCTTTACAAACGTGGGATTTTTCATCCCAATTCTTTTCAAATCATTTATTATGATTTTATACAAATTATTAATATTTTTAATAATTTTATCAAGGTCCGTACAGTCGATTTCCATAAATGGCCATCGAACTGCACTTACAACGACCTTTTCCAAATTTTATTTGGACATAGTTCCAAATCCAACCATTAGATTTCAAATCTCTTATATTCATTGGAAATATCTTTTCAATGCGAACCCATTGGTTCCGGTTTCAGGAGAATACGACGGTCAGATCTCCCGTAACGTCAATTCAAAGTCAATGGTCGAAATTCGCGAATGGTCGCGGCGCGGCGCGTTCTATTCAGGCCATTAAGTATATATAATATATATATATATATATATATATTTCATCGATTTCCTTTTTAAAACGTATTTTATAAATCGTTTTAACTTCGTTTTGAAAATGATTTCAACTTCATATTCAATTTCAAATCAAATTTGAATATTCCATATCATTAATACATAAATGATAAAATTTTCAAAATATTAGATTTTGAAATCACTTCCTTTTCGATATTCATTATAAAAATGAATAAAATCGATATAAATATCGTTCGCGTCAAAATGGCGCAAATCTAACCAACATGGCTTTATATATTTCAATAATTCGTGTCCATCCAAAATCGGACATCAAAATCAGATTTTAATCCTTTACTGAATATTATTTGAAAATATTCCTTATTTTAAAATATTCGTTATTTTAAAATATTCATTCGTTCTGAATTGGAATCAGACACAATCAATTACCATATAAAGTGATTTATATGGATTTCATACAACACATGTATTCACAATAATGATAAGTAATCAACCATCATCCAGAGTGCACCACACAACTGCATAAGCATTAAATACAAATAATTAACGCTTACACAGTCTGTCAACCAATCGATCGACATACAACTAAATAATTGGGATTAGTGTACGCCAAATATCATCCCAAAACCCATTTGGGGTTTCAAACAACTAACACTGAATATTGTTTGCGCAGTTGGGCGATGTGTAAAATTTATCGTCCCAATCCATATCAGTCAAATGGGTGTATATATACAAATCGTATGATTTGTAAATGAATATTCATTTTATCCAAATATCCAATAAAAACTGATATTTTTATTTTTCTAGCATATTTTAGAAAATTTCGACGGCATAACGGCGCGATACTAGAACCGGGATAAGGTCAAGCCTTATCCCTCGCCTCATAATGGCGCACATCATACCCAAACCAAATTATATTTATTCGTTTCATTTTCCAAACCAAACTCAACCAAATAATCCAATCAACCAAACAATTGAACCAAACAAGAAAAAAAGTCGTCCATGGTCTGTGGACGACGGGGAACAGTTAATATATGCAGTTATAACCGAAATAACTGTACAAGAAATTAGAGTGAGGAGTTCTCGCCTAGAAGCTAAACCAAACGCGGCGACTCTTCATATGTAGAAAATCTTCTCTGTATTTCCTACGAGATCTGTTTCACGCGGTGTATGTTAAAAATCACATTTTTATATCGCTACTTTGTATATGAAAATCATATTTTTATCGCAATGAAAACATTATAAAAATCATATCTTTTCCTTTCTAAAAATCGTATCCTTTCATGTTGAAAAATCTAATATTTTCATATTCTAAAAATCTAATCTTTTTATTTTCAAAGATCTAATCTTTTTATTTTCAAAGATCTAATCTTTATATGTGCTAAAATAAAAATCAAATCCTTTTCGTTACGGAAAATCAATTCTTTTTCGTTATAAAAATATATTATTTTCATATATAAAAATATAATCTTTTAATTTTTCAATAATAAAAATCTCGTCTCTTCATTGATAAAAATCTCGCCTTTTCATTGATAAAATCTCGTCTTTCCTATATTAAAAGTCAATGTTATTTATATTTTAAAACTATGATCTTTATATTCTGAAAACAATTATTTTTATATTTTATAAAAAAACTGAATTATAAAACCATTATTTTTATTATAAAAACTAAATTAAAACCATTATTTTTAATATAAAAACTGAATTAGAAACCATGATTTTGTATTTTGAAAATCACCTGGAGACCGTTCGAACCATCACCAGAGCTAGGGCTCCAATTTTCGCCGCTAGCAGTTGGTCTGAGGCCGATCAGACGGCTTCACAAGGTGCGCCTCTGCGAGCGCCACCCTCCCAATTTTCGTCGTGTATTCGATGGAGGGAGGCGCGCTTTAATGTTTGACCGCGGGTTGGAGTTGTGAGGGTTTGACCAAGGTCCTAGGGTTATATATATTTATAATTTATTTTATTTAATTTCGAAAATACCCTTGTGTTGATACGAACTCGAAATCAAACCCAACGACTATCGCCCCTAGCTAAATACCCACATTCCGAACAAATGAGATATATTTCATAAGCCAATTCGAATGTTACAATCAGTTTTGCATTAAATTATAATATAAATCATTATATATTACATTTAAACGTACATTTTAATTTACCGCGGCCACATACTGACTCTAAAAATTCTAGAAAAATTATTCCTGGCTTCGTATTGACAATACGGTCCTAACAAAACTAATTTCGTCGAATTTCGAGACCGTTTGAAAAACGGTCATTTTCCAGTCGATTAACTTTAATTGAAATTGGTCAAACGTGTTTAAATGCGCCACGCTCACATATTGATCCCAAAAATTGTGAAAATTGGGAACCAGCAATAATTTGACATTCCGGTTCCAACAAAAGTGGTTTCGTTGAAAACGGAGGTCGTTTGCAAAATGGCTATTTTTAAGGGCTATATATTATGTTAAAATATATACAAATTCCACAGCGACTTTTTGAATTTTAAACTGAACGTAACTTGGCATTTTTAAAGTGAAATCTCAGTTTCTTAACTTCGTTAGAAAGATGTTGTCAATCAGATTCTAATATTTCTTGTTTCGTCCAATTCTGACTTATATTGAATTCTGTATATTCATTTGAAATTAGAAATCGGGTTTTCGAACTGCCGCGCCATTTCAGGCTCATTTTATAATTAAAATAAAATTATACATTCTAACTTCATTGAAAATAAATTTTTAGTCGTTATTATTTAAAATAATTCATTTTAAATATTCAAAATTCATTAAAATTACCAAAATTAAATATTTTAAATTGGCTCTGATTTTCCGGGTTGTTACAATATATCACAATATATGAAAACAGTAAAATAATTGTTGAGGAATCCAGTTGGGTCCCTCTAACCTGTTTCCCTGCATGCACAGATGTTACACAATATAATTCATATCAAATTCATTTCAATATGACATATTCTGATGAACAGAATCAATGTTTGTTTAAGGATACGTGTATATATCGTTATTTATGATTTCAACCAACAAATTAGCAATTCAACCAAATAATCATCACACAGCAGTCAATCATCATTTATCATTACTAGATTATATTTATAAAAACATAAACTGGTAGAGTTAGTGAGTTTTACTCACATTGGTTGTTTATCGTTAAATAACGATAATCGATAGTCAATTTGATTCAGATAGACAATTTATTTTGCTATGAATTGTAACGAGCTCCATTTCACTCCCGGTCAGTTCCATTGTGTAGTCGTCGTCCATACGATCCCAACGGATCTTGTTTTTCTGAATTCCGATAATATTTGAGCAAGTTATTATGGTTACAAGTTCATACAATATTTTAACTTAAAATAGAACTTAATTTCTTTTTCAAATCATAATTGGGCCTTACCAAACTTCAGCCCAAAACCATATAACCAAACCCAGACCCGGTCCTGCATCCCTCCTTCTCCAATCCAAGAATTCCGCTCCTCAATCCTCTATTTCATTCCAAAGCCATTACCGAATTTCACTTCACCTCTGACCTCTCCATTTCTTCACTGATATAAAAGATATTCTCCACCGAAATGATCCTCTTCCCAAACCCTACCGCCTCCACACCCCCAACTTGGAGCTCGACACTCCTAAGCAGGTTGCGTCGACTGAAGCTATGCACCCTCATCGACAAGAAAAACTCCAGAACTCACCCAAAAAAATCACATAAGACCGAATTCACCCCCTAAACTCAAATATGATCACCATTCTTCGATTCAAAGCCTCAAACTCCTCAATAATCTAACCCTAGTCGTACTGCCCAAAAACTCGAGCAACAGAAGACGCTCGTCGTACCATACACAACTGGTATAGAAAGGAAGCTGGTCCCAAAACAAATGCAAAGACACTTGTTTTTAATTTTTTTTAATTTATCTGAATTAGTAGGGATTTTTGAAGCACAGGATTTTAGGTTTCTCTTTACTGAAGAAGACGGCAGAAATTTTGTTGACCGGAGAACGATGTAGTTTAGGGTTTAGAGAAGTGTAGTGTAGGAAGATTTAAATATTTTTTTATTCCATTTTATATTGATTTTTATTGAACCATTACTTGGGTTTATATTCTAAAAATCCGTATGATCACATATGATACCCAAAAATCACGAAAATGGATATGCAGCTAAAGTTTGACATTACGGACAAAACTTGTTTCGTCGAATTCCGAGTCCGTTTGCTCACGCAGCGTATTTTTGAAGTCAAATTATTGACTGTATTTCACATTAGAATCCCGTACGGCCACATACTGACTCAAAAAATCACGAAAATTGAAATCTAGCAATAATTTAATATTGCGAATCCAACAAAATTAGTTTCGTCAAAAACGGAGGTCGTTTGTAAAAACGGCTATTTTTAAAGCTCTAAATAAACTCTTTTAAATATTAATATATTTAAAAATATTTAAATTTAATATTAATAAATTATTATTATCGTATATATTTACAGTAGAATATCATACAGCTCCAGAATATTCCTATCTGAATTTATAACTCGACATTCCCAATCTAGATTAAATCAGCCATTTATATTGAAAATCCATTTAATATATATAAATCGATATATATTATAAAGGAATTCCATATCGACTTTTCGAAAATTTGATTTGATCATAAATCAAAATCTACACGACGAAATCTCGATTTTTCTCTTCCATTAGAAATATATACTTCACCAGCTTCGGACGTTTCTTCTTTCACCGAAATCCAACTTAAAACGGATTCTGTATATTCGTTTAAAGTTCGAATTGCCAATTAACGAACTGCCGCGCCATTTCGAGCTCGATTATAATTATAATATAATTTATACCTTCAACTGTCGTTTAAATAATATATTCGCTATTATAACTCAATTCTAAACTGAATTATGTCTTATAAATAATCCAATTCACACCATATTGTGAATTCTACTATTTTCGATTATTTCAGAATTAAATATATTATTCTATTAATTATATTAATTAAATATTCAATATTATTTAATTAAACGACCAATTAAATTTCTAAATCACTATTTAAATAAATAAATTAATTATAATACCATAAAAATACGGGACATTACAAGTTGCATGTAAAGGAGGTTGTTCGACTAGGGTACCCAGCAGCATTGTTACTGACTGAAATTCGATCTTCACCAGTAAGTTCTGGGAAGCATTTTAGCTAGATTTGGGGACAAAGTTAAATATTAGCTGTGCTTACCACCCCCAAATAGATGGACAAACTGAAAGAGACAATCGTGTATTGGAAGATTCATTGCGAGCACGTATCCTTGATTTCAGAGGATCATGGGAAGATCATTTGCATCTTGTGGAGTTCTCATATAACAACAACTTCCAAGCGTGACTGAAAATGTCACCATTTGAAGCATTGTATGGTCAACCTTGTAGATCTCCTTCATGTTGGATAAAATCTAGTTATCAACTTATGTTAGGTCCAGAATGATTCCAGAAGCCGTATATAAAGTGGATTTCATTAAAAAGAGGTTAAAGGCCACTCAAAACTGACAGAGAAAGTCTGCAAATTCTAGAAGAAGTGATAGAATTTGTAGTTGGCGATCAAGTATTTCTGAAAGTTTATCCATTGAGGCGAGTTATTAGATTCGGGAAAACGAGAAAGTTATCACCAAAGTATATTGGTCCATTTCCGATACTGGAGAAGATTGGAACTCTAGCCTACATAATCCAGCTGCCATAATGGTTGTCCGGAGTGCCTGACATTTTTCATATATCTCATCTTCGGAAGTATGTGCATGATCCTGACTTACTTCTTAAAGAGGAAGCATAAGAGGACTTGGAGATCAACCCAAGTTTAGCAGTTCGTAGGGGGCCTTTAAAGATAATTGGTAGAGAGATAAGAGAACTGCGAAATAAGAAAATTAAGCTAGTCAAAGTGAAGTGGAGCGGAGATCCTAGAGACAGTACATCGGAAACATAGGATGGCATTAAAAGGTTTGTCCCAGGTGCAGAGTAGATATCTCTGAATAGCTCTTCTGAGAGGTAAGCTTATTTCTATTACATCATTTCTATTTCAACTATACTTTCATCTAATTTCGGAGATGAGATTATTTTAAGTGGGGTGACTGTAAGTACTGGAAAATTTGAAGCCAATTTAAATTTTATTTATTTATTATTTATAACTTATTTTTTTATTATTTAAAATATAATTTTATGAGAATTTATGGCCAATTTTAAAAATTCGACGATCTGATTTTGTTTCCATAACATTACAAAGGAAAATTTTCAAACGATCTCGTAATTCAATGAAACCAATTTTATCAGATCCGTAACATCGATAATGGTAAGATTCCAAATTTCATAATTTCAGGAGTTAATATGTCGTCGTGCGAGAAATAACGCGTACCAAGTCAATTAGTAAAATTTACGCGAGAACGCAATAAAAAAATTAAATGAATGGATAAATGAACTCCAAATTCGACGAGACCTATTCTGTTCGATCTAGAATTACATTTTTAAGTTAGAATCCAAAATTTCGTGACAAACGGAATTAAAGTGTGGTCGTGCAAGCAAAAGGCGCGACGTTAAACTAAAACACTTTATCCATCGATAAAAGGGTATTAAGCCTAAAAGGCCAAAACAAGGTGTCTTCCATCCAAAGAACTAAAGTTTTTTTCTTCTCCTCTATCTCCTCTCGCTACCTTACCAATCTGTGTAAGCTCCCGTTTTATAAAAAACCCACTTCCTTTCTTCTTTCTTCCCTTTTCTTTCTTTTACTTCCTCCTTTAACTTTCCTTCCTCCTTCCTCCTTGCTTAGCCATGGTCACCCTCTACCCCACCTCCACCTGGCTTGCACACCTGCTCGACCCCCATAAAAGTGTGTGCAGTACCTTGGCCTCCCTTCCTGCTAGCCGCATATCTCCTCTCCTCTTTAAATCCTTACAAAATCCCATTTTTACTTCTTATTTGCGAATACCCCTCCAAAGGAACCATTTTTAACCTCCTACCACCTCCAACACTCTACGTAAGTTCCCCAGCTGCTGCGGAAGCCCTCTTCCCAGCCTCACCAATGACCCACCTCCTTGCCCTGCCACTTGGACCCCACAAACCCCTCATGTTTGCTATGTATACCCAGATCCGCGAAGGAGTGTGTGTTTGGCGAGTGTGAGAACACCGTAGCCACTAAATTCAGTCTCGTAGGATTCAGGAAAAATTTGTATGCACTGTATTAGTGTCATGGTAGTGTGCGATGTTCCATTAGTCTGTTCGCACAAAAGATTGGCATAGTGGAAACCACAGTGAGAAACCAAAACTCACTAAAAATGGCTTATTAAAATTAACCATTTATTAATTAATTGGTTTGAGTTGATAATGATTATTAATTGTTAATGCAAGTTTATAATGATGTTAATTAATTCATAATACGATAAAAATATCATCTTTATTTGATATATGTGCATTTGATTGGGTATGTGACATTCAAAACACAAACAGAGTTGATTCGATTTTGGGAAAGTAATTTTTAAATTACTGATTATTGAATGTGGGAGAACGCAACATAGGTAATGGAATGATAATTAATCTACACATCTCCTTACTGTTTATTGAATGTGTAGAAAACCCTACACGGGTATTGGGATGATAATTAATCTATAAATCTCTGAATTGTTTAATTTGCGGTTGATATGTGGATTGACGGATCCATATAATTGTTATGGACTTAAGGATTATATGGTGAATTCCACTTTGTATGTGGATTTGATGTCATTGAATGGTTGATTGAGTGCTATATAATACACTAATGAATAAAAAGTATTATTATTGGTTCATTGGTTAAGTCTCGATCAATTAAATGGGTTTTTAATGAATATTTTAATAATATAATAATAGGCTAAAAATCAAAGTTTGAATTTGATGTCTGATTTTGGATGGATACCAAGATTATAAAATATTGATGAACATTCGTAACTGGAACAAATGGATTTGAATTAATTTTCATGTAGTTGTGACCTGTTCAAGTTTTATTTTCAAAATGAATAGTAACCGATAAAGGTGAAGTTCGGTTAGGGTATGTAGGGAATATTTTAAACTAACTTCCTTTACAAAATTTTCATATTTATGTTTATAATGAATGTCAGGAGATTTTGGAATAAAAATAACGAAATTTGAAAAATAATATTATTTTAATCATTTAAATAGTATTATAATATTGTAATATTGAAATAATTGATTTTGAGGTTGAAAAATTAAAGTATAACTTTGGAAGATTATTATATATATTTTATATAATAAATAAAACGTTTTTAAAGCTATTCGACGTAATTAATTATATACGTCGAATTATGGTTAGAATAGAACTCGTCGTGTAGCGGTAGTTCGCGAATCTCGACCTATAACTTTAAACTGATACTCCGGGAGGTCCGAGCGTCGAATTTTCCCAAAACTAGTACCTTGGGTTCGTATTGAAAAGAGATTAAAAATGATAATAAGAGCTTTTAAATCTAACAGCTAGGTTTTGAGAAATATTCGAATCAAATTTGGACAAAAACAACGTCGGAACCAATAATGGCCCGTAATTAAAATTTATTAATATAGACTATTTTTGTATGAATAAAAATGGCGAAAAATGATTTTAAATTATTATAAATTATTTGGAAAAGGATTAAACAAATTTTATATGGTTTTGAAAGATAAAACTAATTAAGTGGAAATTTGGTTATTTGAGTAATACCATTTATAACGAGTTTTTGAGAAATGTTTTGAAATCAGGATTTTTATTCGTAAATCGAATCAAGTTCTTAAGTAAACCTTGTTATATGGTTAAAAGATGATTTTTGAAAGCCAAGGACTTAACCAAGTTAGAGAATAAGATTTCAAATCTTATGAAATGAATATCGATTAATGAAGACTTAATTGGTAGATTAATAATCCGATACGAATTTATGTTTTGACGCGAATAATTCGAAAAGACCAGGTTTAACTCATTTCGAATAATTATATGACGATTCAAAGTCAAAGACATCGAAGACAGTGGAAGACCAGAAATCTTCACATCGAATGGATTACTGCTGATGCCTTGAAATGGTTTGCTCCCATCGAAGGGTTAAAGTGGCAGTTGTCCGGACGTACTTGTATATTATGCAGATGTGCAAGGGCCTCTCTTCTTAATTGGACAAGGAATAAGGTGTCTCCAGTTTCGTTCAAACCTAGAACGAACTTTGTAAATGGATGGTATGTCTGACATTGTATATCATAACATAAATGATTAGTTGTTAATGATGATATATCTGAGATGGAGGAGAATTTATTCTATTAGCTTAACATCGTTCTTTGAAACGTATGAGCTCAAAGGTTATATTATTAATGTAAACTAATCATATTGTGAATTGACAATGTGGCATGTCAAGTGCTGCTGGTAGGTAGATCAAAGCTTTTGTTGAAAAGCAGGGCTTTGTGGTGCGTTAACTCGTGAGCCTCGCACCTCGGTATGAGCCGAAAATGGGATGAAGGACATCAGAGAAAGGATATACATCTCCTTTTAGCTAAAAGTGCTGCCATGGTATGAAGCCTAGGCATATTTACTTCTGTGGATGATGGAATCGAGGCGCCTCAGATGATGATCGACATACTGACTAGTATGAAGGTCTGATGGGACCGGGGAACATTATGTTTAGGAGTAACCTAAACTCACTGGGAAATGGTGGGCCAGCTCTGCTGCTCCAAGGGTCACATGCGTGTGGTCCTGGAAACATTGCTAAAGATGGTCCAAATCGGATTAGGAAGATCTTTTTCCTTGGTTCATGATGAAATCCAGTTTCCAATATGTGACTTCACGTTTTCAGCTGTAAACCTATATGGCGACATAATACAATGGGGTATTAATACATTTATTTTTAAAATTGTTTTCAACACTTAGACACTAATAATAATATCAAATGAATTATATTTTATCGTATCAAGCATGTTTGGACATTATAAGTTAAAACTCTATCCTCCGGTTTGCGCTTGCATTGTGTGATGGGACTTGAGTCTTATAATGGCTTCATTTTTCAAAAAGCATTGTGTTGTTTTTTTTATGCATAGATATTCATGTGGAGTAAACTCATTCCGTGTTATACAGCATGGCCCTCTAATATGCTGTATTTTGAGATAAGTTAAGAATAACTGTAGGGTTTCTGTAACAACCCGGGTTTTAGCCATTTAATTTTGTACATTTAAATTGTTTTAAATGTTGTATTAGAAATATAAATGGAAATTTATATGGAATTTATTAATTAAATGAAGTTAAAATGTATAATTTACAATATAATTTAAAATGAGCTCGTAACGTCGCGGTAGTTCTTAGTATTACGTTTTGAACTTCAACTGGATATAAAGGATCCAATATAAGTCGGATTTCTTTGAAATAATAAACATTCGGATCTATTTGATTATATCTTTCTAATGAAAGAGAAAAATTAAGATTTCATCTTATAGATTGTGAGACATATCCAAATCAAAATCTCAAATAGTCGTTATGGAATCGTTTATAAATTATAACGATTTATTTTTTATATAAATCGATTTTAAATAATCTGGACGTCGTTTTATTTTGAAATATCGAGTTATAAATCTAGATATGTTTATTTTAGAATGGCTACAACATCAAAGGTTCTCTTGGAGCACTTCACCAAATGGTATGATTTGAGTTTACGGAGCCACAAATACAAAATAAAGAGCAAAAAGTAAAGAACAAGGAATTTTTAAAGTGGTTCGGCCTAATATCGGCCTACGTCCACAATGGTATCACTTCTCATTATCATAGTTGAGTTTACAAAGTACATTGCTTTATTCATTTCACTCATTTTATGATATTTCTCTCTTTTCCATCTCTTTGATCTAGATTTCACTTGAATATGTCGAAGGAATGGTTTGATCTCTCTAAGTATGGTGGAGATTGATGAATCTCTTCAACACTTGATCACTTGAGTGATTTTCCTTGATTCCATAATGATTTTGCATTAGATCTAGGCTTTAGAGAGGATTGATGGAGATTAGAGAAGCTTGAATTGAACTTGAGCCATTTCTAGTGGAGTTTGAAGGAGATTTGATCCATTTGTTGTTGGAGGAAGATGGAATGAGGTTGGGAAGCCATTAATGGAGCTTGGAGTGCTTGAGAATGGTGGAGAAATGATTTGGACAGCCCTTCGGGGTAGAAAATTCGGTCCCTTGAATGGTGGAGAAGTGGGCTATTAATGGGAGAAGTTGGTATGTTGTGGCAATTCTGTAATTATGGTGTACAGGGATCGGGTCGTTCATAGGCGTATTTACAAAAATGCCACTGTACAACTGTACACAGCTGACACGCACAACCACAAAAGTGACGTGCGACCAGACATGTATATTGTGCAGTCAGGAATGTTGCACGAGCAGGGTATGTTGCACGAGCAGGATGGGGCGTGTGACCCAGAGATGTACGTGCGATCAGTTCATGCACGAGCATTCAGGAATATTGTGCATGAGCGGACTGTTAAAATAATGCACAACCGATTAGTTAACAAAGAATGTACGACCCCTTTTATTTGTTCCATCTTACACATATTGTACATGTGGCGCGTCATCCTTGCATGTGATTCATTACTTTACCACCGCTCATTTGTCCAGTTTTGTGATGCGAAATTACTGCTCGACCTGTCCATCTAGATGTTGCTGCTCGACCAGCTATTCTATGCTCGACCTATCAACGAAGGAGCTGCTGCTCGATCGTGCCAACACGTTTGCTCCCTGATCCATGTAACATCTTCGCTGCTTACATCGTATAACAGTTTGCCAGATACAAATGTATGCGATGCATGCTCTGTGGCCAAGATGGTTCGCCCATCAATACGGTTGCTGCTCGAACCATGGTCGGTGCGCGACCAGTGGTCTTCATGCATGTTTCACTACTTATACTGCAATTATATGATATCCCCGAGTACTCGGTACAGCAACTCACGTGTCATGGCAAAATGAGTTTTGTCTGATTTATAACAGTACTTTGCATCCGATCCAGAATAGCACTTTGTGCCCAATCCATGGCAATATGAACTTTACGCCCAAACCTAATTCATGCACTTCAATCCATATTATAGAAGCTTACACATATTTTCATTACCGCATTGTATCTTCATGCAGATTGTAATCGATGTATGGGGCATGAAGCAACATGGTGCCACATGGCTTTTGCATGCATATGGATCCACCTATGATGTTATAGCCATGCCGATCTATTACAAGTGTGTAGTGACAGATTTGAATGGCTTACGACCGATCTGATTCACACGACCAATCTGATATCATGATGCACGACTGATTGCTTCACTAAACGGTCGACGTATCAATTTCTGAACCCCGTTAATAACGGGGTTAACATTTGTCCCTCGAAGCTTGTATTTTTTGCTTGTGAAATATGCATGCTTCGAAATGAACGTTGTTTTTTATAGTGTCGCGCTGGTGTGTGAATGCCTGAGCTTTTATTTGAGCCCGAGTGCGTAGAACATGTGAAATTAGCGATAGATTGGTTATACTCAATTTTCATTGAAACGGTCATGGCCAATTTACTACTTGTTTTACGAACTCGTTTAGCACTTGGGATTTTATTGAAGCAAAGCACACTCTCTAAAGTGAACGATGATCGAGCCTTTTTTCACTGCTACAACCTGTTTTGTAACAATAAAAACATTGCATGTTTCTTGGCTAATGTTTTGTCACCGACTGCCCACATCGACAACAGATTAGTCAATTAAAAATTAAATTATAGCGAATTTTATTCTGAATTGAATGAAGCTTCTATACAGAAGTGTTTTATTTAACGGTTTATAACCCATTGAATATTATCTGTATAAACACGACATTCTAATTCGAATTCGAATTGACGCTTAAGATCAACTAATCAACAAAATCCGACTGTGGATTTCAAATGTTATTGTTTAAATCGACTTACATGGCAGTGTACTGAGAAATACATATCGGTGATTTATTTTCTGCTCCTTCTCGGAGATGCTTTGAATATTTGTGCCCTTGCTCAGGAAGGACTTTGAATTTCATGCCCCTGTCTGGGAGGTCTTTGTCCTTCACTTAGGGAAGTATTTTGGATGTGGAAATTTGCTTGAAGGGCTTACTAGTCCGGTCCAATTTGTTTTAAGGACACAGCTTCGTCGGAATTAGATTTAAGGACAAAAATTGATGCGCTGCTTATTTCACAAACCCGGTTGCCCCTTTCTCAAATTGAAAAACCGATCTTCATTAAACAATTAAACATAAGATTTCTCAAATTGAAAAATTGCTCAAACCATTCGTTTTCCTCAATTTTATCAGGCCGCGATTTCTAAATTTGATCTCTCAAATTTGTCAAAATGTTTAGGCGATTTTTGATTTCGT
The DNA here is from genome assembly GCA_030737875.1 of Allium sativum. Lineage (NCBI taxonomy): Eukaryota > Viridiplantae > Streptophyta > Magnoliopsida > Asparagales > Amaryllidaceae > Allium > Allium sativum. The sequence continues at coordinate 9,710,083 of CM060912.1, forward strand.
GCTACGATTGTTAATTTTATCAGGTGAGCTTTATCTTTTTCTTTTTTATTTCTATTCAGAAATTCGAAATAAATCTAATACCTTCACGAGATTAAAGAGGCGATTTTTTTGTTTTTTTCAATTTTATCAGGCGGTTTTGATCATTTTGAATTGAATCTTCAATTATAATTCTATCCGGTGATTTTTAGTTTTTAGTCGAAACCTAAATTGTCGTATAATACATCATTATCTCATTTTTTGTTCTTGATTTTTTTTGTATTATGTAGTTTTATCAAGGCGAGATGAAATTCAAAGTTCAAGTACTTATTTACAGTATCGGGTTGCTGAAAGGTACAATGTTTTTCTTATTAAGTATTGTGCTTTTGTTAATTTATAGAATGCATTGGTAATTCGTATATAGATGACATTGGATTTTTGAATTCAACATGAATGACTGAAAAGAATTACGATGGAAATGTATTATGGAAAAGATAAATGGGTCTACTGTTTTTATTCGAATAACATAACAGATGTTATAGGACTAAAAAAGATAATTGGTTTTTATCTATTTTAAACTGTGTGATAAATGGAAATGTATTATGGAAAAGTGTTATAATGTTTATTCAAATAACATAACAGATTTTATAGGAATAAAAAAGATAATTGCTTTTATCTTTTTAAATTGTAATAAAAAATTATAAAACATTGGTCTACTGTTATATAGTACTGCTTCAAATATAGCGCATATATGATTTAGAAATTCTTGCATAAGGTATACAAATGATTTAAACAACATATAGAAAAGATAAAAGCATATATGTTTTAGAAGTTCAAACATAAGTCTTTGTATTGTATGCATGAATTTTCTACTGCTTTTTATGTTAATATTTTAATTTTTTAGAAGTTCTTACAGATGATAAAAGCATATATGTTTTAAGTTAATATTTTTATGCATGAATTATGAACATAAGTCTTTAATGTTTTAGAAGTTCGAACATATATGTTTTAGAAGTTCGAACATATGGTTCTACCGCTTTTTGAAGAAAGATAAATCATTTTATCTTTTATTGATAATATTTTTAATTTACATGAATTTACTGATGATTTTTTAATGACTGGTGTTGAAACTTTAATGATGAATTTAATATTGAATTTCTAGCGGTTGATGATGTTATTCAGATGACTGAGCATGAGTTGTAATCTGTAATATGGTTCAACTGCTTTTTGAAGAAAGATAAATCATTTTATCTTTTACTAATAATATTTTTAAGGTCATGATATAATTTGTTATTAACAATATATTGTCTCTAATAGATAATTTTTTATGCATTTGTTTTATATTTCAAATTTTATTGTTTTTTTTGCATCTAATTGATAATTTCTAGTCTGAATGTAATTTGTTCATATAAAAAAGTTTTGGTACTAAAAAGATAAATATGTTTATCTCTTTTATTAAATGCGATGCTTTTATAAAGAAAATACAAAATATTATATTTCTAATTAAAAATATATTTATCTATTAGTTATTAACTTAAAATAGTGTTAAGACATAATGTTATACATGTTTTTAAAATAATTATTTCATGCTAGAATTTAAGTAGTTTAAAAATATAAACAAGTTTATATTTTTTAAATATTTTTATACAAAAATGCATGTTACACGATAGCACACACTAATAACTTAGGTACTACATTGATTGATATGCTTTAGTTACTTCTGACCGGTGTTGTAACTGAATTTTCATTTTGATGTTATAGCTATTGGATCAGCCTGCCGTATACATGCTGAACTGTCTGAATAAAAAAAAGAGAATACAAAATTATGTCGCATGCAAAATAACATTAGCATGAAGTTGCAACACAAAAATTAAGCTGCAACTGTATCCCCAAAACGACTGGAATGCTTTGAATTATTCTGGAATTTGCTTTTTGGCAGCCATGATGCTACTGTATTTAATTCTCGTCTATTTTATTTGGTTCTTGTCTATTGTGTTAATTGTTTTATAGGCTGAGATTGTGGTGGTCTAGTTGTTTTATAGGCAAGAAGGAACATAATATGAATGTTGTAATTAGCTATTGCTACACACGTTTGAAGCTGTGTGTATTGAAATAATGTTGTTTTGAAGCATTGTGTTTATTTGAAGTTTCTTGTTTTTTGCTTGTACTTGGCAAGCGCTTTAGTTATCTATGTGTGGTTGTGATTCACATCAACAATTTATACCTCCTACTTGCAGTATCATTTTGTCCAGACTGAAAAAAAGATATGTGCATTTATCTTTTTCACAAAACAGATTGCAATATATATTGTTATATTATATTCACAAAAGAAACACCAATATATATTGGAATCTAATAATATATTACACTTACACAAATAGTATGAGATTTATACAAACAATAATTTAGTGACATATCATTTATGCTGGCAAACAAAATGCAATTAAGCATTCACAAGAAATAAATTTATGAAAGATAAATACATTTATCTTTTCATTATTATCCCATTTTATTAGCAAGCCTAAAGCTTTCAAACAGCTTCCAAACAGTTCGAAAGCAAAATATAGTATAAAAGTGCATATATATACAACTTAGTATGAGTTTGCACTTATAGTGAAAAGATACAATATGTTATGGAAACCCTTTTGCATATTTAGACTCTGTTGTGCTATCTGTTGCTGAAGGGGCAGTGTTATATGGAGACTGTGGAGAAGTTTGCTACACCAAGTATGCCTCGTATCATGTCAAAGGAAAGTATTGTCATCAGATGGCCCTTGGAATTGTCCTTGCATACGTGTTATGTGGAGACTGTGGAGAAGTTTGCTACACCAAGTATGCCTCGTATCATGTCAAAGGAAAGTATTGTCTTGAGATGGCCCTTGGAATTGTCCTTGCATACATCAAGAGTCATGCAAATCGGTATAAGCAGCACATTGTTCAAGTCCTCCCGGTACATATGGACTATTTTGCATTGGTATAAGCAGTACATTTGAAGTGAACCTGCTACATTCATATTCCTTTTTTGCACTGGTTTTCTGTAATGATCATGTAGAAAACTGGGTGGTTCATAATAATGTATCAATAACAAAAATAGCTAAGAGACACTGGATCCATGAACTGAAATGTAATAGAAATCATCTCACTACAGTGGTGCTCATAATTGAACTGATGTTTAAAACTGTTATCTAATATAAAGAAAAAGATAAATGTTTTTACCTTTTTAGTTGTTTAAGCACAAATCATCATATAAATTTCCAATTATTCCATATGCCAACAAAAACTGGCAATTAATCTTACACACCAACAAAATGGAAGTAGAAAAAAATATTATAAGGTAGAAATAAACATTCAGTTTGTTGTATGTACTGACTTTAAATTTGTTGATTGGCCTTATCTTATATCTTTTGCCTTTTAGTGAAAGATAGATGCAATTATATATTTTATCTTTTAGTAAAACCAAAATTATAAATAAACATTCAGATAAAAGATAAAACCAAAATTTCACGCAAATCTGCTGCTAAATTATATGTAATGTTTAAGTAATAAACATTCAGTTGGCCTTGTCTTTTATCTTTTAGTAAAAGATAGTTGCAATTATATTTTTGATTGGCCTTATCTTTTAGTAAAAGATATATAGCAGCAGATTTTCGAAAATAATGTTTAAGTAATGAACATTCAGTTGGCCTTATCTTTTATCTTTTATCTTTTAGTAAAAGATAGATGCAATTATATTTTTGACTGGCCTTATCTTTTATATTTTAGTAGAAGATAGATAGTAGCAGATTTTCAAAAGCAATGTTTAAGTAATAAACATTCAGTTGGCCTTATCTTTTATCTTTTAGTAAAAGATAGATGAAATTGTATTTTTGATTGGCCTTATCTTTTATCTTTTACCTTTTAGTAAAAGATAGATAGCAGCAGATTTTCAAAAGTAATATTTAAGTAATAAACATTCAGTTGGCCTTGTCTTTTATATTTTACCTTTTACTAAAAGATAGATGTAGTTATATTATTATTTTTTGAAACGAGAGATGCAATTATCTTATTTAAATCTGAAATAAAATAAGATATTCTACTAAACATTTAAAATTTGTTAATTACAAAAATGTATTATCTTTTTTAAATCATCACACATGTACAAAATGAAAGCAGAAAACGATTAGTTCAGTTTTATCTTTTTTAAATCTTAAATAAAATAAGATATTATATGTAAGAAATAAACATGTTAATATTTTCATTTAGTAAAAGATAAAATAAGATATTCTATGTAACTTATCTTTTATCTTTTAGTAAAATATGCAATTATCTGTTTTAAATCTGAAATAAAATAAGATATTCTATGTAAAAAATAAACATGTTAAAATTTATCATTTAGTAAAAGATAAAATAAGATATTCTAAGTACATTATCTTTTATCGTTTAGTAAAAGATAGTTGCAATTATCTTTTTCCTAGCAAAATAAATAGAAGCATCCACTCAAAAACGAGCACTAAAACAATTATTATTGAAATCAGACACAACTATAACAAATGAATCACACCTGCAAAAAGAACGTAAACAAATAAATATCTATACAAAACTTATCTTAGTTAGAATCTAATAGTATAAAATACTACATAAGAAATCATTTTCTGTCCCACTTTTAAAAAAAAAGATAAAATCAATTATCTTTTACCGATATAACACACATAACCCATGACCATTCATTACATTCATCACCTATACATAATAGAAAATTTACTTAGTTGTACGTTTAAAAGTTAAACATGGAGGCAAATTACCATATATGCATATTAGAAAAACAATTCCATACCAAAACATAAAGATAAAATTATTTATCTTTTTGTTTAAAAGCTGAATTTATCATTTCAAACAACTTACATGTTTTCACACAATATACAAACAAACAAACAACAACTAAGCCATAAATCTCAAACAAGTTGGGGTTGGCTAGATATGGAACCCAAAAATAAAATATAAGAAATAAGAAATAATAAAAAAAATATAAAAGTAAAAAGTGAAAATAAAAAGGAGTTAAAATCTTCCGTAAAAGTAAAATAAAGGTTTGAAAAGGACAAAAACTAAGATTAAAAAGTTTCTCAAAAAAAAAAAAAAAAAAAAAAAAAAAACTAAGGTTCTGGTACATGGCTTGCTTACTTTCATGCACTCCTATCTAAAACCAGCTCTTCAGATATATTCCAATTCCTTAAGTCTCTTTTTACTACCTCCTCCCATGTCATTTTAGGTCGTCCCCTACCTCTCCTTGGGCCTCCGGCGCGGCCTAAAATTCCAACGTGCACTGGTGCATCGTACGGTCTTCGTTGGAGATGTCTGAACCATCTCAAGCGGTGTTGGACTAACTTCTCTTCAATGGGTGCAACTCCAAGTTTGTCCCTGATATCATCATTCCTAATCCGATCTCGTCTGGTATGCCCACAGCTCCAACGCAGCATACGCATCTCTGCTACACTTATCTTTTGGACATGTTGCCTTTTAGTAGGCCAGCATTCTGCACCATATAACATCGTCGGCCTAATTGTTGTTCGATAGAACTTTCCTTTAAGTTTCTGAGGGATCTTCCTATCACAGAGAATGCCAGACGCAAGTCGCCATTTCACCCATCCTGCTTGAACTCTAAAACTAACATCCTATCAATCTCCTCAATAAACTGCAACATAGATCCGGAATATCGAAAGGATTCTTACTTAGGTACTACTTGACCGGCCATGGTGACATCTCCGTCATCTGACCTAACACTGCTGAACTCACACAATATAATATACATATTATATGTTTTAATATTATTATGAGTAAGGGAATTTATCATATGCTGCAACTAAAAAACTCAGACAATCATATGATTTGGATATGTTTATTATTTTAAAAATATGAATACATTTATCTTTTTGCAGAAGTTATATGTTTTCATGTAATATAATACACAAGTTTTATCATTTAGTAAAAGATAACTACAGATATGGTGTTGACAATGTCATTCAAAAATTTTAGCAACAACTTTACTTGCATGAATGAATTTCACATCTAATCAAACAAAATAAAAACATAGCTTAATATCAGTACTCAGTGAATACAAACAATTGATGAACAACTTCAATCAGCAATCATTAAATAAAAATCGCAAACTAAAGCAACTGATAAACAATAAAATGTAATTGGCAAAGGAGTATTTAATTGTTCAGCAATCGGCCAATCCAAATCATTGCAAATTGTCAGCGTGGATTGTTTATGTATCCATAGGTGAGACGGTCTGATTTCTTCAACAAATAATCAAATTTAGCTACACGATTTTACATGATTTTAATTTTGTACACAAATCGGCTTTGAAAAACCTAATTTTTATTTTCGTTTGAAGCTTTGAATTTGAGTACCGACAGTGATTTATTGGCTGATAGTGATTTGGGAAACTTTGGCCTGGAAAATAATTAATTGGAACCCGTGTCCTTAAAATTAATTGGTTGAGGGAAGTAAGCCCTTATTGTAAAATGCCCCTATAATTTAACATTGTGAATAGTTAATCTAAAAGACAAAACAAATCCAAGGAAAATTGTTTGTTTATTTTCTATTCCAATTTTTTTTATTTTTCTTTATTGTTTAAGCTTGATTGTGTTTTGCTTTTCGCTCTTGAGAATAAAATATCAAGCAGTGGACCAACAGAGAGTACAACTGTTTAATACCTTATAGATGTTGACTATGCTAAACATGAAATCCGTTTGTTGATTCAGATCTAAGTTGATGAATGAAACAAAAAACTTAAAGTTTAAGAAAATTAGAGGACATTTATGTGCATTTCTATTTATGTTCATTAAGTAGGATTAGTGATATAAATGAAATTCAAAGAAAAAAAATTGTGTTAATGTACCAATTGTTTGAAGGATTCGAAGATGGATTCCATAATCTGCATAGTCCTAGATACAAATTAGATAATATTGCACCTACAAAAATCATCACTAAAGCTTATATTCTACTGAAATTTATAAGGCATATTTTGTTTGCATAAAATTTCATTACCATATAAACTTTTACTTCGACATAAAGATAAAAATATTCAATTTTAATCCAAAAATACCCTAATACGTGTTAGTTTTAAATATGTATGTCCATTTCTATGTCTAAAGCTATGCAGTTTTTTGAAGAGTAGCACATTTTTTTAACCTATAATCAATTTACATCCTTTTTTCTCTAGCGCATACCACAAATAGAATGGTATAACAAACTGAAAGCTTAATGATCATATTAGTAATGCTTCACTATTTGGAGACTGCCAATAATTCACAACATTAAGAAGTCAATGAGCTTTTGCTACTTTTAGCGGAATAGTTGCATTAGACGAAAATAGTTTTAATTGTAACACATAAGATTTTGCATAGAAATTTGCACATAATGTGTTTCAAAAGAGATGAAATTTGCAATATTTCTTATTAGTTTTTAAATATATTTGAATACATATGCACCACCTCATTTATTTTATTGTTACTGCGGATTTTTGTTTGGGTCCGTCTATTCGCACCCCAACATTTTCTCTTCCCACCCCAGTAATTTTTAAAAAAAAATCACCCCCCGTTTTTTACTCTTGCCACCCCTTTTATACCCAAATTACCCCTCCATCCCAAATTCCTAAATTTCAAGAAAAAACATGAGAAGCCGGAAAGCTATGTTGTTCCTGGGAATAGCACGGTTATTAACGTACCAACACCACACGCTGGCAATGTTCTGGAAGAATCCACGTGCATGAAAAGCATGGTTATGTTGTTTTCCACGTTCGCCTATTGCATGGTAATATTTTTTTCCTCTATGCGCCTGCTATCCAACCAGATATTGCGATGAATTTTCTGTATATTCATTCCCTAAAAACTACATGGTCCAGTTTATTTCAATGGCAGCACTGAGTGCTATACTGTTTATTCCCCTGCACCCTGTCGACGTTGATTTATGGTTTTTTGCCTATGGCTGGCGTTGTTGTTTAAACAACCACGCAAGAATTGCACGTTGCTGACGAAGCTAGTGCCACTATGTAAGGAACCCGAACCTCCCCATGAAGGAAAGCACGGATTGCTTTGAGGACAAGCCACATCCGAACACAAACAGAAGAACATTTCATTGCTTATTACAACAGTTCCATCAGAATACAAGAATATATAGAGTACGAATGAATAATATACACTTGATAAACATCAGAGATTTAAAATACATTACTGCAGCGGAAAAATAATACAAAACATACCTGAAAGAAATACACGGATACAGAGCTTTTCGAATATCACTTCAGCTATAAACCAGGATCCTGTGAATATAAATTTGCAAAACCAAAACTACTAGCTGCCCATGCGGAAAATAAGGGCACCCAGAGTTTAGGTTAAAACAATAAACTCCAGGTCAGTCATGTGACTGGTGTGAGAACTAAAACAGTTATTAAATCTTTAAAGTTAGGTAAATCAAGGGACCACGCCGTATAACCCGGAACGGGTTTCCTCCCAAGAATACCAGTGCATAAAACAAACAGCGCAATGCTGAATAAAGAACAATAAAGCTATTATAAGACCCAGGTCCCATCACACAATGCAACGCAAGTCGTAGGATAGGGTTTTTACCTTATAATAGCCAAATAATGCATGATACATGAAATTTCATCTTTTATTATTACTATAAGTGAAGAAAAGACTTCAAATATAAATGTAACAATCATGGGCGGCATGAATGCCCCATACCACTATGTCGCCATATATAGGTTTACAACTAAAATCGCAAAGCTCGTATTGGAAATTGGATTTCCATCTGTGAACCGAGGCAAAAGATAGTCCTCACCGCTTCGAGACTCTCTAGCCCGAGCCTCAGGACCCATACTAAGGTGGACCCATACACTGCGTTTCCCTGCCCTATGGGGCGTAAATGAGCCAAATGACTCCATCGGTCTCGGATCGACCAATATAACCGAGGTGCCTCGCTATCGATCATCCACATGAGTAAAATGTCAGCCAGTTCAAGCACTGACACCACTCCTAGCTAGAGGAAAACGCATGTCCTTCCTGAGGTCCTTCTCTCGTTTTTGGTTCACACCGGGATGTGAGGCTTGCGAATCAACGCTACACAAAGCTATTCCACAAAGGCCGTGCTTTGATCATCAAGCACAAGACTTTGCTTTTCAACAGAAGCCTTGATCATTTGCATCTCAGCATGCCACACAGGCAAACCCCTCCATGCAACCGATATCCATCAATCACACAGAATGATATCCAATGTCAGACACACAGTCCATTTACAAGTTTGTTCTGGGTCTGAACGAAACCAGAGGCACCTTGTACCTCGCATATCCTTCGATCTCCAAGTACGTCTGGACGATCACCACTTTTTCCATCGTCTTGGGTGTACAGCCCAATCAAGACGGCAGAAATCATCCAAACGACGTGAAGACCTCCGGTCTTCAACCACCTTCTTCATCGTCGACCTATCGTCGAATCAGTTATTCAGAATGAGTATAAACCCAGTCTTTCCAAACAACGCGCGTATTTTATAAGCAAATGTTACACAAACACAACATGCGTCTCACTCCAATTCAGAATATTCTTTTATTCAAATATTCTTTTCACGTTTTAAACCTTATTAGGGTTTTCCAAACTAGTCGGGATTAGCGAACCTTACCGAAATAATCATTTATTATATTTCCCAATCCCAACCTATTCATCCCCTGGAGCAAAACTGGTAGTACTCCATATCTAACACCCACGGGGTTATCGATAAAATTAATTACCATTTCACGTTCAAATCTAATTAAAGAATTAACTATCGCTTGGAGTAAAACTGGTGGTACTCCATTCTCGATCATTTTCTTGAATTGATAATTTTAGTTATCACATTCCATCAGTCTCTAACTGTAAATTAGTAAGAGAACAATTCCCTAAGTATTAACCCTGAAGGCCGAAACCAACATCAGATCAATACCTAGGAAACCATTCAACTTAGCTAATCACAAGTTAGTTCCTAATTTTCTTAACTCCATTGGGTTTAAGAATAGTATTATTAAAGATACCATTCACGACAAACCCCAAATCTTATTCCATTATTTGTGGAATCTTCACGGAAAACTGATCAATATATATAATCGGTATAAACTTCCATATCCAACCAATAATATAAATGGAACAACGTCAAAGCCTTTTAAATTCCATATATAGTAACGGTCTTCCTCCACTGAAGCTCACTTCGATTATTACCAAATCGAATTCCCTTCCATTCTAATTTATATATTGGAAAACTTTACTTTGGAAAATTTCCATTAAATTTCAATAAAAAGATTTATAAATTCCAAATCACATTTCACTGTTAATCGGGTAAAAGAACGAATGTCGTTTAAAACACAGTTCACGATAGACCCAATTCACATTCCATTTTCAATTAACGGTTAATCAATTGGTAATTCTTCTTTAAATCTTAATTAAAAGATTTATTCTTTTCACAACTGGGTTCAAGAATAGTGTTATTTAAGACACCGTTCACGACAAACCCAAAATCCACTTTGATATTAAATACTAGGCTCTGAATAGAAAATATATCGGCTTATATTCAATACCAAATTCTGAAATCAACGAATATCATATTGGAATAACTATATATATACCGTTCAAATTCCTCCACAATATCTGTATAATCACGGAATCCAATATCGAAATATTCCGAAGATTATTTCGATTCAAATCCATTCCAATTCTTATATTGGAAATTTCTGGTTATATTAAAACCATTTCTCAATCCATTTTATTTATTTAAAACCATGTATTATTATTCTAGTCATAAACTAGTTCATTTCAATAAAAATATATTTTATCTTTACAAATGTGGAATTTTTCATTCCAATTCCTTTCAAATCATTTATTATGATTTTACACAAATTATTAATATTTTTAATAATTTTATCAAGGCCCGTACAGTCGATTTCCATATACGGTCATCGAACTGCATTTACAGCGACCTTTTCCAAATTTGATTTGGACATAATTCCAAATCCAACCGTTAGATTTCAAATCTTTTATATTCGTTGGAAAGATCTTTTCGATACGAACCTAACGGTTCCGGTTTCAGGAGAATCTGATGGTCGGATCTCCCGTAACGTCAATTCGAAGTCAATGGTCAGAATTCGCGAACTACCGCGGCGCGGCGCGTTCTATTCAGGCCATTAATATATATATTATATATATTTCATCGATTTCAATTCAAAACGTATTTTATAAATCGTTTTAACTTCGTTTTAAAAACGATTCCAACTTCATTTTCAATTTTAAATCAAAATTGAATATTCTACATCATTAATATATAAATGATAATATTTTCAAAATATTAGATTTTGAAATCACTTCCTTTTCTATATTCATTATAAAAACGAATATAATCGATATAAATATCGCTTGCGTCAAAATGGCGCATTTCTAATCAACACGGCTTAATATATTTCAATATTTCGTGTCCATCCAAAATCGGACATCAAAATCAGATTTTAATCCTTTACAGAATATTATTTTAAAAATATTCCTTCTTTTAAAATATTCGTTATTTTAAAATATTCGTTCGTTTTGAATTGGAATCAGACACAATCAATTACCATATAAAGTGATTTATATGGATTTCATACAACACATGTATATCACAATAATGATAAGTAATCAACCATCATCCAGAGTGCACCACACAATTGCATGAGCATTAATTATAAATAATTAACGCTTACAACAGCCTGTCAACCAATTGGTCGACATAAAACTAAACTATTGGGATTAATGTACGTCAAATATCATCCCAACACCCGTGTGGGGTTTCAACCAACAAATAGTGAATATTATTTGTGCAGTTGGGCGATGTGTAAAATTTATCGCCCCAATCCATATCCGTCAAATGGGTGTACATATACAAATCGTCTGATTTGTAAATGAATATTTATTTTATTCATTTATCTAATAAAAATGATATTTTTATTTTTCTAACATATTTTAGAAAATTTCGGCAGAATAACGGCGCTATACTAGAACCGGGATAAGGTCTAACCTTATCCCTCGCCTCATAACGGCGCACGTCATACACATACCAAATCATATCAATTCGTTTCATTTCATTAAACCAAATTCAAACAAACACCTCAATCCACATAAACTAATCAAACAAGTCGTCCATGGTTTGTGGACGACGGGTGTCGGGGGCTGCTAAGCACCGTCTACATCCTAGTATATATTTAACTAGAAAATAAATTAGAGTGAGAAGTTCTCACCTAGAAGCTGAACCAAACGCCGCGACTCTTCATATGTATAAAATCTTCGTCGTGCTCGTCTTTTGTCACCTTCTTCTTCCGTATTCGCTACATATATAAAAATCACATTTTTATATTCTCTATTATATAAAAAATCATATTTTTATGACGAAGTTATTTAAATAAAAATCGCTCCTTTATATTGTTTTCATTCGTATAAAAATCGCTCCTTTATATTGTTTTCATTCGTATAAAAATCGCTCCTTTATCTTGTTTCCATATATATATATATCATCACCTTATATACATAAAAATCCTTGCTTTATATTTTAAAAAATCCAATCTTTTTATTTTTATTTTTATTTTTAAATCCCATCTTTTTTGTTTTAAAAAAAATCCAATCTTCTATAAATTAATCCGTTTCATGAAAAGATTCACCTTAAATGAAACCATGCTTTTAATAACACAAAACAAAACAAAAAAACAATAAATTACTCACATTGTTTTCAGCGAAAGAGTGGGGAGTCTGCTGTGCGCGGGAGGCGGCTGGGGCACGAAGGCACGGTGGCGGGCTCCTGGTGGCAGTTGGCGCGATGGTGACGCCTGTGAGGGGGGGTGCTTGCGATTCTCGATCTGGGCATCGAAGTGGGGGTTCGCGCGCAGCGCTGGGGGAGAGGAGGACCGGAGGGTGCGACTGGGTGGTGGACGACAGTGGTGCGGCGGAGGCTGGAGCGCGTCGATCGATTTGAGGAGTAGCGTTGGCGGTTTAGGGTTCACCGCGGTTTTCTCCTTTTTTATTTATTTATTCTGATTTTGAAGTCAACGGGGTATAGGGGGGAAAAGGGGTAGGGGGCAAGGTTATAATTAATTTAATTATTTTATTATTTTATAATCCAAAAAACAACTTTCTAATACAAACTCCGAACAAGACCCACCGACTGTCGTTCCTACCGTAATACCCCCATTCCGAACGCAATGGGATATGTTTAGCAAGCTGATTCGATCATTTCGATCAGTTTCGCTTTAAATTATAATATAAATCAATATATATTTAATTTAAATGTACATTTCAAATTACTGGGGTCACATACGGACCCCAAAAATTCCAAAAAAAAATTATTTTTAGCTTCGCGTTGATGATACGGTCCTAACAAAACTTATTTCATCGAATTCTGAGACCGTTTGAAAAATGGCCATTTTTCAATCGATTAAATTCAACTAAAAATTCATCAAACGCGTTTAAATGCGTCGCACTCACATATTGATTCTAAAAACTATGTAAATTGGACCCCAGCAAAAACTTGACATTCCGGTTCCAACAAAACTGGTTTCGTCGAAAACGGAGGTCGTTTGCAAAACGGCTATTTTTAAGGGCTAAATATTATATTAAAATATATATAAATTCCACAACGACTTTTCTGAATTTTAATCTGGACATATCTTATCATTTATAAAGTGAAATCTCAGTTTCTTAACTTCGTTAGAAAGATATTGTTTAACAGATTCAAATATTTCTGGTTTCGTTCTATTCTGACTTATATTGAATTCTATATATTCATTTGAAATTAGAAATCGAATTTTCGAACTGCTGCGCCATTTCAGGCTCGTTATATAATTAAAATAAAATTATTCATTCTAACTTCGTCGAAAATAAATTTTTAGTCATTATTATTTAAAATAATTCATTTTAAATAATCAAAATTCATTAAAATCGCTAAAATAAAAATTTTAAATTGGATCTGATTTTCCGGGTTCTTACAATCTCTCCCGCTTAAAATCTTTTCGTCCTCGAAAAGGAACGGAGCAGAAAGTTGTTTAACTAACCAACTCAACTTTCATTATTTTCATTACGGCTTAAGTTCTTCAACTTTTCAGTTTCTAAGAACTTTTCAAATTTTTCAAAAATTTGGCTAACACCCTAAATTTTCGAAAAATTTCGCCATAACCTCCCCTGCACCGAGAGCATCGGGAAAATCCCCAGACTTCCACACAGGCCCTTTAATCTCAAAAAGAAAAATAAAAAGCCAATCGGCTCATAAAATCATCCAAAACCAAAGAAATACAATAAACATGTACCCATTTATCGGGCATAAATTTTATTTCTCTTCTCTAGCCTCCTTGCTATGACCTGTTCAATGTATATACATATATATGCATGCAAATTCGAGCAATTTTCAATTCAGTTCAGTATTCGATACAATTTGGTAACATTCACCGTTCATTCACATAATGGTTTATATGTTGGTTTAAATGAATAATCATACAACACAAACATCAATCAATTAATGAATTAACGTTTCAAATTCATAATTTTGATATATATACAGAAAATCATGTTTTTGATGCCAATTCACAACAAATAATCCTATGCAAGTTTTGGTTCTCACACCAGTCAATGGAAATATATAGATAACCCACCTTCGAAACTCGAACATATGTTCTGATGATGAGTACTCAATCATCAGAATCATCTGCGGGCGACTAGAGTGTGATTCTATATCTATCCAGTATATTAAAACTTCAAATATACGTTTGCAAGGCATATATGCAAAATCTTTATATACTCGATTGTCCATCTCAATACAAATAAATATTCAAATATGTATAAAAATGTTTAAATTTTCGAAACAAAATTTGTTTTCATTTTTATTTTAAAAATATCACTCTTCACACTCGTTCTAGGATACTACTGATCCCATCTCTAACGAGTCATTCTTATTGGATATTACTAATCCAATCTCTGATGAATTCTTTCGTTAGGTTCTAATGTGTCTTGTTCTCGAGCTCTATAAACCAAAGCTCTAATACCACTGTAAGGAACCCGAACCTCCCCGCGAAGGAAAGCACGGATTGCTTTGAGGACAAGCCACATTGGAACACAAATAGAAGAACATTTCATTGCTTATTACAACAATTCCATCAGAATACAAAAATATACAGAGTACGAATAAATAATATACACTTGATAAACATCAAAGATTTAAAATACATTACTACAGCGGATAAATAATACAAAACATAACTGAAAGAAATACACGGATACAGAGCTTTCCGAATATCACTTCAGCTATAAACCAGGATCCTGTGAATATAAATCTGCAAAACCAAAACTACTAGCTGCCCATGCGGAAAATAGGGGCACCCAGAGTTTAGGTTAAGACAATAAACTCCAGGTCAGTCATGTGACTGGTGTGAGAACTAAAAAAGTTATTAAATCTTTATTTTAAAGTTAGATAAATCAAGGGACCACGCCGTATAACACGGAATGGGTTTCCTCCCAAGAATACTAATGCATAAAACAAACAGCGCAATGCTAAATAAAGAACAATAAAGCTATTATAAGACCCAGGTCCCATCACACAATGCAACGCAAGCCGGAGGATAGGGTTTTTACCTTATAATAGCCAAATAATACTTGATACGTGAAATTTCATCTTTTATTATTACTATAAGTGAAGAAAACACTTCAAATATAAATGTATCAATCATAGGCGGCATGAATGCCCCATACCACTATGTCTCCATATATAGGTTTACAACTAAAAGCGCAAAGCTCGTATTGGAAATTGGATTTCCATCTGTGAACCGAGGCAAAAGATAGTTCTCACCTCTTCGAGACTCTCTAGCCCGAGCCTCAGGACCCAAACTCAGGTGGGCCCTTGGATCGTCTGGGCCGGTCCATCGATTTGGATTAAACTTAAACCCTGGACACTGCGTTTCCCCGCCCTATGGGGCGTAAATGAGCCAAATGACTCCATCGGTCCCGGATCGACCGATATAACTGAGGCTCCTCGCTATCCATCATCCACATGAGTGAAATGTCAGCCAGTTCAAGCACTGACACCACTCCTAGCTAGAAGAAAACGCATGCCCTCCCTGAGGTCCTTCTCCCGTTTTTGGTTCACACCGGGGTGAGAGGCTCGCGAATCAACGCTACACAAAGCTATGCCACAAAGGCCGTGCTTTGATCATCAACCATAAGACTTTGTTTTTCAACAGAAGCCTTGATCATTTGCATCTCAGCATGCCATACAGGCAAACCCCTCTGTGCAACCGATATCCATCAATCACACAGAATGATATCCAATGTCAGACACACAGTCCATTTACAAGTTCGTTCTGGGTCTGAACGAAACTGGAGGCACCTTGTACCTCACATATCCTTCGATCTCCAAGTACGTCTGGGCGATCACCACTTTTTCCATCGTCTTGGGTGTACAGACCTATCAAAATGGCAGAAATTATCCAAACGATGTGAAGACCTCCGGTCTTCAACCACCATCTTCATCGTCGACCTATCGTCGAATCAGTTATTCAGAATGGGTATAAACCCAGTCTTTCCGAACAACTCGCGTATTTTATAAGCAATTGTTACACAAACACAACACGCGCCTCATTCCAATTCTGAATATTCTTTTATTCAAATATTCTTTTCACGTTTTAAACCTTATTAAGGTTTTCCAAACTAGTCGGGATTAGCAAACCTTACCGAAGTAATCATTTATTATATTTCTCAATCCCAACCAATTCATCCCCTGGAGCAAAACTGGTAGTACTCCATATCTAACACCCACGGTGTTATCGATAAAATTAATTACCATTTCACGTTCAAATCTAATTAAAGATTTAACTATCGCCTGAAGTAAAACTGGTGGTACTCCATTCTCGTTCATTTTCTTGAATTGATAATTTTAGTTATCACATTCCATCAGTCTCTAACCGTAAATTAGTAAGAGAACAATTCCTTAAGTATTAACCCCGAATGCCGAAACCAACATCAGATCAATACCTAGGAAACCATTCAAATTAGCTAATCTCAAGTTAGTTTCTAATTTTCTTAACTCCATTGGGTTTAAGAACAGTATTATTAAAGATACCATTCACGACAAACCCCAAATCTTATTCCATTATTTGTGGAATATTCACGGAAAACTGATCAATATATATAATCGGTATAAACTTCCGTATCCAGCTAATAATATAAATGGAATAACGGCAAAGCCTTTTAAATTCCATAAATAGTAACGGTCTTCCTCCACAGAAGCTCACTTCGATTATTACCAAATCGAATTCCCTTCCATTCCAATTTATATATTGGAAAACTTTACTTTGGAAAATTTCCATTAAATCTCAATAAAAAGATTTATAAATTACAAATCACATTTCACTGTTAATCGGGTTAAAGAACGAATGTCGTTTAAAACACAGTTCACGATAAACCCAATTCACATTCCATTTTCAATTAACTGTTAATCAATTGGTAATTCTTCTTTAAATCTTAATTAAAAGATTTATTCTTTTCACAAATGGGTTCAAGAACAGTGTTATTTTAGACACCGTTCACGACAGACCCAAAATCCACTTTGATATTAAATACAAGGCTCTGAATAGAAAATATATCGGCTTATATTCAATACCAAATTCTGAAACCAACGAATATCATATTGGAATAACGATATATATATCTTTCAAATTCCTCCACAATATCTGTATAATCACGGAATCCAATATCGAAATATTCCGAAGATTATTTCGATTCAAATCCATTCCAATTCTAATATTGGAAATTTCTGGTTATATTAAAACCATTTCTCAATCCATTTAATTTATTTAAAACCATGGATTATTATTCTAGTTATAAACTAGTTCATTTCTATAAAAATATATTTCATCTTTACAAATGTGGAATTTTTCATTCCAATTCCTTTCAAATCATCTATTATGATTTTACACAAATTATTAATAATTTTAATAATTTTGTCAAGGCCCATACAGTCGATTTCCATTTACGGTCATCGAACTGCACTTACAGCGACCTTTTCCAAATCTGATTTGGACATAATTCCAAATCCAACCGTTAGATTTTAAATATTTTATATTCGTTGGAAGGCTCTTTTCGATGCGAACCTAACGGTTACGGTTTCAGGAGAATCCGACGGCTGGATCTCCCGTAACGTCAGTTCTAAGTCAATGGTCGAAATTCACGAACTGGCGCGGCGCGACACGTTCTATTCAGGCCATTAATATAATATATATATATATATTTCGTCGATTTCAATTCAAAACGTATTTTATAAATCGTTTAAACTTCGTTTTAAAAACGGTTCCAACTTCATTTTCAATTTTAAATCAAAATTGAATATTTTACATCATTAATATAATGATAATATTTTCAAAATATTAGATTTTGAAATCACTTCCTTTTCTATATTCACTATAAAAACGAATATAATCGATATAAATATCGTTCGCGTCAAAATGGCGCATTTCTAATCAACACGGCTTAATATATTTCAATATTTCGTGTCCATCCAAAATTGGACATCAAAATCAGATTTAAATCCTTTACAGAATATTATTTTAAAAATATTCCTTCTTTTAAAATATTCATTATTTTAAAATATTCGTTCGTTCTGAAGTGGAATCAGACACAATCAATTATCATATAAAGTGATTTATATGGATTTCATACAACACATGTATATCACAATAATCATAAGTAATCAACCATCATCCAGAGTGCACCACATAACTGCATAAGCATTAATTATAAATAATGAACGCTTACAACAGTCTGTCAACCAATTGGTCGACATACAGCTAAACAATTGGGATTAGTGTACGTCAAATATCATCCCAACACCCGTGTGGGGTTTCAACCAACAAATACTGAATATTATTTGTGTAGTTGGGCGATGTGTAAAATTTATCGTCCCAATCCATATCAGTCAAATGGGTGTACATATACAAATCGTCTGATTTGTAAATGAATATTTATTTTATTCATTTATCTAATAAAAATGATATTTTTATTTTTCTAACATATTTTAGAAAATTTCGGCGGCATAACGGCGCGATGCTAAAACCGGGATAAGGTCTAGCCTTATCCCTCGCCTCATAACGGCGCACGTTATACACAAACCAAATCATATCAATTCGTTTCATTTCACCAAACCAAATTCAAACAAACACCTCAATCCACATAAACTAATCAAACAAGTCGTCCATGGTTTGTGGACGACGGGTGTCGGGTGCTGCTAAGCACTGTCTGCATCCTAGTATATATTTAACTAGAGAATAAATTAGAGTGAGAAGTTATCACCTAGAAGCTAAACCAAACGCCGCGACTCTTCATATGTAGAAAATCTTCGTCATGCACGCCTTTTGTCACATTCGTCGTCCGTATTCGCTACATATATAAAAATCACATTTTTATATTCTCTATTATATAAAAAATCATATTTTTATGACGAAGTTATTTAAATAAAAATCGTTCCTTTATATTGTTTTCATTCGTATGAAAATCGCTCCTTTATCTTGTTTCCATATATATAAATCATCACCTTATATACATAAAAATCCTTGCTTTATATTTTTAAAAATCCAATCTTTTTATTTTTATCTTTTCTGTTTAAAAAAAAAATCCAATCTTCTATAAATTAATCCGTTTCATGAAAAGATTCACCTTAAAAAAACCATGCTTTTAATAACATAAAACAAAACAAAAAAAACAATAAATTACTCACATTGTTTTCAGCGGAAGAGGGGGGGAGTCCGCTGTGCGCTGGAGGCGGCTGGGGCACGAAGGCGCGGTGGCGGGCTCCAGGTGGCGGTTGGCGCGGTGGAGACGCTTGGAAGGGGGGTGCCTGCGATTCTCGATTTGGGCGTCGAAGTGGGGGTTCGTGCGCAGCGCTGGGGGAGAGGAGGACCGGAGGGTGCGACTGGGTGGTGGACGACCGTGGTGCGGCGGAGGCTGGAGCGCGTCAATCGATTATAGGAGTAGCGTCGGCGGTTTAGGGTTCACCACGATTTTCTCCTTTTTTATTTATTTATTCTGATTTTGAAGTCAACGGGGTATAGGGGGGAAAGGAGTGGGGGCAAGGTTATAATTAATTTAATTATTTTATTATCAAAAAAACAACTTTCTAATACAAACTCCAAACGAGACCCACCGACTGTCGTCTCTAGCATAATACCCCCATTCTGAACGCAATGAGATATGTTTCACAAGCTGATTCGATCGTTTCGATCAGTTTCGCTTTAAATTATAATATAAATCAATATATATTTAATTTAAACGTACATTTCAATTTACTGGAGTCACATAAGGGCCCCAAAAATTCCAAAAAAAAATTATTTCTAGCTTCGTGTTGATGATACGGTCCTAACAAAACTAATTTCGTCGAATTTTGAGACCGTTTGAAAAATGACCATTTTTCAGTCGATTAAATTCAACTGAAAACTGATCAAACGCGTTTAAATGCGCCACGCTCACATATTGATTCTAAAAATTATGTAAATTGGACCCTAGCAATAACTTGACATTCCAGTTCCAAGGAAACTGGTTTCGTCGAAAACGGAGGTCGTTTGCAAAACGGTTATTTTTAAGGGCTATATATTATATTAAAATATATATAAATTCCATAGCGACTTTAATGAATTTTAATCTGGACATATCTTATCATTTATAAAGTAAAATCTTAGTTTCTTAACTTCGTTAGAAAGATATTGTTTAACAGATTCAAATATTTCTGGTTTCGTTCAATTCTGACTTATATTGAATTCTACATATTCATTTGAAATTAGAAATCGAATTTTCGAACTACCGCGCCATTTCAGGCTCGTTATATAATTAAAATAAAATTATTCGTTCTAACTTCGTCGATAATAAATTTATATTCATTATTATTTAAAATAATTCATTTCAAATAATCAAAATTCATTAAAATCGCTAAAATAAAAATTTTAAATTGGATCTGATTTTCTGGGTTGTTACACGTTATCTAAAAAGTTATTAAAGGACATAATTGGTATTGAAATTTTAAATTATTAACCGGGTGTGAAGAGCAATTACTAGGGTGGAAATAGACGGACCCTTTTTGTTTACCACGACTGTCCCAACACGGAGTAATTTTTAGAGGATGTTTTTTTTTTGGGCATGAGCATTCCATTCCCACGTTAAAGAGGCTTAACATTTAATGTGGTGATTTTTTTTTGCAAATTTATTGTTTCTAATTTTGGGCTTTAATTTTAAGTTTTTCTGTTTATTGCTTCTGTTGGTTGGCAGCTTGAATGCTTATTGCTGCTCAAATCTGCTGGCGAGATATTTCCCAATTTAACTCAAGTACCATGACTTCTTATTCATTCTTTAGATCATTATATTTTTTAACTGAATATACATAATATTAATTTCAATAGCCATTTTCAATATTGACAATTTGTTATTGGTCGTTATGTTTGACACAAAAGCTAGAACATAATCTAAGTAAAAAATTTGTGAAATTTCTCTTTTGGCTTTTTTCTTTGTATATTAAGAATTTAGGTATAAAAACTACTTTTGGATGGTTTTTTCTTCAAATACATGAGCACCCATAACATATAAACATGATTATTTTACAACTAATAACATCTTTTGCAATTCAATGCTCGAACAAGCCATTCTAAATATTGTTTTCTACACTCTTTTAGACAAAATGAATCATTTTATTTTATGCCATATTGTTTTTTTATTTCTGGATAAATCAGACATTAAGGATTTAAAACAGGGTATTGGATTTACACTGAACGAAATTACTAATCATCATTATCAAATTATGTGGCTTATTTTTACATTGTTGTCCTTTCATATTAAAATCATGAGAATTTCTATTGAAACGAATGAGTAATATTATGTTTGGTTTCATAGAATACAATAACAACATGTTAAGGTAAAAGGAACGTTTCTTCTGTTGTACATTGGACAGAAAAACATGTCATGAAGTTGGTATGGGAAAGTGTGTTATGCACCAGTAAATCGTGCCCTGAAATTGTTATGCAACATTAAATCTCTTTCAAGTATTTTGGGTACTTGATTACTTCATTACTTGCCTTTTCTTTTTTTTATTTGTATTGCTCCCTTTTCTTAGGCACTTGCTTTCATAAATCTAGGCATATGATAGTCGAAATCATTTATTGTGGTTACTACTCTTATAATATCCTGTTTTTGAGTAGGATATTTTTAAAGGATGTTAATCCTTTTCTGCTTTATTATGTATCGAAGTAGTTCTACAAGAGCAACTGCAATTTCTCTGTTGGAGCAGATAGTCATTCTACAATGGGTTTGAAGGTTGTGATCAGAATTACAATTGGTACTCCATACGATCTTTCTTATTTTTTTTCCTTTTGAACTTGCTTCTAAATGGTATGTATTTTTTTCCACCATAAAAAACGTATCATTATTATGTAACCAAATCAATACAACTGTTGTCAAATAATATTTGGATTGCTAGACTGTTGCTAATATCTCAGTTACAAATTGACTATCGAGGCAGGTGGTTTCAAACCTACCAAAAGATATGCAGACTAAAAGTTACTTTCATGTTTATTATTGTCATTTATGTTTATGTTCTATGTACATTATCTGCTCTTACTTTGAAATGGAACAAAAATATGAAATACCACGTACGTCTGTTAATATACAGGTTGTATGATGGTATTTAAGTTGTGTTGCATGTTCATTAGACCATCAGAATTCAGCTGTAGAAATTATTTACTCATCAATCCAGATTTCACAATCTGTTGTGCACTTTGTATTCATGTTGCTTCATTCAGTTTAGTTCAATGCTACATAACTTGGATATAATGATTAGATCCCTACAAGAAATAGGACGTATTGTATTATTACCCTTTTTTATTTCAAGTTCAACTAGGAAATGAGTGTTCAATAATTTACTAACTAATGTTATATAGCGATATTCATGTCATACACTTATTTTCCCTCGTTTCAGTTAGAGAAATAATTGCAGTGCTCCTTTTAACTTTAGTTCTATATTACACATAACATAATCATAAGCTTAATACCCTCTTCGATTATTTGCTCCTGAAGTCCTTACCCTTTCCACTATCATTTAAATATCCTCTTTTATTATTAGCTCTTTAGATCATTACCCTTTCCACTCTCATTTACGCAATCCTAAAGTATGTTCTATTTCCGTTATTTACCAACAATGCAAATGTTTTAAGACTGTATTTTTACTCCGATTTTGTTATTCTTTTCAACATTTATACTAGAAAATTTTACAATATTCCATTTCGTACACTTTCTTTCTGCCATTTACACTTTATTGCTTGGTGCAAGTGTATGTTTTATACCATGTATCACTTGGTTTGCCTCCTGATTATTGCATATATTTGGTTGTTTATATTTAAATCTTTAACTATTATTATATGATTCATCTGTCACACAGTCCTATGAAACATTTAAATTTTCAATATAAATGAATTAACCATGATGAGCTATATCTTTTCTCCATGCCTGCCATATTTGAGGCATTAATTTTGACTCTTTTCCTTCTCAAATGGAAGAAATTGAAATTGTGGTTGCAATTCATTTTGCATTTTCATTTACAGTTAGTTAAGTTAGTGGATGCAGTTATGAGTTTTAATGGTATTTATTAAACTGTAAATTACTAGCCAACTAAATAAGAGGTTCCTTACATTGGTATTGCACAAATAGTGATGTTGCACTGAAAGAAATTTCCTTTGGGCTTCTCTGAATATATATTATTTGTACAAAACAAATCGAAATCCGTCTATAACGCTAAGACATATCGACATGTTGAAGTCATCTAAAGTTGTATTAACAACACAACGGTTAGAAGAGAATAGATTTGCATGAATTTTCTTTTGTGTTACATAGTCAGAGGCAAACATTGACATAATAATAAATGCTATCCTAACAGCTATTCTTCTTGAAAGCATATACTTTAACATTTTCATCATACGTGTTCACCAATTCATTCAAATAAATAAAGTATATGCTCATCACTACTCCCTCTTTTCATGTAGGTTACAAATATGAATGCAATTACCTCCAGGCTTTTCAACATATTCCCTGACTAATACTTTGCTTTCATCACATTCGAGCAGGGGATTCCATCAACGAGAAGACTAGCGAAGTCTTTGGCTAAACGTGCAATTTGGACTCACAAATAATGCTTCAAATTTAAGTACGTTATCCACTTTTTGCAACATTTCGCATTGAAACATCCTTTATAAATACTCATAGTAAATAACTTTAACAACGTACAACTTCATACACATGCCATACAAAATAGGCTGACATCATTATAGCGGGTGATAAATCAACTACATTGACTCCATCTAAATTTACTAACAATAATCTACTAATTCGGTTTTGCCTAGGTTAACATGCAAAACGAATTGTTTTTCCTTAGAGAACGCACATATGCTTATTATTTTATATTACATTCAAAACTAATTGCACCAAGTATTATAAGTCAGTCTTACTCAGTATATTATTTCTTCATTTGATGTTTATTTCTCAGTAAAAAAAAAAAATTCAATAACAAAACTAAATAATTCATATGGGACTGTATGAATCTGCAATTGGATACACACACACACACACATTGTGTGTATGTGTGGATTTTGTTATCTTTTTATCAGTGTTAGTGTAAAATAAATGAACTTCCTATATGATTTGGATGGTGGATTGAGGTGTTTATATGATTTATAAATAGGACATACATTCCAACGAAAAATCATAGATAACATTTACCTTAGTGGATCATCAATTCGTTAGCTCTGAAATGCTCACCTGAACTTTCATCAATATTAATAGGAGACAATCATTTACCTTATTAGTTTATTAGTCCAAAGATTTCTAATGATTGATTCAAGGACGAGTTTGATTAATTTTTTATTAACACGTTTGATTCCTTAGATTTTAAGTTTAAAAATCATTTTATGTGTTTTCTATTCATTGTCGTTGCTTAGCCTAACTTTCCTCTTATGTCAGTTCATTGTATATTGTTTTTTAAACAAAATTGTGTATTATTTATCTTTAGGGGTGTATTGGTGGTACTAATTTTTTCTGTTTTCTTTCCTACTGCAAATCTTTCTACCATATTATTGACTTGCAAACGGATTCGGTTGTGCCCAGTCAGATGTATAAGATTCAATATCAAATGCGATGATATATTTGATTACAAAAATTACAAAACAATATGTGGTGCCCGTATGCAAAGCACGGGTTTGTACTTGCTACAAAAAAATATAACATAGTCAAACAGAAAATGCGAACGGCATTTTATATTTTAAGTGGTTTCAAGTCCTAATAAGAATGTAGATAAAAGTCAAACAAAATAATTAAACATTATAATTATAGATAAGTTTAGAATTCTGACCAAAGAAAATGGGACATCGTAGGAATACATTTATTATGTATCCAATGATTTAGATATACAATTATATCCAATGTCCCATTATTATCAAATGACTATTTAACTACCCTACCAAACCAATTCATTTATAATTTAACAAATTCTGGATACTACACTGTTGGTATTACTGAAATAAAATAGAGGGTTACATAAAAAATATTAACCGATTTAAGAGCCATTTGTATAAATAAATCACTTTGAGAATTGGCTTTGATTTATGTAGGTCAATCAACCAATGCAGATATCTTCATCATTAGAGCGATTGACGACTTCAAGTTTCAAAAAAAGACTCAAGCTATTTCAAAGAGATAGGCATCATGCCATTTTGTCTCTAAGACCCATGTTGTAACCACCGACAGTTCAGGTACTTTTTCTTTTGTTTCATTCTGTCATTTGAGTATCGAAATCTCGACTTTGGTTTGATAAATTTGTTGGTTTCTTTTTAATAATTTTATGTTAACTTTTTAGAATTGCAATGTACTTGCATGTTCTAAGCATGATTGTTGTGTGCTCATGGTGAGCATATTTGGTTAGTTACATGATCCGCGTTATTAATTTGTTCAATTATAATTTTTATATAGCATAACTGAAAGATAAATGAATAGATATAGTTTGTATCGTTGAATATGAAAATGTTAGATGGTCAGTTACATGTTTAACGGTATTAATTTGTTCAATTACAATTTTATATAGAATAACACAAAAAGAAAATTAATACATATGGTATGTACCATTGAATATGAAAATGTTTAAAGTAAATGAATTACCTCAGCGTTAATGCTTGAATGCCCAAATATATGGACAAAAAATGTGCGGAAATAGATCCGATGATGCAGTTTAAACTGAATGTAGAAATGAATGCTTCCCGGTGAATTTCGCTCAAAGCCACACTTCCCTGACATTCAACTTTCGGGCTTTCTAGCATCATGCATGTCTCAGTAGTGTTAATATTTTTACATTGTAATACTAGCTTGCGTATTTCTTAATTTACTACTCTTCAAACCCAAAAAACTTAGACCAATGTGTAGCTTTATCCATTTGTCGGTTATCTATAGATTTTTTTTTCCATTTATGTATAGACTTCTTCCCACAAATGATATATATATATATAATGTTTCACATCTTTTCCACCTTTTTTTATCCTAATGCGTGTTCATATTTTTGTTGTTGGATGGTTTCAATCATCATTGAAAATAAGCATTGAGTTGGATTTCGTTAATCAATTCAACTAAAGCGCAGTAAGATACTTTCGCCTGCATTCCACTGTTTTACCACAAATAAAGTCTGAAATTTCTTTTGTTCATACCGTATAAGATAAAAAGATGAATTATGCATCTTTCACGTGCTTCACCATGCATGAAAAAGGATATTGGCCAATTTAGAGGACTTTTATGACATGTACATAACATCTATTGTACAAGAATTTCAATATAAAACAAATATGTCCAACTTATTTCATTAAGTCTCATTCCAAATTCTGAATTTTAAGGTGGTATGCCTCGATATTTACAATATGGTACCTTCACCATACAAGTATTTATATTTCTAATTAGCGCTCATATGTAAAGAGCTATTAGAAGAAATGATAATAGTCATTTGTTGACTCACCCAATCCCCTGTCATCAACGGTCAAAATTTACACTGCATCTCGTGTAATATCGATGTCCAATTTCTATTCTTTTTTTAATATTCTGTTTATTTACTTAATATGACAACCTTCTTACTGATTCTTCTTATTTTCCATGATTTATCTATGTAAAAAATGCAGTCGTGCTTCTTATTTTCCCATTATTAAATATCTACATCCGTTTGCTAATGAAAGCTTGCCCAGCTTGTTACTTTCCGTTTCGTGACTATCTGTGGATTTTGCCTTAAAACCTTTTAAATTAACTTTTTTCCTAATTAGTTGTATTTTATTACCTGATTGATGTGAAACCTATCGTCATTCATCAACATACAATAATTAGGCACTGTCAAATTTGATGTCAGTTAACCATTACAATTTTGAAATGTTATTCCCATTTTCTGCCATTTGTATCATGTCCATATTTGTTGATGCTATAATGGCTCATATTTGTAGATGCACATCAAACCCTGACACATCATGAAAGCTTATATCCTTTTCAATATCATCAGTATCTTTCAAAATCATTTTTTCCCCTAGATTTTTATTTTACTGTTGATTATTGTATTTTAATTAAGCGATTTACTAATATTCAAATGCTTATATTTCCTTTCTATTTTTGTTTCCTTTAACTTTTTACTATATTTCCAGTTTTTGTAATGATTTTTTATTTTTAGAACGTATAAAGGTTTGGTTGTTATTCCCTTTCAACCGGTTTCAGTACAAATAATATAGTAGATATTATTTTGCATATCATAAATAAATTTCATCCTTGCACATGGAAACAAATACGTTTAATGTATTTTTTAACTTATCCTTTCATAATGGTGTTATCTCAAAGATAATTTAATAGGTAGCTTGTATGATTTCTATAAATCCAAATTGCAAGTCTGATGGAATGTTGTCTATGATGATGTTTTATTAGTTGCTCAAAAGCATGCCTTCTGTACGACATTAGTTCGTATGTGTATTTCTCAACTAACTTTGAATCAAAATGGAAAAGAAAGTTTAATGGTATATTAATATAGCAATGGTTCTATATAGTATGTAGTTTTCCTTTTTTATCTAATCTGGATTACTAGCATGTGTAGCATATCTGTGCCTCCATTGTGATCTAAATTAGTACATGCTTAGGTATGTACCATTACTAAATGGACTTATAAAATAACTTAATGTATTACATAAACATTCAGACATAAGTGATATATACATATTGTTGTAACCGATGTGATTAAATCAATTCAAGACCACTCAAATTGATTATCTAAACCACAAGCGGTGCCTTGCGGAAGACGGGATCGCTGTTAGACTTGCAAAAACAACCAAAACAATAACTCTAGTCACCAAACAATGATCAACCAATCACGAACAATCCAAATCTCAATCTCAAGCGATAAAATAACGACAATAGTAGCAAAAATAAATCAGACACAGATTTATAGTGGTTCCAATAACAACTTGCTTGTGTACATCCACTTTGGAGAGAGTATTTTATTATCACAATGAAAGGAATACAAGAGATTGATCCAATGATCACTATATTTCAATATAGAAAAGAGTTTGAGGAGAATAGAATTGAAGAATTGATATTAGGTTATAAACCCTTGAGAATAAAACCCTTTATTTGATCAAGTCTCCAAAACTCTCTGATTTGAAAACAAAAAATAGCTTATATAGAGATGGGCCAATTCCCGAAATTGCTCTCATGGCTTCACAAACCAGCTTGCCAATTTTCCAGCCCGAAATAGCCCAATAGCCACCTCAGACGTCTGTTATGGGGCCTAACAGACGTCTATCCCTCCTAGGGAATTACTTGTGCTTTAGCACTCAGCTCAGACGTCTGTCCAAATATGAAAGACGTCTGTTGGAGCTATCGAAAAAAAATCTCTGTAACCACAGACGTCTGACCCCTTTGGTTAGACGTCTGTTCAGACCCTCGGGAAATAGTTCCCTGTAGTCACATACGTCTAAACAAGGGATGTCAGACGTTTGTGTAGAAGCTTCCAGCTCCATCTCACCACTTCAACTACAATCTCCCCCATCAAGCTCAGATTTTGCACTCCGCCTTCTCCAACTCGACGCTATCTTCATACACTTCAATCAAACATTTAGTATCGTAAACTTCAACACTCCACCTCAATACTATATCCATCTCCATACACCAAAATCCAATGCACCCAAGCATTTCCTTCTACCTTCAAGCAAGCAAGCTTGAATGTTTCCCCAATGAGCTCCGGCATGACCACCTCCTATTGCACTACACCGAAGAGTTCCGGCAAAGCCCCCACCTGCCAATGAAGTGTTGAAAACATCCAGCTCCTAAACTATTTTCACTAAAGACAATGTAACCGGGAGTGAAACGAGTACTTACCATGAAGATATATTTCCAATCTCTCACCGATATTCCTTTCAATCAAAAAAAACAAAATCACTTTCTCCAACCGTGCCACCCGGTGACACCCAGCAACTCAATAAGAAAACTAAGTTCGAGCAATGCTCGAACTTCCCAAACGGTAATGCTTTAGTAAACATGTCCGTTGCATTATCTTTTGTGTGCACCTTCCGAAGGTATACTAACTTCCCCTCATCCATGGTTACAAGAAATGAGTCTCTCACCTCAATGTGCTTAGTCCGAGAGCTAAACGCCAAATTCTCCGCCAAATGTATAGCACTTTGGCTATCGCATCGAACATCAATACTCTCATGTTCAAAACCTAAGTCACACAATAATCGCTTCAAGTAGAGTGCCTCCTTTGCCGCCTCCACCGCGGCAATCAACTTCGCATCCGTAGTGGATAAAACAACTATGGTTTGTAATCTCGATCTCCAACTAATGGTTGTCCCACCAAGTGTGAAGACATACACGGAAGTTGATTTCCTCCGATCCCTATCACCGGTGTAGTCCGAGTCACAATAACCAACTAACTTGCAACTCCTCTCATAACTACCGCCAAAAAACAATACCATGAGATGCTGTGCCTTTCAAGTATCTCAACATAGCCTTCAAGGCTTCCAAATGCGATTTTCCCGGATTAGCCATATACTGACTAACCATTCCGATGACATTTGCAATATCGGGCCTTTTTTTACACACCATGACATACATCAAACTACCAACCGCACTTGCATATGGCACCTTTGCTATGTAAGCCTTGTCTTTCTCCCTGATAGGTGATCCTTTATCCGAAACCTTCATATGCAAAGGTAAAGGTGTATTCAGTGCCTTTGTATTCTCCATGCTAAACTGGCAAAGCACTTACTTAATGTACTCCTTTTGAGTCAATCTCAACTCAAAATGCTTTCGGTACCTTTCAATTTCCATGCCCAAGATTTTCCTTTCTTCTCCAAGATATTTCATTTTGAATTCCGATTTCAAAAGCATCTTCAACTTGATGATTTCATTTTTATCTTTGGAAGCAATGAGCATATCATCCACATACAAGAGTAAATACACCCAACAATCATTTCCCAACCTCTTGAAATATAAACAAGCGTCTTTGATGCTTCGATGGAAGCCACATTCAATCATGAAATGATCGAATCTCTTGTACCATTGTCTAGGTGATTGCTTTAAATCATATAGCGATTTCTTCAACTTGCAAACTAATATTAACTTACCATCTACAACAAACCCTTCCGGTTGCTCCATGTAGATGTCTTCATCTAAGTATCCATGCAAGAAGGCGGTTTTCACGTTAAGTTACTCCAACTCCAAGTCATGCATACCAGCTATAGCTAGTAAAACCTGGATAGAAGTATGACGTACAACCGGTGCAAAAATTTCATCATACTCCTTTCCTTTTCTTTGTGAAAACCCCTTTGCTACTAACCTTGATTTATATCTTCCATCATCCTTCACCTTGTAAATCCACTTGTACCCTATAGCACGGTTTCCATTAGAAAGTGGAACCAAATCCCAAGTTTGGTTCTTCATCAATGATTGCATCTCTTCCTCCATGGCGCAAATTCACTCAGAGCTATCACTCGAATCCATGATGTCATCAAGGTCCATCGGCTCATCTTGAACTACATTGAGAACATAGTCCAAGTTATCACAAAAGCTAAGGTAGTTCCAATCACCATATCTTTTGAGTGACTTTACTGCACGTCGACCAACCCGAGTAGAAA
Source organism: Allium sativum (assembly GCA_030737875.1). Classification (NCBI taxonomy): domain Eukaryota; kingdom Viridiplantae; phylum Streptophyta; class Magnoliopsida; order Asparagales; family Amaryllidaceae; genus Allium; species Allium sativum. Next base: position 9,741,284 of record CM060912.1, read on the forward strand.
TACTATCATTCAAACCCCTTTCGACTCCATCTTGAGTCGAACCTTCTCTAGTATCATGTACATCACCAACATCACTAGAGAAACCATGTGGACTATGTGATGTTTCATCAACCGCTTCAACCCCACGAGCTTCTTCTTCAACTCTACTACCACTTGGACGGAATGTGGGAATGACTTCCTTCTGCTTTGATCTGCTATGAACCAAATCCGGAACATCCGATGAGCTCTCATTCTCCTTGAATAAAGCTGACTCATCAAAAGTGACATGACCAAAATTAACAAACTTATTCGTTCCCGGATTTCAAATCCGATAGCCTTTCACGCCGTCCGTGAAACCAAGCAAGACCCCCTTGAAAGCTCTAGCTTCAAGCTTATCATTCCCCCACTACACCAAAAAAGATCTTTAGTAGCGTTGAAAAAACGTTCCAAAGCTTTTAGTAGCATTGTAGAGAACGCTGCTATACGACATGCAACTATAAGTCTGCATTTTTTTTGTTGCGTTTTAGTAAATGCTACAAAAACTTTTTTGAAATGCAATGGGAATTTTTCTGTAGCGTTTATTCAGTGCAACTATATTTTTTTATACCAATTTACATTTGCTTTTGTAGCATTTTTAAAACGCTACTAAAAGTTATTGGTTGTTTAACAATATATTTTAAATGTTGTTATTTACCTTGATGGCTTGTATCACTTCCAGCAACCACTTATATAATATCCATATTGAACCAACAATAAATCATATAATTGTCATACTCAAACCAATAATTAATCACTAGTTATTATATTCAAACAAACAATCAATCATATGATTATCATATAAAACCACACTAATCACATAATCATGCTATTCATAATCAATTCAATTGTTATTTTTCGACAGAATAAGTAACATATCATGAGTAATCACAAACAAGTTTACACAAATAGTGCTAACAAAATACCATAATATATAGCAATTAAAGCCATAGTCATTGCTTGATTACCAATAAACCTTTGTTGCCGCTAGTCTTCACTTCTGAAAAGTCAATTACCAACACTACAACAAAAACACCATATTACAACTTTAATTTTACAACGGTGGTAAACGCACCGTTGTAATAAATGGGTTTTTACAACGGTGGTAAAAACACCGTTGTAATAAATGGTTTTTTACAACGGTGGTATAAACACCGTTGTAACTACAACAAAAATACCATATTACAACTTTAATTTTACAACGGTGGTAAAAGCACCGTTGTAATAAATGTTTATTACAACTTTTTTCCAGAAAAGTTGTAATAAACTTATTTTTAACAACTGTGTTATTTTGACAGTTGCAATAAAAGCCTATCACAACTTTTATTTTTGACTGTTGTAATATATTACTATATTTTAATATAATTAACAACTAATAATTAATATTTAATACATTTATATTGATTATTTATAATTAATAACTATAATTACTATTAATAATCAATTAGGAAGAAGTAATAATTAATAATGAATCTGTAATATTTAATACTTAGCAATTAAGAAGAAAAATTAAAAAATATACACTACAAGAAAAACCGCAAATAGCGGTAGATTTTTAGCAGAGGAAAATGCCATCGCAAATTAGCGGCGGATTTTCGTCGAATCTGTAAGGGATATTGACAATTATGTTTAATACGTATTGATTCAAAAAATGTCATCGCAAGAAGTAAAATTTATTACCTAATATCTATGATAATTATGTTTAATACGTATTGATTCAAAAAATTAGAACTTTTGTATTTTCTAGAATAAATATAAGTTTAAATATAAAATTTTGAAGTTTTCATAATTTTGAAATAAATATAAAATTTTGTACAATGTTCAAAATTCAAAAATAAGAAAAATTTACAAATACTAAAGAATTCCAAAATTCAAAGAATACAAACATAACCATACGAGTTATTATTTTTATGCCCATTTATAGACTTTGAATCGAAATATACATGAAGTAGGGTATTGAATTGAATAAATCTAAACAAGTAATATCTATTATCTAATATCTGAAAATCAATAATTATAATTGGCAATTACACTTAAATAAATATACTTAAAAACTATTCATAAAGTTTAAATATAAACTTACGAAGTTTTCAAAATTTTTAAATAAAGTTCAAATACAAATAAAAATAATAATATTTATTCTTCACAACTTGATATTTAAGAATTATATTTAACATGTAATATTACCAAAAAAATAAAAATAATTTTTTTACTATAATAAAATAAAAGAAATTTACAACAATTGAAAACAAAATCTGCATTTTTTAGAAGTCAAAGGTTAACGTTTAATAATGTTTGCTATTGCAAGGCTTGTTTAGAGGTTTCCCTCCTCGTTTCCTCCTAATTTTCATTTCCCGCTTAAGAGATATCCTTAACCCTAAATTAATTCAACCCCACTACCATTCTTCTGCCGCCTTCTTCATTTCACCTAAAAAAGAAATGAAATCCAAATCAGAAAAAAATCGTGTTTCCTAAATTAGTCCGCTCTCACTACCCAGATCCACTGACAGTAACTCCACCGCCGCCTCCTGTCTACCTTCTACATCGGGTCACACCGCCTCAAACTGGGCTGCCTAGATCGTGCTTGTCGGCGCTCATCAATTTAGGCCCCACTGGATATTAATAGGTGCGATTTTAATTTTGTTGTTTTATTTAGTTCTTTAGTTTTTGTTATGACACACTTCTGTTCGATCGTATCTATATACCAAGATACAGAAAGCATTCTGATGGTTTTGAAGTCGGACTAGTCTCATGCTTTATATTTTGTGGCATATAATGATATATTTTGCTGTATTAGTATAAGGATTTGTCTTTGAGAGTTCTATGGTAAAATTTGCGATGACGGCTTGGTCATGGTGGTTGATGTAATCCTGACAGCAGCGCTATATAATATAGGTATGCCTGTATTTTAAGTGTTGTTATTTTCTAATTTATCCTTACAAAAGAATTTTTATAGATATACTTACAGTAAGACGCAAGATGAAAACTAGGCATGATAACATATTGAATTGGTGAAAGGTTTTGATTGTTAATGAGAGATCTGTTCAATCAAATCAAAAATGTTTTAAGAAAAATAATGTTTAGGTTTTTATCCATGTTTAATCGAAGGATAAATAAGCAAAATAACTTGGAAAGGCTATCATTTGTTATATTGAAATAAATTAGCAAGGAAAAAAGTAATGCATCACAACCCTGAAGAACTGATTTACTGTAGATTGTTAAGAAAATGGTGGTCATCTCAGCAACCCCATTAGACGAACTAATAATTTGAAGAAGAAACACTAGAGGGAAAGAAAAATTTAATTTATTGAATATTGTTGTGCATGACCAGGAAACAAAGCCTTAAATGGAGCATCGAACAATTTTGGCATTTTCTAAATGGACAAACAGGCCGAGAATGAGAATCATAGAGGAGAAGAAACTAGAAAAGAAAGGTACCACTGCTAACTGTTTCTATAAGATATATCAAATATTTAAACAGATCTGGAGTTGAAATAGGGCTTGTTTTCAAATGTATAAGAATTTCCAACTGTTCTTATAAGATATGCTTTTGCTGCCTTTGCATTGTTGGCCTCTTAAACTTTGCCTTTCAAGGTCAATTACTGGCACTGGTATGGGTGATTTCATTGCACAGGGTCATTGAAAACAACTGTTAACACTTACTAGGAAAGTGGTAAAGCAGGTTTTCAAGGGTTATTCTGTAAGTATCATTTGAACGCTTTGGGTTGACCAAAGGTATGGTAATAGCAAATGATGTGGCGAATAACTGACAAAAAGACAGGGATGAACTTGCCCTTGAATCGCTCAGTGATATTGTAACTGAACAAAAAGACAGGCATGCTTAATTGGATGTTTCAGTTTCACATTTTTTTAATTAAAAAGGTTAATCTTACACATTAAGTAAAAGGCATGGCTTTATAATCCTCCAAGTAAGCATGCTTCCATGTTTAACTCTTATAGTTTCATGTTCATCCTGTTAGATATTTGCAATGGAAACTTATGTTAGTTCAGTTTCTAAGTTTACAGAGAAAGATTGTATATTTGACTACATACTATTAATTGTTGTAGGGCTTTTGGACATTGATTGAGGAAGTACACAGCAAAAAGCATAGTCTTTGCGGTAGTTTCATTTCCAGCAAATAAAGGTTGATGATGAAGTCCAATATTTGACTACATACTATTAATTGTTGTAGGATATGCAATTTTTTGTGGATAACTTGTGCTTGTACTAAATTGTTTTGTAACAATCAAGTATGTAATAATGTACGAAATGTTGTCTAAAATTTATTGTTTGTAATACTAAATATTTGAGTATTTTAATAAATTAGTTTGCAAATAACTGTAATATCGGATTTGCTTATGGAGTATTGCTATATTTTGTGTATTGTTCTTTTCAATTGCAAAAGATGTTTATTTTTTTTTAAAATCCAAATGTCAATCACAACGGTGCATAACTGTTGTAATAAAGTTTATTACAACGGTGGAAAAAAGTTGTAAAATATACATATTACAACGGTGTTGCAACAGTGCAAAAAAGTTGTAAAAGACACCAGTCTATTACAACTTCTTAATACACGACGTTTTGCCTACCGTTGTAAAATGTATATTACAACGGTGTTCCACCGTTGTAATAGGGTCATTTTGTTGTAGTGCAATAAACGAGTTAAACAATCAACAATAAAACTTGACATGAATTACATACAAAAATAGAAATGAAGTTTTATATTTGTCCAATTTTGGGTGTCGGCTTTTTTTAAAGATTATTTCGGAGCAAGCCATTTCATATTAATAGGTAAAGAGATCAACAAATGAAATATTACCATACCAATTAGACGATCATCCAAATGTTCAACTCTATATTAAATAGTCCATCGGAAGAATTTGCACCATTTGGCCAAAACTTAGCCTGCAAAAAGCTTCCAACTATGGTAAATTACCGGATAAGTTACTTAATGCTAATCTTAAAACCAGTCCAATCTAAAACTTACCGTATAGAATCATCAAAAATATAATAGACATGCTTCTCTTTCACTTGTAGGATTAGGTCCACAGTTTGTGAAAATGTGCTAATATGACTCACATATTCTAGACACTGCAAAAAACAGATGTGTTTTTCTTTGTTGGCATCACAGTACAAATTTTCCTAATGGTACAACAAAAATGTTTGTTCATTAATAATTAGAAGAATCATTAATAAAGTGATCACCAATAGAAGGGAAGGGCTTGAAATAGAGGATCCATATGCAGACTAAACATAGTGATTTATATGCATGCGCTCTATTAATTGCATGTATAAAAATGAATCAAGCCTCAAACAAAAAATTCACATAACTTGTTCGTACAAAGAATACTGTAGGAATCATCAGTTCACATCCGTTAATAATCACACCAAAAAGGGGAAGCACAACAAATAAGTAGAGATAAATATGTGCAGGTTTATCCATTTGATTGAAAAATGATTGTTCATTTTATTTAAATAATCTGCTTTGTTTAACGAATCAAATTCTTAAAAAAGAACCATTGTTTATTTAATTGAAAATTTCACTTTTATTTAACAAATCAAATTCTTTAAAAAGAACCAATTTTTCTCAAAAATTTTAAAATGATAATATTTCGTAAAAATCACACTGTTCTGCAAAATTTGAGGAAATACCATCATTATATGAAAATCTAAAGAACAAAAGAAAAATGATTCAATCTTTGCAGCTTAACCAACAAGTGATCGAAAGTAAATTACAATTACCATTAGTGTGTTGGAAATTTTAGAGGAGGAAGAGGAAGAAATTATAAGAAAAAAAGGAACTTTTTTATTGCTCTTATTGATTGCTTTTATTCCCTTTATTTTGCTTGATACAAAAGAGGGGAGAGCTCTTCTATTTATAGCATACAATGGACCATTCTAGATTTGCAATATTCTAGGAATATATCTAAATATATATGGAAAAATATCTTTTCCTAAATAATAGAAACTTTAAAGGCTCTCTGAATAAACAACAAGAACACTCTAGAAATAAAAATCAAGTTTATTATTCAACATCCCCATTAAACTTGATTTGTAACTCTAAGCAAATTCTTTTGTATCTCACGTGTTTTGGCAATACAAAAAGTGATATCCCTACTCTTGATTCAAGATCAAATTTTCTTCGATTGAATAAGCACAACAATCAACCACATTGCATTTCTTTGGCATCTTCAACATCCTCCATATTCTCGTCTTCATTTGCTATTGCCATTTCGACGTCTTTGTCATCATTTAATGATAAACTATTTGAAGATTTTGAGATCTTCGGACCTTTTAACTTATCCTTAGTGGATTTTTTCTTTCTAAGCTCCAAAGGTTACCATCAACGATTATCTAACTAGAAGCCATACAGCTCATTTACAAACAAACTCATTAGCATATCACCTTCAACTTCCATATCCACGACACCACCAAATAGCACTGCTCTCCTTTTATGAACACACATTGAGAATCCAGCATGTGGTCCTGGAGGCATTCCACTTTTCTTTACCTTATTCCATTCCCAAGAGCGAGGATTAAGCGACCACAAGTCTGAATGAACTACTCCTTTTTCTGAGTCATTTTTATCAGCTAGAAATCCTTTGGAATAATCACCGTAAAGAAATATCTCATCTTGATAAACAGAAAATTGAAAGCCACTCCTAGCGCTTGTCCATAAGCATCCTGGACGAGGTTTTATTTCTTGCCGCTTGAACACATCAAGATCAAAAATATGCAGATCATTATAATACCTCACTTCTCTGAGAGTATCATAGAAACCCCCAAAGAGAATAATTTTGTGCTTGTAAAAAATCATGCGGTGTCCTGAGCGTGCCGTCGGACATCCTTTCAAATTTAACTACTCCCATTGATTTGATTTTAGAACCAGCATCCAAAAGTCCTTGTAATGATGAAATCGTTCTTGATTTGGAGAGGTGAATTCACCACCAAATATATACATATGGTCTTTGCATGCAATAGCCTGATGAGCACGACGTGGAGGTGGGCTGTTTGGACTTGAAATCAACTTCCAATAATTTTTATCTACATCATAACGATAAAGATCGCCATAAACAAATGTCTTGTTACCATTGTAAAATTCCCCTCCATACAGAATCATCTTAGTCTCTTTCAGTGGATTAATGATCAACGAATGATAAGACCTTGGAGAAGGCCTTGCCGCATTTTCCTCAACAAGCACTTCCTTTTTCTTTGCTTCTTCCCTCTGTATACCTTTAAGTATGAGATCCATGTCGTCTTCTTCAGAAACTTTCTTGCTCTCTCTTCGAGCCCTCTTTTCTTCTGCTTTTGCATTCTTTTTCAGCTTCTCCAATGGGTGCCGCCCTCTAACCTCAAATCCTCGATATGCAGACTGAATAATAGTTGCTGCATCAGCGTTAGACAACATCCTTTTACTGCTTGACCTCTCATTTGTCTTCTCAGATGGTTCCACGACCTTCTCCCCCTCCAATTTCTCTATCTTCAACAATATTTCCGCATCTTCCTTCTTCTTTTTCTTTTCTTCATAGGTTTGCAATGAGCCTAAAAGATCCTCTATATCCATTGTTTGCAAGTTTTTTGTTTCTTTAATGATGGCGACAATATGTTCAAACTTTGGATCTAATGATCTAAGAATCTTCTCCATGATTCTGACATCATCTAATTTTTCACCATTTCTTTTCAAATTATTACTAACAACTAAAACTCTTAAAAAATAATCAGAAACAAGTTCACCTTCTATCATATGTAGAGATTCAAATTCTCCTCTTAATGTTTGAGACACACCTTTTTGACTTGATTAGCTCCCTTGTAAGATATCTGAAGCTTTTCCCATGCTTCTTTTGATGACTTTGCTTCCGAAATCTTTTCAAAAGTGCCATTGTCCAATGCTTGACAAATTAGAAAAAGAGCCGTCTTGTCTCTCATCCTTGTGTTTTCCAATTCATTCCTTTGGGTTTGAGATAGACTATCTTCGTCTTCTTGTTCAGTATAGCCTTTCTCAACTATCTCCTATAGATCATATCCTTCAAGTAGAACCATCATCCTTAAACTCCAATTATCATAGTTGATCGTGGTAAGCATTGGAATTAGTGCGGAAACGCTATTATTCGCCATCTTTTAGGATATTATAGCTCTGATACCACTTTATTGGAAATTTTAAAGGAGGAAGAGAAAGAAATTATAAGAAAAAAGGAATTTTTTATTGCTCTTATTGATTGCTTTTATTCCCTTTATTTTGCTTGATACAAAAGAGGTGAAAGCTCTTCTATTTATAGCATACAATGAACCATTCTAGATTTGCAATATTCTAGGAATATATCTAAATGTATATGAAAAATTATCTTTTCCTAAATAATAGCAACTTTAAAGGCTCTCTCAATAAACAGCAAGAACACTCTAGAAATAAAAATCAAGTTTATTATTCAACATAGTGTACCCCTCTTCGTCGTTTTGGCGATGGCAGCTATGATTATTGAATCAATATATTATCAATATCTTCAATGTTAACAAACGTCTGGATTTTGCATGTATTTTAACTCCATTCCATTTCCAAAAAAATTGTTGCACCTGCATCCACGTTTCAGTTACACTGACTTCAATTCTAGAAGAAACTATTACATTCAGTTCTATTTCATACGATTTTGTTTTCTACTTCACTCTTCACTATTGCCTATCATAACCACGGCTGCCCCATTGTTTACTCTATATCATTCTCTGTTTTGCTTACAGTGTGCATATCATCCTGTGCATCAACTAACATCCCAAACTGCTACTGTCAACACACCCTGATTGCAGCCATTACATTGAAGCTAACATCCCAAACTTGACTGTCAGAAAATCAGAAACCATATATCATCAATCATCACCAATCAAATACCCTACTTCAAGTACAACCAACTTCAAGTACAATGCCACACGTCACACAGACTTCTGCATATATCAAACAACTGAACCACCAACCTCCTCTATTCACACAAAGCTGAATCACAGCCTTCTATCAAACTCCATCACCCGCCAACTAGCGCCATACATTCCTCCATCTCTTATAATAAACTATCTCACTGCCTCATTCAAGCAGCTTCTACATCACCATTCAAACTCTTCAAATTGACCTCAGCAACCTGTGATCTCTCCTTCATACCTGAAGCTAATCTAATCGAACCCCCAAATCTCCAAGCTACAACCACCAATCGAACTCCTACAACTAGACACCTTGTAGTCATCCAAACCAAGAACCCAAAACTGCCTTCTCCTTCCATCAACCTAAACGCCATCACTCCACTAACCTGAAACATCAACCGTCCATTTCATCATCACCCTTACTGCCTACAATAGCCAGCAAGCTCCAATCAACAAACAAACACATAAGTTCAACAAACTTCACCCCCTTCTCCAATCAATACTCCTATACCTCAAAGCCGCAGTCAAATCATTTTGACATCTAATCTCTAAATAACTTCACTTTCTCTACAAATCGACGTCACGCACGAATTGAGTTTCTTTGCATCTTCCTTCTAGAATCAGAAATTGTTTGAGTTTTTCATTTTTCTTCCTATCTTTTAGGGAAAAAAAGGGAAAAGGTGGAGTAGTTATTGATGCCAATTCTAATTTTCATGTTCAATACCAAGTTAAACCTTTACTATTGAGGATGTGTAACAGGTAGTCTAAAATTCACTATACCAAGTTTACCAATGCATATACTAGTTTCTCAATGTAAAATATTAAAAAAGAAAAATGAAGAATAAAACTTACAGCAGCTACTTTCTTTGGGAATTTAGTTTCCATATGTGCAGGGAATTATGTAATTCCTTTCTCAGCCTCTTCTTTTTCCTGCTTCAGCCTTGCCATCTTTGCTGCCATAGCCCAGCCTGCCCAACCCAAGGACAAGCCCAGATGCGTGTATGCTCATATGTACGTCGGGAGAGAACTTTGATAATTGATCATGTTTGGCCAAGTGTGAGTGCAAGAACTAACTTGATTTGTTAAGAGTTTTGTAATCCATCCATGTCTGATGCATATCCGATGCACGCGTATCAACACATATTCTTAGCAAAAAATTTCCACCTAATTTTCATTACCTATACGAATAAATAAACAAACTGTTGGGTTTCGGGACCTCCTATTTAGAGCACATGTAGTTGTTTCCCAAACCCATAATGCTTGACAGGTGAACAAGCAAACAAAATAAGAGAGTATGTGCAGAGCCTTACCTGATATGGTGCACATTTTCTTGAAAGCATGCTGTGCATTAATTGAAGGCATGCTGTGCGTGTACTCTAGGAGACTTCTTCCATTCTCTGTTTAATGAGTGCATTACAAAACAGAGAGTGAGAGTGTGTGAGAGTTTTTTCTCCAATGGTATTGTTCATTTTATCATTCCAAGATTGCTGTGTAAATCTTGATGGAAATATTGTATGCCTCTAATCAAATTAGAGAGAAGAATTGTACTCACTTTGCTAGTGAAAGAGATTAAGCGGCTTTCGAGTCCCGTGGTTTTTACTCCTTGTTTGAGGAGCTTTTCACGCTAAAAACTGTTTGTGTTCTTGCTGTCTTGCATATTGTTCTTCTTGCTGTTTTTGATATCTTGCTTACATTGTGTTTGCTGCTTTACTGACTGAACTTGTTAGTTGTTGTTGGTCTGTCATACTTCATCTTGTGTTAGCTGTTGTGACTCATTTCTTGCTGCTGAGAACATACACAGCAGAAAAGAACCCCCATCAAGTGGTATCAGAGCTAGTTGATTCGGCATAAATTGGAAGTTAACACAAGTAGAATGGTGAGTTTGAAAGGCTCTTCAAATTATCATGTCTGGAAGGGTAAGATGGAAGATTTACTTTATGTGAAGAGTATGCATACCCCTGTTTTCAACAGTGAGAAACCTGAAGGCAAAACTGATGAAGAATGGAACTTGTTGCATCGACAAGTTTGCGGGTACATACGCCAGTGGGTAGATGATAATGTGTTAAATCATATTATTGATGTAAATCATGCTCGTAGCCTTTGGTCCAAACTTGAAGAGCTTTATGATAGGAAGACAGGAAACAACAAGCTGTATCTTTTCAAGCAGATGATGATCTTGAAGTATCAAGATGGTTCATCTATGACCGATCACTTGAGTCAATTCCAAGGATTGGTAAATCAGTTGGCTGCAATGAAGCTTAGCTTTGATGATGAAATACTTGGGTTATGGCTGCTTGGCACGTTACCGGATTCATGGGAAACCTTCAAGATGACTCTGTCTAATTCGGCTTCAGATGGTATTATCTCGATGAGCACGGCTAAAAATAGTGTGCTAAATGAAGAAATGAGAAGAAAAAATCAAGGTTCTTCAACACATTCCGAGGTATTGGTTACTGAGTCGCGGGGAAGAAGTCAAAGTCGAGGTGCAAACAAGCAGGGTACATCCCGTGGAACTTCAAATAAATGGTCTAATGTTGAATGTCACTATTGCGGCTTGAAGGGTCATATCAGAAAGTATTGCAGAAAATTAAAAAGGGAAAACAAGAAGAAAGGCAATAGTAGCAGCTCCAATCACCTTGACAACAACAAAAAGGAAGGTAATAGTGATGATAATATCACTCTTATTAATGATTTCTTTATTGTTTGTGATAATATTGACAGTATTAACATTTCTTGTGATGAAATGGACTGGGTTGTGGATAGTGGTGCTACTACTCATGCTACCTCTAGGAGGGATTTGTTTTCTACTTATATGGCAGGGGATTTTGGCGTTGTTCGAATGGGCAACGGTGGCTCATCGAAGATTGTAGGAATTGGAGACATTTGTGTTCAAACCAGCACTGGCAGTAAACTGGTACTCAGAAATGTGAAGCATATTCTTGATCTTCGCCTGAATATTCTATCTGTATTGAGATTATGCGATGACAACTATGACAGTTGCTTTTCAAAGGATATTTGGAAGCTGACAAAAGGTTCCATGATTATTGCTAAAGGAAAGAGGCAACCGAACTTATGCATTGTTCGATTTGCAGCCTCGAACTGTCAAATCAAAATTTGTGAAAATGACAGCTCCTCTGAGTTATGGCATAAACGTTTGGCGCATATTAGCGAGAAAGGGTTGGCAATCTTGGCAAAGAAAAATGCATTGCGCGGAGTTCAGAATACAAAATTGAAGAAATGTTCTCATTGTCTTGCCGGTAAGCAAAACAGAGTTTCATTCAAATTATCTACAAGTGAAAATAAGCCAGAAGTTCTCGACTTGGTGCACTCTGATGTTTGTGGACCATTGAGGACTAGGTCTCTTGGAGGTGCGTATTACTTTGTAACTTTTATCGATGATCACTCTCGAAAAATTTGGGTTTATACCTTGAAGACGAAAGACCAAGTGCTAGATACCTTCAAGACATTTCAAGCATCAGCTGAGAGAGAGACCGGTAAGAAGTTGAAGTGTATTCGCACAGATAATGGGGGAGAGTATATTGGACCGTTTGATGCATATTGTAGAGCTCAAGGTGTTCGTCATCAAAAATCGCCACCAAAGACACCACAGTTAAATGGTTTGGCCGAAAGAATGAACAGAACCTTGGTTGAAAGAGTGAGATGCTTGCTCTCACAAGCAAAATTGCCAAAATATTTTTGGGGTGAAGCACTGAGTGCGGCAGTTCATGTACTGAATCTGACGCCGTGTGTTCCTTTGAATTTTGATGTGCCAAACCATGTTTGGACAGGTAAAGATGTTTCTTATGACCATCTTAAGGTATTTGGATGCATGGCTTATGTGCACATTCCTAAAGATGAGAGATCAAAGTTGGATGACAAGACCAAGAAATGTGTATTTGTTGGTTACGGTTTAGATGAGTTTGGATATCGATTTTATGATCCTGTAGATAGGAAGCTTATTCGTAGTCGAGATGTTGTGTTCATGGAAGACTACACCATTGAAGATATTGACAAGGCTGAAATGGATGCTCCTACCTCAGTGAATGAAGCAATGATCGACATTGATCCTATTCCGATTGATCCAACACCAGCCTTTACTAATAACGATGTTCCAACAGAAAATCAAGGTATGGATTTACAATATGATAATCTTCCTGATATTCATGATTATGCTGACGTTGACAACAGTGCCGAAGCTGACGTTGAACAAGAAAATAATGATACCGAAGCTTCAGCTGGTTCTCAAAACTTGAGAAGATCCACACGTGACCGACGTCCCTTCTCCAAATACTCATCAAATGAGTACGTTTGTCTCACTGACGGGGGAGAACCTGAAAGCTTCCAAGAAGCAATGGAAGATGATCACAAGAGTGAGTGGATGGAAGCCATGAAGGATGAGATGCAATCCCTTCGTGAGAACAACACATTCGAGCTAGTGAAGCTGCCAAAGGGCAAGAAAGCATTGAAAATAGATGGGTATATCGCGTGAAACAGGAAGATCATACTTCTCAACCTCGATATAAAGCTCGATTGGTGGTTAAAGGGTTTACCCAAAGGAAAGGCATTGACTTTGGAGAGATTTTTGCCCCTGTTGTGAAGATGCAATCTATTCGACTAGTACTTGGGATAGCAGCTAGTCTTGATTTGGTGGTTGAGCAAATGGACGTGAAGACAGCTTTTCTTCATGGTGATTTGTATGAAGAAATTTACATGGAGCAACCGGAGGGTTTCATTGAGAAGACAAAGGAGGGTTATGTTTGCAAATTGGTGAAGAGCTTGTATGGTTTGAAACAAGCGCCTCGACAATGGTATCAAAAGTTTAACTCAGTGATGATCAAGCATGGGTATCAAATGACCAAGTCCGATCATTGTGTTTTTATGAGAAAATTCTCCGATGGTGATTTCATAATTCTCTTGCTCTATGTTGATGATATGCTAATTGTTGGAAAGAATATTTCAAGAATTAATGAACTCAAACGAATTCTGAGTGAGTCATTTGCTATGAAAGATTTGGGAGCAGCACAACAAATCCTTGGAATTCAGATCTCTCGTGACATAAGTGCTAAGAAGATATACTTATCTCAAGAGAAGTATATTAATAAAGTGCTTAGACGGTTCGACATGGATAAAGCTAAAGCGGTAAGCATTCCTCTTGCCTCTCATTTTAAGCTCAGTAAACTGCAATGTCCAACTACAAATGATGAGAAATCAAGCATGAAGAATATTCCATACTCTTCCGTAGTTGGTAGTTTAATGTATGCTATGGTATGTACAAGGCCAGACATAGCACACGCTGTTGGTATGGTGAGTCGTTATTTGTCGAATCCTGGAAAACACCATTGGGAAGCTGTGAAGTGGATTATGAGATACCTTCGGGGAACAATGAATCTTAAATTAACTTTGGGATGTGAGAAGCCTGCTTTGGTTGGTTATACAGATTCTGATTTGGCCGGATGCTTAGATGGTCGAAAATCCACTTCTGGGTACATGGTGACTTTTGCTGGGGGAGTTGTGGCTTGGCAGTCTAGATTGCAAAGGTGTGTTGCACTCTCTACTACAGAAGCCGAATATATAGCAGCTGTAGAAGCAACGAAGGATGTGTTATGGCTGAGAAAGTTCATGATGGAGCTTGGGATAAAGCAAACCAAGTATGTTCTTTATTGTGATAATCAAAGCGCCATACATCTTGCCAGGAATTCATCATTTCATTCAAAGTCAAAACATATAGATACTCGTTATCATTGGATTCATGATATTTTAGATGCCAAGTTATTTCTGCTTGAGAAGATTCATACTAATGATAATGGCTCAGACATGTTAACAAAAGTGTTGCCTAGAGGAAAGTTTGAATTCTGTCGAAGTGTTGCTGGATTGTGTTCGCCCTCCAACTAGTCGGTCGGGGGAGTTTGTTGGGTTTCGGGACCTCCTATTTAGAGCACATGTAGTTGTTTCCCAAACCCATAATGCTTGACAGGTGGACAAGCAAACAAAATAAGAGAGTATGTGCAGAGCCTTACCTGATATGGTGCACATTTTCTTGAAAGCATGCTGTGCATTAATTGAAGGCATGCTGTGCGTGTACTCTAGGAGACTTCTTCCATTCTCTGTTTAATGAGTGCATTACAAAACAGAGAGTGAGAGTGTGTGAGAGTTTTTTCTCCAATGGTATTGTTCATTTTATCATTCCAAGATTGCTGTGTAAATCTTGATGGAAATATTGTATGCCTCTAATCAAATTAGAGAGAAGAATTGTACTCACTTTGCTAGTGAAAGAGATTAAGCGGCTTTCGAGTCCCGTGGTTTTTACTCCTTGTTTGAGGAGCTTTTCACGCTAAAAACTGTTTGTGTTCTTGCTGTCTTGCATATTGTTCTTCTTGCTGTTTTTGATATCTTGCTTACATTGTGTTTGCTGCTTTACTGACTGAACTTGTTAGCTGCTGTTGGTCTGTCATACTTCATCTTGTGTTAGCTGTTGTGACTCATTTCTTGCTGCTGAGAACATACACAGCAGAAAAGAACCCCCATCAAAAACATTGTTATATAAGGTCATAATTATAAATTAGTTTTAGCAATGCATACCAGAACTTTCCCATCTTCCGTATAAACTGTTGGTTTATATAAATTAGATGCAAGCGTTAAACTATACATTCCGGACCTATCAAATTTCTTTTCCACCAAGTCCATAACGGTCATTAAACCAAGATCACACATGCTATGTGAGATCTGTAAATATGGAACAAATACTATCAAGTCGACGGGCACATACAGAACAATTAAGAAAATAAAAATTTAGCAGTGATTACCCTACCATCACATTGATTAAGCTTCTAATATGGATGCCTATCGATTTTGAAATGTATAATCTGAATAAAATAATCTCAGGTAAAGGTAAAGGCAAACGCAAAAATGAAAACAGAGGCATAAGAATTTAGGTACAACCACTTTTAAACGTGCTATATATAAAAAAGAAATAGCTTTGAGCAACATTAGCCTCACACGAAGTTATGTAGAGAAATGTGAAATGAATGCAGATCGTGGAGTAAAATAAAGCAATGGCACATCATGATATTAAGTTCTACATATTGGATTTTGTCATCATTCAGCCTGGGGCGCTCACCGTTATATCAGTTAGCAACTGCTGGTAAAGCCTATAGATAATTGCGGAATAAACCTACGAAATTAACACTAATAAAGTGAAGACAAACAGATGAGTATATGCAGTCCGAGAGAAGATATGGTTCTTCTAGCAAAAGAGATAACAGAGTTGGGTCATTTGATTCAAGCCCACTCAGTCAGCGTCGGGATAAGATAAAAAATTCTCTTGCAGCTATTCTTGCCTGTAATGCAACAATCTGCCTCCCGTTCTTGCCTCTCCCTCTTATCCATTCTCAAATAGCATTAAGCTATCATAGCAGTCAAATTCTTCGCAAAATAGAAAAATGACCTTTTTTTTGTTATCTAACATGGCCACTCACCTAGTGCTACCACTTGTCTGAACGCGCACAACTCTTTCAGCGTAAGTCATTAAAGATGGATTTACAGTAATCAATAGTGTCATTGGATCATGAAGACATACTAGGGCATTTTTATTGTAATCTTTTATTGTATAATACTAATACGTATTCAGAGTATATCATTTGAATAATACTACCAAAATGAATGATTTTTTTTCTTTTATAGTATTTCTTATTTATGGAACTTTTGTTGTAATCTTGCACTAAAACGCTATGAATGCACCTTAACTTGACATGTCGTTAACATACTATGAAGTCTGATTTTGATATTATAATTAACTAGTTATTATATATAATTGAAATGTGTATGCTTTGTTGTCTATTTTGACTTGTCGGATAGAGTGTAATATTAAAATGGGAAAACAAGCAGCATTCATGCAAAACTTAAGTTTCATTATTCTTACTTTGACATCCTTTACAATATACAGCCACATCAGCATTAACCATGTCACCTTCTTTCTGATTTCGAAAACCCAGAAACAAAAAACAAAAGCATTAACTGTCGTAATGTGCGGTTAAAAATTCGTAACATGTGTAAATATAAGTCCAATAGCCTACGGCAACTAAACTTGAATTTGTATACATTCTGAAGTGAGATAAATTAACATATAGTATGAATTATGTGTGATGGTCATGTCAATATCGTGTGAACATATTATATCAGAAAGCACAATTACAATTGTGAATTGTAATATGCATAAGCTCATCTATGCATGTTCGCATGTATCTTCATTTTTTGTATCTGTTTATACATAATACATTTACATAGTTAGTATGAACACATACCACCTTTGTTGCTGAATCCCACTACAGCAAATAAGACCTTTTACAGCGTTTAAAAAATACCATAAAAGGTATTGACAGCGCTTTTACATACGTTGTGTATCAACATGCAGCTAAAAGTCAGAACCATACTATAGTAGTAATGAAACGCTGTGAAAATTATTGTCCAATGGCGTTTCTTTTGTGTTCTCGATACATTTCATGGCGTTCATAATGATTTGTTTATCCCGTTTATTTTATGTTGTGATATTTGTTTACAACATTTATGAATTGTTGTAAGTGCTTGTATGTCAAATTTTGAATAAACTATCTATGTCATTTTAAAAATGCCTTTGAAAAATCACCATGAAAAATTTCAATAGCATTTTAAAAACACCGTAAAAAGTTCAAAATCAATCAGTATTTTTATGGCTGTTTAAAATCAACATAGTATATCGATACCACATTTTATAATCAATGCATCATATTAATAACACATTTTATATTGATGACATAATTCATAACCAACAAGTAAAATTCTATAATCAAATTATGCAATATTCTTACATCAAACATAAACAATACGTCCACAATATTTCATAAAATAGTAGTGAGACATCAAACATACACATACACAAAGTAGTAGCGATCAAAAATGGTAGTTTATACATTCTTACGAACCAAAATAGTCTTAGCAGCAAGAATAACTTCAACCCATAACTAATCGCAACAATGTTTTCCATCAGCATCGTTTATCTACCTGTAAAGCAAAAATAAAAAATTTCACTATTGTTAGTACATCCGAAAGAAAAGTTAATCACCCAAAACAATAAGTAACTTCCAAAATGCATGAGAACGTGCCATTTATTCACTTATAAATACTCTCCCTAAACACATGCGATACAAATAACACACGCACAGTAAACATGCATTCACTGCTCATATTAAGCTTAAATTTTCACTTTATTTTTTTATGTGTAGAGGAACCGGTCTCAAGGCCAGGGGCAGTGTTACACCACGGACAAAGCTAACAAAAATTGCGGTGCAAAGTAATTTTGGAATATATCTCAACTCGGACAGACATAAATGGCTTGCACACTAAAATTTAAGTTTTCTTATATTCAAATCTTAGAGCACTAAAGGCAAAAGAATTGTTAAAGCATTTATAATTGCCATTAATTATTGTGTTAGTAGCTTTTCACATTACATAAAAAAGAATTATTAAAGGAAGAAGAATCATTAAATTCATATCCAGCTTTTCTCATTACCTATTGGCAGTTATAATTGCCATTAATTATTGTGTTAGTAGCTTTTCACATTACATAAAAAAGAATTATTAAAGGAAGAAGAATCATTAAATTCATATCCAGCTTTTCTCATTACCTATTGGCAGTTATATCTGAATTAAAAGCTTAAATTTTAAAGTTTATTTTGATTCAATATAGCCTGAGTTTTAGCTATTTTTGTTATAGGAACGGATAATGTACATTTTTTTATATTCAACATTTTTGGATATTAGATGCTTTTATAACTGCCATTAAGCAGTTTTCTTACCACACGGAAAAAGAGTTATTAAATTCATATCCTGCTTTTCTCACTACGTGTTAGTAGTTTTTTAGACTTTTCGAATGTAACTATAATTAAGTATGTGTTTTAATGCCATCATATTCTATAGTTTACCATTTACTACAGCAAATTTCTATTGTATTTGGCCCAGATTTGAACCACAAACATTTTACATGCAGAGAAAACCATTTTGTAAATTAATGAAAACTGTAACCCATTATTTAATGTTGAGACTCCTATCATTAATTAGATAGAAAACGTCTCATTCAGTTAAAAGAACATTTATGATGAACAGACATATATATGTAAAATACAGAGAAATGTGGACAGATAAACACATGTATATGAGTAGCTGAACACATAAACAAATATTAGTGAAGTATAAAACAACTTACAAGATAAAAGGAAAATGGAAAATTGTGTATAATAATGAATGAATATATTCAATCTAAAGTTAAATTGCATTTTAAACATTTTGTTTTAAATCTAAAGTTCAAAATCACTAATAAAACAAAATTTGGAGATAATGCATGAATATGTTCAAGGAGATGCAAGACAAAGGCCTCTCTCCAAATTTAATCATGCTTGGGATACTGAAATGAAATAGCTTCTCAAAGAATTGTTAGAGAAATATATGTCTGTGATAGGTATTCTTCTTAAATAATCTAGGATTAGTTATCTGTGACAGTATCTTAAAAGTCAATAGAAAATGTACATGCATACCTTCTTAACTAGCTAGCTAACATATTACTTGGTTCACAACCAAGAAACACTTAACTGTCAATTACATGTGATCTATCAGAATTAACATGTACTTCTTTTCTTTAGATTCTCCCTTAAATTCAATGTCAATTCTCCATCTCCTTGTTAGATTTTTTTAAAAAAAAAAAAAAAATCTATCCATCTTTTCAAACTCATTTATTCTTTCTATTTATCCAATACATGAATGATGTAAGCAACGATGAAATCCCCATAATGGGGTTCTCTATAAGAAGACTCACGTTGTTCTGGCATCAAATCGCCGTGGTCCCAATGAATAAAAAAATAACTTTAAAATTTGGTAATAAATGCAAATTATGTTCTTTAGATTCTTATTTTATTCTTTGAATGTATAAAATAGCCGGTGCTGTGTTTTATCAACCGACCATTTTTTTCCTACACACTAAATTATTTTAAGCCATTCTTATGTTGAATTTTATAGTGATAGTAATGTATAATTTGCAATAATATTTATCTGTGCATATTTCAAGTTCGATATTGATATTTATGGGTAAATTTTGTTTTCCACTGCAATAGCTGATTTCCTCAACTCAATCATAATGTTTTCTCGACTAGACTATCTACTTGTACAACGCCACCTATTTTAGCAAAATTTGCACCTAAAACATTAAATTTCATACAACATACTTGATTTGCATGTTCAATATGACATAAATGCACAACTTTATTTTTGAAAGCTCCTACAAAATTTAACAGCTAGCTAGACATATGCCCAGCTTGAAACCTATTAATTTACATTGTCAGTATGATATGTTTCATACTTATGCTCTTGAAATAAAACAAAATTAAAATTTACAATATGAATACTACTTGCCAAAAAAAGGTCAAATAAATAAATAACAATCAACAGATTCAAACAACATCAATCTATTCTATATCCTATTTATCTCCAAGCACAGGTTTTCCTGCTATGCACATAGAATTTACTTCAATCATATATGTTTGTACCTTTTATAATCAAATAGGAGCAACAAGAATTTAAAATTTTGGCTATCTTAAATTGTACCATTACAACCCCTTTTAAATCATTTTAATTTAGGTAATAGGCTACGAATACAACTTGAATATCTCAGTATACATAATCAAACTCAAGGTTGTATAACTTCTGCTCAAATGTTAGGCAACCAAAATTGTGACCAACTCTCCTAAAGGAAAATTCAAAGTTGCAATGTCCACATGGTAGCATTCATGCCACTTTTTACTATTCCAATGGACACAAGATCACCAAATAAACTAGGCAGGAATACTATACGATCATTGAGGCGAACCAGTTATGTGCAAAATAAGGTAAAAACTATGCTTTTTTTAATTCTGTTTCTATAGCTAGAATGGTGCTTTTGGCTTAATGCTTAACATAAGAATTTTTGTATGCTACCAACTTCATTTCCTTTATTACTGTGATATTTATTTGCATGATAATTGCTTTAAAAAAAACTGTAGGCAAAGGTTACTCAACGTGTATATAAACTTTATCACTATTTTTCAAAAGCACAAATTTATGTTTTTTAACACCTACTGTTAAATTTTTTTAGTTCATAATTGCGACCAACATAGCTTCTTTTTACGACATTATAGCATAATTTAATCTTGCATATATTGTTATTTGCCTATTCATACATGGATTTTATTGAAGCATAACGACAACCACACTATGTATTAGATGATTGTTCATTTATTTTCATAATTAGGCCATCTTTGTTGGTATCAATGTTAACTGCTAATGGTTGAGTTCTGTCTATATGATCTTGAATTTAATCCATTCTTGATTCAAGTTATTGATAGAAATATTTTCAATGCATTAGTTTCGTCGAACGCTTCTTTGCATAAATAATGTAAGTGATATCTGTTGTGATTTGTGACATGAAATCACATGGTTGTTGAAGACGGCGTAAGATTTGGCGATCGGTGACTCGAGATGTAGCTGAAAGAGGCAGAAGTGGACACAGCAGGTGTTCAGACGTCTGAAGACATTAGCTCAGATGTCTGAGTTGTCAGGAATTATTTCCCGAGGGTTCGGTCAGACGTCTGACCATTCAGGTCAGACGTCTGAGCCGATAGGGGTCTGTTTTTTGACTTGGTTTTCTACAGCATATCTTTTGGAGAATTTTGAGGGGACAAATTGGGTATTTGCCTAGGTCCTCTATTCTCCTATGTAAAGAGCTTTCAGGTTTGAATTAGGGTATGACCGAATTGAGGGTTTGAGAGGCTGTGTGCCTCCAGGGCTTTTGCCCTGGAGAGAAAGTTTAGGAATTGAGGGCAGAGAGAAGTTATTCCTATTGGTGCCTCCAATTGATCCAAGGGTTTGTTGTCGTTCTTTATTGTTCTCCTCCTCCAACAAGAGTTGTAGTCATCTAGATATTCTTTCCCTTTCTCAATAAGGTTATTGATTCTTGTAGTTTGTTTATTGTTGGCTGTTGAACCAGTGAGTGTAAACAAAATTCGTTTTGAGAATCAATAATGAGGGTGGTTGTGTGGAATATTTTGTGTTTGTATGTGTGATTTCATATCTGTGTTTGTTTCCATTAAAATCATCTTTAAGTAATTGGGTGAAGAAGATCCTGGACGCTTCCGCAAAGGCACAGTTTACCATAACAGTTGGTATCAGAGCTAGATCATCGCAAAGCTTAGAGTGATTTTAAAGTGGGAAAAACAATTTTTTGATGTTGGATATGATGGCGCTTCCGAAGATGACTGTTTTTGTTGGAAGAAATTGGGGTATTTGGAAGCCTAAGATGGAGGATGTGCTCTACCTCAATGATCTTCATGATCCAATTGATGGAGATGGGAAGAAGCCCTCGGGTGTGGATGAGGCAAAGTGGAAGAAGATGGATAAGAAGGCTATTGCATTGATTCTGCAGTACCTTGACGATTCGGTATTCCATCATGTGGCTAATTGTGAATCTGCGAAGGATTTGTGGGACAAGTTGGTATCTTTGTATGAGTCGAGAAGTGCTACAAGTAAGGCTTTTCTGGTTCGAAAGCTTGTTCAGCTGAGATTGGGAGAGGAGAAGTCTGTTGCAGAACACCTGAATGAATTTCAAGATGTGATCAATCAATTGGCAAATCTGAAGGTCAATTTTGATGATGAGTTGCAGGCTCTTTTGCTGATGAGTTCGCTTTCAGAAAGTTGGGAGACTTTGGTTTTTTTCATTGAGTAACTCCAATGCTGGTGGAGCCATCTCTTTGGAAACTGTTCGAAGCAGCCTTTTGAATGAGGAACTAAGGAGAAAAGGGTCGGGTTTCAAATCAGTTCAAGGTGAGGCTATGGTAGCAAAGGACTCGGGGAAAGATACAAGAAGGAAGAAGAAAGGGGCTAATGGTAAAGGTGCTTGTTATTACTATGGAAAGCAAGGTCACATACGCAAGGATTCACTACACCATAGATGGCCTATCACAACGAAAATGCATGGTGTTGCTAGCTACAATGTTGCCATTGCTATGCTGTTTTCTGTCTACTGCAACGCACACTTAAACGTGTTAGCATATATATCAACATGTGTTGTAGTAGCCTCGTGAATAAAATTATCAATCCGCGTCAACACGATCCAACGGTCCAGGGTAGCGATCCGCGTGAAGAAATGTTTAGTCTAGATTAGCAATCCGCGCGTGAAATAATGTCTAGGGCGGGAAGCAAAAACAAAGGGGGGAAAACTAAAAAATATTGAAAATTTCAATCGAACTTTACCAAAGTACTCCGCTGCTCAACCTCTCACACACTCACTCTCAGGTTCAATTAGGGCTAAAACTTCAAGTTTACAAGCTTAATTAGGGTTCGAGTACGGCAGGTTCGAGTTCAAGTTCAATTAGGTCTTCAATTGGGGTTCGTCTCGGGTTTCTGATTTCAGGTAGGGTTTCGATTTAATCTGCTGCTTCAGGTATCACTCAATGTATCAATTTTCTATGATTTGATTGTTGTGTTGCGTAATGTACTGCTTTACTTGTGCCTAATTTACTGCTTTAAGGTATCACTCAATGAACGACGAGGAAAAACTATGGGCAGAACTTCCTAAATTCAGTGAAGGGTACATCAGCGGAGTGAAACTTTTTATTTGAAATACTTTTTCTAGATTTGCGGTAGGTGATGAAATTACATGCCCTTGCAAAAAGTGTCATAATCGCAAGTGGCATTGTCAAGAAGTAGTCTACAACCATCTGATTTGGAATGGTCCATCTGAATTGTACATGAAATGGATTTGTGAAGTTTCCTGTTTAGATCCTGAAAGTAGCGATAATAATATGGATTGTGAAGCAGGAATAAATTTTGGAGATAACCTCGATGAGATGTTGCAACGTACTTGTGGAAATATGCAGAACAATGAAGATGAATCTTCTTATGGGTCAAATGGAATAGATGTCGATGCTAGAAAATTTCATCAACGTGTTGAAGAGGGAAAACAGCCATTATATCCCGGGTGTAATAAATTTTCGCGCTTTAGTTTCATTGTCAGGCTTTATTCTTTAAAATGCCTACATAGAATCACTGAGTCTGCATTCAGCGATTTATTAGAGTTGATGAAAGAAGCTTTTCCAGAAGCCCACATCCCTTTATCTTTCAATGCTACCAAAAATATCATTAAAGATTTAGGCCTCGATTACCAAAGAATACATGCATGTCCAAATGACTGCATGCTATATTGGGCAGAAAATGAAAAGGAAAATAACTGCAAAATTTGTGGTTTTTCATGGTGGGTTATACCGGAAAAGAAAGTGGGTATTGACAAAAATTCGGAGAAGCGGATTCACAAAGTACCAGCAAAAGTGATGCGTTATTTTCCACTAAAACCAAGGTTGCAAAGGATGTTCATGTCGAAGGAATATGCAGAACTTATGTTATGGCATGCAGTGGGACGAAAAAACGATGGCAGACTTCGACATCCAGGTGATGGCGAGGTATGGAAGACTATGGATGCCAATTATCCTCATTTTTCATCAGATAACAGAAATATCAGGTTAGGAGTAGCATCTGATGAATTCAGTCCTTTTCGTACAATGACTACACAACACAGCACATGGCCGATCATATTGGTAAATTATAACCTTCCACCTTGGTTATGCATGAAGACAGAACATTTGATACTTTCAACCCTTATCCCTAGTCCAGAGTCTCCTAACAATTACATTGATGTCTACATGCAGCCTCTTATTGCAGAATTGAAAGAATTATGGGATCTTGACATACAAACTTATGATGCCTTCACTGGTGATGATTTCACATTACGTGCAAGCGTGTTATGGACGATCAGCGACTTTCCGGGCTATGCAATGTTATCCGGTTGGAGCACGAAGGGTTATTTAGCTTGTCCCGTATGTCATTTCGAGACTTCTTCAACTTACTTGAAACATAGTAGAAAAATGTGCTACATGAATCATAGGAAATTTTTAGACCCGGGACACAAGTGGAGGTTTGATAAGAAAAGGTTCAATGGTGAAATTGAAATGGGAACACCTCCCGGTATTTTATACGGGACAGACATCGAAGAATTGTTGGCTGGTTATGAAAATAATTTTGGGAAGAAAGAGGTGATCAAGAAGCATAAAAATGAATCTTCTTTTAAAAAAAAGTCAATATTTTTTAATTTACCATATTGGAGTCAAAATGTATGTCGACATAAGCTTGATGTTATGCACATAGAGAAAAACATTTATGATAACATACTTGGTACTTTACTAAATATTGATGGGAAGTCGAAAGACCATTTAAATGCTCGGTATGATTTACAAGAGATAGGCATCAGGGAGGTCCTTCATCCGATTCTATCAACTGATGGGAATTACCTTGAGATGAGGGCTGCCATTTTTGAAATGACGAACACGGAGAAAGAACTATTTTGCTTGGTGTTGGAGAATGCTAAACTGCCTTATGGTTGTGCAGCTAATATCAACCAGTATGTAAACAAGAAAGAGAGGAAAATTGCTGGGTATAAGAGCCACGATGCTCATTTTCTTCTCCACTACTTGCTGCAGTTTGCCGTGAAGAAATCTGTAAAACCTGAAGTTGTAATACCTATGATAAGATTAGGTGCATTTCTAAGAAGTGTTTGGAGTAAAAGTATCGATTTGGCTGATCTCAAGAGGCTATAAAAGGAAATTGTGGAAATTCATTGTCAATTTGAGATGATATTCCCAAATGCTTTCTTCGATACAATGGTGCACTTGCTAGTTCATTTATGCAAGGAACTTGAATATGGTGGACCTGCACATGTTCGTTGTATGTTTCCTATTGAGCATTATCTTTGTAAACTGAAATCATATGTTCGCAACAAAAGTAAACCCGAGGCGTCCATTGCTGAAGGTTATCTTGCAGAGGAATGTTTGATATTCTGTTCAAGGTTCTTAGGTGGCGATGGAGCAGGAAAAATGCAATTTGAAACATGTCCACAAAATCTGGAATATCCTATTGGCACAAGAAGAAACAAAGATGGAAAAACTATTCATCTTAAAAACTCTCAATTGAAGGAATGTCACTGTTACATTCTATTCAATTGTGGTAATAAGGAAATAGAGAGTTTACTTTGGTAAGTATTTTTATTTTAGTAAGTAGTTAAGTATTATCCCTATGTGAAATGATGTCAACTATTAAAAAAAACTATTTTTGATGTCATCCTTTTGCCAGCAAAATCAGTTCTTTTAACAATATACAAGCATGTTATTGATTCTAGCCTCACGTAGTGTTAGTTGCAAATTCCAAGTTTCAGCACTTTCAGGGATTTCACGCATGATTTGTAGTTAAGCTATGTTCTCATTCATACAGAATTGTTTTCGGTATGGTCAGTTTCAGGTTTAGTAATAGATCCAGCCAAATTTGTTTCTATCTTTTATTAACCCGGTCTTTATTCTAGGGAACATCGAGCTTTAATTGATGGTCATGCATCATCAAAAAAATATAAAAGAGAGAGAGAGAACACAGTGAAGAATTTTGGAAGTGGTTAAAGGTAGAGGTTGGAAAAAAGGAGGACGTTTCAAAAGAAGTACAACTACTTGCAATGGGGCCTCTTCCAACAGCTAAGCGGTTTACTGGATATGTTATCAATGGATACAGATTTTATACAAGGTTCAGAGATGCCAAATGTACAACACAAAACTGTGGTGTATTTTTGACAGCCTTGACTACTAGCTTTGCAAGTTCGAAAGATCAAAATCTGTTGGTTGGTGAAGTTAATTACTATGGATCAATTGAAGAAATATTAGAACTAGATTATTGGGGAGGATTTAGTGTGGTTTTATTTAAGTGTAGCTGGTACCAAGAAGAGAAAGATTTATATGGGCTAACTCGTGTTAATTTTAATTGATTGTGCCAGAAATCTGATCCTTATGTTATGGCTTCACAGGTAAAACAGGTGTTTTATATAGAAGATCCAATTGATAAGATGTGCCACAATGTTATCAAGAAATTGCCGAAAGACTGGTGTGAACTCGAAAGAGAATATGAAAATGAAGATTTGAATGATATCCAGCCTGCTTATGAAATGAGCAATCAAGATTTTGATGTTCGTTGGTGTAGAGATGATGTCCCAATAAGACGAATCCGCCTTCCACGTAGCAAAGTGAAAAACATGGCTTCTTAATTTCACGTATACAGACACACACTGCTGGTATGTATTTTTGCTTATTTTTATGGTTGAGTGGTGGTATGCTTCAGAATTCTTACAATTTCCGCTTGCTGAAGCATCAGTCTAATTCTAAGATTTTCGCTTACAATTTCCGCTTGCTTATTTTTATGGTTGGCTGGTAGTTCAATGTTGGTATGTAACTGACCATGTACAAGGCTGATGCTTCAGCAATGAACTACAGAATTTTAAGAATTTTATTTTCTCTTCAATCAGTAATGATCATGTCAGTTCGTAATTGATGCAATGGTTGAGTTTGTACCTGAACGAGTCGTGGCATGTCTACATTTTTAATGCATCAGGCATTCTGTTGCATTCCTTGATATCGTAAATTCTTTGAACAAGCTGAGTCATTGCATCAATTTGCAACTCAGCCATAGATTGTGAAATGCAATTCTGTGCTGAAAAGCAACTCTGGCCATAGTTTGTGCTGAAATATCTTTGTGCTGAAGACTGAAGTGCAAGTCAGTTATACTATGGCCATAGTTTGTGCTGAAATGCAACTGAGGCACGCATGTCTTCCATTTTGTGTTGCAATGTAAACAAGGCATTGCATCAGTTTTTAGCCGAGGCATGCATGACTTTGGTTGTGCTGAAATGCATTAGTTGTACTAAAGGCTTTTGCTGAAATGCATGACTTTTGAAACTGCTTTATTTTGCAGGTGAAGAAGGCAGTAGAGAGGTACTGAATGCACTGGAGGCTCGGGCTTTATCAATTTGAAACTGTTTTAGTTTGATGTAAACATGAATTTAGTACTGGCTGTGTTTGTAAGTACTATGTAAAACTGAATTTATTGGCTATTTTTTGTTATTCTGTACTTGACTAACTAGTATTTGTGTTATTGGTTATTAATTTGAAATGAAAAGTTGTTTATTAATTTCAGTGTGTGATGGTAATTGCTGTTATGTTGCAGTATTTATATAATGATGCAGTGGCTATGATATAATGTTGCAGTATGTAATGTTAAATGTTGCTGTAGCTATGATATCGTGTTGCCATAAATTTACATAAATGTGGGCCCCACAACAGGATTCCGTGAACCCGGCTACAGAATTTACGGGCGCAACAGGATTCCGTGATCCCGGGATTCAGAATTTAATGGGCCCCACATTTATGTAAATTTAGTGCCTGTAGCAACACCTATAGCGATGTTACCTTAGGATAGCAAAGTCGTTGCCTTTGACTCTAAGGCAACGCGGCAAAAGGCAACCCCAAAAAGTGTTGTCACAGATAATTTTTTGCCTATACCAACACTTTTTGGCACCTACTGCGTCATTTCTCTGGGGTTGGCATAGGTCATCTATGGCGTAGTGATTGTTATGCTTATCAAAGGGATAAGAAGAAGGTTGCGGATGGTGATGGAAGTAATGAGGCACAGGCAGATCTTGCTGCAAGTTCCATTAGCGATGCTTCTAGTGATGTCCTGTTTAGCGAAGTTAATCCTTGGAAGATGGATTCGGGAGCCAGTTTTCACATTTGTAAGGATGTGAAGTGCTTTTCTTCTTATGAGAAGAATGTCGACGTGATTAGAACAACCAATGGAGTAGAGCTACCAGTTTGTGGTATTGGATCTATCCGGTTTCGTATGCATGATGGCGTGGTGAGGGAAGTCTCTGGAGTTAGACATGTACCCGCTAGTTCGCATAACCTCATTTCTCTCGGTCAGTTGGATCGCCGTTGTTGCACTTATGATACTCGAGGTGGAGTTTTGAGAGTGAAGAAGGGTGGTCATGTTGTGATGAGAGGTGTCTTGGAGGCGGGAAACCTGTATAGATTGGGTGGTTCTGTGGTCGACGGTGGAAGGCGAGTGACGGTTGAAGAACCTAGTCCACAGCAAGGTGGAGAGGTTAATTTGGTCACTGCTGACATGCTAGACAGGGGTCTTCATGTTGATGATGCTCGAGGGATCCGGCGTGATCGAGGAAGGAGCTCAGGTCAAGTGTTAGACGGGTGTCGATGGAATTGCAAGCACTTTTAGACCGTTGGTTTATGCGTGATGCAGCTCATGGTGGTAGATGCATCTTTTGCAGACGGTGGGTTGTTTTTGTAATTGAGGTGTGGTCATAGTCCTTTCAAATCGACTGGGTGTGATTGTTTCCCTAAAATCAATTGAGTCCCTGTGCTCGGAACAGGAGGGGTGTATATCGTTGCCTACAAATCGAGGTTGGTTTTAATTGAGAGAAGGTGTCGTAGAAAGAGCTAGATGAGTTTGGTGATTGTTGGAGTGTTGATATGATTTCAGATTAAGGTGGAGCGTTGTGATTGGTGATATCGCATGTCCATGGAAGTCGGTTGGCTTGTTTGTTTGATGTGATTTCATATCAAGGTAGAGTGTTGTAATTTGTAACATGAAATCACATGGTTTTTGAAGACGGCATAAGATTTGGCGATCGGTGACTCGAGATGTAGCTGAAAGAGGCAGAAATGGACACAGCAGGTGTTCAGACGTCTGAAGACATCAGCTCAGACGTCTGAGTTGTCAGGAATTATTTTCCGAGGGTTCGGTCAGACGTCTAACCATTCGGGTCATACGACTGAGCCGATATGGGCCTGTTTTTTGACCTGGTTTTCTGCAGCATATCTTTTGGAGAATTTTGAGGGGACAAATTGGGTATTTGCCTAGGTCCTCTGTTCTCCTATATAAAGAGCTTTCAGAATTGAATTAGGGTATGACCGAATTGAGGGTTTGAGAGGCTGTGTGTCTCCAGGGCTTTTGCCCTGGAGAGGAAGTTTAGGAATTGAGGGCAGAGAGAAGCTATTCCTATTGGTGCCTCCAGTTGATCCAAGGGTTTGTCGTCGTTCTTCATTGTTCTCCTCCTCCAACAAGAGTTGTAGTCATCTAGATATTCTTTCTCTTTCTCAATAAGGTTATTGATTCTTGTAGTTTGTTTATTGTTGGTTGTTGAACTAGTGAGTGTAAACAAAATTCGTTTTGAGAATCAATAAAGAGGGTGGTTGGGTGGAATATTTTGTGTTTGCGCGTGTGATTTCATATCTGTGTTTGTTTCCATTAAAATCATCTTTAAGTAATTGGGTGAAGAAGATCCTGGACGATTCCGCAAAGGCGCAGTTTACCATAACAATATCATATAGGTAAATCCAAGCAAACTGATTAACATAGGTAAATCTAAGCATATGTTCATATCTATATATGAAAGCTAGATCTATCAATAAAGAATGGGTGCAAAGCTGTGCATTAACTGATTCAAGCAAAGTTTAACGATATATGGACATAATCATGGGATCTGAAACAATTAGTTCACCTGAGCATGGATAACAATCTCCCCACGGATAGCATACTCATGCTTGGCCACCTGAAATGAAGAAAGCAACCAACTTGTGAACTTGTAGAATATTTGAAAGCTGGTAACAAATAGCGGAGATTACAAAAATAGTTAGGACTGATATATGTAACTTTTGAATGGTTTTTTCCCCTAAACTACTTAATGGCAAGAACATACATGACAAACTATTTATCAGGTGGCATACAATCCACTACATTTCAATTAGAAATAAAAGTTTGATCAGCTAATCTTCAATGAACTAACTCGCTAGGGAACACTTGAACTTCAACGAATTTGTAAATAGTTATCAGGTAGTGAACACTATTCGTCCATCCAGCACATTGCAATCAAAAATTAGGAGAAACCTATCGTATAACAATCAAAACAGACTAAAACTTGTGAATCAAAATCCACCAAAAAAGATTAACAGCACCATTTAAAAATCCCAAAATGATGAAGAGGAATACGTGAAGAGGATTGGCAGAAAAAATCCCAAGATGATGAAGCACCATTTAAAAATTTACGAAGAGGAGGAGTATTGAAAAAATTACAATAGGAGGAGACCTAAAAGAAATCACAAGAACCAGAAAATATCATGGAATTGGAAAACGCATAAATTAAGAAGAAATTACCTGAAGATAAAGCAGGTAACAATTGCTGGCGGAATTAGGGGACTTCATCGTGGATTTATATATATTTACGACTCTAATTAGGTTTTAAAAGAATTTTGGGGAAGAACAATAGTTTATTGTGTCTAGCGGTAAAAAAAGAAAACAAGGCGGCAAAGTAGCCGCGAATCTTAAAATGAAGTCAGTAATTCAGAACAACGTTCAGATTTTCAATTTTTAGTTTACTGAATGCTTTTTTCAGCATTCTTGACTGAAACACTGACTATTATTGAGGTGAAAAGTAACCATATACTGGGAAAAATGACATCATACAAGTTGAGTACAAACAATGATTAAAGTCATGTACAACGTGTGATGGTTCCGAGCATATTGATTTTCAGTGTCCAATAAAAACAATAAAGATTTGGCAACCTAAAAGAAATTTGCAGAGGAATTCAACGTTTTACAAATGACATGGATGATGTACTTAATACAGATTCTAACATGGATAATATCCTTACTCTTATGCCGTTACTTTTAGCTTCCACAATCTTGAGAGTTGCATGACTAGCCAATTAACGAGCATGTGCATCAATACCAATTATGCTCTTAATTAGTGACTGTAAACCATACCAAATTTGGAAAATACACTGTTTTTCAAATATCACGTATCAGAAATAACCATTTATCTACTGTAAGTGTTTTTAAATTAGTTCTTTTTTGCTTGGTATTTAATAGGTGAATCAAAACACACACACACGCACACACACTCTTGTTTCTATAAATTCCATAGCTGAAATTAAAACATGGAGAAGATACGAAGTTAGATGGCTTAGTTACCCAATTGAAAAAGATTTGCAGTTAAGTTGATTACCTTGAAGTCATCTGTAAAGCAGTGCTTAATATCATTAGCTGGAACTAACAATTGTGAGTGACACTCTAACATGAAGTGGATTTGTAGCCAGTCTGCCTATTCAAGCCCATATAATCCTAGGCTAAAAATGGATGGTGGGTTAATTCAATGTGATGATAACAAACACATATAGTGGACAAGCTATCTTTCATAAATAAATGAAGGATAAACATAAGTTCTCTCGTATCGTTACATTAATGTTTACTTCTTGAATTTTTTAATATTGGTAGCAGATCTGAATCGGCCAGCAACCATAAAGTCCTCTCTTTATTATGGACGAACAAGACTGGTTACTTGTCTTTTAAATGCAGTTCATATTGGTCATGATTGCAGTTTAAAAAACAATCAAATTCAATGTCTAAACTAATTAAGATCCTGTTGTTTTATTAATCATCCTTAACAAGAACAGATCTTTTCCGTCCCTGCATTTTTTTAATTAGTTGCACTATCATGTTTCTGAATATTTACATGATAGAACGAAGCTGTTTGACTGTCATCTAGTTTAAACATAGAAAATTTTATACATATCATCAAAAGTTACTGAAATGTGCATCATTACATCTAACCGATCAAAACATCATACTATATTAATATGAACTACATAAAACTACACTATTTTCATGTGTCACTGCAAGGATTTATGGAGAAAAATATTACCTTAAGTGTAAGATATTGTTTAAAGGTCCAACCATGGTTAGCTTTTGCACTTCCTGTTAAATAAATGAAACAAATGATAAGTTCACAATACTAAATAATTAGTACATAAAAAATAAATAGCAACAATGTATACAATTTGACATCTTTTTAGTAATACAGGGAACAAATGTATAATGATAGATTTAAGATTGCACTAATATACTATAGCCCACAAACTATTCTGAATTGTGGACAGTTCAATGTCAAAAATAAAATGAATTTTAATTGTTTGAAATTTTACTAGCCCACTAGAAAGCTCACAATTAAAAGCAGGCATTCTTTAGGATACGAACTACCCTATTTACAAGTTTTTTAAGCTTTCTCCCGCTATTATATTGCAGGCAACCAACGAATGGATTATGCAACATACCCATCAGAAAAAGAAAAACTATATTCACTGAATATGATCATTAATCAAAACCATACAATCAAAATCATAAATCCTTATATAATCAACTTTAATGCTACAACAACCAATGAATGATACATTGCTGAAACAAGATTCAAGTAAAAGACTCCTTTTTCCTTGCTAAAAATACCTCTGTTCTTGAAATGACTTATCACGGAAATCATATTCGTGGCTAAAATAATATCTTAGATACACAATTAGATTCAAGGAAAATCAATATGCATCAGCTACTTATGTTTCAACAAAGTGAGCAGTTGAAATTTGAAAATATGTACTTATGTCTCTCTCTTTATAAGTGAAATATTATTAGGACAAAAATACGCATATTAGACAATGTTGAGTGAACTGTATAAAACAACAAGTCTAACCTAAAATTATTAGAAGTCTACGTTGTTATGGGTGCCTATGTTACACTCGTCATTTAGACAGTCACAAGGCAAAATGTTTGTTTACTTTTGAAAACTGTTGTGTCTTTAAAATTAATATTGTCAGATTATTTTAGTATACAATATGGAACTAAATTCTTACATTAAAAGATTGCAGAGAAGATATATAATACCTCAGTGGTTAAAGATGAAGGGAGTTTTAACTTGGGGCTTCTGATGGTGCGTTGAAGTGATTCAGGACAAGGTAAAATAAGGCAGTAATGAGACCCGGAAGCAAACTTGAATGAAATAGTATGGTATACGTGAAAGGACTCCTTTTTTCCCTGAAACAAACAAAAGCACAATGAAAATACGGGTCAGAACAAACATAAACAGCACCATCAAAACAACTCTTCATACACCATAATATTTATACAAACTCACTAAATAGAAACAATCCTAAAATAACTAAGAAGTTGCAATAAACAAGATATGCAGATCCTCATCTCAAATCTGCATAACACTAACCAAAATCATCATCTTCAAAATGCCAAAACCAAATTGGATGCCAGAAAACAGACAATCCAAAGGAGAGCGTAATATGAAATCCGGCTTCGATTTGTCATCAACATGCAGCAGCAACATACCGGAAACCTCATCATCGCAATACGTCGACAAGTAATAGATTATCTGAGTTCAACAGCTACTAGACAGTTGAAACACTAAGCACTAACGTAAAGTAATCCAATCGCGACTGTATGATCGACAAACTAGTCTCCGTTCTCTTGGATAGAGACATCAATTCCATACATAGCATATGCTATCATCTGATACAAGAATACCAGGTAGAAACTGATATGCTTAAAGGTAAACGCATACCCTGACCAGAAACTGACCATGAGATAAATAAAGGACCAGTAGTCTACTTCCTCAACGCAATAACAAGTAAACCACACTAGTATAGTGCATAAACAAAAGGACCATGTAACAAACTAGAAATTTTAATGTTTAAAATGCAAATTAAATTAAAGTTCAAATTAAATTAAGTATTTATATGTGGTATTTTGTCTATTTTGAACAATATTTGAATAAACCATTTACGTGATTTCAACATTTTAAATAAAATCTACCTTTCTAATCTTTAACTTTAGAATTCCTTTGTTGAAATGAACGTTATGTGAAACAAGAAGTTATTACCGTAGTCATTTGGTAATTTAATTTAAAGAATGAATTATTTTGATATTGATCTCATAATTTGGTTAAGAAAGGAATGCATGCTCAATTTTAAGAATCACATTTATAACTTGGACATTTCTTTATTTTGAACAAAGTATTCACTTTTTAAATTAAACGAAATATGTGAATATAAGCTTAGACATTGAGCTAAAATTCACGGTATTATAATAAAAGAAAAAAAATTTAAACTTTGAAAATAAATGATTGAATTATTTTAATATTGATTTTTCAAAATTCGGTTTGCAAAGAAAATATATGAAATCCAATTTATAACTTGGATATTGGTGAAGCATTCACTCCTAGAATAAACGGCACTTGTAAATAAGAGTTAAACATCTTTGCCAGAATTAGTGACAGTACATATTTTGAACGTAACGGTGGAATTAAAGCATGTAATTTAATTAATTGGACAAGGAATTTTGTGTAGTAAAATATCGTCAAAACCATCAAAACATAAATGGTACAATAAACGTTAGATAAATTTCCAAATATAGGTTTTATTTTAATTAGTGATTTATTTTGTTGCAAACAAACCGCTGAAATGGTGTTATTTATAACGCAGTTAATGTAGTAGAAACAAGGAATGAAGTTGAAATATAGTGGTAAGGCATAAATGGAAGGAAGAGATAAATTGTGCATATTCTGTGTTACCGTTGAATTTAGTTACGGTTAAATTTACAATGTTGATCGTCAGTCCATGGGTTAGCCTAGTGTTCACACATCGTACATTAGGAATGAATCAAAATTTTCCTCTTTTAAAGAGATGTTGCGCACGAACAAGAATATATCTGAGAATAAAATTTGCATTACAAACAATTTATTGATTTTAAAATAAAGAGATTTAGTTACGTGAAGAGAAAAATATCATTGAGATTTAGTCGAGACCGTTGAATGTAAACGACAAGACACGATGATCAATTTCAGAATTCAACGGTTGAAAGGCGTTCAACATAAATGGAAAATAATTAAAACATAATATATATATATATATATATATATATGGCTAAATAAATTCATATATTTTGCGGTTGGACTGATAACGTAGAAATAACAAAAACAACGCTGCTTATATTTTGCGTAAGGTTCGCACACACACCGTTCATAAGGAAACAAATCAAGTAATTCTTTAAAATAGATTTGTCACAACAATACCTAAAATAAAATCTGGTCTAAGATATTATGGCAGACCAAAATCTTACTATATCAATTCCAATATTTTATAACAGTAACCCAAAGATTTTGAACAGTGTAGGGACAGATAATCCAATGTTATATGCAATAAACAATTCACATGGCAGAAATAAAAGGAGCTCCACCCTGTTAGTACGTAACACACTTTCTCTCTTTTGTTCTCTGCCCATCTTCTTCTCCTTCTACTCATTTTCTTCTGCTCATTTTTAACGTACGAAAAAAAGAAAAAAAGAGAACAACAAATCAAAGTTTTGTGACTGGAACTGGAAAGCTCGCAACCCTCTCCTGTCTTATCTTCATAAACCCGTCCACCCTCCTCTTCAATCTCCACTGCCACTTCTTCAATACAAATGGTCGGCCATCTCCTCTTAGTCTCCCCGCAAGCTTCTCTACACCTGATGCACCTAGTTCGCCACCAGTCCCACCTCACCGCCTTCTCCGTCCAGTCACCAAAACGCCAGTCCGCACAACCATCTTCACTCACGCTACCTTGGCCTCCCTGTTGCCGAACTCAGACACTACCACCTTGGCCCTCTTCCATACATTCTCCCCTTCCCGCCGGCACACCACACCACCGCTTCACTGAAACCGCGACTCTGCACTTTCCCCTCCGCTTCAAACAGCCAACAAGCATTCTCATGCAGTCGCTTAGCTCCACCAACCCATACGAGAGCCACCCTACTCTCTATCCCTGCTTACTTACTTCAACCAGCACCATTCTCACTCAAAGCCTCTTACAACCACCCAGCACCTCCGCAAACCCTTTTACCCGCATGCAAGTCTTCATCACCACTGACCTCTAGCCAAGCCTCAACACCCTGCGTAGATCACTATAATCACTAACCCTTCACTAACTGCTACACCAACGTTGGTAGCCACCCAAGTCCATCTGACCTTAAGCATGACCTATCCTACCTTTATCCGCCCATGAATGTTGCTCTCTTTCCACCCTCCAAACCTTTTCCCACCACCTTCTCTCGCTAACTTACCTCGTCAGCTCGACCCGGGTACTACCCGACACGCAGATTCGTTCAGCGCATCCCCATCTGATGGAGAAGCCTCAGCCTTCCTCTTGCGATGGAGAGTTAAGCACACAAAGTGTTGTAAAGTGTATACATGCGTTGATGGGTGCGCGGCATTCATGAAGATTGTATGAGGTGATCCGAGACCTGCTCATAGTAGATACGAGGTGTTAACGGTGAAGATCGGGAAGCGATATTTGGTGAGAACATTTATTTGAAAATTTATTTTCAAATAGTAAATCATGGCAAGTGCTTAGTTATAATTAGTTATAATTATAATTATTTGATATTGAAATGGCTGCTATTGTTTGTGATGGATGTTTATAGCTAGATCACACCAAACACAAAGCGTTACTCAATGAGACGCTTGCGCACAAATTTGATGGTTGTTGAATTTTGATGAATGGACTAATACTCATATGGATTGATGTTGTTGTATCACACATCATAGTGTGGAGTATATGGGTATTCCATTAAAATCTCCTCCTCATGTGCATAGAAATTTTATTAAATAAATAAATAAACAAAAGTTAACTCTTGAGGGAAAAAAAAATCATCATGAATAATTAAACTATCTTCCATAAGCATGAAATGATTTTGGCTATATCCTAAAATTGTTTGATTTCGAGTTGTATGTAAATGCTTAGTTCATAACCATCTTTAAGCTATATAAAAAAAAGTTGATTTTTGAGCTATAATTGTTTATGTGAATGATTAGCTATTCGAAAATTATTTATTTAAAGAAAACTTAATTTAAGCATGTAGTAAACAAGTTTATCAATACATTGGTTCCATAAATTTTATTTAATACATTGGTTTCAATAATTTTAAAGTAAACAAGTTTAGTACATGGATTTCATTAACTTTTAAAATAAACAAGTTTCATGCATTGGTTGCGTTAATTTTAAAGAAACAAGTCTAATACCTTGGTTCCATTATTTAAAGATCATTTGCAAGTTTAAACGATTTAACAAATTGGGTAGCATTTAATTTAGCTTCCAAGGAAATTTCATTAGTTGTTTAATGAAACTATGTGAACTTTACTATGACCTTAAAGAAGATTTAACAATTTATGTTTAAACCATTAGCGAATATATCCATACAAATGACATTTCTTCCAATAATAATATTTATACCCGAACGTTCTAGGGTGACAGAGAGGATAGTGTCAAAGGCTTGGGTTTGGAAAATATAGTTTCCTGCTCTCCCTGACTATCCCTAACTGATCCGACGAACGGGATGGTCAATTTAAAATCGGATTTGAAATATAATTCAACCCATTTGAACTTTTGAAATTTTGATGAATCATTTTTCAATGATTTGAACTTTGGAAAGAATTTGAACCTATATGGGATAAATGTTTATTCTATAACACTTTTGCATTTCCATAACATAATTTAGTTTGAAATTTATGGACCCAAGAATTCAAACTATAAAGGATTTGAAATATTTTGAAAGATTTTGGTGAGTTAAATAAATCCAAAATTTAGATTTGGAAATGAAAATGAGTAAAGAAATCTTGGGTATGGGATGTATAAAAGGGCAATTAAGACGGTAGTGAGATTTAAAGAATTTGAAATAATCCAACTTTATCATAAACAACTTGATAAACATTGGGAAGGAGATTTGGATTGAAACCAGTATAGTCCATAGCTTGTTTTAAAATACGCTTATTACTTGGAAAGACCGGGATCAGACTTAAGTCTGAAAACCATTCCAAGTGGTAATACGACGTTATTGAAGACTTGGAAGTGATAAATGAAGACCAGGAATTTTTGGATTATTCGGATGGATTGACATTTATGTCTCGAATCAGGCCGTACACCTGAAACGCGGTTATAAATGGCATGAGGTATGAATATATTCGAGGATTTTCGGATTTTGTTCCGTTCAGACCCATAATGGACTTGTATGGATTGTGTGTCTGGCATTGTAATTTGGCCACGTAGCACTGATTCCTGTGAATATATATCGGATTTGTGGCAATTAATTATTCCTGTCTCTAAGTTACGTTCTTAGAGGTTATGTATTGATTTGAATCAGTGACATGTGGAAGATTGACAATGTGGCATACTCAAGTCATGGAATGAGTTAATGATGATCAAAGCACGGCTTAAATAAGCTAAGCTTTGTGTGTACCGTGACATCGACAAGCCTCACACCCCGGATGATGAGAAATTGGCGGTTAGGTTGTTGACATATATATACATGATTTTGTGATTGATAGCTGCGGCGGAGGTACCTCTTTTGAATTTTGGGAGTAGGGTATGTTTGGGGGTCTATTGTCTGGACGAAAACGGTTGATCTACCTCGCGATTTGTAGTTGGTGTCCGAAGTCTAGACGAAAAAGCCGTGTTACACTTCGTTTGTACTCTGATTGATCTTTCGTGCCAGGAATCATCAAGTTGGAAACCCAATCTCCAATACGCGCCCGCGGTTTTGTTTGTACAAATATATATATGGCAACATAGTAGGATGGGGTACTATGCCGTCTAAGATAGATACATTTACTGTAACAACCCGTATTTCGATAACATGATTAAGACGAGAATCAAGGCAGAATTTAATTTTAAATTCTGAATCAGGTGAAACGGGCTATGCCATTGCGTTCGTCTCGGAAAAATACGCGAAATAGAGTCCGAGTTTTCGAAAATCGAAGTCCGTATGACCAAGATATGGCCTCGCGAAGTTTCACGAAAAATTCCCAAATTAAAGGATATTTAATTAAGTGAAATGGGTTGCGCAGAGAAATATATATATATTGATATATATATATATATATATATATATATATATAATTGAAAATTAAATAAATAAATATG
The DNA here is from genome assembly GCA_030737875.1 of Allium sativum. Taxonomy (NCBI): domain Eukaryota; kingdom Viridiplantae; phylum Streptophyta; class Magnoliopsida; order Asparagales; family Amaryllidaceae; genus Allium; species Allium sativum. The sequence goes on from CM060912.1 coordinate 9,780,977, forward strand.
CAAAAATGTTCAAAACAGCGAATTGGGAGAGGGGAATAACCGAACCGGCCGATTTTTGAGGTCGACCCGAGCTCGCTGGGTCGACTAGGGGTTAATCCAGGATGTTTGGCTGTCAACCCGTGGGCCGATTCGCTCAAATGCAGATTTTGCATTTGGATGGTTCTCATGGTTCATCTTTAATCTAAAGGCTCTAGATGGTTCCTACACTTGACTTTTCCCCAAGACATACTTTGGTGGCTTGGATTGAATCTAGGTTTAATCCTATGGCCTAAAACACTTGCCTAATCTATAAATAAGCCCCTAACCTACCCCTAAACCCTCATTATTCATTCATGCAACTAAACTATGACAAAATTGCTACTCTCATGGCCTCCACTCAACTATCCTAGCCTCCACTTCATTTCTATGAGAGGTTTCATGATCATGAGAGTATTAGAGAGTCCCTATGTTAGTATGAGAGCTTCTCAAGTTGATTTCAAGGCAAAAGCTTTGATCTTTGTTCATAAAGATGGTATTTTTGTTGATTTGGAGTGTTCATCTTTGGGTTTTTGGGTGATGGCATGCATAGGCTTCATCATAATCTTTGTTTTGCATTTCGATTTGTGCCTTCATAGCTATGTAAGCCCTTCCCTACTCTTAGATATTAACTATGAAGTTAAATGTTCATGTTGAAAGTTTGGGTTTGATTAATTAGAATGATGCATGCTATCATGTTATGCAAGTTTATGAAGTCATTATCTTGATCTTATGAACTAAAAGCCACAACCTTTATGTTGAAATGTTGCATTATGCAACATGAGAATCTTCATAATCATTATGTCAACTTGCTTATGAAGCCATAATCCTTATATGATTATATATGCGAGTTTCTAGCCATCATTCCATGTCTTTTGTCACCATGATTCGCTTATGTACCAAGTTTGGGTTGATGCATGTTTTTGAGGCTTAAGAATGTAACATGCAAGCTAATGAACACATTTGTGCCTCATTTGCCACCATGATTAACTTGTGGCTTAATACCCATTTTTGTCATTCTTTTGCCAAGTCTCTTCTTTTAATCCATCACGTTGTTGCGAACGTATATGCTAGTTTAAAAAGCGTTGGGGTCACATTATGGGGAAACATAATGACATGAATATGACTTGGGTAAATGGGTATAAACATGGCAACATGTAACGTTAAATATGACATGTGTTTATACTTGAAAACATGACTTGAAGTATAACATGGAAGTTGACATGTAAGTATGCATAAAAACATAAGCTTGGGAATTTACCTATTAAGTTAGGTCTACCCATTGGGAATTTACCTATTAAGTTAGGTCTACCCAATTGCTTCAAAACTTGACTATGAACATGACACTAGACTAAACATGAAAGTGGCCAACTCGAGGTTGGGTTGAGTTTGCAACGTAAAACTACCCGGAACCGACCGGCCTAACTAGTAGTTGCAAACAATAGGACCCAATGTGAGAAGTTGGTCATGTTGTGCTTGAACCCGAGGTTAGACCAAGTTGTGGTGTAAAGCTACCCGGAACCGACCGGCTTAACTAGTAACCACAACAAAGTCTAATGTGAGAGGTTGGGGTGCATTAAGTAATTAATGCCACATGATATGGTTAAGTTAATTTGATTAATGACTCTTAACCAAATATGACATGGGTAAATGGGTTAAGTAAATAGGTTAGGCTAATGATACTTAACAAAACATGACAAGGTTGGGTAGGTTAAGTGATTTGATTTGCCTAATGACGCTTAACCATTTTTATACGACTAGTGGATGGGGATTAAGTTAACCAACACTTAATCAATCCAACATGATAATTTGGCAAGGTTAAGTAAGTTTTCTTAATGACACTTAACCATACAAGATGATTAGGGGATGGGGTTAAGTAATTTGCACCTAACTAATCCGACACGGTAATTAGATGGGGTTAAGTAATCCACACTTAACTAATCTAAACACGGTAATTCGATGGGGTTAAGTTAAACACTTAACCAATTTAAACTCGGTAATTCAATGAGGTTAAGTAACCAATACTTAACCAACTTAACGTGATAATTTAATGGGGTTAAGCAACTTATACTTAACCAATTATACATGATGATTTGATGGGGTTAAGTAACTTACACTTAACCAATCTAATACGCGGACCTGATAAGGTTAAGTCACAAGACCTTTTTAGAATATACTTAACCATTGTAGTACGATTAGAGGATGGGGTTAAGTCAACCTATACTTAACCAATCCGACTCGATAATTTGATGGGATTAAGATAATCTATGCTTAATCGATCTAGCAAGATAATCTGATAGGATTAAGGTAAGCTAGTACTTGACCAATTTGACTTGATAGGGTTAAGTCATGAGCCTCTGGGTACACTTAACCAACTTGTGGGACTAAGTCTTGAACTTAAATACTTAGCCAATCTTTGACGTGATTCGTGGGCGGGTTAAGTCATGGACTTGAATGATAACACTTAACCCAATAGACAAACCCTAGCTAGAAGAACTAGGTAGAAAACCGTGGTTAATCAAGGATAACGGGAAAGGAAGCTAAGTGGTAAACCTTAGTTAAGGGTAACTAAGTAATAATTCTTAGCTAAGGACATAGGACTAATTCTCAAAACGATGAGTAACCTGATACGGTAGGTCATCACTTAGTATACGAGGGGGAGCAAGTTATCTGACTTGGATAAAAGCTCCAGCGCACTGGGTGCCGAAGTGGAAGCTTCGGGGGACGTGAGGATATTCTTGGGATCCCTCTGTGGGCTGCCAGGTAATTATACTAGGCCCATGAGAGGTTAAGGTCTGCGTTAGAAGGACCAAGAGTATGCCTTGGTTGCTATGCGAGCAACCTAAAGACTGGGATGGATTAGCGTGGAGTCGACGATTCTTGTTTTTGCCCTGGATAGCGCATCGCCGACTACCTACCATCTTTAGTCAATCGTGTACGTGCGGAAAGGCAGGGAACCCCCAACAGACCATGTGCTTGCTATCGAGTCATGGGTGAGGTTGGCCCGTAGGAAAGTGGGCTATAGTAGGGCCGTGGAGTGGTTCTTATACATGATTTTTCTTGGATTGCCTTTCAGTAGTTGAGGGAGGGGTCACGTGGGACCATAGCCACGGGTACAAAAACAGACCTTGATATCTGCATCGGCAGACGATTTAAAGCTCCCGACCGAGTTCCGTATTTCTTGATTTGCCCTGGCACGGAACTCGGATGGCACATTGGAGAACATGTGCATCTAGACATGGAAAACGATTCACGATACATACGTGGGATCAAGGGCGCGGTTGACGGGTGGCGTAATCCCTAGTGGTCCTAGGTGGCCAAAACCCAAACCGAGACACGGAAACGTTCATTAGGTAGCATAATCCCTAGCGGTCCTAGGTGGCATAAATCCTAAGTGGACGCGCGATAGTTCATGGTAAGGAAACACAACTAGATCAAGGGTTGCAGTCCAAAACAACTTCAAGGATAAACCGTTTACATGGGAAAGCCCGTACAGCCTACGGCAAAGGACTGAACTTATACATGGAAAGAAACATATGAGCTGAGTAACCTATATATGCGGCATATTAGGTTGACATGGACCATTACACGACTTTTGAGTAAGGGTCATTCACGGATAACACGTAATACAGTTGGGGTACTAGTACGGTAGGTGCAGAGCAGATATACAGGATAGATGCCATGGGATGTTATACGCGATAGATATCTTGGGATATTATACTTGATAGAAACCTGACAATGTGATACCTTGTTTTATCTTGACACCGTAGTTTATCACGACACCCTAGTTTATCTGAGTTCAGTAGTTCATCCTGTTATTTTGATTTAGCTTATCTATCTTGTTATCATGCTTATGTTCATCTCAGTTTCTCATGTCAGTTAACTTTACTAGTTTTTATACTAATAGTAGATAGGGCTTACTCAGTCTTTTTGACTGACCCGTTTTGTTTCGCCTCTTTTCTTCTGTTTCCCCCCCCCCCCCCAGGTTACAGGGAGGAAACACTGCTGTTTAGTTCGGACTTCTTCTGCTTGAAGGTCATCATGGATGGCTTGGACTTTTCCTGGCTATGGCTACTTTACTGTTTTTATTTGGGGAATAATTTATGAAAAAGTCTTTATGCTTCTTTACTATTGCAAGACAGGTTTTGATGTACTCTGATGTAAAAGGCTTTAGACCTTATGTATTCATGTTTATGAAAGTTCGATTTTACTTCCGCTATTTTATATGTTCTGTCTTGTGATATTTCTGAGCATGTTTACCAATAATGCCCCTCTAAAGCTAGTGCATTCCTTTGCGAGTGACCCTAGCGGAGGCGGGGTGTTACATTTACTTTCAAAATTGTCTTTCACACTATGCACCAATAATAATATGAAAGAGGATTTTCACGTATGAAGGCATGTTTGGTTATCATAAGGTAAAACTCGCCCATCTGGTGTGCGTTTGCATTGTGTGATGTGGGACGAGCTTATGATAGGTTCATTTTCAAAAAGTCATTGCGATTTTATATGCACGGGTAAACCGTTCCGTATTAGCGGCGTGGTCCGGTGAATTTCCCAACTTTAAAATAAACCTAATGAAAATAACTGCTTTATGTTCTCACACCAGTCCCATGACTGACCTGGAGTTTATTATTCCCTTTCTAAACTCTGGGTGCCCACAAATTTCCGACACGGGCAGCTAGTTGTTTAGTTTTACAGTTATAGACCCTTGGAGCAAGGTTTGGAGCGCCCTTGCTTGCGAGTCATAGCACGAACGTGGTTGGAGCTTCGAGCTAGAGTTGGATCTTCCGCCATATCACCTTGAGTCTTCCGCTGAGAGTATATTTATTTCTTCCGCTGTATATGTTGTAACTCTGATATTCCATGTAACTCTGATGTAAAATTTGTTTTATAAATGAAAAGTTCTGTTATTTTGTTCAATGTATGTCAGTACCCATAAGAATCCGCCTTTGTGAACGGTTTAAGTTGGTTTAATTACCGGCGAAAACAGGGAAGAAAGACGGGTCGTTATAAAGTGGTATCAGAGCTTTGGTTATTCGAAGCTACGGGGTATGACATATGTTGAACAAATGATAGAACTCATCAGAGTTATAATATCTCATTAGAGATAGGGTTAGGAACACCCTAGAATGAGATCCCGGAATATTTCGTTGAGAGAGCGTATTTTGGAACTAAGTAAATGGCTTTGAAAAACATAATTATTTTGAAATACTACTTTTAATAAGAATTTTCGAGTATATTATTCGACGTCGCAATTGGACTATTAGTATAGATGAAGGCTTTGAATATATGTAGGGCCCGCGTATGTACAAAGTCTTATATGTATACTAAATAGATATAGAATCACACCCTAGTCGCTTGAGGATAGTTCTGTTGATTGATCGATCATCATCAGACATTTATTTTCGAGTTTCGAATGTGGGATGACTATATGATTCTGATTGAAACGTTGAGTAATACTATAGACAAATGTTTGGATAAATTTTAGTAAATCATCTTGATAAAATAATTTGAACGCGAACTGTTAAGCATAAATCGAACTATTTGTCAATAAATGAAAAGATGTATTTTAGAAGAAAATCTCACCATAGTTCGAATTTTTGACAAGGGAAGTTAATCAAAGAGTAACAAATATCTAAGTGGGGGAGAAACTACTCTTCCCTATTGAAATTGTATGGAATTATTTAACAAATAATCGTTATAATGCAAATATTGAAGTAAGAGATAAAGCACCCTAATTGAACTATCTATAATCATATCCTTAGGTGCGCTCGACTTTCCTATCTTGGCCTAGTTAGTTCCATCGTTTAAATTCGAACCTTTCATGCTATTGGTGCTTGTTGATATTGAACTTTTATTTGTGCATCCCAACTTGACTTGAACACATGGAATTTGACTTGCTTCATGCATATATATAACTCTTCGTGCCACGAAACCAAGATCTGATTTGAATTAAGAAAATTTGATTTGTCCAAAACCTTATGAGCCTTGCATTGAAATGGTATAAATATAGGATTTAACTTATGTAAGGAAAATTAGAGTTGGCTAATATTTGAAATTATCATTTTAGAGAAATTGTTTAAAATGTGCATACAATAAATCAGATTAGCATGGCGAAAGTGTGATGGTACTTTGAAGTAAAAATGCTTTAAGTGACTTTTTCGAGCAGTCGAATAATGAAGATTTTCCCAAACAATATTCGATATTTGAAATAAAGATGGATAAAAAAATCAGCTTGTGTATTAAAAGAACGTTTGAATTGAATGAAAGACTCGAAATGTTTCAACGACATAAGTGCATGGAAATTTTATTTGATTCCCGACCATTTTGGATATGGATTATAAAATGCTTATAATAAACAGTGGTTTCGACGACTAGAATCCCGATATTTTGGAACAACAAATATTCGGAAATTATGATTGCAAAATGATTTACAACTTCGGGGCATGAAATGATTTGGCCTGTCGAGTAACCCGTGACAAAACTAAGGTGAGATTATATTTTTTGTATGGGGTGATACTTAGTAGCCCGTCATGTGGGAAGACTTCTCGAACTAATATTAAAATATAGTTAATTTGAATGCATTATAATGATGAAATTTTGATTTTGAAATCCCGAAGTGAAGTATGATTTTTTATTTCAATGATTTGAGATAAAACGGGATTCTAAGTCCAAGAAATCATTTAGAGGTTTCCAAAATTTAAAATAACACCTTAATTTAACTTATCCAATTATTCATTTATCTATTAAACCACTATATTTACATTGTACTTCAAGTTCTTTTACTTGTATTAGTTTACTATTTTATTATATTACCTATTTTCTACCAAATTTCTAAATTTCTATAACTTTAAGGCTATCTTATATTAAACCCTTGAATTTGTTAAACCTATTTTTAATAAAGATTACATACTTCAAAATAACTTTACTGTTTCAAAACTATTTTACAACTCTCCTTTTCGAGGACGAAAAGCTTTAAGTGGGGGAGGCTGTAACGAACTAGAAATTTTAATGTTTGAAATGCAGTTTAAATTAAAGTTCAAATTAAATTAAGTATTTATATGTGGTATTTTATCTATTTTGAACAATATTTGAATAAACCATTTACGTGATTTCAACATTTTAAATAAAATCTACCTTTCTAATCTTTAACTTTAGAATTCCTTTGTTGAAATGAACGTTATGTGAAACAAGAAGTTATTACCGTAGTCATTTGGTAATTTAATTTAAAGAATGAATTATTTTGATATTGATCTCATAATTTGGTTAAGAAAGGAATGCATGCTCATATTTAAGAATCACATTTATAACTTGGACATTTCTTTATTTTGAACAAAGTATTTAGTTTTTAAATTAAACGACATATGTGAATATAAGCTTAGACATTGAGCTAAAATTCACGGTATTATAATAAAAGAAAAAAATTTAAACTTTGAAAATAAATGATTGAATTATTTTAATATTGATTTTTCATAGTTTGGTTTGCAAAGAAAATATATGAAATCCAATTTATAACTTGGATATTGGTGAAGCATTCACTCCTAGAATAAACGGAACTAGTAAATAAAAGTTAAACATCTTTGCCAGAATTAATGAATTTGAACGTAACGATGGAATTAAAGCATGCAATTTAATTAATTGAACAAGGAATTTTGTGTAGTAAAATATCGTCAAAACCATCAAAACATAAATGGTACAATAAACGTTAGATAAATTTCCAAATATAGGTTTTATTTTAATTAGTGATTTATTTTGTTGCAAACAAACCGCTGAAACGGTGTTATTTATAACCCAATTAATGTAGTAGAAACAAGGAATGAAATTGAAATATAGTGGTAAGACATAAATGGAAGGAAGAGATAAATTGTGCATATTATGCGTTACCGTTGAATTTAGTTACGGTTAAATTTACAATGCTGATCGTCAGTCCATGGGTTAGCCTAGCGTTCACACATCGTACATTAGGAATGAATCAAAATTTTCCTCTTTTAAAGAGATATTGCGCAAGAAGAATATATCTGAAAATAAAATTTGCATTACAAACAATTTATTGATTTTAAAATAAAAAGATTTAGTTACGTGAAGAGAAAAATATCATTGAGATTTAGTCGAGACCGTTGAATGTAAACGAAAAGACGCGATGATCAATTTCAGAATTCAACGGTTGAAAGGCATTCAACATAAATGAAAAATAATGAAAATATAATAATATATATATATGGCTAAATAAATTCATGTATTTTGCGGTTGAACTGATAACGTAGAAATAACAAAAACAACGCTGCTTATATTTTGCGTAAGGTTCGCACACACACCGTTCGTAAGGAAACAAATCAAGTCATCCTTTAAAATAGATTTGTCACAACAATATCTGAAATAAAATCTGGTCTAAGATATTATGGCAGACCAAAATCTTACCATATCAATTCAAATATTTTATAACAGTAACCCAAAGATTTTGAACAGTGTAGGGACAGATAATCCAATGTTATATGCAATAAACAATTCACATGGCAGAAATAAAAGGAGCTCCACCCTGTTAGTACGTAACACACTTTCTCTCTTTTGTTCTCTGGGCATCTTCTTCTCCTTCTACTCATTTTCTTCTGCTTATTTTTAACATACGAAAAAAAAAGAGAACAACTAATCAAAGTTTTGTGACTGGAACTGGAAAGCTCGCAACCCTCTCCTGTCTTGTCTTCATAAACCCGTCCACCCTCCTCTTCAATCTCCACTGCCACTTCTTCAATACAAATCGTCTGCCATCTCCTCTTAGTCTCCCCATAAGCTTTTCCACACCTGATGCACCTAGTTCGCCACCAGTCCCACCTCACCGCCTTCTCCGTCCAGTCACCAAAACGCCAGCCCGCACCACCATCTTCAATCACGCTACCTTGGCCTCCCTGTCGCCGAACTCAAACACTACCGCCTTGGCCCTCTTCCATACATTCTCCCCTTTCCGCCGGCACACCACACGACCGCTTCACTGAAACCGCGACTCTGCACTTTCCCCTCCGCTTCAAACAGCCAACAAGCATTCTCATGCAGTCTCTTAGCTCCACCAACCCATACGAGACCCACCCTACTCTCTATCCCTGCTTACTTACTTCAACCAGTACCATTCTCACTCAAAGCCGCTTACAACCACCCAGCACCTCCGCAAACCCTTTTACCTGCATGCAAGTCTTCATCACCACTGACCTCTAGCCAAGCCTCAACACCCTGCGTAGATCACAATAATCACTACCCCTTCACTAACTGCTACACCAACGTCGGTAGCCACCCAAGTCCATCTGACCTTAAGCATGACCTTTCCTACCTTTATCCGCCCATGAATGTTGCTCTCTTTCCACCCTCTAAACCTTTTCCCACCACCTTCTCTCGCTAACTTACCTTGTCAGCTCGACCCGGGTTCTACCCGACACGCAGATTCGTTCAGCGCATCCCCATTTGGTGGAGAAGCCTCAGCCTTCCTCTTGCAATGGAGAGTTAAGCACACAAAGTGTTGTAAAGTGTATACATGCGTTGATGGGTGCGCGACATTCATGAAGATTGTATGAGGTGATCCGAGACCTGCTCATAGTAGATACGAGGTGTTAACGGTGAAGATCGGGAAGCGATATTTGGTGAGAACATTTATTTGAAAATTTATTTTGAAATAGTAAATCATGGCAAGTGCTTAGTTATAATTAGTTATAATTATTTGATATTGAAATGGCTGTTATTGTTTGTGATGGATGTTTATAGCTAGATCACACCAAACACAAAGCGTTACTCAATGAGACGCTTGCGCACAAATTTGATGGTTGTTGAATTTTGATCAATGGACTAGTACTCATATGGATTGATGTTGTTGTATCACACACCATAGTGTGGAGTATATGGGTATTCGATTTAAATCTCCTCCTCATGTGCATAGAAATTTTATTAAATAAATAAATAAACAAAAGTTAACTCTTGAGGAAAAAAAATCATCATGAATAATTAAACTATCTTCCATAAGCATGAAATGATTTTGGCAATATCCTAAAATTGTTTGATTTTGAGTTGTATGTAAATGCTTAGTTCATAACCATCTTTAAGCTATATAAAAAAAAGTTGATTTTTGAGTTATAATTGTTTATGTGAATGATTAGCTATTCGAAAATTATTTATTTAAAGAAAACTTAATTTAAGCATGTAGTAAACAAGTTTATCAATACATTGGTTCCATAAATTTTATTTAATACATTGCATTCAATAATTTTAAAGTAAACAAGTTTAGTACATGGATTTCATTAACTTTTAAAATAAACAAGTTTCATACATTGGTTGCGTTAATTTTAAAGAAAGAAGTCTAATACCTTGGTTCCATTATTTAAAGACCATTTGCAAGTTTAAACGATTTAATAAATTGGGTAGCATTAAATTTAGCTTCCAAGGAAATTTAATTAATTGTTTAATGAAACAATGTGAACTTTACTATGACCTTAAATAAGATTTAACAATTTATGTTTAAACCATTAGCAAATATATCCATACAAATGACATTACTTCCAATAATAATATTTATACCGGAACGTTCTAGGGTGACAGAGAGGATAGTGTCTAAGGCTTGGGTTTGGAAAATATAGTTTCCTGCTCTCCCTGGCTATCCCTAACTGATCCGACGAACGGGATGGTCAATTTAAAATCGGATTTGAAATATAATTCAACCCATTTGAGTTTTGAAATTTTGATGAATCATATTTCAATGATTTGAACTTTGGAAAGAATTTGAACCTATATGGGATAAATGTTTATTCTATAACACTTTTGCATTTCCTTAACATAATTTGTTTGAAATTTACGGACCCAAGAATTCAAACTATAAAGGATTTGAAATATTTTGAAAGATTTTGGTGAGTTAAATAAATCCAAAATTTAGATTTGGAAATGAAAATGAGTAAAGAAATCTTGGGTATGGGATGTATAAAAGGGCAAGGGATGTATAAAAGGGCAATAAGATGGTAGTGAGATTTAAAGAATTTGAAATAATCCAACTTTATCATAAACAACTTGATAAACATTGGGAAGGAGATTTGGATTGAAACCAGTATAGTCCATAGCTTGTTTTAAAATACGCTTATTACTTGGAAAGACCGGGATCAGACTTAAGTCTGAAAACCATTCCAAGTGGTAATACGATGTTATTGAAGACTTGGAAATGATAAAAGAAGACCGGGAATTTTCGGATTATTCGGATGGATTGACATTTATGTCTCGAATCAGGCCGTACACCTGAAACGAGGTTATAAATGGCATGAGGTCTGAATATATTCGAGGATTTTCGGATTTTGTTCCGTTCAGACCCAGAATGGACTTGTATGGATTGTGTGTCTGGCATTGTAATTTGTCCACGTAGCACTGATTCCTGTGAATATATATCGGATTTGTGGCAATTGATTATTCCTATCTCTAAGTTACGTTCTTAGATGTTATGTATTGATTTGAATCAGTGACATGTGGAAGATTGACAATGTGGCATACTCAAGTTATGGAATGAGTTAATGATGATCAAAGCACAGCTTGTTTAAGCTAAGCTTTGTGTGTACCGTGACATCGACAAGCCTCACACCCCGGATGATGAGAAACTGGCGGTTAGGTTGTTGACATATATATACATGATTTTGTGATTGATAGCTGCGGCAGAGGTACATCTTTTGAATTTTGGGAGTAGGGTATGTTCGGGGGTCCGTTGTCTGGACGAAAACCGTTGATCTACCTCGCGATTTGTAGTTGGTGTCCGAAGTCTAGACGAAAAAATGTGTTACACTTCGTTTGTACTCTTATTGATCTTTCGTGCCAGGAATCATCAAGTTGGAAACCCAACCTCCAATACGCGCCCGCGGTTTTGTTTGTACAAATATATATATGGCGACATAGTAGGATGGGGTACTATGCCGTCTAAGATTGATACATTTACTTCCAAAATTGTCTTTCACACTATGCACTAATAATAATATGAAAGAGGATTTTCACGTATGATGGCATGTTTGGTTATCATAAGGTAAAACTCGCCCATCTGGTGTGCGCTTGCATTGTGTGATGTGGGACGATCTTATGATAGCTTCATTTTCAAAAAGTCATTGCGATTTTATATGCACGGGTATTCACATGGAGTAAACCGTTCCGCATTAGCGGCGTGGTCCGGTGAATTTCCCAACTTTAAAATAAACCTAACGAAAATAACTGCTTTATGTTCTCACACCAGTCCCATGACTGACCTGGGGTTTATTGTTCCCTTTCTAAACTCTGGGTGCCCACAAATTTTCGTCATGGGCAGCTAGTTGTTTAGTTTTACAGTTATAGACCCTTGGAGCAAGATTTGGAGCGCCCTTGCTTGCGAGTCATAGCACGAACGTGGTTGGAGCTTCGAGCTAGAGTTGGATCTTCCGCCATATCACCTTGAGTTTTCCGTTGAGAGTATATTTATTTCTTCCGTTGTATATGTTGTAACTCTGAATTCCATGTAACTCTGATGTAACATTTGTATTATAAATGAAAAGTTCTGTTATTTTTTTCGATGTATGTCAGTACCCATAACAATCCGCCTTTGTGAACGGTTTAAGTTGGTTTAATTACCGGCGAAAACCGGGAAGAAAGACGGGTCGTTATAAAGTGGTATCAGAGCTTTGGTTATTCAAAGCTACGGGGAACGACATGTGTTGAACAAATGATAGAACTCATCAGAGTTATAATATCTCATTAGAGATAGGGTTAGGAACGCCCTAGAATGAGATCCCGGAATATTTCGTTGAGATAGCGTATTTTGGAACTAATTAAATGGCTTTGAAAAACATAATTATTTTGAAATACTACTTTTAATAAGAATTTTCGAGTATTTTATTCGACGTCGCAATTGGACTATTATTATAGATGAAGGCTTTGAACATATGTAGGTCCCGCGTATGTACAAAGTCTTATATGTACACTAAATAGATATAGAATCACACCCTAGTCGCTTGAGGATAGTTTTGTTGATTGATCGATCATCATCAGACATTTATTTTCGAGTTTCGAATGTGGGATGACTATATGATTCTGATTGAAACGTCGAGGAATACTATATACAAATGTTTGGATAAATTTTAGTAAACCGTCTTGATAAAATAATTTGAACAGGAACTGTTAAGCGTAAATCGAACTATTTGTCAATAAATGAAAAGATGTATTTTAGAAGAAAATCTCACCATAGTTCGAATTTTTGACAAGGGTAGTTAATCAAAGAGTAACAAATATCTAAGTGGGGGAGAAACTACTCTTCCCTATTGAAATTGTATGGAATTATTTAACGAATAATCGTTATAATGCAAATATTGAAGTAAGAGATAAAGCACCCTAATTGAACTATCTATAATCATATCCTTAGGTGCGCTCGACTTTCCTATCCTGGCCTAGTTAGTTCCATCGTTTAAATTCGAACCTTTCATGCTTTTGGTGATTGTTGATATTGAACTTTTATTTATGCATCCCTACTTGACTTGAACACATGGAATTTGACTTGCTCGATGCATATATATAACTCTTCGTGCCACGAAACCAAGATCTGATTTGAATTAAGAAAATTTGATTTGTCCAAAACCTTATGAGCCTTGCATTAAAATGGTATAAATATAGGATTTAACTTATGTAAGGAAAATTAGAGTTGGCTAATATTTGAAATTATCATTTTAGAGAAATTGTTTAAAATGTGCATACAATAAATCAGAGTAGCATAGCGAAAGCGTGATGGTACTTTGAAGTAAAAATGCTTTAAGTGACTTTTTCGAGAAGTCGAATAATGAAGATTTTCCCAAACAAGATTTGATATTTGAAATAAAGATGGAGAAAAAAATCAACTTGTGTATTAAAAGAATGTTTGAATTGAATGAAAGACTCGAAATGTTTCAACGACATAAGTGCATGGAAATTTTATTTGATTCCCGACCATTTTGGATATGGATTATAAAATGCTTATAATAAACAGTGGTTTCGACGACTAGAATCCCGATATTTTGGAACAACAAATATTTGGAAATTATGATTGTAAAATGATTTACAACTTCGGGATATGAAATGATTTGGCCTGTCGAGTAACCCATGACAAAACTAAGGTGAGATTATATTTTGTGTATGGGGTGATACTTAGTAGCCCGTCATGTAGGAAGACTTCTCGAGCTAATATTAAAATATAGTTGATTTGAATGCATTATAATGATGAAATTTTGGTTTTGAAATCCCGAAGTGAAGTATGATTTTTATTTCAATGATTTGAGATAACACGGGATTTTAAGTCAAAGAAATCATTTAGAGGATTCCAAAATTTAAAATAACACCTTAATTTAACTTATCCATTTATTCATTTATCTATTAAACCACTATATTTACATTGTACTTCAAGTTCTTTTACATGTATTAGTTTACTATTTTATTATATTACCTATTTTCTACCAAGTTTCTAAATTTCTATAACTTTAAGGCCATCTTATATTAAACCCTTGAATTTGTTAAACCTATTTTTAATAAAGATTACATACTTCAAAATAACTTTACTGTTTCAAAACTATTTTACAACTCTCCTTTTCGAGGACGAAAAGCTTTAAGTAGGGGAGGCTGTAACGAACTAGAAATTTTAATGTTTGAAATGCAAATTAAATTAAAGTTCAAATTAAATTAAGTATTTATATGTGGTATTTTGTCTATTTTGAACAATATTTGAATAAACCATTTACGTGATTTCAACATTTTAAATAAAATCTACCTTTCTAATCTTTAACTTTAGAATTCCTTTGTTGAAATGAACGTTATGTGAAACAAGAAGTTATTACCATAGTCATTTGGTAATTTAATTAAAAGAATGAATTATTTTGAAATTGATCTCATAATTTGGTTAAGAAAGGAATGCATGCTCATATTTAAGAATCACATTTATAACTTGGACATTTCTTTATTTTGAACAAAGTATTCACTTTTTAAATTAAACGACATATGTGAATATAAGCTTAGACATTGAGCTAAAATTCACGGTATTATAATAAAAGAAAAAAAAATTAAACTTTGAAAATAAATGATTGAATTATTTTAATATTGATTTTTCATAATTTGGTTTGCAAAGAAAATATATGAAATCCAATTTATAACTTGGATATTGGTGAAGCATTCACTCCTAGAATAAACGGCACTTGTAAATAAAAGTTAAACATCTTTGCCAGAATTAATGACAGTACATATTTTGAACGTAACTGTGGAATTAAAGCATGCAATTTAATTAATTGGACAAGGAATTTTGTGTAGTAAAATATCGTCAAAACCATCAAAACATAAATGGTACAATAAACGTTAGATAAATTTCCAAATATAGGTTTTATTTTAATTAGTGATTTATTTTGTTGCAAACAAACCGCTGAAACGGTGTTATTTATAACGCAGTTAATGTAGTAGAAACATGGAATGAAGTTGAAATATAGTGGTAAGGCATAAATGGACGGAAGCGATAAATTGTGCATATTCTGCATTACCGTTGAATTTAGTTACGGTTAAATTTACAATGTTGATCGTCAGTCCATGGGTTAGCCTAGCGTTCACACATCGTACATTAGGAATGAATCAAAATTTTCCTCTTTTAAAGAGATATTGCGCAAGAAGAAGAATATATCTGAAAATAAAATTTGCATTACAAACAATTTATTGATTTTAAAATAAAGAGATTTAGTTACGTGAAGAGAAAAATATCATTGAGATTTAGTCGAGACCGTTGAATGTAAACGACAAGACACGATGATCAATTTCAGAATTCAACGGTTGAAAGGCGTTCAACATAAATGGAAAATAATGAAAATATAATAATAATAATATATATATGGCTAAATAAATTCATATATTTTGCGGTTGAACTGATAACGTAGAAATAAAAAAAACAACGTTGTTTATATTTTGCGTAAGGTTCGCACACACACCGTTCGTAAGGAAACAAATCAAGTCCTCCTTTAAAATAGATTTGTCACAACAATATCTGAAATAAAATCTAGTCTAAGATATTATGGCAGACCAAAATCTTACCAGATCAATTCAAATATTTTATAATAGTAACCCAAAGATTTTGAACAGTGTGGGGACAAAGAATCCAATGTTATATGCAGTAAACAATTCACAAGGCAGAAATAAAAGGAGCTCCACCCTGTTAGTACGTAACACACTTTCTCTCTTTTGTCGCATCTTCTTCTCCTTCTACTCATTTTCTTCTGCTCATTTTTAACGTACGAAAAAAAAGAGAACAAAAAATCAAAGTTTTGTGACTGGAACTGGAAAGCTCGCAACCCTCTCCTGTATTATCTTCATAAACCCGTCCACCCTCCTCTTCAATCTCCACTGCCACTTCTTCAATACAAATCGTCGGCCATCTCCTCTTAGTCTCCCCGCAAGCTTCTCCACACCTGATGCACCTAGTTCGCCACCAGTCCCACCACACCGCCTTCTCCGTCCAGTCACCAAAACGCCAGCCCGCACCACCATCTTCACTCACGCTACCTTGGCCTCCCTGTTGCCGAACTCAGACACTACCGCCTTGGCCCTCTTCCATACATTCTCCCCTTCCCGCCGGCACACCACACCACCGCTTCACTGAAACCGCGACTCTGCACTTTCCCCTCCGCTTCAAACAGCCAACAAGCATTCTCATGCAGTCGCTTAGCTCCACCAACCCATACGAGAGCCACCCCACTCTCTATCCCTGCTTACTTACTTCAACCAGTACCATTCTCACTCAAAGCCACTTACAACCACCCAGCACCTCCGCAAACCCTTTTACCCACATGCAAGTCTTCACCACCACTGACCTCTAGCCAAGCCTCAACACCCTGCGTAGATCACTACAATCACTACCCCTTCACTAACTGCTACACCAACGTCGGTAGCCACCCAAGTCCATCTGACCTTAAGCATGACCTATCCTACCTTTATCCGCCCATGAATGTTGCTCTCTTTCCACCCTCCAAACCTTTTCCCACCCCCTTCTCTCGCTAACTTACCTCGTCAGCTCGACCCGGGTTCTACCCGACACGCAGATTCGTTCAGCGCATCCCCATCTGGTGGAGAAGCCTCAGCCTTCCTCTTGCGATGGAGAGTTAAGCACACTAAGTGTTGTAAAGTGTATACATGCGTTGATGGGTGCGCGACATTCATGAAGATTGTATGAGGTGATCCGAGACCTTCTCATAGTAGATACGAGGTGTTAACAGTGAAGATCGGGAAGCGATATTTGGTGAGAACATTTATTTGAAAATTTATTTTGAAATAGTAAATCATGGCAATTGCTTAGTTATAATTAGTTATAATTATATTTATTTGATATTGAAGTGGCTGCTATTGTTTGTGATGGATGTTTATAGCTAGATCACACCAAACACAAAGCGTTACTCAATGAGACGCTTGCGCACAAATTTGATGGTTGTTGAATTTTGATCAATGGACTAGTACTCATATGGATTGATGTTGTTGTATCACACACCATAATGTGGAGTATATGGGTATCGATTTAAATCTCCTCCTCATGTGCATAGAAATTTTATTAAACAAATAAATAAACAAAAGTTAACTCTTGAGGGAAAAAAAATCATCATGAATAATTAAACTATCTTCCATAAGCATGAAATGATTTTGGCAATATCCTAAAATTGTTTGATTTTGAGTTGTATGTAAATGCTTAGTTCATAACCATCTTTAAGCTATATAAAAAAAGTTGATTTTTGAGTTATAATTGTTTATGTGAATGATTAGCTATTCGAAAATTGTTTATTTAGAGAAAACTTAATTTAAGCATGTAGTAAACAAGTTTATCAATACATTGGTTCCATAAATTTTATTTAATACATTGCATTCAATAATTTTAAAGTAAACAAGTTTAGTACATGGATTTGATTAACTTTTAAAATAAACAAGTTTCATACATTGGTTGCGTTAATTTTAAAGAAACAAGTCTAATACCTTGGTTCCATTATTTAAAGACCATTTGCAAGTTTAAACGATTTAACAAATTGGGTAGCATTAAATTTAGCTTCCAAGGAAATTTGATTAATTGTTTAATGAAACTACGTGAACTTTACTATGACCTTAAAGAAGATTTAACAAATTATGTTTAAACCATTAGCGAATATATCCATACAAATGACATTTCTTCCAATAATAATATTTATACCGGAACGTTCTAGGGTGAGAGAGAGGATAGTGTCTAAGGCTTGGGTTTGGCAAATATAGTTTCCTGCTGTCCCTGACTATCCCAAACTGATCCGACGAACGGGATGGTCAATTTAAAATCGGATTTGAAATATAGTTCAACCCATTTGAGTTTTGAAATTTTGATGAATCATATTTCAATGATTTGCACTTTGGAAAGATTTTGAACCTATATGGGATAAATGCTTATTCTATAACACTTTTTCATTTCCTTAACATAATTTAGTTTGAAATTTATGGACCCAAGAATTCAAACTATAAAGGATTTGAAATATTTTGAAAGATTTTGGTGAGTTAAATAAATCCAAAATTTAGATTTGGAAATGAAAATGAGTAAAGAAATCTTGGGTATGGGATGTATAAAAGGGCAATTAAAATGGTAGTGAGATTTAAAGAGTTTGAAATAATCCAACTTTATCATAAACAACTTGATAAACATTGGGAAGGAGATTTGGATTGAAACCAGTATAGTCCATAGCTTGTTTTAAAATACGCTTATTACTTGGAAAGACCGGGATCAGACTTAAGTCTGAAAACCATTCCAAGGGGTAATACGATGTTATTGAAGACTTAGTGATAAAAGAAGACCGGGAATTTTTGGATTATTCGGATGGATTGACATTTATGTCTCGAATCAGGCCGTACACCTGAAACGAGGTTATAAATGGTGTGAGGTCTGAATATATTTGAGGATTTTCGGATTTTGTTCCGTTCAGACCCAGAATGGACTTGTATGGATTGTGTGTCTGGCATTGTAATTTGTCCACGTAGCACTGATTCCTGTGAATATATATCGGATTTGTGGCAATTGATTATTCCTATCTCTAAGTTACGTTCTTAGAGGTTATGTATTGATTTGAATCAGTGACATGTGGAAGATTGACAATGTGGCATACTCAAGTTATGGAATGAGTTAATGATGATCAAAGCACAGCTTGTTTAAGCTAAGCTTTATGTGTACCGTGACATCGACAAGCCTCACACCCCGGATGATGAGAAACTAGCGGTTAGGTTGTTGACATATATATACATGATTTTGTGATTGATAGCTGCGGCGGAGGTACCTCTTTTGAATTTTGGGAGTAGGGTATGTTCGGGGGTCCGTTGTCTGGACGAAAACCGTTGATCTACCTCGCGATTTGTAGTTGGTGTCCGAAGTCTGGACGAAAAAGTGTGTTACACTTCGTTTGTACTCTGATTGATCTTTCGTGCCAGGAATCATCAAGTTGGAAACCCAATCTCCAATACGCGCCCGTGGTTTTGTTTGTACAACTATATATATGGCGACATAGTAGGATGGGGTACTATGTCGTCTAAGATTGATACATTTACTTTCAAAATTGTCTTTCACACTATGCAGTAATAATAATATGAAAGAGGATTTTCACGTATGAAGGCATGTTTGGTTATCATAAGGTAAAACTCGCCCATCTGGTGTGCGATTGCATTGTGTGATGTGGGACAAGCTTATGATAGCTTCATTTTCAAAAAGTCATTGCGATTTTATACGCACGGGTATTCACATGGAGTAAACCATTTCGCATTAGCGGCGTGGTCCGGTGAATTTCCCAACTTTAAAATAAACCTAACGAAAATAATTGCTTTATGTTCTCACACCAGTCCCTTGACTGACCTGGAGTTTATTGTTCCCTTTCTAAACTCTGGGTGCCCACAAATTTTCGACATGGGCAGCTATTTGTTTAGTTTTACAGTTATAGACCCTTGGAGCAAGATTTGGAGCTCCCTTGCTTGCGAGTCATAGCACGAACGTGGTTGGACCTTCGAGCTAGAGTTGGATCTTCCGCCATATCACCTTGAGTCTTCCGCTAAGAGTATATTTATTTCTTCCGCTGTATATGTTGTAACTCTGCTATTCCATGTAACTCTGATGTAACATTTGTATTATAAATGAAAAGTTCTGTTATTTTGTTCAATGTATGTCAGTACCTATAACAATCCGCCTTTGTGAACGGTTTAAGTTGGTTTAATTACCGGCGAAAACCGGGAAGAAAGACGGGTCGTTATAAAGTGGTATCAGAGCTTTGGTTATTCAAAGCTACGGGGTACGACATATGTTGAACAAATGATAGAACTCATCAGAGTTATGATATCTCATTAGAGATAGGTTTAGGAACGCCCTAGAATGAGATCCCCGAATATTTCGTTGAGAGAGCGTATTTTGGAACTAAGTAAATGGCTTTGAAAAACATAATTATTTTGAAATACTACTTTTAATAAGAATTTTCGAGTATTTTATTCGACGTCGCAATTGGACTATTAGTATAGATGAAGGCTTTGAATATATGTAGGGCCCGCGTATGTACAAAGTCTTATATGTATACTAAATAGATATAGAATCACACCCTATTCGCTTGAGGATAGTTCTGTTGATTGATCGATCATCATCATACATTTATTTTCGAGTTTCGAATGTGGGATGACTATATGATTCTGATTGAAACGTCGAGGAATACTATGGACAAATAATTGGATAAATTTTAGTAAATCATCTTGATAAACTAATTTTAACAGGAACTGTTAAGCGTAAATCGATCTATTTGTCAATAAATGAAAAGATGTATTTTAGAAGAAAATCTCACCATAGTTCGAATTTTTGACAAGGGTAGTTAATCAAAGAGTAACAAATATCTATGTGGGGGAGAAACTACTCTTCCCTATTGAAATTGTATGGAATTATTTAACGAATAATCGTTATAATGCAAATATTGAAGTAAGAGATAAAGCACCCTAATTGAACTATCTATAATCATATCCTTAGGTGCGCTCGACTTTCCTATCTTGGCCTAGTTAGTTCCATCGTTTAAATTCGAACCTTTCATGCTTTTGGTGCTTGTTGATATTGAACTTTTATTTATGCATCCCTACTTGACTTGAACACATGGAATTTGACTTGCTCGATGCATATATATAACTCTTCGTGCCACGAAACCAAGATCTGATTTGAATTAAGAAAATTTGATTTGTCCAAAACCTTATGAGCCTTGCATTGAAATGGTATAAATATAGGATTTAACTTTTGTAAGGAAAATTAGAGTTGGCTAATATTTGAAATTACGATTTTAGAGAAATTGTTTAAAATGTGCATACAATAAATCAAAGTAGCATGGCGAAAGCGTGATGGTACTTTGAAGTAAAAATGCTTTAAGTGACTTTTTTGAGCAGTCGAACAATGAAGATTTTCCTAAACAAGATTCGATATTTGAAATAAAGATGGAGAAAAAAATCAACTTGTGTATTAAAAGAACGTTTGAATTGAATGAAAGACTCGAAATGTTTCAACGACATAAGTGCATGGAAATTTTATTTGATTCCCGACCATTTTGGATATGGATTATAAAATGCTTATAATAAACAGTGGTTTCGACGACTAGAATCCCGATATTTTGGAACAACAAATATTTGGAAATTATGATTGCAAAATGATTTACAACTTCGGGATATGAAATGATTTGGACTGTCGAGTAACCCATGACAAAACTAAGGTGAGATTATATTTTTGTATGGGGTGATACTTAGTAGCCTGTCATGTGGGAAGACTTCTCGAACTAATATTAAAATATAGTTGATTTGAATGCATTATAATGATGAAATTTTTGTTTTGAAATCCTGAAGTGAAGTATGATTTTTATTTCAATAATTTGAGATAAAACGTTATTCTAAGTCAAAGAAATCATTTAGTGCTTTCCAAAATTTAAAATAACACCTTAATTTAACTTATCCAATTATTCATTTATCTATTAAACCACTATATTTACATTGTACATCAAGTTCTTTTACATGTATTTGTTTACTACTTTATTATATTACCTATTTTCTACCAAGTTTCTAAATTTTTATAACTTTAAGGCTATCTTATATTAAACCCTTGAATTTGTTAAACCTATTTTTAATAAAGATTACATAATTCAAAATAACTTTACTGTTTCAAAACTATTTTACAACTCTCCTTTTCAAGGACGAAAAGCTTTAAGTGGGGGAGGCTGTAACGAACATAAATTTTAAAGTTTGAAAAGCAAATTAAATTAAAGTTCAAATTAAATTAAGTATTTATATGTGGTATTTTGTCTATTTTGAACAATATTTGAATAAACCATTTACGTGATTTCAGCATTTTAAATAAAATCTACCTTTCTAATCTTTAACTTTAGAATTCCTTTGTTAAGATGAACGTTATGTGAAACAAGAAGTTATTACCGTAGTCATTTGGTAATTTAATTTAAAGAGTGAATTATTTTGATATTGATCTCATAATTTGGTTAAGAAAGGAATGCATGCTCATATTTAAGAATCACATTTATAACTTGGACATTTCTTTATTTTGAACAAAGTATTTACTTTGTAAATTAAACGACATATGTGAATATAAGCTTAGACATTGAGCTAAAATTCACGGTATTATAATAAAAGAAAAATATTTAAACTTTGAAAATAAATGATTGAATTATTTTAATATTGATTTTTCATAATTTGGTTTGCAAAGAAAATATATGAAATCCAATTTATAACTTGGATATTGGTGAAGCATTCACTCCTAGAATAAACAGAACTTGTAAATAAAAGTTAAACATCTTTGCCAGAATTAATGACAGTACATATTTTGAACGTAACGGTGGAATTAAAGCATGCAATTTAATTAATTGGACAAGGAATTTTGTGTAGTAAAATATCGTCAAAACCATCAAAACATAAATGGTACAATAAACGTTAGATAAATTTCCAAATATAGGTTTTATTTTAATTAGTGATTTATTTTGTTGCAAACAAACCGCTGAAACGGTGTTATTTATAACGCAGTTAATGTAGTAGAAACAAGGAATGAAGTTGAAATATAGTGGTAAGGCATAAATGGACGGAAGAGATAAATTGTGCATATTCTGTGTTACCGTTGAATTTAGTTACGGTTAAATTTACAATGTTGATCGTCAGCCCATGGGTTAGCCTAGCGTTCACACATCGTACATTAGGAATGAATCAAAATTTTCCTCTTTTAAAGAGATATCGCGCAAGAAGAAGAATATATCTGAAAATAAAATTTGCATTACAGACAATTTATTGATTTTAAAATAAAGAGATTTAGTTACGTGAAGAGAAAAATATCATTGAGATTTAGTCGAGACCGTTGAATGTAAACGACAAGACACGATGATCAATTTCAGAATTCAACGGTTGAAAGGCGTTCAACATAAATGGAAAATAATGAAAATATAATAATAATATACATATATATGGCTAGATAAATTCATATATTTTGTGGTTGATCTGATAACGTAGAAATAACAAAAACAACGCTGTTTATATTTTGCGTAAGGTTCGCACACACAACGTTCGTAAGGAAACAAATCAGGTCCTCCTTTAAAATAGATTTGTCACAACAATATCTAAAATAAAATCTGGTCTAAGATATTATGGCAGACCAAAATATTACCATATCAATTCAAATATTTTATAACAGTAACCCAAAGATTTTGAACAGTGTAGGGACAGAGAATCCAATGTTATATGCAATAAACAATTCACATGGCAAAAATAAAAGGAGCTCCACCCTGTTAGTACGTTACACACTTTCTCTCTTTTGTTCTCTGCGCATCTTCTTCTCCTTCTACTCATTTTGTTCTGCTCATTTTTAACGTACGAAAAAAAAGAGAACAACAAATCAAAGTTTTGTGACTGGAACTGGAAAGCTCGCAACCCTCTCCTGTCTTATCTTCATAAACCCGTCCACCCTCCTCTTCAATCTCCACTGCCACTTCTTCAATACAAATCATCGGCCATCTCCTCTTAGTCTCCCCGCAAGCTTCTCCACACATGATGCACCTAGTTCGCCACTAATCCCACCTCACCGCCTTCTCCGTCCAGTCACCGAAACGCCAGCCCGCACCACCATCTTCACTCAGGCTACCTTGTCCTCCCTGTTGCTGAACTCAGACACTACCGCCTTGGCCCTCTTCCATACATTCTCCCCTTCCCGCCGGCACACCACACCACCGCTTCACTGAAACCGCGACTCTGCACTTTCCCCTCCGCTTCAAACAGCCAACAAGCATTCTCATGCAGTCGCTTAGCTCCACCAACCAATACGAGAGCCACCCCACTCTCTATCCCTGCTTACTTACTTCAACCAGTACCATTCTCACTCAAAGCCGCTTATAACCACCCAGCACCGCCGCAAACCCTTTTACCCGCATGCAAGTCTTCATAACCACTGACCTCTAGTCAAGCCTCAACACCCTGCGTAGATCACTATAATCACTACCCCTTCACTAACTGCTACACCAACGTCGGTAGCCACCCAAGTCCATCTGACCTTAAGCATGACCTATCCTACCTTTATCCGCCCATGAACGTTGCTCTCTTTCCACCCTCCAAACCTTTTCCCACCACCTTCTCTCGCTAACTTACCTCGTCAGCTCGACCCGGGTTCTACCCGACACGCAGATTCGTTCAGCGCATCCCCATCTGGTGGAGAAGCCTCAGCCTTCCTCTTGCGATGGAGAGTTAAGCACACAAAGTGTTGTAAAGTGTATACATGCTTTGATGTGTGCGCGACATTCGTGAAGATTGTGTGAGGTGATCCGAGACCTACTCATAGTAGATACGATGTGTTAACGGTGAAGACCGGGAAGCGATATTTGGTGAGAACATTTATTTGAAAATTTATTTTGAAATAGTAAATCATGGCAAGTGCTTAGTTATAATTATAATTATTTGATATTGAATGGCTGCTATTGTTTGTGATGGATGTTTATAGCTAGATCACACCAAACACAAAGCATTACTCAATGACACGCTTGCGCACAAATTTGATGGTTGTTGAATTTTGATGAATGGACTAGTACTCATATGGATTGATGTTGTTGTATCACACACCATAGTGTGGAGTATATGGGTATTCGATTTAAATCTCCTCTCCATGTGCATAGAAATTTTATTAAATAAATAAATAAACAAAAGTTAACTCTTGAGGGAAAAAAGTCATCATGAATAATTAAACTATCTTCCATAAGCATGAAATGATTTTGGCAATATCCTAAAATTGTTTGATTTTGAGTTGTATGTAAATGCTTAGTTCATAACCATCTTTAAGCTATATAAAAAAAAAGTTGATTTTTGAGTTATAATTGTTTATGTGAATGATTAGCTATTCGAAAATTATTTATTTAAAGAAAACTTAATTTAAGCATGTAGTAAACAAGTTTATCAATACATTGGTTCCATAAATTTTATTTAATACATTGGTTTCAATAATTTTAAAGTAAACAAGTTTAGTACATGGATTTCATTAACTTTTAAAATAAACAAGTTTCATACATTGGTTGCATTAATTTTAATGAAACAAGTCTAATACCTTGGTTCCATTATTTAAAGACCATTTGCAAGATTAAACGATTTAACAAATTGGGTAGCGTTAAATTTAGCTTCCAAGGAAATTTAATTAATTGTTTAATGAATCTATATGAACTTTACTATGACCTTAAAGAAGATTTAACAATTTATGTTTAAACCATTAGCGAATATATCCATACAAATGACATTTCTTCCAATAATAATATTTATACCGGAACGTTCTAAGGTGACAGAGAGGATAGTGTCTAAGGCTTGGGTTTGGAAAATATAGTTTCCTGCTCTCCCTGGCTATCCCTAATTGATCCGACGAACGGGATGGTCAATTTAAAATCGGATTTGAAATATAATTCAACCCATTTGAGTTTTGAAATTTTGATGAATCATATTTCAATGATTTGAACTTTGGGAAGAATTTGAACCTATATGGGATAAATGTTTATTCTATAACACTTTTGCATTTCCTTAACATAATTTAGTTTGAAATTTATGGACCCAAGAATTCAAACTATAAAGGATTTGAAATATTTTGAAAGATTTTGGTGAGTTAAATAAATCCAAAATTTAGATTTGGAAATGAAAATGAGTAAAGAAATCTTGGGTATGGGATGTATAAAAGGGCAATTAAGATGGTAGTGAGATTTAAAGAATTTGAAATAATCCAACTTTATCATAAACAACTTGATAAACATTGGGAAGGAGATTTGGATTGAAACCAGTATAGTCCATAACTTGTTTTAAAATACGCTTATTACTTGGAAAGACCGGGATCGGACTTAAGTCTGAAAACCATTCCAAGTGGTAATACGATGTTATTGAAGACTTGGAAGTGATAAATGAAGACCGGGAATTTTCAGATTATTCGGATGGATTGACATTTATGTCTCGAATCAGGCCGTACACCTGAAACGAGGTTATAAATGGCATGAGGTCTGAATATATTCGAGGATTTTCGGATTTTGTTCCGTTCAGACCCAGAATGGACTTGTATGGATTGTGTGTCTGGCATTGTAATTTGTCCACGTAGCACTGATTCCTGTGAATATATATCGGATTTGTGGCAATTGATTATTCCTATCTCTAAGTTACGTTCTTAGAGGTTATGTATTGATTTGAATCAGTGACATGTGGAAGATTGACAATGTGGCATACTCAAGTTATGGAATGAGTTAATGATGATCAAAGCACAGCTTGTTTAAGCTAAGCTTTGTGTGTACCGTGACATCGACAAGCCTCACACCCCGGATGATGAGAAACTGGCGGTTAGGTTGTTGACATATATATACATGATTTTGTGATTGATAGCTGCGGCAGAGGTACATCTTTTGAATTTCGGGAGTGGAGTATGTTCGGGGGTCCGTTGTTGGACGAAAATCGTTGATCTACCTTGCGATTTGTAGTTGGTGTCCGAAGTCTGGACGAAAAAGTGTGTTACACTTCGTTTGTACTCTGATTGATCTTTCGTGCTAGGAATCATCAAGTTGGAAACCCAATCTCCAATACGCGCCCGCGGTTTTGTTTGTACAAATATATATATGGCGACATAGTAGGATGGGGTACTATGCCGTCTATGATTGATACATTTACTTTCAAAATTGTCTTTCACACTATGCACTAATAATAAAATGAAAGAGGATTTTCACGTATGAAGGCATGTTTGGTTATCATAAGGTAAACCTCGCCCATCTAGTGTGCGCTTGAATTGTGTGATGTGGGACGAGCTTATGATAGCTTCATTTTCAAAAAGCCATTGCGATTTTATATGCACGGGTATTCACATGGATTAAACCGTTCCGCATTAGCGGCGTGGTCCGGTGAATTTCCCAACTTTAAAATAAACCTAACGAAAATAACTGCTTTATGTTCTCACACCAGTCCCATGACTGACCTGGAGTTTATTGTTCCCTTTCTAAACTCTGGGTGCCCACAAATTTTCGACACGGGCAGCTAGCTGTTTAGTTTTACAGTTATAGACCCTTGGAGCAAGATTTGGAGCGCCCTTGCTTGCGAGTCATAGCACGAACGTGGTTGGAGCTTCGAGCTAGAGTTGGATCTTCCGCCATATCACCTTGAGTTTTCCGCTGAGAGCATATTTATTTCTTCCGCTGTATATGTTGTAACTCTGATATTCCATGTAACTCTGATGTAACATTTGTATTATAAATGAAAAGTTCTGTTATTTTGTTCAATGTATGTTAGTACCCATAACAATCCGCCTTTGTGAACGGTTTAAGTTGGTTTAATTACCAGCGAAAACCGGGAAGAAAGACGGGTTGGTATAAAGTGGTATCAGCGCTTTGGTTATTCAAAGCTACGGGGTATGACATATGTTGAACAAATGATAGAACTCATCAGAGTTATAATATCTCATTAGAGATAGGGTTAGGAACGCCCTAGAATGAGATCCCGGAATATTTCGTTGAGAGAGCGTATTTTGGAACTAAGTAAATGGCTTTGAAAAACATAATTATTTTCAAATACTACTTTTAATAAGAATTTTCGAGTATTTTATTCGACGTCGCAATTGGACTATTAGTATAAATGAAGGCTTTGAATATATGTAGGGCCCGCGTATGTACAAAGTCTTATATGTATACTAAATAGATATAAAATCACACCCTAGTCGCTTGAGGATAGTTCTGTTGATTGATCGATCATCATCAGACATTTATTTTCGAGTTTCGAATGTGGGATGACTATATGATTCTGATTGAAACGTCGAGGAATACTATAGACAAATGTTTGGATAAATTTTAGTAAATCATCTTGATAAGCTAATTTGAACAGGAGCTGTTAAGCGTAAATCGAACTATTTGTCAATAAATGAAAAGATGTATTTTAGAAGAAAATCTCACCATAGTTCGAATTTTTGACAAGGGTAGTTAATCAAAGAGTAACAAATATCTAAGTGGGGGAGAAACTACTCTTCCCTATTGAAATTGTATGGAATTATTTAACGAATAATCGTTATAATGCAAATATTGAAGTAAGAGATAAAGCACCCTAATTGAACTATCTATAATCATATCCGTAGGTGCGCTCGACTTTCCTATCTTGGCCTAGTTAGTTCCATCGTTCAAATTCGAACCTTTCATGCTTTTGGTGCTTGTTGATATTGAACTTTTATTTATGCATCCCTACTTGACTTGAACACATGGAATTTGACTTGCTCCATGCATATATATAACTCTTCATGCCACGAAACCAAGATCTGATTTGAATTAAGAAAATTTGATTTGTCCAAAACCTTATGAGCCTTGCATTGAAATGGTATAAATATAGGATTTAACTTATGTAAGGAAAATTAGAGTTGGCTAATATTTGAAATTATCATTTTAGAGAAATTGTTTAAAATGTGCATACAATAAATCAGAGTAGCATAGCGAAAGCGTGTTGGTACTTTGAAGTAAAAATGCTTTAAGTGACTTTTTTGAGCAGTCGAATAATGAAGATTTTCCCAAACAAGATTCGATATTTGAAATAAAGATGGAGAAAAAAATCAACTTGTGTATTAAAAGAATGTTTGAATTGAATGAAAGACTCGAAATGTTTCAACGACATAAGTGCATGGAAATTTTATTTGATTCCTGACCATTTTGGATATGGATTATAAAATGCTTATAATAAACAGTGGTTTCGACACTAGAATCCCGATATTTTGGAACAAGAAATATTTGGAAATTATGATTGCAAAATGATTTACAACTTCGGGATATGAAATGATTTGGCCTGTCGAGTAACCCGTGACAAAACTAAGGTGAGATTATATTTTGTGTATGGGGTGATACTTAGTAGCCCGTCATGTGGGAAGAATTATCGAACTAATATTAAAATATAGTTGATTTGAATGCATTACAATGATGAAATTTTGGTTTTGAAATCCCGAAGTGAAGTATGATTTTTATTTCAATGATTTGAGATAAAACGGGATTTTAAGTCAAAGAAATCATTAAGAGGTTTCCAAAATTTAAAATAACACCTTAATTTAACTTATCCAATTATTCGTTTATCTATTAAACCACTATATTTACATTGTACTTCAAGTTCTTTTACATGTATTAGTTTACTATTTTATTATATTACATATTTTCTGCCAAGTTTCTAAATTTCTGTAACTTTAAGGCTATCTTATATTAAACCCTTGAGTTTGTTAAACCTATTTTTAATAAAGATTACATACTTCAAAATACTTTACTCTTTCAAAACTATTTTACAACTCTCCTTTTCGAGGACGAAAAGCTTTAAGTGGGGGAGGCTGTAACGAACTAGAAATTTTAATGTTTGAAATGCAAATTAAATTAAAGTTCAAATTAAATTAAGTATTTATATGTGGTATTTTGTCTATTTTGAACAATATTTGAATAAACCATTTACGTGATTTCAACATTTTAAATAAAATCTACTTTTCTAATCTTTAACTTTAGAATTCCTTTGTTGAAATGAACGTTATGTGAAACAAGAAGTTATTACCGCAGTCATTTGGAAATTTAATTTAAAGAATGAATTATTTTGATATTGATCTCATAAATTGGTTACGAAAGGAATGCATGCTCATATTTAAGAATCACATTTATAACTTGGACATTTCTTTATTTTGAACAAAGTATTCACTTTTTAAATTAAACGACATATGTGAATATTAGCTTAGACATTGAGCTCACGGTATTATAATAAAAGAAAAAAATTTAAACTTTGAAAATAAATGATTGAATTATTTTAATATTGATTTTTCATAACTTGGTTTGCAAAGAAAATATATGAAATCCAATTTATAACTTGGATATTGGTGAAGCATTCACTCCTAGAATAAACGACACTTGTAAATAAAAGTTAAACATCTTTGCCAGAATTAATGACAGTACATATTTTGAACGTAACGGTGGAATTAAAGCATGCAATTTAATTAATTGGACAAGGAATTTTGTGTAGTAAAATATCGTCAAAACCATCAAAACATAAATGGTACAATAAACGTTAGATAAATTTCCAAATATAGGTTTTATTTTAATTAGTGATTTATTTTGTTGCAAACAAACCGCTGAAACGGTGTTATTTATAACGCAGTTAATGTAGTAGAAACAAGGAATGAAGTTGAAATATAGTGGTAAGGCATAAATGGACGGAAGAGATAAATTGTGCATATTCTGTGTTACCGTTGAATTTAGTTACGGTTAAATTTACAATGTTGATCGTTAGTCCATGGGTTAGCCTAGCGTTCACACATCGTACATTAGGAATGAATCAAAATTTTCCTCCTTTAAAGAGATATCGCGCAAGAAGAAGAATATATCTGAAAATAAAATTTGCATTACAGACAATTTATTGATTTTAAAATAAAGAGATTTAGTTACGTGAAGAGAAAAATATCATTGAGATTTAGTCGAGACCGTTGAACGTAAACGACAAGCCACGATGATCAGTTTCAGAATTCAACGGTTGAAAGGCGTTCAACATAAATGGAAAATAATGAAAATATAATAATATATATATATATATATATATATATATATATATATATGGCTAAATAAATTCATATATTTTGCGGTTGAACTGATAATGTAGAAATAACAAAAACAACGTTGTTTATATTTTGCGTAAGGTTCGCACACACACTGTTCGTAAGGAAACAAATCAAGTCCTCCTTTAAAATAAATTTGTCACAACAATATCTGAAATAAAATCTGATCTAAGATATTATGGCAGACCAAAATCTTTCCATATCAATTCAAATATTTTGTAACAGTAACCCAAAGATTTTGA
Organism: Allium sativum; assembly: GCA_030737875.1. Taxonomy (NCBI): domain Eukaryota; kingdom Viridiplantae; phylum Streptophyta; class Magnoliopsida; order Asparagales; family Amaryllidaceae; genus Allium; species Allium sativum. The sequence goes on from CM060912.1 coordinate 9,812,345, forward strand.
ACAGTGTAGGGACAGAGAATCCAATGTTATATGCAATAAACAATTCACATGGCAGAAATAAAAAGAGCTCCACCCTGTTAGTACGTAACGCACTTTCTCTCTTTTGTTCTCTGCGCATCTTCTTCTCCTTCTACTCATTTTCTTCTGCTCATTTTTAACGTACGAAAAAAAAGAGAACAACAAATCAAAGTTTTGTGACTGGAACTGGAAAGCTCGCAACCCTCTCCTGTCTTATCTTCATAAACCCGTCCACCCTCCTCTTCAATCTCCACTGCCACTTCTTCAATACAAATCGTCGGCCATCTCCTCTTAGTCTCCCCGCAAGCTTCTCCACACCTGATGCACCTAGTTCGCCACCAGTCCCACCACACCGCCTTCTCCGTCCAGTCACCAAAACGCCAGCCCGCACCACCATCTTCACTCACGCTACCTTGGCCTCCCTGTTGCCGAACTCAGACACTACCGCCTTGGCCCTCTTCCATACATTCTCCCCTTCCCGCCGGCACACCACACCACCGCCTCACTGAAACCGCGACTCTGCACTTTCCCATCCACTTCAAACAGCCAACAAGCATTCTCATGCAGTCGCTTAGCTCCACCAACCCATACGAGAGCCACCCCACTCTCTATCCCTACTTACTTACTTCAACCAGTACCATTCTCACTCAAAGCCGCTTATAACCACCCATCACCTCCGCAAACCCTTTTACCCGCATGCAAGTCTTCATAACCACTGACCTCTAGCCAAGCCTCAACACCCTGCGTAGATCACTATAATCACTACCCCTTCACTAACTGCTACACCAACGTCGGTAGCCACCCAAGTCCATCTGACCTTAAGCATGACCTATCCTACCTTTATCCGCCCATGAATGTTGCTCTCTTTCCACCCTCCAAACCTTTTCCCACCACCTTCTCTCGCTAACTTACCTCGTCAGCTCGACCCGGGTTCTACCCGACACGCAGATTCGTTCAGCGCATCCCCATCTGGTGGAGAAGCCTCAGCCTTCCTCTTGCGATGGAGAGTTAAGCACACAAAGTGTTGTTAAACCTATTTTTAATAAAGATTACATACTTCAAAATAACTTTACTGTTTCAAAACTATTTTACAACTCTCCTTTTCAAGGACGAAAAGTTTTAAGTGGGGGAGGCTGTAACGAACATAAATTTTAAAGTTTGAAAAGCAAATTAAATTAAAGTTCAAATTAAATTAAGTATTTATATGTGGTATTTTGTCTATTTTGAACAATATTTGAATAAACCATTTACGTGATTTCAGCATTTTAAATAAAATCTACCTTTCTAATCTTTAACTTTAGAATTCCTTTGTTGAGACGAACGTTATGTGAAACAAGAAGTTATTACCGTAGTCATTTGGTAATTTAATTTAAAGAATGAATTATTTTGATATTGATCTCATAATTTGGTTAAGAAAGGAATGCATGCTCATATTTAAGAATCACATTTATAACTTGGACATTTCTTTATTTTGAACAAAGTATTTACTTTGTAAATTAAACGACATATGTGAATATAAGCTTAGACATTGAGCTAAAATTCACGGTATTATAATAAAAGAAAAATATTTAAACTTTGAAAATAAATGATTGAATTATTTTAATATTGATTTTTCATAATTTGGTTTGCAAAGAAAATATATGAAATCCAATTTATAACTTGGATATTGGTGAAGCATTCACTCCTAGAATAAACAGAACTTGTAAATAAAAGTTAAACATCTTTGCCAGAATTAATGACAGTACATATTTTGAACGTAACGGTGGAATTAAAGCATGCAATTTAATTAATTGGACAAGGAATTTTGTGTAGTAAAATATCGTCAAAACCATCAAAACATAAATGGTACAATAAACGCAGATAAATTTCCAAATATAGGTTTTATTTTAATAAGTGATTTATTTAGTTGCAAACAAACCGCTGAAACGGTTTTATTTATAACGCAGTTAATGTAGTAGAAACAAGGAATGAAGTTGAAATATAGTGGTAAGGCATAAATGGACGGAAGAGATAAATTGTGCATATTCTGTGTTACCGTTGAATTTAGTTACGGTTAAATTTACAATGTTGATCGTCAGTCCATGGGTTAGCCTAGCGTTCACACATCGTACATTAGGAATGAATCAAAATTTTCCTCTTTTAAAGAGATATCGCGCAAGAAGAAGAATATATCTGAAAATAAAATTTGCATTACAGACAATTTATTGATTTTAAAATAAAGAGATTTAGTTACGTGAAGAGAAAAATATCATTGAGATTTAGTCGAGACCGTTGAATGTAAACGACAAGACACGATGATCAATTTCAGAATTCAACGGTTGAAAGGCGTTCAACATAAATGGAAAATAATGAAAATATAATAATAATATACATATATATGGCTAGATAAATTCATATATTTTGTGGTTGATCTGATAACGTAGAAATAACAAAAACAACGCTGTTTATATTTTGCGTAAGGTTCGCACACACACCGTTAGTAAGGAAACAAATCAAGTCCTCCTTTAAAATAGATTTGTCACAACAATATCTGAAATAAAATCTGGTCTAAGATATTATGGCAGACCAAAATATTACCATATCAATTCAAATATTTTATAACAGTAACCCAAAGATTTTGAACAGTGCAGGGACAGAGAATCCAATGTTATATGCAGTAAACAATTCACATGGCAGAAATAAAAGGAGCTCCACCCTGTTAGTACGTAACACACTTTCTCTCTTTTGTTCTCTGCGCATCTTCTTCTCCTTCTACTCATTTTGTTCTGCTCATTTTTAACGTACGAAAAAAAAGAGAACAACAAATCCAAGTTTTGTGACTGGAACTGGAAAGCTCGCAACCCTCTCCTGTCTTATCTTCATAAACCCGTCCACCCTCCTCTTCAATCTCCACTGCCACTTCTTCAATACAAATCATCGGCCATCTCCTCTTAGTCTCCCCGCAAGCTTCTCCACACCTGATGCACCTAGTTCGCCACTAATCCCACCTCACCGCCTTCTCCGTCCAGTCACCGAAACGCCAGCCCGCACCACCATCTTCACTCACGCTACCTTGTCCTCCCTGTTGCTGAACTCAGACACTACCGCCTTGGCCCTCTTCCATACATTCTCCCCTTCCCGCCGGCACACCTCACCACCGCTTCACTGAAACCGCGACTCTGCACTTTCCCCTCCGCTTCAAACAGCCAACAAGCATTCTCATGCAGTCGCTTAGCTCCACCAACCCATACGAGAGCCACCCCACTCTCTATCCCTGCTTACTTACTTCAACCAGTACCATTCTCACTCAAAGCCGCTTATAACCACCCAGCACCTCCGCAAACCCTTTTACCCGCATGCAGGTCTTCATAACCACTGACCAGTAGCCAAGCCTCAACACCCTGCGTAGATCACTATAATCACTACCCCTTCACTAACTGCTACACCAACGTCGGTAGCCACCCAAGTCCATCTGACCTTAAGCATGACCTATCCTACCTTTATCCGCCCATGAATGTTGCTCTCTTTCCACCCTCCAAACCTTTTCCCACCACCTTCTCTCGCTAACTTACCTCGTCAGCTCGACCCGGGTTCTACCCGACACGCAGATTCGTTCAGCGCATCCCCATCTGGTGGAGAAGCCTCAGCCTTCCTCTTGCGATGGAGAGTTAAGCACACAAAGTGTTGTAAAGTGTATACATGCTTTGATGGGTGCGCGACATTCGTGAAGATTGTATGAGGTGATCCGAGACCTGCTCATAGTAGATACGATGTGTTAACGGTGAAGATCGGGAAGCGATATTTGGTGAGAACATTTATTTGAAAATTTATTTTGAAATAGTAAATCATGGCAAGTGCTTAGTTATAATTATAATTATTTGATATTGAATGGCTGCTATTGTTTGTGATGGATGTTTATAGCTAGATCACACCAAACACAAAGCATTACTCAATGACACGCTTGCGCACAAGTTTGATGGTTGTTGAATTTTGATGAATGGACTAGTACTCATATGAATTGATGTTGTTGTATCACACACCATAGTGTGGAGTATATGGGTATTCGATTTAAATCTCCTCTTCATGTGCATAGAAAATTTATTAAATAAATAAATAAACAAAAGTTAACTCTTGAGGGAAAAAAATCATCATGAATAATTAAACTATCTTCCATAAGCATGAAATGATTTTGGCAATATCCTAAAATTGTTTGATTTTAAAGTAAACAAGTTTAGTACATGGATTTCATTAACTTTTAAAATAAACAAGTTTCATACATTGGTTGCGTTAATTTTAAAGAAAGAAGTCTAATACCTTGGTTCCATTATTTAAAGACCATTTGCAAGTTTAAACGATTTAATAAATTGGGTAGCATTAAATTTAGCTTCCAAGGAAATTTAATTAATTGTTTAATGAAACTATGTGAACTTTACTATGACCTTAAATAAGATTTAACAATTTATGTTTAAACCATTAGCAAATATATCCATACAAATGACATTTCTTCCAATAATAATATTTATACTGGAACGTTTTAGGGTGACAGAGAGGATAGTGTCTAAGGCTTGGGTTTGGAAAATATAGTTTCCTGCTCTCCCTGGCTATCCCTAACTGATCCGACGAACGGGATGGTCAATTTAAAATCGGATTTGAAATATAATTCAACCCATTTGAGTTTTGAAATTTTGATGAATCATATTTCAATGATTTGAACTTTGGAAAGAATTTGAACCTATATGGGATAAATGTTTATTCTATAACACTTTTGCATTTCCTTAACATAATTTGTTTGAAATTTACGGACCCAAGAATTCAAACTATAAAGGATTTGAAATATTTTGAAAGATTTTGGTGAGTTAAATAAATCCAAAATTTAGATTTGGAAATGAAAATGAGTAAAGAAATCTTGGGTATGGGATGTATAAAAGGGCAAGGGATGTATAAAAGGGCAATAAGATGGTAGTGAGATTTAAAGAATTTGAAATAATCCAACTTTATCATAAACAACTTGATAAACATTGGGAAGGAGATTTGGATTGAAACCAATATAGTCCATAGCTTGTTTTAAAATACGCTTATTACTTGGAAAGACCGGGATCAGACTTAAGTCTGAAAACCATTCCAAGTGGTAATACGACGTTATTGAAGACTTGGAAGTGATAAATGAAGACCGTGAATTTTTGGATTATTCGGATGGATTGACATTTATGTCTCGAATCAGGCCGTACACCTGAAACGAGGTTATAAATGGCATGAGGTATGAATATATTCGAGGATTTTCGGATTTTGTTCCGTTCAGACCCATAATGGACTTGTATGGATTGTGTGTCTGGCATTGTAATTTGTCCACGTAGCACTGATTCCTGTGAATATATATCGGATTTGTGGCAATTGATTATTCCTGTCTCTAAGTTACGTTCTTAGAGGTTATGTATTGATTTGAATCAGTGACATCTGGAAGATTGACAATGTGGCATACTCAAGTCATGGATTGAGTTAATGATGATCAAAGCACGGCTTATTTAAGCTAAGCTTTGTGTGTACCGTGACATCGACAAGCCTCACACCCCGGATGATGAGAAATTGGCGGTTAGGTTGTTGACATATATATACATGATTTTGTGATTGATAGCTGCGGCGGAGGTACCTCTTTTGAATTTTGGGAGTAGGGTATGTTCGGGGGTCTATTGTCTGGACGAAAACCGTTGATCTACCTCGCGATTTGTAGTTGGTGTCCGAAGTCTAGACGAAAAAGCCGTGTTACACTTCGTTTGTACTCTGATTGATCTTTCGTGCCAGGAATCATCAAGTTGGAAACCCAATCTCCAATACGCGCTCGCGGTTTTGTTTGTACAAATATATATATGGCAACATAGTAGGATGGGGTACTATGCCGTCTAAGATTGATACATTTACTTTCAAAATTGTCTTTCACACTATGCACTAATAATAATATGAAAGAGGATTTTCACGTATGAAGGCATGTTTGGTTATCATAAGGTAAAACTCGCCCATCTGGTGTGCGTTTGCATTGTGTGATGTGGGACGAGCTTATGATAGGTTCATTTTCAAAAAGTCATTGCGATTTTATATGCACGGGTAAACCGTTCCGCATTAGCGGCGTGGTCCGGTGAATTTCCCAACTTTAAAATAAACCTAATGAAAATAACTGCTTTATGTTCTCACACCAGTCCCATGACTGACCTGGAGTTTATTATTCCCTTTCTAAACTCTGGGTGCCCACAAATTTCCGACACGGGCAGCTAGTTGTTTAGTTTTACAGTTATAGACCCTTGGAGCAAGATTTGGAGCGCCCTTGCTTGCGATTCATAGCACGAACGTGGTTGGAGCTTCGAGCTAGAGTTGGATCTTCCGCCATATCACCTTGAGTCTTTCGCTGAGAGTATATTTATTTCTTCCGCTGTATATGTTGTAACTCTGATATTCCATGTAACTCTGATGTAAAATTTGTTTTATAAATGAAAAGTTCTGTTATTTTGTTCAATGTATGTCAGTACCCATAAGAATCCGCCTTTGTGAATGGTTTAAGTTGGTTTAATTACCGGCGAAAACAGGGAAGAAAGACGGGTCGTTATAAAGTGGTATCAGAGCTTTGGTTATTCGAAGCTACGGGGTATGACATATGTTGAACAAATGATAGAACTCATCAGAGTTATAATATCTCATTAGAGATAGGGTTAGGAACACCCTAGAATGAGATCCCGGAATATTTCGTTGAGAGAGCGTATTTTGGAACTAAGTAAATGGCTTTGAAAAACATAATTATTTTGAAATACTACTTTTAATAAGAATTTTCGAGTATATTATTCGACGTCGCAATTGGACTATTAGTATAGATGAAGGCTTTGAATATATGTAGGGCCCGCGTATGTACAAAGTCTTATATGTATACTAAATAGATATAGAATCACACCCTAGTCGCTTGAGGATAGTTCTGTTGATTGATCGATCATCATCAGACATTTATTTTCGAGTTTCGAATGTGGGATGACTATATGATTCTGATTGAAACGTTGAGTAATACTATAGACAAATGTTTGGATAAATTTTAGTAAATCATCTTGATAAAATAATTTGAACGCGAACTGTTAAGCATAAATCGAACTATTTGTCAATAAATGAAAAGATGTATTTTAGAAGAAAATCTCACCATAGTTCGAATTTTTGACGAGGGAAGTTAATCAAAGAGTAACAAATATCTAAGTGGGGGAGAAACTACTCTTCCCTATTGAAATTGTATGGAATTATTTAACAAATAATCGTTATAATGCAAATATTGAAGTAAGAGATAAAGCACCCTAATTGAACTATCTATAATCATATCCTTAGGTGCGCTCGACTTTCCTATCTTGTCCTAGTTAGTTCCATCGTTTAAATTCGAACCTTTCATGCTATTGGTGCTTGTTGATATTGAACTTTTATTTGTGCATCCCAACTTGACTTGAACACATGGAATTTGACTTGCTTCATGCATATATATAACTCTTCGTGCCACGAAACCCAGATCTGATTTGAATTAAGAAAATTTGATTTGTCCAAAACCTTATGAGCCTTGCATTGAAATGGTATAAATATAGGATTTAACTTATGTAAGGAAAATTAGAGTTGGCTAATATTTGAAATTATAATTTTAGAGAAATTGTTTAAAATGTGCATACAATAAATCAGATTAGCATGGCGAAAGTGTGATGGTACTTTGAAGTAAAAATGCTTTAAGTGACTTTTTCGAGCAGTCGAATAATGAAGATTTTCCCAAACAATATTCGATATTTGAAATAAAGATGGATAAAAAAATCAACTTGTGTATTAAAAGAACGTTTGAATTGAATGAAAGACTCGAAATGTTTCAACGACATAAGTGCATGGAAATTTTATTTGATTCCCGACCATTTTGGATATGGATTATAAAATGCTTATAATAAACAGTGGTTTCGACGACTAGAATCCCGATATTTTGGAACAACAAATATTCGGAAATTATGATTGCAAAATGATTTACAACTTCGGGGCATGAAATGATTTGGCCTGTCGAGTAACCCGTGACAAAACTAAGGTGAGATTATATTTTGTGTATGGGGTGATACTTAGTAGCCCGTCATGTGGGAAGACTTCTCGAACTAATATTAAAATATAGTTGATTTGAATGCATTATAATGATGAAATTTTGATTTTGAAATCCCGAAGTGAAGTATGATTTTTATTTCAATGATTTGAGATAAAACAGGATTCTAAGTCCAAAAAATCATTTAGAGGTTTCCAAAATTTAAAATAACACCTTAATTTAACTTATCCAATTATTCATTTATCTATTAAACCACTATATTTACATTGTACTTCAAGTTCTTTTACTTGTATTAGTTTACTATTTTATTATATTACCTATTTTCTACCAAATTTCTAAATTTCTATAACTTTAAGGCTATCTTATATTAAACCCTTGAATTTGTTAAACCTATTTTTAATAAAGATTACATACTTCAAAATAACTTTACTGTTTCAAAACTATTTTACAACTCTCCTTTTCAAGGACGAAAAGCTTTAAGTGGGGGAGGCTGTAACGAACTAGAAATTTTAATGTTTGAAATGCAAATTAAATTAAAGTTCAAATTAAATTAAGTATTTATATGTGGTATTTTGTCTATTTTGAACAATATTTGAATAAACCATTTACGTGATTTCAACATTTTAAATAAAATCTACCTTTCTAATCTTTAACTTTAGAATTCCTTTGTTGAAATGAACGTTATGTGAAACAAGAAGTTATTACCGTAGTCATTTGGTAATTTAATTTAAAGAATGAATTATTTTGATATTGATCTCATAATTTGGTTAAGAAAGGAATGCATGCTCATATTTAAGAATCACATTTATAACTTGGACATTTCTTTATTTTGAACAAAGTATTTAGTTTTTAAATTAAACGACATATGTGAATATAAGCTTAGACATTGAGCTAAAATTCACGGTATTATAATAAAAGAAAAAAATTTAAACTTTGAAAATAAATGATTGAATTATTTTAATATTGATTTTTCATAGTTTGGTTTGCAAAGAAAATATATGAAATCCAATTTATAACTTGGATATTGGTGAAGCATTCACTCCTAGAATAAACGGAACTTGTAAATAAAAGTTAAACATCTTTGCCAGAATTAATGAATTTGAACGTAACGATGGAATTAAAGCATGCAATTTAATTAATTGGACAAGGAATTTTGTGTAGTAAAATATCGTCAAAACCATCAAAACATAAATGGTACAATAAACGTTAGATAAATTTCCAAATATAGGTTTTATTTTAATTAGTGATTTATTTTGTTGCAAACAAACCGCTGAAACGGTGTTATTTATAACGCAATTATTGTAGTAGAAACAAGGAATGAAATTGAAATATAGTGGTAAGGCATAAATGGAAGGAAGAGATAAATTGTGCATATTATGCGTTACCGTTGAATTTAGTTACGGTTAAATTTACAATGCTGATCGTCAGTCCATGGGTTAGCCTAGCGTTCACACATCGTACATTAGGAATGAATCAAAATTTTCCTCTTTTAAAGAGATATTGCGCAAGAAGAATATATCTGAAAATAAAATTTGCATTACAAACAATTTATTGATTTTAAAATAAAAAGATTTAGTTACGTGAAGAGAAAAATATCATTGAGATTTAGTCGAGACCGTTGAATGTAAACGACAAGACACGATGATCAATTTCAGAATTCAACGGTTGAAAGGCGTTCAACATAAATGAAAAATAATGAAAATATAATAATATATATATGGCTAAATAAATTCATGTATTTTGCGGTTGAACTGATAACGTAGAAATAACAAAAACAACGCTGCTTATATTTTGCGTAAGGTTCGCACACACACCGTTCGTAAGGAAACAAATCAAGTCATCCTTTAAAATAGATTTGTCACAACAATATCTGAAATAAAATCTGGTCTAAGATATTATGGCAGACCAAAATCTTACCATATCAATTCAAATTTTTTATAACAGTAACCCAAAGATTTTGAACAGTGTAGGGACAGATAATCCAATGTTATATGCAATAAACAATTCACATGGCAGAAATAAAAGGAGCTCCACCCTGTTAGTACGTAACACACTTTCTCTCTTTTGTTCTCTGGGCATCTTCTTCTCCTTCTACTCATTTTCTTCTGCTTATTTTTAACATACGAAAAAAAAAGAGAACAACTAATCAAAGTTTTGTGACTGGAACTGGAAAGCTCGCAACCCTCTCCTGTCTTGTCTTCCTAAACCCGTCCACCCTCCTCTTCAATCTCCACTGCCAATTCTTCAATACAAATCGTCTGCCATCTCCTCTTAGTTTCCCCATAAGCTTCTCCACACCTGATGCACCTAGTTCGCCACCAGTCCCACCTCACCGCCTTCTCCGTCCAGTCACCAAAACGCCAGCCCGCACCACCATCTTCAATCACGCTACCTTGGCCTCCCTGTCGCCGAACTCAAACACTACCGCTTTGGCCCTCTTCCATACATTCTCCCCTTTCCGCCGGCACACCACACGACCGCTTCACTGAAACCGCGACTCTGCACTTTCCCCTCCGCTTCAAATAGCCAACAAGCATTCTCATGCAGTCGCTTAGCTCCACCAACCCATACGAGAGCCACCCCACTCTCTATCCCTGCTTACTTACTTCAACCAGTACCATTCTCACTCAAAGCCGCTTACAACCACCCAGCACCTGCGCAAACCCTTTTACCTGCATGCAAGTCTTCATCACCACTGACCTCTAGCCAAGCCTCAACACCCTGCGTAGATCACTATAATCACTACCCCTTCACTAACTGCTACACCAACGTCGGTAGCCACCCAAGTCCATCTGACCTTAAGCATGACCTTTCCTACCTTTATCCGCCCATGAATGTTGCTCTCTTTCCACCCTCTAAACCTTTTCCCACCACCTTTTCTCGCTAACTTACCTTGTCAGCTCGACCCGGGTTCTACCCGACACGCAAATTCGTTCAGCGCATCCCCATCTGGTGGAGAAGCCTCAGCCTTCCTCTTGCAATGGAGAGTTAAGCACACAAAGTGTTGTAAAGTGTATACATGCGTTGATGGGTGCGCGACATTCATGAAGATTGTATGAGGCGATCCGAGACCTGCTCATAGTAGATACGAGGTGTTAACGGTGAAGATCGGGAAGCGATATTTGGTGAGAACATTTATTTGAAAATTTATTTTGAAATAGTAAATCATGGCAAGTGCTTAGTTATAATTAGTTATAATTATTTGATATTGAAATGGCTGTTATTGTTTGTGATGGATGTTTATAGCTAGATCACACCAAACACAAAGCGTTACTCAATGAGACGCTTGCGCACAAATTTGATGGTTGTTGAATTTTGATGAATGGACTAGTACTCATATGGATTGATGTTGTTGTATCACACACCATAGTGTGGAGTATATGGGTATTCGATTTAAATCTCCTCCTCATGTGCATAGAAATTTTATTAAATAAATAAATAAACAAAAGTTAACTCTTGAGGGAAAAAAATCATCATGAATAATTAAACTATCTTCCATAAGCATGAAATGATTTTGGCAATATCCTAAAATTGTTTGATTTTGAGTTGTATGTAAATGCTTAGTTCATAACCATCTTTAAGCTATATAAAAAAAGTTGATTTTTGAGTTATAATTGTTTATGTGAATGATTAGCTATTCGAAAATTATTTATTTAAAGAAAACTTAATTTAAGCATGTAGTAAACAAGTTTATCAATACATTGGTTCCATAAATTTTATTTAATACATTGCATTCAATAATTTTAAAGTAAACAAGTTTAGTACATGGATTTCATTAACTTTTAAAATAAACAAGTTTCATACATTGGTTGCGTTAATTTTAAAGAAAGAAGTCTAATACCTTGGTTCCATTATTTAAAGACCATTTGCAAGTTTAAACGATTTAATAAATTGGGTAGCATTAAATTTAGCTTCCAAGGAAATTTAATTAATTGTTTAATGAAACTATGTGAACTTTACTATGACCTTAAATAAGATTTAACAATTTATGTTTAAACCATTAGCAAATATATCCATACAAATGACATTTCTTCCAATAATAATATTTATACCGGAACGTTCTAGGGTGACAGAGAGGATAGTGTCTAAGGCTTGGGTTTGGAAAATATAGTTTCCTGCTCTCCCTGGCTATCCCTAACTGATCCGACGAACGGGATGGTCAATTTAAAATCGGATTTGAAATATAATTCAACCCATTTGAGTTTTGAAATTTTGATGAATCATATTTCAATGATTTGAACTTTGGAAAGAATTTGAACCTATATGGGATAAATGTTTATTCTATAACACTTTTGCATTTCCTTAACATAATTTGTTTGAAATTTACGGACCCAAGAATTCAAACTATAAAGGATTTGAAATATTTTGAAAGATTTTGGAGAGTTAAATAAATCCAAAATTTAGATTTGGAAATGAAAATGAGTAAAGAAATCTTGGGTATGGGATGTATAAAAGGGCAAGGGATGTATAAAAGGGCAATAAGATGGTAGTGAGATTTAAAGAATTTGAAATAATCCAACTTTATCATAAACAACTTGATAAACATTGGGAAGTAGATTTGGATTGAAACCAGTATAGTCCATAGCTTGTTTTAAAATACGCTTATTACTTGGAAAGACCGGGATCAGACTTAAGTCTGAAAACCATTCCAAGTGATAATACGATGTTATTGAAGACTTGGAAGTGATAAAAGAAGACCGGGAATTTTCGGATTATTCGGATGGATTGACATTTATGTCTCGAATCAGGCCGTACACCTGAAACGAGGTTATAAATGGCATGAGGTCTGAATATATTCGAGGATTTTCGGATTTTGTTCCGTTCAGACCCAGAATGGACTTGTATGGATTGTGTGTCTGGCATTGTAATTTGTCCACGTAGCACTGATTCCTGTGAATATATATCGGATTTGTGGCAATTGATTATTCCTATCTCTAAGTTACGTTCTTAGAGGTTATGTATTGATTTGAATCAGTGACATGTGGAAGATTGACAATGTGGCATACTCAAGTTATGGAATGAGTTAATGATGATCAAAGCACAGCTTGTTTAAGCTAAGCTTTGTGTGTACCGTGACATCGACAAGCCTCACACCCCGGATGATGAGAAACTGGCGGTTAGGTTGTTGACATATATATACATGATTTTGTGATTGATAGCTGCGGCAGAGGTACATCTTTTGAATTTTGGGAGTAGGGTATGTTCGGGGGTCCGTTGTCTGGACGAAAACCGTTGATCTACCTCGCGATTTGTAGTTGGTGTCCGAAGTCTGGACGAAAAAGTGTGTTACACTTCGTTTGTACTCTTATTGATCTTTCGTGCCAGGATTCATCAAGTTGGAAACCCAACCTCCAATACGCGCCCGCGGTTTTGTTTGTACAAATATATATACGGCGACATAGTAGGATGGGGTACTATGCCGTCTAAGATTGATACATTTACTTTCAAAATTGTCTTTCACACTATGCACTAATAATAATATGAAAGAGGATTTTCACGTATGATGGCATGTTTGGTTATCATAAGGTAAAACTCGCCCATCTGGTGTGCGCTTGCATTGTGTGATGTGGGACGATCTTATGATAGCTTCATTTTCAAAAAGTCATTGCGATTTTATATGCACGGGTATTCACATGGAGTAAACCGTTTTGCATTAGCGGCGTGGTCCGGTGAATTTCCCAACTTTAAAATAAACCTAACGATAATAACTGCTTTATGTTCTCACACCAGTCCCATGACTGACCTGGAGTTTATTGTTCCCTTTCTAAACTCTGGGTGCCCACAAATTTTCGTCATGGGCAGCTAGTTGTTTAGTTTTACAGTTATAGACCCTTGGAGCAAGATTTGGAGCGCCCTTGCTTGCGAGTCATAGCACGAACGTGGTTGGAGCTTCGAGCTAGAGTTGGATCTTCCGCCATATCACCTTGAGTTTTCCGTTGAGAGTATATTTATTTCTTCCGCTGTATATGTTGTAACTCTGAATTCCATGTAACTCTGATGTAACATTTGTATTATAAATGAAAAGTTCTGTTATTTTTTTCGATGTATGTCAGTACCCATAACAATCCGCCTTTGTGAACGGTTTAAGTTGGTTTAATTACCGGCGAAAACCGGGAAGAAAGACGGGTCGTTATATAGTGGTATCAGAGCTTTGGTTATTCAAAGCTACGGGGAACGACATGTGTTGAACAAATGATAGAACTCATCAGAGTTATAATATCTCATTAGAGATAGGGTTAGGAACGCCCTAGAATGAGATCCCGGAATATTTCGTTGAGAGAGCGTATTTTGGAACTAAGTAAATGGCTTTGAAAAACATAATTATTTTGAAATACTACTTTTAATAAGAATTTTCGAGTATTTTATTCGACGTCGCAATTGGACTATTATTATAGATGAAGGCTTTGAACATATGTAGGGCCCGCGTATGCACAAAGTCTTATATGTACACTAAATAGATATAGAATCACACCCTAGTCGCTTGAGGATAGTTCTGTTGATTGATCGATCATCATCAGACATTTATTTTCGAGTTTCGAATGTGGGATGACTATATGATTCTGATTGAAACGTCGAGGAATACTATAGACAAATGTTTGGATAAATTTTAGTAAACCGTCTTGATAAAATAATTTGAACAGGAACTGTTAAGCGTAAATCGAACTATTTGTCAATAAATGAAAAGATGTATTTTAGAAGAAAATCTCACCATAGTTCGAATTTTTGACAAGGGTAGTTAATCAAAGAGTAACAAATATCTAAGTGGGGGAGAAACTACTCTTCCCTATTGAAATTTTATGGAATTATTTAACGAATAATCGTTATAATGCAAATATTGAAGTAAGAGATAAAGCACCCTAATTGAACTATCTATAATCATATCCTTAGGTGCGCTCGACTTTCCTATCTTGGCCTAGTTAGTTCCATCGTTTAAATTCGAACCTTTCATGCTTTTGGTGCTTGTTGATATTGAACTTTTATTTATGCATCCCTACTTGACTTGAACACATGGAATTTGACTTGCTCGATGCATATATATAACTCTTCGTGCCACGAAACCAAGATCTGATTTGAATTAAGAAAATTTGATTTGTCCAAAACCTTATGAGCCTTGCATTAAAATGGTATAAATATAGGATTTAACTTATGTAAGGAAAATTAGAGTTGGCTAATATTTGAAATTATCATTTTAGAGAAATTGTTTAAAATGTGAATACAATAAATCAGAGTAGCATAGCGAAAGCGTGATGGTACTTTGAAGTAAAAATGCTTTAAGTGACTTTTTCGAGCAGTCGAATAATGAAGATTTTCCCAAACAAGATTTGATATTTGAAATAAAGATGGAGAAAAAAATCAACTTGTGTATTAAAAGAATGTTTGAATTGAATGAAAGACTCAAAATGTTTCAACGACATAAGTGCATGGAAATTTTATTTGATTCCCGACAATTTTGGATATGGATTATAAAATGCTTATAATAAACAGTGGTTTCGACGACTAGAATCCCGATATTTTGGAACAACAAATATTTGGAAATTATGATTGTAAAATGATTTACAACTTCGGGATATGAAATGATTTGGCCTGTCGAGTAACCCATGACAAAACTAAGGTGAGATTATATTTTGTGTATGGGGTGATACTTAGTAGCCCGTCATGTAGGAAGACTTCTCGAGCTAATATTAAAATATAGTTGATTTGAATGCATTATAATGATGAAATTTTGGTTTTGAAATCCTGAAGTGAAGTATGATTTTTATTTCAATGATTTGAGATAACACGGGATTTTAAGTCAAAGAAATCATTTAGAGGATTCCAAAATTTAAAATAACACCTTAATATAACTTATCCATTTATTCATTTATCTATTAAACCACTATATTTACATTGTACTTCAAGTTCTTTTACATGTATTAGTTTACTATTTTATTATATTACCTATTTTCTACCAAGTTTCTAAATTTCTATAACTTTTAGGCCATCTTATATTAAACCCTTGAATTTGTTAAACCTATTTTTAATAAAGATTACATACTTCAAAATAACTTTACTGTTTCAAAACTATTTTACAACTCTCCTTTTCGAGGACGAAAAGCTTTAAGTAGGGGAGGCTGTAACGAACTAGAAATTTTAATGTTTGAAATGCAAATTAAATTAAAGTTCAAATTAAATTAAGTATTTATATGTGGTACTTTGTCTATTTTGAACAATATTTGAATAAACAATTTACGTGATTTCAACATTTTAAATAAAATCTACCTTTCTAATCTTTAACTTTAGAATTCCTTTGTTGAAATGAACGTTATGTGAAACAAGAAGTTATTACCATAGTCATTTGGTAATTTAATTAAAAGAATGAATTATTTTGAAATTGATCTCATAATTTGGTTAAGAAAGGAATGCATGCGCATATTTAAGAATCACATTTATAACTTGGACATTTCTTTATTTTGAACAAAGTATTCACTTTTTAAATTAAACGACATATGTGAATATAAGCTTAGACATTGAGCTAAAATTCACGGTATTATAATAAAAGAAAAAAATTTAAACTTTGAAAATAAATGATTGAATTATTTTAATATTGATTTTTCATAATTTGGTTTGCAAAGAAAATATATGAAATCCAATTTATAACTTTGATATTGGTGAAGCATTCACTCCTAGAATAAACGGCACTTGTAAATAAAAGTTAAACATCTTTGCCAGAATTAATGACAGTACATATTTTGAACGTAACTGTGGAATTAAAGCATGCAATTTAGTTAATTGGACAAGGAATTTTGTGTAGTAAAATATCGTCAAAACCATCAAAACATAAATGGTACAATAAACGTTAGATAAATTTCCAAATATATGTTTTATTTTAATTAGTGATTTATTTTGTTGCAAACAAACCGCTGAAACAGTGTTATTTATAACGCAGTTAATGTAGTAGAAACAAGGAATGAAGTTGAAATATAGTGGTAAGGCATAAATGGACGGAAGAGATAAATTGTGCATATTCTGCGTTACCGTTGAATTTAGTTACGGTTAAATTTACAATGTTGATCGTCAGTCCATGGGTTAGCCTAGCGTTCACACATCGTACATTAGGAATGAAGCAAAATTTTCCTCTTTTAAAGAGATATTGCGCAAGAAGAAGAATATATCTGAAAATAAAATTTGCATTACAAACAATTTATTGATTTTAAAATAAAGAGATTTAGTTACGTGAAGAGAAAAATATCATTGAGATTTAGTCGAGACCGTTGAATGTAAACGACAAGACACGATGATCAATTTCAGAATTCAACGGTTGAAAGGCGTTCAACATAAATGGAAAATAATGAAAATATAATAATAATAATATATATATATGGCTAAATAAATTCATATATTTTGCGGTTGAACTGATAACGTAGAAATAACAAAAACAACGTTGTTTATATTTTGCGTAAGGTTCGCACACACACCGTTCGTAAGGAAACAAATCAAGTCCTCCTTTTAAATAGATTTGTCACAACAATATCTGAAATAAAATCTAGTCTAAGATATTATGGCAGACCAAAATCTTACCATATCAATTCAAATATTTTATAATAGTAACCCAAAGATTTTGAACAGTGTGGGGACAAAGAATCCAATGTTATATGCAGTAAACAATTCACATGGCAGAAATAAAAGGAGCTCCACCCTGTTAGTACGTAACACACTTTCTCTCTTTTGTTCTCTACGCATCTTCTTCTCCTTCTACTCATTTTCTTCTGCTCATTTTTAACGTACGAAAAAAAAGAGAACAAAAAATCAAAGTTTTGTGACTGGAACTGGAAAGCTCGCAACCCTCTCCTGTATTATCTTCATAAACCCGTCCACCCTCCTCTTCAATCTCCACTGCCACTTCTTCAATACAAATCGTCGACCATCTCCTCTTAGTCTCCCCGTAAGCTTCTCCACACCTGATGCACCTAGTTCGCCACCAGTCCCACCACACCGCCTTCTCCGTCCAGTCACCAAAACGCCAGCCCGCACCACCATCTTCACTCACGCTACCTTGGCCTCCCTGTTGTCGAACTCAGACACTACCGCCTTGGCCCTCTTCCATACATTCTCCCCTTCCCGCCGGCACACCACACCACCGCTTCACTGAAACCGCGACTCTGCACTTTCCCCTCCGCTTCAAACAACCAACAAGCATTCTCATGCAGTCGCTTAGCTCCACCAACCCATACGAGAGCCACCCCACTCTCTATCCCTGCTTACTTACTTCAACCAGTACCATTCTCACTCAAAGCCACTTACAACCACCCAGCACCTCCGCAAACCCTTTTACCCGCATGCAAGTCTTCATCACCACTGACCTCTAGCCAAGCCTCAACACCCTGCGTAGATCACTATAATCACTACCCCTTCACTAACTGCTACACCAATGTCGGTAGCCACCCAAGTCCATCTGACCTTAAACATGACCTATCCTACCTTTATCCTCCCATGTATGTTGCTCTCTTTCCACCCTCCAAACCTTTTCCCACCCCCTTCTCTCGCTAACTTACCTCGTCAGCTCGACCCGGGTTCTACCCGACACGCAGATTCGTTCAGCGCATCCCCATCTGGTGGAGAAGCCTCAGCCTTCCTCTTGCGATGGAGAGTTAAGCACACTAAGTGTTGTAAAGTGTATACATGCGTTGATGGGTGCGCGACATTCATGAAGATTGTATGAGGTGATCCGAGACCTTCTCATAGTAGATACGAGGTGTTAACGGTGAAGATCGGGAAGCGATATTTGGTGAGAACATTTATTTGAAAATTTATTTTGAAATAGTAAATCATGGCAATTGCTTAGTTATAATTAGTTATAATTATATTTATTTGATATTGAAGTGGCTGCTATTGTTTGTGATGGCTGTTTATAGCTAGATCACACCAAACACAAAGCGTTACTCAATGAGACGCTTGCGCACAAATTTGATGGTTGTTGAATTTTGATCAATGGACTAGTACTCATATGGATTGATGTTGTTGTATCACACACCATAATGTGGAGTATATGGGTATCGATTTAAATCTCCTCCTCATGTGCATAGAAATTTTATTAAATAAATAAATAAACAAAAGTTAACTCTTGAGGGAAAAAAAATCATCATGAATAATTAAACTATCTTCCATAAGCATGAAATGATTTTGGCAATATCCTAAAATTGTTTGATTTTGAGTTGTATGTAAATGCTTAGTTCATAACCATCTTTAAGCTATATAAAAAAAAGTTGATTTTTGAGTTATAATTGTTTATGTGAATGATTAGCTATTCGAAAATTATTTATTTAAAGAAAACTTAATTTAAGCATGTAGTAAACAAGTTTATCAATACATTGGTTCCATAAATTTTATTTAATACATTGCATTCAATAATTTTAAAGTAAACAAGTTTAGTACATGGATTTGATTAACTTTTAAAATAAACAAGTTTCATACATTGGTTGCGTTAATTTTAAAGAAACAAGTCTAATACCTTGGTTCCATTATTTAAAGACCATTTGCAAGTTTAAACGATTTAACAAATTGGGTAGCATTAAATTTAGCTTCCAAGGAAATTTGATTAATTGTTTAATGAAACTACGTGAACTTTACTATGACCTTAAAGAAGATTTAACAAATTATGTTTAAACCATTAGCGAATATATCCATACAAATGACATTTCTTCCAATAATAATATTTATACCGTAACGTTCTAGGGTGACAGAGAGGATAGTGTCTAAGGCTTGGGTTTGGCAAATATAGTTTCCTGCTGTCCCTGGCTATCCCTAACTGATCCGACGAACGGGATGGTCAATTTAAAATCGGATTTGAAATATAATTCAACCCATTTGAGTTTTGAAATTTTGATGAATCATATTTCAATGATTTGCACTTTGGAAAGATTTTGAACCTATATGGGATAAATGTTTATTCTATAACACTTTTTCATTTCCTTAACATAATTTAGTTTGAAATTTATGGACCCAAGAATTCAAAATATAAAGGATTTGAAATATTTTGAAAGATTTTGGTGAGTTAAATAAATCCAAAATTTAGATTTGGAAATGAAAATGAGTAAAGAAATCTTGGGTATGGGATATATAAAAGGGCAATTAAAATGGTAGTGAGATTTAAAGAGTTTGAAATAATCCAACTTTATCATAAACAACTTGATAAACATTGGGAAGGAGATTTGGATTGAAACCAGTATAGTCCATAGCTTGTTTTAAAATACGCTTATTACTTGGAAAGACCGGGATCAGACTTAAGTCTGAAAACCATTCCAAGTGGTAATACGATGTTATTGAAGACTTGGAAGTGATAAAAGAAGACCGGGAATTTTTGGATTATTCGGATGGATTGACATTTATGTCTCGAATCAGGCCGTACACCTGAAACGAGGTTATAAATGGCATGAGGTCTGAATATATTTGAGGATTTTCGGATTTTGTTCCGTTCAGACCCAGAATGGACTTGTATGGATTGTGTGTCTGGCATTGTAATTTGTCCACGTAGCACTGATTCCTGTGAATATATATCGGATTTGTGGCAATTGATTATTCCTATCTCTAAGTTACGTTCTTAGAGGTTATGTATTGATTTGAATCAGTGACATGTGGAAGATTGACAATGTGGCATACTCAAGTTATGGAATGAGTTAATGATGATCAAAGCACAGCTTGTTTAAGCTAAGCTTTATGTGTACCGTGACGTCGACAAGCCTCACACCCCGGATGATGAGAAACTGGCGGTTAGGTTGTTGACATATATATACATGATTTTGTGATTGATAGCTGCGACGGAGGTACCTCTTTTGAATTTTGGGAGTAGGTTATGTTCGGGGGTCCGTTGTCTGGACGAAAACCATTGATCTACCTCACGATTTGTAGTTGGTGTCCGAAGTCTGGACGAAAAAGTGTGTTACACTTCGTTTGTACTCTGATTGATCTTTCGTGCCAGGAATCATCAAGTTGGAAACCCAATCTCCAATACGCGCCCGTGGTTTTGTTTGTACAACTATATATATGGCGACATAGTAGGATGGGGTACTATGTCGTCTAAGATTGATACATTTACTTTCAAAATTGTCTTTCACACTATGCAGTAATAATAATATGAAAGAGGATTTTCACGTATGAAGGCATGTTTGGTTATCATAAGGTAAAACTCGCCCATCTGGTGTGCGATTGCATTGTGTGATGTGGGACGAGCTTATGATAGCTTCATTTTCAAAAAGTCATTGCGATTTTATATGCACGGGTATTCACATGGAGTAAACCATTTCGCATTAGCGGCGTGGTTCGGTGAATTTCCCAACTTTAAAATAAACCTAACGAAAATAATTGCTTTATGTTCTCACACCAGTCCCTTGACTGACCTGGAGTTTATTGTTCCCTTTCTAAACTCTGGGTGCCCACAAATTTTCGACACGGGCAGCTATTTGTTTAGTTTTACAGTTATAGACCCTTGGAGCAAGATTTGGAGCGCCCTTGCTTGCGAGTCATAGCACGAACGTGGTTGGACCTTCGAGCTAGAGTTGGATCTTCCGCCATATCACCTTGAGTCTTCCGCTGAGAGTATATTTATTTCTTCCGCTGTATATGTTGTAACTCTGCTATTCTATGTAACTCTGATGTAACATTTGTATTATAAATGAAAAGTTCTGTTATTTTGTTCAATGTATGTCAGTACCCATAACAATCCGCCTTTGTGAACGGTTTAAGTTGGTTTAATTACCGGTGAAAACCGGGAAGAAAGACGGGTCGTTATAAAGTGGTATCAGAGCTTTGGTTATTCAAAGCTACAGGGTACGACATATGTTGAACAAATGATAGAACTCATCAGAGTTATGATATCTCATTAGAGATAGGGTTAGGAACGCCCTAGAATGAGATCCCGGAATATTTCGTTGAGAGAGCGTATTTTGGAACTAAGTAAATGGCTTTGAAAAACATAATTATTTTGAAATACTACTTTTAATAAGAATTTTCGAGTATTTTATTCGACGTCGCAATTGGACTATTAGTATAGATGAAGGCTTTGAATATATGTAGGGCCCGCGTATGTACAAAGTCTTATATGTATACTAAATAGATATAGAATCACACCCTATTCGCTTGAGGATAGTTCTGTTGATTGATCGATCATCATCAGACATTTATTTTCGAGTTTCGAATGTGGGATGACTATATGATTCTGATTGAAACGTCGAGGAATACTCTGGACAAATAATTGGATAAATTTTAGTAAATCATCTTGATAAACTAATTTTAACAGGAACTGTTAAGCGTAAATCGATCTATTTGTCAATAAATGAAAAGATGTATTTTAGAAGAAAATCTCACCATAGTTCGAATTTTTGACAAGGGTAGTTAATCAAAGAGTAACAAATATCTAAGTGGGGGAGAAACTACTCTTCCCTATTGAAATTGTATGGAATTATTTAACGAATAATCGTTATAATGCAAATATTGAAGTAAGAGATAAAGCACCCTAATTGAACTATCTATAATCATATCCTTAGGTGCGCTCGACTTTCCTATCTTGGCCTAGTTAGTTCCATCGTTTAAATTCGAACCTTTCATGCTTTTGGTGCTTGTTGATATTGAACTTTTATTTATGCATCCCTACTTGACTTGAACACATGGAATTTGACTTGCTCGATGCATATATATAACTCTTCGTGCCACAAAACCAAGATCTGATTTGAATTAAGAAAATTTGATTTGTCCAAAACCTTATGAGCCTTGCATTGAAATGGTATAAATATAGGATTTAACTTATGTAAGGAAAATTAGATTTGGCTAATATTTGAAATTACGATTTTAGAGAAATTGTTTAAAATGTGCATACAATAAATCAGAGTAGCATGGCGAAAGCGTGATGGTACTTTGAAGTAAAAATGCTTTAAGTGACTTTTTCGAGCAGTCGAACAATGAAGATTTTCCTAAACAAGATTCGATATTTGAAATAAAGATGGAGAAAAAAATCAACTTGTGTATTAAAAGAACGTTTGAATTGAATGAAAGACTCGAAATGTTTCAACGACATAAGTGCATGGAAATTTTATTTGATTCCCGACCATTTTTGATATGGATTATAAAATGCTTATAATAAACAGTGGTTTCGACGACTAGAATCCCGATATTTTGGAACAACAAATATTTGGAAATTATGATTGCAAAATGATTTACAACTTCAGGATATGAAATGATTTGGACTGTCGAGTAACCCGTGACAAAACTAAGGTGAGATTATATTTTTGTATGGGGTGATACTTAGTAGCCTGTCATGTGGGAAGACTTCTCGAACTAATATTAAAATATAGTTGATTTGAATGCATTATAATGATGAAATTTTGGTTTTGAAATCCTGAAGTGAAGTATGATTTTTATTTCAATAATTTGAGATAAAACGTTATTCTAAGTCAAAGAAATCATTTAGTGGTTTCCAAAATTTAAAATAACACCTTAATTTAACTTATCCAATTATTCATTTATCTATTAAACCACTATATTTACATTGTACATCAAGTTCTTTTACATGTATTTGTTTACTACTTTATTATATTACCTATTTTCTACCAAGTTTCTAAATTTCTATAACTTTAAGGCTATCTTATATTAAACCCTTGAATTTGTTAAACCTATTTTTAATAAAGATTACATACTTCAAAATAACTTTACTGTTTCAAAACTATTTTACAACTCTCCTTTTCAAGGACGAAAAGCTTTAAGTGGGGGAGGCTGTAACGAACATAAATTTTAATGTTTGAAAAGCAAATTAAATTAAAGTTCAAATTAAATTAAGTATTTATATGTGGTATTTTGTCTATTTTGAACAATATTTGAATAAACCATTTACGTGATTTCAGCATTTTAAATAAAATCTACCTTTCTAATCTTTAACTTTAGAATTCCTTTGTTGAGATGAACGTTATGTGCAACAAGAAGTTATTACCGTAGTCATTTGGTAATTTAATTTAAAGAATGAATTATTTTGATATTGATCTCATAATTTGGTTAAGAAAGGAATGCATGCTCATATTTAAGAATCACATTTATAACTTGGACATTTCTTTATTTTGAACAAAGTATTTACTTTGTAAATTAAACGACATATGTGAATATAAGCTTAGACATTGAGCTAAAATTCACGGTATTATAATAAAAGAAAAATATTTAAACTTTGAAAATAAATGATTGAATTATTTTAATATTGATTTTTCATAATTTGGTTTGCAAAGAAAATATATGAAATCCAATTTATAACTTGGATATTGGTGAAGCATTCACTCCTAGAATAAACAGAACTTGTAAATAAAAGTTAAACATCTTTGCCAGAATTAATGACAGTACATATTTTGAGCGTAACGGTGGAATTAAAGCATGCAATTTAATTAATTGGACAAGGAATTTTGTGTAGTAAAATATCGTCAAAACCATCAAAACATAAATGGTACAATAAACGTTAGATAAATTTCCAAATATAGGTTTTATTTTAATTAGTGATTTATTTTGTTGCAAACAAACCGCTGAAACGGTGTTATTTATAACGCAGTTAATGTAGTAGAAACAAGGAATGAAGTTGAAATATAGTGGTAAGGCATAAATGGACGGAAGAGATAAATTGTGCATATTCTGTGTTACCGTTGAATTTAGTTACGGTTAAATTTACAATGTTGATCGTCAGTCCATGGGTTAGCCTAGCGTTCACACATCGTACATTAGGAATGAATCAAAATTTTCCTCTTTTAAAGAGATATCGCGCAAGAAGAAGAATATATCTGAAAATAAAATTTGCATTACAGACAATTTATTGATTTTAAAATAAAGAGATTTAGTTACGTGAAGAGAAAAATATCATTGAGATTTAGTCGAGACCGTTGAATGTAAACGACAAGACACGATGATCAATTTCAGAATTCAACGGTTGAAAGGCGTTCAACATAAATGGAAAATAATGAAAATATAATAATAATATACATATATATGGCTAGATAAATTCATATATTTTGTGGTTGATCTGATAACGTAGAAATAACAAAAACAACGCTGTTTATATTTTGCGTAAGGTTCGCACACACACCGTTCGTTAGGAAACAAATCAGGTCCTCCTTTAAAATAGATTTGTCACAACAAAATCTGAAATAAAATCTGGTCTAAGATATTATGGCAGACCAAAATATTACCATATCAATTCAAATATTTTATAACAGTAACCCAAAGATTTTGAACAGTGTAGGGACAGAGAATCCAATGTTATATGCAATAAACAATTCACATGGCAGAAATAAAAGGAGCTCCACCCTGTTAGTACGTAACCCACTTTCTCTCTTTTGTTCTCTGCGCATCTTCTTCTCCTTCTACTCATTTTGTTCTGCTCATTTTTAACGTACGAAAAAAAAGAGAACAACAAATCAAAGTTTTGTGACTGGAACTGGAAAGCTCGCAACCCTCTCCTGTCTTATCTTCATAAACCCGTCCACCCTCCTCTTCAATCTCCACTGCCACTTCTTCAATACAAATCATCGGCCATCTCCTCTTAGTCTCCCCGCAAGCTTCTCCACACCTGATGCACCTAGTTCGCCACTAATCCCACCTCACCGCCTTATCCGTCCAGTCATCGAAACGCCAGCCCGCACCACCATCTTCACTCACGCTACCTTGTCCTCCCTGTTGCTGAACTCAGACACTACCGCCTTGGCCCTCTTCCATACATTCTCCCCTTCCCGCCGGCACACCACACCACCGCTTCACTGAAACCGCGACTCTGCACTTTCCCCTCCGCTTCAAACAGCCAACAAGCATTCTCATGCAGCCGCTTAGCTCCACCAACCCATACGAGAACCACCCCACTCTCTATCCTTGCTTACTTACTTCAACCAGTACCATTCTCACTCAAAGCCGCTTATAACCACCCAGCACCTCCGCAAACCCTTTTACCCGCATGCAAGTCTTCATAACCACTGACCTCTAGCCAAGCCTCAACACCCTGCGTAGATCACTATAATCACTACCCCTTCACTAACTGCTACACCAACGTCGGTAGCCACCCAAGTCCATCTGACCTTAAGCATGACCTATCCTACCTTTATCCGCCCATGAATGTTGCTCTCTTTCCACCCTCCAAACCTTTTCCCACCACCTTCTCTCGCTAACTTACCTCGTCAGCTCGACCCGGGTTCTACCCGACACGCAGATTCGTTCAGCGCATCCCCATCTGGTGGAGAAGCCTCAGCCTTCCTCTTGCGATGGAGAGTTAAGCACACAAAGTGTTGTAAAGTGTATACATGCTTTGATGGGTGCGCGACATTCGTGAAGATTGTATGAGGTGATCCGAGACCTGCTCATAGTAGATACGATGTGTTAACGGTGAAGATCGGGAAGCGATATTTGGTGAGAACATTTATTTGAAAATTTATTTTGAAATAGTAAATCATGGCAAGTGCTTAGTTATAATTATAATTATTTGATATTAAATGGCTGCTATTGTTTGTGATGGATGTTTATAGCTAGATCACACCAAACACAAAGCATTACTCAATGACACGCTTGCGCACAAATTTGATGGTTGTTGAATTTTGATGAATGGACTAGTACTCATATGGATTGATGTTGTTGTATCACACACCATAGTGTGGAGTATATGGGTATTCGATTTAAATCTCCTCTTCATGTGCATAGAAATTTTATTAAATAAATAAATAAACAAAAGTTAACTCTTGAGGGAAAAAAATCATCATGAATAATTAAACTATCTTCCATAAGCATGAAATGATTTTGGCAATATCCTAAAATTGTTTGATTTTGAGTTGTATGTAAATGCTTAGTTCATAACCATCTTTAAGCTATATAAAAAAAAAGTTGATTTTTGAGTTATAATTGTTTATGTGAATGATTAGCTATTCGAAAATTATTTATTTAAAGAAAACTTAATTTAAGCATGTAGTAAACAAGTTTATCAATACATTGGTTCCATAAATTTTATTTAATACATTGGTTTCAATAATTTTAAAGTAAACAAGTTTAGTACATGGATTTCATTAACTTTTAAAATAAACAAGTTTCATACATTGGTTGCATTAATTTTAATGAAACAAGTCTAATACCTTGGTTCCATTATTTAAAGACCATTTGCAAGATTAAACGATTTAACAAATTGGGTAGCGTTAAATTTAGCTTCCAAGGAAATTTAATTAATTGTTTAATGAATCTATATGAACTTTACTATGACCTTAAAGAAGATTTAACAATTTATGTTTAAACCATTAGCGAATATATCCATACAAATGACATTTCTTCCAATAATAATATTTATACCGGAACGTTCTAGGGTGATAGAGAGGATAGTGTCTAAGGCTTGGGTTTGGAAAATATAGTTTCCTGCTCTCCCTGGCTATCACTAATTGATCCGACGAACGGGATGGTCAATTTAAAATGGGATTTGAAATATAATTCAACCCATTTGAGTTTTGAAATTTTGATGAATCATATTTCAGTGATTTGAACTTTGGGAAGAATTTGAACCTATATGGGATAAATGTTTATTCTATAACACTTTTGCATTTCCTTAACATAATTTAGTTTGAAATTTATGGACCCAAGAATTCAAACTATAAAGGATTTGAAATATTTTGAAAGATTTTGGTGAGTTAAATAAATTCAAAATTTAGATTTGGAAATGAAAATGAGTAAAGAAATCTTGGGTATGGGATGTATAAAAGGGCAATTAAGATGGTAGTGAGATTTAAAGAATTTGAAATAATCCAACTTTATCATAAACAACTTGATAAACATTGGGAAGGAGATTTGGATTGAAACCAGTATAGTCCATAGCTTGTTTTAAAATACGCTTATTACTTGGAAAGACCGGGATCGGACTTAAGTCTGATAACCATTCCAAGTGGTAATACGACGTTATTGAAGACTTGGAAGTGATAAATGAAGACCGGGAATTTTTGGATTATTCGGATTGATTGACATTTATGTCTCGAATCAGGCTGTACACCTGAAACGAGGTTATAAATGGCATGAGGTCTGAATATATTCGAGGATTTTCGGATTTTGTTCCGTTCAGACCCAGAATGGACTTGTATGGATTGTGTGTCTGGCATTGTAATTTTTCCATGAAGCACTGATTCCTGTGAATATATATCGGATTTGTGGCAATTGATTATTCCTGTCTCTAAGTTACTTTCTTAGAGGTTATGTATTGATTTGAATCAGTGACATGTGGAAGATTGACAATGTGGCATATTCAAGTTATGGAATGAGTTAATGATGATCAAAGCACGGCTTATTTAAGCTAAGCTTTGTGTGTACCCTGACATCGACAAGACTCACACCCCGGATGATGAGAAACTGGCGGTTAGGTTGTTGACATATATATACATGATTTTGTGATTGGTACCTGCTGCGGAGGTACCTCTTTTGAATTTTGGGAGTAGGGTATGTTCGGGGGTCCGTTGTTGGACGAAAATCGTTGATCTACCTTGCGATTTGTAGTTGGTGTCCGAAGTCTGGACGAAAAAGTGTGTTACACTTCGTTTGTACTCTGATTGATCTTTCGTGCTAGGAATCATCAAGTTGGAAACCCAATGTACTCTGATTGATCTTTCGTGCTAGGAATCATCAAGTTGGAAACCCAATCTCCAATACGCGCCCGCGGTTTTGTTTGTACAAATATATATATGGCGACATAGTAGGATGGGGTACTATGCCGTCTAAGATTGATACATTTACTTTCAAAATTGTCTTTCACACTATGCACTAATAATAAAATGAAAGAGGATTTTCACGTATGAAGGCATGTTTGGTTATCATAAGGTAAACCTCGCCCATCTAGTGTGCGCTTGAATTGTGTGATGTGGGACGAGCTTATGATAGCTTCATTTTCAAAAAGTCATTGCGATTTTATATGCACGGGTATTCACATGGATTAAACCGTTCCGCATTAGCGGCGTGGTCCGGTGAATTTCTCAACTTTAAAATAAACCTAACGAAAATAACTGCTTTATGTTCTCACACCAGTCCCATGACTGACCTGGAGTTTATTGTTCCCTCTCTAAACTCTGGGTGCCCACAAATTTTCGACACGGGCAGCTAGCTGTTTAGTTTTACAGTTATAGACCCTTGGAGCAAGATTTGGAGCGCCCTTGCTTGCGAGTCATAGCACGAACGTGGTTGGAGCTACGAGCTAGAGTTGGATCTTCCGCCATATCACTTTGAGTTTTCCGTTGAGAGCATATTTATTTCTTCCGCTGTATATGTTGTAACTCTGATATTCCGTGTAACTCTGATGTAACCTTTGTATTATAAATGAAAAGTTCTGTTATTTTGTTCAATGTATGTTAGTACCCATAACAATCCGCCTTTGTGAACGGTTTAAGTTGGTTTAATTACCAGCGAAAACCGGGAAGAAAGACGGGTTGTTATAAAGTGGTATCAGCGCTTTGGTTATTCAAAGCTACGGGGTATGACATATGTTGAACAAATGATAGAACTCATCAGAGTTATAATATCTCATTAGAGATAGGGTTAGGAACGCCCTAGAATGAGATCCCGGAATATTTCGTTGAGAGAGCGTATTTTGGAACTAAGTAAATGGCTTTGAAAAACATAATTATTTTCAAATACTACTTTTAATAAGAATTTTCGAGTATTTTATTCGACGTCGCAATTGGACTATTAGTATAGATGAAGGCTTTGAATATATGTAGGGCCCGCGTATGTACAAAGTCTTATATGTATACTAAATAGATATAGAATCACACCCTAGTCGCTTGAGGATAGTTCTGTTGATTGATCGATCATCATCAGACATTTATTTTCGAGTTTCGAAAGTGGGATGACTATATGATTCTGATTGAAACGTCGAGGAATACTATAGACAAATGTTTGGATAAATTTTAGCAAATCATCTTGATAAGCTAATTTGAACAGGAGCTGTTAAGCGTAAATCGAACTATTTGTCAATAAATGAAAAGATGTATTTTAGAAGAAAATCTCACCATAGTTCGAATTTTTGACAAGGGTAGTTAATCAAAGAGTAACAAATATCTAAGTGGGGGAGAAACTACTCTTCCCTATTGAAATTGTATGGAATTATTTAACGAATAATCGTTATAATGCAAATATTGAAGTAAGAGATAAAGCACCCTAATTGAACTATCTATAATCATATCCGTAGGTGCGCTCGACTTTCCTATCTTGGCCTAGTTAGTTCCATCGTTCAAATTCGAACCTTTCATGCTTTTGGTGCTTGTTGATATTGAACTTTTATTTATGCATCCCTACTTGACTTGAACACATGGAATTTGACTTGCTCCATGCATATATATAACTCTTCATGCCACGAAACCAAGATCTGATTTGAATTAAGAAAATTTGATTTGTCCAAAACCTTATGAGCCTTGCATTGAAATGGTATAAATATAGGATTTAACTTATGTAAGGAAAATTAGAGTTGGCTAATATTTGAAATTATCATTTTAGAGAAATTGTTTAAAATGTGCATACAATAAATCAGAGTAGCATAGCGAAAGCGTGATGGTACTTTGAAGTAAAAATGCTTCAAGTGACTTTTTTGAGCAGTCGAATAATGAAGATTTTCCCAAACAAGATTCGATATTTGAAATAAAGATGGAGAAAAAAATCAACTTGTGTATTAAAATAATGTTTGAATTGAATGAAAGACTCGAAATGTTTCAACGACATAAGTGCATGGAAATTTTATTTGATTCCCGACCATTTTGGATATGGATTATAAAATGCTTATAATAAACAGTGGTTTCGACACTAGAATCCCGATATTTTGGAACAAGAAATATTTGGAAATTATGATTGCAAAATGATTTACAACTTCGGGATATGAAATGATTTGGCCTGTCGAGTAACCCGTGACAAAACTAAGGTGAGATTATATTTTGTGTATGGGGTGATACTTAGTAGCCCGTCATGTGGGAAGAATTCTCGAACTAATATTAAAATATAGTTGATTTGAATGCATTATAATGATGAAATTTTGGTTTTGAAATCCCGAAGTGAAGTATGATTTTTATTTCAATGATTTGAGATAAAACGGGATTTTAAGTCAAAGAAATCATTAAGAGGTTTCCAAAATTTAAAATAACACCTTAATTTAACTTATCCAATTATTCGTTTATCTATTAAACCACTATATTTACATTGTACTTCAAGTTCTTTTACATGTATTAGTTTACTATTTTATTATATTACATATTTTCTGCCAAGTTTCTAAATTTCTATAACTTTAAGGCTATCTTATATTAAACCCTTGAATTTGTTAAACCTATTTTTAATAAAGATTACATACTTCAAAATACTTTACTGTTTCAAAACTATTTTACAACTCTCCTTTTCGAGGACGAAAAGCTTTAAGTGGGGGAGGCTGTAACGAACTAGAAATTTTAATGTTTGAAATGCAAATTAAATTAAAGTTCAAATTAAATTAAGTATTTATATGTGGTATTTTGTCTATTTTGAACAATATTTGAATAAACCATTTACGTGATTTCAACATTTTAAATAAAATCTACTTTTCTAATCTTTAACTTTAGAATTCCTTTGTTGAAATGAACGTTATGTGAAACAAGAAGTTATTACCGCAGTCATTTGGAAATTTAATTTAAAGAATGAATTATTTTGATATTGATCTCATAATTTGGTTAAGAAAGGAATGCATGCTCATATTTAAGAATCACATTTATAACTTGGACATTTCTTTATTTTGAACAAAGTATTCACTTTTTAAATTAAACGACATATGTGAATATAAGCTTAGACATTGAGCTAAAATTCACGGTATTATAATAAAAGAAAAAAAATTTAAACTTTGAAAATAAATGATTGAATTATTTTAATATTGATTTTTCATAACTTGGTTTGCAAAGAAAATATATGAAATCCAATTTATAACTTGGATATTGGTGAAGCATTCACTCCTAGAATAAACGGCACTTGTAAATAAAAGTTAAACATCTTTGCCAGAATTAATGACAGTACATATTTTGCACATAACGGTGGAATTAAAGCATGCAATTTAATTAATTGGACAAGGAATTTTGTGTAGTAAAATATCGTCAAAACCATCAAAACATAAATGGTACAATAAACGTTAGATAAATTTCCAAATATAGGTTTTATTTTAATTAGTGATTTATTTTGTTGCAAACAAACCGCTGAAACGGTGTTATTTATAAAGCAGTTAATGTAGTAGAAACAAGGAATGAAGTTGAAATATAGTGGTAAGGCATAAATGGAAGGAAGAGATAAATTGTGAATATTCTACGTTACCGTTGAATTTAGTTGCGGTTAAATTTACAATGTTGATCGTCGGTCCATGGGTTAGCCTAGCGTTCACACATCGTACATTAGGAATGAATCAAAATTTTCCTCTTTTAAAGAGATATTGCGCAAGAAGAAGAATATATCTAAAATTAAAATTTGCATTACAAACAATTTATTGATTTTAAAATAAAGAGATTTAGTTACGTGAAGAGAAAAGTATCATTGAGATTAGTCGAGACCGTTGAATGTAAACGACAAGACACGATGATCAGTTTCAGAATTCAACGGTTGAAAGGCGTTCAACATAAATGGAAAATAATGAAAATATAATATATATATATATATATATATATATATATGGCTAAATAAATTCATATATTTTGCGGTTGAACTGATAACGTAGAAATAACAAAAACAACGTTGTTTATATTTTGCGTAAGGTTCGCACACACATTGTTCGTAAGGAAACAAATCAAGTCCTCCTTTAAAATAGATTTGTCACAACAATATCTGAAATAAAATCTGGTCTAAGATATTATGGCAGACCAAAATCTTACCATATCAATTCAAATATTTTGTAACAGTAACCCAAAAATTTTGAACAGTGTAGGGACAGAGAATGCAATGTTATATGCAATAAACAATTCACATGGCAGAAATAAAAAGAGCTCCACCCTGTTAGTACGTAACGCACTTTCTCTCTTTTGTTCTCTGCGCATCTTCTTCTCCTTCTACTCATTTTCTTCTGCTCATTTTTAACGTACGAAAAAAAAGAGAACAACAAATCAAAGTTTTGTGATTGGAACTGGAAAGCTCGCAACCCTCTCCTGTCTTATCTTCATAAACCCGTCCACCCTCCTCTTCAATCTCCACTGCCACTTCTTCAATACAAATTGTCGGCCATCTCCTCTTAGTCTCCCCGCAAGCTTCTCCATACCTGATGCACCTGGTTCGCCACCAGTCCCACCTCACCGCCTTCTCCGTCCAGTCACCAAAACGCCTCCCCGCACCACCATCTTCACTCACGCTACCTTGGCCTCCCTGTTGCCGAACTCAGACACTACCGCCTTGGCCCTCTTCCATACATTCTCCCCTTCCCGCTGGCACACCACACCACCGCCTCACTGAAACCGCGACTCTGCACTTTCCCATCCACTTCAAACAGCCAACAAGCATTCTCATGCAGTCGCTTAGCTCCACCAACCCATACGAGAGCCACCCCACTCTCTATCCCTACTTACTTACTTCAACCAGTACCATTCTCACTCAAAGCCGCTTACAACCACCCAGCACCTCCGCAAACCCTTTTACCCGCATGCAAGTCAGCATCACCACTGACCTCTAGCCAAGCCTCAACACCCTGCGTAGATCACTATAATCACTACCCCTTCACTAACTGCAACACCAACGTCGGTAGCCACCCAAGTCCATCTGACCTTACAGATGACCTATCCTACCTTTATCCGCCCATGAATGTTGCTCTCTTTCCACCCTCCAAACCTTTTCCCACCACCTTCTCTTGCTAACTTACCTCGTCAGCTCGACCTGGGTTCTACTCGACACGCAGATTCGTTCAGCGCATCCCCATCTGGTGGAGAAGCCTCAGCCTTCCTCTTGCGATGGAGAGTTAAGCACACAAAGTGTTGTAAGTGTATACATGCGTTGATGGGTGCGCGATATTCGTGAAGATTGTATGAGGCAATCCGAGACCTGCTCATAGTAGATACGATGTGCTAACGGTGAAGATCGGGAAGCGATATTTGGTGAGAACATTTATTTGAAAATTTATTTTGAAATAGTAAATCATGGCAAGTGCTTAGTTATAATTAGTTATAATTATAATTATTTGATATTGAAATGGCTGCTATTGTTTGTGATGAATGTTTATAGCCAGATCACACCAAACACAAAGCGTTACTCAATGAGACGCTTGCGCACAAATTTGAATGTTGTTGAATTTTGATGAATGGACTAGTACTCATATGGATTGATGTTGTTGTATCACACACTATAGTGTGGAGTATATGGGTATTCGATTTAAATCTCCTCCTCATGTGCATAGAAATTTTATTAAATAAATTAATAAACAAAAGTTAACTCTTGAGGGAAAAAAATCATCATGAATAATTAAACTATCTTCCATAAGCATGAAATGATTTTGGCAATATCCTAAAATTGTTTGATTTTGAGTTGTATGTAAATGCTTAGTTCATAACCATCTTTAAGCTATATAAAAAAAAGTTGATTTTTGAGTTACAATTGTTTATGTGAATGATTAGCTATTCGAAAATTATTTATTTAAAGAAAACTTAATTTAAGCATGTAGTAAACAAGTTTATCAATACATTGGTTCCATAAATTTTATTTAAAACATTGGTTTCAATAATTTTAAAGTAAACAAGTTTAGTACATGGATTTCATTAACTTTTAAAATAAACAAGTTTCATACATTGGTTGCGTTAATTTTAATGAAACAAGTCTAATACCTTGGTTCCATTATTTAAAGACCATTTGCAAGATTAAACGATTTAACAAATTGGGTAGCGTTAAATTTAGCTTCCAAGGAAATTTAATTAATTGTTTAATGAAACTATATGAACTTTACTATGACCTTAAAGAAGATTTAACAATTTATGTTTAAACCATTAGCGAGTATATCCATACAAATGACATTTCTTCCAATAATAATATTTATACCGGAACGTTCTAGGGTGACAGAGAGGATAGTGTCTAAGGCTTGGGTTTGGAAAATATAGTTTCCTGCTCTCCCAGGCTATCCCTAACTGATCCGACGAACGGGATGGTCAATTTAAAATCGGATTTGAAATATAATTCAACCCATTTGAGTTTTGAAATTTTGATGAATCATATTTCAATGATTTGAACTTTGGGAAGAATTTGAACCTATATGGGATAAATGTTTATTCTATAACACTTTTGCATTTCCTTAACATAATTTAGTTTGAAATTTATGGACCCAAGAATTCAAACTATAAAGGATTTGAAATATTTTGAAAGATTTTGGTGAGTTAAATAAATCCAAAATTTAGATTTGGAAATGAAAATGAGTAAAGAAATCTTGGGTATGGGATGTATAAAAGGGCAATTAAGATGGTAGTGAGATTTAAAGAATTTGAAATAATCCAACTTTATCATAAACAACTTGATAAACATTGGGAAGGAGATTTGGATTGAAACCAGTATAGTCCATAACTTGTTTTAAATTACGCTTATTACTTGGAAAGACCGAGATCGGACTTAAGTCTGAAAACCATTCCAAGTGGTAATACGACGTTATTGAAGACTTGGAAGTGATAAATGAAGATCGGGAATTTTTGGATTATTCGGATTGATTGACATTTATGTCTCGAATCAGGCTGTACACCTGAAACGAGGTTATAAATGGCATGAGTTCTGAATATATTCGAGGATTTTTGGATTTTGTTCCGTTCAGACCTAGAATGGACTTGTATGGTTTGTGTGTTTGGCATTGTAATTTGTCCTCGAAGCACTGATTCCTGTGAATATATATCGGATTTGTGGCAATTGATTATTCCTGTCTCTAAGTTACGTTCTTAGAGGTTATGTATTGATTTGAATCAGTGACATGTGGAAGATTGACAATGTGGCATACTCAAGTTATGGAATGAGTTAATGATGATCAAAGCACGGCTTATTTAAGCTAAGCTTTGTGTGTACCCTGACATCGACGAGCCTCACACCCCGGATGATGAGAAACTGGCGGTTAGGTTGTTGACATATATATACATGATTTTGTGATTGGTAGCTGCGACGGAGGTACCTCTTTTGAATTTTGGGAGTAGGGTATGTTCGGTGGTCCGTTGTTGGACGAAAACCGTTGATCTACCTCGCGATTTGTAGTTGGTGTCCGAAGTCTGGACGAAAAAGCATGTTACACTTCGTTTGTACTCTGATTGATCTTTCGTGCCAGGAATCATCAAGTTGGAAACCCAATCTCCAATACGTGCCCGCGGTTTTGTTTGTACAAATATATATATGGCGACATAGTAGGTTGGGGTACTATGCTGTCTAAGATTGATACATTTACTTTCAAAATTGTCTTTCACACTATGCACTAATAATAATATGAAAGAGGATTTTCACGTATGAAGGCATGTTTGGTTATCATAAGGTAAAACTCGCCCATCTGGTGTGCGCTTGCATTGTGTGATGTGGGACGAGCTTATGATAGCTTCATTTTCAAAAAGTCATTGCGATTTTATATGCACGGGTATTCACATGGAGTAAACCGTTCCGCATTAGCGGCGTGGTCCGGTGAATTTCCCAACTTTAAAATAAACCTAACGAAAATGACTGCATTATGTTCTCACACCAGTCCCATGACTGACCTAGAGTTTATTGTTCCCTTTCTAAACTCTGGGTGCCCACAAATTTTCGATACGGGCAGCTAGTTGTTTAGTTTTACAGTTATAGACCCTTGGAGCAAGATTTGGAGCGCCCTTGCTTGCGACTCATAGCACGAACGTGGTTGGAGCTTTGAGCTAGAGTTGGATCTTCCGCCATATCACCTTGAGTCTTCCGCTGAGAGTGTATTTATTTCTTCCGCTGTATATGTTGTAACTCTGATATTCCATGTAACTCTGATGTAACATTTGTATTAAAAAAGAAAAGTTCTGTTATTTTGTTCAATGTATGTTAGTACCCATAACAATCCGCCTTTGTGAACGGTTTAAGTTGGTTTAATTACCAGTGAAAACCGGGAAGAAAGACGGGTCGTTATAGACCACTTCAAGCCAAAATGATTACTTCAAGCTAAAGCTAAAAAGGCTACCCCACGACAAAACATTTAACCAGAGGCAAAGAAATCGTGTCATGCACCAAATGCACTAGCCTGGAACGTAAGAAATAACAAAGCAAATAATTCGCTTGCAAACTACATTCAGTGCTTCCAGAGCTTCTAAATAAGTCTCCAACTCAAGTAAGACAACAAACTGATCAGCATTATCAGCGATAAATTAACTTTATCAATTAAACGGACACAATATACAGTATCATTTCAAGCTAGACACGAAGGCACCTCATATACGTCTAGATAATCCTTTAAAACAAAGAGACACACTTGCGCCAAAGGTATCATATCTCATAACATAACTTTTTATATTTAAAAACATTCCAGGCGAAGGAGCCGAGTATTGTATGTTAATTCCTATTGTTGTCCTTATAATAACTCGATCTGACAAGTTCTTACTTTTCTCAATCAATTCACTATTAACCAGGGAAAAACACTGGGATATTTTGATGACATGGTAAAACATGTCAGTCAAGTAAATTAGGGCATGTGGATTGTTCTGCCTACCCTAAACATTTTCATTAAATTAGAAACAACAAAAAAAATCCACTTAGAATTTCATTCTCCATTCTTGTTGGAAAAACTAAATGGTCTTTGATTTTACATATTTTTCGGTTGGAAGCATCTCTTATATCATTCTTGAAATTTTAGTAACATTGTGTTTAAAGGCACATTGATTATCTCAATCTATGCCATACATGTATAAATCAATCCCACTACATATTAAGTTTATATATATTTGGATCCAACAATATAAAACCTTATTTCCACTAAATTTGATTTCAATGTACCATAACCCATTTGAGTATAAACTTAAAGCGACCAGGAAACTATTGATTTTTAATGCTATTTTGAAGTAATCCTAAAAAATCATCTTAGTCTGGCATGCTACTCAAAATTAGTCAGCTTAATACTTCTAAAATTGACAAATTGATCATCTCCATCTATATAATAACTAACTTTCATGAACAAATAATGTTCAATAATTATATTCCACAACAATCACTAAAATATTAATTAATAGACATTTAAATTCATGAGGTGATTTGGTTTCGGAGACTACTAGTATCAAAACCTAAAAAGTGTATACAGTTTGACTTACCAAACTTAAGATTGAAGTCTGAATAAAAGCCCAATAACCCATGTCTATATCAAAATTTCTAAATCAAAATTGGAGAATTCTGGAATCAACCTCCTGACAAAAAAATTAATTAGTATTTAATCACTGCAGCCAAACATAAAAAACAAGTCGAATTAGAATTGAATCAATCGAGTTACCTAAATGAGGGATTTAGGGCATGAAAGAATTCAAGGAGGAGGGAATTAGGGCAGGGCAAAGAAGAAGAATGAGGAAACTAGGGCAGGGCGAAATGGAAAAATGAGGGAAATGAAAATTATAGGAAATAAGTGAGGGAAAGAGGAAAAAATTACACAGCGAAATAAAAAGAGAGGCAACGTCAAATATTTTGCATACGCGCTGGAATGTTAGCGTTTATATCTGAAATACCCGTTAACTAAAAACTTCTCAACGCGAGTTCTATAAAAACGCCGAGAATGTTTGTTGTTAGAAGGCAATTTTATTGTAGTGCACATAATTGGTGCGTCAAACACCATAACTGGATCTCTGCATGATATCATATATATTAGCCTGAAAAATTGCAAATGAGTAAACTTCTTTTAATCAGTTATGCCATGGTAGACTATCAAGAAGTTTGTAAATCTATATCACTCTTTGCACAAGTAAACATATATGCAGAATTAGCATTGA
Organism: Allium sativum; assembly: GCA_030737875.1. NCBI lineage: Eukaryota > Viridiplantae > Streptophyta > Magnoliopsida > Asparagales > Amaryllidaceae > Allium > Allium sativum. The sequence goes on from CM060912.1 coordinate 9,851,330, forward strand.
TGACCCTAATGTGTGTGCATGCAGGCACGTGCAAGCGATCGTGTATCTAATTTGATGTGATTTTATGGAAAAGGAGAAAGTTATCCCCTTGTGCATCAGTGTCAGGCAGGGGAATACTATGCACAGAAACCACCAACTCCTTCACTGGACATAGTCAACTGCCCATTCCATGTGAAAAATCTCTCAGTTAATGTAAGTTTAAATACCTGAATACTAATTTCTTATGTATTTGGTTTGTACAGAAGTATGTATTCTTATGGCATTACAAATGTTTGTAGGAACTGAAACAACCTGCTAATGAACTTCGATCCGATGTAATGTTCCATGTATCCAAAACTGGAGGTCCTCTGGGATCAAGTCTTGGTGTTGTTGAGTTAAAAGTTGCTCTTTACCATGTTTCAATACCCCTCAGGATAAAATATGATGGGATGTTGGGTACCAGTTCTTTTCTTTTTTCTTCAAATACTTGGATTTTGTTGTCACTTAGTTACACTGTTTTTGTGTGCGTTTAGTCAAAAAACTAAATGGCTTGACTGAATTAATAGTCTAGACAACAAAAACGTTGGAGTTTTAAGCCTAATCTATTGAGGAATTCTGCATATAATGATCAACTTTCGGTAACCCTTGTCCCTATGCGTTCATTTTTCAGTAATTGGAATAAATATAGTTTTTACATTTTTGTTATTAACTCTACTCTAGAAGTAATGAAGTTTCCTTTTGATAGCAGTAATATCCACACAAGTTATCAACCGGTAGAAGGGACAATATGCCAATAATGAGGCAAACAAATGGTCTAGCTGGTTTCACAAAGCGTTCAGAAAGTGAACATGAGTCCTTTGGCATAGGTCATAGTTCAACCAGTATCTCAGTAGTCCAAGGTAAAAATTTATTAACACACAAGACCCTAACTAAAACCAGATCAAATCATTATCTGATCGTCGTTGGATGTTATTATTGAGCAGGAATGGCAGTCGGGAGAGACTTGAAGGAGGAAAAAAACAACGTGATAGCAGTGATAGGGGATGGAGCAATGACAGCTGGGCAAGCATATGAAGCGATGAATAATGCAAGATATTTGGGCATGGATATGATTGTGATGTTGAACGAGAACAAGAAGGTTTCTCTTCCTACTGCTAGTCTTGATGGCCCTAACCAAATCAGAACCGTGCATGATGAACAGTACTGATGTTCATCATTTTCATTGCTGTTGACATTAACATGATCACTATTGTTCATGTTAAGCACAAAATATCAGAAGCAAAGCAAGACTAATTCTATCGTTTGTCCGTTTTGTAAGTAACTTGCTAATATAAAAATGTATGACATACTAAGTGTAGACATGGAAAAGATGATAAAACAATATGTACAAAATATTAAGTTGTTTGAATGATATGTATGAATATTATGTCGTAATTTATATATTTGTTTGAGAAAATATGTTATAGTTATATATAGATAAGAAATGTTTAAATGTGTGAGTATTCATGTAAAAAGCTGAAACGACCAAAAATCCATAAATTAATAATATAAGGAATAGCATTTCAGAAACGCTATTGAATGAAAAACGCTGTAGAAAAAGATATTGGAAATGCTATACTATAACGAAATAAATGCTATTGAAACACGTAAAAAATGCTAACAATTATGAGAACAAATGCTATAAAAATAACACAATAAACGCTATAACATACAAATAAAACACTATAGAAACATACACACAAACGCTATAAGAAGTTAGTATCGGATAGTATATTTTATGGCATTTTCGTTTGATAGCAAATAAAAACACTATATAAAAGTCATCTTTCATAGCGTTTTTTTCCTGCTATTCAAAGTAGATGGCCCATGATAGCATGTCGTTACGTGGCGATCTCTGAAACTCTATATCATGTTACAACAACGTTTTTCAAATGCTATGAAAGCCTCATTTTGTTTTAGCGTCCATATAGTACACCTAAAAATGCAGGAAATACATCCCAGTAGATGTAACTTTCTCCGTTTTTTCACTATCTTCCTATATTGTGACGTTATAATAAGAATACCAAATATGGAGTTGGAAATACGTAAAAAATAATTTGCACCTATAAAAGGATCAAAATATGATATACTATAAATATATCATCCATCCAAAATACATACTAACAGCAAAGTGCATATATACATAACCTTGATGTGTAATTGAAGTTTGCAAGCATATGCATCAAATAAATAAAAAGATGTTGATCACGAAATGGTTTATCAGCTAGTTAAAAATTATACATCTTTGGTACACATGCACATCAGAGGCAGTAACAATAGCAAAGCAATGCAAGTTGATAACTATAAAAAAGCGATGCTTTATGCATATAAGGTTGCATATTACCTAGCGAATGCAAACATTGTATGTCTTTTGAATTGTATTATGTAATAAAAAGAACAACATAATGTTGCATTAAATTTCAAATGATAAATATTCAGAAAAATAATGAAGGCATCATAAAAAGACTATTATCACATGTAAAGCCAATCCATAACCTCCAGTAGCCTCTTGTTCGAAGTAAAGAAGCTAAAATAACAAAGAAACAAGGCACATCTTTTTTTTTAAAGATGATTCAAGCAACTGATTATGAAAGTAGCATCTTTAAAATATTAACACCTTGAATTTACTTTGAGATGCAAAGGTCAGTTTAACTGCTATTCCTGCTTGTGTTTCCAGGTCATTTATTGTCACACCAAAATAAATTTGTGTATAATGAAAAAAAAAGTATCGATTATTACTAATTTCGTATCAATTGGATAACGTACCACTTAGAACTAATCGGCGGAAGCAGATCTATGAAACGAAGGCGGCTATTGACGAAGTGAAGGGCCAAGGCGAAGTCGATTCAACAAAGTGGAGAGCCAAAGGCGAAGCCGATTCAACGAAGTGGAGGGGAGAAGTTCAACGACGTCGCAGAAGTCGATGAAAGTGGAAGTGAATGTGGTAGGAGCGAAATTTTGTTAGGATTAGGGAAAACGTAACGTGGGAGGGAAATTAAAGGAGGTGGAGGGAAGTGAAAGAAATAAAGACACGCTTACGGAAAATTAAAAGCAAAATTGGTGAAGGCGGTATAGCTGCAGATGCACTATAAACGCAGCCAATTATAGTTGTCGTTTATACGTTTTCTTGTAGTTCCCGGATCATGCACATATACCGGACTTCCAAACACATGAAGATATCTCAAGTCAACGCTCTTCGCTTTCCACACTTCCTCCGGGATTTTGTTGTCAATAGCTGAGCACAAAATTCGATTCACGATATGCACCGTGGTTGACAAAGCTTCGGCCCAAAATCCTTTAGACATATCCGATGTCAATCTCAAGCATCGAGCTTTCTCTAATAGAGTTCGGTTCATTCTCTCCACTACTCCATTAGATTGCGGATCTCCCGGTGTAGTAAAATGTCTCTGGATTCCATGATGCTTACAGTACTTCAAGAATTCCCGGGAAACATACTCTTCGCCATTGTCGGTCTTTAGAATCTTCAAAGCCTTGCCACTCTCATTCTCAACAAGAGCCTTCCGTAATTTGAACTTAGCAAATGCCTATGATTTGGCTTTCATTACATACACCCTTACCTTCCGAGACAAATCATCAGCGAAAGAAATATAATAACGCGCTATACCTAAAGAAGCAACCGGTACCGGTCCCCAAACATCTGAATGAAGATATTCAAGAACCTCCTTTGAATCATGCTTGCCTTCATCGAATGGTACCTTTGTTTGGTTTCCCTTGACACATTCCTCGCAAAACTCTAGTTTGTTGAAACTCTCATCCTCGATCATTTCCCGCTTCCGAAGAATATCCAAACTCCTCTCCGAGATATGACCCAATCTCAAATGCCACAACCGTGTCGCATCCAAGTCACGAGAACTATCAACACCGACACAAGTTTCAGCTCCTACGGTCACACCTTGAAGCAAATATATACCATGAGTTCCAGCACCTTTCACAACCACAAGTGCCCCCTTCGAAATCCTCAAGCAATCCTTCTCGATTGTAATCTTGCATCCTAGAGAATCTAATTGCCCTAAAGATATAAGCGACTTCCTAAGTCCGGAACATACCGAACATTGGTGAGCGTGCGAACTACTCCATCAAACATCCTTATTTGCACGGAGCCAATACCCATCGACTTGCTAATAGAACCATTTCCCATAGCAATTGTATTTCCTTCTTTGACTTCATAAAATAAAAAACAATTTCTATTTGGCGTCATATGATATGACGCACCTGAATCGAGTACCCATTCGTTACCCGAAACACTCGATGCTACCGCCGTCAACACATTCTCATCTATCTCACCATCCCCACTCTCCACCGCTACGGATGAAGATGCTACTTCCTTCTTATGTTTGTCCGTACATTCATTCTTCCAATGTCCCGGTTTCTTGCAAACAAAACATTTTCCATTTCTTTCTTTCGATTTACCTCTTCTACCGGGGTTCCTAGATTTAGAACGCCTTCGATTTTCATTCTTTACATTCTTTTCTTTCTCCATAAACAACCCGTGACCACTACTAGCTCCACTACGACCCTCGCTTATCTCCTTCATTTGATTTCTCGACTCCTCACTAAGAAGACCCGTCTTGACATCATCAAGAGTCAAAGTATCTCGGCCATAGATCAAATTATTTGAGAAACCCGTATAATGGTCCAACAATAAACACAATAATATCATAGCCTTTTGCTCTTCCTCAATCTTCAAATCAACGGCCTTCATCTTCATAAGCAAGTCATCAAAGGCATTCAAGTGTGCCTTAAGTGAATTACCCTCCTTCATCTTGAAGGTTAAAAACGTCCGCAACAAGGTTAACCGGTTAGTGAGCGACTTCTTCATATATAATTCCTCCAACTTGTCCCAAATACCTTTAGCGGTAGTCTCACCACTAATTTCGGAGACCACATTCTCCTCCATAGCAAGTTGAAGAGTAGTGTAAGCTCATTCCTCCATCTCCACTCTCTCAACATCCGAGATATCACTTGGCAATAAGTGAGTATCAAATACCACTCGGTGCACCCGATTCCTCCTAAGAACCGCTTTCATTTTCCATTGTCACTTCTCAAAGTCATTATAACCATTCCACTTGTCAATTACCAATTCAGAACCCGACGCCACATACGAACCACGTACATAAGGCGCCACACTATTCAGACTTCCGGTTGAAGGACTTACTGAGCTATTACATGTATCCGCCATTTTCACAAACACCTAATAAGCACCAACTGCTTTGATACCAACTATTGTAACCGATGTGATTAAATCAATTCAAGACCACTTAAATTGATTATCTAAACCACGAGCGCCTTGCGGAAGACGGGAACGTTGTTAGACTTGCAAAAACAACTAAAACAATAACTCTAGTCACCAAACAATGATCAACCAATCACGAACAATCCAAATCTCAATCTCAAGCGACAAAATAACGACAATAGCAGCAAAAATAAATCACACACAGATTTATAATGGTTCCACTAACAACTTGTTAGTGTACATCCACTTTGGAGAGAGTATTTTATTATCACGTTGAAAGGAATATAAGAGATTGATCCAATGATCACTATATTTCAGTATAGAAAAGAGTTTGAGGAGAATAGAATTGAAGAATTGCTATTAGGTTATAAACCCTAATAAATCCTTGAGAATAAAACCCTTGATTTAATTAAGTCTCCAAAACTTTCTGATTTGAAAATAGAAAATAGCTTATATAGAGATGGGTCAATTTCCGAAATTGCCCTCAAGGCTTCACAAGCCAGCTTGCCAAATTTCCAGCTCGAAATAGTCCAATAGTCGCCTCAGACGTCTGTCATGGTTCCTGACAAACATTTGTGCCTCCTAGGGAATTACTTGTGCTTCAGCACTCAGCTCAGACGCCTGTCCAAATATGACAGACGTTCGTTGGAGCTCTCCGGAAAAAAATCTCTGTAACCACAGACGTCTGTCCCCCGTTAGTCAGACGTCTGTTCAGACTCTCGGGAAATAGTTCCTTGTAGTCACAAACGTCTGACCAAGGGATGCCAGGCGTTTGTACTGAAGCTTCCAGCTTCATCTCACTACTTCAACTACAATCTCCCCCATCAAGCTCAGATTTTGCACTCCGCCTTCTCCAACTCGATGCTATTTTCATACACTTCAATCCAACATATAGTATCGCAAACTTCAACACATATGTAGTAATAGGGTTTATCCATATTTTGGTGACATGATGATTTATTTTAAACAGAGTAAGGAAAATACTAACTATCAATCCTTTGCTTGGATTACATCCATTTGTTGATTCAGTGATAGGAACCAGTCTATTGATACCTAAAGTTGATCAACTTACTCATATGATTTGTTTTGATATTGTTGTTCTTGATTTGCTTCAATTTCATTGTTTGGTTTATGGAGTTAGATATTAATAAATAAATACAGTTTTTATGGTTTTTTGTTTTTTGTACCATGTCTTCATTAATAGCTCACTTATTCGGTTACCATTAGCATGCCATTTTTTTTTATTTTTTTTTGAAGCACATCAATATGCTTTTTAGTTCTCTCTTTTACCCACATTTATATGTATTGTTTTTTTTATGAATCAATAATGCTTAATTACGAGTTTCATCACAAAAAAATTCTAATGAATTACGAAATTCCTCCAGATAAAAGGTATCCCTCAACCACTTCCAAGTGAAGCTCTTAATTTATCAACTGTAAAGCAAACTGAGTATTAAGTTTTCCTGTGCAATCTTTTTTGGTTCGATATTCGTCCTCCATCTCAATACAAGTTACAAAAATATTAGTTGGACTAATATAGTTTGATGTTAACGTCTGAGGGTTCATAATCAAATATTTCACAAGAAACTACACGTGTACTTGGTTTTTGTCTTATGTTGTTCAGCACATGGAAATTGTTATATTTATCCTTCACCTAAGATGCTAAAAGTCCACCATGAAGAGTTGGTAATTCCAATTGTATTTCATAACCAGGTAAAAAATAGAAACGTTAATTTCATGAAGAAATATATGCATACAATCAGTGGGCCCGTATGAGCTATTTGGATGACTGCATCTACCATTACAAAAAATGATGATTATGTGCTTTATTTGATTTCTTATATATTGTTATATTTACCTCTTTTGAACTTATTCAGATTCAGAAGGTAAAGACATATTATGGATTTTCTCAGGAAGGAGGATGAAAATGTTTTCTAAACAGATCTTGATGGCACAGTCCATTGGAGTCAAACATGGAATGGTCGATAAAACTTGCTTGATGGTTATGAATAAGAAAGGATAGATGGAACTTACCTGCATGGAAGATGGTCATGAATGAAAATATGCCATCGCTTGAAATTGAAGGGATGCTCCGTACTGTGGAAGTCAAGTCTTTTTGAACTATGCTTGATGCATGTTCAACAAAGTAACTTGAAATGACATGGGAAACGTATTCAATGAACATTAACAATCTATATTGGAAACCTTATCATTTTCATGTTACATCATCTTCCATTTTACTTCTTTCTCCCATCGTTGCACTACAGCTCTGCTTTTTTTCCTGCTATGTTGCAAATGCAGTTCTAATCTGTTCACTGCTTTTGGTTCCACTGTTGTATTGTTGACATGACTAATAACTCTTTTCTTTTATTTTATTGAAGCAATTTGAAGAGTGTTTATGTCTGTAGTTCACAGTGATTACTTAAAATAAATCTATTTACATTGCATTAGCTTATATAATTGCAAAAGCTACAACATTGTCATTACATGCCACAGTGGCAATGCCTATGCATTAGCGGATAAAATTTTCATGTATACTTTATTCTATGACATATGTGTGAATTTTAGTATATTCACCGTAGCTATTTCAGTTAATTTCAATTGTAATTATAAATATTATATAGTGGAAAATAGAAAGAAGAACAAACTTAAAAAAAAATTGGTGAAAAGTATGGAAAGTGCACAAGTCTTATTCCTTGTTCAGTGCTGATAATGATGTTGCATTGTGTTGCTCATGATGGTTTTTTGTTATTGTTATATTAATTTTTTTTATATAATTGGATATGACCTCCGCAACTGCAATGTTACGGCTACACCCGTGTTCAAAGCACGGGTTCGCACTTGTGTGTGTATATGTATATATATATATATATATATATATATATATATATATATATATATATATATATATATATATATATATTATATTATATGCGCACATAAATAGGCTTGATATACCCAGCTCAACTAATAAACATAGACGTTATGTTATACAGCCGCATAACATGACACGGGACACAATTCTTTACATCACATTTTTTTTATGACCCAGCACTTACAAGTTACATATATAACACATCCGCTTGTCAAACTGAGCTGGAACTCGCAGGTTTATATTACATGACATAAATAAAAGAGTTACTTAAATCACAAGGGCACGTCGCGGCTACCACCAAACTATATTTATTGAAGTGCTTCTGGTCAAAGCTATAGCGAATGCTCCAACCCAAAAATCAGTAGATATTAACCCTACGAATGTGAGATAGAGTGCTGCGAAGTCCCTCGCCTTCTCCATACTTCTCCTTCAATTTTGGACAATTTTGAATCAAAAGATATTTAAGTGAAAGTGGCAAATTTGGTAGCGATTCAACATCAGGACAGTCCTGTATTTCCAAATTCTCCAATGATGTGAGACTCTCCAGATTTGAAAGTGCTGCACAATCTGTTAAACAGAGATAACTGAGGGTAAGATATTAAATTAATAATCTAAATATTAAACTTGGAGTAAGGTTCTAGACCTCTTAAATGTAGATATGTAATGGAACGGAAGGCTTGTTGCCGAGCAAGATCAAGGACAAATAATGGATCATCGGCATTAACTAAATGTAGAGGACAAATGGTGATGTTGCCTTCTACAACTCCTTCCACCAATGATGGTTGTCTCTCCTTAGCATTGGACATTTAAATAATGATAAGCGTACTAAGGATGTGCAACTCTGTAAACTTCCCATGCTTGTAAGCATTGGACAATCTTCGATCGCCAAAGTAGTTATAGTAGGACTCAAGTTGGTGAGGACTTGCAATTTGGGAAATCCCGTCAATTCCAATGATTCAATAATGGTAAGCAATGACATATCAATGAATAATATGTTTTCATTTCGTGGGCAATTTACTATCTTAACATCACTTAGGCCGAGGGACTTGGTAAATGTTAATGATAGAACCAGCTTTGGACAATCCAACAAATGAAGGGTATGAAGAGTGCTACCACCAAAAGGAAGTTGCATCAATTCAGGGCAGCTTTCAACATGTAATCTTCGTAGACAAGGAGGAAGAAATGGAACTATTTTAAGACCTGTGCAAGACCGAAGTTCTAGACTAGAAAGACGTGGAAGCCAATTCTCTTTCAACATCCAGTTTGGAAACTTGGCAGATGAATAATATTTAATTGATAGGCTTTCAAGATTTTGGTTTAGCTCAAGTGTTTCCAAAATCGTTTCACATGTATCACTGCTGCTTGTAGTACAGCCCCATCCGAAGGTTAGTTTCCTTAGATTCTCTTTATGATTTCGCATAATCTCCAATGCATCCTCTTGGTTTTTCACATTGTGTAAACTCATAGTTGAGAAGAATCCACGACTAGGAAAAAAAGTTGTGTTTCGTGGACGTGTTGTGTCTTTCTTAGATGTGGTAATATTGATGTTCTTTTTCCCCTTGTTCAACAAAATTCAACCATCTTTTTACACCAATCCCTACAGTTGGGGTAATAGCATTAGCTTTTGTTTGTGTTGTGCCTTTCCTGCGTGTGATATATGGAAGTTTTTCATCCGCTTGTTCAGTAAACATCAACAAAGTTTCTAAACCAATTCTCAAATGCGATTTGAGTGGTATAGGTTTCATCTTGGAACTATAAGAATGAGTAACCTTTCTTTGGATAGAACGATATTCAAGTGAATCAGTCTGATCTAGTACTAAAGAAGCAGCGTCCAGTTCGTCCAGCAATTGCTTGGTCCGAGCAAAATCAACGCGTTTTAAATTTCTGATCAACGCTTGAATATGGTAATTAACAACATCCTTCAGCTGTTCCAATATATTTCTGTAAACTCTGTCATCTTTGATGTTTGAACCCATCCTCGTCACAATACGAGATAGATCCGAGATAGCCAATTGTATTACTGGTCGTGCCTTACGAGATTTACCTACCAAGAAATCAATGAAGCTATCATGTTGGTTCTCTTTTATAGAAGATGGAGATAAAAGAGTTGGGATAGTTGGAGTAATAGTTTTAGCTTCTGGCAGTGCTGTGCTCTTCTCATTTTCCACTCGTCCAACAATCATAATCAGTTTGTTTAAACCTTTCGTCAAATGTGTGGGAAGAACATTCTCTTTAGGTATAGATTTAGAAGAAGAAGAGTTGACCCGTTTTCGATTTGCTTATATTCATACAAATCAAGTTGACCTTCAAGCTCTATAGCAGCGGCTTGCAGCTCCTCCAGTAAAGGCATCAACCGATCCAAATCTTCTGGATCTGCTTCTGTGATCAACTTTTCAATTTTCTGATCAGTGAAGTCACTCAGAGGTTTCATTTCTTCAGTAGCTTTAGCATATCTTAAGTTTTCGCCCAGAGTACCCACAACACGAAATAGACCTGAGAAAGCCAACTTGGTCCTTACTTTTGCTACCGTTTCCATTTTTGAAGTATACGGTGAAAACATTGAAGTTGAAAGCAGAGGGAACAACCATAAAAATATATCTTGATTCTTGAGGCCCCATTATATAAACAAAATAATATTGATATTCAACTCAGCTTGGTAGGAATCGGTTGTTTTAAATCCTAGGTATCAGGTATGAATTGGTTTCAGCTTAGGTGAAGAGTTGTTTTTAACAGGCCCACCACTCTTCCATTCTTATATACAGTCTGGTCTGCACTGTAAGGAATCAGTTGTTTTCAGCCAACGTATCAGAGGAGGTACGAATTGGTGTTGTGTTATATATATATATATATATATATATACATATATATATATATATATATATATATATATATATATATATATATATATATATATATACACACACACACAAACACACACAGAGAGTTGGCTCCGCCCTTTACATTTTTCAAGAGCCACGGTGGACCGAGTAAAACAGACCAATTCAATTGTGAATTAAATAATATGTCTTCAGGCCACATTATATAAAGTATAAACAAAATAATATTGATATTAACTCAGCTTGGTAGGAATCTGTTGTTTTTATCAAGAAACACGGCAATCTATATTGAGATGCAGAAATGATTTTACAGAATAAAATGTAATCATGCAATCTGAGTTAATTAGTTAATGGGCTGAACGACTCTCTTATATATATATATATATATATATATATACAAACACACACAGAGAGTTGGCTCCGCCCTTTACATTTTTCAAGAGCCACAGTGGACCGAGTGAAACAGACCAATTCAATTGTGAATTAAATAATATGTCTTCAGGCCGCATTATATAAAGTATAAACAAAATAATATTGATATTAACTCAGCTTGGTAGGAATCTGTTGTTTTTATCAAGAAACACGGCAATCTATATTGAGATGCAGAAATGATTTTACAGAATAAAATGTAATCATGCAATCTGAGTTAATTAGTTAATGGGCTGAACGACTCTCTTTTATATATATATATATATATATATATATATATATATATATATATATATATATATATATATATATATATATATATTTGATACTTGAGGATGTTGGGCTTTGGCCTGCTAACTGAGTTGAGATAATAAAACCAACAGCCGAATTTTATTCTTTACTCTATTTGTCCCCTTGATTGAAGCTAGGATTTTCTTCTTCATTCTTCTCTCTGCCCGCCACTATCAACAACTCTTAACCCTTCTCTTAATCTTTGGAAATTTCGTTCTGATAGTGCTTTTGTCATGATATCGGCATGTTGATAAAAGGCTGGGATGTGATTAACATCAAGCTTCCCTTTCGTAGTTTGTTCGCGCACAGAATACAGATCTATCTCGATGTGTTTTGTGCACGCATGCTGCACTTGGTTAGCTGAGAGAGAGACAGTGCTGAAGTTGCCACATCAAATTGTTGGCTTTGTTGGTTGGATTTCCAGGTCATTGAGAAGTGATGTTATCCACATGATTTCCGCTATGGTGCTTGCTACAGATCGATATTCGGCTTATGTGCTGGAAAGAGAAATCATTGGTTGTTTCTTTGAGCACCAGCATATCAGGTTCGAACTCATATAGATACAGTATCTCGAAGTTGATCCTCGACCATCGGCATCTGATGCCCAGTCCGCATCACTGTAAGCTTGAACATTTACTTCTTTGCATGCTTTTAATTGTAAGCCATAGTCTTTAGTTACTTTTAGATACTGTAAAATACGTTTTACGGCTTTCCAGTGCTCACTTGTTGGGCATTGCATGAATTGGCACACCTTATTAACACTATAACATATTTCTGGCCTAGTTATCGTGATATACTGTAGTGCACCAACTATGCTTCTATATTGTTTAATGTTATTGGTTGCTTCTCCTCCATGTTTAGGTAATCTTAGATTGCATGTCATTGAATTTGGAAATGCCTTAGCTTTATCCATGTTTGCACGCACAATTATTTCTCTGATGTACTTCTTTTGAGATAGAAATAATTCTGACTTTGATTTATGCTCCACTTGTGTTCCAAGGAAGTAACTTAGTTCCCCACATCCTTAATAGAGAATACTTGATTTATATGGTTTATAATGTTGTTGATCTCATATTCGTTACTTCCAGTTATCAGTATATCATCTACATACACAAGTATGTAAATGGTACCGAAGCTTGTTGTTCTTATGTATAGTGAACATTGAACATTCTGATTTAGTAGCAGACCCATGAGGTCTGATTTTAGTCTATATATAGCTTTGTGTGGCTTGCATGTAAGTCCACTGTCTTTACCCTTACTGTAGCCATTAGGTTTTTGCATGTATACTTCTTCCTGTAGATCTCCATTGAGAAATGCATTATGTTCAGCAAGTTGTCTTATGGTCTGTTGTTTGCATATATCTATTGTAAGTACAATCCTGATTGTTGCTGGCTTGATGACTGGTGAATAAGTCTCATTAAAATCAAAGCCAAACTGTCGAGAATACCCTTTTGCAACCAATCTAGCTTTGTATGTATCTATACTAGCATCCGTGTTCCTTTTGAGTTTATATGTCCATCTACATCTAATAACATTTTTGTGCTTTGGTGGTTATATAAGGCTCCAAAATTTCTTTTTCATTAATGCTTTGTATTCATCATCCATGGCTTATCTCCACTTATCACACTTTACTGCTTCATTATATGATAGTGTTTCTCTGTCACTTATGGAGGTAGTGTACACTTTTGGTTTAAAAATGCTCCTTTTTCCCTTGTTACCATAAGATGAACATTTTTATTTTGTGCTTGCATCCCCTCTGTTGTTTCTTCCTCATTGGATTCATCAGTATTTTCATTGTTGGATGTTTGTGTATGCTCATCATCTTGCATTTCTGCTGCTCCATCAGTTATGTCTTTTGAACTGAAATTTGATCTTGTGCTAACCATGGAATGAGACGATTCTATGGTACCCTGTTTAGTCTTTTCATTTCTATTGTTACTGATAATTCTGGTGGTGATAGAAAAGTAGTTCCTGATTTTCTGATTCCCTTTGTAGTCTTAATTCCCTTTTCTGCAAAAGGAAAAATAGTTTCATTAAATACAACATGCCTTGACACATATATTTTCCCATTCTCATCCAAACACTTGTATCCTTTTTGGTTACTTTAGTGTCCCAAAAAAGTACATAGGGTGGATCCGAGACTCAATTTGTGTCTATTATATGGTCTAGTACACGGAAAACATAAACATCCAAATGCACTTAATACATGATAATTAGGTTGAACACCATACAACATTTTATGTGTTCCTTTAAGAACATTAGTAGGCAATTTGTTTACTAAATACACTGATGTGACAAATGTCTCTACCCAGACTTTAAGGGGCAGAGATGCTTGTGACATTAGTGTTAAACCAGTGTCCACTATATGTCTATATTTTCTTTCAACCAACCTGTTGACCTGCCTTTTAGGAAGGCCATCAAAGATCCAGATGATCACAATCAAAAGCCTCAAAGCTCGGGAACATGACTAACCTATGACTTAGCCTTGGCTCGAACTAATTGGATCGAAGAAAAGATGGCTTGCATAGATTTCTGCTCATGGATTGAACTCAATCTAAAACTCGGGTCGAAAGCCCTCGGCTCGAATCTGTCGGATCGAATAGGGACTAGCCCAAGATTGAAGACCCCGGATCGAACGGTGTCCCAGTTTGAATGCTTCGATCTGGATCCTGTTCAATTCGGACAGAGTGGTTGCTTCCATCTCCACCAAGCTACTGACGATCTACTAATGGCCTAGAGATGTTGCCACGTCTCTACGTCTGAGCATATTGGCCACAAACCGACCCACTATCTCCATGTAATTGCCGCTAGTGTCCCCCAAAAACACAACTCGTGTGCCACGTATCTGATCCAAAGAGGCCTGCTATTGTGCCTATAAATACACAACTTTGAGGACTTTTGAAAGACTTTTGGCACTCATACACTTCACGCGCACTCCAACCAGCAATCAACAACATCAATCTGAGCCACTTTCATATTGAATCATCATATTTATAAGAAGTTTGAGTGCTGTATTGTGAGTATTTAAAGAATACACTCGTAATTGTAATTTCTTAGTGAATCAAGGAATTATAAAGAGGAAATAGACTCGTAAACGCTGAACCACTATAAATCGTGTGTGATTGACGTGAATTCAACTTTTTCATTTTTTATTTCTTCATTTTTTTTCTACAAATTCTAGTCTTTGGGTGTTTGTGCCATTTTTTGGTTAAACATTTTGGTGCTTTCACTGAAAAGTCTTGAATTCTCAGCCCTTTTGGATTGTTTATCTACTGTCCGGATCGCAAGTCTGAGGAAGTAGTCCATATTTTCACTACTTTCAACATTTTTGATCATGATGGTTTCCAAAAGATACAGAACTCAGCAAGCTTCCCATGGTGCATCAGTCAATGACGCACAACAAAATGCCTCACAGATCGCGCCAGTTTAGGGTTCCCTCGGATTGAACGACCCTGGTTCGAGCCTTCCCGGATCGAGTTCGATCCGAATCCGTGCCAGCTACTGGACCTGCTGCTGCAACATCTTATCAAGCCTCTCCGTCGGCATTTGTTACGCCTGATGAATTTTCACGTTTTCTCGACAAGTTAAATTAGACCACCACTGCGGTGGATGCCCAAAGATGAGATATTGCTACAATTAGGAATGATATGGATGCAATAACAAGGCAGTTGCGAGAGTTCCAAAACCAACGTGTTGCATCTCCTCCCCAACATCAAGCTGTCGAAGCATCATCGTCATTATAATCAGGGGGAAGTGGAGATAATCAACGGCATCAATTCCAACGAGCTGATACTCGGGATGAACTACGGTTTGGATGGATTCCGGCTTGAATAGAGCAGCCTCCCCGGTTCAAAAATTTCGATCCTGAGCATTTCGAACCAGCCAACACTTCAAACCAAAACCACCATCTCCCCAGGGAATGTGCCATTTTTCGAACTACTCCCGCGTTCGTGCTTCCAGCTACTCATCCTGTGGTTGATCAGGACTACAGAGGGTAAGGAAGTGCAATCCGGGAGGCGGCTCAAGCGACGTTGCCTAGAGCTGGGGCAAGAGGCATCTGACGAGCTGAAATTGTCTAACTAGAGCATGTTCTAACTAATGTAAAATTAGAAACATTGGTACGGTAGATAATGAATGATAATGGAGGATATGCTAATGAGGATTGGGGCTTAGATTGTAGCTACACTCCTTTTACCGACGACGTTTAAGGGGCATAGTTCCCGAGACAATTTAATCTGCCAACGATGGGTCATTATTCAGGTAGGAATGATCCACGATAGCACTTAATGCGTTAATCATGGTATATGAACGCACCTGCAAATCCTGATGCTATCATGTGTAAAGCTTTCCCAATATATCACTAATGTAGTTTATCAGGCTTTCTCCTAGATCAGTTCCCAACTTCAAAGACCAGAGCGAAAAGTTTTGGGCTCAATTTCAATTGCATGCATCAAAGTCTAAGCATGTAATGGAGCTTTCCGCGGCTAGGCAAGCCCCTGAAGAAACTTTTAGGTAATATCTCGATTTTTTCAGCATGTCTATCACTGAAGTAAGCAACCCTAACCCGGAGACCGTTTTAATGGCATTTGTCGACGTTGTGGACAAGGACACAAAGTTCGAAAGATATTTAGTTGGAAAGCCTCCAACGATGATAGAGTTGTTTTATGAGAAAGCAAATGTCTGCTTGCTACAAGAGGACGCATTTCTAAATTGAAAAAAAGAGGTCGAGTGAAGTTTTAAAGGAGGAAATTCAGAGTAATGTTGCTATAAGACAATCTAGCGGCAGTTCCAAAAAAGTAATAGTCAATGTCGGAAATAGAACAAAAAGAATGGCCATTAAGGAAAGAACGCTAATAATGGGAATCGAAATCGGAAAGGGGATGCTAAGAAGCAACCCCAATTCTAGACATTTGAGAGTAGTACACCATTAAATGACACTTTGGAGAACATATATCTCGATACGTGCAATGTAATGCAGTATATGAAGCCGCCTCCACGGGATTCAATAGAGAAGGAACGTGAAATGGGAAACTTCTGTCTGTTCCACGAGATTTATGGCTATTCGACGAATGACTGACGTCATTTTAGGGATGTGGTTGAGAAGTTACTGCAAGAAGAGAAGCTTGACGGGCATAAGGTGGCCCAAGGGACAAAGAGTAGGGAACTCCATCCCTGAATCAAGATCAAGGATCCCTTAGAGCCACCGCCCAGCTGAAGGCGAAAGGAATTATCATCAACATAATCACCGGAAAACCACATCTTGTGGGATTTAGTGCAAGAACGATGTAACGATATGTGAATCCCGCAAAGCATATGGAAGTTGAGGATTGCAGCACCCCCGAAGACAATGTTTCGATCAAGCAATAGAAAAGGATGATGGATGATATTGTTTTCGGCGATAGAGAAAGTCCAGGAGTGGAAACCACAAGCACAGACCCATTGGTAATATTGGACATTATTGGCCCTACAGCTGTACGAAAGGTCCTGGTTGATTGCGGGAGTTCCGTTACTATTTTATTCAAGAAATCTTTTGACCAAATAAAGTTGGAACCAAGAGACTTAAAGCCATATACGAGATGGATGTGCGGTTTCAATGGCTCAATCACTAAACCGGTTAGTTTAGTTGAACTACCAGTTGAATTAGGTAAGGGAGATCGTCAGAGAGTGTGAATCCTCCGTTCCCTGTGATGGATATTAACTCTCCTTATAATGCCTTTCTAGGCTGATCATCCATTGTAAAATTCCAAGCGTGTATAGCTCCCTGGTTTTAGCTTCTGAAGTTCCCAACGGAAGCTGGAGTGGGAATAGTCAGGAGAGATCAGGTAATAGGAAGGGCATGCTACTTGGCAAAGTGGAAGGAAATACGCAATGGATAAAGCGAAGAACTACAAGATGCCTCCCTTCCTACCTAGGAGGCGACAACATAGCAAGTAATGGATACATACCAACTAGGATCCACATCCATCAGTTCAAGGATATTGATCCCAAAGAAGATAAGGAATTAGGATGTAGGAGGGCGACACCTAACGAGGCTAAGGTAGAAGTTCAGATCGATAACGACGACCCAACTAGGGTCTTGAAGATCAGACCCTATTTGGATTCCTTCTGGACGAGGGAATTGATTGTTTTTCTTAGGGAAAACCTTAATGTGTTTTCTTGGTCCCATGCTCACATGTGTGGAATATCTCTATCGATTATAAGCCATTCATTGAACATCGATCAAAAGTATGTCCCGGTTATGCAGAAAGGCGAATCCTCTGTCCGGAGAGTTCAGCAGCTCTGAAAGACGAGGTTGAGAAGCTAAAGGATAATGGGTGCATTCGTCATGCAATGTACCATAAATGGATATCTAATCTATTTATTCTGAAGGAAGCTAATAGGAAATGGCATACATATATTGACTTCTCAGATCTAAACAAGGAGTGCTTGAAAGACATAAGCTTTCCACTTCCTCGAATTGGCCAACTAGTAGATTCGACAGCCGTACACGAGCTTCTATCATTTATGGATTTGTACTCTGGATACAACCAGATTTTGATGCATGTTCTGGACCAGGAACATACTAGCTTCCTCACAGACCTTGGATTGTATTGCTACGTAGTGATGCCTTTTGGATTGAAGAACGCTGAGGTGACATACCATTGTTTGGTAAACTACACATTCCATAACTAGGTTGGGAAGTCGATGGAGGTATATTTGGATGACATGCTTATGAAGTCAAAGCAATCGGCCAATCATATTAAAGACTTAGCATATATGTTCAATATCCTCTCGTATTACAGGATGAAGCTCAACCCTTTGAAATGCTCTTTCGGCGTTGCGTCAGGGAAGTTTTTGGGTTTCATCGTCAGTTTGAATGGAAATGAAATCATTGCAGACCAGATCGCAGCAATTAAGAACATCCAAGAATCCTGAAAGATCAAGGATGTATAGAGTTTGGTACGAAAAGTGGCAACATTGAGCAATTTCATCTCCAGAGCAACTGATAAGTGCAATCCCTTCTTTGACCTAATAAAGCGAGGGAAACACAAATTTGCTTGAACCCCAGATTGTGTCAAAGCTTTTTAAATTCTGCTTGGTCAATTAGAGAGACCCCCAATACTATCCTAGCATGTAGATATTGAAGACTTATTTGTATACTTGGCGGTGTCATTGCATGCTATCAGCTTAGCACTCATCCGCGTGGAGGATAGGGTCTAAAGACCGGTGTACTATGTGAGCAAGAAGTTGACGAGGGTGGAACACATCTATCCAAAGATTGAGAAGCTCGCTTACAGCTTAGCGATCACTTCAGGGAAACTCCTCCACTACTTCCAGGCTCACCCGATTATCATATACACACGACCAACCACTACGATAGGCCCTTCAGCAACCAAAGGCGTCTAGTAGGTTACTTAAGTGGACTATTGAACTAAGTCAGTTTGACCTCAATTTTCTTTCGAGAAAGTCAATCCGAGGGCAAGCATTGCTGATTTCATAGTCGAGTTTACAACTCCTGGGGAAGATGTCTTGGACAATGTAGCAAGCCCTCCTTAGATCAAGTCAGAATCGAGCATTTGAAAGCTATATATAGACGTTGCTCGTAATGATCGACGTTCTGGCGCCAGATTTGCTTGGTAACTCCTGAAGGACGATTGATCTATTGTGCCTTGAGGATAAACTTTCTCACTACTAACAATGATTCTGAGTATAATGCCCTGATTTCCGGGTTGAAACTCGCGAAGTAATTTGGAGTAGTTGCATTGGATATTTTATGTGATCCTCAAATTGTTGTTTTCCAGGTTTGGAAAGACTGTCAAACTAAGGGACCAACGCATGCCACCTACCTGTAACAGGTGGAAGAACTGTTAGATGGCCTAGAGTATCATAGCATTTCCCACATTCCCTAGGAGGAGAATTGATTGGCCGACAAATTTTCTAAGATGACCAGCTCTGATAGCCCAAAAGAAACAGAAATGGTCCCAGTTGAAGCACTGAATGTCGAGCACCGATCAGATAGAGGTTGATCAAACATTAGAAGCCGAGCCTGAAA
Source organism: Allium sativum (assembly GCA_030737875.1). Lineage (NCBI taxonomy): Eukaryota > Viridiplantae > Streptophyta > Magnoliopsida > Asparagales > Amaryllidaceae > Allium > Allium sativum. The sequence continues at coordinate 9,871,066 of CM060912.1, forward strand.
AGGAGTCATGGATGACCCCTATAAAGAATTTCCTACAACACGAAACTCTTCCAGAAAGGAAGAAAGAAAAGCATGCCATTGTCTACAAAGCTTCAAGATATATTTTGCAGCGCGATGCACTTTACAGAAGGGGATTTTCAGTTCCTTTGTTCCGGTGTATCTTTAGCAAAGACATCAATCGCATATTATGGGAAGTGCATGAAGGTGACTGTGGGGACCACAACGGAGAGCAGACTTTGGCGAAGAAGATACTACGATACCACAATTGTTGGCCTAATCTAAACCGAGATGTGATAGATTATTCGCGATGCTGTGACAAGTGCTAGAGGTTTGCTAAAATTCCTAGAGCTCCGCCTAATCAACTCACCCAGATGGTGAGTCCTTGGCCATTTTCAATACGAGGTGTGGACATTATTGGGAGTCTTCCAATATCCAAGGGTGGAGTGAAGTATGCAATCGTGGCGGTTGATTACTTTATGAAGTGGGCAGAAGCAGAACCGTTAACCACAATCACGACTAAGCGGGTGATCAGCTTTATCGTCAGAAACATCATATGTCGACTTGGGCTCCTCAGAACTATCATAACTGATAATGGTGTAACAATCCAGTTTTGGAGATTACGTGTTATATTAAATTATAACGGAGATTATAATTTAATATAGTTAATTAACAATAAACTTCAAATTCAAGATGTCTATTTGGGGAAAATCAATAAATTTGAGAAGTTGTTGTGAAAATAAAGTTCTGAATACATTATTTGAGATTTAGAAATAAACCATGATGGTAATTTATCAAGTCAAATATAATGATATTGGAAATTTAGTCCGACATTAGCCTTTTATTATAAAATAAAAGGACAAATGAGAAGAAAATAAATTTTTAGAACATCATTAATAAAGTATATGAGAAATAGGTAGATCAATCAACTAATCTACCAACACATCAAAGAAGAACCCAATCCGTCTCCTCAACATCTAACAGTGATAGCCTTTACAATAATCCGATAGAAACAAACAGTACATTCATGGCAACCAGTTGTCAAGTGTAGACCATCCTAATCGACATCGACATCCCCCATGCACAAGCCCCGAAGGCCTAAACCAACATTAGACAAGCACTCCAGAGATATCTCCTTCAACGTCGGACAATCTACACAAGACAATACAAGAAAAACAATCATCATCTATGACTCTAGCTATCACCACCAATCCTGCATTGAAACCATCGTTAATCGTATGGCTGGCCTAACTTGTCGCATGTCAAGGGCTAATGATAACCCCAGTTCTAGCAAAACTCCGTACGCTTTTCCACGATATGTATGTTTGCCTTACTCAACGAAGACAACTAGGCCTTTCAACGATACTCGGGGTACTCGACCAGCTAACTTCTAGTCTTTTGGGCATCCTCATTATACCCCTGCTTTGAGTCCGCTAGAACCTTCGACTAACAACAATCCTCAACCTTCGATATCTCTAGCCATTCAACCTGATGACTGTTCATAAGAGAAAGCGACTTCTCGAGCAACCATTATTCACTAACTTACAACCATGAGTTGTTTTCACATTTGCAATCAACGAACACTTCACAACACCTCGATCATTCCTCCTTGAATTCGCGTCGAAGCCATGACCATCATCGACCCAAAAGCATACTTCATTTGGTCAATATTCCATTTCACAACATTTTCAGCCTTTCACAACGTTTCTTTCAGCCTTTTAAGCGTTTCATAAATGCTATTATATCCCCTAGATCATTCCAGACCCATTGGCTCAATCCTAGATTCACAGCGTTTCTCTCTGCTTTCCACAGCACTTCAGAAATGCTGTCAATGCTCCTGGTCCATCAGTATGCCTTCCGGTCCATCAGTATGTCTTCCGATCCACAGCATTTCCGATCCATCATCCACATCATTTCAGAAACGTTGTCAATACTTCAAATCCGTCAGTATGACTTCTGATCCATCAACTTTCAGGTCAATAGCATTTTGATCCATAGCATTTTGGTGCGTAGCTTTTACAATGTTTGTAAAACGCTGTCTGGTCCAGAAACCATCTGATCCATCATCCTTGCAATCCATCACACTTCTGGTCCATAGCATTTCTGGTCCATGCTTTCTACAGTGTTAGTAAACGCTGCTAAAACCAAGAAATGCCCGATCCATGCCAAAACACGCCCATCCATGCTAAAACTCGCCGGATCCATGCTAGAACTCACCCGATCCATGCCAGATCTTTGCTCGATCCAAAACTTGCCCGATCCAACTCAAATTCAATCCGGAACTAGTGCAAAACATTAAATTTCACCAACTAATCAAACCAAACCATCAACAAGCATTAACACAACGGTTATTCATCATTTAAACATAAGGAATTCACCAAATTCATGATAAACAGTAAAAGAATTAAGCAAATAAATTTAACTTGCAATAACACACGGATTAACATAAAAATTTACCAATTTAAGTTTCTAAATTAGATCCTATGGTGATTCGAATGAAAATATGCATACCATGATGTAGATATAGATGAAAACAACTTGAAATGAGGAAAATAGGATCAAACGACCCATATACTAGATCAAATCCGCGTGAGAGATGCTTATCACTCACCAAATCTTCAAAATAGCTTTGAAACAACTAATCTCTAATCCTAACAGCGAAGAATGATCTTCAGCTCCCTCAATTTGATGCGATCCACTCTCTCTTGATGTAGATATAGCCTTTCTTGACGTAGATCTAAGATTTTAATGAAGGAAAGATGTATTTAGTTGAGTAAGTAAGATCACGAGCTCATCCAAATGAGAAATAAAGAAACTAAATTATTCTCTATGCCTCTAGCCCCCTATTTATAGCCCCAGCCCAAGCCTTAGCGGGCCCCACAAATCAGTCCACTAATTACCAATTAGCCTGGCCAGAAATTGTGTAGCACTAAAGCATCGATTCCTCCCAAACCGCTGAACCAAATCTTTAATGTGACCACTTTACGGAATCGAAAACATCATTTCCTTTCCAACGGAATCGATCTCAATACGTGATTCGATCCCAATCAAAAGTTATGCCCTGTACAAAACTGACAGGGGAAAAATGGTCACAAATAAAATTAGTGAAAAATTATCCGAATCATAATTTGGAGTTGGCAACGATCGTGTTTGGTCTGATACCAAATGTGACGACCACCCATAACTCCTGCACTTAACAAGAGGAATAATGCGCTGAAAGATGTGTCAGGCAGCTATGGGCAATCATTAGGGTAGAATAACAAGTGGAACCTGTCGTATAACTCACAGCGTAGAGATAAAGTATAATAGAACATATAAAACAAGCATATAATAGTGAAGCATATTTGAGCCGAAACCTAGACTTTCATATACACTAGAAAGATACATCACTGGAGTACATCATAATAGTCTGTACAAAATGCCTTACTACGATCACTCAAAGAATACTGAACAAGCATAACAGCAGAAACAACAACTAGTATATATAGTAGAAAGTAATACGTAAGCCTCCAGCTCGCCATCGATCTACAGCATCGTCTCATTAAGATCTATCACCTATCACCTGCTACCTAGTCTGCCCATCCACAACATAATGGATGAACAACCCAAGGTAATAAGAGAAAACATAAAATCTTGAGTCAGACAACAGCCTTAATGTGCAATAAAACAACTATCTAACATCATCAATAAAGTATATGAGAAAGGGGTAGATCAATCAACTAATCTACCAACTCAACAACAGAGAAGATCCTTAACCCCCCCCCCCCCCCCCACATCTGACAGTGATAGCCTTTACAAATAAACAGAGAGAAAAGGCCTAAACCAACATCAGACCAGCACTTAAGAGATATCTCCTTCGATATTGAACAATCCACACAAGACGATACAAGCAAAGAAATCAACATCCATGACCCCGACTATTACCGTTTATCTTGCTTTGAAGCCATCGTTAACTGTATGAACGCCTTAACGTCATGTCGTCCATCAAGGGCAAATGGTAACCCCATTTTCTTTCCAATGAAATCGATCTCAGCACCTGATTCTATCCCAGTCAAAAGTTATTCCCTATATAAACTGACAGGGGAAAAATGGTCACAAATAAAATTGATAAAAATTATGGACATGTCTCACATCCCCATAACCAACATATCAAAATGTGAGAATGATCCGACCCTCAGGGAATTAAATAAAAATATTATGATCCTCCGATACGTAAAGTATAGGTCGTTACATTCTCACCTCCTTAGGAATTTCGCCCTCGAAATTCCAAGCAAACACAATCCAACAGAAACAATTCTGCATGCCTACCGCCCAGAAGCAACCAATTTATCATCCAAACTAGCATCCATCAAGCCATGCATTCATAGCTTTAACCTAGCACTTGAAATTCTAATGATAATAGTACAAGCTACAATGGTGTAAGGTGCCATGACATTTATAGGTCATACAACTGAAGAACTCTAGATAGATCGTCTTCATACTCTCTTCCGTTTCCCACGTACAATCGTCATCATCCTCACTCCATTGCACCTTGACTAGCTTAACCGTTTTCCTCCTAAGCTATTTCATGTCATTTCCCACAATGTGAAGCGACTTACGGGGTTTCGAAACTGCATTCTCGACATCTAGGTTTCGTACTGCTCCGGAGATACCACCCCATCCGAATCATGCACACACTTCCGTAGAGATGACACATAGAAAACATTGTGCACACACAACATCTTCTTGAGTAAATCCAATCTATAAGCGAGCTTTCCAATCAGCTCAACTATCGGAAATGGCCCAAAGAAACTTGGAGGTAACTTTCCTCTACTTCTGAACTGAATAACATGCTTTAACTGCGAAATCTTCACGAAAACCATGTCACCAACGTTGAATTCTCAATCTTTTCGACTTTATCGGCATAACACTTCTGACGATTTTGGTTTGCCTTCATTCGTTGCCGAACGATCTCAATAAAACCCGATGTTTATCTTATCATCTCGGGCCAAAGTATCAACTTATCTCCAGTTTCTAACCAACATGTCAGAGAATTATACGGTCTGTCATACAATGCCTCGTATGGTGCCATCCCAATGCTCAACTAGTAGCTGATATTGTATGCAAACTCAACTAAATGTAGATGGTCTTTCCATAATCTCTCGAAGTCCAATACATAAGCTCTAAGGAGATCTTCCAAAACTCGGTTAACTCTCTCGGTTTGACCATCAGTCCGGGGATGATAAGCCGTGCTCAAACATAACTCGGTTCCCAAAGTCTCTTGCAAACTCTTCCAAAATCCACTTGTGAACAGTGGATCTCGATCACTCACTATGCTCTTTTGGATACCATGTAATCGAACTATCCATTTAATATAAAGCTCAACTAACTTCAATGATTTCCTAGTCGATCTGACTGGAATACCTTGCGCTTTTGGTCATACGATCAATGATAACCCAAATCCCTTCGTTTCCTGCCCTGGTTCTATGTAGTCCATCGACAGAATCCATCGATGTAACAACCCGTATTTTCAATAACCTGCTATAACATAAATCGAGGCAGAATTTAATTCAAAAAACTGAATCAAGGGAAACGGGCTGTGCCATTGCGTTCGTCTCGGAAAAATACGCGAAATAGAGTCCGAGTTTTCGAAAATCGGAGTCCGTATGACCCGATTAAGGCCCATTGAAGTTTTCAGAAAATTCCAAAGTGAAAACAGATTTGAATTTCAAGTTCAAATTTCGAATTTCGGGCCTGGAAGGCTAGGCGGGAAATTTCCCGCCAAGCCAACCAAGTCGACAGGCCTGTCGACTTGGCAGTCGACTTGGTTGGACCCAAGTCGACAGCCCTGTCGACTTGGCTGTCAACACCAGGTCGGTCTGGAGTATTCCGAACAGACTGACCTGGTGCACCATTTTGGGGTTGTGTTGAGTTTTAGGGCCAGATTCGGTTTTGAGGGCTGAGATTGGAATTAGGGTTTAATCCTATGGTTAGAACTAATCCTAATCTCTATAAATAAGCCCCTAACCTACCCCTAAATCCTCATTATTCATTCATGCAACTAAACTATGGCAAAAAATTTCCTCTCATGGCCTCCACTCTCATGCTAAAATTCCTAAGTAAATTCCTATGAGAGATTCATGTTCATTCTAGTGATTTCAAGCTCAAATGAGTATCATTAGCTTGCATTCAAGTCAAGTTGCAATATTTACATCATAAAGCAAGAGTTTTGATCATTTTGGCTCAAGGGTTTTTCTATTGGAAGCTTTCATATTGGGTTTATTTGATTGCAAAAGGGCTTCGTCTCAATCTATATATATTTTTGTGTCTTCATAAGAATTGTAAGCCCTTTTACCTTCTTTTTAAACTCTAAAGTTAAATGAATGATGCAAGTTTGAGTTGATCATTATATGCAAGTTTGGTTGATCATTATATGCAAGTTTGCCATGTTATGATATGCAAGTTTACTATGTTATGCTATGCAAGTTTGCCATGTTATGATATGCAAGTTTATCATGTTATGTTATGCAAGTATGCCATGTTATGATATGCAAGTTTACTATGTTATGTTATGCAAGTATGCCATGTTATGATATGCAAGTTTACTATGTTATGCTATGCAAGTTTGCCATGTTACGATATGCAAGTTTACCATGTTATGTTATGCAAGTTTGCTATGTTATGATATGCAAGTTTGCCATGTTATGTTATGCAAGTTTGGGTTGATCATTTTACTCATGTTATCATGTTATGCAAGCTTATCTTGGGTTTATGAGCTTAAAGCTTCAAGCTTTATGCTAAAGGTTGCATTTTGGCAACATGTAAGTTATCATATCCCTTATGATAACATGCATGTGAGGCTAAATGCGAACTTATGGCCATTTCTACATGTCATTTATCACCATGTATCACCAATATGCTAAGTTTGGTTTTATGCATGCTTTTGAGGCCTAAAAATGCAATATGCAAGTATATGAACATATGTACATTTCATATGACACCATGTTAAACTTGTGGCTTCAACACCTTTATGTCATGATTATACCAAGTTCCCTATTTTATCCTTTATGCGTTGTTGCGATTATGTAAACGAGGGGATTACGTTGGGGTTGGGTAATATTATGACATGAACATGGCTTTTATAACATGACATGATTTGTTAACTTGTAATTATGTTTTTGGAAACATAATGGACATGACATTTAGAAAATATAAGTGTGGCCAACTCGAGGTTGGGTTGAGTTTGTAGCGGAAATCTACCCGGAACCAACCGGCTTAACTAGTTGCTACAAACAATAGGACCCAATGTGAGAAGTTGGTCATGTTGTACCTTGAACCCGAGGTTAGACCAAGTTGTGGTGGAAATCTACCCGGAACCAACCGGCTTAACTAGTAACCGCAACAAAGTCTAATGTGAGAGGTTAAGGCACATTAAATTAATTAATGCCTCATGATTAGGGTTTAAGTCATGGTCCACTTAATACTTAATCAATTTGGGCTTAGTGGATTAAACGGGGTTAAGTCGTCAACCCATCGTTACACTTAACCAAGTTAATCCATGATTAGAAAAAGGGTTAAACCGTACTTAACCCCACTAGAAAATCCTAGCAAAGGGGGTCCATTTCAGCAGTAATCCCAAGTTTGTATCATCAAGACCCTAGGGACTAGGCTAGGGAGGGGCACGATTACTGGACTGATATAAGCGACCAAAACGACGGCCGAGTGGTACGCCGGTGTAGTTCCGGATGGACTATGGTCGTGCACGTAGTCCGTAGCCGGAGAAATCAAGCACGGGTACCAGTAGATCGAGACTCTGCACTCATGTTTATGGTGTCCTGGGGTTTACACCCTAGGGCTTGATACACCCGAAGGTGGACCCAGCACAGTCTGACTACAATCATGTATGGGCCGTATTGACACCAACACATGACGAGTTAGGCTTATAGGGAGCCGATCGACTAGACCGTTTGGTTGGACCTCGTATTAGGGTCACTTTATGTTATTGGGCCAATGCTTGGGCCAAGGGATCAATACTTGTTTATTCAAGTCATGTTAGTTTGCTAGTACACCTGTGGTGCAAAACCTTAACCCTGATTATGCGATGACACCTTTTATCTATCATGCCAGTATGTAGTTATCCTTATGTTCATCTCAGTTTCCATCATGCCAGTTAACTTTATTAGTTTATAGACTGATGGTAGTAGGGCTTACTCAGTCTTTTTGACTGACCTGTTTTTCTTTCGCTTCTTTTCTTCCGTTCCCCCCTAGATTCTCAGGGTGGGAACGTTGGAGCTTAGCTTGGATTTCTGATCGCTTGCTTGTGGGATTTTAGCTCATGTATGGTTTTGACATGAAGCTAGCTATGGTTATCACTTATTTTGGGGATAGTACTTATGTATTTCAGTTTTTCAGTTGATGTTGTTTTTATCTAGACTTGTTTATTTGGAAAGTTGACAATATGTTGTACCAGACTTGTTTTGAAATGGTTTGAAATCTTCCGCTGTTTTACTTATCTTATTTACTCTGTTTACATATATACATATGTTCTTGTTCTGCCTTGATATATCACTATGCATGTTTACCCGATTCAAACGCCCCTCCAAAGTCAGAGTGCTTGCAAGAGCCACCTTGGCGGAGGTGGGGTGTTACATTTGGTATCAGAGCATATGGTTTACGAGAAGGAACAAAAAGGTTTTTTTTTTTTAAAAAAACTTTTGGAAAACTATTTTCAAAACCAAGTATAAAGTATTTTCCAAAGAAAAGTCTAGTTTATTTTAAAGGCTATTCCCCAAAAAGCCATTAGCAAAAATTCCTTCGTTTTTCTCCATTCTGAATCTATCTTTTTCTTCGTTTTCAGTATGGCCGATAACTTTGCTATTCCGGAAGGAGTACATGTACCTGTTTGGTATAGGAGACTTTTGGAGGCTAGGGCGACCGAAGCCGGCCCCGCAGATGTTTCTCCTCCTCCTCCCATAGCTGATGTTCCTCCTCCCCCCCAGCCTCCACAAGCGGATTTTGCGGAAACTTGTAAGAACTTTAAGACGATGGGTGGCAAGAATTTCATTGGAACAGAGAATTTTGTAGAGACAAGGAATTGGTTGAAAGAAACCGAAGATCTTTTCGCCTTCTTTGATATAGATGACCGTAGGAAGGTTTTATTGGCAGTATGGTTGCTAAAGGAAGAAGTTGCACGTTGGTGGGTGGTCACCACCGCTACTAGGCCAATTGAGACTTGGGATGACTTTAGGGGAAAGTTTGGACTAAGGTTCCTATCACTGAAGCAAGGGGACATGACTATTAGGTAATACGTAGATAAGTTTAATCAACTGGCTCGAGTCGGTTTAGACTTGGTTAACACAGCTCAGAAGAAGGCCCTATACTTTGCTCTAGGATTAAACGAGCCATTACATGGTTTGGTCATGTCTCATATACCCTTGGGGGCAACATTCGAGAGTTTGATGAATATGGCCCTACTCAATGAAGAGAATAGTAGTGACAAGAAGGAGGTCAAGGTGAATGAGTCTCAAAACAAGAAAACGGGGCCCAAAAAGGAAATGCAAAAGAAGGAAGAGAAGTCTGAAGATAAAAAGGAAAAGAGGTGCTTTACTTGTGGAAGCTTGACTCATCTAAACAAGGATTACAGAAAGAGGAAGGGCACTTGCTTTGACTGTGGAGAAATGGGATACTTCACTAGGGACTGCCCGAAGAAGAGAGGGCCTATGTCGGAAGGAACGGTGAATTCCAGGAAGCAAGGAAAGAACCCCAAAAACCGCAAGGACAAGTCAAGAGAAGGAAGTAAATGCAACTTCTGTGGTATAGTTGGACATATATCCAAGGATTGTAAGAAGAGAAAAAGGAAGAATGGTGAATGCTTTCATTGTGGTGAGACTGGACATTTCAGCAAAGATTGCCTAAAGAAGCAAGGGCAAGGTCAGACTCAGTGTGCAAGACCATCTGGAGGGCGAGTTCATCCCCTCAACGTCGTTCCTCCAGCTCATGATCAAGGTAGTATTTCTGTTGAAAGTCTTGTTTACATTTCTGATTTTCCTGTTCGTACTTTGTTTGATTCTGGCGCATCGCATAGTTTATTTCATCTGATCTAGTTGAAAGTTTGCACCTAAGTACTAGTCTAGTTAATGATCCCGTGTGTGTTTCAAATCCAATTGGGAGTTCCGCCCATTTGTCTATGATCTGCGTGGATTTGAAAATTTCTATCTTGAGTGTAGAGTTCTCGTGTGATGCTTATATTCTCGGTTTCATGGGGTATGGGTTGATTTTGGGCATGGATTGGTTGTCCAGTTTTGGAGCCATCCTTGATTTTTGAGCATAGGGTTGTGAGGCTCATGACTCGCCTCGGTAATACCCTAAAAAAAATTTCTTGTAACCCTATGGTTCCCGTCATGTTGTGTTATCTTGAATCCCTCAACTCGTCTATCGATAGTTTGCAATCGGTGAGGGTGGTCCGAGAATATCCTGATATCTTGGGTGAAGTGAAGGGGTTACCCCTAAACGCGAGATAGATTACCGCATTTATCTGGTCGATAATGCCAAGCCAGTTTTGTGGCCGGTTAGGCACATGGTCCCGTGAGATGATAGTTAAGAAAGCAAGTCAAGGAGTTGCTTGAGAAGAACTTCATTAGACGAAGTATATCTGAATGGGGAGCGCCGGTGGTATTTGCTACCAAGGCATATGATTCTCTTCGACTTTGTGTTGATTATCGTGAGTTGCACAAGAAGAATAGACAACCATTACCAAGGATCGATGATTTGTTTGATCAGCTTGTAGGAACATCTGTTTTCTCTTGATCTAGCTACCGGATTCCATCAGCCCAGAGTGGCTGAAGATAGTATTGACAAAACTGCGTTTAGGGCTCTAGATGGATTCTTAGAATGGCTGGTCATGCCATTCGGTTTGACTAATGCACCCGCCTACTTCGTGGACTTGATGAGTAAGGTGCCTAGGGAGTTCCTGAACAAGTTTGTGGTAGTCTTTGTAGATGATATCCTGACTTTCTTAAAGAACGAGGAAGAACATGCTAGACATCTCAAGGAGGTGATGGATGCGCTTAGAGCCCATCAGTTGAAAGCCAAGTCCTCCAAATGCCATTTTGGAGAAAATAAGTTAGATTTCTTGGGCACATAGTTACTAAGCAAGGCTTAGCGGTGGATCCCGCTAAAGTGGTCGCGGTTCAAGACCGGAAAGCTCCGACGAGGACAATTGAAGTTAGCGTCCCTTGAGCTTAGACCTATCCTTCTGGATCAAGTAGGGACTTCACAGAAAGAAGACCCGCTGTTAGTCGAGATCATGGACAAGTTGATTCGAGGCGAGATGTTAAGTCACCTCGCTATAGATGACAAGGGATGGCTAAGACGCGATGAGAGAAAGAAGGCTCTTGAAGATGCACATCACTCGAGGAGGTGGCCGAGTTTGTCCCAAGGTGCATGTTGTGCCAACAGGTTAAGGCCGAGTCATAGTAGCCCGGTGGGCTATTACATCCATTAGAGGTCCCCGCAATGGAAGTGGGAAAGCGTCACGAAGGATTTCATGGATGGACTGCCTAGATCAAGGAAAGGGAATACGAGCATGTGGGTCATAGTAGGTAGACTCACGAAGAGTGCTTATTTCACTCCGGTAAAGAGCGAAAGGACTGCATCATAGCTAGCGACGGTTTACTTTCAAGAAATAAGGCGGTTGCACGAGGTTCCCTCAAGTATAGTTAGCAACCATGACCCAATTTTCACTAGCCAGTTTTGGAATAATCTACAGGAAGCCATGGGTAAGCGACTGAATCTAAGTACGGCCTATCATTCATAGGGGGATGGTTCATTTCGTTCAATCATGAGTTATAGAAAATCACGTTAGTAAGAGCAATTGGCAACGTGGATTGGTATTTTCAAGAAAAGTTCTGCTGCATGGAATACTTTATAGTAAGTAAACGAGATCCAGGATTCACTAGTGAATTTTGGAGAGCTTGCATGAAACCATAAGGTCACAGTTATGTTTAAGCCAAGTATGATAGAAGAAAAGTAAGTGAAAGAGGAAGACGAGAGGCGACAATGAAATGGGTTCCAACTCATATTTGGAAATAAGAGTTAAGAAGCCAAGAAATCATGAAGTAAAAGACGGTCAAAGCACAGTGGAGTTAAACTCAAGGAAACGTGACTTAGAAGGTTGAAGGCTAGATACGCGCATCATATCTCTTTTTAAGAGTATATACTTGATCCTTGTTTTCCTGTGGAGCCTACTTGCATGTTACCTTTTACATATATCCTCTCGGTCCCATTCTCGATCCCATTTCTGTTGTAAACTCCATAAGGGGGTATGACTCATTGGCTAGTAATACATGTCAGGGTTTGAAGGGGTCCGTTAGGTTGACTAAAACCTTTTGGGATTTTATAGGATATGGGTTGGGTTAGGAAGGGATTTCTTGTAATCCAAAAGGAGTATATCTTGCTTATCTTCCCGATCTCTTTTTTAGCATATCTTTCTTTTGCTATCCGTGTTTATCTAGTTTATCATGTTAATCTTGTCATGAGAACCTTAGGTAGAAACCCTTGGATGAAACATGTGTTTGAAACATGTTATGCTTGATGTTTGCAAGTGGTTGCAAGTGTTTGCAAGTGGTTACTCGTGGATGCATTATACACATTAGGCACTAGATCGGCTCACACACTCCTAATATTGCATATGCATGAGTATTTATGCTTATTCATGGATGAAAATTTTTGTGTTATCACATGGATGTTGCATATGGATGTATGTTATGTGCACACATATAGATGTTATACATTATGTTAGGAATTGCATACGTATGGATTCATTTCACTAACATAATTTGCATTGATGATATTTGCATTAGATAAATACATATACACACACCTTTGCATATGTTCATACAACATTTAGAATCTTGTAAGGACAATGATTGCTCGTGAATGATGATTTGAGTAGATGGATGATGGATGGTAGGATACGTTCTTCCTGACTTGAAGATTTCAGGGACGAAATCCTTTAAGGAGGGAAGAATGTAACAACCCGTATTTTCAATAACCTATTATAACATAAATCGAGGCAGAATTTAATTCAAAAATCTGAATCAAGGGAAACGGGCTGTGCCATTGCGTTCGTCTCGGAAAAATACGCGAAATAGAGTCCGAGTTTTCGAAAATCGGAGTCCGTATGACCCGATTAAGGCCTATTGAAGTTTTCAGAAAATTCCAAAGTGAAAACAGATTTGAATTTCAAGTTCAAATTTCGAATTTCGGGCCTGGAAGGCTAGGCGGGAAATTTCCCGCCAAGCCAACCAAGTCGACAGGCCTGTCGACTTGGCAGTCGACTTGGTTGGACCCAAGTCGACAGCCCTGTCGACTTGGCTGTCGACACCAGGTCGGTCTGGAGTATTCCGGACAGACTGACCTGGTGCACCATTTTGGGGTTGTGTTGAGTTTTAGGGCCAGATTCGGTTTTGAGGGCTGAGATTGGAATTAGGGTTTAATCCTATGGTTAGAACTAATCCTAATCTCTATAAATAAGCCCCTAACCTACCCCTAAATCCTCATTATTCATTCATGCAACTAAACTATGGCAAAAATTTTCCTCTCATGGCCTCCACTCTCATGCTAAAATTCCTAAGTAAATTCCTATGAGAGATTCATGTTCATTCTAGTGATTTCAAGATCAAATGAGTATCATTAGCTTGCATTCAAGTCAAGTTGCAATATTTACATCATAAAGCAAGAGTTTTGATCATTTTGGCTCAAGGGTTTTTCTATTGGAAGCTTTCATATTGGGTTTATTTGATTGCAAAAGGGCTTCGTCTCAATCTATATATATTTTTGTGTTTTCATAAGAATTGTAAGCCCTTTTACCTTCTTTTAAAACTCTAAAGTTAAATGAATGATGCAAGTTTGAGTTGATTATTATATGCAAGTTTGGTTGATCATTATATGCAAGTTTGCCATGTTATGATATGCAAGTTTACTATGTTATGCTATGCAAGTTTGCCATGTTATAATATGCAAGTTTATCATGTTATGTTATGCAAGTATGCCATGTTATGATATGCAAGTTTACTATGTTATGTTATGCAAGTATGCCATGTTATGATATGCAAGTTTACTATGTTATGCTATGCAAGTTTGCCATGTTATGATATGCAAGTTTACCATGTTATGTTATGCAAGTTTGCTATGTTATGATATGCAAGTTTGCCATGTTATGTTATGCAAGTTTGGGTTGATCATTTTACTCATGTTATCATGTTATGCAAGCTTATCTTGGGTTTATGAGCTTAAAGCTTCAAGCTTTATGCTAAATGTTGCATTTTGGCAACATGTAAGTTATCATATCCCTTATGATAACTTGCATGTGAGGCTAAATGCGAACTTATGGCCATTTCTACATGTCATTTATCACCATGTATCACCAATATGCTAAGTTTGGTTTTATGCATGCTTTTGAGGCCTAAAAATGCAATATGCAAGTATATGAACATATGTACATTTCATATGCCACCATGTTAAACTTGTGGCTTCAACACCTTTATGTCATGATTATACCAAGTTCCCTATTTTATCCTTTATGCGTTGTTGCGATTATGTAAACGAGGGGATTACGTTGGGGTTGGGTAATATTATGACATGAACATGGCTTTTATAACATGACATGATTTGTTAACTTGTAATTATGTTTTTGGAAACATAATGGACATGACACTTAGAAAATATAAGTGTGGCCAACTCGAGGTTGGGTTGAGTTTGTAGCGAAAATCTACCCGGAACCAACCGGCTTAACTAGTTGCTAGAAACAATAGGACCCAATGTGAGAAGTTGGTCATGTTGTACCTTGAACCCGAGGTTAGACCAAGTTGTGGTGGAAATCTACCTGGAACCAACCGGCTTAACTAGTAACCGCAACAAAGTCTAATGTGAGAGGTTAAGGCACATTAAATTAATTAATGCCTCATGATTAGGGTTTAAGTCATGGTCCACTTAATACTTAATCAATTTGGGCTTAGTGGATTAATCGGGGTTAAGTCGTCAACCCATCGTTAGACTTAACCAAGTTAATCCATGATTAGAAAAAGGGTTAAACCGTACTTAACCCCACTAGAAAATCCTAGCAAAGGGGGTCCATTTCAGCAGTGATCCCAAGTTTGTATCATCAAGACCCTAGGGACTAGGCTAGGGAGGGGCACGATTACTGGACTGATATAAGCGACCAAAACGACGGCCGAGTGGTACGCCGGTGTAGTTCCGGACGGACTATGGTCGTGCACGTAGTCCGTAGCCGGAGAAATCAAGCACGGGTACCAGTAGATCGAGACTGTGCACTCATGTTTATGGTGTCCAGGGGTTTACACCCTAGGGCTTGATACACCCGAAGGTGGACCCAGCACAGTCTGACTACAATCATGTATGGGCCGTATTGACACCAACACGTGACGAGTTAGGCTTATAGGGAGCCGATCGACTAGACCGTTTGGTTGGACCTCGTATTAGGGTCACTTTATGTTATTGGGCCAAAGCTTGGGCCAAGGGATCAATACTTGTTTATTCAAGTCATGTTAGTTTGCTAGTACACCTGTGGTGCAAAACCTTAACCCTGATTATGCGATGACACCTTTTATCTATCATGCCAGTATGTAGTTATCCTTATGTTCATCTCAGTTTCCATCATGCCAGTTAACTTTATTAGTTTATAGACTGATGGTAGTAGGGCTTACTCAGTCTTTTTGACTGACCTGTTTTTCTTTCGCTTCTTTTCTTCCGTTCCCCCCCCCCCCAGGTTCTCAGGATGGGAACGTTGGAGCTTAGCTTGGATTTCTGATCTCTTGCTTGTGGGATTTTAGCTCATGTACGGTTTTGACATGAAGCTAGCTATGGTTATCACTTATTTTGAGGATAGTACTTATGTATTTCAGTTTTTCAGTTGATGTTGTTTTTATCTAGACTTGTTTATTTGGAAAGTTGACACTATGTTGTACCAGACTTGTTTTGAAATGGTTTGAAATCTTCCGCTGTTTTACTTATCTTATTTACTCTGTTTACATATATACATATGTTCTTGTTCTGCCTTGATATATCGCTATGCATGTTTACCCGATTCAAACGCCCCTCCAAAGTCAGAGTGCTTGCAAGAGCCACCCTGGCGGAGGTGGGGTGTTACAATCGATATCTGCTCCCATTTCCATATAGGAACTTCTAATGGCTGAAGCAATCCACTGGGCTTCTTTTGTTCAACTTTCACTAACTGACAGTTCTTGCGGTTGGAAATAAATTGTCCAACATCCCTCTTCATTCCTTCCCAGTAGTAAGCTCGCTTCATGTCCTGATACATCTTATTACCACCAGGATGAATCATCAACTTCGAGTGATGATATTCCCTCATAACCTCATTCCTCAACCCATTGATATCAGGAACAACCAATCTCCCTTTCTTTCGGAGCCAACCCTCTCGATCGACTTTGTATTCGTTATCCTCTGGCTCCGACTTCTGGATAATCTCGACAAGCTTCCCATCTCTCTTTTGGCTCTCACAATCCTTTCGATGAGAGTAGGTCTTATGATAAGCTTGCCATCATTTTATGTTCGAACTCACACCGAGGATTGAAATCAAATCCAATTCAAAACTCATGTGATTTAACCAACCATTCAACAACATAATAACGAATCATCAACTAATCACTGAAACATCAAACGATCAATCACTATTTATGAAATTCACCGATCATGATTAAACAATTAAACGAACTAATATAAATGGATCTAACTTGAATAAACATAGAATTAACCAATGAAATTTACTGATTTAAGTTGCTAGATTAGATCCTATGGTGATTCGAATGGAAGAATACATACCATGATGTAGATCTTGACGAAAACAACTTGAAATGATGAAAATAAGATCAAACAAGCCATATACACGATTGAATCCGCGCGAGAGATGCTTATCACTCACCAAATTTTCAAAATAGCTTGAAATAAACTAATCTCTAATCCGGACAGCGAAGAACGATCTTTAAATCTCTTAATTTGATGTTATCTACTCTCTGTTGATGTAGATCTAGCCTCCCTTGATGTCGATCTTCAATCATCTTATGTAGATCTAAGATTTTAATGGTGGAGAGATGTATTTGATTGGAGTAGGGAGAATCTCAAACCCCAACAAAATAAGAAATGAAGAAAGTAACCATTTCCCCTTTCCTCTACCCCCTATTTATAGCCAAACCATCAGCCCACTAATGAGCCTCATTAATCAACCCACTAATGACTAATTAGTCTATCCAGAAATTGCGTAGCACTAAAATAGTGATTCCTCCCAAACCGCTGAATCAAATCTTTAATGAACTAATACTTCATATTTTAATGGGACATGTCTCACATCCCCAATACCAACATATCAAAAAATGAGAATGATCAACCCCTTAGGGAACTAAATAAAAATAATTTACCATCCTTCGATACATAAAAATGCAGGCCGTTATAGAATACGCCAAGAAAAGAGCATCCTCAAAAGAGTTCAATATCAATTCTGGAAGATAAAACTTCAAGAAAAAAGAAATTCTATCTTTAATATCAGAAATTATTCGTTTAGCGTTAGAAAGCATGCCTTGGGTCTTAGAAAGGCGATCATCTTTCTCTTTTAGCTAGTTAGCAAGATGGGTCATTATTAGTGCTTTCTCATCTTCGAGATTCTGCTTAGAAGTCTCAAGAGCTGAAATCCTTTTAGATAAAAGATCCATAGCCTTTTCCTTCTCATGAAGCTTAGACTCAGCTTTTTCAAGAGATGTTTTTAGATCCATGTTTTCCTTTTTACAGTCTTCTTTTGCTACGCTCAGAGCATTGACCTTAGATTAAAGGGAGGATCTTTCCTCTTTGAGTTTTACAATTTCGGTAGAAAATGAAGTAGACACTTCTTGGAAGGAGAACCATTTCTTAATTATCTGAAAAGAGGAAAGTCAAAGCAGTGTTTGTGTAAGAAGGAAAGACTAAAGAAGTTAAGTAAGATAAGTCTATACCAAAAGCTATTGTTCGACAAGAGATCGTTGCAAATTCATCAAGTCTAAAGATGAGGAGGGCAGAGAAATGTTGGAAATATCCTCAAAAGGAAGAGCACGTCTTACAATCTCATCAAAATCCTGAGTCATTGAAGAAGGCCCCGAGGAACTAACATGTTTGGGAGAAGGGTGCACATATAACTTTTGTTCCACCAATTTTAAGGTTCTTGGAGAATCAGGTATCCAAATACAGTTAATAAAGTCACTTCATGTGGTCGCCGTTTCTGAAGAGTCAACAACAGGGGTAACACAAGTAGAAAGGGCAGCAGGATCGGGAGTGTGATGCTTAGTGGACTCAACAACAATGTCCTCGGAAAGGGAAAGAGGAATTGAAGTCTCGTCATTTTGTCTTTTAGAAGCTGTTTCATTAATGATGGTGACAAATCTTTTGTTGGTCACAGATCTAGATCGGGCTAGGGCATCCATGGTAGATTTCCCATCAAAAGCTTGAGTAGCTGACCAAAATAATCACATCAGGAAAAACAAAGTTAGGTAGGTCAAAAGTGGGATAAAGTTTCAAAACCACTTTGAAAGACTGTCCTTGCTCGAAGTTCTGGGAAATAGGGGAGTTAACTATGTGAATACGCTAGAACCCAAAGATAAATACTTGGTACCAGGAAAATGAAGGGGTGGTCCCCACAAAATCTTTTGTCCTGGAGGAAGAAAGCATACTTTTGGAGATTGTCCAGAATCAATAAGAGGGATCGCTTTCCCAATTTCTCGGAAGGCTTATAAATAGCATCAACAACCTGAGCTTCCTCATCACCTAAACTTTTCTTCGTGCGATTAGAGATTGAAAAGAGGAAAAGGTTAAGCAGAGCATGGAATTAACGCAACAGGTACAGAAGAATAGAACTCACTGGGTATGGCAAAAGTGCCTGTGATACCCGGGGGGCACCTGATATAGAAAAATTATGTCTCCCAGTCTTGGAATTGTTTGATATTATCGCCAATCAGTTTCTTCGAGGGATTCACATGAAGGATAGGCGAGTTCACTCCTTTAACTACTGATAGTCATAGCAAATGATGAATAAGGTTGACGCTGAGGGAAGATTGTCCCGACTCAAGCACCAGAAGCACGAGGCATAGAAGGCATGTGTATGTGTTTGGATTCAGTTTAATGGGGGCTAATCTCAAATGTTGTAAGAACCTTGAAATGAAGTCTGGAAATGGGAAGAAACCGCCGTGCCAGATGTGCATGGCTGAATATGCAAATTATCCTTCTGGTGGATTTTGAATGGTATCTTTTTCGGAGGCAGGGATGGTGTCAACTCCAATAATACCAAAGCTTTCAAGAATGGCTTTTACTTCATCCTGAATTCGAATGAGAGAATGCTATGGGATATTTTCCTTCTTTGGCTTAGGGGTAGTAGAACAGCCTGGATTCAATCCACCAACACTTTGCTTTTCAGACACGATGCTGCCAGGTGATTTCATTCCATGAAACACATTAACACAATGATTTAATAGTAAAAAAATTGCTTAGGGTTAACATGGACCATTTACAAAATTTTAGATCATCTAACTCATTGTCATTAGACATCCAATACTTCCAGAAGAAAGTGAAACATGTCATGAGTCATTAAAAGTAATTCGTACAAAGCATATCTTATACATATACTAAAAAATGACTAAGTTATTGGTATCGTTTGCATTGACGGTAATGACACCGAAACCAGAAATACCTTAAGTTTTTGGTGTCGAGGGAGTTGGAACCGAACTAGCCCAGGTTTTTAGCACCGACAAAGTCAAAACCAAACATTTTGTTATCGGCGCTAAAATCTTAGCTGATACCAAGGAAGTTTAAAGCCAAGTACCAATGAGGTAAAAATAAAAAATACTTCAGTATTAGCAATGGTCTAACCAATTTCAAAATTTCTAGTTTTTCCGATACCGAAAAAGAAGAAAATATGGCTTTTGGTGTCACTCATACATTGTTTCAATACCAATGAAGTTGAAGCCAAAAGCAAGCATTAATCTCGGTATTGGTAAAGAAGGAACTAAAGGGAATCAGTAGAAAATTGATAGTGAATTCCTCGGTACCAAAAAGGAAATTTCATCTTCATGATAGATGTTAGGATCCTTCATATGTGAATTTTGCATTTTAGACCCCGAAGAAAATATCGGGGAGGGTAAATGATAAATCCACATATATGTTATTAATGTCCATTTAAGCTAGGTGTTGTTTATTCGAATTCATTTCTAATAAAAAAAAAATCAAAGGCCTATCAATCTAGGTTAAATCTGTAATCAAGCTTAAAAGAAAACGATTCTCAAAATTTAATCTAAATTGATTTATAAAATAACTGAATACTTACAGAGAAAGGACTGAATTTGTGGTTCTGGAAAGCTTGTAGAATCCCAAAGAACAATAATTTTATTTGAGAATAATTACTTGTAGGAGAAGAAGGAAGAAGAGTCTTTATACTAAAGAGCATGTTTCATCAGGTCCGTACATGCAATTACAGGTCAATGATTCAGATCAATCGCAAAAGGCTAAAAGGTGGGAAAACCATGTACTAATAAGATAGTAGAGAGCCGAAGCCAAAGTTTTTGGCCTGGACAGTTGAAAATACCCCTTCAGGGGGGGGGGGGAAGGGGATGCAAATGTTACTACCATATTTCGGCACCGAAACCAAACGGAGCTAAAAGGGTATTGGGATATTAATAGCACCAGAATGGAAGCATAAAAGGCTTTCAAACGATAATGAAGCACCAAAGAAAACCGATACCGAAAATAAGAAGAGAAAATATTCGGTCCACGTGCTATCGGTACCAACATGGGTAGCGGAAGCTTGGTACTGACACAGGGAAGATAGCACCAAGGCACAATACCAAAACCAACATACAATAAACAACCCAGAGTGGTGTCAATGTCAACACTGAAAGCAATCCAATACCAAAAGGGAGCAAGGAGGGAAAGCAATTAACCTGATCTCAAAGCTAAAAGCATGTAGTCCAGTACCAAAGCCTAGAGCCATAAAAGGGAAAGCACGACACCAATGTAGGAGCAAACAAGGTGCTATCGGTACTAACAACCTTGGTATCAATGCCAATACTAAAGGCAGTGTCAAAGTCGTGTAGATAGAAGCATAAAGGTAGTGTCCGAAAGCTATGAAGCAGACCGACACTTGGAAACATCAAACCAACAATAATACTAAGGAAAGGAGGAAGCTATCCACACGAATATGCTTGGTGTCAATTCACTGCATGGAGGCGGCCCTATAATTACAAGCAAAAAAGGCTCGAGATTGGCACCCAAAGAACAAAGGCGGGTCGATACCAGCAACTATCGAAGACATAAGCGCTCATAGCCGGGCTTTCCACTGAATCGCTACCAAAGGCGGCCCAAATTGCCTATAAATAAGACCATATGGGTCTCATTTTATGGGACTTTTCCTCATTCCAAAATCTTGTATCTATTTCTTAGGAAGATATCCTTAATTTGTAAATCAATTAGGGATTTTACTTACAATTGTCCATGTACTTATGCAAATGATCAATAAAGTGAGAGTTAGCATTTGTCTTCTATTTCATGCATTTCCTTGTTTCCATCCCATGAAAAAGCCTTCTACATTGGCATAATTATCGAAATGATCCTTCCTAAGCCATTTAGCTTTCTAACTTGTGTCGAGTTTATGAAACCCTTATCCCAAGTTAACTGTTGGTCCTTGAGTCTCGCAAGCGTGATACTCACCTCTTGAAGGAAGATTAAGTAATCTTCGGGCTTAAGACTTTGATATCTAGGAAACGATGAACTAACTCAAACTTGTACGAACTAAATAATCCCTTGGTTCTCCTAGGTCCACAACCAAACCCTTATTTCAGGTGCTATTGAAAAATAACGTTAACATAAAGCATTTTGTTGGGTACCACTCGTAAATAATTTTTTGTTTAACAACTCTACTGTCAAAACATTGGATAGGAATTTCACTAGGAAAATAAAAGTTAACATCTATTTCAGAATAGCACCCTTGCATATGATATTCTTATTAAATCTTCAGTAACTTGGTCTAATTTTATAGGCTGTACAAGGTCTGAGACTATTCGACTTATCGCTTCTACAGACTAGAAATCAAGATTAAGATATGGCAGTTGAATCCACACATGAATGGAATAAAGAAATTCGCATAAAGTTGCAAGGCTGGCACCCATTTTTTCACGAAAATCAATATTTTTTTGTTGTAAAAATAGGGTCTAGATGATGAAACATTGTAACAATCTTTTGGGTTATCAAATTTAATTATGAAAAAAACCATTTTCTCTTATAAATAATTGGTACCCACCCTTTATTTGCCAAACTTGATCTACGTATTACTTGAGATATTTGTAGTAAGGTTAGGTAGCATAAACATAAAAATCTAAAGAGCTCTGACCCTTCTCTCTTACTATGATGATCACATTATCATCAATTAATGCATATTTAATAATCTTATTTTTGATCGGTTGTTAACACTTGAGATAAATTGACTTCTTATGACAATTGTTTTCTCCTATATTCTGCTTCCATGATTATGAGAAACTAGAATTATTCTCTCCTGTGTGAAATTTCTTAGGTGAATTTAGAAAAGGAAACTCAGCATGAGAATCTAAATTTGGCTTACTCGCTATCTACATGGCAGAATTGGTGTTTGTATACTTTGATCCTTGACTGATATAACGAGAATACAATTTACGGAGTTGCTTTTTAGAATCAGGCGTCCTGTCTTGAAAGGAATTCGGATAAGGATTATTTGGGGATGAAGATGCCATATATGTATCCTTTAGAGCTTCAAAAATTATATAATTTTTAGTATACATACATGTAAGTATATGTGTATATATATACACACGTACCTAACTCGATAACTAATCTTTTTCAAAACAGAAAATATTTTCTATTTATTTTGTACTTGACATAATGCGTCATATTAGTTAGATAGTTTAGTTAAAGTATATTAAATAACAAATGCATAAATGGTATGTTTTGTGATAAGTGTGGTTACTCAGAGTAATTTATTATAATGGAAACAAGTACACCACTAAATAGTCCTAGTCAAGGTGCATCGATTACAATTAAATCGTGTATTGACATGCATCGAATGACTATAGCTGAGTGGAAGCATTTGAAGTATAACACTTTAAAGGAGAGCATTCGTCTTCCCATTTATATGAGGTTAGTATCACAGTGAAGTCACCAAGGCATATGGTCAAAGCAGTGCAGTTAACAAAGATTTGTTATCATTAAACCAATGACTTTACGTTTGGACGATGAAATTAATGTAGACGATACTAAAATGTTAACCATTACCAAATTTCATAAGTCCAAAGCAATATAGCTTTGGTGAAGAGAGTTGGTGTAAATAATCAACACCATCAGGCGCAACTTACAGTAAATAAACTGAGTTTTACTAAAAGATGGATAAGTGATATATTCAGCAAAAATATCACATCACGAGCTAATGCAACATGCAAATGGTATTCTTTGAATTGTTTAATATTAATCGCTGTTACATCTTTGAGTCCCACAATCGTAATGATGAATTTTCCAAAAAACTAGATGACTTAGTTAATTTATAAGATTTTATTAATTAATTAATATTTAAATAATATTAATTTTTATTTAATTTACTTGATATTTGAGAGTTACCTATAATCACCTGAATGCATTCATAAAGTTTATATTTGCACGCATTGATATACAGTATAGATGTGATTAAATAAAAGATAATTACTTTTATTTATTTAAGAAAATCTTTTGTCAATTGATGACACATAATTACGTTCATACCCTGTAAAGAGATAGGAGTGGAAAGAGTAAGCCAGTCAAGAGAACTAATTAGGAAAGTACTAATTAACGAATGAGAATTTTTTCTTTCTTCCAAATAAAATGTACTCTTTAGTTCATTTTATACGTATAACTCATTCCTTGTCATATTAATTTTCTTTCTCTTCACCTTATTTTACATCGTGGAAAAAAAATCAAATTCGGATAATGTTTCCGACTCTGAGTAAAACAACAAACAATAATGCAAAAGTCGTTCATCCATCTATTGTAGGGACAGAATGTGGATCTTAAAGATCTAAAGGGTAACCACTTTTAAGGTATAATATATAGGAAACGTCCTAAGGAGATCCTGATTTTTCTACTTATATGTTTGGATATGAATGGTTCATTGCATTCTTAATAGATCATAGTAAATATTAGGGATGAGCCCCAAAAATAAAATAATATGTAAGGCAGAACCCTGTGTAAGTTTAGTTATAAAGTAGGTCCCTTTTATAGTAACAACGTGTTTTCTGTGGGTTTTTACGCTAGTGCTTAAAAAAATAGTAAATATTAACAGAAGATTACTGAAAAATGAAAAAGATGCAGAAATGTCTGCATATATTGTCAAAAACTACAGGCATATCTGCAAATGGCGATTTCTGCAGTTTTTCGAAAAACCGTAATTATTCCTATATGTTTTACTGAAGCGTGAATTTTTTGAAGCATTTTTTCAAATTTACTATGTAAATACGAAGATGAATATAAATTGATTTTATTTTGGATACTTTTTTAACCTGTTTTGTTTATTTCTGTTGATGATTTTCAGAAAAATGGACAATTTTACATAGTTTTTAGGTAGGGATGTTTTGTGTTTCTTGAAACTTAACTGAGATCTTATCCGAACTATTCCTTAATTTTAAATGCATGAAAAAAAACATTTTTTTATCTATGTTAATATTTTGTTTATTATGTGACTCAACTCCACATGCTTTTTCATCCTTTGTCTATTTATGTTACATATTTTTAACATATTTATGGTTTTGTTTCCTTTTATCGCATCTTCTTCGGTAATACATGTTTGTCATATCAATTGATTTACATTTATTCTTTGCAATTCCATTTAGAATTGTATGTCCTTATTCTTAATTTTGGAGCAACATATTATGTCTCATTCAATTTGTCGTTCGTATTGTTCTTACAAATCCAATCTGAAATTTTTCTATGTATTTGCTTATCCCTAAGTTATCACTTTTATTCATGTTTGAAATCACTTATATGGTTTTGTTTTGTTTCAACTAATTTGAATTACATACATTGTCTTTATTGAGTAATATGAGAATTGAATTATTGACCAGCTTTTTGGAAAAGCTGTCACACGTTAAGATTATAGTTAGCGACGTGCTCAAGTCTTGAGAATGTTGTTAGAAAACACAAAGCGATTTGCTTGAAGTCTCGACGCGTTCAGAAAAGATTGGAAATTGCATCGATTCTTGAAGTTGTCGTTAATAAACTTGGAAAATCCATCATGGTAAAAATACGTGATCGACTTAGTCCGATCAACTTAAAATCCTTGAGCGTGTCTGTCCGATCACGTAACAAAACTCGTCATGGAAAATATATGGATTCTGGCAAATTCTGGTTTCGCGCACTCAAAAACAATTGATCGGCATGGCACGATCGCTTAAAATGGATTGCACAGCTCATTGCGCGACCAAATTTTGTAAAATCGAGATTTGGCAAAATCATATACTGATCACTCAAAAAGTATTGCGCGACACATATCAATCACTTAAAATGGCTTGCGCAACTCATGACACGATCAAACTTGGTAAAATCGAGATTTGGTAAAATCATCGGCCGATCACTCAAAAAGTGTTGTGCGACACGTATCGATCACCAAAAATGGCTTACGCAACTAATGGACTCAAAATCTGGCAATTTGGCAAAGTCATGTGTCGACCATTCCAAAAGTGTTGCGCGACACGCGTCGATCACCAAAAATCGGCCATGCAAACTCATAACTAGAAGATCAATCACTTTGGTAAAGTTACCAGATTTGACACTCAAAACTGCTGATCGACATGGCACGATCAGGCAAATCATGTGCACGCATCAGGCCTGGCAAAGTCTAGATTTTGGCAAATTTAGAAGTCAAATTCTGATAAGCGAAATTGGCACCTCAAATGACTTGATCAATACAGGAGTACAATGCTAAATCACGTGTGCAGCATGGGGTTCGAGATGCGAAATCTTTGCCATGGCAGGAATGTGAAAAATGCTAAAAATTTAGTAAATTGGAAAATGCATGTTGATCACTCGTTTTTGCTTGCACGACTCAGCCCGATCATGGTTTTTTTGTGATGGGAAATCAGAGATTTGGAAATTGGCTTAGAAAGCGGTAGATCACCCAAGAACCATGTTGATCACTGTTTTTTAGGTGATCGACACGTGTCGATCACCATTTTTTCCAAATTTTTCTAGAATGCCACTTTTTCCACTAGGATTTGATTTTTGCATATTTTTTGGGATGCGAACCTTCGAAATACAAAATTTGGGCTGATGCCTAAAAAACTTTCCTTTAAATACCCCTTGCTTGATGTTATGTCCCGACCTTTCTAGTTTTTGTTATTGATTTTAATAGGGTAAATTAAAATAAAATGTGTATGCTTAACAAACTAAAATAATTATATACATATCTGTAAATACATATATGTATGAATATACTAAGAATGTATATATTGAGTTATGTTTTAGATTTGAAAACATAATGTAAACATGCAAGTATAAATCATAACATGAACATAGATTGAGGCTAATAAGTCTTTAACATACACATATAATATCTATATATAGGTACAATTCAAAGCAAGAACTTTTCAAACTAAAAGCCTTAAGCATGCACATAAAGGTGATAACAAAGTTCACATATAAAAGGGGCATGTGTCACTTTAAAAATAGAGAAGGACTTTTAAACAAAGAACAAATAAGTAAACAAGTGCAGGGGAATTCATTTTGGCCATTCAACATACATTAACATATAATACAACATGCACATGATGTGTTTGATAAAATAACAAAGTAAAAATCTAAAAGATAATGCATGTAAAAACAAAACCAAGACAAGTATATAAAGTCAACAAACTTAATTTGATGTTACCATAAATAGTATAACTAAGAATAGGTTATATCTATTACCTAAGATATAAATAATATAATTCTCCTTAGCAAAAATATCCAAGACTTAAAGGCTAAGCAAGGACCATTTTATATTGCTGAAAATAGGTGAAGCATGCGCAGCAATAAATGAGAGTATGCTAGGATATTGTGTGCTTCTAGAAGCATAACATAGGACAAGGAGATTGGTGAATATATCATTAAACAAGTAGATTCTTGCATGCATTGGTTCCTTGAAACATGCCGTAGAAGCTAGACAAAAGGAGTAAGCCTAATTAACATTCACTGTAGAAAACATGAAGGGAAAATAGATTTTTAAATGTGAAGTTTTGGCTATAAATATGGGTTTAAATCATACATTCCTCTTCACAAATAAATACTGAAGTTTGGACTATCAGGAATAGGAAAGCAAGAAGGTGAGTAAATTTTGTTCTTGTTTTAATGTTTATTTTGGAAATTACTGCTATGTATGAATTTGTAGACTGTCAAGTATATTAGTTTGAACACAACCTGCATGAAGATATACACTTTAACATCTGTATATTATCTGCGTAAATCCTGTTATGAACACCACAAATATATGTATGCCCAGTGTCAATGTATACTCTCTGTTTTCCCAAAACTGATGATCCATTTGTCAGTGATACTCATGTTAGATGATTCAGTATGTTACCATGTTAAGTTAAAACCATCGCATCTGTCTGCTATACAAATGAATGCAAGAAGAAACATTGTAAATGAACATGTACACAAGAAAACAGAAAACTGCACTGTTCTCTGTAACAAACATATATCATGAAATTTCAAAACATCTTAGAATCATAGTTTAAGTATATAATTAGAATATTGAAAAACCATGATTTTTGATGGTGTATCATGATTTTTAAAGTCGTGATTGCCGAGAAATAAGGAGATGGACGGAAATGCCTTTTTGGCAAATTCCAGTGAACCACCTGATTGGAACTGATGGCGTTCGGTCAGAGGGAGCGTGAGAGGGTGGTGATCATCAGAAAAATTGAAGATGATTTTTATGATGAGCGAATTGTGAAGACGAAGTAGATTTAGGTTTTGGGTTCATTTTTAAATACGGTCGCATCTCATCGGAATTTCACTGCCACAGTGATGAACTAAGGCTGCGGTCCGGGGGAAACGACGCAGGAGGCTGTGGACTTGGTGTAGATGGAGTCGAAGACACTCCAGTGGCCTGAGGAGAGAGCGGTCGAAGGTTTCCCGATGAAACCCATTCCGACGATGAAGAAGAAATACAGTGAAATCACTATAGACGCACAAGTGGTCGGATCTGAGGGTGGTGACGAGGTCCAGGGGCGATGGGCGATCTGTCGGGATGGTTGAGGGTGGTCGACGGTGGCTCGATTGGGTGTGCACGTGCACGGGTACACACGTGTGTGTATCAGAGGTGATACTGGGTGCGGCATGGGATTTTGACGTGGGAACACGGTGTTTGGAGAGGTGGTACTTTGGTACTGGTACTTTGGTACTTCACTGAGCACATGGAGTTTTAGGTTGAATGGACGTGTGTGGCATAGGGATTTGAGAAGTGGTACTTGGCACTTTGGCACTTGGCACTTTTGCACTTTGGCACTTGATGTGGAGAAGTGGTACTTGGCGGTCATGGAGTTTTCAGGGTGATCGGGCGTGGGAACATGGGTGCTGAGAGGTGGTACTTTAGCATTTGGTAAAGTGGTACTTTGGTACTGGCTGAGCGCATGAAGTCTGGGGTGATCTGGCAAGCGAAAACATGGTGTTTTGGACTTGGTACTTTAGCAAGGTAGTAGTACCTGGTGGTACTTTGGTACTTTAGCTGGAGCATGGTGTTTTGGGGCGGATCAGCATGCGCAACGCGGTGTTTTGAAATATGGTACTTGCGAAACTGGTACTTTGGCAAATACGCAAACAAAGGAGATTTGGAACGAAGTTTTAATTAAAACCAGTTTTAATTAAAATAAAAAATAAAATAAAAATGAAGAAGAAAATAATAAATAAATAAAAAAGAGATTTTTATTTAAAATGTCGTAGGCAAGTGGAAGAAAGACAGTAGCAAGAAGATCAAAGACATAAGCTCGACTGTAGAAGTTCGACAAGTTTGAAAATAAAAATATAAAGGAAATAATTAAAAATTATAAATTTAAATTATTTATGATTAATTAGAAGTTAGAAAATAATTTACAGGAATAACGGAAGTATTAAGCATCATATAAACAAAGATGACAAACGAAGTAGAATACCGTGTGCGACGCGCACGCTTTATTAGTTCATTTCTAAATGGTGGTCAAAACTAAATAAAATACCGTGTGCGACGCACATACTTAAATTGTTCATTTATAAAAGATAATCAAAATGTCCAGATTTGAACAATGCCAATATATACTGTTTTGTTTAACTAAAACTTATAAATAAAGGGTGTGTAAACTGAATGATAATCATGATAGGCTGATAATTATTTCTTAAACTGTAAAATACATCACGTACATTGTTTCGAAGAGTCCGAAAGAATATTCCACTTCGATTCAAATTATACGACGCGTGTCAGAAATATTGAAGACGGAGATATGCAAGGGCTATTTTAAATAGTACCTTCGGTCTGTCCAGTCCCAGGACAACCTGTATGGTCGGGTGTCTGACAACGTATATCTATTAGATTCTACACATCGACTTTACGTAAGTATATTACGTTGGTGGCGGAGAAATTCGTTTCTCTTAGCTTTATTGCTTGCAATATATTTGGGAAAGGGAATGAGTGTTCTGACAGATATGACGGTGTGGCATTCAAAGCAATTAAAGAAAAATCTGTCAAAGGATAAACGTAACCTCTAGCCTCACAGCCAGGCTATGACAAAAATCGGGCAGGCAGCATGGCTAGGTAGGTCATACCCAAGCAGGGTGTATTATCACCGTCTAGAGAAATTCCATATTGAACTTCTTAATCTCTTTTCGCTTCTGCAGCTTTCGAAAACGGTGGGTCATTCCCAACCGTAGGGGTGATAATATATTCGTTACACTCAAGCTAAATGAGTGGACGGTCATGTGTGGCTGGGTTATAAGACGTTCTTGTTGAACCCCAGTGTATCTCCTCTAGAGTACACTGATCGGCAGGTGATCCCATACCTTGTCTGATGGAATCCAATCTCCAATAAGCGCTCTATGGTTTTGGATTATATATATATATGAAACATGAGATGCAAGCGTTTCAATAGAAGATTATTTATTTGTTTAAAACTATCGTAATATCAAATGATTTTGATATCAAAGATACTTGGATCATCATCCATATACTTATGGATTGGTCTTAAGATTTTCCAAAGTAAAATAAATTTGTCTAGTATGGGGAACCCTTATTCTTTTATTCCCTGTTTCCAAACTATTTAACCGTGTTTACTCACACCAGTCCCCCGACTGACCCAGAGTTTATTTTATGTGTTTTTCCTAGACTCTTGGGTACTCATAACACTTGTTATGAGTAGATAGGTAATTCAGGTAAGCAAGTGGAACCTTATGAAGCCCGATTTCAAGACCAGTTTAGTAGTATAACTATTTTCTATGTATCCGGTTCAGATGTCAGTATTATCCTAGTAATCATGTATAATTATGCTGTTGCAGTATGATGATGTATTATAAAGTCATACTATGATGTACCAGAACCTGTTATGTAATATATTTAGTATTTTGTGAAATTCCGCTGTGAGATTCTGATGTTTTCTTATTCTTCTATTCTATTAGTTCTATCTTTTCTATCTCATCCTCTAATTTCTTCAATAATAACACGACTTTCGAGGTCATCGAAGATCGCATCGTTTCACTTAACATTCTAAGGGGGTGACATTTTTGGACTTCAACTGCACTTTGGCATACGAGATTGGAGCTCCCAAGCACCACTAATGGATGCATCATCATCTTCCTGGCTATTGGACATTGTTAGGACTTCTAAATGTTACATAAACGTGTGCCTACAACTTTTAGACATTCAATTGGACCTTTGGCATGCTTTTGGATATTTTTTCATGCTTTTGGACATTGAAGCTATTTCTTGGACATTAATGAACGCTTTGACACAACGAAGAAGACTAAGGGCACTTTGGTCAAAGTTGTGAATCAAGAAGCTATTTAATATTCAATTGTGCAACTTTATACAAACAAATTGTCTGAACTTGTACAACCTTTGTAATCGATAATATTATGATGAATGATTACTATGAAGTGGATGCAAACTTGTACAAACAATGTGTTCTCTTTACATTTCCTTGTCTTTGGATACTCGGATTATAAGTTTACACCTACACTTACACTCGAGGGTTAGCATGCACAAATAACTAATTTCCCACGTCAACACTTTGGCATGCCAGGAAAGGGGCACACAACATTGAATTCTTCTCTGGTTTTGATTCTCAGATTTGACTTCAGATTTTAGTTCTGGTTTCGGACTTCAACATCGACATCAGTTTTGGTTATCATACACATACTCATTTTTTTTGGGGATTCTCTTGTATTCCACTATAGTTAAAGGGAAACAGTTAGCTCGCTCAAAAGGAGTAGGTATTGAGGAAAATTAGGAAGTCTCCTCGACCGTACATCTATCAAATTACGTCACTCGAGACGACGTCAATGGAGTCGTCAAAGATTTGAAAAAGGATATTACTTCTCTCTTAGAGCCATATTCCATCGACGTTAAGCTACTATGAACACTCTTCTCTCCCGGCTCGAAGGAGTTATGAGGCAGTCGGACCAACGAAACATGATCAGAACAAGTGCTAGTGTTCCATAATATTAGCTTAGGACTTGGGGAAATTCCATAAGAACATCCTCATGTCGACACCAATCCACAGACGACTACTAGATCGGCTAGACTCGGAGGCACCAACCCCAATCCCGTACAAGGCTTAGCTCAGGTTGTGATTAATTAGGTTTCAGGATCAGGTGTTGGAAATATCGCTTAAGCGCTAATGAGTGCAACTTTGGATACAAGTACTCCCGTAGTTTCAAATGTTGGATTTCTTCCAATCGAGGAACCTCAAATTAGAGTCGAGCCAGATATTTTGATTGGCGCTCGACAATTCACTAGTGTTGGACATGACGCTGGAGCACAGGAATCAATTTATACAAATTGAACCAATTTCTTGGCATGGGAAGTGAAACTCAAGTCACCGACGTTGTTCGACGCTATGCTTGTGGCGTGGCACCCCATGCTAGTTTGGACTGCGTTACTCACAGCCTATTTTCACAAGATAACAGAAATTCTCAAAACCTACCAGACTTCAACTTGCTGGTATTAGAAGCTTTTGATGGTAGGAAGGATCCTATGGTTCATCTCATGCGCTACATGGTACACTCAGCTTCAGACAGCATCATGGCAAAGTGCATCCCACTATATCTTACAGACATTGCCGCTTTGTGGTTAAGACAATTAGAAATTGAATCTATTGACAGTTGGAACATTTTGGTTGGAAAATTCGTCGAGCAATTCAGGGTCCATATCGGCCAACCGAGGAATGTCAAGACTTTGACATTAGTTAGGCAGAGGTCCGGCAGGACACTACATAAGTTTCTTGAAAGATTCAATGCTGCGGTGTCTTCTATCGATAGGCCGGATCCATCCATTATCCAAGTGGCTGCCTCTCTGGCATTCTGGATAAAACAGACTTCAAGTTCTCGTTACGACGATACCCGCCAAAGGATCTCATCGAATTCTACTTTGAGGGTTAAGGATTTTTGAGGGAGAAACACTCTCGTGATGAAAAATCTATGCACCAAATAAACTCTACAGCAGGCGCAGGCTGTCTGCGCTCGAAAAAGGAAACCTTAAGACAATGGGAAGTCACAGCTTCCCTTCGATCCAAAGTTACCTACGTACACTGAATTCAATCAAGGTCTGGAAAGGATTTACCTTGATATTCATGAAACTGCACCTTTCTAGAAGCCTCCCAAGAGGAACCCGACTCCAAAACATGTAAGCTCTAACAAGCACTGTCTTTTTAATGAACTGCTCGGTCATGACATCACCATTGTAGAGTTTCGTGATCTGATCGAAGCACGCGTCAGGCGTGGCGAGCTACGATAATACGTCAAAAATCCTACAGTGACAACACCGCATGCTCAGCCTCCTACAACATATCAGGATTGGGGTAATCTGGACGCCCTCAAGCATTGTCATCAACTAATCCGGCGCTACGGGCTCTCATGGCTTCTCTGGACCCAGTCCGACACTTATGTTTCTTCTTGTTATTGGCGACTTCTTGCCTTTTTGACATTCTTTACATGTAACTAAAGCGACAATGTCATCCCACACATGCATGAACCGACTTCTGGTCTCAGTCATGCTCTGGTTGGATTATCGACCGTTGTACTCTCGTGGTTTCAATAAAGACTGCTTTTGGGCTCCGGTGCAACACTGGATCCATCCAGTATAAACATAGGGCTCCGGTTCCACAATAGATCTGTCCAGTATAAAAATAGGGCTCTAACTCCATATGGATCCGTCCAGAATAAACATAGGGTTTTGACTCCATACTAGATCCGTCCAGTATAAACATAGGTCTCCGACTTCATATTAGATCCGTCTAGTTTAAACATAGGGTTCTGGCTCTACACTCAATCAGTCGAGTATAATATTCAGGTTCTGTCTCCACACTTTGTCTGTAAAACTAGGACATCGATCCCCACTTGATCATCAAGCAGGAGCTTCGAACTCCGTTTCCCAGCTTTGGACTTCGGTCCACGACTTTCCAAAAATTGGGTCTATCAGGTGTTAAGATTCTCCGAATCGGTTTACCCAGCATATGAACTACCCGGCTCGGTCCTCCAAGCACGGAAGTTCCTTATCATAACCCTCTTAGAATGGAAATCTTAACAACCTAGCCCATCAAGTACATAATGTCACATAACTTGGTCTGCTAAGAACAAAGTACTTTTTTTACAGGTATATACTTGCTCTGGCAAGACTCAGCTAGCCCACGGCTTCTTATTTTCTGGATCCAAGGCATCCGGGACTCAATAAACCGTTCTAAATACGATGTTAATGATCCTCAGATTTCTATTTCTAATACGATCTCAGTGGTCGTTGGATTTCTATTCCAAATACGGTCCCAGTGGTCTTTAGATTTCTATCTTAAATACAATCCGAGTGATCGTCGGATTTCCACTCTAACACAATCTCAGCGGTCGTCGAAGTTCTATTTTATTATGATCCCGGTGATCATGAAATCTCTATTTTATTACGATCCTAGTAGCCATCGGCTTTCTACTCAAGTGCGACCTTAGTGTTCATTAGATTTCACTTTTGGCTATTCTTGGTCGTCTTGTCTCGGCAAGGCAGCCTTGAACTCATTTGGTTATTGGATATTCTGGACTTGCAAATGTCAAATTCTCAAGATTTCTTGGCTATGGTCAATTTGGCTATCTCAAGAAATGATCTGGAGCGATCGTTGACTTTCATTGGATTCCAAGCTTTCTAGTTAATATCAGACGAAATCGTGGCTCTTCGATTTTCTAATTGTAGGACTTCACTTCGGACTTCTCCTGGCTTTAGTACTCGGATTTCTAGATTTATTGTTTCCTCACAAAACACATCTTCTTCCAATCAATCGAGACGTGTTTTAGGGGGAGAAGTGTTGACCAGATTTTTGGTAAAGCAGTAATACATCAAAATTATGGTTAGCGATGCGCTCAAATTTTGAGAACGTCGTCAGAAAACACAAAGAGAATTGGTTGAATTCGCGACGTGTTCGGAAAAGTTGGAAATAATGTCGATTCGTGGAATCGTCGTTAATAAACTCGGAAAATCCATCATCGTAAAAATACGTGATCGACTCGGTCCGATCAGCTCAAAATCCCTGAGCGTGTCAGTTCGATCACACGACAAAACTCATCGTAGAAAATATATGAATTTTGGAAAATTCTGGTTTCATGTACCCAAAAACAGCTAATAGGCATGTCACGATCGCTTAAAATGGCTTGCATAACTCACGACGCGATCAAACTTGGTAAAATCGAGATTTGGCAAAATCATTTGTCAACCACTCAAATAGTGTTGTGCGACACATGTCAATCACTTAAAATGGCTTATGCAACTCACATCGCGATCAAACTTGGTAAATCGGGATTTGGCAAAGTCATGTGTCGACCACTCAAAAAGTGTTGTGCGACCCGTGTCACTCACTTAAAATGGCTTGCGCAACTCACAGCGCGATTAAACTTGGTAAAATCAGGATTTGGCAAAATCATGTGTCGATCACTCAAAAAGTGTTGATGATACGTGTCCATCACCAAAAATGACTTGCGCAACTTACGGTCTCAAAATCTAGCAAAGTCATGTGTCGATCATTCAAAACGTGTTGCGCGACACGTGGTCGATCACCAAAAATCAGCTATGCAAACTCAAAACTCGAAGATCGACCAATTTGGCAAAGTACTAGATTTGGCACTCAAAAACTGCTGATCCACCTGGCACGATCATCCAAAATCATGTGCGGGCATCAAGCCTGGCGCGGTCCAGATTTTGGCAAATTTAGGAGTTGAAATCCAAGATGCGAAAATTGGCATCTTGAAATGGCTTGATCAACGCAAGGATACGATGCGAAATCACGTGTGCAATATGGGGGATCGGGATGCGAAATCCTTGCCATCGCAGGGATGCGAAAAATGCTAGAAATCTGGAAAATTAGAAAACGCATGTGGATCACTCGTTTTTGCTTGCGTGACTCAACTAGATCATGGTTTTTTATGATACAAAATCAGAGAGTTGGCAATTGCTTAGAAAGTGGCAGATCACCCCAAAACCATGTCAACCACTTTATTTAGGTGATCGACACGTGTTGCTTACCATTTTTTTAGATTTTTCCAGAGTGCGATATTTTCCATCAGTATTTGATTTTTGGTTATTCTTTTGGGATGCGAATTTCGCATCCCTTGGGATATGAAATTTAGGATGATGCCTCCAAAACTCATCTATAAATACCCTCTTGATTGGCATTATAAGGGGTTGGCATTTTTGTACTTTTACTAGGCTTTGGCACACGACATTGGAGCTCTCAACCACCATTAATGTCTTCAATCATCATCTTCATGACTATTGAACATTGTTAGGACTTCTAAACGTTACATAAACGTTTTCCGACAATTTTGGACATTCAATTGGACTTTTGGCATGCTTTTGGACATTTTTTTCATATTTACGGACATTAAAGCTATTTCTTGGACATTAATGCACACTTTTACTCAATGAAGAAGAAGAAGAAGGGCATTTTGTCAAAGGTATAAATTAACAAGCCATTTGTTATCCAATTGTACAACTTTGTATACACAAATTGTTCGAACATGTACAAACTTTGTAATCGACAATATTATGATGCATGATTAGAATGTAATGGATGTAGGCGTTAGGGCCAAACTTCAATAAAAGCTATGTGCTCCCTTTACATTTCTCTGTCTTTGGTAATTCGGATTATAAATTTGCACCTAAACTTACACAGGGGCATCGACGTGCGCAAATAACCAATTTCTCACATCAACACGAACGCTGTTTTACATGACCTGTGGTTAAATTTTAAAGTTAGTGTATTCTTTTAAAAAAAACCATTAGCAGACTTCTTTGCAAATTTGTTGAATTCTAATTCTAAAATATTATAAATCATATATTTAACATATTTTTTGTTATTTTAAATTTAAATTTAATTTTAATAATATAATGAAATTAATTACTTATATGTCTGAATGTGTGGTTGTTGAAACTAAAAAATGGCCACAACAGCAAAGGTGCTATTAGAGCACTTCACCAAAAGGTATGAAATAGAACAATGGAGCCACGAAATGTAAAAACAAGTAAGAACACAAGATTTTAGAGTGGTTTGGTCAATTTAGACCTACGTCCACTATGGAATCACTTCTCATTATCATACTTGAGTTTACAAGTACAACGCTTTATAAATTTAACACATTTTATGATATTTCTCTCTTTTCTCTCTCTTTGAGTTAGATTTCACTTGAATATGCCAAAGGAATTACTTGATCTCTCTAAGTATGGTGGAGATTGATGAATATCTTCAACACATGACCACTTGAGTGATTTTCCTTGATCCCATGACGGTTTTGTGTGAGATCTAGGCTTTAGAGGGGATTGATGGAGATTAAAAAAGATTGAATTGAACTTGAGCAATTTCTAATGGAGTTTGGATAAGATTTGATCCATTTGTTGTTGAAGTAAGATGGATTGAGCTTGAGAAGCCATTAATGGAGCTTGGAGTGCTTGAGGGGGGGGGGGGGGTGGAGAAATGGTTTGGGCAGCCCTTCGGGGTAGAAAAATCGGCTCCTTGAATGGTTGAGAAGTGGGGTATTTATAGGCGTCGTTTGAAGGCAGTGGCAAACCTGAAATTATGGTGTACATGGTACTGACCGGTCTGGAAGTTATTTACGAAAATGTCACTCGGTTAAAGCTGTACACAGATGACGTTAGGGTACAGATCGGCCTATACTTTTAGACTACCGATCGGTCTGAAGTTACTACCAATCGGTCCTTTACATGATGTCGATTGGCTAGCAAAATCAATGCACGAGCGGTCAATAAACATAATAAATGACTGACCAGCTAATTAGATCTTTGTCATCCTTGTCTTTTTCTGCTTTCTTATTTATGCCCAGACCTCTATTTACACTAAAACCATCACATAACCACTCCATGTATATTTTGCATACCGATCCCTTTAATTAAATCATCGTCATCACATTATGCAACATTATGTGACCGATCAGATGGTGGTCTCTCTATTTTTTACGTGTACCATTTATGACGTAGCACATTAGTTTTGCTCCAAACCTTACTGTTTGTTAAATTCTTCCAAAATTGTGTTTGCATGCATATCTTTCTTTTTGAAAGGCAAGCCGTTTTTTTATAGTGAATCGTGCCACTTTTATTAGAAAAGAGAGAGAATTGAGTAACTGAACATGCTCAGTACCCAAAACTGGTTTGAAGTGCCAGCACACTAAACAAAAGAAATTATCTAAAGTGTCTTATGATAGAGAGCACCATAGAGTGTTTACTAGTAATAGTCCCACTAAACACTCTTATGTTCCTCTCCATCCAAATTATATAAACAAAATTTTTGAGCAATTTCAACAACAATTTTCCTTTTGCATTCTTCTATCTAGTCGCTTTAAAAATAGTATACCATTCTAGCTGAGAATTGCGAGAGGCTGCGTGCAGTTGAAAGTGCAGAAGCACTTTAGTCCAGACAAAGAAAGAATACCTACACTCAAAAAAAAGGTGGTCAATCTTTTCCTTTCCTCTCCCACACAGATAGCAACATGCATGATCTACAATGTGCATTCCTTTCAACCTGATTAGAGTAAGCAAACCATTATTCAGAACCTTCCATACCATCATATTATGTTTAGGCGCAGCACCACAATCCCAGATTCTAGCATGCCACGGGAAGTTATCTAGGTTGTCTTCATTTAATGAAATTTTATATACCATAGGGATCTTGTGAGTACCCCCATTCCATCTTGCATGACTAGATGTATCATTGTAGAAATTACTATGAATAACACTCCATGCAGTTCGAACATCAAACGAGCTGCAGTAGGGAAGTGAAACATAACCATCACACCAGTAATCGGCTACACAAGCTTTATCATGGATCCCAGACAGCATTCTTTGATCATATGAGATAATGTCACTAAGTATGAGGCCTTTAGCAGCCTACGGATCATGCCAAAATGCCAACTTATCCATGCATTTCATACCAACCTGCACCATTGGTAGAAAAGAGGTTCTATTTCTCATAATATTACGCCACGCCCAACTACTATCATCTTTTGGAATCATAGTCCAGAAAAAATTATCTTTAATAAGATATGTTCTAACCCAAGTTGCCCATATATTATTATCATATCTCAAAAGTTCATCAAACCTTGTAGACAAAGAAGCTTTGTTCCATTCCTTTACATTCAATACTCCCAAACCACCCTTCTCTTTAGTCAAGCAGATATGTTTAAAGGCTACGGGTATTAATTTCTTGGAGAAAGGGTTACCATGCCAAAGGAAATGATTATGAGCTGAATTAATCATTTTGATAAGTTTTGAAGGGAGAATGAAACTTCTAGCATAATATATGCACATTGACATAGCAACAGACTTGATAATAACCAACCTACCCGCCATTGAGTATTTAGCACTTGGCCAAGAGGATATTTTCTCAATGATCTTTTCATAAAGTTGAAGGCATTGAGATGTCTTGATCCTAGAAGTACACATTGGAGCTCCAAGATAAGTCTCATTTTCATTAAAAGGGGATAAACCTGACGCAGCGTAAATGGTTGTTTTCAACATTTCTGGAACTCCTGCAATCCTGATGCATATCTTCATGTTTGAATAATACGACGCTCCCTTCAGCAAGAAAGTAAAATGTGTTGCGTCACAGAAACGAACCATCCAATGTACACTACAGCATGTGTGCAATCTTTACAACATTAACACGGACGATCCATATAACTTATTAGATGCCAACTGACCAGCTAAGATGGTGACGTGGCCAGGCGTGCTCGACCGATCAGTGCTGAAACTTACTGAGGCCAATCCATCTTTGCATGGCGCATCAGGTCCTTCGTTGTTGATCCATGTGTCCACATTTGCTGAAGTGTTAGGACATCTCATGTTGTTCAATACTTGATGCTAATACATGATGCGATTCAATAAGCAGTATTATATGTTGCTTTATTCCATCATGTTGCTTATGAATGGTTCTTGCTGTACTTTGTATTATACCTTTTTATGGACGAATTGTACTGTCCATTTTGTTAAGATCCATTAGCTAGAAATGAAGTCGATCCATACAATGGTGTTGCATACATTGGACCAATCTCATTGCTTTGCATGTGATTCACTGTTTTACTATTGTGATTTATACATACTAGAGGCTTTGCGTCCATATTTATTTGGACATGTTGTTTACATGCGAATGCAGCAACATGTTTCAATCAACGAGCCAGGTTCTCACATATGTTCTTTTAGCTATCACTTTATGAATGTATAATGTGTCTGACCAGGGCCGGCCCTGACTATTATGCGGCCCAAGGAAAAAAAGTGTACTAAAAATTATTTTGAAGAGTCCCTAAAACAAAGCTATAAAAGATGAATGCTTATGTGAAGTTAGCTAGGAAAGAAACGTCAAAAGGAAGACTCGAACCCTGGTCTTTCACGAGATTCTCCTGTACCTTTACCATTTGGCCACCTACACTATTGCAGCAACATCTAAAATACTACTTCTACAAGCTACTTCGATGTCAGCCTGGGGCCCCTCCCGGACCCAAGGCCCTAAGCCACCGCCTAGCTGGCCTTGGGCCAGGGCCGGGCCTGTGTCTAAATTATACGATGTATGCTAAGTGACCGGTCGAACCATACACTTGAAACAGTGTCGTCAAATCGGTATGCATTTCCATGCATAGCTGTCGCCATGCAAAATTACTGACTGACCGACTTGAAGCCATCATGATCGATCCGAGTACAAGACCGATCCAATGATGTCGACCGATTCGTGTGCGTAATGTGTCCGACCGATCGGAATGGCACACAACCGATCGCTTCACCAGACAGTCAACGTATCAATTTCTGAACCACGTTGATAATGGGGCTAACATTTTCCCCTCGAATTTTGTATTTTTGCTTGTGAAAAATACAGGCTTCGAAATGAGCGTTATTGTTAATATATTTTGTGTTAAATGCATATGAATAGATTGTAAACATTTAAGTTGGATCAAATATTTCCTAGCACATAAGCTATTGAATTTGAGAAATCAAGCATGTTTGTATTGCTTTGCAGTTTGTACTTAGTATTGATGCCAAAATTTTAAATGTTGAGTGGTACTTGAACTTGCACTTGCTATTCGTAGATGCTACACTAGCATGTGGACATCCTAATTTTGAACTCCAAAATTTTGCGTTGAACTTTACTGACACAATGTACACTTTCTGAAGCGAGTAACGACAGGTAGAGCTTGTAAATAATGTGTTACTTATGCCTTTTTACTGCTACAACATGTTTTATAACAAAAAAAACATTGAACGTTTCTAGACGAATACTTTGCTTATTGATTGCCCATATCGACAACAGATTAATCAGTTAAAATTTTTAATTTAGGCGAATTTTATTTTTGAATTGAATGAAGTGTCCACACAGAATTGCTTTATTCGACGGTTTATAACTCATTGCATATTATCTACACAAACACGATATTCTAATTCGAATTTGCATTGACGCTTAAGATCAACTAATCAACGAAAACCGACTGTGGATGTCAGACGTCATCACTTTAACGGCTTATATGATGGTGTACGACATTTCACATTTAGGAAATACGTATATGTGATTTATTCTTTGTTTCTTCTTAAAGAAGCTCTCGGTATTCATGCCCCTACCTAGGAGGTCGACAATAGTCCTTACTGTGGGCAGGACTTTTATGGCTCAGTTTTTGTCTGCTTTGTCGATCAATTCCAACATCGAAGACTCCATTGGATGCCCCTACTATGTAGAGGTCGTTTATAGTTCAATATTCGTCTTCTCTAACGTCTGAATTGACATTATAGACTTCGCTGAGTATCGTTGATCTCTGCTGTGGAGAGATTGCTTTCTCTATAGAAAGGATTTTTAGTTACCGCATCGTTTCGCAGAGCGAACTCCCGCGAGGTTTGGGTGAGGTTGCTTCGCTTCGTGTAACGAACTCCCACGCATCATCTCGCATAGCGAGCTCCCGAGCTTCGTTTTGCACAACGAATTCCCTTGACCTTTGGGTGAAATGGCATCGCTTCGCGTAACGAACTCCCACGCATTGTCTCGCATAGCGAGCTCCCGCGCTTCGTTTCGCACAACGAATTCCTATGACCATTGGGTGAGGTGGCATCGCTTCGCGTAACGAACTCCCGCGCATCGTCTCGCACAGCGAGCTCCCGTGCATCGTTTCACACAACGAATTCTCGCGACCTTTAGGTGAGGTTGCATCGCTTTGCGGAATGAACTCCCACACATCATCTCGCATAGCGAGCTCTCGTGTTTCGTTTCGCATAATGATTTTTCATGACATTTGGGTGAGGTGGCATTGCTTCGCGTAATGAACTCCAGCGCATCGTCTCGCATAGCGATCTCCCGCGCATCGTTTCGGACAACGAATTCTCTCGACCTTTAGGTGAGATTGCATCATTTAGCGTAACGAATTCCGGTGCATCATTTCAAATAGTGAACTTCCGCACATTGTTTTGCACAACGAATTCCCACGACCTTTGGGTGAGGTTGCATCGCTTCGCGTAACGAACTCCCGTGCATTGTTTCACATAGTGAACTCCCACGCATCGTTTCGCACAACGAATTCCCGTGACCTTTGGGTGAGGTGGCATCGCTTCGCGTAACGAACTCCCGCGCATCGTCTTGCATAGCGAGCTCCCGCGCATCGTTTCACACAACAAATTCCCGCGACCTTTAAGTGAGGTTGCATCGCTTTGCAGAACGAACTCCGATGCATCGTCTCGCATAGCGAGCTCTCGCGTTTCGTTTTGCACAACGAATTTTCATGACATTTGGGTGAGGTGAAATCGCTTCGCGTAACGAACTCCCGTGCATCGTCTCACATAGCGATCTCCCGTGCATCATTTCACACAATGAATTCCCTCGACCTTTAGGTGAGATTGCATCACTTAGCGTAATGAATTTCGACGCATCGTTTCAGGTAGTGAACTCCCGCGCAATGTTTTGCACAACGAATTCCCACGACCTTTGGGTGAGGTTGCATCGCTTCGCGTAACGAACACCCGTGCATTGTTCCATATAGTAAACTCCCAAGCATCGTTTCGCACAACGAATTGCCATGACCTTTGGGTGAGGTTGCATCGCTTCGCGTAAGGAACTCCCATGCATCATTTCGCACAACGAATTCCCGTGATCTTTGGGTGAGGTTACATTGCTTTACGTAACGAACTCCCATTCATCGTTTCGCATAGTGAACTCTCACGCATCGTTTCGCGCAACGAATTCCAACGACCTTTGGGTGAGGTTGCATCGTTTCGCGTAATGAACTCATGTGCATCGTTTCACTAAGTGAACTCCTGCGCATCGTTTCACACAACGAATTTTCATGACCTTTGTATGAGGTTGCATTGCTTCATGTAACGAATTCCCGCACATCATTTCATATAGTGAACTTCCGCGCATCGTTTCGCACAACGAATTCCCGCAACCTTTGGGGGTTCTGGATCCGTGGATGCTTGCTACTCTCTTCGCCGTTTGACTCGTTGGGACTTTTCCAATTTATTCTTGACTTGGTGTTATCGGGATTGTCTTATCGGGGTTGAAATCTAGGGAAGCAAACGCCTGTGGAATAGCATATTTTTACAAGAAATTCAAAACATAGCAAAAAGTGAAGTAAAGGCGAAGGAGATCGCTTATTTTGACCCACTGATATTAGAACACCATCAACGGTTATTAGTCGATTATCGGCCCTGCATTAGTTTGAGCAGAAGCTCTGCTGTTTGGACCAGACTGGTCATTTGATGCCCCTTGTCCCTAGGGAGTTGCAGAAGGATTTGCATCTTGGGGATTCTTCACATATTGTTGCAGACGATTATTCCTAATCAGCTCTTCGATTAATGATTTCAGATGCCTACATCCATTGGTATTGTGGCCTGGCTGATTGTGGAATCAGCAGAATTTCCCAGATTTGGTCAGATGGTCACTCATCTTTATTGGTCGAGGCTCCGGGTAATCTTCCGCATCCTTTGTGGCAAGATAGATGCTTTCAGGTGTGTCATTCAAAGGAGTTAGTTCTAACGAGCCATTAAGGCGAAACTTCTTGTTAGCTTTGTTATCGTTCCCGTCACTGGCTCGTTTCTACCTCGG
The DNA here is from genome assembly GCA_030737875.1 of Allium sativum. Lineage (NCBI taxonomy): Eukaryota > Viridiplantae > Streptophyta > Magnoliopsida > Asparagales > Amaryllidaceae > Allium > Allium sativum. Next base: position 9,914,913 of record CM060912.1, read on the forward strand.
AGTTCTTTGTTGATTCACTTGAGCATTAACACATTTCTTATCCTTGGCAATGCTGCTTGTGCCAATAGGAAGAGGATCGTTGTCCACTCTCATGTACTCTTCCACTTTATTATAGAACTTGTCAAGCGTATTTGGTTCCTTCATCTTTATCCATCTACCAAACTCACTTCTCTTGTCTATGGCGTCGAGTAAAGCCATAAGGATTATGCGAGGCTCCGGATTCCTTACTTCGAACAAGGCAACATTGAATCAACTGAGAAAAGCTTTAACGGATTCCCCTGGATTCTGCTTCATTGCTGAAAGTGTTATGACATCCTTGGCTTTGGTAGCATACTGGCGGAACAACTCCTTGAACTTTTTGGCCAAGTCATAGAATCGATCTACGGACTTAGGTGGCATCTTTGTGAACCATAATGATGCAGCTCCTTCTAAGTATAAAGGAAAGTATAGGCATCTTGTCTCGTATGTTGCCTTTGCTGCACTCATATGCCACCCGTACTTGAACAAAAAGCAGTTAGGATCAACAAGGCCGTTGTACGTAGGCAAAGTGGGAGGAGTGAGCTTCTTCGGACACTCTGTTTCTCAGATTCTTTCGGTGAATGGAATCCTATCGGGAGAGAAATCCCATTCTCTTTCATCGTCGTTGCCAGCTTGATTTTTCTCCATGATTTTTTCTACCATATCCGAGATGTACTCTTTAGTGTTATGCCACTATGTGAAGCTGATTTCTTTACCAAATGTTCGTCTAGGCAAGCGATCATGATTAAAAGACTTAGGTCATTTACCTTCCCGGCGAGGAGGTGCCCCCTTGGTGGAACTAGTAAACCTTTGAGCAATCCCCTTGGAATGATTCTTAGCCTTTATCTTCAAGTCCTTGATGTTAGCTTCGTCTTTGTCCCTCAACCAGTCATTTTCATCTTCCATGTTGTCGTTGTGGTTTTGATCAGAAGCGGATGAATTGGCATTTTCTTCGAAATCAACATGGACCTTTTGAGGTGGTGGATTTGGTCGAACATTGAGAACTGCATCCAATCTACCCATCAAAACCTTCGTAGAACTATCCGTTCTTAGGTTTAAATTGGCGATTCCGGCGTCCAACTCATTCCTAGTCACACCAGCTTCACCTATTGAGTTTTCACCAACTTCAAAATGGTTACCTCGTGGTGTAGCCTCATCAGCAACATTGTCAGTTTCTCCAACGGTTTTGCTTGCGATTTTCTTAGATTTAGCCATTATCTTGGACAAAGCTTTGAATTTCGGAGAGAATTCGACAATTGGCCCGGATCTTAGATTTCAAGGATCTATAGTGGAAACGGACTTCACACTTCAAGGTAATCACAAGGCAATAAACCTTGAGCCAGTGAACGTGGCCCCACGGTTTACACCGAATCTTGAAACCAAAAAATGGCCACAACACCAAAAGTGCTATTAGAGCACTTCACCAAAAGGTTTGAAATAGAAAATCGGAGCCACAAAATGTAAAAACAAGTAAAAACACAAGATTTTAGAGTGGTTCGGTCAATTTAAACCTACGCCAACTATGGAATCACTTCTCATTATCATACATTAGTTTACAAAGTAAATCGCTTTATACATTTCACTCATTTTATGATATTTCTCTCTCTTTAAGCTAGATTTCACTTGAATATGCCAAAGTAAAGGCTTGATCACTCTAAGTATGGTGGAGATTGATGAATATCTTCAACACTTGAGCACTTGAGTGATTTTCCTTGATCCCAAGACGGTTTTGTGTGAGATCTAGGCTATATAGAGGATTGATGTAGATTAGAGAAGCTTGAATTGAACTTGAGCAATTTCTAATGGAGTTTGGATAAGATTTGATCCATTTGTTGTTGAAGGAAGATGGATTGAGCTAGAGAAGCCGTTAATGGAGCTTGGATTGATTGAAGGTGGCGGAGAAATGGTTTGAACAGCCCTTCGGGGTAAAAAAATCGGCCCCGTGAATGGTTGACAAATGAAGTATTCATAGGCGTCGTTTGAAGGTAGTGGCAAAGCTGAAATTATGGTGTACAGGGTACCGATCGGTCTGGAAGCTATTTACGAAAATGCCACTGGGTTACAGCTATACACAGTTGGCATTAGGGTACCGATCGGTTTATACTTTTAGACTACCGATCGATCCGAAGTTACTACCAATCAGTCCTTTACATGATGCCGATCGGCCAGCAAAATCAATGCACGAGCGGTCAATAAACATAATAAATGACCGACCAGCTAGTTACGCCTTTCCATCCTTGACTTTTTCTGCGTTCTTATTTATTCCTTGACCTCTATTTACACTAAAACCATCACGTATCCACTCCATGTATATTTGCACACTGATCCCTTTAATTACATGTTTGTCATCACATTATGCAACATTATGTGACCGATCAGATGGTTCTCTCTCTATTTGATACGTGTACCATTTGTGATGTGGCACATTAGTTTTGTTCCAAACCTTACTGTTTATTTCATGCTTCCAAAATTGTGTCCGCGTGCATATCTTCATGTTTGAATAATACGACGCTCCCTTCAACAAGAAAGTAAAATGTACTGCGTCATGGAAATGAACCATCCAATGTACACTACAGTATGTGTGCAATCTTTACAACATTAACACGGATGATCCATATAACTCATTAGGTGTCGACCGACCGGCTAAGATGGTGACGTGGTTAGAGGTGCTCGACCGATCAGTGCTGAAACTTGCTCAGGCCGATCCATCTTTGCATGGCACATCAGATCCTTAGCTGTTGATCCACGTGTCAACCTTTGTTCAAATGTTAGGACATCTCATGTTGTTCAATACTTGATGCTAGTACATGTTGGGATTCAATGAGCAGTATTATACGTTGCTTTAATCCATCATGCTGCTTATGAAGGGTTCTTGCTATATTTTATATTATAACTTTTTATGGACGATTTGTACTGTCCATTTTGTTGAGATCCATTAGCTAGAAACGAAGTCGATCCATACAATGGTTTTGCATACATTGGACCAATCTCATTGATTTGCATGTGATTCACTGTTTTACTATTGCGATGTATACATATTAGAGGCTTTGCGTCCGTATTTATATGGACATGTTGTTTACATGCGAATGCAGCAACATGTTTCAATCAATGAGCCAGGTTCTCACATATGTTCTTTTAGCTATCACCTTATTAATGTATAATATGTCTGATTCATATGATGCATACTAAGTGACCGGCCGAACCATACACTTGAAACAGTGCGTCTGATCCGTATGCATTTCCATGCATAGCTGTCACAATGCAAAATTACTGACCAACCGACTTGAATCCATCGTGACCAATCCGAGTACAAGACCGATCCAATGATGCCGACCGATTTGCGTGCATAACGTGTTCGACCGATCGGAATGGTACACGACCGACTGCTTCACTAGTTGGTCAACATATCAATTTCTGAACCGCATTGATAACAGGGTTAACAGTTGGCTTGGTTCAAGGTTTAAAATTCTCCTTTATGTAGAATCATAATTTAACCTAAAATTCTTCCTGAATTGGAACTTGATTCTGTATGTTAACATGGTTTTGTGCAAGGCCCTTTCAAAGATTCAGATAATTGGATTTCACAATCGTTGTGGCTGATAGCTCAGATGGATGGTCAGATAGTTCATGGCTCAATGGCGCGACAATGGTTAAGTAGATTCACACAAATAGAGATATGGAATTGGCTAAACATGGAATTGGACTTTTGGTAACATCAAATCGGTACCCATCCAGCAATTTAAACACGCATTTCAACTTCAATAAAGGATATCAATAACTTAGAAACACTTAAGCAATTAGAAAAATAAACTTTAGCGACCCAAAGAAGACATCAAAAGGGACATTTTATGCAAATCGCGCATGACAACTCGAAGAGTCATCAAGTAGTCCAGTCTGATCCGAATTTAAAAGCATGTGCGATCTTGGCCAAATTTTTAGAAATTCACGAATTGGTCTACGTGATTTTCATGTAAGGTTTCCGGCCAACTCTATGTGTTATGCGCTTGTAAATACAACATCAACGACAATGGAAAATGGAGCTTACCTTGGAAATTGCAGGAATACACTGCAATATTTGGAACCATCTCTATCTTCTTCATTTGTTATATCCAATTAAATGCAATTGTAATCAAATAAAATAAATATATGATTACATGAATGGCTAGACAAATTAGAGACATTCGAAGTAAATGGAAATGATTGAAATTTTTGTTTAAAGCACTGGACAAAACACAAGAGCTGGACAACTTGAATTGACAACTAAGTGCATGAAGTGGATCAAGAAAGTGAGCCAGGTCTTTGTAATGGAAACTATCCCTTAAACAAACAAACCTGATTGGTACTGATCACTTTATTGAAATCGGCGCCAATCCCCTTCATACAAGGGTAGTTCTCTGATTCACTTTGGATAGACCTCGGCTAGTCTTGGGCCAGCTGTTGGAATGGTGACTTGAACAAGATAGCATAGGCCAATAATAGGAATGGAACAATCAGAGGCAGTCCCGAACCAATATGTTTAGATCATCAACGAACCCCCCAACCATGTCAGTATTGATTCCCTTAACATGGGGGTGTGCACCCTCAGGTCAAGTGTACACTTAAGTTGTGAGGCCTATAGTTGGCGCGGTAGAAGCTTGTGCACGTCAGAATACGAATCTGCAATAAGGAAAATGTGCTCAAATTCCCTCATGGATTCGAGGGTAACCTATGGATATGCATCAAAGATTATATGTGGACTGAAACGAAAAGTTGGTAGAAAGAACCAGCTTGATGTGAGGCGGACTGCCAAACCAAAGTATGGAAGACATTACAAAGATTTACTTCACTCTAAACATTAGCAATGTTAGGAATCCACTAGAATTCAAGTTGCCCATACTAGAAATTTTCAACTAAAGGACTCAATCTACTGTTCACCTAATGAGGTATATAAGGCACTAAGTATTAGGTGGTTGGAAATTTTTATAGTGAAATGCTTTCCTCTATCACTTTGGTTTAGGTGACTAGAAAATGGTTCTATTGGAACTTGGACGTGGCAGGTAGATCGATTCATTTGCAAACAAGAATGTTCTGACATAGACATCAATAAAGTAATGGAATAAGGAATCCCTGGAGAGCCTTTAAACCTGGCTCAATCCTGCGATGGCTTTGGTGATTTATACTTATCCATCAATAGTTCCGATACAAGTCGTGTCAGTAGTGGATGATGATACAATCAAATTTCTGAAATCTTTCAACCTTGAGTAACCATCAAATACATTAATGCAAAAGTGGTTCATTTCATCTCTTGTAGGGATAGGATGTGGATTTTTAGATCTACTAGGTAACACCTGTTGAAATTGATGATTCAAATATTTGTAGAGAAGGAAAGAAATTGATTGATTGTCAATCAATTAATTGGCTGGTATATGGAAAGATATAAAAGGAAGTTTTTGGAAGAAAAATAATTAATAGACCAATCAATCAATTGATGAAGAATCAATTTACTCAGGGAAAGATATTGAGACCATAATTGTGCCAACCATTTATGCTCCAATCGAATCAAGGAAGATATTTATTTTTCTTCATGTCCAAGTAATCTAGAAACTTCTCTTCTTTATCTCCAAGAAATCCCTCTATATAATTAGGGGTCATGTTATTGTATGAATGTGAGCAATCCACCATTAATCTTCTCTCTATTGTAATCTTATGTATTCATTTCTTCATTGAGAAATAAAAGTTGTTGGGTCTCCGTGGACGTAGGCAAAGCCGAACTACATTAAATTGGTGTGTTCTTTCCTCTATTTTCTTTTTTGTTCTCTCTATAATTTGTGTCACTTGTTTTTATTTTATTTTTGGCATTGTTGAAATAGTTGATAGACTAGATCATCGGGTTTATTCGTATTCCGCTGCCCAAATCTCTGATTTCGCACAACAGATTGGTATAAGAGCCAGGTTGTCATGTTCAAAGACTTTTTCAGCCAAGTCAAATTCCGCAAAGAATAACGGTGGTAGAAGCGCTACAAACTATGGAGTTGCTAGATTTGATGGAAAAGAGGATTTTGGCACATGGAAGATGAAGATGGAAGCGGTATTGAAGAAAGAGAGGACATTTAAGTTTGTCTCAGATCCAGAGAAATCGAAGAAATTAGCAACTGAAGAGTTAGAAGAATTGGAAGATGATGCTCTTACTACCATCCAACTTAGCCTTTCTGATGAAGTACTAAGAGAGTTTTCTCATGTGAAAACTGCTAAGGAATTGTGGGATGCTCTTCAGAGAAAGTTCTACGACAAGTCTCTCACCAAACGCATCATCTTACAGCAACAACTTTATTCTTTCAAAATGAGGCCCGAAACAGATGTATTTGCTCATATAGATGCCCTCAACATACTTGCCATGAATCTTCGAGCAGCTGATGTAAAGATTGAGGATGAGGCGCAAGCTGTTATTCTTTTATGTTCTTTACCTGCAGAGTATAACACTCTTGTTAACTCTATAATCTATGGACGTTCATCTATTTGCTTGGAGGATGTGAAGACAAATTTGCATAACGAGATGTTGAGAGGAAAGTTAGCAAGCATGAGCATGGAGAATGATTCTGAAAGCCTAGTTGCACAGAGAGGAAGAAGTAGAAGTAGACCCAAATATGGTGGAGATATAGCTAAGTTCAGATCTCAGTCAAGAGGAGCTCGGAAGGGAGTTTGTCATTATTGCAGAAAACCTGGACATTACATTGCAAGTTGCCCTAAGTTGGAGAATAAAAACAAGGTTGTTCCCCAGAAGGCTTCAGCATCTACAGCGGAGACATCAGATTCAGATAATGATCCTGGCATTTTTATAGCTTCCGCCTCTCCTATGAAGAGTACTATGTGGATTATTGACTCGGGAGCATCCTATCACATGACACCTAATAGGCACGTTTTTTCCACTTATCGTCAGTTTGATGGAGGAGAGGTTCTCATGGGAAATAATGCTGCTTGTTGCATGATTGGTATTGAAACAGTAAAAATCAGGATGTTTGATGGTGTTGTTCGTACTTTATGTGATGTCAGGCATGTGCCTGATTTAAGGCGTAGTTTGATCTCCATAGGAGCATTGTGCAATTTTGGCTTAAAGTGTGTAATAGAAAAAGATTCGTTGAAAATTACAAATGGTTCATTGATAGTAATGAAAGGGGTAAAAGCTGGAAATCTATATTTGCTGAAGGGTACAACTGCTGTTGCGGAGAATGCTTCGTTTATTGATTCAGTTGATTCCGATTCCACCAGATTGTGGCATTTTCGTATGGGTCACATTGGAGAGCGCAGTTTAGAAGTATTCAGAAAGCGAAACTTGATTGACGGTGTTCATCATTCAAAACTTGACTTTTGTAAAGGATGTGTACTTGGAAAGCAGACGAATGTTTCTTTTGGCATTGCAGAGCATAAGTCTAAAGATGTTTTATAGTATGTTCATACTGATGTTTGGGGCCCCGCACCATGCCTATCTTATGGAGGAGCCAGGTATTTTGTTTCATTTGTCGATGATTTTTCTAGAAAAGTATGGGTTTACTTTATGAAGTCCAAAGATTAAACTTTTGATAGGTTTCAAAGTTGAAAATCTCCTGTTGAGAAGCAGTCTGGAAAGAAAGTGAAGGTTCTTCGTTCAGATAATCGTGGTGAATTCACTTCTCATAAATTCATCAAATTTTGTGAGTCCGAGGGAATCAAAAGACACTACACCACACCAGGAGACCCCCAGTCGAATGGGGTTGCCGAGAGAATGAATCAGACTTTGTTGGAAAGAACTCGTTGCTTACATCTGAGTGCGGGATTAAATAAGAGATTTTGGGCAGAAGTATTATCTATGGCGGTTTTCCTTATCAACCGCACACCTTCTACCGCCATAGATATGAAGATTCCTAAAGAAGTGTGGAAGGGAGATCCTGTATCATATTCCTTTCTCAGAGTGTTTGGTTGTCCAGCTTATGTGCATGAGAGCAAAGGGAAGTTGGATCCAAGATCGCATAAGTGTATTTTTCTTGGCTATAAGAAAGTAATTAAGGGTTATAGGATGTGGTGTCCTACCACCTAGAAGATTGTTACTAGCAGACATGTTACATTTGATGAGAAGGCTATGTTGAAGATGGAGCCTTCTTCTTCAAATAATGATGATGTTGAGAGGACAAATTCAGAATACCAAACACAAGGCAGATCATCAGACTTCCATATGAGTAAAAATGGTGATTCCGATGACACCGTGGTTGATAGGGAAGAGACAGAAGATCAATCTCAAGGTGGAGCTAAAATTCAAACTCGACCAACGAGAGAGAAGAAAAGACCTACATGGCTTGATGATTTTGTGGGATTAAGCATTGAAGATATTGACTTTGATGACATGGCAGCTTATGCATTAAGCATATTTCGTGATGAACCAAGAGACTACATAGATGCCATTAGTTCAGTTGATAGCTTCAGTTGACTAGTAGCAATGGAGGAGGAGATTGAGTCTTTGCACAAAAATCACACTTGGGATTTGTGCCACTTCCTTCTGTCAAGAGAGCAATTGGATGTAAATGGATCTATAAGGTGAAAGATGGCGGCAATGATGACTTGAGGTACAAAGCAAGATTAGTGGCGAAGGGTTATGTTCAGAAGAAAGATGTGGAGTTACATGATATTTTTTCTCCAATTGTTAGACACACTTCCATTCGCATTCTTTTGGCATTGGTTGCTCACTTTGACATGGAGTTGGAACAACTAGATGTCAAGACAACATTCTTGCATGGTGATCTTGAGGAGGACATTTACCTACAGCAGCCAGAGGGGTTCATTGATAGCAGCAGGCCAGGTCATGTTTGTAAACTTAACAAATCTCTTTATCGCTCAAAACAGTCTCCTAGACAGTGGTATAAGAAATTTGATAAGTTTATGATCTCACATGGTTACTCTAGAAGCTTTAAGGACCAATGTGTCTATTTTAAAAATTGTAATGATGATATCATCTATTTGTTACTTTATGTTGATGATATGTTGATAGCTTCTAAGAGCATGTCTAAAATTTTGGAGTTGAAGATAGAGCTCAGTAAGGAATTTGAGATGAAAGTTTTGGGAAACGCACAAAGAATTTTGGGGATGGAGATTCAGAGGGATAGAAAGCAAAGAGTTTTGAGGCTCACTCAAACTCAATACATCAAGAAAGTCCTATCTCAATTTGGTATGGAGAATGCTAAATCGGTGGCTACTCTATTAGGCTCTCAATTCAAGCTATCCAAAGATATGTGTCCCGCATCGGATGAAGACAAAAGGGATATGCGTAATATACTTTATTCTAGTGTTGTTGGTGGTCTCATGTATGCAATGGTGTGCACAAGGCCAGATTTGGACCATGCAGTTGATGTTGTCAGTCGATATATGTCTAACCCAGGTAAAGAGCATTGGCAAGCAGTGAAGTGGATACTCAGATACCTTCGTGGTACTTCTTCAGTTGGCTTGTTATATGGTGGAGTAGATGGAGACATCTCTCTTAGAGGATACTGTGATTCAGATTATGCTGGGGATAGAGTTGGACGGAAGTCGGTGTCGGACTATGTTTTTACACTTGGCATAGGCCCAATTTCGTGGAGATCAAAGTTGCAGTCTATCGTAGCTTTGTCGAATACCGAAGCAGAGTTGATATTGATTGTGGAACCAACAAAGGAAGGATTGTACTTACTTCAGTTGTTGGATGATCTTTCAATGGCGCAGCAGACAGTGGAGCTATTTTCAGACAGTCAGAGTGCGATTCATCTTGTTGAGAATCAGGCTTATAGTTCACGAACGAAGCACATTGATGTTAGAGGCTTCTTTCTTATGCTTGAGGAATAACGAATTAAGATCAAATTATTGAAGGTGGGTACTTCGAATAATCCTTCAGATATGATGACCAAGTCACTTCCAAAGGACAAGTTTGAGCATTGCTCAAACTTGATCAGTTTTCTTCCTGTTACTTGAGCGCCATGGGGCGCTGGGCCCAACGACTTCTATGTTGATTGTTGAAGATGAAATGATGTAGCAAGATTGTCATATTTGAAACAAGGTGGAGTGTTGAAATTGATGATTCAAATATTTGTAGAGAAGGAAAGAAATTGATTGATTGTCAATCAATTAATTGGCTTGTATATGGAAAGATATAAGAGGAAGTTTTTGGAAGAAAAATAATTAATAGACCAATCAATCAATTGATGAAGAATCAATTTACCAAGGGAAAGAGATTGAGACCATAATTGTGCCAACCATTTATGCTCCAATCAAATCAAGGAAGATATTTATTTTTCTTCATGTCCAAGTAATCTAGAAACTTCTCTTCTTTATCGCCAAGAAATCCCTCTATATAATTAGTGGTCATGTTATTGTATGAATGTGAGCAATCCACCATTAATCCTCTCTATATTGTAATCTTATGTACTCATTTCTTCATTGAGAAATAAAAGTTGTTGGGTCTCCGTGGACGTAGGCAAAGTCGAACCACGTGAAATTGGTGTGTTCTTTCCTCTATTTTCTTTTTTGTTCTCTCTATAATTTGTGCCACTTGTTTTTATTTTATTTTTGGCATTGTTGAAATAGTTGAAAGACTAGATCATTGGGTTTATTCGTATTCCGCTGCCCAAATCTCTGATTTTGCACAACAACACCTTTTAAGGTATAATATATACGCAACATCCTAAGGTGATCCTTCGATTTATCTACTTATATGTTTTTATCTTTTGTATGTTTGGATATGAATGGTTCATTGCATGCATAATAGATCAATTTTAGCGAATATTTCGGATGCATCCCAAAAATCAAATATTATGTAAGGAGGATCCCTGTACAAGTTTTCTATAAAGTGGGCCTCTATTACTATAGTAACGTGTTTTCCGTGATTCTTTGCGCTACTGGTTAAAAAAATTCAAAAAACTGTTAATATTAATAAAAGATTACTGAAAAAGGAATAAAGTTGCATAAATGCTTGCACATATTGTCAAAAAGTACAAACTTATCTACAAGCGGTGATTTTGCATTTTCTTTGAAAAACTACAGTTACACCTACATGTTTTTCTGAAACATGATTTTTTTGAAGCATTTTTTTAACATTTGCTACGTAAATACGAAGATGATTATAAATTGTATTAAATTTTGAAGTTTGGTAGTTTTTTACATTATTTTTTATTTTTTTATCATAATTTTCGAAAAAAGGACCTAATCTACAAAGCTTTTAGGCATGGATGCTTTGTATATTTTGAAATTTAACAGAGATCTTAGCCAAACTATCCCTTAATTTTAAAGGCATGAAAAAAAAGTATTTTTTTACCTCTATTTTTTTTTTTACTATTGGATTCAACTCCACATTCTTTCTCATCCTATGTCTATTCATGTTGTTTATTTTTAATATTTTTATGAATTAGTTTCCTTTTATCGCATGTTCTTTAGTAATATATGTTTGTAATATAAATTGATTTTCATTTACTATGTGCATTTTTATTTAGAATTGCATGTCCATATTCTTAATTTTAGAGTTGTGACATATTACGTCTCATTCAACTTATCGTTCATATTGTTCTTACAAAACATATGTGAAATTTTCTTGTGAGTTCGCTTGTGCCTAAGTTGTCCCCTGTATTCATGTTTGAAACTACTTAGATGGTATTATTGTGTTTTAACTTTCAACTAATATGAATTACATATATGATCATAATAAATCATTTGAGAATGGAATATTGTTTTATATGACTTGTGGTTGAATTTTTTGTTGATGTATTCTTTTGTTTTAAAAAACCGTTAGTAGACTTCTATTCAAATTTGTTCTTCGGATTCTAAAGTATTCTAAATCACATAATTTTTTTGTTATTTTAATTTTAAAACTAGCTTGCACTTAATTACTTACATGTCCAAATGTGTTGTTTTGATTCAAGGTTTAAATTTACCTTTATGCAGAATTTCAATTTAATCTTAAAATTTTCTAAATTGAAACTTGATTTTATACGTTAACCTTCCTTTTTACAAGGCCTTTATAAAGAGTGGATTTCACAATCGTTGATGCTTATATCTCTGAGAGATGGTCGGATAGCTCAGGACTCAATGGCCGGTAGGGGTATATGGCAACGATTATAATAAGATTCACTCAAATAGTGATTAGGAATTGGATAAACATAGATTTGGACTATTGGTGACAACAAATAAGTACCATCCCACAACTTAAACATACATTTCAACATCAAACAAGGATGATCAATAACTTCGCAACACTTAAGCATTTAGAAGAATAAACTTTACTGACTTAAATAAGACTTCAAAAGGGACATTCCAAACAAAATGCACGTGATAAATCGAAGAGTCTCAGTTAGTCCAGTCTTATTTGAAAGTCAAATCATGTGTGACTTGGGCCAAATTTTTAGAGATGCACGTCTTGGTCTATGGGGTTTTCCTGCAACATTTCTGACTAACCCTACGTGTTATGCGTTTGTAAATACAACATCAATGACACATGCAAAATGGAGCTTCGCTTGGCAATTACGTGAAAATTATGCCATATTTAGAATCATCTATATCTTCTCCACTTCTTTTTTTTAGAACAAAATAAGGTACTTATATTACAATAGAAAGATTACAAGATGTTTGAGCTGGGAACAATAATACAATAGGAAAACAAATACTGCACATGACACAACTACACCCAGCTCAACCAGGAAGAGAGAACAAAAACCAAAGGCAAAGAAAATATTACACACCACAAAACCAGACCCACAAAAAGCAGGTGCACTAACACATACACAGGGCCGGTCCTAGGTCATTTTGGGCCATGGACAAAACTCAAGTTTGTGCCCTTTTTTACAAATACAAATAACACTTCAAAACAGTAACAAACACATAAATTAAACATTACAATAGTTTTTTTAAAAGCTAATTAATTTTTTTATTACATCCCCAAAAACATCAAAATTACAACTTTTTGATCATTAGAAGACAAACAGTTAAGTCCAACAACATCATTTAAAAATTGCTCTTAATGATCACGTCCCATCATGAGATCATTCTTCCATCCAACAAAGGGACGTTAATCTCAGAAAACTGCAGTTAATAAACAAGACCAAATGTTATTCCTTGATTTTTTTTAATTTCTTAATCAGGTAAAAACAGTCAACATTAAGTTTCAACTAAAAGGCAGTACATAAAAAAATTGTAATTAAAACTCAAAAGTTGAAACAAACCTGAAAACAAAAGGACAACAAATGATATTCAAGCCACAAGAGGAGATTTGGTTGTCGCAGGATTGCTTCAGAATTGATAGAGACGTAGTTTGCTGGAAACAAACATCATTTTTTCAGGCGTTTTAGGCTTTAAAGTTTTCATTCAGTCAGAACAAAAAAAAACAATAAACACAGTAAATTCAAAAGCATACCTTGATTGAATTCGGAAATCCAAATGAATCCGAACTTGATTTGAATCTAGTGGTGCTGATAAGCTTTGAAATCTTAATATCAGGGCTTTACAGATGGTAAGATTGATGAGATTAGAATAGGGAAAGAAGCCTGAATTAAAAGGGGATATGGAGAAGAACGCTATCTCCATTCAAAATCGAGCAGGTGCTTTGGAAATTGAAAATCGAAGATTGAAAGTCTCGTAGATCGCTTTGGCTTCTGCTGAAATTTGGTCCCTGATACGTTGAAATTAAGAATTTCGGCTAGGGTTATTACTAACAGATTGAAAAAGCAAATATGGATAATAGATTAAAAAAAATGTGCGGCTGTGCCCCCCTTGGAATTTGGGCCCTGGGCTGTTGCCCAGGTTGCCCAGCCCAAGGGCCGGCACTGCACATACAGATCCAAAAGAAATGCCACTGATTAAACCACACCTTCCAAACAAAAAACCACCAAGAATTGCAAGCCAACCGAACATCAAAAAGGAGAAAAACACCAACATATCTTCCACTCCCCACAGCTACAGAACACTAGACAACAGGGAACCCAACCAGACCAAACACAATAGAACCACATGAACAGCTACACATCTTCAAGGGAAAATCCAAAATCCATCAGATTAAAACCCAAAATCTCAACATGCCATACAAACATAAACAAAGCCTGCAATGGGGAAACAATCAGGCCACCTAGTCTCGACAAAGTCCAAAAAGAAGGCCCACAGCCCTAGCCAACAAAATAAATCACACTGCAAACGAGTGCAGACAAACACCAATCAAACATCAGCCTTAAAATTCAAAGAGGCACCAAAGACAAAAGAGAAAGAAATCGATCGCTTTTTAGAAGCACCTCTATTATTAATTCCACCTATATTACCTCCTCCTCCTTTTTCTTTTCTAGACTTGGGTCGATTTTGAAATTGTTGCATAAGTTTAACCCATTCTGGATTTTCCTCAACCAAGGGTTCGTCATAAAATAAATTTTTAATCTCTTTATATTTACTGGGTTTAATTGTTCTCCTCCTTTTGAAGCTGTTTGTAGAACTGTAAGAAGTGTAAGAACTGTCAGACTCGATCACAAGAGCATCCTTACTAACATCATCCTCACCATTTTGTAATATTTCCTTACCATTATTGTCAGCCGCATTTCTAACAGTAACCCCCTCCAGAATCTCTTTATCAACCATATTGCCTTCATTATCAAACTTGTCAGACTTCCCAATAGCCTCAAATAACTCATTTGCTTCCCACAAACTTCCTTCTGCATATCATCATTACTAAAAGAATTCACGTCTTTGACTACACTATCTTTAGTAGGAATAAGATATTCCTTTGATTGCTTATCTATTCTAGTAATCCTTGTGTTTCTTGTTTTATCCTTCTCAGCACATTCAGAATTGTGTTTATCCTGATTTTTCTGGTTCTCATCTATATCCATCCCACACACAGAACCAGAATTGCTTTTAGGAATCCAGACTTTAAATGCTTTGCATGCGACACTTGAATGTCCAAAGACTTTACAATTAGAACATAAATCTTGAACCCATTCATATATAATTTTTTGCCAAACTATTTCTCCATTACAACATTGAATAGGAATTTTCTCAGGGAACTTAAAGTCACAGTTAATTTCTACCAAAGCTCTAGCATAAGATAGTCGAATTAAATCTTCAGTAAAGCTATCCAATTTTAAGGGGTTCCCTAGGACTGAAACAATTCTACTTATAGCCTCGATAGTCCAAAAATCTAAATCTAGGTCAGGCAAACGAATCCAAGTGGGTAAGGAATGAAGAGATTCTCGAGTTAATTGTATTTCCGGTTTCCATTTCCTCATAAAAATCAGTTTTTTGTTATAATAGTATGGCCCAAAAGAAAGAACTCTTATCACAATCCTCGGCATTATCAAATTTAATTATGAAGAATCCATTTTCCCTTGAAAATAATTGATAATTCCCTCTTATACCCCAAGATCTGTCTATGTATTCTTTCAAAAATTTGTAATATGGTTTACTCCCAAATACATAGAAGATTATAGAATTTACCCATTTTCCTCTAGCCTTATTTGTCAAATCTTCATCTATAACAGCAAGTTTAATATCATCTTTTACTTCCGGTTCATAAAACTTAAGCTAGATAGAATTTAAATGATATTTATTCTCAGAAACCACATCTATCCATGCCTTTGAGTTATTATAACTAACCTTGTTAGAAGGATCTTGATCTTTCAACACGAAATTTGGAAAATCAGTTTTTGAGGACAGATCTGGAAAGCAGGAAGTACCTTGAATTGGAGAAGAATCCCGCTCTGCATGTTGCGATGTATGTTGGAAATCTGGAGGAACAATAGAACGGGAATCTGAATCTGTGATTAAGGCGAAATTGTTTTGAGATTTGGCAGATTTTGAGATTGAGGTCGCCATTGCCTATATCTTCTCCACTTGTTATATCTAATCAAATAATATTGTAATCAAATAAAATAAATATATGATTACATGGATGGCCAGACAAATTGGAGACATTGACAACGCAGGAGGAAATGATCGCAATTTTTGGTTAAAGCATTGGACACAACATCAAAGCTAGACAACTTGAATTCACAACTGAGTGCATGAACTGGATCAGGAAAGTGGCTAGATCTCAGTATTCGAAATTATCCCTCAAACTAACAAATCTGATTGGTATCGATCCCACAGTTGAAATCGGCGCCAATCCCATTCAAACAAGGGTAGTGCTCTGATTACTTTGGGTAGAACTCAACTGGTTTTGGGTCGAGTGTTGGAATGGTGACTAGAACAAGATAATATCGACAAAGAATAAGAATGGAATAACCAGAGCTAGTCCACGATCAATATGTTTAGATCAGCAATGAACCACCCAACTAAGTCAATACGGGTTACCTTAACATGCGGTGAGCACCCTTCGGTCAAGTGGATATTAAAGTTGGGAGGCATATTGCTGATGCTGTACGAGCTTGTATGGATCAGAATACGAACGAGGAAAATATGCCGGAGTTCCCTCATACACTCGAGGAGTAGCCAATGGAAAGGCATCAAAGATTATCTGTGTATGAGAACCAAAAATTGGCAGAAGGGATCAGATGTGGTGAGAGGTTGTCTACCAAACCAAAGTATGGAAGACGTAACTAGGAGTACTTTTACTCTAAACATCAGTAATGTTAGGAATCCACCAGAATTCAAGCTACGGGTACTAGAAATTTACAATGGAAAGACCAACTCTACTTTTCACATGATTAGGTATATAAGCTAGTAAGTATTAGGGACACTAGGGAATGTTATAGTGAAATGCTTTCCTTTATCACTTTGGTTTAGGCAACTAGATTTTTTTTTTCACAACTTGGACGGAGCAGGTAGATCGATTCATGAGGCAGTTTGATGCCAAGAATGTTATGACATAAACATCGATTACGCAGTGGAGTAGGAAATCCTTGTGGAGACTTTTAACCAGGTTCAATCCTGCGAAGTCTTTGATGGTTCAACCTTATCCATCAATAGTTATGATAACATCCGTGTCAATAATGGATATAAATAAAATTTAATTTCCAAATTCTTTCAAATCCAAGTAAAATATCAAATACAATAATAAAAATTGGTTCATCTATCTTCGTAGGAATAGGTTGTGGATCTTTAAGATCTAAGGAGGTAACCTCTTTTAAGTTATAATATACAGGCAACATCCTAAGAGATCCTTTTATTTATCTACTTGTATGTTTTTATCTTTTATATATTTTGATATTATTGGTCCATTGCATGCTTAATAGATAAATTTTAGTGAATACTAAGGAAAAGACCGTAAAATCAAATTTATGTAAGGTGGATCCGAATGTAAGTTTCGTTATAAAACAAGTACTGTAGCAACGTGTTTTCCATGATTTTTCACGCTACCGCTATTTTTTTTTCAAAAAAGTATAAGCATTGGCAAAAGATTATTGGAAAAAGAAAAAAGTTGCAGAAATGTCTACACATTATCAAAAAGTACAGACATATCTACAAGCATTGTTTTTTACAGTTTTTCGAAAAACTGCAGTTATTCCTACATGTTTTGTTGAAGAGTGACATTTTTTGAAGCATTTTTTTGACTTTTACCATGTAAATAAAAAGATGATTATAAATTGAATTTAATTATCAAGTTCGGTTGTTTTTTACGTTGTTCTTATATTTCTTGATGATTTTCAAATAATAAGGACTTAATTCATAAAGGTTTTAGGTAGGGATGTTTTGTGTATTTAGAAACTTTAATAGAGATATTAGCTAAACTGTCCCTTAATTTTTAAATGTGTGAATCAAAATATTTTTTTGTCTTTATTAATAGTTTGTTTATCATTCCATTCAACTCCTCATGTTTTTCATCCTTTATCTATTTATGTTATTTATTTTTAACTTTTTTGATTTATTTCCCATTTGTCACATCTTCTTTAGTAGTAAATGTTTGTAATATAATTTGATTTACATTTTTTTGTGCAATTTCATTTAAAATTACAATTCCATATTCTTATTTTCAGAGTTATGACATATTATTTCTCATTCAGTTAATCGTTCTTATTGTTCTTACAAATCAAATCTGAAATTTCCTGTGAATTCGATTGTGCCTAAGTTGTCCCCTTTATTCAAGTTTGAAACCACTTATAAGGTTTTATTGTGTTTCAACTAATATGACTTACATACGATGCCTATGCTAAGAGAATGGAATATTGTTTTATATGACTTATGGTAGAATTTTCATAGTTATATTCTTTTGTTTCAAAAAACCATTAGCAGACTTCTATGCAAATTTGTTAACTTTTGATCTAAATTATTCTAAGTCATATACTTTGCATACTTTTTATTTTTATTTTAAATGTAAAGTCCCAAAAATTCCTACTTTTCGAATCGACTATAAACAACACAAGTTCGATCCAAACAGAAAAAATCCTCAAAATATTAACTAAGGGTGTACGATTAATAAGAACTGAACAAAAAAAAATTCATTATTATTGCAATAACTTTTACATCAGAGTACATTAATAAATACATGCACATCAGAAATATCTATATCAGCGTATAACATGTATACAGCGGAAAACATAAACTCTCAATGGGAGAAATAAAATGATCTGGACACAGCTTTAGTTTCAATCCAGCGCCTGCTCTATAAAATATATGCAAACCAAAACTATTAGACTATTTGTGTGGAAAATATGAGCACCCAGAGTTTAGGTGGAAAACGATAAACTCTGAATCAGTCATTGGACTGGTGTGAGAACTAAAACAACTATTTACTATATTTTAAAGTTGGGTAAATTATAGGACCACGCCGTATAACACGGAACGGGTTTCTCCATATGAATGTCAATCATAAATAACTTGCGATGCTTTTTGAAAATGAAGCTACTATAAGACTTAAGTCTCATCACACAATGCAACGCATGCCATAGGAGAGCGTTTTACCTTACAATAACCAAACATGTTTGACACGCGAATGTCTCATTTATTATTACCAGTGCATAGTGTGGAAATCATTTTTCGAAATAAATGTATAAACCTTAGCTCGCATAATGCCCCATCCCATTAAGTTGGATATTAGGTTATATCTGAAAACGCAAAGCTCGTATTTGAAGTTGGATTCCAACAATGACCAAGCAAACAGATCATCCTTAACCTTTCGGAGCACCTCTAGCGGGACGTCCCAGGATCAAGTCAACAAAGGATCCTTCGTAGCGGTAGAGCCAGCCAGCACTAACAGGCTGGTTAGAATCTTACCTGAACATAACGTCCCCCGATCATATTTGACTTTCTGAGGGGCTTCTATTTATAATCCACACAAGTAAACTTTCCAGGGCTCCGTACCATAACATCTCTTTTTAGCTAGAAGGAAACATATGTCCTTACCTCTGTTGTCCGTCATCCTGTTTTCGGCTTTTCACAGGTTGTGATGCTCTGAAGTCATGTTTCAACACAAAGCTATGTTATATCAGCCATGCTTTGATCATCATCCATAAAGCTTTGCTTTTCAACAAAAAGCTTTGATAGGCTCAACACTTAGTATGCCACATTGTCAATTCACAACATATAACCGGAGTCTATTAACACATAAGCCTCTGAGTATATAAGTCGAGGAAGATGTTAAGCTAAGAGAATGAATTTTGCGCCACCAATTGATATAATATCAATAGAAACCGATTGGTTATGTTGTGAAATACAATTTCAGATACACATCCATTTACAAGTTCGTTCTGGGTTGTGAATGAAACCGAAGGCACCTTATTCGTAGTCCAATAAATGAGAGAGGCCCTTGCAAATTCGAAAATTTAACAAGTACATCCAAACTTTTTCCACTTATAACCTCATCTTGGGTATACCTCCAAATCGAGACATCAATAATAATACAAATTATGTGAAGATCCCCGATCTTCAACCACCATCTTCAAGTATCTTCAGTACTCATTGTATAGGTATTCAGAATGGATCGAAACCCCTTCTTTTCGAATAGCTAGCGCATCTTTACAAACCATAATTGATTTGCAAAATATCATGAGTCTCATTCCATTTCGGAATATTCATTTACTCAAATAATTCTTTGTCTTAAGAATTACTCCCTTAAATCTTATAAAAGATTTACCTTCTTTCAACTCTTGTTTAAATCTTTCCTCAATATCATCTCTCGCCCAAAATCATACTGACGATTTCTCAATTTTATCGCTTACGCGAAAAACAAGCTCATCTTCTTTTAAGCGATTGTTAGACCAAGAAGTGGTTCTAACACCCAAATTATATTGATTTATAGAGAATTAAAGCCAAGAATGAAAGAAAATGCAGCAAACACGCCAAATTTATAGCGGTTCGGCGTTAAAGAGCCTACGTCCACTTTATATGATTATGATTATACATTTGAATGCAAGTACAATCACTGTTTTCTTCAATCTCTCTTTTACAACAATGATTCGCTCAATAATTTCAAGATAATCCTGATTAAGAATGATAGAATTATGATAATGGTGGAATCAGAACTCTTAATTGCCAAAAAGATCCCCAAAAATGTCAAATCTTGGGCTATTTATAGGTGATTTCTGCAGGTGGTTCGTGAAGACACGTGGCACCAATCCAGAGGATCTTGGAGCGGTTCGTGGCTTGATGGAGAATTGGTCATAGGAGTCGTTACAGACACCTGTCACTAGATCCTTCAATTTCGGTTCGTGGGTCTTGGCCTTTCTTTCCCGAAGGTGAAGTCGGTTCGTGATGCGGGGGCGAGCCGGGTTGTGAGGCTAACCCACGAGCGGGTCGTGGGATCGGACCACGAGCGGGTCGTGGTTATGCATCACGAACGGGTCGTAATGATGAGTCACGAACCAATGGTAATGGGGCTTTCACGAGTCGGAATGATCCTAGGTGGAGAGCCATATCTTGGATCCGCAAGATCATTAACTTTCTTTGTTGTGTATAAATGATTAAACTCTTAGTGGCTTAGTTCAAAAGCTAGCCAACATTTTGACTCCTCAAAATACGTTTTATCAATGATGAGACGTGCTTCGAATTAACCAGCATGTCTGTTCTTGAACTAACAAATATTAACAGTCGCGCCTGTTGGTACCGTTACACCACTTCACGAAGTCGAGTTATTCGACCTTTTAGACGAGTATAAATATCAGAGTAAGTTTCCAATTATTTCTCCATATTCGTTAACCTATAACTTTGAATCTTCACAGCAATCAGCGAACAACTTCACAGGTAAACCGTTAAATCTCGCTTTACCTTAGATTGGGGGTTATTTCATTGATCTTTGTTCGCCGGTGTGACTGAACTTTACACAATTTTCGCTTAAAATACTTCATCTTTATTTCCTATGTGAATATCCTGCTAGGACCGTGATCATTTTTGAGAAGGTACGCTTGGACCCAATGTCTCTTACCGTTCGAACCGCCTTAGCAATGTTGGCCCAAATTTATCGGTATGTTGACTTGCTTGCACGGTGTTGGACCGGGCAGGGAAGATGAGGGGTTTAGTCCTCATATCTAACACGTTCTAACCTTATTTTCATTTTACTTCTCTACCGCCGTAATTTCCTTTACCCCAATTCCAAACCCTATCTTTCGCAACTTCCTCAATCCAACTAAATCCGCTCTTCGGACCAAAAGGTAATAGGAATTGTAGTTTGGCAGCTTTTAATTATCATGTTTTAACTCTTGATCGGGAGAAAACTCGTCGAGCTCCCTTAATCAGGTTTCTCCCAGGCCATCGCGTGTGGCGGCTCATTTCGAAGTGTTAATTTAAAGTTCTATTGAGTTTGAGTGGATGTGCTTGGCTCTCGATAGTTGGCGAAGGTCGGAGGTGAAATGAAGAGGGTCAGGTGATGGGTTTGCGAGTGGATCGGGTGCCTGGATGTGAAGCCGTGACTGGGGATTCGGAGGAGCGATGGGTCATTCGAGCGAGAGAGGAAGTTGGTAGAAAGGAAAGTGTGTTTCAGCAGTTCAGATCGTGGGTCATGGTAGCGAGGAGGGTCGTGGAGCAAGGTAATGGGTTCACCTGTGGGGGGGACAAAGCATCGGTTCGTGGAAGGAAATAGCGAGATGGGTCGTGGTGGTAGCTCGCGAGCCACTTAAACACGAGCCGATGAGCCTTACACCCCCGTCTTCGAACCAGATCCAACTCATGACTCGGTCTCCCCTTCACGAGCCGCATAGGGCGAACCGGTTTAGTGCCCACGAGGATGCTTGACCAGAGCCGCACCATAGCCATGAGCCGTAATCCTCCCTGCGAGCCAATCCCTTGTCACGAGCAGCATTACCGGGCTTCATGAATTGACTTATCTCTGATCCAACTCTTTTTTTTACAACTATACTTGACTATGCAACATCAATTAATCAAAATACGTCGACTTACAGCCGAATTTTAACCGTAATTCAAATAAATCGACGTACAGTTAGGATAGAGCCTTCGAACCAATTACTCTGGACTGGATGAGAACTTAACTTAAATACATGCAATAATCGATTACTCTCCCATCTGCTTTACTTCATGTTTTTCTTTTCAGAAATGCATACATTGGCACACAATAACACTTGCACACATAGGGTTCACAGGTATTTATGCTCTAGTTCTTTCTTATACTTGTTTATCAACATAACAGACATGTCTGATAGACGTTCAGCAATATTATCTGAGAAAAATGCAGCACCAGAACCGTCGAGCTATTACAATACTTACATACATCTGTCGGACCTGGATTGGGATAATTATGGATCTAATTATGAGATGGATATTGATGCAGAATCAACATCCTCTAAGAGCACATCACTTAGAGAAGAGGAAGATGATCGGGCTCCCGATGAACTCGAGGGTGCCCTAGTATTAACTAATCCGAGTGATTCCCTAACTTCCACACTTGATGATACAAAACTAAAGAAAATCTGCTTAAAACATGGGATCCCATGGGATTACGTAAAAACCCCGGAGAAAAAGGACAGGCCCCGTTCTGCTCCGGAAGGGTATATGGCTATCAGCAAGGTCATGTACTCGATAGCTGTTATTCCTCCTTTTCCTCTGATCGTCATCGATCTACTAAGACGACTACGCATTGCTCTTATGCAACATCATCCCAATGCTTATGCTGCTCTATATACGTTGTATATCGCACACGTAGAAATTATGGAGATCGAGCTTGTTTACAAGGATTTGAACTTCTATTACCGTTTTAAACATCGTTCTATAGGGACCGCGAATTTTGTTTTCTTTGAATCTATCCCCACAAAGAAAGTCATGAGTGTCGGACACAGCAACTTAGCTGATGCTAAATCTGAGTGGTTCTACATAAAGCATCAAGCTGGGTGTGCTAGGAAGTGGTTAAAGTCAAGTAGGTTTTAAATCCTTCAGTGTCTGTCTCAACTGCATGATTAAAGCACTAATATCTTCTTTTTCTGTACAGTTCCTAATCCCCAGAAGCAAGAAGGTGAAGTGTACAAATATCGCTTGTCCCGCCTTATAAAAAGCAACTCTGATTTTTGCAAAATCAAGAAGTGTATAACCGATGAGAACCTTCATAAACATCATATTCTCGATATAAGACTTGGGCTTGGTCAGGGTGGCAGGCCTTACAAGTATGTGCCCCCTACTCAAGCGATTGGGGAGTCTAGCAGCATGCCCCCGGCTGAGGGGCAGGTGACCACGAAAACTACAACAACGATTGAGCTTCCTAAAAGTCCTTCGCCGATGGCTATTCAGGATGACGAAGAAATGAATGTATACACATGAGGTGAGACTCGGGCTGACGAATCGAGGGTGTTGCCATCTCTGAAGGGGGATCTTCTCCAAAGACACCGCCACCGACTATGCCCTCGACTCATGACTCTTTAACAAAAGAACAAATATATGGGGATTTAGCTAATCTTCCAGTGCCAGATGACATCTACACTTTGGAGGATTTTGGAACAGGTTCAATCTTTCCTACTTCTGAGGAGGAGCCTACCTCTGTTAAAGAGGGAGATACTATGCATACTAGCCTGGCTCCGGGCCCTGGTCTGTTAGGGGGGATTGCATGGGACACACACATCACATGCACCACATGTTACGACATTCGTACACCGTATTCACTTATGGCTCTTACATTTTCTTATTTCTTTTGCAGGAAAAATGACCTGTCGCCGCTATTCTCATCGTGATCTTCGTTAGTACACACCCAGATTCAACCCCATTACTGAGCATGAATGTGGTGACAGTCACGGGAGAGATAGCAAGAAATACTACGATTCTTACCAACCTCGTCTTTCGCGCCGTTCTCCTTCAAGGCAAGATCTCGAGAAGCACCACAGTTGTCAAGTGCCACATACGGGAGGTAAAAAACTTCCCAAAGCTCTGATTCCCCCAAAGGGTATCCCTCCTCAGGGCAAGTCTTCCAAGAAGCATTATGAGTCCAAGGACAAGCATAAAGATCCAAGCAAAGGTTTGGAAAAGGGAAAAAAAGCTCTTGTCCCTTCTGGACAACGTAACATAGACATAACGACTAGGCAGCCGGTGGTCCATACCTCTGAAAACCAGACAAAATTGGAGTGTCTACGAGAGAAGTTCCCTGATATCTATTTCAGAAAGATGCACTCGTTCCAGACCTTGAACCAGTTTCCGATGATTGGGATACAAAAGTCATGAACCGAGTAGGCCATGTGGCTACACAATATAGAGCAAAGAAGAAGCATGCCAAGAAGCTCTCCGAGGTCATCCGTCATCTAGAAGTGGATGTAAAGGATGCATGGGAAAAGGTTGAGTATGACGTTAAGTCCAAAGATGAGGCCGAGAAGAAACTAGAGGATAGCCAGGCTCAGCTCGCTTTAGCTCAGCGGGATGTTGAAAATTATAAGAAACGGTTAGAAGAAGCGGAAAAACGATTACACATCGAGCTTGATTCCAATAGCAAGGAGCGCATGGCCATGAGGAAAGAGATGGAGGATCTCATATCAGCTAACACTGAGATGAAATTGTCCCAAGGCCACTTTGCTGAGGAGAAAGCTGCATGGGAGAAGGAAATGGCAAGCTTGAAGGACAAACTGTCTCATGCTGAGGAGAGGGCAGCTCTCGCTGAAGGACATGCTAATGAGGCCCTCGAGTTCGCCTCGAATGCTACCGCTAAACTTGCCACGACTGAACAAGAGATAGAAGGGTTTGATGAATTACTGATGGACTTTTTTGCTCAGGTTATTCGAACTCGAGATATTTCCTGGATCAAGAATTATCCCACCACTCTTGTTGATGTATGGGACCAAATTGTCGAGAGTGGGAAGCAACGTTTAAAGGCCGAGGCTGTCGACGAAGATCAGCTTATGCGGACTTTTCTTAGAGGTTAAGAACCTAAGAAATTGGCAGAGAGTAGACATTTAATTAAAGAATCTATGGCGGAAGAAAGGCTTAAGCTCAAGGGCAAGAATAAGGTTGATGAGGGATCAAGCTCAGCCATGGAGCTCAAAACCTCTGGGGTCGAGGAGTATAATCCTGATGACCTGTTAATCTCTGGAATTCTTTTTCCCAGCTAGCTGGGGTTTCTATTGCAGATTCAGACGAGCAATCGGCGGAAGATATCTCCATATTCTCTCCACAATTTGTCAAAGCTATTATAACTTGTCATCGTATTGTGGAGCAAACAGTTGAGGGGGCCACATTCTCTCATAAATTAATAACAGTTTCTTCTCGTGATGTAGGTGCCAAGCTAGCTGAAGGGGTTGAAAAGGAGAAAATAGAGACTGAGCTAGCAGAGAAGGCCATAATCCCGTTAAGCACGAACATCCCTAAAGATGCAGAGATCATCGAGGCTTTGAAGGATACTAATGGTGATAATGGGGATGGAGATGAGGATGTCGTTATCACGGGAGAGACCAAGGAGGATGACAGTATGACCTTAGCCGAAACCAAGACTAAGCTTTTGAAGGCTAAGGTTAAGGAAGAGCCCTTAAATGTGCCACCTCTCGCTGCGGCTGCTCCCGGATCTGGACTGATTGTGAAACTATCTAGGTCCATTACTACACAACTTGCGTCCCAGTCTTCTGGCACTCCACAAGATCCTCCTTTAGGGAAGAAGAAAAGGAAGAAGCATGGTTCCCTTGATGCCAGTAAGGAGATTGAGATTCCGGAAAAACGGAAGAAGGAGAAGAAGTCGTAGTCATCCCCGAAGCCTAAATAGAGCTTATTTGTTTATGTTTTGTTTTTCAGATCTTCCACTGGCCCTTTGTAGTTGTTACGAGTGCGGCCCTCGCATTTTGTCCAGCCTTGTTTTGTAAGCCTGCATTTAGTAAATGAAATTCCGTTTCTTTCGCATTGCCATGTACCTGCGAATTTCTCATACTTAGTCATGCGCATAAATATTCAAATCATTACTAAGTCATAAACGAAACTATCGAAACTTCATAATAAGTTATCATTGTAGGCAAAACATAAAAATTATGTAACATATCATGTTGTTTTCATCATGATTTGTATATGCCCCCAATCAATCATTGACATGATGCCTGGTCAGGGCTAATTGGGGATTGATTAGGATCAATTACATGTTTCCCCTCATGTCTAGAAATGTAGGGTTCGAGCTCGGCTTTCACTCTTTCCCCCGATACTACAGCGAGGTAGGAGCCCTTTTACGGCACTTAATCAACATGCCTTTATACTCTCCTGTCATATGCCCAGGATAGAGTTCGAACTTAGCTTTCAGTCTGCCCCCCAATCCCTTAGTAGGGTAGGAGTTCATTTGTGGTGCTCAGTTCTTGGCGCCTTTATACTCTCCCATCGAATGCCAATGGTAGAGTGGAGTCGAGGCGGTCTTTCGATCACGGTGCACTTTCACGCCTCGTGGACAATTCATTTCCTTGTCCTGTATACTCTTTCTCAAATCATGAGAGTTAGAGTGTTTGGGGTTGTGTCGTTTACTTCATTGCACCCTCGATGCTCTATATATTGTTGACCTTTTGATTTGATAGAAGACACTTTGAATTACGTGTTTCAGGGTCATCGTGGGGTTTATGACGAATACAAAATCATAATAGCTCATATGAATAAAAACGAAAGAATAAACAAAAAATGGTGCGGTAAATGTAAACGACACACGATATTTTAGAGTGTTTCTGTTGAATCATGACCTACGTCCACTTTATAATCTTTTGCTTATGCAACTAGACTATTCTAGGCAAGTCGTGTCTTTTTACATGGTCCTAAAAACAAAAGAATAAAAAAGACAATTTCATGCCAAGTAATCCCGCAAATGCTGGGCGTTCCACACTCTGGGGGTTTCATTTCCGTCCACGGTAGCTAGCTTGAAGGATACGTTATCAAGCCTCCATAGGGTAGTATATTGTCCTTCCCATTTCGGACCCCAGAAGATGGGGTCTGGGAAGACACGCTTTAGAACCAGGTCTCCGGGTTCAATAGTTCGAGCCCGAACTTTCTTGTTGTAATATCGGGCGACCTGTTGTTTGTGTCTCAGGGCGCGCAGGTCCGCCTCATCCTTTTTTTCCTTAAGCATGTCCAGAGACTCGAGGATCAATTCATTGTTGGTCATCGGGTTGTAATAAGTAGTCCTTTGAGACAACACTTCTAATTCCACCGGGATGACCGCTTCCGACCCAAATGCGAGGGAGAAGGGAGTATGGCCGGTCGCTGATTTGTAAGTTGTTCTATAAGCCCATAATGCCAAATGGGTGATTAGTCGACCCACATGGCTCTGGCCCGCTTCAATCGCTTCTTCAAAATGGACTTAACTACTTTGTTTGTAGCTTCTACTTTCCCATTCGACTACGGATGCGCTACAGTAGTGTATCTTTTTTCGATATGATATCTCTGGCAAAAGTCCCGGAACTCGGTGCTATCAAATTGGGTCCCGTTATCTGTTATGATGATTTTCGGGATCCCAAAACGACATATGATATTTCTAACGATGAAGTTTATCACTCGCTTAGTCGTGATCGTGGTCAACGGTTTTGTTTCGACCCTCTTTGTAAAGTAATCCCGGCCACGATGGCGAATTTTGCTCTGCCCTTTGCAACGGGTAGGCTTCCGATAGTGTCAATTCCCTAGACAACAAAGGGCCACGGGCTCATCAATGTCTCCAATCGGCTAGGAGGTGCCCTAGGGATCTTAGAGAATTTCTAGCACCTGTCGCAACGCTGTGCATATTTAGCCGCATCTTTATTCACAATAGGCCAGAAATAGTCATATCGTAATATCTTCTTAGCCAATGTTTGGCCTCCAGTGTGGTCGCCACATTCACCTTCGTGTACTTCTCTCAGTACTCGTTCAATGTTGTCATGGGCTATACATCGGAGGAGTGGCATTGAGAATCCTTGTCGATATAGGACTTCGCCTTGCATAACATTTCTGGAGGCTTTACAAGTGACAACACACCTTTTGCTTTTCTTGGTTGGAAGAGCCCCGTTTATTAGGAAGTTTTTTATGGGTGTCATCCACGACTCCCTTTCTGGTTCAGTTTCCAGTATAGGATCAATTTCCATCTGATCAATACTTGGAGCCTCCAATGTTTCAATCGGGACCATCTCCGTGTCCTCAGGACTGTTAGAACTAGCCAGCTTAGCCAACTTATTTGCCTTCTGATTCTCTGATCGGGGAATATGGGTTATGCGATAGTGTACAAAACCGTCCTGCAATTTTCTCACTTCTCTCAGACATGATACAAGTCTTAGCCCCTTGGCCTGAAACTCCTTATTAACCTGGTTTACGACTATCTTGGAGTCGCAAAAAATATCCAACCTTGTTATACCCAACTCCTTTGCAAGCTTTAGCCCGACAATCAGGGCTTCGTAGTCCGAGTCATTGTTCATGGCGTGGAACTCTAATCTTAGAGCATTGTATATTGATCGTTTTTCAGGAGTGACCAGTACAATTCTAGCGCCAGACTGTCTATCATTCTTGGCACCGTCAGTACATAGCTTCCAGGTGTTGGGTCGAACGGTTGTTCTGAGGAATCGGCTTCTTCACTCACTACATCTTCTTCAGAAATAGTAAATTCTATTGTGAAGTCTGCCAATGCTTGTGCCCTTATCGATCTTCGGGGTTAGAAGTTCAAATCAAATTGGCTTAGCTCGATATTCCATTTGAGTAGCCTTCCATATGCTTCTGGTCGTTGCAAAACCTGTCGGAAAGGATGGTAAGTGTATATGGTGATAGGATGAGCTTGGAAATAGTGACGAAGTTTTCTGCATGCGATCAACAGGCTATACGGAAATTTTTCTATCCTCGGGTAGTTTCACTCTGCTGCCGCTAGCTTCTTACTCATGTAATACACCGACCACCAGACTTTATCTTCTTCCCTTACCAAGGCTGAGCTTATTGCATGGGATGATACTACCAAGTATACAAACAAATCTCCATGGTCGGCTAGCTTGAACAATATCGGGTGTCTTTCCAGATGAGTGAGAAGGTTTTGAAATGCCTCAATACAATCAGGAGTCCACTGGAAGTTGCGTTTACCTCGCTTTATCAGGTTGAAAAATGGAATGCACTTATCTGTATCTTTAGAAATAAATCTGCTTAATGCGGTTGCTTTTTCGGCGAGGCTCTGCACGTCCTTAATCCATCTTGGTTCTTGAATATTCCTGATTGCCGCGATCTGATCTGGATTAATTTCAATTCCTTGTGAACTAACGATAAAACTCAAGAATTTCCGAAAGCAACTCCAAATGAACATTTTAAGGGGTTGAGCTTCATTCTATATCGTCGAAGGATATCGAACATCTCTGCTAGGTCAGTGGTATGGTCGAATGATTGCCTAGATTTCACAAGCATATCGTCAATGTATACTTCCATTATTTCCCCAATATGATTATAAAACATCCTATTCACCAAGCGTTGGTATGTTGCTTTGGCATACTTTAGGCCGAATGACATCACTACATAGCAATATAATCCTAAGTTGGTAATGAAGCCAGTATGTTCTTGGTCTGGAATATGCATGGGAATTTGATTATATCTTGAATATGCATCCATAAAGGAGAGAAGTCCGTGACCTGCCGTTGAGTCTGTCCAGCTGGTCAATTCTTGGGAGTGGAAAACTATCCTTCAGGTAGGATTTATTCAAATCTGAGAAATCAATGCATGTGCGCCATTTTCCGTTGGACTTATTTACCAAAACGGGATTTGAAATCCATTCTGGGTAAGTTGAATCTCTAATGAATCTGTTGCTTCTTAACTTCTCAACTTCTTCCTTCAAGGCAGTTGACCTCTTTGGGCCGAGCATTCGCCTTTTCTGCTTAACGGGTGGATGCTTTGGGTTGATGTTCAATGAGTGACTCATAATTGAGGGGGATATCCCACATATGTCAGCATGGGTCCAAGCAAACACGTCCAGGTTTGCCTTTAAAAAGTCGGTCAGTTCTTTTACTCGGAGAGGGTCTAGTTGTGATCGAATATTTAAGACCTCCATTGGGTCATCATCATCGATCGGAATATGCACGGTCCTTTCATTAGGCGTCACCGTTCTGCCCTCGGGCTCCTCATCCTCCCTAGGATCTATGTCTTCGGGCAGATCTCTGGGCGACTCCTTCAGGCTCGTCCCCTTTAATTCCTACGCTGAACCCTCTTTTGCGGGGGAGGGAGCACCCTTAGTTTCTATGTTTAGTCCTTTGAGGAGTAGCTTCAACTCCTCCATATAGCAGGCTTGTCTAGTTTCTTGGTCACCCCAAATTGCTTCCGCTCCTGCTTCGGTCGAGAATTTCAACTATAAGCACCATGGCGCGATACAAGCCCTGAATTCTGCAAGGGCCGATCGGCCCAAGAAGGCATTATAGGGTGAACAATGTCCAAAACTACGAACTGGAGAATTATTACTCTCTGGCGGTCTCCTTCTCCCAGTTTCACTGACAATTCTACATATCACATCGGAGCTGTTGAGGCACCATTGAAGCCGCGTATCCATCCTTTGCAAGGCTTCAAATCCTTTGCTTCAAGCTTCATCTGATCGAATGCTTTCTTAAATAGAATGTTAACTGAACTTCCATTGTCCATTAAGACCTTGTGGACTAGAGCAGGGCCAATAGTAGTAGTGATCACTAAGGGGTCTTCGGTAGGAGATTGAACTCCAATACTATCTCTGTCACAAAACATGACATCGTCAAACATCGTTTTCTGCTGCTTTACCGGGGTGGTTTCTTCAAGATTGCTGCACTCCCCCACTTCGAGGTGCTTGACCGCATTTACATATTGATCCATTGCCCTGTAGCTGTGTCCAACCGGATGGGGTCCTCCAACTATAGTGTTGATGACGATGCCTTTAGGTTTCTGCTGCGCAGTAGCCTTCTGAGTGGCTGCCCTTTATTCCGCTCTAGACTACCTTGTCCCCGGTTTCTCGGGGCTGCCTTATATTCATCCAACTTTCCTTCCCTAAGAAGCTTCTCTACCAAGTCTCTTAAATGACGGCATTCATTTGTTGAGTGTCCATAAGTCTCATGGAAGAGGCAGAATTTTCCTATTTCATGCTTCTTCTCCTTTGAGTCCCTTGGAGGAGGCTTCTTATATTGAAGAACATTGTAAGTATCCAGGTAGATATTTTCTAATGTGTCGTTCAGAGGTGTAAGGTTCTCAAATGTTCTGTATTGAGGTCTCTTCTGTGAATCGTTCCTTCGGTTCCTTTTCTTGTTATCATTTCCAGTTTGGTGACCGTTGCCCTGGTTTTTATTGCCAACGTTGACCTCTACTTTTCCGGAGCTATCGCCAGACTATTTGATAGCCACATTACTCTGTATATCTTCCTTATCCGTGGCCTTCCTCTTTCGATTAGCGTACATCTCTTCCTGACGTATACGGATGTTAGCTTTCTCATTGAATATTTCCCTGGTCAGTGGCGGCTTCCCAGCTAAGTATTTACCAAACTCAGTATCTTTATCTACTCCGTCAACTAAGGCCATCAGGATAGACTGCTCATGAGGGTCTCTAATCTCCGTGACTGCTAAATTGAATCTATCCAAGTACGACCTCAGAGTTTCATCAGGGCGTTGCTTAATGAGTGACCGTTCCACGACATTCTTGGACCTATGAGTATGAAGTCGGAATTGGTTTATAAACCTTTCGCTCAATTCTTTGAAGTTGGCGACTGATCGCGGTGGTAGCCGAGTGAACCACAATAGTGCCACATCCTCTAGAAATATAGGGAATGCTTTGCATTTTACTGCGTCTGGAGCGGTGGCGGCATTCATATACCATGAATATCTCATCAAGTGCTGAACCGGATCCGTCCAGCCTGCATAACGATTCATAGTCGGTAGGTTGAATTTCCTTGGGAATCGGACGTTTAATATGTCATCAGTGAAAGGTGTGGCTCCGGTCTACACCCCAATCCTCATTTCTTTGTCCTTGACTGTTAGCCATGATCTGCCTTACCATCGCCTCCACATTAGCATTAGTCAAGGTGGACTCGGGATCAGCGCTTCTAGCTCTACGGGGACCTCCCATATCTCTTCAGTGCATTATCGCCCCTCCGGGGCCTGAGCGGAGATCCCTTGGCCCTATGGCCACGTCCAGTCACGAAGCAAGAGGGTTGCAAGGTTGATTCTGAATAGGGTTAACTGTGCTCTGACCTTTAGGTAGCATTCTGGATCCCTCCATCGGTGGTAAAGAGGGATCATTCAAATTACGATTGTCAGGTCCCAGATTGAGCGTCGCCTCTTCTCGAGAAGGAAGTGATCCAAATCGAAGTTGTTCAACGTTCTCAAGCCTTTCTAATGGCCATCGTTGGAGTCTTGGAGGCTCCTCTGATGAGGATGAGTACTCTGGAGTAAAATGGTACGTTGGTGAAGGTGTTCTCTGCCTCCGGAGCTCATCTATCTGTCTTCTCATCGCAATCATATTTTCCCTCATCAAGGAGCTCTCACGTCTTTGAGCCTCTAAAGCATCATTTGTTTTTTCCAACATGTCAAGTACACGAGATAAATCTCCTTTTGTTGCTGGGGTTGAGGCATGTAATCGGCCACTAACATTCACAGTTGGACGTGGAGCACTTGAGCCAGGACGAGCAGAAGAATCAGATGAGTGGAGTGGGTCATGATTTCCTTTCTGGGTCGAGTGGTGGTCCCTTGCTGAGGGCGGTTCATGACCCCCTCTGGTATGTGGCTCGTGGTCCCTTATGGTATGCGTATCGTGGTCCCTTCTTGGGGGCGGCTCGTTGTCCCTTCCTAGGACCGAGTCGTGACCCTCTCCTGGGGCCGGATCGCCCTCTGAGAGCCGTGAGCCGGGAAGACCACCTCGGCCTGTTCCTGAACATTCTCTTCGTTAGCTTCAATTGCTCGTGAAGCTCGTGAATCCTTGAATTTCTTTGCGGCCATAATGTCTTGACTTTACTGAAGTCTTCAAAAACGAAACAGTGGGAATGAGAACTATTTTCTTCGGACTTGAAAATCCGAACAGTAGAGCAATAATCCGATAGGCTGAGAATTCAATTCTCAGTGAAAGCACCAAAATGTTAGACCAAAAAGTGGTTCTAACACTCAAATTATCTTGATTTATAGAGAATTAAATCCAAGAATGAAAGAAAATGCAGTAAACACACCAAATTTATAGTGGTTCGGCGTTAAAGAGCCTACGTCCACTTTATATGATTCTGATTATACATTTGAATGCAAGTACAATCGCTGTTTTCTCAATCTCTCTTTTACAACAATGATTCACTCAATAATTTCTAGATAATTCTAATTAAGAATGATAGAAGTATGATAATGGTGGAATAAGAACTCTCAATTGCTAAAAAGATTCCAAAAAAGCCAAGTGTTGGGCTATTTATAGGTGATTTCTATAGGTGGTTCGTGAAGACACGTGGCACCAATCCCGAGGATCTCAGAGCGGTTCGTGGCTTGATGGAGAATTGGTCATAGGAGCCGTTACAGACACGTATCACTAGATCCTTCAATTTCGGTTCGTGGGGGGCCAAGTCTTGTCCTTTCTTTCCCGAAGGTGAAGCCGATTCGTGATGCAGGGGGGCAAGCCGGGTCGTGAGGCTGACCCACGAGCAGGTTGTGGGATCGGACCATGAGCAGGTCGTGGTTATGCATCATGAACGGGTCGTGATGACGAGTCACGCACCAATGATGATGGTGCTTTCATGAGACGGAATGATCCTAGGTGGAGAGCCATATCTTGGATCCGCAAGATCATTAACTTTCCTTGTTGTGTATAAATGATTAAACTCTTGGTGGCTTAGTTCAAAAGCTAGCCAATAGCGATCTTTAAACTTTTCTTCTGTTACCATTTGTTAGGGAAGACTCTTTCATTAAATCTTTATAGTCAAGTTTAAATAAAGATTTCACTTCAACAAATCTTGGAAAATAATCTTTTCCTTTACATAGGTTAAAGAGTAAACATTATTTAAAACATCGTCTATGATGAACCCAAACTCAATTGATATTAAATATAAAATTTAAGCAAAATTTATATCCACTAATATTCAATGCAACTCTCATAATCAAAGAATACTGTAAGTGGAATAATGATATAAATATCTTCCAAATTCCTCAAATAGTAGACGTCTACACCACGATAATCAATACCAAAAATCTGAAGATCATTTCCATTCAAATCCAATTTTATTCAAATTTGATTTGCACTTATTTCAAGATCTAAACATTGGATCTTTAAACTTTCTTTTGCATTTGAAAACACATTTCATTACGGACCAAACACTTTTAGTTTCAGGAAGATCCGATAGTCGGATCTCCCGGTACATCAATCTGAAGTCAACGGTCGACATTCACGAACTATCGTTGTGCGACTAGTCCTATTCTGACCATCCTTCGAATTATATTTTAAATTCAGGTCGAATTACTTTCTAATTGATTTATTAATTTTATAAACCTTACATAATAGCTTTCGAAACAATCTATGTTTAATTTTAAACGTCAAAAATATCGGTTATCGTATTTAGCAAGTTTGGCTGAAAACAAAAATATCGAAATATAGTTCGAAACTTCATATTTATTTTCCAAATCTCTTTGAAATCACTTATTATGATTTATCATAAATTTTCCATATTTTTAGTATTTTCTATATGGCTGTTTCAGTCGATTTCCGATTATGGTCATGGAACTGCGTTTGCAGCGACCTTTTCAAAAATAGATTTAAACATAACTTGAAATCTATAAGTTGAAATTCGAAATTTCTTCCTTCATTTGAAAGATCTTATCAATATAAAAGAAATGTTTCAAGTTTCGAGGAAATTTGATTTAAATTGCATTTGTTATGCTCTTTTGAAGTTCATGCTTGAGATTTGTGAATTGTCGCTGCACGACACCTCCTATTCAAACCATATTATAATTTAATATAAAATCGTCCAATTCAATATAGATGTACTTTATAAATCATTTATAAACTCGTTTTGAAAACAATCCAAACTTCAAATTCAATTTGATATCAAAATTGAATATTCTATATTATAATATTAAAATAAAATATTTTTCAAAATATAATATTTTGAATTCCAACTTTCCTGAAATCCATTATAAAAATAAATAAGATCATTGGAACAATCATTTCATTTTAAAAGCGTCGTTTGTATATCTAACTCGAATTCACTTTTGAATTTACTATTCAAATTCTATTTTAAATTAGAACAAGCTATTTCTAATTCAAGACTCTTTCAAATTTATTTGAACCTTTTCACTTGTGGTTTCAAATCATTTCAATTCCATTTCCAAATTGTTTTGGATATAAAAATCCTATTTCCACTTCATGCCTTATTTCATTTAAATGAATATATTATTCATTTAAAATCCCAATGGAACTCGACTCAATCATTTCCCAAATTATTTTAAATTCATAGTGTCAATTATGTGAACAATAATAATAACAATCACAACAGTTCATCATCCACCAAACAACGGTCATAAGATAAGCCTCGTAATTGTTAACGCTTAAATGTACATAAACAATATTAAGAAAACTTTAATGAACAACCATAAATAACGAAGCAATCATAGCAATCACAAGCAATCAATGTATAATCAGACAAGTTATAATAACTTTTCAAAACAGTTAAGGAGTTCTCACATTGATTTTTTATTGTTATAATCATAATCGCTTCTGAATTAAATTAAACGTGGGTTTAATTTAACCTAAAATTCCATTTAGCTCCAAATTAGTCCAAATCAGTTTGTATGCGTACCCTGCGCTCATACGATCCCAACAGATCTTGTTTCATCCAATTCTGAGTTCATACGAGAAAGTTATAAATGTTCAAACATTGCACAATTAACGATGTCATTTGAGAATTAACTAAAACAATCAACCTTTAATCTCTTCTTCTTCCCCAAGCGTTCACCATCGTTCATCACCAATCGATCATTTTCGCACCACCACCAAACCCTTCTAGGCCACCGCGTGCCAACTCCAACCACCCCCTATACGTGCCGCGCCAACGCCGACAACCCCGCTGTTGATCGACCCTTTCTCACACCAGAAAATGCTCACGAACGGTGCCCATGTCAGCTAGAAATTCTCCAACCACACAACAGCATTCAACACCAAATTTGACCAGTAGCTAGCCCTCACAACCGCGGACATTTTTCCTATTCGCCATCTCGCCTAAAACAACCACGTCAGCCGAAATTTATGATTCTCCATTCGTAGTTCCTCCAAAACCCACGTCCCCGATCATGTCAAAATTACGGCCACCACAACCACTTTCGGGCCAAACCCCCAACTACAAACTTGAAGCCCTCTCTTCCCTCTCCAACTTTCTAGTTAATACCTAGGGCTAACTCTTTACCAATTTCACGCAATATCCCAATATTAGAACCTCACCACGTCCCAATCGTGGCGGTTTTCCGGCCACCTCCTTTCACCAATCACCACCATATTCTTATAGTAGTTATCCCTCACCAAGTACTCCAACTTTTATGTTGGTGACTTCCTCCGATTTCTCACCATTTGGAAGATAAAAATTAAAGATTAAAGGCGGGCATATGTGCAAAACACACAGCTGAAATTGGTTTGGGGATTTAGGTTAAGGGTAGAGGCCTACTTGTAGGAGTAGGTTAGCTTATAGGATAAGCTCTGTATATTATAATTCTATTGCTATGTGCCTATTGCTATCTCCATTCGTCGTTTAAAAATTCGCACGGACACATATGAACTCCGTTCGTGATGAAAATTGATATGTAGCTATGGATTGTCATTGCGGTCCTAATGAAACATGTTTCATCGAAATCCGATTCCGTTTGTTCAAATAGCGCTAGTTCGAGCTCAAATTATTGACATACGTATTTACGTTAAACGTATATGTCACGCACGACCACATACTAACTCAGATTGGTTCGAAATTTGGAATCTTACAATAACTTATCATTACGAATCCGTAAAAATTAGTTTCGTTAAAACCGGAGGTTGTTTGCGAAATGACTATTTTTTCATATTCAATTTAATCGATAAAATTTAATTTAAATTCAAAATAATTAAATTCTTTGAAAAACAAATTATAATTATTGTATTTACTCGAACAAAATATCATATAGTTCAAAAATAAACATACTTAGGTATATAACTCAATATTTCCATTTTTAAGCTAAATCGATATTCAATGTATATAAAAATCATTTTATTTTATTTAATAAAACGTTAAGGTTTATAGACGATTCCATAGAGACTTTCTAAAAATTTGATTTGGACATAACTCACAATTTATAAGATGAACACTCGACTATTCTCTTTTATTAGAAAACTATAGTTCACTAGATTTGAATGTTTCTTGTTTCAATGAATTCTGACTTATATTCGATTATATACATTCGTTTAAATTTCAAAACGTAATATTACGAATTACCGCACTGCTGCGAGCTTGTTTTTAATTATATTATATATTATACGTTCAAACCTTAAATTAAATAAATTCCAATCATTAATTCTTAAAATAATTCATTTTAAATATTTAATATTCATTTAATATTTCTTAATAAAATTTGGTTCGTTACATTTAATCTTGCTAGCAATTGATTAATTATATGTGTGAAAGTGTTGTTTTGATTCAGGATTTAAAATTTATCTTTATGTACAATCATAATTTAATCTTAAAATTCTTTCTGATTTGAAACTTGATTCTATATGTGAACTTGCCTTTTTACAAGGCCCTCACAAAGATTCAGATAAGTTTCCCAAGCGTCGAGGTTGATAGCTTAAAGGGATGGTCAGGTAGCAGGAGACTCAATGGCGATTAAGGATTTGAGGAAAAGTCAAGTAGATTCACTCAAGTGGTAATGTGGAATTAGCAAAATATTTTGGACTTTTAGTGACATCAAATCTGTACCCATCCAACAATCAAAACACGCATTTCGACCTCAACAATGGATGATTAATGACTTTGCTGCAGTTAAGCATTTGCTATGCAGTTAATGCCCTATAAAAGCGCCACAATATCCCTGCTATAGCCTATAAAGCTCTTCAACCGCTATGCTATTTTGATTTTTAGCGCTAATGAAAAATAAATCTATTTTTAGCCCGCTATCTTCCATTACATCCTCTAAATCAAAAAGTTTTTAGCGTACCCTTTAGCAGTATTAATATATATATATATATATATATATATATATATATATATATATATATATATATATATATATTGATTTGACTAGGTTCTTTTTAAAAATTTGGTAAATATAGTGTAAATGCTAAATTCACGGCATAAGTGCCTATTGTATGGTAATAATCAATTACACTCGTTAAATATAACATGCATAACTACAATATTCTTTGATTTTGTTACGTAAAATTAATTAATATTAGTTTCTTGCATACATATAATATAAAAAAGATGATTAATTAATTTTCAAATATTTTGGTACTACATTTAATGAACCTTTTTGCACCTCTGATATATCTCTGTTACTTCCCCGCTTTATCACGTTGTTTGTTTTTGCACCTCGTCGCTATAAACTTGGTAAGCGCTTTAACTTCATAGACATTTAAAATAATAAACTTTAGCTATTCGAAGAAGATTTCAAAAGGGACATTCCACGCAAATTGCACGTGATAACTCAAAGAGTCATCATTTAGTTCAATCTGATCCGAATGTCAAATCATGTGCGATATAGGCTAGATTTTTATAGATGTACAACTTGGGTTTATGAGGTTTACCTGCAAGGTTCCTCGTAAACCCTATTTGTTATGCGTTTGTAAATACAACATCTATGATACATAGAAACTGGAGCTTCTCCTGGCAATTAGATAGACCTCGGCTATTTTTTGGCCGGCTGTTAGAATGGTGACTCGAACAGGAACATTTTGGCGAAGAGTAGGAATAGAACAACCAGATGAAGTCCCCAACCAATATGTTTAGATAAGCACCGAACCCTCCAACTAGGTCAGTACTGATACCCATAACATGGAATGGGCACCCTCAGGTCAAGTTGATACTGAAGTTGCTAGGCCTATGGCTGACGCAGTACGTGCTTGGATCAGAATACAAATGTAAACACGAGGAAAATGTGCTGAATTCCCTCATGGACTCGAGGGATAGCCTATGGAAAGGCATCAAAAATTATATGTGGAAGAGAATGAAAAGATGACCCAAGTAATAAGACGTGTGATGAGTGACATGTCAAACCAAAGTTTGGAAGACATAACAAGGAATTCTTTCATTCTAAACATTAGTAATGTTAGGAATCCACTTGAATTCAAGCTACCCATATTAGAAATTTAGAACAGAAGGACCAAGTTTACTGTTCACTTGACGAGATATATAAGGCACTAATATTAGGGGCATTGAAAAAATGTTATCGTGAAATGCTTTCCTGTAAAGCTCCGGAATTTCCGACCAGTCAAAATTGCCGAAAATCCCGTGCGTTCCAAAAACCAACGATGACAATTACCATTTTATTTGATAAATATACAACATCACTAAATGCTCTGGATAAAACTTTAATAAATACCACTTATCTAATTAACCATTTATGCTTAAATATGAATTAAACACAATTACTGTAAATCTACCATAGTGCAACTCTAATGAGATGGACATCGATATTCATTCCTTATACTTGTATCTTCATCTCGTATTTATCTTCTAAGCTTCTCCCAAACTTCTACGATTTATCTTACTCTTGTTTTTCTTTTTTGGAAAAATGCATGAAATAAAATGAACTCTTCCACCCTTTATATAGAAGTTTTCAAGGCTAGTTTGGTAATTTAGATTTTTGGACACTTGCCCTTCTTTATTCATGCAAACCATAAGATGATGACACATGTCTACTTAGATGTCCTAAGATGTTTCTACACATGGACACCTAAGAGGGTTATGTGTCCTTATCTTTTTTTTTTTTTTCTTATCTTTTTCTTTTAGCTTACATGATAAGCTTCTTATTTTTAAATTTATTTTCACTTACATGAATACATATATTCATGTTTAAAAACCATGCTTTAGGATGTAGACACATGTCTACTTAGGTGTCTTTAGATTTTTCTACACATGGACACCTAATATGGTTATGTGTCATTACATTAATTACTTACAAGACACGTGTTCCATTCTTTTAGTGACACGTGTCCCTATCATGTTAAGTCATTTTTCATTTTCTAGAACATGAACACATATATCATTTGTATGTTACTTCTACGATATGTATATACACATATATGTGTTCTTCTAACATTCTACATGCTCATGATATTTCAAAAACTTTTAATAAGCAAAACTTCGTTTATCGACAAAACTGTTTTCTGTCACATTGTCGATATTTCTTCAAACTACTTATCTTCATAAACAAAAATTCAACAACATATTTTCTTCTCTTTAATTATTATTTATAAAGGGATTTAATCAAGGTTATAAAACCATTAAATCCAAGTTTTAAATATTTAAATAACCTCGATATTTAAATATTTACTGCCCGAAGTTTCAGGTTGTTACATTCTTTCCCCCTTAAAAGGAATTTCGTCCCTGAAATTCTATGCAATACTTAATCAAAAGAAAACC
This sequence comes from Allium sativum, assembly GCA_030737875.1. NCBI lineage: Eukaryota > Viridiplantae > Streptophyta > Magnoliopsida > Asparagales > Amaryllidaceae > Allium > Allium sativum. Next base: position 9,955,741 of record CM060912.1, read on the forward strand.
AGATATTCCACGAAAGAAACTCCATGTATCCAGGAAATTTTCTTGAAATTTTCAAGATAATTTCATAAATTGAAATCGTACCTGGATATTTTATGATTCGATCCTTTTAACATTCTGTCACTCCTGCAAGTTGTTACCGGATCAGGCATGCCATAGCTTCTTTTTATGCCCAAATTCAGGATCATGTTCTTTGCAATCCACATAGATTCCTAGTCTCCTTTTCTTCTTTCGTGGTACCCATTGAAATGTACCAAAGATTCATCATGCTTCAGCTCATCCGACTCGTCATCATCAAGTAAGGATGTATTCTCCATATTGCGATACTCATCAAAATGTACCAGAGAGTAATCTAGAAATCTCATGTAATATCTTCAAAACATGGTTATATTCATCAAAGTCAATATATCAATTATGTTGTACTCTCCTTATTGTAGTACCCATCAAAATGTACCAGAGAGTAATATTTTCAAAATAGACTCTAATCAATATTCTTTTTTTATATATTATGATTATATTCATCAAAGTGGATCCAATCTACTCAATTTAGGATATTTATCCTATTGCGGTCGGCATCCCGTCATCAAATAGGATGTACTCTACTCGGCTCGATACCAACATAGAGTAATAGTTGCACTATCCAAGATCTTTGTCTTATGCCGGCATCCCGTCATCAAATAGGATGTACTCTACTCGTTCGATACCAACATAGAGTAATAGTGCACTACCCAAGATCTATTGTCTTATACCGCACATCGTCATCGTCATCGTCATCCGAAAGTATCCATCCTTGATGAAATAATCAATAAAAATCTTTTGTAAGTTTAAACAAAGTATACTCTCAAAACACTTTTATACTTTGTAATCATTACTCTCATTTGGATAACCATTTTATTATGGAAAATCCATTTTCTCAACGTCGAAAATTATCTCAAGTATGAATCGTCTTTTTTTTTTCAAACACATAGTCAGTTTGCAACAATGTTTTAAGATAACAAATTTTCAAAATTTTGAAATATAACTGTTATAAGTATTCTAGATAATTAATCTAGCTTCCCAACAAGATTAACTTCGACTAAACCCAAATCAAGGAATCAATAGTTATGACTGAATTGCTGAAAGATGTTCCAGCAGCTTTTTAAGCTAACACCATTAATGCTAAACAATTCTAATATTTTATTATATAAAAAAATTCTCACCTCGATTTTGCATGAATGCATTGCTCAATTTTACTCCTCTTGATCTTCCTCTAGTTTATTAGCCCAAGCTCATTTAACTCATTCCTCGATAAGTTGCAATACCTTATTCCTCTTAAGCCAATCCGTTGCATCCATTTCAAGCTGCCACATTCCTTCTTTTACAAGCCACTTCATTCATTTCTTCATTTCTTTATAACTAATCATATGCACTTACAAATTCGTTATACCTCTTTATGTGGTGCTTGAAAATGAATCAACATATTATTAGTATAAACACTAAACAAAAGTAAAACACACAAAATAATTATAACTCATAACCCTGGTCAGAGGAATGGTTCCACGATGACATTACCATTTTATTTGATAAATATACAACATAACTAAATGCTCTGGATAAAACTTTAATAAATACCACTTATCTAATTAACCATTTATGCTTAAATATGAATTAAACAGAATTACCGTAAATCTACCATAGTGCAACTCTAGTGAGATGGACATCGATATTCATTCCTTATACTTGTATCTTCATCTCGTATTTATCTTCTAAGCTTCTCCCAAACTTCTACGATTTATCTTACTCTTGTTTTTCTCTTTTGGAAAAATGCATGAAATGAAATGAACTCTTCCACCCTTTATATAGGAGTTTTCAAGGCTAGTTTGGTAATTTAGTTTTTTGGACACTTGTCCTTCTTTATTCATGCAAACCATAAGATGATGACACATGTCTACTTAGGTGTCCTAAGATGTTTCTACACATGGACACCTAAGAGGGTTATGTGTCCTTATCTCTTTTTTTTTCTTATCTTTTTCTTTTAGCTTACATTATAAGCTTCTTATTTTTAAATTTATTTTCACTTACATGAATACATATATTCATGTTTAAAAACCGTGCTTTAGGATGTAGAAACATGTCTACTTAGGTGTCTTTAGATTTTTCTACACATGGACACCTAATATGGTTATGTGTCATTACATTAATTACTTACAAGACACGTGTTCCATTCTTTTAGTGACAAGTGTCCCTATCATGTTAAGCCATTTTTCATTTTCTAGAACATGTACACATATATCATTTGTATGTTACTTCTATGATATGTATATACACATATATGTGTTCTTCTAACATTCTACAAGCTCATGATATTTCAACAAATTTTAATAAGCAAAACTTCGTTTATCGGCAAAACTGTTTTCGGTCACATTGTCGATATTTCTTCAAACTACTTATCTTCATAAACAAAAATTCAACAACATATTTTCTTCTCTTTAATTATTATTTATAAAGGGGTTTAATCAAGGTTATAAAACCATTAAATCCAAGTTTTAAATATTTAAATAACCTCGATATTTAAATATTTACTGCCCGAAGTTTCAGGTTGTTACATTCTTTCCCCCTTAAAAGGAATTTCGTCCCCGAAATTCTATGCAATACTTAATCAAAAGAAAACCAGATATTCCACAAAAGAAACTCCATGTATCTAGGAAATTTTCTTGAAATTTTCAAGATAATTTCATAAATTGAAATCGTACCTGGATATTTTATGATTCGATCCTTTTAACATTCTGTCACTCCTGCAAGTTGTTACCGGATCAGGCACGCAATAGCTTCTTTTTGTGCCCAAATTCAGGATCATGTTCTTTGCAATCCACATAGATTCCTAGTCTCCTTTTATTCTTTCGTGGTACCCATTGAAATTTACCAAAGATTCATCATGCTTCGGCTCATCCGACTCGTCATCATCAAGTAAGGATGTATTCTCCATATTGCGATACTCATCAAAATGTACCAGAGAGTAATCTAGAAATCTCATGTAATATCTTCAAAACATGGTTATATTCATCAAAGTCAATAAATCAATTATGTTGTACTCTCCTTGTTGTAGTACCCATCAAAATGTACCAGAGAGTAATATTTTCAAAATAGACTCTAATCAATATTCTTTTTTTATATTATGATTATATTCATCAAAGTGGATCCAATCTACTCAATTTAGGATATTTATCCAATTGCGGTCGGCATCCCGTCATCAAATAGGATGTACTCTACTCGGCTCGATACCAACATAGAGTAATAGTTGCACTATCCAAGATCTTTGTCTTATGTCGGCATCCCGTCATCAAATAGGATGTACTCTACTCGGCTCGATACCAACATAGAGTAATAGTGCACTACACAAGATCTATTGTCTTATACCGCACATCGTCATCGTCATCCGAAAGTATCCATCCTTGATGAAATAATCAATAAAAATCTTTTGTAAGTTTAAACAACGTATACTCTCAAAACACTTTTATACTTTGTAATCATTACTCTCATATGGATAACCATTTTATTTTGGAAAATCCATTTTCTCAACGTCGAAAATTCCGACTAATATGCCCAGGTTCATTACAATTATGACACACAATTGGCTTTGTACAATTCGGAGAAATGTGTCCAGTCTCATTGCACCGGTAACATCTCCTTAGCTTGTCAGGCTCCTTTTGTTGTCCCATCGGTCCTTTAAGTTCTCCATTTGGTTTCTTCATCTTCTCATCTGGTTTCTTTTGATTGTCAGAAAGATTGTTTGGTTTCCTTTTATTTGAAACCTTCCTTTCTTGCTGGAACTGAAGATAGGCTTCTTCCAGATTTAAAGTTTCAGCTACTATCATCTCATAAGTTTTACGTCTATCACCAATAACATGTCTTCTTATGGGGGGAATTAACCCTTTCGCAAATCGACTAGCACGCTTTTCAGGTGTATTAATTAAGTGATTTCCAAATCGGGATAATGCTTCAAGCTTATTCTGATATTGAGCTACGGACATACCTTCTTGAGTAAGATTTTGAAATTTTGTCTCCATCTTCTCTCTCTCATTTTCTGGAAAATACTTATCCAAAAACTTCACCTTGAATTCTTCCCATGTCATCTGTTCCATCCCGTCTGGACTAGTTGTTGTTCGTACTAGCTCCCACCAATTTCGAGCCTCCTCTGATAATTGAAAGGCAGCCAACTTCCTCTTGTCAACTTCATTACATTCCAAAACTTCAAATATATCCTCTAGATGTTGAATCCATTGCTCTGCCTTAACTGGATTTGCACCTCCAACAAATTTGTCAGGTTTTAAACTTTTAAAACGGCTTAAAAGTTGGTTTGTTGAAGATGTTGAAGAAACTTGCTCCATCTGCTTGATAAAAGATGCAAACAGTTCCGTAGCATTTGTTTGTGCGGAGGACTGAGCCTCTTAACTTTGAGTTGTTGAGTTATTTTTATTTTCCATGTCCTTCAATAAAAATATCTTATTATGGTCACGGATGAAATACACCTTTAGTTATAAAGAATATCCAATAACATGCTCAAGTCATGAATATACAAACATATTATATTACTTATAACCCTTATTTATAAACAAAATTTGGGTGTTTATCCACAACCTTCCCAAACTATAGATAGTCATCCATACTACATGATATACTATCTAATACTTAACTTCCTATTTCATGCTTAATCAATCAATATTATTTCCTTCGATGAAGAAGGACCCGTTTCCTCCTTTACTGCTCGAGAAGGTCCAGTGACTTCTTGAGAGTAATCATTTGAACCAACTGTTTCAGATTCCTCTTCATCATATTGTTCCACTATTTTATTTGGAAGTTGTTTACGTCTTATATTCCCTCCTTGTGGTGGTAATGCTCCTTCTAGACTTAGATATTCTAAAGCATCTCCATAATCAGTACGTTCTGCCAGTTTAATTGCCATTACAAAGGGTTTCATCTTCTGGTGCAGACGGTAAAGAACAAAATCTCTTTTTAAACCGCCTTCATAATCCTTAGCCCTATTATAAACTTCATATATCTCATCAAGGAGAATCGCCATTGCTCTCCTCTTAAGCACATGCTTCTCTGTTGTGCAACTTGCAGCAACTAATCATTCGTTTGGTGTGGTGGTGCACTTAACACCACCTCATGTATCCCACGTACACCAAGTTATGTTGCTAGCCATGACTTATAACTGCAAATAGTCATCAAGATGTCAATAATTGTATAAACTTCCTATTCCGACAAATTAAATTGTGATACTATAAAGTTTCTAAAAGCACCCCTTAAACCTTGGCTCCGATACCAACTTTGTAACACCCCCACTCTGATCTACTTATTCAAAAGCGGTGATGCTACATATAAGCCATGGTGCTAATAGAACAGTATCACAACTTAACAGAAACTTGTCGGAACATAAAATCATTCTTAGTACATGATTTTAAATGGAAGAACTATTATACAATCATCCCATCATAGCAAAAAGTCACAGAGATCAAAGTGTCTAGTCATTAAATAATTATACATAGGGGTACATAAAGAGATAATGTGCATAATAAAAGTCTTCGCTTCAAGAATCCATTTAACATCTAGACCTAAAAAGTTTTAAGTGTAACATCATGAGAAACACAGACCCAGTGAGATAGCTTTTTAAGCTTTGTTTTCACATCATTTCTTAGTGAGTTGTATTATAGTTTCATCATGAATCTTTTCTTCAAATGTTTCATCATCCCAAGTTTAAAACAAAAATCAAGGAAGACTTTGGGATATTGAATCAAACAAATTTATGGTAACTTCATTTCATCAATTTTTTTGACCTGCTTTGAATTTTTCCTCAAAATTTATTTCAAGCCGTAAGAAAGTTTGAACATGAAATTATATAACGTTACTGAAAGTTAATATGACTATTATCTTAGTTAAAAAAAATATTTACCTTAAAGTGGATGTGCGTACTCAATAATACAGGAAAAGCAACACATTTTGTTGCCATGTTAAATGTAGCTTATCTTGCAATATAAATGTAAACCCATAGATGTAACTATTTAAATATTAGCAATTTTTACATATTAAAAACAATTTCAATAAAATATCAAAATTAATTATCATTGCATTGACCAATCTACAAACAAACTTCCCATTCCTACCACGCTAAAAGGTTTTGACGGGTGTCATAATATGATTAGGTTTATTTTAATTTCAAGTTCATTTACGAAGGCAGCTGTTTCAATTATTACTAAACGGGTCGGTTTTCAAAATCAATAAATGTATTTACACGAATAATTTAACCTTTATGGGTGGAAATATTATTGATTGTCAATTACACCAACTAATACAATTTGGGTAATGAATGAAACAAGAATGAAGTGATGAAACAAGAATGAAGTGGATGAATACTAATTCGTTACTTACACTGGCTGTCATTACTCAATAATATAACAAAAGCAACTCATTTTTGTTGCCATGTTAAATGTAGCTTATCTTGCAACATATACGTAAACATAAAAATTTAACTATTTAAATATTATCGAAATTTACATATTAAAAACGAATTCAACAAAATATCCAAATTAATTATCATTACATTGACGAATCTATAATCAAACTACATTTTTCTACCACGCCTTAAGGTTTTGACGGGTGTCGCAGTATGACTAGGTCTTTTTTTTCAAGTTCATTTGCAACGGCAGCTGATTCGATTATTACTAAACGAGTTAGTTTTTGAAATCAATAAAAGTATTTATACGAATAATTTAAGCTGTATGATTGGAAATAATTTTGATTGTTAGTTACACCGACTAATACAATTTAGGTAATGAATGAAACTAGAACAAAACCAGAATGAAGTGGATGAACCCTAATTCCTTAGTTACACTTACTATTATTATTGATTATTTTGTTATAAGTGTATCTTTTCAGATTGTAACTCCAATCAAATCAGTTTCCTTTTATGTTACTCATCTTACACAACTGATAATATTTTATAAATATTTAGCTATGTGCATGACTTTTGGAAAATATATTTTTGCATATATTATGAAATACTTTTCGCTGTTTAACCATATAAGATGGGAATTAATATTCATAATTAATCTTGCTATCCAACACATGTTAGCACCATCTATTGTGCAACTATTATTGATTTTTAGTTAGTCAGTCCAATCTTTCGTCTTGGACTCTGATAATGTTGTATATGACATCAAAATTAAAATATATCATAAATTTTGATATCACAAACTGTAGACAATGACAAAAAGGTATAGTAAACACTCAATCCTAAATCGGGGAAAGTATGGTAATGGTCCACAGAATTGTGGCCCAATTGCTATCCAACACATGTTAACACCATCTATTGTGCAACTATTATTGATTTTTAGTTAGTCGGTCTAATCATTCATCTTGGACTCTGATAATGTTGTATATGACTTCAAAATTAAAATATATCATAAATTTTGATATCACAATCCGTTGACAATGACAAAAAGGTGTAGTAAACACTCAATTCTAAATTGGGGGAAAGTATGGTATGGTCCACAGAAGTGTGGCCCAAACCGAACCATAAGGAAGCATTTCTTAAATAAGACAAAACATTAAAACGATCAACATGGTTTCATTTGAAATGCACCTGCCTATTCCATCACCAAAATCCATAAATCAATAATGTGGTACTAAAGTGAAAATTTAAAGAACGTGTAGTGATGATATAAACGCTAGATGTTTCTCTTTTTATGCTTAGCATTACTGCACAAACATTAATTTTTGATATGTAATATGAAATTGTTGGTCAAGACTTTCTACTATGTGGACAGAACAATTATTTAGCATTTAATGAGAATTCACAAAGGTACATGCATATCTCAGTACGTATATAATTTTTAGATTATATAAACGGACATTTCGTTCAACTGAGTATTCCATTAAACTTTTGGACCAAAGGAATACATTTTTTTTTTCAGATTGACTACCATAAGCGGAAGTTTGCAATTGATTCGCTGATGATTATTTTTGACTTCCTTATCTGATAATAATATTTGGTTCTATCTAATGTAGTATAATGCTTTGTCATGGGATTTCATATATACGTTAATTCTTTGTAACTATAGTTCCATGAAAGGAGGAGGATAGTTCATGATGGAACACATACTACAGGAAAACAGAGAGAATGTATTACTTTTTGCTTGTACTTTGTATTTTTCATGTTCACCACAAATGCAATATGTAACAAATTCATCATCTTTTAATCGTACAACTGCATAATTCATGTTGTAAATGAAAGAGAGGAGAGGATACTTCGTGTAAAAAAAATGAGATCAGGTTTTTCATAACTGTGTTGTTGGAATATATCAATAATAATAAGTCTACTGGGAGCTAGATAATAGTTCACCCCCAGTAAAGAGCATCTGTTGACATATGGTGGTACTGGTTGGTCACATTGATTCTATAAAAGCATTATCTCAAATATATTTTTTGACAAGGGAACAACTTATACAAATTCAGCTCCTATACGACTCTATTCTATATAAAGATATATTTTATAATAATATCAACCTACTTGACGTCATTCTACCATTTTTGACATGACATTTAGCCCAACAATCTTTTTGTTCACAACACAATTATGTGTAAGCAATACTTGCGTATAATTTACTCTATGTAAATGCGATGCTACGTCATCATGCCATGCCATCTGATCTTGCTGCAAAGCCTGCAATCTTGATCTTCCTATTTGTATTGTCAGACTCGAATGTAATGGCTGCTGCTAACATTAATCTATAAGCCTTTCCTTGCTTTCTGTCATTTTCTTCTACCTTTCCATGGCAACAAGCTGGTCCACATCATTTTCTATACCTATTGACCTTTGGGTTACTTAGGATTATCACATATACACCAATTGCTTTAAGCTGGGACTAACCTAGGCATCTTAATACAAAAACTTCAACATCTCTTTAACTCAATTCTTTTACCATCTTGCCACATATATAGTTACCATTGCAGTAGATTTTTATCCACGATTAAGTTGCCTGATAATGTCTTACACCCTTGCATAAATGGATTATATACTATGTTTTCTTCTCTTACCTAGTGGTTTTTTTCTTTAGGTTATGCTTTAGTGTAAGCTCAATGTCTATCTGTCCTTGCTGCTCAGTAAATCGTACACATTTATGTATAGTTTACACTAAAATTTTGTACCTTACAACTATTAAACTGAGTATCTTTTATAGATATATAAAAAAACTGAGAAATTTGTATGCATTATACAATTTGCACAACTTTATAATAGAGGCCGAATTTGACCCATCTATTTTTTTGAAAGTTAAGCGCAAAATTTTATTTCTTACTATGACTGTAACACCCCACTCCCGCTATGGTCACTCTCAAAGGGAATGCCATAGCATCGGTGGAGTATTTTAATGAATATAGAACAGAAAAATTACATCAAGACAGATATAAATAGTACTTGAAATTTAAAACATCATCTCATAACAGCGGAAGTAAACATGTCTGGTTACATCATAAAACCACAATAAAAGTCAAGTACAATATCCATCAAAATAAAGAAGTACATAATCCCACTCTCTCATACAATAGCCAGGACAAAAGAAAAGATAACTGGGTAACTGGAGCTTTACATCTATCCAAGCTCCTAAAGACTGGAACAGCAATCCGATCAAGCTCCACTACTGCTAGGATCCACCGTAGGACCTGAGGGTTGGGAAAAAAGATAAAAACAACGGGGTCAGACATAAGTCTGAGCGAGTCCTATAACTTTAACAATACAATCATTAAAGTAACCAGAGAAGACATAAACTTGACCTACGGTAATGTCTGGGGATGAATGGCTACACTAAGCAGCTTGGTAGACTTAGGATAAACTAAGATAACTGTAAAGACGCATTTACCCACCCAAGGATAATTACTACACCGCACCACACCAGTCATTTCTACTTAAAGGTTGATCCCTCCCAAGGACTTAGAAAATTTTCCCAGTAGTTTCGTGTACCCCCTACATAGGTGCCGTCTGCCCCTATCTTTATTAGGTGTACCCACTACTCCCCAGCGATCGGCTCCCTACCGTAGATACCCGTGCTGGTCCCACAATGGGGTGTATCATTCCCCAAAGTGGCCACCTGATAATATCAACGGTGCACGGCTTTATATCTACACGATGCAACAACGACTTACCAACCAGCCCGGGTCCACACACGCATATGAAACCCGTTGATCCTGCGTTGCCACCGCTAACCCGTTTTGGCCTCTTATAGTCAAGCCCAATATGCGTGTCCCGTCACCCGACTAGAGTCGAGCCCACAAAGATACGTTTGGGATATTGGTTGAAATGGGCCCCCACAAGCTACCCACCTATGCTTGTCACTTATCTAGTGTATCCCACTTAACCCTTTAATCATGTTTAATTACATGTTTCCACTTGGTTAAGTATTCTAATCGTATTTTCTATTGCCACCCAAGGCAACCCACTAAATTTCCACATGCCACCCAAGGCACCCACTTAACCCCTCATGTCCCTCTACATGCGAATATGGTTAAGTGTTTCTTAATTAATTAATTAAGATCATGACCTCATAAAGACCTCTCACATTAGACCATCTTTTATGACTGCTGGATATGCCGGTTGGTTCCGGGCAGACTTCTGTCATAAAAAGGGTCTAACCTCGTGTCTTTACTATAATCACGTATTTAATTTATGAATAAGACCTCTCACATTGGGCCAATCATTTGTAGCCGCTGGATGGTCGGTCGGTTCCGGGCAGACTTCCGCTACAAAAGGGTCCAACCTCGTGTCTTAGTTGATTAATTACACCTAATTAACCACCCCCATAATTAATTATCCCTAATTAATTACACATTTTTCATAACATGGGTAGACCTAACTCAATAGGTAAATTCCCATGGGGTAGACCTAACTCAATAGGTAAATTCCCACTTATGTTAATTTATTTTTATGGTATGCTTAATCATACCCAATCATACTTTTATTAACATATTTATCAACCCCATCGTTCCCCACGTAAATCATTGTCATTTCATGGCATAATAAAGGGAAGATCCATCACAAATATCATGGGTTTAATCAAATCTTAGCATATAACTTTGTCATGGGTTAAGAGGATGTCAATCTTGCATATATGAGCATATATTAACCCAACTACATTTAACCCAAACTTGCATATTATCATACACATGTCTTGCATAACATGTTGAGCTTGCATATAAGCATTCTCATAACTTGCATAACATGTTAAACATGCATTTAAGCATACACATAACTTGCATAAGCATTCTCACATTTGCATAAGCATGCATAACTTGCATATCATGTTAAACTTGCATTTAAGCATATACATAACTTGCATAAGCATTCACATACTTGCATAAGCATCTACATACTTGCATAAGCATGCATAACTTGCATATCATGTTAAACTTGCATTTAAGCATATACATAACTTGCATAAGCATTCACGTACTTGCATAAGCATCCACATACTTGCATAAGCATGCATAACTTGCATATCATGTTAAACTTGCATTTAAGCATATACATAACTTGCATAAGCATTCACATACTTGCATAAGCATCCACATACTTGCATAACATGTTGCATATGAACTTGCATAACTCACTTGTTAAACATGCATAAACCTACTTGTTAAACATGCATAAACCAACTTATTAAGCATGCATAAACCCACTTATTAAATATGCATAAACATAGGAAAACATAGAGTAGCATATCATTACAAATGATTCAAACTCACTAATCCGCATTTAAGACCATAAGTCTCCTTACACCCAATCTACTTACTTTAGCAATTGATGTTAAAGTGATAGAAACTCACCAAAATCAAGATTAGCAAACTTATGAAGTAGAACTAGTTGCTAAATATGAAGAAGATGATGATTAGAGGTTGATTAGCTTGCAACTTCCTTCATAAACTAGTGGAGGCTCCTCTCAAGTTGGATTTTGGCGGCATGAGGCCATCATTTCTATTTTTAGTATGGATTAGGCTTGCATTAGGGTGTATTTATAGGATTAGGGTGTGTTTTAGACCATAGGATTAACCCTAGGTTAGATTAGGTCCGTTAGATTTAGGAAATCTCTAGAACCCAGCCCAGCCCTAGCCAGAAAACCAGATCTGGTGCACCCAAGCCCTCTGGCTCGACACGCCGTGTCGACAGGCAAGTCGATAGGCAAGTCAACCCCCCTGTCGACAGCCCTGTCGACATGGTTAGGGCGGGAATTTTCCCGCCTGGCCCCGCTGGTTCTATTTTAAAATCAGAATTTGAATTTTTAAATCTGTTTTTAGCTTTAAATTTCCTGCAAACTTCAATGGGCCTTAACTGGGCCATACGGACTCCGATTTACAAAATTTCGGACTCTATTCTGCGTATTTTTCCGAGACGAACGCAATGACGCAGCCCGTTTCCCCCAATTCTCACATCTGAGATTATTTATTCTGCAATTAGTGAATTTTAGCATTAACTGAAATACGGGGTGTTACAATGACTGATTACAATATGAACTAAAACAATAAACAAAAACTACAAACAACTACAAGAGAATAACAAAAGCATACTAATAGAAAACAATCCTAAGATACCCAGATACACCATATTAATCACCATTTGCTGGTCCTGCTCCAAAAGTTCTCATAGCTCCAAACAAAATCCAAAAAGCATCAATCCTTGAGTTGCCCAGATTATGCTTTACTATATATTCCAATAAAATGAAACACCCTCAAAATCCTCATAACTGTCCAATGTAAATCCTGAAGACTTCAATTCAACACCATGATCCCGCATTTATCATACAGACTGATCTCTCAAATACCATAATCCATAAAGAATACATGTAAACCCAGTAAAATTGATCACGCAAATGAGGGGTCATACATAGGGTTTTTCCTAGTATGCCTCCTAGAATTTTTCAAGTTAGAGCTTAAAGGAAATTCCTCCTCTGGCGTAAATTCAATACCCTCATCTAAGTCATCCCAGAATTTACCCTTAAGTTTTGTGGACATAGAAAAGGGCGTTGAACTCTTGGGGACTGCCGTGGATAATATGGACGGATCTCTAATAGGAAAAGTAAGGCCAGCACCCTTCACCGCAGGAGGAGGCAGTTTAATATTAGATGGAGGATTCAGATGGTTATAAGGAGAAGAATTAGTATAAGAAGATGAAGAACATCCTATAGGATTGATAACAGTGGAAGAGCCAGACGCTTTAGATGCTTGAGATGCTTTGGATGCTTTAGTTGCTGAGACTTTCGATCTTACCGCATCATCTCTGTCATTATTAAACAATGTATCTACCCAAAATCTTCAGAATTCTCAAAGTTACCATCCTTTTCCTTTTCCAGATGAGAATCTTTGTCATTCAAAGAACTAGCAACTTCATCATTTCTAACTTTACCATTTACCTTGCCACCAATCTCGCTATTAACTGTATTCACATTATCAGTACCACCAGTATAATTACAATTAGAATCTCCATCTAACCAAACATTGAGTCATTGTTGCTTCTTTAGTTTGGCATCATTGTGCATCACATGTTCTTGCCATTTACTATGAGAAATATTTTTTCCAGCCTTACCTATAATTGGTTCCCAAATATATATCATTTAGCAAGCTCCTAGTTCCTAATGAAAGTCAAATATATATTTGCAGCAATCATTGGAACTGATAAATATTTCAATTATGATAGCGATTGCAATATTTTCTGACTTTTTATTCCAAAATAATATACCTGATCGGTCTCAGACAAATAATCGGGTTTATTGACATAATATAATTTGTCTACTTGATTCCACCCATTCTAAAGGATAAATTTTTGGTCATGTCTATTTACGTACATGTTTGCATTTGTTACCTTCCACTAGAGTCTTCGTTCCTCACTTTGTATTAGTTGTGGTGACATGTGTGTATTTACGTTACTTTTCCTGTCCACAAGCCTTCATTATCTTTCTACTTGATCAACTCATCTGTCAGCACTGCTTCCTTTAAAAGTTGGATGATGTCGCCATGGTCGTTGTTCGTGGGCATCATTGCAATAAGCTTGAACTTATCTTCAAGATATATTCCCAATTAGGTATGGATTTATTGTTCGAATTTAAACCTACTATTTGGATGAACGTTTTCTGAAATAGATCATCACAATTTAATGTATGTGAAATTATCTTATGGTTTATTTGTTTTAAATTGTTTGCATTTGTATACGTAGATAACAAACCTTTTATTCAGGATTAAACATGGTCTACAGACTAAGTGTACACTGTTCATTTTATGAATATTTATCTCAACTTGGGACATTAAGGAAATAAGAACTAAACGTTTAATTGTAGTCCTTTATTTGATTAGTATATGAAAAAAAGACTGCAGCTTAAAAATGTTTTTACGTATTATACAGTTCTTATACCTAAAATTCTTCATTTACTATAAGTAATTGTTATTTTTATATCTGTTTTAAATTCCCGTTTGATTTTTCAATCTCACCTATGAAATTGGGAAACGCTTCACATGAAGATGAAAAACTTGGATTTTTTTTTACTATGGTACAATTATAGTACTGCTTTCATTTTCACAATTTAAATTTCCAAAATAGTAATAAGCCCAGTGTTTGTTAGACCTTTTTACCTGTGTGGACTTATGACGTCAGTCTCCTCCTGTTGACGTTAATCCGGGTATTTGCTCTCTTCTTGCAACATCATTACTTTATGTATGTGTGCATTAACTGACCAAATGGCCTTCAACGATCATCGTTCGCTTTTACAAATATTTGTAAAGATTTTTCCCTTTTGTTATTTCAATTTTTGTAATGGCGCGTTTTGTAAGGTATAATAATTAAGTTATTTAATTATTTAAATAACGAATATATTAAATAAACGATAGTTGAACGTATAATTATAATATAATTAAAATCGAGCGCGTAACGACGAGGCAGTTCGCTGTTTGGCGATTTGAACTTCAACTGAGTATACAGGGTTCGTTTTAAATCGGATCTCTGTGAAACAAGAAACGCGTGGAGCTGGTGGAGTATATCTTTCTAGTGGAAAAGAGAGATCGGGATTTCGTCGTGTGGATTTTGAGTTACGTCCAAATCAAATTATCAGAAATGCAGCGCCCTGACCATAACGATTTAATTATATTTAAATAGGGATTTAAATAGAAATCGACCGTCGATATAACTCTGACGATGTAATATCGATACAGGAATAGTCTAGAGCTGTAGGGCATTACACTGTGAATACAGACGATAATATTTAATTTTAAATATTTAATTTAATTATATTTAAATATATTTATATATTTAAATAGGCTATTTAGAGCTCTGAAAAATAGCCACTTTTGCAAACGAAGTCGAAATTCGACGAAACCAGTTTTGTTGGATCCGCAACATCAAATAGTTGTTAGATTCCCAGTTTCGTGATTTTTAGAGTCAGTGTGTGACCGTAGGGATTTTTAGAGTGTAAAACAGTCGGTATTTTGATAGTTAAAAATACGCTGCGTGAGTATACGGAGTCGGAATTCGGTGAAACCAGTTTCGTTGGATCTGTAATGTCAAATTGTTGCTAGGTTCCAATTTCCGTGATTTTTGAAGTCAGTATGTGGTTGTACCGATTTTTAAAGTGAAAAACAGTCGATAAATTGACCTTTAAAAATACGCTGCGTGAGCATACGGAGTCGGAATTCGACGAAACCAGTTTCGTTGGGACCGTAATGTCGAACTCTAGTTACATGTCCAGCTTGGTGATTTTTGGGTATCATATGTGGTCGCAGTGATTTTTAAGGACCCAAGACGAATAGAAAATCGAATAAATAAAGTAAATAAATCAAAAATAAAATATTCCAACATTTTCCTGGCCAAATTGAAGGCCACGCGACCTCTCTCCTCAGCCACAAAGCTTTCCAACCCAAAACAGTGTATAAATACCGCATAAAACCCAAATCAGAAAAGTTTGGAAAACAGAAAACAATCCATAGCAAAATATATAAATCGAACTACATATATATATGGACTCGCTGCGGGAAGATCTCCGCATTGATGTGTGTTTTGCTGAGTGCGATCTGAGTTCTGGAGCTCGAAAATTGCATAGCGAACTAGGGTTCATTGTCGAGCCATGGTGGGGACGCCATAGAATGTTCTGAGGGCGTCAGTGCGTTCGGTGTAGCAACTAGCTCCTGTTGACGAAGTTGGGTGGAAATCTGGGCATACTGGTGGCGCGAGTTGTCAGTACTCCGTGGGTTTGAGCCGTCGACACAAACATGAAGGATGAACTCGAGTTCCTCAACGTGGGTATCGGATTGAAGAGGACGCGAAGTGGAGTTGTTCGGTGGTGTTGGCTTCGAAGTTCGTGAAGTGATGGAGGTGGGGTGGAGGTTGGAAGTTCGGCAATGGTGTATGGTCTTCCTGAAGCCGTGAGTTCAAATGGGGGAAGAAGCTGTTGACGGGTTCGGGTCTGGGATTGTGATGTTGGGTGGGCCGGAAATTTAAAGAAAGGTGAAAGCCAAATAGGAATTTAAAACCCAAGTTTTTTGTTTTATTTTAATTCAATTATATGTTTAAACTTGTAACCTTTATATCTCGGTCATATGATATCAGATTGACGAACCGTAAGTTGCGTTTGGATCGTATGGACGAGTACTCCACAGTGGAACTGACCGCGAGTCGATTGGAGTTCGTCACAATTTATAGCAAAATAAATTGTCTGAATCAAGCGATGATTATCGTCATTGAAGATGATCGTCAAAGGTGAGCAAAACTCACCAACTCTGAATAGTTCTATTTTTACAGTGTATTCTTAGGACTGTTAATTATTGTATGTTTGACTGTGTGTTGACTATTTGATTGAACTGCTAGTCAGTTAGTAGAGATTTTATATATATGTACATATATATATATATAAACCATCAAATAGTTATATGTTGATTCTGTTTATCAGAATATTATACTGGTGTTGTCTAACATCTGTGGTGCAGGGAAACAGGTTGGAGGAATCCAACTGGATTCCTCAACAGTTATTTTTACTGTGATTTATATATTGTGACATATAATGTGATGTATATAATCCGTTGCGATTATGCGTGTTTGGTCAAATATTCATCGTTGTTAGATGATGTGTTAAAAACCATAAGTTAACCAAAGCGAGTTAGTCGAGTTAAACAAAATATTTGGTTAGGTTAACCAAAGAAAAGTTAGTCGAGTTAAACAAAGTAATTGGTTAGGTTAACCAAAGCAAAGTTAGTCGAGTTAAACAAAGTAATTGGTTAGGTTAACCAAAGCAAAGTTAGTCGAGTTAAACAAAGTAATTAGTTAGGTTAACCAAAGCAAAGTTAGTCGAGTTAAACAAAGTAATTGGTTAAGTTAACCAAAGCAAAGTTAGTCGAGTTAAACAAAGTAATTGGTTAAGTAAATCAAAGCAAGTTAGTCGAGTTAAACAAAGTAATTGGTTAGGTTAACCAAAGCAAGTTTGTAAAGTTAAACTAAGTGATAAATCGATGTGAATTAGTTAAGTTAAACTAAGTGGTTAATCGAAGTAAATTAGTTAAGTTAACTAAGTGGTTAATCGAAGTGAATTAGTTGAGTTAAACTAAGTGAATCGGTTAGAATTAATCAACGTGAATTAGCTAAGTTAAACTAAGTGGATTTGTTCAGTTAATCAAGATGAGTTAACCAGTTAGGTTAAACCAGTAGTGTGACGGTCCGCCCCGCACCAACCGACACTTACTCCAATTGTGCGCTGTACACATGTCCAGTTAGCACGGAACGGTCGCCAAAGAAAGGAAAGAAAGAAGATGAACCAAACAAAGAACCTGTAATATGTCTCACAGCGCATGGAATAAAATATAATAATAACATACTTAACATAAACAGGCGAGACAGTGCATAAGCTGAAAACTTGAACTAACATCATCAGAGGAGCGGAAAAACAAATACAGCTTATTACAACTTCAAAATACTGTCTCTAAGATAAACAAAATAGGTATGCTACTAATGCCCAAAGTAGATACCGATCACGACACAGGGAGAATAACTATATATCATACGTGGAGCCTCCTGCTCGTCTTCAGTCCATCTACCAAGCTCACTACCAGCTATCTCTGTCTCTAGTCTGCTCTTGTGAGCACCCAGAGTAATAAGAAGAAACATAAAACTCTGGGTCAGACATCAGTCTGGTATGAGTGGTAGCAAACATAAACAGAATAATAACAGGTATACTAAACCATACCTGAACCTGGACCTGCAACCAAAGAGTTAGTACTACACAGTACAATACTCTAGGAGGTCCCTAACATATGGTGTGTAAGTATACGGGGGTGGGGATGTGTATGTCAAACAATCAAGCATAGCAACCATCCTCACATCTCTCACTCAGTGCGTAAAGCATACGATATCCACTTTTTTCAATCACTAGTGCACTTTACTAGAATGACAGAACTCGACTTTGTACGACTATGCCCATTGCTACCACCAAACCCCAGGGATCACGCCAAGACATATCCATGACCCCAAATACATTGGCAGGTAGCTCCCTAGTCGCACCACATCCAAAGCCCGAGTTTGTCCGTCTACCTCCAACACCTAGTGATCCAAAGTCATAGACATCGACAACTCCTTAGCACACGTCCCGCAGCAAAGTCCAATCACGAAGTGAACTCATTTGGGCCCCGCATAGACCCTGAGCTCGAACTTCCACTTGAACTACCTTTGCATTTCGGGTTATGGGTCTCCATTGGATCGGATCGGCCTTCTTCCATCATTCGGATCGGTTCGCTGTAGCACACCAATTATCCAAGCGTATTGGTTCGGTTCGGGTATTTCTCGCCACGTCGGATCGGATCGTGTCGCGCCAGATGGATCGGATCGCATGCATAACTATATGCCCACGCGTATCAGCTCGGATCGGTAGTTATCACTCCAGGCGGGTCGGGTCGGAGTCTTCAATCACCAAGCCTTGGATCGCGACTTCTCGGATCGGGTCGGAGTGAATACTTCAAGCGGATCGGTTCGTGCTTCACATTCGGGTCTTCATGCGAGAGTTCGGTCCGTGGCGCTAACTTCTGGCGGAACGGTTCGTGAAGGACGAGGCGGGTTGGTTCGTGACGTCTTCAAACGGTTCGTGACCTCTACCCCGATCCGATCCGGTTCCTGCACTTAAAACCTGCAACTTTCCAGCACTGTTTATACGCCTCTCGACGGCGTTTTCGACCATTCTAACTATTGAAATCAATCACAAAGCATGTCATAGAGTTATAGCAACACATACAAGTGACCTCAAACACCAAAACAACAATATGACATGGTAAAATGGATCAAACATGCCCAAAACCCCATATTTTCCCTTAAGCATATGTGAGCATAACTAATGACATGATTAGCAAAACTTAACCAAATTAACCCAAACTCATATCAGAGGTCTAAAACATTATTTAAGATTTTATAAACGTTTTTCCAGAATTTATTTTCGTTTAAAAATACTAATTAGCACTAATCACCCCACATAATCATAATTAGTGCAAAAAGCAAGCTAATCACTCACCTTAGCCACAAATAAAACAAGATCTGAAATAAATCTCTGATTTGGTGAAGATAACAAGGTGTTGTAGCAGCTCTAATCCCGATTTGGTGTTGATTTGCCTTGATTTGTTGTTGCTAATCTCTTTTATTCAAGTTTGGAGTGGTTTGGAGTGATTTAGAGGTTGGAGGCCATTAATAGGGTTCTATGAAATGAAGTGGTGGCTGGAAAAATGACTAAAAGGATGTTTTCTAACCCTAATCAGCCCTTATATAGCCCCAATCCCGAAATCCCCTTATGGGCCCAATTGCTAACTACCCGGTTTAGCCCAATTATGCAGTTTTTCTACTTCTGAAACTTAATTCAGCCCTACAGCCCAAACGGTAAGTCCGTTTTCCACATGTGACCACTCAACGGAATGGTAAACCATCATTCGAAGCCAATGGAAGTGGTTTCAGGTCAAAATTCTTTCCCAATCAAAAGTTATGGCCAAAACAAACTCAGCTAGGGGCAAAACAGTCATTTAAAAATCGACAAAAATTATGAACATGGTAAATTACCCCAATAGTCGTTTCCCAACTCTACATGACCATACGACTTAGTATAAGAAGAAATAAATATTCTACGATCCTCCGATGCGTAGAATGCGGGTCGTTACATTCTTCCCCCCTTAAGAAATTTCGTCCCCGAAATTCCTTAATCAAAACACACAAAGAATCCCGCATGCCTATCAGCCATAAAACAACAATAAAACATGCAAAACAAGCAAAACAAGTCTATCCTAGCATGCAGAAATAACTAAATCGTAAAGAAAAATCTTACCAGGAAAAGAGTTCTGGATGCGTCTTCCTAATTCTCTCCTCTGCCTCCCAAGTACAGTCATTCTCGTTCTCGCCCCACTGAACCTTGACTAGCTTCACCGCCTTCCTTCGAAGTTGCCTCGTATCATTTCCAACAATACGAGTCGGCTTGCGGCTACCAACCGCCTCGGGTTCTACTTCGAAGTTCTCTAACTGATCTGGTGAAATAGTCATATCTGGGTCGTGTACGAACTTCCTTAACTGGGAAACATGAAACACGTTGTGAACTCCCACCATCTTCTCTGGTAAGTCAACTCTATACGCCAAATTCCCAATTTCCTTGAGAACTTGGAAAGGACCCACAAATCTTGGTGCTAACTTGCCTCTCCTTCCAAACCGAATCACGCTCTTCAACGGAGAAATTTTGACAAACACCAAGTCACCCACGGAGAACTTCAAGTCTCTCCTCCTCTTATTAGCATAACTCTTCTGCCTATCTTGAGCAGCCTTCATTCGTTGTTGAATAATCTTAATCTTATCCGAAGTTTCTCTTATTCCATCTGGTCCAAGCACGAACTTCTCATCGGTCTCTATCCAACATGATGGTGAATTGCACGGTCTCCCGTACAAAGCTTCATATGGAGCCATACCAATACTGGACTAGTAACTATTATTATATGCAAACTCTACTAGATGCAAATGGTCATCCCATGCTCCACCAAAATCCAATATACAAGCCCTCAAGAGATCTTCCAATATTCGATTCACCCTCTCTGTCTGTCCGTCGGTTTGGGGATGATATGCGGTACTGAGATGTAATTCTGCTCCTAAAGTTTCTTGTAAGCTCTTCCAAAATCCACTAGTAAACAAGGGATCTCGGTCACTAACAATGCCTTTGGGTACTCCATGAAATCTCACTACCCACTTCATATATAGTTGTGCTAACTTAGCTGCAGTTCTGTTCGACTTAACTGGTATAAATCTTGCACTCTTGGTCAGTCGATCCACAATTACCCAGATGCTATCATATCCCGATCTAGTCCTTGGCAAACCATCAATGAAATCCATTGATACTTGTTCCCATTTCCATTCGGGTATTTCTAATGGTTGTAAAAACCCACTAGGCTTCTTTTGCTCGGCTTTAACTAGCTGGAAATTCATGCACTTGGATATAAACTTCCCAACGTCTCTTTTCATCCCTTCCCAGTAGTAGGTCTGCTTCATGTCTCGATACATCTTGTTACCACCGGGGTGTATAGTCAGTTTTAAGTGATGACATTCTCTAAGCACTTCATCCCTCAAGCCATTGACATTGGGTACTACAAGTCTTCCATTCTTTCGGAGCCACCCTTCTCGATCAAGCCCATACAAGTTCGTATCTACTTCATTTCCCATCTCTAGCTTGGAAATGATTTCCAATAGGTTAGGATCGTTCCTTTGATTGGAACCAATCCGCTCAATCAAAGTGGGTCTGATCGTCAAACTGGCTAACATCTCTGGGTCCAATTCGCACTTGGGTCTGAAATCATATCCCGCGATATATTCCAGTTGCTTCCATTCAAGAAACATAGCTCCTAGGCTAGCATGTCTCCTACTCAAGGCATCAGCTACCGCATTGCCCTTTCCTGGTGTGTATGCGATATCAAAATCATAAGAAGCCAAAAGCTCTAACCATCTTTGCTGACGAAGATTCAGATCTTTCTGAGAGAAAAGATACTTTAACGATTTATGATCGGTAAACAACTCGAATCTTTACCCCAAGAGATAATGTCTTCACATCTTCAGTGAAAATACAATCGCCGCTAATTCCAAATCATGGATAGGATACCTTTTCTCATGCGGCTTTAGTTGCCGACTAGCATAAGCTACTACCCTACCTCCTTGCATCAATACAGCACCTAGCCCGGTACCACAGGCATCCGTGTATACCATCATCTCTTCATTCCCTTTTGGAATGACTAACACTGGCGCACGCGTCAATTTTTCCTTTAGACTCTTGAATGCATTTTCACACACTCCGTCCCAGACGAAGGCTTGATTCTTCTTAGTCAACTGAGTCAACGGTGCCGCTGTCTTGGAGAAATCTTGGATGAACTTACGATAATATCCAGCCAATCCCAAGAAACTCCTTACGTCTGTTGCATTCTTGGGCGTAGACCAATCTTTTACCGTAGCCACCTTTGCAGGGTCCACGGCAATTCCATTCTCTGAAACAACATGGCCCAAGAATCTCACTTCCCTCCTCCAGAAGTGACACTTAGAGAACTTTGCTTTCAATTGGTGCTTTCTCAACACCTCTAACACTATTCTCAAATGTTTCTTGTGTTCCTCCTCGGTCCTTGAGTAAACAAGAATATCGTCCACGAACACAAGAACAAACTTGTTCAATTGATCTCTGAATACCCTATTCATAAGATCCACGAAGTATGCTGGTGCATTGGTCAACCCAAACGGCATGACCAACCACTCATAAAATCCAGACGGCGTTCTAAATGCCGTTTTAGCTATACTATCTGCTGATACTCGAAGTTGATGAAATCCGGTCGCGAGGTCTAGCTGGGAGAACACTCTTGCTCCTTCCAATTGATCAAACAAATCATCTATCCTTGGAAGAGGATACTTATTCTTCCTTGTCACCTTATTCAACTCGCGATAGTCCACGCACAAACGAAGGGAACCATCTGCCTTAGTGGCAAACACAACTGGTGCTCCCCACTCGGAAACACTTCTTCTTATAAATCCCTTCTTCAAAAGATCGCTTACTTGCACCTCGAGCTCTCGCTGTTCTCGTGGTGCCATACGATGAAGTGGCATCACTACAGGTCTGGCATCTTTCACTAAATCAATACGGAACTCAATCTCTCGGTGTGGTGGAAGTCCGGTCACTTCCTCGAAGATATCCGGGTACTGGCCAACCACGGGCACAACTGACAACTCATCATGCGGGATGTCGAGGGAATTTACAAAACTAGCCATTACCCCATCACTGGGTAGACTACCCAACACTACCCTCCGCCCATCATCCGCTCTAACTGTCACCAAAAAGCCCTCACAGTCTACCACCACCCCGTATCTTTGGAGCCAATCGACTCCCAAAATAATGCCATACCCAGTAAAGCCCAAAACAAAGCAATCACAAACAAACATACATCCATGACTTGATAAGACCACATTACGACAGATCATACTAAGGTTTGTTGAACCACCAATCGGGTTCGTCACAGCTAATGGTCTATCGACTAGCTCGGGTTCCAATCCCAACCTATCTACCAGGTCACTAGATATGAAGGAATGGGAAGCCCCAGTATCAAACAAAACTCTAACAAGAAGATCATAAATGGAAAGCATACCTTGAATGACGACTCCCTTTCCTTTCTCCGCCGCAGTTGGGGCATTCGACGAAGAAGGAACAGCATTGATGGCATATGCTTTCACAATCTGATTCTCTTTCAAAGGTTGCGGACACTTGTCTTTAAAATGTCCCTCTTGGCCACAGTTATAGCACTTCTTTCCCACTACCTTGGCCCTACATTCCCTTGCATAATGGCCCTTTTTCCCACACTTGAAGCACTCAGCATCCTTCCTGCTTTTCTTTTGGCCATCCTTAGCTTGGTTCTGCTTCCTCTTGTTCTGGGAGTTATTCTTGCCTCCACCGCTTGCTTGCGGCTTTGGCCCTTCTGCAGGTGCAGCAACTACCTCAGTCTTCGGCTTAGGGCAAAGACTTTCTGACCTCAAAGCTTTCCCCACAATCGACTCAAACGTCTCATCGATGTGGTTAATCAGCCTCTCTCCTAAGTATTCATCCAAACCAGTGATGAACTTCTCATTCTTCTTTTCGGGAGTATTGATAAGAGATAACCCATACTTCAACAAAGTGTCGAACTCAGCAACATAATCCGATACTGCCCTCCCATTCTGCTTAAGCTCCAAGAACTTCCTGAACAATTCATACTTCTGTGCAGCTGGGATATACTTGTCGCTAAAGCGAGCTTTAAACTGATCCCAAGTTACTTGATCTTCTGGTGTGGCTGCCCTAATAGCATTCCACCAATTCATCGCTCGTCCTTGCAGCTGACGAGACGCAAGCCTTCTCTTCATCGCATCCTCGATACCCAAATCGTCGAAGATACGGTCGCAACTATCCAACCAATCTTGAACATCCGTGGCCGACTCTGTTCCGTGAAACGGCTTTCCACCAAGATTAGTGTAATCCTTACTCAACTTGGCGAAATCGACCCTAGGCGCTTGCACCGCTGCACCTCCAACATTGGCAACATTAGGAGCCTCCCTCTGAATATCCACAAGCTTCTCTCTCATGAGGTTGGTAAACATAGCCCTCATGTCAGGGGGATTCCCATTATTAGCCCCTCTACCAGCACCTCTTCCTCGGCTCATCGTCAAATCTGTTTAAGAGAAAACGATTAACCATCTCCACAGTGGTGCTAGTGCAGTGCAATGCGACTTCACTCTTAAACATACTAATACTATATATAGATATAGCTTTTGAAAACCAAAATAATCACAAATACGCGCTCTCATATACGTACTACCTCTCCCTAGTGTCTTTCCCTAGGTGAATTACGCAACCTAGAGCTCTGATACCAAATGTGACGGTCCGCCCCGCACCAACCGACACTTACTCCAATTGTGCGCTGTACACATGTCCAGTTAGCACGGAACGGTCGCCAAAGAAAGGAAAGAAAGAAGATGAACCAAACAAAGAACCTGTAATATGTCTCACAGCGCATGGAATAAAATATAATAATAACATACTTAACATAAACAGGCGAGACAGTGCATAAGCTGAAAACTTGAACTAACTTCATCAGAGTAGCGGAAAAACAAATACAGCTTATTACAACTTCAAAATACTGTCTCTAAGATAAACAAAATAGGTATGCTACTAATGCCCAAAGTAGATACCGATCACGACACAGGGAGAATAACTATATATCATACGTGGAGCCTCCTGCTCGTCTTTAGTCCATCTACCAAGCGCACTACCAGCTATCCCTGTCTCTAGTCTGCTCGTGTGAGCACCCAGAGTAATAAGAAGAAACATAAAACTCTGGGTCCGACATCAGTCTGGTATGAGTGGTAGCAAACATAAACAGAATAATAACAGGTATACTAAACCATACCTGAACCTGGACCTGCAACCAAAGAGTTAGTACTACACAGTACAATACTCTAGGATGTCCCTAACATATGGTGTGTAAGTATACGGGGGTGGGGATGTGTATGTCAAACAATCAAGCATAGCAACCATCCTCACATCTCTCACTCAGTGCGTAAAGCATACGATATCCACTTTTTTCAATCACTAGTGCACTTTACTAGAATGACAGAACTCGACTTTGTATGACTATGCCCATTGCTACCACCAAACCCCAGGGATCACGCCAAGACATATCCATGACCCCAAATACATTGGCAGGTAGCTCCCTAGTCGCACCACATCCAAAGCCCGAGTTTGTCCGTCTACCTCCAACACCTAGTGATCCAAAGTCATAGACATCGACAACTCCTTAGCACACGTCCCGCAGCAAAGTCCAATCACGAAGTGAACTCATTTGGGCCCCGCATAGACCCTGAGCTCGAACTTCCACTTGAACTACCTTTGCATTTCGGGTTATGGGTCTCCATTGGATCGGATCGGCCTTCTTCCATCATTCGGATCGGTTCGCTGTAGCACACCAATTATCCAAGCGTATTGGTTCGGTTCAGGTATTTCTCCCCACGTCGGATCGTGTCGCGCCAGATGGATCGGATCGCATGCATCACTATATGCCCACGCGTATCAGCTCGGATCGGTAGTTATCACTCCAGGCGGGTCGGGTCAGAGTCTTCAATCACCAAGCCTTGGATCGCGACTTCTCAGATCGGGTCGGAGTGAATACTTCAAGCGGATCGGTTCGTGCTTCACATTCGGGTCTTCATGTGAGAGTTCGGTCCGTGGCGCTAACTTCTGGCGGAACGGTTCGTGAAGGACGAGGCGGGTTGGTTCGTGACGTCTTCAAACGGTTCGTGACCTCTACCCCGATCCGATCCGGTTCCTGCACTTAAAACCTGCAACTTTCCAGCACTGTTTATACGCCTCTCGACGGCGTTTTCGACAATTCTAACTATTGAAATCAATCACAAAGCATGTCATAGAGTCATAGCAACACATACAAGTGACCTCAAACACCAAAACAACAATGTGACATGGTAAAATGGATCAAACATGCCCAAAACCCCATATTTTCCCTTAAGCATATGTGAGCATAACTAATGACATGATTAGCAAAACTTAACCAAATTAACCCAAACTCATATCAGAGGTCTAAAACATTATTTAAGATTTTATAAACGTTTTTCCAGAATTTATTTTCGTTTAAAAATACTAATTAGCACTAATCACCCCACATAATCATAATTAGTGCAAAAAGCAAGCTAATCACTCACCTTAGCCACAAATAAAACAAGATCTGAAATAAATCTCTGATTTGGTGAAGATAACAAGGTGTTGTAGCAGCTCTAATCCCGATTTGGTGTTGATTTGCCTTGATTTGTTGTTGCTAATCTCTTTTCTTCAAGTTTGGAGTGGTTTGGAGTGATTTAGAGGTTGGAGGCCATTAATAGGGTTCTATGAAATGAAGTGGTGGCTGGAAAAATGACTAAAAGGATGTTTTCTAACCCTAATCAGCCCTTATATAGCCCCAATCCCGAAATCCCCTTATAGGCCCAATTGCTAACTACCCGGTTTAGCCCAATTATGCAGTTTTTCTACTTTTGAAATTTAATTCAGCCCTACAGCCCAAACGGTAAGTCCGTTTTCCACATATGACCACTCTACGGAAAGGTAAACCATCATTCGAAGCCAATGGAAGTGGTTTCAGGTCAAAATTCTTGTCCAATCAAAAGTTATGGCCAAAACAAACTCAGCTAGGGGCAAAACAGTCATTTAAAAATCGGCAAAAATTATGAACATGGTAAATTACCCCAATAGTCGTTTCCCAACTCTACATGACCATACGACTTAGTATGAAGAAGAAATAAATATTCTACGATCCTCCGATGCGTAGAATACGGGTCGTTACAAGTAGAGTTAACCAGTTGAGTTAACCAGTAAGAGTTAACCAGTTAAGTTAAACCAGTTGAGTTGACCAATTAGAGTTAACCAGTTAGAGTTAATCTGTTAGAGTTAACCAGTTGAGTTAACTAGTTGAGTTGACCAGTTAGAGTTAACCAGTTAGAGTTGACCAGTTAGAGTTGACCAGTTAGAGTTGATCAGTTAGAGTTATCCAAGTAGAGTTAATCGAGTAGAGTTGTCGAATATCACTTATCCGAAGTAGAGTTATCGAATATAGTGTATTCGAGAGAAGAGTAATCGAATATAGTTTATTCGAGTGGAGAAATCAAATGTTATTCATTTGAGAAGAGTTATCGAATATAGTTTATTCGAGTGGAGAAATCAAATGGTATTCATTTGAGAAGAGTTATCGAATATAGTTTATTCGAGTGGAGAAATCAAATGTTATTCATTTGAGAAGAGTTATCGAATATAGTTTATTCGAGTGGAGAAATCATATCTTATTCATTTGAGAAGAGTTATCGAATATAGTTTATTCGAGTCGAGAAATCAAATGCTATTCATTTGAGAAGAGTTATCGAATATAGTTTATTCGAGTGGAGACATCAAATGTTATTCATTTGAGAAGAGTTATCGAATATAGTTTATTCGAGTGGAGAAATCAAATGTTATTCATTTGAGAAGAGTTATCGAATATTATTTATTCGAAGAGTAGTTATCGAATATTGGTTATTCGAAGTTAGTTAATCCAAAGGAGTTATTCGAAGTTAGTTAATCCAAAGGAGTTA
The DNA here is from genome assembly GCA_030737875.1 of Allium sativum. Classification (NCBI taxonomy): domain Eukaryota; kingdom Viridiplantae; phylum Streptophyta; class Magnoliopsida; order Asparagales; family Amaryllidaceae; genus Allium; species Allium sativum. Next base: position 9,983,930 of record CM060912.1, read on the forward strand.
TTCGAAGTTAGTTAATCCAAAGGAGTTATTCGAAGTTATTTAATCCGAAGGAGTTAGTCGAAGAGTTAATCCAAAGGAGTTATTCGAAGTTAGTTAATCCAAAGGAGTTATTCGAAGTTAGTTAATCCAAAGGAGTTATTCGAAGTTAGTTAATCCAAAGGAGTTAGTCGAAGAGTTAATCCAAAGGAGTTATTCGAAGTTAGTTAATCCGAAGGAGATAGTCGAAGAGTTAATCCAAAGGAGTTATTCGAAGTTAGTTAATGCAAAGGAGTTATTCGAAGTTAGTTAATCCAAAGGAGTTAGTCGAAGAGTTAATCCAAAGGAGTTATTCGAAGTTAGTTAATCCAAAGGAGTTAGTCGAAGAGTTAATCCAAAGGAGTTATTCGAAGTTAGTTAATCCGAAGGAGCTAGTCGAAGAGTTAATCCAAAGGAGTTATTCGAAGTTAGTTAATCCAAAGGAGTTAGTCGAAGAGTTAATCCAAAGGAGTTATTCGAAGTTAGTTAATCCAAATGAGTTAGTCGAAGAGTTAATCCAAAGGAGTTATTCGAAGTTAGTTAATCCGAAGGAGTTAGTCGAAGAAGTAATCCAAAGGAGTTGTTCGAAGTTAGTTAATCCAAAGGAGTTATTCGAAGTTAGTTAATCCGAAGGAGTTAGTCGAAGAGTTAATCCAAAGGAATTATTCGAAGAGTTAATCCAAAGGAATTAGTCGAAGAGTTAATCGAATATAGTTATTCGAAAGAAAGTGTTAATCGAATATAGTTTATTCGAGTAAAGTTAAAAGAGTTAATCGAATATAATTTATTCGAGTAGAGTTAGAGAAGTTAATCGAATATAGTTATTCGAATAGTGTTGGAGGAGATATCGAATATAGTTTATTCGATAGGAGTTAAGTGAATAGGGTTAATCAAATAGAGTTAAGCAAATAGAGTTAATCCAATAGGGTCAGTCCACTAGGGTTAATTGGAAAGAGTAAATCGAATATAGTTATTCGACAGAAAGGTTAAGTAAGGAAGTTAGTTAAAGGAATTTAAAGCGAACTTTACCTATTTTCAAGGTTAGAAGTGTTGTTCAGTTAAGGTCTGAGAGGTAGTTCTACCCCAACTTGATTGGCTTCGTTTTAACTAAGGAATGGTTAAAGTTTGGCAGTAAAGAGGAGTTAAGTGAAATGTGTAATTTAGGGAAATGGTTTAAGTGGGTATAACGATGTTTTAGCTAAACATCTGCTTAATCCAAACGTAAGAGTTTTGGAAACGTTTTCCAAAGAAGAATAAGAATTTGTTTTCTAATATAGAAAACAAGAGATGGAAATGTTTTCCAGTGTTAATAAATATATTTTCTAAACATTAGAAAATAGCAAATGTCGAATATAGGGAAACAGGAGATGTGAAATGAACAAAAGAGATATATGTTAAAAGATGTTTGTTCGATATAATTTCCATCTGGAAATAATATCGTTGTTTGCACACTTGTTTTTCTTTGATAGTTAACTCACAGACTATCGAAGTTTTTACCATTTTAACGTTGTTAATATGGAGAGACCGGTTGGATTATTATCTAAAGAACCACTCTGTATTGGCATAAGCATTGCGAATCATTTATGCCAAAGATAATTGAAGACGGAGTAAAGTGCAAGGGCTGTTGTATAAGTCTTAGATAACAAGTGACTAAGATGGATATACTGAATAGTGCCTTCGGTTTGTCCAGTCCCAGGACAACGTATATGGAAGAAGGTTTGACAGAGTATATCCAATGGATCGCGTAAGTTGATCTGTTCAAACGTATTCACGTTTGGTGGCGGAGGAATTCGTTTCTCTTAGCTGTATACCCGTGTTATTTTTGGATAAGTCAATTTGTGTTTTGGCGGGTATGACGATGTGGCATTCAAAGTGAATGGTGATCAGAGGTTCTGAAGATAGACGTAGCTTCTAGCCTCACACCAGGAAGTAACAAAAGTTTGGCTAGGCAGCATGGCTAGTTGGGTCATTCCCAAGCAGGGTGTATTGTCACCGATCTAGGGAATATTCATATTTATACTTCTTTTTGATTCTGTATCTTTGGATGACGGTTTGATGGCCTATAACCGTGGTGGCAATATATTCGCGACACTCAAGCTAAATGAGTGAGCGGTCATGTGTGGCCGGGTTGCAAGACGTTCTTGTTGAACCTGCAGTGTATCACCTCTAGAGTACACTGATCAGAAGGTGCTCCCATACCTTGTCTGTTGGACTCCATTCTCCGTTAAGCGCCCTGCGATTTATGATTTTTACTATGTATGTAGAACGTGAGATGCAAGCGTTTCTGCTAGATTGATACCTATTTGTACTTAGACATTATTATAATATCAAAATGATATTGCTTGTCAAAGTTGTTTAGATACTCATAAGGAAAAACCCGTACCGTATTCACGGCGTGGTCTTATGAGATATCATATACCTGTTTTAAACTATTTTACTCACACCAGTCCCATGACTGACCCGGAGTTTACTTTGTTGTTTTCCCTAAACTCATGGGTTCCTAAATTTGTACGGGCAGTCAAGTAGTCGGGATTTACAGATACACTTGGAGAGCTTGGAGTAGGAGGCTTCAAGATCATAAAGCTATAGTTATTTCCGCTGTGTTGTAAGTGTTGTACTCTGATAAGTGCTATTGTATACATAACTGTTGTATTTCAAAGTTATGTTATATATTATATGTTATTCGTTCCGCTGCGAGATTCGTGTTACTCTGATTCTGATGTTCTTCTTCTTCTTCTTCTATTCTATTAGTTCTATCTTTTCTTTCTCACCTTCTAATTTCTTTCATTAACAACCGGGATTTTTCGATGTTTGGTTAGTCGTCGTCGTGTTTATGGCGATAACCAAAGTCGCGAAAATTCGGGCCGTTACAGTTGGTATCAGAGCCAGGTTTAGAATTACTTGGCTCTGTGGCGTGACTCGGTAGAGATAGGGTTAGTAATACCCTAGACTGAGATTGAGTGTATATATACGAGTGCGTATTTGTATTTGATATAAAAATTTGTTTTATATTGTGGAGATTCATTGGCTGAGTTGTTTATGAGTTCTGGTCGATCAGTTTGATCCACTGTATCGGTAGGAGTTAATAAACACTCGAATACGATGGGTCGTCACGATATGTTTTGAAAGAGGGTAAGTGAATTTAACTTTACCCAAAGTATATTTTGATATAGAGGTATATATATATATCAAAATTTTAATATATTAGATATATTGGTTGTTATTATAATCGAGTAAGATTATAAATTAAATGGTTATATATATAACCAATAAGAATTCCTATAAGTAAAATACGTGAAATCATAGGAAGTAAATCTGAATTTAAATCAGAATTTGGAATTAAAATAAGGAAATTTTAAGTTCCTGGGAGATTTTGAAAATGTTTTCCAATTTGAAATAAATATAGTATTGAACCCACCTGGATGACTGGAAAATAATTCCGAGGATGGATCGATACATCGTCGGTGTGATTTTCGAGTTTCTAAGTGGTGGATTACTACCAAGGGTTTTGTTTTCAAATTGTGTTGAGGAAACAAGTTGTTTAGAAATTCAAAGGTTTTGAATTGGTGTTATGGTTTGAAATTGATTTGAAATAAACCCAGGAATTTTGAATGCTGGAATTAAAAATTTAACTAATAAAGTTAAATGGATTGAGAAGATATAAGTGAATAAATACATTGGAATTTAAACTAGAACCAAGTTAAATAAATCGGGATTTGGTTAGAGAATAATCTGGATTGGGATTAAGTTGATGGGTTAAGAATTTGAGATTTGATATTGGAAATTGATTGGGAAATTGATTGGAGTGATATGGGTATATGTTGAATGGATAACAGGTGAAAGTGATAAAGTTGATATGCCCAACAAAAAAGGTACAAGTTTATATTTCTAATTGGAGACAAGATTTATGAGCCGATTTGGCAAGCCGCTTGGCCGTTTGATTTTCTTTTGGGTTGAAGAAGGCCCAGAGAGGCGAGTTGGAGTTTGAGTTATTGACCAGTACAAAGGAGGTGCTGGCGAAATTTTTCGAAAATTCCAGGCGTTAGAACATTCTCATGATTTATGGAAATTCAGTTAGGCAGAATGAATTAATAATTTAATTGAAAATTTAATGGTTCAGTTGAAACTGGAGTTGAGAAGTAAACTAAAAGATATTTGAATCTAGTTAGTAAAGTTGGTAGCATTTTCCTAGCTTAGCAATTTCGAGGACGAAATTATTTTAAGGGGGGAAGTCTGTAATGGCGCGTTTTGTAAGGTATAATAATTAAGTTATTTAATTATTTAAATAACGAATATATTAAATAAATGATAGTTGAACGTATAATTATAATATAATTAAAATCGAGCGCGTAACGACGAGGCAGTTCGCTGTTTGGCGATTTGAACTTCAACTGAGTATACAGGGTACGTTTTAAATCGGATCTCTGTGAAACAAGAAACGTGTGGAGCTGGTGGAGTATATCTTTCTAGTGGAAGAGAGAGATCGGGATTTAGTCATGTGGATTTTGAGTTACGTCCAAATCAAATTATCAAAAATGCAGCGCCCTGACCATAACGATTTAATTATATTTAAATAGGGAATTAAATAGAAATCGACCGTCGATATAACTCTGACGATGTAATATCGAGTTGGAAATACATACAGGAATAGTCTAGAGCTGTACGGCATTACACTGTGAATACAGACGATAATATTTAATTTTAAATATTTAATTTAATTATATTTAAATATATTTATATATTTAAATAGGCTATTTAGAGCTTTGAAAAATAGCCACTTTTGCAAACGAAGTCGAAATTCGACGAAACCAGTTTTGTTGGATCCGCAACATCAAATAGTTGTTAGATTCCCAGTTTCGTGATTTTTAGAGTCAGTGTGTGACCGTAGGGATTTTTAGAGTGTAAAACAGTCGGTATTTTGACAGTTAAAAATACGCTACGTGAGTATACGGAGTCGGAATTCGGTGAAACCAGTTTCGTTGGATCCGTAATGTCAAATTGTTTCTAGGTTCCAATTTCCGTGATTTTTGAAGTCAGTATGTGGTTGTACCGATTTTTAAAGTGAAAAACAATCGATAAATTGACCTTTAAAAATACGCTGCGTGAGCATACGGAGTCGGAATTCGACGAAACCAGTTTCGTTGGGACCGTAATGTCGAACTCTAGTTACATGTCCAGCTTGGTGATTTTTGGGTATCGTATGTGGTCGCAGTGATTTTTAAGGACCCAAGACGAACAGAAAATAGAATAAATAAAATAAATAAATAAATCAAAAATAAAATATTCCAACATTTTTCCTGGCCAAATTGAAGGCCACGCGACCTCTCTCCTCAGCCACAAAGCTAACAACCCAAAACAGTGTATAAATACCGCATAAAACCCAAATCAGAAAAGTTTGTAAAATAGAAAACAATCCATAGCAAAATATATAAATCGAACTACATATATATATGGATTCGCTGCGGGAAGATCTCCGCATTGATGTGTGTTTTTCTGAGTGCGATCTGAGTTCTGGAGCTCGAAAATTGCATAGCGAATTAGGGTTCATTGTCGAGCCATGGTGGGGACGCCATAGACTGTTCTGAGGGCGTCAGTGCGTTCGGTGTAGCAACTAGCTCCTGTTGACGAAGTTGGGTCGAAATCAGGGCATACTGGTGGCGCGAGTTGTCAGTACTCCATGGGTTTGAGCCGTCGACACAAACAGGAAGGATGAACTCGAGTTCCTCAACGTGGGTACGGGATTGAAGAGGAAGCGACATGGAGTTGTTCGGTGGTGTTGGCTTCGAAGTTCGTGAAGTGATGGAGGTGGGGTGGAGGTTGGAAGTTCGGCAATGGTGTATGGTCTTCCTGAAGCCGTGAGTTCAAATGGGGGAAGAAGCTGTTGACGGGTTCGGGTCTGGGGTTGTGATGTTGGGTGGGCCGGAAATTTAAAGAAAGGTGAAAGCCCAATAGGAATTTAAAACCCAAGTTTTTTGTTTTATTTTAATTCAATTATATGTTTAAACTTGTAACCTTTATATCTCGGTCATACGATATCAGATTGACAAACCGTAAGTTGCGTTGGGATCGTATGGACGAGTACTCCACAATGGAACTGACCGCGAGTCGATTGGAGTCCGTCACAATTTATAGCAAAATAAATTTTCTGAATCAAGCGATGGTTATCGTCATTGATGATGATCGTCAAAGGTGAGTAAAACTCACCAACTCTGAATAGTTCTATTTTTACAGTGTATTCTTAGGACTGTTAATTATTGTCTGTTTGACTGTGTGTTGACTGTTTGATTGAACTGCTAGTCAGTTAGTAGAGATTATATATATATATATGTACATATATATATATATAAACCGTCAAATAGTTATATGTTGATTCTGTTTATCAGAATATTATACTGGTGTTGTCTAACATCTGTGGTGCAGGGAAACAGGTTGGAGGAATCCAACTGGATTCCTCAACAGTTATTTTTACTGTGATTTATATAATCCGTTGTGATTATGCGTGTTTGGACAAATATTCATCATTGTTAGTTGATGTGTTAAAAACCGTAAGTTAACCAAAGCGAGTTAGTCGAGTTAAACAAAATATTTGGTTAGGTTAACCAAAGCAAAGTTAGTCGAGTTAAACAAAGTAATTGGTTAGGTTAACCAAAGCAAAGTTAGTCGAGTTAAACAAAATATTTGGTTAGGTTAACCAAAGCAAAGTTAGTCGAGTTAAACAAAGTAATTGGTTAGGTTAACCAAAGCAAAGTTAGTCGAGTTAAACAAAGTAATTGGTTAAGTTAACCAAAGCAAAGTTAGTCGAGTTAAACAAAGTAATTGGTTAAGTAAATCAAAGCAAGTTAGTCGAGTTAAACAAAGTAATTGGTTAGGTTAACCAAAGCAAGTTAGTTAAGTTAAACTAAGTGATAAATCGATGTGAATTAGTTAAGTTAAACTAAGTGGTTAATCGAAGTAAATTAGTTAAGTTAACTAAGTGGTTAATCGAAGTGAATTAGTTGAGTTAAACTAAGTGAATCGGTTAGAGTTAATCAATGTGAATTAGCTAAGTAAAACTAAGTGGATTTGTTCAGTTAATCAAGACGAGTTAACCAGTTAGGTTAAACCAGTAGAGTTAACCAGTTGAGTTAACCAGTTAGAGTTAACCAGTTAAGTTAAACCAGTTGAGTTGACCAATTAGAGTTAACCAGTTAGAGTTAATCTGTTAGAGTTAACCAGTTGAGTTAACTAGTTGAGTTGACCAGTTAGAGTTGACCAGTTAGAGTTGACTAGTTAGAGTTGATCTGTTAGAGTTATCCAAGTAGACTTAATCGAGTAGAGTTGTCGAATATCACTTATCCGAAGTAGAGTTATCGAATATAGTGTATTCGAGAGAAGAGTAATCGAATATAGTTTATTCGAGTGGAGAAATCAAATGTTATTCATTTGAGAAGAGTTATCGAATATAGTTTATTCGAGTGGAGAAATCAAATGCTATTCATTTGAGAAGAGTTATCGAATATAGTTTATTCGAGTGGAGAAATCAAATGTTATTCATTTGAGAAGAGTTATCGAATATAGTTTATTCGAGTGGAGAAATCAAAAGTTATTCATTTGAGAAGAGTTATCAAATATAGTTTATTCGAGTGGAGAAATCAAATGTTATTCATTTGAGAAGAGTTATCGAATATAGTTTATTCGAGTGGAGAAATCAAATGTTATTCATTTGAGAAGAGTTATCGAATATAGTTTATTCGAGTGGAGAAATCAAATGTTATTCATTTGAGAAGAGTTATCGAATATTATTTATTCGAAGAGTAGTTATCGAATATTGGTTATTCGAAGTTAGTTAATCCAAAGGAGTTATTCGAAGTTAGTTAATCCAAAGGAGTTATTCGAAGTTAGTTAATCCAAAGGAGTTATTCGAAGTTAGTTAATCCAAAGGAGTTATTCGAAGTTAGTTAATCCAAAGGAGTTATTCGAAGTTAGTTAATCCGAAGGAGTTAGTCGAAGAGTTAATCCAAACGAGTTATTCGAAGTTAGTTAATCCAAAGGAGTTATTCGAAGTTAGTTAATCCAAAGGAGTTATTCGAAGTTAGTTAATCCAAAGGAGTTAGTCGAAGAGTTAATCCAAAGGAGTTATTCGAAGTTAGTTAATCCGAAGGAGTTAGTCGAAGAGTTAATCCGAAGGAGTTAGTCGAAGTTAGTTAATCCAAAGGAGTTATTCGAAGTTAGTTAATCCAAAGGAGTTAGTCGAAGAGTTAATCCAAAGGAGTTATTCGAAGTTAGTTAATCCAAAGGAGTTAGTCGAAGAGTTAATCCAAAGGAGTTATTCGAAGTTAGTTAATCCGAAGGAGTTAGTCGAAGAGTTAATCCAAAGGAGTTATTCGAAGTTAGTTAATCCAAAGGAGTTAGTCGAAGAGTTAATCCAAAGGAGTTATTCGAAGTTAGTTAATCCAAAGGAGTTAGTCGAAGAGTTAATCCAAAGGAGTTATTCGAAGTTAGTTAATCCGAAGGAGTTAGTCGAAGAAGTAATCCAAAGGAGTTGTTCGAAGTTAGTTAATCCAAAGGAGTTATTCGAAGTTAGTTAATCCGAAGGAGTTAGTCGAAGAGTTAATCCAAAGGAGTTATTCGAAGAGTTAATCCAAAGGAATTAGTCGAAGAGTTAATCGAATATAGTTATTCGAAAGAAAGTGTTAATCGAATATAGTTTATTCGAGTAAAGTTAAAAGAGTTAATCAAATATAATTTATTCGAGTAGAGTTAGAGAAGTTAATCGAATATAGTTATTCGAATAGTGTTGGAGGAGATATCGAATATAGTTTATTCGATAGGAGTTAAGTGAATAGGGTTAATCAAAAAGAGTTAAGCAAATAGAGTTAATCCAATAGGGTCAGTCCACTAGGGTTAATTGGAAAGAGTAAATCGAATATAGTTATTCGACAGAAAGGTTACGTAAGGAAGTTAGTTAAAGGAATTTAAAGCGAACTTTACCTATTTTCAAGGTTAGAAGTGTTGTTCAGTTAAGGTCTGAGAGGTAGTTCTACCCCAACTTGATTGGCTTCGTTTTAACTAAGGAATGGTTAAAGTTTGGCAGTAAAGAGGAGTTAAGTGAAATGTGTAATTTAGGGAAATGGTTTAAGTGGGTATAACGATGTTTTAGCTAAACATCTGCTTAATCCAAACATAAGAGTTTTGGAAACGTTTTCCAAAGAAGAATAAGAATTTGTTTTCTAATATAGAAAACAAGAGATGGAACTGTTTTCCAGTGTTAATAAATATATTTTCTAAACATTAGAAAATAGCAAATGTCGAATATAGGGAAACAGGAGATGTGAAATGAACCAAAGAGATATATGTTAAAAGATGTTTGTTCGATATAATTTCCATCTGGAAATAATATCGTTGTTTGCACACTTGTTTTTCTTAGATAGTTAACTCACAGACTATCGAAATTTTGACCATTTTAACGTTGTTAATATGGAGAGACCGGTTGGATTATTATCCAAAGAACCACTCTGTATTGGCATAAGCGTTGCGAATCATTTATGCCAAAGATAATTGAAGACGGAGTAAAGTGCAAGGGCTGTTGTATAAGTCTTAGATAACAAGTGACTAAGATGGATATACCGAATAGTGCCTTCGGTTTGTCCAGTCCCAGGACAACGTATATGGAAGAAGGTCTGACAGAGTATATCCAATGGATCGCGTAAGTTGATCTGTTCAAATGTATTCACGTTTGGTGGCGGAGGAATTCGTTTCTCTTAGCTGTATACCTGTGTTATTTGTGGATAAGTCAATTTGTGATTTGGCGGGTATGACGATGTGGCATTCAAAGTGAATGGTGATCAGAGGTTCTGAAGATAGACGTAGCTTCTAGCCTCACACCAGGAAGTAACAAAAGTTGGGCTAGGCGGCATGGCTAGTTGGGTCATTCCCAAGCAGGGTGTATTGTCACCGATCTAGGGAATATTCATATTTATACTTCTTTTTGATTCTGTATCTTCGGATGACGGTTTGATGGCCTATAACCGTGGTGGCAATATATTCGCGACACTCAAGCTAAATGAGTGAGCGGTCATGTGTGGCCGGGTTGCAAGACGTTCTTGTTGAACCTGCAGTGTATCACCTCTAGAGTACACTGATCAGAAGGTGCTACCATACCTTGTCTGTTGGAATCCATTCTCCGTTAAGCGCCCTGCGATTTATGATTTTTACTATGTATGTAGAACGTGAGATGCAAGTGTTTCTGCTAGATTGATACCTATTTGTACTTAGACATTATTATAATATCAAAATGATATTGCTTGTCAAAGTTGTTTAGATACTCATAAGGAAAAACCCGTTCCGTATTCACGGCGTGGTCTTATGAGATATCATATACCTGTTTTAAACTATTTTACTCACACCAGTCCCATGACTGACCCGGAGTTTACTTTGTTGTTTTCCCTAAACTCTTGGGTGCCTATATTTGTACGGGCAGTCAAGTAGTCGGGATTTACAGATACACTTGGAGAGCTTGGAGTAGGAGGCTTCAAGATCATAAAGCTATAGTTATTTCCGCTGTGTTGTAAGTGTTGTACTCTGATAAGTGCTATTGTATACATAACTGTTGTATTTCAAAGTTATGTTATATATTATATGTTATTCGTTCCGCTGCGAGATTCGTGTTACTCTGATTCTGATGTTCTTCTTCTTTTTTCTATTCTATTAGTTCTATGTTTTCTTTCTCACCTTCTAATTTCTTTCATTAACAACCGGGATTTTTCGATGTTTGGTTAGTCGTCGTCGTGTTCATGGCGATAACCAAAGTCGCGAAAATCCGGGCCGTTACAATTTCAAAAATGAATTCCTGGTAGCATGTTTAGTTTTTTTTATTAAACTCCAAACTATAGTGTTTGCTTTTGCAAACAACAAAAATACGTGTTGCATTATTGCCAGTTTTATAACCATAAGACATAATAAAAAAATGTTGATTTTCGAGACCCTTAGAAAGTTATTAAACATAACATGAAGAACTATAATTTGTAATGCTAAATTCGATGTGTAGGTTATAAACTACTACAAATATCTGTGTATCTATACACACACGTACTATAATTTGCAATGCTAAATTTGAGGTGTACTGTAGAAACTGTAAGTCTGCATGTGTCTGCAAACATATAAACATGTGTGATAATAGATCCCAAATCTTAACTTAATTCCTGCTATAAGCTATACAGTTATGATTTACTCTAATTCTTCAAATGCTTGACTGTTTTAGCCTTAATTTCCCTTACGGTTTCCGTATCTTGATTCAAGTAAAATAACATAACATTCATACAGCTTTACTAAACAGAGTAACTTATTTCCTTCACAAATTTGGTTATATTTCAACCAATATTTCATTAAAAAGTATTGAAATAAAAACTAACTGAGATGGATGTTATTACTGTGAGTCTATATAATGGTGTACCTTGCTTTCAGTTTATTTACATTATTTGGATCCATGCGATGCAACGTTCATCTTTTTAGCCATGTTATGCCATTTATTTTTTTACCGATTTATCAAAATTATATAGTTAAGTTAAACATTTTCCAATCTGGCTTTGTTTCAAATTGATCCCGGGTGTGTCTCCACTCATCAGATTTCTTTCTGCATTGTTTTTAGGAGGATTGTCGGCTACTTCATAATATACAATGGAGAAGCTTATATTGTATTCTCATTTTCAATGAAAAATATATTATATAACTTAAAAACGTGTATGTACTACAGGACTAATGTGGTGGTTATGCAACAAAAAGACCTCAGCTTTACTTTTGGATGTTAAGTTGAAGATAAGGTACCATGGACCTGCGCTCTATATAGAATTCATCTTCCATGTACTTCCGCCTGCAATGAACAGGCATTTATCACATAAAGCTGAAATATTATTTGTAATACGATTTCAATTGCTGATTGACTACTGCTTCTAATGTTGATTGTTAGTTCCTCAAAATTTTCCTATATTGCACAACTATATTTACATAAATTAATAATTAGCTTTGTGCCGCTTAATTTTACTGAACTCTTTTTAATTCTAGGGCCTGCTATTTGATATATTTTTTCACCATTTGTCCTTTCTCTGCTCCCCTCTATTATGCACGTCTTGGTTCAATTCCTTTTTCCTTGAATATATTCAATGTTACAGCTTCAGTGATACAACTGAAATATCCCATTACAGCGTATGCAACCTTCAAACCAAAAATTTCCGAATTCATGCACTTCAACTTAGTTCTTTGATCACTTTAATTCAATTATCCATACATAACTTACTTCTTTCACAGCTGCTACACCTAAATATTTCAATTTAAAAATTACTTATATGCTAACATATTAAGTACTACCACATTTTAATTAATAATAATATCATTAGCATGCTATACTTGTTCTTGACTATACTATGTCGACAATAACGACATATATTTTCCACCGTACTCATTTTACCTTTGTTATTAACCTCATACTAATATCAAGTTATGGCATATTGATACATGCAAACTCACGCCGTACAATGTCCACCTTATGTTAATATCAAACCATGATTCAACTACTCCAAATTATTACAAATAGCTTCTTGACAAATTATTACTAGAAAGGTTTCTCAATATAATCACTGCTTCTGTCTTAAAATCATACGTACCCCATGCAAATCTTCATTTAACACCTTTTGCCAGTAAACACTTTTCAATAACATATTTTTTTGGTCCAATTAAGCAAATGACGCCTTTTAAATACGTAAAATTGGTCATATTTTCTTACATGCTTTCCAAATTCACTAAAACTATAAATAGCTATTCTTCCCTACTATAACACGATTTTGTATACTATTTGCTTCAGCCCGTGTGCGAAGCACGGGTTCACACTTGTTTATTAATATAAATGAAATGCATTAACACAACTGTACTTATTACATACGCTCCACACATCTGGCGCTAATGCATACTCTTTTTATAATTATATTTTGGTTTTGATCTTTGTCACATCTAAGTGTTGAAATGATTGTATGATACTATAGAATTAAGCTTATTTACAATTCACTTCGTAAGGTTATTGCATTCCTATGAGAAAATTGTAAATCCCAAAGAGCATTGAAAGCAATGAATATTTTTGTCAGTTCAATTCAAATACTTTTGTTTCATTCATTGGTTTAGTCGAAGTTTCATAGTGTGTATTTTCAATTTTTTAATATGGTTGAATTGCATTCATGTATACAATATACCACTAGCTTTTGAGCATTGTCCAACAGATTACCATTTTCCTTAACCCAAAAATGTTATCATGCCTTACTCCATGTTTCATTCAGCCATACAAATTAGCTTCCTCTCCGATACTCAATTTCTTAGTATGCTCTTTTTCTTGGTCGATTTTTTTTGTAATAACTATTTTAAATTATATAAAATGCTCCGAAAACATGAGGTTGAGCAAGCTAAGGGGAATAATAGCAGTTCATTTTTCTAACTCTAAGTCAGAAAAAGGTGGAATGGAATAACTCATGACAATAGGTGAATACCTTATTGAATTTGAAGTTTTGACTTATTTTATTTTATATTTAGTATACGTGCTTAATTCATTTTTCAGTTTGTGAAATGATTTCGTTGTTTTCTTCAGAGAGGTTCTATATAAAAAAACTTCTTGACATCTAGTTTGAAGTCATTTCAAGATTAGCAGGTGGGAAGTCCAATTTGTATTATTTTGTTTATAGGAATGTCCATATTTAGATAAACTGCCAAATTTACAAATATGTACAATGATTCATTCACTTTAAAGAAGGAGCCAATGTTGCTAAATTGCATATTCCCCTCCTCTTCATTTGTACCTTTTAATGTTATAATTGAAATTCTGATCATTTTGCATTTAAAATAATTGTTTGTTGTATATGATGATAGCACAGGTCAAATCAGTGTGACAAAAAAAATTGCAACACCAATTCTTACACCTTCGCCAGTGGCAACTGTCTCCACCTAACTACAAGGGTATGCTTTTATTTTTTTTGTTCCTCTTTTACTTGGTTTCAATGGTATGTGAATATCAATGCTTAGTATGGACTATTTTTATTCTTTTACGTAGTGAACTAAGTTTATCTATTTGCAGCTGTGAAGCAAACTTAAATTTTCATTTCAATTTATTTTACTTGGTTGGTGTCTTTAGAACATGCACTCGTACTTTGATCATATTTTATTCTGCTCAAAATTCATGTTATTTTTTATCCATTGTTCATTTCAGTACAATTTGCATAGGAAATGAGTGTGCAAAAACAGCATGTCCTTGCAGGTTTTTCTTAAGATTTGTTGGTTTGCTTACAATTTGCGCTTGAATGAGTACGCAAAAATAGCAATGAAAATATCTCCACATGTCCTTTTAATGCTTCTGATTCAGTATTTCCATGTATCTTCCTTATTGCTTTGTTTACAATCCAAACTTCTACCCTTTCAAAGCTCGGTTTCAAGCATGGCTTTTGGTGTAAACCATATATTTTTAATGTACATCTTAAAACTTTAACAAGATTTAAATCCTTACAAATTCCTTTCAAATAGAAATAACTCTTTACCTATGATTGAGCTACGACTAATAAGGTGTAAATAGCATGGTATAATTCAATATATGAAATTTTAAGTATAAGCAACACAATAAAAGATATGGCTAAACCAAAATTTAAGGTTTTTAAATTAGTCAAACTTCAACTACGAAATATTTTTCACCTATGTTGGCTGTATTTGTGATTTGATTGCAAACGACCATGAATATGTTTGTTGTATTTGTGATTTGGAATCTACTGTCTACTAACAGTCTCTTGAAAATGATGCAGCGATTCATGCGCTGTAGAATCTCACTATTAGGATAAAAGGTGTGTTAGTTTATTGTGCAATTTCCCTTTTCTTTATCCTGCAGTGTAGGGATTTGAGTAGTAAAATTAGTTTTTTGTCGGTGAAAATATTTTAAGTAATTTTCTCCAACCTAATGATGTAACGTTCGCATCTATTATATTAGCTTGCAGTCATATTGGTTCTTCATATTCGGAATCTATTGTTTACTA
Source organism: Allium sativum (assembly GCA_030737875.1). Classification (NCBI taxonomy): domain Eukaryota; kingdom Viridiplantae; phylum Streptophyta; class Magnoliopsida; order Asparagales; family Amaryllidaceae; genus Allium; species Allium sativum. Next base: position 9,998,977 of record CM060912.1, read on the forward strand.
AGAAGGCTTTGAAGGGGGAACCATCCTTACCCTTGCCGACTGTTGGTGTAGTGGAAGCATTCGACAATGCGCTTGCATCACCATAAGTTTGTGTTTCGAACTGCGTTGGTGCTTTTGCAGGTGGATCGGTTGTGGTTGAGGAGGTGGACAATCTGTGTTTATCAGTTTCGAGTTTTTGCTGCTCTAAGGATGAAGTTACTATTGGTTTTCAGTTCTCTGTTGATGCTGTTTGATGAGAGTCCAAGGCTTTTGTGTCTTCTTCAGGGTTGCAGGCCTCTCCGGTAGTAGTTGTGGGTTCGGAAGGAGCAGTGGCATTGGATGCTAGGCGTTCTGGGGCAATAAATATTAATATTCATGTTGACCGATACCTTAACGGATTATTTTAGACATATACAAATCTTCTTGCATGAAAGCTTGAATGACATGTAGGCTTTAGTGTTTACGTTTTAATTTAAGGCTTATACAAATTAAGGCAGTAAATAATGTTGTATACCATCAACGCATGAACGAATTTATTGCTTAAGCTAAAATCTTCTCTATCGTCAACTGTGATCCTGACGCCACATAGGAGCCTCTAACGTATGGAGCAACTACTGGCACTGACATATTATTTGTATTGTTTTCATCTCCTCCTGCCATTCTATCAAACACCTTCTTTGCGAATCTTGCTCCGATACACTAGTTCCAAACTGCTTATTTGCGTCGCTTTATTTGCGACGATTTAGCTAAATACAATAGCATATGTGGTTATATGCGATTGTTTTAGTTACAAACCGTAGCAAATTGTCGGGGAAATGATGTAAAAGACAAATTTGCGACGATTTTACTTAAAAACGGTAGCAAATACTTACAATTTGCGATGGCTATATATAAATCATGGCAAATAAAATGGGTTCGAGTTGGTGAAGCTTCATTTTGCTATTGTTAAATATAAAACAGTCGCACATCTACTTCGTTTTATTTCCATTGCAACCAGGCCTCTTTGTTGATTGCTAAAATTTCCCTCTTTCCTAATTTCTTATTCCCCGTTCACCTTTCCCCTTTCCCCTTTCCATTCTCAAAACATTCTTCGCCTTGCCCTAATCCTATAGCCGACTCAAGAACCTGCTAGTCATTATCCCTTCTCTGTTCCACTGCTGCACGCCCCAATGACTAAAAGTAATAATTAATTCCCCTTATTTCTTCCATTCCTTCAATCTCTCTCAATTGCATATAAATGGAGTCCATGCCACTCTTTACTTTTTCATCTCGAAATTTGTTGCTACGACGACTTTTGTTCCTAAATCCCTGGTACGTTGAGTTCGCAGCACGCTTCTGTTTTTTGAATCTCTACTTCAACTTCAACCTATCGTGCCAAACTTCAATATCGTTCTCTTTTCTACTCTATTTATATACTTTATATATCTTTTTTTATTTTTATTTCCTAAATTTTGATTTGCTTAATCCTATCTTTTTATTTCTTTGTGCCAGAAAACCATAGTTGATTCCAGTATTATCAGCCTTGTTTCCTCTCAGATTCGAAGAGTTCCTGAAATTTAGAGGCAAGGTAATATTAAGCATATTATTAGTCTTTGTTAGTCTTATAGTATACTTTTGTATATCATTAGCATTGTCTGATGTAGTGATGACGAATTTCGATATATTTCGACCTTGCATGTAAAACTGGGTTCTTTGTCATTGCAATGGCAGACATATTATATCAAAAGATCGAAGTTCCACTGTCTTGATGCTTCTCAACATCAGCAAGAATTTTTCTTAACCACACCGCTTCACAAGCTGCTTCATTTGCGGCAATATACTCTGCTTCGGCTGATGAAAGTGAGACCATTGATTTCTTCTTTGATGACCAAGAAATGATATTTGATCCCAAAGAGAAAACAAATCCGAATGTACTTTTGCGATCGTCAAGTGATCCAGCCCAATCACTATCGGTGTAACCGATAAGCTCATTTTCTTCCTCTTTGATATACTTAATCCCAAATTTTCTCGTTCCTTGAAGATAGCGCAGAATTCGCTTCCCAGCAACAAGATGCAACTTGCTTGGGTTATGCATGAATCTTGAGACCAAACTGACTGCATAAACAATGTCAGGTCTGGTGTTTGTCAAGTAAATTAGTGACCCAACTAAGCTTCAATATGTGCCTGCATCGATCTTGGCTGCGCCATCATCCAACTTTAATTTTTCATTAACAGCAAGAGGAGTGGAGATAGGCTTGTAATTTTCCATCTGAAATTTCCTCAGCAATTCTCCTAGATATTTTTCTTGAGAAACAAAGATTTCTCCTTTTGATTGATGAACTTGAATTCCAAGAAAAAACTTCATCAATCCCAAATCAGTCATTTCAAATTCTTTCATCATGTCTTCCTTAAACTCTTTTACCATAACAGAATTATTTCCCATGTAGATTAAGTCATCAACATAAATGCAAACTATAAGAAAACCATGTGCACCTTTCTTTATGTATAACGATGCTTCACTTGGACTTTGGTGAAAACCAACCTTCTTAAAATATCCATCAATCTTGGTGTTCCAAGCATGCGGTGCTTGCTTCAGCCCATATAAGGCTTTCTTGAGACGATAAACTTTCCTTTCTTCTCCATCAACAATATACCCATCAGGTTGTTGGATATATTGTAAATCGCCATTTAAAATGCCGACTTTACGTCCAGTTTATAGCCGGGTAGCTCCATTTCAGCTGCAAGAGCAAGAACAATTCTAATGGTCTCTATTTGAACAACCGACGCAAGTGCCGGGCTGTTGAGAGTATCCTTTTGCGACTAAACGGGCTTTGTGCTTTTGGATTGAGCCATCTTCATTCAATTTGGTCTTGTAGACCCATTTTACTCCGATCACGTTTTTTCCTTTAGGTAGATCAACGAGCTCCCATGTTTTGTTCTTCTCGATGCTTGCTATTTCTTCGTCCATAGCCTTTTGCCAAACATCTTCTTTTACTGCTTCTCTAAAAGTTCCAGGTTCCCCTGCATAAAGAGCCACATTTGTTGTAGCATAAATGTCTGCTAAGCTACAATATTTTCTTGCTGGACTTTGAGATGAATCTTCAATGGATTCTGATGAGGTCGAATCTGGATCAGTGGGAAAAATAGGAGCTTCTTCAGTAGCCGTTGGTTCTGGAAATATTGGAGAAGATAAGTGCATAGGAAATGTCTTCGTTTGTTGATCTTCTCCCCAACTCCATGACTATTTCTCATAAAAAAAACACATCTAGAGAGATAACCAGGTTATTATTTTTAGGATTTAACAACCAATAGCATTTCGACTCGTCACTATAGCCAATGAAAATAAGCTTCTCACTTTTTTAATCAAATTTCTCTCTTTTCTGAGATGGAATATGAGAATATGCAATCGAACCAAAAAATTTGAGATGTTGTACCTGCGGTTTCCTTTGGAACCAAGATTCATATGGAGTTCGATCAGGAACCGCCTTCGTCGGAGATTGATTTAAGATGTAGACTGCTATGGGCACAGCTTCAGCCCAGAAACTCTTTGGAAGTCCTTTCTCCGCCATCATGCTACGAGCCATTTCCACAACCATTCGATTCTTGCGCTCGGCAACTCCGTTTTGATGTAGACTGTACCGAAATGTAAGTTGCCTATGAATCCCTTTTTCTTTGCAATATTTTTTGAATGAGTTTCCGATAAATTCTCCACCACGATCTGTGCGAAGAATTTTGATATTCCTCCCACTTTGGTTCTCCACAAATTTTTTGAATTCAAGGAATTTTAGGAAAGCATCAGATTTTTGCTTTAAGATATATACCCACGTCATCCTGGTGTAATCATCGACGAAGAGTAGAAAATATCTGTTGTCGTTAAGAGAAGAAGTTTGCGTTGGCTCGCAAATATCAGCATGCACTAGTTCAAGAGGATCCTTGGCTCTATATGAAATTTTTGGAATGACGATGCATTTTTCCAAAAATACATCCTTCACATGGACTTTCCTACTCGACAATGTGTGGGAGACCAAAAACAATATTTTTTTTCTTCAACAAAATTAATTCTTTGTAGTTTAAATGACCATAACTCAAATGCCAAATTTTCTAGTCATCGCCGACGACGGTGCTTTGAAGCGCACATTCCTTAGTTGATGGCAAACTAAGGGGAAAGATCATTTTTGGAGTATTCTTGATTTTTGCCATAGTGAGATCCTTTTCCTTGTTAATAATGGTGCAAAAACCATTATTAAATTCAACTTTGTAATCTTTCTGCAGCAACTATCCCACACTCAATAAATTTTGAGCAAGAATGGGCACGAAATACATATCCTTGATGACATTGATTTTTCCTTCTTTGGACTTCACTGCAATTGCTCCTTTTCCAGTGATCTTATGTCCTTTGCCATCGTCGAGCCTTACTTCAGAGGAATATGACTCATCAAGATCGACGAACATCTTTTTATTTCCTGTCATGTGGTTAATACAACCACTATCCACATACCAAGTATTTTCTCCATGTTGTTGAGAATTTAAACAGGAACAAAATAACTGCTCTACCTCTTCTTTTTCTGTGAAATTTGCTTCTTTTCTATCACCATCTTCTTGACACCAGCAATCTTTGTGAGAGTGGGTTGCATTTTTGCATCTTTTGCACTTATATCGACAATTGTTTGTGTCGTGGTTGTTCTTCTTACAGATGCAGCAACATTCTTCAGAATTTTGATGATTAGATTTTGGAGTGTTAATACCTCTGCCTCCTCTTCCTCGGAAATTTTGATGTCTACCACGACCTCTCCCTTGAGAGAAATTTGGTGGTGGTTATTTCTTCTCTTGTTTGTTTGTGATCTTTCTGCGAGAGATTAACTTTTCCTTGAAAAGCTTGCTCAAAGTTCAGATTTGAAAATCTGCTCATTCTCTTTTCATGTGCTTCGAGAGACCCCATGAGTTCATCTAAGGATAACTTTGATAAATCCTTAGATTCTTCGATTGTGGCGACGACATGTTCGAACTTCATTGGTAAACAACGAAGTACTTTCTCGATGATCTTCTTCTCCTCTATCGTGTCTCCATAGCTTCTGATTTGATTTGCAATAAGAGAGACTCTAGAAAGAAAATCTTGCACTCCCTCATTTTCTTTCATCATTAAATTATCAAAATCACGCCATGTATTTTGTGGCTTGGTTATGATAACTTTTCATGTCCTCCAAACTGACTTTTCAATATTTGCCAAGCATCTTTCAATGTCTTAGCCATAGTAATTCACGGAAGAATGGATCGATTTACTCCTCAGTGCATAAAAGCCAAAGCTTTGGCATCTTTTGGTCTTGTTCTCCTTATGCTCCTTTTGTGCATTCGTGAATGCAGTCACCTCTTCTGTAGTATGAGGTGTGAATCCCTCTTCAACAATATCCCACATCTCATGAGACATGAATATTGTTTGCATAAGAACACTCCACTGCTCATAATCTTGACCATTAAAGACAGGAACACCTTGTTGTGTATATGTGAATGCTAGATCATTGTTGTTGGAGGAGGCCATTGTAAGAGAGAAAGAATCCAAAGGAGGGCTCCGATACCACAAATATGTTGGAGTTTGATGATAAGAAAAACAAGATTGAGATGAATATGATAAAACTTGGATATATAATTTACTTGTTTTCTTTCATAGCTTCAAATGATGATTACAACAGTTATATATATGATTGTTTTTGCGAATAACAAAGAGACACATTGACTACACTTATGCATTCATGAAACTCATGCTGTCCATGCAGATTTGTTATTTCCAAAGGAGTAGTTTGAAAGTCACTTTGGATACAAATTGCCCATTCAACATCCAAAGACTGCAATTGCCTGAGCACCATCACAATATCAGCTATAAGTTAAATTTATAGCTGGGTTATGCATAACTCTGTTGTATGCTCAGTCTATATAAACTTTAGCTATGCTTAGTTTACATAAAATAATTGTATGCTCATATCTCAGTTTATATAACATGCTCCAATATAGTCAAATACATAATATTTATCTATACATGATACATTGCAGTTCTGTTTTGACATTGTTTAATATATGTTTGTAACTAATGGTTTTTTTGTGATTTTAAGGTGATACATTGTAGTTTAGTAATGTTTTCAAACTATATATCAGAAACAGGTTAATTTTAACCTACTTTTTGCCAGGAAGAATACAAAGGCTTACAGGAACTCAAGTAAAAGTTGAAATATTTTACATTTCAGATTGTGGTTTAAGGTGAGCTATCTCACCACTCTCTCTTTGTATTCAATTACGTTACTATTGTTAGAATTTTAGAGGAGGAAGAGGAATAGATTAATGAGAAAAAGGAATATTTGGAAAACAGGAAAACTTTTAATTGCTTTATTACTCTTTTCTTTTTCTTAATTCTTCCTTTATACATACAAATGAGGCAAACTCTTATTTATAACATACAATAGAACCTTCTAGATTTGTAATATTCTAGGAATATCTTTTCCTAATTAATAGCAACATTAAAACCTCTCATAAAACCTAAATAGCAAATTACATTTATCTTGACCTTTCTTAAATACAATAATTAAATATGTCACTAATTAATGTTTCCTATTAAAAACCAAGTTTATTTTCAACATCCCCCTTAAACTTGGTTTTATTATTCCAAGCAGATTTCTTTGTATCTCACGTGTTTTGGATGGAACAAATAAATTGTCAAAACTTTCTTTTTCCTTTTCTTCTTCTTCGTCATTATCACGGTCTCTGATGTGACTTCACGAATCTTTATTGCAGTGCTCCGTTCATCTTGCTTTCCTCCATTTGCACAAGATGTTCCAAAAAGTATGTGCTTTAGCTTCCATCTTATTCCAGTGTCATAAACTTTGAATGAGTCATATATGTCATCTGTAGTTGCAGCACGATCATCAGTCTCAGATTGGAAGAATGCTCCATGAATCATTTCATCTCCACAAAACCAGTAATAATCAGCAGTAGGCATAAACTTAGGATTAGAGCCAATTCTCACAAATTCTCCATTCAAACAATCAAGAAGCGGTCCATCAATGATCAAATCAGCATACGGATGCGTCTCCTCCTTAGCAGGCGCAAAATTACTAGAAAGATAGTAAAGAGGTTTTGAAGAATCATGCATAAAAGAAACTACTATTTTTTCTAGCAAATCGATTGTAGATGAAATGATTCCTTTACTAGGCTTCGGATTTACAACCTGCTTGCGCTTCTCATTGTCAGCTATGCCGGGTTCATCCACATACACTTGCTGAAATCTCTTCTCAAAAGCAGCATCCCTCTCCACATTAGTATCGATATCAACTTTTGTATTTTCATTCACTTTATTCTAGTCACCGACTTCTTCTTTCTCTTCTTTTACGTCATCTTCTTCTTCTACTTCATACTCTTCCTCGACTTCCTCCTCGATTTCTTCTTTCGCAGCTTTCTCTCTCATCAGCTCCTCTTCAGCTTTTAACTTCTTCTCTAATATAAGCTTTTCTTTTAGCTCCACGGCCTTTTTCTCATCCTTCTCATCCATTTTCTGTGGTAATATATCCACATCTTCATTTCCTTCCTCAATATTCTTATCTTCTTTTTCTTCCATAATTTCATTCTCTACATTTGCATCTACTTCATCATTTACTTTAACCATCTCTTTCTCCAATTCTTCTTCCTTCTCTTCTACTTCAGGTTCTTCGACCTCCTCTTCGTCTTCTTCTTCTTTTATTTTCTCTTCTTGAGCACATAAAGAACCTTCCAATTCTTCTACTGTCATTTCTTCGAGGTCCATCATCTCTTCAATGACACACACAATATAATCGAACTTCGGTGTCAAAGAACGAAGAATCTTCTCCACCACTTGAAAATCAGCAACTTTTTCTCCATAACCTCTTGACTGATTCACATTCGCCTTCACCCTTGTACAATAATCCGAAATCGATTCGGATTCATGCATCTTCATTGCTTCGAAATCACTCCTTAGTGATTGAAGCTTAACTTTCTTTACTTTATCAACTCCTTGGAAAGATTTTTCCAAAATTTCCCAGGCTTCGTTTGAAGTGGTTGCATCCGCTACTTTTTCTAACATTGAATCATCCAAACATTGATGGATGAGGCTAAGTGCATATTGATCTTTTTCCTTCATATTTGCTAATGCTTCCTTCTCCACTCGAGATAATGCAGTTTCATTTTCTGGCTTGTCGTAGCCTTTTTCTATGATCTCCCATACTTTTTGTCCGCCAAGTAAAACTTTCATTCGAAGACACAATTTCTCATAATTTTCTTTTGTGAGACGAGGATATTGGAGGGAAAACATTCACACCTTCACTAACCTTGCTCTGATACCACTTTGTTAGAATTTTAGAGGAGGAAGAGGAATAAATTAATGAGAAAAAGGAATATTTGGAAAAGAGGAAAACTTTTAATTGCTTTATTACTCTTTTCTTTTTCTTAATTCTTCCTTCATACATACAAATGAGACAAACTCTTATTTATAACATACAATAGAACCTTCTAGATTTGTAATATTCTAGGAATATCTTTTCCTAATTAATAGCAACATTAAAACCTCTCATAAAATCTAAATAGCAAATTACCATTTATCTTGACCTTTCTTAAATACAATAATTAAATATGTCACTAATTAATGTTTCCTATTAAAAACCAAGTTTATTTTCAACAACTATATATTTTTAGTTTGGTTTGACCTTCTATGAATATATTGATGGTTGCATTTAATGGAGTATGACTCCTATTTCTTTGCATTAAATGAGACATGCTTGCTGACTTTATACTATTACTCCTGTATATATTTCACGCAAGTAGGGGGAGAGTGAGATGCATTCTTTTGTGCAAGTGTTCATCCATGAAAGTAGTAGTTACTTTTGGTACATATGATGATACAATGTATATTGCAGGCACATAATAATAGTATTAAAGGTGAAATTTTCAAGCTCAAAGGAACAATCGAATATATAAAGTACCGATCAAGAAAATGACAACAAAACATGAAATACATCACATGAAGCAATTTCTAGAAGTTTATCTTGATATTTGTATAGTTTTTTTTATTAGTCACATTGATCTAAAGAATTATAATAAAAAATTAATCTGAAAGTTATAAGGTAAGATTTTTGATAATAAAATAACTATGTTAGTGCCGAGTCCATAAATCATGTTATGGCATACAAATTCACTTGTGTTTGATTGTCAATTTCATATTGATTTAGACATTTTATGATGTTTTTTCAAAAATTATTGGTTTCCATTTCCTCATATAAATGATTAACGATGATAAACTGGGCGAAGTCTTACTAAGAAATCATCAGATCACTTCTGTTAAATATAACATGAGCAGTATCATAGCCTTTAAAGTTAGAAATGTTTGTCATATGCATTTGTGCAGATGTTCATTCATGAAAGTAGTAGTTACCTTTGGTACATCCAATGATACATTATATTGCAGGAACATAATAACAAAATATAAATATTTTATATTTGTACTCCTTAATTTATAAACAAAATAGCAGTAATAAAAATTAAAGGTAAACAATTCTAAATTTCTTAACGTGAAAGATATTTTTGTGATATCTGTTTAGTAAAGTGGAACCCAAGATCTAGAACTGAAAGCCTTATCCATATAAAGTAAGTGGTCCATCACAAATTTCATTGTGCAGTTCTAAATTTCTTAACCTAAAAAAGACCAAATTTCATGAAAACTAGTGAGTAGTTCATGCTACGCACATGGGTAATGTGTAGTAAAGATCATGAAAGTTGTAATATATATATATATATATTGTTTTTGTTAATTAGTTATGCAACCATATAGTTTGGCTTTAACATTTGTGTTCTTTTTAGTTTATATCAAACTGTCCAGTAATGTAATATTAATGTAACATTGCAAGAAGCTTCAACGAATGGCACCAGTTATTATTTGTATATTATATATATTTCTATCGATTAATGTGCACGTTGTCCATGCACTTTTATAAATGATAGTGGAGCAGCCTGCTTCTGTAAATAAACAATGTCATATGAATACATGGTTTGTCTTGTCTGTTAAAGTCATTTCTATCTCACATAAATTTTATGCCTGTGTAATATGTAAAATTATTTGTCAGTAATATTTAGCATGTAAAGATGATTTAACTATACAGTACTAACACATACAAAAACCCTTATTTCTAGTGGAATTTAAGAGGTTGAGGTCAAACCAACATAGTAATTGAAGAAAAGGGGCTAATGTCACCTCTTAGCTGCTACAGCGTTGAATCCTACTTCAGTGAATTACGCAGCATTGGGTGGAATGGTAGGGTATGGTGGGTCGGGAGCAACAGCATGGGATGGGTATGGTAATGGAGCACCAGCAGCCAGGTGTGGTGGAGGACATGCAGCAGTAGATTCGGGGTATGGTGGAGGAGCAGCGGCATCATCTAGGCTTGGCTACGATGGTAGGGAGCATGAGTTTCTAGATTGTATGGTTGTATTAGTTCACAGGGATACCAAGGTATATGTCCTAAAGCCAAGGTGCACCGTCTGGTGCAAATAGTAATGTGAGAGGTAGAGCTTTAGGTGGACATCCATCACCATTCATATGGTAAAATACGAATGTTTTGATGATTTACTTTTTCATGTTTCTATGGTATTAAGCTATTGTTGCTAGACCAGTTGGCACATGATGGTGTTACTAAAGCATAATTAGATCGAACACAAACTTCTAAGGACTATAGTATTTTCAAGAGGGTGAAACTACGGTAAATTTTGGATTTTAACGTTGAAAATGTGTTTAAAAAGTACAAATAAATATATAGGTTTCTATAATACGAAGTATGTATTATTACTGTTTTATTTACTTGTAGCATCTGACCATTAAGCTATGCTAATAGATGTGTGATCGACGCTAATCTATGAATTAGAAAAGCGCGATATTTGTAATAAATTCTGCAAGCGCACAGGTGTGTAGCATACAGGTCGGATCACAGGGAGGTAGATTAAAATTAAACTATTAATCTAATCTCTTGGGCGAGTTAGACGACTTTTGAGATTGATTTTGAAAACAAAACAAAATTGAAATTGTAATTTGATTCAGAACAGATCTAACTGAACCGACGATCAAATTACAATTTTCAATGGAAAAGCAATGAAACTATGAATCGGATCCGAATCTATTCAAATCCAATTTAACCTAGAAAAGCGATTAAAAAGCAGAAATTAAATTGCAGAAATAGAAGAACAACAAAAAGTAAAATCAGGATTGTCGTTGAAACTAATCGAACGACTAATCACTGGTAAAAAAAGTGTAAAATACAATTGGTGCTCTACCGAATCTAATCGTGTAGACACACTAATCGCTAAGAAAATAGAAAAATGCTAGAAAATAAAAGAAGAAGAAGAACTTTTATTAATGGAGGAAGATAGAAAAATGAGATACAGAATGGTGGTGGCTACAAGGGTATTTATAGGAGATAACCAAACCCTAACCCTAATTACAAATGGGCCTAGCCATTACATCACTAATTAGTTTACAATGAGAATCTCAAATGGGCCTTAGTTAAATCTATTTAATTTTTGGCCTTTCTTCTTTTTCTCTTGGTTCTTTGACAAGCCTCCCTTGATTTGAGATGTGCATGGGCTTTTTATAAATTATTTTCTTGTCCAACAGCAACTAGATGTGAGATCTTCATCTACAATTCTTCAAAATGTAAATATATAGCAATTTGATCTCCATTTCTCTACTTTTCTGGTTGCATGCGAGCTGGGTTGGAATATCTGTAAAAGTGACAAAACAATACCCAAGTAATATTTATTTATATACAAGAAATAAGATATAAGAGTATAGAATAAACATATTTTCATGTCAATCAAATACCCCCACACTTATCTTTTACTCGTCCTCGAGTAAAACAAGAAATGAAAAATTAAACTAGATAGGTCACACTTTCGTAGGAAACACGATTGCATTGAGCGTATGCAACAAGCCGTTAAACCTCTAGGTGTCCCTAGTAGGACGAGTGGTGTCTCGTGAGGGTTTTCAGCGGATACTACCTACAAAATCCAAATGCAATATGCTATGATTCTACTGAAACTACATGAATGCAATGGACATATGCAAAAATAAAAAACAAAAATGAAAACACGACTTGTTTCAGGAAAGTGGTACAACAAATTAAGTTAACAATTTCTAATCAGTTGATTTTATTTTAGATACCTCAACTTGTCACAAATTTTCAACATAAATCAAGTTTTCAAATGTTAAATTCCAGTTTGGCCAGTTGATTCGGTCGATAACATAGTGCAGCCATGAAATAAATTCTTAGTTTGCTTGGCACAGTTTGTAAAGTGGTATTCTAATTTCCTTGTGTATGGCTAGTCAAATCAATAAGGTCAAGAAATGTTTGAGCATCATCGCTTATTCTCTATCTTTATTAAAATTTAGGATTAAGTACATAAACCTAACTTAGAAGACCAAGGTATACCACCCATACACTGCCTTGCGGACTGACGGAGAGTTAGGACAGAGCTCGGCGGATTTTGCAGACCGACGCTGATTTGTCAACAACATGTCGGTAATCCTTAGGTGTCCAATCTCATAAAATGAGACCAAGATATTCCAACGCTGACATTGTCGACAAGGTGTCGGATAGAGCTTGGCGGGTTTGCACACCAACGCTCGATATACAAGCAATGTTGGATACCCTTGGATTATTATTATTATTATTATAAATATAAGCACAAAAGAGAGTTACGCGAATTCATCTTAACACAACTTAGTTTTAAAGATTTGAAAAGCCAATATAAGTATTTTAAGTCCTCCACTTATTTAAACAAAGTCTACAATATAGAATAGATTTCATGGCCATCACCTAAGAATCTTCCTATGTACCGGTTACACTATTATCCCTCAAAATTAAACTTTTCATTATATTTCAAATTCGATCTTAGTTGAGAGAAAAAAATACTATCAACTGATTAATAATCCTTAACTTATTTTCCTGTATCAAATCTAAAATGAGTCGTATTTTCAAAAAAAAAAAAATATGGTATGTTACTACGATCTAAAATGCATGAGGGTCCTATTTAAATGCATGAAAATGAAAAGGAAAAATTAAAGAAAAATAAAAATGAATGTAATGCAGACTCCCCCCACACTAGAACTAAACAGTGTCCACACTGTGAACGTTTCCTAAATTTGAAAGATCGTACCCACAGGTGAATGAGTTGCAAAATTATTTGAAGAATGAAATGCAGTTTAACTATATGTAAGAATGGATCGTATTTACAATGTTATATGTGTTTACGATGCATGCGATGCAAAGAATGCCACCATCTTCTCCCCCCACACTTGGTTCTAGCCCAATGAATCCCATTCGCACTATGTCTAGGCATGTTTTCTAGCAAGCAAAGGTTTTTGAAAACCATCTCATCTTTATACCTTGATTTATAGTTCAGCAGATAAATGTCCAGGGTCATCTTAACACGAAGTTTTTCAACCAAGCCAACATTCCAAAAATAATTCATGTGTTCAACAAATTTATCAGTGTAATTGTTCAAAAATTTGTGATCGTATATAAATTCAGTGAAATTTGAATTCTGAGTGTTGTTCAAGACTATGTGATCACAATTTTCAATTTCATTACTGGACAACATATTTTCAACACTGACAATTTCCAGTTCGTTTGAAATTTCCTCAAAGTTAAAATTTTCAAACTTGGATTGGTGACTTGATTCTATTTCATCCTCATTATTTAAAAGTTTAAGTTCATCTACGAAAAGTTCTTCGAAAGACAACGTAGACATGTCAATTGAAGTACGAGAGGATTTTTGAGGTGGTAAATTTGTCGTGTCATCAACAACTGTTTCTTGTTCCGTTTCGGAGTTTTGGTCATTCGAAGAAGAAGGTGTCGACACGGGAAGTGAAGGAAGTAAAGTTATAGAAGATGGGTTGTTGGGATTGCCAACAATTAAAGAAGAGATATTGTCGGGGTTGCCGACATCAGAAAAAGAGATGTTGGGATTGCCAACATTCAAAGAAGATGGATATTTGGAAGGTTCAAACAAATTGGCCTTGGTTGCCATCGGTGGAGCGTCAAGATTTTGATTTGAGGTTGGGATCGAAGGGTATCGGAAGTGCTGAAATTAATTTCAAATGTTTTTTCAGACTTAATGATGTTGATCGGATTGACCAAATTATCGCTTTCATCCTCATACAGTCCAAAAAATTCATGTTGATTAAAATCCTTTTTCAAATCTGAATTGAAAAATTCAACATTTTTATTCTATTCAATTTCTAGAATTTCAAGTTTCTCGCAGCCAGAAAGAGAAAGATCAAAATCTGAGCTTAAATCTTTTTCCTGAAAAGAATCGAAGTCCAAATCATTTGTTGAATTTTGAACAACTTCATTTAGATCGTTATTCTCAATTTCGAAAGTTGTTATTTGAAAATTTTCGTTGTCACTAAGAATTGAATTATATTCTGATTCAAGGCCAATTTGATTTTGTTGCTAGCGTTGTTCTTTCAAAGTTGTCAATAAACAAAGAAGTTCATCAGCCTTTTTATTTAGCCTTTCTTCCCTCTCTCTAAGAATGTTAAGATGATATTCTTCAGAATCGTTGATTTGAGAGCTCTCATTCTGGATTTCTTGATTCTCAAAATTATAGTCCACATCAATTTCACAATCAAAATTATTTCCAATGTGGTGGTTGTTTGAATTTTCAGAAAAATGACATTGATATCGGAAATCGTTTTGATTATAAAAATTATGTTCGTAACCAAAATTGTCAAAATTTGAGGGAAAATTGCAATTTTGGTTATTTTCAAGATGTTGATATGGGCTATAATTTTGAAAATTTTGGTTTACAACCCCATATTGATGTGGATCAAAGCTATATTGGGATTCAAAGCCATTTTGATGTGAATGTGGCCCATAATCGAAATTGTTGAAATTTGAATTGAAATCGCAATTTCGATCATATTCATGATTTTGAAATGCTGGTCATTTGGGAAATTCTGAAAATTGTTGATATTGGGCCCACGAAATTTTGGAAAATCTTGCTTCATGAGTTGTAATTCAAACTCATACTCTTCAAGAGGACGTCAACTCCGATTATTATCCCACAATTCTCTCAAGGATTTTTCTGAATCAGACATTTTAAAGAAGTCACGGCAAGACAGAAATTATTCTCACTTCAAAATAGTATAAAATACTAAGTTGCGTTCTACTAATTAACTGACTCAATTAGAAGGGGGAAGAGGGTCTTATGGTCGTTCACGTATAGTATAAATACTAAGGGATACGACCAATGTTTTACGGGTAGTATGCAACCTCTTTTGCTAATAGTTCAATAAATCCGCGATCCAATTATACGAGACAGTCAAGTTCACAAAGCACCACTTTTCAATTATATTATTTTGAAGCGTCTATTTTTTTATTGTTGAAAACAATGAGAGTGATGACAATAGTTATGGAAATTTCAACTCACAAAAATCAGAAAGAATAATTGCAGAAATTAAAAATTGTACATTCAAGCCGCTGCCGCTGCAGAATTTTTTTACAACAATTGTCTATATTTTTTTTTCGCAGCAGAGCACCTGTAGAGTTCAGAAAATATTACAGTGGGGTATGGCAGTCCGTCCAGTGCAATTGAGTAGCGTTGGAGATTCCAATCAACTACTTATATATCGCTTGACCTTTGATACTTTGTCTTATTGCTTGACTTCTGAATTTTTGTTCGCTTTGATTGAATTTCAGTCCTCGCTTGTTTGCTTGAATTCTTTCTTCGTTTTCTTTGTTCTTGACTTTGATTTTTTTTTAAAATGAAGCAAAGAAAATACTGAAATCGGGAAAAGCAAAAACTAAGAACAAAACGTAAGTGCCACACGCTCAAGCACAAAGGTCAAGCACAAGTGGATCGACCTCACAAATATCTCACCCCTTTTTTTTAAAAAAAAAAGTAACCAACAACAAAAGAAAATCCAAATCAAAGGAAACACACCCAACTAGTCAACGAGGCCAAGTTGAACATGCCAAGCCACACATTTCTCCCTATATTTTTTTCTCAGACCCTATAAAGCTCAACAATTAATCCTCCCAGAAACCCAAACAATTCGGTCAAAATATACGTCCTTAATCACACTCCACTTTCCCGATATACACGAGGACGGAATTGCAAATCAACGGTATATTTTTTTTCTTTACAAATCAGATCTTGATTTCACAAAAGGAAGGAAATTTGGATTTTGGCCTTTATCACCGAATCGAGTTGGTTTTTTTTTTTGTGAAGGGGTGTGATCGGTTTTGAGAGGATGAATGTGGGTACGCTGTTGCGTGAGATTTTCTGGTTTTGAGGGCTGTGCGTGTAGAAAGTGGGTAGTGGGAAGATATAGAAGAAGAAGGGGTTTTCCTAAGTTTGATCAGTGCGTGTAGAAGATGTGAGGGCAGTGGGTCTGGGTTTGTTCGTTGGAGAGGGGATGAGGTTGCTGTTAAGTCCGAAAGATGGGGATTTGTACGGGTTCTGTAAATCGAGGAGGTGGTATATGGCGGTGATATGGTGATTATCGTGGATTTTAGAATCGGGAAGTTCAGGAAGGTGTTGATGAACAGTTTGCAGTACGGGTTCTGTATAGTTGGGGTTGTGATATTGGTGACTGTGAAGTGGAAGTGAGGGAGGACTTGAGCGTGAAGATGGTAGGAGATGAGGATCAGGGACTGTTGAAGGCTGGTCTTTGGCGTACTGGGGGCCTGCGAGTTGGAAATTGCAACTTTGTGGGTTGGATTACTTGTTTTGAAAGTGATGGACGTTTTGCTTTGAAGGGGGTTTGGTAGTTGGGGTGTTGGATTCGAATAGTTCACGTGGTGTAAGAAATTATGGTCACTTGGTCAGGAATTTTGAAAGGTGCGTGAGGCTTAACTGGTTTTGAGAGGATCTGTAGTTGTGAGGGGAGGAGTAGTGATGTGAAGAAGGTGAATGCGGGTTTCTGGAGTCGGTTGTGGACTGGAAGTGGTTGAAAGTTGTGACAAAGATCATGGGTTTTGAAATCTGTTGCGGATTTAGTTTGGAGAGGGAGGCTAGCGTGACTGGTGATTGGTGTGAGGTGTTGATGTAAAGGATGGGTGAACGGGAGAAGTTTGATGATTTGGGTGGTGAGCAAGTCTAAGATGTGGATGGGGAGATGGTTTGGCACAGAATTAGGGTGAAGTGGTTTTGTACGAGAGCTTTCAGTTGAAGATGGCAAGGAAAAATTAGAAAAAGGAAAATTGTTTTTTTTTTTTTTTTTGTGTTAGGCTTGAAAAACAAGAAAGAAATTTGTACAAGAAAAGGAAAGAAATATATGGGAGAAGGGGAAACAAATTAAAACAAAAATTGGCAAGATCTTTTTTTTCTCTTGATTTAGAAGATTAAGGTATCAATTCATAATACCAAATCAACCAATCAATTTTTTTTCTATATCTGTACACAAAAAAAAAACAAAAGAAAAAAAATAAAAAATAAAAACTAACACGAATCAAAAATTAAATAAATAATAAAATTTAATTGTTACCCCCCCCCCCCCACCCCCGGCAACGGCGCCAAAAACTTGATCGACGCTAATCTATGAATTAGAAAAGCGCGATATTTGTAATAAATTCTGCAAGCGCACAGGTGTGTACCATACAGGTCGGATCACTGGGAGGTAGATTAAAATTAAATTATTTATCTAATCTCTTGGGCGAGTTAGACGACTTTTGAGATTGATTTTGAAAACAAAACAAAATTGAAACTGTAATTTGATTCAGAACAGATCTAACTGAACCGACGATCAAATTACAATTTTCAATGGAAAAGCAATGAAACTATGAATCGGATCCGAATCTAATCAAATCCAATTTAACCTAGAAAAGCGATTAAAAAGCAAAAATTAAATTGCAGAAAAAGAAGAACAACAAAAAGTAAAATCAGGATTGTCGTTGAAACTAATCGAACGACTAATCACTGATAAAAAAAAGTGTAAAATACAATTGGTGCTCTACCGAATCTAATCGTGTAGACACACTAATCGCTAAGAAAATAGAAAAATGCTAGAAAATAAAAGAAGAAGAAGAACTTTTATTAATGGAGGAAGATAGAAAAATGAGTACAGAATGGTGGTGGCTACAAGGGTATTTATAGGAGATAACCAAACCCTAACCCTAATTACAAATGGGTCTAGCCATTACATCACTAATTAGTTTACAATGAGAATCTTAAATGGGCCTTAGTTAAATCTATTCAATTTTTGGCCTTTCTTCTTTTCCTCTTGGTTCTTTGACAAGCCTCCCTTGATTTGAGATGTGCATGGGCTTTTTATAAATCATTTTCTTGTCCAACAGCAACTAGATGTGAGATCTTCATCTACAATTCTTCAAAATGTAAATATATAGCAATTTGATCTCCATTTCTC
Organism: Allium sativum; assembly: GCA_030737875.1. Taxonomy (NCBI): domain Eukaryota; kingdom Viridiplantae; phylum Streptophyta; class Magnoliopsida; order Asparagales; family Amaryllidaceae; genus Allium; species Allium sativum. The sequence goes on from CM060912.1 coordinate 10,017,347, forward strand.
TACTTTTCTGGTTGCATGCGGGCTGAGTTGGAATATCTGTAAAAGTGACAAAACAATACCCAAGTAATATTTATTTATATACAAGAAATAAGATATAAGAGTATAAAATAAACATATTTTCATGTCAATCAATGTGTTAGAATCAATAAATTCTATGTTTTGGAAAGTATGAGACGTACCAAATCATCTGATCAGTATTAAGCTTTACGAAGCCAAATGAAAGACTACCGATTAGACATCATAACCTCGATATGAAGCTAGAATTGAGACCACATATTGAAGTACTGTAACACCCCACCTCCGCTAGGGTCACTCACAAAGGGAATGCACTAGTTTTGGAGGAGCGTTATCTAGGTAAACAAACACAGAGATATCACAAGACAGAACATATTTAAAATAGCGGAAGAATCAAAAGCTAAATTTTATTATTTCAAAATAGTCAAAGCCTTTTACATCAAAAGCACCAAATAGTCAAAGCTATCATTTTCCATTACAACAAGTTATGCCTTGCATAAATAAAGAAGCATAAAACTTAAAATAACAAAAGTAGCATAATTCCCCAAAGGTAGCAGAAATGCAGCCATAGCATAGCTCAAGACCAAACCATACATGAGCTTAACAGAAAGCAAGCGAGATCCAAGCTAAGTGCTAGAGTTTCCTCCCTGAGAACCTGGGGGGGAACGGAAGAAAAAAGAGGCGAAACAAAACGGGTCAGTCATAAAGACTGAGTAAGTCCTAGTGACTTTCAGCATAAAAACAAGTAAAGGTAACATGACATGTATAAACTGAAAGTAAACACAAGTATGATGTCAAGATGGATAAGATAGACTAAGATATCATGATAAATCAAGTATAGGTCAAGTATAGTATCGCGTGTTCAAGGTTCGATGCACCAACTGTACTAGTATCCCATGTCAAGTATTAATCACGAAATGATCCCTTGGCCTAATATCGTGAAATGACCCATTACTAGGTCCAACGGAACGATCCACTAATCGATCGGCTCCCTACAAGTTCTAGCTCGTTGTGTTTCTGTGTCATACGGCCCTATCACGAATGTAGTCACCTGTGCTAGGTCCACCATAGGGTGTATCAGGCCCTATGGTGCCAACCACCGACACGAATCAAGACGCACAAATAAATCTACTGATGCCCAATGCCTGCTTTTTCAACTTCGGACTACGTGCACGACCATAGTCCGCCTGAACCTACACTGGCGCACCAACTCAGCCGTCGTTCTGGTCACTTACAATCAGTTCAGCAATCGTGCCCCACCCTGCCTAGTTCCAGGGTTCCCTGATACGTCTAGTGGGTTACTGCTGAAATGGACCGCGTAACTAGGTTTTCCGTTCAGCAGGTTAAGTGTTGTCATTTAAATTCAAGACTTAACCCCATCAGTCTAGCATGTCAAGTTGACTAAGTGTTGTCATTTAAGTTCTTGACTTAGCCCTACAATTCACGTGTCAAGTTGGTTAGGTATTGTCGTTTAAGTCCATGACCTAACCCTACAAATCATGTTCCAAGTTGGTTAAGTGTTGTCTTTCATGTTCATGACTTAACCCTATCATGTGGCATTAATTCATTAATGCACCCCAACCTCTCACATTAGACTTTTGTTGTGGTTACTGGTTACACCGGGCGGGTCCGGGCAGGTTTATACCACAACCTAATCTAACCTCGGGTTTAAAGCGCGATATGACCAACTACCCACATTGGATTCTATTGTTTGCAGCCACTGTATTCACCGGGCGGTTCCGGGCAGGATTACGCTGTAAACTCAACCCATCCTCGAGTTGGTCATGTTCAAGTTTATTCTAAGTGTCATGTTCATGTTCAAGTTTCAAGGCAAGTTTTATATTCATATCCAGATTCAAGTTATAACAATGTTCATGTTTCACTTTACGCCTATTATCAAGTTCGTGATTCATGTTCATAACCAATTCATGTTTGGCCTAATCTACCCAATTGTATTCCCATCGCATGTAAACGTGAATCGATATATACTACAAGTAAATCTAAATCTAGAAATAAGGGAATAACATCAAAACTACGATAGGCAAAAAGGGACGAGCATAAAGTGATAAGGCTAGCATGATAAGATCCAAAATAACTTGTAACGTCACGATACTTATCAACAACTTATAATGTTATAATTGTCCGAATTAACAACCTAGAGGTTCAACTAGTCAGGTTCAACATAATGGGTACAAGGTGATGAACCAAATCTAATCACTTTCGATGTCCACAAAGCTTAGATCCAAAATGATATACATATATAAATCCAAGGTCCATATGACAATTCTATACTTTGTGAATTATAATAACAACTGATTCAATATCGTAATCATGACAACATTAGGGACATGAGGGGTCTAGATCTATAACATGAATAAGCTCCAAATAAATTTTATAGCAATATACCCACAAGTCAAGATTCAAGATGAAAAGATCCAAGGTAAACAATACTAGATCCAAAATAATAGATTCAAAAGGAACAATAATAGATCCAAGATATACAATGATAGGTCCAAGATAATTATCATGTTTGGGTCCAGTTTCAATTTACAGCATGTCCATGTTAAGTTTAAAGTTTAGATCTAAAATAGTTCTAGGCAACTACCCTAAATAGTTATAGACAATTAACTGTAATAGTTTCAAGGTCATGGTCATAGATAATAGCCTTATAATCATAGGCAATAGTTCATAGTCATGAGTCATAGGTAAATATTCACAATTGTCCTTGTCATAGTCATCGGCATTGTCTTATGTTTTAAATCATAGGCATAGGCATAGGCATAGTTCATGGTCATAGGCATAGTCATGGTCTTATGTTTACAGTCATGGGCGTAGTCATAATCTTATGCCATTAACAATAGTCTCAATGTCGTAGACAATATTTCCAATAGTCAAGATCCAAGAAGAAAACAAGAATAGATATGAATCATACATAGATCAATTCCAATTTAACATGCCCATATTAGATTTATAGTTTTTATCTAAAAGTAACTGGAACTTATAGATCGTGGACTAAGAAGTTGAGATCTAGAAACTAGATGTTGAATCGTTGAGTCGTTGATTCTTGATTTGATTTCTTCTTGCTGATCTTTAAGCTGTTTGTCTCTAGTTGTTTGTCGTAGAAGAAGCAGCCATTCTCTCTTTAATTTAATTATTTCAAAAGCAACATAAGGACAGAATGAATTTGTGTAGAGATACTAGGGTGAGGGGCTGTTTATATAGGGTCTGGCCAACGAATTTAAACTGAAATCGAACCAGAAACATCAGAATGGATTCTGGCCCAAAATGGTTTCGGGGTACCAGGTCGATCCCCAGGTCGACTCTAGGGTCGACTCACCAGTCGACCTGGTCCTGGGCAGGTCGACTCTAGGGTCGACTCCCCAGTCGACCTGGTCCTGGGCGGGAAATTCCCCGCCCAGTATGTTCTGGGTTTTGAATTCGAAATTTGAATTCGAATTTGAGCTGTTTTGAACTCTGAACATTTCTGAAACTTCGGAGGACCAAATCTCCCTCATACGGACTCCGATTCTCGCAAACTCGGACTCGTTTTCAAGCAAAATTTCGAGACGAACGCAATGGAGCAACCCGTTTCCCTTGATTCTAATTTTAAAATTTAATTCTGCCTTGATTTCTTGTTTTAACATATTATTAAAATTCGGGTTGTTACATTCTCCCCTCCTTAAAGGATTTCGTCCCCGAAATCTTCAAGTTAAGAAGAATGTGTCCTACCATCCATCATCCATCTACTCAAAACATCATCCACAAGCAATCATTGTCCTTAAAATATTTCTAATGCTATATGAACATATGCAGGAAGTGTGTGTATATGTTCCTTATCTAATGCAGATGATCAGGCCTGATTGATCTTTCAAATGCAAAATATGTTTAGTGTTATGAATCCAACATGTATGCAAATAGTCCTAGTCATGTAAACACTATATGTGTGCACAAACATTCATCCATATGCAACATTCACATGATAACACATTCAATTTCATCCATAAATAAGTATAAACACTCATGCATATGCAATATGAAAATGTGTCTGAGCCGATCTAGTGCCTAATGTGCGTTATGCAACCACGAGCAACCACTTGCAACCATTCGCAAACATCAACCATAACCTGTTTCAAGTACAGGTTTACATCCATAGGGTTCTACCTAAGGTTCTCAAGATAGGATCGAAAAGATATACAAGATAAAACCAAGCATCTAGGAAAAGAAGTTAAAGATGTACCCCTAGAAGGTCCTGCTTGCGAGCCTTGCCCTTGCTTCTTAGTGCAGTTCTTGCTGATATGTCCAGTATCACCACACTGAAAGCATGCTCCCATCTTCATCTTCTTCTTTCTACAATCCTTGACTATATGCCCATCAATACCACAGAAGTTGCATTTTCTTTTCTTATGTGACTTGTTGCCATTATTGTTGTTGTTGTTCTTGCCTCCTTTCTCGGAGTCTACCTTCTTGTTCTGAGACTCATTCGCCTTGAATTCTTTCTTATCACTCATACCTTTCCTATGTAACATGTTAACAAGCATAACGAAAACTATCTCCATCGTACGGAAAACCCTCTACGAAGCTAGAAAGAAGATTAGCCGCAGGTAAAACTACTGCGACTATAGATGGAGAAAAGAAAGGAAAAGAGATTCAAACAAGGAAACAAAGGATAGTGCTAATGGCTTTTGGGGAATAGCCTTTTCAAAATAAACTTTTCTTGAAAAATGCTTCTTTATAAACAGTTTTTGAAAATAGTCTTAGAAGGTTTTTAAAACTTTTGCCCAGTCTGGTAACCTTCTGCTCTGATACCAAATGTAACACCCCACCTCCGCTAGGGTCACTCACAAAGGGAATGCACTAGTTTTGGAGGAGCGCTATCTAGGTAAACAAACACAGAGATATCACAAGACAGAACATATTTAAAACATCGGAAGAATCAAAAGCTAAATTTTATTATTTCAAAATAGTCAAAGCCTTTTACATCAAAAGCACCAAATAGTCAAAGCTATCATTTTCCGTTACAACAAGTTCAGCCTTGCATAAGTAAAGAAGCATAAAATTTAAAATAACAAAAGTAGCATAATTCCCCAAAGGTAGCAGAAATGCAGCCATAGCATAGCTCAAGACCAAACCGTACATGAGCTTAACAGAAAGCAAGCGAGATCCAAGCTAAGTGCTAGAGTTTCCTCCCTGAGAACCTGGGGGGGAACGGAAGAAAAAAGAGGCGAAACAAAATGGGTCAATCATAAAGACTGAGTAAGTCCTAGTGACTTTCATCATAAAAACAAGTAAAGGTAACATGACATGTATAAACTGAAAGTAAACACAAGTATGATGTCAAGATGGATAAGATAGTCTAAGATATCACGATAAATCAAGTATAGGTCAAGTATAGTATCGCGTGTTCAAGGTTCGCTGCACCAACCGTACTAGTATCCCAGCCCATGTCAAGTATTAATCACGAAATGATCCCTTGGCCCAATATCGTGAAATGACCCATTACTAGGTCCAACGGAAAGATCCACTAATCGATCGGCTCCCTACAAGGTCTAGCTCGTTGTGTTTTTGTGTCATACGGCCCTACCATAGGGTGTATCAGGCCCTATGGTGCCAACCACCGACACGAATCAAGACGCACAGATAAATCTACTGATGCCCAATGCCTGCTTTTTCAACTCCGGACTACGTGCACGACCATAGTCCGCCTGAACCTACACTGGCGCACCAACTCAGCCGTCGTTCTGGTCACTTACAATCAGTCCAGCAATCGTGCCCCACCCTGCCTAGTTCCAGGGTTCCCTGATACGTCTAGTGGGTTACTGCTGAAATGGACCGCGTAACTAGGTTTTCCGTTCAGTAGGTTAAGTGTTGTCATTTAAATTCGAGACTTAACCCCATCAGTCTAGCATGTCAAGTTGACTAAGTGTTGTCATTTAAGTTCGTGACTTAGCCTACAATTCACGTGTCAAGTTGGTTAGGTATTGTCGTTTAAGTCCATGAACTAACCCTACAAATCATGTTCCAAGTTGGTTAAGTGTTGTCTTTCATGTTCATGACTTAACCCTATCATGTGGCATTAATTCATTAATGCACCCCAACCTCTCACATTTGACTTTTGTTGTGGTTACTGGTTACGCCGGGCGGGTCCGGGCAGGTTTATACCACAACCTAATCTAACCTCGGGTTTAAAGCGCGATTTGACCAACTACCCACATTGGATTCTATTGTTTGCAGCCACTGGATTCGCCGGGCGTTTCCGGGCAGGATTACGCTGCAAACCCAACCCAACCTCGAGTTGGTCATGTTCAAGTTTATTCTAAGTGTCATGTTCATGTTCAAGTTTCAAGGCAAGTTTTATATTCATATCCAGATTCAAGTTATAACAACGTTCATGTTTCACTTTACGCTTATTATGAAGTTCGTGATTCATGTTCATAACCAATTCATGTTTTGCCTAATCTACCCAATTGTATTCCCATCGCATGTAAACGTGAATCGATATATACTACAAGTAAATCTAAATCTAGAAATAAGGGAATAACATCAAAACTACGATAGGCAAAAAGGGACGAGCATAAGGTGATAAGGCTAGCATGATAAGATCCAAAATAACTTGTAACGTCACGATACTTATCAACAACTTATAATGTTATAATTGTCCGAATTAACAACCTAGAGGTTCAACTAGTCAGGTTCAACATAATGGGTACAAGGTGATGAACCAAACCTAATCACTTTCGATGTCCACAAAGCTTAGATCCAAAATGATATACATATATAAATCCAAGGTCCATATGACAATTCTAGACTTTGTGAATTATAATAACAACTGATTCAATATCGTAATCATGACAACATTAGGGACATGAGGGGTCTAGATCTATAACATGAATAAGCTCCAAATAAATTTTATAGCAATATATCCACAAGTCAAGATTCAAGATGAAAAGATCCAAGGTAAACAATACTAGATCCAAAATAATAGATCCAAAAGGAACAATAATAGATCCAAGATATACAATGATAGGTCCAAGATAATTATCATGCTTGGGTTCAGTTTCAATTTACAGCATGTCCATGTTAAGTTTAAAGTTTAGATCTAAAATAGTTCTAGGCAACTACCCTAAATAGTTATAGAAAGTTAACTGTAATAGTTTCAAGGTCATGGTCATAGATAATAGCCTTATAATCATGGGCAATAGTTCATAGTCATGAGTCATAGGTAAATATTCACAATTGTCCTTGTTATAGTCATCGGCATTGTCTTATGTTTTAAATCATAGGCATAGGCATAGGCATAGTTCACGGTCATAGGCATAGTATGGTCTTATGTTTACAGTCATGGGCGTAGTCATAGTCTTATGCCATTAACAATAGTCTCAATGTCGTAGACAATATTTCCAATAGTCAAGATCCAAGAAGAAAACAAGAATAGATATGAATCGTACATAGATCAATTCCAATTTAACATGCCCATATTAGATTTATAGTTTTTATCTAAAAGTAACTGGAACTTACAGATCGTGGACTAAGAAGTTGAGATCTAGAAACTAGTTGTTGAATCGTTGAGTCGTTGATTCTTGATTTGATTAATCTTGATTTGATTTCTTCCTGCTGATCTTTAAGTTGTTTGTCTCTAGTTGTTTGTCGAAGAAGAAGCAGCCATTCTCTCTTTAATTTAATTATTTCAGAAGCAGCATAAGGACAGACTGAATTTGTGTAGAGAGACTAGGGTGAGGGGCTGTTCATATAGGGTCTGGCCAACGAATTTAGACTGAAATCGAACCAGAAACATCAGAATGGATTCTGGCCCAAAAATGGTTTCGGGGTACCAGGTCGACCCCCAGGTCGACTCTAGGGTCGACTCCCCAGTCGACCTGGTCCTGGACAGGTCGACTCCCCAATCGACCTGGTCCTGGGCGGGAAATTACCCGCCTAGTTTGTTCTGGGTTTTGAATTCGAAATTTGAATTTGACTTCGAGCTGTTTTGAACTCTGAAAATTCCTGAAACTTCGGAGGACCATATCTCCCTCATAGGGACTCCGATTCTCGCAAACTCGGACTCGTTTTCAAGTAGAATTCCGAGACGAACGCAATGGTGCAACCCGTTTCCCTTGATTCTAATTTTAAAATTTAATTCTGCCTTGATTTCTTGTTTTAACATATTATTAAAATTCGGGTTGTTACAAGTACGATATGGCAACAACTACATATATTGTGAAACACAGTTATCCTACCATTATGATTTCCAAACAAATTGTCAAAAACTCATAGAAGAAAAAATGCACACTCTTTTATCTTAAAATTACAGACCGAAGCAATGTCGTTAAATCTTTAGCTCCAAATAGCCCATTCATAGTTCAAAATGGGAAGCTATAGGCTGGTTATCTCCTTTAAATTTTATTCAGTAAATCGCAGTATCTAAGGCATGATTTGCTTTGTCAAACTATCATAGTTCCCGAACTGCATGCCATTTACTAGTTTGTTTTCTTGGCATGATCGTACTTCTGAACTAATTACAGATTGTATGCCACTTTATTTGTTTTAAACTAGAAACTAAAAACAAAAAATACACTTGGTCGTTGAAGCTAGTCATCCTTTTTTCACTTGAAATAGGTTATGCATGACATTAAGAGCATGACCAGCTGTCATATATCAATCAAGATTTTGTAAGGAAAAAAAATGAGCTATGAGCTTGTTCTATAGTTGCATAAAGAATAGTAAGTTCTATAGTTTCATAGAGTTATCTGAATGATAGGTGCTAGCAGTAATATTAAGAAACCAAAAAAGATAACGCTTTATGTCCAAGGCTTTTTAGGAAGCCAGGTGTCAAACTCTTGTTCTACCATATTTACATAGCGCAATGCTCGTGTGAATTTCGCACCAGAAATGGTACTTAAAAAAAGAAAGGATTTTGACTATTTTACTTAGGATAGAACATAAGGTACATCATCAAACTTTCTTTAGAATCCTCCTATTCTTATATATTAAGATAAATGTCTAGTTTTATTTATTTATTTATTTCAATAGAAAAATCCATTACAAACATATACCTCAAATATGATTGATGAATGCATTCCATATTGATTGTACCATCTCAAAGTATTAGCTTATTTTAAGAGTAATGTTAACTTGTTGCAAACAAAACATACGAAAGTTGAGGATATTTTGGCATACGATTCAATCTTCGAACAGTCGAAATTCGAAAATATCAACAAACTCTGTCCTTCTTAATCATTTTCAAAGTAAACTTCTTCCTTTTCTCGTCTGAATTTCCAAGTGACACTGATGTGAACAGATGGTAAATTACTACACTTCAAAAATCAAATTGGATATTTTGAGCAGAGAATCAACCAAGACAAAGACCGTCCAACCAAAAACGTCAAATATGAGAATAAATGGCATAGTTAAAAGTAGGAAAAAAACATGGCCGAAATGAATGAAAAAAAAAGTCAAACTTCTAAAGTAACGATAGAGATCGACTCTAGCTATATAATTATAGTATTCAAAATATCCTGTTTTACCCAGAATGGTATTTACCGTGCAGAAATAAAAAACTAAACCGTATCGCTCGTTTTACAATTTTCTCTTCTGTAGATACCATTTGTCTTGTAGTAGTAATAACAGATACGTGCTTAAACTGCAGTGGTTATATCTCAAGCAGGCAACCATGCCTTTACTGATACTTATAAACAGGTTTGTTATCTGACTTTGGCATGCAATTAACAACTCAGTGATGAATATAACATTGACTTGAAGCTGGAAAAGAATTATTTGTTACAAGTTTAATGACTTTGGCATGCAGTTACATCATTCTTTCAGTATGATATTTGCATATATACTTTCAAACTTTTATAACATTGACTTGAACCTAACACTATATTAGACTTTTCACTTTTATACTTATATCATTCTATATGTTCTTTGCATGCAGTTAGATCAAATGACAGCCATGAGATCTTCAGTTTGCATGAAACAACCTTCCCTTTGTTCTGGTACATTATCTTAATTCTGAAATTTGAGAAATTGTTTTAAGTACATTTGTATATTATGTCTAAGATTATTTTTAGTTATGGTGTAATAAAAAATAATGTGCTTAAGGTTTTGATGAGTACGAACACACCATGCTTATTGATTCACTTAGGATGGTCATACCCATATCCGAATTTGATGGGCTATTTCAAATGCTTAGGATCATCTGATATAGGTTTAGTATAGAAACTCAGCTGTCTAATATGTTAGCTGCATATCAACCAACATATGAACTCTTTTATTTCCTTCATCATGGAATCTTTCCACTGTATCATTTTCTGCAGCTGCTAGGTCATATTAGAAAGTGTAGAATCATTTCAATTCCTATTAAGTACAGTGTGACATTAGCACCAAATTGACTTTAGGCTATACATATGCTGGTATGTTGCTGTTCGTACCATTATACAGGTCAGGTAACAAGTAAATGAAGAAGAATACATATTTTAACATTGAAATAAGAAGAATGTTAAACGACTAAAAAGAAGAACTTGGCTCGGTCTAAGGTTTTTATACTTTAATTTTACCGTTGCATATTTTTTTTGTTATTATTGATCTAAGTCATTTACACAAGTTCTTAAAGAAACTCAAAAGCATCACTTGCGAGTTTAAAAAAATGAAGCAACATTAAAATTGTAGTATATTGATTGTTGGATAGAAATGGAAGTATTCGTTATAAGTTTCGCTTATATGCATGTAGATTCTTGAAAAATGCCAACGACTAGTTGGCAGTAGTTCGAATAGGGCCTAGCATTATAATTTGAGAAATTTCACAGTCTAGGATACTATGTTTGATATATTTTCAGTTACAGTCAAAATAATGCTATGTTGGTTTTTTTTACAGATGCTGATTCAAGCCAACCATCATGAAGACAAATTGTGCTATTTTAAATTTTAATTCAGCCGAATGACCATTTTGTTCTTTTCTAGTCATGTGAAGAATGTTAATTTCTAGTGAAATAAGTATTCTGTAAGTATTTAGACGTACCGGTTGATGCTTAACATATGACTAGTCATGATTCATGCAAACTAATTTTGTTGTATTATTACATGCGTTTGCGTTTTCTTTTCAAATGGTATAAGATTTTGTGAACTGTATATGTATTACTTGCATTCATATACTTTGTGAACTGCTTATATATTACATAAGCTTGGAAATGTTGAATTGTATTGACAGCTGACAATCAAAATGGCTAAGATGAAATGTGACTAGATTAGCCTTTTGAATTCATAAGTTACTCTGCTGCGTCGATTGTTAAAAAACGTAGCAACAATTAACTTTCTTGCTACGGTTGTTAATAAAACACAGTCGCAAATATCAAACTTACTGCATCGGTTATTTAAAAATCTGTCGCATTAGGTCAAAGTTTTTGAGCTAAATATCGATTTGTTGCAACGGGTAAAAAAACCGTCGTGAATAAATTAGCCTGCAGCGACGGGTATTATAAAATACCCGTCGCAAGAGCGAGTATATTGCGACGGTTTTACAATCGTCGCAATAAGTTTACACTTGTTGCGACAGTTGCATTTGCTACAGTTTTAGAACAGTCGCAAATAGGCTTAAAAAATTGACGCAAATGACCTGTTTTGCACTAGTGATACCAGTTGAAAGGGGTGATCAATCCCTTTCAGCGGAAAAATCTCAATAGAATCTTGCAATGATTTGATAGAACAAACAGATTGAAATGATTATCAATCATAGATCACAGAAAAAAATAAAAGCAACAGAGAACACACAAATTTATTGTGGTTCCACTATCGCGAGATAGTATACGTCCACTTCAATAGGGAAGAAATTTTTATTAGTATTCAAGAGATTACAGAGTTTTTAAAGTAGAGAAAAGAAATGAAGCAATAAAGATGATCTCATATCATAACATCCTCTATGCCTTTCTTTATATAGAGAAAAAAAATTACTTAGGGATGAGACAATTGATTTATGTAAAGAAATCAATTTATGGAAGACTAATATTCCCATTAGTTTTATTGTCATGTGATTGATTGATAACTTTCTGCTTTTCTCCATCAATCAATCCTTTTGCCAATTTAATTTCTTTCCGTTTCTTCTTTCATGAAATATGGCAACAAATTAAATGATGAATATCTCCAATATCCCTTATTCCTTACTATTCTTTCCATTTCTTTCTTGCACAAAATGGGTAATCAAATTACCATGAATATCTCCAAAATCTAATTAATTATGGAAATATTGTATCACTAAATTCCAATAATCTCCACCTTGACACAATATCTCTTGCAACCAAGAGTCTCCGATGTGAATGCTTCCCAATGAGTTCCTGCAAAAGCCACCCCTCATTGCACTTTGTCAGTGAACTCCGGCAAGGCCACCGCCCACCAACAAAGTGTTGGAAGCATTCAAAAAATAAGGTAGACATTGTGCAACCAACTCCTATCTCTTCATACAAGAAGAATACCACATCTTCTCTTGACTTCAACCAAGTCACTCTCTTCCCCATAGTGCCACCATGTGGCACCTAGCACTTCATCAAGTGAATCATGTTCGAGCAATGCTCGAACTTATTAGCAAGTAATGCCTTCGTAAACATGTCAGCTGCATTGTTACTTGTGTGAATCTTCTGAAGACGAACTAACTTCTCCTCATTCATATAGATAAGGAAAGACTCTCTTACCTCTATATGCTTTGTTCTAGAACTGAAATACAGATTTTCAGCTAAATGAATTGCAATTTGACTATCACAATTCACCAAACAAGCATCTTGTATGAAGCCCAAATCACACAATAACTTATTCAAATAAAGTGCCTCCTTACCTGCCTCATCTGCAGCTATCAACTCTGCCTCTGTAGTAGACAAAGCAACTATAGTCTGCAACCTCACTCTCCAACTAATATTTGTTCCTCCAAGTGTGAACACATAGCCTGAGGTTGACTTCCTTCTATCTCTATCTCCGGCATAGTCTGAATCGCAAAATCCGACCAAGTTGAAATTCTCATTTCTATCGTAAAAAACAAGCTCATAATCTGATGTTCCTCTAAGATATCTAAAAATGTACTTCACTGCCTCCCAATGGGATTTTCCCAGATTTATCGTATATCTACTCACTAACCAACAGCTTGAGCAATGTCAGGTCTAGTGCATACCATAACATACATCAAGCTACCTACTGCACTAGCATAAGGCACATTCTTCATATAGGCCTTGTCCTTTTCTGAGATTGAAGAGCCCTGATTAGAAAGCTGTATATGCAAAGGCATGGGTGTACTGGTAGTCTTTGCACCATCCATGCTAAGCCGAGCAAGTACCTTTTGAATATATTCCTTTTGAGTAAGTCTCAAAAGTCCAAGCTTTCTATCTCTTTGGATTTCCACCCCCAAAATTTTCTTTGCTTCTCCAACGTCTTTCATATCGAATTCCGTTTTTAATTTCAACTTCAACTCATCAATTTCAGCTTTATCCTTGGAAGCAATCAACATATCATCCACATACAAAAGCAAATACACCCAATTATTATTCTATAAATGCTTAAAATAAACACATGCATCTTTAGTACAACGATTAAAACCATGTGAAAGCATAAAAGAATCAAACCTTTTGTACCATTGTCTAGGCGACTGTTTTAGACCATAAAGAGATTTCTTCAACTTGCATACCCAATCTGACTTTCCATCTACAATAAATCCTTCCGGTTGCTTCATATAAATGGTTTCCTCCAAATCACCATGCAAGAAAGTGGTCTTCACATCAATCAAATTGTTCTAACTCCAAATCGTAAGCAGCAACTATTGCAAGTAGGATTCGAATTGAAGTTTGTCTAACAACTGAAGCAAATATTTCATCATACTCTAACCCCTTTCTTTGTGAGAACCCTTTGGCTACTAATCTTTCCATGTATCTACCATCATCTTTTACCTTGAACACCCACTTGCAACCTTTGGTTCGGCTTCCTTGAGGTACTGGTACCAAATCAAAAGTCTTGTTCTTTTGCAAAGACTGTATCTCCTCTTCCATAGCGCATTCCACTTCAAGTTATCACTCGACTTCATGGCTTCTTCAAGGCTTAATGATTCATCATGAATTATATGTTAAGCATACTCAAAATGATCATCCTGGCTCAAATTTTCATACTGCCAATCTCTATATCTAATTGGAGCTCTCTTTGGTCTCTGACTAGCCCGAATGGCTATATCGCCCGACTCTCCTTCAGCTCCATCTTGAGCTCCACCTTGAGCTGAATCATCTCTAGCTTCATGACCATCACCATCACTACTAGAGGAAATCTGTGGACTATCATGTGATGTATCATCAACTTCTCCGTCACTATTATCAATAGTGGTAGCTCTACTTCGGGTTTGAAAACTGGGAATCTCGGTCTTTTCAGGCTTCTCATCAACTGAATCTGAACCCTCTAATAAACCTTCCAAAGGTTTGAACATTGCTAACTCATCAAAAGTTACATGTCTGGAATGTAAAACTTTCTTCGTAATTGGATTCCAAATTCTATATCCTTTTATACCATCTGTATAACCAAGAAAAACACATCTGTAGGTTCCAACTTATCATGCCCTGTATTGTGAACATAAACTGGACATCCAAATATACGAAAATAACTTAATAAAGTGTTTTTACCTCTCCATAACTCCTCTGGAATCTTCCCATCAATGGTTGAGCATGGAATCCAATTAATAATATGTGTTGCAGTCGAAATAGCTTCAGCCCAAAAACCCTTAGACATACCCGCAGTCAATATCAAGCAACGGGTCTTTTCAAGTAGAGTCCTATTCGTTCTCTCAGCAACCCCATTGGATTGCAGATCACCAGGTGTAGTAAAATGTCTTTTAATACCACGTTGTCTGCAGTAGTCGAGGAACTCTTTGGAGACATATTCGCCACCATTGTCGGATCTAAGAATCTTCAGTTTCTTTCTGTTTGGTTTTTAACAAGAGCTAACCAAACCTTAAACTTCTCAAATACTTCCGACTTAGCTTTCATTACATACACCCAAACCTTGCGCGAGTAGTCATCAATGAATAAAACAAAATAATAAGCTCGTCCAATAGAAGCTATAGAGTATGGCCCTCAAACATCTGAATGCACATAATCAAGTACCCTCTTAGAAGTATGCATGCCATTACCAAAAGAAACTCTGGTTTAATTTGCTTTACCAATACACAATCCTTGCAAAAGTCCAACTTGATGAAGATTTCTCCCTTGATCTTTTTCTTCTTACGAAGCAACTCTAAGTTCTTCTCTGAAGTATGACCTAATCCCATTTGCCAAAGCTTGGTAGCATCCAAACTTTTAGAACTATCGACTTCAACACATAATTCTCCATGGATAGTGGTACCCATTAGCAAATACAAATTTCGCACCATAACACCCTTCATCAATACAAATGCCTCTCTAGAAACTCTCAAACCATCTTTAACAATGGTTATTTTTCTTCCCAATGATGCCAATTGGTCTAATGATATCAATGGCTTCTGAAGACCTGGGACATAGTGAACATTTGAAAGTGCGAAAATTCCCATCATACATGCGAATGCGAACTAAACCAACTCTCATAGACTTACATGTAGCATCGTTCCCCATAAGGATAGAACTTCCTTTTTTGGCATCAAAGGAAGAAAAATAATCTTTATCAGGAGTCATGTGAAATGATGCTCAAGAATCTAGAATCAAGTGGTCTGTAACACCTGATACAACCGCTGTCAATAAATCGCTACCGCCTTTCTCCATCGCAATAAATGAAGAACCATCAGTCTTCTTCTCCAAATTTGGACAGTCT
This sequence comes from Allium sativum, assembly GCA_030737875.1. NCBI lineage: Eukaryota > Viridiplantae > Streptophyta > Magnoliopsida > Asparagales > Amaryllidaceae > Allium > Allium sativum. Next base: position 10,033,154 of record CM060912.1, read on the forward strand.
CTTCTCCAATGGCCGGGTTTCTTACAATTATAGCACTTTCCATCTTTAGACTTACTCCGCGAATTAGGCTTCCTACAATTGGAACGCCCCCTATTATTCTTCACTTTCTTCTCTGCTCTTCCTCTCTCAACAAATAAGCCTGAACTACTACTTCCTCCACTACTATCACAAACACCAAACTCTTTCCTATGATCTCTCAACTCTTCACTGAGCAAACATGTCTTCACATCATCTAATTTCAATGTGTCTCTACCATAGATAAGGCTGTTAGCGAAACCAGTGTATCGCTCTTGAAGCGAACGTAACAGAACCTTTGCTTTCTGTTCTTCATCAATTTTCAGCTCAACAGACTTCATTTTCATCAGGTCATCAGACACCCTTAGGTGTGTCTTAATTGAAGAACCTTCCTTCATCTGATAAGTGAAGAAGGTCTTCAATAGGATCAGACGGTTAGTTAGAGATTTCTTCATGTAGAGGTCCTCCAATTTCTTCCAAATGCCTTTAGCTGTTGTTTCCTAACTGATTTCAAAAATTACATTCTTTCCCATGGTAAGTTGAAGGGTTATAAAGGCCCATTCTTCCATCTCTTCTAATTCCACTGATGAAAAATCAGCAGGCAATATCTATGTATCAAATACTACTCGATGAATGCGATTTCTTCTCAAAGCTGCTTTCATCATCCACTACCACTTTTCAAAATCTCCTTCACCACTCCACTTCTCTATCATCAACTATGATCCTGACGCCACATAGGAGCCTATGACGTATGGAGAAACTACTGGCATTGACGTATTATTTGTATTGTTTTCATCTCCTCCTGCCTTTCTATCAAACACCTTCTTTGTGATGCTCTAATATCAGTTGTATGGTGTGATCAATACCTTTCAGCGGAAAAACCTCAATAGGATCTTGCAATGATGTGATAGAACAAACAAATTGAAATGATTATCAATCACAGATCACAGAAAAAAATAAAAGCAACAAATAACACACAAATTTATAGTGGTTCCACTATCACGAGATAGTGTACGTCCACTTCAATAGGGAAGAAATTTTTATTAATATTCAAGAGATTACAGAGATACAGATGATCTCATATCATAACATCCTCTATGTCTCTCTTTATATAGAGAAAAAAAATTACTTGGTGATGAGACAATTGATTTATGTAAATAAATCAATTTATGGAAGACTAATATTCCCATTGATTTTATTGTCATGTGATTGATTGATAACTTTCTGTTTTTCTCCAACAGTCAATCCTTTTTCCAATTTAATTTCTTTTCGTTTCTTCTTCCATGAAATATGGCAACAAATTAAATGACGAATATCTCTAATATCCTTTATTACTTAATATTCTTTCTATTTCTTTCTTGCACAAAATGGGTAATCAAATTACCATGAATATTTTCAAAATCTAATTAATTATGGAAATATTGTATCAACAAATTCTAATACCTTTGGATTATTTGTGTAACTACAGTACATGATGTTCGAGCAACTTCAATTTAAATGCAGACCTTTTTTTTTTTTTTTTTGCAAAATACATGCGTTTTTCCTCAATTGTGATGATGTCATATGTCCTGCCAGAGATAACCTGTGAGTTCATGTCATTTGAGAGGTGTTTGAGAGTTGTGAGTTAATTTGTAATTCTTTTTTTTATAGTTGCAGAAGGAGATGGAACTTAAAAAGTGTCCTTAGATGCTATGTGCCTATATTATATTGTTGTGGATTCAGCTAATGGATATTATAGTTTGTCGATAGCCGATTATAGCTTGAGATTAATAACCCCAGTATCTTATGAATTTGATTATAGGAACTATGTTATTGTTTATTGGGTTAATAAACAACAATTTGTAATGTGTCAGTTATTTGTTGCGGTATTACATAGATGTTTGGTATAAAGGCTGAACAAATGATGGCCCGATTTATTATGGATTTTTTCTATGCGGCAGAACTCATTGAACATTCTTGCAGGCCTTGAATCAACGGTGTCAGGCTTGCGAGAATTAAAATTCTTTTTATTGTGAACATTAACAAGCTTAAGTATATAAAAGAATAGACAAAGTGCTAGATCTTTAAGCTTTTTTTTTTAAAACAAAAAAATTCAACGTAACGCTTTAATGAATTTTACATTAAATTATTATTAATCTAACAACATATTGTCGTAAACGACAAAATAACAAACAAGTTTAGATTAATTCCATCAAATTAATTGTTGTAGTAACAAAATGATGCATTAATAATGTCAATGTACAAGTTATTTGGCGCGATATTACTTGGATGTTTTGTTAAAGGCAGCCGTGCAAGTGCACGGGACTATACTAGTTATTTAATTTAATAAAACTAGTACATTGAACTTAAAATCATCTTTTACTATAAATAAATTAAAAAAAAAAAAAGACAACTGGTACACTGTAGATAGCTCCCTATGTAATATAATTCAAAAAACAGAAATCTTTTAAATTCACAATTGAATTGGTCTGGATCATTCGGTCCACTCTGGCTCTTCATAAATGCAAAGGGGGAAGCCAACGCTGAGCAGAATATATTAAGAATGGGAGAGTGGTGGACTTTCTACTAAAAAAAAAAAAAAAAAAAAAAAAATTCCAACCTAAGCTTAATCATTTCATACCTGCTCTGATGCATAGACAGAAAACAATTGAATCCCACCAAGCTGCATTGAGCCTTAAGCTCATTATATAAAGGGCATTTACAGTTGTTCTCTCTGCTTTATGTTCAACTTTTTGTAGAGAAGAAAATTTGAGAGGGGAAGAGATGAAGAATATTTTTGTTGAGGAAGACAAAATTTTTATTTCATATATTTTTCTTTTCTTCTTGATATCTACATAACATACTTGACATTACAAGGGATGCATCTTTTATACATGCATTTTCTAATTGAAAGGAAGGATTTGGATAACATCACAATAAATCCTATCCAAACATGACCAAATAAGAAAAAATAGGAAACGTAATTTAATGCAATATTTAATGCTAGTTTTAATTTATTCCAACAATGTCTCCCTTAAATTAAAACTTGCTTATTGTTTCCAAATTTTCTGCACTTTTCTGAAGATTCATCCGCTATGTGCCTTTGTTGAAATATCAGTCATCCGGTCACCTTCTTTGAGAACATCTCGATTTATACCTGACGTGCTTTGGCAAGAAAAATAAAGATATTATCCAGACTTTTTTGATTGTGTTCTTCTTTTGTGGGGACATCAACTTATCATGCAGCGCACGCATACGCATTGTACATTTTCTAGCTACATCTCGTGCATATGAGAACTGGGTTGAACTACGCATCAGAGATCTTGTTATGTCTTCCCAATTTCTTTTTTCTTCTTTCCAAGCATCCATCGTTTTCAATATTATTATACTGTGTTTGTCACTTTTCTCTTTCTTTTGTTTATAAGCTTTTTTAACATTGCTGAACATTGCAGCATGCTCCTCCTTAGCTTGTAACAATCCCTGCAGAATGTCCTGCTCCAAAAGCTTGCCAACAGCAACCGCATCTTCTACTTCAGCATTCGCAGTAAAAATATATGCTGACATCTTCAAAGCATTTTGAATGATTTGAACATCGATTTTCTGGTCAAAATTAACCGTTTGCAAGTTTGCTAGTTCTTTGAATGTATACAGCAATGTAACACCACATCCAGGCACAATTCTCTCTTCCACAATAGCTTTAGTTGCATTTAAGGCATCGGTAACTCTTTCCTTTTTCGCACTAACTTCATCTTCGCTCGCTCCTCCAATTTTTAGAACTACAACACTACCAAATAACTTTGCCAACCGCTCTTGCAGCTTCTGTTTGTCATAGTCCGATGTATTCAAATCAATGGCAGACCCTAGCTGGTCACATCTTTCTTCTTGTTTTCCTTTCTTTTCTTTTTCTTTTTTCTTCTCTTTCTTCTTCTCTGCCTCTTTGCCTTCATCTTTTTTATTCTTGTCCATCTTTTCTTCTGAATTGTCTTCTGCTTGAGCGCCTTCAATTTCAATCATACTAAAATCCATGTTTCCATTCTCGTTTTTGTCTTCTCTTTCCACATCCATTTTTACTTCACTTTTGTTTTCTTTTATGTCCATCTTCTCCACATCATCCGCTTCTGGCTTGCTCTTTTCATCTACTTCCTTATCTTTGTTTGTGACATTCTCATCTTCATCTTCAGCATCACTCTCCTCCTTGTTATTTTTCTCGTTCTCATCCTCAGGCTCGTTGTCCTCAAGCTCTGACTTTTCCTCTGGTTCTTTCTCTTTGGCAGCTTTATCCCCCATCAGCTCCTCTTCTCTTCTCGCCTTCTCTTCATCTTCTTCTTTAGTTTTTTCTTCTTCATACTTATCGACCTCTTCAAACCTTTCTTTGTTTTCTTTCACTGTTTCATTTTCTTCATTTTTGTCCTTTATTTCTTTCCCTTCTTCTTTCACTTTTTCATTTTCTTCTCCTTTGTTTCCGTCCTCTTCTTCTTCCTCTTTTAACGTGTTTTCTCTCTCCATCTTCTCCTGTTCTTTTACTTCTTCATATGCCTTGTCAGCTTCATTAGCATTTGCAGGTTCTACATCATCCATATTTGCATCTGTATCTGCCCTTTTTGCTTCGGTTACTTCCTTTTCAGTTTCTTTGCTTTCATCCTCTTCTTCCTCTTCTTCGACCTCCTCTTCATCTTCTTCTTCTGCTTTTGTGTTATCCATTGCATACACCTCTTTCAATAAATTCCACGAATTTTTTGCGTCTCTTTCTCCATGTATATGGTCGAAAGCCTCTCTATCAACGTTCTTACTCATCAAAAACCGAGTTTGAAGATTTTTCTGTCTCAAACTTACAAATGCTTTACTCTCTTTCTCCGTCATGTTTTTAACATCTTTTGGCCATTCGTAGCCACACTCAACAATCTCCCATAATTCTTTAGAGATCAATTCTTCTTTCTTTTTATTACTCCACTCTTCGAAATTTTCTTTTGTGAGGACAAACGTTGCAGAGAATAGAAAAACCATAGTCTCAACCAGGCTCTGATACCAATTTGTAGAAAAGAAAATTTGAGAGGGGAAGAGATGAAGAATATTTTTGTTGAGGAAGACAAAATTTTTATTTCATATATTTTTCTTTTCTTCTTGATATCTACATAACATACTTGACATTACAAGTGATGCATCTTTATTACATGCATTTTCTAATTGAAAGGAAGGATTTGGATAAGATCACAATAAATCCTTTCCAAACATGACCAAATAAGAAAAAACAGAAAACGTAATTTAATGCAATATTTAATGCTAGTTTTAATTTATTCCAACACTTTTTTCACCGTATACTTCCAAAAATGGAACCCGTCTCGGCTGCAGCAGCAGTAACAGCAGTAGCAGTAGCAGCCATAAAGGTTGTTCTACCTCCTCTTATCAAGAAGCTGAGTTCAATATTGGGAGGTGATGTAACTCCTGCAGAAATGAAAAATCTGGATGATTTGGTTCGTTACCAAATTGCAACGTTGATCAAGGAAGCAAGCTCCAATGATTTAGTTGGGCCATCGTTGCTGGATAATCTGAACACCGCTGCTTTAAAGCTGGAGGACCTACTTAGTAAGTATCAGTATGATCAAACCAAAAAACAGGTCAGTCCTTCTACTCTCATTAAGAAACTCATACCCAGAACTATGTTTCCCAAGTCTGCTTTAAGGAAAGGTTTAGAAGAATTGATGATGTATATTGAACAAGTGGGCAAAATACTTGCCCCATCTACTGCAAGCACGACACAACTACTAGCTAATACTATTCCTCCAACTACCTCAACTCTTTCAACTTCATATTTTGCAAGAGAGAACCAATGTAATAGAATCCTCAATTTCTTGCTAAATGAGTCAGGTGCAAATGAAGTTCCAGTAATTGCCATAACAGGCATAGAAGGTTCTGGTAAAACTCATACTGCTCAATACATCTGTGACGACGTTAGTGTTAAAAAACATTTTGAAGCAGATATGTGGGTTAACGTACGTCATTTTGATGTGGGTGAACTTACCAGAGAAATGCTGGAGTCCGCATCCAAAGAAGAATGTCCTAACATTAAAAACCATGACACACTACAGAAAAAACTAATAGAATTATTGTCTAAAGGAAAGAGGTTCCTTTTTGTTTTCGAAGATGTTTTGTATGAAGACAAGGCAAAATGGGATCAACTTGTAGGTCCACTGAATAAAGCTGCTCGAAGTGGAAGCAAGATTATCATAACGACTCGGAATAAATATATAGCAGGTAGGTTAGGTGCAGAAATTGTTGAATTGGGAAAATTGAATGACCGTGAATGTTGGTCAATTATAAAGCACTATGCTTTTGATGACCGTCGAGAAATGAATGAAGATATAGGGGTGTTATATAAACAAGTTAAAAGAATCGCCTAAAGCTTTAATATCCGTCGCAGTTTCAGCAAGGGATGGTGAAAAAGCAGCTATGGAACATCTTTTTAAGTGTTACAATAGTCTGTCTCGGGAACTGCAAGATTGTTTTGCGTATTGTAGTCTATTTCCTAAAGGTTACCCATTTCAAATTGATTTTAACAAAAAAGAACCACATTTGATTTCTTTATGGATTGCAGATGGGTTTATTAAAAGAACGGGAAGACGGACACTCGAGGAAGAAGGAACGGAATACTTTAACGTGTTGGTATCACAGTCTTTTTTCGAAAGGAAATGGGAAAATTACTTTGTGATACCTGATTTACTTCATAATGTAGCAGAAAGGGCTTTGGAGAATATATGTCATAGAGTTGAGGGTCATACCTCACTAGACATTTCAGCAAATTGCTTTCATCTCTCCTTTTGCTCAACAGAAAACTTTGCATGTCCATCTACGTATGACATCAAAGCTGAAATATCCAAATTGAAAAGTTTGCGTAGCTTAATCATTTTGTGTGATGATTTTTCCAGAAATATTTTTTCGAAATGGAGGAAAAATACTTGAAAATCTTAAATTCCTGCGTGCACTGTACGTTTGTCCTGACCCGTTTATTGGAGTACTGAGTAAAGACCTTAATAATAAGCTTCTTGAGTACTTGCATGTACAGCATGATGAAAAGCTACCAAAACCCCTGGCCAAGCTATATTACCTTAAGGTTTTTATTTTTATTACAAATCGAGTAAAAACGCTTCTGAATGACCGTAAATACTTGGAAAAAGAAACTCTGCCGAGAGGTTTCGATAATCTAGATAGACTGCGTACACTAATGTTTTATTCAGTAGAAGGAAAAGAATTAGACTATTTGTATTATAATTCAGAGTGGATAAACGTGGGAAGACTAATATCACTCCAGAATTTGATGGCGTTTCATCCCGAAATGGATGGTGATAAGGGAATGACAGCGTTAAGCAACTTATCCCTTCGTGGATCACTTTCTGTTTTGAACCTAGAAAAAGTACAAAGCAAAGTAGAAGCTAAGAAGGCAGGGTTGAATCTAAAAGAAAGTCTGAATGAGCTCATCTTTGAATGGAGTAGCACTAGCAATGGTAACTCAAATATATGTGAAGAGGTTTTGGATGGACTATAAAAGAATTCTCAATAAACGACATCGATTTGCCGTCCCTTATTAATCTTGAATACTTGCATTTAGTACGACTTCCCAGCGTACGAACCTTTAGCATCTTGGGTCCTGCTGTGACGTGTTTGACCATTAAAGATTGTCCAGAGCTTCATAGTGTGCGGAATTTACAGCACTGCACATCCTTGGAACGTTTAGAAATAAAAAAATGTCTGATGCTACTGGGAGGAGGACCTTCGTTGGTCGAAGGTGTTGTAAGAGACCGTCTTCCACAAGCAAAACATATCAATACAGATGAACCATTACCGGTCCTTCAACTTGTCCAACAACAAGGCTTCGGATCAATTCAAGGTCTAACTTTGTCTGGTTCAGATGGACTCTTCCCACGTATGCTTGTTCAAAACTTCCATCAACATTCCTCACTTGGACGTCTTGTATTAATACATTTTAAAACCCTACCAAATATGGAGATGCTTTCATCGTTAGAGAAGTTGAATATATCAGACTGCCCTGACATTGAATCACTGCCAGTTTTGCCCCATTCCCTGCAATCTATTACTCTCCGTAAATGTCCTAAACTGAAGGTGAATTATGAAGAGGGTAGCCCAGGTCGCAGCACCATTTCTCGCATCCCTGACATTTGTATCTACAATTGAATGATGAATCCTATGCAAACATGAATTTCAGGAGTTGAAGTCTTTTACATCGGTATGTGATACTTCTTTATTGACATATGTGTGGATGTCTGCTGTAGCCACCACCTCTTCTCCTGGTAAGTTCTTATATATGTGGTGTATTACTTAACGTTTGCATTGTACTGTACTTGCTGCTAGCTGCTTATTTGAAACTGGACCCAGATTCTGTTATCTGAGTTTTGTTTTGCTTGATAACATTAACAAAGTACATTGAAAGTGGAGGCTGATTGAAGTCCAAGCCCCTTAACACTAAGATAACACAAGATGCCTTTATATATAGGCAAAACATAAAACAAAAGACTATATTACCCATTAGTAGAATATTAATTACTCTAACATCCCCACTCAAACTCATGATGCGATAGCAATGAGCATCGAGAGTTTGTCAGTCAAAAACCGGAAGCGTGAAGATGACAAAGATTTAGTGAACAAATCTGCAAGTTGCAAGGAGGAAGAGACAAATGGCAATGTCAATGTGCCATTCAGAAGATGGTGGCGAGTAATATGGCAGTCAATCTCAATATGCTTGGTCCTTTCGTGAAAGACGGAGTTATGAGCAATCTGAATAGCACTTTTATTATCACAGTACAAAGGAGTTGGTCGTCGCAAGAAAACACCCATATCAGCAAGCAACCATCGTAGCCAAACAATTTCACAAGTAGTAGAAGCCATAGCACGATATTCTGCCTCTGTTGAAGACCGAGATATAACATCTTGCTTCTTACTTTTCCAAGAGATTAGAGAATCTCCTAGAAAAATACAAAAGCCAGTAGTGGATTTGCGATCAGTAGGATCACCAGCCCAATCTGCGTCAGAGTAAGCACATAACTCTAAAGATGAAGTAGAAGAAAGCAAAAGAGTCTGAAACTGAGTGCCACGGAGATATCTCAAAATGCGAATAACAGCAGCCCAATGAACTGTAGTAGGAGAAGTAACAAACTGACTGACTATGTGAACCACATATGCAATGTCAGGGCGAGTGATAGTGAGATAAACCAAACTTCCAACAATCGTTCTATAAAGACTAGGATCTGGCAATGGAGATCCATCAGTAATAGAGTATCGAGCATTGAGCTCAATTGGAGTATCAACAGTCTTATTATCTGAGAGACGAGCGCGCTCAAAAATGTCAGAAATATACGTAGATTGAGAAAGAAGATAACCTTTTGGAGAAGAAGCAACTTCAATACCCAAGAAGTAACGAAGGGGACCCAAGTCTTTCATAGCAAAACATCGAGTCAACTCAGACTTTAACAAGTTAATTCCAACAACATCATCGCCTGTAATAATCATATCATCAACATAAAGAGAAAGCAAAATTCGACCAGCCGAGGTACACTTGACAAACAAAGCAGAATCATGGTTACTCGGGCAAAAACCAAGAGAAGTAATCACAGTAGAGAATTTCTCAAACCAAGCACGGGGAGCCTGCTTGAGACCATAAAGAGCTTTCCTAAGTTTACAGACTTCACCAGGTTGATGATCAATACCAGGAGGAGGAATCATATAGACTTCTTCATGAAGATCTCCATTCAAAAAGGCATTTTTAACATCCATTTGAGTAATATTCCAGTGGCGAACAGAAGCAACCGCAATAAGAGTTCGAACTGTAGTCATTTTTGCAACAGGAGCAAAAGTCTCCTCATAATCCATACCATATTCTTGAGAATAACCTTTAGCAACCAAGCGAGCTTTATACCTTTCAATAGATCCATCAACTTTAGTTTTAATCTTATAGACCCAACGAGAACCAATAGCACGTTTTCCTGCAGGAAGAGGTACTAAATCCCAAGTATGAGTCTGATGAAGAGCAGTCAGCTCCTCAGCCATAGCACGTTGCCAAAGAGGATCACGAACCGCATCTTTGAAAGATGAAGGCTCAGAGAGACAATGTATAGAAGCAAGAAATGAAGAAAATGAAGTGGAAAGACAAGAATATTCAAAATCAGGTCGCCTAGTAGACTGACTGTAACACCCCGTGTATTCTATAACTGTGGAATTAACAAATTAAAGTATAATTAATTTGAAATCAAAGAACTAAGGGAAACGGGATACGCCATTGCGTTCGTCTCGGAAAAATACACGAAATAGAGTTCGAGTTTTCGAAAAACGGAGTCCGTATGAAGAAGATATAGCCCCCGGAAATTTCTGAATTAAGTTTAAAATTAAAAATCGGGCCCAATTGGCCAGGGCGGGAAAATTCCCGCCTAAGACACCCAAGTCGACTGGGCTGTCGACCTGGTCTAGCCAGGTCGACAGGGCTGTCGACAGGGCTGTCGACAGGGCTGTCGACCTGGTCCAGACCCAGGTCGAACCCAGTCCACACTGGCTGGCCTAGTCTATGTTGGTCGATTTTCAGAAGCATGCTTTGTCATTAGGGCTAGGTGGCAGGCTCTAATTGGTCTCTCTTTCGAATGAATGGCTATGATCAATCCAAGCAACATCGATGGTCCTAATCAGTTCATAAACTCTATAAAATGACCCTAGACTCTACCTAGGTTTCTTACACAATTCTCTAGCCTCCATTGCTCTCTTCTTCTAATAAAAAAATAAAAATGGCGTCGCTGCTCTGCTAGAATTAAAACTAGAAGATAATCAACATCAGCCTAAGTAACTCAATTCAAACTAGAGATTAAAGTTTCTGCAAAGATTCTACAACAAGTTAAAGTCCTTTCTTTAATCCAATCAAGGCAAGTACAGTTATTTTCCGCTATAAACGTTAATTATAATTTTGATATGTTTTTAATTCTGAATCTGAGATTGTATATATATTCTCTCCTGTCAGATCTTTTTTTCTGTGACTGTTCTGTACCCCTTTTCATCTTTTCTGTTTCTATAGCCAGGCTACCACGAGCCTGTGCCTAATCTCGTAAGAGATGAACGTATGAACGCAAATTTGGGATGAATGATGCGAAATTTGACAAGACTAAATTGAATGTATGACGTTAGGTCTGAGGCATAAAATATATTGGACCTGTGACTTGGGATTGGATGCATAAATTTGACTATGAACATATAATTTATGCATGTTGTATGCATAGTTATGTTGTAATTTAGATCTGTAATTAATTAGAAAAATAAGCATATGTTATAAACTAGTTTTAGACCTATGCATATTCTGTGATAAAAGAAGAAGAGGAACCACTGTAAGATTACATATGATTTGAGACTTTGAACAAAATGCATATAAAAGTCAAGATTTGATTTTTAGAAGATATGATTTAAAGATTTAGATTGTTGGGTATAGTTTGCATAATGATTCATGACTTAAAAAGAAGAAGATATGGAAGCTTAGGTGTAAAAGATTTACATTAATTAGGATATCTATTATTGTGATTACACCTAAATAGGGATTTTTGGGATATATGGCATGCATTGAAATTAATGGTTATATTTGGTATAATTTATATGTCAATCTGCTGTAAAATGCTAGTTTAACAAAAAAATTGGAACATATGTTATATGGCAAATTATGTCCATATTCTGCGCTTATGCAAACATGGAGTATATGTTGTGAATTATGACAATTATGTAGGCATATGAATTTAGGCCAATTTATGATTGGGCAAGGCATGTAAATAGAACCTTTAGAAATATTAAATTTGCTAAATCTGCTAATTTGCCAAGTTGCCTAAACTGCTAGTTTTGTTATATTGCCTAGACTGCTAATTAGATTGAAATGCCTAATCTGTTAAATTTGTCGGTTGAAATGCCTAACCTGTTATATGCCAAAATCTGCTAAGTTGCTAAATCTGTTAAATCCGTTAAGTCATATAAAATATGTTATCTGCTATGTTGATATAATCATCCTGTTATTGATATAATCTGAATTGGCATATATATTGGGCGTGCGCATAAACGGTAAATTATTAATTAATTGGCCGCAAAGATAAACATGGCTAACTCGAGGTTAGAATGAGTTTGCGGCGTAAATCTGCCCGGAACCGCCCGGCACATCCAGTGGCCGCAAACAATAGGTTCTAATGTGAGAAGTTAGTCATAACATGCGTAAGACACGAGGTTAGGTCTGGCTTGTGGCAGAAGTCTGCCCGGAACCGCCCGGCATATCCAGCGGCCACAAGCTACCGACCTAATGTGAGAGGTCTGGGCATTAATAATTAATTAATGCAAATCTAAGATAAGAATGACGTCTAAAACGTATTGGGGGAAAATAGGGTTAAACCAACTGGATTAATAGGAGTAGTAAACCCGTCCATGAATCTGTAGGCCCAATACAAAGTTAGACAAATCTGAAAAATCTGTACATCTGATCTGTTAGTCTGAAAACTTGTTAACTTAATCTGTGAACTAGTAAATCTGAATTCTGTATGTCTGAACTTGTAAACAAGTTAATCTGAGATCTGTTAGTCTGGGGACACAAGGTTAGGAGGGGAATTACTTGTGTCATCTGTTGTTTGGGACCCATATTAGTCAGTAACCCTTTCTGGTATCAAAACTTTGACCCAACAGTAGGTAGGGTCCGGGCACGCTTACTGAACTAATTATAAGTGGTTCATTCTGATAATGGTGAGGGGTGTTGATGGTCCGTTCCAACCGGGTCATGTGCGTGCATGGATCCCGGTCTGCCTCTGAGGATGTAAGACGCCGTGACATCTGTAAATAGGTCTGTGCCAATTGGTTGTCACTTTAGGGAGTGATACACCCTACTGTGGGGCCGACACAGGATATTTATGTATTAGGGAGCCGATCGCTTGGGGTAGGGTTTTAGGGTACGCTTAGTTCTGTCTGTTTCTGTTGGTACCGTCTGTTTCTGTTGGGTGGTAACACCTGTCTGTTTCTGTGTGGTACCGTCTGTTCGGGTGGTAAAGGCCCATTACTAGTGTACACCTAATTCTACATTCTGTTTCCATAGGGATAAATCTGTTTCTTCTTCTGTCTGTTTCTGATCGGGTAGTAAAGGCCCATTATTAGCATTCTGTTTCTGTTAAAGTATTCTGTACCCGTTCCTGCTTCAATTTAGACATTAGGGTGACACCTAATTCTGCTATACTAGTATTAGTGCAGAGAAGTGTAAAACAATAGTTTATATCATTCTGTTTTTCTGTTATATCTGCTACACCTGTTGCAGTTATCTCACATCTAGTTTTATGTTCATATCATATTATTATTATCTGTTCATATGCTGAAAGTCACTGGACTTGCCAGACTTTTTGTCTGACCCTTGTTGTTTCGCCTCCTTTCTTCCGTTTCCCCCCCAGGTTATCCAAGGAGGGAATACTTTAGCTTGATCCAGATTTCTCTTTGCTTGAAGTGCTTAAAGTATGGCTTGGCTCTGTATAGCTTTCGTTCCATGGGGATTATGATTTTAAACCATGCATTTTGAAGGCTTTTGTACAAGACTGATATTTTGTACTTGAATTCTGAAATTGAAAGGATGTAAACATATTAATTTTTGTTTCCGCTGTAATAAAGTTAAAATTTTTCAAGTACTGTTTTATCTGTCTTGTAAGTTTCTGTTCTGTTTACTAAAATGCTCCACCAAAGTTAAGGCATTCCCTTTGTGAGTGACCTTAACGGAGGTGGGGTGTTACACTTGGTATCAGAGCTGAAGGTTACCAAATTTTATAAAAAAGTTTTGAAAATTATTTTCAAAAAAGGTTTTGAAAGGAAGTATTTTCAAAAATAAAGCTTATTTTGAAAAACATAATCCCCAAGAGCCATATATCTTTCTTTCAGTCCTTTTTGTATTGAACCGTTCCTTTTTTTTCGTTTCAGCATGTCTGAAGCATCTGAGATACCAGAGGGTGTTCATGTACCCGGTTGGTTTCGTCAATATCTTGAGGCTAGGACCGTCGCTGCAGGTCCAGCAAATGATCCCCCTCCTCCACCCCCTCCTCGTGCAATTGCTTTCTCAAAGATCTGTAGAGATTTTAGGGCCATGGGTGGGAAGGATTTCAATGGAACTGAATCATTCGTAGAAGCAAGGAATTGGCTCAAAGAAACTGAGGATCTATTCGTTATCTTCGAGGTGGACGATAGGCAGAAGGTACAGTTGGCAGTATGGCTGCTCAAAGACGAAGCTTCCTACTGGTGGGAAGTCACTAACGCCGAGAGGCCGGTTGAGACATGGATGGATTTCAAAACAAGGTTTGAGACAAAATTCCACTCGCAAGCTGAACGAAGTTTACAATTGGAAAAGTTCTTGTCTCTTAAGCAAGGAAGTATGACGGTCAAGGAATACGTCAACCAGTTCAACCAACTAGCAAGATTCGGATTGGATTTAGTCAACACTCAGCATAAAAAGGCTCTCCGCTTTGTTAAAGGATTGAATGAGCCACTGCACAGCCTAGCCATGACCCATGTACCCATGGGAGCAACTTACGAGAAATTGGTGGATATGGCACTACTGCACGAGGAAGACAAGGGCCCGAAAGAGACAAAGAAGGAAGAACCACAGAATAAGAAAGCGGGGCCCAAAAAGGAAACACAAAAGAAGGATGAGAAGTCTGAAGATAAGAAGGGGAAAAAGTGCTTTACTTGTGGGAGCTCAACTCATCTGAACAAGGATTGCAGAAAAAGGAAGGGCGCTTGCTTCAACTGTGGGGAGATGGGACACTTCACTAGGGACTGCCCGAAGAGACGAGGACAAGGAGGGCAGGCGAACACTCTTGAGGCTAGTGGCTAGGATAGAAATAGGAAAATTTCTATAGTAGGTTTAATTTCTTTATCTGATTGTGACTTTTTCTGATTTTGGTATTTTGATTTTGTAATCGATACTCTGCACTTTAATGCTAGTATTATTTCTGAATTCCGCTATAGACTCAGACCCATAAGGGTTATGGATCATCTGTTTGAGACTGGGGTTTGAGGGATATCTGTGTTAGGCGTCAAGTATGACGCATACATTCTGAGTTTTCGTAGGGTATCAATTGGATGTTGGTTTCGGTCTTTGGGGCCGATACTTAGGACCCATGCCTAATGGGAACCAAATTTTCGTTCTATCTGTACTCGCTTCCATCATTCGACTGTATCCTATCGATTGAATCTTCGAACTTTAGGTAGAAACTAATGGGTGTAAACATGTGTTTGAGACATGTTATGTTTGATGGTTGCAAGTGGATGCAAGTGGTTGCTAGTGGTTGCCCGTGGATGCATATACACACACTAGGCACTAGATCGGCTCGAAAACACTCTCATACTGCATATGGATAGGTGAGCATTTTTCAATTCTTGTGGATGCAAAATGGTCTATTCAGCACATGGATGTTTCATTTGAGTGAATGGTTGTGCACTCATATAGAAATAATATATATCATCAGAATTCTATTGCATACATGTTGGACTCATGGCACTAACATAATTCGCATTAAGGAGGTCAACTGAATCAGTAGACCGCCTGATCTTTGCATTAGATAAGGAACATATACACACACTTTTGCATATGTTCATACAACATTAGAAGTTTTCTAAGGACAATGGATGCTTGTGGATGATGGTTGAGTAGATGGGTGATTGGGTGGTAGGACACATTCTTCTTAACTTGAAGATTTCGGGGACGAAATCCTTTTAAGTGGGGGAGAATGTAACACCCCGTGTATTCTATAACTGTGGAATTAACAAATTAAAGTATAATTAATTTGAAATCAAAGAACTAAGGGAAACGGGATACGCCATTGTGTTCGTCTCGGAAAAATACGCGAAATAGAGTCCGAGTTTTCGAAAAACGGAGTCCGTATGAAGAAGATATAGCTCCCGGAAATTTCTGAATTAAGTTTAAAATTAAAAATCGGGCCCAATTGGCCAGGGCGGGAAAATTCCCGCCTAAGACACCCAGGTCGACTGGGCTGTCGACCTGGTCTAGCCAGGTCGACAGGGCTGTCGACAGGGCTGTCGACCTGGTCCAGACCCAGGTCGAACCCAGTCCACACTGGCTGGCCTAGTCTATGTTGGTCGATTTTCAGAAGCATGCTTTGTAATTAGGGCTAGGTGGCAGGCTCTAATTGGTCTCTCTTTCGAATGAATGGCTATGATCAATCCAAGCAACATCGATGGTCCTAATCAGTTCATAAACTCTATAAAATGACCCTAGACTCTACCTAGGTTTCTTACACAATTCTCTAGCCTCCATTGCTCTCTTCTTCTAATAAAAAAATAAAAATGGCGTCGCTGCTCTGCTAGAATTAAAACTAGAAGATAATCAACATCAGCCTAAGTAACTCAATTCAAACTAGAGAATAAAGTTTCTGCAAAGATTCTACAACAAGTTAAAGTCCTTTCTTTAATCCAATCAAGGCAAGTACAGTTATTTTCCGATATAAACGTTAATTATAATTTTGATATGTTTTTAATTCTGAATCTGAGATTGTATATATATTCTCTCCTGTCAGATCTGTTTTTCTGTGACTGTTCTGTACCCCTTTTCTTCTTTTCTGTTTCTATAGCCAGGCTACCACGAGCCTGTGCCTAATCTCGTAAGAGATGAACGTATGAACGCAAATTTTGGGATGAATGATGCGAAATTTGACAAGACTAAATTGAATGTATAACGTTAGGTTTGAGGCATAAAATATATTGGACCTGTGACTTGGGATTGGATGCATAAATTTGACTATGAACATATAATTTATGCATGTTGTATGCATAGTTATGTTGTAATTTAGATCTGTAATTAATTAGAAAAATAAGCATATGTTATAAACTAGTTTTAGACCTATGCATATTGTGTGATAAAAGAAGAAGAGGAACCACTGTAAGATTACATATGATTTGAGACTTTGAACAAAATGCATATAAAAGTCAAGATTTGATTTTTAGAAGATATGATTTAAAGATTTAGATTGTTGGGTATAGTTTGCATAATGATTCATGACTTAAAAAGAAGAAGATATGGAAGCTTAGGTGTAAAAGATTTACATTAATTAGGATATCTATTATTGTGATTACACCTAAATAGGGATTTTTGGGATATATGGCATGCATTGAAATTAATGGTTATATTTGGTATAATTTATATGTGAATCTGCTGTAAAATGCTAGTTTAACAAAAAAATTGGAACATATGTTATATGGCAAATTATGTCCATATTCTGCGCTTATGCAAACATGGAGTATATGTTGTGAATCATGACAATTATGTAGGCATATGAATTTAGGCCAATTTATGATTGGGCGAGGCATGTAAATAGAACCTTTAGAAATATTAAATTTGCTAAATCTGCTAATTTGCCAAGTTGCCTAAACTGCTAGTTTTGTTATATTGCCTAGACTGCTAATTAGATTGAAATGCCTAATCTGTTAAATTTGTCGGTTGAAATGCCTAACCTGTTATATGCCAAAATCTGCTAAGTTGCTAAATCTGTTAAATCCGTTAAGTCATATAAAATCTATTATCTGCTATGTTGATATAATCATCCTGTTATTGATATAATCTGAATTGGCATATATATTGGGCGTGCGCATAAACGGTAAATTATTAATTAATTGGCCGCAAAGATAAACATGGCTAACTCGAGGTTAGAATGAGTTTGCGGCGTAAATCTGCCCGGAACAGCCCGGCACATCCAGTGGCCGCAAACAATAGGTTCTAATGTGAGAAGTTAGTCATAACATGCGTAAGACACGAGGTTTGGTCTGGCTTGTGGCAGAAGTCTGCCCGGAACCGCCCGGCATATCCAGCGGCCACAAGCTACCGACCTAATGTGAGAGGTCTGGGCATTAATAATTAATTAATGCAAATCTAAGATAAGAATGACGTCTAAAACGTATTGGGGGAAAATAGGGTTAAACCAACTGGATTAATAGGAGTAGTAAACCCGTCCATGAATCTGTAGGCCCAATACAAAGTTAGACAAATCTGAAAAATCTGTACATCTGATCTGTTAGTCTGAAAACTTGTTAACTTAATCTGTGAACTAGTAAATCTGAATTCTGTATGTCTGAACTTGTAAACAAGTTAATTTGAGATCTGTTAGTCTGGAGACACAAGGTTAGGAGGGGAATTACTTGTGTCATCTGTTGTTTGGGACCCATATTAGTCAGTAACCCTTTCTGGTATCAAAACTTTGACCCAACAGTAGGTAGGGTCCGGGCACGCTTACTGAACTAATTATAAGTGGTTCATTCTGATAATGGCGAGGGGTGTTGATGGTGCGTTCCAACCGGGTCATGTGCGTGCATGGATCCCGGTCTGCCTCTGAGGATGTAAGACGCCGTGACATCTGTAAATAGGTCTGTGCCAATTGGTTGTCACTTTAGGGAGTGATACACCCTACTGTGGGGCCGACACAGGATATTTATGTATTAGGGAGCCGATCGCTTGGGGTAGGGTTTTAGGGTACGCTTAGTTCTGTCTGTTTCTGTTGGTACCGTCTGTTTCTGTTGGGTGGTAACACCTGTCTGTTTCTGTGTGGTACCGTCTGTTCGGGTGGTAAAGGCCCATTACTAGTGTACACCTAATTCTACATTCTGTTTCCATAGGGATAAATCTGTTTCTTCTTCTGTCTGTTTCTGATCGGGTAGTAAAGGCCCATTATTAGCATTCTGTTTTTGTTAAAGTATTCTGTACCCGTTCCTGCTTCAATTTAGACATTAGGGTGACACCTAATTCTGCTATACTAGTATTAGTGCAGAGAAGTGTAAAACAATAGTTTATATCATTCTGTTTTTCTGTTATATCTGCTACACCTGTTACAGTTATCTCACATCCAGTTTTATGTTCATATCATATTATTATTATCTGTTCATATGCTGAAAGTCACTGGACTTGCCAGACTTTTTGTCTGACCCTTGTTGTTTCGCCTCCTTTCTTCCGTTTCCCCCCCAGGTTATCCAAGGAGGGAATACTTTAGCTTGATCCAGATTTCTCTTTGCTTGAAGTGCTTAAAGTATGGCTTGGCTCTGTATAGCTTCTGTTCCATGGGGATTATGATTTTAAACCATGCATTTTGAAGGCTTTTGTACAAGACTGATATTTTGTACTTGAATTCTGAAATTGAAAGGATGTAAACATATTAATTTCTGTTTCCGCTGTAATAAAGTTAAAATTTTTCAAGTACTGTTTTATCTGTCTTGTAAGTTTCTGTTCTGTTTACTAAAATGCTCCACCAAAGTTAAGGCATTCCCTTTGTGAGTGACCTTAACGGAGGTGGGGTGTTACACTGACGATTTCGGATAGGATATCGACGTTCTCTAGTATCTACTATCTCAGAAGGTGATTGGGTGGTTGTTGAGTCAATGGAAGTGTCTGGAATTTCAGCAGGAAGTAGCTCATCATCATCATCAGTGAAAGGATCAATATAAACAATATCAGACATAGATATATTGTGAGTACGATCAGGAATAGTAAAATAAGGAATATGTTCAAGAAAAACAACATGACGAGAAACATATAGCTTGTGACTGACTGGATCAAAACAACGATATCCTTTTTGTCCTGCACCATAACCAAGAAAAACACATATAGCAGACCGTGAAGTTAGCTTACTCCATTGGACATGAGGAAGAAGAACAAAGCATGTGGAACCAAAAACACGAAGAGAAGAATAATCTGGCGGACAACCATACAACTTTTCATAGGAGGACAAGCCAGAATTATGAGAAGTAGGAATTCTATTAATCAAATAAACAGAAGTAAGAGCTGCCTCTCCCCAAAATTCACTTGGAACACTAGCAGACAATAAAAGAGATCGAGCAGTTTCAAGAATATGTCTATGTTTCCTTTCAGCAACCCCATTTTGTTCAGGAGTATCCGTGCAAGAGGTCTGATAAACTGTGCCATCTAAAGCAAGAAGTTCCTTAAAAGCATGAGAAGTATATTCTCCCCCTAAGTCACATCTGAAACATTTAATAAAAGCTCCATGCTGAGTTTTAATAAGAGATCGAAACTCATTATAAATGCCAAAAAATTCTGAACGACGTTTCATAAGATAAATCCAACAATAACGAGTGTAGTCATCAATAAAAGAGACATAATAACGAGAGTCTCTCTTTGTAGAAACAGGAGAGGGTCCCCAAACATCAGAGTGAATGAGATCAAAAGGTGCAGTAGAAACTGTATTACTTTGGGGAAAAGGTAAAGCAGAGAATTTTGCAAGTTTACAACCACTACAATCAGAAATGTCATGAGTTTTCAATTCTCCCAAAACTCCTGTAGACGCTAAGAATTGCAATCGAGACTTAGATACATGGCCCAGACGAGAATGCCACAAATAAAACATAGAAGATGACTGACTCAAATGAAAAGACGAAACATCCACACCTGGAACAGAAGCTGCAATCTCTGAAATCTTAGGATCTTTGAGTTGATCCAATACATAAAGTCCTCCTTCTCTATGGCCGGTCCCAATTACTTCCTGAGACTTTGGATCCTGAACATAACATTCAGAAGAAGAAAAAGAAACCAAGTAGCCATTATCACAAATTTGACCAACAGAAGCAAGATTTAATGCAAGTCTAGGAATGTGATAGACATTAGATAAGGACAAAGAAGGTGTAATGACTGAACCAACACCTTGCACAGGCATAGATGTACCACTAGCACTCATGACAGGCACAGAAACTTTAGGAGCCAAAGAAGTGAAAGAGGATAAATTAGGTGACATATGATTCGAAGCACCAGAATCTAAAATCCAGGTAGAAGAAGATATACCTGATGAACTTGATGACAAACCTATTTGAGACGAAGCTGATATGGCATGTGGCTGAGATGCAAGGAATTTCTGAAATTGTTCAATCATTGATGGATCTAAAGAAGAATAGACAGAATTCCAATACGCATAATTTTTACCATTTGCTTGAAGCAAATCACCTCTAGTTACGGCCATTTTAAATCAGACAAAATTTCAAATCCAAAACAGAGGAAACAAATTTCAACAAAATTCCAATTTCTGAAAAATAACAACTTCGGATTGCTGTTTGAGAACTCAAGAACTGGAAACTGCTTCTGCGCAGATCTGGAAATCACCAAAATAGAGATACCAAGGGCAGATAGATGAAGCAAGATCGCAGAATGTGAAGTAGCTCAGTAACACAGCTTATAACAAAGCAAGAAACAGATCAAAGACAAAAATAAAAACTAGATCCAGACATCACAAAGAAAAAAAAGGGAAAACCAACCAATCCTGAACACCAAACACTAATAAACCTCACACCAAAACCCAAATGACCACAAAGATGGCACACACAAACAGGTATTGACAACTCTCGGGGATCCAAGGCAAACAACAACCTGATGACTACAGTTCGTGAATAAGAGGCAGGTGCAGGGTTCGGTTGTAGGCAGAGGGAGGGATTGGCGACTGAATAAGAGGCAGGTGCAGGGTTCGGTTGTAGGCAGAGAGAGGGATTGGCGTTCTGGCGTTCTGAAAATGAGTGGTTGGCGGATCAGTTGTAGGGATCGTCGGATCTGAGAAAGGCTGGTGCTTCGGCGGATTTGATTTGGTGCGGATCTGAGAAGGCGGACGTTCTGGGGATGGTTTGTTTTGGGCGGATCTGGTCAACAAACTTCGGATCTGTGAATCTGAGAAATTGGGCTGATCTAGGAATCTGAGAGTGCGGATCTTTGAACGTTTGCAAGGACGGCTTTGTATTGGATTTCGGACCTGAGGATTGATTTGCAAGGATTGGTTGCAAAGGAACGTTGGCTACAGTAAAAAGGAACGTCGGCTTCAGTTCAGTGATTGATCAGAACTTCGGATTTGGGGAAGGAAGACTTCAGATTTGCGATGGAAGTTGATGGAGAGAAGAATAGGGCTCTGATACCATGATAACATTAACAAAGTACATTGAAAGTGGAGGCTGATTGAAGTCCAAGCCCCTTAACACTAAGATAACACAAGATGCCTTTATATATAGGCAAAACATAAAACAAAAGATTATATTACCCATTAGTAGAATATTAATTACTCTAACATTGCTATATCCGATGGTAACTTTATACATATATAAAACATAAGTTTATTGCAAGTCACCAACAAACTTGTTACCAAAACTTTTGTCCAGAGGTTTAACATAAAATAAATGACAAAATGGGATTTACCCACATGTATAATGTATATAAACTTGCTAGTTAGCTTAGTTGTTGTTTGTGAAGAGGATGTAATTACATTTGATTTTTGCGAATATGGTTTCTAATTGAACATGTCTACGGGCAGAAAAAGTTAAATGGAGAATCCAATGATAAGTTATGGACTTCTATTAAGTATCTATATTTTGATCTAGCTGCTGGTGAACAATGGTAGTTTTATAAGTTTACTTCATAACATTTTATTTTTAGATATGTGTATAAGAGAGGATTTTCAATTATTAATCAATTATATTTTTAGGATTAACTAGCTAGCTAGCTAGCTGTTAAAGTTTATTAAAAATAAGTTATCACAAAACCAATTGGTAATGTGAGGGTTGAACTCTTAATGTTTATAATGATTTACTTTTATATATGGACTTGTCTCAAAACTAGCTATATATTGCACTGTGTCTGTATAGCTTGTAGACTTGTAGCATTTGCAGTGCGCAACTCTTGTATGAAGTTCAGCTTTTACTTTCTTTTTAGTTCACCATGCATAAAGGTTCTTAAAGACAAGTTAGATCATTTCAGCGAATGTGGACATAAGCTAGAAGTGAACTTTGCACATCATATTGTTTAGGTTTTGATTATTTTTAGTCAACTTGTATAATACTCCATTAAGCAAGAACACCATCACAAATTTACATTTACGTATGATCAATGCTAATCGCTTTTAAACAGAAAGTAATTATGGTTATTCTAGGCAAAAAACATGTTTAGAAATACAATGCAAAGTGACAGCTGTTCAATGCAATATGATTTTTACTGCGATTTCTACTATTTATGGAAGGATTTTTATTTAACTCTAAGTTTTTCAGTGTTTACAGGTGATTTGATTATTTAACTTGTTTATATTTGATGGTGACAATTCATTGGCTGGAACTGATACGTTTTACTGTTTTAGTTGCACGGTTTGTGTTGATAGTTGACAATAAGATTTGTTTGTGGTGTTACTAATCTTAGTTGCTTGTACTTTCATGTAGGCATTAGATTTTTGTGCTTTGGCTTAAAGGTTTGGCCTTATTTGTTCTTTGGTGATTCAGAAGGCGAGGTATATATCAATTCAGAACCCTATTGAAAATGATGCACATATTTTATGTTTATGTTTTGAGCTATGTCTGTGTACATGAGTGTGATGTGATTTGGTTTGATTCTAGATATGTAGCGATTTGTGCATGCTTGATGTATCACAATGAGTTTTGCATTTGTTTGTTTATATACGTATATTGAGATTGTGTAAATGAAGGGAATTAGTTTCCAATTCTTGCCAAGTTTTGCTACAAAGCCCGAAAAAGTGATGTCACCAAAATTGTTCAAATTCAAGTAGAATGCTTGATTTTTTTGTTCTTATTTAATTCAATCGTAGAACTGTTTTTTGTCAAATTTCCTGGTAAAAAACCCTGCATGCCCTTCTAGCATTTTCGTTCTTGGCCCTATGTAAGCGCAATGCTTCAAAGATGCTGGTTATCGTGGATACAAATATTAGCTTTATTTTTGGCATTAGAGGATGGTAAAAAAAACCTCAAATTCTATTCTCATCCATCTTTCTGTGATTTCTGCTTCATCACTTTAATAAAAATTGTGTGAACCCGTGCTACGCACATGGTTCATGATCATATTTTTCTGTGGTAACCACTAATGAATGCTGTTCTTCCCAATAATAATTTTTGCAAGCTGTGATAAGCTCCTTTTTCTCCAGAAAAGGCTATATAAAAATGAAAGCATACCGCGATGAATAAAAAGCTTGTTATTGGTTTTAAGAAATTCATACTACAGAAAAGAAAGTATCAAATCCGGGATGAATTCTTCTGTACCCAAATCCGGTGTTCCCATGTGCCGGATCAATCTCATCCATTGATTTTGCATAAATCTAATGGTTTTGAGTGGATTGTAGGACCCGTTCATTAGATTATTAATAATATGTGTGGTTGATGTGTGGTGGTGATTTGTCGGGCACACGGGAACACTGGAGTTGGGTACAGAAGAATTGATCCCATCAAATACATCCATAAGTTCACTGACATAGGTTTGATTTGCAGTACAGAGGTCAGCGAATCAAAAACATATACGCAAGAGAAGAAAATTTGAAGAAAAAATAAAATATACTAATCAAACGTTGGTAGAAAAGTTAATGTGTGCATGAAGTAGACGCCAGGCTGACATGTACGGCCAAACAGAATTTCTATATATTACGTAAGGCTGTTATGGTAATGTTAACCGTTACCATACCGATACTATTGGTAAACAAAAAATGCATTCCGTTAAATTAGCATTACCGCTGGTAAAATGTTCATTGGGATACCGATAAACTGGTAAACCGTTGACTGCTAAAGGTAATTTTACCGATACATAAAGCGATTAAAACATTAACATATTAAAATTTTGATGATGATAAAAAGTAATTTTTTTTTTTACTAATTCTATCACCATTATTATTTATATAAATATTTAAACTTATTTTAATTGGCATAGAAAATTTACTTAGCCTATCACATGATATTTACAATAATATTAAATAAAAAATTTGTTAATCTTAAACTGTTAAGTTAATAAAACCAAAAAAAAAAATTACTATCCTAAATAAATCTATAAGCATCTTCATAAAATCCGATAAACAGAAAAATGAAGGTTGGAATTAATTAAAATAGTGAAAAAAAAAATTAATATGACTGATAAATTTACCGTTGCCACTAGTATTGACATTTCTTTACCGTTAATAATGGTAAATTTTTCCGTTACCATGCCGATAACATTGGTATACTGATGCAGCTTGATATTGGTTACCAATGGTTTGGTACTGGTATGGTAATGATAAATTTACCATTACCATAGCAGCCTAAATATTACGTACGTGTTTCAAGCAGGCTGCCTATTTTGAACAGAAATTATAGGCCAAGAGGCAATAGTTAAGAGAAACAAAATCATATAACAACAATAAGGCAATAGTGGAAAATAAAAATATGACTGACACCAATAATACACAGATATACGTTCAACTAAGGTTTAAATAATATAACATTTAAAGATCATTACATCATACCTGGGATTGCAATGAACTTACATAGTACACTATAATTAATACAAAGGTTTTGCAATTCTTGTTGTAATGGCTGAAACCTCGAGTGCTTTATATCAGTTCTTGTTGGTAACGCTTTCCCCTGTAATCAGTAAAATATCAGCAGTCTGAAATTCTCCCACGCTGGTAAGTTAATTATAATATATGTCGTTAAAATAGAAATAGTGTATATGGGAAACTATAAATTAGGATGCCAAGAAAATTTTAAGAAGAAGAAAGTATATTTGCTGTCGATCTATATTGTGTTATTTCTGAATGCGTCAGCAATGTACTAAATGTTGCTAAAATGGCAACAGTCGTAGCTTGACAAAAAAATTCAACTAATTCCCATAAGAAGTAATAGATTTCAAACCCACGCTTTATTATCCATTCAGTGATCAAACTTTAATAATGCATCTGAGGTAAGCACGAAGATAACATCCATCCTTTAGCGTAATAGCCCTCCTTCTTAAAATAACATATAGTACTATAAAAGTGTTATACGCCTAGTATACCAAAACAGAGAATAATTAATTCTAAACTCGTCGCACAAGTTTATAAGTTGAATTTCCACTACTCTGGAATTCAATATTCGCAGTAAGTATGTTGTAATCAATTTACAACAACAACGTTATACTATTTTAAGTAATAGCACAACATAGAGAAAGGAGAGATTATAGAATAATGTATATAAATATACAAATAAACTTGAAGTCTAACCCGATGATGTCTGAGGCTTGTCGTAACAATTTCCTTAAGAATTTTATTTCAAAATTCTCCCAAGATACAACAGACGTATTCTGCACGAGATTGTAATGAGTATGTCACTCTGTGATTATTTATAAGAGTATTACAGAAGAGAGAAGGAAGTTCGGATTGGAAATTCAGTGAGGAAAGTGATCAGGTTTCCTCCTTATTTATAGTTTATCCGCATCTTTTTTGAACGGTCGCACCCGTACTACTTCGTACGATCGCATCTCTTCTGAACGGTCGCACCCGTACCTCTTCGTACGATTGCATGTCTTTCGAACGGTCGTACTCGTACCACTTCGTACAGACGCATCTCTTTCTATGAAAGGAAGTGTCTTTTCACGAAGCATCTTTTCGTGAAGTGTCTTTTCGCAAAGTGTCTTTTTGCGGAAAAGCATGCTTCTAATAGTCACATCGTTTCACTTAACAGTCGCACCTGTTCGCTTAATGGAAAAAGTATATTTCATTCAATACTTACGAATTCCAACAATCCCCCACATGAATGATAATATTCTTTTCCCCCACACAAAGCGAAATACCACAGAGTGCATATGGAATAATGCTTTATCGTGGATAAGTAGATATTTCACTTTGAACTTTCCCTAGTTAAGACTTATCGGATCTACTCGGCTAATCGGTGAATTATTTCATCTTGAACCGTCAGCCTTTATTGTATATCCAAGCAATAAGTCTTACGAAGCATTGATTCCCTTCTCATCCAATCTCTTGGTTGTGTTCATTTTGGTCCTGAACATTTTCTGGTTCTGCGAGTGTTATAGAGAATTCAAGCCTTTTAAAATTCTCATAAAGCCGACCCAGCTCACACTAACATAGGTGATCGCAACCATTAAGAGTATCCTACCTATACCCCACTTGTTTTTTTTAAAATTCTTAAGATGTTATACGTTTAGCATACCAAAACAAAGAATAATCAATTCTAAACCTGTCGCAAAAGTTTATAAGTTGAATTTCCACTACTCTGGAATTCAATATTCGCAATAAGTATGTTGTAATCAATTTACAACAACAACGTTATACTATTTTAAGTAATAGCACAACATAGAGAAAGGAGAGATTATAGAATAATGTATATAAATATACAAATAAACTTGAAGTCTAACCCAATGATGTCTGAGGCTTGTCGTAACAATTTCCTTAAGAATTTTATTTCAAAATTCTCCCAAGATACAACAGACGTATTCTGCACGAGATTGTAATGAGTATATCACTCTGTGATTATTTATAAGAGTATTACAGAAGAGAGAAGGAAGTTCGGATTGGAAATTCATTGAGGAAAGTGATCAGGTTTCCTCCTTATTTATAGTTTATCCGCATCCCTTCTGAACGGTCACCCCCGTACCACTTCGTACGATCGCATCTCTTCTGAACGGTCGCACCCGTACCTCTTCGTACGATTGCATCTCTTTCGAACGGTCGTACTCGTACCTCTTCGTACAGACGCATCTCTTTCTATGAAAGGAAGTGTCTTCTCACGAAGTG
The DNA here is from genome assembly GCA_030737875.1 of Allium sativum. NCBI lineage: Eukaryota > Viridiplantae > Streptophyta > Magnoliopsida > Asparagales > Amaryllidaceae > Allium > Allium sativum. Next base: position 10,060,702 of record CM060912.1, read on the forward strand.
TCTTTTTGCTGAAATGTAACCATTAGGCGAAATGAAGTGCCTTTTTGCGGAATGTCTTTTCGTGAAGTGTCTTTTTGCGAAGTGTCTTATCGTGAAGTGTCTTTTCGCGAAGTGCCTTTTCACTGAGATATGACCGTTGGGAAATATGACCGTTGGTGAAAGAGTCTTTTCGCGAAGTGTCTTTTCACGAAGTGTCTTTTCGCGAAGTGTCTTTTCGCGAAGTGTCTTTTCGCGAAGCGTCTTTTCACGAAGTGTCTTTTCGTAAAGTGTCTTTTCATGGAAAAGCATGCTACTAATAGTCACATCCTTTCACTTAACAGTCGCACCTGTTCACTTAATGGAAAAAGTATATTTCATTCAATACTTACGAATTCCAACAATCCCCCACATGAATGATAATATTCTTTTCCCCCCACACAAAGCGAAATATCACAGAGTACATATGGAATAATGCTTTATCGTGGATAAGTAGATATTTCACTTTGAACTTTCCCTAGTTAAGGCTTATCGGATCTACTCGGCTAATCGGTGAATTATTTCATCTTGAACCGTCAGCCTTTATTGTATATCCAAACAATAAGTCTTACGAAGCATTGATTCCCTTCTCATCCAATCTCTTGGTTGTGTTCATTTTGGTCCTGAACATTTTCTGGTTCTGCGAGTGTTATAGAGAATTCAAGCCTTTTAAAATTCTCATAGAGCCGACCCAGCTCACACTAACATAGGTGATCGCAACCATTAAATGTATCCTGCCTATACCGCACTTGTTTTTTTATTTTCAAGATATGGTCATCATTAAAAAACATAGTTTTAACCTTGTAATACTTCTGTAGGTATGCATTTATATTGTGCACCATAGGAATGGAGTAGGACCGTGTCCAAAAATGCATTACGTCTTGAGTTATTCATAACTGGTTTACGTATTGATCCTAGTCCGTGGGATCTCCAGTCGCTAGGATAGGTTTTCGTATAAGATAACTCTTATTGGTTTAGGCTTTTAAACCTATTCCCCTCGATGCACAGTCAATTTTCTCTCTTGATAAACCTTTAGTAAACGGATCTGATAGGTTATCATTTGTTCTCACATAATCTATGGAAATAGTTCCATTTGAGAGTAATTGCCTAACTGTTTTATGGCGTCTACGAATATGTCGTGACTTTCCATTGTACACAAAATTATGCGCTCTACTTAGCGCTGCTTGGTTATCGCAGTGTGTGCATATGGCCGGTACAGGTTTAGGCCAGAATGGGATATCTTCTAAAAAGTGGCGAAGTCATTCTTCTTCTTCACCAGCTTTATCTAATGCAATGAACTCTGATTCCATAGTGGATCGAGCTACGCATGTCTGTTTAGAAGATTTCCATGACACTGCTGCCCCTACTAGGGTAAATACATAACCACTTGTTGATTTTGATTCCTCTGGATCAGCAATCCAGTTTGCATCATTATATCCTTCTAATACAGCTGGATATTTTCCATAGTGTAAGGAATAGTTTGTAGTATTTTTCAAATATCATAGCACTCTCATTAGTGCTTTCCAATGTTCCTTTCCTGGAGTGCTTGTATACCTGCTTAATCGACGTACTGCATAAGTTATATCTGGTCTCGAGCAGTTCATAAGATACATTAGACATCCTATTACACGAGAGTATTCAAGTTGCATCACACTTTCATTAGTGTTTTTATGCAGTATTTCTGACGGATTAAAAGATATTGTACTTCTTTAATCCCAAAGTTTTTGAATCTTTCAATCACTTTATCTACATAGTGTGACTGAGATAATTCAATTCCATTAGGTGTTCTCATTATTTTGATTCCCAAAATAACGTTTGCAACTCCTAAGTCTTTAATATCGAAATTGTTAATTAACATTTTCTTTGTGGACTATATTACGTGGGTATTCGGACCAAATATTAACATATCGTCTACATATAGACAAATCATTACATATGATTGTCCAACTTGTTTACAATAAACACACTTATCACATTCATTTATATGAAAACCATTTTTCATCATGACACTGTCAAATTTTGCGTGCCATTGTTTTGGAGCTTGTTATAGTCCATATAATGATTTTACTAATCTATAGATTTTGTTTTTATTTCCTTTTGAAATGAAACTTTCTGCTTGCTCCATGTAGATCTCTTCATCGAGATCGCCATTTAACAATGCCGTCTTTACATCCATTTGATGAATCTCTAGATTATAAATGGATGCAATTGCTATTAGCATTCTTATTGAGGTTATTCATGTAACCGGTGAATAAGGATCAAAGAAGTCTACACCTTCTTTTTGACGATATCCTTTGGCTACTAATCTGGCTTTATATTTATCGAAAGAGTCATCGGGTTTCATTTTCTTCTTTAAAATCCATTTGCAGCCAATTGGTTTTATTTCAGGTGGAATATCTAAAATTTCCCAAGTTTTATTACTTAGAATTGAATCAATCTCACTTTGGATTGCTTCTTTCCAACATACAGATTCAGAAGATGGCATTACTTCCTTTGCCAAGCACCCCCACACTTTGAGGTATTTAAAGCTTGGTTTATGCCCTTTCCATAACTCATATGGAAGTGTTTCTGTTTTATTGTGAGGGACCTTATTTAAAATATGATTAGACATATTTAAGGCCTCCCTCCACAAGTTCGTTGGTAAGCCAGAGGTCAATAGCATCACATTATTCATATCTTTTAATGTTCTATTCTTTCTCTTGGCAACACCATTTTATTGTGGTGAATTTGAGGCTATTGTTTGATGAATTATTCCATTTTCTACACAGAATTGTTCAAATGGAGATTCAAATTCTCCACCTCGATCAGATCTCGATATCTAGATCTTTTTATTTAACTGATTTTCTACCTCATCCTTTGTTGACAATTCAACCGTTGCCATCTCTGTTTTAGTAAGAAACCAGATATAAAATTCTTAAGATGTTATACGTCTAGTATACCAAAACAGAGAATAATCAATTCTAAACCCGTCGCACAAGTTTACAAGTTGAATTTCCACTACTCTAGAATTCAATATTCGCAGTAAGTATGTTGTAATCAATTTACAATAACAACGTTATACTATTTTAAGTAATAACACAACATAGAGAAAGGAGAGATTATAGAATAATGTATATAAATATACAAATAAACTTGAAGTCTAACCCGATGATGTCTGAGCTTGTCGTAACAATTTCCTTAAGAATTTTATTTTAAGATTCTCCCAAGATACAACAGACGTATTCTGCACGAGATTGTAATGAGTATGTCACTCTATGATTATTTATAAGAGTATTACAGAAGAGAGAAGGAAGTTCGGATTGGAAATTTAGTGAGGAAAGTGATCAGGTTTCCTCCTTATTTATAGTTTACCCGCATCTCTTCTGAACGGTCGCACCCGTACTACTTCGTACGATCGCATCTCTTCTGAACGGTCGTACCCGTACCTCTTCGTACCATTGCATCTCTTTCGAACGGTCGTACTCGTACCTCTTCGTACAGACACATCTCTTTCTATGAAAGGAAGTGTCTTTTCGCGAAGTGTTTTTTCGCTGAAATGTAACCGTTTGACGAAATGAAGTGTCTTTTCGTGAAGTGTCTTTTCGTGAAGTTTCTTTTCGCGAAGTGTCTTTTCGCTGAGATATGACCATTGGGAAATATGACCGTTGGTGAAAGGAAGCGTCTTTTCGTGAAGTGTCTTTTCACGAAGTGTCTTTTCGCGAAGTGTCTTTTCGCGAAGCGTCTTTTCACGAAGTGTCTTTTCGCAAAGTGTCTTTTCGCGGAAAAGCATGCTTCTAATAGTCAAAGCCTATCACTTAACAGTCGCACCTGTTCGCTTATTGGAAAAAGTATATTTCATTCAATACTTACGAATTCCAACAAAAAACACAAAGACTGTTCACAATATATTATGTACAAATGCTAAACCTGCTATCTTCTCTTGATGACTAAAATAGAACAGACTAAAAAAATCAAATAGTAACAAAAAAGCTACAGAATCGAAAAATCGATGTAAACGTGCACGAACTACAACAAAATGAAGAAATTGATCTCATAAATGAGCCTTGATAGATATAGTCTTTATAACCCAAATATATCCCATAAGTCCCTAAGTGCAGTAATCAAAGTAGCAAATTGCACATTTCTAAATATTTATAGTACGCGCGCATAGATTCTAAATGCTTTATGCATCAATAATAATTTCAAATAGTAACAAATAAGAGAAAAATAATTAATTGCGGCAATCTAAACAAAATCAATTTCATTATAACATGTTGACCAAAGGACATTTGTGATGCTCCATTTTTGGGGTACAACCGAACGTGTATATATATATATCTATACATACATATATATATATATATATATATATATATCAGCGTTCAGCTACACCTTTTATATTGCACGTGAACTCTCCCACTCGATCTCATCCATTCATTCCCCTACTCATTCTCTCTCTCTCTCTTACCCCACTCATTCTCTCTCTTTTCACAAAGAAAGAGAATGAGTGGGGGAATGAATGACTGAGATTTGTGTAACAACACAAAGATTTTCGACCTTGAAAATCAACACAAAACACCATGTCGATCATTCGAGCATCGGAAATACCAGATCGTTAATAGAAAGAATTCAGAGGGTAAGGATAGAATGAAAATTAGAATAGAAGAAGAATACAACAAAACAGAATCAGAGTAAAGACGAATCTCACAGCGGAACAAATAAAATATATAATATAACATAACTTCGAAATACAAAATTGTATTTGTACTTACGTATATCACCAGTGTACATCACATATATATCACAGCAGAAATAAACTCTATATATATATATATATCTAACATTTGAAGCCTCATGTTCCAATCTCATCCAGGTATATCTGTGAAATACCGAATACTTGACTGCCCGTACAAATTTGGTCACCCAAGAGTTTAGGATAAAACAAAACAAAATAAACTCTGGGTCAGTCATGAGACTGGTGTGAGTAAACTCCAATCACTTGATTTAACTTTTAAAAATCCTTTTCAAAAGAAAAGATAATCGTAAGACCGATCCATACATAAACAAAGATGGTTTTTACCTTACGATAACCCAAAATATTCTTGTAAAACAATATTTCTCTGATATTACAATAATGTCTAATACAAGTAAATATCAATCTACCGGAACGCTTGCATCTCACAATCCTCGTATATAATATACAATCAAAAACCGTGGGCTCTTATTGGGTAATGGATTTCCAACTACGATAAGGTATGGAACCACCTTCCGGTCGGTGTACTCTAGAGGGGATACACTGGAGTTCAACAAGAACATCTTGCAATTCAGCCACACATAACCGACCGTTCATTTCTCTTGAATGTTCCCAATATATTATCACCTTACGTTTGGTATACCAACATAACTGTTCCAGGGAGATACAGAAATGAAAAGAAGTAACAAATATGAATATTCTTTAGATGGTGACAATACACCCTAACGGGAGCGACCCACTTAGCCATGCTGCCTCCCCGATTTTTGTCATTTCTCGGTTGGTGAGGCTTAAGGTCATAATGTACCCTTTGACAGATCATACTTTCCTTTACTTTGAATGTCACATCGTCATACCCGCCAAATTACAAATTGATTTCTCCAAAAATACCACGGGTACAAAGCTAAGAGAAACGAATTCCTCCGCCACCAAACGTAAATACATTTGCAGAGATCAACTTACGCGATCTATTAGATATACTCCACTAGACATTCGTCTATACATGTTGTCCTGGGACTGGACAAACCGGAGGCATTATTCTGTAAATCCATCTTAGGAAATTTCTACATAGGATCGCCAGAACAGCTCTTGCATAAACTCTATCTTCGATTATCTTCATTATATTTGATTCACAACGCTAATGCCCAAACGGAGTGGTTTTCAAATAATAAATCTGACCCTGATCTCTCCGTATTGACAACTGAAAAATAGTCAAAACTTTAATAGTCGGTTATTTAACTATCAAAGGAAAACATCCATACAAACAATGATCTTATTTCCAAATGGAAATTTTATCGATCAACCATCAAACAACACTGAGCCCCTTTAATTTAATTTATCATTAAATTATTCACTTCCCAATTTCCTTTCAATATCTTTACCCTATATGTTAACACGCTTTTTGGTCGAAGCTGTCACACGTCAAGTATTTGGTTAACAACATGCTCAAGCATGGAAAATAGCGTCGGGAAACGCAAAGCGAGTTGATCAAAGTTGCGTCGCAAGCACAAGAGGGCCCAAAACATCTATCAGATTACCTCTTCTGGACCTGATGAACTCTTAGGCAAACCAACAGCTGGGCTGAAGGAGAGCCATGCTCCGAGCCAAAGGCGAGCCGTCAAGCGGGTCTGGGCACAGCGTCGGTCGGGGTCCCAGCAGTAATCGACCTAGCCAATTAGATCGAATAAGTGGGCACCACCCGATTCGTTTGATTTTCTCGGATCTGAAAGCTCAGATCCCTTTTGTTCGGGCTCATCAAAACTCGGATTCCTTCACTTCGCATTGAAGAACTTCGACACCCTAAAACAACAAGGTTTCAGCACAAAATTTTTTGGCCCTTTCCTCCTCATCAATTTCTTACCCTCGGAGGGGTTCGAAATTTCATACCCCTCAGAGGGTTAAGAAATTTCAAACCCCTTGGAGGGGTACGAAATTTCGTACCCCTCCGAGGGGTAAGTAATTTCAAACCCCATGGAGGGGTATGGAATTTCATACCCCTTGCCAAGGGGTACGAATTTCATGTTGCGGGCTGTTTCTTGGGGATCGAAAATTGCTTCTTGTGGATCCCGCTGCTCACCTACTCCCACCTATCCTTCCTCTTATAAATACCCCAACTCTTGGCCTTCATTATGTTCTTTTTCCCTTGGAATTTTTGGACCTTAATAGCTCTAATTACTCATTAATGGCTTCCAACACGTTCTCCATGGCCATTGGACATGGCATGGATAATTAAAAGGTGGTGCACACATGTTCCATAACTTGTTGGACACTAGCAAGCATAGTTGCATCGCTTTTGGACCTTTTGGACTTCAAAGCTAGTTTTGAAAATAGTTGACCAAGTCAATCTTTCTCATGGGAGGAGAAGAAAGATAATTTAATCAAAGTTTATCATACTCACAACTTTGTACACAAATATTGTCACGTCAATTGTAATCGGCGAATATACGATGAATGGGAATTATAAAGTGGACGCTGGCGTTAGTGCCGAACCACTATTAAAGCTGCTTCTCCGCACAATTACATTATTTACTGCTTGTTTGGATAATTGTTCACACATAAACATTGGGTGTTGGCGTGCTACAATTTTTCTTGTCAACACAATATTTTCCACTCGCCTAGCCACTCACGGTTTCTTGGAAAACGTTTCCATATATTCACAACTCCTTATTTCTAGTATTTTGAAAATATACGTTATTAACCTTTGAAAACATTTCCATATATTATTCACGCATCACTATGCATCAGTCCCTAACCATAAACTAGTGAGAGAATAACACATTAAGTATCAACCCCGAAGGCTGAAACCAACATCAGATCGATACTCAATAAGCCCTTCAACATAACTAATCCTTAGTTTCTAATTTCCTTAACATCATTCTTAACTTCAAAAGTCATTTCATTTTCTATACTTAAAAAATGTCTCTGGTTATATTTGGATAACATTTCCGAAATAATTAAAGTTAGAAATATAACTTTGATTCTTTACTTTTGAATAAATAACAATACTAAATTGATTAAATAAATAAATAACTTCATTTAAAACGGAAAGTAAATATCACTTTCCTGAATTCGATATAATCGAATTTTAACGTGTGACTTCTTTTCGAATAATACCTATTCGATAACTCTTTCTTGAATAATTTGTATTCGATTAACATTCTAAACATTGGAATAAACTCACCGTTTCAGGTCAGCTAAATTTCTAAATTCATTTTTGAATTTAAACTTCCAAACATTTACTAGTTCCTTTTATAACCATTTCAATTTGCAAAATGTGTGTCTGAAATCATTGTTCACTTTAAAACGTGAATACTATTCTTTTACAGAAATCTGGACTCGTTATACCAAGCAACTCTTGATTTATAAATACCATTACAGTTTCAAATCATTTTATCGAGTTATTTTATAAATTCATATTCATATTTCATTCCATAAACTTCGTTTATAAGTTATAACTTAATCTTGATTCCAAGTTCGATTATAAATTATTGGTTTCAAACTCGATATTAACTATCAGGTCAAATCCCAAATTATAAAATATCTAATTTCTAAAAATACATTATTTAACTAACATTCGACATAGTCGAATACTAATTCTAAATCATCATGGATTTATTTCCATTATATATATATATTTCAAACATCGAATTATTTTCATCATCTTCCCTTTAAACGATTTTCCCGTTTCTCTTTTTAAATTCATTCCTGAAATTATGTTTACAAATTATTTAATAATAATAATTTTTAGAAAGGCAACGCATAAATTTTTATTACTCTCCAAAACTACTACAATATATAAGTCCACTATAGTAACTGCTATACTAACCATATAATGACTACTATAATCACCATATAAATATTTAATAATAAATATTTAATCCCATTTATAATATCGTTTATAAACTAAACAACTCGTTTATATAATTTAAACAAGTATTTATATTCCAACCACTCGAAATCCCATTTCTATTTTAAAAATAGGAATTCCATTTTAAACCCCAGTTTCTTTTCTAATATATTTGAATATATTTTATGGTAATTAAATACCAATTATTTTAGGTCAATGTTATTCAAACATCCCATAACACACAAAAATCAATCACCGATTATTGGTCACATCATATAACGCAATATATGAAAACAACAATATAATTGCTGAGGAATCCAGTTGGATCCCTCCAACATGTTCCCTGTATCCACAAATGTTAATCAACATAAATAACAGTAATTTCATATCAATATGAAATATTACAATAAATAGAATCAATATTTAAGCAACGTTATATATACAACGGTATATATAATTTCAAACAATTAATTAGAAAATCATCCAAACAACCATCACACACAGTATTCAATAATTTTATAAATATTAAAATATAATTATATTAATTTAAAACTGGAAAGAGTTAGTTAGTATACTCACCTTGGCCGTTAATCATTGAATAACGATTAATGTCAACTGGTTCAAATTAGAAGTTTTGATTTGCTTAAAATTGTAACGATCACCAAATTGCTCCAACCTAACTTTACCGCATAGCCTGAGTCCATACGATCCCAACGGTTCAGACCATTCATAAAACTGACCTCATATGGATGATATATCACATCATCAAGTTTTATATATACTAATATATTAAATCAAACTTTAATTTATTAGTTGTTGGGCCTTACCCTCATAACCAGCCTATACCTCCACACGTAACCCGCATATGTAGTGTCTCCTCCTCCAATCTAATTTGCAGAATACCCGCTCCCACTTATTTCCCATTGTCGCACTTATTTTCCTCTAGTATCCATTTCGCCATGCTTCCCGTCATATACCTTTTGGAGTGGTAACATCGCGGGTTTGATGTACTATATAATCAAATATCTTTAGATGAACAGTCGTGTAATAGCTGAAGTATACAATCAAACACGGTTTTTACTTTACCATAAATGAGATTATAAATTTCAGGATGGGCCTTCTTCCATCAGCCCAATTGTTCCCACGCAACCGCAAGTACCTGGAACTTCTTCTTCCCAGTATTAAAGACGCGACCTCCTTCTACTTTACTCCCCATTTTCGAAGTTTTACACCCTCCTTTTCTATTTATTTTTCTTCTTGGAACAGTAGCCTGCTCCATTTTAAAAACCAGGGACAACGTAAATTTTCAAACTACTCCTCACCTACTCATGCGTGCCATCTACACACGCCATCCCCAGAATACATGCCCAAGCTTCTCTCCTTCTTCCTTCTGATCTACGCAATTCTTTTTTAAATATACTCGCGCATAGCAGTTCTCCCATCACCATTGTCGAACATAAACTCCCCCTCGCATTAAACCGCCTGCACCTGACTCCCAACGCAAACACCAAACACACATCAACACTTCATAATAAACTCAACCAAAAATATCGGTATTCTCCTTGTCTACTTCTAGTGAGCACACAACAGTTCCAACTCCATGCCAAAACACGCAAGCTTCAACTCCCAGTCTCCCCGTATCTTCATTGAAACCTTCAAAATATGGCTACGTGCAACATTAGTAGCACATCGTCTATAACCAGTGCCGGCCCAAGCAATTTGAAGCCCCAGCCCACTATGCTAATGTGGGGCAAATTTTTTTTCTTTTCAAAACAGTGCATTTTTTGTATAAAAACCATGTTGTTGGAGACAAGAATCAAACCCTACTCACTTTATTGAATGCAGCCACACTTACCACTGAGCTATTCATTTCTTTGCTCTAACTTTGATGTCCATATATTTAAAGCTAATACAACTAAACAGAAATATATAATATGTTGCCCCGGCCCAGCGGGTTGCACCAGCCCATGGGCTTGGTGGGCTGTCCCATGGGCCGGCTCTGTCTATAACCCATGCAGCCACATATACCAACCATGAAAGCTGTCTTTCCTAACTCCCCCTTTTGCGTGAATATAAACATACCGAACTCTCATCTCTTCCTTCTTATTATATGTATATTTTTTTTTATTTTTAAACCGATGATTTTTCTTCTTGAGTTCATTTCTGGAAGAAACACTGAGTCAGCGTATGAGTCCCAATGTACACACACACACACACACACACATATATATATACATACACATGATGCAAAGAAGATAAGATCATCGTCATTTCCTTAGCCATGTGAGATTTGAAGCTAACCAAAACCTAAGCATGGACATGAAGTAAGGTCTGCATCGGATGTTGATTGCCATGAGCTTTCGTTATCAACTAGCTGTTTTCGATGTAATTATTTATGGATAACCTATGGATTGTGGGGGGAAAGGGTAGCTGTATGATTTGATTTTTACTAGTTTGCAAATAGGCTTGGACACTTCAACGTGTACTGCGAGTTTTAGGCATGTGTTAATAGGATAGAATAACTTCATGGCATGGGGATAGCTAGCCTTGCAGAAAAGTTGATTTGGAAGAAGATGCATCAGCATATTTAATAGCTAGAAGAGGGGACATGAAGCTTACTGTATTTAGGTAGCATACATTTTCCATAGTGTACTTTGGAGACTTGCATTGGATACAATGAAGATTGCAGAGTTTACAAGATGGGGTGGGGTGGTGTCTGTTAACTTCAAAAGTAAACCCATTTATGTAGTGTATGCATATGGGTTTATAATACATTAAGGGATAAATTAACTGATCCGTATGGTAGGTCAAAAAGGAAAAATGATGAAAGTTGATTTTTAACATACAAATCAGTGTCAATCAGTTAATTCATTGTAATCATCTATGTGTCATGATCCCAAAAATATTATAAAATAGACAAGTTGGTTCACTCTGTGAAAATTCCAAAATGCTGGTATAGGTATAAAATACTTCAAATAGAAAGTTGCTTATTTTCCAAAATAAAAAATTATAGAAAAATTCTATAAATTAAATTAATAATACGTCTTGAAAAACTTATACAAATTCAAAATAAATAATTTATTATAATTTGAATAATCGTCATGGCTTATAAACGACTCCATAACTACTATTTGAAAATTTGATTTGGGCATAACTTACAATCGATTAGACGAAATCTCTATTTTTCACTTCCATCAGAAAAATATAGCTCAATTGATTCGAACGTTTCTTGTTTCAAAGAAATCGGACTTAAAACGAATCCTGTATACTAAGTTAAAGTTCAAATCGTAATATTACGAACTGCCACGATGTTACGATCTTAATTATAATTTATATTATAATTAATACGTTCAACTTTGTTTAAAAATGTATTCATTATTATAACTCAAATATAAACCCAATTAAATATCTTAAATTATCCGATTCACACAATATTATCAGTTCAGCTTTTTCTGACTGTTTCAGAAATTAAATTATTATTCCACTATTTATAATAATTAAATAATCTAAATTATTTGAATTCAAACCATTTAAATTATCAAACCATTATTAAAATAATTAAATAAATTAATTATTAAATCGCTATAAATTCCGGGACGTTACATTCCTTCCCCCTTAAAAGAATTTCGTCCCCAAAATTTCTAAGTTAGGAAAATGCTATAATCCTCATTATAACCAGACTAGATTAAAAATCATTTGTTTTACTTCTTAATTTCTGTATTAACTGAACAAATCAATTTCAATTAAAATATTAATTTACCCTTATTTCCAAAAATTCTGAAAATTTTCTAACACCTTAAATTTTCGAAGAATTTCGATAGTGTCTCCTTTGCATGACTCAATCGGTACAACTACAAATCGCCTCTCTAGGCCTTCTCCAATCCAAAAGAAAATCAAACAGCCAAGCAGCTTTCCAATTAGGCTCATAAATTTCATACTCAAAGATAATATAAACTTGTACCTTTTTGTCTGGTAATCAACTATATTGCTTCCATCTGCTATCAATTTAGCATAACAAATGTATTCCCAAACCATCTCCAATCACTTTATCCACAAATCCAATCATTTTCTTATACCCAAACCCAATTCATTTTCAGTCTCAGTTCCAATATCAATTCTAGATTCCTACTCAATAAACTAATTCCATTTCAGATTACCTCCAGTCCAAACTTTATTCATTTCTCAAATCAGTTATCTCTAATCCCATCAAATTTTTATTTAACTTAGTTTAAGTTAAATTCTAATTTGTTTATTTACTTCTACCTTTTCAATTTATTTTAACTTTATAAGAAAAAATTGAATTTAATAATTTAAATTCCTGGGTTTTATTTCAAATCATTTTGAAATCATATATAATAATAGTAATTCAAAACAATTGAATTTCTAAACAACTTATTTCCTTAAAATAATTCAAAAACAAAACCTTTGGTAGTAATCCATCACTTAGAAACTCGAAAATGAACAATGATGATGTCCGGATCATTATCGGAATTATTTTCCAGCGACCGAAGTGAGTTCAATACTATATCACTTTTCAAAACCATTTTTAAAGACTCCATTTTGAAATCACTTCAAAATATCCTTTACAATACTTGGAAAATATTTTCAAATCACAGGATTTTAAAATTTCTAGATATTTAATTCAAAACCATTTACAAACGCTTTTCCAACTTTCCAAAGTTTTAATCTCAATTTTGGTTTAAATCCAAATTTAATTCGTCTGAATTTATTCATTATACTTATACAATCTTAATTGGTTTTTTTATAATCATTTCACTTATAATTTGATTCGACTATATTAACAAATCAACACGTCCAACATATATTATAACAATTCCAATATATATGCTTCTTTTATATCCAAATATAATTTGAATAAAATTATATCATTTACCCTGTTTTCAAAACATAATGTGTTGGTTCATTGTGTTCAAGTGTTTACAAACTCCTATCGTTACAGTGGATAAAATTGATTGACCATAATTCATAACCCACTCAACTAATAAATCTCCTCAATATAAAAACATTTTTATACAATCTACAAATACACTCTCTCCTATATATACACTCAACTCAATCTAGGGTATTACTAACTCCATCTCTACTAAGTCATGCCATAGAGCCAAGGTAATCTCTTAACCTTCAGCTCTGATACTACTGTAACAACCCAAAGATTTTCGACCTCGAAAACCAACACAATACATCATGTCGACCATCCGAGCATCGGAAATACCATATTATTAATAGAAAGAAGTCACAGGGTGAGGATAGAAAGAAAGAAAATTAGAATAGAAGAAGAAGAATACAACAAAATAGAATCGGAGTAAAGATGAATCTCACAGCGGAACGAATAAAATATATTATATAACATAACTTTGAAATACAAAACTCTATTTGTACTTATGTATATCATCAGAGTACATCACATATATATCATAACGAAAATAAACTCTATATATATATATATATATATATATATATATATATCTAACATTTGAAGCCTCCTGCTCCAAGCTCATCCAGATATATCCGTGAAATCTCGACTACTTGACTGCGCATACAAATTCGGGCACCCAAGAATTTAGGGTAAAACAAAAACAAAATAAACTTTGGGTCAGTCATGAGACTGGTGTGAGTAAACTCCAATCACTTGATTTTGAATTTTAAAAATCCTTTTCAAAAGAAAAGAAAATTGTAAGACCGATCCACACATAAACATGGATGGATTTTACCTGACGATAACCCAAAATATTATTGTAAAACAATATAATTCTGATACTATAGTAGTGTCTAATACAAGAAAATATCAATCTTGTGTAACGTTTGCATCTCACGATCCACATATATAATATACATTCAAAACCACAGGCACTTATTAGGTAATGTATTTCCAACTTTGACAAGGCATGGAACCACCTTTCGATCAATGTAGTTTAGAGGGTATACACTGGAGTTCAACAAGAACATGTAGCAACTCAGCCACATATGACCGACCATTCATTTTGCTTTAATGTTCCCAATATATTATCACCTTACTGTCAGTATACCAATATAGCCGTTCCCGGGAGATACAGAAATGAAAGAAGTTACAAATATGAATATACTCTAGAGGGTGACAATACACCCTAATGGAAGTGACCCACTTATCCATGTTGCATGCCCGGTTTTTGTCATTTCCCGGTTGATGAGGCTTGAGGTCATAGTTTATCGTTTGACAGATCACACCTTCCTTTACTTTGAATGCCACATCGCCATACCCACCAAATCAAAAATTGATTTCTCCGAAAATACCATAGGTATAAAGCTAAGAGAAACGTATTCCTCTACCACCAAATGTAAATACTTTTGAAGAGATCAACTTATGCGATCTATTAGATATACTCCGTCAGACATTCGTTCATACAAGTTGTTCTGGGACTGGACAAATTGAAGGCACTATTCTGTAAATCCATCTCAGGCAATTTCTACCTAGGATCGCCAGAACAACCCTTGCATAAACTCCGTATTTCATTATCTTCATCATATTTGATTCGCAACGCTAATGTCCATACGAAACGGTTTTAAGATAATAAATCTGATCCCGTTCTCTCCGTATTGACAAGGGGAAAATGGTCAAAACTTTGATAGTCGGTTATGTAGCAACCCAGAAAATCAGAACCAATTTAAAAATTTTATTTTGGCAATTTTAATGAATTTTGCATATTTAAAATGATTTATTTTAAATAATAATGACTAGAAATTTATTTTGAATAGAATTAGAATGTATAATTTTGTTTAGAACAAAATCAGAATATAAATATTTATTTTAATTATAAAATGAATTGGAAATGGCGTGGTAGTTTGAAAATTCGATTTCAAATTTCAAATGAATGTACCGGATTCAAAATAAACCGGATTTTAGTGAAACCAGAAATGTTTGAATTTGTTTGAAAATACCTTTCCAAAGAATTGAAAATTTGAAATTTCATAGCTGGAATAAAAAGTTATGCCCAGTTGAAAATTCAGAATAGTCGCTATGGAAATACAGCCCATAAAAATAGAAATTTTGCAAACGACCTTCGTTTTCGACGAGATCACTTTTGTTGGATTCGGAATGTCAAATTATCGTTAAATTCCAATTTTCATAGTTTTTGGAATCAATATGTGAGTGTGGTGAATTTAAACATGTTAGTTTTAATTTAATCGAATGGAAAATAGCCGTTTTTCAAACGGTCTTCAAACTCGACGAAATTAGTTTAGTGAGGACCGTATCATCAAAACATAGATAGATTTCTTTTTCGAGAAATTTTGAAGTCCATATGTGGCCCTGGTAAATTAGAATATGTGTTTGAATTTAAAATATAATGATTTATATTTTAAATGTAGTGGAAACTGATCGTAACTACCGAATTGGGTTATGAAAAATTTCCCATTTTGTTCGTAATGGGGGTAGTTAGCTAGGGGCGATAGTCAGTGGGTTCAAATTAAAAAGTTTGTTTTTGAAAAAAAAAATATATAAGGGGTTTGATGGGGTCAAACCCCTCAATATTCTATCTCGTGGTCAACACGAGAAATCGCCCCCATAATTTCAAATCGCGTCACTCCTTTCTAAAACCCACCGCCACCGCAAATGATGCTCCTCCGTCGTCGCTCAGTCACCGCCCTCCCCACCAATTCGCCAATGGCCAAACCCTCCTCCACTGCTGACGCTGCCTCCTCCTCTTCCATTTTCCCAATCAAAAACCCTTATTTGAGAAACCTAGTCGTCGTGGCCCATTCCAGCGCCGCCGTTGGTCAACCTCGCCACCTCCGACCATCTGCGACAATCTCCGACCCCACACCAACCTCCTCGAGCCCTGCGCCCTCACCCCACGCCACCTCGGCCTCCATAGGGCACCCAAAAAACAACGGTAAGCATTTTATTTTGATTTTTATTCATTTATGTTAATAAAAATATGTTTTTATATATTAGATAAATAAAAATATGTTTTTTATATATATTATAGCAAAAGAAAAATAGGATTTTTATGATTAGAAAAACACGATTTTTATGATTAGAAA
Organism: Allium sativum; assembly: GCA_030737875.1. Taxonomy (NCBI): domain Eukaryota; kingdom Viridiplantae; phylum Streptophyta; class Magnoliopsida; order Asparagales; family Amaryllidaceae; genus Allium; species Allium sativum. The sequence continues at coordinate 10,077,333 of CM060912.1, forward strand.
GATAGGATTTTTACGATTTTTAAAAACAAAATAGATTTGTTTTTTATAATATGACAAAGATTTGATTTTTATATGAATGATTTTAAAATAAAGATTTAGTTTTTATATGAATGATTCTGAAATAAAAATGCAATTTTTATATATGAAAACAAAGAATAAAAATATGGTTTTTATCTATATAGATTTGAAATAGAAATTCGATTTTTGTTATTTGAATAGCGATATAAAAATTTGATTTTTATCTATGGAGTAGCAAAATAAAAATATAATTATTATTATCATAAAAGTGATGTAAAAATATGATTTTTATACTATAAACATCGTTATAAAAATATGATTTCTATATAGAAAACTGAATTGTAAAAATATGATTCTTATTATATATGAAGCGATAAAATTAATGGGATTTTAAAAATATAAGCATCGATGGAAAAATATGATTTTTAGTTAGATAAAAATATATAAACATCATATTGAGAATATGATTTTCAGTATGAACATCGTGGAAGAGACTGCGTTGAATTTTGGGAAAATCCCAACTATTCAGAAATTCAGAAATGAAATGGAGGAGTGGATCCCAAAGGTGAGAACTCCTCACTCTAATTTTACTTTCTAGTTAAATATATACTAGGATGCTGACGGTGCTTAGCAGCCCCGACACCGTCGTCCACAGACAATGGACGACTTATTTGATTTTATTGTGTTGTGAAAATTGATTGTAATATGGAATGGAATCAATAGAATATTCGTGTATTGAAATAAATAGTTTATCGTTAAAAATATAATTTTCAATGTGTATATGAATAAAATAAATATTCACCTACAAATCAGACGATTTGTTTATATACACACATTTTACTGATATTGATTGGGACGATATATTTTACACATCGTCCAACTGCATAAATAATAATCGGTGTTTGTTGTTTGAAAACCCTGCACGAGTATTGGGATGATATTGGACATACAATAATCCCAATATTTAGCTGTATGTCAATCGATGGGTTGACAGACTGGTGTAAGCGTTAATTATTTATATTTAACGCTTATGCAGTTGTGTAATGCACTCTGGATGATGGTTGATTGTGTTTAATTATTGTTGTGTACATGTGTGTATGAAATCCATATAAATGAAATTATATGGTAATTGACAGTGTCTGATTCCAAGTTGGAAAGAACGAATATTTTAAATTAAAGAATATTTTAAAACGACGAGTAATGAATATTTTAAAATTACTAATGCTTTAAAATAATATTTAGTAATGGATCAAAATATGATTTTGATGCCCGATTTGGGATGGACACGAAAATATTTAAATATATAAAGCCGTGTTGATTAGATTAACCCCATTTTGATATGAACGATATTTATATCAATTTTATTCATTTTATAATGAATATCGAAAAAGAAGTGATTTCAAAATCTATTATTTTGAAAATATTATCATTTATATATTAATGATATGGAATATTCAATTTTGAATTAAAATTCAATATGAAGTTGAAATCATTTTGAAAATGAATTTAAAACGATTTATAAAATACGTTTTAAACGGAAATTGATGAAATATATAATATATATATTTAATGGCCTGAATATAACACGTCGCGCTACGGCAGTTCATGAATTTCGACCATTGACTTTGAATTGACATTACGGGAGATCCGAGCATCGGATTCTTCTAAAACCGGAACCTTAGGTTCATATCAAAAAGAGCTTTCCAACGGATATAAGAGATTTGAAATCTAACTGTTGGATTTGTAATTATGTCCAAATCAAAATTGGAAAAGGTTGCTGTAAGTGCAGTTCGATGACCATTTGTGGAAATCGACTGTATAGGCCTTGATAAAATTATTAAAAATATTAATAATTTGTGCAAAATCATAATAAATGATTTGGAAAGAATTAGGATGAAAAAATCCATATTTGTAGAGATAAAAATATATTTTTATCGAAATGAACTAGTTATTAACTAGATTTAGAATCCAATATTTTTATATATAAAAAATCGGATTGAAATGGTTTTAAAATAACCAGAAATTTTCGAATATATGAATTGGAGTGGATTTGAATGGAAATCTTCTTCGGAATATTTCATGTTGGATTCGGGATTATACGGATATTGTTATGAAAATTTGGAAGATATATTTTATATGTTATTTCCAAAACGATATTTGTTGGTTTCAGAATTTGATATTGAATATAAGCCGATATAATTTCTATTAAGAGCCTTATATTTGATATCAAATTGGATTTTGGGTTTGTCGTGAATGGTGTGTTAAATAACACTGTTCTTGAACCCCGTGTGAAAAGGATAAATCTTTTAATTAAGATTATTAGTGTTTCCAATTAATTAACATTTAATTGGAATAAAATGGAATTTGAATTGGGTTTATCATGAGTTGTGTTTTTAACGACATTCGTTCTTTAATCCAATTTATAGTGAAATGAGATTTGGAATTTATAAATCTTTTTATTAAGATTTAATGGGAATTTTCCAAAGTAAAGTTTTCTAAACTAAATTGGAATAGAATGGAATTCGATTTGATAATAATCGAAGTGAACTTCTGTGGAGGAAGACTGTTAATACATATGGAATTTAAAAGGTTTGCCGTTATTCCATTTATATTATTAGTCGGATACAGAAATTGATATCGATTATATATTGATTTTTTTTTTGGTGAAAATTCCATAATTAATGGAATGTGATTTGGGTTTATCGTGAACTGTGTTTTAAACGACATTAGTTCTTTAACCCAATTAAATATAGGATTACATGCCTAATAATGTATTTCGAACTATATTGTTGATCTCTGCTAAATATATATATGTTTGGTGGTGGAGAATTTATTCTCTTGCTTAACACCCTTCTCTGAGACATACAAGCTTAGAGGTTATATATCGGTAGAAATCAATAGTACGGTGTAGATTGTCGATGCGGCATGTTGGTATTTCAAAGTTAAATAATCATTAATATTGATTTTTGGGAAGATTAAAACTAAGTGGAGTTTTAATGAATCTTTAATTAGATTGAAATGAGAATTGATGATTTAAATTACCAAACTTGGGAAATGATCGAGAATGGAGTATCATCAGTTTTGCTCCTAGCGATAGTTAAATCTTTAATTAGATTTGAACGGGAAATGGTAATTAAATTTACCGATAACACCATGGTGTTGGATATGGGGTACGAAAGGTGTGCTAATCCCGACTAGTTTGGACAAACCTTAATTTGGTTTGAATTGATATCCAAAGGAAGATTAAAGAATAAATTTAAAGAATTTATCTTTGATAAAATTAATGGTAACCTTTCCCAAAGGATATGAATATTTAAATAAAAGAATATTCAGAATTGGAATGAGGCGTATGTTGTGTTTTTATATCACTTGTTTACTATATACGCGAGTTAGTCGGAAAGGCCGGGTTTATACCCATTCTGAATAACTGATACGACGATAAGCCAACGATGAAGATGGTGGTTGAAGACTGGAACTCTTCACATCGTTTGGATGATTACTGATGTCTTGATTGGGCTATACACCCAAGAAGAGGTAATAAATGGTGATCGTCCAGACGTACTTGGAGATCGACCGGATATGCGAGGACCTCTCTCCTGTATTTAACATATGGAACAAGGAATAAGGTGCCTCCGGTTTCGTTTAGACTGAGAACCAACCTGTAAATAGATGTGTGTCTGACATTGGATTTTATTCTGTATTGATTGATTTCTATTAAATATATATCTTCGTGGCGGCGGAGAATTTATTCTCTTAACGCCCTTCTCTGAGACGTACGAGCTTAGGGATTATATATCGATAGATATTAGTCGCATGGTATAAATTGCCTGTGTGGAATGCTGAGATTCAAATGATCAAGATTTCTGTTGAAAAGCACAGTCTTGTGGTTGATGATCAGAGGACGGCTTTAATATAACACAGCTTTGTGTATAGCGTCAATTCGCGAGCCTCACACCTCTGTATGAGTTAAAAACGGGATAAGGGACCTAAGGAGGACATGACGTTACTTACTAACTATGGGTGGTGTCGGGGTTTTGCAAGCCCAGACATTTATATTATTTTTACCTTTGTGGTTGTTGGAATGCGAGGCGCCTCGGATATATCGGTTTCTACGGAGCCGATGGATATAGGTCCTATAGGATCGGGAAACGTGTGTTCAGGAAATGCCAATCCTCAAATGTAAGGAAGGACAGACCTTGGAGGATCCAAGGGTCTACTGCGGGAGATCCTGAGGCATTTGCTAGAGTGTCTCGAAGACGGTGAGGAGTACATCCCTTGCCTCGACTCATGACGGAGATCCAATTTCCAATACGTGACATTTCGGTTTTGATTGTAGAGCCTAGTATTGGCGACATGATATATGGTACCCATGCCGTCTATGATTGTTACATTTATATTTGAAGTTGTTTTATACACTATGCACTTATAATAGTATCAAATGATTTGTTTTAAACGTACCAAGCATGTTTGACTATTATAAAGGAAAAACCTTTTGTAACAACCTGTAATTTTAAAATAGGACATAAGAGATAATTAATTTTTAAAAGGAGTATTAGGTGAAACGGGTTACGGCATTGCGTTCGTCTCGGAATTCTTCTTGAGATAGAGTCCGAGTTTGTGTAAAGAGGATATCATATGAAGAAGTTATGGACGATAGAAATTGGGCTGAAAAATCTAAAAACAAGCCAGAACAACTGGCGCACTTGTGAAGTGCGCCAGAACAAAAATGCACTGGTGCACCTGGGAAGTGTGCCCATGCCGAGGCTTTATCTGCACAGAATTCTGTAGAGTTTTTTGATGGTGTGTCTTGCTGGGATTGGCTGGATGATGTGTCTTTTGAGCTGTGTGGTTCTGATGATCTCTAATCTAATATACAGGCCCTAATTCACCTAATACACCTATAAAAACACACCTAGACCAAACCCTAATTTCATTACATTGATTCATACGCCTCCATGCTGCCATAACCTAAGCTAGTCTTTCTTCTTCACTAAAGCAAATCGGAATAGAGTATTCTTATTGGAAAATAAGAATCAAATTCTACAACAACGGTTTAGCTTATCAAATTCATAATACAAAATTCAGATCTATTTTCTCTTCTACCACTGTGAGTCCACGTTACTTTCACTTATAATTAATTAAAAGTAATTGTGATAAGTTTGTGAATTGGACTTTATCAACATGCCTGTATGATGAATCATATCATGTTTGGTGAATTCTTATCTTTTAGATTAATACCTAAAGTTCATGTTCCGTATGCTTATTGGATCTACATTATTGTTCTAGGCCAGTTTATGTTCCAGATGCTAATTGGTTCTATTTTATTGTTCTATGTCAGTTTATGTTCCATATGCTAATTAGATCTATTTTATTTCTCTATGCCAGTTCATATGCCTAATTAGATCTATTTTATTGTTCTATGCCAGTTCATACTTCTTATGCTTATTCCTATGCCTAATTGGTTCTCTTCCCCTCTTCTCTTCTTTTCCTTTTTATGAGATTAGGCTAACTGCGAGCCTAACATATTTTTAAACATACGAATGACGTGGGAACGCTGCAGGAAAAGTTTGGGGAAGTTATTGAATAATATGCAGTTGGGCATAAAAAGACTTGAAATCATGTAACTGATTTGGGGCATGAATTGGTACAATCTGTTTACATGAGATTATGGACATAAATTTGAATTAAAATGATGAACATAATTTAGATTGGATGGGTATATATTAAAATCCAAGATTTAAAATTGGGGACATGAATTGAGAAACTGATAATGGACGCCTAAGACACGAGGTCAGATTCGAATTGCGGTATAAGACTTCCTGGAACCTCCCGACACATCCAGCAACCGCAATTTTGTAATTTAATGTGAGAGGTCAAAGGCAAAAATTAGATACTTAATAATCCAAAGACATGACGTTAGATTCGGATTGCGGTATAAGACTGCCCGGAACCGCCCAACATATCCAGCAACCGCAAAACGACAATCTAATGTGGGAGGTCTCGCAAGATTACGGTTATAATGAATTAATAAACACTTAACCAAGATAAGATATGTAGTAAGACATGGGGGTTAAGTGGGTGACATGTGAAATATAATTTGAAGCAATTATTAAGTGGGTGATATGGGTGACATGTGAAATATAATTTGACATGGGAAACAATTAACCATGGTGAAACATGTAAGAAGACATGGAAATAAGAAGGGGTTAAGTGGGAATTCCTAGTTGGGACGAAGTTTAGGAGGGAAGCTTGTGTCAAGTGTGTAGACCCTTTTCAACCAGTAATCCATTCTATAAATATGTGAGCTCGAACTAGGTCGAGGATGGGACACGCTTACTGGGTTTGATTGTAAGAGGTCAAAAGAGTTAGTGGTGGCAACGCAAGTCTAACGGAGTCATGTGCGTGCGTGGGACCGGGCTGGTAGGTAAGACGTTGTTGCATCATGTAGGCATAAGCCATGCCTTTTTAGTAGTATCGGGTTGCCACTTTAGGGAGTGATAAACCCTAATGTGGGACCAGCACGAGTATCTACAAGTTAGGGAGTCGATCGAATGGGGAGGGTAGTGGGTACAATTAGTAGAGATAGGAGCAGGCGACACCTATGACAGCAGCTGGGAGTACACGAAACTACCATTATTATTATGATTAGTAAGAGGGATCAACTTTCAATATGGGACTAGTAATGTTGCGGTGTAATTAGCATTGGTGCGGTGTAGGAATTATCTTATAGTGATTAGAAGTGCAATCGATGTTATACCCTGTTCATCTTGTTCACCTTGTCATACTTGCTTATGTTACAGTCATTTCTTATATCCAGTTTAAGTCCTTATCCTATTACTTTACTAATTATGTAGTTAAAGTCACTGGACTTGCCAGACTTTATGTCTGACCTGTTTTGTTTCGCCTCTTTTCTTTCCTCCCCTCCCTCATGGTGCTCGGGGTGGGATTAGTGGAGCTTGAATCAGATTTCTTTCTTCTTGAAGTGCTTGGAAGTGTTGAAAGTAATGCTCAGCATTATCTCTTTTTCATTTTGGCTATTTGGACTGGGATAACGGTGTTGCTTTTATGTACTCAGATAATAATTATGGTTAATATGGATATTTGTTTACTTGGTTTCAATATGTGGTTTTGAAGTCGTAATCAGACATGTTTTGCTTTTCCGCTGCAATAAATGAATTTTGAAGTACCATTTTATGTATTTGCCTTGTTAAGTTCTGTTCTATACTCTTATAATGCTCCATGAAAGTTAATGCATTCCCTTAGTGAGTGACATTAATGGACGTGGGGTGTTACACGTGGTATCGAAGCTGAAGGTTACCAGAACATATAAAAGATTTTGAAAACCGTTTTTAAAAGAATTTTTAGAAAAAAGTATTTTCAAAAACATATTTTAAAGAGGGAATTTTCAAGACAAAAGTTTATTATGAAAACATAATCCATAAAAGCCATATATTTTTCTTTTGATTCTTTGTTTTGAATCTCTTCCTTTTTCCTTTCAGCATGTCTGGGGAACCCGATATACCCGAGGGCGTACCTATACCGGGCTGGCTCAGAAGGTATTTGGAGGCTAGGGCTGCTGCCGCAGGCCCTGCCAACGTTCCTCCTCCCCCAGCTGCAGCTCCTCCTCCTCCTCCCCGTGTAGACACTTTTTCTAAGATATGCAAAGATTTCCTTTCGATGGGCGGAAAACCGTTTTATGGGACTGTGACTATTGTTGAGGCTCGGAATTGGCTCAAGTAAGTGGAGGACTTGTTTGGTATCTTTGAGATAGAAGATGGAAGGAAGGTTCATCTAGCTGCTTGGTTGATGAAGGACGAAGCTTCCTTTTGGTGGGATGTAACTAATGGAGGACGTGTAGTGGAGACAAGGATAGACTTCAGACAAAGGTTCGGGTTGAAATTTCTTCCACAAGCGGAGGAGAGTTTATACATAAAGAGGTTCTTGGCTTTGAAACAAGGGAATTCATCTGTGAAGTGTTAACAAGTTTAACCATTTAGCAAGGTTTGGTATGGAATTAGTTAACACACCTCATAAGAAGGCCTTGAGATTTGCCAAGGGTCTGAATGAACCATTACACGTGTTGCCTATATCCCACATTCCTATGGGGGCTACTTTCGGGAAACTTGTTGACATGGTGTTGATGCATGAAGAAGAGAAAGATGCTGGTGTAGTTAAGGAACAGGATAAGAAAGTGGATCCAAAGAATGCACAACAACAACAAAAGAAAGGTGGTAAGGCTAACAAGGGCCAAGGGAAGAAAAGGTGTTTTAATTGTGGAACACCGGGCCACTTAAGCAAGGACTGTAGGAAGAAGAAGAAGACGGGTTTCTTCCAATGTAGTGAGGCAGGACATATGTTTAAAGACTGCCCAAGGAGGCAAGGACAAGGGAAAGGACAGAGGACATGATCTACTGCTGGAGGGCAGGTTCATGCTCTCATGGCACCTACACAAGAGAGAGGTAGAAACATTTCTGTTGAAAGTTTGATTTTCATTTTTGATCATCTTGTTCGTACTTTGTTTAATTCTGGCGCTTCACATTCATTCATATCTACTTCGTTAGTTGAAACACTGCACCTAATTACTAGTCTAGTTGTGGATCCCATTGTGGTCTCGAATCCTAATGGGGGTATGGCTCATCTTTCTATGTTATGTCGGGATTTGAGAATATATGTGTATGGCATTGAGTTCGAATGCAACGCTTATGTGCTTGGCTTCGCGGGCTATGGGTTGATTCTAGGAATGGATTGGCTAGCCAGGTATGGTGCCATTCTTAACAGTGAAAAGAGGGTAGTTAGACTGTTGACTAGTTTGGGGAATACTCGATATCTCATGCGACCCTAAGGGTTCTGTTATGCTTAGCTACCTAGAATCTCTTGGCGCATCTATTCATTATTTGCAATCTGTTCGAGTAGTCCGTGAGTATTCAAATGTCTTTGAGGAGGTTAGGGGCTTACCTCCAAAACGCGATATAGATTTCCGTATATACTTGGTAGACAATGCAAAGCTAGTTGCATTGCCTGTGCGCCATATGGCTCTTAGAGAAAGGAGGGAGCTTAGTAAACAAGTGAAAGAGTTTCTTGAGAAAGGATTCATAAGAAGAAGTATCTCGAAGTGGGGTGCTCCTTTTGTTTTTGCCACGAAGGCTAATGGTTCGCTTAGATTGTGCGTGGACTATTGGGAGCTGAATAAGCTCACAAAGAAAAACAGATACCCATTGCCGAGGATAAATGATTTGTTCGATCAGTTGGTTGGTGCTTCGGTTTTCTCGCAGTTGGACTTAGCTATAGGATTTCATCAGTTGAGGGTAGCTGAGGATTGTATAGATGAGACTGCCTTTATGAATCCTGACGGTTTCTTCGAATGGCTCGTCATGCCTTTTGGTCTGACGAATGCACGCGCATATTTCGTAGACTTGATGAGTAGGCTATTTAGGGAGTTTATAAACAAGTTCGCGGTGGTCTTTGTGGATGATATTTTGATATTTTCTAGAAGCGAGGAACAGCATGCCCTACATCTTAGGGAAGTCTTAGAGACCCTTCGAGCACATCAACTCAAATCTAAGTTATCCAAATGTCATTTTTGGAGGAATGAAGTGAGGTTCGTAGGACACATGGTCTCTAAGGAATCGATAGCAGTGGATCTCACGAACGTGGTGGCAATGCAAGATTGGAAGGTTCCTAAGAATGAAACAGAAGTAAGAAGTTTTCTTGGTTTGGCGGGCAATTATAGAAAGTTCATCAAGGACTTTGCTAAGATATCAGCCCCACTTACACGGTTGACGATAAAGAATTTGACCTTTTCTTGGGATTTTGACTGTGACGATGCTTTCCAACATTTGAAGAGGGCATTGACGACAACTCCAGTTTTAGTTTTGCCTGATGGGAGTAATCCGTTCACAGTGTATACCGATGCTTGCGGGACAGGGCTTGACGCAGTTTTAATGCAAGAGGGAAGGATGATATGCTATGGTGGAAGGCAGTTAAAGGTCCATGAGAAGAATTACCCTAACCACGACTTAGAGTTAGCTGCCATAGTTTTTGCGCTTAAGTCTTGGCGTCACTATTTGCTTGGTGAGTGGTTTGAGTTGTATACAGACCATAAGTCACTAAGATACTTGTACTCCCAAAAAGATTTAAACTTAAGGCAACAAAGGTGGATAGAGTTCTTAGCATCCTACGAATTTAAGATTGCATATACCCCTGGCAAAGGTAACGTTGTAGCTGACTCCTTGAGTAGAAAGATGTTGACTTTGAGTCCTTTGTTTGTCGAGCGACAGAGTTTAGAGTATATCTCTACCTTTGACTTTATACCCTCTATTGATTATGTACCCGATTTGTTGGCATCGTTAGAAGTACGGCCTACGCTTTTTGGACAGATAGGTGCGGCACGACGGGATGACCCACAGTTGATAGAGATAGTAGAAAAGTTCATAAGAGGGGAGACTTAGAGCCATCTTAGGAGGTATACTATCGATGACGAAGGTTGGTTGCGTAGGGATAGGAGACTTTGTGTATCACGAGACGAGAGTTTGAGAAGGGCAATCCTTGAAGAAGCACATCGTTCTAAGATGACCATACATCCTGGTGGTGACAAGATGTATAGGGACATGAAGCGAGTTTTATTTTGGGCCGGAATGAAGAAGAATGTGGCTGAGTTCGTTTCTAGATGCTTAGTGTGCCAGCAAGTCAAGGCTGAGCAAAATAATCCTCATGGTTTGCTTCACCCATTAGAGGTTCCATAGTGGAAATGGGAAAGTGTTTCCATGGATTTCGTCGACGGGTTGCCGAGGTCAAGGAAAGGTAATACAGGGATTTGTGTTGTAGTAGATAGACTTACCAAGAGCGCCCATTTCATTCCCGTTAAGAGTAGAAGAACATCGGCATGGTTGGAATCTGTTTATCTCAGAGAGATTGTTCGTCTACATGGCATACCTTCTAGTATTGTGAGCGATCGAGATCCCATTTTCACTAACGAATTTTGGAAGAGCTTGCAAGAGGTGGTAGGAACGCAATTGTGTTTGAGCACCGCTTATCACCCACAGATGGACGTCCAAACCGAGAGTGTGAATAGGATCCTTGAAGATCTTTTGAGGTTATGTATCTTGGACTTTGGAGGGACATGGGAGGAACATCTTCCATTAGTAGACTTCGCCTACAACAACAGCTATCAGACTAGCATTGGCATGACACCTTTTGAAGCTCTATATGGGCGACCTTGTCGATCACCTACTTATTGACGGGAATCTACGGATAAGATTTTGCTTGGGCCTGATATGGTTAGGGAAACTTCAGAGAAGATAGACTTGATTCGAAGACGTACGAAGATGACACATGACCGACAAAAGTCATATGCTGATAAGGGAAGGACCGATCTTGATATCAATATTAGAGACATGGTCTTTATTAAAGTATCACCATTGAGGAATGTAGTTCGTTTTGGGTATGTAGGGAAATTGGCACCAAGGTTCGTAGGGCCATTCCCCATTACAGAAAGAATTGGGCAGATGGCCTACAGAGTGAAGTTACCCGAGAAGCCTAGTCATATTCATGACGTATTTCATGTGTAGCATTTTTGGAAGTGCTTACATGATATCGTAGAAGTAATAGAGTCGAGCATGCTTAGAAAAGTGGAAGTAGAGCAAGATGCCACGATTAGACGAGCTCCTACATGCATCCTTGGATCGGAGGTCAAGAAGTTACGCAACCGAGAGGTCAAGTTGGTAAAAGTCCAATGGGGAGATGATCAAGGAGACGCGACTTAGGAGGCTGAAGACAAGATACGTAGGTCGTACCCTTTCCTTTTTGAGGGTATGTTCTTAACTTCTCCATTTTCTACCGCTTTGTTTATACTTGCTCTACCGTTTAGTGTATCCTTTCGATTATATCTTCGATCTTTAGGTAGAAAACCCTATGGTTGTAAACATGTGTTTGAGACATATTATGTTTGGTGGATGCAAGTGGATGTAAGTGTTTGCTAGTGATTGCTCGTGGATGCCTTTACACACACATTAGGCACTAGATCGGCTCAATCACTTTCATATTGCATATGAATGAGTGTGCATATTTAAATTAATGGATGTATATTGAATGTGTTATCACATGGGTGATGCATTTGTATGAATGGTTGTGCACTCATATAGAAATGATATGTATGATTAGGATTCTTTTGCATACATAATGGATGCATGGCACTATCATGTTTTGCATTAAGGAGGTCAACTTTATCAGTAGACCGCCGGATCTTTGCACTAGATAATGAACATATACACACACTTTTGCATATGTTCATATAGAATTAGAAATCTTTTAAGGACAATGGATGCTTGTGGATTATGGATGAGTAGATGGGTGATTGGATGGTAGGAAACATTCTTCTTAACTTGAAGATTTCGGGGACGAAATCCTTTAAGGAGGGGAGAATGTAACACCCCATAATTTTAAAACATGACATAAGAGATAATTAAAGAATAATTAATTTTTAAAAGAAGAATTAGGTGAAATGAGTTACGCCAATGCGTTCATCTCAGAATTCTGCTTGAGATAGAGTCCAAGTTTGCGTAAAGCGGATACCGTATGAAGAAGTTACGAAAGATAGAAGTTGGGCAGAAAAATCAGAAAACATGCCAGAACAACTGGCGCACTCATGAAGCGCGCCAGAACAAAAATGCACTGGCGCACCTAGGAAGTCCACCTATGCCGAGGCTGAATCTGCACAGAATTCTGGAGAGTTCTTTGATGACGTGTCTTGCTGGGATTGGCTGGATGACGTATCTTTTGAGCTGTGTGGTTCTGATGATCTCTAATCAAATCTAAATGCCCTCATTCACCTAATACACCTATTAAAACACACCTAGACCTAACCCTAATTTCATTACACTGATTCATACGCCTCCATGCTGCCACAACCTAAAGTAGTCTTTCTTCTACACTAAAGCAAATCGGAATAGAGTACTCATATTTCAGAATACAGAATTCAGATCTATTTCTCTTCTACGACTGTGAGTCCATATTACGTTCACTTATAATTATTTAAAGTAATTGTGATAAGTTTGTGAATTGGACTTTATGAACATGCCTGTAAGATGAATCATATCATGTTTGGTGAATTCTTATCATTTAGATTCATACCTAAAGTTCATGTTCCATATGCTTATTGGATCTATCTTATTGTTCAATGCCAGTTTATGTTCCAAATGCTAATTGGATCTATCTTATTGTTCTATGTCAGTTTATGTTCCATATGCTAATTAGATCTATTTTATTGCTCTATGCCAGTTCATATGCCTAATTAGACCCATTTTATTGTTCTATGCCATATCATACTTCTTATGCTTATTCTTATGCCAGTTTTGATGTCAAGGTTCTCTTCCCCTCTTCTCTTCTTTTCCTTTTTATGAGATTAGGCTAATTACAAGCCGAACATATTATTATACGTACGAATGACGTGGGAACGTTGTGGGAAAAGTTTGGGGAAATTATTGAATAATATGCAGTTGGGCATAAAAAGACTTGAAATCATGTAATTGATTTGGGGCATGAATTGGTACAATTTGTTTACATGAGATTATGGACATAAATTTGGATTAAAATGATGAACATAATTTAGATTGGAAATTATGGGTATATATTATAATCTAAGATTTGAAATTGGGGACATGAATTGAGAACGTGATAATTAATGCCTAAAACACGAGGTTAGATTCAAATTGCGGTATAAGACTGCCCGGAACCGCCCGACACATCCAGCAAACACAATTTTGTAATCTAATTTGAGAGACCGACACATCCAGCAAACACAATTTTTTAATATAATTTGAGAGATCAAAGGAAGAAATTAGACACGTAATAATGCAAAGATACGAAGTTAGATTCAGATTGCGGTATAAAACTGCCCAGAACCGCCCGACATATCCAGCAACCACAAAATGACAATATAATGTGGGAGGTCTTGCAAGACTACAGTTATAATGAATTAATAAACACTTAACCAAGATAAGATATGTAGTAAGACATGGGGGTTAAGTGGGTGACATGGGTAACATGTGAAATATAATTTGAAGCAATTTACCATGGTGAAACATGTAAGAAGACATGGAAATAAGAAGGGGTTAAGTGGGAATTCCTTGCGGGGACCAAGTTTAGGAGGGAAGCTTGTGTCAAGTGTGTAGACCCTGTTCAACCAGTAACCCATTCTGTATCTATGTGAGCTCGAACTAGGTCGAGGATAGGACACACTTACTAGGTTTGATTGTAAGAGGTCAAAAGAGTTAGCGGTGGCAACGCAAGTCCAATGAAGTCATGTGCTGCGTGGGTCTGGACTGGTAGGTAAAACGTTGTTGCATTGTGTAGGTACAAGTCATGCCTTTTTAGTAGTATCGGGTTGCCACTTTAGGGAGTGATACACCCTACTGTGGGACAACACGGGTATCTACGAGTGAGGGAGCCGATCGAATAGGGAGGGTACTTGTAACACCCCGAATTTTCTGTTAACTGTAACATAACAAATTAAAGTATAATTAATTCTAAATGATGAAATCAAGGGAAATGGGTTATGCCATTGCGTTCGTCTCGAAATTCTGCTTGGGATAGAGTCCAAGTTTGTGTAAAACGGATACCGTATGAAGAAGATATGGACGAACGAAGTTGGGCAGAAAAACCAGAAAAGGGTCAGAATGCACTGGCGCACTTGGGAAGTGCGCCAGAACAAAATTGAATTGGCGCACTTGGGAAGTGCGCAAGCACAATTTTAGCACTGGCGCAATTGCCAAGTGCGCCTAGGTTAGAAAGAACTGTTGGTCAGGCCCTGGCTGGCCTGGTCAGGGTCTGGTCGAGTTCTGAGGCTTGGCTGAGTCACTAGGGCTTACATGTCACTTTCTGATTGGCATCTCTTGAGATGGATGGTATGGATTCACCCTAGCTTCATCGAAGGCTCTAGTTAGATTGAAATTCTATAAATACAACTCAAGTCTAACCCTAAATTCACATAAATAATATAATACTAAAGCCGTCATGCTACTGGAAAGAAACTAGGAGTGTTCGTCAGTTAGAAAGCCTAGAGACAAGCCAATACTAAAGAAAAACACGAATCAAAACAACGTTAGTCTACCCAAAGGAAAGCATATCAAATCCAAAATTCAGAATCCAGAATCCATGTTCATCGTTCGTTGTAAGTATAGTGATTTTTTCGATGAGAATAAAACTAAGACTTGATTCGATGTAAATTGGAAGTGGAATTGTGCTATTTTGTAACGATGATGTTAATTAATATCTATGTATTAAAATGATTGGGTTGCGAATGAAATTGGGATGTTTGTGGTATAATTAAGATTGATGTTGATCCTATTGTACTTTTAGAATGTTAATAACATCACAAGCAAGTTGTATAGTTTATATTTATGTGATTATATAGGTCATTTGTGATTAGAACCTCATGTATATACTATATCCTAGAAATCTTTATTCCTAAATGGTTATGTTCATATACATGCCCCTATGTTTATACAAAAGTTGCAAGTTTATAACTTGATCTATGTCAAGATCCACTTTAGTACATGTTTCATGTTGTAATTAGATATGCGATTGGATCTAGTTCACACCCTTGTCATAAAGTTATACATATTTATGAAAATGTCATATTCATGCCATGTGCTAGTGATGTTCGATGTTATGCCTAGATCCAAAAACAAGTTTAGATATATGTTGTCTAAATCATATGCTAATTCATGTGACACCTATTTTGTTAGACCCTTATTTCAATGCAAAATCACATATATGTAAATTGATTTAGGCTGTGCTGCAAATTCATATATATATATATATATATATATATATATATATATATATTGACTATTTTGCAAGTTCACATCTATGACATTCATGTTGGCTATTTTGCAAGTTCACACCTATGATGTTCATATTGACTATGCCAAAAATGCCAAGTTTGCACCTATGTTATGTTTATGTTTATGAATTCCCTTATGCCTATTTGTGTGCGCTAAATTAGGCTAAGTTTTTAGCCTAATATCATATGTTAAAAACTATGCGAACGAAAATTAGGCTAAGATTGTTAGCCTAATGTTTAAACGGGGTAACGTTGGGAATATTAGAAAACTTGACATAAAAATATATGAAATTGGCTTGTTTGTCACATGCCAAAATTTGTGGCATTTAAACGGTATGAATTCTTTATACCAAAAAGGTTAAACTTGGAAAGTGGGCCACAGCATTAAATTATTGACAAATTTACATATATTAAGTGATAAAGACAAATATGTAAATTTAGAAAATACGAATATGCTTAACACGAGGTTGGATTGAGTTGTGATGTAAAGCTGCCCGGACCCGTCCGGCTGTCTAGTAGTCACAACAATACCTATCCAATGTGAGTGGTTAAGCATGAAGCCCAATAAGGACCCGAGGTTAGATTGAGTTACGGTGTAAATCTGCCCGGAACCGACCGGCACATCCAGTAACCGTAACAATATCTGTCTAATGTGAGTGGTCGGTGCTTTAAAAGGCTAAGGACTGATTGTAGGGTTAAGTTAACTAAAACACTTAACCAATTCAACATGTTAATGAAATTGATGGGTGGGGTTAGGTAAATACAGACACTTAACCACTTAGCATGTTTGACTACAAAACCCTAGTAAGGGGGACCCATTTCAGCAGTAACCCAATTAGGTATCGTGGTACCCTGAAACTAGGCAGGGTGGAGCACAATTACTGGGCTGATTGTAAGCGGTCAAAGCGATGGCGGTGGGTGCAACAGTGTGGGTTCTAATGGAGTGCGGGCGTGCACACACTTCGGAGCAGACAAACAAGGCACTAGGGGCACCAGTAGTATAACCTATGCATTCTAAGGTTTGTGTCGGGTCGCCCCCATGGGACTTGATACACCCCATGGTGGGGCCAGCATAGGTATCTACAATTTCTAGGGGCCATAAGACACAGATGATTATGCGAGTAGGAGCCGATCTTTAAAGTAAGGGGATCACTTCACCCTCAGCATAGGGTGCATCTTTAGAAACGGGATAACTTTCCCCTCAACATAGGGTGCATCTTTAGAAACGGGATCACTTCACCCTCAACATAGGGTGCCGGTCGGAATAAATACAAGTAGGTGCCGAGATATAGTGTGGGGTGCGATAGTATATTCGTTTCAAAACTACTTTATCTTAGTTTATGATACTTTCATGTTCCAGTTTATACCTATCATGCCCTTATTCTTATTTTCATACTGAAGAGTCAGTAGACTTACCAGGCTTTATGTCTGACCCTATTTTCTTTCGTCTTCTTTTCTTCCATCTCCCCCCCCCCCCCAAGGTCCGCAGGGAGGAAATAACTCAGCTTAGTCAGATTCTTTAAAAGCTTCAAGATAGTTGATGTACGGTTTGGAGACTCTTTCCTTGGCTATGGCTGTTGGTCACACTCTATGGGGATTTGTGCATTTTTAATCACGTTTTATGCTTCTTTATTTAAAAACCAAGACAGAAATGATGTTGTAATGTTTTGGAAGTTGTTATGAGACAACTATGGAAATGTGTTGTATGAACAAGTATTTTATGAAATAAAAGATTGATGTTTTCCGCTGCTTATATATATATATATATATATATATATATATATATATATATATATATATATATCTGTGTGTGTGTGTGTGTGTGTGTTTATATCTGTCTTGTGTTTTATCTGTGACTTTTACTTACAAACCTCCACCAAAGTTAAGGCAGTCCCTTGTGAGTGACCTTAATGGAGGGTGGGGTGTTTCACTTGGTATCAGAGCATAGATTTACCAGACAAGATAAAAAAAATTGAAAACTATTTTCAAAAAGAAGTTTAAAGAAGCATTTTTAAGAAAAGTTTTGATATTTTAAAAGGCATAATCCCCCAAAAGCCATATGCACTATCTATCCATCCTTCATTTTGAATCTTTCCTTTTTGTTTCAGCGTGTCTGGGGACCTTACTCCCCAGCTGCAGATGCTTTTACTCCTCCTCCTCCTCCTCTACGTGAAACAGCAAGAGGAAGAATCGCAGAACAAGAAGACGGATAATGGTCAAGGAAGAAAGGACCTCAACAATAATAACAAGACACATGAGAAAATGAAATGTTAATTTTGTATCATTGTTGGGCATATAGTCACGGATTGTAGAAAGAAGAAGCCAAAGATGAATGGTGGTTGCTTCAGTTGTGGCGAGACTGGACACTTGGCTAAGAACTGCCCAAAGAAGCGGGGCAGGGACAGAGGACTGGATCTACCTCAGGCGGACAAGTTCACGCACTGGTGGCACCTCCACAGGAACGAGGTAGAAATATCTCTGTATAAAGCTTAGTTTATATGTATGATCATCCAGTTCGCACTCTCTTTGATTCAGGTGCATCACACTCCATTATTTCATCTGCTTTAGTAGAATCTTTGCACCTAGACACTAGTATGGTAGAAGATCCCTTGGTCGTTTCAAATCCAATTGGGGGCTTGGCTTATTTGTCATTGGTTTGCTTGGATTTGAAAATCTCTATTCTAAGTGTTGAATTTAGATGTAGTGCCTTTGTTTTTGGCTTCTCAGGGTATGGACTGATCTTAGGCATGGACTGGTTATCCAGTAATGGTGCCATTCTTGATTGTGAGAAAAGAGTGGTTAGGCTCTTGACTCGGCTCGGTAACACTCTAGAAATTTCTTGTAATCCCTTGAATGCTGTCATGCTTAGTTATCTAGAGTCGCTTGACGCTTCTGTTGAGAATTTCGCTTGACGCTTCTGTTGAGAATTTGCAGTCGGTTAGAGTAGTCCGGGAATATCCGGATGTCTTTGAAGAGGTGAAAGGCTTACCTCCGAAGCGGGAAATAGACTTCCGCATATACCTTGTTGATAATGCAAAGCCCATGGCTCTGCTTGTTAGACACATGGATCCAAAGGAGAGAAGGGAGCTCAGTAAACAAGTTAAGGAGCTTCTCGAGAAGGGGTTTATAAGAAGGAGTATCTCGGAATGGGGTGCTCCAGTGGTGTTCGCCACCAAAGCAGATGGTTCACTACGTCTTTGTGTGGACTATAGGGGGCTAAACAAGCTGACTAAGAAGAATAGACACCCGCTTCCCCGAATAGACGATTTGTTTGATCAGCTTGTAGGTGCGTCGGTCTTCTCCCAACTTGATCTGGCTACTGGGTTCCATCAGCTAAGGGTAGCTGAAGATAGCATTGATAAAATGACGTTCAGAACCCCAGATGGTTTCTTCGAGTGGCTTGTCATGCCTTTCGGTTTGACAAACACACCCGCTTATTTCGTAGACCTAATGAGCAGGGTGTTCAGAGAATTCCTCAATAAGTTCGTTGGGGTCTTCGTAGACGATATTTTGATCTTCTCAAAGAATGTGGAAGAACATGCTCAGCATCTGAAAGAGATCATGGATACTCTCCGTGCACATCAGCTAAGAGCCAAGTTCTCCAAGTGCCACTTTTGGAGAAAGGAAGTAAGATTTCTGGGGCATATAGTGTCCAAAAAGGGGTTGGCTGTGGACCCCGCGAAAGTGGTGGCAGTGCAAGACTGGAAGACACCAAGAAATGCAACCGAAGTTCGAAGCTTCCTTGGGCTAGCCGCTTTTACCGAAAGTTCATTAGGGATTTTGCGAAAATCTCAGCTCCCCTCACAAGGCTAACAAAGAAGAATCTGGCGTTCACTTGGGATTTGGATTGCGAGTTTGCTTTCCAACGATTAAAAAGGGCTCTCACAACAGCCCCGGTTCTGACTTTGCCAGATGGAAGCAAAATGTTCACAGTATATACGGATGCTTGCGGTACGGGGCTAGGCGTTGTTCTGATGCAAGAAGGGAAGGTAGTTGCTTATGGTGGAAGACAATTGAAAGTGCATGAAAATAACTACACAACCCACGATCATGAGTTAGCTGCCATCGTCTTTACGCTTAAGTCTTGGTGCCATTATCTCCTAGGTGAGAAGTTCGAATTATACACTGACCATAAATCGTTGAAAAATATCTTCTCGTAGAAGGATCTTAACTTGAGGCAGCAAAGATGTATGGAGTTTCTTACCTCGTATGACTTTGGAATTTCCTATACTCCCGGCAAAGGCAACGTAGTAGCAGACGCGTTGAGCTGAAAGAAACTGACCCTAAGCCCTCTCTTTATGGAAAGGCAAACTTCGAGTATATAGCCAGTTTTAACTTTAGGCCCTCCTCGGATTTTGTACCGGGTTTGCTAGCATCTCTCGAAGTATGCCCTACTCTCTTGTACTCAATAGGGGATGCACAACGTGGAGACCCTCAGGTTGTTGATGTGATTGATAAACTTATTAGGGGTGATACTTCTAGTCACCTCAGTAGATACGCCATCGATGATAAGGGTAGGCTAAGGCGAGATGGAAGACTATGCATCCCACAAGCTAGGGATTTTGTGAAGAAGGTTCTCGAGGAGGCACATCATTCCAAGATGACAATACACCCAGGTGGAGACAAGATGTACAAGGACGTAAAGAGAGCTTTCTATTGGAGCAGCATGAAGAAGGACGTGGCAGATTTCGTTTCTAAATGTGTTACATGCCAACAGGTCAACGCAGAACAAAAGAAACCTGGAGGACTGCTTCATCCTCTAGAAGTCCCGCAATGGAAGTGGGATAGCATTTCAATGGACTTCATTGACGGGTTGCCTAGGTCAGGAAGAGGCAATACTAGCATTTGGGTAATAGTCGACAGACTTACTAAAAGCGCCCACTTTATACCTATCAAGAGTAGAAGGACTGCTTCGTCTCTAGCTTCTCTTTGTCTCAAGGAAATAGTTCGACTCCATGGAATACCCTCCAGCATAGTGAGTGATATAGACCCCATCTTCACGAGCGAATTTCGGCGGAGTCTGCAAGAAGCTGTCGGCACATAGTTATGTTTGAGCATGGCCTATCACACCCAAACTGAAGGTCAGACAGAAAGGGTTAATAGAGTACTAGAAGATCTTCTAAGACTGTGCGTTCTTGAATTCGGAGGGACTTGGGAGGATCACCTTCCATTAGTGGAATTCGCCTAACAACGGTTACCAAGCCACCATCGGTATGGCACCCTTCGAAGCTTTGTATGGAAGACCTTGCCGATCACCAACTTGTTGGTGGGAGTCCACTGACAAGATTGTACTTGGGCCAGACATGATTAGAGAGACTTCAGAAAAAGTGGACTTGATACGAAGGAGAATGAAGACTGCCCAAGACAGACAGAAATCCTATGCCGACAAAAGATGGACCGACCTTGAGTTTGAGTTTGGGGACAGGGTTTCCCTTAAGGTATCCCCTTTAAGGAACGTCGTTCGCTTTGGATCCGTAGGAAAGCTAGCACCAAGATTTGTAGGATCGTTCCCTATCATCGAGAAGATTGGGAAAATGGCTTATAGATTAGATCTGCCTGAAATATTGGCTGGAATTCACAATGTCTTTCACGTTTCTCATCTCCGGAAATGCCTACATGAATCAGCGGAAGTGGTGGAGCCAAGCATTCTAGAGGAAGCCGAAGTGGAACGCGAAGCAACTGTGAGGAGAGTTCCAACTCGAATCGTATGAACTGAAATCAAAAAGCTACGCAACCGCGAAGTGAAGCTCGTTAAGGTTCAGTGGAGCGACGCCGAGGAAGATGCGACTTGGGAAACTGAGGATAGAATACGCGTAGCCTACCCTTTTCTTTTTGAGGGTATATCTTTGACCTCTCTTTTTCCTTAAGTTGTGCTTGTATCTATCTTTTTAGGTATATCTCCTCGATATTTTCCTTTATCCTTAGGTAGAAACCCCTTTGGATGTAAACATGTATTTGAAACATGTTATGATTGATGGTTGCAAGTGGTTGCAAGTGGTTGCTAGTGGTTGCTCGTGGATGCATATACACACACAACCTAGGTTTTAGATCGGCTCAATCATTTCATACTGCGTATGCATATATGTATTCATATTTGTATGTGGTTGAAACTTGATATGTTGTCATATGGATGTCGCATTTGTATTGATGGTTGCGCACTCATGTAGAATTATGGGTAAGGACAAATTTGCATACATAATGGATTCATGACACTTACATGATTTGCATTAAGGAGATCAACTGGATCAGTAGACCGCCTGATTTTGCATTAGTTAAGGACATATACACACAGTTTGCATATAATCATAAAGCATTAGAAGTCTTTTAAGGACAATGGACGCCTGTGTTTGTTGATTGAGTAGATGGACTATTGGACGTTAGGACTTACGTTCTCCTAGACTTGAAGATTTCGGGGACGAAATCCCACTACAACAAAATGACCCTATTACAACGGTGGAACACCGTTGTAATATACATTTTACAACGGTGGGCAAACCGTCGTGTATTAAGAAGTTGTAATAGACTCATATCTTTTACAACGTTTTTACACCGTTGCAACACCGTTGTAATATGTATATTTTACAACTTTTTTCCACCGTTGTAGTAATACATATTACAACATTTTTGCACTGTTGTAGTAGTACATATTACAACGTTTTTCCACCGTTGTAGTAATTCCTGCAACAATTAATTATAACAATACGATTTTTGTATCGTTATACATTACATTTCATATTAAAATAAATATTTATATTGAATAAAATGATACTACACTGATCTGAAATAATCAATTAAATATTTTATTTCAATATTTGAATTAGTACAACTTTCTGATCCACTATCGTACCACTCACTTTTACATAATATGGTCATAACAATACATACAATCCTCACTACAAACTGATCACTCAATACACTCAGTTACATACACACTTTCGTATAAATATACATACACACTGACATGCACCGAGTCTTTATGCTCCAGCATCCCCAATCGATCATCCATTTCAACATCATGCTCATCGTCAAATATCCTTATTACTCTGTGCATTCATTCCTAAGCACTTTTTTGTCAAAATTGAGTTCCCTTCAGATTCAACAACGCAAATCTATATGTAAACACTCTGCAAGGTTGAATTATTGGACACTATGTTATACTCCATCTGTGTTCATGTATCCTTACATTAATAAACTTATTTTCTACTACTTTTTTTTTAATTCAGACTGACTTTTTATGCAAAAGGTAAAGGACAGCGAAAGGTGTGAACAATTACATAGCTCAAAGATACACGGTTACACACTATAGCAGACAGTGTCAAGAGACATGGCATACCTGATAGGATAACTTCATCCTCCATAGATAGATTCTTAGACATGTACCAAGAGAAACAAGATTTAACTGAACAGCAAAGCAAGAGAACCAAAACTGCCAATGAACAATAAGAGTGCCAATGAACAAAACTGCCAATGAACAAAACTGCCAGGCATAAATGGCAGAAGCACATCCCAAAATTGCATTGCATCTTTGACACCAATGAACAAAACTGCCAATGAATAATAAGACACATCAGAGACACCAATAAACAAACTACCACCATAGCTTATAGCTATTGCCGTGGCAGTACGATGATAGGTAAGCTGAACCATGATCTACCCATACCAATGGCATAAGCATATTACATAAGCTCAATAAAAGCATGACTTAAAATCACAGACAAGTGCTCCAGAGAGCAGCATCACTACCAGACACACTAACAGCAACAACCACCTTAAACCAAATGATAACAGATCCAAAGAACATAAACAAAAATGCTATTCACCCTCAAGGGGACGCAAACCACTGAACATCGACCTCACAGACACTTTTGAAACCCAAGAATTACTGCGAAAATCAACATTACCTCGCCAGCACGATGAAAAGAATCCACTGCAAACAACCACCAGACAAAGCGGAATCCAAAGAACTAGCTGTCGATCAAAGTCGTTTGAAGATCTGAACCGCGCCGAGCTGCTCCAATAGATGGAGATCAAAGCCACTTCGATAGATCTGGACCGAAACAGATCTGAGAGAAATCACGCTCGAGAAAGGAAGAAGAGCAACTAGGGTAGAGTGATAGGACCAGGAAAAGCTTGGAGAGGTTTAAAGAGAAGAATCGATTTAAGTAGAGGAGCAAAGCGGATAATGGAACTGAAGCGATGAGGGAGGAGGCGGCTAGAAGAAGATGGGGATCGATGTTAAGACGTAATTTTTTTCCAGAGGAACGAAATTGGGGATCGATGTGAGAGAAGAGCAAGAGTGGTCGGCCCACGTGAGGAGAAATACGAAAGTGAGAAGCTTTGGAGCCAAAATTTCGGTCGCCCGCCCAAATTTCATCATTTGTGTTAAGTGGGCAACAGATTTTTGTTTTGTTTTTTTAATTGTTTTATTCTTTGCAAGGAAAGCTTCTAAATTCATTTGTGTTAAGGTCGAACCCCGTTACCGGGGGCGTTGCCCCCGCACCCCCACCTGCCACCCCCCCTGGACCCCCCCTCCGTAGGGATCATATTTGACAAAAGATTTTGGAAAAACTTTCAACAACGATTACTTCTTAAAAAATATTATATACTAAATATTAATTACTACTAATAGTCATGATTAATTATAAATTAAATATTTATTAATTGTTATTTACTTATTGATTATTAATTGATTATTAACCGCTCATTAGTTATTACTTACTAATTAATTACTAGTACTTAATAATGAAGTAGTTATATATAATTATTTTTAATTAAATATTTAATTTTTATATATTGATTATTATTAAGTAATTACTAATTGGTTGTTAATTAGTAATTATTAGTAGGAATTATTTATTTATTGATGTATTTTTTATTAAATATTTAATATGTATTTATTGATTATTAATTAATAATTACTAATTGGTTGTCAATTACTAATTATTAGCATGAATTATTTATTTATTGAAGTATTTTTAATTAATTATTTAATATTAATATATAGGTTATTAATTAATAATTACTAATTAGTTGTAAATATTAATTATTAAAAATTATATAATGAAAATAATAAATATTAAAATATAGTCATATATTACAACAGTCAAAAAATAAAAGTTGATAGGCTTTTATTACAACTGTCAAAATAACACAGTTGTTAAAAATAAATTTATTACAACTTTTCTGGAAAAAAGTTGTAAAAAACATTTATTACAACGGTGCTTTAACCACCGTTGTAAAATTAAAGTTGTAATATGGTATTTTTGTTGTAGTTACAACGGTGTTTATACCACCGTTGTAAAAAACAATTTATTACAACGGTGGTTACCACCGTTGTAAAAACCCATTTATTACAACGGTGCGTTTACCACCGTTGTAAAATTAAAGTTGTAATATGGTGTTTTTGTTGTAGTGTCCTTTAAGGAGGGGAGAATGTAACACCCCGAATTTTCTGTTAAATGTAACTTAACAAATTAAAGTATAATTAATTCTATATGATGAAATCAAGGGAAATGGGTTATTCCATTGCGTTCGTCTTGAAATTCTGCTTGGGATAGAGTCCAAGTTTGCATAAAACAGATAACGTATGAAGAAGATATGGACGAACGAAGTTGGGCAGAAAAACCAGAAAAGGGTCAGAATGCACTGGCGCACTTGGGAAGTGCACCAGAACAAAATTTAACTGGCGCACATGGGAAGTGCGCCAGTACAATTTTAGCACTGGCGCACCTTCCAAGTGCGCCCAGGTCAGAAAGACCTGTTGGTCAGGCCCTGGCTGGCCTGGTCAGGGTCCGGTCGATCTCTGAGGCTTGGCTGAGTCACTAGGGCTTACATGTCACTTTCTGATTGGCTTCTCTTGAGATGGATGGTCTGGATTCACCCTAGCTTCATCAATGACTCTAATTAGATTGAAATTCTATAAATACAACTCAAGTCTAACCCAAAATTCGCACAAATAATATAATACTAAAGCCGTCATGCTGCTGGAAAGAAACTAGGAATGGCCATCAGTTAGAAAGCCTAGAGACATGCCAATACTAAAGTAAAACACGAATCAAAACAACGTTAGTCTACCCAAAGGAAAGAATATCAAATCCAGAATTCAGAATCCAGAATCCAAGTTCGTCGTTCGTTGTAAGTATAGTGATTTTTCCGATGAGAATAAAACTAAGACTTGATTCGATGTAAATTGGAAGTGGAATTATGCTATTTTGTAACGACGATGTTAATTAATATCTATGTATTGAAATGATTGTGTTGCGAATGAAATTGGGATGTTTGTGGTATAATTAAGATTGATGTTAATCCTATTGTACTTTTAGAATGTCAATAACATCACAAGCAAGTTGTATAGTTCATATTTATGTGATTATGTTGGTCGTTTGTGATTAGAACCTCATGTATATACTTTGTGCTAGAAATCATTATGCCTAAATGGTTATGTTCATATACATGCACCCTATGTTTATACAAAAGTTGCAAGTTTCTAATTTGATCCATGTCAAGATCCACTTTAGTACATGTTTCATGTTGTAATTAGATATGCGATTGGATCTAGTTCACACCCTTGTCATAAAATTATACATATTTATGAAAATGTCATATTCTTGTCATGTGCTAGTGATGTTCGATGTTATGCCTAGATCCAAAAACAAGTTTAGATATATGTTTTCTAAATCATATGCTAATTCATGTGACACCTATTTGGTTAGACCCTTATTTCAATGCAAATTCACATATATGTAAATTGATTTAGGCTATGCTGCAAATTCACATATATGTATATTGACTATTTTGCAAGATCACATCTGTGACATGCATGTTAGCAATTTTGCATGTTCACACCTATGATGTTCATATTGACTATGCCAAAAATGCCAAGTTTGCACCTATGTTATGTTTATGTTTATGAATTCCCTTATGCCTATTTGTGTGCGCTAAATTAGGCTTAGTTTTTAGCCTAATATCATATGTTAAAAACTATGCGAACGAAAATTAGGCTAAGATTGTTAGCCTAATGTTTAAACGGGTTAACGTTGGGAATATTAGAAAACTTGACATAATAATATGTGAAATTGGCATGTTTGTCACATGCCAAAATTGGTGGCATTTAAATGGTATAAATTCTTTATACCAAAAAGGTTAAACTTGGAAAGTGGGCCACAACATTAAATGGTTGACAAATTTACATATATTAAGTGATAAAGACAAATGTGTAAATTTAGAAAATACGAATACGCTTAAGACGAGGTTGGATTGAGTTGTGATGTAAATCTGCCCGGACGCGCCCCGCTTTCCAGTAGTCACAACAATACCTATCCAATGTGGGTGGTTAAGCATGAAGTCTAATAAGGACCCGAGGTTAGACTGAGTTACGGTGTAAATCTGCCCGGAACCGGCCGGCACATTCAGTAACCGTAACAATATCTGTCTAATGTGAGTGGTCTGTGGTTTAAAAGGCTAAGGACTGATGGTAGTGTTAAGTTAACTAAAACACTTAACCAACTCAACATGTTAATGAAATTGATGGGTGGGGATAGGTAAATACAGACACTTAACCACTTAGCATGTTTGACTAGTAAACCCTAGTAACGGGGACCCATTTCAGTGGTAACCCAATTAGGTATCATAGTACCCTAAAACTAGGCAGGGTGGGGCATGATTACTGGGCTGATTGTAAGCGGTCAAAGCGACGGCGGTAGATGCAACAGTGTGGGTTCTAACGGAGTGCGGGCGTGCACACACTTCGGAGCAGACAAACAGGGCACTGGGGGCACCAGTAGTATAACCTATGCATTCTAAGGTTTGTGTCGGGTCGCCACCATGGGACTTGATACACCCCATGGTGGGGCCAGCATAGGTATCTACAATTTCTGGGGGCCGTAAGACAGATGATTATGCGAGTAGGAGCCGATCTTTAAAGTAAGGGGATCATTTCACCCTCAACATAGGGTGCATCTTTAGAAACGGGATCACTTTACCCTCATCATAGGGTGCATCTTTAGAAACGGGATCACTTCACCCTCAGCATAGGGTGCCAGTCGGAATAAATACAAGTAGGTGCAGAGATATAGTGTGGGGTGTGATAGTATATTCGTTTCAAAACTACTTTATCTTAGTTTATGATACTTTCCTGTTCCAGTTTATACCTATCATGCCCTTATTCTTATTTTCATACTGAAGAGTCACTAAACTTACCAGGCTTTATGTCTGACCCTATTTTCTTTCGTCTTCTTTTCTTCCGTTCCCCCCCAAGGTCCGTAGGGAGGAAATAACTCAGCTTAGTCAGATTCTTTAAAAGCTTCAAGATAGTTGATGTACGGTTTGGAGTCTCTTTCCTTGGCTATGGCTGTTGGTCACACTCCATGGGGATTTATGCAGTTTTAATCACATTTTATGCTTCTTTATTTAAAAACCAAGACAGAAATGATGTTGTAATTTTTTGGAAGTTGTTATGAGACAATTATGGAAATGAGTTGTATAAACAAGTATTTTATGAAATAAAAGTTTGATGTTTTCCGCTGCTTGTATATATATGTGTTTATATCTGTCTTTTGTTTTATCTGTGATTTTTACTTACAAACCTCCACCAAAGTTAAGGCAGTCCTTTGTGAGTGACCTTAATGGAGGGTGGGGTGTTTCAGTACTGGGTACATCTAGTTGAGATAGGAGTTGGCGGCACCTATGAGAACAGCTAGGAGTACATGAAACTACTACTATTATTATTATGATTAGTTAAAGGGATCAATTTTCAGTATGGGACTAGTAATGGTGCGTTGTAATTAGTATTGGTGCGGTGTAGGAATTATCTTATAGTGATTAGAAGCGTAATCTATGTTATACCTTGTTCATCTTGTTCACCTTGTCATACTTTCTTATGTTACAGTCATTTCTTATATCTAGTTTATGTCCTTATCCTGCTACTTTACTAATTATATAGTTAAAGTCACTGGACTCTCCAGACTTTATATCTAACCTGTTTTGTTTCGCCTCTTTTCTTTCCTTTCCCCCCCAGGTGCTCAGGGTGGGATTAGTGGAGCTTGACTCGAATTTCTTTCTTCTCGAAGTGCTTGGAAGTGTTGAAAGTAATGCTCAGCTTTATCTCTTTATCATTTTGGCTATTTGGAGTGGGATTACGGTTTTGCTTTTATGTACTCGGATAATAATTATGTTCAGGATGGATATTTGTGTACTTGGTTTCAATATGTGGTTTTGATGTTGTAATCCGACATATTTAGCTTTTCCGCTGCAATAAATTAATTTTGAAGTACCATTTTATATATTTATCTTGTTATGTTATGTTCTATACTCTAATAACGCTCCATGAAAGTTAATGCATTCCCTTAGTGAGTGACATTAATGGACGTGGGGTGTTACACGTGGTATCAAAGATGAAGGTTACCAGAACAGATAAAAGATTTTCAAAACTATTTTCAAAAGCATTTTTAGAAAGAAGTATTTTCAAAAACATGTTTTAAAGAGGGTATTTTCAAGACAAAATTTTGTTATGAAAAACATAATCCCCAAAAGCCATATATTTATCTTTCGATTCTTTGTTTTGAATCTCTTCCTTTTTTCCTTTCAGCATGTCTGGGGAACCCAACATACCCGAGGGTGTACCGATACCGGGCTGGTTCAGAAGGTATCTGGAGGCTAGGGCTACTGCCGCAGGCCCAGCCAACGTTCCTCCCCCCTAGCTGCAGCTCCTTCTCCTCCTCCCCGTGTAGACACTTTTTCTAATATATGCAAAGACTTCCGTGCGATGGGCGGAAAACCATTTTATGGGACTGAGACATTTGTTGAGGCTCGGAATTGGCTCATGGAAGTGGAGGACTTGTTTGGTATCTTTGAGATAGACGATGGAAGGAAGGTTCAGCTAGCTTCTTGGTTGATGAAGGACGAAGCTTCCTTTTGGTGGGAAGTAACTAATGGAGGACGTGTGGTGGAGACATGGACAGACTTTAGACGAAGGTTCGAGTTGAAATTTGTTTCACAAGTGGAGGAGAGTTTATACATGGAGTGGTTCTTGGCTTTGAAACAAGGGAATTTATCTGTGAAGGAGTACGTTAACAAGTTTAACCAGTTGGCAAAGTTTGGTATGGAATTAGTTAATACACCTCATAAGAAGGCCTTGAGATTTTCCAAGGGTCTGAATGAATCATTACACGGGTTGGCTATGTCCCACATTCCTATGGGGGCTACTTTCAAGAAACTTGTTGACATGGCGCTGATGCATGAAGAGGAGAAAGGTGCTGGTGTAGTTAAGGCACGGGATAAGAAAGTGGATCCAAAGAAAGCACAACAACAACAAAAGAAAGGTGGTAGGATAACAAGGTCCAAGGGAAGAAAAGGTCTTTTAATTGTGGAACACCGGGCCACTTAAGCAAGGACTGTAGGAAGAAGAAGAAGACGGGTTGCTTCCAATGTGGTGAGGCAGGACATATGATTAAAGACTGCCCAAGGAGGCAAGGACAAGGGAAAGGACAGGGGACCGACCTGGAGTTTATTGTTTTAAGCTAAACTCTGGGTGCCCCTATTTTCCACACGGACAGCTAGCAGTTTTGATTTTGCAGATTTATATTCACAGGATCCTGGTTTACAGCTGGAATGATATTCGAAAAGCTCTGTATCTGTATATTCTTTTCAGTTGTGTATTGTATTATTTTCTGCTGCATTGTAACTTGTAAATCTCTGATATTTTTCAAATGTATATTATTTGTTCATACTCTGTATATTCTCGTACTCTAATGTAAATTGTTTTAATAAGCAATGAAATGTTCTTCTGTTTATGTTCTGATTTGTCGTGTTCTCATACAGTCCGTCCTTTCTCTTCTCTTCGGAGATCAGGAAGGTTCGGGTCGTCAAAGTTTATTTAACTATCAAAGGAAAACATCCATACAAACAACGATATTATTTCAAAATGGAAATTTTATTGATCATCCATCAATCAACACTGAGCCCCTTTAATTTAATTTATAATTAAATTATTCATTTCTCAATTTCCTTTTGATATCTTTACCCAATATTTTCCACTGGCTTAGCATGTCACGATTTCTTGGAAAACGTTTCCATATATTCACAACTCCTTATTTCTCGTATTTCAAAAATATACATTATTAACCTTGGAAAACCTTTCCATATCTTATTCACGCATGACTATTCATCAGTCTCTGACCATAAACTAATGAGAGAATAGCTTCCTAAGTATCAACCTCGAAGGCCGAAACCAACATCAAATCGATACTCAAAAATCCATTCAACATAACTAATCTCCAGTCGGTTTCTAATTTCCTTAACATCATTCTTAACTTCAAAAGTCATTTCATTTTCTATGCTTAGAAAATGTCTTTGGTTATATTTGGAAAACTTTTTCAAAATAACTGAATTTAAAAATATAATTTTGATTCTTTACTTTTGAATAAATAACAATATTAAATTGATTAAATAAATAAATAATCTTTATTCAAAACGGAAAGTAAACATCACTTTCCTGAATTTGATATAATCGAATTTCAACATATAGCTTCTTTTCGAATAATACCTATTTGATAACTCTTTCTTGAGTAATTTATATTTGATTAACGTTCCGAACGTTGGAATAAACTCACCTTTCAGGTCAACTAAATTTCTAAATTCATTTTTGAATTTAAACTTCAAAATATTTATCAATTCCTTTTATAATCATTTCAATTTGCAAAATGTATTTTTTAAATCATCGTTCACTTTAAAATGTGAACACTGTTCCTTTACAGAAATCTGGACTTGTTATACTAAGCAAATCTTGATTTATAAATACCATTACAGGTTTTAAATCCCGTTATTGAGTTATTTTATAAATTCATATTCGTATTTCATTCCATTAATTCCGTTTATAAGTTATAACATAATCTTGATTCCAAGTTCAATTGTAAATTATTGGTTTCAAACTTTATATTAACTATCTAGTCAAATCCCAAATTATGAATATATAATTTCTAAAAATACAATATTTAACTAACATTCGACATAGTCGAATTCTAATTCTAAATCTTCATGGATTTATTTCCATTATATATATAAGAGTGTGTGTGTGTGTGTGTGTATCGAACATCGAAATATTTTCATCGTCTTCCCTTTAAATGATTTTCCCAGTTCTCGTTTTTAATTCATTCTTGAAATTATGTTTCCAAATTATTAAATAGTAATTATTTAATCCCATTTATAATATTGTTTATAAACCAAACTACTTGCTAACATAATTTCAACAAGTTGTCATATTCTAGCCATTCGAAATCCCATTTCTATTTTAAAAATAGAAATTCCTTTTTAAACCCTAGTTTCTTTTCTAACATATTCGAATATATTTTACAGTATTTAATTACCAATTATTTCAGGTCAGTGTTATTCAAACATCCCAAAACACACAAAAATCAATCACCGATTATTGGCTACATCATATAATGCAATATATGAAAACAACAATATAATTTTGGAGGAATCCAGTTGGATCCCTCTAACCGGTTTCCCCGCATCCACAGATGTTAATCAACATAAATAACACTAATTTCATATTAATATGAAATATATTAATAAATAGAATCAATATTTAAGCAACATTATATATATATATATATATATATATATATATATATATATATATATATATATATATATATATATAACTATATATACATATATAAACTAGCAAATCATCCAAACAACCATCACACATAGCATTCAATCATTTTATAAATATTAAAATATAATTATATTAATTTAAAACTGGACAGAGTTAGTGAGTTTAGTCACCTTGGTCGTCAATCGTTGAATAACGATTAACATCGGTTGGTTCAAATCAGACATTTTTATTTGCCTAAAATTGTAATGATCACCAAATTGCTCCAACCCAACTTTATCGCATAGCTTGAGTGAGTACGATCCCAACAGACTAGACCGTTCATAAAATTGACCTCGTATGGATGATATATCACATTATCAAGTTTTGTATATACTAATATATTAAAAAAAACTTTAATTTATTAGTTGTTGGGCCTTACCCTCATAACTGGCCCATACCTCCACATGTAACCTGCATATACACTATCTCCTCCTCCAATCTAATTTGCAGAAAACCCGCTTCCACTTATTTCCCATTGCCACACTTATATTCCTCCAGTATCCATTTTTCCATGCTTCACGTCATACACCTTACGGAGTGGTAACGTCGCGGGTTTGATGTACTATATAATCAAATATCTTTATATGAATAGTCGCGTAATAGCTAAAGTATACAATCAAACACGGTTTTTACTTTAATACAAATGAGATTATAAATTTCAGGATGGGCCTTCTTCCATCAACCCAATTATTCCCACGCAATCGCAAGTACCTGGAGCTTCTTCTTCTTAGTATTAAAGACGCAACCTCCTCCTATTTTACTTCCCATTTCCGAAATCTAACACCCTCCTTTCCTATTTATTTTTCTTCTTGGAAACGTAGCCTGCTCCATTTTTGAAACCTAGACCAACGTAAATTTTCAAACTGCTCCCCACCTACTCATGCGTGCCATCTCCAGAATACATGTCCAAGCTTCTCACCTTTTTCCTTCTGATCTACGCAATTCTTTTTTAAATATACTCATGCATAGTAGTCCCCCCATCACCATTGCCAAACTTAAACTCCCCCTCACATTGAACCACCAGCACACGACTCCTAACGCAAACACCAAACACACATCAACACTTCATAATAAACTCAACCAAAAATATCGGTATTCTCCCTGTATACTTCTCTGGTGTGCACATAACAGCTCTAACTCCATGCCAAAACATGCAAGCTTCAACTCCCATTCTCCCCGTATCTTCGTTACAACCTTCGAAACATAGCGACATGCATCATTAGTAGCACAACGTCTATAACCCCTGCAGCCGCGCATACCAACCGCGAAAGTTGTCTTTCCCAACTCCCCCTTTTACGTGTATAAACATACCGAGCTCTCATCTCTCCCTTCTTTTTATATATACAATTTTTTTTTAAACCCATGGTTTTTCTTCTTGAGTTCATTTCTGGAAGAAACACTGAGCTCGCGTGTGAGTCCAAGTGTATATATATACATGATGCAAAGAAGGTAAGATCACCATCATTTCCTTAGCCATATGAAATTTGCAGCTAATTTAAACCTAAGCTTGGACATGAAGTAAGGTATTCCATGAAATTTCATTTCGTGGCTGTTGAGTTAAACTTAGGGTGGGAGGTTTGCAGTTTCTCTTTCCCATGCGGTTTTAGGGAAAATAAACTGCGTGATTTTCCTTAGTAATGCTTCGGATGTTGATTGCCATGAGCTTTTGTTATCAGTTAGACGTTTTTGATGTAATTATTCATTGGTAGCCAGCAGATTTACGGGGAAAGGGTAACTGTATGATTTGATTTTTACTTGTTTGCAAATAGGCATGGACAATTCAACGTGTACTGTGATGTTTAGGCATGTGTTAATAGAATAAGATGGAATAACTCCACGACATGGGGATAGCTAGCCTTGCAGAAAAGTTGTTTTGGGAGTAGACGCATCAGGATATGCAATAGCTAAGGAAAAGGGGACATGAAGCTTACTTTATTTAGGTAGCATACATTTTCCACAATGTACTCTAGAGACTTGCATTGGGTCCAATGGAGATTGCAGAATTTATAAGACGAGGTGGGGTGGTGCCTGTTAACTTCAAAAGTAAACCCATCTATGTAGTGTATGTGTATGTATTTATAATACATTAAGGGGTAAATTAACTGATGGGTATGGTAGGTTAAAAAGGAAAAATGATGAAAGATATTTTTGTAACATACAAATCAGTGTCAATCAGTTAATCCGTTGTAATCAACTATGTGTCGTGATCCCAAAAATATAATAAAATAGACAAGTTGGGTCACCCTGTGAAATTCCAAAATGCTGATATAGGGTATATAATACTTCAAATAAAAATTTGCTTATTTTCCAAATAAAAGTTACAGAAAAATTCTATAAGTTAAATTAATAATATGTCTTGAAAATCTTATCCAAATTCAAAATAAATAATTTATTATAATTTAAATAATCGTTATGGCTTATAAACGATTCCATAGCGAATATTTGAAATTTTGATTTGGACATAACCTAAAATCTATAAGACGAAATCTCTATTTTTCACTTCCATTAAGAAAATACAGCTCAATAGATTCAAACGTTTCTTATTTCAAAGAAATCCGACTATAAACGAATTTTGTATACTCAGTCAAAGTTCAAATCTTAATATTATACACTGCCACGACATTACGAGCCCGATTATAATCTATATTATAATTAATACATTTAACTGTTGTTTAAAAATGTTTTCTTTATTATAACTCAAATATAAACCTGATTAAATATCTTAAATTATCCGATTCACAAAATATTATCAGTTCAGTTATTTTTGATTGTTTATGAAATCAAATTATTATTCCACTATTTATAATAATTAAATAATCAAAATTATTTGATTCAAACCATTTAAATTATCAAACCATTATATTATAATAATTAAATTAATTAATTGTTAAATCACTATAAATTTCAGGGCGTTAAATTCAGGAAGAGAATTCATTTGCAATATAAGAGATGTAGTGGAATTCTCCTTATATATATATATATATATATATATATATATATATATATATATATATATATATATTCATTTCATATTTATTTTTTAAACATTTACAATTTGTTTGAAGGTACATTCTCCGTATGTTTCACATTGCTTCCAGCTTATAATGTGTGTTTCTATATAAAAGATGTAGATTATTGATTATTACATGTAAATTACGTGGTCTTGAAATGAATATATTAGTTACCTGAGTAGAAGTTCAAGGTGATAAATATTGGGTGACCAATCACCTTTTTGTAGAACTCCCAATTTCAACAATTTTGGAATCATTTAAGAGGACTTGTTCAATAGTTTTAGCAAGTTGAATATATCAAATGTGAGACTTCTTTTCCAGGACTGCAAATTCAAACTCAACCATATATTCTTCAAAATTTAAAAGAAAATAGCTAATTTAAATATAAGGAAATATGCTATTGTAATAATTCATGTTAAAGGAATATATGATACGCTTGTTTTTCATGAGTGATAACCATAAGCATATATGTTTATTCCTCCTTTTCAGGTAGAAATTCTAATTCTTTAAAATTATATGTTGGAAAAACTCGCGATGGGCCTTTCTTAAAAAAAAATCAACGGTGCAATGAAAAATGTTATAATTTCATGCAAGTTACATTGATTTCCTATTAAGTTCAAACTTTTGAATTTTAGAATTTATGCAAGTTGATCTATAAGTAGCTTGAACAAAAAATAAGTGTCAACAAATCAGCACAAAATGATATGACATACATTTGTGCGAAATGCTACACAACTATAGCATGGGATTCTTTTGAAGTAGCAAAATCACAACCATCACTGCACGAATGATCTTTTGGGTAAGAAAATTCTATGTCATTAAATTAAGTATTATAAAACAAAATAAGTAGTTTTCTTCTTCCAAATTAGTAATCAATTTTTTGGTCCTCTAATTGGGGGAAAAAATCCAAGATTAATGAATATGGCTAGTGAGTATTTTTGACCGTTCAAGTGGAATTGATAACTTAAAATAACGTGTCCATCACATGTAATATAAATTACATGAATGATTTATTGTCATCATTAACCATCTATTTTGCTGTTTCAGTTTCCTTGAAAATGCCTAAAATTTGTCAGGATAGTAAGGCCCTAACAGAACCCAAGTACAATGTTCATAAAGCTATTGACTGTTAAACCAAAATAGGAAAGAAAAAAGCATTAAATATACAACTCTTATCCTAATTGTGCAAATAATGCAAATAGCCTAGATAACATGTCATTGATTCTTTGTTGACGTTATGGACAAAGGAAATTCATGCATTTTTAGAATTTTTTTAATAATATGCTCTATTTGCTTATTGAAAAATTAGAATCATTTGTTATAGCTAATTTTTGGTCTAGTTGTAAAGGAATTTTGAGACATCCGAGGAGGTTTTTAAATTAATCATGAAGATAAAGCATCTATAAATTTTATATGAAATTATATCCAATGCGCACCCACTTTAGTAGCAATTTGTAACTTTAGTAAGCAAGTAAAACAAACGCATATGTGGTTCATTTCTATATGAATACAAGAATTATATGTTATAACTGTAAACTGTATGTAGTATACATTTAATCAAGATGTTAGGTTAATAAGGCGTACACATTTATTCTTGCTTTCACTTAAGCATTTAGGGTACGGTTGCAACAAGCCAGCAAAACAAATACATATAACTAATGCATGGAAAATTAAGTATGAACAGAGAAAGAAATCTGATAACTCATTAAATATCATTACAATGTAAACAAAAACATGCCATATTCATAAAATCAGTCATAATGCATATTGTTCAAATTATAAAAAACCAAATAATTGTATAGACAGTCGTAGTATGAATAAGAGTCATAGGCAACAAAGTTAAAGGCGGTAACAGTAAATGTTCAATTCATAAATATGTAAATACTCATATGTTTATATAAATTTTAAATTTGTAAATTGTATATAAAGATTCAATCATATAGTCAGCGGATCAATATTTACATATTTGTACATCTAATGTTAGCTTCATTAACACAAAACTTACATAGTCTACGAGCATTGAGTGTTTACTAGTTATAATTTAAGTGCATTGAACACATGAAGTTGAAGGGTACATTATTATATTTGAAGTGGATTTGAATATCAACAAATTTAACTATCTATGTGACGAAGCTAACAAAATATTAAACATAATTTCACAAAAAAAAAGTAGAACTCAATTAAATATAAAACTATACATAATTACATACCAAATATCTAAATGTCTTAGCATGTCAAGTTGAATTTTATGACACATGAAGTGTATTCCAAAGGTAACAGATTTATTTATTCAAATCTAGAAACCAATATAATACGTTAAATTTTAGGATACCTTAAGTAGATTTTAATGGAAATAAATTTAGTTACCCAAATAAAGAAACAAATAATATATAAAAATTAATTATTCATAGTAACTGAAACCAAATAAAATTAGGCCTTCACATTCAAAATTTAATTATTCAAATACGTTAAGAACAAAGATTATATTGAATTTAAACTGAACTACTCAAAAAAAAAAGATATCAAATATTATTAAGAACACAAAGCGAAATAAAATCATAGATAAAACTTTACATATCAAATTTAATTATTTTAGGTGTTTTGAGCATATGAAGTTAAATTGTGTGTTATTTCGAGTTTATTTGGAACTTGAGTATTTTAAGGTTGATTTTTCCCCCATTACAGTGGACTTGGAAGGAAATTATATTATTTGTTCAAATCATAAACCATACATGCATGCATACATACATACATACATATATATATATATATATATATATATATATATATATATATGTTGGGGTTTTGTGCGCAGCGGAAAAGACAAAACTCCCAAAAAAATAGAATCTTTTTCACCTAATTACTTGAAGATGAATCTGATTGAAAATAACAACACAATATAACAGAAATAATGGAGAATTGAAGACCTATGTAAATATCCAAATTGCCCATCAAAATATCTCCAAAATATAATTTGTTACTACAAAATCAACTACTAAACAGATTAACAGTGAAGGGGCAGTGGATCGTTATCAACACAAGAAGTGTCTTCAAAAGAAAAAGCCAAATACTAGAAAGAACCAAGAGCATAAAGGGATAATCCTAAAGCGGCATAAACCGACACCTTCTTAGGATAAAGGAGCTCGAAATCTATAGAATACGGACTGGATATATCCGACAGGGTATGCCCGGCATAGGGTTCCATAATTGAGGGTCACCTAGGACAGAAGACAAGCAAGGACATGCCGAAGAGCTTGCTAATCAAACCCCAAAAAGACGGAAGGGTTATCGGTGTTAACCTTATTAACACCCATACATCAGGAGAAAAAAGCACTAAAGATACCAAGCCTGAAGCACCTAAGGGTTGTCCTGAACTAGTCCTCGAAAAAACCAAGCTTCAGGTGGTCACTCTATTAAATAATAGGTAAATCACCGGAAGTTACCCTCCGGAAGGCTAGATGTCATCTGAAAGCTCCAAGCATAAGGAAAACTGAAAACCAAAGGAGGATACAGGCTGTCCATACTAATCTTCTTAGTGCCAACACCGACAGGGATTCCGAACAGGCAGCTATCTACATACAACATGAGGGCAAGCTCCTCTAATTATTCATGAGAATACCGGAAGCCTGCACCCATAAGCTACAACCGGGAGCACAAATGCCTTCCGAAGGTCATTTACATTGACAAACTCACATCAATCTCAAAGTAGCTTCGATTGACCGTGATCATCACTTCAGAAGCTATAATCAGCACCATAAAGGCAGCCGGAAACTAAACATCCGAGACCAAGGAGAAAAGCGATCGATAGAGGCTTCTGCAAGCCCAATAGCCCAGCAGCAAAAGAGGCCCCGAATTCTCTGTAAATAAGGCCCCAAGGGTCACATTTGGGGGCGAATTCTTCATTTTCACAATCTTATTTCTTCTTCTTTGAGGAGCAAACCCTAAATTCCAAATCGGATTGGCGATTTATTCAACTCTTGTAATGCATATATGTAACACCCCACTTCCGTTAACGTCACTCGCAAAGGGAATGCCTTAACTTCGGTGGAACGTTATAAGTAAACAGAACATAAATTTACAAGACAGATAAAGTAGTACTTGAAAATTTTATAGCTTTATTACAGCATTAAGAGAAATAAGTTTGATTACATCTTTCAAAACCACAATATCGGAATTCAAGTACATAAATTTCAGTCTTGTACAAAAACCTTTAGAATGCATAGTTTTTAAAGCCATAATCCCCAACATAAACTGCCATGGAAAGATAAAGTCAAAGCCAAGAAATACTTCAAACACTTATGGCAGAGAGATTCTGAATCAAGCTCCTACGTTTCCACCCTGAGCACTTGGGGGGGAACTGAAATAAAAGAGGCGAAACAAACTAGGTCAGACATAAGTCTGGTGAGTCCAGTGACTTCCAGCATATAAACAGATAATTGTACCATGACATATAAATAAAACTAAACGAGAGATAACTGTAACAGGAATAGCAAATTAACAGAAGAAACAGAATGAAATAGGCTAAGCTAAGCTTCTTACTTAGTTTTCACTTCTCTGCACTAATACTAGTATAAAAGAATTAGGTGTTGTCCTAATGTCTAAATAGAAAACAGAACGATCTTTTCAGAAACATGATGCTAGTATTAGGCCTTTACCACCCAAACAGAGATAGACGGTACATAAACAAAATGCTAATAATGGCCTTTACTACCCTAACTAATGGGCCTTTACCACCCTAACAGAGACAGACGTACAGAAACAGAAGCAGGAACGGAATCAAAGACGGAAACAGAATAATCCATACGGAAACAGAATATTAGAATTAGGTGTAAACTAGTAATGGTCCTTTACCACCCCAAAAGACGGTACCACACAGAAACAGACAGGTGTTACCACCCCAACAGAAACAGACGGTACCCCAACAGAAATAGACAGAACTAAGTGTACCCTAGATTCTACCCCAAGCGATCGGCTCCCTAATACATAAATACCCTGTGCCGACCACATAGAAGGGTGCATCACTCCCTAAAGTGTCAACCTATAGACACAGACCTATTTACAGATGTCATGGCGTCTTACGTCCTCAGAGCATACCAGATCCATGCACGCAAATGACCCGGTTGGAATGCGCCATCAGCACCCCTTGCCATTATCAGAGTGAACCTCTTACAATTAGTTCAGTAAGCGTGCCCGTACCCCTCTTAGTGCTGGGTCATAGTTTTGATACCAGAAAGGGTTACTAACTATTATGGGTCCCAAACAACAGATGACACAAGTAATTACCCCTCCTAACCTTGTGTCCCCAGACTAACAGATTTCAGATTAACTTGCTTATAGATTTCAGATGCACAAAGTTCAGATTAGCCAGTTCTTAGATCAGACATACTGGTTAACAACCTTTCAGAGTAACGGATCAGATATACAGATTAACAAGTTTTCAGACTAACAGATCAGATATACAGATTAACAGACTTACATATTGTTTCGCCTAACCGTGTATTGGGCCTACAGATTTATGAAACGGGTTTATTAGATTCATCAATCCAGTTATTTTAACCCTATTCACCTAACACACTTTAGGTATCGCATTTATCATAGATTTGCATTAATTAAATATTAATGCACATACCTCTCACATTAGGTCGGTAGCTTGTGGCCGCTGGATGTGCCGGATGGTTCCGGGCAGACTTCTGCCACAAGCCAGACCTAACCTTGTGTCTAAGCATCTTTATGCCTACGACCTCTCACATTAGACTGATAGTTTGCGGTTGCTGGTTAAGTCGGTTGGTTTCGAGCAGGCTTCTACCGCAAACGGAGTCTAACCTCGTGTCTCAGCATTCTTATTTCAGCTAATGTATTCCATTACAGATTATGCCAATATCAGACTAATTATGCCAATTCAACAAATTAACTTCGTTACAAGTTGCAGCAGATTATTCAAAGTTCTATTAACATGTTTTGCCCAACTTTAGATCGAGCCTACAGATTTCATACCTAAATTACTGTATTTAGTTTTCAACAAATTTAGCAGATTAGGCAATTTAACAGATTTAATCGTCCATTAAAATTCCACTGACATTCCTCGCCCAATTATAAAATTATACCTAATTTTACATGCCCGAATTATGGTCATAATTATATATATATAATATGTCCCAAATTTTAGTTAAATTTGCACCGTACAGAACATTCTCTAAAAACCCCAAATCATAATGCATAATTTAAATTATGCCAAATTATAACCGTTGATTACCGCGTATGTCAAATATCCCAAAATCCGAATTAGGCGTATTCACATTAATAGTTATCCCTATTTTAATATAGGTTTTTCAATCCTTTTTCTTCCAAGTCATAATTCGCCATATAATATATACCCCAAATCTAGATCTTAAGTTACAACATGTATTATGTCCTCAAAATCAGATCATGAATTATAACATGCATTATGTCCCCAAAATTACAAGTCCTATGTTGTCATACAATAATTCTCCTTCCAAATCATAAACCGTCATATATAGTATGCTTAGATCTAGATCTTTAAATTACAACTTATTTTGTGTTCTCAATTTACTCATAAATCATTTATGTCCTATTATGCATCATTCAATATTTTCCCCAAATTTAGCGTTCGCGTGTCAATCTCTTATGAGATTTGGCTCAGGCTTGTGGTAGCCTGGATATAGAACAGAAAGAAGGAAGAGATACAGAATATCTATAATAAGATAGATCTACACAAAATACAATAGATCTGATAAACAAGAATAAGATAGATCTACACAGAATAAAACAGATTTGATAAATAGGAATATGCATAATCTCCAATTCAGATTTATAACCATGTCAAGATCATAATTGAATTTCATATCTGAAGATAACTGGACTTACAATAAGAGAAGAACGATTCTAGGATCTGATTTTCTGGAGTTGATTTAGCTTTCCGTTGATGTTGGCGTTGATTTGTTATCTTTTAATCCTATTCAGATTGGAAGAAGAGGAAGTACTAGTTCTAGCTTAGGTTTCAGCAGAGTAGCGACGCCATTGATTTATTTTTTAGAGAAGGAGAGAGCAATGGAGGCTAGA
Organism: Allium sativum; assembly: GCA_030737875.1. NCBI lineage: Eukaryota > Viridiplantae > Streptophyta > Magnoliopsida > Asparagales > Amaryllidaceae > Allium > Allium sativum. The sequence goes on from CM060912.1 coordinate 10,119,940, forward strand.
GAATAATGTAAGAGATTTAGGTTTTGTCTTAGGGATGTATTTATTGGAGAATGGAAATGTTTAGGGCCTTAGATATTAACCTAGAACTAATCCGGACCATCAGAACATCCAAAACCACGTCACAAGCCAAAGAAAATCGGATCTGGGCCAAAACAGGTCGACTTGTAAGGGGGAGGTCGACCACCTGGTCGATCTATGACCCAGGTCGACCTCCCTGGGTGGGTCAACCCCCAAGTCGACCTGCCTGGGTATTTTTCTATGTAAATTCTGAATTTTCGTTGAATCTTCCGAAGGCCATAACTTATTCACACGAAGTCCGATTTACGCAAAATTGGACTCTATTCTAAGCAGAATTCCGAGATGAACACACCTGTTTCCCTTAATTCTTCTTTTAAAAATTAATTATACTTTGTTTTGTTACTTTTATGTTTACCGAAAATACGGTGTGTTACAATCTAGAATTTATGGATGGAGAAGTCCAAGACTTAAACATCTTGTGATTTGATAATCATGTTGTGCCATTTATGATGAAATAGGGAGATAACACTAACCTTTTGTATGAAAGAGATGTTCATGGCACCTTCATAAAGTGGAAGGGCTTCATGGAAACCTGAAGCCTCCCCCCTTTACCTCGAGGGTTGGCAACGTGAATCAACCCTCTCATAATGAGCCTAATGCTACCCAACTCTGGAAAAGAGGTTGAATACAGGCTTATGACTTGACCACTGACGCAACCAAGGCCATTCGGGCTGGCTCGATGCGGAAGGATCATTTGGGTTAATAAGCGTTGCACCCTTACCATCCGAATATCGAGAAGCATTAGCCTATTTTCCTTTTATCACAATGTATATCATTTTACCCATGATCTGAGGGGTAATTGATTACGCAAGGCTTCAGTTGTGCCAAACTACATAAACCCTTATTCAAGGTACTTCAGAACTCCATAGTCCTGTAAGCGTGACATTCAACCCTTGAGGAAAGAACAACTAATCTTTAGAACGGAGATTTTGATACTTAAGAAACGGTAGATTTAGCTAAGTAGCACTGATTCCAGATTGTCTTTCAGTAACCTTAGATCATGGTTGCACCAATGTTCCTAAATATATGTTCTATATAACTTATTCCGCGTGTTAACAGAAAACATCGTTAACATTTTGGCGCTAGAAGGAGGGCCTGAACCTCTGACTTGCTGTTAATCCATCAAAAAATAATTTGGTAAAGTTATTGCTCCATGGTCGGAAAGATGAAACCGAAAAGATTGGAAGAGCGAAATAAGGAACCAACTCCTAATGAAATCGTTGAAGGAAACGTGGGTCTAACGCTCAATCTAAACAATAATGAAGGAGGAGCAACATCAAGCCCGATACAACTACTAAATCCAAAAGCCATTGAAGATAATGTCACAAGAATTATGGCCTTAGAGAATCAATTCCAAGAGGTGCAAGCTCATATGAATGCTGCTCAAGCGAAAAAGGCTTCAAAACTCACCAAGTACAATCAAAGAGAGATGAATGAAACTCCAGAACAAAAAGCTCCCATTCAACACTCTGAAGTAAAAGAAAAGTTCAAAGCGACTTCCTCTAAGAAGAAAACGCCCCTTTTGATAGGAATAAACCATCAAGGAAATCAATGCAAGTAAGAACAACCTGGGAGTTCCACTTCCAAAGGTTATGATCCTAAAAGAGGAAATTATGACAATACAGAAGCTTATCTTAAAGATATTGCTCAGATGACTGTCAAAGACTTGATGGGAAGCAATGGGAAGAGGAGCCAGGATGACAGGGTTAATAACAATGAAAGAGTATCTCCTTTCATCGATGAAATTATGAACGCTATAATACCATCTAGGGTAAAGGTTCCAACCATAAAATATCTTAGAACAACTGACCACGATGATCATCTAATGGTTTTCGACAGCCATATGGATCTCTACAATGCTTCGGGAGCCGTCAGATGTCGTCTTTTTCCCAGTGACCTATCAGGGAGCGGCAGCAAAGTGGTATCGTCAGTACAGAGAAAACACCATTTACTCATGGAAACAGTTCTCCTATGAATTTTCCGCAAAATTCTACATCTGCAAAGTTCCGACAGTTGACTACGCAGTCGTTGCTAACATCAAACAGAGGCAAGGGGAGTCTCTAGGAGATTACCTGAAAAGGTTCAACATCGAGGCATTAAAGGTCAAGGATATGAATGACCTCAACAAGTTGATAGCCGTGCATTTAGGGTTAATTGAAAATACCCCGTTGGAAAGAATTATACATTCACGGCTGTAAAGACTTACAAGATTTTCATTTCCAAGATGATAAGTTTATTCACAGGGTCGAACTATACTTCACAAAGAGAAAGTTCGGACCTCGAGGGGAAGGAGGAAGGTCGAACTTCAAACGTAAGCCCCATGAAGGAAACCAAAAGAAATCAAGGTGGAAAGATTCTAATGCCAACTCAGTTGCTCTATGTAAGCCCATCTCCTTTATGTATGCTATTGCAAATGAAAGGGTTAACAACTTCCCTATGTTGTTCAAAGCCAAGAATTTCCTTGAACCTTATTTTGGTGGTAAGCATTGCGAATATCACAAAACCAATGGGCATAAGACTGACGAGTGCAAGGTACTGGACATGATTATTCAGAAGCTAATCCGAGAGGGGCACCTGAAAGAGTTTGTTTTGAACAAGACAATACCCGCTCAGCATACAAACGGACAACAAAAGGTTTCAACAAATGTAATAGAAGTTACTATGCAAGAAGGCTACCTAGACTTGTGTCTGCTCATAAATCAAATCAGTGTGATCCACGGTAGGACACACCCTGCTGGAATTTGTCCAAGGGCCAGGAGTCTATATCTGAAGGAAGCTGTGGAAGGAATATTCCCCATTCGAGAGGAACCATCATTGGGGAATGCACATTATGCTCTCAAAATGCGCAACCTAGTAGTTTCTCTAGATGAGATGAAGAAAGGTGTCTGCCACCCACACAACGATCCCCTTATGATAATAGCTCAAACCAGACTCTCTATCGTTTCCAAATTCCTCGTGGACACTTGGAGTGCTCTCAATGTCATCTTCAAGCATGCTTTCGATCAAATGAGAATTTTTGAGAAGAAGTTGGAGCTAAGCAACGAACCGATCTTCGACTTCAATAACAAGGGATCAACTCCGGTGGGACAAATCAACCTCCTGGTTCAAGTTGGGCTGTCTCTGCTTCGTAAGACCTTTGAAACTCTCTTTTTCATGATCGATCAACCATCCTATTACAATGCCTTCTTTGGGCGACTAGCTTTGGAGGAGATGGACACTTTTGTTTCTTCCAAGTATCTTATGTTAAAGTTCTTGACCAAGCAGGGATAGGGTACCATCAAAGGAGAACACTTTAGTTCTCGCGAGTTGTATTTCGCAACAGTTGACAAATACAAAAGGGTGTGTTCTTCGTACTTTGATTCTTCTACTGTTTTTATACCTTCGGAGAAGGGATTCTTACATCCTACAATCGAATCTAAAGTAAAAAATAATAAAGCTAACAAGCGTGCAAATGGTAGGTACACTTCTTTGAAAAGAAAAAGGAAGATAGCTGATGATGCAAACTTGACCGAGGAAGGAGAAATTGTGACAGATTTTGATTCTAGAGGGGGTATTAAAAAAAATGAAACCAATAGAGGATGTGGAAGATATAAATGTTGATTCAAAGGAAAAAACAAAAGTTTTCACCGTCGGAAAAGGCTGACAAAGCCCCTTAAGAGCGACCTAATTCGGTTCCTGCAACTCAACAAAGATGTCTTCGCTTGGACCCATTCGGACATAGCCAGGATCTACCCTTCTATTATGAGTCATGCCTTGAACATTGATCCTTCAGTAATCCTGGTTCGACAAAAGGAGAGACAATATAATAGAGACAGATTATAAGCCTTGAAGGTGGAAGTCAAAAGGCTAGAAACAAACGGGTTTATCTGGGAAGTTCTTTACCTAGAATGGTTAGCCAATCCTGTGCTAATAAAGAAGTCCAATGGGAAGTGGAGAACATTTGTTGACTACACGGATTTAAACAAGGGTTGCCTAAAAGATTGCTATCCCCTTCCGCGGATTGACCAGTCGGTCGATGCAACAAGTGGTCACAAGATACTATTCCTTATGGATGCTTACTCGGGGTATAACCAAATTTCAATGCATAAACCCGAAGAAGATCATAGAAGCTTTGTCACTGATTGCGGAACATTTTGCTATAAAGTGATGCTCTTTGGGTTGAAAAATGCAGGAGCAACATACCAAAGACCAGTAAATAGAATGTTCCAAGAACAGAAAGGGCGCAACATGGAAGTATATGTGGATGACATGCTAGTAAAGTCCATCAAAGCAGAAAACCATCTAAAGGACTTGGAAGAAATGTTCAATGTCCCAATAAATTACCAAATGAAGTTAAACCCACAAAAGTAGCCTTTTGGAGTTCAATCTGGAAAGTTCACGGGATATGTGGTAAGTGAGTAAGGGATTGAAGCTAGTCCTGACCAAATCCAGGCCATAAAAGACATGGAAGAACCTAGAACGAGCAAAGAAGTCCTGAGCTTGAACGGAAAAGTAGCAATCCTTAGTTGGTTCATTTCCAAATCCACTAACAAGTGCATTCGTTTATTTGATGTTATAAAGAAAAAGAACTTTGAATGGAAATGAAAAATGTAGAAGGGCCTTCCAAGAATTGAAAATTTATATGGCAACGCCTCCGATTCTATCCAGTCCCGAGAAAGGAGAAGATCTATACCTATATATGGACGTTTCAGAATGTGGAGAGCTCAGTCCTTATAAGAGAAAGCAATGGAACTAAACACCCAATTTACTATGTTAGTAGAAGGTTAAAAGACGCAGAAAACTGATATCCTGTAATAGAAAAACTAGCATATTGCCTAGTACTTACCACACGAAAGCTCAGAGGATACCTCCAAACTCACCCCATTAAGGTTTTAACTAGCTTTCTTCTTAAGAAAGTGTTCATAAGCCAGAAACCTCAGCAAAGTTAGTCAAATGGGGAATTGAACTTAGCCAATACGAGATTGAGTTTCATCCTCGAGCTGTAATTAAGGGATAAGCTCTCACAAAGTTTATGAATGAGTGCACAAGCTTTATTACAGAACAATCAGCTAAAAAATGACTTAAAGGCCAAGTGGCAACCTTTTGTAGACGGAGCCTCAAACGAACAGGTAGCAGGGGAAGGTTATGTTATAATTACTTCTAATGGGCAGTGCTTGCACTACGCCATGAAGTTAGGATTCCCAACAACTAACAATGTAGCCGAATATGAGTCAATGATGGCTGGTTTGAATTTGGCACTACAGTTGAAGATACCTCGAGTAGAAATATTTAGTGATTCGCAACTAATGGTAAACCAAATAAAGAAAATCTATCAAACCAAGAATGCACAGCTAACCCTAAATGTGAAAATGATATTGAAGATGCTTTCACAATTCGAGGATTTTTCAATTCATCAAATACGCCGAGGAGAGAATGCCCAACCGGATTCACTAGCCAAATTAGCCAGTTCCCGAGGGCCCCCCAAAACTCGAGTAATTCCCATGGCTAATCAAGAAAGACCTAGTATCGAGCATGAAGAATCGAAAACCGGAAAATAATTGTTAGTCCTAACTAGATCCCAAGCCTTGAAAAGGGGAGATGAAATGGACAAAGAGGAAAACTCTAATGTAGAACCTTCTTTAACAGAGACGAACTGCCATCATAAAAATACTTGGATGACTCCCATGGTAGACTACCTCCTAAGTGGAACTTCACCCCCTAGCAAGCAAGATGCAAGAAATAAAAAAATACCAAGCTCCTATATTTGTGATTATGGATAATATACACTATAAAAAAGGACATTCGCTTACTTACTTAAGATGTGTAAGCTTCAAAAATGGACTTAACCTATTAAAAGAGGCTCATGAAGGATTGTGTGGAGACTATTCCAATCGAATTAAGCTGGCCAAAAGGATCATACGACATGGCTATTATTGGCCACAAATGTAATCAAGCAATTGAATATGTCAAAAAGTGTGAAAAGTGTCAAAGGTACTCTAAGGTGACCCGACTTCCCTCTAGCGAGCTAACCACTATCTCAAGCCCCTAGCCATTCGACGTGTAGGGGATAGATCTAATCGGACCCTTACCAATCTCCGAAGGTGGTATGTCGTAGTGGCCATTGATTACTTCACCAAATGGGTGGAAGCAGAACCCCTTCCAATAATCATGTCTAAAAAGGTGTTGAGATTTATAATAAAGAATATTGTTACCCGCTTTGAAATCCCTTACAAGATCATATCAGATAATGGAACACAATTCGATAGCGAAGAATTCACTCGGTTTTGTGAGAAAAATGGAATTATCAAAAGCTTTTCCTCGGTAGCCCATCCAAGGGATAATGGAGCTGTCGAAGCTGCCAACAAAACCATAAAGAAAATATTTAAAAAGCGCCTAAACCAAGCCAAAGGAAATTGGGCTAAAGAGTTACCCTTAGTGCTTTGGGAATATAGAACTTCTGCCAAAACAGTAACATGACACGCTCCTTTTTCCTTGACATATGGATATGAAGCCATTCTTCTTGTTGAAGTTAAGATCCCATCACATAGAAGGATAGCTTATGCGTTTAACCCCAATCAAGAGTTAAGAAAGGAGTCCCTAGACCTAATACAGGTATTAAGAGATGAGGCTACAATCAGAACAACTGAATATCAAAGGAGAATCACGAAATACTACAACATAAAGTTCAAGATTACAACCTTTGCAAAAGGAGAATTAGTTTTACGAAGAGTAATGGCTAACACAAGGGACCCAGCGGATGGCTCGCTTGGCCCAAATCGGGAAGGACCCTTAGTCGTCCATCAAGAAGTTATGCCCGGAACATATCGATTATGCAGAACCAATGGTGATCTCGTTCCGAGAACATAGAACTCAGAACACTTAAGACCATACTTCTCAATGATAAAAGAGTAAAATAAAGCTTTCCTCTAAGGATGATCACATAACTAAAGGCACAGAAACCCTTTCAAAGCTTAAGGAAACCCAAAATGGGTCAAATCACAAACGAATCAAATCCCTTATCATCCCCAAAATTGTTCAGGACAAGGCATCCCTTAGAGGGGGATAGTGTATTAGTCCTTCTCCACGCCCAAATCAGAGGGGGCTAGGTTAAAACATCAAAAGCATAAGCCTTCGTTTCACACCAGAAAAGGTCATGGCGTAGAATCTAAAATTAGCACGCTCTGCCTCTGCTTGTAGAAGAGTACGCCCTGCCTTTGCTATGAACTAAGCACGTCTGCCTCTGCTTATGTTCCGCGTTACCCCCATAAGGGAAGCAAACCCCTATCATCGCCTACGATGGTCAGGATAAGGAACCCCTTGGAGGGGGTGGTGTGTAAGTCCTTGGGCCCTGCTTGTGGATAAGCCAGCCAAGCGCACCGGACACATAGGCCTAGAGAGTGGCCAATAAAGCATGTACATCCTATGATTTGACATCAAAAGCCTAGAGAGTGGCTCATGAAGCACGTGCAACCTCTTCTTCACAAATGAAATCCAAGGGGGGTGCCGAAACATTAATTCCAGAAGAGGGTTTCTGGTCTTCAATCTCTAATACCCGAACAAGGTTGGTTTGGGACTTCTATTAATACCCGAAGAGGGTTTATGGTCTTTAATCTCTAATTACCCAAAAAGGGGTTGGTTCGGGACTTCTATTAATACCAGAAGATGATTTTGATCTTCAACCTCTAATTACCCAAACAAGGGTTGGTTCAGGACTCCTATTAATACTAGAAGAGGATTCTAGGTCTTCAATCTCTAATTACCCAAACAATGGTTGGTTCGGGACTTCTATCAATACCAGAAGAGGATTTTTGGCCTTCAATTTTTAAGTTACCCAATTAAAGGTTGGTTTAAAACTACTATCAAGATAGGAAATCGAGTATCATCTTATAGTCTTTAGTGATCAAGTAAAAACTTACACGAAAATAGTACCATGGAAGTTTCGTTACGCAATCCAATGTTAAAAATAACTAACAAATAGATTGAGGAAGAATCTAGAAAAATAAATTTGACTTGGAAAGTCGAAAACACCCATTCACTAGAGGGGGGATGTTACTACCAAAACCAACTCCTAAACATATTAACAGTGAAGGGGCAGTGGATCACCATCAACACAAGAAGTGCCTTTGAAAGTAAAATCCAAATAGCAGAAAGAACCAAGAGAATGATGGTATAATCCTATAGTTGCATAAACAAAACCTTTTTAGGAGAAAGGAGCTCAAAATCTACAAAATACCGACAGGATATATCCAGCAGGGTATGCCCGGCAGGGGGTTCCGTAACGGAGGGTCACCTAGGAGAGAAGATAAGCAAGGACAAGCCGAAGAGCTTTGCCAATCAAACCCCAAGAAGACGGAAGGCTTGTCGGTGCTAATCTTCTTAACTCCAACACATCAGGAGATAAAAGCACTAAAGATACCAAGCTTGAAGCACTTAAGGGTTATCCAAAACTAGCCCCTGAAATAACCAAGCACCGGGAGGTCGCACTACTAAACAATAGGTAAAACACCAGAAGCTACCCTACGGAAGGCTACATGTCATCCAAAAACTCCAACCGGAAGGCAAACCGAAAACCAAAGGGGTATATAGGCAATCCAAACTAATCTACTTAGTGCCAACACCGACAGGGGTTCCGAACCAGCAACTATCTACATACATCATGAGGGCAAGCTACTCTAAGTATTCATGAGAAAACCAGAAGCCTACACCCAGAAGCTACAACCTGGAGCACAAATGCCTTTCGAAGGTCATTTACATTGACAAACTAATATCAATATCGAAGAAGCTTCGATTAACCGGGACCCTGTCTTCGAAAGCTATAATCAGCACCACAAAGGCAGCCGGAAGCTAAACATCTGAGACTAAGGAGAAAAGTGGCCGATAGAGGCTTCTACGGGCCCAATAGCCCAACAGTAGAAGGGCCCCCGAATTCTCTATAAATAAGACCCTATGGGTCGCATTTAGGGATGAATTCTTCATTTTCTCAATCTTGTTTATTCTTCTTTGAGGAGCAAACCCTAATTTCCAAATTGTATTGGGGATTTCTTCAACTCTTGTAGTACATCTACAATTTATGGATGGAGAAGTCCGACACTTAAACATCTTTTGATTTGATAGTCATGTTGTGCAATTTATGATAAACAATGAGTTAACACTGACCTTTCGTATGAAAGAGTTGTTCACCACACCTTCATAAAGAGGAAGGGCTTTATGGAAACCCGAAGCCTTCCCTCTTTTATCTCGAGGGTTGGCAACATGAATCAACCCTCTCATAATGAGCCTAATGCAACTCAACTCCGGAAAAGAGGTTGACTGCAGGCTTATGACTTGACCACTGACACAACCAAGGCCCTTCGGGCTGGCTCGATGTAGAAGGATCATTTGGTTTAATAAGCATTGCAGTACCCATACCATCCAAATATCGAGATGCATTATCCTGTTTTCCTCTTATCATAATGTATATCATTTTACCCATAATCTAAGGGTAACTGATTACGCAAGGCTTCAGTTGTGCCAAACTAAATAAACCTTTCTTCAAGGTACTTCAGAACTCCATAGTCCTATAGGCGTGATATTCACCCCTTGAGGGAAGAATAACTAATCTTCAGAACGGAGATTTTAATACTTAAGAAACGGTAGATTTAGCTAAGTAGCATTGATCCGAGATTGTCTTTCGGTAACCTTAGATCGTAGCTGCACCAATTTTCCTAAATATATGTTCTATATAATTTATTCCGGGTGTTGACCGAAAATATGGTTAACATAATCATTCTTTCTTTTCTTCTATGATAAAATCAATCAGTCAAATCAATCAATCAAATCAATTAGTCAATTAATTAATCAATCAATCAATTAGTCAAATCAATCAAATCAATTAATTGATTACATCCTCTTCATAAAATATTTGAATCAAAAGATTCAACACTCCACCTTGATCCAAATATCACATATCTCGAACAATCCACAAACAAGTCAACTTAGCTCTTTAACGACACCTACTCTCAATTAAAACTAACCTCGATTTCTAGGCAACAAGATACACCCCCACCTATTTCCGTAGTATAGGGACTCAATTGATTTCAGGGAAACAATCACACCCAGACGATTTGAGAGGACTACGACCAAACCTTAATTACAAACACAACCCACCACCTGTAAAAGATGCATCCACCACTTGAGCTCACCATGCAAAAACCAACGGTCTAAATGTGCTTGTAATACCACAAAGACCTCCATATCATATTTGTGGATTTCTCAACTCGACATCAGCCTTTCGTTTGACATGATCTCTTCATTTCTAGGATCTATCGAGCATCATCAACATCTAGACCCTTATCGATACCATATTAATCTCTCCACCTTGTTGCAGACTAGGTTCTTCATCTATTACCCTCCTTCTTCTTCGTCTTCTTCCATCTTCCTCATCCATATCAGAGGGTTTCTTCTCATCTCCATCAATCATAACATTGAGGCATAGAACATCCACTATCATAGGCTTCCAAATCCTCCAATATCTACCATCAAAAATAGTAATCCATGAAAGCAACATCGTCTCTGATACCTACAATCTTCAATCCAAAATCACTCCAAGCTATGCGATGAACTGAGCTTTGATACCAACTCCTGGGGTTTTGTGCGGAGCGGAAAAGACAAAACACCCAGAAAAACAAGATCTTTTTCACTCAATTACTTGAAGATGAATTTGATTGAAAATAACAACATAATAGATCGGAAATAATGGCACTACACATGATAATCCACCCAACCATACTCTTTATTGATTCAACAAAAAAAAATTGTTTACATATAATGGATCAACTACAAAAACTAAATAAAATACAAGAATCAATAACCTTATTGAGAAAGAGAAAGAATATCAAGATGACTACAAATATTGTTGGAGAAGATGTGCGATGAAGAATGACGATAAACCGTTGGACAATCTAGAGACACCAACTACGTCTTTTTGCAGTAAATAAGAATAGCTACCCGCAGCCCAAATTTCTACATCTTCCTCTCCAGGGCGCAAGCCTATGGAGGAACACAACCTCACTAGATATTCTCATATGGTTTCTTGTTGTTCATCTGATCTATCCAAAAAGGCTGCATATATAGAAGAATATAAGACCTATGCAAATATCCAAATTGCCGCTTCAAAACATCTCCAAAATATAATCATTCCTTTCTTTCGTGCTACGATAAAATCAATCAATAAAATCAATTAGTCAATCAATTAATTAACAAATTAATCGATCAATCAAATCAATCAATCAATTATTAAATCAATCAAATCAATTAATTGATTACATCCTCTTCATAAAATATTTGAATCAAAAAATTGAAATATATATATATATAATATATTCACACATGAAATACGAAAATAAATCCATCTTAAATCTTTGTATAAAAAGTTGAATTATGTAATTGCTTTTAATTTGTGAAGAACAATTCTTTGGTATGTCAAATGGACTCAAAATGTAACTAGTATATTTATTGAAATGGAGGAACAACAAAATATCCATGGGAATCAAGCAATAAAAGAAACAAAAGCAAACTTAAAATCTGGCATGACCTTTTCAGTTTCCATTCCTTTATCTAGCCATGTTTGTGCATTGTATGTTTATAAAAAAAATCAGAATTAAATTTAGATAAAATAGCCAAAAAATTATTGAGTATCAGATGAAATTAATTAATTTAATCGACAGAAATAAAGTGACATGACCTGAAATCCCCGGTCGGCCTAGACCCGACTGGAGCGCTGATTGCTTTGAGAAAACGATGTATCAGAACAAAAACATGAGAACATTTCATTGCTATTACAATAGTTTACATCAGAATACAAGAATATATCAGAGTTCGAATAAATATTACATAATGGAAAAATAATATTAGAGAATAAAATACATAGCAGCGGAAATTTAAAATGTATAAATACAATGCACAGCGGAAATACAATTTCAAAGATTAATAATATACATTTAAACACATAAACATAATATGTAGTGAAAAACATCAACTACCACAACTGAAAGAAATACACGGATACAAAGCTTTCCGAATATAGCTCTAGCTGCAAGCTAGGATCCTGCTAAATAGAAATCTGCAAAACCAAAACTACTAGCTGCCTGTATAGAAAATATGGGCACCTAGAATTTAGGTAGAAACAATAAACTACAGGTCAGTTATGGGACTGGTGTGAGAACTCAAAATAGTTATTAAACTTTTACTTTAAAATAGTGTACATCACAGGACCATGCCATATGTCAAGGAACGGGTTTACTCCCATGAACACTCTAAAATAAAACAATTTATAAACAATGCATTGATTTATGAAAAATGAAGCTATTATAAGACTCAGGTCCCATCACACAATGCAACGCAAGCCGGAGGTTTGAGTTTTACCTTATAATAGCCAAACAAGCTTGATACATTTTAAAAACAAATCATTTTGATATTATTATAAGTGCATAGTGTCAAACCAACTTCAAATATAAATGTATCAATCATAGACGGCATGATACCCCATCCAACTATGTCGCCATATAGGTTTACAACTAAAACAGAAAGTCGCTTATTGGAAATTGGATTCCATCTATGAGTTGAGATAAGGGATGTCTCCTCACCTGATTCGAGACACTCTGGCACATGTCTCGGGATCAAACCTATCGGTAACCCTTGGATCTTCAGGGCCGCTCCACACTTAACGTTTGTGGATTAGTTATTCCTGAACAATACATTTCCCGGATCTATCGGGCCTATCACTCGAGCCTTTTAGTCGGCTCTATATCCGAGGTGCCTCGCAATCCATCATCAACATAAGTAAAAATATCTATGCCCCATACCATGATACCACTTCTAGCTAGAAAGAAATGCATGCACTCTCTGCGGTCACTATCCCGTTTTAGACTCATACCGGGGTGTAAGGATCGCGAATTAACGCTATACACAAAGCTATGCTACTTAAAGCCGTGATTTGATCATCATCCACAATACCCTTCTTTCCACAAAAGCCTTGATCATTTTCATTCTAACATGCCATACAACTGATATCTATCAATAAATAACCTCTAAGCTCATACATCTCAGAGAAGGGGGTTAGGCAAGAGAATAAATTCTCTGCCATCAAACAGATGCATTTTTAATAGAAATTAATCAATACAGAACGAAATACAGTGTCAAACATAATCCATTTACAAGTTCATTCTGGGTCTGAAGGAAACCGGAGGCACCTTGCTCCTCGTCCCATATGTCCAATACAGGAGAGAGGTCCTTGCAAATCCGGACGATCCCCAAGTACGTTTGGACTATCACCACTTATTACCTCGTCTTGGGTGTACAACCCAATCAAGATATCAGTAATCCTCCAAATGATGTGAAGACCACCGGTCTTCCACCACCGTCTTCAAATCTTCGACTTAGTCGTCGTATCAGTTATTCAAAATGGGTTAAAGCCGGTCTTTTCGAATAACTTGCGTATCTTATAATCTAGTGCTTTAAAAACACACCATACGCCTCATTCCAATCCAGAATATTCTTTTATTCAAATATTAATTACATGGAGAATCCCATAAATCTTATCAAAGATTTAGTTCATTTAAAACACTTGTTTAAATCTTTCTTTGAAACCCGTTGCAAAAGATTTTGTATTATCTTTTAACAATCTTAAAACAATTTAAGGTTTATCAAACTACTCGGGATTTACGAGCCTTACCGAAGTAATCATTCATTTTATTATTCCAATCTCAGCCTATTCATCCCATGGAGCAAAACTAGTAAAACTCCATATCTAACACCCACGGTGTTAAAAGTAAAATTAATTGTCATTTCACGTTTTGAATCTAATTAAAGATTTAACTATCGCATGGGTAAAACAGGAGATACTCCATCTCGAACCTTTATTGAATCCGGTAAATTTAATTAACCTATTCACATTTCAATCTAATTAAAGATTTATTAAAACTCCATTTAGTTTTGAACTCAAAAATCATTTCTTAATGAATATTCAAAGTTAGGAAATAAATCCTGCCTTTACATGGGTTAAAAAACCAATGTCATTTAAAACACAGTCCACGATAAACTCAAATTCATCTTCCATTAAAATGGAACCTTCACGAAAATCATAACAGTATATAATCAATATAAATTTCCATATCATACTAATTCTATAGGTGGAATAACGGCAAGGCCTTTTAAATTCCATATATAGTAACGGTCTTCCTTCATAGAAGCTCATTTTGACTATCACTGAATCGAGTTCCACTCAATTCCAATTTAATATATTAAGTTGGAAAAAAACATTACTTTGGCAAATTCCCTTAAATCTTAGTTAAAAGATTTATAAACTCGAAATAATATCTTCACGGTTAATTGGGTTAAAGAGCTAGTGTCATTTAAAACACAGTTCACAACGAACCCAAATCAACTACCATTTAATTCCAATTATATTTGTTAAATAGATAACTTCATTAAATCTGAGTTAGAAGATTTATTCTTTTCTCATCTGGGTTTAAGAAGAATGTTATTAAAGACACCATTCACGACAAACCAAAAATACCATTTGATATTAAATATAAGGCTTTGAATAGAAATCATATCGACTTATACTCAATATAAGATTCCGAAACCAACATATATCGTACTGGGAATAACGATATCTATATCTTCCAAATTCCTCAACGATATCCATATAATCACGAAATCCAATATCGAAATATTCCAGAGATTATTTCCATTCAAATCCTTTGTAATTCATATGTTGGAAAAATTCTGGATATATAAAAACCATATCAATTCTTTATTCTAGTTGTTAACCATTTCATTCAAATAAAATATATTTTATCTTTTCAAATCAAAATATCAATATTTTCGTGTCGATCCAAAATCGGTCATCAAAATCATATTTTGATTCTTCATTGAATATTATTTTAAAATATTTGTTATCATTGAATTGGGATCAGACTCAATCAATTACCATATAATTTTATAATATGGATTCCATACATCGCATGTATTCGAAAATAGTGATAAATAACTACTAAAAATTCAAATCACAACCAGAGTGCAAATTGCAACTGTATAAGGGTAACGTCCCGTATTTTTAGTGGTCTGACATTTAATATATTTTATATTTAATTGGAGGTTTATATGGATTTGTAATATTTATTTCGATTATTATATAAGCGTTATAAATAATCATTTTTCAAATAGCCTCCATTTTCATTGAAACGAACGTTATTGGAGTGCGTATAATTAATTATTGATATATTTCTTGTTTGGAACTAAACAGAGTTGCTTTGTCGGTAGATGAAATTTAAGGGTGAACCGACGAATAAATTGAGATCTAAATAGCGCCGTTTTCGCAAACGGATTCCGTTTCCAACGAAATCAACTTTGTTGGGATCGCAGCGTCAAGACGTAACAGTGTATTTATTTTCGTTAAGTTTGAAGTCGGTGTATGGTGGTGCGTACATTGTATGGCCACAAAAATAACGGAAGAACTAATTAACCACGTGCTATATATATATATACACACACACACAATTTTAGGCCCAAGTCAAGAAAATGTCAACGTCATGTCTCTTCCTACCCAAGATCGTGTTCTCCATCTGATAGCCTATGTACTTTCATTTCCAACATTTCCATCTTCTTTTCATTGTTTCTATTGGAAAAAAAAATAAACGATCACCTATATTTTACGAGAAATAACACTGCTTGTTACTTCGAAATAACACTGACTGTTACTCCTTTCAATCGACCTACCTAAATAATCGCCTACCCCTAGTAACAGCCGCCACTCTACATTTCATTTGCGCTACCCTGTTCTCTTCTTTTACAAACCTAGCACATGCCAATCTATCTATTGACTTCATGCGTACGAACAAAAACATAGCTATACTCTTTTCCCTAACCTGAAATTAGCACATGCAAACTTCTTATTCACACAGTCCCAATGTGGCAAGAAAATTCGTGCACAGAAATATATAGCTGCCTATATTGGTGAAAATAAAATACATGGGTTTAGGGATATGAAATGGAAACACGCTGCACTTCTACAGTGCCTGCTTTTTCACTTCAATCGAACCTACTCTGTACACTTTTCTTTCTTATCTGCTCCATACCCTGACAATGGCTACAAACCTGAAGCTTCAAATCCTTCCCATTGAATTGAAATATCTCTGCATCTCTACCTGCTACTGGCATAGCTAAACAGTGTAGGAAAGCGTCATTGAACCCATCTCTTCATTTCCACGCATATATATACACAGCGCCCCATCACATTTCCATCACATTCCCTTGGCTTTTCCAAACAATTATAAGGTGCCATTAAACTTAAAATCGTGAGCTTTAAAAATGGGAAGAATAGAACCCACGCGTATAAACGAGACACTTTAGCAGTCCCATGCGAGAGGAAGAAGAGTGAAGTGAAGTCGCGAGTCATGTCAGGGATGAGAGGGGACATCCGTAAGGGGTGTGCTTGACTGGAGAAGAAGGGGTGTGTCGGCTGTATACTGGAGCATCATTCTGTTGAAAAGTAAAC
This sequence comes from Allium sativum, assembly GCA_030737875.1. Lineage (NCBI taxonomy): Eukaryota > Viridiplantae > Streptophyta > Magnoliopsida > Asparagales > Amaryllidaceae > Allium > Allium sativum. Next base: position 10,136,534 of record CM060912.1, read on the forward strand.
TTGGTTTTAAATTGAAACAAATAAATTTGGTTCTATAAGTAAATGCCAATTATGTAATAAATTCTATCCTTGTTTTAGGAAAGGCCAAAATCAAATAAATGATAATAAATTTTGGTCTATCAAAATATGCAATAGAATTATCTAGAGAGAGAAGAGTGTAGAACAATGTCATGTTATATATAGATACTCTCTCATATGTTGTACTAATTAATGATCAATCAAGAAAAAAAAATCAAGCAATAAAAATATTTTTTCCTCTCTTAAAATATTCTACTTTCTTCTAATTTGTTTCTCTTCTTCTACACAATTTTTTTTAACAAAGTGGTATCGGAGCTTGAAGATCCTAAGAAATGGCGAATAATAACGTTCTCGTTCCAGTTCCAATGCTTACCAAGACCAACTATGATAATTGGAGCTTAAGAATGAAGGCCCTCCTTGGAGCAAATCGTGTATGGCAGATAGTTGAGAAAGGCTATACTGAACCAAAAGACGAAGATAGCTTATCCCAAACCCAAAAGGATGAATTGGAAAACTTGAGGACAAGAGACAAGAAGGCTCTTAATCTAATTTATCAATCATTGGATGATGACAATTTTGAAAAGATTTCGGAAGCAAAATCAGCAAAAGAAGCATAGGAAAGGCTTCAGAGATCGTACAAGGGGGCAGATCAAGTCAAAAAGGTGCGTCTTCAATCATTAAGAGGAGAATTTGAATATCTACATATGAAAGAAGGTGAACATGTTTCTGATTATTTTTCAAGACTTTTAGTTGTTACTAATAACTTGAAAAGAAATGGTGAAAAATTAGATGATGTCAGAATCATGGAGAAGATTCTTAGATCATTAGATTCAAAGTTTGAACATATTGTCGCCATCATTGAAGAAACAAAAAACCTGGAGGCCATGGCTATAGAGGAGCTTTTAGGCTCATTGCAGGCTTATGAAGAAAAGAAAAAGAAGAAGGAAGAGACCGTAGAGCATGTTCTTAAGACACGAATTGATTCAAAAAAGGAAGAAAGTAATCAAAGCCAACAAAGATGGGGCCGTGTTCAAGAACGAGGAAGAGGACGTGGCTATGGATATGGACGAGGTTGGAGGCCCAACCATGACAATAATCATAGCTTCAATAATCAAAGAGGAGAAAGCACAACTAGAGGTCGTGGGAGAGGCAACTCAAATTCAAGGAGTGACAAGTCACGGATCAAATGCTATAATTGCAACAAATTTGGACACTATGCTTCTGAATGTAGAGCGCCAAGAGACAATAAAGTTGAAGAGAAGACCAATTATGCTGAAGAAAGAATTGTAGAAGATGGCACATTATTATTGGCCCATAAAGAAAATGAAAAAGGGGAAGACAATCAATGGTATCTAGATAGCGGCGCAAGCAACCATATGTGCGGAAGAAAAAATATGTTTGTGGAGCTTGATGAAACAATAAAGGGCAATGTGGCGTTTGGAGATGAATCAAAGGTAGCAGTGAAAGGCAAAGGTAATGTTCTTATTAAATTGAAGAATGGAGAGCATCAATTTATTTCTAATGTTTACTATGTGCCAAACATGAAAAGTAACATCTTGAGCTTAGGACAACTCTTAGAGAAAGGTTATGATATTCAATTAAAGGATAAAAGCATTTCCATAAGAGACGGTGCAAGCAATCTCATTACTAAAGTACCAATGTCAAAAAATAGAATATTTGTGCTCAACATTCAGCATGGTGTCGCCCAATGTCTTAAGGTGTGCTACCAAGATGTCTCATTGCTTTGGCATCTTCGTTTTGGACATCTTAACTTCAAAGGATTGGAATTGGTCTTTAAAAAAGAAATGGTGAGAGGATTTCCTTGCATAAATCATCCCAATCAATTGTGCGAAGGATGTTTACTTGGGAAGCAAGTCAAAATGGGCTTTCCAAAGGAGTCATACTCAAGGGCCAAGAAACCATTAGAACTCATACATACAGATGTGTGTGGACCAATCAAGCCAAGCTCGCTAGGTAAAAGTAATTATTTCCTTCTTTTTATTGATGATTTTTCAAGAAAAACGTGGGTGTATTTTTTGAAGGAGAAATCAGAAGTATTTGAGAACTTCATTGTAACACCCCGCCTCCGCCAGGGTGACTCTTGCAAGCACTCTGACTTTGGAGGGGCGTTTGAATCAGGTAAACATGCATAATGATATATCAAGGCAGAACAAGAACATATGTATGTAATCAGAGTAAATAACATAGATAAAACAGCGGAAGATTTTCAAACCATTTCAAATCAAGTCTTAGTACAACATCATGTCAATTTTCCAAATAAAATAAGTCTAGTACATAAACAACATCATCTGAAAACTGAAAAGAAAAACATAAGTAGCTATCCCCAAAGCAGAAAAACCATAGCGAGCTCAAGTCCAAAGCATACATGAGCTATCCAAGAAAGCAGGTAGGATCCAAGCTAAGCTCCTGTATTCCCTCCCTGAGAACCTGGGGGGGGGGGGGGGAACGGAAGAAAAGAGGCGAAAGAAAACAGGTCAGTCAAAAAGACTGAGTAAGCCCTACTACAATCAATGTACTGATAAAGTTAACTGTCATGAGCAGCAAGTATGAACATAAGGATAATGACATGATGATTAACTATCAAGGTAGATAAAGGTGTCATCGCATAATCAGGATTAAGGTTTTGCACCACGGGTGTACTAGCAAACTAACATGACTTGATTAAACAAGTATTGATCCCACGGCCCAAGCTTTGGCCCAATAACATGAAGTGATCCTCCTACGAGGCCCATGAAGTGACCCTACCACGAGGTCCATGAAGTGACCCTACCACGAGGTCCAACCCAACGGTCTAGTCGATCGGCTCCCTAAGCCTAACTCGTCACGTGTTGGTGTCAATACTGCCCAAACATGAATGTAGTCAAACTGTGCCGGGTCCACCCGTCGGGTGTATCAAGCCCTAGGGTGTCAACCCCTGGACACCATAAACATGAGTGCAAAGTCTCGATCTACCGGTACCCGTGCTTGATTTCTCCGGCTACGGACTATGTGCACGACCAGAGTCCGCCCAAAACTACACCGGCGTACCACTCGGCCGTCGCTTTTGGTCGCTTATCTCCAGCCCAGTAATCGTGCCCCCTCCCTAGCCTAGTCCCTAGGGCCTTGATGATACAAACTTGGGATTACTGCGGAGTGGACCCCCCATTACTAGGATTTCTCTAGTGGGTTAAGTATGGTTTAACCCCTTCACTAATCATGGATTAACTTGGTTAAGTGTAACGGTGAGTTCACGACTTAACCCCGATAAACCAACCTAGCCTGAATTGGTTAAGTATTAAATGGTCCATGACTTAACCCTAATCATGAGGCATTAATTAATTAATGCGCCTTAGCCTCTCACATTAGACTTTGTTGTGGTTACTAGTTAAGCCGGGCGGGTCCGGGTAGCTTTATACCACAACTTGGTCTAACCTCGGGTCCAAGGTACAACATGACCAACTTCTCACATTGGGTCCTATTGTTTGTAGCAACTAGTTAAGCCGGTCGGTTCCGGGTAGGTTTACGCTACAAACTCAACCCAACCTCGAGTTGGCCACACTTATCTTTTCTAAGTGTCATGTCCATCTCATTACAAGTTTTCAAGCAATTGGGTAGACCTAACTTAATAGGTAAATTCCTAATGGGTAGACCTAACTTAATAGGTAAATTCCCAAGCTCATGTTTTTATGTCTTTTAAGTTTACCCAACCCCAAACGCAATCCCATCGCTTACATATCGCAATAGCGCATAAAGGATAGAAAGAGGGAACTTGGCATAATCATGACATAAAAGTGTTAGAGCCACAAGTTCAACATGGTGGCATATGAAAGGTTCATGTGTTCATACACTTGCATATTACATTTTTAGGCCCAAAAGCATGCATAACATGTTAACATGAACCACATGACCATCCCAAACTTGCATAAGCATACTTGCATATCATATGACAACTTTGCATATCAAACTTGCATAATAAAACTTGCATAACATATGTCAACTTGCATATCATACTTACATAAACAAACTTGCATAAACAAACTTGCACAACATATGACACTTGCATATCATACTTGCATAAACAAACTTGCATAACTTATGGCAACTTGCATATCATACTTGCATAACAAACTTGCATAAACAAACTTGCACAGCATATGACAACTTGCATATCATACTTGCATAAACAAACTTGCATAACTTATGGCAACTTGCATATCATACTTGCATAAATAAACTTGCATAACTTATGACAACTTGCATATCATGCTTTTAACTTCAAAGTTCAAGTATGAGAGGAATAGGGCTTACAATGCCTTTGCGGACTCAAATGAGTATAGCAAATGTAAGAAACCCCTTATGCAACAAATTAAAACCCCAAAAATGCAAGAAAACTTGATCAAGACTCCTCCTTTATGATGACAATAGAGAAACAAGACTTTAATGCAAGCTAAAGAGGATCATACAAGCCTAAATACACTTGTATGCATGGAAATCTCTTAGGAATTTGTTTAGGAATTGTATGAAGAGAGTGGAGGCCATAAGAGGATGGATTTTGCCATAGTTTAGTTGTAGGATAGATTAATGATGATTTAGGGTAGGTTAGGGTCTTATTTATAGATTAGGCTAGTGATTTAGACCATAGAATTAAACCCTAGTTGAATTAGGTCCATCAGATTTCGGAATTCTCCAGAACTAAGCCACACAACCAAGCCCAGATCAGAAATGGTGCGCCAGGCAAAACTGCCCGGCCACCCCGTGTCGACAGGGCTGTCGACAGGGCAGTCGACACCCTTAGACCCCTGTCGACATGCCTGTCGACTTGGGGGTCTTGGCGGGAGTTTTCCCGCCTGACGCCAGTTGTGCCCTAACCCTTGTTTTTAACTTATTTTAAATATGTTTTTACTTAGGAATTTTCTGAAAACTTCGTCGGGCCTTAATCGGGTCATACGGACTCCGATTTTCGAAAACTCGGACTCTATTTCGCGTATTTTTCCGAGACGAACGCAATGGCATAGCCCGTTTCCCTTGATTCAGATTTTAGAATTAAATTCTGCCTTGATTTATGTCATAACAGGTTATTGAAAATACGGGTTGTTACATTCAAGAAGTTCAAAGCTCATGTTGAGAAGGAAAGTGGCCTTATGATAAAAGCCATGAGATCTGACCGTGGAGGAGAATTCACATCAAGAGAATTTCAGAAGTTTTGTGAAGATAATGGAATTCGACGCCAACTAACAGTGCCTAGATCTCCTCAGCAAAACGGAGTAGCAGAAAGGAAGAACAGGACAATTGTTGAAATGGCAAGGAGCATACTCAAACGTAAGAGACTACCAAAGGAATTTTGGGCGGAAGCTGTGGCATGCGCTGTTTATCTATCAAACCGATCTCCAACAAGAAGTGTGTGGGGGAAGACACCACAAGAAGCATGGAGCGGAAGGAAGCCTGGCATTTCTCATCTAAGAGTTTTTGGAAGCATAGCTCATGTACATGTACCGAATGAAAAGCGAAGCAAATTGGATGATAAAAGTGAAAAATATATTTTTATTGGTTATGACACAAATTCAAAAGGCTATAAACTTTATAATCCTGATACGAAGAAAATAATAATTAGTCGAGATGTTGTATTCGATGAAGAAGGAGAATGAGATTGGAAATCGTATGATGAGAATTACAACTTCTTTCCATATTTTGAAGAAGATGAGATACAACAACCAAGGATCGAGCAATCAAGTGAAGAGCCTACTTCCCCACTAGCCTCACCAGCAACAAATTGTCAAGAAGATGGGAGCTCAAGTGAAAGGGTTCCTCATTTTAGAAGCTTTCAAGAAATTTATGATGTAACAGAAAACCAAGACAATATTACTCTTTTTTGTCTTTTTGCAGATTGTGAGCCCATAAATTTTCAAGAAGCTTTGCAAAAGAAGAGTTGGAGAGATGCTATGGACGAAGAAATTAAGGCGATCAAGAAAAATGATACATGCGAGCTGGCTTCACTTCCAAAAGGACAAAAGGCGACTGGTGTCAAGTGGGTGTACAAGGTAAAGAAAAATGCCAAAGGAGAAGTTGAGAGATACAAAGCAAGATTGGTAGCAAAAGGCTATATTCAAAGAGCTGACATTGACTATGAAGAGGTATTTGCTCCAGTTGCTCGATTAGAAACTGTAAGATTGATAATTTCTTTAGCAGCTCAAAACAATTGGAAGATACATCAAATGGATGTAAAGTCTGCCTTCCTAAATGGAGTCCTTGAAAAAGAAGTTTATATCGAGCAGCCACAAGGCTACGAAGTCAAGGGAGAAGAAGACAAAGTTTTGAAACTAAAGAAGGCACTTTATGGATTGAAACAAGCTCCAAGAGCTTGGAATGCTCGAATTGATAAGTATTTGAAAGAGAGAAACTTCATTAAATGTCCATATGAGCATGCACTCTATATTAAAATCCAAAATGGTGATACATTGATTGTATGTTTGTATGTAGATGACTTGATTTTCACAGGTAGCAATGCAAGCATGTTTAAAGAGTTTAAGAAAGAGATGACGAAGGAGTTTGAGATGACTGATTTTGGGCTTATGTCTTATTATCTTGGCATTGAAGTAAAACAAGAAGATGAAGGCATTCTAATCACTCAAGAAGGCTATGCTAAGGAAATATTGAGAAAGTTCAAGATGGAAGACTCTAATCCAGTTTGCACGCCAATTGAATGTGGAATCAAATTATCAAGACACGAAGAAGGAGAAAATGTAGACTCTACACTTTTCAAGAGCTTGGTTGGCAGCTTAAGATATTTAACGTGCACGAGGCCCGACATTCTATATGCGGTTGGAGTTGTAAGCCGATACATGGAGAATCCAACCACAACACATTTGAAAGCAGCAAAGAGGATTCTTCGCTATGTTAAAGGGACAACAAACTTTGGTTTGTACTACTCTGTTTCTGATAGTTATGATCTTGTTGGATATAGTGATAGCGATTGGAGTGGAGATATAGACGACCGGAAAAGCACAAGTGATTTTGTGTTCTACATGGGAGACACAACTTTCACATGGATATCGAAAAAACAACCAATTGTCACGCTCTCTACATGCGAAGCGGAGTATGTAGCGGCTACTTCATGTGTTTGCCATGCAATTTGGCTAAGGAACTTGCTAAAAGAATAAGATTTGCAACAAAAGGAGCCAACCAAGATTTTCATGGATAACAAATCAGCAATTGCTTTGGCCAAAAATCCAGTTTTTCATGATCGAAGCAAGCATATTGACACACGCTATCACTACATTAGAGAATGCATCACTAGAAAGGAAGTGCAGTTAGAGTACGTGAAGTCCAATGATCAAATTGCAGATATTTTCACCAAGCCGCTCAAGTATGAAGATTTTATCAGGTTGAAAAATTTGCTTGGAGTAATAAAACCAAGTTTACGGGGGATGTTGAAAAGTAAACTTGGTTTTAAATGAAAACAAATAAATTTGGTTCTATAAGTACATGCCAATTATGTAATAAATTCTATCCTTGTTTTAGGAAAGACCAAAATCAAATAAATGATAATAAATTTTGATCTATCAAAATATGCAATATAATTATCTAGAGAGAGAAGAGTGTAGAACAATGTCATGTTATATATAGATACTCTCTCATATGTTGTACTAATCAATGATCAATCAAGAAAAAAGAATCAAGCAATAAAAATATTTTTTTTCCTTCCTTAAAATATTCTACTTTCTCCTAATTTGTTTCTCTTCCTCCACATAATTTTTTTTAACACATTCAGGGATATGGAGTAGCGGTATTCACATAAGAAAGAAGAGAACCTTGTCTGGTTGAGTGGTAGCCGATTTGCGCGGAAGAGGTGAGGGGGTTTGTTTGCGGAGGCGAGGTCTTCCGACAGCAGGAAAACAAAGAAAATGATAATAATATGCAAACTAAGAAACGCAGCAGCGTTTGCTGGATAGAAGAAGTATTAGAAGTTGGGGAAGAAAGAAGCTTTAAAGGTGGAGGTATCAGTGACTTTTATGCGAACGTTTTGTGGGAACAAGGATCTGGACTATGGGTTTATCATCAATGGGACGCGGAAGTGTGTTTTTCGAAGTCAGGTGAAATAGCGGGTTATAACAATGTAAACTGTGGAAGAAAAAGGAGTGTCAACGTCAACATGGGATTAGGGATAGCTTATCACATATATGCGATTGGAAGAAAGAGTTACGGCCTAACCACGTTTGATTGGGCATAAGTGGGATTTAATTCAGGTAATGGTTAGTTAGATAATATTTTAGTTCAAATGTCATATATACATGAGGTGATTTTTGTTTAATCCCATGACATATTTTACTAAATTAATATTTAGTAGTTTATAACCCAGACTTTTACCCACATGCTAAATCCATGATTTAACGTGCCCAACCATGGTTATAAGTGCCTACGTATCAGGCCTGACTATCCATAGTGTCTTGTTACATTAACAATATGCTTGGTTATTTACCGGGTTACAATGGTATTTTAAAATTTCACTAAATCTCACATCACAGTTGGGTTAATCGGTACATAACCCGTAGCCACTAGTGAGCAAGTAGAATGGACATGAAGTTGCCACTGTACCCATATACTTATGTGTATATAATACAGTCCTAAGTTATCAAATAGTCATTTAACATGCCTGGTAGTTTACAAATTTTAATTAACGCATAATCAGAGTAAAATAAGTATTAATTACAGGTAAATTAATTTAATTTAAAAACGTGATTGTAAAATTTTGTAATGTACATATGCAAAAAGAATTAAACAGACCAAAAGGGCATTATAACCATGCCGATGAACGTAATGTTATGGAACTGGTTTGGACAGAGCTGAATGCAGGCTGGAAACGAACCGTTTTGACGACGAATGACATTCAAGGTGAGTTTAACTCACTTAGTTATCCCCCTTATATTTTATATAGGTTGGGCTTGTTGTTTGTATGCTATGATTGCTAATTATTGGTTGATATGTTGATTGTTTAAATTTTTGCTGCATATTCAAATTAAATGTTTGTTTAATTTGACCGGACACAAACGTTATTTTTAACGGTTATTTCTAACCATGGTAACTTATCTTGTTGGTTACGTTTATAATAATATAAACATATAATATATAATTAGATGTTTGAATTGTTAGCCGACCAGTTGAACTAATTATTCATGTTATCACCAAATTTATTGTTTATATTATCATCACATGAACTGATTGGTGAATATGATTGAATTGATTATTGACTTGTTGAATCTAAATTCAACATTCGTCAGTTATTAACCAATGAGTAATATTGGTTGAGGAATTAAAAGCAGATGGCCCCAAACATACACTGTTTTTATAAGAATTGATTTTCAGTCAGGAGAACTGATAAAAATGAAGTTATAAATTTTATTTATAACCGATAAAATGGATTTTTAAATATATTATTTCGAAAGGAAGTTTTAAAAAGGGAAATAAATGTTATTATATATTATTTAAGTTTTAAAGTGAATTATTGAAAGGTTTTATAATGTAAATTCTTATGTTATTAAGTTCTTAGAAACGAAGGAGTTGATATTGAAAGTGATTATTATTTACTTAATAATAATCAAGATAAATGAGATTTATTTAAATTAATTATATTTTTAATTAATTTAAGTGGAAAGGCGAATTGGAATTGATGAACAAATTAATCGTGTTTGAATTGACGAGTCAACCGAGTTAACCGAAAGTGAATATTAAATTAGTTTTTAATGGAGATGTTAATGGGGAAGTAAACCCCGTTTATTTTGAATAAATGTTGATATTTTATTTTTTATTTATTTAATAATAATAATAATTAAAATAGTAAATCTGGGGATATGGAAGTTTATCAAAATACATATCTATAATTAGATGAAGTCGTAGGAGGGTACCTTCGGTCATCCAGTCCCAGGACAACATGTATGGACGGATCCGACGATGTGGCGTTCAAAGTGAATGGTGACCAGATGTTCAAAAAGAAAATTCTAACCTCAAGCCTCACAATCGGGAAATGACAAAAATCGGGCAGGCAGCATGGCTATTTGGGTCGCACCCATTAGGGTGTAATGTCACCATCTAGAGAATATTCATATTTGTTACTTCTTTTCATTTCTGTATCTCCCGGGAACTACGGTGGTCGCAACAAAAGCTCTAAGGTGGCAATATATTCGATACACTCAAGAGAAATGAGTGGTCAGTCATGTGTGGCAGGGTTGCAAGGCGTTCTTGTTAAACCTAGTGTATTCCTCTCTAGATATACACTATCGGACGGTGGTTTCATACCTTGTCATAGTCGGAATCCAATCTCCAATAAGCGCCCGCGGTTTTGATTGTATACTATATATGTGGAGCGTGATATGCAAGCGTTCCACTAGATTCTACTTATTTGTATTTAGACATTATCATAATATCAGAAGAATATATGATTTCAAAATGGTTTGGGTTATCGTAAGGTAAAATCGTCCGTACTTATGTGTGGATTTGGTCTTACGATTATCCATTTCTTTCGAAAAGATTTTGAACTTTAAAATCGAGTTGGATGATCACTATAAACTTAGTGTGTTTTTCTCACTATGGGTTCACCAGACTGACCCGGTGTTTGTAATGCTCGGGTTAGACCGGGCTGTACAAGTTCAGGTTATTGGACACTATGAGGTTCAAGAGATGTGCTGGAGGAGTTCAGACGTATTAGTATTTATTCCTCTGTGTGTTGTTTATAAGGACAGATTATTATAACTATCCAGATTTGTCTTGACAAATGTACTCTGATTGTAAGTATTATTTCAAGTTTACAATAAAGATTTATTTCTATAATATATTTACTCCGCTACGATGTGAGACTCTGATTTTGATGTGTTTCTTCTTCTTATTCTTCTATTCTAATATTTCTTTCTTTTCTTATCTCACCCTTTAATTTCTTTCTCATAACGTTCCGGTGTTTTTCAATGCTTGAATGTTTGACATGGTGTTTTTGTGTCAATTTTCAAGGTCGAAAATCCTTGGGTCGTTACAAAAAGCATTAAACAATTAAATAACGCTTATAAAGGTCTATCAATCAATCGGTTGACATACAAGTAAACACAAGGGAGATGCGTGAAGTTGTTATCTTCCCCAGACCCGTGTGTGGTTTTCAATCAACATCCAATGATCATTATTTGCATAATTGGGAGATGTGTAAAATTATCATTCCAATATCCGTGTGGGGTTTACACCACAATCCATGCGAACTTATCTAATATTCGGGAGACGAGTGGGTAAATTGTCATCCCAATCATTTATAATATAAACGTTTTATTTATAAACATTTATAATCACAGTTTAATAATGATAACATTAAAACTGTAAACATCCATCAAACAACAAAAAAATATTGCAATCATAGGCAATCAACGAATATTCAGTTATAAAAATAAATAACTGTACAAAGGTTTTGAGTGAGAGAGTTCTCACCTTGAGCGGTTTTGAAATTGTTGAATAACGATAAACATTCGATTGTTTACATCGGACATTTTTCTAAACCAAAAATTGTCCCAAGCTCCAAATCACTCCAAATTAGTTTCATTGCAAAGTTCTCGTCGATACGGTGCCAACAGATCGAGTTTCGCTGAATTCCGACAAGGTGTGAAAAAGTTATGTTCGTTTTCCTTTGTTCGTTTGTTACCAACCAAAGAATGGTCGTCTGTTCAGTTGTTAACGGACGAAGGTAGGCCATTATTTCGGACGTTAACGACCGAACGGCTGTTAAACCTCAAAAAAAAAAAATCTTTTTCCTTTGTTCGGTTGTTAACAACCGAAGGTAGGCCATTATTTCGGCCGTTAACTGCCTAATGGCTGTTAAACCTAAAAAATTTACAATTTTGCATACAAAACATGTTCAAAATGATATTGGACAATGCTTGAAGGCGTATGATGTTATGTATGTGAAAATGAGGCTTCTATAACTCACCAAAGCAACTCATAACACCAAACTCACATGCACAAGCATTAATATAATATATTTGCAATGATTTTTGATTGTAAATTCCAAAACGGGCAAATTTTCTAACCAAAACTATCAAATATGATTCAAACGACTTGTGAAGACTTAGAACTTTGCTGGGGCGGCAACAGAGCTTCACAATATCACCAAATTAACTCATGGCTTATGAATTATATGTGTGGAAAATTATAATCATAAATTTCAATTCAATGGAACAATAATTAATGAACTGGAAAGTGTATACTTATATAACCAATTCATATGCATATGTAAACCCAAATGAACACCAAATTACACTTTTACAAGCTAATAACATATGGCATAGATGTGGGTTCATATATAACTCACAAAGAACTCACCTTTGGTAGTTAAAAGTAAGAAATCGATCCAATGACAAGCTAGAACAACCTCTCTTCGATTTAGAATCTACAACCTATGATCATATGAACACATTTCCCAAGAATTAGGTTTAGGAAATCATGAGAAATTGAAGAGGAATGGAGTTGGAGAAGATGGAGAAGATGGAGAGGAACTTACCAAAGCTTTTCCTTTGATTTTCACTTGATTTCAACAAGAATTGGAGCTCCAAGATTAAGCTCGGGCTTAGGGAATTTTAATTTCCCATTCCTTTCCCCATTTTCTATTTTTGCTAAGTGGAAATGAATGAATGAAAGGAGAAGGCTGATTTGGGGTTTTAATGGTTGGGCTCGGTTAGCTAACCCTAACCCCAGTCAAGGTGCTAAATTCCAAAGCTCTGAATATATCGAAGTTTATACTTTTCGAACACGTAAACAATATTTTGAAATCAATGGAAGTGCTTTCATTGACAACGGAGGTCGTTTGCAAAATGACCATTTTTATGGGCTGTATATAATATTAAAATACATATAAATTCCACAGCGACTCTTCTAAATTTTAATTTAGACATAACTTACAACTTATAAAGTGAAATCTCAATTTCTTACATTCGTTAGAAAATTGCAATTCAAATATTCCAAGTTTCCTGTTTTATCCAATTTTGATTTATATTGACATTCAAAGTTTAAAATCGACTTTTCAAACTACCGCGCCATTTCAAGCTCATTTTAATTTTAATTTTAATTTATACGTTCAAACTTCAATTTAAATAAAATTTAAATCGTTACTTCCTAAAATAATTCATCTAAAATATTTAATTTATATGAAAATGAAATAAAAATAAATTTTAAATTAGTTCCAAAAATACGGGTTGTTACATAAAGCATCTGAGAGCCTTTCAAATTGAACGGAACCTTATCATAGGAATCTTTATCCTCAAGTTATAAACATCATTTAGAAACAACAAATTAAGAGTTATCTGGGCGTCTTCAAAAGTAATAATGATCTCTGAGTTGAAACATTACATAACTTACCAATATGCAAGTATAGAAAAACAAAAATGATCAGAAACTATTATCTTCTAAATTATTTCACAAATTATAAATAATATGAATCCTATAGCTACAAGATATAGGAAATTCGACCTTAGAATAGCAATGAATAAGTATAATGAAATTTTCAAAAAGGCAAGTTAATTTTTTATCATCTCCTTCTTAAATACTTTTTTCCTTCATATTCAATCAAATATAATTAAGAGTACAAAGTGAAATTAAATTAAAGATAAAACTTCACACACTAAATTTAATTATATTAGGTGTTTTGAGCTTACTTCAAGTTGATTGGGAACTTGGGTATTTGAAGGTTGTATTTTTTTCTATTATAGTGGATTTGGAAGCAGATAATTTTTTTCAAATCAGAAACAAAAAGATATAAATATAAAATAGAATCGCACACGAATTAAGAAAATTAACCAGTCTTAAAACTTTATATAACAAATTGAATTACATAATTGCTTTTAATTTATGAAGAACAGTTCGTAGGTATTTCAAACGGACTCAGAAGGAAACAATTTATTTATTGAAATGGAGAAAACAGTAGAATATCTATGGTAATTAAGAAAAAAAGGGAACAAAACCAAATTTAAAACTTGACATGATCTTTTCTGTTTCCATTTCATAATACGCCCATGTGTATACACCGGTATGTTTTCAGTTAGGATGGAATAGCCAAAAAAATTAATGACTACTACATGAAATAAATTACTTAACCAACAAAAATAAAGTATTTGAGACACCTTCAAATAGTACGAAATCTAATCAATAAAATTAGTTCTAAAATTAAATAAATGTTTATCCTTAGGTTATAAACACATTTAGAAACAACAAATTAAGAGTTATCTCAGGCATCTTCAAAAGTAATAGTGAACAATGAATTGATACTTTCTTCTAAATTATTGAGCAAGTTATCCATACTCTGAATCTCATAGCTGCAAGATTAGTAAATTCAACCTAATTGTAGCAATGAATAAGTACACTGAAATGTTCAAAAAGTTGAGTACCTGTTTTACCATGTCCTTATTAAAAAAATTCTTTCCTTCAAATTAAGCAATTTACTTATTAAAAATTATGTTTTTATTTTGATTAAATAAAAATAACTAATACAGATGGATTAACTATATAATCAGAGTATGAACTAAATGTCATTCAAAAGCCCACAAACTGAATTTTAGAACCAATAAAATTTGGTACCTGGTGAGGTAATTGGTGTCGATCTTTGAACATCTGGAGAGGCAAGGTTATTGTTTATCCTTTGCCCATTTTTCAGCAATGTTAGATCAAGGTAGTCCCTCCTTACCACCACCAAAGCTGAAAGTAATCCACAAATATCAATTCACATGATATGTTTTTATTTATTAAATAACCTTGTTAACTTTTTTATTAAAAAAATTGAGAAGAAGGATCTCACACATACTCTTGGAAGATTTGATTAGAATAATATATTTTTGTAAGGGGGGATGAAAAAAATACCTAGATTATAACTAAAAAATCCCACTTAATCTGATAAAAGTTAAACAAAAAATAATGGAACATCAACTTTTGGGTTAAAATTGAAGTTCGCTCACTTATGCAGCTTTTGCTACGAAATATGGTTTAAAACTGAAGTTCATTTTGACGCTAACATAATATTTGACAAGTTAAGACAAAAAACTGCCTAGTTTTTAAAAAAATCTAGTTGCAATGCAACTACATTAATAATAACCGATGAAAAATGTCGGAACCTTTGCAATATTTGACAGTGTAAAATAGAGCAATAAGTAATATCTTTTCCCTGTGAAATTTGCAGAAGATCTCAAATATGCCATCAGAGAGTTTTGTAATCTCCCACATAGCATAAACAAAGAACATAACCACTTAGTCCCTCTATACAGAAATGCTATATGTACGCCATTCATTTTCGTATTGGGTTCATATGGTTAATAATATCTTACATTATTAACCTACTAAGTCCAACTTTATTTTTACCTATAAGTTATATATTCATTACCATAAATTAGGAGGGTCATATTCTCTTTACCCTAGAATATTTATTTGATTACCTCCTTAATAACAAATAAAAAATGTTTCATGCATTTTCCTTGCATATCTGCATCAATAACACCTATTCATATAATTTATCCATGAACTGTAAAGTTAGAGGTTGTAGAAAAAATTGGTAAAATATAATTAGTCAAGTTATCGATCTACTATCAGTTAAAAATTATACCGTATTTTCTTCGGTAATCTTCTCTTTGTTAATATTGGCATGTCTTAACCTTGTTGTATTCTAATAGCCACATAATGCATTTTTTTTAATTTGTTTAAATATTCTTTTACATCAATCCAATTCCTTTGTATTGACCCACTGTACAAAATATTTGATGTTATTTTATGGAACCATTGGATTCTTATAATAGAGACAATAAACATACAACATCTTGGTTTATTAAGAAAATGAAAAGGCATCGCTTTAAAAAACCCAAGGTTATTTTTTAGGAAAAGAAAGAATACCAGTTAATACCTACTACTGGAAATAAGGGAAAATTTTAGTTTATGAAAATTTGAACTTATAATTGATTTTTTTTTGTTACATATGGTTAATTTGAAATGAGTCAATGAGATATTAATTACTTTGCAATTCAACAACAGAATATTATTAATGTTATCCTAACAAAGTCAAACTATAAATTCATGGTGGTAGAATATAAAATCTAATTAGATAATATATGGAAAAATGACATGGAAACGGTTGGTAAATTACAGCTTACCTTAAATTTACCACAACGATACAAAGGAACACAAATCCAAGCCAAAAACGAAATCAGCTGGTGCACAAACAGTGGTAGGAACGGAGAGTGCCTTCATGCAATCTAGGAGAGAATGTAAATCGTAGTATCTCATCAACAATGCAGAGAAGGACAACAATCGTCGATGTTTGTGTGAAAAATAAGTACCATATTACTCTAAGTCGAAGAGTAAAAATACATAAAATAACCCTAATTGGAGAATACGAACAAACGTGAAAAAAGAAGTATACAGAAATTGGATGGCATGGCAAACTGTAAAAGCAGTTGTAAGATTAAGAACTAAAATTAAGGCTCTTACCTCAAATTGGGCATTCAAAGTCTAGCAGACAGAATTGGTAGGAAGACAATGGCTTGACATATACATTCGACGGAATGGAGGAAAGGCATATACAATTGTAAAGAGGAAATGGCCGGGATTAGCCATGCTTGCAAACCAACCGTTGTATGACGGAATCGAATTTCCCCAAGACAGTTTAAGGTTTGGGAAGGCAATAAATGGTGAGGTTAGAGAAAATAAGTGGACGACTAAGAAAAAATATAGATGTACTACGGATTGCAAACTCTGTTTGTAGAAATGAAATCAGGGAGTCGGGGACGAATGATTTGCAAGGCAAAACGATTGTAAAGGGGTGCAGAGGGAGGAGAAAACGGTGGGTGTGAAGGAGAAAGAAAGGAACGAGAATATGTGATTTTGGAGGAAAATTTAGTAAACTATTCACGTGTTATGCTCAAATGCATTCGGAGGTCTAAAGAGCCATCCAATAACAACTCGCCTTTAATAGTATTAGTATAGATAACACAGGCCTCACTATTTTCCTTTTTCATCTTAGTTTATTTCAAAACAGGTCTTACCTCCTGCTATTTACTTCATTTAAATATTAACTATTCAATATACTACAACTAACTAGGTTAGAAATAGTTCATATTACAATAAATAGTAGGAATGTAACAATTTCAAGCTACACCTAAACTAAGTTAGTACCATATCGTAGTTATGATAAAGAAAACTGAAGAAAAGAACATATGTAAACTACTAATCAGCACTACACACAAAAAATAAATATGATTCATATCATTTTCTTCTTCACGACTGATTTCACTGGACCATCATCTTGAAAATTTTCACTTTTATTTCCATCTCTTTTTTTAGTATTGAAGAAATTTGTTGATACTATGTGAAAATGTGAAGAATTAAAGAGTATGAATTGACACTAAATTCATATTAGTCTGATTGGTGCAAAAGTTAAAATTTCATTAAATTTTAAAATAAATTGATGGGGTAAAGAATACTAAAAGAGGAATGAGAATCGAATTGGTCTATAAAAGTTAGCCTTAAAGCTCTTCATATTTTCTTTTATAAATAATATATATATATATATATATATATATATATATATATATTCTTTAACGATGAAATGGAGAAATGGATTAGGATAATTGTATAAATCTTAATATGTGTTTTTAAAGATACATTTCTATGTGTATGTGTGCATGTATATATAATTATTATTTTAACATATAAACTTAATTTTAAACAAAAGAAAGACATATATAAACAAACAAAATGAGAAAAAACATTCTTTCTCTAGTGGCTCACAAAAAGCAGAGCAACAATGCGACTCGCAACTATGATAATGCAAACAAAACTGAGACCACTCACAAAAAAAACCACTCTACCACAACCAAAAAGCCAAAAACTTGCTGCATTGCACAGGAGAACTAAAACTAGCGCCTGTAGAACCAAAACACCAAAAAACCGAAGAGCTTCAGGAAACCGGCAACAACACTAACATGAAAAAAAATCGGCTTCCAAGATTCCTAAGTCAGCTTCATAACCAACCAACCAAATCAAGAACTTCATCCTCATCAGGGGCACGGCTAACCCTCTAAGGTATCCAGAGACCCCGGTACCTACGTCACCTCCAAACTTAGCCAAGGCAATGGTCTGAAAGCCAATTGAAAAAACCCTTAACCTCACCTTACAACCATGCAGGGATGAGAAACCTTGGTAACAGAGAACACACACGCCAAGGATAAAGAGAGAGGATTTAGGTTTCCCATGAAGGGCCTACCTATGAAAGTGAAGAAAACATCGTCAGACACTTTATGGATGATGGTAGACGTCAACATTGGATTTTCGTCGAAAACCGCCTTGTTCCAGCTGCGCCAAAGGTGCCAATAGATGAGACAAATGATGAGTTTGAATATGATCGTCCTAAGACTTTTTCCAAGCCTCGTAGCCCATCAAGAACGAAGAAAGGAAAGCAGCGAAGGAAAGACTCCTTGGAGATCCACCAAACCCCCGAAGTAGGACAAAATAGCATTATCGTGCTTGCCATCCACGAACAAGTGTGCAATCATTTCCAATGAACCAAATTGACAACACTGAAAACGAGACACTAGAGGGATGCCAATCCGCATAAAATCGACATATAATGGAAGTCTTTCATGAATGAGCTTCCACATCAGAATGGAAACTTTGGGAGGAATACGCCTATCCGAAATGAAAGAGAAATCCTATATTCCGGGCATCAGAAATGTTGTAGAATTTCAAGCAATCGTAAGGGAGAAGGGACTCCCATTCAAACCGATACCCTGACCATATGAATTAACAAAATTCTTAACTGACTACACATGTTTCCATGTATCACCAGCGTAAGTTGGAGATCCAGCAATGTATCAACCTGAATTTCTGCACGTCCAATTTTTTTGCAAAATGCTAAAATCTAAGTCTACTAAAATCTGAGTTGGTTTGTCTGGTATCCAGCAAAAAGGCAAAGATAAATATATCATAGCCCATAATAAAAATCTCACATTCGAACTTAATAAAATATAATAACAGGTAAATACTTATCATCATAACGACACAGTCTAACAAGTCTCTCTAAGCTGTATAATATCTACCACCTGTTTAACATGCGGTTTTGTTATGAGGAAGGGGATCAAAACAAAAGTTCTGGTGAATCGACAAATTATACTTTCTATGAATAACACTACTTATACTGTTCTATCACTAGTTTATATTTATTAAGATATTTCGGTTTATTGCACATTACACTTTCAGTTTTTGCAGATCAATCGTACTCATCCACTCCCTAGTAGATTAACCTAATAAATCATATATATGTAACTATATGCCCAATATATCGAGGTGCTCTCCATAGTACCATCTTCAAGTGATCTCTATCGCCACACTGCAAAAACGTACAAGAACTCCATTGCCACCCTATAAAAGCGTACTAGACCACGCTGTGAAAGCACACAAAGTCTCCGTTGCTACATCACGGAAGCATACAATGCTACGCCATGAAAGTGAATAAACTTATACTGTTGCGCCACTAAAGAGAACTAACTCTGAATTACCCAATGGAACTCAGTCGAGGCTTTCTATTTCTGTCAAGAATGGCTTCATTAGGCCTGCAATAATGGCTTCGTTAGGCCCGTAATACAGATATCAAAGATTTCTCTGTCTCTTTCGGTGGTTATAGCCCTACACGCCCCCTAACTAATGAGTGGCTATTAAAACTTAAAAGAGTTAAGTGACCATACTCCTGACAAACAATCTAAGTATCCAATTGGAGTTGTCCCTCATCCAATGTCCCAACAGCGAAGTATCATTGGACTTTTGGTTTAGCTCCAGTCTTTCTCACACTCGCTCCTACTGACGATGACATGTATCTGATGACTCCCTATTCTTGTTGGGTCCTGACCATAAAGCCTGCTCTCCCAAGCCGAGGCAGCTGCTGAATCATCCCAATCTGAAACGACCCGGATTTTTCAGTCATTTTAATTTGAATATTTAAACATGTTTTAAATATTATATTTGGAATATTAATGGATTTTATACAGAATTTTTACTTAAGGAGAAGTTTGTATATATAAATAATTTGAAACGAGCTCGCAGCGGCGCGGTAGTTCGTAAAATTGAGTTTTGAACTTTATTTGAATATATAAAGTCCATTTTAAGTCGGAATTCTTTGACACAAGAATGGTCCGAATCGATTTGATCATAATTTTCTAATGGAAGAAAAAATTAAAATTTCATATTACAGATTGTGAGTTATGCCCAAATCAATTTTTTAAATAGTCACTATGAAATCATTTCTAAACCATAATGTTTATTTAATAAATTAAAAAGGGGTTTGTAACAACCCGTATTTTCAGAACCAATTTAAATATTTGATTTAAGTTATTTTAAGGAATATGTGAATATAAATAAGTTATTTTTGCTAAATAAAATTTGATAATAATTTTAAAATTATCTTTTATAATTTATTGACTTAAAACAAACTTAGTAAAATTATTCAATTGATTTATAAGCTTTGTTTTTGAAAATTTAAAAAATTCGATTTTTAAAATCATCGCATAGCCCTTAAAAAGTGAAATTTTGCTAGGAAGCTCAGAATTCAATGAGACCAATTTTGTTGAATTCATAATGACAAATCATTGTTGAGTTCCAAAATGTGCGTCGAACGGAGGCAGTGTGTGGCTGTGCACGACAAAACAGTTTAGGGTAAAACTAACGACCAGTTAACAAAGGAACATTATTCAGATGACCTCGAAATTTGATTCTACTTTTTTTTCTAGATTCGTATCATCGAATAATGTTAAGATTCCAAGTTCGGTGATTTTTAGAATCAGTACGTGGCCGAGCATGATTTTACAGTAGATAAATAATCACTATTTTGGCTTTAAGAATTCGTTGTTTGTGCATACAGACTCAGAATTTGACGAAACCAGTTTCGTTTGATCTTTAATGTCAGAGAGTAGCTACATATGAATTTTCATTGAAAATGGGAACCATAGATAACCATACGGATTTTTAAATGATGAAAATGAGTGATATTTGAGTATAGAAAAATATAAAATCAACAAAAAAATAAATTCCTCCACTATATAATATCCTTTTCACTTCTAAACCTAATCCCACTTCTGAAAATCACGTTCCCTCCCCTCTTTTCATTCCAACGCGAGTCTCCACCTTCCAAATATCAAAATCAAATGAAATCAAATCCTAAAAATCTTAGAATAAATATGTTTGAGTTCATAGCGAGCACCTCTTCAATCTCATACCAAATTCCAGGTGTTCAAATAAAATTTTCCTGCTGTCTGTTTTCCAACGTCGGTTTATGCGGGCTAGGGCTCAAGTTATTATGATTTTGGTGCCTCGATGCATAAAATGAAGTATGTAGATGAGTTTGTGGAAAGAAATGAAGCTTGTGTGCAAAGTTTGTGGAGTTTGATGACAAAAAGTTGCGCACAGCAGACATTTGGCTGTTAACGCGATTTTGGGTGGAGTGTTTGAGTTTGGGTTGATGGTGTGGAAGATGTAGAGGTTGCAGAGAGATGAATGTTGGTGAAAACGGTTTGCAAAAGCATGTACAAACGAAGGAGATATGGAAAGAGGAAGTTGAGGCAATGTTGCATGAAATAGGGCTGCTGTGTATGTCAATTTTTGGGGGATAAAGAGGTTAGAGGGCTGATTAGCAAGTTATTTAAGTGTAATTAATTGTTTAAATTAATTATTAATGACCATATATGTACATGAATCTTGTAAAAAGCATAACTTTTTCATACGAACTCGGAATTCGGCGGAACAAGATGCGTTGGAACCGTATCGATGAGAGCTTCGTAATAAAACTGATTTTGAGTGATTCGGATGTTGTATAGGACTGTGAAGCCAAAATGGTCACATTCCTTTGCATACAGACTGAAGTAGTGGAAACCAAGATGAAAACTTCTAACTATAATTTTTTGTACAATTATTTATTTTATAACTACATATATGAAATGCCAGTATTGATTTTTATCAGTTTTTAATTATTGAAAATGCTGTATGGTGCTTGGTAGCTTACCTCCCTCGTCCACAGATCATATACGATTTAATTGACTGTACCGTGTTGTAATTGTGATGTGAAATGGAGTAAATAAAATATATATGTGTTATTTAAAATATATATGAGATGTGAATAATATATATATATATATATATATATATATATGAGATGTGAATAAAATATATATATATGAGATGAGAATAAAATATATGTGGGATGAGAATAAAAAATATATATGAGATGTGAATAAAATATATATGTGTTGTATAAAATATATATGTGTTGTATAAATTATATATATGCGTTATATAAATTATATATGTGAGTTGTATAAATTATATATGAGATATACAAAATGGTCATGAAATGGAATAATTATTGGATTGTTAAAAATATATTTTTTACCATATATATATGCACTGTATAAAATTGTCATGTAATGGAATATTCAATTTTGATTTATAATTGAAATGGAAGTTGGAATCGTTTTTAAAACGAATTTATAAAGAATTTATAAAATACGTTTTAAATGGAAATCGACGATACATATATTATATATGTTTAATGGCTTGAATAGAATGCGCCGCACAAGTACCGTTCGCGAATTTCAACCATTGACTTCAAATAGACGTAACAGGAGATCTGACCGTCCGATTCTCCTAAAACTAGAACCGTTGGGTTCGTATCGAAAAGAGCTTTGCAAAGAATACAATAGATTTAAATTTGAACGGTTAGATTTTAAAATATGTCCAAATCAATTTTGGAAAAGTTGTTATGGATGCAGTTCGGTGGCCGTTATTGGAAACCGATTATAAGGGCCTTAATAGAATTATTAAAAATATGGGAAAATTGTGCAAAATCATATAAAATGAGTTGGAAAGATTTTGGATGAAAATTTCCAAGTTTTGAAAAGATAAAAATATATTTTATCTAAATGAACTAGTTAATAACTAGAATAATAATCCAATTTTTTTTAGAAATAATAAATTGGATTTGTAAATAGTTTTAATCTAACCAAAATTTTCCAGCGTATGAATTGGAATGGAAATATCTTTGGAATATTTCGATATTGGATTTCGTGATTATACGGATATTGTTGAGAAATTTGGAAGATAAATATATCGTTATTCCCAATACGATATTTGTTGGTTTCAAAATTTGTTATTGAATATAAGCCAATATAATTTCTATTTAGAGCCTTGTATTTAATATCAAATTGGATTTTTGGTTTGTCGGGAATGGTATCTCAAAAAACATTGTTCATAAACCTAGTTGAGAAAGGAATATATCTTTCAATTAAGATTAATGAAGTTCTCCAATTATATTTATCAGTTGGAATTAAACAGAAGACGATTTTGGGTTCGTTGCGAACGATGTTTTAAGTGATATTTGTTCTTAAACCCGATTAACAGTGAAGTTGAGATTTGGAATTAAATCTTTATTCTAAAATTTAATGGAAATTTTCCAAAGTAAAGTTTTCCAACTTAATATATTAAATTGGAATTGAATGTAATTCGATTTGGTAATAATCGAGATGGGCATCTGTAAAGGAAGACCGTTACTATATATGAAATTTAAAAGGCCTTGCCACTATTCCATTTATAGTATGAGTTTGATACGGAAATTTATATCGATTATATACTGTTACGATTTCCATGAAGATTCCATTTTTACGGAAGATGATTTTGGGTATATCGTGAACTGTGTTTTAAGTGACATTGGTTCTTTAACCCAATTAAGAGCAGGATTAATTTTCCTAAAGTTGAACAATCATTAGGTAATGATTTTTGAAGATCAAAACTAAGAAGAGTTTTAATAAATCAGACGACCTTGGAATTCGATTCTAATTTTTTTTCTGGATTCGTATCGTCGAATAATGGTTCGATTCCAAGTTCCGTGATTTTTAGAATCAGTATGTGGCCGAGCGTGATTTTACAGTAGAGAAATAGTCACTATTTTGGCTTTAAAAATTCAATGTTTGTGCATACGGACTCAGAATTTGACGTCGTTGGATTCGTAATGTCAAAGAGTAGCTGCATGTCAATTTTCATTCAAAACGGGAACTGTAGGTGACCACATAGATTTTTAAATGATGAAAATGAGTGATATTTGAGTATAGCGAAAAATATTAAATCAATAAAAAAATAAATCCTCCACTATATAATATCCTTTTCACTTCCTTAACCTAATCCCATTTCTTAAAATCACGTTGCCTTCCCTCTTTTCATTCCTACATGAGTCTCCCTCTTCCAAAAATCAAAATCGAATGAAATCAAATCCTAAAAATCATGAAATAAATATATTTGAGTTCGTAGGGAGCTTATCTTCAATCTCATACCAAATTCCAGGTGTTCAAATAAATTTTTGTCGTTGTCTATTTTCCAGCATCGGTTTATGTGGGCTAGGGCTCGAGTTTTTGTGATTTTGGTGACTCGATGCATGAAATGAAGTATGCAGTACAAGAAAATCTTTAATTGGTTACAATATTCAGTTGCGTTTGATATCTGATTGCAGCCGCTTACGTAGAAAATACAAAAATAAAAAACATAAACGCTGCTACACCGATCCAGCCAACATTTTGGTGAATTTTTTACTCCGTCCGCTTTTATTTTTCACCCTTTTCATTTTCTCTTCTTCACTAAATAAAAACCCTAAGTTAATCTTCTCCCAAAACGAAAACAATATGGATTCTCCTTTTTTAATTCATGCACTTGGATTTCAATATTTAATTATGAAGATTTACATCTTGTAAGATTGTTCTAGTTCAGGAACTCTCGAAGTTGCTGAGCCCTAAAACCAAAAGATCTCATAAAGGTATGCATTTGATGATACCCTGCACTTTTAATTTGATAACCTAAGTTTTTTCCTGTTTCTATATTACGTTTTGCTTGCTTTTCTTACAAAATTTTTGCTTGTTCAATGAATTAAATTTTTAATTTTCCCAAATTTGTTTTTCTTCTCCATCGATCGTTCTCAATATTTTGATTCACTTGTGGAATACGCATAATAATGGACTAAATGATTTATTCCATCATTGGGCATTCATTAATTCCTCCATTTCAGATGTTTTTTCAACTAGATTTTAGGGCTTTTGTATCAGGATCTCTTTGTACGTTATGCCTGAAAATTGCTTTTTCACCGATCTATCATTGAATAATTGTGAATAAAACTATACTGTTTGATTTCCCGGTCTTTCTGATGCTGAAATAAGATTTTCCCAATCATTTAGAGTGTATTTTGTTATATTGTTAAATCTTGATCTATGCCAGAATTATGAAGTGACTAATCTTCTATAATGGCATGAATAAAAGAGATGCTGGTATGTTTCTTCCTCCTTCAAGTATAAAGGACAGTGGTCATGGAGCTATATCCCCCACCTTGATAATTTTTCTTTCATAAGTAACTAATGCATCATGACTTTAAATGCACAGAAAGTCATCTTCTTTGCATTATGCTTTTTCCATATTACGCAACACCAATCCACTTTATCATGTCTTTCACATATATTCTACCACATTGCCGTGATCGTTAAATTGTACTCTACCATTGATGTTTGAATAATCTATATTATGTTTTATGCTAATCTAAATTGTATTAATTCCCTGCATTACTTCTCTAGTTCCTGGTAGGACATAACCGATTATTCTCTATGGTTTGGAAGACTAATTTATTAGTATTGAACATTGAAATATGGTGTCATCCTAAGATGTTTACTAAATTCGTATGGTTGATCAAACAGTCAAACCATAAAAAGGAAATATCACCTTCAGAAATAACGCTATTAAAAATGCTTGTTACTTCATGTTTGCAACATAACATATATTTCATAGTTGATGAGAAATTACCGTTAATATCCATAAATTTTCTTGTACATATTTAGTTCTCATCCACATATTCCACAAGAATTTTTTAATTAAAAAAATCTAGGAGTGTTTAAAGAATAGCATTTGTTCTCAATTCTGACAAGCTCCTCAAACTAGTGTTTAGAGTTACTTGTTTTAAGTGTTGTTTTATACGCTTATCCGGTGTTTGCACATCTTGTCTATGATATTGGATTAGTGGTAGTATGATAACTGGTGCATCGGAATTAGTAATTAACAGAAACAAGGATAAAATAATAGTTAAGAAACGTTAAAAATAGAGTTTTCAGACTTGTCAGCGATTGATAGGTCAGTAAGGGAGGGCCACCGACAAAATCCAAAGTCCAAACAGAACCTGGGCACGTTGTAGGCTTGTTTTGATAAAATGAGCATAGGTACTAAAAATGGCTTGATAAAACATACATGTAAATCTTTTGAAATTGGTCTCACTTTAAATGTTAAGAAACAAATTCTACTTATGGTTTGGTAAACCTTGTTAAAGAAGATTAGACTAAAGTTTAAAATTTTATTTTTTTAGTGATGCTTGCTTACCAACAAGGACTAGGAAACTGTATCACAATCCTGCATGCAAACTTATAGAAGAAATCAAAAAAAAAAAATCAAATATGAGAATTAAATAAAAATATCGAGGAAATCCGAAGCCTCGGATAACTGATCGTTTTTTCTTCTTTCAAATTTCACAAGTACAGAACAAATAAAAAGATGATAAATGGGTAACCATAGTCCATAAATAGAAAAGGGTAAAATCTACCTAAGAATCCTCAGAAGAAAAATATGTTTTACCAATGAAACATCTAAATATGCACTATGGAAGAAAAATGGAAGAAACTAATGATAAGACTTTTTTAACAAACAAGATGTTTCTAATCTGGAATTTGGTAAATTAAAAGGAAGAATAGATTGGTTTGTAAACTCTTGAACGTGTTTCAAGGTATTAAAAATCGATTATGGTTGTCAAATATAATATGTTTCATGAAGTTCAGCTTTTGATATTGATGATTTCATCACCAAATAATCATAACAGAATCTAGACACTATTGAATAAATCTAATAAGAATAGAGCTGTTTTGAGAATTTGATGGAGGAAAAACTAAATTACGAAATGAGAAAGATGCTGATGAAGTAGTGAAATGTGTAATATTCACAATACAAAAAAACGCTAGGATCTGTTGTAATTTATTAATCCCCTTATTATCACAAAACCAATTGGTAATGTGATGAGGAACATCTTAGTTTATATCCACGATCATAGTTGCAGCATGGCAGTGGGATCATGATGGCTACCAAAAATCAAATTCTATGAAGCCTAAAAGATCTCAAAATAATAGCTCACAACCTGTCCGTTCTCAGCAAAGTATCCATGTAGATACTGCTCCTAGTTACGGCTCAAATGATGAAAATGAATATGAAGACTTGGACTCTCCTATTCGAAAGGTGCGTTCTTTACAAGATATTTATGACTCAAGCAATGTTGTAATTTATTAATCCCCTTATTATCACAAAACCAATTGGCAATGAGATGAGGAACATCTTAGTTTATATCCAGGATCATAGTTGCATATTTTCCGATATGGGACTATTATTTTCATCAGGATCAAAATTAGGAATAAAAAGGGGAAAAGAAAAAAAGAAAAAGAAAAATATAGAACATTTGTATCTTTGAAGTTAAGCAGACGACAGTTTTCATTTTCAAAAAGGTGACAAAAATTAACTCAATGGTTGTTATTTCCAGAAGTGCGACATGCACAAAGAACCTTCAAGAAACTCACCAAAGAAAAAGAAACTAGTACAGCAATGAAAATAATGTGTGAGGCGATAGTAGCGATAATCATACATAACACTGATGGGAAATGTCATGAGTTATTTCATGGAGAAGATAAAGAAAATGTGAGTGTTTGTATGCTCTTTTTTAAATGAATAAATAGCTGAGGCATTGGGGAAAAGAAATGCACATTTTTGTCTTCGGGAACAATACGGCAAAAAAAAAACTTGAGAAAAAATATCAATACAAACATTAGAAAAACTTAGAGTGTAGACCCTACGGCAAATTAAGATGAGAAATCAATTCTTTGGCTCAAGAAGGTAAAACAAAGTGCAAGGAACAAAGACCATATAATAGAGATGTTTTAAATACTTTGAACATTTACTGTTGTATCAAAATGCATGTTCAGATGACAAACACTTAATGAAGGTGGATTACCAGCAACATCAGTGTTGATAGTTGATACTTAGAGATACAAACTAAAGTTGTATGAATTATACTGTAAGTGAATAGGTTATACATTTAAACCTTGTACTGGGATCAAGGTTGAAATGTTATAACTACTCCTCTGTATTGTAATTAAGTTGTATGAACTATGAATCATTCGGCTTAATAAAAAGTAAAATATGCTTGTTTCACCCCTTTAGACATTGTGGATTCTTTTTTAAGGTGCCTACTTAGCTTTGAACTATTCTGTCATTTTTTTAGTTTATGGTTCAGGGTTTTGGTTAGAAGCAGAGAGATTTAGACATGCTGGATATTGCAACTGACCATGGTCATCAGGAGTTGATATGGTATCGAACGTGTCTTGTGCCACTACTTCTTTTAGCATAGCTCTTTCACTAGTTTCATTACGGCTTGTTATTTCATTTAAAACTTGTAATTTGTCAAAGAGGTTATAATATAGAACATCGGTAGTGCCAATTGGACCGTGAACTATTATATACTTCCATGAAATTTTTGTTGTTGCTCTGTACATTACCATCTTGACGCGCTTTGCAGTTAATACCGATCAGTGATGTTGTTATTGAGTACAAAGCAGTCCGCCTTATCGTGAAGTTCATCGATTCCAAATTTTGATATGAATTAATCTTTGATTCCATAGGTAATATTTGATTCCCTCATATCTCATTGTTTACATTTATCTTGTTTATTGTTTTTGATAAGTTTCTCCATTTATAATCGTTCAGGCTTTTGATGAAGAAAGGAGATGTTAAGGAAAGAGAAGAAGACATCCTTTTATTTTTTCTAAAGGTATAAGTAAATTAGAAATCATTATGTTAATTTTATTGCATTGTTTTAACGCATGATTTTGCAGTCTAAGCTGATTCATTTTCTTGCCTCTATCTCAAATGGCCTTTTTTTTTTGATAAGAACTGAATAATGTCAGTGTTGTGCAGTGTATAACTGGTATCTCACTTGCTGTCTAAATTTCTTTTTCAATGAAAACACCTCAGTCTTCTCTATACAAGCCACCTGATTATACTATTATCGTCTATTTACTACTGTCGCACTTGTATTGTAGGCAGGGAAAGAAAAGAAGGGGAAAATTTACAATTATAAGTCATTTATCTTAACTTTATTGGTGATTGGTGATAACATTTTAAGTCGTAAACAACATTAATATTTGCTACTCAATTTTTCTAATGACCATACATACATAATTACGCTATTAATGTTTATACTACTGCACCATATTGATAGGCTCTTGCCCCCTGTCGCTTGGAATTTGCCGCCGTCGAGCCACCCGCTGGCATTCTAATAAGAAGTCACATCGGTCGACATGGATTACGACATGGAGACCAGGATTGAGGAGGAGACCCTTAGAAGCAACAAGAACTGTTGTACTCAAAAGCTGTGGTGAAAAGGATGGGGACAAGATGGGTGTGAACGACTGCTCGATAGGTTTGTTGGATTTACTTTGCTATTAAAGTTTAAATTATTGTTTCTTACATAAACAAAAATCATTCAGAAATAGTGACTATTTCTTCATATCTCAATTCTTGCTTGCACATGAAACATCAGTCAGTCATATGAATTATGATGCTTGCATATGAGGTCAAGTGAATATGATCTTCTATTTGTGTTTATAAGAAAAGAACCATTTTAAAACCTAACGGCCACTTTCGTTTGAAATCCTAGTCACTATTAATGTTGTGTTTATTGTTGATGAATATCTTTAGTTCAACTATTGTTTCTTTATTCATTTAAGTATGCAATATCCTATTTCCAAGGATTTCTTAAAGTACTTTTACTTGTAATTATGGACGTCGTTATTTTATTTATTTATTTTTACTTCAGGCAAAAGATAAAGCAAGCAACACTAATAAAAAAGCTCCAGAAATATGAAGCTGCAAAACCAGAAAACTTAACAAGCCAATAAGGCTTCTATATGCGAAAGATGGGATAGAAAAAGTGATAGTACTAGATGGAAGGAGAGGTGTTTTTGGAGGCGAAATGTTGAATATGGAAGTGCATTAAAAAAAACATGAAGGACTCTGTCCAACCGCAAGTTACGCCACCTATCGGTACACTGTCTTTTATATATTTGTATGTGCTCTTTTATCAGAATTCTTTTTTCAGTCTTTTACAAGTTTTAATGTGCACACATCCATGTCGTGGTATTTCTAAATACGCCTTAATCAATATAATTTAAACAGAGGGTGTATTTGCAGTTTAACTGACTATTATTTTGTAACCACTGGCATTATTTTCCTAATTTATTGACGAATTATTCACAATTATGATCGAAGTTGAGTTTTGGGTGGGAGGATCGGATGGTGCAAGTGAAGGTTGTTTAAAGTAGGGTTCATGATACTGGTACTGTTGAGGGCAATATAGCTGACCATCCTACTCTAAGGGTTATGGTCTCGATATTTCTTATTATATATAGTGAATTCTAAGTTGAGGTGAATTGAAGGTGGTGACATTCTCTTATGCATACACATGTAGATGTATGTGAACATAAAATGCATGCAGACATGTGCTTCTATCCTATATTTAACCAAGTGTCTAAAATTTAGCTAGGGCATTGCATCTATCCTATATTTAATGCAGACATGTAATAGTAACATATTTTAGTAATTTTGTTGGAATAAATATTTTGCTGTTTGTTGTATAGCGGTTGGTTGTTGCAAAAGTTACAGTAGAGAATGTTTAAAGTCAATAGTGAAGTTGGCGTAGTATTTAGTAGAGAAGTTTGTTTGGATGTTGGGATTGACTAATAAAAGGTACTTAACAATATCTATCCTTTTGTTTTGCTTTTCTAATTTATTTCACTATGTTGTTGGTGGTCTATTTACGTTAAATGACAACATTTTTTCTTTTGAAATAAAGTATTTTATATACAAATTGCAAACAATACAGTTAGCAAATGCGCAATGGCAACAAACAAGTTGTAACAACCCGCAAATTCTGAACCAATTTAAAATTTTATTTTAGAAAATTTTAATGAATTTTAAGAATATAAAATAATTTATTTAAATAATAATGGGTAGAATTTATTTTAATTGAAGTTAAAACGAATAAATTTAATTTAATTATAAAACGAGCCTGAAATGGCGCGGTAGTTTGAAAATTTAATTTTAAACTTTGACTGAATGTACAGGATTCAAAATAAATCAGAATTGAGTGAAACCAGAAATATTTAAATCTGTTTAATCATATCTTTCTAACGAATCTGAAAAAAATAAAATTTCATAACGGAAATCAAAAGTTATGGCTAGTTCAATTTTTAGAAAAGTCGCTGTAGAATTTAATTATATATATAATATATATGGCCCAAAAGGCTACTTTTCACATACAAAGGAATTTGGACTCGAAACCACTTCCATTGAGTCCGGAATGATGTTTATGCATTTAAAAAGTATAAGCACTTATATACTTTGAGTTTCGGAAATTATTTGTTTAAAAATGTATTTTTAATATTTAAATATATAGCCCTTGAAAATAGTCATTTTTCAAATGACCTCCGTTTTCGACGAAACCACATTTGTTGGATCCGGAATGTCAAAATATTGTTAAGTTTAATTTTTCATAATTTTTGGAATTAATTTGTGGCTGTGGCAAAAAGATTTCTGTTTTGTCAATTTCAGTGAATTTTAATCGACTGAAAAATAGCCATTTTTCAAAAAGTCTCAGAATTCAACGAAATAAATTTTGTTAGGACCGTATCGTCATAAGAAAGCTAAAAATATATTTTTTAGAATTTTCGGAGTCCGTATGTGGCCCCGGCATATTTAAATGTACGGTAGAAATTAAATTATTTATTTAATATTGTATTTTTAAATTAAAACCAAAAAAACATATAGACATCAGAATTGGAGCCCGGGACATAGCCCATCGCGTTCAGAAGGCCTCAAAACGTTAAGATCGACAGTAAGCAGGCCCAAATCGGAGAAAATCCGAAAATCCACCTTTTTAGCACAAATTTCGAGATTTATTAATAAAATAATATTTAAAAATCGGGCTGAAATCCTAATGGCAGCCGTCACCCAGAATTCAAGGGCTAAAATCATCCAATTTTCAAATGCTTAGATCTCTCAATCCGTTCAACGAAATTTGACGTATGATATACCAAATCGAAGAGAATTCAGAGAGCTTTCCATCCATACGGTCAAGATCGGGTTTTGATTCACGGATTTTGCGGATTTTGGCTGAAAACGTGGCAGTTTTGGATGGGTTTTGGTGAATGGTGGGGAGGCCGAGCGGCAAGGGGTTGGTGGTGCTAGTAGGTGTTGGTATGAGCTTCGATGTGGTGCAATCTGATCGGTGCTAAGATGAATGGAGAGAGGTGCGTTTTTGGCCAAGGAAGAGGAAGATGGGTTCGGCCTAGGCTAGTAGGAGGGAGGAAGAAGGTCCGATCCTTCTTATTTTAATATTATTTAATTATTTAATTTGTCCGATCTTTAAAAATCCATACCTCTTTCATACGAGGTCCGTTTTACAAACCGTAAGTTGCGTTGGACTCGTCTTTCCGAGAGCTTCGCGATGGTGCAGACCGTAGTTGAAACGAAGACAGTCAAATTTCGGCCAAAATTCAATGTGAGAATTCAAATTCTATTATTTAATTAATTTTTTCGTGTTAAAAATTATTGTATTATTGTGTTAATTTAGATCTGAAATGTTTGGGTTGGATAGATGATTGATTGTTGCTTGTGGTTTGATTTGTTGTTTGTGACATGTTAGATCCGCATTGAAATTTGCTATATTATTGAATTCTATTTGGGATTAGAGAATTAAATCTAAATTTAGATTTAAATCATATTTTTGTATTGAAAATAAAAAGTTGAAAATTTTACGATGTAAATAAAAAGATAATTTTTTTTTTGTATTGAAAAAAAGAAGAAGAAAAAATCATATTTTTAAATGGAAATAAAAAGATAAATTTTTACGGTGTAAATAGAAAGGTGATAAATTTTTACATTGTAAAATATTAAAAGGTGATATTTCACGATTAAATATTAAAAGACGATGTTTTTACATTAAAATATAAAAGTTGATATTTTTACACCGTAAAATATAAAGGTTGATATTTTTACATTATAAAAATAAAAAGTTGATAGCTTTACATTGTAAACATAAAAGTGAATATTTTTACATTGTAAGTAAAAGAATGAAATTTTATGATGTAAAATAAATTACATTTTTATTATGTAATTTATGAATGAATTTACACCGTATGAAATAAATTACATTTTATTATGTAATTTATGAATGAATTTACTCCGCATGAATAAAATTTCATTTTATTTTGAATGTATATGAAATGAATGTATGAACTTGCTTTGTAAATTAAAAATTACATTTTTATAGGTAATTAAAATGTGAATTTACACGGTATGATAAAAATTACGTTTTTAGATGTAATTTAGATATGAATTTATGTCGTATGATAACAATTACATTTTTCTATGTAATTAAAATATGAATTTCCATCGCATGATGAAAATTACATTTTTCTATGTAATTTAAAATTGAATTTGTACCGCATGAAAAAAATTACATTTTTCTATGTAATTTAGATGTAAATTAGAACGGTAAAATAAAAATAACTTTTTTCTACGTAATTTATATATGAGTTATATTGGTATGATAAAAAAATTACATCTTTCAATGTAATTAGAATATGAATTTGTATTACATTATAACAATTACATCTCTTTATGTAATTGGGACATGAATTTACAATGTAAAATAAAATTTACATTTTTATACGTAGTAAGAAATTGAGAATTCGCATTGATATTAAAATAACACTTTTGTTAAAGACATTGCATTAGAATAAAAAGTTAATTTTTGTCACCTTTTCTTTTTAGCATGAAAAGAGTCATTTTTGTCGTTTCTTCTTTTTAACATTAAAAGAACCTTTTTTTATGTCATGTTTCTTTTTAGCATTAAAAGAAGCATTTTTGTTGTTTTTCTTTTTAGAAAAAAAAAAACATTTTTCTTTCATCTCTTTATGCTGAATATTTTATCGTCATTATTGAATGTGGTAAAAATAAAATAGTTAATGTTGAATATTTTATCGTCATTTTGAATGCGGTGAAAATAGAATGGTTAATGTTATCATTTTTTTCGACATTTTTGGTGCGATAAAAATAGACAATGTTAGTGATTCATTTTTATCGACATTTTTGGTGCGATAAAAATAGACAATGTTAGTGATTCATTTTTATCGGCGTTTTTGATGCGATAAAGATAGCAATGTTAATGTTACATTTTTATCATCATTTTAGATGCGATAAAAAGAATATATTTTTGTGTTACATTTTATTGTCTTTCTTGAGACAATAAAAAGAATAAAATTAAAGAATTACAATTTTATGTAAAATTTCTTTCATTGAAAAGAATAAATATAGAAGATGAGATTTTTGTTGCTAATAATAAACAATGAAAAAGGGAACATTTACATTTTGATGTAAATAAACAATAAAAAGAAAAATTACATTCAAAATGTAAGTTAGAATAAAAAGGACATTTTGTTAGAAAATGTAAATTACAATAAAAAGTATAGAAATAAAGATCACATTTTTATTGACCGTTTATATACGATAAAAAGGATAGAAATAAAAGAGACATTTTTATCATCGTATTATATATTGTGTATTACACTGCCATAGGCAAGTTACCTGACTTGTTTATGTGATTGGGACGATTATTTTTACACATCGCCCAAGTGCACAAATAATTTATTATTTGTTTATTGGTTGAAACCCCACACGGGTGTTGGGATGAAAATTAACATACACTAATCCCAATATTTAGTTGTATGTTGATCGTTAGATCGACAGGCTGCGATGAGCGTTATTATTTAATTTTAACGCTTACGTAGTGGAATTTACACTTTGGATGAAATGGATGATTTTACTGTTATTGTTATATATGACATGTGTGAAATCCATATAATCCAAAATTATATGGTAAATGTTTGAGTCGTATTTTGATTCAGATGTTCTTTTAAATAAGAATATTCTTACATTAGAAATTCTTTTTATATAAAGAATATATTTTAATATAAAAATATATTTTTAATCAAGTATATGTTAAAACAAAGAATATTTGTAAAAGATAAAAATCTGTTGTATAAAGAATATTTTTAATGATTATTTTAAATATGTTTTTTTTAATAATTAATATTTAAAGAGAAATCCTTTAATTAAGATAATTAGAATTTGCCATTATACTTTGTGATATGAAATTAATTGAGATGTGAAGTGGATTTATCGTGGACAGTGTTATTAAATGACATTTGTCCTTTAATCCAATATACAGCGAAATTATTATTTGGAATTTATAAATCTATTTGATAGATTTAAAAAAGGCATTTTCTAAAAATCAAGTTTTCCAATTTAATAAAATAAATTGGAATTAAGTGGAAATTCGATTGGTAATAATCGAGATGGGCTTCTGTAATAGAAGACCGATATTATATATGGAATTTAAGAGGCTTTGCCGTTATTCCATGTATATTGTTAGTCCGATACAGAAATTTATATCGATTATGTATTGAGTGATTTCAGTGGAATTTCATATTTTGAAAATTGTTTTGTGGGTTTATCGTGAACTGTGTTTTAAATGACACTAGTTCTTTAACCCGTTTAAAACGAGATTTATTCCTTAAGTAAATGATCTTGTAATAATGATTTTTGATATTAAATCAAAATTAGAGTTTTAATAAATCTTTTAATGAAGATTTAAGATTTAATTTATTAATTTATCTTTGATAAAATTAATGAGAAGCTTTTAATATGAATATCTTATTAAAAGAATTTCTGAGTTGGAATGTGGCGTAGTGTGTGATTTTCCAATATTTGATTTTTAATCACCTAATACGCGAGTTATTCAGAAAGACCGGGTTTAACCCATTCTGAATAATCATTACGACGATCAAGAGTTGAAGATGAAGTCGGTGACTGAAGACCGGAGAACTTCACATCGTTTGGTTGATAGTGACTGATATCTTGAATTGGGACTGATCCCCCAAGGCAAGGTAATAAGTGATGATCTTCCAGACGTACTGGAGATCGACAGATACGTTGTTTCGTTCAGACCCAGAACGGACTTGTAAATGGATTGTGTGTCTGACATTGTATTCTTTTCTACTGTATTTGTTGAACGCTATTGATTATATATTTCAGTTTGGTGGTGAGAATTTATTCTTCACTTAACACCCTTCTCTAAGACGTATGAGCTTAGAGGTTATATATAAATTGGTAAATGATCAATGATATGGTAGAGTCTGACAATGTGGCATGCTAAGATGCAATTAATCAAGGCTTTGTTGAAAAGCAGGCCTTGTGGTTGATGATCAAAGCACAGTCTTTTAGGCATAGCTTTGTGTATATCGTGACTTCGCGAGCCTCACAGCCCGGTAGAGTCTAAAACGGGAGAAGGGAACGCAGGGAGTGCACATGTTTCTTTCTAGCTAGAAGTGGTGTCATGGTATGGAGCCCAGACATTTACTTATGTGGTTGTTGGATTTTTAGAGGCCTCGGATTTATGCGGTCGCCCTCGGCCGTATTATAGGTTCAATAGGACCGGGGAGTGTGTGTTCAGGAATAACTAATCCACTAAAGCAGTTGTGGACCGGCCCTGCAGGATCCAAAGGTTCGCCAGCGTCCGAATCCTGGGACATTTCTAGAGTGTCTCGAATCGGTAAGGACTTCCTCCCTAGCCTTGACTCATGATGGAAACCCAATTTCCAATACGCCCCTTTACGGTTTTGATTGTATTACTAGTACGGCGACATAGTAGATGGTAGTTATGCCGTCTAGGATTGATATTATGATTGAAATGTTTTAATTAAAATATATATACACTAATAATAATATCGTATTTTGCGTATTTATCATTTCTTGACCATTATAAAGTAAAACCCTATCCTCTGGTGTGCGTTGCATTATGTGATGGGACCTGGGACTTATAATGGTTTCATTTTTCTAAAAAGCATTGCGTTATTTGACGATTTACTTTAGTTATGCACTGGCAATCCAAAGGAGTAAACCTGTTCCGCGTTAGCGGCGTGGTCCTGGGATTAGCCTTCTATTTAGATAATTTAGGTTAAGAATTCTCACACCAGTCCCACGACTGACCTGTAGTTTGTTTCACTTTGCAAACTCGGGTGCCCTCTTTTCACACGGGCAGTCGAGTAGCTCATTTGGCAGATATATTAAGCAAAGATCCTGGATTGAAGACTGAAGCTGTGGCCAGAATGTTGATAGCCTTCCACTGAGATTAGTTCCGCTGAAATGTATTAATTTTTGTAATTTATCTTCCGCTGTAATATTATCCAATGTACTCTGATATATATTTTGTACTCTGATGTAACATTTATTATGATGTTATAAAAGTCTTTTGTATTTGTTCTGATGTGTTGTATGCCCAAAGTTGATGTATCCGCAAATTTCCATTCTTTGGTTCAGAACTGTGTGGTTTATGGTCGATTCGAAGGGTGGGAATTTCCGGGTCGTCACACAAGTAGTTAAAACAATGCAATAAATGCACAAATGAAAACAAAATTAAAGTAACATGTTTGTTTCTCTTCGGTTTTTCAGTTGTGAATCGAAGAAAATATTTAGATTGTGAAAATAGCCAGAACACTATATTGAACTGCACAAAGCAGTAAAATAAAACCAACTCAAAATTATATGGTCCAATCTTAAATCATATCTAGTAACATATTTACATTTCAGTATTCTGTATATGCCAATTGAAACAACTCATGCAATAGTTTGGTTATCCTATAACTTTGTTTAGTATACTTGGATGGCTTGATTGTTTGTGTGCTTGTTTTAATAACAATCAATTAATATTGCTTGACTGTTAATTTATAGTTCATGACAAATTCTTATTGTTGATTATCGAACTTGTTTATAGGTAATTAACTTTTTTGGAGGAAAGACCACAACAGCAATGGACATGATTTCAATTGTTATATGTATTATAATATTAGTTAGTACTTGTTGTGTAAACCTTATTATAAATGCTTGCAGCATGTGAATTTGCTCATTTTGTGAAACATCTATTATCTGAATGGTTATGGATAATACTTAACGATTAACGTATTCTCAATTATTTGAATACAATGAATATATGACTATTGGTTTGAATATAGCAATTATGTGATTGTTGTTGATTTTAATATGACTATCATATAACTAGTTGTTAAAGTAATATAAGCCATGAGTACTATATAGTAGCATTTAAAATATGCTACAAAACAATCAATATCTTTTAGTAGCATTTTAGAAAGGCTACAGAAACAAATGTAAAAATACTACCAAAATTTATAGTTGCGTAAAATAAATGCAACAAAAAATTTTTAGCTGCACAAAATAAAAGCTACAGAAAATCAAAGGAAGACCCAAACACAAAAGCTGCAGAAAAACTTTGGTAGCATTTCAAAAACGCAGTTACATGAACGTTTGGTTGCGTATATTAAAATGCAACAGAAAAAACCAGACTTTTAGTTGCGGGATCTATAGTAGCGTTCTTTAAAACGCTATTAAAAGATTTAGTAGAGTTTTTTAAATGCTACCAAATGTCATTTCTGGTGTAGTGATGTAGTTGAGTTTGTGGAAAGAAATGAAGCTTGGTTGGAGTGTTTGAGTTTGGGTCGATGGTGTTGAAGATGTAGAGGTTGGGGAGAGGATAATGTTAGTGAAAACGATTTGCAGAAGCATTTAGAAACGAAGGAGATATGGAAGGAGGAAGATGAGGCAATGGTGCATGAAAGAGGGCTGCTGTGTACGTCAGTCTTTGGGGGAGGAAGAGGATTAGATGAGTGATTAGTAAGTTATTTAAGAGTAATTAATTGTTTAAATTGATTACTAATGACCATATATGTACATGAATCTTGTAAAAAGCATAATTTTTTTATACGAAGTCGGAATTCAACGAAACAAGATGCGTTGGAACCATATTGATGAGAGCTTCGTAATAAAACTAATTTGGATGATTTGGATGTCGTATGTGGACTGTGGAACCGAAAATGTCACATTCCTTTCCATAAAGACTGACGGAGTGGAAACCAAGGTGAGAACTTCTCACTATAACTTTTTGTATAGTTATTTATTTTATAACCGCATATATGAACTACCGGTATAGATTTTTATCAGTTTTTAATTACTAAAAATGTTGTACGGTGCCTGTTAGCTTACCTCCCTCGTCCATAGACCGTGGACGATTTAACTGACGGTATTGTGTTGTGATTGTGATGTGAAATGGAGTATATAAAATATATATGCGTTGTTTAAAATATATACATGAGATCTGAATAATATATATATATGCGATACGAATAAAATATATATATATGAGATGTGAATAAAATCTATATTTATGAGATGTGAATAAAATATATATATGCGATGAGAATTATATATATATATATATATATATATATATATATATGAGATGTGAATAAAATATATGTATGTTGTATAAAATACGTATGTGTTGTATAAATCATATATATGCGTTATACAAATTATACATCTGCGTTGTATAAATTATATATGAGATATATAAAATGGTCATGAAATGGAATAATAGTTTGATTGTTAAAACTATAATTTTTAACATATATATGCACTGTATAAAATTGTCATGTAATGGAATATTCAATTTTGATTTAACATTGAAATGGAAGTTGGAATCGTTTTTCGAAATGAATTTATAAACGGTTTATAAAATACGTTTTAAATAGAAATCGATGATATATATATTATATATATTTAATGACTTGAATAGAACGTGCCGCGCAGCGACCGTTCACGAATTTCAACCATTGAATTCAAATGGACGTAACGGGAGATTTGATCGTCGGATTCTCCTAAAACTGGAACCGTTGGGTTCGTATCGAAAAGATCTTTACAATGAATACAAGAGAATTAAATTTGAATGGTTAGATTTTAAAATATGTCCAAATCAAATTTGGAAAAGGTCGCTTTGGATGCAGTTCGGTGGCCATTATTAGAAACCGACTGTAAGGGCATTAATAAAATATGGAAAATTTGTGTAAAATCATAACAAATGATTTGGAAAGATTTTGGATGAAAAATTCCACGTTTTGAAAAGATAAAAATATATTTTTATCTAAATGAACTAGTTAATAACTAGAATAATAATCCAGTTATTTTTAGAAATAATAAATTGGATTTGTAAATAGTTTTAATCTAACCAGAATTTTCCAACGTATGAGTTGGAATGTATTTGAATTGAAATAATCTTTGAAATATTTTGATATTGGATTCCGTGATTATTCGGATATTGTTGAGGAATTTTGTAACGACCCGGGTTTTCGCAACCTTGGTTATCGACATAAACTCAATGTCGACTATCCAAGCATCGGAAATACCAGATAGTTAATATAAAGAAGTTAGAGAGCGAGAATAGATAAGATAGAAAAATTAGAATAGAAGAAGAAGATCACAACAACAAATCGGAGTAACACGAATCTCACAGCGAAACGAATAAAATATAACATAAATTTGAAATAAAACCAGTATATGTATACAATAACATTTATCAGAGTACAATACTTACAGCACAACGGAAATAAACAATTGCTATAAAATCCTGAAGCCTCCTGCTCCAAGCTCTTAGTATCTGTAAAATCCAGACTACTTGACTGCTTGTACAAATTTGGGCACCCAAAAGTTTAGGGAAAACAAAACGAAATAAACTCCGGGTCAGTCATGGGACTTGTGTGAGTAAACAATTCAAAACAGTTTGAGAAAATAAACGATATCTCATAAGACCACGCCGTATAACACGAAATGGGTTTTTCCCTTATGAGAATCCAAAACACTTGTTCCAACATTCAAAAACCTTTTGAAAGAAATGATAATCTTTATATCACTCATTTAATATATTAATAATGTATGTCAACCATAATATAATAATCATCTAGCAGAACGCTTCCATCTCACGTTCCACATACATAGTATACGATCAAAAACCGCATGTGCTTATTGGTTATTGAATTCGAACTGGCAAGGTATGGGACCACCTTCCGACAGTGTATCTCTAGAGAGGAATACACCGGGTTCAACAAGAACATCTTGTAACCCAAGAAAAACATGACCGGTCACTCATTTCGCTTGAGCGTACCGAATGTATTATCACCAACGGTTGGGACCAGCAACCGTCACCCGAAAGGGACAGCATCGAAATAGATTTTAGAAGACAGTGAAATTTCTCTAGATCAGGTGACAATATACCTTAATTGGCAGCTAAGCACTTAGCTATGCGACCTACCCGATTTTATACCATTTCCGGTTGTGAGGCTAGAGGCCATAACGTATCCTTTCCAAACCACATCTTCATTCACTTTGAATGTCACATTGTCATACCCGCTAAATCACAAATTGGTTTCTCCAAACATATCACGGGTAAACGGCTAAGAGAAACGAATTCCTCCGCCACCAAACGTAAATATGTTTGAAGAGATAAACTTACGCGATCTATTAAATATACTCCGTTACACATTCTTCCATACAGGTCGTCCTGGGACTGGACAAACCGAAGGCACTATTCTGTAAATCCATCTTAGGCAATTTGTAACAACCCGGAGAATCCGAACCAATTTAAAACTTTTATTTTGGTTATATTAATGAATTTTTGATATTTAAAATGATTTATTTTAAATAATAATGATGAGAAATTTATTCTATACAGAATTAGAACGTATATATTTATTTGAATCGACGTTAGAATATAAATATTTATTTTAATTATAAAAGGAATTGGAAATGGCGCGGTAGTTTGAAAATTCGATTTCAAATTTCAATTGAATGTATAGGATTCAAAATAAACCGGATTTTAGTGAAACCGAAAATATTACAATCTATTTGAAAATATCTTTCCAATGAATCCGAAAAATCAAAATTTCATAGCGGGACTAAAAAGTTATGTGCAGTTGAAAATTCAGAATAGTCACTACGGAAATACAGCCCTAAAAAATAGCAATTTTGCAAAGGACCTCCGTTTTCGATGAAACCACTTTTGTTGGATCCGAGATGTGAAATTATTGCTAGATTTCAAAATTCATAATTTTTCAGATGGCCTCTAAACTCGATGAAATTAGTTTTGTTAGGACCGAATCGTCAAAACATAGTTAAATTTATTTTTCTAGAATTTTTGGAGTCAGTATATGGTCCCTGCAAATTAAAATGTACGCTAAATTCAATATGGACTGAAAAATTAATTTATATTTTAATTTCAACGAAAACTGAGCGGAACAGTCGAATTGGCTTACGGGACATATCCCATTATGTCCGGAATGAGGGTAGTTAGCTAGGGGCGACAGTCGTTGGGTTTGATTTGGAGTTTGTATGAAAAAGTAATTTTTTGGAATTAAATAATTATATAAAGTCAACTCTCTCTCTCATTCACCGCTCAAAAGAAAAAGAAAAAAAAAATCTCTGATCCCTTAACCCATCGCCCACTTCCCGCTGGCGACCACCCACGCTGCCCACCGCCGTCGGGCTCCCCTCCTCCTCCTCTTCCTCTACCTCTTTCCCTCTTTCAATTAGCAAATCCCTAAGCCCCAATTCCTAAATCCACCAACCACCGCCACCTCCGGCCACCATCCCGCCACTTGCGCCTACCCCACCACCAGCAGGTCCCGCCGCCGCCCTCTGGCCACCCAGCTCCGGCCGTGGGCCCCGCCAAGTCCAAAAACCCATTTTTCTCCAAAATCCCGTTTTGCATAAAACACCCTATCACTATTTCACCAATAACTCTCAAACGGTGCATTTCTGGCCAAAACTGCACAATACCAAAATCAAAGAGCACGATTTTCTCTTCGATTTAGTATATGGAAGTCCTATTTTAGATTGCTGAGCTGTCCGGAAAACGGTCCAAAGTCTACTGTCCAAATACTGTCTTTTCGCGATTTACGGCGAAATGACACATTTTCAGAAGGAAGACCACTGGGCCAAAGTTGTCCGGAACGGCGCGTTTAAGCTAGAAAATAAGATGATGTGAAAATTGGAGCTCATTTGCAAATTCTGGAACCAGAACAGCAAATCCGGACGATAGAAAATATGCGAGTTTTCTCCGTTTTAAAGCTTCTATGGTTTTTGATGTATGAAGTATGTAATGTTATGATTTTTATATATATAAAGTTATGATTTTTAATTACATAAAGTTATGATTTTAGTTATGTAAAAATATCATTTTTAGTTAGTTAAAAATAGGATTTTTATCGTAGGAAGGAAATACTTTTTGGCAAGATTAAAAATATGATTTTTAACTAGTGTATGGCATGGAAATATTTTTAGAAAGATAAAAATATGATTTTTAGATTATATATGTTATTTATAAAATGGTCATACAAAGAAATAATTATTAGTTGGCTAAAAATCCAATTTTTATATATGTAGTAGCGATATAAAATGTGATTTTTATAATGTAAACATCGTGTTAAAAATATGATTTTTACTTTGGTAGTAGCGTTATAAAAATATGATTTTTATGTACATGTAGCGACATTAGAAATATGATTTTTGTATATGTAGAGTATTAAAAATATAATTTTTAGCGAAGTAAAAATATAATTTTTAGAACTGAAATAAAAATGCGATTTTTACTATAAACAGCGGAAAAAGATCGCATTGGAATTTTGGGCAAATCCGAACCATTCAGAAATAAAGAATGGCGGAGTGGAACCCAAGGTGAGAACTCCTCACTATAATTTTCTTATACAGTTATTTATTTTATAACTACATATATGAATTGTTCCCCGTCGTCTACAGACCATGGACAACTTGTTTGATTGTTTGGTTTGGTTGATTTGATTATTTGGTTGAATTTGGTTGTTTGGGTGAAATGAATTGATTAGAATTGTTATGTTTGTGTGGCACGAGCCAACATCAAGAGACGGGTAATGCTAGACATTACCCGATTTCGATATCGCGCCGTTATGCCGCCAAAATTTTCTAAAATATGTTAGAACAATAAAAATATCATTTTTATTGTATAAATGAACTGAATAGAATATTCATATGTTGAATAAAATATTTTATAGTTAA
Organism: Allium sativum; assembly: GCA_030737875.1. Taxonomy (NCBI): domain Eukaryota; kingdom Viridiplantae; phylum Streptophyta; class Magnoliopsida; order Asparagales; family Amaryllidaceae; genus Allium; species Allium sativum. Next base: position 10,180,757 of record CM060912.1, read on the forward strand.
AAATATAATTTTTAACATGTATATGAATAAAATAAATATTCATTTGCAAATCTGACGATTTGTTTATGAACACCCATTTTACTGATATGGACTGGGCGATAAATTTTGCACATCGCCCAACAACACAAATATAATTCATTATTTGTTGATTGAAACTCCACACGGGTGTTGGGATGATATTTGACGTACACTAATCCCAACTGTTTAGTTGTATGTCAATCGATAGGTTGACAAACTGTTGTAAGCGTTAAATATTTATATTTAATGCTTTTACAGTGTATAATGCACTCTGGATGATGGATGATTATTTATCACTGTTGTTGTATACATGTACTATATGAAATCCATATAATCAAATTATATGGTAGTTGACTGTGTCCGATTCCAGTTCAGAAAGAATGAATATTTTCAAATAACGAATATTTCAAATAATATTCAGTAAAAAAATCAAAATATGATTTTGATGACGGATTTGGGATGGACACGAATATATTTAAATATATAAAGCTATGTTGATTAGATTAACGCCATTTTGACGTGAACGATATTTATATCGATTTTATTCATTTTTATAATGAATATCGGAAATGATTTGATTTCAAAATCTTATGTTTTGAAAATATTATCATTTATATATCGATGATATAGAATATTCAATTTTGATTAAAATTGAATATGAAGTTGAAATCGTTTTGAAAACAAATTTAAAATGATTTATAAAATACGTTTTAAAAGGAAATCGATGAAATATATATTATGTATATTATATATATAATATAGTGGCCTGAATAGAATGCGCCACGCTGCAGCAGTTCGCGAATTTCGACCATTGAATTCGAATGGACATTACGGGAGATCCGATTGTCGGATTCTCCTAATACTGGAACCGTTGGGTTCGTATCGAAAAGAGCTTTCTAACGAATATTAGAAATTAGAAATCTAACGGTTGGATTTGGAATTATGTCCAAATCAAATTTAGAAAAGGTCGTTGTAAGTGCAGTTCGATGGTCGTTTATGGAAATCGACTATACAACCTTGATAAAATTATTAAAAATATCAATAATTATTTTAAAATCATAAGAAATGATTTGGAAAGAATTGGGATGGAAAAATCTATATTTGAAAAGATAAAAATACGTTTTTATTGAAATGAACTAGTTATTAACTAGATATGAAATCCAATAATTTTTAAATAAATAAATTGGATTTGAAATGGTTTTAAAAAATAACCAGAATTTCCAATCTATGAATTGGAATGGATTTGAATTAAAATTATCTTCGGAATATTTTGATATTGGATTCCATGATCATACAGACAATGTAGAGGAATTTGGAAGATATATTTATCATTATTCTAATACGATATTTGTTGGTTTTTGAATTTGATATTGAATATAAGCGGATATATTTTCTATTCAGAGCCTTGTATTTAATATCAAATTAGATTTTGGGTTTGTCGTGGACTGTGTTTTAAATGACACCGTTCTTAAACCTAGTATGAAAAGAATAAATCTTTTAATTAAGATTATTGGAGTTTCCAGTTAATTAACATTTAATTGGAATAAAATGGAGTGTGAATTGGGTTTATCGTGAGCTGTATTTTAACGACATTCGTTCTTTAACCCGATTTACAGTGAAATGTGATTTGGAATTTATAAATCTTTTGTTAAGATTTAAAGGAGATTTTCCAAAGTAAAGTTATCCAATTTAACATATTAGATTGGAATTGAATGGAATTCAATTTGGTAATAATTGAAGTGAGCTTCTGTGGAGGAGGACTGTTAATATATATGGAATTTAAAAGGCTTTGCCATTATTCCCTTTATATTATCGGTTGGATATGGAAGTTCATATCGGTTATATATATTGATTTGTTTTCCGTGAACATTCCATTGTTAATGGAATGTGATTTTGGGTTTATCGCGAGTTGTGTTTTAAATAACATTAGTTCTTTAACCCAGTTAAAGATAAGATTTATTTCTTAACTTTGAATAATCATTAAGTAATGATTTTTGGAAATTAAAACTGAATTAGAGTTTTAATGAATCTTTAAATAGATTGAAAGGTGAATTTGATAACTAAAATTGTCAAATTCAAGAAATGATCGAGAATGGAGTACCACCAGTTTTACTCCAAGCGATAGTTAAATCGTTAATTAGATTGAAATGTGAAATGGTAATTGAATTTACTGATAAGACCGTGGTGTTAGATATGAAGTATTACCAGTTTTGCTACATGGGATGAATAGGTTGGGATTGGGAAATTAAACAAACGATTACTTCGGTAAGGATCGCTAATCCCGATTAGATTGGAGAAACCATAATTTGGTTTGAATTGAAATCCAAAAGAAGATTAAATAATAAATTTAAAGAGTTTATCTTTGATAAAATTAATGGGAACCTTTCCCAGAGTATAAGAATATTTGAATAAAGGAATATTCTGAATTGGAATGAGGCATATATTGTATTTTTATAACAATTGTTTATTATATACGTGAGTTGTTCAGAAAGACCGGGTTTATCCCATTCTGAATAACCGATTTGACGATATCTCTAGGATGAAGACGGTGGTCGAAGACCGGAGGTCTTCACATCGTTTGGATGATTATAGATGTCTTGATTGGGCTATACACCCAAGACAAGGTAATAAGTGGTGATCGTCCAGACGTACATGGAGATCAATCAGATATGCGAGGACTACTCTCCTGTATTGGACATACGGGACGAGGAAACAGGTGCCTCTGGTTTCGTTCTGACCCAGAACGAACTTGTAAATGGATATGTGTCTGACATCAGATTTCAGTCTGTGTGATTGATAGACATCGGTTGCATAGCGTGAATTGCCTGTGTGGCATACTGAGATGCAAATGATCAAGGTTTCTGTTGAAAAGCAGAGTCTTGTGGTTGATGATCAAAGCAGGGCTTTAATATAGTGTAGCTTTGTGTAGCGTTAATTCGCGAGCCTCACACCCTGGTGTGAACCAGAAACGGAAGAGGACATCAGGGAGGTCATGTGTAACAACCCGTATTTTCAATAACCTGTTACAACAGAAATCGAGGCAGAATTTAATTTATAAATCTGAATCAAGGGAAACAGGCTATGCCATTGCGTTCGTCTCGGAAAAATACGCGAAATAGAGTCCGAGTTTTCGAAAATCGGAGTCCGTATGACCCGATTAAGAACCAACTAAGTTTTCAGAAAATTCCTAAGTAAAAACAGATTTCGAATTCAAATCAAAAATTTGGAATTGGGCCAGTTTGGGCTAGGCGGGAAAAATTCCCGCCACAGTACCCAAGTCGCAGCCCTGTCGACTTGGGTGTCGACTGGGTCTGACCAGGTCGACAGCCCTGTCGACTTGGCTGTCGACTTGGCTCAGACGCCCAGTTCTGCCTGGTGCACCAGTTTGGGTTTGTGTTGAGCTTGAGGGCCAGATTCGATTTGGAGGGTTGAGATGAGAACTAGGGTTTAATCCTATGGTTTAAATCACTAGCCTAATCTATAAATAAGACCCTAACCTACCCTAAATCATCATTAATCTATCCTACAACTAAACTATGGCAAAATCAATCCTCTCATGGCCTCCACCCTCTTCATAAATTCCTAAATCAATTTTCAAGAAATTTCCATGCATACAAGTGTATTTAGGCTTGTATGATCCTCTTTAGCTTGCATTAAAGTCTTGTTTCTCTATTGGCATCATAAAGGAGGAGTCTTGATCAAGTTTTCTTGCATTTTTGGGGTTTAATTAGTTGCATAAGGGGTTTCTTACATTTGCTATACTCATTTGAGTCGTCATAGCATTGTAAGCCTATTTCTACTCTTGTATTTTAACTATGAAGTTAATATGTTATGTTTTCAAGTTGAGTTTGGGGTTAATCATGATATGTGCCTTGATCTTATGATTTTATGCATAAGCTTACTCTATGCATGTTAGTAAAGTCGTTACCTTGGCTTAATGCATAGAAAGATATGATCTTTGGTTGGAAATGTTGCATAATGCAACTTTGAAACTCTCATAACCCTTATGCATATAATGTTATATGCATGTTACTAGTCCTTATCTCATGCTATCTATGGCCATGTTCCACCTATTTGCCAAGTTTGATGTTATGCATGCATATGAACCTTATGCAAGTTGAAACCATGTTATGCATGCATATGAACACTATGCAAGTTAAAATGATGTTATGCATGCATATGAACCTTATGCAAGTTGAAACCATGTTATGCATGCATATGAACACTATGCAAGTTAAAATGATGTTATGCATGCTTATGAATATTTTGCAAGTTGATAACATGATATGCAAGTTTATGATCACATCTTTGTCTCATATGCCACCATGTTTAACTTGTGGCTCCAACCCCTTTTTGTCATGATTATGCCAAGTTCCCTCTTTCTATCCTTTAGGCGCTATTGCGATATGTAAGCGATGGGATTGCGTTTGGGGTTGGGTAAACTTAAAAGACATAAAAACATAAGCTTGGGAATTTACCTATTAAGTTAGGTCTACCCATTGGGAATTTACCTATTAAGTTAGGTCTACCCAATTGCTTGAAAACTTGTAATGTGATGGACATGACACTTAGAAAACATGAGAATGGCCAACTCGAGGTTGGGTTGAGCTTGTAGCATAAACCTACCCGGAACCGACCGGCTTAACTAGTGGCTACAAGCAATAGGACCCAATGTGAGTAGTTGGTCATGTTGCACGTGAAACCCGAGGTTAGACTAAGTTGTGGTGTAAACCTACCCGGACCCGCCCGGCCTAACTAGTAACCACAACAAGGTCTAATGTGAGAGGTTGGGTGCATTAAATTAATTAATGCCACATGGTAGGGTTAAGTCATGGACCGCTTGAATACTTAACCAATTTAACACGATGGGTTGGTAGGGTTAAGTCATGAACCTTGGGTACACTTAACCAACTTGGTACTTGGATGAGTTTGGTTAACCACATTTAACCCATGAACGAAACCCTAGTTACGTGGTCCTTTGCACCAGTAACCCTCTTAGTTGTATCATGATACCCTAGGGACTAGGCTAGGGTGGGGCACGATTACTGGGATGACATGTAAGCGACCAAGACGACGGCTGTGTAGGTGCGCCGGTGTAGGTTCAGGCGGGCCATGGTCGTGCACATGGTCCGGAGTTGAAAAAGCAGGCACGGGCACCAGTAGATTTAAACTGTGCGTGCTTGGTTTGTGTCAGTGGTTGACACCCTAGGACTTGATACACCCTAGGGTGGACCTAGCACAGTTTAGCTACACTTCGTAGTTGGGCCGTAAGACACCGACACTTGATGAGTTAGGCTTTAGGGAGCCGATCGACTAGACCGTGCTAGTTGGACCTTGATTTAGGTCATTCATGATGTTGGGCCAAAATTGGGCCTGGGGGATCACTCCTTGTTTACACTTGACATGACTTGTGAAACTAGTACACTTGGTGCAAAGCTCAATCTTGTATATGCGGTGCCACACTTGATCTATCTTGTTGACTTATTACCATGCCAGTTATCATCCTATGACTCATCCTTGTTTACATATACAGTTAACTTTATTAGTTGTTGTACAATAGTAGGTAGGACTTACCAGTCTTTTGACTGACCCATTTTCTTTCGCCTCTTTTCTTTCGTTTCCCCCCCTCCAGGTTTACAGGGCGGGAATACCAGTAGTTAGCTTGGATCTTAGCTGCTTTTCTTGGATAGCTCATGTATGCTTTGGACTTGAGCTCGCTATGGTTTTCTACCTTGGGGATAGCTACTTTATGTTTTCCTTTCCAGTTTCCAGTTTTATGTTTCTAGACTTTGTTTATGGAAAATAATGATCAAGTACTGTATTGTAACTTAACTTATGGTTTTGATATGCTAGTTTTTATCCGCTGCTATATTTACTCTGTTTTTACTTATATGTTCTGTCTTGTGATATCTGCATGCATGTTTACCTTGTTTAAACGCCCCTCCAAAGTCAGTGCCCTTGCAAGAGTGGCACTGGCAGAGGTGGGGTGTTACATTTGGTATTATAGCATAAGGTTTACGAGATTGGAGCAAAAAGGGTTTTAAAGTTACTTTTAAAAGCTATTTTCAAAACCAATTAAGTGTTTTCCAAAGAAAAGTCTAGTTTATTTTGAAAGGCTATCCCCCAAGAGCCATAAGCACTATCCTTCGTTTCCTCGTTCTAAATCTATCTTTTCCTTTTTCAGCATGGTCGATCTCAATCTTCCTGAGGGAGTCACCATTCTCGAATGGTTCCGGAGATACTTGGAAGCTAGGGCCAATAATGCAGGTCCAGCAACCACTCCCACTATCACTGAGGTTCCGCCCCCTCCTCCTCCTCCTCAGCAACCACAAGCCGATTTCGCCAAGGTTTGTAAGGACTTCAAGGCCATGGGTGGCAAAAAAATTATTGGGACAGAGACTTTTGTGGAAGCAAGAAATTGGTTGAAGGAGACCGAAGATCTCTTTGCCATCTTTGATATAGAGGACCGTAGAAAGGTTCTGTTGGCGGTTTGGCTACTAAAGGAGGAAGCTGCTTATTGGTGGGAGGTCACCAACGCTACTAGGCCCGTAGAAACCTGGGCCGACTTTAGGGCAAGGTTTGGGCTTAAGTTTCTATCATCTGCAGAGGCAAATTTGCAACTAGAGAAGTTCATAGCTTTGAAGCAAGGAGACATGACAGTGAGAGAGTATGTGAATAAGTTCAACCAGCTCGCCCGATTCGGTTTGGACATGGTCAATACTCCCGAGAAGAAGGCTCTACGTTTTGCACGAGGGTTAAATGAGCCATTACAAGGTCTAGCCATGTCACACATACCCATGGGGGCCACTTTCGAGAGCCTGGTAGACATGGCATTGCTGCAGGGAGAGGATAAGAATGGGAAGAAAGAAGTCAAGCCCAATGAGACTCAGCCTAAGAAGACAGACTCCAAGTGGGGAGGGAATCAGAGTAATTAGAACAACAAGAACAACAAGAACAACAAGGGCAACAAGAACAAGGCAAAGGACCCAAGAAAGTGCAACTTCTGTGGGATTGTTGGGCACATAGCCAAGGACTGTAGGAAGAAGAGAATGAAATTGGGTGGGTGCTTTCATTGTGGAGAGACGGGACATTTTAGCAAGGATTGCCCTAAGAAGCAGGGGCATGGACAAACTCAACGTGCAGGTTCATCCGGAGGGCAAGTGCATGCTCTCAACGTCGCTCCAGTTCAGGATCGAGGTAGCATTTCTGTAGAAAGTCTTGTTTATATTTCTGATTATCCTGTTCGCACCTTATTCGATTCTGGCGCATCGCATAGTTTTATTTCTTCTGACATTGTTGAGAGTTTGCACCTAAGTACTAGCTTAGTTGAGGATCCCGTTTGTGTTTCAAATCCGATTGGGGGTTCAGCCCATTTATCTATGATCTTTATGGATTTGAGGATTTCTATCTTGACCATAGAATTCTCGTGTGATGCTTATGTTCTCGGGTTCACGGGATACGGGTTGATCTTGGGCATGGATTGGTTATCCCGCTATGGAGCCATTCTCGATTGTGAGCATAGGGTGGTGAGACTCATGACTCGCCTTGGTAATACCCTAGAGATTTCTTGCAACCCACTAGATCCCGTCATGCTATGTTATCTTGAATCTCTCGACTCGTCTATCGATGATCTGCAATCTGTAAGGGTGGTTCGAGAGTACCCTGATGTTTTTGAAGAAGTTAAGGGGTTACCCCCTAAGCGAGAGATAGATTTCCGCATTTATCTGGTTGATAACGCTAAGCCAGTCTCCTTACCAGTTAGGCACATGGCCCCGCGTGAAAGGAGAGAGCTCAGTAAGCAAATCAATGAGCTACTTGAGAAGAATTTTATTAGGAGAAGCATTTCCGAATGGGGTGCTCCTGTGGTGTTCGCTACTAAGGTGGACGGCTCGCTTCGTCTATGTGTTGATTATCGAGAGTTGAACAAGCTGACCAAGAAGAATAGGCATACATTACCAAGGATAGATGACCTCTTCGACCAGCTTGTTGGTGCTTCTGTTTTCTCTCAGCTTGATCTTGCTACTGGATTCCATCAGCTCAGGGTAGCTGAAGACAGTATAGACAAGAATGCGTTCAGGACTCTAGATGGATTCTTCGAATGGCTTGTCATGCCATTCGGCTTGACTAATGCACCCGCATATTTCGTGGACTTGATGAGTAGGGTGTTCAGGGAGTTCTTGAACAAGTTTGTCGTGGTCTTCGTGGATGATATTCTGATCTTCTCAAAAGACGAGGAAGAGCATGTTAGACATCTCAGGGAAGTGATGGATACACTTAGAGCCCATCAGTTGAAAGCCAAGTTCTCCAAATGCCATTTTTGGAGAAAGGAAGTCCGGTTTCTTGGGCACATAGTTTCTAAGCAGGGTATAGCTGTGGATCCCGGGAAAGTGGTTGCAGTTCAAGACTGGAAGACTCCTAGGAATGCAACCGAAGTGCGAAGCTTTCTCGGTCTGGCAGGCTATTATAGGAAGTTCATTAGAGACTTCGCTAAGATTTCAGCCCCCCTCACTAGATTGACGAAGAAGAACTTAGTCTTTGCATGGGACTTAGAGTGTGAGCTCGCTTTTCAAAGGCTCAAAAGGGCCCTTACCACAGCTCCAGTTTTGGCATTACCCGATGGCGGTAAGATGTTTACCGTGTATACCGACGCATGTGGCACGGGGTTAGGCGCTGTTCTAATGCAGGTGGGAAGAGTGATATGTTATGGGGGTAGGCAACTTAAAGTTCATGAGAAGAACTACCCCACTCATGACTTGGAGTTGGCGGCGATTGTCTTTGCACTCAAGTCCTGGCGCCACTATCTTTTAGGCGAAAGGTTTGAGTTGTATACTGATCACAAATCACTCAAGTATCTCTTCTCGCAAAAAGATCTGAATCTTAGGCAGCAAAGGTGGATGGAATTCTTGGCATCATATGACTTCGAGATAGCTTATACCCCTGGCAAGGGTAATGCTGTGGCTGATGCACTAAGCAGAAAGAGGTTGACCCTAAGTCCTCTATTCGTTGAGATGAAGAATTTAGAGTATGTGGCAACCTTTGATTTCTCTTTGGCAATTGAGTCGATGACCGGTTCTTTAGCATCTCTGGAACTCAGACCTACCCTTCTTGATCAAGTTGGGGCTTCGCAGAAAGAAGATCCTCAGATAGTTGAGATTATGGATAAGCTGATTCGAGGAGAGACGTCTAGTCATCTCGCTCGATATTCTATTGATGACAAGGGTTGGCTGAGGAAAGATGGGAGGTTATGTGTTCCAGTGGTAGAAGATCTAGTAAGAAAAGTTCTTGAGGAAGCGCATCGCTCTAAGTTGACTATACATCCAGGCGGAGATAAGATGTATAAAGATATGAAGCGTATTTTCTTTTGGCCTGGGATGAAGAAGGATGTGGCAGAATTTGTTTCTAGATGTATCATTTGCCAGCAAGTTAAGGCCGAGTCGAAGAAGCCCGGTGGGCTATTGCATCCTCTAGACGTTCCGCTTTGGAAGTGGGAGAGTATTTCCATGGATTTTATTGATGGTCTACCAAGGTCAAGGAAAGGGAATACGAGCATTTGGGTTATTGTGGACAGACTTACGAAGAGTGCTCATTTCATTCCGGTAAAGAGCAAGAGGACCGCATCTTGGCTAGCGTCTGTATATCTTCGTCAGATTGTGAGACTTCATGGAGTCCCTTCTAGCATAGTCAGTGACCGTGACCCAATCTTTACAAGTCAGTTCTGGAATAGCTTCCAAGAAGCCATGGGCACGATGTTGGATCTAAGTACTGCTTATCACCCACAGACGGACGGTCAAACCGAAAGGGTGAATAGGGTACTCGAGGATCTGTTAAGGCTTTGTATTCTGGATTTTGGTGGTACTTGGGAAGACCATCTTCCTCTTGTTGAGTTTGCATATAATAACAGTTATCAGGCAAGCATAGGGATGGCACCATTTGAAGCTTTATATGGGAGGCCGTGCAAGTCCCCTACATGTTGGTGGGAGACTACAGATAAGCTTATACTTGGGCCTGATATGATCAGAGATGCATCCGAGAAGATCGAGTTGATTCGAAGACGGATGAAAGCGGCCCAAGACCGACAGAAATCCTATGCTGATAAGCGAAGATCTGATTTGGAGTTTGATATTGGAGATATGGTTTTCGTGAAGGTTTCTCCTTTGCGGAATGTGGTCCGATTTGGAGCCGTTGGGAAGTTAGCACCGAGATTTGTTGGACCCTTCCCTATTATAGAGAGGATCGGGCAGATGGCTTATAGAGTGAAATTGCCCGAGAAGCTTGCCGGAGTACACGATGTTTTTCATGTCTCGCATCTCCGAAAGTGTTTACATGAGTCAGCAGAGGTTGTTGAACCAAGTGTTCTGGAAGATGTGGAAGTGGAGAAAGAAGCTACTTTGAGGAGAGCTCCGATTCGTATCTTGGAGACGGAGACCAAGAAGCTAAGGAATCGAGAGGTCAAGTTGGTGAAGGTTCAATGGGGTGAAGCCGAAGAAGACGCAACTTGGGAAACCGAGGAGAAGATGCGTGGGCTTTATCCATTCCTTTTTGAGGGTACACTCTCAATCTCCTTTCTTTGTTAGCATATCTTTCTCTTTGCTATCCATGTTTGTCTAGTTATCGTGCTAATCTTGTCGTGAGAACCTTAGGTAGAAACCCTTTGGATGAAACATGTGTTTGAAACATGTTATACTTGATGGTTGCAAGTGGCTGCGAGTGGTTGCAAGTGGTTACTCGTGGATGCATTATACACGATTAGGCACTAGATCGGCTCACACACTCCTCATATTGCATATGCATGAGTGTTTATGCTTATTCATGGATGAAAATTTTTGTGTTATCACATGGATGTTGCATATGGATGTATGTGATGTGCACACATATAGGTGTTATACATTATGTTAGGAATTGCATACATATGGATTCATTTCACTAACATAATCTGCATTGATGATATTTTCATTAGATAAGTACATATACACACACATTTGCATATGTTCATGCAGCATTTAGAATCTTCTAAGGACAATGATTGCTCGTGGATGATGTTTTGAGTAGATGGATGTTGGATGGTAGGATACGTTCTTCCTAACTTGAGAATTTCGGGGACGAAATCCTTTAAGGAGGGGAGAATGTAACAACCCGTATTTTCAATAACCTGTTACAACAGAAATCGAGGCAGAATTTAATATATAAATCTGAATCAAGGGAAACGGGCTATGCCATTGCGTTCGTCTCGGAAAAATACGCGAAATAGAGTCCGAGTTTTCGAAAATCGGAGTCCGTATGACCCGATTAAGGCCCAACCAAGTTTTCAAAAAATTCCTAAGTAAAAACAGATTTCGAATTCAAATCAAAAATTTGGAATTGGGCCAGTTTGGGCCAGGCGGGAAAAATTCCCGCCACAGTACCCAAGTCGACAGCCCTGTCGACTTGGGTGTCACTGGGTCTGACCAGGTCGACAGCCCTGTCGACTTGGCTGTCGACTTGGCTCAGACGCCCAGTTCTGCCTGGTGCACCAGTTTGGGTTTGTGTTGAGCTTGGGGGCCAGATTCGATTTGGAGGGTTGAGATGAGAACTAGGGTTTAATCCTGTGGTCTAAATCACTAGCCTAATCTATAAATAAGACCCTAACTTACCCTAAATCATCATTAATCTATCCTACAACTAAACTATGGCAAAATCAATCCTCTCATGGCCTCCACCCTCTTCATAAATTCCTAAATCAATTTTCAAGAAATTTCCATGCATACAAGTGTATTTAGGCTTGTATGATCATCTTTAGCTTGCATTAAAGTCTTGTTTCTCTATTGGCATCATAAAGGAGGAGTCTTGATCAAGTTTTCTTGCATTTTTGGGGTTTAATTAGTTGCATAAGGGGTTTCTTACATTTGCTATACTCATTTGAGTCGTCATAGCATTGTAAGCCTATTTCTACTCTTGTATTTTAACTATGAAGTTAATATGTTATGTTTTCAAGTTGAGTTTGGGGTTAATCATGATATGTGCCTTGATCTTATGATTTTATGCATAAGCTTACTCTATGCATGTTAGTAAAGTCGTTACCTTGGCTTTATGCATAGAAAGATATGATCTTTGGTTGGAAGTGTTGCATAATGCAACTTTGAAACTCTCATAACCCTTATGCATATAATGTTATATGCATGTTACTAGTCCTTATCTCATGCTATCTATGGCCATGTTCCACCTATTTGCCAAGTTTGATGTTATGCATGCATATGAACCTTATGCAAGTTGAAACCATGTTATGCATGCATATGAACACTATGCAAGTTAAAATGATGTAATGGATGCATATGAACCTTATGCAAGTTGAAACCATGTTATGCATGCATATGAACACTATGCAAGTTAAAATGATGTTATGCATGCTTATGAATATTTTGCAAGTTGATAACATGATATGCAAGTTTATGATCACATCTTTGTCTCATATGCCACCATGTTTAACTTGTGGCTCCAACCCCTTTTTGTCATGATTATGCCAAGTTCCCTCTTTCTATCCTTTAGGCGCTATTGCGATATGTAAGCGATGGGATTGCGTTTGGGGTTGGGTAAACTTAAAAGACATAAAAACATAAGCTTGGGAATTTACCTATTAAGTTAGGTCTACCCATTGGGAATTTACCTATTAAGTTAGGTCTACCCAAATGCTTGAAAACTTGTAATGTGATGGACATGACACTTAGAAAACATGAGAATGGCCAACTCGAGGTTGGGTTGAGCTTGTAGCATAAACCTACCCGGAACCGACCGGCTTAACTAGTGGCTACAAGCAATAGGACCCAATGTGAGTAGTTGGTCATGTTGCACGTGAAACCCGAGGTTAGACTAAGTTGTGGTGTAAACCTACCCGGACCCGCCCGGCCTAACTAGTAACCACAACAAGGTCTAATGTGAGAGGTTGGGTGCATTAAATTAATTAATGCCACATGGTAGGGTTAAGTCATGGACCGCTTGAATACTTAACCAATTTAACACGATGGGTTGGTAGGGTTAAGTCATGAACCTTGGGTACACTTAACCAACTTGGTACTTGGATGAGTTGGGTTAACCATATTTAACCCATGAAGGAAACCCTAGTTACGTGGTCCTTTGCACCAGTAACCCTCTTAGTTGTATCATGATACCCTAGGGACTAGGCTAGGGTGGGGCACGATTACTGGGATGACATGTAAGCGACCAAGACGACGGCTGTGTAGGTGCGCCGGTGTAGGTTCAGGCGGGCCATGGTCGTGCACATGGTCCGGAGTTGAAAAAGCAGGCACGGGCACCAGTAGATTTAAACTGTGCGTGCTTGGTTTGTGTTAGTGGTTGACACCCTAGGACTTGATACACCCTAGGATGGACCTAGCACAGTTTAGCTACACTTCGTAGTTGGGCCGTAAGACACCGACACTTGACGAGTTAGGCTTTAGGGAGCCGATCGACTAGACCGTGCTAGTTGGACCTTGATTTAGGTCATTCATGATGTTGGGCCAAAATTGGGCCTGGGGGATCACTCCTTGTTTACACTTGACATGACTTGTGAAACTAGTACACTTGGTGCAAACCTCAATCTTGTATATGCGGTGCCACACTTGATCTATCTTGTTGACTTTTTACCATGCCAGTTATCATCCTATGACTCATCCTTGTTTACATATACAGTTAACTTTATTAGTTGTTGTACAATAGTAGGTAGGACTTACCAGTCTTTTGACTGACCCATTTTCTTTCGCCTCTTTTCTTTCGTTTCCCCCCCTCCAGGTTTACAGGGCGGGAATACCAGTACTTAGCTTGGATCTTAGCTGCTTTTCTTGGATAGCTCATGTATGCTTTGGACTTGAGCTCGCTATGGTTTTCTACCTTGGGGATAGCTACTTTATGTTTTCCTTTCCAGTTTCCAGTTTTATGTTTCTAGACTTTGTTTATGGAAAATAATGATCAAGTACTGTGTTGTAACTTAACTTATGGTTTTGATATGCTAGTTTTTATCCGCTGCTATATTTACTCTGTTTTTACTTATATGTTCTGTCTTGTGATATCTGCATGCATGTTTACCTTGTTTAAACGCCCCTCCAAAGTCAGTGCCCTTGCAAGAGTGGCACTGGCGGAGGTGGGGTGTTACATCATGCGTTTCCTTCTAGCTAGGAGTGATGTCAAGTTTTTACTTGCCCTGACATTTTACTTATGTGGATGATGGATTGCGAGGCGCCTCGGTTATTTCGGTCTCTACAGAGCCGATGGATGGTTTTTTTACAGACCAGATTGACGCCCCATAGGGTAGGGAAACATAGTGTTCAGGCATTTTAATCCACATCGAGTGGACTGGCCCTGACGAACCAAAGGCTTGTCTGTGTGCTTGCCTGAGACACGGGCTAGAGAATCTCGAAGCGGTAAGGACGATCCCTTGCCTTGGTTCTCAGATGGAAATCCAACTTCCAATACGACATTTTTCGGTTTTGATTGTAGTGCCTAGTATGGCGACATAGTGGGATGGGGCATCATGCAGTCTATGATTGATACATTTATATTTGAAATTGTTTTGAAATAATACACTTATAGTAATAGTAAAATATGAAATTTCGTGTACCAAACATTTTTGGCTATTATAAGGTAAAAACACTATCCTCCGGCTTGCATTGCATTGTGTGATGGGACCTGAGTCTTATAATAGCTTCATTGTTCTTTATTTAGCATTGCGCTGTTTGTTTTATGCACTGGTTTTCTTGGGGGTAAACCCGTTCCGTGTTATACGACGTGGCCCTTGATTTACCTAACTTTAAAATCAAATTAATAACTGTTTTAGTTCTCACACTAGTCACATGACTGAGCCGGAGTTTATTGTTTTAGCCTAAACTCTGGGTGCCCCTATTTTCTACACAGGCAGCTAGTAGTTTTGGTTTTGCAGATTTATATTCACAGGATCCTGGTTTATAGCTGGAATGATATTCAGAAAGCTCTATATCTATATATTCCTTTCAGTTGTGTTTTGTATTATTTTCCGCTGCGTTGTAAATTGCAAATCTCTGATATTTTTCTGATGTATAATATTTATTTATACTTTGTATATTCTTGTACTCTGATGTAAATTGTTGTAATAAGCAATGAAATGTTTTTCTGCTTGTGTTCTGATTCGTCTTGTTCTCAAAGCAATCCGGGCTTTCCTTCACGGGGAAGTTCTGGTCATTACACAATTTCTACCTAGGATTTATTGAACCAGCCCTTGCGAAACTCCGTCTTCAATTATCATCATCATATTTGATTCACAACGCTAATGCCATAAGGAGTGATTTTCGGATAATATATCTGATCCCGGCCTCTCCGTGTTGACAATGGAAATGGTCAAAATCTTTGATAATCGGTGATTTAACTAGTAAAGGAAAACATGTGTACAAACAACAATCGTATTCCCAAATGGAAATCTTACCAATCAATCATCATTTCAACATTTATTAATTCACCCATTTCTCGTTTCCATATATTCATCAAATCCTTATTTTCTAAAATTTGAAAATATACGTTATTAACTTTGGAAAACGTTTCCATTTCTGATTCATGCATCAATATCTTCCCACCTCTATCAGTCTCTAACTATAAACTAGTAAGATAACAAATTCCCAAGCATAAACCCCGAAGGCCGAAACCAACATCAGATCGATACCCAGAAAGCTATTCAACTTAAATAATTTCCAGTCAGTTTCTAATTTCAGTAATTCCATTTAAATTCCTAATTCAATCCCCAAATTCCCTTATGATATTTTATTTGCAAAATATTTAATTTAAATCAATATCATGTTACCCCGTGTGCGAAGCACGGGTCTAAACCTAGTCCTTGTATAATTCTCTTTTCATAATTCTATAAATTTCCCAAATAATTCTTTTTATAATTCTATTTGGTTTCCAAATACTTCCTTTTTAATATTCTGTTTATTTTCCCAGTATTCCCTTTTTATATTCTATTTGTTTTCCGAACATTCCTTTTATAATACTCTATTTATTTTATATAAACATTTTATTTGTTTTCCAAATAAATTCCTTTTTATAAAATCCATCGATTATATATAAATATCTTAATTTCAATATATACTTTGAAAATTCTCTTTGTACATTCTAGTATTTCTTATGGTATCCAAAACACCATATAATAAGGATCAATATCATACAAACACACATAACCAATAACATATTATATATCACATCAATTTCACAATATATGAAAAATAGTAAAATAAATGTTGAGGAATCCAGTTGAATCCCTCCAACCTGTTTTCCTGCATCCACGGATGTTAAACAATATAATTAACATCAACTTCATTTCAATATTAAATATTCTGATAAACAGAATCAACATTTGATTAACAATATATATAAATATATATCGTTGTCTATAATTTCAACCAATCAATCAGCAATTCAACAAAACAATCAACACACAACAACCAATCATCATTTATCAATACTAGATTATATTTATAAAAATATAAACTGTACAGAGTTAGTGAGATTTACTTACATTGGTCGGTTTATCGTTAAATAACGATAACCGTTGTTGATTCAGATCAGACAATTTATTTTGCTATAAATTGTAACGGACTCCAATTCACTCCTAGTCGGTTTCATTGTGTAGCCCACGTCCATACGATCCCAACAGATCTGGTTTTGTTCAGTTCTGATAATGTATGAGGTAGTTATGATTTTTTACAACATTTTATACACACTATGGACATTAATTAAAAAGCTAATTAAAAATGTTAACCATAATCACATCTCTAATCCACATCACCCATTTCCCATCGGCCTAGTTTCTCCAATCCATACCCACGCATACCCCCATTACTTCATCTTCCAAACAAAGGATTTCCACTCTCCAGATAATTACACACCCGACATTTTTCAAGACTTCAACATCCCATAACTTCACCATTCCCTCGCGAACACCAAAACCGATTACACCAAACTTCATTTCTTCCAAACCTCTATCTAGACATACTACAAACAACAAGCTCGATTGCTTCTTCCTCCTCGCGGTTTCTAGTGAGCCCGCATCACCAAGTTGAAAGATCAACAGTTTTTGAATTCTAAAAATTTCCAAATTATCGCAAAAGAAGCTACTCTCCTCAATAAACTCGAAGATAACACCCAAATAACAAATCGTTGCTCGAATATCATGATTCATGGAACCCTAGTTCACTGTTCCAAAATTCGAACAATGTATGATGGTATCGCACTTACTGAAACTGGTGCGGGAGCATAGATAAAGGTTTGAGGAATCCAAAAATATAACTTTCATGATTTGTAGATTCATATATGATTTGTTAGATTTATATGAAGATCAGGAAATTGGTTTGAGGAAGAAAAGGATGTCGGCTGCAACGTTTGACCAGAGAGAAAAATAGGTTAGGGTTTAGAATGAAATGGGATATTTATAGCATAAATTTTAATATTTTAAATATTGATTTTTAGTCCACCACTCTTTGTATTTATCATCTAAAAATTCGTATGATCACCTAACACATCCAAAAAACATGAAAATGGACATTCAACTAGAGTTTGACATTACGGACCCAAAGAAACTTGTTTCGTCAAATTCCGACTCCGTTTGCTCACACAGCGTATTTTTAATTGTCAAAATATCGAATGTTTTTCACAATAAAATCCCGTACGGCCACATACTGACTCCAAAAATCAAGGAAATTGAAATCTAGCAATAATTTAATATTTCGGTTCTAACAAAATTAGTTTCGTCGAAAATGGAGGTCATTTGCAAAAATAGCTATTTTTAAATCTCCAAATAAATCCATTTAAATATTAAATATATTTAAAAATAATTAAATTAAATATTTATAAATAAATATTATCGCATATATATTCACATAGAATATAATACAACTCCAAAATATTCCTATCTGAATTTAAAACTTGACATTTCAAATTCAGATCAAATCCGTATTCAATTTATATTAAAAATCCATTTATAATATAAAAAAATCGTTGTAAATTAAAAAGGAATTGCATAGCGACATTTCAAAAATTTGATTTGATCATAAATCAAAATCTACACGAAGAAATTCTGATTTTTCTCTTCCATTAGAAAGATATACTTCACCAGCTCCGAACGTTTCTCGTTTCACAGAAATCCGGCTTAAAACGGATTCTGTATATTCTTTTAAAGTTCGAATCGCCAAATTACGAACTGCCACGCCATTTCGAGCTCGATTATAATTATAATATAAATTATATGTTCAACTGACATTTATAAATAAATTCGTTAATATAAATCAAATTCTAAACTTAAATATATAATTTGAATTGTCCAATTCACACAATATTGTCAATTCACTATTTCCGACTATTTCGGAATTTAAATATATTATTCTATTATTTATATTAATTAAACATTCAATATTATTTAATTCTGGTCATTTTAAATTACCAAATCATCATTTAAATAAATTATCTATTATCCATTAAAAATACGGGTTATTGCATTCTTTCCCCCTTAAAATAATTTCGTCCTGGAAATTGCTTAGACAGAAAGTAAACCCTATTAACTGGGAAAAAATTATTTGTTTAATACTTTAACTTCAGTTTTAACTGAACCAATTTATTTTGGTTAAAATATTAATTCCTTTCAACTAACGAAATTTTTCCAAAATTCTGAAAATTTTCCAACAACCTAAATTTCTGAATTTTTTTTGCCAGCACCTCCTTTGTACCGGTCGATCGATACAACTACAACTCGCCTCTCTAGGCCTTCTCCAACCCAAACGAAAATCAAATAGCCAAGCAGCTTGCCATATTGGCTCATAAAAATCTCATACCCATATGAAATATAAACTTGTACCTTTTTGTCGGGCGTATCATTATGTCATTCCCATCTGTTACCGATTCTGCTTATATCAATGTATCCGTTCCAATTGATCACCAATCAATTTATTCTCAACTAATTATTCGCTTATATGCAAACCATAATATCATTTCAAACTCGAGTTCCATCCTCGATTCCAAACTCTTAACATACCAATTCAACAAAATTCCAGATTCCTATCTCACTATCCAATTTTTATTCTATATCTTATTTTCCGATTTGCTTTCACAAATTCTAATTTAATTTGTTTTCAAATCAAACAATCCTGGGGGTTTTAAATAGTTTACCATATCAAAAATCAAACTTCCCTTTTAGGATTCAAAATAACTTTTTTTTCAAAACAATTTGAAATCAATAACTTTGGTAGTAATCCGTCACTTAGAAACTCGAAATTGAACACCGATGATGTCTGGATCATCATCAGAATTATTTTCCAGCGACTGAAGTGAGTTCAATACTATATCACTTTCAAAAGCATTTCCAAACAATTCTATTTTGAAATACATTTCAAAATATTATTCACAATGCTTGTGAAACAATTTAAAATCTCCTAAGATTTTAAAATTCTCATATATTTAATTCAAATTCATTTATAAACACTTATCCGACTATTAGAAATTTTAATTCCAAATTCTGATTTTAATTTCAGATTTAATTCATTTCATTTTATATATTATATTTATATGAATTTTGATTGGTTATTTACATAACCATTTCAATTATAACCTTATCTGATTATTATAACAACCAACACATCAAATATACTATAATATTTCCAATATCTATACTTTAATTTATATCAGAATATAATTTGGGTAAAATATATTTTATTTACCCTCTTTCCAAAACATACCATGTCGGTTCATCGTATTCAAGCGTTTAGAAACTCCTACCCATACAGTGGATCAAACTGATCGACCAGAACTCATAATAAACTCAACCAATAAATCTTCACAATATAAAACAATTTTTTTATAAAGTCTACAAATATGTTCTCTTGTATATATACACTGAAACTAAATCTAAGGTATTGCTAACCCTATCTCTACTGAGTTCCGCCATAGAGCCAAGGTAATTCACTTAACCTTCGGCTCTGATACCACAGCAACGACCCGGGTTTTTGCGACCTTGGTTATCGACATAAACTCAATGTCGACTATCCAAGCATCAGAAATAACAGATAGTTAATAGAAAGAACTCAGAGGGTGAAAATAGATAAGATAGAAAAATT
Organism: Allium sativum; assembly: GCA_030737875.1. Taxonomy (NCBI): domain Eukaryota; kingdom Viridiplantae; phylum Streptophyta; class Magnoliopsida; order Asparagales; family Amaryllidaceae; genus Allium; species Allium sativum. Next base: position 10,200,871 of record CM060912.1, read on the forward strand.
AGAATAGAAGAAGAAGAAGATCACAACAAAAAATCAGACTAACACGAATCTCACAGCGGAACGAATAAAATATAACATAATTTTGAAATAAAACCAGTATATGTATACAATAACATTTATCAGAGTACAACACTTACAACACAGCAGAAATAAACAATTGCTATAAAATCCTGAAGCCTCCTGCTCCAAGCTCTTTGTATCTGCAAAATCCCGACTACTTGATTGCCCGTACAAATTTGGGCACCCAAAAGTTTAGGGAAAACAAAACAAAATAAACTTCGGGTCAGTCATGGGACTGGTATGAGTAAACAATTTAAAACAGTTTGAGAAAATAAACGATATCTCATAAGACCATGCGGTATAACACAGAACGAATTTTTCCCTTATGAGAATCCAAAACACTTGGTCCAACATTCAAAAACCTTTTGAAAGGAACGATAATCTTTATATCACTCATTTGATATTATAATAATGTCCATCGACCACAATATAATAATCATCTAGTAGAACGCTTTCCTCTCACGTTCCACATTCATAACACACGATCAAAAACAGTGGGCGCTAATTGGTTAATGAATTCCAACTGGCAAGGTATGGGACCACCTTCCGACAGTGTATCTGTAGAGATGAATACACTGGGTTCAACAAGAACAGCTTGTAACCCAGGCTAAACATGACCGGTCACTCATTTCGCTTGAGTGTACCGAATGTATTATCACCAACAGTTGGGATCAGCAACCATTTCCCGAAAGGGACAACATCAAAATAGATTATAGAAGTAAATGAAATTTCTCTAGATCAGGTGACAATACACCCTAATTGGCAGCTAACCACTTAGCCATGCGACCTACCCGATTTTATACCATTTCCGCTTGTGAGGCTAGAGGCCATTACGTATCCTTTTCAAACCACATCTTCATTAACTTTGAATGTCACATCGTCATACCCGCTAAATTACAAATTGATTTCTCCAAACATATCACGGGTAAACAGCTAAGAGAAACGAATTCCTCCGCCACCAAACGTAAATACGTTTGAAGAGATCAACTTATGCATTCTATTAAATATACTCCATCACACATTCTTCCATACAGGTCATCCTCGGACTGGACAAATCGAAGGCACTATTCTGTAAATCCATCTTAGGCAATTTCTACGTAAGATTTACTGAAACAGCCCTTGTACAGTTCCATCTTCAATTATCTGCATCATATTTGATTCGCAATGCTAATGCCATATAGGGTGGTTTTCAGATAATATATCTGCTCCCGGCCTCTCCTTATTGAAATGGTCAAAATCTTTGATAGTCGGTGATTTAAATATCAAAGGAAAACATGTGTACAAACAACGATCGTATTCCAAAATGGAAATCTTGCCGATCAATCATCATTTCAACATTTATTCATTCCCCCATTTCTCATTTCCATATATTCATCAAATCCTTATTTTTAAAATTTGAAAATATACGTTATTAACTTTGGAAAACGTTTCCACTTCTGATTCACGCATCAATAACTTCCTCCCACCTCTATCAGTCTCTAACTGTAAACTAGTAAAAGAACAACTTCCCAAGCATAAACCCCGAAGGCCGAAACCAACATCAGATCAATACCCAGAAAGCCATTCAACTCAACTAATTTCCAGTCAATTTCTAATTTCAGTAATTCCATTCAAATTCCTAATTCAAACCCCAAATTCCTTTATAATATTTTATTTGCAAAATATTTACATTAAATCAATATCATGTTATCCCCATGTGCGAAGCACGGGTCTAAACCTAGTCCTTGTATAATTCTCTTTTCATAATTCTATAAATTTCCCAAATAATTCTTTTTATAATTCTATTTGGTTTCCAAATATTTCCTTTTTAATATTCTATTTATTTTCCCAATATTCCCTTTTTATATTCTATTTATTTTCCAAAAATTCCTTTTATAATACCCTATTTATTTTATATAAACATTTTATATGTTTTCCAAATAAATTCCTTTTTATAAAATCCATCGATTTTATATAAATATCTTATTTTCATTATATACTTTGAAAATTCTCTTTGTACATTCTAATATTTTTTATGATATTAAAAACACCATATAACAAGGATCAATATCATGCAAACGCACATAATCAATAACAGATTACATATCACAATATATGAAAAACAGTAAAATAAATGTTGAGGAATCCAGTTGAATCCCTCTAACCTGTTTTCCTGCATCCACAGATGTTAAACAATATAGTTAACATCAACTTCATTTCAATATTAAATATTCTGACAAAAAGAATCAATGTTTGATTAACGATATATATTAATATATATCATTATCTATAATTTCAACCAATCAATCAGCAATTCAACAAAACAATCAACACGCATCAATCAATCATCATTTATCAATACTAGATTATATTTATAAAAATATAAACTGTACAGAGCTAGCGAGATTTACTCACATTGGTCGGTTTATCGTTAAATAATGATTACCGTTGTTGATTCAGATCAGACAATTTATTTTGCTATAAATTGTAACGGACTCCAATTCACTCCCAGTCAGTTTCATTTTGTAGCCCCCATCCATACGATCCCAACGGATCTAGTTTTGCTGAATTCTGATAACGTACTAGGTAGTTATGATTTTTTACAATATTTTATACACATTATGGACATTAACTAAATAATTAGTTAAAAATGTTAACCTTAATCACATCTCTAATCCACGTCAACCATTTCCCATCGACCCAGTTTCTCCAATCCGTACCCACGCATACCCCCATTACTTCATCTTCCAAACAAAGGATTTCCACTCTCCAGATAATTACCTACCCGACATTTTTCAAGACTTCAACATCACGTAACTTCACCATTCCCTCGCGAACACCAAAACCGATTACACCAAACTTCATTTCTTCCAAACCTCTATCTAGTCATACTACAAACAATAAGCTTGATCACTTCTTCCTCCTCGCGGTTTCTGGTGAGCCTGCGTCACCAAGATGAAACATCGACAGTTTTTAAATTCTTAAAATTTCGAAATTACCCCAAATGAAGCTACTCTCCTCAATAAACTCGAAGATAACACCCAAATAACAAATCGTTGCTCGAATATCATGATTTATGGAACCCTAGTTCACTGTTCCAAAATTCGAACAGCATATGATGGTATCGCACTTACTGGAACTGGTGCGGGTGCAAAGATAAAGGTTTGAGGAATCCAAAAATATAACTCTCATGATTTGTATATTCATATACGATTTGTTTGATTTTTATGAAGATCATGAAATTGTTTTGAGGAAGAAAAGGTAGTCGGCTGTAACGTTTGACCAGATGAAAAAAAATAGGTTAAGGTTTAGAATGAAATGGGATATTTATAGCATAAATTTTAATATTTTATATATTGATTTTTAGTCCATCGCTCTTTGTATTTATCATCTAAAAATTCATATGATCACATAACATATCCAAAAATCATGAAAATGGACATACATCTAGAGTTTGACATTACGGACCCAACGAAACTTGTTTCGTCCGACTCCGTTTGCTCACACAGCATATTTTTAGTCATCAAAATATCGACTGTTTTTCACAATTAAATCCCGTACGGCCACATACTAACTCCAAAAATCACGGAAATTGAAATCTACCAATAATTTAATATTCTGGATCTAACAAAATTAGTTTCGTCGAAAACAGAGGTCCCTTGCAAAAATGGCTATTTTTAAATCTCTAAATAAATCCATTTAAATATTAAATATATTTAAAAGTAATTAAATTAAGTATTTATAAATATATATTATCGCATATATATTCACACAGAATATAATACAGCTCTAAAATATTACTATTTGAATTTATAACTCGACATTTCAAATCCGGATTAAATCTGTATTCAATTTATATTAAAAATCCATTTATAATATAAATAAATCGTTATAAATTATAAAGGAATTCCATAGCGACTTTTCGAAAATTTGATTTGATCATAAATCAAAATCTACACGATGAAATCCTGATTTTTCTCTTCCATTAGAAAGATATACTTCACCAGCTATGAACGTTTCTTGTTTCAAAGAAATCCGGCTTAAAACGGATTCTTTATATTCGTTTAAAGTTCGAATCGCCAAATTATGAACTGCCGCACCATTTCGAGCTCGATTATAATTATAATATAAATTATACATTCAACTGACATTTATAAATAAATTCGTTTATATAAATCAAATTCTAAACTGATATATATAATTTGAACTGTCCAATTCACACAATTTTGTCAATTCAATATTTCCGACTATTTCGAAATTTAAATATATTATTCTATTATTCATATTAATTTAATTTTGTCAGTATTATTTAATTTTGGTCATTTTAAATTACCAAACATCATTTAAATAATTAAATAAATTATTTATTATCCATTAAAAATACAGGTTGTTACATATTTGGAAGATAAATATATCGTTATTCCCAAAACGATATTTGTTGGTTTCAGAATTTGATATTGAACATAATCCTATATAATTTCTATTTAGAGCCTTTGTATTTAATATCAAATTGGATTTTGGATTTGTCTTGAATGGTATCTTAAATAACATTGTTCTTAAACCCAGTTGAGAAAGGAATAAATCTTTCAATTAAGATTAATGAAGTTTTCCAATTATATTTATTAATTGGAATTAAATGGAAGATAATTTTCGGTTCATTGTGAACGATGTTTTAAATGACATTTGTTCTTGAGCCCGTTTAACAGTGAAGTTGAGATTTGGAATTTATAAATCTTTATTCTAAGGTTTAATGGAAATTTTCCAAAATAAAGTTTTCCAATTTAATATATTAAATTGGAATTGAATGGAATTCGATTTGTTAACAATAGAGATGGGCTTCTACAAAGGAAGACCGTTACTATATATGAAATTCAAAAGGCCTTGCCACTATTCCGTTTATAGTATGAGTTTGATACGGAAGTTTATATCGATTATATACTATTATGATTTCCGTGAAGATCCCATTTTTATGAAAGATGATTTTGGGTCTATCGTGAACTATGTTTTAAGTGACATTGGTTCTTTGACCCAAGTAAAAGCAGGAATAATTTTCCTAAAGTTGAACAATCATTATGTAATGATTTTTGAAGAAAAAAACTAAGAAGAGTTTTAATAAATCTTTAATCAGATTTGAATGAATGAATGGTGATTAAATTCACCAAAACATGAGATGTAGTAAAAACAAAATACACTTGGTTGTTGATATTGATTGTGATTGATTGGCTGTTTGGATTGTGCTCGACCAGTTTATGAGCAGAATATGCTTTTACATTTAGCATTGGGCTGGTTAGAAATATTAGTATGCTAACATCTTGTGAAACACTTCACGATTTGACTATGAGATGTGTAGCGATGTTGTTGAGTTCATTTCAAATTTAATGAATGATTTTGAAATGATATTTTTCTTAAGTGAAAAGAAATGTATTCCCGATTTGGGACATGGAATGTTTTATAAAATTGTTTTATAAAACAGAAAGGAATTCTAGGCCTAAACCCGATATTGCCAAAATGATTTCGAAATGTATTATGTGTTTGACATTGTGGTTTATCATGTAATTGAGTAGTTGCTATTAATGATGTATCTGTTTGGTGGTGGAGAATTTACTCTCTTGCTTAACACCCTTCTTTGAGACGTACGAGCTCAAAGGTTATGTGATTAATAGTGACTGATCATATGTGTGAATTGCTAATGTAAAGTATTATATTTTGGAAAGTACTTGTGATTATTATGTTGTGAAATGATTTTCCCTACTTCAGGATATGAAATGATTTGTTATGTGGCTAAAGATTCGAGTAACCCGGAAGTATGGGTGAGAGGGCGGTGTATGTCTTCCGCCGGAGTGTGGGACGGTGCATCGTCAGTGTAACCTACTCCATAATGAGCGGTGCATATGTATATATCGAGTTGCTTAGGTGCATGCCCTTTGTCTTGTCTATGGGGAGCCCGATATTTGGTTGCATACTTGTTTGTATGCATTGTGATGTTTTGGAATTCATGTTTCCAAAGATTTTGGTTTGAGATCCCAAAGTGAATCCACTTTGATATAAAAGCTAGATATGTATTTCAAAGGATTTGAAATATGAAATCGGGGAATAAAGTCGAAAGGAATAATTTCTGCAAAGATAATTGGATTTGGAAAAATCTAAATTTGGGATTAAGCCTAAATGGGTAGATTGAGGAATTGCATGTTGTATGATGCATAGTAGATCCATATTTCTATTATTGGTTGTTTTTTATGCACTAGTATTCGTAGGGCTGAACCCGTTCCATGACATGCAGCATGGTTCCGTGATTTACCTTATTTTAAAGTAAAATTTTAATAATTATTTTGAGTTCTCACACCTGTCCTATGACTGACTCAGAGTTTATTGTTTCTACCTAAACTCTGAGTACCCATATTTTCCACATGGGCATCTAGTAGTTTGGTTTTTGCAGATTATTTCATTTCGCAAGATTCTGGATCGTAGCTTAAAGCTGTGTCCAGAGCATTGGTAGTCTTCCACTGTGTTAGTTTATTTGTTTCCACTGCATTTTATTACATTTATTGTAAATTTATTTTCCGCTGTATATTATTTTCAATACTTTGATATTCCATACTCTGATGTAACTTTATTATGATGTTTATAAAAGTATTCTATTGTTTGTTCTGATGTGTTGTGTGCTCAAAGTTAAAGTGTCCACCTTTTTGGTTCGATATAAGTCGGTTTAACGATCGATTTGGATCGACGGAGAAGGAGGGTCACTACATATGGTATCAAAGCTTTGGTTAACTAAAATCTTTAGGGTGCAACTCATTAGAACAGAATAAAAGACTCATCATAGATTGGATTAGTAATATCCTATGAAAGAAAACTCATTAGAGATAGGATCAGTAGCATCCTAGAATGAGAAACTCGTTAGAGATGGGGTTAGTAATGCCCTAGAATGAGTTGAGAGTGACAAGTTTATAAATAACGTATTTGTGATTATATATAATCTGATCTTAGAAAATATAATTTTAAGAATAGAAAAGTTATATGATTGAAAAGATAATCAACTAATTGATTGCTGGTTGTGATGTGTGATTATTAGTTCAATTAATTAAAATATTGGAATGATCAAACCAATATGAGAATGGAAGGTAAATTTAGATAAATTGAATTAATATTGAATTGATGAAAATTGATTGCAATTGCATATATAGACATGTATATAATGAACAAGTCATAGCATGGAAGCTAATAAGAGGAATAAAATTGTATGCCCAACAAATAGGTATATATTTACGGTATTTATTGGGGTTTGATGATTTTATGAGCCGATTGGCTAGCCGCTTGGCTTCTTCTTTTTCTTTTGGATTAATGAGGGGCCCGTGAGGCAAGTTGGGGTTTTACCGATAGGGCTGTACAAAGAAGGTTATGGCGAAATTTTTCGAAAATTTAAGATGTTAGCCAAATTTTTGAGATATAAGAAAATTCTTAAAAACAGAAAAGTTGAAGAATAAATGTTGAGTTGGTTAGTTAAACAACTTTCAGCTCCGTTCCTTTTCGAGGCGAAAAGATTGTAACAACCCGTATTTTCAGAACCAATTTAAATATTTGATTTAAGCTATTTTAAGGAATATGCGAATATAAATTAGTTATTTTTGCCAAATAAAATTTGAGAATAATTTTAAAATTATCTTTTGTATTTTATTTGACTTAAAACAAACTCAGTAAAAATATTAAATTAATATATAAGCTTTGTTTTTGAATATTTTAAAAGTTCGATTTTTAAAATCATCGCATAGCCCTTAAAAAGTGAAATTTTGCTAGAAATCATCGCATAGACCAATTTTTTTGAATTCATAATGACAAATCATTGTTGAGTTCCAAAATGTGCTTCGAACGAAGTCAGTGTGTGGCCGTGCGCGACAAAACAATTCAAGGTAAAATGGACGACCAATTTACAAAGGAACATTATTCAAACGACCTCAGAATTCATTCTACTTTTTTTCTGGAGTTATATCGTCGAATAATGGAAAACTTCCAAGTTCTGTGATTTTTAGAATCAGTATGCAGTCGACCATGATTTTACAGTAGAGAAATAGTCACTATTTTGGCTTTAAAAATTCGCTGTTTGTGCATACGGACTTAGAATTTAACAAAACTAGTTTCGTTGGATCCATAATGTCAGAGAGTAGTTGCATGTCAATTTTTATTGAAAACGGGAACCGTAGGTGACCACACGGATTTTTAAATGATGTAAATGAGTGATATTTGAGTATAGAAAAATATAAAATCAATAAAAAATAAATTCCTCCATTATATAATATCTTTTTCACTTCCTTAGCCTAATCTCATTTCTGAAAATCACATTGCCTCCCCTCTTTTCATTCCAACGTGAGTCTCCCCCTTTCAAAAATCAAAATCGAATGAAATCAATTCCTAAAAATCACGGAATAAATATACTTGAGTTAGTAGCGAGCTCCTCTTCAATCCCATACCAAATTCCAGGTGTTGAAATTAATTGTTTCCACTGTCTATTTTTCCAGCATCAGTTTATGTGGGCTAGGGCTCGAGTTTTTGTGATTTTTGTGCCTCGATGCGTGAAATGAAGTATGTAGTTGAGTTTGTGGCAAGAAATGAAGCTTGTATGCAAAGTTTGGTGAAGTTTGGTGACAAAGAGTTGAGCAACTTAGTAGGACCAGCGGACATTTGGCTGTTAATGCGATTTTGGGTGGAGTGTTTGAGTTTTGGTTGATGGTGTTGAAGATGTAGAGGCTGCGGAGAGATGAATGTTGGTGAAAACGGTTTGCAAAAGCATTTAGAAACAAAGGAGATATGGAAGAAGGAAGTTGAGGCAATGGTGCATGAAAGAGGGCTGCTGTGTACGTCAGTTTTTGGGGGAGGAAGAGGATTAGAGGAGTGATTAGCAAGTTATTTAAGGGTAATTAATTGTTTAAATTAGTTACTAATGACCATATATATATATATATATGAATCTTGTAAAAAGCATAACTTTTTCATACGAACTCGGAATTCAGCAAAACAAGATGCGTTGGAACCGTATCGACGAGAGAATCATAATGGTTTGGAGTGATTTGGATGTCGTATGTGGACTGTGGAGCCAAAAAGGTCACATTCCTTTGCATAAAGATTGATGGAGTGGAAACCAAAGTGAGAACTCCTCACTATAATTTTTTGTACAATTATTTATTTTATAATTGCATATATGAACTGCCAGTATTGATTTTTATTAGTTTTTAATTATTAAAATTTTTGTATGGTGCTTGTTATCTTACGTCCCTCTTCCATAGACCATGGACGATTTAATTGACTGTATTGTGTTGTGATTGTGATGTGAAATGAAGTAAATAAAATATATATGCGTTGTTTAAAATATATATATGAGATGTGAATAATATATATATATATATATATATATGCGATGAGAATTATATATATATATATACATATATATATATATATATATATGAGATGTGAATAAAATATATATGCGTTGTATAAAATATATGTGTGTTGTATAAATCATATATATGTGTTGTATAAATTATTTATATACGCTGTATAAATTATATATGAGATATATAAAATGGTCATGAAATGGAATAATTATTGGATTGTTAAAAATATAATTTTTAACATATATATGCACTGTATAAAATTGTCTCGTAATGGAATATTCAATTTTGATTTAAAGTTGAAATGGAAGTTGGAATCGTTTTTAAAACAAATTTATAAATGGTTTATAAAATATGTTTTAGATGGAAATTGACGATATATATATTATATATTTAATGGCTTGAAAAGAATGCGCCGCGTAGCGACCGTTCGCGAATTTCAACCATTGACTTTAAATGGACGTAACGGGAGATCTGACCATTGGATTCTCCTAAAACTAGAACCATTGGGTTCATATCGAAAAGAGATTTGCAATGAATATAAGAGATTTAAATTTGAAAAGTTAGATTTTAAAATATGTCCAAATCAATTTTGGAAAAGGTCCCTGTGGATGCAGTTCGGTGGCCGTTATTGGAAACCGACTGTAAGTGCCTTAATAAAATTATTAAAAATATTGAAAAATTGTGTAAAATCATAATAAATGATTTGGAAAGATTTTGGATGAAAATTACATGTTTTGAAAAGATAAAATATATTTTTATCAAAATGAACTAGTTAATAACTAGAATAATAATCCAATTATTTTTAGAAATAATAAATTGGATTTGTAAATGGTTTTAATCTAACCAGAATTTTCCAACGTATGAATTGGAATGGATTTGAATTCGGAATATTTCGATATTGGATTCCGTGATTATACAGATATTGTTGAGGAATTTGAAAGATATATATATATATATATATCGTCATTCCCAATACGACATTTGTTGGTTTCAAAATTTGATATTGAATATAAGCAGATATAATTTCTATTTAGAGCCTTGTATTTAATATCAAATTGGATTTTTGGTTTGTCGTGAATGGTATCTTAAATAACACTGTTCTTAAACCCAGTTGAGAAAGGAATAAATCTTTCAATTAAGATTAATGAAGTTTTCCAATTATATTTATTAATTGGAATTAAATAGAAGATGATTTTGGGTTCATTGTGAACGATGTTTTAAATGACATTTGTTCTTAAACCCGATTAACGGTGAAGTTGAGAGTTGGAATTTAAAAAATTTTATTCTAAGATTTAATGAAAATTTTCCAAAGTAAAGTTTTCCAATATAATATATTAAATTGGAATTGAATAGAATTTGATTTGGTAATAATCGAGATGGGCTTCGATAAAGGAAGACCATTACTATATATGGATTTTAAAAGCCTTGCCGCTGTTCCATTTATAGTATGAGTTTGATACGGAAATTTATATCGATTATATACTTTTATGATTTCCGTGAAGATTCCATTTTTATCGAAGATGATTTTGGGTCTATCGTGAAGTGAGTTTTAAGTGACATTGGTTCTTTAACCCAAGTAAGAGCTGGATTAATTTTCCTAAAGTTGAACAATCATTAGATAATGATTTTTGAAGACTAAAACTAAGAAGAGTTTTAATAAATCTTTATTTAGATTTGAATGAATGAATGGTGATTAAATTTACCAAAACATGAGATGTGGTACAAACAAAATACACTTGGTTGTTGATATTGATTGTGATTGATTGACTATTTGGATTGTGTTCGACCAGCTTATGAGCAGAATATGCTTTTACATTTAGCATTGGGATGAGTAGAAATATTTGTATGCCAACATCTTGTGAAACACTTCACGATTTGACTATGAGATGTGTAGCGATGTTATTGAATTCATTTCGAATTTAATGAATGATTTTGAAATGATATTTTTCTTAAGTGAAAAGAAATGTATCCCCGATTTTGGACAGGGAATGTTTTATAAAAATATTTATAAAATAGAAAGGATTTCGAGGCCTAAACCCGATATTGCCGAAATGATTTCGAAATGTATTATGTGTTTGACATTGTGGTTCATCACGTTACCGATTGGTTGTTATTGATGATGTATCTGTTTGGTGGCGGAGAATTTATTATCTTGCTTAACACCCTTCTTTGAGACGTACGAGCTCGAAGGTTATGTGATTAACAGTGACTGATCATATTTGTGAATTGCTAATGTAAAGGATTATATTTTGGAAAGTAATTATGATTATTATGTTGTGAAATGATTTTCCTTACTTCGGGATATGAAATGATTTGGTATGTGGCTAAAGATTCAAGTAACCCGGATGACTAAAAGTATGGGTGAGAGGGTGGTGTATGTCTTCCCCCAGAGTGTGAGATGGTGCATCGTCAATGTAGCATGCTCCATAGTGGGAGGTGCACATGTATATATTAGCTGTGTGCCCTTTAACTTATCTATGGGGAGCCCGATAATTTGTTGCATACTTGTTTGTATTCATTGTGATGTTTGTGAATTTATATTTCCAAAGATTTTGGTTTGAGATCCCGAAGTGAATCTACTTTGATATAAAAGCTAAATATGTATTTCAAAGGACTTGAAATAAGAAATCGGGAAATAAAGTCCAAAGGAGTACTTTCTGCAATGATAATTGGATTTGGAAAATTATAAATTTAGGATTAATCCTAAATGGGAAGATTGAGGAATTGCATGTTGTATGATGCATAGTAGATCCATATTTCTATTATTGGTTGTTGTTTATGCACTGGTATTCGTGGGGGTGAACCCATTCCGTGACATGCGGCGTGGTTCCGTGATTTACCTTATTTTAAAGTAAAATTTTGATAACTGTTTTGAGTTCTCACACCAGTCTCATAACTGACTCGGAGTTTATAGTTTCTACCTAAACTTTGGGTACCCATATTTTCCACACGGGCAGCTAGTAGTTTGGTTTTTGCAGATTATTTCATCTAGCAGGATTCTGGATCGAAGCTTAAAGCTATATCCAGAGCTTTGACAGTATTCCGCTGTGTTAGTTTATTTGTTTCCGTTGCATTGTATTACATTTATTGTAAATTTATTTTCTTCTGTATATTATTTTCGATACTCTGATATTCTATACTCTGATGTAACATTATTATGATGTTTATAAATGTCTTCTGTTGTTTTTTCTGTTGTGTTGTGTGCCCAAAGTTAGAGTATCCGCCTTTTTGGTTCGATTTAAGTTGGTTTAACGATCAATTTGGATCGACCGAGAAGGAGGGTCACTACAGGGTTTTTATATAATCTAGATATTGTTTAACTCGAAAATGTTAATGTTGAGTTATAATTCCATATTGGTTGAACTTGTAGTGATATATACATCCATTTGGGTATATACAACAATATTAATTTATTATTATTTAAATTGAATTGCTTTGGAATTATATAATATTTTATTGATATTATATAAGCCTTGAGAACATTTATTTTTCAAATGACCTCCGTACTCAATGAAATGAATTTCGATAGAATACGTATAGCAAATTGTTGAATGATTTCCAATTTGGAGCCAATCAGAGTTGTTTTGTGAACGCGCATAATTAAATTGGGAACTGGTAAATAAATTGAAGTTAAAAGTAACGCCGGTGTGCAAACAGAGTCGAATTTAACCAAATGAGTTCCATTGAGTCCGAAACGTTAAGACGTAGCAGTATGGCCATTTTCGTTGCATTCGAAGTTCGGGCGTGGCGGTGCGTATATTTAATGTTAGCGTAAAAAGCGGTAAAATTAATAACCGTGTAAAAACAAATTTAATAATTTGACACTTTACCCCTAAGCTAAGAAGAAAAACCCTGGGTGCACCTATCTGTGCACATAGCCTACGCTACACATTACTTAAGTCTTAAGAAAAATAAAACCTACCCCATTTCTTCTAATCCTAGGTACAACAAGCAGCCTATATATATACATACATATATATATATATATATGTATGTATGTATGTATATATATATATATATGCACATGCCTTAAAATAGATGTGCAACCTATCCCAAATTCTTGGCAACCTACCTACCTAATATATATTAGACGCCACAAACGCCTACCCTATTTTTTCCTTCTGCATGCCTAAACCTAAACGTGTCAGTCTATACGAAAACAACAAGCTCCCTGTGTTCTCAAATCAACACAAGACCCATGAAGTGATTTTCACACAGACCTACCTATTTCTATAGCTACAAAATATGTGATGGCCATGTTTATCTCGCATAATAAATACACTTCCATACTTTTTCCTTTCTTTCTCTCCGGCAAGTTAAAAGATAAAGCTTCATTATTGTGTAAATAAAATGATCCATCCTTCGTATTTCTTCCTGCAAACAAAACCTTCCTCCTCTAGAATAATAACACAAGCTTCATAAACGAAAACCAAACTCTTTGCAAAAAACTAACATGCAACTTCCATGATATTAATAAAAAACAATCACCCAGTAACACTATCTCGTGTGCGATGGTACGTGCGTGCGGTTGCCATGGGGTAGAGTTAGGGTACGCTGGTGGCCTGAGCTGGTTCCAAGCGGAGGGTGGTTTGCAGGGAGGCTTGCGATGATTGAAGTAGGTGGTGGCGAGGCTCAGAGGGTGCGGTGGTGTTTGACATGGATGAGTGTAAGTCTGAACGGAAGGAGCTTTCGTTAATGGGGGTGCAAACGATCGAATCAAGGCGAGGTCGAAGGCGCCGGGAAGGGGTGGCACTGGTTGGTGGCTCGGTGATCATGGAAGGGGTCAACTGGGTTGGTGGCATAATAGGTAGATGGGAAGAAGCGGTAGTAGCATGGAGGTTTCGAAACAGGGCAGAAGGCGATGAATCGTGTGTGGAAAATATGCCTAATTGTGTTTAAGCGGGCCTAATCGAGTTTTATTAAACATAAGTAAGGATTAGGTTAAATAATTTTAATTAAGGTATTTATTATATTTATTTAATTATTGAATAACGTTTAAAATCTATAACTTTGACATACAATAATGGAATTGGATAACACAAGTGAAGTCAGGTCCGTATCGACGAGCACAACACGATGAAGCTGGTCTGGACAGAGTTGGCAACTATTGGAATTTTTAATTAAATTAAACGTCCATTTAGTTCAATTAAAACAAACTATTTCAGCGATATATGAAATCAAGTTGAGTATAACTCACTCAGTTAGTCCCACTTATATATTATATAAGTCGGGTTTAATATTTGTGTCCTATGGTTGTTATTGAATATATATTAACTGAACTAATTAGATTAAACGTTCATTTAATTTAATTTAAATCAATCATTATTTTTAACAATTGTAACCAATTGAGGTAACATCCCTTGTTGGTCACGTTTATAATAATATAAACTTAATAAATTAAAAGATGGATGCTTGGATTGTAGTTATTGATTGATTATTGAAATTATATCGGAATATTGAATTGAATGATATTATTTGAGGTACCCTAATTGGATGTAGGGAAAAAATAGGTTGGGGGATCCAACTGGATTCCTCAAATTTGTTGTTTATTTTCCTATTATAATTATATGATTTGTTTAACCAGTCTGATTAGATAATTGATTTGGTTGTTGGCTGTTGAATTGAAATTCAATGTTTGTTTGGTTATTAACCAACGAGAAGTATTGGTTGAGTAATTGGTAGTGGATGACTTAAACATACATTGTTTTATAAGAGTTGATTTACCATTAGGTGAATCAATAGAAATGAAGTTATAAAATTTATTTTATAACCGAAGATAGAATTTGAAATCTATTATTTTAAATGAAAGTTTATTAAAAGGAAATAAATATTTATTATTTAAGTTTGTACGTAATTATTAACTGATTTTATAAAGCAAATTCTTATGTTAATAAGATTTATAAACACGTGAGCAGAAATCAACCTAAAGGTTAAGAGTTGGATTAATTGTCTCCAAGAGACAATTAAATGAGATTATTTAAACTAATTATACGATTAATTTATTTAAAAGAATGACTGATTGAAAGTGGTTAATGAGTTAAGTCAATCAATTAATTTGTTTTTAGTTAATCTAATGAAATGTCTTAACGCATATTTTCTTTAATTTTAATAAGATTTTAAAAAGAAATTTAACTGCGTTTTTCTAACCAGAAGGTTTTTTTATTAATACAACAAAATAGTACATAATACAGCTAAAGAAGCAACTAAACAACTCCTAAACCTAGTATAGCCAACAAAACAACCAAAACACAAACCAACAAACATAATAACATAACTCGCTACCAACACAACAGGCATGCAGAGCCACCTTCCCCACCTCACAACTAGAAAGCGAGACCACTCCTCCTTCGAAACGCTCCTACGTTGCATACCCGCAAGGTGCAAACGCATCGAACATACACCAACCCCTCGATAACACAAGAGCAACCATATTCATACTATTAAAGCTACCTCAACCCACAGACTCATACAACCGCCAAGCAACAGGTCCCTGAGAATACAACCACCACAAATCTTCCAGAACATCATTCCCCCGAACAAAGAAACAAGACCTACCAATCGGAGAGCAAGGCTCTACCCAGATCTGAGGCCAGGCAGCTCGACAAAGATGAGGACGCGACGGTGAAAGGAAGGCGGGAAAAGGGGGAAACTCCACAGGGAGACTGATGCGATTGAAGAAAGAAAAGGCAAGGAAATCCAGAGAAAAAAAAATCAAATCTGGTAGAGGCTGAAGAGGGGAAAGTGCAAACTTAAAGCACAACAAAAAATTGATAGGAGCTAGGAGGATCCAAAGAAGGCGGAGCGAAGGACATTAAAAGGTGGAGGAGACCAAGAAAAGGGTTCAGATCTGAAATCACCACCAGCAACCCACTACAATATCAACCAGCGAAAAACAAGGCTAGGATCTGAACCGATAAGGGTAGGTGGCGAAGAGAAAATCAACACAAATACAAACCTCAGAGAAACTCATATTTACAACAAGCTAGCAGCAAATCTCAAAAAAAAACCAAAGTCTTACTAAAACTAGCAACCAAAACAACATTCAAGAGCGATAGAGGTAAGATATACCTTGTCTTGCAACTGATCTGACGTGAAGGGAAACAAGGAGGCGATGTTGGCTAGGGCGCGCTCACCAATCAAACATGGAAGAAAGCTAGGCCAGAGAAAAAGGAAGCGATTGATAGGAAGAGAATAATGAAGGAAATGGAGGAAGAGAAATGGAGATAAATTAGAGGCGGCTGAAGAAGGGCTTTAACCTAGTTCCCATGGCCAGATTTTAGAGGCGCCTTTTTTATATGGATTAGAAATTTAACTATTTCTGCAGTAGTTAATGCTGAAGTAAATTATTATTTTTATTAATAATAATTTAAGTGATTACTATTTAAATGAAGTTCATTTATATAAGTAATCAAGCTTGTAATGAAATCTAGCTGAATTTTGAAAAAGTCATGATCACATTTTGTAGTAAAACCCGAGTTTTATAAACGAAGTTATAGAAGAGATTTTAAGCGAAGAAAACCTAAATTGCTAAATTATTGAT
The DNA here is from genome assembly GCA_030737875.1 of Allium sativum. Lineage (NCBI taxonomy): Eukaryota > Viridiplantae > Streptophyta > Magnoliopsida > Asparagales > Amaryllidaceae > Allium > Allium sativum. Next base: position 10,217,836 of record CM060912.1, read on the forward strand.
AAACATAAATTTTAATAATAAATATTATTGTTTTCGTATCTAATAAGGAATTCATGGACCGTAATACTATTCTGAGAAATGATTTCCGAAGGAATATGATGTAGTTTTTAAGAAATTGGAACCTATTGCATGTTGGTTGAGTCCGGTAAGTTCGAGGTGTCAGTCTGATGTTAGTTTCAACATTCGGGGTTGTATACTTAGAGATTTACTCACTTACCAATTTATAATGAGAAGTTAATAAACTAGAAGTAAAATGATAATTGAATATTCTTACGTTAAATAAGAAAAAGTGAATTTTTTTCCCAATTTTGGAAGATTTAAAAGTTTTAATTAATGACTGGTTAATTGAAGAGGCTAAATGTTGATGGTTATTGAATCAGTGAATTCAATTTATTTTTATGGATGGATGGTTGTTGTTTGATATTTAAATAACCGACTATCAAATCTAGCCTATACAGTTGTCAGTACGAAAAGACCGGGATCAAATTTATTTTTGAAAGCCATTCCGAACCAACGAATAGGTAAGCGTGGAAGATGTTGATCAAGTCAGAGGAATTGACACTACAACACCATATTACTACTTTAAATTTACAACAGTGCGTAAAGCACCGTTTTAATAAATGCTTTTTTAAAACTGTGCAAAACACACTGTTGTAACAAATGCTTTTTTACAACTGTGCAAAACGCACTGTTGTAATAAATTATTTTTACAACTGTGAAAAAATCACTGTTGTAATAAACATATAAATCACAACTTTTCATTTTATTCACTGTAATAGAGATGCCTAGTACAAACTTCATGTTTATAATATTTATATTTAATAACAAATTATATTGATATTTAATAATAATATTTAATAATATTTAATAATAATTAATAATAAACTTGGAAATCAGTAATATTTTTCAATTATATAATAATAACAATTAACATTTTATAATTAGTAATTGGGATAATAATAATAATAATTTCTATTAAATAATCAATAATTAGTAAATAATTTTTAATAATTAGTATATTAAATAATAAATTATCAGTATTATTAAATAATAAATTATCAGTATTATTATTTAATTTTAATAATTATTAATTAATTAACAGTAAATGATAGTTAAGATGAAATATTTAATTTTTAATTAATAAGTAGTAATTAAGAAGAAAATAGTTAGCAATAACAATAAGAAAACTGGTGTTAATATCCGTTTTACACATAATAACAAACAAATTTATTTAATTTTTAATATCAAAAATTACAATTAAGTACCTAATAAGTGAATATATTTTTAACAACTGTGTTTTTCTTTCCAATAATAATTAACAACTTTTTATCTACTGTTCATTTTAGCAGCTCTAACAAGAATCTGTAATAACTAATTAATTGCAAACTTTATTTATGAATTGTTACTACTACCTTGTAAATATATTCAAGTAAATGTTAACTAAGAACAACAAATCTAATGAACACCAATTTAGCGTTGGTAGTTGATGGTGTAACGCTAATTAAAGCATCATTTGGTCTGTTCCGTTTTTAAAAAGGGAAAAAGGGTGGACTTCACCCGTAGCACTTTGAATAGATTGCAACCGTCACAGGCAATAAGGGCTTCCAACGCATAAGTCAAATTTCATTTTGGCTCCACTGCAAAATTTTGGCTCCAAAATCAATTTTTTGGGCTCGTAGGCCCTTTAATTTCCCAACACCGTTTTTATTCCCAATGAGCATAAACCCTCATCTTCTGAAATGTCCATGCCGCCTATTCTCTTTCTTACTCCATCTCCCGTTCTTTTTTTTCACAAAACCAGTAATTTTGTACTAAATTTGAAGGAAGGTTTAGGGATAACAAGTTGATCTTATTCCAGCTGGCGTCTCTTAAACCTAATTCCAAATCGATCACCCCAAATTCTCCTTCCTGACGGTGGCATCTTCCTCAAGGTATTAGACTTCCCACTTCGATTAGATTACGTAGCCTTTTTTTTAAATCCGAAATTAATTCAGCTTTTGAGGATTTTGTTGATCTTATTAATCAAATTCTGAGTTTTTTGTTAATCTTCTGATACTAATTATCAACTTTTTTCTGAAATATAAGCAGCTTTATTGGGGATCTTTTCGCCATGCTCCAATATTTGGGCTTATATGTGGATTGCTAGGAGTTGATAGTGGTACTTCACACTCAAGGATGATTTCGTAGCTGACTTGAGGTATTCTCAAGGTTGTAGATCGGTTTATTTTTGTAGATATCTTTATTCGAATTGAACAAGGTTTAGTTGGAGAGAGATTTGTAATCTTTTAAATTTAGAATATTAAAATTGATGTGAGTATAGTTGAATGCCAACATGCTGTGAGTTTATTTGGTGCAGTTGTTGGATTTGATATTGTGAGAGTTATCAAAGGATCAATGCTTGAAATTGAGTAAGGAGTACATTCAATTTGCAGTTGATAAACTTGCCAATGCTATTGAACTCCTTGCTTATGCAACCTGCAGCCAGGTTAGAGTTTTCTTTAGCAACACATTAATAAGTATAGAGTTTTGAATGTCTATCTTGTTGCAATTCAATTGGCTTGAATTATAATATTCATGTACTTAAAAACTCTTCTTCTTGATAAAGTTTCTTTTTCTAGAAAAGAAAGAAAATACCAATTGAGTTGGCACATACCTTGGTTTTGAGGTTTAAAAAATGCATAATTTTAGGACTGTCCAAACAGGATTAAGTTAATTGTTTTTGTGTAATGGTTTCTGCTAAAATTTGTGGAAATTTACAGGTGGATGCTTTAGTAAATGAAATAACTGAAATGTTCAATATCAGCACCGACAAGACGCTGCTAGAAGGAGAATTCAAGTAGACGATAGCGGAAATTCTTGAAAGTTTGAATCTGACATTGGGAGCCAAACCAATATTTGTGTCAACAAATTTTGTGATAGATAAGCCATTGGCTTCTTGATCTTCTCTAATGTCAGAGTGGTTTTAGTTACCATTGTGTATTAATGCCAAGTATTTATGTACTTCAGCTATATGTATGATTTATAAACTTAATGTATTATGTAAAAATAACATTAAAAGTTTGAATAAACTAATACATTGTTTTGGTTTGTGTTTAAGCTTGTTTGATATCTTCAGTTTTGTAGATAATATGTTTTGAGATGAATTCTTTTATTAATATTATGTATATAATTTGTTCATATATTACAACTTTAAATAATACTTGTAATAAGATATATAACAACAGTTATAAATAGTTGTAATAAAAGTTATTACAACGGTGGAAAAAAGTTGTAAAACATACATTTTGCAACGGTGCAAAAAAGTTGTAAAAGAGTTTAGTCTATTACAACTTAATAATAGACGACGGTGGCTCCACCATTGTAAAAAGTCTTTCACAACTTTTTTCCACCATTGTAATATGGTCAATTTGTTGTAGTGTGAAGACCGTGGATCTTTATAAAATGGCGGAACTACTTATAATCTCTGGTTATCTCCCAGAAATACATTGTGGTTTTATTGTGGTTGGAATCTACGGATTGCAAGGACAACTCGCTACTGATCCATAGGGTGATTCCTAGGATGTGGTAGGAGGGTGCCTGTGGTTTGTCCAGTCTAAGGAAAACTTGTATAGATGGATGTCCGACAGAGTATTTCCAAAGGGTTCATGTATGTTGATTTCTTCAAACATACCATAGTTGGTGGCAAAGAAGTAAACTTCTTTATCTTAACACCTAGTGTATTTTTATGGAAATCAGTTAGTGATTTCTTGCGGATCTGACAATGTGACATTCAAAGTGAAAGTGATATGTTGTTCTAAAAGGCAATGTTAACTTTAAGCCTCATTAACTGGGAAATGGTATAAAATTGGGTATGTCGCGTGGCTATGTGGGTCGCTCCTATTAGGGTGTATTGTCACCATTTAGAGAAAGTTCATTTATTCTACTTTTGTTTCTGTATCTCCTAGGAAATACGATGGTTCCTGAACCGTAGGGTGATAATATATTCAGAACACTCAAGAGAAATGAGTGGCTGGTCATGTTTGGCCAAGGTTGCAAGATGTTATTGTTGAACCCTTGTAACGGCTGGAAATTTTCGACTCCTCGAGAGTCGAAAATTCCAAGACGTTAGTGAAAGAAAGTAGAGGGTGAGGGAGAAAAGATAGAACTAATAGAATAGAAGAAGAAGAACTTACATCATCAGAGTAAACACGAATCTCACAGCGGAACGAATAAAATATAACATAACTTTGAAATACAAATCAGTACTCGTATATACATACCATTTCAAAGTACAACACTTAACAACACAGCGGAATAATAATAGCTATAATCCTGAAGCCTCCTGCTCCAAGCTCTCCAAGTGTATCTGTAAAATCCCGACTACTTGACTGCCCGTACAAATTTAGGCACCCAAGAGTTTAGGGAAAACAAACAAAATAAACTCCGGGTCAGTCATGGGACTGGTGTGAATAAAACTCCAACACTTGGTTAAATAAAGGATATCTTTCTGATATTATAATAATGTCTAAATACAAATATATATCAATCTAGTAGAACGCTTGCATCTCACGTTCCACATTCATAGTATACAAATAAAACCGTGAGCGCTTATTGGAGATTGGATTCCAACAGACATGGTATGGGAGCACCTTCCGATCAGTGTACTCTAGAGGAGATACACTAGGGTTCAACAAGAACGTCTTGCAACCCGGCCACACATGACCGTCCACTCATTTAGCTTGAGTGTAACGAATATATTATCACCGATAGTTGGGATCAGCAACCATCCTTCCCGATAAGGGACAACATTGAAATATATGATAAAGAAGTACAATTGAATATTCTCTAGATGGTGATAATACACCCTGCTTGGGTATGGCCCAACTAGCCATGCTGCCTAGCCCAACTTCTGTTATTTCCCGGTTGTGAGGTTTGAGGTCACGTTTATCACTTTGACAGATTATTTCTTCAATTACTTTGAATGCCACATCGTCATACCCGCCAAATCATTATCGATTTCTCAAGCCATCACGGGTATAAAAGCTAAGAGAAACGAATTTCTCCGCCACCAACGTAATACATTTAAAGAGATCAACATATGATTCGTTAAGAATACTTTGTCAGACACTCGTCCATATACATTGTTTTGGGACTGAATAAACCGAAGGCACTATTCAGTGAATCCATCCTACCTAGGCTTTTCACAATAGCCCTTGCACTTCACTCCGTCTTCAATTATCTTCAGCGTACTTGATTCGCAACGCTTATGCTAATACGGAGTGGTTCTTCGGATAATAATCCAACCGGTCTCTCCATATTTACAACGTAAATATGGTCAAAACATTGATAGTCTGTGATTCAACTATCAAATGAAAACATGTCGGTGTACAAACAACGATCTTATTTCCAAATGGAAATTCGATCGATCAATCATCATATACATATATATGTTCATATTTCCTTATTTCATATATTTAGAAAATATATGTTATTAATCATTGGAAAACATTTCCATAGCTTAATTTCACATCACTATTATTTCGCAACTATCAGTCCCTAACTGTAACTAGTATGAGAACAATTCTCTAAGTATCAATCCGGAAGGTCGAAACCAACATCAGATCGTCACTTAGAAAACCGTTCAACTTACCCTCTCCAGTCAGTTTCTGAATTTGCTTAACTCTATTTCTTAAATTCTTATCATGAAAACATTTCATTTTCTATGTTTAGAAAACATATCTGACTATATTTGGAAAATGTTTCCAAAACTCATTTACGGATTTCCAATGAACGTTGTATAAAACATCGTTACGCTTAATCCATTAATCGCTTATTACTTAACTATATTTCAAATCAACCTTTTCTATCGAACCACAACTATTCCTTTGTCAATTCTGAAGTCAATCAAGTTTGATTATAACTATAACGTTATAATTCCTACTTCTGCAATATCTAACCTAAATTATAACTTTATCTCCTAACTCGAATAATTTAACAGACACCTAATTTCTAAATCAATAACTAAATCTTGATTTAAACCCTGGAAAGTAAATAGTACTTTCCCGAATTTGCTATAATTGAATTCGACGTATTACTCTCTTTCGAGTAATCTCTATTCGATTAACTCCCTTGTTAATAACTTATATTCGATAAACTCTATTTCGATTAACTCCTATCGAATAACTAATATTCGAATAACTCTTCTTGGTTGGCTCTATTTCATTAACTCTTATCGAATAACAAATATTCGATTTTCTTACATGTGTCAGTTCTTATCGAATAACTAACATCCGATTAACTTATATGGATTTACTCTTATCGAATAACTTATTCGATTAACTTAACTTGATTTTCTTAACTCGATTATCTCAACTCAATTACTTAACTCGATTACTTAACTCGATAAATCTTAACTCGATAAATCTTAACTCGATTACTTAACTTGATAACTTAACTTAACCCAAATCGATTAACTCAACTCTAATCGATTAACTTAATTTGATTTACTCCTTCGAATGACTCATTCGAATAACTTAATTGATTAACTCCTTCGAATAACTAATTCGAATAACTTACCTTCGAATAACTAATATTTGATTTACTCTAACTCGATTAACTTAATTCTAATCGATTTACTCCATTTCGATTCAACTTAATTCAAATCGATTAACTTAACTCAAATTGATTAACTCCTTTCGAATAACTAAATTCGATTTAACTCTTCTCGAATAACTAAATTCGATTAACTCAAATTGAATAACTAATATTCAATTAACTCTTACGTGTTTAACTCTATTCGAATAACTCTAATGTGTTTAACGCTATTCAAATAACAAATTCGAATAACTTATATATGTTTAACTCTATTCGAATAACTTATGTGTTTTTAACTCTATTCGAATAACTTATGTGTGTTTAACTCTATTCGAATAACTTAACTCTTTTAACTTTACTCGAATAACTATATTCGATTAACACTTCGACTAACTCCTTTGGATTAACTAACTTCGAATAACTCCTTTGGATTAGCTAACTTCGAATAACTCCTTTGGATTAACTAACTTCGAATAACTCCTTTGGATTAACTAACTTCGAATAACTCCTTTGGATTAACTAACTTCGAATAACCAATATTCGATAACTACTCTTCGAATAAATAATATTCGATAACTCTTCTCAAATGAATAACATTTGATCTCTCCACTCGAATAAACTATATCCGATTACTCTTCCCTCGAATACACTATATTCGATAACTCTACTTCGAATAAGTGATATTCGGCAACTCTACTCGATTAACTCCACTTGGATAACTCTAACTGGTCAACTCTAACTGGTCAACTCTAAATGAGTAACTCTAACTGATCAACTCTAACTGGTCAACTCTAACTGAGTAACTCTAACTGAGTAACTCTAACTGATCAACTCTAACTGGTCAACTTTAACTGGTCAACTTAAATGGTTTAACCTAACTGGTTAACTCAAATGGTTTAACCTAACTTGATTTACTTGTCTCGATTAACTGAACTAATCCACTTAGTTTAACTTAGTTAATTCACTTTGATTTACTCTAACCGATTTACTTAGTTTAACTCAGCTAATTCACTTTGATTAACCCAACTAATTTACTTCGATTAACCAATTAGTTTAACTTGACTAATTCACTTAGTTTGACGCAACTAATTCACTTTGATTTACAAATTAGTTTAACTTAACTAAGTCACTTAGTTTGACGCAACTAATTCACTTTGATTTACCAATTAGTTTAACTTAACTAATTCACTTCGATTAACCGCTTAGTTTATCTTAACTAATTTACTTTGGTTAACTTAACCAATTACTTTGATTAACTCGACTAACTTGCTTTGGTTAACCTAACAAATTACTTTGTTTAGCTCGACTAACTTGCTTTGGTTAACCTAACCAATTACTTTGTTTAATCCTTTTATCACACTCTGGTTATAATTCCTACTTCTACAATATCTCCTTAAAATCCATATCGTGTTATACTTGTGTGCGAAGCACGTGTTTAAATCTATCCTTGTATAATTCTATTTATTTTCCGAACAAGTGTTCCTTTATTTATTCCCTAAATAAATATTCCTTTATTCCATTTATTTATAATCTAAATAAATGTTCCTTTATTTATTTCCTAAATAAATATTCCTTTATATTCTAATTCATTTATTTTCTAAATAAATGTTTCTATTTTATTTCATTTATTTTCTAAATTAATGTTTCCTTTTATAAAATCCTATCGATTTTATAAATAAGATTCATTTTCAATATAAACATTGAAAATCCCCTTATCAACATTTCGGTATGTTATGGTATTCAATCATATCAAATCACGATGTTCAATATCGTCCAAGCACATATAATCGCCCACAGATTTTATATCACATCATATAACAATATATGGAAAACAATAAAATAACTGTTGAGGAATCCAGTCGGATTCCTCCAACCTGTTTCCCTGCATCACAGATGTTAGACAATATAGATAACATCACTTTCAGTTCCATATGATATATTCTGTTAAACAGAATCAATATAGAAATTTAACTAACTGACTAGCAGTTCAATCAACCAATCAACACACAGTCAAACAGACAATTTTAACAGTTCTAACAATGCAACATGAAATTATAAACTGTTCAGAGTTAGTGAGATTTACTCACATTGGACGATCATCGTTAATAACGATAACCATCGCTTGATTCCGACAGACAATTTATTTTGTGATAAATTGTAATGAGCTCCTATGGACTTCCAGTCAGTTCCATCGGGTAGTGTTCGTCCATACGATCCTGTCGGATCTTGTTTCGTCTAAATCTGATACTGTATGAGCAACTTATGAGATTTTACAAGTTTGTACCAATATTCATTTTTAATAATACTAAAACTCAATTGGGCCTTAACCTTCCTTTATTTCCTTGGCCCATGCAAATACAATTCAGCCCGTTCAAACTAACACCGCTCCATTTCTTATCCTTCTTCCCGAAATTCATCAACGCAAACTCCAGGCTTTCACCACTCCGTCGATTTCAACGACCACGAATTTCCATTCCGACAGCACATTTCCTCTTCTCTACTCGAGTACATCTCCTCCATCATCATTTTGCCAAGCCTGACATCACCATTCTAGTCTCGTTCTCCGCCTTGACCTTTAGCAAAAACATCGACATCAATATCCCTTGTTTACCCAGAAATTCTCCTACGAGCTCTACTCCGTACCCCGAACTTGAAAGCATTACCCAGTTCACCTATCAAAGCCTAAATCTTCCTCGAGATGGAACCCTAGAAACGCTGATTTATTTCGAATGCCAGAAGAGACAAATCGCACCTTAGAGAAAGCCAATCAAATCGAAGCTCTCGAGTAGAGAGTTACAATGGATCCAAGGTTATTGGATTTCATACGGTTTTTGATTTCTGAGGGTAGCGATTTTGGTTTGTTTGAGAAAGAAATGGCGGCTCTAAATGATGATGATAATTTATATAAGGGAAGGCTTCAGTTTTCTATGTTAGAAAAGGGGTTGAGCATGGAGAGTTAAGCACCAGAGAAAACGAGGATATATATACTTTGATCGACGTGGACGATGGGTCTCCATGTTCGCTGAAAATAAAAGAGTCCGGTTGAGAATAATGGCAACGTGGTGTTGTTTAGGTCTAGTAAAGTTAGGATATTTTGCTTATTTTATTTTTAGATAATTATTTAAACCATCATCTAATCTATAAATTTATATAGTTACGTAACGCTATAGACAGAAATAAAAACACCATCGTGACGAGCGAGGTGTCCCGACTCCAGAAATATAATAATATCGGTAGGTTATCTCATATTGTGAAACCCGAAAATATAGATACAGGGTGCAAAACACTCCAATATAAAAGTTTCTTATTTAATTAATTAAAAATTACTATAAAATTCTAAAAATTAAATTATCGTTATGTCTCAAAAGAACCTTGTCTAAATTCGAATCCGGTATCTATTTATATCGAATAAACCGTTATGATCGATAAACGATTCCATAGCGACTATTTTAAAATTTGATTTGGACATATCTCAAAATCTACACGACGAAATCCCGATCTTTCTCTTCCACTAGAAAGATATACTCCACCAGCTCCACACGTTTCTTGTTTCACAGAAATCCGGCTTAAAATGAATCATGTACATTCAGTTGAAGTTCAAATCGCCAAATTGCGAACTGCCGCGACGTTTCAGGTTCGTTTTAATTATAATTATAAATTATAAGTTCGAACGTTGTACTCTAAGTTATCGATATCACCAAATCGATATATAAATAATTAAATAAATTAATTTTTCGACAGCTAACAAAACGCGCCATTACAGACTTCCCCCATTAAAATAATTTCGTCCTCGAAATTGCTAAATTAGAAAAATGCTACTAATTCTACTAACTAGATTTAAAAATCCTTTTTTTTTACCTCTAAATTTCAGTTTCGACTGGACTCATTTAATTTTAATTAATTTATTAATTCATTTCCGACGAACTAAAATTTTCAAAAATTCTGAAAATTTTCTAACACCTTAAATTTTCGAAAAATTTCGCCATAACCTCCTTTGTATGGCTCAATACGTCAAACCACAACTCGCCTCTCTAGGCCTCCTCCAATCCAAAAGGAAATCAAAATAGCCAAGCGGCTTGCCAATTCGGCTCATAAAATCCAAACTCATATATGATATAAACTTGTACCTTTTTGTCGGGCATTTAACTCTATCCCTTGCATCTGCTACCACTTCAACATATACCAATGTTATCCATTCCAATTGATCTCCAATCAGTTCATATCCTCAAATCCAAATCGAATTTCATTCGAACTCTAATATCAAATTCCAAATTATTGACTTATCAATTTGGTTCCATTCTAGATTATCTCTAATCCAATTCAATTTTATTTAACTCGGTTCAAGTTAAATTTAAATTTTTTTTTTACCATCTCATTTTATTTAACATCATTAGTTAAATTTTAATTCCAGAACTTAAGTTCCTGGGTTTCTTTCAAATCAATTTGAAATCATAATGCCAATTCAAAACCTTTGAATTTCTAAACAACTTGTTTTCTCAAAACAATTCAAAAACAAAACCTTTGGGAGTAATCCGTCACTTAGAACTCGAAAATGAACACTGATGATGTCTAGATTCATCATCAGAATCTATTTTCCAGCTATCGAAGTGAGTTCAATACTATATCATTTTCAATTTGAAAAACATTTTCAAAATCTCCCAGGAACTTAAAATTTCCTTATTTTAAATTCCAAATTCTGATTTAAATTCATATTTAATTCAAACTATTTCATATATTACATTCATATGAATTCTGATTGGTCATTTATAACCATTTCACCCTTTTATAATCTTATTCGATTATAATAACAACCAACACAATCAATATACTATAATAATTTCAAGATATATATTTCTTCTATAAACAAATATATTTTGGGAAAAATTATTTTATTTACCCTCTTTCAAAACATACCATGACGGTTCATCGTATTCGAGTGTTTAGTAACCCTTATCGATACAGTGGATCAACTGATCGACCAGAATTCATAAGCCACTCAACCAATGAGTCTCCACAATATAAAACCATTTTATATTGAATAACATATACGCTCTCATATATATACACTCAACTCAATCTAGGATATTTCTAATCCCATCTCTATCGAGTTATGCCACAGAGCCAAGGTAATCACTTAACTTAAGCTCTGATACCAACTATAACGGCTGGAAATTTTCGACTCCTCGAGAGTCGAAAATTCCGAGACGTTAGTGAAAGAAAGTAGATGGTGAGGGAGAAAAGATAGAACTAATAGAATAGAAGAAGAAGAACTTACATCATCAGAGTAAACACGAATCTAACAGCGGAATGAATAAAATATAACATAACTTTGAAATACAAATCAGTACTCGTATATACATACCATTTCAAAGTACAACACTTAACAACACAGCGGAATAATAATAGCTATAATCCTGAAGCCTCCTGCTCCAAGCTCTCCAAGTGTATCTGTAAAATCCCGACTACTTGACTGCCCGTACAAATTTAGGCACCCAAGAGTTTAGGGAAAACAAACAAAATAAACTCCGGGTCAGTCATGGGACTGGTGTGAATAAAACTCCAACACTTGGTTAAATAAAGGATATCTTTCTGATATTATAATAATGTCTAAATACAAATAGAAATCAATCTAGCAGAACGCTTGCATCTCACGTTCCACATTCATAGTATACAAATAAAACCGTGAGCGCTTATTGGAGATTGGATTCCAACAGACAAGGTATGGGAGCACCTTCCGATCAGTGTACTCTAGAGGAGATACACTAGGGTTCAACAAGAACGTCTTGCAACCCGGCCACACATGACCGTCCACTCATTTAGCTTGAGTGTAACGAATATATTATCACCGATGGTTGGGATCAGCAACCATCCTTCCCGATAAGGGACAGCATTGAAATAGATGATAAAGAAGTACAATTGAATATTCTCTAGATGGTGATAATACACCCTGCTTGGGTATGGCCCAACTAGCCATGCTGCCTAGCCCAACTTCTGTTATTTCCCGGTTGTGAGGTTTGAGGTCACGTTTATCACTTTGACAGATTATTTCTTCAATTACTTTGAATGCCACATCATCATACCCGCCAAATCATTATCGATTTCTCAAGCCATCACGGGTATAAAAGCTAAGAGAAACGAATTTCTCCGCCACCAACGTAATACATTTAAAGAGATCAACATATGATTCGTTAAGAATACTTTGTCAGACACTCGTCCATATACATTGTTCTGGGACTGAATAAACCGAAGGCACTATTCAGTGAATCCATCCTACCTAGGCTTTTCACAATAGCCCTTGCACTTCACTCCGTCTTCAATTATCTTCAGCGTACTTGATTCGCAACGCTTATGCTAATACGGAGTGGTTCTTCGGATAATAATCCAACCGGTCTCTCCATATTTACAACGTAAATATGGTCAAAACTTTGATAGTCTGTGATTCAACTATCAAATGAAAACATGTCGGTGTACAAACAACGATCTTATTTCCAAATGGAAATTCGATCGATCAATCATCATATACATATATATGTTCATATTTCCTTATTTCATATATTTAGAAAATATATGTTATTAATCATTGGAAAACATTTCCATAGCTTAATTTCACATTACTATTATTTCGCAACTATCAGTCCCTAACTGTAACTAGTATGAGAACAATTCTCTAAGTATCAATCCGGAAGGTCGAAACCAACATCAGATCGTCACTTAGAAAACCGTTCAACTTACCCTCTCTAGTCAGTTTCTGAATTTGCTTAACTCTATTTCTTAAATTCTTATCATGAAAACATTTCATTTTCTATGTTTAGAAAACATATCTGACTATATTTGGAAAATGTTTCCAAAACTCATTTACGGATTTCCAATGAACGTTGTATAAAACATCGTTACGCTTAATCCATTAATCGCTTATTACTTAACTATATTTCAAATCAACCTTTTCTATCGAACCACAACTATTCCTTTGTCAATTCTGAAGTCAATCAAGTTGGGGTATAATTACCTCTCAGACCTTAATTGAACAACGTCCTTTACTGTGAAATAGATGAAGCTCGTCACTCACTTTTTCCAATCATCTGTTTACGCAAATTCTCGGATTCAGGTTATGAATCTACTTCTTATATGAAAACGTATGATTATAACTATAACGTTATAATTCCTACTTCTGCAATATCTAACCTAAATTATAACTTTATCTCCTAACTCGAATAATTTAACAGACACCTAATTTCTAAATCAATAACTAAATCTTGATTTAAACCCTGGAAAGTAAATAGTACTTTCCCGAATTCGCTATAATTGAATTCGACGTATTACTCTCTTTCGAGTAATCTCTATTCGATTAACTCCCTTGTTAATAACTTATATTCGATAAACTCTATTTCGATTAACTCCTGTCGAATAACTAATATTCGAATAACTCTTCTTGGTTGGCTCTATTTCATTAACTCTTATCGAATAACAAATATTCGATTTTCTTACATGTGTCAGTTCTTATCGAATAACTAACATCCGATTAACTTATATGGATTTACTCTTATCGAATAACTTATTCGATTAACTTAACTTGATTTTCTTAACTCGATTATCTCAACTCAATTACTTAACTCGATTACTTAACTCGATAAATCTTAACTCGATAAATCTTAACTCGATTACTTAACTTGATAACTTAACTTAACCCAAATCGATTAACTCAACTCTAATCGATTAACTTAATTTGATTTACTCCTTCGAATGACTCATTCGAATAACTTAATTGATTAACTCCTTCGAATAACTAATTCGAATAACTTACCTTCGAATAACTAATATTTGATTTACTCTAACTCGATTAACTTAATTCTAATCGATTTACTCTATTTCGATTCAACTTAATTCAAATCGATTAACTTAACTCAAATTGATTAACTCCTTTCGAATAACTAAATTCAATTTAACTCTTCTCGAATAACTAAATTCGATTAACTCAAATTGAATAACTAATATTCAATTAACTCTTACGTGTTTAACTCTATTCGAATAACTCTAATGTGTTCAACTCTATTCAAATAACAAATTCGAATAACTTATATATGTTTAACTCTATTCGAATAACTTATGTGTGTTTAACTCTATTCGAATAACTTATGTGTGTTTAACTCTATTCGAATAACTTAACTCTTTTAACTTTACTCGAATAACTATATTCGATTAACACTTCGACTAACTCCTTTGGATTAACTAACTTCGAATAACTCCTTTGGATTAGCTAACTTCGAATAACTCCTTTGGATTAACTAACTTCGAATAACTCTTTTGGATTAACTAACTTCGAATAACTCCTTTGGATTAACTAACTTCGAATAACCAATATTCGATAACTACTCTTCGAATAAATAATATTCGGTAACTCTTCTCAAATTAATAACATTTGATCTCTCCACTCGAATAAACTATATTCGATTACTCTTCCCTCGAATACACTATATTCGATAACTCTACTTCGAATAAGTGATATTCGGCAACTCTAATCGATTAACTCCACTTGGATAACTCTAACTGGTCAACTCTAACTGGTCAACTCTAACTGAGTAACTCTAACTGATCAACTCTAACTGGTCAACTCTAACTGAGTAACTCTAACTGAGTAACTCTAATTGATCAACTCTAACTGGTCAACTTTAACTGGTCAACTTAAATGGTTTAACCTAACTGGTTAACTCAAATGGTTTAACCTAACTTGATTTACTTGTCTCGATTAACTGAACTAATCCACTTAGTTTAACTTAGTTAATTCACTTTGATTTACTCTAACCGATTTACTTAGTTTAACTCAGCTAATTCACTTTGATTAACCCAACTAATTTACTTCGATTAACCAATTAGTTTAACTTGACTAATTCACTTAGTTTGACGCAACTAATTCACTTTGATTTACAAATTAGTTTAACTTAACTAAGTCACTTAGTTTGACGCAACTAATTCACTTTGATTCACCAATTAGTTTAACTTAACTAATTCACTTCGATTAACCGCTTAGTTTATCTTAACTAATTTACTTTGGTTAACTTAACCATTTACTTTGATTAACTCGACTAACTTGCTTTGGTTAACCTAACAAATTACTTTGTTTAGCTCGACTAACTTGCTTTGGTTAACCTAACCAATTACTTTGTTTAATCCTTTTATCACACTCTGGTTATAATTCCTACTTCTACAATATCTCCTTAAAATCCATATCGTGTTATACTTGTGTGCGAAGCACGTGTTTAAATCTATCCTTGTATAATTCTATTTATTTTCCGAACAAGTGTTCCTTTATTTATTCCCTAAATAAATATTCCTTTATTCCATTTATTTATAATCTAAATAAATGTTCCTTTATTTATTTCCTAAATAAATATTCCTTTATATTCTAATTCATTTATTTTCTAAATAAATGTTTCTATTTTATTTCATTTATTTTCTAAATAAATGTTTCCTTTTATAAAATCCTATCGATTTTATAAATAAGATTCATTTTCAATATAAACATTGAAAATCCCCTTATCAACATTTCGGTATGTTATGGTATTCAATCATATCAAATCACGATGTTCAATATCGTCCAAGCACATATAATCGCCCACAGATTTTATATCACATCATATAACAATATATGGAAAACAATAAAATAACTGTTGAGGAATCCAGTCGGATTCCTCCAACCTGTTTCCCTGCATCACAGATGTTAGACAATATAGATAACATCACTTTCAGTTCCATATGATATATTCTGTTAAACAGAATCAATATAGAAATTTAACTAACTGACTAGCAGTTCAATCAACCAATCAACACACAGTCAAACAGACAATTTTAACAGTTCTAACAATGCAACATGAAATTATAAACTGTTCAGAGTTAGTGAGATTTACTCACATTGGACGATCATCGTTAATAACGATAACCATCGCTTGATTCCGACAGACAAATTATTTTGTGATAAATTGTAATGAGCTCCTATGGACTTCCAGTCAGTTCCATCGTGTAGTGTCCGTCCATACGATCCTGTCGGATCTTGTTTCGTCTAAATCTGATACTGTATGAGAAACTTATGAGATTTTACAAGTTTGTACCAATATTCATTTTTAATAATACTAAAACTCAATTGGGCCTTAACCTTCCTTTATTTCCTTGGCCCATGCAAATACAATTCAGCCCGTTCAAACTAACACCGCTCCATTTCTTATCCTTCTTCCCGAAATTCATCAACGCAAACTCCAGGCTTTCACCACTCCGTCGATTTCAACGACCACGAATATCCATTCCGACAACACATTTCCTCTACTCTACTCGAGTACATCTCCTCCATCATCATTTTGCCAAGCCTGACATCACCATTCTAGTCTCGTTCTCCGCCGTGACCTTTAGCAAAAACATCGACATCAATATCCCTTGTTTACCCAGAAATTCTCCTACGAGCTCTACTCCGTACCCCGAACTTGAAAGCATTACCCAGTTCACCTATCAAAGCCTAAATCTTCCTTGAGATGGAACCCTAGAAACGCTGATTTATTTCGAATGCCAAAAGAGAAAAATCGCACCTTAGAGAAAGCCAATCAGATCGAAGCTCTCGAGTAGAGAGTTACAATGGATCCAAGGTTATTGGATTTCATACGGTTTTTGATTTCTGAGGGTAGCGATTTTGGTTTGTTTGAGAAAGAACTGGCGGCTCTAAACGATGATGATAATTTATATAAGGGAAGGCTTCAGTTTTCTATGTTAGAAAAGGGGTTGAGCATGGAGAGTTAAGCACCAGAGAATACGAGGATATATATACTTTGATCGACGTGGACGATGGGTCTCCATGTTCGCCGAAAATAAAAGAGTCCGGCTGAGAATAATGGCAACGTGGTGTTGTTTAGGTCTAGTAAAGTTAGGATATTTTGCTTATATTATTTTTAGATAATTATTTAAACAATCATCTAATCTATAAATTTATATAGTTACGTAACGCTACAGACAGAAATAAAAACACCATCGTGACAAGGGAGGTGTCCCGACTCCAGAAATATAATAATATCGGTAGGTTATCTCATATTGTGAAACCCGAAAATATAGATACAGGGTGCAAAACACTCCAATATAAAAGTTTCTTATTTAATTAATTAAAAATTACTATAAAATTCTAAAAATTAAATTATCGTTATGTCTCAAAAGAACCTTGTCTAAATTCGAATCCGGTATCTATTTATATCGAATAAACTGTTATGGTCGATAAACGATTCCATAACGACTATTTTAAAATTTGATTTGGACATATCTCAAAATCTACACGACGAAATCCCGATCTTTCTCTTCCACTAGAAAGATATACTCCACCAGCTCCACACGTTTCTTGTTTCACAGAAATCCGGCTTAAAATGAATCATGTACATTCAGTTGAAGTTCAAATCACCAAATTGCGAACAGCCGCGACGTTTCAGGTTCGTTTTAATTATAATTATAAATTATAAGTTCGAACGTTGTACTCTAAGTTATCGATATCACCAAATCGATATATAAATAATTAAATAAATTAATTTTTCGACAGCTAACAAAACGCGCCATTACAACCCTAGTTTATTTTCTCTAGAGGTACACTATCGAAAGGTGGTCTCATACCTTGCCATAGTTGGAAATCCATTCTCCAATAAGAGTCTGTGGTTTTTGATTATAGACTATGTATGTAGAGCGTGAGATGCAAGCGTTCTGCTAGATGATTATTAATTTGATTTAGACATTATTCAAATATCAAAATAGATATTATTTCAAAATGTTTTGAGTCACCGTAAGGTAAAAACCATCCATATTTATGTGTGAACTTGTTTTACGATTATCCTTTTCTTTCGAAAAGATTTTTAACTTTAAATGAAGTTGGATGATACCTATAAACTTAGTGAGTTTTCTCACGCCGGTACACTAGACCGATCCATTGAGTTTGTAATGCTCGAGTCAGACCGAGTTTACAGGTTTAGGTTATCGGTTGTTGTGATGTTCAGAGATTTGCTGGAGAAGTCCAGTATTCATTCCTCTGTGTATTGTTTATGGGGACAAGTTATTATAATTGTCAATACGTATTGGATGTTCACTGTACTCTTATAATTGTAAGTATTATTTCAAGCTTTAAATAAAGACTTATTTCTATATTATATTTTGTTCCGCTGCGACGTGAGACTCTATGTATTGTTGGTTAGTTTGGTTCTTCTTTGTTTTCTTCTATTCTAATATTTCTTTTGGTTCTTCACCCTTCAATTTCTTTTATTTAGCTTTCTGGGTTTTCGGTACTTGAGTTGGGACATGGGATGTATTAGTGTCAAAATTCGAGCATTGAATTTTCTAGGATGCTACAGTTGGTATCAAAGCATAAGGTCTAGTACCAACTTTGACTTTGTGGCGTAACTCGATAGAGATGGGGTTAGTAATACCCTAGATTGAGTTTGAGCGTATATATATGAGAGAGCGTATTTGCAGATTTTATATACAAATATTTTATATTGTGTTATTTGATCGGTTCAAATATTGAACTAGCAACTAACACAATATTGTTTTTTAAAGAGGGTAAATGAGATAATTTTTCCCAAACTATATTTTTGTATAAGAAGAAGTAATTTTGTCAAATTATTGAGATATTGGTTTTTGAATGATTTGAATAGAATTCAAATTGAATTATGTAATGAAAGTGAACTCATTAGAAAATAAATTAGTTGATTGAATATGGAAGTGTGACTTAATGTGGTTAAGTGGAGTTAACTTAAAAATGGATATTGAAAATGAATTAAATAAAATAGATTTGGACTTTTTTAGCTTGAAAATAGATTTGGGTTTTAAAAATTAAAGAAATAATAATTGGAGGAAAACAATCAGATATAAATTGATTGATATTATAGTATGTTAGACTAAGTAAATATGAATATAATTTCAATTGGTTGTGCGTTTTTTGTTGATTGGATGTTAGGTTGGTCGAATAAATTCCTTAATGGTTTAATGAAGAAGTTAAATGAATCAAATCTGAGGAAAATAAATTATAGTATAATGAATTTGAATAGAAACGATTATGAAATCAAACCAAATGATTTAACCCTGTATGTGTTACTTGCATTGTTAATTGAGTTAAGTGTAAGTTGGAAGGAGAAATAGTTGTTAGTTGCTTTGTGATTAGAGTATTGGTTTCCAGACAAATAGGTAAACCTTAATATTATTGATTGGTTGACTGATTTTATACCTCTAAGTTGGATTGCCGCTTGGCATTTATTTTCTTTTGACGGATATGAGGCCCGGAGTTGCAGTTGTAGTTGTTCTGATTAAGCCATGCAGAGGAGATGCTGACGAATTTTTCGAGATTTTTTGAGAAGTAGATTATTATTTTAAAATAATTGGATTTGAAGCATTCTTCTTACCTCGTAATTTCGAGGACGAAATTCTTTTAAGGGGGGACGAATGTAACGACTTGGATTTTTCAGCCACTTGAATTTGAATATTTAAACTTGTTTTAAATATTATATGTAACACCCCGCATTTTATAACAAATTTAATAATTAAATTATGCATATATATATATATGCACAGACATAAATGTATATATGAAGAATAAAATAAAGATTAATGCAAATAAAAATGTAATGCATGCATTAAAAGAAAGAAAGGATCGGTTGCATGCAGTGTAAACATGTTACATGCACTAATTATGCATTAATAATAAAAGAGAAATAAAAGAAAAAGATTCATGCAATGGTTTAAGTGAAATATTGTGGCAAACATGAAAACGAGGAATAAGAAGGGAACAATAACTACCATTGTTCTAAGCCTTATTGACAATAGCCTTAGTAGTCCAGTTGGTTAGAACATGTGACTTACATACAAGAGGTACAGAGTTCGATCCACACCGCCGTCATATTTTTATTTCAAGGGAACGGCTAAGTAAACACATGTTCATGAGAGAAAATATGTATAAACGCACATATAAGGAAATATATATATATATATATAAAGAAGTAAAGAAAATATATGTATATGAGAATATACGCGTATATATGTGTAGGAATGTACATACAAGAGATAAAATTCAGGATAAGGCTAAATCAGAGAAATATGATAATAATCAAATAACGGTGCAACACCGTTTGAATTTTGAGAACAAAACAAAAGTTGTGTGTATATATATACGCGAAAAATGGTCATTAGAAGACATGTGTATGCATAAGAAAATTACATGTGAATATAATAGTTAGATAAATTCCAGAAAATTCAAACATTCGAAATTCAAAAATTCAAACATTCGAAATTCAAACTTCTATGCCAAAAGGGGCCCAAGGGGATCGACCCCCCTATATGGGTGTCGATACTGGGGTCGACACCGGTGTCGACACCGGTGTCGACACCCCCAGATCCAACCACATTCATCGACGAATCTGGACTATTTTCTTAACCAAGTTCAAGTGCTAACTTAGCGCTGCGTGTATGATAAGATCCTGAACATCTATAAATAGGCTAGCAGAGCCTAGCCTACATCTCACATTCCCTGAGACAACGCCTAAGCTTTGACATTCTTTCTCCTCTTCAAATCTCTTCAGAAAAAACAAGATAATTAGTTTAGGATAATTCTAAATCAAGATCTTGAGGAAAAGCAAGAATATTAGTTAGAAGGTGTTAAGAATCATATTCGAAGTGAGGTAATTTCCTGGATATGGTCTATTCAATTTTCTTCCCCTTTCTCCCATTTTTCTTTTAGTAAAAATTATGAATCCATGGTTGTTAGAACTGAGTCCATTAGGGGAAAATCATGAAATGCTAGATCTGGACCAGATCCAGGATTTGGAAAGCAAATGAGGTGAGTGGATTTAAGCTATATCATTTTTGATAATGATATATTATCGTTTAGCATTCCCCGTTATTGTACAATGTATATTTGCTAGAATAATTAGAAGTATTGAAATGTCATTACGACATATTGAAATAATAATCAAATATGTTGGAAAATACACATGTTGAAACGTTGAATATGCTGAAATGTTCACCTATTGAAATTTAAACTTGTTAGAAATATAAGTAGCAAGTACTATTGTTTCAATTTCATGTTAACTTGTGACATTTATGTACCTGGACCATTAACAGTAGAAATTGAGAAAATTACATGTTAGTTTGTTTAATTTTAACAATCGCATATTAAACGATTACATGTTGGAATAGAATTTATTGTATGTTAGAAAAACATGCAACATAAAATTGGCTTACTGTGATGACATGAAAAATATAGATTACAATAAAATTTTGAAAGAATGAACACACCTAAGTTAAATACAAAATTTACAGTAAATAGGAAACTATAACCGCGCTTAGACCCGAGGTTAGATTACTTATGGTAGAAGTCTGCCCGTAACCACCCGGCATATCCAGCATCCACAAGTGGTAAATCTAATGTAAGGGGTCTAAGTGCATAGACAAACTATGTAAAGGTCCTAAGACACGAGGTTAAGTCAACTTGTGGAAGAAGTCTGTCCGGAACTGCTTGGCAAATCCAACATCCACAAGTGGTAGGCTTAATGTGAGAGGTCTAGTACATAAGCATATATATAAATATATGTATATAGAAGGATAGAAATAAATGGCATTAATCGTGATTAATGGAAATTAAAGGAAATGGGTAAGGAAATAAATGAAAGTGACAACAGTAAAAGAAATAGAATGAACGGGGAATGATAATAACCTATTATAAATAAACTGCATTAATGAGAATGTTATATAAAAGGTAGACTTGTCCTAGGGACAAGTGGATATTATAACTTAGGTTATAATAAACTAGTGAGAAAATGTGATAACTTGTGTAATGAGAAAAATTGTACTTAATTTTAAATTAAATAATCAGCAAATGGGGAAAATTTATGAAATGAAAGAAGTTGTACTTAATTATAAATTAAGTAATTTATAAACTTGGAAATCTGAAATACGCTGACAAGAATAACATGTTACGGGATGTCCTAGGGAATGGAGGAAATTATAACATAGGTTATAATAAATGGAAAGGAGACTTATTAGTGAACCTTAGTTAAGAGAACTAAGTTAATAAGTAAACAACGATAAGTTGTAGTGACAGTGTAAGATGGAACTATAATTAAATAGGAAAGAGTGAGGCAAACTTATGAAATGAAATAAGTTATATTTAATCATAAATGATAAGTGACATGTTAAATAGAAAACATGTGAATTGAGATATATTTAATTACATATTAAGTTGAACATGTTATTGTAACTATGAAATCAGACAATAATATAAAGAGATTGTGGATTACAGACCTTGGATCACAATCTAGAGAATAACATGTTGTGGGCTTATTAATAGGCTTAAATGGGTTGAGTTATAAGACCGAAATTAATAAGCAAGAGGAACTTGGTAACTTGAATAAGAAGTCAATTTGAATGGGAATAGCAAGAAAAATGGAAACCGGATGCGGTAAAACAAGCACATAAAAGAATGTTTAGACATAGGGTCTAATAACATATTAAAGTGAGGCGCTTGGACCAGTCTGCACATTTGAAGGTGAATATCCCAACAATGTAGATCATCGTGGTGTCATGAGGCACGAGGGGAGCGCACGTTCGTCTAATTATTTTGTTGGCTCCGAAGGACTGGAAGGAGGAGCACGCGAATTCCTGAGATATGTAAGGTGCTTCTGGTAGTCCTCTATGCGGTGACAGATGTTTAGGCTGTGCTCGCAGAGGTTGGTTTTGCGCATTACTGCCACGTGGGTGGGCCTTGACTGCAAAAGTAGCTTTGCAGTTAGAATGCTATGACGAGGTGACACTAGGGTGATTCGCCAGTTGCCTCAACAAGGAGACAGAGGTCGGGACCAACAAGGATAGTAGATCGTCGGGTACCTGTCATCGGCAGCCAGTAGGATGCGAAAAGACTAGAGTTAAACCTAATAGACCATTTAACTTTCACTATCGAGCTACGGTTGTTAAGGGGAGACGCCAACTGGATGTTTAGATTGTTTGTTAGGGGCAAGTCGCTTAGCTCTTCTAGTCTTTACTAGTTGAGAGAGGGCCGAGGTGGGGACATAGCCACTATGAAAAAATAGACCTAACGGATATTTGTATTTTGAGACCCTGAAAGGCGGGCCTGTATAAATATGGAAAAGCTCTCGACCGAGTTTCGTGTTTCTTGTGTAGCCCTGCCACGGAAATCGGTGCACATTATGTGTGGTTAAGGCATCGAATACGATTGACGATACGTATGCGGAAAAGTCTAGATACATGCATGTCTGCTCTTGGTGGTGTATCGTAGACTTGAGGGCATTACTCTGGTATTGAATCTGATTCGATCAAAGGTGGCCATCCACACGCTTACGTAGCATAGTAATGACAGATATATGCGGAACGTAATATTGTTATGTAGAGATCTGTACGTCACTCCAGTGTAGGATGAGGGACTGCGTTCATTTCTGTGGCGTTACGGTGGAGACCGTGCGAGTGGGGTACCATGGGGTGTACCTCAATATTGGGGGGGGGGGGTAGCTACATATATACTGTATTAGGTTAATCCGCTGGGAAGTACATGGGTACGACGTGTGTGTAAGCCTTGAGTGCTGATAACCCAAGTAACCTAATAAATAAGAAAATGTGATTGAGCGGTATATATTGGACTA
Source organism: Allium sativum (assembly GCA_030737875.1). Classification (NCBI taxonomy): domain Eukaryota; kingdom Viridiplantae; phylum Streptophyta; class Magnoliopsida; order Asparagales; family Amaryllidaceae; genus Allium; species Allium sativum. Next base: position 10,242,060 of record CM060912.1, read on the forward strand.
TTCAAAGTGTATAGTTTAAATCCAGTGACCAGAACTTGTGTTCTGACCCCCTCCTAATAACATACTCATAGGTTAGATTTATGGCAGAGAAATGAAAGCGTTGGATACTGGTTAGGCAGTATTATTACTACGATAAGGCTATACTTTGATTATATTATACTTTATCCATTTCGCTATGAGATATTTTCTGAGCTCTGATATCTTTTATATCTCTGTCTTTCCTGCAGGATACCAGAGCAACCAACACGGGTTTCGATGGATTAGAATTTTGAAAAAAAAATTGGTCTGTTGGAATTCGGGTTGTTAAATTATATTTGGAATATTAATGGATTTTATATAGAATTTAATTATAAGATGATGTTTGAAAATATATAAATTTATATTTAATTTAAAATGAGCTTGCAGCGGCGTGGTAGTTCGTAATATTTAGTTTTAAACTTAAATTCAATATATAGAATCCATTTTAAGTCGGAATTCTTTGAATCAAGAATTGTTCGAATCTATTTGATTATAATTTTCTGATGAAAGAGAAAAATTGAAATTTTATATTATATATTATGAGTTATGTCCAAATCAGGTTTTCAAATAGTCGTTATGAAATCGTTTATAAACCATAACGTTTATTTAATAAATTAAATAGGGGATTTTATATAATCTGGATATCCGTTAACTCAAAAATGTTAATGTTGAGTTATAATTCCATATTTTTTGAATTTGTACTGATATAAATATCCATTTGGGTATATACAATAATATTAATTTATTACTATTTCAATTGGATTATTCTGGAAATAAATAATGTTTTATCGGCATTATATAAGACTTAAGAATAACTATTTTTCGAATGACCTCCATTTTTGATAAAACGAATTTTATTAGAATACGTATAGTTAGTGGTTGTAGGATTTCCAATTTGAAGCCAATAGGAGTTGATTTGTGAATGAGCATAATTAAATTGGGAACCGGTAAATAAATTGAAATTAAAAATAACACTAGTTTACAAACGGAGTCGGATTTGACCAAATGAGTTCCATTGGGTCCGGAACATTAAGACGTAGCAGTATGGCCATTTTCGTTGCGTTTTGTTGACGGCAAAATATGTCGTAAACACCAAAGATTCCCAATTAGTAGGAATTATAAATATGGTCGCATAGACAAGAACATAAAATGGAACATAAGCAGTAAATAACACAAGATATTTATAGTGGTTCGGCCTCAGTGAGGGCCTACGTCCACTTTGAAGAGTTGTTGGAATGTTATTGATCGCTTGAAAGATTACAAGGTTAAGACCCTCTCATTACATTTGTTGACTATGCTTCATGAAGTTACAATAGTCATATTTGCAAGAAATAGTAAAATGGACAATTTTGCTCTTCTTCTTCCTCAAAGAGGAGATGCCATTAATGAAGCTCTATGGAGGTCTCAAAGCTCAAGAATCTCCCTTTTTGAAGTGTGAGGCCATGGGGTATTTATAGGAAGTGGTTAGGTAGGGGTTAGGTAGGAGTACGTAGAGATGGGGACTAGCTACAGAATATTCGCACCTTAGGCCCTCACACCCCTTTTTTCGCACTTCCTCCAGAGGGTGCGAATTTCGCACCTCGGGGGTGCGAAATTCGTACCTCTTGGGGCTGCGAAATTCATACCCCATAGGGTACGAATTTCGCACCTCGAGGGTGCAGAATTTCGCACCTCCCGGGGGTACGAAAATTCTATTTGAGAGGTGCAAGGTCTATCGGAGTGGCTTAGGGGCTCGAAATCCTGATCGGTGCATCTAGGGATGTCGAGGCCTTGGTTCGGGAATGTGCTGGAGGAGCGGCAAGGCTCACGGAAGTTGTTAGCTGAATCTTGACTTTGTGCTGATCTGGTAATTCTAGGCGACACACTTGTTTGCGGAAATCGGATGAATCGGGCGGTGCCCCCGGAACGGTGGGGCCCTGGGCCCTCACCGGCGTTGCGCTGGGACCCTCTTGACGACTCGCCTTCAGCTCAGAGCACGGCTCGCCTTCAACTCGGATGCGAACGAATACTGATGGGGTTGCGTTCGAGGGATGCGACATCCTGCTAGTGACCAGACTCGAGCCTTCTGGTACTGGACCTCGGATGATATTGGCGTTGCCTCCGGGCTGTAATATCATGCGAATGTTGAGACGAGCGTGTCTTGTGTACTTTTGGTAACCGGACCAAAAGGCCGGTTAACATTTGCCCCGTCAAAGTATGTTTTGTGTTAACGGGACATGCTTTGAAGTGAGATGGGTCTGATATGGGCGCAAACATCTCCATGCGGTGCTTAGCGATCGGTTATGAACTTCCTCTTGCATTGTATGTGGAGAGCGCACTGCTTTGGAGTGGTTGGGACGCCTTATTGAAATATGTGGGTGTGAGCTTAGGATTCCAGCATTGCTAAGAGCTTTGACTTACTTGAGTTTGGCGGCTTGGATTGGAACCTATCTAAGGTTCCTACTTCCTGTAGATTAAAGATAATAAATGTTATTTGCCAACTCCCGATTGCATCGAAGTACAAATGGTTCGTCATCAGGTTTTATTGCATATGTAATCACAAATTTGTGCGTGGTTTGGTGCGATACGATCTGAGTTAGAATAGGTAATATGAAAGTGAATTGTATGCCCTGGGGTTATGATCATGTAGTTTTAGCTTTTCGAAGAGTTTTTGGATCAAGAGACGACTATTTGGTGTGTATACTAGAACCCTTAAGGCTTGTGGGCGCGCATTTGAATCTGGTTGGTCTGCTCGGTTGAGATTCCCAAAGCGTGTACACATGGTCATTACCATGGCTTGGGCGCATGATTTCCTTAAGTGGTTGCTGAAAGGTCATTGGAATGGAGCTTGATTATTTGGAGTATCCGTTAAATCACTTGGACTAGGTGAGCCCATGGTGGCTCAATGATCCAAGCTAGTCCCATTGATCAAAGTTTCGGCAACTCGTGTACGCGAATGCCATTGTTAGGACAATACTTGTCATATGTCGTGGCATGGATTCATATGAATTCTCCTTTAAGACGAGGTCGGACCCAAATGCTGGGTGTAGGTGCTTTGATGATTGAGCACTTGGTGAGTACACAGGTGGTCATTGAGTCGTGATTGACTTGGTAGTTGGAGCTTCGAAGTTAAGTGAATATGATCGTAGCTTGGTGTACGATCCCGAATTCCGATCCCGGAACATACGTTTGGGGCATGCCGATCCCCTGATTGTAGTTGCTTCCTTTCTTCTCTTACGTGGATAGAAAATCATCGTAAGGCATGGAGGATGCCAAAATACTCCTTTTTGTACTTTGGATGTTCGAGGTGTTATTAGGTTTTCGAGAGAAGGGAAGAGAGATATGGAAAGTAATAGGGCTTTCGGTTTCGGTATTCAAGAACGTGGTGTGGCGGACCTTAGGAAACAGGATTAGGAATATGAATAAAGGTCGCCAGGCATGTGTGAATACGGGATTGGGCTTTGAATCCCAAATGCTTATTAATTCTTTCACGCTCTTCGGGAGTTTGAACCTTGGTTGAGGAGATGACAACTAAGCCGACGTGCGGGAGCACGAGACATAACTTCGCACTCCCATGACTCTACCGAGCCCTGCCTTCGATCTTGAGTTTGTAAACTTGAACCTTTGCATTGCGCCATATGAGCGGACAATGATTAGTGATTTTTGGTCTCGCGACACGGTCCTCAAGGAATGGACCTTCTTGGATTGTCAGCTTGAATGCTTATGTAAGATATCGACACATAGTCGAGCTGTTAGTCTTAGGACCCGATCAATAACCTAACCACGATGCAGCTGCATCTTGACATAGGTGTTGCACTGCCGGTTGGTGATGGTCGTGGCGTTAGTTATTGAGGCTAAAGGCTGCCACCATGCTTCGGAGTGTTAGCTTTTTGTGGAGTCCGGGTACTGATGGAAGCCGAGAAGCCTCCAGGGCCTGAACTTTGGCTTTGGATTTCCTTCGTTGCGAGGTGAAGATGCTCTCAAGATGGTGGCTCCAAAGGATGCTGTGAAGATGATGCCAGTGCAGAGACTTAAGGGGATCTGATCGGGTCTTGAGATCGCCAGGACGGTACGATAATCCGTAGAGGGTTTCCCCCAGGCCCGGGTGCCTGCTTGATTCTACTCGATATCAGAGACGAGCAAGCAAGCTCGGATCGTTACTCAATGTTTCATGTCTGGTCGGTAACTGGAGTTGAACGTAACACAATTATTTGGCGAATGATTCTGGAATTGAACTTATTCGGACTGACCACTCGGATACGCGTGCACGATGCAGGCATATGGTAGAATCATTAGTCTCCAACCCAATTATGTAAGGATTTTTATCCGATCCGAAAATTGTGCTGAAGTTTACCATTAACCACTGCCATAGTTATCCAAACTAGGTGCCATCGCCGCGTTTCGATGCACTAGTAGGTATGCATCGAGGGGTGTGAGTTAGCTTCATGTTGTGTTTAAGTGTGAGTTTGCTAGCAGGGCGTTGATACTTTGCGGACCCAATGAACCGACCATGGAAACCTGAAAACTTGCACTGAAATATGGATTTTTTATGCTGTGTATTGAGAATTTATCTAAGTTCTCCAGTTCCTTGGGGAACCGGTGGTTATATTGCTCCCGCTGTCCTTTGGTGCGGGCTTCTATGCCCGGTCTGCCTAGTATTGCCGGGAGGTTAGAAGTTTCCGAGACCCAAGGCTTTGGTTCCGTGTCCTCCTCGTGGTGAGTCGTATGTTCCTCTTTAGAATGGTTGCCCCGATGGCTGTGGCGACGGAAATGCCTGCGCGGAAGCTGGTGGAGATCCTCCTCAGGTCGTGCGGTGAGTAAGCTGGTGCGGAGATAGGCAGGGGACTGCCCCCAAGCTCGAGTATTTGCTAACTAAAGAAGATGCGAGCGATGAACCCTCAGAGGTCAAATAGTTGCTTCTTTTGCTGGGAAACCCCATGGAGAAGAGGCAACGCCAGGCTTTGCCCCCATGCTTTCTCAACTGTTCGAGTCCTGGTTGGAGTTAAATTGGGAACAATCTGGAGTAGTAGGAGAACCTGTGGCTTCGAAATCCCATATTTATACGAGCCTCCTTGGAGGAGGAGAAGTTGTGACTGGACAAAGCGCTCATGCGATGGGCGTAGCTGATGTAAGTGTGCAAACAATGCAAGCTACGATGGATGGTCAGGGAGCCGGCTGGTGGAAAATTCGGAGGAGCAGGAGTGGAAGTTGGACAGGATGAGGCTGCCATACAAGATGCATTGGAGAAGGCTAGTCGGGATGCCCATGAGAAATCTGCTGCTGCGGTGGAGAAAAGTTAGGCCAATGCTGAGGCGGAGAAGGGGAGGGCCTCTGAGTAGGTTAGGAAAAAGGAGATTCGTCGATGATGCCCACCAGAAGAGGGCAAAAGGACCCATAGCGAACTTGAAGCGGATGCAGTTATGCGATTCTAGGACAGGGAGCCAACTGATCAGAAAGCCGCCTAGGATGCCGAGAAGAGGGCATGATTGGGCGCCAGGAAGGCTTGGGGAGAACCCAGGCTGCATTGGTCCTTTCTTCTTACATCGTCCCTAAGTTGTTGCCATGTATTTCTCTCGGGAAGGTTATGGTGATTACAAGCAGCGAGGATGATGGCGGAAGGCATGTATCGGTGCCTCATGAATCTGTTACTCCTATGTAAAGTAGAGGAGGAAGCAGTTCTAGAAGGAAAGGGCCCGTCAGTGGCGATGACCTGCCTGTGTCGACCCTGTATAGATAAAAGAAAAGAAAAGGATGAGTAGCATCAGCAATTGTTAAAGCAATTAAAGATACTTTAGGTTAGGTAAACCAATAGTATATGCGAGTGTGGTCCTCTCTTTTGGTTCTTAAAGACATGGTGTGGTATTCATGTATACCCTATAATCAGAGAGAAGAGATGTTAGACATGTAGTCTGTATAACGTGTGTGTTTGTGTGTGAAATGGAATATGAAGTAGTAAAGAACGCATTTCGTGTTAAGTGTTCAAACGTTCTTCTCATGTTTTCCGGCAGCCCGTACTTGCCCAAGCGTACTTGTTGTTACGCCAACAGAAATGCGATCGGAGACCTCGCTAAGGGTTGATTATTCCAGAGGGATGTGATTGTGTACCACGCTCCGGGTCAATTATTTCGGAGGGGTGTGATAGAGCGCAGGCTTCTAGTAAGTTTCCCTCAGCTCAGGAAACCCGTAGTTTCCGAAGCCTAGCTGATCGCCTGCTGTGTACTTGGGTTGCCCGCGGTTAATCCCAAGTGTAGCGAAGGCATTTGGCGTCGTGTTATGCGATCCGTTCGGTGTATGGCTCTCACGTCGTTCATCGGGTTGGAGCGAGTGACGGCGTCGTTTATCACCGAAGAAAGGCTCCAATCATCAGCCCATAGGGTTCGATCATGGCCGTGAGCTGCACCTAAGCCTTTAGAGCTTCGGGGAGAAACGATTTAATGTCGGTCTCTGTGCTAAGTCGATATTGGATAGGTACCCGTAGCCATAGGAAGTTTACATTGCTCCCAGCTGTCTGTTGGGCGGCCCCAAGTCGCTTGGGACTTGGGCGCGGAACGATTTATCCTCAGCCTCAACACAGGGCCGATGTTCGAGTTCGTGGTTATTTATACCCGGTCGCGCCGCGGGCTGGCGACTCGAGTAGCTTTGCCGGTCCCCATGCTCGGGGGCCGTTTGTAGCCAATGTCGTTTTGCCTCGATGTCGGATCGAGGCTCGGAAGGCGGCACCGACTCCCGTGCTCGGGGCACCGGTGCGGCAATCGAAAGTTTGTACGCAAGCTGGCTGTCAAGATTGATCAAACACCTCATGAACGTCATGCACGGAGCAAACATAGAAGGGAGACAGGAAACTGAAGATCATTTCTAAGGATAACTTTGGCAAAGATAGCCTTTACAATGCCTTGAATTGCAGGAAAACAAAACATCGTTGGTGTGCATGAATTAATTGTACGCTAGGTTATGCAAAGTAGAGGTGAGGATGTTTGTTGTTCCATGATCTTGGGAGTTTGGCTCCGTCCATGGTTGAGAGTTTGAAAGTTCCGTCGCCGAGCTTCCGCTGTATGGGCATAGGCCTCCCTAACGAGGAGTAAGGCCTGCAGGTGAAGGGAAGGCCCGTTTGAAGTTGAGTTTGCTGATGTGCGTTCGAGCGGGCCTTTGGTTAAGCTTCCAGTCGTGCCCCCAAGTGCCCGGAGAACTAGTTGGAGGATGATGGTTGTGATACAGCAAAGAGGAGGTGTGTCTTGGAGAAGGGGCCTTGCTTCTTGTTTTCTTTTTCTTTTTCGTAGGCCTATATATTGGCCAGAATGAGGCATCTATTCATGAATGGATGGTTCTGTTTGAATTGCAACGGTAACGACTATTGGAAAGGTTGCGACCCTTTACCCACAAACAACTCCGTCGACAATTGTGCTCAAGGTCCAATATTTTGACCTTTAAACATTAATGCGTATGCCTTCTTTATGCAATCGAATCATCTCACTCACCTCCTCTCTTTTTTATATGGGCGAGATGATGGTATTAATGAGTCGATGGCCGATATCTCCAATGATAACCTCGGGGATTGTTGTATCGTAGACGACGGTCGTGGGAATGGTAGAGGACTGGAATTCTCGAGCTAGCTTCCGAATGTTCCTCCGGCACAGCTTCCCACTGTGCCCCCAGCTGATCGAGAGCGCTGCATGGAGGATAAAAAGGGCCATGACACAGCGGAAAGGATGTGTCTTTTATGGGAGAAAGTTCGCTTTTAGTTTATGGTCCGCTTTCAATGAAGGAGGCAGATGCGGGGAGGATTTGCAAACAGACATTTCTGATGACTACCTAAAGTAAACTGTGCCATGGAAGCTGTAGTCCTGACTAGCCGGGGGGATGATATTGAGGGATTAGTTGTCGGTCGAGGTCACGGTTAGTGGGAAATGTTGATGAGCGCTAAGTAGCTCAGAGATCCCATGCAGTGGGAGTCTTTGATGAGCGTTGAGTCCGCGGATGTTGTAGAACCGAGTCCGCGGATGTTGTAGAACCGACAATATCCTATGGAGACCCTTGGTGTGCTCGTCGAAATTTTACGTCTTGGCCTTTTACATGGTTGGTAATTGCAGGCTGTAAGATAGAGTTTCTCGGGGGTGTGGATAAGTGTTCGAGGCTGAGAGGATATCTCTGGGCGTTACGGCGTGCATCCCGGACTGCATGGCCAATCTCTTGGCTAGTTGGTCGGGAGTTGAGATGGTTTAAGGTGGAAGTCGAGAGAACCCGTATAGCGCCGACCTGGATAGGGACGGGGAAACACTTGCACTTGATGGCATTAGCGGCGTGTGATGAATCCATGTGTCATTCATGGCAGCTAATGAAGCTTCGAGAATCATGGCCCCATTAAGTATGGGGTAAGTGTTGGCATGTTGAAGTGTTGGCGCCATTTGGTAGTAAGGTTAGTCGAAGTGAACGAATTGCACCTTGTTCTAGTTTCGTAGATGGGCGTGCCCCCGTGATTTCTTCATAACTCCAGGGATCGTGTTGGCGATAATAAGAAGTCGGGCTCCGACTTCATTATAGAGGTCGTGATCTGGTCCAGGACTTTGGAGCCTAGCATGCCTTCTTGGCGAAAGGTATTCCAAATTCGGTTGCATGATTCTGTGGAAGTCGGTTGAAGTGAACTTGGGCCCAGTTGGACGCTAGAAGCGTAGGCGATAAGTTTGGACTCATAGCAGTTTGAGTCCGCCTAGCGGAGGCTTGACCGTCAAAGCCGGGGGGCAGCAGGGATGACGCGTTCCATTCTAAATGGCGATTCTGACATTGTCGAGATTAGAGGTCGATCTGTCATAGGACGCCACCTTTGGCATGTAGAATCGTCCGGGAGATATGCTGAAGGGGGGTTTTCTAATGGAACCCGTTAGCTTTGACGGACTTCGGGAGTTCCCTTCTGTCGACGTCTTCTATTGTACATATCTGGCTCGCTCTCTTTTATGTCATGGATGGTATGATTTTTCTATGGTTGTCGAGTTTGGGCGAACTGATATGCACCCTGGTCAGGGAGTACTCTGGTTCTGAGTGGCGATAAGTGGGCTCTTCCGAGTAGAAGGTTGGTTACTCGAACCCAGTTTGTTTCTGCGCTCCTTAACTGTAAGCGACGATGGTTCGATCATTATCTTATTTTTGTTGTCATTGATGTTGTTGTACTAGTGTTGGAGTGGACGGTGATGTTTTTAATGAGCCGGAACCTTCTTCCTAGACGTAGGCCCCTAGCTTCGACAAAAGAAATTTCTGATGCGGTGTGCTGCGAGCGGGCGCGGTTCTGAGTAAGCTAAAGTAGAATGATGGTGCGTTGACTATTTTGAGGTTGGCGCATAAGGTTGAAGCTAGCCTTCAATGCCTAGCGCAAGAACTGCATTCTTGTACTGCGTATTAACCGTGTGAATCTGTGCTTGAGTCGCAGGAGCTTCGGGGTCCACAAGTGGAAGGAGATCCATTTCCAATGGGTCCTCTGCCGCTCGGGGCTGGTGAGAGGCATGATGCTTATCGGATGTACTTCTCGATGCGCTTCTCGCAGATAAGATTTTCGATTACGTCTTTGAATTGGCGGCAATTATTGGTATTGTGCCCGTATATGTCGCGGTATCGGCAGTACTTGCCGGTCTTCTACTCATGATTAGTGTATTCCCTATTGCATGATTTCTTGTATTGAAGCGTTCTGCGTGTTTGCCGGTAGTTGTTTCCAAGTCTTCATTCAGAGAGGTGTAGATCTCGTATGTCCGGCGAGAGCTGGGCTTTTTGGGTTCTATAGAAACTTGGCCGTTGTTGCTGTCGCCTTGCCTACTGTTATTCAATCTTTGTTTGTAGGGGCCTGCCCCCTTGTCCTTGTCAAAGAGCTTCCCTATCTGTTTCCCTTTGACGTTGTCACCGATGGTATTCGCATGTGGATTGTTGGGAAGACTGGCCCTGGAGAGTCGGTTTCGTCTCGCTTCTTCTTGACATAAGTATTGCCTATCCTTTTTATGGAAAGTGTCGACGCTTTTTGGCTGTTTTCGATCAATCCATGCCCCGAATTCGGAAATAGGGAGAATACCCTTTGCTAACTAAAAGAGTACGACGCGAGGGTATGGGTCCTCGACCTCAGCGAGGGCGATGTTGAACCGGGAGAGGTTGATTTTGAGCGACTCAGCTGCTCCTTGGTATAGATTGGACAGAGTGAGGGCATTCTTTGGAGTTGGGATATGCACCCTGAGATGCTTGACCAATTCTGTTGCTAATTGGCCGAAGTTGTTAATAGAATCGATTGGGAGGTGAGAGAACCATAACAAAGCGGTTCCTGATAAGAAGGCTGGGAAGCACTTGCATTTGACCGGATCATTGCCACGGCTCGAGCCCATTTGTTATTCATATTGGTTTAGGAAGGTACAGGGGTCGATTGTGCCGTCATAGAGCGACATCTGTGTCATGCTGAAGCGTCGCGGCCACTCAGCTTCGTTTACCCTTCCTGTGAAGGGGTTGCGCCTAATGTGCGCTTCCCATGAATCATGCATGTTTCCTCGCCTCTCCCTCATGATCCTTCGGACCATGTCGAGAAGGTAAGTTGGGTGGGGATCCGCCATCAGGTCCCACGGGTTTTGGAGAGGTTCCGCAGTCCTGTTGCGATGGCATCTTCTATGATGGACATCTGGATCCATGTCCTCGACATCTAGAATCGGATCTTGGTAAGGAGTGGGTTGATGCAGTTCCTGATCTGGAGGGGCGCGGGCCGCTGGACTAGCGGGGCCATCATCCTAATTAGCGGGTGTTGGGTTGTGTCGAGGAAGAGGTTTATTGATAGGACCTGGTCCGTCATTGATAATCAAGCCAGAGCGACCTTGGCACTGTGCCCCCTCGTTATACCTGACTGTAGTTCGGTCGCCATTGTCGTTCCCATTGCCGTTGACGAGGGCGTTGGTATGAGTAGCGATGCTGTTAATGAGATTAAAGCTCCTTCTTTGATGCGGGCCCCTCGACTCGGAAGAGGAAGTTTCTGAGACAGTTGGTCGAGGTCGAACGTTGTTCCGAGCTAGTTGAAGTCGAGCGATGATGCGCTGACTTTCTTGAAGTTGTCGCATAAGGTCGATGTTATTCCTTAATGCTTGGTTGAGATCGACAACCGTGTTCTCATATCTTTCATTAAGCACACGGATTTGAGCTCATGTTGTGGGCGCTTCGGGGTCCACAATAGGAGGGAAGGTTTCATTGGTGTCCGGGATGTTTGCGGGTTGAGGTTGTTGGGATGTCCCGGCCTCGGCTGCGGTAGAAGAGGCGGTATCGCGCCTTTTGGCCGCTTTTCCAACGTGAGCGGACTCGACAGCAGGTTTAGCAAGGAACCTTAAGCTCGTCGGGGGTCGAGATGACAACGTTCAACAAAGGCGTAGAATCCGAGTTTTCTCAGTGAAAGCACCAAATGTTGGCGGCAAAAAATGTCGTAAACACCAAAGATTCCCAATTACTAGGAATTATAAATATGGTCGCATAGACAAGAACATAAAATAGAACATAAGCAATAAATAACACAAGAGATTTATAGTGGTTCGGCCTCAGTGAGGGCCTACGTCCACTTTGAAGAGTTGTTGGAATGTTACTGATCACTTGAAAGATTACAAGGTTGAGACCCTCTCATTACATTTGTTGACTATGTTACATGAAGTTACAATAGACATATTTGCAAGAAATAGTAAAATGGACAATTTTTCCCTTCTTCTTCCTCAAAGAGAAGATGCCATTAATGAAGCTCTATGGAGGTCTCAAAGCTCAAGAATCTCCCTTTTTGAAGTGTGAGGCCATGGGGTATTTATAGGAAGTGGTTAGGTAGGGATTAGGTAGGAGTAGGTAGAGATATAGACCAGCTATAGAAAATTCATATCTCAGGCCCTCGCACCCCGTTTTTTCGCACCTCCCCCAGAGGGTGCGAATTTCGCATCTCGGGGGTGCGAAATTCGTACCTCCTGGGGGTGCAAAATTCATACCCCATAGGGTACGAATTTCGCACCTCGAGGGTGTAGAATTTCGCACCTCGCATGTATGAAATTTCGCACCTCGAGGGTCAAGGGGGTACGAAAATTCTGTTTAAGAGGTGCGAGATCGGTCGGAGTGGCTTGGGGGCTCGAAATCCTGGTCGGTGCGTCCAAGGATGTCGATGCCTTGGTTCGGGAATGTGCTGGAGGACCGGCGAGGCTCGCTGAAGTTGTCGGCTGAATCATGACTTTGAGCTGATCTGGTAATTCTAGGCAACACACTTGTTGGTGGAAATCGGATGAATCGGGCGGTGCCCACAGTTTCAACCTAACCGGCTAGGTCGATCGCCACCGAAACTGTGGGGCCTCGGACCCCCACCGGCGATGCGCCCGGACCTGCTTGACGGCTCGCCTTCGGCTCGAAGCACGGCTCGCCTTAGACTCGAATGCGGACGGATACCGACGGAGGTTGCGTTCGAGGGATGCGACATCCTGCTAGTGGACAGACTTGAGTCTTATGGTACTGGACCCCGGATGATATTGGCGACGCCTCCAGGCTGTAATATCACGCAATACGTTGAGACGAGCTTGTCTCGTGTACTTTGGTAGCTGGGCCAAAAGGCCAGTTAACACGTTTGGAGATCGGTTGTGGCGGTGAATATATTAACATTAGCTTAAAAAGAGGTAGAATTAACAACCATGTGGAAACAAATTTAATAATTTGAAACTTAAGCCCTAAGCTAAACAAAACCGTGGTTACACCTATCAATACGCATAGTTTACGCTACATAGTACTTAGGTCTTAACAAAAACAAAACCTACCCTATTTCTTCCAATCCTAAGTACAACACGCAGCCTATACATATGCACATGCGTTAAAATAGATGTGCAGCCTACCCCAAATTCTTGGCAGCCTACCTACCAAATATATATTAGATACCGCACACGTCTACCGTATTTTTTCCTTCTACATGCCTAAACCCAAACGTACTAGCCTACATATAAACAACAAGCTCTCTGTATTCTCTAATCAACACAAAACCCATGAAGTGATTTTCATGCAGACCAACCTATTACTATGGCTACAAACTACATGATGGCCATGTTTATGTCGCTCTATAAATACACTGCCATACTTCGTTCTTTCTTTCTTTCTCTCCAGTAGGTTAAAAGTTGAAGCTCCATTCTTGTGTAAATAAAATGAGCCATCCTTCATATTTCTTCCGGCAAACAAAACATTCCTCCGCCAGAATAGTAACGCAAACTTTAGAAATGAAAACAAAACTCTCTACAAAAAATAAACAAGCAGCCTCCATGATATTAATAAAAAATAATCACTCGGTCACACTGTCTTGTGTGTGATGGTACATGCGTGCCGTTGCGGTTTCTGTGGGGTGGAGTCAGGGGACGTTGGTGGCATGAGGTTGTTCCAAGTGGAGGGGTTTTGTTGGGTGGTTTGCGATGATCGGAGCAGATGGTGGCGAGGCTCAGGAGGTGCGGCGGTGGTTGACATGGGTGAGTGTAGGTATGAACGGACAGAGCTTTTGTTTATAGGGGGTGCAAACGATCGGATCAAGGCGAGATCGGAGGCGCTAGGTAGGGGTGGCACTGGTTGGTGGCTCGGTGATCGTGGAAGGGGTCAAGTGGGTCGATGGCAAAGTAGGTAGATGGGAAGAAGCAGCAATAGCATGGCGGTTTCGAAACAGTGTAGAAGGCGATGAACAGTGCGTGGCGAATATGTCTAATCGAGTTTAAACGGGCCTAATCTGGTTCTATTAAACATAAGTAAGGATTAGGTTAAATAATTTTAATTAAGGTATTTATAATATATATATTTAATTAGTGAATAATGTTTAAAATCTATAACTTTGTCATATAGTAACATAATTGGATAAAATAAGTGACGTTGGGTCCATATCGATGACCACCACACGATGAAGCTGGTTTGTTTAGAGTTAGAAGCTATTGGAATTTTTAATTAAATTAAATGCCCATTTAATTCAATTAAAATGAACTGTTTCTGCGTTATATGAAATCAAGTTGAGTATAACTCACTCCGTTTGTCCCACTTATATTTTATATAACTCGGGTTTGATATTTGTGTGCTATGGTTGTTCACTGTTGGATGACTACTGAATATATATTCATATATATTGACTGAACTGACTAAATTAAATGTTCATTTAATTAATTTAAACCAATCGTCATTTTTAACAAATGTGATCAATTGAGGTAACTTACCTTATTGGTTACGTTTATGTTATTATAAACTTATTAAATCAAAAGATAGATGCTTAGACTGCTATTATTGATTGATTATTGAAATCATATATGAATATTGAATTGAATGACATTATTTGAGGTAACCTATTTGAATGCAGGAAAAAGAGGTTGGAAGGATCCAACTGGGTTCCTTAAATTTGTTGTTTATTTTCATATTACAATCATATGACATGTTTAACCAATCTGATTAGATGATTGATTTGGTTATTAATGTTGAATTGAAATTTAACGTTTGTTTTTTTATTAACCAATGGGCTGTATTGGTTGAGTAATTGGCAGTGAATGGCCTGAAGATATATAGTTTTATAGGGGTTGATTTACTATAAGGTGAATTGATAGAAATGAAGTTACAAAATTTATTTTATAATTGAAGATAGATTTTGAAATATAATATTTTGAATAAAAGTTCATTAGAAGGAAATAAATATTTATTATTTAAGTTTATAAGTAATTATTAAATGATTTTATAAAGAAAATTCTTATGTTAATAAGATTTATAAGCAAGTGAGCAAAAATTAACCTAAAGACTAAGAGTTGGATTAATTATTTCCAATAGACAATTAAATGGGATTATTTAAATTAATTATATGATTAGTTTATTTAAAAGAATGAATAATTGGAATTGGTTAATGAGTTAACTATGTTTTGAGTTGACTAAGTCAATTGTTTGGTTTGAAATTGGTTAATTAATCTAATGAAATAGCTTAAGGAATATTTTTTTTTATTTTTAATAAGATTTTGGAAAGAAATTTAAATACTTCTACATTACTTAATGATGAAGTTAATTATTGTTTTAACTAATGATAATTTAATTGATTACTATTTTAATGAAATCATTTTTGTAAGTAATCGAGGTTGTAATTAAATCTAGCTGAATTTTGAAAAGAGTTATGATCAGATTTTGTTATTAAACCCGAGTTTTATAAACGAAGTTATAAAAGAGATTTTAAGCGAAGAAAACCTAAATGGCTAAGTTATTGATAAACATAAATTTTAATAATAAAGATTACTGTTTTTGTTTATGATAAGGAATTCATAGACCGTAATACTATTATGAGAAATGATTTCCGAAGGAATATGATGTAATTTTTAAGAAACTGGAACCCATTGTACATTGGTTAAGTCGTGTAACTTTCTAGGTGTCAATCTGATGTTGTTTCGGCTTTCGGGGTTGTATACTTGGAGATTTTTCACTTACCAATTTACAATGAGAAGTTAATAATGTAGAAGTGAAATGATATTTGAATATTCTTATGTTAAATACAAAAAGTGAAATGTTTTCCTATAATGGAAGATTTAGGAGTTTTAATTAATGATTGGTTAATTAAGGAGCCTAAATAATGTTGGGTATTGAATCAGTGAATTCATTTTATTTTTATGGATGGATGGTTGTTATTTGATAGTTAATTAACCAACTATCAAATCTGGCATATGCGATTGTTGGTATGGAAAGATCAGGATCAAATTTAGTTTCGAAAACCATACCTAACCAGCGAATATGTAAACGTGGAAGATGCTAATCAAGTCGGAGCAATCGTAGACCATGTATCTTCATAAAACAGAGGAACTACTTATAATCTCAAGTTAGCTCCTAGAGATACACTTTGGTTTTGCCGTGGTTGAAATATAAGGATTGCAGAGACTACTCGCTACTGATATATAGGGAGATTCCGAGGATGTGGTAGGAGGGTGCCTTTGGTTTGTCCTGTCTGAGGACAACTTGTATGGACGTATATCTGATAGAGTATTTCCAAAGGGGTCACATACGTTGATTTCTTTAAATGTACCATAGTTGGTGACAAATAAGGAAACTTCTTTAGCTTAACACCAGTGTATTTTTGTGGAAATCAATTAGTGATTTCTAGCGGATCTGACGATGTGGCATTCAAGGTGAATGGTGATATATTGTTCTAAAAGGTAATATTAATCCCCAGCCTCATCAACTATGATAAAATCGGGTAGGTCACATGGCTACGTGGGTCACTCCGGTTAGGGTGTATTGTCACCATCTAGAGAAAGTTCATTTATTCTTCTTTCGTTTCTGTATCTTCCGGGAAATATGATGGTTTGAAACCATAGAGTAACAATATATTCGAAACACTCAAGTGAATGAATGGCCGGTTATGTTTTACCAGGGTTGCAAGATGTTCTTGTTGAACCCTAGTTTGTTTTCCCTAGAGTTACACTATCGGAAGGTCGTCCCATACCTTGCCATAGTTGGAAATCCATTCTCCAATAAGAGCCTGCGGTTTTTGGTTATAGACTAAGTATGTACAGTGTGAGATGCAATCATTCTGCAGATGGTTATTTATTTGATTTGGACACTATTCTAATATCAAAATATATATTAATTCAAAATTCTTTGGGTTATCGTAAGGTAAAAACCGTTTGTATTTATGTGTGGACTCGTCATACGATTATTCCTTTCTTTCGAAAAGATTTCTAGCTTTAAATCAAGTTAGATGATACCTGTCAACTTAGTGAGTTTTCTCACGTTGGTTCACCAAACTGATCCCTAGTGTTTGTAATAATCGGGTCAGACCGAGTTTTACAAGTTCTTGTTATCCGATGTTGGGAAGTCCAGAGATGAGCTGAAGAAGTCCAGATGTGTGATTCATATCTAGTACTTATTTGACTGTGTGTTGTATATGAGGACGGTTATTTTAACCGTCCAGATGTATTGTATGTTCGTTATACACTGATAATTGTAAGTATTATTTCAAGCTCTTAATAAAGATTTATTTCTATATGATATTTTGCTCCACTACGATGTGAGACTCCGTGTATTGTTGGTTAGTTTGGTTCTTCTTCTTTTTCTTTTATTCTAATATTTTTTTCTTTCTATCCCTCATCCTCTAATTTCTTTCTTTTCGCTTTCTGGGTTTTCGGTACTTCAGTTTGAACGCGGGATGTATTAGTGTCGAAATTCGAGCGTCGAATTTTCCGGAATGCTACACAATCAGTCTTTAGGCTGCCCTCAACCATAGATATAACCAAGTCATACTCTGCGGATGGAACCGTACAGACCCTGCCTCTATGGGTATACTTTCGTTACGACTACCACAGAGGGTCATCTTAGAGTATCCTCATGTCCTGTTGAAGTCCCATCCCTCTTTTCTGTCCCTTCGAATAAGTCCGACGTGCTCCCACTGTGTCTCTGGACATCTATGTTGATTTTTCCCGTTAGGATCTTTATCCAACGGATTAGACCAACCGCATATCGTTATTTTATTAGACCCTATGTCTAATTTACCCTTAAGTATTTTTCTTACTTTCTTTTTCGTTGATTTATAGTATTATTTAATCCATTAAATCCAAATATTCATTATTCGTTAATCAACTTCATTGTTACCATAAAATTTTAGGCTTGTAACTTAACCCTTATAAGTCAATATGTCCATATTAATGCCTAGTGCCTTTTCGGCTCGTAAATTACCTCTTTGTAAATCAATATATTCATATTAAGGCATCACTTTCCTTTCAACCTATTCATGTCATATTTATATTTGCAAATAAACCATGTTCGTTTATTATTATGATTTCGCAATTTATCATACTTATGCAAATATTGATTACATTTTGCCTTTTTGTCATAACCTGCACCACAGTCATAGAATTGCTTTTATAAAATTCACCATTGTAAGTTTACAATATGTCTTTTTCTTACCTCTTTCCTCTACATATCATCTCTAGTAATGTTACCCTTCTTCTTTTCTTCTTTTAATTTATTCTTTAAGAAGCTAGGCTTGTTCCTAATTTATTGGTTATTGAAACCGTATAAAATCTATTTCCATAGTTTAAGGTAATTACTATAATAGAAACTCATTATTGCATTATTACAAGACATTTCTTTCAATTATTTTTAGGCCATTGATCCACACCTTTATTTCACACTAATCCACACTTTTATCTATTTCTAAACTTGAATTATGTTTTTCACTTCTTTTACAGAAACCAAACTATGGAAATGTATTCCTTTTTTCTAACCAATTAATCGAGGCTATTGCGAGCTTTTTAATTTAATTGTTAAACATTAATTCCTGTGTTTAATTTACTTTCCCATTTTTGACATAATTCCAGCAAATTTTAATGCAATTGGGTTATAACCCTTTTTTCTATCCCAATAATTTCTGTATTCAATTTATACAAACTCTGAAAGGTAATTTTACAAATAATGTGGAAATTCTCAAATTTTCTATTTAACTACACATTTACTATCCAAAATACTAATTATGCCATGTCATGTCCACCTGTGTCACAATTATCAAGTTTAACTATCTCCAGCCCAATTTTCCTGGTTATTACAGTATTGATATTACATGTTCATTCAACCCTAAATCACCCAATCTCTTTTATTTATAATTCCTATTGAATTTTATTTTCCAATGCGCATAAACAAAAGAGATTATAATCCGTCGCACAAAACTAGGCATGCAACTCAATCTTATACATATGCCAATATTATATATATATATATATTGCACGTACCTAAAATATAACGTAAACTGTAAATTTCAACACAGAAATGGGGAAAAGACGTTGGAGCATATTATAATTTTTTATAGGATTCAAAGGATATCATATATTATTATAAGAAAAAACAAAATTTAAATCCACTCACCTGATTGCTCTTCAATTCATGAATCTGGTTCAGATGTATCATCCGTGGTTTTCCTAATTGAATCTGCTATTGTAATTACCATAGATTTATAAGTCTGATTCCAAGAAAATAAAAAGAATAATATTATATTCAGATTCATAGAGTTTACCTCATACGGATGGGGAATCCGGGCACCTATAGCCTAAATCTATAATCTTTATCTCCAAATCTTAAATTAGAATTCCCTAGTCTAGTATTTTCTATTTTAGAAGAGTTTGGAGAAGAAATAAAATGGTAGGAATTTCGTGCCTACTAAGAAAAATATGAGCATGAGGGTTAGCCCTGTATGTTTATTTATAGTTGCCACGAAGAACCACGTCCGTTCGATTTAAATCTCACCATTCGAGCTAAAATTAGGTCGAAATCCACGAAAAAAACGCACAAGAAAAAATAAAATAAAATGGCCGACCTAGGTCGACCAAATGAAGAGCCTAGCGAATGCATGGGTCGACCTATGCGATTTAAATCGTTGGGTCTCCCATTTGTTTTGTGCGTGATTTTTCGTTTCCTTTTTTAATTGATTGTGCATTTATTTATTAACCCTTTTTGATCATTTCTATATCCTATTATATTCATTTTCGATTTTGGCATACTTTCAAATTTCAATTTCAAATATTTGCATATATATTCGCGTACGTTTACACTAAATTTCAAATGTTAATAATTTTCCTACGCGAACTCCATTCGGGACACATTATATATGAAAAATAATCAAAAAATTACCATAAACGCAATGGTATACGTTTCAAAACCAAATTTTGACAATCTCAAATTTTCTATTTTTCCTTAATAATTATTTATGTAATTATTCTGATTATTTTTATCATTAAATATGCGGAGTGTTACAGGTAAAGTCTAAAGGCAAAAGGCACTAGCCGACGATACTTAGAATGTAGGAACAAAGCTCAGAGAGAATCGTTCGCTCAAATCCTAATCCAAAGTTTACAAGTGCATGCCTTGTAAACATCCCTTGCGTTCGGAAGACCCAAACCCCTCTCTCGCTTGGGACAAAAAATGTTATCCTAGGAAACCCAGCGATGCCTCCTTATGTCCTCCTTTTTACCCCAAGAAAGGATGAAGCCAAGGAGCAATAGGAAATAAGAAAGGACTAATAGGCATCATGGAAGTGAAGACATGAGACCCTTGGGAATCAAGGTCCGACTTGATGAGAAAAAACCTTCCACATTGCGAGATGAGAGTAAAGTTCCAGTGAAAGATTTTTCCCTTAGCTTTATCAGTTACGGGGTCGAAAATCACGTTGAGTTTGTAGTCTCGATAAAGAACAATACCTAGATAAGAATGATGAAGAGAATCTATTTGAAAACTAGAAAAATAATCTATCCACGTGGCCCTACTTAGCACCACGGACATAATGGGGACGAAACAGCTCTTCGAAGCATTGATCAATTGCCATGAACACCGTTCACAAATATGAAGAAAAGATAAGATTCGATGGATGGATCGTCGGTTCCCATTAGTGAAGAAAATGTTGTCATCTGCAAATGACAAAGAGGATATCATGGAGCATCCCCTTGGGAAACCAAAGCGATGAATCTTCCCCCTAATGGAAAGAGAATGAACTCGCTGGATAAGAGCTTCGGTGGCGATGACAAACAGAGTACGGGAGAGGGTATCTCCTTGACGAAGACCCTCTCCCAGAACGAAAATAACGTTTCGCCGCTCCGTTGATAAGAACGGAGAACCAAAAGTTCTAAATGAGTCACCATTAATTATTAATAAGATACTCAGGAAACCCAAAAGATCTAAGAACCCCGATGATGAAGAACCAAGACATATGGTCATAAGATTTCGCCATATCAAGCTTAGTCACGACATTGGACCCTCTAATCTTCCGTACGATCTAGGAGATAAGTTCCTTGGCTAGAAGGACATTGTTAGTAATCAGGCGGACCTTGACAAAGCTCACCTACGATAAGGAAATGACACGGTTGAGGGATGAAGCAAGCCGAGAAGCCATAATCTTGGAAATAACCTTGTTCGAGAAGTTTAGAGACTAATCGGAAATTAGAGCAAGAGCAAGGATTATAACTCTTAGGGATGAGCACAAGATTCATGGACGTCCATCCCTTCAGGAGGGAAGCATAAAGAAGAATGTTTAGACTACCAAAGAAAAGTCTTGACGAATAATCGACCAGTCACTATGGTAAAAGTCCCCATTGAAGTTGTCTGGCCCATTCACGCTGTCCTTGCTTAGCAATAAAACACAAGAGCAAATCTCCTCCATAGAGGAAGGGCTGCAAAGCGAGGGAGGCTCTATAGGGAAAACCACCTCTAGATAAAGGACATAAGAAAAGGATCGGACATCTCGACTGAAGGGCTCTGCAGAAATAATCATACATACACACACACATACATGTACACACACACACACACGTGTATGCATGTGTGCATGTGTCTGCGCACGTGTGTGTGTGCATGCATAATTGTGTATTATGTTTGGGAGTTCAGACTCGCGACCTTTAGTGGGTCCATTTAAAGCATTATACACTTGTCACTTTCACATTCATAATAATTATTATTAATCAGAGTTTTTGATAATCAGAGAGATGGATTTGTAAAGAGAAAATGAATTGTATTGATTTTGAATACTTGTGACAGAGGACACAGTCCCTTATTTATAATACAGAAAGACATAGAAATGGGTTAGGCCCAATGTACACAACGAATGGGTATAACCCAATATTTAATGTAATAATATGTTTGCTATATGTATTGACTGTTGCGGGAATAATACATTTGCTCATTTTCTATGATATTCCCCCCGCAAATGCACTCTAGGGTTTAATGACGGCGGGCTTTAAATCGCATGCTTCCTTCGATTATCACTTCTCTTCATCAAATCTAAGTTTGTGCTAGTACGATGATGTTCAAATCTTCTCAGATTCTCAGTATTTGATTGCTGATTTGGGGTGCTTGAGAGATTATCAACTTTGGCATTTTTGGTCTTCAGATCTGCAATCTTAGGTTCGGATTTGCTTCCTTCTGACGAATTATCTTTCAAATCCTTCCAGTTGCGAACCTTAGCTTCAATTTTGGTTAACCAGGAATACTGGAAGCTTCGGTAACTTTTAGCTTTTCTTTAAATAGTAAAAAACTCTTTCTAGACACTAGTTTAGTTAGAATATCTACGATCTGGTGGGTTGTTGGTATGTGATAAATTCTAAGCTTATTTTCAGCAACTTTTTCTCTTATAAAATGAATATCCAGTTCTATATGCTTAGCTCTAGAGTGTTGAACAGGATTTGTAGTTAATAGAACAGCACTTAGGTTATCACACCATATTGTCGGTTGCTTATTGGCTTTGGCTCTTTGTTCTGTTAGTAGAGATTCAATACATGAAATTTTTGCTTCAGTATTTGCGACATACTCAGCCTCAGCACTAGACCTTGACACAGTGCTTTGTTTCTTTGAATGCCAAGAGTTAGGATTAGTACCTATGAATATACAATAACCAGATGTAGACCTTCTGTCATCTTTGTCTGACCCCCAGTCAGCATCAGCATAACCATTTTTATTGATGCTTGCTGATGATTCCAACTTTAAACCGTGTTTTATAGTTTCTTTTAAATATCTTAATATTCTCTTTACTACTTTCCAATGTTTTTCCGATGGATTCTGCATGTATTGGCTCGCCTTGTTCACACTGTTTGCGATGTCTGGCCTGATGATGGTAGCATATTGTAGATATCCAACTATGCTTCTATAGTGTGTTGGATTCTTCATTAGTTCACCATCATTCTTAGAAAGTTATGCATTGCTTACCATAGGTGTGGGTAAGGCATTGGCTTAATCCATTTTTTCTCTAATTAGAATTTCTGCTATGTATTTTTCTTGATTTAGGATAAGCTGTGTCCTTGATGGTCTTTTTACTTCAATTCCCAAAAAGTAATTTAGATGCCCCATGACTTTTATAGAAAATTCTTTGTTTAGTTAGCTGGTTAGCTTGGTTATTTCCTGCTAATTACTCCCTGTAATTACAAAATCGTCAACAAATATTATGACATAAGTAATTTCATGATCATTAAATTTAGTAAATAGGGAGTTGTCTGATTTTGTTGCTGTAAATCCAAGCTTGATCAGTGTAGCTTTGAGCTTATCAAACCAGACACGAGGTGCTTACTTCAGGCCATAAATTGCTTTGTTTAATTTGCATACAAGATTTTGACTGTGATGTTGCCTAAAGCCTTCTGGTTGTTCCATAAAGGCTTCTTCCTGCAGAACACCATTTAAAAAAGCATTATTTACATCAAGTTGTTTAATATCCCAAAATCTATGTAAGGCAATACTTAGTATTATTCTTATGGTGGTTGGTTTTACAACAGGCGAGAATGTTTCATTGAAATCAAACCCACTCTGTTGTGAATAACCTTTTGCTTACTAGTCTTGCCTTATATTTAGAAATTGAACCATCTGAGTTTTTATTGACCCTATAGGTCCATTTGCAACCAACTATATTCTTATTGTTTGGCATAGGAACCAAGGTCCAAGTTTTATTGTTTATTAGAGCATTGTACTCTTCTCTCATTGCTGTTATCCAGTTTTCATGTTGAACAGCTTCGACATATGTACCTGGTTCTCTGATTCCTATGTCAATAATATAAGCTTTTGGTTTGAAGATTCTACTTTTTGCCCTGATTATCATATGCTGACCAGTGGCTGTTAGGGGTTGAATGTTATCTCTATTGCTGATGTCATCTCTATTACTGGTTGAGTTGTCTTCATCACTACTGGATGATACTTCATTGTCTAGTAGTGATTGAAGTCCTACTCCACTTTCAGCTCGGTTGACTTTTGGGTGTTGATTGACTTGATTCTCCATTAGAAAGACCAGTTTGTTGATCAGCATGTCTAAGTGGATGTGTGGCATCAATTTGCTTTGGCAGGTCAGGTATTGACATTCTTGGATTGTACACCTTTTTTTTATTTCTATTCCTGTCTTACTAAAGATAAATTCCCTTTCATTGAAAACGACATGCCCAGATATAAATATTTTTCCCTTGTTGTCAAGCCATTTATAGCCTTATTGATTTGTAGCATACCCCAAGAAAGTACATGGTCTCGATCTAAAATTTAATTTGTGCTGATAGTATGGCCTTAAGTATGGAAAACAGAGACATCCAAAGACCTTTAAGTTTTTATAATCAGGCTTACTAGAAAACATAACCTCAATAGGACATTTTAATTTCAATGCCTTAGTAGGTAGTCTGTTTATAAGATATGCATATGTAGAAAATGCATTAGGCCAAAACTTTAGTGGTAAACTTGCTTGAGCAAGAAGAGTTAGACCAGTTTCTACAATTTGCCTATGTTTCCTTTCAACTAACCCATTTCGCTCGGAAGTATGGGGAAACGTAGTTCTATGAACAATGCCTCTTTTATTAAATATTTCCTTTAATGGTTTAAATTCTGTGCCCTCATCTGTTTGGAACACTTTCAACTGATGACCAGTTTGTTTTTCAGCATGAATAATAAATTGAGATACAGCAGTATATGTTTCAGATTTGGATTTTAAAAAATATATCCATACATATCTAGAGAATGCATCAACAAAGGAAATATAATATTTGTATCCATAATCACTACAGATTGGTGCTGGACCCCAGAGGTCAGCAGCAATCAATTCTAGTGGCTTACTGTAGATAGTATGTGAGTCAGGAAATGCAAATTTGTGATTTTTACCCATTTGGCAATAAGTACAAACATAGGGTAACAAACATTTTTCAATATCAATATTGTTATTTTTCAGAATGAGTTTGACAATTTTTGCATTTGGATGCCCTAGTTTGTATAACCATACATCAAAGTTGCTACGGCTGTTTTCTAGAGTATTTTCAGAAATATTGCAACAATTTTCTTTAAACCCAGAATGTCTTGAGTTTGGGTTAGCAACATTGAAAGTGCAAAACCCTTTAGATTCTCTACCCTGCAACAATATTTCTTTTGTTAGAATATCTTTGAAAAGGCAAATTGATGGATAAAACTCAAAAAATACATTATTATCTCCTGCGAATTGAGATACACTTAATAGATTTTTTTCTTATTAAGGGTACTCTCAATAGATTACGGAGATAGAAATTGCTTTTTGTTACTAATCAAACTTGCATTTCCTGTGTGTGTTATTCTAGTGACATTTCCATTACCCATATGTAAATGTTGTGTACCTTTGTATTCTTCGCTTCCTAAGTTTAAGTTGGATAGGCTACTCGTAACATGATTGGTCGCACCCGAATCTGGTTACCATATTTCATCGTGTATATCTTCAATGCTTGCTGTATCACCAGTTGACATTTCAGATTGGCTTTTATTTTCTTGGGAACTGGTGGCCATATTTGCATTAGGTTGATAGTTTCTTGTACCATTGTTGCTGGATTGGGCTGGTGTATAGTTAGAATCAAATCTGAAGTAACATTTACTTGTTGTATGGCCAAACTTTTAACAAATCTGCATCTTATTCTATTGTTATTATTGAAACGACCACCTCTGCCTCTTCCACGACCAGTAGGGGCATCCCTTTGACCACTGAACTGTTTTCTACCAACGTTGTTTCTTTCTTGGGTTTTATTCTTGTTGTAGTTTGCATAGTTGGCATTAAACTCGGTAGCAGTATATTTCTTTTTCTCTATTCTCCCTTCATGAGATAGGAGAATAGAGTGTACAGACTGCAAATTGGTAGTATTTTCATTGGAGGATATGACATCTATGACTGCCTCATAGTCTTCATCTAATCCGCTTAGAATATACAGAATTTGATCATATTCTGGCACCTTGTGTCCCACAGAATCTAATTGATCACATAAAATCTTAATTTTGCCAAGATACTCCCTTATTGGTAAGCTTTCTTTTCTTATATTATGGAGTTGTCTTTTATAGTTCATAGTTCTTGCGGCACACTGCCTACTGAAAGTTTGTCCAGTGACAATCCAAATCTCATGTGAGCTTTTGTAACCAATGAGTTTGCGATTGTAAATTTGCACCAATAGTAGATAGTAACCATGAACTAATTAGACTGTCTAGCCTTTGAAATGCAATGTATTCTTCGTTGCTAACCAATCTTCCTTCTTATAATGTGTTTCTAGGTGGGGTAATCATGGTTCCGAGAGGCCATATCCCTTGATGGTTGTCTCGATTTGAAACTTCCACAGTAGAAAATTATCTTCATCAAGAGTGATGTTGATTAATTGACTCTGTGGTTTGATAGCCTTGATTAAATCATGGGCGCTGGTTCTTGATGCACTCTGTGCTTTAGATTTAGCAACAGATGCGGCAGAAGTATTCTCATCTCCTTCAGGCATGATGGAATGAATGTAGAAGTTCAAGAAAATCAAGAAACGATCACTCTGCAGCCTGGAGTTGTTTGAATGATGACCAACGGTCGGACAGTCACACGAGGCGAGACAGGGTCAATCAGAGGGCAGTAATTAATAAAAGAACAGATAGTACCTTGATCAAGAATGGTAAGTCCGGATGGGAAAACCAAATGATGAGAATTGCAGATTCTATGATGGCTGGGGAAGATGCGACCGATCCTCAATGATGAAATCAGGACCTGATAAGCTGAGGGGGAAAGGCAAGGCACTTCCTTTCAAAGATCGCTGTTAAGCTTGGGAATCGCTCTGATACCAAATCAGAGTTTTTGATAATCAGAGGGATGGATTTGTAACGAGAAAATGAATTGTAATGATTTTGAATACTTGTGACAGAGGACATAGTCCCTTATTTATAATACAGAAAGACATAGAAATGGGCTAGGCCCAATGTACACAACGAATGGATATAACCCAATATTTAATGTAATAATATGTTTGTTGTGTGTATTGATTGCTGTGAGAATAATACATTTGCTCATTTTCGCTGATATTATTGTTAAAATTGATCGTATAAGTTAATTACTTTTTAGATATTCAACGTACAACGACTAATAATTGAACATGACAAGATTGTGTACCAGAATTTATTATAATATAAAACGGAATTTGAATCAAGTTATATTAATTAACAATTAAAGTTATGCTTATAAATTATATAAATGAATTTAAGTCAAAATTAAGCTATAACAATTTTTAAAATGTAATTAAAGTTAGAATGCATAAATTGAATTGAATTAAAATTTAATTAGTTGAATTGAAATATTTTTAATATTAAAAAGTAAAAATCAAAATACTTAATTTTTAAAATGAAAAATTAAATTAATTTATACTAAGCAACTTCGATTATATAATTAAGTATTCAACATTTAAACTTGTGTTTAATTAAACTTAAATTAATTTATAATGTGATACAAAAGTAAAATTTAAATTTAATACATGTATGTACTAAGTTGAACTACACATTCCTAACCTCTAATATATATATTTTTTGAATATTTTTAAGGAATGCATACATACATATTATGTATCTTCAATGTCCGCTTTTTATGCAGTATTTTCTTTTTTTATAAAGAAATCCTGTGAAACATCTACACACTCTCTATGCCTCCTTATGTTTGTGAAAAAAAAGGAGCATTGAGAGGGTGTATGATTGCTTATGCCCACCGAATGTCATGCATACAGTATCTCAACTAAAATAACATGTACGAATATGTTTACCACAGTGAATAAAGAAGTATGCTAATATGTGGAGTCCTAATTGGAACAATGGTGGTAAGTTTACTTACAGTTGGTCGACTGATAAGATAGAGAAATGGCTAGGTCAAAAGTTAGCTAGAAAGAAACAAGTGGAAAAAGTGGCGTATGAGTATACCTTAACTGGTAAAACGAGTTGTGCCATGGGTGAAGCTAATACCAAACTCATATTCTTTTCCATTTACTCCTAATAAGATAATAGCAAGTTAAAAAGTGCCAAATCAAGTGTCGAGAAAATTTGTGGTAGACATTCTTTTTTGGTATATGGCACATATAAATATCTTGAAAACAAACTATAATTGGAAACTAAGGGTGTGTTTGGTTTACATTTTGAGTTTTCAATTTTGAGTTTTCATGGTTGTTTTCAATTTTGAGTTTTGAATATTTTTACTATTTTTCAAAATGCGTTTGGTTATCATTTTTTCGAAAACAAGTTTTCAAAACTAAAAATTGAAACCGCGTTTGGTTTGAAATATAGTTTTCATATTTTTAAATTTTGAGTTTTCATTTTGGCAATTCAAACATATTTAATTCAAATAGTCTCCCTCAATAATATATACTATTCATTATTCATGTTTGTATGAACATCTTACATGTTGTAAATCGAACAAAAAACAAAACAAAAAGTTCAAACATAAAGAAGTTGAATAAAAACAACTGTAAATATATCAAGCTGCTAATTAAAAACTATAATATATGAAAAATAATAAGCTGAATTCTAAACATAATGATTAAATATTAAAGAGGATACAATATTTTAAACTACATATGACCAAATTGTGCATGAATAAAATTACAACAAAAAAGTTCATAACATGGTTTTAAATACATAATATAAGAGATAAGCTAGATAAAGAGAAAGTTGAAAGAGAACAACTTAAGCATCTATCATAACAATATGATATTTATATAAGCCACAAATTTTGTAAGCAACGCGCTTCTGATGTCTTCCAAGTTACATCTGCAAATGATAGTACAAAAGTAGGACATCTACTGAATCACAACATAAAAGTAAATAATCTAATTTCGTTGCCTAAATCATCTGCTGATTAATTTGACCCCATATATCTTTTGTGAAAGTAGAACACTGTAATTTTCCCGCTTTCACATTCTCATAAAGTATATCAATGAAAATCTTCTCATTCTTTGTGGACCATGACATCGGCTCTTTTGTTTTTCTACCTCCCATATTCTATTTTTTTAATAAGAACTTGTTAACAAGCCTAGTCAGTATTTAAAACAAGTCAAAAAAAAAACACAATTGAATTTCATAGATATAGTTGGGGTCATGCTATCAAAATTGAGAACAAATTACTTTAGGTTTATTGAATGCACTAAAGGTTGCATCATATTGCTGAATGATATTTCTGCCTATACCAGGTTTATTAGTCTACTTAGTATAATGAACTAAACAGTCTTCTAAAATAACTAGTGCGAACCCGTGCTACGCACACGGAATTCACAGCTTCTTTTTTTATGTTTCTTAGTTTTTTAAATTTCAATGATGAATAAGTATGTTTATATATTTTATACTTTTGAAATAGGTTTCATTTTTTTAAACACTATTCATAAATATTTGCTGAAAAATGTATTCAAGTAATCTCAAAGCATACAACATATAACACATTTTTTACTCACATGAACTGCATACAACAAAAGATAATATTTGCCATTAATTATTCTTAACATGTTAAGAAGCGCATTACTATGTGATGTTCCCAATGTAAGAAATATATATATCCAATATAGGTTTATTCTATAATACATACTCATATATGTAGACACATAGTTCGGTTAATAGGAGTTTTCCCTACTTAACCAAAAATAACACTAAGTCGAATTGTTGTTAAAATTTTGTTTTAAAAAATACAATCTAAGATTAGATCATGTCCACTTTTCGACATTATCCGATACTAAATGCATTATAAAAATATTATAGTAACTTTAGCACATCATATTTTTTAACATCCATAGAATAATATGACATAAAAAATATGTGTAGAATATGAATATACAATTAAAATTCTAGAACAACTTGATAATAATCATCTTCCATTAATTTAATTATTCATAAACGAAACAACTAAACCAACATAGTAATTAACGTAATTTAATACAAAATTGTATATCATAAAATGGAATACATGTAACATGCATAAAGCTAATTTTTGATGACATTTCATTAAAAAAAACAGAATAAGATGAACGGTGTAAAGAACAACAATTAACACATTCAGTTGTTAGAAATAAAGTCAAGGACCTCTAGTATCAGTGGTTAGAAGTTTGCGTTTTAGACGATGGTTGTAGATGTATGGTTTGGATCCCCTGAGATATCATAATGAGTGCACAACTTAACTAAAATATCAACCTTATTATAAAAATATATATTAAATTCAGATTATTATCAAAATGATTTTTTAAGGGAGTTTATTGTGAAGGATAAATTACATAATTTTTTTAAGTTCAAGAACAACCCATCAAAAATTTATTTTCAACAACAATACATTATAAAACTGATACCATACACACCGTAAAACTGATACTTAAAAATTTATATTTTATTCTTATACCATACACACTGTAAAACTTATACTTAAAAAATGGTAGACAAATTCTGATACCATGCACACTATAAAACTAAGACGTAAAATCTGATGCTTTGTCCTTTAGTATAAAATTTCAGCAAGGCATCCTTACTTAGAAAAACCTGTAATTTTGTCTTTGACACTATTTTCCTTTTTTTATGGATAGGTGTACAGTAAACAACAGAAATAGGAGATTATATTTGCACAGTAAGAAGATAATAAATAGAAGTTGGAATGTTATGTAGAAAAATGTCAAAAGTTGTCCAAATAATTTCGTTTTATTATGAAAGAAATTTTGTAGTAACTATAACTTATATGGACATTAAGTTCAATATATTTGAGGATAGAAACTTAAAAAATGAACACCGTGTTATTAATGATATTGGGTAACTGTTGCACCTAAGAACAACGTTAAGAAAACCACTGAATATTTGAAAGGTGCAAATAAAAATTATAAGTTGGAATTTAGAAGAATTAAGTTTTTAACGTGAAAATGATAGAGGTGAGAGATAAATACTAGAACCATATTCAATTTATGTATAATAGAAATATTCATGTGTAAACCAATCATAATATTTGGATCAAAAATTAGAAAAACATTGTATATCTAAATCATACTTCAAGTCTATAAAAACTATAGAAGAACTATACATCAAATACAATTAAAAAATTCTAACTAATAAAATTTGGATCATGAAACATTGCCATTTTGAAGAAAAATCTCACAATTTGAAGGCATAATGTTACAAATTTAACCATGCTAACAACAAATTTGCATTCTAGTCTACGCATTATTGGCACTTTTTTTCGAATTTCATGATTTTTGCTACAAAATATGATCAACTTCTGTATCTTGCTCTTATTTTCCTTTAAGCCATGAAACTTTCACAGTCTGTTATAGACTAATTGATTAGGCTTATCCACACTTGGCATAAGAAATCTTCTTTGAATAATTATGAAGCATAGAGCAAAATGGAAAGACACAAATTATGAAGGACAAAATGTTCAGAAAAGAGAAAGACACAACTTTAAATTTAGTAGAAAAAAATTCATGTACTGTATACATGTGGAATAATCCCAAAAACATGTGAACTTATTGGAACTTTTCTGGGAATATAAATGAGTAACCAATTTTTATCAAACATTATATGGCAATTAGCTTTCAAATCTATAATATGTCTAAGTACAAACGTCATTGGAAATATAAAGCCAATTTACTCATCGCTTGCTACCTAAGCACCACTTAATCTACAATCAACCAATTAGTAGTTTCAAGCAATCATAATTTAAGGAAAAAAAATAACATTGAATTCAAAATTCTAATACCACGTCTATTTCAATACGTAATAGAGTTACAATGAATTAAGCAATTTTTAACATATCATTAGTTAAATGGAAAAAAACATTATAAATAATAAATGGAAATTTTAAATATCCTAATTACAAACAAATCATCATATAGAACTAAAAATTTATGATGCTATTTTACAACTATTTGTATCATTTAAAATTCAAAAGTAATAGATCTCAAAATCATAATGGACCTATTCTCAAGGAGGAATGCCCATGATA
Source organism: Allium sativum (assembly GCA_030737875.1). Taxonomy (NCBI): domain Eukaryota; kingdom Viridiplantae; phylum Streptophyta; class Magnoliopsida; order Asparagales; family Amaryllidaceae; genus Allium; species Allium sativum. The sequence goes on from CM060912.1 coordinate 10,273,753, forward strand.
AATAAAACAAATATTTTGCCAGTTCATAGCAACGTCAAGACATCGTGTACTTATAAAAAAATTAGAGTGTTGGTTTTTTCGCAAATATAATTTATTAGTTAGCTTACAAACAAACAAATAGCAAAATAGTATTTTACGTGCATTAAGATGCGTATGCATATGATTTTAAATCCCATATGCATATTCATTTAGTTTGATGTAGAACAAAATGATAATTTCTAAAATTAGACGTTAATAAATACTTGAAAACAAAGTTATAACCCATGATAGGAATAAAGAAGGATGACATTTATCTATTTAAGATATAAAATGAATTAGCATAATCTGAAATAAGACTGGTGAAGATACAAAAAGGATAAAAAATAGAACATAATTGACGGAAATACATACCTAAAATTAAGCAAGAAATCGACATATATTCAACCTATATTTATTTTCTCATATAATAAAGTAGATTTGAAGAAAGGTATTAAAAAATTATCTTATAATATTGAAAACAGTAATTGAGAATGGAATTTTATAAATGAAAATGAAATAAATAAACAATTTAATAGATTGCAAGTTAAATTTAGCTTAAGGTGAAATCTAAAGCATTGATTATAAGAGAACATGAACATGGGAAATTTAAGTCGAGCATTTTTGAAGATAGAAAATTTAAAAATGGAAGTAATCATTATTAATAATATTGAGCAATTTTTGCATGTAAGGACAATGCTAAGGTAACTATTGAATACATGTTTGAAAGAGGTAAATGAAAATTATAAGTTTAAAATTAGGATAATTCAGTTTTTAAGGTGAAAATGCCTAAAAATAGTTCGTAAAGATAATCTTAAGGCATAAACCATTGGAACCACATACTGATCATCAAAAATCGTGAATGTCGTTAGTTATACATAAAACAAAATGAAAATTTATAAACTTAGAATAGGAATGAAGTAGGACGACATATCTTTATTTTAAAGTAGATAGTGAATTAATTAAGATAGAAATATATATTTTTTGGTAAAAACAAAAAGCACAATGTAATAATTAAACCCACACCTAAATTGAGTTGAATATTACATACCTAAAATCAAGTAGGGCATCGACAAATATTCAACCCATATTCAATTTTCATATAATGAAGTAGATTTGAGGAAAGACATTGAAAATTAATACTGTAGTATTGACTGAAAATGCGATTAGGTAAATGAAATATATATATATATATATATATATATATATATATATATATATAACAAAATGCAAGATTAATTTTTCTCAAAAAAAGTTTGGAAACGTGAAAATAAGAAAACAAAAGTGGATGACATTAAGTTAGACAGAGAGAAATTTATAGAAAGAAATGATCGTTATTAATAATATTGGGTAACTTTTGCATTTAGAGAAAGTAAAGGAAACCATTAAATCCATGTTTGAAAATGGTAAATGAAAACTATATGTTAAAAATTAAGGGAATTTAGTTTTAAGGTGAAAACAAATGAGATGAGATGAGAGATAATTACGGAGGCCATATTCAATTTTATATATAATACATTTTGAAAATTCTAATTGAAAATAAATCGTAACATAAAACCAAAAATTATTTTTGTACAACATTTTCACATAAATTCTCATCAAAATCAATCGTTATTTTTGTGTACTTGGATAATTGGAACAAAATAAACACAAATGTAGCATTATAATTTCCAACAGAAATCCAAAGGGAATGATGAAACTGATGCTTTAAAATAGTTTATAAAATAGATGTTATTAAGTCAACCATTTTAGCGATCAATAGATAAACAACCATTATAAAATTTTCAAAGTCATTGAAATCACTAATTATATTTAGAGCAATCTACATACTGAAAATCTATAAATTTAAAAAAATAGTGAATACCTGGAAACAAAGCCGATGTCCAAAAATAGGAATGAAGAAGAATGACATCTGCCTATTTAGAGTAGAAAGTCAATTAAATCACGATCGAGAGATGAATATTGGTGATGAACCAAAAAGAATAATACAATGGAACATAACAAAAGGAAGAGCATACCTGAAGTTAGGCAAAAAATTAAGCAGATTAATATGAATAATATAAATTTTACTGAAGAAACAAAAAGTATAAAGCAATAGAACTTAATCAAAGGAAGAAATACCTAAACTTGAGTTGGAAATTGATGACCAATCAGCCAATATTTGATTTCTTGTATAGTGAACTATATTTGAAAGGAGGAATTAACATTTGACACTGGAAAATAGTAACTGCGAAAATAAATTTAGTAAATGAGAATAAAAGCAAGCAATAATGGCAACATGTAAGAAATGAAAATAGAAGAGTGAGAATGAAAAGGCCACATTTAGGGATGGAATATGAAGAAAAGAAACGGTCATCATTAATGATTTTAGACAATTTTTTCAAATAAGGACAATGCGAAAACCATTGAATAAATGTTTAAAGTGGGTAAATGAAAAGTTTGAGCTAGAAATAAAGAGAATTCTTGCATTTAAGAAGAAAAGGTAGAAATAAATATTAGAACTATAGTCAATATTTTTTATATTATTATAATACGTATCTTGCCATGAAAAAGCCGAAATTGGAAGAAAATAAAATCTAAAATCCAAATTATTGGCAGAGACAACAATAATTAAAGAGAAAAAAAATAAGATGAATTTAAGTGTATTTTAAAGATCTGTTATCATATTACATTGAAAATTTACCTATTACTTCAATATTTTTTTCATGAAATTGAAAATTATAAAAATATTAAAGTAGAAAGATAAATAAAACCTAGTGATAATATTTGAGTATTAATTGTTGAATGGAGTAGTGCTGGAAGGAAAAAAATGAGGAGCCAAAATATGAACACAAAGTCTGTAGATTTGAAAGAATTAAAATTAATTCTAGTGAATTTTACGCATATAATAACATTAATAATGAGAATGGTAAAAAAGCATTCAATTCATAATAATTTTTGCAAGTATGCGAAAAGAATATATGGATTGTAAGTTTTTAACTCGAATCGGGGAATCTCAAATTGTTAATATCTGAAAGTGGGTGGAAGAAACAATACTATAGAAAACCAAGAGTTGCATATGTTTTAAAGTCACATAAAGAAGCATTCAATTGATAATAATAATTTTAGCAAGTATGTGAATTTTTTTAGAGATGGTACGTTTTTAACATTAATAAGGGAATTCTCAAATTGTTAATGTCCAAAAGTGGGTGGAAGAAACATTACTGTATAAAACCAAGAGTTGCATATGTTTTAAACTCACTTTTCCACTATTTATTAATTTCTTTGGACATAGGTTAGCGTATTGAATTTTGACGTAAATAGTAGAATAGATACATGCGATTAACAACAATTTGAATTTGTAGACGTTAAAAATATAGAAGTCAATACTTTTGAATGTTAATAGCTTAATTTATATTTGAATGGAGCAAGGAGGAAAACAATGAAGAAATAATACTTAGATATGAAAGATTTACAATCAATTATGTTGAACTTTATTTATATATAATAAAATTAATAATAAGAATGATAAAGAATCATTTAATTGGCAATAATTTTAGCAAGTATGTCAAAAACAATTGGGATTGTAAGTTCAACATTAATGGGGGAAGTTTCAAATTGTGAATGTGTAACAATGGAAGGAAGGAACGTTACTGTAGAAAACCAAGAGATGCATATGTTTAAACTCATTTTCCACTATTGATTAAAAAAATTTGGACACATGTCAACGTGTTGATTTTTTGGTAGAAATGGAACTGAAAGGTCATTGGAGGAAGATTGTGCTTTCATATAATATAATAGAATAGATTACTGTAGAAAACCAAGAGTTGCATATGTTTTAAACTCACTTTTCCACTATTTATTAATTTCTTTGGACATAGGTTAGCGTATTGAATTTTGACATAAATAGTAGAATAGATACATGCGATTAACAACAATTTGAATTTATAGACGTTAAAAATATAGAAGTCAATACTTTTGAATGTTAATAGCTTAATTTATATTTGAATGGAGCAAGGAGGAAAACAATAAAGAAATAATACTTAGATATGAAAGATTTACAATCAATTATGTTGAACTTTATTTATATATAATAAAATTAATAATAAGAATGATAAAGAAGCGTTCAATTGGCAATAATTTTAGCAAGTATGTCAAAAACAATTGGGATTGTAAGTTTAACATTAATGGGGGAAGTTTCAAATTGTGAATGTGTAACAATGGAAGGAAGGAACGTTATTGTAGAAAACCAAGAGACGCATATGTTTAAACTCATTTTCCACCATTGATTGATTTTTTTGGACACATGTCAACGTGTTGATTTTTTGGTACAAATGGAACTGAAAGGTCATTGGGGGAAGATTGTGCTTTCATATAATATAATAGATACAAATGAACTAAACAGTCTTCTAAAATAATACAAATGAACTAAACAGTCTTCTAAAACAATGGATAATGAGTGAAGTACCAGTAAGTTCAAAGGAGTAAAATTATTTTTTATTAACAGTAGAAGACTTCATGCCGAAATAATATTATTCCAAATGAAACCAACCATAATCTAATCATTCATTTTTCATTGGCCATAATCTTATTATGGAAATCCATATGATATATGTTTGTATGTAAGAAAATATACATTGAAAAGTCATATATTAATTTAAATTTATGCAGATGATTTCATAAAAAAAGCTTTGAAATTCCTAAATAATGGTGACCAATTGTCACTAACCTCTTTGCTACAAATTACATTTTTTACCCTGAGCAAGCAATGATCAAGTTCCTACTGAAGTTGCAAAAAGGATGTCACAATCTATCTCCTCCACAGCAAAGCTAGGAATAAAAAAGCAAAAAAGCATAATAAAAAATTTGGATGAACATTCCTCAAGTAAAGGAAAAGAAGAAAAACAACGTATTTCTTTACCTAAAGATGCATTAAAAAGAAAATACGTTATGGAGAATCCAAAATGGAAGTCACACTTAAATGTGCAAGATAAAGCTTCTTATAAACAAAAAGGAAGGAAGCCGAGAAAAGATAAAACGCTATAGTGCTTCTCTATGATTCATATCCTTTATCGTATCCATTACAATATTATCAATGACGATTATTTCATGGAGTATAATAAGGCTAAACTACCCTGAAAGGAAAACAGATTTAGTACACTTGCTTGCTTCTTATAAACCCAGTATTACGGGGATACTTAAACACAAGTTAGATTATAAAAAATCGTTTTTTTTTTCATAATAGCGCATTGAATACCTAATTTTTCTTACATCTACAAACCAACAAATACCTAATGCTGGTAAATATTCCAAACCAGTCACACTTCCCAGTTTTTCCACCTCCTGTTTCCAACAAAAACTATATGTATATTCTTTTTTTGATGTCATTGCAATTTTGTTTTTGCTCACCGACCATGCAGAGGTTACCAATCCTAATGTCCATACTATATGTACAATAGAGTGCATAAATATACCATATGCCCAGGTGGTTGACAGTATTGAGGAAGTAGTGTTGACTGCTTGTAGTGCATAAATATACCATATGTACAATAAGGTGCATAAATATACCATATGACACCCCTAAGTTGAAGACAAAAGAGCACAAAGAACCAACACACAACTAAAAAAACAGAGCTTGCACAAACTGTTTTCAGAACTGAAATGTTTTTTTTTAAGAATGAAACCAAACACAAACGAAAGTGAACACAATTTGCATTTATGTGCCTGCAACCAAAATGCACAATCATTTCATCAACATCACTAAACAATTGAACAAAGTCAGGTTTCTAAAAAGCACCATTAAAGAGGCATCCCGTATATGAAAAAAAGATAAAAATCCGCAACATAAAAGCTCATATTACAATTTTTTCAATTTACTAATGGATTCAAAAATATCATAAAACTGAATTGCACATTTTATGTTATTAAGTAACCTAGCTCATGCTCAAAACAAATAATGTTTGAGTTAGTTCATTTCCAAAGAATTCCAACGACATGTGTCCAGCTGAAAATATATAAAAAGAGAATAGTATTAAAAAAACCTAGAATATGGGAAGATGGACATTTACTCAAAAAAGGTGTGAATGTAAAAGGTACGAAGTAAAGAGGCCATGTCGAAATAGGTGCACTAATTATGTAAATTTATTAATGTAAGATTAAATACTGACGAGAGTAGAAATGCCTTTATTAGAGTCCTGTGCATCAAATAGTTGAAAAGGAGATGGGTAACAGAGAGGCTGCTAGACTTGCAGATTGTGGAGAAGAGTTAAAATGAGTGGTGCATGAAAATTAAACATGGACATCCTTGCTCAATCGCCATTGAATAATCATTTCCCAATGGATATGCAACTGACACCAAATCGATGCACCAACCAAAATTCATTTACTTATGTCAACTTAGAAGTTGGCATAAGCGTAGAAGTGAACTATTCTTGCTTCAGTAAATCTTAGCAACAAATGTAAGTTCTTATAACTAAACAATCATTTGTATATAATAACTAATACAATTTGCATTGCAAAATTGATTTATTTCAATATATCAAAATGGGTTTAGAACTGGAAAGGGGAAAAAGGCCAGGTTGTCACATATAACCACCTGCCTAAAGCTATGCATAACCAATCAGAATTACACTTGAACCCTCTAACCTATTATAGTCAGATGACAGAATCGACTTAAAATCCATTAATAACATGCAGAGGTAATGGAAGTTAGTTGCAAAAATAGATCATGATGCAATCATTTTTAAAACAAAAAAATATATCACCAAATGTTTTATAAATTATTAGCTGAACCAACAAGCCAATGGGGAGTTTGACCAAAAAAGGGAAAAAATATCTCAAACATTATTGTCGCAAAATACCAGAGGTAATAAACATTATTTTCCATGGTTTGCTGGCTGTCAGAAACCAAACGCACCTAAGGGATATAATCATTGAATTATGGATTCCCATCCCTTACAATACTGCTACCGATTTCCTCAAAACCAAACACAACCTGGGGGATTTACATCATAATTCAAAAATAGAGGCATTCGATCAAACTACAATATAATGAATCCAAGAATTTACCTTAAAGCAGCACTAAATCAAAAGCTGTCCACGAAACCGAAACCCTAACCCGTACCAGAGGGAAGGAAATCTGTAACAAATAGCAAAAAATTTGATGAATCTAGAAAAATCGAATCAAATGAATTATAAATGAATTAAGAAATCAGTAATTTACCTGACTTTCGTCGATGATAGGTAAATTCGAAAATCGGGAGAAATAGTTTTTTGCGGCCAGAGAACGAAAGGTAGGTTAGAACGTGTGTTTGGTTTGTTTTCGGATTTTGGGTTTTGAATTTTAAATTGGGCCTCAAAAGGATGAAAACAAAATAATCTTGTTTTGAGTTTTCTTCATTAGGCCCATTTTTAGAAATGATAATTTTTCAAAATGAGTTTTTCAAAATGGTAAAAGAAACGAGTTTTCATCGTGTTTCAAAACAAAAAACTTAAAATGATTTGAAAATGAAAAACCAAACGCACCCTAACTTTTTCTCATGTGACCACCGAATATAGTTTTTAGTTTATAACCAAACCGAACTTAATTCCACTGATTATACTTTTCATTTTTTTTATACAAACTTGTTATGTCCTTTTTTATTTACACTGTTTACTTGTAATCCAATTAAACATTAACACTATTCCATATCTACTACTCAATTGCTGTCTCCATACTACCTAATTTCAAATGGGGTTTTCCTAGAGCAAACAGAAAAACAAAAGGAATTATTTATCCAAATAGCTGCAATTGCAATGGTGTTAAAACTATGAATCTCAAACAAAAATCATTTTTATCCCCAAAGTAGTCTGGTGGATAGAACAACGGTACAGAATTTGTTTGATTAAGATGAGATCTCCATAGCTTACTCCACTTTGGGGCTGTTCGGGAGGGCTTTCTCGCTCCGTTTCCAAACTGACGCGTCCAACGCGTCAGACACATCAGACGCGTCTGTCAGGAAATAGGACAGAAAACCCCGTTTGCTCACCGCACCAAAAAGAAGTCGTTACCCTCCAACGCACATCCATTTGGATTAATTAGGGCGTTAATAAGTTTTCAGTGTTAAATTTAGTGTTTTATAGATTTTAAAAATTAATAACTTGAGCAACTGAGATCCGATTGAGACGCCGTTTTTTGCGTTGCGATCATATCGTAGTGTTCTACGTAATGGAGTTGGTTTGAACTGAGTTGGAGTAATTTATAATTTTTCTATTCTACTAAACACCCCGTTAGCATTCTCCGCTCAAATGGTCCGCTTAACGCGCCAAACACATTCTCCGCTAACTCCAATACTCCGCTGAAATACTCCGCTTCCGCTTGCACCAAACACACCCTTTGATTTGCCTGAAGTATCTGTTGTACGGTCAATGCATACTTTCCCGAAAGTTGAACATGGTGTACTAAATTGACATCTGGTTTGCCTATGTGTTAAAGAAAATATTTTTATTATTTAGTATTTACTTAAAAGGTGGTTTGATGATATTTTAAAATATTATTTATTATTGAACTATTTATGATGGTTTGGAGTAATGGCGTTTTAGACATAGGTTTTTAAGGTTAGAGACATCAAAAAAGAATGTACTAACAATATAATACAAATATATTAATGTTTAAATAGTGTTTATTTGTAATTTACTTAAATTTAATTAATTTTATCTTTCGGAAGGCATTGAGCTAATGGAGCCCCCCCCCCCCCCCCCACCCCAGACACATGTACACATTAACAATTTTTTTTTATAGGAATCATAGCCTAAGAAAAATTAAAATGGCCCAATAATCTGCAAAACTATAAACAACAAGAACAAAACCATCATTCCAAAACAAACTGAGGTTGGCTATAGATGGAATTGGAAACTGAATGATAAAGTCAACTTAAAAGTGATAATAACAATTACGGATTTACCGTGCAAAAAGAAATAAATATAAAAATAGAATAAAGTACAATAACTAAACAAATAATAAAACGATTAAATAAAACATTTTTCGGCATAGTAAGCCGATTTTTATAGTGGGTCATGCCACTCTTTATTAGAAAGGGGGAAAAAGGGTAGAGGTTCTTCATAGGCACAGAAGAACTAAGACTGGTTTAAAGTGCCAAAAACATTATACAGATACAAAAATAGGAGAGAAGCCAAGTTCTTCAATTACTAACCTAGTTTTAAGAGACCAGCAACTAAATGGGAGACATGAACGAGACATAAAAAATCTCAGCTACTATCAAGTGACCTAAAGTTCTTCATCATCTGAAGAATTAGTGTCAACTACATCAGCAAAAGGCATCATAAACGGGATATGAGAAAAAAGTGTGCAGCAAAAATCAGTTTTCTATCCCAAGTTACATCCCTCATAATCACATTATTATCCTCACCTAAACTCCTTAATTCAAAATTTGCAAATCATTAGTAGTATATCGATTGAATAGTCTTCTAGTTTCCCCAACATACTTGTGGAAGTATAATTCAGTATTACAACACATCCTAGATCCAGCATGCACCAGGCGTTCTCACCATCTGTAACACCCCGCCTCCGCTAGGGTCACTCGCAAAGGAATGCACTAGCTTTAGAGGGGCATTATTGGTAAACATGCACAGAAATATCACATGACAGAACATATAAAAATAGCGGAAGTAAAATCAAACTTTCATAACATGAATAAATAAGGTCTAAAGCCTTTTACATCAGAGTACATCAAAACCTGTCTTGCAATAGTAAAGAAGCATAAAGACATTTTCATAAATTATTCCCCAAGTAAAAACAGTGAAGTAGCCATAGCCAGGAAAAGTCCAAGCCATCCATGATGACCTTCAAGCAGAAGAAGTCCGAACTAAACAGCAGTGTTTCCTCCCTATAACCTGGGGGGGCGGGGGGAAACGGAAGAAAAGAGGCGAAACAAAACGGGTCAGTCAAAAAGACTGAGTAAGCCCTATCTACTATTAGTATAAAAACTAGTAAAGTTAACTGTCATGAGAAACTGAGATGAACATAAGCATGATACAAGATAGGTCAATTAAATCAAAATAACAGGATGAACTACTGAACTCAGATAAACTAGGGTGTCGTGATAAACTACGATGTCAAGATAAAACAAGGTATCACATTGTCAGGTTCCTATCAAGTATAATATCCCAAGATATCTATCGCGTATAACGTCCCATGACATCTATCCTGTATATCCGCTCTACACCTACCGTACTAGTATCCCAACTGTATTACGTGTTATCCGTGAATGACCCTTACTCAAAAGTTGTGTAATGGTCCATGTCAACCTAATATTCCGCATATATAGGTTACTCAACTCATATGTTTCTTTCCATATATAAGTTCAGTCCTTTGCCGTAGGCTGTACGGGCTTTCCCATGTAAACGGTTTATCCTTGAAGTTGTTTTGGACTGCAACCCTTGATCTAGTTGTGTTTCCTTACCATGAACTATCGCGCGTCCACTTAGGATTTATGCCACCTAGGACCGCTAGGGATTATGCTACCTAATGAACGTTTCCGTGTCTCGGTTTGGGTTTTGGCCACCTAGGACCACTAGGGATTACGCCACCCGTCAACCGCGCCCTTGATCCCACGTATGTATCGTGAATCGTTTTCCATGTCTAGATGCACATGTTCCCCAATGTGCCATCCGAGTTCCGTGCCAGGGCAAATCAAGAAATACGGAACTCGGTCGGGAGCTTTAAATCGTCTGCCGATGCAGATATCAAGGTCTGTTTTTGTACCCGTGGCTATGGTCTCACGTGACCCCTCCCTCAACTACTGAAAGGCATTCCAAGAAAAATCATGTATAAGAACCACTCCACGGCCCCACTATAGCCCACTTTCCTACGGGCCAACCTCACCCATGACTCGATAGCAAGCACATGGTCTGTTGGGGGTTCCCTGCCTTTCCGCACGTACACGATTGACTAAAGATGGTAGGTAGTCGGCGATGTGCTATCCAGGGCAAAAACAAGAATCGTCGACTCCACGCTAATCCATCCCAGTCTTTAGGTTGCTCGCATAGCAACCAAGGCATAATCTTGGTCCTTCTAACGCAGACCTTAACCTCTCATGGGCCTAGTATAATTACCTGGCAGCCCACAGAGGGATCCCAAGAATATCCTCACGTCCCCCGAAGCTTCCACTTCGGTACCCAGTGCGCTGGAGCTTTTATCCAAGTCAGATAACTTGCTCCCCCTCGTATACTAAGCGATGACCTACCGTATCAGGTTACTCATCGTTTTGAGAATTAGTCCTATGTCCTTAGCTAAGAATTATTACTTAGTTACCCTTTAACTAAGGTTTACCACTTAGCTTCCTTTCCCGTTATCCTTGATTAACCACGGTTTTCTACCTAGTTCTTCTAGCTAGGGTTTGTCTATTGGGTTAAGTGTTATCATTCAAGTCCATGACTTAACCCGCCCACGAATCACGTCAAAGATTGGCTAAGTATTTAAGTTCAAGACTTAGTCCCACAAGTTGGTTAAGTGTACCCAGAGGCTCATGACTTAACCCTATCAAGTCAAATTGGTCAAGTACTAGCTTACCTTAATCCTATCGGATTATCTTGCTAGATCGATTAAGCATAGATTATCTTAATCCCATCAAATTATCGAGTCGGATTGGTTAGGTATAGGTTGGCTTAACCCCATCCTCTAATCGTACTACAATGGTTAAGTATATTCTAAAAAGGTCTTATGACTTAACCTTATCAGGTCCGCGTATTAGATTGGTTAAGTGTAAGTTACTTAACCCCATCAAATCATCATGTATAATTGGTTAAGTATAAGTTGCTTAACCCCATTAAATTATCACGTTAAGTTGGTTAAGTATTGGTTACTTAACCTCATTGAATTACCGAGTTTAAATTGGTTAAGTGTTTAACTTAACCCCATCGAATTACCGTGTTTAGATTAGTTAAGTGTGGATTACTTAACCCCATCTAATTACCGTGTCGGATTAGTTAGGTGCAAATTACTTAACCCCATCCCCTAATCATCTTTTATGGTTAAGTGTCATTAAGAAAACTTACTTAACCTTGCCAAATTATCATGTTGGATTGATTAAGTGTTGGTTAACTTAATCCCCGTCCACTAGTCGTATAAAAATGGTTAAGCGTCATTAGGCAAATCAAATCACTTAACCTACCCAACCTTGTCATGTTTTGTTAAGTATCATTAGCCTAACCAATTTACTTAACCCATTTACCCATGTCATATATGGTTAAGAGTCATTAATCAAATTAACTTAACCCTATCATGTGGCATTAATTACTTAATGCACCCAACCTCTCACATTAGACTTTGTTGTGGTTACTAGTTAAGCCGGTCGGTTCCGGGTAGCTTTACACCACAACTTGGTCTAACCTCGGGTTCAAGCACAACATGACCAACTTCTCACATTGGGTCCTATTGTTTGCAACTACTAGTTAGGCCGGTCGGTTCCGGGTAGTTTTACGTTGCAAACTCAACCCAACCTCGAGTTGGCCACTTTCATGTTTAGTCTAGTGTCATGTTCATAGTCAAGTTTTCAAGCAATTGGGTAGACCTAACTTAATAGGTAAATTCCCAATGGGTAGACCTAACTTAATAGGTAAATTCCCAAGCTTATGTTTTTATGCATACTTACATGTCAACTTCCATGTTATGATTCAAGTCATGTTTTCAAGTTGTATTTTCATGTCATTAGAAATTACCCATAACATAACCCAACGCTTTTAAACTCGCATATACGTTCGCAACAACTTAATGGATTAAAAGAAGAGACTTGGCAAAGGCATGACAAAAATGGATATTAAGCCACAAGTTAATCATGGTGGCAAATGAGGCACAAATGTGTTCATTAGCTTGCATGTTACATTCTTAAGCCTCAAAATCATGCATAAACCCAAACTTGGCACATAAACGAATCATGGTGACAAAAGACATGGAATGATGACTAGAAACTCGCATGTATCATCATATAAGGGTTATGACTTCATATGCAAGTTGACATAAAGATTATGAAGGTTCTCATGTTGCATAATGCAACATTTCAACATAAAGGTTGTAGCTTTTAGCTCATAAGATCAAGATAATGACTTCATAAGCTTGCATGACATGATAGCATGTATCATTCTCAATGATCAAACCCAAACTTGCAACATGAACATTTAACTTCATAGTTAATATCTAAGAGTAGGGAAAGGGCTTACATTGTTATGAAGGCACAAATCGAAATGCAAAACAAAGATTGTGATGAAGCCTATGCATGCCATCACCCAAAAACCCAAAGATGAACACTCCAAATCAATAAAAACCCCATCTTTATGAACAAAGATCAAAGCTTTAGCCTTGAGATCAACTTGAGAAGCTCTCATACTAACATAGGGACTCTCTAATACTCTCATGATCATGAAACCTCTCATAGAAATGAAGTGGAGGCTAGGATTTTGAGTGGAGGCCATGAGAGGAGCAATTTTGCCATAGTTTAGTTGCATGAATGAATAATGAGGATTTAGGATAGGTTAGGGTCTTATTTATAGATTAGGCAAGTGTTTTAGGCCATAGGATTAAACCTAGATTCAATCCAAGCCATCAAAGCATGTCTTGGGGAAGAAGTCAAGTTTAGGAACCATCTAGGGCCTTTAGATTAAAGATGAACCATGAGAACCATCCAAATGCAAAATCTGCATTTGAGCGAATCGGCCCACGGGTTGACAGCCAAACACCCTGGATTAACCCCTAGTCGACCCAGCGAGCTCGGGTCGACCTCAAAAATCGGCCGGTTCGGTTATTCCCCTCTCCCAATTCGCTGTTTTGAACATTTTTGCATATTTATTTATTAAATTTTCAATTATATATATATATCAACATATATATATTTCTCTGCGCAACCCATTTCACTTAATTAAGTATACTTTAATTTGGGAATTTTTCGTGAAACTTCGCGAGGCCATATCTTGGTCATACGGACTCCGATTTTCGAAAACTCAGACTCTATTTCGCGTATTTTTCCGAGACGAACGCAATGGCATAGCCCATTTTACTTGATTCAGAATTTAAAATTAAATTCTGCCTTGATTCTCGTCTTAACACGTTATCGAAAAATACGGGTTGTTACACCATCTGCCCTAACGAAATCATGATCATCAAAGGCTTCCAGGTTAACTGTAGGGTTGTCAGGCAATTTCGATTGGCTTTGGGCACCCACTTCCTAGGAGGAGGCCATGGTAGCGGGATCCTCTCACATTAGAGAAATCAACCAGGACTTAACATGTCTGAAAGATGTGACCAAAAGTCTTACTGGAAGTATAAATATTAGGTTTCCACTTATAAGTCACATCAACGTAGACATCATGATCACCAATGCAAACCTTTAGCTGGGAGGGAAGAGGCTTATACAGCGAAATCTCAATCAGGGCCCGAGCGTAAATTAAGTTCTTCCTAGCAACCGTGTTAGCATCAAAACATTTCAGTTTTCAATATGGTAAGCTAGCCAGTTCAGATCAATGAGTGGTTGGAGAACAATAGAAATTTGGTTGATTGTGTCCAAACCCGAAAATACTATTCAAACCGACAGGAATTACGTCTACTAATACGGTAAGAGACAGAAAATTAGAGGACCCACCATGAAAATTACATTATTACCCCCCGTGATTTACTCCTTTTGGCTAAGCTGTATTTTTTGACCGAGCATCCATTGGTCTGAGTAGCACTGTCGTCCAAACCAGAATGGATGGGACTTGCTTTCTAGCTCTGTCAAAAAAAAAAACACTACAAGTGGTGTTAATAAAAGGTTTGCGTCCGATTACTACACAACCAAACATAGCATATTTATATGTTTTCTAATATAAATACCTCTTGTAATTTTTCCGTAAACTAATCTCATTTTTAGGCCTCTTCAATTATCTGGTTTAATAAGGAAATGAAAATATGACACTCTAGCCAAATTATAAAACTGTTACAAATTTTTTCGACTCTTCTTTATATATATATGAGCCAACTTTAAAAGTATTCCCTCCTCTTTTTTTGAATCACTTAATCCTATAAAAGTTATATATTTAGCGCAAGTTGCTGCACTGTGCCCTTTAAGAATTAAAAGATATAATATTGAAGCTTTTGATCTTTTTAGTGGCATAAAATAATAATAGTATGCCTATAAATATCTTAGTCGCTCAAGCGTGGAGTTGCCCTCACAAGTAAATGCATTTTTTTTATAAAAAAATAAGTTAGGTTTTATGCCACCAAACCCTGATACATATATCAGTGTACATCAAACTATCATTCTCATCAAAATAAATGAACTTCAAACTTAAACCATTTTTCTTTAGAAAATAAGTAATGGTTTTGCCATTTTTAAGCTATACTTTTCACAGACTTGTATTTCTATTCTAATTCCTTTTATACGTTGGCATAAAAAATACACAGAAACCATTTTATATGCATATAGGCATGTTCCTGGCCACACTATATTATTCTGCCAGCATAATCTATAATAACATAATGCCCTGCTACTTGCTTCCTATAAGCAACCTAACATTATATACAATTTTGTGTAGAATCAAATTAGCTCTCATACCAATTTGTAAAAATGGAAGCTCTGATACCAATTTGTAAAAACTGATAAGAAGAGGAAGAGGAGGTTACACAATAAATTTTGTTTCCTTTTATAATTCAACTTTCATTACAATCACTCTCTCTTTTTTCTTCTAAGACTTATCCCCTCACACTTTTTCTTACACCTTTCTCTTACCCACACAAATGACCATACCCTTATTTATATAGTGGTCAACATGACCTTACAACTCCAATAGACACCCCTTCATCAAATGGCATAACACTTAACCAACTGACACATCATTAATTGACTTGACCCTTTACGAATACTATTAAATAGACACACATAATAGACACAACACTTTAAGAATTAACATGACAATTGACTTTAAAGACACATTACTCATCATTTTTTTATCATTTCCAGTATTTTATTTAAAGTTTACCCAACAAAACTCCCCCGTAAACTTTAAATGCTTTAGTCTTTCAGGGCGGTTTGTATATGTCACCAGATAGCTCTCCACGTTTCTTTTTCTTTATGTTTGAGCCCATTACTCTATACTGTCGGAACACACTGGCTGCAAAGCACTTTCGCCATTTGTTTGTTTTTAGTTTCCAATTATGCGTGCCAACGTCCCTCAGATCTATGACATATTTGGACAAGTCACTAGCCTGTATCCTCCTTATGGCACCTAATATGAATGTCACAACTTCATCTTCTTTGACTGGTGGTTTATCCGAAATTAGCAAAGGTTCCCTCATTTTCATGTCCCACCAATCCTCACGGACCGGGACTTTCCTTTCCATCTCAGGATCTTTTTCACTCTTCCCTTCGTGCTTGTCCTTGTCTTTTGCTCTATTCTTCTCTTGCAACCTTTTACAAGGATCATCATATTGCAGTTTCTAATATCTGATTTGAATCTCATGCTTTCTCCTCAACAATGAAGGTTTCTCTCTCATCACATTTTCAGCATGAAGCTCCAATCGCTGCATCTCTACTTTGTGATGAGCTCGAAATCTTGCCTCGTTCTGTTCATAATCTTTTTGACATTTTCTGAGCATTGCAACATGCTCCTCATTAGCTTGCAACAAAGCATGTTGTATGTCCTTCTTTTGTTCTGAAATCGTTGCCTCGCATTTCGTTTCCGTCTCTTTTATGAGTTTATTAGCCTTCTCTTTTTCATCGAACTTTTTCTCATCTTCTATTCATAACATTTCAGCTTCAGCATCGCTCTCCTCAACCTTTTTTGTTTCATTGTTGTCCTCCTCAACCCCTTCTATCTCTCTCTCTCTCTCTTGTTTCTGAGGCAGCCACCTTTTCTCTTGCTTCACTAGCTGCTGCTTCTTCTTTTACATCAGCAAGAGTCCTCTCCCTTACTTCTGTGGGAACACTCTCTTTTGCTTTTGGCTTTTCATCAACTTCTTTGCTTTTATCCTCTTTTTCCTCTTCTTTACCTTCTTTCACTACTGATGCAGCATTCTTTCCCATCAGTACCGCTTTGAATCTTTCAATCTCTTCTTCATCATCTTCATCAATTTCCTTTTCATTTTCTCCTTTGTAATCCTTTGCATACACCTCTTTCAGTAAATTCCACGAATCTTTTGATGTTTTTTCTCCATTAATATGACACCATGCTTCTTTGTCGATGTTCTCACTCAGCACCATAAGAGCTTGAAGATCTTTCCTTCTCAAGCTTGTAAACGCCTCACACTCTTTCTTCATCATGTTTTTAACATCCTTTGGCCATTCGTAGCCACTCTCAACAATCTCCCATAACCCTTTGGAGATTAACTCTTCTTTCTATCTACTACTCCACTTTTCGAAGTTTTCTTTTGTGAGAACGAACGATGAAAAGAATAAAAACACCATATTTTCAACCTAGGCTCCGATACCAATTTGTAGAATCAAATTAGCTCTGATACCAATTTGTAAAAATGGAAGCTCTGATACCAATTTGTAAAAACTGATAAGAAGAGGAAGAGGAGGATACACAACAAATTTTGTTTTCTTTTATAATTCAACTTTCATTACTATCACTCTCTCTTTATTCTTCTAAGACTTATCCCCTCACACTTTTTCTTACACTTTTCTCTTACCCACACAAACGACCATACTCTTATTTATATAGTGGTCAACATGACCTTACAACTCCAATAGACACCCCTTCATCAAATGACATAACACTTAACGAACTGACACATCACTAATTGACTTGACCCTTTACCAATACTTATTAAATAGACACCTAATAGACACAACACTTTACGAATTAACATGACAGCTGAGTCTAAAGACACATTACTCATAATTTTTTTTATCATTTCCAATATTTTATTTAAAGTTTACCCAACAATAAACATGTTCCTGGCCACACTATATTATTCTGCCAGTATAATCTACAATAACATAATGCCCTGCTACTTGCTTCCTATAAGCAACCTGACATTATATACAATTTTGTGTATAATATTAAGACACATTACACTGGTTTCAATCCCTGTTAATATAAGTATACTTCAAAGTTGATAATGGCGGAATAAACCTTGTAACTCTTAACATTTTTTAGTGTTGACATTGTAGTAAGGAAACAGGGTTTTCACTCAAAAATATATCATAACTTGGGGGTTTTAATCCAAGCAAATAAGTGAACTGTGTGCCTCACCTTAAGATACTAATTTTCATTAACAAAATGGATTTCTATTCTCAGTAGAAATATCATGTCACTCAGTCGAAATACAATAGTTTATATTCCAATTAAACAGGGCTCATCTTGCCCAAAACATTTTTGGTGTAAACAAAAATTTGGGGTATTATTATAGAGTTTTTAGTATCAAAATATATATGGTTTGTACTCTTTTCTTTATGCACCTTATATATATATATATATACATATATATATATATATGTATATATATGAATAGGCATGTCATAGTGTCCTATTTGCACTAAAGATGAAAGCACATACATATGGCCATATTTCTATACAATAGCAAGGCACAATCATGTCAGTACATATATGTTAGCCTGCATTTGGACAAGGCCGTCTAACATTCGAATGACCAAACGCGTTTAAGAAGAGTAAGGATCAAGTCGGCTCAATAACAAGGCCACGGGTAAAATGGGACATAAGAGCTTTGGGTCGAACGGAATACAAGGGTCCCGAGTCGAACTGGATAATCAAGCCTTGGGTCGAATAGACTTAATTCGACCCAACCCAGAATTAGTCACTACATAGAATAATGACTCATTGCTCCCATGAACTCTATCATACGTGGGATGCCTTCCACGTGGCCACGACCTACGATCCCTTATCTGCACCCACAAACTGTTGTTTGTGGACTACAAAACAGGACACGCTGCCATATAACATAACTGTTCCTGTCTAAACTTGCTACCCGATCTCTATAAATATCTAAACCAGAAGATAAAGAAAGTACTTTTGCCACTTGAATCTCTGGAAGCTCCATATACGAACGCCATTAATATTCGACTCGTATCCAGTACATTAATTTTCAAGTGCTTTTCTATATATGTGAGAAAGAATTGGTTGTATTTCGAGTGCTCGAGTGATTCAAAGCATTGTATTTGTAATTCTCCACTGAAATAAGTATTATAAATTGGATGTAGGCTCGTTAACGTCGAACCACTATAAATCCCATGTGTTTGCTTGTTGTTTCTTGTTTATATTTCTTCATTATTCTGTTCAAAATCTAGTTTATTGGGTGTTAGTGTCATTTTTTAGTCTAACATCTTGGTGCTTTCATTGAGAACATTGAATTCTCAGCTTTTGGGATTATTTATCTACTGTTTGGATCACCAAGTCCGAAGAAATAATCCGCATTTCCATTACTTTTGATATCTTCAATGATTTCAGCAAGTTTGATTACTAAGGCTCCGAGAAAAGATAAGAACCATCAATCATCCCAGAGAACCGAAGCTAATAATGAGCATCGGAACACACTTCAAATCGAGCCAGCAACAGGAAGTGCCCCATCTCGAACAACCCCGGGTCGAATTCGACCCGACCCGACCCGACCAGGGTACTTATGGACCTTCTGCAACTGTTCCCCGCCATCCTTCTTCTTCAGCCCCAATTTCGCAAAGTGACCTTGCACGCCTGCTTTCCAAATTGGAAGAGAACAATGTAGCCCTAGAAGCTCAGAGACGAGATAACGCCACAATCTGAAATAATGTGGATGCATTAAAAAAACAATGATTAGAATTCCGAAAGCAGAGAACACCATCTCCCACCACTACACAAATATGGACTTCTCATAGAGTTAGTATAGAGCGCTTCCACCAATACCCTTTTAAATGCTATTTAATTTAGGGTTCTAGCGCACAAATGTTGCATGCTCAATGCTATACAGTGAAAAAGGGCGGGAAATGGAAATTTTGCAAGAAAAGAGCGTGTATTATTAGCGTCTCAGAAAGCAACGTTCCTCCTACTTACTGCTTCCATAAAAACAAAATCCACCAAATCCAAAAAATAGTCAATTGGTGCCACCATCCGCCAAATTATTAGTGGATCCCAATCCCTAAACACCGCTACCATCTTCGATTCTTCGATTCAAACTGCTATGAGCATCCACCATCTGTGCTTTTCTAATTTGATTTGTTGTCAGAGGGAACAAGGTTTTCTATTCTTTAAACGAGGCATGTCTTAAACCTAATTTTTGTTTTATTTTCATTCGTAGTTGTATAATTGTTCAAGCTATTTGACTCTATTATTGTTTGATAGAATTTGAATCTTCGTGGCATTTTCGTGAATCCCTTGATATTTTGGAATTGATTTTAGATCTTGTGGCTAAGTTTGTAGATTTGTCGTTAGGATTAACAAGAAGCCGGACAATAATTCAGTTTCCCAAAATTTGTCAATGTAAATTTTATAAAGTGGAAATGTTGTTTTCCAGTTGTTAATGATGATTATCTTCTGGCTAAATCAATAAATCTATGAACTCTAACACTTAAAATGCTAAATTCCTGATTCGAATGTACTTATTGTGCAACACTAATTTATATGCATTTTGTTAATCAGTTTATTGCTATGCTACTATTTACCAAAGAACAACTTTGTTTATAGTAGTTAGGCAATCAACTTGTGCATTTATTTTAAAACTCATTGACAATGGCACGTTGCTTTGCGCTTTGAGCATTAGACTGATATTACTACTGTAGTTGTGATGCTTGCCATGTGTTGAGCATTGAAATATTGTTATTTTGTATTTCTTTTGTAATGAAAATAGGTAGGTAAATATATCATTGAACCTGCAAGATTAAATTTTTGTATGCATACATTGAGTTTTTCAAAGCATTCATGAACCACGGAATGTGGGAAAAGCCAAATAGTCGAGATGTTATTAAGATTCATGCACAAGTGTAACATATATTGACATATGAATCTAAGATAACCACAAATTAAAAGTCAACACTTCTGTTAATGAAGTATTGATTTAATTAAAAACAAAGAGGATTAGGAATCTATGTTGTATAAATTAGCTTATTTATATCAAATTTCATTATTATACCTATTAGCCTGTTGACAATATGTTATTACAATAAATTCCTCCTAAAATGATGCAAGAAACTGTAGACCCAAGAATGAAATATTACCTTGCACTCATAGTATGATTGGACTTGTTCAAAAATTCCTTTGGGCTAGCTTTTCTATTTGGAAAAGAAAATATCTCATAGCATACCTTCATCTCTTCCGATTATACTTTTTAAGGTTTTAGTCCTTTGTACTTGAATGGTTTTAAGTTATTTGGATTTATTGGTGAAGCTTGTTAGTTTTTGCATAATATCCAACTGTCATTGGCTCTTTGGATAAATTTGCATTAGTCTTAATAGAAAGCATATATGTATATGCATATGTTTTATATGTGTATATATATGATCTATCTCCAATAATGAACTGTGTTATGCTAGATAGAGATTGATTATTGATAATGGAACGTACTTTAAGTAAACAGTATAACATACAAAAATTAACAGCAATAAAGTTATGGTTCAAGGACTATGTAAGCTCTAAGTTATCAAACATATATGGTCATATCTAGTAATCCAAATTGCAATATTCACAAAATTTGTATATTTTCGAGTTAACACTGTTCTGCAATAATTGAATGAACAAACATGAACCTTTCCTATGACTATATTTATTTTAGACGAAGTATTACACATGATTTTACATTTAAATAGAATTTTTTCCATTTATTTTTCAAATATGGCTCATTCTTGTTTGATACTCAGGTGAAACATTTTATTATGATGTAATACAATATTTATTTTACCCTTTAATGTACAATTCTAGAACATTTTGGTTTAAAAAACTCAAAGCCATGCTTGAATCCTCTTTTATTATCCTAACCTACTAGACTGATCCTTATAGGCCCTTATGGTAGCACTCAAACATTGCTAGTTATACTTGTCATAAAAGAGAGTCGGGCATATGTTATGTTCAATGACATGGTACTTATGATTTTTCTTTGTTGACAAAAATTTATGTTTTCTTTTGTTATATCTTTCATGATATCAGGAGAGGAAATTCCTTAAATGTGGAGTACCAAAATTAAATATGTTGCATGTACAATTTTTTTACTATTAGAGGATAACTATAACGGTTAACAACTTGACAGTGTTTATGTTGGACGATGCATTGTGTCATGCCACCTTGATAATTTGTGAATTGAAAATGATATCCACATCATTTAACGTTAAAACCTAACAAGTAATGACACAGAAATTTTTGACGTAGTTCTATCTTGATTTATCTTGGTTGTCAACATCTGTTTCAATTCCCTTAGCATTCTTGATTTTATCAAGCTGCCTTTTTTAATTGATAACTTCAATAAACAATGTTGTTTCACTACGCCATAGATGACCTACTGCAACGAAAATCCATGGTGTTGCTAGCTATAATGTTGCCACAGCTATGCTGTTTTTTGTCTATTACAACCCACGCTTCAATGTGTTAGTGTAGATATCAACCATGTGTTGCAATAGTTGGGTGAATAAAATTATCAATCCGCGTCCATATGATCCAACAGTCCAGGTTAGCAATCCGTGAGAAATAATGTTTATGGCGGGAAATGAAAATAATTCGGCAGAACACTTAACAAAATATTCACCCAACCTATCAAACACTCACTCTCAAACAAAATACTCTGCCGCTCAACCTCTCAAATACTCATCTCAGGTTCAATTATGGATTAATTGGGGTTCAATTAGGGATTAATTGGGGTTCGATTAGGGCAAGTTCGAGTTAAAGTTCAATTAGGGCTTCGATGTTTCAATTAGGTCTTCAATTGTGGTTCGTTTGGATTTCAAATTTCAGTTAGGGCTTCGATTTAATATGTTGCTTAAGGTATCACTCAATGTATATTTCAATTTTTTCTGATTTATTGTTGTGTTGCCTAATTTATTGATTTACTTGTGCATTCAGATGTAATCATATTCCTGATTTTATTATTGTGTTTGTCTTTGTCCTTATAGTCATGGCTAAATGATATTTGTTATTATTTGTTTGTTAATTAGTAATGAACGGCAAGGAAAAACTATGGGCAGAACTTCCTAAGTTCAGTGAAGAATACATCAATGGAGTGAAACTTTTTATTAGAAATACATTTCTAGATTCGCGGTAGGTAATGAAATTACATGCCCTTGTAAAAAGTGTCATAATCGCAAGTGGCATCGTCAAGAGGTAGTCTACGACCATATGATTTGGAATGGTCCATGTGAATTGTACGTGAAATGGATTTGTGAGATTTCCTGTTTAGATCAGGAAAGGAGCGATAATGATATGGATTGTGAAGCAGGAATAAATTTTGTTGATAATCTCGATGAGATGTTGCAACATATTTGTGGAAATATGGAGAACAATGAATGTGGATCTTCTGATGGATCAAATGGAATAGATGTCGTTGATAGAAAATTTCATCAACGTGTTGAAAGGAAAAGCAACCATTATATCCCGGGTGTACTAAGTTTTCACAATTAAGTTTCATTGTCAGGCTTTATTCTTTAAAATGCCTACATAGAATCACCGAGTCTGCATTCAGCGATTTATTACAGTTGATAAAAGAAACTTCTCCATAAGCCCACATCCCTTTATCTTTCAATGCTACCAAAAATATATTAAAGATTTAGGCCTCGATTACCAAATAATACATGCATGTCCAAATGACTACACGCTATATTGGGCAGAAAATGAAAAGAAAATTAACAACAAAACTTGTGGTTTTTCAAGGTGGGTTATACTGGAAAAGAAAGTGGCTATTGACAATGAATCGAAGAAGCGGATTCTTAAATTACCAGCAAAAGTGATGCGTTATTTTCCACTAAAATCAAGGCTGCAAAGGATGTTCATGTCCAAGGAGTATGTAGAACTTATGTTATGGAATGCAGTGGGATGAAAAAATGATGGCAGACTTCGACATCCAGCTGATGGCGAGGTTTGGAAGACTGTGGATGCCAATTATCCTCATTTTTCATTTGAAAACAGAAATATCAGGTTAGGAGTAGCATATGATGGATTAGGTTCTTTTCGTACAATAACTACACAGCGCATCACATGGCCAATCATATTGGTAAATTATAACCTTCCACCTTGGTTATGCACGAAGACAGAAAATTTGATACTTTCAACCCTTTTCCCTAGTCCAGACTGACAATTGCATCGATGTCTACATGCAGCCTCTTTTCGCACAATTGAAAGAATTATGGGATCTTGACATACGAACTTATGATGCCTTCACTGGTGATAATTTCACATTACGTGCAAGCGTGTTATGGACGGTCATCGACTTTCCGAGCTATGCAATGCTATCCGGCTGGAGTGCAAAGGGTTATTTAGCTTGTCCCGTATGCCATTTCGAGACTTCTTCAACTTACTTGAAATATAGTAAAAAAAAATGTGCTATATGAATCATAGGAAATTTTTAGACCCGGGACAGAATTGGAAGTTTGATAAGAAAAGGTTCAGTGGTAAAAGTGAAATGGGAACACCTCCTGGAATTTTATCTGAGACTGACATTGAAGAATTGTTGGCTAGTTATGAAAATATTTTTGGGAAGAAAGAGGTCAAGAAGCATAAAAATGAATCTTCTTTTAAAAAAAGTCAATATTTTTTTAATTTTCCATATTGGAGTCAAAATGTATGTCAACATAACCTTGATGTTATGCACACAGAGAAAAACATTAGTGATAACATACTTGGTACTTTACTAAATATTGACGGGAAGTCAAAAGACCATTTAAATGCTTGATATGATTTACAAGAGATAGGCATCGGGAGGTCCTTCATCCGGTTCTATCAATTGATGGGAATTACCTTGAGATGAAGGCTGCTATATTTGAAATGACGAGCAAGGACAAAGAAATATTTTGTTTGGTGTTGGAGAATGCTCAACTGCCTTATGGTTGTGCAGCTAATATCAGCCCGTATGTAAACAAGAAAGAGAGGAAAATTGCAGGTATAAGAGCCACGATGCTCATTTTCTTCTCTACTACTTGCTGCAGTTTGCTATGAACAAATCTGTAAAACCTGAAGTTGCAGTACCTGTGATAAGGTTAGGTGCATTTCTAAGAAGTCTTTTGTAATGAACTGGAATTTTCGACATAGAAAATCAACATAATACCCATGTCAATTATTCTGGTATCGATAATTCCAGATCATTAATAGAAAGAAGTTAGAGGTGAGAATAGATAAGATAGAAAATTAGAACATAAGAAGAAGAAGATCACTACAGAACAGAATCAGAGTAACACGAATCTCACAGCGAAAAGAATAAAATATATTATAACATAACTTTGAAATAAAACATTATATATATATACAATAACATTATCAGAGTACGACCGTTACACACAGCGGAAATAACAATAGCTATATAATCCTGAAGCCTCCTGCTTCAAGCTCCTCCAAATATATCTGTAAAGACCTGAACTACTTGACTGCCCGTAAAAATTTGGACACCCAAGAGTTTAGGGAAAACAAAAGAAAAGAAACTCTTGGTCAGTCATGGGGACTGGTATGAGTAAACTCTAGTCATTTGGTTTAACTTTTCAAAATCCTTTTCAAAAGAAATGATAATCGTAAGACCGATCCACACATAAACACTGATGGTTTTACCTTACGATAACCCAAAACATTTTCAAAATCAATACTTTTATGATATTAAAATAATGTCTAATCACAAGTAATTAACAATCTAGCAGAACGCTTGCATCTCACGTTCCACATATATAGTATACAAATCAAAATCGCGGGCCCTTATTGGGAATTGGATTCCAACTATGACAAGGTATGGGACCACCTGCCGATATTGTATCTCTAGAGGCGAATACACTGGGTTCAACAAGAATATCTTGCAACCCGGCCCACACATGACCGACCACTCATTTCGCTTGAGTTTATCGAATGTATATCACCAACGGTTGGGAGCTACCCACCGTTTCCCGAAAAGGGACATCATCGAAAATAGATAAAAGAATGAAATGGGTTTTCTCTAGATAAGTGATATACACCGTAATGTGAGCGACCCAACTAGCCATGCTGCCTTCCCGATTTCTATCATTTCCCAGTTGATGAGGCTTGAGGTCATAACGTATCTTTTGGAACACCTGACCACCATTTACTTTGAATGTCACTTCGTCATACCCGCCAAATCACAAATTGATTTCCCTAAAAATACCACTGGTATAAAGCTAAGAGAAACGAATTCCTCCGCCACCAAACGTAAGTACGTTTGAAGATATCAACTTACGCGATCCGTTTGATATACTCTGTCAGGCATTCGTCCATTTACGTTGTCCTGGGACTGGACAAACCAAAGGCACTATTCTGTAAACATGATAGCCCTTGCATAACTCCGTCTTCAATTATTTTCATTGTATTTGATCGCAACGCGAACGTTCATAAAGAGTGGTTTTCAGATAATATATCTGATCCCGGTCTCTCCGTATTGACGACGGAAAATTGGTCAAAAACTTCGATAGTCAGTGATTTAACTATCAAAGAAAAATAGGTATACAACCAACGATCTTATTTCCAAATAGAAATTCGATCAATCATCAATCAACACAGATCCCCTTTGATTTAATTTATCATTAATTTATTTTTTTCCCATTTCTATATATTTGTAAATTTTTATTTTCTAAATTAGAAAATATACATTATTAATCATTGGAAAACATTTCCATATTTGCTCCATTCCTTATTTTCTATATTTGAAAACATTTCTGATTCTTATTTGGAAAACATTTCCAAAACTCCTTTATTTGATTTAAATAGATGTTTAAATAAAACATCACTAAACCAATTCAAACTATTACACTCATTAACTAAATTTACTTAACCAACCCTCACTATTGAACCTTAACCATTTCTTAGTTAAAACTAAAGCCAATCAAGTTGGGGTATAATTACCTCTCAGACCTTAACTAAACAACATTTCTAAACTCGAAATAGACAAAGTCCACCTTTTAAATTTTTAACAAACTTCCTTACGTAACTTTCGGATTCTATTTACGGATCCACTTCTTTCTTTTAAAACATTGATTATAACTATAGCGTTATAATCCCTTCTTCTTAAATATCTAACTTCAAAATATAACTTTTATTCCTTAATTTAACTAAATAACTAAACAGACAATTTATGAAGAAATCATTAAATCTTGGTTAAAACGGAAAGTGTGCTTTCCCGAATTCGATATAATCGAATTTCAACATATAACTCTCTTTCGAATAATCTCCATTCGATAACTCCTTTTCGAATAAACTATATTCGATAACTCTTCCTTCGAATAACTATATTCTATAATCTCTCTTTGAATGATTTACATTCGATTAACTCTCTTCGAATAACTTACATTCGATTAATCTCCTTTCGAATAAACTATATTCGATTAACTCCCTTAATTCTATTCCAATAAACTATTTCGAATAACTCCTTTAATTCAATTCGTATAAACTATTTCGAATAACTCCAATGGATTTACTCATATGGATTAACTCGGTTTGATTAACTCATCTTGACTAACTCAACTCGATTAACTCAACTTGATTAACTTACTTGATTAACTCAACTTATATAACTCAACTTATTTAACTCCTATCGAAAAACTAATATTCGATTAACTTATATTCCAATAACTATGTCTGTTTTAACTTTATTTCGAATGGCTAATATTCGATTTAACTCCATTCGCTTGACTCTAGACCGCAGTGATCACAATGATTACGCCTGATTCCCTTAGGAAACATCCAACCGCCGTAGGCTATCTGCAGCCCTAGGAATTACGCTAGCAGTCGTATGAAATGGCAACTCATCCTGAATAACTATGTTTGACTAACTCTATCTCAAATAACTATATTCGATCAACTCTAATTGAATAACTAATATTCAATTAAATTCTAATTCGATTAACTATGTTCAATTTACTCTATCTGGTCAACTCTTACTTGTTAACTCTATCTAATTAACTCTAACTGGTTAATTCTAACTGATTAACTCTTAATCGACTAACTCTTCGTCCATATTCAGTTTCAAATATCGATGTTGAAATCGAATCTTACTTCTCTATATAAGTCCTGACTTATATATTCTATTTATCCAATGTTAACATTTTATTTAATTTATAAAACCTTATTTATAAATTTATCTTCTTACTTTATCTGTTAAAATAGATTTCTCTTAAATGTTCACTTTGAATTCATATTCTGTTATACCTGTGTGCGAAGCACGGGTCTAAACCTTCCTAGTGTAAAATTCTCTTTTTATACAATTCTATTCATTTTTCAAGTATTTCTTTTTATATATTCTATTTATTTTTGAAATAAATATTTTCTTTATAATTCTATTTATTCTCCTAAATAAATATTTCCTTATGATTCTATCTATTTCGTAGATAAATATTTCTATTTATAATCTATTTGTAAATGTTTTACAAATATTTCCTTTTCAATTCTATTTATAATTGTTTTCAAATACCTCTTTTTCTATTTGTTTCACAAATATGTTCCTTTTCTATTTGTTTTACAATTATTTTCCTTTTCTATTTGTTTTTTACAAATATTTTCCTTTTCTATTTGTTTTACTACATATTTTCCTTTTTATATAAAATCCTTTGATTTTATACAAATATTTTACTTCAAATTATAGTTTTGAAATTTCCCTTTTCACACTCTAGTATTTCCTTTGGTATTTAAAAGTACCAGATAACAATGATCAAACACGCATGATCAACAACTGATTATAAATCACATCATATATCACAATATATGAAAAGCAGTAGAATAAATGTTGAGGAACCCAGTTGGATTCCTCCGACCTGTTTCCCTGCATCCACAGATGTTAATCACATGAATAACACGAATATGAAATATTTTGATAAACAGAATTAATATTCGATTAACGATTTATATCTATATTTTCAACCCATTAACTAGCAGTTCAACCAAACAGCCAACACATAGCAAACAACCATCATTTATCATTTCAAAATATACGTTATAAAAATATAACTGAGAAGAGTTAGTGAGTTTTACTCAACTTGGACGGTTATCATTAAATAACGATAATTGGTCATTGATTTGATTCAGGTGTTTAATTTCACCATAAATCCAAACGACCTCCAATTCACTCCCGGTCATTTTCATTTTCACGCTCTCGTCCATACGATCCTAACGGATCTTGTTTCGTCTGATTTTGATATTGTATGGATATGGTGTACCATTTATAAGTTAGTACACTATTTTAATTTAAATTAAACTAATAATTATATAAGTATCGGGCCTTAACCTTTTCAAAACTTTGGCCCAACTTCCATACAAAAGCCGCACCCCTGAATCTCTTCATCCCCGACAGTTTTTCGCTCCAGTATTTCACGCCATTAACATAGCTTCAATCCCCTTTCTCTGTTAACTTGCTCCACGAAAACCCAAACTAAAAATACCACTCCCTCTTCGAATCCTTTTCAACCCCATACCCATTAATCAAAACTCGAACTCAAGAAGTAACTTCCGATCAACAGTATCACGCCCCCCCCCCCCCCCCATTTACAGTAGGCAGAAAAAACCACCGTACTTTTCTATCAATGAATTCACCACAAATCTGCTACTAGATAACCGATGTCTAAATTGTGAATCAATGTTTATAAAACTCAAAATCATGAACCTAGAAACCCGCTGTGCTGAAAACAGCAGTCAAACTCCCCAAACAGTCATCGCACAACTCAAAATTGCTACTGAATCGAAGAGAATCAATCAAGTAACTCACATATATAATTATAATGATTTCTAGGATTTTATACGAATGGATTTTTGATTTATGAAGGTGGATTACCTTTGTTTCGGAGAAGAAATACTGACGGCTCAAGTTTGACCGCTGAAGAAATTTATGTAGGGTTTTGGGACTTGGTAGTTAATTTATAGGATGGTTATATTTTTTTTAATCGAATTGTTTATTTCGTTTTAATGTATCGTTACTTCCATTCGTTGTTTAAAAATCCCTATGATCATACATGATATCCAAAAATCATGAAAATGGGCCTGTAGTTACAGTTCGACATTATGGACCCAACGAAACTGGTTTCATCGAATTCCGACTCCGTTTGCTCACACAACGTATTTTTAAAGTCAAAATATTGACTGTATTTCACATTAAAATCCCGTATGGCAACGTACTGACTCCAAAAATCATGGAAATTGAAATCTAATAATAATTTAATATTGCGGACCCAAAAAAATTAGTTTCGTCGAAAACGGAGGTCGTTTGCAAAACTGGCTATTCTTAAAGCTCTAAATAACCCATTTAAATATTTAAATATATAAATATATTTAAAAACAGGTAAATTAAATAAAAATAATTTAATATTATCGTATATATTCATACTAGAATTATCATACAACTCCAATTGGATTTATAACTCGATATTTCAAAATTCCTAGTTATATCGATATTCGACTTATATTAAAAACCCTTTTATAATATAAAAAAATATATTTAAAATTTCAAAGGAATTCATAGTGACTTTTCTAAAATTTGATTTGGACATCAATCAAAATCTACATGACGAAATCCCGATTTTTCTCTTCTACAAGAAAAATATACTTCGCCAGCTCCGAATGTTTCTTGTTTCACAGAAATCCGATTTAAAACGGACCCTATATATTCAATTGAAGTTCAAATCGCCAAATAGCGAACTGCCACGCCATTTCAAGCTCGATTATAATTATATTATAATTCTACATTCAAACTTCGTTTAAATAATATATTCGTTAATATAATTCAACTCTATACTGGATTATATATATTATAAATTGTCCAGTTCACATTATATTGTCAATTCACTATTTTCGACTATTTCAAAAATAAAAATATTATTCTATTATTTAAATTAATTAAACATTCACTATTATTTAATTCAACGACCATTTAAAACTCTACTTTACTATTTAAATAATTAAATAAATTTATTATAATATTGTAAAAATACGGGAGATTACATTCTTCGCCCCTTAAAATAATTTCGTCCTCGAAATTGCTAAGGTAGAAAACAACCATATTATTTGGTATAAAATTATTCTTTACTTATTTAATTTCAGTTTCAACCGAATTTATTTATTTCAATTAAAATATTAATTCATTTCGAATAATGAAAACTTTCAAAAATTCTGAAAATTTTCTAACACTCTAAATTTCCGAAAAATTTCGCCAGCACCTCCTTTGTATTGGTCAATGGTTCAAACCCCAACTCGCCTCTCTAAGCCCTTTCCTTTCAAAAAGAAAATCAAAAAGCCAAGCGGCTTGTCGATCCGGCACATAAAACCTCATATGGAAATTTAAACATGTACCTTTGTGTTGGGCATGTCATTTTATCATTTCATTATGCTACCCTGCCGGCATATACAAATGTATTCCCAAACAAAATTCCAATTTTTATCCTCAAAACCAAATCATTCATGTATCCAAGCCAAATTTCATTTCAAATCAAAGTTCCATTCTTGATTCCAACTCCTAACTCATCAATCCAATACCATTCCAGATTCCTATCTCACATTTCAAAATCTGATTCTACTTAATATATTATATTCCAATTCAATTCCAGTTAATTGGTTTCAATTCAATTCCAGCTTTCTTTCACCAATTTCTGTTTAAATTTGTTTTTGTTCAAAAAGTCCCTCATGGGGGTTTTTAAACGGTTTAGCTCTTTCAAAAATAAAATATTCCTTTTCAGGATCCAAAACAACTTGTTTTCTAAAAACAATTTAACACAAAATCTTTGGTAGTAATCCGTCACTTACAACTCAAAAATTAACACTGATGATGTGGCCAGCATCATCAGAGTTATTTCCCAGCTATCGAAGTGAGTTCAATACTATATCACTTTTCAAAACCATTTCTTAATCATTACCATTTTGAAATTATTTAAAAATATCTTTATAATGTTTGGAAAACAATTTAAAATCTCCTAGGATTTTAAAATTCTCATCTACTTAAGCCAAATCCACTTACAAACACTCTTTCAACTTTTAGGAATTTTAATTCAAATTCTGATTTTAAATTCAAATTTAATTCACCTGATTCCATATATTAAACTTATATGAATTCTAATTGGTTATATTTAACCATTTCACTTTTTATAATCTCATTTGATTATAATAACAACCAACACATCCAACATACTAAAATATTTCCAATATTAATCATATGTTTATATCAAAATATAGTTTGGGTAAAATTATTTCATTTACCCTCTTTCAAAACATATTGTGTCGGTTTATCGTATTCAAGCGTTTAGAAACTCCTATCGATACGGTGGATCAAACTGTTCGATCAGAACTTATAAACAACTCAATCAATAAATATCCATAATATGAAACAAATTTTTATAAAATCTACAAATACGTTCACTCATATATATACTCCCAACTCAATCTAGGGCATTACTAACCCCATCTCTACTGAGTCACGCCACAGAGCCAAGGTAATCACTTAACCTTCAGCTCTGATACCACTGTAACGAACTGGAATTTTCGACCCAGAAAATCAACATTAAACCCATGTTAATTATTCAGGTATCGAACATTAAAGATCATTAATAGAAGTTAGAGGGTGAGAATAGATAAGATAGAAAATTAGAATAGAAGAAGAAGAAGAAGAAGATCACCACAGAAAAGAATCAGAGTAACACGAATCTCACAGCTGAACGAATAAAATATATTATAACATAACTTTGAAATAAAATATTATATATATATATAATAACACTATCAGAGTGCGACACTTACACGCAGCGGAAATAACAATAGTTATACTTATATAATCCTGAAGCCTCCTGCTTCAAGCTCCTCAAACTATATCTGTAAAGACCCGAACTACTTGACTGTCCGTACAAATTTGGGCACCCAAGAGTTTAGGGAAAACAAAACAAAAGAAACTCTGGGTCATTCATGGGACTGGTGTGAGTAAACTAAAATCATTTGGATTAACTTTTCAAAATCCTTTTCAAAAGAAATGATAATCATCGGAACGATCCACACATAAACACGGATGGTTTTTACCTTACGATAACCCAAAATATTTTTTAAATCAATACTTTTCTGATATTATAATAATGTCTAATCACAAGTAATTAACAATATAGCAGAACGCTTACATCTCACGTTCCACATATATTGTATACAAATCAAATTCGCGGGCTCTTATTGGGAATTGGATTCCGACTATAACAAGGTATGGGACCACCTGCTGATAGAGTATCTCTAGAGGCGAATACACTGGGTTCAACAAGAACGTCTTGCAACCTGGCCCACACATGACCGACCACTCATTTCGTTTGAGTGTATCGAATGTATATCACCAACGGTTGGGAGCTACCCACCGTTTCCTGAAAAGGGACAGCAACGAAAACAGATAAAAGAATGAAATGGGTTTTCTCTAGATAGGTGATATACATCCTAATGGGAGTGACCCACCTAGCCATGTTGCCTGCCCGATTTCTGTCATTTCCCGGTTGATGAGGCTTGAGGTCATAACATATCTTTTGGAACAACTGACCGCCATTTATTTGAATGTCACATTGTCATACCCGCCAAATCTCAAATTGATTTCCCAAAAATACCACGGGTATAAAGCTAAGAGAAACGAATTCCTCTACCACCAAATGTAAGTACGTTTGAAGAGATCAAATTACACGATCTGTTAGATATACTCTGTCAAACAATCGTCCATTTACGTTGTCTTGGGACTGAACAAACCAAAGGCACTATTCTGTAAATAGGATAGCCCTTGCATAACTCCGTCTTCAATTATTTTCATCATATTTCATCGCAACGCTAATGTCCATACATATTGGTTTTCAGATAATATATTTGATCCCGGTCTCTCCGTATTGACGATGGAAAAATGGTCAAAAACTTTGATAGTCGGTGATTTAACTATCAAAGGAAAATAGGTGTACATCCAACGATCTTATTTCCAGATAGAAATTCGATCGATCAATCAATAATCAACACTTATCTCCTTTAGTTTAATTTAACATTAATTTATTTATTTCCCATTTCTATATATTTGTAAACTCTTATTTTCTAAATTAGAAAATATACTTTACTAATCATTGGAAAACATTTCCATATTTGCTCCATTCCTTATTTTCTATATTAGAAAACATTTCTGATTCTTATTTGGAAAACATTTTCAAAACTTCTTCATTTGATTTAAACAGATGTTTAAATAAAACGGCACTAAACCAATTCAAACTATTACACTCATTAACTAAATTTACTTAACCAACCCTCACTATCGAACCTTAACCATTTCTTAGTTAAAACAGAAGCCAATCAAGTTGGGGTATAATTACCACTCATACCTTAACTGAACAACATTTCTAACCTCGAAATAGACAAAGTCCACCTTTCAAATCTTTAACAAACTTCCTTACGTAACTTTCGGATTCTATTTACGGATCCACTTCTTTCTTTTAAAACATTAATTATAACTATAGCGTTATAATCCCTCCTTCTTAAATATCTAACTTCAAAATATAACTTTTACTCTTTAATCTAACTAAATAGCTAATTAGACAATTTACGAAGAAATCATTAAATCTTGGTTAAAACGGAAAGTGTACTTTCCCGAATTCGATATAATCGAATTTCAATGTATAACTCTCTTTCGAATAATCTCCATTCAATAACTCCTTTTCGAATAAACTATATTCGATAACTCTTCCTTCGAATAACTATATTCGATAATCTCTCTTTGAATGATTTACATTCGATTAACTCTCTTCGAATGATTTACATTCGATTAATCTCCTTTCGAATAAACTATATTTGATTAACTCCCTTAATTCTATTCGAATAAACTATTTCGAATAACTCCATTAATTCTATTCGAATAAACTATTTCTAATAATACTCATTTGGATTAACTCGGTTTTATTAACTCATCTTGACTAACTCAACTCGATTAACTCAACTTGATTAACTTACTTGATTAACTCAACTTATTTAACTCATATCGAATAACTAATATTCGATTAACTTATATTCGAATAACTATGACTGTTTTAACTTTATTTCGAATGCCTAATATTCGATTTAACTCCATTCGCTTGACTCTAGACTACAGCGATCACAATGGTTACACCTGATTCCCTCAGGAAACATCCGACCGTCGTAGGTTATCTGCAGCCCTGCGAATTACGCTAGCAGTCGTATAAATGGCAACTCATCCGGAATAACTATGTTTGACTAACTCTATCTCAAATAACTATATTCGATCAACTCTAATTGAATAACTAATATTCAATTAAATCCTAATTCGATTAACTATGTTCAATTTACTCTATCTGGTTAACTCTTATTGGTTAACTCTATCTAATAAACTCTAACTGGTTAATTCTAACTGATTAACTCTTAATCGACTAACTCTTCGTCCATATTCAGTTTCAAATATCGATGTTGAAATCGAATCTTACTTCTCGATATAAGTCATGACTTATATATTCAATTTATCCAATGACAAACATTTTATTTAATTTATAAAACCTTATTTATAAATTTATCTTCTTACTTTATCTGTTAAAACAGATTTCTCTTAAATGTTCACTTTGAATTCATATTCTGTTATACCCGTGTGCGAAGCACGGGTCTAAACCTTCCGAGTGTAGAACTCTCTTTTTATACAATTCTATTCATTTTTCAATTATTTCTTTTTTTATAGTCTATTTATTTTCGAAATAAATATTTTCTTTATAATTCTATTTATTCTCCTAAATAAATATTTCTTTATGATTCTATCTATTTCATAGATAAATATTTCTATTTATCATCTATTTGTAAATGTTTTACAAACATTTCCATTTCTGTTCTATTTATAATTGTTTTCAAATATCTCCTTTTCTATTTGTTTCACAAATATGTTCCTTTTCTATTTGTTTTACAAATATTTTCCTTTTTTATTTGTTTTACAAATATTTTCCTTTTCTATTTGTTTTACTAAATATTTTCCTTTTTATATAAAATCCTTTGATTTTATATAAATATTTTATTTCAAATTATAGTTTTGAAATTTCCCTTTTCACGCTCCAGTATTTCCTTTGGTATTTAAAAGTACCAAATAACAATGATCAAACACACATAATCAACAACAGATTATAAATCACATCATATATCAAAATATATGAAAAATAGTAGAATAAATGTTGAGAAACCCAGTTGGATTCCTCCGACCTATTTCCCTACATCCACAGATGTTAATCACATGAATAACACGAATATGAAATATTTTGATAAACAGAATTAATATTCGATTAACGATTTATATCTATATTTTCAACCAA
The DNA here is from genome assembly GCA_030737875.1 of Allium sativum. Classification (NCBI taxonomy): domain Eukaryota; kingdom Viridiplantae; phylum Streptophyta; class Magnoliopsida; order Asparagales; family Amaryllidaceae; genus Allium; species Allium sativum. The sequence continues at coordinate 10,310,157 of CM060912.1, forward strand.
TTAACTAGCAGTTCAACCAAACAGCCAACACACAGCAAACAATCATCATTTATCATTTTTAAAAATACGCTATAAAAATATAATTGAGAAGAGTTAGTAAGTTTTACTCACCTTGGATGGTTATCGTTAAATAACGATAATTGGCCATTGATTTGATTCAGGCGTTTAGTTTCACCATAAATCCAAACGAGCTCCAATTCACTCCTGGTCAGTTCGATTTTGAAGCTCTCGTCCATACGATCCGAATGGATCTTGTTTCATCAGATTCTGATACTGTATGTATAAGATGTACCATTTATAAGTTAGTACACTATTTTAATTTAAATTAAACTAATAATTATATAAGTATCAGGCCTTAACCTTTTCCAAACTTTGGCCCAACTTCCATACAAAAGCCGCACCCCTGAATCTCTTCTTTCCCAACAGTTTTTCGCTCCAGTATTTCATGCCATTAACATAGCTTCAATCCCCTTTCTCTCCTAACTTGCTCCACGAAAATCCAACCTAAAAATACCACTCCCTTCCTCTTCGAATCCTTGTCAACTCCAAACCCATTAATCAAAACTTAAACTCAAGAAGTAACTTCCAATCAATAGTATTCCCCCCCCCCCTCCCCTCATTTACAACAGGCAAAAAAACCACTGCACTTTTCTATCACCAAATTCACCACAAATCTGCTATTAGATGTTGTTTGATCCTCTAAATCCAAAATCGAAGTCTAAATCGTGAATCAATGTTTTTAAAACTCGAAATCATGAACCCTAGAAACCCGCTATGCTGAAAACAGTCGTCGAACTCCCTAGATAGTCATCTCACAACTCAAAATTACTAATGAATTGAAGAGAATCAATCAAGGAACTCACATATATAATTATAACGATTTGTAGGATTTTATACGAATTGATTTTTGATTTATGAAGGTGGATTTCCTTTGTTTTGGAGAAGAAATACTGGCGGCTCAAGTTTGATCGCTGAAGAAATTTATGTAGGGTTTTGGGAGTTGGTAGTTAATTTATAGGATAGTTATATATTTTTTTAATCAAATTTTTATTTCGTTTTGATGTATCGTTACTTCCATTCATTGTTTAAAAATCCCTGTGATCATAAATGATATCCAAAAATCATGAAAATGGGCCTGCAGTTATAGTTCGACATTACGGACCCAACGAAACTGGTTTCGTCAAATTCTGACTTTGTTTGCTCACACAGCGTATTTTTAAATTCAAAATATCGACTATAATTCACATTAAAATCACGTACGGCCACATACTGACTCCAAAAATCACGAAAATTGAAATCTAACAATAATTTAATATTGCGGATCCAACAAAATTAGTTTCGTCGAAAACGGAGGTCGTTTGCAAAATTGGCTATTTTTAAAGCTCTAAATAACCCATTTATATAGTTAAATATATAAATATATTTAAAAACAATTAAATTAAATAATTTTTTTAATATTAACGTATATATTCACACTAGAATTATCATATAACTCTAGTTGGATTTATAACTCGATATTTCAAAATTCCCAGTTACATCGATAGTCGATTTATATTAAAAACCCTTTTATAATATAAATATATATATTTAAAATTTCAAAGGAATTCCATAGTGACTTTTATAAAATTTGATTTGGACATAAATCAAAATTTACATGACAAAATCCCGATTTTTCTCTTCCACTAGAAAAATATACTTCCCCAGCTCCGAATGTTTCTTGTTTCACAGAAATCCGATTTAAAACGGACCCTGTATATTCAATTGAAGTTCAAATAGCGAACTGCCACGCCATTTCAAGCTCGATGATAATTATATTATAATTCTACGTTCAAACTTCGTTTAAATAATATATTCGTCTCTATACTGGATTATATATATTATAAATTGTCCATTTCACATTATATTGTCAATTCACTATTTTCGACTATTTCAGAAATAAATATATTATTCTATTATTTAAATTAATTAAATATTCACTATTATTTAATTCAACGACCATTTAAAACTCTAATTTACTATTTAAATAATTAAATAAATTAATTATAATATCATAAAAATACGGGACATTACATCTTTGGAGTAAAAGTATCGATTTGGCTAATCTCAAGAGGCTACAAAAGGAAATTGTGGAAATTCCTTTTCAATTTGGTATGATATTCCCAAATGCTTTCTTCGATTCAATGGTGCACTTTCTAGTTCATTTATGCAAGGAGCTTGAATATGGCAGACCTGCACATGTTCGTCGTATGTTTCCTATTGAGCGTTATCTTTGTAAATTGAAATCATATGTTTGCAACAAAAGTAATCCTAAGGCGTCCATTGCTAGGTTATCTTGCAAAAGAATGTTTGATATTCTGTTCAAGGTTCTTAGGTGGTGATGGAGCCGGAAAAATGCAATTTTAAACATGTACACATAATCCGGAATATCCTATCGGCACAAGAAGGAACAAAGATGGAAAAGCTATTCATCTTAAAAATTCTCAATGGAAGGAATGTCACCGTTATGTTCTATTCAATTGTGGTAACGAGGAAATAGAGAGTTTACTTGAGTAAGTTTTAAGTTTTAATTTTATTTTAGTAAAAGAATTAAAAATTTTGTTTCTATCTTTTATTAACCAGGTCTTTATTCTAGGGAACATCGAACATTAATTGATGGTCATGCATCATCAAAAAAACATAAAAGAGAGAGAGAACACAGTGAAGAATTTTGGAAGTGGTTAAAGGAAGTGGTTGGGAAAAAGCAGGGCATTTCAAAAGAAGTACAACTACTTTCAATGGGCCCTCTTCGAACAGCTAAGTGGTTTACTGGATATGTTATCAATGGATACAGATTTTATATAAGGTTCAGAGATGCCAACTGTACAACACAAAACAGTGGTGTATTTTTGACAGCCTTGACTACTAGCTTTGCAAGTTTAGAAGATCAAAATCCATTGTTTGGTGAGGTTAATTACTATGGATCAATTGAAGAAATATTAGAACTAGATTGTTGGGGAGAATTTAGTGTGGTTTTATTTAAGTGTTGTCGGTACCAAGAAGAGAAAGATTTATATGGGATGACTGATGTCAATTTTAATCGATTATGCCAAAAATCTGATCCGTATGTTATGGCTTCACAAGTACATCAGGTGTTTTATATAGAAGATCCAATTGATAAGATGTGCCACAATGTTATCAAGAACTTGCCGAGAGACTGGTGTGAAAACGAAAGAGTAAATGAAAATGAAGATTTGAATGGTATACAGCCTGCTTATGGAATGGGAAATCACACGGGTATTGGCATGATATTTGAATTTCACTAATCCCAGTTGTTTAATTTGTATGTCAAATGATTGACTGACAAACCATTATAAGCATTATTTAACTATTTAAAGCTTATATAGTTTTAGATACACTCTGGATATGAATGGGATGTTTAATAGTCATTTATTACTATTGTTGAATACATGTGATGTATGAAAACTATATACATAAAATTGTATGGTAATTGGTTGAATCTCATTCCAATCCAGAATATCAGCAAATATGTTAATATAATATTTAGTGAAAAAAAGCCAAAGCTTGATTTTCATGTCCGATTTTGGATGGACAAGAAATAATATCTATGAATATTCATAACTGCAAATGAATTGATTTGAATTAATTTTCATGTAATTATGGTTTCTACAAGTTTATTTTGAAATGAATAGTAATTTCAAAATATGAAGTTGAGTTAAGTAAATGAACAATGTTTTAACTCGGATGGATTTTTCTATCAATCTTATTTATTTTTATAATGTATATCGAGAAGATTTGATTTCAAAATACGATATTTTGAAAATATTATTATTTTAATTATATAATAATATGGGATGATCAATTTTGATTTAAAATTGGTGGAAGTTGAAATCGTTTTTAAACGAGATTATAAACGTTTTTTAATGAAATATGTTTTGAATGAAAATTCACCAAATCTATTATACATAAAATATATTGGCTTAATATGAAGATATTTGATTTCGAAAGGAAAAGATTGAAATGAAATTTCAAATGGTGGTTGAAAATATTTTAGATAATTTATAAAATAGTTTGGAAGCATTTTTGATTTTATTTTAATTATAAATGGAATTCAGGCTTGAATATGACATGTCGCGCAGCAATAGTTCGTGAAGTTCAACCCGTAACTTCGAATTGACATAACGGGAGATCCGACCGTCGGATTCTCCTGAAATCAAAACCATCGGGTTCGTATCAAAAATATCTTTCAAATGATAATAAGAGGTTTGAAATCTAAAGGTTATATTTTGAGAAATATTCAGTTCAAATTTGATTAAAAATAGTGCCACTGCAGCTAAATGACCTGAAACGCCATTTAAGTGAAAGGACCTATTTTTAAATGATTAAAAATAGAGGAAAATTATAATAAATGATTTTGGATGAAATATTCTAAGTTTATAAAGTTAAAAGATATTTTTATCTGAATAAGTTGTTTATCAACTTGAGTAAAGAACTGAAAGGAATTGAAATGGTTTTGATATAAACAAACTTTCCAACGAATGAATTAGAATGAATTCAAATGAAAATAACCCTAAGATATTTTGATATTGGATTCTGTAATTATATAGATATCGTTGAGGAATTTAGAAGATATAGATATCGTTATTCCCAATACGATATCTATTGGTTTCAGAATTTGGTATTAAATATAAGTCGACATGATTTCTATTCAAAGCCATGTATTTAATATCAAATTAGATTTTGGGTTTGTCGTGAATGGTCTCTTTAATAATACTGTTCTTAAACCCAGTTGAGAAGGAATAAATCTTTTAATTAAGATTAATGATGTTTTTTCCAATTAATAAATTTAATGGGAACTACATTGAAGTTGGATTTTGGGTTTGTCGTGAGCGATATTTTAAATAACATTAGTTTTTTAACCCAAGTAACAATGAAGTTATGATTTGGAATTTATAAATCTTTTTATTAAGATTTAATGAAATTTTCCAAAGTAAAGTTTTTGTATTTAATATATTAAATTGGAATTGAATAGATTCTGATTTAGAGATAATCGAGATTAACCTCCATAGAGGAAGACCTATACTATTTGAGGAATTTAAAAGGATTTGCCGTTATTCCTCTAATAGTATTAGTTTGATTCGTAAATTTATGTTGATTATATACTTTTATGATTTCCGTGAAGATTCCAGTTGAAATGGAAGTTGATTTTGATTTTATCGTGAAAAATGTTTTAAATGACATTTGTTCTTTAACCCAAGTAAGGGCAGGATTAATTTCCTAGAGTTGAATAATCATTAAATATCGATTTTGAGGATTGAAACTAAGTTGGAGTTTTAATGAATTTTTAATTAGATTGAAATGTAAATGGGGTAATTAAAATTTACCAAACACGAGAAGTGTTCAAGAATAGAGTACCACCAGTTTTACTCCATGCGATAGTTAAATCTTTAATTAGATCTGAAACATAGAATGGTAATTAAATTTTACCAATAAAATGATGGGTGTTAGATATGGAGTACTACCAGTTTTGCTCCGTGGGATGAATAGGCTGGAATTGGGATAGTAAAATTAATAATTAATTCGGTAAGGATCGTTAATCTCTACAAGATATATAAACCTTAATTTGGTTTATGTTGAGAAAAATGTTATAAAATCTTTTGAAATGATTTCCAACGAAAAAATTTAAACGATAAGTTTAAATGAAATAAATCTTTGATAAGATATGTGGGAATAATTCCCAGTATAAAGAATATTTGAAAACAAGAATATTCTGGATTTGAATAAGGCATATGATGTGTTTATATATCACATGATTATAAGATACGCGAGTTATTCGAAAATACTTGATTTAACCCATTCTAAATAACTGATGCGACAATTAAAATTCAAAGATATGAAGACGTTGGTTGTAGACCAGAGATCTTCACATCGTTAGGTCGATTGTTCATGTCTCGATTGGTTTGTACACCCAAGACGAAGTTATAAGTGGTGGTCGTCTAGACGTACTTGGAGATCGATCAGATATGCGGGGACCTTTCACCTGTATTGGACAAATGGGACAAGGAATAAGATGCCTCTGGTTTCGTTCAAACCTAGAACGGATTCGCAAATGGATTATGTGTCTGACATTATTTTGTGCTATATTAATTGATCTCTACTAAATATATATCTGTTTGGTGGCGGAGAATTTATTCTCTAAGCTTAACACCCTTCTCTGAGATGTATGAGCTTAGAGGTTATATATTTGTGGACATCAGTTGTATTGCATGAATTGATAATGTGGCATACTGAGATGCAGTGATCAAAGATTTTTTTGAAAAGCATTTCTTTATGGATGATGATCAAAACGTGGCTTTGATATAGCCTAGATTTTTGTATAGCGTTAATTCGCGAGCTTCACACCCCTGTGTGAGTCAAAAACAGGATGAAGGACAATCGGGATGACATATGTTTCTTTCTAGCTAGGAGTTATGTCATGGTATAGAGCTAAGACGTTTTACTTAAGTGGATGATGGATAGAGAGGCGCCTCAGATATGGCCACATAAGGCCAAGATGGTCGACGTACTAACTAGATTTTAGGTCCAATAGGATCGGAAAACATATTGTTCAGGAATTGCCAATCCACAAACGTAAGAGTGGACTGGCCCTCATAGGTGCGCATGCGCGTGAATCCTAGACATCATGTTAGATGTGCTCTGAATCAGATAAGGAAGATCCCTTGCCTTGGCTCAAGATGGAAATTCAACTTCCAATACGAGCCTTGTGATTTCAGTTGCAAAATTATATGGCGACATAGTAGGATGGGGTACTATGTCGTATAAGATTGATACATTTATAATCGAAATTGTTTTCTGCACTATGCATTAATGATAATAAAAGATAAATTTCACGTATCAAGCATGTTTGGCTATTATAAGGTAAAATTCTATCCTTCGCCTTGCGCTTTCATTGTGTTATGGGACATGAGTCTTATAATAGCTTCATTTTTCAGTTTTAGCATTGCGAGTTTTGTTTGATAGTATTTATGGGAGAAAACCCGTTCCATGTCATACAGAGTGGTCCCGTGATTTACAAAACTTTAAAATAAAGTTTAATAACTATTTTATTTCTCACACCAGTCCCATGATTGACTTGGAGTTTATTGTTTCCCACCTAAACTCTGAGTGCCCATATTTTCCGCACAGGCAGCTAGTAGTTTTGGTTTTGCAGATATTTATTCAACAAGATCTTGGATTATGATGGAACTGTGTTAGTTGATGTTTTCTCATTGTACATTATATTCATGTATTATATTTCTGCTGCTATGTAATTTAAATATCTGATATTATTCTTTCTCTATATATATTATTTATTTGTGCTCGGATATCCTGTACTCTGAAGCAAATTGTTGTGGTAGCAATGAAAGGTTCTCTTGTTCTATGTTCTGATTCATCATGTTCTCATGACAATCCGCGCTTTCATGTCATTTCAGATCGGGCCTGTGTGGTTTACAGTTGGTTCAAAGGCCGGGAAAATTTGGGTCGTTACATTTCACATTTGGGCTAATTTGAGCACGCTGTTTTTGGATTTATGCTGGACCAATTTTGGGGATACGAAGTAATGTATGAAGTTTGGTGTTTGCTGTGACAGAACTCAATGAGCGTGCTTCGCAATTCTTGTATATTCAGATCGCAAAAAAAATTATATTGATTTGTAACTCTGGGGTACTGATTGCTCGTGAATGGATGACAATGTATGGACCTTTGGCGAAGTTCATGTTTAACCGATTGAATTAATAACTGAAGATACTCCACCTTTATTCAAGCAACCTTTTCTCGTGATGCAAACTTTGAACATTCAAACTCCACAGCCTTATGTATGTCCTTGATGAAATGCATTTTAATTTTTCATATGATAATTTGTATTTCTTTTCAAGTTGATTTTGACAACTCAGGTTTTATGTTGAATTGATGAACTATGCCGTAGACTGGATATGGCATTTTGAGATCGAAGTAGCAGAAAATTGATTGTGGTTTTCTTCAATTCAAGTTTGGAAATTTGCTTGTTTAAGTTGACTGTTCACGAAATGATGAGGTGTGAATTCTTTGAACAATCATTTGTTTTTTTGATAGCTCATGCCCCAAATTGAAGTTTGTAATGATTTGAACTTGTTTGTGTATGTTGATGGACTTTCTGTCTTGACTGAGTGATAGAGTTCGATCGTCATTCTTTGTTGATCGCACATGTTGGATGGATAGCGACTTGAACTAGACTTAGAACGTGAGAACTAGATTGTCATCCTTATGCGGATCGCATTTCACGATCGAACAATAGATTGGGGTCTACCATCATTGATCGTTGAGCTCTGACCCGATTACAGATCGCTAGGCTTGATCCATTGCTTGATCAGCTGGTGTCTCATTCAACAAATGCGAGTGGATTGCCTGCTTTGATTGAATGATGGACCGCACACCTTGGTCGATCGATGGATTGTGCCTGGGGATCATTGGTCGTTGATCTTAATCGGACCGTGGATCGCTAGACCCGAAATTACATCGATCGGCTTTGGCTTGATGGTGGTTGTTGATGTCGTTGATTTTTGAGCAATCCAAACGTCAAACGATCCAAGTTTGCAACTTATAAATTAAACATGCCTTTCATTGCTATTTGTCCTGTAACAACTAGAGCACTTACACGATTTTGGATGAATATTTTGCCTCAATTGCCCACATCAACGACATATTAGTTTAATCGTTAAAAATGAATTATAGCGAAATTCTTGATTGGAACTGAATAAAGCGCCTATACAAGATTGTATCGTTCAACCATTTATAATTTATCGAACATCTCCTGCACATACACCACACTCTAAATTAAATTCGCGATGATGCTTGAGTACCTCTAACACGTGCCAACTGCAGATTTCAAGCTTCGTTTTTAATATTCTTACAACTTTGAATAATGGTTCACATTTTATGAAACATATACCTGTAAGTTGTTTAAAAACAAAATTCCACGTGTAGAATAAATAATAGATGGAAATCACTTCTGCTCAAATTTGGAACTTCAATTCAAATTTCTGAGGCTAGAGCGATTACAGCTTCTGGATTGTAAATGAATCATTCTTTGGTTATTCATCGTCCTCTTGACGATTTGCCGAAGAGATGTCCTTCTTTGCTAACTTAGTGTATTTTTAAGCAAGCATGGATTCAGTTTGGCATTCCCGAGTCTAACGTAAAATTTCCAGGGAAAGAGGAATTTGTTGATCATCTGCCTTTTGGCTTCATAGCAACAGCTTGGTTCGTGCTATATGATATTCGTTGGACTCGAAAATTTAAGCTTGAATTTGCACATGACTTTTGAACTATTCAATGATGCACACTGAACTTATTTGGACCCATTGCCTCATTTCAATGAACAATAGTGCAACATTGACCGATTTTACTTGCAAGTTTCTCTTGGCATGTATGCACTACTAGAGAACCTATAATAAAGAAATTTTGCGCCCATTTGGCGACGAATTCGTTGTTGATTGCTTAAGACGACAACGGGTTAGTCCAATAAAAGGAAGTAGATTATGAGAATCATTTACAAACTCAAATGTGTTTTTATTGTGAAACTATTTTATCTAAGAGTTTATAACTCACTAGATGTAGTTCACATTAGTAAAACATTTTGTTTGCTTGTCGATGACACTTGAGATTCATCAGTCTAGATTTTCGACTGCGAGTTCTAAGCATTATCTTTTTCAACCGTCATTGCACAGTATTCAACATTTATGAAAGGTGCATACTTGACCATTTTTCTGATGAAAATTTTGGATCTAGCCTGACTCGTATAATTATTAGCGATGCCCTAGTCAGCTTAACTCATGTTTTCCATCAATCTTTTTGGGTGGCAATGACCGCAGAATTTTCGGGAAACTAAGTGGCTTATTGCATCGCTTAATAAGTTTTATTAAGCTATCATTTTACATTCTGCTTTTGCTGCATCCACTTTGGGAATTGTGAGCCTGGAAGCCTCTCCTTGGAATTAAATGTTGTGCGGAAAAGAAACGCTTCTTGTGTTGCTCCTATCTTAGCATGTATTGGCTTTCTCCATATCCGAGGATGCCTTTTTCATATTATACCCTTGTGATATGTTATTTCTTCCAGTGGTGTTTGTTACCATGGATTATCCTGGGCTGTATAAAATTTGGATCTAAATTTCATGGCGGCTTGTCCTTAGTGCATGATTATTGCTCGATCTTCTTTTCATGTCTCGTGTTGACACCGTTGATGGATATTAGCTTCAATTCCTTGGGGAAGAGTTATTACTCTATTGGATTCGAGCTATGCCATGTTTGCATATTCTCCTTTTGAACATCGCTTATCCTTAGGTTTGAAGAAGAATTCCATTGGGTTCTTTGAGTTTTTTATGGTTGGAGCTTTGCGGACGAGGAAGCTTTTGCATTAAGGGACTCTAGGTTTGCCCAACGAAGGAATTTATTCTCGTAGGAGATTACTTTTAATTCGATTTGACCAATGTATCCATCTTTTCTTCTTTATGAGGCTCGCAACCAATCAATGATAACTATTTGGACTTCTAAGGTTGACTTTTACCGGTGCACAGAATTTCATCGACATACGAATTTTTTTCAAATTACCGGATGCCTCAGTTTTGAAGTTAAGGTCATTTTTGCCAAGCTTTTTAAGGCAAGATCTCTCGTTTGCTTCACTGTAGCTCATGTATTTCCAAGTATATTTGCCTCTCTGTCGAGTGCAAGTTAGTTTTTTGCTTATTGTGATGTCATGATGAACTTGTGGTATGTCTTCTAAGCATTGTTCCATTCCAATGTTGTTGTGTTGCCCCCGTACCATGGGTCATCACGAATTGCACAAGCTGGATGTAGTCAACTTTGTCGAGTTTCTTTGACTTTGATTAAGGCACTAGAAGCTTCCACTTTGTTCGTGAAGCCTTTTGCTTTTTCCAGCATATCGAGAGCTTTTGAGCTTGCCAATATATTTAGGAAACCCAGCTCTATTAGCTGATCATATGCTTCTTCTTTGGAGAGGTCATTCGTTCCTATACCCCCATATAAGTCTTTTTCTTAATCCAACACTCCTCTCTTCCAACCTTGTAAATCAGGCCTCGGAGAAACAAGATTGGATGCCCCCTTTCGACTAGGACTAATCCAATGTTTGTCTCTTCTGACCTTGTAAATCAGGCCTCGGAGAAACTAAATTAGATGCCCCCTTTTGGCTAGGACTTCTGCTTAATCCAACATTCATCTTGTCCGACCTAGTAATGGCGTCAGAGACTTGATTGGGTGTCGTTGCGTAAGAAAGACTTTGATGCCCTCACTTAAGGAAGACTTTGGTGCCTTCGCATAAGGAAGACTTTTCTTTATCCCAACATTCGTCTTGTTCGGCCAAGTAATGGTGTCAGACACTTGATTGGGTGCCTTCGCGTAAGGAACACTTTGGTGCCTTCACATGAAGAACACTTTGGTTTATCCCAACGTTCGTCTTATTTGTCCGAGTAACGGTGTTGAAGGCTTTATAGGTGTACAATCTGAATTGTTCCCTGAACTCCTTTTCCAAATTGGAGAACTGATCTACGGACCTCGGCGGTAGCTTAGTGAACCATATCAAAGCTACACCCTCTATATATATGGGGAAGTAAAGACACTTGATCTTGTATGTTGCCATTGCACCATCCATGTGACAATTTTACTTGAACAAGAACAAATTGAGATCTCTGGTTATGTTATATGCAGGCATGGTTTGAGGGACAAACTTCTTTCGAAATTCAGCCTATCGAACCCTTTCTATGAACAGGGTCTTGCTCGGAGCGAAGTCCCACTCACTTTCATCTTCATTTCTAGCCATGTTTTCCTTCATGATCTTCTTTGTCATCTCCGAAATATACTCCTCATTGTTGCAACGTCTTACGAGGCGGACGCCGGTCTTTTTCTCGGATGCTTGTCTAAGCAAGTGATCAGGATTAGTAAACTGGGGCCTTGTACCTCCAGCTTGGGGAAGTGCCCCTTCGGTTGGACTTGTAACTTTTTGGGAAGCGTGTTTTCTGAAATGATTCTCTCTCGATGGGGCTTGTTTAAGTACTTCTGCATTTTCCTTGGAATCTTCAACATCAATGCCATTCTTACCACTCGATATTAACTATTCGTCCGACTCATCCACTTCTTAGATGTGGAAACCACGATTGCGATCTGAAGCAGAGGAATATGCATTCTCTTCCAAGTCAATTTCAACTCTATGAGGCGCGGGATTGGCTTGAGCAGTAAGGAGAGCATCTAGCTTATCCATTAATTCTTTATTCAAGGCCTCCATTTGTCGATTCAAGTTGGTTACAGCCAAATCGAATTCTCCTCGAGATACACCGTTTCTTGGAGTTTGTGCAACGGTAGGGTTGTTGATTTGAGGAGTGGTTGTTGCATCATTAGTTGCCTTTTCCGAAACTCTTGCGGATTTACTACCTTTCTTCGATGGAGCCATAATATTGGACAACTTTCTAGTTTTGGGAGAATTTTTTCCATGAACCTTCCTTTTAGACTTCGTAAATCTATAATGAAAGATCAGCTTTCAGATCTTCCAAATCTTCCAAATCAAGGCTCTTAATCTTATAGTCGTGGGTTCGAGCGCCATGGTGGGTGCTAAAATGTTAACACCAAAAATTGATGCTAACACCCGAGGAGGTGCATTAACACCTTAAAACTATAGAAAACAAGGTTAAGAGTGAAAATATGTAGAAAATAATAAAGTAGAGAGCAATTTATAGTGGTTCAGCCTTAGTTTTGGCCTACGTCCATTTTGAATGAGGATTTCATTATCTTTTCCATTACAAGGTATATAATCGATCTCGATTTACTCTTTTTTTTAATCTCATACAATTATTATCTTTCTCTCTCAACAATCTCTCGATAACTTTCTATCTCTTTAGATTCCACCTTAGAAATGCATTCGAATCTCACTAGTAGCGATGATTATCGGATTACATCCTCGATAATCGAGCTCGGTAGTGAACCTCGATGATTTCTCGAGAAGAATGATGTTGGAGATGCTTGAATGAAGCTTGGTCGAAGTTCGAGAAGCTTGAGCGATGTTTGAAGAAACTTTAATGGTGTTGGAGAAGCTTGAGTGATACGGAAATCAATAATGGCCGCCCTTCAGGAGGATAAAATGTGGCCCCCTTTATTATGTGTGAGGGGGGTCCAATATTTATAGGCAAGGGTAGGAGCATCGTGGAGTTTGAAATGAAGCATACATGGTTCGTGTATCTTGACTTGCGATGCATTCCTTAGATCGTGGACAACCCACATATCACTCGTGTATGCTACAACTCCACCTACCCATATATACAGGCCATTCACCCCTCATGCTTTTACACGTCACCCTGTATATGTATATATTGTGCCACGCTCCATGTAATCATCACCATCCAATGTTCATGCATTTCACATATACATAGGTGACCCTCATTTATGCCTTCTAACCGACCCTTACTGCTAAATGCTCTGTCATGATCCATACCTTGTCATAATGTAAAGTATTGAACCGATCCATTCTATTTAGAGCGACCCGACCAATGAAGCCCACTTTACCGATCCATATTCACAGCGGTCCACATGTATACAGCTGGCATCACCGATCTTCTGGCTTCTCTTGACTACCACGCGAGCAATCCACACCTCATTTCTCAAGCAGTTTCCCATGCTCCATGCTTAATCTCTATCTGATCCAATGTTTTTTATCTGGATCGGTTGCCATTCACACATATAAGCATTGGCACGATCCATGCACATACTGTCAGGTTAGACCAAATATAGCCGATCCATATCCTCCAATGATCTATCTACTATGCACGACCCATCAAATAAACCAGGATGTGATCCATTGTTTGATGACTAGCGATCCTTCATGGACACAGGGATTCATGCCAGTGCAAGCTGCTGGCCTATGCTTGATGGTAACTAACGATCCACACATCATGTTGCCATGTATAACTGAACTATGCACAACCGCCCCTTGTTTTGGTCATGAACGACCCATACATAATTCATTAGCGACCCAACCATTTCATGACCGCACTCTATATGACATGAATACATCTGATCCATAGTTTATATTATGATCTAATCCATGACTTCATGTTTGGCTTAATTCACTTCGACCACACAAATAGGTACGAACCTTTAGATCATCCAACATAATACTAAAGCAAGGGCACTTTCCCTCCAAAATTGCCACTTTTCCCTCCACAATGCCACTTAATAAATAAAAAATTCCCTCTAATTCCCTCCTTATCACACACGCACGCCAAAATGTCTGCATTGCTTATTGCTTATTGTTGCTTATAAAATAAAAATTAGAACATGTACACATGTTGGGTCCACTCATTCCAACAATAAAAAAATACTGGGTCCACTTTCCAATAATTAAAATATATATATTTTTTCTTACTTTTGTTATATTAAATATAAAATTATATTAAAGTAATTATATCAGGTTTAGTCTCCAACTTGTAATAATTAATGGGTTGATTTCCAAGGCGGTGACGATAGTTGTCAAATAAATCTCAGCTCCCAATGCCAGCTTCTACACATTACACAATGTGGCATGATTATTTTACCACTTTAGGTGTAATTATTATTAATTTACTTCAAAGTTTTCTTGAGAACGAAGTATCAACTATGGGCTCGGTTACTTCATCTTCTTCAATTCCACTTACTTTTATCATCCTATTTTCTCGTCATCTTCTTCAATTACACGTTCTACCCTAAATCGAACCTTGAAGACGATTTGATTCTCTCACCGTCTACACACGAACCATAACTCAAAGAGGATTTGATTTGTGCCCAAAATTGTTTTCCCTCCTCGCTTTATTCCTTGCAAGCCAGACGACAGCCATCGATGCGATTCAACGCTGGCTTCATGGATCGATTAGGGTTCCGACACCAGTATTTTTTCCGCTGTGCAGCGTCAACACTTTGTCTTACGTCTTCCTTCTTCTACAACTGATAGTAATTTTTCACGCATTTATTCAGCATTCTTTTATTTAATCATCTAACAACTATTTAGATGACTCTCAGATCTATAAGCGACTGAAGGAGTAGGTCTGCTTGCTTCTAATTTGCAATGTTCCCTCACTGGATTCAGGAGTTCTTCCTCTACAGGTCTTGATTTGTAAATTTATGTTCTTTTCACCATTTATTAAATTTAGCATGTGTTTTATAATTGTAACTAACTATTCTTTTGCATGGTTTTATGTAGTTTACAACCTCATTATAATTGGTGCTTCATTAGTACTCCTTCGTAATGGAATCTTAAATCAAATAGTGCATAAATGGAATATGATGCCCGAAGTGTTGCAAGTATTTTGAAATTGGTATATACTATTTTTGTAAGCTATTATTATTTCAGTATATAATTGATTTTTATATCTAAATTTTTGCAATAAGAAGAGATTGTACAGAAAAAAGGCTAAAGAAGAGGGTCGATTGCTAATCATGAGCAGTTTTTAAGGAACAATAAGCTCATTTTAGATATTTCAAATTGAGATTTCTGTCTGAGATTTCTAATTGAGATTTATATGTTCCTAACAGTAAGCTAATTTTACAAATTATTGTTATGCTCTTCTAATTTTATTACATGTGTTGGGTGGTCTTTTAGAAAATAATGGATTTTCGGACTGTTAGGAGCATCAATAAGTTTCCAAGTAATTGTAGCTGTTGAAAAAGGAAGCAAAATGGTATATTCAAACTTATGTTATCTCTAAAATAGTATTTTCTTCAGATTTCATTTAAGTTGCATATGGAATTTTAGTTTTAAGATATATTCAGTATATATTGTTTGCTAATTTTCTGTTTGATTAATAAATTTTCCCAAAGTCAGTCAGTGCTTATTTTTATATAACAAAATAGAACTGCAAATTTCGCTTTTTTGACTCATAGTTTTATTTCTTATTGTTCTATTTAAATTATCGTCTAATGTTTTATTCAACTTTTTTGGTTGGATTCATTATCGTCTTGAAATTTTATGATTATTTAATTCAATGATAAATGCAACTTTTGGTGCACTAGTTGCTTAATTGCTTTATCTTCTATGAAGTGTTCAAATTAGAAAATTGCTTTGTTTTCTTTTGTGATTTGAATCATTGAACTATTGCAGTGTCATGGATACTGCATTTTAAAACCACTGATCTAAGTAGTACACCTAATTATTTTACTATGCTTTGAGTTTAATTTTCATTTGTTAATTGATGTTAATGTAGTTTCTGTTTGTTTGGTGTATGGTCTATATATGGCTGTTGAGCAGTTATATATGCATCATCATTAAAAAAAATCACTAAACTGTAACTATATAGTACAAATGTGTTTTGTACGCTTAATTACTAAGTTGATCATTTCGACCTGTATAGCTCAAGATACAAGAAAATTGATGAACACGTCATATAACAAAGTTAACACAAATTTCAATTTTAGAGATTCTTTGTTTTTTTATTATTTGAACATTCATTCTAACTTCAAACGTAAATTTGTTTATTTCGAACAAATGTATGAACCGATAAGCAATGGTTATGCTGATCACGGGTAAGTATTTTTTTTCTTTAGATTTGAAGGTTTGCTTTCTACATTCAATTAGAGTTTCATCACTATTGTTGTGACATGATATTTGCGTTTTAAGTGTGATAGGGGAATAGAGATTAATCGTCCAATCGTGTTGACAAACTTTCAACAACCAGATATTGTGAGAGAATAATCTGTCACCGTTTGTTGACTGGTAAGTAAATTACTGTATTTATAATCTTATCTTTTATTGAAATTATGAGAACCAAAATTGCGGTTAAACTACCATATTGTACACTGTAATGATACCCTCACTTAAGAATATACACTGTATGGACACCAAATACACACACACACACACACACACACACACAAAAAAATGGAATAAAATTTTGTGGTCCAACGCATGTTGCAGTTTGTATTATCCCATTATGACCTTATGTAACTCATCACAATATGAGAGGAAGCATTAAAGCATCATCCTTTTGCTTTAGGGATTAGTAATGAATTTGGATATAAGATAGTGTTAAGGTATTGTTTTGTACATTTAATGTGTTTTTTGCAATTATAGCATGTCTTTTTTTTATTTTTCTAGATGACGCTTACTATTTAAATATAGTATGTGACTATAAGATAATATTTGATAGAGTAACATTGTAAGTTAATACTTATATTGTCACTCCTACCATGCTCTATTATTCATTTTGCAGTGACCAATTAAAAAATGTTGCTTTACGTTTCATAATTTGAATTTCTACTGGTAGGGTAAACTATAATAATGGTTTTTGTAGTAGGTTGTCCAGTAATTTATGTCTATTTTACATTTTAGTCTACTTGATAGAAAGAGGATTGAACACTGCATAATTTCTCTTTAAACAGATGTCCTTTTACAAGACTGGTTTATTTTTTCTTTAGTACTAAAAGATTTTCGTTTTCTTCCTGTAATTAGTAACATTTCCAGTCCATTTATGTGTTTAGTATTATTGACTAATAATTATTGACCATATTTTAAGATGAAGTTACTACAACTTATTATAATTAGATAGAATTAATAGTAAATGTAAAAGGTTACCTTTTCTCTAATGGGATTACACTGATTGTGTTCATCAAAAGGTTTTGATAGTTTACATTATTGTCATTATACTACGAGGTCAATTGTTGAATATTTCCATTTTGGGCATGAGTTTAGTCTTGGTTCTGTAATAACATGAAATAACAATAGTGCTAAGAGTACTTGGATCTGTCCTTCTACTGGTAAAAACATTGTGCTTGAATTTCTACTTTCGTTATAGACCAGAAACATAATAAATCACTTGATTGTGTATTAATGTTGAATGGATGTTAACAAAGTTAGCCTATATGCATGGTCTTATCAATCATAGGAATTTATTAAGAAGTATAATGTAGGATTTAAAGTGATTTGGAAACAATAAAGATATACAATTCAAAAATAAGGATTGTGCTAAGAGTTTGCTTTCATCTTTTTTTGTAAATACATTACATTTGGAGTTCCACTTCTTCTGTATAAAAATAAATGCTATTGAGCACTTAATTTTATAGTAAT
Source organism: Allium sativum (assembly GCA_030737875.1). NCBI lineage: Eukaryota > Viridiplantae > Streptophyta > Magnoliopsida > Asparagales > Amaryllidaceae > Allium > Allium sativum. Next base: position 10,328,265 of record CM060912.1, read on the forward strand.
GTTCAATGGTGGTTGTCAAATTTCATGGAATTTTTTCCCCGTCTTTCTGCATTGGCCTATTAGTTATAGAAATTTTATAGGAAATTTTGATGCAACATTCGCAGAAAATTGTGGACATATATTGCTATATAATTTTCTTTTCTATCTATACTTAGAATTATAATAAATTTGCATTTATCTCATTACCGAATCATAGTAGGTAAGAAATAATTAATAATTTTCATCATATTTTAACAAACATGGCAATCCCTTTAGGATGTACGATGTTAGGTTTTAATATGACATACTATAAAATGGCTCAGTTCTTCGATATGATTTTTGTTCTCCACATGGTCCTCTGTATTGATCGAATGGCGTGCCTAACGGCACTAGATCTTATTCATAAGCTCAAAGGAGAATTTTTTTTCTTTCTTGACTTAATTTCACATAGAATTATTGTTGATATTATAAAAACTATGCAATGAACTATACATTGGTGCAGGAGAAAAATACAAACAAAAATGATCAAAGCTGTTAAAAATATGTAATATATAAAAATTTCGATATAAATTCATCTGTTGCTCAGTAAACTCAAAGTGCTTTTAACAACTCATAAAATGTGTTATTTAACGTCTAAATGTGTTGCTTATGTTGTAATTAATAACCCTACATTTCAGTAATAGTGTTTAAACATTTTTAAATGGTTCCACTGTTGTCACATTTGATGCCTACGCTTTAAAATGGTGTTTGATTCATATGCTTTCTCATTGTCATACATTGACCAAACAATTGGAAGTATTGATACATAACCATTAGTATAGTCTTTAACATATATTTTTTTAATGGTGGATGAAGAAGATTAAGTCATTATTCTTCAAATTTACGGATTCTTACACACTGCCACTGGATGCATAAGCAAAATGGTCACCGGACCTAAATTATCAAATAAACTGATATTAGCAGCGTACTTTAAATAATTTATGCTTTGCTCCCTAAACTATACATTCCTACATGAAGCATACAATTATGATAAGTCTTAGTAAATACTTTCTCATTGGTTCTATATGTATTCGTATAGGCTAACAAGGGTGGGTGTTGAAAGGTAATACAGTTAGTTTTACTACTAATTTCATTTATATATTAAGATAGGTATTGTATATTTTCGTACATTAAATTTACAGAATTATACATTATAGTGAAGTATTTGTACACAAACACACTGATATATTTGTAATAACGTACACTTAGCTCTGTATTCATGTTTGCATCTCAGTCATAGTGAGTTACAATGTCGATCTACTGTCCAGCTGTGAAGTATTTGTAACTTGTTTGTTGTATTTTATAGGCAATCCTATTGGAGATTATGGTGCTTTTGTGTTGCTGGAACTTAGGCTGCAGGGTATATATATCACGATTCAGTTTTGCTACCAAATGAAGCTTGAACTTCAGGCTGGCTATCGTGCTCAATCTTCCCGGCCTCGAGTCGACTGTTTATCAGGCTGTTATCTTTTTACCTCATTCTTTTTACTTCGTAATGTGATGAAAATCTTTGATAGTTTCCTTTTATTGTATATGTTTGTATCTACATCATGTTATAATAAACCTTGTAATGCTTTGATTGTGTATATATATAATTTGTGTTATTCTTGTGTATACTTTGTAGTATGTATGCTCTGTGTTATGAAAGATATGTGCTACAGCTTTTGTTTATATATGTGTGTGTGGGTGTGTGTGTCTGTGTATGTGTGTGCACACTCATATAATTAGATACGGTCAAAGACCGTGTCTGGTTAGATTTAAAATACAGCTAATAGCCGTATTTTAAAATACTGAGACACGGTTTGTTGCCGTATCAAATAATTTAACACGCCACTTTTTGATACGGCTATTTACCGTGCCCAAGTGCTTTAGATACGGCTAAAAACACAGTTTAATCAGCATATATGGTGTAGTGATAGGGAAAAGTTGTCTTATGAACTACCCCTTTTTTGTAAAAATAATTAGTAAGTGTCTTGTACTCACTACCACCATCAGTTTGAAAAAATTTCATTTGGTTGCCAATTTGTTTTTCAATATCAGTAACAAATTGTGGAGGGATGGATATTGTGCCAAATATATACCCTTCCAGGCCATAGCCTTGTATTGTGGTTTGAACTTGCAGTTTCCATAACAGATAATTGTCTTCTTCTAGTTGTACTGTTATCAATTGACTCTGTGGACTAATAACATTTTTGATCAGGTTGTTGGCTTTAGTTGCAAGATCTGGGGTATTCTGCTAAGCAGGCAAGGATGATGAAACATTTCCAGTTTCGGACTTTGAATCTCCAGACATAATGATTGGATTTCTGAAACAAGAAGCGAGGACAAAATAGGAAATCGACTGAGCTTTCAGGTATTTACTTCTATCTTAAAGAAGTGTGATGAGAAAACTGAATTTAGCTTTGTTGAAGACTGTCTTCAGCAAGGTTAGGACGGCTTCTAATATGAATCTGATTTACTGAAGTAAGAATGAGATATTTGAACTGGATTTATTGATTTCCAGTTCAGTTTATCTTTGAGAAATTGATGATGTAGCCAAGAATTGATCAAATTCTTTGGCACGGTACTCAATTCCAAAGTGTAAACTGAATTATATCTCCCAAATGATGAGTTTGGATCTGATGGGAGAATTAACAACAAATATACTACTTTTCTTGAAAGAAAATACAGTGAGGGATTTCCAGAAATCAAAGATACAAAGATTGGATGCATTCAGCGAATGCAGTAGATGTAGTGCAGCGGATGTAATGAATCTTGCAATGTTCAGAATCAATTCCTGTGAAGCATTCTTTGCTCTGGTACCATGAAAGACAATTTGAATTTTATGATTTAAGGACTTGCAGAACAATGTTTAGAGGAGTAAGCGAAAGAATGAAATGTATTGAATTGATGAAATCTAATGTACAGGAGATTGGCTTTATATATAGCCTATGAAGGAATAAATGGGCTGAGCCTAGAGAGGCTAAGCCCACTATCACAAAATAAAAGAAATGTTACATTACGTTTACAGGTATGCAGCCGACATTTCTAATAACAATAGAAATTGTCATAAATATCCAAATCAATGTGATTATGAGTCAAGTATGTTGATGGTCTTACCAGCTTAGGTGTTCTTTGCTACTAAATTTTTCACCTTAAAGTTTTCTAGAAATACTAAGATGCACAAATTGTTAGCTTTAATATTAGTTTATTAAAGTATTTATTTGTCATTTTTGTTGTATTTCCATTTCTTGTTGAAGACTTAGTTGTCTAATCAAAAATTGATGATAGGTGTGGATATAATCAAAAAGGAGTTAAGCGGGATTTAGCAGTAGATGAAGTCCTGGGTTGGACATGGAAAAGCTAGCATCACCTCACTGCAAATAAGCAACAGGTCATAAGAAACATTTTTGGGCATTTCTTGAGTAGAAAAAATGATGGTTATAGCAAGAAATAATTCCAGTATTCAATATTGATTATGGAAGAGCCAGTAGGTAAAAAAATGGCGACTTCGTTTCTTTCCAATTCCATCTCTCCAAATTCACGAAATAAGAAAATCTCCAACCTAGCTTCTGATTTCAGATCTGCAATTCCACCCGATACTAATTCATCCAAGCAACATGCAGATCAATTACTCACTTATTCAGGGAAGAATCTTCCAGCGCCAGATTTGGAATCAATTCAGGTTTTTCCAGAGATAACTTTGAAGATTCAGACTAGCATTTCCAAGGTAAATTTCATGCAATCTAGATCTTGGCTAGAAGCCGTTTATAACGATAATAATTTGCACCATAACGGTGTTCAACTTACATTCTATGAGCCTATGGTTAAAGAGGATCTTAAAATCGCGTTTATGAGTGAAGAATTAGTTAGGACTTCTAGGAAAAAATGGTCAAACGCTATTGTGTTTTATGTTTATGGAAGAAAACCTTATTATAATTATTTGAAAGAGTATATTGATAGGAACTGGGGTTTGAAGGGCAACAATAAATTGTATACCAAGGAAAATGGTTTCTTCGTTATAAAGTGTGAACAAATTGAGGATTGTGATAATATTCTCGCTTCTGGTCCTTATTTTTATGATAAAAGATTGATTTTCATGAAGAAATACGAACCTGGAATCAAGCTAAATAGAGAATTTCTAAATACAATTCCAATATGGATTAAGCTACCCGATCTAGATTTGGATTTCTGGTTGACTGAAACAATTAGTAGGATTGCTTCAGCATTTGGTCATCCCCTAAGGCTAGAAAGTGTGACTGAGGACCAAACTCGAATTTCTTATGCAAGAGTTTTAGTTGAAGTTGATATAGAGTTTAAATTTCCCGAAACAATTCCTATCCAATACTTTAATGGGGAATGAGTTTGGCAAAAGATTCAATATGAGTGGACTCCAATTGTTGTTCTTATTGTAAGGTTTTTGGACATTCTAGTGTAACATGCAAATCAATTAAAGTCTGGTCCCCTAAGAATAATTTAAACTCAGCAAGTGGGATGGATACAGAAAATCATGAAAGAACTGAGACTACAAATAGGGGTGACAGTGGTGAAAATAACATGCAAATAGATAGTTTGAATGCTACTGTTAAGAAATGCAAAGATAAGGGTTTTAAATTGGATTCTATATAGGGTAATGTCTAGGTTAATACATGTGTTCTTGATAATCCTTTTAGTATTTTGGAAGGTTGTGATATTAATAAAGTGGATAAAGGGGATGGAATAGATAAAGAGGCGGTTCAAAGTTCTGTAATTAGTAAAGATAAAGTAGATAATAATAAGCAGGATAAGGTTGATGGTATAAGTTGTAAGCAGTCAAACAAATTTGCTAAAGAATTTGGAACTTTTGAAGAGAAAGATAAGGGTGTTGGAATAGATAACTTTGAAGATTGTAGTGAGTTTAATTATGGCGAAGATGCTAAAAGTAAAGATGTTATTATGAACGGGTCTGACAGTTCACTCAGTTCTTATAGCTCTACAAATAGTTATAAAAGGAGGAGAACAAAGGTTAGACCTAGTAAATACAAAAATGTTAACAAACTTGTATATGATGAACCTTTGGTAGAAGAAAACCCAGAGTGGACTAATCTCATGCAACAACTCCAAAACCGTTCAAAAACAAGAAAAGTGAAAGGAGGAGGAGGGAGTCCAGGTGGAGTTAATATTGGAGGTATATTTAAAAAGTGAAAGTATCTGGTCTTATGTTGCTTGTCTTTGCGTGTGTTAGCTTGGTATTATAAATCTGGAGTCTGATATTCATTGTTTGGTTTGCGTGATGATCACTGTTTCAAATCTCGCAAATATCGCCGAGATCTCCTCTGAGATCTCGTTTTGAGCTTCTTCCGAAACGAAACAGCAAATATCACTCTAAATCTCCTTTCGAATATATCGTCCAAGATATTACAATATCCAACGATATATCGACCGAGACGAAATACAGGAATATCATCCGAGATCTTAGTTTTTTTGGTTAAAATATAAATCTGAGCCTGAACTAGAACAATAATTAAAAAACTCGAATCTAGCTATAACAATCTTTTGTTATTTTACATTTTGCATGTTAAATAACTATATTGTATGTTCGTATATGTTTTACAATGCTTATGATTTTCATATTCATCCTTTTACATACATGTTACTTATAAAATTATATATTTTATGGTCTATTTATGCTGAATTTTTTAATGTTTTGGATCCTTTTAATGTTTCCTGTTTATAATATTTCTGTTTTAAGCATATTACGATTTAGAGTATGAATGATCAATTGCAAAATAAAGAATAATAAAGTTATTTTCCATTTTAAGTTTAAGTTGCTATGTTTTTAATAGCATTCATAAAAATCATTTTGTTAAAATATCATTTTTAACATATCATGTACCCCGAGATTGTTCCGATATGAACTTTGAGACCCAAGATGAATTCCTGAGTTAGACCCATCTCGTCCGAGATCTCCTCTGATACGAGACCGTGTCTATAAAATCTCTGAGATAAAACGCGACCGATATCCGAGATTTAAAACCTTGGTGATGACTGCTTCTTGTTTTATGAAGATGTGCTGGTCCTTCGTCTTGTCTTCATGGCAGGTTTTTGTGGTCTGGCATCGGTGGGCCTCTGGTCTGGACATTCTTTGTCTGTGTTCTTTATTGTCTGTCTGATAGTGTGTTTGGCATATGTTGCCTTTTGCTTTTGTAACTTCTGATGTCTGTGTTGGTTTGGATTGAGCTGGATTTGTAGTGTTTATGTATAGTATTCGTTTAGTTTGTGGTTGTGATTTTTTCCAGCTCAATCTTCCCTTTGAACCCGCTTTTATGTAATATAAGTAACCTTAGTTTCAAAAAAAAAAAAATGACAGTTATCTTTTCTTAGGAGATGGTTTTGTTCCTACCACTAACATAAATTGGGCTCCCATGACTCCGATCCAATATGCATAATTATGTAAATTAAGCAAGATATGCTTATTGGTAATTGTGAAATTACTAACCCATTTTATGTTTTTTTAGACGTAGTTGCTACCATCTATATAAAAAAAATCATTTGGTGGACAAACAAAAGACAAAGAGCGAAACATTAGACGGATAAAAATCCTCTACATACGCCCATATGTTTCAGTTACTAACACGATAAACATCTCTATTAAATATTTAACAGTGCGCTTAACTATGAGTTTATTTTCGAAATTCATCCTTCACTGGTCCTACTAACCCACTATTTCACATTTTTCATATTTTCTCCCACCTCCCAGAACTCTCCGTCTACTCAAATTTGTTTCTCCACATTCTTCTCTCCAGCCTTTCTCCCACTACAAGACGACATTGAAATCCTAAGTTCTTCAATAGGATATAATAAACTCTCTCTTCTCCAGCATCACGACCAGTTCTCTTTCCTTAAACTAGCTCCCACTGATCCTACTCAAATCCATAATATCTCGACTTCATCTGTCAACTGTCAAGCACTTTGAATCCTGCATACTTTTTTCATTGGTTATTTATTATTTTAAAGATTTTGCCGTTTCATTTACTATATTTTAAACTCTTATCTATTATTTTGTTAGATTCCAACTCAAGTAAATGAATGAGATTTCTTTTGCTGTGTTTATACAAATATATCCAACTTTTACCTAATTATCGAATATACTGATGTCTTTCTCAGCTTCATATCTTCGATCTTCCACTCCTGCTTATTATATTTTATTTTCAAATCTTTTTTTTTTTAAATGGAAACCCAAACTTGACTAGAACGGACAAAGCTTCACTACTAAAAAAAAGGTCCATTGCTTCAGTTGTTTACCCTCTGTTGCTTCAGTTTAACAACCGAAGCAAATGTAGACGACGCAACAGACCTAAACCTTTTGCTTTGGCTGTATAACAGAAGTAAAAAATATGTTTTTTTCTTCTGTTCTTGGAACAACCGAAGCAAAAAGGGAACATTTGCCAAAAAAAAATTCCTTAAAACAATAAAATTGCATCAGAATCATTTATCCTACAAAGCACTAGTACAATACAGCACTCAAATTGGAGATGAAATATACATATAACACATAATTGTCATCGTGAAGTACATAATGTGCCATAATGTAATTATAAGCACAAAAGTATATATAAGAAAGTAGAAAGAAAATCATATATGCATTTGACCAGCATAAAACCATGGCTATACACTAGAAAATATATCTGCAGGAAAGTAAAAGAAAAATAACAAAATCTGATTATTTAAAATATGAATCTAACACGTTTATGCCGAATTACATCAATAACAAACGATTAAGAAATGAAAAAAGGTACTATAAAATTACAAATATACCTCAACCATACTAGCTAATTCTGCAATTAAGCTTCCCACGTTGCTCTATTCCGCCTACTGCACTATCATTTGGATTGATTCTTTTCTTTTAAGTTGCTCCATGGTCTATTTGTAGGAGGGTATGAAGATGCAGGTAGAAAAATGCTCTATCATCCATATCCAGCATGCATGATTAAACTCTGAATAAATCAATATATATCAGTGTCCTCCGAAATACTTGAAGCCTGTACATGTATGCATGGATGATAACCCTCCTTTCAATGATATCCATTTACTTGAAGGCTCTCCAATAGCAGGTCAAAGAAAAATGTTAATATCTAGTGTCTTTGAGCATTAGCCCATTATTCAAGGTTACTGAATTGTAACCCATTAGCAATATCAACTGAAACGTCTCTTATTGTGCCAAAACTAATCAAACAAACAGTTTCTCCAGACATTTAAAATTTCTAAGAAAGATTAATGTTTATAGAAGTTTCTGTCTAACTGGCAACCATAATTTTTTTAAATGTTCAACAATTGTTGATTGCAAGTGTGTATGATACCACTAGGAACATTTGAACTATTCTTCAGTTAAGAACTTCAACAATTATGACTATATAAACCCACGACATGATAGCTGAAATAACATTCATCTGCATTTGTGCCTATGAGCAGAAGCACATACACAAGCAAATAAACAGGTGCCTAGTCAAGAATGCAATGCAACAATCATATTTTAACACTACACAAAAGATACACGGTTTTCAAAAGAGGTGAATTTGCACAAGTCAAATGTACCAGGTTGAAGATGATCAAAGAAAAGTCAAAACACTTAAGCAATCCTTTAATGTGAAACCATATAATAGACGCGACTGTCAGATTGGAGCTAAGGTAAGCATTGAATTGTGATGGCCAACCAATACAAAACATTTCAACAAACAATGCAAGCAACCAGTGGTGCATTTCACCAAAATGCTTATGTGCTAGAACTAAATAAAGGCTATAGCAAGTGCATAGATAAGACAGAAAGGAAGATGAACGTGGTGACAAGAGCAAATAGATGCACCAAGAGCAGCATGTAAATACACTTAAAAAGCGAGTTCATGCACATAATTTATAATAAAGTTTCAAAACCTGGACTAAGACAGGAAACATGCAACATCAGTCGCCATTCTAGACTAAGCGCTTGCTAGTGCACATGAAAAATCTCCATTGCAAATTGTTATATTTATCGCCGTAGGTACAAGGAAGCAGCTTCAACTAGTGACCACCATCAGTCGCCACTCTCGAAATAGCCTAATCACCACAACTTGATTCACTTTTAACAGCGATAATCACCAAAAAATAGCTTCGTTCTTGTGCAATTCAGAACATGAATTCTTTGTGTGACAGTGGCGTTCAAGCGTTCAACCATGCGCAGTGGGGTTAAATTTAAGAGATAATAAATGAATTTGGTTTAGAGATTCCTCCCTCTCCTGTAGTTGGCTCCAGATCGACAAAGGTACATAATCGGTCATGGCTATTTTTTTCCCCTCGAGAAATTTTTGTTAATTTTTTAGCCATCGGATTTCGCAAGAGAAGAAGATGACGAACAAAAAAATTAAAAGAACAGGAGGAACTATTGATTTAGGTGTACTATCTTACTAATTAGTATGAGGGAATCGTGTGCTGCCCTATGTTGATAAGCGGGAAACGAAAAATTAATGGAGGGAAAATGAAACTGTGAGCGGCAAAGAAAGAGTGACAACTTTTGTTTTACTGATGTTAGCCGTGAAAGATCAGCTCATAAAAATCAGCCGTAACTTATAATTTACTTACAATTATTTATTAACCTACCTATTTTTTTATTAATTCTTAATTGTAATTAAATACAAATTGTTATTAACAATCTTATTATAATATATTAAAAATTATATATTAACAAATATTTTATAAGAACCAGCAAAAAAATGTTATTGCTTTTTAATTATTATTGAATACTAATTTCTAAATATCAATTATTAATTATTAGCTAATATATATATATTTAGTTTTGCATGCATATATTGTCAATTATTAATTATTAAACATATTATCTAAATACAACATTCATATTCAATTTTATGTCCAACGCTAAATATCAATTATACAATTTAATTACTTATCATTTCATTAAATGTTATGCGTAATTAATAATTAGTAAAATTAACTATAATACTATAAGTATAAAAATAATTATTGACTAGCTATAATTAGCAACTATAAATTATTTATTGATAATTATTAATTATGATAAATTATAAAAAGTGACATATGCAAGCTATGGTTTATAATTATTAATATATGCATTTGCTCCTATTAAAATAATAAACAGTTGCTTCAGTTCTTAAGGAACCAGTGCAAATTACAATATTTGCTTCGATGCATTAGCTTCGGTTCCAACCGAAGCAATTAATGTTATTTGTTTCTGCTGTGCTCACAGGGGAAGCTAATAATACGAATAATACTATTTGCTTCATTGCATTTGCTTCGGTTGTTAACAAAACTGAAGTAAATAATATTATTTGCTTTTATTGTGAGCACAACTGAAGTAAATAAGGCGAAGCAACAAACATATTTTGCTCTAGTGCTTCGATAAGAACTGAATTGTCGGAAAGGAAGGTGGAATCGTTTAAGATGAAGGCGTGGGGCCGATGGATTCGGAAAAAGTTGACCTCATCGATAGGGATGCAAGAGAGAAACTTGCGGATGATGGATAGGAAGGAGTAAGGGTCGGCCGGAGAGGGGAAGGGGATGAGGGATATAAAAGAATAGAGAGAAATCGGAGAGTTGGAGAAAATTTGGTTGGAGAGGGGAAAGAGAATGGAACGGTTTAAATAGAAGTACTCAATTAAAGCAAGTCTTGCTTCGTCTACAGCGTGGAGGCGGCAACGACTATTTTTATTTTTGAATCTTCATGCGGTTGCGACAGTAGATCTGGTAGAGAAATGGCGGAGGAAGAGAGCGAGTGAGAGAAGAAAAGTTTATTTTCAAATCTTAAACTACTTCTGTTTAATATGAATTCATTTCTATACATTGGTCATAGGATGTAGCTTATGTTGAATTACATCAATTTAGTATCATGATATTTAAAAATTGTGATTATTTTCTATGGATTTGGAGGTGTTTCGCATAGTACTACTATATTTTTCATTATGCGAATGCAATTATTATTCCCTGTTTTTTCATAATTTATACCCCACAATTTGCGTTGCTTCTACGAAGTTTGTTTATGTAAACAATCATATATATATCATTTAAATGGAAAAGTTTAAGTTGTTAAACAATTTGTTAATCCTTCACTTAGTTTTATTTTTTGTAGTTTATGAAATAAAAGGAATATGTGCAATTTTTTGTGTAAACTGTAAAAGAAAAAAGAATACATCTGTATCCCTCTCAAGTTTGTTTACTATTTTTGAATTTTGTATCCCTCTTAGGTTTGTTAACGTACTGCAATTTGGATGAAATAAAATACCTTGGTAGGTTATAAAAGACAAAGAAAGGTTATCATGACTGCGGAGTTCTGTATCACATTTGGGGAGAGATATGTATATTTTATCAATGGCAAATTCTATTTGAACTCAACTAATTGCTGAGACCTAACGTTCCTCAAAAATAAGTAAACCCATCATTTTGTTGAGTAACCCCCCGTTTAATTTAAAAAAAAAACCAATAATACCCCTCTTCGTAGTGGCTCTACATTGTATTGTAGCAAAACAATGTAGGGCCACTACACGGTTCCTAACATACGTCGTATGGGCTCTACGGTGTATGATTAGAAACCTAGTAGTGGCCCTGCGTGGTTTCCTACAATACCATATAGAGCCATTACGAGGTAGACTGAAAACTAGGTAAAAAAATATAATTGAATAGGGACAGTTTTGTCGTTGATATTTTTTATAAAAATGGGGGGCTACTCAGCATTTTTCTGTGTTCAAATTGAATTTGTCTTTCTCGATTTATTATGCCTATATCCCTATGCAAGTTATATGTTTCATGTTAAGATCTACATACATATGTTTATATGATTAATGCAAGTTGTATGTATCATGTTAGATCCAAGTCAAGATCTACATATATATATATATATATATATATATATATATATATTCATATGCTTTATGTTAAATCCATATGCCAACATATATGTTCATATGTTCATATGCAAGTTTTATGTTGGATCCATGTCAAGATCTATCTAGGTTCATATGATTAATGCAAGTTATATGTTTTATGATAGATCCAAGTCACGATCTAATTATACATATGTTCATATGCAAGTAACATGTTAGATCCAAAACTAGATCTATATTTATATGCATGTTTGTAAAGTGGACTTATGCAAGTTCACCATGTTAGATCTAGTTCACATCTATATGTTAATGTTGAAATTATACATGCCTTGGGATTGGACATGTCATGATTATGTCATATGTTATTTTATAATTGAGGTTATGTTCACACATGCCTAGATCTAAATATTAACATGTTTTAGGCTTATGATTATCTAAGTCTAAATTATATGCAAGTTCATGTGACATGTTAAATTATATGAATAGAGTTTTATGCAAAATTTACATGTTTGGTTGAATCTATATTATGCATGTTCCCTTCTTTACCTCTTGTTTGTAAATTGGGCTTATATGCGGGCCCAATGACTTTATGTGATTAATACGAACGAACAAACGGGGGTAACGTTGGGATAGTTATTAAATCAAAACATGTTAATAACGTAGGTAGGCCCAAAACCATGTAAATGGTTAAGGCCATGAATGGCATAATTTACACCATTAGTCTTAAACATAATTAAAATATGTGACATGAAACACTTGTAGAAAATTCGAATATATAAAATGTAAAAGATGAATATGCCTAACCCGAGGTTAGACTGAGTTGTGGTGTAAACCTGCCCGGAACCGACCGGCACATCCAGTAACCACAACAATACATGTCTAATGTGAGAGGTTAGTGCATCAAGCCCAGAAAGACCCGAGATTAGACTGGGTTATGGTGTAAAACTGCCCGGAACCGACCGACACATCCAGTAACCACAACAATACCTGTCTAATGTGAGTGGTTGGTGCTTTAATTAATTAATTAAAGCTCATGAACAATCAAGCTAGAAATGGTGAGGTTAAGTAATTAGGGGAACACTGAACCAACTTAACATGTTAACAAGACAAGATTGGCGGGGTTAAGTAATTGAGGAAATACTTAACCAACTTAACATGTTAACTAGACAAGATTGATAGGGGTTATGTCAAACCAAGGACACTTAACCAATTTAGCATGTTGACTAGAAAAACCCTAGTAACGGGGACTCGTTTCAGCAGTAACCCACATGGATGTATTAAGGTACCCTGAACTAGGCTGGGTGGGGCATGATTACTGGGCTGAATATAAGCGGTCAAAAGGGCGGCGGTTAGGTGCGTCAGTGTGGGTTTCGACGGAGTACGAGCGTGCACGGGCTCCGGAGTGGAAAAAACAGACACTGGGCACCAGGCGTTCATTTGTGCATCTTTGAATCGTGTCAGGGTTGCCATTATAGGACTTGATACACCCTATACCGGAACCAACACAAGTACTTAAAAATCACGTAGGGCTGCATGACACCGAAAACACATGAATGCGAGTAGGAGCCGATCAATACATGAATGGGATCACTTTATCATGAACAAACATTGCTAGTTAAATGGCTTTTTGTGGGTGTAGAGAAGTAAAAGTGGGTGCGATAGCCAAATCTAGTTAAATCTTACTTTACCTCGTTTTAGGACTACTCTATTCTTGTGGTATCATTCTAAGTTCAGTTTAAATCTTACTTTACCTCATTCTATTTTTGTGATACAGCTTTAGACCGTATCAAATTCAAAAATTGATACGGCTTAAAGCCGTGTCAAATTTCTAAATTGATACGGCTAAAAACCGTATCAAATTATCAATTTGATACGGTTTTAAGCCGTATCAAAGCAACAGAGACGCCATTTTTTGATACGGTCCAGAGCACTGCCAAATCGAATTTGATACAGCCATGAGCACTGCCAAATTGGCATTTCTGGTGTAGTGTTACCAGACTTATGTCTGACCCATTTTCCTTTCGCTTCTTTTCTTCCGTCCCCCCCCCCCCCCTTTTCCCCTAGGTCTGCAGGAAGGGAATACTTCTTCGTCCATGTTAGCCAAAGCTTGAAGACCGTAGATGTAAGGCTTGGACTTTCCTTTTTGAACTATGGCTATGGTCAAGCACTTATTGGGGATTTATGTCATTTTATTTTCAGTATTGCTTCTTTATGTTTTCAAGACAAATGAAAAGTTGTAATAATTTGGAAGGTTGAAACAGTTGTTGAATTGTTGTGTTGAAAAAGTATTTATAAAATAATATTGATCTTTTTCCGCTGCATAAATTTTATGTCTTGTAATTTATTAGTATCTTGTACCTTAAAACGCTCCACCGAAGTTAAGGCATTCCCTTTGAGAGTGACCTTAACGGAGGTGGGGTGTTACACTTGGTATCAGAGCGAAAGTTTACCAGATCGGATAAAAATTTTGAAACTATTTTTCAAAAAGAAGTCATAAAGAAGCATTTTCAAGAAAAAGTGTTAATTTAAAAAGGCATAATCCCAAAAGCCATATGCATTATCTTTCTATCCTTCATTTTGAATCTTTCCTTTTTGTTTCAGCATGTCTGGGGATCTTAACCTTCCAGAGGGTGTACCGATACCTGGCTGGTTCAGGAGATACCTAGAAGCTAGGACCAATGACGCAGACCCAACAGACATTCCTCCTCCCATAGTTGCTGCTCCTCCTCCTCCTCCTCCGAGAGGAAATGCTTTCTCAAAGATCCGTAGAGACTTTAGATCCATGGGTGGAAAAGACTTTAAGGGGAGCGAATCATTCGTGGAAGCCAGAAACTGGCTCAAGGAGACTAAGGACTTATTCGTTATCTTTGAAGTAGATGAGGGGCAAAAACTACAGTTGGTGGTGTGGTTGGTCAAAGACAAGGCCTCCTTCTGGTGGGAAGTCACTAATGCTAAATGACCGATAGGGACCTAGGAGGACTTCAAGGCAAGATTTGAAATGAAGTTCCTCTCACAAGATGATCAGAGTCTGCAAATGGAGAAGTTCCTATCACTTAAACAAGGCAGCTTGTCGGTTAAAGAATACGTCAATAAATTTAACCAGCTTTCTCGATTTGTACTGGAGTTAGTAAACACTCCACACAAGAAGGCTCTCTGCTTTGCCAACGGACTGAATGAGCCACTGCAAGGTTTGGCAATGTCCCATATACCTATGGGAGCGACTTACGAGAGACTGGTGGACATGGCTTTGTTGCAAGAGGAGAACAAAGATGGCAAGAAGGAGGTGAAGAAGGAAGAGCCTTAAAACAATAAAGGAGATGGATCTCAGAACAAGAAGACGGACCCCAAGAAAGGCAGGAAGGATATAAAATCCCGTAAGAAGATGAAGTGCAATTTCTGTAGGATACCTGGACACTTGGCTAGGGAGTGTAGAAAGAAAAAGAGGAAATTGGGCAATTGTTTCCAGTGTGGGGATACTGGACACTTGTCTAAGGACTGCCCAAAAAGGCAAGGGCAGGGACAGAGGACTGGAGCATCTTCTGGAGGGCAGGTTCATGCTCTCGTTGCACCTCTGCAGGAACGAGGTAGATATATTTCTGTTGAGAGTTTAGTTTATCTGTTTGATAATCCTGTTTGTACTCTCTTTTATTCTGGCGCATCGCACTCTTTTATATCTACTACTTTAGTTGAATCTCTACACCTAGACACCCATATAGTAGAGGATCCCTTGGTTGTTTCAAATCCAATTGGGGGCTCAGTTTATTTGTCAATGATTTGTTTGGATTTGGATATCTCTATTTTAAGCGTTGGGTTTAAATGTAATGCTTATGTTTTGGGCTTCACGTCCTATGGACTGATTCTAGGCATGGACTGGCTATCTAGTAATGGTGTCGTCCTCAATTATGAAAAGAGAGTGGTTAGACTCATGACTAGCCTTGGTAACACTCTTGAAATCTCTTGTAATCCCATTTATTCTATTATGCTAAGTTATCTAGAATCTCTTGATGCGTCTGTTGAGAATCTGCGGTCTGTTAGAGTGGTCCGTGAATACTCAGATGTGTTTGAACAGGTAAAGGGCTTACCTCCGAAGCGGGAGATAGACTTCTGCATATACCTCGTTGACAATGCAAAACCCGTTGCTTTACCCGTTAGACACATGGATCCAAGGGAGAGAAAAGAACTTAGCAAGCAAGTTCAAGAGCTGCTTGAAAAGGGGTTCATAAGACGGAGTATTTCTGAATGGGGTGCTCCAGCAGTGTTCGTGACCAAAGCCGATGGTTCACTCTGCCTATGCGTGGATTATATTGAGCTGAACAAGCTGACCAAGAAGAATAGGCATCCACTCCCAAGAATTGACGATCTGTTTGATCAGCTCGTTGGCGCATCCGTTTTCTCCCAACTAGATCTGGCTACCGGGTTTCATCAGCTAAGAATGGCTGAGGATAGCACTGACAAGACCGCATTTAGGACCCCAGATGGTTTCTTCAAGTGGCTTGTCATGCCTTTCGGCTTGACAAACGCACCTGCCTATTTCGTGGACTTGATGAGCAGGGTGTTCCGGAAATTCCTCAATAAGTTTGCGGTGGTCTTCATGGATGATATTTTGATCTTCTTGAAGAGTGAGGAAGAGCATGCTCAGCACTTAAGGGAAGTCATGGATACTCTCCGTGCACATCAGTTAAAAGCCAAATTCTCCAAATGCCATTTCTAGAGAGAATAAGTTAGATTCCTTGGACATGTGGTGTCCAAAGAGGGGTTAGCCGTGGACCCCGCAAAAGTGGTTGCTGTGCAAGATTGGAAGATTCCACGAAACGCAACTGAAGTCCGAAGCTTTCTCGGGCTAGTAGGCTTTTACCGGAAGTTCATCAAAGACTTTGCGAAAATCTCAGCTCCACTTACAAGGTTGACGAAGAAGAACCTAGTTTTCTCTTGGGATTTCGATTGCGATATTGCTTTCCAACGCTTGAAAAGGGCTCTAACAACAGCCCCCAGTTCTGACATTGCCTGATGGGAGAAAGATGTTTACCGTATACACGGCTGCATGCCGTACAGGATTAGGCGCTGTCTTGATGCAAGAAAGGAAGGTAGTAGCTTATGGTGGAAGGCAGTTGAAAGTACATGAGAAAAACTACCCAACCCATGACCCAGAATTGGCGGCCATCATTTTCACTCTTAAGTCTTGGTGTCATTATCTCCTAGGTGAGAAGTTTGAATTGTTTACTGACCATAAATCGTTGAAGTACCTTTTCTCGCAGAAAGATCTCAACTTGAGGCAGCAAAGATGGATGGAGTTTCTTTCCTCATATGATTTTGAGATTTCCTGTACTCCTGGCAAGGGCAATGTGGTACAAGACGCTTTGAGTAGAAAGAAGCTGACCTTAAGCCCTCTCTTTGTAGAAAGGCAAAGCTTGGAGTACATAGCCAACTTTGACTTTAGACCCTCCTCTGAATTTGTACCTAGCTTGTTAGCAACACTGAAAGTGCGGCCTACACTTTTTGACTCAATAGGAACCGCACAACGTGAAGACCCTCGGCTAGTAGATATGACAGATAAGCTGATTAGGGGTGAGACTTCGAGTCACCTCAATAGATACTCCATCGATGATAAGGGATGGTTGAAACGGGATGGAAGGCTATACGTCCCATAAGTAAGAGATTTAGTGAAAACGGTTCTAGAAGAAGCTCACCATTCAAAGCTGACCATACACCCAGGCGGAGAAAAAATGTATAAAGACATCAAAAGAGTATTCTTTTGGAATGGCATGAAGAGGGACGTAGCTGAATTCGTTTCTAAGTGCATGATATGCAAGCAGGTCAAGGCGGAGCAGAAGAAGCCTGGTGGTTTGCTTCATCCTCTAGAGGTCCCATAGTGGAAATGGGATAGCATTTCGATAGACTTTATTGATGGGTTGCCTAGGTCAAGAAGGGGCAATACCAGTATTTGGGTAATAGTGGACCGGCTCACAAAAAGCACTCACTTTATACCTATCAAAAGTAGAAGGACTGCCTCATCTCTAGCATCTCTATATCTTAAAGAGATAGTTCGACTGCATGGGATAACTTCCAGCATAGTAAGCGATTGAGACCCTATCTTTACAAGCGAGTTCTGGAAGAGTTTACAACAAGTTGTAGGCACACAACTATGTTTAAGCATGGCCTACCACCCCCAAACCGATGGACAGACGGAAAGGGTGAACAGAGTCTTAGAAGACCTCTAGAGATTGTGTGTTCTTGACTTTGGAGGGACATGGGAAGATCATCTTCCTCTGGTGGAGTTCGCCTACAACAATAGCTACCAAGCTACAATAGGCATGGCACCCTTCGAAGCCTTATACGGGAGACCGTGTCGATCATCAACCTGTTGGTGGGAATCCACAGATAAGCTTATACTTGGCCCATATATGATTAGGGAAACCTCAGAAAAGGTGGACCTAATAAGAAGACGAATGAAGACTACTCAAGATAGACAGAAGTCCTTTGAAGATAAAAGAAGGGCCGACCTTGAGTTTGAGGTTGGAGACAGAGTGTTCCTTAAAGTATCTCCTTTGAGGAATGTTGTTCGCTTTGGATAAAAAGGGAAATTGGCACCTAGATTCATAGGACCATTTCCTATCATTGAAAGAATTGGGACAATGGCCTACAGATTAGAGCTACCTGAAAAGTTTGGCTGGAGTTCACAGTGTCTTTCATGTTTCTCACCTACGGAAGTTCTTACATGAGTCTGCGGAAGTGGTGGAACCAAAGATACTAGAAGAGGTAGAACTGGAACGAGAAGCAACAGTGAGAAGAATCCCAACTCATATCTTGGGAATGGAAGTCAAAAAGCTACGCAACCGTGAAGTCAAGCTTGTTAAAGTACAATGGAGTGACAATGAAGAAGACGCGACTTGGGAGACCGAAAGCAAGATACGCGCAGCCTACCCTTATCTTTTTGAGGGTACATCTTTGATTTCTCCTTTATCATAAGTTTATTCATGCTTAGTTATCTTCTCGGTCCTATATATTGATCCTTAGTAGAAATCAATGGATGTAAACATGTATTTGAAACATGTTATGGTTGATGGTTTCAAAGTGGTTTCAAGTGGTTGCTAGTGAGCACTCGTGGATGCGTATACACATACACATTAGGTTCTAGATCGGCTCAGTCACATTCATATTGCATTTGCATATGAACGCATGAAATTGTATGTGGATTGAAACTTGATGTGTTATATGGACGTTGCATTTGTATGAATGATTGTGCACTCATGTAGAATTATGAATAGGAAAAATTGCATACATAATGGACTCATGGCACTCTCATGATTCGCATTAAAGAGGTCAACTGGATCAGTAGACCTTCTGATTCTGCATTATATAAGAAACATATACACACACTCTGCATATGTTCATATGGAATTAGAAGTCTTTTAAGGACAATGGATGTTTGTGGATGAAGGATGAGTAGATGGATGATTGGATGTTAAGATGCATTCTTCTTAACTTGAAGATTTCGAGGACGAAATCCTTTAAGGAGGGGAGAATGTAACACGCCGAATTTTTTGAGAATATAAAAATTAACAAATTCAACTTAATTTTTAAAAGAAGAATTAAGTGAAATGGGTTGCGCTATTACGTTCGTCTCAAAATTTTGGTCAAGATAGACATTTGGTTTGCATAAAACGGATACCTTATGAAGAAGTTATTAAGCCTTGAAGTTTGTATGCATATGATAAAAATAAATATAAATATATATAAAAATTAAATAAAAAAATATGCAAAAAAATTCAAAACAGCGAATCGGAAGGGGGAATGACCGAACCGGCCCATTTTTGAGGTCGACCCGAGCCATGTTGGGTCTACTAGGGGTTGATTCAGGACGTTTGGCTGTCAACCCGTGGGCCGATTCGCTCTAAGGCAGATGTGGCATCTGATTGGTTCCGATGGAGTCCTTACCGAGTCATTAGGGCTGATGTGGCTATTCTATCTTGTCTGAATGGCTTTGATTTGCTCTAGGTTAATCTGACGGTTCCTATTAAATAAAACTTCTATATAAGCAACCTAATACCTCAACCCTAAATCATATTAAAAATCAAACCAAGAGCCGTCATGCTGCCGATGGACAACCTCGAGTAGCCATCGTTCAACTTGAAGCAAATTAAAAGAAACAAACCAAATCAAATCAAATCAAAATTAAACTAAAACAACGATTGTCTACATCAAAGGAGAGCATTTCAACTTCAGAATATAGATTCCAGAAATCAAGATTGTCTTTTGTAAGTGTAGTTATCTTTTATATGTAAATAAATTTAAGACGTGATTTGATATAAAGTGAAAAATAGAATTATACCATGTTGTATAATATTGATGATGCTAATTCATGTTTGTTTCTTGTGATGATTTTACCATGAATTGTCTTGGAATGTTTGTGGCCTACTGGACTTGGTGTTGGATCTATTAAAGATTGAAAATGAAACTATCAATATCATATGCAAGTTATATGTTTCATGTTAAGATCTACATATATATGTTTATATGATTAATGCAAGTTGTATGTATTATGTTAGATCCAAGTCAAGATCTACATATATATTCATATGCTTTATGTTAGGTCCATATGCCTATATATATGTTCAAATGTTCATATGCAAGTTACAAGTTTTATGTTGGATCCATGTCAAGATCTATCTAGGTTCATATGATTAATGCAAGTTATATGTTTTATGATAGATCCAAGTCATGATCTAATTATACATATGTTCATATGCAAGTTACAAGTTATATCCAAAACTAGATCTATACTTATATGCATGTTTGTAAAGTGGACTTATGCAAGTTCATCTTGTTAGATCTAGTTCACACCTGTATATTAATGTTAAAATTATACATGCCTTGGGAATGGACATGTCATGATTATGTCATATGCTAGTTTATAATTGAGGTTATGTTCACACATGCCTAGATCTACATATTAACATGTTTTAGGCTTATGAGTATCTAAGTCTAAATTATATGCAAGTTCATGTGACATGTTAAATTATATGAATACAGTTTTATACAAAATTTACATGTTTGGTTGGATCTATATTGTGCATGTTCCATTCTTTACCTTTTGTTTATAAATTGGGCTAATATGCGAGCCCAATGACTTTATGTGATTAATACGAATGAACAAACGGGGGTAACGTTGGGATAGTTATTAAATCAAAACATGTTAATAATGTAGATAAGCCCAAAACCATTTAAATGGTTAAGGCCATGAATGGTATAATTTATACCATTAGTCTTGAACAAAATTAAAATATGTGACATGAAACACTTGTAGAAAAATCACATATATAAAATGTAAAAGATGAATATGCCTAAACCGAGGTTAGACTGAGTTGTGGTGTACACCTGGCCGGAACCGACCGACACATCCGGTAACCACAACAATACATGTCTAATGTGAGAGGTTAGTGCATCAAGCCCAGAAAGACCCGAGGTTAGACTGAGTTGTGGTGTAAAACTGCCCGGAACCGACCGGCACATCCAGTAACCACAACAATACATGTCTAATGTGAGTGGTTGGTGCTTTAATTAATTCATTAATTAAAGCTCACGAACAATCAAGCTAGAAATGTTGAGGTTAAGTAATAAAGGGAACACTTAACCAAATTAACATGTTAACAAGACAAGATTGGTGGGGTTAAGTAACTGAGGAAACACTTAACCAACTTAACATGTTAACTAGACAAGATTGATAGGGGTTAAGTCAAACCAAGGACACTTAACAAATTTAGCATGTTGACTGGAAAAACCCTAGTAATGGGGACTCGTTTCAGCAGTAACCCACATGGATATATCAAGGTACCCTGAACTAGGCAGGGTGGGGCACGATTACTGGGCTGAGTATAAGCGGTCAAAAGGGCGGCGGTTAGGTGCGTCAGTGTAGGTTCCGACGGAGTACGGGCGTGCATGGGCTTCGGAGTGGAAAAAGCAGGCACTGGGCACCAGGCGTACACTTGTGCATCTTTGAATCGTGTCAGGGTTGCCATTATAGGACTTGATACACTGTGTACTGGAACCAAGACAAGTACTTAAAAGTTACGTGGGGCCGCATGACATCTGAAATACATGAATTCGAGTAGGAGCCGATCAATGCATGAATGGGATCACTTTATCATGAACATACATTGCTAGTTAAACAGTTCTTAGTGGGTGCAGACAAGTAAAAGTTGCTGCGATAGCCAAATCTAGTTAAATCTTACTTTACCTAGTTTTAGGACTACCCTATCCTTGTGGTATCATTCTAAATTCAGTTTATTCATGTCATAGACTTTTACTTGTTTACATGCTATTAAATAACTGGGCTTACCAGACTTATGTTTGATCCATTTTCCTTTCGCTTCTTTTCTTCCGTTCCCCCTTGGTCCGCAGGGAGGAAACACTTCTGCTTAGTCCAGGTTAGCCAAAGCTTGAAGACCGTAGATGTAAGGCTTGGACTTTCCTTTTTGAGCTATGGCTGTGGTCAAGCACTTATTGGGGATTTATGTCATTTTATTTTCAGTATTGCTTCTTTATGTTTTCAAGACAAATGAAAAGTTGTAATAATTTGGAAGGTTGAAACAGTTGTTGAATTGTTGTGTTGAACAAGTATTTATGAAATAATATTGATCCTTTCCCACTGCATAAATTTTCTGTCTTGTAATTTATTAGTATCTTGTACCTTAAAATGCTCCACCGAAGTTAAGGCATTCCCTTTGAGAGTGACCTTAACGGAGGTGGGGTGTTACAAAAATTAATTGATTCAGTTGAGTTAAGAAGTAAAACAAATGATTTTAAATTAGTTATAATAGAGTTTGTAGCATTTTTCCTATCTTAGTAATTTCGGGGACGAAATTCTTTTAAGGGGGAAGGAATGTAATGTTCTAGAATTTTTATGATTTAATAATTTATTATTATAATATATTGGTTCGACAATTTAAATGGTCTAAATTTCAAATATTTTGAATATTTAAATTAATAAAAATAATGAGATAATATGATTATTTCTGAAATAGTCAGAAACAGTTGAATTTGAAATATTGTGTAATTTGAATAATATATGATATTTAATTAAATTTATATTTGAGTTACAAAAATGAATATATTATTTAAACGATAGTTAAACGTATTAATTATAATATAAATATAATCATGCTCGTAATGTCTCGGTAGTTCCTAATATTTCGATTTGAACTACAATTGAGTATACAAGATTCGTTATAAGTCGGATTTCTTCAAAACAAGTAACATTTGAATCTAATTAACTGTATTTTTCTAATGGAAGTGAAAAATTGAGTTTTCAATTTATAAATTGTAAGTTACGTCCAAATCAAATTTTCAGAAAGTCGTTATGGATTCGTTTATAAACCATAACGATTATTTTATTTTAATAAAATATTTATCTTGAATTTGGATAAGATTTTAAAGATGTATTGTTAATTAAATTTATAGAATTTTTCCATAATTTTTAATTGGGAAATAAGCAATTTTTTATTTAACGTACTCTACACCCTAAATCAGATTCTTGAAATTCCACAAGATAAATTAACTTTTTTATTTTATTATAGTTTTGGAATCATAGCACATCACTAGATATGACTATATTTTTATTTTTGTCCATAACAACTTGTAGAGGAACTGAGTTGAACTCATATTTCCAAGTCTTTAACATGAACAACCACAATATAATTATATATAAATATTAATTCATATATAGACTTCTTTTCTATATCATAAACTATTGAAATATCAAAATCATATCCTACCAAGCAAATCATAATGCAATGCAGTATAAACATTTATATTAAAATATTTTAGTATGTCCTTCTTTCGGTAGACTTAACAAGTAAGAAAACTAATTCTTATATATATATATATGTATATATATATAGTTATATGCGCATGTACAACATACAGGAAGTGAAAATTCATAGTCTAAGAAGATAACAGTACTAACCTATCTACCCAAAAGTTTCAAATTACGCTCATATCAGATGGAAATAAAGCGGCCTAAACATTTACTTCTGCACATGCCTAAGAAGAAGGTATGGTACATCCTAATCCTTGGCCACCAAGGAATTTAATCCCTATGAATACACAATTAAGTATTCCTTACTTCGTTCTTTTGCACCTTCTTACATTCTTTTGCAAATCTCATACTGTATATGTTCAATGGCGTCTAAAAAAATAAAACAAAGTCAATACGCCACTATATAATCCAACGCATATATATATGAGATCATCGCAACGCTCTTGCATTCGTATGTTATTTTTTTTATCAGGTACGACGCGGTTTAAACCGCTCGACATTTTCTAAACAAATTAGGGTTCGTTGTTGGCAAGGTTATATGCCACCGGAGGTGGTTTACTGAGTGGCGCTGGCCTCGGGGAGGTGAGGTGCTGACATACACGTAAATGTGTATATTTTATCCGCTTATTTATCTTACTTTCCCTTTAAAATTATTGATATTGTGTATTTATAGCTGTGTTTTTAGATTGTTTATAAAAAAACATGGTTTAGAGCATTTGATGGATAAAGCATGAAGAATTTGCTTAAAAAGAGTGAAGTTTGAAATTACTAAAGCTCGAAGAGTGTAATACTTGAAGAACGGTTGCAAATAGAGTTCAGTTAGGAAGGTTTGGCTCAATTATTACTCATGTTGTGTTCACACTGGCTCATTTGCACGGACTCTTACTCTTGCTGCATTCACATTAGCTCATTTGCAAGGCCACTCACTTTATAGTTGCGTTCACGCTAGCTTATGTGTAATTTGGGATAAATCTTTAGTCCCACATTGTGTAATTAGCCAATTAGTCTTTGTCATATTAGCTATAAATACACTTGTATCTTGTTCATTTAGAATGACATCAGGTTTTATTCTTTAATGCTTTCATTGGAATAAAATCATTCTTCTCCTTTTCTCTTTACCTTTTATTTTATTTTATTTAAGTTGTTTATTTTCTTTTTCACTTCTTCTTTAGTTATGTCTAGCTAATCTCCTTTAATTAGATGGTGATGACACTGGATTAAATTCGATATGAATCACATAGCCAAAGAGATTAGATTCCAGAATTTAGATTGGTTGAAAACACAGAAAGTAGCAAAAATTAAATAAAAGAGAGTTTTATATGATTAAAGAAAGAAATTAGGGAGCAATGACATAGATTAAATTAACATGAATTAATAACAAAACAGATTAATTAGATGTAATTCATGTTTCTGTCACAAACATGAATCAACGCTTATTAGGTTTCTAGAAACAAATATGTGAATAACGACAAGTATAGCCTATGCAGGAGTTAAGCTTTTAAACAACCATAGGCTATCAGGACAGATTCACTATTATTTCTAAAACCCTTAATGTTAGATCTAAATCTGATAAACGTTAGATCGAACTCGAATATACCCTGTGAAGGAGCATAGCTCTTAAATGACACAGATTACGAAGGTTCAGATCCAACCCTTGTTTTAAATCTAGATCTACATACATGAAGTTCTAATCTCTTTGGCTATGTGATTCATATTGAATCAAATCCGGCATCGTCACCCCAAAATTAAAGGAGATTAGCTAGACATAGCTAAAGAAGAAGAGAAAAAGAAAATAAACAACATAAATAAAAAACAACAAAAAGTAAAGAGAAAGGCAGAAGAATGATTTTATTCCAATAGAAGGATTACAGAATAAAACCTAGTGTCATTCTAAATAAACAAGATACAAGTGTATTTATAACTGATGTGAAAAAGACTAATTGGCTAATTACACAATCTGGACTAAAGATTTAGCCCAAATAACACATAAGCCAGTGTGAACGCAACTGTAGAGTGAGTGGCCTTGCAAATGAGCTAATGTGAACGCAGCATGAGTAAGAGGCCTTGCAAATGAGCCAATGTGAAAGCAACATGAGTAACCATTGAGCCAAATCTTCCTGACTGAACTCTATTTGCAATCGTTCTTCAAGCTTTACACTCTTCAAGCTTTAGTAATTTCAAACTTCACTCTTTTTAAGCAAATTCTTCATACTTTATCCATCAAATGCTCTAAACAATGCTTTTTATAAACAATCTGAAAACACAACTATAAATACACAATATCGATTATTTTAAAGGTAAAATAAGATAAATAAGCGGATAAATATACACATTTACATGTATTCAAATTCCCCACACTTATCTTTTTATTCGTCCTCGGATAAACTAAACTAAGATATGTCACACTTTCGTAGGAAACATGATTGCATTTAGCGTATGCAACAAGCCATTAAACCCCTGGGTGTCCCTAGTAGGAGGAGTATTGTCTCGTGAGGATTTTCAGTAGATACTACCTACAAAATCCAAAGTGTCTTAAGTACACGAATTAATCAAATGATATATTTAGGTCTTTCAAATTCCAAGGACTTTACCTAACATCAATAATAACAGTTTAGTCATAAATTGTCCATCCTATAACTGGTGCATAAATGAATAAAAAATTTCAAGCTGAATCATAATTCCTTGATAACATTGTAATGGTCTTGAAGGTTAAGAGCGTGATGTCAACCAAGGTTCTACACATCGATAATGTGCAACCAATCATTTATTCGTTCTTTTTTTAATAACTTTGCACTAGTGTAAGGTAACTATAATGTATTGGATGGAGTTATGCATAGATGAAAGAAAATTTTGTAAGTTCTAAAAATGAAATAGATAAGAGGGCAAGTGCATTAGTTGAACTTCAGGCTACAAAAGATAAAGTAATACTACGACACATATGGACATTTTGTTTCCTTTCATCTCCTCTGCTACATTCCTCGCTTCTAAGTACATTATGATGGATGTGGATGGAATGGAAATGCTTTATAGTCAAGAATGATGAATGACTATTTTATCCTCAGAGATTTTCTCTTTATTGCATTTTTTTTCTTTCTTCTTTTTTTTCTTTTTTCTTTTTGCGTGATGAATGTTGAGTAGAGATGGAATGGAATGATACTTCATTTGATTCCTCCTCTACTAAGGGAATCATAACCAACACTTCATGAAAGGATAGTTTTGTGCCCTGGTTACTTTACTTCGATAACCCTAATTCAACACACAAGTCTAGATTGATGTTATATAAAAAGCTGAAAGGAATGATAAGAAAAGTTTCATAAGATAGATAACCCATATAAAATAAGATGTAGTATATGGTTATCCTACCTTAAAACAAGTACGGAGTGGGTAGTGTAATATCAGTATAAGAAGTGACGTTTTTGAACCTTTGAAAATAAATCAGTACAAGGTTCTTAACTATACCAATATAAGAAAAACTTGTCGCAACATAAATGTAAATCGACTAAAACTTGGGTTTGAATAATGTGGGGTATCGAAGAAGAACGCTACAATGAGTCATTTCTCCTTAATTGGACCAAGTGGATTTTAGAACTTACGATTTTGAAAATTTGGATGTGAAAAAAAATTGCATGAAAACGAACTCAAAAAATCCAACAAATGTAGGTCCAAAATCATTATTATTTGATTTTTTTTGATGTTTTTTTACTTGCACAATCTAACATGTATAACAAGGGTTCACACGCTTACTCCAGAACACGACTAACGTCTACACAGTCTCAACCTAGCATCTTAAAAAGACACATTACGAGTCAATGAATAAATAATGTTCATTCCCGTCACCTAACAATTTAACTTATCAAACAAGAACCGAGTTGTTATTTATGAATTTTAAGTTAGTCCTTGTTCAACGAATGACCTAGTTCATAAGATTTGATTGCTGATGTAATGTAACTCCCCCCACACACACTTGAGTGTGAATGTGTCCCCACTGTCGTTAATCAGACATATCTTAGTGAAAGGGAAATAAAATAAGTGGGTAAGCGTGGCTTACCGGATGCGCGTGCAGAAAATACGCAGTCATCGAGTAAATGAACTATTCCATAATGGACCAATGGATCAATCTCATTAAGATTATGAGACAAAGTTGATGCACAGAAACCAAATCATGAAGGATTTTATATTACGTGTCAGATTTGGAAAAACAAATTTGGTTTTTTCAAAAGTTTGAGTTGCTAATTTTAAAATTTTGAGCTTACAATTGATCACAAATTCAATTTGAATTTCTATAGCAAATAAAGAGGGGTCAGCGGGTCGGGGTTTAGTAAAAGTTTCAAAAAAAAAGTTTGATTTGTTCAGATGATGTATAAATTGAGAGACATGTGCATCACTCTCACCCCCACACTTGCTTTGAGAAATATTGTTCAGTTTTGATTTGATATTTCGAAATTGTGTTTTCTCAATAATTGTATTATTCCAAAAAGTAATCATACACTGCAGAAATCTATCATTGACAAGTGATCACAGTGAGGTTCAGTTGAAACGATCAAGTTGCAAGGAGTTTCAACAGTTTCAGAAAAATCGTCATTGTGTTTAAGATCACATTCAGCAGTTTCGTTGTTGTCAACCTCAAGAATTTCTAGATTTTCAAATGTTTCATTTTCAATATCAGACCCAACAACTTTATCGTCAATCAGTTCAAGAAGTGTTCGCTCATCAAAGTCGGCCTCACTCAAACAGTTGTTACCAACTTCATCATTTCTTTCAGATTGACATCCTAAGGTTGCTAAATTTTCAAAATTTTCAAAATCTGAGAGAGCAAGATCAAATTGAAAATTGACGTCTTTGTTTTTAAGAGAATTTGAAGTCAAATCAATTACAGAGATTTCAACAACTTCATTAAGATTTTCATCAATTTCAAAAGTTGTTAGTTGAAAATCTTCAATTTGAGTAAGGTTTGAATTTTCAGTAGAAGCATCAGTTTGAGTTTGAATTTCAGTTTCATAGAAATCAGTGTTTTGTACAAGAGGTTTTCCAAAAATTTCATCAATGGTCATATCGTCAGAATCATCAATAACCGTTATGTAATGTTGTGACGAAGTTAATGGCTGATTATTTGTTTCAAAAGAAGCGTTAGTAGAAACTTGTTTGTTATTAGATTGGGATTTATAGTTGTTGAACAAGTTTGTAACTTCAGTTTGAAGAAGAGAAATTTGATAAACAATCCTATGAGATACATTTAGTTTGCTATCGTCTATTCTTTGAGCCAGTACTTCAATGTAAGTCAAGCCAAGTTTCATGGAATTCTCAAAGTCATCAACGTCGTTAATTCCCTCAAGTAATAACTTTTCTAGATGTAGCCAAAATTCAATTGTGTATTGAGCTAGTTGTTCAATGATGCGCATGTTTTTGATATCTTTATTTTCAGGAGCTTGTTTTTCATCTACAGTTCGCACCCATTCCTTTATGTCCTCGTGACAATTCCAAATGTCATGCATTAATTGATTAATTTCACTCAGGCTCTCTTTAATCAAATTGGTAGACACACCAGACTTCAAAATGTTTTTCTTTAGATTCATTGTTTCTATGTGTTCCTCAATGGTTGACCTTAAAAATTCATCAACCTCATCTCTCAGAAGGAGTTTATTATTTAATTTCCACCACCAACATCGCCAAAAATTTAGCTTGTTCGCAACACAATTTTCGTATTCGATAACCAAAATTTGACGTCCACTCGTATTATGAAAATCATTTTGGTTTTCAAAAATTTGGTTAAAACCCATGTTTCAATTGTTTTGATTTTCAGCACTTTGCTTAGCCATTTGCCTAAAAGTTAATGCGCCTTAGACAAATTCTCCTCAATCGTAGAATGACGTTTTCCATATTGGGGTGTAACCGTTTGATGAGATTTATGGAAATTATTTGAAAAGTTTTCAGCTTGAAATTCATTCTGATTTGAATTGTAACCAATATCATTGAAATTTTGAAAAGAATTGCAATTTTGGTTGTACGTGGGGCAAGCGCGCGCATGTACTAAAGGAAGAGAGTTTTTCGTCGATAAACCAGTTTCAAAATTTGTGGCTCTAAAGAAGCTCTTAAAAAAATATGTTAAAATTAACAACTTCGGATTATATGAATACAAGTCAAGGCCAGATTCGGATAGGGATTATCAGTATGCCACGAATCACCGTAGAAACATGACTGAAGGTTTAAGAACCCTTTTGAGTTCTAGACTTTACCGTTCCTTAAGCACCTTAGAGAGTGTCAATTCTAATTGTCAATTTAACGAATATTTTGCCCTATGAGCTTTGAGAAATCCTTGATTCGATTTCAAAAATAATTCATTTCAAAAACAAACTATCCGATTTATGCCACATTCATTTTAAAATTTCCAACCACAAATCAACAAACAGTATAATCAATCACGGAACAAACACAAAATAATAAATTGTATAAAAAAAAATATTGCAAGCAAGCCGCGGTAGCCTGCACAAAATCTTTACAAGCAATTTCTATATATTTTTCAAGTAGCAACAGTCCCTATAGAGTTTAGAAAATTCTCACCTAGATCGGCAATCCGTCCAGTGCAACTGAGTAGCGCTAGCGCATTCACACCCCACTTGGTGTGCAACCACTCCAACAATTCAAATTCTGCTAATTGCAGATTGCTTGATCTTTGAACTCTTTGAGTTGTTGATTGAGTTGTCTGTTTGATTGGTTGAACATAATTTTTCTTTGGGTTTTTTTTGAGAGAATAAAATAAAACAAATGAAATGAAAATTGAAACTAACTCGACTAAAAAAAGGAAACAAAACTCAAAGGAACTAAGAAAGGAAAGAACAAGACTAAAAGGAACTTTTTTTGTTTGGAAGCTATAAAAAAACAAAAAAATAAGAAAATAAAAGAAATAAAATCTAAGATCCCACACCAAAAAATAAATAAATGATCACACACTAATTAAGGGCCCATGCACCCAAAGGGAAACAGATCGCGCTCCTATAGTCTTTCAAAAACCAAAATTGCAAATAACAAATTCATTTCCCTATGGAAATACTTGGAATTGAAATCAAAAAACTAAAATTATTTGTCTAAAATTACTCAAAGTAAATGTCGGGCCCGTTACAAACTACAAGCCCAACTTTTCCAGGCCAGAAAATTTAAAACCCCTTTTCAATCTGCTCAAAATAACATAGGTCCCTCTTCGAAATAAAATAAACAACGATGAAATCAAATTGGAGAATTTCAATAAAAGAGAAGAACAAGATGGAATCCGATTCAATGTTGAAATTCGTGATCTAGGTTGGAGGACGATTAGGGTAGGGTTTTCGATGTATGCTGGTGGGTGTTTAAAGGTTGCGGTTTTTCCTTTGGTGAGTTGAATTGTTTCAGGGATCCGATTATGGAGTGAACTTGGTCTACGATTTTAGAAGGGGATTGTTTGGCTTGTAGTTTTGGAAGGTTGTGGAGAGGGGTGATGCTTGGAGAAGGGTTGCATTGCAGTTTTGTTGGTATGTGGTTTGTGAATATGTGGTTTGCGATGATTGATGGAGTGGTATCGACGTGTGCAGTCTTGATGCTGGTTGCTGAAGGTTGATGTCATATGTATGTTTGTGATGGGGTGAATTCGAAAGGGTTTTCCGTGATGGAAGACTGAGTTTTTGAGGATGCTTGAGAGAGAGGTGTACTATATGGTTGTCGACTGAAATGGTGGAGTGGAGGTTTGGTGAATGAAAGGAGTTGCTGGTTTGCAGTGCCAAGGAGGTGTGATTGCGTGAAAAGAAGAAGTGATGATTTGGGATTGAATGCGGTTTTGTAGGATAGGGGTTTGCGTTGAGTATGGTTGGAACGGGATTGTGAAGGGCTGAAGAAATTTTTATGGCGAAGTGAATGGTGTATGGATCAGTTGTGAACTAAGGAGGCAGAGGAGTTGCGTGAAGGTTTTTGTTGAACAGGTGGATGAGATCAATATTTGATGAAGGACTGGGATTTGATGAAGGACTGGTCAGTAAAGTACATAGGGTGTCAGGTAGAATTGTGGTTGTGCCAGAAATTTGGTGATATGGGAACTATAGTGTGTGGTATTGGTGAGGAGAAGAGGTGAAGTTTTGGCAAGAACCAGCGATGGAAGCTTCGCTCTTGATATGGGGTATGGTGGAACTGGATTGGATGTAGATGTTGATTTTTTTAATGCAGTGGAGGTGGTAATTGTTGGCAGTCTTGACAGTGGATTGAGGGAAGTGAAGATGTAGGAGATTGTGACTGGTGGAAAATGGTGGCCAGCGGCAGAAGCGGAAATATGGAAATGGTGCATTGAAACTGGTAGAAATTTGTAAAAAGAAATTTGAACAGAGAATGAAAATTTGTGAAGTATGGTGATGGATCGGTAAGGGGCTGTTTAGAGTGCAGACTGTGTTGATGAACTAGTGAGGATGATGGCGTGGTGTAGAAGCTAGAAGAAGAGAAGAAAAAGATGCACACAACACAAAAACAAAGAAGAGGAAACAAACTTTTTTTTTTGTATTATGTTGAAGAAGAAGAAAAGCAATGTAAGAAAGAAATTATTGAAAGGATATGGAAAAGCGGAAAGAAATCACGAAAAATGGCAAGAAATTGAAAGGAAAAAATGGCAAGATTTTTTTAGATTTGTAAAAATAAAGAGTTTACAGAAAATGGGAAATAAATAAATGAGATAAACGAAAAGAAGGTAAAAAGAAAATAAATCAAAGAAAAACAATTGGAAATAAATGGGAAAATTTATCAATTTTTTCCTCTTATGTAGAAGATTACAGTATCAATTATCAAAACCAACCAACTAAACAAGATTTTTTTTCTATATATGAGAAAAACAAATGGAATAAAATAAATTATTTTTGTGTTTTTTTTAATGGAAAAATCAGAAAATAAAAATATAACACGAAGGATTTACTAATAAAAATTATTTTGATCCACAACAACGGCGCCAAAATTTGTTTGTGAACAAATTAAACAATTCTAAACAACTGTAAAATCCATTCGGCTTTCCTAAACAACAAGGATTATTGAAGAGGGTGTCGAACTCTAGGACCAAAAATATTTAAAATAGTAAATCCAATCAAGTTATTCCATAATTTAATTGGTTAAAAAAACAGAAAATAACAGAAATTAAATAAAAGAGAGTTTTATAAGATTAAAGAAAGCAATTAGGGAGCAATGACATAGATTAAATTAACATGAATTAATAACCAAACAGATTAATCAGATCTAATTCATTTTTCGGTCATAAACATGAATCAACACTTATTAGGTTTCTAGAAACAAATATGTGAATAACCACAAGTATAGCCTATGTAGGAGCTAAGCTCTTAAACAACCATAGGTTATCAGGATAGATTCTCTATTATTTCTAAAACCCTTAATGTTAGATCTAAATATGATAAAAGTTAGATCGAACTCGAATATACCTTGTGAAGGAGCATAGCTCTTAAACGACACAAAGTATGAAGGTTCAGATCCAACCCTTGGTTCAGGTCTAGATCTAAATACATGAAGTTCTAATCTCTTTGGCTATGTGATTCATATTGAATTTAATCTAGCGTCATCACCCCCTAATTAAAGGAGATTAGCTTGACATAGCTAAAGAAGAAGATAAAAAGAAATTTAACAACATAAATAAAAGACAATAAAAAGTAAAGAGAAAAGGAGAAGAATGATTTTACTCTAATAGAAGGATTACAGAATAAAACCTAGTGTCATCTAAATGAACAAGATACAAGTGTAATTATAGCTGATATGACAAAGACTAATTGGCTAATTACACAATGTTGCACTATAGATTTAGCCTAAAAAACAAATAAGCCAGTGTGAATGCAGCTGTAGAGCGAGTGGCCTTGCAAATGAGCTAATGTGAACGCAGCATGAGCAAGAGGTCGTGCAAATGAGCCAATGTGAACGCAGCATGAGTAATCATTGAGCTAGACCTTCCTAACTGAACTCTATTTGCAACCGTTCTTCAAGCATTACACTCTTCGAGCTTTAGTAATTTCAAAATTCACTCTGTTTAAGATTAATTTTCATGCTTTATCCATCAAATGCTCTAAACCATGCTTTTAATAAACAATCCGAAAACACAGCTATAAATACACAATATCAATTATTTTAAAGGTAAAATAAATAAGCGGATACAATATACACATTTACGTGCATATTAGGTGCACCAGTGGGATGATTTTCGAGGGAGTTGGTAATTAAAATATGCACGGTTTTATATTGTAGAAGGAAATACAGTGGCAAAAGATCGGACCTTTCAGGACAAGGTCGAGATGAATGAAGTGGTGATGGGATGGTTGTTTTTTCGAAGTGGAGTGTGTAGGTGATGTTAACGTGAATTTTCGTGACAATAGGAGGGAGAATGAGGAATTAAACCATCGGCCATGGCCATTCTTTTAGCCTATGTGATATTACTGGAGTGGGAAGATATATGGGGAGGAAGGAGATGGGTCACGCTGGTCTCAAAAATGTTAGGTGGGTGGAATTTTCGAATGGGTATTCCCTTGTTAGGCTTGGGCCGGATAATAAAAAACCAATTGTGGGTATGTAACTAGAGGGAGGAGCGGGTTGGTTGCAGTAGTGATGGCATGGGAAAGATTTTGAAAAGGAGAGAAAAATGGTGGTTAGTTTGTGTTAGTAGAGTAACAATGGCTTGCAAATAGGAAGCAGATTCCAGAAGCTTGCGCTGAAATTGGATACAGGAAGAAGACACTACTCGAATTTGAAATGGGTGCGGAATGGGCCGAGTAATATTGGTAAGGCGATATATATTTATATATAAATAGGTTAAGTTTAAATTTAAATTTAACAATGTATACGAACTTGGTAATCTAATATTTCGTCCATATGCGATCATAATTTCGAACTGTTTGTCATGTTGGAATCGTATAGACGTGAGCTACACAACGGAGCCAATTTGGAATGATTTGGAGCATGTTACGATTTTACTCAAAATGAAACGCTTGAAGCGATCTAGGAATGTTAGTCGTTATTTAACGATTAACGACCAATGTGAGTAAACTCACTAACTCTGTCCAGTTTTATAATTTTATGAACATTATTTAATATTGATAAAAATGATTGAATGTTGTGTGTGATGTTTGTTTGGATGATTTGCTATTAAACTGTTTGAAATAATATATATAGTTATACATATATAAGTCGTTAACTAAATACTGGTTGTATTTATTATTATATTTCAGATTGATCTAAAACTGGTATTATTCATGTTGATTAACCTCTGTGGATGCAGGGAAACAAGTTGGAGGAATCTAACTGAATTCCTGAACAATTATATTATTGTTTTTATATATTGCATTATATGATGTGACAAATAATCTTGTGTTGATTATTGTGTATTTTGGGATGTTGAATCATTGACCTGAAATGATTGGTATTTAAATACCATAAAATATATCCAGGAAATATTGGAAAAGAGTTTGAGGTTTTAAAAAGGAAAAAAGCTATTTTTTTAATAGAGATTTAATTTCAATTTGGCTAGAATAAAATAACTTGTTTTAGTCATAGTAAAACAAGTGGTTTGAATTATAACCAAATATTATATAAATGATATTAGATAATTATTACAAAATAATTTGGAAATGTAAATTCGAGAAGGAATATCAGAAAGTGAAATCAGAATTGTTTTCACAAGAAGATGATGAAATTTATTTTGATGTTCAAATGTGGATTTGTAATTATAATTCGATTTTGTCGAATGTTATTAAAATAATTTAATTTTATTATATAATTCCAAATTTGACACGAGAATAGTTTGGTTTAAAAACCAATAATTTATAATCTAATGTTTAATCAAGATTAAGTTACAAACTGGATATAAAATTACCGGAAGTTGACTAGTAAATGGAGTTTATTAAAATGGATTTTGGAAATGTTTTTTTTTCAAATATAACCAGAGATGTTTATGCTAAGTATAGAAAATGAAATGACTTTTTTTAAGTTAAGAAATGGAGTTAAGAGAATTAGAAACTGACCGGATATTAGTTAACTTAAATGGATTTCTGAGTGTTGATTTGATGTTGGTTTCGGCCTTCGGGGTTAATACCTAGGGAGTTGTTCTCTTACTAGTTTTCGGTTAGGCACTAATGAATGTGGAAGAATAGCTATGCGTGAATAAGAAACATAAATATTTTCCAAAGGTAATGTATATTTTCTAAACATAGAAAATGAGAATTTGAGAATATATGGAAATGTTTTCCGAAGTTAATAAGAAATAATTTCTATAATATAGAAAATAAATAGTTTAAAATAGATGGAAACGTTTCCAAGCACTGTGAGAGGTTAAACGAGTTGGAAAAATATTTGGGGAAAGATATTTAAGGGAAATGGAGAATTGAAATGATTTTTGATAAAACTATTTATCGTGGCTCAGTGTTGGTTGATGATTGATCGGTATGATTTCCATTTGGAAGTGAAACATTTGTTTGTATGTATGTTTCCCTTTGATAATTAAATAACCGATTATCAAAGTTTTTGACCGTTTTCCGTTGTCAATACGAAGAGACCGAGATTAGATTTATTATTTGAACACCACTCCATGTGGACGTTAGCGCTGCAATTAAATTATGATGAAGAAATTGAAGACGGAGTTTATGCAAGGGCTGTTCTGGCAATCCTAGGTAGAAATTGCCTAAGATGGACTTACAGAATAGTGCCTTTTGTTCGTCCAGTCCCCAGACAACTTGTAAGGACAAATGTCTGATAAGGTATATCTAATAGATCACGTAAGTTGATCTCTTCAAACTTATTTACGTTGGTGGCAAAGGAATTCGTTTCTCTTAGCTTTGTGCCCGTGGTATTTTAGAGAAATCAATTTGTTATTTGACGAGTAAGATGATGTGGCATTCAAAATAAATAACGATAAGATCTGTATAATGGTTCGTTATGATCTCATGCCTCATTAACTGGGAAATGACAAAAATCGGGTAGGCAACATGGCTAAGTGGGTCGCACCCAATTAGGGTATATTGTCGTCATCTACAGAATATTCATATTTGTTACTTCTTTCATTTTTATATCTCCCAGGAACAATTATGTTCGTATGCCAACCGTAAGGTGAAAATATATTCGGTACATTCAAGCGAAATGAATGACCGATCATGTGTGGTTGAGTCACAAGATGTTCTTGTTGAACTCCAGTGTATCCCCTCTAGAGTACACTGATCGGAAGGTGGTTCCATACCCTGTCATAGTTGGAAATCCATTTCCGAATAAGAGCTTGCAGTTTTTGATTATATAGTATGTATGTAGAACGTGAGATGCAAGCGTTCTGCTAGATTTTTATTTACTTGATTAGACACTATTATAATATCAGTTAAGTATTGATTTTAAGAAATGTTTTGGGTTATCGTATGGTAAAACCATCTGTGTTTATGTGTGGATTGGTCTTATGATTATCTTTTCTTTGTGAAAAGGATTTTTAGAAGTTAAATAAAATGGTTGGAGTTTACTCACACCAGTCCCATGAGTGAGTCCGATCAGTTTATTTTGTTTTGTATTACCCTAAACTCTTAGGTGCCCAAATTTGTACAGGTAGTCAAGTAGTCGGGATTTTATAGATATTTGAAGGAGCTTGAAGCAGGAGGCTTCAACATTAGATATTTATAAAGTTATATCCTTTGTGAAGTTATGTGTTATACTCTGATAATGGTACGTATATACAACTACACTTTTGTATTTTAAAGTTATGTTATATATAATATATTTTTATTTGTTCCGCTGTGAGATTCATGTTTACGCCGATTCTGTTCTGTTGTGATCTTCTTCTTCTTCTATTCTAACTTTCTTTCTTTCTACTTCTCACCCTCTGACTTCTTTCTATTAATGATCTGGTATTTTCGATGCTTGAATAGTCGACATGTGGTTTTATGTTGATTTTCAGAGTGGAA
Organism: Allium sativum; assembly: GCA_030737875.1. NCBI lineage: Eukaryota > Viridiplantae > Streptophyta > Magnoliopsida > Asparagales > Amaryllidaceae > Allium > Allium sativum. The sequence continues at coordinate 10,365,872 of CM060912.1, forward strand.
AATCCTTGGGTTGTTGCACAACGGTCGTAGCCGTTGGAAAGTTTTGATGTCCCAATAGTTATAACTGTTAGGAAATATACAGTCCCAACGGTTAAAACCATTGGAAAATTCTTTTGTTCTAATGATTATAACCGTTAACAATTCACTACAACAATTTAAGGCTTTCATAGCGTTTGAAAAACCCTATTATATCCTAACATAGCGTTTCAGAGAACGCCATGTAAAGGCATGCTATGTTAGACTTTCTGCTTTAAATAGCAGAAACAAAAATGCTATAAAAAATTAGTTTTCAATGGCGTTTTATGCTTGTTATCAAACATAAATGCTATAGAATATACCATCTGATACTTACTTTCTATAGTGTTTGTTTGTATGTTTCTATAGCATTTGTTGGTATGTTTCTATAGTGTTTGTTTGTATGGTTCTATAGCGTTTGTTTGTATGGTTCTATAGTGTTTTGTTTGTATTTTTTTTATAGCATTAATTCACATATTTGTTAGCGTTTCTATAGCGCTTTTGAAAAGCTATTGTTAGTTATATTAATTCATATATTTTATTTACTATCGTCTCAGCTTTTTTCATATATATATATATATATATATATATATATATATATAAGTACCAAGGCACGTCCGATGAACGTGTGCATAGACAACGAAGCAAAGATTGGTTATGTGCAGAGACTGCTAGGAAATCAACAACATAGACCATCAAAACAGTTAGGAACATACATATTGTAAAACTAAGCATAGGGAAAATGCAACTGTGTACAGTTTCATGGGGGCTGAAGGCATGCCCAGGAACCCAAACGTAATATAAACTGGACAGATTTACGATGGTGGAACTTATATGCACTGGCCATTGGAGCGGAAATACATATTAAAATAATGTAGTGGGTACACCGAAAACATTGGAAGGTATGTTTATTTCAAGTACATGTTAAAAAGAATAGTTATTTATTATTTTCATATACAGACTTTATATTTATTGAATAGAGAGACTTATACATTGATCGAGTGATTGAGGTAAGCATCTGAAATCGGGATGAGTATTAACTTGACTGTTTGGCCAGATACTCTACAGCAAGATTATCACATTCTGCAATCTAAAAAAAGAGAAATTATTAAATTAATTGGACATTGCACTTTATTATAAGTTGGTGGCAAAGAGGTAGTAGGATATCAAACTACTTACAGTTATATACTGTACTTGATGATCCTGAATCTGGCATCCCATCCCAGTAGCTACCCACTGTTAGAATTATCATACAATTTTGTTAATTGTCATGAATATGATATATAGTCAGGTTAGGAAAAATGTATAGTTTTCATAAAAGAACAATAAAAAACGCATACAATTCCATCTACGGTCCTTGTAGTATTCATAGTATTCTAGTTCTTGTAGGTTAGTTTGGAAAACACGTGTAAAAAAAAGCAGTGTCATTCTGATTTGACTATTTTTTTAAACAAATATCTAATTGCACATTATATTGCTTTAATTGGTTAATATATTTGCTAGCAACATTCTTAACCTTTAAGTTCATGATTATAAAAGCACAGTAATTAAATACAGAGCTAATAATTAGGTCATTTACAAAAAAGTTGATCTTCAAAACTGTGATTGAATTTGGTAGTAGTTTTCTTTTACTGTTCATACTAAGATGTTACCTACTAAAAACATGAGCCAATATATGATTATTAACACAATGGTGGAGAAATGATTATAAAAACGGACATTTGAAGTGCAAGCTAATTGCTCAGGAAAAATGTACGTATATAGTTCCAAGAGTATGAAACTAACCAATTGCATATTATAAGATAGTGGTAAACAATGTCACCTGTAAAGCCAACACATTACCTCCATTGTTCTGGACATGGAAATGAAGTAGCTGTGATAGGAACACAACTGAAGTAAGATTGTATGGTTACTTTCAGCTTAGGTTATAGTAATAATTATTTTCAAATACCATTCCACTGAATCAAATATAATGCATGATAGCACTTAAAGCTAATAATAAGAACATATGTATATGATTAAATTTTGTTCATATGATCAAATTTTAATAAATAGGATTTTGTAAATAATTTTTGCTAATTAAGTTTTAATGGAACAATGGATGATTTCATGGGAAACTATATCAGCACAGATGATTTCATGGGAAACTATATCACGTACATGATACAGGAAGTGTAACATTTAGCGTGCTTTAAAGTGTACGAAATCCTTGAAGTGTACTGATGTTGGTTGAGAGAACTGAACCAACCTCACTGGTTTTTAAAACTAAAATATATGAATAGGTTCCCACCTTACGCATATTTATTTCACTTTCAACTGTGCTGGTTACTTATGAACGCACAAACAAAGCTATTTTAATCAAACTGACATAAGCTATTTTAATTTCCTTTACCATCACTTCATTCAAATATAATTTTTATTTTAAACTTAGCCGTGTTAGTGCACACAAATGTTTAATGCTACAGTCATATTTTGAAAAGTTAGATGCATAGATCTCAATAGCAGTCATTTAAAGGGAGTCAATAACATCTTGCATAAAAATACATTAATTTATTGTTAATGTTTTGCAATTGAAAGGGAACAAATTAACAATGTAGTTAACAAATTGACAATGAAATGGACATGTTAGTGTTTTGCAATTGAAAGGGAACAAATTGACAATGTAGTTAAAAAATTGACGAACAGCAAATAAAAATACAAAACTGCAATTGAAAATCAGTTAGTTCCATTTCACATTTAAGATATAGGATTACAGTGTAAGTAATTACATGGCCCATGCTCTGAATTGAGACCTACGTGCTGTATATATAACCAAAACATGAAATCACATCCATAATTATCGGGTTAAACTTCAAAATCAGCAAAAAAAAATCTTACCACATGCAAGTTTATATTATTTTTAATTTAATATATAAACATCAAGCATCTCACAAACTAAACTGAGATCTACGGGGTGCAGTTTTCGACCTCATTTTTAGCCTGTATAATTAATCTCAATATTCTATTTGTATCCATCAAACCCATAATACTTTTAAGATAATCTCAAATTTTGTAAATTTTACATTGTTTGTTGTTGCTCCTTGGATGTTTGATGGAGGATGCATGTCTCTTGTGCTTGTGTAAAGATGAAAAATGCATGTTGTAAGAAAGGTTTCTGCACGTTATAAAATAAGATTCTAAAATAATGATTTTTTGGTGGACAAAGCTGTGTACCTTGTCAATAGGTTGGCCTGTCTTCTGGGCCAACTCCCTATAAAGTCTGATTTGAAGAAGCTCATTTGCTTAATTTTGAATATCATCGGCCTATTCAAGTGTTTATTAATAAACACTAATACTATATGAAATCAACATATATTCAATTGAACAGCTAAATTATAACTTGGCCACGTGCAAACCCTGCAGGAGACTACAGGAAGAAAATTGTGGAATTCGCAACTAAAATTTAATACCACCTTTCCGAAAGTATCCCCTTAAAATTGTTTAAACTTAAAACCTTAGGTTAAAGTTGAAGTACAATAAGAGATAACAACTTCATTCAGACGATAAATAACCAAGCAAAATAAGACTGCTATCACGCTGGGATGGTGTTGCAAGTTATAGAAGTTCACATGGGAAATCTTTCTAGTGGTGTATTAGATATTTGGAGAAAACAATAGTAGTAAAACCTTCTCTCCAGCAACAAGAAGAAATCCAGCTAAGTTATAGGCATAGCCTACACTCTTGGTAGCAACTGCACTTTTTAAGCTTTGCATTGTATCATATATACACATGATTGGTGTAAGCTGTAAATGAATTTAGGAAAACATGAGAGAGGTAAGCACAAATTACATTAAAGATTGAGTTGTACATAAAAATAACGGTTCTATCTTGTATGTCTATCTATTTGCTGTAATTCCAAAGGTATAGGCTGTTTTTATACCGTCATGCTTCCACTTTTGTTGTACAACAATATGAACCTATTTTGCCAGTTTTATATTTATATTTTGCCAATAATTAATTCCCTATTTTAACACCCATCACCAATGAATTATTCTACTATGTTGCTTTTGATTTTCACTATTCTCATAAATATGGCATAGTAGGCATAAATGCATTTTTTTCTATGATTATGCAAATGTTTAAATTTATATGCTGTCCTATCTCATCAAGAAAATAATAATGTGATTATATTCTATGATTAAATACAAAAATTAATGATAGCATTAAAATAAATTTCTGTACTTGAATATAAATAACACTTGTCACAAACAAATGGCATAAATAAAGTAATTTTAAAAATTGAACGCTTATTTTCCTATTTAACTCTCAGTAAGTATTGAATTATTACACTACACTGCTTTTAATTTCTCATTTCGCTAGCATGATCGCTTATATAAAGCATATGTAATTTTTCTATGTATCTATATACATTTAATTCTATATCGAGGAAATAATCATGAGACTACATTCTATAATTAAATACAAATTCGCCTTTGGCCACAATTAATGATAGAAACAATTTATTTTCTCTAATTAGATACAGATAATATGACTGTTTCTTTCTTTACATGATTGATGATTCCAAAAATAACTCAATCCCAATCATATTTTTATAAGCGGTTGATTTGTCCATATATATACATTAAAAAGGGCAACATTACACGTGCATCAAAGTTTTTTTATCTTATCATGAGTTAACTTGATATAATTCACGCTTCAGTGAGTCGTTTCCAGTTACACCTATGAACAATAAATGATATAGCTTAATAAGTACATGAAAATAATAATTTTTAAATTTGAAACAAATTTACCTTTAAAGTTGAATCTCCAATCGCATTATTATGCTAATATCATTCCAATCCCGTTATTATCTAAGTAGCCTGCGCACTATATCAGCATGGATGATTTCATTGGAAACTAAATTATGTGTAATGTCCAAAAAATGTTAGTAGTCATGTGTTGTGTAGCAGTATGAATAAAAGCTTCTGTAGCAAAGCCTTCCTATAATGAAACTTGCTATGTAAAATGTTTTGACAAATCCATTCTCCGGTGATTTGTAAAGACAACCAAATGATTAAGATTTTGCAATTTTATTTTTTCAGTCAAGTAAATATCATTATTAATTACTGTTTACATACAAACACAATGTTTTTACATAAAAAAATATCTAACATTGGCTCTCTCTAAGCATCTGCTAATCAAAACGTCAAAAGATTCCACAGTAGACCTCTCTCTAAGCATCTGCTAACCAAAACATTAAAGATTTCACAGTAGACATACCATTCAAGTTGTTCATAACCAACATGCAAGCTAGACCCAGCAAAACCACAAAGCCTTTGCATATTTAGATGGCAAGGGTTCCTGTAAAAATAAGTTGTCATTTTAACCAAAATAAAGGGTCTAAAAAAGCATGGTAAAATAGTATATATTTGTAATAGTAAAGTTTACTTATATTAGGGTCCGCTGATGATGACCTCAACACTTCATATCTAAACAACAACTATTATATCGGTAAAGGTGATACATTTTGCTTGATTGAACGTGCAATGCTATTTCACTACATATAAAGAAAATTCCTTTTTACATAATAATAATGTACCTTTTTTGTCAACAAACCATGATCTGTATAGCAAAAAAAAAAAAAAAAAATTTAAATCAAGCTTGCTTTCTGAGGCAATGACAATCACAGAAAAAGACCTTGTTTTCATGTTGAAAAATGTAGTCTTTCAAATTATTCAAGCCTGACGTAACATAAAATGGCAATTAAATTCTAAATTGCCATCGACGTATAAAATTTATACTTAAATGGCATGATTATTATATCATTTGAAATTATAATGAAGTATGGTGCATGTCATGTAACAATAACAATACCCTTTATAAAATGCAGGCAATTAAGAATTAAATTAATTGTTACAATTTATGTCATGTAGAAACGAAGGAATTATAAACAGAGTGTACCTCTGATGTCGTTGTCGAGGCGGAAGAAGGGTTCGCCCACGGCCAGAGGTGAGGAGAAGTGCCAGACACGAACATACAATAGCAGGAGTGTCTCTGAACATACAACAGAAAAAAAGGTGGACTAATTTGTACCAACAAAGTAAATAGATGATATATCAGACAATAAACTTAGTAGAAATGAACGAATTATGAATCGAGTTTACTTACGATGTCATCTTTGAGCCGGAAGAAGGGTTCACACGGCGAGGAGGAGTGCAAGATCTGAACATACAACAGAATAAGAAAAAATTAGACTAATTTGTAGCAACGAAGTAAATAGAAAACGATTAAACCTACGTTCTAGCCGTCGAGGCAAAATAACGGCTGTGGCAGACCTGATGGAAACCGAAAAGTAAAGCGTGGTTTTGACCGTGGTTTGTTAGTGACCGGCAGATCCGAAGCATAGAATTTTGTCAGATTTGAAAAGGAGAAGGAAATAAGAGGTGAGAAAGGAAGGAATTAAAGGTCGAATCCATTAAAGGTTGAGTAATAACGTAAATTTGAGGTAGCTTAAGGTTGAGAGTAGAAAGAAAGGATGAAAAGAGGAAACATGAAGAACGGAGTGGAGAGACGGGATAAGAAAATGAAAGAAGAGGAAATGGGTTGACCAACCGAAATGCGGTAGTAGGCAATAGAAAGTGGCTCGAAGAAAGACAGTTTTGCCTTGCATTGTAATTAGTTTCATAATTCAGTTGTGAAGAGGTTAAAAGGATTTTGCTGGAAGTTCCGAAAAGCTTCACCATTCTAAAGTATTCTCTTTATTAGTAGAGATATGAGGAGGGTTCCGCTACACCTTTTATATTGCACGTGAACTCTCCCCTTAATCTCCACCACCCATTCCCTCTCTTCCCACTAAGAAATAATATTGAAATGGGAAGAGAGAGAATGAGTGGGGAAATAAGTGTTGGAGATTAAGGGGGGAGAGTTCACGTGCAATATAAAAGGTGTAGCGGAATTCCCCCCCTCTCTGTCTCTCTCTCTCTCTCTCTCTCTCTCTCTCTATATATATATATATATATATATATATATATATATATATATATACGCACATGCATACACACAGACAGACGACATATATTCACAAACAACAAACATGTAGATTAACATAATAGTTCATACATATCAAACAAATTTTCATACACCAAACTTAGTATACTTCATACACACCACTCAAACAGCTCTTCACATATTCAAACTTAATATTTCATATATATTATTTTGTCAACTTTCTATGTTACAATATAATACAATTTTGCATCAGCAAGTTTCTTACAAAGTGGATAAACGGTAGATTTAACCTTGCTTTGCTTTTACTATTATCTCCTTAATCTCAACAATAGCAGTCCTGTTAATGTCAAATAAATAGAGTAAGTGTTAGTAACTGTTATATCATGCATTTTCAAAGTAAAAGAAACCTAAAGGAAAAAAAAACTTTTAACTAGAACATAAAATATGGTGCATACAATTATTAGAAAATAGACACGGTTTCATGGCGTCCATTCCCCCAAACTTCTCGATTCGCCCTAGCCTTTCTTCCCATTTATCTCACTCTCAGATTAGCCATCACCTCTCTTCATCAACTCTAACCAGACCCTCGCCCCCTCCTCCCACACCACCTGAACCTCCTCCGGTTCCAATTCGTGCGTCTCCCCCCTTTTTTTCTAACCCTATCGCAACCGATCGCCCTCCTGGCAAGAAATGATCTTCTCTTTTTGAATCTAAACCTAGAAACGCGGGATCTTTCTCGCCACCGCCAATGAAGCTCCTCTTTAAGGGAAAAGCTCTCCAACCGACTGATGAAGTTTATGCTGCTGCAGAGGAACAATGGGATGGTTATCTAGTGGGTCATTTCCTTGATTGGCCGTTACCGTACTCTATAGTCATTAGTCGCCTAAAGAATCTCTGGAACCCTTCAGGTGGAGTTAAGGTTTGTTCTACTGGCAAGGTTTTCCTCTTCTTCATCGAAAAGTTTGAAGATAGAGAAAAGATTTTAAAGGCAGATCCAATTATAATTCATAATAAGCTGTTTATTGTGAGGCCGTGGCAATCTAGTCTTGGTGATTTGAATAAAACCATAACTTCGGTCCCTGTTTGGATCAAACTAACGAATTTACCACTCTATAGTTGGTCCAAAACAGGTATTTGTTATTTAGCTACGAGAGTAGGTAAGTTTCTCTGTATGGATTTATCCACGGAAAAACTTGAGCGCCTCGAATACGCGAAGTGCATGGTTGAAGTCACGCCGAATGAAGAACTTCCTGAGAAATTCCCAGTTCTATTGCCTGATGAAAGTGAGCAGTTTGTGTATGTTACATACCTGTGGAAACAGGAAATTTGTGTTGAGTGTGTAAGGTTTGGGCACTCAACTGCTAAATGTGATCAGCTAAGGCATGACACAGCTAAGGAAGCAAATTTGAATGTCTTGACCAAGCAACCTGATCGGAATTCTAGTGAAAATGAATTCCCTAGGAATAATATTAATGCAGGCTCATCTCTTAGGAATGGTACTCAACCGAGAATCTCTGCCGAATGGAGAATAGTGCCTGGCAAAACTAAAGTGGGCGAGCACTTAGACAAAGGAAAAGCAGTGCAAGGTGACGGTAATTCTAGAAAGTTAAGTTTTACGGTGCTATTGGACATGCAAGAAGATGTTCTGGTTGAAGAGGAAGTAGAGCTTTGTGAAGAAGGTGAGATTCGTCAGGTGAGTGAGTTGTTGTCGCGTGCTTTTCCCGTTGGCACCGACAACAATGCGGCTACCTTGTTGAATGCGTGCTCAGGTGGACTTTCAGGTTGTGCTGATGGTATACAATCCTCTGGATCTTCTGAAGGCTTCAGCAGTGGGAAAGTCTTGCAGAAGAGTATGTTGACTAATGAGGAGAAAAACGTTTCTACTACTTACTTGACTGATGTTAACCTAAATGGAGTTGATGGTGCCTGTGTAGAGAATGAGGTTGCACATGCAAGTGCCAAAAATAGTTCTGTTAGACTTAGTGTTGAGTCTCAGCTTGATCCCTTCCTTCAGTTCAATTTTGACTGCACTGACATGAATATAATATAAAACCAAAAGCAATGTCCTTCAGGCAAATCTATCTTTGGACAACATGAAAAGAAATTTAGGCAAAGCATTGAATGTCTAAGGGATGAGATAGTAAGTGGGAAGCTTGACGATGATGCGTGTAGTAAAAAACTGAAGCTTCTTGAAATAATGACGAAGAATTGCAATTCGATTAACTCGATTGAAGCAGGTAAGTTGAATGTTATCCAACCTGTTGTGAGCATTAAACCTTCTCTTCCATCTCTAAAACCAGGTTTCCTTAACACAAAGAGGAGCTTGACCATCAATCTTGCTGAATGCTCTAAGGAAATCACTAAGACTAGCTCTCCGGTTTGCAAAGCTAAGGATAAAGGTAAAAATAAGTCTAATCCTGATGACCACATTCCCCCACCTCCAGGCTTCAAAGCTCCACCACCGGATAGTTTCAACCTCTCGCCAACTGCAGTCTCTTCTAGTTGTCTATTGGGTAGTGCTCCGATCACGAGAAGGAAGAAAATAGAGGTTCTTAAAGGGCTTGAGGACGACATGGGCTGATGAAGAGTGTTCTGTATCCTTGCGCAAGTCTTCTATAATGCAATATAATAGGTAAAGTTATTCCATGTAATGTTGGTTATCTAATTGTAAGCTTATATGTAAGCTGTGTACTACTTCCATATGTGGAAGTGCCTATCGCTGATATGTGGATTGCATATCACCTGAACCTCTAACATGTATTTTTTATTTTGTAATAAATAAAAGTGTGTTACGGATCACGATAAAAATCGGTCGGCTTTGCCAAAAAAAATAAAAAAATATGATGCATATATACAAGAGATTGCAATTGCAACTACTTTGCGTTTGAAAAGCTAAACTATCTACAATGACCTCCAACGCATTACCAGCATCAAGGCGGACGCTACATTGAGTCTCTGTTCACCAATTTAAACCCATTCCTGGAAATATTCTTAATGCCATTTCCATTGAAAACAATCTCACTTGTTTGACTCATAGGTGTGGCGTTTTATTCTGAAAATTAATTTCTTTATTAATAACTAACAAATATAGTATATAACAACATCCATAAATATATTTGGGGGTCATGATAAGTAGAACAGGCGGTTTCATCCTGAAAGATAATTTAACATAAGAACTTTTCAGTTTTTTCATTTCTTTTTCTAAACAATAATTAAATGTTGTGAGTCCAATTATCATATTTCAAGTTTATATACCAATATTAGTTGTTGAGACAACTTTTTGCTTAACATTCATATGACATTTTTATTTAGTTTGATTACCACTTATTCGTGCAGGTTCTTGCAAGCAATTTCTGAGTTACATGCATACATATTGTATTTAAGCATTTGGCATTTAGTTCCAATCACTTTCCAAAGTGCCAACACAAATGAAGCAAGACAAATTACTAAAAAAATATCATCTCATTATTAATATGTTTATAAGATAAGCACGCTCAATATTACCTCATGTAGTTTCCACTTCTTATCAAGCTCAGCAAAATTATCCCTGAATTTAAAATTATATAATTATATATATATATATGGACACACACACACACGAAAAGAAAGGTAGAAAAAAATGCGAATGCAACAGAATTATTGCTATCCAACAACCTCTGTGGTCTGAATTCTTCAGGCTCGATATTTATCATTCTCAAACGCTAGTTGGAGTAAGTTGGAAAGTCAGTATATTAATCTTTAATAATTTTATATCATTCAAAGAGTATTTCGGTGATTTTGATAAATGGGTCTGCAATATCAAGTAAATCAAGAATGATCCCCTTTCCAAGTTCAAATCCATCTTTACTAAACTATATCTATCTTCTTGTTTTTAATCCTTTCCTCGAAGGGATTACATTTAACCCAATCTCACCCAGCTATTGACAACTACATGATTCTTATTAGAATACTGTGTATATTGGGTCATAATTTATAACTTGCTGGCGACTTGTTTAACAAACAAAGGTTAGTCTTACTGCAACAAGCGTTGAGTTTTCTAAAAAATGAACTACAACCAATGTTAATAGTTGGAGTGATGACCTTCCGTAAGATGAAGCATAATATAAAAGAGATATTTATATATAGTTTTTAAATTTGTGTAACAGAGTGTATTCCTTGTGTTACCAGGTAAGACGTATCATATTGCCAAATAAAAATGTGCATACTGAATATTTGAATCACAACTTCTGCAGCATTATAAAATTTAAGAACATAAATATGAACTAGTTACTTTATAAATCCGTTTACCTTTCTTAGAGGAACCAAAATAAGAAATCCAACAGTACCTGTAACAAAAAGAAATGCAGTCATTCAACCAATTACAGGCTCTGTATAAGTCCCTGCTTGATTTCCTTATGTGATCGCTGCTTCAATCAAATCATATGTCTTCTTATTCAATCCCAATAAATATGATCCAAATTTCCTTACATTCAAATATCAAACTTGATTAATCCTACAATACTGAGTATTGTGAAGAATATTGCTAGCTCATCTTTGTTTAATGATTTTTCTATCAAAACTATTGCTAGCTCATCTTAGAAGTGTGCTGACCAAAAAATAAGATGTCAAATAAATGGTGCAAATATGAAATTCAAATACCATAATTAAAACCTCATATCTGCCCCTAAAACAACACATTTGATTTAGACAAAACGATACCCATAAAAGAAATTCCCGATATCTACCCTTTCTACGAAAACTCTCTTTTGAGTCTTCTTTGCAGCTGTCCAAATCAGAATCTGGCTTGGATAATTTTGTGAGAAGTTGTGTGTGTGTGCGCGCGCCTATATATATATATATATAACATAGGTAAAAAATCGTACCATATGTTTTAATTTGGATTTTTTTTGGATTTGGCCCCCTTTTATAAACTTATAACACATTTAGCCTTCTTTGAAAACTTATTACGGCCGTAGCCTGGTTTATGTCACATCAGCTGAAAACAGTTATTTAACATAGCGTAATTAGAAATAACGTGTGAAGCATTATTCAAGATAACGCAGACATGTTTTTAGGTTTAACCCCCGTGATTCTCCGTAGAACACAGGAGCGTTATCTTAAATAACGCTAGCGAGCGTTATCTTGAATAACGCAAATGTTTAGCGGTAATCATTTTTGGAAGAACAGTTTAATGCGTTATTTAGAATACCGCTTTAAAGCGTTATCCTAAATAACGCAGATATAAAATAATGGTGTGCTAAGTCTTACAGTTTCCTTTTGCGTTATTTCAAATAACGCTTCACGCGTTATTTGAAAAGACGCGCTGACGTGATATACAGTCACCCGAGAGTCTCTTCCTCCTCACTTTTTCTTAAAACCAATTTTTTTCAAAACCGAAAACCCTAAGCTCCTAACCCTATTCGCTCAACCTAACATCAAATTTTAGGGTTTGTTGATCGAAATTCATCGCCATGGCAAGCTCATCAACAAAAGAAGCTCCGGAAGGTAAAAAATTCCTCAATTTGTTGATTTCTTATAAAATTTAGGGTTTGTCATGATTGAGGAAACTTGTGAAATAGCTTGTAATTGCTTTAATGGGTTCAATGTAGTTGAAATTATATAGGTTTCAACATTGATTTTGGTTTTTCCGCTCCATTTGTGTAGAGATTGTTGAGATGGAACCGGGACCTGTAGATGAAAGTGTCCTATATTTGCAACACAGGCATAGATCGAGCAATAATGCCTTGATGGCGGTATGTATATATGGTGTTTGTATGTTGGCCTAAAGTAATTTTTTTTTTGTATGCATGTCTTACGTTGTATGTTAAATTTTATTTACAGGGAAAAGATCCCATTAAGATTATAGATCACACAGTTTCCGTCGGCACGGTGACCTCCACACATCCAGAAGTTTTGGCCTTGCTTGATCGCGCTGGATTTCGACTAGTACACAGGTTGAAATACGTTCAACACGATCGTTATCTCATCACTGCCTTAGTCGATAAATAGAGACCGGAGACATCGACATTCCATTTTAGAGGTGGAGAGATGACCATCACTTTGGGTGATGTGGCGGTCCTGCTAGGCTTGCCGATTGATGGCGCTCCTTTGAGGACTCAAGAGGCCGGAGACTAAATGGAGATGTGCCAGCGGCTTTTAGGTATTACGCCTCCCGCGGACCAGTGGATGAGAAATGAGCAAATTATAACTACTTGGTACAAAGCACAGTTTGAGCATGACGTTCCACATAATGCCACGCAGGAGCAAATAGAACAACGTGCTAGAGCTATCATACTCTGGATCATTACTCAACGCCTGATCTGCCATCATTCTAAGACTCTGGTGTGGCTGAAATGGTTGCATTTTATTGAGGATTTTGATCAGTGTCGGCAATATTCTTGGGGCAGTGCGACATTAGCATACACATGTACGGAACTTACCAGGACCGTTTTGTTTGAGAGCCCTTATATGGGGGGTTGTCCTTCTTTGATACAGGTACTTTATTTTCGTATGCTTATTTGCTTCTTAATTTTGTTTTTATGCATGTCGTGTTTCTTTATTAAATTTCTTTGTAGCTATGGTCGTGGACGTATCTTCCCCTTGGTAGACTTGAATTAAAGCAACCCAATATTGATATGTCTTTGCCTTACGGGGCTAGGTAAATTTAATCCGTCAATTATTTATCTTATATGTGTTAACTTATTTCCTCTATCTCTTACCAAGTCACAATTACAGGTGGGTTGGAAAGAAGAGCACTGCTTCGACTCCGAGGCGTAATCTAGCTTTCTATCGCAATGAGCTCGACGTGCTTAGTCCGGATGTTGTTACATGGACCCCATATGCCTAGGATTTTGAACAGCTTCCGGCCTTATGTACCGTGCCTTTCCATCTGTGGACCGCCCGTGTACCCATTATATGTTTGAATGATGTAGCATATCACCTTCCTGACCAGGTGATGCGCCAGTTTGGACTTAGACAACATCTTCCTGAACCAGCCCCGCATTGCAGGATTAACTTAGAAGTACCTGGGGAGTACGAGGCGGCCATTGAGACATGGAACCATCGGCACATGCACACGCAGTAGCAGCGAGAGTTCACCTTGTCAGACGAAGAGTATTACACATGGTATTGGCAGATTACCCGACGGTATATTCTTCGCAGCGTGCAACCTCTTGGTGCCGTAGTGGAACCGTACACGCCTAGAGCTCCTCTTGAGAGGAATGTGGTATGAAAACCGTGCTAACAAATGTATTTTTTTATTTTTTTTGGCAAGTTTGAGTTTTATGTAAGTTAACTTATAAAATGCAGGCGGATGGGGTGTACCGGGCTATAGAAATGGTTGATGAGTTATTTCATGAGGTTCCCGAACAAAGCAAGGGAAAATGCTTTAGCATAAAGCGCATTTTGCAAACAATTTTGGGAAAGAACAGGCTTACAAGACCAGCACCGCCTCCTCCACCTCCCCCAGCTCAAGCTTTAGCACCCGTAGAAGCTTCGGAGGCACAAGAAGTCCAAGACATTCCTCCGCCGCCAACTACTAAGGTTTATACATCATGGAGGAAAAAGATGGCGTCAAGGGGAAAGGGTAAGGGTAAGGAAGCAGAGTCGTCTCAACCAACACAGGTTGTGCATGGTCCGTCACAGCCCCAAGAAGGTTCCTCGTCGTCTTCGCATGAAGATGTACCTCCAAAAACGAAGAGGAAGTAGAGAGAAACTCCTTACCAGCAACGGATCCTGAAATAGTTGGTCCATAGGGTGATGTTGTATTTTGTAGGTTAACTGTTATTTTTAGCTACTTGAACTTTTAATTCGGATGTTAAAATTGTGTAATGTTTTGCGGGTTGTGATTAACTCGGATTTGGAGTTGTAACGTATACTTAGTTTGGTTTATGTGACATCCTTTTGGTTTGCCGTAGTAGGCTCCAATGTTTGCTTTTGGTTGTTTATCGTTATTGACTTTAAGTTGATGAGTTTATGCATCACTATGCAGGAAATATAACCTGTAAAGCACCTGGAGCGGCATTTGGAATAACACGTATAGCGTTATTCCAAATAACGCGTATACACTGTGCAGGATATACAACCTATAAAGCACCTGGAGTGGCATTTGGAATAACGCGCCTAGCGTTATTCCGAATAACGCTTATAGCGTTATTTTAAAAGACGCTCCAGGTTGTTGTCTTTAAACCGTGCACAACCTACAGCATTTTCTAGAATAACGCTGTAAGCGTTATTTGGAATAACGCTATGTGCGTTATTCCAAATACCGCTCCAGGTTGGTATCCTGTCATTAAAAGACATGCCATCTTCACCAACCCACCCATTCATTTGTTACTTTCCCAAATCAAATCCAAAACACCTCACAATTCAGAAGTCCTATTTTGCTCACAATTGAAGGTACTCCATGGATCTTTTTTTTTTAGTTTATTGTTTTTCAAAAGTAGTCCATAATGTAGGTTTTATTCATGCAATTATATTTTAGATGAATCAATGGGAACTTGTTGATGAAACTTTAGCCAAGTACATGGATGAGTCTGAATCAATTGAACGTCGACCGGGCAAAGAACCACGATTGGAAGCTCTCATACCTAAAGAAATGCGACAAAAGACCTTTGTAGCGGTGGATGGAAACGGCGGAAGAAATAAGGTAGCGATTGGTGAAGCAGTACCACGACAATATTGCAATTGTAATGTCTATTGTCATGTGCATATTGCGAAGAGTAAGGCAAACGCTGGCTGACGGTACTACGCTTGCGGGCGATATCCGGTTTGGTTATTTGTGCTGCACTTGGTTACGCCTTGTCGTTACATGGAGTGGATTGATCCTCCATTATGTCGAAGAGGCCACGAGTATGCCCTGGAGATGCAAGAAGAGAATGCACAACTAAAGACCGAAATTTACCGAATGCGGGAAAAATATGACTCACTGGAGTCCACCATTCCTAGATATCCTAATGAGTAATGTAACGGTCTTGGTATCGTTTTATGTAGCATTCGAATGTATCGTTATATGTAGTGTTCTAATGTATCGTTTTATGTAGCGTTCGAATGTAGTTGTAATGAGTAGTGTATTGGCGTTTAATATTGTATCATTTCATTTTTCGTACTGCTGTATAATGTTACCACAAAGCCAATTCTCCAAAACATATTTCATTTACGTAACACAACCAAGATAAATGTTACCACACACATAAAACAACAGGATAAATAGTTACGACATATGTCTTATACATAATAAAACCAAATAGAAACGTACACAATGTAATAAAACAGGATAGGTAGGTACTACATAACACTTAGTAAAGTCTATGTCACTGTAGTACAATGGCTCTTCTTATGACCACTTACTCCACACTTGCTACACCTATTAGGTCTAGAAGACTGCCCCTCGTCCATGGTGCCTTTAATTCTAGTAGATCTAGGTCAGCCCGGTGCTCTCCGAGCTAGCGGGGGAAAAACCATATGTCCTGAAGGTTGCGGCCAATAGCACTTGTCATGAACTGGATGAAACTCAGGCGTGTAGGCCGCCTGATAACTTTGAACTGTGTACCAGTTGGAGGCGAAGTCGTGATGAGCTCTTTTGGCCCCATTTGCCACCGCCGAACATGCAACCATAACATGCGCACAAGGTAGGTGTTGTAGCATTGGTATGTTACATGTACACGAACAAGTATTACCCTCTACCTTAACTGTAAATTCATCACCGTAGTAGTGTATTACAACCCATTCATATTCGCCGAAGCGAACTATTCTGCAACGTCTTGCTTCTTCGGCTCTTTCAGCTATTTTTGCCTCCCACTTTGGGGTTAATTTGCATACCGAACCAACAACATTTTTCCGCCTTTACAGAAATAATCCACCGATCTATAGAAGGTACGCACAACCAACGACTTAACTGGAAGCGATCGTGCACCTCTTAACACACCGTTGAAGCTTTCAGAAGCATTTGTCGTCATTACATGAAACCTTCCGCCATCATCTTTAAACAAAGCCCAATTTTCCTCTTTTCCTCCCAAACTTCTCTCAATCCAATTATGAGCTCTTACGTTGGCCGTCTTAATTTCCTCCCGAAGCTTACGATACTCAACCTCTTCTGATGCACATGCCGCCGCATAGAATAAACCAGTCAAACGTTAATCTCTATAGCCGGCTTTTTGAAAATTTGCTTTTAGATGCCTCGCGCAAAATCTGTGCTTATGTGGCTCTACCCATCTTTCCTCCAATGCGATAGGGATTCCTTTCATTCTATCAGATATGAAAGTAATACTGCGATTGTTTACACTATGTATAAACCGTTTCATACAGGAAAAAAACCAAGCCCAAGATTCTGCCGATTCGGACTCAACAATGGCATACACCAACGGATAGAGTTGATCATTTGCATCCATTGCAGTGGCTACGAGTAGTGTACCTTTGTATTTGCCATACAAATGGGTGCCATCGATACAAAGCAATGGACGACAATGTAGAAATCCTTCAATGGAAGGGCCAAATGCCCAAAATGCACGTTTAAATACACCCACTTCATCTGTTAATATATGGCTTACACTATCGGGATTTGGTCTTCTAATTTCATCAAAATATGGCCGTAACAGCGAATATGACTCTGCCCAATCCCCGTAAACCATAACAATTTCCTTGCTCAGAGATCTCCAAGCTTTCATATAACCAATCTTAATAAAAAATTGTTCTTCAACCAACACTTGAACTGTTCCAGCTGATATGTTTAAATCAGACTTCACAAAAGGCATGATCTTCGAAACCACAAATGTTGATGTCGCTGGGCGATTGCCTGAATTGACCGTTGGATTAACGCAAGTATGCTCCCCTCAATAATTCTTAACAACCCACAACCCAGTCTGCGATTTTTTGGAATCAATTCCATGAATTCTCCACTGGCAAGTATCGTCGATATTGCAAATGGCAGTATACATTTCTTTGTTGGACCTAATGGGCTTAAAAGAAACAGCATGTAAAATGGACCACTCACTTAGTTGTTGCAGAAATTTAGCTTTGCTCTCAAATACAAGACCAGGTTTAAAGCCACTTTGAACGCAGGAGCACGAGAATAATTCTCCCCTACTATGCAAGTCCTCGACAACAGATCTGGCTAACATTTGCGCAGTACACATGTCCTCATCAAGGGGAATCTCCATCGCAGGTTCGTCATTACCCCCATCTTCTTCATCATCTTCATCATCATCTTCATCATCCATCTCTTCAGCTCCGAAGTCAAAGTTCAACGAATCATTATTTACTTGCATGTTGTCAAACCATGCGTGATTGTTATTGGGAATCGATGCAACCGTCATGCTGTCCAATGCAGGTCCAGGGTTCGTTTGTAGGTCTACAATTCCATCTACTTGACTCGCGTCATCGCATGCATTCTCTTCGAACGACGATTGCTCTTCCATGAAATCCTGCGGACAACTGCATCATGAAAATATTGCACTTTGAATAAACACTTAAGCATGACTCAAATAACAATTCATTTCTGAGAATACTTACTCCTGACTCATATGATATAACTCAGATGGCGTTGGCTGCAACGGTTCTGCTACTTGTGTAGACAGTCCAACATTACTTTGTGTATGATGGTAATAAGGACAAAAACTACAAAATATATGTCGGGCATTAACAATAATTGGGAGAAACAAAATATAACATGTTTTGAAAACCTTTTAAGTTGGGCTTACCTCTGCGTCGCGCATCCAATACTTTCCTGCGTGGGAAATGAAAAGCTAAAATGCGGATTCTTTGTATAATTAATATGCGGCGGGTTCGCATAGAACATTTGATGTTGTCCGTACTCTGAAACGTTAGAAGGAGGAATACTATTTGGTGATGGGATTAGATGAGTTGAACGGAAAGGTGCCGCTCGAATGGGTCCTGAAGCAGCAGGTGCTTCTACCACTAACTTTGTCGTTTTCACAACAAATAACTCTATAGTCTTACAAGCAGCAGTAAACATTAACTCAACATCACCATCGTCAGCAATTTTAATTGCCTTAGAACCAGAATCAGTAGGCCAGTTGCATACTAACTCAATATCAAATTGTCTGCATTAATCATTGTTGACTTGAATATTGAGGCTTTTAATTGCTGCAAGTTACACCCTATCAGAACTTTTACAGGTTTGAAAGATCCACCTTCGTATTTCCCACACTTTCTATCATCAATAACCAACTCACCATCAAAGTAGCATAGAATCGCAATAAACTTAGGAGTCATTCTAATTTACAATAACATAAAAGAATATATTACCAAAAGTTATAGATCCAGAAAAACTAAGATTTAGGGTTTTGAAATTCAAACCTAGTGATGAATCAAACGACGGAGAATAGAGTCCAGTTGACGTAAATCTGAAATTGCTGCTAGATCAGAGCTAAAATTAATGATTTGTTTAATTTCGGAATTTGATTTAAGGTATTGGGTTTCTTTTTTTCAATATGTAGAAAGTAAAAATGTGAGGAGGAAGAGACTCTCGGGTGACTGTATATCACGTCAGCGCGTCTTTTCAAATAACGCGTGAAGCGTTATTTGAAATAACGCAAAAGGAAACTGCAAGACTTAGCACACCATTATTTTATATCTGCATTATTTAGGATAACACTTTAAAGCGGTATTCTAAATAACGCATTAAACTGTTCTTCCAAAAATGATTACCGCTAAACATTTGCGTTATTCAGGATAACGCTCGCTAGCATTATTTAAGATAACGCTCCTGTATTCTACAGAGAATCACGGGGTTTAAACTTAAAAACATGTTTGCGTTATCTTGAATAACGCTTTACGCGTTATTTCAAATAACGCTATGTTAAATAACTGTTTTCAGCTGATGTGACATAAACCAGGCTACGGCCGTAATAAGTTTTCAAACAAGGCTAAATGTGTTATAAGTTTATAAAAGGGGGCCAAATCCAAAAAAATTCCTTCTAATTTATAATGTGATTGGACTACATGACAGAGAGTTGAAGGTTAACTCGTGTAGCTGTCCTAGATGCACTTAAACTATTAGTCACCTGCTATTAGCATGCATTAGAGAAGCATTATGGTAAAAGCTTATTGCAATATCATACATTAAGTACACAAAACCTGTTAGAAACCAATCACTAGAAACGCCTAAAAACTGTTTCTATGAACAGCAACGCCTTTAAGCGTCAGCAATACTGATTCAATGATATTGCAAATTGCAACAGCAAAGTTCAGCCACAAACATGCAAGGGAATGCACTGGAACAGTAAATATTCAGAGAAAGAGAAGAAGACTGTACCGAATAATGTCCGAGTCCAGCGAGTGCTGTTCCCTTGAAACGAAATTGCTCCCTCTACGGCGCGTAAGGTTTCCGAGCAATCGTCTCCCAAGGGTGAAACGGAACCGTCTCTGCGATGATGCGCTACACTCGCAGAGCCTTGACGAACGCAAGGTAGTTGTTTGATTTCAGAACAGAGTATCGAGGAGGAAGACAAAGAGCGGAGAATGCAGAATTTAAAAAAACTGTATATTGATTCGAATTCTGTAGGCCTTTATATAGGGTGGAAGAGACACTTTTTCATGAACAGGGGCATCTGTTTGAACTGCAACGGTGACGTCTGTTGGAAAGGTTGCGACCCTTTACCAACAGAAATCACCGTTGGCATTTGCGCGGCTGATTTCAAAAATACGACGTTTTCCGCAGCGCAGCCCATCGGAGGCCCAATTGATCATCAGACCCCAAGAGCCCCAAGGCCCAAGGCCCTTATCTTTGACCCTTTAAATATTAACATGAATTTTTATCATGCCATAGTTCATGCCATTGCCTCTTTCTTCCATCTCCTCTTTCTTTTGTGATAACATATCAAGCCTTAGTATAAGTAGTGGCAAATGTGTTAGTTTTCCCCGATGTGGGACTAAATGAATTTTGCCAAAACCTACTCATTCATTTCCAACAATCCCCCACATGAATGAGTATTATATAATCTGTTCTGCATTTTTGTGTAACATTTATCATATCGGTAAAAGTAGCACAGAGGCCTTGAACTTTTCCTAGTGTTATATCGTTATAACTAACTGGCGAATCAGTAGACTAGACTGTCTTTGAACTGTAAGCCGTTTGTGTAAGTCTATAAAGAAAACACATGATAAATGCTCTTTAACCCCTTGGTTCTCTGTTTGTGTTCGTTTTTGCCATGAACACCGCCTTGGTTTCATGAGTGCTTGAAGAATTCGACCTTACAATTCTTCTTGAAGCGGCGCCTTCGCACTCACATAGGTGATTCTATAAAGAGTATCCCGTAATACTCCACTTGGTTCTTTATAACACCACAGTATAGACATCATTAAAAGTCAAGCTTATCCTATTCTCCGACGGGTAGTGCACTGACTTATCATAGGAATGGTTTGAATTTAACAGTGCCATCAAGTTTATCTTAAACTTAGTTGTCCCATTGAACCTAGATCTTGGGATCTCCAGTCAACTAGGTGGGGTTTCCATTTTAGAAAACTTTTAATTCATAGGTCTTAAACCCATTCCCATCGATAAGGTTTGAACTTTCTCTCTTGGCAAGCCTTTGGTTAGTGGATCCGCTATGTTATCCTTTGACCTTACGTAGTCTATAGTGATAACTCCATTAGAGAGAAGTTGTCTTATGGTTTTATGTCTACGACGAATATGTCGAGACTTACCATTATACAATGTACTATTTGCCCTTCCTATAGCAGATTGACTATCACAATGTATACATATTGGAGGTACCGGTTTTTCCCAGTTTGGAATATCTTCCAAGAAACTCCTAAGCCAATCTGCTTCTTCTGCGGCTTTATCTAGAGCAATGAACTCAGATTCCATTGTTGACCTTGCTATGCAAGTCTGTTTGGATGATTTCCATGAGATTGCTCCATTTCCTAATGTAAACACATATCCACTTGTGGATTTTGTGTCATTTGAGCCAGTTATCCAATTGGCATCACTATATCCTTCTATCACTGAAGGATACTTCTCATATTGTAACACATAGTTTTGTGTATACTTCAAATATCCTAGGACTCTTATTATTGCTTTCCAGTGATGTTTACCAGGATTACTGGTATATCTACTCAGCTTGCTTATAGCGTATGCAATATCAGGCCTAGTGCAATTCATGACATACATGATACTTCCCAGTATGCGAGAATATTCAAGTTGATATATTCCATCACCGGTGTTCTTTACCCAATTTTGGTTCATATCCACTGGTGATTTTGCAATGGTTATATTATACTGCTTGAACCTTTCAAGTAATTTGGCTATGTAATGTGACTGAGATAAGGCATATCCTTGTGGTGTTTTTATAATTTTCACACCCAAGATTACATCAGCCACTCCTAGGTCTTTCATGTCGAATCTAGAGGATAACATATCCTTCGTAGATTTTATTATGGCATTATTATTTCCTAGGATTAGTAAATCATCAACATAAAGACAAACAATGACATATCCAATATCCGTATATTTTATATATACGCATTTATCTGATTCATTTATTTTGAATCCATTTGATAACATAGTTTCATCAAATTTCTCATGCCATTGTTTTGGTGCTTGTTTAAGGCCATAAAGAGATTTTACTAACTTGCACACCTTATTTTCATTTCCTGGGTTTACAAACCCTTCTGGTTGCTGCATATATATTTCCTCTTCCAGTTCACCGTTCAAAAACGCAGTTTTCACATCCATTTGGTGTATTTCCAAATTCAATATAGATGCGATTGCAATAAGCATCCTAATAGATGTTATTCTGGTAACTGGAGAGTATGTATCAAAGTAATCCAGATCTTGCTTTTGTCTGAATCCTTTTATTACAAGTCTTGCTTTATACTTGTCTACTGAGCCGTCAGCCTTTAGTTTCTTCTTAAATATCCATTTATATCCTAGTGGTTTTGATCCTTTAGGGAGATCCACTAGTTCCCATGTATGGTTTTGTAGAATGGATTCTATTTCACTATTGACGGCTTCTTTCCAATAAGGAGCATCCGGAGATGACATTGCTTGTTGGTAAGTTAGAGGTTCATTTTCTATCATATATGCATAGAAATCAGTTCCAAAGGATTTAGAGGTCCTTTTTCGCTTGCTCCTTCTCGGTTCCTCTATCTCAGTTTCATCATTCATTTCTCTTTGATTAGCATTATCCTCGGGAGTATCTGAATCTCTTGGCCTCTTTTGAACACTAGTTTCAATAGAGGTCTTTAGAGGATAAATGTGTTCAAAGAATCTTGCATTTCGAGACTCGATAATGGTGTTTTCATGAATATCATCAATTTCAGATTTATACACCAAAAATCGATATGCACTACTATTATGAGCATATCCAATGAATATGCAATCTATAGTCTTTGGTCCAATTTTGACCTTTTTCGGCTTTGGTATTTCTACTTTGGCAAGACACCCCCACACTTTCA
The DNA here is from genome assembly GCA_030737875.1 of Allium sativum. Lineage (NCBI taxonomy): Eukaryota > Viridiplantae > Streptophyta > Magnoliopsida > Asparagales > Amaryllidaceae > Allium > Allium sativum. The sequence continues at coordinate 10,389,269 of CM060912.1, forward strand.
AGTATTTGTAGGATGGTGGTCTATTTTTCCAAAGTTCATGTGGAGATTTTGATGTTTTCTTTCGTGGTATTTTATTCAAGATGTGATTTGCCGAAAGAATAGCTTCTCCCCAAAAGTTATCTGGCAATCCAGAACTAATTAGTAAGGCATTCATCATTTCTTTAAGAGTTCTGTTTTTCCGTTCGGCTATACCGTTGGATTGAGGTGAATACGGGGCTGTAGTTTGATGTATAATTCCGTGCTCAGCACAAAATTCCTCAAACGGAGACTCGTATTCTCCTCCTCTATCACTTCTTAAAGATTTTATTTTCTTATTGAGTTGATTCTCAACTTCAGCCTTATACTGTTTAAACATGTCGATTGCTTCGTCCTTACTTCTAAGGAGATATACATGACAATATCTAGTACAATCATCAATGAAAGTGATAAAGTACCTCTTTCCACCTCTAGTTTGACACATTTTCAAATCGCATACATCAGTATGTATTAATTCTAGAGGTTCGGTCTCTCGTTCAACGTGATGAAACGAGGTTCTAGTCATTTTTGCTTCTGCACAAACTTGACATTTATAGTTGGAATCTATATTGCATTTTGGTATGAATTCTAGATTAATTAATTTTCGCAATGTATCAAAATTTACATGCCCTAATCTAGAATGCCATATATTAGAAGAGTCAACAATATAAGCAGAAGATTCCCTTTTATTCATATCATTGTTCGGTACAACGGTGGTTACATTTGCTTTAAACAAGCCATCACACACATATCCTCTTCCAACAAACACTCCGTTCTTTGATATTACAAACTTATCAGCAACAAATGTTAGTTTGAAACCATGCTTGCTGAGCAACGATCCTGAAATCAGGTTCTTGCGGATTTCTGGAACGTGGAGAACATCATTCAATTTTAGTTCCTTTCCAGAAGTTAACTTCAGTACAATCTTTCCCTTGCCTTCAACCTTTGATGCGGACGAGTTACCCATGAATAGTTGCTCGTTATCAGTGGCGGGCTTGTAGGTTGTAAACATCCACTTGTTGGCACATATATGACGAGTGGCTCCTGTGTCTAGAAACCACTCCTTGTTGTTGCCAACAAGGTTGCATTCAGAAACAACTGCACACAAATCCATATCTGTGACATCCTCTGAATTTCCTGCCATATTTGCTTCAGGTTTCTTCTTTTTGGGCGCACGACACACAGCTGCTTTGTGGCCTTTCTTCCCACAATTATGGCAAGATCCTTGAAACTTCTTTTGTTTCTTTGCATTAGGATTCTGCTCGCGCTTTCTTTTATTTGTCTTTTCATCCTCAACCACGTTGGCTTTTGCCTGCAATGAACTGGTGGCCTTTTTCTCTGATTTTCTGTTGTCTTCTTCGATTCGCAGACGAACAATCAGATCCTCCATGGTCATTTCCTTGCGCTTATGCTTTAAATAGTTTTTGAAATCCTTCCATGACGGTGGCAACTTTTCGATAGCGGCAGCCACTTGGAATGACTCGCTTAACACCATCTTTTCATCGTGAATTTCATGAATGATAACCTGGAGTTCTTGAATCTGACTGACGACTGTTTTGGAATCGACCATTTTGAAGTCAAGAAACTTTCCGACAATGAATTTCTTCATTCCGGCATCTTCAGTCTTGTACTTCTTTTCAAGTGATAACCAGAGAACCTTTGCAGTCTCAACGGTACAATATACATTATATAAACTGTTATCTAATCCGTTGAGAATGTAATTCTTACAGATGAAGTCAGAATTCTTCCATGCAGTAAAAGCCTCAACTTTGGTGGCGTCTGGCTCTAATTCTTCAACAAACGGTGGATCCTCCGTAATGTATTTGGCCAGGCCCAAGGTTGTTAGGTAGAAAAGCATCTTCTGTTGCCAGCGTTTGAAATCCTGGCCATTAAACTTCTCCGGTCTCTCGCCATGCGAATATGGGACAGTTGGTGGAACCAGAGGCGGAGCCGGCGGCACATTCAGTGTCGGCACAGATTTGCTGTTGCTGTTTTGCGACATTGTCGTCTGCAATGAAAGCAACTATTAGAAAATTTCGTTTCAAGAATGTTAGAAACCAATCACTAGAAACGCCTAAAAACTGTTTCTATGAACAGCAACGCCTTTAAGCGTCAGCAATACTGATTCAATGATATTGCAAATTGCAACAGCAAAGTTCAGCCACAAACATGCAAGGGAATGCACTGGAACAGTAAATATTCAGAGAAAGAGAAGAAGACTGTACCGAATAATGTCCGAGTCCAGCGAGTGTTGTTCCCTTGAAACGAAATTGCTCCCTCTACGGCGCGTAAGGTTTCCGAGCAATCGTCTCCCAAGGGTGAAACGGAACCGTCTCTGCGATGATGCGCTACACTCGCAGAGCCTTGACGAACGCAAGGTAGTTGTTTGATTTCAGAACAGAGTATCGAGGAGGAAGACAAAGAGCGGAGAAAGCAGAATTTAAAAAAACTGTATATTGATTCGAATTCTGTAGGCCTTTATATAGGGTGGAAGAGACACTTTTTCATGAACAGGGGCATCTGTTTGAACTGCAACGGTGACGTCTGTTGGAAAGGTTGCGACCCTTTACCAACAGAAATCACCGTTGGCATTTGCGCGGCTGATTTCAAAAATACGACGTTTTCCGCAGCGCAGCCCATCGGAGGCCCAATTGATCATCAGACCCCAAGAGCCCCAAGGCCCAAGGCCCTTATCTTTGACCCTTTAAATATTAACATGAATTTTTATCATGCCATAGTTCATGCCATTGCCTCTTTCTTCCATCTCCTCTTTCTTTTGTGATAACATATCAAGCCTTAGTATAAGTAGTGGCAAATGTGTTAGTTTTCCCCGATGTGGGACTAAATGAATTTTGCCAAAACCTACTCATTCATTTCCAACAATCCCCCACATGAATGAGTATTATATAATCTGTTCTGCATTTTTGTGTAACATTTATCATATCGGTAAAAGTAGCACAGAGGCCTTGAACTTTTCCTAGTGTTATATCGTTATAACTAACTGGCGAATCAGTAGACTAGACTGTCTTTGAACTGTAAGCCGTTTGTGTAAGTCTATAAAGAAAACACATGATAAATGCTCTTTAACCCCTTGGTTCTCTGTTTGTGTTCGTTTTTGCCATGAACACCGCCTTGGTTTCATGAGTGCTTGAAGAATTCGACCTTACAATTCTTCTTGAAGCGGCGCCTTCGCACTCACATAGGTGATTCTATAAAGAGTATCCCGTAATACTCCACTTGGTTCTTTATAACACCACAGTATAGACATCATTAAAAGTCAAGCTTATCCTATTCTCCGACGGGTAGTGCACTGACTTATCATAGGAATGGTTTGAATTTAACAGTGCCATCAAGTTTATCTTAAACTTAGTTGTCCCATTGAACCTAGATCTTGGGATCTCCAGTCAACTAGGTGGGGTTTCCATTTTAGAAAACTTTTAATTCATAGGTCTTAAACCCATTCCCATCGATAAGGTTTGAACTTTCTCTCTTGGCAAGCCTTTGGTTAGTGGATCCGCTATGTTATCCTTTGACCTTACGTAGTCTATAGTGATAACTCCATTAGAGAGAAGTTGTCTTATGGTTTTATGTCTACGACGAATATGTCGAGACTTACCATTATACAATGTACTATTTGCCCTTCCTATAGCAGATTGACTATCACAATGTATACATATTGGAGGTACCGGTTTTTCCCAGTTTGGAATATCTTCCAAGAAACTCCTAAGCCAATCTGCTTCTTCTGCGGCTTTATCTAGAGCAATGAACTCAGATTCCATTGTTGACCTTGCTATGCAAGTCTGTTTGGATGATTTCCATGAGATTGCTCCATTTCCTAATGTAAACACATATCCACTTGTGGATTTTGTGTCATTTGAGCCAGTTATCCAATTGGCATCACTATATCCTTCTATCACTGAAGGATACTTCTCATATTGTAACACATAGTTTTGTGTATACTTCAAATATCCTAGGACTCTTATTATTGCTTTCCAGTGATGTTTACCAGGATTACTGGTATATCTACTCAGCTTGCTTATAGCGTATGCAATATCAGGCCTAGTGCAATTCATGACATACATGATACTTCCCAGTATGCGAGAATATTCAAGTTGATATATTCCATCACCGGTGTTCTTTACCCAATTTTGGTTCATATCCACTGGTGATTTTGCAATGGTTATATTATACTGCTTGAACCTTTCAAGTAATTTGGCTATGTAATGTGACTGAGATAAGGCATATCCTTGTGGTGTTTTTATAATTTTCACACCCAAGATTACATCAGCCACTCCTAGGTCTTTCATGTCGAATCTAGAGGATAACATATCCTTCGTAGATTTTATTATGGCATTATTATTTCCTAGGATTAGTAAATCATCAACATAAAGACAAACAATGACATATCCAATATCCGTATATTTTATATATACGCATTTATCTGATTCATTTATTTTGAATCCATTTGATAACATAGTTTCATCAAATTTCTCATGCCATTGTTTTGGTGCTTGTTTAAGGCCATAAAGAGATTTTACTAACTTGCACACCTTATTTTCATTTCCTGGGTTTACAAACCCTTCTGGTTGCTGCATATATATTTCCTCTTCCAGTTCACCGTTCAAAAACGCAGTTTTCACATCCATTTGGTGTATTTCCAAATTCAATATAGATGCGATTGCAATAAGCATCCTAATAGATGTTATTCTGGTAACTGGAGAGTATGTATCAAAGTAATCCAGATCTTGCTTTTGTCTGAATCCTTTTATTACAAGTCTTGCTTTATACTTGTCTACTGAGCCGTCAGCCTTTAGTTTCTTCTTAAATATCCATTTATATCCTAGTGGTTTTGATCCTTTAGGGAGATCCACTAGTTCCCATGTATGGTTTTGTAGAATGGATTCTATTTCACTATTGACGGCTTCTTTCCAATAAGGAGCATCCGGAGATGACATTGCTTGTTGGTAAGTTAGAGGTTCATTTTCTATCATATATGCATAGAAATCAGTTCCAAAGGATTTAGAGGTCCTTTTTCGCTTGCTCCTTCTCGGTTCCTCTATCTCAGTTTCATCATTCATTTCTCTTTGATTAGCATTATCCTCGGGAGTATCTGAATCTCTTGGCCTCTTTTGAACACTAGTTTCAATAGAGGTCTTTAGAGGATAAATGTGTTCAAAGAATCTTGCATTTCGAGACTCGATAATGGTGTTTTCATGAATATCATCAATTTCAGATTTATACACCAAAAATCGATATGCACTACTATTATGAGCATATCCAATGAATATGCAATCTATAGTCTTTGGTCCAATTTTGACCTTTTTCGGCTTTGGTATTTCTACTTTGGCAAGACACCCCCACACTTTCAAGTATTTGTAGGATGGTGGTCTATTTTTCCAAAGTTCATGTGGAGATTTTGATGTTTTCTTTCGTGGTATTTTATTCAAGATGTGATTTGCCGAAAGAATAGCTTCTCCCCAAAAGTTATCTGGCAATCCAGAACTAATTAGTAAGGCATTCATCATTTCTTTAAGAGTTCTGTTTTTCCGTTCGGCTATACCGTTGGATTGAGGTGAATACGGGGCTGTAGTTTGATGTATAATTCCGTGCTCAGCACAAAATTCCTCAAACGGAGACTCGTATTCTCCTCCTCTATCACTTCTTAAAGATTTTATTTTCTTATTGAGTTGATTCTCAACTTCAGCCTTATACTGTTTAAACATGTCGATTGCTTCGTCCTTACTTCTAAGGAGATATACATGACAATATCTAGTACAATCATCAATGAAAGTGATAAAGTACCTCTTTCCACCTCTAGTTTGACACATTTTCAAATCGCATACATCAGTATGTATTAATTCTAGAGGTTCGGTCTCTCGTTCAACGTGATGAAACGAGGTTCTAGTCATTTTTGCTTCTGCACAAACTTGACATTTATAGTTGGAATCTATATTGCATTTTGGTATGAATTCTAGATTAATTAATTTTCGCAATGTATCAAAATTTACATGCCCTAATCTAGAATGCCATATATTAGAAGAGTCAACAATATAAGCAGAAGATTCCCTTTTATTCATATCATTGTTCGGTACAACGGTGGTTACATTTGCTTTAAACAAGCCATCACACACATATCCTCTTCCAACAAACACTCCGTTCTTTGATATTACAAACTTATCAGCAACAAATGTTAGTTTGAAACCATGCTTGCTGAGCAACGATCCTGAAATCAGGTTCTTGCGGATTTCTGGAACGTGGAGAACATCATTCAATTTTAGTTCCTTTCCAGAAGTTAACTTCAGTACAATCTTTCCCTTGCCTTCAACCTTTGATGCGGACGAGTTACCCATGAATAGTTGCTCGTTATCAGTGGCGGGCTTGTAGGTTGTAAACATCCACTTGTTGGCACATATATGACGAGTGGCTCCTGTGTCTAGAAACCACTCCTTGTTGTTGCCAACAAGGTTGCATTCAGAAACAACTGCACACAAATCCATATCTGTGACATCCTCTGAATTTCCTGCCATATTTGCTTCAGGTTTCTTCTTTTTGGGTGCACGACACACAGCTGCTTTGTGGCCTTTCTTCCCACAATTATGGCAAGATCCTTGAAACTTCTTTTGTTTCTTTGCATTAGGATTCTGCTCGCGCTTTCTTTTATTTGTCTTTTCATCCTCAACCACGTTGGCTTTTGCCTGCAATGAACTGGTGGCCTTTTTCTCTGATTTTCTGTTGTCTTCTTCGATTCGCAGACGAACAATCAGATCCTCCATGGTCATTTCCTTGCGCTTATGCTTTAAATAGTTTTTGAAATCCTTCCATGACGGTGGCAACTTTTCGATAGCGGCAGCCACTTGGAATGACTCGCTTAACACCATCTTTTCATCGTGAATTTCATGAATGATAACCTGGAGTTCTTGAATCTGACTGACGACTGTTTTGGAATCGACCATTTTGAAGTCAAGAAACTTTCCGACAATGAATTTCTTCATTCCGGCATCTTCAGTCTTGTACTTCTTTTCAAGTGATAACCAGAGAACCTTTGCAGTCTCAACGGTACAATATACATTATATAAACTGTTATCTAATCCGTTGAGAATGTAATTCTTACAGATGAAGTCAGAATTCTTCCATGCAGTAAAAGCCTCAACTTTGGTGGCGTCTGGCTCTAATTCTTCAACAAACGGTGGATCCTCCGTAATGTATTTGGCCAGGCCCAAGGTTGTTAGGTAGAAAAGCATCTTCTGTTGCCAGCGTTTGAAATCCTGGCCATTAAACTTCTCCGGTCTCTCGCCATGCGAATATGGGACAGTTGGTGGAACCAGAGGCGGAGCCGGCGGCACATTCAGTGTCGGCACAGATTTGCTGTTGCTGTTTTGCGACATTGTCGTCTGCAATGAAAGCAACTATTAGAAAATTTCGTTTCAAGAATGTTAGAAACCAATCACTAGAAACGCCTAAAAACTGTTTCTATGAACAGCAACGCCTTTAAGCGTCAGCAATACTGATTCAATGATATTGCAAATTGCAACAGCAAAGTTCAGCCACAAACATGCAAGGGAATGCACTGGAACAGTAAATATTCAGAGAAAGAGAAGAAGACTGTACCGAATAATGTCCGAGTCCAGCGAGTGCTGTTCCCTTGAAACGAAATTGCTCCCTCTACGGCGCGTAAGGTTTCCGAGCAATCGTCTCCCAAGGGTGAAACGGAACCGTCTCTGCGATGATGCGCTACACTCGCAGAGCCTTGACGAACGCAAGGTAGTTGTTTGATTTCAGAACAGAGTATCGAGGAGGAAGACAAAGAGCGGAGAAAGCAGAATTTAAAAAAACTGTATATTGATTCGAATTCTGTAGGCCTTTATATAGGGTGGAAGAGACACTTTTTCATGAACAGGGGCATCTGTTTGAACTGCAACGGTGACGTCTGTTGGAAAGGTTGCGACCCTTTACCAACAGAAATCACCGTTGGCATTTGCGCGGCTGATTTCAAAAATACGACGTTTTCCGCAGCGCAGCCCATCGGAGGCCCAATTGATCATCAGACCCCAAGAGCCCCAAGGCCCAAGGCCCTTATCTTTGACCCTTTAAATATTAACATGAATTTTTATCATGCCATAGTTCATGCCATTGCCTCTTTCTTCCATCTCCTCTTTCTTTTGTGATAACATATCAAGCCTTAGTATAAGTAGTGGCAAATGTGTTAGTTTTCCCCGATGTGGGACTAAATGAATTTTGCCAAAACCTACTCATTCATTTCCAACAATCCCCCACATGAATGAGTATTATATAATCTGTTCTGCATTTTTGTGTAACATTTATCATATCGGTAAAAGTAGCACAGAGGCCTTGAACTTTTCCTAGTGTTATATCGTTATAACTAACTGGTGAATCAGTAGACTAGACTGTCTTTGAACTGTAAGCCGTTTGTGTAAGTCTATAAAGAAAACACATGATAAATGCTCTTTAACCACTTGGTTCTCTGTTTGTGTTCGTTTTTGCCATGAACACCGCCTTGGTTTCATGAGTGCTTGAAGAATTCGACCTTACAATTCTTCTTGAAGCGGCGCCTTCGCACTCACATAGGTGATTCTATAAAGAGTATCCCGTAATACTCCACTTGGTTCTTTATAACACCACAGTATAGACATCATTAAAAGTCAAGCTTATCCTATTCTCCGACGGGTAGTGCACTGACTTATCATAGGAATGGTTTGAATTTAACAGTGCCATCAAGTTTATCTTAAACTTAGTTGTCCCATTGAACCTAGATCTTGGGATCTCCAGTCAACTAGGTGGGGTTTCCATTTTAGAAAACTTTTAATTCATAGGTCTTAAACCCATTCCCATCGATAAGGTTTGAACTTTCTCTCTTGGCAAGCCTTTGGTTAGTGGATCCGCTATGTTATCCTTTGACCTTACGTAGTCTATAGTGATAACTCCATTAGAGAGAAGTTGTCTTATGGTTTTATGTCTACGACGAATATGTCGAGACTTACCATTATACAATGTACTATTTGCCCTTCCTATAGCAGATTGACTATCACAATGTATACATATTGGAGGTACCGGTTTTTCCCAGTTTGGAATATCTTCCAAGAAACTCCTAAGCCAATCTGCTTCTTCTGCGGCTTTATCTAGAGCAATGAACTCAGATTCCATTGTTGACCTTGCTATGCAAGTCTGTTTGGATGATTTCCATGAGATTGCTCCATTTCCTAATGTAAACACATATCCACTTGTGGATTTTGTGTCATTTGAGCCAGTTATCCAATTGGCATCACTATATCCTTCTATCACTGAAGGATACTTCTCATATTGTAACACATAGTTTTGTGTATACTTCAAATATCCTAGGACTCTTATTATTGCTTTCCAGTGATGTTTACCAGGATTACTGGTATATCTACTCAGCTTGCTTATAGCGTATGCAATATCAGGCCTAGTGCAATTCATGACATACATGATACTTCCCAGTATGCGAGAATATTCAAGTTGATATATTCCATCACCGGTGTTCTTTACCCAATTTTGGTTCATATCCACTGGTGATTTTGCAATGGTTATATTATACTGCTTGAACCTTTCAAGTAATTTGGCTATGTAATGTGACTGAGATAAGGCATATCCTTGTGGTGTTTTTATAATTTTCACACCCAAGATTACATCAGCCACTCCTAGGTCTTTCATGTCGAATCTAGAGGATAACATATCCTTCGTAGATTTTATTATGGCATTATTATTTCCTAGGATTAGTAAATCATCAACATAAAGACAAACAATGACATATCCAATATCCGTATATTTTATATATACGCATTTATCTGATTCATTTATTTTGAATCCATTTGATAACATAGTTTCATCAAATTTCTCATGCCATTGTTTTGGTGCTTGTTTAAGGCCATAAAGAGATTTTACTAACTTGCACACCTTATTTTCATTTCCTGGGTTTACAAACCCTTCTGGTTGCTGCATATATATTTCCTCTTCCAGTTCACCGTTCAAAAACGCAGTTTTCACATCCATTTGGTGTATTTCCAAATTCAATATAGATGCGATTGCAATAAGCATCCTAATAGATGTTATTCTGGTAACTGGAGAGTATGTATCAAAGTAATCCAGATCTTGCTTTTGTCTGAATCCTTTTATTACAAGTCTTGCTTTATACTTGTCTACTGAGCCGTCAGCCTTTAGTTTCTTCTTAAATATCCATTTATATCCTAGTGGTTTTGATCCTTTAGGGAGATCCACTAGTTCCCATGTATGGTTTTGTAGAATGGATTCTATTTCACTATTGACGGCTTCTTTCCAATAAGGAGCATCCGGAGATGACATTGCTTGTTGGTAAGTTAGAGGTTCATTTTCTATCATATATGCATAGAAATCAGTTCCAAAGGATTTAGAGGTCCTTTTTCGCTTGCTCCTTCTCGGTTCCTCTATCTCAGTTTCATCATTCATTTCTCTTTGATTAGCATTATCCTCGGGAGTATCTGAATCTCTTGGCCTCTTTTGAACACTAGTTTCAATAGAGGTCTTTAGAGGATAAATGTGTTCAAAGAATCTTGCATTTCGAGACTCGATAATGGTGTTTTCATGAATATCATCAATTTCAGATTTATACACCAAAAATCGATATGCACTACTATTATGAGCATATCCAATGAATATGCAATCTATAGTCTTTGGTCCAATTTTGACCTTTTTCGGCTTTGGTATTTCTACTTTGGCAAGACACCCCCACACTTTCAAGTATTTGTAGGATGGTGGTCTATTTTTCCAAAGTTCATGTGGAGATTTTGATGTTTTCCTTCGTGGTATTTTATTCAAGATGTGATTTGCCGAAAGAATAGCTTCTCCCCAAAAGTTATCTGGCAATCCAGAACTAATTAGTAAGGCATTCATCATTTCTTTAAGAGTTCTGTTTTTCCGTTCGGCTATACCGTTGGATTGAGGTGAATACGGGGCTGTAGTTTGATGTATAATTCCGTGCTCAGCACAAAATTCCTCAAACGGAGACTCGTATTCTCCTCCTCTATCACTTCTTAAAGATTTTATTTTCTTATTGAGTTGATTCTCAACTTCAGCCTTATACTGTTTAAACATGTCGATTGCTTCGTCCTTACTTCTAAGGAGATATACATGACAATATCTAGTACAATCATCAATGAAAGTGATAAAGTACCTCTTTCCACCTCTAGTTTGACACATTTTCAAATCGCATACATCAGTATGTATTAATTCTAGAGGTTCGGTCTCTCGTTCAACGTGATGAAACGAGGTTCTAGTCATTTTTGCTTCTGCACAAACTTGACATTTATAGTTGGAATCTATATTGCATTTTGGTATGAATTCTAGATTAATTAATTTTCGCAATGTATCAAAATTTACATGCCCTAATCTAGAATGCCATATATTAGAAGAGTCAACAATATAAGCAGAAGATTCCCTTTTATTCATATCATTGTTCGGTACAACGGTGGTTACATTTGCTTTAAACAAGCCATCACACACATATCCTCTTCCAACAAACACTCCGTTCTTTGATATTACAAACTTATCAACAACAAATGTTAGTTTGAAACCATGCTTGCTGAGCAACGATCCTGAAATCAGGTTCTTGCGGATTTCTGGAACGTGGAGAACATCATTCAATTTTAGTTCCTTTCCAGAAGTTAACTTCAGTACAATCTTTCCCTTGCCTTCAACCTTTGATGCGGACGAGTTACCCATGAATAGTTGCTCGTTATCAGTGGCGGGCTTGTAGGTTGTAAACATCCACTTGTTGGCACATATATGACGAGTGGCTCCTGTGTCTAGAAACCACTCCTTGTTGTTGCCAACAAGGTTGCATTCAGAAACAACTGCACACAAATCCATATCTGTGACATCCTCTGAATTTCCTGCCATATTTGCTTCAGGTTTCTTCTTTTTGGGCGCACGACACACAGCTGCTTTGTGGCCTTTCTTCCCACAATTATGGCAAGATCCTTGAAACTTCTTTTGTTTCTTTGCATTAGGATTCTGCTCGCGCTTTCTTTTATTTGTCTTTTCATCCTCAACCACGTTGGCTTTTGCCTGCAATGAACTGGTGGCCTTTTTCTCTGATTTTCTGTTGTCTTCTTCGATTCGCAGACGAACAATCAGATCCTCCATGGTCATTTCCTTGCGCTTATGCTTTAAATAGTTTTTGAAATCCTTCCATGACGGTGGCAACTTTTCGATAGCGGCAGCCACTTGGAATGACTCGCTTAACACCATCTTTTCATCGTGAATTTCATGAATGATAACCTGGAGTTCTTGAATCTGACTGACGACTGTTTTGGAATCGACCATTTTGAAGTCAAGAAACTTTCCGACAATGAATTTCTTCATTCCGGCATCTTCAGTCTTGTACTTCTTTTCAAGTGATAACCAGAGAACCTTTGCAGTCTCAACGGTACAATATACATTATATAAACTGTTATCTAATCCGTTGAGAATGTAATTCTTACAGATGAAGTCAGAATTCTTCCATGCAGTAAAAGCCTCAACTTTGGTGGCGTCTGGCTCTAATTCTTCAACAAACGGTGGATCCTCCGTAATGTATTTGGCCAGGCCCAAGGTTGTTAGGTAGAAAAGCATCTTCTGTTGCCAGCGTTTGAAATCCTGGCCATTAAACTTCTCCGGTCTCTCGCCATGCGAATATGGGACAGTTGGTGGAACCAGAGGCGGAGCCGGCGGCACATTCAGTGTCGGCACAGATTTGCTGTTGCTGTTTTGCGACATTGTCGTCTGCAATGAAAGCAACTATTAGAAAATTTCGTTTCAAGAATGTTAGAAACCAATCACTAGAAACGCCTAAAAACTGTTTCTATGAACAGCAACGCCTTTAAGCGTCAGCAATACTGATTCAATGATATTGCAAATTGCAACAGCAAAGTTCAGCCACAAACATGCAAGGGAATGCACTGGAACAGTAAATATTCAGAGAAAGAGAAGAAGACTGTACCGAATAATGTCCGAGTCCAGCGAGTGCTGTTCCCTTGAAACGAAATTGCTCCCTCTACGGCGCGTAAGGTTTCCGAGCAATCGTCTCCCAAGGGTGAAACGGAACCGTCTCTGCGATGATGCGCTACACTCGCAGAGCCTTGACGAACGCAAGGTAGTTGTTTGATTTCAGAACAGAGTATCGAGGAGGAAGACAAAGAGCGGAGAAAGCAGAATTTAAAAAAACTGTATATTGATTCGAATTCTGTAGGCCTTTATATAGGGTGGAAGAGACACTTTTTCATGAACAGGGGCATCTGTTTGAACTGCAACGGTGACGTCTGTTGGAAAGGTTGCGACCCTTTACCAACAGAAATCACCGTTGGCATTTGCGCGGCTGATTTCAAAAATACGACGTTTTCCGCAGCGCAGCCCATCGGAGGCCCAATTGATCATCAGACCCCAAGAGCCCCAAGGCCCAAGGCCCTTATCTTTGACCCTTTAAATATTAACATGAATTTTTATCATGCCATAGTTCATGCCATTGCCTCTTTCTTCCATCTCCTCTTTCTTTTGTGATAACATATCAAGCCTTAGTATAAGTAGTGGCAAATGTGTTAGTTTTCCCCGATGTGGGACTAAATGAATTTTGCCAAAACCTACTCATTCATTTCCAACAATCCCCCACATGAATGAGTATTATATAATCTGTTCTGCATTTTTGTGTAACATTTATCATATCGGTAAAAGTAGCACAGAGGCCTTGAACTTTTCCTAGTGTTATATCGTTATAACTAACTGGTGAATCAGTAGACTAGACTGTCTTTGAACTGTAAGCCGTTTGTGTAAGTCTATAAAGAAAACACATGATAAATGCTCTTTAACCACTTGGTTCTCTGTTTGTGTTCGTTTTTGCCATGAACACCGCCTTGGTTTCATGAGTGCTTGAAGAATTCGACCTTACAATTCTTCTTGAAGCGGCGCCTTCGCACTCACATAGGTGATTCTATAAAGAGTATCCCGTAATACTCCACTTGGTTCTTTATAACACCACAGTATAGACATCATTAAAAGTCAAGCTTATCCTATTCTCCGACGGGTAGTGCACTGACTTATCATAGGAATGGTTTGAATTTAACAGTGCCATCAAGTTTATCTTAAACTTAGTTGTCCCATTGAACCTAGATCTTGGGATCTCCAGTCAACTAGGTGGGGTTTCCATTTTAGAAAACTTTTAATTCATAGGTCTTAAACCCATTCCCATCGATAAGGTTTGAACTTTCTCTCTTGGCAAGCCTTTGGTTAGTGGATCCGCTATGTTATCCTTTGACCTTACGTAGTCTATAGTGATAACTCCATTAGAGAGAAGTTGTCTTATGGTTTTATGTCTACGACGAATATGTCGAGACTTACCATTATACAATGTACTATTTGCCCTTCCTATAGCAGATTGACTATCACAATGTATACATATTGGAGGTACCGGTTTTTCCCAGTTTGGAATATCTTCCAAGAAACTCCTAAGCCAATCTGCTTCTTCTGCGGCTTTATCTAGAGCAATGAACTCAGATTCCATTGTTGACCTTGCTATGCAAGTCTGTTTGGATGATTTCCATGAGATTGCTCCATTTCCTAATGTAAACACATATCCACTTGTGGATTTTGTGTCATTTGAGCCAGTTATCCAATTGGCATCACTATATCCTTCTATCACTGAAGGATACTTCTCATATTGTAACACATAGTTTTGTGTATACTTCAAATATCCTAGGACTCTTATTATTGCTTTCCAGTGATGTTTACCAGGATTACTGGTATATCTACTCAGCTTGCTTATAGCGTATGCAATATCAGGCCTAGTGCAATTCATGACATACATGATACTTCCCAGTATGCGAGAATATTCAAGTTGATATATTCCATCACCGGTGTTCTTTACCCAATTTTGGTTCATATCCACTGGTGATTTTGCAATGGTTATATTATACTGCTTGAACCTTTCAAGTAATTTGGCTATGTAATGTGACTGAGATAAGGCATATCCTTGTGGTGTTTTTATAATTTTCACACCCAAGATTACATCAGCCACTCCTAGGTCTTTCATGTCGAATCTAGAGGATAACATATCCTTCGTAGATTTTATTATGGCATTATTATTTCCTAGGATTAGTAAATCATCAACATAAAGACAAACAATGACATATCCAATATCCATATATTTTATATATACGCATTTATCTGATTCATTTATTTTGAATCCATTTGATAACATAGTTTCATCAAATTTCTCATGCCATTGTTTTGGTGCTTGTTTAAGGCCATAAAGAGATTTTACTAACTTGCACACCTTATTTTCATTTCCTGGGTTTACAAACCCTTCTGGTTGCTGCATATATATTTCCTCTTCCAGTTCACCGTTCAAAAACGCAGTTTTCACATCCATTTGGTGTATTTCCAAATTCAATATAGATGCGATTGCAATAAGCATCCTAATAGATGTTATTCTGGTAACTGGAGAGTATGTATCAAAGTAATCCAGATCTTGCTTTTGTCTGAATCCTTTTATTACAAGTCTTGCTTTATACTTGTCTACTGAGCCGTCAGCCTTTAGTTTCTTCTTAAATATCCATTTATATCCTAGTGGTTTTGATCCTTTAGGGAGATCCACTAGTTCCCATGTATGGTTTTGTAGAATGGATTCTATTTCACTATTGACGGCTTCTTTCCAATAAGGAGCATCCGGAGATGACATTGCTTGTTGGTAAGTTAGAGGTTCATTTTCTATCATATATGCATAGAAATCAGTTCCAAAGGATTTAGAGGTCCTTTTTCGCTTGCTCCTTCTCGGTTCCTCTATCTCAGTTTCATCATTCATTTCTCTTTGATTAGCATTATCCTCGGGAGTATCTGAATCTCTTGGCCTCTTTTGAACACTAGTTTCAATAGAGGTCTTTAGAGGATAAATGTGTTCAAAGAATCTTGCATTTCGAGACTCGATAATGGTGTTTTCATGAATATCATCAATTTCAGATTTATACACCAAAAATCGATATGCACTACTATTATGAGCATATCCAATGAATATGCAATCTATAGTCTTTGGTCCAATTTTGACCTTTTTCGGCTTTGGTATTTCTACTTTGGCAAGACACCCCCACACTTTCAAGTATTTGTAGGATGGTGGTCTATTTTTCCAAAGTTCATGTGGAGATTTTGATGTTTTCTTTCGTGGTATTTTATTCAAGATGTGATTTGCCGAAAGAATAGCTTCTCCCCAAAAGTTATCTGGCAATCCAGAACTAATTAGTAAGGCATTCATCATTTCTTTAAGAGTTCTGTTTTTCCGTTCGGCTATACCGTTGGATTGAGGTGAATACGGGGCTGTAGTTTGATGTATAATTCCGTGCTCAGCACAAAATTCCTCAAACGGAGACTCGTATTCTCCTCCTCTATCACTTCTTAAAGATTTTATTTTCTTATTGAGTTGATTCTCAACTTCAGCCTTATACTGTTTAAACATGTCGATTGCTTCGTCCTTACTTCTAAGGAGATATACATGACAATATCTAGTACAATCATCAATGAAAGTGATAAAGTACCTCTTTCCACCTCTAGTTTGACACATTTTCAAATCGCATACATCAGTATGTATTAATTCTAGAGGTTCGGTCTCTCGTTCAACGTGATGAAACGAGGTTCTAGTCATTTTTGCTTCTGCACAAACTTGACATTTATAGTTGGAATCTATATTGCATTTTGGTATGAATTCTAGATTAATTAATTTTCGCAATGTATCAAAATTTACATGCCCTAATCTAGAATGCCATATATTAGAAGAGTCAACAATATAAGCAGAAGATTCCCTTTTATTCATATCATTGTTCGGTACAACGGTGGTTACATTTGCTTTAAACAAGCCATCACACACATATCCTCTTCCAACAAACACTCCGTTCTTTGATATTACAAACTTATCAACAACAAATGTTAGTTTGAAACCATGCTTGCTGAGCAACGATCCTGAAATCAGGTTCTTGCGGATTTCTGGAACGTGGAGAACATCATTCAATTTTAGTTCCTTTCCAGAAGTTAACTTCAGTACAATCTTTCCCTTGCCTTCAACCTTTGATGCGGACGAGTTACCCATGAATAGTTGCTCGTTATCAGTGGCGGGCTTGTAGGTTGTAAACATCCACTTGTTGGCACATATATGACGAGTGGCTCCTGTGTCTAGAAACCACTCCTTGTTGTTGCCAACAAGGTTGCATTCAGAAACAACTGCACACAAATCCATATCTGTGACATCCTCTGAATTTCCTGCCATATTTGCTTCAGGTTTCTTCTTTTTGGGCGCACGACACACAGCTGCTTTGTGGCCTTTCTTCCCACAATTATGGCAAGATCCTTGAAACTTCTTTTGTTTCTTTGCATTAGGATTCTGCTCGCGCTTTCTTTTATTTGTCTTTTCATCCTCAACCACGTTGGCTTTTGCCTGCAATGAACTGGTGGCCTTTTTCTCTGATTTTCTGTTGTCTTCTTCGATTCGCAGACGAACAATCAGATCCTCCATGGTCATTTCCTTGCGCTTATGCTTTAAATAGTTTTTGAAATCCTTCCATGACGGTGGCAACTTTTCGATAGCGGCAGCCACTTGGAATGACTCGCTTAACACCATCTTTTCATCGTGAATTTCATGAATGATAACCTGGAGTTCTTGAATCTGACTGACGACTGTTTTGGAATCGACCATTTTGAAGTCAAGAAACTTTCCGACAATGAATTTCTTCATTCCGGCATCTTCAGTCTTGTACTTCTTTTCAAGTGATAACCAGAGAACCTTTGCAGTCTCAACGGTACAATATACATTATATAAACTGTTATCTAATCCGTTGAGAATGTAATTCTTACAGATGAAGTCAGAATTCTTCCATGCAGTAAAAGCCTCAACTTTGGTGGCGTCTGGCTCTAATTCTTCAACAAACGGTGGATCCTCCGTAATGTATTTGGCCAGGCCCAAGGTTGTTAGGTAGAAAAGCATCTTCTGTTGCCAGCGTTTGAAATCCTGGCCATTAAACTTCTCCGGTCTCTCGCCATGCGAATATGGGACAGTTGGTGGAACCAGAGGCGGAGCCGGCGGCACATTCAGTGTCGGCACAGATTTGCTGTTGCTGTTTTGCGACATTGTCGTCTGCAATGAAAGCAACTATTAGAAAATTTCGTTTCAAGAATGTTAGAAACCAATCACTAGAAACGCCTAAAAACTGT
Source organism: Allium sativum (assembly GCA_030737875.1). NCBI lineage: Eukaryota > Viridiplantae > Streptophyta > Magnoliopsida > Asparagales > Amaryllidaceae > Allium > Allium sativum. Next base: position 10,407,518 of record CM060912.1, read on the forward strand.
TTCTATGAACAGCAACGCCTTTAAGCGTCAGCAATACTGATTCAATGATATTGCAAATTGCAACAGCAAAGTTCAGCCACAAACATGCAAGGGAATGCACTGGAACAGTAAATATTCCGAGAAAGAGAAGAAGACTGTACCGAATAATGTCCGAGTCCAGCGAGTGCTGTTCCCTTGAAACGAAATTGCTCCCTCTACGGCGCGTAAGGTTTCCGAGCAATCGTCTCCCAAGGGTGAAACGGAACCGTCTCTGCGATGATGCGCTACACTCGCAGAGCCTTGACGAACGCAAGGTAGTTGTTTGATTTCAGAACAGAGTATCGAGGAGGAAGACAAAGAGCGGAGAAAGCAGAATTTAAAAAAACTGTATATTGATTCGAATTCTGTAGGCCTTTATATAGGGTGGAAGAGACACTTTTTCATGAACAGGGGCATCTGTTTGAACTGCAACGGTGACGTCTGTTGGAAAGGTTGCGACCCTTTACCAACAGAAATCACCGTTGGCATTTGCGCGGCTGATTTCAAAAATACGACGTTTTCCGCAGCGCAGCCCATCGGAGGCCCAATTGATCATCAGACCCCAAGAGCCCCAAGGCCCAAGGCCCTTATCTTTGACCCTTTAAATATTAACATGAATTTTTATCATGCCATAGTTCATGCCATTGCCTCTTTCTTCCATCTCCTCTTTCTTTTGTGATAACATATCAAGCCTTAGTATAAGTAGTGGCAAATGTGTTAGTTTTCCCTGATGTGGGACTAAATGAATTTTGCCAAAACCTACTCATTCATTTCCAACAATCCCCCACATGAATGAGTATTATATAATCTGTTCTGCATTTTTGTGTAACATTTATCATATCGGTAAAAGTAGCACAGAGGCCTTGAACTTTTCCTAGTGTTATATCGTTATAACAATCCCCCACATTTATCATCTTCGTCTTTACAGTATCACTTATCAATGTATCAATTTCTTACCAAATAAAAATAACGTTTAGCTTTTCTTCCTTACTACGATAGATAACTACTTAAAAAAATAATAATATGCCCTCACGAGTAATTTCCTCTCACCTGCCTACAATAAACCAACTGGTTCAATCGACGAATTGGAACTACTTATTTGAGATATTATTTAACTTCTATATTTTAGACAAGTGAATGAATATATATATATATATATATATATATATATATATGTATGTATATATATGTATGTATTCTTAAGTTTACTGTAAGCTTTTCCACCAACAAGTAATAAGTACTCCATTTTATGTCAAAAGTTTGAGAGGTGCTTCTAATTCATCAAACATTAATAAATAAATAAAATCAGTAATAATTGTTTTTCAAGTAGAATGTAGCTAAAAACATAAAAGAAGCTGAAAACTTTTAAAATCAACATAGCAAATACCTGCTTCGTGGAGATCATAAAATTAATCTTACCAGAAATTTCAGGAATCTTAACAGTCTCTTTCATAATTTCTCTACAGCGTCTACAAACCCAGCACAGGCAATGCCACCTCAAGGAGTGGCCATGCGGCTTCGCTCTCCTCTTCATAATTTCCTGCTATTGCATGAAGGATATTTAGTATTTGAGATTTGAAATCTAGTTGTTGGGATCCTCAGTTTGTTTGTTTGTTTTTTTTTTTTTTTTTTTTTTGTGAGTAAGCTTCATCTTCTTTGCCATTTCCTATAGTAACAAAACAAAGTTAGAGTTTTCATGGCTCAATGTACTTTAGCAGGTCGCTAAATCATGCATTGAAAACAAACATGGCTTTTGAATGAGTTCCTATAATCTTATTTTTTTTTGGCAAAACCGACCCGTTTTTATAGTGATCCGTAACATCTTTTTATTATTAAAAATAAAAGATACAATGTGGTGTAGGTGATATGTGATACACATATCAACTATTGGTTTTTTAGGTGGTCCGTCCACCAATACTTATACATCATACATTATTAAATTCATCTAGCCTAACATGGTCTAAAGTACATTCTGTCTTGTAAAGGGAACACCTACAAATACCTGACACAGAAGCGAGGCTTCTAACCATTTTCGTGATGGTTCTTCAGCATCTCTTTCTTCATTCTGCGAGTAATTGGTGTCATGGGCACCGGTGTCTCACCAGAACTCGTAGAAACTTGATCAAACAGAATATCAAGGGGTCTTGGATTGTGCCCCGGTGGTGGAGCTATGTTCTCATAAGGGGACTTGTTGCTGGTGCTCTCTATTTCAGAGGTAGAAGATGGTCGCTGTTGATGCTCTCTGATATTATTCTTGAGCAGCGCAGTAATGCTTTTATTCCATTCTTTTTTAATCTCTCCGCTGTCTAATTTTGGCAGGAGATTTGTGCATTCAGTAAGCTTCAGTTGAAGTATAGCAATCCTTTCTGAGTTGTTCCCTTCATTAGCCAATTTCTTTTTTAGCAATTCAGATAGCTGGTTGATATGAGGAGTCAGTTCATCATGTTCGTCCATAGCTTCGCAGTCATCTGGACTCGGTTCCCGCCAAACGTTTTCATTAAAATTATGCTGCAAGAAGGTATCCAGTGGCTTGTGCAGTTGGTTCACCGAGTCAGTTAATTCATTATTCACATGGTCATATTGCTTTGTTTTGTCATCGGTAAGATCAACAACTAATTTTACCTCACCATGCCGGCAGAGTACAGCAGAGGTCTCACCAGTCCCTTTCTCATTACCTAATTCTGTTCCAAAAATCAGCACTTCATCTACCAAGTCACTCATCACTACTGTTCCATTTCCTACACTTTCATGTTCAACGTTCTGCCTTACCTCCCCTTCTTCAATTTCCATATCAACGGATTCGCTCCCCAATTCAGATTCTACATTGACAGCAGCGGGGACATTCAAGGCAATACCAGACATAACGACAACAGGCCCAATCCTCACTTCGCTATAATCAGGCATGGGAATGTCATTATTATTATCATTGTCACTAGCCTCAGCATCTACCTCCTCATTTTCAACTACAGTGGATAGTTTATAAACCTCAGATTCAACATTAGCCTGATTGCTAGTAGCTATTACATCCTTTGAGACCAGTTCACCACTTTCTATATCCAGGTTTTCAAACCTATTGCTAGTAGCAACAGCATTTTCACCCTGCTTGTTTTCTTTATTACATTTCACAATAGTTTGATCTACTTTCGCCCATCTCTTGTTCGAAAAGGAGGGAGCTAACCTAACCTTATGGTTGCTTCTCGATGGAATGAGTTTACCCTGTCTTCTTTTGTGATAAACAACATCTTCTTCAACTTGAGGACTCTTGATATGTTTCCTACTGTTATTCATTCCAGGACCATTCATGGTGCTTTTCCCTTTATCAACTTCAGATAGACATCCACTAATAGTGCAATTTTCAAGAGAGTGGCCAAATGCATTAGAAGCTTTGCACATGTCTGGTCTCCAAGTGTAAATGACATTGACAACGTGCTCAGTTCCATCAGGAAGAAGAACAGAGATCGTTTCAGGTAATTCACTATTAGGGGATATCTCCACCATAACTTTTGCGTATCCAAGCCAATCAAGGCTCTCTGTCGCTTTATCCATACATATAAATCTGCCAAAATGAGAAGCAAGCCAAGAAATCCCAATCAAAGACTAGGCAACCATCGGCATATTGTAAAACTTGATCCATACAGGCACTTTTCTGATGCCTTTTCCGGAGTTTCCCAAATTTACGTCCCACTTCTTGATCACAAAAACTTTGTTTCTAATTATTATAGGATCGGCCTCTAATATCTTCTTTCTATCTTCAATATCAGAAAGAAGAAAGAAAAACATGTTGCCGTTCGATTTTACTTTAATCGATCTGCGTGGTTTCCATAGATTCTTCAGATGTGAGACAACAACAGTATACGACAGTGGAGAATCAAGAAAAAAACCAGAAATGTATTCATGCCATACCTCAACACTTGCGCTCACTATTTCTTCAGATGGAATCAGACTTTTTCCTGAGTATTTCAGAGTGAACGTAGGGGGGATGAAATCACCAGCGCTTCGTGGTTTTGTTGCGAAGAGGGAGGTCCAGCTAACTAAGGGGATGGGGGGCGGCTGCGATGGTTGGATAGCAGGAAGCGGATCCGGGGGAGGCGGGATCGGGGCTGGAGGTAGATCTGAAGTGGGGAGGAAACGAGAAGGGGACGGGAAATGAGGTTTTGAGTGGCTCGAGGAGGAAGTTGTCGCCATAAATCGCATATAATCTTATTTTTGAAGACAAGCAAGCATTGTATGCATTTTACTTTTAAATCTGCAGTTACATATATTTAATTACTATAATGAACGATGTACACTATATATCTAGTTTAATTATATATCTGCACTTGTGCTAATTGCATAAACATATATACCTAGCAATGATTAGTATGAAAAAAATGTAGATGTCTTTTGACTCAATGTATGGATAACTAACAGTTGACAATCATTCAATGATCTTATAATAATCCGAAATATTCATATCAAGCTTAGGTTAGGTTTCAAACATATGGATAAGTAAAAGTAAAATAGAAGACTGAAAATATGCATTCAAAAGAAAATACATTGAATTGGCATATAGCTTCACATGAAAAGTAACAATATATCTTAATAAGAATGTCAAAATACGTTGACAACATCATTTGTGCCAAACAAAGAAACAAAGAAAATCTCTGGAATTTTTTCTTAAAAGTTTAAAATAATGTATGTGCTTCACAAAAGAAAGAAATTCATGATGTTTATATGAGTCATAATAGCGTACAACTTAATAGGCTTCATCTTGTTTGTCATATGCGTGTGCTGTATTCCAACTGTAGGACCAATGGTTAGAGAGTATGAAGCAAATATATGGTTATGAGAGAATATCAAAAAAATATCTCCCTTAAGGTTCAAATATATTATTGTTTAGAGGTAACCTCCTGAAAAACAAAGAAAACAAGAGTATGCAATAGCGCTAACCTTACAAGTATTGCTTCTACTACACCGAAAACCATGACAATGTAGATGATCATTAACTATAGGTAAGCAATATACATAACTCAAAGTCTTAACCATTAATCGGATGATACAGCAACTAGTATAAATGACTGAAACAAAACACATATTCAGACTTTTAATACAGCCCAAACATTAGCAGTCTATCATAGTTTTGGAAAATTGTTGTTATGTTTGAAAAGAAAAAAGGGACCAGAAAAAACAGAAGTTTAGCAGCAATCAAAACTATTTCTCATATTATTACTACGTTGGCGATGATCAAGCATCACTCTTAGACCAGACATTAGAAAGCCAAAAACTTCTCACTGCTAGATCCTTTGGCAATATGCTTAGAATAATACAAAAGCTTTTTTTTAAAATATAGTTTTAATAAAAACAAAATCAAACACCTTGTGCTTTTTGGAAAAGGTTGAATAATCATAGTGAGCTAACCTTAAATGATTGAAATAAGTATAACATGTTTTCTTTCTATTTTGAAGGTTGAGGTTGATTCGGAATACATTATAGTATACAATGGCGTTGTCATATTTTCTTTTAAAAGAAATCATTATTCCAAAATAGAGAGTTTCAGTATATTCCTGTGCTATAATTTTGACATGGTTTTTCACATTCAAATATTCATTTAAGAATTTTGTTGTTACTGTATATCGACTTTTTCCATTGTTTAATCCAAAAACGCTTCAGAGAACATGAACTTGGAAAACATGAATCTATGAATGAAATCCAATCATTTTTTCTTTGTTTCTACCAAAACACCCCTCCTCCCTCCTCCATACACACACACACAAAAAAAAAAGTGTACGCAATATCTTGTCAATAGCGTTCAAAACAAGCAATTTAAAATTGGATTAACAAGTAAGCTAACACTACCCAACTTGTCATATGTCGATGTTGCAATTGTTGGCTATCTACAACAACATAGATGATAAAAAACAATTGTTATTATTATAAAACTTGCACTCATTTATACACTATTAACCAACAAACACATGCAACCTCTCACATAGTACTTTAGCAAAACATGGTATTAAAGTAATCCGGTGACATAATCTGTTCAGAGTAGGCCATCAAGCTTGGCATTTTAAATGTGGAAAAAAAAAAGTTGGCCAAAAATAAAAGTGGACATGCATTAGATCACTGAATATGCTAGCGAGGTCACAAGGCTTAACTAAGGTGAAACGTAGAGTTTGATAAAGCTTGCCGTGGAAAAACAAAAGAGTGCAAGCATTTTACCAATATCATATAGCATTCCCGTTGTCTTTGTTTTAATGCTTAGGAAGTCATTATGAATATTGTAAAATTTGAAACAATTTAAGAAAAAAAACATCGTAATAGTTTAAAATTTATACATTGATGATTCAACCATTAAAGATTGCTTTACTTTATCCCACGTGTTCAAATGCAGACAGAGACACCAACGTGCAACTCTATATATGATAGTTAACAAAATTACTGTTAAACAACATGAGCTATAATAGAGATAATCATCAAATATGTTTCCTTTTATTTATGAGTTATATTAGGATTGTATTATTTATGAGTTATATTAGGATTGCAATAATTATGAGTTATATTAGGATTATATTAATTTGGTCTATATTTGGTATAGATTCAAATATGCTCTAGAATATTCTATTCTAGAATGCTCTCTCCCATCTATAAATATGTAATTATGTAATCAAGAAATACAATTCTATTTTCTGTTTTCACTTGCACTACAAGAAAAATACCCTATTGCATCTAGCTATTTGCAACAGGCCTCAAACGTCAGTTGCAGTAAATGATATTTAGCAACGGACCTTTCATAGCTGTTGCAATAGATAAGATTTAACAACAGACTTTTCCTTCCTGTTGCGAAAAACATATTTTTCGCAACAGCGCTTTCATTCCTGTTGCGAAAACATACTTTTAACAACTGCTTTTTCATTTTTGTTGCAATTGACATATTATTTGCAACCACACTTTCAAACCAGTTGTAAAAATTATATATTTAGCAACTGTTTTAATTAGTCGCAATAACTGTAATTTTTTTGCAACATGTAAAGCCACTTGCAAAAAACGTACTTTTAAAAATTATTTTTCCCTAATTAATGTTAGGTTATAACATAAGAAGTATAAGCATAATAGTTAATATATTTATATATATATGTGTATGTATACACACACACACACACACACACACACACATATATATATATATAATAAGTAACCAATTTTGAAAAAAAAATGCACAATTAATAGGTTCGCTATACAGTACCTTTTTTACAACAGGCAATGACAGCCCCTTGGAATAGATTGCTATTACAATAGTCCTTTCAGGTCCGTTGTAATAGATGTTAATTTTACAACGTTCACAAAATGCTCGTTGTAATAGTTGCAAATTTTACAATGTTCTTAAAATGTTCATTGTAAGATGTTCTAATTTTACAATGGTCATAATGCCCATTGTAATAGGTACCATTTTGACAATTATAATTTTTTTTAAATCAAAATGTCTTATTTATTAATATCTAATCATTAATAATATTATATTAACCATATGTTACTAGTTAATAATTTTTTCAATCAGTAATTATATTTAACATATTTTTTGGCAAGGAGAATTAATATTTAAAAATTTAGAAGTAACATACCCCATTTAGTACTTGATATTTAGTAATTAAAGAATAATATTTATTTTAACATTAAATATTTCATACTTATAATTAATGATTATATTTAAAAATATTTAATATTTTACAACTATAATTAATAACTAATAATTCATAATAAATAAAAAAGAATAAATACTAAATTATTTATAGTAATAGTTAAGAGGGATTAATAATGTATGCTTAAGGTTTTATTTTTTGTAGTTAAAAACTTGTTATATTAAGTAATTAATAATTAATAATTCATAAGTATTAATTCAAGAACAATAATGTATAATTATTGATTATTAATTTTTAATTAATTATTTATTACACATGCCAATAAGTAATATGTTATACTAGGCAATTCAAACGTTATATGCAGGCAATAGTTCATAGGAACTTTTCAACGCACATTTAATGGATCTGGAAATTACGCCCGACCCAATATTAGTGAAACCCTACTTTCCACCGCCACCCCCATTCCATCCTCATTTCCACTAGATACATGAAAAAGAAAAACACAAAAAAAGAAAAAAGGAAAGAGGGATAAAGGAAAAGCTTAAGCTGTCTGCAGTTTGGTTTATGTGATTCGAAGTTGTTTCCAAACCTCAAATCTGAGAGAGTTTCTACGAGTCGGACTTAATCTTGGTGAATTGTTCACTCTTGAAATGGGGAACGTCAGGGAGCGAACCTTCGAATGGGGCTAAGTTGGGTTCCTTTTTAATTTTGAAGTTTCAAATTTGGTTAATTAGTAGCAGGATAATTACATATTGTTCAACTAAGCGGGTACGTAGTATAATTTTGAAGTAAACAAAGATCAGTCGGAACCTTCAACTTCATTCATTTTCTACTGTTTGATTTCATTAGCAGAATAATTACATCTTGTTTGATCAATTTAGATCCTATTTGAGAGGGGGGTGCGCATTTCCAAATAATGTTGCATTTCACTCTCTCCATGCATTCCTTACAAGGGAGTTTACACATGTATCCATGATAATTTTTATCTTGTTAATTCATACATTTTGTGGTAGAAAGGTAGTTTATAATCTGCAGTACCTAGTACTGTTTTTGTTAGTGAGTACTATCTCTTAAAGTATCGGTTTTTTAAATCTTATGATTACTAGGGGTACATATGGCTGCATTCTGAGTAAGATTTTACATAGATCATAGGCAAGAGAAATAACACAATTGAAAAGCCGCTACCGGTACTGAAGGTGAAGCTAAAGAGAGTAAAATATTACTGCTATGATACCAAGCAAATGTAGTCAGTAAGTCTGCAAACTCATTTGGATGACATATATTTGCAGTCCTATTTACCCATGCTTAAGATTGCTACTTATATCATCATCTGCTGGTTTGTTATAACTGGATCTGGATATTCTATTTTAGTTCAGTATTTTGGCTTGCTACTCGAATTAATATATTTTCTAAATCATCAGGTTGCATGTTGAAATACTTTCAAAAGAAGGAAATGCCAAGGTAAAAAAAGGCATTTAGTAAAAACTTATTAATATAATTTAATTCATATGATAATCTTGCATGATCCGTTAGATTAGCTAATAGGTAACGAATTATGCATATAGCATTTAAATGCCATTCATAAAGCAGTCAACTCCAAAAGGAGAATGCAACGGAGTTCCAATATATATGCAAGAGCCAAAGGTCAGACTCCTTCAGATCCCTCCACCACGTTCCATTGTTATGCAATAAAAGAATTTTGTTGCGGTCCCCTAAGGTTAGGCATTTAACTTTAGCTTTTTAATAAAGTTTATTTGCTTGAGAATTCAATATATTAGGGATGCTCACATTCTGTAATAAAATTTTAGGTTATGCGAGATTCTAATGATGTTTGTAGAGGGTGTAAGTTTGTTGCTTTCTCGTCTCCTAAAGATATATCGCACGTAGTGAGTTTTCTCTTTCTTCTGTATAAATGTTTTCTAAAATACTACTATTATCCGGTTCCATTTACCCTCTTACGCTATTAGAGAGGAGTGGCAGCACACCTTCGTATGTTGCAGTTGCAAAACACAAAAGAGGACAGAAAAGCAAGATTATAGGTACCTTAATCAAAGTTATTCAGTTATGTGTGATACTCATTATCCGCTAATTCGTTGTATGTTAATCGTTATAGAGTGCTACTACCAAGGGTGTTGCTTTGATGACAACGAATTATTTGTATTAATGTTTAACTATTATATTTAATATAGTTTCAGACACAATTTTCACAGATGCATCCCGTAGCTATGCCACTAACATTGATCCTCGGACGCCCATGTATCCATCTGGTGCTCTTAGACAACAAATATTTTATGGCTAGGTTCCCTCAGCACTCATTCCTTACCAAGTAATCATTATTTTTGTGTATAATAGATAGATGTTGTGTTATGCAAATGTAATTATGCAAATGTACATTCTTTTTGCTATGGTGCTTAAAAGTAAGGAAGTGCTCACTTTATTCTGCTTTCATGTAGCCTGGTTTGGGCTAGAAGCAGACCCGTTTACCTATAATGAGGACGGGTGGTGCACCGATGGCAAATTACTTTATGCCTATGGTGCCTCAAGGTCAGAAACCAAAATGTCAAGCTGGTAGGCATGCCGTTAGAGGTGAGCCTGTAAAATCACCACAACATCAGATGCTTATCTCATAGGTATTATATCTATTTCTTTATGGTTTCATTGAAAGCAATTCAGTAGCACTATTTTGTACCTATATGTAATAAATTCATGCAGCAGCCTACGCCGTTTTTCTTTCATTTGACTTTCATTACTTGGTTAAAGCATGCAATTTTCTAAAAGGTCGGTGTTTATTATTAGAACCATGTTTGCCTTTTCGTGCCTAAGATCTTGATGGAAACGCATTTTTAAAGAAGGTTGATGTGTTAGGAACGTGTTACTTTTATACATGGAAGCATGTTTGACAATACGATTGGGACTTCAAAGGGGCAATTGATGAGAAGTTGGTTGGAGTTTCTTTTTAAAAATTGGTCGAAGTAAAAGGGAAAGAAAGGATTAATCAAGTTGCTTCTTTTGTTGTATTTTGGCAAAAGTGAGTTGCACCCATTTTGTTTGTTTTGGACCTATTTGATTTGATTATAGTTTAAAAGCTACCAACCTTAAACCTTGTAAAAGGCTGTTTTTCTTTGTTAGAACCATATATGCATTCTTGTTTGAAAGGTATATTGAAATACATTAATAAGTATAGTACAGCCAGTAAAGTACATGAAAACGTACAATTTTTCTACGATGGTAGGATCGTTATTAATAAAGATTCAAAAGAGAACTGATTAAAAAAAAATTGAGCTGAGAGTTCTTTCATACCTTGGTCAAAGTGGAAGGTAAAGTAAGAGAAGCCATCATCTTGGTGTTTTTCTGTTTTTATTTTATTAACAGAATGCTCATGTTATAAGTCCTACGTATAGGTGTCATAAGTTGAAGTGGACGAAGATGATTTAATTCCCTCTTTGAGTTGGTCGATCCATGCTTTGTGAAGGAAGCTGGATCATTGCTTAAAACGTACATGGAGAAGGCTACATCACTTACATGTACCATAAACAAATTTTATGAAAACTCTCCTCTCATCTTCTTTAAGACTACTTTCATTTTTTTTCTCATTCAGTTCCATTGCACGTCAAATTGATGGTTCGAAAAACTGGGAGTCATCAGAATCCTTTCAGTTTTTAATATCTTCTCAAAGAACATGATAACCACAATTGAAAATTTTCAGGTACATCCTCAACAAAGTTCATTTGTAAACTGCTGTATCATGGTCAGGTTATTGTTGGATTAGATACATGTGTAACGAGCACTCTTTTATCTTCTTTTAGCTTGAATGATAGATATGAAGGAATATATTTAATGCATGGAGCACTGAAGTTCAATCTGTTTAACATTTTGGCAATAAAATACCTATAAAATGCAATTGATTTTGGTCCTCGCCAGGTAATTTACTTTCTTTTTTTGTTAAGAAAGCATCATAGATTTGTTGAAACAAGTCGGTTAAAAAAATTGGATTTTGCAGTATTGCACATCAATGGGTTGCAAGGTAGCATAGAAGATGTTGTCAGTTCTAGGTTTTTATTTGATGTAGAGTTTGCTGAAATGATGTACGTATTCCTGGATAGGCATGTGCATGTTCATGATCGACAACAAACTTGAAGCATGAACTGTAGATTTGTTCTGTGAACAGATGATATTTATTCTCTTGTTATAGTATATGTATGATAGAGTAGAACTATGATTAGAAAATAATCTATTAAAAAATGTGTTGTGTGAGAGAAGAAATTGTTGTACATGAATGATGTGTGAAAATTGTAGAAATTTTTGTTGTAATTGTTTGTACTATTAAAACTTTGTTAAAATAAAAATTTTATTTGTTTATTTCATTTTGTGGTATACACTATTATCAAAACAAATACATTTAACATGTAATATGTGTAAGCTGTAAATAAAATTGACGATTTATGAATCTATTGCAACTGACATATATTGTTGCAAAAGTTTCTGTTGCAACAACAAAAGCCCGTTGCAAAAAAGTATGCTGCAACATCTTATTGCAACGGGCAAAAACTGTTGCAAAAGGGGACCACCCTATTGCAACTTCGGCTATGTAGACTGGCGCTGGCCTATTGCAATCGGTCTACTGCAACAGATATGACCTGTTGCGAAAAGTGTTTTTTGTTATAGTGTTGGTATCAGAGCACCATTAAATAAAATTACACTCTTGTCTTTCTCAATCTCTTATCATGGCTAATGATAACAATCCTCCTACTGTTTCTATCAGAGCTGATCCTTATGCTATCCATCACTCTGATAGTCCCTCTACTATTCTTGTCACACCTCGCTAACTGGTGATAATTATGGCTCTTGGAGTCGTGTCATTACAATGGCGTTATGAGCCAAGAGCAAATTTGGTTTCGTTGACGGTTCCTTTCCGATTCCAACAGTGGAAACCGACATTGTTAATTGGCGCCGCTGCAACGATCTTGTTGGCAGCTGGATACTCAATTCCGTATCTCCGGAAATCAGGGCAAGTATTCTCTATGCCGACAGCGCTGCCCAGATATGGATGGATCTCAAAGAGCGCTTTTCTCAGTCTAATGCGCCGAAGATATATCAGTTAAAACTCTCTATCTCCTCACTCAAACAAGAAGGTATGAGTGTTTCATTGTACTTCACCCAACTTAAATTTTTATGGGATGAGTTGAGTAGCATTATTTCAATTGATTCATGTACTTGCGGAAATGGAAAGTGTATTATTGAACAACAAAATCAGGATCGAGCCATGGAGTTCCTTCAAGGAAGTCAGATTCTCCTTATGGAGCCATTTCCGTCCATTCAGCGGATTTACAATCTTGTCCTTCAAGAAGAGAAGCAACAAGAGTTGAATGTTCGATCAATCCCAGCTGTTGAGTCTGCTGCCTTCCAAGCTTTGAAGCCACCATATCGTGGGCTGTCAAAGAGGCAACATCCATTCTGTGATCACTGCAACCGATATGGACATAATCGAGATAAATGCTATCAACTGCATGGCTTCCCAAGCAAGCAAGAAAAGCGCACAGCTGAACATGGATCAACCACTCATGCTGTGCCAAATAATCATCTGACAACTCAACAGTACAACAAGTTGCTTGCTCTCTTGGCAAAAGACGAAGTTGGTGAACTCTCGGCTAACTTAGCAGGTACAATTCTGTCTTCTATGTCTTCTTGTTGGATTATAGATTCAGGTGCATCAAATCATATATGCACATCACTATCAATTTTTTCTTTATATGTTCCATTGCAAAAACATAAGTTTGTTCAATTACCTGATGGCACTTTTGCATCAGTGACTCACATTGGGATTGTTAAACATTCAAAATCCCTTATTCTCAAAGATGTATTTTTTATCCCATCATTCAAATTCAATCTATTATCTTTCTCACAATTAGAAAAACAACTTAATTGTGAAGTAATTTTTTCTAAATTTCAATGTCATTTTCAGGACCTGTTGACGAACAGACGATTGGTCGAGGTAGAGTTCATTGTGGCCTTTACTACTTGGAGGATGTTTCCCATTTGAATTTAGTTTTTTCATTTCAGCATTCAAATAATTTTGATCTTTGGCACTCTCGCCTTGGTCATCCTAGTAGTTCTCGCTTTAAATTTCTTGTTAATAATTTCCGGATATATCCACGAATAATAAATTTATTTGTGATGTTTGCCCACAAGCTAAGCAATGTCATGGTTCATTTCCGCAAAGTGTATCTTGTTCTTCTGTATGTTTTGAATTATTACATGTTGATGCTTGGGGACCATTTAATGTTCCATATAAAAATGGTTCACGTTTTTTTCTTACCATTGTTGATAATTATTCAAGATGCACTTGGGTCTATTTAATGAAATTCAAGTCTCAAACCTTTTATATGATAAAACATATTTTTTAATCAAGTTAATAGACAATTTGGACTGTCAATCTTCATTATACAATGTGGAGATGGTGGAATTTTTATTCCACAACTTCAAACTTTTCGATCTGACAATGGAACCGAGTTTCTTTCATTAGAGTTTCAAAATTGGTTTCATTTTCAAGGTATAATCCATCAATGAAGTTGTGTGGTTACTCCTCAACAAAACGGGATTGTGGAACGTAAACATCGACACTCGCTTGATGTTGCTTGTTCACTACGATTTCAAGCTAATCTTCCCCTCTCATTTTGGGGCGAATGTGTTCTCACCGCTGCATTTCTCATAAATAAATTACCCACACGTTCCCTTAATTTCAAATCTCCTCATGAAGTTTTATTTGGAAAGGTTCGGTCTTATTCATCTTTACGTGTGTTTGGCTGTTTGTGTTTTGCGAAAAATATGCATATTAAAAATAAATTTGATGCACGAGGTAAGCCAAACATTTTTGTTGGTTACCCTTATGGTCAAAAAGAATATCGACTTTATGATCCTTATTCTCATCGCATAATAGTCTCGCGTGACGTTATTTTTCATGAATCAGTTTTTCCATATAAAAACATTTCAGATCATAGATCTAACAACATTTCCATCACTCCACTAGATGATGATTTACCTACAAATTTCACAACATTTCAAAATGATTCATCAGTTCTAACTAATATTTCTTCATCTAATACAACTAAAAATGGTGAAAATTCACTTCAAAATCGTTCTCCAAATCTGGTTCCAACAGAAATCGCTGAATCAAATCAGTCTCAGCAAACTAATAATAATTCTTCAATTGTAATTCCCACGAATACTGCTGATTTAAATCGTCCTCGGCGAAATCTACGAAGGCCATTACATCTCAATGATTATGCATGCAACGTCTCTCCTTCATCTACTTCTTTTCCTTTATCCAAATATTTCTCTTTGGAAAAGTTTAGTCATTCTCATCATGTTTTTTTGTTCAAAATTATTAATCATGATGAACCTCAAACTTATTCTCAAGCAGTTCAATCTTCTGCTTGGCGTGATGCAATGTCTGTTGAAATTAGTGCTCTCGTAGCAAACAAAACATGGTCTGTTTTCTCATTACCACCAAATAAAACACCAGTTGGTTGCAAATGGGTATATAAAATGGTTCTATTGAATGATATAAAGCACGTTTAGTAGCCAAAGGTTACACCCAAGTTGAAGGAATTGATTACTATGATACTTTTGCTCCGGTAGCAAAATTGGAAACCGTTCGTCTACTTCTTTCTATCGCTATAATTAAAATTGGTCACTTCATCAATTAGACGTAAATAATGCTTTCCTCTAAGGTGATCTAAATGAGGAAGTTTATACGAGACTTCCTCCTGGTTTTCCTTGTCATGGTGACAATCAAGTTTGTAAGCTCCATAAATCTATTTATGGACTTAAACAAGCTTCGCGTCAATGGTTCTCTAAGTTTTCTTCCACTTTAATTCAGCAATCCCTTGCCTAATCCGTCTTTTTATCGACGACTCATCGGTCGTCTCTTATATCTTACAGTTACTCGTCCTGACATTCAATATGCTGTCAACAAACTTAGCCAATTTATGCAAAGCCCTCGTTCCACACATCTTGATGCTGCAAATAAAGTCCTTCGATATCTCAAAGGTTCTATTGGTAAAGGTTTATTCCTATCGACAACGAGTTCTTTTTCTCTGGTCGGTTTTGCTGATTCTGACTGGGCAGGTTGCCCCGTCACTCGTCGTTCTACTACCGGTTATCTTACAATGCTTGGTTCTAATCCCATCTCCTGGAAATCAAAGAAACAACCGACTGTTTCTCGATCATCTACTGAAGCTGAATGTCGGTCTCTTGCTGCTATTACCGCCGAAGTCCAATGGTTACATTCAATCTTATCCGAACTTGGTTTTCCACCATCTGTTCCTATATCAATACATTGCGATAGCCAAGCTGCAATTCATATTGCATCAAATACCATCTTCCATGAACGAACTAAGCACATTGAAATAGATTGTCATTTCGTTCGTGAAAAGATTCTCTCCGGTATTTTTACTCCTTCCTATATTCGTTCTTGCGACCAACTAGCGGATATTTTCACAAAACCACTTGGTGCTGATAATTTCAAACGATTGCTTAGCAAATTGGGCGTGCTCAACATTTCTCTCCCTGATCCAACTTGACGGGGGGTGTTAAACAACGTGATCTATGTTAGCGATAATCATCAAATATGTTTCCTTTTATTTATGAGTTATATTAGGATTGTATTATTTATGAGCTATATTAGGATTGCATTAATTATGAGGTATATTAGGATTGTATTAATTTGGTCTATATTTGGTATAGATTCAAATATGCTCTAGAATATTCTGTTCTAGAATGCTCTCTCCCATCTATAAATATGTAATTATGTAATTATGTAATCAAGAAATACAATTCTATTTTCTGTTTTCACAAATACATACACATTGACGAATGGGAACCTATCGACCCTACCAGCAGTTGAGTATATATTCATAAAATTCGTAAATAAATACAATTCTGAAATGAAAAACTCTATGACATGATTTATTTAAAACATAGTTTTTTTTGTGTTCATGTCTATGACTCTATGGGGGGGGGGGGTCACATTCAATAAACATGATCATTTGAAAACACAATAGGGCACAAAATGTAGACAAAAAATATCATAGTTGTATAATTTTGGACTGGTATGAGATTTTAAATATTATAAAGTGGACAGAAAATTTATGGTTAAAATGGCATAAAATAAGCAAAATACTGTATAATTTAACAAACAAATCCCAAAACACATGACTTACAAAATGATACTACCTAGACCATAGAAAGTAATGAACTAAACTACTACAAAATTTGCAAAAAAAAATAGCTTGCCATATGAGACGATATAAATTTGTCCGCCACATGCTTCTATCTTAACCATGAATAAAATGGTACAACATAACAATACAACAACTACAATAAGAAACTATAAATAATTTAAATAACAAATACAACACAGATCACATATTATTTCTATAGCATAAATACATAAAACAACTGCATAACCTGTAGTGAAGCACAAATAGAATATAATAGAACAATTGATTTCAAAAGCATAGATAGACTGTAATTGAACAATTGCATGTTAACGAGTTGTTCACATAGTCTGAAAATTAATATTATAGGAAAACCATAGAATAATACCTCTCACGGAAGTTCAAATCGAAGAAGATTGTCTAGGGTTGGGATCGGGATCAGGATCAATTTGGGAGATGAGCGAGTAAAGAAATTATGGCATCGATCAATTGTTGATGACAGTGATTAGGGTTGATTTCGTGGGGATAATTCTTTCGGGAGCTGGATAACATCAATTACTGTGTATTAGAGGTGATAAAGCGAAAGAAAGAAGAGTTGTTGGAGGAGAAAGATAAAACATAATATACTTGTTTTAGTTCCCGCATAAATTTTGTTTACCGCCCCTTTTTTATTAAATAGCGCAGTACACTTACAGTAATTTATCAAGCCAAATAGTGTTGGAAAGCCAAGACCGAATAGCGTTCTATTGTAAAATATGATGGAATGTTGTACGATGGTGCTATCAGAAGCCAATGTTGTTGTAGTGATTCCTGCACACAAGTACAAATATAAATTTTTCAACACTTGCAAGTGTCACAATTTTTGTACTGCTGAGCCATATCTAATTCAGCTTCTAATTGTACCTTCACATATTATTTCATTGAACAATTAAAATTCAAATTTATAGCAATACCAAACTTGAAATCAAATTTCAATCCAACATTTCACCAAATTGAAAAAAGGCATCAAACGTAAAATAAGTTATTAAATTTTACATTGTGACAAATTTAAGTTCCACGGTACCCTTAATTCAGCATCTTATACAACTATTATATATTATTATATAAAATTTAAATTTATAGTTACAAACATATATCCAAATATTGAAACTATTGTATCATCGAGTTTCAAAACAAACATCAAACATACCAAAATCTACAAAGTTCATAAGGCTACTTTAGATTTTACTGCCACAAACATCAGATCAATGTAATCTCTTTTCAAGTCTTCAAAAAAATTAATCCTCCGTTGCTATTAATGCGTTCTCACGATTTCGCTTCTCTTCCATAACTTTAATTAAAGCCTACATATTTGAAGATGCTATCCAGTTTACAAAACAAAATAGAGAAAAGAATGGGGTAAAAGAAATGATGTAATTTTTCATTTTTAACCCAACAGTCTTCATTTTTGAAAACTAAAATCACCCAGATTTTCTTGCTTTTTAAAACGCTGAGAAATTGATTCAACTAGCAAAATGAGTGTAAGCTCAGTTAAGAATGAGTAAATAGTACAAAAATATCTAAGGTCCTCTTTTCCGAGCATCAAAACTGAAGTGCCCCAATCACATACCTTATGTCTATTCTTATCGCTACAAGTCCCCCCTTATCTACCAATTTATTACTGCATTAGAGTACAAAAATTAGTAAATACTATGAATAAATAAGCTTATACAACCGTGGTCAGACAAAATAAAGCATTAAATATAAATGTTAACTGTAAATAAATGCAGACCAACACGAAATGCGAGAAATATACACAGACCTGAATAATAAAACATCTCGTAGGGATAAAGTCAAATTTTACTAGGTCTTAATTTACCATAGATCCATTTGCAATGCAAATTTTCACTTTTGGAGGCCTAATATTGCAATTTTTTAAAATTAAACCACTCTAAGATAGTATGACCCACAATGTTGATGCTCATTTTTTCAATAGTAGAGTCCAGCTAGCATTGCATTTTTGTTTGATTGTACGGAAAAGCCTATATTTGAAACACAATTATTAATTACCAAACAACATAAAACCATTGATGAATTACGATGGAAGAAACCATTTTAAAACTGTGGTTGTGCAACAACACTGCTGCATTATATAGCTACTGGATATGTTAAGCTAATGGAAAAAATAGCCTAAAAGATATCATACACTGTGAAATGAGGAAATTAACATTTGTCCCTTCTTTTCAAACATAATTCCTGAAAACCTCCTCAAAGAAAAATTTAACGAAACACCACCATCAAAGCTTTCATGAAAAATGTGAGGTTTAAATTACAAATGTATGCGGTTATATTTGCATATGTCTATAAATGAAAATTTGCAATTCTGACTGCAAATATAAGAATTTCTCATTGCAAATATATGCAATTCTGACTGCAGTTATTTGCAATTCTAACTACATATATATGCAGTTTAAACTATTTATTTTTGCTACAAAATTTGTTAGGGCATTCCATGCAACGTTTTTTGAAGAGAGGAGGGAAGGGTGGGGACGGAAGAGGTTTTCTACAGTATTTTTGGGTGTGTAGAAAAATGTCCTTTGTGAAACAGTAGTACTAGCAAAGATCTAACATTCTAATTAATGAATAACAAAGGCATTTCAGTAGTAGATTGAATTAAGTATAGACGGCTTTAACCAGAATCATCCATGTAAACTTGTTTAGGCGTTTAAAGTAGAAGTCATGACGGTATGTTCAGTGTTACGATAAATGCTACAAAACTAGCAATAGCAGTGTCCAAATGAAGTTATAGGACAATTGAAACCTCTGTAGTCTATTATTATTTTAGAAAAACATCCTTGGATACTGCTATTGAAATGCCTTTACTATTAAATATTCATCAACCCCTGGGTGTAACCAACAAAAATTAAGTTTATTGTAACTAAACTAATAATACAACAATTAAGTTACTTAATGATTGATGTGATGATAAATAAACAATTAAGTTAAAAAAGAACGAACATTATATTCACTCAAGTTATTACAACAATTAAGTTACAACAATTAAGTTACAATACTCACTCAAGTTATTCGACTAATATGCCTCAACCCCAATATAACTAAAATCAAAAGAATGAACATTTTTTATTTCAGTTTAGTTACTTAATGATTGATGTGATGATAAATAAACATCCTTGGATACAAATTATTTTAAGGGAAATAATGAAAAAAGTAGGTTAGATCCAAAAATCAAACCTAAATGGAACAAACCGAAGAGTATTAAATATTCCAATTGCAGAATGTAAAAGATAGTGTGAAATCTTACCTAAACGAACAATGTAACACCCTGTAACTTTAAAGAACATTATAATTAATTAAATAATAATTAATTAAATATTTGGAACTAAGTAAAACGGACTGTGCCGTTGCGTTTATCTTAGAATTCTGCATACGATAGACCCGAAGTTTGTGTAAAACAGACATCGTATGAAGAAGTATTAAGCCCAGAAGTTTGTATACGTACAAGATAATTATATACATAATTAATCAAAATATTCAAAATAATTAAAAATCAACGATGCAAGCAGGGAGGAGAATCGGCCCATTAGGGGTCGACCCCATTCCCAATGGGTATCGACCCATGGGTCAACCCCAAAACGGGGATGTTGACCCTTATGTCGACCCCTGGGTCAACCTCACTAAGATTTGGGCAGATTCTTGTCTTGCACTTGGACACAGTTCTGTGCGAGATTCACTGACCTTAGGATATATATAGGACCTCAATCTCATTGTTTTATTCACAAAAAAATAATAGAGACAATGAGGTGTAGAGCCTACTCAGTTTGAACTAGCCTATTCTTCTTCAACCACAAGTTATATGTATTCAAGGATCTGTGCTACAACATCTACAATCAATCCACTGTTCTTTAGATCTAGTCACAGTGAGTTTATGTTGCTTTTAGATATAAACACCTAAAATGTGATCTTGACAGGTTTATAAGTCTAGATCTAAGCTTATGCCTGTTAGTAATCTGAATTACAACAGATCTGCCATTACTTGTATACCTAATGTACAACTTAGATCTCATATGCATGTTCATGATATCCCTATTCTGTTAGCTTGCTTAATCCTGTCACCGTATGCATATTCTGTTGGTTTGCCTAATCATGTCACCACTGGCTATTCTGTTATTTTGCCAATTCTATCAATCATACGCCAATTTTATTTACTATGCCTGTTCTTGTTCTATTCACCCCCTCTTTCCGTTTTTGTTTTTATAGCCAGGCTATCTTCGAGCCTAGGCCTTTCGCTGAAATACGCGAGCGCATGAAATTGGGAATGGTTGGGAAATATATATTGGGGCATAACTTACGTTGCAAATCATGATTGGGATTTGGGGCATAATCTATATCTTGATCTGAATATTAACCTGGGGCATAATTTGTATCGTAGATCAGACGGGGATTTAGGGCATAATAAACATGAAATTTTGTTAGTAATGAACATGCCCAGATTTACAGTAAATAGAAACTGTAACTGCGCTTATACATGAGGTTAGATTACACTTGTGGTACGTACAAGCCTACCCGGAACCACCCGGCATATCCAGCGTCCATAAGTGGTAAATCTAATGTGAGGGGTCTAAGTGCATAAACGTACACATATCGATGCTAAGACACAGGGTTGAGTCCGACTTGTGGTAGAAGTCTGCCCGGACCCAACCATCATATCCAACATCCACAAGCGGTAGACTTAATTGATAAGTCTAGAGCGTTAATAACCATAAATGAATGAATGGTAATACTTAACTTGTTTGACTCTGTGAGGGCTACATGAACCTGTCAACTTAAGTAGGGGTTAAGTAAACTTGCTTGAATCCGCAGGAGGGTTAAGTTAATCTTGTTAAATATGTGGGGATGGGTTATACATATAAACCCGACAAACTTAACCTGTTGGGGTTAAGCAATCTTGATTAAACTGGTAGGCATAACCTGTCGAAATACTAGTAGCGGGGATACAAGCCTAGGGGAAGCTTGTATCATCTGGCGTGTGGGACCCCTATTATTTAGTAACCTATCTTGGTATCAAACGGAGAACCCCGAACTAGGTCGGGGTTAGGGCTGATACTGAGTTGGTTGTAAGAGGTCCATCTATGGGACAATGTGAGTGGCGCATTTCGACGGGGTCATGTGCGTGCATGGGTCCGGATTATGGGGGAGGATAATAAGACGCCGTGACACTTGTAAATATGGTTATGTACATCTTATAAACAATGGGTTTCCACTGTAGGAAGTAATGCATACTACTGTTTGACCAGAAAAGGGTATCAACGAATTAGAGAACCGATCGATTGGAGGTAGTAATTAGGGTACATCTAGTCTTGCTTGATTAGAAGCCCCTTATTATCATTGGGGGTAACACCTGCCAGTTCTGTTGGGCTACCTATTATTGTATGGGGTAAAACCTCTCACTAGAAGTGCACCTAAGTCTACTATCTTGTACTTGTTGGTATCATCTTGTCCTTGTTATACTAGTAATGGTGCGGAGAAAAGTATTAGAGATGCGCAATATATTCTATTATGTTTATCTCGTTTACCTTGTTATACCTGCCTTATGACACTGTTATCTCATTCTCCATCTTATATGCCTCATGACGCTTTTACTTATTTATATTCTAAAAGTAACTAGACTCGCCGGACTATCTGTCCGACCCATTTTGTTTCCTCTTCTCTCTCTTCCGTTCCTCCCCAAGTTCTCAGGGTAGGAATTCTCAAGTTAGATTATGGTTCTTCTTTCATTCTGCTTGGAGCTGCTTAGATGTATCGCTTGATTTCGTATCTTCTCTACTATGGCTATATTTTGGGGATATGCTCTTTTATGTATTATTGTACTCTGATGATGATTTTGGTACAAGACAAAAATTTTATGTTGATGTAATGAATTTTCAGTATTTCAGACTTATTATGTAATGGGTTTGGACCATAAAGCTTTTTCTATTAAATAAAGTTTTAATTCTGCTGTTATTTTATATTTGTCCTGTGATGTTTCTGTTTCTCTTTACCCATAATGCTTCATGAAACTTAATGCATTCTGACAAAGAGTGACATTAACAGACGAGGGGTGTCACATTTTGTATCAGAGCTGAAGGTTACTGGATCGGATAAAAGATATTGAAAATTGTTTTCAAAAAGGTTTTACAAGAAAGCGTTTTCAAAAGAAAAGTCTATTTTGAAAAACATATTCCCCAAAGCCATATGGAATATCTTTTGATTCTCTGTTTGAATCCCTTTTTCCGTTTCTTTTCAGCATGTCTGGGGAACCTAATATTCCTGAGGGCACTCAGATATCGGCTTGGTTTCGTAGGTATCTGGAGGCTATGGCACTTGCTGAAGGCCAAGCAGAAGCCCCTCCCCCAGCTGTAGCCATTGTTCCTCCTCCTCGTCCACGTACTAATAATTTCTCTAAGATATACAATGATTTCTGTGTTATGGGCAGGAAGTCATTCCGAGGAACTGAGACTTTCGTAGAAGAAAAAAATTGGCTTAAAGAAATGGAGGATTTATTTGAAATTTTCGAAGTTGACGATCATAGGAAGATTCAGTCAACCATTTGGCAGTTGAAGGATGAGGCCTCGTTTTAGTGGGAAGTGACATAGGCTGGACGTCCGGTCAAAACTTCTGATGATTTCCGATAGAGATTCGAGATAAAGTTTCTTTCTCAAGCTGAGCAAAGTATGCAAATGGAAAGGTTTTATGGTGCTTAAGCAAGGAGGCTGTCTATTAGAGAGCATATTAATAAGTTTAATCAATTGGCGAGGTCTAGTTTAGAGCTAGTAGATACCCCGCACAAGAAAGCTTTGAAGTTTGCTAGAGGGTTGAATGAACCCCTCCATGGGTTGGCTATGTCACATATTCCAATGGAAGCAACTTTTGAGAAACTCGTTGACATGGCATTGTTGCATGAAGAAGGTAAAGGTGAAAAGAAAGAGGTTGAGATTAAGGAAATGCGAAACAAGAAAGTGCGGCCCAAGAAAGAACAATAACAACAAAACAAGGGCGAAAAGAATGAAAAAGCTCGAGATAATAGGAAATGTCATAATTGTGGACGCGAGGGTCATTTGATCAAGGATTGCAAGAAAAGATAGAATGCTTGTTTCGATTTTGGAGAGGTCGGACATCTGGTTAAGGATTGGTGGAAGAAGCAAGGACATGGCCAAAGGGCAGGATCTTTTGTAGGGCAGGTTCATGCTCTCACGGCCAATGCGCTAGGTAGAGGCTGGAAAGTTTCTGTTGATCGTTTTATTTCTCTTTCCAGTCATCCAATTAGAACTCTTTTTGATTCTGGCGCTTTGCATTCTTTTATATCTGATTCTGTGGTTGGGTATCTGCACCTTAGTACTAGTATGGTTTTGGATCCTGTTGTTGCCTCAAACCCATTGGTGGTACGACTCATTTGTCGAGGTTTGAGAATATATGTGTTAGGAGTCGAGTTTGAATGTGATGCGTATGTGCTTTGATTCATGGCATGGTTTGATTCTAGGGATGGATTGGCTAGCCATGTATGGTGCCATTCTAGATTATGAGAGGAGGGTGGTTAAACTTTTGATTTTTCATGGGAGGAACATTGAGATTTCTTGTGACCCTAAAGGGTCTGTCATGCTTAGTTTCCTAGAGTTGCTCGATGCATCTATCAACGATCTATGACTATACCTGTAGTCTCTGAATATCCTAATTTTTTTGAGGAGGTTCAGGGCTTACCTCCAAGGTACGAGATTGATTTTCATTGGACAACGCAAAACCATCTGCATTGCATGTACGCCATATGGATCCAAGAGAAAGAAGGGAGCTCAGCAAGCAAGTAGGAGAGCAACTTGAGAAAAAGGTTTATTAGGCGAAGCATATTTGAATGGGGTGCTCCTGTAGTATTTGCCACTAAGGCGGATGGTTCGCTTCACTTATGTGTGGATTATAGAGAGTTGAATAAACTCACTAAGAAGAATAGGCATCCACTTCCGAGAATAGATGATCTGTTTGACCAGCTTGTTGGTGCACCTGTTTTCTCTCAGTTACACTTGGCCACGGGGTTTCATCAGTTGGGAGTGGCCGATGACAGTATAAACAAAATCGCTTTTAGAACTCCAAATGGTTTCTTCGAGTGGCTCGTCATGCCTTTTGGGTTGAAAAATGCACCTGCCTATTTTGCTGATCTGACGAGTAGGGTGTTTCGGGAGTTTCTAAACAAGTTCATTATGGTCATTGTTGATGACATTTTCATTTTCTCGAAGAACGAGGAAAAGCATGCCCAACATTTGAGAGAAGTTTTGAAAACTCTCCGTGCGTACCAGCTTAAGGAGAAATTCTTCGAATGTCATTTTTGGAGAAAAGAAGTGAGATTTCTAGAGCATGTGGTCTCTAAAGATGGGATAGTAGTACATCCCACGAAGGTAATTCCAGTTCAAAATTGGCAGATCCCAAAGAATGCAATGGAGGTGAGGATTTTTCTTGGTTTAGAGGCCTATTATAGGAAGTTCATTAAGGACTTCGCAAAGATATCAACCCCACTCACCAGACTGACAAAGAAGAATCTGACATTTTCTTGGGGTATAGAGTGTGAGTACGCTTTCAAGCGATTGAAGAGGGCTTTGACAACAGCCCAGTCTTGACCTTGTCTGACAGGAACAAAGTGTTCATAGTATACACTGATGGATGTGGTACAGGACTTGGTGCGGTTCTAATGCAAGAGGGAAGGGTAGTATGCTATGGAGGTAAACAGTTAAGAGTTCATGAGAAGAACTACCCTACCTACGACTTAGAGTTAGCTGCCAAAGTATTTGCGCTTAAGACTTGGCACCATTATCTACCAGGAGAGAAGTTCGAGTCATACGCCGATCATAAATCTCTCAAGTACTTGTTTTCGCAGAAGGATCTTAATGTGAGGCAACAAAGATGGATGAAGTTCCTAGCGTCCTATGACTTTGAGATTGCTTATACCCCTTGCAAAGGTAACGTGGTGGCAGACGCATTGAGTAGGCATCGAATGACCTTAAGTCCTCTATTTGTGGAGAGGAAAATCTTGGAGTTTATATCGACTTTTGATTTTAGACCCTCCACCGAGTTTACACCTGGTTTATTGTCATCATTAGAGGTTCGACCTACTCTGTTGGACCAATAGGAACTTCGCAATGAGATGACCCATAGCTAGCAGATATCTTGGATAGGCTCAGTAGAGGGGAGACTTCTAGTCACCTCAGTAGATATTCCATGGATGATAGAGGGTGGTTGCGACGAGATGGAAGGCATTATGCTCCCTGAGTTGGGAGTTTGTTGAAGATAATCCTTGAGGAAGCCCATTATTCTGGGATGACTATTCATCCCAGTGGTGATATGATGTATAAGGATATGAAGAGGGTTTTCTTTTGGGCTGGGATGAAGAAAGATGTAGCAGAATTTGTTTCTCGATGTTTGATTTGCTAGCAAGTCAAGGGTGGGCAAAGGAAGCCCGGTGGTTTACTTCATCTTTTGGAAGTCTCAGAGTGGAAGTGGGAGAGCGTCATTATGGATTTCGTTGATGATTTGCCTAGATCGAGGAAAGGAAACACCAGTATTTGGGTTGTAGTTGACAGGCTCACTAAGAGCACTCATTTCATCCTTGTTAAGAGTAAGAGAATAGCAACATGGTTGGTAGCAGTTTATCTTCATGAGATAGTCCGTCTACATGAAGTACCTTCCTGTACTGTGAGTGATCGTTACCCTATATTCACCAGTGAGTTGCAACAAGCATTAGGTACACAGTTGTGTTTGAGCACAACTTATCACCCTCAGATCGATGGACAGATGGAGAGGGTGAACAGAGTTCTTAAGGATCTTTTAAGACTATTTATCCTAGACTTCAGAGGAACCTAGGAAGAGCATCTTCCTTTAGTAGTGTTCGCCTACAACAACAGTTACTAGGCTAGCATTGGCATGGCACCCTTCGGAGCATTGTACGAACGACTCTGTAGATCATCGACTTTTTGGTGGGAATCTACAGAAAGGCTTCTACTTGGACCTGAGATGATTAGGGAGACTTCAGCGTAGATTGATCATATTCGCAGGCGCTTAAATACAGCTCAGGACAGGCAGAAGTCCTATGCAGATAGGAAAAGGACTGACATTGAGTTTGTCGTAGGAGATATGGTTTTCATCAAGGTATCAGTTTTGTGGAATGTAGTTCGTTATTGATTTGTAGGAATATTGGCATCAAGATTTGTATGGCCATTTCCCATAACAGAGAGGATTGACTAAATGGCCTATAAAGTAAATTTACCAGGGAGATTGTCTGGCGTCCGTGATGTTTTCCACGTTTTTCATTTATGGAAGTGCTTGCATGATACCGCAGAAGTAGCTGAGCCGAGTATGCTTGAGGAAGTAGAGGTAGAACAGGAGGCGACAGTTAAGTGAGTTGCAACCCGTATTCTTGGATCAGAGGTTAAGAAGCTACGAAACCGACAGGTCAAGTTAATGAAAGTTCAGTGGGTAGATGACCAAGAGGATGCAACTTGGGAAACTAAAGACAAGATCTGTGCTTCGTACCCTTTCCTTTTCAAGGGTATGTTATTAACTTGTTTTCCAAAGCTTTTATTCATGCTTGTTTATATCGTTTAAGTATATCTTATCGATTAAACCTTCGACCTTTAGGTAGGGAACCCATGGATGCAAACATGTGTTTGAGACATGTTATGTTCGATGGATGCAAGTGGATGCAAGTGTTTGCTAGTGGTTTCCTGTGGATGCATATACACACATATTAGGCACTAGATCGGATCAATCACTCTCATACTGCATATAGATGCGTATGCATATTTTTCTTCTTTTAATGGATGAAAGTGGGTGTATCTTCATATGGATATTGCATTTGGACGAATGATTGTGCACACATATAGAACTTACATGTTATATTAGGATTATTTGCATACATGATGGATTCATGGTATTAACATACATTGCATTAAGGAGGTCAACCGAATCAGTAGACCGTCGGATTTTTCGCATTAGTATAGGGACATATACACACACCTTTGCATATGTTAATACAAACATTAGAAATCTTTTAAGGACAATGGACGCATGTGAGTGGTGGATGAATAGATGGATGATGAATGTTAGGATATGCATTCTTCTTAGCTTGGAGATTTCGGGGATGAAATCCTTTAAGTAGGGGATAATGTAAACACCCATAATTTTAAAGAACATTATAATCATAACTTAAAGAATATTTAATTAAATATTTTGAATTAAGTAAAACGGACAGCGCCATTCCGTTATTCTCGGAATTCTACTTAAGATAGACCCCAAGTTTGCGTAAAACGTACATCGTATGAAGAAGTTATTAAGCCCAGAAGTTTGTATATGCACAAGAGAATTATATATATATAAAATCAAAATATTTCAAAATCAACGACACGGGGAAGGGGGTAAATCGGCCCGTTAGGGGTCGACCCTATAACGGGGGTGTCGACCCCGGGGTAGACCCCACCGAGATCTGGGAAGATTCCTGCCCTACACCTGGACACAGTTCTGAGCGAGATTCGTTGACCTTAGGCTTTATATAGGACTTCATTCTCATTGTTTTATTCACCAAAAAAATTGGAGACAGCGAGGTGCTGCCCCCACTCTGTTTGAACTAGCTTATTCTTCTTCAACAACAAGTTATACATATTCAAGGATCTGTGCTACAACATCTACAGTCAATCCTCTATTCTTTAGATCCAGTCATAGTGAGTTTATGTTGCTTTTAGATATAAACACCTAAAATGTAATCTTAACATGTTTATAAGTCTGGATCTAAGCCTATGCATGTTAGTAATCTGAATCATAACAGATCTGCCATTACTTGTATGCCTAATTACTGCTTAGATCTCATATGCATGTTCATGATATCCCTATTCTGTTAGCTTGCTTAATCATGTCACCGTATGCCTATTCTGTTGATTTGCCCATTCATGTCACTGTATGCCTATACTATTAGTTTGCAAATTTTATCATCATATGCCATTTTTATTTGCTATGCCTATTCTTGTTCTCTTCTCTCTCGCTTTCCCTTTTTGTTTTTATAGATAGCCTGCCTTCGAGCCTAGGCCTATCGCTGAAATACGATAGCGCACGAAATTGGGAATGGTTGGAAAAGATAAATTAGGGCATAACTTATGCTGTAAGTCAAAATTGGGATTTTGGGGCATAATCTATATCTTGATCTAAACCTTAACCTAGGGCATAATTTGTATCGTAGATCAAACGAGGATTTGGGGCATAATAAACTTGAAAATTGGTTAGTAATGAACTGCCTAGGTTTGCAGCAACTAGAAAGTGTAACCGCGCTTAGACACGAGGTTAGATTACACTTGTGGTAGAAGCCTGCCTGGAACTGCCTAGCATATCCAATGCCCACAAGTGGTAAATCTAATGTGAGGGTCTAAGTGCATAAATGTACACATAATGATGCTACGACACGAGGTTAAGTCCGGCTTATGGTAGAAGTCTTCCCGGACCCAACCGGTATATCCAGCATCTACAAGTGGTAGACTTAATGTGAGAGGTCTAGTGCATTAATAACCATAAATGAATGAATGGTAATACTTAACCTATTTGAATTTGTGAGGGTTACATGAACTTGTCAACGTAGGTAGGAGTTGAGTAAACTTGCTTGAATCAGTGGGAGGGTTAAGTTAATCTTGTTAAACATGTGGGGATGGGTTATTCATACAAACCTGACAAACTTAACCTGTTGCGGTTATGCAATCTTGATTAAACTGGTAGGCATAAACTGTTGAAATCCTAATAATGGGGATGCAGGCCTAGGGGGAAGCTTGTATCATCCGGTGTGTGGGACCCGTATCTGTCTGTAACCTATCTTGGTATCAAATGGAGA
The DNA here is from genome assembly GCA_030737875.1 of Allium sativum. Classification (NCBI taxonomy): domain Eukaryota; kingdom Viridiplantae; phylum Streptophyta; class Magnoliopsida; order Asparagales; family Amaryllidaceae; genus Allium; species Allium sativum. Next base: position 10,437,253 of record CM060912.1, read on the forward strand.
ACTCTGAACTAGGTCAGGGTCAGGGCACGCTTAATTAGTTGGCTATAAGAGGTCCATCTAAGGGACGGTGTGAGCGGCGCATTCCGATGGGATCATGTGCGCGCATGTGTCCGGATTACATGGGAGGATAATAAGACACCGTGGCACTTTTATATATTGTTATGCACATCTTGTAAACATGGGTTGCCACTGTAAGAAGTGATACATCCTACTGTGGGGCAAGCATAGGGTCTCTACGAGTTAGGGAGCTGATCGATTGGGGGTAGTAATTAGGGTCACCACAACAAAACTAGTCTTTAACGACGAAAAAGGTTGTGTGTTTTACGATGCTTATGCGACGCTATTTACGCATAAGTGTCCCAGAAGACATACCTTTTTACGTCGTTAAAAAACAATTTTGTTGTAGTGGGTACGTCTAGTCTTGATTCTTTAGGAGCCCATTATTATCGTTGGGGGTAACACCTGTCAGTTCTGTTGGGCTACCTGTTATTGTATGGGGTAAAACCTCTCACTAGAAGTACATCTATGTCTACCATCTTATACTTGTTGGGATCATCTTGTCCTTGTTATACTAGTAATGGTGCGAAGAAATGTATTAGAGAAGCGCAATATATTCTATTCTGTTTATTCTGTTTATGTTGTTATACTTGCCTTATGACACTGTTATCTCACTCTCCAGTTTATATGCTTGTCATGGTGCTTTTACTTATTTATATGCTAAAAGTAACTGGATTCGCCAGACTTTATGCCTGACCCATTTTGTTTCCTCTTCTCTCTCTCCCGTTCCCCCTAGGTTCTCAGGGTGGAAATACTCAAGCTTGATCAAGATTCTTCTTTAATTTTTCTTAGATCTGCTTAGGTGTACCGCTTGATTTCGTATCTTCTCTACTGTGGCTATATTTTGGGGATTATGCTCTCTTTTTACGTATTATTTTACTCTAATGATGATTTTGATACAAGACAAAAGTTTCATGTTGATGAAATGAGTTTTCAGTTTTTCAGACTTATTATGTAATTCGATCTGGACCACGAAGCTTTTTCTATTAAATAAATTTTTAATTCTGATGTTATTTTATATTTGTCATGTGATGTTTCTGTTTTCTGTTTACCCATAACGCTTCATGAAACTTAATGCATTCTGATAAAGAGTGACATTAACGGATGTGGGGTGTTAGAAACACGATACCTATTCTAGGCCGGTTTGGGTTTCGCATAGGCATCCAATGTTAATATTACATTAGTTAACCATCCTTTTGCAAAGCACATTCCGCGAGACCTTTTGCTTTGTAAACAACTAGTAAATAAATTTCATAAAAATTAAAACAGCTCAGTGGTCTTGCTATAAATGGACAAACATCAAAATTGACTTTCGGTAAAGGAGTAAAATGAAGTAGCTTATTGAAATTGTATTGGAAATTAAAATATAAGTCTACCAACTTTATCATAGAACTTCTCTAGGCAATTCATTATTAAGAAGAAATGGTTTTTGCAAATTCATTGATGAAATCAAGCACAAAGTAAATGTACGGCATGGAAAACACTCAACTCTTAGTGGAGGAATAAATCTTACTATAGTAGTTCTGTTTCCTCCTAAGTGTTATTTTGGATGCAAATTGGACAAACGCAAGTAACATGTTACCATTGTTAAAAATATATGTGCAAATTATTCTTGGCAGGGGAAAAGTATTTATGTAAAATAACAAATGCAAATTAAACCTTTGCTTATTAGAAAAAAAAAAGTTACGTTTGTACAACAATAACCCAATACATACATCATAACTACGAATATAATATGTCATAAAAGAAAAATAACCCAAAGATTATACAGTTAATTTTTGGGATGTTGCCAGTGGAAATGGGATTAAACGGTGATTTTTTATTTAAGATTATACATGAGGCCTATTACTAGCACCCATTCTGTGATGACCGTCCATAACTCCTGCACTAAACAAAAGGAATGATGTGTTGAAAGGTGTGCCAGAAAGCTATGGACGATGATTAGAGTAAGTAAACATAAGTGGAACCTGTCGTAAAACTCACGACACTAGGATAAAGTATAATATAACATATACAATAGGGAGAAATAGTGGGGCATAATATAACAAACTTTTAAGCTTTCACAACATCCTGAAATACCATCCATACTTCATAGGAAACACCGAAGTCTGTACATTGAGCCTAACTACAATCATTCCTAGAGCAACGCAAACAACATAAATAGAAAAACTAGATAGTAATAAAAACGGTACGTAAGCCTCCAGCTCTCCATTGAAAAGAATCGCCGTCCTCACTAAGGTATCACGTGCTACTCAGTTTTCCCATCCACAACAGGATGAACAACCCACGGTAATAAGAGGGAAATATAAAACCATGAGTCAGAAAATAGTCTTAGTGAACGATAAAACATCTATCTGACATCATCAACAAAGTATATGAGAATAGGTAGATTTACCAACCACTACCCAATACCATAGAAGAACTCATACCTTCCTTCCCCACATCTGATAATGGTAGCCTTTATATGCAATCATGTCAATCATACATTCATGGAAACCAGAACAACCATCCATTCATGGCAATTTTAAGTAACCAATTAATAACGATCATAGCAACCAAAATATATATCTCACGTAAACCATCCTAATTGAGCTCAACATCCCTCAAGCACAAGCCCTAAACCAATATTAGACAAGCACCCAAGAAACATCTCTTTCGATGTCAGACGATCTACGTGAGACGGTACAAACAAAACAACCAAACATCCAACATTCATGACTGGCTCTGGCTATCACTGCCAATCCTGCTTTGAAACCATCGTTGATCGTATGACGGCCACCCGCCATATGTCAAGGCCTAATGGTAGACCCCAGTTCTAGCAAAAACTCCATACGCCTTCATGACTCGTATGTTTGAATTCTCCAAACAACTAGGCCCTTCATGACTACCTAAGGTACAAGGCCCTTCATGACTGCCAAGGTACCCTGCTTTGAGTCTGTTAGAACTTACGACAACGATAATCTCTTGGCCTTCGTATCTCTAGTCAGCAACCCTGACGACAATTCACAAAACTCAAGTCCCCCTTGAGTAACCATTATCCACAATTCAACACCCTAGAGTTGTCTTCAAATTCGTTTATTTAAACCGATCAACGAATATCACAGCGTTTTGAACATTCCCACCTGGATATATATCGAAGTCACAATATTACTGAACTAAACAACATCAATATAAGGTTTAAACAATCCATACCTTCCATCCATTCACTAAAGAAACAAACCACAACGTTTGTGCCATCAACCATAGCATTTCAAAGCGCTGCCATAACCTTCAGCACATGCCAACCCACTATAGATCGGACATACGAATCCATCAAAAAGAGAAGCAGACCGATCAATCACCAAGAAGAAGTAGACCAGTCCATAACGCATGGAATCACGACCAATCCATACACCGACTGAACCATTCCCTAGCCGATCCATCATCCTAAACGATCCATCATCCAGGTCCAGTGCCACATACATCGGTGTATACCACCATCACTTCATTCCTACTCAGAATGGTCAACACAGGAGCACTCATCATTATCGATTTCAGGATTCCGAAAGCTTGTTTACACTATGCATTCCATGTGAACACTTGGTTCTTCTTCGTCAATCCTGTTAATAGTGCAACTACATTAGAGAAATCCTTGATAAACCATCGGTAATAACCAGCCAATCCAAGGAAACTCCAAACATCAGTCGCGTTCTTAGGTCTATCCTGGTCCTGTATTTTTTCCACTTTAGCAGGGTCAACTGCTATTCCAACAATGGAAACAACATGGTCTAAGAACCTCACTTCACTCTTCCAGAAGAGACACTTCAAAAACTTAGTGTTGTAACCAAAAAATGGTCAACACCAAAATTATCTTTCTGATACTTCGCCAAAAGGTTAGAATAAGGGAAATGGAGCCATGATTAGAAAATAAAGAGCAAAAAGTAAAGAACAAGGAATTTTTAGAGTGGTTCGACCTAATATTGGCCTACGTCCGCTATGATATTGCTTCTCATTATCAGAGTTGAGTTTATAAAGTACATTGCATTATACATTCCACTCATTTCATGATATTTCTCTCTTTAACAATGATCTTCTACTTTTTTCTCTCTTTTCACTCTAGATTTCACTTCGATTTACGAGGGAATCTGTGAGATCCTTTGATTTGTGATGGTAGTAGAGTGGCTTTAGACACTTAGATGATCTTCACTGGATCCATGATAATCTTGTGTTGGATCTAGGTTTTGGGGAGAGTTAATTGTAGTTGGAGATCACTTAGATTGTGCTTGAGAGATTTTTGATTAATTTTATGGAAGATTAGATCCATTTGTTGTTTGAAGAAGATTGAGCGATCTTGAGAAGCCATTGATGGAGCTTGGAGTGTTTGAGAGTGGTAGAGAAACAATTTGGGCAGCCCTTTGGGTTGGAAACATCTATCCCTTGAATGGTGGAGAAGTGGGCTATTTGTAGGTATAGTTTGGGGGTTGTGGCAGTGTTGTAATTATGGTGTGCAGGGTTTGGATCGTTCGTAAATGTATTTATGAAAATGCCACTGTACAGCTGGAGCTAGCTGTAGTCAGTTGTGCGACAAACCGGACATATGCGACTCAAAAATAAGTGGGCAATCAACTCAAAACATGATGTACGACAAGCTTTTAATGCATGATCAAGTGACAATTTGTGACCAGGGTATACTGCACGAGCCATATTTCATTTTGATATAGACCTACGTGGAACTAACTGACCAACTCATATTTGCTTTCTGAGATGCCGATCCACTGTTCTTTTTGTACTAATGCCATTACATTATTAATTGCATGCTGCATGTTCAATCATTCTTAAAACAATCTGAAGCACACACTAAAAACTTGGTTCCAGTTCAAATTGCCAGATTTCCCCATCATGAAGTGCTCGACCCTGCATGTTTGCAGTACGCTCGACCTATTAGTCTGGATGATTGCTCGACCAGCAATGGAGCTTGACCAGTCCAAATGGATGATGCTCGATCCATCAGTAAGGTGATGCTTGACCTGTACCTGAGTGAACGACCCTGCGATAGGAAGGCACTGCTCAACCAATTAGAATGGCCTGCTCGACCCATCAGCTAGTTGAGATGGCCGATCCTATGTATTGTTCGATGTTGGTTCTTAGTATTTTTCTTTTATCTGATTGAGTACCCATATAATGTTTGACAGAATGCTTGAACGGGTTAACATTTTCCCCTCGGAGCTCGTATTTTTTTATAAAATACGGGATTCGAAATTCGATGGGTCTTTGTATTGACTTGTATCCTTTCATTGGTACCGGCAATGGATCAAGTCTAGATTGTTCATGTCATAATGTTTCCAGGCTCTTAGATACTTTGAATTTTGAATTATTTGTGCATTGACATTCAATCGTAGCTTTTTGTTCGCTATGGAGATTCATTCTTTGACCCTTTGACTCGTTGATTCCAAATGATCCAAGCACAGGACTTGTTAGTTGAATTTATATGCTTCATGCCACCCGTTCTGTAATTAAAACAAGCGCTTACATGATTTTGGACTTATACTTTGTTATTGATTGTCCACATCAATAACAAATTAGCTAATCATTAAAAACGAATTATAGTGAATTTTGTAGCTGGAATTGAATAATGTGCCTATACAGAACTATTTTGTTTAATTGTTTATAATTTCGTCAAACCTTGTCTGCATAAATACGATACTCTAATCTGAATTCACAATGATACTTATGTTCTGCTAATCGATATGTATGCCAACTACAGATTTCAAGCCTCGCTCCTCTAATGACTTATACAATCTTGTACGACGGATCATATTTTTTGAAACGTGTACCTGCTCAAATTGGAACCTCGATTTGTGTTTCTAAGGCTAGAGTGACAGCAATTTTTGAATTGTAAATTAATCAGCCTTTGGTTATTCCTTGTTCTCTGGACAATTTGGTAGGAAGATGCCATTTTGTGCTAACTCAAAATGTTTTTAATCAAGCGCGCACTTATTTTGGCATTTCCAAATTTGTCGTAAATTTGTCAAGGGAAGAAGAATTCGATGATTTTTTATTTTTAAGATGGCCACAGTAGCTTAGTTGGATTCCAAATTTTTGATTTGAATTCAGTGTCTCCACTTGGGGAGGTCTTTGGATTTGATTCCCTCGCTAGAGGAGGACTTGTCTTTTGTGCCTCTGCTAGGGGAGGTCTTTGGATTTAATGCCCTCGCTCGTGGAGGTCTTTACACTTTGTGCCCCCGCTATGAGAGGACTTTGGATATAGTGCCCCCACTTGGGAAGGTCGTTGGATTTAGTGCCCTTGCTCAGGGAGGTCTTTGAATTTAGTGCCCCCGCTCGAGGAGGTCTTTATATTTTGTGCCCTCGCTCAGGGAGGTCTTTAGATTTAGTGTCACCGCTTGGGGACGTCTTTATATTTTGTGCCCCCGCTCGTGGAGGTATTTGGATTTAGTGCCCCCACTCGGGGAGGTCTTTATATTTTGTGCCCCCGCTCTGGGAGATCTTTGGATTTAGTGCCCCCGCTCGAGGAGGTTTTTGGGGTTCACTCGGGAAGTGTTTGCTTTATTGTGAAGGGTTTTTCTTATCATATCGTTTCATGGGGCTGGCACCAGTTCCTTTGTTGGACACTTGACTTGGTAGTCTATCTTAATTTAGGAACTAGGGCCTTGGATCTCTAATTCAGGAGAGTGCCCTTTCGACAAAAGTTACAACCCTCTTATTTGTTTGTCGTGGCGCTTGCTCGCTATTTGAATCTTGGTGACTCTTCCTGTTCACTTTTTAAGTTGGTGCTTTCTATTTACACATTTGTGCATGTTGATACTTACAGCATTAGACGCTTGAATTAGTGTTCTTGGGGTCGTTATGTTTCGTCAGATTTTAAAGAAACAAACACTCGACAGATGGCCTGCAATATGAAATCATCTTTTAAGCAAGTTTTTATTTGACATAAATTTTTGCAAGTAGAGATATATCAGGTAGATATGCTCTTAATCGCTGAGCTAATTGTTTGGTACAGCGTTTGTAAAATATTATAGTTTGTTTAACGTGAATTTTGAATACGACACGAAGTAAAGCATGAAGTAAAGCATGAAAATAAAGTTGTGGCGGTGGTGATCGCTTATTCTGAGACGTTTAGATTAAAGTGCCAATCAACGGTAATCAGTTAGTGACCGGCCTTGCATTAACTCGTGCTGGTGTTTGATTACTTTGACCGGTTTGATTTGTGGGCGCATTTTGCCCTTGAAGTGCTGGAACAAAATTTGAGGCTTGCGGATCCTTGATATACTGCTATAGCCTGTTTTTCTCAATCAGCTCCTCGATGAGGTTCTTCAAGTGTCGGCATTCATTTGTGTCATGCCCAGGTTGGTTGCGAAAATGACAGAATTTTCCAGAATTTGCAGCTCACTTGGAGATATTCAACGATGATGGTTCTGGATAGGGTTCTGTATCTTTGGTTGTGAGGTATATGTTCTTCGGAGTATTATTTCAGAGGGGTGAACTCAGCGGGTGTAAAGAAGCGGGTTCTCTTACCACCTTGATTATCTTTCCCATTGTTTCCTCTCTTTTGACCTCCGAGATTCTTCCGACTGTATTGAGTAGCGGCATTTTTGGAAGCTTCAAGGAACATGATCAATAATATGAAGAGGCACAGGATTATAGTCCACTCTCATATACGCCTCTGCTTTTTTATAGAATTCTTCAAGCGTGTTTGGTTCTTTCATTTTAATCCATTTCCCAAATTTGGTCTTTTCGTCTATGGCGCCGATTGGAGACATTAAGATCATGCAGGGTTCGGGATTACCCACTTCCGACAAAGCAGCATTGAACCTCTTGAGGAATGCTTTAACAGACTCTCCTGGATTCTACTTCATTGATGTCAAACTGATAACATCCTTAGCCTTTATGACTTGCAACCTAAACTCCTCTTTGAACTTTAGAGTCGACTCATCAAATCGGTCAACGGATTTGGGCACCAGCCTAGTGAGCCATAATGGTGCCATGCTTTCTAGGTAGAGAGGGAAGCATAGGCACTTGATCCCGTCTATCGCTCTGGCTACATTCATATGCCACTCATATTTGTATAGGAAGTGATTCGGATCAGAAGTCCCATTGTATCGAGGCAGAGCAGGAAGAGTGAACTTTTTAGGGAACTCAGCTTTGCAGATTCTTTCAATGAACATATTTTTGCTGGGGGAGAAGTCCGTTCTCTTTCACTATCATTACAAGCCTTGCTATCTTTCATGATTTGCTTTACAATATCTGCGATATACTCCTTTGAGTTGTGGCGTTCCGCATAGCGGCCTTCGATCTCTTTGTCGGATCCCTGTCTTGGTGAGCGATCGCGATTAGAGGATCTAGGTCTTTTACCTCCATCATGGGGAGGTGCCCTCCTGGCGGGACTTGCAACTCATCGGGTATTTCGATCGGAGTAGCTTTTAGATTACGGCTTTGAATCTTGAACATTAGCTTTGTTCTTATCGCTTTCCTATCCATCAAGGCCTTCCGTACAGAGTCTGCCGAATTCGTGTTCTCTTCAAGGTTGACATGAACCTTCTGAGGAGGAGCAGGATTTGCTTGAGCATTTAGAAGAGCGTTAATTTTCTCCATCAAAGCATTATTAGCATCCATCAAAGGTTTATTTGAAGTCTGCATTCGTTGGTTTAAATTGGCGACAATGACATCTAGCTCAGCTCAAGTTACTCTGGCACTACCTATTGAGTTTTCTCCAACTTCAAAGCGATTGGTAAGTGGTGTAACTTTGTCGTTAGCAATGTTTTTGTTTTCTCCAACGGTCCTACTTCTAGTTTGCTTAGACTTAGCCATTATCTCAGACATGGATTCGAATTTCGGAGAGAACTCGTCACTCGCCCTGGACCTTAAATTTAGAGAATCTATAGTAGAAGTAGGCTTAGAATATCAATGCATGGCTCTTAAGCTTGAGAGGAGTATGAATGTGGCCCCACGATCGGCGCCAAATGTTGTAACCGCAAAATGGCCACAACACTAAAGGTACTCTTAGCGCACTTCAACAAATGGTATGATATAAAATTATGAGGCCACAAGCACAAAATAAAGAGCAAAAAGTAAAAAAAAAATTAGAGTGGTTCGTCCTAATATTGTCCAACATCCACGATGGTGTCATTTCTCATTATCCTAGTTGAGTTTACAAAGTACACTGCATTATACATTTCGCTCATTTTATGATATTTCTCTCTTTAACAATGATCTTCTACATTTTTTTCTCTTTTCGCTCTAGATTTCACTTGAATTTGCGAGCTAATCGGTGAGATCCTTTGACTTTTTATGGTAGTAGAGTAGATTTAGACACTTGGATGATCTTCACCGGATCCATGATTATCTTGTGTTGGAACTAGGCTTTGAAGAGAGTTAATGGTAGTTGGAGATCACTTAGATTGTGCTTGAGAGATTTTTAATGAAGTTTATGGAGGATTAGATCCATTTGTTGTTGGAAGAAGATGGAGTGAGCTTGAGAAGCCATTGATGGAACTTGGAGTGTTTGAGAGTTGTGGAGAAACGATTTGGGCAGCCCTTCAGGGTGGAAAAATCGGTCCCTTGAATGGTGGAAAAGTGGGCTATTTATAGGTGTAGTTTGGGGACAGTGGCAGTGTAGCAATTATGGTGTGCAGGGTTCGGGTCGTTCGTAAATGTATTTATGAAAACGCCAATTGACAGCTGGAGCCAGCTGTATGACCGACCGGACATGTGCGACTCAAAAATAAGTGGGCGATCGACCCAAAACATGATTCACGATCAGCTTTTAATGCACGACCAGGTGACAATTACGACTAGGGTATATTGCATGAGCCATATTTCAATTTGACATAGACCCATGTGGATAACTAACTTACCGACCTTTATTTGCTTTCTGAGATGCCAATCCACTGTTCTTTTTGTACTAATGCCATTACATTATTGATTGCGTGTTGCACGTTCAACCATTCTTCAAACAACCTGAAGCACATGCTAACAACTTGGTTCCAGTTCAAATATCCAGATTTCCCCATCATGAAGTGCACGACCCTACATGTTTGCAGTACACTCGACCTATTAGTTTGGAACACTGCTCGACCAGCAATGGAGCTTAACTAGTCTGAATGGAGGATGCTCGATCCATCGTTAAGGTAGTGCTCGACCCGTTCCTGAGTGAACGACCCTACGATAGGAAGGCACTGATCGACCAATCAGAATGGCCTGCTCGACCCATCAACTGGTTGAGATGACCGATCCTATGTATTGTTTGATGTTGGTGATGTTGGTTCCTAGTTTTTTCTTTTATCTGATTGAGTACCCATATAATGTTTGACAGAATGCTTGAATGGGTTAACAGATAGCTCTTAGCTCATGCTTTCGCAAGATTTCCAAAATAACTCTCAAGTGCGTTTTGTGCTCTTTCTCATTCCCAGAGTAAACCAAAATATCATCCACAAACACAAGTACGAACTTGTTCAACTGATCTATGAAAACCCTATCCATAAGATCCACAAAATACGCTGGTGCGCTAGTCAATCTGAATGGCATAACCAACCATTCGAAGAAACCGGGTGGTGTCATAAAAGCAGTCTTCAGCACACTATCCTTTGCCATCCTCAACTAGTGGAATCTTGTTGCCAAATCCATCTGAGAAAACACCTTGTCTTCGTGAAGCTGATCGAACCAGTCGTCTATCCTCGACAACGGATGCTTGTTCTTCTTGGTCACCATATTCATCTCACGATAATCCACACACAATCTCAATGAGCCATTTTACTTGGTTACAAACACAACTGGTGCACCCCATTCGGGAACACTTCTCTGAATGAATCCTTTTCCCAAAAGGTCTCGAACTTGTACCTCTATCTCTCACTGTTCCTTAGGCACTAACCGCCGAGGAGGCATAACGATTGGTCTAGAACCTTCAACCAAATCGATTCTGAACTCAATCTCATGATGCAGCGGTAACCCTTTGACCTCTTCAAAGACATCCTTAAACTCATTTGCGATCAGCGCTGATGAAAAGTCTTCCTGTGAATCACAAGCGAATATAGATAACTGACGAAGACCCCATCTTCGGGCTTACATCTAATCAACACTTCCGCCCTTCCACAACCTAACTCTCACCTCTAGCTTTTCGCAATTCACTTTCGCCGCATACCACTTGAGCCAATCCATGTCCAAGATAATCCCAAACCTAGAGAAGTTCAAAATAAAGCAATCACACATAAAAGTGCAACCATGACTCGACAACACAAGACCATGACAAATCATACACAAACTGGACGAACTCCCAACTGGATTAGTCACAATTAATGGTCTATCACAAATCTTGGGTTCCAAACCCAAGTGTCACACAAGCTCATTACAAATGAATGAATGCAGTGCTTTAGTATCAAACAACACACGAAATGAAACACCCTGAACAGAAAGGGTACCTTGAACAACGACACCCTTTCCGTTTACCTCTGAGTATGGGCTCTTGAAGAAGATGACATTGCTTCCAAAGAATAAGCCGCTACTATCCGCTTTCCCTTAGCTGGTTCCGGACAGTCCTTCTTGATGTGCCCAGACTTGCCACAGTTGTGACACTTCCTTTCAGCATTGGATTCTTTCACTTATGAGCAAAATGACCCTTCTACTAGCAGTTATAGCAAACCACCTCAATCTTAGGCTTTTTTCTGGCCACTATCTCCTTTCTGCTATTGCTTCTTTTTCTTCTTGTTATTACCAACCGGCTGTGGCTTTTGTTCTTCCTTAGCTGCTACGGCAGACCCTTTCATGGGAAAAAGGCTTTCATGCCTCAAAGCATTCTCAACAATATTCTCATAAGTATCATCAAGATGATCCGCAAGCTGATTTGCTAGATTTTCGTCCAATCCCAAGACAAACTTCTCATTCTTTTGATAAGGAATATCCACATATGAACGAGCATACTTTGACAAAGCCTCGAAGTCGGAAACATAATCAATTACTGATCGACCATTCCGTTTAAGCTCGACAAATCTCTTAAATAGAATAGACTTTTGCACGGTAGAGATAAATTTCGTCTCAAATTCAACTTGGAATTGCTCCAATGTTATCTCTTCTTCCGGAGTCTCAAGTTTAACAGAATTACACCATTCCGTGGCTCTGCCCTGCAACTTCCCTGATACAAGCTTTCTCTTGGTTGCATCATCAACACCCAAGTCTTCAAAAATACGAATACAAGTATCTAACCACCTCTGAACCTCTTCAGTTGGCTCGGTCCCTTTTAGCCATTTTCCTCCCAAAGATGTGAAGTCTTTGCACAGCTTCGCGAAATCCACTACCTTAGGAACCTACACACCTACATCTACCGTGGCTACCACTGGAGCTGCTACCCTTCTCATGAGTGCCTCAATCATGGCTTCAAACATGCCTGGGTAATCTGGTATACCTCCATTTCCCCCTCTGGGCACAGCTCCCTACCAGTATGTCTGATGCTCATCGATTCATTCTAAATCTGCAATCCAGGATAATTAGCCACATATAAGAAAACTGCTAATGGTGTTCAAACACTACTATATTATATACTACAATATAGTATACACCCAACAAAATCTACAAATACGTCTCTCATATGTAATTACGACTTCGAACTTTGGCTAAAATCGATTAACCAGAGCTCTGATACCAAATGTGATGACCGCACTAACTCCTACACAAAACAAGAGGAATGATGTTCTAGACAGCTATGGACGATCATAAGAGTAAGTTAACACAATCAAAACCTGTCGTAGAACTCACAGCGCAAGGATAAAGTATAATAGAACATATACAACAAAAAGAAATAGTGGAGCATCATATAAAAACTTTTAAGCTGTCACAACGTCCTGAAAGATCATCCGTACATCATAGGAAACACTAAAGTTTGTACATGAAGCCTCACTACAATCACTCGTAGAGCAACACAAACAGCGGAAATAGAAATACTAGATAGTAATAAAAGCGGTACTTAAGCCTCCAGCACTCCGTCGATCAGCATTATTGTCCTCACTAAGGTATTACCTGCCACCTGCTACTCAGTCTACCCATCCACAACAGGATGAAAAGCCCAAGGTAATAAGAGGGAAACATAAAACCTTGAGTCGGAAAATAGTCTTATTGAGCGATAAAACAACTATCTAACATCATCAACAAAGTACATGAGAATAAGTAGATTTACCAACCACTACCCAATACCAGAGAAGAACTCACACCTGCCTTCCCCACATCTTATAGTGGTGCCTTTACATGCAATCATTTCAATCATACATTCATGGTGTTAGATCGAAATTTGGACTTAACACCCAAATTGTTATGAACTGTAGAGAATTTTAAATGAGGAACAAAGAAAAAGAAAACAACACTCAGAATTTATAGTGGTTCGGCGTTAACGAGCCTACGTCCACTTTATATCTTATTGATTGTGCTTTAAAAGCTAATACAACAATGATTTCTCTCAATATTTCAGTGGTTTGACAACAATGGCGGATTCAGTACTCACTATTGCCAAAAAGATCCCGAAAAATGCCAAGCTCTGGGCTATTTATAGCTGATTTTGTCAGGCGGATCGCGGACACGTGGCACGAATCCCGAGATCATCGGATCGCATCGCCACCATTGAAGAAACAGTCAAACTAGCCGTTGTGGACAGGTGTCGTGATTTGCTTGAAAATCGGATCGCGCAGATGGGGAGAATTGGTCCAGATGACGGTTGGGAACACGTGTCGCCAGATCCATGCGATTCGGATCGCTGAAGACCAGCTCGTGATTGAATGGGTCAGAGGGTTCGGTACGTACCAAGGGATCAGATCGGTTTGTTCTGGGCAACAATATATAAGTTTGGATCGGATCGCCTGGATGTGCCGTTCGTTGACGAGATGGGAGCGATCCGTTCCTGGGTGAGTCGATAGAGTGCGATCCATTCCTGGGCGAGACGATGGAGTGCGATCCATTTCTGGGCGAGACGATGGAGTGTGATCCATTCCTCCAATTTCTTGGGGGACTTGGTTTCCTGTTTTCCTTTTATGAATGATCCTGGGTGGCTTGGTCAAAAAGCGAGCCAACATTTTGCCCCTTCGAAGTATGTTTTATCGATGATGGAACATGCTTCGAAGATTCCAATCTACCTTTTCCTGATGGGATGTAAATCAACAGTCGCATTGGTTCAAATCAACGCATGCATAAATCGGATCGCCATAAAGCGCCACGGTCCGAGTGTTCACGTGCTCGTCTCGAGCTGAGTATCCAGGCCTCTGTACGAAACGAGGCGGACTTTCCTTCGAGTCATGTCGGGCTTTGAGTTTGGTGGGCCATCGTTTGAAGCGGTCCGTGGGCTTCTATGCGATACAAGCTTTGAATCGTGGCCTTCATGACGTTTCGTGGACCGAATAGGACAAAGGAAGGGAGATAAACGGTCACCCTCTTCGCCTATATAAGCCGACCCTCTCCTCCTCATTCTCCTTCTTCTTTCTCTCTGCCGAATCGTCTCGCGTTATCAAAGAACGAACCCAAATTTTCCAAACCTTCAAGAATCCGAGCATTCTCTCAATTTTTAGAAAGGTAACTCCACAGAAAACATTCTCATTTGTAAATGCAGCACCTTCCCGAATTTTTAAGACTGATTCGAGGAAGAAACGATGGGAATCCGAAATTTTCTGAAGAAATCACCAAGTCGCCATGGCCATCGGGCGCAGAGCTCAGAATTTGAGGATGCGAAGGAGAGGAGGAAAACGAAGGAGGCAGAAGGAGAAGGCAAACCGTCTCGGATCGTGGTCAAGGATTGAAGACGAAAGCGAATGGCGAGACGATAGATCGAGGTGGCGGCAAAGGGACGTATCGTGGGGTCGCAACGGTTCGTGAAGGAGCGATCCCTTCGCCCGGCGATTCGATGGGGGCGATCCCCCTGTCCTGCGATCCGAAAAGGGGCGATCCCTCTGCTTCGCGATCCGACTCATAACTGACAATACGGAGGAATTTCAGACTTTAATCAACGCCTTGTCACTATAAAACTCTGAACAGTTAGGATAGAGCCCTGATATTGGACTTTCTGGACTAAATGACCTCATAATTTGACGGCATACGACGATTAATGCTTTGATGATCTTGATTGCTTTCACGCTTTATTTTTAATGTACACACGAGTACACACACCGGCACTTGCACACACGGGGGTCGGGTAGTGTTAATCTTACTGTTCACATTTTCTCGTCCCAGCAGCGATGTCGAACGATAACTCTTCTCCAAGATCCGTAGCAGAAGCAGAATCCAAGACTCCTGAACAGTACAATCCCGAAATTCCTCCAATCAATCCGGGAGGTGAGGACTCTGGATCTGAGTATGAAGCTACAGAATCAGATCCGACAGAAAGTACTTCATCCAGTAACAACTCCGAGTCTGATGAGCGAGCTCCGGACGAAATTCCAGGCGCATTCGGGATAGATAAATTCTCTGATTCTTTAGCGTCCAAGCTTGACGAGATAAAACTCAAGAGAATCTGCTTAAGACACGGCATTCCTTGGGACGATGTCTTGACACCTGGAAGCGAAGATAGACCCCATCTAGCACCGGAAGGGTACATGTCGATCAGTCGAACAATGTGTCTAGTAGGAGCTATTCCTCCGTTCCCTCCGATTGACATTGAAACTCTAAGACGACTAGGCATTGCTCCGATGCAGCTTCATCCAAACGCCTACGCATCTCTATACTCGTTATATGTTGCTTATGCGGAGATCTTGCATGCCGAACTTAAATTCAGAGATCTGGTGTTCTTCTTTCTCTTCAAGCACCGTTCTTCTGCAACCCCAAACTTTTCCTTTTTTGAATCAGTGGCGAACAGGAAAGTTCTGTACGACGGATACAGCAACATCGGGGATCCTAAGTCCGACTGGTTTTACATAAGAAAACAGGCTGGATGCTCACGGAGATGGCTCAAATCAAGTAAACTTTGATCGCCTAGTCGAATATCTTGCTTAAGGAGTCTAAGTAATAACATTCTTCCGCTTTTTCCTTTGTCTTAAACAGATCATGTCTTCCCGAAAACAGAGGGTGCATTATACAACAACCGATTGTCCATTCTTTTGCAAAGCAGATCCGACTTTTTAAGGATTAAAAAATGCATTACTAATGACAACCTTCATAAGCATTGCCTTCTGGATAGAAATTTGGACTTGGGACCGGCGGCAAACCTTATAAATATGTGCCCCCAACGGAAGGAGAGGGAACTTCACAAGCGGTGGAAACAACTAAATTTCGCAAAAGTCCTTCTCCGATAGTCATCCAAGACGACGAAGACTTGAATATATACAGAGGGGATGAGTCCCGCGGTGATGTGTCGAAGGAAATCCCTACCTCTGCTCCAATGGAAACTGTTGGTGATGACGACTTGACAGAAGAACAGTTATTCGACGAGCTGAATAAAATCCCTCTACCTGACATTGAATACACAGAAAAAGACTTCGGCGAGGAGCCTTTCTTTCCTGCTCCCGAAGAGGCGACTGATTCAACAAGGGGACGAGAAACGGTTCAGATGAGCCTGTCTCCAGGCCCGGGTCTGTTAGGGGGAATTATATGGGATGCACACCTCACACACACTGTCTGACCTTGCACTCTAACTTTGCGGGTATTCAAAGTTTTAATATATTCTTTTCTCTTTTTGCAGGAACGATGTCGCGCAGGAAATCTTATTCGTACTGTTCTCTTCGCGAAGGCACCCCCAGCCTTCGTCCGGGTACTGAGCGCCCTCGCGGTCCTCCTCATAGGCCGAGCTCCTCGCATCCTCGATCTCCACCCAAATCAACCTCTACCAGGCCTTCGAGTCATCCGCCAATTCCGACCGGGGGTAAGACACTTCCAAAAGAATTGACTCCTCCAAAGAGTGCGCCTTCCCACAGTCGGTCATCCAAAAGGCGTCAGGAATCCAAAGATAGGGACAGAGATTCATCCAAAGAAACTGAGCAAGAGAGAAGTGATATTGTCCCCACTAGCCAACCAGAGTTAGCTGCCCCCGGTTCACGGGATTACGTCCACGGTCCCGAGATCCAAGGTAGGCTGGAAAAGCTACGGGAACAATTTCCAGGAATGTTCTTTGACAGGATGGTCTTTGTTCCTGCCTTGGAACCGGTCCCTAAAAATTGGGATGATGAATTTATTGGGCACATCCAGCACGCGGCCAGACAATACGAAATGATGAAAAAACACACAGTCAATCTTTCGGAAGTCGTCCGAAAACTCGAAGTAGAAGCACATAGGTCTAAAGCAAAACTTGAAAACAACGAGAGGGCTAGGACAAAATTGGTGAAGGACCTGGAAGACGCTCAAGCCCAGCTCGCTTTGGCACAGAGAGACGCTGCAAACTATAAGACTGAATTAGAGAATGCCAAACAGCGATTTCATTCTGAACTGGACTCCAATAGCCAAGAAAAAATGGCTTTAAAGAAGGAGGTGGAAGATCTAAAAATGGCCAACGCCGAGTTGAAAACAGTGCAAGGCCATTTTGAAGCTGAGAGAGCTGCCTGGGAGGCGGAAAAAGCGAGTCTAAAAGAAAGTTTGGCTCTGGCAGAGACAGAAAAGGTGATTTTGAATGACCAGGTTGCAGACGCGGAGAGACGGGCAGCTCTTGCCGAAAAGAACGTTGATAGCGCCATTGAAATGGCCACTGCCTCCAACAACAAACTCCTTGAAAGAGAGAAAGAAATTGAGGGGTTTGAGGAGATGATTTTTGATTTCCTTGGCCAGGTTCTCAAAACTCGCAATATCTCATGGATCCCGGATTATCATGTTACTTTGGCCAACTTATGGGATGCCATCGTGGAGGGCGAAAAATACAGACTGGGTGTCGAAGAATTCAACGAGGATGAATTGATGAAGAGCATCCTAAGAGACAACGAGCCCGAGGACCTGGCAGAGGGTCGTCGCCTAATCCTGGCGGAAATGGAGAAGGAGAGAACCATGGCTAAAGGTAAAAGCAAAATTGATGAAGGTTCCAGCTCCGCCGCAAAGTCCAAAACCTCCGAAGTTGAGGAGTACCATCCTGACGATCCGCTAATTCCCTTAGGCCTGACTCCCGTGGTTGTTGGAGCATCCGGATCTACTCAAGAGGGAGCATCTGCTGAAGGTATCTCTCTCTTTTCCCCGCAATTTGCTAAAGCGATTGCGAATTGTCGCCGTCTAGCAGGACAACCCATTGAATTAGTAATGTGTGTCTCTCGTAATGCAGGTGGCGAGCCCGTCGACAAGGGCGCTGGAAAAGAGAGAGAAGTGGAGAAGGAGACTGCTCTGCCGGGTGCTGATATCGATGTTTCAGAGCGAGTCGAGGTCACAACAGCAGAAGGAAGCATCCCGATGCCTAGCGCCGATGTGCCCAAAGATGCTGAGACTATCGAAGCTTTAAAAGACTTGGATGGTCGTCATGTGGATGACGAAGAAGATATTACCGGCACCAAAAAGGCCGACGATGATGATGATGATGAAGACCCCCTGGCCAGCCGGAAAGCCAGACAAGAGAAAGGGTTGGATTCAAAGAAGGTGGGGGATGAGGCTTTGGACATAGTCCCTCTTGCAGAATTCAATCCCAAAACTGGGATGATTGTGAAAATCCAGTCCAAGTCCATCTGCCGGGAGCTTCACTTCGCAAACCCCGATGACTTCCCGGCTTCCCTCTCCAGTAGAAGCAAGAGAAAAGAAGGGAAAGAGGAGACCTCAGAGGAGTCAGATGCTCCCCTTGTGGACAAGCGGAAGAGGAAGAAGGGGGATCCATCTGAAGCCGACAAGGAGAGGCTGGAGAGGCAGAAGCAAGAGAAGAAATCAAAGCATAAATAGGATGTTTGTTGATATTTTGTCTTTAGGTTTCCCACTGGCCAGGAAGTGTAATTGTGAGACTGGTCCTCACTTTTGTTTCTAGATTGTTTTCACTTTGTTGATTCGCAGTACATAAACAAGGATTTGTTTCTCCTTACATCATTGTGTACCTGTATTCATAGAAACTTTCCACGTTTAGTCGTTAGCCAACTATTAATAATTATAAGTCAGTCAATCAACAGGAAGAAGAATGTTCATGCTATGTTACACTATTATATCAAAGTTTAGTGTTTGCATAGGAGTGCCTGGTGCCCCCCAATCAATTGTTAGAGTTTTACGCTTGGCGATTTGTTCGCTCCCCGATCCTTCAGCGGGGAAGGAGCTATTTCTCAGCGCTCAATCGGAGACGCCTTTATACTCTCTCTCTCTCTCTCTGGAGAGTTAGAGTTCGAGCTCAGCGATTCATTCGCTCCCCGATCCTTCAGCGGGAAAGGAGCTCTTTCTCAGCGCTCAATCGGAGACGCCTTTATACTCTCTCTCTCTCTCTGGAGAGTTAGAGTTCGAGCTCAGCGATTCATTCACTCCCCGATCCTTCAGCGGGAAAGGAGCTCTTTCTCAGTGCTCAATCGGAGACGCCTTTATACTCTCTCTCTCTCTCTGGAGAGTTAGGGTTGGGACTCAGCAGTCTGCAATCATGCACGCTCATCAAACTCGTCTTAGGTTTACATTTTAATCCAAGCTCCGAGGATTAAAACCAGTCGGACAAGCAGTTGGAGCATTTACCAAGGCTATGGGTTCCTCTGATTAGTTTACGAGAGGAACTGTTGGCACTGGACTTCGGGTACCTGCATTATTCACACTGATTTTCATAGGCAAATAAATAAAGATGCAATAAAGGTAAATGACACACAGTATTTTTATAGTGGTTCGGTCGAATCATGACCTACGTCCACTTTATAATCTCTTGCTTTAAGGAATCAGACTGTTCTAGGCAAGTCATGCCCTGTACATAGTTTTTTTTTTTTAACAAAGCAAAAGAATAAATTTGAAACTTCTCATGTTAAATATGGCCGTAGATGTTGGGCATTCCACACTCTGGGGATTTCCTTTCCATCTACGGTTGCCAGCTTGAAGGTTCCATTATCAAGCTTGCTGAGAATAGAGTACGGTCCTTCCCACTTCGCTCCTATATGAGTTGGGGGTGGAAAGGCACGTTTCAGAACCAAGTCTCCGGGTTCCCAGGTTCGGGCTCGGACCTTTTTGTTGTAATATCTGGCGACCTGTTGCTTGCATCTCAGAGCACGCAGGTCGGCTTCATCCCTCTTTTCTTCGATCATATCCAGGGACTCAAGGAGCAATTCATTATTGGTCATTGGATCATAATAGGTCACCCGATGAGAAGGTACCTTTATCTCAATCGGGATGACTGCTTCCGTTCCAAAAGCGAGGGAGAACGGGGTATGTCCTGTTGCTGATTTATATGTCGTCCTGTAGGCCCATAGTGCCAAGGGCAATTCATCAGCCCACATGGCTCTAGGCCGCTTCATTCTTCATTTCAGAATGGACTTAATTACTTTATTTGCAGCTTCGACTTGCCCGTTCGATTGTGGGTGTGCCACGGAGGTGTATCGATTCTCGATGTGATATTTTTGGCAGAAGTTTCTGAATTCAGCACTATCAAATTGAGTTCCGTTGTCTGTTATCACAATCTTTGGAATTCCAAATCGGCAAATGATGTTTCTCACAATGAAGTTGATCACTCGTTTAGTTGTGATTGTAGTTAGTGGTTCTGCCTCCACCCACTTAGTGAAATAATCTATGGCCACAATAGCAAACTTTGCTCCGCCCCTTGCTATGGGGAGACTTCCTATGATATCAATTCCCCACATAGCAAATGGCCATGGACTCATCATTGTTTTTAACTGGCTTGGAGGTTCTCTAGGTATCTTTGAAAATCTCTGGCACGCATCACATCGTCGTGCATATCTTACTGCATCCTTGTTTATGGTAGGCCAGAAGTAACCATGCCGCAATATCTTTTTCGCCAAAGTTTGCCCTCCAGTGTGGTCGCCACATTCGCCTTCGTGGACTTCTTGCAGCACACGTTTGATGTCATCGTGGGCTATACACCGAAGGAGGGGCATTGAAAACCCTTGTCTATAAAGGACTCCACCTTGCAGTACGTATCGGGCGGCTTTACGAATCACTTTATGCCTCTCGCTTTTCTTGGTCGGAAGCGCTCCACCCATTAGGAAATTCTTTATAGGGGTCATCCACGACTCCCTTTCTGGTTCCGTCTCTAGTACTAGGTCGATTTCCATCTGATCAATGCTGGGGGACCGAAGTACTTCAATGGGGGCTAGCCCTATCACTTCAGGATCGTTAGAACTGGCCATCTTTGCCAACTTGTCTGCCTGCTGATTTTCTAACCGCGGAATATGAGATATGCTGTAGTGATCAAACTCATTCAGCAGTTCTTTCACTTTCTTTAAGTATAGAATCAATCTTGCACTTTTAGCTTGGAATCTTCCAGTAACTTGATTCACAACTAACTTGGAGTCGCAGAAGATGTTCAGCTTTGTGACTTCTAGTTCCTTTGCAATCTTTAATCCGGCTATCAGAGCTTCATATTCGGAATCGTTGTTAGTGGCCTGAAACTCCATTCGGATGGCATAGGTTATCAATCGTTTCTCGGAGGTTTCAAGCACTATTCCAGCGCCGGATCTTTCGTCGTTCCTAGCACCATCAGTATATAATCTCCAGACATTAGGGTCGAAAAGTAACTTTGAGGGTTCTACTTCTTCGTTTGCTATATCTTCTTCAGGAGCAGTGAATTCTGCTATGAAGTCGGCTATCACTTGTCCCCGAATTGACCGTCTGGGCTGAAAGTTCAAGTCAAACTGACTCAACTCAATATTCCATTTGAGTAACCTTCCAGATGCCTCCGGTCTCTGTAAAACTTGCTTGAGTGGGTGATCAGTATATATGGTGATAGGATGTGCCTGAAAGTAGTGCCGAAGTTTTCTGGAGGCAATCAGTAAACTATACGCCAGTTTCTCTATCTGTGGATAATTACGCTCTGCTGCTGTCAATTTTTTGCTCACATAATACACAGGTCTTTGGACCTTTTCCTCTTCCCTTACCAACGCTGAGCTGATTGCATGAGATGATACTGCCAAATACACGAATAAATCCTCGTGGTCTATTGGTTTAGATAGAATTGGAGGTTTCTCCAAGTGTCTGAGCAAATTCTGAAACGCTTCTACGCAGTCAGGTGTCCATTTAAAGTGCCGTTTTCCTCGCTTTATTAGTTCGAAGAATGGGATGCACTTATCCGTAGCCCTGGAGATAAATCTGCTTAGTGCGGCCACTTTTCCGGCAAGGCTTTGCACATCCCTAATTTGCCTAGGTTCCTGAATGTTCCTGATTGCCGCGATCTGGTCCGGATTAATCTCGATACCGCGCGAACTGACAATGAATCCTAAGAATTTTCCAGAAGCAACACCGAATGAACATTTGGTGGGATTGAGTTTCATCCCATACTTTCGAAGAATACCGAACATCTCTGCCAAGTCAGTAGTGTGTTGAGAGGATTGCTTGGATTTAACCAACATATCGTCGACGTATACTTCCATTGTTTTCCCGATTTGGTTATAAAACATTCTGTTGACCAAACGTTGGTACGTAGCGCCTGCGTTCTTCAAACCAAAGGGCATTACTACGTAACAATATAATCCTAGATTAGTGATAAAACTCGTATGCTCTTGATCCGGAACATGCATTGGAATTTGGTTGTATCCTGAATAAGCATCCATGAATGAGAGAAGCTCGTGTCCTGCCGTCGAGTCTACCAACTGGTCAATTCGAGGTAATGGGAAACTATCTTTTGGACAAGCTTTGTTTAAATCCGAGAAGTCGATACACGTTCGCCACTTCCCGTTGGCCTTCTTTACCAGGACTGGATTCGAAATCCAGTCTGGGTAAGTTGAATCTCTGATAAACCCATTACTCTTTAGCTTTCCAACCTCTTCTTTCAAGGCAGCGGACCTCTCTGGGCCCAGCATTCGCCTTTTTTGCTTTACTGGAGGATGTTTGGGGTTAATGCTCAAAGAATGGCTCATGATTGATGGGGATATCCCGCACATGTCCGTGTGGGTCCAAGCGAATACATCCAAGTTGTTCTTTAAGAAAGTCGTCAATTCTTCGGCAAGAGTCGGACTTAACTGGGATCCAATCTTAAGGACCTTCTCCGGGTCACTGTCATCGATTGGCACATCCACAGTTGCCTCGTTGGGAGTCGCCGTTCTGCCCCCGGGTTCTTGATCCTCTCTGGGATCTATATCCTCTCTGGGATCTATATCCTCGGGCATCACTCTAGGCAACTCTCCAACAATTATCCTCTTTGGTTGCTATAAGGTTTCCGCCCCCAAAGGGGGAGGAGTGCCTTTAGTTTCGATATCCCCGCCGTTGCGAAGCAACTTTAGTTCGGCAACATAACACGCTCGCGCAGCAACTTGATCCCCTCTGACGATACCAATGCCAGCTTCTCTGGGGAACTTCAATAGCAAGCACCAGGGGGCTATACAGGCTCTGAACTTTGCGAGGGCCGGTCGGCCAAAGAAGGCATTGTATGGCGATTCGACATCCAAAACCACAAAGGGGAGGTTTCTCACTCTCTGGCGTTCTCCTTCCCCAAGTGTGACTGGCAATTCTACATAACCCATAGGTGCGGTGGATGCTCCGTTGAATCCACGGATCCATCCTTGGCAGGGCTTCAAGTCTTTTATCTCAAGATTCATCTGGTCAAAGGCCTTTTTGAAAAGGATATTAACGGAACTCTCGTTGTCCACCAGGACCTTATGGACAGTGGCTGGCCCAATGGGTATCGTAATTACAAGTGGATCTTCAGTTGGAGCATAGACTCCGATGCTTTCTCGTTCTCTGAAAACAACGTCATCAGTCATCATCTTCTGCTGCTTCACTGGGATACTGTCCTCGGGGTTGCTACATTCCCCCACTTCGAGGTGTTGTTTGGCTGCATTGACGTATTGATCTAAAGCTTTGGAACTGTGCCCAGCAAGATAAAGTCCACCGATCACGGTATTGATAACAATATTCTTTCCCTTTTGCTGAGCAGTTGGCCTAGTAGCAAGTTGATTTTGATTCTGATTCGGGGCCTGCACTGCTTGCCCCCTGTCCCTAGGCGTTACTCTGTATTCATCTAGCTTCCCTTCTCGAAGCAGCCTTTCGACTACGTCCCTCAGGTGACGGCATTCATTCGTCGAATGGCCGTGGATTTGATGAAAGAGACAAAACTTCCCTGTCTCACGCTCTTTCTCTGTCGACTCTCTAGGAGGTGGCCTCTTATTCTGGAGGACTTCATACGCATCCATGAAGATATTTTCCCGAGTATCACTTATGGGTGTATAACTTTCAAAGGCCCTGGGACGAGTCCTTCTCTGGGAGTCGTTCCCTCGGCCCCTCTTCCGGTTGTTGCCATTAGCATTGTTATTGTTGTTACCTAGTCGGCGACCACCTTGGTTCTGATTTCCGACGTTAACCTCAACTTTCCCCGAGCTGTCTCCAGTCTGTTTGATGGCGACATTGCTCTGAATTTCTTCCTTATCAGTTGTTTTAAGCTTTCGGTTTGCGTATACCTCTTCCCGGCGTAGATGTACATTGGCTTTCTCATAGAATAACTCTCTGGTGTGGGGTGGTTTGCCTGCCAAGTACCTCCCGAATTCAGTGTCCTTATCCACTCCATCAATTAGTGCTGCGACAATGGTCGGTTCATGAGGGTCTTTAACCTCAGTGGCGGCCAAATTGAAACGATCCAGGTACATCTTTAGACTCTCGCCTGGTCGCTGTTTGACAAGGAATAAATCGATCACGCTTTTTGTCTTCTGTGCGTAGATACGGAATTGTTCTACGAACTTCTCGCTTAGTTCCCTGAAGCTAAAAATCGACCTCGCCGGCAGGCGAGTAAACCATAGCAAAGCCATGTCTTCCAAGAATATGGGAAACGCTTTACACTTAACCGCGTCAGAAGCGGCGGCAGCGGTCATCGACCAAGAGTATCTCATTAGGTGCTGAACAGGATCAGATCTTCCTGCATACCGGTTCATTTGTGGCATGTTGAAACGCCTTGGAAAGGTTGCATCCAAAATATCGTCAGTAAAAGGGGTATGACTGCGGTCAATCCCCCAATCTTCGTTCCGCTGTCCACGGCTGTCGGCCAAAATATGGTGAACCATGGCTGCAACGTTTGCACTAGTCAAAGGAGGTTCAGGGTCAGTGCCTCTGGCCCGACGAGGTTCTCTGATCTCTCTTCGGGGAGTAGCCACAAAATCCGGGGCTCGGACGGGGCTTCGCTGCCCCCTGTTATCATGGGTATGCGTGCGGCGACGGGGCTGAGGTGGTCTTTCATGCACAGGACTGTTTGCATCTCGAGTCCTGAGAGTCGCTGCTCGACCGTTCATATTACGGTTTGTGGGTCCTGCCCCTAGGTCTTCTTCTTCTTGTGAGGGCAGGGTCCCGAACCGAAGCTGTTCTACGTTTTCGGCTCTTTCATACGGTCGCCGCGGAGGTCTCGGCGATTCTTCAGATGAAGAGGAATATACTGGGGTGAGTGGACGAACCGGTGATGCTCTTTGTCTTGCTAGCTCATCAAGTCTTCTATCCATAGCTGTCAAATTTTGCCGTAGGATGGAACTTTCCTGCCTTTGGGCGGCCAACTCATCAAACAACCTATCCCACATTTCGACGAAGCGAGAGAGATCCCCCTCAGTGACAGGAGCGGCAGGATCATAGTGGTCATCTCCACTCTCTCTTATGCGCAGAGAGCTCGAGCCGGGTCGAGCAGAGGTTCCAGGACGATAGGAGTGGGTCATAGGTTCTTTTCCAGGTCGAGTTGTATTCTGACCATCGGTTCGGGTAGCTGCGGTTCGTGGAGGTCGGTTCGCTGCGCCCCCCTGAGATCGACTCGTGGTCGTGGTGCGCGGAGGCTGCGAGGTGTTGCCCCGGGATCGAGTAACAACCCCTTCAGTAGCACGGATCGTCTCGTTCTCATCGACTCGGAACGAGGTGTCTTCGTCGGATCGGATCGCCTCCTGCGCTCCGCGATCCAGAGTTTCTTCGTTGCCCAGTTCGTGTACACTCTCCTCAATCGTTTCGTTGGTCTGCGAAACTTTAGATCTTTTTCCAGCCATGATATCCGAATCGCTGGAATCTTCAAGGAAACGAATGACGAAACTTTAAGACAGAGTTTCTCAGTGAAAGCACCAAAAATGTTAGATCGAAATTTGGACCTAACACCCAAATTGTTATGAACTGTAGAGAATTTTAAATGAGGAACAAAGAAAAAGAAAACAACACTCAGAATTTATAGTGGTTCGGCGTTAACGAGCCTACGTCCACTTTATATCTTATTGATTGTGCTTTAAAAGCTAATACAACAATGATTTCTCTCAATATTTCAGTGGTTTGACAACAATGGCGGATTCAGTACTCACTATTGCCAAAAAGATCCCGAAAAATGCCAAGCTCTGGGCTATTTATAGCTGATTTTGTCAGGCGGATCGCGGACACGTGGCACGAATCCCGAGATCATCGGATCGCATCGCCACCATTAAAGAAACAGTCAAACTAGCCGTTGTGGACAGGTGTCGTGATTTGCTTGAAAATCGGATCGCGCAGATGGGGAGAATTGGTCCAGATGACGGTTGGGAACACGTGTCGCCAGATCCATGCGATTCGGATCGCTGAAGACCAGCTCGTGATTGAATGGGTCAGAGGGTTCGGTACGTACCAAGGGATCGGATCGGTTCGTTCTGGGCAACAATATATAAGTTTGGATCGGATCGCCTGGATGTGCCGTTCGTTGACGAGATGGGAGCGATCCGTTCCTGGGCGAGTCGATAGAGTGCGATCCATTCCTGGGCGAGACGATGGAGTGCGATCCATTTCTGGGCGAGACGATGGAGTGTGATCCATTCCTCCAATTTCTTGGGGGACTTGGTTTCCTGTTTTCCTTTTATGAATGATCCTGGGTGGCTTGGTCAAAAAGCGAGCCAACACATGGAAACCAGAACAACCATCCATTCATGGCAATCAGAAGTAACTAATCAATAACAATCATAGCTACCAAATTATATATCTCACGTAAACCATACTAATCATGCTCAACATCCCTCAAGCACAAGCCCCAAAGCCCTAAACCAATATCAGACAAGCACCCAATAAACATTTCCTTCGATGTCAGACGATCTACATGAGACGGTATAAACAAAACATCCACCATCCATGACTGGCTCTGGCTATCACTACCAATAGTGCTTTGAAACCATCGTTAATCGTATGACGGCCACCCCCCATACGTAAAGGCCTAATAGCAAACCCTAGTTCTAGCAAAAAATCTATACGCCTTCATGACTCGTATGTTTGCCTTCTCTAGATAACTAGGCCCTTTATGACTGCCTAAGGTACAAGGCCTTTTATGACTGCTAAGGTACCCCTACTTTGAGTCTGCTAGAACTTGCGACAATGATAATCTCTCGGCCTTTGCATCTCTATTCACCAACCTCGATGACCATTTACAAAACTCAAGTCCCCCTTGAGCAACCATTATCCACAACTCAATACCCTTGAGTTGTCTTCACATATTCGTATCTTTGATGCTTCCGTCCCTTGATGCATCGGTATTAACTTAATACCGATAGCCCTTTTGTCCTCCTAGGCCCTCGTTTGTAGGATTCTTAGTCTTTCTCTCCATTGGCTTCATGCTTTAGGTGACCTTCCATTGTTTATCCATCATGTTGGAACTTCCCTGCCGATACCCTTTCTTTGTATAGATTTTGAGCTCTCTTCTTTAATGACGGTGTCGGTTGCATAGGTCTCGATAGTTCCCTTATGCTTTCGGCTTTTACCTTGTGTCTGGCCTTTGCTTGCAGGTGATTCCTTTATGGTTGTGGTGGTCCATTACCCCTTCACCACCAGCTTGTTTCTATGCTTTATTTTTGTAGTAACAATTATGTTAATAAAATATTCATTAAAATTAATTTTGTCAATCAACAAATTAACTGTAATACACAATCGTTAACTAACATAAGTATTCAACACCAATGGGGTTCATACCAATATCCAAAAACCAATATCATGTTGATTTCCCATTTAATAATCATTTAAGGTACAAACTCATTTCAATGTCCACAAGTTCAATTCTATATGTCATATATGCAAGTGATGATGTAAACTTCACATAAAAATCATATCGTTTTTGTTAACGGTATTTTTCGTCAACACCGGAGACAGGTCTAAGGAAATGGACCTAAGGAAAAATGGGATTATTCAGTTCCCACAAGCTTGAGTTAGTTCACTGTTCCCTATATATCAATGTCTCAAGCCCGAAGACTAATTACTCTTCCCTCAAGCGGATGAGTATCATGCTTACGTGACTTAAAGACCAACAGTTACCTTAGGATATAGGTTTTGTAAGCTCATTACAAGTTGGGAAGCTAAACGGCTTGTGGAAGGGTGCTTAAGAGACTTCGGTTTAAGGACAAGGCTTGTTTGTGAAGCCTTTGTCGAGGGAAAAGCATAAGATAGTAAATCACCCGCTGAAATGGTTAGGTTGTGAAGCATTGCACAATACATACAAAAGCATAGTAGAATATAATATAATATGCAAAAACAGTAAGAACACACAATATATAGTTGTTCGGTTTAGATTGAACCTACATCCACTTTAACGGATTTGATGATTTTATCTATACACGATGTTACATAGGAAATCCTAAACCGATTTACGAATTAGGGTTTGCTCTCTAAGAAATGAGAGAAAGATTGTGGAATGAGGAAAAGTCCATCAAAATGAAACCCATAGGGTCTTATTTATAGGCAATTTGGGCCCCGTTCTGTTATGAACCTAGTAGAAGCCTCTCTCGGATGCTTTAACATGGTTTCAGCTGCTCTTGTGGCTTTTGGTTCCAGCGGAAAGGTTTCAACAGGCTTTCTTCTTATCGAATGTCTTCATTGATGTCTTCTTGCCTTTAGAATATCAATCTCGAGCTTTTGGGAGTGGTTCCGCTGACATGCCTTCCGGTAGCTCGATCTCGGAAACTAAGAGCTTGACTTTGCAACAGCATGCCTTCGGTATGCCTCTTGATGACTTCAAAGTTGTCTCCTAGTGATGGTTTCAGTAGCCCTTTGCTTCCTCTTAGCTTGACTTTTAGCTCTATAGCCTTTACCTGTTGGTATAGGTATCAGAACTAAGCATGTTAGAGCGAATACCTCCTTTCTTCTACAAACAACCCATGGTTTAGGTCTTGATCTGGTGGCAACTTCATCCGTGACCCCTTTCGGGTGAATTAAAAAATTTCTTCTAATGTTAGTGTTGGTATTAAGCTAAGTAGTGCCGACAACCTTTTGACTTCTCTTGCCTGATGTAGTTTTTCCCTTCAGTGGCTTTAAGCTTTCAGTTTTTATGCCTTCGTTTGCTCACCTCTGTTTTCTTACGGTTTTGGTTAGTATGCTTTCGGAGTTGTAACCGTGCTAATTCTTTGGTAACTGTACTTCCCTTCCGGTGTTTTCCTTTCGTACGAGCACCAACCCTTCACTTGACATATTGTTGTTTCTTCCCCTATTCTTCTGTTGTCTATGTCGGACCGATACCCTTGTGGTTGGCTACCGGATTAGTGACTTTCGGTCCTTCTCTTTTATGCGGATATGAGCCTAGCACCTCTTTTACAGCAATACTCGATGTTGATGCTTGATCGCAACTTTACCCTTTTTGCTGTAGGTTTTGACTTTTGGACTTTGCCCCTTCCAGCACCTTTGCCTCCTTTAAGATCCTTCTCTCCATGTTTCAGGTTTCACTACTCGAAACATATTTCTCTTTTTCTTCGAATCTTCTTCTTCTTTATGTTTGGCCGATGCAAATTTTAGTGTTAACATTTAGCCGCCCCTAGTATAAAGAAGCTTTTGTTCTTCAGGACAAACCCTGGGGTTCTTATACCGTCTCTTTTGTAACTTAAAGAAATATTACAAAGGATCTAGTATTAATTTCGTATAACTTCAAAATAGTGATGCAAGGGGAAACATGAACTTTATTAGTGGATAGATCTTTAGCATGATCTTCAAATTATGAGTCCGTGTGAACCTAGTTATGAATAGCGTACCAAATCAAACATGTTTTCCATGTGAAATCCTACGATTTTACAGCTTAGAATTCTTCTATCAGCATTAAATGGGAATCCTAATATTCTTACTCAGGCATTTAGTTACTAACAATTTATTCTGGGAAATGTGAGGTAAGAAACCCAAAGCCTATATTTGGATATATCTAGATAGAAAATTAGGAATTCTCTATTAACAAACATAATGTATTATTAAAGGTGATATGACTTGCATAGTGTCTGATATTTTATTTAAGATGTATCCAACATAATTTTGACCACAATTCATAGTAGCAAATATTATGGGTAAATATGCCATGAGTATAGGAAACTCCCTATACAAAGTGTTGCGAGATCATACTCCTTGTTGGAAGGCTTCGGATGGGAGGTCCATAGTATCTGCTTGTGCTCTAACTTAGGAACCTTTACCTTGGAATAATGTCAGTATATTCGAACTCCATATGTGAACATTATAGAGGGAAATTAACATTCGCTTCGGAAACTAACAAATAAAATTCATAATTAAATTTGACTGTCAGAAGAAAACAGATCTAGAGGTCTATTTTCCTAAATTTTGTAAGTTTTAAAAATACTTATTTGGAGTGACAAGGAAAAGGCCCGAGATTAAAATCTGAACTTGCGTAACAGAAAATTGAAAGCTATAATAGGAATTCCAAGATTTACATTTGGTGAAGGTAGGTAACTCAAAGTCTTTTCTTGAAAGCAATAGTTATACATGACTCATACTTGGCAAAATAGAAATCATAAATCTTAAAGAAGCACCGGGACTTACACTCGGGCAAGTTTAAATTAGAAACCATATAGGAACCCCAAGACTCACACTGGGTAAGCATAAATCAAAAATCATTTGTAAACCCCGAAACTCACACTCGGGTTAGCAGAAATCAGAAATCATACAGAAACCATGAGACTCACAATCAGGTAAGTAAAATAATCACATGGAAATCACATTTGAAATTAGTAGAAACCCCAAGACTCGTACTTGGGTAATTAGGAAATCAGAAATATCGGTACTCATTCTCGAATAAATGGAAATCAGAAATTCTCGTAGAAACCCTGAGACTCACACTCAGGTAGGTAAAAAATCAGCAATCACATAGAAACCCCGAGACTTATACTCGGGTAAGTAGAAAGTAGAAATCATATAGAGTCCCCGAGACTCACATTCAGGTAAGTAAAAAGTCGGATATCATATCTGAAAACAATAGAAAGCCCAAGACTCATACTCGGGTTACTAAAAACCAGAAATCACATAGAAACCATGCACCAATTGGTAGTTACTGGAAAATGCCGTAAGTGTAATGCCTTAATAAAATTATAAAGCAAGCATCTAAAGTTCACTCAAAGTCCATCTAATGAAAGCATCACAAATCATCGAATGATTACATATGTGCACAGTGCCAACATGTCCAAAAAAAATTGAAAGTGATCGAGCAACTATAAGTTATCTTCGGTTCCTCAAAAGTGTATTCATAGGCATCACACGAGCGAAAGAGTCGTAAATATACAAAAGGATAACTTCTAGGGCGCATATGTTGAGGACTGCTTTTGAAATAAATTAATCCTATCTTGTGTTGATTAGTCGTTCGGTGGATGTTCCTCTCAACTTTCTAGCAATTGGCTACCAAACGTCTAGTCCTATTCCTATCCCATAGGATACGGAGATGAATGAATGCTCTCTAAAAGAATGACACTGCTCCTTATATATGAAGATGCAGGCATTACTAACCACACTTAGCGGTATTAAAATTTGTAAGGGGTGTTAGCCTCACTTAGGAGGCAACTCCACAAGGTGGAGATGTAACTTTGGTTGTTAGCCCCACTTAGGAGGCAACTCCACAATGTGTAGATGTAACTTTGTTTGTTAGCCCCACTTACGAGGCAACTCCACTAGTTGTGGACGTAACATTATGGCTTCTCTTGTTGGAAGCTTTATTGGCTGCTCCTCTTCTACAGGCTTTGTTTGGCGCTCTTCTTCTAGGAGGTAGTGTTTGCTTTTGCTTCTCTCTATGGAAGCATTGTTTGTCGCTCCTCTTCTGGGAGGTTATGTTTTTTGTTGCTTCTCTCTCTGGAAGCTTTGTTTGATATGCCTCTCAACCCGGAAGCCTTGTTTTTGTAGCTTCTCCCTATGGAAGCTTTGTTGATGTAGCTTCACCCCATGGAAGCTTTGTTTATTGTGCCTTTTCTTCTAAAGGCTCTATTGGTTCGCCCTTCCTTCTGAAGGCTTCATTGATATCATTTATCAGGGT
This sequence comes from Allium sativum, assembly GCA_030737875.1. Lineage (NCBI taxonomy): Eukaryota > Viridiplantae > Streptophyta > Magnoliopsida > Asparagales > Amaryllidaceae > Allium > Allium sativum. Next base: position 10,469,525 of record CM060912.1, read on the forward strand.
TAGGTTCCACACCTTTCATAGAAGCATTTATGTATGTCAATATAACATGTTTGACAAAGTTCATGAAATTCTGAAATAGTGGAGATAAGATTTGGAAGAATCTATCTTAAGTCGAGCTATGAAAGGTGCTTAATCATTCCTTTGTTGCATATTTATTTGGACGGCTTCCACCGAAGCTTGTCATTGATTGATAATTTTGTCATGCATTTATTAATGCAATGTGTTCCTTAAGTTCTCCCTTTTGCACTTTCGTTCCCTTCTACGGGTTGAGTCATAAGTAGTGGTTGGTCACGCTTTAGGTGCTCCCCCTGAGCTCTTGTTGTACACGTAAGCTTGAACAGGTTTTTGTTTTTATATGTAAAGGCACTCAAACTTGTATTAATATTCGTTTGATTACAAGTAAGATATAAAATGAAATGACAAATGAAAGCAAGTATTTGAGATGGAAGACTGATTGTTAAGTTCTCATTTCCATGTTGCATTATCTCTGACCAGCTTCCCACTGGTCTTACTTCGAATTTCTCAAATGAGCTTCCTTTTCTTTTTGGCTTGATTTCTTTTTATCAAACTCCAACAATGTCTGGTTTTGTGTCCTTCTGTCTTATGATAAGAGCAATAATCTTTCCATTTGTTCGATTTTGTAGAACCTTCTACAAGGGGATTGTAACAATGCCCTTCTTCCTACTGTTCTTGGTTCAAACTTTTCCTTGCGTGAAGCATTTCTTCAATGAGAACGAATTTATCAGCTATGGAATCCAAATGTTTCAAGTTTTCGCATTCATTTAGGATGAGATCCTTCCAAATGTAGGATTGTGGCCCCTTTCACTTTGAGAGACTTATCGTGATACCTCTTTAGATAGCAGTTAAGTGACTCGTTCGGTCATTGTTTGATTCTAGCTAAATCATAAATTCTATTTGCTGATTCCTTTTGCATATGGAATTGTGTGCTAAATGCAGTGGACAATTGCTTCTAAGTTGTGATGACCTGGCCAGGATAACGCTTGCAACATTTAAGAGCTATACCACGAAGAGTTGTTTGAAAAACCTTGCATCGAAGGGCTTCAGAAGCGTTACATGTATCCATGTAATTCTCGAACATGGTAGGGTATTCTTCAGGGTATGTAGTCCCATCATATACGAGTTTGTACTGTTTTAAATCATATGGATCTTTACAATCATTATCTCTTTGGGGAAGGGGGTTCTTTGCAACTTCCTGTCTTCTATCCATGTTAGGCTCTCGTTTTCTTTTGAATTGACCACCTCTTTAGATATTGTTGTTTCTCCCCAAAACTAGACCGCTCTGTAGATTTGATGAAGATTCAATTTGGTTATAAAGGTCTTGAGGTGCTATTATTCTTGATTCTGCTTCATAAGGTTCCCCATCAAGGGACCTTCTTACTAAGTCTTTTTCATTGAATTCTCTAGTTGCATCAATCTACATAGCAGAGTGTAGTATTTCCAATTCATTACTTGCTCTTTTCGTTAAGGTTGAAGATCCTTCAGTTTCTAGTTTTATTGAGCTGATGTTATTATCTGGAATATATGAGGTGTTGGATCCTTTTTTACAACTCCTTCTTGATTGAATCATCCTTTAATTGATTCTCAGAGTATCTTGTTATGATGGAATGAGAAATAGGGTTAGAAGGTTTAAGATAAGTACGGAGTGTAGGAGAATTAAAGGTTAACCACAAAGGTGGAAGTATGAGAAATAAAGTCGGGAGTTCAAGGTTATACTATTCTTCAAAAATCTTAGACCAATGATATTGAAGTATCCATTCAGTATTCAGAAGCTCCTCGTTGAGACTCTATCCATAACCTTGCTTCTTCAAAGCCTAGCCCAACCCAGGATGCAACAACACGGTTAGGAATGTGGTAAGTTATCCGAAAGGTTAAAGGTAGGAATGGGGATGGAGGTTCAAGCCCTCCTTCAAGCAAAAAAATGTTAATGATATTTTTCGTCAACTTTGGAGACAGGTCTAGGGAAATGGACCTAAGGGAAAAATAGGATTATTAGGTTCCCACAAGCTTGAGTTAGTTTACTGTTTCCTAGATATCAAGGTCTCAAGCTCGAAGACTTGTTACTCTTCCCTTAAGGGGATGAGTATCACGCTTACGGGACTTAAGGACCAACGGTTACCTTGAGATAAGAGTTTCCTAAGTTTGTTACAAGTTAGGAAGCTAAATGGCTAGCGGAAGGGTGCTTAGGAGACTTAGATTCAAGGACAAGGCTTGTGAGTGAAGCTTTTGTCAACCGAAAAGCATAAGGTAGTTAATTACCCGCTGAAAGGGCTAGGTTGTGAAGCATTGCATAATACATACAAAAGCAAAGTAGAATATAATATAATATGCGAAAATAGTAAGAACACACAATTTATAATGGTTTGGTTTGGATTGAACCAACATTCACTTTAAGGGCTTTGATGATTTTGTTCATAGAGGAAGTTACGTAGGAAATCCCCAAATCGATTTACAAATTAGGGTTTGCTCACTAGGAAATGAGAGAAATATTGTGGAATGAGGAAAAATCCATTAATTGAGACCCCTGGGGTCTTATTTATAGGAAAATCGGGTCCCCTTCTATTGTGAACCTAGCAGAAGCCTCTCTCGGATGCTTTAACAAGGTTTCGGCTGCTCTTGTGACTATTGGCTTTGGCAGAAAGGTTTCGACCGCCTTTCTTCTTATCGAATATCTTTATTGATGTCTTCTTGCCTTCGGAATATCAATCTCGGGCATTCAGGAGTGGTTCCGCTGACATGCCTTTCGGTTGCTTGGTCTCGGAATCTGAGAGTTTGACTTTGTGACAGCATGACTTGGGTATGCCTCTTGGTGACTTCAAAGTTGTCTCTTGGTAACGGTTTCAATAGCCCTTTGCTTCCTCTTAGCTTGACTTTTAGCTCTATAGCCTTTGCTTGTTGGTATAGGTATCAGAACTAAGCATGTTTGAGTGAATACCTCCTTTCTTCTTCCGACAAGCCTTGGTTTCGGTCTTGATCTGGTGATAGCTTCATTTGTGACACTTTTTGGATGACTTATAAACTTTCTTATAATGTTAGCATCGGTATTGAGCTAAGTACTGCCGACAACCTTTTGCATTCTCTTGCCTGATGTAGTGTTTCCATTCAGTGTCTTTAAACTTTTGTTTTATATGTCTTCGGTTTCTCACCTCTGTTTGCTTACGGTTTTGGGTGGTATGCTTTCGGATTTGTGCCCTTGTTAATCCTTTGGTAACGATATTGGTGTTTTCCTTCCGTACCGGCACCAACCCTTCGCTTTGACTTATTGTTGTTTCTTCCCCTATTCTTATGTTGTCTGTGTCAGACCGATACCATTGTGCTTAGGTACCGGATTAGGGATTTTCGGTCCTTCTCTTTGATGTAGATATGAGCCTAACACCTCTTTTCCAGCAATACTCGATGTTGATGCTTGACCACAACTTGACCCTTTTTGCTAGATTTTGACTTTCGGACTGCCCCTTCCAGCACCTTAGACTCCTTCAGGGTCCTTCTCTCCATGCTTTAGGTTTCACTGCCCGATACCCTTTGCTTTTATTACTTTGGATCTTCTACTTCTCTATATTTTGTTGGTGAAAATTTTGGTGTTAATAGTTTACATATTATACATCATTAACCCGTCCCAAACAGTATCATATCATCTTATGAAACCATATTAACCAGAAAGGCCGTTATATGATTCAAATGAGTTCACAACCATAGTTATAATTAACTTAACCAATTAGTGGTTCATCATTTCTCTCCTAGTATTCCACTCCTCTTATCTTTAATTGTAGGATATACAAGTTGTCCGGAACGATTTTTGCAGCCTTCCAACAGCAACAGAATTTTCTGAAAATTATTTGGACAGAGTGTCCACGCTAAGGGATTTTATAAAACAAGGGTTGAATAAATGGATGTATATCTGGTTTTAGTTGCAAAGGGGTAGGGGTTTGTGTGCTTATTATGTTCGAGTGTGAGGTGTGTCCCACGGCATTGGCTGGTGGGAGCTGAAGGTGTGCTGGTGCGGCCCGAGGGTGCGGTGGTGGGATGTTTTTGGGTTGAGGAAGCCAAATGAGAGGGAATTTAGGGTTTTAATGGGATTTAAGGGTGTTTTAGGTTATTTTAAGGTGGTGGGGTCCACTTGGAAGGAGAGGAGCTATTGATGATGTCATGGGCAGAGGGGAGGTGGAGGTGGCTGGTTGGGGTGGTGACAGACATTATTAAGGAGAAAGGAAGGAAGAAAAAAAAATGAAAAACGAGGAGAAAGTGGGAGGGTATCATCTATTTTATAGGAAAAATGAAGTGGGTTTTGATTGGTGAGATGTTAGGATCCTAGCAAGATGGGTTGACACCTCAAAGAAAGTACTAAGTGGTTGCTAGGGTGGTGACAACTCAAAAGAAGCACAACTTCTATGTTAATGAAGTGTTTTACCTAGTTTAACCATGTTTAATACTACTAAACATTGTATAATGACATACCATTGCTTACGGAAAAAAATTAATGTTCTAAAAACATTTACACAATATTAGACAAATATATTTTATTTTTATTATATTTTTAAATGTTAATTATTGGCTCAAAAATAATTAATTCAATCGTTTTAAATATATTTTTTAATAGAAACTAACTATGCGTTTTCTACTCGTATGATCACATACTAATCCCGATTGCTATGATATTTGAAATCATATAATAATTCAATGTTACGGATCCGATAAAATTGGTTTTGTCGAATTCTGATACCGTCTGCAAAATGGTATGTTTTCTAACTTTCAAAATAACACCGAATTATCAATTTTCAAATTATTCTTTTTTATTACCATTGTAAATAACCTTATTTTAAGTATTTTATAAGTTGATTTCTATCAGGAAATCTCAAAATTTACGATATCGGTGAGTATTGTCAAATTCTTATTTTTGACGAAAATTGATTGGACTGATAAGTTGATAAAAATGATTTAAATAACTTATTTGATCATCATATTTTTTTTTAAATCTTATTTAAAAATGAGTGTATGTATCTAGAACCGTGCGTGGTTATTTTAAATTCTTTAAAACTCGAATTTTTAAAATATTCTTGGTCGTTACTATTTTTATTCTTATCTATCGATCATCACAAGCACCAAGGAAGAAAATATTCTATTAAACTATTCTATTTTCCTAAAACACTACATAGGAATGCAAACATATATTTAAAAACTTTTCTATTTCCTCAAAGGGTGCTAAAAAACAATTTCTATTAACTATCAGTCATGTCATAAATTTACTTATAAAAATCACAAGTTTCTTTTTCTTGTTTGTTTTCTCATTATCCTCTTTTCCTAAAACCATGCAAGTTTTAAATTTACTTTTTACTTCTTTCTATTAAATAGTAACCAACTGAAACATCTTTCCGAAATTTCCTTAAAATTTTGATAATTGTCCATGCACTTTAATGCTACCATTCCAATAATTGTTTTTAATTAAACAAAATTAAGTTTCTATGAACCTTTTCTAAAAAGGATTTTTTTGTTATGTGTAAAGCAACAAGCAAACTTCAAAAAAAAAAAAGGAATTTTTGTTTGAAATAGGTAGCACAAAATATGGTTTGTCACCTATATTTTGTACACCTCTTTCGCTACACATTTTCTCGCAATCTTAACAAAACATGTTTACTTACAAACATATAGATTCATAAAAAGATATCTTATAATTCTTCTTATTCCAACAAGTTAAAGTGCGCCACAATCCATCCTTTGTGAAAACATTTATATTTTATTTCACTCAAGGTCAGTTATGCACCACATAGGGCTAATTAATTTATACTCGCGATTTCTCTTAACCACTTAAACCAGTTAACCCCACAACTTGCTTACGCACTCAATACTCTTTGAAAACAAGTTTGCATAATTTTTCTCAAAAATAATTCTATTGTAACTCTTAATTTTGAAAATCAGTGAATTTCTAAAATTGAAAATTTTAAATTTTGAAACTTGAATTTTTTTCAAGAAATCTTTTCCTACATTTATATTTTTTACAAGTTATTTTAAAAGTCTTAAACATGAGGCTAATACAAAGTGGTTTCTAACATTTTGCACTTTTCAAATTTTTTGCACAAAATTACATTTTTTTTGTTCTAAATTTCACCTTCACATAAATTCCTACCAAACTATTTCTAAACTAAAGAATAAGACTAGCGCCACCCTAGCGCAAAATATGTGTGTGTGTGTGTGTGTGTGTGTGTGTGTGTGTGTGTGTGTGTGTATATATATATATATATATATAAATTCCTAATCTATTATTTTCAACTTACAAAGCCCTACTGCCCAATCCATTGATCAGAAATACCAAAATTTCGTATATTAACATATGGAATTTTTTCTTCTTTTTAAACGCATTTTACACTCTACATTCTTTTCCACTCATAGACCTATAATCCTCAAACCTTTATAACCATTTCCTTACTATATAAAATCAATATACCAATTTTTTTTCCATGTGTTACTTTACTAAATTAGTGGGTTTCTTTATGGATATAGGTATACATATATATAATATTTATATTTTATAATTACAAATACGTTCATCCATTATCTATATAGAAATCCTAAGCCTGAGCTCTTATATCAGATGTAACAACCCGAAATCTAATAAACCAGATTTTTTTTAAATCCAAATCTATCGAAGCTCGAGTTGGTTTGTCTATATATATTTCAGAGCTCATAATAGAAATTTTACAGCGGAAGGAAATAAAACAAAGTAACCAGTAAATACTTACCAATATAATGACACTATCAACAAGTATCTCTAAACTGCAGAAGCTCAACCACCTATCTAACCTACAGATTTGTTCTAAGGAGGGGGTTTGAACAAAAGTTCTGGTAAATGGTTTGCACTTACTACAAATAGCACTATATACACCGTTCACTCACTGGTTCATATTTATTATGTTATTCGAGTTTATTTCACAATATACTTCCAATTTTTCTGCATAAATCGTAATCATCGACTTCTCGGTAGATTTACCTAATAAATCATACAAATGTAGCTAAATGCCAGACATATCGAGATACCCCACATTATATCATCCTCGAGTGGTCCACATCGTTATACTACAAAAACGTACCAGACCTCCATCTCCACGCTACGAAAGCGTACTAGACTATGCTATGAAGACATATCAAGTCTCCAACATTACACCATTAAAGCGTACTTTGCTACGTTGTGAAATCAAACAAGCCTCTACCGTTATGCCATAATGGTGCCCTAATCCCCAAGTTCTCCCACGGAACTTAGTCGGAGGTTTTCTACATATCTATAAATGACAGCTTCGCTAGGTTTACAATATAGATATCCAAAGATTGATCGGCTGTGTAGCAACACACTACACACCCGTCCTGCTCTAAAAGATATCCACAGATTGGTCTCACTACACCATAATCTCAGTTTTGCCATACCCAAAAGTGAAGCATTAGCCACGGGACCATGGCAGTTTTGGAACGGCTGCCACGGGTATGGACATTGGACCGTGGCAAATCGAAGTAGTTTCGAAACGGATTAAGCCCGTTCTAATGCTAATGGGAATTTTCCCCCCTAATGTACCGCCGTGTCCCGTTTATCTCACGCTCCTAAAACAAAAGGCAAAACCTACCCTCAAAAACAACGTCTTCCTCTCCTTCGATCTATTTCTTGTGATGCGAATCGATCTAAAAAATTTACATCCAGTTAAATTTTAAATCGAAACTGCATATGCTTTCATTCGAAATTCTGATCCAAGTGCTTTTCAGGTAATACGATTAATCTTCGTGCGAGTCGTTTTCCTTAAAAGGTCGTACTGTTTCAGCTATCGAATTAAAGATGATGAGATGAACGGTCGTATTGCTTTGCAGATTTGAGGAATTGCAACTGTCATCGTTTTAGCTATCAAATTAAGGAGTTAAGGTGAGTTGAATCCTCACAAGATTTATCTTTAAGTTTCTTATTACATGCGTTTTATTTTATTTTCATTGAATGATTGTAAATAAAATGATGATTTTGTGTCTCAATTGTCGCAAACTTACGTTTTATTCATAGTTCATTTATATTTTATCGTAAAATCACTATTTTGAATACTTTGGGCACATAATTAACCTGGTTCGATTACGAATTTGTTTTTTTAACGATCTGGTAGATCATGATGATAATGAAGGTGTTCATATGTGTAGCGATTGTTTTTGCTACCCAGTTTACAAATGTGTAGTTGTATCCCTTAAGCCAATTGCTGATCTACCTACAACTCTTTTGAAATATGGCATTTCATTTTATAAGCTCTAATGTCTATTCATTTTCAATTTCCATGCATCTTAGTTCATCTCAGTCAACCAGACTTCGCTGTGAACTTCTCCTTCCAAGAAGAGCTGCAGTTTTCAATATGAATGTATTAAACCAACTTATTTTGCGTTATCCCAGAAAAAATGGGAAAGCATTACACAATTCAGAATCATATTCAAGGGCATAACCTAAACTGTGATTCATAAATATGTATCTGTCGTATATTAAATAATCATTTCTTGAAAGTAATGTATACACAATATAAAACATGTAAACACATACCCATAAATAGATTAAAGCACTTCCCATCCATTGTTCCTACATATTTGTACTACATCAAATAAACATCAAAGCTGTTTTAAATTTTTATTATAAACAAAATTGAATACCTTTTGACTCTAATATAAGACATATAATTATGAAACATGATGTGTAAAACTATTAAATTACAAAATTTTGTGGCCATTATAATACAGCTAATTTACAAAAGTGATACAATTTTAGTGGCTGAGGTGGATTGATAACAAGGGACTACTCTGTCAAAAGTGTAGGTTGTATGAGTGTAGGTCCGAAGTGAGGAAGTAGGAGATTTTGATGGTTGTTGATGTTACTAGTGAAAAGGAGTATTGGGTGGAGGTGGCTAGTATGATTATCGTTGATGTAGTAGCTGCTCAGAGGGATGACTGGTAGGTAGTGCAAAAGGTAAGGGGGGTAGTTTGTGTGTCGCTGCAGGTGATGTAGGAGTTTGTGCTGAATATTTAGATATTGATGGTGAAGGCTGGTTGTTGTAGGTGGTCGTGTTTTTGTTGCTGGATTAGGGATGCATGCTTTTTCTTGGTGCTGTGGTGATTGAACAGCCAGTTAGTGGTTGGCAAGTTGTTTTCAAGCAGAGGATGGTTAGAGTGATCGATGGTAAAATAGGAGTAGGTTGTTTGACAGTGGTGAGGAGTTGTGTGATTTGGCGATTGTTTAGAATGTTAGAGGTGGGTGTAGGCTAGGTGAATGTAGTAATGTAGTGATTTTGGTCGTGTGCTTGTAGTGGCAGAGTGGATTAAAAAGTAGGACGGTGCTTGTGAATAAACAGAGAGAGAGCAAAGAGATGGTACAACAGAGAAGTGGAATTGGAGAAACAAAGAACTGTGAAAGGGAAATAGGATGCAACACCAGATGTAAATTGTAGCTAATGAAATAAAGAGTTTTTGTTTATTTTTAAATGAAAAAGAGTTTGATGAATATATTGATGAACAAGTGAAAATAGAGACGTGCAAATGAAACCATTGAGCAAAAAACAAAGGCACCCAGATGTTAATAAAACAGAGATGTTTAGAAATACAACAAAAACAACAGAATGTATAATTTCTTTAAAATATAAAACAGAAATGAACAAAATAAGTTTTAAAGTTTTTTTTATAAATGAAATTTGTAAATAGAATTGTTTTCCCCTTCATAACCTGCAGCTATTCTGCCATGATATTATTATTTGTCAACTTCTTAAGTTCAACATTTAAAATGCAATAATTTTGTGTGGAAATATAGTTGTTTTGACCAATTTATGTTGCTTTTATCCATAAGTGTTATGCATAAGCAAATGTCTAATTTTTGAATTAACTCTTTTGAAAGTTTGAAGGAAAAAAATTACATATTAGTAAAATATTGATTATCCACTGTTATCATACAATTCAATATTTTTTTCCAAAATTCCATTCTCAGAATTATCTTAAGATGTCTTCATGTTGCTTTGACAGGCTTTTGAAGCCACTAAAATAATCTTGTTTTAGAATGGGGCATTAAAATTCAGTTAAAACTACATATCACATATAAAGTTATAAGTTATAACTGCATCTCGATCCAGTTGCATCGTAACCTGCAGTTATAACTAAAATTCAAATGCCTTTGGTCCGAATATTAAATATCATTTATGAATATAGGTAAAACTTTAGAAATATTAAACGTCGGTTAATCAACTTCAAAGTTTTTATTGTAGTTTCTTCTGTTGAAATATAATTTATGGTCATGATGTAGTTTCTTCTGTTGAAATATAATTTATAGTCATGATGTCATTAGCTGTTCAAAAACGTACATACCAATGCACGGTGTTCCTGCTTCATATTTAACGTTTTCTATCATTCTTTAATGTTTGGCATTTGACTCATTTTGTGGCATGCTTAGTTTTTCAAATTGAAATTACTGTATTCTAGTAAAATTATCACTTTTGTATTTATTTGTTCTGCAAGGACTATAATGGCATTATCATATTTATTCAACAATTTTATGCTCTGTTAGTGAAATTTTTTATGATTAGACAATGTTATCCTGCTCTGTTTTTTACTATTCTAGCTAATCTTAGTTCTGCTAGCTAATCTTAGATGATGTTAAGTCAACGTTTTTTTACTATGCTAGTTAATCTTAGAATGTGTCAAGTGTTAGGAGAATAAGGGCATTGGAAAGGGCTGCTGTAATATTAGACAAACCTGAGGCGAGAATGTACTTGTTTCTTAGCTGCGGCTTATATGCAGAATAAGAAAATGCATTAATAATCCTATTTGAATACTCGTATGCACAAGTCATAAGTTAGGCTAAGGCATAGCCACTTTTTAATAAACCTTCCTCCAATAGAAAACAAGATTTCATAAGTCATAAATTACAGTAATGTACTTACAATGAACCTCTTATATCTAAAATAAACTAGTATAACCGCATAACGGTGGAAAAACCGACTTTATAATACTATATAATTGACAAAAAAAATTATTTTGTTATAGTTTTTGAATTGTTTGAAACTACATACGAATTACAATATATATAAAAAATTACGTATATTATACAAATCAAAATAATTATTTTAACAAATCATGCAAGTGCAAAGATTAAATAAGCAAATTAATATACATCAAAAAGATCAAAAAAGATTGATAAAATAATTCAAATATAGCAGAACTTTGGTATCCTAGTAATAACGTAATTATCAAATTTTACCGCTCAAATTTGTATATCCAAGATAATGTATCCGACATGGACTTTGTAATGCTATGAGATAAAAGAATTTATTTTTTCATTTTTTTTAATTATTTGAAACTGCACATGAATCACAGTATATAAAAGAAAAAAATTATATATATTATTAAAAACTTAAAATAATTATTTTAAGCAATCTATTTCAGCCATTAACTAAAAACGGAAAATTTTGAAACAATGAATAAGAACCCGATTTTAAACATGTAATGTTTTTCAGTCATTAATTCATAATTTTTGTCCACCAAATCAAATAAATTAGCCATCTATTTCAGTCATTAACTCATAATTTTACTAAAAACAGAATTGTAATAATACTCACCACTATAGAAAGAAATGTGATAAGAGTATAAATGATCCTTAAAATATATGACAAAAATTTGTTTACATGTAGGTCTTTTGGTATTTTTTGAAGTAGATTAAACGGGATTTGTTGCAGAAAAATTGAACTGAAGGGGAAATCTGCAAATTTGACAATAATAATTTTATATTAGTTCATTCAACTTTGTTCTTTTAATATTTAATAGTCTTAAGTGAAAATTAAAGCATATGGAATTACTTCAACTTGCTTATCTTATGTCCTGTATCTCGAAATCTTTCAAAGAAACAGGAAGGTTACAAATTTGACAATTATAATTTTGTAATTAATTGACTTGCCGTGTTAGGTATAAATAGTAGGTTTTGTTAACACATGCATTAATCATACATGTTAAGAATGAAAGTTATCATGTAAAAGACGGAAAAATCGTATAACGAGTATGAATTTAAGGAGGCATATTATGTTAGTGATTCTTATGCTAACATTTACTATTCATGATATTTAGAAAAACAACAGAACGATGAAAAAGCAAAATAATTAATTTGCTCAGTTCCATATTTATTTCATTAAAGAATTTACGACCCAAAACTTCATATAAGTAAAATAAAAGGAGCAAAATTGATGGTAAACGTTTTAGATTTGAGAAAATGAATCTGATGAATATTATTTACATTAATTAACATTAACGTTAAAACTGATCATAAATGCACATAAAGAAAGAAAATAAAAGGAACTGATATATATAAGGCTTGTAATGATTATTAAATAGACATTGTAATTAATGCATCATTCAAAGGAGGACAAAATGGGTATTGTAAAAAAGCTTCAGACGGACACAAGTTTTCGAAGGCTCGGTAGAATTTAAAAAAACCCGACAAAGTCGGTTTGATGAATTCAAATATGAAGCTTAACGGTGCGAAATGAGTAATAAATGATGTACCTTGTACGTGTTATGATATAGTATATATCAACAAGTGAAAGATGTAGCTGTGCTTGGCGTGTTAGATATTGGCTCCATCAATGCACAGTATGCACTGCATGTTAATCAAGCGAAACAAACAACATTCTAGCCACTATGCTCTTACTTAAATCTTACAAGTTATCATAAATAATATTGTAACAGCTTCACAGAAGTTTAAGTATGTAGCTGGCTGTCTTTGGTTCATTTTACTATTAGGTTTAATAAATTGCAAGATCAACCCGAATGCACTGACAAAAGTAATGTAATACAAATTCACATACAATTCAGCATGCTATTTCTAAGACCCAACATGTACGATCAGAGTACAGAAGAAGATTAAAAAACGTACAACTAAATTTGATTAATCTTAATTCTCATCCTCTTAAATTACTTTTGATAGTTTTCTGGTAAATAGCAAAATAGTAAATTCTCTTTGCTTCATCCTTATCAGCACACCTTAGCAAATGGCTTGAGTACGCACTTCCAAGTAATATGTCATCTTACATAATATAACATGGCACCTTTTGTTATATTTTATTTTATTAATAAACTGATTGCACCAAATGCAAGAGCGTTAAAAGTGCATTAAATATGCAAGGTGGTGCAAAGTATATACATCTTAGAGAAATTCTACGATACGCTTAAAAGAGACTGTGTGCAAACTCGGTGCCACCTGTCCTTTACTTTTTTATTTCAGCCCAAAATACATGTGCAGAATTTCCACAAAGCCACAGTATTGGATTTAATTGAAAAATGCAATAACAAGTGTCAGCGAGTGTGCAATGCACTCGCTTTTGAGCGACTGAGTATAGAATTTCTGTACATCTTATTCATGTTTCCGCTGTTTTAGCATAAATTGCAGCAATTCAAACCTTAAATGTTCCATTTTCCCATTTGCATGAGCAAGTGCATTCAATGAATTCATAAATTGCAGCAATTCAAACCTTAAATGTTCTTTTTTTTTTTTCTTTTTCTGCTAGTTTAGGTATCACTGCTCTTAAAAAACATTTTCATAGACTCATTTCCAAGCAGGGACCAACCATTTGTTAACATTTTTTTTCTCCTTTTTAAACTATTTATTCATAACATTATGTTCGTGTGAAGTAGTCTCATGGTTAGTATGTTGCTGTAGAATTAGTGGAGCATAAGATTGTTTCCATATCTTCTTGTATCTTCAGCATAAGTCATCATTGATGCCTCATTATTTATTACATTTGTACAAGTTCTAGCTTCAAATAATTACATGCACCACCATAATTAATTAAATTGAATAACAATACAATAGATACATTGCTATGAAAGTAAACCTGTACAGCAGATGATGTATGTTTCTGTCTTTTGGTACTTACCACCAAATTTTTCAGTGAAAGCGAATTTTAATACTTAGTTAAAATTTCAACAGGTTTGTATATCACAGGAAAACTTCAATATACTGTGTACCAACAAAGGTACACAAGTTTAGAGAACACATTATAATTCTGGATACAAAAGTTCGAATTTTGGAATTTGGATGCAGGCTCATGAGCCTTCTATTAGTTAATAAGAATCAGAGACTAATTGTTACAAAGTTAGTCTCTTCTATTCATCTAAAATGGAATTTTTTTATATACATTCCTGAATATATTTATATATATATACCGAAGGTAGATCAACTTTTTTCTTAAACAACAAAGCAAGCTTTACCTATCGAATGAGATTTAATGTTAGTCATCAAGTAGGTTTAAAATAGAGCTTAATTAAGCAGTTTTCTAGGCATACCCATTCAGGGAGCTGAGTTGTTTTGATTGTTTTAATGTGTATTTTTTCTCTATTTAAGAGATTAGAGAAAATAAGTCTCATATCCATTAAAAAAAAAAATAGCTTGGAATGATAAGTATAGTTTTGAGATGATCTGGTGTAGTTTTGTTCTCGAGAGATCATTGTGCATGTGGTAGTATGGTTTTGAGATGATCGGGTCAGATTGAATTGCTGATTGACGCGGTATGTGCTTGTTTGCACTTTAGCTTGCTTTCATTTTGATGCACTATGCTTTGCTATAGTGTGCATGTACTTGAGTGCATCTTTTTGCAGACCATATGTGTTTGTGTGTGTGTGATTGTTTTGGTTGCTGCTGTGAATTCCTCTATGTGAATTCAGATAGTTTTGTGTTTACACGTGAGGTTGCTTTTTAGAATGAGAGTGTGTGCTGGGTTTAATGTATGGAACTGGAGTTGATCATTTGATGCATGCATGCACCATGATAGTCTCTTTTATTCATCTAAAATGGAATTTTTAGGAATTTGGAATTTAGATATTCATACCTGAATATCTAGAACAGTAGCATTGCATTGAAAAGTTCAAATTAATCCAAAAAGAAAAGATGCATTTTCTTAACAAGTTCATATACAAACCTTGTAGCAGCTAACTACTTTCCAGCATAGACATATTTGAAAAATGAGGGAGCGTCCTTCTCATTTTGTTGAGGTGCAGAGACTTGAATATACCACCTTAAATTAGAAGTCTTCCATTTTAGCCTTCCAGATGATTTCCTTTGACTTCTTCTGGGATGCAGGGCTAAATAGAAAAGAATACACGAAATCCTAATAATTAGTCATTTCTACTTCTACAGATTTGCCATCCTGGTAGAACTCCAGCTGTTGTCTTTGTAGTTGTATTGTATATCTTAGAGTGAAATGAGCAAAGTTTGCTAACATAAAATGAGAAGTATGTTAACTGTTGAATGCGTTGCATGATGTGATTCCAGTTTGAAGTTGATTCTTTCAGTGGAGCTTTGGGCGGCTTTATCTTTATCATATGAGTAAGGGACCGTAATTTGAACTTTGAAGTAAGAGTCTGTAATTTTGAACTTTGAAGGGTCTGTAATTTGCAAATTGACATAATTGAACTTTGAAGTAAGGGTCTATAATTTGAATTGTTGATCCCTGCCGACATTGCGAAATTGAAGTGGAACTTTGTAGTTTTTAGTCTGGATATGTTGTATTTGTGCTAATTAAGTATGAGTTGTTTATTTGAACTTCGAAGATTACAATTTGTATTGATGGATATGTTCATAAATTTATATTGGCGGGTATAATCATATTTTGTTTACATCGGAGCTTTTTGCTTCAGGTTGAGGGATCAAATAAGAGAGATCAAATAATATGCAGTTTCTTCACTTGAATTTAGCCACATTCTAAAACTGTGGCTAAATTGTATAAAAAAAGTATTATCCATTGTTGGGTCCTGACTAAACCTCCCCAATTGAGGCAGCCAACGGACCGTCCTAAGGTCATCTGCCCATCCTTCTAGCTGTTAGTTCATAATTGCAGCCAAGGTATACTCTTACAGGGAATTACAGAGCTGCCTCTGGGTATTCGGTTTCATTTGGTTTCACCAAAGGGTCATCTCAGGGTACCCTCCCATGTCCTATAAAAGCCTCGTACTTCCTTCCAGTTCTATCGAATAACAAGTTGGAAGTGCTCCACTGTGCATAGCCTTAATTATGTCATATTAGTCTTTGTCACATTTATTTAGTAAGCCTTACAAGTTTTTCTACATTCAAATTTCCCTTTTATTACAATTTAGGCATAATATATTTATTTAGCTCCAAATCATCAAGTTTCCCCTTTTTATTACAATTTTGACTATTATATTCATTTAGTCCTAAAGCATCAAGTTTTCCCTTCTTATTTCAATTTTTATATAATATACTCATTTAGCCCAAATCATCAAATTTTCCTCTTTTGATCATAATTCCAACTAATTTTCTCATAACCTCCATTCAATTCATGTGCACATAACCACAATTCAATTATTTTACACACAGCTATAATATAATTAATTTACACCTAGCCACAATTCAATTTTTTTGCACATAACCACGATTCAATCAAAAATAGCAAAATCCAAAGAAGAAAGGGGAAAGAAGGCTGATGGAATGTTTTATTAACTTTACAAGATTCAAACGATGTCATATACCGTTATATGAAAAGTATAATTTAAATCCGGTCTCTTGATAGCTCTCCAATTCTAAATTTGATTCATATTTGACATTTGTCCTTTCTATAATTTGAATCTCACACAGACGAGAAATATGTGCACTTTAACCTAACCTACAACCTTTCATCTCCAAATCTCGAACCAGAATCCTAAAGCTAACTTTTTTTTTTTTTTTTTTTTTTTTTTTTTTTTTTTTTTTTTTTTTTTTGAAGAGTTTGCAGGAGAGAAGAAATAGCAGAACTCAGGTGCCCTCTTAAAAAATATAAGTTAGAGGCTAGACCCTTCTGGTTTATTTATAACTTCTCAAAAGAACTGCATCCATTTGATTGATAAATGTTATTATTAACGTTTATATTTCTTAATTATTTTATTATTATTTCCGGTTTTTAACATGCATTGCGCATTTATTTTCCATTTGCTTTCAAATTCATGCATGTTTAATTCCTCTAATTTTGTGAATGTTGTTATTATCTTAATCTTTTAAATTTATTCATTTCCATCTCTTTTCCCATTAGCTCAAAATGCAACACGTATTTAATATGCATATAAATCTCTTCGAACGTTGTCTTCAATGTTATTCTTTGGTTTCCTGTCTTAATGTATGCCCTCATTTTAATTTTAAAAGGTTATTATTTATCCCGTTAATGCGTGTAATAACTTTCCCTAATCATGCTTCTTGATTCCTTTATGACATTTATACAAAACATTTATATGCATTTTCATTTTCTGCTAAATGTTCTTCTATTCTCAACACGTGTTACATCTCAGTTTCAAATATGTTCATTATTGAAATTAATATGCGTGAATATATATATTCTTGAAATAAATA
The DNA here is from genome assembly GCA_030737875.1 of Allium sativum. Lineage (NCBI taxonomy): Eukaryota > Viridiplantae > Streptophyta > Magnoliopsida > Asparagales > Amaryllidaceae > Allium > Allium sativum. The sequence continues at coordinate 10,486,908 of CM060912.1, forward strand.
TATTAACGTATATTTACTTGTGGTTGCTTCATTTGTTTTGAATTAAAACACTACTTAACTAATGTCATTTAGAATCCCTTTCTATTGCGTGAATTTATTCCATCTATGCCCCTCATTGTTAATCAAAGAAAATTTTACAATTTGATATTAATAGTTTTCCATTTCTAACACAACTCAAATCCCAATTTCAAACATGGTACTAGAAGTTCATATTTATTAAATGGTCAAGCTTGCTTGTATGTTAATAATCTTTTGTTATTTTAAATTCAAACGTGCATTGTTTATGAAACTAATGTGCATACGATCTATTCCATTCCATTATTTTTTATTTAATAATACGTACATACTATTGCACATTTAGTTTACATAATGACAGCTTTTTATTTATTGTCCAACTTATATTATGCGTTCGTTTTCAAATTTCAAATGCGTACTCTTCCATAATTATTTTGACAGTTTTGTTAATCTTTATTATTTTAAAATGCAGGGTGTTACAGAACTTTAAAGTAGAACCAGAGTTTCAAGAAGCAAAGCAAATAAAGCTAAGTATATTGAGATAGGTACCGATCCCGAAATATGTAAAATGGCAGGCATGTGCCCACTAGCCCTCCCCCCCCCCCCTCCCCTCTTCTTACCTGCTCCTACTTGCTCCCTTGTGCTATAAATACCCATTAATTTGCCATGAGAAAAAGGTTAGACTTTCAGTTCCTTGACACTTTGGGAATAACATGTTGCATATTTGACTCTCAAGCTTGTTTTATCACTCCGAGAAAAGGAAGTCTACCTCTTTTCGAACACATAGACTTTTTTGGCTACCTTTACATTTCGGAAAGAAGAAAGAAATCTCTAATTTGGACTTTTTGAACTTGCTTTCCACAATTTCATTGTAGTTGTTTGGAACCATTGCTCCCACCATTGTACTTTTGACATTGAAGTGAATAAAAGAGAAAAACCTTCAAAATGGATGCAAGTTCTTATAGACCGAACCACTATAAATACTGTATCGATTTACTTTCCTGTATGGTTTTCCATACTGGGCATTAATTTCATTATCTTTGAAATTGTTGGGTGTGGTTGCCAACTTTTGGACATCAAAGATATTCTTTGTTGGAAATGGCTATGTCAAAATAGCAAACGGAAATCAAATGATATAGGGATTTGCTTCCTTAGTGTATCTTCGCATTTACTCTAGATTTGGTTTAGCTATATGCTCATTAAGTTGAGAAATACTCGGTACTCTGATTTTACATGGGATCCATCTTAGACGTATCTATGAGCCATCATAATTCTCAACTATGTTCTAGCGGTATATTTTTTGTTCAGGAGGCATCAAAGAGTACTAGGATTGCCATAACATTGCATAAAAATATGTTTTGATAATCAAATTCAAACTGTTGAATTAGTTTTATTGTTAATTGCAACAAGAAGTTCCTTTAGTTCTTCTCTATATTAATTATTTTGTACATTCTTTTATATCTGGATATCTATATTACTTATGTCATTTCCTTCATTTTTATATCATTTATCTATTATCTTAATTTTATCATGTATGGATATTGATCTTGTGAGGCAAAAATATTATAAACTAGCAGGTGGTCTCGCAAAGTTATTGTATGTTCTTCATTACTTGAGTTTCGTACATTGGTTTTTCAGATTGACCCTAGTGGTATTTTATTATAACGTAAGGATTAGTCGAGTATTTTTTTCAGATTTTTGCTAGATAGACACGTAGCTCATAAAATAAAGCTAGATCACCTAACGTAGTATTTTATATTCCGCTCTTTATATATAATTATTACCAATTGTGGGGTCGGAAATTTATACCTATCTAGTTGGAGTAACAACTCGTCTATCTTTATTATTATATGTTATCATTTCCGTATTGAGATTTTGTTTGTAACGACGCGCAAATTCTTACCATTTGAGTTGACTAAATACAAAACAAGTCCGACCTAAATTGCATGAAAATACGAATCATTAATAGAAAGAAGTTAGAGGATGAGAAATAGAAAAGATAGAAAATTTAGAATAGAAGAATTAAGATAGAAGAAAGATCTGAATAGCATCGAATCTCACCATCGTAGCGGAATAAAATATGACATAAATAAGCTTTGGAAAATACAAAACTTTATCTGAACTTACATACAACATCAAAGTACATCATATGTACATCACAACGGAAATAAACTCTACATATATCTAGCGCTGAAGCCCCCTGCTCCAAGATCCTTCTAGATTATCTGTAAAATCCCGAACCACCTGACTGCTCGTACAAATTTGGGCACCCAAGAGTTTAGGAAGAACGCAGAAAAATAAATTCTGGGTCAGTCATGGGACTGGTGTGTGTAAATAATTTTAAATAGTTTGCTTAACTTGAAAATTTTCTTTTGAAAGAAAAGATAATCATAAGACCGATCCACACATAAACATGAATGGTTTTTACCTTACAATAACCCAAAACATTTTGAAATCATAATTATTATGATATTATAATAATGTCTAGTGTTTCCACAAATAAATTAGAATCTAGCGGAACGCTTGCATCTCACGCTCCACATATATTGTATACAAACAAAATCGCTTGTGCTTATTGGAGATTGGATTCCGACTATGACAAGGTATGGAACCACCTGCTGACAGTGTACCTCTAGAGAGGAATACACTGGGTTCAACAAGAACGTCTTGCAACCCGACAACACATGACGGACCACTCATTTCTCTTGAGTGTATCGAGAATATTGTCACTTTACTGTTGCTAGCAACATAACCGTTCCCGAGAGATACAGAAGCGAAAGAAGTAACAAAAATGAATATTATTTAGATGATGACAGTATACCCTAATGGGAGCGACCTACATAGCTATGCTGCCTGCCTGACTTTTGTCATTTCCCGGTTGTGAGGCTTGAGGTCAAAACTTACCTTTTTGAACAGTACGTTTTCATCCACTTTGAATGCCATATCATCAAATCTGTAATCACATATTGATTATATAAATACACACTAGGTGTAAATTAAAGAGAAGTTACCTTCTCCCCACCAACTTGGTATATTCGTAAAAATCAAAGGGCGTGATCGTTGGAAATACTCTGTCAGACATTCATCGATACAAGTTGTCCTAGGTCTGGACAAATCGAAGGCACTATTCTATAAATACAACAGCCCTTGCATAAACTCCGTCTTCAGGGGTCTTCATCTTGACTTTAAACTAATCAACGGCTAGGTCGAAACAAAGTGGTAATTGGATTTCATTTAGAAAACCAATCCCAGTCTCTTTGAATCGATGAATGTTAATGTCTTTTAGGGACAAGTAATATTTAAAGGAATCAGATCAATATATTTCATATGTGTTTCTATATCCTTAATTGATTATCAAGATGCATCTAATGAAAATATTTACCGTAGAAGATTTCAGATTCCAACAATAGTTTGTATAAGTCGATATAAACAAAATGTGACTAAACAAGTTCACTTGGTCATGTTACAGTATTACAATCAGATAAATAAATCAATTATCACGACAGATCTAGTCTATCATAATTCAACGATTCAGATAAACATTGTTTATCAACTGGTTGTTCTTGGAGAATAATCATTTCCAAATTGTATCTATTTAAGATTTCAATTTCGTTTAAGAGTCCCATTTATTGACCATAGCTATATTATTATTATCCATACTTCAATATAAATATAATTACTATTTTATTTCCTTAGATGAATAATTAACTCACTATATATAATTTGTTTAAATATTAATATAAAACGGAAAGTAAATGTTACATCCCTTGATCGATTATCAATTTAGAATCCCTTATTGATTCATCTCTATATTCCCTATTTATTTCCGAATTCCAGAATAATCTTATCGGTAACAATCTTAACAAATTCCTTTGACCGATATCTCTCACAATCATTTTTATCTGCAAACCGTATGCTTTAATTATCGTTCACTTTAGATTATGCATATTCTTCGTTCTGGGTTCGTTTATCATATCAAATTTTGACCTCATTAAATCAATACAAAATTATGTTCATCTATTTATTATATAAATTCACATTCACTAGAATTTCAATATTTTGTTTGTACGCCGTTATTTCAACTTTGAAATCATTACTTGATTTAAAATATATTTGTAAATAAACAAATATTTTGTTTCAAACATCCAGTTTTATATACGAACAATCATCCTCTATCGATCATTGTCGTCCGTTGATTACTTTATATGACTGAAATTTTTTATCTGGATTTTAGAAATAAGTGGATCTATATTCTTTTTATTTAGATTTATTCGAGAAGAAATAAATTTAACGCTAATGATTTATTTAACTCATTTTAGTTCGTACAGCCCTGTTCATTACTGCCCAGATCACTATTTGTTCTCCTCAGACTTCATCATATGGTATCGTCATTGCTTCCTTCCCATTCCTTGTACTGGATATATTCCTTATTTATATATCTTTATTATTATTAAATTTATATCTTAAAAGAATCCCTTTTTATTTTATTTTATAAAAGTTATATACCATTTTTAGCTTTTAATTTCATTCCTACATCTTTTCCTTATTTCTTTATTTTATTCTCTCTTTGCATTTCTTTTATTTCTTCTTTTTGCCCAAGCCCAAAGGCTAAGCCCACGCAATTTCTTCCTCCCTCCTCTTCTAACCCAACAAAACAGATGGTTTGTCCACGCACATATGGCCAAGAACTTCCACTACTTGCTTTCCCATATGACGTAGAAAAACCGAAGAATCTTCATTAATAAGAAAACGTGTCCCTCCCTTCCAGCCATACATGGTACATGTGCAGTGCGTGTACTTTTTAAAAATATGGGTAGCCACAGCCGTACGCGAGTCACCAAACAATTTCATCCACCTGTATTAAGATTAAACAAAAATGAAGAGGATAGGATATGAAATGGAGGTGGTAGATCAGATAAAATCATAAATTATAATGACATGGCAAAAGCTTTAACTCTTTTGTTTTGTCTAAAGAAAACGGACTAGAACTAATTAATAGAGCAAGAAAGAAAGAGGATGAGGGTGAATATCAACAGTACAAACGTATGTTTGGATGCCTGCTGGCCCTTCCTACCACTTGGCATGTACACTTTGCCTACCTTCCTTTTGTTTCTTTTCTTACTCCTTATGTCGTTTCCTTCTTTTACTTTGCTAGGTGATAAAGCCAATAGAAAGCATGTCTGACCACACACCTGGTTCGTTCCGTTCCTCCCTCCCAGTCCTTTGCTTCTCTACGTCAGTAAGACTTCCAGATGCACACAATTTCATGTGTGCACATGCACGCGTCATTCTACTGGCCTGCACCAGTCGCGACCACCTCCGCATATGCGCTACCCTCTACTGAACTCATCCACATCCTCATGTTCCGCTCTGCCCAAACTACAGTACGATCTGGATGTTCAACCCCCACGTCCAGAAGCAGCCATCGCCAAAAGATCTTGCTTTGACACTGTCACACACTGTTCAATCTCCAAACCCCACCATCACGAAGACTGCACGATGCCCAACCCCTGCGCTAAGCATGGCAGCGCTCGACGCCGCTTTCGCCCCGCAGTACCTTGGTCAAGTTAACCCACTCCAACAACACACACAGGAAACGCTAAATCAGACCCAATCAACCCTTCCAAGCTCCAGGAAAAACACATTTTTTCCACCGCATTACTTGTCCTAACAAAACATCTTACAACAGCTATTATAAATAATGGAAACTAATCTACAATTAAGTATACCGCCCCGAACAGATGTATTATCCAAATATTAGCAAGTAGATTTATATGGATCCCTTGTATCAATGAGTTTGTTTAACATATATTATATTATATTATATGTGTAAATGCATGTTATAATCTTACGTTATCTTACCGTACCTAAACAACAATGAATTTCTAAAACAGTCCAAGTAATGAGATGTAGTGCATCCGAAACAGTCTATGAATGAAAACAAACTAGTATGAAAAATGGTGATACATACGGCCCTCATGAACAAAATCTTGGACATAAACCAAACGTAGGATCACCAAATATAACCCTAAACTCAATAACAGATTATTTCATTGTTCATGTCCGCCTCAATACACACAGCCTCGACCTCGCACATTGTTGCTCTGATCCTTTGGTTTCCTTTGCAACTTATATCCGATGTAAAGTCGATATATGATCTAACAACCACTAAACAAATAGATAAGCTTATACAAATTCGTATTATCCACATACTATCAGAAATTAGCATTCCACAACAAAGTTTTTTCCCACATTAATTTGTTTCCTCTGACCTAACTATTCTCTTTTCCAGATTTTCACTTCATGCTTTTCATCATTTAAAACATGCAACTAGGTCATATTAACATGTGTATATATACTAACAAGTGTATGATAAGATCATTTTATTCTTAAAGAACTATCTATTGTTTTTTTCTCTTACCAGTTTCAAGCAAAACACATACTCCTTATTTCAGTCATTCTTTAATCAAGCATCCATGTTTTAGTCAGTATAATTTATACGTACACTGATTTACACCCAGTCTTAGATTAACTGAAATAAACCGGAAAAACAAAGGGATGTTTACTCACATTTCAATCCTATGTTTGACAGTTTTCTCCCCTTATAGGTTACTCTTTCACTTTGCCAGGTTCTCTACCCCTTTCTCTCCAGTATTCTTGTTACCATTTCTGTTTTAGTTTGATTAAATGATGGTGTGAATGTATGCTACAACTAACGTCTATTTATACTTGAAAACAGTGTGTGGTTTTACTACAAGAAAAACTGCATATAGCAACGACAGTATCCGCATCTAATCCGTCGCTAAATTGGCCTTAGCGACGGATTTCCTGCATAACCCTGTGGTTGGTAAAAATCGTGATGGTAATTGTGTTATATTTTTGCGACGGAATTTAGCATGAGTTTTCCGACATTTTTCCGTTATTTTACTAATTATATAATAAAAATAAAATTTCATTTATTATTTTAATTTTAATTTATATACCGACTATTTACCGACGGATAAATAATTTATAATAAAATACTATTTATAAAAGGCGTTGGTAAACCCTTACTGATTGCCAAGGGATTAGCGACGGAAATTAAATTGGAGTCTCCCTTTTTTCGTCGGTAATCCGCCGTTATTCCCCTTCTGATCTGCACACACACACACACACACACACACACATATATATATATATATATATATATATATATATATATATATGTCGATCTAACATCATTCAAAAGAACACATACAAAAAAACCAAAGATAAATTAGCCAACAATAATAATTTAGAATTAAAAAGAACATTCATAACCACATACAAAAAAAAACACAGCATCCATAATCCTTTATTAATTCATACACCAAGCTGAATTATGAACAACAAAACTATTCAGTTGGTGCTAACATTATCATAAATAAAAATACATGTCATCCATAACCATACTAAAACCACATAACGTCATATTTACACCAAAATAAGTCTAACATACCCAACCAGCTTATGAAGATGACGACAACGAAGTCGCAAGCAAACGTGAAACCGATCAAGCAATGCAGATCACTAGCCACATAATTTAAACGAGGTGTTGCTGATTCAACTCTTAAAACTCCTGCAATGTAAAAAAAAGCCTCTAGTGAAAATAAATAAATAATAAAGTTATAACAAAATGCTCTAAAATTTCTAGACATATACTAATTTATAACCATCTTAGTTGAATGCCCTCTTGCTTTTGAGATTGTAATCGGAATTCTTTCCTTCTTCGGTGATAACATGAATCAATATGGGCCCAATGGAATTCATGGATGCTACTTCATTAAGTACACAAATTAAATCGTCAATATTATGTCAATCTACCGGTCCAATATAATACAACCCAAGTTCTTCGAAAAATGTTTCTCCAAGTGGCCCAATCATACTACGTGCATATTGTCAACTTTTGCAGCTATTTCATGCATACCTTTACTGATCCTCTTAGTAACATCCTATGTAGCATAGTAATTTGTTGGATATATGGCTGTTGTCAAAAGAAAACTTCATTACTTATAGAGTGGAGCTAATAACAAAAGTGTAAAAACTATGTTTATTCCAGTTACGAAAAATGAATGCATAGGGACAAGGGTAACCCAAATTTGATTGTTAACTAAAGAATTCCTCAACAGATTTGGCTTAATACTCCAATGTTTTCGTAGTATAGACTGTTAATTCAGTCAAGCCATTTAGTTTTTTTGACTAAACACATATTAAAACCATGTAATTTCGACCAAGTGATAACAAAATCCAAGGATTTGAAGAAAAAGAAAAGAACCTAGTGGCCAACATCCCATAATATCTTATCCTGACACTACAAAATGCACAGGGAATTGCGACGGCTGATAGGCGTTGGCGGCCGTCGCAAGCCGTCACAAAGTGCCGTCGCAATTTTTGTCGTCGCGATGCCAAAATTGCAACGGCTTGAGCGACGGCTCCGTTGCCATTTTAGCGACGGCTTACAACGGTAAATTGCTTACGTGGCAAGTAGTTGATTTTACCGCCAAGCCGTCGCAAACCGTTGTTAAGCGTTACAAAGCTGCCGTCGCAAGCCGTCGCAATATACCAACCAAATTGGCGTCGCAAGCCGTCGCAAACCGTCGCAATTCTGGAAAAAAATTGTTGCACTGCAAACAGCAGTTCCATTCCTTCAAGCCACACAACCACAAACCAATCAAATACCATCACATTGGCCACTACCAGACCACTATTATCCCATCAATTCGTCACCAACTCAAACCAAATGAAAAAGAAACCAAAATTAAAACCACCATCATAAAATATCATCACATAACATCAAAAACACTATATCCATCGTAAAAAATCGTCGTCATACACATCAAAACATACCATATCGTCATGAAAACACACCATAACGTCACCAAAACACACCATAACATCGTCAAACATACCATATCGTCATGAAAGCAAAGTATATGTACATACCTAAGCATAAACCAAAGTATATGTCATCCAAACTAATCTTCCGCCGCCTCGTCGTCGTCGTCGTCTTCGCCTCCTTCACTTGTAGCATCTCCTCCCTGCCCAGGCATAAACCCATACTCCTGAAGGTAAGCTGCAATGCGCTCATCTACGTCATGTTGCATCTGGGTTTTTCGCCAGTCCATCATTTCGTTCATCTGCTCCTGCATCCGAGCAATAGTCTCCTCCTCCATCGACCTCCTAAAAGCACTCTGAGTAGCCTGCGAAATAATTAAGTTCACATTAAATTTATTAGCTCCTGATTGTAAAATAAAACGCGTTATATTTCCAATTCAAAACATTAATATAAAATGCACTAATTAATACCCACAATTTATATATTTATGGCATCACATCGTTGTAAATTATTAAGTTTGTAATTTAAGTCTTACCTCCTGATTACCGTATTCATATCGCCTGTTACGAGAAGGTGGCTTTATGATAGAGTCCCATATACGATCAGACTGCGCGACTGTAAGCTCCTCTTGTCCACTAGCCTGCAACACTCTAGTAGACTCTGTGTAGTATCTCTCCTACATACCAATACAATTTTAACACCAATGTTGTAAAATTTACTTATATATTGTGATATGAACGAATATGAAACATTTTAATTCATACGGATAAGCATATTTACCATTACACCCGCACTCTTCGAATCCGCCCATTCATACGTAACATTTCCTTCCTCGTCGGTATGCTCCACCGCATGTGTACGTCTGAATACCTCTGCCATCGTAGGCTCTCTTCCGATCTTTGCATGCTGAGTAAACATACAGTAATAAAATTATTGAAAATATGAATAAATGATATACACTAAATTTTAACGTGAACATAAGCTACAAATATTTAAAATTTATACCAATTCTCTCCTATGATCTTGAAATGATTTAGAGCCACCACGGTGTAGACCAGGATTCTTTTCTCTGTTCGCTTTATTTCTGGATGCTACTTCCTATTACATTTGATACACGATTATGTAAAATACTGCAATCAATATAAATGTAAATATTTTCATTATATCTTACTTTAGCTTTTTTCGTCTGCCAGTACTGTTGAAATGCTGCCCAAACATCATCACTCATCCACGAAGGCTTTTTTCCACCTGTCTTCGCCCTTGAAATTGTCTCCCGATAATTTTTACGCATCTTCGTATTCCAAATATCCAAAAAAGTGTTCATGTCATGCTCCTCAACACGGACAACGGCCTGCATATTAGAATTATTTTCAATTATTTACAGTATATCAATTTTCAACACTCGTTTAAAAAATTACTTACAAGTACATCAGCCAGAATGGCATTCTTAATATGGGGTGGAATAGAATCCCAATGCGGCCAAGCCCCCGACATCCTGCTTATGTAAGAATTCCTCGATATATCTAATACGAACTGTGTTGGCTGAAACTGTAATCCTCTGCGTAGATGTTGATATAAAAATTTGATCATATATTTTGAATAATCCAAACTGAAATAAAATTAAATTGACATTTACCCGGCACTTTTGGGAACAATCTGCACAGGAGTACGCTGATCTGGAACAAAGATGCTCGGACCTGCTCCTGGCGAAGGAGTATGCTGAGATGGTGAAGGAGTATGCGGAGATGGTGAAGGAGTAGGCTGAGATGTACTCCTCGATCGTCGTCGCTGTCTATCATCCGACAAATCTGTTGCAATCATATAATGTGCATACAAAATAACTTGAATTATTAACATCAGTCATCGCTATCATTACATAATTCGTAAACGAGAAGAACAATATTGCATAACATACATAGTCAACATTATCATTACATAAATCAGAATAGTAAATAACGTAAGTAAATTCCTAGCTAAGAACAATCAACATCATTATTAATTACATAGCTCAGAATAGTACATAACATAATACATAGCTCATAATAATACATACCATAAGTACTTATAACATCAGTCTTCATCTTGTTCGGATTCAGACTCAGTCTCATACTCTATATCATTTTCTTCAGTACTTACAAATGCATCTACTAATACATTCGCTTCATCATTCAACGGCCCTACATCAATGTCATCAGCTATTATTATTTCGGTATTTGGATCTAGATCCTCTTGATACGCCACTTCGTCTGGAATATTATTTCCATCAAATGTAAATCTTGCCTTTGTTTTAAAAACAGCCCACCAATCTGCTTTATCTTTTTTTAAGGACGGATACGAAGCAAAATAGACTTGTAATGCTTGCTTAGCTAACACAAAAGGATCATATTTATAGTAATGCGACGTATGCCTTATTTCGATTAGCTTATAATCTTTGTGCACGTTAATTCCAGAACCAGGAACAGTGCTAAACCAATTGCATTTGAATAGATAAATTTTCTCTACGGGCTGAACATAATATGTCAACTCTACAACTTGCGTTAAGATGCCGTAAAAATCCTTTATATGCTCCTCTGGATCATCACTACCCTTGACAAATACACCGCTGTTATACGTTAATTTTTCAGCTCCGTAGTCATCGGTATTGAATTTAAAACCATTGACAAAGTATATTGGATAAGTTTTGACATTTCTTTTTGGTCCGATAGCAAGATGTCGTAATCCTTCGTTAACAACAGAGTTTTTGGGATCATGAACATAGTCTGAGAACCATCCAGCAAAGTCTTTACTGAGATCACCAGATGGATATTGTGATTCGTAGATACTGCAAATATGTGTTATGTTCCTTTTTTATTAATAGAGACAAATAAATATATAATTGAAATGTATATGAATTTAGTATCACCTGACAAATGGTGCAACTTCCGCACAATTTAACAAAACATATGTGTGTGCCACTTTGTAATCTTTATCGCTTAGCCATATTTCCACACATTTTCCTGCAGGTCTTCCATATTGTCTAAAAATAGATAACATTGTTTGAGGAGACTCATGTTCAACAGCGACTTCATTAAGGGGAACAGTTACAAAAGACAAGTTCACATCTTCACTAAAATAATGAGAGAAAAAAAATGAAGCTTCTTCTTCAAGGTACGATTTGCAAATCGAACCTTCTACTCGAGCTTTTTGCCTAATTTTTTTCTTCAAATGATTCAAGTACCTATAATAAGATTAAATAATTTATTATGTTGGTACAATAATCTAAGGTGTAATCTATCACGATTATTAAAATTATATACAAAATTACCTCTCAAATGGATACATCCATCCATATTGGACTGGACCTCTAAGGAGTGCTTCGGACGGAAGATGAATAGGTAAATGCTCCATTACATTAAAAAAACCAGGTGGAAATATTTTTTCGAGTTTGCAGATCAGTACAGGGATTTCTAACTCAAGCTTACGTAGACGATCAACCTTTAACGTCGTTGAACATAGTTGTTTATAAAACAAACTTAACTCTGTTATTACACTCCAGATTTTTGTAGGCAACAATTCCTTGAAAATCACAGGTAAAAAGTATTCCATCATGATATGGCAATCATGGCTTTTCATTCCACTCAATTTACTGTTTTTAAAGTCTACACATCTACGGAGGTTAGAAGAAATCCCATCAGGACATCGTAATCCTTCCACCCACTTTAGCACGAGTTGTACTTGCCTGTTGTCTAGCTCATAACATGCTTTAGGTTTTTTATTCTCGTCATACAAGTGCAGTTCCGACCGTTTACAAAAGTGTAATATATCACGTCTCGAATTCGCATCGTCCTTGGTTTTCCCCTTTACATTCAACACTGTATTAAAAACGTTATCAAAAACGTTTTTTTCATTGTGCATCACGTCAATATTATGTCGAAGTTTTAGATTTTTCCAGTAAGGTAACTCCCAAAATATACTTTGTTTGCACCAATTATGAATGTCCGATTTACCTGGAATTTCAACCTGCTTTCCAACATCATGTATCTTTGGGTACTCACTAACAATATCATATACCTCTTCACTTGTCCAAACTTTAGGCGATAGCATAGTCTCTATTCTGTTAGCTTTAAAGTTTTTTTTATCCGTTCTAAATTTATGATTAATATGTAGAAAGCATCGATGACAGTCAAACCAAGAAATTTTTTTTCCACACTTTAATGAAAATGCTCGTGTCTCCTCCATACAATGAGGACAAGCTAGACGTCCAGCAGTGCACCAACCCGAAAGCATGCCATACGCGGGAAAATCGCTAATAGTCCATAATATAGATGCAAACATACGAAAATTTCTTTTTCTCGAAACGTCGTACGTTTCGACTCCTTCATGCCACAGTATTTTCAACTCTTCAATCAACGGTTGTAGATAAACATCAATTCCTTGTGTCGGATCATCGGGACCGGGGACGACAACCGCTAGAAACATATATGGATTTTTCATACACATCCATGGAGGTAAGTTATAAGGAGTAACAATGATAGGCCATGATGAATATTTACTACCAAACTGAGAAAATGGCGAAAACCCATCCGTGCATAAACCAAGCCTAACATTACGGCTCTCTGCAGCAAATTCAGGATAAGTCCTATCAAAGTGTTTCCATGCTTCACCATCAGACGGATGTATCATAGTTCCTTCTTCTGCTGTTCTCACGCTATGCCATCGCATATGACACGCTGTAGCAGAAGATGCATATAGCCGTTGAAGTCTAGGAGTTATGGGTAGGTAATGCATTCTTTTATACGGAACTTCTTTTCCTTTCTTTTTCCTTGGTTTATATCTTTCTTCGTTGCAATATTTGCATCTTTTACGTTGAGCGTCTTCTTTCCAATACAACATGCAACCTTTAACACATGTATCTATCTTATGATACGGTAGTCCAAAAGCAGACATAAGTTTTTTCACTTTATAATGACTATCGCACATCAAATTATTGGGCGGCATATGTTTTTTTGCAGTTTGTACAACTGCTGTAAATGCAGCTTCTGTAAGATTGAATTTTGATTTCATAGTGATGAATTCGGCGGTTACAGACAATTCGGTTCCGCTTGTACATCCTTCCCACAATGGCCTCTTAGCAGAATTCAATAAATCATAAATTTTTTTCGCTTCCGCCGTTGGTTCTTCAACATTTTCATTCTCATCGTCGCCTTGCGGACCAATGTTAGGAAACATTGATCGTGCTGCATCTTGCACCATATTTTCTATCGGATTAATCATTGTATTATCGTTCATCATTGTACTATCGTCCTCTACCACTACAGGGTCTGACGTAGGTTGAACAAGTTCTCCATGACGATCCCAAAAGTAATAATTCGATACAAAACCGAATTTATACAGATGTACTTCTACTACATCTGGCTTCCAATGCTTTAGATGTTTGCACTTACTACATGGACAACGAACGTCTACGTTGCCCCGATTGTTAGATATAGCGAATCTAATAAATTCTTGGACCCCATTACAAAAATGTTTCTTTATCGACCCTTTCTTACCGGTTCGGGGTTGATACATCCAACTACGATCACGAAAATAATCGGACATTTTCCTGATTTTCAACAAATATGTTAGAAAATTCGATCGAATACTATATTAATTGAAATCTTGTAAAATTTCATTTATAACTACTACATATTTTCGTTTATTACCTTTTTGCTTTGACGGCCAGTCTACCTACTTCCCATTACAAATATAATAACGCAAGTATATTTTATAAATCATTTCAGGTTAAACGGTTCTACAAAATTTCGGCAGCACTTCCCTTTGGTCCCTGTATCGTACACAAATGCGTGTACACAGGGAACAAAAAGGAAGTGCCATCGAAATTTTGTTAACCGTTTAACCTGGAATGATTTATAAAATATGCTTACGTTATTATATTTGTAACTTGTCCGAAATACTAGGACAAATCCAACAATATTGTATCAGATGAATATAGATTTCCGTTTTGTATAAAAACGAATACCCATATAACGATCATATACAACAAATGTCGGACGGGGCCAAATTATCTAAGGGGTTCACATAAATAGTCAAAAAAACATTTAACCTAAGTTTAAATCAAAAAAACAATTCAAATGAAAAAAGCGCGCTTTATGTGCTTTGGGCTTTTTTGCGCTTTGTTAATAGGTGCGCCTTAAACTTCAAAAAAGCCCCTTAGTTGCGCCTTGCGCCTTTTTCCGTCTACGCTCGCGCGTTAACTACGTATCGTTTATATAATATTTTTGCCTAATTTCAATTTGTAAAATAATATGACAGTGAAAATTATGAAGTATAAATTAGTTTTAGTTAATTTTAGTTTAATGTATAAATTATGAAGTTAATTTTAATAAATTAGTTTCAATTTTTGAAATACAAACTAAGCTTTCAAGTTAAATATTTAATTTCAATTCAAATTTAAGGTGTTACATTATAAATATGTGATAATCATAATCAAGTTACTACAGCAAACCAATCACGTTTACATACATGATAATCGTCGTTTTCATGCTCCTAAATCAAAGTACATATGTGATAATCAATGATTTTAACCTCCTAATCAATTCCACTTATTCTCAAATCAATGTATAACAAAAGCAACATCATATGCATCTCACAAGACAACCAATTTCATGTCCATAGACACTGAATTTACAACCCAATTTAAACATACAAATTAACCCTAAATAACTCTAAATAACCCTAATTAAACATGAAATAGAGTTTAGAAGACATACCGGCACGATTTGAGAGGATTGGAGGGGCTGAAATCGGAGCAAGGGGGAGCGACGGCGGCAGAGAGGGTTTTTTTTTGTTTAATTTCGTTGCAGAAGTGATTTGGGGAAGAAGGAGTGACAGGTAATTATCTCGTCCCGTGCAACGGCTTGCGACGGCTTGCGACGGCCGCTTTTTTAGCCGTCGCAAGCCATCGCCCTCCCCCGTTGCAGTTTCAGCCGCTTCTTGTAGTGTGAGGGTTATTGAAAACATAGTGAAGAGCAACTGCTAACAACACCAAGATTTGATCCCAGATAACCTCCAGTTTTGGATACATGGAATATTACATCGGATCGAAGTTCATCAGCAAGTTGCTTCAGTTCCTACAAACATTTGTAAAGCCATATAATAAGCACACGTACTTCTGTACAAACCAAATACATAAGATATTAGTATTCAGTTAATTAAACTTACATTAACTGAGATTTTTCATATGGATTGGGTAGTTAATTGTGTCCAGTAAAGGAGTTGGCGATTTCTAAGAAAGCAGAAATATAGAAGAAAGCATAATTATATATATCAGCTGTAGATAACAAAACATATTTGGTGCATCACATCCTTTATGAGCAACCGTATGGCTCACTAAGAAAGAAAAAAATATACTTTCATATTTCATATGCTAAACAATTACATAACAACTGTAATCATTAACCCAAGCTCATTCGTGATCTAAGCTGGGTCATTAAATTCTAAACTAATACAAGTTTCCAGAACTGCACAGCTAGCGATGTCAACAGTGTTGGACAAAAATTCTGAAAGCACTGTTTATCTTATTCAATTTGCAGATAAATGTACTGATATTTTCTAACACTTAATATTTGTAAGATTGGTTTTATAGTATGAATTCATGAAAACTAACTTTATCTTTTTCAATTCAGGTGAAGTTGTGCATTAGTTACTACTGGGGTTTATATGCGTATTCTTTCTGTATTGAAGGTTGGAGTTGGTTACTGCTGCAAGTATTCAATGCAGTAGGTATGAATTACATCATATTACAGTTCCTTTACTTCGTGACAACAATTCAGTTGGACGCTATTCTTCATGGTTTGTTAAAAAATTATATTCGTTTTAATATTTATCAAAAATTAACTATGTCATATATGTACATGTGTTACCAGGCCCGACCCTTTGGTAAAGCGTATGAAGCTATCGCTTTAGGCCTCATCCAAAACTAGGTCATCATTCGGCATCAAAAACAGAAACGCAGATCGCCATCAACAATGACAAATCAAATGAGCATCTTTGAAACTCCAAACACGTCAACAAATCTGGGGGATATGGCAAATAAAGTAAGCGGTGACCATTGATCGGTTTTCTGATTTTAATCGATGGCGATGGATCATGGAGGGCGGACGCCAATTGTGACCACGCTATATAATCTAATAATAGTGCAGGTGAGGACTATGAGGTGCAGCACAACAGGTACATAATCGATCATCTTCTTCATGAATTATGGACTGTGGAGGAATAAAAGGCGAATGATGTGCACTGTGCTTTTTCTGTTAGCCTCTTCGGATTATTCTGTTTAAATTTTTAGTGATCGCCTTATTGATTTGCTCCTCTTTTGAAAATTTTATATTGCTTTTCATTTACATGTCATGTATATAATATTAGAAAATAATAATCTTTAAGGGAAAAAACTACTTTATCGATTATCAGCTATCACTTTTTTGCCTCCCTTTTTATGCTTCTTGTAGTTGAGAACTTTAGGCTGAGAGTTTTTCATGGTATATTTGATTATTAAGGTGTAACAATATTTTTTTAAGAGTAATCTGAAAATAATATTATTTGATATTTCTATGAGCATAATCTGAAAATGATATTACAATAAGATAGATAGCATCACATGCATAATTGAATTCAAACTAACCATTATGTACATAATCTCAGAGAATGTCAAGTTTGACTGTAATTGTGACTGATAAAAATTTATAAAAGTACAAGTTTATGAAAAAAATGTATAAAATCACCTGGAAATGACTTTCATGAATTGGTTTAGTGAAGAAAAAACATTGCTTCAGTTATAAATGAAGGACCGTCTTCTAATTTTTCGACTACATCTCTAATGATTAACTCAATTTTCCACTACAGGTCTAACAATATGTTTCTTAGTTACATATATGTAAAGCCCAGTTATTGTGTTTTTTTTACTATATTTTTGCTTAACAATGACCAATGATAATCGTACCCAATCGTAGAAGCATCATTTTAATACTTCAGGATCATCATTGTTGGGCTTTTGAAATGTACTAAAAATTATATACTTTAGTATTCAGATTTTTTTGAATGACTTGACGTTGTTATCGGTTAAATAAGATACGATCAATTAACTTAAATATGACAAAATTATTAGTTATTGTTATCAATAAGGCTCACAATAGATTAGTATTAATCTTTTCGTACAACTTTAATTAATAAGTTTTTTTTAAATCATTCTTATATCTTCTAGTTATATTTAAGCAAAATACATTATTTTGATGATTCATTTAACGACAATAGAGTTAGTTTTTATATAAGGGCATTGATTTTGCAATCGGCTTTTGGCACTAAAATTCCTAGGACCGACCCTGTGTGTTACAAACAAGGCTGCTGTTATGTTTACATGACATTGACATCAAAATTTCTAATATTATCCCATTTAGTGTAAGTGGAGTAAAAAAATTTAGTCAATTTTGTACATAATCCAAAATATCCAACACCAAAGTGCTATTACTATGATTTACATTCTGATAAATCGCAGGTAACCACTTATTTTTGCCCTTGGCAAACGCTTATATTTGTCTTTGGATCTGCCGAGTTTTTAACGATATCGCAACAGTATAAACATGCTTATAATCCAATGCATGCACATTTAACTATATCACAACAGTATATACAGTAAAAAAAGCAACCATATTTACATTTAATTATTGCTATTTGATGTGCAAGATTATCCAATGCATGCACATTATTGCAATTCATATAAGTATAACCATCTGTTGCGTATGCCTAAAATTATAAACATCGAGCTTGATACTAACTTAAAATGATTCAAAGCTATCAAGCAAGCAACTGAAAAAAATAATATGACCTGCTGATGATGTATGATACCTCAGTTTGAGGACTGCGCAAAAGAATCGTTTAAGTAAGATTTTCATCCTTCCGATTCACTAAAAATAATAATAGTTGTTCGCTGTAGCTCTAGTTCTAAGTAATTTGTTCATGTTACACTTATTTATTAATAAAACGATGGAATCGAGCACTTAGGTCCATGTAGCTAAAAGAAAAGGTAATACTTGCCAAATATACAAGGCTAAAATAAACTTATGTGCCAAGTACAAAATGGAAGCTACTTACAATCAATCCAAGTAGAGCTATAAAAAATGTACCTTAATGCATACAACATTAAAAGAACGACGCACGTTAGAATCAATCCAAGTAAAGCTGTAAAAATAACATCAAAATGTCAAGCCAGAAAACAGTAACAATTATGGATGGAGCTACTTGTGGCGTATGGGCTTCAGGTGAATTGCACATCCAATTGTTGCATGGATCCATGTTTCATGAGCACCACCGGAAACGGCTCGCATCCAATAAGCTACAATTGTCATGTTGCTTCTAAAAGTTAACACCACATGAATCAGGTTGGGAAATAAAACGAAAACATAGTAACTAAAACCAAGTTATAAAGAAAAAAATAAGCAATCTCCATACATTCTTTTTGATTTATTATATAGTCATTTTTCCATGTTAGGAAAGCTAAGCTATTTTATATTTAGATTGGTGCACAAATGAGTGTACTAAAATACTCTTCTTTCTAGATTACCTAGTTGGGAGGTTATATATGTTGGGAGGCTATGTATAATTAAGATGATATTCATATTACTAACAAAAGAGATATTACTTACTCATCATTCATTTGTGGACTGCAGTTGAGTAAATGTTCTCACGCTGGATTTGTGGATTGTAGTTTTTCTTGAAGTGCAAACCCCAACATTGAAATACCAAGGCGCCTCACTGTCCGACATAGATAGATACATGCATGAGAACTTCAGATCAGTGTATGAAATTGATAGCAACAATAATGAATTGACTACTTAATGGACGAATCTGTCATCTGATGTAAGTATATCGACGGTATCGTTTGTGAAGGAAGCGAGGATGACCACAGGATTAGTCTCTCAGAAGCTAGATGATGCAATGACGCTGGTGACCGGAAGCTCAGATCCGTACTGCATTTTCAAGCAGTCGATGAAAGAGATGGTGGAAGCACAACATGTGGATGGGTTCGGAGGTTTAGATTGGGAACTTTTGGTGGAGATGTTGGGTTATTATTTGGAGTTAAACGAGAAGGACAATCTAAACAGCGGCGATATACAGAAGCAGCGAAGGCGAATTTTGATGGAAGTGGAAGGACACGAAAGAGAATTAGGGTTATCGATT
This sequence comes from Allium sativum, assembly GCA_030737875.1. Classification (NCBI taxonomy): domain Eukaryota; kingdom Viridiplantae; phylum Streptophyta; class Magnoliopsida; order Asparagales; family Amaryllidaceae; genus Allium; species Allium sativum. Next base: position 10,506,985 of record CM060912.1, read on the forward strand.
TTGGGGGTTTTCCTTTGAAGCGATTTGACTGGAAGAATTAGGGTTATAGGTTTAGGGAAATAATTACGATAAAAATTTGGAATTAGAGCCAAAATATTTCGGCCTGGAGCCAAATTAGCTTTTGGTTGGAGGAGGGGCAATGTCCCGTAGAAAATATTTGGAATTAATTATTAAAGATAATTAGTTAATATTAATTATTAATTACTGATTATATTTGTTACAGCCTTCTACAAAAGTTAGGGACAAATAGTTACTTTTAGAAATAAAAAGTTGCTAAATATTTATAGGTAAAATCACTTGTCAAAAAAGTAGTTGTAAATGAGAATTTACAACCTTTAGAAAATATTTTCGAGTAGAGTCAAATTTTCCGTTACTTAAATCTAGATAAACTTGTATACGTCAAAATTACTTCAGCAAAATCACTTGACATAAAAGTAGTTGTAAATAATTTACAACTTTTATAAAATAGTGAAAATAATAACTTGTATGGTAATGATTGAATTTTATGAATTTCGAAACTCTTTAATATTTATTCAGTTTCTTATTTTTTAACTTTGAAAATTTTGTTTTTCTTAATTATTAATTAATACATGCTAATCAATTTCTTAAAAGTAAATATTTATTATCAATTTCTCGATAGCAATTTATTTAGTCGTATGAAAGATTACTTATTGATCATTGATTATCAAAATAAACTTAATTAAACAGTGAATATTAATCTATTTTATGAATTATTATTCCCTCTTATTTGTTTTTTAGAAACTAATAATTAATTAATACTAACTATTGAATATCATTTACTTTTAACAGTAATTATTTATTATTAACATTAATTATTTAAATTTTATATTTAATTACTAAGTAAAAACACAAATGTAAAACATTTTATAAATAATAAATATTAAAGTCCTTTTCAAATCTCTTGAAAAACTGCTGTAAAAATAGCGTCAAAATTTTGGCGATGGTAAACAGCCACCATCTACAACGGAATTTAGCGTTAAATATTTTATGATGGTAAAGTGCTGCAATTTCCAATGATTTAGCGACAGAAAATAGATTCGACTGTAATAATTAAAATAAGTTAACATATAAAATCCAAAATATTATCCCTTACAAAGTCTATGAAAATCTGTCGCTAATTTGCGATAGAATTTTCCGCTGCTAAAAATATGTCGCTATATACATCTTTTCTTGTAGTATTTAAAGGCTTGATATGATAGTCTATGGATTGTCTTGCCTTGATGTGTGTTGCTGTCATGTTTGATTGAAAACCAGTATGAAGTAGTATAGTTGATGGGGAAGAACAGCTATGTTCATAGCTGTTTCTTAGCTGAAGAATGGAGCAAAGGATTTGAAATTGATTGATAGAGATGAGGCAGGATGTTTAGCTATGTCTATATGCTTCAGTATATAGCAGAGCTCGACCATTAATCTAATGTGTATATCCTCAGTATAGTCATGTGCAAGAAAATTGGATTTCATAAATTGATACTTTACAGTGGTAGCGGCTGTGCACATGGTTTGATTGAAAGAGATGTTGACAAGGCTTCACACTACATCTAGACAAGAAGCACGGCTGAATCCAATTGCAGATCAAAATCTTGGGGGTACAAATGCATGTGTAGTTGCATCTTAGTGTATACTTGGCTACTAAGAAACTTTAAACAATTTAGAATGTACAAATATTCACTGTTTGCAATCTAATACATGGTGTAATAGCACATGCTTTTATTAAATGCTTAGATCATATATTCAGGCTACTCCCTAGCCACTAACAGTCCATACAAAAATCAATCCATGTCTTTTGGTTTGATAACCATATGCTAGTGTATTACATAAAGGCAACAAATGTGAAGACACTATTTCATTGATTGAAATTCTGATTTTCCTCTTATTTAAATTATTATATGACATATTCTTATTTATTGTCATATTATCTTGTATGCACATATGTGAAAAAATGTCTTACATAAGTATGAACAAAATTTACTATCCTGGTTTATATATACATACTCATATATATATTAAAGATCATAAATAAAAAATTAATTTATGTTTCCTCAAATATCAAAATCTACTTTTACTTACGCATTTTTTTTAACATAAATCAAAATAAGTTTAGATGCAAAATAAAGTGTTAAAACGACCTTCACAAGTCAAAAGAATATAGGATTTGAAACAAATGATTATTCAAATTTGTCTAAAATATACATATTCAATATTATTTAATTAAATTTCCAGCATAATCTAAGATTTATATATTTCAAAGATGGTCAAAAAATCCGGGGCATTACATTGTTTCTCCAATTCACTCCATTTATCTTTTATTTTTACCTAATAATTTATTTTTCTAACAATTGCATGTTCTTCATTTGAATAACGTGGTCAAGTTTGGTGTTTCGATGGTCAAAATGGCATGACATTACATATTTTTTCTTATATAACCGAGTTTTTTCTTTAATCATATTCAAAGTTTTATTCCCCTTTGAGCATAGGAATTAAGCATGAATAAAACTTAATTGAGATTATCTAAAGTAAGAAAATCTTAAGCATAGGTATTAGAGATTAAAATCACCAAATCAATGGAAATCATCAAATTGATTAAATCCCTAAGGATGATTTCAAGGCTAGATTATTAAATTCAAATCATCGAGCATTAAAAGGAAGAACATCACGCTTGAATACAAACTTGAGTGTTTGAAAAAAAAGAATTAAATTTCTTTGGAAACTTTGATCATTTCGTTGGAAATTTCAAATACATGTAAAAAGAGAAGAAGATGTAACATTAAGTTATTTACAGAGGAGGAAAAGGAGACGAACCAACTAATTTACGTAGATGGCACATGTTCATCGAGTACATGTAAGGGATTAGATTAACGATAAATACTTAAAAGTTAGCGGTTCTTCTATACTATGGGGCTAGTGTAATACAATGGTGGTATCGACCACGTTGAAGTGGGTTATACTTTTCAACAATCAGAAGACCCTATCATCCTTCCTCATTCCAAGAGTTGTAACCTTCTAATGATGATGTTGTTCATCTAGAGGCATCACTTTCAACTAGCTTGAACTACTCGAACTACTTCCACCTTAACCACTTGTCTATGTCTCCTTTCTTCATTCAAAAGGAGCATTACCCCTCTTCATTTAGAAGTTGGGTCACTCTTATTCATCTAGAAGGCATTTTTCTTATCTTCATTCAAAATGTGTGTCGCCCCCTTCTCATTCAGATGAGGTATCACCACTTTTCGTCTTGCAATTGTGTTGCTCCTCCTTATCAGGATGCATCGACCTTCTTCATTTAGAAGTCTTGTCGCCCTACTTCATATCGTGTCACCTGCAGACGAGTACAACCTCTCATATATACCTAAAGCTTTGAGTTGTATATCAGCTTCCACGCATTGTATTTACTTTAATGTAACAAGCCTTATTGATGAAAAATGTGTAAGCCATGAGCACGCACGATAGAATATATCACCATTTAAACCATATTGACATTTTTACCGTATCGACTCCAATGGATAAATGTATATACCAAGAGCTCCTATACCATCTTCCCTCATGCACAAATGAGGCGAGGAAGAACTATGAAAGGGGCCCAAAAAAAAAATCACCCATCTTCTTTGTTTTGTAAAACCTAAATTGAGCTAGGAAAAAAATTCAAGCAATTATAGTTACATAATTTATGGATATCCGATTGGACTAATACACTTGCATAGTGTACCTTGATTAACAAAGCATACCTAGATTTGCCTTGCACCTCTGACCCATACTTTCCTTCGCTTGACTTAACTTGATTTTGATAATACCTCGATTTGGACTTTGGGATGTATGCATAGGCAATCACACTTGCCACAATGAACACGACTTCTCTAATTTTGACATTCTTTCTAGAATCAGCAAAAGACATCATCAGTTTAGCATCACATAAGTCATTCTGGTGTTAACAAAGAAATTTGTTAACGACATCAATGAATGTAGTATCCTCGATGTATATTTGAACCATATTGTAGCTATATAGAATGTCAAAGTTTCATTCGCTACAAGAAAAATACCCTATTGCTACTAGCTATTTTCAACTGGCGTCAAACAATAGTTGCAGCAAGTGATATTTAGCAAAAGAACTTTTATAGCAGTTGCAATAGGTGAGATTCAACAACAGACCTCTTTCTGTTAGGAAAATCATATTTTTAGCATCTGCGCTTCTCCGCTAGTTGCAAAAACATACTTTTAGCCACTGCGCTTCCAGTACAGTTATAATAAAAATGTTATTTGCAACTGCCTTTTCAAACTTGTTGCAAAAAAATATATTTTAAGCAACTGTTTTCGTCACGTGCGATAACTGTATTATTTTTACAACTGGTAAGGCTAATTGCTAAAACATACTTTTAAAAATTATTTTTCCCCCATATTTAGAAAACATAAATACTATTAAATATAAAAGTACGAAGTAATAAGCAATATTTAGTTATAATATGAAAAGTAGCAAGCAATAATAGTTAGTATATAAGGAGTTATATTTTAATAATCAATAATTAGTATTATCACTACAAGATATTATATATTAGTAATTAATAATTACTATTAAACAGTAAATAGTTTATATTTGATAAGTAATAATTAAAACTAATAATTAATAATTGATATATTCAGAAATTTAAAAATATTTTATTTTTTAATTTCAAAATAAATAGTAAGTGATAAATAATACTTGTTATTTAACACTTAATAATTAATAACTAATTAGTTATAATTAAAAAAAATTAACTAATATTTAGTATTTGATGTTAATTATATGACAATGTAAAATGACCATTAATAGCAATGATTAATGATATATATACACTCACACATATATATATATATATATATATATATATATATATATATATATATATATGCATATATACAAACATATATATAACACAATTTTTTTTTAAAAATATATATAAAACACTAAACATTTAATAGTTGATATTGCATTATAATGCAGAAGCAATAAGTTGTATTATATACTACTGTAAAATAAACAAGAGGAATAAATATTTAATAATTATTTTTTCATAATCATTGTTCACTTGCATAACAAGCCATCTGAAAATTTTGGCTCCAGCTTCGCATTTTGGCTCCAACTCACGGATTCTAATTGGCGCCATCTGAAAATTTTGGCTCCAAAACATATTATTTCCACTCCATCCACCTTCATTTGCACAACAAGCCCAAGCAAACATCATGTGTTCCCAATTACACTAGATCCCTAATTCAGTCATTTCCCATTTACAGTTCAACAAACTAAAGACACCTTTCCTCTTCATTTCAAAATCATATCTGAATAATCCACCTCTTTCCCATCGGCCTTTTTCTATTTCCATTTTACTTTTCATGATACTATTCATTGCGTTTGGGTGGAAATCGCAGTCGGTGACTAAAGTTTTGGCGATCTATGTCGGATAGGAGGTCGTTCAATGGAGTAGTAGGGGGTCATGGGAAGTCGTAGTTAGCAGTGGTGGATTTAGGTGCGGTTTTGAGTCTGGATCTGATGTGAATGGTAAGTACGTCAAATTTATATCGTGCTTTAATCGATTTGTTCCATTTTATATATAAGATTTAGGTTATTAATGTGTTCAGAATTTTGCTATAATCAATTTGCACCATTTTGTATCCTGCTTTAATCGATTAGGTACGTGTGGTGCAGTTTGGGTCTGCATCTGGTGTAAGTGGCGATAACAAGATTCAAGTGGGGTTTTGGGTGTTTAAAAATGTATCATTTTGTATATAAGATTTACATATGAATTTTGAAGCAAAATATGTGCATGTATTGTCAGTGAGTTTGGATATATCGAGCTTCAACATATGAACTTGAAGCAAAATGCAAAACCTCAAATTTTTTTGATTTCAACATACGTTTGAAGGAATTTTTATATGACTGCACTTCTTGTATAATTTTTAATAACAAATGTGTGCTTGTGCTTCTTTACTGGAACTGTTTTCATTTTATTTTCCTTCTATTTTTTCTTTTTCGTATGATGGAAAATAGTAAGATAGGATTTTATATTTATCCCCCCAAAAAACCTAAAAAAATCAGTTTAGACTTCATACTTTAGACCATTGATCAAATTAGCCAATTTTCACTCTTTCTTCTGAAACACAGACTGAAAATGCAAAACATAAAGTTGGAATTTAAATCAAACAGGCCCTTAGCTGTATACTCACACTTTGCATTATTGTTTAGACTAAATTGCCTAGATACTTATGGAACATAAAATTTAAGGCCCGCTGGATGGGATTGTTTGCTATGCTTATGAATCAAAACAGTGATATTAGCCAATTATAAATTCCAATTTCTAGTTTTTGATTATACGGTAATGATCTATTCTTCAAGTGAACAGGTAGAAAGAAAGGAAAAAAAGGTTTAGTATATACTGAATTAGAGTGAAAAATTACTGGCAACTATTACACCTTAGGTTTTCTGCTTTGCATTATACTGGGTTGCCAGAGGCTGTTGGTCCAATATTTAATTGTAACTTGAGCTATTTCAAAAACATATTTTGTTAAGAAGTATGAAATGCGTATCACTGAAGGCAACATCCCTCACCACACCCCCAACCCACAAAAAAACCAGGTATTCTATCATAAACTTCGGTCGATACTGCACAATGCTTACATTTATTTAACATTTCCATAATTAATTTGCATATGTATCTTCATCAATCCCATTTCACCCTTATCTGTTATTATTCATTCCTCATTCTACGTTGCTTCTTCATCACTGTCTCCTCCATTATCGAATGTCATGACCTACTTGAGCTTTATTATTTTTGTTCAGAAAACCAAAAATATTTGTTCCGCTAAAAGAATGCGGTGAGTTTGAGCGTGTGTGTGGGAGAGATCAATATTTTTTCTTTTAACTATATTGTAGGAATCCATGGGTAGTTATCTCTTCTTAACATAATTGTATGTCTTCCATTTGAACGTAATTAATTTTGGTCTGTCGATAACTTGGCAGTTACATGCAGAAGCTGATAATGGACAGCTCAAAATAGTTCTTACATATGTAGAATGTAACATTTCAGCTGATAATCTGATTTTTGCTCGTGAAACGTTAAGAGGCATTGCAAGAAAACATGGGCTTGTTGCGACTTTTGTTCCCAAGTAAGTGAATGTTTTTACCTCATAAATTTTACTAATATTCTTTTGAAGCGCATGCTCATATTGTTTAACTTGTGAATTTGTACAAATTTAAAGGCGGTGTGTGTGTATAACAGCCTGCATTTTATGTATCGGAGGATCGTAAAATATTTTTATTTCATTCCCTGAGGGTTGCATCATTATCATATTTAAATATGTTGTTTATGGGGATATGAGATATATCCATAATTTTTACTAATTTTATTTGTGAACATTTTGCCCTTGTCAGTCTTGTACAGGGAATAACTTTTGACTCGGATTGAATCAGCTACAGAGGTCGGTCTCATTGGAAAGGAAATGATGTTTCCCATTCCGTAGAGTGGTTACATTAAAGATTTGGTTCCGCGGTTTGGGAGGAATCGTTGTTTTTGTGTTTTACAGTTGGTTGTTCAGGTTTCTAAAGCCATAATGGGATGATTTGGAGAGGCCCATTAGGGGGCGGGTGTAAGGCTATAAATAGGGAATAGGTGTTGAGTATAACGATATGATTTTTGTTTGATGATAACAAATATATATATATATATATATATATATATATATTATTTTATAAATGTGTTTGTAAACTGTACTATCTTATATTTCACATTACACAAAGAAATAAATATTTATTTGAATAGAATATTATCACACAGAATTAAATAGTCAAATAGTATTTTCTATTTAAATAAATATTTCATTTCAGCAATTGAAATAGTACATATACATCACTCCACTACTTAAAATTAAAATAGTATTGAATATTTCTGACATGACACATCACACATGAAACTGTAATACTGAAGGAATTCAAATAAAAATAGACAGATTAAATTGAGCTCAATAAAATAACATTTTATTTCAATCACATCTGTTTATTACAAATAACTATACAATTTTCATTCACGTCTACATTCAATACAGAAACTCCTCATTACATATTCTTTCAGTTGTACAAACACCGTGTCTTACATATATGCACACACTGACACTCGGTCATTTTCAGTCTTCTGTCTTCACGTGCTCCAATCCAGTCCAGTCACCATCTGCTAACCTGTCACATAAAAAAAAATACACACAGTACACTACAAAGAAATAAAACTGAAGTGCATACAAATTTGAATTTATTTGAATTTTATTTGCCTCAGAATTTCGGTGTGTTTCTCATCATTTTTCTAGACTTGGTCTGATATGCAAGGACAAAAAAACTCATCTGATGGCTGCATGTACCCACGTGTGCACTGCCTCGCCAATCAGTGTGCAACTGAGGAGTAGCCACGCAGACCTTCTCGACTCAGTGCAAATCAATGTGCAAGTGGTTGAGATCAAATAAATTTTCAAAACAGCACAAACATGGTTCAAATCAAAACAGCAATGAAAACTGGTCGAGAATGCAAAACGGCAAGTCTAGTGAATGGAGCAACTACATAACCAAGTGTACTCGGCAAAGTGGTTCAATATCAACAAATGCCAATGACATGAAATGGAGCAAGTTCAGACAGAAAATGACTTTTGTATTTCAGCATGAACATTTCAAGTGAATAAGTGTGTTACATCAGTATCAGTTCAAGTCAGTTCATGTCAAAGAGATGGTGCAACACGTATATACAGATGCAGCATAGTGGTGGATACAGCATTGACTAAACTAATGGTTCGGCACACAGTTATGTATGCTAGCATGAAGCAAAGATGGGATGTCCATACAAGAATGCAAGTGACCAAAGAAATATAATGAAGAATACCAGCATAATTCAAGTAAAAGCATGGCCGAACCTAAGCGCAAACAAGAAATGGGACTGCAATGCAGCAAAGTACAGCGGCATGGTGAACAGGTAAATAGAAATAAACACTAGAACAGTATTGAGTTCAAATGATACAACCAGAGCATGGATCAGCATTTACAAGTAGTTAGTTACATGGTAAACTCAAGTTCACAACAATGGTGGTAAATACATGATGAAGACAACATTCAATACAAGTCTGGTCAAAAGGGGAGGAAATACATTACTATAGCAACAACAATCACGTAAACTGGCGATACACAGCAGCACTCAAGAATGATATATATACAAGGGCAGTTTCATATGCATATGAGTATAATGATTATACTGCCATGTCAATACTATGGATCAAAAATTTAAGCAGCAGGTTTCATTTCTATACGTGCATACAAACGGGTAATGTGTTTTGTGTATGGTGGCAGTAACAACTGAACTGGAGCAGGAAGTATTAAAAAGAAGAACCAAGTTCGTGCCAAAGTTTACAGGTCATGGTAAAAAGGCATGGTACTCAAATACCAATATATATACACACAAGTGACTGCAAGTATCTGTTCAGTTTTTTTTAATCAGCGGGAAGTTAAACAGAAGGTGCATACAAGTTTGAACATCAACAAGTAAAACATCAGTTTAAGAACTCCAGAGAAGTTCAACTAATGACTGTTCTTATCACAAGGCTTAATCAAATACAGTATCAGTTCGTATCAATTTATTTTTGTATCAGAAAAAATCATGAGAATGGAATTCAAGTAATGTGGCAAACAAAGTATAATATCTGCTCAAGTTTGTCAGCTAGAATGAACCTAACAATTCACGCAAATATCAAACCAGATAAAATATAAGATATCAGAGCAAAAATAGGATCTGAAATCCTATTTAACATGCAATTTTTTTTAGGATTTATCCCACAAATTAGTTTCTGAAATTAAGGGATTAACTCAAAGTCAAAATATCCAAGACCAATTCAAAGCCGAGAAAGTTTCAAGTCAAGATTCATGCATATTTAAATTTGAAGAATTCTCTAGAATTTCAGAAGAAATCAAACCCCAAAATTCACGAATATATCACGACCGAATCTAATATTGAAATCAGAGAATATTTAGGATTTCTAATCCTATAAATACACCCACGTCAAAATCGGATATTATCATCCAAGTTCTAGCACCAATTAAAACTGAATCTCAAATTAAAATTCATACCAGGAAAGGAGAAATCTTGGATCCAGAGTTCAACATCAAATCGAAGAGGATAGTCTCTGAATAACTCGAGATCATCACACGACAGAGTGGCGACCTCCATTTTGAAAGAGAATCAAAACCCTTAAGTCAATCATCACTTTAATCTTCAATTTCAAGGAGGAAAAGCAAACCCTAGACATTATCACAGCGGCCATTTTCATTTCAGAGCAAAAGAGATCGGGCCAAAAGTAAAGTGGTGAAGAAAGTATAAAGGGGCAGGCCAAGTTATAAAAGGATAAGGGCCAAAAGGGGTTTAGCTTTATAAACTAGGGTTTTAAATAACTAAGGGTTTTTATTGTTTATTTGTTTTTTTTTTAGATTTTCAATTTGTAATCAAATCAGAGTTTTCTAGTTTGTCTCTAAAACTAGGAAAGACGAATTACAGGGTTTGTAATTCGGGGAAATCTGGTTTCGGGGATAGAAACCAGTGCAGGGTTTTGAGCGTAGGGTTTAGAACAGTTGGGAGCGAGTGTCGCGAGTTTACAGGTGATTGTAAGCGTATAGATTGTTTTAACTCCTAGTAGAAACCTTGGGGAATGTAGCAGTAGGCAGGGTTTTGCTGAAGCTGAGTATATCCGTGTGTTATTTATTTTTCCGCGTTTGTTATAAGTATTATCTGTGCTGTGATTATTTAATTATTCTATGAAAATCTGCGATAAACCCTATTCATCCCCCATCTAGGGTTAATTTAGATCCTACAAGTGGTATCAAAGCAGGTATTTTTTATTTTATTTTAACTCTAGAGTCATGAATCTGTCTAATAATGCTTTTTCTGAGGGTCAGTCCATAACTAGGCCACCAATGTTTAATGGAACTGATTATGCATATTGGAAAGCTAGGATGAAAATTTATTTGAGTTCAGTCGATTATGATGTGTGGGATATTATTGAAATGGGTTATAGATCTCCCACTGTTATTGTTAGTGGTGTTGAAATTCCTAAATTAAAATACAGTTGGGATGCTAATGATAAAAAATTATTTTCAACTAATGCCAAAGCGATGAATGCTTTAATCCGGGTTCTTGATAAAACTGAATTTAATCGAATTTCTCATTGTGAGACTGCGCAGGAAATATGGCATACGTTGGAGGTTGCGCACGAAGGTACATCTCAAGTGAAGGAATCTCATCTCGCTCTTCTCAGCAAGGAACATGAAAACTTCTCTATATAACGAGATGAAGAAATAAAAGAGATGTATGGACGCTTCTTGTCACTAGTCTACAATGCAAAAGCTCTTGGCAAAACCTATACTAAAGTGGAATTGATCAGAAAAATATTGAGAGTTCTACCGATGAATTTTGAAGCTAAGGTGATAGCGATACAAGAATCAAAAGATCTGAATAAAGTAAGCATGGAAGAGTTGATCGGAAATCTGATTACTTATGAGATGGAGTTAAAAGCAAGAGAAGAACGAAAGGATTCTGAATCAAAGAAAAAGACGATCGCTCTAAATAATTTTGTTGAAAGTAATGATGATGATCCCGCTGAAGAGCTAGCCATGGTTTTGAAAAAGTGGACCAAAGGAAAATACAAACCACGAAAGAAGAATAAAAAAAACGACAAGTCCGAAAGCTCAGATAGTTCAGACGATGAAGTGTTTTGCTACAATTGCAAGAAACCCAGGCATATCAAACCAAATTGCCCACAGCTTAAAAATGAAAAGAGGAAGAAGTTCAGAAGTAAGAAGAAGGCTTTTACTGCTACATGGTATGACGAGGAAGGAGAAGAAGTTTCTGAAAGTGATGAAGAAGAAGCTAATTTGTGTCTTATGGCTCAATCTGATTCGGAAGGTAGTAAAGAGGATTCTGGTGAGGTATCGAATTTTACCTATAAAGAGTTAATTCTAATGTGTCACGACCTCACGAAAACTGTTGATTCTCTTGAATTAAAAGTTAAGAAATTGAAATCTGATAGGTCAAAATTAGTTCAAGAAAATAACAGTTTAGAAAGAAAATTTGAAACGGTTAAGAATTCACCGTTTTCAAATGCGAAAAATGAAAACTTTTAAGTAACGATTCTTTGAAATTAAAAACTGATTTTGAGTTACTTAAAAGTGAAAACGTGAATTTGAAGAATGAAAATCATGATTTTGAAAAGGAGATAGAAAAGTTTAGAGAATCTAAAAAACTTGATTTTGAAAAGAGAAAACAATTTGAAATTGAAATTTCCAAGTCCAATGCTAAAATCAAAGCACTTGAAAACGAAAATTTGATTTTAAAACAAACTGATGCTGAAAAGAGGAAAATCGCTATTAATCGTTGTTCAAATTTAATGAAAGAAAATAGCGATCTTAAATTTAAAATTCAACGACTTGAGTCAGCTTTGACTAAATTTTCTAAAGGAGAGAAATCATTGAATATGTTATTTAAAAATCAATTTTTTGTTCGGAATAAAAAGGGACTTGGTTTTGAATCTGATCAAGTTGAATAACAAAATTTTGATGACTTTAAAAATCCTTTAATTGGCTTTGAAAACGATCAAATTGAATTTTTGAAATTTAATAATTTCAAAGGGTTTTTAAATCATAAACAAATTGATAACTCGTTTAAAAACAATTCATTTAAATCTGTTTGGATTCCAAAAAATAACAAAATAAATTTAAACAAATATAAACAAATTTGGGTTCCAAAGGGTACGCTAGTGAATAGTAATGGATTGTTATATAAATGGGTTTGGGCACCAAAACATGTAAACAAAGATAAGAGTGGTAAAACAACTTTTGTTAGACCACTCGATCATATAAACATTTAGGTACCATGGGAGGCTAAGGAACAACTGCGCTTAAGTGAGAAAAAAATTCAAATTGATTCATATATCAAATTATTTGGAGTTCCTTAGCCATAGATTCAGACTTGGAGATTCATTGGTTCACGTCGATTATGGTAAGTCAGGTGTGATCTCTAAACTCGTACTTTTATTTTAATTCCTCTTTAGTTTGTTTTTCCTTTTTAGTTTTTATTTCTCTTATTTTCTTTAATTTTTACTTGGATGTTTTTGAAATCATTCATTATGGATTGTTTAAATTCTTGGATTATCAAAATTGATTTTTTTTTCCTTAGGTGATTTCAAATAATTATCTTCAGATTTGATCATTGAATGTTTCTTGTGTTTGTCTAAAAATTCGCTGAGAATGTCAATTGTGATTCTTGCTTCAAAAATGATCTTGTGCTACTTTGATAAGGAAATTGATTTGATTTAGTGATTGAACGATGAGTTGAAAAATCAGTGATAAAATATCTTTAATTTCCATAGACAATTTGAACTAAATATATAAGTGTCTTTAAAAATTGTCTAGGAACAATAGTATTAAAATCAATAGAAAATTTTCATATTCTACTGATTATTTTTTAAACTGATTTTCAAATTTGCATTGATATTTTCAAAAACTCCTCTTGAAATTGATAATTTCAATTTTAAAATTATTTATTCAAAAATTGAAATTATTGATTAATTTGAACCGTTTTAAGACTCATCAAAATTATTGAGAGAATTATGAAATTGTGATGAATTGTAACTATGGTATAATTCATAATTAGAGGAGATATTATTTTAAATCTCATGATGATTGGACAGATTTTATAATATCTTTGAATTAGAGCTTATTTCATGACCATCTTCTATATCTACCATATTTCTGTCATTCATCATGGTTTTATTTAATTTGGGGAGTTCTAATTATTCATGGAATTAAAAATAAAATAAAATAAAAAATAATAATAATTTATCCTTGGTATTCACTACCATTTAAAAGTCCTCGCGGTTATGTGTGGGTGAATTACCTTAATCTCTATGTGCTTCCATTCCCACTTAAAAGACCTTTGGGCTGTGCATGAATGGAATTCGTTAGAGAGGATAAAGTTATGTTACTACTAACCCCATTTAAAAGATCTTCGGGCTATGCATGGTTAGCAAGTGCTTAACACATATTTAAAATCTTCAAAATTCGTACTCAAATATTCAATTTTTATTAAACTCTCCTCATTCTATAAAATCCATCGTAAATCCATTCATTCTGAAAGTGAAATTTGCTTTTGATTTAAAGATTATTGTGATTTTTGTTTGATTAAATGGGTTTTACGATATATATTCTCTCTCTTGATTTGAATTAATATTTTTAGTCTATATTCATCACTGTTTCAATTTCTATTATCCTTTTGATGATAACAAAAGGGGGAGAGTGGTCAAGATTTTGATTGATGGGTATTTAATTCAAAAACTATTTTAAGATTGGAAATCAAATATCTAGAGGGAGAATGGTCAATTGGATATCATCATTAATATTTTCCACATATATAGGGGGAGTTCAGTTGTAGGGGGAGTAATATATTTCATGTTCAAACACATTTAAAACATTCAAAACCTTTTATATTTTTGTCATCATCAAAAGGGGGAGATTGTTGAGTATAACGATATGATTTTTGTTTGATGATAACAAACATATATATATATATATATATATATATTATTTTATAAATTTGTTTGTAAACTGTACTATATTATATTTCACATTACACAAAGAAACAACTATTTATTTGAATAGAATATTATCACATAGAATTAAATATTCAAATAGTATTTTCTATTTAAATAAATATTTCATTTCAGCAATTGAAATAGCACATATACATCACTCCACTACTTAAAATTAAAATAGTCTTGAATATTTCTGACATGACACATCACATGAAACTGTAATACCGAAAGAATCCAAATAAAAATAAACAGATTAAATTGAGCACAATAAAATAACATTTTACTTCAATCACATCTGTTTATTACAAATAACAATACAATTTTCATTCACGTCTACATTCAATACATAAATTCCTCATTACATATTCTTTCAATTGTACAAACACTGTGTCTTACATATATATACACACACTAACACTCGGTCATTTTCAGTCTTCTGTCGTACGTGCTCCAATCCAGTCCAGTCACCATCCGCTCACCTGTCACATAAAACAAAAACACACACAGTACACTGCAAAGAAATAAAACTGAAATGCATACAAATTTGAATTTATTTGAATTTTATTTGCCTAAAAATTTCGATGTGTTTCTCATCATTTTTCCAGACTTGGTCTGATATGCAGGGACAAAAAAACTCGTCTGACGGCTGCATGTACACACGTGTATACACGTGTGCACTGCCTCGCCAATCAGCGTGCAACTGAGGAGTATCCACGCGGACCTTCTCGACTCAGTGCAAATCAATGTGCAAGTGGTCGAGATCAAATCAATTTTCAAAACAACACAAACATGGTTCAAATCCAAACAGCAATGAAAACTGGTCGAGAAGGCAAAACACAAGTGTAGTGAATGGAGCAACTACATAACCAAGTGTACTCAGCAAAGTGGTTCAATATCAACAAATGCCAATAACATAAAATGGAGCAAGTTCAGACAGAAAATGATTTTTGCATTTCAGCATGAACATTTCAAGTGAATAAGTGTGATACATCAATATCAGTTCCAGTCAGTTCATGTCAAAGAGATGGTGCAACAAGTATGTACAGATGCAGCATAGTGGTGGATACAGCATTGACTAAACTAATGGTTCAGCACACAGTTATGTATGCTAGCATGAAGCAAAGATGGGATGTCCATACAAGAATGCAAGTGACCAAAGAAATATAATGAAGAATACCAGCATAATTCAAGTACAAGCATGGTCGAACCTAAGCGCAAACAAGAAATGGGACTGCAATACAGCAAAGTACAGCGGCATGGTGAACAGGTAAATAGAAATAAACACCAGAACAGTATGGAGTTCAAATGATACAACCAGAGCATGGATCAGCATTTACAAGTAGTTAGTTACATGGTAAACTCAAGTTCACAACAATGGTGGTAAATACATGATGAAGACAACATTCAATACAAGTCTGGTCAAAAGGGGAGGAAATACATTACTATAGCAACAATAATCACGTAAACTGGCGATACACAGCAGCACTCAAGAATGATATATATACAAGGGCAGTTTCATATGCATATGAGTATCAATGATTATACTGCCATGTCATTACTATGGATCAAAAATTTAAGCAGCAGGTTTCATTTCTATACGTGCATACAAACGGGTAATGTGTTTTGTGTATGGTGGCAGTAACAACTGAAATGGAGCAGGAAGTATTAAAAAGAAGAACCAAGTTCGTGCCAAAGTTTATAGGTCATGGTAAAAAGGCATGGTACTCAAATACCAATATATATACACACAAGTGACTGCAAGTATCTGTTCAGTTTTTTTTAATCAGCAGGAAGTTAAATAGAAGGTGCATACAAGTTTGAACATCAACAAGTAAAACATCAGTTTAAGAACTCAAGAGAAGTTCGACTAATGAATGTTTATATCACAAGGCATAATCAAATGCAGTATCAGTTCATATCAATTTATTTTTGTATCAGAAAAAATCATGAGAATGGAATTCAAGTAATGTGGCAAATAAAGTATAATATCTGCTTAAGTTTGTCAGCTAGAAAGAACCCAACAATTCACGCAAATATCAAACCAGATATAATATATGATATCAGAGCAAAATTAGGATCTGAAATCCTATTTAATACGCAAGTTTTTTTTCCAGGATTTATCCCACAAATTAGTTTCTGAAATTAAGGGATTAACTCAAAGTCAAAGTATCAAAGACCAATTCAAAGCCGAGAAAGTTTCAAGTCAAGATTCATGTATATTTAAATTTGAAGAATTCTCCAGAATTTCAAAAGAAATCAAAGCCCAAAATTAATGAATATATCACGACCGAATCTAATATTGAAATCAGAGAATATTTAGGATTTCTAATCCTATAAATACACCCACATCATCATCGGATATTATCATCCAAGTTCTAGCACCAATTAAAACTGAATCTCAAATTAAAATTCGTACCAGGAAAGGAAAAAGCTTGGATCCAGAATTCAACATCAAATCGAAGAGGATAGACTCTGAATAACTCGAGATCATCACACGACAGAGTGGCAGCCTCCAGATTGAAAGTGAATCAAAACCCTAAAGTCAATCATTACTTTAATCTTCAATTTCAAGGAGGAAAAGAAAACCCGAGACATTATCGCAGTCGCCATTTTCATTTCAGAGCAAAAGAGATCGGGCTAAAAGTAAAGTGGTGAAGCAAGTATAAAGGGGTCGGCCAAGTTACAAAAGGATAAGGACCTAAAGGGGTTTAGCTTTATAAACTAGGGTTTTAAATAACTAAGGGTTTTTATTGTTTATTTGTTTTTTTAGATTTTCAATTTGTAATCAAATCATAGTTTTCTAGTTTGTCTCTAAAACTAGGGAAGACGAATTACTGGGTTTGTAATTCAGGGAAATCTGGTTTCGGGGATAGAAACCAGTGCAGGGTTTTGAGCGTAGGGTTAAGGACAGTTGGGAGCGAGTATCGCGAGTTTACAGGTGATTGTAAGCATAGAGATTGTTTTAACTCCTAGTAGAAACCTTGGGGAATGCAGCAGTAGGCAGGGTTTTGCCGAAGCTGGGTATATCCGTGTGTTATTTATTTTTCCGCATTTATTCTAATTATTATCTGTGCTGTGATGGTAAGTCTATTTTCATATGAATCTCCATATGATCTAATTTAGCCATTTAAAACTGGTAATTTCCTAACAGTTTCATATGTTTATACAAGTTAGATCTATAATTTAATTCATATGTTCATTTAATATGATTTTGGTGAATTTTACATAACTATTGGTGATAACTATCATTTTCAAGTTGTTAGTGATTTCATTACATTTTTGTGGTTGAATTGGATGAATTGAATGAGCTGATTTCACCGAAATAGTCATTTGGCGAAGTTCTGGTCGAATTTAGAGATGAATCGGGTCGGTCCAGGTGATGGATCGACCAAACGTAGATCGACCATGGTTCAGGAGATAAGTCGGTGGAGTGTTCTCTAAGAAATGAAGATGGATCGATGGATAGGTCCAGGTTCAAGTAGATGGATCAGTCAGGACGGAGCACAATGGATCGGTCAGTAGTCCAAAGGCGGATGGGTCGGCCACGATGAGAATATGATGGATCGGCCGGAGTCTTCAGCTGATGGGTCGGTCAGAGTGTTCCTTGCATGGGTCAGTCAAAGCTCAAAAGGGATGGATCAGTCACCTATGGATCAGTTGGAGTTTGAGGGGATGGATCGACCGCTCCTGGATCGGTCAGAGTGAAGGGTTATGGATTGGTCACACTTTGCTTTAATGGGTCGGTCGAAATTTCTAGTATGGATCAGTAGCGCTTTTAAGTGTTTTGTTTGTTGATGGATAAGCATGTCCATTCCATAATGGATCGACATGTTTATGACAACACCTTGAAATGCTATGAATTGATGTCGAGCCTTATGTTGATGGTTTTCTTTGGTTTGAGAGTGGTGATAACTTCGAAATGAGTGCAGTGGAAAATGTCAAAGTGGTGTGATGTGTTCGCTGATCGTTGAAATGCAATGAATGTGATGACAACTCAAAGGTATTCTGAGTTTGTTGATAATGGTGGAATGGTCGTTTTCGATGACGATTAGAAATACTAAAGGCTGAGGAATTATCGTTTTCGTAGGTTCTAGTGGGCTTAAAGTAGGGGTACATTTGAAAGACTGGTTGTATGGTCGAGTACCCCGGGTATCATTGAAAGGCCTAGGTACGTATCGTTGAAAGGCATATGGAGTTTTTGCTAGAACCAGGGTTACCATTAGCCCTTGACATATGGCAAGGTCGGCTGCCATACGATTAATGATGGTTTCAAAGAAGATTGGCGGTGATAGCCAGATTTTGTCTTAGATGATTTGTTGCTTTGTTCGTACTGTCTCACGTAGATTGTCCAATATTGAAGGAGATGTTTTTTGGGTGTTTGATCTGATATTGGTTTAGGCCTCTGGGGCTTGTTCTTCAGGGATGTTGAATTCGATTAGGATGGCTTACGTGATATATATATATATAAAAACTGGATGCTATGAGTGTTATTGTTTGGTTGTTTCTGATTGCCATGAATGAATTGTTATTATGGTTTCCATGGATGTATGGTTGAAGTGCTTGATGTAAAAGGCTATCACTGTCCGATGTGGGGAAGATGAGGGTTGAGTTCTTCTCCGGTGAAGTGGGTAAACTAGTTTGTTTATCTCCTTACTCTCATATACTTTATTGATGATGTTAGTTAGCTATTTTATCGCTAATTAAGACTATTTTCTAACTCAAGGTTTTATGTTTTCCTCTTATTACCTTGAGTTGTTCATCTTATTTTGGATGGGCGGACTAGGTGACAGGTGATATCTTGGTAAGGACGATGTTGCAGTATGATGGCGAGCAGGAGGCTGGCGTATTATCTTTTCTTCTATATAGTATCTTTTATTTCCGCTATTTGGTGTTTGATCCTGAGTGCTGTAGTGAGGAAAATTTGTACAGACACTATTATTGTAATCCGAGTGCATGGATAATTCTTTCTAGTTGTTATGAAAGCTTTGAAGTTTCTACTAGAATATTCTTCACTATTATTACCTATTGTATATGTTCCATTATATTTTATCCTTGCGCTGAGAGTGATACGGCAGGTTCCGCTTGTGTTTCATACCTTGATGATCGTCCTTAACCCCTGGCACACCTTTCAACATATTATTCCTCTTGTTTAGTGCTAGGGTTATGTGTGCTCGTCATAATATATATATACATACATACATATACATATACATATATATATATATATAAATGTGTGTGTGTAACCTGTAGTCTTTATCATAAACTTGAGAAATATGCCTAGTAAACTCTTTGAGGAGTCATTAGGTATATATCTTAGAAATTTAATGCCCAAAGCAGGAATAAGTAGAGGAACATGAATGATGAAGACAGACATGTAAGAACATAATAGTGTATAACATGCACATAAAATTTAGAAGCAATCTTTAGTTTACCTTAATAATCATAATATGAATTCATATGCATTGATTAGGATCTAATCTAGTACCCGGATGAACCTATCCAAAATTTCCTGTGTTTTACTCCTCACTATAACATGTTATGTGCACTTAGAATGAATACAAGGAGCTTATATATAAAGTCTTGCTTAATATAGAAAGGTATAGAAAAATAAATGAATTATTGATAAATATTTAAGTTTTAGTTGTTTGGTGGTATCCAGTTTGAAATATGGTTCTCGATCAACTTCCATCATGACAGGGGAAAATTTAATTGTAGGGATTCTCAATCACCTTCCATCAATCTTAGCTTTTATTGCTTCTATTCCCAATAGGTAAAGAAATCCTTCCTAATCTATAACATATAACTTGAACTAGGAAAGTGTTATGCATTTAAATTTTGATCCATCCCTTATTTTGAAACTTAATACACGAAAGCCAAAAACAGGTTTTAAATTTATTACCTAAAATTAGTTTTTTTTCTTTTTCCTGAAAATCATATCTTCACTTCAACAAAATATAATACGGTCAAAATTAAACTTTTTTTTTGAATCTTGTTTTTCTTTTACAACTGGAAATATGTGCAGTTCCACTAAAATAAAAAAATATGAATGTTTTCACTTTATCAAACCAATACACTACAGTCATGACCGGCTCCAACCAAATATGTGTACTGTTGCCTACCAATGTTGGAGACATGAAAATAGAGAAGTTTCAATAATAACAGCATGTCCACCAGGTTCACCTACCGAATTTTGTAGTAATTTTGAAATTAATTCATTTGATGGATGTGCCAATCCACACCTGGGACTGGTTTCAACCATGGCTGCTGGAATTGATGGACTTAGAAACAAACTTGTTTTGCCTCCACCCATTGGTACATTTCCATCTTTCTTTACTCTTGCTTTTCCTCTTAACATGTAATATCATTTTGATTCTCTACTACCGTGCCTCAAGATCTGAATAGTTAATGTGATTTACATTTTATACTTCAGAATATCGTGCTCACGTTATGAACGAGTTAAGAATTCTTTGTTGCAACTTTGATCACTAAACCAAAAATGCCCTTTAGTAGCATTTAAAAAATGCTACCAAAGCTTTTGGCAGCGTTTTAAAGAACGCTACTACAAGTCACGCAACTAAAAGTCTGTTTCTTTTTTGTTGTGTTTTAATAAACGCTACCAAATATCTAATATGACCGCGTTTTCCAACCACCACCAAAACTTTTTGTTACATTTATTTTACATCACTATAAATTCAGGTGGTATTTCTACATCTGTTTCTGTAGCGTTTCTAAAATGCTACTAAAAGTTATTGATTGTTTTGTAGCATACTTTAAATGCTACTATATACCGTTAATAGCGTACATTATTTTCAACATCAAGTTATGTAATATCATATCAAAATAAGCAAAAAAATTACAATTATCATATTCAAACCAACAATCAACCACTTATATAATCATCATATTCAAATAGTTAGGAACACGTTAGTCACATAAATATTATTCATAAGCATTTCAATAATAGTTGTTTGACCAAATAAGCAAATTCACGTTCCACAAGCATTCACAGAAAAGTTTACGCAAGATATACTAACTAATATTAAAATACATACAACAACTGAAGTCATGTCCATTATTGCTGATGGTCTTTATTCCAGAAAAGCTAATTACCTGTACACAAGTTCGATAATCAACAATAAGAATTTGTCTCAAACAAGTAAAATTCAAACAATATTAATTGATTGTTATTAAAACTAGCACATACTAGGTTCATGCACCTACTAGTATGCGTCATGATTTTGAATACTTTTTCCATAATCTAGTTAGGCCTAGTTATTTATGCAGTCAGCCTGTTGATACAGCTATGGGACGAAGGTGAACTTGGTATTGATAACGCAATTATTATGCAGGATACTTCCTGGGATCAAAGTGCCGTTTTTTCTCCAGACTCCCCGAATTATGTGGAGGATTTAGTAAGACGATTTGCTCATCACATTGCGATTATGACTCCTTTTACGGGTACTTTCTATGAGGAGGATTCCTCTTGAGCTGAACTATGATGTTGTTGTAAAATTTTGTTATTTTGGTACTAGACAGTGATTGGTCACTTCAAACCAGATAGTTGCTCTGCGCAAGTGCAGAGCACCTATTTCTTTTGTTTTATAATAAAAGTGGTACGACCACTATAATTCGGCTTGCCTTGTAAAAAAAAAAGCAAATAAACAATCAAGCCATCCAAAAATACTAAGCAAATTTACAGGATTACCGTAAAAACCTGACCTTGCTTTCTTCGAAAGTCCAAAGCCTGCAACAACATATAGTCAAACAATTTTACACTTGTGTATAAAACTTAATTATTTCTCAAGTACCAAAGCAGATTGTAGCAACCCACATAGTCAGTTGTTACTCAGAAATATTTGTCACTCTAAAACTAATCTATGCACAAATTTATTTATTTAGTATTATTCTAACTAATTTTATTTAGGCAAAATATAGCACATGGACTAAACAGCAGAAACCATCATTCAGAGGTTCATGGTAAAAGTAACAACAATAAAATTAACAATAATAAATGTTGTGGCATGCACTTCATTATTGGCATCTATGCACTTAGCAGTTGACATATGTCACAACAGCGTGAGGAATGCCAAAACAAGGCAACATGAATTTAAACATCGAATTGGCTAATTGGTGACATATTCTTCTTTCCAAAATCCACAAATGCAAACTTGTTTGCAAATTCTACTTAGATGTGTGTATCTGCCCACATATTTAAGTGAACCAATAGTGCTAAGAATATTCAGGTTATACCCTTCTCCGTATTTAATGGAAAACCAACTCATTCATCCATTGGGAGGTAAAGGTACATAAGTAAATCCAAATAATGTATATGTATGTATAGTGTGTGTGTGTGTGTGTGTGTGTCTATATATATGTGTATGGATATTATCAGCATACAAGAGCTAGAGAAATAATTAACTACAAAGAATCATGTAAAAAGTATGATTTGGTCAATTCAGATCTTATCCTTTTTTACATTATACTCTAGTAAAAAAACTGTCTTAGTTATCATCAACTAATCCAAATCAATCAATACACAATCATAATCTTTACGAGGATAATTTGCAATGGTCGTCGTAGTTATGATCACAAAACACAAAGTTCCATACATGTCATACCTTATTAACCCAATTTTAGATGATCAACTGTGACGACTTCATTATTTTCCCACAGTGAACCATAATTACTACATCAATAAATCTCTTCGTTCCTAACTATATTACGTCATCACATACCTGCAAAACATCGAAAAACAAAATAAAGGACGGAGTAAATGTCAAATTATTCTTCATTACTTTATAAATTCCTAGCCTTCCACACCTATCATTACTTTACTACAAGCCCATCTACTGCCTCTTCTCCGTTTAGGTCCTCACAATGAAACAATATACAACATGAAACATAAAATACATAGCGTATGTTTGTCATATACTAATGTTGCATCAAGTACTTGCCTTGGATTTCATACAATGATAATCGAATTTTGGCTCAAACAAATCATATTTTTGATGTCTGTATACGTACATGCGATAATATGGACAAGAATATGTTGCGCCTTACTCATTCATATTGCCAGCAATTATTAAGACATACATCCATTGTGAAATCCACAGCTAAGTTATCACTAAAACGTATTAAACATGTAGAACAATGCAATAATTAAAAGCTAAGATATTATAACGAGAGACTATTCATTATTCCATAGAAATACCAGATTCACTTAAGTACCATCACATTATATAACTCTACAAACAAGAAAGCATGAAACGTAGAAAGATCAAACTAGCCTTAACTTAATCAGTCAGTCAATGAGTACTTCACTATTCTATTTCTTAACCTCTTGTTTATCATCATCAGTAGTAAGATAACTAAATTT
The DNA here is from genome assembly GCA_030737875.1 of Allium sativum. Lineage (NCBI taxonomy): Eukaryota > Viridiplantae > Streptophyta > Magnoliopsida > Asparagales > Amaryllidaceae > Allium > Allium sativum. The sequence goes on from CM060912.1 coordinate 10,531,013, forward strand.
CTACTTAAGGGCATTTTGCTTTTGTAACCACGTCATATGGCCTTAAATTGAAAAAACATTTTGATCGAATAAATTACCTCAATTCTTGTATGAATGGAATAAACAAAACAAAGAGTATTTGAACCTAAAGTCCCGCAGCCCAGATAACGAGAACTGATGCGACCCATAATTTCTTCTCCTTCAAAAGCTTTGCAGCGTCCATTGTTATTCCGAGTATTGAATTTCAAAATTGGGCAAAGTGTAGCTGCTCTTAAAGTATTGAAACTCATTTGTGTATGTTTGTGACCATATTTTCAGTAAGTTACCAATGTTGTGCCATTGGCTACTGCATGATTTAAAGAGCATCCAAGAAAAATACCATCCGCGAGTTATATTACCTATTATATGGTATAATGAACATACAAAAATCAACATCAGAAGCACTTATTATTGAATGGACTTCAAATTTGTTAAGACAACTACTAATGACAGATATATATACCTGGACATAGAAAAGTGGAAGAAATTGGCCTTCATAGCTAACGACTCCATTTAGTTATATCTGTTGCTTATTCTCCTATTTATACCGAAGGGAAGTTCATGACATGTTAGATTTTATTGGGTTGGTTACTCGTATAAGCTCGGGAAGGAGCTGCCCGATATACCTAGGGTTTGTATAATGATCGGTTTGCATGCTTAACCACTTTTTGTTCTCTAATAACTGTTGTGTGGTACATATGCGCATTTGCATCTGATGCATGGATTCTAGTGCACAAGTTGATTGTGGCTTCCAACGATGTATAACTGCTCCGAAACTAAAAAAGGATGAAAAGGTTCCACTCTTCCTTTTATCTTTGTAATATATTAAAGCATTTAAAATAGGCAATCAATTTAGCCTTCACTATTTCAAAATCTAGCTTAAAGAGATGCATTGCTATAATTCCGGCGTCCGTTGTACAACCATGTTTCACATTTGATTTCAGTTTAAACTAGTCCTTGTGAAGGTTCAAGCATTTTCCTTGTGTTCTAATTAATGCCGTTCAAATTTAAATAATAATGTTCATTTGTTCGAGCTAATGGAGTTTATTACTTTTTTCTGTGAACACAAACACAATATCAGAATCAAATCTTATTGTGTTAGGACTCGATGATCCAGTCTGTTGCAAGCAGTAAGAAAACCTATTTGGTTATTTTGTTTGATGGGACAGCTATATAACAAATGATTCTAGTCCTTGACCCATCCCTAAAACTCTATCGGTTTCATCATCTCCACAGCAAAGATTTTGGACCAACTAACCTATAGATGGACAAGAACACCACAAACTAGAATTGTGCAATGTTTCCGATGAATCATATGATACCATTTTGTTACTTGCAATCAAATTTAGCAATATAAAATTATATAGTAAATCGTAAAAATTACACATGTGTCAACCATTTTGAAAAGAAGTCATGTTCGTATCCAATACCATCAAAAAATTGTATTTAGATATACCTTTACCTTTTAGTTGATAGAACTCACTCTGTACAACAATCTAATGAAGTAATTGGTCAAGTTTGATATGAGGTCAAGAGTTCTAATGGAAGCACACTTACACGTGGTTATTCTAAGTGTGAAAATAAAGATACATATCCTTCCTACATTGGAAAAAAAATCGATGTTACATACTTACATTAAACATGGTTAAGGCAAAAAAAAGAGCATTAAAAACTAGTTGAAGAAACAAAGAAGACATATCAACGTTAACAAAATTCATAGGCATTGCATACTCAAAAACGACATGCTACGTAGTCCAATTTTGTGTCAAATACCATGGCAAAATTGTTTCACAGCATACTCAAGAATTTTCTGACATCAAACATGGTGTTAATTATGCAACACTAATAATTATTCAGTAGAAAATAATAATGAAAGAGATTCTAAAAGTTTGAAAAATAATGAAATAGACAGCCAAATGAAGAAATGCTCAAGTGCATAAAGATATTTTATACCATCAAGTGGAAAGCAGGTCAGGTTAATCAAGACAAAACCGTTTGGCCTGCTTTAGTGTTGTAAAGTAAACTATGCATTTATATACTGATGTAAACCAAGAGCATGTATTATTTATTTTGTATCAAAATTTAGCAATAAAAAATGATGTTAACCATGCACTCCAGTTTATTATTTTAAAATCTACTCCACTTTAGTACTTCTATATGTACATGCAGATGTAAAATACTATTGCTGTTAACCATCCAGAAAAAGGAACCTGTACATGAGGTAAAGAAATCATACATGGGAGACGAAGTTCTTCTTTAGAAAATAAAGCTTGTAAACCTAACTGCTTTTGCTCGTACGTTTATGCTTAATTCTATTTGTATATCAAAATTTAGTATATATATACATACGTCGATTTTTCTATAAAATTTAGAATCACAGTACTCTTATTCACAATGGAAATAAGTAGAGAATAAAATTATATGTACAGTACATTTACTATGATATTATGTACCATACATTGCATTTAGCATTATCTAGGTTGATGCTATTTATTAACTTGTGCTTGTCCCCACGAGCTGTGTATAATTACTAGATATTGGAATTCCGTAGAAGTAAAGGGAAAAGGTTATATTTAAAAAAAAAAAAAAAAAAAAAGTGGATTTTCCCTTCCGTCCTTAGCAGTTATGGATGAAACGATATGTTTCTACTTTTGTTCTCTTATACTGTATAAACAAGGATCTGAACCGGGTTTATAATTTTTTTCTTTTTTAATAAAAACACCTTTCCTTATCAAAACCAGAATTATGACTAGGGAAATAAAAACTGTTTACATTTGAATTGATTTTAAAACACCGTATATAGTTAATAGGGTTTTCATTTCACCGTTGACACATGTCGACGCTTAGAAAAGAAAATGGCGAGAATCCTAGGGTGGGTTCGCTTCATCCTTTTTAGTTTCCCGTTTTAATCATAACAAGATTGGCCCACCGCCTATGGCTACATCAGTAAAAACGATCTAAATGATACGTTTATACACATTACTTTTGACCAATGTTAATAGTAAAAATGTTCTCACGTACTCAACAGACACATGAACATTATGTTCACGTGTCTTTCCAGTCATTTTAAATTTAGATGAAAATAGGAAAAACTTCAATCCATGCTTTATTCTGATGAGTGTTTCTTATTCATCTCAAGATATATTGAGGGATTGGATGCAAAATATTTGATGGACCTGTATTAGAAAAACCTTAAAAAATGGGTTATCTTCATATAATATTTAATAGCTGAAAGGAAATTAGTTGAATCAAAGAGGAGGTCTGACTTTGAGTTCTCCAACTTATAACCACATGTAGAAAATGGACGAGGCAACAACTGGTCGAACCGGTAGTTATGTAAAAACAAAAACAAAAGCGCAAAAAAAAAAAAAAAAAAAAAGAAAAGCAAAAGAATATTTGGTAATTTGTATATACTAATTTGTTCAAGTCTTCAAAGAATAAGAGGCCTAAAAAGTTTGCCATATGCTTGACCCGGTCATGTGCATAGTTAATTCAAATACTTGACACTTTCATAAGCAAAATTTTGGTAGTTTCCTTTTTCCCCTTTACTTTTCTTTTTTGGACATTATTAGATGAATTAAAAATATCTAATTCAAGAATAACAAATATGCCGAGGGGTCGAGTTTATCTGAAAGTACAGATTTATTTCTTTATTTTATTTTTTGATGACTCAGAGAATCAAGTTTTGCTTAAATTTTGAGAGAAGTTAAATAAACAATAAAATCACTTAATACTACCCCTATCAAAATCGACTTCATTTGCTTATTTTCATGCACTTGAAAATACCATGTACATACACAAATACATTACTTTTTTATCATCAAAAATTAAATCGCACAACAAATTTTACGTGAACAACCTTCGATATCCGAGCTCAACAAGTCACTTTCGTAAATTGACAGCTGTCAATCCAAAATTTCATTACCACTTCGTACAATTGACTAGGATACTAGTGATTGTAGATCCAAAAACCAGTTAGCACTTAAAAAAACACTGAATTTGAAAATTTACATTTGGAAGATTCCATTGCAAATTGAAGTTGACCGAGTATTTTGATGCAGTAATTTCTTTTTTCCATGGCTTGTTTACATAGTTGTTAAGGCGTGCGCTTAAGTGCGCCTAAGGCTCAGGCACAGGCTTTGCGCCTCGCTGGCCTTTGAGGCTACTCGGTTGTTGTAACCATTGTGATTAATCTGATTCAAGGCCACTTAAATCCGATGTTTAAATCATAGGCGCTAGCGGAAGGCTAGATCGTTGTTAGACTTACAAAAACAACCAAAACAAAACCAATATCAACCAATCACGAACAATCCAAATCTCAATCACAAGCAAGAAACAAATGACAAAGTAGCAAAAATAAATCACACAAGGATTTATAGTGGTTCCACTAACATTTTGCTAGAGTACATCAACTTCGGAGAGAGTATTTTATTACCATATTGAAAGGAATACAAGAGATTGATGCAATGATCAATATATTTCCATATAGAAAAGGGTTTGAGGAGAATAAAATTGAAGAATTGGAATTAGGTTATAAACCCTAATTCACCCTTGAGAATAAACCCTTGATCCCAAACCAAGTTTCCAAGCTCTCCCACTGACACACCTGAAAATAGCTTATATAGAGATAGGCCAATTACCAAAATTGCCCCTGAGCCTTCACAAATCAACATACAAAGTTTCCAGCCCGAAACAGCCCAAAACACTCGTCAGACGTCTGTCGTGAGAGGTGACAGACATCTGTCCCACCCAGGGAATTAATTGGGTTTCAGCACTCAGCTCAAACGTCTGTCCCTAATATGACAGACATTTGTCCCACTCTCAGACGTCTGTCGTGGGAATGACAAACGTCTATGGAAACTCTCTGGAAAATCCACCCTGTAGTGTCAGACGTCTGTCGTATCCCACGACAGACGTTTATCGCACCTGCCTGCTGAAACCTTGCACCTTTCAGCTCATAACTTCTGCGTGCGAACTCCAATTTGCGAACGGTCACTTCCGACTCGAAGCTATCTTCATCCTCTTCAATTAACATATAGTATTGCATATGCCAACACTCCACCTCGATACTATAACCATCTTAACTCCAAACTCCAATGCAACCAAGAATTTCCTTCTACCTTCGACCAAGCAACATGAATACTTTCCCAATGAGCTCCGGCAAAGCCACCATCCATTACACTCCGTTAACGAGCTCCGACAAGGCCACTACCCGCCAACGAAGTGTTGAAAGTATTCAAACCAAAACCCGTCTCACCAAAACACAATATACTCGGGAGTGTAACAAGTGCTTACAATGAAGACAGATTTCCAATCTCTCACCGCTATTCCCTTCTATCGAACACAAAATCACTCTCTCCACCCCATGCCACCCCGTGGCACCTAGCAACTCGACTAGCGAATTAAGTTCAAGCAATGCTCGAATTCCTGTACGACAATGCTTTCATAAACATATCGGACGCATTATCCATTATGTGCACTTTCCAAAGGAATACTAGCTTACCCTCATCCATGGCTACAAGAAATGGCTCTCTCACCTCAATATGCTTCGTCTGTGAGCTAAACGCCAAATTCTCCACCAAATGGATAGCACTTTGGCTATCACATCGAACATCAACACTTTCATGTTCGAAACCCAAGTCACACAACAATCGCTTCAAATAGAGTGCCTCCTTGGCCGCTTCCACAGCGGCAATCAACTCCGCCTCCGTAGTGGATAAAGCAACTACAGTTTGCCATCTTGATCTCCAACTAATGGCTGTCCCGCCAAGTGTAAAGACATGCCCGGAAGTTGATTTCCTTTGATCCCTATCACCGGCGTAGTCCGAGTCACAATAACCAACCAACGTGCAACTCCTCTCATCACCACCACCAAAGACAAGTCCATGAGATGTTGTGCCTTTCAAGTATCTCAATATAGCCTTTACGGCTTCCCAATGCGATTTCCTCGGATTATCCATACACCGACTAACCACCTCGATGACATTTCCAATATCGGGCCTTGTACACACCATTGCATACATCAAACTACCAACCGCACTTGCATATGGCACCTTTGCCGTATAAGCATTGTCTTTATCCCCGATAAGTGATCCCTTTTCCGAAAGCTTCATATGCAAAGGTAAAGGTGTATTTAACGCCTTTGCATTCACCATGCTAAACCGGCAAAGAACTTTCTTAATGTATTTATTTTGAGTCAATATCAACTCAAAATGCTTTCGGTCCCTGCCAATTTCCATGCCCAAGATTTTCCTTGCTTCTCCAAGATCTTTCATTTCGAATTTCGATTTCAAAAGCGTCTTCAACTTGTTAATTTCATTTTTATCCTTGGAAGGAATGAGCATATCATCCACATACAAGAGTAAATACACCCAATAATCATTTCCCAACCTCTTGAAATATACGCAAGCATCCTTGATGCTTCGATGGAAGCCACTTTCAAGCATGAAATGATTGAATCTCTTGTACCATTGTCTAGGAGATTGCTTTAACCCATATAGTGATTTCTTCAATTTGCAAACCATTTTAGACTTACCATCTACAACAAACCCATCTGGTTGCTCCATGTAGATGACTTCATCCAAGTCTCCATGCAAGAAGGTGGTTTTCCAATCAAGTTGCTCCAACTCTAAGTCAGTTATAGCAACTATGGCTAGTAGAACACGGATAGAAGTATGACGTACCACCGTTGCAAAAATTTCATCATACTCCTTTCCTTTCCTTCGTGGAAACCCTTTTGCCACTAACCTTGCTTTGTACCTTCCATCATCCTTCACCTTGTAAATCCATTTGCACCCTATAGCACGGTTTCCTTCAGGAAGTTGAACCAACTCCCAAGTTCGGTTCTTCATAAGCGATTGCATCTCTTCCTCCATGACGCAAATCCACTTCGAGCTCTTTCTCGACTCCATGACGTCATCAAGGTCCATCGACTCATCTTGAACTACATTGAGAGCATATTCCAAATGATCACAAAAGCTAAGGTAGCTCCAATCACCACATTTCTCAGGAGGCCTTATTGCACGTCGACCAACCTGAGTAGCAATACTATCACCCAAACTCCTTTCGGCTCCACGTTGAGTCGAAACTTCTCTAGTATCATGTACACCACCAACATCACTAGAGGAACCATGTGGACTATGTGATGTTTCATCAACCACTTCAACCCCACGAGCTTCTTCAACTCTACTACCACTTGGACGGAATGTGGGAATGACTTCCTTCTCCTTTGATTCACCATGAACCAAATCCGGAACATCTGATGAGCTCACATTCACCTTGAATAAAGTCGACTCATCAAAAGTGACATGACAAGAATTTACAACCTTCTTCGTTTCCGGGTTCCAAATCCGATAGCCTTTCACGCCATCCGTGAAATCAAGCAAGACCCATTTGTATGCTCTAGCTCCAAGCTTATCATTCCTCAGATCATGCACATATACCGGGCTATCAAACACACAAAGATATCCCAAGTCAACACTCTTCCCCTTCCACACTTCCTCCAGAATTTTGTTACCAATGGTCGAGTATGGAATTCGATTCACAATATGCACCGCGGTTGACAAAGCTTTGGCCCAAAATCCATTAGACAAACCTGATGCCAGTCTCAAGCATCGAGGTTTCTCAAGTAGAGTTCGGTTCATTCTCTCCGCTACTCCATTAGATTGCGGATCTCCCGGTGTAGTAAAATGTCTCCGGATTCCGTGATGCTTACAAGAATTCCCAGGAAACATATTCGTCCCCATTGTCGGTCCTTAATACCTTCAAAGTCTTACCACTCTCATTCTCAACAAGAGCCTTCCACACTCTGAACTTAGCAAATGCCTTTGACTTGGCCTTCATTACATACAACTATACCTTTCGAGACAAATCATCAAAGAAAGAAATATAATACCTTGCTCCTCCCAAAGAAGCAACCAGTGCCGGTCGCCAAACATTCGAATGGACATACTCAAGAACCTCCTTTGAGTCATGCTTGCCTTCATCGAATGATACCCTTGTTTGCTTCCCATTGACACATTCCTTGCAAAACTCTAGTTTTGTTGAAACTCTCACCCTCGATCATCTCCTGCTTCTGAAGAATATCAAAACTCCTCTCTAAGACATGACCCAATCTAAAATGCCACAACCGTGTCGCATCCAAGTCACGAGAACTATCAACACCCACACAAGTCTTACCTCCTACGGTCACACCTTGAAGCAAATATATACCATGAGTCCTAGCACCATTCATAACCACAAGCGCCCCCTTCGAAACCCTCAAGCAATCTTTCTCGATAGTGATCTTGCATCCTACAGAATGCAAATGCCCCAAAGATATAAGCGACTTCCTAAGTCTCGGAACATAGCGAACATTGGTGAGCGTGCAAACAACTCCATCAAACATCCTTATTTGCACGGAGCCACTACCCATCGACTTGCAAATAGAACTATTTACCATAGCAATTGCATTTTCCTCTTTGATCTCAAAGGATGAAAAATAATTTCTATTTAGCGTCATGTTATACGACACACCCGAATCGAGAACCCATTTGTTACCCGAAACACCCGATGCTACCACCATCAACACATTCTCATCTATCTCACCATCCCCACTCTCCACCGCTATGGATGAAGACACTATTTCTTATCTTTTTCCGGACATTTATTCTTCCAAAGTCCTGGTTTCTTGCAAATAAAGCACTTTCCATTTCTCTCTTTTGATTTACCTCTTCGACCAGGCTTTCTTGATTTAGAACGCCCCCGGTTTCCTTTCTTCGCATTCTTTTCTTTCTCTAGAAACAACCCATGAACACTACTAGCTCCACTACTACCCTCACTCATCTCCTTCATTTAATCACTCAACTCCTCACTAAGAAGACCCGTCTTGACATCATCTAGAGTCAAGGTATTCCGGCCATAGATCAAACTATTTGAGAAACCCGTATAACGGTCTGACAACGAACACAATAATATCACCGCCTTTTTCTCTTCCTCAATCTTTAAATCAACGGACTTCATCTTCATGAGCAAGTCATCAAAGGCATTCAAATGTGCCTTAAGATTACCCTTCTTCATCTTGAAGGTGAAAAACGTCCGCAACAAGATCAAATGGTTAGTGAGCGACTTCTTCATACAAAGTTCTTCCAACTTGTCCCAAATACCTTTAGCGGTTATCTCACCACTAATCTCGTAGATCACATTCTCCCCCATAGCAAGTTGTAGAGTAGTGTAAGCCCATTCCTTCATCTCCTCTATCTCTCAACATCTGAGATATAACTAGGCAACAAGTGAGTATCAAATACCACTCGGTGCACCCGATTTCGCCTAAGAACCACTTTCATTTTCCATTGCCACTTCTCAAAGTCATTATCACCATTCCACTTGCCAATAACCAATTGAGAACCCAACGCTGCATACGAACGCCGTACATAAGGCGCCACACTATTCGGACTTCCGGTTGAAGGAATTACCGAGCTACTATCCATTTCCGGCATTTTCACAAACACCTAACAAGCACCAAACAACTCTGATACCAACTATTTTAACCGTTGCGATTAATCTGATTCAAGGCCACTCAAATTCGGTGTCTGAACCACAAGCGCTAGCGGAAGACTAAATCATTGTTAGACTTGCAAAAACAACCAAAACAATAAATCTAGTCACTAAACCAATATCAACCAATCACGAACAATCCAAATCTCAATCACAAGCAAGAAACAAATGACAAAGTAGCAAAAATAAATCACACAAGAATTTATAGCGGTTCCACTAACGTCTTGTTAGTGTACATCCATTTTGGGGAGAGTATTTTATTACCACGATGGAAGGAATACAAGAGATTAATCCAATGATCGCTATATTTCCGTATAGAAAAGAGTTTGAGGAGAATAGAATTGAAGAATTGGAATTAGGTTATAAACCCTAATTCACCCTTGAGAATAAACCCTTGGTCCCAAATCAAGTTTCCAAGCTCTCCCACAAACACACCTGAAAATAGCTTATATAGAGATAGGCCAATTACCAAAATTGCCCCTGAGTCTTCACAAATTAACATAGACAATTTCTAGCCCGAAACAGCCCAAAACACTCATCATACGTATGTCGTGGGAGGTGACAGACGTCTGTCCCACCCAGGGAATTAATTGGGCTTCAGCACTCAGCTCAGATGTCTGTTGCCAATATGACAAACGTCTGTCCCACTCTCAGACGTCTGTCGTGGGAATGATCTGTGGAAACTCTCGGGAAAATCCACCTTGTAGTGCCAGACGTCTGTCGTATCCCACGACGGACATCTGTCGCACCTACTAGGTGAAAATATACACCTTTCAGCTCATAGCTTCTGCGTGCGAATTCCGATTTGCGAACGGTCACCTCCGACTCGAAGCTATCTTCATCCTCTTCAATCTAACATATAGTACCACATACTTCAACATCGGCTAAGTGAGGCCTAAATAAAGCGTGCCTTTGGTGCTTTTTTTCGAGGCATTAAGGCTCAAATAAGCGCGCCTTGAGAAATGATTGGTTTTATACCCAACCCACTTTTGTTTGGATTCGATTCGACTCTCAGCTCTCAAATTCGAGCAGTTTTGTTCAATTTTTGGGGTTTTCCCTTTCGTTTTAACGCATTCGACACTAAAAAAATTGTCGTTGCATCCGCCATTCCCGCCGCCAATTAGTCAATTTTGTGTGTGTGTTTGTGTGTATTTCAAATACTAACAACAGTTTTTTATTGTGTTTCATTTCGATTAATTAGTTTAAAGGTTTAACCTTTAATCTAAACTTGTTAGTTAATTTATTGAGTTATGTTTTAATTTTTAATTTAAAATTTCGGTATATTTTAAAATTTATCGAGTTATGTTTTAATTTTAAAGTTTGAAGAGTTGCGTTTTAAATAATTAAATTTGTTGAATTTGTGATTGTTTTAATTTCGAAATTGCATTTGTGACTTCATACCTACTAATCTTTGTTTTTTATCAATTTTAGTAGCATTTTGTAGTGTAGGTTTTTTCTAGCAAAAAAATCCCATACTTGTATAAAAAGTCAGACAAAAATGCCCAGGGCTCAAAAAAGTTCAGGGCTCAACCCTTGCGGCTTTGCGCCTTAGCTACTATGTTTGTTTAAGTGAAAGGAGTAAGTGGAGCTGTAACGTATTTTTAGTATTATTAAGGGTATTTTCAGATTTGTGCATTATTTTAAAGAAAAAAAAAGTGTATAATACGATGTATTTAATGGCTCTCCAAATTTTAGAGTTTTGTATTTTTCAACCAAGGGAAGCACTCGGTAGCCTTCATGTCACATTAATACATACCAACCACCTGGACAAAAGAAAATATCAGCTCTCTATAATGAATTTATCATTAAATTCAATCCTTGTTCAATACCAGTGTACCATTGTATTAGGCTGGTTAAAAAGAGTTAAATTCGAAATTTAAACCATGATACTGGTCCTAAAACAACCAGCATGGGCCTTCCAATCTGAACCACATATACAAGATATGAGTGTGAAGAGTTTACACAAGTGCATGCAATGTAAACATACCTGACCAAAAGAGTAATGAATTTATGGAATTGACCACTAGGACGAGCATCAAAGGAATTTTCAGGATTTGGCTCCCCTTCAACAGCAGAAGAGATGACTGAAGGCATAGATGCGTCTAAACTCACTGCTATTGTTTCATGTTTTCTTCATGTTATCTGCATTTTTGTTTGGAACAAAATAAAAGGTACAAGAAAATATAAGTACAAACATGTTAGAGGGATGAACAGACAACCATAATAATGAAGAACTAATTATATTATTTCCCCAAAGGTAACGTAAGCAGTCTAAATGCAGGAGCAACGAATGGCATTGGGAAAGAAACAGCAAGAGTTCTGGCACAAAGGGGTGCTACATTTGTAATACCATCAAGAACAATTTACAGTGGAATAAAGGTCAAACAAAGCCTTTTAAAACAAAATCCAAATAACAAAACACTTGATCACAGCAAACCGGAACATTAACACCATTATCATCTCCAATATCCTCCCATTGACCGTCTCACCAACAACCAAACACCAATAACAAAATGTCATTCTATATACCAAGCCCACTAACTCCTGAACCCATTAATTAACATCATAGCAACCGCTAATAAACTCTACGAACTGACATCACCACAATCACACAAAGCTGCCATTCACCATAAAAAAAACCTAAATTTTTACCTTTACTGTTAAGTAGTCTTTGTATAATTCTGAAGCATGCTTAGTTCGTTGTATTTTGTTACTATGATGTATGGTAATTTTCCACTCCATACGATGGTCTATGTTGTCATATAAGTAGCACAGAAAATAATAAAAGAATAAACTTTTAAATACGTTACAAAATGTTATCATTTTCATCATTCTAAACTCTTGCATTTTAGACTTTGGTTTCAAATGAAAATAATACAAAGTCAATATTATTTTATCTATTTCAATTGAGATGAATACTGAATTGTAAAACTAAGATATAGAGACTACTGGAACCATTAAACAATCAAACATATAAATTAAAAAAAGGCCTTTGTTGGAATATAACGCACCTATAGTTTTGGGCTTGTATTCTAGTTGGATGATTCAGAGCACTGGTAAAAAATAATGGATCTGGAGAATAACGGGCAAAAAATGCCATAAAGGGAAGATGAGGATGCCAGTGTCGATAGTGAAGGATGTGTGGAAAGGAAAAAAAATCGAGATGGGTGAAAGTAACGACAAGGTGGAAGACGAGATGAAATTGAAGAGGGAGATGAGAAGGAGGTTGAGGTGGATTTGGCTCCACATAAGAACTAGGGTTATGAAGAAAGAATTAGGTTTACGAAGAAGAAAGTGAGAAGAGGGAAGCGAAAAGAAGGAAGCGCGAAAATGAAAAATGTGTGGGAATAAAAAATAAAAATAAAGGAGCCGGTTTGAAGTTACATTTCTAGCTGTGTTTCTGCGTACAAAAAGAGGTAGAATTGTTAAATGGCTGCGATTCAGTAACAAATGCCGCTATACAGTGTAACTAATACCTATTTCTCATGTAGTGGATGAAAGAAATTACTAGTAATAACAGCAGTTAAACATCGCTAAATAAGTCCCAAGAGCTTTTGTAAAACCCTCCCTTTAAATGAAAAAAATACAAAGCAGTTCACTCCTAGATGCAAGTTATAAAAAATAAAAATAAAATCCTTCCTAGGAAGTTTGTAGGAAACATTGTATTAGAAATTTTTTGAGTATATTGTCGGCTCTCCCTTCTCATTGTATTATTTATGTTATGCAGAAAATATGTGATATATTGTCATTGCATGTGAAAAGATATTGATTGTCATGACTCCATGATAGTAAACCAACTCCTTCTTTTGGGTTGGGCTTATCAGTAGTTGTTTTTTTGGATGGTAAACTAACAGGTATGCCAATAACTTTATGCTTTACTCTAGAAATTACATAAGCTACATTATTAGAGAAGCCGTAACTCGAATTGGATATTACTTTCAATTTGTGTCCCTGTAAGATTTGTAGATATATTTTACAATTTCAGTTCTTGTTTTTATTAATCATATATGAGTATGATTATAGTTGTATAATTACTTCCTTTCTTTTAGTATTTTGGACCATGTCGAATCTGGTAGAAAAGAAGTAGAGAAAGAGTTGAAGGAGTGCCTCAAACTATACAACTTGGAATATTTCACCATGGCAAGTTTTACAAGGACAAGACAGGAGTTGTTTTGGAAAATATGATCAGAAAAATTGTATTTTAAGAAAATGCGTCATATGAGAGGATAGAAATTATTGTATATGTGAATAGTGTATGAAAATTTTGTGAACTTTTGTTGTAATTGTTTGTAGTATTAAATTTCTATTGAAATAAAATATCTGTTATTTCTTGATAATATATGTTTATTTATTTCTTGATAATATAAGCTATCATTCTTATATTATTAAATGCAGATGATGGTGGATTATAGTAGGCAAATAATTTTTTTAAATTTTGCAACGAGCATGTAGTGTTACAAATAATCAAATTGCTACTGTCATAAATAATTGTAGTATCTTACTTTTCCAATGTCTATTTCAGGCTTCCAACTAGCACTTGTTGCTGCAAAAGAATCTGTTGCAACAACAACAGCGAGTTGCAAAAAAGTCTATCGCAACCTCTTATTGCAACTGGCAAAAACTGTTGCGAAAAGAGACCGACCTGTTACAAATCTGGTTATATAGGCGGACGCGTGTCTGTTGTAATAGGTCTACTGCAACAGATGTTGCCTGTTGCGAAAAGAGTTTTTTGTTGTAGTGATTTTGTCTTTAGTTTATTATCTAAATACCCAATTAAGGAAAAATACCATGCATTTGGATAAGTATGAAAATTGCTTCTCCTATTATTTTATGTTAACCAAAACATAATAATGAAACATATTTTATGCATGGTCATGCATATAAAATATCAGTATCTATTAAACGTAAATGCGCCAAGTAATAAATCACATACATTTTTTTATTTTTAACACAAAAAATCTATGTCATTTAATTTATTGTAGCCAATGCACTTATGATAATCAATTAGTTAGTTTATTACCATAAGAACAACATTTAATACATTTATGATAAAAATAAATGTAATTGAATGTTATATAATCTAAGAATTAAATTGATTTTATGCCAAATTGATTTCATTGTAAATATATAAATCAACTGAATAATATTATTTATTATAGCCAATGCACTTATGATAATCAGTTAGTTAGTGTATTACCATAAGAACAAGGTTTAATACATTTATGATAAAAATAAACGCAATCAACTGTTATATAATCTAAAATTATACTGATTTTATGCAAGATTTATTTCATTATAAATATATAAATCAACTGAATAATATTGTTTTATCTCAAATCTAAATATGATATTATTCGATAATAAAATTCACATAAGTAAAAAATAGGGGCTACTACATCAACGTTACCTTATTTCCAGATTCACCGCCATGATTTTTGTTTCCAGCGAATTCAACCATCTTTCTCCTCACAAAAATTCAATGAGACTAAAAGAAAGCGTGCATAAATATACAAAAGCCGTGAATAAGATTTGAATTAAGCAAAGTAGAAGATGAAGTGAGAGATTAGAGCTTCAAACAGTAAGAATGTGAATATTCCCGCGATAAAGATGAAGTAGAAAGCGATTATTCCTGATTAGGGTTTCCAGGTTAGGGCTAACTACGTGATTTATTCGGCAAATACTGATTGAGTGAGAGATTAAAATGGAGAGGTAATGTGGCATTAGGAAGCATATAAAATTTAATGAGTTTTATTTTTTTAATTGTGGTAATAGGAAGAGGATATTGAGGTGCCCTTAGCATCACACTAGATAAAAAAGATCTAAAACTCGAGTAAAAAAATTGTATGAATTCATTGAATTCTAAATTTAGTTCATCTTAAAGTTTACTATAAAAAAATTTCAAAAGATTTCTCAATGAAATAAATGACAAGTAACTCTAATATCACTCGTTGTGATTTCAATACTATGTAATTGATTAACCATGGAACACCATATCTGATTAGAAGGTGATTCATATTGATTTGAAATCAAAAGAGACTAAAAAAAAGGGGAAGTCTTGTCTAAATCTACTGTTTTGACTGAAGGAGAAAAGAGATTGGATATGAATCCACAGTTGATGCCCTCGTAAGTGGATTAAGAGAAGGAGACAGATTGAGAAGATATGAGTTGGATTTGATATTTCAAATTGAAATAAATTATGCATCTGAATTATTTCCATAAAAGAGGCTTGGAGAACAACTAGCGCTTGTGTATTAGGACCATAATGCTTTATTTATGATTATGTGATATTTTCAGTTTGACTTTTCATCGAATTGTAAATAACTATGAATTGTATGCATATTTTCTATGATAACTACATCATAATTTTTTTTTTTTTTTTAATCACTTTAGTTATGTTTTATATCGAAATAACATAAATTTTACATGTGTGTCTCCATGATGAAAATTTCCAAAAGGTTTATGCAAAACACCTCTCACTTCATCCGAATTGAGGAGAAAATTGTTTCCATAACACAATGCTTTCGCCTCACATTCAACCTCAACAAGTATTCATGGCTCAATGTGATAGACAGGCAGATTAGATTGCAAGTTATTCATCTCCTTCATGAAATGAGGTTTAGCCTGTGGTACATGTATATTTCAACTTCACATACTACTCTTCCTCCTACATAATTGTTGTTCGTATTTCAGATCCGCTTTTGATTAACAGCCTCTTTTTCATTAGCATGTAACAACAATAGCTATGTTTACTGACGGCTTAGTCTTTTCTTGATTAAACATTGTTTTATGCTTTTTGGTAGTCTTCCAATTTCATTAATAATATTTACTGATGAGTGCTCTCCTTCCTTAGGTCGACACAACATTGTTAATAGTAAATAACAAAAATAATTGATGTGTGCACTCCTTGCTTGTTGCCAATGAAATATGATAAAAGAAGAATCCTACTAAAAATAATTGACTGATTCAATCCAACAATCAGACATATGCAATATAAGATTACCTTGTCCTTGACTAATTCCACATTTCGGTTTAGCAGTCTCCCTTTTATCTCCTTGCATTAACAAAGACGTAAATTTTTGTTCATTTTCTAATCCTTATATTTGAGCCTGTTGAATTATTCTTTTGCGTTAGGTGTACTAAAATTAATTTTTAATGCATGAATCTTGATCTTGGGTGTTTACTTATATACAGATTTGAGGTCATTCAAAATTTCTTAATAAATCCAACACATCAATTTTAACGCATTCGATGATCTGTAGAAAGCTCCGGAGCTAGAATAATTTAAAAAAAATTAGAAAGTCAATGTATATTGAATTGGTCTGTACCCAATCAATGCAGAGCGTAATATATAAGAACATGACCCCGCGCTGAAATCAATTCTTACCAGCTCAGAGACGTACGTAATGTGTAAAACAATGGATTCTTACCTAAGCTGATTTGGAGGATATCAATATTATTATGTTTCAATAAGTGGGCCTTGAGATATATTACGTATGGTTGTTCTCTCTGCTTTTAATTCCAATATCTTCATTGTATGCTTCAGAAATGGAAGTGGCAGCAAAAGTAAGGACTGAGTTGGCTCTCTCTGGTCTAACTCGTGTTGCGAGTATCCTGGGTGAAAACTTCAGAGATGTTAAAAATAGTAAAGAAATGAAATCTCTGAAGGATTTCGTTGATCAGAAAATGGAAGCATTGAGTAGAGAAGCCGAGTTTGATGATTTAGTTCAGTGGATGCCATTACTGGAGGAGCTGCAAGCCGCTGCTTTAGAGCTGGAAGATCTGCTTCATTTGTACACATATAAGCAAATAGAACAACAGGTCAACTCTTCTACTTCTGCAGCCATACCTGAGGAAAAGGTTCTTCCAACACATCTGAGGAATGGTTTAAACAAATTGCTGAAGATTGTTGAACGTCTGGAAAGCTCTTCTTCTTCTTCTTCAGCACAGCCACATGATGACAGTGTTAGTCCTTCTACCTCAACTCTTTTATCTCCATATTCCGTAACAGAGCTTCAATGACTTCTTAGTAGGCGAGTCTTGGTCGAATGAAAGAGTTTTTATGAAACTAGGAATCGCGGTGATTGCGAGGAGATGATGCCGATGTGAATTGGAAGTGTTTTCAGATTACCTTTTTATTGATTGCATTCTTTTGTACATTACAGTGCTTTTTATAATATACAAGTTGTGCACTGGCTTAGAATACGGGCCCAATATGCATAATGTACCCAGAACCTAAAGGTAATTTTTATTTTAATCCACGGTTTTAATAAGTTAACCCACCATTTTACTTTAATAAGTTAATCCACAACTATTTTGTAAGTTAATCCACGAGTGGATTAACTTAAAGATTTCACCCTATCATCTTCTACACGCAACGCTGCATTCTCCTTTCATCCTTCATCTTCCCTTCACATCTATACTTCCTCTTCGAAAATCCTTTTACTCCATCTCACAACATCTCGTAATTATAAAAACAAATCCCGCACTGCTGCTTCTCTACAAATGGCCATAGCCGCATTTTTCAACCTCACTCCTCCTTCCATGATTCACGGAAGCCAGATCCCCCTCCTATACTGCAGCTCAATTCAGACTCTCCGCGTGTGTACAACTCTTGACCACGCCATCACCACAACACTCACCCCATGACCTTCCTCCACTTGCGTTTCAGATCAACCCACAATGCCATGAAGCGTCAGCCCTAGGTTACGTTGCTGCTTACATACGAACGAGCTTCTAGG
This sequence comes from Allium sativum, assembly GCA_030737875.1. Lineage (NCBI taxonomy): Eukaryota > Viridiplantae > Streptophyta > Magnoliopsida > Asparagales > Amaryllidaceae > Allium > Allium sativum. The sequence goes on from CM060912.1 coordinate 10,549,303, forward strand.
TTTGCTCGAGATTATAAAAACTTAGATGAGGCTGACGAGAATTTCAGAGATATGGTGTTTGAGACTTTTACTGGGAATCGAATTTGTTTTGATTTGTTTTAACGTACCATTCAACAACTCAACAAGTTCAACAATTAAAAATAAGAACATTTAGCCATGCAGTCTAAAATAAGTTGAACAATAATTGATACGTTCGGCTCTAGAAAAACAGGTGTGGATTCACCAGCCACTCTCCTATCCACATACGCCTTGTCCCCTTCAGCAGTAAAGAGTCATAAAGTGTCTATAAACTAATGCATAAAAGCGTATCAAGGCCAGTGTCATGTCATCGTATATTGCAGCGTTGAGCATGTTTATACGCAGGAAAAGAGCAGTGGATAACATATTATAATAATATTGAAAAGAGACTACGAAGATGGTAAGATCAGGACATCAAATATTAAAAATATCAGAAGCAATCTTATATAGTCTGATTTTAATGATTCATGGAACTCATGTGGAATAACAAGAGAGTTGAAAGAATATAAGAAGCTGAGTTTTCAGATACGACGCAAAACACAGAGAATAAGGCCGAGAAGAAGAAAGATATGTACGTTTTTTTAGGTGGATGCACTGAATAAAATTTAAATTTTAGTAAAAGTCAACAATTCTATAAAATAGGGTGGATTAACTTACTAAAATTGTGGATGAGAATGAAAATTACCAAACCTAAAATATACAATTGTACTGATCAGAGTATGCTATGAAATAAAATGCTGAAGTAAAGTATCATATGCGGCTGGATAACCTTGCTTATGTATTGCCTTCCACGTGGCTTGGGCCACCCATTTCTTTTCCTGTTTTTTGTATTGGGTCTTTACTTCTACCCCAAAACATTTGTATATATATTTGCTATCGCTGTACATTGCAATTCATTTTTTTTGGATAATACATCTCATATTTCTCTTTTATCATTTCTTCTTTCAAGAATACTTCTGAGTAAAAATTCCAAAATCTAATTTGGTATCAGAGCAGAATTGTCATTGCTTAACAACATTCAATTCTAGCATTTTGAAATTCATTTCATCTAATCTTAAACAATCAGATATTTGGGATAAGTTTTTCTCTTCTCAGAGTATTTTCATCATCGAAGAGAAAGAGGACATTTACTGATCATCTGTGTCTCGCCAATAGTCTCCAACACAGCTGTTATAATCGTTTACAGCCTCGCTGTGTTCAAGAAAGGGTTGCATCAGGCAATTCAGTTAATGCCCCCTTGTGTGTGTTGAAAAATATATTCAAGAAATTCAAGAAGCAATCAAGAAATCTCTGTGCCATATCATTAAACTCAATCAGATAAGTTTCTTCATTTTGGTTACTTGATTGCAGCAATTTTTCTTGAAACTGCTTTTGATTCCTTAAGCATTTTTCAACCTTGTTGGTACCTTTGTTGGTCAATCTTTTTTCTTCATGCCAAATGATAATAATACATCCAGTTCCACTTCTACAAATGTCACTACAAATGTTTCAGCACCCAAAGAAGGGATTTCAGCTGCAGATAGATTATTAAAAACCGTAGTTCGCCGACAATCACAAGTTGTAACTACTCAATTAGATGAAAATAACTACCTATTGTGGAAACTACAAGTTCAAACTGCTCTTGAACGCTATGGTTTAGAAGGATATTTGTTAGGTACTGTTGATACACCCTCAAAATTTATTACCGATCAAGAAAATAGGGTTATCAGTAATGAAGAGTATGCGAAATTTCATAGACAAGATCGTCTAATCAGTTCTTGGCTTCTATCTTCTATTAGTCAAAATATACTGCCTCAAGTTATAGGTTGCAAAATCTCAAATGAAATTTGACAAACTATTGAAAAAGGGTTTAACAACCAATCTTATGCCAAAGTAATGCATTATAAAAGGCAACTGCAGAAAGTCAGAAAAGATAACATTTCAATGAGAGAATATTTGAGTAAAATTAAGTCTCTTTGTGATATGTTAGAAGCAGCAGGCCAGAAGATTTCTGAATCTGAACAAATATTAACCATTCTCAATGGTTTGACTAAGGAATATGAAGCTGTAGAAGCTATCATATCCACTCAAAAACAATTTTCTTCCATGGATGATGTTCATTCCATCCTTTTATCTCATGAAGCAAGGAAAGATAGCAAAAGAAATCAAGAAACTGATCTCAGTATCAATTATGCAGCAAATAAAAACAAAAATCAAAGTAACAATGGCAAACCTGATCAAACCTTTCAAAGAGGAGGATCATATTCTAATCTGAACTTGTTTTTTTATCATTGCTAGAAGATATATCTTTGTCAATATTTTCAAATCTGTTACTAATACCTGGTGTACTTGTTTCATTGTTGAGAGGTGGAGGTGACTGTTGAGTGTGGCTGGGAGGCTCACCATGATCCATGAAGTTGTCAGTGAAGTGATGATCATGCTGAGCAAAGCAGCCTCAGTACCATCAAGTTTTGACCCAGTATTAGTGATAATTGGTAGATCAGGTATAACAACCTTTTTCAGATAAACTTTATTTGAAGTTTTCATATCACATGATTTAAAAGGATAAATAGTTTCATCAAAAATGATATCTCTACTGATATATATCTTGCCTTTGGCATCAATACATTTGTATCCTTTTTGAAACAAACAGTACCCAATGAAAGTGTAAGGTTTGGATCTGTAGTCCAATTTATTTGCATTGTATGGCCTTGTGTGAGGAAAACATGAAATGTATGGCCTTGTATCGTATTGTATGACCTTTTATTGATCAGAGTATGCTATGTATTGTTATTTCTCTTGTGCTCTCTCTTTCAATATAACAAGTGCGATCCTTGCATGCACACCAAGTTTGCATAAACTAAGCATTTTTTGAAATATTGTGGTTATGTAAATGTGGAATTTAAGCATTTAGAATTTGATTTTTTTTTTCAGATCGGTTTCTTTTAAAAAATTATCAACAAATCATTAACGGTAGAATATTCCTGCATGGTTGGGACAAAACACTACAAAGAAGGCGATATTTAGGACAAAAATCAGGAACCAAGTAAAATTCTGTCTCTAGTATAACACAAGTTAAAGACAAAATTACGTTGTCTCAAATAGTAAAACTAGAGACGAGCACTGAATCTCTACTCGGTATCAACTTATCTTTCAATCCCTATTTTTATGGGACTTAATCTTAATCATCCATTTATTAGTTAATTAAATCACGTCAAAAAAGAGGTGCCCACTTTCTCCTCATTATCATCTTCGTGCAGTAGTTTATGGTCATTCGACCGTGTGGAGCCTTCTTCCTCAAATCTATGAAAAACGTCCTTGAATCTATGTCGGATTAGTTGACATGGAATGAATGATTGCAGGCAGTAAAAAGGTTGGTTTTCCCCAATTTAATTTATTAGATTACTTTTAATTTGTATTATTTGATTTCCTTAAAGTTATTCATATTTTGATTTGATTGGATTTTCATTGCCTTAAATATAGAAAAGAAAAGAGATTTATATTAATTAGCACATGTACTGGGCATTGTTTCATTTCTTGAACTTTCTATCACTTTTTCCACTTCACTGCTATTAGGCTTTCCATGTTACTAAGTTGTCTCTCAAACCCACTGGATCAGGTTTCAACTTAATCTTCTATCAATAAACTAGTTCTTCTTTAACACTCTTTACATTATTTCATGGCCTTTTCCAAATGCAATCGTGTAATTTGGTGGTGAGGATAAAATATGAATTTTTTGGTAACAGTGGTGATTTGGAACAATTAGTAGCCAGGTTAACTGGAATTGCAGGATTATCTTTCAGTTCAAATCTTTGAGACTGCTCTAGCAAAAGAGCAGAAAGCGTTGATGGAAAGCTTATTGGAAAATATTATTCCATTAATAATGGGTATATTTATTGTTTGTTTTGACTGCGCGAATGTAATATTAATAGTTGATAATTCGTATATTGTAATAACATCTTGGTAATTTTAACCAAAATTAAATTTCTCCAATTCCAGGGGTCTGCTTCTCAGGAGGTGGATGAAGTTGCTTGACTATGTACTGCTTCCGCTTTCCCTTTGTAAGAACCCCTAACTTCCCCAGTAAGGAAAGAACAGATTGCTTTGGGAACACGACAAATCAGAACGCAAACAGAAGAACATTTCATTGCTATTACAACAATTTCCATCAGAGTACAAGAATATACAGAGTATGAATAAATATTACACATTTGATAAATATCAGAGATTTAAATTACATTTAAATACATAGCAGCAAAAAAATAGTACAACACACAACTGAAAGAAATACACGGATACAGAGCTTTCCGAGTATCATTCCAGCTGGAAATTAGGATCCTGTGAATATAAATCTGCAAAACCAAAACTACTAGCTACTAGTGTCGATAATAGGGGCACCCAGAGTTTTCGTTAAAACAATACACTCCAGGTCAGTCATGTGACTGGTATGAGAACTAAAACAGTTATTAATCTTTATCTTAAAGTTAGGTAAATCAAGGGACCACGTCGTATAACACGGAACGGGATTTTACCCCAAGAATACTAGTGCATAAACAACAGCGCAATGCTAAATAAAGAAAATGAAGCTATTATAAGACCCAGGTCCCATCACACAATGCAACGCAAGCCGGAGGATAGGGTTTTACCTTATAATAGCCAAAGAATGCTTGATACGCTAAATTTCATCTTTTATTATTACTATAAGTGAAGAAAACAACTTCAAATATAAATGTATCAATCATAGGCGACATGGGTTCCATATATCATGTCGCCATGCTAGTTCTACAATTAAAACCGCAAAGGTCTATTGGAAATTGGATTTCCTTCATGAGTCGAGGCAAGGGGCAAGCTCCTCTACGTTCGAGACACTATAGCAAATGTCTCAGGACCACACACAGCGATTCTGGATCTTCAGGGCCAGTCCTCTCTTACTTTTGAGGATTGGCAATTCCTGAACACGTGTTTCCTGGTCGTTTCAGACCTATATCCGATGCGCCTCGCATCCAACAAACACACAGGTAAAAAGTATATAAATGTCAGGGCTAGTAGGTTACTGACATCACCCATAGCTAGAAAGAAACGTCGTGCTCTCCCTGCAGTCACTATCCCGTTTTTGATTCATACGGTGTTGTGAGGCTCGCGAGTTAATTCTATACACAAAGCTATGCCACATAGGCCGTACTTTGATCATCAACCACAAGACTTTGCTTTTCAACAGAAGCCTTGATCATCTTCCACTTAGGCATGCCACACAGGCAATTCACTCCATGCGATTGATATCCATCAATATATAACCTCTGAGATCGTACGTCTCAGAGAATGGCGTTAAGCAAGAGAATAAATTCTCCACCGCCAAAAAGATATATATTTAACAGAGATCAATCACACAGAATAAAATCCAATGTCAGACACACAGTCCATTTACAAGTTCGTTCTGGGTCTGAACGAAACCGGAGGAACCTTATTCCTCGCATATCCATCAATCTCCAAGTACGTCTGGACGATCACCAACTGATTCCCTCCTCTTGGGTGTACAGCCCAATCAAGATCATTAGTAATCATCCAAACGACGTGAAGACCTCCGGTCTTTAACCACCGTCTTCATCTTCGACTTATTGTCGAATCGGTTATTCAGAATGGGTATAAACCCGGCCTTTCCGAATAACCCGCGTATATAATAAACAAGTGTTACACAAACACAACATACGCCTCATTCCAATTCAGAATATTCTTTTATTCCAATATTCACATTCTTAGGGAAATGATCCCATTAATTTTATCAAAGATAAATCCTTCTAAATTTATTATTTAATCTTCCTTTGGATATCTTTTCAAACCATAATATGGTTTTCCAAACTAGTCGGGATTAGCGAACAACACCGAAGTAGTCATTTATTTTATTTCCCAATCCCAACCTATTCATCCCATGGAGCAAAACTGGTAATACTCCATATCTAACACCATGGTGCTATCGGCAAAATTAAATACCATTTCACGTTCAAATCTAATTAAAGATTTAACTATCGCTTGGAGAAAAACTGGTATTACTCCATTCTCGATCATTTCAATCTAATTAAAGATTCATTTAAACTCCACTTAGTTTTAATCTTCCCACAAATCAATATTAATGATTATTTAAAGCTAAGAATTTAACTGGGTTAAAGAACTAATGTCATTTAAAACACAGCACGCAATAACCCAAAATCTCACTACATTGTTAATCGGGTTAAAGAACAAGTGTTATTCAAAACACCGCTCACGATAAACCCAAAAACCAATTTAAATTCAATTCCAATTAAATACTAATTAACTGGACAATTTCACTAAATCCTAATTAAAAGATTTATTCTTTTCTAAACTAGGTTCAGGAACAGTGTTATTTAAGATTCCATTCACGACGAACCTAGAATCCTATTTGATATTAAATATAAGGCTCTGAACAGAAAATATATCGACTTATATTCAATATCAAATTCTGAAACCAACAAATATCGTATTGGAAATAACGATATAAATATATCTTTCAAATTTCCATAACCATATCTGTATAATCACGAAATCCAACATCGAAATATTCCGAAGATAATTTCGATTCAAATCCATTGCAATTCGTATATTGGAAATTTTGATTATTTTTAAAACCACTTCAAATCCAATTTATTTATTTAAAAATGTTGGATTATAATTCTAGTTCATAACTAGTTCATTTCGATAAAAAATATATTTTTATCCTTTTTAAATATGGGGTTTTTTCACCCCAATTCTTTTTAAATCATTTGTTATGAATTTATACAAATTATTAATCTTTTTAATAATTTTATCAAGGCCCGTACAGTCAATTTCCAAATACGGTCATCGAACTGCACTTACATCGACCTTTTTCAAATTTGATTTGGACATATTTCCAAATCCATCCGTCAGATTTAAAATCTCTTATATTAGTTGGAAAGCTCTTTTCGATACGAACCCAATGGTTCCGGTTTTAGTAGAATTCGACGGTCGGATCTCCCATAACGTCCATTCGAAGTCAATGGTCGAAATTCGTGAACAGTCGTGGCGCGACATGTTCTATTCAGGCCATTAATATATATAATATATATAATATATATTATATATATTTCGTCGATTTCCACTTAAAACGTATTTTATAAATTGTTTTAAATTCGTTTTGAAAGCGATTTCAACTTCATATTCAATTTTAAATCAAAATTGAATATTCCATATCATTAATATATAAATGATAATATTTTCAAAAAGTTATATTTTGAAATCACTTCCTTTTCTATATTCATTATAAAAACGAATATAATCGATATAAATATCGTTTGCGTCAAAATGGCACACATCTAATCAACACGGCTTTGTATATATCAATAACTTCGTTATTCTATTCAACAAATGAATATTTTCTTCAACACATGAATATATATTTCTTTCAACACATGAATATTCTCAACACATGAGTATCGCCAACACATGACTATTTTTTTATTTAATATATTTTATAAAATTATGATTTCTATTGTTTAATTCTTAATTAGGCTCTAACCGTAAATTAGTAAGAGAACGATTCCCTAAGTATTAACCCCGAAGGCCGAAACCAACATCAGATCAATACCCAGGAAACAACTCATCTTAACTAGTTTCCAGCTAGTTTCTAATTTTATATATGATAAAATCGTGAATTTTATTGTTAAAATATTTTGTTCAACACATGATATGTTTCAACATATGAATATTCTCAACACATGAGTATCGTCAACACATGACTATTTATTCTATTCAACACATGAATCTTTATTTTATAGTATTATTTATTTTCCAAATCGGAATGAGGCCCAATCAATTACCATATAATGTTAATTATACGGATTCCATACAACATATGTATATAATAGCAACGATACATAATCAACCATCATCCAAAGTGCACCACACAACGGCATAAGCATAAGTGGTTGGATTTTGCAGATCTATAAGAACCTCTAACTTCCCCGGTAAGGAATGGACAGATTGCTTTGAGAACACGACAAATCGGACAGAAGAACATTTCATTGCTATTACAACAATTTCCATCAGAGTACAAGAATATACAGAGTATGAATAAATATTACGCATTTGATAAATATCAGAGATTTAAATTATATTTAAATACATAGCAGCGGAAAAATAGTACAACACACAACTGAAAAAACCCACGGATCTCGTTCGAGCCCCCTCCACCTTGGCCGACACTGTCGCCCTCCTGGCCAGCCACCGCCCATTGTCAGCGGCCCTCACCGTCGCCCATCCTCCGCTTCCTCATCACGTCGAGCCCCAAGCCCCCCAAATCGAAGCTGTAGCCACCAATCAACCCGACCCCACCGCCATCCACCATTGGCCCTCCACTGCAGCCCCCTGCCCCTTCCCAGCAAGCTGCGCCCCCCTCCTCCTTCCCCGGACGATTAACAGTGAGTTTTCAGTTTTGTTTGAATAAAATTCTGATTTTGTTTATATAAATTTTCTATTTTCCACTTATATAAGGTAGGATTTTTAATTTATATAAAGTTACGAGGTTTATTTATATAAAGTTTTGATTTTTAGAAGTATAAACATACAATTTTTAGTTGAATAAAAATGTGATTTCTTTTGTAAATATAAAAATGTGATTTTTAGGTATGAAGAACCGTTATAATAATATAATCTTTATATATGTTATAGTGTTAGAAGGATATGATTATTATTTATAATAAAAATATGATTTTTAAGCAAGGGAAGAATATGATTTTATTCATATGAAAGTTACGACTTTATGTATATAAAGATTTGATTTTTTAAATATGAAATAGCAAAACAAAATTAGATTTTTTATTCGCTTAAAAATTAGATTCTTATTCGCTTAAAAATTTGATTTTTTTGGCTTAAAGATTATATTTTTATTCGCTTAAAGATAAGATTTTGAGATAGAAAAAGATTTGATTTTGAAATAGAAAAGATTTGATTTTGAAATAGAAAACGATTTGATTTTTAGTTATACAAAAATTCGATCTTTATATTAGAAGTAGATATATAAAAATATAATTTTTAGATAGAACGAAGCGTTGTAAAAATATATGAAGTAGAAATAAAAATATGATTTTTATTTGTTGGGATAAAGCGATAAAAATATGATTTTTACTATGAACAGCGTGAAAAGAATTGCGATGGAACTGGTGGAAAACGAAGTCCGAACCATTCAGAAATAAAGAATGGCGGAGTGGAACCTTCGGTGAGAACTTCTCACTTAAATTCTTGCTTTCTAGTTAAAAATATATACTAGGATGCAGACGGTGCTTAGCACCACCCGACACCCGTCGTCCACAGACCATGGATGACTTGTTTGATTCTGTTGTGTTGTGAAAATTGATTGTGATGCGGAATAGATGAAAATATATTCATGTGTTGAAATAAATTATTTATCGTTAAAAATATAAATTTAACGTGAATGTAAATAAATAAATATTCATTTACAAATCGAATGATTTATTTATGTGCAACCATTTTACTAATATGGATTGGGACGATAAATTTTACACATCGCCCAACTGCATAAATACTATTCTGTGTTTGTTGATTTGAAACCCCACACGGGTGTTGGGATGATGTTTGGCGTACGCTAATCCCAATTATTTAGTTGTATGTCGATCGATTGGTTGACAGACTGTGTAAGTGTTAATTATTTATATTTAATGCTTATGCAGTTGTGTGGTGCACTTTGGATGATGGTTGATTATTTATCATTGCCATTATATACATGTGCTGTATGGAATCCATATAATTAACATTATATGGTAATTGATTGGGCCTCATTCCAATTTGGAAAATAAAGAACATTATAAAATAAAGATTCATGTGTTGAATAGAATAAATAGTCATGTGTTGATGATACTCATGTGTTGGGAATATTCATGTGTTGAAACTTATCATGTGTTGAACGAAATATTTTAACAATAAAATTCACAATTTTATCATGTATAAAATTAGAAACTAGCTGGAAACTAGTTAAGATGAGTGGTTTCCTGGGTATTGATTTGATGTTGGTTTTGGCCTTCGGGATTAATACTTAGGGAATCGTTCTCTTACTAATTTACGATTGGAGCCTGATTAAAAATTAAATGATAGAAATCATAATTTTATAAAATATATTAAATAACAAAAATAGTCATGTGTTGACGATACTCATGTGTTGAGAATATTCATGTGTTGAAAGATATATATATTAATGTGTTGAAGAAAATATTCATTTATTGAATAGAATAACGAAGTTATTGAAATATACAAAGCCGTGTTGATTAGATGTGCGCCATTTTGACGCGAACGATATTTATATCGATTATATTTAGTTTTATAATGAATATAGAAAAGGAAGTGATTTCAAAATATAAAATTTTGAAAATATTATCATTTATATATTAATGATATGCAATATTGAATTTTGATTTAAAATTGAATATGAAGTTGAAATCGCTTTTAAAAAGAATTTAAAACAACTTATAAAATACGTTTTAAATGGAAATCGACGAAATATATATAATATATATTATACATACATACATACATACATATATATATATATGCATATTAATAGCCTGAACAGAACGTGTCGCGACGCGACCATTCGCGAATTTCGACCATTGACTTCGAATGGACGTTATGGGAGATTCAACCGTCGGATTCTCCTAAAACAGGAACCATTGGGTTCGTATCGAAAAGAGCTTTCCAATTAATATAAGAGATTTTAAATCTGACGGTTGGATTTGGAATTATGTCCAAATCAAATTTGAAAAAGGTCGCTGTAAGTGCAGTTCGATGACCGTATTTGGAAATCGACTGTACGGGCCTTGATAAAATTATTAATAATTTATGTAAAATCATAATAAATTATTTAGAAAGAATTAGGGTGAAAAATCCCATATTTAAAAAGGATAAAAATATATTTTTTATCAAAATGAACTAGTTATGAACTAGAATTATAATCCAATATTTTTGAATAAATAAATTGGATTTGAAGTGGTTTTAAAAATAATCAGAATTTCCAATATACGAATTGGTATGGATTTGAATCGAAATTATCTTCTGAATATTTCGATGTTGGATTTCGTGATTATACAGATATGGTTGTGGAAAACTGAAAGATATATTTATATAGTTATTTCCAATACGACATTTGTTGGTTTCATAATTTGATATTGAATATAAGCTGATACATTTTGTATTCAGAGCATTATATTTAATATCAAATAGGAATATGGATTCGTCCTGAATGGTGTCTTAAATAACATTGTTCTTGAACCCAGTTTAGAAAAGAATAAATCTTTTAATTAGGATTTAGTGAAATTGTCGAGTCAATTAGTATTTAATTGGAATTGAATTTAAATTGGTTTTTGGGTTTATCGTGAGTGGTGTTTTGAATAACACCTGTTCTGTAACCCGATTAACAACGGAGTGAGATTTTGGGTTGTTGTGAACCATGTTTTAAATGACATTGGTTCTTTAACCCAGTTAAAGATAAGATTAACTTCTTAGCTTTGAATAATCATTAATATTGATTTGTGGGAAGATTAAAACTAAGTGGAGTTTTAATGAATCTTTAATTAGATTGAAATGATCGAGAATGAAGTACCACCAGTTTTACTCCAAGCGATGGTTAAATTTTTAATTAGACTTGAACGTGAAATGGTATTTAATTTTATCGATAGCACCGTGGTGTTAGATATGGAGTATTACCAGTTTTGCTCCATGGGATGAATCGGTTGGGGTTGGGAAATAAAATAAATGATTACTTCGGTGTTGTTCGCTAATCCCGACTAGTTTGAAAAACCATATTATGGTTTGAAAAGATATCCAAAGGATGATTAAAGAATAAATTTAAAAGGATTTATCTTTGATAAAATTAATGGGAACCTTTCCCTAAGAATGTGAATATTGGAATAAAAGAATATTCTGAATTCGAATGAGGCGTATTTTGTGTTTTTGTAACACTTGTTTATTATATATGTGGGTTATTCGGAAAGGCCGGGTTTATACCCATTCTGAATAACCGATTCGACAATAAGTCGAAGATAAAGAGGGTGGTTGAAGACCGGAGGTCTTCACGTCGTTTGGATGATTATTGATGATCTTGATTGGGCTGTACACCCAAGAGGAGGGAATCCGTTGGTGATCGTCCAGACGTACTTGGAGATCGATGGATATGCGAGGAATAAGGTTCCTTCGGTTTCGTTCAGACCCAGAACGAACTTGTAAATGGACTGTGTGTCTGATATTGGATTTTATTCTGTGTGATTGATCTCTATTAAATATATATATGTTTGGCGGCGGAGAATTTATTCTCTTGTTTAACGCCCTTCTCTGAGACGTACGAGCTCAGAGGTTATATATTGATGGATATTAATCACATGGAGTGAATTCCCTGTGTGGCATGCCTAAGTGGCAGATGATCAAGGCTTCTATTGAAAAGCAAAGCAATGTGGTTGATGATCAAAGCACAAGCTATGTGGCATAGCTTTGTGTATAGCGTTAATTCGCAAGCCTCACACCTCGGTATGAGTCAAAAACGGGGTAGTGATTGCAGGAAGAGCCCGATGTTTCTTTCTAGCTATGGGTGATGTTAGTGACCTACCAGCCCTAATATTTATATACTTTTTACCTGTGTGGTTGTTAGATGCAAGACGCCTCAGATATAGGTCTTAATTGACCGAGAAATGTGTGTTCAGGAATTGTCAATCATCAAAAGTAAGAGAGGACCGGCCTTGAAGATCCAGGATTGCTGTGTGTGGTCTTGAGAAATTTCATAGAGTGTCTCGAACGGAGAGGAGTTTGCCCCTTGCCTCGACTCATGACGGAAATCCAATTTCCAAAATGACCATTGCGGTTTTAATTGTAGAACTAGTATGGCGACATGATATATGGTACCCATGCCGCCTATGAATGATACATTTATATTTGAAGTTGTTTTCTTCACTTATAGTAATAATAAAAGATGAAATTTAGCGTATCAAGCATTCTTTGGCTATTATAAGTTAAAACCCTATCCTCCGGCTTGCGTTGCATTGTGTGATGGGACCTGGGTCTTATAATAGCTTCATTTTCTTTATTTAGCATTGCGTTGTTGTTTATTCACTGGTATTCTTAGGTTAAAAATCTGTTCCGTGTTATACGGCATAGTCCCTTAATTTACCAAACTTTAAAATAAAGATTAATAACTTTTTTAGTTCTCACGCCAGTCACTTGACTGACCTGGAGTTTATTGTTTTAACCTAAACCCTGGGTGCCCCTATTTTCGACACAGGCAGCTAGTAGTTTTGGTTTTGCAGATTTATATTCACAGAATCCTGGTTTACAGCTGGAATGATACTCGGAAAGCTCTGTATCCGTATATTTCTTTCAGTTGTGTGTTGTACTATTTTTCCGCTACTATGTATTTAAATGTAATTTAAATCTCTGGTATTTATCAAATGTGTAATATTTATTCATACTATGTATATTCTTGTACTCTGATGGAAATTGTTGTAATAACAATGAAATGTTCTTCTGTTTGCATTCCGATTCGTCGTGTTCTCAAAGCAATCTGTTCTTTCCTTACCGGGGAAGTTAGGGGTTCATCACATTAGAACCGAACGAGAGAATTCATCACAGATTGGACTAGTAGTGTCCAATAAGAATAACTCATTAGAGATGGGATCAGTAGTATCCTAGAACGAGTATGAAGAGTGAAACTTTTTGAAATAAAAATTTGAAAACAAATTTCGTATTGAAAATTTAAACCATTTTGTACATATTTGAATATTTTATTTGTATTGATCTTGGACAATCGAGTATATAAAGATTTTTCATATACGCGTCACGAACGTACATTCAATGTTTTAATATGTTGGATAGATATAGAATCACACACTAGTCGCTCGGAGATGATTTTGATGATGGAGCTTCATCACCAATATTTATATTCGGGTTTCGAAAGTGGGATTTCTATATGATTCCAATTGACTGGTGTGAGAACCAAAACTAGATAGGATCTATTGTTGTGATTTGGCATCAAAAACATGATTTTAGTATATATAACAAATTATGAATTTGAAACGATAATCCTCAAATTGATTGCTGATTGTGTTGTTTAATTATTGGTTTCATTTATAAAAATTTTGAACCATTTAGCCTAATTGAACCAAATATTGAACTGTATTGAAAAATGATAACAATTGCATGCATATACATGTATATACATTGAACAGGTCATAGCAAGGAGGCTAGAGCAGAAGAATAAAATTGTTTGCCCGACAAATAGGTACATGTTTATAAATTTATTGGGTTTGGATGACTTTATGAGCCGATTGGCTAACCGCTTGGCTTTTTCTTTTTCTTTTGGATTGGTGAGGGCCATGGGAGGCTATTTGAAATATCCTGATGCTCTCGATGCAGGGGAGGTTATGGCGAATTTTTTTGAAAATTTAGGGTGTTAGCCAAATTTTAGAAAAATTTGAAAAGTTCTTAGAAACTGAAAAGTTGAAGAACTTAAGTCGTAATGAAAATAATGAAAGTTGAGTTGGTTAGTAAAACAACTTTCAGCTTCGTTCCTTTTCGGGGACGAAAAGTTTTAAGTGGGGGAGATTGTAATAACCCGAAAATTCTTAGCCAATTTAAAATTTTTATTTTGGCAATTTTGAGGAATTTTGAATATTTAAAATGAATTATTTTAAATAATAACGACAAGAAATTTGTTTCGAATAGAATTATAATGTATATATTTATATAGATCGACGTTAGAATATAAATAATTTATATTAATTATAAAAGGAATTGAAAATGGCGCGGTAATTTGAAAATTCGATTTCAAATTTCAAATGAATGTACATGATTCAAAATAAACCGGATTTTAGCGAAACCAAAAATATTAGAATCTATTTGAGAATATCATTCCAATGAATCCGAAAAGTTAAAATTTCATAGCAGGGATAAAAAGTTATTCCCATTTGAAAATTCAGAATAGTCGCTATGAAATTCTAGCCCTTAAAAATGGAAATTTTGCAAACGACCTTTGTTTTCGACGAAACCACTTTTATTGGATCTGGGATGTTGAATTATTACTAGATTCCAAAATTCACAATTTTTCGAATCAATATGTGAGCGTGGCGAAGTAAAACGTGTTTGACCAATTTTAATTGAATTTAATTGACTGGAAAATGGCCATTTTTCAAACGGTCTTCAAATTTGACGAAATTAGTTTTGTTAGGACCGTACCGTCAATACGAAGCGAGAAATGATTTTTTGGGAATTTTTAGAGTCAGTATGTGGCCCCGGTAATTTGAAATGTGCGTTCAAATTCAATATAAGGATTTAAATGTTAATTTAAATGGAAACTCATCGAAACGATGGAATTGGCTTATGGGACATATCCCATTGTGTTCGGAATGGGGGTAATTAGCTAGGGACGACAGTTAGTGGGTTCGATTTTGAGTTCGAAATAAAAAGTTGCTTTATGGAATTTAAAAATAATATATATATATATTAATATAACCCCCCTTCAGTTTCTCTCTCCCCGTCATTACTTTTCAAAGGAGAAAAAACCACGGATCTCGTTCGAGCCCCCTCCACCTTCGCCGACGCCGTCGCCCTCCTGGCCAGCCATCGCCAGCGGCCCTCGCCGTCGCCCCTCCTCCGCTTCCTCATAAGGTCAAGCCCCAAGCCCCACAAATCGAAGCCCTAGCCACCGATCAACCCGACCCCGCCGCCGTCCACCATTGGCCCGCCACCGCTACCCCTGCCCCTTCCCGCCGTGTTGCGCCCCTCCTCCTTCCTCCCCGGACGGTTAATAGTGAGTTTTCAGTTTTGTTTAAATAAAATTCTGATTTTGTTAATATAAATTTCTGATTTTCCACTTATATAAGGTAGGATTTTTAACTTATATAAATTTAGGAGGTTTATTTATACAAAGTTTTGATTTTTAGAAGTATAAAGATACAATTTTTAGTTGAATGAAAATGTGATTTCTTTTGTAAATACAAAAATGTGATTTCTCTTGTAAATATAAAAATGTGATTTTTAGGTATGAAGAACCGTTATAATAATATAATCTTTATATATGTTGTAGTGTTAGAAGGATATGATTATTATTTATAATAAAAATATGATTTTTAAGCAAGGGAAGAATATGATTTTATTAATATGAAAGTTATGATTTTATGTATATAAAGATTTGATTTTTTTAATATAATGAAATAGCGGAATAAAAATTAGATTTTTATTTGCTTAAAAATTAGATTTTTATTCGCTTAAAAAGTAGATTTTTTTTCACTTAAAGATTAGATTTTTATTCGCTTAAGGATAAGATTTTGAAATAGAAAAGGATTTGATTTTGAAATTGAAAAAGATTTGATTTTGAAATAGAAAAAGATTTGATTTTGAAATAGAAAAATATTTGATTTTTATTATATAAAAATTCGATCTTTATATAAGAAGTAGAGATATAAAAATATAATTTTTATATAGAAGGAAGCGTTGTAAAAATATATGAAGTAGAAATAAAAATATGATTTTTATTTGTTGGGATAAAGCAATAAAAATATGATTTTTACTATGAACAGCGTGAAAAGAATTGCGATGGAACTGGTGGAAAACGAGTCCGAACCGTTCAGAAATAAAGAATGGCGGAGTGGAACCCTCGGTGAGAACTTCTCAATTTAATTCTTGCTTTCTAGTTAAAAATATATACTAGGATGCAGACGGTGCTTAGCAGCACCCGACACCCATCGTCCACAGACCATGGATGACTTGTTTGATTCTGTTGTGTTGTGAAAATTGATTGTAATGTGGAATAGATGGAAATATATTCATGTGTTGTAATAAATTATTTATCGTTAAAAATATAAATTTAACGTGAATGTGAATAAATAAATATTCATTTACAAATCGAACGATTTGTTTATGTACACCCATTTTACTGATATGGATTGGGACGATAAATTTTACACATCGCCCAACTGCACAAACACTATTCTGTGTTTGTTGATTTGAAACCCCACACGGGTGTTGGGATGATATTTGGCGTACGCTAATCCCAATTATTTAGTTGTATGTCGATCGATTAGTTGACAGAATGTGTAAGCGTTAATTATTTATATTCTAACGTCGATCTATATAAATATATATGTTCTAATTCTATTAAAAACAAATTTCTCGTCATTATTTTTTAAAATAATTCATTTTAAATATTCAAAATTCATCAAAATTGCCAAAATAAAAATTTTAAATTGGCTCAGAATTTCCGGGTTATTATGCCCTTCGTGTATGATTTCAGTTGTGCTCTTCCATGCATCTTTCTTCGTGCGTCTTGATGGATCAAAGTTTAAGCTGGGGAGATTCCATGTTTTGCTATTTATCTCTGTATTGCCATTTTCCTTTTGCAGATGCGTGTTGCTGAGCAGGTTCATTTTGATTAATGTTTCCAAGCTTTGTTAGTTTGTTCTATTTTGGAGTGGGTGAAAATATTATTTCTGACTCAGTTTATTTATTATTTTGTATGTAGTGTTCTCATTGCTTTTATGTAGACCGCATTGCAAAGCAGGAAGGTTCATTTTGATTTATGTTTCCAGGCGCTATAGTTTGTTCTATTTTGTACTGGGTAGGAGTATTATCTGTGGCTGAGTTGTATTATCATTTTGCAGACAATGTTGTCTTTTGTATATATGTTGGGTTTGCTATATATCTTTTGTATTGAATTTGTTTTTCCTTTTAATACAGGCTTCTGAACCATCCTTTCAAAAAAAACATAAAATATGTTGGCAATCAATTATAGCGATAATTATATTTGTTCATAGAGTCAGTGTTCGAACTGTAGTCTTTTAAAGTTCAGTTATGATCAATATATGATACATATATTGGAAACATAATTCTTATATAATTAGTTCGATGCACAAGGAATTGTGAATGTAATGAACACCAGAAATATTTAGAATAATCAGTGACCCATTAGTAACTACAATTTTTTTATTTTTTGTTATTGGATTAGAGACGGAATAATTTGTCATTAATAGGTCTTTAAATTATTTGAGACAAATTTTGATTGTCTTTAATTTTCTAGAGACCTGAAATTAAGGACAACTTTATTAGTATCTACTGGATCTCTAATAAAATATTGAGACAAAATAAGCTAATTAATGACTAATGGATGATGTCTTTAATCCCTTGTTTTTTTGTAGTGAAGTTTTATGTTTTCTTTTTTTAATCGGGAATTAGAGCTGAATTGTGGTATCAAATCTTATGCTTTATTTTATGTTTCCCTAGCCACTCGCATATCTTAAGCATGCAAATAATGGTTTAGATGAAAAAAAAACACATCTATCATATTCTTTTTCTACAAAATGTCTTAAATACATAGTTGATTGTTACTATTGGAAGAAAAGAACATAGAAAATCAATCTTTTTATTCTTTCTTAACCACTCATAAAGTGCGAGGAAATGATGCACAAATTAGTTATGATTGTGAGCCTTATTTATTCAATTGTACGGAGAGAGGTGATGATTCAATTTCTTAATTTTCATGCATGTGGAAATAATTTTGTTTTCAAACATTAATTGTTAAGCAGGAAAATTGGAATGCACTCATCTCTTTTAATAAATAAGAAAAAAATAAATTCCAATATCATATTTATATATCACAATATGAAAACATAAACTTCATCTACTTATTTCAGTTTGTTTAAATTAAATTTTCAATGTTCTTATTTAAATCTTAGAGTTATATTCGAGATGAGGAAACGGTAGGCGTAAGGAGCAAATGCCACAAGCGCATTTGCAAACAAACATGTTTATTTTTATAATCATGTACATATTTGAGTAGATATATTTATTTAAATTAATTACGTATTAAACTTAATTTACACGGCAAGGAAGCGCATACAATATATAGTGAGAAAGAATTATTATTGATTTAACAAATTTCCAAGAGTCGCACAAGTCTAGTCCAATGTAAGGAAAATAAAATCAAAATTGAAATAGGAAAAAAAATTGGACATATTTTTAGAAAATTGAATGTTATATGGAAGCTGCATTCTATGGATTAACTTCTATAGTATATACCATTAACCTAATAACCACATATATTTGTGTAATGATACGTCAAATATCTTGCAACCTATACTCGGGGCCAAAATCATTCATCTTATTCATTAGGATATCAAAAATTTATTCATCGCCACCATATACTTGGGGCATCTGTTGGATACTCAAACTCCTATATCACGAAGTTCAGTATATCCTGCAACCTATGATGTAATTATTCCTGCTTTGTTTTTTGTTATTATTCTTGCACAACACCAGAAACGCTATTTCGCAATGGCTTTGAGCCGTTGCAAAATCATTTAGCAACGATTATGAGCCGTTGTGAAATCTTGAGTTGCAAAATTTTAGCAACGGCTCAAACCCGTTGCTAAATTTAATTTTGCAACGGCCTTAAGCCGTTGCAAATTTTGTCATTGCAACGGCTATTGTCCGTTGCAATTTTTACATAAGCAACGGCTTTTAGCCGTTGCTAATTGACATAATTTCAAGAAAAAAATTATGCTTCTTCTCCCTCCTATACTTCCTAGTCAATACAAACATTTGCAGATTTAACATAATACCACAAAAGAATGATCAATAAACTGAACATTTCCACTATATTCAATATAAAGACCAAACTTTTAAAGTTCTATAATTTATACCATTGTAAACTTTAATGTTCTAACAGTTTGCAATAGTAAAAATAATATTACCGTGCATTCCAAAATTCAAAATTAGTAGCCAAAATAATATTAAAGTACATTTCAACTTCACTACAAAAATATTAATTGTTACATAACATACATTACTGATGCTTCTACTTTCTTCTTGAGCTTTCTAACGCGTGATGATGAGCTTTCTGATCTGCGAAGCACGTTTTGTAACGCTCCTGTCTAATAAAGAAGGATCAACCAACTTCGAGAATCCTATAGCATCTTAAACACTGAAGATTATGAAACAAGCACTCAATTGGATAATGAATGTCAATGAACTAGAGATATTAAGATGTTTTTCCTACGTTGAACTAAAGATTATAAAACAAGCACTTAGTTGGACAATGAATGTCAATGGACTAGAGATACTAAGACGTTTTTTCCTACGTTGAACTGCACTTATCGAGGAACGCTAAAATGGATTTATTTTTTCGAATGTATCATGGCATTTAAGATCCAAGAGAGAGATCTCTACATAATATAGCCATTTCAGACTTCTTAAGAAGCCACTAAGTTGGCTTACATATAACAACTGCCAAAAGCTGAAAGACGCTACAATAGCAGACTCACACTATTCAAATATTAATCTTACTAGTTAAAATGATACCTAATGAATTTCGCAAGCAATTCGATAAATTATTCAAGCAAGTATTAGAGGCTGACAGTTAACCGAGCTAACCGACCTTAACAGATTAAAACGACCAACCAACCGACCTTAATTGACCACTTTTGGTTGGTCAACAGTTTGTGAAATCCGGTTCATATGATTTTTTAATCACAAATTTCATTCGAACGTGCCTATTAATAACAATTAACAGTCCCGGCTATTGTGGAAATAAGAAGCAAACATGCAGATAACGAATGTTAACCGATTGACTGAATGATTAACAGGTTTAAATGAGTAGTCAACCATGGTCAACCACTTATGTACCACTTATAACAAACGGTGAACTACACATAATTCTTGTTTGGTATGTTGGTATAAACCAACCGAAATTATAAATTAACCATTGTTCCATTAACCAAACCATCACCATTGGGAGTTTAACCATTTTTTAACTACTCAGTTCAATTACGCAACTGCACCTGCCCTAGTGGCATGGAATTATTTGGACTACAAAGTCAAATCAAATCATAGAGAAACTTTGTAAACATTGTTTCATAAATTGGAATTCATCTATTAACAGTTTTTAATGGCGAAAGCACTCTGTTGGATGGACATTAACACTTAGAGACGAAAGTTGAGGAAACAAACGAAATTAGATACCCAACAGTCATACCCATTAACGATAGATACTAGGCGTTGCACGTAAAAACCATGCACTGGCAACAACATAAATGAATTCAAATATCATGCAACTTCATGGTTGTATTTTACTATGCTGTGTGAACTGTGAACCCCTTTTAACATTTTTCAACTCTTTAAGTTTAACTTACCTTAGCAGCATGGTCTTCCAAGTCATGCTCACAAACATAGCTCCCATCTTTGTCTGCTTGCCAAACACGAACAGTCTACACAGGAAAAACACGTACAGACCCTTAAAAGTTGATATAACAAAAATAATTCAAACAGCTTATGATGTTGCTCAAAATTGCCCAACCATCCCACTGATCAATTTCTCCAATTGGCAACAAATAAGACAATGCATTCTAATTCACACCAGACGCATCAGTAAAAGGAAAAGATCCATCTCTGTCAAACCACAACCAAAGTAGTGGATGCAACAGACATACTTCTTAAAGGAAAATAGTTTTTAATGACTAGCCTTAACAAGGTTCGTTTGTTTATTTCATATGCTTTTCGATGACTTTATCTTGTCAACACTAAAACTTTAGTTAACCACCACTTCATACACACACAGACACACACACACACACACACACATACATACATACATACATACACACCCCATCAATCCAAAATTGTAAACTAATGGCCCTATCAGATATTTGTAAACAATTGAAAGACACTGTTAGATTCCATTCATTTTCATAGTTTAGTAGTATAATAACAAATATTGTTGGGAAAATTTGTTCCCAAGCACAACAAGTTGAAACACGACCGGAAATCACTTATTTATGTAGATCGGTAGTGCAATTTTCTTTTGTAGTTTTCAGTAAAGAGCTCATTTCTTTTCCAATAATATATTTTCAGTAAACTCAAATTTAACAGAAAAAATGGGCAAATGAAATTTAAATAAGACTGAGAACCGTTTAGGACCAACCCTTGAATTCGGAGCAAAAGGGCTCAAGATATGAGGAATTCAAATAAGATATAAAACAAGCCAAAATTAAAATACAATGTGAAAGAATAAAAGCTCAATCCTAAATTTTAGAATACACGCACTTTATTCCCTGCTTATTATTAAAATGGTAATATGTAACAACTTCAGTTCCTGAAGTTATATCAAATCTTTTTAACACACTTCTATCAAATAGATAGTTATTAAAACTAAATTATACTAATCACTTACTACAAATTCCACTGGTGCTCCATCAACGCATCTATTACGGTAGATTTGTTGTCTTAGATGACCTTGCGATTTCAACAATACACCTATCAAAAATATAGCAACTATATAACAAATTTTGAGATCATGATCAAAACATTTCAACAATCCGCTAAAGAACTTCTTGGCTAAAGTTATCATGGTTAACAGATAGTAAAATATAATAAGCGTCAAATGAATCTACTTCTTAAAAGGAAAGAGATTGCAACCAAACACCATTGTTAACAATCAAATCATCACTCAACAGCCAAGCCGTCAACCTTCTCCTTGCCTGACTTCATCATCAAACTCCTAAACACCCAATGTCCACTGCCTTTAACTCCCTGCAACAATCAATCCATCACCAAAACTACTCCTCTGCTCCTTCACCAAAAAAAAACCTTAGTAAATTCATCATAAACTACTCCTCTGCAAAAACAAAACTCCAACTTGATACAAACCTATTCCCCTTCAACATCATGGTAGCAGCGCTCCACACACAAAACTGTCAGCTTTCAACAACAACACCGCATAGTCGCTATCCCCTTCCACATCTTGAAACAGTCTGAATACCAACCAACATCTGCTCAAACCCAAACAACCAATCCTTCATTAACCTTTATTTGGCAGAACATCTACTCAAGCTCAAACTCAAACCCGGGTCCTCTATTGCCAAGTAAAGGGTTCATGGCTGTTCTTTGCTGGCAATAGGCAAGCTGGGTGGATGGCATCAATATGTTTGTGTAGGTTCCTAAATGTGACAAATAGGGAGATTTATGTGTTTCTCCTGACGTGAAGCGATTTTGCCATACTAGGCGAAGAAGTTTCGAGTGCCTCAATAATTTTGATGGATTATATAGTAACATACCTACACACAATCTTTTGATAGGTTATATAGTAACCAAACATCAAAATAAAATTCGCCATTTTGCTTAGAAACCAAATTTTGTCTAAATAGATATTTTTATTACTATTTGCTCAAAACCATACAAAAGTTAGTATTCAAAACTACTTCTGTTGAGACAAAAAACAAATGGTCATCTAACTGGTTCTAACTAAATTTTAAATACCTAGGATTTTTCTTTTCTTTGTGCTTACAGTGAAGTATACTTGTCATCTCCTTTTACTTACACTAAACCTTTGGGACAATTCCTATTTTTCAGGTTTAAGCCGCAATTTTTACCATGCATCATACAGCTTTTGCATATGTCGATTTGTTATGTACCTCTATTCTTTTAAAAAAATACGTATCTTTTTTTTTCATGACATTCACCAATAAACAGTAGGATTTAAAAAAAAGTTTAATCCTACAGTATGGATTAATCATACTGAAACTCAAAAACGAGGAAAAACAAAAGGAAGCATATTTAATGCTGAGAATTTGTGCAAAAAAGAGCTAACTGTGTTGTAAATCTATCGCTTATTATCCAAAAGGTCCTTAATTGTATCATTGTCCAACTAAAATAAAAAAATGCTTATGTATTGTTAATGCTCCTCGTAGAATATAGTTCTGGTTGCACAAACTCCATATGACAGAGTGGGGAAAAATGTAAAATAAGACCACCAGCCGCTCTTTAATTTAATAAAAAGGAAAGCGCTTAAATATTAGCTCTTGATATGGCAGATCAGATCTTCCATTAACAAATATAGAAAGCTGAAAAATGGAATTTTTGTTCTTTCAAAAATAACTAACACTTGGAGAACCAAGTCACCAACTCTAAATGGTAATTACTTTTGCTAAAACAGAGTTTGGTAATGGAAACGACTGGGAACCCCTTTAGTTTTACAAAGAAAACAGATATTGTATAGAAAGTAGTCGAACATGCGTCAATTAAGTCCTGCACTTCCTTGCTAAGACATTTATGTCCGGCGATCAATGCTATAATTTTTGACATATTAAAGCATAGAAATTTACGAAAGCTTAAAGCTTGCAGAGTAGTAAATCATGTTGTTGTTGTTGTTGTTTTATTGAATCCATTAAGGTTTTGTATTTTCTGTTAATTACTTTGTTCTTTTTAAAATCAGAACTCTATCTTGATCTGGACTTAAACTACACCACTTGAACATGTAGTTGAACTATTAAGTTTGTGAACGACTTCTATTTACCTCAATTTCAAAAAAAAAAAAAAAAGAAGAATAAGCAGCGTGATATATATTCTAAGGGCTTGTATGAAAATTTAAATGTCACAGCGATTATCATTTTGTACGAAGTAGACCGGGTCATTCAATCAGGAAGAAACACCAGATTTGGGATTTATGCATGAAAATTCAATGCTTTTATTTCTATTAATTTTTGCCACATTTTAAGTCATGAATATGTAACTGTTGTGCCATGGGATTAAACATATGCAGTGTCCTACTTGCAACAAGGTACATGGCTGTTTAATGTTAAAGCTATTTGGATTACATGAAATTTATTCTCTGTCTAACAAATTAGCCTGTTGTTTTTTTGGCATTTCCAAGCATTACAATATTCATATTTATAGAACACAGTTTTGGATGCTTACATGGTTGTTTTCTTTAGCCTGTTTTTTTACTGTAACAAAATATACAGGCTCTATATGAATACTCTCAACATGTTCATTTATAGGAGGCTCCACCACAAAAATTATTTTGATAAAATTGAGATTGTTAATGAAAAGCGCTAGAAAATATAATAAAGCCAAATTTACTGAAAATTTAAACCAAGCATTTATCTATAATTCAAAAATTACTTTTCCATAAGCTTGTTAACAGTATTTACCGGATAATCCATTGAGTTATGGTTAGTGGCAATTGGTCGACTCCATTCTGAAAATTGAAAAACCAACATCCACCATTATAGGATGTATATTTTCTTCTTTGATTGCATCTTTATCCATATAAAATTATGATCAAATTATCCAAATAGTGGAGTAAATATGTACTTGAGGAGTGTACTTTATTGCTTTCATGATAACTTGTACTGTGCTGCACAATTACATATATTCAGGTATACATACATGTCATTCTAAAAATCATATTATATTATACTAACTAAGGAGATATTTGGTTTTACTTGATCATAAATGATACTGCTACGTAAAGACCGAAGCAAGCCATGAACCCTTTGGCCAAGCAACGATCAGACTAACTAAGGCTGCAGCCCAAATAGTTAATGTGATTCCCATGCAAGTTTTTGAAACCTTTTGAGTTCCCCGCTATAATAATTCCGACGACAAATAGAATGTCATATCATATTACAAAGAAGGTGGTTTACAACAAAAATTAAAAACAATACCTGGAATGTTGCTTACATCATATATTGTTACTTGAAATAACGTAAAGGCAGTCAATAGAACATCATGTATAGAGGAAGCAACATCATTTGCAGCTTCCAGAATAAACTACAAACAAGAAAGAAAAGTTTAGAAAGTTGCATAGTATTTCTAATTAATAAGAGAATGAAAATTATGAATAATAGTTTGTTCAAAGTTTTTAATATTAATCCTAATTTAGAAAGTTGCATAGTATTCAAGTTTTTAATATTTCTACAGGAAGAAGTAACTTATGAATGCAATAATTTCTTGTTTGTTCAAATTGAGTGCATTCATAAGTTACTTCTTATTGTAGAAATACTATTAGTTTCGAAAGAAACACTGCAAATAGAACACATAACTAAACATAGTTTGAAATTTTGATTATGGTTTTATAATTTGGTACATATGTGAATTATCCATACGTAAAAGTTATCATGACAGCAATAAAGTACCAACCATACATATGATGCTAACCTATCTTTCCGGTTATCTAGCATTGCATATTTTCTTCTTTGAATTTTTTTTTTTTTTTGGGAGAAAATAATCACATACTATCAAAAGAAAAAAATTAATACAACAAAGGAACACTTTTGACAGAAAATCACAAGCTATGCTAGACAAAAGCCACCAATGTAGCAAAGTGACCAAATTTGTGTATTGCAGAACACAGTACTACCAAGATGGAACTACACAATACAGTAGCCCATGATTCTCGAGCACCACACCGCATCCTTGTAAAAGTCAACACCGACTTGTGTCCAATCAAACCATAGCAAAAGCATGACATTCGAGAATTCTCTGAAAGCATGTCCTAGTTAATCCGACAAGAGGACATTTCGTGGGTGCCAGTTGATGTTTAGCAAAACATAAATAGGAGACACCAACATAACCCCACTGTCACTACAGCATCGATCATCGGCATGACCAAGGGGAGAAGAAGTGCAACTTCATAGAGAGGGGACCCAAAATAACACCAAAAGGACGAGAAGTTGGAGCAAAAAAAACCAACTACTCCTACCACCAAAACGAGAGCAAGCTGCACCATGGTTGCTGGGAAGAATAGGTGAAGCAACTAAGGACAGCACTCCAACGTCTCAATGTAAATCACACAAACCCACATCTAGCAAAAAATGAGCAGAACAGAAACCACTAACTCACGAACCCACCCCAGCACTGCTCAAACAAAGTCACTTGCTACGCAGAAATTACCCAAATCAATCAATTCAAGTGAATTCAGCAAACCCCAATAACGCCAAGACCAAGAGGCTGACTAACATGTACACACACAACACATATGGAAAGCACAAAACACTCACAAACTCAAATCCCAGCCAACACGGCGAGTAATCGATCCATAGCCTTACGTCTTGCCTTTCGGAGGACTCAGAGCAAAGTAAGCCAAGTGAAAACAGTATGAAAGGTAGGTAAAGTCACGAACTGATACATGACTCAGCACAATGGAGTCATAGAAAATGATGAGCAGCCACAACAAGGTATGGAGAAAGAAAAGCAAATCGAAGGCAAAAAATTAAGCAGTAAGGCGTGGGCGTAGATCTGAGAAGTGATAGGGAAGAAAATCCGGATCTGAGTTTGGGGCAAAGTAGCTTAAATTCCACAAGGTGAAAGCATTGTTGAAAGAGAAACTGCCGTAATCTGAATTTATATTTTCTTCTTTGATTTCATCTTCTAAACAACTCATATTCAATGGGAAACCTTTAAGCATGCAAGTACCCCATGAAAAATTAGTTAGTGACACTACAAAGTTGTGTAAGCATGCAAGTACCCCATGAAAGACATACTTGAAAATCATACATTTCAACAAACATAATTAACACTACATAGTGATTCTAAAATAGAAGCAGAAGAAGCAAAAGCAGTGTCAAAATCAAAAGAAATAATAGAAGAATATATGATATTGGAAAATCTAAAAAGAAATAAAAGTCTCCAAAAAACAAAACAAAATAGGACTTTATGAAACCAAAAACAGCTGAAAAAGAGAACTAGACCAACATAGAGTTTTTGAAATCTTTTTATATCTTGATTAAAAAATCAGTCAAAACAAACAAGCTTTAAAAAAGCATGATGCTGCAGCTAACTCCATTCTTTAAATTTATCAAGTTGCTCTTAATTTACTACTTGATGGGCAAAGGCAAAGTGAAAAAAGCTAAGAATGATTTGCATTTACTTAGTAAATATATGTGTTAAGAGTTCTCCATCAATTGTGAGGGAGGTGGAACTACTCAGTAGATCAAGAGGTTCAAATAGGATCAGCCTGCACCCTTTTATCATTTACTCACTGAATCCAAGTATTAGCAATCAATTTCGCTATATATTAGATTTAACCTCTAATTTTGCTACTAAATTTGTTTCCTAATCCCATATAGGTTTGTTGTTTTGATTTCATGAATGAATTTTTTGTGTCAGTGCAATCGATTATAATTTTAACATAATTAGCCCAGTTTTGTCTTCTAGAGTTTGAAGATCCTTATCCTGGGTTCGTTTGTTTCAATGCAATCTCTCTCGTTTTAGCTTTCTCCTGGTGTCTTTTGTAATTAGTATTGACTGCATTGATTTTTCCAACCCAAAGAAACCTACCTACATTTTGGGATATCTCACCTGAATCCTATTAGCGTATGCTAAGCGAATTTACAAACTACTCCAATCAATTCGTTTTAGAATCGTGTACATAGATACTGTTCGCACTAAAAATCACAAACCCTAAAATGTAACACAAATCTCTAAAATTTATCCAACAAAAATCAAGAAAAATAATCCATAGATCTATTGCAATTTGGATCGATTTTGACCTGAATAACAAAATAACAGAAAACCTAAACATCTTCGATCAATTTGAATTGATTACCTGACGATAGCCGATGGCTGATTATGGTCGATCACGAGATGATCAGGAGAAGCAAGCGTCATCCATTAGGAGATGATCAAGAGCTCGAGTCTTTAAGATCTAGGGCAATCGGTTTTTTTCTTTTTCATTTTTTCTGCGAAATAACAAAGAATGAGAGCGTACGGTGGGAAGGCAGGTGTACTGGAGGACGTATTTAATTTTTGGAGCGGATTAAATCCGTTCTAAAATTTAGAACAGTTGCTGATTGTACTGAATGACTAAGCAACGGACTTTCGCCATTGCAATTTCGCAACGGCTCAAAGCCATTGCGGATTTTCCGCAATAGGGAGTTGCAAATTTTCCTATATGGTGTAGTGTAGTGTTGGTTTGGTTTCTGTTGGTTTATTGTGTTTTCTTTTGCTCACAGGTTTGATGGTGATGGATTTCTCCCTCGTGAGGCAATATACTTTTCTCTGCTAGCTTGGCTGGGACTTGGTCTACCTTGTGGTTTCCCCCGATTCTCAATTCTTGTCCTTTTGGACCACCCTGGTAGACGATTACACATCTGTTTACATTTCTGATCAGCTCTGGCATATCGTGGTTCTTTGGCGTGGGTCGATGTTTTAGCGATTCATCCTTTGAGAGCTGGAGATTTATCTGTTATCTATTTGCTATTGCTATCTTGATGATTCAGTTATTCTATTTTTAGCGTTTGTTCATATACTAGGCGTTTGTGTATCTGAGATTTTCTAATGTATTGATTTATAACTTTGATTTTATGTATTTTAAATTTCTTTTAGATTTATGATTAGTAGTTTCATGAACTACTAAGTTATTTAAAAAAAATTACATCAAATATATAAAGAAAAACTATACTTCAAAATCAACAAGTAAATTATTATAAGTAAAATTAAAACTTTATGGTAGATTTTTAATTTGAATGGCTTCGTTAGGTAATAGAGTTACTGTAAAAGTACGAATGATGGGTAAATATCACACCTCTGGTAAATATTCTTCTTAATAAGAAATCTCGAGCATTCTATAAATTCATTCATTCTTACAAATTAAAAGGCATAAAGGGCGGATCTGGGATGGAGCCTGATATGATAGGACTGTGAGAGCTTTAATAGAAAATTTCTTATTTATATAGGGATGCAACTGTTTGCAAACAGATTTTCTATTCGATTAGAAAACCATTAACAAAATATTGTTATAAAACTGCAAGCGCACGGTGTACAATTGTTAGAACGGGGCCAGTACGGGTCAATCCGCAGGGAAAGAAATAATCTCAATCTTACTCAATCAAATAAAACCAAACTTTGTATTGTTTATGAGAACTAAAAACTATGTTGAGAGCTAAATATGATATTAGAGAGCAATTTAGAGGCAAATCCCCTCTCGTATCTATGTAAACTAATAAGCATACAATCTGCAATCTCTATTTTTTAATATTAAGTGACATAAATATTGCATTTATCATAAGTGCAGTTTATTTATGTTATTAGCTAACATAACATAAACTATCAAACTATAGCACAACAATTAAACCACTCATTATTTTCAAATCAAAGCAAAACAAAAACTATTTTAAGTATGATCTATTCACTATTTTAATTAGTGCCATAGATCATCAATTTTTGTTCTTGCATTTATTTCATAACCCAAACCACTTAGCAAATATTTATGTAAATTGTGTTTATATTGAATAAGAAAAGCTCACTTGCATATGCAACATAAGCTATCAAACCCACATGTATAAACTTACATCAAAATACACTAAAACACAAATAAGTGAGATCAATAATCATACAAATGTTGAAATTACATAAAATTAGAGAGCTTCATTACCCCTAAATTGTAGGGGCTTAGATTTTAATGTATGTTATCATATTAACACATGTAAGTTTCAACATCGAAAAAGAAAGAAAAATGAAAGAAAATCTAAATAGAACAAGAAAAGAACTAAACTAAGCGCATGTAAACAAATATAAACTATTAATATAAAGTAGAGAGCATACAAAAAACTATGAACATAAAGTAGAGAGCATATAACTTTAAAAAAAACATAAAATAGACATACGAGAAAAGGTTTAGAAGCCATTTTTATTCAATTGATCACTTACACTTTCATATGACAATAAGAGGATCCAAAATACATGAAACAACGGGGTATATATACATGACCTAAAACCCTAATCACTCATCTTGGGAATTCCCAAAATACCCGCTTCATGAAGCTTCTAATTTTCATTAGCCACTAATAAGTCATGTAAAATGCATGAAGCTTTTATCTCGTCCAGTTAGTCTTTAAGATGAAGTTTAAGAGCAAGTGGGTTAGTCGAGAGGTAGGGGCCTCCATTATCCATAGAATGAATTATTTCTTTGCCTACTCTTGTGTATATGCATGCTTTCCTTCGTATCTTCATGTGTATATATCATTTTTGCTCCTAAATTCCTACAAGAGATAATTACAAGGAACAAGTAAATGCAATCTCAAACTAGAACATACACATTTTACCGTTAGACCACCCAAATTAGTGATGATTTTGGAAACATTTAAAACATGGTTTGATCATATAAAATACCCAAAATGTTTGTTTATTCAACTAAACATGAACAAATATGTGAATATAAATGTATATTTTTACATGCACATCAAATACTCTCACATTATCTTTTTGTTCGTCATCGAATAAAGTAAAGAAACTCAGATAAATCCACTTTTGTAGGGAGCACGATTGCGTTGAGCATATGTGTAACACCCCATATTTTTTGTGAACGTCAATGTAACAAATTAAAGTATACTTAATTTTTAAGAGAATAAATAAGGGAAACAGGTTACGCCATTGCTTTCGTCTCGGAATTCTGCTTGAGATAGAGTCTGAGTTTGCGTAAATCGAACTCCGTATGAAGAAGTTATGACCTTCAGAAGTTTAAGGGGTTTAAATAAAACAGCTCAGGTTTTCAATTCGAAATTCAAATCACACACCCGGGCTAGGTAGGAAATTTCCCGCCCAGGACCCAGATCGACCAGGGGGTCGACCTGGGGGTTGACCTGGGTCAAACAGATCGACCAGGGGGTCGACCTCCCCTTTATTTCCAGATCCGAGGACATATTCATTTTTATGCATCTGGACATCCGTTCTGACCAGATTCGTTGATCCCTATGTTACATAAACACCCCTAAGGCTACAGTTTTCTTTACACAACTTCATTACGCCTATACTCTACCCTAATTCATATCGAAATAAATCAAAGACGGGGTTATGCTGCTCAAGCTCTTCGTAGAAATCAAGTTTAGAATTCAAGTAGAGATTCAAAGGCAAATTCAATGACTTCAACAACTATTTTCTAAGAATCAAATCAAATCTAAATTAGAAGAACAAATAGTCTATTTCAAGGGAGAGCTATTCAATTTCAGAATACAGATCCCAGAATTCAAGACCGCTCTCTAATTTGCATGTTCACGTTACTTTCAGAAATAAAAGTTAATTATGATTCTGACATTCTAATAAATCTGGATCTGAGATTATGCCTATTTCTATTTGTTTTTCTATATCTTTTGGATCTATGTCACTGATAATATATGTCCATTCTTTGTCTCTTCTTTCCTTCGTCCCTTTTTCTTTTATAGCCAGGCTCCGGCGAGCCTAAGCCAGATCTCATGAGAGATGAACGTACCTTGGAAATAAAATTGGGCATAAAATATTATTTGGACATGACCAGCGCTATAATTTGGGAAAAGTATTAAATTGTGTATAATTGGGCATAACTGAGTTGTAACTGATTTGAGGACATAACACCTGTTGTACTTAAAACATAAAATGTTTCGAACATATGACTTGAGATTTAAGGCATAAAGTATTGGACATATGACTTGAGATTTGAGGCATAAAGTATTGGACATATGACTTGAGATTTGAGGCAAAAAGTATATTGGACATATAACTTTGGATTTGGGGCGTAAATTGAACTGTAAACATGTAAGTTCAAGTCATTTTCAGATTTAAACACCTAATAGTGAATTTGGCATATAATGAAATGGATTTAAGTCCATGCCTGATGATAAGACAAATCTTTTAGATTAATTCCTATCATTCTATTGAATCAATGATTTACATGCCTAGGAAGTTATTATTCAATCATGCCTGTCTTTGTCGGACATCTGATTTATAATCCTTTTAGGTTCATGATGTTATTTACATCAGATCTATATGTCTATGAGGTTATTTCGGTCAGTATGTTTCAGATCTATCTTTGTTATACCCCAACTCTAACAGATCTATAATCCTCGTAGGTCCAAAATATTTGACAGATCTACCATTTTAATGCCTGTTTTATGCCTGCTCTCGTTTATGTTCCTCTTTCGTCCCTTTATTTTATGAATCTAGATTAACCTCGAATCTAGACTGAAATTTATTATACGTTCGATTGGAATGCAGGGGTAATGAGGAATAGTCTATTTGGTAATGGTGGAACATAATTTTGTAACTTATGATTTGGGGCATAATTTGTCTTTGTTGCGAACGTGGGGTATTGGGGCATGACTATTAGTACAAACTTGGGAAGATTAGATGTAGCCTAATTTGAGTAATAACTCGAAATTGAATTTAGGGGCCATCACTTGCGATTAGCTTTGTTGGGCATAATTTGAGGATTGGAATATGACTGTTTGGGATAATTAGCATATAAATCTAGACTTGAGCATTTATGGAAAATGTGGCATAATCTGAATTTGACAACAAAATTTACATATAATCTATAAATATGTAAATGAGTGAAAAGATGAATATGCCTAACCCGAGGTTAGATTGAGTTGTGGTGTAAAACTGCCCAGAACCGCCCGGCACATCCAGTAACCACAACAACACCTATCTAATGTGAGAGGTTAATGCATCATGCCCAAGAAAAATCAGAGGTTAGATTGAGTTGTGATGTAAAACTGCCCGGAACCGCCCGGCACATCTAGTAACCGCAACAACACATATCTAATGTGAGAGGTTGGTGCATTAATAAATCAATTAATGTTAATGAACAAGATGTATGACTAGGGTTAAGTTCATAGGAACACTTAACCAATATAACATGAATGACTAGGGTTAAGTTAACAGGAAACACTTAACCAGTATAGCATGATGAATGGGTAGGGTTAAGTAATAAGAAACACTTAACCAATATAACTTGATTTGTGGTAAGGTTAAGTTAAAACAAGAGGGCAACACTTAACCAATATAACTTGATTTGTGGTACGGTTAAGTTAAAACAAGAGGGCAACACTTAACCAATATAACTTGATTTGCGGTAAGGTTATGTTAAAACAAGAGGGCAACACTTAACCAATATAACTTGATTTGTGGTAGGGTTAATTTGACACAAGAAGGCAACACTTAACCAAAGTAACATGACAAGTATGTGGGTTAATTTAACTTGAATTGATTGGTGACACTTAACCAATACAACATGATGAACACGTGGGGTTAAGTTAACAAGAAAACACTCAACCAATATAACTTGATGAACGAATGGGGTTAAGTTAATAAGAAACACTTAACCAACACGACATGATGAATGGGTGGGTTAAGTTAACATGAATGGACAACACTTAACCAATATGGCATAATGTGTGGGAGGGTTAAGTACATATCAAGTTGGGTGGGTAATATTAGCAAATATAGGCCCACAAAACTTAACCGTTAAATAAACTTGCTTGAATCGATGGGAGGGTTAAGTACATCTCGTGTAGGTGGGTAATATTAGTACATATAGGACCACAAACTTAACCGTCAAGTAAATATGCTAGAATCGATGGGAGGGTTAAGTACATCTCGTGTAGGTAGGTAATATTTGTATATATATATAGGCCCACAAACTTAACCAGTTGGAAACCCTAGTAACAAGGACCCATTTCAGCAGTAACCCACATAGATGTATCATGGTACCCTGAACTAGGCAGGGTGGGGCACGATTACTGGGCTAATTATAAGTGGTCAAAGACAGCGGCACGGGGTACGTCAGTGTAGGTTCCGACGGTTTACAGGCATGCACGTACTCCGGAGTGGGAAAAAGCATGCACTGGGTACCAGTAGTTATACACTGTGCATCTTGAATCGTGTCCGGTCGTTATCATAAGGATTGATACACCTTATGGTGGGACCAAAACAGGGTATCTACACGCAATAGAGGGCCGATTGACATAGACACAAGAGAAATTAATACAAGTAGGGAGTCGATCAATAGGGTAGTAAGGGTACATCTAACATGTTCATGGCAATTAGAAAGATTGAGGTGGAATCCTCATAATAGACGTACACCTGAAGGCTACCACAATTGCGGGGATTGGGATCACGTTATCATTTTATACAGATTACTAGTTGGGACACTAGTTTGGTGGTACAAAGACAGATATAGAAATCAGAATAACAAAGTAGTAGCGAAGCAGAGAAAGAGTAGAAGCGCATTCAGTTTATCTTGCCTTATCATACCTTATGCTTATCCTATGTTTTCTTGTTATCCCTGTTGTCACGGTATTGTCTTATATTCAGTTTATTCATGTGATAATGCTTTTCCTTGTTTATATGCTGAAAGTAACTGGACTTACCAGACTCATGTCTAACCTAGTTTTGTTTGCCTCTTTTCTTCCGACCCCCCTTCCCCCCAGGTTCACAGGGAGGAAATGTTATCACTTAGCTCTGTTTTCTTTCCAAGCTCGAAGATGGTTGATGTATTGCTTCGGACTCTCTCTTCCACTGCTATGGCTGGTTCACGCTTTGGGGAATATCATTGTTATTTTTATGCTTCTTTTATACTTGGAAGTTTTTGAATCAAAACAGAATTTCTATGTATTACTTTTAAGTATGATTGAGACAATTGTTGTAAAAGCTTAGCTGAATTAAGTTGTTTATAAAATGACTTTATTTTCCGTTGCTTTATTTGTCTGTCTTGTAATTTATCTGCATCTTTTACCTAAAATGCTCCACCAAAGTTAAGGCATTCCCTTTGTGAGTGACCTTAACGGAGATGGGGTGTTTCTCTTGGTATCAAAGCTGAAGGTAACCAGATCAGATAAAAGATTTGAAAAATTATTTTCAAAACGATTTTAAAAGAAGCATTTTCAAAAGATTTTTTTTGTTTTACAGGCATATTCCCCAAAGCCATATGCACCCTCTTTTGATCCTCTGTTTGAACCCTTGTTTCCTTCTTTCCTGAGTCTTCGGAGCTCCTGGCTTTCTGGGAGGTAACCTCACCACGTCATGGTTCCGTAGGCTTGATGAGACTACGATACCTGCCAAATGGTGAAGAAGTTCCCGACTTCCATCAATAGCCGTAGTAGTTTCACCTACGGCTAATTTTCTATCGAGCTTTGTAGGATTTTCCGTGCGATGGTGGCAGCTTTCAAGGGACTTGTCAACAAGTAACACAAGGATGGCAAAGATGAGAATGAGGGAGTTTGGCTAAGGAGCACAACCCAAGGATGAGAAACTCATGGATATGAACTTGGTTCATAAAGGAGGCAGAAAGAAAGAGGTGTAAGTGGAAGAATCATAGGACAAGAAAGAGGAAAGAATAGTAAAAACTAAGACAAGAGGAAGTATCTTTATTATGGTATGACGGGTCATATAATTAAGGGAAAGGGCAAGAACAAAGAACATGATTTTCAGGAGGGCAGGTTCCTGCTCTCACTGCCAGCGTACCTGAGAGAGAGGTAGTAAGGTTTCTGCTGAACGAGTTTAGTTTTTCCTTTTTGATCATCCTGTTAGTACTCTTTTTGATTTTAGCGCTTCACATTCGTCTATATCTGCTTCCGTAGTGGAGTCTCTGCACCTTAGTATTTGTATAGTAGAAGATCTCATTATTGTCTCAAATCCAATTTGTGGTTCGACTCATTTAT
Organism: Allium sativum; assembly: GCA_030737875.1. Lineage (NCBI taxonomy): Eukaryota > Viridiplantae > Streptophyta > Magnoliopsida > Asparagales > Amaryllidaceae > Allium > Allium sativum. The sequence continues at coordinate 10,585,566 of CM060912.1, forward strand.
CTTTAGTTTGTAAGGATTTGAGAAACTTATGTTTTTGGTTTCGTGGGCTATGGGTTGATTCTAGACATGGATTGGTTAGCTAGTAATTGTGAAAGGAGGGTAGTTAGACTTTCGACTTGCCTCGGGAATGCCCTCGAAATTTTGTGCGATCCTAAGGGATCAGTTTGTCTTAGCTACCTAGAATCACTTTATGTATTTATCAACGATTTTCGATCCGTTGGAGTAGTCCATGAGTACGCAATATGTTTTGATTAGGGTAGGGGGTTCCCCCTAAAACTCGCGACAGACTTCCACATGTATCTAGATGACAATGCAAAGCCAGTTATGCGATCAACGATAGTTTTGGAGCAAGATTGGCGAGGATAGCCAGAGTCGGTTAAGTGCTCAATTGTTTGGTTGTTTTGCTAGTATCATCTCACATAAATTGTCCAAATTCGGAGGAGGTATTCCTTGGGTGCTTGTCTGATATTGTTTTAGGCCTTTAGGGCTTGTACTTGAGGGATGTCAAGCTCGACTAGGATGGTTTGCGTGAGAGATATCGACCCTCAGATTTGTGACATGATGTATAAGCTAAGTAAAAGAGAGACCTCTAATCATCTTAGTATATACACTTGGTATCATGGTTAACATCTGTTTATCTTGGAAAGATAGTTCGACTACATTGGATACCCTCTAGCATAGTAAGTGATCGAGGTCCTATCTTTACTAATGGGTTTTGGAAATGGAGGTCAAGAAGCCTCGCAATCATGAAGTTAAATATGTTAAGGTACAGTGGAGTGGATCTCAAGTAGTTGCAACTTAGAAGACTGAAGACTAGATATGCGCATCATACCCATACCCTTGATTCCTCTTTTTCTGTAAAGTTTATTTGCATGCTAGTCTTTATCTTTTAAGTATGTCCTCTCGGTCCTATCCTCGATCATTAGGTAGAAGCTAATGGATGTAAACATGTGTTTGATACATGTTATGTTTGGTGGATGCAAGTGGTTGCAAGTGTTTGCTAGTGGTTGCTCGTGGATGCTTATACACATATTAGGCACTAGATCGGCTCAGTCACTTTCATATTGCATATGCATGAGTGAACCTTTATATATATGGATTGAAACTTGATGTGTTATCATATGGATGTTGCATATGGATGAGCGAATATGAACACATATAGTATTTACATGATTAGGGATATTTGCATACATATTGGACGCATGGCACTCTCATGATTCGCATTAAGGAGGTCAAATAGATCAGTAGACCGCCTGATTATGCATTAGATAAGGACATGTACACACACTATGCGTATGATCATGAAAGCATTAGAAATCTTTTTAAGGACAATGGACGCCTATGATTGAATGATTGAGTAGATGGATGGTTGGATTGTAGGATATACGTTCTTCCTAACTTGAAGATTTCGGGGACGAAATCCTTTAAGAAGGGGAGAATGTAACACCCCGTATTTTATGTGAACTTCAAAGTAACAAATTAAAGAACACTTAATTTTTAAAAGAAGAATTAAGGGAAACGAGTAACGCCATTGCGTTCGTCTTGGAATTCTGCTTGAGATAGAGTCTGAGTTTGCATAAATCAGACTCCGTATGAAGAAGTTATGACCTTCAGAATTTTCAGGGGTTTAAATAAAACAGCTCAGGTTTGAAATTCGAAATTCAAATCAGACACCCGGGCTGGGCGGGATATTTCCCGCCCAGGACCCAGGTCGACCAGGGGGTTGACCTGGGTTAAACAGGTCGACTAGGGGGTCGACCTGGGGGTCGACCTCCCCCATATTTCCAGATGGTTAGATTGAGTTGCGGTGTAAAACTGCCCGGAACCACCCGGAACATCCAGTAACCACAACAACACCTATCTAATGTGAGAGGTTAATGCATCATGCCCAAGAAAAACCAGAGGTTAGATTGAGTTGTGATGTAAAACTGCCCGGAACCGCCCGGTGCATCTAGTAGCCGCAACAACACATATCTAATGTGAGAGGTTGGTGCATTAATAAATCAATTAATGCTAATGAACAAGATGTATGACTAGGGTTAAGTTCATAGGAACACTAAACCAATATAACATGAATGACTAGGGTCAAGTTAACAGGAAACACTTAACTAGTATAACATGATGAATGGGTAGGGTTAAGTAATAAGAAACACTTAACCAATATAACTTGATTTGTGGTAAGGTTAAGTTAAATCAAGAGGGCAACACTTAACCAATATAACTTGATTTATGGTACGGTTAAGTTAAAACAAGAGGGCAACATTTAACCAATATAACTTGATTTGCGGTAAGGTTATGTTAAAACAAGAGGGAAACACTTAACCAATATTACTTGATTTTTGGTAGGGTTAAGTTGACACAAGAAGGCAACACTTAACCAAAGTAACATGACAAGTATGTGGGTTAATTTAACTTGAATTTATTGGGGACACTTAACCAATACAACATGATGAACACGTGGGGGTTAAGTTAACAAGAAAACACTTAACCAATAAACTTGATGAGCAATGGGGTTAAGTTAATAAGAAACACTTAACCAACACGACATGATGAATGGGTGGGTTAAGTTAACATGAATGGACAACACTTAACCAATATGGCATAATGTGTGGGAGGGTTAAGTACATATCAAGTTGGGTGGGTAATATTAGCAAATATAGGCCCACAAAACTTAACCGTTAAATAAACTTGCTTGAATCAATGGGAGGGTTAAGTACATCTCGTGTAAGTGGGTAATATTAGTACATATAGGACTACAAACTTAACCGTTAAACATGCTAGAATCGATGGGAGGGTTAAGTACATCTCGTGTAGGTAGGTAATATTTGTATATATATATATATATATATATATATATATATATATATATATATATATATATATTGGCCCACAAACTTAACAAGTAGGAAACCCTAGTAATGAGGACCCATTTCAGTACACTACAACAAAAACACCATATTACAACTTTAATTTTACAACGGTGGTAAAAGCACTGTTGTAATAAATGTTTTTTACAACTTTTTTCCAGAAAAGTTGTAATAAACTTATTTTTAACAACTGTGTTATTTTGATAGTTGTAATAAAAGCCTATCACAACTTTTATTTTTTGACTGTTGTAATATATGACTATATTTTAATATAATTAACAACATTTCTTCCTTGCCAGTTGTAAAAAATGCATATGTTGCAATAGGTGATATTTTCCTTTTTCTTTTTAAATAGTACATTGATAATTATAATTATTAAATAACAATACTTAATAGTCAATTATTAAATAATTAATAAAATTATTAATAATTGATTTTTACTATCTAATAATAATTAATTTGAAAACATGCAATAACTAATATTAATAATAAAGTAATAATTCGAAATTAAAAACGATTATTTAAAATTTTAGAATCACTAATAAGTAGTGATAACTAATAATTAAGAAGTAATATTAGTTAATTAAAATGTAATATTTAATATTTTAACAAAAAATTTCGAGCTACTTTTATATAATGTTTTAATATAATTTTTAAAGAAAAATATAGAAAAGGAAAATCATAAATTAATCAGTAGTTATTATATATCATTTAACTTACCATATTAAATGGCTTTCAAAATGATATATCCTAAAAATAGTATTTAATTACGTTATCATATTAAACTACTTTCAAACAATTTCACCAAATCTTAAATTTTTTGCGCCATTGCTGAAAGTTCTGGCTCCAACGCTAAAAAATGTCTGCACACACCTATTCAAATTTAAAACTTTCATCTGCCATTGTTAAAAAAATTTGGCTCCAATGTGATAACCCAAATTTTATAGCCCTAAAACAATCTTATTTTAGCAATAAATTTATTTCATATAATTGTGAGTGGTTAAAAATAGTAGAAAAAATATACATGTTAGTTTGTATGTTTTGTTTAACTTGTAGAAATTTGCTTAAGTATTATAAAAGTTGGTTTAAAGTGTTATACGCCAAATGTAAACCTAGGGGCAGAATAGGTAATTGGCAAATAATAAAACCTAGCTGTATTGCCATGAAAACAATCGGCAGACCTCATTTCATTTATCTCATTCACTACGAAATGGAAAATTTAAAAATGGCTGAACCCTAGGAAAACCGAATTAGGGAAAATCAATAAAAATCGATCATCTCACATCGAAACAAAGATGGATTCGTGATGGAGCTGTACTCGAGAGAGGGAGCAGCGAGGCTAGGAGAATCTCGAGGCCAAATCACAGATTCGAAGGAATGAAATCGAGATCTGGAAGCACGCAAGTTAGGTGAGTGTATTTCCTTTTTTCCTTAGCAGTAAGTCCTTTATAGGCAGCTATTTAATCATTCGTTCTACTGTAGGATCACTGTAAATAAATATGAATGTTCGTTATGTGATTCAAACGTTATTTGGATGATTTGTGTTGACGGATGCTATATTAGTTCGAATAACATGCTGTATAGCTAGTGATTGAATAAATCCATGGTGAAGCAGAAAAGGAGGTTTTATGAACTGATTGGGTTTTATAAAATGATTTGCATAAGATTATATTACCCAACCCTATAATTTGCATAACTATGTTTGTGTGAAGTATGCTACATATGTATTATAACAATACTGGTTGGAGCATACTCAATTTATGAACCGGAGGGCAATGAATTAAGGAGGCTCTATAATAAAGTGATATTATTAGTTCAGTAAGATTCTTAAAGGGCCACTATGACCTATGTTATGGAATGCCAGATTAGTTGAATGGCATGATAAGTCAGATTAAACTAAATTTCTTAGTCCTGCTGCTATACAGTGATTATTGATTTCATTGTTGCTGGTGTGATATATTCGACTATATGTTTGAAATATTTTGTTATGCATGGTTTATTTGATTTATTGGATGATATACGTGTACATGGTGACATGTGCACATATTTGATGTATGGCTGGTGTTAGTGATTCATTTTAGATGTGTTTATATAAAATCTGAAATTGAATGGATATATATACACACACACATCCTGATTGATATGTAGATAAACTTGCTGCTCATAATTGGTGGTTGAATATATATTGGTTAAATCACCAAACAACATTTACTGTGTTGATGACCTGACATGTATGTGTCCACCCATTTAAGTATATAAGATAAGTATGCTATGAATAGTGCATACCACTTTCTGGAGCTAACTAGTCTGATTTATACCCTGCATTGTAGCTTAGGATCAGTCGCCTGCTTGATCAAAACAATGTTTAAGGTGTTTTGCTGATTTGGAAATGGTTCGAAAAGTGATTCAAAAGTGGATGCATTAGTTGGCGTACTATAACCAGTTATTTATATGCCTTTGTTCAGATAGTTTAGTGTGTATATGCATATTATATAGAGAACGTATGACCAGTTACCCCTTTGCTTGGACCGTCAATGATTTGTGTAATATTTGATGACACACAAACAGTTCTATACATATGTTTATGCGGTTTTGATCAAATATGGAGTTACTTAAACTGTATAACACACAAGAAAATTGTACATAGAGCACTACACATTATTCAAAACCTATCTTTACATGCTAGTTTGTATATGTTTATACCCAGTATCAAATTGTTGGTTGACTTGCCTAATATAACCATAGGCAGTGAATACATGAACTGTTATCAAATTGTTTAGACATTATAATATGTGAACACATAATTTTTGGCATATAGGTTAGATAGTTTTATATGCTTTTTGATGGACTTAGTTGAATTGTAAACCATATTTCAACAGTACGCTATGAAATACACTCATACCAGACGTGTTACGTCTGACCCTGTTGACTGCCCATGCAATCTCCTGGGGTGTCTCATTCCAACGAGACAGTCTAGAGAGTTTGTTTTACAGGTATGGGAGCACTTTCAACTGAATTGATGGATTAAAGAAATAGGTTGTTAAATGCTTTCAAATTGTTTGGTAGAGGCAGTCTGAATGCATAAAAGATTATAGTCTGTTAAACTGTAACTTGGTATATTTTTGGTCATATAAATTAAGAATGGGGCTTGTATTTGTTTAATAATAACATTGTATGTTCTTCAGTTATTGTTATTAGCTTATGTAAATTCATGAGAGCTTTCAGTGTAAAACAAAATGAATGATTTGTATTCTGTGAAGTTGAATTGAGACATTCATTAGTTTACATCCTTGCTGGAAGATATCAGGCCATGCCATGTAAAGTCAATGTGTGGTATTGGTGAATGTTTTCGACTTCACAGTATTACATTGTGTTATATGCATATATATATATATATATATATATATATATATATATATATATATGTATGTATGTATGTATATATATATATATGTATGTATGTATATGGTTTTGCTGATTTGAAGATGCACTTTTAAACGTTGCATCTGTCAAGTTAAAAATGTATATTATTATAGTGTTGCAAGCTTATTCATAGGTTTAAGGATATTTTATGTATACAAATTTAATGATAAACCTTTGTTTTGTAATTGTTAGAAAGCCATGATTGTTTGTTTATATTGTTTTAGTAGCTGGTGCGATCTAAATTGTGTCTCTGTTATACCCAACGTAAGTATATAAGCATCCCTAAGTTTATATCCATTTGAAAAGAAACATTCATACTGCGACAAGTTGAAATGATCAGTATGAAAGGTAAGTGATTTCATGAAGTAGAAATACAGTAGTTTATTTGGTTCATATTTATTCGCATGACTCTATGTATAATGTACAAGTTTTATACTTAAATATATAGAGTGTTAACTGTCGATAGTTGTACATATTTTCATATAGAGTGTTGGAAAGTTTTACTAATACAAATTATCTGAATGATGCTGGTGCTACTGCAGGTTGGCACAAAAAGTTTGTCTGATGAAGAAAATCAAAACTACAAGTTTGGATAAGACATTGGGACCTTGGGACATAGTTATAAGTTTTGAGTATGTGGACTAAACTATTTTCATACGTATTTTTTTGTGTTATCGATGTATATATATTGGAATGGTTATGTTTTTTTTGTAAAGTTTAGCTGGTGATGTGCATGACTAATGTAGGTTGTTTTGTTGGATATGTATGTATTGTGTTTTGTCTATGTAAAAAGTCAGCGTATTATGTAAAAAAATGGTGAGAGTTTGAAGAAAATTAATATACTGTTTTGGTTTATGTTTTAAGTTTGTTTGATATTTTTAGTTTAGTAGATAATATCTTCTGAAATGAATTTTATTAGTAATACGTATATAATTTGTGGATATACTACAATTGTAAAAATAATACTCGTAATAAAATATATCACAACCGTTATAAACAGTTGTAAAAATTATAACAACAACAGTGCATAATAGTTGTAATAAAGTTTATTACAACGGTGTAAACCAGTTGTAAAATACACATTTCACAACGGTGCCGCAACGGTGCAGAAAAGTTGTAAAAGATTTCAGTCTATTACAACTTCTTAATAGACGACGGTTGCCCCACCGTTGTAAAAAGTCTATTACAACTGTTTTCCACCGTTGTAATATGGTCATTTTGTTTTAGTGGTAGTAACCCACATAGATGTATCATGGTACCCTGAACTAGGCAGGGTGGGGCTCGATTACTGGGCAAATTATAAGTGGTCAAAGACAGCGGCACGGGGTACGTCAGTGTAGGTTCCGACGGTTTACAGGCATGCACATACTCCGGAGTGGGAAAAAGCAGGCATTGGGTACTAGTAGTTATACATTGTGCATCTTGAATCGTGTCTGGTCGCTATCATAAGGATTGATACATTATGGTGGGACCAACACAGGGTATCTACACGCAAGAGAGGGCCGATTGACATAGACACAAGAGAAACTAATACAAGTAGGGAGTCGATCGATAGGGTAGTAAGGGTACATCTAACATGTTCATGGCAATTAGGAAGATTGAGGTGGAATCCTCATAATAGACGTACACCTGAAGGCTACCACAATTGCGAGGATTGGGATCACGTTATCATTTTATACAGATTACTAGTTGGGACACTAGTTAGGTGGTACAGAGATAGATATAGAAATCAGAATAACAAAGTAGCAGCGAAGCAGAGAAAGATTAGAAGCGCATTCAGTTTATCTTGCCTTATCATACCTTATGCTTATCCTATGTTTTCTTGTTATCCCTGTTATCACGGTATTGTCTTATATTCAGTTTATTCATGTCATAATGCTTTTGCTTGTTTATATGCTGAAAGTCACTGGACTTACCAGACTCATGTCTGACCTAGTTTTGTTTCGCCTCTTTTCTTCCATTCCCCCCTCCAGGTTTACATGGAGGAAATGTTATCACTTAGCTCAGTTTTCTTTCCAAGCTCGAAGATACTCGATGTATTTCTTTGGACTCTCTCTTCCACTAATATGGCTGGTTCACACTTTATTGGGAATATCATTGTTATTTTTATGCTTATTTTATACTTGGAAGTTTTTTGAATTAAGACACAATTTCTATGTATTACTTTTAAGAATGATTGAGACAATTGTTGTAAAAGCTTGACTGAATTAAGTTGTTTATAAAATGACTTTATTTTCCGCTGCTTTATTTGTTTGTCTTGTAATTTATCTGCATCTTTTACCTAAAATGCTCCACCAAAGTTAAGGCATTCTCTTTGGTGAGTGACCTTAACGAAGGTGGGGTATTTCAATATGCAACAACCCATTCAACCTCTGGGTGTCCCTAATAGGACGAGTGTTGTCTCATTAGGTTTTTCAACAGATACTACCCACATAATCCAAATTTTAAGTGTGAAAAATATTTACAAATGCAAGATTCGAAAATATTTACAAGATGAATGTATGTTTCTGAAAGAATATTTACAAATGGGTAATTTACTTTTAAATTTGAAGTGAATGACAAGTTTGGGTCATCACTATGGAATTTAAGTTCGTTACTAATCAAAACTTCAAATAAAAGTCAGGTTATCATTACAAACTCCTCCTGTTTGGCCAGTTATTTTGGTAGAAACATAATGAAAATATGGAATGAATTCTATAATCGATATCAATAATCGTAGGATGGCATCTTTATTTCCTTTTGGTTAACAAGTTAGGTCAAATTACTAAAGAAGGTGCTTGGATTTCAAGTGCTAACTCTCTCTTTATTTTGAAAAATATTTACACATATTATTTTCAAACAATTAACTGAAAAGACCAAGGTATAACACCCCTACACTGCATTACGACTTACGTAAGGGTTGAGACAGAGCTTGACAGATTATGCAAATCGATGCTGACTTTGTCAACAACATGTCACTAATCCTTAGGTGTCCAACTCACGAAATGAGACCAAGATATACCACCAATGCACTGCATTACGGCTTACGTGAAAGTTAGGACAGAGCTTGGCGTGTTTACCTTGATTCTGTCTCTTGTGCCTTACCTATCAACATTTCTCTGGACTGAGGAGTCCAGCTTTGGTGATTCATCCTTTGAGAGCTGGAGATTTATCTGTTATCTATTTGCTATTGCTATCTTGATGATTATGTTATTCTATTTCTGGCTTTTTTTCATATACGAGGCATTTGCGTATCTGAGATTTTCTATTGTATTGATTTATGACTTTGATATTATGTATTTTAATTTTCTTTCGGATTTATGATTAGTGGTTTCATGAACTACTAAGTTATTTAAAAAAAGTACATCAAATATATAAAAGAAAAACTATAATGAAATATCAATAAGTAAACTATTATAATTTAAATTAAACCTCTATGGTAGATTTTTCATTTGAATAGCTTTGTTAGGTGATAGAGTTACTGTAAAAGTATGAACGATAGGTAAATATCACACTTCTAGACCAAATATTCTTCTTACTTAGAAATTTCGAACGTTATGTATATTTATTCATCATTACAAATTAAAGGGAATGGAGGGGGGATCTGGGTTGGAGCCTGATAAAGATTGGACTGGGAGAGCTTTAATAGGAAATTTCTTATTTCTATAAGGATACAAGGTAGGAATGTATGAGAAGGGGGATAGATTCCATTACTTTCAACATGTACTCATAATAAAAAAGAATGAATGAACACATGATACCAATGTAGATTTTTGATTTTTTTTGTGAAAATGAATAGTCTTAGAACCTTATGGTGAAGTAGGCATTAAAACTTTTTTATCCGTATGATTTTATAAAGCGGATATATGGAAAATGTTCAACTTTTTATAAAATCAAAAATGAAAAGCCACAACAAGTTGAATTCGACTATCATAATATATAATATAAATTAGTTTTAGCCTATAGTTTTTTTTTAGTTTTAGCCTATAGTTCATAAATTATTGAAGATAAATTAAAAAATGTTAACACAAATGTTTGAAATGTAAACTAAGTTAGTGGCGAAAGAAAACGAAAGGAAGTGAAGAATGTGAGAGCTGATCATAGATTTTTAGAGAATTAGGCATATATTAGAAGTCATAAAGAATTAGATAAATAGATTAGTAAAAATTATAGTAAGTTAACAAAGATTTTCTTCGGTAAGATGGATGATTTGCACGTAAAAATGGGGAATATGATTGAAGATTGTGTCATTAAGTAGAAAGAAAATGGTGCATTTTGAAACTGGTGGATACTTTTCTATGTTTTAACTAAAAGTGAATGAGAAGAATAGAAATGAAATCATATGTAGAAGAAAATAGATGGTGCTGTGGAATTAGAATCGAAATGAATAACTATTACAGTGAACTTAATTAACATGAGTTAGAGGAGGTAAATGAAAATAAATATTGAAACTAATAGAAGATTAGTATATGATATGAGATTGAATGCCATAATAGAATTCAAATGGTCAGTTAGTGAGATATATAATAGAATATATATATTTATATTAGGTTGACAAATAAAATGGATTAGAAGAGATGAACATGCTTAAAACGATGAAGGATAATTATACTAAATTTTGGAAAAACCCAAAAAGGATGCGTTTGAAAGTGGAATTAACTGCAATTTATTATTTTAAGGTTGAAACAAAGAGTAACTTTTTTAATGGTGGCTAGATTGTAAAATGCCATTCAAAAAGTTGTGAGCGAAGGATTTGAACTAAGGACTATAGAAGTGAAAATTTCCAGGATTGTTAAAAGGGGGAAGTACTTCAAATGACGAATAGTAAAGAATTAGAAAATAAAATAACTACACTAAGAAAAGAAGTTAACATCATATGGATCACCAGCAATGAAAAATAAGATACAACCGATATTTGCCATCAAAATTCAGAATTGCAAAATCAAAGAATAAAATCATACCGTGGACATCACGGTTCATATGCTAGCTCAAACACCAAATTGTGACACTTATGGATCAGATTCTACGGAAAAATTCAAGAAAAAAAGAATTCATGCAGTTCAAACTCATCGTATTCAATTCGAAGCTGCAGATTTCAAGTTTCAAAAAACAAATCCACAAAACTGGACTCGATTAAATCCGAATTATTCAGAAATCAATTTGACAAGAAAGCAAAAAGGGATTTCAAAACCTACTCTAGTTATCAGTAATCGAAGGCAATCGGTATTTGATCTCAAAGCTCTCAAAAAACTTGATGAAGTCAGATCTTAAGAGAAAGCCCAAGGTTTGAATTGATTTAATTGCGAGAGGGACGGTGTTTTGGTTGGTTGACAATCAAAGCTTCGGTGAACGTCTGTAATTTGAATCTAATTAACGACGAAGTGGAAATCGAGGTTAAATGCTGAATTTTTCCTAAACCCTAACGGCCGTTAATAATCTCCCTTAACAAGAAGAAATAAAAGTGAAAGGGTAATGGCCTAAAGAAGATATAAAGGCTATTGCGGGTGGGCCGATTCCAACTCACTCAGAAAGTGCAACTCGTTCAAATGACACAGTGGAGCGCAAGTAAATCATCTCCTCGAAATTAATGACGACCTATCGAAAAAGCAACAGAACCTGTATGATTCGAAGCCCATATTTTATTTCAATAATAATGGCTTGGAGGGGTAAATGTTAACGTCACTAAATGTGGTTCGAAAAGTGGTGCATTGAGTCGATATGAGATGGGTCGTGTAACACCCCCGTCCATTAATGTCACTCTCAAAGGGAATGCATTAACTTCCATGGAGTATTACTGGTGTATAGAACAGAATATAATAAGACAGAAACATATATTGGTACTTGAAAAAAAAATTAAAATAACTTTTATTGCAGGGGAGAAATAGTTTGCTTACTGCAACATCATAAACCAACATTAAAACCAAGTACACTTAATATCCATCTTGACAAATTGTTATCTGAGTACATAAAGTAAAAAAGCATAACCCCAACATAAGTAGCCATAAAAGAGATGAGCTAAACTTTACTTTCAGCAATCCAAGCACTTCTAAAGAGAGAGAAAGATCGAAATCAAGCTCCACTAGCACTAGTCCCACCCTGAGAACCTTTGGGGGGGGGGGGAGGAAGAAAAGAGGAGAAAACAAAGGGGATCAAACATAAAATCTGGCGAGTACAATAACTTTAACAATATAATTATTAAAGTAATTAAGATAAGGCATAAACTGGTAAAACAAGGAATGACTGTGAAACAAGTGGGCAAGGCAAAACGAAAAAGAGGAATATTCTGGCGTTAATCTCTCTCCGAATCACTATAGGATAATTACTACACTCCACCACTACTAGTCACCCTAAAAGTTGATCCCGCCTATTGAACATAATAATCATAAATGGTAGTCTCGTGTACCCCTAGCTGTCTTCATAGGTGTCGCCTGTCCCTATCTCCACTAGTTGTACCCACTACCCCCATGCGATCGGCTCCCTAACTCGTAGATACCCGTGCTGGTCCCACAGTGGGGGGTATCACTCCCCAAAGTGGCAATCCGATACCACTAAAGATGCACGGTTTATATCTACACGATGCAACAACGTCTTACCAACCAGCCCGGGCCCACGCACGCACATGACCCCATTGGACTTGCGTTGCCACCGTTAACCCGTTTTGATCTCTTACAATTAAACCTAGTAAGCGTGTCCTGTCCTCGATCTAACTCGAGCTCACAAAGATACTTAATGGGTTACTAGTTTGAAATGGGTCCCCCATGCTTGACACAAGATTTCCACTTATGCTTGGTCCCCACTGGAATTTTCCACTTAACCCCTTCTTATTTAAGTCTTCTTACATGTTTCAATTTGGTTAAGTGTTTCTAATCGTATTTCACATGTCACTCACTTAACCCCCATGTCCCACCACATGTTTATCTTGGTTAAGTGTTACTTAATTCATTATAACCGTAACCTTGTAAGACCTCTCACATTAGACTCCCGTTTGCGGTTGCTGGATTTGCTGGGTGGGTTCGGGCCGTCCTATACCGCAAACGTGTCTAACCTCGTGTCTTTACAATTATTACGCATTTAATTTATGCCTTCGATCTCTCACGTTAGACTACCGTTTGTGGTTGCGGGATTTCCCAGGCGGGTCCGGGCAGTCTTACACCACAAACGAGTCTGACCTCGTGTCTTAGGCATTTAGTTTTACAAATTATTTCACCCCAATATGAATTAATTATCCCTATTCAAATTTTCAATAATTTCCATATTAATTATGTCCATAATTGTCACCTAAATTATGTCCATACTTTTTAGGTATATAAATTATACCAATTAATGTCTCAATTTAATTATGTGCCTTTTAAGTTATTTTTATGTCAATTCACAGTTTGCATAATTAATATTTCCCTTTGTCCCCACGCTATTCGTATGTTCTAATATGAGATGTGTTAGACTCGCAAATAGTCTAACTTATAAAAAGAAAAGAAACATCACAACTTGCATAACACATAAAATAGATCTAACATGCAAATAGGAATTATAACATAAATTTGCATAGCCAATAACTAGCATAGGCATATAGAACATACACTTGCATAAACTACCATGGATCTAAATATAGATCTAAAACATGAAGTTGTGAACTTGCATATATGAATTATGGGTCTCACCTAAACTTGCATATGTGAATATAATTTTCACCTAAAAATGTGAATATAGTTTTCACCTAAACTTGCATATGGATTCCCACACCTTGCATATGAATTTATGACATGTTTTTGCATATAAACTAGCATATGTATATACTTGATTCACATATAAACTTTTGTACAATTCTCATATAGACTTGCATAAGATTCAAATTCAAACTAACATACAATTTAACATCCCAAACTTGCATAAAATTCACATACGAATTAGCGTATGATTTAACATCCCAAACTTGCATAAGATTCACATACGAATTAACATATGTAAAAGTGGACTTGCATAAGATTCACATACAAACTAGTATATGATTTAACATCCCAAACATGCATAAGGTTTCACATACGAACTAGCATATGATTTACAACCCAAACTTGCATAAAATGAATCAAGTTAAACATGTATAATTGGACATAGAAAATGGATCTAACAACATAAGATAACAAAATTAAACAACATCACGTGATTCAACAGACATGTTCTCATAATCCAATTATAACTCATCATAATTAATTTATTAATTATATTGTGAAAGAAATTGTACTCACAAAGATAGGTTAGAGAAGAGAATGATTTGTTCGTCTTTTGAATTAGAATTCTGACTTGCTAATCCCTAAGCTTTAGGAAGGAGAACTATCCTAGCAGCAGCATGGTGGCCAAGAGACAAATTTTGTTTAGGTTTAAGGTTTGAGTCTAGGCACTCTTTTATAGAAGTTTAAATCAACCTAATCCGTTGGATTATCATAGTTGCCATCCCAACAATCTAGGCTAGATAGAGTTATCTAGAACAGCCACATCATCCCTAATGACTCAGCAAAGAGTCAGAAATTGCCACATTTCAGATCCGCCTGGGGAAGGGGGTAGGTCGACCCCCTGGTCAACCTGTATGGGGGAGGTCGACCCCTTGGTCGACCTGGCCCTTGGGTGAGGTAATTCCCGCCCAGCCTCTTCCCTGTTTGAATTTGAATTTCGAATTTATTATTCTGAACTGTTTTTAATTTATATAAAATTGCGGAAACTTCCGAGGGCCATAATTTCCTCATACGAAGTCTGATTTACGAAAACTTGGACTCTATTCGTAGCAGAATTCCGAGATGAACACAATGGATTAACCCATTTCCCTTAATTCTCACTTTAATAATTAAGTGTTCTTAGGATTTTTAATTTTAATATTCACAGAAAGTTCAGGGTGTTACATTCTCCCCTCCTTAAAGGATTTCGCCCACAAAATCTACAAGTTAAGGAGAATGTATATCCGAACATCCAATCGTCCATCTACTCAACCATCAAACACAAGCATCCATTGTCCTTACAAGATTTCTAATGCCGTATGAACATATGTAAAAAGTGTGTGTATATGTTCCTTATCTAATGCAAAATCAGGCGGTCCACTGAGTCAGTTGACCTCCTTAATGCAAATCATGATGGTTCCATGCGTCCATTATGCATGCAAAAGAATCCTAATGATATATATTACTTCTACATGTGTGCGCAACCATTCATTAGAATGCAGCATCCATATGATAACAAAACCATTATACATTCATTAATTTAAATATGCACACACATTTATATGCAATATGAAAGTGAATATGCCGATCTAGTGCCTAAAGTGTGTGTACATGCATCCACGAGCAACCACTAGAAACCACTTGCAACCACTTGCAGCAATCAATCATAACATGTTTCGAATACATGTTTACATCCATTGGGTTCTACCTAAGGATAAAGAGTAGGACTGAGGAGATATACTTAAAAGATAGTTATAAGCATGAATAAGCTTATGGAAAAAGAGATCAAGGAGGTGCCCTCAAAAAGTAAAGGGTAGGCTGCGTGTATTTTCCTCTCAGTTTCCCAAGTCGCGTCTTCCTCAACGTCACTCCATTGAACTTTAACAAGCTTGACTTCTCAGTTGCGTAGCTTTTTGACTTCTGTACCCAAGATCCGAATTGGAACTCTTCTCACCGTCGCTTCTCGTTCCACTTCTACTTCCTCCAGTATACTTGGCTCCACCACTTCTGCAAATTCATGTAAGCACTTTCGTAGTTGAGAAACATGAAAAATATTGTGAACACCAGCTAGTCTCTCGAGTAGCCTAATCTGTAAGCCATCATCCCAATCCTTTCAATGATAGGAAATGGTCCTACAAATCTTGGTGCTAGCTTTCCTATGGACCCAAAGCGAATGACATTCCTCAAAGGAGATACTTTAAGGAACACCCTGTCTCTAACCTCAAACTCAACGTCGGTCCTTCTTTTGTTTACGTAGAACTTCTGTCTATCTTTTGCAGCCTTCATCCATCTTCTTATCAATTCCACCTTTTCTGAGGTCTCTTTAATCATGTCTGGCCCAAGTACGAGCTTGTCTATAGACTCCCACCAACAAGTTGGTGATCGGCATGGTCTTCCATATAAATCCTCAAAGGGCGCCATGCCTATGGTCACTTGGTAGCTATTGTTATAGGAAAATTCCACCAAAGGAAGGTGATCATCCCATGTCCCTCCAAAGTCAAGAATGCGCAATCTCAAGAGATCTTCCAATGCTTTGTTCACCCTTTCCGTCTGACCATCGGTTTGGGGGTGATAGGTCGTGCTTAAGCATAATTGTGTGCCTACAGCCTCTTGCAAACTCTTCCAAAACTCGCTAGTAAAGGTTGAATCTCGATCACTCACTATGCTGGAGGGTATCCCATGGAGACGAACTATCTCTTTAAGATAAATGGATGCTAGGGACGAGGCAGTCCTTCCACTCTTAACGGGTATAAAGTGAGCGCTTTTAGTGAGCCTGTCCACCATTACCCAAATACTAGTATTGCCCCTTCTTAACCTAGGCAACCCATCATCAAAGTCCATCAAAATGCTATCCCACTTCCACTGTGGGACCTCTAGAGGCTGAAGCAGACCACCAGGCTTCTTCTGCTCCGCTTTGACTTGCTGACATATCAAACACTTAGCGACGAACTCAGCTACATCACTCTTCATGCCATTCCAAAAGAAAACCCTTTTCATATCCTTATACATCTTGTCTCCGCCTGGGTGTATGGTCAGCTTAGAATGGTGTGCTTCTTCGAGAACTGTCTTCACTAAATCCCTTACATGTGGGACGCATAACCTTCCATCCCGTCTCAACCAACCCTTATCATCGATGGAGTTTCTAGTGAGGTGACTAGAAGTCTCACCCCTAACTAGCTTATTCATCATGTCAACTAGCTGAGGGTCTTCTCGTTGCGCGGTTCCTATTGGGTCCAGAAGAGTAGGCCGCATCTCTAGCGATGCTAACAGACCAGGAACAATTTCAAAGGAGGGTATAAAGTTAAAGTTTGCTATATACTCCAAGCTTTGCCTTTCTACAAAGAGAGACTCAAGGTCAGCTTCTTCCTACTTAAGGCGTCTGCTACCACATTACCCTTACCAGGGGTATAGGAGATCTCGAAATCGTAGGATGCCAAGAACGCCATCCACCTTTGTTGCCTCAAGTTAAGATCTTTCTGCGAGAAAAGGTACTTCAATGATTTATGGTCAGTATACAATTCAAACTTCTCACCGAGGAGATAATGGTGCCAAGACTTAAGCGCAAAGACGATGGAAGCCAATGCTAGATCGTGGGTTGGGTAGTTTTTCTCATGAACTTTCAACTGTCTGCCTCCATAAGCTACTACCTTCCCTTCTTGCATCAAGACAGCACCTAGTCCCGTACCACATGCATCCGTGTATACGGTAAACATCTTGCTCCCATCCGGCAATGTCAGAACTGGGGTTGTTGTTAGAGCCCTTTCCAAATGTTAGAAAGCAATATCACAATCCAAATCCGAAGCGAAAGTTAGGTTCTTCTTCGTTAATCTTGTGAGTAGGGCTTAGATTTTTGCAAAGTCTCTTTAATGAATTTTCGGCAAAAGCCCGCTAGCCCGAGGAAGCTTCGGACTTCGGTTGCATTCCGTGGAACCTTCCAATCTTGCACCGCAACTACTTTTGCGGGGTCCACAGTTAACCCTTCTTTGGACACCACATGTCCAAGAAACCTCACTTCTTCTCTCCAAAAATGGATTTTAGAGAATTTGGCTTTTAGCTGATGTGCATGAAGAGTATCCATGACTTCTCTTAAATGCAAAGCATACTCTTCTACATTCTTCGAGAAAATCAAATTGTCGTCTACGAAGACCACCATGAACTTATAAAGCAATTCTCTAAACACCCTGCTCATCAAGTCAACGAAGTAAGCCGATGCGTTTGTCAAGCCGAAAGGCATGACAAGCCATTCGAAGAAACCATCCGGGGTTCTGAACGCAGTCTTATCAATGCTGTCTTCAGCCACTCTTAGCTGATGGAACCCGGTAGCCAATTCTAGTTGGGAGAAAACCGGCGCACCTACAAGCTGATCAAACAAGTCGTCTATTCTTGGAAGTGGGTGCCTATTTTTCTTGGTCATCTTGTTTAGGTCCCTATAATCAACGCATAGGCAAAGTGAACCATCCGCTTTGGTTGCAAATACTACTGGGGCACCCCATTCAAAAATACTCATCCTTATAAACCCCTTTTCGGGCAGCTCTTTGACTTGATTACTGAGCTCTTTTCTCTCCCTTGGAGCCAAGTGTCTAACGGGTAGAGCTACGGGTTTTGCATTATGAATTAGGTATATGCGGAAGTCTATCTTCCGCTTCGGAGGTAAGCCCTTTACCTATTTAAATACATTTGGGTATTCATGGACTACTCTAACAGACTGCAAGTTTTCAACAGACGCATCAAGAGAATCTAGGTAACTAAGAATAACAGAATGTATGGGATTACAAGAGATTTCGAGAGTGTTGCCGAGGCGAGTCATATGTCTAACCACTCTCTTTTCACAATCGAGGATGGCACCATTACTGAATAACCAATCCATGCCTAGAATCAATCCATAGCCTGTGAAGCCAAGAACGAAGGCGTTGCATTCAAACTCAACGCTCAAGATATACATTCTCAAATCCCGACAAATCATTGAAAGATGAGCCGAGCCACCAATAGGATTTGAGACTACTATGGGATACGTAACTAGACTAGTATTTAAGTGTAGTGTTTCAACTAACGAAGCAGACACAAACGAGTGTGAAGCGCCAGAATCAAACAAAGTATGAACAGGATGATCAATCAAAAAAGCCAAACTTTCAACAGAAATGTTTCTACCTCTCTCCTGTCCTGGTGCCATGAGAGCATGAACTTGCCCTCTTTCCTTCCCTGGTGCTATGAGAGCCTGAACCTGCCCTCCAGAAGTAGACCCAGTCCACTGCCCTTGTCCTTGTCTTCTCGGACAGTCTTTGATCAGATGTCCTGCCTCACCACTGATGAAGCATCCGGTCTTCTTCTTCTTACTCAGATGGCCTGGTGTTCCACAATTAAAGCATCTTTACTTTCCTTCGCTATTGTTGTCCTTACTACCTTTCTTAGGTTGCTGCTGTGACTTATTTTGATTCCCTTTCTTTTCTGGCGCCTTATTAGCAATAGCGCCTTTCTCCTCTTCATGCATAAGCTCCATGTTAACCAGTTTCTCAAAGGTAGCCCCCATTGGAATGTGGGTCATAGCTAACCCATGTAGCGGCTCATTCAAACCTTTAACGAATCTCAGGACCTTCTTTTCAGGTGTGTTCACGAAGTCTAAGCCAAATCTCGCCAACTGATTGAACTTGTTGACGCACTCCTTTACTGATAAATTCCCCTGCTTCAATGCCAAGTACCTTTCCATGTATAAATTCACTTCTGCTCATGAGAGAAATTTCATCTCGAACCTATGTCTGAAATCCATCCATGTCTCCACTAGACGCTCTCCATTCGTGACCTCCAACCAAAACGAGGCTTCTTCCTTCATTAACCAAGCAGCCAATTGGACCTTCCTTCCATCTTTTATCTCGAAGGTACCAAACAAATCTTCTGCCTCCTTAAGCCATTGTCGAGCTTCAACTAACGTCTCTGATCCGTGAAAAGGTTTTCCGCCCATTGCTCGAAAGTCTTTGCATATCTTTAAAAAAGTATCAACACGGGGAGGGGGAGGAGCGGCTGCAGCTGGGGGAGGAGGGATGTCTGCTGGGCCTGTGGCGGTGGCCCTAGCCTCCAGATACCTTCTGAACCAGGTTGGTATCGGTATTCCCTCGGGTATCTCGGGTAACCCAGACATGTTGAAAAGAAAATGAAGAGATTTAAAATGGAGAATTCGAAAGAAAGATATATGGCTCTTGGGGTTATGTTTTTAAAATAAATTTTCTTCTTGAAAATACTCTCCTTAAAACATACTTTTGAAAGTATTTCTTTATAAAACGCTTTTGAAAAACAGTTTTTTCAAAATCTCTTATCTGTACTGTTAACCTTCAACTCTGATACCACGTGTAACACCCCACGTCCATTATTGTCACTCTCAAAGGGAGTGCATTAACTTCCATGGAGTATTATTGGTGTATAAAACAGAATATAACAAGACAGATACATATATTGGTACTTGAAAAAAAAATTAAAACAACTTTTATTGCAGCGGAGAAATAGTTTGATTGTAACAACATCATAAACCAACAGTAAAACCAAGTACACTTAATATCCATCTTGACAAATTGTTTTCTGAGTACATAAAGTAAAAAAGCATAACTCCAACATAAGTAGCCATAAAAGAGATAAGATGAACTTTACATTCAGCAATCCAAGAACTTCCACAGAGAGAGAAAGATCCAAATCAAGCTCCACTAGCACTAGTCCCACTCTGAGAAACTTGGGGGGGGGGGGGGGAGGAAGAAAAGAGGTGAAAACAAAGGGGATCAGACATAAAGTCTGGCGAGTACAATAACTTTAACAATATAATTATTAAAGTAATTAAGATAAGGCATAAACTGGTAAAACAAGGAATGACTGTGAAACAAGTGGGCAAGGCAAAACGAACAAGCAGAATATTTTGGCATTAATCTCGCTCCTAATCACTATAGAATAATTACTATACTGCACCACTACTAGTCACCCTAAAAGTTGATCTTGCCTACTGAACATAATAGTCATAAATGGTAGTCTCGTGTACCCCTAGTTGTCTTCATAGGTGCCGCTGCCCCTATCTCCACTAGCTGTACCCACTACCCCCATGCGATCAACACCCTAACTCGTAGATACCCGTGCTGGTCCCACAATGGGGTGTATCACTCCCCAAAGTAGCAACCCGATACCACTAAGGATGCACAACTTATATCTACACGATGCAACAACGTCTTACCTATCAGCCCGGGCCCGCGCACGCACATGACCCCTTTGGACATGCATTGCCACCGTTAACCCGTTTTGACCTCTTACAATCAAACCCAGTAAGTTTGTCCCGTCCTCGAGCTCACAAAGACACTTAATGGGTTACTGGTTTGAAATGGGTCCCCCATACTTGACACAAGCTTTCCACCTATGCTTGGTTCCCACTGGAATTTTCCACTTAACCCCTTCTTATTTATGTCTTCTTACATGTTTCAATTTGGTTAAGTGTTTCTAATCGTATTTCACATGTCACCCATGTCACCCACTTAACCCCCATGTCACACCACATGTTTATCTTGGTTAATTGTTACTTAATTCATTATAACCGTAACCTTGTAAGACCTCCCACATTAGACTCCCGTTTGCGGTTGTTGGATTTGCAGGGCGAGTCCGAGCAGTCTTATACCGCAAATGTGTCTAACCTCGTGTCTTTACAATTGTTACGCATTTAATTTATGCCTTCGACCTCTCACATTAGACTTCTGTTTGTGGTTGCTGGATTTGCCGGGTGGGTCCGGGCAGTCTTACACCAAAAACGAGTCTAACCTCGTGTCTTAGGCGTTTATTTTTACAAATTATTTCACCCCAACATGAATTAATTATCCCTATTCAAGTTTTCAATAATTTCCAACTTAATTATGTCCATAATTGTCACCTAAATTATGTCCATGCTTTTTAGGTATATAAATTATACCAATTATCGTCTCTATTTAATTATATGCCTTTAAAGTTATTTTTATGTCAATTCATAATTTGCATCATTAATATTTCACTTTGTCCCCACGTTATTCGTACGTTCTAATATGAGATATGTTAGACTCGCAAATAGTCTAACTTATAAATAGAAAAGAAACATCACAACTTGCATAACACATAAAATAGATCTAACTTGCAAATATGAATTATAACATAAATTTGCATAGCTAATAACTAGCATAGGCATATAGAACATAAACTTGCATAAACTACCATAGATCTAAATATAGATCTAAAACTTGAAGTTGTGAACTTGCATATATGAATTATGGGTCTCACCTAAACTTGCATATGTGAATATAATTTTCACCTAAAAGTATGAATATAGTTTTTCACCTAAACTTGCATATGGATTCCTACAACTTGCATGTGAATTTATCACATATTTTTGCATATAAACTAGCATATGTATATGCTTGATTCGCATATAAACTTGTGTACAATTCACATATAGACTTGCATAAGATTCGTATTCAAACTAACATACAATTTAACATCCCAAACTTGCATAAAATTCACATACGAATTAGCATATGATTTAACATCCCAAACTTGCATAAGATTCACATACGAATTAACATATTTAAAAACGGACTTGCATAAGATTCACATACAAACTGGCATATGATTTAACATCCCAAACTTGCATAAGGTTTCACATACGAACAAGCATATGATTTACATCCCAAACTCGTATAAAATGAATCAACTTAAACATGTATATTTGGACATATGAAATAGATCTACCAACATAAGATAACAAAGTTAAACAACATCACGCGATTCAACAGACATGTTCTCATAATCCAGTTATAACTCATCATAATTAATTTATTAATAATATTGTGAAAGAAATTGTACTCACAAAGATAGATTAGAGAAGAGAATGATTTGTTCGTCTTTTGAATTAAAATTCTGACTTGCTAATCCCTAAGCTTTAGGAAGGAGAACTATCCTAGCAGCAGCATGGTGGCCAAGAGACAAATTTTGTTTAGGTTTAGGGTTTGAGTCTAGGCACTCTTTTATAGAAGTTTAAATCAACCTAAGTTGTTGGATTATCATAAGAGTTATCCCAACCATCTAGACTAGATAGAGATATCTAGAACTGCCACATCAGCCCTAATGACTCAGCAGAGAGTCAGAAATCGTCACATTTCAGATCTGCCCGAGGGAGGGGGGTAGGTCGACCTTCAGGTCGACCCCCTAGTCGACCTGTATGGGGGAGGTCTACCCCCTGGTCGACCTGGCCCTCGGGCTGGATAATTCCTGCCCAGCCTCTTTCCTGTTTGAATTTGAATTTTGAATTTATTATTCTGAACTGTTTTTAATTTATATAAAATTGCTGAAACTTCCAAGAGCCATAACTTCCTCATACGATGTCTAATTAACGAAAACTTTGACTTTATTCCTGGTAGAATTTCGAGACGAACGCAATGGCGTAACCCATTTCCCTTAATTATCACTTTAATAATTAAGTATTCTTAGGATTGTTAATTTTAATATTCACAGAAAGTTTAGGGTGTTACAGGTCGTAGCCCTCCAGGTCGCCCACGTTAGTTCCATGAAGACCATCAGCTACTTCAAGCTTTAGGATGTTGCATTTGGATGGCTCCATGTATATGAAGTAAGGTCGTTGCATTCGGGTCATCTGACCATCAGGTCATTGGACTCACATGCGAGCAGGCGGGTTGTTGGAGGCATCAATAGGTCAGGTCGCTCAGAATTAAGATGAGGTAGGTTGTTCATATGCCTTGCCACTTTCAGAAGCGAGACACTCGTGCTGTTTTAAGGCAGACTGCATTGCATTAGTTCGTTTCTTGGGGATCATGACTCACGCAAGCTCGGTCACGACCTATGAGGCTAGATCGTTAAATCGACACGACTACCCGCATACGCAATTTCCAAGCCTCTCCACATCAATTCCACACCTATAAATACCCTCACGTTTCCTTCATTAAAGGGATCGATTTATCCAGTCATAAAGTGCTGCCATTTTCATTCTCCAACATCTCAAACCCTTCTCAAACTCCATTAAACCTCTTTCAAGCTCCGATCAAGCATCTCAATCATCGAGAAAATTTTAAAGATCATCCAAGTGCAAGATTATTGAAGATCTACTCCAATAATCTCCACATCTAGCGAGATCAAAGGTTTTCCACGGTAAAATCGAGAGAATCGAGAGATCAAAGAGAAGAAACAGAGAAAATTGTTGTAAAAAGAAAAGATGAGCAAAGTTATAGAAAATGCGTACCTTGTAATATTGAGAATGATAATGAAATTCCTCTTCAAAGTGGACGTAGGCCAGATCTAAAGCCGAACCACTATAAAACTGTCTTTTTTACTGCTTTTGTGTTTGTGGTTGCCCATAATCTAGACCTAAACTATTTGAAGGTGTATACACACTTTTCAGGGTGGTAATGATCAATTTTTGACATGAACAAGCCGTAATTTTCAAAGGTCATAAGCCGTTGCACAAATGAATAATAATACATGGAATAGGTATGATGGTTATCCTATGTTCATACATGCCGGTTAATTTAGGTCTTTGTGTTTTTGTTAACCATTCCAATGCTCAAATGCAGGCAATCTTATGCATTAGTAACCTTTTATCTTTCCTTGTTGATGTTTCTAGATTTTTTTTATGTAATCTTTATGCATCCATTTTAGATTTTGTTTGTAATCTATCATGACCCTTTATGGCATTTAAAATGAAAGTAGATTATTGTTACACTCATTTTCAATTTCCAGCGATGGCATCCATGATAGATGGAACCTTTAAATAAGAGCATAAAATTGAATGCCTACATGGAAGCGTCAATAAGTTGTGATTAATAGTAGCACCTAGTGTTATGGTTGTGCAATTAAATCGTTTAGCGAATTCAATACGACCGAGGCAAAAAGTTATGAAAGTGAATAAATAGCGGGAACATAACAGATGACTCTGAAATAGCATATAATACCCATTCTTCATTTTTTACCAATCTATAAATGATAATTAAATGAAAATTTAACATTCATTTTAATTATAATTAGTACATTATTAGTTTTAAATAAAAACATATGGGAATATATGTAAATAAACGTAAACTTTTATTTTAACCTTATTAGATTTAATAAAATATATGGTAATTTTGTTTCTAAAAATATACGTTAAGAAATCAACAAAAAGAACTTACTTAACAATATTTATTATTTATAAATGACATTTTCAGTTTGTTTCTTTTATAAAAAATGTAGCCTGGACATGGTGCAAGAGGGTTACTGGGTTGATTCTTATGTTGATCCCACTTGCCATGTATTATGCTATTGTATTACAAATTTGTATATAAAGTACCTCATTTCAGAATAAATAATATAGGGACAATAGCAGAATATAGTGAAAATAACGAGATATATCGAGAATACCGAAATATAGCTGGACTTAAAGCGAAAAGACTATTTTATGGGTTATATAGAAAAGTCGTAGCAGTACAAATTTGTTATAGGATATAGTCAAGTCATGTTAGGGTAATAGCGGGACATTAATTGCACAATGTTGGGGTGTCTTGCATTGCATGTGACGATGAATGCATATTAATAAAAGAATCGTTTCACACTGTGAAAAAATAAAATAAATATGTTATGGTATATATATTGATCGCATGTAAATATAATAGATTCTTAATGGCGTTGACCACCTCGTATGTTACCCCAAATGACGAATATACATAAAGATTTTAAAATTCAACATAATTAAGTATCGAAATTAGATTATTGTAACGTGAAGAGTGGTTTTAATTTTGGATAATATTTGAGATATCATATTTAATTTATTGTTCAAAAATTGCTCTTTTAAAAGATTTTTTTGTTTTGTATCTCAATGATCCTCATGAGCAATTGAAGATAATAGTAGAAGACACTCAAATACAAAGGAGGGTATGCAGAAATTGACGAATACGAAGAGGATTGCTTTGATTTTTCAATACCTTAATGATTTAGTTTTCCAGAATGTGGCTTGCTGTAAATCCGTGAAAGCTTTGTGGGACACATGGGTATCTTCAAATGAGTCAAAAAGTGCAACTGAAAAGGCCCTTCTTGTTCGAAAATAGGTTTGGTTGAGGTTGGATGGAGAAATATATCTAGTAGAGTATTTGAATGATATTCAAGATGTAATAAATCATCTGTTAAGCATGAATGTCATAATTAATGATTAGTTACAGGTTTTCTTGTTGATGAGTTCACTTTGAGAGAGTTGGGAATCATTGATTGTGTCATTAAGTAGCTCCAATGTTAATGATAGGAGTGAACGTTCGGTCAGTTCGGTTGGTTCGGAACTAAAAAACTCAAATCGAATTAGAACCAAAAGAATTCTAAATCGAACCGAACCAAATTAATTTCGACTAATTCGGTCGGTAACCAAATTAACCGAACTAGAATAATGTGCTATTATTTAAATGATGAAATCACTTAAAGTAAATCATAAATTAATGTTTGGATAAATTTTATATGGTAAATTTTATGTTTATTATTAAATTCTGACATATTTGCAGAACATGCCTTGTATTTTATCATTAAAATAATTATTTAAGGTACTACAATACCATAAAATTAGATAATAAGTCAAAAGTTCGGTTAATTCGGTTAAACCGATAACCAATTCTTTTTATTTTACAAACCGAATACAAACCGATTTAGTTTTAAAACCGAGTCGAACCGACTGAAATGAACCTGTTTTGGTCGGTTAATTCTGTTTGAATCGAATATTGTTCACCTCTAGTTAATGGAACTATCTACTTAGCACTTCAATGAACTTAGAAGGAAAAATAATAATCTTGAAATTAGTTCATGATGACGTATGGTAGCAAACGAATTAAAGTGGGACACTAGAAAATATTTAGCGAGTCTGATGTCATTCTTAATAGCTCCTAGGATTTCCCGTCCATCCCAAACTTTTTCCCCTCTCCTCTTACCTGTATCCTTCTTCAAATCTTCTTCCATCGTCCACCTCTTCTCCGGCTCCATGGATTCCTCCCTTGCTTACATAGCAAAGCTTGCCTGAAATTGACGAGTTTCAGTTAGCGATTTCCAAACGCAACCTGAAAAGCTCGAAATCATTTCAATGATCGGAGAATCAAAATCAATCCTCTCCCTCTTCGCTCCAACCGATTTCTAGGCTGTCTATTCAGAATTTCTCCGTGATGGCCTCTCCTTCCTCCCACAAGCCTCACAGATACTCTCTTGCCTAACCTGTCAATCGGAAGAGTTAAGACGTTCCGTCTCCAACATAGCTGCTTCTTCTTCCACATCGATATCATCTGCTCTAGCTAATAATCAATGTGTCAATGGATGGAAATCTTCGACAGATGCTGGCCGAGTGAGGAAAGATGTAGTCTCAAGTGATCATATTCCAGTTTGTACTCTGCTTAAATTTTATCCACCTCAAGAACTTAATAGGATGAATTGTGCGAAAAAGGTCTTCTGACATTGTTCAAAATGCAGGATGGCGGTAAGAAAATGCAGTTGTAACTTATGTTATAGGTTTTTAGGCCTCGTTATTCTTATTTTAAGGCTTACATTTATTGGGTATGAAAACTAGTTAGTGATTTTACACTCTAAAGAGGATTGTTTCTACACAACCAAATTTGACATAAGAGCAACTCCAATGCTTAGTCAAGTTGAATGTAGAATCAATGACACATCATCTATTAACATTTTTACTAAAATTATTATCTCCAATGTAATTGTTAAATGAAATTTAAAGATGGTGTGTCAAAAAATTTATATGACATTGCTCAAAATGCTGAAAAAAGATTTAAAGATGTAGTCTCAAGTGATCATATTCCGGCATATTCCAGTTTGTACTCTGCTTAAATTTTATCCTCCTCAAGAATTTAATAAGATGAATTGTGCGAAAAATGTCTTCTGACATTGCTCAAAATGCAGGACGGCAGTGAGAAAACGTAGTTGTAATTTATGTTATAGGTTTTTGGGCCTCGTTATTCTTATTTTAAGGCTTACATTTATTGGGTATGAAAACTAGCCGGTGATTTTACAATTTATTCTAAAGAGCATTGTTTCTACTCCACCAAATTTGACCTAAGAGCATCTCCAATGCTTAGTCAAGTTGAATGTAGAATCAATGAAACATCATCTGTTAACATTTTTATTAAAATTATTATCTCCAATGCAATTGTTAAACAGAGTTTAAATATGGTATGTCAAAAAATTTACATGATATTGTGAAACATTATGTCCAGGGGCGGAGCCAGGAATTGGAATCACCCCGGGCTATCCTAATATTTGTATCTCATCAAAATGCAGAAAAATGTGGAAAATAATTGTTCAACTAAAAAATATCTAATTTCACAAAGGTAGGAAGGTGAACGAAGACTGAAAATATTAAGAATATAACGTAAAAAACTAATATTATTGAATGTAGAAACAAACACTTTAACTTGTAAACACAACATGAACAATTCCATGCTCTATAGCAGTTATCAAAAAAAGTTCAATCTGTAACAGGTAAAAATTGATGAAAGAATCCATGACTAAGTTATTCCATAAATTATTCCATGCTATATAGCAGTTACCAAAATTTGACGTTACTTTGAACAAATTAGTTCCATGCTATATAGTTGCTAAAAGAACTAAAGACATGGTTGTAATAACATACAATTCTTTTACAGTGGCTATATGTACCAATTGCATATCAAATTCTGACCCGGGCTGTAGCCCAGGGGAGCACCAAGGTAGCTCCGTCCCTGATTATGTCAAGCAGTAGACATTGTATTATATAATGTGGAATAATGTACAACCATTACTTTTTAGTTATTTAATTTTAAAATATTCCTATAATGACACATGTACAAAATTGTATGTTTTTAAATATTTGCATTGGAGAACACATTTCAATTTTATTCTAGAAGTTTGTTTTATGTATTTTACGTTGTAAAATAAACATGAACATATATACATTCAATGATACTACATTCAATAAGGGTCGGAGATGCTCAAAATGAAGATTGCGATATGATTTTGGAAGGGGGCCCTTATTTTTAGAATAGGAAATTAATAATGATTAGGCATTGGATCTTGGGTATGAAACTTAATAAAGATTTTTTTTTTTATTGCATTGCGCAAGTGAGAAAGGTATAGTATACAAGCTGAGACGTCAAGTTTATACATAAACTATTCTAAAAGATAACCGAAATTATCTAAACCTTTAAGTAATCATCTTCCAAAATATAAATTAAGTAAGTAGTTTTAGAGGTGTATAAATTGATTATATAATAATAATATATTAAATTGCCAAAAAATAACAAATCAACGCGAGCTTTACCCTGTTAATTGCGACTGGCTATCTTCTTTTTCTTCTTCGTTGCTTACCCCTTTCCAACAACCGTCTTTTACTTTCAAGAAAGAGGATATCTGAATAAACCTCTACATCCATCACCACCACCGAAACACTATCAAGATCCATATGTTCATTATCCCTACCGGACACCCTTTATGCCAACATATCCACCATCAGATCCTAGCCTCGCCATCAGCTACTTCCACTCATATCAAGATCCAACATGGACAGGGCAAGAAGAAATAACCACTGTTGTACCTTAACAGCAACCACTTATGCATTGTCAAGATTACTACTCACCCAATCCTTGCACTGCCTCGACTATGCCTGCACATGCTCAGCCAGCACCTCCAGCAAATATTATACACCCATCAAGAAATGATATCCACAGCCAAGACGCTCCACCGCCTTCAAAAAGGGCAACAAATCCATCAAGAACTCATCGGAAACTCCAAGGTCTTCCTCAAGAACACCGACAAGTGCCACCAAATAGTTCGAGAAACCCTTCTCCAAGACAATAAACTGCAAACAATATCAAATCAGCATCAAGGAGATATTGGATTTGGAGCATTTGATTGAGACCTTGGAATCCATGAAGTTGAACGAGATAATGATGACAATTCAACCTATTAACAAAAGGATCGTTGTGGTAATTACTTCCCTTCAAGATAGATTACTAGCAGCGAAACTTTCAATGTTGAAGAAGGAAAGACTCGCCAAGCTTCCTCACAAAATTTGGGATATTTGTCTTGAATTGACGAAGGGTTATGATTAAGAACTTAATGAATTTGGGCTCTTCGCTATTGCCTTGGACGAACTAATAAAGAGCTGCTGTGTTGCTGCGCCTACCACCAATAATTCTTCCAATCATGCTAACTACTCCCCTAAAACTAATTTCAATTCTAATACACAGTCTCCATCATAAAAAATTCTAGGTAAATGCAATCCCGAAACTCTAGCAGAAGATAGCGACTCAACATATGTAGACATGTTGGGAAGGAGAGAAAAGATGAAATATGTTATGTTGCAGACGTAGAAAACTTGACTGAAAATGAAGAAGAGGAAGAAGGAAATTCCAAAAAATGATGAGAGGAGATATATTGCTGAAGATAAGCAAGTGGGTCTTGAAATTTAGTGAATCAGATGAAGAGATTGATGGAAATAGAGATATAATACAAAAATCTAATAAGAGTGTAGCATTGATTCAGCATGAAAAAGTGGAGGGAAAACTGGGACAATTACCGTTCATATTCAATCAGAAATTGATAGTTTAGCGGCATTATCCTTTACACCATTATCCATGAAACCCAAACTTGCTCAGCAACTAAGACATGGTGCAAAAATAAAAACTTGTAGCATGCTTGTATGCTCAGGACAGTAGTATAATCAAAGGACTATTTCCATATTTGACCCAAGAAGCTACCTTTTATAACGTGGAAGGATGTGCCAGCATTGTAATAAAGCAACATGCACTTATGTTGAGAAAGTTATGGGGACTTTTGCTTTTAGGGTTGTCATTGTTCATGAGAGCCAATACATACCATACAAGCCACCATGACCACCCCTTTGCTACTGCTTGACCTTGGGGACAAGGTCGTTTTCGAAGAGGGAGGGAGTTGTAATGGTCACAACCTAGTTACTATGACGAAGAGGCAGGAAATCCCTTGCTTACGGGTTGGAGAAAAGAGGCTGGAGCAGCCTAAATCACTAGAAAACAGCCTCAGTTTGTCGGTGAGGCTACTAGAAGGTGACAGAATATTGCCTGAGGCATTAGATGCACAAGGCATAGGCTGAGGGGGGGAAATAAAGATATATATCAGTGTGTGCATGTTTTTTATGTACACATGTCACATTTTGATATATTTTTCTATTCGAGTCTGGGTACGTTGTAATGTAGTTCTGATGTAATAAACCTTGTTAGGCCATAGAACTGGGTTGTATTCTTTGTTTTTCTGGCCTATTAGAGTGTTGGCATGTTGGTGTCAATGTGAATAAACATAGAGGCTACTGGCGTATGCAAAGTGTGATGAAATGTGATCATTTTTTAGAACAATTCTATTCTAGTTTGTAGCTTTTACTTGCCTTTCCAGTAGTTACTTTCAGTAACTTAGTTAGTTACATTAGGTTCCATTTTCTAGTAGCTTTTATAGCCTTAGTTGATAGTTGTAGCCTAATCAGTTATAGATAACAATTTTCTCTTTTATTTGCCTGTACCCTATCATTTCAGCAAACACCACCAAATTCT
This sequence comes from Allium sativum, assembly GCA_030737875.1. NCBI lineage: Eukaryota > Viridiplantae > Streptophyta > Magnoliopsida > Asparagales > Amaryllidaceae > Allium > Allium sativum. Next base: position 10,617,108 of record CM060912.1, read on the forward strand.
TGATTTCCTGCCACAACTCATCCAAGAATCTTGCAATAAATTCTCAAGATGGTGGTGACAACCCACCAATAACCCGTCTCTGCCACGTCATCATCCACTATCTTCAGATCCGCGTTTCGTCGAGTGTTCGACAAAATTCCAGAAAGTCCATAAAACCAGCATAAAGCTCCATGGCCATGGCAGCATATGCAGGATAGCCTTTCCAGACTGACTCCGTAGACATTTTGGTGTTGTGCTTTCCTTATTTGGTTTTGACTTTGTGGTGTAGTGTAGGCTCCGATCTGTTTCCTCGTGTTTTGGTGCCAGTATCTTCCTTAGGCACTACGACAAAACTTGTCTTTAACGACACAAAAGGATGTGTCTTTTACGATGCTTATGCCACAGTATTTTGAATAATGTCGCATAAGCATCGTAAAAGATACGTGCACCCTTTTGCGTCGTTAAACAAAAATTTTGTTGTCTTTTTGCTGGGAGTTCATGTTATGTTTTGTTGTGGTTACCTTTGAACTTAGTTTGCTTGCTTGACCCTTTGTCTTCTCGGGGATTGTTAAGGCAAGGAAGAAGCACCTGCTATTTGCTTGGGTTTTGGCTTGTTGATGCTCTTTACTTCTCTTGGTGCCATATATTTTCTTACTCATATTTAGTCTATGTTGGTATTTTCCCATGGTAGCTTGCAGTGCGAAAAGCTTCAAACTTGGTTATGCTGGTTGAAGAAATTTCTGGTCTATCAGATCTTGCCAAGTTTTTTGTTGTGGAATGCAATGTCTATTACACTAGGTTATTCTCCCTGCTTTTGCCTTTGGCTTTGATGATGCAGTTTGCAATGTTAAGGTCTTATGTTTGGCCTTTGTATTGAAAGTCAGTTCTTTTTACGTGAGTTATTGGGGTTAGATTTAGTCATATGGGTTTGGTTATGCAATGTATTTTCTCCTTAAGTGGAGCTGCGATATTTTATGCTATGTGTTCCTCCCCCCATGGAGAAGTGATGCGTATGTATACAATGTAATGACACACCCTACGTGGTGTTGTTTAATGGTCGGTCCACTTTGAAACTATCTATAGTAGTCTAGTTCTTTTATGTAAGCTAGTATAGTCCTACTGGACGGTCCACTCTAAAAACAATCTTGTTGTAAGTTGGTGATTTGTTACTTCTGTATTCATTGTAATTATTGTTTGTTATAATAGTAAGTTTTACGTATCACAATAAAAGCCGATCGGCTTTCCAAAAGAAATGTATATTAAATTGCCAATTTTTGTTCGTTTACATTGTTTACCACTTAACTATTGGACGAAAGATAGAATAAGCCGTGTTGCTTCTGTTCTTCATAATCCTCTTAAACTAGACAAATTTATGAAAGGAATTAGGAAAATTACTTTTGCAAGCGTGCTTGTTGAAGTATCTAGTTCATTCTCATATCCTAAGCAGATACCAATTTTTACTGAGAACGACCTGCAGATTATGCAGGATGTTGAGTACAAGTGGTTTCCTCTTATATGTTCGAATTGTCACTGTCTTAGTCGTCTAGAAATTGTTTGTCAATTTACTAAAGTTTGGGTTTATAAGAAAACTACTTCAGATAATTGTCATAATAATTCTATAGACATAGATCCTGATTTGTAGTCTTCTAAAACTCAATTTCCTGAAGTTCCTTCAACTCAAGTCCAGAATGGCTCCTCTTCCAGTTTGGATCAAAACCAAAGAGATTTGGTAGAGCTGAATTACCTATGAAAATTGTTGACAAAGATCCTAATATTTTTTGCTTGAGGGTCCTTACATTCCGATGACTGTCATAAGTCGTAGAAGCAGATTCCTATACAAAATGAGTGTTCTATGTCTTCTTATATACCAAATGATGTGCAATCAACGACCACAAAAGGTGATATGGAAATCTCTGATGGTAGCAATTTGAAGAGAAAAGCTTCTGATCAACCAATTTCAGACCTAAGATAGTGCACAATGTCTGAGCTGATGAGGCTTCTTTGTGTTTCGTGTTGTTATGAGTTTAGTGCAATTGAATGTCCAACATGGAATTCGATGGTTACTCAAATAATGAAAAGAAAAAAGAAAAATGTGAAGAAGTTTAAGAAATTGATGTCCCTATCCTTTTTTGGTCATGATCAACAAATATGTGAAGAAGTTTAAGAAATTGACGTCTCTATCCTTTTTTGGTCATGATCCTACCTTCAAGACTTAGTGTAGATTGCATGGTGAAAGCTGAGATTTATGCTTGCTTCTCTCTGAGTCTTCTAGTTTTAGTTTTCTATTAGTCGTGATTTAGATTTTAGACAAATAACATCTTTGGATTTTATGTGTTTATTAAGTATATTTTATTTTACTACGAGTGAGTTTTCAGATTGTGCGTTATTTTACTTGTTTAAAAGTTGTAGGACGATGTGTAAATATAGTAAAGTATCAACTATCTATATAAAAAATAAAGTGGGATACAAAAACGAAGAAAAAAGTCACAAATGTTAATGGTATGACAAAAGTTATATTTTTTTCTTTTATTACCATGTAAAGGGTCATTTGCGCAATAGGTCCTTCGCATATAAAAAGGGTCAAAAAAAGATCATACATAGTGATTGTGACAACGATACAAGAGCAGACATAGCTGAATGTAGCGATGGTGATACTTTTTGTGATGACCGTAAGCGATATTAATCCTTAGATGATGGACTCAAGTGCCATCTTTCACATATGTAGTATATGAGTTGCTTTTATCCTTACAAGAAGACAATTGATGTGATTAGGACCGTTAATGGAGCAGAGTTTCCAATTCGTGATATTCGATCTACCTGGTTTCGTATGCATTAGGACGAAATTATAAAAACCAAGGATGTGAGAAACGTATCTACTAGTTCTGCAATACCACTTTCGAAAAGTTAACATAAAAATCTTTTATTTTAGTTGTTGGTGCGTGGAGTTGCTTTCTAGAATGTCAAGGGTTCGAATCCTGCATTGTCACAAGTTCGCATAATCTCATTACTCTTGGCCAGTTAGACCGTCGTGGTCGCACTTATGAGATTCGAGATGAAGTTTTGAAAGTGAAGAAAGGTGGTCAAATTGTGATGAGAGGGGCATCAAGTAATCAATGGAAACGACATTTATAGATTAGTTGGTCGTTTGGTCAGTTACAAGAAGCAAGTAATAGTTGAAGAGCCTAGTCCGCAGTAGGTGGTAAGGTGAATGTTCGTACTGCTTTTAATGGTTGTGTTTGTAATTATATCTTTAACAGGGGTCTTCATTTTGATAATGCTCTCGGTATTCGTGGTTACGGTTTGAAGAGCTCAGATTAAGTGGTAGATGGTTCCGAGTGGAAAATTTACGAGGACATTAGGGAAGTCCGTATGGCATTATAAAAGCTTTTGATGGCAAATTGTGCGACATCTCTTGGTGGGTGATGCATCACTTGTACAGAGGTGGTAGGGGTTTGTGCTGATTACGAAGAAAGGTAGGCTTTTGTGTTTTATTCGATTGTGTCACTTTCTTATTTTTGGTTTTGAATGGTTGGTTCGCTTGAAGATGGAGACGAGGATATGATAGATATACGTGATTTTGCATTAAGGTATCCTGTTAAATTTAACACCTAAAATTTCAGTATCAACCAGAACCTAGAACTTAACCTAAAACTCCTTAAATTCCAGAAAATTGGTTGGATAACAAATCACTACACCAAAACGTAGAACTTAGATCCATATATTTAAATAACAATACTGAAAATCACATTTTGTTACAACCAGGCATTTACAAGTTACAAATATAAATACATCCACTAATCACAATTCTTTATATTATATGATGTAAAGTTACTTAATTCACAAGGGGACGCCGTGGTTACCACCACGCTATATTTGTTGAAGCGCTTCTGGACAGAGCTACAGCAAATACTCCAAGCCCAAAGTTAGTAGATGCTAACATTAGGAATGTGCGAAATGGTGCTGTGAAGTCTGCCACCTTCTCCATACATCTCCTTCAATTTTGGACAATTACCTGTCGAAAGATATCTAAGGGAAACTGGCAAATTTGGTAGCAACTCAACATCAGGGCAGTCCTTTATTTGCAAATTCTCCAATGATGTGAGCTTTTCCAGATTTGATAGTGCTGCACAATCTGTTAAACAGAGATAAGCGAGGGGGAGAAATTAAATTAATAATCTAAATATTAAACTAGGAGGAAGGGTATTTGTAAACCTCTTAAATGAAGATATATAATGGAACTGAGGGCTTGTTGATGAACAAGATCAAGGACCACTGATGGATCATCGGTATGAACATGTGTTAATTTCGGAAGGCTGACGGCGATATATCCCTCAGCAACTCCTTCCACCAATGATGTTTCTTCTCTCCTTATCATTGGACACTTGTTTATTGATAGACGTTCTAAGGACGTGCAGCGCTGTAAGTTTGCGAGAATAGTAAGCATTGGACAATCTTTGATCACCACAGTAGCCGTAGTAGGGCTCAAGTTAGTAAGGGCTTGTAATTCGGAAAATCCCGCCAATTCCAACTGCTCAAGATTAGTTAGAAATGACATATCAATGAATAATGGGTTTTCTTTTCTTGAGCAATTTATTATTCTAACATCCCTGAGACTAAAAGAGTTGTTAAACGGTAATGGAAGCATCAACTTTGGACAATTCCCCAAATAAAGGATCTGAAGAGTGTCACCAACAAAGGGAAGTTGGATCAATTCATGGCACTTTTCAACTTGTAATTTTCGTAGATGAGGAGGAAGAAATGGAACTTTTTTAAGATTTTTGCAATATACAAGCTGTAGAGTATGAAGATGTGGAAGCCAATTCTCTTTTACCATCCAATTGGGAAACTTGGCAGATGAATAACATATAATTGCTAGGATTTCAAGACTTGGGTCTGGCTCAAGTGTTTCCAAAACCACTTCACAAGTATCAGTGCTAGTATCAGTCCACCCAAAGGCTACTTTCCTTAAAGTCTTCTTATGATTTCGCAGAATCTCCATGGCATCTTCTTGGCTTTCAACGTTTTCTAAACTCATAGTTGCGAATAATCCACGACATAGAGAAAAGGTTGTTTTTAACGTACTAGCAGCGTTAGCTTGTGCGTGTATTGTGACTTCCTTAGATGTCTTAAATGGATGTTTCTTTTCCACTTGTTCAACAAACTTCAACCATTTTTCTACACCAATCCTTAAAGTTGGGGTAACAGTATTAGCTTGACGTCGTAGCATGCCTCTCCAAGCTGTAAATTGATCTTCTCCTTCCATTCGTTCGATAAACTTCAGCAAAATCCCTAAACCAATCCTCAAAGGTGATTTGGAAAGAACAGGTTCTTCGTATATGAGTTTGAATCTCCCTGAGCGAATAGGAATAGGATCGAAGAACCTGAGCTGTTTTACCGTATAGTCGCCATATTTATATGGATCAAACAAACTTATTTGTAAACAAGCGTCTTGTAGCATGTCCTTTAGCTGGTACTGCAATTGCTTGGACCGAGCAGATCCATCGAGATTTACATTTGTGATCAACACTCGTATATGGTAAATAACAACATCTTTCAGCTGTTCGAATATTTTTTGATGAGGTATGCGATGGTGGAAGTTTGAGCCCAGCATGATGATGATACGAGATATGTCCGAGATAGCCAGCTGTATCACTGGTCGGGCGATGCGATATTCACGTACCAAGGAGTCAATGAAGCTATCATGTTGGTTCTCTCTTACAGAAGATGGAGGTAGAAAAGCAGGGGTAGTTGGAGGAATAGTATCAGCTTGTGGTTGTGCTGTGCCATTTTTATTTCCCACACGTTCAACAATCTTCAGCAACTTTTTTAAACCATTCCTCAAATTTGTGGGAAGAACCGTTTTTTCAGGTACTGGTTCAGAATAAGAAGAGCTGAATCGTTTTTCGATCTGCTTATATTCATACAAATCAAGCTGGTTTTCAAGCTCTAAAGCAGCGGCTTGCAGCTCCTCCAGTAAAGGCATCAACCGAACCAAGTCTTTGGACTCTGCTTCTCTGATCAACTTTTCAATTTTCTGATCAGTGAAGTCATTCAGATGTTTTATTTCTTCAGTAGTTTTAGAATGTCTAAAGTTTTTGTCCAGAATACCCACAACACGAAATAGACCTGAGAGAGCCAACTCAGTCTTTAATTTTGCTGCCATTTCCATTGTTTGAAGTGTACAATGAAAAGATTAAAATTAAGAGTAGAAGGAACAGCCGTAAATAATATATCTGAAGGCCCCATTATTTAAACGAAATATTATTGATATTCTACTCAGCCTGGTAGGAATTGGCTGTTTTAAAGCTTACGTATTAGAGCAAATATGAACTGGTTTCGGTTTAAATTAGAGTTGTTTTAAACAAGTCCACCATTGTTCCATTCTTATATAAACAGCCTGCTCTGCACCGGCAGGAATCAATTCAGGTAGGAGTTATTTAATGTGTGTGCGCCTCAATGTGTACACATATAAAAATCGTTGCCTCCCCCTTTGCTTAAGAGTCACAGTGGACCACGAACATATATATATATATATATATATATATATATATATATATATATATATATATATATATATATATATATATATACACACGCGAGCGAGCGCTCATTGACACCCCAAATAGTGCAGCACCCCAAAAGCCCTTTGATTTCCACCACAAGTTTCTCTCTCTCTCCTTCCACTCATTATCTCTTCCTCCACTACATCATTCTAATATAAACGAGTGACTAGGAATGAGGTGCAAATGGTAGAGTAGAAAATAGGGAGGTGCCATTGAACCTGCCTCAAATATATATATATATATATATATATATATATATATATATATATATATATATATATATATATATATATATTCGTTTGGTTGCATCCAAAAAATGGAGCACCCCAAATGCTTTTTGATTTACACCTCTCATTTATGTTAAAGAAATTGAGTAAAGATGAGAGAATGAATGAAAGGAGAGATGAAGGCAATGTGTGGTGGAAAATAGAGACGCTAAATGGGTGCTCCACTATTTCGGATGCCATTGAACCAACCTCTCTCTCTCTCTCACACACACACACACGCATATATATATATATATATATATATATATATATATATATATATATATATATATATATATATATATATATATATATATATATACATATATATATATGAGGAGCATGTAATGACACTCCAAATAGTGCAACACCCCTCTAGCCTTCCTGATTTCCATCACACATTCCCGTTTCTTTCTACTTCCACTAATTTTTTCTCCTTCCACTAACTTATTTAACTATAAATGGGTGGCTCTCCTTCGGGTGCAAAAGGGGTGCCAAGAATTTGGGGTGTCGTATACATATATATATATATATATACATATATATATATATATATATACATACATATATATATATATATATATTTGCCTCCCACTTTGCATTTCTTAAGAGCCACGGTGGACCGAGTGATACAGACCAATTCAATTGTGAATTCCGTGAGTATTAAGGTGCTTTCTTAATGCATCCATTTTCTTTTGTAAACGACCTTGAAGTTCACCGTGTTGGATTGATGAAGAAACTTTAAGAGACCTCAAATCTATTTGATTAATGTGGAAATTAGGTGGGCATTTTTCTTTTCAACTTTAATTCACTATGCATCCTTCTGTAAGTTTAATTGTAAAGCGAGTCCCTATTTATTATTGTAACGCGTTTTTCGGTTTTTTTTGCTTAGCTGTATAAAAAAATAAAATCAAAAATAAAAAAATTGTAAATTTTCACGAAATGCATATATTGAAAGACGAGTGAATAATTACTTATATATCAACAATTATTTACGTATAATTATTGATGTATCAGCAATTATTTTACAGTTGATATAACTAAATGAAAAAGTTGTTGCTACATCAGCAAACAACAAATATTGCAAATAGTTGCGTCATTTGCAGCAATTTGCTGTAGATGAAATATTTTTGATATGCATGCAATTTTTACTATATTTCTGCTGATTTTCCTGCAATACTTGAATGTCATAACAAGTATAGGATTTGAGTTTGAATTTTTCACGTAAATTAGCAAAAGTTGCATGAAATTCTACAATTTTTTTGATATAATTGTTGCAATGTCACCAATTATACGGAAAATTGTAAATAAAATTTGGACCATGCATATTTTTTTAATCATTTTTTTGTATTATTAATGCATGAACACGATGATGATTATGTTAAAGAAATCGTCCGTCGGAAAAATCTATGTTATCACACATGAAGAATAATGTAATGGATTTTACACACATACACAAGATAATCGGTCTAAGGAATCGTTCAGTTTTTTGGCTCAAGGACGCGGGTATAATTTTTATATCAGAAGGACGCAACATTTATATTTTTGACTGGAGGAAATTTATTTGGCTGATTATTAAATCGGGTGTCTTCTTCGATTTCGCACTCAAATCTCTTCTCGAATCAACCGTACTGGAGGCGGTGACTTCACTCGAAGAGGCGGGGCTACATCACAAGAATGGGCGATGGCAGCGCAACCACAGGCGTCAGCAGTGCTCCTTCAGGCGAAGACGACGGTCGTTCTCTGGCGCAGACGATGGATTGTAGGCCAATTTTCCTTCAAGCGAGGACGATAACTATTCAAGGGATGATGTTGATGGCCCGATTTCAGATGAATAACGACATTGAAATGTAGGTTAATGTCGACGGTGGTGGTGCTATAGGTATCGATGACGATTAAGTATGTTGTTTTGAAATGAACTAAGAAACAAATGCTATACGAATTTATCATTTTGATTCTATATGTATAATGTATAATTGAACGTTATATTCTGTTCCGCTGCTATTGTTGCATCACTTGTGTCACTACAGCTTCATGTTGTTTCGTGATGATTGTGCTCTTTTGTTATGTGTAAATTTGATTTTGATGTGATAAAATTACTTATATGTTTCAAAAAATGAGAAACTTGCATAAAATATAATGCATCGGTTGTTTGTTTGCTTGCTCATTGAGTTGCTTTATTTTGAATATTGCAGATAGCATAAATCAAATGGTAATGTACTTCATAACTAAAATGCTATATTAAACTATCATTTTAAATATTCTGAAAATACTAGTGCACTTTGTTAAAAATGCTACACTAAACTATTTTTTAATATCATACACATCATGGTGAACTTCATAATTAAAATATTACATTAAACTATAAATTATCATATTATAAACAAGATAATGGACTTGGTTATTAAAATGCTATATTAAAATATCATTTTAAATCTTTAAAACATGATAGTGAACTTCATAAGTAAAACACTATATTAAACTATTTAAATTATCATTCGCTACATTCGATACGTTCTAATGCACTTTAAAAATAGAAATGAAAGTATTACATATCATTCGGCACATTTGATGTACTATAATGCACTTTAAAACTACAAATGATATTTCAAACAATCACTCAGCACATTCCATTCAATTTGATACTTTGTAATGCACTGATTTAATATTAAAAATGATAGATTGATTATTGTACGTACATTCGATACATTTAATGCAATTAAAATTATAAATGATATTTTTGACTATCATTAATAAAATTTCATTTATTCCTTTGCATTCTTTTAGTTTGTTCGGTTAAACAATATGATTCCGGTATAAATTGGTTTTCAAAGATACCCGATTAGGCATTGTGTTCAAATGTCTTTTACGTGTCATCGGTAGCTGCTCGGTTAATTAATCCGTACTGGGTGCGAATTCGTTGATGAAGCACCCGATTAGGCATTGCGTCCGGACGCCTTTTACGTGTCATAGGTACTCGATTAGGCCTTGCATGCGAATATCTTTTACGTGTCATCGGTAGCTTCTTGATTAATTAATCCGTACTGCGTGCAGATTCATTGCTGAAGTACCAAGTAGGCCTTGCGTCCGGGCATCTTTTACATGTCATAGGTACCCGATTAAGCCTTGGATCCGGATGTCCATTATGTGTCAGCGATACTCGCTCGGTTAATCTATCTGTAACACCCCACCTCCGCTAGGGTCACTCACAAAGGGAATGCACTAGGTTTGGTGAAGCATTATCGAGGTACACATGCACAGAAATATTACAAGACAGAACATATATATATATATAAAACAGCGGAAGTAAAACAAATTTCATTACCTTATAAAATAAGGTCTAAAGCTTTTTACATCAGAATACATCAAAACCTGTCTTGCAACAATAAAGAAGCATAAAAACCTTTTCATAAATTATTCCCCAAGTAAAACAGTAAAGTAGCCATAGCCAAGAAAAGTCCGAGCCATACATGATGACCTTCAAACAGGAGAAGTCCGAACTAACAATAGCATTTCCTCCCTGTAACCTGGGGGGGGGGGGAGGGGTAACGGAAGACAAGAGGCGAAACAAAACGGGGTCAGTCATAAAGTCTGGTAAGCCCTATCTACTATTAGTATATAAACTAGTAAAGTTAACTGGCATGAGGAACTGAGATGAACATAAGTATGATGACAAGACAGATAAGCTAAACCAAAATAACAGGATGAACTACTGTACAAGATACACGAGTGTGTCATGATAAACTACGGTGTCAAGATAAATCAAGGTATCACATTGTCAGGTTTCTATCAAGTATACTATCCCAAGGTATCTACCCTGTATAACGTCCCACGGTATCTATCATGTATATTTCCCCTGGTTCTAACATGTATATTTGCTCTGCACCCCTCGTACTAGTATCCCAACCCGCGTCATGCGTTAACTATGAATTTCCCTTGCCCAATGTCATGTAATGGTCCATGTCAACCTAATATATAGCATATGTAGGTTTTCCCAACTCGTATGTTTCTTTCCATGTATAAGCTCAGTCTTTTTCCGTAGGCTATACGGGCTTTCCCATGTAAACGTTTTATCCTTGAGGTTATTTTGGACTGCTACCCTTGATCTAGTTATGTTTCCTTACCATGAACTATCGCGCGTTCACTTAGGATTTATGCCACCTAGGACCACTAGGGATTATGCTACCTAATGAATGTTTCCGTGTCTCAGTTTGGGTTCAGCCACCTAGGGCCACTAGGGATTATGCCACCCATCAACCGCGCCCTTTACCCACGTATGTGTCGTGAACCGTTTTCCATGTCTAAACGCACATGTTTCTCAATGTGCCATCCGAGTTCCGTGCCAGGGCAAACCAAGAAATACGGAACTCGGTCGGGAGCTTTAAGTCGTCTGCTGATGCAGATATCAAGGTCTGTTTTTGTACCCGTGGCTATGGTCCCACGTGACCCCTCCCTCAACTACTGAAAGGCAATCCAAGAAAAATCATGTATGAGAACTACACTAAGGCCCATCGATGCCCACTTCCAGATAGCCAACCTCACCCATAACTTGATAGCTAGTATATGGTCTTTTGGGAGTTCCCTGCCTTTCCGTACGTACACGATTGACTAAAGATGGTAGGTAGTCGGCGACATGCTATCCCGCGGCAGAATCAAGTATCGTCGACTCCACGCTAATCCATCCCAGTCTTTAGGTCGCTCGCATAGCAACCAAGGCATACTGTTGGCTCTTCTACCGCAGACCTTAACCCCTGTGAGGCCGGGTTTCATGGACCACTCGCCACCTCACAGAGGGATACCAAGAGCACCCTCACGTTCCCCGAAGCTTTCACTTCGTCACCCAGTTCGCTGGAGCTTTTATCCTAGTCAGATAACTTGCTCCTCCTCGTATACTAAGCGATGACCTACCGTACCAGGTTACTCATCTCTTTATGAACTAGTCCCATGTCCTTAGCTAAGAATTATTACTTAGTTACCCTTAACTAAGGTTTACCACTTAGCCCCTCTTTCCGCTATCCTTGTTAACTACGATTTCCAACCTAGTCCTCTGAGCTAGGGTTTTGTCAAATGGGTTAAGTGTTGTTATCCAAGTTCGTGACTTGACCCGCCTACAAATCATGTCAAGATTGGCTAAGTACTCAAGTTCAAGGCTTAGCCCTACAAGTTGGTTAAGTGTACCAAGAAGATCATGACTCAACCCTATCAAGTCAAATTTGTTAAGTATTTATTTGCCTTAACCCTATCAGATTTTCATGTTAGATTGATTAAGCATGGATTATCTTAATCCCATCAGATTATCGAGTCGGATTGGTTAAGTATGGGTTAGCTTAACCCCATCCACTAATCGTATTACAATGGTTAAGCCTAATCTTAAAAGGTCTTGTGACTTAACCCTTATCAGGTCCACCTATTAGATTGGTTAAGTATAGGTTACTTAACCTCATCAAATCATCACGTATAATTGGTTCGGTATAAGTTACTTAACCCCATTAAATTATCATGTTAAATTGGTTAAGTATTGGTTACTTAACCCCATTGAATAACCAAGTTTAGATTGGTTAAGTGTTTAACTTAACCCCATCGAATTCCCGTGTTTAGATTAGTTAAGTATAGATTACTTAACCCCATCTAATTACCGTGTTTAGATTAGTTAAGTCTTAGTTACTTAACCCCATCTAATTACCGTGTTTAGTTTAGTTAAGTCTTAGGTACTTAACCCCATCTAATTACCGTGTTTAGATTAGTTAAGCGTAAATTACTTAACCCCATCCCCTAACTGTCTTGTATGGTTAAGTGTCATTAAGGAACCAAGTCTGGTTTAACTTAACCTACCCATTCGTGTCATATCGGTTAAGTGTCATTAGTCAAATTTACTTAACCTTATCATGTAGCATTAATTTAATTAATGCACCCTCAACCTCTCACATTTGACCTTGTTGTGGTTACTAGTTAAGCCGGGCGGGTCCGGGTAGTTTTACACCACAACTTAGTCTAACCTCGGGTCTTAGGCGCGACATGACCAACTTCTCACATTGGGTCTTATTGTTTGTAGCCACTAGTTAAGCCGGGCGGGTCCGGGTAGATTTATGCTACAAACTCAACCCAACCTCGAGTTGGCCACTTTCATGTTTGGTCTAGTGTCATATTACACTCACAACCCTCCCACGTCTAGTTCAAGTTCCATGTTTACCCCATATGTCATGCCCCCATTTTGGTTCAACTTACATGTCGTGTTCACATGTAACCTCAAGTCAAGTTTTCATGTCATTATCATGTTTGCCTAACTATCCCAAATCGTGTTTTCTCCTAAGTAAAAACGAATCAACATAGTAGGTATACTATGGCTACATATAGACCCCAAAGCATGCACGATGCCACAAAAGGGATTGGCTCCAAACATGCATGGTATCCTAAGGGGGTTTGACCTCAAACATGCATAACATCAAAAAGGGATAAACTTGCACATGTTTCTTATGTCATCTAAAGGGGTAAACTTGCATATGTATGCATGTCATACAAAGGGTAAACTTGCATATGTATGCATGTCATACAAAGGGGTAAACTTGCACATGTATGCATGTCGTACAAAGGGGTAAACTTGCATATGTATGCATGTCATACAAAGGGGTAAACTTTCATATTACATTATTAAGCCCCAAAAACATGCATAATCCCAAAACTTAGCATATAGGTGAATCATGGGGATAGATGACATAGAAAAATGGCTAGAAGTTCGCATCTAGCATTCTATGCAAGTTAACTTAAGGGATAAGAGAGTTCTTATGTTGCATAAAGCAACATTTCAACATAAAGCTTATAGCTTTTAGCCCACAAAATCAAGGTGGTGACTTTACGAATATGCATAGGATAAATCTACGCATAACATGATAGTTTCTAAGCATGTAACCTACTCAAGTTCAAACCCAAAACTTGCAACATGAACATTTAACTTCATAGTTAATATCTAAGAGTAGGAGGGGGCTTACAATGCTATGAAGGCACAAATCAATATATAAAAAGATTGAGACGAAGCCACACTAGCAAAAACCCCTAATCAATAAGCTCCAATAAAACCCTTGAGAAAATAATAAGAAAGATCCTTGCTTTGATGAAGATTTGCCTTGAAATCAAGTTTAGAAGCTCTCATATGAACATAGAAACTCTCATACACTCATATGATCATGTAATCTCTCATGGAAATAGGCTTAGGAATTTTAGCATGAGAGTGGATGCCATGAGAGGAACAAATTTGGCATAGTTTAGTTGTAGGATTGAATAATGGTGATTTAGGCTAGGTTTAGGGGGTCTTTTTATAGAGGATTAGGATAGTATTAGCCATAGGATTAACCCTAGATTCAATCCAAGCCATCAAAGCATGTCTTGGGGAAGAAGTCAAGTGTAGGAACCATCTAGGGCCTTTAGATTAAAGTTGAACCATGAGAACCATTCAAATGCAAAATCTGCATTTGAGCGAATCGGCCCACGGGTTGATAGCCAAACACCCTGGATTAACCCCTAGTCGACCCAGTGGGCTCGGGTCGACCTCAAAAATTGGCTGGTTCGGTTATTCCCCTCTCCCAATTCACTGTTTTGAACATTTTTGCATATTTATTTATTTAATTTTCAATTATATATATATCAATATATATATATATATATATATTTCTCTGTGCAACCCATTTCACTTAATTAAGTATACTTTAATTTGTGAATTTTTATGTTCAAATTACGGGGTGTTACACTATCCCTACTGGGCGCAGATTCGTTGCTGAAGTACTCGATCAGGTCTTGCGTCCGGACATCTTTTACGTGTCATTGGTACCCAATTAGACCTTGCGTCGGGATCTCTTTTACGTGTCACCGGTACTTGCTCGATTAATTAATCCCAACTGGGTGCATATTGGCTGTTGAAGTACTCGATTAGGCCTTGCATCTGACAACTTTTACGTGCCATAGGTACCCAATAAGACATTGCGTCCGGATGTCTTTTACGTGTCACCGTTACATGCTCGGTTAATTAATCCCTACTGGGTGCAGATTCGTTGCTGAAGTACCTGATTATGTCTTGCGTCCGGACGTCTTTTACGTGTCATAGGTACCCGATTAGACCTTGCATCTGGATGTCTTATACGTGTCACCAATGCTTGCTCGGTTAATTAATCCCTACAGGGTGCAGATTCATTGTTGAAGTACCCGATTACGCCTTTCGTTCGAATGTCTTTTATGTGTCATAGACACCCGATTAGGCATTGCGTCCGGATGTCTTTTTTGTGCCACCGGTACCCGCTTGGTTAATTAATCCCTATTGAGTGCAGATTCATTGCTGAAGTACCCGATTACGCCTTTCGTCCAAACGCCTTTTACGTGTCATATTACCCGATTAGGCCTTGCATCCGGATGTCTTTTATGTGTCACTGGTACCCGCTCGTTTAATTAATCCCTATTAGGTGCAGATTCATTGGTGAAGCACCTGATTAGACCTTGTGTTCGGATGTCTTTTATGTGTGATGGGTACCTCATTAGGCTTTGTGTCTATATGTCTTTTACGTGTCACAGGCACCCGCTTGGTTAATTAATCCTATTAGGTGCATATTCATTGCTGAATTACTCGATTAGGCCTTACGTCCGAATGTCTTTTACGTCTTATAGGTACCCAGTTAGGCCTTGCGTCTGAATGACTTTTACGTGTCACCGGTACCCGCTTGGTTAATTAATCCCTATTGGGTGCGGATACATTGTTGAAGTGCCCGATTAGGCCTTGCATTTGGATGACTTTTACATGTCATAGGTACCCGATTAGGTCTTGCGTTCGGATGTCTTCTACGTTTCATCAATACCTACTCAGTTAATCAATCCCTACTAGGTGCATATTCGTTGCTGAAGTACCCGATTAGGCCTTGCGTACTATAACAAACCGGTAATTTTGACGTATTAAAATATAAATGAAATTAAGGCTTAAAGTTAAAATAGATATTTATATTGGGATTTCGGCATAGAATTTGGACTTTTATTTGTTGTGAGCATAATTTGAATTTACTTCTAAATGAAATACTTTTCCAAGTTTATTTTCAACATGAACGTTTTGTCAAAACAAACGTTATTACAACTAAGTTGGATTTATTCAAATAATCCGTTGTGATTAGAGAACTTAAAATCTAATTTGTTTTAAAATCTTGACTCTTGTTTTGAATAAAACAGTTAAGATAAACCGATTACAGAATTTCGTTATTTGAGATGCGTTCAACGTAATAAAACGGAGAACCAAATTTCTTAATAAAAAGCGCATTTATTTTTCCTCCACGTTAATTTGATTTACCGTCTAGTAATTGTTGACTTTATAACGTGCTTAAAACAAGTAACCAATGTTGTCCAATTCAGCTGTGCTTAGCTTAACGTTTGCAAACTATTCACAAGCAATCTTCAAACTATATCTGATAAAATTTACGCAAGATTTGGGCTGTCGAAATTATTTACTACCTATCTTCACCATTCTGCAAATTTCTACACATGTCCTTGCTCCTCTGTTATGCGTACCATGTGTTGTTTTCTTCCTGTGTCTGGTTCCTTCGATCAAATTAATAAAAAAAAATGAGGCATGCTCTCTTTCAGTTGTTCACCACAAATCATTGCCTCTCTTGTCTTTGACTACTATTGGTTTCCTTCTCTAAACGATCAAAATAGACTTCCCCAAATCAAAAGGAAAAAATGGCTTCCACCGAAAATCATTTTCCCCCTGAACGTGCGAGCAATTTCCTCCAAAGCCACTGCATTTCCTCGTTGTCCTGAGGAGTGCACCCATCACAGCCACCGCGATTCACTTCTCCTTCGAACCGTCTTACTAGCGAATGCCTCCGCACTAGAACTTGCACGCATGCCACCTCCAGTGGCTACCCACATTGCTTCTTCCTTCATCAAAGTTTAACACTCCTTCACCAAATAAAATTAGACCTAAAATCCTTGCCTCCTCATCGTCAGTAACCTCCATGCCTTCGCACTTACCTTGGCTCAAGCTTTACTTCGCTGGAAGCAAGTCGACCATGGACGAATATGATCTGCTGATTGCCAAACTAATCCCAGACGGTTCCAAAAAATAAAAGAAAACACGCCCATCACCACATATCGTCGGACTCTGACCCCATGACGCGCCTACCAACCCAACACCTTATCCTGGGACACGGGTGGAGCGATAGGAGAAGGTGTGCTCAAGAGAAAGAAAAAGATAAACATGTGACCTTAAAGGCACAAAGAGTGCTTGTGGCATTGCCTAACCTGTTTGTGCACTCTTCAACTTTGAATCTGGACGAGCCAGTATAACTACCTCTCGGCCTTGCTCCGCTTTCAGGTTATTACACTACAACAAAATGACCCTATTACAACGGTGGAACACCGTTGTAATATACATTTTACAACGGTGGACAAACCGTCGTGTATTAAGGAGTTGTAATAGACTAATACCTTTTACAACTTTTTTGCACTGTTGCAACACCGTTGTAATATGTATATTTTACAACTTTTTCCCACCGTTGTAATAAACTTTATTACAATTGTTATGCACCGATGTAATAAAATCTACTACAACTGTTATGCACCGTTGTGATTGAAATTTGGGTTTTTTTTTAAAAAACATCTTCTGCAATTGTACAGAACAATACACTAAATATAGCAATACTCCATAAGCAAATCCGATACTACAAATATTTGCAAATTAATTTATTAAAATACTCAAATATTCAGTATTACAAACAATAAATTTTAGACAATACCGTTGTATTACAAACATAGTCATATACCCTTCATGCATTTCTACAACTATAGTTCTTGCATAAGCAGTACCAATTTCTTTTCCAATCTAATTTTCACAGCTTGGAGGGCACTAGTTTCTGTTGCAATCAAAGAATAAAAGAATCGAAATACATGTACCTATTAGCAATAATACTCTCAAACATTATATGTTATTTACACAAAAGATGGAATATATGCATTAACCACAGTATTATAACTAACCTCAGTCCTTGTAGTAACTATTTCACTCGGCTATTTCAATGCAAAAGCACAGTTGTCTCCATCTCCGGCCATTCAAACAACTTATTCACCCTCTTTTAGTGATCTCACTCTCTTGCTTAAGCTTGGGATTATTTCTCTGGTTAGTCCTAACTCATCCTCTTCCGTTCACACATGCAACCAACCTCATTCAACAAGCCTTAACAAATAATGTCCCATTGATGCAACATCATACACTCCAACTACAACAACAATTCTAGACCATAGCACGTCGGCCTCACCTAGCATACTGTCCACGCCTTCAGCTTCTGTCACAAATCCAACATCCACAGGCACAAGCAACGGTTATCCAGACTTGAATAAACTATCTCGGCTATAGCATAATGGAGTGTACGGAACGTACATCACTTCGTTGGAAAAAAGAAAACTCCAAGGAACCCAACTGAAACTCCACTACCAACTGCACCTAAGGAAACCAACACAACAAGGGAGTTGCACCATCAACAACAAAGCAGAAAGGAGTTCAACAAGGCAACAAAATTCCAAACATGTACCCAGCTATCTCTGACATAACTAATAGTTAAGAACCAACAACTTGCCAAGAGACAAAGCATCATACAAGATAACTAACATAGCATTGGACATTACAACAGTTCAGCGCAAAAAACTGATCAGCATTTTATAACCAACAACAAGCATTCCCAAATAGAACTCAATGACAAGAGACCAAAGTAACTTTATATAGCAACTAGGTTTTCGCCCGCTTCTTCTTACTCTTTCTTTTCGTTTCACCTCTGTTTTCATTCCTCTCTCTTCCATATTCCTCTCTTCTAGATCCTTCCTCGTACCTAGCTTTTGCCATGCCTGAGACTAGGCTGCTCTGTTTAACCCTATTACCTTACATGCCTCATTCTTCAGATCTAATATTGAAGGCTCGTTTCCACCCTAAATTGGAATGTTTGATGAATCAACGGCCGGAACTAGCACATTGTCAAGGTCGGTTTCACTCTACCACTGCCTCATATTCTTGAATCGAGACTGAAATTTCAGCTTGCAAGTTTGGCTTTGGTGATTTTCACGGTTTGCATGCTATCTTTCCTTGACTTATGTGTGTTTCATTTCACTGTATTTGCGTCTTCTTTTGGTATCGGGTGGTAGCATGTTTTCTATTTTGGATTTGGTAAATTCAATTGAATAGGGGAGAAGATAAGTCGACGAAGGAAAAACAAAACTGACCAGCTTGTATTAGAAACATAGGACCGCATGTAAGACTAGCTTCAACAGGATCTAAAGGACTAAGTAAGTCAATGCATTATTCAACAACTGAAAACAAGTGAGTGGGAAGAACAAAACTGACCAGCTTGTATTAGAAACATAGAAACACTCCAGTTTATCACCCCACCTGTGGACCGGTAAAGGACCAATGGTGAACCGTGCTCTGCAAATGTCAGTATATGCCTCAAATAGCTCCAATAGGGAAAGTATCATAATAATAGTATCTAACATAGCAAAAATACTAAACGAACAGTAAACTCACCCAAAAATAAACCAGCTTCGGCAAAATCCATGAAACACCACCGTAAAACCTCTCTAAGAAAGACGATAACATCCAAACCCATAAAACCACTTTGAGACACCAAGAACACTGTAGTTTCGGGTAGACTCCTCGCTCGGCAAGCAGTGTCAATTACAATACCAGATCTAGACTACTGAGAGTAAGCCGAAAAGCTAGGTTTAGCATATGGAGTGGAGTGGTAGTTAATAGATTGAAGACCACAAAAAAGGGATCTGGTGGCGAATTAGGGTTAAAATGGAAAGGAGAACTCGGGCGCCAAGGAGGAGGGGAGATTATCAGTACAGTGGAACCAGAGATGGAAGCGATCTGGAAGCTAAATGTGAAAAAAGAAGTTGCGGTGGATCTTGTGAGGGAAAAAAGATTATACGAAGCAGGGAGACTGAGCGGACATGGGAGAACTGGAGTTCGGGAAGAAATTGGGGATCGATTTTGATTTAGGGAAGAATAAAGACCGACATAAGGAGTCAAATATAACACGCGCCCAAATTTCATGCCTACCGCTCAAATTTTCATCTTTTCGATTAACACGACAGCCGGTTTTTTAAAGGCACACCCAATTGTTATTTTTCATAATCAAAATTTCATCCAAATTTATAACATCAAATATTATAAATCAGAACTAATATATAAAAAATTATATTAAATATAATTTGAATTTCCTGAGAATTATTTGTAATTTAAATATTACTTATAATAACAGCTATTATTAGTTACTACTTGTTTCTTCTTAGTTATAATTAAATATAAATATAATATGAATTTCTTGAGAAATGATTTTTACTAAAATATTAAATATTACTGATTAATAGTAGTTATTATTAATTATTACCTATTTCTTCAACGTTATAATTGAATTCCAACTATTAAAAGTTAATTATTCTATAAATGTTATTGATCATATACTATTAAATATTTAATAGTAATTTTTAAAAAGTAATTATTATTTATTAATCATCAATTAAGCAGTTTTTATCTAGTCTAATAGTAATTAATAGTAATTGGTATTAATTTGTAAATATATTATTGAATATGAATTATTCTTAAATGTTAATATTACTAATTATTAAATATAAGAGACTTATTAATATTTAATAGGTCTCTAATACAAGAAATAGAAAAAAGAGTTACTAAAAATAAGTTTAAACAACTTTCTAATTTAACTATTAATTATCAGAAATTAATTAGTATATATTAGTTATTACAATAGACAAAAAAGAAAAGTTGTGATATATATGTTTATTACAACAGTGATTTTTTCACAGTTGTAAAAAACATTTATTACAACAGTGCGTTTTGCACAGTTGTAAAAAAGAATTTATTACAACTGTGCTTTTCGCACAGTTGTAAAATTAAAGCTGTAATATGGTGTTTTTGTTGTAGTGTTAGCATTTCGAATTCTAAGTTTAACTTGATTTGTTATTGATCCCTCTTAAACCAAGAGTGCTTTCGGTATATTTGTACATATATACACATGTTCATGTATGTATATGTGCATGCGTTTGGCAGTATCACAATCTTAGCTTGTTATCTTCATTTTAGGACTATTAGAAGGGAAATTGTTGAGGTTCAAATATTGGTCTTGTGTCGAGAATAAAAATTACAGTTTGTGCGGAGATCATGTTTGAAGGGATTTCTTGTCATACGCATGTTCAAGCAGATAGGATGAGTCAATATCGTATCATTGCTCCCTGCTACTAAGGTGAGTTTCCCTCACTCACGGCTAACTTTTGATTAAGTGAATTAAATATTTGAGACGTTAAATGAAATGTTAGGGTGCCCTATAAAATGTTTGCTATGTGATTGTGCATCTGTGACACATACACTACCCCGTTATATGACACATATGGATGCGTTGTATGATGTGCTATGTTTGTATTGCTCTCACCTTGCAAGTTCCCTATAGATTTAGAAAAATCATCATGGGTTGAAATGATATATACCTGAATGAATTGTATGGACTTGAGAAAATAATTTCGAATCGATTAGGGATGCAGGTTGAAATGGTATATTCCTAGGATTTGAATTTTTCTTTAAGACGGATTGAAATGATACATATATGTATCACTTAACCATAGGATAGAAAATTTTATATGGATGCCATGGTCAGAAAAGTCTAATTTTTTTAATGTTATAGTTATGTATTGATTTTAATAAATAGAATTTTTTTGAATGGAAATTTTAGGTAAAGAAAAATATTGGAAGAATTTGCTTGAATTGAATGTTTAACTTGTTTAAATTTTGTAAGGATCCAATATTTTGAGTTAGTATTTTGTGTAAAGATTTGTTTTAATGAATTTCGATTTTTTTTTATATATTAGGACCAAGTTTTTCTACTTTGTGCTGATTAAAGTATTTAATATAATATATAGTTTAGTTAAAGGATTTCATTTAAGTTTAATAAAATTTACTTTGATATAAATATTTAGCGCAATAAATTTAACTTGAAAGAATTCAACGTAATTCAGTTATAATATAAGAAACATTTGAAGAGATTTCCTTATAACTTAAATCTTGGTAAAGCTTAAGTAAGATTTTTATGAGAAGTGTTTAAAATGTCATAAAAGATTTATATGTAAAGTGAGGTTTGTGTTAACAAGGTTTTATGAGATTTTGTTTTGTATAATGATGAATAAATTGAAAAGTGATTGATTCAGTAAATGGTTTTGTTTAAAACGATGAACAAAAATCTTATCTTGATAATTTAAGACTTGATTAAGTAAAATTCGAATTGAACATTAAATTCTTGGATAAAATCCAAGTAAATAGAAAATGATGTTTCACTTGAGAAGCTTCGACATGAGATTTTTAAATGGGATCAACATCAAGTTGAAATTTATTAAGTTGTGATTTAAATAGCAGCTTAACGACTGAACATCGTAATGTTTGAATTCTTTACGATAAGGGAACTCGAAATTTTAGTTAAATTCAACTTGGAAATAATGATTTGAAATATTTAAACACGAAACAATATGTGGGAAATCAATTGGGTAAGAAAATGAATTAATGAAAGTCGAACTTGTGGAATACGGATTCGGTTTGGATTAGATCATGTTATTGAATCGAACTATATTGTTGTAAAACCAAATTATCCCTCATTACTTGATTTTAACAAACTACTTATAATAATTAAAATTAAACCATTTTGGCTATTTAAATCTACAAATTGTTTACACCAAAAATGGTCTAAACACCCAAGGTACTAACCGTACATCAACAATTTGGTAGGAAATAAATGGAACCGTGTTTAATCAGCAATTAAAAATGAAAATATGCGAGAAAAGTAAAGTAGAGACGAGATTTAGAGTGGTTCAGCCGTTAACTAGGCCTACGTCCACTATGAAGGTGATTTCCATACTTATAATGAGGATTATAGAATACATCAATTCTCACTTTCCAAACATCTTTGCATTCACTCCATATACCCTCGTTTTTATACTTCAATCTTAGAATTATACAAGAGAATAATAGAATTTGAGGAGAAGAAGGATGGACGAATAATTGAGAGGGTGGATGTCTTCGTTTCCCGAGGATCACGGGATTGTTCTTGACGCCATGGCCGAATCAGTGGTTGAGGATGGAATTTAGCAGCACTTCGTGATTTCAAGGACTCCCCCCTTTAATGTTGGCAGTCATGGTGTATTTATAGTTGAGGTTCCCTTGAGATATGATCTGAAATCCGTTTATGCCGGCTAAGGATCGCTCATTCTAATAATTACAATCATGCCATCGGCTAGTTGTAGTCAGCTGTCTGTGGTTGTATTTGGTTGTCATGCGCGAGTGACTCAATGGAGCGAGGGTCTTAGGTAGTTGAGCGGGTTCATAGAAGTGGGCGTCCCTGCGAGAATGAATGCTTTGGGAAATTCTGCAAGAGCCGATCGTGAGACTGGAATCAACTCTCCTTTGTTCTTGGTGCGACCGATCTTCTCAGTTCAAGGGCGCTCGTCCTTTTGTTGCCTTTGCATGATGCCGTTTGCCCTTGAAACTATGCTATGAGGTCGCTTTCGCACCTGGATCCTGATTTGCGTCTAACTTGGGCCGGAGACGAGGTCACATAGGATGTTGTGAGCACTTGTTTTGCAGTTCCATTACAGGCCTGGTCTTTTGACGGGTAAACATTTGCCCCTCGAAGTTCGTAGTTTTTTTAAATAATATAAAAAGCTATGAGCTTCGAAATAATGAGATGAAATACCACTGGATGATCAAGTTAACCATTCTGCAAAATAGGCGCCTTCACAGATAGCTTATATTTTCAAAATTTGGATCATTTCGACAATTGCTTGTCTTTGGACATTTGGCGGGATATTTCCCAGATACGTTAGACCGGATCACCAGATCTTAATTGAGATGTCATATCACTAAAAAGGGGGCTTCTAGTCCTCTTAAATATTGTCTCTTCATTTTCTCGCTTTTATATTTCTCCAATAAGCTTACTTTAATGGCGATTTTATCATAGAAGACCCCGTCGTTGCTTCTCGAAACTTCGTTTCTTTTTACTTGATTGTTAGTCTTGCCCGATCGTCCTTTGGTAGACAGTTTTCTTCAGCCTTTTTTTCAGCTACAACGCTCCTTTCTTCGAATTGAATTTCGCTTGTAAGTGAATTTCATTCCATTTACCTCTGATTCTGTGTTAATTTTCTTGATTTTGTAAAAGAGGGTTCTTAATTGGTAACATCGAGTCGCTAGAACACATGGTTGTGATATTTGAGATATGTTGATTTGACTTGGTATTTACTTAGATTTCATGCAGAATCCTCTGGTGGTTCTGGACTGTGCGATAAACTTTAGCCTTTTTAATGCTGCGAGTTATTCACTGAAATGCCTACGAAATGACATTTCCCAATTCATTTTGCCTTAACCGGAGGAATACTTGCATCATAGCAATAGTTCTGCTCTTCTCTTCTCACTACTCGTTTGGGAGGTGCGACTACAAGTCGTGACCGGCTAAATCAGAACCTGTTTTTCTCATACTTTTGAATTCATAACTCTTCCTTTATGCGATTATAACTACAAGTAAATCCTTTTTATCGGATAAGGCCGATGATCAGATTTGGGGGATGTGTTCATCCTGAGTCTCTTCCCTTAGTTTTCTAATGACTCAATTTGTAAATTTTTTAAGCATACTTATTTGTGTTGACATGTAAGTAACTGCAAATTCATCTTAATCCCAGTTAACTCATCATGTCTGAGAACGAAAGAGTCTAGATCGGGCAATTGAGGTTGCCCCGGCTACTGGTTCTGATTTGATTACCGGCTAGATTCATCCTCAGCCTTGCTTTTTGATAGGGTGGCGACCGATTGCCGTAAATCGATGCTTTCTTTTGATCAGTATTTACAAATGTGTAATCACTTCGAGCTTTCAAAAGATGAAACCAGATTTCCCAGAAAGGGAGTATTGGCCGATTGTCCGCCCTCTGGGTATGTAATGGTCAATTATCACATGCTGTCTAGCGGGAAGATTCCCCCCTTTAACCCTTACGTAGAGTCAATTTTGCAATAACTGGCGATTGCCCGTATCAGCTGCATCCTAACGGATATCAAATTCTGCTTGGGGTATACATACTTTTCATGTAAGTCCGGCAGCAGGAACCCACGTTTGCGTATATTTGTTCTTTATTTACCTTTAAGAGATGGGAGGTAGACGGCCCTTATTTCATTTTTATGCAAAATATGCATGATAGGATTATCACTGGTCTGACGGATGTTGCTAAGGGGTTCCCGAATCAATATTTCTTTGTCTGATGTCCTTGTGGGTTCTACGGACGATGGGCAGAAGGAGGTAATTACGCCTTTGCTCTTAGAGTCCTTACCCCTTTTCTCTTTCTCATTTGGCTTTCTTTTTTATTCTTGTAGTGATTCCTTCCGTCGTGGGACTTACTTTAGATCGGGCCCTGCTTAATTCTTTAATTTCTATAGATAAGAAGGAAAGGAGCAAAGCTGTGTTGCTTTCAGAGGAAAAGCTCCGTAAGTACCAGCTAATTCAATCTACGCGATCTCTTAGAAGGACTTTGGTTCATTCTCAGCGCTCTACCGGTAAGTCTTCTACCAAAAAGAAACGCTTAATCCCAATTTGAGTGATCCACCTTTGCCTTTGATTACCGAAGGGAGTGACAAAAGAGTCGATGAGAACATGGTCAGTTTGAGGGTCGACGTATTTTCTGGAATGGCCTCCAAAAGTTCCGCTCGCCCTGTTACTTAGGTGGAAGGTTCCTCAGGGACTTTTGAAGACTTGGAGGATTTGGGCTCGCCAAATACTTGAGCTAGGGAGATGTTGTGATGTCTGATCCTGTTGTATCTGACATGGGAAGAATCCGAGGGCCTGTTCAGTGTCCGGAGAAAGTTTCCGCCTTCACAGCTCCCCCTGGAACCAGTTTTGATATCTTCTTACTTATGGCGTAATTTCCCGTAAATCTGATGATCTCTGAATGCTTGCTGAACTCATGCTTTGTTTATTCTCCAGGTGTAAGTGCGAACTACTCGTTATTGGATGGATTCTCCCAACAGGCCGATCTTACTGATCCACGAAGCCTCCTTAAGTTTTTCCTTTCCTGTTATTCGAAGCGTCCCCAACCATTTTCAAGTTTCCAGGTCCGACATATCTCTGAAATTCCAATGATTGATTCTTTAAGGCGTGAGGGTCTTGATCAGGCCAAGATGCTTGCACCGATTGAATCTTCTGCAAGATCTATTGTTCCGACTCCTGCTCAAGTTCAAATAATACGTGATTGTCAACCTTATAAGGTTCCTTCTGGAAACCCAATGCTTAAGGATCGCTTCAGTGGCTGGGACTTAAGAGGAATGCATTTCGATTTGGATTTACATTCCAATGATAGGCGAGATGCTGTGAAAAGTTTGGATGCCATGAAAAGTAGCATGATCGATCAGCTTGGTATTGTTAAGAATCAATTTGAGGCACAATTGAATCTGGTCATAAAGGATGTTGATAGGCGATTGGAGCATTAGGTGAAATTTGGTTATGAATTCCAGAAATTGAATGCCCGGCATCTTGACCATATTAAGACCTTGGAAAACGACAAAGCTGGCCTGATTCACTTAATTAAATCCCAAGCACATGAGATTATTTCTTTAAAGAACGGAAGCATTAAAGTGGATAGCTTAGAGGCTAGAAATGTTAAGCTCAGGAAGGAGCTGGAGGGGTGTACGAGCGCGGCTTTTAGAAAATCAGTTTGCTCAAGAGCTTACTGAGCGTTACTTGGCCTTAGAAAAGCAGGCTTAGGTTTTTTTAGAGCAGGAAAACATGATTCTCAAAGGCCAAATTGCTTCTCAGAGCGAAATCCTTAGAACCTTTGAAGAGGATAAGATCAGGCTACAAAAAGAACTTGACGAAGCCAGAATTAGGACTGACAATACTCTGTTTCAATCTTATGTTTGCAGTGTCATAAACCGCAGGAGTTTGAGTTATTTGAACAAGGATTTTCCGCGAACTCTGGCTCTTGTTTAGGAGCAAAAACTTTCGTATTCCCATGATGTTGATGATGAGTTCCTTCGGGAATAATTTTTAGAGGAAAAAGACCGCAAAGCTCTGGTTGAGGTAGGAGGATATTGGCGAATGAGCAAGCTCAATCATTTAGGAAGGAACGTTCGGATGCTACCATTCCTTGTATCCCACCCGACTCCGTCAGAACCGATACTTCGAGCTCCCTTATTTCCCCTGTAGAACATTCATCCTTAGATGTCGCTAGAGTTCAACCCATTATTGGGTGCCCAGATCAAGGGAATGTTGTTACCCAATGTGCGAGTTATGGCAACACTTCTTTAAATGTGACGGATCGTGGGGCTGACTTTGTGTACCTAGTAACTTCAGTTAAAATTGACATCTATCAATCTACCCCAGATTTGGATTTTCTTATATCTTCCCCTGAGATTGCTGAGTCCAGCGCTTGTTATTCATTTGCATCAGGTGTGCTTTCGCCACCTTCTTTAACTGCTTGTGGCACCACTGCTCAACCTGACCTTGTTGATCCTGTTTTAATATCTACCAGCACGAATCCTCTCATCACAACTTCATTAGATGATCCAACTTTAACAGATGTGTCTGATCCAGACGATGAAGATGAGATTTGGAATACCGATGCCGTGTCCACCCTAAAACGCGAAAGGACGCTAGCTTTTTAATATTTCAAGATTATAAGTTTTTTTTTGATGGCCCTGTTGTGTGAACATATCAACAAATTCCTGAACAATGTTCATCCTCTGTATAAGAAATAGGATTGGTGACCTTTATGGTCTGATTCCAGCTTATTTTCTTTTACTTGTTACGCACTTAGACCGGTTGTTTGTGCGAGTGTCGACCCTCACTTAATATTTTACTTTTGCGCATTTACGTCTGTATCGTTTAGGTGTTATCATAGTTTTATTACTTTCATTCTTATGAGTGGTCGGACTTTTCGTTTGTTGTTCGCACGAATCTTATCGTTTGAATAGTTCTCGCAATGAAGTTATAACTAGATTGTGGTATGTTTTAAGTGGGCATTGGTGGTTTTTTACACAATGGTTATGTCCCCATACCAAAGCTCTTTTTAATTTCATAGATTCTATTAATCTGAATCATGATTTCATTTGATTAGCTCATGAATTTTTAAAACAATGTGTGGTTATTATGTGTTTTCTTTTGGGTGCCCGCATGGGAGGTCTTGGGTTTCAATGTCGACCCAAGTTCGGTCTTGTTAGTCCTGATTTTTCTTGGACTGAAAGACCTTGTTGGATGCCCCCATACGGCTAGGATTTCTGCTTTTTTAATCCAACCTTGGCTTTGTTCGACTTGGTTAACAACAAAGAACAAGAATGGATACCCACTTTCGGCTAGGATTTCTGATTTGCGCTGGTCCTTCCAGCATGTTTTGCCGGTCCTTCCGGCACTAGGACTGATGTTTCCATCCTAGGTATTTATCCGTGGGACATTTTATCATTTCCCTTGTACCTTTTTTTTGAAGCCTGATGTCACTTTCTCTAGCAAATGCTTGCTTAGTGAAGTTCCACCTTTTGGCATGTTGTTTGTCTTAGAACAGGATGTCTTGTTGAGGAGATACACTTACACATCTAATTTGGTTTGCATGCTTTTAGACCAAAAATTGGGCCTAACACCCAAATGCAGATCCCAGATCACAGAATGCAGAAAAGAGCAAATAAAAAGGAGACACGTGAGGTTTTTATAGTGGTTCGGCTGTAGATGTAGCCTACGTCCACTCTATAATCTTATTGTTATACTGACAGATTACAAGAATCAGTTACATGCAGGCACACAGTCCATGTGTTAATTGAGGTTACAAGGGTTTATACACGTAATCCACATGTTAATCGTGTAGAAAAGAGAAGAATTTGACTGTATGAAAGTGCAAAGTCCTTGCACTTCAGTAATGGTGGAAGCAGTGAAGAAGAATGGCCAAAAGTCCTTGAAAAATCCTTCCTGGGGTGTATTTATAGCTGTTTACAGCAGGTGGATCACGGGACACATGGCACGCATCCCAAAAATCTCGAAAAGAGGTGGAAAACATCCAAAAATCATCTCTGAATCGTCATATGACATGTGTAATAAGATCCATGCAAGTTGGAGTGAAAATAGCCTTGAGAATAGGTCAGAACAAGCTGCGTAAGAGCAGGTCTTAAGGTCAGATCGCTGTCACGGTACGCACCACGAACGGGTCATGGTCGGAGGGAGCTAGTAGTGTGATGACGTGCTGGAATGGTCGGGTCGCGGTCTACTTGTGCTCCACGATCCAAAAGGGGCGATCCGAGGAGAAGCGATCCGATCCAGGAGATAGCCAGATTACACCCGTTCACGGAAACAGGCATAACTTTCAAACCGTAAGTCCGATTGAGCCAAACCAAAGCTCAAACTGAAGCTAATTCAGATATCTACAAGAGTTATAGAGCTCAGCTTTGTAATCGCTGTTTTCGGGCCCAAAAGAGGTTGTCTGATAGGAGTTTCGGGCCTGTTTATGTTGAGGATGTGATTTTTACCAAATCTCTCAATGTCTTTTGACGTTGTTTCCATCGCTTGAGCATGTTATCATTCAGGAATTCCATGTGTGACAGCTTTTGCTAAAAAATGTGTCAACACGTTTGTCTCCCAGAACATATCTTGCTGGTTGAAGGAAGATGTGTTCTGGATAATCTGAGAAATCCAAGTCCAAAATGCGAAGATCACGCCGGATCATATTAAGGCCAGAAAACCGGCGATCACACGGGGTCGTATTAAGGCCAGAGAAATCCAAGAAGACCAAGAATTTGTACCTGCAATAAGATAAAACAAACAATGCAAGAATATTTCCTAGATAGCCTTACCGGAGTAAACCATCCAAGGAGATGTTAGAGGGGTTCCAAGACGGCCTTACCGGAGTAAGACGACCAAGGAAAAGCGATGATGGTTCCAAGACGACCTTACTGGAGCAAGACGACCAAGGAAAAGTACATGAAGGTTCCAAGGCGGCCTTACCGGAGTAAGACGACCAAGGAAATGCACATGAAAATTTGTTTATACTGGACGGATCCAGTTAGGAGCCGGAGCTCATGTTTGTACTGGACGGATCCAGTTGGGAGCCGGAGCTCAATTCTTATTGCTAATTCATGAAAATGCAACAGTCGTTTGTCGGACACGGCTGGAGACCACAAGCCTGTTCCATGCGTGTGGGCTGATGTTACTGCTTTTATTACATGCGGGGAAAACAAAGAGGGGCGAGGAGTCGCCTAAAAGCCTAAAAACATGAACTACGAACCGGAGTCCGTCAAACTGAAGGGATCCGCTGAGTAGGATCATTTGATAATGATCCCGCGATTGCTCGATCCAGGATCATTCCTTCTCTGGGGAGTCGGTGGTAGCAGCGCAGGTGCTGGCGTAGTTTGTTGAATGATATACTCGGGTAGTTCTCCTCGCCTGACCCGGTCCTCAATAAGGTCTCGCAAATGTCTGCAGTCATCAGTGTTATGACCATCAATGTCATGAAATATGCAGTGTCTGCCAGAATTGCGTTGTGCTAGTGTCGGCTCCCTCTTGGGAGGTCTCGGATAGGAGGCAGCACCTCCTGTATCCATGTATATGTTGCTCAGAGTGTCATTTAGTTCAGTGTATTTGTCGTATCTAGACCCTCTCCGGGGTGGAGCATTACGATCATTTGTAGCATGGGTCTTACCTTTACCCTTATCATTGCCTTTTCCAGGATTGGGCGGTTCTCCATCTCCGAGCATGTTGACGTCGAGAGTGCGTTTCTCAGAAGTCGCATCTTCTTCCCACAGGAACCTATCTGCTTCAAGGTAGAATTCGCTAAGGTTTCGCGGTGGATCTCTGTACAAAGACTTTTTGAACTCCGAGTTATCTAGAATGCCGGATACTGCTGCCATTAGTACCATCGATTGTTCAGGGCGATCCACTGATGCTGCTGCAACGTTGAATCTTTCAAGGAATGAACGCAGAGTTTCTCTGGGTCTCTTCTTGATTGTGGTGAGGGACATGACGTTCTTGGATCGTGCGATGTGGACACGAAATTGTTCAATGAAGCGTGCGATCAACATGTTCCAACTGCTGATCGATTCTGCTTCCAGCTGCCGAATCCACATAGCGGCTATGTCAGTCAGGAAGAGGGGAAAACACATAGCCATGACGTTTTCCAACGCCGATTGAACTTCCATATGTCGTTTGTAGCGCATGAGATGCACGATAGGATCTGTCCTGCCGTTGTAAGGCTCCAGTTGTGGAATTTTGAAATCTGGTGGATTGCGGGAATTTCTGATTTCCTGAGTGAATGGGTTATGATTGACGCCATCTACGTCATTCTGATAGGTGTGGCCTCTCATGAGGCATTGAATCAGATCGGCTAGTCGATTGTCGTCGAAAAGCTGTTGTAAACTACCAAAATCAGAGCTGGTGCCCCCAGCGTTGAATGCAGGAGAAGATGGAAGCTGTTGGTGAGCTGCTGTGTGCGGATCGCGGGTCGCGGTTCGCGGTTCGATGGGGGCGACCCGACTCGGTCGTGGATCGTGGAAGGCAGTGCGTGAGTCTGGGGGGGCGAACCGATCGGGTTCTAAAGCCCCGTAACGAGACGTGGTCTATTGTTGAACAAGCGGGAGCGAGTTGTTGGGATCGGCTCGTGAGCCTGGTAGTGTCCACGATCCGGGTCGCGGTCCAGAGGTGTATCACGAGATGAGTTCTGCTGTTGAACGGGGTGGTTGCCCCCGAGTCCGGGTGATACTCGAGTCACTTCAATGGCTTCGTTTCCAGTGACTTGAGCGTTGCTTGGCCTTCCATCCATCCGAGCAAAGAATTGGTTAATCATTTGCTCTTGTTTTTGGAGGAGATCGTCTTGCCGTGCCATCTGATCTCTCAGTTCAGCGAGAACGCCATCCATCTCGTCTCTAGTCAGGTATGCAGAAGGATCTTCATGAGAGGAAGCTTCCTGGCTTGCCTCGTTCCTTGTGTCCTCAGCGTCAGCATCATCAGCATGTGCGGAAGTTCCTGTCTTCTTCCTTTTGATTGCCATTTATCCAATAGCCAAAAAATCCAAGCAGAAGTTGAAGTTGTCGTGTGCTCCCCTACCTGGCGCGCCAAAATGTTAGACCAAAAATTGGGCCTAACACCCAAATGCAGATCACAGATCACAGAATGTAGAAAAGAGCAAATAAAAAGGAGACACGCGAGGATTTTATAGTGGTTCGGCTGTAGATGTAGCCTACGTCCACTTTATAATCTTATTGTTATACTGACAGATTACAAGAATCAGTTACATGCAGGCACACAGTCCGTGTGTTAGTTAAGGTTACAAGGGTTTATACACGTAATCCGCCTGTTAATCGTGTAGAAAAGAGAAGAATTTGACTGTAGGAAAGTGCAAAGTCCTTGCACTTCAGTAATGGTGGAAGCAGTGAAGAAGAATGGCCAAAAGTCCTTGAAAAATCCTTCCTGGGGTGTATTTATACCTGTTTACAACAGGCGGATCGCGGGACACATGGCACGCATCCCAAAAATCTCGAAAAGAGGTGGAAAACGTCCAAAAATCATCTCCGAATCGTCATATGACATGTGTAATAAGGTCCATGCAAGTTGGAGTGAAAATAGCCTTGAGAATAGGTCAGAACAAGCTGCGTAAGAGCAGGTCTTAAGGTCGGATCGTTGTCACAGTACGCACCATGAATGGGTGGTGGTCGGAGGGAGCAAGCACGGTGATGACGAGCTGGAATGGTCGGGTCGCGGTCTACATGTGCTCCACGATCCGAAAGGGGCGATCCGAGGAGAAGCGATCCGATCCAGGAGATAGCCAGATTACACCCGTTCACAGAAACGGGCATAACTTTCAAACCGTAAGTCCGATTGAGCCAAACCAAAGCTCAAACTGAAGCTAATTCAGAGATCTACAAGAGTTATAGAGCTCAGCTCCGTAATCGCTATTTTCGGGCTCAAAAGAGGTCGTCTTATAGGAGTTTCGGGCCTGTTTATGTTGATGATGTGATTTTGACCAAATCTCTCAATGTCTTTTGACGTTGTTTCCATCGCTTGAGCATGTTATCATTCAGGAATTCCATGTGTGACAACATTTGCCAAAAAATGTGTCAACACATGCTTTTCGTGATGCTTCCAAGCTGTTTTTCTCAAGATGTGCTTTGAGAACCTTCCCCTTGCAATTAGGATGGGTGTGATTAATTGCTTCTATCAGGTCTACATTTGAAAAATCAGTTTTCAGTGTGAAGCGATGAGTACGGTACTCAGATAATCACACGATAATTTCCTTTGAACATGGCACTTGTCAGTAATTCATTGTCATACATGAATATAGCAAGTGGTAAAGCAAAGCAAAACTACCACTATTTCTTAAGTTAGCAAAAATAAAAAATGGAGTAATAAAGCAGGGTCACGGGAACTTTTTGTTCAAATTCCATGATCGGGACACTAGTTACTGAACCCCATCCAAGCATTAGTCCTGGGCTAGTTTAGGCCTCTTACTCAGATAGTTTGCTGCCCCTTTTTTGCAGAGAAACGGGACAATGGCCTTGCACATATTGTTGCAAACGGTTCTCCCTGACCAGCCCTTCAATTAACGATTTCTGGTGTCTACGCTCATCAGTGTTGTGTCCTGGTTGGTCATGGAATTGATAGAACTTTCTTGATTTCATGGTAGCATCTCTGATTTGCATCCATTCTGGGACTGGATATTTTACAGTGTTCTTAGCTGCCCTGAAGATATTTCTTATGGTGTCGCTGAGGGAGGTGAATTCAGAATTCTTGAAAAAGCGTGGCTTCCTTCTGTGCTGCTTGGCTCCACCTCTCACACCTAAGATATATCTTCGATTTTCGTCCCGATCCGTGGAATGAGCGCTTTTCTCTTTGCCGGGTCTTTGCCAGGGCCCTTAATCAGGACGTGCGGTTTTCGGAGTCGAACTTTCTCGCTCAGCAGAGAATTCTATTTCGCTTGCCCGACTCGTTCGAGCGAACGGAGAGTCTGCAACACTTGGTGTGGCTTTCGTGACAGGCTTGGATAACGAGCATTGACTCGATCTTCATTTATCAATGCGTTTTTTGCAACGGTTATTTGACTCGTTATCCCTGTCATTGCTTCTTCCAATTTCCTCCCGGTTACGGTCTCCTCAACTTTTAATGGTTCCTTTTCTTCGGAATGGATGGCAGGCGATATGATAGGATCGGAGACGCCATCAATTTTGTCAGCAATTTGTCTTGGCATGCTCATGATTTCAAGTACGACGTTTCTCAGGAAATCACGTCAGATCTGAATGGTGAAAGAAGCAAAACACGGCCCCACAGTGGGCGCCAAAATGTTTACACCAAAAATGGTCTAAATACCGAAGGTACTAACCGTACTTCACCAATTTGGTAGGAAATAAATGGAACCGTGTTTAATCAGCAATTAAAAATGAAATTATGCGAGAAAAGTAAAGTAGAGACGAGATTTAGAGTGGTTCAACCATTAACCAGGCCTACGTCCACTTCGAAGGTGATTTCCATACTTATAATGAGGATTACAAAATACATCAATTCTCTCTTTCCATACATCTTTGCATTCACTCCATATACCCTTGTTTATATACTTCAGTCTTAGAATTATACAAGAGAATAATAGAATTTGAGGAGAAGAAGGATGGATGAATGATTGAGAGGGAGGATGTCTTCGTTTCCCTAGGATCGCGGGATTATTCTTGAAGCCATGGCTGAATCAGTGGTTAAGGATAGAATTTAGCAGCACTTCGTGATTTCAAGGATTCCCCCCTTTAATGTTGGCAGTCATGGTGTATTTATAGGTGAGCTTCCCATGAGATATGATCTAAAATCCGTTTATACCGGCTACGGATCGCTCATTCTAGTAATTACAATCGTGCCATCGGCTAGTTGTAGCCAGCTGTCTGTGGCTGTATTTGGTTGTCATGCGCGAGTGACTCAATGGAGCGAGCGTCTTAGGTAGTTGAGCGGGTTCATAGAATCGGGCATCCTTGCGAGAATGAATGCTTTGGGAAATTCTGCAAGAGCAGAGCGTGGGCTGGAATCAACTCTCCTTTGTTCTTCGTGCGACCAATCTTCTCAGTTCAAGGGCGCTCATCCTTTTGTTGCCTTTGCATGATGTTGTTCGCCCTTGCAACTATGCTATGAGGTTGCTTCCGCCTGTGTTGAATGGGCGACTTTCTTTGTTTTGATGTTTTGAGCAGCTCTGTCCCAATATGAATGACCGACCATGTCTTTTGCACCTGGATCCTGATTTGCGCCTATCTTGGGTTAGAGACAAGGTCACACAGGATGTTATGAGCGCTTGTTTTGCAGTTCATTCCGGGCCCGGCCTTTTGACGGGTAAACAAAAATATTTTATCACTATTTTACAATTGTTTATAACTATTTTGTAACTATTATATATGAGTATATATACATATAGATTATTTTCAAATTTAACTATGTTAATTCTATTTTCTTGTATTCAATGCAAGACTTATGACCATTATTGGCAATTTAAGATTTTATACTATTTTACAACTATTTACATAAGTATATATCCACTATTTTCAAATTTAATATCTTACACTATATTTCAAGGTTACTATTCTAAGTATTTTATAAATTCAAATAAGCCCATGTCCAATCCGAACTAATGAATTTAAGGTGACTAAAATGAAGATTTTGGGTAATAATTATATTTTTAAATTTAAATCCAAACTTGAATGGTTGACAAAGGATTACTATGAATTTTGGATTTAAAAATCTAAATCGAACCAAAGAGAAATTATTTTAGTAATCGATTTTAAGGCCGCACAACACCAAAACGGCCAATTTGAAACGGTAATAAAACTTTGCTAAAAATTTTGGAAACACTTACTCGGTGTTGTAGATTAGTATGTTGCAGATTTTTGAAACACCTATATTATGTTTCAGATTGACAAATTGAAACCATTTGTACTTGTTTCAGATTAGCAGATTGAAACACTGAGTAAGTGTTTCAAATAGAAAAACCGCAACACGTATTTAGTGTTACAAATAGATAAACCGCAACACTTGTTGATTGTTTCAAATTGATAAACCGCAACACTTAGTGAGTGTTTCAAATTGATAAACTTTAACACTTAATGAGTGTTTCAAGATGATAACTAGCAACACTTGATAGACATTTCAAACTGACAATCAGAAACACTTATTATATGTTTCGAACTAATTATTCATCACATCACGATTGTGATATGAAAATTGTTTTAGAATGTGCAATTGATATCTTCAGTAATATAAATAGATACAGTCATTCTCCAAATTAGAAATTCGTAAGCAAATTCACCATAAACAAATTACAGTAAAATAAAGATAAATCATATCTTTAAAGAAACAGAAATATACAAATATACCACAACAAGTCCATGTTACATAACAAGTACAAGGTTGACAATATAATAACAATAAAAAAGATAACCAAGTTTGCTCCTAAACACTTTCTATACCCCTTGATTCATCATATTGTCATATTGAAATTCATATCTGCAAAATAGAAAAAGAATCATGCATTGCTAGAATATTAGACAATGTAAGAATTTAGTAACTTGTTTACACAATCAATGCAAATGAACATCAAAATGGAATATTTTACATTTACAACTAAAGAACGATGATATTTATCTTAATAAAATCTAAGATGAAACCAAAACTCTAAATTTAATGTTTGTATTTGACTGAGTTGAATTATTATTCGATATAAGTTCAAAATAAGAAGTAACTCCCATGTTTGTAATGATATATCGCAAGCAGTACATCATTTTATAAGAACAAAAATATATATTTAAAATAGTAAACTTGTACCCAAATAAAAGAGCTAATGCCAATCACGTAAAAGGTGAGAAGCTTTAGTCCAAGCTGGCAAGTGCTACCAACCATGACCGTTGGCCACCCCTAAACATATTTGAAATCAAAATGATAAAAAGGAAGTAATTAATCCTAAAATTTACGTAGCTAAAACATAAAACATAAATATAGTTACCAGACAGAACTCCTTGAGCATTATCCGATAGTCTAGACGTAGCGAGCAAAGGTGTCATATAAGAGAATTGTAGAACAATTTCAACATAGTTAGTAAATGATAGCCCAAATTCTATTACCAAATGAAAATGTAAGTTGGCTATCACAACGACAAAATAAGATGGTCCCAATGTCACAAATAGCGCATTGGTTGCATTCTTGATGTTTGCAGCACCAATCTCATTTGATACTCGAGTCCTGTTATTTAACAAATAAATCAAAAACCAAGATAACAATATCGAAATATAGTTTAACATTTTAAAAAAGTTAAGATGTTGGATAACTCGCACCTGTACCGAACCCATATATCATCGTATATGTAATTGACTTGGTATTAAACCTATTACACATTGGTTTGAAGTCCTTGTATTACTTTAACAGTCTACAAAGAATTGAAGAAAACAAATAAGAAAAGTCAAGGTTTTTATACCACATAGCAATAAAGGAGGTACTTCTTTCAGAGTTTAGCATGAATCTTGCTAACAAAACCAGAATTCCAAAAGACAAGTATTCCAAGTTGTGATGAAAAATAGTGAGATAGAAACAGATGTCCAATGTAGTAAATATATACTCCGAAGTTCAATTTAGAATTCACGTTCCATTTAACAAATATTCAGGGGCCATGTATCCTTCAAGTTCAGAAAGATTTGTTATATGTTCATTTGAGTCTGCATTTGTGAGAGCATGGCCAAAATCTGAAATCTATACGGACAAAAAAAGTTGCTCATAAATGCGACATGAGTCAATAACAGCAATGTATAATTTTTCCAGAAATACTGCCAAAGCACCATTGCATTGAAATTTGAATCGAGAAGAATTTTACTAGAATCTAAAGATATACACATCATAGGAGGACTACAATGCTTATGTAGATGCTCTAATCCTCTGTAACAAGAAAAAGGAACTATATATATAATTTGACTTCAATGCAAAATATGAAGACCAATTAGTATTGATTAAGGACCTTGCTATGTATAGTGCGATCTTCATTCGAACCTGCCACTGTAAGTTTGCACCACGAGATGATCCTGCTCAAAGGCCAAAAAATGCATATAGTTTCAAATTAAATGAAACCCGAATTAGAATGAAAAAGAATCAAGTACTTTAAATGAACCGTGAAGTTGCATTTCTAGTGATCCATTGTGCATGAACTCATAAACAAGAAGTTGAGCATTTGCACTAACGTAATAACCAATCAGAGAGGTAATGTTACGATGCTCGATATTGCCATGCAACCTAATCTCATTCTGCAATATATGCAAAGATACGAATTAAACATAATGAAGTTAAATGAACACAACATATGAAAAGAGAAGTATAGGCATCTCAAATTCAAATAAATGGATATCAGCGAGTAAGTTTACAGTTTCACAAATCCGGGTTGCCTAGTAAGTTTTGGCCTATAGCTTATCATGTTGGCCCATAGTTGTAGTTACTACAAAAGTAGATATTAATTATCGTCTCATCAGTAAACTACTTCATATACAAGCACATGTACATGCATGTAAAGCTGAAGACCAGTGATAACTTGAGATATGGTAACATAATCACTTAAAAATCATTTTTGTTTCTCCAGCTCCAAAGGTAGTCTTTCAAATTTGAAGGTTCATTAAAAAGCATCCCATGTTAGACAGTAGTCTGAAAATTCAACAGTTTTTTTATGATTGAATAATAATACTGGAGCGTTCCAGTCAAATTTGAACAACTACAAATAATAATGTTGAACTACCATTGACCATTAATATATAGCCAATATAGAAAGATAGCTAAAGATAATTTAATTTATAATTAGATAATAGATGTAATATATATATCACGCGGCTTTGTAAATTACTCACTAGGAAATCTGAATTGGTCCAAGCCCGTAATATTTTTTGCCAGGTGCGCAAGGCCATTATGCACTTTGAGAACAGTAATCTGGTGGGTTTCCCTGCTCTTCTTTGAAGAAATATCCCCATGAATATGGTCCATCAGGTGTTGTTGTCCACCCACCTTTACTCCCAAAAAAACATCAAATATCAAACGGTTTAATTATCTTTACATAACAAACGGTGAATATTGTGGGCATATATGAAAGAATTAATCAAATTAAGAATCTAATAATTTATACTGTAGATGAAAAAAAAATTAATCACTTATTCATTCTTTGTGGTTGTTTTCAAGCAAAGCAAGAGCGTAAGGTATTATTGTCATCAAGAATCAGTTACCAGTGGTTTCATGAGAAGTCTGGCATTAGAAAGCAGCAATCTACCTCTTTTGAGTATCGGTATCCCAGTGGTACCAAAGCCATTAAAAGAATTTGCAGCTGCTATGAAGACATCGTAGGTATAAAACCCATGAGCAGGGCAACTGTTTTCATTTCGATGAAGCAACATCTGGTTAAACTAGTTGGCCGAAATGATGGAGCTTACTCTAGTTCCATCTATTTTCGTTCCTACCCTGATTTAAATTTTCTTTACATAAAAAAAAGAAAAGAAAAAAGGTTGAGAAAAAAAGGATGAGGAAGAAACGTACTCATATGCATTTTCCACCTCCTGCTTTTCAGTTGACACAGCCTTATAATTATTGAACCACTCACATACATTTGAAGGAACCTGATAAATATTAGTAGGCCAAAAAAAAGCAAGGTAATCTTTAAGTTCGGAAAATGATACAAGATACTTAGTTGAAGAAGACCTACCCTTTTGAATTATTATTTTCGAAGATATCAAATTTATTTAGGAAAAACATGAATGATGTTTTCTGATCCAGTGAAAAATAACAATGTTTAGACAGTAACAAGAACAGAAATATTGTAAGCAGATTATAGATGCAAACCTCGAAGCATGACTGGTTTAGGATCCAACTGAATAATTATTTATCCTCCATCATTCTATCATAAATAATTAGGTCACTTTATTAGACACAAATTTAATCTTTGCAACAGTTAACAAAATGAAAGCATGACAAACAATACTATACTTGTCAGTTTATCAGACACAAATTACTCAGGTCCAGAATATGAAGAAAATCATGCATTGAAGGTCAAACCATTACGGGCACCGTATACCTGGTCATGTAATTAAAACTAATATATTTTTGAAATCTAACGAACAATGGTTTTTCACATTTGAATAAGAGTTCTTAATACAACAAGATGCAGCAACAAGGCAAATTCACTCAGTGACTCACTTGGACCATACATAACACATGCGCCGAAAGCTACATAAACCATAACATATCCACTCACTCTGTACATCTTGTTGCATAAATCAATCAGCCTAAACAGTGCTCACCAACAATGTATATAAACCCCCCTCTTTTTCCACAAAAATAAGGTTGATAAAGCAACATCACCATTAAAGGCAAGACTAATATAAGAGATCCAAACTTATGGCTTTGTTTAAAACCAAATCCTATTAGCACAGCAATCAGATACTAGAAAGGCTGTATAATTCCTTGTTGTGTCGTTTCATCAAACAACGTTTTATTTCTCAATATTGAACAAGTCTTCCAAAATTCTGTGTAATTTTGAGGACACAAGTCATTTCATAAACCTTCCAGTAGATAGTACTGTATTAATATGTATTCATTGGTAGATACATATTTGTTAAAAATATTTACCTTAGTTGTGAATAAAATCATAATTTGACATAATTTCAGTATTCCTTACGCATCACAATATAAAAAAGCAGTACTCATCTTATTCAATCATATTGACCTATTTTACCTCTTTCGCCTATTTCAATTTTACTTCTAAGAACACTACAAAATTTTGATTAGAATTAATAACAAAACCGATGAACGCCACTTAGAACTATAACAAACACCCCCGCATCCAAAAACACGGCAAACATGCAAAAAATTATTTATAGATTATGCTTTTGTTTTGAGGTTTCCCAAAAAAATTCTCATGAAATTTTTTCCAAAGTTTTCACACTAAATCTATAATTTCGTAAAACATCTTCATAGAGAAATATATTTTTCGTGTATTATCAATAACTTAAATCCGTGCACTGTAATTATATATCAATAGTTTCTAAATGGTATTCTTCCTAAATTTATAAACTACTTCCACTCTGATAATCTTTACTCCCTATCATGAAACAAAAATGTACTTCATTTTTTATTGAAGCATTATTTTTTGAGAAATTTACCAAAAATGTACTTCATTTTAGGTAGAAAAAATGAACTTTTTTTGCTGCTCTGCTTCCCATGTTCTCGTGAATTTTCTATTGATGCTTATCATATAAAAGAGAAACATACAGAAGCAAACTCAGACACTGTCCTAAGGATCTAAATCCGAGCCATGCATATTAGCCTTTAGTAATTTTCTATGACAGTAATAATGATGATAGGATGATTGCTACTAAGATATCCATTGGGTGATTATTTCCATAGCAATCTCAAAGAATTATTGCAAGCATCAAAAGAAATAATTGATACTTAGGAGAACAATTATATGTCAAGTAGTTGTAGTATTTCCAAAATTTTGGAGAAGTCTGGTCTTTCAGCCGGATCTCACTGTCATCATTTCCCGAGCAGTTCAGTAAGCTTAGGATGTGTCTGCTTCGGAGTAGCTGGTCTTAGATCCTATAATAACTATTTGTTAAAAGTTGTTCAGTTGACATATTTAAATAACCATTTGTTAAAATTTGTTCAGTTGACATATTTAAATAACTATTTGTTAGCAATTGGGTTTATTGAAGCTTTTCATAGGAGTCTAAAGCATGCATGGCAAAGCAGAGAAATAAGTAAAATCAGTTGTAGTCTAGATAGGACCTTGGCTAACCTTGAGGCTCTCCACCAGTTTGATAATTTGAAAATTTATGTCCTCCCCTCCACAACTTGTGACCACTTTGCTAATTGAACTCCTACAAACTAAACAAAATTCCAAATGTAAGCTTTTAGATATATAAACAACTGGTACTTGTGCTAGGGATATTTTATGCTATCAATTATCAATACATTACTTTAGTTGAAAATAGATCAAGCAAAGATAAAAAATAATAATATAATAGTGCTTTTGTACCGGGTACTAATTGACTCTTGTTTAACTACTAACAGGTTTAGCGCCCAAACGAACTAACGTGGACCCAACTTAAACAACTTCACTGTGTATCTCCTTGCAAGTATTCCATTCGTATGGCTGGACTTTAAAAATAGAAAATGTTGATATAAAATATGGAAAAATATAAGTCTTAGTTATTGCCGTACGAAGGTGGATATCTGATCTATAACAAAATGTAATGTGTTTAGCTACTTCTGTTCATGAATAAGAGTATTTAGTAGGCTATATTATAATTCACCAATTATATGCAACCTCTGTCAACGCCACATGTGATTCGTTTACGGAAGCATGAGATGCATACATACATGGTAAGATTGTACATGCAACGTGACACATTAACAAGAAGCTTGCCGGATACCATTCAATGGCTTTTCTAGGTATCCATGCACGTATATTAAATATCAACTAGAAGGCTTAGGAAACTAGTGCTACGTAAAAGTCATCACAACAGTCATGAAAAAGAATAACATGCAGTAACAATATGTTACAGAAAGGAAGAGTGCTACTTGAAGCCGATAAGGCTTAAAGTAATCTCACCACTGATGGAATGGGGTTTTTCTACTGATGGACTGATGGTGGTTCAGTTCTTATGGCTTCAACTAAATAGTATATATAGGTATTGTATTCATTCACAAAAAAGCTATTTAAAAATTAAATAACAATTGGAAAATGGATCAAACATAATTTATAGGTACAAGGAACAAGCAAACAGAGGAGCAAGTAGTATGTTATCTACTCAGAACTTTTATTTGTCTCTATGTACCCATGTAACTCATTAGTTATCGAGATTGACCACTGATTTTTTATTTAGGTGAGTTTTATTCTTGTCCATAATTTAATTCGGCTAATCCACCCAGAATTTAAGGATTATTTGAATTCTGTAAAAAACTAGTACCACTAAATCAGTATTTCCAAAATATTTGTTGGTAAATGGGAGGGAAGTATTGTCTTTTCTGTACCCGACTTCTCTTGTCCATAATCTCCTTGTCATTGCCGTCAGCACATCTTTAAGCAATCCAGAAACAAACTTAATATTTTGAAACAAATGTATAACATAAGTAAAATCATGCAAATTATTATATGAAACTGAAAAACAGTTATACGTATATCTCAAACATCTGTAGCTCAAATTGGTACTGTAAATAGAAGAATGTAGACCAAAATTAAAGAAGACATGATCAGTTAACCATTAAGTAAAAAACGTAATATAAATTAAATGGACTCATACAAGCATAATGTGATGCACATCATAGGAGTTTTGAGCTTCTGCTTTTATTGCATATAAGGTTCATCAATTGCATGATCTGATGATTGTGGTGCAGTTTTTTGCAAGTTGACTGTGGTAATATTGTAAAAATACAATATGCAATATGTGATATGAAATTTTATACTTTATC
Organism: Allium sativum; assembly: GCA_030737875.1. Taxonomy (NCBI): domain Eukaryota; kingdom Viridiplantae; phylum Streptophyta; class Magnoliopsida; order Asparagales; family Amaryllidaceae; genus Allium; species Allium sativum. The sequence goes on from CM060912.1 coordinate 10,660,440, forward strand.
TTAATGAGATACCGTCTTATATGGGGAAGTTTAAAATTCAAAAGTAATATAAATTTAAATATTAAGCAAAAAAAAAACATTTGAATTTTGACGTTTATGTAGAATGATGTTGCTTCAACAATTAAAAAAGAGATGCTCTACTTAAGCTTTGAAGCTAAAATTCCTACCAAAAATAAATTAATAGGAATATGAGATTAACGGCAAATCATGGATCCATACACCTCCAAATTTTTCTGTAGAAAGATGTAGCCACTTAAAGATTTTCTAGCACAACAGGAACTTCATTCGAGGAAGCAGCAATCCGTACATCACCTTCTTGAACCAATTCCAAATGAGATTCAAGAGCAATATGAATGAATTCATTTCAAATCAAAGCACAATCGACATCTTACTTTAAAATTGGAAACTGATTCGACTTTGATGAAAGGAATGATTACTAAGTGAAAAAATAACGAAAGGTTTATGACAAGATAGTACAAGGAATGCGACAACCAATGACAATTCAAACTCTTGAAACAGATCGAAAGTCACCAGAAAATGAAAATCGAATCAATAGTAGATCATTAACAAACTTTTGAAATCCGATCCCTGAACCTTATTCACTGAAATAGATGAAGGTTAACAAGGATAAAATTACCTGGGTAGGAGAAGGTTTCTTGGCCTAGAATCAAATGAAGCTCAAATCGAATTGATTGAAATATAAATTTGTACCTCAGGTTATTTTTCCTCTTTATCAAATCATGGTATAGAGTGGATGAGGATGGCGAAGGATGGGAACGGTTAAGCGGCCTGAGGGTTTGAGAAAAAGGATTTGGAAAGTACGGACGAAGTAGCAGCAAATAGCATTTAATTTTCAATTAATAATCTAATTAAGGAATGATTTTAATTGAATGGAAACATAACAAATCAGCTGCGAGCCTAGAAACGCTACTGCTTCATTTCAAACCAAAAATGTTGTGCATTTCTTATTCCTTAAATGGGTGTAGTGCCATACTTGAAATAAATCAATTTGAGATGCTCGAAAACATGATTTAAAATGTAATGTCCACGGTGTGAAAAATGTAAATATTTGGTTGTTAAAGAGACCGGAGTCGGTAAATGTCATACTCTTTGCTAATGCCGACACCACTTTAACAACTATGCATGTCATGGAGAATCCAGAATGAAGTAGGATGGTATGGAGGCGATTACTGGATTTGAAGAAAGAGAACGATAATGGATTGGCCTTGACCTTCGGGTCATAATTAAAATGACTAAAATAGGTGTTATATCATGACTAAGTGAGGTTGCACCTCCAATCAGACACACTTCTTCGATACCATCTCTGTGACTATTGTGATTGATTTGGGTGCACCTTTTGATTACGGGAGTGTGTTCCGAGTTAGGCGGTAGATGCTACTTTGCGTTATCATCAGTCCGGGCATGCAAATTGTAGAATCCTACCCTGGATATTCCTCGGTGCCTTGTCATATTTATCCCAATCGAGCCCCCTACGATTTTTATTTGGGATTGTTTTCTATGGATTTCCCTCTGATAACACCAGTACGGTGAATTTATGGTACTATATAGACTACAAGGCTTATAAACGGTGTAAGGGTAATATGGTAATCCCGCTTACGCTATTTTCATATATTTACATTACTGAATACACACTATTATAATAGCGTACTATTATATATATATATACACACACACACATATATATATATATATATATATTAGTTTCATGGATCCTTAAGGGGCGTTAATCCCAAACATACTTTAAGTTACTGATGCATTTCATTGGGCATATCACATGATTTGATTCACTTATATGAAAATGTTAGTCCTGACTCGGGCTATTCCTTACAAAATGCTCGGGTCAGACGGAGTATTACAACTTAGAGATTTATCTATTAGAGCTTGTGATTCGTTGGAGATCCAATTGTCCATTTATTATTATGCTGCCATTTCACTTCTACCAGTCATTCATGTATTGTAAATCTTTTGTATTCAGTGTTTCATTGTACCTGTATTTATTATGTACTCTGATATCATGTAAATTTAAAAGATTTTTGTATTACTGTATAAAATTTTACTTCCGCTATGAGATAATCTGTGTCTTTGATTCTGTGATGATTTATATTTCAACTTCATAAGCAATAACAATCTATCGTTTTGAACGGTTCGAGTTAGTTTAATTACCGACTTGTAGCGTTCAAAAGCTAGGTTGTTACAACGTGATATCAGAGCTTTGATTCATATAAAGCTTAGCTTATTATGTCTAAAAACTCATTAGAGATATGGTAGAAATACCTTATAATGAACAGAATTGATGCTAGAATCAACGAATTTCGAAAAGTAAAAATTTTTGGAAGAGATTTTGGAAATAAAATATTTTGAAGGAAAATATTTTGAAATATAAGTTCCTTTTGGAATTCCCACTTAAATGCTCTTTGCAGTAAATATTTTGAAATCGATCGTCGAGCACTACAACAAAATGACCCTATTACAACGGTGGAACACCGTTGTAATATACATTTTACAACGGTGGGCAAACCTTCGTGTATTAAGAAGTTGTAATAGACTAATATCTTTTACAACTTTTTTGCATTGTTGCAACACCGTTGTAATATGTATATTTTACAACTTTTTTCCACCATTGTAATAAACTTTATTACAACGGTTATGCACCGTTGTAATAAAATCTACTACAACTGTTATGCACCGTTGTGATTGACATTTGGGTTTTAAAAAAAATAAATTCAGCAAATGCAACAAAAGCTGAATAAACAGAAAACAAATTGATATAAATTCAAAGAACCGGATCCATTGGTACAAAAAACATTACAACTTTATATTCAAAATACAAAAAATGAATCATACATCATCACAACAATATATCAATTCTTCATTACAAATAATGATTACAAATCAGTACCATCAAAAACTCTGCTTCAACTATCAGCCTGCTTCATCTTTGCACTTCCTCAACATCCCCACCACCACAAGACACACCACCTGCACAATCAAAAAACATGCATATACATAAACATAGAGGGTGATAACTGATAAGACACTTACTTGGTTGGATATTTATAGTTAGGATACATGTCTTCCAACATGTCTACCAAATCACGGCTTTTGATTGCATGAGATGCACTAATATACTTCCCAGAAGCTTCGGGCCTCTCATATAAAAGAATCAACGCATCGACCATGTCTCTTACATCAATAATATGGATTGTTCTATCTTCCATGGACTCACGCTTCGCTTCCCTGTTAGTTTAAGCGATCAGAACATAATAATAGTTTGATGATTGCAATGTTTAACATTCTAAATATAAGACACGGTATCAAATCACATATAAAAATAGTCATACTCCAGTTCTCTACTTCACTCAGGTTTTAAACTTTACAGTATCAACTATTTCTTCGTATTTGGATCCCATATAATATCATTTCAACATATATATATGTAGATATGCTTTGTAGAAACTAGAGGTTGCTAAATTTCCCAATTCTAAGTCTTACTGTAGACCTTGTAACTTGATTCCTCAAAATTTCTTAAAATGAATTTACAGTTATGTGAATATGATTATTGTTCAATGATGCACATGCTGAAATAAAAATTCAACCATAACCTCTTAGTGATTCAGGTGATGTAACCTTAAAGAATGGTTCGAATTAATACATATTCTACTCACGGCTATCCAAGCAGAAAATTATTCTATATTTGGAAATATTAATCTACACAATATGACGCACAACTAAATCAATCAAAACCAGGATGCATATTTATATCATATTAATACATATTCTGCTCACGGCTATTTAAATATGGGACGCGGCATCAACAACTGTAATTTATCCCAACTCCATAGGACAAAGACTCGTGTAGTTTATATTTATATGGTTGCTTCAGTCAGTGGTCATCTGAATTGTAAGCTTATGTTTCAATTACAGCAGAACAAGTAAAGAATTGAGAATTTCTTAATTAAATAGCACCATCTTTTATAAGTTTATCCCAACTCCAAGAAGACAACGTGTTCCAAAGAGAATGTAGACACAACGAAACCTGTGACAATTATAACGTTTCTGTACATGTATATTTAATAAGTTTAATTTCTTAGTTGTTCTTACCTGAAGAAACTGTAGTTAACTTATGTTATCAACACAAATCAACCACAACGAAACCTGAATTCCCGGGAAACAAGCAGTAACCTAATCAACAACAAATCCACTACTGGAATTCAAAATTTTGCAACTAAACTACAGTAAACCAATTACCCTTCATATTAACGAATTAGGTTTCCAATAGAAAAACAAAACTCACCAATCGTAGACGATTCTGAACAATAGACGTAAGGACCTTTGGTGACATCTACTATGCCAGGCTTCTCAGCTAGAAACGATGGTAGATCCAGATGCGGATTTTGAGGCTTAGTTGTTACAAGACAAGAGCGAAGAGGAGGGGAAGGGGAGGGGAATCGTTAGTGACGTTAGGGGCTGGGGATGGAAACGAAGACGGCGGAGGTTGAAAAATGAATCGGAGGGAAGGCAGCTGCCATTAGAACTTAATCATACGAGAGTTGTTTTTTTCCTTCAGGAATTTGAGGCGGTTGAAAGGATTATTAGGGTTTTGTGAAAGAGCAAAGGGACTGGGAGGGAAACGAAATGTTGGGCGCGCATCGAAATGTCTAAGCATCAAAACAAAATTTATTTGCGCCATTGGCTGTGACACAAAGGAAATTTGAAACTGAAATTGTACTAAAGAAAAGTTAACTGACATTTATTAAATATTAAGTATATATTATTATTTATATATGTTTTTTTTGTACATTATTGTTCAAAATTATGGACTATGATTTAGTTGTCAATAACAAATTATAATAAAAAAATTGTCACTAACTATATTTTGATTTATTTTGTAAAATTTCAAAATTTTCATTTAAAAATAAAAATAAATAATAAATATACCTTTTTATTATGATTATAAAATATAAAATGCTAAATGTCACTTCTTAGTTATTAAATTTTATTATTATTTACTAGTGTTAATTATTATGATATACAAAAACTGCTCATTAATTTTATGATTTTCCTTTTCTTTATTTTTATTTTGAAAAATTGTATTAAAATATTATAAATTGTTAAATAAGATATCCCGTGACGGGGCGCTGCCCCCTGAACCTCCGCGACCTAACCGGTTAGGTCGACCGCCGTCCGGGACATCCAGCCGTTTAAGTCGACTGTCGTTCAAGTCGACTATTGTATTAAATAAACTGCTGAAATACTTACTACCAAATCAAATATTACTTATTAATAATAGTTATTATTTAACTTTTACTTATTTCTACTTAGTTATAATCAAGTAATAATTATTAAAAGCTTATAATGTATATGTTACTAATTATTAATTGATAAGCAGTTACTACTTATTAACTATTAATTATGTAATAATAATTAATAAATATTATTGATTCCCAAGTTTATTATTAATTATTATTAAATATTAATATAATTAGTTATTAAATACAGATATTATAAACATTAAGTTTGTAATAGGCATCTATTACAAGTAACAAAATGAAAAGTTGTTAAAAATATGTTTATTACAACTTTAGGGAATTGACAGTTGTAAAAAACATTTATTACAACTGTGAGTTTAAACAACTTTCTAATTTAACTATTAATTATCAAAAATTAATTAGTATATATTAGTTATTACAACAGACAAAAAAGAAAAGTTGTGACATATATGTTTATTACAACAGTGTGTTTTGCACAGTTGTAAAAAACATTTATTACAACAGTGCGTTTTGAACAGTTGTAAAAAAGCATTTATTACAACTGTGCTTTATGCACAGTTGTAAAATTAAAGTTATAATATGGTGTTTTTGTTGTAGTGGAGTGTCCGTAATTATCAAAGAAAATAAGTAATAAAGGAATTAGTTTTTCAAAATATTTTGAAATCTTCCAATTAATATTAAGGGGCTTTTACGACTAAAATGGAAATTTCAAGATAACCGAAATGAAAGTTTTCGAAACCTATATGCGAACGATTTATATAAGGATGACGATTAATTCAAGAACTGTTGTTTGAAAGCGATTTTACCGAAGAAAAATCAAGACAAGTACTAAAGTATGGGTTTCGAAAAAGTACATTAAAAACTTGGTAAAGTCGAAACGATGAAGTGGAACTTGACGATACTCGATTGTGAAAATGAGGGTTGAACCGAGAGCTGAATCAATATTGAATTTGACTCAGACCATATTTAAATTAATATTTCTTTCATTATAACTAATATAGTATTTTTATGATATATATATAAATATATATGTATGTATGTATGTATGTATATATGTGTGTGTGTGTGTGTGTGTGTGTGTGTGTGTGTGTGTGTGTGTGTGTGTTTGGTAATGGGCTATGTTTGATTATGTGTATTCTATTTCTAAGCATTTTGGGCCTAACCTGAAAGCCCAACCGTATGTGTTAAGCCCATACGAACTATTGTCTAATGTATTTAAATTGCAAATCCCTCCTTGTGAAAACCCTAATGAAAAATTGAAAGAAACTTTAATGGCTTCAGATATATACTTGTCTTCTTAATTCCATATCTCGCTGATTACATGGTATCAGAGCCATCGATCATCGATTGTGGTAATTAGAGACATCTGACTGCGCTTTATTCTTCACCAGTTCAAGTTTATTTTCTCAATTAAGTTCGTGAACCATGGCAGAATCAAAGGGGGTCGATGTAATGTCAATGATGCCAAAGATTACAGATCGAAAATTAAAAAACACTAACTATCATAATTGGAGTCAAATTATTCGCTTATACATTAAGACTATGGACAAGAACGATCACTTAATTAGCGATTTGCCTAAATTAGATTCGAAGGATAAGGAGGATCAAAATTGGCCTCGAGAGGATGCTAGACTGTTTTTGCAAGTTCGAAATTCTGTTGAAAACGAAGTTATTGGGTTGATTAATCATTGTGAGACTGTGAAGGAGTTGATAGAGTATTTGGAGTTCTTATATTCAAGAAAAGGGAATTTAACTCGAATGTATGATGTTTGCCAAGAGTTTTATAGAGCAGAGAAGAAGGACATTAGCCTTATGAATTATTTTATGAAGTTTAAGCAAACATATGAATAGTTTAATATGCTTTTACCTATATGTAGTGATGTCAAAGTTCAATAAAAGCAAAGAGAACAAACGGTTGTAATGAGTTTCTTAGCAGGGTTAACACATAAATTTTAAAGTAGTGAAATCGCAGATTCTGGCAAATCCTAATGTTACAAGCTTTCATGAGGTGTATAATCGATTACTCCAAGCTGAACATGGATCAAATAGTGGGAATGCTAGTGCTAACGCAAGGGGTAGTGCAAGTGCATTCATTGGAAACAAGGGGAGCTCATCTCAAACTCATCAAACTGATGTGGTAAGAGCAAGTGCACCACAATATGCACCACCATGGAGATCAACAAGGTCACCCAATACTCAAGGGCGGAGACCACCAAGGCAACCAGGTGGAGCTCAAAGACCACCATGGAGACCACCACTGAATCAATATAAGTTCTATAATTACTGCAAATGCAATGGCCATGAGATTTCAAAATGTAGAAATTTGCAGTGGAATCAAAGAAATACAGAGAAGTCAAATGTCAAAATTGTGTTGATGACTGCAGAAGAGTAAGAAAATACTCAAAATTTCAGAACTCCATGCAAGGCAATGCAACCAATGTTCTACCTCCCTCAACTGCAATTTTAGTGGCAAATACAAGCACTGGTTCAACATCGTTTAAGTGGATCATCGACTCTGGAGCTTCAGATCACATGAAAGTTAATCGAACTTTGTTTTGCAAGTTTGACTTCAAGCAATTCATATCATACAGCCACTTTAGCCAACGGATCTAAAGCTATAGTTAAGGGAATAGGAAAAATTCTTCCATAATCTTCACTACCTATGAAGTCTGTACTATATCTACCATCTCTATCATTCAATTTGCTATCTGTTAGCCAAATTATACATAATTTGAACTGCAAATTTACATTTTTTTCCTCGTCATTGTGTGATTCATGATCTAGTCACAAATCATACAATTGGTAGTGGAAGAGAGGTTGGTGGGCTGTATGCACTTGACCCATTCTCCAAACCTGTAGGATGTTCAACTATGGATTCATCATTTAAAGTCCGTTGTCAACTAGGTCATCCTTCTATTACTTTGTTCAAGTAGTTATGACCTCAGTTTAATAATGTAACTACAATCAACTATGAAGCCTGTCAATATGCTAAACACCATAGAAGTACCTCTACACTTAGAACCAATAAGCGTGCAAATAGCCCATTTTCTTGAATTCATTCTGACTTTTAGGGGCCATCCTCTATTGTGTCTAAGATTGGCTATAAATATTTTGTAACATTTGTTGCTGATTACACTCGTTTATCATGGCTATTTTTTTTATGAAATCTCGAACCGAATTGCTTCATATTTTCTGTAAGTTAAGTGCTGAAATTAAGACACAATTTAACACATCCATCAAAACTTTGCGTAGTGACAATGCTAAGGAATATGTGTCTACTGACATTAGTAATTATCTAATTCAAAATGGCATCATACGTGAAACTTCTTGTGTTGATACTCCATCACAAAATAGGGTCTCTGAGAGAAAAAATAGGAATTTACTGGAGATTGCTAGAGTTTTGCCTTTCCAATTGAATGTGCCAAAGGGGCACCGGCCTAATGCAATGGCTACTGCTTGCTTCCTCATTAATAAAATGCCATCAACAGTGCTTTATAACAAAATTCCCTATCAAGTCTTACTACCCAATGAGGCCTTGTTCCATATTAAACCTAGAGTGTTTTAATGTACTTGTTTTGTGAGAGATGTAATCCAACAACTTGGAAAACTGGATCATAAATCTCTAGAATGCATTTTTATTGGGTATTCTAAAGTGCGGAAGGGATACAGATGTTATTGCCGAAGCTTGCAGAAATATGTTGTTTCAACAGATGTAACATTCATGAAGGACAGACCATTCTTTCAAAATATCACACCACCAGTTCAAGAGGATAACGAAGAGTTTCTGGTGTATTCAACTACACCCAGTGAACAGTTGAGGGTAGATGTGAATAATCCCAAAGCAGAGAATGAGAATGAAGGAAGTACACAGCAAAATGAAGATATGGTAATCTGGATTTTCTAATTGCTCTAAGAAAAGATAAGAACATGTACATATCCTATCTCATCATGTGTGTCATATGATAAGCTCCCAACTACATCACAAGCATTCATATCAGTTTTGGACTCAATCAACATACCAAAGAATGTGGGTGAAGCTATTAACTCACCAAAATGGCGTGAAGCAACGATAGAGGAAATGAATGCTTTAGAGCTTAAGAAGACATGGACTTTGGTTGAAATACCTCCCAACAAGAGATCAATAGAGTGTAAGTGGATTTTTTTCAATAAAGATGAACGCAGATGGTAGTGTAGCTCGGTACAAGGCACAGTTAGTGGCCAAGGGATATGCACAAACACAAGGCATTGACTATTCAGAAACATTTTCTTCTGTAGTAGAAATGTCTTCTATCATACTTTTCATCTCCATGGCTGCAAGATATAACTAGAAACTCCATCAATTAGATATAAAGAATGCCTTCTTACATGGTGATTTGTCTGAAGAGATTTATATGGAGCAACTCCCTGGATTTGTTGCTCATAGGGAGAAAGATATGGTGTGTAAGCTTAGCAAATCATTGTATGGACTTAAGAAGAGTCCAAGAGCATGATTTGGCAAGTTCATCATGTCTATAGAGAAATTTGTTATAATAAGGAGCAAATCAGACCATTCAGTATTCTACCAGAGATTCAATAAGGGGATAATACTCTTAATAGAGTATGTTGATGACATTGTCATCAAAGGGGATGATGAGAGTGGAATTCATAGACTAAAAGAGGTTATACACACTTTAGTTTCAATCTAAAGACATAGATGAACTCAAATATTTTTTGGTTTTGGAGATTACAAGGAGTAAATAAGGTATACGTTTGTCACAAATGAAATATACTCTGGATTTATTAAGAGAACTTGGTAAGCTTGCTGCAAAGCCAACCAGTTCTCCAATGATACCAAACCAGAATTTAAGCAAAGATGGTGAATTTATGAGTGATCCAGAGTGGTTCAGATGGCTTGTAGGCAAACTGTATTATTTATGTGATACAAGGCCTGATATATCATACTTTGTGAGTGTAGTAAGTACGTTTATGGCACAACGAACTGTGCATCATTGAATGTTCTTAATAAAATACTATACTATCTGAAGGGTACTGCAGGACAGGGAATTATGTACACAAATCATGGTCACCTTGATGTAGAAAGCTTCTGCAATGCAGACTAGGCTGGATCAAGGGAAGATAGGAGGTCAACATCTGGATTTTGTGTATTTGTTGGTGGTAATCTAGTGTCATGGAAGAGTAAAAAGTAACAAGTGGTATCTCTCTCAAGTGCTGAATTAGAATATCATGCCATGGCCAATACCGTATGTGATGTAATGTGGATCTTGCATTTGATGAAGGAGTTTGGCTTATATACTCATAAAAACCAACAAAGTTATATTGTGACAACCAAGCTGCATTATATATTGCATCCAATCCTGTATTCCATGAAGGAACAAAGCATATAGAATGGATTGTCATTTTATTAGAGACAAAATTCAAGAGGGTATTATCGAGACAGGGTATGTAAGGACTGGAGATCAAGTTGTTGATTTATTCACAAAATCTTTGAATGGTTCGCGAGTAAAATACCTATGCAGCAAGTTGGGAATGATGAGCATATATTCTCCAATTTGAGGGGTGAGTGTTAAGAGATATATATGTATGTGTTTGGTAATGGGTTGTGTTTGATTATGTGTATTGTATTTCTGAGCATATTGGGCCTAGACTGAAAGCCCAACCGTATGTATTAAGCACATACAAACTATTGTCCAATGTATTTAAATTGTAATTCCCTCCTTACTAAAAACCTAATGAATAATTGAAAGAAACTTTAATAGCTTCAGATATATACTTGTCTTCTTAATTCCACATCTCGTTGATTACATAATTATTTTTCATCTTATTTAGACTCTTTTATTTTAAGTTTAGTTTATTACAATTTTTTCGCACTAATCTATTCCATACCAAAACTATCTATTTTCTAAAATAACTTTACTATTTTTACTTAAACTATTTTCCTAAATCTTTTTGTATTTAACCTATATCATAAAAACATTTTATCTTATTTTCTTATTCAAACTAATTTTATTTCAAGCTTACTATTTTACTTAAATGTTTTGATAAAGAACCGAACAAATTTGTTTAAATGGTTCGAGTATAAGAATTTATTCGAATTAAAAACCTGACATAAGTAATCAAATATGCATATGAGTTGGAAAAAAAATGAATGATAAGTAAATCAATTTAAATAAATGAACTGTTTAGTGGCTACGATGTGAAAGAAGCGTGTCATCAGAGAATGAATGCAAACGAATAAATATAAAAACATGAGGCTTGAACGACAAATTTAATACAACAAAAATGGGTTGTGCATTCAACATAGATTTAGAGAACCATTCATATTTTTTATTTATTGTTATCAAATGAAACAAATAAGAATGATCAAATTGGAAAGAAAAAGAAATTGACAAAAGAAAAATAGAGATGGGAAGCGAAGAAAAATTTGAATGCAAGAAAATGTATAAACATGTACATGAATGGAGATGTGCGTAAATTTACCAAATTTAATGTAGTTAAATGTCAAATTAACTTGCATGAAGTTTTTTTGGAACATCAATATTGAGATTTGTTTGGAACTATCTACATTTTGTTATATATGTTTTGTATAGTATCTTTATTCTCATTTACTCTCAAACAAAATTAATAACTAGGAAGCATACAGGTTTCATGTAAGAGGAGTGGTGGTTAATGAAAAAAAATGAGCATGGACATGAATTTAATGTCAATAAAATATGTTAATCTTTTGTTTCGTTTGCATTTTGTCGAAGTGTCATTTTAAATTCACGTCATGTTTTGTGGATTGAAGTTGCTATAAGATTTTCTATAAACATGTACATATTTGATTCTCATTACATGTTTGAGTAACTTAGTAGGCTGCAATGGCGTGCTTTGTGTTGGGAAACAATGGCTGAGTCGTGGACTAGGTCGCTTTCTTGAAGACGATTCGGCGATCTAGTCGGAGGTGCAAACCAGTTCGTTCCTTCGCCGCCGCCTCTAGGATAAAACATCCTCTAAAACAATAACTGATTTGCTTGCACAACAAATCAGTGCAGGTTTGCACTTTCTGAATTAAAATACTGCTCGAGAATTTCTGGGAGAAATTTTTTTAATGGCGGCTGAGAGAAAAACAGAAAATGTGATTCGGTAGGTATTCTCGTCTGAAGCTAATGACAATATATAGGACGAGAATTAGGGTTAGGTTTACTGATTAGTGGGCCGCTTTAATGAAGGATAAGAATTTTTACCATTGCAGAAATCCTTTCCATAAAAACGGTTCGAAAAAGGCTAAGTTTTATGGTCCAAAAAATATAAGTGTCTACACCACAAAGCCCAAGCCCGAACCGGTCCGGGCGGGGCCGGGTAGAGTCGAGTCGGTCGGTCGCGCGCGCGTGTGTGGTGGTCATGATGCATGGTCTCCCTCCTCACAACAATGCATGTATTGGGAGCCCAAGGCCCCAACATGATTTTTTAGAAACAAGTATAAATGCTTGCCTCTTCTATATAATCCCTTGATGTGTGACTATTCACCCATAGGAGCCATTCATACACTTATTCCATTATTTTTAATAATTCACTAATCTTAATAAAACATTTCCAACAATCCCCCACTTGAATTTTTAAAAATATTTTCGAGCAGTTTCTTAAAAAGCATAAGATTGTGCATAAACAAAGGTGTCTTTCGACTTGAACCTTTGCATAGTGAATAAGATTCAGTTTTTACTAGAGTGACACATAGTCTTGAACTCTATTCCTGACATCAAACCACACACAACCTTTTCTATAGTGCAATCAAATAAGCCCATGCATTTATGGCCATGCACGTCCATCCTAGTTTAGTGAATGCTCTAGAAGTTTTGCTCGCAACTCTATAGGAAACAACCACATTTCCACATTCACAAAGGTGAGTCTATCAAGAGCACTCCTGAAGGTAGGTACTCCACTCCACATAGAGTATAGATCTCATTAAGAGTTTCTATTAACTCATCCTCTAATCACTTCGGGAATACATGCTTCTTGGTTTATTAAATATCATGTTCAACTCATATCACTACACAACTTGTTATTACCCATTGAACCTAGTTCTTGGGATCTCCAGTCATTTAGGTTGGGTTACCATTGTGCGTGACTCAACAATCTAAGGGCAATAGTCCCATTCTTTTAGAAGGGTTATGGACTTTATCTCTGGACAGTCCTTTCGTCAAAGGATCTGCCAAATTTTCCTCACTACGTACGTAATCCACTCTAACGGTACATGTGGAAAGTAGTTCTTTAACCGTACTGTGCTTACGACATATTTGTCGTCTCTTACCGTTATAATAACGGTTCTAAACTTTTGCAATAGCCGCGGTACTATCACAATGTATCAACACATATGTTTTTCCCATAAGGGAATTTCAGCTAGTAGATTTCTCAAATACTCTGCCTCTTTACTAGCTGTAGCTAGTGCTATCATCTCAGACTCCATAGTAGACTGAGCCAAAATAGTCTGTTTATTGGATTTCCAAGAAACAGCTCCTCCAGCGATGCTAAATATATAGCCATTGGTCGCTTTAGAATCATCAGATAAGGTATTCCAGTCTACATCGGAATATCCTTCAAGTACAGCTGGAAACCTTTCATAATATAATCCAAGGTTCATGGTTCTTTTAAGGTATCTCATTACCCTTTCAATAGCTTGCCAATGCTCTATACTAGGCCTACTAGTAAACCTGCACAATAATCCCACGACATAGGCAATGTCGGGTCTAGTACAATCAGTGGCATACCGAAGGCTGCCAATGATGCTCGCATAACTAGACTGTCTTACACCTTCACAAGTGTTTTTAAATAACTTTACACTGTGATCATACGGTGTACTTGCAGGTTTACAGTCAAAGTAATTATATTTCTTTAGTATCTTCTCAATGTAATGAGATTGATCCAAAGAAATTCCCTTTTCTGACCTAGTAATCTTAATACCAAGGAGTACACTCGCCTCACCTAGATCTTTCATATCAAAATTGTCACTTAATAAGGATTTGACTGAGTTTATGGCATGAATATTTGACCCAAAAATGAGTAGGTCATCTACATAAAGGCATATAATAGTGCAAATGTCATTCTCAGATTTGTAATAAATGCATTTGTCACTTTCATTAACTTTAAAACCATTTGAAATGATTATGTTATCAAATTTTTCATGCCATTGTTTAGGTGCTTGTTTTAAACCATATAATGATTTATCTAATTTACATACTTTATGTTCTTGACCATGTACTACAAATCCTTCAGGCTGGTCCATATAAATTTCTTTGTCTAATTCACCGTTCAAAAAAGCAGTTTTAATATCCAATTGGTGTATAAGTAAATTATGGATGGAAGCAAGTGAGATTAAAACCCGAATGGATGTTATTCTAGTTACAGGTGAAAAGGTGTCAAAGAAATCTATATTTTCTTTTTGTTTAAAACCATTAGCTACAAGTCATGCTTTATACTTATATATAGTGCCATCAGGTTTTAATTTCTTTTTAAGTACCCATTTACAACATATAGATTTACAACTAGGGGGTAAATCTACCAAGTGCCAAGTCTTGTTGGATTCTAAAGAATCCATCTCATCATTTATAGCCTCTTGCCAAAAATCGGCATCTAAAGAAGTTAAGGCCTCTTGGAGGTTTATGGGATCCTCCTCAATGGTAAAAGCACAAAAATCTGAACCGAAGTCTTTTATGGTTCTTTCTCTTTTACTTCTTCTAGGTTCAGCTTCAGAATTTTCATTAAGTTCTGTTCTAATTGGCATATTTGAGGTGCCCCCACTATTCCTTAATTTAAAAGGAAATTTAGTTTCATAGAAATCGACATCATTTGAATCAATTATATTATGTGCATTAAGGTCATAAAATCTATATGCTTTGCTATTAATAACCTAGCCAATAAATGCACATTCATATGCTCTACTTGCCAATTTTATTCTCTTAGGGTCTGGAATGCGAACATAAGCTAAACAACCCCAAGTTCTAAAGTATGAGACATTGGGTTTATGATTCTTTAAAATTTCATAAGGAGAAATTTTATCCTTAGATTTGGGGATTCTATTCAGAACATAGCATACAGTCAATAAAATATCCCCCCACCAATGTTTTGCTGCACCAGAATTTAATAATATGGCAACTACTAGTTCGGTAAAGGTCCTATTTTTCCTTTCTGCATTACCGTTCATTTCAGGAGAATAGGGTGCAGTTCTCTCATGTACTATACCATGTTATTTATAGAAATCCAGAATTGGATTAGATTCGTATTCTGTTCCTCTATCACTACGAAGTCTCTTAATTTTTCTATTTTCTTGATTCTCAATCTCAGTTTTGAATGTTTTAAACATGTCAAAAGCATCACTTTTATTTTTCATAAGGTATACATATGTGAAATCAGAGCAGTCATCAATAAAAGTGATAAAATTACGATGTCCCTGTCTAGTTAAAGTGCCATCTAGTTCACATATGTCAGAATGAATCAAGTCTGAGGGTTCAGAAACTCTATCAATAGATTTGTTAGGTTTCTTTGTGATTTTAGCTTGTGTACAGAATTCACATTTATCAAGTTCAGATTCTGTCATTTTTGGTATCATATCTAGGGTGCTCATGTTACGGATTATTCGATTATTAACATGACATAATCTAGAATGCCAGATATTAAAATCACACAACATGTAAGCAGAAGTAGTCACTTTATTAGATTCAACATTCAGTTTAAACATACCCTCACAAGCATAACCCTTTCCCACAAAAGTTCCCTTATAAGTTAGGGTGTACAAATCAGCTCCAATTACTTGAGTGAAACCAGCCTTATTAAGGAGGAAGCCAGAGACCAGATTCTTCCTTATTTCTGGAGTGTGCATAACATCTTTCAGAATTACAGTTTTTCCAGAGGTGAACTTGAGTTCCACATTGACAATCCTTCAACTCTAGTGGTGTGAGAGTCTCCCAACAGCACTTTCTGATTTTCAACAGCCGTGTATGTCGAGAACATGCCACGATCATAGAAGACATGGCGAGAAGCACTAGTGTCTACCCACCAACCCTCTGATCCACCAACGAGGTGAATCTCAGTAATCATAGTCGTAAGAGGCTCCTCGGTCAGGTTAGCCTGCGGTGTAGAGCTTGGCCTGTTCCGACACTTACGTGCTATATGACTTGGTTTTCCACAGTTGTAACATAGGAACAACTGTCTAGAGTCATTCTTTTGGGCTGGTTTCTGCTGTCCTTTTGGGTTTCCTTGCGGATTCCCATTCTGTTTGTTGCGCCTGTTATGATTCTTAAAAGATTTCTGATTTAGTTTCAGAACAGCGGGAGTGGTCTTCTTAGTATTGTTGTTATTCACAATCAGCACCTCTTCTTTCTGGTCCTGCTTACGTGCCTCCTCCTCAATACGAAGGCATGTAATCAAGCCCTCTAAGGAAAATTCCTTAGTCTTATGTCGCAAGACATTCTTAAAATCTTTCCAGCTTAGGGGTAATTTGTCAATGATAACGGCAATTTGAAATTGTTCGTCCAAGACCATACCTTCGGAGATGATCTCATGAGCTATTTTCTGCAGGTCATGAGACTGCATCTCTACAGATCTATCATCAGTCATCTGTTACTTTAGGTAACGGCTCACAACGTATTTCTTTTCCCCTGCCTCCTCTGTATCATACTTCTTCTTCAGTGCTTCCCAGATCTCCTTTGCTGTCTTTTCATCTGAGTTATAGTAGTCATACATATCATCGCTCAGTCCGTTCAGAATAAAGTTCTTGCATAAGTAATCCTGTTCAGTCTAGGTCTCCAGTTGCTTTGACTGTTCAGTCCATGATGCCATTTTCGCTGCATCAGCCTCGTCGGGTTTATCTGGAAGCTGCGGTTTGTCAGTAGTCAGCGCTGCCACAACCTTTCTGATGTTGAGGAAAAACTCCATCTTCTGACGCCATCATTTGAAATGCAAGCCTTCAAGTCTGATTGGAGCAGCAATCACGAGAGGGTTCTGGAAAGCAGAGGGTGGAGCAGAATCGTCTAGGGTTGAGTTGGAAGCCATTGTTTCAGATCGTCTTCAAATTGTTGCGAAACAATGGCTGAGTCGCGGACTTGGTCGCTTTCTTGAAGACGATTCGGCGATCTGGTCGGAGGTGCAAACCAGTTCGTTCCTTCGCCGCCGCTTCTAGGTTAAAACAGCCTCTAAAACAATAACTGATTTGCTTGCACAACAAATCAGTGCAGGTTTGCACTTTCTGAATTAAAATACTACTCGAGCATTTCTGGGAGAAATTTTTTTAATGGCGGCTGAGAGAAAAAGAGAAATTGTGATTCGGTAGGTATTCTCGTCTAAAGCTAATGACAATATATAGGACGAGAATTAGGGTTAGGGTTTACTGAATAGTGGGTCGCTTTAATGAAGGATAAGAATTTTTACCGTTGTAGAAATCCTTTCCATAAAAAACGGTTCGAAAAAGGCTAAGTTTTATGGTCCAAAAAATATAAGTGTCTACACCACAAAGCCCAAGCCCAAGCCCGAACCGAACCGGGTCGGGCCGGGTCAAGTCGAGTCGGTCGGTCGCGCGCGCGTGTGTGGTGGTCATGATGCATGGTCTCCCTCCTCACAACAATGCATGTATTGGGAGCCCAAGGCCCCAACATGACTTCTTAGAAACAAGTATAAATGCTTGCCTCTTCTATATAATCCCATGATGTGGGACTATTCACCCATAGGAGCCATTCATACACTTATTCCAATATTTTTAATAATTCACTAATGTTAATAAAACATTTCCAACACTTTGCTTACGGAGGCCGCTTTTGCGTAAATTCAAATAAAAATAAGCAAAATACCTTTAAAGCGCTAAATAAGTTACGCATCTCGGATTTTATACTATATTTGGGTTGTTTTATTTGGTTTTCCCCAAATAGGGATGCCTCATCGTATGCATGAGATGTATATTGATATATATTTTATTTGCAAAATTTCCTGGGCAAGCCGTACAAAGGAAACGCTGCCCAAATTTTTCGTAAATTCCGGGTATTAGAAAAATTTCAATTTTTTGAAAGCTATAATCTAATTTTCTTTCTAATACGTTTTATACTAAGTAAAAGTATTTGTATAGCTATGTATGTAGGTATGTGAATTTTATATGATGTTTCCTTTTCGAGGACGAAAAGCGTCGATTGGGGAGAATGTAACGAACCGGTAAATTAGGCGTATTAAAATATAAATTAAATTAAGGTTTAATGTTAAAATAGATATTTATATTAGGATTTTGGCATAGAATTTGGACTTTTATTTGTTGTGGGCATAATTTGAATTTACTTCTAAATGAAATCCTTTCGCATGTTTATTTTCAATATGAACGTTTTATCAACACAAATGTTATTACAACTTAGTTGGATTTATTCAAATAATCCATTGTGGTTATACAACTTAAAATCTAATTCGTTTTAAACAACTTGACTTCGAGTAAAAATCGAATTAAAAAAGTGGATAATTGATTTCTAAATCTTGTTTTGAATAAAATCGTTAAGTTAAACTGATTTCAGAATTTCATTATTTGAGATGCATTCTACGTAATAAAACGGAGAACCAAATTTCGTAATAAAAAGCGCGTTTATTTTTCCTCCACATTAATTTAATTTACTGTCTAGTAATTGTTGAATTTATATCGTGCTTAAAACAAGTAATCGGCGTTGTCCAATTCAGCCGTGTTTAGCCTAACGTTTGTATACGATTCACAAGCAACGTTCAAACCATATCTGATAAAATTCACTTAAGATTTGGGCTGTTGAAATTATTTACCACCTGTCTTCACCATTCTGCAAATTTCTACACCTATCCTTACTCCTCTGTTATGCGTACCACGTGTGTTTTTCTTCCTTTGTCTGGTTCCTTCATTCGAATTATAAAAAAATAGGCATGCTATCTTTCATTCGTTCACCACAAAATTATTTCCTCTCTTCTCTTTGACTATCATTGGTTTCCTTCTCCAAACAATCGAAATCGACTTCCCCAAATCAAAAGGAAAAAATGGCTTCCACTGAAAATCATTTTCTGCCTGAACGCACGAGTAATTTCCTCCAAAGTCACTGCCTTTCCTCGTTGTGTTGAGGAGCTCACCCATCGCAACCACCGTGATCGACCTCCCGTTCGAATTTTCTTACTGGCGAACGCCTCCGCGCCAGATCTCGCGCGCACACCACCATCAGTGGTTGCCCACACTGCCTCCTCATCGTCAGTAACCTCCACACCTTCCCACTTGCCTTGGCTCAAAATTTGCTTCGCTGGAAGCAAGTCGACCATCGACGAAGACGATTTGCTGATTTCCAAACCAAGCCCAGAGGGTTCTAGAAAAAAATGTCCAACACCACCACATACCGTCAGACTCTGACCCCATGACGCGCATACCAACCAGCACCTTAGTCTCGGACATGGGTGGAACGATAAGAGCAGGTGTGGTTAAGAGAAAGAAAAAGAAAAACATATGACCTTGAAGGAACGGAAAGTGCTTATGGTATTTCCTAACCCATTTGTGCACTCTTCAACTTTGAATTTGGACGAGCCAGTATAGCTATCTCTCGATCTTGTTCTGCTTTCTGGTTATTAGCATTTCGAATTCAAAGATTTTCTTGATTTGTTATTGATCCCTCTTAAACCAAGAGTGCCTGCGGTATATGTATACATATATACACACGTAATGTATATGTGCATACATTTGGCTGTGTCACCATCTTAGTTTTCTATCTTCATTTTAGGACTATTAGAAGGGAAATTGTTAAGGTTCAAGTATTGGTCTTGTATCGAGAATAGAAAATACAGTTGGTGGGGAGATCATGTTTGAAGGAATTTCTTGTCATGATCATGTTCAAGCAGATAGGAAGAGTCACTATCGTATCATTGATCCCTGGTACTAAGTTGTGTTTCCCTCACTCACGACTAAATTTCGAATAAGTGAATTAAATATTCGAGATGTTAAATGAAGTGTTAGTTTCGTCTATAAAATGTTTTCTATGTGTCAGTGCACATGTGACACATACACTAGCCTGTTATATGACACGTATGGGTAGTTGAAGCGCTTAGCGGTTCTATAGTGGTGGAAGTGCAAAAAGGTGTACCGGGGGTAAAGCAGGGAAATAGCGGGAATATAGCGAACATGCAAAAGGGTTCATTAGATGTGAAACCAAAAATATAAAATTGATTAATTATTGTTCTCAGATTATATGTGTAGAAGAAACTAACATTAATTAATTTTAAATAAATAAATCAAAGAATGTCATGGTTACGCACACTAAATTTGACAATTATAATAGAAATTTACAATATTTTGGATACTTATGTCTTAAAATTAGCTCTTTACACTAACTTTATTGATTTTTTTAAAAGAGAACAAGTCAAGTCAAATCAAGTCATGTATATTAATACTGCTAAAGCGAGTGCTAAAAACATTGATTTAGCGGATGCAGCGGGAAATAGCGAAGCTTAAAGCGGATCCACTGTTCATCAGCGCTAAATTGAAATAGCGCAGCAGTGGAAGGGCGCTATGAGCTAAAGCGGGGATATTGCGGGGCTTTACGTGCATAGTGACACATATGGATGCGATGTATGATATGATATGTTTGTAATGCTCTCACCTTGCAAGTTCCCTATAAATTTATAAAATTACCATGGGTTGAAATGATACATACCCACATGAATTGTATGGACTTGAGAAAATAATTTTGAGTCGATTTGGGATGCGGTTTGAAATGACATATACCCAGGAGTTGAATTTTTCTTTAAGACGGATTGAAATGATACATATATGTATCACTTAACCAGAGGATAGAAAATTTTATATGGATGTCGTGGTCAACAAAATCTATTTTTTTTTAAAATGTTATAGGTATGTATCGATTTTAATAAATTGATTTTTTTTAAGAAATTTTGGTTAAGGAAAGATATTGAAAGAATTCGCTCAAACTAAATGTTTAACTTGTTTAAATTTTGTAAGGACCCAATATTTTGAGTTAATTTTTTGTGTAAAGATTTGTTTTAGTAAATTTTGATTTTTGTATATTATGACCAAGTTTTTCTATTTTGTGATGATTAAAGTATTTAATTCAATATAAAGTTTAGTTAAAGGATTTCATTTAAGTTTAATAAAATTTACTTTGATATAACTATTTAGTGCAATAAATTTAACTAGTGAGAATTTAACGTAATTCAATTATTATATAAGAAACGTTTAAAGAGATTTCCTTAAATTAACTTAAATCTTGGTAAAGCTTAACTAAGATTTTTATGAGAAGTGTTTAAAATGTCATAAAAAATTTATATGTAAAGTGTGGTTTGGGTTAACAGGATTTTATGAGATTTTGTTTTGTATAATACAGAACAAATTAAGAAGCAGCACTACAAAACAGATGCAGTAGACCAAAACATGTTGCTTCGGTTGTTCAATCGAAGCAAAAACCTTTTACTTGCTTTCGTTGTATCAGTAACTGAAGCAAAAAAGTGCAGCACATACAAAAAAAAAATTAGCCTACTTATTGCTTCTGTTGTGGTTACAACTGAAGCAAAAACTACCTCCTTACTAATCCTAATAATTTCCACATATGCAACAATATGAATTTACATATTATAACATATAATCATCACTTGCAATTGTATAATCAAACTAAATAACATGTATAAATTAAATAATGCAATACACAAATAAAAATAGTTCATTAACTGTATTAATAATACATATATTTAAGAGCAACATAATGAAAAACAATATATTTCATTGATAATGTTAATAATCTTGTTTAATACAAAAAAATGGAACATCTAACATGAAAGTTATACAATTAAGCGGTCACAGGGTTATCTGTAACCCATTTAGTTAAATAAATTAAACAATATTCCTTTTCGCTGCTGTCTAAATGGTAATTCTTTGATTTTTGTTTAATCTTCCACCCGATGAAAATTTGATTGCCGCTAGAGATGCTCTTATAAAATCCGAGGATTAAAAAAAAACACTTTCATGCCTAAACATTATGACATATACGAAAGAGGAATATAAAAGTATTAGACTACCTTTGGTTATGGTTTGGTTATCTTCTTGTAGGCACGAGAGATGGCAGGTGTGATTCTACTTGCAAAGTATTCTTCTACATCCTTTGATTTCTCTTCTAAGCGTAGCTGAAATAGGTCAAACATAAACTAATAAAATGAAATTGATTTGCTTGACAACAAGGTCTATGAAATAAATCTATGTAACACACAATTTTTTGCTGCTTTTGAAACTGAAATCTAGAATTAAGGTGGACATTTTGTTATATAACTAGAAATTACCAGAAAAATGTGACAAAACAATAATGCATTTTTGGTTTGGAGCAAAACAATATTCTGCCAAATGTTTATTGCAGGATCTAATAAGCTTAGAACTCAAATTAAAATGGGAAGATACACATTGGATCTATACATATATTGATGTTGAGCTTGCGAGTGGAGAATAGAATCACTTGTTTTCATGTACTAAATGTTCACTTCAAATATCAGGAACAGGTGAAAACTGACCCCTAAAAAAATAATTCTATTGTTATAAGCATTTAAATTTTGATTCATACTAAACTTGAATTTTATATAGAATGTTGCATGGGCTCTGCGTGTGATATTCTTTTGCTCATTTAAATTTTGTCTTCCTTAGTACATAACAGATATGCTGAAAACATATACTGATACGAAACCAGTAAGCTTTTCATAAGAAAACCACTATTGTTTACACTTCAAGTAAACAAGTATTGGCATGGAGCATAAACAAGTATTGGCATGGAGTGTAAACAAGTATCCTTCAACTTTGTAATACTATGTTAATAAGAAAACCACTATTGTTCCTATTACATTCAATGAGTTCCTCCACTACAAGAAAATCACTATCGTTCATAAGAAAATTACTATTCGATAAAAAAGTTAATGGTGTAACTATTGAGTTTACTGCTAACCTTGGAGATTCTGTAAAGGCTGCGCCACTGATTCCTAACAAAAAGTAAGTGCTCAAAAATAAATTTAAGTAAAAACATTTCTTAACTGTATTGAAAATAAATTCATTGCTCTAGTTGGCAAAAAATGATTTTTTTTTTAAATTCCAATTAGTTTAAATTACCTGTTATCATCATCTTTTAAAAATTACTATAAATGTGAAAAAAGTAGCTGCTCTTGTGGTTGTTCGAGGTAATTACAGATATCCTGATTTTGAATACTTGTTTACACTCCAAGTATTGACTAGAATCGTTACACCCAAGATAGAGCGAGGCCAACATGCCAATACTGACTAGAAGGAACGAGATGTTGCAAGTACCACAATCCAAGACTATAAAAACTTTTGGTCGTCAAGCAATGGATTAAATAGCCAGAAAAAACAAGCTTCAAGCCACTAAGGCCTGAATTAACACATAACCTAACAGATGCGAGAAGAAACACATAACCTAACATAAAGAAAAACAACCACAACTTTAAAACGAATACCCAAAATCAACAAGAAGTTTGCTTTACAAGCAACACTTTGCACGCGAGCTACAACATGTTTTAATGGAATTACCTGGTTAGGATGACGAGAAACAACGATTTGAAGAAGATGGCGTAGAAGACCCACCAAACTCAAAGCCGACATCAGATCCAACAAAACAATTGACGTAGGACCTCTTATTTCTTGCCTTAGTCGTTCTAACCACCTGACAGAAATTCACGTCCCAACGATTTGAAGAATATAGACCCATGATTTGCTCCATTTTTCCCCTTCAATCAGATCGGCAAAAATCGTTCGTCTGCTATGGGAATAATTTTATGGAGTGCTGGAGTGATGCAAAAATCGTTCGTTGGCCATGGGATTTGTAGAGGGATTGGAGTTCAGATGTAAAATCATGATTTTCTAGAGTGAAGGAAAAATAGATCTTGAGCGAACGGACCCTATGTAATCAGAGAAACGAGCGACTAAAAGGAGATGACGTGGATTACTGAGCTCCGTTGGATTCCAAGAAAATGGATGGTGTTGATTTACAGCTGTAGTCGGTTGTAATCCGTGTTGTTGATTTAGACTAATAACAATGTATTGTGTTTCTTGCGAATTAGTAATTGTCTAATTGATGCTTAGCCCTTTCAATAGGCTAACACATGTGTATTGTTTGTTAGAGATTAAAACTCCATCCATCTGAAGACATATACGAATTAAAAATTAAAAACTAAAGATTTATATTATTACTTCTTAATTATAATTAAATACTAATAATTAAAAAGAATCATTATGCGTACATTAGTAATTATCAAATACCCGTAAAAATTTCTAATTGACTATTATTAAGTATAATAGTAAATTAAATATTATTAATAATTGTTAAATATTAAGCTGTAATAAATAAATAAGATGATAAATACTAAACATTAATAATTAAATTTTGGTTATTAAGTAGTAACTATTAATTACTTAATAATAATCAAATATTAGGGATTGATCATATTTTATTAATTATTGTACGTAGATACATATTAATTGTAATTTACTAATTATTATTAATAAATCAGAAGAATTTTTTTCTTATTTCAATTTTTTTTAGTATTAAATATAATTATTAATTATGGTTATAAATGTTAAATTCTAAATGTAACTTCTCAATTCATGTTCTTTTAAATTAAACTATCAGATATTTTCTTGGTTATATTTAAATTATCAATCAACAATTCTTAAATAATCGTTATTAATTAATAATTATTTGAAATTAATAATCATATATTTAATATAGCTATATAAGTATTTTGTTTTATTATTAGTTAATTATTATTAAACATCAATCTTAAATATTATATCATTAGTATTAATTAATTAATTAATATAAATTAATTAATTAATGTAAATTAATTATGAAATCTGGCTTCTTAATTATTAAATATTACCTACAAACTGAATATTAAATGTTAAATATTAAATTTTATTTACTAATTTTTAATATTAATTACTAATTTGTTTAATAATTATTAAATGTAACTAACAAATATTTACTATAAGTTACTAATAATTGATAATTAACTATAATAATGTTATAAATATAAAAGTAATTATTGATTGTTAATAATAATTAGTAGTTGTGAATTAATTATTAGTAATCATTAATTATAAAAAATTCAAACAATGACATATTCAAGCTATTATTTGTGAATATTGACGTATGCATTTTCTTAATTAAAATAATTTGGAGTTGCATAGATTCCTAAAAACCTATGCAAATAAGATTTTTTGCTTCGATGCATTTGCATTGGTTGTTCCATAACCAGAGAAAATAGTCCTATTTGCTTATCCTGTGAGCACAACAGAAGCAAGTAGCTCTATTTGCTTCGGTGCATTTGCTTCAGATATTAGTACAACCGAAGCAAATGGTGTCATTTGCTTTGGTTATGATTACAACAGAAGCAAATGATATTATTTGCTTCTGTGCATTTGCTTCGGTTGTCAATACATAGAAGCAAATTATATTAGTTGCTTCGGTTGTAAGAGGAACAGAAGCAAATGAGGCGAGGCAACAGACATATTTTGTACTAGTGAAGTGATTGGTTCAGTAAATGGTTTTGTTTAAAACGATGAACAAAAATCTTACCTTGATAATTTAAGACTTGATTAAGTAAAATTCGAATCGAACATTAAATTCTTGGTTAAAATCCAAGTAAATAGAAAATGATGTTTTGTTTGAAAGGTTCGACGTGAGATTTTTAAATGGGAAAAACATCAAGTTGAAATTTACTAAGTTGTGATTTAAATAACAACTGAACGTCGTAATGTTTGAATTTTTTTTATGATAAGAGAACTCGGAATCTTAGTTAAATTCAACTTGGAAATTACGGTTTGAAATATCTGAATACGAACCAATTAGTGGGAATTTGATTGGGTAAGAAAATGAATGAATGAAAGTCGAACATGTGGAATATGGATTCAGCTTGGATTGGATCATGTTATTGAATCAAACTATATTGTTGTAACACCAAAATTTCCCTCCTTACTTGATTTTAACAAACTACTTATAACAATTAAAACTATACCATTTTGGCTATTTAAATCTATAAATATTTTATAACCATTACATACAAGTACATATACATACAGAATATTTTCAAATTTAACTATGTCAATTCTATTTTCTTGTATTCAATGAAAGACTTATGACCATTATTGGCTATTTAAGATTTTATACTATTTCACAACTATTTACATAAGAAAATATACACCATTTTCAAATTTAATATCTTATACTATTTTTCAAGGTTATTATTCTAAGTATTTTATAAATTTAAATAAGCCCGTGTCCAATCCATACTAATGAATCTAAGGTGATTGAAATGAAGATTTAGGGTAATAATGATATTTTTAAATTTAAATCCAAACTTGAATTGTTGACAAAGGATTATAGTGAATTTGGGATTTAAAAATCTAACTTGAACCAAAGAGGAATTATTTCAGTAATCGATTTTAAGGCCATACTTGAAATAAATTGATTTGCTATACTCGAAAACATGATTTCAAATGTAATGACCACGTTGTGAAAAATGTAAATGTTTGGTTGTTAAAGAGACCGGAGTCGGTAGATGTCATAATCTCTGCCAATGCCGAAACCAATTTAACAACTGTGCACGTAGTGGAGTATCTAGAATGAAGTAGGATGGTATGGAGGCGACTACTAGATTTGAAGAAAGAGAACGATGATGGATTGGCCTTGACCTTCGGGTCATAATTAAAATGGCTAAAACAGGTGTTATACCGTGACTAAGTGAGGTCGCACCTCCGATCGGACGCACTTCTTCGATACCGTAGCTATGAATATTGTGATTGATTTGGGTGCACCCTTTGATTATGTAACGCCCTGGAATTTCCGACCAGTCAAAACTTAAAACTTTCCAATTCAAAACACTCTTACATAATTTATAAAAAAAATTACAAATTATTTCCATATTTTAAAACATTAAAAATGGCTATTTATGGTTACGGTCGATAACTACACTTACAACGCCCTTCACCGATATAGTTTGAAATATAATTTGAAAATTATACCCCGAAATTAAAATATGCTTTCACTCATTTGAAAGCTCTTGTCAATACTAATCAAACGCTCTTCGTTTGGTGAAAATCCAATTTAGATTCCAAAAGTTATAAGCATTTAAAGTTTATAACTCAAATACATGAATTGCCATTTTATGATAGCTCTATTTTGACCGAAATATAAATTATCCTCTGCTGCGCTCAAAGTACCCATTATGTACTTATATTAAACCCTCTAAATTATTTTGGGTTTAAAATTTAACTTTATTTCTTTTCCGGATAAAACAGCGATATAGCTTAAATGATAAAACATGAAAGATGCACCAACACAAATGTAATATCAAAAAATATTTTTTATTAATAAAGCAGCTGCATCACTATCCTTTGCGACTGCCTACATACCTTTATCTAATTGGGTAAGCAATTAGATACAGGATCAAGCCAACGTAGTTCTTATATACAAAACATTTAAAATCATTATTTATTTTCAAAATGCTCATTACATCATGTAGAGATTCCCAAAAGTAATCTTAAATTACATTTTAAATAATTTCAAATAAAATTTAGAATTAACCTTCGCGTCCGTTGGACTAGTTAGGGATAGCCAGGGAGAGTAGGAAACTATATTTTCCCAAACCCAAGCCTAGACACTATCCTCTCTGTCATACTAGAACGTTCCAGTCTTTTATTTTGAAAGACATCTATATATCTCTTCATTTCAAAAGATAAATATTTTTTTATTTTAAATACTAATCATCTTCATTATGCAAAAACTCCTTCGATCTTAATTCTCAAACCGCCTTTATATCTCTCTAATAAGTTCTTACTCAACCATAAATATCCTTAAATGTCCCATCAAAGATCACATCAAAGGTCACATCAATCATTTATTATTCTTATATGTCAAATCAAATGTTACATCAAATGTCATATTAAAGGTCACATCAAAAGTCACATCACATGCAAATCCAAATTTAAGAGGATTTGGAGTAATTTACCATAAAATATCTATTACAGCGTTTCGGTTACGCTATCTAAATTTCTGGGTAGTTTGGAATAGTTTTTGGACTCAAAACAGATATTATAGCGTTTCTATGTCGCTATGAAAAGTTCTGCTCATCCTAAAGTACTTCACAGTCCACGCAGTGAAAGACAGCATTTCCAGAAATGCTATGACAAGTTCTGGATGGCTTATAATGATTTTAGACTAAAACAACTTACTACAGCGTTTCTGGGATGCTATGAAAAGTTTTGGTTGGTTTTTAAGCTTAAAACAGCTATTACGGCGTTTTAGACTCGCCATAAAAAGTTCTGGGTGATTTATAATGGTTTTAGACTCAAACCAGCTATCACAGCGCTTCTGGGCGCTATAAAAAGTTTCAACTTGGTTCCGTGCTTCATTAATAGAAAATATAGCGTTTCAGACTGCTATAAAAAGTGTCAAAACTCAGATTTTTAGCCTGTTTTTGGGCCAAATGTTTGACGTTGTTTCTTTGTGATAAATATAGCTTTTGACTCCAAATTTTCTATAGTATAAAGCTCTCTTTGTCTACTTAATTATCATCAAAAGAAAACCTCGAAATCATTTATCAATTTAATATATAAAATCGAACATCATGAGGTATTTTTATCTTGTCTATTTCGGGCTGATTTTTACCTCACATTGCGTCCCGTTTTCAGGTATGCTAACGGCCGAATTAGGAAAAGGTGGCCAAGGAAAAAGTTGTAGCCCTTTGAATTAGCTTCCCAAATTGATAGAGAACTCGAATTTTCATTAAGAATTGCAAAAGTTATGCTCAAAATAACGAACGTCATTTTCAGTGTTTCGGGTTCTATCGTATCTTCGTAACTTTCACAACTTTACTTCAAAATATAAAATGAATATATAAACTTAAATAATTTTTCTCACCTTAAACTTGTACCTTGATCTTGTATTTATTCTCTAGGCTTCTCCCAAACTTCTACTTTTTATCTTACTCTTGTTTTTCATTTTGTGAATCCATGAAATGAAGTGAACATTTCATCCCTTTATATAGTAGTTTTCAAGGCTAGTTTGGTCTTTTGTTTTTGGGACACTTGTCCTTCTTATCTTCATGCAAACCATAAGATGATGAAACATGCATACTTAGGTGTCCTAAGATGTTTCTACACATGGACACCTAAGAGGGTTATGTGTCCTTATCTTTTTTTCTCTTATATTTTTCTTTTAGCTTACATGATAAGCTTCTTATTTCAAATTTACTTTCCCTTACATGAATACATATATTCATGTTTAACAAACATGCTTTAGGATGTAGACACATGTATACTTAGGTGTCTTTAGATTTTTCTACACATGGACACACAATATGGTTATGTGTCATTACATTATTTACTTTACAAGATGTGTTCCATTCTTTTGATGACACAGGTCCCTATCATATTAAGCCATTTTTCATTTTTATGTCCACATATATCATTTGTATGTTACTTCTATGATATGTACATACACATATAGGTGTCATTCTAACGTTACTACATACACATGATATTCCAACAACTTTAAATAAGCAAAACCTCGTTTATCGATAAAACCGTTTTCGGTCACATTATCAATTTTTCTTCGAACTGCTTATCTTTGTAAATACTCAACAACATGTTTTCTTCTCTCTAATTATTATTTATAAAGGGATTAAATCAAGGTTATAAAACCATTAAATCCAAGTTTTAAATATTTAAATAACATTGATATTTATATATTTACTGTCCGAAGTTTCAGGTTGTTACATTCTTTCCCCCTTAAAAGGAATTTCGTCCCCGAAATTCTGTGCTATACTTAATCAAAAGAAAACCAAATATTCACGTAAGAATCTCTATATATCTAGGAAATTTTCTTGCTGTTATGCTTTCAAGATAATTTCATAAATTGAAATCGTACCTGGATATTTTATGATTCGTTCCTTTTAACATTTTGTCACTCCTGCAAGCTGTTACTCGATCAATCACGCCATAGCTTCTTTTTTATACCCAAATTCAAGATCATGTTCTTTGCCATTCACATCAATACCCAATCTTCTTTTCTCCTTAAGTGGTACTCATCGAAATGTACCAAATATTCATTGTACTCCTGCTCATCAATTAAGGATATATTCTCCATATGGCCGTACTCATCAAAATGTACCAGAGAGTAATCTAGACATCTCATGTAATATCTTCAAAACATGATTATATTCATCAAAGTCAACTCATCAATTATATTTTACTCTCCTTGTTACAGTACCCATCAAAATGTACCAGAGAGTAATATTTCAAAATAGGCTCTAATCAATAATTTTAGTTAAAAGAATCTTTTGTCAAAACTAGGATTATATTCATCAAAGTGGATCCAATCTACTCAATTTAGGATATTTTATCCTATTGCGGTCGGCATCCCGTCATCAAATAGGATATACTCTACTCGGCTCGATACTAACATAGAGTAATAGTTGAACTATCCAAGATCTATTGTCTTATGTCGGCATCCCGTCATCAAATAGGATGTACTCCACTCGGTTCGATACCAACATAGAGTAATAGTGCACTACCCAAGATCTATTGTCTTATACCGCACATCGTCATCGTCATCATCACCCGAAAGTATCCATCATTGATGAAATTATCCATGAAAATCTTTAATAAGTTTAAAAAAAGTATTCTCTCAAAGTACTTTTATACTTTGCAATCATTACTCCCATTTGGATAACCATTTCTTTTTGGAAAATCCATACTCTTAACTACAAAAATCATCTTAAGTATAAACCCGCTTCTTCTTTTTTTTTTTCAAATACATAGTTTAGTTTGCAAAGAAAAAAATGTTCTAAGATAACAAACTTTCAAGATGTACGATGTAAATATTCTAGATAATTAATCTAGCTTCCCAATAAGTTATGTTAAATCCCATCAAGCAATCAAAAGTTATCACCGAATTGCTGAAAGATCTTTTAGCAGCTAAGCTAACATCAACGGGGCTAAACAACTCTAACATCTTATTATGTAAAAGAAATTCTCACCTCGGTTTTGAATGAATGCAGAGTTCAATTTACTCCTCTTGGTTTTCATCAATTTTGTTTGTCGAAGCTCATTCAATTGTTTCCTCGACAAGTTGCTATTCCACATTCGGTTTAAGTCACTCCATTGCATCCATTTCATGCTACTACATGCCTCCCTTTATAAGCCGCTTCATTCCTTCGCTACTTTTATAACATATCATATGCACTTACAACTTCGTTAAACCTCTTTATGTGGTGCTTGAAAATGGATCAACAAATTATTCATAAACAAAAGTCAAACGAATAAATAATACTTATATACCTGGTCAGAGGAATGGTGCCTTACCTTATCAAATTGAGGTAACTTCGTTTAAAATTTCTAAAAATGATTTTCTAATTTTATATGAAATTTTACTTAGGCACCTAATCAAAGCTCTGATACCACTTGTAACGCTCTGGAATTTCCAACCAGTCAAAACTTAAAACTTTCCAATTCAAAACACTCTTACATAATTTATAAAAAAATTACAAATTATTTCCATATTTTAAAATATTAAAAATGGTTATTTATGGTTACGGTCGATAACTACACTTACGACGCCCTTCATTGATATAGTTTGAAAATTATTCCACGAAATTAAAATCAGCTTTCACTCATTTGAAAGCTCTTGTCAATACTAATCAAACGCTCTTCGTTTGGTGAAAATCCGATTTAGATTCCAAAAGTTATAAGCATTTAAAGTTTATAACTCAAATACATGAATTGCCATTTTATGATAGATCTATTTTGACCGAAATAAAAATTATCCTCTGCTGCGCTCAAAGTACCCATTATGTACTTATATTAAACCCTCTAAATTATTTTGGGTTTAAAATTTTATTTTATTTCATTTCCGGATAAAACAACGATATAGCTTAAATGATAAAACATGAAAGATGCACCAACACAAATGTAATAACAAAAAATATTTTTTATTAATAAAGCAACTGCATCACTATCCCTTGTGACTGCCTACATACCTTTATCTAATTGGGTGAGCAATTAGATACAGGATCAAGCCAACGTAGTTCTTATATACAAAACATTTAAAATCATTATTTATTTTCAAAATACTCGTTACATCATGTAGAGATTCCCAAAAGTAATCTTAAATTACTTTGTAAATAATTTCAAATAAAATTTGGAATTAACCTTCGCGTCCGTTGGACCAGTTAGGGATAACCAGGGAGAGCAGGAAACGATATTTTCCCAAATCCAAGCCTGGACACTATACTCTCTGTCATCCTAGAATGTTCCAGTCTTTTATTTTGAAATACATCTATATATCTCTTCATTTCAAATGATATTTTTTTATTTTAAATACTAATCGTCTTCATTATGCAAAAACTCCTTCAATCTTAATTCTCAAACTGCCTTTATATCTCTCTAATAAATTCTTACTCAATCGTAAATATTCTTAAATGTCCCTTCAAAGGTCACATCAAGGGTCGCATCATATATCACATCAAAGGTCACATCAAAGGTCATATCAAAAGTCACATCAATCATTTATTATTCTTATATGTCAAATCAAATGTTACATCAAATGTCACGTCAAATGTCAAATCAAAAGTCACATCAAATGTCAAATCCAAATTTAAGAGGATTTGGAGTAATTTACCATAGAACATCTATTATAGCGTTTCGGTTACACTATCTAAATTTTTGGGTAGTTTGGAATAGTTTGTGGACTCAAAACAGATATTATAGCGTTTCTATGTCACTATGAAAAGTTTTGCTCATCCTAAAGTACTTCACAGTCCACGCAGCGAAAGACAGCATTTCCAGAAATGCTATGACAAGTTCTGGATGGCTTATAATGATTTTAGACTAAAAACAACTTACTACAGCGTTTCTGGGACGCCATGAAAAGTTTAGGGTGGTTCTTAAGCTAAAATCAGCTATTACAGCATTTCAGACTCGCCATAAAAAGTTCTGGGTGATTTATAATGGTTTTAGACTCAAACCAGCTACCACAGCGCTTCTAGGCTTTATAAAAGTTTCTACTTGGTTTCGTGCTTCATTAATAGAAAATATAGCTTTTCAGAGTGCTATAAAAAGTGTCAAAACTCAGATTTTTAGCCTGTTTTTGGGTCAAATGTTTGACGTTGTTTCTTTGTGATAAATATAGCTTTTGACTCCAAATTTTCTATAGTATAAAGATCTCTTTGTCTACTTAATTATCATCAAAAGAAAACCTCGAAATCATTTACCAATTTAATATATAAAATCGAACATCATGAGGTATTTTTATCTTGTCTATTTCGGGCTGATTTTTACCTCACATTGCGTCCCGTTTTCAGGTATGCTAACGGCCGAATTAGGAAAAACTGGCCAAGGAAAAAGTTGTAGACCTTTGAATTAGCTTTCCAAATTGATAGAGAACTCGAATTTTCATTAAGAATAGCAAAAGTTATGCTCAAAATAACGAACGTCATTTTCAATGTTTCGGGTTCTATCGTATCTTCGTAACTTTCACAACTTTACTTCAAAATAAGAAATGAATATATAAACTTAAATAATTTTTCTCACCTTAAACTTGTACCTTGATCTTGTATTTATTCTCTAGGCTTCTCCCAAACTTCTACTTTTTATCTTACTCTTGTTTTTCATTTTGTGAATCCATGAAATGAAGTGAACATTTCATCCCTTTATATAGTAGTTTTCAAGGCTAGTTTGGGCATTTGGTTTTGGGACACTTGTCCTCCTTATCTTCATGCAAACCATAAGATGATGGCACATGCATACTTAGGTGTCCTAAGATGTTTCTACACATGGACACCTAAGAGGGTTATGTGTCCTTATCTCTTTTTTCTTATATTTTTCTTTTAGCTTACATGATAAGCTTCTTATTTTAAATTTATTTTCCCTTACATGAATACATATATTCATGTTTAACAAACATTCTTTAGGATGTAGACACTGATCTACTTAGGTGTCTTTAGATTTTTCTACACATAGACACATAATATGGTTATGTGTCATTACATTATTTACTTTACAAGACAAGTGTTCCATTCTTTTGATGACACATGTCCCTATCATATTAAGTCATTTTCATTTTTATGTACACATATATCATTTGTATGTTACTTCTATGATATGTACATACACATATAGGTGTTATTCTAACATTACTACATACACATGTTATTCCAACAACTTTAAATAAGCAAAACCTCGTTTATCGATAAAACTATTTTCGGTCGCATTATCGATTTTTCTTCGAACTGCTTATCTTTGTAAAAACTCAACAACATGTTTTCTTCTCTCTAATTATTATTTATAAAGGGATTAAATCAAGGTTATAAAACCATTAAATCCAAGTTTTAAATATTTGAATAACATTGATATTTAAATATTTACTGTCCGAAGTTTCAGGTTGTTACAGATTACGGGAGTGTGTTCCGAGGTGGGTGGTAGTTGCTACTATGCGTTACCATCGGTCCAGGCTTGCAAATGGTCGAATCCTACCCTGGGTATTCCCCGGTGCCTTGTTATATTTATCCCGATCGAGCCCCATACAATTTTGGTTTGGCGTTGTTTTCTATGGAGTTCCCTCTGATAACACTAGTACGGTGAATTTACGGTATTATATAGACTACAAGGCTTATGAACGGCGTAAGGGTAATATGGAAATCCCGCTATGCTATTTTCATATATTTACTTTACCGAATAAACACTATTATAATAGCATACTATACATATTAGTTTCACGGATCCTTAAGGGATGTTAATCCCAAACATCCTTTAAGTTACTGATGCACTTAATTGGGAATATCACTTGATTTGATTCACTTATATGAGAATGTTAGTCCTAACTCGGACCTTTTAATTTGTATTAGTCCTTGCAAAATGCTCGGGCTAGACTGATTATTACAACTTAGATATTTATCTATTAGAGCTTGTGATTCGTTGGAGATCCAATAGTCGATCTATTATTATGTAGCCATTTCACTTCTACCAGTCATTCATGTATTGTAAGTCTTTTGTATTCAATCTTTCGATGTACCTATATTTATTATGTACTTTGATATTATGTAAATATAAAAGATTTTTGTATTATTGTATAAAATTTTACTTCCGCTGTGAGATATTCTGTGTCTGTGATTCTATGATGATTTATATTTCAACTTCTAAACAATAACAATCTGTCGATTTGAACGGTTCGAGTTGGTTTAATTACCGACTTGGAGCAGTCAAAAAGCCAGATCGTTACACGTACGAACGTCTTTTACGTGTCATAGGTACCCGATTTGGTTGCTTCCGAATGTCTTTTGCATGTCATCGGTACCAACTCGGTTAATCAATCTGTACTGGGTGCAGATTTGTTGTTGAATTATCCGATTATGCCTTACGTGCGGATGTATTTTACGTGTCATAGGTACACGATTAGGCCTTGTGTCCGGATGACTTTTTCGTGTCATAGGTACCCGCTCGGTTAATTATTCCCACGTGCAGATTCTTTGTTGAATTACCTGATTTGGCCTTGCGTTCGGATGTATTTTACGTGTCATAGGTACCCGATTAGGCCTTGCATCCGGATGTCTTTTACATGTCATTGGTACCTTATCGATTAAACAATCCCTACTGGGTGTAGATTGGTGTTAAAAGGTACCCAATTAGGCTTGAGTTCGACCGTCCTTTACGTCTCGTAAGTACCCGCTTAGGTTTGAGTTTGGTCGTCCTTTGCATTCGTTTAGTTTGTTCGGATAAACAATATATTTTGGGTATAGATTGATTTTCAAAGGTACCCGATTAGGCTTGAGGCCTACCGTCACTTACATCTCATAAGTACCCGATTATGCTTCAGTCCGATCGTCATTTACATCTCGTAATTACCCATTTAGGTTTGAGTCCGGCTATACTTAGGTTAAACAGTATATTTTTCTATTATTCTATGGCTATTCATCTTGTTTTTGCCTATCATCTATCAAATACCGAATGCTATTTTTCTCTATTATTTATCATTACAACATAACACATTGAGCAAACAGACGAACATATCCAACTGTAACTATATCATGTTATGCGTATCTATATTTCTTTCCAGTGATATGTATGTCTATCATTCTATATATACACATCTTACTTTTGTCAATACTTCTCAAAACACTGAATGTTATGTTCCTCTATCATTTATCATTGCATTATAACACACATCAAACAAAGTTACATATTCAACTATAACTATGTCATGCCATGTTTGTTTATCATAGGTATATTGCAAAGAATTATGCATTAAAAAATAGAAAAATAAAAGTTTAATGTACCATTTATGAAGTCTAATAACAAGATTACAACGTGAAAAACAATGTTCAATATCTCATCTTATTAGCTGCATGCATCATACATAAATATTAGATGGAAGGTTGTAGAATGATAAGTAAACATAGCATTGAAAAAAATGGTAAACTAATATATCATTTTATTAGTTTCCTATGACCGAGCTTTTGACCGAGCCCATGACCGGGCTCTTGACCGAGCCCTTGACTGAGCACTTGATCGAGCCCATGACCGAGCGTTTGACCGAGGGCTTGACCGAGCCCATGACCGATCTCATGACTGAGCCTTTGGCCAAGCACTTGACCAAGCCCATGACCGAGCACTTGATTGAGCTTATGACCATACCCTTGACCGAGTTCATGACAAATCACTTGACCAAGCCCATGACCGAACATTTGACCGAGCCCATGACCGACAACTTGACTAAGCCCAAAACCGAGCCCTTGACTGAGCTCAAAACCGAGCTCTTAACCGAGCCTAGGACCTAGCCCATGACCTTTCCCTTGACTGAGCACTTGACCAAGCCTATGATGTATTTGTCTATCATTTTTTTCTCAATGCTATATTTTTCTATCATTCTACAACTGTTCACTATTCATCTTGCTTTTGTCTACATCTTCCAAATCCTGAATGTATATGTCCCTATCATTTAACATTCTATCATTACACATTAATCAAAAAAATTAACATATTCAATTATAAAATTTTCATGTTATGTTTGTTTATCATTTTTTCTTAATAATATATTTGTCTATTATTCTATAGCTATTCATCTTGATTTTGCCTATCATCAATAAAATACCAAATGCTATTTTTTTCTATCATTTATCATTGCAACATGATACATTAAGAAAACAAAGTAACATATTCAAATGTAAATATATCATGCTATGTTTATGTATCGTTTTTTTCAATGTTATATATGTCTATTATTACTCAAATGCTATATTAAAGTGAACTAACATTATAGAATACGAAAAATGATAGATGAATATAACATTGTGTTTTCAAAGTGAACTAGCATGTATATAATATGAAGAATGATATATGAATATTACATTATATTTTTAAAGTACTATAGTTTATGTTAAATATACAAAATAGAAGTTGAATTTAGCATTGCATTTTTTGAAATAAACTAGAACATATAGAATATATTAAATGATAGTTAAAAGTAGCATTGCGTTTTGAAAATAAACAAGTATATACAAAATGTGATAAATGATAGCTAAATATATCATCATATTTTTTAAGTACTCTATATATGTTAAGCATACCAAATGATAGTTTAATTTTGTATTTTTTTTAAAGTGAACTATCATGTGTAGTGTTATGTAGCAACGGTCGGAACAAAGCCCCCCTCCTTCCACATAAGGCACGCGAATATCACACATCCTTATAGCAAAAGAAATCTCTGATGTTACGTACCTATCAGCTCATATTTGTACACAATTCCTTCAATATATTCCGTGATGTGGGACTATTGTATCCAAATCATTATTCCTCCTTAAGAACATGCTAAACATCACAAGTTTCGGTACTGAACCGAATAAACCCCTAGTAAAGAGTACTTTGTAGGTCGTGTATTACTTTACCTAGTCTTTTATATTTTTTCCAATGTGTTAGTGAGCTGACATGTTTTGCCTATCATGAAACATTATATATTTCAAACTGTAAAGTGTAAATGGTATTCGAATCATTTCATTCTTTATGTAATACATATTCATTTTTCTCCTCTATCAGTACTGTTCAATTCAATAAGTCAATACATCCTCTAATCTTTAACAACCCAATCTACAAAATCATTCGAACACATAAGAAAAATGCAAGTAGCTTGCATGCCTACTAAAAAGGATCAATTTGTTCTTCTCACCAATTGTTGAGCTAATTTTCCCCTGTAATGCATTGATAATCCGTTCATTTTCCTAGCTTCGATGTGAATAAGAATTATCTTTATTTTAACAAAAAAATACTAACCTCAATGCTTGAATTGTGCGGATCTAGGACATCAACAAAAGGCTTTCTGCTTGCTTCACCATACTAGTTTGATTCATACCAATGTTTGGGCAGCTTTCTGAGTAATCTCCTGACAATTTTTCCTTTGCATTATAATTTACACTAATTAAACAAGGCTCTGTTGTTGTTCTCCATGCTTGCACCATGTAAAGTACAAGTAGCATTATTCATTTAAATGAATTAATGCAGTTTCTTTCTGCAATAAACTTTTGATATGTATCCTCTCCTACAAGGCTGTAACATACGAGTTTCGATGCTATTCATATTATTTGCATAAGTTTATTGTAAAGTGATTATCTAGTTTCTACTTTTCCATTCCTTTTTTTTCATCGATGCATTCCCAATGAAACCATTGCTTCCTTCCTTTAATTTTTCTTCAAGAGCAGGAGATGCTGGGATCTTTATAATTTTCAGTTCAGGAAGGCAGGCTTCGCAACGAAGTAGATTCAAGTGAAGGCATGAGAGGAATGCGGGAAGAAGTTGGTTGCAAATAAAATAGGGGTTCGAATCTGGTTGTAAGAGAATCTAATGATTACAGTTTGGTGAGAATGAAAGCGAGGGTGGGTTGAGAGATTACAGAAATCGATGTGGCTGTCAGGAAGATCTGATAGGGTTATGATGGTAGGCCATAGGTAGGGTAGAGTGAGGTTGAGAGCATAGAGGAAGAAAAGAAGGTAGACGCATGTGGTCGGATGTGATTAGGTGAGCAACCTTGTTTTGATGACGGAAACAAGTCAAAGGCAGGTCAGTGAAGAAAAGAAAGGAGAGGAAGATAAAGCAAAAAAAGACAAGGAAGGAAATAAAATTTTGGGCTCTCAGGGCATTCCCAACCCCGGGTGGGGTTGGGAGCAAACTGACCCCCAACAAGGGGTCAGTTGCAGCCTGGGAGTCGCTTTGACAACCCCCGAGGTTGCCAGAGCAACCATTTGGTTGGTTAGCATCCTTTGCTTTAGCTGGTTATAACAAAGCCGACTAAAGTAGGACTCGATTCTGACTTTTGACCATTGCTATTAGCCGGCTTTTACAAAGCCGGCTAAGGGCAATGATCAAAATAAAAAAAACTATTGCCCTTAGCCAGCTTTTTAAACGTCGGATAAGGTGCTATGGTCTTCTATATGACCGTTGCGCTATTTCTTCCCCATCTCTATAAATTTCACCCTTCTTCCTTCATAATTTTCGAACATTTCTCTTCATAAATTCTACAATTTGCATTTAAAAATAGCAAAATATGTAGAAATTATCTCAATAAGAGAAAGGAAAATCAAGTGCATCGCAACCCCGACCCAATTTCAAATCTCAACAACAAAGAATGCGGAATTACTCTCAGCAACGTCTAAGTCAAATTCAGCCCCAATCTGAAAATACCTCGTTCGTACCTCCTCAAAATCCAAATTACTGCAATTCTCAACATAATCTGTACATGTATCATAACTCACAAAATTCGAATTACTCTCAGAACGCAACATTTCAGCAAAACTACAATTTCGACCAAGCTTACGTTTCGCCTACTAGCCAACATCAAAGAGTGTCTCCATATTTGCTTCCCACTTTGTTGAGAAATTTGAATACTCAATTCGGTAATAGCGAGTGGAGTATTAAAGAAACTCAACTTGAGAGTGTTGAAGGGAGCTCTTAAGGAGTAAACATCAATGAAACGTCGGATGAGGAGTATGGACAGCAAACTTCGACCGGGGCGAAGAGAGGCCGTAAATGGTCGGTAGACGAGCAAGCTGAGCTATCCTACTGTTGGGTTGAATGTTTGAAAGATAAAAGAAAAGGTACTAGCCAAACCGATAGTTCTTTCTTGAATTCTGTCTGCAACTTGTTCAACGAGCAACGTTCTACATTCCCAACTCGAACGGTTGATTCTTTGAAGCAGTCATGGTAAAGAATTAATACCATTTGCCAACGCTGGAAAGAAATAATGGCAGGTTTGCATTCAAGACAACAAAGCGGGGCAAACGACATCGATTTTGTAATGCCTTTGTATAAAGTAGTGGTTTTCCTTGTTATTCTTAGCTTGTTGTAACGTTTGTTTTCATGCATAGCTTAATCAGGCACATGCATTATATTTGGCTGACAACAACAACCAACAATTCAGCATGCAACATTGTTATGACATACTGTCGCAGGAAGACAAGTGGGAAAGGGTGATACAATAATACACACCGTTTATGTTCCAACCACGGAAGATTGTTGTGGAAGTCAACCGTGGTAGCTCGGCTGGACAGAAGGAAACACCGTTAACTACTAGTGTTGAAGGAAGGCCTGCAGGAAAGTTCAGAGGAAAGAAAAAAACATCAACCGATTATACATGGCACTATGAACAAATTAGTGAGAGTTTGTCTAATGCGGAACAGACTACGCAGAGGTATATGGAAGCAAAGTAAGCGAAGGAAGCAAAGCTTGAGAGGGAGATACAAAGAGCTTTAGAACGCCAACGTGATCGCGAGCAATTAAAGATGGAACGTGCCGAAGAGATGGAGTTAAGAAGACTAGAAATTATTAGGCAACAAGAGGCAGAGGAATTTATGATGATTAGCTGCAACTTGAATAACCTCAATCCATTGCAGAGGAAACACATGGAAAAAAGAATTGAGGATTACAATAGGCATAATGGAAACCTTTAGAGGAGGACATGTACTTACTAGTAAGTCCATTGTATCGTTAAGTTGGTTGTAGGTGTAGTTAAGTTAGTTGTACCATACTAATGCTTGTATCGTTAAACCGTGTTATTGCTTGTATCGTTAAGTTAGTTGTATTACGGATCGCATCTTCATTGTAAAACCTTATCGTTAATTTACTTGTATTATGGATCGTATCTTCATTTTAAAACCTTATCATTAAGTTAGTTGTATTATGGATCGTTTCTTCATTTTAAAACCTTATCCTCCATTTTGAAATATAGAATTCAATGAATGTTATACGATAACATATAATACCATAAGATAAATCATAGTCCAGATAATACATATAATAGAATACCACAACATAAATCATAGTGCAGATAATGTAGAATGCCACAAGATAGAACATAGTCTAGATAATACACTACATAGAAGACTAGAAATTATTAGGCAACAAAAGGCAGAGGAATTTATGATGATTAGCAGCAACTTGAATAACCTCAATCCATTGCGGAGGAAACACATGGGAAAAAGAATTAAGGATTTCTATAGGCGTAATGGCAACCTTTAGAGGAGGACATTACTTATTAGTAAGTTCATTGTATCGTTAAGTTGCTTGTAGGTGTAGTTAAGTTAGTTGTACCATACTAATGCTTGTAACGTTAAACCATGTTATTGCTTGTATTGTTAAGTTGGTTGTATTACAGATCGTATCTTCATTTTAAAACCTTATCATTAAGTTAGTTGTATTATGGATCGTATCTTTATTTTAAAACCTTATCCTCCATTTTGAAATATAGAATTCAATGAATGTTATACGATAACATATATTACCACAAGATAAATCATAGTCCAGATATTACATATAATAGAATACCACAACATAAATCATAGTCCAGATAGAGTAGAATACCACAAGATAGACCATAGTCTAGATAATACATACTACATAGAATACCACAAGATAAACCATAGTCCAGATAATACATACTACATAGAATACCACAAGACAAAACAATAGTCTATATAATACAAACTACATAGAATACCACAAGATAGACCATAGTCTAGATAATATATACTACATAGAATACCACAAGATAAACCATAGTCCAGATAATACATACTACATAGAATACAACTAGATAAATCATAATCCAATTAATACATACAACATAGAACACCACAAGATAGACCATTGTCCAGATAATACATATTACATAGAATACCACAAGATAAACCATAGTCCAGATAATACATACTACATAGAATACCACTAGATAAACCATAGTCCAGATAATACATACTACATAGAATACCATTAGATAAACCATAGTCCATATAATACGTACTACATAGAATACCACTAGATAAACCATAGTCCAGATAATACATACTACATAGAATACCACTAGATAAACCATAGTGCAGATAATACGTACTACATAGAATACCACTACTACATACCGTCATGATCAAAGTCAATATCATCAATCCCTTCTATGTCCTCATCGACACACGCTCGAGCCCTAGGATGGTGTTGCTCCTCATCAGCGGTAGTAAGCTCGTTAATACGACCCATCAAATCATCCAGGCTACGCCTATGCTGTGTGATGTAGCTGTCGAAGCCCTAACTGCATATGGAATAAATCCTCGTATGATAGAGTAGCAGGATATGGGTACTCGGTAACTGGGATGCGTGGGATAGGCATATATATATATATATACTTATATATATATATCCACCTCCGACTGTAGGAATCGCGACCCTCCACCAATCATCTGGAACCTGCGGCTGCGGTGGAGCTGGGTATAGATGTGTACTCTAAGTAAGGTCCGACAAAGTAGGTGGAATAAAGCCAAGTCTGATAGGTATAGGACCAATCAAATCAACGGTTGCAGCATGGACCATGGGTGCCATGGGTGTTGGTGCATAGAAGTGGGCCCAAAATTTGCCGTAATCACGCGTGGGAATAATGAAATGGTCAGATGGCCACCAGTTGAAGTTACGAACCTCCGTCAACTGATGTGCCTTATATGACATTAAAGATGGTGTATTAGGATGTCGATCATCAGGCACTCAATCCCCCTCCAAAATCTGGCTCCAACAACGCTCCCCATGAAACCAATAACAACCCCCCGAAGGAGGAGAAGAGACTAAAGGAAAACAACACGTCGATAGGATCGCATCATGGATGACTTTCTCGTGCATCAAATATGAAGAATCCTCGTATGGATGCCATATAATACTACGTTTGGTTGTGTGTAACTCAATCTGGTTACGGGCCATAAAAAATATATGTCGAGGCTCACCATCCTGTATAGGTCTTCGATTCTCCCTAGCCCAAGCTCGCACACGTGGGTAGAATAATCCCAATGCTAGATCTAGTGTAGGGTAAGTCATATTGTGGAAGTACTCGTAGTACCAGTACTGTATAGTCTACTGAAACCTATATATGTACGTACCCCGCTCTCTGATAACACACCGAAGGTCTAAAGAACGATAGAGATAAGCTAGTACGGGCGTCCCCAGTTATATACTACTATGTGATCAAATGTCAAATCAGCTGCCACAACAACATGTCCAGCAGGCAAGGTGTTTGATGATCTGAAAAAAAAAGTTTTCCCATCAAATAGACAAGAAATAGTCATGCAAGATCTAAAAGATCGTTTCCTTGCCCTGGAGAATCAATTATATCAGTGATGGCTTGTCTAATAGCACAAGTCCTCAACTGTGCCCCGCTAGTCAAAGCGAGTTATAAGTTTAAGTGAGGAAATAAATTCGCTAATATTTCTGAGCGCTGGTATTGCTCATCATAAGGTAGTGTTTCCCCCAAGCCTACCGAATTGCCAGTAAGAACTGTGAAATCTATAGACGTGATGCCTAACTCGCCAAACCCAAAATGAAATGTGTGAGTTGTTTTCCACCAACACGATGCTATCGCACCAATCAACTGAACATCGAAATTTAACAAGTTTGTAATACATATTAATAAATTGTTTCATAATTCAATGAATATATGTAGCAATGCAAAATAATTTGATGATAGTTAAGTGAACACGTACTGATGAAGTCACTAAACCAATATCATCGAGGAATGTGTGTATGATGCCAGTTGTGTCGTACGCGCAAATCTTAGAATATAAGCAAATAACAGAAGGCCAGGAACCACGGGTTCTAGCTTGTCACGCCTATTTATAAAGGGGTCGACATATTATTTCTAAGCTACACAATATTGGTACTATTTATAAAGTTTTAAAATTTTTAAAACTTACAGCTTCCTCCACATGCATGCTAAAATGCTCCTCATTGCCTATAAGTATACAAAAAATGATGAGTGCTTTCCCCGACCCTAGATTCTGGCCGATGTTCGGATCAAGATCCCTTTCCTCTGTAGCTCGACGCCATCTTGTGACTTCGCGATGTGGTGATGGTGCAATTTCTTCTTTCATAGGAGCCCTTCTTGAACTGGAGGATTCTCTTCTTC
Source organism: Allium sativum (assembly GCA_030737875.1). Taxonomy (NCBI): domain Eukaryota; kingdom Viridiplantae; phylum Streptophyta; class Magnoliopsida; order Asparagales; family Amaryllidaceae; genus Allium; species Allium sativum. The sequence continues at coordinate 10,705,210 of CM060912.1, forward strand.
CAGAGGCACATTTGAACTTCTATTGATGCTTCCTCTCATAGATTTTAGTGCTCCTCTGAAACATCTCATTTTTTTTATAAATTTTTCAATGGAGGAAGGAGGAAAGGGAGAAAGGAGGAGAGGAAGAAGATATGGTGGAATGAGGGCGCATGCGGGCTTTATATAACTGGTTGTGCCTCCCTTAGCCGGCTTTCTAAAAGCCGGCTAACACAACACCAAATAGGCCATTTTGTAACACTTTTCGTGCTTTAATTTCTCATGGTTATCATGGTTAGTAATTTATCACGGTTATTACCGTGATGTTGGCTTATCACGATTATTTCCGTAACACTACCCGAGCTTTTTGTAAACGATTCAAAACACAATGGATAAAAAGGTCATTTCAGTTTTACTTGTATTTTTCACGCTTCACATTCGTCTTCCTTACTTTGTAAATCGAGTTAGGGGTTTTCGTTTATCACCGCCTCCACCCTTCTACCTCGAATTGGGGCCACCTTCATCAACCTCTCTACTTCTTCCTCGATTGTTGCATCCTTCATCAACCTATCTACTTCTGCTTCATTCCAGACAAGGTTTAATTTTTTCACTCTTAGGTTGTAAATTAGTATTATTGTTCTATAGGGCAGGGCCTTTGGGCAAAGCTGAGAAAGCTTCAGCTTTTGGGCCTTGTCAAAAATCAGGGCACTGCTCATCAAAATCTAAATGAAGTATGTAACATCGTGATTGCCAATCGGATGAGGGGGAAATCCATAAGTCCGCAACCGATGGGAAAATCCATAAGTGCGCAACCGATGGGAATTCTCAGATTTGTTTGATTTGTTTCAGATTTAGTCTCCAAATATATTTTTTGTTAGCATTTCAGATTTAGTTTCCTAGTGAATTTTTGGTTAACATTTACAATATATTTCTCAAAACGTCTTCTTAAAACTGTAAAAAGTTCGATTTTCTCCTTTTACGACCATAACATTTAAATTTAGGACAGAGTCCTTGTAATATTATTATACTTTTCTGTTCAAAACTAGAGTCTATTTAATAGTTGTGTGATACTCATTTAGGCACTTTTTGTTTAGTCTACTAAGTTAAAGAAACAATACAAAAAATTATAGCTGCAAAAATAAAAGTAAAACAAAAGAAGTAAAGACATACATGCATAAATATGCTCATAGAAAGTGAGGTAAAGCACCAAATTTTACTAGTTTAAAAAATAACCTCTGAAACGTGAATGAAAAACTCAAGCAAGCCGATTTCTGTAAGGCATCTAAATTTTCTCTATTCAACGCTAATTATAACTGCATCTTCGCTGCTCTTAGATTTTCAGGAACATCTATAGTTTGACAAAATTCCAGTTTCTTTTGTAATTCACTATATCTATTTCTCCATTCATTAGATTTTATCTTTGATAATGCAGACAACGAATTCGTACAGCGCACATAATATAGTATTTGTAGTACTTATTTCTAATTTAAAAACATCTTAAATTTGGAAGTATATTCTATTTTGATGTTAGCAAAACATAGTAAATCCCATTTTGTAACCATTTTCATTTGGGTATTAACTTGAAGTCAGAAGACATCTTAAATTTTATTCTATTTAATAACTTCTTCAATGTAACGACCCGTATTCTACGCATTATGGGATCGTAGAATATTTATTTCTTTCACATATGAAGTCGTATGGTCGTGTAACTTTGGGAGACGACTATTGGGGTCATTTCCCATGTTCATGATTTTTGTCGATTTTTAAATGACCATTTTACCCCTAGTTGGTACTGTTTTGGCCATAACTTTTGACTGGAAAGGAATTTTGACCTGAAACCACTTCCATTGGATTCAAATGATGGTTTCTCTTTCCGCGGAGTGGTTACATTAGCCAAACGGACTTACCGTTTGGGAGATATGGCTGAAACAAGGTTTAGAAGGTGAAAAACAGCTTAATTGGGCTAAACCGGGTGATTAACAGCTAGGCCCAATGTGGGATTTCGGGTTTAGAGGTATTTGAGGGCTGCTAGGGTTTAGAAAACGATTTTTCATTCATTTTCCAGCCGCCACAAACCTCATTTGAGCTCTAGCCATGGCCTCCACCTTCTAATTTCATCCCAAATCGTCTCTAATCACTTTCTAATCGAAGATTAAGCAAAACTACATCAAATCAAGGGAGGGTAGCACCAAATCAGAGAGAGCTGCTGGAACACATAGGGATTGGATCCAAATCAGAGATTATTTCAGATCTATAGTTTACTTTGTGGCAAAGGGGAGTGATAGTATCGTTTTGACACTAATTACAGTTAATTAAGGGTGATTAGTGAAGATTAGCGAATTTATACACTGATAAATTCTGGAAAAATGTTTAGAAATTCTTAAATAATGTTTTATGCCTCTGGTTGAAATTTGGTTCGATTTGATTAAGTTGTGTTAACCCTATGATTAGATTTGCTTAAACATGCTTAAGGGAAAATAAGGGGTTTTGGGTATATTTGATCCATTTTGATTCATTTGAATTGTTGTTTGCTGATTGTGGTTGCTATTACGTGTTGCTATGACTCTATGGTGTGTTTTATGATTGATTAGAAGTGTTAGATTGGTCGAAAACGCCGTCGAGAGGCGAAAATAGCTTGCTGGAATGGTGCAGGTTTTAGGACCAGGAAAAACCGACCAGGCTTCTGACCGACCAGGTTCTTGACCGACCAGGTTTCAACCGACCGGGGGAAAACAGAACGACCGACCAGGTTCCAGACCGACCAGGAATGAAGGAGGTTTCAGATCGACCAAGTCTGGAATGACCAAGGGAGTTTCGACCGAACATGTCTGGAACGACCAAGGGAGTTTCGAACGACCGAGTTTGGACCGACCAGGGGGGATTTTGACCGACCGACCCTGTAGGAAGTTCAGACCGACCAAGATGGGTGAAATGCGACCTACCGGAGGAGGTTTCAGACCGACCAGGGGAGGAGCGAAATGCGACCGACCAGGAATGAAGGAAACCGATTCACTCGTGCTCCATATCACGATCCGAAGCAAAGAGAAAGTTGACCGCAATGACGATCCGAACGATGGCTAGGAGGAATCCGAACCGATCCAGTATTGACCAAAAACCCAAGATGCAAAGGTAGTCCAAATGGAAGTTAGAGCTCAGGATCCAGATGGGAACCAACGAGTTCACTTCATGGTTGGGCTTTGCTGCGGGACGTGTGCAAAGGGGTTGTCGGTATTCATAACTTTGGTTCACCATAGAGAGATGGATGGTGGGCTTGTAGTGATAGTTACACGGGATTGGATTCCGTCATGACCCAAAGTATTAGGTGACCAAAGTAGTGGATATCGTATGCTTTACGCACTGAGTGAGGGATGTGAGGATGATTGTTATGCTTGATTGTTTGACATCACTATGACATGCACACCCCACCCCCGTTATCTTTACACCACTTGAAATGGCACCTTAGAGTGTTGTACAGTATGTAGTGCTAACTCTTTGGTTGCAGGTCCAGGTTCAGGTATGATTGGATTATACCTGATATTATTCTGTTTAGATGCTTATCGCTCATACCAGGCTTTATGTCTGACCCAGAGTTTTATGTCTCTTCTTATTACTCTGGGTGCTCACACGAGCAGACTAGAGACAGGTTATGGTTAGCTGGTGATGCGCGAGTAGCTGATTCGGAGGCGAGCAGGAGGCTTCCACGTATGATATATAGATATTCTCCCTGTATCGTTGGTGGTCGCTACTTGGGCATTAGTAGTGTACCTCCTTTATCTTGCTTTTGCTTTGAGACAGTTTGAAAAGTTGTAATAATGTTTAACTTTGGATCATAAGCTGTACTTATATTTTCCGCTGCTATGTTAGTTGTTTCAGCTTATGCACTGTCTCACCTGTTTTATGTCAAGTATGTTATTATTATATTTTATTCTATGCACTGTGAGACATTCTACAGGTTCTTGATTAGTTCATTTCCTTCTTCCTTTTCCTTCTGACGACCCGTTCCGTGCTAACTGGACATGTGTACAGCGCACTTTCGGAGTATATGCCGGTTGGTGCGGGGCGGGCCGTCACACTTGGTATCAGAGCTCTAGGTTGCGTAGTTAACCTAGGGAAAGACACTAGGGAGAGTCAGTACGTATATGAGAGCGTTTATTTGTGATTACTTTGGTTTTCAAAAGCTATATATATATATACTATTGGTAGTATAAGAATGAAGTCGCACTGCACTAGCACCACTATGGGGTCGTTAATCGTTTCCCCTTTTACAAATTAATGATGAGCCGATATCCTAGAGGTGCTGGTAGAGGGACCAACCATGGGAATGCTCCTGACATGAGGACAATGTTCACCAACTTCATGAGAGACATGCTTATAGATGTTCAGGGGGCAGTTCCCAATCCCGGAAATGGTGGTGGTCCAGTAGTGCAGGCGCCTAGGGTCGATTTCGCCAAGTTGTGCAAGGATTACACTAACCTTGGTGGGAAGCCGTTCCATGGAACGGAGTCGGCCACAGATGTTCAGGATTGGTTGGATAGCTGTGATCGTATCTTCGACAACTTGGGTCTTGAGGATGCGATAAAGAGAAGGCTAGCGTCTCGTCAGCTGCAAGGGCGAGCGATGAATTGGTGGAATGCCATTAGAACAACTACTCCAGAAGATCAAGTTACTTGGAATCAGTTTAAGACTCGCTTTTGTGATAAGTTTATTCCAGCTGCTCATAAATTAGAACTGTTCAGGAAGTTCTTGGAGCTTAAGCAGAACGGTAGAGCAGTCTCGGAGTATATCGCTGAATTCGACACTTTATCAAAATATGGATGGTCCCTTATCGATACAGTCGAAAAGAAGAACGAGAAGTTCATAACTGGCTTGGATGGGTACTTAGGGGAAAGACTTATAAACCATATCGATGAGACGTTCGAGTCTATTGTAGGAAAGGCATTAAGGTCAGAGAGCCTTTTCCCTAAGTCGAAGGCCGAAGTTGCTACGGCATCTGCAGAGGAGCCAAAGCCGCAAGCAGGCGGTGAAGCAAGAAGAATTCTCAGAACAAGAGGAAGCAGAACCCGACCAAGGATGGTCAGAGTAAGAAAAATAAGAAAGATGGCGAATGCTTTAGTTGTGGCAAGAAGGGCCACTATGCCAGAGATTGTCGAGAAAAGCCTGGGGAAAGGAAGTGCTTTAACTGCGGCCAGGCGGGACATCACAAGGATGGTTGCCCACAACCTCCTAGGGAGAAGCAGATTGTGAAAGCGTATGCTATCAACGCTGTTCCTTCTTCGTCGAATGCCCCAACTGCGGCGCAGAAGGAAAAAGGTGTCGTTATTCGAGGTATGCTTTCTATTTAAGATGTTTTGATCGGGTTTTGTTTGACAAACCTGAGTTAGTCGATAGACCTTTAGTAGTGACGAACCCGATTGGTGGTTCGACTAGTTTTGGCATGATTTGTTAATGTGGTCTTATCGAGTCATGGATGTATGTTTCCTTGTGATTGCTTTGTTTTGGGCTTTACTGGGTTTAGCATTATTTTGGGGAGTTGATTTACTCCAAAGGAATAGGGTGGTATCAGGTACCTTCCTAGTGATGGCGATAGTAACTGGAGTTAAGGAAGCTGAAAGGTTATCGTTGTAATAGGTTCTAGTTGTCTCTGGGAGGCAAATGAGTACTCCAGTGCTAGATTGTTTTGCTCGTATCACCTCATGTGGATTGTCCGAACTCGGAGGAGATGTTCCTTGGGTGCTTGTCTGATATTGGTTTAGGCCTTTGGGGCTTGTGCTTGGGGAATGTCGATTTCGACTAGGATGGGTTGCGTGAGGGGTAAATAGTTGTTGTGATTTTTCATTGGATGGTATCTTGGTTTACTCGAGGAGTAATGGGCAGACGAAACATGATGAGATTGTTCAATGGTATAGACTGCCAGAGTTAGACTCAATAGGGTTATGAGATTGCTCGAGTGGGACTCGAGAAAGATACAAAGTAATGGATTGTTTAGGACCCTATGTTGATATTCTCTATTGGATAATAGAACTTTGAAGGAATAGGATGTGTTCGTTGATCATGGAAGATACAACGAAGATTAGGGCGATTCAAGTTGGACTTGAACTCGTAAAAGAAAATAGGTGTTCGTTGATCTTGGAGATGCAACGAATAGGGAGACGACTCACGTTGGACTAGAGTTTGTCGGTACTCAAGACTGGGTCTGAGTTATAGATTGACTCGAGTTGGACTCGAGAAGGCTGCAAGGAATTGGATTCATCTCGAGTTGGACTCGAGAGGGCAGCAAGATAATCGATAGACTTGGGTTGGACTCAAGTATTTTAGGAGGACTAAAAGCAGGGGTATCTGGGGACGCCCGTTACCTTGGATCCGTTGGACGTGATCTAGTTATCCTTGTAGGATAAACGTACTTTGGACGTACGGTAGTCCGATTGGAGGCTGGGCTTCCATTAGTTTAATTATCCTTGGAGGATAAACGTGCGTTGGACGTACGATAGTTAGTAGGGAGGCGGGGCTTCCATTGGCCTGGGATTGGTTGGACCAGTCAAGTAGGCATCGGTGTATGTATGGTGGCTGGGCTTCCATTAGTTATTGATGTTGGTTGGACCAGACATACTAGAATCGACATATTGGGATTGGTTAGACCAATCATGTAGGTGTCGATGCGTTTATGACTTTAGCAGGTGATAGATAGGATTTGTTTGATGGATGTTATGGTTGCTATGTTTTTTCCTATCTTTCTTCTCTTGAGTAGACTATCACCTGTAGGGTTCCGGCGACGGGGGACAAAGTGATTGTAGTAGGACTATGAGCCAGTGCAATAGAGTCATTGTGACTCAAGGGGCAAAGTGGACATAGTAAAGGACTAGTGGCTATGGATCAGTGCAGTGGAGTCGCCATGACTCCATGGGGCAGAGTGATCATAATAAAGGATTTGGGTGCAGTACTAGTTGCATTGAGTAGGAGACATGCCAGTTTAGGGGTTTTGTTTCTAGGATGGAAGCAACTAGAGTATGTCACAGCATATGATTTCAGACCCAAGAGTGAATTGGATTCAGAAACGCTAGTAAGCTTGACGATTAGATCGATTTTGATTGAGTGGATTGGTTCCAGTTAGAAGGACGATCCTAACCTATTGGAAACCATCTCTAGGGTAGAGATGGGTATCGATGGAAAGAGAATGATCAAGTAAGGATTTGATCGAGAAGGGTGACTTCGAAAGAATAAGGGACTAGTTGTACCCAACGTAGATGGACTGAGAGGTGAAGTGCTTAGAGCATACCATCACTCGAAATTGACTATACATCCCAGTGGTAACAAGATGTATTGAGACATAGAGCAGATCTACTACCGGGAAGGGATAAAGATAGGCAGAAGGCTTATCTCGATAAGAGACGAGGAGATTTGGAATTCTTCGTTAACGACTTGGCGTCCGTCGAGATCTCTCCATAGAGAATGTGATTCAGATTGGTTGGAGAGGTAAGTTAGCACCAAGATTTGTTGGCCCATTCCCAGTCCTCGAGCAAGTTGGGAATTTGGCGTATGAAGTAGAGCTACCTAACAAAATGGCGGGAGTTCACAACGTATTTTATGTTTCCCAGTTAAGGAAGTTTGTGCAAGACCCTAATGTGGCTATTTCACCAGATCAGTTGGATGATAGCGAAGTTGAACCCGAGGCGGTTGGGAACCGCAAGTCTATGTGTATCGTTGGGAACGATACGAAGCAGCTTCGAAGGAAGACGGTGAAACTAGTCAAAGTCTAGTGGGGTGAGAATGAAAAAGACTGTACTTGGGAAACAGAGGAGGATATAAGGAAGAAGTATCCAGAACTCTTTGCCTAGTAAGGTTTTGGTAATGATAGTTTCTTCCCGTCTTAGTAAACCGCATGCTAGGATAGACTTGTTTTGCATGTTGATTGTTGTTTTATGGTTGATAGGCATGCGGGACCCTTTGTGTGTTTTGATTAGGGAATTTCGGGGGCGAAATTTCTTAAGGGGGGGAGAGTGTAATGACCCGTATTCTACGCATCATGGGATCGTAGAATATTTTTTCTTTCACATATGAAGTCGTATGGTCATGTAACTTTGGGAGACGACTATTGGGGTCATTTCCCATGTTCATGATTTTTGTCGATTTTTAAATGACCATTTTACCCCTAGTTGGTACTGTTTTGGCCATAACTTTTGACTGGAAAGGAATTTTGACCTGAAACCACTTCCATTGGATTCGAATGATGGTTTCTCTTTCCGTAGAGTGCTTACATTAGCCAAACAGACATACCGTTTGGGAGATATGGCTGAAACAAGGTTTAGAGGGTGAAAAACAGCTTAATTGGGCTAAACCGGGTGATTAACAGCTAGGCCCAATGGGGGATTTCGGGTTTAGAGGTATTTGAGGGCTGCTAGGGTTTAGAAAACGATTTTTCATTCATTTTCCAGCCGCCACAAACCTCATTTGAGCTCTAGCCATGGCCTCCACCTTCTAATTTCATCCCAAATCGTCTCTAATCACTTTCTAATCGAAGATTAAGCAAAACTACATCAAATCAAGGGAGGGTAGCACCAAATCAGAGAGAGAGCTGCTGGAACACATAGGGATTGGATCCAAATCAGAGATTATTTCAGATCTATAGTTTACTTTGTGGCAAAGGTGAGTGATAGTATGGTTTTGACATTAATTACAGTTAATTAAGGGTGATTAGTGAAGATTAGCGAATTTATACACTGATAAATTCTGGAAAAATGTTTAGAAATTCTTAAATAATGTTTTATGCCTCTGGTTGAAATTTGGTTCGATTTGATTAAGTTTTGTTAACCCTATGATTAGATTTGCTTAAACATGCTTAAGGGAAAATAAGGGGTTTTGGGTATATTTGATCCATTTTGATTCATTTGAATTGTTGTTTGCTGATTGTGGTTGCTATTACGTGTTGCTATGACTCTATGGTGTGTTTTATGATTGATTAGAAGTGTTAGATTGGTCGAAAACGCCGTCGAGAGGCGAAAATAGCTTGCTGGAATAGTGCAGGTTTTAGGACCAGGAAAAACCGACCAGGCTTCTGACCGACCAGGTTCTTGACCGACCAGATTTCGACCGACCGGGGGAAAACAGAACGACCGACCAGGTTCCAGACTGACCAGGAATGAAGGAGGTTTCAGATCGACCAAGTCTGGAACGACCAAGGGAGTTTCGACCGACCAAGTCTGGAACGACCAAGGGAGTTTCGAACGACCGAGTTTGGACCAACCAGGGGGGTTTCTGACCGACCGACCCCGTAGGAACTTCAGTCCGACCAGGATGGGTGAAATGCGACCGACCAGGGGAGGAGCGAAGTGTGACCGACCAGGAATGAAGGAAACCGATCCACTCGTGCTCCATATCACGATCCGAAGCAAAGAGAAAGAGGACCGCAATGACGATCCGAACGATGGCAAGGAGGAATCCGAACCGATCCTGTATTGACCAAAAACCCAAGATGCAAAGGTAGTCCAAATGGAAGTTAGAGCTCAGGATCCAGATGGGAACCAACGAGTTCACTTCATGGTTGGGCTTTGCTGCGGGACGTGTGCAAAGGGGTTGTCGGTATTCATAACTTTGGTTCACCACTGAGAGATGGATGGTGGGCTTGTAGTGATAGTTACACGGGATTGGATTCCGTCATGGCCCAAAGTATTAGGTGACCAAAGTAGTGGATATCGTATGCTTTACGCACTGAGTGAGGGATGTGAGGATGATTGTTATGCTTGATTGTTTGACATCACTATGACATGCACACCCCACCCCCGTTATCTTTACACCACTTGAAATGGCACCTTAGAGTGTTGTACAGTATGTAGTGCTAACTCTTTGGTTGCAGGTCCAGGTTCAGGTATGATTGGATTATACCTGATATTATTCTGTTTAGATGCTTATCGCTCATACCAGGCTTTATGTCTGACCCAGAGTTTTATGTCTCTTCTTATTACTCTGGGTGCTCACATGAGTAGACTAGAGACAGGTTATGGTTAGCTGGTGATGCGCGAGTAGCTGATTCGGAGGCGAGCAGGAGGCTTCCACGTATGATATATAGATATTCTCCCTGTGTCGTCGGTGGTCGCTACTTGGGCATTAGTAGTGTACCTCCTTTATCTTGCTTTTGCTTTGAGACAGTTTGAAAAGTTGTAATAATGTTTAACTTTGGATCATAAGCTGTACTTATATTTTCCGCTGCTATGTTAGTTGTTTCAGCTTATGCACTGTCTCACCTGTTTTATGTCAAGTATGTTATTATTATATTTTATTTTATGCACTGTGAGACATTCTACAGGTTCTTGATTAGTTCATTTCCTTCTTCCTTTTCCTTCTGACGACCCGTTCCGTGCTAACTGGACATGTGTACAGCGCACTTTCGGAGTATATGCCGGTTGGTGCGGGGCGGGCCATCACATTCAATTTGTAAAGTTAGAAGACATAATGAACAAAAATAGTAACAATTCATCAAATTTACGCTAATATTTTTTGCCTGTTTTTTTCCACCTATTTTATTTGTTTGATCTTCTCAGGAACTATTCGTAAATTATCATGTTTTGTTGTAATTACTTTGGAGATGTCATCTTGCATCAAGTATAAATGTTAAATAATGAAGAAAATATTGTATATAACCTAGAACATTAAAGGAAATGATAAATTTACACTTAAAAGGTTTAAATTATCATGGGAAACTAAATTTTAATACAAGATTGATATAAAAATTTAAATGATCTTTAATAAAGAGGACATAAGAATTCAATGATATAATCAAAGTAAGAAATAAGAAAATTGGAAATTGGAAATTTCTTATGCGACCCTATGAGCATTTTTCTATTGGAACAATTGGCCTAAAGTAGCGTATGGTAATTGATGATAACTAAAATGAAGGTTCTATATTAGATTCATTAAAATTTGCATGTTTCTATAGTTTGTAAATACATTGCCTACAAAAATACACCACTGGATATGCAAATTTTGAGGTTTTTACTATGATCATATGCTAGAATTTGACCACATTATTTCTATATAGTCTGTCATTTTTTCTAGATAATATTATCTTGATAAAGAATTGATCTGTGGCACATTTATAAGAAATCAAATTTTACTAAATGAAAGACTAAGAGAGAATAGTCTTTGACATCAATTTTATTTTCATCCATACATCAGGAAATTGCCTTAGCAGCTTCACAGGATTTTGTGGTGAGCCTAATTTCACATATAGTTATTTGTTTGTACAGTTACTAATATTCTATATTTCATTTTCCATTTGACTTACCACCTATCTAGCCATATTCGTAGGGACACATTGTTGTTTTTCAAATTGTTTAGTTTCCATATTTGTGCGTGTCATTTCTATCATTGATCCAACATCAATATATGATAGGTAATTTAATTATTTTATACTCATTTTACTTTAGTTGATTGAAACAAGTATGTTAACTCATTGATTTACTTTATCCAGTCGATTTTATATTAACTTGTGTTGTTTCAAAAGAGCAGGCGTATGACAATCGATTGTTAGTAATTATTTATTTCCAAACAGAGTCTAGTCAATGCTCTTGAATGTACATTAAATGGCTCCAAAAAGAGGTAAAGAGCAGCAAAGGTATGATAATTAGTACAACTGATTCCATTCTATGTTATTCACAAATATTGAATCTATAACTGTTCCCACTAAGGTTTGCATAAGAAGGATTTTGAGTCCCTACTGTTATGTCTTGAGGTTACAGTGAACTAATTTATTCTTCTGAATCCTAGCTTATATCATGGTTTTTAGCTTTCTTAATCATCTTTTGTATTTTCCTTAGTCTATACGTAAGTTCATTTTTTAATATTTGTAAATGAATTTGTCTAACCAGAAAGCGCATGGCACAATTCTACAACCAATTTATGACAGTTTATTTAACCAATCAATACAACAAGATGAACATTTTTGATTCTCAATCTCAAGTTAAATTGAATATGGTGAGTATCATATGGTAAAATTAAATAAATTGTTATCATCAACATTTAAAAAAAAAATGTTATCAGTGACATTTAATTGAAATTCACAATTATAAATCACGACCGTGTTGTTCTAATTATGGATTGTTGTTCTGAAATAGCAATCCAACACTGTGACTGTTTGAACCATATCTATTATTAGCTATGCAAAGTTTTTATCTGTTCATTTAGGCTTTTAGGCACGATCAATGTATTTTGATTATTTGATCTACATCTTATAGAATATACATAAGTTTTTTCAAGAAGGGACAATTGGTGAAAATCTTGGTGGTAGGAAACTTAGTACTTACAAGGAGTTATGTAGCAATATCAATTGAACAAGATACATAAGTTTTTCTCTATTCAACGCTAATTCTAACTACACCTTCGTTGCTCTTAGATTTTTAGGAACATCTATAGTTTTACACAATCCCTGTTTCTTCTATAATTCACTATACATATTACGCCATTCATTAGATTTTATCTTTGATAGGAATGTAAACAACGATTTCATGTAGCGCATGTAATATAGTATTTGCAGTGTTCATTTCTAATTTAAAAACATCTTAAATTTGGAAGTATATTCTATTTTGACGTTAACAAAACATAGTAAATCTCATTTTGTAACCATTTTCATTTTGGTATTAACTTGAAGTCAGAAGTCATCTTAAATTTTATTCTATTTAATAACTTCTTCAATTTGTAAAGTCAGAAGACATAATGCACAAAAATAGTAACAATTCATCAAATTTGCACTAATATTTTTTTTGTTTTGTTTTTTCCACCTATTTTATTTTCTTGATCTTCTCATGAACTATTCGTAAATTATAATGTTTTGTTGTAATTACTTTGAAGATGTCATCTTGCATCAAGTATAAATGTTAAATAATCAGGAATATATTCTATATAACCTATAACATAAAAGAGAATGAGAAATTTACACTTAAAAGGTTTGAGTTATCATGGGAAACTAAATTTTAATACAAGATTGATATAAAAATTTAAATGATCTTTAATAAAGAGGACATAAGAATTTAATGATATTATCAAAAGAAGAAATAAGAAAATTGGAAATTGGAAATTGGAAATTTCTTATGCGACCTTATGAGCATTATTTCTAATTGAAACAATTGACCAAGAGAAGCATATGGTAACTGATGATAACTAAAATGAAGTTTCTAAATTAGATTCATAAACCTTTGCAAGTTTCTATAGTTTGTAAAGATATTGCCTACAAATACACCACTGGATATGCAAATGTTGAGGTTTTTACTACGATCACACTAGAATTTGATTATGTTATTTCTATGTAGTCTGTCATATTTTCTACATAATATTATCTTGAAAAAGAATTGATTTGTGGCACATTTATAAGAAATCAAATATTCCTAAATTATAGACTACGAGAGAATAGTCTTTGACATCAACTTTGTTTTCATCCATACATCAGGAAATTGCTTTAGCTGCTTCACAAGATTTTGTGGTGAGCCTAATTTCACACATAGTTATTAGTTAGTACAATTGCTAATATTTTATATTTCTTTTTCCATTTCACTTACTACCTATCTAGCCATATTCGTAGGGACGCATTGTTGCTTTTCAAATCATTTAGTTTCCATATTTGTGCATGTCATTTATATCTTTGATCCATCATGAATATATGATAGGTAATTTAAATATTTTATACTCATTTGAATTTAACTTATAAAGACCCGTAACTTCCCCGTGAAGGAAAGAGCGGATACTTTGAGGACAAGCCACACCGGGACGCAAACAGAAGAACATTACATTGTATATTACAACAATTCCATCAGAATACAAGAATATACAGAGTATGAATAAATATTACACAGAAAATATCAGAGATTACAATACATTACATAGTAGCGGAAAAATAATACAATATACAACTGAAAGAGATACACGGATACAGAGCTTTCCGGATATCATTCCAGTTGTAAATCAGGATCCTGTGAATATAAATCTGCAAAACCAAAACTACTAGCTACCCATGTCAAAATAAGGGCACCCAGAGTTTAGGTTGCAAACAATAAACTCCAGGTCAGTCATGTGACTGGTGTGAGAACTAAAACAGTTATTTAAAGCTTTACTTTAAATCAGATATATCAAGGGACCACGCCGTATAACACGGAACGGGTTTCCTCCTAAGAATACCAGTGCATATAACAAAATAGCGCAATGCTTTTTGAAAAAATGAAGCTATTATAAGACCCAGGTTCTATAACACAATGCAACGCAAGCCGGGGGATAGGGTTTTCCCTTATAGTAGACAAACATGCTTGGTACGTTTAAAAACAAATCATTTGATACTATAATAAGTGCATAGTGTCAAAACAATTTCAATCATAAATATCAATCATAGAAGGCATGGGTACCATATATCATGTCGCCAATACTAGGCTCTACAATCAAAACCGCAAAGTCACGTATTTGGAGATTGGATTTCCATCTGTGAACCAAGGCAAAAGATAGCCCTCTACCGATTCGAGACTGTCTAGCCCGAGCCTCCGGACCTAGACACAGGTGAGCCCTAGGATCATCAGGGCCGGTCCGCCGATGTGGATTAAAATGCCTAAACACTGCGTTTCCCCAACCTTTGGGGCGTAAATGAGCCAAATGACTTCATCGGCTCCACACAGTCACCGATATATCTGAGGCGCCTCGCAACAACAACAACCACTCAGGTGAAAATAGAATAAATGTCAGAGCTGGTAGGTCACTGACACCACCCTAGCTAGAAGGAAAAGCATGCCATCCCTGATGTTCTCTCCCGTTTCTGGTTCACAACCGGGGTGTGAGGCTCGCGAATCAACGTTACACAAAGCTATGCCACACAGGCGATGCTTTGATCATCAACCACAAGACTTTGCTTTTCGACAGAAGCCTTGATCAATTGCCACTTAGGCATGCCACACAAGAAATTCACTCCATGCGACTGATGACCATCGATTTACCACCCCTGAGCTCGTACGTCTCAGAGAAGGGTGTTAAGCAAGAGAATAAATTCTTCGCCACCAAACATATGTATATTTAATAGAGATCAATCAACACAGAAAAAAATCCAATGTCAAACACACAGTCGATTTACAAGTTTGTTCTGGATCTGAATGAAACCGGAGGCACCTTGGATCGTCTGGACCTCCGGTGTACAGCCTAATCAAGATCATCAGTAATCACCCAAACAATGTGAAGACCTCCGGTCTTCGACCACCGTCTTCATCCTCGAAAACACGTCGAATCAGTTATTCAGAATGGGATAAACCCGGTCTTTCTGAATAACTCGCGTAATAATAAACAAGTGTTACACAAACACAACATACGCCTCATTCCAATTCAGAATATTCTTTTATTCAAATATTCTTATACTTTGGGAAAGGTTCCCATTCATTTTATCAAAGATAAATTCTTTAAATTTATTCTTTAATCTTCCTTTGAATATCAATTCAAATTAGTCGGGATTAGCGAACCACACCGCAGTAATCATTTATTTTATTTCCCAATCTCAACCTATTCATCCCATGAAGTAAAACTGGTCATACTTCATATCTAACACCACGGTGTTATCGGTAAATTTAATTACCATTTCACATTCAAATCTAATTAAAGATTTAACTATCGCCTGGAGCAAAACTGGTGATACTCCATTCTCGATTATTTCAATCTAATTAAAGATTCATTAAAACTCCACTTGGTTTTAATCTTCCCAATAATCACTATCAATGATTATTTAACTTGGGAAATCATATCCTGCCTCTAACTGGGTTAAAGAACCAATGTCATTTAAAATACGGTTCACGATAAACCCAAAATTCAATTCAAATTCAATTCCAATTAAATACCATTTAATTGGTATACTTTATTAAATCTAAATAAAAAGATTTAATCTTTTTCTCAACTGGGTTTAAGAACAGTGTTAATGAAGACACCATTCACGACAAACCCAAATCCCATTTGATATTAAATACAAGGCTCTGAATAGTAAAAATATGGGCTTATATTCAAAATCAAATTCTACGACCAACAAATATCATATTGGAAATAACGATATTAATATATCTTTCAAATTCCCATAACAATATCGGTATCATCACGAAATCCAACATCGAAATATTCCAAAGACAGTTTCGATTCAAATCCATTCAAATTCAATTATTGGAAATTCTAGTTACTTTAAAACCATTTCAAATCCAATTTATTTATTTTTAAAATAAATGGATTTATAATTCTAGTTCAAAACTAGTTCATTTCGATAAAAATCTATTTTTATCTTTTCAAATTTGGAATTTTTCATCCCAATTCTTCACGAATCATTTCTTATGATTTTACACAAATTATTGATATTTTTAATAATTTTATCAAGGCCCGCACAGTTGATTTCCATCAACGGCCATCGAACTGCACTTACAGCGACCTTTTCCAAATTTGATTTGGACATAATTCCAAATCCAGACGTTAGATTTCTAATTTCTAATATTCGTTAGAAAGCTCTTTTCGATACGAAACCAACGGTTCTAGTTTTAGGAGAATCCGACGGTCCGATCTCCCGTAATATCCATTTGAATCAATGGTCGGAATTCGCGAACTACCGCGGCACGGCGCGTTCTATTCAGGCCATTATATATAATATATTATATATATATATATATATATATTTCGTCGATTTCCTTTCAAAACGTATTTTATAAATCGTTTTAAATTCGTTTTCAAAACGATTTCAACTTCATATTCAATTTCTAATCAAAATTGAATATTCCATATCATTAATCTATAAATGATAATATTTTCAAAACGTTATATTTTGAAACCACTTCCTTTTCTATATTCGTTATAAAACTGAATAAAATCGATATAAATATCGTTCGTGTCAAAATGGCGCAGATCTAACCAACACGGCTTTATATATTTCAATAACTTCGTTATTTTATTCAGCAAATGAATATTTTATTCAACACATGAATTTTCTTTCTATTCAACACATGAATTTTCTTTTATATTCAACACATGAATTTTCTTTTATATTCAACACATGAATTTTCTTTCTATTCAACACATGAATTTTCTTTTATATTCAACACATGAATTTTCTTTTATATTCAACACGTGAATTTTCTTTTATATTCAACACATGAATTTTCTTTTATATTCAACACATGAATTTTCTTTTATATTCAACACATGAGTTTTCTTTTATATTCAACACATGAATGTTCTTTTATATTCAACACATGAATTTGCTTTCTATTCAACACATAAATTTTCTTTTATATTCAACACATGAATTTTCTTTTATATTCAACACATGAATTTTCTTTCTTCTAATATTCTTTATTTTCCAAATTAGAATGAGGCCCAATCAATACCATATAATGTTAATTATATGGATTCCATACAACACATGTATATAATAGCAACGATAAATTATCAACCATCATCCAGAGTGCACCACACAACTGCATAAGCATTAAATATAAATAATTAACGCTTACACAGTCTGTCAACCCATCGATTGACATACAACTAAACATTCGGGATTAGTGAACGTCAAATATCATCCCAATACCCGTGTGGGGTTTCAAATCAAGAAACACAAATTTTTATTTATGCAGTTGGGCGATGTGTAAAATTTATCGTCCCAATCAATATCAGTCAAATCGGTGTACATAATCAAAACGTTCGATTTGTAACTGAATAATTATTTTACTTCAACACATGAATATATATTTTATTCAACATATGAATATATATTTTATTCAACACATGAATATATATTTTATTTCAACGCCTGAATATATATTTTATTTCAACACATGAATATATATTTCACTCATCACAATCAACAGTCAAATTTTACAATACAGCAATCAAACAAATAAGTCATCCATGGTGTGTGGACGACGGGCGTCGGGTGCTGCTAAGCATCGTCTGCATCCTAGTATATATTTCAACTAGAAATTAAAATAAAAGTGAGGAGTTCTCACCGAGGGTTCCACTCCGCCATTCTTTATTTCTGAACGGTCCAGACTTTGTTTTGATCTC
Organism: Allium sativum; assembly: GCA_030737875.1. Taxonomy (NCBI): domain Eukaryota; kingdom Viridiplantae; phylum Streptophyta; class Magnoliopsida; order Asparagales; family Amaryllidaceae; genus Allium; species Allium sativum. The sequence goes on from CM060912.1 coordinate 10,723,225, forward strand.
AATATGATCCGTCACCATCTGTTTCACGCAGTTGATTATAAAAAATCACATTTTTATATGGTATTCATATAAATAAAAATCACATTTTTATTTCACAGCTACATGTACATAAAAATCATATTTTTATTTCCACTTCATATATATAAAAATCGAATTTTAATCGCTACTTCATATATATAAAAATCAAATTTTTATCGCTACTTCATGTATATAAAAATCAAATTTTTATCGCTACTTCATATATATAAAAATTATATTTTTATCGCTACTTCATATATATAAAAATTGAATTTTTACCTCGTTGAAAATATTATAAAAATCATTACTTTATATTCATAAAAATCAAATCTTTTTATTATAAAATATAATCTTTCAACATATATATAAAAAAATCCGTTCTTTATGATGTTAAAAATCCAACCTTCATCATGTTAAAAATCACAACTTTATGTTTAGAAAAATCTAAACTTTTGCAAATAAAAATCATTTCTTCATGTATACCAACATCCTAGCCTTATACAAGTAAAAATCATATCTTTACTTTTCTAAAAATATAATCTTTACTTTCCAAAAAATTTATTTAAACTCAATAAAAACTCACCTTCCCTGATCGTTTTGAACTGCTCCACAGTCTTCATCGAGGAATAACGTCGTTGCTCGCGCCTTCAAGCCGCTGTAACCAACCTTGTTCGCACCCTAACCATCATCGTGCCACCACAATCCAGCGGATACTGATCTGAGGGGGAGGGGTTGCTGCGTCGAGTGTTGAAGGTCGTGGAGGCTCAGCAGGGGACACGTCGGCGGGGTGTGGGCCCAGGAGGCGGCCCTGTGGGTTTCGGGTCTGGGGGTGGCGTATCTTGCGAGGTCGACAGAGGAAGGTAGAGGAGGAAGCGGAGATAGCGGACGAGAGGAGGGGGTAGAGAGGAGGCACGAGTTGGCGGTTGGCCTCCAGAGGCACGGCGGCGCGTTAATCGAAGGAGCGATGGGGGAATTTGAGCGGGATTTTGGTTTTTTTTCTGAAGTATCGATTTAAGGTTAAAGGATATATACATAAAAAAAAGGGCACTATATAATTATTTTATTTTTCAGAAAGGTTGACTTTCCATTCGAACAGCAAACGAGACCCAACGACTGTCGTTTCTAGCTAATTACCTCTATTCCGAACACAATGGGATATGTCACGTAGGCCAATTCAGTCGTTACGATCAGTTTTCGTTAGATTTAAAATATAAATCATTATATTGAATTTTAAACATACATTTCAATTTACCAGGGCCACGTACTAACTCTAAAATTCCCGAAAATATTTTCTAGCTTCATATTGACGATACAGCTCTAACAAAACTAATTTCGTCAAATTCTGAGACCATTTGAAAAATGGTCATTTTCTGGTCGTTCGAAATTGACTGAAATTGTCAAAACATGTTTAACTTCGCCACGCTCACATATTGATTCAGAAAATTACGAATTTTGGAATCTAGCAATTTCTTGACATCACGGATCCAACAAAAGTGGTTTTATCGAAAACCGAGGTCGTTTGCAAAATGGCTATTTTTAAGGGTCAGAATTCCATAGCGACTATTTTGAATTTTCAACTGGGCATAACTTTTTAACCCCGCTATGAAATTTCAATTTTTCGGATTCATTGGAAAGATATTCTCAAATAGATTCTAATATATTTGGTTTCGCTAAAATCCGGTTTATTTTGAATCCTGTACATTCATTTGAAATTCGAAATCGAATTTTCGAACTACCGCGCCATTTTCAATTCCTTTTATATTTAAAATAAAATATTTATATTCTGACAACCATTCAAATAAATATATACGTTCTAATCCTATTCAAAATAAATTTCTCGTCGTTATTATTTAAAATAATCCATTTTAAATATTCAAAATTCATTAAAATTGCCAAAATAAAATTTTAAAATTGGCTCGGATTTCCGGGTTATTACATAACTGATTGAAAAAAGTATGTTAACTCATTGATTTACTTTATCCAGGAGATTTTATATTTAACTTGTGCTGTTTCAAAAGGGCAGGTGTATGACAATCGATTGTTTGTCATTATTTATTTCTAAATAGAGCCTGGTCAATGCTCTTGAACATACATCGAATGGCTCCAAAATGAGGTAAAGAGCTGCAAAGGTATGATAATTAGTACAACTGATTCCATTCCAGGTTACTCATAGATATTGAATCTATAACTGTTCCCACTAAGATTTGCATAAAAAGGATTTTTCATCCCTACTATTATGTTATGAGGTTATAGTGAACTGATTCATTCTTCAGAATCCTAGCTTATATCAGTGTTTTTAGCTTTCTTAATCATCTTCTGTATTTTCCTTAGTTTATACGTTAGTTCATTTTTTAACATTAACTGAATTTGTCTAACTGGAAAGCATATGGCACAAGTCTACAACCTTTATGAAAGTTTATTTAACCAACCAATACAACAAGCTGAACATTTTTGAATCTCAATCTCAAATTAAATTGAATCCAGTGAGTATCATATGGTAAAATTTAATAAACTGTTTTTAAGAAAAATGCTATCATCGATATTTAAGTGAAATTCACTATTATAAATCACGTCTGTGTTGTTTTAATTATGGATTGTTGTTCTGAAATAGCAATCCAACATTTAACTGTTTGAACCATGTCTATTATTAGCTATGCAAAGTTTTTATCTGTTCATTTAGGCTTTTATGCATGATAAATTTATTTTGATTATTTGATCTTCATCTTATAGGAGATACATAAGTTTTTTCAAGAAGGGGCAATTGGTGAAAATCTTGGTGGTAGGAAACTTAGCACTTACAAGGAGTTATGTAGCAATATCAATTGAACTAGTACAAATGCACATACAATTGTAGCAATAACATTAGACATATAATTTTGTAGCAATAACATTAGATATATAATTAAATATAATTCTCAATTCATATAATTGTTACCATTTGAACTAGTACAAATGCACATACAAACTAAAACAAAATAAGGCAGTATGAATGCAATATAAGTTGCAAGAAAGCTATAAATCAAAGTATCATTTATGCACAGTTTTTTTATAATCTAGTTCTGTTTACCAATCTCATTCAGTAAAATGATCAAATTTGTAAAGATGTAAGCATGCATAATCTGACTGTTGATTTTGTTGATATCGCAGACTTCAACCATAAAGATTTTGTTTAGCATGCGTATTAAAGTTTTTAAGAAAGATTATGGCTTCCATTAACCTTTATGTGCTTCTTTAGATAGTTGTAGTGGCGATGTTTTTGATTGTGTTAGAAGAATGACAATGTGCTATTTTTCCATATGTATGAGAGATGCAACTTTTGAAAGTTAACTCCTTAAATGAGTGTACCTGAGTTGTAGTTTCCTGGCTTTACAATTCATTATTTTTTTGGAATTTGGTTCTAATTTAAACATGGACCTTGAAATAGTCTATATGGGTAACAAAAGAATCATATTTGTGGTCTTTGTTTTATGTATGGGAGGTCTTTGCTGTAGATTTTGTATAGTACACCGTACAACAAGTATTGCTTCCTTTTCTTCTTCCTTTTAAACCTTTACCATATACTAGATGTTTGCATGTTCAAAGCTTGTTGAGTGTAGCCTGCAGGTAGGGAAATTTCTAATAAACTACTAAACTTTTATTGAAAAATTTATGCCAACGTACAAAGAATTCCTTTTAAATTGTTACAATGGTTCAATTTTCAACAGGGAAAAAATGCTATAGTGTAGCAGTGCTATGCTGCAGCGATGTAGCACTAGGCCGCTATGATGTGACAGGAGTGTGCTGCTGCAATATGCAGCAGTGCTTGATTGCATTCATGCATTATTTTAATTGATAAATTCAGAAAAATAATTGCAGCAGGACGGTTGCTGCTAAATGAGGCTGCACTGTATTTAATAGGTCTAATGTTGCTCAAATATTTGAACAACACAAGTGAAAAGCTCCCCAAAAAAATAACTAAAGAGCACTGAAACAACACAAATAAAAATAAAAACAAAACTGCACTTGCCCTGTCTTGGGTCAGTTTACTAGCTTATGCAGATTATGAATAAAATTTCAATTTAGTTGTACTTGCACTCGTCGTATCTTGCGTTATAGGTTCGCTTTCAATGGTGATTTGTTAACGATGGAAGCTGCATACGTTTGACGGCAATAATCGGATTGCTAGATGATGTAGCATATGTGATCAGGTTTTTGGACAGTGGAAGAAGAGAGGATATTTTTGGACAGTTGAAGGAATAAGATCGGGTATAGAGTAATATCTAATGCTTCTGATGAACAGTAAGTTTTCACTTCCATTATTCTCAGGAAAAAACCTCCATAGTCTGTTTTGGTAAAGCAAATGCACCACAAATTCATGTATATTTCATGATTTTCTCAAAAGGATGTAGGTAACGATATTTTTAAAAAATCCAAAAATGTTACGAAGCTACACATATTTCAGCTTCTTCATTGAATTAGATAAAATGTGCAGCTAATCTATAGTTTAAATACTTATATCTCGTTTTTTATTAATTGAACGACCATATATTATTGCACTCAAGTACTATACCTCGAAATATTGGCTCAAGAGGCCCTTTTGAAATTCCTTGCATCATTAATATTCATCATCATGGCTTGAAAACGCAGGGATGACCGCTCATGTAATAACATTTGAAGTTGGAGCTATGCTTGAAGATTCTAAATGGTAGGCACCTGCTTATTGCTTTAGTCAGAAAAAGGAAAGGTCAACTTTTGGCTCTAGCACCAGTAGGAATTTTATGCAGAGGCTGGCAACGCTTTAAGGGAAAAATCTGGGAGGCATTCTCTATGCTTTTTTTTTTTTTTTGCTTATCCTCCGTTGTTTCTTTATTGATTTTGTTACATTTTACCCGCCTTGCATCTTGGAATTTCATTGAATTCGAAAGAAAATCGGTATTATTCAGTAATGCAGATTTTGGACTGAATTTATATTTTATTTTCAGATAAGTTCTTTGGACCATGGCCGAAATTGATAATTAGTATTGGATTTGTTAACCTACCAGATGACTTTAACTGACAAACAATCCATCAGTAGTTGCTACAAACAAGTAGATGAGAAGAAATACCCAAAACTTAATGCTAATGATGGAAGCTAGTTATGTTACCGGGTTTCAGAAGAGGATGTTACATGTGCGAGAACTTAGGTATACTTCCTATTTCTTATTTGCTAATTTTTTCCTCATTACACAATAAAAAGTGAAAAATATATTATATTAAGCTCATGTTGCCAATTATGAATTTTTACCAGGTACAATTAGCATTTTTTGGTCAGCTATGCCATTAGTTAGACAGATTTTTTGGATTACATATCCCTACTTCATGAATTAACTGTAACCCTGATCTGCAGGATTTTCTTTGAGCAAAAGGTAGAGATATGTTGTCTATTGAGGTCTATGGGAAATAAAGTTAAAAATAAACAATTTTCCTCAGTTTTCGTGGAAGTGCTTGATTTAGATGCCTTAGTTGGTTAAATCAACCAGTAGTATATATGTACTCAAATTCTTGTTGAACGAAATTAGAAAGCAATGAAAGGCATGATTTTAATGCAACTAGTAATGTACTTAAATAAACTGAGAACAATATATTGTTGATTATTCAGTGAAGCTTATTCTAAATCACCTGATTTTGTCTATGTTCTTCGTTCTTTTTAAAGTAAATGGCCAAATATTATATCTGTTTATCTAGTAATATTAATGCTACTTTCAGAATAACTTTCGGTATACCATTGATTTTGCAGATGATGGTGTATCCATGCGGAAGACATGAATCACCTTGGAAAGTACATGAGAAGAAGAGGATTATATGCAGGAGACATATATCACCTTTAAGAAGTTTCTAACTGGTCTTAATTTTAACGGTGAGATATGCATTTTAAAATACTGTGAAAATTGAATTGAAGTTAATTTGGCATATCATAAATATGTTAAGACTGAATTTAGAAGAAATATGTTGAATCGCATCTTAAAACTTATTATGTATGTTAATGACGGTGTGTAACTCTCGGTATTTTAAACTTGTTATGTTTGCTATTTTAAATTAGGTATGTTCGGCATGTTATTTGTTGTTCTACTGCTATTATTGTGTATGTAGCCAAAGCTAGTACTGAATATATATATATATATATATATATATATATATATATATATATATATATATATATATATATATATATTTGATATGAAATATAGGTGTTTTATGTATGCATCAACGTACTATGTGTAGTTTCTCACGGTTATAACCGTGACAAATATGACAGTAGCCAATGGAATCTTCGATAAAGTAACACTTATAACCATTGGCAAAAATCTTAATACAATGCGTATGACCGTTATAATTTTGGAATTTGTTACATTTAAAACCGTTAGTAAAATAAATATTATCACACTTATAATCGTCAGAACAGAAAATATAATCACGCTTATAACTGTAAGCATATGCGGTAGTATTTGTCACGGTTATAACCATGATGACATGTGTGATAAAAATCACCAACGCCTGTTGAATCAACGGTTATAACCGTGAGTATTCTGCTTCCTCACGGTTATAAGCGTGACAAATGGGTCTTTCTGGTGTTGTGCAAGGTGATGGTCTGGATTTAATTCCAGACCATCTCGCGGATTATAATCCAACGGCCAGGGATTGTAATCCGCGTTGCTTTCTTAGCCGATTTTTAGAAAGTCGGCTAAGAAGCACACAACAACCCGCACTGGGGTTGCTATATTTCTTCCCATTGGGCTGGGTTGGGTGTCAACCCAGCCCGATGGGACTCCCAACCCCACCCAGGGTTGGGAATGATCTCAGGGCATTAACAGAAGCGTGGAAACAAAGGGGAACGAGAAAATTAGCATTTTTAGAGTATCTCCAACCTTCAGTGAATGTGGTGTCTTATAAATCCTACGTGGCATGCAATGTTTCACAATGTTATTCTAGTTGAAAATAAAAACTGAAAAGTAGCTCCAATCCTATAAAATGGCCATTAGCAATTTCCTTACAGATAAAACTGGCGCCATATTTCCCTATCAAAATTTCCCACTAAAAGCCAAATTATAGTGGACGCATCATGAAATTATGAGACAAAATATCTCTTATGCGGACTCAGAGAGGCTTGGTATTCATCAATGGAGGAAAAGAATATAAATCGAAGAGGTAACTTATTTTTTTCCATTTTTCTTTCATGATCAATAGGAAACATTATTTCTGCAGTAAATTATGAAGTATTGAACAGTAGCACAAGGGACAATCACCTTTTCTATTTCATGTAAACATTATTCAACCATAGAAAAATGTACTCTGTACTTTATCCAAGACTTACCTACTTGCATTATTTACTGTACAATAAGATGGCTGGTGTATGTTTTTGATAATTTTATAACACAGGGTGTAACATACAGAACCCGAAAATTTACTCACTTTATCCTTTTTGCCTTTGCATATTTTTGTATAATAAGGGGAAACAATAAAGGATTATATTATGAAAGCTACAACCTACACCTGTGTATACCTGGGTTTACAATGAAATAAAGCATTTACTGTTTGTGAAAGCTACTGCCAAATGTAAAATTATTTACTGTTTGCTGAGTACTACATATAGCATCTACATATAAACCCATGCAATATTTCACCAGCCTAGTACAATACATAAGAGTTATTTTAGTAATAAGCAACTGTACTAGCTGACATCCCTTTTGAGAGTAAAACCAACATGTATAATACGAGATGGACAAGAAAACAGCGGTGCTTTTGTATGACCCAATTAATGTTGCTTATTCATTCAACCTGGAAGGGACTAGACATGGAATTTAAATAGCCGACATACTCATACCTATTTGGATTCAACAATTCTTAGGCCGAGATTCCAGATTTTCAACATATAAGCTTTGATATAGTTTAATCACGAAAAAAGGTGAATTGCGTCAGTACGAATTAAATAATTTTGTTGATCTGAATCATATAATTTTGTGGATCTGAATAGAAATATTTGTTGGACATGAGAGGAATTATTCAGCGGTAGAGAAGAAAGAGACACGGTACCAGAAGAAATGACATGTGATATTTCAAAATGTGATGTTCAATATCCAGAAGTAGACATTTTATTTCACATTTTCTTGTTTCACATTGTGTACAAAATCCCATTGGAGAGAGAGTATTTAATAATTTTGTTTAGCTGCTTACTTGGCATCCATATTCCAAAAGAATTTTAGATGGGTTGGAGATGCTCTTAATGTACCATTTGATTTCTAAAATGAGTTGTCCACATTTGCGTCATCGTCGGACATGTCCGATGCATCGATGTGGGATCCACCACATTTACCTCTTCCAGCTGAACGGTTCCTTTTGATCCTTTCAGCTGTGAACGGTTCAGCTTTCTCCCCTTTTACACTCATTTGCCCCTTTCGTGTGCCCCTTTCAAATAAAATAAAAACACATTCCCCTTTCACCAATTATTTCCTTATCCAACCTCCTTCAATTATACCCCTTCATGTTAAAAAATCAAATGCAACATAATTGTTAACTCGCTCTATAGCAACTGAGGGGAATGAACATAAACGGGAAATGTCGCGGTTTGCAATTGAAGAGTGGGGATCTTGAGTTTCTGAAAACCGTTTAGGCCTTAAATGGCCTTCAGAAAACCATTTAAGATACTTCTAATTAAAATAACCATTTAGGATTAGATAGTTTTTTGAAAAAGTTTAAGTTTTTTTCTTAAAAAAATAAAGTTAAATTGCCTCCCACAGACTGTTGGAATTACAGGAGGAATTCATGTTTTTAAATTCCTTCTTCCTCCTAGCTATCACTACACTGCTAGGAATGCTCTCAGGATCGGCAATTACATGAAAGTTTAATTTTGAGTCAGAAAGCTTAGTTTTGAGCCAAAGTAAAAGTTGAATTTGGAACCAAGAGAAAATTTTATTCCTTTAACATATAATAATCGATATAAATTAGGCTTAACGTAAGGATGTCAACGAGTGACTGAATAATTTGAAATTTGTCCATACCTCTATCAAAAATACGAAAAAATTATTTGATATTTTTTGATTTACATATGGAAGCAAAGACTTCACTCAAGCCATTGCTTATCAGTTCTTAGTAAACCCCACGGGTAGTGATATATTTGATATTTGGAAAACAAATATGAATATGGATATGGTCACATTCGAATTCGATAATCATTCATTATATTTACATTCAATTCTATCGAATATTAAATGCAATTTTTCGTTTATTTTAGTACATAAAATGATTATCATTTATTATTTTATATAAGTAAAAAAATGTAAAATATGCATAAAGACCAATAATCGCTACTTGCTTTTTTCGTACAATGTTTTTTGTAGCACTAAAATCTATTTAAATTAAATAAGATTTTCATTTAATTTATTCTGATTTACTAATTATAAGCCAATCGAAGAATATTTGATAAACATTTTATATCCACCCACTTCCACTGATATTGATATTTGAAATTAAAAAATGATTTCGTATAGATAAAAATATGCCATTTTCCAAATTCTTACTCAACCTTTTACCGTCCTTATCCAACGACACTTAATGAAGGAAATCTTCACCAATCATTAGTTGTCAAATCCAATGCTATAATTGATAATATTGACCTTACTCATAGTCTCTATTAGATACTGTAAACAAAACCAAACCTTAATCATAGTCTCAATTAGATAAAATTTCTCCCAAAAATATTATTAATTATTAAATACTAATTATTAATAGGAATTATTTCATATTTGAAATTAGTTATAATTTATTATTATTCAATAGTAATGATTAATTATTGTATATTAATATTTAATTACTATTATTTAAGTATTGTGAATTTAACATTGGCTTTGTTCATTAGTTATTAACTGTTATTATTATAATTTAATAATAATTTTTAACTTCAAATTATTATTTAATTAAATTTTATTTGTTTGAAAATTTTATTATATAATAATAACTGATTACGATTTTATACAGGTGATTATTAATTATTAAATCGAATATTGTTTATTTGTCATGTATTTATTGACTATTTTTTCTAATTGATTATTGATTAATAATTATTAATAGGAGTTATTTTTTATTTTAAATTAATTATCAATTTTTATAATAATAATGATCAATTATTACTTATTAATATTTCATTGTTACTATTGAAGTACCATGCATTTAATAATTATTCTTATCGATCGCTAATTATTGTTACAATTTAATATTAATTTTTAACTTTAAATTAATGTTTAATTATTTATTAATTATTAAAAAATACATAATTATTATTGTTTATTTTTATTTAATTATTATTATAATTTATAGTTTATAAATTATTAACTAAGTATTATTTATTTGTTATGTATTTATTGTTTATTAATTTATAATTAAAAATTACTAATTACTATTAGAAATTACTAATTACTATTAGGAATTATTTCATATTTCAAACTAACAATTAATTATTATTATATATTAGAAGTTATTATATAATATTTCATCTGCGTGGCTCAAGATCTGAAACTAGTACTGAAATTCAGATCTAACCCTAATCCATTCCCCTTTTTCCCTATCCACCCCTTATCGGAACGATAACACTAACCATCTCTGTTTTAGCTTCCCCTCAATAACTAAGTGTGATGGTGCCATTGAAGTTTCTAGCTTATGGTCAGAACATTGCTTCGTTGTTTCATGTATTCCCTCATAAACGATATTACATAATGGGCTTCATCAATTCCCTAGGTGGGACTTCGTGCCCTTCATTGCCTGGTGAGTAACCGTCAAGTGATAGTTTGACTATGTCAGGTGAATTAGGGATGTTGCAGGATGATGTGGTCCATGGGGTTGGATTTTGGTTATTGGCTTTTGAAGTTTCAGTGATGTTTTGACTTTCTTGGTCTATGATGGCTCTGTACATAGTAAGTCCTTGTTTCGCAATAACTACTTACATGTCTTAAGATTTGCGTTTTGCCTTTTTTGGTTATGGTGGTTCTTTCGGATGTTGGCTGTTTAATGTGGATTGGAATTTTTTTTGGTATTGAGGTGGCAACTGAATTTGGGATGGTCTGCATTGTTGTTTATTTCAGTCTTGAGTATCGAATTTGATAGATTGGGTTTGGTTGGCCATGATGCAGTTCTGGTTGGGAGTTTTCAAATGATCATGGCTGCTTGGAACTCAGCGCACTAGTGAAGCGAAGCTTTTAACGTGTTGTAGTTCTTTTGTAGTCTCCTGTTCTCCTTCTGCTTATCCGTGGACTGTTTCTAGACTTATATAATAGTGGTAGTCAGATGATCAAGTCAGTGTTTTTATGTTATGTTCACTGTGTTGGTGCTATGTTATGTTCGATATAGTGGTGCTCTTGTTTGAACGTGAGATTCAGGTTCAATTCCTCCTTCGTTCTTCTGGCATGCATGAGAAGTTTTCTTCTCGAATTTTCTGATTGGGTTGATAAATACATTTCCTGCCATCTTCTTGCTTGCATCGTTACCCCATTACTGATAGCCTATGGCCACACTCCTACAAGTAACTTGGATGTCACAATATATTTGGTCGTATCATGGAGCAGCCTAGTGCTTCCTGCTATGTCAACTATACGAATGCCATGTGTTGTATATTTTCGGCTGTCCATTGTACTGTACTTGTATATTACCCTTTGTTTAGTATGTCTTGTGTCCATGTTTTGTACCGTCATGTAATGCTATTCTACGTGTAGAATGTCAAGCAATAATTAACTCTCCCTGCATGGAGTCATAGTAGTTTAGTGCTTTAGCTAGCTCTTGTACTGTAGTCTAGAAAAGATACCTGGACGACCCACTTTAAATGTCGTAGGTAATGGACGAACCTCTTCAAAACCGTAATAGTAGTCTGGAAATCTACCACACTCTTGTAACTATTGTAATTACGGACCACTAGAAAGACCTGTCGTCTTTGCCAAAATTGTTATATATTAATATTTCTTTATTATTATTTAAGTACTATTTATTAACTATTAAAAAAAACTATCATTGATATATTTTTGGACTATTGAAAGTTAATTACCAGATATTAAATATTAAATATTATTTATTAATATCAACAATTATTTTCTTAGTTATTAGTTATTAATATTAATCTTCATTAATTCCAACAAGATATTTTCATAAAACCACTAGTTCTTTGAGTCATGCTGGTGGAGGAAAACTCAAAATTAACTTCAAATTACTACATGCATGTATATGTAAAAATAAAACTTGTATTCCTATAATTTTTCTTTTAGTAAAAAATATTACTAACCAAGTAACAGTTGGAACACCATTTATAGATAAAATTTAAAGAATGGAACAACATGCATGTATGAATATAAACCAATTGTTTTTGAATTCATAACCAAACCATTTGCAAAAGTTTTAACTGAAATAAAAGATCTTTTAACGCAAAAGAATTATCACTTAAATTTTCTAAAACCAGAAGTTATTTCTCTTAATACAGATGAAAAACTTATTAATCCAAAAGTACAAGAAAAAATTAAGATGATTTATAACAAATTCTCATTAGAAATATGTAATGATCATCCAAATGCGTTTTAGGATAGGAAAAAGCATATTGTGAACCTTCCATACGAAGAAGATTTTGATGAAAAGAAAATTCCTACTAAAGTAAGGCCATGCCAAACGAATTCTGAATATTTAGAATTGTGCAAAAAATTAAATTCATTCATTATTACAAAAAGGTATAACTAGACCATCCCAATCAACTTGGTCATGTACTGCTTTCTATGTTAATAAACATATCGAACAAGAAAGGGGAATGCCTAGATTAGTGATAAATTATAAATCCCTTAATAAAGTTTTAAAATGGATTAGACACCCAATCCCTAATAAAAAGGATATTTTGGATAAATTATATGATTCAATCAATTTTCCAAGTTTAATTTGAAATCTGGATATTGGAAAATTCAAATTTCAAAATCTAATCAATATAAAATGGTACTTAATGTTCCAATCGGTCATTATGAATGGACTGTAATGCCTTTTAGATTGAAAAATGCTCCCTCTGAATTTCAAAAAATAATGAACGACATTTTTATTCCTTATAGTGAATTTATTATTGTTTATATTTATGATATTTTGGTCTTTTCTAAAGATATTGAAAATCATTTTAAACATTTAGATATATTTAAAAAGATTATTATTCAAAATGGTCTGGTAATATCAAGAACAAAAATTCCTTTGTTCCAGACAACTATAAGATTTCTAGGACATAGTATTGAAAAGGGAAAAATAATTCCTATAAATAGAAGCATAGAATTTCCCTCAAAATTTCCTGATGTAATAACCGACAAACTCAACTACAAAGATTTTTGGGTAGTTTAAGTTATATCATCTTATTACATTAATTTAGCTAAAGATGCTGCTATACTGTACGATAGATTAAAAAAGAATCCAGGACCATGGACTGAAAAGCACACTCAGGCTGTTAAAATAATAAAAGAAAAGGTAAAAAAATTTTACCTTGTCTAATGTTATCGAACCCAAATTGGGAAAAGATAATTGAGACATATGCCTCAGACATAGGATTCAGTGGAATTTTAAAACAAACATGTCCAAAGAAAAAACAAGAATATCATGTTTGATTTCATTCTAGAAAATGGTCTAATAGCAAAAAAAAAAATATGCTACTATAGCTAAAGAAATTCTTGCTATAGTGAAATGCATTTTAAAATTTCAAGACGATTTATATAACCAAAGGTTTATTATAAAAATTGATTGCAAATCAGCTAAGTACACGTTTGATAAAGATTTTAAACATGATGTTTCTAAACAAATGTTTGCTAGATGGCAAGCACACCTTGCGCCTTTTGATTTTGAAATCCTTTATAAGAAAGGAGAAGAAAATAGTCTTCCTGATTTTTTAACTCATGAATTTTTACAGGAAAATGATTCCTAGAGGAAGGAGAATTTCCTCTTACAGAGGAAGGGGTAGAGGAAATATCCTAGCCCAACATGGTAACAGAAGGCTCATAGTCGAAAATCTGTCTAATTCAGGGAGTAATACCTCTACTGATAGATTATACAGAGAATTTCTTGAACTCAAGAAAATGCAAGAAGCTAATAATCAAACGGAAAATAGCCAGTCAACTTCATCTTCATATGCTAACATAATTAGCAAAGAAGAAAATGAGGAAAATATAACCACGCATGCTTGAAATCCTCATAAAGAAGTCATACTTCTTCTAGAATTTAATGATCTTAAAAGGAATAATGATCCCTGTAATCTGATGCAAAGATATTTAGATACATCATCATTTATTGTGATAGCTTATAAGCAAAGAGGTTATTATGAAGCTATATTAAAAGCCTGTGAAACATGTGAAATAACACGTTTTAATGCAGGAGATCCAAATATTTATAGCTTTAGCAAATTAATTGTGAAAAGGATAATATTGCCAGTAGTATGAGGATTATCTACTCTTGAAGAAAAAGAAATGTTTTTTCAGACAAGAAGGCTACTATTAGATATAACTACTAGGATTATGTTGATGATGCCCTTAATAAGTTGTTTCTTTATGAAAATAGTAAAAAAGAAACATTCATGGTTTATAAAGATATGTGTGGATGTTTATAAACGTCCTACTCCAAATTGGTTTTATGAATGTTGGACAAATTATCGACCACCCATTGATATTCTTCCTGAAAAATTCAAAGAACTATATTCTAAATGGATTATTTCTTCACCAAGGATAGTTGAACTAGATCAATACCTAATGATTGCAGGATCTGGTCCAATATATTTCTTTATTGAGTTTCCCATTCCTTGGATTTGGAAATGGAAACTAGATATTGGTTATACAGAAAAGGAATTTCATTGTTTACACAGATGCTTCTTGACTAAATTCTGGGACAAATTAACCAGAATTGATAATAGTACAAGTCAAATCTTCCTCCATGATTTGTTGACAGAAATTGAAAGCAAAATAAAGGCATATCAAAAGCAGCAAAGCTTAAAGAAGGAAAAAGAGATTCCTAGTCCAATCCAGCATATTACCAGAAAATTAAAAATGCAGAAATATGTTGTCACCAAAGAAGATATTCTTTATGCATATATTGATGAAATGAAAAAAGACTTAATAAAGAATCTTAGCAAAGATGAAAATAAGTCAAACACGCCGATGGCATCTTCAAAATGGTCAGATAGTGAGCAATACTCGGATCTAAATGATGAGGATTTTGTTGAAATATTCGACAAGATTGAAAAGGAGGCCCACAATGTAGGACAAGAAAAAGGAAAGATGACGATGGAATTGTACAACTGGGCAAAATCATTAATCTACTTTTATAAAGTAGTTTGTTCTCATTCATATTGTGGCAACATAATTTTATGAAGTAAAGATAGTACATAATTGATTTAATTATTAATGGACAACTTGCAAATATGCTTTACGGATTTCAAAAAATTTGAAGTTCAAAGAAGATTCCCTGCTTCGTTTATAAAAAGGAAGCCTATTCACTTTAAGAGGCAGACTTGAAGTCTCCTACTTATTCATTCTTCATCTACTCCATAATCTTCTGCCATTATTAATATTTAGCTTGTAAAATATAAGTGTGTAAAATAAGGATAAGTCTACTGCCTCCATTAGTACTGTAAGTTTTTTATTTTGTTTGAGCTTGTAAGTATATATAATTGTGTAGAAAAAGCCTGTATGGCAGGCTAAGTTAATTATGTGTTGAATTACTTATGTTCTATATGTATATGTTCATGCGTTCATATATTTAGGAATACATTATTGATTGAAAACACTAAGTCATGGGTTGAGGACAATTTCAGGAAGCAATAGTGTTGGGAAACAATGGCTGAGTCGTGGACTAGGTGGCTTTCTTGAAGACGATTCGGCGATCTGGTCGGAGGTGCAAACCAGTTCGTTCCTTCGCCGCCGCCTCTAGGATAAAATAGCCTCTAAAACAATAACTGATTTGCTTGCACAACAAATCAGTGCAGATTTGTACTTTCTGAATTAAAATACTGCTCGAGAATTTCTGGGAGAAAAAAAATTTAATGGCGGCAGAGAGAAAAAGAGAAATTGTGATTCGGTAGGTATTCTCGTCTGAAGCTAACGACAATATATAGGACAAGAATTAGGGTTAGGGTTTACTGATTAGTGGGCCGCTTTAATGAAGGATAAGAATTTTTACCGTTGCAGAAATCTTTTCCATAAAAAAACGGTTCGAAAAAGGCTAAGTTTTATAGTCCAAAAAATATAAGTGTCTACACCATAAAGCCCAAGCCCAAGCCCGAGCCCGAACTGAACCGGACCGGGCCGGGTCAAGTCGAGTCGGTCGGTCGTGCGCGCGTGTGTGGTGGTCATGATGCATGGTCTCCCTCCTCACAACAATGCATGTATTGGGAGCCCAAGGCCCCAACATGATTTCTTAGAAACAAGTATAAATGCTTGCCTCTTCTATATAATCCCATGATGTGGGACTATTCACCCATAGGAGCCATTCATACACTTAATCCATTATTTTTAATAATTCACTAATGTTAATAAAACATTTCCAACAATCCCCCACTTGAATTTTTAAAAATATTTTCGAGCAGTTTCTTAAAAGCATAAGATTGTGCATAAACAAAGGTGTCTTTCGACTTGAACCTTTGCATAATGAATAAGATTCAGTTTTTACTAGAGTGACACGTAGTCTAGAACTCTATTCCTGACATCAAACCACACACAACCTTTTCTATAGTGCAATCAAATAAGCCCGTGCATTTATGGTCATGCACGTCTATCCTAGTTTAGTGAATGCTCTAGAAGTTTTGCCCGCAACTCCATAGGAAACAACCACATTTCCACATTCACAAAGGTGAGCCTATCAAGAGCACTCCTGAAGGTAGGTACTCCACTCCACATAGAGTATGGATCTCATTTAGAGTTTCTATTAACTCATCCTCTAATCACTTCAGGAATACATGCTTCTTGGTTTATTAAATAGCATGTTCAATTCATATCACTACACAACTTGTTATTACCCATTGAACCAAGTTCTTGGGATCTCCAGTCATTTAGGTCGGGTTACCATTGTGCGTAACTCAACAATCTAAGGGCAATAGTCCCATTCTTTTAGAAGAGTTATGGACTTTCTCTCTGGACAGTCCTTTCGTCAAAGGATCTGCCAAATTTTCCTCACTACATACGTAATCCACTCGAACGGTACCGGTGGAAAGTAGTTCTCTAACCATACTGTGCTTACGATGTATTTGTCGTCTCTTACCGTTATAATAATGGTTCTGAACTTTTGCAATAGCCGAGGTACTATCGCAATGTATCAACATAGCCGGTATCGGTTTTTCCCATAAGGGAATCTCAACTAGCAGATTTCTCAAATACTCTGCCTCTTCACTAGCTGTAGCTAGTGCTATCATCTCAGACTCCATAGTAGACTGAGCCAAAATAGTCTGTTTCTTGGATTTCCAAGAAACAGCTCCTCCAGCGATGCTAAATATATAGCCACTGGTCGCTTTAGAATAATCAGATAAGGTATTCCAGTCTACATCGGAATATCCTTCAAGTACAGCTGGAAACCTTTCATAATGTAATCCAAGGTTCATGGTTCGTTTAAGGTATCTCATTACCCTTTCAATATCTTGCCAGTGCTCTATACTAGGTCTACTGGTAAACCTTCACAATAATCCCATGACATAGGCAATGTCGGGTCTAGTACAATCAGTGGCATACCGAAGGCTGCCAATAATGCTCGCATAATCAGACTGTCTTACACCTTCACTAGTGTTCTTAAATAACTTTACACTGTGATCATACGGTGTACTTGCAGGTTTATAGTCAAAGTAATTATATTTCTTTAGTATCTTCTCGATGTAACGAGATTGATCCAAGGAAATTCCCTTTTCTGGCCAATTAATCTTAATACCAAGGATTACACTCGCCTCACCTAGATCTTTCATATCAAAATTGACACTTAATAAGGATTTGACTGAGTTTATGGCATGAATATTTGACCCAAAAATGAGTAGGTCATCTACATAAAGGCATATAATAGTGCAAATGTCATTCTCAGATTTGTAATAAATGCATTTGTCACTTTCATTATCTTTAAAACCTTTTGAAATGATAAATTATCAAATTTTTCATGCCATTGTTTAGATGCTTGTTTTAAACCATATAATGATTTATCTAATTTACATACTTTATGTTCTTGACCATGTACTACAAATCCTTCAGGCTGGTCCATATAAATTTCTTCATGTAATTCACCATTCAAAAAAGCAATTTTAACATCCATTTGGTGTGTAAGTAAATTATGGATGGAAACAAGTGAGATTAAAACCCGAATGGATGTTATTCTAGTTACAGGTGAAAAGGTGTCAAAGAAATCTATATTTTCTTTTTGTTTAAAACCTTTAGCTACTAGTCGTGCTTTATACTTACCTATAGTGCCATCAGGTTTTAATTTCTTTTTAAGTACCCATTTACAACCTATAGATTTACAACCAGGGGGTAAATCTACCAAGTTCCAAGTCTTGTTGGATTCTAAAGAATCCGTCTCATCATTTATAGCCTCTTGCCAAAAATTGGCATCTAAAGAAGATAAGGCCTCTTCGAGGTCTATGGCTTCCAACTCAACCCTAGATATGATACCTAAAATGATAGAATCTGAACTTGATAAATGTGAATTCTATACACAAAATTTTCGGGAAACAATGGCTGAGTCGCGGACTAGGTCGCTTTCTTGAAGACGATTCGGCGATCTGGTCGGAGGTGCAAACCAGTTCGTTCCTTTGCCGTCGCCTCTAGGATAAAACAACCTCTAAAACAATAACTGATTTAATTGCACAACAAATCAGTGCAGATTTGCACATTCTGAATTAAAATACTGCTCGAGAATTTCTGGGAGGAAATTTTTTTTAATGGCGGCTGAGAGAAAAAGAGAAATTGTGATTCGGTAGGTATTCTCGTCTGAAGCTAATGACAATACATAGGACGAGAATTAGGGTTAGGATTTACTGATTAGTGGGCCGCTTTAATGAAGGATAAGAATTTTTAGCATTGTAGAAATCTTTTCCATAAAAAAAAGGGTTCGAAAATAGCTAAGTTTTATGGTCCAAAAAATATAAGTGTCTACACCATAAAGCCCGAGCCCTAACCGAACCGGACCGGGTCGGGCCGGGTCTAGTCGAGTAGGTCGGTCGCGCGCGCGTGTGTGGTGGTCATGATGCATGGTCTCCCTCCTCACAACAATGCATGTATTGGAAGCCCAAGGCCCCAACATGATTTCTTAGAAACAAGTATAAATGCTTGCCTCTTCTATATAATCGCATGATGTGGGACTATTCACCCATAGGAGCCATTCATACACTTATTCCATTATTCTTAACAATTCACTAATGTTAATAAAACATTTCCAACAATCCCCCACTTGAATTTTTAAAAATATTTTCGAGCAATTTCTTCAGAAGCATAAGATTGTGCATAAACAAAGGTGTCTTTCGACTTGAACCTTTGCATAGTGAATAAGATTCAGTTTTTACTGGAGTGACACGTAGTCTTGAACTTTATTCCTGACATCAAACCACACTCAACCTTTTCTATAGTGCAATCCAATAAGCCCGTGCATTTATGGCCATGCACGTCTATCCTAGTTTAGTGAATGCGCTAGAAGTTTTGCCCGCAACTCCATAGGAAACAGCCACATTTCCACATTCACAAAGGTGAGTCTATCAAGAGCACTCCTGAAGGTAGGTACTCCGCTCCACATAGAGTATAGATCTCATTAAGAGTTTCTATTAACTCATACTCTAATCACTTCAGGAATACATGCTTCTTGGTTTATTAAATAGCATGTTCAACTCATATCACTACACAACTTGTTATTACCCATTGAACCTAGTTCTTTGGATCTCCAGTCATTTAGGTCGGGTTACCATTGTGCGTGACTCAACAATCTAAGGGCAATAGTTCCATTCTTTTAGAAGAGTTATGGACTTTCTCTCTGGACAGTCCTTTCGTCAAAGAATCTGCCAAATTTTCCTACTACGTACGTAATCCACTCTAATGGTACCTGTGGAAAGTAGTTCTCTAACCGTATTGTGCTTACGATGTATTTGTCGTCTCTTACCGTTATAATAACGGTTCTGAACTTTTGCAATAGTCGCGGTACTATCGCAATGTAACAACACAACCGGTATCGGTTTTTCCCATAAGGGAATCTCAACTAGCAGATTTCTCAAACACTCTGCCTCTTCACTAGCTGTAGCTAGTGCTATCATCTCAGAATCCATAGTAGACTAAGCCAAAATAGTCTGTTTCTTGGATTTCCAAGAAACAGCTCCCCTAGCGATGCTAAATATATAGCCACTGGTCGCTTTAGAATCATCAGATAAGGTATTCCAGTCTGCATCGGAATATCCTTCAAGTACAGCTGGAAACCTTTCATAATGTAATCCAAGGTTCATGGTTCGTTTAAGATATCTCATTAGCTCGCCTGTGCTCTATACTAGGTCTACTGGTAAACCTGCACAATAATCCCACGACATAGGCAATGTCGGGTCTAATACAATCAGTGGCATACCAGAGGCTGCCAATGATGCTCGCATAATCAGACTGTCTTACACCTTCACCAGTGTTCTTAAATAACTTTACACTGTGATCATATGGTGTACTTGTAGGTTTACAGTCAAAGTAATTATATTTTTTTAGTGTCTTTCCAATGTAATGAGATTGATCCAAAGAAATTCCCTTTTCTGACCTAGTAATCTTAATACCAAGGATTACACTCGCCTCGTTTAGATATTTCATATCAAAATTGACACTTAATAAGGATTTGACTGAGTTTATGGCATGAATATTTAACTCAAAAATGAGTAGGTCATCTACATAAATGCATATAATAGTGCAAATGTCATTCTCAGATTTGTAATAAATGCATTTGTCACTTTCATTAACTTTAAAACCATTTGAAATGATTAAGTTATCAAAATTTTCATGCCATTGTTTAGGTGCTTGTTTTAAACCATATAATGATTTATCAAATTTACATACTTTATGTTCTTGACCATGTACTACAAATCCTTCAGGCTGGTCCATATAAATTTCTTCGTCTAATTCACCATTCAAAAAAGCAGTTTTAACATCCATTTGGTGTATAAGTAAATTATGGATGGAAGCAAGCGAGATTAAAACCCGAATGGATGTTATTCTAGTTACAGGTGAAAAGGTGTCAAAGAAATCTATTTTTTTTTGTTTAAAACCTTTAGCTACTAGTCGTGCTTTATACTTATCTATAGTGCCATAAGGTTTTAATTTCTTTTTAAGTACCCATTTGCAGCCTATAGATTTACAACCAGGGGGTAAATCTACCAAGTGCCAAGTCTTGTTGGATTCTAAAGAATCCATCTCATCATTTATAGCCTCTTGCCAAAAATCGGCATATAAAGAAGATAAGGCCTCTTGGAGGTCTATGGCTTCCAACTCAACCCTAGATATGATACCTAAAATGACAGAATCTGAACTTGATAAATGTGAATTCTATACACAAATTTGTTGGGAAACAATGGTTGAGTCACGGACTAGGTCGCTTTCTTGAATACGATTCGGCGATCTGGTCGGAGATGCAAACCAGTTCGTTCCTTCGCCGCTGCCTCTAGGATAAATCAGCCTCTAAAACAATAACTGATTTGCTTGCACAACAAATCAGTGCAGATTTGCACTTTCTGAATAAAAATACTGCTCGAGAATTTTTGGGAGAATTTTTTTTTAATGGCGGCTGAGATAAAAAGAGAAATTGTGATTCGGTAGGTATTCTCGTCTGAAGCTAATGACAATATATAGGACGAGAATTAGGGTTAGGGTTTACTGATTAGTGGGACGCTTTAATGAAGGATAAGAATTTTTACCATTGCAGATATCTTTCCAAAAAAAAAAACGGTTCGAAAAAGGTTAAGTTTTATGGTCAAAAAAATATAAGTGTCTATACCACAAAGCACAAGCCCAAGCCCGAGCCCGAACCGAACCGGACCGGGCCGGGTCGAGTTGGTTGGTCACGCGCGCGTGTGTGGTGGTCATGATGCATGGTCTCCCTCCTCACAACAATGCATGTATTGGGAGCCCAAGGCCCCAACATGATTTCGTAGAAACAAGTATAAATGCTTGCCTCTTCTTTATAATCCCATAATGTGGGACTATTCACCCATAGGAGCCACTCATACACTTATTCCATTATTTTTAATAATTCACTAATGTTAATAAAACATTTCCAACAATCCCCCACTTGAATTTTTAAAAATATTTTTGAGCAGTTTCTTAAAAAGCATAAGATTGTGCATAAACAAAGGTGTCTTTCGACTTGAACGTTTGCATAGTGAATAAGATTCAGTTTTTACTAGAGTGACACGTAGTCTTGAACTCTATTCCTGACATCAAACCACATACAACCATTTCTATAGTGCAATCAAATAAGCCCGTGAATTTATGGCTATGCACGTCTATCCTAGTTTAGTGAATGCTCTAGAAGTTTTGCCCGCAACTCCATAGGAAACGACAACATTTCCAAATTCACAAAGGTGAGTCTATCAAGAGCACTCCTGAAGGTAGGTAATCCACTCCACATAGAGTATAGATCTCATTAAGAGTTTCAATTAACTCATCCTCTAATCACTTCAGGAATACATGCTTCTAGGTTTATTAAATAGCATGTTCAACTCATATCACTACACAACTTGTTATTACCCATTGAACCTAGTTCTTGGGATCTCCAGTCATTTAGTTCAGGTTACCATTGTGCGTGACTCAACAATCTAAGGGCAATTGTCCCATTCTTTTAGAAGAGTTATGGACTTTCTCTCTGGACAGTCCTTTCATCAAAGGATCTGCCAAATTTTCCTCACTACGTACGTAATCCACTCTAACGGTACCTGTGGAAAGTAGTTCTCTAACCGTACTGTGATTTCGACGTATTTGTCGTCTCTTACCATTAAAATAACGGTTCTGAATTTTTGCAATAGCCGCGGTACTATCGCAATGTATCAACACAGCCGGTATCAGTTTTTCCCATAAGGGAATCTCAGCTAGCAGATTTCTCAAATACTCTGCCTCTTCACTAGCTGTAGCTAGTGCTATCATCTCAGACTCCATAGTAGACTAAGCCAAAAAAGTCTGTTTCTTGGATTTCCAAGAAACAGCTCCTCCAGTGATGCTAAATATATAGCCACTGGTCGCTTTAGAATCATCAGATAAGGTATTTCAGTCTGCATCGGAATATCCTTCAAGTACAGCTGGAAACCTTTCATAATGCAATCCAAGGTTCATGGTTCGTTTAAGGTATCTCATTACCCTTTCAATAGCTTGCCAGTTCTCTATACCAGGTCTACTGGTAAACCTGCACAATCATCCCAAGACATAGGCACTGTCGGGTCTAGTACAATCAGTGGCATACCGAAGGCTGACAATGATGCTCTCATAATCAGACTGTCTTACACCTTCACCAGTGTTCTTAAATAACTTTACACTGTGATCATACGGTGTACTTGCAGGTTTACAGTCAAAGTAATTATATTTCTTTAGTATTTTCTCAATGTAATGAGATTGATCCAAAGAAATTCCCTTTTCTGACCTAGTAATCTTAATACCAAGGATTACACTCGCCTCACCTAGATCTTTCATATCAAAATTGACACTTAATAAGGATTTGACTGAGTTTATAGCATGAATATTTGACCCAAAAATGAGTAGGTCATTTACATAAAGGCATATAATAGTGCAAATGTCATTCTCAGATTTGTAATAAATGCATTTGTCACTTTCATTAACTTTAAAACCATTTGAAATGATTAAGTTATCAAATTTTTCATGCCATTGTTTAGATGCTTGTTTTAAACAATATAATGATTTATCTAATTTACATACTTTATGTTCTTGACCATGTACTACAAATCCTTCAGGCTGGTCCATATAAATTTCTTCGTCTAATTCACCGTTCAAAAAAGCAGCTTTAACATCCATTTGGTGTATAAGTAAATTATGGATGGAAGCAAGTGAGATTAAAACCTGAATGGATGTTATTCTAGTTACAGGTGAAAAGGTGTCAAAGAAATCTATATTTTCTTTTTGTTTAAAACCTTTAGCTACTAGTCGTGCTTTATACTTATCTGTAGTGCCATCAGGTTTTAATTTCTTTTTAAGTACCCATTTACAGCCTATAGATTTACAACTAGGGGGTAAATCTACCAAGCGCCAAGTCTTGTTGGATTCTAAAGAATCCATCTCATCATTTATAGCCTCTTGCCAAAAATCGGCATCTAAAGAAGATAAGGCCTCTTGGAGGTCTATGGCTGCTAACTCAACCCTAGATATGACACCTAAAATGATAGAATCTGAACTTGATAAACGTGAATTCTGTACACAAAATTGTTTGGAAACAATGGCTGATTCGCAGACTAGGTCGCTTTTTTGAAGGCGATTCGGCGATCTGGTCGGAGGTGCAAACCAATTCGTTCCTTCGCCGCCGCCTCTAGGATAAAACAGCCTCTAAAACAATAACTGATTTGCTTGCACAATAAATCAGTGCAGATTTGCACATTCTGAATTAAAATACTGCTCGAGAATTTCTAGGAGAAAAAAAATTTAATGGCGGCTATGAGAAAAAGAGAAATTGTGATTCGGTAGGTATTCTCGTCTGAAGCTAATGACAATATATAGGATGAGAATTAGGGTTAGGTTTTACTGATTAGTGAGCCACTTTAATGAAGTATAATAATTTTTACCGTTGCAGAAATCTTTTCCATAAAAAAAAACGGTTCGAAAAAGGCTAAATTTTATGGTGCAAAAAATATAAGTGTCTACACCACAAAGCCCAAGCCCGAACCGAACCGGGCCGGGCCTGGTCGAGTCAAGTCGGTCGGTCGCGCGCATGTGTGTGGTGGTCGTGATGCATGGTCTCCGTCCTCACAACAATGCATGTATTGGGAGCCCAAGGCCCCAACATGATTTCCTAGAAACAAGTATAAATGCTTGCGTGTTCTATATAATCCCATGATGTGGGACTATTCACCCATAAGAGCCATTCATACACTTATTCCATTATTTTTAATAATTCACTTATGTTAATAAAACATTTCCAACAAATAGTTTCTGGCTTTGTTTTATATCATGTATCATGTCCACTTTCAAGTTGAGATAAGGCGTTTTCGGACTTTCTTTACATGATTTATTTTTATACTGATACTTGACTTGTAAAATGTCCCAATTTTGATTTTTTATTTTCATTTTAAAATGTAAGATCCTGAAAACACTGTAGAAAAGTTCATACTATAGCAGTTTTAACCTATTGCGGTCTTATTGCAGAAACTGTATTAACTTTGTATACAGAAGATTTCATTAATTATTACTTGTATTATTATTATTATTTATCAATTATAAATTATTGAATTGTGTTTATTAATATTAATTATTTCATTTTTTCAAATTAATTATCAAATACGATTATTTGATGATTAATGATTAATAGTAATAATAATAATTTAATGATCGATGATTGAATTATGATTTCTTTTTCTTGAACAAACAGGGGTACTTAATTACATAAAAAAGGTTACAGACGACTTGAATTTGCCAAAAATAAAATGACACACACAACAAATACTATACAGACAAACAAAATGACAACTTGAATAGAAGACACTACATAGCAACATAAAACACTAAACAACAAACCACTTATGCAACCCGAGATACAAAGACACAAAACAAATCGCACAAGTCAGAACATGGGACACCAAAGGAAGAAGAGAACTGCCCCATCTATAAAATAACCAAAAGCAAATCAATAGATCAGTACCATCACAAGAAAAGCATAAGTCCAGACCTAGCAAATAGCAAGCATGAACATCACACGAAAAAGGAGCAACCGCAGAAAAACATAAAATGTACATAAAATCCATCAAATAACCACCACAGACAAAAGCTTCAAACCACATCCTTCACAACCTCCAAGAAACACTATAACTTCCCTCAATCCCCAAAAGAAAACCTTCAAGCAGAACCTACAGACACCTAACCATCTGGAGAAAAAATAGCAAGAAATCGATGCTAGAAATCAAAGCCATTATCCCACTGACAAAGCAACAAATCAACTACAAAGAACAAAGGTGCTTTTTGGAGATCCCTCCACTTAGAATGCCACAAGAAATACGACCTTCCTCTCTATCTTTTTTTGTTTTGGATATTGTTTGTATTTGAGAAATCAGTTTAATCCATTCCGGATTAGTTTCCATCAATGGACTTTCACTAATCAGCTTATTTCCTCCTTTAAACCTATTAGATTTAAACTTATTTCTCCTCCTTCTATATCTTCTCAATGAGCTTTCCAAGTCATTAATAAATATATCATGCATCACATTATTATTTACATCAATCTGATCGGTTTATAAAACTAACTGACCTTTGTTTGGCTGGTATATGTTAGGATTTCAATATTAGTTAACAACAAACAATCATAAAACCCTAGATCCAAATAAGTAACTCATACTGATTTAATTGACAACACACATAAATAATAAGTTGCAGAAGCGTACCTGAATCAATAGTTAATCATTGTAGTACCTGAATTCATAATCGATTGCCACGAAGTGGATGAATAAGTTTCGGTCTTCCAAATTGACACAAACCCTATATTAGATTCAACTCTCCATAGAAGAGGTTAGAGAGTTGTTGAGGCTTGTGTAATTCGGGGACCATAACCCCTTATTTATGGAGTTGGTATTTTGTGATTCGGCCCTTCAACAAATTATAAAACGCCCCGGTATCTAAACATTAGGCCCATGATAAGTTAAGCTGTAAGACTTTTAATTCTAATCTAAAATTAGATCACTTTAATTAGGATTTACACCAAAATAGCGCAACACATTTTATTTTACATATGTGACCCAATTGTCAGAATATTCCAACAATCTCCCCCTGGGCACATATGAAATAACCTTAGAATGTGTTTAACTTTATGAGCTCCAAACTTTGCTATTTATAACATATTGTGTATCTGAAACAATCTCATCCATTAATTGTGTTGACAAAGGATCAAAGCGGCATTCATTACATTTATCATAACTATACCCATCAATGGTCACATATATTAATACAATCAAATGATATAGAACAATCATGGATGCGTAGCATGGAAATTACATGAAATGTGATTTATCCATGTCTATTTCCAACTGGTCCTTCTTAGTGAGATCAAAACGTTTAATATATAAACAACTTGAGTGCAAAGAAAAATTCATTACTTTATTTCTGATCAGAAAAAAGAACTTGATATGCATATATCATTGGCTGAAGTATAAAGCAATGAGTCATATAACAATACCAAATACAAACTCCCCCTGAACCAATATATCCTTACATAAAAGTTACGCAAATTGAGCTACATGCTCATGAAAAACTTTAGATGATAACCTTTTGGTAAGCGGATCTTCCATAATGGAGTTTGTCTAAATATGCTCTATGAATCACAATATATTTTGCACTCTTCCCTTATTGGAAAATAATACATTCTTTACTGTCGCAATATTACTTGGTCTTTCAGTTGTTTATCAATAACTGGAGTCTTGTGACAAAATTTCATCATTTTCCATAGTTGAATGTCTTATAATTAACCGAAGATGATATTTTCAAAGTCGTGAAAGCTATAAGTGTTTAAATAAGACTTTTCCTTATAGAGTTTCACGCATAAAATATATTATCATTGCCTAAAGTGGATCTTTTACAGTAAAGACATCCAAATACCCGAATCGTAATTCTTTATGATCCCCAACCGATTCGATCTTTTATCTATGAGCATATGATCTTTTATTTTATTCCTTATAGATATCTCATAATCATTTTTACTACTAAATCAACGATCCACTTTTAGTATCAACAAGGTATCTGCCAAATAATACACGCATATCCATATGTGTATATACATTAGTATACTTTAGAATGCATAGTGCAAATGCATGAGAAATCTTTTGCATTTCTTTCGTTCAAAGGATGGTGGTAGCATTTATCTGTTTTGGTAAAAGAAAATCAACTGAATCACAGTTTACATACCTAACCTTTTAACCATTTATGAGTTTCTTAATTAGTTTCACAAATGTCTCCATCGAGAAACATAACTTTAATCTCCATCGAATAATGCTCAAAAGTACAAAATATAGTAAACTCCAAAGTGATCGATTCTAAAGAATCGTTTGCTAGGTCAAAATGAAATATTCTTTAAAGAAAATAAAATTTTCTTTTAAAAATACTGATTTCAATAAAAGTGCCTTATAAAATTCAATATTACCCACTTGATCATTTTTTGCTTTGAATCGTTATTCCTAACCAATAATCTTATTACTTAAGTTAGAGGGAGATTTCAAACATTTTTATCCATATAGATTTATGCTATATGTTCATTTCTTAAATCCACATTTTAAATTAGCACCTTACATGGATTGATGTAACCATCCATTATTTATCTGTATGAAGAAATACTTCACAATAATCTGAAATAACATTTCTTCCCATTTAGGTGGATTTCCTTAGCGATCTTGCATTTTGAGGTTGTTGAGTCTGTTTTCTTGAAACGGTAACCTTAGATTATAGAAAAAATTATCTTCAACATCGTCTTATTATGGTTCCTAAATTTACTTCTTCTTAATAAAAGAAAACAAATCTTAAACTTTAAGCGAAGATGTAACCGCAGTTGAATCAAAGATAATGGTTCTGTTTAAAGACAATGATATTACTTTATTTCTTCCCCCAAACTCAGCATCCTCAAAAAATATTACATTCACCGCCTTAAAACTTTTCCTTAGTGTGGATTTATAGAACTGTAAACTTTAAATCACTTAGATTATCAATAAAGTATTTTCTATCTTTATGATATCTCAATCTATAATTCCATGGTAAAATGAAACAAATAATTATATTAATCACCTAAATTAGATTTTAGATATCATTACACAAGCTATTTAGCATAATTATCCATAACTTATATATCAGACATTAAGAGCTTCAATTACATAAAAATTTGAATTTATTCATAAATCAACACTATTATTACTTGATGAATGTGTTCATATTAGAAATATAAAACTCAAATCTGTCTAAATGACAACATAAAAAATATCAAATAAATTGAAATAATATAACTGAAATCTTAATAGTGACTTTGAAACATCTAGTATACTTCACTTTATATGACTATATATCTTATTAAAGAAACAACTATAAGATATCTGGATGTTATTTGTTTTCTTCTAAATCCTTAGTGACTTCTTCATCTTTACTGATACAAAAAATGTGAAAGGGGTACTCCGAATTTTAAAATAAAAAATTTAACATCTTTATTAATTAACAAAGCGCTAAATTAGCCCGATAAGATGGCATTTTATTCTTAAAATAATATTAATCATAAAATGATCATATTAGAGATAGCACCAAAAAATAACAATAACTTGAGTGCCTTTAACTTTTGAAGCAATATTTTCCATATAGTACTTACATAGATTTCTTTTACTTTGAATTTACGGAATCAAGACCACAAAAAAATGCTAGTTAACCATTCTAAGTAGATAACCTATCAAAAATAGGTATCGTTACATATAGTCCATCCTTGAAAAGCTTTTGAAATATTTACTTAATGATCCTTAACTCTTGCCTTTTTAAATTATGCCACCTTTCAATATTATTCATAACATTATAAGAATATCTAACCATAGTAAGATTGGATGTAACCATCCTAATTACAAGAGTTAAATCTATAAAGTCAAGAACAAATAACATGCTCTCTTACAGATCCTTATTTTTATCTCAACATAAGATGGGAATATTCTTTAAATTGGCAGATAATTCAGTTAAATTAGCTGAACATGAACAAAAAAAATTTTTGAAGATTGACTGCATATGCTCGTAGCCAAATATCAACCATAGTAAATTCAAATAATTGGTAAGTCTCTTCTCAAGATACCTACTACACATTAATATCAAGTCTTTGGACAGTAATATTAGCTGTAAGTGGAACTCTTGTTGTAATGATCAAACACTGACAATAAATTCAAGTCAAATAAAAACCTTCCTTTGGGCTGATTAATTATTCACTCGAAAAAAAACTTTATAATTGTCACGTATTTATTATCACATATGTGTAAACGATTCGGCCAAATATTAGTCTTCCTTTGGGTCGGCTAATACTCGCATGAACAACTACACACAAATATCAAACATTTTCATGAACCACCAAAATATAGAGGTCAATTTGGTGACACATTATTTTAGTTAATTCACTATGTATGTAGGATATTTATGGTTATAAAGACACACCAAAATTATATTTCAATTTTTCCTTAGTATATATTATATTTTGAGTATCTTAAAAAATACTCTCAAAAAAATACTTCAATTCTATATGACACTTGAAGATCTCAGAATTATAACAGTGGCACAATATGTTTTAACCATAGCTGTAATAATTGTTTTCTTTAGATCCGTAGTTACATTCATGACATTTCTTAGATAAATATGATATAAGATATCATAAATATATCACATAATAAATGTCATAAATGAATATCAGAATTAAGTGTCACATAAAAGTACATATAAATATCATAATGGATGTCGTACTGAATAACATGAATGAATTAGTAGCTATTGTGTATATCTAAACCATAATACAATCATACATGATATTGTGTCACTTTATCTAATTTAAACTCAAGTTGCATTCTACATAAACACATCGTATAGGAAATAATGTAGAATAAACATAATACTTTGGTATTCACTTAAAATCTTTATATATGCGTGTGAACTGAAATACATCCGGCATTTTGCTTAATTTTTTCTGAATCCGTAGATAATACTGTAGTTTGACCATAATAAATTAACCTACTAATCATGCTAAAACGTAGGCGAAATGGTCAAAGATTCAAAGGATACAATTTGAAAGTAGCATGCCAAGTTACTAAAACATTATAGCTCTAATAGCTCAAAATGTACTCTTTCTGTTTTTGCATTAGTACTTATATCCATTCTTATCATTGAAATGATTATGCACTGAAGGCGAGGGTCCAGAAAGAGATAACTACGGAGTGCAAATCAAAAGAACTGAAACTAAGATCTGAATCTACCTTTTCTCCTTTTTTATCGAGACTTTTTTTAAGTATTATAATCAGATAGGCTTAACAGCCTGAAACTTGATCTGCCGTTATAATAGCCTGAAAACTTTGATCCGCCGTTAGCATCAGGTGCAAACAAGAAAATATTAAATGTAGCTTTCACATAATGGTTCTCATGTACATAATGACATAAAGGCATGTTTAGTGTTTGACTTTTTCAGCCATGTGGTATATCAGAAAATGATGGATCCATAAATTAAAAATAATCACCTTCATTTTTTTAATTTTTATCTTTGGTTCGATTGCGAATGGATCTGAATGTGTCCTGCGGGTTCACAAAGTTTTGACTAATTTTTTCAACAACCACTCAAATACTATACTATCTTATAATTTCTTTCTTACGCTGATAGTCGCAGCATGGTTTGTTGATCCAAATAAATAAAAAATTGGATTTTATGGCAACAGATCTCAATAAATAAATTTGACATTACCGATTCAACAAAGCATGAAATGAGATTACCATTCAACAGAACATCCATTAACAGAAAGGAGCCTACAGATGCATAATTTGCAATCACATATAATGAATAAAAAAATATCACGTCCACCATGTAATCCATGATTACAGTTAACAAAGCTGAAGATTCAAATGGGAAGGAGGAACTACAGTTGGAAGAATTATAAAGCTTGTCATTTTATTCAATAAGAATTTTTTTTTTTTTTTTTGATTGATACAGGATAGAACAGAAAGACCAGTTATATATACTAGTAAATGTAACGGTAAAGTACATTATTCTGGGTAAGTGAAATATGGCTGTGTCATTATGACGTGGCACAACAGGATAAACATAGCCATAATTAAATGTTTTGCAGACTCGTCATTGTGACGTGGCACAGCAAGATAAACATAGCCATCATTAAATGTTTTTCTGACTCGTCGTCTATTCCAGAATTCACCATATACTTTCCTTTTATTTCCTCCCTTCAAATTTATGGTTGGCCATGTCGAACCATAGTTTGTTTCTGATCTTTTCTCCATTCACTTCGTACTTGACTTAAGTGTGCTGGATCTGAACTGTGAACCTCAGTTGAGTCTTCCTCTCTTGTCATTCAAACTGTAGCTTAAATATTTGGCTTCGAGCTGTCGATTTGAAGTTCTGGTTGCTGGTTAGCTACACTCGACGTTGATTTTGTGTCGATTGGCCCGATGTTCAGGGCGTCGCGTAGTCTAGTAAAGTTTTTAGCTGCGAGAGCCTTGGTAAGTATGTCGGCTTTTTAATGGTAAGACGGTATGTAATTTACTTGTAGCTTTCCCTCCTTTACTTGCTCTCGAACGAAGTGAATGTCGATTTCTATGTGTTTAGTTCGTGTGTGCTGAATAGGATTAGCTTTCATGTATATCGAGCTTTGATTATCACACCATATTGTTGCTTTTTGATTATTTAATAGATTTAGCTCCTTTAATATTGATTGCAACCATATTATTTCTAATGTAGCGCTGGCAATGCTTCTGTATTCCGCTTCCGCACTTGATTTTGAAATTGTTGGTTGATTTTTCGATGTCCATGATATTAGATTGTCCCCTATATAGATACAGTACCCTGTTATTGATCTTCTGTCATCGGGATCTGCTGCCCAGTCTGAGTCAGTGAATCCTGTGATATTTAAGTCTTTTCCTCCTTTTATTGTTAAGCCATACTGTATAGACCCCTTTAAATATCTCAGTATTCGCTTTACTGCTTTCCAGTTTTCGTCCCTTGGATCCTGCAAAAATTGTGAAACTTTGTTAACACTGAATGAAATGTCTGTTCGTGTTATGGTTGCATATTGCAATGCTCCCGCAACACTTCTATACTGCTTTATATTATTTATAGATTCTCCCCTGTTTTTAGAGAGATGCTGACTAGATATCATGGGTGTTGGTTGAGGTTTTGCTTCATGCATATCAGTCTTTATCAGGAGTTCAGTTATGTACTTCTTTTGGCTGAGAACCATTTCTATTTTTGATCTCCTTTGGGCTTCTATTCCCAGAAAATATGATTGACTGCCGAGATCTTTTATTGAAAATTGCTCATTTAGATACTGAGTCAGTTACTTTAGCTCACCTTCATTGTTCCCTGTTACTATTAAGTCGTCAACATATATTAGTACATATGTTGTATAGTAATTATTTAATTTGAGGAATAATGAAGTGTCAGATTTAGTTGGCCGATATCCCTGTGTCACTAGAATTGATTTTAATTTATCGAACCATACTCTAGGAGCCTGTTTTAGACCATAAATTGCTTTCTTCAGTTTGCATACATAATTTGGATTATGAATTTAGCCCTCTGGTTGTTGCATGTAGATTTCCTCTTGTAACACTCCATTGAGAAATGCATTGTTGACATCTAAGTGCTTTATATTCCATTATTTGGTGAGAGCAATAGTGAGAATTAGTCTTATGGTAGCTGGTTTGACTACAGGTGAAAATGTTTTATTGTAGTCAAATCCATATTCTTGTGTATATCCTTTAGCTACCAACCTTGCTTTGTATCTTTGAACAGATCCATCTGGATTTCTTTTTGTTCTATATGTCCATCTGCATCCAATTAAATTTTTGTTAGTTGGTAGTTGAACAAGTTCCCATGTTTGATTATTCACCAGAGCTTTATACTCTTCATCCATAGCTTCTCTCCAACTTTTATATTATGCAGCTTGCTGGTATGTAACTGGTTCATCTGAGTTGATAGTTGCTATGAGCAATTTTGGTTTAAAAATACCACTTTTAGCCCTGGTTATCATCGGGTGCCCAATATTTGTTGATGATTTTGTCTCTAATTGGCTTTCTTGATTGACTGTGGTTGCTGGTATATTGTTGTTGGTTGTACTTCTGATGTCGCTTTCAATGTTGTGGCTCTCATTTTCTTCTTGTTGTTGTCTTTCAGGTGAGTAGTTAGTGAGGCTGATTGGCTCTTCATTGCTGGTATTGGGTGTAACTGATCCGGTAGTGCAGTTTCGATTGCCCTCAACAGCCACTGCTTTGTTAGTACCTGCTAGAGAGTCTTTATAGTATGGTATGCCAGGTATGCTACTCTTACCTATGATTACTTTATTTGTGGTTTTGATGTCTGAACTCTTATATGGAAATACCTCTTCATTAAATACCATATGTCTACTGATGAAAATTCTGCCATTTTCATCTATACACCTGTATCCTTTTTGCTTTGTAGCATATCCAATAAATGTACATGGTTTGGATCTGAAATTTAATTTATTTGTGTTGTATGGTCTTATGTATGGGAAACACAAACATCCGAAAGTTTTAAGACTTTGGTAGTCTGGTTTGATGTGATATAGTTTTTCAATGGGACTAAAGTTTTTCAACACTGTTGTAGGCATTCTATTTATTAAGTATACGGCAGTGTTGAAAGCTTCTGACCAAAATTTTAGTGGTAGTGATGCATGAGCCAATAAAGTTAGTCCAGTCTCCATGATGTGTCTGTGTTTCCTTTCTACTAAGCCATTTTGTTCAGATGTGTAGGGGCAAGTGGTTCTGTGTATAATTCCCTTAGTTTTAAAAAAATCACTTAGGTTCTTATACTCAGAGCCAGCATCAGATTGTAACACTTTAATTTTGGTATTGAACTGATTTTCAACCATATTAGAAAAATTAACAACGGTAGCATAAGTGTCAGATTTTGCTTTTAGGAAGTAAATCCATGTGTACCTAGTGCAAGCATCCACAAATGAAATGAAATACTTGTAGTTAAAGTCAGTGCAAACAGGGGCAGGTCCCCATAGATCAGTAGCTGTTAATTCAAATGGTTGTGTGTAGTTAGTTAAAGATTTTGTAAACGGTAGTTTGTGGCTTTTGCCCATTTGACAATGAGTGCAAATGTAGGGATATGATATATCATCAAAAGCAATTTTATTATTCCGAAGAACTGTTTTGACTACATTTACACTAGCATGACCCAATTTGTAATGCCATTTATCAAACATACTTTTATTATTTTCTTCAAGTAGCATGACAGAATAGTAGCAGTTTTTCTCTTTAGTATTGTTGTCATGAACATCAACTTTAAACTGATACAGTCCATTAATAGTATTCCCTGCAATAAAATTTCCTTAATCAGTATGTCCCTGACTAAGCAATATTTCGGGAAGAATTCAAAGTAAACTTTGTTATCCTTTGCAAATTGTGATACGCTTATCAGATTTTTCTTAATATTGGGTACCCTAAGTAGGTTATTTAAATACAGTTGTTTTTACCATTAATTATAGCATTTCCTACATGAGAAATTTTTACACACTTACCTTTACCCAAGCTTATAGTTTGATTACCTCGATACTCCTTGTTTCCGAGATTAAGATTTTCCAAGTTACTAGTGATGTGATTTGTTGCTCCCGAGTCGGGATACCAGTTGTCGTCTTGAATGTCTTCTCCTTTGGCTTTGTCATTTTGACTATAAGCTCTGCTGTTATTGTTTTGATTTATCCCTTCTGTTTGAGACACAACCATGTTGACATTAGGATTGCTTCCTCTTTGACTATTGTTATCTTGATTTGGTACATGGTTTGAGTTAAATCAAAAGTAACACTTCACCGCAGTGTGTCCAATTTTCTCGCAAATTTGACATTTAGGTCTGTTGTTAGGGCTCCACCTGCCACGTCCTCGTCCACGATTAGAGTAACCAGCTCTTTGACTAGTGTTATTGTAATCACCTTTTTGACCAGTCTCGTTGTTGTTGTTGTATATAACGTTGTTGTATACACAATTATATGATTTTTGTTTGATGATAACAACCAAATAAATATTATTTTAAATGTGTTTGAAATCGTACTGTTAAATATATACATCACTGACTGAAATATAGTATTTATATGGAATACGGCAATACAGACATTGATATATTCATACTGTATTCTATTTAAATTGAATATTATATTTCAAACATTCAAACAGTACAAACTATATGACTCCACTATTTGTACACATTCACAGATATTTTAACATGAGATTGTACTTGTGTAAATAAACTAAATACGATAGACAAGTTTGTTTGACAACAATAAAATGATATTTTATTTCAAACAAACTTGTTTACAAACATCAGTACAATTCTGTTGTTACACACCTCCTCACTATAATACTATCTATACATCTCATATTCATATTCAATCACTGATACATTTACATTCACTGACACTGTCTCTCAGTCTTCAGTCTTCACAGCACTTCACTGTTAGTCCAGTCATCGCCTGCTTACCTGTCAGATGAAACACACACACACAGTATACTGCAATAGAAATAAAACTGAACACATGCAAATATAAATTTTATTTTTAAAATTCTATTTGCCTCAGTTTTCTGGTGTGTTTCTCATCCTTTTTCATGACTTGATCTGATATGTTAATATAGCATGCGCACGATATATGTATACACATACATGTGTATGTATATACACATACTGTAGTGCAAGGACAAGAAAGTCAGACCGATGGCTGCATATACACATGTGTATAAATATACACGAGTGCACTGCCTCGCCAATCAGTGAGCAGCCGAGGACCAGCAACGTGGACCAACTCAACTCGTCTATACTCAGCAAACATTCAAAACAATTGTGAAACCAGAACAAGACAGATCAGCACAAACAATTTGAGAAAAGGTGCAAACAACACAGAAATCAAAGTTGTTTTCAAGTATGTCCAGAACTATGCAGGCAAGTCTGTACTAGTGGTTTTTCAGCATGTTCAAGACAAAGCAGATCAGTGTACATGGTGTAAACATTAAAGATGGCCGAGCAGTTCATATTAATGGAGCA
This sequence comes from Allium sativum, assembly GCA_030737875.1. Lineage (NCBI taxonomy): Eukaryota > Viridiplantae > Streptophyta > Magnoliopsida > Asparagales > Amaryllidaceae > Allium > Allium sativum. The sequence goes on from CM060912.1 coordinate 10,760,182, forward strand.
AATTTAGTCAGCATGGCAAAATGGAAGCAATGTGGAACAAAGCAGCTAAATAGCAAAATGAATGGAAAAGTTCAAGAATGTGTAAACAGCAAATAAGAGGTCAAGTATCACATGTCAGCAAGTGTATACCAAATGGAAGAAAAATGAAGACATTCAGCATGGTTACATATTTCAAGTTCACTGTTTTAAGCATGCAGTTTCAACACACAAATGGCCGATCACTAATGCAAACAATACTGGTGAATTGGGATGGTAAGCAAACTACAAGTGTTCAGAAATGCAAACAGTAGTATGAAAAGGCTCATATCAGCATGGAACATCAACATAGATCAAGACAAGTTAAACATGTTTCAAGTAAACTGGTGCAACATGTTTCAAGTTCATATACATACACAAAATATAAACAAGAGCAGCAACAGCAAAACTTGCAAATGTATATGTCAAATATGGATCATGGCAAGGTATGATGTTTCATTATGTCATGTTTTGATCAAAACAGTTTTCAAGCCTGCATAGTGTACAAATCAAGAGTGCAAGTGGTCGAGGCATAATTCCAGGTTTCACAGTGGTCAAGCATGGCGGAGTCAGCATTTGTTTTCAAAGTGCACAGTGTATGTTCCTACATCGAGTGATTCAACAGTGAATAACAAACCAGCCATGTAAGTGTACAAAGTCAAACATGGTCGAGCACAAGCTAATCAGTATAAACATGGCAGAGCAAATATAGGAAACAGTGATGAACTCAATGGCACAGTGGATATTAAAATGGTACACAAACATGCATGCATGAAGTTCAAGCCAGAAAGCAGATATTGTTTTCACAAAACATGAAAACAAATATGTTTCCAGTTTTACTGAATTCAATCAGTGAAAAATCAGCTGTGTTATTTTAGAGAAACAAACAAATATGTTTTCAAAATAATTTCTCTAAATGATCAACTCAAAATCAGGGTTCTTGTTTGGAAACAATTTTTTTTTTAGAAAGTTTTTTTTTAAAAAAAAAAAAGGGGGAATTTCGAATGCAAGAAAACAGATACAGATTGTAACGACCCGCATTCTACGCATCATAGAATCGTAGAATATTTATTTCTGTCACATACGAAGTCGTATGGTCATGTAACTTTGGGAGACGACTATTGGGGTCATTTCCCATGTTCATGATTTTTCCCGATTTTTAAATGACCATTTTACCCCTAGTTGGCACTGTTTTGGCCATAACTTTTGACTGGATAGGAGTTTTGACCTGAAACCACTTCCATTGGCTTCGGATGATGGTTTCTCTTTCCGTAGAGTGGTCACATTAGCCAAACGGACTTACCGTTTGGGAGATATGGCTGAAACAAGTCTCAGATGGTTATAGACAGCTTAATTGGGCTTAACCGGGTGATTAGCAGCTAGGCCCAAGGGGAATTTCGGGTTTAGAGGTTTAGGAGGTCTGATTAGGGTTAGATTATCACTTTCATTTCAGTTTTGAGCCGCCACAAACCTCCTTGAGACCTTAGTAATGGCTTCCTACATCTAAAACACCCCAAATCACTCTCTAATTGAAGATTAGGCTTAGCAACACCAAATTAAGGAGAAAAAGCACCAAAGCAAGGTTAGAGCCGCTGTTAGACATCAGTATTCGCCCCAAATCAGAGGAGTTTCAGTTCTGAGAATTTCATTTGTGGCCAAGGTGAGTGATAGCATCATTTTGACACTAATTACAGTTAGTTAAGGGTAATTAGTGAAGATTAGCGAATTTATACGTAAATAAATTCTGGAAAAATTCTTAAAATTCTAAAACAATGTTTTAAGGCTCTGTTAGAAATTTGGGTTAATTTCGATGTGTTTTGCTAATCGTATGCTTAAACATGATTAAGAGGGATTATAGGCAAATGTGAGGTTTTAGCCACTTTTTGATCCATTTTGGTTCATTTGATTTGTTGTTTGCTGTTTGTGGTTGCTATTACATGTTGCTATGACTATGTGGCATGTTTCATGATTGATTAGAATAGTTAAATTGCTCGAAAACGTCGTCGAATGGCGTAGAAAGCTTGCTGGAAAATTGCAGAAGTGTGCAGGTTCCGAACCGGTTCGGATCGGAGAAAGGGGGTCGGATCGGATTTGTGAACTGACCAAGGGGATTCGAACTGGAGTGGAACTTGTCGCTGGAGAAGACTTGGCAAAAAGGAAGGCTGTTCACTTAGAGTTGGGGTGGACAAGGGGATCGGATCGGAGTAAGCTAGGGAGCGGAGCGGATCGGATCGGAAGAGTGATTGGAGGCCAGATCGGATCGACATGGAGATGCAGGGCTCGGATCGGAAGCAAACACTCGGGAGAAGCAAGAAGGGAAGCCACGCGGATCAGATGGTAAGGAGGGATCGGATCGGAATACGTGAAGAAATAAGTTAGGGATTGGAGCGCTGGAGGGAAGGACACCCGACCCGACCTGGAGGAGGACCCCGACCCGACCCGGAGCGAAGTGACCGAACCGAACCAAGCATGGGTGACCGAACCGAACCGAGCATGGGTGACTGAACCGAACCAAATTCTAGAGCTGTTAATGCACGACAACTTTTCTGAAGACCCACTCCAATTCAACCAAACCCGAGATGCAAAGGAAGTCCAAATGAGAAGTTAGAGCTTAAGATTCAGATGGGAATCAACGAGTTCACTTCAGGATTGGGCTTTGCTGCGGGACGCGTGCTAAGGAGTTATCGACGTCTGTAGCTTTGGACCACTATGGTAGGAGGTACGAAGGCGGATTCAGGGCCATTATGGCATCGGTAGAACCAAGGGCTACGACCAATGAAGTGGGTCATTGAAATGTTTGGTCATGACTCCAAGTGTTTGGCTTGGTCATAGCAGGGTTTCTACAAGTCGGGATTCGTCGTTACCTCAGTTTGTCTAGTGTTCCAAAGTGGTAGATGTCGTGCGCTTTACGCACTAAGTGAGAGATGTGAGGATGGTTGCTATGGATGAATTGTTTGCTATCATTGTGACATGCACACCCCACCCCCGTATTCTTACACTATTTACTATTGGCACCTTGGAGTATTGTACGGTATGTGGTACTAACTCTTTGGTTGCAGGTCCAGGTTCAGGTATGGTTTAGTATACCTGTTATTATTCTGTTTAGATGCTTATCGCTCATACCAGGCTTTATGTCTGACCCAGAGTTTTATGTCTCTTCTTATTACTCTGGGTGCTCACACGAGCAGACTAGAGACAGGTTAGCTGATGATGCACGGGTAGATGATCCGGAGACGAGCAGGAGGCTTCCACGTACTATGTACATAATATTCTCCCTGTGTTATTGAAGATCACTGCTTGGGCATTGTTGGTGTATCTTCTACTTCAGCTTTCTTTTGTTTAGAGACAGTAAATTTGGAAAATTGTAATAAGCTGTATATGGATTTCCGCTGCTCTGATGATTGACGTTGATTTTAGTTATCAGCTTATGCACTGTCTCGCCTGTTTTATGTCAAGTATGTTATTATTATATTTTATCCCATGCGCTGTGAGACATTCTACAGGTTCCTTGATTAGTTCATTCCCTTCTTTCCTTTCTTTTGGCGACCGTCTTGTGCTAGTCGGGCATGTGTACAGCGCACTTTTGGAGGAAATGCAGGCTGGTGCGAGGCGGGCCGTCACACTTGGTATCAGAGCTCTAGGTTGCGTAGTTAACCTAGGGAAGTTATCAGGGAGAGATAATATACGTATACGAGAGAGCGTATTTGTGATTACTTTGGTTTTTAAAAGCTATATACATATACTATTAGTAGTATAAGAATGAAGTTGTACTGCACTAGCACCACTATGGAATCGTTAATCGTTTCCTTTTTCAGATTGACGATGAGCCGAGATACTAGAGGTGCTGGTAGGGGAGCCAATAATGGGAATGCTGCTGACATGAGGACAATGTTTACTGACCTCATGAGAGAGATGCTTAGAGATGTTCAGAGGGCAGCTCCCAATGGCGGAAATGGTGGTGGTCCAATAGTGCAGGCGCCAAGAGTCGACTTCGCCAAGCTGAATAAGGATTATACTAGCCTTGGTGGGAAGCCGTTCCACGGAACGGAGTCGGCTACAGATGTTCAAGATTGGTTGGATAGTTGCGAACGTATCTTCGAGGATTTGGGTATCGAGGATGCGATGAAGAGAAAGCTAGCGTCCCGTCAGCTGCAAGGGCGGGCAATGAATTGGTGGAATGCTATAAAAGCAGCTACTCCCGAAGACCAGATTACTTGGGTTCAGTTCAAGGCTCGCTTTAGCGAGAAGTTCATTCCAGCGGCCCAGAAGTCAGTGTTGTTCAAGAGGTTCTTGGAACTCAAGCAGAATGGAAGGGCAGTTTCTGATTATATTGCTGAATTCGACACTTTGTCCAAGTGTGGGTTATCTCTTATTGATACTGCCGAGAAGAAGAATGAGAAATTCATAACTGGGTTAGATCAGTACTTAGGGGAAAGGCTTATTAACCACATCGATGAGACGTTTGAGTCGATTGTGGGGAAAGCATTAAGATCAGAGAGTCTCTACCCTAAGCCGAAGACCGAGGTTGCATCTGCAGAGGAGCCAAAGCCACAAGTAAGTGGTGGAGGCAAGGGTGGTTCCCAGAATAAAAGAAAACAGAACCAGACTAAGGACGGCCAGAAGAAAAAGAATAAGCAAGATGTGGAGTGCTTCAGCTGTGGTAAGAAGGGCCATTATGCTAGTAATTGTCGGGCCAAGCCAGCGGATAGGAAGTGCTTCAATTGTGGCCAATTGGGACATCACAAGGACAAGTGTCCACAGCCCCCTAAAGAAAAGCAAATGGTGAAAGCATATGCTCTTAATGCTATTCCTTCTTCGTCGAATGCCCCAACTGCGGCGGAGAAGGGAAAGAATGTCGTCATTCAAGGTATGCTTTCTGTTTATGATGTTCCTGTTAGAGTTTTGTTTGATACCGGAGCTTCCAGTTCTTTCGTATCTAGTGACCTGGTAGATAGGTTGGGATTGGAGCCCGAGATTGTTGATAGACCTTTAGTAGTGACGAACCCGATTGGTGGTTCGACTAGCCTTAGCATGATTTGTCGCAATGTGGTCTTATCGAGTCATGGATGCATGTTTGTTTGTGATTGCTTTGTTTTGGGCTTTACTGGGTTTGGCATTATTTTGGGAGTAGATTGGCTCCAAAGATACGGGGTGGTGGTTGACTGTGAGGGCTTGTTGGTGACAGCTAGAGCGGATGATGGGCGGAGGATAGTGTTTGGTGGTCTACCCAGTGAGGGGGTATTGGCTAGTTTTCTAAACTCCCTCGACATTCCGCATAGTGAGTTGTCAGGTTTGCCCGTGGTTAGCCAGTATCCGGATGTTTTCGAAGAAGTGACCGGACCCCCACCACGCCGAGAGATTGAGTTTCGTATTGATTTGGTAAAGGATGCCAGACCTATAGTGATGCCACTTCGTCGTATGGCACCAAGGGAGCAGCGAGAGCTCGAGGTGCAAGTCAGCGATCTTTTGAAGAAGGGATTTATCAGAAGGAGTGTTTCTGAATGGGGAGCACCAGTTGTGTTTGCTACCAAGGCGGATGGTTCCCTTCGTTTGTGTGTAGACTACCGCGAGTTGAATAAAGTGACGAGGAAGAACAAGTATCCTCTACCGCGGATAGATGATTTGTTCGATCAGTTGAGTGGCGCGAGAGTATTTTCTCAGTTGGATCTCGCGACAGGTTTTCATCAGCTTAGAGTGGAAGCTGAGAGTATAGCTAAAACGGCATTTCGGACGCCGTCTGGGTTTTATGAGTGGTTGGTCATGCCATTCGGGCTGACCAATGCCCCAGCATATTTTGTGGATCTTATGAATAGGGTATTCAGAGATCAGTTGAATAAGTTTGTCCTTGTGTTCGTTGATGATATTTTGGTCTATTCGAGGACAGAGGAAGAACACAAGGAACATTTAAGAGTAGCGATGGAGGTGTTGAGAAAACACCAATTGAAAGCAAAGTTTTCTAAGTGCCACTTCTGGAAGAGGGAAGTGAGGTTCTTGGGCCATGTTGTATCAGAAAATGGGATTGCCGTGGACCCGGCAAAGGTGGCTACGGTACAGGATTGGCCTATGCCCAAGAATGCGACAGATGTAAGAAGTTTCTTGGGGTTAGCGGGATATTATCGTAAGTTTATCCAAGGTTTCTCCAAGATAGCAGCACCATTGACCCAGTTGACCAAGAAGAATCAAGCTTTTGTCTGGGATGAAAGGTGCGAGGATGCATTTAAAAGTCTAAAGGACAAGTTGACAAGCGCCCCAGTGTTAGTCATTCCTAAAGGGGATGAAGAGATGACGGTATACACGGATGCCTGTGGTACCGGACTGGGTGCTGTATTGATGCAAGGCGGTAGGGTTGTAGCTTATGCAAGTCGGCAATTGAAACCGCACGAGAGAAGATACCCTACCCATGATTTAGAATTGGCAGCAATTGTGTTCGCATTAAAGATGTGGAGACACTATCTCTTGGGAGAAAGATTTGAGTTGTTTACAGATCATAAGTCGTTAAAGTATCTATTCTCCCAGAAGGATTTAAATCTCCGTCAGCAGAGATGGTTAGAGTTCTTGGCTTCCTATGACTTTGACATCGCATACACACCAGGAAAGGGTAATGCGGTGGCCGATGCATTGAGTAGAAGACATGCCAGCTTAGGGGCTATGTTCCTTGAAAGGAAGCAACTGGAGTTTATCGCGGGGTTTGATTTCAGACCAAAGTGCGAATTGGATCCAGAAATATTAGCAAGTTTGACGATCAGACCCACTTTGATTGAGCGGATCGGCTCTAGTCAGAGGGACGATCCTAACCTATTGGAAATCATCTCCAAGTTAGAGATGGATATCGATGAGGAGATGAACAAGTATGGGCTTGATCGAGAAGGATGGCTTAGAAAGAATGGAAAGCTTGTTGTACCCAATGTCAATGGATTGAGGGATGAAGTGCTTAGAGAATGTCATCACTCAAAGCTGACTATACACCCCGGTGGTAATAAGATGTATCGGGATATGAAGCAGACTTACTACTGGGAAGGGATGAAAAGAGACGTTGGGAAATTTATATCCAAATGCATGAATTGCCAGTTAGTTAAAGCCGAGCAAAAGAAGCCTAGTGGATTGTTACAGCCATTGGAAATTCCTGAATGGAAATGGGAGCAAGTCTCGATGGATTTCATCGATGGTTTACCAAGGACTAGATCGGGATATGACAGCATTTGGGTAATTGTAGATCGACTGACTAAAAGTGCAAGGTTTATACCAGTCAAATCGACCAGAACGGCAACTAAGTTAGCAGAATTGTATATGAAGTGGGTAGTGAGATTTCATGGAGTACCTAAAGGCATTGTGAGCGACCGAGACCCGTTGTTCACTAGTGGGTTTTGGAAGAGCTTACAAGAGGCTCTAGGATCAGAGTTACATCTTAGTACCGCATATCATCCTCAGACCGACGGTCAGACGGAGAGGGTGAATCGTATTTTGGAAGACCTCTTGAGAGCATGTGTATTGGATTTTGGTGGATCATGGGACGACCATTTGCATCTAGTAGAGTTTGCATATAATAATAGCTACCAATCCAGTATCGGTATGGCTCCGTTTGAAGCTTTGTACGGAAGACCGTGCAACTCACCATCATGTTGGATAGAGACTGGCGAGAAGTTTGTGCTTGGACCAGATGTGGTGAGAGAGACCTCAGATAAGATCAAGACCATTCAGCAACGAATGAAAGCTGCTCAAGATAGGCAGAAGAGCTATGCTGATAAGAGGAGAAGAAACTTGAAATTCTCCGTTGGCGACTTGGTGTTCGTCAAGATTTCTCCGTTGAAGAGCGTAATACGATTTGGCAGGAAAGGCAAGTTGGCACCAAGATTCGTTGGCCCATTCCCTGTTCTTGAACTAGTCGGGAATTTGGCATATAGGATTGACTTACCAGAGAAGATGGCGGAAGTTCATAACGTATTTCATGTTTCCCAACTAAGGAAGTTCGTTCACGACTCAGATATGACTATTTCACCTGATCAGTTAGAGGACTTCGAAGTAGAACCCGAGGCGGTTGGGAACCGCAAGCCGGTCCGTATTGTCGAGTACGACATGAAGCAACTTCGAAGGAAGGCGGTGAAACTAGTCAAGGTACAGTGGAGCGAGGACGAGAGTGATTGTACTTGGGAGACAGAGGAGGACATTAGGAAGACACACCCAGAACTCTTTGCCTGGTAAGATTTTGACTTCGATTTAGTTTTCCGCATGCTAGGATAGGCTTATTTGCTTGTTTTGCATGTTTGATTGTTGTATGTGGTTGTTGGGCATGCAGGATCCTTTGTATGTTTTGGGTTAAGGAATTTCGGGGGCGAAATTTCTTAAGGGGGGGAGAGTGTAACGACCCGCATTCTACGCATCATAGAATCGTAGAATATTTATTTCTGTCACATACGAAGTCGTATGGTCATGTAACTTTGGGAGACGACTATTGGGGTCATTTCCCATGTTCATGATTTTTCCCGATTTTTAAATGACCATTTTACCCCTAGTTGGCACTGTTTTGGCCATAACTTTTGACTGGATAGGAGTTTTGACCTGAAACCACTTCCATTGGCTTCGGATGATGGTTTCTCTTTCCGTAGAGTGGTCACATTAGCCAAACGGACTTACCGTTTGGGAGATATGGCTGAAACAAGTCTCAGATGGTTATAGACAGCTTAATTGGGCTTAACCGGGTGATTAGCAGCTAGGCCCAAGGGGAATTTCGGGTTTAGAGGTTTAGGAGGTCTGATTAGGGTTAGGTTATCACTTTCATTTCAGTTTTGAGCCGCCACAAACCTCCTTGAGACCTTAGTAATGGCTTCCTACATCTAAAACACCCCAAATCACTCTCTAATTGAAGATTAGGCTTAGCAACACCAAATTAAGGAGAAAAAGCACCAAAGCAAGGTTAGAGCCGCTGTTAGACATCAGTATTCGCCCCAAATCAGAGGAGTTTCAGTTCTGAGAATTTCATTTGTGGCCAAGGTGAGTGATAGCATCATTTTGACACTAATTACAGTTAGTTAAGGGTAATTAGTGAAGATTAGCGAATTTATACGTAAATAAATTCTGGAAAAATTCTTAAAATTCTAAAACAATGTTTTAAGGCTCTGTTAGAAATTTGGGTTAATTTCGATGTGTTTTGCTAATCGTATGCTTAAACATGATTAAGAGGGATTATAGGCAAATGTGAGGTTTTAGCCACTTTTTGATCCATTTTGGTTCATTTGATTTGTTGTTTGCTGTTTGTGGTTGCTATTACATGTTGCTATGACTATGTGGCATGTTTCATGATTGATTAGAATAGTTAAATTGCTCGAAAACGTCGTCGAATGGCGTAGAAAGCTTGCTGGAAAATTGCAGAAGTGTGCAGGTTCCGAACCGGTTCGGATCGGAGAAAGGGGGTCGGATCGGATTTGTGAACTGACCAAGGGGATTCGAACTGGAGTGGAACTTGTCGCTGGAGAAGACTTGGCAAAAAGGAAGGCTGTTCACTTAGAGTTGGGGTGGACAAGGGGATCGGATCGGAGTAAGCTAGGGAGCGGAGCGGATCGGATCGGAAGAGTGATTGGAGGCCAGATCGGATCGACATGGAGATGCAGGGCTCGGATCGGAAGCAAACACTCGGGAGAAGCAAGAAGGGAAGCCACGCGGATCAGATGGTAAGGAGGGATCGGATCGGAATACGTGAAGAAATAAGTTAGGGATTGGAGCGCTGGAGGGAAGGACACCCGACCCGACCTGGAGGAGGACCCCGACCCGACCCGGAGCGAAGTGACCGAACCGAACCAAGCATGGGTGACCGAACCGAACCGAGCATGGGTGACTGAACCGAACCAAATTCTAGAGCTGTTAATGCACGACAACTTTTCTGAAGACCCACTCCAATTCAACCAAACCCGAGATGCAAAGGAAGTCCAAATGAGAAGTTAGAGCTTAAGATTCAGATGGGAATCAACGAGTTCACTTCAGGATTGGGCTTTGCTGCGGGACGCGTGCTAAGGAGTTATCGACGTCTGTAGCTTTGGACCACTATGGTAGGAGGTACGAAGGCGGATTCAGGGCCATTATGGCATCGGTAGAACCAAGGGCTACGACCAATGAAGTGGGTCATTGAAATGTTTGGTCATGACTCCAAGTGTTTGGCTTGGTCATAGCAGGGTTTCTACAAGTCGGGATTCGTCGTTACCTCAGTTTGTCTAGTGTTCCAAAGTGGTAGATGTCGTGCGCTTTACGCACTAAGTGAGAGATGTGAGGATGGTTGCTATGGATGAATTGTTTGCTATCATTGTGACATGCACACCCCACCCCCGTATTCTTACACTATTTACTATTGGCACCTTGGAGTATTGTACGGTATGTGGTACTAACTCTTTGGTTGCAGGTCCAGGTTCAGGTATGGTTTAGTATACCTGTTATTATTCTGTTTAGATGCTTATCGCTCATACCAGGCTTTATGTCTGACCCAGAGTTTTATGTCTCTTCTTATTACTCTGGGTGCTCACACGAGCAGACTAGAGACAGGTTAGCTGGTGATGCACGGGTAGATGATCCGGAGACGAGCAGGAGGCTTCCACGTACTATGTACATAATATTCTCCCTGTGTTATTGAAGATCACTGCTTGGGCATTGTTGGTGTATCTTCTACTTCAGCTTTCTTTTGTTTAGAGACAGTAAATTTGGAAAATTGTAATAAGCTGTATATGGATTTCCGCTGCTCTGATGATTGATGTTGATTTTAGTTATCAGCTTATGCACTGTCTCGCCTGTTTTATGTCAAGTATGTTATTATTATATTTTATCCCATGCGCTGTGAGACATTCTACAGGTTCCTTGATTAGTTCATTCCCTTCTTTCCTTTCTTTTGGCGACCGTCTTGTGCTAGTCGGGCATGTGTACAGCGCACTTTTGGAGGAAATGCAGGCTGGTGCGAGGCGGGCCGTCACACAGATTTTTTCAAGCATGCAAATGTTTCCTGTTTTAACATTTCAGTTTAAGACAAGCATTGGTCCAGAGGTGAATTTCAAAAAAAAAAAAGGGGGCAGAAAATCGGTTTGATATGTTTGGATTCAATCAAACAAATCATACAAGGCAATATATTCAAATTCATTCCAGAAGTAATTCAATGGCCACGCATTCATTTAATTAAGGAGCTATCCAAGGAATTTCATATTCAAGCCGAGGAGACAAAAAATAAATTGAAAATCATATTAAATCAAGGCCAAGTATTTCCAGTATTGACATGCTCAATCAAGCCGAGCAAATCCTTTTTTATTTTTCAAAATGGATCATTCTTTTTATCATTCAATCACACAAGAAAATTCATTTCAATTCAAAGCCGTGACTATCCAAAAGAGGAAACCATGGCAGCAGAAATCACGCAAAGTATTTTAAGCCAAGGAAATTCAGCTTAAATCAAGGGAATCAAAAAGAAGAAACTGCAAAAAATCAGGGACGATCAGACCGAGCCATTAATTTGAAATCAGAGTTTAGGGTTTTCGAATATACCCTATATTTATCCACACCAATTCATCACAGGCTTTTTATCGAAAATAAACAACAAAATCGAGAGCAATCAGAGAAACAAAATTCGAATAACTCACAATTTTCACAAGAGTTTCGATCGCCTGAAAGCCCCAAATCATTGAGCAAAAACGCATCATAAAGCCACAACAAATCAAAGGGACAGAGATTCATTTTCCACGGAGCAAGCGATTTGATTTGGGGAAGAAACCTTAGCAGCCATATTTTTTTCCCAGAAGCAAAGAGAACGGGCTGAACTAATTTGAAAAGGGCCGGCCAAGTGTTCAAATGAAAAGGGGATGACCCCTTAGTTATATTCTAGGGTTTTTCTATTTTATTTTTTTGTTTTCTTTATTTTGTATTGTTTTTATTTTCATCTGTATACAATTCTGAACAGTTTTACTAGAAGTCTGTAAAATTCTAGAGTTCCAGTCAGGGTGTTGACTGGCAGTCCACTAGAGTCTGTAAATTCTAGGGTTGCGTGTTACAGGGTTTGCAATTCGGGAAATCTGATCGAGGGGATATCAGTCAGTCTAGGGTTTTGAGCGTACAGTTAGGACAGGAGCAGGCGCTGCGAGTGTACATGGTCTTGTATGCGGGATCTGTTTATAACGTCTAGTAGAAACCCTAGGAATGCAGCAGTAGGCAGGGTTTTGCCGAAGCTGGGTATATCTGTGTGTGATTTATTTTCTGCACTTTTATTTCTGCTGCATTCTGTGATCTTTTTATTATTTTAATACCCTGTCAGTTTTTCATTTCAGTTTAAAAACTGTGATAAACCCTATTCACCCCCCCTCTAGGGTTAATCTAGATCCAACAATTGGTATCAGAGCAAGGTTTTCGGTTAACTCTAGAGCAATGGTGATTCCTAGTTATCAGTCCATAGAGAGTCAGTCCAATCACATTCCAAATATTTTTGATGGTACAAATTTTTTAAACTGGAAATCCAAAATGGAATTTTATTTAAAATCTGTTAATATTAAATGTTGGAATGTTGTTATCCATTGATTTGATAGTGTAGATATTACTTTCAATACCCATGCTATGAAAATTATATTTGATTATCTTAGTACTGAACAGTTTAATCTTATCTGCCATTGTTTATCTGCACAGGAAATCTGGGATACTCTCAATACGAAGTATGGAAAATCTGACAACGGGAGCTCAAAACCCGAGAAAGTCAACTCAAATTCAGAACTCTGTTTAACAGGATTTACAAATGAAAATTCAGAAGGATCAGATGATGGAGAATCAACAGATGCTGAAGTTGAATATTTCTCATACGAAGATTTGGTTTATATGTGTGTTGATTTAACTAAATCTGTTGATAAACTCAAATCTAAAAACAAATCTATGAAATCTAGGAATACTGAGTTGACTAGCAAAATTGATGATTTGTAATCACAGCTTGAATATTTTTAAAATTCTTCAAATTCAAATTGCAAAAATTGTTTAAATTTGAAAACCAATCTTGTTCATCTCAATAAAAATATTCAAAAGTTTGAAAAGGAAATTCTGATCTTAAAAGAAAACAAGATTGAGTTATCAAATTTGAACAATCTTCTACTAAAGGAATTTGAAGTTTTTAAGACTGATATAAGTTCCAAATTTGAGATTGCTGAAAATGAAAATTTGGTGAGAAGTTATTTGATTTTGAAAGAACTTGAAAATGAGATTGAAAAATCCAAGATTTTTGAGTCTGAAAAACAAAAACGATTTGAACTTGAAATCTCGGAATCTCAAGCCAAAATTAGATTGCTTGAAAATGAGAATTTGGTTTTAAAACAGACCAATGCTGAACAGATGATCGCTATAAATAATTGCTCAAATTTATTAAAAGAAAATGGCGATCTAAAATCCAAAATTCAACGATTGGAATCAACATTGGATAAATTTTCTAATGGGGAAAAATCGTTGAATATGCTGTTACAAAACCAAGTTTCTAGTGGAAATAAATCTGGTCTTGGCTTCGGGAAAAATGATGTTTCTAGAAAACAAAATTCAAATGACTTGAACAATCCCACAAACCGCTTTGGAAATAATTGTTTTGATAATTTTAACTTTGATCATTTCAAAGGTTATTTGAATCAAAATTGTGATGAGAAATCGTTTTATAATAAACCATTTAAACATTCTTGGATCCCAAAAAAATAAAACGGGCTTCGTCAAGTTCAAACAGGTTTGGGTTCCTAAGGGTATGAAAGTTAATTCTAATGGTTTGTTATATAAACAGATTTGGGTACCAAAAGATGTGAACAAAACTGTGAGTGGTTTTACTACTTTTGTTAAACCACTCAATCCCCTCAACTGTTAGGTACCAAAGGATGGCTGAGGAATTACTGTGCTGAAAAGAGTTTGAATTCAAGTTGTTCTATATTTCTGTATCCTTTACAGTTCCCTGGCCAAGGTTTGTTGAGTTAGAGATTCTGGGTTACACTGATCTCAGGTATGATCTCTGAACTCATCTTTGTGAATATCTTTTTAATTTTCTTGTTTATTTCTTCTTCTATCTCCTTCTGTCTCTTCTGTTTATTTTATTTTTATTTTTTGGTTTAACTTGTCACTGCCATATATCCTTTCTCTTGGGATTCCTTAACGTCCAGTTGCAGAACTCGTGGCTGTCTGGAAATTTTCTTTACTGAAAGTATGATATTGTTAATCTTTTCCAGATCTTAAATTTAAACTTGTATATATCTGCAATTTTTTTTGAAGCTCACCTTCTGTTTTCTGAATTCCTAACAGTGTTAACATATTCTTCTTATATCTTGAACACTGTTAATATGAATTCTATTTTTTTTAGATCTGAAATATTATTGAAATATCACACATCTCTGCTATTCTGAGTTTCTTCTAATTCAGTTTGGAACGGACTTGAAAATTTACTCATTATAGCACTCTATTATTTGTCAGTTGTGATAATTTCAGGATTGTTCAGATTGATTTGAATATTTTTTATTCATCTTGAATCAGTGATACATCTAGAAATCCATCTTTTATTCATGATCATTTTTTTTGAAAATTATTTGTTTGAAATCATTTGAAATCCCTGATATTTTGAATATCACACACCTCCTAAAATTGAAATTATCAATCTTGTGTGATTGATTCATTATATCACAAAACTTGACATTGATTCAAGTGATTTCAAATAAATTATTTATTTATGGATCATGAATATCTCTTAATTATTTGATGTAAATGATCTGAAATTATTCTTAGAAATCTTGTGAAAAATTCCTTTGAAAATCTGGTCTTGAAATTCGCTCTTATTTCATGATTATCTGATTTAATTATTTGTTTGTTTAAAATCATTTGAAATTATTGATTTATTTAATCTCACACATATCTCAAATCAAAAATTTATAATCTGGTGTGATTGATTCATTAAATTTTGATATTTTCATATTACTCAAATGATTTCAAGTAAACAGTAATTTAATCATTAGATCATGAATTATCATATGTGGCCATCATCTTGACAAGTATGATTTGAAACTATGTTCTGTGTTGCTCTGATATTGTTTTGAAAAATGTTTGTTCTGGAATCACATGCTTGCTTCTCTGATACATGTGCATAATCTATTATCTCGTCTGTTTGGGCTTGGTACTTATTAACTCTTTTGTCTATGACATTCTTGTTCAGTATCATGTTAAAATTCCTTGTAAATAGAAAACATTTGGTATCAAAACTGGTATAAGTTTACAAAATAATAGGGAATTCTTGCTCTATGATCTAGTGGCGAAGTAGTGACTCTTATCCCTACATGTCCGTGGGTGGTTGTCCATGTCGAGAGGCAGGACGTGAAATCAGTCTCTGAGGTACCTTTGTTTCCCACCAGGGTGTCATTAAAATCCTCGAGAAAGCGAGAACAAGTGGTATCAGAAGTGCCTTATATTTGTCTCACCCATCTGTACTTAGATTCAAATCTTCACCATGTATAAATTCACACACTCTTTTGGTCTTGTACACATTTTGCCCTCTTGTCATGTATAGATCAGCATATTCCTCTTGTATTTGATTTTCAATTTTAGAATTATTTATTAATTATTCATTCAGAAATTGAAATCAATATCCAAATTGTTCTGTATATATAATTCATCAAAATATATCAGAATTTGAAATTGTGATGAATTATGACTGCAATATATTTCACAACAAGAGGAGATTTTATCTGGATTTTCATGATGGTTGAATATTTATTATAATATCTTTGAACTGGCAATTATTTCACGACCATCCTCATTATCTATCATCATTCTGCCATCCATGATAAAAAATTTAAAATGTAGAGAGTTTAATATCTTTTTAAATCATCTTGAATAAACAGTGAAAATATTTGTGATGGAATTGTGGTTATGTTATTTTTCAGAATTAGTGTCAATTGAAAATTTTCAATAATCCCGGTACAGTTGGTCATATTTCATAATATAATTAATTTAGAAATTTATTTCACAGTCCATTTCTGTATCTATCACATTTCTATCATTCATATTGGTTGTATATACTGGGGAGTTTTTTTTTATTTAAAGCTGAAAATGATAAAAATATATAATTGACACATAAGCGTGTCTCTAACCTCATTTAAAAATCCAAGCTCTGGTTATACATGGTTATGAGACAACTTATAATTTAAGCTGTGACTTACCTCATTTAAAAATCCAAGCTCTGGTTATGCGTGGTCAGGGTGCTCTTAAATCAAAAGAAAAAGAAAAGAAAATATTTTGCAATAAATAATTTTTTTTTGAAATTCTCCTTGGTGTATAATAACCAGCCTATCAATCCACTTTCTAATCTGTGAAATGTGTTGAAATTTTATGACGTATTATGACTTGTTGAGTGATAGGTATTGGGATTTGAGATTATTCGATTTTCTCACTTAAGTTGAATTATTGATTATAGTCCAAATCCATCACTGTTTTTGTGCTTTATTTTTATAAAAATCCTTTGAAAATAATTGGAAATGAATTGTTTTTTTAAAACTATCTCCATTTTATATAAAATTCATCGTATATCCGTCATTTTCTACAATGTGAAATATGCCACCTGTTCTTAGAATATTATGATTTTTGTTTGACTGATTGAAATTTATGATGACAGTTCTTCCTCTTAAGCTGATATTGTATTTGTTAGTCATTTTTTCATCTATATTTTAAATTCTGTATCCTTTTGATGATAACAAAAGGGGGAGAATGGGTTGAGATTTTGATTTATGAGTGAATATTTTATAAATTTTTTTTTTAAATTTATGATTATTCATATCATTCATTTCACTCATGCACAGTTATAGGGGGAGTTGTCTGTTGTAGGGGGAGTTGATAAATAGGGGGAGTTCAATTTTTACTGTCAAACACATTTATTGTATACAAAATCTTTTATTTGTTTGTCATCATCAAAAGGGGGAGATTGTTGTATATAACGTTGTTGTATACACAATTATATGATTTTTGTTTGATGATAACAACCAAATAAATATTATTTTAAATGTGTTTGAAATCATACTGTTAAATATATACATCGCTGACTGAAATATAGTATTTATATGGAATACGGCAATACAGACATTGATATATTCATACTGTATTCTATTTAAATTGAATATTATATTTCAAACATTCAAACAGTACAAACTATATGACTCCACTATTTGTACACATTCACAGATATTTTAACATGAGATTGTACTTGTGTAAATAAACTAAATACGATAGACAAGTTTGTTTGACAACAATAAAATGATATTTTATTTCAAACAAACTTGTTTACAAACATCAGTACAATTCTGTTGTTACACAGCTCCTCACTATAATACTGTCTATACATCTCATATTCATATTCAATCACTTATACATTTACATTCACTGACACTGTCTCTCATTCTTCAGTCTTCACAGCACTTCACTGTTAGTCCAGTCATCACCTGCTTACCTGTCAGATGAAACACACACACACAGTATACTGCAATAGAAATAAAACTGAACACATGCAAATATAAATTTTATTTTTAAAATTCTATTTGCCTCAGTTTTCTGGTGTGTTTCTCATCCTTTTTCCTGACTTGATCTGATATGTTAATATAGCATGCGCACGATATATGTATACACATACATGTGTATGTATATACACATACTGTAGTGCAGGGACAAGAAAATCAGACCGATGACTGCATATACACACGTGTATAAATATACACGTGTGCACTGCCTCGCCAATCAGTGAGCAGCCAAGGAGAAGCTTCGTGGACCAACTCAACTCGTCTATACTCAGCAAACATTCAAAACAATTGTGAAACCAGAACAAGACAGATCAGCACAAACAATTTGAGAAAAGGTGCAAACAACACAGAAATCAAAGCTGTTTTCAAGTATGTCCAGAACTATGCAGGCAAGTCTGTACTAGTGGTTTTTCAGCATGTTCAAGACAAAGCAGATCAGTGTACATGGTGTAAACATTAAAGATGGCCGAGCAGTTCATATTCATGGAGAAAATTTAGTCAGCATGGCAAAATGGAAGCAATATGGAACAAAGCAGCTAAATAGCAAAATGAATGGCAAAGTTAAAGAATGTGTACACAGCAAATAAGAGGTCAAGTATCACATGTCAGCAAGTGTATACCAAATGGAAGAACAATGAAGACATTCAGCATGGTTACATATTTCAAGTTCACTGTTTTAAGCATGCAGTTTCAACACACAAATGGCCGATCACTAATGCAAACAATACTGGTGAATTGGGATGGTAAGAAAACTACAAGTGTTCAGCAATGCAAACAGTAGTATGAAAAGGCTCATATCAGCATGGAACATCAACATAGATCAAGACAAGTTAAACATGTTTCAAGTAAACTGGTGCAACATGTTTCAAGTTCATATACATACACAAAATATAAAGAAGAGCAGCAACAGCAAAATTTGCAAATGTATATGTCAAATATGGATCATGGCAAGGTATGATGTTTCATTATGTAATGTTTTGATCAAAACAGTTTTCAAGCCTGCATAGTGTACAAATCAAGAGTGCAAGTGGTCGAGGCATAATTCCAGGTTTCACAGTGGTCAAGCATGGTGGAGTCAACATTTGTTTTCAAAGTGCACAGTGAATGTTCCTACACCGAGTGATTCAACAGTGAAAAACAAACCAGCAATGTAAGTGTACAAAGTCAAACATGGTCGAGCACAAGCTAATCAGTATAAACATGGCAGAGCAAATATAGGAAACAGTGATGAACTCAATGGCACAGTGGATATTAAAATGGTACACAAACATGCTTGCATGAAGTTCAAGCCAGAAAGCAGATATTGTTTTCACAAAACATGAAAACAAATATGTTTCCAGTTTTACTGAATTCAATCAGTGAAAAATCAGCTGTGTTATTTTAGAGAAACAAACAAATATGTTTTCAAAATAATTTCTCTAAATGATCAACTCAAAATCAGGGTTCTTGTTTGGAAACAATTTTTTTTTCAGCAAGTTTTTTTTTTTTTAAAAAAAGGGGGAATTTCGAATGCAAGAAAACAGATACAGATTTTTTCAAGCATGCAAATGTTTCCTGTTTTAACATTTCAGTTTATGACAAGCATTGGTCCAGAGGTGAATTTCAAAAAAAAAAAAAAAAAAGAAAGGGCAGAAAATCGGTTTGATATGTTTGGATTCAATCAAACAAATCATACAAGGCAACATATTCAAATTCATTCCAGAAGTAATTCAATGTCCACGCATTCATTTAATTAAGGAGCTATCTGTTGATACCGAAAATTGGTATAACAACCAAAGAGGTGTTTCTGAACACGTTACCTAATCGGAGGCGAGATGCTTAGAAAGCACGTCACCTTTTCAGAGGCGGGGCGTTAGAAAACCACTAGAGTTGTGTGAGGCCATATCTAACATTCAAAAGCATCAAAATACCAAAATAAAGAAAGAAGACAAGAATTTTATAGTGGTTCGACTCTTATTTGAGCCTACGTCCACTTTGAAGATTGGATTTCATTAGTAGCCACAAGATTACAATATTTGCTCCATTATGTATTCATACAAGTTTCTTTAACATGCATTTGTGCTTACAACCAATTGAAAGAACGGATGAAAGCTTGAAGTATTTTATGCTAATCCCTCCATGAAAGCCATAGATGAAAGCTCCTTAGATGACCAAGAAGAGATGAAGAAGTGCATAGAATGCTTATGCTTGTTCCTCCATGAAAGCTATGCTCCACATGCTCCAAAGCTCCATAGATTTGATAGAGAAGAGATGTAGAAATGCTTGGAGAAATCCCGAAAGCAATTGGACAGCACCTCCTCGTTGTTCCAGAAAAGTCCCCCAAAATTATGGAGGTAGGGTCCTATTTATAGGCGGAGAAATGGCTGAAATCTTGTATGCAGGGGTCTGGTCGGTTTTTTCGGTGTTTACGAAAATGCCACTGCCAGTTGTCACCAGTTGTTTCCAGCTGTCATGCCCTCACAGGTCGTTTCTAGCGCTTTGGCTGACCAGGAGCTTCCGCCAGAAGAAAGGACGACCAGGAGGCTAGAATGCGGAGCGGACCGACCAATGAATACCCTCCAGAATTGTGCGACCAGGATTGAGAACACATCGGAATTGGTTCCCTCAAACATGGGATCGGTCTCCAGAGAAGGACGATCAGCAGCCCTTTGTATTTGTAGCAATCAGAGACTAGCGGGCGACCAAGTTTGGAACAACCAGCTTTCTTTAGCTTTTGGGACGATCGGGTCAGCGCATAGAAGAGAGCGACCAGGAGTTTCTACCCTCAGGAACAATCAGAATCCTTAGGACGATCAAGGTTCTTCTACTCTTTGGAGCGACCAGATTTCTTTGGCTTTTGGGGCGACCAGCTTTAGGACGACCAGGAATCTTGCGCTACGACCGTTCCCTTTTAATAACGGCAGGACCGATCCCTTCTTCAAAACGATTAAAACCGACCCATACTCACTTGGATCGATCAGATGGATAACATTTTCCCCCTCGAAGTTTCATAGTTTTTACGAAAACTGTGGGCTTCGAAATATTAGTGGATCGATCTGCTTCCATTACGGGTCGGTCTTGGATGCAGTTTTCATGGGCCGGTTCTGGAATTAGCTTGGGGGGTCGGTCTTTTCTCCAGTTTTGGAACGCACGAAAAAGCCAAATTCTGGAAGACGAAGAGACAATTCTAAAAATCTGGAGAGACCGAATTAAACCTATATAATTAATTCATCCCGTCATTTCCTTCCCCATTCCTTTTTGGTCAAAATCCTCATCAATGGTGGCTTTCCATTTTTTAAAAAACAAATTGCTCGATCTTTAGCCTATTTCCCTGCCGATTCAAGCTGCTGCCAACCCGAACTGTTCTTCCAAATCCCAGGTACGTTGCTTGCATTCCAACGTTGACTTTGAGTTTGGAGTAGAGTGAGTTTGAGGAAGAAGCCACAATAATTCTTTGTAAACCTTCGTTGTTGACATCATTAACCATTTGAGTGCGGTCTTAACCGAGTCACCCTAATGGAATAGGGGAGTGATGATTTCAAAATGAGCAATTTCTATGTCATTTTTGCAGCGGTCACGACTTGCTTGTGCAAATGCTTGACTAACTGATGTGTATGAAATCGTTTTGTGATGCATGCTTTGGTTTCCCTTCTAGAAGCATCTCTTTGTATCATTATTTTTGATGTTTTTACTGTGCATTTACAACGAAAATTCAATTTTCCTTTCCTTCGCGCGACCAGACTGGTCGTTTTTAGAACAGTGGTGTGGTCGGTTTTTAGATGAGCCGATCCTCTTTTGACCGACCAGAACAGGCTGTTTTTAGTTTTACCCGATATGAACGATCCAGATGGGTCTGTATCTTGACCGACCAAGGTATGATTGTTTTCAGACTAATCATAAAACGACCAGCTTTGGGATGTTTTTACCGATCCAGAAGAGGCTAATTTTACGAGATTAGGTTTTGACTGGCTGGAAACGACCAGGTACTCTGTCAGTCTTGAGCGACCGGGGCTCGATTGGCTTGAAGCGACCAGGTGCTCTATCAGCTTAGAGCGACCGGAGCTTGACTGGCTTGGAGTGATCAGACGCTTTGCCAGTTTTTGACTTTTAAAGCGATCAGCCTTAGATAACTTTCAGGCCGACCATTCTTGTTTGACCGATCATGACCGATCAATTTATTTCACAACACTTGCTTGAATTTGATTGTTGACCAAAAAATTTGTGAAATTTCTGTGCAGGATGACAGGTAAGCATAGTATGGCAGAAAACCCCCAGCAGGAGGATAGTGGTTCTAAAAGACAGCGCAGAGCTGGTAAATCTCCTGCGCCTGAAGCTTGCTCTGCAACTAGTGATCCTGCTGTGAGAACCCCTTCCCTAAATGAACTTCGAATTATCATAAATAGACCCCAATATTGTGTCTTGCCATGTCACCCCGAGCTTGCTGATCAGTTCAAAGGATACTGCTTGGATGGGGTGTTCATTAATCCTGATATACACCCGTCCTACTATAGAGTGCTTGCTGATGACGTGAACTCTATCCAGCTTGATGGGCTGACTCAGCTTGACAAAGTGAAAGATTGGCTTGAAAGAAATTTTGACATGCTTAGCAATTACTTGGCTAAAGACTTGACAGGATGGCATGACCTTGTCAACAACCTTTCGGGGCTGAATTGTGAGCATCTCAAGCGTATAGCTCTTTTGGAGGAAGATAAGGCCCTCCTCATTCGAGCTCTCAAGTCTAGGGATAAGACGATTGTCGAACTTTTGGGCCAGGAAAGCGAGGTCCTTCCCCCTTCCCCTGGTGATGGGGAGAAATCTCTTGGTAAGGATGCTTGACTTGGGGGTTTCAGATCCAATGTTTGTAGATATTGTATGACTGGATGTACTAAGCGAGTGCCAGTCCTCGCTTCATGACCCTTTTTTACCACCTACTTTTGGTTGTGTATGCGACACTGGTAGTTTTATTTAGGTATGTGTATGTGACGATGTTCTGCGTTTTGGTGCTTATAACCCTGTTATTGCTTTCTTCTGCGCATTCTGGTTTGTACATTATGCTTATTTATGAATTTCCCGCTTATAAATGGTTGAGATGATCCTTTGGTATGTGAGAAATCAAGGAGCTGCTTTTGCTGTATGCCCCCGCACGAAGGGGACATTTCAACTTTAATAGATTGAAAATAGATTTGAGATTTGAACGTTTTCAAGCTGTGATCAGATTTTAGGAAGCGTCTGTCATTGCATTGTGACATTTGGAGCTTTTTCATTCTTCATACGTCCTTCGCATGTGTTATCCATAATCTCTTATCCTTTGTGTCCTAATGCGTTGGGTATTCGAGAAATGTTTGAATGCCTCTCAAAGGTTTTCCTTGTCAAAGACTCAGTAATATCGTAGTCAAGTTTTATCTGACTTTGATTTATCGACTGAGCACCCCTGTAGAAGACTCAGTTTATTATTCGAATGAGAATCCTCGGAGAGGGTTTGGGTTAAGAAACTCGGTTATAACGCGATCAGATTTTGTCTGACTTTGGGTTATTTGACCGAGCACCCCTGGAGAAGACTCAGTTTATTATTCGACTGAGAATCACAGGAGAGGGTTTGGGTTAAGAAACTCGGTTATAACGCGATCAGATTTTGTCTGACTTTGGGTTATTTGACCGAGCACCCCTTGAGAAGACTCAGTTTATTATTCGACTGAGAATCCTCGGAGAGGGTTTGGGTTAAGAAACTCGGTTATAACGCGATCAGATTTTGTCTGACTTTGGGTTATTTGACCGAGCACCCCTGGAGAAGACTCAGCTTATTATTCGACTGAGAATCCTCGGAGAGGGTTTGGGTTAAGAAACTCGGTTATAACGCGATCAGATTTTGTCTGACTTTGGGTTATTTGACCGAGCACCCCTAGAGAAGACTCAGTTTATTATTTGACTGAGAATCCTCAGAGAGGGTTTGGGTTAAGAAACTCGGTTATAACGCGATCAGATTTTGTCTGACTTTGGGTTATTTGACCGAGCACCCCTGGAGAAGACTCAGTTTATTATTCGACTGAGAATCCTCGGAGAGGGTTTGGGTTAAAATTGCGTCTGCTTTTGGACCATATTTCTTCAGTAAAGCTATGGCGAGTTTCATGCCGGAAAATAGGATGACGGAGGTATTGTGTCCTGTAACCATAGCTATGCATCTTTTGGATATATGATCAAAGACATGCGAATATGAAGCTTTGACAGAGTCAGAAGTGTTGCTGGATTTATATTCATGTAATTCCATACAAAGTATTTACTATATTCATAGAAAAATACAAAAGTACATGAGTTAGAAAATCATTTGAAATAGCGACGAAGGTGATCACTATTCCAGGCCCTTGGGAGTTCTACTCCATCTGTAGTTTTGAGCTTAAAGGTACCGTCGAGGAGCTTTTGGTCGATGACAAATGGACCTTCCCAATTGGGGCCAAAGACTCCTGTTGCGGTTATGATTTTCTTTAATACCAGGTCTCCCATTTCAAATGTTCTATGCCTGACCTTTTGATTGAAGTGTTGAGCAATTCTTCTCTGATGGGCGACCATTCTAAGTTCTGATTCGGTCCTTTTCTCCTCGAGTAAATCAAGAGCCTCAAGTTGCAGCTTTTCATTCTCTTCTTGGTTAAAATGAATTATGCGGTGAGTTGGAACCTCTAACTCCACAGGTATCATTGCTTCTGAACCGTATGCCAAGGAGAATGGAGTATGCACAGTTGCAGTTTTATGAGTCGTACGATAAGCCCATAGGGCAAGTGGCAATTCTTCAATCCAGTTGCCCTTAGCTTTCTCGAGACGCTTTTTAATGGTGGATTTCAGGATTTTGTTGACTGCCTCAACTTGCCCGTTGGCCTGCGGGTGAGCAACTGCTGCAAAGCTTTTCTGAATATGATATTTGTTGCAGAAATCCTTGAATTCATCACTTTCGAATTGTGTGCCATTGTCGGTGATAATTTTCTGCGGAACCCCAAACCTGCATATGATATTTTTCAACACAAAGTTGATTACCTTCTTCGATGTGATAGTTGCCAATGGTTCAGCTTCAACCCATTTGGTAAAGTAATCCACGACCACTATAGCATATTTGAAGCTCGATTTTGCGATAGGTAATGCTCCAATCAAGTCTATGCCCCAGACAGCGAATGGCCAAGGACTCAACATCTGTGTCAACTCAGTTGACGGAGCTCTTGGAATTTTTGCAAATTTCTGGCACCGGTCGCATTTCTTAGTGAATGTCATTGAGTCGAAGTTCACATCGGGCCAAAAATAGTCGTATCGAAGGACCTTTTTGGCAAGAGTCTATCCACCTACATGACCTCCGCAATCTCCTTCATGTAGCTCCGCCAAAATCGCTTTAGATTCCTCCTTTGTCACACACTGTAGTAATGGCGTTGAATATCCTCTCGTGTATAAATGACCGTCTTGGACGAGATATAGGCGAGACTTTCGGAGCAGTTTTCTGCGATCCTTTGGTTTCTCAGGAAGTGTTCCGTGAAGTATATAGTTTTTTATAGGGGTCATCCACGAGTCGGGCTCGTTGGTTGCTTCCATAACCCAGTCTATATTGGATTCCTCAATGCTGGAACTAGATAATACTTCCACAGAAACTAGATCGAAGATTTGAGGATCTCCGGTGCTAGCCAGCTTTGATAAGGAATCTGCCTTCCAACTTTCTCCGCGGGGAATATGAGAGATAGAATAATACTCCAAGTTGTCGAGAAGTTCTTTGGCTTTAAGCAGATATGTCGGAAGCCTTCCCAACTTAGTCTGAAATTCACCTTTGATTTGAGAAACCATTAGCTGTGAATCACTGAATATTAGTAGACTTTTCAAGCTTAGTTCTTTTGCAACCCTCAATCCTCCAAGTAATGCTTCATATTCGGCCTCGTTGTTGGTGATGGGAAATTCAAATCGCAGAGCACAGCATACATATCGTCCTTCTGGGGTTTCGAATACTATCCCTGCCCCGGCACAATATTCATTCTTAGAGCCATCGACAAAAAGTTTCCACCTAACGGCCAATTCGTTAGTTTCCTCCATTTCCTCTCCCCTGTCAGTGAATTCAGCGATAAAGTCGGCCAGAGCTTGCCCGTTTATTGCTTTTCTAGGATAATAAGTGATATCATATTGGCTGAGTTCAATATTCCATTTCAGGAGTCTCCCTGAAGTTTCTAGACGGAACAACACCTGTTTTAAGGGTTGGTCGGTAAGGACTTTAATAGAGTGGGATTGGAAATAGGGTCTGAGCTTTTGTGATGCGATGAGCAAGGCATATGCAAGCTTTTCTATCCTTGGATAATTCATCTCCGCCCCGGTAAACCTTTTGCTAATGTAGTATACTGGCCACTGCACTTTGTCTTCCTCCCTAACGAGTGCTGCGCTCAATGCATGGGATGACACTGCAAGGTACAAGAGCAAGCTTTCTCCATCCCTAGGCTTCGATAGCATCGGAGGGGATTCCATGTGCTTGACGAGATCTTCAAATGCTTGCTGGCATTCAGGAGTCCACTGGAAGCTTTTCTTTTCCTTTTTTAATGCATCAAATAGGGGAATGCACCTGTCCGTTGTCCTTGAGATGAAGCGGCTTAATGTTGCTACCTTGCCGTTTAAGCATTGGAGTTCTTTCTTAGTCCGTGGAGCTTGCATTTCCCGTAAAGCAATCACTTGTGCTGGGTTTGCTTCAATGCCCCGAGCATTTACCATGAAACCAAGAAACTTTCCTGATGCTACGCCGAACGAGCACTTAAGTGGATTGAGCTTCATGCCGTATCTCCTCAGGATTTGGAACATTTCATCAAGATCCTCTATATGATTCTTTGCTTCTTTGGATCTTACCAACATGTCGTCAACATAAACCTCCATAGTCTTTCCAATTTGAGTTTTGAACATCGCGTTCACCAAGCGTTGGTAGGTGGCACCTGCATTTTTCAAACAAAACGGCATTACCTTGTAACAATATAAGCCACGATCAGTTATGAAACTGGTACTAGCCTGGTCCGGCTCGTGCATCATAATCTGATTGTATCCAGAATATGCATCCATGAAAGACAATAGTTCATGCCCCGCCGTTGCATCAACAAGTTGATCAATTCGAGGTAGGGGGAAACTATCTTTTGGGCAAGCCTTGTTTAAGTCAGAATAATCAACACACACTCGCCATTTGCCGTTTGATTTTTTCACAAGGACCGGATTGGACACCCAATTAGGATAGGTGGATTCTCGAATGAAATTATTCGTCAATAGCCTATCCACTTCATCTTTCAAAGCTTCAGACCTTTCCGGGCCCTGTATCCGTCTTTTCTGCTTCACCGAGCGCATGTTGGGGTCAATATTCAGCTTATGCACTATTACGTCTGGAGGTATCCCGCACATATCTGAGTGATTCCAAGGGAAGACATCCAAATTTGCTTTCAGAAAACTAATCAATTCCTTTTGCAGCATAGGGTCCAATTGGGAGCCTATCTTTATTAGCTTATCTGTATCACTATCATGGATCTCTATGGAAATGGTAGCTTCAGCTGGTGCTACCTTTTCATCCCCTGCACTGATTTTTCGTGGGTCCATATCTTCTTACATGTCGTTCTATGTTCCAGCGTAGGGGATGGTCATTAATTGCTATAAAGGAGCTTCATGGATGCAGAGAGGAGTCTCCGCATCCTTCCGGGTTTCGTATTTCCGAGCTTCAATCAGCTCTGCCATATAGCATTCTCTTGATTCCTGAGGATCCCCTTTGATAACTCCCACCCCATTTGTGGTCGGGAACTTCATCATCAAGCACCAAGGAGCAAGAGCTATCCTGAAGTCGGCAAGTGCTGGCCTTCCCAAGAATGCATTGTACCCTGAAGGTGAGTCGATTATAACGAAAGATTGTATCATGGAGACTTGCCTCTCTCCCTCTCCTAGCTCTACAAGGAGATCAATCACACCTAATGGCTGAGTTGGTATGCCAGTGAACCCGTGTATTTTGTCTTTGCTAGCTCGCACATTATCCATGGTAGACCCATTTTAGAGAAAGTACTGTAAAACAGGATGTTCACGGATGCTCCGTTATCAATCAACACCTTCTTTACTATTGCTGGACCCAAGCCAATGGTGATCACCATTGGGTCAACAGTTGGAACCAACATTCCGTCGGAATCCCGATCCCGGAAGATAACATCTTCGCAGGATGTTTTAGGCATTTTTCGATGAAGAGAATTATTGCAAACCTCAAAACCGTCTCCTTTTGGAATGCTTCTTGGTTCATTACTATACCTGATCATATCTTCCCAAGTATCCGCTGCAGGATGAGGTCCGCCACTGATTATATTGATAACAGGTAGAGGAATATTTGCAGGTGCTCTTCTATCTTGACTTGGATGGACCTGCTGCCCCTGGACAGGCTCGGTATCTGATGAACGCTTTACATACTCCTGGAGACGATTTTGCCTTATCAATTCTTCAATCAAGTTTTTCAGGTGTCGACATTCATTAGTGTCGTGTCCCGGTCGATTGTGAAATCGACAGAACCTCCCTGAGTTTGCAGCTTCTTCGGACACCTTTACTGGCTTTGGGCTCGGATAGCCCTCTGCATCCTTTGTTGCCATATATATGTGCTCGATTGTATCATTCAACGGAGTAAAATCCGTTGGCTTGAAGAAACGCCGTTTCTTGGAATCCTTATCATTTCTAGCATCATTACTGCTTCCTCTCTTTTGACCTTCCCCAAGATTTTCTTGACTATTCTTTTTGGGAGCTTCCTTCCTTTCCGGGACCACCTTAGCTTTGACATTGCCAACGGAATAGATAGAATCGTCTTCAAGACACATGTATTCCTCGGCTTTGTCATAAAAATTTTCTAGCGTCTCAGGTTTCTTTCTTTTTAGCCACCTTCCGAATTCAGACAGCTTATCAATGCCCCCCTTTAAGGCCATTAGAATTATCCTTGGCTCTTGGGTCCCTACTTCTGCAGCAGAAGCATTAAAACGATTCAAGAAAGACCTTATCGTTTCACCAGGAGCTTGTTCTAGTTCGTTGAGGGACATGATATCTCTGACCTTTGTTGTTTGAAGGCGGAACTGGTCTCGGAAGCATCTTGCCAATGTGGCAAAGTCATCAATAGATCGGGGAGGCAACCTTGTGAACCATAATGACGCAACCACTTCCAAATACACCGGGAAGTACAAGCACTTAAGTTCGTCAGTTGCTTGTGCCCCATCCATGTGCTGATCATATCGAAACAAGAACACATTGGGGTCGCCTGTCCCGCTATAAGCTTGGATTGAAGGAGGTTTGAATTTGCGTGGGAAAGTTGTCTTGTTAATCCTTTCAGTGAGGGGGATTTTGGACGGTGCGAATTCCCATTCAGCCTCACTATCGTTTCGAGATTGGCTTTCCTTCATAAGCTGTTGGACCATTTTCTTGAGGCGTTCCTTCTCAAGGAGGCTATCTGCGGGGCGAACACCTTTGTCTTGACCGGAGGCTTGCCTGAGCAAACCATCGCGGTTGAGACTTAGGGGCCCTGGTCTTTCTTGGTTGGAAAGTGCCCCTTTGGTAGAATTGGCTGCTTGATGAGAAGTGATCCCTGCAGTGCGGTTCCGATCAGCTTGCTTCGAAACCTCATGCTTTCCTTTATCTGGATCGGAGATTTCTTAAAAAGATTTTTCCCGATTTGGACTAGAAGAAGAAGAACCAGCATCCTCTGCACGAATGGGCTTAGAAGCCACCTTTGCCGTAGCGGCCTGAAGAGCAAAGAGAGAATCAAGTTTTGTCAACATGGCTTTGTTAGCTATCTCTAGCTGTTGCGTCAATCCAGCGACAGCCTGATCAGGCTCGCCTCTTGTGACATTCACACCTCCATTAGATGTCTCTCCCACTTCAAATCGGTTAGCCACGGGGGTCTCATCCCGATTTTCTCCGTTAGAGATTCTAATTCTAGCTTCCTTATTTGCTTTTGGCGGCATTATTTCAGAAAGCAATTTGAACTTTGCAGAAAATCCGTCAGAAGGTCCAAATCGCAAGCTGGAGCGAGCTATTTTAAGGCTTAGCTTCAAGATCTTCGTAGTATACTTGATGCCAGAAAGTAGGTCTGGCCCCACGGTGGGCGCCTAATTGTTGATACCGAAAATTGGTATAACAACCAAAGAGGTGTTTCTAAACACGTTACCTATTCGGAGGCGAGATGCTTAGAAAGCA
This sequence comes from Allium sativum, assembly GCA_030737875.1. Lineage (NCBI taxonomy): Eukaryota > Viridiplantae > Streptophyta > Magnoliopsida > Asparagales > Amaryllidaceae > Allium > Allium sativum. Next base: position 10,789,884 of record CM060912.1, read on the forward strand.
CATCACCTTTTCAGAGGCGGGGCGTTAGAAAACCACTAGAGTTGTGTGAGGCCATATCTAACATTCAAAAGCATCAAAATACCAAAATAAAGAAAGAAGACAAGAATTTTATAGTGGTTCGACTCTTATTTGAGCCTACGTCCACTTTGAAGATTGGATTTCATTAGTAGCCACAAGATTACAATATTTGCTCCATTATGTATTCATACAAGCTTCTTTGACATGCATTTGTGCTTACAACCAATTGAAAGAACGGATGAAAGCTTGAAGTATTTTATGCTAATCCCTCCATGAAAGCCATAGATGAAAGCTCCTTAGATGACCAAGAAGAGATGAAGAAGTGCATAGAATGCTTATGCTTGTTCCTCCATGAAAGCTATGCTCCACATGCTCCAAAGCTCCATAGATTTGATAGAGAAGAGATGTAGAAATGCTTGGAGAAATCCCGAAAGCAATTGGATAGCACCTCCTCGTTGTTCCAGAAAAGTCCCCCAAAATTATGGAGGTAGGGTCCTATTTATAGGCGGAGAAATGGCTGAAATCTTGTATGCAGGGGTCTGGTCGGTTTTTTCGGTATTTACGAAAATGCCACTGCCAGTTGTCACCAGTTGTTTCCAGCTGTCATGCCCTCACAGGTCGTTTCTAGCGCTTTGGCCGACCAGGAGCTTCCGCCAGAAGAAAGGACGACCAGGAGGCTAGAATGCGGAGCGGACCGACCAATGAATACCCTCCAGAATTGAGCGACCAGGATTGAGAACACATCGGAATTGGTTCCCTCAAACATGGGACCGGTCTCCAGAGAAGGACGATCAGCGGCCCTTTGTATTTGGAGCGATCAGAGACTAGCGGGCGACCAAGTTTGGAACAACCAGCTTTTTTTAGCTTTTGGGACGATCGGGTCAGCGCATAGAAGAGAGCGACCAGGAGTTTCTACCCTCAGGAACAATCAGAATCCTTAGGACGATCAAGGTTCTTCTACTCTTTGGAGCGACCAGATTTCTTTGGCTTCTAGGGCGACCAGCTTTAGGACGACCAGGAATCTTGCGCTACGACCGTTCCCTTTTAATAGCGGCAGGACCGATCCCTTCTTCAAAACGATTAAAACCGACCCATACTCACTTGGATCGATCAGATGGATAACACTATCCAAGGAATTTCATATTCAAGCCGAGGATACAAAAAAAAAATTGAAAATCATATTAAATCAAGGCCAAGTATTTCCAGTATTGACATGCTCAATCAAGCCGAGGAAATCCTTTTTTATTTTTCAAAAGGGATCATTCTTTTTATCATTCAATCACACAAGAAAATTCATTTCAATTCAAAGCCGTGACTATCCAAAAGAGGAAACCATGGCAGCAGAAATCACGCAAAGTATTTTAAGCCAAGGAAATTCAGCTTAAATCGAAGGAATCAAAAAGAAGAAACTGCAAAAAATCAGGGACGATCAGACCGAGCCATTAAATTGAAATTAGAGTTTAGGGTTTTCGAATATACCCTATATTTATCCACACCAATTCATCACAGGATTTTTATCGAAAATAAACAACAAAATCGAAAGCAATTAGAGAAACAAAATTCGAATAACTCCCAATTTTCACAAGAGTTTCGATCGCCTGAAAGCCCCAAATCAGTGAGCAAAAACGCATCATAAAGCCACAACAAATCGAAGGGACAGAGATTCATTTTCCACGAAGCAAGCGATTTGATTTGGTGAAGAAACCCTAGCCGCCATTTTTTTTCACAAAAGCAAAGAGAACGGGCTGAACTAATTTGAAAAGGGCCGGCCAAGTGTTCAAATGAAAAGGGGATGATCACTTAGTTATATTCTAGGGTTTTTCTATTTTATTTTTTTGTTTTCTTTATTTTGTATTGTTTTTATTTTCATCTGTATACAATTCTGAATAGTTTTACTAGAAGTCTGTAAAATTCTAGAGTTCCAGTCAGGGTGTTGACTGGCAGTCCACTAGAGTCTGTAAATTCTAGGGTTACGTGTTACAGGGTTTGTAATTCGGGAAATCTGATCGAGGGGATATCAGTCAGTCGAGGGTTTTGAGCGTAGAGTTAGGACAAGAGCAGGTGCTGCGAGTGTACATGGTCTTGTATGCGGGATCGGTTTATAACATCTAGTAGAAACCCTAGGAATGCAGCAGTAGGCAGGGTTTTGCCCAAGCTGGGTATATCCGTGTGTGATTTATTTTCTGCACTTTTATTTCTGCTGCATTCCGTGATCTGTTTATTATTTTAATATCCTGTCAGTTTTTCAATTCAGTTTAAAAACTGTGATAAACCCTATTCAGCCCCCCTCTAGGGTTAATCTAGATCCAATAGTTGTACCTATTACTTTGACTTTTCCCTCTGTTACTAGTAGTGAAGTTTAGTGAGTATTCACTTTCTGATGGCTTTTTGTCGTTGATCCTTGCTTCGTGAGAGAGTAGTATAGCACAAACATCGTCCAGTGGCGGTGTTGCCTTTTGTGATGTTATGACGGCTACTAGGGGTTCATAATCATCTCCCAGTCCATTTAGTAATGACAATACACGTTCAGATTCATCTATGTTGCTGCCAGCAGCCTTCAACATATCGTAGATATTTTTAACTTTGGATATATATTCTCTCATACTTAGGTTTTCTTTTCTACAGTTTTGTAGTTGTCTTTTATAAAATAGCGACTTTGCAGCTGATTGTAAGTTGAACACTTTCTCCATGGTTAGCCATATATCACTGGCTGTTTTACAGCCTATGACTTGAGATAGTAGGCTTGGACTGATTGATGACAATAGCAATGCACTGATGAGTCTTTCCTGTCTATGATATTTTGTATACTCGTCGTTGCTAATGACTATGTTTTCTTTGTCAGTTATATATCTTGCTGGAGTTGATAGTGTGCCATATAAGTAGCCTTCCAGTCCGTAACCTTGCACGGCAGTTTCTACTTGAAGTTTCCACAATAAATAATTGGTTTCTTCATGTTGAATGGTGCTTAATTGGGTTTGTGGGCTGATGATTATTTTGATTAGTTGTTCGGCAGATGGCATGGTAGCATTGACGTTGGAAGTAGCAGAGTTCTCTTCAGACATGATTATAGATCACAGATCTGATTCCACGAAAGAGTAAGCAAACGCCTTCTTGATTTCAATCAACTTGAATTGTTGTAGCCGTTAGGCTATTGCTGGCTCTGATACCAAGTTAACAAAGCTGAAGATTCAGATGGGAAGGAGGAACTACAGTTGGAAGAATTATAAAGCTTGTCATTTTATTCAATAAGAAATTGTTTTTTTTATTGATACAGGATAGAACAGAAAGACCAGTTATATATGCTAGTAAATGTAACGGTAAAATACATTATTCTGGGTAAGTGAAATATGACTGTGCCATTGTGATGTGGCACAACAGGATAAACATAGTCATAATTAAATGTTTTGCTGACTTGTCATTGTGACGTGGCACAGCAAGATAAACATAGCCATAATTAAATGTTTTGCTGACTCGTCGTCTATTCCATAATTCACCATATACTTTCCTTTTATTTATTACATATATAACAACAGAAAAATTCTTGCAGCTGGAAAACTAGAAAATAAGGAGACTTTTTATTCCTGCTTTGACTTTTTCTAATCAGGCGGGGATAAGCTGAATTCATAATGTTGGAAAACATGCAGGTTGGTTGCATTTTTAGACTAGGCATACAAAAGTTACACACAAGTTTTAACCCTATCGCACTGTACATGATTATTGACGTTAACCATATATTATAAATCAAATTATATGGGACATAATGACACTAATTGTAACGCCCCGCATTTTTATTGGTTTGTATTTGAATATTTAAATCCATTTAAATATTGAATTCGTAATATAAGTGGATTTATATATTAATTAAAATGAAGTTGAACACATAAAAATATATATTAAATATAATCGAGCCCATAATATCATGGCAGTTCGTAATTTAACGTTCTGAACTTCAACTGAGTGTACATGACCCATTTTAAATCGGATTTCTGCGGAAAAAAAAATGTTGGAATCTGTTGAACTGTATCTTTCTAACAGAAGTGAAAAATCAAGATTTCGCGTTATAGATTGTGAATTATATCCAAATCAAATTTTCAAATAGTCGCTATATAATCATTCATCGACCGTAACGGTTTATTGATATAACTGCATATCGGATTCGAATTTGGACAAGATTCTTTTGAGATGCAGTGATAACTTAATTTTTAAAATTTTACGGTAATTTTTAATTAATTAAATATGCAACTTTTTATTTGGAGTATTTTGCATCTTATATCATCATTTTAGGGTTTCACATAATAAGTTAACCTATCGATATTACTATATTTTTGGAATCGTGGATCATCGCTGGACACGATTATATTCTTATTTCTGTCCCTAACAGCTCGAACATGACGGTACACAAAAATGTTGAAATAGAACATTATTATGTATTGACTTCAAGGTTGCAAAACAATAAACAAAACAAAAGAAGTCTTGTAGGAGCCATTATTTAAGACCGTACCAACAAAACACTAGTTTGAAAAGGTGATGGCCTGCACGTTTACACTGTATTCAACACGATGAGGAATAACATGCTTTCAAACTTCCCACTAACAGTTGTAACCGCAAAAAGGACCCAACGTTCTTTTGTATTCTTCAAGTGTAAATAAGTAAGCAATACTGATGATTTTTCCCAATAGATTGATTCTTTTAAAAATCTTAACAAATATATAAACAACATAATCATAGAATACTTCATGCCAAAGGATCCAGTAAATGTATTATCAAATCAAACTGCTTTAGCCGTATGTCTGCATATCGAATCCATTCCCTCAACAATTTTATACATGACCCTAAGACGCAGACTACACTTGAATTGTTCTCAAAAGTAGTACCTATTCTATAGTCTCGTGCTTCTCTAAATTGCACAGAAACCATAACGTGAATCTATATTTTCTTTCCTTGGCCAGTAAGTTTCACTGTTTCAGTACAACCATCTATTCTCATTAACTCAGTATAGTATCCTCATTAATAAGTCATACCTCATTTACATACCTAAGAGAACATGCTATCCTATACTACATTGCACGAATACAGATGACTGTGAAAACTGACCTCCTCGTCCTATTTTCGCTTTATATATATACATACATACATATACATACATACATACATATATATATATATATATATATATATATATATATATATATATGTGTGTGTATAGGAGGGTTATATGACACCTCATTTTTTCAGCCTTCCTTTTGTCTTTAATTTATAGACAAGTATTTATAGTTAAATAAGTTAGTGGAGGGAGAGAGAATTAGTGGGAGGAGAAAGAAACGGGAATGTGTGGTGAAAATCAGAAGGGCTAAAGGAATGCTGCACTAAGTGGGGTGCTCTTGAACGCTCCTTATATACATGTGTATGTATCACGCCATTCATCCTCACTCCATTCATCCCATAAAACTAAACAAGCCTCTTAATGGAGTTCGAAAATTTAAAATCTGATAACCGAGAGTTTCAGAAGATTGTGTATTATGTGGGGTGATTGCGTAAGTGTTATCATATATATACGCAAATGTCACCATCAACATATGCTTGATAGGAGTTACGGTGTGAAACTGGGGGAAGGGTTAGTGAAAGAGGCGAAGACAGCGTAGTGTTGTGGGTTTCTAGGGCCAAAACCAGTCACTGTCGAGAGGAGTTCGAATTTGACACTACATGAGTTGAAAGAGCTCGAGTTGAGAAGCATGGTCTGGTAGAGGAGATGGGGTCTGACAAGGAGGGAGATACATGCGAGCTTGTGTGCGTTGGCATGCAAATAGCTGGAGGAACCACTGATGAGTGGAAGAAGTGGGATGTGGTGTTAGTTTTGAAGCAGTGAAATCATGGTTTTCATGGATATGAAAGGGAGTTAAACTATGTAAACAAATGGTAAATGAAGAGGGAGAATTTCAGGTTCAAAATGTGGGTGCTGTGCGGGTCTCGGCACATGTTCGAAAAAGGTGAATGAGGTGGCAAGTTGATGGATCCGTATGTTTGGAGAGGAGAGTATATTGCAGCGAATAAGGGGAAGTGGAACTGACTTTGTATTGGGATGGAAAACTTGCAGCCTTGACCATAGCGAGATGTTGAGCAGTTCGACGGAAGTAGTACGAGTAGTGTTTGAGTACATGAATGGAGTAGCAGATCCAAACTGGAGGGAGTATCACAGCATGAATTAGAAGCTGCTGCGTGACGTGAATTAACAAGGACGGGAAGCTTGTAGAAACAGAGTGTTTCATCCTGTAGCTTGCGGTTCCAAGATGAAGGGAGAAGAGCAGTGTTTTAAGCAGGTGAAATGGATGATCATGCAAGGTGACAGTATGAATGAAGTGTTTTGGAGCCATGCACGTCGTTCACTTCAACGTCAGGGCCTGAGCATGGTTTAAGGTGTCACGTGTTTTTCCAGATAAAAAAGGAGATGTCGCGACCTGTAAGAGCAAATTCGAGTTCTGTTTCTCTGGGTATAGCATGGGGAGGCGCGGTGAGAAGAACGGTGGCGTCGTCCATTTGGGGTTCGTCAGAACAGAAAACATGGCAAGTTGTGTCGAGCTATGTACTTTCGTGAGTGATGAAGTATGGAATTTGAGTGGGATGTAACGGTGAAAAAGCAAAAGAAGGAGGTTTAGTTTAAAGTACGGTGATGATAGCAGCGTGAAGCAAAGAGAAGCTAAAATTTGTGAAAGACGGTGCACCTGTTGAAGGGGGAGCGGGTTAAATTCATTGTGGGCAAGAGTATAAGCCTGATTCAGATCAACCGACGTAAATCATTATTTAACGGTTAACGTGACAAGGTGAGTAAATTCACTAACTCTAATCTATTTTAAAATATTATAATTGTATTTTAATATTGGTTGAATGTTGTGTGATGGTCGTTTAGGTAGATTGCAATTAAATTGATTGTATAATATATATCATTGCATATGTACACATCATTGGTTGGATACTGATTTCATTAATTATAATATTCCCTAGTATGAAATTAGTGTTAATTGTATTGACTAGCATCTGTGGATGCAGGAATTATTGGTGGAATCCAACCAGATTCCTCAATATTTATATGTACTATTTGTTTTATATATGCACTGTTTGAACCATGTTGAATGGAAATTCAACGTTATGTTGATTTAATAAATAGACGATATCAATTAAGAAAATAGAAACAATCGACCATAAACCCATTTTGTTAAGAAATTGATTGGTTGTTAGGCAAAATAACGAAGATAATTATAAAAATTATATTTTTATAATATAAGCGAAGTTTAAATTATAATAGAAGTTCTATTATAAACTGGTATTTTATAGTTCGTTTTATAAAATAAATACAAATAATTATTTGACGTTTAAATAAGTTATTAAGATATAATTATCCTTCTACTGAATAATTTGGATAATTATTTTAAAGCAAACAGTTAAGAAATCTTATTAGATTAATTATATTAATTTAATGGTTAGAGGTAATTAAAATCAGTTAACGAATTTACTGTTGTAATGAAGTTGATTAAATTAACTGTTTATTTGGAAAATGATTATTAGATTAATTGACCTTCAATTAATCTAATGAAAATAACTTAGTGGTAAAATGATCAAAAATTAAGAAGATTCCTTATTAGTTACCCTTTTAAATTAATGAGGTATTAAATAATTATTTAACCAATATAATTGGTTTTTATTTATATACAGTAAGCAACCAATCTATTTTAGATTAATGATGAAGTAAATTGTTTACATCAGCAACGATAAAGTAAAACATTATTTAATTACTTTTAATTAAATAATTGTTTCTTAAATGGACCTCATTTAAGATGTTATTGAATTAGTGATGAGATGTTACTTGCATTAAGTGAAATGTCTCAAATAAAAGTAAAATTTCAAGAGATAAAGAATTTAAATGTATTTTGGTAAAAGAAGTTATAAATATAATTATATGACGAGGACGTAGCAAAGAGTTAATATTTAAATAAATAGTTGTAAACAACTGAGTTTTCAAACTAAGAATATGGCGTCATAAAACCATATTTAAAATATAGCAAGAAGTACGATTTGACGGATTATAAAGTATAAGGGGTTAGAGTTACGAACTTATATCTATTCTAAGATAAGAATGTTGTTGATTAAGGTCTGAGAGGTAATTAAAATACCCCAACTTGAACGGCTTCACTATTATCGAGGGATGGTATTAGTTTGTAACGAAAAGAGACGTCGAGATTAGTTATAAAGTGGAATATAGTGGCACATTGCAAGTCTTTGAACTATAACGATAAAATAATGTTGTTGACTAGGCTTAAGCATGATTGTTATGTCGAGATTAGTTATAAAGGGGAATATTACAGCATATTACAAGTTTTTGAACTATAACGATAAAATTAACGTTGTTGACCAACCTTAAGCGTGATATTTATATACAACACTATCCGTAGGGAATGTAAACAGTTTGGTTTGTAATCCACTTATTCTAAAGTAATAAGTAACGATGTTTGTTCAAAGAAATATAAGAATGAGTTCAGAAAGAAAAAATAGGAGAATCGTTTCAGAAAACGATGGCATCATTTCGATGTTTGGAATATGATTATGAACTAAATAGCACCAATAGGAATAGGAATTGGAACTAAAATTCGACGATGTCGAATGTATTAAAGTAAATTATTTAAGGAATTATAATTTGATAGGATGGTAAATATTTAGTTTAAACCAATAAATTTTAATAGGATATGTAATCAATATTTAGTTATAAACTTGATATTGATTTAATAAGAAGTTGACCTAGAAACAGAGTTTATAAAGTTGAATGAGAACATAAAATTATGAATGATTCGGTAAATGAGATAAGGGTATTAATTACTCGAATAAAGAGTTATTTGACAAAGGTGTTCAGATTTCTATAATAGGTATGACATTCACATTTAAAGTGAATAATGTTTTAAAAAGTGAATGTTGACAGATTAAAATGTTTATAATGAAATTGGAAATATTTTTCCAATGTAGATAGGGTATATTATACAAGTATAGAAAATAAGGAATATAAAAATAATGGAAATGTTCGAATGTTAATAACGTATAGTTTTTGGAACATGAGAGAATAAGAGTATATAATAACTAGGAACGTTTTCCAAGAAGTGTGAAAAGGCTAAAACGGGGTTTGAGAAATATCTGGTAAGATATGGGGATTTGGATAATAAAAATGAGTGTTAAATAAAAGGTGCCCGGGGTTATGTGATGTTTAGTTGTACATTTGAATGAATGTTTGTTTTTACTTCGATAGTTAAATAACCAACTATCGAAGTGTTTTGACCATCATTTTCAATACGGAGAGGCCGGTTGGATTTATTATATGAAAACCACTCTGTATAAGCACAAGCACAATGAATTAGATTATGCTAAAGACAACTGAAGATGGAGTGAAATTGTAACACCCCACATCCGTTAGTGTCACTCACAAAGGGAATGCACTAAGTTCTATGGAGCATTTAGGGTAAAAGATGCAGATAAATTACAAGACAGACAGAAATTAAACAGCGGAAAATAAAACTTTGCTTTATTGACAAAATAGTTTGTACAATGGTTTCTTTACAATATCAGAGTATCATCTGTCTTACAAAATAAAGAAGCATGAAAACAACATTTATATTCCCCGATTTTAGCAAGAGCCAGCCATAGCATCTGAGAAGAGAATCCAGGCAAACTTCGACAAATCTTCCAGCTGGGAAAGAATGGCAGTCCAACTTAACCTGAGCTATACTATTCCCTCCTTTACTACCTGGGGGGGGGGGGGGGGGAAGAAAAGAAGACTAAAGGAAAACAGAGTTAGACATAAAGCCTGAGTAAGTTCAGTAACTTCTAGCATACGAACATGGAACAACCAAACGACATGAATTAACTAAATACAAGATTACACCATGACGATAGGGTCAACAAGATTAGACAAGGTAATCACAAGATATACAAAGATAAGATAAACTGGATACGCTCTAATACTTCCGCCGCTTCGCTATTTCCTTGTTATATTGGTTTCTATATCTATGCACCACCTAACTAGTGTTCCAACTAGTAACGATAACGTGATCCCAACCCATGTAGTTTCCATTGCCTTAAGGCATACATTTATTATTTATTACCTAGATCTAATTTAGGGTTTTCTATCAAGTGCTTTCTAGATTTACTAGCATTTTACGCTATCTGCTGAACGCTTTTCGAGTTCAGGGTTTATGCCACCTAGTCCAACTAGGGATTACGCTACCTGTCGAACGATGCCCCCAAGTCTAGGACACACTACCTAGAGTGGTATATGTTCCTATACTTCCCCACGCATGTATCGCGAATCGTTATCGCTTGTCTAGATGCACATGTCCTGTAATGTGCGGTCCGAGTCCTGTGACAGGGCAAATCAAGGAATACAGAACTCGGTCTGGAGCTTTCAGATATCTGCTGATGCAGATGCTAAGTCTGTTTTTATTCCAGTGGCTATGGTCCCACTTGACCCCTCCCTCAACTAATGAAAGGCACACCTTGTAAAATGAGAACTATACGCCGGCCCTCGGTGCCCCACTATCCTATGGCCATCCGCAACCATAACTAGATAGCAAGTATATGGTCTTTTGGAGTTCTCCGCCTTTCCGCTTCACGTATCTCGATTGACTCAAGATGGATGGTAGACGACGAGTTGCTATCATAGGGCTACCGTCTTCTCGCCGAATCACGCTGGTCCATCCTGGTCTTTAGGTTGCCATGTATTGCAACCAAGGCATACTCCTGGTTCTTCTACGCAGACCTTAAACTCTGTGAGCCCAGGAGAATCATCTGCAGCCTCACAGAGGGATACCAAGAGTACACTCACGTCCCCTCGAAGCCTCGGGCTTCGTAACACAATTCGTTGGAGCCCTCTTTTTACTCAGACGGACATTCACTCCTTCCCGTGTTATACTAAGAATTACTACTTAGTTTTACTAACTAAGATTTACCACTTAGTTTACAGAATCGTTATTTTCTTAACTAAGGTTTACTACTTAGTTCCCTTTCCTGTCAATTTGGATTGGTTAAGTGTCATTAGTCAATTCAAGCCGACTTCACCCTGTTCATTTATCCTGTCAAACTGGTTAAGTGTTATCAGTAATTCATGTTGACTTAACCCCACCACAAACCAAGTTATATTGGTTAAGTATTTCTTATTACTTAACCTTACCCATTCACCCTGTATTGGTTCAGTGTTCCTTTTTAACTTAACCTTGCCCGTCTGTTTTAACTAACCTGTTATTAACGGTTAAGTATTATCCCTTCATGTTTTAGACTTAACCCTATTCCTTTATCAAAATCTGATGGTTAAGTGTTCAAGTTTACTTAACCCAACGGTCTAGCCCAGCTAACATATCAAATTGGCTAAGTGTATTAAATCTTACTTAACCCCAACCTCTAGTCTAGTTAACATGTTAATTTGGCTAAGTGTATTAACTTTACTTAACCCCACTTTCTAGACTAGTTAACATGTTAATTTGGCTGAGTGTTTTCTTAGTTACTTAACCTCTACAAATCTTGTCTTGTTACCATGAGTTTGGTTAAGTGTCCCTGTGGACTTAGCCCTTCGTTCTAGCTTAACTGTGCTTAAGTTGGTTAAGTGTTCCTATGGACTTAACCCTCCCATTCTAGCTTAACTGTATGAACCTAACCCCACCTACCAGTCTTGTTATCATGTTGAGTTGGTTAAGTGTCTTAGTTAACTTAACCCTAGCATTCTTGTTCTAGCTTTAACTAAATAAATTAAAGCCACGACCACTCACATTAGACAGATATTGTTGCGATTACTGGATGTGTCGGTTGGTTCCATGCAGGTTTACATCGCAACTCAGTCTAACCTCGGGTTAGGCCTATTCATGTTTTCTAGTTCAAAGGGTTTTGATTAATTTTCAAATCAGGTTTTGAAAGTAACCATCTCATCCGTCGGATCGGTTAGGGATAGCCAAGGAGAGCAGGAAACTTGTATTTTCCAAACTCAAGCCTAGACACTATCCTCTCTGTCACCCTAGAACTTTCTGGTGTTTCATTAAAAGAGATGTCGTTAATAAATCTTTAATTTGTCTAAATTTACATTTCTCACTTAGGACAAATTCTACAAGTAAATTAATCCTAATTTACTTATTTCCCAATTACTCTTTTAATGTAAATTGTCAATATTTATTCTTACGGCCCATTTTCCCCTCTATATCATGTTTATGCTTTTTGGTATGTAAACCATACCAAATGAAGTGTCACTAACCATGATTTTACTAATCCTGACAATTACTCCCAATTATAACCAATTTCAAGTTTATGCCAATATACTTATCGAGCCAAATTAGCTAATCCAATTCTGATTTAACATTCTAATTCACGTCAAACTAGACTTATTACTCTAGTTCACTATTCATGTAAATGCTAGATTTACATGTCAATACTAGATTCATATTACACAACCCTATAATTCCTGTCAAATTTATCCCATTTGCATTTCTATGAACACGCCATAATACATGTTCCCAATTTATGCAAATTTCGAAGTTTATAACTATGTTTTAGTAAATTTCATATTTTACCCCAAATCGCATTCCCACCGTTCGTATAATCGTGATTCAATCTAGATTATAGATAAATCTAGATTCGCAGAAAATAGGGAATGAACCAAAGATTGCTATGAAAAGGATAGATATAACAACTGGCATAAAATGGTTTTGAATAATGACGAAGGTTCAAGAACATGGGTAGACCTAACTTAATAGGTAAATTCCCAAGGTCTAAAACCAAGAATAGACAGAGTAGGTTCAAGAACATGGGTAGACCTAACTTAATAGGTAAATTCCCAAGGTCTAAAACCAAAGATAACCAAGAATAAACTGAATAGAAAGTCAGGCCTAGATCCAAAATAATGTCAGTTTGTTAAACAACATGGTTTTGTAACTACAATGTCATGGGCATAAATAATAATCTTATATCCATAGTCATAGGCAATAATCCTCACAGTTCAAGGAATCACAGTCTTAGGCGATATTCATAGTCATAGGCAACGTTCATAGTCATAGGAAATGTTCATAGTCATAGGCAATAATCCTCACAGTTCAATGAACCACAGTCTTAGGCGATGTTCATAGTCATAGGCAATGTTCATAGTCATAGGAAATATTCATGGTCATAGGCAATGTTTTATGTTCCAAAATCAAAGGCTTATGTTCATAGTTCCAAGGCATATGGTTCCAAAGTCCATAGTTTCACCGTCATAGTCTTATTGGTCATCGAATCACAACAGTTCTTAATTAGGTCCAAAGGTACAAGCACTGATTCAAGTAGAAAGATTAGGCATAGTCTATTATCCCTTTAATTTCATGTCATGAATAAAAACAAAACGTTCAAATCTAAAAATAACTGACCTACAGAGATTTAGATTAGAAAAGAAAGATGGCGTTGCTATGATTCGTGCGACGTTGCTTGAAATCGTTGAATCAGCTTTTGATTCCCTTCTTGAAGCTTTATTCTTGATTTGAATCTCCAATTAGAAGAAGAACTATAACTTGTTTTAGTGGAGGATTAGATTTATTTTATTGGTAGAGGCTAGAGTAGAGAGAAGCAGTATGTAGATGCCTTAGAGAATTTGTGTGGAGGAACCCTTAGGTCTAGGCATTCTTTTATAGGTGTAGAGAGTGTTTTAGGGCCCTTATATCATCATAGAAGCCATCAGAATCGCACAGGCCGAATACACATCATCCAACCACTCAAAAGGAGACACGTCAGCACAGAACACTCCAGAATTCGGTGCTGGATTAGTATGGGCGCACTTGGCAGGTGCGCCAGTGCATTTTTGTACTGGTGCACTTCACAAGTGCGCCAGTGCATTCTGGTCTGTTTCCAGTTTCTCTGCCTAACTTCGTTCGTCCATATCTCCTTCATACGGAGTCCGATTTTCGAAAACTTGGACTCTATTTAGCGTATTTTTCCGAGACGAACGCAATGGCACAGCCCGTTTCCCTTGATTTTGATTTTAACTTTTAATTCTGCCTTGATTTGCGAATCTTAGTGTTACAGAATTACGGGGTGTTACATTCTCCCCCACTTAAAAGGATTTCGTCCCCGAAATCTCCAAGTTAGGAAGAATGTGTCCTACCATCCAATCACCCATCTACTCAACCATTCAATCACAGGCATCCATTGTCCTTAAAAGATTTCTAATGCCTTCATGTTTATATGCATAGTGTGTGTATATGTCTTTATCTAATGCAAAATCAGGCGGTCTACTGATTCAGTTGACCTCCTTAATGCGAATCATGTTAGTGCCATGCGTCCAATCATGTATGCAAGCATCCCTAGTTATGTAAATACTACATGCATGCACGGCCATTCATCCATATGCAACATCCATATGATAACATATCAGGCTCAACTTACAAACAAATACATATCTGTAAATGCAATATGAAAGCGTCTGAACTGAGCTAGTGCCTAATACGTATGCATTATGCATCCACAAGCAACCATTAGCAACTACTTGCAACCACCAACCATAACATGTTTCAAACACATGTTTACATCCATTGGCTTCTACCTAAGGATCGAAGATACGACCTAGGTGATATACTTCGGAAAGAGAGAAACAATTATGCGTAAAGCTCCTAAAACAAAGAAATCAAGGATGCACCCTCAAGGAAAAGGGTATGATGCTAGTATCTAGCTTTCTTGAGCTTTACTCCACTGTATCTTATTTAACTTCACTATTGTGAAGTTTCTGACCTCCAATTCAAAATAAACAGATGTCAATCACGGTACCAAGTATATGTACTAAGATGATTAGAGGTCTCCCTCTTATCCGCCAAGCCATAACTATGAGGGTCGAAAGGTCACTATGCACTTTTTAGAGTGCCTGCCACAACTATTCATCCTTCACGCAAACCATCCTAGTCGAACTTGACATTCCTCAAGTACAAGCCCCAAAGGCCTGAACCAATATCAGACAAGCACCCAAGGAATACCTCCTTCGAATTTAGACGATCTACATGAGATGATATAAGAAAACTCGATAGCTATTCTCAAATCCCCTACTAACCAAAAATAAACTGGTCAGACCACCAATTGGATTTGAGACTCTAGTGGGATCCTTTTACTATACAAGTGCTATGGTGCAGAGACTCAGCTATGGAAGTGGGTACGAACAATTGCGAAGCGCTAAAACCGAAAGAGTACGAACAGAAAACTAAACTCTTCCAACAAAACTTTACTTCCTTTCTCCTAGGTGTTCTTGGTGGTGAAAGTATGTACTTGCCCTTCTGAAAATCTTGTTCCTCGTTCTTGCCATTGTCCTTAATTCTATGCCCTATCATACCCTAGTAAAGATACTTCCTCTTGTCTTAGGTTTTATAATTTCTTCTTCCTTCGTGAGCTAAATCTACATCCATGAATTCCTCATCCTAGGGTTATGCTCCTTAGCCAAACTCCTCATCCCCTTCCGTGTGTAACCATGTTGACAAATCTCTTGAAAACTGCCTCCACCGTCCGGAAAACCCTATAAGCTTGAAAGAAGACTGGCCGTAAGTGAAACAACTATGCTCATAGATGGAAGTCTGACACTACTTTGCCCTTCGATGCGGTTACCTCCCGGAAAGCCAGGAGAGCCAGAGACTCAAGAAAGAAGGGGACAAGAATTCAAATAGAGGAAGAGAAGATAGTGCGTATGGCTTTGGGGAATATGCCTTTAAAACAAATCTTTTCTTTTGAAAATGCTTCTTTAAAAACCATTTTGAAAATAATTTTTCAAATCCTTTATCTGATCTGGTAACCTTCAGCTCTGATACCACGTGTAACACCCCACATCCGTTAGTGTCACTCACAAAGGGAATGCACTAAGTTCTGTGGAGCATTTAGGGTAAAAGATGCAGATAAATTACAAGACAGGCAGAAATTAAACAGCGGAAAATAAAACTTTGCTTTATTGATAAAATAGTATGTACAATGGTTTCTTTACAATATCAGAGTATCATCTGTCTTACAAAATAAAGAAGCATGAAAACAACATTTATATTCCCCGATTTTAGCAAGAGCCAGCCATAGCATCTGAGAAGAGAATCCAGACAAACTTCGACAAATCTTCAAGCTGGGAAAGAGTGGCAGTCCAACTTAACCTGAGCTATACTATTCCCTCCTTTACTACCTGGGGGGGGGGGGGAACGGAAGAAAAGAAGACGAAAGGAAAACAGAGTCAGACATAAAGCCTGAGTAAGCTCAGTAACTTCTAGCATATGAACATGGAACAACAAAACGACATGAATTAACTGAATACAAGATTACACCATGACGATAGGGTCAACAAGATTAGACAAGGTAATCACAAGATATGCTAAGATAAGATAAACTGGATACGCTCTAATACTTCCGCCGCTTCGCTATTTCCTTGTTATACTGGTTTCTATATCTATGCACCACCTAACTAGTGTTCCAACTAGTAACGATAACGTGATCCCAACCCATGTAGTTTCCATTGCCTTCAGGCATACATTTATTATTTATTACCTAGATCTAATTTAGGGTTTTCTATCAAGTGCTTTCTAGATTTACTAGAGTTTTACGCTATCTGCTGAACGCTTTTCGAGTTCAGGATTTATGCCACCTAGTCCAACTAGGGATTACGCTACCTGTCGAACGATGCCCCCAAGTCTAGGACACAATACCTAGAGTGGTATATGTTCCTATACTTCCCCACGCATGTATCGCGAATCGTTATCGCTTGTCTAGATGCACATGTCCTGTAATGTGCGGTCCGAGTCCTGTGACAGGGCAAATCAAGGAATACAGAACTCGGTCGGGAGCTTTCAGATATCTGCCGATGCAGATGCTAAGGTCTGTTTTTATTCCAGTGGCTATGGTCCCACTTGACCCCTCTCTCAACTAATGAAAGGCACACCTTGTAAAATGAGAACTATATGCCGGCCCCCGGTGCCCCACTATCCTATGGCCATCCGCAACCATAACTAGATAGCAAGTATATGGTCTTTTGGAGTTCTCCGCCTTTCCGCTTCACGTATCTCGATTGACTCAAGATGGATGGTAGACGACGAGTTGCTATCACAGGGCTACCGTCTTCTCGCTGAATCACGCTGGTCCATCCTGGTCTTTAGGTTGCCATGTATTGCAACCAAGGCATACTCCTGGTTCTTCTATGCAACCTTAACTTCTGTGAGCCCAGGAGAATCATCTGCAGCCTCACAGAGGGATACCAAGAGTACCCTCACGTCCCCTCGAAGCCTCGGGCTTCGTAACCCAATTCGTTGGAGCCTTCTTTTTACTCAGACGGACATTCGCTCCTTCCCGTGTTATACTAAGAATTACTACTTAGTTTTACTAACTAAGATTTACCACTTAGTTTACAGAATCGTTGTTTTCTTAACAAAGGTTTATTACTTAGTTCCCTTTCCCGTCAATTTGGATTGGTTAAGTGTCATTAGTCAATTCAAGCCGACTTAACCCTGTTCATTTATCCTGTCAAACTGGTTAAGTGTTATCAGTAATTCATGTTGACTTAACCCCACCACAAACCAAGTTATATTGGTTAAGTATTTCTTATTACTTAACCTTACCCATTCACCCTGTATTGGTTCAGTGTTCCTTTTTAACTTAACCTTGCCCGTCTGTTTTAACTAACCTGTTATTAACGGTTAAGTATTATCCCTTCATGTTTTAGACTTAACCCTATTCCTTTATCAAAATCTGATGGTTAAGTGTTCAAGTTTACTTAACCCTACGGTCTAGCCCAGCTAACATATCAAATTGGCTAAGTGTATTAAATCTTACTTAGCCCCAACCTCTAGTCTAGTTAATATGTTAATTTGGCTAAGTGTATTAACTTTACTTAACCCCACTTTCTAGACTAGTTAACATGTTAATTTGGCTGAGTGTTTTCTTAGTTACTTAACCTCTACAAATCTTGTCTTGTTACCATGAGTTTGGTTAAGTGTCCCTGTGGACTTAGCCCTTCGTTCTAGCTTAACTGTGCTTAAGTTGGTTAAGTGTTCCTATGGACTTAACCCTCCTATTCTAGCTTAATTGTATGAACCTAACCCCACATTCCAGTCTTGTTATCATGCTGAGTTGGTTAAGTGTCTTAGTTAACTTAACCCTAGCGTTCTTGTTCTAGCTTTAACTAAATAAATTAAAGCCACGACCACTCACATTAGACAGATATTGTTGCGATTACTGGATGTGTCGGTTGGTTCCGGGCAGGTTTACATTGCAACTCAGTCTAACCTCAGGTTAGGCCTATTCGTGTTTTCTAGTTCAAAGGGTTTTGATTAATTTTCAAATCAGGTTTTGAAAGTAACCATCCCGTCCGTCGGATCAGTTAGGGATAGCCAGGGAGAGCAGGAAACTTGTATTTTCCAAACTGAAGCCTAGACACTATCCTCTCTGTCACCCTAGAACTTTCTGGTGTTTCATTAAAAGAGATGTCGTTAATAAATCTTTAATTTGTCGAAATTTACATTTCTCACTTAGGTCAAATTCTATAAGTAAATTAATCCTAATTTACTTATTTCCCAATTACTCTTTTAATGTAAATTGTCAATATTTATTCTTACGGCCCATTTTCCCCTCTATATCATGTTTATGCTTTTTGGTATGTAAACCATACCAAATGAAGTGTCACTAACCATGATTTTACTAATCCTGACAATTACTCCCAATTATGACCAATTTCAAGTTTATGCCAATATACTTATCGAGCCAAATTAGCTAATCCAATTCTGATTTAACATTCTAATTCACATCAAACTAGACTTATTACTCTAGTTCACTATTCATGTAAATGCTAGATTTACATGTCAATACTAGATTCAAATTACACAATCCTATAATTCCTGTCAAATTTATCCCATTTGCATTTCTATGAACACGCCATAATACATGTTCCCAATTTATGCCAATTTCGAAGTTTATAACTATGTTTTAGTAAATTTCATATTTTACCCCAAATCGCATTCCCACCGTTCGTATAATCGTGATTCGATCTAGATTATAGATAAATCTAGATTCGCAGAAAATAGGGAATGAACCAAAGATCGCTATGAAAAAGATATGTATAACAACTGGCATAAAATGGTTTTGAATAATGACGAAGTTCAAGAACATGGGTAGACCTAACTTAATAGGTAAATTCCCAAGGTCTAAAACCAAGAATAGACAGAGTAGGTTCAAGAACATGGGTAGACCTAACTTAATAGGTAAATTCCCAAGGTCTAAAACCAAAGATAACCAAGATTAAACTGAATAGAAAGTCAGGTCTAGATCCAAAGTAATGTCAGTTTGTTAAACAACATGGTTTTATAACTACAGTGTCATGGGCATAAATAATAATCTTATATCCATAGTCATAGGCAATAATCCTCACAGTTCAATGAATCACAGTCTTTGGCGATGTTCATAGTCATAGGCAACGTTCATAGTCATAGGAAATGTTCATAGTCATAGGCAATAATCCTCACAGTTCAATGAATCACAGTCTTAGGCGATGTTCATAGTCATAGGCAACGTTCATAGTCATAGGAAATATTCATAGCCATAGGCAATGTTTTATGTCCCAAAATCAAAGGCTTATGTTCATAGTTCCAAGGCATATGGTTCCAAAGTCCATAGTTTCGCCGTCACAGTCTTATTAGTCATTGAATCACAACAGTTCTTAATTAGGTCCAAAGGTACAAGCACTGATTCAAGTAGAAAGATTAGGCATAGTCTTTTATCCCTTTAATTTCATGTCACGAATAAAAACAAAACGTTCAAATCTAAAAATAACTGACTTACAGAGATTTAGATTAGAAAAGAAAGATGGCGTTGCTATGATTCGTGCGACGTTGCTTGAAATCGTTGAATCAGCTTTTGATTCCCTTCTTGAAGCTTTATTCTTGATTTGAATCTCCAATTAGAAGAAGAACTATAACTTGTTTTAGTGGAGGATTAGATTTATTTTAATGGTGGAGGCAAGAGTAGAGAGAAGCATTATGTAGATGCCTTAGAGAATTTGTGTGGAGGAACCCTTAGGTCTAGGCATTCTTTTATAGGTGTAGAGAGTGTTTTAGGGCCCTTAGATCATCATAGAAGCCATCTGAATCGCACAGGTCGAATACACATCATCCAACCACTCAAAAGGAGACACGTCAGCACAGAACACTCCAGAATTCGGTGTTGGATTAGTATGGGCGCACTTGGCAGGTGCGCCAGTGCATTTTTGTACTGGCGCACTTCACAAGTGCGCCAGTGCATTCTGGTCTGTTTCCGGTTTCTCTGCCTAACTTCGTTCGTCCATATCTCCTTCATACGAAGCCCAATTTTTGAAAACTTGGACTCTATTTCGCGTATTTTTCCGAGACGAACGCAATAGCGCAGCCCGTTTCCCTTGATTTTGAATTTAACTTTTAATTCTGCCTTGATTTGCGAATCTTAGTGTTATAGAATTACGGTTTGTTACAGAAATGCAAGGGTCGTTCTGTTCCAGAATGGTGTTTTTTGTTTGTCCAGTCCCATGACTACTTGTATGGATGAGTGTCTGACAGAGTATACCTAACAAATCACGTATAGTTGATGTATTAAAGGTATTACGTCTGGTGGCGAAGGAATTCGTTCCTCTTAGCTTTTTATACCTATGATATTTTTGGAAGTCAATTAGTGAATTGACGGGTTTGACGATGTGGCATTCAAAGTGAATGGTGATCAGATGTTCTGAAGATAGACGTAGCCTCTAGTCTCACAACCGGGAAATGACAGCTATCGGGCGGGCAACATGGTTGGTTGGATCATACCCAAGCAGGGTGTATTGTCACCGATGTAGTGAAAATTCATATTTGTTCTTCTTTTCGATTCTGTATCTTCGGATTACACTTGGATGGCCAACAACCTTAGGTGTCAATATATTCGCTACACTCAAGCTAAATCTCTTTTTACAAATATAGCCCTGCTTTGTGTTTGAACGCAGCAATAAATTTGCACCAGGTTTATATCTGTAACAGAACAAAAATTCCTTACACTTTGAATTCATTTCAATTGCTTAAGGTTTTGTTTTGTATTGAAGCTATGGACAACCTGGAGATGGACGATGAAACAATGAATAATTGTTATGAAGAGTTTGAAGGGTCAAGGAATAGTGTACAACACAACAAGCCTACGGTAGAATTCGGTGAAGGAGCACAAGTTCAGTCTAAGTCAGTGAAGCGGAGAACAAAATCTTTGAATGCTCGATTGCGCGAAGTTGTAGCAAATCAAATACCTGTTATGCAAATCGTATATGAAGGACAAGAAATCAAGCCCCTACATCCAATCGGTCCAACGCTACCTTGCGGAGCTTACCCTATTTGTTGTTGTGGAGATGAATCGGTTGTTGTTGTTGCAAAAACTGAAAAAAATGTTGGAGCCGATTCTTCGGATGTCCTGCCTTCGAAGACCATAGGTATTACCCCAATGATATTCAATGTTGTAATTTTATGCAGTGGATAGACCCCCCGATGTGCCAACGTGGACTTCAATATGCACTGGAAGCGCAAGCCGAAATAAGGCGGTTGAACAAGATTTTTGTGGATGCAACTAGAGCTGGCTATCTCAGAAATCGTTAGGATTTGGTTTTTCTAGGATCGAAGATTTATTACTGTACTTTGAATTTGATGTTGCTATGTTCTGTTGTTCTAGTTCCTATAAGTGTTATTTGAAATGTATTAGCGTTTGAATTTGATCGTGAACAAGATTGTCATCTTCTCGTTTCGAAATGCAAAATTCTTAAATAATGCGCCAACATAACAAGGTTTGCAGATAACTCCATATTCTACATAAGAACATAACGGGTCAACCAACTGTAGCGCAATGACCGGTCAAGTCTTGCTTTCTTCGCATAGTGCAGTCATATCATCTGGCAGATTCCATATAGTGTCCCCTACAGTGTAGCTTTTGACCATTCACACCATTACCAATCTTCCAGCTATATATACGTATGTTAACTTACTCACAACATACAAAATTCAAACAACTTCTTCCCCATTCTTAGAGTACATCCTTGGATTCGCACTCACTAAAAATGTCTTCGTGGGCAACATCTACAGATTCCGAGGTACAAGCTTACGAAAACATGAGGCTACAGGAGCTTGAAGACGAACTTCAGTTCCTAAACCAAATGAAACCGCAAAATATATTGTCGTACGAACAAGTGAACATTCAACCTCCACATGAAACACCAGTACCACCTGTTCAAGTATCATCTCAACAGGAGGTCACTCAGTCAATGCAGGAAGCAGAGTTCTTTCGTGTACCACTGCACGAACATGTAGTTGATTCTTATCCAGTTCGTTGCTACTGCGGGTATGCGGTTGAAGTTGTCGTTCGAGCAGAGGGCAACAATATAGGTCGGCGCTTGCAGCGATGTCCAGCCTATCCAAATGGTTGCAATTACACGAACTGGATAGACCAACCTTTGTATCCTCGGGGAATAGCATATGCTAACTAACTCGAATGAGAAAATAGACGTGTTCGAAGTGATAATGAGCAGTTGCGATTGAACATCATGCGACGCCGGTATGACTAAACGTAAGATGCATTGTAATGAAGTTGCTAATGCCTATTCCATGGTTTGATTGAGTTAGTTCGCATATACTATCGGTATTTGTTGTGTCTTTATAAACTATTTTATCTTTGTGCTTATTGTTGTATCCCCTTATCCTACTCTACTGTGACAAATCTTTGTTGTTAATATTATAATGGAGATATAATTGATTTTATATCGAGTTTATTGTATAAAATGAAGTTTGAATATATATATATATATAGTTTATAATATAATTAAAACGTGCCCGAAACGCGGCGGTAGTTCGTAATTTTCAATATGAACTTTAACTGAATATACTGAATCCGATATAGGTCAGTATTCTGTGAAACAAGAATCGTTCGGTTCGATTAGATTAAAATTATCTGTTAAGGAAAAAAATTGAGATTTCGTGACATAGATTGTTAGTTATGTTCAATTTAAATTTTTAACTAGTCGCTATGGAATTTCGTTAATAAACAATAACGATTATTTAATTGAATATAAAGGAATTTCTATACATTTGGATATCGTTTCAAACGTAAATTTCTGAAAATTTACAAAATCATTTATTACATAAATACAAAGGAAATTCTCCATTATATTCTCTATTACTTTCACATCACAACAACTGTCCGAATTGACTATTCATTGACAGCACCATTATTATCCCAACCATTATGTCGGAACCATTATTGCTAACAATTCTTGGCTAGAATAATTTGACTACTCAAGGCAGAGATATTATCCCAACCATTATTGCCAACCATTCTTGCCTACATGCATTGCCAACCATGTAGCGTACACCGTAGCCATGACGGTGAACACTGAAGCCATGATTTTGTCATTAATATTATATTGGAGATATAATTGATTTTATATCGAGTTTATTATATAAAATGACGTTTGAAAATATATATAGTTTATAATATAATTAAAATGAGCCCGAAACGCGGCGGTAGTTCGTAATTTTCAATACGAACTTTAACTGAATATACCGGATCCGGATAGGTCAGAATTCTATGAAACAAGAATCGTTCGGGTTGATTAGATTAAAATTATCTGTTAGGGGAAAAAATTTGAGGTTTCATGACATAGATTGTTAGTTATGTTCAATTTAAATTTTTAAATAGTCGCTATGGAATTTCATTAATAAACGATAACGTTTATTTAGTTGAATATAAAGGAATTTCTATACATTTGGATATCGTTTCAAACGTAAATTTCTGAAAATTTACAAAATCGTTTATTACATAAATACAAAGGAAATTCTCCTTTATATTCTCTATTACTTTCACATCACAACAACTGTTCGAATTGACTACTCAATGACAGAACCATTATTATCCCAACCATTATGTCGGAACCATTATTGACAACCTTTCTTGGCTACATGTATTGCCAACATTTCACAGCTCACTAGCAGACCCATTTGACTACTCAATGACAGAGATATTATCCACACCATTATTGCCAAACATTCTTGTCTATATGTATTGCCAACCATTATTGCCAACCTTTCAATTCACAACAACTGCCTGATTTGACTACTCAATGACAGAGATATTATGCCAACCATCCTTGATTATATATATCTGTCCTACGTTTACACTCAGGGAGAACAACGAAACTGACTTTAAAAAGAAGAAAGCAATGGATCCAAATCTATACCACCATTACTATGAAGTCAATAACCAAACTGACGATTCCGAACTACAAATGGAGGAAGAGACGGAGGAGGAGCTGGAACAGAACGCAATGGTTGGGTATTCCAATTATATTGATGAAGGCTCAATGACCAACCGTCGAGGTAGTATGCTTGGCCGGATTGACCGACGGTATAAGAGAGACTACAAGGATGGACATGAAAGACTAATGAGGGATTACTTCATCGATAATCCAACCTACGATATAACTTTGTTCCGCCGTCATTATCGTATGAGTCTGGCAATTTTCTCAAAAATTTATCTTAAACTTCATCAGTCAAACCCATATTTCACTTATAGACTGAACGGAGCACAAGAAATTGGCCACTCGCCCCACATCAAAATTTCATCGGCGTTGAGGATGTTAAGCTATGGAACATCTGGCGACCAAATGGATGAATATTTCAGAATCGCAGCATCAACAGCAATAGAGTGTCTGAAAGAATTCTGTAAAACAGTTGTTGAACAATTCGGGGAGGAGTATCTACGGACACCTGGACCAAACGATATAAGAAGGATACTATGCAAGGGAGAAGCTAGAGGATTTCCAGGTATGATTGGAAGTTTAGATTGCATGAATTGGCCTTGAAAAAACTGCCTAACGGGATGGAAAGCAATGTTCACCGGACATAAAAAAAGTGCCGTCAATGATCCTTGAAGCGGTATCAACAAACGATTTATGGGTTTGGCACGCTTTTTTTGGAGTCCCAGGTTCATTGAATGGTATAAATGTTTTAAAACAATCATATCTTTTAATAGAACTTGCTAACAGACTGTTAATAGATGTTTCATATAAAGTTGGTAATATCGAACACAAAACTGGGTACTACCTAGTGGATGGAATATACCCAAAGTAGAGAACTTTGATGCAAGGATACAGAGTACCATCAAATGATAAAGAAAGGTATTTCACTAAAAAAAGTAGCTAGCTACAGAAAGGACATCGAACGTACGTTTGGTGTTTTACAAGTCCGATTTCATATTTTACGAAATCCTACTCGTTTTCATGATGCAAGAGTGCTTTCAGAAATCATGTATGCTTGTATAATAATACATAACATGATTGTGGAGTCTGAAAGATGCGGATATAAAAATCAAAAGTCTAATTATCCAGACATGTTTACGAGGTCAAATGCAAAACCCCATAAAGATGTAAACTCAATGGAAGAATATGTTGATATGGTTCAACACATTGATGATCAAGCTGCGCACTTCCAATTGCGTGACTAGTTGGTGGAACATTTGTAGGCGCATAAAGGATGGAAAAGTCGGAATCACTAGTTGGTACTAGAACTATGTATCAGTGTGTAGTCGTGTACTATGTATCAGAGTACTATCTATCAGTGTGTAGTTGGGTCAATAAATCTGGTTTCTGATCATATTGTAGATTGTATCGTTATTTCAACAACTGGTACATAAATACTAAAAACTGCTCACAATCATATTACAACTCAACGCAACATATACAGCTAGTACATAAACAACAACTACTACATAAATACTACAAATAGGTCACAATCATATTACAACTCAACCCAACATATATAGCTAGTACATAAACACCCACCAGTACATAAAAACTACAAACAGTTCACAATCATATTACAACTTAACCCAACATACAAAGCTAGTCCATATACGAGCCACTACCGCTTCTGCTTCCTTTTTGTTTTCTGTACTCTCCAATCTGCTCGGTTACTAGTTCTTGCTTTAGAGGGGAAAGCTTGCTAAAATCACATGTAATCATTTTAATATAATTTTTCTCTCGCATCATAGCTTTCGTCTCCTCTAGCTTCTCTCGTACCATTGCTTTCTTCTCCTCCTGCTTCTCTCGTAGCATGGCTTTCTTCTCCTCCTGGTTTTCTCGTACCGTGACTTGTTTCTCTGTATGTACATGTCTGCGAAGCTCTCGACCATCCCTAACTGCCTTTCGGAACTCTTCGTCGCTGCGGTTTCTTTGCACCGAAAATCGAGCTCTATGCTCTTTTGTCGCCTTAGATGAATTCTCTATTGTTTCCATAAATCTAGAAAACTCTGCACCGCGTTGCTCCAGCTGAATTCACTTGGCTCTACCAACAGGTCGTCCGTCACTAGTTCCAAATAAAGGGTTTCTTTCTTGCGAACTCGGGTCACTTCTTGGACTAGAATCAGAGTATTTCATCCTTCTAGCTTTGTTCTGCTGCTCAAACATGAAGTTGCTTGTGTTCTTCCACTTCGGCAAACTAGATAGAAGCTCGAAACAGTCTTGAAATTTAAATGGATGACAATACTTTTGTTGGTAGGCCTTTTGTGACTCTTCAATCTGTAACACAAAGTGGAAATTGTATGAGCGTATGACATTTCTAACTAATCAATCATAGTATAGTAAGTTATTTTTCAAAGTAATCTACAGTACTTACAACGTCATAAGGTGCAGCACCGCTTTGCTGTATGTTCTGCAAGCCTGTCAGTACTGCCAAATAGTTCTGACATGCGGCATTCATAACTCTATAACCGCCTCTAAGTGATGCTCATTTTCTATTCCTCGCTTCCAACGAATTGTAAAACTCTGCTACTCTTTCCCAAAATTTCTGACCTTTCATATTATTCCCAACAATGATGTCTTGTGAAATGCGTATCCACGATTTAGCAAGTGAAATGTACTACTCGGAAGTAAACTTACATTGTTTTTTTTTTCATCCGCTGCTAATCCTTCCCCTTCAGCATGATCATCCTCAATATCTTCTATTCCGGGGTCCGACTCCGATTCAACTTCGCTTTGGTGCCGTTTACTGAAAATGTCGTTTAAAGACTTCCACTTCGTCTTCTTTTTGTTATATTCGGGACTAATAGGTGCAACGTATTCTTGAATAAATTCTTCAGAATTTGTAACATTCGCATCCTCATTTGCATCTTTATCCGCCTCCTCCGTTGAAGTTTCAACATTCTCTTCGGTAGTGGAGAGACATACCCGTACGAAAACTGTCTTTCAAGATTTTTCATAGCTTCACGGTTATGAACCTCGGTCTGTTGCGGAGTTATGTGAGGTTGTTGACTTTGATCGGTCTGCATCATCATTGACATATACGACAAATGATCGTCGTAAACGCCTACCCCGGTTGGTCATTGGTAAAACTGTGGCTGGGCGATAGAATGGATGGGAGGAAAATTAGGAGGAGTGAGCGGTTGGTATGATGGTCGGTATGGATAATTTCAATACGGCGAGTAGCCATATTCGTGAGATAGCTGCAACGGTTGCTGTTGTTGGATTGACGTTGCATGGCATACGATGACGAGCGCGGTATGGACAAGACTGTCCTATTTGCGGATTTGTTCCCGCTTCGTTTGGGTGCAGAAGAAGACATTTTGTTGTTGAAGAAGTTGAAGTTGAGAAGGTGGAGTGGTTGTGTGGAAGAAGAAGGAGGTAGGTTGGTATATAGGGAGGAAGTGCACTAGTCGCTGGAATGCAACGTCTATTGCTTATAACGGCAAAGTGTTTGCCGTTATAAGCTTATAACGGCAAACTCTTTGCCGTTATAAGATTATAACGGCAAACAATTTGCCGTTATAAGCTTATAACGGCAAACACTTTGTCGTTTTAAACACTAGCCCCTGTTCAGTCAACCAGCCACGAACGAGCTCAAAACTAGCCACAGACTAAACACGGGTGACTGAACAAACCACATCTGGTTGCTCCGTAGCTTGTTTAGTAACTAAACAAGCCATTGTTGGTTGTGCTCTAACGTGAATATATATTTTCTTTCCTTAGTCAGTAAGTTTCACTGTTTCAGTACAACCATCTATTCTCATTAACTCAGTATGGCATCCTCATTAATAAGCCATATCTCATTTACATACCTAATTAAACATGCTAGCCTATGCTACATTGCACGAATGCACATGACTGTGAAAACTGACCTCCTCCTTAACCTATTTTTGCTTTATATAAATATATATATATATATATCACGCCATTCATCCTCACGCCTTTCATCCCATAAAACTAAACCAAGCCTCTTAATTGTGATGACCCCAAACTTCCACGCTATGACAGTAAGGAATAATCATTTGGAATACAACGTAAATACGATAATACATATCACAGATACAAAATAGCATAGGAAATTCATAGAGTAACAACATCATAGTAGCGGAAATATAATGTCATCAATCCACAGAAAATCCACAGTCACAAAATTCTACATTATTACATCAAGTTTGCAGAAAAGAAATAAGTTCCAACTCCAACTTAAACAACGTGGAATAAACCAAGTTTAATGTCTGAAATAAAAAGAAAAAAGAAAAAGTAGCGAATGATAAGTGTCTTCCAACTCCTAGTCATCACCTCTCCACAAACAAATCCAAGCAAGATAGTAAGCAACTCCAACTGAAAAGACTCCAAGCGTAGAATAAACCTGTTTACTTGGCTGCCCGTGTAGAAAGGAGGGCACCCGAGTTTGCAAAAAGGTGGAAACAAACAACGGGTCAGCCATGGGACTGGTTTGAGAATTCTTACCTAATAAATCACTATTAATAGGGCAAATCCAAAGACCACGACGCTAATGCGGAGCGGGTTTACTCTAATGGATTGCCGTGCATGAAAGTGTCAGAATAAATGATAAATAAATCGTACAACAACGTTATGCTTTTTAGAAAAATGGAATCACCATAAGACCCAGGTCCCATCACACAATGCAACACAAACCAGAGGATAGGGTTTTACCTTATAGTGATTAAACATGCTAAATACGGCAAATACGAGTTTAATATTATTATTAATATATATTAAAACATTTCAAAGTAAATGTAGAAATCCTAGAAAGAATAGTATCCCATACTACTATGCCTCCATACTAGTAATACAATCAAATTCGTAGGGTCGTATTTGGATTTTGGTTTCCATCATGAGTCAAGGCTAGGGAGGAGCTCCAACCGATTCGAGACACTCTAGCTAAAGTCTCAGAATCCCCCGCAGTGAACCCTTGGAAAGCTGTAGGGCCGGTCCACCATACGAGTTGCGGATTAGTTATTCCTGAACACACGTTTCCCAGTCCTATAGGACCTATCATCCGAGTCGCCTCATTCCATCATCCACATAAGTAAAATGTTGGGCCGTGTTAAAACCCAATCACCTCTTCTAGCTAGAAAGAAACGTGCTGCTCTCCCTGCGTTCCCTTCTCCCGTTTTAGACTTCGCCGGTGTGTGAGGCTCGCGAAGTCACGTTGTACACAAAGCTATGCCTAACAGGCTATGCTTTGATCGTCCCACAAGGCCTTCTTTTCAACAAAACCTTGATCATATGCATCTTAGCATGCCACATCATCACTCCATACCGTACTACCAAACCTTTTCCGGAATATATGAATGGGTGTTAAGCAAGAGAATAAATTCCCCGCCACCAAACATCCTTACCTTCGACAAAAGATCAATAACATGATATTTGATAGAGTATGATGTCAGACACACAATCAATTTAGTAGCTTATGCTCTGGGTCTGAGCGAAAGCCAAACCCGTGAAATCAACACGTACGTTTGGGCAATGACCATGACCTTTGAATTGGGAGCAAGTCAAATCAAGGCCTCGATCGTTGTCCATCCGAGGGAAGATTTACTGTCTTCATTCACCATCTTTATACTTCAATTAACGTCATTAGATTATTTAGAATGAGAGAACTCGGTCTTTCCAAATAATCCTCGTGTATATATATATATATATATATATATATATATATATATATATATATATATATATTAAAATCCTTCTTATACATTAATAATTATTTTTATTAACGATTCCTTCCTATATTAATTATTTAAATAATTAAATTTTAATATAACGATGCCTTAAGTCCATGGGCGACTATGGCGCTGCATTCAAACAATTTTGATTTTCATATTTCTCATAATCTAACCGTTGGATCTTAACGTAATATATATCGTTGGAAAGATTTTTCCAACACGGTCCTAATGGTTTCAGTTTCAAGAAAATCTGACGGTCGGATCTTCTTGTATAGTCGTTTAAAAGTACGATTTCAAAATGCGAACTACCATGCCCTATTCGTTTAGTTTTAATTATATATATATATATAATCATTGAATCGAAGTAACGTCGTTTGATTAAAACAATGGTCTACACAACTGCCGATACTTACCATATTTTTGATTCATTTAAAAATGAAAATAATCTTACCGCATCCTAAATTCATTCTTTCACTTACATTGAAAATGTAAATTCCATCCTTTTTATTTATATATATATAAATTATGTAAATTCAATTCCTATGCAAATTCCTATATCCCTTTTACATGTAAAAACAAATGTAATTTTGATACATTCAAAATCTTACTTTTAAATGCAAACATTACATCTAATTCACATTGTTAAAATATAATTTTTAATCACAATGCAAACATTACATCTAATTTACATTATAAAAATATAATTTTTAATTATAATGCAAACACTACATCTAATTTACATTGTAAAAATATCATTTTTAATTATAATGCAAACACTACATCTAATTCACATTGTAAAAATATAATTTTCTAATTACAATGCAAACACTAAAACTAATTCACATTGTAAAAATATCATTTTTAATTACAATGCAAACATTACATCTAATTCACGTTGTAAAAATATAATTTTCTAATTACAATGAAAACACTACAACTAATTCACATTGTAAAAAAATC
Source organism: Allium sativum (assembly GCA_030737875.1). Lineage (NCBI taxonomy): Eukaryota > Viridiplantae > Streptophyta > Magnoliopsida > Asparagales > Amaryllidaceae > Allium > Allium sativum. Next base: position 10,820,865 of record CM060912.1, read on the forward strand.
ATTTTTAATTACAATGCAAACATTACATCTAATTCACATTGTAAAAATATAATTTTTAATTACAATGCAAACACTACATCTAATTCACATTGTAAAAATATAATTTTTAACTACACTGAAAAATGTAGTTTTTGTCATACGGTATAATTTCCTATATAATTTACATATAAAAATGTAAATTTTGACGTACGATGAAATTCACCTTTTAATTACAAAGAAAAATGTAATTTTTAACATACAACGTTAATTCACTTTATAATTTACGTATAAAAATGTAAATTTTGACATACGATGAAATTCACCTTTTAATCACAAAGAAAAATGTAATTTTTAACACACAACGTTAATTCACTTTATAATTTACATATAAAAATGTAAATTTTGACAGACGATGGAATTCACCTTTTAATTACAAAGAAAAATGTAATTTTTAACATACAACGTTAATTCACTTTATAATTTACATATAAAAATGTAAATTTTGACATACGATGAAATTCACCTTTTAATTACAAAGAAAAATGTAATTTTTAACATACAACATTAATTCACTTTATAATTTACATATAAAAATGTAAATTTTGACATACGATGAAATTCCTATTTTATTTACGTTAAAAATAATGTAAATTTCATACGGTGAAATTCTTATTTACTTTACATTAACAAAAATGTAGACTTTACATATGGTGAAATTCCTATATATTACATTAATAAAAATGTAAGCTTACCAATGGTGAAATTCCTATATATTTACATTAAATTAACATATAAAAATGTCATCCTTATCTCATCGTTCATATTTTAAATTAAAATAACATATAAAAATGTTATCTTAATTTACATTAAAATAACATATAAAAAATGTCATCTTTATTTCATCGTTCATTTTCAATGCATTAACATAACGGTTCAACTTTAACATCATAACATAACACAAAATATAAGGTCCGACTTTGTGTGATAACATTCATGTGATGAATACATATAGATTTACAATTATCTATCATAGCAACATAACAACATCATCAATCATATCAAAACAAAATAGATTTGAAGATTAACCAAGGGATTACTGCGTCACAACAAAGTAATTATTTAATTAATTAATTTTGAATGAGGAAATTTCACATCTAACACTTAAAATTCCAGATCTACTATCATAACATCGCAACAATTCAGATCTGCAACTTATATTAACATCCATCATCGATCCAATTATTTTTGATTCTCAACTTCTCATAAGCAAGAATAACATTCAAATTAATTAAATTTATTTAAAAATAAATTCTCACCTTGATTAAAGCGAATAGAAAAATCCAAAAATTCAGAAAAAGGTCGCGCTCGATTTCAGCAAGCTCTATTTGCCATCACGGTCTCGCACAATCTGAAAATTTTCAGTTTGGATTTCGTATGTGTTAATTATCGAAATTTGAACAAAATTAACTTTTAACAACTGCAGCTGTAACGCTTAAAAGCGTGGCAAAACTGAGATTGTTCATACCTTATAATTTCAGTTTTGTTCAAAACTTCAATTCAGAAAATCGGGAGATTGGATCAATGGTTTTACGAACGGTTTTCGGGAGGTCGACGGGCTTGGAGAGGCGGATCTGCGCCTGAAAAAGGGGGGTGCACACGCACCAGGCGGCGGCTGGAGGGCCCGAACGGCGGCGGGTTCGGCGAGGCGGTGCGGGCGAACGGGGGCACGAGGGAGGTTGGTTCTTGTCGGAGAGGGAAGAGAAGAGAAGGATCTTCGAAAGACTCAACTACGGGGTGGTCTAATTCTCTACGGATTGATAGGAAAATGGAGATGAAGTTTTTGAAAAGGGGCGGCTATGGGTTTCACGCATCGGGGAAGAAGACGACGCATAGAGCCGTATTTATACAGGTATTTCCACGTATTTTATTTATTTAATTAATTAATTCTGGAAAATAGGGTTTTTTCGTACGAACTCCAATTCGCGCTCAACGACTATCGAACAATAGGTTTGACGCCTTCTGAACGCAATGGCGCTATTGCCGAAGTCCAATTCTGAAGTTAAAAGCATGTTTCTTTTATTCTCAATTTATTTCTTTTTTGTTAAATTCGAACGTATTTCTAATTTTACTGGGGTCACATACGAAGTCAGAAAAATCCAGAAAAATCATTTTTCGCTTTCTTATAACGATACGATCCTAACAAAATTTATTTCGTCGAATTCTGAGGCTGTTTGAAAAATGGCCATTTTTCAGTCAATTAATTTTGACCGAAATTGACAAAACACAGTTTATTTTTCCACGCTTACATACAAGCTTCAAAAATCATGAAATTTGAAACCTAACAATAATTTTACATTCCGGATCCAACAAAAGTGGTTTCGTCGAATTCGGAGGTCGTATGCAAAATGTCGATTTTCAAGGGCGATATATTTTCTATATCGACCTTTCTGAAAATTCATTTGACCATAACTTTTGATTCCCGCTATGAAACTTCGATTTTTCAGATTCGTTAGAAAGATATTCATTGATAGATTTAAATGTTTTTCGTTTCACCAAAATCTGGTTTATTCTGCATCCTCCCCCGCTTAAGAACTTTTCGTCCTCGAAAAGGAAAAGAGAAGAGTAGAAGGGTAGGAACCAACATAAAGAATAGAAAATATTTTAAGCGTACCTTAAAATAAAACTAATCGGGGATGTCCACTCTGCATTTGGGATAGGCTTGTTTGATACTCTCCTCGGTTTCCCAAGTGCAGTCTCTAGGATCATCGCTCCATTGCACCTTGACTAGGTTGATACTTTTATTTCTCAGCTTCCTAGTCTCCTTGCCAATAATTTTCAGTGGTTCTCTTCTCACTGCATGCTTGGGGTAATCTACAAATCTTGGTGTGCTGCATCTTCAACAATCAGATCTGGATCATGGACATGCCTTCGAAGTTGAGATACATGGAATACATTGTGCACTCCAGGCAACCAGTTTGGCATCTGAATTCTATAAGCTAGGGTGCCAATCTTTTCAAGAATATGGAAGGGGCCAATGAATCTAGGTGCTAATTTTCCTGTCTTTCCAAAACGGATAACACCTCGCATTGGAGCGACTTTTAGATAGACATAGTCACCCACTCCAAAAGCTATCTCTCGCCTTCTTACGTTTGCATAGCTTTTCTGTCTACTTTAGGCAGCCAATAGTCGCTTCTTAATAAAGTCAACTTTGTCCGAAGCTTCTCGGATCATGTCTGGACCCAACACAAGCCGATTTCCTTTTTCAACCCAACATGCTGGCGATCTACACGGCCTACCATATAAGGCTTCAAATGGAGACATTTTCAAACTTGCTTGATAGCTATTGTTGTACGAGAATTCAACTAAATGCAAGTGATCCTCCAAAGAACCTCCAAAATCGAGTATGCAAGCTCGCAATAGATCTTCAAGAATGCGATTCACTCGATCAGTCTGGCTGTCAGTCTGAGGGTGATACGCGGTACTGAGATTCAACTTTGTTCCCAACTCATTTGGGAATGCTTCCCAAAATTTACTAGCAAAGATAGGATCACGGTCGCTAACGATGCTACTAGGAACTCTGTGTAAAAGAAAAGATTAATATTTAATTTGCGAAAGGAAATTTTCATTCAGATTATGATGAAAAGGAAAGATTTAGTTTTATTACCCATGTAGCATGACGATTTCTTTGAAATAGATTTGCGCCAGACTTTGAGCAGTTCTAGTGGATTTGACAGGTTTGAAATGAGCGGACTTTGTGAAGCGATCCACGATCACCCATATGTTGTCATTTCCTTTCCTAGTACAAGGCAGACCATCTATAAAATCCATGGAGACTTGGACCCACTTCCAATCTGGTACTTCTAATGGCTGCAACAACCCTGCCAGCTTTTGTTGATCGCTTTTTACTTGTTGTCATGTGGGGCATCTACTCACATAAATGGATATATCCCTCTTCATAGACCTCCACCAAAATGTGCACTTTAGGTCTTGATACATTTTGCTAACACCGGGGTGGATGCAAAGCTTTGATTTGTGACCCTCATCTAAAACTTCTCTTATGAGCTCGGGGATACTTGGAACACAAATCCGCCTGCGCAATCTGAGAACTCCCTTGCCATCTATTTGGAAGTCCGTGTTTTCACCTCCTTGAATTCTTTTAATCATTTTCCGAATAAAAGCATCACTTTTCTGAAGAGAGGCGATCTTATCAATCAAAGAAGGGGTGATGATGAGGCTTGCGACAATGACTTCCTTTCTACTAAGTGCGTCTGCCACAACATTGACTTTCCCTGGCGTATATAAGATGTCAAGATCGTATGCCGCCAGGAATTCTAGCCATCGTTGCTGCCTTAAATTCAGATCCTTTTGATCGAAGAGATATTTCAAAGATTGATGGTCTGTGTATAATTCAAATTTTTCGCCCAAAAGATAATGTCCCCAAAATTTTAAAGCAAAGACTACGGCCAACAACTCAAAGTCATGGACACGATAATTTTTCTCATGCGGTTTTAATTGACGGCTTGCATATGCAACAACTCTGCCCCTTTGCATTAGTACCGCACCAAGACCACCACTTTGAGAAGCATCAGTGTAGACCTTTAAATCTTGGTTGCCATCGATGATGGTGAGTACGGGAGCAGTAGTCAAACTCACCTTTAGCTTTTGGAATGCTTCCTCACAATCCGATGTCCAATTGAACTTGGCATGCTTCTTGGTAAGCTTTGTTAATAGGCTAGACAGCTTGGCGAAACCTTCGACAAATTTTCTATAATATCCGGCCAACCTAGGAAGCTTCTTACTTCAGTGGGTGTACTGGGCTGCTTCCAATCTCGAATGGCGGCAATTTTACTTGGGTCAACTGCAATTCCTTCTTTTGACACAACATGGCCCAAGAATTTTACTTCCTCTTGCTAAATGTGCATTTGGAAAACTTTGCTTTTAGAACATTTTGTCGCAGAATTTCATACACTTCCCTTAAATGCCCTTCATGCTCCTCCCTAGTTTTAGAATAGATTAGAATATCATCAATGAAGACTAGGACGAATTTATTTAGGACCTCATGGAAGACCCTATTCATCAAGTCAACAAAGTAGGCGGGAGCATTGCATAAACCGAACGGCATCACTAACTATTCGTAGAATATATCGGGACCTCTGAAGGCGGTCAAAGGTATGCATTCTTCAAGTATGCGGAGTTGGTGGAAACTTGTGGCTAGGTCCATCTTCGAAAACACCTTGGCTCCATTCAACTGGTCCATTAAATCATCTATGCAGGGCAAGGGGTATTTGTTCTTCAATGTTTGTTTGTTAAGATCGCGGTAATCGACACAAAGTCTTAGAGTACCGTCCGATTGGGGGACAAACACCACAACCGCACCCCAATTAGAGAAGCTAGGTCGGATGAGTCCCTTCCACAGAAGCTGCTTGGTTTGGGTTTGCAATTCTTCCTTTTCTTTAGGAGTCATCATCCTGATAGCATGAACTACAGGTCTTGCATTAGGAACAAGATCAATCCTGAAATCCATTTCCCTTCGCGGGGGGAGGCTGTCTACTTCTTCAAATACATCCGCGTAGTCTTTGACCACGGGAATATTTTCTAATGAAATGGGAGTGATCTCTAGGGAAGACCAGAATGCCTTTCTATCAGATTTTGGCCCATGGCACGGTATAACAACCGTGTTTCCGAAATCTGTGTTCACCCTAACCACTCTTTCCGAACATAACACTTCAGCGTCATGCTTGGTTAGCCAATCAAGACCGAGGATGATATCAAACTCGGAGAAATTCATAATGATCAAGTTAAATGGAAATTTGAAATAGGAGTAAGATACTGGCACTTTACAAAATAAATCTAGAGTGGTAGAACCTCCTACAAGGTTGTGAATATTTAGTCGTTCTTTAAGACTTCTTTGCTTTAGCTTCAATTTCTGGACCGCATTGCTAGAAATAAAGCTTCTCGATGCGCCCGTATCAAATAAGGCAGTAATAATTTTTAACAGAAATGGTACCATCTAAAACATCAGGCTTACCTGCACCTTCGGAAGAAGTAGGAGCGGAAGAAGATGGTGCATTGGCCCATTCATACACATGTGCTACCTGCGCTCCTTTCAACAGCGGACAGTTTGGCTTGATATGACCCTTCTTGTGGCAATTGTAGCATTCCTTGGTGTCGTCACTTCGGGCTTTCTTAGGATTCCTGCAGTCTTTGCTGTAGCGCCCGAATTTTTGGCAGTTGTAGCATTGCACCTTCGACTTATTGTGCCCCTTAGCAGCTCCAGAATTGCTTCCTTCAGTCTTCTTCTCTGTTTGCTTCCTCTTATTGTTGGCCAAGCTCCTTTCCCTGTCTTGTTGAGAATTCTTCCTATCATTCTCCTCGTATCGACAAGCGAACTCCACCAGCCTATTGAAAGAGAGGTCGATGTGGGCAGTGGCTCTATCAATATACTTCCTCGCAAGCCCATTTATGAACCTCTTGTTCTTCTGAAAGTCATCTTGTAACAACTCGTATTTCGATAACATGATTAAAGACGAGAATCAAGGCAGAACTTAATTTTAAATTCTGAATCAAGTGAAACGGGCTATGCCGTTGCGTTCGTCTCGGAAAAATACGCGAAATAGAGTCCGAGTTTTCGAAAATCGGAGTCCGTATGACCAAGATATGGCCTCGCGAAGTTTCACGAAAAATTCCCAAATTAAAGTATACTTAATTAAGTGTTGCGCAGAAAAATATATATATATATATATTGATATATATATATATATATATATAATTGAAAATTAAATAAATAAATATGCAAAAATGTTCAAAACAGCGAATTGGGAGAGGGGTATAACCGAACCGGCCGATTTTTGAGGTCGACCCGAGCTCGCTGGGTCGACTAGGGGTTAATCCAGGGTGTTTGGCTGTCAACCCGTGGGCCGATTCGCTCAAATGCAGATTTTGCATTTGGATGGTTCTCATGGTTCATCTTTAATCTAAAGGCCCTAGATGGTTCCTACACTTGACTTCTACCCCAAGACATGCTTTGATGGCTTGGATTGAATCTAGGTTTAATCCTATGGCCTAAAACACTTGCCTAATCTATAAATAAGACCCTAACCTATCCTAAATCCTCATTATTCATTCATGCAACTAAACTATGGCAAAATTTCTACTCTCATGGCCTCCACTCAACTATCCTAGCCTCCACTTCATTTCTATGAAAGGTTTCATGATCATGAGAGTGTTAGAGAGTCCCTATGCTAGTATGAGAGCCTCTCAAGTTGATTTCAAGGCAAAAGCTTTGATCTTTGTTCATAAAGATGGTGTTTTTGTTGATTTGGGGCATCCATCTTTGGGTTTTTGGGTGATGGCATGCATAGGCTTCCTCACAAGCTTTAGTTTAATCGATTTAGGCCTTCAAAGCAATGTAAGCCCTTTTCCTACTCTTAGATATTAACTATGAAGTTAAATGTTCATGTTGCAAGTTTGGGTTTGATCATTGAGAATGATACATGCTATCATGTCATGCAAGTTTATGAAGTCATTATCTTGATCTTATGAGCTAAAAGCTACAACCTTTATGTTGAAATGTTGCATTATGCAACATGAGAACCTTCATACCCTTTTTTGTCAACTTGCATATGAAGTCATAACCCTTATATGATGATATATGCGAGTTTCTAGTCATCATTCCATGTCTTTTGTCACCATGATTCGCTTATGTGCCAAGTTTGGGTTTATGCATGTTTTTGAGGCTTAAGAAAGTAACATGCAAGCTAATGAACACATTTGTGCCTCATTTGCCACCATGATTAACTTGTGGCTTAATATCCATTTTTGTCATGCCTTTGCCAAGTCTCTTCTTTTAATTCATTACGTTGTTGCGAACGTATATGCGAGTTTAAAAAGCGTTGGGGTCACATTATGGGAAAACATAATGATATGAACATGATTTGGGTAAATGGGTATAAACATGACAACGTGTAACGTTAAATATGACATGTGTTTATACTTGAAAACATGACTTGAAATATAACATGGAAGTGACATGTAAGTATGCATAAAAACATAAGCTTGGGAATTTACCTATTAAGTTAGGTCTACCCATTGGGAATTTACCTATTAAGTTAGGTCTACCCAATTGCTTGAAACATGACACTAGACTAAACATGAAAGTGGCCAACTCGAGGTTGGGTTGAGTTTGCAACGTAAAACTACCCGGAACCGACCGGCCTAACTAGTAGTTGCAAACAATAAGACCCAATGTGAGAAGTTGGTCATGTTGTGCTTGAACCCGAGGTTAGACCAAGTTTTGGTGTAAAGCTACCCGGAACCGACCGGCTTAACTAGTAACCACAACAAAGTCTAATGTGAGAGGTTGGGGTGCATTAAGTAATTAATGCCACATGATAGGGTTAAGTTAATTTGATTAATGACTCTTAACCAAATATGACATGGGTAAATGGGTTAAGTAAATTGGTTAGGCTAATGATACTTAACAAAACATGACAAGGTTGGGTAGGTTAAGTGATTTGATTTGCCTAATGACGCTTAACCATTTTTATACGACTAGTGGACGGGGATTAAGTTAACCAACACTTAATCAATCCAACATGATAATTTGGCAAGGTTAAGTAAGTTTTCTAAATGACACTTAACCATACAAGATGATTAGGGGATGGGGTTAAGTAATTTACACTTAACTAATCCGACACGGTAATTAGATGGGGTTAAGTAATCCACACTTAACTAATCTAAACACGGTAATTCGATGGGGTTAAGTTAAACACTTAACCAATTTAAACTCGGTAATTCAATGAGGTTAAGTAACCAATACTTAACCAACTTAACGTGATAATTTAATGGGGTTAAGCAACTTATACTTAACCAATTATACATGATGATTTGATGGGGTTAAGTAACTTACACTTAACCAATCTAATACGCGGACCTGATAAGGTTAAGTCACAAGACCTTTTTAGAATATACTTAACCATTATAGTACGATTAGAGGATGGGGTTAAGCCAACCTATAATTAACCAATCCGACTCGATAATTTGATGGGATTAAGATAATCTATGCTTAATCGACCTAGCAAGATAATCCGATAGGATTAAGGTAAGCTAGTACTTGACCAATTTGACTTGATAAGGTTAAGTCATGAGCCTCTGGGTACTCTTAACCAACTTGTGGGACTAAGTCTTGAACTTAAATACTTAGCCAATCTTTGACGTGATTCGTGGGCGGGTTAAGTCATGGACTTGAATGATAACACTTAACCCAATAGACAAACCCTAGCTAGAAGAACTAGGTAGAAAACCATGGTTAATCAAGGATAACGGGAAAGGAAGCTAAGTGGTAAACCTTAGTTAAGGGTAACTAAGTAATAATTCTTAGTTAAGGACATAGGACTAATTCTCAAAACGATGAGTAACCTGATACGGTAGGTTATCGATTAGTATACGAGGGGGAGCAAGTTATCTGACTTGGATAAAAGCTCCAGCGCACTGGGTGTCGAAGTGGAAGCTTCGGGGGACGTGAGGATATTCTTGGGATCCCTCTGTGGGCTGCCAGGTAATTATACTAGGCCCATGAGAGGTTAAGGTCTGCGTTAGAAGGACCAAGAGTATGCCTTGGTTGCTATGTGAGCAACCTAAAGACTGGGATGGATTAGCATGGAGTCGACGATTCTTGTTTTTGCCCTGGATAGCGCATCGCCGACTACCTACCATCTTTAGTCAATCGTGTACGTGCGGAAAGGCAGGGAACCCCCAACAGACCATGTGCTTGCTATCGAGTCATGGGTGAGGTCGGCCCGTAGGAAAGTGGGCTATAGTGGGGCCGTGGAGTGGTTCTTATACATGATTTTTCTTGGATTGCCTTTCAGTAGTTGAGGGAGGGGTCACGTGGGACCATAGCCACGGGTACAAAAACAGACCTTGATATCTGCATCGGCAGACGATTTAAAGCTCCCGACCGAGTTCCGTATTTCTTGATTTGCCCTGGCACGGAACTCGGAAGGCACATTGGGGAACATGTGCATCTAGACATGGAAAACGATTCACGATACATACATGGGATCAAGGGCGCGGTTGACGGGTGGCGTAATCCCTAGTGGTCCTAGGTGGCCAAAACCCAAACCGAGACACGGAAACGTTCATTAGGTAGCATAATCCCTAGCGGTTCTAGGTGGCATAAATCCTAAGTGGACGCGCGATAGTTCATGGTAAGGAAACACAACTAGATCAAGATCAAGGGTTGCAGCCCAAAAACAACTTCAAGGATAAACCGTTTACATGGGAAAGCCCGTACAGCCTACGGCAAAGAACTGAACTTATACATGGAAAGAAACATATGAGTTGAGTAACCTATATATGCGGCATATTAGGTTGACAGGGACCATTACACGACTTTTGAGTAAGGGTCATTCACGGATAACACGTAATACAGTTGGGATACTAGTACGGTAGGTGCAGAGCAGATATACCGGATAGATACCATGGGACGTTATACGTGATAGATATCTTGGGATATTATACTTGATAGGAACCTGACGATGTGATACATTGTTTTGTCTTGACATCGTAATTTATCATGACATCTTAGTTTATCTGAGTTCAGTAGTTCATCCTGTTATTTTGATGTAGCTTATCTATCTTGTTATCATGCTTATGTTCATCTCAGTTTCTCATGTCAGTTAACTTTACTAGTTTTTATACTAATAGTAGATAGGGCTTACTCAGTCTTTTTGACTGACCCGTTTTGTTTCGCCTCTATTCTTCCGTTCCCCCCCCCCTCCCCCGGTTACAGGGAGGAAACACTGCTGTTTAGTTCGGACTTCTTCTGCTTGAAGGTCATCATGGATGGCTTGGACTTTTCCTGGCTATGGCTACTTTACTGTTTTTATTTGGGGAATAATTTTTAAAAAAGTCTTTATGCTTCTTTACTATTGCAAGACAGGTTTTGATGTACTCTGATGTAAAAGGCTTTAGACCTTATGTATTCATGTTTATGAAAGTTCGATTTTACTTCCGCTATTTTATATGTTCTGTCTTGTGATATTTCTGTGCATGTTTACCAATAATGCACCTCTAAAGCTAGTGCATTCCTTTGCGAGCGACCCTAGCGGAGGCGGGGTGTTACACATCTTGAACCAATTCAAGGGCACAGCGGGAGTGGTCTTCAAATCTTAGTACATATTCTGAAATGGTCTTGTTGCCTTGCTTCAGATTGGCGAACTCATCATGTTGTTTCTCTACGTCCTACGTTGGAATATATTTGTCATTGAAAAGCTCCTTAAACCTCGTCCAAGTCATATTGTCTGCAATCCCTCCAACCGTGACAGTGTCCCACCAGTTTTGAGCTTCCTCCTGTAATAGCCATGAAGCCACTAGTCTTTTCCTATGATCCTCGAGCTCTAATCCTCCAAAAATCTTTTCATAGTTCCTCAGCCAAGCTTGAGCTTGCGTCACAGTCTCAGTACCCTTGAATGGAACCCCTCCCAAGTTTTTGTACTTCTTTGCCATCTTATCTAAATCAAAGGGCTGCGGTGGTGGTTGCTAAACGGTAGCCTCCTCGGTTCCAGCAGCATTCTGCCTCCTTGCTCTAGCTCTAGCGGCTCTAGCGACAGCGGTACTCATTTCTAGTTAGTTCTGTACAATCAAGGAAAGAGTCAGAACAACTATAATGGTGATTTGAGGAGTTGATCAAGATAAAAGGACGGATAAAAGATAATGATAGAATGACTAACTATTATGTATTCACTTGAAATGTTCGCCATAGAATATTGTGATTCTATGTAAACGAATTATCATAAGTAAGTTATATCCCAAAGCTAATTTAATCAAAGCTCTGATACCAACTGTGATGACCCCAAACTTCCACGCTATGAAAGTAAGGAATAATCATTTGGAATACAACATAAATACGATAATACATATCACAGATACAAAATAGCATAGGAAATTCATAGAGTAACAACATCATAGCAGCGGAAATATAATGTCATCAATCCACAGAAAATCCACAGTCACAGAATTCTACATTATTACATCAAGTTTGCAGAAAAGAAATAAGTTCCAACTCCAACATAAACAACGTGGAATAAACCAAGTTTAATGTCTGAAATAAAAAGAAAAAGAAAAATGCAAAAGCAGCGAATGATAAGTGTCTTCCAACTCCTAGTCATCACCTCTCCACAAACAAATCCAAGCAAGATAGTAAGCAACTCCAACTGAAAAGACTCCAAGCGTAGAACAAACCTGTTTACTTGGCTGCCCGTGTAGAAAGGAGGGCACCCGAGTTTGCAAAAAGGTGGAAACAAACAACGGGTCAGTCATGGGACAGGTGTGAGAATTCTTAACTAATAAATCACTATTAATAGGGCAAATCCAATGACCACGCTGCTAATGCGGAACGAGTTTACTCTAATGGATTGCCGTGCATAATAGTGTCAGAATAAATGATAAATAAATGGTACAACAACGTTATGCTTTTTAGAAAAATGGAATCACCATAAGACCCAGGTCCCATCAAACAATGCAACACAAACCAGAGGATAGGGTTTTACCTTATAGTGATTAAACATGCTAAATACGGCAAATACGAGTTTAATATTATTATTAATATATTTTAAAACATTTCAAAGTAAATGTAGAAATCCTAGGAAGAATAGTATCCCATACTACTATGCCTCCATACTAGTAATACAATCAAATTCGTAGGGTCGTATTTGGATTTTGGTTTCCATCATGAGTCAAGGCTAGGGAGGAGCTCCTACCGATTCGAGACACTCTAGCTAATGTCTCAGGATGTAACGACCCGTATTTTTCTGCCAATTTAATTGGATTATTTTAAATATTTTAATAATTTAAAATATTGGTTTGAGGTTGGATAATCGAATTTAACGATTATATTGTGAATATATTATTTAAAATAAATAATAAATATTATTTTAATTTCCAAAATATGGGAAATTGTCGAAATTGAAATATACTGTGATCCGATAGTTTAAAGTGGTCAAATATTGTTTATACTGAAATTTTAGTGACAATTCGTTTTGAAAACGACGACGAATATAAATAGTTTATAATTTAATTAAATAACGAGCTGCAGCGGCGCGGTAGTTCGCGATTTGGCGTTTTGAACTTCAATTGGTCGTACCGGGTTCAAAATAAGTCGGATTTCCTCGAAACAAGAAACGTCGGGACCGGTTTGACGATATCTTTCCAATGGCAGAGGAAAATCCAGTTTTCGTCGGGTAGATTTTGTTTTATCTCCAAATCAAATTCTCAGAAAAACAGCGCCAGGAATTCCTTTATATATATGGCGCTGCATATATATATAAAATAACGGTTTTTTTTTAATAGTTGAATATCAATTTGGCTTCGAATTCAACCCGGGATATTTTTCCTTGATAATACATCAAATTCTGGTCGGGTATGGCCAACTGCAATATTTTGATAATATTATATTGAAGTACTTTAAAATTGGGTTATTTTATTCGAAATTGGCAAGTTTAAAAGGGACATTTTTCAAACGACCTCTGTTTTCGACGAAACAAATTTTGTTGTGACCGTAACAGTAAATTATTGCCAGATTTTCAAACGGCGCGTCAATCGGGGTTATTCTGTGAGCGTGGCAAAATAAAATGTGAAATAAATCGATCTATTTGGACGTGTACAAGCGCTATTTGAGCATACGAGCTCGGAATTTGACGAAACAAGTTTCGTTAGGACCGTATCGTCAAAATATACTATGCCGTCCAGTCGCAACTCGAACGGGGTTCGTATGTGAGCGCAGCAGCGAATAAACGATATTCGAAATAGCGATAGGTACGAAATAAAAATCGCTAGTCAACATCAGTCGTCAAATCAACATAAATAAATATTTTTCCACTCTATATAAACCCTTCCCCCTCCATTTTTCCAGCCCACCTCATTTCTAGCTTAGTAATTTTGCAAATAAGTCCACTTTTACAAAATCAATTATATTTTCCAATCCGTGATGAATTCATGGGAGGTACCAAAGCAAAAGTTGTAGATCGGGAGGTTGTCTACCTATAGCAGAAAGTTGGGGTGGTTTCGACAAGTGTGGTGGTCGGAATCGGGGTTACAAGCCAGAAAACCACCTTCGGTTTTGGTCCAAATTCGAGAGGCTCGGTCGATTTGGAGGGACAGGGCCTTAGGGCTTTTGTAGAGGGGAGAGAGGCCTTCGATTTGGCGGTGGTCTGGGATCTTAAAGTTGATGGTGGACGGAGAAATCATTGGATGAACAGAGAGCATGTTTCTGGGTTCGGTTTTGTTGGATGGTGGCAGTTTTGGCGAAGTTCCGGCGGATTGGGTGGTCTATGGGGTCGCGGGCCAGGGGGGTTCGACGCTGGGTGGTCAGCCGGTCATCTGGGTGGTGGTTCGGCATCGAATGGTGGCGTGTGGCGATGGGAATCTCGAGATGAACGGCAAATGGTTGGAGCGGGTTTCTGGCCAGTTGGCGGCGAAGGAGGCGTCGCCGGTTCTGGCGATTGGAGCTGGGGGCCAGGCGAAGGCGATGGTGACGACGGGGTGACCTCCGGAGGCCTGAGGTGGCGGCGTGGGTGAAAGGTTGGAGGCGTGTTTTGTGAAGGAGGGTGAGGTACGGGTTTAGGGAAGTAAAGGGGGAGGAGACGCGTGACGCGGGGAAAAGAAAACGTGGGGGGGTGCTGACGTGGCGGGGTAAATTAAGGTATTAAGTTTTTAATTTTTAATTAATTAAATCGTATAATTTTCAAACTTCGAACGAACATAACTTCTTCGTTTGTGAACGGAATCTGATGAAACAAGATGCGTTGGGATCGCAGGGACGAGACCTACGCGATGACACTGACTAGGAGTCAATCCGACACCGTTGAAAATTCAGCTATTTTTGGACGAATGGTTCAAATTAAAAGCGACAAACGCATCAACCGTTGACCAGAATAAACTCTGGTGAGTTAATTCTCACACCTTCTGAAATATTGTGATGTGGTAAAGTCACGGTAAATTATATTTACAGTTAACAGTTAAAATTGGCTGATTGGATGCGATGGATGCAAGTTGCTTGTTGTTGGTTGATGGTTGCAGTTATTTATATTCTGCAAATTGTTTAATTCGCATATTGTTATCAACTGACATCTGTGATGCAGAGAAGGACAGGTTGGAGGGATCCGACCGGATTCCTCAAATAAACTGTATTTTTGGTTGTTATGCATATATATGAATTGTTTGCTCTTACTGACACCAAAACCTGCTTGGATGTCGATGGTTGAATGTATATTCACCGGTGTTGTGTTTAAAATCAACCGACAGCGTTGATGGGGTAGTTGACATTGAATGGACCAAAGGGGACTGTTTTACCGTCATGCGACTGTTAAGTGAATTGACGTGTTCTAAAGGTTATAAATTTATTTATAACTGAATTAAAGTTATTCAATCGTTTTATATGAATATTTAAATTGGAAAATTTTGAATAAACATTTATAATCAAGTTAAAGGAAATTATTCAGATGTTTTAAAAAAGTTGAAAAGGCAGAAAAGCAACGGATTTACCTACGGGTTGTTAAAATAGAATAATTGTTTTTATATCAATTAAATAGTGATTTTTAAATTAATTAAATTGTTTAATTAATTTGAATGGGAAATGACAAAGAAAATCAGTTATTAACTGAAGTGAACGGTTGGTAGAAATCAACCATTTTTTTTACTGAACCCAATAGTGGGATTAAATTAACTTAAATATTCGTTGAACGAAACAAATAGTATCACGATTAGTTAATCTTTGATTAACTATGAATAAAGGAAATTTTTGAATTGATTAGTGTTAAACATTCGTTATCTCCCGATTAACTAAATAAGGAAAATTTTCAAACTATTTAATGTAAATGAATTTAGTTAGTATTTAAGCTTGTAAAATGGTAATAATTTTATGAGTAAAAGTGTAGTTAACTATTTTTATAGTTAATATTTGAAGTTAATTATTATTTTATGTAATGATAATGGCTTTAATTTGAAATTCATTTGAGAAGTGAAAAAAAAAGCGATATGGTATGATCGAAAGGAGCGATAAGAGTTTATAGAGATTGTAAAACCAAGTTTCAAGCGAGGTCGTAAAAGAAGTTGATAAAAGGATTTGTGGAAATGTAAGCTAAGTCAAAAGGGTTTATAACCAAAGCAATGACCAAAATGAGATGCAAGGGAAAACACATACCGTTGGTTTGTGTTAAATATTGATAAATGGAATTCCGAAATCAAATCCAAGTTAAAGGAGATTATCGAGTTGTTTAGTGTTAATGTAGTTAATCTTATTGTAAATGGTTATTTTAATAATTAAAGCGATGGCTTTAATTTGGATTCAATTGAATATAATGAAATGGCAATATGGTTTGACCAAAAAGATTTACAAAGTGTTATAAAGAGTTTTAAGGATCCAACCTGCCAAACAAGGTTTTGTAAACAAGATTCATAAGTGAAATTGTGCTTTACGTTAAAATGGTGGTTTGAATGAAGACTTCCTTAATTAAAGGAACTAAGTAAGATGATTTTTGAGCAAGGATTTCAAATGTAAGAAACAGTTATGGAAACCCAGATTTGAAATCAAGATTTGAAATGAGATTTAGTATCGCTGTTTAAGTGACAAACTAATATTTTTCTGAGGTAAGAACGAGTTGATCAAGGTCTGAGAGGTAACTAAAATACCCCAACTTGGTTGGCTTCACTATTATCGAGGAATGGTATTAGTTTGGTGTGAGTGGAAGTGTTGAATTGGATTTATCTTATACGAGGAATATCAAACTCCAATGCAAGATTTTGGGAATTAAATAATATTACCACATTAGTTTCAAAAGAAAATAAGAATATTGATTTCAAATTATATTAAACATATCGTTATTCAATTAGAGTTGATCGAATATCGTATTTGAGTTAGAATTAGTCAAACAGAGTTACTCAATAGAAGTTTCCATTACGTACGACTGCTAGCGTAATTCGCAGGGCTGAAGATAGCCTACGGCGGTCGGATGTTTCCTGAGGGAATCAGGCGTAACCATTGTGATCGCTGCGATCTAGAGTCGAGCGTATGGAGATAAGTCGAATATTAGTTAATCAATTGAAGTAGTCAAATCAAGTTAGTCCAGTTGAGTTAAATAAATTGAGTTAGTCAAGTTAAAGTTAATCGGTCAAAACCAATTAAGAGATTTAAAAGTCGATTTACTATTTGGATAAATATATTTAAGGGGTCAAGTTGTATCTAGAGCTAAATAAACAAACTGATGTGATTCACACTATTATTGTTTGATAGTTAAACCACCGACTATCGAAGTTGACCAATACGATTGTCGGTATGGAAAGTCCGGGATCGAATTTTATTCGAAAACCATTCCGACCGACAAATACGTGAAGATATCAGAAGACGGTCGAGATGGAGCATTGAAGACTGTGGATTATCATAAGCGGAAGAACTACTGAAAATCTCTGGAGTGCAACCAGAGATAAACAGTGGTTCTGTCGTGATTGGAATCTACAGGTTGCAAGGACTTCTCGCTACTGATCCATGGGGTGATTCCTATATGAGATGCAGTAGGAGGGTACTTTCGGTTCATCCTGTTCCTGGATGACTTGTATGGACGGATGTCTGACAGAGTATTTCCAAAGGAATACATGCGTTGATTTCTCCAAACGTACCACGGTTGATGGCGGAGAAATGGTCATTCTCTAGCCAGATAGCTAGAGTATGTTTGTGGACGTCAATCAAGTGTGATCTGGCGGATCTGACGATGTGGCATTCAATGTGAATGATGACCAGATGTTCTAGAGATAAAGTTCTAGCCTCAAGACTCATCAACCGGGAAATGACAAAAATCGGGCAGGCAGCATGGCTATGTGGGTCGCTCCCATTAGGATGTATGATCACCTATCTAGAGAAATTCCTATTGCTTCTTTATCTATTCGATGCTGACCCTATTCGGGTGGCGGTTGCTGATCCCAACCGTCGGTGATATACATTCGATACACTCAAGCGAAATGAGTGGTCGGTCATGTGTGGGCCGGGTTGCAAGACGTTCTTGTTGAACCCAGTGTATTCGCCTCTAGAGATACACATGCGGAAGGTGGACCCATACCTTGTCAAGTTGGAATCCAATATCCAATAAGCGCCCACGGATTTTCGATTGTATACTATATATAGGGAGCGTGAGATGCAAGCGTTCCTCTAGATTATTATTTACTTGTATTTAGACATTATGATAATATCAGAGAAAGATATTGATTTCAAAAATGTTTTGGGTTATAGTAAGGTAAAAACCGTCCGTGTTTATGTATGGACTGGTCTTACTATTATTCTTTGATTTCATAAAGGATTTTGCAAAGTTAAACAAGTGTGTGTTCTGTGAATTTATCACTGAAAGTATTCCAGACTGACCCGATGTATTTTGTTTTAAATCAAATGTGCTCGGGTCAGACCGAGTATGTTCCAGGTTAGGTTTCGCTTGGAGTTTCAGGAGCTGGAAGCAGGCGGCTTCACCACTAGTTATTCAAAGTTATTATTCCGCTGTGTGTACTCTGATGATTGGTATGTTTTATATAGTTCTTTGTATAAAGAGATTTGATATTATATTTTATCCGTTCCGCTGTGAGATTCTGATGTGTTCTTCTTCTTTCTTCTATTCTAATACTTCTTTCTTTCTATCTTCACCCTCTAAATTCTTTCTCATGACAATCTGGGGGTTCGATACTTGGGTTTTTGGCAAGTGATATGGGTTTATGTATTGTTGTCGAGAACCCGATTGTCGTTCTTTTTCCCCGGGTCGTTACAGTGGTATCAGAGCTATTGGTTTAATGATAACCTTGGCTCTGTGGTGTGACTCAATAGAGATGGGGTTAGCAGTACCCTAGATTTGAGTTTGAGTGGATATACGAGAGAGCGTATTTGTGATTTGATATAAAATTATTTTTAATGATTATTTTTGCCCAATTTTATTTTATAATAAATAAAAGTAAAAGTTATTGTAGTATGGGCAATCATCTTGATTGGTTAATGTGGTTGTATAATATGTTTGTAGTGTATGGTTGATTGCTTGAATATAAACCTGAGGATGTATGGAATTGGTTAAAACAAATCTAAGTGAATTATTCGAATGAATCAATCCAGATAAATAAATTCGAATGGATAGATAAGAAAAAAATAAAATAAAGGAAGTGATTAAAAATAATTATAATCCCGTATGGATTGAATTGTGTGTATCATTGGCTGATGTGGATATTTGAACATAATCAACATGTGTTTGATGACTAATGGGGTTATTGAGTTGAGAACAGGTGCAGAAACCCGTTCAAGGGAGAAATTCTGGAGTTAAGCAAATCCAGTTTGAATGAGAGCTGCATTATAATTAAGACAGCTCAAGTATAAATTATCGTTTATCGCGTAATAGCGCTCGCAAAAAGGTACGCCTACGCCAAATATAAATTTTTGGTTTTCTTTGGGGTTTTGAGTTTGAATTTTGGATTTTTCCGACCTTGAGAGTCGATGTATAGATATTTCTTGATCCTGCGATATCGCAGATGGTCCTCCGTACAGGGGAGACTCTGCCGAAATTTTTCTAAAATTTAAGGAGTTAGAAAATTTTTGGAAATTTTTTTGAGAAATCCTTTTATTTGAATTGAATTGGTTTTAAAACCAGTTGGATCGGTTTGAAATTAAATTCGAATTTTTGAATTAATTCCTTTTGGAAAAGATAATAGTAGACGACATCCTTCTACGTAGCAATTTCGAGGACGAAATTATTTTAAGGGGGAAGGAATGTAACGACCCGTATTTTTCTGCCAATTTAATTGGATTATTTTAAACATTTTAATAATTTAAAATATTGGTTTGAGGTTGGATAATCGAATTTAACGATTATATTGTGAATATATTATCTAAAATAAATAATAAATATTATTTTAATTTCCAAAATATGGGAAATTGTCGAAATTGAAATATACTGTGATCCGACAGTTTAAAGTGGTCAAATATTGTTTATACTGAAATTTTAGTGACAATTCGTTTTGAAAACGACAACGAATATAAATAGTTTATAATTTAATTAAATAACGAGCTGCAGCGGCGCGGTAGTTCGCGATTTGGCGTTTTGAACTTCAATTGGTCGTACCGGGTTCAAAATAAGTCGGATTTCCTCGAAACAAGAAACGTCGGGACCGGTTTGACGATATCTTTCCAATGGCAGAGGAAAATCCAGTTTTCGTCAGGTAGATTTTGTTTTATCTCCAAATCAAATTCTCAGAAAAACAGCGCTAGGAATTCCTTTATATATATGGCGCTGCATATATATATAAAATAACGGTTTTTTTTTAATAGTTGAATATCAATTTGGCTTCGAATTCAACCCGGGATATTTTTCCTTGATAATACATCAAATTCTGGTCGGGTATGGCCAACTGCAATATTTTGATAATATTATATTGAAGTACTTTAAAATTGGGTTATTTTATTCGAAATTGGCCAGTTTAAAAGGGACATTTTTCAAACGACCTCTGTTTTCGACGAAACAAATTTTGTTGTGACCGTAACAGTAAATTATTGCCAGATTTTCAAACGGCGCGTCAATCGGGGTTATTCTGTGAGCGTGGCAAAATAAAATGTGAAATAAATCGATCTATTTGGACGTGTACAAGCGCTATTTGAGCATACGAGCTCGGAATTTGACGAAACAAGTTTCGTTAGGACCGTATCGTCAAAATATACTATGCCGTCCAGTCGCAACTCGAACGGGATTCGTATGTGAGTGCAGCAGCGAATAAACGATATTCGAAATAGCGATAGGTACGAAATAAAAATCGCTAGTCAACATCAGTCGTCAAATCAACATAAATAAATGTTTTTCCACTCTATATAAACCCTTCCCCCTCCATTTTTCTAGCCCACCTCATTTCTAGCTTGGTAATTTTGCAAATAAGTCCACTTTTACAAAATCAATTATATTTTCCAATCCGTGATGAATTCATGGGAGGTACCAAAGCAAAAGTTGTAGATCGGGAGGTTGTCTACCTATAGCAGAAAGTTGGGGTGGTTTCGACAAGTGTGGTGGTCGGAATCGGGGTTACAAGCCAGAAAACCACCTTCGGTTTTGGTCCAAATTCGAGAGGCTCAGTCGATTTGGAGGGACAGGGCCTTAGGGCTTTTGTATAGGGGAGAGAGGCCTTCGATTTGGCGGTGGTCTGGGATCTTAAAGTTGATGGTGGACGGAGAAATCATTGGATGAACAGAGAGCATGTTTCTGGGTTCGGTTTTGTTGGATGGTGGCAGTTTTGGCGAAGTTCCGGCGGATTGGGTGGTCTATGGGGTCGCGGGCCAGGGGGGTTCGACGCTGGGTGGTCAGCCGGTCATCTGGGTGGTGGTTCGGCATCGAATGGTGGCGTGCGGCGATGGGAATCTCGAGATGAACGGCAAATGGTTGGAGCGGGTTTCTGGCCAGTTGGCGGCGAAGGGGGCGTCGCCGGTTCTGGCGATTGGAGCTGGGGGCCAGGCGAAGGCGATGGTGATGACGGGGTGACCTCCGGAGGCCTGAGGCGGCGGCGTGGGTGAAAGGTTGGAGGCGTGTTTTGTGAAGGAGGGTGAGGTACGGGTTCAGGGAAGTAAAGGGGGAGGAGACGCGTGACGCGGGGAAAAGAAAACGTGGGGGGGGGGGGGGGTGCTGACGTGGCGGGGTAAATTAAGGTATTAAGTTTTTAATTTTTAATTAATTAAATCGTATAATTTTCAAACTTCGAACGAACATAACTTCTTCGTTTGTGAACGGAATCTGATGAAACAAGGTGCGTTGGGATCGCAGGGACGAGACCTACGCGATGACACTGACTAGGAGTCAATCCGACACCGTTGAAAATTCAGCTATTTTTGGACGAATGGTTCAAATTAAAAGCGACAAACGCATCAACCGTTGACCAGAATAAACTCTGGTGAGTTAATTCTCACACCTTCTGAAATACTGTGATGTGGTAAAGTCACGGTAAATTATATTTACAGTTAACAGTTAAAATTGGCTGATTGGATGCGATGGATGCAAGTTGCTTGTTGTTGGTTGATGGTTGCAGTTATTTATATTCTGCAAATTGTTTAATTCGCATATTGTTATCAACTGACATCTGTGATGCAGAGAAGGACAGGTTGGAGGGATCCGACCGGATTCCTCAAATAAACTGTATTTTTGGTTGTTATGCATATATATGAATTGTTTGCTCTTACTGACACCAAAACCTGTTTGGATGTCGATGGTTGAATGTATATTCACCGGTGTTGTGTTTAAAATCAACCGACAGCGTTGATGGGGTAGTTGACATTGAATGGACCAAAGGGGACTGTTTTACCGTCATGCGACTGTTAAGTGAATTGACGTGTTCTAAAGGTTATAAATTTATTTATAACTGAATTAAAGTTATTCAATCGTTTTATATGAATATTTAAATTGGAAAATTTTGAATAAACATTTTTAATCAAGTTAAAGGAAATTATTCAGATGTTTTAAAAAAGTTGAAAAGGCAGAAAAGCAACGGATTTACCTACGGGTTGTTAAAATAGAATAATTGTTTTTATATCAATTAAATAGTGATTTTTAAATTAATTAAATTGTTTAATTAATTTGAATGGGAAATGACAAAGAAAATCAGTTATTAACTGAAGTGAACGGTTGGTAGAAATCAACCATTTTTTTTACTGAACCCAATAGTGGGATTAAATTAACTTAAATATTCGTTGAACGAAACAAATAGTATCACGATTAGTTAATCTTTGATTAACTATGAATAAAGGAAATTTTTGAATTGATTAGTGTTAAACATTCGTTATCTCCCGATTAACTAAATAAGGAAAATTTTCAAACTATTTAATGTAAATGAATTTAGTTAGTATTTAAGCTTGTAAAATGGTAATAATTTTATGAGTAAAAGTGTAGTTAACTATTTTTATAGTTAATATTTGAAGTTAATTATTATTTTATGTAATGATAATGGCTTTAATTTGAAATTCATTTGAGAAGTGAAAAAAAAAGCGATATGGTATGATCGAAAGGAGCGATAAGAGTTTATAGAGATTGTAAAACCAAGTTTCAAGCGAGGTCGTAAAAGAAGTTGATAAAAGGATTTGTGGAAATGTAAGCTAAGTCAAAAGGGTTTATAACCAAAGCAATGACCAAAATGAGATGCAAGGGAAAACACATACCGTTGGTTTGTGTTAAATATTGATAAATGGAATTCCGAAATCAAATCCAAGTTAAAGGAGATTATCGAGTTGTTCAGTGTTAATGTAGTTAATCTTATTGTAAATGGTTATTTTAATAATTAAAGCGATGGCTTTAATTTGGATTCAATTGAATATAATGAAATGGCAATATGGTTTGACCAAAAAGATTTACAAAGTGTTATAAAGAGTTTTAAGCATCCAAGCTGCCAAACAAGGTTTTGTAAACAAGATTCATAAGTGAAATTGTGCTTTACGTTAAAATGGTGGTTTGAATGAAGACTTCCTTAATTAAAGGAACTAAGTAAGATGATTTTTGAGCAAGGATTTCAAATGTAAGAAACAGTTATGGAAACCCAGATTTGAAATCAAGATTTGAAATGAGATTTAGTATCGCTGTTTAAGTGACAAACTAATATTTTTCTGAGGTAAGAACGAGTTGATCAAGGTCTGAGAGGTAACTAAAATACCCCAACTTGGTTGGCTTCACTATTATCGAGGAATGGTATTAGTTTGGTGTGAGTGGAAGTGTTGAATTGGATTTATCTTATACGAGGAATATCAAACTCCAATGCAAGATTTTGGGAATTAAATAATACTACCACATTAGTTTCAAAAGAAAATAAGAATATTGATTTCAAATTATATTAAACATATCGTTATTCAATTAGAGTTGATCGAATATCGTATTTGAGTTAGAATTAGTCAAACAGAGTTACTCAATAGAAGTTTCCATTACGTACGACTGCTAGCGTAATTCGCATGGCTGAAGATAGCCTACGGCGGTCGGATGTTTCCTGAGGGAATCAGGCGTAACCATTGTGATCGCTGCGATCTAGAGTCGAGCGTATGGAGATAAGTCGAATATTAGTTAATCAATCGAAGTAGTCAAATCAAGTTAGTCCAGTTGAGTTAAATAAATTGAGTTAGTCAAGTTAAAGTTAATCGGTCAAAACCAATTAAGAGATTTAAAAGTCAATTTACTATTTGGATAAATATATTTAAGGGGTCAAGTTGTATCTGGAGCTAAATAAACAAACTGATGTGATTCACACTATTATTGTTCGATAGTTAAACCACCGACTATCGAAGTTGACCAATACGATTGTCGGTATGGAAAGTCCGGGATCGAATTTTATTCGAAAACCATTCCGACCGACAAATACGTGAAGATATCAGAAGACGGTCGAGATGGAGCATTGAAGACTGTGGATTATCATAAGCGGAAGAACTGCTGAAAATCTCTGGAGTGCAACCAGAGATAAACAGTGGTTCTGTCGTGATTGGAATCTACAGGTTGCAAGGACTTCTCGCTACTGATCCATGGGTGATTCCTATATGAGATGCAGTAGGAGGGTACTTTCGATTCATCCTGTTCCTGGATGACTTGTATGGACGGATGTCTGACAGAGTATTTCCAAAGGAATTACATGCGTTGATTTCTCCAAACGTACCACGGTTGATGGCGGAGAAATGGTCATTCTCTAGCCAGATAGCTAGAGTATGTTTGTGGACGTCAATCAAGTGTGATCTGGCGGATCTGACGATGTGGCATTCAAAGTGAATGATGACCAGATGTTCTAGAGATAAAGTTCTAGCCTCAAGCCTCATCAACCGGGAAATGACAAAAATCGGGTAGGCAGCATGGCTATGTGGGTCGCTCCCATTAGGATGTATGATCACCTATCTAGAGAAATTCCTATTGCTTCTTTATCTATTCGATGCTGACCCTATTCGGGTGGCGGTTGTTGATCCCAACCGTCGGTGATATACATTCGATACACTCAAGCGAAATGAGTGGTCGGTCATGTGTGGGCCGGGTTGCAAGACGTTCTTGTTGAACCCAGTGTATTCGCCTCTAGAGATACACGTGCGGAAGGTGGACCCATACCTTGTCAAGTTGGAATCCAATATCCAATAAGCGCCCACGGATTTTCGATTGTATACTATATATGGGGAGCGTGAGATGCAAGCGTTCCTCTAGATTATTATTTACTTGTATTTAGACATTATGATAATATCAGAGAAAGATATTGATTTCAAAAATGTTTTGGGTTATAGTAAGGTAAAAACCGTCCGTGTTTATGTATGGACTGGTCTTACTATTATTCTTTGATTTCATAAAGGATTTTGCAAAGTTAAACAAGTGTGTGTTCTGTGAATTTATCACTGAAAGTACTCCAGACTGACCCGGTGTATTTTGTTTTAAATCAAATGTGCTCGGTTCAGACCGAGTATGTTCCAGGTTAGGTTTCGCTTGGAGTTTCAGGAACTGGAAGCAGGCGGCTTCACCACTAGTTATTCAAAGTTATTATTCCGCTGTGTGTACTCTGATGATTGGTATGTTTTATATAGTTCTTTGTATAAAGAGATTTGATATTATATTTTATCCGTTCCGCTGTGAGATTCTGATGTGTTCTTCTTCTTTCTTCTATTCTAATACTTCTTTCTTTCTATCTTCACCCTCTAAATTCTTTCTCATGACAATCTGGGGGTTCGATACTTGGGTTTTTGGCAAGTGATACGGGTTTATGTATTGTTGTCGAGAACCCGATTGTCGTTCTTTTTCCCCGGGTCGTTACACAGGATCCCCCGTAGTGAACCCTTGGAAAGCAGCAGGGCCGGTCCACCATACAAGTTGCGGATTAGTTATTCCTGAACACACGTTTCCCAGTCCTATAGGACCTATCATCCGAGACGCCTCATTCCATCATCCACATAAGTAAAATGTTGGGCCGTGTTCAAACCCAATCACCACTTCTGGCTAGAAAGAAACGTGCTGCTCTCCCTGCGTTCCCTTCTCCCGATTTAGACTCCGCCGGTGTGTGAGGCTCAAGAAGTCACGTTGTACACAAAGCTATGCCTAACAGGCTATGCTTTGATCGTCCCACAAGGCCTGCTTTTCAACAAAACCTTGATCATATGCATCTTAGCATGCCACATCATCACTCCATACCGTACAACCAACCCTTTGCCGAAATATATGAACGGGTGTTAAGCAAGAGAATAAATTCCCCGCCACCAAACATCCATACCTTCGACAAAAGATCAATAACATGATATTTGATAGAGTATGATGTCAGACACACAATCAATTTAGTAGCTTATGCTCTGGGTCTGAGCGAAAGCCAAACCCGTGAAATCAACACGTACGTTTGGGCAATGACCATGACCTTTGAATTGGGAGCAAGTCAAATCAAGGCCTCGATCGTTGTCCATCCGAGTGAGGATTTATGGTCTTCGTTCACCATCTTTATACTTCAATTAACGTCGTTAGATTATTTAGAATGAGAGAACTCGGTCTTTCCAAATAATCCTCGTATATGTATATATATATTTTAAAATCCTTCTTATACATTAATAATTATTTTTATTAACGATTCCTTTCTATATTAATTATTTAAATAATTAAATTTTAATATAACGACGCCTTAAGTCCATGGGCGACTATGGCGTTGCATTCAAACAATTTTGATTTTCACATTTCTTAGAATTTAACCATTGGATCTTAACGTAATATATATCGTTGGAAAGATTTTTCCAAGACGGTCCTAATGGTTTCAGTTTCAAGAAAATCCGACAGTCGGATCTTCTTGTATAGTCGTTTAAAAGTACGATTTCAAAACGCGAACTACCACGCCCTAATCGTTTAATTTTAATTATATATATATATATATATATATATATGTATATATATATATAATCATTGAATCGAAGTAACGTCGTTTGATTAAAACAATACTCTACACAACTGTCGATACTTACCATATTTTTGATTCATTTAAAAATGAAAATAATCTTACCGCATCCTAAATTCATTCTTTCACTTACATTGAAAATGTAAATTCCATCCTTTATATATATATATATATATATATATATATATATATATATATATAAAGTATGTAAATTCAATTCCTATGCAAATTCCTATATCCCTTTTACATGTAAAAACAAATGTAATTTTGATACATTCAAAATCTTACTTTTAAATGCAAACATTACATATAATTCACATTGTAAAAATATAATTTTTAATCACAATGCAAACATTACATCTAATTTACATTATAAAAATATAATTTTTAATTATAATGCAAACACTACATCTAATTTACATTGTAAAAATATCATTTTTAATTATAATGCAAACACTACATCTAATTCACATTGTAAAAATATAATTTTCTAATTACAATGCAAACACTAAAACTAATTCACATTGTAAAAATATCATTTTTAATTACAATGCAAACATTACATCTAATTCACGTTGTAAAAATATAATTTTCTAATTACAATGCAAACACTACAACTAATTCACATTGTAAAAAAATCATTTTTAATTACAATGCAAACATTACATCTAATTCACATTGTAAAAATATAATTTTTAATTACAATGCAAACACTACATCTAATTCACATTGTAAAAATATAATTTTTAACTACACTGAAAAATGTAGTTTTTGTCATACGGTATAATTTCCTATATAATTTACATATAAAAATGTAAATTTTGACGTACGATGAAATTCACCTTTTAATTACAAAGAAAAATGTAATTTTTAACATACAACGTTAATTCACTTTATAATTTACGTATAAAAATGTAAATTTTGACATACGATGAAATTCACCTTTTAATCACAAAGAAAAATGTAATTTTTAACACACAACGTTAATTCACTTTATAATTTACATATAAAAATGTAAATTTTGACAGACGATGGAATTCACCTTTTAATTACAAAGAAAAATGTAATTTTTAACATACAACGTTAATTCACTTTATAATTTACATATAAAAATGTAAATTTTGACATACGATGAAATTCACCTTTTAATTACAAAAAAAGATGTAATTTTTAACATACAACGTTAATTCACTATATAATTTACATATAAAAATGTAAATTTTGACATGCGATGAAATTCCTATTTTATTTACATTAAAAATAATGTAAATTTCATATGGTGAAATTCTTATTTACTTTACATTAACAAAAATGTAGACTTTACATATGGTGAAATTCCTATATATTACATTAATAAAAATGTAAGCTTTACCTATGGTGAAATTCCTATATATTTACATTAAATTAACATATAAAAATGTCATCTTTATCTCATCGTTCATATTTTACATTAAAATAACATATAAAAATGTCATCTTAATTTACATTAAAATAACATATAAAAAATTTCATCTTTATTTCAACGTTCATTTTCAATGCATTAACATAACGGTTTAACTTCAACATCGTAACATAACACAAAATATAAGGTCCGACTTTGTGTGATAACATTCATGTGATGAATACATATAGATTTACAATTATCTATCATAGCAACATAACAACATCATCAATCATATCTAAACAAAATAGATCTGAAGATTAACCATGGGATTACTGCGTCACAACAAAGTAATTATTTAATTAATTAATTTTGAATGAGGAAATTTCACATCTAACACTTAAAATTCCAGATCTACTATCATAACATCGCAACAATTCAGATCAGCAACTTATATTAACATCCATCATCGATCCAATTATTTTTTATTCCCAACTTCTCATAAGCAAGAATAACATTCAAATTAATTAAATTTATTTAAAAATAAATTCTCACCTTGATTAAAGCGAATAGAAAAATCCAAAAATTCATAAAAAGGTCGCGTTCGATTTCAACAACCTCTATTTGCCGTCACGATCTCGCACAATCTGAAATTTTTCAGTTTGGATTTCGTATGTGTTAATTATCAAAATTTGAACAAAATTAACTTAACAACTACAGCTGTAACGCTTAAAAGCGTGGCAAAACTGAGATTGTTCATACCTTATAATTTCAGTTTTGTTCAAAACTTCAATTCAGAAAATCGGGAGATTGGATCAATGGTTTTACGAACGGTTTTCGGGAGGTCGACGGGCTTGGAGAGGTGGATCTGCGCCTGAAAAAGGGGGGTGCACACTCCCCTTGCGGCGGCTGGAGGGCCCGAACGGCGGCGGGTTCGGCGAGGCGGTGCGGGCGAACGGGGGTACGAGGGAGGTTGGTTCTTGTCGGAGAGGGAAGAGAAGAGAAGGATCTTCGAAAGACTCAACTACGGGGTGGTCTAATTCTCTATGGATTGATGGGAAAATGGAGATGAAGTTTTTGAAAAGGGGCGGCTATGGGTTTCACGCATCGGGGAAGAAGACGACGCATAGAGCCGTATTTATACAGGTATTTCAACGTATTTTTTTATTTATTTAATTCTGGAAAATAGGGTTTTTTCGTACGAACTGCAATTCGCGCTCAACGACTGTCGAACAATAGGATTTGACGCCTTCTGAACGCAATAGCGCTATTGCCGAAGTCCAATTCTGAAGTTAAAAGCGTGTTTCTTTTATTCTCAATTTAATTCTTTTATATTAAATTCGAACATACTTTCTAATTTTACTGTGGTCACATACCAAGTCAGAAAAATCCAGAAAAATCATTTTTGGCTTTCTTATGACGATACGATCCTAACAAAATTTATTTCGTCGAATTCTGAGGCTGTTTGAAAAATGGCTATTTTTCAGTCAATTAATTTTGACTGAAATTGACAAAACGCAGTTACTTTTGCCACGCTCACATACTAGCTTCAA
This sequence comes from Allium sativum, assembly GCA_030737875.1. Taxonomy (NCBI): domain Eukaryota; kingdom Viridiplantae; phylum Streptophyta; class Magnoliopsida; order Asparagales; family Amaryllidaceae; genus Allium; species Allium sativum. Next base: position 10,850,697 of record CM060912.1, read on the forward strand.
AAATCATGAAATTTGAAACCTAGCAATAATTTTACATTCCGGATCCAGCAAAAGTGGTTTCGTCGAATTCCGAGGTCGTATGCAAAATGTCGATTTTCAAGGGCGATATATTTTCTATATCGACCTTTCTGAAAATTCATTTGGCCATAAATTTTGATTCCCGCTATGAAACTTCGATTTTTCGGATTCGTTAGAAAGATATTCATTAACAGATTTAAATATTTTTCGTTTCACCAAAATCCGGTTTATTCTGCATCCTGTGTAGTTAGTCAAAGTTCAAGTTTGACTTTTCAAACTACCGTCCTATTTCTAATTCTTTATGTAATTTATTTGAATATATTTGCATTAACTTTGCTCAAAATAAATTTCCATTCATTTTTATTTGAAATAATTTATTTTAAATTTTTAAACACCCCTAAAATCTCTAAAATGAAAATTTTAAATTGGCCCCAAATTCCGGGTTGTTGCATTAATGGGGTTCGGAAATTTAAAATATGATAACCGAGAGTTTCAGAAGATTGTGTATTCTGTTGGGTGATTGCGTGAGTGTCTTCATATATATACGTGAATGTCACCATCTACATATTCTTGAGAGGAGTTACGGTGTGAAACTGGGGGAAGGCTTAGTGAAAGAGGAGAAGACAGAGTAGTGTTGTGGGTTTCTGGGGCCAAAAACAGTCACTGTCGAGAGGAGTTCAAACTTGACACTACATGAGTTGAAAGAGCTCGAGTTGAGAAGCATGGTCTAGTAGAGGAGATGGAGTCCGATGAGGAGGGAGATACAAGAGAGCTTGTGTGTGTTGGCACGCAAGTAGTTGGAGGAACCACTGACGAGTGGAAGAAGTGGGATGTGGTATTGGTTTTGAAGGAGTGAAATCATGTTTTTCGTGGATGTGAAACGGAGTTAAACTATGTAAACAAATGGTAAATGAAGGGGGAGCATTTTAGATTCAAAATGTGGGTGCTACGTGGGTCTCGGAACATGTTCAAAAATGGTGAATGAGGTGGCAAGTTGATGGATCTGTATGTTTGGAGAGGAAAGTACACTGTAGCGAAAAAGGGGAAGTGGAACTGACTTTGTATTGGGATGGAAAACCTGCAGCTTTGAACGTAGCGAGATGTTGAGCAGTTCGACGGAAGTAGTACGAGTAGTGTTTGAGTACATTAATGGAGTACCAGGTCCGAACTGGACGGAGTATCACATCATGAATTGGAAGCTGCTGCGTGACGTGAATTAACAAGGATGGGAAGCTTGTAGAAACGGAGTGTTTCATCCTGTAGCTTGCGGTTCTAAGATGAAGGGAGAAAAGCAGTGTTTTAATCATTTGAAATGGATGATAATGCGAGGGGACAGTACAAATGAAGCGTTTTTGAGCCATTCAGGCCGTTTACTTCAGCGTCAAAGCCTGAGCATGGTTTGAGGTGTCACTTGTTTTTCCGGATATAGAAGGAGATGTTGTGAACTGTAAGAGCAAATGCGAGTTCTGTTTCTCTGGATATAGCATAGGGAGGCGAGGTGCGAGGAACGATGGCGCCATCCATTTGGGGTTCATCAGAACAGAAAACATGGCAAGGAGTGTCGAGCTGTGTAGTTTCGTGAGTGATGAAGTGTGGAATTTGAGTGGGATGCAACGGCGAAAAAGCAAAAGAAGGAGGTGCAGTTTAAAGTCCGATGATGACAGTAGCGTGAAGTAAAGAGCAGCTAAAATTTGTGAAAGATGGTGCACTGCTGAAGGTGGGGCGGGTTGGATTCATTGTGGGCAAGAGTAAACGCCTGATTCAGATCAACTCATGCAAATCGTTATTTAACGCTTAACGCGCAAGGTGAGTAAATTCACTAACTCTGATCTATTTTAAAATATTATAATTATATTTTAACATTGGTTGAATGCTCTATGATGGTCATCTAGGTAGATTACAATTAAATTGGTTGAATAATAATATATATCGTTGCATATGTACACATCATTGGTTGGATACTGATTCCATCGATTACAATATTCTCTAGTATGGAATTAGTGTTAATTGTATTGACTAACATCTGTGGATGCAAGAAACCGGTTGGAGGAATTCAACTGGATTCCTCAATACTTATATGTACTATTTGTCTTATATATGCACTGTTTGAACAACGTTGAATGGAAATTCAACGTTATGTTGATTTAATAAATAGATGATATCAATTAGGAAAATAGCAACAATCGACCATAAACCCATTTTGTTAAGAAGTTAATTGGTCGTCAGGCAAATCAACGAAGATAATTATAAAAATTATATTTTTATAATTTAAGTGAAGTTTAAATTATAATAGAAGTTCTATTATAACCCGGTATTTTATAGTTCATTTTATAAAATAATTAAAAATGATTATTTGACATTTAAATAAGTTATTAAGATATAATTATCCTACGAGTGAATAATTTGGATAATTATATTAAAGCAAACGGTTACGAAATATTATTAGATTAATTATATTAATTTAATAGTAAGAGGTAATTAAAATCAGTTAACGAATTTGCTGATGTAATGAAGTTGATTAAATCAACTGTTTATTTGGAAAATGATTATTAGATTAATTGGTTTTCAATTAATCTAATGAAAATAACTTAGCGGTAAATTGATCAAAAATTAAGAAGATTCCTTATTAATTACCCTTTTAAGTTAATGAGGTATTAAATCATTATTTAACCAATATAATTAGTTATTGTTTATATACAGTAAGCAACCAATCTATTTTAGATTAATGATGAAGTAAATTGTTAACTTCAGCAATGATAAAGTAAAACACTATTTAATTTCTTTTAATTAAATAATTGTTTCTTAAATGAACCTCATTTAAGATGTTATCGAATTAGTGATGAGATGTTACTTGCATTAAGTGGAATGGCTCAAATAAAAGTAAAATTTCAAGAGACAAAGAACGTAAATGTATTTTGGTAAAAGAAGTTATAAATATAATTATATAACGAAGAAGCAGTAAAGAGTTAATATTTAAATAAGTAGTTGTAAACAACTGAGTTTTCAAACTAAGGATATGGCGTCATAAAACCATATTTAAAATATAGCAAGAAGTACGATTTGACAGATTATAAAGTATAAGGGGTTAGATTACGAACTTATATCTATTCTAAGATAAGAATATTGTTGATCAAGGTCTGAAAGGTAATAAAAATACCCCAACTTGAATGGCTTCACAAATATCGGGGGATGGTATTAGTTTGTAATGAAAAGAGATTATAAAGTGGAATATAGTAGCGTATTGCAAGTCTTTGAACTATAACGATAAAATAACGTTGACGAATAGGCTTAAGCGTGACTGTTATGTCGAGATTAGTTATAAAGGGGAATATTACAGCGTATGACAAGTTTTTGAACTATAATGATAAAATTAACGTTGTTGACCAACGTTAAGCATGATATTTATGTACAACACTATCCGTAGGGAATGTAAACAGTTTGGTTTGTAATCCACTTATTCTAAAGTAATAAGTTACGATGTTTGTTCAAAGAATTATTAGAATGAGTTTAGAAAGAAAAAATTGGAGAATCGTTTCAGAAAACGATGGCATCATTTCGATGTTTGGAATATGATTAAGGGCTAAATAACACCAACATGAATTGGAACTAAAATTCGACGATGTCGAATGTATTAAAATAAATTATTTAAGGAATTATAATATGATAGGATAGTAAATATTTAGTTTAAACCAATAAATTTTAATAGGATATGTAATCAATATTTGTTATAACTTGATATTGATTTAACAAGAAGTTGACCTAGAAACAGAGTTTATAAAGTGGAATGAGAACATAAAATTATGAAAGAGATTTCGGTAAATGAGATAAGGGTTTTCATTACTCGAATTAAGAGTTATTTGACAAAGGTGTTTAGATTTCTATAATAGGTGTGACATTCATATTTAAAGTGAATAATGTTTTAAAAAGTGTACGTTTGGAAAATTAAAATGTTTATAATGAAATTGGAAATATTTTTCCAATGTAGATAGGGTATATTATCCAAGTATAGAAAATAAGAAATATGAAAAGAATGGAAATGTTCGAACGTTAATAACGTATGGTTTCTGGAAGATGAGAGAATAAGAGTTTATAGTAACTAGGAACGTTTTCCAAGAAGTGTGAAATGGCTAAAATGGGGTTTGAGAAATATCTGGTAAGATATGGGGATTTGAATAATAAAAATAGGTGTTCAATAAAAAGTACCCGTGGTTGTGTGATGTTTAGTTGTACATTTGAATGAATGTTTGTTTTTACTTCGATAGTTAAATAACCGACTACTGAAGTGTTTTGACCATCGTCGTTAATACGGAGAGATCGGTTGGATTTATTATCCGAAAACCACTTCGTATAGGCATAAGCGCTGCGAATTAGATTATGCTGAAGACAATTGAAGATGGAGTGAAATGCAAGGGTCGTTCTGTTCCACAATGGTGTTTTTTGTTTGTCCAGTCCCAGGACAACTTGTATGGACGAGTGTCTAACAGAGTGTACCTAACAAATCACGTATAGCTGATCTCTTAAAGGTATTACGTCTGGTGGTGGAGGAATTCGCTCCTTTTAGCTTTTTATACCCGTGATATTTTTGGAAGTCAACTAGTGAATTGACGGGTTTGACGATGTGGCATTCAAAGTGAATGGTGATCAGATGTTCTGAAGATAGATGTAGTCTTTAGCCTCACAACCAGGAAATGACAGAAATCTAGCGGGCAACATGGCTAGTTGGGTGATACCCAAGAAAGGTGCATTGTCACCGATCTAGAGAAAATTCATATTTGTTCTTCTTTTCGATTCTGTATCTTCGGATTACGGTTAGATGGCCAACAACCATAGGTGTCAATATATTCGCTACACTCAAGTTAAATGAGTGGGTGGTCATGTGTGGCCGGGTTGCAAGACTTTCTTGTTGTACCCAGGTGTATACTCTCTAGAGTACATTGATCGGAAGGTGATCCCATACCTTGTCTGTTGGAATCCATTCTCCAATAAGAGCCATGCGGTTTATGATTTTATACTATATATATGTGGAGCGTGAGATGCAAGCGTTCTTCTACTTGGATATTTATTTGTTTAGACATTATCATAATATCACTGGATTTGATATCAAAGTATTTTGGATTATAGTAAGGTAAAAACCATCCATGTTTATGTGTGGGCTGGTCTTACTATTATCTTCTTGTTTGAAAAAGATTTTCAAAGTTAAACATTATGGTTGGAAATTACTCGCACCTGTCCCATGACTGACCCATAGTTTATTTTGTTTGTGTTTTCCCTAAACTATTGGGTGCTCAATTTGTACGAGCAGTCAAGTGTTTCAGGCTTTACTGATTCAGTGGAAAGAGCTCACAGCAGGAGGCTTCACCTTTAATTATTTAGAGATTATTTCCACTGTGATGTATATGAGGTATACTCTGATATGATATGTAAGTACACATTTAGTTTTGTATTTTAAGATTTTGTTATATAATATATTTTATTTGTTCCGCTGTGAAATTCGTGTTTACTCTGATTCTATTCAGTTGTGTTCTTCTTACTCTTCTTTTCTATTAGTTCTATCTTTTCAATCTCATCCTCTTATTTCTTTCTATTAATGGTCTGAATTTTCGTGCACTTTGAGTTGAATGTGTAGGATATTAGTCAGCTCAAATTGGTATGGATTTTCGGGCCGTTACACTAATTTATGCGCAGTCATCACCGAGAATACATAATAAAATTCAACGGAAAACTTTGTAAGTTGTACATGAAGAAATAGCTAATCCAAACATAATTAATTTCTCAAAATAAATCAATAATAAGTGTCTCTGAGACCACTTGTTAGGATTTCAATATTAGTTAACAACAAACAATCATAAAACCCTAGATCCAAATAAGTAACTCATATCGATTTAATTGAGAACAAACATAAATAATAAGTTGCGGAAGCGTACCTGAATCAATAGTTAATCATTTTAGTACCTGAGTTCATAATTGATTGCCACATAGTGGATGAATTTGGTTCGGTCTTCCAAATTGACACAAACCCTAAATTAGATTCAACTCTCCATAGAAGAGGTTAGAGAGTTGCTAAGGCTTGTGTAATTCGGGGACCATAACCCCTTATTTATAGATTTGGCATTTTGTAATTCGGCCCTTCAACAAATTATAAAATGCCCCGGTATCTACACATTAGGCCCATGATAAGTTAAGCTGTAAACCTTTTAATTCTAATCTAAAATTAGATCACTTTAATTAGGCTTTACACCAAAATAGTACAACACATTTTATTTTACATATGTAACCCAATTGTCGAAATATTCCGACAGTATATCCTTATCTCCATCTGAACCAACTTGTGATGGTACATTGGACTTAAAAGCACCTTCATTTCTAGCATATATTGAGTCTCAGTGTCTTCTATAATAGCCAAACTATCAGTGTTATTACTAATGTTAGACATCCCAGCCTCTGTAAAATCCCCATTGTTTTTTCACAATTTTCCTACATTCCTTCATTATCCTCAGTAAGAACACTAAAAGGGTTAAAATTTCTACCTTCTTTATTTTGAGTTAAGGATAGGTCATCATTTGAAGATATATCCATTTCCATAATCCCAGTTTTCCGTAATATATTATCTTTATCTTTTAAGTCATTCCCTGAAAAAATCTTACTCGTCATTCCTTGAATTTTAATAGACTCATTAATCTCTATCCCACAGGTTGCAGCACTGCTGTCTTTAGGTACCCATATCTTAGGTGCTTCACAAACTGAATTAGAATGCCCAAAGATTTTGCAACTAGAACAAGCATCTGGAATCCATTCATACACAACTTTTTATAGCACTATATCCCTATTAAAATACTGAATAAGAATATATTCAAGGAACTTACGTTTTATATCTACTTTTACTGACACTCTAGCATAAGCAATTCTAACAACTTCATCTGTAATAGTATCTAATTTGATTGGGTGGCCTAAAATAGAATCAATCCTACTAATGGCCTCCATAGTCCAAAGTTTAAATTTAGATTAGGTAGACGAATCCAAGTAGGTATTGAATACAAAAATTCACGAGTTAACTTCATATTTGGTACCTATTTCCTCATAAAAATTAATTGCTTATTATAAAAATGAGAACATGAATCTAAAATCCTTTGACAATCTCTTGCAGATTCAAGTTCGATAATATAGAAAACATTATCCCTAGTAAAAAGCTGATACTTCCCAATTATACTCTAATTTCTATCTTTATAAGTTTTTAGAAACTAAAAATAGGGTTTATTCCCATACACATAAAACACTGTAGAATTGACCATCTCTCTTGCTTTACTGGCCTGTTTTTCATTTATAACTACGACTCTAATTTTATCTTTAATCGAAGGCTAAAAATATTTAAGTTGGATAAATACTGATGAGAATTATTCATCGAAATAATATTTATCCAAGCTTTCGATTGCAAAGGACAAACTCTATATAATTCATCCTGATCTTTTGAGACTAAACTTGGAAATTCAGATCTAAAATTCAAATTGGGACATAAAGGATTACCTTCACATTGATTATCCATCTACTTTGCATTCTGTAGAGAAGATTTAGATCAGGTGGAAAAGCAGACCAATGATCGAAATTAAGAGTTGAAATAGCCTTTGACTTTGAAGGAAATGAGGTCACCATTTTTCTTGACTTAGATTGAATTATTATTATTATTATTAATTATTTCATATTTTCATTTTAATTATTTATTATTATTATTTGATAATGATTAATGATTATTGATAAAAATAATAATTTTTAGTATGTTTTTAATTATTACCTATTCTAAATTATTATTTAATCACATAATTATTGATGCATTATTACAACAAACCAACGAAAAAAATTATAAGAATCATCTATTATAATTGGGTAGAAAAGAAGAGTTTTTAAAAGTTTACATCTATTATGATTAGCCAAAAAAAAGACTGTAATAAACATCTATTACAATTAATAAAAAAGTGTTTGCATTTATTACGGACGGAAAACGAAAATGGTTGTAATAGACATTTAATACAACTGAGAAAATAAAGAGTTGTTAAAAATATTCATCTATTACAACTGACAAAAAAAGAAAAAAAAGTTTCGCGTCTTCTTCATTCTCTCACTCTATTCCTCTTTTTAATCCAGAAGAGATTAGGAGCATCAATGATAGGTTATATTGTATTGCTTGTAGCTCCCATTCTTGTCGATGGGCCCAAATCGATAATAATTGTGGAGATGCCCTTTCATCCTTTGCCTATAGGCGGGATTCGCTAATGCCCGCAGAGTGCTCCTTTTTTAGTAGATCTTTAGGTCACGCTTCGGTCTGTATGACTCATAGACGTACATGAACTAGGCCTCGTACACCTCGCACCATTCGCACTCGTTCGGTTGCAGCAACAAACCAGATAGTTAGGGTTATTCATTGTACACTTCATCAGATATGACTCATCTTCTTCTCTCTTCCGTGACGAATCATTTTATATTTTTCTATTTTGATAGCGAACGTTCTTTTCCAGAACATTCGAGGTATCGACAACAATGCTTCTTTGACATGGCTTAAGCTTATACATTCTAATGGTGTCACTTCAAGAACCATTCATAAGAGCTAAAGAGTTATCACATACTATTTTTTCACTTAGCTTCGGTGGTGGTTTAGCAAACGTTTTCAATAAAATTTGGATTCTGTGGGCTAGATCGATCTCTTCCTGTCTTATTTTCGACACAACTCAAATGTTATCAATTGAGTGTTCGATCCCTTCGCTCTCGCCCCCTTTCCTGTTTTCTGCGGTCTATGCCAGACGCGATCGCATTGAGCAGTTGGAGCAGTTGGAGCTGCGGTGAGATATTTTGTCCCTATATGTACTTGGTATCATCGAAAACAATTCAGCAAACAATTCAAAACAGCAAGGTCAAATAACAACAATTCAACAAACATCAAATAAGGATTCAAAACAGCAAGGTCAATGGTATCTGCGAAACATCAGTTCAATTTTGAATTTCCAAGTAAATATGATTGTATGATAAAAATCATTAAACATCAATATTTGAATCCAAAGACAACCAGTACATCTAAATAATAATAATTTGGATTGAAAATATCAAATATTGCATGTGCAAATTGCTTTGCCATGAGCTTTGCCAAATATCATATATATTTATTTCGACCCGTCTTGATCGAATTGCGCCCTGCTACAACCCGTCATGGTTGAGTTTAATTTCAATATAATGATCTGTCTTGGTTTGGTGCGCACCATTAATACAACCTATCTTGGTTGAGTATGGCTTCACCGCGACCCGCCTCAGTCGGATGGCCTACGAAAAACACCAAACACCAAACAACCCTTTTGGTATATTTATATGCGCATGTTATCACTGCCCTTGGTACTGGCATTAACATCATGATATGTTATAAACTTACGAATAGTAACCCAATGGTGGTAACTATGCGTCACACATCACATGTTCTCACTATTGGTTTACCATTCGCTCATCATCTCCATACCGGAAAAGATAATAACATCAAGTCAGCAAAAACATCAAGTCATCAGTAACATCGGATCAACTGCTTTAATTAAATGGGTCCGTAATTAGCTGATAAAATATACCCTCATGTCTTATATCACGAGGTTTACTCTACCGTTTAATCACAATCATGACTTCTCAAAGGATACAGAAATGTGTATTATATATATATATGTGTGTGTGTGTATATATATATATATATATATATGAAAATACATAGATTAGCAAAAATAGGTTTATAAATGATTTCGTAAATCGATTGAGTTTATTCTTTAATTGCCTTTATTATCCAAAATATTTTATTGCCTCGAGTTGGCTATATTTATTAAACCAAAAACACTAAAAATACCATGTATCAAAGCTAAAAAAATCAATATACATTTAATTATGTATAAAACCATTTCTAAATGTACAAGTGTAACATGTACATTAAATTTCAGTGAAAACGTCTACCCAAACGATACAAAGTCACAAACCAGAGATGCGAGTTTGCGTATAATATTGACTTGTCCAAATATGATCAATGCCTATCAGAATCCACTTTAAAATCATGAAACAACAAGGAAAACTTATATGGATTCAACAAATCAATTCATATGGAAGAAATATAAAATTGAGACAAAATATGTAAAGGAAAAAGTTACAAACCCAGGTTTTTAAACCTTCTCCGGGTTCAACTTTCAAATAAGTTTATAATTAACAAACGACCTCGGAATGATTCATTATTGAAACTCACAAACTAGAATAATATATTTTTGTGTTAGAAAAAGAATCACTTAACTCCAATTTGGTATGAAAAAGATATAAAGTCTCAAACTTAGACTCGAGCCATGTTGAATTCGGGCCTGGTCCGAAACCTTCTCTAGGTCCAATTTTGAGACATGGTCTGAATGACCAAACTACCTCTGATTAGCCTGAAAATTTGTAGGCATAGAGACATACTTACAAAACTTGCAATGCAAGCAGAATCAAGCAAATTAGACAATTATCGATGGATATATAGTGTGTTGAGGTTGGACCTAGGCACTATTATCACCCAGCAGCAAAGAATATATCTAACATAACTTAAAACTAGATTGGTTGACCCATAAATGGGGTGTGTTGACCCATAGGTCAACACATCCCTTGCTTGGGTCGACACCTGTGTCGACCCAGCCTATGGGAGGTTTCAAGATGCAAAACTGAGCCCATGTCAACTTTGGGCACAGTTTACAAGCATTAATAGTGGTCGGAATGACCTTAAATTTTGCAACCACCTAGACTAGAGTTTCTAAACTGCATTGCAACAAAAATGAGATGAAAATTCAAAGTGGCACTATGTCTATTTTTGCACAATAGAGAAAAATAAGAATCAAAACTATATGTTTTCTCGAATATCAAACCAATTCACAGAACTAAAAGGTAGAAAAATGTAAACTAGAAGGTGTGAGTTGAAAAACGCACTTGAGAATGGATTAGACATGGTTTCCATAGGTTTAAGCTTGAAAAATGGTGGCTTGATGCTCCTAAAACACAAAGAAAATGAAGCCAGTGACATGCAAAACTCATAGAAATTAATATAGCCTTTCTTTTTCTGATTTCTAGAAATAAAGTGTCTATCTGGGAATTTGCATCATCAAAAAAGATAATGTCAACCTCTCCTTTAACGTCATACAAGTTACCCTGGGTTTTGGTAAATTGAAAGGAGGAAGGCAATCGAATTTCGCTTTACAAACACAGGGAAAAGAGGAAGGAAGAAGCAGAGGAAAAGCGAAGGTGTCATATATTACTTTTCCTCTTTCCAGAAAATAACTAAGGCATGGGAGGAATGGCCTGAACAATCCACAAGGCCCAAATGTAAACAATATAATCTAATTAATCAAATTAACACAATTAAACACTAGTAAGACACTTTTAACTCACTGAACACACACCCCCTCCAACTAATTAAGATGTAGTAAATTTACAACTCAAACATACCATTTAAATATACCTTAAAATCCATTACATAACAATTTTGACATAAGTATCAATATCAACATGTTTGTCAAAATAATTATTTTATCTTTAAAACATATTTATATTTTGATACAGACAAAGTTACACACTTCATCGATTTAAACAAATGAACAACATAAAACATTTCAAATGTTCAAATATTGATTCACAACCAATATTTGTACTTTACTTTTAATAGCTGTAACAACTCAAATTTTTAATAAACAATAATTAATTAATTTATTAATTGAGGAATAAGTTCAGAAAATAAATACTAATCAGAAAAATATCTAGAATTGGGCAATGGGGGTTGCGCCAAATTTTGGTTAAGATAGACATTTGGTTTGCTAAAAGGGGTTTAAAATGAAGAAGTTATAGTCATTTGAATATTAAACTAAAATCAGAAGAAAAAAAATAACGTGAAGCTGGGTGTACCCCCGGGTCAACCAAAGACCCAAGTGGGTCGACCCCTGCATCGACCCGCATGTCGACCCATTTATGGGGCGGGTTGACCTAGGTCATGGCCTGGCAACGTTATTTGCCAGTCACGATTTCGACCAATTCGACTGTGTTTTGCTAGGTGCTTCTGGATCCTTTTTCTAGTCTAATGGCCTAAAATCTTATCCTAAAATCCAACGAATCTAAACACCCTAGCTCTATTATAAATATGCTCCAAAACCTAACATAATCCTTACTACTCCATTTATCTGCCTCCATCTCAAATAACCATCTTCTCAAATATATTTCTAATGAAGTACTAGGGCTTAGTTCTGCACATATTTTCGGAGGTTATTCCTAGATAGAGATTTCCTACCGAGGCTTATTGGATTTGCTTAAATTTTATGTGAGTTTTTTTTATGATTACAAGATTTCTATCAAGTCGAGGTTAAATTGATTCAATAGCAGTTGTTGTGGTTTCAGATCTGAACTTTTTTGTAGTTGTACACAGATCTTGTTTCATTGTGGTTTATTTACAGATCCAACTATTCCTAATTCTATTTCTATATATAATTCTTGAAAATCTGATTGTTGCTTCTATCATTTCTTCTAATTTCAAGATTAGTACAAATTGGGGATTTAGTTGACAGTATAATAAGTTGTACATATCCTTTGATTCTTATTCCCTTTTCTATCAATAATTTATGTAGATCTGATTACCGTTTCTATCCTTTCTTCTATCTATTTCAGTAAATTTGTTACTGTAGTTTTATTTACTTCATTTATACCTCTTGTTTTTGGTATGTAGTTTTATTACAGTTCAGTATCAACCCTATTTTATTCCACATCTGTTCTTACTTATCTGAGCCTATGCCATACGAGAGCCTAGGCCATTGTCCTTTTTATTTTTTGCGTTGAGTTCGTGAGCCTAAACTTTTTATTTCTTCTTATTTATGCGCAAACATGGGTTAAAGAATGAACTTGACAATAATAGCGCAATTGGGGAAAAAAAATAAGGAATATGCGTAAAAAGGATGAATGGACTTAAGTGAAAATGTGCAACAAAAAACAATTGAATTGTAACTTTGATAAATAAATAAATCGCATTTGGATAAACAGAAATGACGAGGGCTGGGTTGTAAAATGAAATTAAACATAAGAGATGTTCATAGACAACCTGCAAATTAAAGTTTATATGCAACCTATGAAATGACAGAGAAGTTACATGAAGGAAAGTATGCTTATTAATAAACTTAAAAATGACGTTAAGTTTGAAATAAATAAACTAATAAGCAGGGTAGTTGGAGTTCGTTTTGACAGGGACGGTTGATTAGGGAAAATAAGAGGCTCGTAGTATTGGTCCGTTCCGGCAGTGATTGTAGACTGATTAGGGAAAATAAGAGACCAATTAAAATGCTTAAAATGGAGGACTAAGTGTAGGGGTGACTTATATCGAATTACATAATTTTGATTGGGGAACCATATCGGTCAGTATTCCTTTTTATTACTACACCGAGGTCTCACGAGGAGGCGAAGGCACGCTAATGTTGAACAGGATTGTAAGAGGTCCAAACGAGGAGATGAGGACGGGCGCGTTCCGACGGGGTGTGAGCGTGCATCGCGCCGATTAGGGAAAATAAGACGTTGTAGCGTCTGTGATTAATGCTATGTCCTTTGGAGCTGAAGGGTCGGATCTTATAAACCCTAATCGGCATAGGTTACCACGTTGGGGTATGTAAACCAATCGATAGGGTGGTATTATGACATTCCTTCTTAATTATTTATTTCGGTTTGAAGTGGTAGAAGTGCAAAACAGTCACAGATATTTATCATCGTTAGTATGATCATATTTATCATTATTATCATTAAATGTGAATAGCATTTTTTATGTCATTCCTATCAGTATTTGTTTATTCTTAGATGTACACTGACACTTACACTTTTTTGAAACTAGAACTGTTGTTTTATCTATTTCTCTTAACTTACCGGTTATACTAGTAATCGTAGCATCTCACCAGACTGTATGTCTGACTTATTTACTTTCTATTTTCCGATATTTATTTGTAATAAATATGGTTTTTGTCATTTTAATATAAACTCTTTTCTTCGTTCATTGTAAAATTTACTTGTCTGTGTCCTGTGAAATCTTTAGTCTCTGTGAGTTGAGAGAATATTTGTACACAATTACATTACATTTGTAACAGTGTAAACTGGTACGTCGACCAATGTTTATACACAAATTGCATTTGTCACTTATTCGATATTGGGAAGAGAGAATAGGCCTAAGCGGAGAGCCTTGTGGGTAACCGGTTAATCCGGTACCCACAGTACTTATCGCATACCTAACACTGAAGAGACGGCCCCATTTTTTTAGTATGCGGTGAAAAGAGTTGAACTTCGAGTACAGAGAGAACAACTATAATTGCCTAGTTATGCTAGAATACCCGAAAATGTTTTTGTTAAAAAGTAAGAAATATGGGTAAATCCTAAATTGAAGGGGGTAAGCATTGAATTTAGGTGGGTATTTGTGTAATTCAAGGGGTGTGCCTCCTATTTTTTTTGTCTTTGGTGTATTTTTTGACAAAAACTTTTTTTGTCAAAGTAGCATTTTTGTTTCCCTTAGTATAATAAGCATAAGGCTCGATTGTTAACAAATATTGATATTCAACGCAACGCACCTTGGTAGGAATCAATTGTTTTCAGCCTACGCATCAGACCAGGTACGAAATTATTTGAACTTTGATTGGAGGGCTTTTTTTTTTTTTTTTTAATGGAAAGTCCACAATTCTCCCGTTCTTTTATATTCTGCTCAGCATTTGGTTCCCCTTTGCATTATTGGAGAGCCATAGTGGACCGAATGATCCAGACCAATTCCATTTTTATTTTTATTTCTTATTTTTCTGTGTTGTAAAATGAGTTGAAGTTCAATGTACTGGTTTTATTTAAAATAAAATAAAATTGGAAGACCTCAAATTGCAGATCAAGATTCATCCATTAAAAAATCAACTTATTTCACGCAGTGAATAATTTAATAGATTCAAATACAAAGTTTTGTAAGAGCGCCTAAACAAAATTTGTCTTTTCTATTAAATATGAGAATATACATTCTGAAATTGGATGTTCAAGTGGTTAAGATGTCACTGATCCGGATTCTCCTCAGAATGTAACCAACTTGCCTCACAGTATACTTACTAAATTTGTATAAATACCCGATTTAAAAAATAAACAAAAAAAGACGTTGTAGATTCTTGTTTTTATATTTCTAGTTGTCTTCAGCGTAACTAAAATATAGAATAATATTAGCTAAGCAAAAAGTGATCTCGTGTGGTATATATAGTTTGCTATTTTTAGTTGACAAAAAGAAATGCCTCGACTTAGACAAACCTTGTTTGTCAAAACTCAAAGGCATATATATATATATATATATATATATATATATATATATATATATATATATATATATGCTATTGGGACACAAAATAAAACACAACTTTAAACACAAAATCCTGACCATTGGATTCTTTTGTCTTTACATGAGAGGTGCAAATCATGGAAAGATCTAGTGGTTCGGTTTTTCTATGTTTAATTTCATGTCAATATTTTGTGTCTCTGTAGAATTTCCAATATATATATATATATATATGTATATATATATATATATATATGTATGTATGTATATATATATATATATATATATATATATATATATATATATATATATATATATATATATATGTCAGTTTATTACAAACATAACTCCGAAAAAAGGGTATTAATCAATAGTGGATCTGAAACTTTTAACAATGAAAAGCATGACTATGGTTTGATTATACAAATACATAGTTCAGCATCCATTGAAATAAAATAATATGGCTTGATGTACATTTTTCATCTAATCAGCCGTGCATTTTTTTTCATTGTATGGAAAAAATGATGATGAGCAAAACTTGAAAACTGGTTCCAAAAATTAATGCTTTCAATATGAGATGCCTGTATTAAATGTCAGTCAGAGCTATTGCATAAGCAAGGAACTCTGCAACTGTCATTTTCATCTTGGCTCAAACAAATAATCGTCATGAGCTCAGTCCCAAAAGGGAAACGAGTCTTAGCAAAAATGTCAGTTTGATTATCGTCTCTGCCCTCCTTGCATAACAGTTGGCATGCTGTTCACACATCACCAATATGAGTTCAATTGTTCAACAAGCCATTTTTTTAGCCTTCCTTTTGCCCTTGATTTACAGTCAAATATTTATAGTTAAATAAGTTAGTGGAAGAAGAGAGAATTAGTGGAAGAAAAGAGAAACGAGAATGTGTGGTGAAAATCAGGAAGACTAAAGGGGTGTTGCATTATTTGAGGTGCTCTTGAACGCTTATATATATATATATATATATATATATATATATATATATATATATATATATATATATATATATATCTGGTAGTTATGGCACATACGTTGGACGGGTTTAATGAAATGATCAAATCAACTACTTTTTTGTACAAAATAAATATGATCTAACTTCCTTTTTTCATTGGACGATTAATAAAAAAAAAAAAAAAACTTTTAAATTTTTTGTTTTGCCAGCCAAAAACTCATGGTTGTTTAGTTGGAATATAAGCCTAAGCATCACACCTATCAGAAAAGAAAAGGGTTTATTTTGAAGAAAAAATGATATTCTTTTCATTTGAAGAATATCAATGTCACAATCTCCCAAGTATTTCATTCTGTGGTATTTGAATACCTAGTTTTAGTAATGTCAAAAAGATCTACTGACGAATTGTAGTAGAAATAGATGTTAATCCTTCCCTGAAATAACGTTACATTTAGAAAACAATTAATATCATCGAAACCTTATATAAGTCAATCGATAAATACATAAAAGTTAACTGGCCGAAAATAACCTCAAGCATAATATAATACATAATAACCACTAAACTTTTCAACTTACCCCTTTACCAACTATGTATACCAAGCGATCCTAAATAACGATTATTAGTGTGCAAACTGACCTAGTTAAATAACTCGTTTGCTAGCGGATGAATCGTAAATTCAGAAACAATGACAGACTTTACGCATGTAATGATGTATATATTCAATGCAGATTCACAAATGAATTTGGGCATGATTATATACTAATAGCAATGAAAGACTTTACGCATGTAAATGCTTTCATAGATACATGCATTTTTTGATCCAACTACCAATATCTGATGGATTACTGCAAATTCGGCCCATCCTACGAAAAATGAAAGAAAATTCAGCACATCCTACCATTAATCCCAGTCAGCATATACACATGAGGTCACTACTCTTATGAACTTTAATCTATAATTAAGGTAAAAGAATATTGAAGAATTAGAATTCAAAATTGTTCAAGCCCATGCGGTGCGGTTTTATATGAAGGTAAGTACAGAATAAGAACCACTAATACATGTGTTTTATATCCAAGTAGCAGCTGGCCATAGGCTTAAATGAACCATTAAAATGAAGACTGACATAAGCAGATAGATATAAGTTACTTTGGTTGATACATGCTTGTGTAACCGGAAGAGTTTCAACCAATACAAAACGTAATGCACTACGTGCTTGATAACGCAAATTTTAAGAGACATAAATTACAGCTTTAGTGCTCAAGCCATCCACTAATCAGTAGCTCATGACCTCTGCTGCTTCATTTTGTCACCATGTGCGTGTACTCTCTCAAAAGTCAAAACAGCTCATGTATGGGATCACCGTCATGTTCCATGTACACTTTACCTAGCAGTGCACATTAGCATTTAATGTGCTCGAGCTCATGTGTACATGATTATAAGCTGCTTATTACTTATCAGTTACTTTACCTAGCAGTGCAAAATTGTCAGAATCTAATTTAAAGCACCAATTTGAATAATTTGAATTTATAAATGATTAGTTGAATGAAATTGAATAATTTTTAGCAGATAAGGAGGAAGGGGAAGACCGGAAAAGATTAACACTGGCTATATTTTTTCAAACTCTCATAGTATATAACATATCCTCAAAATGGATCGTTATCAAACGGACGCGTCCGTTTGATAATTATATTGGTCCGTTTGATAACATGTATATGATTTTATATTTGTTTGACGGAGTAATTGAAATATTGATTATATGATATCTATAATTTTCCCATATGATATCTGTAATGATTATCCGCGTTATTTTTTGTGAAACAAGTCTACATGGGTGAATTTTCCCATATGATATTTATAATTGAAATATTGATTATACTGGGACCACTGAGTCATGATTTGGTAAGAAAAATAATCACTCATCGAAGTACTATTGTCTGTAAATAAAAATGCTTGTAAGATGGTAATCGCTGTACGCAAAATTATCTACTAAATAGATAGGAATAATTATTAATATAAATTAAACAGTATATAGTACTTCATGATTTTTGTCAACTTGCAGGGTAAGCTCAAAAGTTCTATAGGAAAAATCATATTCTGAAGTACACATATAACATATATATATATATATATATATATATATATATATATATATATATATATATATATGTTTTTGTTGTCGATTAGCCATTTTCGAGTGGAGATAGGAGACTGTTTAGAGAGATAGAAGATGGATTTGTGGTAGATGGATGAATGGAGGGGGGTTGGATTTTATAGAGGAAGGTGTTTGTTTTGTCCAACAGCTCCATTTCCAACCGTTGGGCAACCGGTACAAAATGGACCGTTATCAAACGGACGCGTCCGTTTGATAATTATATTGGTCCGTTTTGGACCAACGAACGGGCCCTTAGTCATCATATAAGGTATGTAAAATTTGCTATATTATTCCTTCAAACAAATTTGAAATCATACATACCTTATATGATGACTAAGGGCCCGTTCGTTGGTCCAAAACGGACCAATATAATTATCAAACGGACGCGTCCGTTTGATAACGGTCCATTTTGAACCGGTTGCCCAACGGTTGGAAATGGAGCTGTTGGACAAAACAAACACCTTCCTCTATAAAATCCAACCCTCCTCCATTCATCCATCTACCACAAATCCATCTTCTATCTCTCTAAACAGTCTCCTATCTCCACTCGAAAATGGCTAATCAACAACAAAAACACCATTGGAACAGTGAATTAACCCGACTCTTGCTGAAATGCGTCGTTGCTGCGTATGGTAAATGGGGGTAATAACAAGAAAAGGGTTACCAAAACGATCGATAGTGGAAAAATTTAATGCTGCAGCAGTCGAAATCAACGTTTCAAGATTTGATGGAAATCTGGAATTGATCGACGAAAACAAAGTTCGGCACAAGTATGACAACCTTCGAAAAGAATGGGTTAAATGGGAAAGCTTGAACAACAAAACTAGAGCTGGTTGAGATCCTAATCGTCAAACTGTTACAGGCTCGGATGAATGGTGGGATGATCGTTTAAAGGTATTCGCGATAAACTTCTGTTTTGTTTTTTTTAATAAACCCATTA
The DNA here is from genome assembly GCA_030737875.1 of Allium sativum. Lineage (NCBI taxonomy): Eukaryota > Viridiplantae > Streptophyta > Magnoliopsida > Asparagales > Amaryllidaceae > Allium > Allium sativum. Next base: position 10,870,110 of record CM060912.1, read on the forward strand.
CTAACTAATGTTGTTAAAATAGGAATTTAAGTCATGTATTCTGAAATTTAGAAAGTCACCGCTTGAGCATTTGGAGCTACAACAGCAACTGTTTCAAGGAACACATGCAACTGGACAGACGGCGTATACCCCAGCATATACACCTGCTATTACTCAACGTGAGTAAACACCACAATTTACTCCCTCTTTGCCTAAAAATTACGCAAATCCATGGACATTTGATAAATTCCACAGTAATCTCAATGAAATAGAAGAAGAAGAAGGAGGACATAATACTATTTCAAATTTGAATTCACCAACACATCATTCTTGGGTTCCTGAACCGCCTACTCAACCAAACGTGCCAGAAACTCCCGTGCATCGAACTTGACATGTTGGTTCATCCTCTGGTAAAAAGGGAGGTTTCAGAAAACGTCGTGGTGAAATGGACAATAAGATGGCCGATCTCGTCGATTACATCCATGCTCGAAAAGTGCAAAAGTCTATAAGTACGGAAAGTCCGACGCCATACACTCCGAAAACAAATATTGTACGGTCAACAGAGATTTCTTTAGGTCAGGCTGATATGATAGCACGTGTTAAACGCTTGAGTGAAGGAGCATATTTTAATTTCAGTGAAGGTTTACACATACTTGCAGATCCCAACAAAGCAGACATATTCAATCTCTTAAACGACGACGATGCAATACCATGGATGACATTTGAGACAAAGCGCGATCAACTTTCTGCCGACTACAAGTACTATCTGATCAAGAATGGACCAAGCAATGTTTAGGATTTCTACTATTATTTCAGTTTTTTGTTGTACTTCTGCATATTTATGTTTTGTTTGGTTTACTGTATTATTTTGTTGTAATGATAATGTTCTGTTCTAAACATTAATTAATTAAAATTTAACAAACAAAAATAAAAAATCTCCCCTCAAATGCTCCGCTCAAATTCTCCGCTTAACACGCCAAACAAATTCCCACTAACTACAAATTTCCGTTAAGATTCTCCATTTAAAATCTCCGCTCAAATTATCCGCTTCTGTTTGCACCAAACACACACTAAGCATCTTTTAGTTATCAAACATTCCACGTTGAAGCATTATATGAGAGAAGTCAAAGGGCAGAAAGCTGTAGTTAGTTCCCTAAAATTGAAAATTAGAAGAGAGCGAAATGAACCAAAATGAGTTATATTTACGCATAATTCTGCAAATATAATATAGGTATGCAATTCTATGAATAAAAAATGGTATTAAATCTAAAGAATGGGAGAATATTTACATATGTGTAGCAATGAAAGAATTCCAGAATGAATATACTTAGCAACAGCATGAATAATGGATACGTTCCAAAATTTGTAAATACTTTGCAATGGAAATAGGGCTTGGAAACAAACCTGTAGCTAGTTCCCAGAACTAAAAATTGGTATAAAGCAAAATGAACGAAATTGATTCAAATTTGCACATAGTCTACAAATATAAAATTGAAAAATTAAAATGTATCCTTAGCGAACTTAGACAAAACCACATAAATCAAATAAGCAAAGTGTGATGAAGATCTTACGCTGGAGAAATATATCAAAGCAATACTGTAGTTTTTCTAGCATTTTCTACCATTGAATTCATCCTGCACTTGTAGGATTTAGCAAAGTGAGTTGAAATCTTATCTTGGAGAAATGATCAAACAAAAACCTCCACCACATTAAAATGAAACACATACTGTTATTTTTTTCCATAAAAAATACGTACACAGACAAAAGTTGAACTGGTAATTCCAAAATTAAGGTTCAATAACATACGATATAAAGCAGACAAAGCATGCAGAAAGTGAAGTACACGAATCAGTTAAAATTTTCAAATCTAGTAAAAATATTCCCCAAGCCACTCAAATTTTCTACTGAAACATAAAAGTAACTCCTAAAATATCCACAAAACAGATTAAAAATATAGTTATTCGCTCAAATATTAAAGATTCACTTGAAAAACATAACATGGAAGCCAAGCATCATCAATGTTTAAAGGTCTCAGACCCAAATTATTATATGATAGCTTTGATATGAAAGAGACATTAAGCTACAATGGAATATGGACGTCAAAAACCCTATCTTCAAACTGAACCCCCAAAAAAACCAACGTAATCCAAATTCAGATAGTACTAAACAATAATCAAGCACATAAACCTGAAATCTGTCAAGAGTACATATATTAAGCTAGCTGCTATTAACAAACATAGGGCTAAGCTTTTTGCATCAATATCACATAGAGTACAAAATAAAATGTCAAAATCAAATCAAAATACTTTTTAATATAATCTGGAACGGTATGAAAAGCACAGGTTTCGGAATAGCGTAATTAAAAAAACCAAAATGAAACTTTAAGTAGAATAAAGTACCGTATGCAGAGATTTACCACTTTTTTCAGCGACTGAAAATTAGGTCTAACATAATCGGGGTAGCGACGAAGGCGAGCAGATCAACAGCTGACCAAGAGAGGCAATGGAGTCAAAGTTTGGATCGTACAGATTTTGAAAGCAGAAAAAGGGAGAAAAACTTTCACTGATAGAATGGATGGGAAGAAATGTAGAATTGAGAAGAGTAGGAAATTTAAATTTGTTTTGAGGAAGAACTCTTTCTAATTTCCTTTATTTTTTACTTCACTAACAACACTCTTTCTTGGGTGTACTTCCTTTTTTCATTCAATCTTAAACATAATGATCACACACACATACACACACGCATATATATATATATATATATATATATATATATATATATATATATATATATATATACATATATGTGTGTATGTATATTGATCTAGATGACACTAATAGACACAACATTTAATGAACGGACATGACACTTAACGAACGGACATGACTTTTCACTTTAACGGACAGGACTCTTCATTTCAACGGACATGACTCTTCGGTTGAACAGACATGACTTTTGACTCTAAAGAAACTACATTTTCACTAATTGACATAACCATTCACCTTTCTTAATTTTCCAATAATCTTGCATTTAATGTTTACCCAACAAAACTCCCCCGTAAACTTAAATGCTTTAGTCCTTGTATACGTCACCGACCAAATAAGTATACAGAGGCGTCTCCTCCTTAGCAGCATCCTTTTCAACATACTCCCTGTACTCTTCCAATGCGGTTGCGCTAATGCACCTCAGCTGCCCTCTAGCCAACATTGGTTTGAACAAATCGATAACATCCATACTATCATTTAGTCCCTTCATTATTTGTTCCATAGTCGCTCGGTATGGCTTAGGTGTATCAAAATAGTCACAACATTTCTCCAAAATGATATTAATTTTCTTTTCATCGAATATGAATGTCACAACTTCATCTTCTTTGACTGGTGGTTCATCCGGAATTAGCAAAGCTTCCCTCATTTTCATGTCCCACCAATCCTCACGGACAGGGACTTTCCTTTCCATCTCAGGTACAAATCCAGCATCGTAACCCTTCTTTCTAAAATGTCTCCTCATGGCCGGAAACCACATACTACTTTCTTTTCCACTCTCTTGTCTTATCTCTTCTTGTCTTCCTAGTCTAGTATTTACTTCTTCCGACCAAGAGTCGATATAATCATCGGATTTCTTTGGACTTCTCACACTACCCCTTTTATCCTGCAAAACCAAGACTTTATCATTCCCATTAATTTTTGCTGCACTATAGTCTATTTCTTCTTTTTCCTTTTCTGCTTCCTCTTTTTCGCTCTTCCCTTCATGCTTGTCCTTGTCTTTCGCTCTGTTCTTCTCTTTCTTCTCCTTAACATCGCCTTCTTCATTTTCATCTTTCCCGTTTTCATCTCCTTCGCTTTTATCCTTCTTTTCTTTCTCATCCTTTACTTCTTCATGTTCATCCTCAGGCTTGTTGTCCTCAAGCTTTAACCTTTCCTCTAGTTCATCTTCTTTAGCAACTTTCTTTCTCATCAGCTCCTCTTTGAATCTTACGACCTCCTCTTCATCATCTTCTTTAACTTCCTCTTCATCTTTTTCTTTGTCATCCTTTGCATACACCTCTTTCAACAAATTCCACGAATCTTTTGCCGTTTTTTCTCCAGTAATGCGTTTATATGTTATTCCATTGACGTTCTCACACATCACAACACGAGCACTATGGTCTTTTCATCTCAAGCTCGTAAACGCTTTACTTTCTTTCTCCGTCATGTTTTTAACGTCTTTTGGCTATTCGTAGCCATTCTCAACAATCTCCCATAACCCTTTGGAGATCAACTCTTCTTTCTTTTTGAAATTTTCTTTTGTGAGAACGAACGACGAGAAAAATATAAATATCATAGTTTCTACCAGGCTCTAATGCCAATTTGTAGAATTGAGAAGAGGAGGAAATTTAAATTTGTTTTGAGAAAGAAGTCTTTCTAATTTCCTTTATTTTTTATTTTCCTTACAACACTCTTTCTTGGGTGTACTTCCTTTTTTCATTCAAACTTAAACTAAATGACCACACACATACACACACGTATATATATATATATATATATATATATATATATATATATATATATATATGTATGTATGTATGTATGTATGTATGTATGTATGTATGTATATAGTGGTCTACATGACACTAATAGACACAACATTTAACGAACAGACATGACACTTAACGAACTAACATGATTTTTCACTTTAACGGACATGACTCTTTATTTCAACCGACATGACTCTTCATTTCAACGGACATGATTCTTCGGTTGAACAGACATGACTTTTGACTCTAAAGAAACAACATTTTCACTAATTGACATAATCATTCACCTTTTTTAATTTTCCAATAATATTGCATTTAATGTTTACCCAACAAGAAAGAGTAGGAAACATAATTGATAACAGCAGTAGTGGACATATACGTGTGTTTGTGTGTGTGAGTGTATATGTGTGTATGTATAAAGATCAGAGATTGTTTAAATACGCAAACTGATCACATTTTTTCCTTCAACTTTGTAATTCTTCCATCTTCAATTTTTTCCACACTGAAATCAAACATTTTTTTGTTCATTAAACTTTGAAAATGGATTATCATTATTTACCCGTATATTTCAACTTATATACGAAAGAAAATCAAAGTCACAAGATGAAGATTCGATCTGTAAATTGGAATAAATATCCGCAAAGTTAGTCCTAGCTTATGTCCTCTATTTTCAACCAATGTATTCTGCTTAATGCATCCGATAAATCCAATGAAAACTCCTTTGAAACTTTCAACCATATACAGTTATAAAAAATATAAATAGATTTAACATATATGCACAAATAATCAAAAATTCAATAAACCGAAATGAAATAAAGACCTAGTCATTGAGAAAATTAAGCAGAGAAGAAAAACCACTAAGATTAAACTATCAAAATGAGTACTGTTAATTTTATTACCATTCCTATTAGTGCTGTTAATAAATAGAACAGAGTGCACAGAACAATTAGAGAATAAGAAGATTTAACAACTTAAATAGACACGGAAAAAAGGGTCAGTGAGCATATGGAGAATGTGTACGTTATGAATCATACTAAAGTTTTGCATAATTATTTCTTAATTTTGTATGAACTCGTGCTAGTCGGTTATGATGTAGTGTAGCCCTTTCAAGAAAGATATAAAAAAGTCATTCAAAACTTGTTTATTCATGTAGACAGCCCGATTATGTCAAATTTCAAGCATATGAGTGCTAAACATAATCATGATATTTGATTTAGTTTAGTTAAACTCGAAATGACCTTGAACTTTACTAAATTAAATACAGTGTAAAAAAAATCAAGAATATAGAGGAATAATCTAATACTTACAGTGGGATGGATCAGCATTCATGAACCACCTAAACGATGTCTTCCACCTCTTTTTGTGAACCTGCAGAATGTGCGCACCACGTAGAAGAAAAGATTAAGAAGATGCAACCACAGTCATTCATGTGGCGCAGTCAAATCTTAGCAACCCCGTGTAGCCCTATAAACCCAAAATCAAATAAACAACGAATAAAAAGTAAAGATCTGGCCTAATAACATTTATGCTCCTTGAGCAGTAGAATTCCTCAATGGTTTTTAGTTTTATACTTAAACAGGCTATCGCTAAAAAAGAAAAAAATTAGAAGTAACAATAAGACCATTCAAGTTTGGGAGAAGAATGGTGAATATTCTTACATATGTAAAGTCGAGATAATTATTAGGGCAAAGAAACCTCCTAAACATTGTCACAACTGACCACTACAGATCTAATATTCAGAGCAGGGAGGGCAAGCGAGGTTGAGCAGTGAAGAAAATCTCACTTTTTCTAAATAGTTAAGTAGGAAAAATTAGTATATAACAAATTCAAACATATAAGTGTAAAAACAACGCAGTACTTTCTTGATAAAAAATGAGATAAGCACCAATTGAAATGGCATCAAATTTAAACACACATGTTTAATTTTTAGGTTTTTCAGAAATTTACCAACAACTGAAAGTAAGTGCATCAAAAATTGGACAACAACACTACAGCTAGGCAATCCTGGTGGCTGCATAATTTCCAATTTATATGAAAAATTAGTGAAATTCAAAATCAGGTTAGTTCAAAATATATAAAAGATAAAAATAGCTTACTAATGGATATTCACTTGCAAATGAAACATCGACGTGATACAACCTGGCATATAATATCTGAATCTAGACTTCAGATTTATGAAGAGGTTTACTTCAATAACCACATTTATCATACTCCTATTTATACCTCAAATTGTTGCACCTTAGCAATAAACACCATATTATTGTCAAAAATCAACAGAAATATATCCAAATATAAAAGAAATATATATTATTAAAAAGGTGTTGCTTTCCCTGCTTTAGTCTAGTGAATCTTCCAGCAATGAATGATGACCGCAATATACTATGTAGATGCAATTGCCGTTTTGAGATTCCCTGACTTTATATTAAACTAGTTGAAAATGTTGGTGTACGACTTAAGCAGGATCAGTAATATGGATATGCGGAATGTATGTGATAAACTAACTTGTATATTTACAATAGTTATGCAAATAAATATGAGATAGTGAAATATATCACAAATAAAAAGCAGTAAAGTAAAGTAATAATACCAGGGCTTTTTATACTGGTTCGGAGCACCATCCTACGTCCAGTCCCAGACCTCTCTCTGGATTTTCACTAATCAACTACCTCGCTTCACCCGGAGGAACAAGTTCACAATACCCGAGCAGCTGAACGGGATTTCATGCCTCTTACAACTCAAGGACTTCACAACTTTGCCTCTCACAACACGGAGGACTTCACACAAGATGAGTGGACTTGTAATTTGACAATGTGTGTTCTTAATAACACGAATTTGTCAATTCTTGTACAACCTTCCTATAATCTTATATTCGAGTATATACTTTGAATGCATAGATTTAAGGAAGTAGATTGCTTGTTGAATCAAATGATATTAAATTGATTCAAGGATTCAACAAGTATTTGAAATTTGGAGAGCTTTTGTTTTGCAAAGAATATGAAAATGCAATTCAGAAATTAGAGAGAATATAGAATGATTTCTTGTAATTGTAAAACATGTTTGAAGTTGTTTATATAATAGAAGAAAGATAGTAATTCTTCATGAAGAGTTTCTATAAAAAGATATGTCCATTTCCTTTAATTATTGAATAGAAATCTCTTCACAAATAGAAGCAACCTATCATAAAAAGGCTTGCTGTTCAAAAAAGGGTCGATATGTCAAAAATCACCGGTCGACTGGTTGAATTTAATTAAAATTGAAAATTCTAGAAAAATAGCTGTTATGTGCAAAAACACATAAACCGGTCGACTGGTTATTTTCAACCGGTCGACTGGCTGATCTGAGAAATGTTTTTGTTTCCAAATAGAAACATTACCGGTCGACGGGTGGTTTATTGGGCGGTCGACTGTTTTATGGTTGTGGACTGGAGGACCTCGGTCCATAGTCTATATCACTCTGCACTCTTTCCTGGTCGGAGCCTGGACCGTTTGGGCTTTTTCTGTGACTTTTTAATTCCTCAAATATACAGATTTCAGCAACGAAGATATGATATTGTTTTGTGCATTCGTGTTATACTTTGCGGATAGATTTTAACACATTTCTAACATGACTCAAAGTAAAAAACCTTATCTCTATGAAATGATCTTCATTGCACCTTTATATGTTGGCATCGATTAAAATCTTGTCTCAACATTAGTAATGTTGTACATCCAAAATTGGAGAAAGCATGCTATGATTCTAAAAACATATTGAACTAAATTTTCATACCTAACCCTTGTCACCTTCGCAGGTACCTGTAAGAAATAAAGTCGAATTGTATAATCCATTTGCTATTTGAAGGCGTCTAAAATTGCTAGAAAGTATTCAAACCACCATGGGAAAGCATGATTTCCAAATTGCTCATTAAAGATAAAACAAGAGACATGAGTCCATTCTCACAATTATAAGCATCAAGAGTTTTGAAACCTGCATCATCCTATAATAATCCATAATCCCAACAGGTTAGCATTACTGGAAATTTACCTCCCCCAAAATCTAATTAGCAAACAAACTTGTAAATAAAATAAAAAAATTAAACAACCACACTGAATTAGGGAACAAATATTGAATCAATGATAGCTTACCTACTTTATCTTAATCAACAAACCGCCCCCTTTTAATCTGTTGATTCTTCTGATTCCACCAACAAATAGTCGTACTACCTTCAAATGCCAACCCAATTTAGGTCTTTGATGACACAATCAGTGATAGATGGGATGAACCCATTTTCAGGTCGTGGATTATGCCAATTAGCGAGAGGTGGAGGAATTAGGGCCTAGTACAGGCGAGTGTACATCAGAGTCTTGGACGAAGGAGAAGGAATATACGAAGAAGAATGAGAATTGGATTTGGGAAGAAACCGATTGGAAGTTATGGTGTTTTGTTTTCCGGTAGTGGAGGAAAACGTTTCACATTACTACTGTAAGGAAAGGACGTGGGCTTTAAGGTTACTTTTATGCCCTTAAGTTACTACTATTGCATGGGGGATAATTTAGTAATTCCAAAAGCTTCATTTCAAGGTATTCTCATTATAATATAGATAAATAGATATGTATATAATGGAGAATTTGAACAATGGTATTGCTTGCATTGTCTAGGGAAGGAATTTACTGAATTATAATAGTAATAATTTAATGGTATGTTGTCTACTACCCAATTCCCAATTTTCTCAACAATTATTATGTCAGACTATTGAAGTCTGCACTCAGCTTAAATAGATGGCTTAACACTAAGTTAGCTTGAATAGTTGAATCAAATTTGTTCATCTTGAAAATAGATGGTACTTCATACCTTTAACGAATCAGCGGCCAGCTTTGCATCCAATATGCTATGATATATTAGCGACCTAGATGTCAGACTAATCGACGACCATTGACGCCAGCCATTTTTTAAAGCCACAACAAAAAACCTCAACATCGATCAGGTCAAAAGCGACGGTTTTAGTGGCAGTGACGTCACAATATTAGTGACTGCAGTGGTGGATATATAAACACATGGCAAGTTATAAGAGGTGTTGGGTTGTCGCTAGCCGATACAACCCGTCCTTATCCTGAAACAAGATTCTGAACCTAGTCATCACTAGCCGATACAAGCCTAGAAATTCAGTTTTCAATGTAGCACCTGATTAAACAATCCAACCGAACAAATAATTTAATCTCTACTTACCTCATGTACAACACATATAAACCCATTTTCGCACTGCTACCATCGCATGCATCGTATAATCTCATGAATATCACACATAATAAAATATATAATGCACATACCAATATTTACATAAACATTTTATCAAAAAACACCAATATTCCATCAACCAGTAGAATCATACCTACAAATACTCATGTATATCAAACAAAACATCCACAAATCCATCAAACACCACAACAAATTATCAAATCTATCAACACATGTCAAATAAGTACAAAACAAAATGATTAATATCCATTAAAAACACAATTTTACCTACTCATCGTCATCACCTCCCGACTCATTCTCCCTCGATCCATTCTCCCGGGGCTCATCTCATCTAGCAGCTTCACCAGTCCTTTGCTTTGCCACTAACCATTGTATTTTGTCATCTACTATTCCAATATAGTTATCTACTCTTCGGTCTGAGATCTCCTATAAGTCATTTGGTATTTATGCATGTGAATTAGTTGATTTTGAGTTGTAGTTTACACTTAATATTAAATAAAATTTATAAATTAGTTAATGATGCAGTTTATCTCCTTATTTATATAACTATAATGCCTTTATCATAAACGCTGATCAATCAGAGCATTCACGTACGGTTCGGCTCCTCAAAAGCCAATTCACGGTTTATGGACTATACCACTTGATCTTTCTTAGCTTCATACCTCACCTGTTATGATGGAAATACTTTTGCCATAATAAATATTCAATTTAGAGCTTATATAATGTGAAGTAAAAAACGTAAGCATGTTTACCATTACGGATTGATATATATCGTCCATCAAAACTTATATAACAATATTTTCCTCATGTGTCTGCTAAAGAGGCGTATGCGTGAATGAAGACCTCAACAATGTATTCTTCTACTAAAGTTATACATACTAATTAACAATGATACCAATTGTCACTACCAAATTCGACATCGAAATAGGCTATTGGGGAAGGGGTATCGGAATGCAAAAGCGCAGAAGAAGCATGGACCCGGCACCAGGCTAAAATGAAGGCATAAAAAAGCAATTGGGTCAACAAGCTATCAGCACCAGCTTAGAAGAGAAAAGCTTGGGGCCGGTACGAAAATGTCTACCTACAAGGAAATGCCGACATGGGAAGCAACTAGCATGAACTCAAGGCAAATCACCTCAAGCCGGAAGAAGATACGAAAGAAAGAATGAAAGCTTATAAACCGAAACCAAAGGCACGAGAGGAAGCACCAAGCCAAACAAAGCGAAATGAAAGGGCTATCGACACTAATTTACTTAGTGTCAATATGGAAGGAGGCTAAGACATCAAAGGCACGAGAAGCTGAAACACTAGAAAAACATCTTGAAAGCTAGCTATTGGAGTCAAAGCTTGTCGGCCACCGAGAAACAACTTCAGGAGTCAATCGAAGACGTTTCGAAAGCATCCTTTCGGAAGACCAAACCCTGCTCCTGAGATTCACCGAGACCAAACCAAAACTTCTGATAAGAAGAGCTATCCACACTAACTCGCTTAGTATCGATACTGAAAGGAGTGACGGTTCCCGGAGCATGAGAAGTTGAAGCACGAAAGCAAATACTATGAAAAATTAAAGGAAAAACCGGAAGCTTACTGCATAAAGCTGAAAGCCATTCTCAAAGCTATCTATACTAACGGGCTTGGTATCGATATGGAAGGTAGAAACAACATCAAAGAGGAGCTCAAAAGACCGAGACCAGCTTTTCGAGAGCCAAGACCGACACACCAAAGGCTATGTTATATTTATTAACAATGTCAAAAGGGCGGCCGATACCAAGGCAGCCGGATGCGGAAGGAGAAGAGAGGCCGACACCTAGCTACCGCACCCAAAAGAGGCTTTTGCTGGACCAATGACAAAAGGGTTCCTGATTTGTCTATAAATAAGACCACATGGGTCACATTTTAGGGTACATTTCTCACTCCCCAATCTTACACTCTTTTCTTAGAGAGTAAACCCTAATCTCTAAATCAATTTAGGGATTTCCTTTGTAAACACTTATGTACTCAAGTCAATGAGCAATAAAGAGTGGATCAACACTTAGCATAATTTCTATGAGTTATTTAGCTACTTCCTTTGCATAGTATCTTATGCTTCCTTCACGGCAAGGATTACCTGCACAAGCCTTAACCGTTCCTCAAAATTACAGAAATATCCTTCTACCAACCATTTAGCTTTCTATCTTGTGTTGTGCTTAGGGGACCCTTATCCCAAGATTAATGTTGTTTGTTAAGTCTTGTAAGGGTGATACTCACCCCATGAGAGAAAAGTAACTAATCTTCGGACTTAAGACCTAGATATCTAGGAAACGGTGAACTAACTCAAGCTTGTAGGAACTAAATAATCCCCTCTACCCTTAGGTCCATTTCCTTAGGCCAATCTCCAGTGTTAACGAAAAATATTGTTAACATTTTGGCGCTAGAGGGAGGGTTCGAACCTCCGACCTTGGGGTCAACAACCACATATCTAACTGTGTTGTTCCATCCCGAATTGGACTAAGTTTTGAAGAAGCAAGACTATGGGCAAAGGGTCCTAACAAAATCTTCCAGTTCTCAACTGGCTATTCCAGGTACTACTGACCCGAAAGCGACGGAAGAACAAATGTTAAGAATGGAAGCCTTGCGAATAATTAATTAGAAAATGGAAGTAGAATAATACGATCCTGATTATTAGAGAAACATCCCTTCCTACATAGGACAAATCCCAACCTTCACCTTAAGTGGTTCTATATCAAAGGGCGTATGACCTCTTCTCTTATATAAGAAAAACCATCCATGTACAAACCAAAGGAACGGTATTTGAACAAAGAATAATGAAAGACCTCAACCGTTTTACTTCCAAGTGGACTAAAAGGATGGCACTACAAACTCAATACGCTTTGAAGAGAAGAAACCATGATATGGATGAAGTAACAAGGTTAAGTAATAGAAGGGCTAAGTTCCAACGACAGGGAAAGAACTTCATATCAAGACTACCTAATGGGTGCCACCTTACAACTTGAATGGAAAATACCTATTTCCTATCCAAATATGAGCTTAATTTCTGGTCATCTGCAAAGAAGAAGCCTAAGTACGAAAGGAAATTTGGAGAACCTTACCGCCATTATCATATGATGAATGGATATGAAACAAACCACTGTAGAATATTTGAAGGGATGATTATCAAGTTCCTTAATCAAGGAAAATTACAAGACATTGTAAAAGAATCAAACTAAGTCCAATGAAAATCTTATGGAAAAAGGATTGTTTACATAACTAAGGGTATGGAAACCCTCTCAGTGTTTGGAATAACCCGAAAAGGATCAAATTACAAATGGATAAAAATTTTGTCATCGCAAAGTTGGCTGGGTCAAGGCATCCCTAGGAAGGGGGGGGGGGTTGGTGTGTAAGCATTTAACATCGTCCAAATCAGAAAGGACCGGGTTAAAGCATCAAGCGTATGCTTCCGATCCATGCCAGAAATGGCCTGGATAGAGCATCTAATTAGCATGCCCTACCATTGCTCGTAGAAGAGTACACCCTGCCTTTGCTATAAACTAAGCACATCCTACCTCTACTAGTGGAAGAGCACGTCCTACATTTGTTTATGTTCCTCGTTACCCGCAGATTGGAACGAAAACCCTTATCACCGCCTACAATGGCCAGGGTAAGGCACTCCTTGGAGGGAGTGGAGTGTAAGCCTCTATCACCACCTACGATGACCAAAATAGAGCATCAAAAGAGTGAGCCTTAAGACCGTTTCTACGACGGCCCAGTTTAAACATCTAAGCCCTTATCATCTCCTATGATGGCCGGTGTAACACGCCTCCTGGAGGGACGTCGGGTAAGTCCTTGGGCCCTACTTGAGAATAAGCTAGCAAATCACACCGAACACACAGGCCTAGAGAGTGCCCAACAAAACACCTACATCCTCTGCTTTGACAATCAAAAGACTAAAGAGTGGCTCACGAAGCACGTACATCCTCTACTTCCTAAATCAAACCCAAAGTGGGTATCGAAACTAAGTGCCAAAAATAGAATTATAGTCTTCTGTCTTTAATATTCGAATCTGGGTTGGTTCGGGACTTCTGCGAATCGCCAGAAGTGGATTCTGGTCTACTGTCCTAAATACCCGAATGTAGATTGACTCGAGACTTATATTATTGGCAGAAGTTGATTTCTGGTCTTCTATTAAATACCTGAATCTGGGTTGGTTCAGAACTTTTATTATTGACAGAATTGGATTTCTGGCCTTTTACCAAATACCTGAATCTGGGTTGGTTCAGGAATTTTATTATTGCCAGAATTGGAATTTTGATCTTCTGTCTTTAATGCTTGAATCTGTGTTGGTTCAGGACTTCTATTAATTGCTAGAAATGGATTTCTAGTCTTCTGTTAAATACCTTAATTCAGAGTATGGTTCAAAGCTGCTAATTGTTGCTGAGGAAGCATTCTCAACATCTCTTACTAATACCCTAATCTGGTTTACAAACACTCTAATTCTCACCCCTGGAAAAGGACTTGCAAATCAAGACTTGGATTGGAATCCTAAGTCTACTATCTGAAAGCCTTCAAATAAAGATAGTAATTTTCCATCTTGATCAGGGATATTTCTTAAACTCATTGTGTGTGTATATATATTGCTATTATCTATGTGAAATATAAGCAAAAATTACATATCAAGTGGTATACACTCAGTTTACAAATTTATTTACAAAGATTGTTTCATTGACTATCCAAATATGAAAACGTAAACATTACAATTACAAACACAATCGAGTATCTTGCTCCTTCTCATCCTCAGGCAAAGGGTGATTGATAGCATTACGAATCATAATGCTTAGAAGCTCTTTAGCTTACGTACCTTTTTGCTAATCTCATCAAGGTTGTCTGATGATTTGATCTAAAGTTTCATCCCTTTCCTCCTGTAAATGTCCAATCTGGTAGACATAGTGATTAATGCGATGAAACATATCCTCATTAAGTTTTGTGTCAAAAAAACTTTTCATCTCAGCTATCGCTTTCTTGTACCACTCAGAAATGACCAATTCTTCTAACCCTCGAGGGGAGTTCTTCAAATAAGAATACTTTTGAGAGGCTGAAGCCCAATCGTAATGTCGGTAGGTTGGGATACAATTATGATAAGGATTTTCTTGAATGAATATTCCCATGTTTTATAGCTTGCATCAGCATTATCTAGTTCGATTTACAAGTTAGCTACTCGCTGGCATAAGCCTCTTAACTCATCCTCAAAATTGGTAGATGGCTTCATCCTTATATGTTTCTTGAGTCCAAAAATAAATCTAATCTTTTCCTCTAATTGACTCTTCAAAGCATCCACCTTTTCATTCAAGTGCTTGATAGTTGAATTCTGAAATTGAATCGTTATTTCCTAGGACATAGAAGGTCCCTCTCTAAGAGTATCACTTTTCTTTGCCTCTACCAGTACCTCATCCCTGGTTGTGAAAGTTTCATGTTGATCTACCTACTCACAAAATAGGAAATAATTATGCATAAAATTGTACTTGCAAAACAAAAGAAAAATGGTATTATGTTTCTCAAGAAAAGTTTTGCATGAACTTTATTCAAAACCAGCTTTTAATTGTTTTGGCAAATACATAGACTCAAAAGAGTTACAAGGATTTAAACTTACTTATATGTACATTTATTGTTTATATATCACCTCAGCATGGTCAATCCTAAGCCTTTCTAAAACCATCTCCCGATCTCCGCCCAAAAAGTTAAAGAGTAGTTGAGGGTATTACATTTAAATCTTCCTAAGCTCTCCTAGAAAATGTTTTTTTTCCAAATATATGTGATGATGTTGTTGAAAATTCCTTTTTAAATCTAGATATCGAACGCAACACATCTTCGTGAAAAAAAAGGTGCTGCCATAATGTAAAAAGAAAAATCAGCAACCATGAATAATAGTAGGACTATCAACACATTCACAACATCAAGTTTACAAATGCTCCTCCTGTTCATACAAAATTGGCCTCTTAAATAATTTTGTAACAAATCTATTGTTGTACTTAAGCATTTCTGGGGAAGGTCCCTAGGAATTGAAAGAACCCTTGAAAGATTCCAACAACCCCTGGGATGTGGGCTAGTTCCAAACTCATCTAGATAACGCCTGCGGAGGCGGCGTACTAAACCTCCACTAAGATCCCCTAGAAAAGAAAAGCATAGCATTGTGTACCGCTTATAAATCTCGTACAAGAAATTCACTAGAATATTTTTATCCTTAATCAGCATTCAAAATAGAGTCATTAAATCCATGTTTTCCTCTAGTATAGTTTCCATGTGCTTTTGGGCTTTCTTTATTCTGCGTGCGGCTTCGTGCTCTTTATAAAACATAAGTATAGAAGCACTTATATCAAGGTCATGATATTTTCATGAGAAAATGTTATAGTCTTTCAACAATCTTTCCTGCTGTTGGACCAAAAAGTGGTTCTAACACCCAAATTGACTAAAATTAAAATAAAATGAGATCGAAAATAAAAAAGAGACACAGGATTTATAGTGGTTCGGCGTTGAAAAGCATACGTCCACTTTATAATCTCTTTGCTTGATGATGTAGATGAAAATACAATGGGATATTCACTCAATTTCACTCACTTTTCATATACATTCACTCAACTATCTCAACTATCTCTTTGAATGATGATTTTGGATTGTTTGGAGTGCTGGAATTCGGTTCTCTTTGATGTTTGAACTCTAAGAGTGCCAAAAGATCCTTTCAAATGACCCTTGGGGGTCCATTTATAGGTGGAAACTTCTCCAGAATTCGGTTCGGATCGGGTGCACGTGTCCTCCATTCCATGACTTTCGGGATCGGATGAGTTCTAGTGTTGCCAGCACATCAGGTGAGTGGCCATCGTGGGTAGAAAGTGGGTGTAACTGCCCCGAATATTCAGGAGATCATGGTGTGGAGTAGCAGGGTGAACTGGGTTCGGATCAGATAGGGTCACAGAATGGGCTTCGGATCGGATAGGCTAACAACATGGGGTTTGGATCGAGTCATCCCATCCGATCCGATCCGGCTTGAATCTTGCCTTCCCCACTTTGTCTCGCTTTGCTTCTCTTTGATTACCCCCGATCCGATCCGGTTTGATCTTTTAGCTTTGTGATGTTTCTGTTCTTACCTCTGTTACTCCGATCCGAACCGGATGTGTAACAGAGTGTCTTCTGTTTACTTGATCTTCTTACTTCTTGACTTTGTATAGCCTAGTTTACAAAGTAGGCTAACATTTTGCCCCCTCAAAGGATGCTTCTGTTGAAGACGAAGTGTGCTTTGATATTATCTGTACATCAATCTTCCATTTCGAATCATTGAGAAGTCGCTCCCATTTGCTTGCAAAAGACGCGTTATTTCATAAAGTCGTGTCTTTTATCGCCTATATATACGTCGTAGGATACATGACTTATTTCCTTCTTTTTAAACAACCTTAGGAGCTCTTCTTGATGTCCAGTAATTCTTCCGGGTATGCATTTTATTTATTTTCTTTTTAGCTCGATTCCATTCGAATGTCGAGTTGATACATGAAAATCCCTCCGGTTCGGATTCCGATCCGAACGGCCTCTACCCTTCGACTAATGATTTCTCAAACTCACGGGCTGCAAATGTTTCATGGGCTTATGTTCCAGCTCGGACGAGTTCTCGTTCAAATCCACCATTGTCGAAATAATGGGCCAAGCATATGTCCAAGGGTTCGGCCTCCGGTCCGAACGGAGTAAGATGACACGTCGGTGAGAACACAAAGAGTCACCCCAAGTTCATGTATATATTCACTATTTCTCTACTTCCTCCTTCCTCTCTTTTTACCTCCGTCACTTTCTAGGATTTTCTCAAGAGACAAGAAAAAACCCTAACCTTAAAATCTCCAAAACTCCACTTTCAATTCTTGAATCGACTACATAGGTGGGCTAAAGAATTTCTGTCAATTCCTTTTTAGTTGATCTCGATTCGAATTTGTGGATAAGTTGAGAGATTTGAGCATGGTATTTAATTGACCTTGACACCATGACATCCTCCCCTTTCCCGTCATCGCTGGTGGCTTCGCCACCACATCTAGGCACTTGGATGTTGGAGAGGATATACGCCCCTTCTTAACTGGAGCTTTGAAAACAGGATTGGGTTTGGTTTTGTCTGAGGAGGAAGAGGAGGACGGAGGGCATAGGGAATCGGTTTGGGCGAGGAGATGTGGAAGACGGAGGAGAAGAAAAGGAAGAAAAGGCTCAGAAAGCCAAGTCGGGTCAGGGCAAAAGTCGAAGAGGGAGACAGAGCTTAACTAACTGGATCGGGTCGGATAGTACTCTCGCAATTGGATCGGATCGGAAAGTGAAATAAGGGAGGAGAGGGGCATGGTCACTTAATTCAATCCGATCTGTTCGAGGGGACTACTTCCGAACCGATCCGACTTTGATCCCTGGGCTTCAATGTTTGTTTGATTTCCAAGGCAAGGTTGTGCCCCCGATCCGATCCCAATGAATGCATCCGAACCGAACCGATGAGCCGTCCAACTTAATGCATAAGAACTTGTTTAACTGGCCCAATCAACTCTTAGCATAATCTTCAACTTAATGGACAGTTAGGATAGTGCCTCACGAATATAAACGAACATCAAGAACTGTTCTTAACATCATTACTTTGTCCAGATTTTGTGTTACACTTTCAAGTGTTAACTGTACATATTCTGCACACACCATACACACTTTAGTTCACACATATGCACAGGGGGACATAGGCTAATTTACACTAACTTCTGTTATTACTTCTTCGATAGTTTAGTGATCATGGCCAAAAGACATTCTTCTAGACTGACAGAAAAGAAAGAGGTCCCAGAGACATCCGACAAAGTTACTCTTGATGACATATCTTCTTCCTCAGACCCTAAATGGGGTGACGTGGGATCGGATTATGAAGTGGGGGCGCATAGCAGCGGAACATCTTCTGACAGTGAAGTTTCTCTGGGTTACGAAGAGGAAGGAGGGGTTGGAGATACACGAGCTCCTGACGAATTTGAATCTGCCGTCATATTGGAATCACCTCAAGATTTTGTTGAATCGACAATTGACTATGATAGGCTCCTTCGAATATGTTTGAAGTACGGGATACATAAAAAAGATACTCTGGTGCCGTCTAAAACCGACCATCCTCATAATCCACCGGAAGGATTTATGGCAATCACTCGATTGATGTGCATGGTCGGAGCTATTCCACCGTTTTCTATCTTTGTCGTCGACTTTTTAAGACATATGCGGATTGCCCCCATGCAGCTGCATCCCAACTCTTATGCTTACTTGCATACCTTATATGTAGCATACCGTGAGATCCTAGGCATAGAGCTCACTTTTGATGACGTTCATTTCTTCTATAACTTCAAGCACCGGACTCGAGAAACTCCTTCTTTCTCTTACTTCGAGTCTGTCCCAAAAAGAAAGATAATTTTAGCGCCCTTCAGTAGCAAGGCCGGCGACTCCAAGCTGGAATGGTTTTATATAAGGCAACAGCCGGGGTGTGGTAGGAGATGGACAAAATCGAGTAAGGCACTGATTTTCTAAACCTCGATTCTGAATGTCCACGCCGCCATACTAATCCGTTTTCTTTTTGTTTGCAGTTGACAATCCAAAACAGATATCAGGCCAAGTGTTCTTTGATCGTATGCACCGACTCCTTAATGGTGATCAAAAGTTTTTAACTATCGATGAAGTCCTCAAGGAAGATTATCTCCATCACCACAGGCTGCTATCCATTACCCGTAGTATAGGTCACGGGCCAGGTCCATATGTGTATATCCCTCCGGTGAATGTAATTCCAGAAATGGGTGAGAGCTCGAAAGGTCCCACCGTGCCACTTCGAACTTCGCCTTCTCCAAGTTCGACTCAAGATGATGAGTTGGCTTATTTACCTGAGAAGCACCGAGAGGTATGCATCACTCCTGGGGATGTGGTTTCTCCTGAGAAATCACCATCTCTTGAAGATTAGCCAACAGACACTTCCCAAAGAGATGCCCCTACTGTTGATGATCCTACATTTCAGGGCTTGGGAGATCTCCCTCTTCCTGATACTATTTACACTTCTGAGGATTTTGGCACAAATCCTTTAGTTTTTACTTCTTCGGAGGAAGCCACTCCTGTTAAGGCAAAAGAGCCCTCTCGCACTGGCTCAGCTTCAAACTCTGGTTTGTTGGAGGGGGGACACCGCTTAGGATGCACTTAACACAATTGCACCCCACTTCACAGCACTTACGTCTTATGAGAATACTGATTCTGAATTCCACTTGCGTTATTATGCAGGTACAATGTCTCGTGCTTACTATGATATCGAAAAGCTATGTCGCAGCATGACCAGACGCCCTCACGATGTTGAGTATGATTGTCGCGAAGATCGCGGTAGGGAGGACAGAAGGCCCTATGATTCTTATCATTCGCGGTCCTCGCGCTCTCGCTCTCCCATCCGGTCAGATCCAGAGCGATATAAGGGCTACCAAGGTCATCGAGAAGATGACAGGCCGCAATCAAAAGACTCAACTTCTTCTCAAGAAAAGCGCAGTAGGGAGAGGAGCCCGCCAAGAGATACCAAATCACGAAGCAAGCGCAAGGTTCCCGCTTAACGGCCTAGAAGGGATGAAGAGGCCATTGAGCCCTCCACGCATAGGGATACCGAGCTGACATTCCCTGCACCTCCACGCATAGGGATACCGAGCTGACATTCCCTGCACCTCCACCATTGAATGCTGAAACTGCAGTTAAGCGGGCGTATCTGGAGGAGCAATTTCCTGATCACTACTTTGAAAACTTGACTTTTTTACCTGCTCTTAAGCTTATTTCTTCGAGCTAGGAAGATGAGGCCAGAGCAAAAATAGACGCGGTCGAGAAACAATATTCAGAGATGTTCAAGTATTCGTGCAACCTTTCCAGAATCATCCGAACTTTAATCACGAATACTAACTCGATGCAGAAGACCGCAGAGGATGATGCAAGGGCCTTAAAAAATTTAGGAAAAGGCCTCGAGGATGCACAGGCTCAACTTGCTGTTGCTCAATGGGACGCTGGCAGCATCAAGCAACAATTTGAAGATTTACAAAAACGCTATCATGACTTGCTCGAGTCCCATACTCAAGAGCGCTCGGGGCTGAAAAAGCAAGCAAAGGATGCCAAGTCAGATGCTGCCAAAATGCAACTCGCTTATGCTGACCTTGAGCGAGAAAAGGCCGAGTTGGCGAAGAAGAATGCCGAACTGGAAAAGAAAAATGCTGACTTGGCTTCCAAGTTGATGGAGGCCGAAAACAGGGCTGCCCTGGCGGAGGGTAATGTTGAAAGCGTCATCAAATCGGCCGAAGAATCTCGAAACAACTAGAGGAGGCCCAGGAGGGGGTGCAGGGCTTTGGTGAATTACTGATTGAATTTTTTGCACATATAATCCGCTACCGGAACATCTCTTGGATCGATGATTACCCGACTACCTTGGTTCATGTATGGAGCCAAATTGTTGAATGGGAGAAAAAAGAACTCAAGTTAGATTCCATCGACGAGGACAAACTTATGGAAAAGTACTTGAGAGATGACGAGCCGGCGAGTCTAGCCTAGGGGTGTCGCCTAATTGCTGCCGCCATGAATGAGGAAAAGCGGAAGGCTAAACAAAAGGACGTCTTCGAGGTTGGCTCTTCTTCCACTGCTGCTAAAAATCCTGAAGTAGAGGATTACGACCTCGAAAATCCGGCGATCCCTCAGACATCTCTTTTATCTCCTATTCCTGAATCGGCTTCAAACACGGTAGCTACTCCGGCTGAGAAATCGTCGGAAGGTATTTCTACCTTTTCACCCCAATTCGTCAAAGCTGTTTCAACTTTCCATCGCATAGTCGTACAATCAATGAAGGGCCCTTTATTTTCTCCCGAGTTGATAACTGTTACTTCTCATTCCGCAGGTGCTGAACCAGCCGAGAAGGCAGACGTGCAGCAAGGAACCACTGCCGAAACAAAGTCAGCGGAGAAGGATGAAGGAGACAAGGGTAAAGCTGACGCTCCTCACGATGGAGAGATGATAGACGCCTTAAAAGATGATGGTGATGATGAGGGACATGAGGAGGACCCTGAGGTGGCTATAGTTGGGGAATCAAAAAGCGCCGATGACATTACTTTAGCTGCACTGAAAGCCGAACAAGACAAATGTATGCAGCTTAAAGTTGAAGACCTAGACCCCGAAAGCCTTAAGCCCCTCGCAGTAGTGGATGCTGGATCAAGGTTAGTTGCTAAGCTTTCGACTAGATCTATTACAGAAGAACTTGCTAAAAAGTCATCTTTTGATTCCAGCGTTCCGCCTTTCGGGAAAAAGTCGACTGATTCCAGCACTTCAGCCTCAAGGAAGAAAAACCCAAGGCGCATCTTAACTGATGCTGAAAAAGAGGAGAAGGATGCTCAGAAGGCCGCTAAGAAGTCCAAGTCCACTTCAAAGTCTAAGTGATGAAGTGCTTTACTTTATTTTAGCATTTAACTGGTCCACAATTGTTGTAGCGAGTGTGGCCCTCACATCTTCTTTTAGCCGGTTTTCCTATACAAATTCATGCATGTGTGAATAAATACAAATAATTCATTTCCTGCAATGTCTGTTAGTCGTCAGTTCATTATTTATGTAAAATTGCAAATGCATGTCCTACTAAAGTCGTGTAATAGAGCCATAGTGGGGGGAAATATGTGTATACATATATGCCCACGGTTAATCTTGAAAAACGATTCAAGATTAAATTAAAAAGTCTGAGTGTCCCCGATTCTCCGACGGGGGTCACATTCCTTGTGTCATTGATGCCTGTTCTTTTCTGGCCTTTCTTATACTCTCCTGTCTTATATTCAGGTTAGAGTTCTTGCTGAGGCGGTCTCTTGTCTGGGTGCACCTTCACGCCTCAGAGGACGTCGTCTTCCCGTCCTTTATACTCTCTCTCAATTCTTGAGAGTTAGAGTTAAGAATGTCGTCTTCCCATTCTTTTATGTCTTATTGCACAAACAGTCATTGTGTTTGTTCCTGCATATAAGCCATCTTCAACTTTTCAGATTTCAATTTAACATTTCATATTCCACAGTTACAATAGAATAACAGTTGAAGATATAAATAATGCAGGAAAGTAAACGGCACACGATATTTTTATAGTGGTTCGGCTAAGTCGTAGCCTACATCCACTTTATAGTTCTTTGTTCGTATCAACATCCTTTTCTAAGGCAAGTCGTGCCTTTTTACGGAGTTCATAAAAAACGAGAGAAAATACAACATCTCTAATTCAAATATCGCATCAAGTGTTGGGCATTCCAAGCCCTAGGCACTTCTTCGCCATCTATGGTCGTTAACTTGAAGGCTTCTGTTTCAAGTTTCCGTTGGATGACGAATGGCCCTTCCCACTTTGGACCAAGGTGATGAAGGGATGGAAAAACCCGCTTTAGCACCAAATCTCCTGGTTCAAAGGTCCTAAAACGAACTTTTTTCAAAATAGCATGCCATCTGATGTCGATGTCTCGACGCACGCAAGTCTGCCTCGTCCCTTTTCTCTTCGATTTCATCAAGAGACTCGAGGAGGAGTGCCGATTCATCATCGGGTCATAATATGTCACCCTGTGAGAGGGAACTTCAAGCTCTACCGGGATTACTGCTTCTGAGCCAAATGAGAGAGAGAAAGGACTATGACCGGTAGCTGTCTTAAACGCTGTCCGATATGCCCACAAAGCCAAGGGCAATTCATCCACCCATTTTTCTTTTGCACGTTATAATCGCTTCTTGAGGATGGACTTTATGACTTTGTTTATTACTTCTACTTTCCTGTTCGATTGTGGATGGGCGACTGTAGTGTACCACTTGTCGATCTTGTATTTCTGGCAGAAATTTCTGAATTTGGCACCATCGAAATGGGTTCCGTTATCAGTTATAACGGTCCTTGGAATCCTAAATCGTCATATGATATTTCTAACCACGAAACTTATCACCTTTCTCGCTGTGATTTTGGTTAAGGGCTCAGCTTCCGCCAACTTCGTAAAATAGTCCACGACGACTATTGCATATTTCGCTTCTCCTTTGGCAATCGGTAGAACTCCGATGATGTCAATTCCCCACATGGAAAACGGCCACGGACTCACCATCGACTTAAGCTGAGTCGGTGGTACTGGGGATCTTGGCGAACCTCTGGCATTTGTCGCAGCGTCGTGAATAATCAGCTGCATCTTTATTAATTGTGGGCCAGAAATAACCATATCGCAATACCTTTTTTGCTAAGGTCTGACCTCCCGTATGATCTCCACACTCACCTTCGTGTACTTCTCTTAGTACGCGCTTGATGTCGTCGTGTGCTATACATCGTAACAAGGGCATAGAAAATCCTTGCCGATAAAGGGTATCATCTTGAAGGATGTATCTGGTGGCTTTGCAAACTATGGCCCGCCTCTCACTTTCCTATGACGGGAGTACCCCATTTCTAAGGAAATTCTTGATTGGGGTCATCCACGACTCCCTCTCCGGTTCTGCTTCGAAAGCTAATTCGATTTCCATTGACTCAAAGCTAGGCGATTCCAACGTCTCAGTTGGAACCATTTCGGTTTCCTCCGGAATGTCGGAACTAGCCAGCTTCGCTAGCCTGTCTACCTTTTGGTTTTCAGCTCTTGGGATATGCGTTATGTTATATCGTTCCAAATTGCGCAACAACTCCTCCACTTTCCCGAGATAAGTAATAAGTCGAGGTCCCCGAGCCACAAACTTCTTTCGCACTTGGCAGACGACTATTTTGGAGTCGCAGAATATATTCAATGCCTTTATTCCGAATTCCTTAGCAAGTTTCAGCCCGACAATCAGGGCTTCATATTCAGAGTTATTATTGGTCGCTGAAAATTCTAGTCGTAGAGCATAATACAACGATCGTCCTTCAGGAGTAACTAAAACGACCCCCGCTCCGGACCTTCGGTCGTTTTGGCTCCGTCTGTGTATAACTTCCATGGATCTAATTTTAATTCGTCCTCTGACTTGACCACCTTGTCGTTGATCATCTCCTCCTCTGGAATTGCGAACTCTGCTATAAAGTCAGCCAGAGCTTGCCCCCTGATTGATCTTCGTGGCTGAAAATTTAAATCAAACTGACTTAATTCAATAATCCACTTGATTAACCGCCCCAATGCTTCGGGTCTTTGTAACACCTGTCTCAGAGGCTGATCAGTGTATATGGTTATTGGGTGAGCTTGAAAATAGTCACGAAGTTTTCGGGAGGCGATCAGGAGGCTGTAAGCAAGCTTCTCAATCCTTGGGTAGTTGCGTTCTGCAGCTTCCAATTTCTTACTTACATAATATACCGGCCTTTGCACTTTGTCTTCTTCCCGGTCCAAGGCGGTGCTAACAACGTGAGTCGGCACTGCTAGATAAACAAACAGCTCTTCATGATCCACTGGCTTCGACAAAATCGGTGGTTTCTCTAGTAAGTCCAATAGATTTCAAAAGGCCTCAACACAGTCTGGAGTCCATTCAAAATTTTTCTTTCCCCTTTTTATCAAGTCCAAAAATGGGACGCATTTGTCTGTTGCTTTGGAGATAAATCTACTCAATGCAGCTACTTTCCCTGCAAGACTTCGGACATCTTTGATTCTCCTTGGTTCTTCAATGTTCCTTATCGCTGCTATTTGACTGGGATTGATTTTGATGCCTCGAGAGCTCACGATGAAACCTAGAAACTTTCCAGATGCCACTCCAAATGAGCATTTCAAAGGATTTAACTTCATCCGATACTTTCGCAGGATACCGAACATCTCTGCCAAGTCTTGTGTATGGCTGGAAGACTGTCTTGATTTGATGAGCATATCGTCCACATAAACCTCCATAGTCTTCCCTATTTGGTTATAAAACATCCTGTTCACCAAGCGTTGGTAGGTAGCTCCAGCGTTTTTCAATCCGAACGGCATGACCACATAACAATACAACCCCAGATTTGTAATGAAGCTCGTGTGCTCTTGATCGGGTACATGCATGGGAATCTGGTTGTATTCAGAATATGCGTCCATGAAAGAAAGAAGTTCGTGTCCCGCTGTCGAATCTACAAGATGGCCTATTCTGGGGAGTGGGAAGCAATCTTTCGGGCAAGCTTTGTTCAAGTATGAAAAATCAATGCATGTCCGCCACTTTCCGTTTGGCTTCTTTACTAAAACAGGATTCGATATCCAGTCGGGATATGTCAAATCTCTAATAAATCCGTTCTCTTTCAGCTTCTCCACTTCTTCTTTCAGAGCTGCCGACCTCTCTGGGCCCAGCACACGTCTCTTTTGCTTTACAGGCGGGTGTTTTGGGTTTATACTCAGTGAATGACTCATGATGGATGGCGATATCCCACACATGTCGGCGTGGGTCCAGGCAAACACATCCAGGTTTTCCTTCAGGAAGTCAGTTATTTAGCTCGGTGCGGATCCAACTGGGATCCAATCTTCAAAACTTTTGCTGGATCAGCTTCATCAATGGGTACGTCCACTGTCGTTTCGTTAGGAGTTGCATTTCTAGCCTCTGGTTCCTCATCTTCTCTAGGATCCAAGTCTTCAGGCATTTCCTTGGGCAACTCCTTCGGGGTTGATCCCTCTAATTTCTACGCGGAACCCTCCTTTAGAGGAGGTGAGGTACCTTTAGTCTCGATGTTGAGTCCCTTCATCAGCATCTTTAACTTGGCAATATAGCAAGCTCGTCCGGAGACTTGATCTCCTCTCATTACTCCTGTTCCAGCTTCAGTTGGGAACTTTAGCAGTAAACACCACGACGCGATACAAGCCCTGAGCTCTGCAAGGGCAAGCCTTCCTAAAAATGTGTTGTAGGGCGAATCTACATCCAGCACTACGAACTGAAGCATTCGTACTCTTCGACGATCCCCTTGCCCCAATGTTACGGGCAATTCTATATACCCCATTGGAGTTGTCGATGCCCCATTGAAGACTCGGATCCAACCTTCACAGGGCTTCAAATCTCCAGGCTCAAGTTTCATCTGATCAAACGACTTCTTAAACAAAATATTGACAGAGCTTCCATTGTCCACTAGTACCTTATGAACCAGTGTCGGTCCAATGGTAGTGGTAATGACCAATGGATCTTCGGTAGGTGACTGGATTCCGGTATCGTCTCTGCTACGGAACACCACGTCATCGAACATTGTCTTCTGCTATTTCATAGGGGTGATATCTTCCAAATCATCGCACTCATCCACATCTACGTGCTTAACTTCATTAACGTATTGGTCCATTGCTCTGGAACTGTGGATAGCCGGGTGGAGTCCACCTACTATGGTGTTAATAACAATTCCTTTGCCTTTCTGTTGCGCTGTAGGCTTGGGAGCAGACTGATTCTGGTTTGGGGTCTGTTCTCCTTGCCTCCTGTCTCTTGGGGCAGCCTTATACTCATCCAATTTTCCTTCACGCAACAGCTTCTCAACTACATCTCTTAAGTGTCGACATTCATTCGTTGAATGCCCATGAGTTCCATGAAATAAACAAAATTTTCCGGTTGCGATTTCTTTCTCTGTTGAATCTCAGGGCGGCGGTATTTTGTATTGCAAAACATTGTACGTATCCAAATAAATGTTCTCCAAAGTGTCATTCACCGGTGAATAATTCTCAAAGGTCTGGGACCGGGGTCTTTTGTCAGAATTACTTGCTCGGTCCCTATTTCTCCTGTTACCATTCGCATTACGGTTGATGTTGCTCCCGTTTCCATTATTATTACTTCCATTCTTGTTTCCCACATTCACTTCGACTTTTCCAGAACTTTCTCCAGACTGCTTTACGGCAACATTACTCTAGACAGCTTCTTTTGAGGCCACTCCAGACTTCCTCTTTCTGTTTGCCCTTGCTTCCTCCCGTCTTAATTGAATGTTGGCCTTCTCATAAAACAACTCTCTTGTGGGAGGCGGCATCCCAGAAAGGTAATCTCCAAACTCTGAATCAGGATCAACTCCTTCCATTAAGGCCATCAAGATGGTAGGCTCATGCGGGTCGTTGACTTCTGTTACCGCTAAATTGA
The DNA here is from genome assembly GCA_030737875.1 of Allium sativum. Classification (NCBI taxonomy): domain Eukaryota; kingdom Viridiplantae; phylum Streptophyta; class Magnoliopsida; order Asparagales; family Amaryllidaceae; genus Allium; species Allium sativum. The sequence goes on from CM060912.1 coordinate 10,897,822, forward strand.
AACGGTCAAGATACGACTTCAAAGACTCACCTGGCGCTTGCTTAATTCTCGATAATTCAATAACATTCTTAGACTTTCGGGCGTGAAGTCGGAATTGGTTCACAAAACGTTCACTCAGTTCTTTGAAATTCAATATCGATCGAGGAGGATGTCGGGTAAACCATAGTAATGCTACGTCTTCTAAGTAAATCGGGAAAGCCTTACACTTTACAGTGTCAGGGGCAGCGGCAGCATTCATAAGCCTTGCGTATCACATTAAATCTTGTCCCGGGTCAGTTCTCCCGTTATATCTATCCATCTACGGCAGATTAAAACGTCGGGGGAACTGAAAGTTAAGAATATCATCAGTAAATGGAGTATGGCTTCGCTCAATGCTATAATCTTCATTAGTGTAGTTTCGACTCTCAGACATGATCTGACGTACCATAGCCCATACGTCAGCATTGGTCAAGGGTTGTTCAGGCTCCCTGGCTCTGATGTTCGGGTTTCCTCTGGGCTCCTGATCAGGTGACGCCCTCCTTCTTCTAGTGGCTTCTGCTCTGCTTTGCTCCCTACATTCCCGGTCGATCTCGGGAGGAAGGGGATGAAGCATTTCTCCCTGAGTGGGATTGGTGAGGTTAGGGTCTCTAGGCAAGATATGGGATCCCCGCATTGGTAATAGAATAGGCTCTCTCAAGCTCGGGTCATTGGGTCCTAGTGCACGAGCAGCGTCCTCGCGGGATCCCAAAGATCCGAAACTCATTTGCTCCAAATTCCGAGGTCTTTCGAGCGGCCTTCTTTCACGGGGCCGTTCTTACTCAGAAGAAGAAGACTGATCCATTGCAGTATGATGAACTGGGGATGGAGTTCTTTGTCTGCGGAGTTCGCCAATTTCCCTACTCATGATTCTCATTTCTCTTGCATCATAAGATTGGTGCGCTCGTGGATTTTCATAGCCTCCCTAGTGATCTCAAGCATGTCAAGAAGGCGCGAAAAATCTCCTTGGGTGACAGGCGCAGATGGATTGATCTGGTCATTGGTCCTGGTGGCTGGAGTCAGAGCATTCAGAGGGGCTTGAGTAGAGGTTCCAGCATCACCTAGTGTCGGATCGGATTGGAGTAGAGTAACCTGGTCGGATCGGTTCGGGTTGGGGGAGTGCACTTATTCAATGTCTCCTACTCAGTTCGGATCGGAGCTCTCTCCATGTGTTCGGTTCGGATTTCCTGAACCTGTCCGATCCACTCCCGTACTCTGCCCACGAGACCTTGTCACGACCGGGTTTTGCTGATCTTCACCAACTTCGTTCCCTCGACTGGTTTGAACTTCCTTGCCTTTTCCTTTGGCCATAGTTCTTTAATAATCAACCAACATGTATTCAAAAGCGTCGAAAATTGGGGATTAACTTCTTTGAACTCAATGGTCCAAAAAGTAGAACGATAATCCAGAAAAACAGAGAATTCAAATGTTTCCCAGTGAAAGCACCAAAATGTTAGACCAAAAAGTGGTTCTAACACCCAAATTGACTAAAATTAAAATAAAATGAGATTGAAAATAAAAAAGAGACACAGGATTTATAGTGGTTCGGCGTTGAAAATATTACGTCCACTTTATAATCTCTTTGCTTGATGATGTCGATGAAAATACAATGGGATATTCACTCAATTTCACTCACTTTTCATATACATTCACTCAACTATCTCAACTATCTCTTTGAATGATGATTTTGGATTGTTTGGAGTGCTGGAATTCGGTTCTCTTTGATGTTTGAACTCTAATCGTGCCAAAAGATCCTTTCAAATGACCCTTGGGGGTCTATTTATAGGTGGAAACTTCTCCAGAATTCGGTTCGGATCGGGTGCACGTATCCTCCATTCCATGACTTTCGGGATCGGATGAGTTCTGGTGTTGCCAGCACATCAGGTGAGTGGCCATCATGGGTAGAAAGTGGGTGTAACTGCCCCGAATATTCAGGAGATCATGGTGCGGAGTAGCAGGGTGAACTGGGTTCGGATCGGATAGGGTAACAGAATGGGCTTCAGATCGGATAGGCTAACAACATGGGGTTCGGTTCGGATCATCCCATCCGATCCGATCCGGCTTGAATCTTGCCTTCCTCACTTTGTCTCGCTTTGCTTCTCTTTGATTACCCTCGATCCGATCCGGTTTGATCTTTTAGCTTTGTGATGTTTCTGTTCTTACCTCCATAACTCTGATCTGAACCGGATGTGTAACAGAGTGTCTTCTGTTTACTTGATCTTCTGACTTCTTGACTTTGTATAGCCTAGTTTACAAAGTAGGCTAACACCTGCTCTATGTGAGACTCGGTTATTTCTCTTTGTTTCCTATCTAACTCTGCACAAAGATGTGAGACAATGTTTCTTTTGGTTTATACAATGCAATGACAGGGAACTAGTTACCACCATGAACTCAAAAAAAGAAAAAGCAGTTCAAAAGTGAGAACCTTACCTGGGAGACATAAACATCAGGCTGAGCAGAATGTTCTTTTCCTTTCGACTCATGAGTACCACTCGCCTTAGCTGAAGGCGCATTAGGGTCTCGAGTGGTCGAAGTTCCTATAACATCAGGATAAGCTCCCGCAGAGTCATGTGGAACCCCAACAGATGTAGAGGGATCACTCCCATCCTTATCAGGCTCATCTCGGCGATCCCGTCGTCAGAACCGTCATCATTGTCACCATCTTCATCATCAACAATATCTGCATCTTCCCCTTCTTCGTTACAATCATCAGGCAGGTCCTCAGTGTATAATAAATCTTCAACCTTGAGCCTATCCCTCTTTGGCACTTCAATTCTCTACTTGGTCTGGTTGATCCTTTCCATAACTCTATCCCTAATGGAAGGATGAACAGAGGTAAATTCTGTCTCGGGATTTTTTTTGAAAGATATCAGAAAAGGCAAGAAATAAAGCATCTTCATAGTATTCAATGTTAATCTTGCGGAGTTGATGTATTAAGAATTCATAAATCTTATTCTTAGCCTCATAAATTATTTGCGTCGCATTAGAAACTTGCTATCCCTCTTCTTAAACTTATCAACATGATTGACTGCCATTTCTGCCAGTTGATGCTCAAAGGTTGAAACTTCATCAGACCAAAGACCTTTCGCTTGCCTCTCCTCTTCAAGATCTTCTTCGACGTTATCAAGTGAAGCCTTCAATCTCTCGCACTAGTCACCTAAATTCGTGTTTTCTTCTTGAAATCGAGTAACCTCAGAAGAAGAAGAAGATGGTGTTACACTGGACAACTGCCAACTCTTAGTTACCTAAAAAGAAAATAGAACTAGATCAACCTTCATGTGAAATGAAAGATAAAAAATCATTAAGAAGTGATGGTCTATACCGAAAGCTGTTGTTTGACAAGATGCTGGTAAAACCCTTCCCAGTTTGAAGATGTGGAAGGTAATGAAATATTTGTGACATCAGGGGAAGAGAGAGCGAGCTTCACAAGTTTGTCGAAATCCAAGGATGGAAAGGAAAACCTTGGAGAACTAATATGTTGAGAAATAGAAGGTTGGGTCGTATCGTGTTTATCCTTGTCTGATGTACTTAGAGGACTTGACGGTTAAACACGACCCACAAGCTCACGACCAGAAATGTGATGACCTCCCATAACCCCTGCACTAAAAAAGTGGAATAATGCACTGAAAGACATGTCAGGCAGCTAAGGACGATCATCAAGGTATGATAACACAATCGAAACCTGTTGTAAAACTCATAGCGCTAGGATAAAATATAATAGAACATATACAACAGGTAATATTGGTGAAGCATATTTGAGCAGAAAACTCTAAACTTTCATAGCAACTAGAAATTTTATCCAAACACCAGGGTTTACCACATAAGTCATTACAGAACTCAGAGTAGAATAACAAACAACAGAAATCCATGTACTATATAGTAGGAAAGATAATATGCCAGCCTCCTTCTTGCCTCCTAACTGCAACATCATCCTCACTAAGCTATCACCTGCCACCTAGTCTGCCCATCCACAACCGGATAAACAACCCAAAGTAATAAGAAGGTAACATAAAACCTTGAGTCAGACAACAGTCTTAGTGAGCGATAAAACAGCTAACAAAAAACATCAATAAAGTATATGAGAATGGGTAGATTAACAAAACAATCTACCAACACTAGAGAAGAACCCAAACCTGCCTTCCCAACATTTGACAGTGATAGCCTTTACAACAAGCATTTCAACCATACATCCATGGTAATCAGAAACAACCATTTCACTTCATAACAATCACAACAACTAGTTATATCTTACATAAACCATCCTAATCAAACTCAACATTCCTCAAGCACAAGCCCCAGAAGCCTAAACCAATATCAGACAAGCACTCAAGAAACATCTCCTTCGACATTGGACAAATCTAAATGAGATGGTAAAAACAAAACAACCAATCATTCATGACAGACTCTGGCTATCACCGCCAATCCTGCTTCGAAACTATCGTTAATCATATGACGGCCAACCTTGCCATATGTCAAGAGCTAATGGTAACCCCAGTTCTAACATAATCTTGATACGCCTTTCAACGATACGTATGTTTGTCCAACCTTAACAACTAGGCATTTCAATGATACCTAGGGTACTCGACCAGAAACCTTCCAATCTTTTGGGTGCCCCCATTATACCCCTACTTTGAGCCTGCTCGAACTTACGACAAGGATAATCTCTCGGCCATCGCATCTCTAGTCATCCAACCTAACGACTTTTCATAACCCGAGCAACCTTCTCGAGTAACCATTATCTATCAACTCATAACCTTTGAGTTGTAGCCAAAGCAAACTTCTCGAGCACTCCATCCACGAACTCACCATCTTTGGTTGTCTTCACATTCGTTTTATTAAAATTATCAACAAACACATCACCACACTACGAACATTCCTACTTGAACTCTCTTTGAAGTCGTAATCATAACTAAATCGAATAGCATCAATATAAGGTTCAATACAAACTATCGCGTTGCATCCATTTGCTATGAAAACTAACCACAAAATTCATGCCATTAACCATAGCATTTAAAAAAATGGTGCCATAACCTTCAATACACACTGGCTGACCGACCCCCTTGGTGACCGACCCACTACACCGAAATGGCCATTTGGCAACTCTTATTTTTTCAACTGCCAACACTTATATGTGTTATAGACTAGCGACACTAATATGTGTTGCCATAGCAAATATGTGTCACCAAAAATATGCTAACACTTGTATGTGTTGGTAGACCTAGTCAACTCTTCTTTTCTAAGGGCAAAAGGGTAACTTATCACACATAACCGTAATCTCACCTCAACACTTATTCCTCAATGCATATTGCTTTCACGGCCACATCGTAGGTAAATAAAAAATGGGCTTAGAAGAAATTGTATCAGCGATTAGCTAATCCTCTCTCCACTACTTCGATCCTCTCAAATCCTCTCTCCATTACTTCGATTTGGGGCTTCTACGATTTGGGTTTGGGGGCTTCTACGAATTAGGGCTTCTACGAATTTGGGCTTCAGGTATTTGGTTATATATATATATATATATATATATATGTGAAAATTCAATTGTTGGATTTAAATTCAATTGGGGCATCTACGATTTAGGTTTCAACATTTGGGTTTCTACGATTTGGATTTATATGATTTGGGTTTGGGGGCTTCTACGAATTGGGGTTTCTACAAATTGGGGCTTCAAATTCAATTGTTGGATTTAAATGCATGTACTTGGTTATGTATATATGTGAAAATTTTGCTGTGTTAAAAACACAGATGAAAGTTTCAATTCGTGATGCAAAATAAACACCATCATACAGCAAAAGTTGTTCAATCTACTTGCTTTTGTTATTATGTTTGTCATTTCCTTCTTTTGTGTACCTTTTATACTACTTCCTTTAACTCAGTTTGATTATAAATCTAATTCAAGTTGAAAGACTATGGAACCTTGAGCAAACTTTGAAGTAAACTACCATTTTCAAGAAAATGTTTGTTCACTTATTGTTTTCAAGCACTTGAATTTCATTAATGTCCTCTGATGATAATCTTATTAGAGTTAGTTGTTAAATGATTATTGTATCCATATTATAAAGTAATTTTTATAGCTTGGGTCATGCTTAAATCCCGGCTCCGTCCCTGTTTATAAGTGTGAAACTATAGTTAATTTTTTTATATGCAGTTTTTTCAATTATATGTTTTAAATTACAAAGTTCTTTAAATATTCAATTTTTTAAAATTTTGAATTATAGTAGTTTTTTAAATATGCAGCTTTTTAAAAGTGTGAAATTGATTTTAAAGTAATGTTATATGCAGTTTTTAATATGTGGTTTTTTAATACGCAGTTTTTAAAATTTGCAGTTGTTAAAATATTTTAAAAATGCAAAATTTTAGTATGCAGTTTTTGGAACATGCAATTCGCAAATTTTAGCTTACTTTAATTGCGTAAGTTAAAAATTGAATAAGAATTATAGAATTTGAGTGTAAAATTTAATATGCAGTTTTTTTCCTTAAAATGCAGTGTATGAAATTGAAATGCAGTTTTTGTGGGTATGAATTATGAAAAGCAGTTTATAAAATTGAATGTAAAATTTAATATGCAGTGTATGAAATGCAGTTTTTTTAATCAGTTTTGAAAAGATGCAATTTTTTTAAAAATAGTTTTGAAGGTGCAGTTTTTTTTTTAAAAAAACAGTGCATAATATGCAGTTTTTAAGTATTTTATATAGTTTATAGAATGCAATTTTTGTAAAATGCACTTTTTAAAACTACAGTTTGGTCAGACGAATTTGTCGTGTACTATGTTGTCGAGATTTCCATGTCATTAGATTGTTTAGTTTAAGGAAAATTTAGCTTTTAGACTATCCAGAATTCGGTTTTGTGAAAATAAGTTTTAATGATAATTAAAACAAATCTGCTGTTCATACAGTTAGTCCTTCCTAGAACTTATTCAATAATATGTTACCCTTGAAACTTAAACTTATATGGTTTTCAGTTTATTTACAAAAGTATACCTAGAGTATTTATTCAAAATAACGCACACTAATTTTTAGATGTTTATTTTCAGAAATTGGCATTGTCATTGTCATTGGATGCCGACATTGGCAATAATATTTAATTGTCATAATAGGGTGAATTTTCTCCAAAGCGCATGACCGACAACGTAAATGACTACACCATACCAACCGATTTTCAGTTTGTTTTGAGAGAACAATAGAATTTAGTACCATTGTTGAAATGTATTTGAATGAAAGAGATGTAATTTTGAAACGAATATTTGTATTGTTTTGCTTATTTAGGTGAAATGCATTAAATGATTTTGCTTTTTGGATTTTGCTTTGTTCATATTCATCATCCATTTGTAAAATCAAATCAAGCATGCATATTAGTTTCAATATGCATATTAATTCTTTTTAATGCAAAATGTCGTATAATTGCATTGGTAGTGCAAATGAAGTTACAAATGAGGAGCTTGAGGCAAATAACTGTCCTCCACCAAGTGATAAAAAATACTCAATAATAGTTGACTTTGATGGAGTTAAAGGTAATGATAAAGCTAAATGGGGCACCAGATGCGGAGCGCTAATTAGTTGTCATATACCAATTGGCTAGGGCGAGTGGAGAAATGTTGATGGTTACTATAAAGATATTTTGTGGCGAGAACTATTGGTATGTCACAAATTCACCTTATTTAATTATTTACTTTCTGCATAAAATTTATTCTTCGTATTGAAATTTCTTTGTTAAAACAGAATGAATTTGACATGGACATCGACCCTGATCTAGCTCGGCCAATTTTAGAGAAAACGTTTCCACGATATTTTCGTACGGTAAAGTCTACTTTGCAAAACAGATTCCTTAGAGTCAAAGGAACCATCATACCCAAGAATATCGCTATCACTAAATGTCCTTCAGACATTGACAAAGTATGGTGGGAGAAGTTTGTAGACAAAGAATACACTGATAAAAAAAAGAGCAATGTAAGAGAAATGCGCAAGCCAAAGCTAATAATACTATCACTAACACGCTAGGAAGAAAATCATACCCTAAAGTTTATGATGAAATGGTAAGCAATCATAGTAAAAATATTTCTTGTGAATACTATTAATAAATACTTAATTAGTTTAATAATATTTCTTATTGCAGGTTAAGAAAAATCCGGAGGTGAAAGTTACGAGGACAACGGTTTGGAAGGCGGGACATAAAAATAAGAAAACTGGACAAGTTATTCCATCAGCAGCAAAAACATATGTAAGTTTACACCAATCCAACTTTTTATCAAGGTAAAAACGTTTTTATTGGGTACTTATTATGATCGAGATGTTTAAAAGAGAAAACAATTTTTTGTGCCTTGTTTAATTCTCTCATTTTCAAAAATAATAATATGAAATAACGATCTTCCTTATTTATTTATTCCCTCTCTATAGGGAGGAAAAAAACAACATTGGTGAACAACTAAATTGCTTTGTTGTTACACATATGTAGTGGATTCAACCATATGTGTACGCTGATCATGCTCGATTTAGATATTGAAGTTGATTAAAGGGTTTATATCTAAACCCAGTTAGCTTAAGACAAAGAGGTTTAAACAACTAAAGAAACAAATGTAAAACAAGAATAAAAATCTGAAGTAAAACTGCTTAAGAATAGAACACAAAACTTAGAACTAATAATTGCAGGAAGTAGAAAACAATAGCATGAAAAACCCGGAAATATTTGGCAAGATAGCTGACATTTATGGTGAGTAAATACTTTAAATTTCTATACTGGTTATTTGATTTAAATCTTGTATGTTTATACCATTTTGTTCCATCCTATTGAATTAGATTAGTAAATTCAAATAGCAGCTAACATATAATATCGTGAGTAAATAACTTAATTTCTCCATGCTGTCTTATATCTGACTTAGTTGAATTTAAACAATATGTGTGCTGATATGAGTTCATCACAATTGATTCAACATTTTTGTTGAACTCTGGAAACTGATCATAAAGTAGGATTGAGTTGCTTGAAAAATCGGGAAACATAGCAAAAAGGGTTGTGAACATTTTTAAGGTGGGTAAACCCCTCTGTTTTTGCATTTAAACTACTCCACAATAATTATATTGAACAATACAACATACATATGTACCTACATGCTTACGAATGTATAAGGAAAAGGAAAAGAAAACACCAATGTTTAAAGTTTTACTAAGAACTAAATATTGTTAAAATAACTTAGCTAGAATGGGCAGAAAGCAGAGTTTGAGCAGAGTATGTCTTTCATGATGAATAGATTTGATAAAACAAATTAATGATGTGAAGATCAATGCTATAGATATTAAACTGTTCAATGAAAGCATATTTAAACAAGGGTCTGTTTGTTGGGTTAACATTATATATACACAAAGACAATCTGATAATTGATGTTTATGAATTTTACATCAGCTGCATCATCTCAGCAGCTATCAAAAACATGCAACTAAACTCAATAAACGACTATTGAAGTGCATAAACTATGTTCACATTGCTCCACACATACTGCAGTAGTCCACGGCTGCACTTGCTTACAGTAGTGTGATAGGTTGCAAATGATACGGTAGTACTGAGAGTCAATAGCACGTCTAGCCTTCCCTGGGTTGCTTTATATTATTCCCTTAAGATTTGCCTTAGTATTTCCGGTGTAGTTAAAGAAAAGGAGAAGAGAACTGGGGATTGTTGTAGTGTATAAGGTAAGGTATCAGAACCCTTTAATTTTATGCATGGCATAATGGATAGGAGTAAGTTGTTTAAAAACAAGATGGTGGCAGACTTTTTTTATGAAGGCTTTGCATGGAGAGGGGGGATGCATGTGCATGAGCGATGAAATTAGTTGGCCAAAACTAAAGATGGAAAAAAAAAAGTTGTATAAATTTAAATTGAAATAAATTTCTTTGTGAAAGATTCTTAAACAAATATAGTTGGCGTCCACGATCAAAATATCTCAAACTATATTTAGTTTAAATTTGACATATCGAATCATCTTGTATAAACCATGTTGTACTGAATGTATATTGTTGATTTATCTGTTATATTGCGTAGTGATCAACCAAAATTAAAATCAAACGTTAACCCGTTTTGTTGAAAGTTATATAGTCTATATTGCTCATTATTCTGAAATGAAAAAAAATGAGATCGTACAAGTAAATTAATTTGGGTTCAGTTCAGTTTCGAGAACTCAAAACTGAAACTAAGCAATGTTCAGTTTCAGTTTCAGTTTCGAGTTCTCGAAACTGCGAAACTGAAACTGGGCAATGCTCAGTTTCGAGTTTCGTGTACTCGAAACTGGGCAATGTTCAGTTCAGTTTCGAGAACTCGAAACTGAAACTGAGCAATGTTCAGTTTCAGTTTCGAGAACACGAAACTGAAACTGAGCAATGTTCAGTTTCAGTTTTAGTATCGAGTTCTCGAAACTGCGAAACTGAAACTGAGCAATGCTAAGTTTCGAGTTCCGAGTAATCGAAACTAGGCAATGCTCAGTTTCAGTTTCGAGAACTCGAAACTGAGCAGTTACGAAACTGAAACTGAGCAATGCTCAGTTTCGAGTTCCGAATACTCGAAACTGGGCAATGCTCAGTTTCGAGAACTCGAAACTGAAACTGAGTAATGCTCGGTTTCAGTTTCGAGAACTTGAAACTATGAAAATGAAGCTAAGAAATGCTCAGTTTTGAGTTTCGAGTACTCGAAACTGGGCAATGTTCTGTTCAGTTTCGAGAACTCGAAACTGAAACTGAGCAATGTTCAGTTTCAGTATCGAGTTCTCGAAACTGCGAAACTGAAACTGAGCAATGCTCAGTTTCGAGTTCCGAGTACTCGAAACTGGGCAATGCTCAGTTTCAGTTTCGAGAACTCGAAACTATCGAGAACTCGAAACTGAGCAGTTATGAAACTGAAACTGAGCAATGCTCAGTTTCGACTCAGTTTCAAGTTCCGAGTACTCGAAACACGGCAATGCTCTGTTTCAGTTTCAAGAACTCGAAACTGCAAAACTGAAACTGAGAAATGCTCAGTTTCAAGTTCCGAGTATTCGAAACTGGGCAATGTTCAGTACATTTTCGAGAACTCGAAACTCAAACTGAGTAATGTTCAGTTTCAGTTTTAGTTTCGAGTTCTCGAAACTGCGAAACTGAAACAGAGCAATGCCACTCGAAACTGAAAATGAGCAAAACTGAAACTGAGCATTGCTCATTTTCAGTTTCAAGAACTTGAAACTGAAACTGAGAAATGTTCAGTTTCAGTTTCGAGAACTCGAAACTGAAACTGAGCAATGTTCAGTTTCAGTTTCGAGTTCTCGAAACTGAAACTGAGCATTGCCCAGTTTTGAGTTCTCGAAACTGAAACTGAGCATTGCCCAGTTTCGAGAAAAACTGAGCAATACTCAGTTTTGCAAATATGTTTGATCAATAAACAAATCCTTGTTCAGTTAGTTAATAAATATGTTATTTATCAGTTTTGCAATTTGTTATTTCTGTAAAACTGAGTGCGTTTATATTTTGTAGGCACTTGTGGAGGAGGAGGAAAAAAACAGGATTTGGAATGTAATAGTAATGAGCATGCAAACATGTTTGATCTTGACAATGATCCTATCGCCAAAGTTTTTTGTTCTGATAAAAGGAAAAATTATCGTCGTGCAATTAGCTCCTCTTCTTCCGTAAAGCGCGTAAAGATGATGCAAGCATCAAAAGCAATTGCCGACAAGAATAAAAAGGATGATTTTTGTAACACCCCATGTATTTTATAACTGTGAAATTCATAAATTAAACAATAAATAATTTTAAATCTAAGAATTATGGGAAACGGGATACGCCATTGCGTTCGTCTCGGAATTCTGCTTGAGATAGAGTCTGAGTTTGCGTAAAACGGATATCGTATGAAGAAGTTATGGACGAACGAAGTTGGGCGAAAAACCGGAAAACGGGTCAGAATGCACTGGCGCACTTGGGAAGTGCGCCAGAACAAAAATGCACTGGCGCACTTGGGAAGTGCGCCAGTACATTTTTGACCTGGCGCACCTGCCAAGTGCGCCCAGGTCAAAAATGACCTGCTGGTCAGGTCTGGTCAAGTCCTGGCTGGCCAGGTCTGTGTTTGGTCGATTTTCTGAAGCTTGCTTTGTCATTAGGGCTAGGTGGCAGGCTCTAATTGGTCTCTCTTTCGAATGAATGGCTACGATCAATCCAAGCAACATCGATGGTCCTAATCAGTTCATAAACTCTATAAAAATGACCCTAGACTCTACCTAATCTATTCATTCAAAAATAAGAACGAGGCCATCATGTTGCTGAGGAACGACTAGGAGTAGCCACCAATTTGAGAGAAGATTAGGAGGCAAATTCTAAAGCATAAAGCAACTTAGACAAATCAAATCAACGCCTACCTCAAAAGGAGACGCATCTCCAAATTCCTAAATTGGAGAATTCGCCACACAATTGTAAGTAGAGTATTATTCTGGTATGAACAAATAACTGTGTTGGTTTGTACACTTGATTTGTGGTGATAAGTAATTCATATTTGTGCGTTACTATGATTCTTATCGATTTGGAATATTGTATAACGATTGGATATTCGCAAAGTATGTTATTCATTATAAAAACTACATGTTTGCGGTAGTTTTATGCAAGTATACGATTGGATATTCGCAAAGTATGTTATTCATTATAAAAACTACATGTTTGCGGTAGTTTTATGCAAGTATACGTTTGGATATTCGCAAAGTATGTAATTCATGTTGAAGCTACATGTATGTAGTTGTTTAATTGAAATTCATGCAAGTATGTGGTTTTGCTACTATGCCATCATAATGTATATTTTTGTATAAAAATTATTTTGTGTGTAATTGGAACAAATTTGGGTTATTATAATTCATATGAAATTTTGGCATCATGATCTATGTATAAGACCATACTTTTGCATTAAATACAAAAGTAAGCCTCTTTGCGAACTTATGAATATGACTAGGCTATGATTGGTATTTTGCATAATTGAAAACCATGTTAGGTCTATATTGTTAACAAGAATTATATGATGACGTAGCTAGGTTAGATTCAAAATCCCATTTGCAAGTTTGCATGACTAAATTAAAAACCATGATTTCATGTTAGAAATATTTATGCCTGCCATGTTTATGTGAATAGATCTAAAATCATGATTAAGTTGGAATAATTCAAGTTGAACTATACTTTTGTATTAGTAACAAAAGTAGGCACCTTTGTAAACTTGTAGTAATCTTATGAACATGATTTGCTTATGTTTGACATTATGCCTAAATAAAAATATAGGTTTATGTTGTAGTTAAGATTATGTGTCAAGAATGATATCCAATTTAGATTCTTAACTTAACTACAAGTTTACATGCTTTGATTCATGTCACTTATGCTTTATGACCAAAGTATATGTTACTACTATGCAAGTACACCAGTTTCTATTTTGTAGTTCCAACGTTATGTTGCAAGTTCATCCGTTCACATTCCCCTTTTTGTGTATGTAATCACGCTTTAAGCCTCCCCTCTTTCGCATGGCTAAGTTGGGCTTAAAAAGGTTAAGCCCAACATATATATAATAAACGAACGTATTAAACGGGGGAAAATAACGTTGGGCTAAATTAATTAATAAATGAAAATATAAAGTAAAGGGGCCCAAATTCAAGTATGGGTTGGGCCCATGATTGGTGTAACCTTTACACCATTGATTTTTAATGGGCCGCAAATATTTACATATAAGAAAATAAAGAAGAAAGACAAAATATGTAAACGTAGAAAATACGATGTGTTTAACCCGAGGTTGGATTGAGTTGTGATGTAAACCTGCCCGGAACCGCCCGACTGTCCAGTAGTCACAACAATACCTATCCAATGTGGGTGGTTAAACATGGAGCCCAATAAAGACCCGAGGTTAGACTGAGTTGTGGCGTAAGACTGCCCGGACCCAACCGGCAACAGGCAGCCACAACAATACCTGTCTAATGTGAGAGGTCAAGGCTTTAATTAAGACAATTAAGGCTGAGTCAGGATTGATAGGATTAAGTAAATTATATTAATACTTAATCAAAATGAAACATGCTAAACAGACTGATTGGGGGGTTAGGTTTATAAAAACACTTAACCAACTTAGCATGTTGGCTAGAGATAGAAAACCTAGTAGCGGAGGACCCTTTTCGCAGTAACCCTCAAGGTATCATGATACCCTGAAACTAGGCAGGGTGGGGCACGATTACTGGGCTGATTGTAAGAGGTCAAATCGACGGCGGTGGTGCAGCAGTGTAGGTTCTAACGGGGTGCGGGCGTGCACACACTCCGGCGCAGAAAAATAAGGCACTGGGCACCAGTAGCATACCTGTGCATTCTAGGATTGTGTCGGGCCGCCACCATGGGACTTGATACACCCCATGGTGGGACCAGCATAGGTAACTACAACATCGGGGGCCGTAAGACACATGTAACTATGCGAGTAGGAGCCGATCATTATAAAATGGATCACTTCACCCTGATTATGGGGTGCCAGTTGGGAACTAGTTTATATGGGTTCAGAGATTAAAATGGGGTACGATAGTATATTCGACCCTAGACAACTTAACTAAGTTTATGGTGCTCTCCCATTTCTAGTTTATACTTATCATACCCAGTTCTTTATTCATAGACTGAATAGTCCTAGACTTACTCAGGCTTTATGTCTGACTCTACTTTTCTTTCGTCTTCTTTTCTTCCGTTCACCCCCCAGGTCCACAGGGAGGGAATACCGCAGCTTGACCAGCCTTCACATCCAGCTTGAAGAGAAAAATGTATTGCTTGGACCTTTTCATTTTGGACTATGGCTTTGGACAGCAACTATGGGACTTTTGCAGTTTATTTATGTTTTCTTTATGCTTCTTTAAATAATGTAATCAAGACAGTTATGATTTTGGAAATTTTGTAAGACAATTATGGCATGGTTTGTGTAACACATATTTTAATGAAATAAAAGTTGTTGTTTTCCGCTGTTCAAAAATATGTGTTCTTATATCTGTCTTGTATATCTGTGACTTATACTTATAAACCTCCACCAAAATTAGGGCATTCCCTTCGAGAGTGACCCTAACGGAGGTGGAGTGTTTCACTTGGTATCAGAGCATAGGTTTACCAGATAAGATAAAAAGTTTTGAAAAATTATTTTCAAAAAGGAAATTTAAAGAAGCATTTTTCTTAAAGAAATAAAATATTATTTTATTTTAAAAGGCAAAGTCCCTCCTAAAGCCATAGGTACTATCTTTTACCCTTCGTTTTGAATCTATCCTTTCTGTTTTAGCATGTCTGGAGACCTTACTCCCCAGCTGCTGACGCTTTCACTTCTCCTCCTCCACGCGAACCATCAAGCGGAAGAGTCCCAGAGTAGGAAGACGAATAATAGTCAAACAAGAAAGGATCGTAACAGAAATAATTAGAAACAAGAAAAAAGGAAATGCAATTTTTGTGGTACGGAAGGGCACATAGCCAAGGATTGTAGAAAAAGGAAAAGAAAGCAAGGAGAATGTTTTCATTGTGGGGAGACTGGACACATCAGCAAAGACTGCCCTGAGAAGACAGACTTTGAGAAGGACGGGAAAGACAACAAGTCCCGAGAGAAGAGGAAGTGTAAATTCTGTGGCAAAGTGGGGCACTTAGTGAAAGATTGCCGGAAAAAGAAGGCCAAGATGAATGGTAGGTGCTTTTCTTGCAGTGAAACAGGCCACATGGCTAGGGACTGCCCAAAGATACGAGGTATAAATACTTCTGTAGAAAGTGTAGTTTATCTTTATGATCACCCCGTTCGCACTTTATTTGATTCCGGCGCATCACACTCCTTTATCTCGTCTGCTTTAGTAGAATCTCTGCACCTAAAAACTAGTATGGTAGAGGACCCCTTAATTGTTTCAAACCCAATTGGGGCCCCAGCTCATTTGTCTATGATCTGTTTGGGATTGAAAATTTCTATTCTAAGCGTAGAATTTCAATGTAGTGCCTTTGTTTTGGGCTTTTCGGGATACGGTTTGATTTTGGGTATGGATTGGCTATCCAGTAATGGGGCCATCCTTGATTGTGAGAAAAGGGTTGTTAGGCTCCTAACCCAGCTCGGTAATACTTTGGAGATTTCTTGTAATCCCTCATTTGCGGTTATGCTTAGTTACCTTGAATCGCTAGATGCCTCTGTTGAAAATTTGCAATCGGTTAGAGTGGTCCGGGAATACCCGGATGTCTTCGAAGAGGTGAAGGGCTTGCCTCCGAAGTGGGAGATAGACTTCCGCATATATCTCGTAGATAGTGAAAAGCCTGTTACGTTGCCCGTTAGACACGTGGCTCCATGGGAAAGGTAAGAGCTCAGTAAACAGATTAAAGAGCTTCTATAGAAGGGGTTCATTAGAAGGAGCATTTCAGAATGGGGCGCTCCAGTAGTGTTCGCCACTAAGGCAGAAGGTTCATTTCGCTTATGAATGAGTTGTGGAGAATCACCTTAGTAAGTACATTTGGCAACATGGTTGGCATTTATTCCCAAAAGATAGTTCCTTTACGTGGAATACCTGATAATGAGTGGACGAGATCTAAGATTCACTAGTGAATTTTGGAGAGCTTGCATGGAACCATGAGTACGCAGTTAGGCTTGAGCCAAGTATACTAGAAGGAGAATAAGTGAAAGTGGAACGAGAGGCAACAGTGAAATAGGTTCCAACTCATATTTTGGAAACAAGAATTAAGAAGCTACGAAAATTGTGAAGTTAAAGACGGACAAAGCAGAATGGAGTTAAGCTCAAGGAAATGCGACTTAGAAGATTGAAGACTAGATTCGTGCATCATATCTCCCCTTAAGAGTATATCTTTGATCCCTCTCTTCCTGTAGAGCTTACTTGCATGCTATCTTTTGTGTATATCCTCTCGGTCCCATTCTCAATCCAATTTCTGTTGCAAACCCCATAGGGAGTATGACTCATCTGTTAGTAACACATGTTGGGGCTCGAGGGTGTTCATTGGTTTGACTAAAGTTTTTGGGTTTTATAGGATACAGATTGGTCTTAGGAAGGGACTCCCTTGTGATCTAAAAGGAGTCCATCATGCTTAGTTTCCTAGAATCATATATGGTGGTTGGGTTGAGTAATTCTTTGGGTGTCAGTCTGATGTTGATTTCGGTCTTCGGGGCTGATGCCTAAAGAGTTCTTCTCCTAATCAATATATGTGTGGCATAGATTTCCAGTTTTGACATTGCCTAATGGGCACGAAATTTTTACTTGCTTCTATCATTCGACTATACCTTTAGATAGGAACAATTGGGGAAATGGCCTATAGATTAGAGCTACCCGAAAAAAAATTGGCCGGAGTTCACAACGTTTTTCATGTTTCACATCTCCGAAAATGTCTACATGAGTCTGCTGAAGTGGTAGAGCCAAATATCCTAGAAGAAGCCGAAGTGGAACGCGAAGCAACCATAAGAAAAGTTCCAACCCGCATACTAGGAACGGAAGTGAAGAAGCTACGCAACCGCGAAGTCAAACTCGTCAAAGTACAGTGGAGCGACGCCGAGGGAGACGCGACTTGGGAAACTGAAGCTAAAATACGCGTTGCCTACCCTTTTCTTTTCGAGGGCACATCCTTGATCTTTCTTTTTCCTTGAGTTGCGCTTTTATCTATCTTTTTAGGTAAATCTCCTCGACCTTATCTTTTAGGTAGAAACTCTTTGGATGAAAAACATGTAGTTGAAACATGTTATGGATGATGATTGCAAGTGGTTGCAAGTGATTGCTAGTGGTTGCTCGTGGTTGCATATACACACACAATCTAGGTTTTAGATCGGCTCAGTCACTTCATATTGCATATGCATATATGTTTGCATTCGTATATGGTTGAACTTTAATGTGTTGTCATATGGATGTTGCATTTGTATTGAATGATTGTGCACTCATGTAGAATCATGAATAGGAAAATTTGCATACATAATGGATTCATGGCACTTACATAATTCGCATTAAGGAGGTCAACTGAATCTGTAGACCGCCTGATTTTGCATTAGATAAGAACATGTACACACACACACACTTCGCATATGATCATGAAGCATTAGAAGTATTTTAAGGACAATGGATGCTCGTGTTTGATGGATGAGTAGATGGATGACTGGATGTTAGGATATACATTCCTCCTAACTTGAAGATTTCGGGGACGAAATCCTTTTAAGTGGGGGAGAATGTAACACCCCATGTATTTTATAACTGTGAAATTCATAAATTAAACAATAAATAATTTTAAATATAAGAATTAAGGGAAACGGGATACGCCATTGCGTTCGTCTCGGAATTCTGCTTGAGATAGAGTCTGAGTTTGCGTAAAACGGATATCGTATGAAGAAGTTATGGACGAACGAAGTTGGGCGAAAAACCGGAAAACGGGTCAGAATGCACTGGCGCACTTGGGAAGTGCGCCAGAACAAAAATGCACTGGCGCACTTGGGAAGTGCGCCAGTACATTTTTGACCTGGCGCACCTGCCAAGTGCGCCCAGGTCAAAAATGACCTGCTGGTCAGGTCTGGTCAAGTCCTGGCTGGCCAGGTCTGTGTTTGGTCGATTTTCTGAAGCTTGCTTTGTCATTAGGGCTAGGTGGCAGGCTCTAATTGGTCTCTCTTTCGAATGAATGGCTACGATCAATCCAAGCAACATCGATGGTCCTAATCAGTTCATAAACTCTATAAAAATGACCCTAGACTCTACCTAATCTATTCATTCAAAAATAAGAACGAGGCCATCATGTTGCTGAGGAACGACTAGGAGTAGCCACCAATTTGAGAGAAGATTAGGAGGCAAATTCTAAAGCATAAAGCAACTTAGACAAATCAAATCAACGCCTACCTCAAAAGGAGACGCATCTCCAAATTCCTAAATTGGAGAATTCGCCACACAATTGTAAGTAGAGTATTATTCTGGTATGAACAAATAACTGTGTTGGTTTGTACACTTGATTTGTGGTGATAAGTAATTCATATTTGTGCGTTACTATGATTCTTATCGATTTGGAATATTGTATAACGATTGGATATTCGCAAAGTATGTTATTCATTATAAAAACTACATGTTTGCGGTAGTTTTATGCAAGTATACGATTGGATATTCGCAAAGTATGTTATTCATTATAAAAACTACATGTTTGCGGTAGTTTTATGCAAGTATACGTTTGGATATTCGCAAAGTATGTAATTCATGTTGAAGCTACATGTATGTAGTTGTTTAATTGAAATTCATGCAAGTATGTGGTTTTGCTACTATGCCATCATAATGTATATTTTTGTATAAAAATTATTTTGTGTGTAATTGGAACAAATTTGGGTTATTATAATTCATATGAAATTTTGGCATCATGATCTATGTATAAGACCATACTTTTGCATTAAATACAAAAGTAAGCCTCTTTGCGAACTTATGAATATGACTAGGCTATGATTGGTATTTTGCATAATTGAAAACCATGTTAGGTCTATATTGTTAACAAGAATTATATGATGACGTAGCTAGGTTAGATTCAAAATCCCATTTGCAAGTTTGCATGACTAAATTAAAAACCATGATTTCATGTTAGAAATATTTATGCCTGCCATGTTTATGTGAATAGATCTAAAATCATGATTAAGTTGGAATAATTCAAGTTGAACTATACTTTTGTATTAGTAACAAAAGTAGGCACCTTTGTAAACTTGTAGTAATCTTATGAACATGATTTGCTTATGTTTGACATTATGCCTAAATAAAAATATAGGTTTATGTTGTAGTTAAGATTATGTGTCAAGAATGATATCCAATTTAGATTCTTAACTTAACTACAAGTTTACATGCTTTGATTCATGTCACTTATGCTTTATGACCAAAGTATATGTTACTACTATGCAAGTACACCAGTTTCTATTTTGTAGTTCCAACGTTATGTTGCAAGTTCATGCGTTCACATTCCCCTTTTTGTGTATGTAATCACGCTTTAAGCCTCCCCTCTTTCGCATGGCTAAGTTGGGCTTAAAAAGGTTAAGCCCAACATATATATAATAAACGAACGTATTAAACGGGGGAAAATAACGTTGGGCTAAATTAATTAATAAATGAAAATATAAAGTAAAGGGGCCCAAATTCAAGTATGGGTTGGGCCCATGATTGGTGTAACCTTTACACCATTGATTTTTAATGGGCCGCAAATATTTACATATAAGAAAATAAAGAAGAAAGACAAAATATGTAAACGTAGAAAATACGATGTGTTTAACCCGAGGTTGGATTGAGTTGTGATGTAAACCTGCCCGGAACCGCCCGGCTGTCCAGTAGTCACAACAATACCTATCCAATGTGGGTGGTTAAACATGGAGCCCAATAAAGACCCGAGGTTAGACTGAGTTGTGGCGTAAGACTGCCCGGACCCAACCGGCAACAGGCAGCCACAACAATACCTGTCTAATGTGAGAGGTCAAGGCTTTAATTAAGACAATTAAGGCTGAGTCAGGATTGATAGGATTAAGTAAATTATATTAATACTTAATCAAAATGAAACATGCTAAACAGAATGATTGGGGGGTTAGGTTTATAAAAACACTTAACCAACTTAGCATGTTGGCTAGAGATAGAAAACCTAGTAGCGGAGGACCCTTTTCGCAGTAACCCTCAAGGTATCATGATACCCTGAAACTAGGCAGGGTGGGGCACGATTACTGGGCTGATTGTAAGAGGTCAAATCGACGGCGGTGGTGCAGCAGTGTAGGTTCTAACGGGGTGCGGGCGTGCACACACTCCGGCGCAGAAAAATAAGGCACTGGGCACCAGTAGCATACCTGTGCATTCTAGGATTGTGTCGGGCCGCCACCATGGGACTTGATACACCCCATGGTGGGACCAGCATAGGTAACTACAACATCGGGGGCCGTAAGACACATGTAACTATGCGAGTAGGAGCCGATCATTATAAAATGGATCACTTCACCCTGATTATGGGGTGCCAGTTGGGAACTAGTTTATATGGGTTCAGAGATTAAAATGGGGTACGATAGTATATTCGACCCTAGACAACTTAACTAAGTTTATGGTGCTCTCCCATTTCTAGTTTATACTTATCATACCCAGTTCTTTATTCATAGACTGAATAGTCCTAGACTTACTCAGGCTTTATGTCTGACTCTACTTTTCTTTCGTCTTCTTTTCTTCCGTTCCCCCCCCAGGTCCACAGGGAGGGAATACCGCAGCTTGACCAGCCTTCACATCCAGCTTGAAGAGAAAAATGTATTGCTTGGACCTTTTCATTTTGGACTATGACTTTGGACAGCAACTATGGGACTTTTGCAGTTTATTTATGTTTTCTTTATGCTTCTTTAAATAATGTAATCAAGACAGTTATGATTTTGGAAATTTTGTAAGACAATTATGGCATGGTTTGTGTAACACATATTTAATGAAATAAAAGTTGTTGTTTTCCGCTGTTCAAAAATATGTGTTCTTATATCTGTCTTGTATATCTGTGACTTATACTTATAAACCTCCACCAAAATTAGGGCATTCCCTTTGAGAGTGACCCTAACGGAGGTGGGGTGTTTCAATTTTCGTCAATGGTCTATGGAATTACAAAATCAAGTTGCAAGTCAAGTGGCGAGTCAAGTGTCAATCCAAATCAACGATGCTCTTAAATCATTTGCTTCATCCTTTCTTACTATGGTACCGAGATTGCTACATAACGTTAATGGCGGTGTTATGACGCCTATGACAGAAACCGCTTCTAATTTGGATAAATCTACACCGAACGTTGGAATTGCTAATTCGGTTATTCCGACAAATGATGTTGGATCATCAACAAAAGGAAAACAATTTGTAATGCTATTATCACAAGATATGAAGAATGTAGCAAAAGCTTATATTGGTACGCAAACCACGTGTCATTTTAGAGAGATAGTGCCAGATGTTGAGAAAGTTGTTTGGATAACGGAAGTTTTAGATTCGGAAGCACCACTTTACGATGGTCCTCAAAACGGACACTACAAGCTTTGTGAATTTTCAGATGGAGGCTTTGTGATATGGTCCTATTTCGCCTTCATAATATCTAAAATTCTATGTATCTTTAGTAATACTTTGTATTGTTTTTTGTAATTTGAACTTGATATTATGGTATTTTGAAATTGAAAGCATTATGCAAAAGTGACATTATTGAATTTGAAATATGGAAGTGTACCAAATACTTTTATTTGAATTGATACGTTAAATTATATATGTGACTGAAAATCATAAAAACATGTTATATAAGTGTTAGCAATTTATGTATGCCAGCATTTATAAGAGTTAGTAGGATTATGATACTGACAATTATAAGCGTTACCATATCTTATAGTCCCAACATTTATAAGTGTTAGCAATGAATATGTTTGTAACTCTTATAAGTGTTACCATTTCTTATGGTTCCAACATTTATAAGTGTTCGCAATGAATATGTTTGTAACTCTTATAAGTATTACCATATCTTATGGTTCCAACATTTATAAGTGTTAGCAGTGAATATGTTTGTAACTCTTATAAGTGCTACCATATATTATAGTTCCAACATTTATAAGTGTTAGCAGTTACTCTGCTTGTAACACTTATAAGTGTTAGCAGTTACTCTGCTTGTAACACTTATAAGTGTTAGCAGTTACTCTGCTTGTAACACTTATAAGCGTTACAGGAAATTCCTCACAGGCCGTTGGTGACACATAAAAGTGTTACAGAAATTATTTTTAACACCCATACTTGTTGGGAATCCACTGTTTTGGTGTAGTGACCCTTGCACGACCGACCCTGGCTTTGATGCATGACCGACCCAACCCTAGTCCTGATGCACGACCGACCCCTCCATTTCAACTGACCAACCAGCTTGTGGTTGAACTACTTCAAGCCTGACTGACCAGCTCCAAGACCGACCATGCTCACTCGACCCCCGAGCAACCCACTTGCATGGCCCATTACTTTGTGCGCGACCGACCCAATCCCCTGGGTGCATGACCGACCCGAACGTGCACGATCGACTCGACCTTGGGCTGATCCAAACCATCTCCAAACTTGATCAAAACTTCATCAAATGATTCCAATGACGGAATCAACTCATCTGATCCATCAAATACAACCATAAGCATTTTATGAAATCGCTGAAAACGTGAAAATGACGATTCTAATCAAAATTATGCAAACTTCACCAAAATCATGATAAATGAACATATGAACTAAATTATAGATCTAACTTGCATAAACATATAGAAATATATAGATTTTCCTGTTTTAAGTTGCTAAATTAGATCCTGTGGCGATTCATACGAAAAGAGACTTATCATGATGTACATCTAGGAGAAATTGACTTAAAATGATGAAAAACAAGATCTAATACTCATATACTTGATTGAATTCGTATGAGAGATGCATATCACTTACCAATTCTCCAAAACAACCCAAAACACTTAGATCTTGATCCGTACATCGAAGAATTTTCTCTAAACTCCACGATTCATTGAACTCTCCCTTGAAATGGCGTAGATTCAAATGATGTAGATCTTCGATTCTTTAAGCTTTAATGGTGGAAAGATGAAGAAAATGGAGGAATGGAGGAACTCTAGCTCTTCCAAATGAGAGAATGGAGAAAGCGAACTATTCTCCATGCCTCCTACCCCCTATTTATAACCTCCACCAGCCCACTAATGGGCCTCCCCAAATCAGCCCATTATGGTTAAAAACCTGAGCAGCCAACTGTAATAATTTAAAACAGCGATTCCTCCCAAATCTATGAGCCAAATCTTTAATGTTACTGCTCTATGGAAAGGGAAACATCATTTCCTTTCCAATGGCACAGGTCTCAACTCCTGGTTTGACCCGAGTCAAAAGTTATCCCGTGTACAAGACTAACAGGGTAAAAATGGTCACAAAAAAAATTGGTAAAAATTATGGACAATATTCACATCCCCATAAACAACATATTAGAATATGAGAATGATCCATCGCTCAGGATTTAACAAATATATTTTACGATTCTCTGATACATAAAATGCAGGTTGTTACATTATCCCCCCTTTAGGAATTTCGCCCCCCCCTCCCCCCCGAAATTCCAACAAACAAAAGCAACCAAAACAATTCCGGATGCCTTTCATCCATGTGCTGCCAATTTTATCACTCAAACTAGCAGCCATCAAGCCCTCATCCATAGCCTTATCCTAGATTGTGAAATCCCAAAGCAAACACAATAGTATAAATTTCAATGATGTAAGGTGACATGATACCAATGGGTCATACCGATGAAGAGTTCTGGATGGGTCGCCTTCATACTCTCTTCCATCTCCCATGTACAATCGTCGCCATCCTCACTCGATTGTACCTTCACTAACTTAGCCGTCTTTCTCCTAAGTTGTTTCGTGTCATTCCCCACAACACGAAGCAGCTGATGAAGTTTCGTAACTACGGTCTCTACTTCCATGTCTTCATACTGCTCTGGAGATACAACAACATTTGAATCATGCACGAACTTCCATACAAATGACACATGGAAAACATTGTGCACACTCAACATCTTCTTAGGTAACTCTAATCTATATGCGAGCCTTCCAATTTGCTCGACTATCGGAAACGGTCCAACAAACCTAGGAGCTAGCTTTCCTTAATTTCTGAACTGGACAACATGCTTTAAAGGAGAAATCTTCACAAAAACCATGTCGCCAACATCGAATTCCAAATATTTTCTATGCTTATTGGCATAACTCTTCTGACGATCTTGGGCTGGCTTCGTTCGTTGCTGTGCGATTTCGATACAATCTGAGGTTTCTCTTATCATCTCTTGCCCAAATATCAACTTATCTTCAGTTTCTAACCAACATGTCGTAGAATTACATGGTCTACTATATAATTCCTCGTATGGTGCCATCCCATTGATCGACTGGTAGCTATTATTATATGCAAACTCAACTAGATGTGGATGGTCTTCCCATGATCCCCCAAAATCCAACACACAAGCTCTCATGAGATTTTCTAAAACTCGGTTAACCCTTTCGATTTGACCATAGTTTGGGGATGATAAGCCATACTCAAACACAACTCGGTTCCCAAAGGTTCTTGCAAACTCTTCCAAAATCCACTCGTGAACAATGGATCTCTATTACTTACTATGCTCTTTGAGACACCATGGAATCAAACTATCCATTTTATATAAAGCTCAACCAACTTCGATGCTGTCCTGGTTGCTTTGACAGGAACAAACCGTGCACTTTTGGTCAAGCGATCCACAATGACCCAAATACCTTCGTTTCTTGCCCTCGTTCTAGGTAGTCTATCGATATCTGCTCCCACTTTCACGTAGGAAATTCCAATGGCTGAAGCAATCCACTCGGCTTCTTCTGTTCAACTTTCATCAATTGATAGTTCATACACTTGGAAATGAACATTCCAATATCTCTTTTCATCCATTCCCAGTAGTAAACTCTCTTCATGTACAGATACATCTTATTACCACTGGGATGGATCATTAACTTCGAGTGATGATATTCTCTCAAAACCTCATCTCTCAATCTGCTGATATCAGGAACAACCATTCGTCCTTGCTTTCGAAACCAACCCTCACGATCGACCTCGAACTCTTTATTCTCGGGTTCTAACTTCTGGATAAACTCGGCAAGCTGTGCATCTCGCTTTTGGCTTTTGCTAATCCTCTCGGTGTGACTAGGTCTTATCGATAAGCTTGCTAAAATTTCAGCTTCCAACTTACACATTGGCCTGAAATCAAACCTTGCCAAATACTCAAGCCTCTTCCATTCTGAAAACATCACACCCAAAATAGCGTGTCTTCGACTCAACGCATCTGCAACTGCGTTACCTTTTCCCAGAGTATAGGCTATCCCAAAATCATATGATGCCAGAAATTCTAACCACCGTTGTTGCAGAAGATTCAAATCCTTTTAGGAGATAAGATACTTCAATGACTTATGATCCGTAAACAACTGAATTGAACTCCCAATAGGTAATGTCTCCGCTTCTTTAGAGTTAACACGATTGCTGCCAACTCCAAATCATGAGTTGGATAATTCCTTTCATGTGGCTTCAGCTGTCGACTCGCATATGCCACAACCTTATCCTTCTGAATCAGTACTGTTCCAAGCCCAATACCACATGCATCAATATACACAATCATTTCTTCATTCCCACTTGGAATCGTCAACACAGGAGCACTTGTTAGTCTCTCCTTCAGAATTTCAAAAGCTTTCTCACACTTTGCATCTCATGTGAAAACTTGATTCTTCTTCATTAATCATGTCAATGGTATAGATTTTTTGGAGAAATCCTTGATAAACCGTCGGTAATATCCTGCCGA
This sequence comes from Allium sativum, assembly GCA_030737875.1. NCBI lineage: Eukaryota > Viridiplantae > Streptophyta > Magnoliopsida > Asparagales > Amaryllidaceae > Allium > Allium sativum. The sequence goes on from CM060912.1 coordinate 10,924,143, forward strand.
ACCAAGGAAACTCCGAACATCCATCGCATTCTTAGGTCAATCCCAGTCCTGGATGGCTGCCACTTTAGCGGGGTCAACCGCTATTCCATTTCCAGAAATAACATGGCTTAAGAATCTCACTTCGCTCTTCCAGAAGTGACACTTCAAAAACTTAGCTCTCAGCTGATGCTTTCGCAAGACTTCCAACATAACTCGCAAGTGCATCTTGTGCTCTTCCTCATTCCGGGAGTAAACTAGAATATCATCCATGAACACAAGAACAAACTTGTTCAACTGATCTGTGAAACCCTATTTATAAGATCCACAAAATATGCTGGCATATTAGTCAACCCAAATGGCATCACTAATCACTCGAAGAAACCAGATGGTGTCATAAAAGCAGTATTCATCACACTATCCTTTGCCACCCTCGACTGGTGAAATCCTGTTGTCCAATCCATCTGAGAAAAACACTTTGACTTCGTGAAGGTGGTCGAACAAGTCATCAATCCTTAGCAATGGGTAATTGTTCTTTTTGGTCACCTTGTTTAGCTCACGATAGTCCACGCACAATCTCAACGAGCCGTCTACCTTTGTTGCAAACACGACTGGTGCACCTCACTCGGAAACACTTCTCTGAATGAATCCTTTTCATAAAAGGTCACGAACTTGTACCTCCAACTCTCGCTGTTCCTTATGCGCCATACGCCTAAGAGGCATAACGATTGGTCTAGCACCCTTAACCAAATCGATCCTAAACTCGATCTCACGATGCGGTGGCAAACCGTTGACCTTGTAAAAGACATCCTCAAACTCATTAGCGATTAGCAAAGATGACAAGTCTTCATGTGGAATCACAAGTGAATATAGATAGGTTATGAAGACCTTGTCTTCGGGCTTGCATTTAATCAACACCTTTCACCCTTCCACTTCCCCGACCCTCACCTCTTGCTTCTCGCAATTCACTCTTGCCGCATACTTCTTGAGCCAATCCATGCCCCAGGTGATCTCAAACCCAGCGAAGTTCAAAACAAAGCAATCACGCACAAAAGAGAAACCGTGACTCGAAAACACTAGATCGCGGTACAACATGCACAAACTGGAAGAACCCCCAACTGGATTAGTCACGATCAATGGTCTATCACAAATTTCGGGTTTCAAGCCCAAGTGACACACAAGCTCATTGCAGATAAAAGAATGCGATGCTCCAATATCGAACAACACACGAACTAAAATACCATTAACTGAAAGAGTACCTTGAACAACGACACCCTTTCCCTTCTCCTCTGTAGTAGGAGTCCTTGAAGAAGATGACACGACTTCCAAAACATATGCCTTCACAACCTGCTTGCCCTTAGCTGATTTTGGATAATCTTTCCTCTCATGCTTAGGCTTTCCACGCTTGAAGCACTTCTTCTCAACTTTAGGATTCTTGCACTCATTAGAGAAATGACCCATTTGTTGGCAGTTAAAGCAGACCAACTCGCTCTTTAGTTGTTTTGGGCCATCTTTTCCCTTGTTTTGTTGTTGCTTCCTCTTCTTATTATTGTTACCACCCTGTTGTGGCTTCTGTGCTTCCTTAGTTGCAACAACAAACTCTTTCTTGTGAAATAAACTTTCATGCCTCAAAGACTTCTCAACTATCTTCTCATAAGTATCATCGAGATGATCCACAAGCCGATTCCCTAGATATTCGTCCAATCCCAAGACAAACTTCTCGGTCTTCTGGTAAGGAGTATCCACATATGAACGAGCACACTTCTACAAGGCCTCAAAGTTAGAAACATAATCCAGCACTGGTCTACCAATGTTCTTAAGATCTACAAATCTCTTAAACAAGACGGACTTCTGCACAGTAGAGATAAACTTTTCCTCGAACTTAACTTGGAATTTCTCCCATGAAATCTCCTCTTTCGGAGTCTCAAGTGTAACTGAACTACACTATTCAGTGGTCCTTCTCTGCTGTTGCCTTGACTCAAGTTTTCTCTTGATTGCATCATCCAAACCCAAGTCTCTAGAGGTACGAATGCAAGTATCCAACCACCTTTGAACCTCTTCCGTTGGCTTCGTTCCTTTGAATGAATTCCCTCCTAGAGATGTATAATCTGTGCATAGCTTCGCAAAATCCACAACCCTAGGCATCTGAATGCCTACATCTACCGTGGCTTCCATTGGAGCGGGTACCCTTCTAATGAATGCCTCCATCATGGCTGGGTAATCTGGTGTATCGCCATTTCCCGTCCAGGCCTAGCCTCCTCCCTAGAAGTATGTCTTGAAGTGCGTCTACTCATTCTAAATCTGCAAATTAGAATGATTAGCTACTTGCAAGTAAAATCATTAATGGAGTACAAAAGATACTATACTATATACTCTATATAGTACACATTCAACCGAAATCTACAAGTACATCTCTCATATGTGATTACGTCTTCGAACTTTGGCTAAAATCATTAACTAGATCTCTGATACCAAATGTGACGACCGCCAATAACCCCTACACTAAACAAGAGGAATAATGCGCTGAAAGACGTGTCAGGCAGCTATGGACGATCATCAAGGTATGATAATACAATTAGAATGTGTTGTAAAACTCACAGCGCAAGGATAAAATAAAATTGAACATATAAAACAGGTAATATTGGTGAAGCATATTTGAGAAATAGAAGGATGGGTCATATCATGTTTATCCTTGTCTCATATACTTAGAAGACTTAACGGTAAAACACGACCCACAAGCTCACGACCAGAAATGTGACGACCGCATATAACCCTTGCAATAAACAAGTGGAATAATGCACTAAAAGACGTGCCAGACAGCTATGGATGATCATTAAGGTATGATAACACAAATGGAACCTGTCGTAAAACTCACAGTGCAAGGATATAATATAATAGAACATATAGAATAGGTAATATTGGTGAAGCATATTTGAGCAGAAAACTCCAAACATTCATAACAACTAGAAAATATATCTAAACAGCAGGATTTACAACACAAGTCTATACAAATTTGTCTCACTACAACACTCAGAGTAGAATAACAAACCGTAGAAATCCAAGTACTATATTATAGGAAAGATAATACACCGGGTTCCTTTTCCCGTCCGAACTACAACATCATCCTCACTAAGCAATCACCTGTCACCTGCTAGCTAGTCTGCCCATCCACAATCAGATGAACAGCACAAGGTAATAAGTGGGAAACATAAAATCTTGAGTCATACAACAGTCATAATGATGGATAAAACAACTAACAAACATCATTGATAAAGTATATGAGAATAGGTAGATTAACAAAACAATCTACCAACAGCAGAGAAGAGCCCAAACCTGCCTTCTCCACATATGGCAGTGATAGCTTTTACAACAAGCATTTCAACAATACATCCATGGTAATCGGAAACAACCATTTAGCTTCATAATAATCATGACAACTAGTTATATCATACGTAAACCATCCTAATCGAACTCAACATTCCTCAAGCACAAGCCCAGAGGTCTAAACCAATATCAGACAAGCACTCAAGAAACATCATCTTCGACGTTGGACAAATCTACATGAGATGGCACAAATAGAACAACCAATCATTCATGACAGACTCTGGCTATCACCGCCAATCCTGCTTCGAAACTATCGTTAATCGTATGACAACCAACATTGCCATATGTCAAGGGCTAATGGTAACCTTAGTTCTAACATAAACTCTATACGCCTTTCGACGATACATATGTTTGTCCAACCTTGACAACTAGGCCTTTCAACGATACGTATGTTTGTACAGAAATTATTTGTAACACCTATACTTGTTGGGAATCCACTGTTTTGGTGTAGTGACCCTTGCACGACCGACCCTGACTTTGATGCATGACCGACCCAACCCTGGTCCTGATGCACGACCGACACCTCCATTTCAACTGACCAACCAGCTTGTGGTTGAAATACTTCAAGCCCGACTGACCAGCTCCAAGACCGACCATGCTCACTCGACCACTGACCGACCCGCTTGCATGGCCTATTACTTTGTGCGCGACCGACCCAATCCCCTGGGTGCATGACCGACCCGAATGCGCACGATTGACTCGACCTTGGGCTGATCCAAACCATCTCCAAACTTGATCAAATCTTCATCAAATGATTCCAACAACGGAATTAACTCATCTGATCCATCAAATTCAACCATAAGCATGTTATGAAATCACTAACAACGTGAAAATGACGATTCTCATCAAAATTAGCATACTTCACCAAAATCATGATAAATGAACGTATGAACTAAATTATGGATCTAACTTGCACAAACATATAGAAGTATATAGATATTACTGGTTTTAAGTTGCTACATGAGGTCCTATGGAGATTCATATGAAAATAGACTTACTATGATGTAGATCTTGGGGAAATCGACTTAAAATGATGAAAAACAAGATCAAATATTCATATACTAGATTGAACGTGTGAGAGATGCATATCACTCACCACTTCTCCAAAACAACCCAAAAACACTTAGATCTAGGTCCGAAGAGCAAAGAATTTGTTGTAAACTCTTCGATTTGATGAACTCTGCCGTGGAATGGCGTAGATCTAGATTCAAATGATGTAGATCTTCGATTCTCTAAGCTTTAATGGTGGAAGGATGAAGAAAATGGAGGAACTCTAGCTCTTCCAAATGAGAGAATGGATAAAGTAAACTATTCTCCATCCCTCCTAACCCCTATTTATAGTCTCCACCATCCCACTAATGGGCCTCCCCAAATCAGCCCATTATGGCTTAAAAACCTGAACAACCAACTGTAAAAACTTGAAACAACGATTCTTCCCAAACCACCGAGCCATAAACCACTCTACGGAAAGTGAAACATCATTTCCTTTCCAATGGCATAGGTCTCAACACCTGGCTCAACCTGAGTCAAAAGTTATGCCCTTTAAAGACTGACAGGGGGAAAATGGTCACAAACAAAATTGGTAAAAATTATGGACATGTCTCACATCCTCATAAATGACATATTAGAATATGAAAATGATCTAGCCCTCAAGGTATAAAATAAAAATGTTTTATGATTCTCTAATACGTAAAATGTGGTCGTTTCATGAAATGTCATAAGGAGAAGTAGTAAAGTGAGTAACGGGATATACAACAGAAGCTATGGGAACAGGAACCCCATGTGCAGCGGTTGTGATAGCATCATCTTTTAGGGAAGAAGCTGAGGCATCATGCTTCAATCTTTTAAGTGGTGGTTCAAGGGTTGATATGACCAACCTCTATCTAGCATCAGCATTAGACTGATCTAGAGCATGTATAAGAGATATAACCTCAGAAGCAAGGGTGCGTGATCAAACATGGTTGCAAAAGGAGAGCAAGAATGGAAAACTAAAACTGAAGTTGCTCCGGGAAAGAAAAAGCAATCTTAATCAAAATACTTGGAAATAGATGAGAAGAAACATTGAACGAGTCTGAACCGATAGTTAAGTGTTTGGAACCCGAGAAATAAATTGGTGGTTGACCCAGAACATTTTGTCCAACAGGAAGAAGGTTATACTGACGAAGTTTATCCAAAGTCAATTAAACTAATCATGTCCTAGTTCTTCAAAAGTCTTGGACATAACTTCAACAACACGAGTTTCACTCTCTGTTAGAACTATTTTCTTGGAAGCAGGATCTGAAATGAAATAGAGTTAAACAGAGCGTGGGAAAGGTATAGTCATTCCATGAAAACAAGAAAAACTCACTAATATTAGCAGAACTGCCTGAAATGCCATAATGGCATTTAATGAAAAAAAATGATTCTCCCAGGGTTTAGTCTTGTTGATGTTATCTCTAATTATCTTCTTCAAAGGATTAACACATAGGATATGTGAAACTTCTCTTTTTGAGAATCATATCAGATGTCGAATAAGGTTAGAAGTATGGGAAGCCTGGCCTGATTCAAGTGTCAGAATTTCAAGGCACAAGAGTAGACTTTAAGAATTCGGCAAAAGCTGAATAGGGGCAACTCCTAATTCACGCAAAAACCAAGAAATAAAAGTTGGGAAAGGAATGAAACCCCCATGCCAAATGTGAATGGCAGATTATGTAAAATATCCTTCTAGCGGATTTTTGATGGTGTCACAAGCAGTGGCAGGAATGATATCCATGCCAGACATCCCAAAGCTATCCAGGATTGTGTTCACCTCATCCTGAGAAGTAATGAGGGAATACTTCAAAATAAATGGCTCTTCTTTCGAAGGGTGTTGGAGTCACCATACTTTGGATGGCTATGTCTCTTTTTGTCAGACATAATGTTGCCAGGTGATATTGTATCATATCATATGTGTTAGCACCACATTCTTTTACACAAATATGCACATGACATCCGTAAGAGGGTGAATAACATAAATCCATGTTAACATTAGAAGTTTGAACTGTGAAGCACAACACTAATTAGAGGAGTTAATTTTAACAAGGTTCAGACATATAATTGTACACCATACACACTCAAGAACAGTTAAGTCTTCAGCGATGATCAAACTAACTACTCGGACACCAAGGACGAAACAACGAAAGGCAGGCATTGGAAGAATTAGAACATCGATAATACTTGATAACGGTTCAACCGAAACCAAGTGACCTAATATCATCAACGAAAGCCGAATTGGTCTTGAGATCCGGTATAGGTGAAGTCAAAGTCAAAATGTTCTGATATTGAGTTCCCAAATTTTACAACACTAAAACCTAAACGGAACAAACTTTTGGCTACACTTTCGTGCTGAACAGACACCGACTAGGTCGAATGCTAAGTAAATACAAATATTAGTGTCGGCAAAATGAAAAACAAAATGAGTTGTCAACAATTGTGTTGAATTCACTCATACCGAAAGCATAACATTTTACTTTATAATAGGAATTAACCTTCCACATGTAATTTTGCATTTTAAACCTCAAAAGTGTATTAAGTAAATGAGTAACCTGTTATATCTGCCATTAATCTTTATCCAAATTGTCATCGTTGTTTTTCTCACAATTAATACAAGAAAATCCTGATCGGTTTCCTAATCAGGTTGAAAGCATGATTTAGATTTCTACTTGCAATCGAAATAGAGATACTTAGAGAAAATTGAATTTGAAATTCTAAGAAGCTAGTAAAAGCTTTGAAGAACAGTTTTCTTGTTTGAGCAGTGTAATTTGCAAGTGAGAGGACGAGCAGGAAGAAGAAAAGGAACTTATTTCAAAATGCTTCTTAATCCAGGCCACTCAAATAAAATAAAATCAACGAATCAGATTGAAGGATACCAAGACTCGGGAAGTCAAAGTACAGAAGGAGAGTCAGAGTTTGACTTGAAAGTCCAAATCACCCCTTCACAAGGGAGGAGAAAATGTTACTACCAAATTCAACACCGAAATAGGATATCGGTAAAGGGGTATCGGACCGCAACATCGCAAAAGAATGATCCAAAAGCATGGACCCGTCATCAGGCTGAAACCGAAGGCATTAAAAAGCAACTGGGTCAACAAGCTACTGGCACCATCTTAGAAGAGAAAGCACTAGTGCTGGTACAAAAAGGTCTATTGGCAAGGAAGTGCCAACATGGGAAGTAGCTAACATGAACTCAAGGCAAATCACCTCAAGCTAGAGAAAGATAGGAAAGAAAGGTAGAATGCTTATAAGCCGAAACCAAAGGCATGAGAGGAAGTGTCAAGCTAAACAAAGGAAAATGAAAGGGCTATCGGCACTAATTTACTTAGTGTCGATACGGAAAGAGGCGAAGACATCGAAGGCAAGAGAAGCCAAAACACTAGCAAAACATCCTAAAAGCTAGCTATCGGAGTCAAAGCTTGTCGGCTATTGAGAAACAACTTCAGAAGTCAATAGGAGACATACCGAAAGCATCCTTCCAGAAGGCCAAAACCCTTACTGAGAGAAAACCAAAACTTCTGAGAAGAAGAGCTATCCATACAAACTTGCTTAGTGTCGATACCGAAAGAGGTGACGATTCCCGAAACATGAGAAGTTGAAGCACAAAAGAAAATACTATGAAGATTTAAAGGAAAAACCAAAGGCTAACCGCCGAAACCTGAAAGACCTTCCCAAAGCTATTTATACCAACGGGCCTGGTATCGATACGAAAGGTAGAAGCAGCATCAATGAGGAGCTCCAAAGACCGAGACTAGCTTTCTGAGAGCCAAGACCGACACACCAAAGGCTATGTTATATCTATTAACAATGTCAAAAGGGCCGCTGAAACAAAGGCAACTGGAAATGAAAGGTGAAGAGTGGCCAACACCTAGCTGCCGAACCTGAAAGGGGCTTCTACTTGACCAATGACAAAAGGGTCCTGATTTGTCTATAAATAAGAACTCATGCATCACATCTTGGGGGACTTTTCTCATTCCCCAATCTTGCACTATTTTCTTAGAGGGTAAACCTTAATTTCTGAATCAGTTTGGGGATTTCCTTTGTAAACACTTATGTACTCAAGTCAATGAGCAATAAAGAGTGGATCAACAATTAGCATAATTTCTATGAGTTATTTAGCGACTTCCTTTGCATATTATCTTATGATTCCTTCATGGCAAGGATTACCTACACAAGCTTTAACCTTTCCTTAAGATTACTGAAATACCCTTCTACAAACCATTTAGCTTTCTATCTTGTGTTGTGCTTAAGGAACCCTTATCCCAAGGTAATTGTTGATTGTTAAGTAACTAATCTTCAGGCTTAAGACCTTGATATATAGGAAATGGTGAATTAACTCAAGCTTGTAGGAACTAAATAATCCCCTTCTACCCTTAAATCCATTTCCTTAAGCCTTTCTCTGGTGTTGACAAAAAATATTGTTAACACCAATATGATTAAAAAATATTACAGCTATTTATAAACATGATTAATAAATTTACCAATTCCTTCTGATGTTACTAAAAGGATCTAGAGCCGTCATTGGGTATAATATGTTTTTTATCTTCGTTTGCACGGTTCTGCATTGATATTTCCTAAGTTCAAGTACATAAATAAATAAATAAATGCAACTAATATACGAAATTTAAATAAATTGCAATAATAATATGAAATTAGATGGTTTGCTTTCACTTCAGAAGTATCTCAAATCTGGAGAAATTTAACCAAAACATCAACGCTTATCCAATAGAGTTTATTTCCTTCGCCTTTGAGAGTGTGCCCCCATATTTTTCTACATCCATTGGTTCCAGCGATTTGTAAAAACATCAATATCCTACGGATTAATAGGCATGGAAACCAGTATTTTAAAATTCATTTGAGTTATATAACAACAAAAACAACTAAGTCATTAATTCCGAAGAAGTTAGGCTTGGCTAGAGAATCAACTGAAACCAAAAGACAAAGTAAATTCAAATATTTTAATAATAACAAGAGATTTAAAGAGAAAAATAAAATAAAATTTTAAATAATTAAACAAATAATAATAGTAATGCTAGTAAATAAGTAATCCATGATGTTGATGGTGATGAATATGAAGTTGATGATGATATATTATTATTATTATTATAGATACTAAAAATAAAAAGTATGTCCTATGCCCTTATGCACCAGTCCAATCATCTAAAAATAATTCGATCTCCTTAAAATAATCAAAAGCTCATCGTTTTGGTATATGAATCGCTAACTTCCGTGCACTTCTGTTTGGAACTAGCTCTTTAGTTGTAATCCAATTTCTCAAGTTTCTTTTTACTATCTCTTCCCATGTCATTCTTGATCGACATCTACCTCTCTTTGGGCATTCAGTGTGGCTTATAATTCCAACATGCAAAAGTGCATCGTAAGGTCACCGTTGGAGATGTCCAAACCACCTTAAACTGTGTTAGACTAACGTGTCATTAAATGATGTCACTCTAATTTTGTCTCGTGTGTCATCATTTCTAATTCGATTCCTTCTTCCCAACGGCTCTATCGCACCAAAGAATTTTTGCTACACTTATCTTTAGGACGTGTTGTCTTTAGTAGGCCAACATACTACATCATATTACATCGTAGATCTAATTGTTGTTCTAGATCCATCAAAACTTGCCTGATCCATCATTTTTTCATGCTGATCGTTGATTTTTGCTTGCGCAACAACTCAAACGCCCCTGATCAATCCCAAACACCACCGATCCAAATTGATCAACAAATCAACCATTGATTCAAGCAATAATCAACAAACATTAAAATAATGATTCAGCAAATGATCAAATCAATAAATGGATCTAAACATGGAATTAACATATCGTTTATAAGTAGCTAGATTAGATCCTATGGTGATTTGAATTAAAATCATACTTACATCGATTAGATCTATGCAAAAACAACTTGAGATGTCGAATATAAAATCAAAAAATCCTTATACTTCATTGAATCCGTGTGAGAGATGCTTATCACTCACCAATTCTTTGAATTAACTCGAAATTGCTAAATTCTCAATCTGGACAGCAAAAAATTTGCTTCAAACCTCTTGATTTGATGCGACCTCTCTTTAATTAACGCAGATCTAGCTTCAAGCAATGTGGATCTTTGATTCTCTTATGTATATCTAGAATTTTAACAGTGGAAATGTGTATTTGATTGGGCAAGGAGGATCACGAGCTCAACCAAATGAGATAATGAAGAAAGTAAACTATTCTCTATGCCTATAACCCCCTATTTATAGCCTCCGACCTGCCTACTAATGGGCCACTCCAAATCAGCCCATTATGGCTAGCTAAACATGAGTAGAAATTGGTAAACACTAAAACGACAATTTCTCCCAAACCAATGAACAAAATCTTTGATGTGACCACTCCACGAAATTGGAAACACCATTTCCTTTTCAATGAGACTGATGTCAACACTTGATTCAATCCCAATGAAAAGTTATGCCGTGTACAAGACTAATAGGGGAAAAATGGTCACAATTAAAATTGGTAAAAATTATGGACATGTCTCACATCCCCATAACCAACATATCAAAAAATGTGAATGATCCAACCCTCGGGGAAAAAAGTAAAAATATTTTATGATACTTTGATACGTAAAATGAGGGCTGTTACAGTGCTTATGGATTTTCGTGTTGATATATGTACATATATAAATACATATATATATATATATATGTATATGTGCATAAAAAGATTAATATATATTTGTTAGAATATCCTCTTCAGTTGTGTAAATTTGGTTATTCGCAACATCATTTTGCCTCAGAAGATGAGTTTACTCACTGACGAGTATTATTTTGATTAAGTGAATTGACACTAGTAGAATATCACACATAATATTAGAATTTGTTGGGGAAATTCAAAATTGTTTGATATATTATTTATGCACATATGGAACGCGTACTTTCGATATATAGCATGAATCTGTTTAATGAATGCTATGACACATGTTGACTCATGTTTGTATTTTTGTTTGAAATTGTTCTCAGCTTGTAAGTTCTCGCATATCTAGGAAAATTGTAGTGGGTTGAAATGATATATACTCAAATGATTATATGAATTTTGGGAATTAAAACAAAATTCTTATGTTTAATGAAAATTTAAATCTTTATTAAAACTTAAAACTTTTTATGATAAAATGCTAATTCAATTTGAAATAAGGATGGAATGATATGTCTAAAACACGAATCTACAAAAATATAAATTATATATATATTGGATTTTTGAAATATAATATAATTAGTCAAATTATGTATTTACGAGAAATAGAAAATGCATGATAGGAAAATTTTGAATATTGAATGGGTTTAAAATATCATGTAAATTTACATGAAGTTCAATTCAAATATTTGTTTATAACTCTATTATTACATGATTAAATAATGAAATCAGGTTAAGGGTTGTTGTAAATTTTATAAAGTTATGATGTAGTGGAAAATATAATTCGATTTTAAGCGAAACTTGACTTTCATGAACTAAACTAATTGAATTGTTAAGTAAACCAAGTCCAAACATGCGTAAAGCTCGTATTTTGAGAATTTATTTATGTTGACGGCAAAAAAGGTCGTAAGCACCTATGATTCCAATTGCTAGGAATTATTAATTTGGTCGTGTAGACAAGAGAGGAAAGCAGTAAACAACACGAGAGATTTATAGTGGTTCGGCCTTGAGAGGGGCCTGCGTCCACTTTGAAGGGTTGTTGGAATATTATTGATAATACAAGGTTGAGACTATCTCAGGACAACTCATTACATTTGTCTTTAAGCTATATGATGTCATAATTATCATATATTGCATATATTAGGAAAAAGACCCTTTTGCCCTTCTTCTTCCTCAAAGAGGAGATGCCATTAAAGGAGGTCTCTAGAGGTCCTAAGGTCACAAATTCCAACCCCTTTGAAGTGTGAGGCCAAGGGGTATTTCTAGGAGAGTGGTTAGGTAGGAGCAGGTAGAAATAAGGGACCATACCCAAAATTTCGCACCCGACTCCTGTGGATGCCGGAATTTCGCACATGGTCTTGGGGTGCAAATTTCGCACCTCCCGGGGTGCAAAATTCGTACCTCATGGGGATGCAAAATTCGTACCCCATGGGTGTGCGAAATTCGTGCCTCGTAGAATACGAATTTGGCACCCTGTCGGGCATGAAACTCGTAACCTTCAGGGGTACGAATTTCGTACCTTCTAGGGAGTGAAATTCGCACCCCAGGGTACGAATTTCGCACCCCGAGGGGTACGAATTTCGCACCCCGAGGGGTACGAAGTTCACATTATGAGAGGCGTGAAGGCCATGGGTATAGGTGTTTTGGTGGCGCAAGATTTGGGTTCGCGGCTCCGACTGCGAGGTCTCTGTTGGCGCGATCCCTCTTCAACCTGTTTCCTTTTCTCTTAGGCATCCCTCTCTGCTTTAGTTCCATGCGATGCGTTGAGTCGACCATGACTCATGTATTTATGGGAACCGGGCCAAAAATCTAGTTAACATTTGCCCCCCAAAGTACGTCTTATCTTGACATGATGTGATTTGCATTGGATGAGGTAGTAGTCGAGTTGTCGACCGGTCCTGTGAGTTAAAGGGAAACATATGTTAGTTATTGGGCTCGTGCGCTCTGGAATTAAGAGCGAACCATTATTGGGCGGCATCGTTCTCACGTTGCTAAGTATTCGTAGTGCATTGCCTTCGCGTATTTGCGGTGGTGGATATGCATACGCAGGGAGCACGCTTACAGGAGCGTGTGGTGTGATGTTTCGAACTCGGGGTACAAATTTTTTTTTTGTGGATACAAACTCTTGCATTCGGGGTGCAAAATTTCAAAACATGAGGGTTCGGAATTTCGAACCACAGAGGTTCGAAATTTTGAGATCATGAGGTTTGAAATTTTGAACCCTGGAGGTTCGAAATTTCAACACTTTGAGGTTTGAAATTCCAACGAAGGTTCGAAATTTCGACCAAGGTTCGAAATTTCGAACCCTGAAGGTTCGAAATTTCGAACCCGGAGGTTCGAGATTTTCAGGAATACCAAGGGGCTTCCGCTTTTTATTATAGATAGCCTCCCCCCTCATTTTTCCTCTTCCATTTTTTACCTACCTTGACCGCCATTGATTTAGAGCTTCGAAGCCCAGTGCCTTTATTTCGAAATAGACTTAGGTAATGTTTGGGGTCGAGACACGAGGAAGAAGGAGGTTGAAACGTCGTGGTTCGACGCGAGGGAGAGAGGCGGTGGCTTGAGCTGGGTCGGAAAGCTCGAACCCTGGGGGAACTTCGAAAGCTCGAATCCCTATGGGTTCGAATTTTCAAATTTCGAGAGTGTTTCGAAATTTCGACCCTCCACGGGTTCAATTCTTCGAACCTCAAGATGGTTCGAGTTTTTGAACCTCGAAAGGGTTCGAATTTTCGACCCATGTTGGGTTCGAATTTTCGAACCCTGAGAGTGGTTCGAATTTTCGACCCTCCACCGGCTCGATTCTTCGAACTTCGAGAGGGTTCGAATTTTCGAACCTCGAAAGGGTTCGAATTTTTGACCCATGCTGGGTTTGAATTTAAAAACCCCGAGAGTGGTTCAAAATTTCGACCCTCCACGGGTTCGATTTTTCGAACCTCGAGAGGGTCCGAGTTTTTGAGCCTCGAAAGGGTTCATATTTTCAACCCTTGCTAGGTTTAAAATTTTGAACCTGGGTGGTTCGGTTCCTTGGCCCTTGGTGGGTTCGAATTTTCGAGCTCCTAATGGGGTTTGAATTTTCGAACTAATAATCGGACTGGAGCCTTTTTAGCTTATTGCAGGATTCGGGTTCGCCGTTAGCCTAACTTCCTCGCGCCACGCCTTGGTGGGACGTTGTTTCTTTTGTCTAGGACTTCGATCCCCCAACTTCCCGTCTTAGCGACTGTATGACTGCATATATTCTGATTTTCTACATAGGATAGAGCATATATCTGAACTATGACAAAATTATTGGACCATTTAAATTTCCTCTGTACATCTTAATTTCGCGTGACACCACACACACATGTTAGGTTTCACCAACACGAGGGTACAGGTTATTCCACTGCGTTGTCTAATACTAGTGTGTTAAAGTTAGCTAGCGATGCAAACAAGATCAAAGACTAGAAAAACCCTGGAAGCCGAGGCTTCCATGTCGTCATCACATACATCTGATTCTAGTAATAGTGGTATCTTGGCTGGCAGCGAGCTTGAGACTACTAAAGGGTTCGTCCCTTCTCAAATGGCCAGTTCACCTGACGTGTCCGAACATGGAGGACAAACCAAGAGATTACATTCTCCGGTCATACACGAGGAGGTCGAGAATGTGGATATTATTAGTGGAGATGCACTAGCGGCTCCGGTAGCCCAGGATATGTTGCCCGACGTAGTTATCTTGGAAAATCCGACGGACTCAGTAAAGTCGAACATGGATGCTGCAACAGTTAGGAAAATGGCGCTGCGGTTCTATACACCAGTGAGTGATGTCCATGCACCACGAGAGGGTGGCAGGGCTCATGCACCGCTCGAGGGTCTGACTGCCTGGAACATGCAAGCTTGTTTGATGGATGCGTGTCCCCAGCCAATGATTTTATTTGGGAAATGCTATTCTATTTCCGCCTTGCACCTTCGCAAATGCATCCGAATGCATATTCTTCACTTTTAGGCACTTTCTTTATCGTGAATATTTGCACTTGGAACCTAGCTACTAGAGAGGAAATTCGGTATTTTTTCCATCCCAGGAGAACGGCTACCGGATCGCCCTCCCAATGGTTCTTGGAAGCATCTCTTACCACCAAATTTTTCGTCGAGAAGTGGCCCAGGCCGTCGGTGTTTAAAAAAGACTGGTTCTTTGTGCATTGCCCTCCTGGATTCGTATGGAAATGGATAGAAGGGAGTAAGTACTTTCAAACTTTGTTCCCTGCTATAAAGTTCTTTGATCCCGTGTCTGATCATTTGTCGTGTTTAGATACGGTAAGAAATCCGGAGGCACCCACCAGCGATGAGCACCAGCAACGCCTTAACGCTCTGGGAGCGATCCCCAAAGAGTCTCGCAAAGCTAATGTTGTGATGAGTCAGGAGCGTCTTCGATGCATTGGGCTGCTTCCGGATGATCGGGCTATAATTAGGTCCGCAGTTGTGAGCAGTGCACCTAAAGGAGAGGTGATGAAAGGTCCTGCAGCTCCTGGTTTGAAAAGAAAGTTGCCTTCTGCTGGGCCTAAGCCCAAAAAGTTGTCAAGGTCTAGGGAGATGTGTGTGAAGACGAGGCTAGTGGCATGGAGATAGTTACCCAGGATGAGGGTTCGTCTAGCTAGATAGCTCTTGCTACGAAGGAGTTAATTCCTTTGAGCAGATCACAATCTGGTTTGTTGAGAGAACACTTAGGAAATACACTCATGCACATTGCATAGCCTTTAGGCTCATCTGAGTGTGTGACTCGTCTGACTTTTATTCATTCCTTGGATAGGTGACATAGCCAGAAGGCGCGGAGGCCGAGGTTATGGACATGGAGGTTGCCCACGCCCTAGGAATCCTTTCTTTGAGGGCTTTAGAAGGGTTTAGCTTGTACGATACTCCACCCTCACCGAATCTCGACAGTGAACACCAAGGTGGGGATCAATGTCGACGATCTCCGACTCCTCTTCCTCCCCCTCCTCCATTTCAGGTGTCCGAGGGAGATTCTCGACTTAACTTAGGGTTCCCAGTGTCCACCTTTGACAGCTCTTTTACCTACAACGCTGTTGGTTCCCGCTCCAACTATTAAAGGGAGGAAGCCGCAACTTGGCCAACCAAGACTGGAGTGGATGACCGCAATCGGGAGACAAGACCTTGTAGAGGCCGAGAGGCGAGAGCGCTCAATGGAGGAAAAGAAAGCATTACTGAAGAGAAATTTTCCTCAACATTATTTTGATGAAATAAATTCCTCCCTGATCTCCATCCGTCCTCTGTCAGGGAGTCCAGGAATGTCTGCATGCGTGTGAGTGTTGAATACCATCAAGCCGACAAACTTCTGAGGTACTCCTGGCAACTCTCAGAGTTGATTAGGAAGAAAAACCTGGAGCTCATTAACACGGGATCGGTCGTTAACGCCGAATGGGTCACCGTCGGCAATCTAAACACTGAAATAGGTGAGTTTGCTATTGGTATTGTGTGCGCACTGTTTCCCTTTCCTGTGGCCTTGAATAATAACTTGCCGGTTTCGTCATTGCAGCGGAGATAAATCATGGGTACGAGGAACTCAAGAGGGAGGTTGATCATTCCCGCTCTTCTTTTGCGGAGACTGTAGCTGATCTAACCACCGAGAACACAAACCTAAAGAAGTAAAAGGTCGAGGTGGATAAATTTCGTGCCGATCTATAAAGGGATAATGCAAGAGTCCCTCAGCTCCAGAACGACAATAATGCTTTGAGAGCGGAGAATAACAGCTTGAAGAAGCAGCTCGAGGAAATGAGGAAGGTGAAGAAAGATGCGGAGGCCAGTAATCGGGATGTGCTGATCACGGTCGATGGTTTGAAAGACGAACACCTGAGGGAGGTGGAGCAACCGCAGGAGCAGTCGGAGGACACGTAATTCTGGGTAGAATCATCCATGGTGGAAGATATCAAAAATATGTATGTTAAGGTTTTGAGATTCCGTGGACTCTCGTGGGTTGACAGTTATTCCCATGAGCAAGCTCGAACCTGGGAGAGGTTGGTACCCTACGAAGATTATTTATATCAAGAGGATGTTGGGTCCTTGGATGAACGACAACTCATGGTAGATTCTGACCATCGAAGAGCATGAGAAGCTAGAGAAGGGGAAAAAGCTCCTGCTTGAGGGTGTTGAGGGGGAAAGGCTGGCCAGGTTTGCTGCTGAAAAGGGGATATCTGCCATGACTAAGAGTGTGGTGGTGGCGGAGACATTTGTAGAGGGAATCTCTTACTGGCCATTGGCCCCTGGATCTGCTATGGCGATCAAACCTTCTTCCTTGGATCGGGTTTCAACTAAGTATGACCCCGATCATCTGGAGCAAGGAGAGAGCGGATTCACTTTACCTGCCACGACGAGCACCCTTCCCTTCCTTTCCACACCATCCATGATTGGAGGTAAATTTCATTTACAGTGTATTCCTGAGGATGACGTGATTACCGAATTTGCAGAATAAAATGTTGTGTTTTTACTGTGTAGCAATTCCTGGATTGACCGTGATATCGGGCCCTTCCCCCGTAATCCCACAAACGACTGAACCTGGGCCAGAACCCGTGGGAGTGCAATTTGGAGAAGGCGGCGATCAGCTGGACACCTACTCGGATGTAAGGATTACTCCCAGCCGTTATGAAATCCTTATCTACGAAGGACAGGTGGTTGACGGACAAAGTACTGCTGCCAGAGGCCCGGTGGAGGCTGATGTGCCTTTGATGCATGACCTGGCACAAAATTTGAAGGGTTGGATTGTGGCCAAGTGTGAAGAGGTGGAGGAAAAGTAGAGGCAGGACGAGGCTGCCAGACATGAGGTCCTAATGAAGACCAGACATGATGCCGAGGCGAGAACCGTTTAGACAGTTGAGCAGAGAAAGGCTGATGAGGAGGCAGAGAGGAAGAGGGCTGCTAACGAGGCCCAAAAGAAACAGAAAGATGATGAAGCCCAGCCGAGGGCCATCGAAATTTTTTATAAACCCAAGGCTAATGATGTCACAACGCATAAGTCCCATAAGCTCGCTGAGCAACGGGCTGCTAGAGAGGCCATGGAGAAGGCTGAGCGATAAGGAAAGGCGATCCCGAAGAAGAGTGACGTTGTGGTATCCCTTGCTGTCGGGAGTGCTCCCATGCCTACGCTACCTGCCATCCTTGCTGATATCACTGAGATCTCTAGTGCTGATGGGGAGGATGAGAGACGCCTCTCGATTTCTCATGAATTAACTACTTCTCAGAAGGGCCGAGGAGGCAGGAGCGGGTCAGGAAGGAAGATGTCTAGCGTGAAGGATGAACCGTCGAGTGCCGAATCTACAAAGAAAGAGCGCAAACATAAGAAGAAAAGACATGATTAGTGTTAGCAACTTAAGTAGAAGTTACCATTTATTTTGGTAATGTAGGCCAATTGTTTACGTGAGTATGACCCTCGCTTTTGGTTTTCAAGACATGGTGTGGTTTTCATGTACACCCTGTCATTAGAAAATAAGATGTTAGACATGTAGTTTGTTTTGATGTATATGTGTAAAAATGAAATATGAATTAGCAAAGATCAATACTTATGTCGAGTGTTCGGATGTTCTTCTCACGTTTTCCTACGTCACGTACTTGCATAAGCGTACTTATCGTTACACTTAACAAAAAAGTGATCGGGGGCCGTTCTCTGGGTCGATTATTCTAGAGGGATGTTATTGAGCGCAGGCTTCTAGCAAGTTTCTCTCAGCTCAGGAACCCGTAGTTTGCGAAGTCGTGCTGAGCGCTTACCGTTTTCGGTTGTCCGGGGTTAATCCCAAGTGTAGAGAAGGCGCATGATATCACGAATTGCGGTCCATCCTGTGTGTGGATCTCCCATCGTTCATCGAGTTGTGGCGAGCCACAGACGTCGCTTATTCGCCAGAGAAGAGAAGCCTGGATCATCAGCCCGTAGGGTCCGATCATGGCCATAGGCTACTCCTTACCCTTGAGAGCTTCGGGGAAAAAACGATGTAAGGTCGGTCTCGGTGCTATGCCAAAATTCGACCAGCACCCGTGTCCAGGGGAGAAATTTACATCATTCCAGGATGGCTGTTGGATGGCTCCAAGTCGCTTGGGACTAGGAAGCATAATGATTTATCCTCGGTCTCGGCACGGGGGAGAGGTTCGAGTTCGTGGTTATTTATACTCGATCGCGCCGCAGACCAGCGACTCGAGTGGCGTTGCTGGCTCCCATGCTCGAGGTGCCGGTTGTAGGCAGTGTAGTTTGGTCTCGAGGCTGGATTGAGGTTCGGATGGCGGTCCCAGCTCCCGTGCTTTTAGGCTGATACGGCGATCGGCTGTTCACACACAAGCTGGTTGTCAGGATTAATCAAATGTGTCATGCACGGAGTAAACACAAAAAAGAGATAGGAAGCTGAAGATCATTTCCACTAATAACTTTGATAGTAATAGCCTTTACAATGCCTTCAATAGCTAGAAAACAAAATATCGTTGGAAAGCATAAACAACTGTGTACTAAGTTATGTAAAGTAGTGACAGAGATGTTCACTGTTCCATGCCCTTAGGAATTCGGCTCCGTCCACGGTTGCGAGTTTGAAAGTTCCATCGCTGAGCCTTCGTTGTATGGAGTACGTGCCTTCCCAACGAGGAGCAAGACCTGCTGGCGGAGGGAACACCCATTTTAAGACAAGGTCGCCGATGTTGAGGTCCTTGCAGTGGACCCTGGAATTGAAGTATCGGACGACTCATTGTTGTTGGGCGGCATCTCGGAGATCGGCTTCGTTCCTTTTTTCCTCAAGCAAGTCGAGTGACCCCAAAAGTAAGTCTTGGTTCACCTTTGGGTCGAAATAGGTTACCTGATGAGATGGGAGCTTGAGCTCAATGGGAATGACGGCTTAGGATCCGTAGGCAATGGCCAAAGGAGTGTGTCTGGTTGCTGTTTTATGGGTGGTTCGGTGGGCCTATTGGCCTAGAGGAAGCCCATCCGCCCACATGCCCCCAGCCTAGACGCTTCTTGATGATGGATTTGATAACCTTTTTAACCGCCTCAACTTGCTCATTGGCTTGGGGTGAGCCACCACCGAGAATCTTTTTTTCATGCTGTGCTGCTGACAGAAAGCTTTGAATTCGACGCTCTCGAACTAAGTGCCATTGTAGAAAATGATAGCTTGAGGACCCCATATCGGGTAATGATGTTGCGGACAACGAAGTTGATCATCTTCTTGGTGGTGATTGTGGCGAGGGCTTTGGCCTCTGCCTATTTGGTAAAATAATCAACGCGACGACATCATACCGTGCCCCACCTTTGGCCATTGGAAGAGTTCCAATCATGTTGATTCCCCACATAGCGAATGGCTATGTGCTGATCATTTGTGTCAATTCTGTAAGCGAGGCAACTCGGGATCTTTGAGAACGTTGGCACTTGTCGCACTTGCGAGTATAGTCTGTGGCATCTCGGTTGAGCATGGGCCAATAATACTCGTGTCTAAGTATTGTTCTTACCAAGGTTTGCCCTCCAGTATGGTCGCCACACTCGCCTTCGTGTACATTATCAAGCACTCTGATGGCGTAACTATGGGCTACGCATATGAGCAATGGGACTGTGAAACCTCTGCGGTAGAGCACCCCATCCATAAGAAGGTAGCGAGCCGATTAGGGAGTGAGCGCTCGTTTTTCCTTGTAGTGCCCCGAGAGGGCCCGTGTTGTAGGTAATTCTTGATTAGTGTCATCCAAGAATAAGGTTCGGGTTCGACATTCATGGCCGTCCAAGTTTGTGTTTGCTTAATACTTTGGGAGTTGAGCACTTCGACTAGGACAAACCCCAAAAGTGGCGAATCTTCGGAGCTTGCTAGTATGGATAATGAATTTGCTTTCTTGTTTTGCTCTCGAGGAATGTGCGTGATGACAAAGTGGTCAAAGTAGGTGAGTAGTTCCTGAACCTGGGTTAAGTACAGGGCGAGTCGTTCCCCATTAGCTTGATATTCTCCTTGCACCCAGCGCACGATGAGTCGTGAATCAGAGAAAATTTGAATTATCTTTAGTCTGAGCTCGATCGCGATTCTAAGCCCAACCGTCAAGGCCTCATATTCCGCGTCATTGTTGGTAGCAGGAAAATTTAATTTTAGTGCGTGGCAAATTGGGCGTTCTTTAGGGGTGACGAATACGATTCCAGCCCTGGAGCATTTTCTATTGGAGGAGCCATCCACGAACAATTTCCATTGAGTGTTGGGAGCTTCAGTGCTCTCCATAGGAGTTTCCTTGGGAGTCATGAATTCTACTATGAAATCGGCGAGGGCTTGTCCGAGGATGGCCCTACGGGGGATGAACGTTATCTCAAATTGGCTTTGCTCCACACTCCACTTTAACAGCTGCCCAAATGCCTCGGGTCGCTGTAGGACCAGTCGTAGTGGTTGGTCGGTGAAAACCTTTATGGGATGAGACTGGAAGTATGGTCGAAGCTTCCGAGAAGAAATCAATAAGAAGAATGCCATCTTTTCCAGCCTCGGGTAATTCTTTTGTACCCACGTCAATCATTTGCTTATGTAGTAGACTGGTCGTTGGACACGGTTCTCGATGTGCACCAATGCTAAGCTGATTGCCTGCATGGAAACAACAAAATAAACATATAAGTCTTCATGGTCTATGGGCTTAGATATGACGGGTGATCGCCCTAAGTGATCTAGAAGGTCCTTGAATGAGGAAACGCATTTTGACGTCCACTCAAAATTGCATTTCCCCTTTCGAAGTAAATCAAAGAAAGGAATGCACTTGTCGAGGTCCTTAGAGATGAACCAAATTAGAGTAGTGACCTTTCCATTTAAACTTTGGAAATCTTTGATGTTTTTGGGGATTTGGATGTCCCGAATAGCTTGAATTTTTCTAGATTAGCTTAGCTTGAATTTTTCTAGATTATCTTCGATTCCCTGGGAGTTTACAATGAAACCTTAGAATTTTCCTGAAGCGACACAGAAGGAGCACTTCAGGGGATTGTGCTTCATGTCATACCGGCGAAGGATATCAAACATTTCAGAGAGGTCATGGATGTGGTCGCTGGACAATTTTGATTTGACTAACATGTCATCCACATATACCTCCATGGATTTTTCCAATTTGGTTTTTAAAGAGTAGATTAACCATTCGCTGATAAGTGGCACCATCGTTCTTGAGGCCAAAAGGCATGACGCGATAGTTGTAAAGTTTAAGGTCGGTTACGAAAGAGGTATGATCCTAGTCGAAAGATTCATCGGGATCTGATTGTAGCCTGAATAGGCGTCCATGAAAGATAGTAGCTGGTATCTAGCGGTTGATTCAACAAGTCGGTTGATCTTCCGGAGTAGTAAATTGTCCTTGGGACACGCCTTGTTTAATTCGGAGAAGTCGACAAACGTCCACCATTTACCATGGGCTTTTTTGACCATAACCATATTAGAGACCCATTTGAGGTAGTCGGCTTCGCGGATGAAGTTGTTGTTGAGTAGGCGGTCTACCTCTTCCTCGAGTGATTTGGACCTCTCGGGTCCCAAGAAGCGGCATTTCTGCTTGACTGGAGGTATTGTAGGATCTATACTTAGAAAATGACAAGCAACCGCAAGATTAATGCCTCTCATGTCGGAGTGAGTCCATGTGAACACGTCTAAGTGAGCCTTCAAGAAATCCATAAGACCCTCTTTGATTGCTGGATGGAGGTGTGATCCTGTCTTTAACACCCTTGATTAATAGTCGGGATTGACTGGAACATCCACTGTGGGTTCAACCGAAGTATCCCTCTCGTATTTGGGCTCTTCATCCTTCCGTGGGTCGAGGTCATCGAAAAAACGTCAATGGCACCTGAGCCAAGGCGTAGACGCTGCTGATTGTTATGCGGAAACAGTCTTGGCGCAAGAAGGCGCTGGCATGGCTTTGCCCTTGTCCTTATTGCATGCACTCTTCCATTCAATTGCGTAACATTCTCTGGCATTTCCTTGGTTGTTTCTAACTGTTCCAATCCCGTTTTCTGTTGGGAATTTCATTAGGAGGGATCATGGTGACATGCAGACCTGAAATTCTGTGAGAAAAGGACGTTCGTAGAAGACGTTATATGGGGAGATGATGTCAATAACCACGAAGGTGAGGTTCCGGAGTCTGCTTCGGTTCCCAGTGCCGAGTTCGAAGGGTAGGTCAATGATTCCTACCGGACAACTGGAAGCCCCGTTGAATCCGTGGATCATGGCATGACATGGTTTGAGATCCTTTACTTCTAATTTCATTTGATCATAAGTAGCTTTGAAAATGATGTTGACCGAGCTTCCTGAGTCAACCAATATTTTTCGGAAGGATGCGGCCCCAATTTGGGCCGTGATAACCAGAGTATTGGTGGTCGGGATTTCAATTCCCATAGAATCTCTTTTGTGGAAAACAATGTCGGCCCGCATAGTTTTTTGGAGCTTGGCTGGGACGGATTCATTGGGAGTGAGGCAAGCTTCATAAGTAGTGTGCTTTATGGAGCTAACATATTCTTCCATTTTCCGGAAACTGTCGTGTGTGGGGTAAGGTCTGCCACATATAGTGTTGATCATGATCCCTCGCCTCGGATTAGATAGACCTGGATCTGTCTTGGAGGCCTCTTGAGTTGCTAGCGCCGGAGGTTTTGAATTTGTTTCAGGAAGAAAGGGTTCTTGGATGTATTGCTCAAGCCGTTTTCCGCGGATGAGCTTCTCAATTGCATCCCTGAGCTGGAGGCATTCATTGGTGTTATGCCCATATACATCGTGGTATCGACAGTACCTTCCAGTATTTTTCTCGAGGTCGGTTGATTCCCTGGTGCGCGGCTTCTTGTATGGAAAACTTTTGCATGTCTCCAAGTAAATTGTTTCTAGGTCCTCATTCAGGAGGGTACACATCTCGTAGGCTCAGTAAGGGCCAGGTTTCCTTGGTTCGGTCGGGGCTGACCGTTATTCCAGCCACCTTGTCTACCGTTAATCGGTCTTTGCCTAGAGAGACCCGCCCCCTTGTTCTGATCGGAGCGCTCTCCCACTTGTCTTCCTCTGAGGTGGTTATTTGTAGTGTCCTCTTGAGAGTCATTGGGGTGACTGGTATCGGAGAGCTGGTGCAAGGGTCCGAATCCTCGACCTCGGCGAGTGCGATGTTAAAGATGGAGAGGTAGCTTTTGAGCAACTCAGCAGACCCTAGGTATAGGTTGGACAGGGTGAGGGCGTTCTTTGGAATCAGAATATGCACCCTGATTTGCTTGACCAACTCTATCGCTAACTGGCAAAAGTTGTTGATGGAATTAAGTTGGAGATGAGAGAACCATAACAGAGCAGTTCCTGATAAGAAGACTGGGAAGCACTTGCATTTGACCGGATCGTTGCCCCAGCTCGAGTCCATTTTACATTCATATCGTTTTAAGAAGGCACAAGGACCAGTGGTGCCATCGTAAAGCGGCATCTGCGGCATGTTGAAGCATCGCGGCCACTCAGCTTCCTTTACCCTTCTTGTGAAGGGGTTACGCTTAGTGTGCACTTCCCATGAATCGTGCACATTCCCTCAAATTTCCCTCATGATTCTTTGGACCATGTCGGGAAGATAAGTAGGATGGGGTTCTCCATCGGGACCCATAAGTTTTGGTGAGTTTCCGGAGTTCTGTTGTGAGGGCGTCTTCTATGTTGGATGTCTGGGTCTTCTTCTTCCATGTCCTCAACATCTATAATCGGATCCTGGTGTGGATGATTAGGCGGAGCGGGTTGATGCGAATCCTGTTCTGGAAGAGTGGGGGCCGTTGAAATAGTAGGTCCATCATCCCGATGGGCGACCGTTGGGTTTTGTTGAGGAAGGGGTTGGCTGGTCGGACCTGGTCCGTCATTGATGATCAAGCGAGTGGGATCTTGATATTGTGCCCCTTCGCTATATGTGACTGTAGTTCGGTCACCGTTGCCATTGGCGTATCCATTGCCGTTGCCGTTGTCAGGGGCGTTAGTGCGGACGACGACGGTGTTGATGAGACTAAACCTACTACATTGGTGCCGGCCCTTCGACTCGGATGAGGAAGTTTTCGAGGCAGCTGGTCGAGCGTTGTTCCGAGCTAGCTTAAATCGAGCGACAATGTGCTGACTTTCTTGAAGTTGTCGCATAAGGTCGATGTTATTCTTTAACGCTTGATTAAGATTGGCAGCTGTGTTCTCATATTTTTCATTAATCACGCGAATTTGAGCTTGTGACGCGGGAGCTTCGGGGTCCACAGTAGGAGGGACATTTTCATTTGTGGCCGGAATATCCGCCTGCTGAGGCTGTTGAGATGTTCTAGCTTCGGCTGCGATTGAAGAGCCATCCATTGCATTCTTTGGTTGCTTTACCATCGCAAGCGGACTCGACAGTAGGCTTAGCAAAGGAACGTAAAGCTCATCGAAGTTTAGGTGACAAGGTGCAACAAAGGCGCAAACACGAGTTCAGTTCTCAATGAAAGCACCAAGCGTTGATGGCAAAAATATCGTTAACACCCAATATTCCAATTACTAGGAGGTATTAATTTGGTTGTGCAAACAAGAGCAGAAAGCAGTAAATAACACGACTGATTTATAGTGGTTCAGCCTCGAGAGGGGCCTACATCCACTTTGAAGGGTTGTTGGAATATTGTTGATAACATAAGGTTACAAGGTTGAGAATATCTCATAACATCTCATGACATTTTTCTTTAAGCTATATGATGTCGTAATTATCATATGTTGCATATATTAGGAAAAAGACACGTTTTCCCTTCTTCTTCCTCAAAGAGGAAATGCCATTAAAGGATCTCTATAGAGGTCCTAAGGTCACAAATTCTAACCCCTTTGAAGTGTGAGGCTAAGGGGTATTTATAAGATATTGGTTAGGTAGAAGTAGGAGAAATAAGGGACCACACCCAGAATTTCGCACCCGACCCCTGCGCATGCTAGAATTTCCACCCTGCCTTGGTGTGCGAATTTCGCACCTCGCGGGGTGCGAAATTTGTACCCCATGGTGGTGCAAAATTCGTACCCCGCAGGATACGAATTTCGCACCCTGTCGGGCGCGAAACTCGTAATCGTACCTCCTGGGGTGCGAAATTTGCACCCCAAGGTACGAATTTCTCACCCTGCTAGGTGCAAATTTCGCACCCCGAGGGGTATGAAGTTCACATTATGAGAGGCGCAAATGCCATGGGTATGGGTGTTTTGGTGGCTCGAGATTTAGGTTCGCGGCTTGGACTGCGAGGTCTCTGTTAGCGCGATCTCTCTTCAACCTATTTCCTTCGCTCCAAGGCGTCCTTCTCCACTTTAGTTCCGTGCATTGAGTCGAGCGTGGCTCATGTACTTTTGGGAACCAAACCAAAAAGTCGGTTAACAATTTAAGCGGTAAAATGATGGAATTTATTAAATCGAAAAATTTATTTAAAGATATGATATTTGAAAATATATAGATTTTTTAAAATATAAAACTTAATGATTGCATCTCCTTGGAACAAGTGAGTTTAACTATTTTAGTTAAACTAACTTCAAGATTTGTTAATGTAAATAGCTAAACTTAAATCAAAAGTTAAATTGCAAAATAATCAAGTTAGGTTAACTTGGTCATGAGGGTATGAAACTTTGAAACCTAATGGCGCAATTTACTAATGAATGGGAATACGAATTTGAAATAAAAATTAAGTAAATTTTAGAAATACAAATATATGGTTTGCATTTATTCATTTTTTTTAGCTATGTTAGATTTCTAATATTTATACCAAGTTATTTTATTCAAACTAATCTTTGCATTATAATTGCTCCTATGGTTATTTCATAATATTTAGTTTTAAAGTATTAAACTTTATAACTATTTTAATAAAACTATTTCCATAAAACTATTTGAATAAAACTATTTTCTATTAATTTAAAGTAAATAAAAATCGTTTTAAATTCTACTAGTTTTAAATTTATTCTATTATTTTAAACAAGCATAGTTCCAATCCGAGCTATTAAGTCCAAAGTGAGAAAGTTTAGATTTATATGATACTTGTGATACGTAATCCAAAACTCGGACATGTATTCAAAAGGAAATATTTGATAATACAAGATGAAAATCCAAAAATAGAATCCATTACCGAATGGTTTGAAATAATGAGTGTGAATTAAATTGTTGAAGTTTTGAACCTATTAGGATAAGTCGAACTCCGTTGAGGATATGACAATGAGACTTAATGAAAAATGTGATATGAATTTATTAAGTGAGTGTTGTGAACCAAATATAGGTTGAGTATCATAATGAATTGTTTTAAATAAAGTAGGACATGAAATTTCCATGGATTGTAATAGATGAAACCCAGTATCCTTTTGTTATTGTGCATTTCTATGAACTTGTTACTCGAGTTGATTTACCTGTCTGAGAATAATAGTCCGGATTCGAGTGTACTATTTCTTTTGACTTTATGCTCGAGCCAGACCAAGTATTACAGCTTGAGCTGGACTTTTTGAAGCTGCGGATTCATGAAGACCTTGTCCATCTCCTTTGTTTCAGTCACTTATACAAGAACTAATGAAATCAATATATTAATCTTTCGTTGTATCAATTTTGGAACTTGGATAAATTATATTATTTATTCTGTTGTGAGATATTGTATTTATCCTATGTCTATGATTCTGTGATTTGATTCTAATAAACCCCATAAGCAATAACAATCTGTTGTTTTGAACATTTTAAATTGGTTTAATTATCAACTTGAAGTAGTCGAAAAGTAGGTCGTTACAGATCCCTTACCTAGAGAAGTTGCAATTTCGTACTTAATCAATTCCAGATCAATATTCAAAAAGATCCTCTCTTGGTTTCATTTTCAATACCAGTGCATGTTTTATTAGCCACCCAATCATCTCTTCTGACTTTCTGCCTTGATGTTCGAAAAATTAATTTAACAAAATCTAACTTGTATGTGCTTTGCAAAAAGATAGGTTAACCCTCCTCACCTCACCCTGCCCCTCCCCTCTCCCAAAGAATGCCTTGCAGATAGAAGGTGTGATTCCATAATCCTATTCCAAATCCATCAATAGCTGAATATTCGAGCTTTGATCTTTCTAGATCATGAGTTAAATCCTACGACTTCTCTAAGTCAGTAGGCATTTCCTATTTTCTCTATAGGTTGTTGTCAAACTCTTCGATCTCATTGGATCATTAACCGCGTTCATAGCCTCTCCAAGCCGATCCATGGTTTCTTTGGACCATATCTGATTTTGAGGTCTCCCGGACTAATAACTAAGTTCATGACCTCTTTGAGATGATCCACGTTCCCTCTAGAACTTTTCCAAGCATAACTCATACTTTAATGACAAATAGGTCGATTTTATCATTCTCCAACGAAGCGGCTTCCTCCTTGTTATCTTATCTCATTGCTATGGCAGGACTAAATGTGATGTTCATGTCCTTCCTGACCCAATAATAGTCTCTTCAGACTCTTGCCTAGTACAATCCATACTTAATGATGAAAATGTCAATCATGTCGCTCTTCTGCGAAGCGATTGACTCCTTCTCCAGCCTCGGCTCTCTGGCCAAGGGCTTTTTCTTGATGTGATTATTTTTTGACCTCAACCTTTCACTTAAGCAATTTTTCCAAGGGACAAAAGTCAATTTTATTGTTTGATAGTGAAGCGATTTGTGTTAATTCTCTGTCCACGAGCTACGCTCAAGGGCATAATCCATGGTGCATGAGTGCATCCAGCCCCTCTCTACTGAAAGAAACTCATTTTAATTCTTCAGTCTTGACTGTCCGGTCGAGAACTTGTTTTGATTCATGATGCATGAGTCCGTCGAGTCGCTCTCAGATGAAAGAGATTTGCAAATGTTTGTTCATCGCTACGCCAATTAATGGATGATGATTTTGCTTGCTCATCTCGACTAGGGACTCTCAGGTCGAGGGGCTCATAACTTGTTTCTTCATCTCTTAGTGTGGATTTATATATATCATTATCCATTGTTTGAGTCATTTAATGTCAAAAAATCAAAAAAGCTAAGTAGTGTCTCTCCAGACACGACTGTTTATCGGCATCTGAGAGCTAATCTCGTACATATATATATAAGTTACTTAGCCATTTTATTATGGGTATATTGTTGCTTATTATGTATATGTCACCCCGATTAGCTGAGATGATTTGTTCCTATGACTTTAGCCCACTTTGATTTGATGCGGATGATTGTTGTTTATGCTTCGTCCTTGCGATTCTTTCCCCAATATACTTTAAGAGTTGGTCATTATGCACATGCTTATCCACCAATTCTATTAAGGGACGACAATCATCAGTTTTATATCCGTCCAGTTTGTAGAATAAGCAGTAATTTCTTGAGGTTCTTTCTCATTTTGTACCGAACCAGCCTTCGATACATTAGGTGCTCCTAAGTATCCATATGTATTATTTTTAGCGACTCATTCAAATCAGTGTATGAAGAGCACTTTGGTTCACCCCATTGCTTCTTTTGTCCATCATATCCACCATCGACTTTTTCTTTTTGCATTTAGTTTTAAATAATCCTTTGTTAAATTATCCTCCACCCTTAATAACATCATCTTTCTCACTATCTTCCATAGCTTCCTCCTATCGCTACAAGAATCCATCGCCAAATGCAAAAACTCATGCAAAAAGTATTTGTTGGAGCAATAAAAATCTCAACAAATAACTTGATTGCGTATGGTGGCCATAGAGGCATTTCTACAAACATTAGAGTACAAGCTTTTGCCACCACCACCTGCGGTGATCCAATTTCGGTGACGACCAATCAGAAAAGGAAGACGAGGAACATGGAAAGGGGAGTGGCATGGCGATCATTCCAAGTCTTAGTGATAGGTGATCTATCTGTGCACGTGCACACATGTACGCATGTGTAAATTGGAAGGAAGAAGCAGGGTTATATAATGGGCTTTCTTGTATGCGTGGCAGGTGGTGACATTTTGATTTGTTAACCTAAGTGATCGGGTATGTAAATCTGGGATAAGAACAACATATAACAGTGTGAAAAACTCATGTATTCTATTCAATCTGTTCTCTGCTATTATTCTCTTCTACTTTCTTTCTTTTCTTCTATTTACTCTCCATATCATTCAATTCTTATTTCTAACTGCTTCCACCTCCTTCTTTCAACCTCTTGTGCTATCTCCATTCTTTAATTTTCCTTCTATTACAACTATTAATTCCACTGTTATACTGGTTTTTTCTGACCACATGAACACTCAATCAAAAATGAAAGGAAAGGGGACTAAAAAATGGTATCGGAGCACGATACACAAGATACGCGTCAAAGTGATTCTAATGGTGAAGACGATCACTTAGCCAGCTTGTTGAATGAGGGTGATCCTGAGCAAATTAGGAAAGATTGCATGTACTTAAAACACTCTATAGCCATTAGAGACCTCCAAGAAACTACTCAAGAACTGGGTACAAAGGTAGATAGCATCTATGAAGCCATCAAAGGGTTAACAAAGGAATTCAAAGAACTCAAATAATAACCAAAGAAAATTTACATACCTCATGCAAAAAGAAACAGCATTAGACAACAAATCAAAACATCCCCAAATGAAAACCTAACCCATCAGTCAAGGGCCACTCAAGCTTCACCAATAGATTTATTAAGACACTCGGCTAGAATTCTTTCTAGTGCTCAAGGTCAGGGGATTACTAATACTTAGGATATCAATCAACTGAGGCTAATGCAAAAACCTATTATCAAATTGGAATTTTCTACCTATAACGGAGAAGGAAATGTTGTTGAGTGGATCGATCAAGTAAATCACCTGTATCATTATCATAACACAGCTGAGTTGGAATGGGTTCTGACCTATTCATTTCACTTGAAAGGAGAAGCTCACTTATGGTATGGTTGGTTGGAAAAGAAGGCGAATTTTTATGAACAGTGGGTTATGTTCAAGGAAGAATGTTAATTAAATTTTCCAGGGAGGACTTGCAACGACTATATTGAGGAATCTCTAATTTGAAACACACTACTTTTGTACGCATCTACCTCACAAGGTTCGAGGAACTACAAGGGGAACGCAAAGCCCTATCTGACCGACTCTTATTAGAAAAATTCATTT
The DNA here is from genome assembly GCA_030737875.1 of Allium sativum. Lineage (NCBI taxonomy): Eukaryota > Viridiplantae > Streptophyta > Magnoliopsida > Asparagales > Amaryllidaceae > Allium > Allium sativum. Next base: position 10,955,187 of record CM060912.1, read on the forward strand.
ATAGGCTCAAGGAAGATATTAAATTTTATGTGTTGGCTCTTCACCCTATAGATTTCAGAGAGGCAGTGAATCTTGCAAAAGTTTTCGAATGCAAGAAGGCTTATAAGAAGAAGACTAAGGTACACTTCTCTTCAAAAAAATAATTTCCAAAGTGCACCCAACAAGGCTAACACCTTAGGCAAGGGCACAAAGGAAATAAATGCCAAAAATAAAGGGACTAACCCCTCAAGAAATCATCTAAATGAGAAGGAAAAATCTTTATTATGAGTGTATATAAAGGTGGCACCCAAGTCACGTATGCAAAAATAAACAGGTTTATGTTATTGAGAGAATTATGATGCTGTAGAATGAAAATGATGTGGAACCAGTGGATAATACATTAGTAGAATATGAAGAACCAATGGGTGATATAGCTATACAGTCCGTGACTAACACAATTCAACAAAACAGTGAAGAGCCTTATGCCATCACCCTTAATGCCATGTCCATTATTCCAACCCTACACACTATTAGAGTACAGGAGAAAATAAAAGGAAAAAAACATACTCGTGCTCATTGATTCAAGGTCCACACGCATTTTCATTGATACAGACTTGGCTAAGAAACTATAGTTAGAGGTACAAGATTACCTAAGTTATTTAGTATAAGGGGCCAGTGGAAATAAAATACAAGGAACAAGCATCCGTAATGGGTCATTTTCAATTGTTAGGGAAGTGTCATGCCTACTGACCTACTATTAATACCTCTTGAAGTTGTCAAGTGGTTCTTGGTGCAAAATTGATGAAGGAGCTAAGAGATGTATCCTCTAATTTTGCAAAATTACAAATTTAATTTAATTTCTGTGGTCAATATTATGTCTCATAGGGAATACAGGGTGATAGCAAGATAGTTCGGGAATAGGACGTTACAAAGGAGGGTGCATAAGGATAACTATCCCTTATAATCTACTATAAAGAATTGCAGACTCTAAGCACTCCTACTACGCCACTTCACCCTGAAGTTCAATCCATATGACAACATTACCCCTATGTCACTACTACTAACCCAACTTTACCAGCTCCAACAAATTTCGACTATAAAATACCCCTCATTCCTAATGCCAAATTTGTGTGCCTCAAGCCGTATAGATATTCACATTATATCATAAACGAATTAGAGAAAATTATCAAAGAAATGTTGGACATAGTTTATTAAGTTGAGGCCAATGAGTACTCCTCTCTAGTAGTTATGATGAGGAAAAAAGAAGGGGCATGGAGAACGTGTATTGACTATAGATCACCCAATAGTCAAACTATGAATGATAAGTTTCCCATGCCCTTAATTTATGACTTGCTTAATGAATTACATGGTTCTAAGTATTTCACTAAACTCGATTTAAAGTCTGGGTTATCATCAATTAGAATGCATGTAAATGATGTACATAAAACAACATTTGGGACACATGAAGGGCACTATGAATTTATTGTAATGCATTTTGGGCTTTTGAAAGCTCCTTCAACTGTTCAAGCTTTAATGAATCATACTTTTAAACCATACTTAAGTAAGTTCATCCTTGGTTTTTTTGATGATCTCCTAATCTATAGATGTAACACCCCGTGATTTTGAATATTAAAATTAACAAATTAAAGAATATTAATTTCAAATGTGAGAATTAAGGGAAATGGGTTGCGCCATTGCGTTCATCTCAGAATTCTGCTTGTGATAGAGTCCAAATTTGTGTGAATTGGACTTCATATGAAGAAGTTATGACCCTCAAAACTTTCAGAAATTTAAATAAAAACAATTCAGAAAATTAAATACAAAGGCAGGTCGACCAGGGGGTCGACCTACCCCAGGCCAGGTCGACCTCCCTATATACAGGTCGACCTAGGAGTTGACCTGGGTGTCGAACTCCCCCTCGAGTCAGATCTGGAATCTGATGTTTTTCTTTGTGTGACGATTCTGACTCTTTGCTGAGTCATTTAAGGCTGATATGGCTATTCTATCTTGTCTGAATGGCTTTGATTTGCTCTAGGTTAATCTGACGGTTCCTATTAAATCAAACTTCTATATAAGCAACCTAAATCCAAACCCTAAAGCCACACAAAAATAATCCTAAAACCATCATGCCGTCATTGGTAAACCTATAGTAGCCGCCGTTCTCTTTTAACTCAAAAGAAAGATAGAAGCAAGAATCCAATTAAATCAAATCTAATTTAGAACAATGATTAATCTACATCAAAGGCAAGCAATTCAGTTTCAGAATACAGATCCCAGAAAAACAAGACTGTTCTTTTGATTGTGGGTACTATTTCTTTCACAATATAATTAATAAATTAATTATGATGGGTTGTAATAGGATTATGAGAACATGTCTATTGAAACATATGATGTTATTGTCTGTTTGCGAACATATGACAGTTTTGTTGTTGTATGATTGGTAGATCTATTTATATGTACAATTATACATGCTTAACTTGATTCATTTTATGCAAGTTTACATATGTTAATTTGTGAATCTTATGCAAGTTTATGTTATGTGAATCATATGCAAATTTATGTGTTAAATAATATGTGAATCTTATGCAAGTTTGGGATGTTAAAACATACGTATGCAAGTTTAGGATGTTAAAACATATGTGCATCTTATGCAAGTTTGGGATGTAAAAACATATGTGAATCAAGTATATACATATGCTAGTTTGTATGCAAAAACATGTGACATTAATTTACATGTTTAGATCCATATGCAAGTTTGTAGGAATCTATATGCAAGTTCACATTTTTATTAGATCTATATTTAGATCCAGGGAAGTAACATACTTATGCAAATTTATGTTTCCTATGCTAGTTTTGTATGTGAATCATATGCTAGTTTGAATGTAAGTTTTATGAAATTCATATGCAGGTCATAGGAAAACCATATTCATATATGCAAGTTCATAATTACATGTTTAGATCTATACATTTAGATCCATGACAGTACAAAGTTTATACAAATTTATGTTTTATGACTATTTCCTATGCAAGTGTTGATTATGCAAATTTATATTAATATGAATCATAATCATGCTAGTTTTGATCCATATTATTCTAGTTATATCTATGTTGTGTGTTATGCAAGTTATGAGTTAGACTATTTACGAGTCTAACATATTTCACGTTCAACATACGAACGACGTGGGGATAATGGGAAAATCTTAAATTTTGCAAAATTGTGAATTGGCATAAAATGGCATAAAGACATATAATTAATTTGAGACATTAATTTGCCAAATTTATATGCATAGTAATTATGGACATAATTTAAGTGACAATTATGGACATGGATTAAAATTGGAAGTAATTGGCAATTTGAAATAGGGATATTAATTCAAATTGGGGTTGAATAATAATGTGTAATAATAAATGCCTAAGACAAGAGGTTAGACTCGTTTGTGGTATAAGACTGCCCAGACCCGCCCGGCAAATCCAGCAACCACAAATGCTAGTCTAATGTGGGAGGCCAAAGGCACAAATTAAATGAGTAATAAACGCATAAGACACGAGGTTAGACTCTTTTATGGTGTAAGATTGCCCAGACCCGCCCGGCAAATCCAGTAACCACAAATGGTAGTCTAATGTGAGAGGTCAAAGGCATAAATTAAATGGTGCTTAGACACGAGGTTAAGTCTGGCTTGTGGTAGAAGTCTACCCAGAACCGCCCGACATATCCAACGGCCACAAGCAATCGACTTAATGTGAGGGGTTTGTGCATTTATAATTAATTAATGCTGATTAAAGACAAATATGAAGGACAAATAGAAGTTTGGTTGAGTGAGTGATTCTCTAAGTAACAATCTGATGTTGATTTTGGTCTTCAGGGTTGGTACTTAGGGAGTTATTCTCTTAATCAATGTATCTGTGAACTAAGATGTACTTAATCATAAAGTAAGTAAAACATGGTAACTGGATAGGGTTAAGATCAGCTTAACCAATAATATATAAGTGGGTAGGGTTAAGACCAGCTTAACCAATTATATATATATATATATATATATATATAAGCGGATAGGGTTAAGACAAACTTAACCAATAATATGTATTCATCTGATAGGGTTAAGACAAATTTAACCAATAATATATATTAACTTGATAAGCGGATAGGGTTAAGACCAACTTAACCAATATGGTATAAGTGGACGGGGTTAAGACCGGCTTAACAATTAATATATTGATCTGATAAGCGGATAAGGTTAAGACAAGCTTAACCAATAACACATGTTGATTTGTCAAGTGGATAACATGGGGAACATGTGGGATATAATTATAAACACTTAACCAGGTTGAAAACATGTAAGAAGACATGAATCTTAGTGGGGACCAAGAATAGGTGGAAAGCTTGTGTGGGGACCCTTTTCAAACCAGTAACCCATTAAGTATCTTTGTGAGATCGACCAAAGTCGAGGACGGGACACGCTTGCTGAGTTTGATTGTAAGAGGTCAAAACGGTTTAGCGGTGGCAACGCAAGTCCAACGGGGTCGCGTGCGTGCGTGGACCCGGGCTGGTAGGTTAGACGTTGTTGCATCATGTAGATATAACCATGCATCTTTAGTGGTATCGAGTTGCCACTTTGGGGAGTGATACACCCCACTATGAGACCAGCACGGATATCTACGAGTTAGGGAGCAGAACGAATGGGGAAGGTAGTGGGTACGACTAGCGGAGATAGGAGCAGACGACACCTATGAAGATAGCTAGGAGTATAACTACCATATTATTAATAAACATTGTAATTAGAATGGGTAGGGTCGTGGGTACAACTAGTGGAGATAGGGGCAGGCGGCACCTATGAAGACAGCTAGGGGTACACGAAACTACAATTATTGTTATTTTGTTCAGTGGGCGGGACCAACTTTTAGGGTGACTAGTAATGGTGCGGTTTAATTAGCATTGGTGCAGTATAATAATTATCCTATGGTGATTAGGAGCGCAATTAACGCCAGAATATTCCTCTGTTTGCTTTGTCTTGCCCACTTGCTTCACAGTCATTCCTTATTTTGCCAGTTTATGCCTTATCCTAATTACTTTAATAATTCTATTGTTGAAGTTATGGTACTCGCCAGACTTCATGTCTGACCCCCTTTATTTCGCCTCTTTTCTTCCTCCCCTTCCCCTCAGGTTCTCAGGGTGGGACTAGTACTAACATAGCTTGATTTGGATATCTTTCTCTCTCTTTTGGAAGAGCTTGGATTGCTGAAAGTAAAGTTCAGCTCATCTCTTTTATGGCTACTTATGTTGGGGTTATGCTTCTTACTTTATGTACTCTGAAAACAATTTGTCAAGAGGGATATTATGTGTACTTGGTTTATGAAGTTGTTGTAATCAAACTATTTCTCCGCTGCAATAAAAGTTGTTTTAAAATTTTCAAGTACCAATATATGTATCTATCTTGTTATATTCCCTTCTATACACCAATAATACTCCATGAAAGTTAATCCATTCCCTTTATGAGTGACATTAATGGACGTGGGGTGTTACAATAGCCAAACATGATCTGAGCATATGTCACAACCAGATATCACTCTATAGGTTTTAAAAAACAATAAATTAGTGATCATGCTATCTAAGTGCGCCTTTGACGTGACTAAGGTTACATATCTATGACATATAATCATCAAGAATGGCAAATCAGTCGATCCTGATAAAATTCAACCCATAGAAGACTCGCCCCAACCTAAAGCATCAACGACTTAGAGGGGTTTTAGGCTTAACAGGCTACTTCGAAAAGTTCATAAAAAACTGTAGTAGTATAGCCAAGCCAACAACAGAGCTATTAAAGAAAAATACTTTTGAATGGAACGAACATGCCACCACTTCCTTTAACCAACTGAAATAGTGTATGATGAAACCACCTATTCTTAGCATGCCTAATTCTAATAAAGATTTTGTTGTAGATTGTGATGCTAGTGGGGTAGGCATTGGTGTTGTTCTTACTCAAGAAGGAAAACCCATAGGCAACCTTAGCCAAGAACTTAATGAAAAAAAATTATTTCTTTCAACTTATGAAAAAGAGTTGCTGGCTTTAATCTTAGCTACAAAAAAATGGTCACAATACTTAATGGACAAAAGGCTTATTATAAAAACACAAGATCAAAGTTTGAAGCAAATAAAATACAATAGTAGTTCTTGAAGCAACTATACACAAATTCTAAAAATAGTACAAAATATCAGAGTTCCAAAATTAGATTCACTAGAAGTTTAGATACAAAAGATTTCACTAATCCATAAGCGACTGGTTGATCTAAACTAATAATAGAAAATAAGGAAACAACTAAAAATGGATAAATAGACAGAGATATGATCTTCAACAAATCTCCAACCCCAGAAAGTAAAATCTCAAGCAGTAATACTATGTCTTATTTAAGAAAAACGCAAAACAAAATACTCAAATCAGGTCTGACATTCTCATGAAAATAGATTGATTCAAATGAACTATTCAACTGAAATGCATTAGTAACTGTTGACAGCAAAAAATGTCGGAAATACCAAAGATTCCAATTACTAGGAAAAGTTAATTTGGTCGCATAGACAAGAGCGGAAAGCAGTAAATAACACAAGAGATTTATCGTGGTTCGACCTCGTGAGGGGCCTACGTCCACTTTGAAGTGTTGTTGGAATAATATTAATCACTCAAAGTTACAAGTGTGAGACCATCCCATTACATCTCATTACATTCATCTTTATGCTAGATGATGTCATCATTTTCATATATGATGTCATAATTATCATATATTTAATATATTAAGAAAAGGACACTTTTGCCTTTCTTCTTCCTCAAATGGGAGATGCCATTAATGGAGCTCTATAGAGGCCCCAAGGTCCCAAATTTCAACCACTTTTAAGTGTGAAGTCATGAGGTATTTAAAGGAAAGGGAGTAGGTAGGAGTATATGGGAGCAGGTAGAAATAGGGGACCACACCTGGAAATTCGCATCTGGAGCCTACACATGTCAGAATTTCGCACCTGGAGCTTGTCGCGTACTGAAAATTCGCACCTGGCCTGGGGTGCGGAATTTCGCAGATCGTGGGTGCGAAATATCGCACATCATGGGTGTGAAACTCTACACCTCGAGGGTGCGAAATTCCACACCTCGAGGGTGCGAAATTCAACAACTCGTGGGTGCGAAATTCCGCACCTCTAGGGTGCAATATTCCGCACCTCGTGGGTGCAAAATTCCCGCCCCACGGAGGTGTGAAATCGATGCCTCCTGGGGTGTGCGAATTTCGCACCCTATTGGGTGTGTATTTCGCATCCTATTGGGTGCGAATTTTGCACCCCTGGGGGGGTGCGAAATTCGCTCCTCCCGAGGGTACGAAGTTCGCTTCATGAGGCGTGCGAAGACTGTATGAATAGGTCTATCGGGTGTCGCGAGGTCTCTGTTTGCGCGATCCCTCTTCATCCTGTTTTCTTCGCTCCCAAGCATCCCTTTCGGCTTTAGTTCCACGCGGAGCGTGTCTTGCGTACTTTTGGGAACCGGACCAAAAAGCCGGTTAACATTTGCCTCCCAAAGTACGTCTTGTTTTAACATAATGTGCTTTGGATTGGTTGACGTAGTAATTGAGTTGCTGGTTTATCCTATAAGTTAAAGGAAAACACATGTTAATTAACAGACTCATTCCTTGTAGGATTGCGAGCGAGCCGTTTTAGGTGTGGCGCCGTCATCATGTTGCTAAGTATTCGCAGTGCATTGCCCCCGCGTGTTCATGGAGTCAGTATGCGCATGGAATACGTGCACATGAGCGCATGGCGTGAAGTTTTAAACCCGGGGTTCAGTTTTTTCCTTCTCTTTTTTTGGTGTGAAATATCGAACCACAGGGGTTTGAAATTTCGACCGGCCGAGGCTCGAGATTTTATGACCTAGAGGTTCGAAATATCGTATCTTGGAGGTTCAAAATTTCAAATCCTCGAGGCTCAATATATTGAGGCCTCGAGGCTCGAAATTTCGAGACCTCGAGGTTCGAAGTTTCGAAGCTCGCAGGTTCGAAATTTCGAACCCACTGGCTCGAATTCTCCTTGAATACCAAGGGACTTTTCCTTTTCATTATAAATAGCTCCTCCCTTCACTTTTTCGGTTCTATTTATTTTTTTCCTCGGCCGCCATTGAACAGCTTCGGTTCCCTAGAACTTCAAAATTCGAACGTAGCAATTAGTTGGGTTTCAAGATTTTTGGAGGCGTGCGCAAAGGAGAGGGAGGCGCTGGGAAGCGAGCGTGGAGAGGGATCTCGAACTCAGAGGAGGTTTGGATGCTCGAACCTTCAGTGGCTCGATGTTCGAACATCGCCGAGGTTCGAGTACTCGAGCCATGCTGGGGTTCGAGCCTTCGAACCCTGAGGGGTTCGAACATCCGAACCCTTGGGGTCTCGAGATGTCGGACCCCGCCGTGGTTCGGTTGTTCGAACCCATGGGGGGTTCGAGCATTCGAACCCCTGGTGGGTTCGAGCATTCGAACCCCTGGGAATTTGAGCATTTGAACCCCTGCAGGGTTCGAGCATTCGAACCCTAGGATGTTCGAGCTTCCGAACCCCTGGGGGTTCAAACTTTCGAACCCTACCGTGGTTCGAGCCTTTGGTCTTCTGATCCTCTGCATTGCTTAAGTGTTTTGGTACTGTACACATTATGACCTTTCCATATAAGATAGAGCATATATTCGAACTGTGACTGAACTGTTAGACTGTTTTATTTTCCTTTGTACATCTTAATTTTGCATGACGCCGCACGCACTTGTTAGCTTTAACCAACACGAGGGGTACAGGTTATTCCAATGCGATGTCTAATACTAGTGTGTTAAAGTATAGTTAGCCATGCAAACAAGATCAAAGACTGGAAAAATCTTGGAAGCCGATGCTTCCCCGTCATCGTCACATTGATCTGATTCTACCAAGAGCGGTAGCTCGAGTGGCAGCAAGCTTGAGACTACCGAAGGGTCCGTTCCTTCTCAATCTGCCAGTTCACCCGAAGTATCTGATCACGGGGAAAAAATTGAGAGGCTACATTCTCCGATCATACATGAAAAGGTTGAGAATGTGGATATTATTAACAAAGATGCCCCGGCGGGCCCAGTAGCCCCGAATATGTTACTCGATGCTGTTATCTTGTAAAATCCAACGGACTCGGTACCGTCGTGCATGGACGCTACAACAGTTAGGAAAATGGCGCAGCGGTTTAATATACTGGTGGGTGACGTTCATGTGTCGGGAGAAGGTGGAATGGTTCACGCACCGCTCGAGGGTTTAACTGCCTGGAATAGGCTAGCTTGTTTTGCGGGGTGCGTACCCCCAGCCAATGATTTTATTCAGAACATGTTGTTTAATTTTCATCTTGCACCTTCGCAATTGCATCCAAATGCTTATTCTTCGCTCTTTGGCACTTACGTTCTTTATCGATAATATTTACACTTAGAGCCTACCGGAGAGAACATTCGGTATTTCTTTAGTCTAAGGAGAACGTCTAGCAGATCGCCCTGCCAATGGTTCCTGGAAGCGACAGCCGCCACCATATTCTTCATCGGGACGTGGCCCAGGCCATCGGTATTCAAACAAGACTTGTTCTTTGTGCGCTGCCCTCTTGGATTTGCAAGGAGGTCGATTGAATGGAGTAAGTACTCTCGAACTTTGCTTCCCATTATAAAGTTCTTGGAGCTCGTATCTTATTATCCTTCTTTTTTGATTGCGGCAGGGAATCTGGTGGCACCCACCGGTGAAGAGTACAGGTAGCATCCTAATGCTTTTGTGGGCGATTCCCAAGGAGTCTCGCAAAACTTAAACTGTGACTAACCGAGAGGACCTTCACCATGCGGGATTGCTTTCTGACGATCGGGTTGTAATTAGGCCCGTAGTGGCGAGCAGTGTGCCAAAAAAGGTGGTGGCAAAAAGCCCTGTCACCCCAAGTCAGAAAAGAATAATGCCCTCTGCCGGGCCTTGGCTGAAGAAGGTTGTTAAGTTCCAAGTAGACGTCGGTGGAGATAGGGCTTGCGGTGAGGAGGTTGCAACTGGAGATGAGGGCTCATTGAATGCTCTCGTCCCGCTCTCGGCAGGAGAGGTAGAGGAGGGAGAGTTGATTAGGCCATTGTATCCAGTGGCTTCTCCTAGAGCCTCCACCCCACTTGAGGATGAGCGTCAGTTTGATGGCTTGAATAAACTTGACATAGAAGTATCCATGCGGCCGACTCCAGCTGTCATGGACGAATTAGCTCTTGCGGTGGAGGGGTTAACTCCTTCGAGTGGACCACAATCTGGTTTGTTGAGAGAACACTTAGGGCATACACTCATTAATACTCCATTACGTAGTGGCTTATCTGTGCGTGTGACTTGACTGACTTTGCTTCATTTCTTTGACAGGTGATATGGCTAGGAATCCTTTCTTTGAAGGCTTCATAAGAGGGACCAACTTGTATGATACTCCACCCTCGCCTGGTCGCGGTAGCGAGCACCGGGGTGGGGAGCGATCTCGACGATCTCCGACTCCTCCTTCTCCCCCTCCGATTCGGGTGTTCGAGGGAGACCCTTGACTTAACTTAGGTGGTTCTCGACATCCGCCTTTGATCGCTACTCTAAGTACAACGGTTTCTACCCCTATTCCGAAGGAGCCACAACTTGGCCAACTAAGATTGGATAGGGAGACCGTATCCGGGACGTGGGAACTAGCGGCCTTTGAGCAACTGAGGCTTTCTATAAAGTAACGGAGGGCATAGTTGAAAACAACTTTCCCTTGACACTACTTTGATGAGATGACGGTCCATCCGGATCTTCGCCAACCTCCTACTAGGGACTCCGGAGAGATCTGGATGCATGTGAAGGAAGCTTACCATCAGGCTGACGAGCTTACCTCCTATTCCCTTCATCTATCGGAGTTGATAAAGAGGGAGAATATGAAGCTCATGAATCAGAAGTTGACTATTGATGCTGAGCAGACCACCGTCGTTCATCTAAACGCACACATAGGTGAGTTTGCTTTTCGTACCGTGGGCACATTGTCGTTCATTCCCATATCTTCAAATGCTAACTCGTGAATCTCATTGCTATAGTAGAGATGAAGAAAGGGTACGAGACACTCAAGAGGGAGGCCGATCACTCCTGCTCCATTTTCATGGAAACTATAGCCGATCTCACTACCCAGAACACGACCCTAAAGAGGGACAAGGCCAAGGTGGATAAGTATGCACCGATCTAGAAAGATAAAACACGCGAGTCTTCGACCTCTAAACTGACAAAAATGCCCTGAGAGCGGAGAATGACAGCCTGAGGAGACAGCATGAGGAGATGAAAAAGGCCAAGGATGACGCGGAAGCCAGTAACCTGGATGTGTTAGGCACAATGGAAGGACTAAGAGAGGCACATCTGAGAGAGGTAGAACAATTATAGAGGAGCTAGAGAATACAGAGTTCCGAGTGCAATCATCTATGGAGGAAGATGATTGAAACATGTATGTTAAGGTTCCAAGATTCCATGGACTCAAGTGGGTTGAAGATTATCCTTGGGGACTAGCTCGAACTTGGGAGAGGTTGGTTCCATGCGAAGCCTATCTGCGCCAAGTGGTTGAGGGGACTTTAGATGAACACCAACTCGTGATTGATCGCCCGACGATCGAGGAGTGCAAGAAGCTGGAGGAGGGTAAGAGGTTGCTGCTTGAGGATGCCGAGAGATAGAGGCTGGGGAGGCTCACTGCCGAGAAAGGGAAGGCTATCATGACTGAGAGAGTTGTGGTAGCTGAGATATTTGCGAAAGCAAGCTCCTATCGACCACTGGCCCTTGAATCGGGTATGGTGAGTGATCCCGCAGCTTCAATTCGGTCTTTGACTGAGTATGTCCCTGAGCACCCGGGGATAGGAGAGACCGGATTCACTTTACCTATGACCACAAGTATCCCTCTTGCCACTTCTACACCATCCCTGATTGGAGGTAAATTTCTTTTGACATGCATCCCCGAGGATGACGTAATTACTGAATTTACGGACTAAACGGTTGTGTTTTCAATGTATAGCCCTTCCTGGACAAACCATGACATTGGGCCCTGCCCCTGCGGTCCCACATACAACTGAGCCTAGCCTTGCAGCAGTGCAATTTCGAGACGGCGGCGATCATCTGGACACCTACTCGGATATAAAGATAACTCCCAGCATGTATGAGAGCCTTATGGAGAATGGAGAAGAGGTTGATGGGAAGAGTTCTCGTGCCAGAGGCCCGGTGGAAGCCGATGTTTCCTTCGATGGTGGATATGATGGAGGCTCAACAAGCCAAGATGGTGGCTAAGAGCGAGGAAGTGGAGGAGAAGTGGAGGCAGGACGAGGCTGCTAGGCGGGAGATCCTAATGATGACCAAACGGGATACCGAAGCGAGAGCCGCTGAAAAGGTCGCGAAGAGGAAGGCCGATGAGGAGGCCGAGAAGAAGAGGGCTGATGATGAGGCCCGGAAGAAAAGGGAGGACGAGGAAGTCCAGCAGAAGGCTACCGAGTCCCTCGAGAAAACCAAGGCTGGTTTTGTCACGCCTCATAAGTCCTAAAAGCTTGCGGACTGTCGGGCTGCCAGAGAGGCCAAGGAACGGGCTGAGCGAGAAGGCAAGGAGATACCGGAGAAGAGTGATGTTGTAGTACGCCTTGCTGCCGGAAGTTCCTCCATGCCCATGCCGCCATCCGCCCTTGTTGATATCACCGAGATCTATAGCTGTGAGGGTAAAAATGAGAAGCGTCTCTCGACTTCTAATGAATCAACCACTTCTCGGAAGGGCCAAGATGGAAGGAGCGTTTCTGTTAAGAAGAGGCCTGGTGTAAAGGACGAACCATCGAGTGCTGAATCTACAAAAAAGCACTAGCACAACGGAAAGAAAAAAGGCATAACTAGTGTTAGCAACTTAAGTAGAAGTTATCGTTCATTTTGGTAGTGTAGGTCGATAGTTTACACGAGTACGACCCTTGCTTTTGGTTTTTCAAGATATGGTGTGGTTTTCGTGTACAACCAGTCATTATATAAGAAAGTTGTTAGACACGTAGTCTGTTTTTAAAATGTGTGTGTAGGAATGAAATATGAATTAGTAAAGATCGCAATTTGTGTTAAGTGTTTGGATGTTCTTCTTATGTTTTCCGGCGTCCTTTACTTGCATAAGCATACTTATCATTGCACTTAATAAAAAAAGTGATAACCGCGCTCTGGGTTAATTATTCCAGAGGGCTGTGATTGAAAGCAGACTTCTAATAAGTTTCCCTTAGTTCAGTAAACCCATAGTTTGCAAAGTAAGGCTGAACACCTGCTGTTTTGGGTTGCCCGTGGTTAGAGTAGTGAAGGCGTAAGACGTCGCATTGTGCGGTCCGTCCGGTGGTGTGGCTCTCCCATCGTTCATCGGGTTGAGGCAAGCCGCAGGTGTCGTTTATTCACTTTAGAAGAGAAGCCCGGATCATCAGCCCGTAGGATCCGATCGTGGCCATGGGCTATGCCTTAGCCTTGAGAGCTTTGGGGAAGAAATATTTAAAGGTCGGTCTCGGTGCTGCGCCAAGATTCAACGGGTACCCATAGCCGAGGGAGGGATTTGCATCACTCCCGCCTGGCTGTTGGTTGGCCCCAAGTCGCTTGGGAGTTGGGCGAAGAGCGATTTATCCTCAGTCTCGGCACAGGGCCGAGATTCGAGTTCATGGTTATTTATACTCTATCATGCCGCGGGCCGGCGACTCGAGTAGCGTTGTCGGCTCCCATGCTCGGAGTGCCGATCGTAGCCATTGTGTTTTGGCCTCGAGGCTTGGATGGTGGTACCAATTCCCATGTTCGGAGGCCGATACGACAACTGATTATTTGAACGTATCCTAGTTGTTAGGATTAGTCAAATGTGTCATGCATGGAGTAAACATAAACAGGAGGAGATGGGAAGTTGAACATCATTTCCACTAATAACTTCGGCAGTAATAGCCTTTACAATGCATTGAATTATGAAAAAACAAAACATTGTTGGAAAGCTTAAATAACTGTGTACTAAGTTATGTAAAGCAATGACGTAGGTAGTCACTGTTCCATGCCCTTGGGAGTTCAGCTCCATCCACGGTTACGAGTTTGAAAGATCCATTGCTGAGCTTCCATTGTATGGAGTACGGACCGTTCCAACGAGTAGCGAGTCCTGTTAGCAGAGGGAAGACCTATTTTAAGATAAGATCGCTGATGTTGAGGTCCTTATGGCGGACCCGAGAATTGAAGTATCAGACAACTCGTTGTCGTTGGGTAGCGGTTCGAAGACCAGCTTCGTTCCTTTTCTCTTCCAACAAGTCAAGTGATCCTAAAAGTAAACCTTGGTTTGTTTTTGGATCAAAATAGGTGATTCGATGAGATGGAAGCTTGAGCTCAATGGGAATGATGGCTTCTGATCTATAGGTGAGGCCGAAGGGAGTTGTCCAATGGCTGTCTTGTGGGTGGTTCGGTATGCCCATAGGGCTAGAGGAAGTTCATCTGCCTACATCCCCCCGGCCATTTTTAGGTGCTTCTTGATGACGGACTAAATAACTTTGTTGATTGCTTCGACCTGCTCATTGGCTTGAGGATGAGCCACTGCCGAGAATCTCTTTTCGATGTCATGCTGCTGGCAGAAGGCTTTGAATTTGGTGCTCTCGAATTGAGTGTTGTTATAAGTGATGATAGCTTGAGGGACTCCATATCGGTAATAATGTTGCGTACAACGAAGTTGATCATCTTTTTGGTGGTGATTGTGGCGAGAGCCTCGGCCTCTGCTCATTTGGTAAAATAATCAATCGCGATAACGGCGTATCGTGCCCCACCTTTGCCCATTCGAAGAGTTGCAATGATGTCGATTCCCTACGTGGTGAATGGCCTTGGGCTGATCATTTGTGTTAACTCTGTAGGTGGGGCTCTTGGGATCTTTGAGAAACACTGGCACTTGCTACACTTGCAAGCATAGTCTATGGCGTCTTGATCGAGCATGGGCCAATAATAACCAAGCCTACGTATTTTTCTGGCCAGGCTTTGCCCCCCAGTACGGTAGCCGCACTCCCCTTCATGAACATTGGTTAAGACTTTGATGGCGTCATGATGGGCTGCACATCTGAGCAATGGGACGTAGAGACCTCTACGATAGAGCACCTCGTCCATAAGAAGATAGCGAGCCGATTGGCGGGTGAACGCTCGTCTTTCCTTGTAGCTTCTCGGAATGGCCCATGCTGTAGGTAATTCTTGATTGGTGTCATCCAAGATTCAGGTTCGGGTTCGGTGTCCCTGCCCGCCTCAGTCTGAATTTTCTTGATACTAGGGGAGTTGATCACTTCGATGGGGACGAATCCCAAAAGTTGCGGATCCTCGGAGATTGGTAGTTTGGATAGCAAATCTACTTTTTCATTCTGCTCTCGGGGTATGTGAGTGATGACGAACTGATAAAGGTAAGTGAGTAATTCCTGAACCTTGGTTAAGTACAGGGTGGGTCATTCTCCCTCAGCTTGATATTCCCCTTGTATTTGACGCACGATGAGTTGTGAGTCAGAGAAGATTTGGATTATTTTTGGTTTGAGTTCGATTGCGATTTTGAGTCCGGCAATCAAGGCCCCATATTTTGCATCATTGTTGGTAGCAGAGAAATTTAGTTTTAGTGCGTAGTATATTAGGCATTCCTCGAGGGTAATGAACACGACTACGGCCCTAGAGAATTTGTTGGAGGAGGACCCATTCACGAACAATTTCCATTAAATACTCGGAGCTTCCATGTTCTCTGCCGAAGATTCTTCGGGGGTAGTGAACTCTACTATGAAGTCAGTGAGAGCTTGGCCGAGGATGGCTCGGTGGGGAATGAATGTTATCTCAAATTGGCTCAGCTCCATACTCCACTTCAATAGTCATCCCAAAGCTTCGGGTCGCTGTAGGACCGGTCGTAGTGACTGATCGGTGAAAACCTTTATAGGATGAGACTAGAAGTATGGTCGAAGTTTTTGAGAAGAAATGAGCAAGCAGAATGCCATCTTTTCCAACTTCGGGTAATTATTATCTGCCCCTGTCAATCATTTGCTTGTGTAGTAGATGGGCCGTTGCATGCGGTACTCGAGGCAGATTAACGCCGAGCTGATTGCCTGCGTAGAAACAAATAAATGTATAAGTCCTCATTGTCTACGGGCTTAGATAGGATAGGTGGTCGCTCTGAGTGATCCAGAACTTCTTTGAATGAAGAAATGCATTTTGAGGTCCGCTCGAAATTGTGTTTCCCTTTTCAAAGTAAATCGAAGAAAGGAATGCACTAGTCTGTGGCCTTTGATATGAATCGACTTAAAGTGGCGACCTTTCCGTTTAAACTTTGGACATCCTTGATGTTCTTGGGGATTTGGATGTCATGAATAGCTGGTATTTTTCTGGATTAACTTTGATTCCCTAGGAGTTGATAATGAAACCCAAGAATTTTCCTGAAGCGACTCCGAAGGAGCATTTCAAAAGGGTTGAGTTTCATATTGCACCGGCGGAGGATACCCAACATTTCAGAGAGGTCGTGGACGTGATCGCTTGATACTTTAGATTTCACCACTGTCACCCACGTGCACCTCTATGGACTTTCCGATTTGGTTTTTAAAGAGTCGATTAACCATTCGCTGATAGATAGCACTGGCATTCTTGAGCACGAAGGGCATGACGCGGTAATAGTAAAGTCCGAGGTCTGTTATGAAGGAGGTATGATCCTGGTCACGAAGGTTCATTGGGATCTGATTGTATCCTGAATAGGCATGCATCAGAGATAGTAGTTGATATTCGGTGGTTGAATCAACAAGTCGGTCGATCTTTGGGAGTGGAAAGCTGTCCTTGGGATACGCCTTGTTTAAGTGGGAGAAGTCAACACACGTTCATCA
The DNA here is from genome assembly GCA_030737875.1 of Allium sativum. Taxonomy (NCBI): domain Eukaryota; kingdom Viridiplantae; phylum Streptophyta; class Magnoliopsida; order Asparagales; family Amaryllidaceae; genus Allium; species Allium sativum. Next base: position 10,972,019 of record CM060912.1, read on the forward strand.
TTTACCGTTAGCCTTCTTGACCAGAACTGGGTCGAAGACCCACTCGGGGTAATCGGCTTCGCGAATGAAATTTTTGTTGAGTAGACGGTCTGCCTCTTCCTCAAGTGCTTTGGATCTCTCGGGTCCCAAGAAGCGACGCTTCTGCTTGACTGAAATTGTCGTAGGATCGATACTTAGATAATGGCAAGCGATCACATGGCCGATGCTTTCATATCGGAATGAGTCCAGGAAAACACGTCTAGGTTAGCCTTCAAGAAATCCACAAGATCTTCTTTGATTACGAGATGGAGTTGCGATCCTATCTTTAGCAGTCTTGATGGATCATTGGGATTAACGGGAATATCCATAGTAGATTCGACCGGGGTGGCCCTCTCGCACTCGGACTCTTCGTCCTTCCATGGGTTGAAGTATTCGGAAAGACGGCAGTGGCGCCTGAGCCAAGGCCCAGGCACCACTGATTGCTATGCTGAAATAGTCTTGGTGCAAGAAGGCGTGGGCACTGCTTTTCCCTTGTCTTTATTGCGTGCATTCTTCCACTCTATTGCATAACATTCTATGATGCTTACTTGGTCGCCTCTGACTATTGCAATCCCGTTTTCTATCGGAAATTCCATTAGGAGAGACCATGGTGACATGCATACTCAAAACTCTGTGAGAAAAGGGCGTCCAAGGAAAGCGTTATAAGGGGAAATCAATGTCTATAACCACGAAAGTGAGGATTCCGACCTGGCTCTGATCCCCCTCGCCTAGTTCCATAGGTAGACCGATCACTCCTATTGGGTAACTAGAAGCCCCGTTAAAGCCGTGGATCATGGAGCGGCATGGCTTTAAGTATTTTGTTTCTAACCTCATCTAGTCTTAAGCAACTTTGAAAATGATGTTGACTGAGCTTCCGGAATTGATTAATACCTTTCGGACAGAAGTGGCACCGATCTGAACCGTGATAACGATGTCGTCTCGCATGGTCCTTTGAAGCTTGGCTGGGTCGGATTCGTTGGGTGCGGAGCAATTTTCAAAAGTAGCATGTTTTGTTGAACTAACATACTCTTGCATTTTTTGGAAGCTTTCCTGTGAGGGATAAGGTCCGCCAAATATGGCGTTGATTACAAACCCACGCCTTGGGTTAGATGGACCTGGAGCTGCCACGGTGGCTAGCTGAGGCTTTGGATTTGCTTCGAAAGGAAACGGTTCTTGGACATATTGCTCAAGTCGCTTTTTACGGATAAGCTTCTCAATTGCATCCCAGAGCTGGCGGCATTCATTGGTATTGTGGTCGTACACGTCATGGTATCGGAAGTACCTCCCAGTATTTTTCTCAAGGTCGGTTGATTTCCTGGTGTGCGGCTTCCTGTATGGTAAAGTGTTGCACGTCTGCAAGTAAATTGTTTCTAGATCCTCGTTTAGCAGGGTGTATGTCTTGAAAGCTCGATAAAGGCCTGGCTTTCTTGGCTCAGTTGGGGCCTGATCGTTGTTCCGGCCACCTTGCCTACCATTGTTCAATCTTTGTCTGTTGGGACATGCCCCCTTGTTCTGATCAAAGGACTCTCCAACTTGTTTTCTTCTGCGGTTGTTATTTACAGCGCCTACTTGAGAGACATTGGGGCGACTGGTGGCTGAGAGCCAGTTGCGTCTTGCATCCTCTTGGTAAAAGTACCAATCCGCCTTCTCATAGAAGACATTGAGGCTTTTTGGCTGCTTCCGATCGATCCATAACCCGAATTCGAAAGTAGAGAGGACACCTTTGGCTAATTGAAAGAGTACAACGTGAGGATCCGGATCCTGGACCTCGGCGAGGGCAATGTTGAACCTGGAGAGGTAGCTTTTAAGTGACTCAGTGGGCCCTAGGTATAAGTTGTAAAGGGTGAGGGCATTCTTTGGAGTTGTTATATGCATTTTGAATTGTTTGAACAACTGTTTCGCTAACTGGCCGAAGTTGTTAATGGAATCAAGCGGAAGACGAGAAAACCAAAGCAAAGCAGTTCCTAATAAGAAGACTAGGAAACACTTGCATTTGACCGGATCGTTGCCCCGGCTCGAGTCCATTTGCCATTCATATCGATTTAGGAAGGCACAGGGGTCAGTGGTGCCGTCGTAGAGCGGCATTTGCGGCATGCCGAATCATCGTAGCCATTCAGTTTCATTTACCCTTCTTCTGAAGGGGTTACGTGTAATGTGCGTTTCCCATGAATCATGAACATTTCCTCGCGTTTCCCTCATAATTCTTCGGACCATGTCAGGAAGGCAAGTTGGATTGGGATCCTCCATTGGGATCCATGGGTTTTGACGAGGTTCTGGAGTTCTGTTGCGAGGGCGTCTTCTATGATGGATGCCCGGATCATCTTCCTCTATGTCCTCGACATCTATGATTGGGTCCTAGTGTGGACGGTGAGGTGGAGCAGGGTGATGCGGTCCTGTTCTGGAGGAATGTAGGACGTTGGAATAGCAGGCCCATCTTCCTGATTATCGACCGTCAGGTTGTTTCGAGGAAGTGGTTAGTTAGTACGACCTGGTCCGTCGTTGTCGATCAAGCGAGAGCGGTCTCGGTACTGTGCCCTCTCGCTATATGTGATGGTAGTTCGGTCGCCGTTCCCGTTCCCATTGCCATTGGCGTAGCCATTGCCATTATCGTTGTTGAGGGCAATCGTGTGGGAGGCGACGTTATTGATGAGGCTAAACCTCCTCCTTTGATGCGGGCCCCTTCACTCGGAAGAGGAAGTTTCTGAGACATTTGGTCGGGGTCGAGCGTTGTTCCAAGTTAATTGAAGTAGAGCGACGATGCATCGACTTTCTTGAAGTTGTTGCATAAGGTCGATGTTATTCCTTAACGCTTGATTAAGCTCAACAGCTATGGTCTCATATTTTTCATTAAGCGTGCGGATTGGATCTTGTGTTGCGGGGGCTTTGGGATCCACAATAAGAGGGACAGTTTCATTACTAGTCGGGTTGTCTGCTGGTTGAGGTTGTTGGTACGTACCGGCCTCGGCTGAAGAGCCGACCATTGTGTTCTTTGGTCACTTTTCCATCGTGAGCGGACTCGACGGCAGGTTTAGCAAGGAACCTCAAGCTCGTCGGGGGTCGAAATGACAACGTGCAATAAAGGCGCAAAATACGAGTTTTTCTCAGTGAAAGCACCAAATGTTGATGGTAAAAAATGTCATAAACACCAAAGATTCCAATTACTAGGAATAGTTAATTTGGTCGCACAGACAAAAGCGGAAAGCAGTAAATAACACAAGAGATTTATATTGGTTCGGCCTCGTGAGCGGCCTACGTCCACTTTGAAGTGTTGTTGGAATATTATTAATCACTCAAAGTTACAAGTGTGAGACCATCCCATTACATCTCATTACATTCATCTTCATGCTAGATGATGTCATCATTCTCATATATGATGTCATAATTATCATATATTTAATATATTAAGAAAAGGACACTTTTGCCCTTCTTCTTCCTCAAATGGGAGATGCCATTAATAGAGCTCTATAGAGGTCCCAAGGTCTCAAATGCCAACCACTTTTAAGTGTGAAGTCATGGGGTATTTATACGAAATGGAGTAGGTATGAGTAGGTGGGAGTAGGTAGAAATAGGGAACCATAACCAGAAATTTGCACCTAGAGCCTGCACATGCCAGAATTTCACACCTGGAGCCTGCATCGGTGAAAATTCGCACCCGGGCCTGGGTTGCGATATTTCGCAACCCGTGGGTGTGAAATTCCGCACCTCGAGGGTGCGAAATTCCGCACCTTGTGGGTGCAAAATTACGCACCTCGAGGGTGCGAAATTCCGCACCTCAGCATTGTGAAACTTCGCATATCGTAGGCGTGAAATTTTGCATCCCATGGATGCAGATCGTTGGGTGCGTATTTCGCACCTTGTTGGGTGTGAATTTCGCACCTCCCGGGGGTATGAAGTTCGCTTCATGAGGCGTGCGAAGGCCGTATGAATAGGTAGTTGGGGTATCGCGAGGTCTCTGTTGGTGCGATCCCTCTTAATCCTACTTCCTTCGCTCCTAAGCGTCCCTTTCGGCTTCAGTTCCACGCGATGCGTTGAGTCGAGCGTGTCTTGCGTATTTTTAGGAACCGGACCAAAAAACCAATTAACGATAACTTAAAGGATGTTTGGTATTCTCATCCTCTAAGGATCCGTGAAACAAGATACATATAATACAATAGGCTATTATAATAGTGACTATGCTAAACATACTATTGAAAATAGTGTAAGCGAGATTACATTTTTAACTTACACCGTTTATAAACATTGTAGTACAATACTATAAACTCCACCAAACCGGTGAGGTATCAGGGAGCACTCCACGGGTACAACATAAATAAAAATCGTAGTGGACGCGATCAATATAATTTGGCAAGGCACCGAGGAATACCCAATGGTAGGTTCAACCAGATTGCACGGTCGCACTGTGGTAATGCATAGCAACTACTACCGCCCTCTCGAACAACACTCCAAAAATCGCTAGTAGCCACTAACCAAATCACAAAGGAATAGATATGGTATCGAAGAAGTGTGTCCGATCGAAGGAGCAACCTCCTATTGGCCCGGCTATGGTCCTGTTTTATTCATTTCAATTATGACTTGAAAGTCAAGGATATCCATAACTGTTCTCTTATATCATTCCAGTATCGTTCGTCAAACCATCCTACTTCATTTTGGATTCTCCACCACGTACATAGTTGTTAAAGTAGTTTTCGGTATTGGCAGAGAGTATGACAACATCTAATCTCGGTCTCTTTAACAACCAAACGCTTATTTCACAGCATGGTCACTAAATTTCAAAATGATATTCATGTGTCATAAAATAAATTTAACTTCAAGCATTGATATCTTAATAATCATTTACTTAAATAATTAAGTATCAAATTCAGTTCAAAATTTAAAATTTCATATTAACAATGGTTTATTATCAAATTAAGATTAGGTTTCTACTTCACAAATATCATTGTTGATTAATAAATTTATTGTAAACCAATTTGGAGTTTGTGATGGCCCGCTCTGCACCAGCCGACATCTCCTCCGAAAGTGCGCTATACACATGCCCGACTAGCATGGAACGGTCGCCAAAGAAAGGAAAAAAGAAAATGAACTAATCGAAAACCTGTAGTATGTCTCACAGCGCACATGGAATAAAATATAATAATAATATAATCTTGACATAAAACAGGCGAGACAGTGCATAAGCTGAAAACTAAACCAACATCAACATCAAAATAGCGGAAGTCTAAATGCAGCTTATTACAACTTTTCAAATTACCGTCTCTAAACAAAAGAAAGCTAAAGTTGAAGATGCACTACTAATGCCCAAGCAGTGATCCTCAACAACAAAGGGAGAATACTATATGTATCATACGTGGAAGCCTCCAGCTCGTCTCCGGATCAGCTCCTCGTGCATACCCAGCTAACCTGTCTCTAGTCTTCTCGTGAGAGCACCCATAGTAATAAGAAGAGACATAAAACTCTGGGTCAGACAAGAAGTCCGGTATGAGCGATAAGCAGCTAAACAGAACAATAACAGGTATACTAAACTATACCTGGACCTGCAACCAAAGAGTTGGCACTACATACTGTACAATACTCTAAGGTGCCATTGAACAAATGGTGTAAGGGTGGGGGTGTGCATGTCATAATGATGGCAAACAAATCAACCATAGCAACCATCCTCCCATTTCTCACTCAGTGCGTAAAGCATATGATATCTGCCGCTTCGATCACTAGACCCATCGAAGTAGTGACGGAGTTCAACCTGTACAACTACTGCTACTACCAGGCTTACCACATGGAGTCATGACCAAACCTTTACAAATGACCCCGGTTCATTGGTCTATAGCCCTTTTAGTCGTACCTAGGCCACTATGGCCCTGAACCCGTTCACGTACTCCCTACACATAGTGATCCAAAGTTATAGACATCGGCAACCCCTTAGCACACGTCCCGCAGCAAAGCCTAATCATGAAGTGAACTCGTTGGTTCCCAACTGGATCCTGAGCTCTAACTTCCATTTGGACCACCTTTGCATCTCAGGTTTTAAGTCGTCACCAGATCGGTTCGGCTCCTCCCTTTACTTTGCTTCGGATCGTACTCCCATTGGGTTCGGATCGTGCTTCCCAATTTAGTTCGTGATCCACGCCTCATGTCCAAGCTCCCCCGGTTCGGATCGGAATGCTTCATCCCTTCGGATTGGGTCGAGTTCCTCAAGTTCTTCCATGGCGCGTCGGTTTGGATCAGGTAACATGGTTCGGATCGTGGGCTCTCCATATAAGCGGATTGGTCCGGAGCTCCCAATGGTTCGGTTTGGAGAAGACTACGCAGGTCGGGTCAGAGAAGATGCTCCCTAATTCTTCAGATCGTCTCGTGGATGCAGTAGTTTGGAGGGGCGGTTCGGTTCGGGCTCCTTCCTCCGATCCGATTTGGATCGGCCAGATTCCTGCACTTTTTTCCAGCGACTGTTTACACCATTCGACCGTATTTTCGACCAATATAACACTTCTAGACGATCACAATTCATACTATACAATCATAGCAACATGTACAATCAATCATAAATACCAAAACAACAACTATAGCATGTAAAATGGATCAAACATACCCAAAATCCCATAATTTCCCTTATGCATATTTAGGCAAAACTAATGATATGATTAGAAAAACTTAATCAGATTAACCCAAATTTCTAACAGAGGTCTCAAACATTATTTTCGAATTTATAAATATTTTTCCAGAATTTATTAGTGTATAAATTCGCTAATTTTCACTAATCACCCTAATTAACTGTAATTAATGTCAAAACAATGTTAATCACTCACCTTGGCCACAAGCAAAATTTTCAGAACTGAAACCTCGCTGATTTGGATGAATACTGATGTCTAACAGCAGCTCTAATACTGATTTGGTGAAGATCTTCTTTGATTTAATGTTGGTTAAGCCAAAACTTGATTAGAAAGTGATTAAAAGTTGATTTGGGTGTTGGAGGCCATTGTTAGGGTTCCAAGAATGAAAGTGGCGGCTGAAAAATGAAAATAAGATCATTCTCTAACTGATTTCAGCCTCCTCATAACCCTAATCCCGAAACCCCCTACTGGGCCTAGCTGTTAATCACCCGGTTATGCCCAATTAAGCTGTTTTTCGCTATCTGAAATTTGTTTCAGCCATATCTCCCAACTGGTGAGTCCGTTTGGCTAATGTGACCACTCTACGGAATTCTAAACCATCATCCGGAGCCAATGGAAGTGGATTCAGGACAAAATTCCTTTCTAATCAAAAGTTATGGGCAAAACAGTACCGGCTAGGGGCAAAATGGTCATTTAAAAATCGGGAAAAATCATGAACATGGGAAATGACCCCAATAGTCGTCTCCCAAAGTTACATGACCATACGACTTCGAATGTGAAAGAAATAAATATTCTACGATCCTATGATGCGTAGAATACGGGTTGTTATACTCTCCCTCCTTTAAGAAATTTCGTCCCCGAAATTCCTTAACCCAAAACATAAAAAGGATCCCGCATGCTCACCAACCATATACAACAATCAATCATACAAGACAAACAAAACAAGCCTATACTAGCATGCGGAAAGACTAAATCGAAGTTTATATCTTACCAGGCGAAGAGTTCTGGATACGTCTTCCTAATGCTCTCCTCTGTCTCCCAAGTACAGTCATTCTCATTTTCGCCCCATTGAACTTTGACTAATTTCACCGCTTTCCTTTGAAGTTGCTTCGTATCGTTCCCAATAATACGCATAGGCTTGCGGTTCCCAACCGCCTCGGGTTCAACTTCGATATCATCCAACTGATCAGGTGAAATAGTCACATCTGGGTCGTGCCCAAACTTCCTTAACTGGGAAACATGAAATACGTTGTTAACTCCTGCCATCTTCTCTGGTAATTCAACTTTGTATGCCAAATTCCCAATTTGCTCAAGAATTGGGAATGGACTAACAAATCTTGGTGCTAACTTGCCTCTCCTGCCAAATCGTATCACGCTCTTCAACGGAGAAATCTTGATAAACACCAAGTCGCCAATGGAGGACATTAATTCCTTTCTCCTCTTATCAGCATAACTCTTCTGCCCATCTTGGGCGGCCTTCATTCACTGTTGGATAACCATAATCTTAGCTGAAGTTTCTCTTATCACATCGGGTCCAAGTACAAACTTCTCACCAGTTTCTACCCAACATGACGGTGGGTTACAAAGCTTCAAATGGAGCCATACTGATACTGGATTGATACCTATTATTATATGCAAAATCTACCAGATACAAATGGTCATCCCATGATCCACCAAAATCCAGTACACAAGCTCTCAAGAGGTCTTCTAACACTCGATTCACCCTCTCTGTCTGTCCGTCACTTTGAGGATGATACGCGGTACTGAGATGTAATTCTGATCCTAACGCCTCTTGTAAGCTCTTCCAAAATCCACTAGTAAACAACGGATCTCGGTCACTCATAATGCCCTTGGGTATTCCATGAAATCTCACTACCCACTTTATATATAGTTCCGCTAACTTAGCTGCCGTCCTGTTCGACTAGACGTGTATAAACCTTGCACTCTTAGTCAATCGGTCCGCAATCATCCAAATGCTATCATGGCCCGATTTAGTCATTGGTAACCCATCAATGAAATCCATCGAGATTTATTCCCATTTCCATTCTGGAACTTCTAATGGTTGTAACAAACCACCAGGCTTCTTTTGCTCAGCTTTTACTAGCTGGCAATTCATGCATTTGGATATAAGCTTCCCAATGTCTCTTTTCATTCCTTCCCAGTAGTAGGTCTGCTTCATGTCTTGGTACATCTTTTTACCACCAAGATGTATAGTCAATTTTGAGTGATGACATTCTCTAAGCACTTCATCTCTCAATCCATTGACATTGGGCACAATTAGTCTTCCATTCTTTCTAAGCCATCCATCTCGATCAAGCCCATACTTGTTCATCTCTTCATCGATACCCATCTCTAACTTTGAGATGATCTCCGGTAGGTTAGGATCGTTCCTCTGGCTGGAACCAATCCGCTCAATCAAAGTGGGTCTGTTCGTCAAACTTGCTAACATTTCTGGATCCAATTCGCACTTTGGTCTGAAATCATACCCAGCGATGTACTCCAGTTGCTTCCATTCTAGAAACATAGCCCATAAACTGGCATGTCTCTTGCTCAATGCATCAGCTACCGCATTACCCTTTCCTGGTGTGTATGCGATATCGAAATCATAGGAAGCTAAGAATTCTAACCATCTTTGTTGTCGGAGATTTAGATCCTTTTGGGAGAAGAGATACTTTAACGATTTATGATCGGTAAACAACTTGAATCTTTCTCCCAAGAGATAATGTCTCTACATCTTCAATGCGAACACGATCACTGCTAGTTCCAAATCATGGGTAGGGTACCTTTTCTCATGCGGTTTCAGTTGCCGACTTGCATAAGCTACAACCTTACCTCCTTGCATCAATACAGCAGCTAGCCCTGTGCTACATGCATCCATATATAATGTCATCTCTTCATTCCCCTTAGGAATGACTAACACTGGTGCACATGTCAACTTTTCTTTTAGGTTCTTGAATGCATTCTCTCCCCTTTCGTCCCAGACTAAAGCTTGATTCTTCTTGGTCAACTAAGTCAACGGTGCTGCTATCTTGGAGAAGTCTTGGATAAACTTACGATAATATCCAGCTAATTCCAAGAAACTTCTTATGCCCGTTGCATTCTTGGGCGTAGACCAATCTTGTACCGTGCTACGTTCGCAGGATCCATGGCAATACCATTCTCTGAAACAACATGTCCCAAGAATCTCACTTCCCTCCTCCAGAAGTGACACTTAGAAAACTTTGCTTTCAACTGGTGTTTTCTCAACACCTCCATCACTATTCTTAAATGTTCCTTGTGTTCATCCTCTGTCCTCGAATAGACCAAAATATCATCCATGAACACAAGGACAAAATTATTCAACTGATCTCTGAATACCCTATTCGTAAGATCCACAAAGTATGCTGGGGCATTGGTCAGCCCGAATGGCATGACCAACCACTCATAAAATCCAAACGGCGTCCGAAATGCCGTTTTAGCTATACTCTCTGCTTCCACTCTAAGCTGATGAAAACCTATCGCGCGATCCAACTGGGAAAATACTCTCGCGCCACTCAACTGATCAAACAAATCATCTATCCGCGGTAGAGGATAATTGTTCTTCCTCGTCACTTTATTCAACTCGCGGTAGTCCATACACAAACGAAGGGAACCATCCTCCTTGGTAGCAAACACAACTGGTGCTCCCCATTCAGAAACACTCCTTCTGATAAATCCCTTCTTTAAAAGATCGCTGACTTGCACCTCGAGCTCTCGCTGCTCCCTTGGTGCCTTACGACGAAGTGGCATCACTATAGGTCTGGCATCTTTCACTAAATCAATATGGAACCCAATCTCTCGGTGTGGTGGAAGCTCGGTCACTTCCTCGAAGACGTCCGGATACCGGCTAACCACGGGCAAACTTGACAACTCACTATGCAGAATGTCAAGGGAATTCAGAAAACTAGCCATTACCCCATCACCGGGTAGACCACTAAACACTACCCTCCGCCCATCATCCGCTCTAGCTGTCACCAAAAATCCCTCATAGTCTACCACCACCCCGTATCTTTGGAGCCAATCAACTCACAAAATAATGCCAAACCCAGTAAAGCCCAAAACAAAACAATCACAACCAAACATGCATCCATGACTCATAAGACCACATTACGACAAATCATGCTAAGGTTAGTTGAACCACCAATCAGGTTCGTCACTACTAAAGGCCTATCGACAATCTCGGGCTCCAATCCCAACCTATCTACCAGGTCACTAGATATGAAAGAACTGGAAGCCCCGGTATCAAACAAAACTCTAAAATGAATATCATAAATAGAAAGCATACCTTGAATAACGACATTCTTTCCCTTCTCCGCCGCAGTTGGGGCATTCGACGAAGAAGGAATAGCATTAAGGGCATATGCTTTCACCATCTGCTTTTCTTTAGGGGGTTGCGGACACTTGTCCTTGTGATGTCCGACTTGGCCATAGTTGAACCACTTCCTATCCGTTGGCTTGGACCGACACTCTTTGGCATAGTGGCCCTTCTTATCACAGCTGAAGCACTCAACATCTTGCTTGTTCCTTTTCTTCTGGCTATCCCTGGTCTGATTCTGCTTTCTCTTATTCTGAGAACCATTCTTGCCTCCACCGCTTGCTTGCGGCTTTGGCTCCTCTGCAGATGCAACCTCAGTCTTCGACTTAGGGTAAAGACTCTCTAATCTCAATGCTTTCCCCACAATTGATTCAAACGTCTCATCGATGTGGTTGATAAGCCTTTCCCCCAAGTACTGATCCAAGCCAGTTATGAACTTCTCATTCTTCTTCTCGGGAGGGTCAATGAGGGATAGTCCATACTTCGATAAAGTATCGAATTCTGCAATATACTCCGAGACAGCTCTGCCATTCTGCTTGAGCTCCAAGAATTTCATAAACAGCACTGACTTCTGGGCAGCTGGAATGAACTTATCGCTAAAGCGAACGTTAAGCTGCTCCCAAGTAATCTGATCCTCGGGAGTAGCTGCCTTTATAGCATTTCACCAATTCATTGCCCGTCCTTGCAGCTGACAGGATGCTAGCCTTCTCTTCATCGCATCCTCAATTCCCAAGTCTTCCAAGATACGCTCGCAACTATCCAACCAATCCTGAATATCCGTAGCCGACTCCGTTCCGTGGAAAGGCTTCCCACCAAGACTAGTATAATCCTTGTTCAGCTTGGCGAAATCGTCCCTAGGCGCCTGCCCTATTGAACCACCACCATTACCATTATTGGGAGCTGCCCTCTGCACATCCCTAAGCATCTCTCTCATGAGGTCGGTAAACATCGTCCTCATGTCAGCAGCGTTCCCATTATTGGCTCCTCTACCGGCACCTCTTGCGTATCGGCTCGTCGTTAAATCTGTTAAGAGAAAATGATTAACCATCCTCTTTGTGGTGTCAGTGCAGTGCGACTTCATCCTTAGATATGCTAATAGTATATATATAGCTTTTGAAAACCAAAATAATCACAAATACGCGCTCTTATATACGTATTGTGTAACGGCCAGGGTTTCACCCGACTCGCTCGATCGCAAAATCGACCAAGACCGTTCAAAACCCGAACACGTTAACTTTGGGAATACAACACATCAAAACAACAACAGCAGACTTTTATCAACATTACAATAAAGTTTACATCAGAGTACAGAATATCAGAGTACATCGATAAAATACAACGAAAGATAAATTTTACATTAAATTTAATACAATAAAGTGCAGCGGAAATAAAATAACTAAGACAGCGGAAGACAACTATACTCTGGACACAGCTTTAAGCTTCAATCCAGAATCCTGCTCAAGATAAGAAACTGTAGACAAACTACTCGACTGCCCGTGTGGAAAGAGGGCACCCGAGTTTGTAAAGGTGGAAACAAACAATGGGTCAGTCGTGGGACTGGTGTGAGAATTCTTAACTAATTTCACTAATAACAATAAAACAAATCCAAGGACCACACCGCTAATGCGGAACGGATTTACTCCAATGGATTGTCGTGCATAAATTAAAGTAAATCGTTAAACAACGCAATGCTTTTTGGAAAAATGAAACCATCATAAGACCTAAGTCCCATCACACAATGCAACGCAAACCGGAGGATAGGGTTTTACCTTATAATGATCAAAAATACTTGATACGTTAAAAACGAATTTGATATTATTATTAGTGTGTATACATTTCAAAAACATTTCAAAGTAAATGTATCAATCCTAGGAAGCATAGCTACCATATACTATGCCTCCATACTAGTAATACAATCAAAACCGCATGAGGTCATATTGGAAATTGGGTTTCCATCATGAGTCAAGGACAGGGAGGAGCTCCTTACCGATTCGAGACACTCTAGCTAATGTCTCAGGATTCCCCGCAGTTAACCCTTGGATCCTGCAGAGCCGGTCCACACATACAACTTCGTGGATTGGCAATTCCTGAACACACGTTTCCCGGTCCTATAGGACCTATCATCCGAGGCGCGCCACATTCCATCATCCACATAAGTAAATATCAGCCAGTTTAAGCACCGACATCACTTTTAGCTAGAAAGAAACGTGCTGCTCTCCCTGCATTCCCTTCTCCCGTTTTAGACTCAACCGGGTTGTGAGGCTCGCGAAGTAACGTTATAACCACAAGGACTGCTTTTCAACAAAGCCTTAATCATCTTCATCTTAGCGTACCACGTTGAGAATTCACGCCATTCGATTGATAACTATTAATACACAACCTCTAAGGGTGTTGAGCAAGAGAATAAATTCTCCGCCACCAACGGTTGTATATTAATAGAAATCAATTTACATAGAACAAAATTCAACGTCAGACACACATTCCATTTATAAGCTTATGCTCTGGGTCTGAGCGAAAGCCAAATCCGTACAAATCAACACTACGTCCGGACGGCCACCACTGTAGCCCCTTCAAGGTAGCTACTCCAATCACGGGTATCAGCAGTCGTCGTCCATTCGATATGAAGATCGTCGGTCTTCTATCGTTGTCTTCAAAACTTGAATTTGAAACATCGCTTAAATTATTTGGAATGAGATAGGCTCGGACTTTCCAAATAATTCTCGTATATATATAAGTTGGAAATCATTTCATATCGTTATTAGTAATTTATAACGATTTATCTTCATTTTTATATATATATATAAAAATATTTAAATTCCATTTCATTAATGTAATTATATAACAAGTAGTGAATGTTTTGTTCCACAACCTATCGAAAGGTTTATAATGTGTAATGAAATGTATTTTATTTCATTTTGCTAACGTAAAATATTCCTATTCGTATATACAATATTAACGTACAATGTACACACCATTTATTTTCATGCACATACACATCTTATATACAACAATGTACATTTTCCTGTTTCATCTTTCGAATTACACAGAATGTATATTTTGTTTATCATACCAATTCCGACAAAAATGAGCACTTTTATGTTTCATTTCAATTTCAACAAACGAATATTTTTTTTGTTCATTCACCTTTACTTCTACAAGAACGAGTATTTTTGTTTGTTTATTTCAATGTAACAAAATTTATAATTTTATTTTCTTTTCAATGCAAAACAAAAATAATAATTTTATATTACAAACAAAACGATAATTTTGTGTGTTAATCTATTTACGTGAAAATATAATTTTCATATCTTTAATATTTTTAATGAAAACCTAATTCATTAAGATATAAACTTCAAATCCTTATTTTTATTTTTTTGAAAATCCAATTACATAAAAATGTAATTTTATATCCTTGTTCTTTTAAATTAAAATCCAATTACATAAAAAATTTAATTTTATATCCTTATTCGTTTTAATTAAAATCCAATTACATAAAAAATGTAATTTTTCACCTTTAATCTACATGCATGAAAAATATAATTATTCCCTTTTAATCTAATTTACATTAAAAAAGTAACTTTTACCTTTAATCTTAATTTCACAAAAATGTAAATTTCTTACCTTTGGCTTTTATTACATAAAGATGTAATTTTCTTTCTTTCTCTTCATCTTAATTACATAAAAATATAAATTTCTTCTTTTAATCTAATTACATAGAAATGTAATTTTATCTTCTTTAAACATGACGGTGAAAATAATGTAACTTTCTAATTTAACTCATGACGGTGTAAATAATGTCCATTTTCTATTTAACCATTTATATTTTAATATGGGCCAGACCTCTCACATTAGGCCTGCAACTTGTGAATGCTGGATGGGCCGGTCGGCTCCGGGCAGACTTATCCCACAAGTTGGGCTTAACCTCGTGTCTTGGCCCAATTTGTATTTGTGCACTTGGACCTCTCACATGAGGCCCAACATTTGTGGCTGCTGGATATGCCGGTCGGGTTCGGGCAGACTTCCACCACAAATATGACCTAACCTCGTGTCCAAGTAAAATTTTAATTAATCCTTATAATTGCTCTACTAAAAATATTATTTTAAACCGTTTCTCATTTCAAAATATCTTAATTTTGGAATATTCCATACTTCCAAAATAACTTGATTTCAAATACTACAACTTACCTGTTCAAATCTTAATAAAACTTGGGACTTTCTCAATTATTATATTAATAACTATAAACCTTTCAAAATGTCTAATTCTGAATCTAATCTTAGCATATTGACAGTAAAGATAGAATCTTTTTAATTGAATCCTTTTTTATTTATGACTCATATTTCATTTACATTAAAAATGCAAATTCTTATGTTAACAAAATTCCATTCTTCCTTATATACTTTAATGATTCATTCTTATGTTAACACAATTCCATCCTAACTTGAATATTTTAATGAATTCCTTTTTAACATAAATATGTGACTTTTTAATATTTACATTTCTAACAAAAAATGTGATTAATCATTATAGTGAAAATTTCCATCTTGATTTTGATTCCATTGTCAAATTGCTCTTTTTTACTTATGCTTTAATTACATATAAAATACAATTTTATTTAATGTAAATTCTTATTCTTTAATTACATATAATGTGATTCTCTTTCTTTGTAATCCTGAATACATAAAAATGCAATTCTCTTTCTTTAAATCTTGATTGCATAAAAACGTAAATTTTCCTACTTTTAATCTTAATAACATAAAAATGTTATTTTCTCCCTTACCATAATTTAAATGATAAATGTAAAATTTTCACTTGTAATCTAATTCACATGGAAATTGACTTAATTACAAAAAATGTAATTTTTATGTTCTTTTATTTCACTATATACAAAAATGACTTTTGTCATTTTATTTTATTTAGAAACAAAAATTAATATCTTTATTTAACCACAAAAGATAAAATCTCTTATTCAAGAAAGAAAAATAAATTCTTTTAATTTTCAAACAAAAGTTAATGGTTTTCATTTACAAACAAAAGTTAATATCTTTTCATTCACAAACAAAAGTTAAAATCTTTCATCATGTTTACAAACAAAGTTTCAAATCTTTTATTTATAAAGTTACAATCTTTTTATTAATAAAGTTACAATCTTTTTATAAAAAAAACAAGTTTTAATCTTTTTATTAATAAAAACAAGTTTCAATCTTTTTATTAACAGAAACAAGTTTCAATCTTTTTGTTGTTAAACCAAGTTTCAATCTTTTTATTGTTAAACCAATTCTAACATTTCAACATAAACAAATAAAAAGATACTTTGTTTATCGTCAATTTTAACACAACAAAATATATAAAGATGATATATTTTGTCTACTTAACATTTTATATCTAAATTGTTATTGTAACCAATCTTAACGTGTTATAACTAAAATGTTAATGAACGTTTAGTTTCACATGCCTTTCTATTTAACAAAATAAATACTTTGTTTTACATACTTTCAACAAAGTCATTAAAAATAAGTTTAATTTCATATCTTAACTTGACGCTAAAAATATGTTTAATTTTCATGTTAACACATAACGCTAAAAGTATCCCTATGTTCATATTGACATATAACGCTAAGAATATCATTTTTCCATGAAATCACATATGGTGTACATTTCCATAATACTTCATGTAACATATAATTTTGGTGTGAATATTCATGTCACAACATAGGATAACAATGTATGACTGGGTATCAAGTCCCATGTCAACCTTCTTATTCTATTCTTTTTTTTATTGAATATAAAATAACAAATAGAATGATAATTTAAAATCTTCTATTTTTTTTATTGTATGACAACAAAATTAATACTTATGTTTCAACTCTTTTCGTTTTAAACTATTGAAAATAAAATCTTTATTTCAATACTATCTCATATTGACAAAACTAATGTTATAATTTGTTCTGACTATTCTATTTCATCGCAATAATCCATCGCGTCAGATAAATCAACAAACAACAATACAATCAACAATCAACAAATTCCAAACATCACCACAGATCTGATTAAATAAGTATACACACATGAAACTTAAATAACTAGGGATAATTTAATTTTAAGTATTTTAAAATACAGAAATCTCACATCGTTTGAATTTCTGAGCCGTTCAGATCCAAAAATTAGCCAAATTTCAACTTGCTCAGAATCAGGTCCGATTAGTGTCATCGCTTTGATCTCGCTCTCATGATCGTGGCGCACCTGAAATTGTTCGAATCCGAGTTCGTATGAGTGAGATATGGTTAAATTAAGATTGGTAAAATTTTGAATTAAATTAATTAAATAATCAAAGGTTGAAAAAGTCAACCTTTCCTCCTTCCTCCTCTTCCACATTCAAGGCCTTTCATTAAACCCATAGGCTTCCAAACCAGGGTCCCAAATAACTTGAAATTGGCGAAGCTCGAAGACAATCGGAAGGTGGCAAATCGAAGAGGGAGGAGAGGGCTACATGCGCCGGGAGGTAGGGGAGGTGCGGTGGGCCCCATGGAGGTGCGGCGGGCTGAGTTGGGCGCTGGTTGGGTGGAGAAATCCGGCCAAAATACTTTGTTAAATCCAATCGCATCCGTATAGAATCGAAGAGGAGGAAGAGAGCTTCGATTTGGTATATGGTTTGTTGATTTTCATTGAGCGGATTGGAAGAAATTAGAGAATGAAGTTGGGAGAACGGTGGCCATTGAAAAGGGACGGCGGCTGTGCATTTCGAAATTAGGGTTTGAGGGTCCTAGTTTGCCTATTATTTATATTATTATATTCACTAATTACCAATTAAAGCCCGATTTGGCCCGAACTCAGAATTAGGCAAGCTTACTGTCTATCATAATGTTTTGACATCTTCTGAACGCAATGGCGCTAGTGGCAAGGCCAAATTTCGAAGTCTACAGCAGGTTTACTTTATGTTTAAAATAAATCAATTAATTTTTATTTCAACCGTACATGAAAATTCACCGGGGTCACAAATTAACTTCAAAAATTCCCAAAAAATATATTTGGCTATGTTTTGACGCTGCGGACCTAGGAAAATTAATTTCGTTCAATTCTGAGCCCGTATGAATTTTTAATGAATTTTTAAAGTCAAAAATTTCCCGTTTACACTGAAAAATCAATTATAATTATATATTAATTCTAAAAGTTACCGAAAAATCATTTTTAGCTTTGTTTTGACGATACGAACCCAACAAAATTAATTTTGTTCAATTTGGAGACCGTTAGCAAAATTTCAATTTTCAAGGCGTAATATTTAATATTAAAGATAAATTTTTATACCAATAATTTCCGAAACTCAAAATATATAAGTGTTTACTGTTTTTCAATGTAGAAACATCATTCTGAACTCAATGGAAGTGGTTTCGAGTTCAAATTCCTTTGTATGCAAAAAGTAGTGTTTTTGTCCTTTGTAAATTTCATAGCGACCTTTCCAAATTTTAAACTGGGCATAACTTTTGATTCCCGTAATGAAATTTCTACTTTTCGGATTCTTTAAAAAGATATTTTTAAATAGATTACAATATTTTTGGTTTCACTAAAATCCGTTAAATTTTGCATCCTTTATGGTCAGTCAAAGTTCAAGTTTGACTTTTCAAACTACTGCGCTATTTCCAACTCCTTTCATAATTAAAATTAAATTATTCATTCTAACTTGGATTCAAATCAACTTTTTTATATATATTATTTTAAATATCAAAAACTCATTAAAATTACTTAATATAAAATTTTAAATTTACCCCAAAATTCAGGGTTGTTACATATTATCTCTCCCTGGTGTCTTTCCCTAGGTTAACCACGCAACCTAGAGCTCTGATACCTAGTGTGACGGCCCGCTCCGCACCAGCCGGCATCTCCTCCGAAAGTGTATTGTACACATGCCCGACTAGCACGGAACGGTCGCCAAAGAAAGGAAAGAAAAGAATGAACTAATCGAAAACCTGTAGAATGTCTCACAGCGCATGGAATAAAATATAATAATAATATAATCTTGACATAAAACAGGCGAGACAGTGCATAAGCTGAAAACTAAACCAACATCAACATCGGAGTAGTGGAAGTCTAAATGCAGCTTATTACAACTTTTCAAATTACTGTCTCTAAACAAAAGAAAGCTAAAGCAGAAGATGCACTATTATTGCCCAAGCAGTGATCTTCAACAACACAGGGAGAATACTATATGTATCATACGTGGAAGCCTCATGCTCGTCTCCGGATCACCTACTCGTGAATACCCAGCTAACCTGTCTTTAGTCTGCTCGTGAGAGCACCCAGAGTAATAAGAAGAGACATAAAACTCTGGGTCAGATAAAAAGTCCGGTATGAGCGATAAGCAGCTAAACAGAACAATAGCAGGTATACTAAACCATACCTGAACTTGGACCGTCAACCAAAGAGTTAGCACTACATACTGTACAATACTCTAAGGTGCCATTGAACAAATGGTGTAAAGATAACGGGGGTGGGGGTTTGCATGTCATAATGATGGCAAACAAATCAACCATAGCAACCATCCTCACATCTCTCACTCAGTGCGTAAAGCATACGATATCTACCGTTTCGATCACTAGACCCATCGAAGTAATGACGGAGTTCAACGTGTACAACTACTGCTACTACCAAGCTTACCACATGGAGTCATGACCAAACCTTTACAAATGACCCTACTTCATTGGTCTATAGCCCTTTTAGTCGTACCTAGGCAACTGTGGCCATGAATCCGTTCACGTACTCCCTACACATAGTGATCCAAAGTTATAGACATCGACAACCCCTTAGCACACATCCTACAGCAAAGCCCAATCATGCAGTGAACTCGTTGGTTCCCAACTGGATCCTGAGCTCTAACTTCCATTTGGACCACCTTTGCATCTCGGGTTTTTAGTCGTCACCGGATCGATTCAGTTCCTCCCTTTATTTTGCTTCGGATCGTACTCCAATTGGGTTCGAATCGTGCTTCCCAGTTCAGTTCATGATCCACGCCTCATGTCCAAGCTCCCCCGATTAGGATCAGAATGCTTCATCCCTTCGGATCGGGTCGAGTTCCTCAAGTTCTTCCATGGCGCATCGGTTCGGATCGGGTAACATGGTTCAGATCGTGGGCTCTCCAGATAAGCAGATCTATCCGGAGCTCCCATCGGTTCGGTTCGGAGAAGACTACACGGGTTGGGTCGGAGAAGATGCCCCCTAATTCTTCAGATCGTCTCGTGGATGCAGTAGTTTGGAGGGGCGGTTCGGTTTGGGCTCCTTCCTCCAATCCGATCCGGATCGGCCAGATTCCTGCACTTTTTTTCCAGCGACTGTTTACGCCATTCGATGGCGTTTTCGACCAATCTAACACTTCTAGACGATCACAATTCATACTATACAATCATTGCAACATGTACAATCAATCATAAACACCAAACAACAACTATAGCATGTAAAATGGATCAAACATACCCAAAATCCCATATTTTCCCTTAAGCATATTTAGGCAAAACTAATGACATGACTAGCAAAACTTAATCAAATTAACCCAAATTTCTAACAGTGGTCTAAAACATTATTTTCGAATTTATAAATATTTTTCCTGAATTTATTAGTGTATAAATTCGCTAATTTTCACTAATCACCCTAATTAACTGTAATTAGTGTCAAAACAATGCTAATCACTCACCTTAGCCACAAATAAAATTTTCAGAACTAAACCTCGCTGATTTGGGCAAATACTGATGTCTAACGGCAGCTCTAATGCTGATTTGGTGAAGATCTTCTTTGATTTGATGTTGATTAAGCCAAAACTTGATTAGAAAGTGATTAGAAGTTGATTTGGGTGTTGGAGGCCATTGTTAGGGTTCCAAGAATGAAAGTGGCGGTTGAAAAATGAAAATAAGATCGTTCTCTAACTGATTTTAGCCTCCTCATAACCCTAATCTCGAAATCCTCCACTGGGAATAGCTGCTAATCACCCGGTTAAGCCCAATTAAGCTGCTTTTTGCTATCTAAAACTTGTTTCAGCCATATCTCCCAAACGGTGAGTCCGTTTGGCTGATGTGACCACTCTATAGAATTGTAAACCATCATCCGAAGCCAATGGAAGTGGTTTCAAATCAAAATTTCTTTCCAATCAAAAGTTATGGCCAAAACAGTACCGGTTAGGGGCAAAACGGTCATTTAAAAATCGGGAAAAACCATGAACATGGGAAATGACCCCAATAGTCGTCTCCCAAAGTTACATGACCATACGACTTCGTATGTGAAAGAAATAAATATTCTACGATCCTATGATGCGTAGAATATGGGTCTTACAGAGTTAATAGCTCGAATTAGGATTAGACTACATTTAAGGTAGTAAAATATATTTTTTAAAGTAGTTTGAATTTAAAATAGTTAAAATGTATTAAAAATTGAATTTAATATAAAATAATTTTATAAAAGGAGTTTTATTCAAATAGTTATAACAGTTAATATATACATATAATAAAATTTAATAACTAAAATAGTTGAAATTAAATAGATATCATAATAACATTTAAGAAAAAATTTAGTAAGACAAATTTAGTTTAAGTAAAATATTTGATATAAATAATAATATAAAACAATTTAAATATAATAATCCCATCCGAACCAAATTTCCAGATTTCAAAAATTCAATTTATCATTTAAATCAGATTTCAAATCCCATTCAAATCAAATTACCTTTTTATTCATAAATTCAATTTAAATTCATAAATTTAGAAAATCATTTTTTATTGACCAACATTGTTTGCATATAATTTTTTAACGTATGGTCAAATGAATCGGGTATTTACCATTTTAAACCGTTTAAATAAAATTTCCGGGTATATATCATTTCAACCTGCATCCCAATTAAATATCAAAAATGTCATATTGATTCATGTGTATCGTTTTAACCAATATTGATTTTCCAAAATCTACGGGAACTTGCGATGTGAGAGAAACAAAAATAAACATTTCAAAACATACACATATGAACATATATTACTTATGCAAATTTGTATCGTATATCGCATGTCAATAATGCGTGTCATATGTGCATAATATAAACGTCATATAATACAGTTTTCTACTAGCATTCCTAACATTTCAATTAATTAATTCGAATGTGCCGAAATATATTTCATAAAAATATCAGTCAAGTGTGAGTTAAACTCAACTTTCCGAAGAATGGAAAAGGAGGCGATAATCTCGAATGGATACAAAATAAATCGACAAAATCTGGCAGAGAATATGGCGACCGAATACGTCCTCGAGAGTGATCGAACATGCCAAATAGCACGAATCAAATCATAGACAATCGGGTCTAAAAGAGCGAACTAAGCCACTTCTCCCGTTTTTCAAACATCAAACTAAGTTTCATCATTTTATTTTAATTCAAGACAACTTATAGCCAAGAAGCTTATACCAGCTTCAGCAACATATATGACGTCTCGGCCAGCAAATATGCACGCTACAAATTAAAATGTAGAAACGAACTTTGTATTAATATATTCATCTCGCTTAGTGACAAAAGTTCCTTTATACTAATATTATAATGATACGAAACTAAAAAAGATACCAATGTACGCCCATATCAACGTGAGCGGTGGATATCCATCTGTCCTTGCTACATTGGCTTGATGAAAGATGATGGCCTCTGATGAATGCAGCGACATTCGGGTGAGGTTCAAGGTAGTGCTCGGCTCAGGTTTTGGGTTCATGAATGCTGGTTTGGCTTCAAGTGACGTCAAAAAAGGGACAGTTCTTCGGAGGGGTAGTTGGAATGGATCATGACACTTGTTGACGTTAGATTGAGAGTTTGGTCATAGGGAGGATGCATTAGGAGAAGGGAATGCAATCGTGATAAGCAGGACCGGCCCTGAACAGTCAGAGGCCCTAGGAAAAATCAGCTTGAAGTGGGAAAAAGTGAGGATGGGACAAAAAACGAAATGCACTCATCGTGGCGTTGCTGGGAATTGAACCTAAGACGTCCGCATGTCATCGTGCGTTGCAACCATTCATCCATTGTCCGTTTTAATAGTTTTGGAATAAACAAGTATACATAAAAACTTTTTTGGGTTGAGGCCTACTTCAGGGCCAAGGCCCTAGGCGGCTGCATAGCCCGCCGAGGCCTAGGGCCGGGCCTTTACATATTACAATAAATCATTCTACTCAATGATGAATTCTTTTCATGAATTTGAATAATGCAAAATTACAGGATTTATATTAGATTGGGTTGTGAATGGAAAATTTGAAATTGATTGGCATCTGAATGGAAAAACCATTTGGATTTTAATTCTGAATATTTGTTTATACTTAAAGGATAATTGTGAGGTTTGAGTAGAGTTAGCTATAATTGATTGTCCATAATTAATTATCACCCCAACGTGAATTTTTATTTTTTTTATGATTTCAATTTTAATTTGAATGTCACATGCATGGTCCAATTTTGTTGATTATTTTTTATTGAAAATGTTATAATTATATAAAAATTGATTAGAACAAAACAGTTTCACTTAAGTTTCAAATTTTTTCCATAATTTTTTACTTTTCTCAGGAAACTGCAATAGAAAATGGTGCAGATGAAACATGGCTTTGATTTGATCAAGTTTACCTAAAAATAATGCCAGAATACAAACATAATCAACTAGTTGTTCCTTGCTTAAATTTACTGTATAATCAAAAGAATTAAATGTAAATAAACCCTTGCATTGGATTAATGAAATATTATATGTACAGAGTCGGCCCGTAAGTATTTGTTTCCTTAGGTAATTTGTAGGGAAAGTAGTGTTAAAAAAAGGGAAATAAAGGAATAATAGGAAAACGCAACTGCCTGGGTTTGAACCCAGGTTATTTACAAAACAACCAAAGATCAAACCATTGAACTACACAATACTTGCTAACTTTGTTGCCCTAACAGTTTCACAAGTACCCTTTTTTCTAAAGCATTGGCTGCCTGGTGGTGCCCCCTCCACCGCCTCCGGCGACGTTGCCCTAGACGAATGTCTCGGTCGTCTTGCCCTTGGGCCTGGTAATAGGAGCTTCCGTGAAGAAGAAAAGTGTAGCTACAGGTGAAGGAAAGGTGGCAACATGAGACATTTGTCTTTCTTTTTGTTTACATTTGTGGCAAACGTTTAAATTTACCCTTTTTTTAAAACCAAGATTGGAAAGAAAAAATGGAGTAACAAAAGCTTACGTATAGGACACAAGAAGAATTTAAAAAACAGAACTTAAACAGTGGCTTGTGTGAATAGTGCATTTCTTTTACCACATTTTAAGGATCATTCATTTACAACTTCAATAATTAGAACCTAAATATGTATAGGCTATGCGCAATTGCGCATGGAAGAAATTGATGTGTACGACGTGAATAGCAGGATAATTGATCTTTTGTTGCCATCGATCCAAATTTATTATTTCTAAATTTAAGTTTTCATTTTGAATGTGAAGAAAAAATAAATTTTGGCAACTAGCAATGATCGTGGGCCAAAAGAAGTATAGGAACATAGCGTGGGGTACGTCACCATTCAAACAAGATACATGTAGGGAGACAAAACTCAAAAATGACACAACGTTAGGTACATATACAATACACTATTTACTCGATGCGGACGTCCATCGAATGCCAAAATGCGCAAATGAATATACTACGGTGATCAGCGGGACGAGATGGACACGATGATACACAAATATCAGCGTCGTGACTCTCCTATCAAAAGTCCAACTTTTAACGGCAAGTGCACTATTAATTGGTATGGAAAAATCCAATGGACCTACAAACTTCCGAATTTCACAAAATGAATGGTCATTGACTTCAGAATGAGAAAATATTTTTTCTCAAGTTGGGATATTTAGGTTTCGAAAATAATTTTATTCATTCAATATTTGAATTGACTTGCGCTGAAATAATGCAGCCAAACAAACTTTAATATTTTATTATGAAATTTATTTCCATGCGATACCTAGTTAAACGTATCTCAATTATTAAATTTCAGAATTTAATTCAACTTCGAAATTATTAACGTTTATTATGATATATCAGTTGTCGCTACCATAAATCGATTTAAACATAGCTAGCGAATTTTTACGTTTTTCATTATAAAATTTGCAAGATTATTTTTATGTAAAAATATTTTGTTTTGCGAATCATTATTTTAAAATTAAATTATTTATTGATTTCACGTCAGTTTCAAAACAATAAGTTCAGAAATAATGATCGATTTGATTTTCATTATTCAAAATAGACCTAAGGGTTTTATTTTATATTTAGGAATCAAATAACAAACTTCCTAGAATTCAAAATAAATTAAATTTAAAATTATTAGGTAAAAATTCACTTAAACATGTTATTCAAAATCTTCTAAATTTCTGGATTGTTATAATCCCCCTCACTCAAACCTTTTCGTCCTCGAAAAGAAATGAGGCAGGGAAAATAGAAATCAAATAATTTGACGTATTTAAAAATTAAGTTTACAGGTTAAATGCTTAATCGGATTATATATAATTAAATGGGTAAATCAGAACTTCTAATTCAAATGTATTCCAAAAAAATTAAAATTAGTTTTAAGTACTCGCTCAACGTCTCGATTGTCGCTATATATCTATCTCGCTTTCGAAACCAGAAAACAAACAATGGTGGTGTTGCAATCATCAGCATAGTTTTTTCAAGCAACTAGAGTGTGATTCTATATCTATCTAATATATACAGGATTTAGTACATACATTAGCTATGCGTATGTCCAAAATCTCTAAATACTTGGTAGTTCAATCTTAACGTCAAAGAAAATACTCGAAACTTTTCCTCTTTAAAAATCAAGATACAAAATTTTCCAAATATACGTATTATAAATCAATTATCTGTTATAGATTTCAAATAGGGAAAATTATATATTTCTCTCCCTCAATCATTTATTTATTGTTATTTTACTTCTATCAAGCGAAACTAACATAAATTTACAACAAGATATCACATAATATTTCAAAACATGTTTCATGTATGGTTTCACAACATACACTCGCTATTATCTTAATTACAGTTTCTTAGTTCATAATTTGTGTTTGTAATTTATTTCTAAGTAAATTCGTTAAACTCTATTTTAAGTAGTTACCAAATCTTATGTTTTACTATTAAGAATACTAACTCGGTACTCATTTTATATAATATACGAATTCAATTTATATTAAATTCAATCTTCTTAAGTTAAAATTCAAATCAATATTAATCCTACCATTTTAATATTATCAAAGTTTAAATTACATTTACTATTATTTTGACCTTTCCAAAGTGCAAAATTTATTTCTAAATGACTAAACTCAGATTTTAATAAACAACAATTGATTTTATTAACTTTGCAACATACCATATTACTATAGTTTTACCAAATTATACTTAAAAGATCCATTTAACATTTTAAGTTTAATTTAGATTTTATTTCATAATCATTATTCCTTTGCAAAATTTTACATCCACCTAAAGCAGTTCTTATTATTTCAAGAACATCTTCACAATTTAGTTCTATATTTAAGTTTCATTTCTTTGGCTCAACCTAAAATTTCAAACATATTTATCTAAGGATAAAGCTACAATTCCAAAATATCATGTTTATGAAATATAATTAATATAATGTTTATCAGGAAATCATTATTATTATTTCAAAAACATTCTATATAGAATTTTACGAATTTAATAATTCCGCACTTATGATTTATCTTCTTAGAAACACTTTCTGTACATGTTTTCCAAATATGTCATCTTTTAAGTTCATATATTAAGTTTCAAAATACTTTCTTCGCTAATTAAAAAACTAAATGATTTTTACCTTTGTTAATAACACATTCATATTCCATATAAATTTCAAATACGGGTTATACTTATAATTTTTCATTATTAAGTCAGTTAGTTTAAAAATAAGTCTAGAACATACGCTAAAGGCCAATCAAATGAAAGAACCAAATCAACGAGACCTACAAAGGAAGGACACCCTAATAAGTTAAAGAATGTTTAGGATTTCAAAAGTTATAAATTTTAAATCTCCCAAGATGAATTAGAATAAGAATAAGATCTAACTAACGAAATTATAATCGAAAGGAAATCTAACTTAAGAAATGGATTCTAAAGAAAGGAAATTTCTAGAGCAAAGCTGAATTTAAGACAAACTTTTATATATAAAATCAATTGAAAATCATTTAAAACCATTTATACTTTCCAAAATACGCTCTCTCTGGAATGATTCAGAGATAGATTCAACTCACTCTTAGGTATTGCTACCCAATCTCTAACCATAAGCTAAGATGTTTAAAACCAAAGCTCTGATACCAACTGTAACAATCCACCTTTTCGAGCACTTCAAGTCGATAATATAACCAACTCAAATAGTTTGAAATAGCAGATTGTTATTGCTATAGGGATTAATATAAAAATCATCACAGAATCACAGACGTAGAAAGAAGAATATCTCGTAATGGAATAAAATAAAATACAATAGTAGTTCATAAAGCTACTTTATACAAAATCTCAAAATAGCACATAATATCAGAGTTATAGAATCAAATACAGTAGAAGTCTAGATACAAAGGATTTCACTAACACATAAGTGACTGGTGGATATAAACCAATGACAGAAAAAACAAAATAACTGAAAATGGATAAATAGACAGCTATACGTTCTTCAGCAAATTTCCAGCTCCAGAATGTAAAATCTCAAGCTGTAATACTCGGTCTGACTTGAGAAAAATGCAATGAAAAATAATTGGATCAGGACCAACATTCTCATAAAAATAAATCAACTCAAGTAAACTATTCAAATAAAATGCATTAGTAACTTAAAGGATGTTCAGGATTCACATCCTCTGAGGAGCCGTGAAGCTAGATACGTATAATACAATACGCTATTATAATAGTGTCAATGGTAAATATACTATTAAAATTAGCGTAAGCAGGATTACATTTTTATGTTACACCGTTTATAGACATTGTAATATATAAAGTACTGTAAACTCCACCAAACTGGTTGGCTATTAGGGAGCACTCCATAGGTACAACACAAATCAAAATCATAGTGGGCGCGATTAGGATAATATAACAAGGCACCAAGGAATACCCCACTGTAGGATTCTACTGGATTACGGGACCAAGCTGGTGGTAACGCATAGTAGCTACTACCGCCCACCTCGCACAACACTCTGAAAATCGCAGGTGGCCACCACACAAGGAATAGATATGGTATTGAAGAAGTTTGTCCGATCGAAGGAGAGGCTTCCCATTGGCCTGGCCATTGCTCCTGTTTTAGTCATTTCATTTATAACTTGAAAGTCGAGGATATCCATCATCGTTCTCTTACTTTGTTCCAGTATCTTTCGCCAAACCATCCTACTTCATTCTTGATTCTATACCACGTACATAGTTGTTAAAGTGGTTTTAGGTATTGGTAGAGAGTATGACAACATCCGATTCCGATCTCTTTAACAACCAAACTTTTATTTCACACCATAGTCATTAAATTTCTTAATCATATTCATGTGTCATAAATCAATTTAACTTCAAGAATTGATTTCTTAATAATCATTAACTTAAGCTGAATTCAGTTCAAAAATTCAAATTTCATATTAACGCCGGTTCTTTATCAAATTAAGATTTTGATTTCTACTCTACAAATATCACTGTTGACTAAAATCATTATCGTAAACCAATTTGGAGTTAATACCTCGAATTGGCAATATACTACAGTTAAAGTAGTAAAATATTTTTTAAAAGTAGTTTAAATTTAAAATAGTTAAAATGTATAAAAAAATTATATTTAATATAAAATACTTTTATAAAAGAAGTTTTATTAAAATAGCTATAAAAGTTATAATAATTAACACATATGTATATTAGTTTATTAAAAATACTTATAAAGTTTAATAAATAAAATAGTTGAAACTAAATAGCTATTAGAATAATAGTTACCAAAATAATTTAGTAAGACAAAATTATTCTAAGTAAAATATTTGATATAAGAAATAATATAAAACAATATAAACATAATAATCCTATCAAAACCAAATTTCAAGATTTCAAAAATTCGATTTATCATTTAAATCAGGTTTCATAAATCAAATTAACTTTGTATTCAAAAATTCAATTTATTATTGTAAATTTAGAATATCATTTTTTATTAACTAATGGTGTTTGTACATAATTTTCTAATCTGTGATCATGTGAATCGGGATGTATCGTATCAACCCGTTTAAATAAAATTTCCGGGAATTATCATTTCAACCCGTATCTCAATTAAATATCGAAAATGGCATAGTGATTCGGGTATATCATTTCAACCCATAGCAATTTTCCTAAATCTACGGGAACTTGCAGTGTGAGAGCAACAAAAATAAACACTTCAAACATAGGCATACAAATATAAATTACTTATGCAAATTTGTGTCGTATATCGCGTGTCAATAATGAGTTTCATATATGCATTATATAAATTTCACATAATATAGTTTTCTACAAGGAATCCTAATATTTCAATTAATTAATTCAAATGTGCTGAAATATATTTCATAAAAATATTAGTCAAACGTGAGATAAAGTCACCTTTCCGAAGCATGGAAAAGGAGGCGATAACTGCGAATGAATACAAAATAAAATGACGAAATATGATGGGGACTACGGGGAACAAATACAAGCTATAGTAGTGTATATGATAGCACGAATCAAATCATAGACAATCAGATCTAATAGAATGAACTAAGCCACTTCTCCCGTTTTGTCAAACAGCAAACTAAGTTTCATCATTTTTTTTTAAATCAAGACAACTTACAGCCAAGAAGATAATACAAGCTACAGTAGTGTATATGATGTACCATCCAACAAATACGCATGCTACAAATAAAAAAGATTACATGATTAGCCATGTTTCAGAAATAATTACAAATATAGACCTGTTTTGTCAGGGGCGGGATATAGGCGCCTTTTGAAAACTCGCATTCGTGCGCATTTTCAAAACTCGCCTGTGTATTTGGGGTAATCTCAAAACTTTATATATACTCATGACCATTCTTCTCGTAATTCTGATTCATACTCAACCACAGCTTCACAGCTCCGAATATTTTCAAAATGTATTCTCAAACAATGGTTGAGCAAGAGGTTAACTCGTATCCAGTTTGCTGCCACTGTGGATATATGGCTGAAGTTGTCGTCTGTGATGATGGCGAAAACATTGGTCGTCGAAGTCTTCTTTGTTCCAATTATCCTCACGGATGCCATTTTTCAGACTGGATTGACGAACCGCTTTGTCCCAGGGGCATAGCATATGCGAATGAGCTGGAGCAAGAAATTAGACATCTCAAAAAACTCCTAGAGGACTTGCAATTTAAATCTAACCACTAGTTTTTCTATTATTCGTCGTCGTTGTAGGTTTCTGAAGATTAGTTTGAATTATTGTATTATCCGTTGTCAATGTATGTTTCTGAAGTTTAGTTTGAATTATTGTATTATCCGTTGTCGTTGTATGTTTCTAAAGTTTAGTTTGAATTATTGTATTATCCGTTGTCGTTGTATATTTCTGAAGTTTAGTTTGAATTATTGTATTATCCGTTGTCGTTGTATGTTTCTGAAGTTTAGTTTGAATTATTATTTGTGTGTTTGTAGGAGTTGGAAGATCAATACGAAGTATTAGATGTTTCTGTTTTTCTAATGAATTGTTTTGTGCTTATGAAGTTTGAATTAAAGCTTTGTATGTTTGCTGGTTTGTACAATGTACATTATGACATAAATAAGAATTGACAACTCGCTGCCAGAAATTAAAGCTGGGTCAGTCTGTTTCTGTACAGTACGATCTGCCGCAAATCAGGTGATTTGACTAGACACGGGTAAAGCTGGCCCAATAGTTCAGAATAGTTGTGTTGACAAACATCTGCCAAATCTGAGCCAACATTTGTCCATTGTGATAAAGCCGTTGTAAGGACAAAGGACAACACTTTATTTCGAATTCTATGACATGATAAAAGCTCTTTCAATTTTGACGCATAGCTTATTTTTTGTCATCAGGACGAGCATAGGACAATTGATTCTGATTCTGCTTTATTTTGAAATTGGTGACATGATTAAAGCTCTGTCAATTCTGACTTGACAACGACCGCACACTGAGTTGAATAAAGTTGATTTGATGGTGACGTTGCTTTGTTAGTTTCCCTATTTCATAGCTCTTCAGCACATTATTTATCATACACTTCATTCTTGTCTTCAAATAACTTCAAGAAAAATAAACACAGTCAACAATGGCGCCTCCTTTTATTACTGCACTTATCTACTACGATGGCGAGTTGGTCGTGGATGGGCACCAAAATGGAAGATATGTGGGAGGATTATCCAAACCAGGGAGAGTTCAGAGGGGTTGCACACTTGGTGCTTTGAAAGACACAGTTTTCCAAGCAACCAAAATTAACCCTCTCGAATACGATATCGAGTTGTCGGTCAACTGGCCTACTGAATTGGGGTCGAGAGCCGTAGCACTTTCAGACGATGAAGATGTACAAGTAATTTTTTCCACTGTGAATAAATCGTTTGAGTGGTTTGTTGGAAAAACAACAAAAGAAATCGTGGAAGAAATAATCACACCTCCTATAGTGAGTAGCGGTTTCGGTTATTTCACAGAAATGTTGCAAACTCATGATCCATCAGTCAACTTTAGTTCTCCTTTATACACCAATCCGTATTGTCCACCAAATGTGGCTGAGAAGCAGCAACAGCAACGGCAACAAGAAGAAGAACAACAGACTGATCAGTCAGAATTGTTAGATATGAGCCAAAGGTAGTTAATCCACATCAAGTTAGTTTTATAACTACCCATTGAAATGTAAGATCTAACTGAAATGCAATTATTATCAGATTGAGTGTAGAAGACGAAGCAGAATGGGGTGCAGGTCCTTCACAACAGGCCGAACATATTAACAGCATAGCGGTTGCCACGACAACAGTTGATGATACATGCTGGACCGGAGTCAACAATGAACCACTGAACTATGACTATGATACAAACACAGTAGATCCCGAAGAAGATGGTGATGAGGTTCAAATGGAAGTACCCATGGACGATGATCTCTGTACGGTGCAAATGATGGCTAGATCCGTAGTGGCTAATCTAGAGTTTTCTGGCGAAAAAATCTCGGTTGTCTGCGTACAAAATGGTTTTGATGTTCGGATGGTATTCCAAAGCAAGGAACAGTTTCTCCATCAACTTACGGAATGGTCTATTCTGCACGGTGTTTCATACAAAGCAGTCAAGTCGAATAAAACAATATATACAGCTGTATGTTGTGTTGACGATACTTGTCCATGGCGAATACATGCTATAGTGTCGAAGAAATCAGAAAACGGATTGTGGGAAATCAGAAAGTTGCCTCACGAACATAACTGTGTCAACCCTACGATTAATTCAAACCACAAACAAGCCACTTCTGCGTTTCTTGTATCCAAAATCATGGCTTTTGGGAAGGCCAATTTGGATATCTCAGCTGGGACGGTGAAGTGCTTGTCGACGAGCAACTCTTCATCAAAATCAATTACATGAAAGCTTGGCGAACGTTGAACAAAGCTTTGGAAAAAATATACGGTGACTGGGCCGAATCGTATTCGTATTTGCCTTAGTATTTTGAGGAAATAAAAAGACGCAATCCAGGTTCTGTAGGACATGTAGTACACGATGAGTATGGGGTATTTCAGCATGCTTTTTGGGCATTTGGTCCTTCCATTGCAGTTATGTACACTGCCGTCTAGTGCACTCTATTGACGGGACACATTTGTACGGTAAGTACAAAGGAATACTGCTTGTTGCTACCGCTGTAGATGCGGACGCCTGCCTTTACCCATTAGCTTATGCGGTGGTCGAGTCTGAATCGTATGATAGTTGGGCATGGTTCTTTTCATGCATGCGTGAGTTCATTTATAGCGTACAAAATCGACACATTACTTTTATATCTGACAGAATGAAAGGGATTCCAAGCGCTTTGCATGATAAATGGCGACAACCGCACAAACATAGGTTCTGTGCAAGGCATCTTAAAGAAAATTTTCAAGCTGCAGGTCATCGAGACAAGCGACTTGTAGGCTTGTTTTACGCTGCTGCATGTGCTTCATAAGTGGTTGAATACAATAAACTTAGAGAAGAGATCAAGACAACTAAGCCGGAGGCGCATGACTAGATTGAGCGAAGCCTAGGGAATTGCGAAGAAAACTGGGCTCTTTGCAAAGACGACGGCGACCGCTTCCATATTATGACAACCAATGCATCTGAAAGTTTTAATGGAGAACTAAAAGGCGCCAGATCCTTGCCTATAAAGGTGTTGGTTGCAAGAACGTTCTTTCGATCAGTTGAGTATTTCTATAAGAGACGAGAAAAAGGGGCTGGTCTGAATTCGAAACTTACTCCAAAATGGGAAGCTAAAATTGAAGGTCGTGTTATTGACGCACGACATTGTAGGCTGGTTCGATTTGGTCGATATAAATGGCAAGTGATTAACAGTTACGGCAATGAATATGATGTTGTAATCGACGGTTCTGATGTCACATGTACATGCAAACCCCACTTCTGCAGAAGATACCATGTGCTCATGTGATGGCGGCTTGTTCAACACAGGATTTTGGTGGTAATCTGGCACGTCACGATTTCGCTTCTGAATGTCACTCCATCCAAAGTTATAGAGCTACATACGACCCATAGTTTAATCCTATACGCGATAAGAAATACTAGGACCCGTACAACGGTCCACTAATACACGCTCCGCGTGTCCGAAGACTAGCTGGACGACCCAAATCAACGAGGTTCAAAAATGTTATGGACGAGCATCAAACACCCAAAACAAACAGGTGCAGCAAAGTGGATCATTGGGCCATAACAGAAAGCGGTGTACTTCAGTAGCTTAAAACGGAGATGTATGTTTGTTGATGCGATGTCAGTGTGTTGCATTTCGAGTATCTGTATTTCTTATGTTTCGAACTTATCTGTCCTTAACCAGACTATGTATCTCTCTTGTATTTGAATATTAGATTTTGGTATTTGTTTTACGTTGTTTGGTTAGGCTATATATACTATTTAAATGTCGTGGTAGTTCGAAGTTTAACGTTTACACCTTCATTCGAATATATAGGAATCGTTATACGTCGGTTTTCATTGAGACACAAAATGTTCGAATGTATAGAACTATATTTCAGTAAGGAAACAGAAAAATGGGAATTTTATATTAAAAATATCGAGTTATGTCCAAATCATATTTCAAGGAAGTCGCCATGTCCAAATGTGATAGTGCCTAAGTATATATAATTCTATAGTTTATAATTGTTAGAATACACGGGTGGGTTTTCGGAACGCGCCTTTGTGCGTGTTTTCAAAACTCGCCTTCGTTAGTCCAAAACAGGTCTATATTTGTAATTACTTTTAAAACATGGCTAATCAAGTTATAAAGTTTTAAAACAGGTCTAATATGGTAAAAACTCCAATAAAAAAAGAAACAAAATTTGTATTAACATATTTATCTCGCTTAGCGACAAAACTTTCTTTATACAAATATTATAATGATACTAAACCAAAGAAGATACCATCTTAGACCCATATCAACGTGAGCGTTGGGGAACCATCTTCCCTGGACGCATCAGCAAGATGGAGGATGATTACCTCTGATGAATGCAACGACATTCAGGTGAGGTTCAAGGTAGTGCTTGACTCAGGTTTTGGATGCAGGAAGGGTGGTGTGGCTCCAAGCGACGTCAGAAAAGGGACAGTTCATCGGAGGGGAAGTCAAAGAGGATCACGGTGGTGGTCAACGTTTGATGGAGTGTTCAGTCACAGGGAGGAGGCATTGTGTGGAAGGAATGGTGATAGGAGGTTCCGTGAAGAAGAAGAAAAGAGTAGCTACAGGTGTGGGAAGGGTAACAACATGGGTTAATAGTCTTTCTTTTTGATTATGTTTGCGGAAAACGTTTCATTTTCCCCTTTTTTTTAACCAAGATTGGAAAGAAAAAAATGGAGCAACAGAGGCTTGTGTATAATATACAAGAATTTAAAAAATAGAACTTGTTTATTATTTCTAAACTTAAGTTTTCATTTTGAATGTGAAGAAAATTTAAATTTTGGGAACTAGCGATGGTTGTGGGCTGAAAGAAAGGTAGGATTATAGTGTAGGATACGTCACCATTTTAATAAGACACAAGTAGGACACAAAACTCAAAAATGACACAATGTTGGGTACCAATATCATACGTTGTTTCATCGACGCGGACACTTGTCAGGACACCAAAATGCATAAATGAATATACTACGGTGATCAGCGCAATGAGATGGAGAAGTTGATACACAGATATCAGTGTTATGACTCTCCTATCAAAAACTTTTAATGATGGTGCGATGTTTATTCGTTCGAAAAAAAATTGATGGACTTACAAACGTCTGAATTCCCCGAGGTTCGAATTTTGCGGAATGAATTACGCCATCGACTTCAGAACTAACAAAATAAATTTTCTCACGTTCGGATATTTAGGATTCGGAAGTAATTTTGTTCATTCAGTATTTGAACTAACTTGCACTGAAGTAGCGCTATCGAACAAACTTTCATATGTTTTTACGAAATTTATTCCTAGGTGATACATAGTTAATTACGATATATCGGTTGTCGCTACCGTAAGTTGATTTAAACAGAGCTAGCTAATTTTGACATTTTCATTAAAAAATTTGCAGCATTAATTTTATGTAAAAATATTTTGTTTTAAGAATAATTATTTCAACATTTCATTATTTATCATTTTCACCTCAGTTTTCAAAACAATATGCTCTAAAATAATGATCGATTTCATTTTCGCTATTCTTCAGGAATCAAATAACACACTTCTTAGACTTCAAAATAAATTAAATTTTAAATTCTTAAGTAAAATTTCACTTAAACCTGTTATTTAAAATCATCTATATTTCTAGATCGTTATAGGATGATGCCAATCAGCAATGTCAAGCAATTACCACAATGGTGACTTCCAGAACTAAAGAGGTTAATGTCCCAATTCGAGGCATACAAAAAGAAAATGCATGAAATTTTTGGCAACCCAGCTAGTAGAAGTAAATACACTATTGTGGATGGGCTTATTTCTATAAAAAAAAGGGAACACTGCAAGGATGTTTTCACCTTCATACTCAAAGAATTTCACGCAACCCCTCTAGGAGGACATGTAGGCATAACAAAGACAAGATACATTGTCAAACAGGTGATTCATTGGAATGGTACGAAGGTAGACATTTACCAGTACATAAAAGATTGTGGCATATGTTAGAAAAACAAAAGTGAGAATATACCAATACCAAGATTACTACAACCTCTATATGTTCCTGTAGCATATGGAGTGATATTTCCATGGATTTTATTATTGGCTTGCCAAAAGTCACAAGTATACCTCTGTTTATGTTGTAGAGGATCGACTTTCGAAATATGCCCATTTCTTTCCCTAACAGCATCCTTACAGAGCTAAATACATAGCCCAAAATTTCTTCGAAGGGGTGCCTAAATTACATGAGATACCAAGAACAATAATTAGCGAAAGGGATGTTGTCTTTATAAGTTCTTTTCGGCAAGAACTGTTTAAATCACAAGGTTGTACCCTTAATTTGAGTTCGACGTACCACTCTCGGTCAAATGGTCAAACAGAGGCGGTTAACAAGACATTGGAGGGGTATTTACACTTCTTCATTTTCCATAAACCACATGAATGGGTAGAATGGTTACCAACAACTGAGTATTGGTATAATACTAGTTCGCACAACTCTACTAATATTACTCCTTTCACTACCGTATAAGGTGTTGCATCTTCTACTTTACACTCCTATAAACAAAACGTAGCAAAAGTGCTGCAAGTTGAACAAGCGCTTTTCTCTAGGGACATTATGATTCAAATGCTTAAGTGCAATTCAATGTTGGCAAAGGAAAAAGAAAAAAAGGTTCGTTGATGCCAGAAGGACGGAAAGAGAATTCAAGGTTGGAGAATGGGTTTACCTCAAACTACGACCGTACATGGAAGATTTCAGTAAGTAACTTAAAAGACAAGTTTTCATCGAAATTTTGCGACCCTTATCAAGTTTTGCAGCAAATTGGACGTGTGGCATACAAATTGGGGTTACTGTACAATATAATGATTCATCCTATCTTCCAAGTTTCACAACTCAAAAAGGGACATGGTAAGGGTGTCATTATTCATCAAGATGCCCCTACATACACAGAACTAGATAAAGAGCCCCAATTAACACTGGCTAGAAGGGTAGTTCCAAAGAATAACAAGGTAGTGACCTAGATACTCATCCAATGGAAGAAAATGCATGAAAGGGCATCGAACGAGAGGATTATTGGCTGTTGATTCATAGGTTTTCTGCTTTTGACCTTGAGACAAGGTCAAATTTTGAAGAGAAATGGAGTATTAGAGCCCTAAAAATTTCAACAAATAACTTGACTGCCAATATTGGCCATAGAGGCATTTCTACAAACACTAGGGTGCAAGATTTTGCTACCACCACCTGCGGTGATTCAAGTCCGGTGATGACCGATCATAAATAGGAAGATGACGAGTTTGGAAAGAGGAGTGACATGGCGATCGGTTCAGGTCTTAGTGTTAGGCAATTTATTTGTGCACGTGCACACATGCACGCATGTGTAAACCGCCAAGAAGAAGCAGAGTTATATAATGGGCTTTCTTGTATTTTTGTTGAGCTGTAATGTTTTGAATTGTTCGCCTGAGTGATCAGGTATATAAATACGTGATAGGAACAGTAGTAACAGTGTGAAGAATTCGTTTATTCTATTCAATATGTTCTTTGTGATTATTCTCTTAGAGCAATCCCAGTAATGTGAGGGAGAGGTGAAATGGGGATGAAATTGTATTCATCACGCTCCAGCAGTGTTGCGACGAGGGTGGTGAGACTTATGAAATGGCGACGCTCGCCATTTTGAAATTGCAGCGTAGACAGCTAAACGGTTTTATGAAAACCATATATATGTTAAATGGTTTTCATAAAGGGTGTGTTTTTTAGAGGTCCCTATTAAGTTCTAAAGTATATAAAAAAAACCACTGATAAAAAGAATGTAAAACAGATCCCTATTTTTGAAATGCCACTGAAATATTTCCATTTCTGCCCTTACAAATTAACAAAACCCTTCGATAACGATTTGTCCTATTTTAATCAGTCTAAACGCTCCTTTATTCTCGTTCAAATCCCTAATTCCACGTTTCTTAAAAACCCACGAACAGAAAATCGCTTTTTTAATCTTCTGTAAATCAATAGGCGGCGATCTTCTTTCTAATCAAGATTTTCCTCTTGTACTCCGATTCAGCTGTCGTCGTTTTCAATTTATATGAAATGGAAAAAAAAAGGTATAAATCTCATTACCCTGTTTCATATTCGACTATTTTGTAGGTATGAAGAACAAATCTAACATGATTATATGATAGTAATAAGAATTATTGCAGAAACATACGTTGTTATTATGTCTTTATCGTCTAATTAGTACACAGCAGTATGAATTTGTATGGTATTCTTATTTGATTGTATAATTTACATGCAGTAAATCTGTTTGATTATATGCCGGAATGCATAATAATTGTATGTTTGAATGCCTATATTTGTGGTGGATGCATGCCGGAAATTAGTTAGTCAAAGTACTAATTTTAAACATATTATTGCATTTAAGTATGCTGTTAAATAGAAAACTTTCATTCTTATGTGCTACTGTCTACATTTTGTTGCGTAAGTGTATGCAGATAAAATTTAATTGATACTCGAAAGTCTGCAAATATTATCGACTTGATAAGTGTACGTAGTCGGATTAAATTCTGTCGTTAAAATATGCAGTTAAACACAGAAAATTCATTTTAATGCGCAATAATCAGCATTTAGTAGCTTCATTGTATGCACTTAAATTTTAATGATGTAGAAAACTGTTTTACTATCATTATTTTTATAAGTGTACACAGTTATAATTATTTGTTTCAGTAAAGTATGCGGTGTATTAGAAAAGTTTCAGTCAACTATGCCATTATAAACCTTTAGTTGGACCATTGAATGTAGTTAATTTATATTTAGTAAAGAAAGAGTTCAACTATCATCAATATAATCAGTGTGTAAAGTTAAATTTTATAGTTTAATTAGTGTATGATGTGTAACATAAGTTTTTTAGTCAAGTGTGCAACTATCATTGAATTATTTCATTAGTTAATGTAGTTTTTTAGAGTTGTTGCTTTAAATTGTACAAACATTTAATTTCTGGTTAAAATTACTATGCAGTTAATAAGAAATATGCGTGCAAAGACCGTAAACAACGACATTTACCCACTGGCTGGAAAATGGGACATTACATTGCTGAAGCCAACAATGGTTCTTAATGTCACATACAGCACGACAAGAATGCTACAAAAATATATGTATTTTTGTTGACGTATTAAAAGTTTCTAATTTGCAGGCTTAATATGAGCAATTGAATATCATATTAGCATTATTAATTGTAAGTTCCGGGAATATTTGCAATGCAATTAAAATACAAATCCATGTTGTGCACTTGTGAAAAGTAAATGTTTAGTTTAGTGAAAATACTGTGTAATAGTTATCATATATATTGACATGAAAAATTCAGAATAATTACACAATTCTGTGCAAGTATTTACAAAAGTTGTGCACATATTTGCATATATTTTGAATACTTGGATTGTTCGAGTATATTTGCATACTTGTGTAATGTATTTATAGATTGTTTTCTTATATATGCAATTATTTGCAAAATTAATTTAGCACAACCTGTGTTTATTTTTTAGGAGTTGGATGGAAAGGAAATGAAACTATTGAACCAAGCTGTGGAGAAAGATGAAGATTACGCAAAGTTGTATATGAGAAGTGAAAAAAACTACAAGGAATGATAGCAAATTTAAGTTGGAAAATTGAAAGCTGAAAGAAGAAAATATACGTTTAAAAAAAGGGTTGATGAACTCGAGGCTGAAATACCATCAGAAGAAAGTATAGAAAAAAAATCCTAGTACAAATGATGATGAAGATGAGTTGACCGGAGATAGTGAAAATGATGAAGATAGTGTAGATGAAGATCAATAGCAAGAGGAAATTAATGATGACGAAGAAAGTGACGAAACTGAAAGTGAAATGGAAGAAGACGAATTGGGTGTGGAGGGGAAAAAATAAGCAGGGAGTAAAGCCGACTGATAAGATGATGGTTAAAAGGTTTGTTAAGAAGAGTTCGAAAAATGATACAGGAAAAGTTGATAAAGACAGTATGGCTGATGAGAATGAAAAGGAGAATATGAATGAAGAAATGCATGTAGCTAAGGAGAATGCAAAGGAACAGAAAGAGCAAGACGAGACAGAAAATGAGCGAGAGCATTAACAGGAAACCAGCAAGAAAATGGGAACGGATCCAGCGGAAAAGGAAAAGTTGATGGATCGGCAAAATGACGGGAGGAATAAAGGTATTAAAAATTGATTATGTTGCTAACAATGTGTACAATAGTTCATTTATTATAGCGCATGGATAATAATTTTTGCGAGGTTATATGCATATATAAAAAATAGTTGCATGATTTTATGAACATGTTAGAAATTTTGCAAAGTTTTCTATGTCTAGTAGTAATTATAGCATAGTTGTGTTCACATTTTAGTAATAATTGCATCTTTATGTGTCTTTATTAGTAACTTTTACACAGTCTTGTAAGTCATATAGTAAATAATGCATAAACTGTATGCATATAGTATTAGTTAATGCATGATTGTGTGTATATTTTTCGAATTATTATTGAAACAAATAATTTGTAAATAGGTATGGAAGAGAAGAGTGTTGATGATTTCGTTGATGAAGTTAGTAATGTACAAGAAGAGATTTTAACAAACCAGGAGATGAATAAAGAAAAAGTGACAGACATTGTTAATGAGAAGGAACAGAAGAAAAGTGTTGACGATGATGTAGTAAATGAGGACAAGACAGGAGCTAATGAAAATGATGATGAAGTACGAGATATGAAGATTGATGCGGATGTGGAAAATGAGCATGAACAACAAAGGGTAGAAAAATTGAAAGGTATAACAGTATTGAATAGTTTATCATGTTCATAAATCTGTATTAACTTGTTGGTATAATTGGCTTACATACGCTATATGAGTTACTACTGTAGGGAAAAAAAATGTGAAGCAGTCAAAAATAATGCACGTTGATGAACTTGACAAAAACGATAATTCTGCAGAAACTCCAGTAGGCAGTAAATTTAATATTAGAAGATATGAAAATGCGAGGAAGTTAGAGGAAACCCAGATAAAACAAATGAAAGAGTTTGTTTTACAGACTGGGCTAAGGTAAAATTTATGAACAATGTTTGTTTATTTTTTGTTAAGTTATATGTTGATATCCTATTGTGTTTGACTTAAAGCACTAATTGGTAGAATCATGCAAATATGTAATAATTAAATAAAAATAAATTTATTGGTTTTTTGTGCAATGTTTCAATATTTTATTCAGTAAATGTATGCAGATATTCATATTAATTGCATATTTGTATAAAAAAATTCGTTAAATTAGCAATATTAAATACAGTTTTTTAGAAATTTTGCATAAATTTGTGTAAACATTTAGAATACTTGCAAACTATTATGCAGAATTTTTGTTAATTAGTATTCTATGCAATAAATATTACCAGTTGCATATATGTGTGCAAATATGCTACAAAATTGCATATGTAAGTACAATTATTAAACTTAGATGCATGAATTATAATCATTGTATTTATATAATTCTTTTAGTTAATTCCAAACATGTGCAGAAAAGTGCATATCTTAATGGTATTGATGACGTATGCGTTACTGGAACAGCATGTGCTAATCTATTGGTTGGTAGTTTCTTAATGGAGAGGTATTACAGAAATTTAATAGTTAGTTTTTTACAGTACCATAACTATCTGCAAACATTTTTTTATTTGTAATAAATTCAATATCCTAATTTGAATAGGTGATTGACTGGATTGGTCTTGAGCTGCAAAAAGATTATCCCGAAGTTATGTTCATTAAAACCGTCGCTTCAGTAAGTTGTTTTTTAATTCTTATATAAATATGTATTGTAAGTTCAAATTTTTTTTGTCATTAAAATGTGAAATTTCAGGCACTGATAGAGCAAAAGTTAATGGGGCAGTTAAAAAATGTTTTGGATAAATGAGTGGAAGCGGGCTACAATTTCATAACAAAGATTTTCATTCCTATTCACAATGATGGCCATTTTTCATCACTAGAATTCAAAAAAGATTAAAGAAGATGGATCGATAACACGCAGTGGCGTAGGAAACCACCAAAAAGCTGCTAGAAAATCGTAAGTAAATTGGTATTTCTAATTTTTTTTAAATTATAATAAGAGTTTTTTTTAAAAAAAGAGAGCTTACGTCAATGCTTTCTTGAGGAATTTCTTAAAAAAAGATTACCGGAAACACAAGCAAATTGCATTTTTTAGATGCTCGCAACAAGGACTTAAGAAACTAATATCTGAATTTTTTCTTACTAATATGCATTATTTAACATTTGAAGAATGCTTGTATGCACATATTACAAATTGTACCAAATCAAAATTTAATTTTGCAATATACTAATATTGATGTAAAAAAATTTCAGAGTCAACTGTGGTATGCTTGTAATGAATTATATGAAACAAAGGACTGAGATCAAAGAGATTGATGAAAATGATGAAATGTGGAATCCTGGGTTTATTAACCAACAAAGAGCTGAGCTTGCGTTAAAAATTATCAACTACCAACCTTTCAGCTGGAATCCGTTACAAAACCTCACACAGAACTTCCTTCTGTCAGATGCAAACAAGATTACATAAAGTGCAGAAAGTATGTGTTAGGAATTTTTGTAAATTTTGGGGTGTTTACATTTGGTGTAAATATGGTACTATTTTTTTTTTAATACGTGGGCATGGTTATGTAGGATGTAAACTGAATTGGATTGATTTTTTTAGGCACTGATATAAGTTGTTAAAGTTTTGCTTAAAATTATAATTTGATGCTTTAATGTGTGTTGTTTCTCATAATATTTTGCATACTTATATGCAATTTCTCAATATATTTATGGTTATAAACGCAAAAAATTACATCATTACTACAAATGTCGTGAATGTTAATTTTTATTAAATGATGAGTATATGAACTTGAATTTATAACAAGTTATGAAAAGTTTCGTTTGTATTAACATAGTATATGATGACTAAGTTAAAAATATAAAGATTGTAAATAGTAAATGATTCAAACTTATAACAAATTATAAGAGTATGATAACTTTTGAATAATTTAATGCAAATATTAAAGACAATTGCATACTTTTATGCAAGAATGAAGAATACGTGCATACAGTAATCATGTACAAAAATAATTTATTACTTAAATGTAGTGACTACGGTTTTTGTAATACATGTAAAGATTTAAATGAAATACAAGACAATTAGAGATAAATATTACATAAAATTGCATACATTTATGCAAGTAAGCAAAATAATTGTGTAAATCTATCGATCTATACTACATAATTGTTGAAACAAAAGTAAGGACAATAAAACAAATGTTCAAAACACAAACCTAGCATTAAAATACTTTAAAAAAACTGAGACAAAAAGTTACATTTCTCTGCATTATACTATGTAACCAAGTTTATTAAAAAAAATTAACAAAAAAACAGCTATTTCTGTACTAAAGAACATGTCCTTTTATTATGACCCAACTTCTTGCACAAACCACATCTTGTAGTCTTTGTAAATTCACCTGCAGATTTCAACCTTTTAGACGAGGATGGACGACCAGGCATTCGTCTACCCTATAGAGGAGCTATAATTCCATCTTCAACAGCCACGTCTTCACCCATATAATTGATGATAGGATTTATTGGAAGAGAATAAGATGTGAGCAATTAATCAGTAGCCACACAAACAAACAGAAGTTCAAAATACCTGAATATTTGTATGCATATATTACACAAATAAGCATACTTATATGAAACTTTTCAGAATTATTCAATACAAAACTATTATACCGATAGTTGCATTTCTATATGCTAATAGTCAAAAAATCTACATACTTTTATACATTCAAACAAAATATCTAAAAAAAAATGTTGCCAAATTAATGTATATCAGGTTGTACAATGAATAACAAAAATTAAAAGTTTATAAAATAATAAAATTATCTTTCAATAAACCTATATAATTATACTAATTAAAAATAATAAGAAAACATAATTCGATTGAAAAATTGATATCAGTATATAGATTTGAAAAAAATTAAACAGGAAAAATA
Organism: Allium sativum; assembly: GCA_030737875.1. Classification (NCBI taxonomy): domain Eukaryota; kingdom Viridiplantae; phylum Streptophyta; class Magnoliopsida; order Asparagales; family Amaryllidaceae; genus Allium; species Allium sativum. Next base: position 11,016,307 of record CM060912.1, read on the forward strand.
CCTTGACGAAGATGCATCTTATTTTTTTAGATATAAAGCACTTTATTTCTGACTACTCATATGGTAAATATACATAGAGACTCTTTAGGATAAAGCTAATTCTTACGTCAGAAAGTCCATGTAAATTTAAGGACGAGGCAAATAAGCTCCTCTCCGTAGTTTTGAAGAAAGGAATCAAATCCAACATATAGCATTCGCTAGATCCAATAAACTGACTCAATTAGTTCATTCCCTTACTTTTTTACCCAAGATATAGTTAGTACCATTATAATTTTACTTCAGGTTGCCCAATGCAATAATCCTTGTGATGTGATTCCAACTACATTCAAAAATCATATAAACAGATAACTCATGAGGCGAGGACAGATGACACGACTTTGCTACAAAATAGCTGATGCTTCGGGTGAACGCAGTGCCCGAGCAGGTCCTATCCTTCACCTGCTGCCTAGGTGGATTTCCGTCATGTTCCAGCCGCCATATCTTCCCTCTAATCCCCGATCGCTACTGAATTGATGTCATCACCTCGGCCCAACACAACTTAACTCGATTGCACTCATCATATTGAAGGGGATGTGATCGGAGGAAAGATCGTAAGCTACGAAACGCCTCATCTTCCTGTTCCAAACATCAGAAACGGTAATTGAGCAAGGGCCAGCGAGCTAGGGTTTTTCCTTGTGTTGTGGACCCGAAGACACATCCATTTACTAAATAAAACGTTGATGAAATTATATCTCTGAAACACCAGCTCGATCAATACCAAATTTGTGAAATAATTGACGATTAAATTGAGTTTTATTGCCAGATAAAGTTCAAAGTTCAGATATTAACAAAGAAGAAGCCACCGCCATTAAAAAATGTTTCAAAGAAGATTAAATGAGCAATAAACTTTATCGAATCTGATGAAATATGAAATATCGAAACTGTTTCCTGATTTTTGGTCGAAATTTGTATTTTGGGCAAATCTGTCAAAAAAATGCCGCAAATTCAAAAATAAGGATGAAATTTATATGTTAAAAAAAGGGAGGATGTGAGCTAATTAAGTTTAGTTTTAAGAATGTGAGCCTAATTTTCACTTTCATAAAACCGTTTAAAATATAAATGGTTTTATGAAAACCGTTTAACATATATTCTGCTTTCATAAAACCCTTTAGTTTTATACGGTTTTATGAGAATCGTATAAAACATGGATTTTTTTTTTCTTGAAAATTCACTTTTTGATGTTTTATTTATATATGTTTAAATTAGTTTGTAAAGAAAAGCACAAATACTTTGTAAAAAATTAAAACCTTCCTATTTTCAAGTTTTCAAATTGGGTTTTTAATGTTTTGATTGTGTTTGTGTATCAAACACTTACCGCAAAGGTTCATTTACATTTTAGATATTGTTTTAAACATGTATACATATTTGAAAGCAATGTAAATGAAGTTTGAATCTCATATATGCATTACAAAAAAAATTACTTAAAACTAGTTAAATTTTTTAATAACCCACAAAACAGTACAACCAACGTAGAAAACTAAAAATAGGATACAACAATCCAAAAATAGCAACATAGAAATCGCAACATTACAACCAACATTGAAAACTAAAACTAGGATACAACAAGCTAGCAATAGCAACATTGAATTCGTCTATATCTCAGAACTTCCTTCTTCTTCCTGATATCGTTTCTTTTGAGCCCTCACAATACTATACTTTTTTGCTATAGCATACTCAAGGGCCTATCCCGTCAAATGAGATACATCTCTTGCTAGACACTCCTCCACTTTTTCTTCCTTCAAACGTCTTTCATGTTTTTCTTTATGAACGGTTCTTTTGTAGAGAGTTGTAGTTCTAGCGGCATCTTGTTGTAGTTACATCTCCATGATCTACAGCTTTTTATCTTTACGCCTTTCACGGTCTTCTTTGTTGGAGACAGATGCAAGTGATATATCACTCAACAACGAAGTTAGTCTATACCTAGATGCTGCCAAATATGTTGCTTCCTTATATCTCAATAGTGCTCTCTTGATTTTATTCCTTCTGGCCTTGTTTCAACCCCACCATATAACATTCCCGAATTAGGAGTAACATGACTGCTGTTATTCCCATCTGCGTCTATAGTCATAGGACATTCAAATGAATTTCCCAGGGATGAATCCATCGAAAGTCTAGAAGCTACATTTCTTAAGTTAGAACCTTCAATGTCTCCAACATCTGTTTCGCATAAATTGACCTAACGTGGACACAAAGAAATAATTTTAATGAGTTCACTTTTACAAGTGTCACGATATATCGTGTCGTAATCCTCATTTAAATCTCTAAATATTTGACCGCTTATAAGCGAATCCCATCCTAGTTCTTTTATCACTTTGTACTCGGTACACATAGTATTCAAATTATACCATGTAGTCTTTGTGCTGTCAACTGATCTTCGTGTTACGCATTGAGGATTTCCATTGTATAGATCATTAACCAAAAGATAGAAAAATTCACCAACGGAATGGCCTTTTGGAACGACAGACGCGTTTACCCATGCACTGGCTAGCACTTTGTAGTCAGTTGCTCTTCATATTTTACCAGTAGCTACAGTTTTCTCCACGCTACTTTGATCTTTAGTTTCTTTTGTCTTTCGCTTTGTGTAAGACCGTTTGACCTTGGTTTGTCCTTTGTCGGGTAATAGGGTCGGAGAAGCCACCTCTTGATGTACGTTTTGATTAGTATTAATGGATTGTGACCCAAAGTAGTTGTTGGTTTGAGGAAGTTGGCCATACATGTTACCGTACTGCTGAGCGAGGTTTATGTGGTGGAGATACCGACTTTGTTGGAAAGTTAGAAAAGGGGGTGGAATTATTGATGGGCCTTCAGCTTGAGATAATAAACTAGTAAAATTAGCAATGTTATCATCGGTATGGCCAGAGAAATTGTTGTTGTTGGAATCAGCCATTGTTGTTTGTTTAGAATTGGAATTGTTTGTGAGTATGAAGAAAACTATAACCCCTACCCCATATTTATGAAGACAAAGGATGCAAGTAGATTTGATCACAATAAGCCATTTAATTGCCTTGACCAATAAAGTTTTTTAATCAAATCAACTTTAATGATTCCCTTCACCGGTCTATGAACATTAAAAGTTGTGCTCTAGTGAATTAAAAGTCGTGCTCTATGAACATTAAAAGTCATGCTCTAGAGGTATGTATCTTCTTGAAAAAAATAGTAAGGAGTTAAAAATTTCGGGTCGTCCTCTAGTGAATTGAAAGTGGTGCTCTATGAACATTAAAAGCCGTGCTCTAACGGTCTGTATCTTGCTAAAAAAATAGTAAGGAGTTAAAAAATTTGGGTCGTCCTCTAGTGAATTAAAAATCGTGTCCTATGAACATTAAAAGTCGTGCTCTAGTGGTCTGTATCTTGCTGAAAAAATAGTAAGAAGTTAAAAAGTTCGGGTCGTCCTGTAGTGAATTGTGAATATTGGCTACAATAGAAAACAGAAATGAGATATATTTAAATGACATAACACAATACAATAATGGAGTACTACAACGTTACAATAGTTCAAGTAGGGAATTATAACTTTTGGGTCGTCCTCTAGTGAATTGTGAATATTGCCTACAACAGAAAACAGAAATGATAAAATATTTAAAGTACATAAAGCAATACAATCATCGAGTACTACAATGTTACAATAGTTCAACAAATGCATAGACTACATCTAAACATTCCTTTTCAGATGCCTTAAATGTTCAACCAGTTCATCTTGCAGATTAGTATGTGCCTCCCTAGATCAAATTTTACGCAGACGGCTCAGAAATACCTCAAGAGTCACTGGATTTCTATCAGCAACAACTGTTGCGGTGTTATCTGGATCATATCCCAAATAAGATGAAATTTTCCTCTTCCTTCTTCAGTGATCATGTTATGCATTTTAATAAAAGCACGCATAATGTTGCTCAAAACCTGTGGCTTAAACAATTTTACAGGGTTTTTAACAATGGCAAACCTTGCTTGCAGAATCCCAAATACACGTTCTATGTCTTTTCTCGCTGCCTCTTGACATTTAGCATAGTATTTTTCTTTTTCTGCTTCAGGAGCTAAAATATTTTTGACGAGAGTACCCCATGAAGGATAGATGCCATCTGCTAAATAACACCCCATGTCATATGTATTTCCTGCAATATTAAAATCACATGTAGGTGCTTTTCCATGTGTAAGGCTCTTAAACAAATGTGACTAGTGAAGTACATTAATATCGTTCATTGAACTAGGACATCCAAAAAATGCATGCCAAAACGGCGTCAAAAATCGTTAGGACCATACGTACAAGGGGTGCTGAAATAATCTTTAAGTAATCTTGCAGTACCTCCTTTATGATCTTGCATCTTCCGTCTGTCTGCACGACCGAACACACTGCCACCTTGAGTACCGCTAGATGATCCTTCCGTTAGGAATGGGTGAATTTTAAATTGTTGAACAGTAACAGCTTGCATCATAAGCTCTAACTCATCGCTATCGGTCGTGCTATCAAAAGATAACTGAAGATAATTTGTACACCCCAACAAATCATCGCTATCGTCATAATCGGAGTCAGTTTCCTCCAGACCATTTTGGCTCAAGTGATTTGAATCATCAGTTTGCACATCTGATTCGCAAACAACATCGTCGTTGTAGACATTATGGGACATTTTTGTATTGTGAATCTAAATGTGCACACCAGAAGTGGTTTTATAGCTTCTTCAATCCGCAGTTGCAACAGCTATATGAATATTGTATATAAATATATTCGTCAATGGCTGTAAATTTGAACAAAATTTGAATATTCTACAGCGGCTATAAATTAGAACTATATTTTATTATTCGGCAACGGTTATAAGTTTAAAATAAATTTTAATATTTGGCAACGGCTTTTTTATATATCTTATATTTTAATACTCCAAAACGGTTCTATATACATACCGTATAATTTTGTATTCGACAACGACCATATATTTATGACTTTTTTTTATATACATTAACACTGAAAATACATTAATTTTAATTTCATTAAAAAGTGTCGACAGTTGTACTAAATGAAATTTTTTTTGCTTGACATTTTATAAATAACATATAGGCGAGGAAGGAAAATAATAATTAGTAAACAGTTTTCTGAAAACCCTATAGGAGTTAAATGGTTTTCTGAAAACCGTTTAACCCCCAAACGGTTTTCAGAAACCCTTTAGGATTTAATTATAAAGCAAATAAATAAACATGGAGCATTCCCCCATAGACTGCTGGATCGGTGGGGGGAATCCACGCTCCTAAATAGTGAATCAACGCTCAAAACATGGGTAGCTGCTGGGAATGCTTTTACACTTTCTTTCTTTTCTTCTGTTTACTCTGCATATCTTTTTATTCTTGTTTCTATCTACTACTACTACCTTCTTTGTTTATGCTGTCGCGCTATCTCCATTTTTAATTCCCCTCATATTACAATCATTAATTCCTCTATTATACTGGTTTTTTTACCTCAAGACCACTCGATACAAAATGAAATAAAAGGAGCCTAATAGTATTCCTAATTTTTTATCATAGAAAAAACAGAAATGGATTGATCTACTCCATTTGCAACCATCCATAAAACACAGTAATCCAAAATGAATGTTATTCCAGTGACAACGTAGTTAAAAAAATTGATAATCAGGCAAAGCCAACTTTTCTAGCGATAGTAATGCTGCACTGAAGTTATGCATACGATGGAGTAAATTGATCGCGTAGAGAAAATACCAAACATATCATTTTAAGCAAAGATAGTTAGAAAAAGAACCTTTACGCCTATTTCGAGGGAAGAATTTAAATTGATTGAATAATAATCTAATATCCATAAGGGTACAAAGTAACTGATTGCCAATCTTATAGCCATCGCTGGGGAAGAAAGATGCTAGTGCTGCGCAATTCAGACCGGGGCGATGGATGAATTCGGATGGGATGGAAAACGTAGATGTAACAATTGAGAAATTAGAGAAAGGTACGGTCAATAGATTCATTAGACAAAAAGCATGCGCAACGTATTAATTGGAGGAAATCCCGTGCGAATTATTTTAACGGTTAGCTGGTTAGAGCATTCCTAACATTCCCAGTAGAATAGCAGCGAAGGAGTTTGGGCTTAGGGTTTTGGAATGTAATTTCCAAGACTTGGCAGTTAATTACAATCGGTATTTGCAATTGGGTTTCAGGATGGATTCGGGTTGTTCGGCAGGAACCATGATGAAGAATACAACGATGGCGTTTAGTTTGGATTATGGAGTGTCGAATTTGTTTAGGGCCATGTGCGTGTTTTAGGCGGCTGTGATTAAGGTTAGGCGGGTCAAGCAGAGGCCTAATGAGAAGAATACGACAAGGGTGATGGAGAAGGAGAATGGAAATGGTGGGTACTTCGACTACGTGTTTTTGTTCGATCTGGAAGGATGTGGCAGCGGGTCGAGATTGAAGTGAAGAAGGAAATAACCGGTTTGGAAAAGTTTGCGGGTTTAGTACAGGTCCAGGAATTTAGAGCATCTCCAACGAGGTTACGGATCGTAATGTTACGATTCGTAATATTCAGAGGAACATTTTTGATATGTCCCAACATTCGCACGCCAATATTATCGACGCGTCCGTATTATGACAGCACGCGCCGATTTTATCGTCTCGCGAGCTCGCGAGCTGATAAAATCAGCGTGTGCAGCTACCACGCCTAAAGTATGGTGCGGTAGGCCATAGTCCCCATAACTTAGCCAAATTTCCTCTTTTTAATATTTTTTACTGTTTTGGACGCCGGGTTGCCGCCATGCGTAATGAAGATGGGTAGACGTACAGTTCGACCTCAGTTGGATGACGCAGTTGGTCCTGCGCACCCTCCTCCACCAGCGGAGACGAAAGATTGAGGACTTACAGATCCTTCATGAGTTTTCAGAAGGATACACTCACCGTTTATTTACCACGCTCGACACCATTCGGGTATAAATTTTAATTTTTAGCATTTATATATATTGAACTGTTAAATAGTTTACTATATTGTGTAGGTACATGTATGTTATAATTTTTAATAGTATGAACTACTGATTTTATAGTTATTGAACTGTTATAATTTCAATAGACACAGTACATCTACGTTTGCGGGAGTTGGGCAAAGTTTAGTACATGGGCCCTTGACATATTACCATTACATTTTCGAGAGAGGCTACTAGCTTGTCCGTTCCGGCTATTTTTACATATTATACCTCCCCGGTTCTTCGATCGACCATGGTTAGAGGCCTTATTAAAGAGATGGTGGCCTACGACACACACTTTTCACTTTCTCGACTTTGAGCTAGGTATCACCCCAACTGATTTTTACATGCGTACGGGGATTGAGATTGGCCTCCCTGACAGAGTCTTGTGCCCATTTGATCCCTCGCTTGAGTCACCTGAGGCTTACCTTCAGTATTTGCCAGAGTTATCCGCGGATCATATATCCAGTGGTTTCGTTTCCATCACATATTTACTTGATTACATTACCGTGCATCTCGAGGGTGTGGATTTCCATGACACAGTATATCAGGCTACCATTTTATATCTCCTTGGTTCGACATTCTTTTTGAACCAACGGAGTACGATTAGATTGGGCTACATAGCAGCACTACTGATTTAGAGCAGCTGCATATGATTGAGTGGGGCTCTGCCATATTGGGTTATCTATACACCGCTCTTAACTCTTACATTTTTGGATTGGTTCAGAAGATGTTTGGATTTTGGTACATGTTGCCATGCTGGTACTACGAGTACATAGCCAACATGCATCCACACATAGATCCCACCGTCGGTCATGCTGCCGAGTCCTTTTTCCCATGATTGCGTAGATGGGAGAGTAGTCACATAGTCTGGCGTGTTCCTACTGGCGTGAGACACGACTTGATGGAGGCCCATACTCGTTAAGATTTGAGGAATAGGGGAAACATATTACGAGCACTTTGGACTTCTTATTGGATGTTACTTATAGCAGGTGGCCCGCTAACTGATGCCCACGTATTAGTCATTGCATGTCGTTTATCTCTTCGTCATGTCCTCTTGTTCCCACCGTCCCACATTCCTATTTGGTATTTGGGAGATCGCTGTTATTATCAGGGGCCCGGTGAGTTGCGTGTACCCGGAGATCCGCCTCTTCCCAAGGACATGTTCGGGTCGCGTCATTCTATAGGGAGACATTACATATAGGGTCTGAGGCAGGTAGGATGGGTTGGTACAGCCGATTTTTTATTACCCGGAGCAGGTTTTGACACTTATTGGGTTCGAGTAGCTCCTATATGGTACTTGTTGCCAGATTATATGTGTGGTGTGAACTCCGATCACATTGGTCCCCGACTGGCTACCGGTAGAGTTCATCCTCCACCATTTACTTTTGACCCGAACCCTTCATAGTACTCCGACCAGCCTATGGATTTTTCTCTGGCCGACACATTTTAGGCATATGATCTTACCAGTACACAGCTATCCCTTCCTATTGTCTATCCACCTACTCACATGGTACATAATATCCCTACTGCTGGATTATATCTCGCACATGAGGTAATATTCGTACTTATGAATTTATCACCTTGTACATTTTAAGTTGTTGAAACTGATTTTATATGTTTTATATTTGCATTTTGCACCCTGGCTAGACCAGCATAGGCAACATATTGCCGCTATCCAGGAGATAGCCCTGCTACATTCTCAGTCGTTATATCAGGAGCACCAGGTGATAGAGGGTTTGCAGACCCAGATCGAGGACTTATAGGCCAGGCTAGCGACAGCATGGGGTGGTGATATAGGAGCATCAAGTATCGTTGGAGGATCATGTACTGGTGGAGGTTCAGGTGGTGTTGGAGGATCGGGAGGGGATGGAGGATTAGGTGGTGATGGAGTCTGAGCACGTTGATGCTGCGGATTTAGGATGACTTTCATGAGGATCCCGATGATGGTATTTTGTTTTTGGTTATCATGACGTATATATCTGCATGGCTTGATGTAGTGGACTTTATGTTATTTTTTTATGTTTGCTCGTTTTCATATGTCATGTTGATGCATGTTGTACTATACTTTATTATCAACCTTTATGTTTATTAATGTCGACAACTATATTTTATGTTGTTTTGTGTAATGGACCCTTTATTATCTATATTGTATGATGTTCTGTGTAATGTTAAACGATGTTTGAAATGTTAAATTATAAAATGATGTTTGGAATGTTTAATTTATAAGTTAATTATAAAATGAACTGCAATGGCGTGGTAGTTCGTAATATAACGTTTTGAACTTTAAATGATTGTATAGGATTCAATATAAGTTGAAATTTCTCAAAACAAGAAACATTCAATTCTATTTGAGAATATTTTCCTACAGGAGGAGAAAATTTGAGTTTTCTTGTTGTAGAATTTGTTTTATGTCCAAATCAAATTTTCAAATAGTCGCTATGGAATTCGTTTATAAATTATAACGTTTGTTTATATAAAATAAAGGAATTTTATTTTATTTAGTATCGTTTTGGTTTGGAATTCAACCCAAGATATTTTAACTTGTAAATAGATAAAATTATGATCGGGCTATAAACGCTCTGTCAAATAACGCAACACTCTATCCAAAAAATGAGCGTTCCGTCCAATAAAGGACCACCTTGTCCAATATAGGAATACACCCCAACCATTAAAGAGGCACACAACACAATGAACACTCCAACCAATAAAATTACACACAATTTAATTCCTTGACTATATTACATAGACGACCCTTCCTGTTAAATTCCTTGACTATATTATGTGGACGATCCTTCTTGTTAAATTCATCGGCTAGATACGTGGATGACCATTCTTGTTAGATTCCTTGGTTATATTACGTGGACGACCCTACTTGGTAAATTCATTGTCTATTTTTCGGGGACTACCCTACACACTACAAACTAGACTAACACTCGTACCAACAAAGGAGCACTCATACCAATAAAGGAGCACTCTATCCAAAAAAGGACCACTCTTTACAGCAAAGGAGCACTCTGTCCAATAAAGGAGCACTCTTTACAGTAAAGGAGCACTATGTCCAATAAAGGAGCACTCGTACCAATAAAGTAGCACTCTGTCCAATAAAGGAGCACTCTTTACAGCAAAGGAGCACAGTCTCCAATAAAGGAGCACTCTATCCAATAAAGCTACCCACTTACTAAGACCTCATACCTTATATACAACAACAACATTGCAAACCATATCTCAAATCAGAACATATTCACAAACAAAAATGGACTCTTATTTTATGAAATGCATGATGGATTTTAATAGCGATTCAGTGGAAGAGGAAACCCTTTAAGAGAAGTGGAAGAAATACAAGAAATACGAGACTTATACGATGAAGAGTGCGGTTCATCATCCACAACTCGAGGGGGATCGGTTCCTGGAAGGAAGTTAATACACCGAAATCATGCTAAATACCATAAGTCTCTGATGCAAGATTACTTCAATGACAATTTCACTTACAGGCCTGATATGTTTAGTAGGAATATAGGATGCGGAGAAATCTATTTCTTTGGATATTGGCGGGTATTCAAGGTAACAATGATTAATTTAAGTACAAACAAAATGCATCGAAGACACAGGGGTTGTCTGGTGAACAGAAAATGACGGCCGCTATGAGAATGTTAGCTTATGGCACTCATATTGATGCTTTGGACGATGGATACCGAATAGTAGAGAGCACGACATTTGAAACACTTGAAAATTTCTGTCAAGCTGTGGTGGACGTCTACGGAGAAGAATACATAAGGTCTCCGAACGAGGTAGATGTAGTGCGAATTGGAGAGATGCACAAAAGCATGGGATGGTCGGGAATGTTAGGAAGTCTGGACTGTATGCACTGGGAATGAAAGAAAAGCCCTAAGGAATTACAAGATGCATATAACGGCAAGGAAAGGCGACCAACCATCATTTTGGATGTTGTGGCATCGTACGATCTGTGGATATGGCACGCTTTCTTCGGAATCCCCAGTTCGAATAATGACTTAAATGTTATAGAAAGATCCCATTTGTTCAATGATCTTGCTCAAGGCCAGATACCTCCTTTAACATTTACCCTAGGCTAAAATACTTACGACCAAGGCTGTTACACAGGTGACGACATTAACCCGAAATGAAGCACCATTGTTAAAACAGGTCCAAATCCATTGACTCCTAAACAACTCAAATTCATGGCGATGCAGGAGGGACAAAGAAAAATGTAGAACGAGCATTCGGTGTTTTACAATCTAGGTTTGCAATGATAAGCAATCTGTGTCGGTTGTGGTCTTGGAAAAAGATGTCTACAATCATGTTTGCATGCATCGTTCTACACAACATGATTATAGAAGATGAAAGAAACATGGATGAAGGGCAATGCCACTACGAATATGAAGGTGCTTCGCAACCATCCCAAGTATTCCGACAAAACACACCACTAACAGAAGAGGACTTCAACATTCATTTGAATCGTCAGGTTATGTTTAGAGATGCACAACTCCATAACCGGCTGTAGAAAGGTCTTATGGATCATTTATGGAACCGCTATGGAGATACCTAGTTATGAAGCTTGCTTGTACAAATTCGTGTTTTATTTTATGATCGTATGAACTTATCGATCATTTGTGCAGTAATGATGTTGTAGTTTTTTATTTTACCAATTGCGTTATATTGTATTTGTACGGGTTATTAACCAGCTATTATTATGTTCTGAAGCTAAATTAGTTTATTTCGGTCTTCCTAAACATAACTATTTTATTTGAAAATAATAACGATTTTATTTTTTCAGACTAAAATATAAGCTAGGATAGGTAAACAAAAATTTAAAATGTAAATGAAGCACGCGCCGACTTTATCGATCGTCATGTAGCGAGCTGATTTTATCGGCAAGCGCCAAAAAAAATGGCTCGCTACATGATGAGCCAATAAAGTCGGCGTGCGAGACCAATTCAAAATTTTGAATTGGTCCCGTAACATTTGCCATAATATTACACCATGTAATATCCATTGGGGACCAAATTTGCCAAAAATTCACAATTCAGAGAAAGAATACATTGTTGTTGGAGTTGCTCTTACACCTCTAGATTTGGAAACATCTCATCTTAGATTTAGACAGATAATCAATTTTTAATAGAAAAAAAAATTGTATATAACACTGTGTGCGACAAAGCAAAAAATAGAAGGATGGATGGTAAAGATGCAAAACATTATTGATGAGTGAGTAAAAATTCATTCATTGAAACATTTAAAAGGTTTTTTTTTGTGATTTAGTAGCTACTCCAATATTACTATAATAATTAGCATTTTTTTGAATTGATATTGCGACTAATACTAGAGGTGGACATAAACCGCATCGCAATGCGTAGACCGTTCAGACCGGACCGTAAAAACGGGTCGGAAAGCTGGAACGGTTTCTCTCTCTAGAGCAAATATCCCAAACCGAACCGATTCGCAATGATATGGTTCGCTTGCAGTTTGAACTGTTGACCAAACTGTATTACACTGGACCGAACCGCATACCTACATCGGTAATGTTATGATAAAACTATAACAAATTCCTATCTATGTTTTTATTTTAACGATACATATTCTAATCTCAGCATATGTTGTGGTTATATTAATAATGATCATTATCGCGATGGAAAAAAAAATTAGTTTGGATATATTAGTTTTTGTATCATTTTTTTGGATAATGCTAATTATAATTAGAAACCAATCTTTCAATTCAGGATAACATTATGTGTTTTAACCTTCAGGTGACACAACGTCATATAACCGTAAATTAGTTGTTTGTCGAACCATTAATTGGAGAAAAAACTTGCAAATTTCGGATGTCCTAGTTCAATGAACGATAGATGCATGCATGCGAAAAGCATAGATTATGTGAAGCAATAGCTTCAAGTATTATCGTCGCTTTGGAGTAATGTCCAAAAAAAGACCGTGCCATGTTGTGGGACAATTTTTCCACCCCCAATGCATACAGTCTAGACTGCCTAACATGCTGGGAAATCCTCTTTTGGCTCCTAACTTTTTCAATTTGTTGTCATCGCTTTGCGTTGGGTCACGTAGATACTCCTCACCATACAATTCAATGATGGCCACACAAAACCTTTCAAGACTTAAGGTAATAGTACTCTCATCCATTTGGAAAACCTCATTAAACGCGTTTGGAGCTGTCCCATGCTATAACATATAATGCGCCTATAGTTTTTTGGTATGGGGAACATCCTAAAGTTCCAGCACTATTAGGTTTCTGAACAAAATAATTATCGTGTTCAATAACTCCATTGAAAATGTGCATAAACATATTCTTGCTCATACGATAACAACGTCGAGAGTCGTCAGGACCAAATGTACTAGGGATGTTGAAATAATCATTAAGTAATCTTGCAGTACCTCCTCAATGATCCTGCATCTTCCGTCTGTCTGCCCGGCCGAACACACTGCCTCCTCGACTACCGCTAGATGATCCTTTCGTTAAGAATTGGTGAATCTATAATTGTTGAACGATAACAGCTTGCATCATAAGTTCTAACTCATCGCTATTAGTTGTGCTATACGAAGATATCTAAAGATAATTTGTATGTCCCAACATTTCGTCGCCTTCGTCAGAATCGGAGTTGGTATCCCCAAGACCATTTTGGCTCAAGTGATTTGAATCATCACTCTTCACATCTTATTCATAAACAACATCGTTTCTATAAACGTTATGAGACATTTTTGTATTGTGAATCTAAGTGTGCACAATATATCAGGATTTATAGCTTCTTCAATCCGAAGTTGTAATTGCTATAAGTATATTCTATATCTTTATATTCGTCAGCGGCTATAAATTTGAACTATATTTTAATATTACGCAAGGGCTATAAATTTGAACTATATTTTATTATTCGGCAACAGATATAAGTTTAAACTATATTTTAATATTCGACAATGGCTATATTTATATGTTATATTTTTATATTTCAAAATGGCTATATGTATATAAAGTATAATTTTATATCGAACAACGACCATATATTTATAATGTTTTTAATATCCGTCAATGCTATAAATTAATTTATTTTAATTTAAATTTCATTAAAACGTCTTGACACTTTTAATGAAACTTTTTTAAATGCTCGGAAGTTTATAGTTAACTGATGGGGTAAGGGAAAAAAATAAACAAAAAAAAGGAAAAAAAATAAACAAAACGGTTTTCTGAAACCTCTTTGGGCATTAAACGGTTTTCTGAAAATCGTTTAACCCCTGAACAATTTTCGTAAAACTATTTAGTTTTCATTTACAAAAAAACGAGCATCCACTACTACAAAACAGGTCATTTGTATCGATTGTTAAACCCCTGTTGCATCAGTTGTTAAACTGATGCAAATGAAGATGATGCAACAGACAAATTTCTGTTGCATCAGTCAAAAAACTGATGCAAATGATAATTACTTGCATTAATTGTTCAATATAATCGATGCTACACAGCAGATGCAAATGTTTGCATTTGCTTTCAAAGTCCTAGCCTATTACATTAGATTTTTATAACAACCGACGCTAATGAACAGATGCAAGAATAACATTTGTTATGACCTTTAATGTATTGCATTAGTTGCCTATGCTATTACAACTGATGCAAATTTAGGATGAAGTATAAAAAATCCACTATTTCAAAATTTTAAACCTGAAGCAATATTAAATAAAATTCAAATTTCTACAAATGCATTATCACAACGAATCTGATGAAACAAACAATATAACTGTATTATTAATCAACATAGTTCACGTGCAAAACATAAATACATACTCTATCGTAAAACTAATGCCAACATGCATAACAAAAGACTAACATAACTACATCCAATTATGCATGATATAAGTCGCTAAGCAATCCCAAACTTCGCATGTCTCTTGTTTGTCATAAGAACCACGTTGTGCAAAATCCTGCAATTTATAAGAGTACTATTTTGAAACGTACATAAATATCATATAATAGCTGGCTAGGCGAATTAAACAAATTAAAGTAATACCTTTTGTAATCGATGCTTTGATTGTGTTGTTTTACTATGTCATTCATATACATCGTCACATAATATACACAATCTATTGCATTAGATTGCTGCGAACACTGGCAATATTATAAAATAATGTAATAGTTAGTTTAAAATGTGAATAGAAACAAAAAAGGAACTAAAGATTATATTTACAAAATTAAACCGCCATAAACTACCAATTATTTTACATCTAAAATAATAGGTTTAATTCCTTTGTGTTAGTAGAATCAAAGCATTAAATATTATATTTACATCTAAACTTAGTCACCTTAACATTACATTTTATGCAGTCCCCACTTAAACAAGAATTGATTGAGTTTACAGCAAATGGCGCAAAGTAGGGTTAAAAAATTAAATGATGCATAATAGATTAAATCTCCAAGGATGCAAATGCATAATGCAGTGGCGTAGCAACACTACTTTGGTGCAAATGCACCATGTAGTGGTGTTGCTGCACCACCTGCAAGAGAGCAACTGCACCATGCATTGGTGCAGCATTACAGCTTTGGTGCAAATGCACCACTGCATGGTGCATTTGCACCCTTGCAGTGGTGCAGCAGCACCACTAGTGCATTTGCACCCTTGCAGTGGTGCAACTGCACCATGCAGTGGTGCTGCTGCACTACTACACGGGTGCATTTGCACCATGCAGTGGGGGTAATTGCACCACTTTAGTGCAAGTGCACCATGTAATGGTGCAGCAGCAGCATGCAGTGGTGCAGCAGCACTACTTTGGTGCAAATGCAACACTGCATGGTGCATTTGCACCCTTACAGTGGTGTAGCTGCACCACTGCTGCGGTGCTACAAAAATTTACCCAAAAAAACATTATTTAACGATTGTTCGCATATATACAAATAGTGATTTGATCAAGGATACTGGATGGAAGGACCAAAGAAATACAGCTAGGGAGTCTTATGTATTAACTTGACTACTAGAAATCCAACCAAATTTTCACATAATAGTAGTAGTAATAAGAGAAAAACTAATAAAGGTTCAGACCAAGGGTTATGGAAAATGGGTAGAGAATCCACTATGGTGGATAAGTGCACATGCTGTGATTAGTAAGGTAGCAGTAGCAGTAGTAGTAGAATTGTTGTTGCTATGAATTTTACTATCCTTTCTAGCTTATTCAAAGCCTGTATTGGACAACCTTTAATGGGCTTTCATGTACAAGCAACTCTTTTATTGATCGTTGAGGCTATTTAACATCGCACACCCCAAAAGTATCCCAAATTTGTGACAATTGCATAAGCATAAAAAAATTCTAGTCGACTGGATTATCTCATTTGGAAAATATGTAAAGGATCCAAACTGATTCCTTGCTCTATAAGTTGTGGCAGTGAAAGGAGTTTTGATTAGGAGAAGATGATTATGGTAAACAAGGGGTTTAAACGAAGAAATAGCAGAACAAAAATGGGATAGTAAACAAAAGAAAAAGAAAAAAACAAATTCAACTTTCAATTCTCTCTTAGCTCCACTACAGACAATCCTTTTGTGGTATCTTCCATTACTCTGACGGACCTTGTTTCAGCCCAGGTACACGTTTAATCCCTACTGCTAGGTAACACAATACAAGAAAGTGAACTTAAGTTGGACATACGTTGTTTAAGTGTATAATCTTGATAGTGTACACCACAATAAATTCATAGCTGTAATTCTAGATGTATTTTGAAGTGTATACTGTACCACCTATTCTCCAAGGAATATTTACATTGAAATGTTAAGAAATAATAATCACTTTATGTATAGTCATAAAATAATTATATTGCTTGTAGCTTGCCTAATTTTGTATTTTATCAGAAGTAAACCAATCAAAGATAAAAATCTTACAGTGTTTGCCATATATGTTTTGCTCACCATCATCTTCAGCACAAATTACACAAAATAACCAACATCGTTGTCATTCTTCTCATCGAGCAAACCTCTCATGTTAAAGAATATATTTTTTGGGCATAAAAAAATGAACAAAACTAGCTAAAAGTGAAATATGAACTCATAATACCTCGCTCAGATGCTTGCTAACTGCATTGAAATCGCCACTTTTTACAGCTTCTCTTAATCCCTGACGATAAACAACAAAGATTACAACAACCTTAATTAGTATAAAATTAAAATTTTCAGATATAGTGTGCATCGCTATGCTATTAACATTCAGTCAATGATTAACATTTACCTCTCCGCTAACATCATAGTTGACTGAATATTTGTTCAAGCTTTTATTATTTTCTTGACCAAGATATAAAAAAGGGATTATAAACAAACATGGTGTTAGGGGACTTTAAAAGATTTAAAAGAATAGGAATAATAACATAATTAGACTGAAGTATTTAAATTAATAACCAGAATAACCTTGGTTTGCTGTTTGAAGAAGAAGGCTGCTTTTTTGGAATGGGTTCTGATTTTTTTGGTTTGGGAGTGGGCTGGGCTATTGAAGTAGTGTTACTCTGTCAATGTCAATAAATAAAGCTATGATAAAACGCAAATTGCTATTAATATATGTAAATAAAAGTAGATTGCATGAAGATGCAACCCACCTCGTCTTGATTCATATGGAAATGTTTACACTTTAGCGGTTCATGTTATTTGATTTTATCTTGTCATTTGTCAAAATTAAATGATTCATCTGATGCAAAAATTGTTGGTCCTGCTTTATACAACCAAACAAGGATCAACCCTCAACATAGGACCTAATTTGATAACATCACACTTACTCAACAAAGCTTCAAGTTCGGCCGACAAACAGGGATTTTTTTTCCCCCTTTCCTTTTGCTTTAATAAAATAACAAGAAATTTTTGATCTCCCGTACACAGTATGTAAATACAGAATATTTCTTTTGTAAAATTCTTCTATAAATTGTTAATTCTAGCCATTCTTTTAATAAATCAGCTATAGTTTTCTATTTTCAAAACAATAAACAACAGTTTAGCCTTCTTTGTATTTTGTATGAATTGTAGATAATGCAATACGTTCCTTTGACAGTGTTTACAATTCTTTACTATTGGATGGCAGGTAACATGTAACATGTATTATATATAATTGTTTATATTTGTTAGGGACTGCGGAATGGATCGTTCAGGCAAATCAACACTAGAGGGAGGGGTGAATAGGTTTGTAAGAATTTAAATAAAACTTAAAACTAAAGAGAATTATGGAATGAATCAAACACCACAAACACAATCACAGACACAGATTCAAACATAGATGCATGTTAGAGAATATGCTACAGGGTATAACAGGAAACCAATTATGACCTGGAGAATATGCTATGAAGGATATGCTATGGAGATATAACAGGAAACCTATCATGAAGATAAAACAGGAAACCAATTATGGAGATAAAACAGGAAACCTATTAGGATATATTTTATGGGATATCATAAATTCTGCCTTTAATGCTTTCCTTATATTTGATTGTAAAAACTTGTATAAAGGGAGAAGGATTTCTCTTGTAATGGACAACAAAAATTAATAAAATGTAGTATGCAATTGTTCATTGCTTTGTCTCTCTCATCTCTTTGTGTCTGAATTCTAACATGGTATCAGAGCAGGTCAAAGGAAGGAGAGAGATATGTACATATATATTTAAAAAAAAAATTGAGATATGTATATGTATATTAAAAAAAAGGGGTTCTTCATCCACAAACCCATCAATACCCAAATGCGTCGTATTCCATCACAAACTGAAGCAGCGTGGATTGTTGAAGCTTGCGTGATGAAGGTATGGAGGGGTCTTAGAGATGTGGATGGCGATGCTTTGAAGCTGTTGCGTGGTATTGAAATTTAAAAAAAAATAAAAAAATGAACAATATCTTTTAGGTGACTCAGGTAGAATAGTCATCAATCTAATAAACTGAAAGTGCGGTTTGTTGAATACTTGAACGTGGCTGATGTGTGTACGTTGTTGTAATGGTGTTTGTGTAATTTACAAAAAAAAAAAAAAAAAAAAAAAAAAGATGATGAGAGTCTGGATTGATTTTGTTTGGAGGTGATTTGTCTGAAGTTTTGATTGAAGGAGGACTATGTTGAATTTGAAGAACTGAAGTGTTGTGTTTTGGGTATGTAATGACTCTAGTGGTTGGTCCACTTTAAAAACCAATATACTCTAGTGGTTGGTCCACTTTAAAAACCATTGACCTCTAGTGGTTGGTCCACTTTAAAAACCAATATACTCTAGTGGGTGGTCCACTTTAAAAACCATTATTGAGTGTGGTCCACTTTAAAAACCATTAATATTGAGTGTGGTCCACTTTAAAAAAACATTAATATTGAGTGTGGTCCACTTTAAAAACCATTAATATTGAGTGTGGTCCACTTTAAAAACCATTAACATTGAGTGTGGTCCACTTTAAAAACCATTAATATTGAGTGTGGTCCACTTTAAAAACCATTAATATTGAGTGTGGTCCACTTTAAAAACCATTATTGAGTGTGGTCCACTTTAAAAACCATTAATATTGAGTGTGGTCCACTTTAAAAACCATTATTGAGTGTGGTCCACTTTAAAAACCAGTTGAAGGCTTTGATTTGAATGACCAGTGCTTGGAGTTTGGAGCTTCTATTTGGGCCACTCTTCGGTTTGGAGCTTCTATTTGGCAAACTCACGATTTTCAGCATCGTGAGTTTGAGGGGGGATGTTAGAGAATATGCTACAGGATATAACAGGAAACCTATTATGACCTGGAGAATATGCTATGAAGGATATGCTATGGAGATATAACAGGAAACCTATCATGAAGATAAAACAGGAAACCAATTATGGAGATAAAACAGGAAACCTATTAGGATATATTTTATGGGATATCATAAATTCTGCCTTTAATGCTTTCCTTATATTTGATTGTAAAAACTTGTATAAAGGGAGAAGGATTTCTCTTGTAATGGACAACAAAAATTAATAAAATGTAGTCTGCAATTGTTCATTGCTTTGTCTCTCTCATCTCTTTGTGTCTGAATTCTAACATGCAAAATAAACAGAAATAAAAATGCAGAATAGGAAAGAACATACCAGATTTTATACTGGTTCAGATCACTCCTACGTCCAGTCCCGCACAATGCTGGATTGTGCAGAGTTTTATTACTATTTCTAATAGTTAAGTACATCCTCCTTTATTTCACGGCTCAACATGGAGACACCGACTCCTATCCCTTGATTTCACTGCTCAATAAGGGCACACCGACTCCCATTCCTTGATTTCACGGCTACAAGGATACATCGATTACTCTTTGACTTAAAAACAGGGTTTATTCAACCCAAGCAATTACAAAACAACCCTATAACTCTTCAATAACACTAGATTCAGAGAGTAGAGAGTGTAAATAGAAGAAGTTTGATCAATTCAGAAGTGAATTTGGCAGAGTATAAGTGTAAAAACCATAAAAATGATTAATAATAATCGAGGGATGAAAGTGGATGAAGTTGGAGAAGAAGATATATTAAAAAAAATTGGTTTTAACCTCTTTTTATAGAGTATGAAGGGTTGCAACGGTTCTGAACCGTTTCAAATAGTGAAAAGACATTTCCCTTCAAAATTAGAAAAAATAGCAGTTGTATGTCGACATGTTCTTTTTTCTATGTCGACATAGCTATGTATAATTTTGATTTTCAAAGCATATTTCAAGTGTTTTGATATAAAACTAATTCTGGAAATTCTTGAATAAAATTCTAATGTTGTAAATCAATATCCTATGGTAGAAAATCATATGAAAACATACTTTTAAACTATATAAGTATATTTATAAAATTATATGGTTTTAAACTATATAAAGTATAACTATAAAGTATAAAAAATTAAGTTTGAAAAACAAAGAAGAATAAAAATAGAAACACATAGAAAAACAAAATAGATAGGATTGAGGATAAATAGAAAAATAAAACAGAGAGGATTGAAGATAGAACTGAAAATCAGATTTTGTATTTGAATTTAAAATTTGAACCTTGAGTGCTATTTAGAGTCTTACAAAATCTAGACTCTATAATTATATTAATCTTGAACTCTTGAAATCTTGGTTACTCACGAGTCTTGAAATTTCTCTGATCTTTGAATCTCTATCATCTTTCTAACTATACCGTCTTCAGTAATATTTCCTGTATATAATTCCTGCATATATATATATATATTCTATACAAAAATTGTTAGCATGTATTTTATAATCAATGATAACCGAAATAAGGTTGTTGTCATCAAAACTCCATTCTCCAACAGTCTCCCCCTTTTTGATGATGACAACCTTATTTTTTAAAATATCATACTTGTTCATACCCGTTGATGATGATCCTTTTAATAATCCCCTTGTCTATATGAATCATCTAAACTATGTCTATATTTTTTAATTTCTCCCCCTTTGGCATCATCAAAAAGAAATTCTAAAATAACTCCCCCTAAATCCTATAATTATCTAAATAATTCCTATACTAAATTAAAGTACTCCCCTGAATCCTAAATCTAACTATACCTTATATAATACTCCCCCTAAATTTATGCCTATATAATATCCTAATTCTAAATATATTTTCCTTTAAATCTGTAATTCTGTATAAATTTCTATAATTCCCCTTAAATTATGACTATACTATTCTAAATAGAAGGATAATAAACTAAGCAATCCAATCAATAATCAATCAAGCAATCAATCCAAACAAGTAATTCAAGCAATTAATTTAAGCAATCAATTCAAGAAATCAATCAAATTAACCAAATTAAGTAATATATGTTAATAAACACTTCTTGAACCATCAACTGATCCTAAAAACCATAAAACTCCCCCTTAATCTAATACAAGTCTAAACCTAGCCTATACTCTAATTCCCTTAAAACTGTAATAAGACTTTAATCTAGACCAAGAATGCATACGTATTTTTCAAACAAATCTATCAACCACCAATTAATTTTAGCTATGTCAAGTAAGTTAATGTAGTCAAATAAAGCAAAACAAGTCACTCAAGCAAATTAATTCAATCAAGCAAGTTAATAAAGTCAAATTAAATATGTTATGTATTTGATTAATAATCCTATATATTTTTAAGAAAATAATTCCCCATATAGTATACTTGTTATATGTGGAGTTAAAGGTTAATATGTAATGCATTGTGCTGGTAATTATGCAGTGTGACATATGCAAAACTATATGAAGTGGTATATTGAATGAAATGCGATTTATGATGTAAATGATTCTAATTTGAGATGAACTTTAATGATGTATGATATGAAATAAGATGTTTGATGATATTATGATAATAATATATAGACTAATTTGATGATGATATGTATTTTTATAAAACTTACTTAAAAGTAATATCTAAATATTATGCATATAATAAATTATTTGAATCAAATAAAGATAATGTTAATTTCTAGACTTAGGTTAATTATTTTAATGAAATTGATTAAAAGAATAATAAATATAAGAGTTTAAGAATATTCATGATAAGTAGTAAAATATTCAGAAAAATCAAGAAGTTAAATAAAATTTGTATAATATAAAGTAAGCTATATATAAACATATATTCATAAGTATAAATAAAACTAATTTAAATAGAACTTTAAAATTTAATTTATGAGATATACATCAATATTTTGATCAAATTTAAATTTAAACTTTAAAAATCAAAACACATTTATTTGCTAAAAAACTATTTACACTTTCAAAAGAAATCTATAGTTATAAAAACATTATAAAGTAATCTATAAAACTGATAATATGAAATAATATATAAAGCTATAATTTCTTATATTTAAACAACATTTTGAGGACATAAAAAACACACATATATATATATATATCTTTATACCAAAATATTAAGTTAAATATATAAATCAAAATTAGTATGAAATTGCAAATAGTATTTATTATAACGTAACCCAAAATTGTTATTATATGTGAAAAATATATAAATTAAACTATGTATGCTTAAACTAAAGATATGTAAACATATATATTTTATAAAAATATCAAATATTTGAAAAAAAATTAAATTATTTTAATCATATTAATAATTTATATACATTTTGAAACAAGATATAAGAAAATAAGTAGACCGAAAAAGTTAATAACTAGAATTTGAACTTGCATTTTCTTATTTAGAACAAGGAGGGAAGTTTGAAAGTTTAACCTTTTGAAACTCAAATTTTGAATTTCATTTTACGAACCTTTATGTTGACATAAGAACATATGTATGTCGACATTCACGCATAATTTTCAAAGAACATATGGTTTTGTGACTTCGGTTTTAAATTATCGATTTATATTTCAGGTTCAACTATTTCCTAAAATATTATTAACCCAAACAAATATTCAAAATTTATTTCATATTTATTATTTTATTAGTATTTTGAATTTCAAAATTAAAATTTCAAACTTGAATTTTAAATTTCAGCTTTTGAATTTTAAGTATCAAATTTGAATTTTAAAGTTTTGAATTTCAAATTCAAAACAAAGCAAACAGAACATCCATTCGAAAAAAGTTAAAAATTAATTAAGGTATACCCGATTTTTATATCCATTTTTTTGACATTCTTTGAATTCTGAATTGATCTTCCGGAATTTGATGATGAGATCTGCTCTATTGCGACATGCTCGTTTTTCTAGTCAGGATAGTATATTCATTTGTTGAATTTGAACACCGTATGAGAAAGATATTGAAGATTTAGTAGTTCAACCAACTTGGCAGCACAATTTGAGTTTGAATTTTGAATTTTGAATGAATGGACACTTCAACTAATAAGGCCCAAAAGTCATGTCTCTTCGCAACCACTTCTCTTCTTCTTCTCATTTTTCATTTTCAATCAAACTTTCAAGAGGCATATCTTGTTCGTTTCTCGATGGAATTGGGCGAAATCAGCGGAAAATCGAAGAAAATAAAAGGAATATGATCTAGTAACCATTTGGGGATGAATTTGGATAGTTTTGGCATGCATAAAGTCAAAACAATGAGAGGTATGCATGAAATCCCATAACAGTTTTTCAGTTTTGAATTGCCAACTTCAAACTGCCGTATCTCACTCAATTTTAATCGGAATTTGACGATATACCTACTAAATCGACCGCGAGAACGAGATATTCAATCTGGAAAAGGATTTGAGACAAAATAGTCTAACTTGTGGATGCAATTTGAAGATAACCGTCGACAGTTTAGTTTCCTTCTCTCTTTATTCACCAAAACTTCATTTGATCATTACTTGGTCAATTCTTGACGAAACCTCGTGAAACCAGCGATATTACGAAGCAAATGAAGAGAACTACAACATGAAGGTAAGTTGTAGATGAAAATAAAAAGTTGTAAATTGATTTGATACCCTTTTTTCGCTGATTTATTATATATATATTTCTTCTAGATGTCTCTTCACCAACCTCGTTACTCTTCTCCTCTTTTTAATTTCTTTTCAGAATTTGAATTTTCAATAGCCACCATTTGGAATTTTAATTTCCAACAGCCACTACAACCATCTTTTCAGAGTTTGATTATCTAATAGCCATCTAACACTTCGTTTCCTGTAAAACAACACAACTTTTCAAATAATCAATTATCTTTTCAAATAATTCAAATGTCTTTTTAAATATTCAAATGACTTTTCGAATAATCAAAGGACTTTCCAAAATAACTAATTACAATTATATCATAGTGGTTTGTAACATAATGATGATTTCAAAATTTCAAAATTTTCAAATTTCAAAAATTTCAAAATTCAAAATTCAAAAGTCAAATAGTAATTTGATTTTTCAATAAAATTGAATGCAGACTTATCTAACACTTGATACAATACATGAATTAAGATTAGTATTCAAAATTTTCCACTTTCCATTTTCAAAAAACAGATCATGAACTTTTTGTAACACCTTGCTCAGATACCAATTGTTAGGGACAGCGGAATGGATCGTTCAGGCAAATCAAACACCAGAGGGAGGGGAGAAAATTGTTTGTAAGAATTTAAACAAAACTTAAAACTAAAGAGAATTATGAAATGAATCAAACACCACAAACAAAATCATAGATACGGATTCAAACACAGATGCAAAATAAACAGAAATAAAAATGCTGAAAAGGAAAGAACACACCGGATTTTATACTGGTTCGGATCACTCATACGTCCAGTCCCACACAATGCTTGATTGTGCAGAGTTTTATTACTATTTCCAATATTAAGTACAACCTCCTTGATTTCACGGCTCAACAAGGAGACACCGACTCCTTTCCCTTGATTTCACGGCTCAATAAGGGCACACTGACTCCTATTCCTTGATTTCACGGCTACAAGGATACACCGATTACTCTTTGACTTACAAACAGGGTTTATTCAACCCAAGCAATTACAAAATAGCCCTATAACTCTTCAATAGCACTAAATTCAGTGAGTAGAGAGTGTAGATAGAAGAAGTTTGATCAATTCAGAAGTGAAATCGGCAGAGTATAAGTGTAAAAACCATAAAAATGACTAAGAATAATGGAGGGATGGAAGAGGATGAAGTTGGAAAAGAAGATATGTTAAAAAATTTGGTTTTAACCTCTTTTTATAGAGTATGAAGGGTTGCAACGGTTCTGATGCATTTCAAATAGTGAAAGACACTTCTCTTCAAAATTAGAAAAAATAGCAGTTATATGTCGACATGTTCTTTTTGCTATGTCGACATACATATGTACAATTTTGATTTTTAAAGCATTTTTCAAGTGTTTTGATATAAAACTAATTTTGTAAATTATTGAATAAAATTCTAATGTTGTAAATCAATATCCCATGATAGAAAATCATATGAAAACATACTTTTAAATTATATTAATATATTTACAAAAATATATGGTTTTAAACTATATAAAGTATAAATATAAAGTATAAAAAATTAAGTTTGAAAACCAAAGAAGAATAGAAATAGAAACACATATAAAAAAAAATAGAGAGGATTGAGGATAAATAGAAAAACAAAATAGAGAGGACTGAGGATAGAATTGAAAATCAAAATTTGAATTTGAATTTGAATTTGAACCTGGAGTGCTATTTAGAGTCTTACAAAATCTAGACTCTATATTATATTAATCTTGAACTCTTGAAATATTGATTACTCACGAGTCTTGAAATTTCTCTGATCTTTGAACCTCTATCATATTTATAACTGTACAGTCTTCAGTAATATTTCCTGTATATATTCCT
This sequence comes from Allium sativum, assembly GCA_030737875.1. Taxonomy (NCBI): domain Eukaryota; kingdom Viridiplantae; phylum Streptophyta; class Magnoliopsida; order Asparagales; family Amaryllidaceae; genus Allium; species Allium sativum. The sequence goes on from CM060912.1 coordinate 11,042,477, forward strand.
ATGCACACACACACACACACACACACACACACACACATATATATATATATATATATACACACACAAAGTGTTAGCATATATATTTTATAATCAATGATAATTGAAATAAGGTTGTTATCATCAAAACTCCATTCTCCAACAATATTAACAAGTAACACATATTATATTATGATTGTTTATATCAATAAGAGAACGAATCTCATCAACACTTGATTTTTGGATGATATTACAAACAGATGTTTCAACCAATCAAACTGAAATATAATGAGATGCAAATAGTAGAAAGAAGGGAGAAAGAACTATCATACCTTAGTTAACCTGGGGAGATCAGAAATAAGAACAAAGGAAAGCAGCTTCTCATGTTTGAATAGAAAGGTGTAACAACCCGCATTTTACGTATCGGAAGATCGTAAAATATTTTTATTTTATTCCTTAAAGGTTGGATCATTCTCATCTTTTAATATGTTGCTTACGGGGATGTGAGACATGTCCATAACTTTTACCGATTTTAATTATGACCATTTTGACCCTATCAAACTTGTACAGGGCATAAATTTTGACTTAGGTCAAATCATAGGGTAATACATATTCCATTGGAAAAGAATTGATGATTGCCTTTCCGTAGAGTGGTTACATTAAGGATTTTGCTTAGCGCTTTAGGAAAAATCGTTGTTTTAAGGTTTTCCAGTTGGTTGTCCAGGTTTTGGGAGTCTAATGGGCTGATTTGGGGAAGGCCCATTAGTGGACTGATGGAAGGGTACAAATAGGGTGTGAGGGATATGGGAAATGATTTGGTGCCTTGTTCTCCTCCTTCCTATAACACCTTTCCACCATTAAAAATCATAATCCAAGGAGGGAAATCATAGATCTACACGATTGGAGGCTAGATCTACATCAATTGAAGCAAGGATTAATCAGATCAATGTGTTTGGTGCGAGGTGCTTGCAGTCCGATTTCCTATTTCATTGATTTTAGCTTGTTTTGGTGAATAGATGAGTGATATGCATCTCTCACATGGATTCAATGAAGTGTATGAGTGTTTGTTCATGTTTTTCATCATATATAAGTGTTTTTCCATAGATCAACGCATTGATAAGTCCATTTTCATATAAATCACCTTATGATCTGATTTAGCAAGTTTATATTAGTAATTTCGATGATATTTCATGTGAATGTACAAGTTAAATCCATGATTTTGCCCATATGTCCATTTATGGTAATTTTGGTGAATTTTACATGATTATTGATGGAATTGCCATATTGATGTTATTGTTGACTTAATATCATGTTTTTGGTTATATTGGATAGATTGGATGAGTTTGTTTCGTTGAACGAATCGTTTTTGCGAAGTTTTGGTTGAAATTTGAGTCGCATTGGAGCATGCAGTTTTGGGTCGAACACGGTGGGTCGGTCGAACCATGGGGAGGTTTTCTTGGGGGAAAAGAAATGGGTTGGGTCGGTTGAGCTTTGTCGGGTCAGTCGAGCACAGTGGGTCGGTCGTGCAAGGAGGGTCGCCCATGAACAGTCAGTCTAAAGCAGGGGTCGATCAAGATGTGGAGGTGGTTGTGGTCGGTCATGCACCCAAAATCTGGTCTATCACGCTTTGGGTCGAAAAAGTATATGGGCTCGAGCATGGACTTGGTCGGGACACTTCGGTTTGAGTAGAATGATTGGGTCGAACAGGTTTCGTGTTATGCAAGATTTGGTTTGGGCAAGCTTGGTCGATCACACCGTGTTGGGGTCGAGCAAGGAGGGTCGGTCACTAGGGGTCGGTCGCATAGGATTATTTTTTGAAAAATTATATTTTCGGGTATGACTCAGATTTGGACATAAAGGTCTAAAAAATATATTTTTCGAGGGCAACCCCCGAACCCTAGCCACAGCATAGTGATGTAATTTAGCTCGGTGATGGTGTGACTTCGAAGTAAACTCAAGTAGGGATATTCAAAGTGTTGAATGTGTTCGTTGATCGGTGTAGAACAACGAATGGTATGACAACTCAAATTTGTCTTGAGTGGGGTGATAATGCTATAGACTATATTGAACCTTATATTGAAGTTGTTTGGTTCGATGGTGATGGTGGCTTCGACGAGAGTCCATATGAGGATGTTTGAAGTGGTGTGATTTGTTCGTTGTTTGTTATATACAACGAAGGTGGAAATGACTCAAGGATGTATTGAGTACATGAGAAAGAACGACTCAATGATGTATTCAGCTCGTGTGAAGTAATGGTTGCTTTAAGGTGTTCTGAGCTTATAGATAGTCGCAAGTGAAGATGACTAGAGATGTGAAGGCCGAGGAATTTTCGTGTCGTAGGCTCTAGCGGGCCTAAAACAGGGTAATTATAAGGGCACCTAAAAGACTGGATGTAGGATGAGTACCCTGGGTAAGGCCTAGGTATGTATCGATGCAAATACGTATGGGTTTTGCTAGGACGAGGTTACCATTAGCCCTTGACGGATGGCAGTATGGGCTAGTCATATGATTACAATGGTTTCAAAGCGGGATTGGGGGTGATAGCTAGAGTCAGTCATGGATGATTGGTTGTTCTATTTGTACCATTTCACGTGGATTATCCAAAGTCGAGGGATATATTCCTTGGGTGCTTGACTGATATTGGTTTAGGCCTCTAGGAAGAGTGCTTGAGGGATGTTAAACTCGATTAGGATTGTCTACGTGAGACCTAAGTAATCTTCATGCTATGAATGTTATCGACGGTTGTTCTGATTGCCATGGATGAATTGCTGTTACCTTGGATGTTATGGATTGTAAAGGCTATAACTGTCCGATTTGGGGAAGATGGATGTTGCGTTTTTCTCTAGTGCTTTTAAGATTGGTTTGTTAGTCTACCTATTCTCATATACATTATTGACGAAGTTGGTTAGCTGTTTTATGGCTCATTAAGATTGTTGTCTGACTCAAGGTTTTATGTTTCCCTCTTATTACCTTGGGCTGTTCATCTGGTTGTGGATGGGCAGACGGAGTAGCAGGTGATAGGTGATAGCTTAGTAAGGACGATGTAGCAGTTCAGAGGCTATATAGTATTTGGATTTTCACTATTTGTTATTCTAGTCTGAGTGTTGTAGTGAGGCAAATTTGTACATACTTGTGTAGCAATCCTGGTGTAAGGATATACTTTCTTGTTGTTTAGAAAATTTGAGATTTCTGCTCAAATATGCTTCATTAATATTACCTGTTGTATACGTTCTATTATAGGTTCCGATGTTGTTTACCTACTCTAATGATCGTCCATAGTAGTCTGGCACACCTTTCAGCGCATTATTCCTCTTGTTTAGTGTGAGGGTTGTAGGCGGTCGTCACATTTGGTATCAGAGCTCTGGTTAACAATTTTAGCCAAGGTTCAAAGACGTAATTATGTATGAGAAACATATTTGTAGATTTCAGTTGGATATTTACTATATATTTTTGCATATATAGTAGTAGCGTTTGTATTTCTTTAGTAGTTTATCTTGTAAGTGGACTAATCATTCTATTTTAGATTTAGAATGAGTCATCAAACCTTTAAAAGTGAGTTTGGAACTGGAGGAGTAAGAGACGGAAGCCAGTTGGGAGCTTTAGCAGTTGCACCAGAATACCTGGTTCTATTTGGGGCGGCCATGATGGCAGCGACTATGTTAAGGATACCTATTCCAGAAGCGACAGTGGAGCGTGGTGTCCCTGTGCAAGTACCCAGAAGGGATTCTGCTAAGCGACAGAGGGACTATTCTCCTACGGATAAAGAAACCTTTATTGGTTCAAGTAATTCAAAGAAGAAAAATAAGAAGAAGAAAATTAAGATGAATGATCTATGCTTCAACTGTCAGTTAAAGGGCCATTATGCTAAGGATTGTGAGAAGCCAAGAGCCGAAATGAATTGCTTTAAATCCGGTAAGCCTGGCCATAAGAAGAAAGAATACCCGGATTTTCTAAAGAATAAGAAATCGGAGGAAGCATGTGTTGTGGAAGTTTCTCCGATCTCTTATTGCCATCTTAATTAGGATTAAAAGAAGATGTTGCCAATTTAGATGTGCTTTCGGCTATTGGAGTTGTTGAGTTCTATTAGGTACTAGAGAATCGTCTTCTTTTACCTATAATAAGATTGTATGCCGAATAAGACTGAACTTGAAGTTGTAATAGACCTTTGGTTGTAATTAACCTAGCATGGGTTCATTTAGTCTTGGCAAAATTTGCGGATCTAGTATGGTTTGATCATGGATGTTCATTTATGAGTGGTTGCTTAGTTGTAACTTTCGCTGGGTTTGAAATCATCTTGTGTAAGGATTGGTCCAAGTGATGTGTGGAAAAAGTGAGTTGCGAAAAGCTAGAGATGACAGTCGGGGATGTGGAAGGGCGAAAGGTGTTGATTCAGGGTAACTCGAAGACGGTGTTCTCATGAATTGTTATATTTTCTTGGAATTGCACAAGAAGACTTGTCATCCGCGCTAATCGCAAGTGAGTTTGAGGATGTCTTTGACGAAGTCAAACAGTTGTCGCGACATCGTGATATTGAGTTTAAAGTCGATTTGGTCGAGGGTGCTAGACCAATCACTAAACTTCTTAGGTGGATAGGGCTTAAGGAATAGCGAGAGTTGGAGGTGCAAGTTCGTGACCTTCTAGGGAAGGGATTCATTCGGAGAAGTGTTTCTGAATAGGGTGCAGCGGTCGTATTTGCAACTAAGGAAGATGGATCATTAAGATTGTGTGTGGACTATCGTGAGCTGAACAAGGTGACTAAGAAGAACAAGTACCCATTGCCAAGGATTGATGACTTGTTCGATCAGCTTCACAAATACAAAGTGTTTTCTTAGATGGATTTCGCAACGAGATTTCACTAATTAAGAGTGGTGAAGGATAAAGTTGTGGCATACACAAGTCGATAGTTGGAGCCGCATGAGATGAATTACCCAACTCATGATTTGGAGTTGGTGGCGATTGTGTTTGCTCTGAAGATGTGGAAACATGACCTACTGGGAATTTGGTTTAAGTTGTTTATGGATCATAAGTCGTTGAAGTATATTTTCTCCCAAAAGGATTTGAATCTCCGGCAGCTACGATGGTTAGAGTTTCTAGCATCGTATGATTTTGGTATATCCTATACTTCTGGAAAAGGCCGCACAGTTGCGGATACGTTAAGTAGAACAGACACAAGTTTGGGAGAGATGTTTTCAGAATAGAAAAGCCTCGAGTATTTGGCAAGGTTTGATTTCAGGACAAGGTGTGAGTTGGAACCTGAAATGTTAGCGAGCTTATCGGTAAGGCCTACTCTCATCGAAAGGTTTGGCGAAAGCCAAAAGTGAGATGCTAAGCTTGTTGAGTTTATCCAGGGATTGGAACTAGGAGATAAAGAGTTCGAAGTCGATAGAGAAGGTTGGCTTCGAAAGCAAGGACGTTTTATTATTCTTAGTATTGATGGATTGAGAGATGAGGTTCTGAGAGAGTGTCATCATTCGAAGTTGACGATTCATCCCAGTGGTAGTAAGATGTATCAGGACATGAACCGAGTTTACTACTGGGAAGGTATGAAGCAAGATATTGGAAGGTTCATTTCCAAGTGTATGGAATGTCAATTAGTGAAAGCTGAACAGAAAAAGCCGAGTGGTTTGCTTCAGCCATTGGTAGTTCCTACGTGGATGTGGGAGCAAGTATCAACGGATTTTATCGATGGGTTACCTAGAATCAAGGCAGGAAATGAAGGGATTTGGGTCGTCATGGATTGTTTGATCGAAAGTGCTAGGTTTATTCCTGTCAAGTCGACTAGGATGGCGTCGAAACTGGCTGAACTTTATGTGAGATGGATAGTTCAATTCCATGGTGTCCCAAAGAGTATAGTGAGTGACCGAGATCCATTATTTAGGAGTGGATTTTGGAAAAGTTTGCAAGACGCTTTGGGAACCGAGTTGCGCTTGAGTACAGCTTACTCTCCCCAAACTAATGGTCAAACCGAGAGAGTTAATCAAGTTTTGAAGATCTCCTAAGAGCTCGTGTATTGGATTTTGGGGGATCATGGGAAGACCATCTACATCTAGTTGAGTTTGCATGTAATAATAGCTACCAGTTTAGCATTGGGATGACACTATATGAGACGTTGTATGGAGCGGCCGTGAAATTATCCAGCCTGTTGGTTTGAAACTGGAGATAAGTTTGTACTTAGGCCTGAAATGATTAGAGAAACCTTGGATTATGTCGAGATCATTCGGCAGCGAATGAAGGCAGCCCAAGGTTGTCGGAAGAGTTATGCTGATAAACATCATAAGGATTCGGAATTAAACGTTGGCGATATGGTTTTCGTAAAGATTTCGCCATTGAAGCATGTGGTTGGATTTAGAAGTAAAGGAAAGTTAACTCCTAGGTTGCTAGACCGTTTTCGATAAATGAGCAAATCGAAAAGCTTGCGTACAGATTGATTTTACACGAGAGATGTAGAGTGTGCACAATGTTTTTATGAGTCGTTTTAGTGAATATATTTACATGGTTCGGATGGGGTAATACATCTGGAGTAAAATGCCGATCTTATAGTTGATTTCGTAGTTATGAAATATCGTACGTCGCTTCGTGTCATGGAGAATGACGCGAAACAACTTAGGGAAAAGACGTTCAATTTAGTTAAGGTATAATGGAGTGGGGATGGCGACGATGTTACGTGGGAGATGAGGGAGGGTATAAAGACGACCCATCCAAAAATCTTCATCCGTTTAACCTATTGATATCGCGCCATCATTATTACTTGTTGATTTTGTTGTTATCTTTGTTTTTGTTGTTAAAACACCCCACCTCTGTTAAGGTCACTCACAAAGGGAATGCATTAATTTTGGTGAAGCATTTTAGGTAAAAGGCACGGATAATTTACGAGACAGACGTATAAATAGCGGAAAACTGAATCATTTCATAAATAGCGTGATTCAGTCAAAACAGTACAAGCATTGTCTCAAAACCCAACTTCTAATTTATTACAATAAAACATCTGTCTTGATTTAAAACTCCAAGTACATAAAGAAGCATAAAACAGTAGTAAAGCACTATAAATCCCCAATAAAAGTGTAACCACATCCATAGCCCAAGAGAAGAGAATCCAAGCAATGCATCAACTCTCTTCAAGCTGGAAAAGGTCTGCACTAAGATGAAGTATTCCCTCCCTGCGGACCTGGGGGGAAATGGAAGAAAAGAAGGCGAAAGAAAACGGGTCAGACATAAGCCTGGTAAGTCCAGTGATTATTCAGCATGTAAACAGGTAAAAGGATCATGACATGAATAAACTCAATAAAGGACAATACCATAGCAATAAGATAACATAAGATAAGCAAGATAAACTGAATATACTATCGCACTCATTTCCATTTCTCTGCGCCTACTAAAGAATGTTTCAACTACCATCATGTGTTCATAACAAAATTATCCCTTTTCCGATCGGCTTCTACTCGCATGCATTTATTACTTGTGTCATTCGGCCCCGCTTGATTATAGGTACTTGTGTTGGTCCCACGATGGGGTGTACCAATCCCTATGATGGAAACCCGACAAATATTCAAGATGCACAGTGTATACTATTGATGCTCAGTGCCTGCTTTTTCCACCCCGAAGAACGTGCATGCCCATACTTCGTCGGAACCTACATTGCTGCACCATCCACCGCTATTTTGATCGCTTATAATCAACCCAGTAATCGTGCCCCATCCTGCCTAGTTGAGGGTACCGTGATACATCTATGTGGGATACTGCTGAAATGGGTCCCTGTTACTAGGGTTTCCTAATCAACATGTTATAATGGTTAAGTGTTCTCAAATTAACCTAACCCCACCCATCTGTTTAATTAACATGTTGTATTGGTTAAGTGTTGCCTTAATTAACTTAACCCTACCATTCTTAGCCTGTCTGTTTCTTAGCTTTAATTCATTCATTAAAGCACCAAACTCTCACGTTAGATATATATTATTGCGGTCGCTGGATGTGTCGGGCGGTTGCGGCCAGTCTTACACCGCAACTCAATCTAACCTCGGGTTTTTGGGCTTAATGCGCTAACCTCTCACATTAGATCTATATTGTTGCGGTCGCTGGATGTGCCGGGCGGTTCCGGGTAGTCTTACACCGCACTTAATCTAACCACGGGTTATGCATGTTCATCTTTTAGCCATTTTACATATTTATCATATGTGTCCAAGTCTAAATTTCTATATGCCAATTACCCATAATTGAAATCAATCCAAGCTATGCCCAATAAGCATATTATGCCCAAAATTACTAAATTAAATTATACCCAATTTTCCCACGTTAAAATTTCACATACAACGAGATTCAATTTAAGTTCCAAATGAACCTAGTATTCATAAAAGAAAATAAAAAAAAGGAAAATAGAGAAGGAGCATAAGAATTGACATAAGGAAAAACAGGCCTGTAAAGGTGTACCCAATTCAAGAATCATGTTTCCAATAGGCATGTTGTACATTAACCCTAAGTGTGGGCAAGCTAAGCAATTTACACCATAGGTTTAAAGATTAGGTAGAGTTGGACTTAAGAGAATCACTAATTTTGATGTACAACATGATAAGTCCCATTATATCAACCACAATAGTCTCATAGGCATAGGAGGTACATCATGATAAGTTCCATCATATAAATCACAACAGTCTCATAGGCATGATAGGTTCCATTATGTCAATCACAACAGTCTCATAGGCATGATATGTTCTATTATGTCAATCACAATAGTCTCATAGGCATGATAGGTTTCATTATGTCAATCACAATAGTCTCATAGGCATAGGCAATTCAGATTTGCCAAAAGGATAGGCATGAATCAGAATTAGGCATAGTTCTAGATCCGATTATTACAGTCATGATTTCTAATAGGTGTTCAAATCTGAATAATAACTGAACTCATAGATAAAGGACGGATCTTGTATTTTGGGATCTGATTTCTGAATTTGCTAAGCTAATCATTTGATGTAGACATTTGATTCTCTAGTTTGGATTTGGTTTGGAGCTTTCTAACTTGATTTCTAGTTTGAAGGAGATGGAGGCTATGCTAGTCTAGAGAAGGACAACATGACGACTTCATAGGATGAGATTATAAGTTTTAAGTGAAACACCCCACCTACATTAAGGTCACTCACAAAGGTAATGCCTTAACTTTGGTGGAGGTTTATAAGTAAAAGCCATAGATGAACTCAAGACAGATATAAATACACATATTTTAAACAGCGGAAACCAAACAAACTTTTATTTCATCAATACGGGTATCAAACAAAGATTTCCATAATTGTCTCAAAATATTTCAACATTACAACCTCATAACTGCCTTGATTATTAAAGAAGCATGAAAACATAAATAAAGTGACAAAAATCCCCATAGTGATATCCAAAGCCATTATCCGAGCAAGAAAGATCCAAATCATACATCTACGTTCTTGGTGCTTGTAAAGAGCCTGACTGAGTTGAGTTGTTTCCTCCCTGTGGACCTGGGGGGGGGGGAGGGACGAAAGAAAAGAAGACGAAAAGAAAATAGGGTCAAACATAAAGCCCGAGTAAATCTAGTAACTCTTCAATATGTGAATAAGAAAAGGATATGATGGATATAAACTAAAAATAGGAAAGTGTCACAGGCTAAGGAAGTGTCAAATGTACTATTACACCCATACTATATCTCTGCACCTACTCGAGTTTATTCTAACTGGCACCCCATGGTGAGGGTGAAGTGATCCCCATTCTTATTAAAGATCGGCTCCTACTCGCGTTAACATGTGTCATACGGCCCCCAAGAATTGTAGATACCTATGCTGGCCCCACCATGGGGTGTATCAAGACCCATGGTGGCGGCCCCGATACCAAAACTAGAAGACATAGGTTATACTACTGGTGTCCCCAGTGCCCTGGTTGTCTGCTCCGGAGTGTGTGCACGCCCGCACCCCGTTAGACCTGCACTGTGCACCCACCGCCGTCGTTTGACCGCTTACAATCAGCCCAGTAATCGTGCCCCACCCTGCCTAGTTTCAGGGTACCGTTGATACCTAACTTGGGTTACTGCTGAAACGGGTCCCACATTACCAGGATTTTCTAGTCAAACATGTTAATTGGTTAAGTGTCTGTATTTACCTAACCCCACCCATCGACTCTTGTTAACGTGTTGAATTTGGTTAAGTGTTATAGTTGACTTAACCCTACCATCTGTCCTTAGCCTCTTAGGAGCACCTGACCACTCACATTAGACAGGTATTGCTACAATTACTGGATATGCCGGTTGGTTCCGGGCAGGTTTACACCGTAGCTCAGTCTAACCTCGGGTCATTATTGGGTCCAATGCTTAACCACCCACATTGGATAGCTGTTGTTGTGACTACGGGACAGCCGGGCGATTCCGGGCAGGCTTACATCACAACTCAATCCAACCTCGGATTAAGCATATCGTGTTTTCTAAATTTACATATTTTATTATTTATCAAATATATATGTAAATGTCATATCTTCTATTTTTGGGTATATTAATTCATACTGCTTTAAATGTCATTGTCATTGGCATGTGCCAAACATGCCAACATATATTTTCATGTTTTACACCCAACACTATTACCCCCGTTTATACGTTCGCAATGTTATAACAAGTGTTGGGCTCAACACAATTCAGCCCAACCTTATAAGCGTAAGAAAAGGAGAAATCAAGAACATGTAATATTTTTCAACATATAAGCGTGTGTGGCGCATGAACTTGCAATTTAGCGATACTAACATAAATGATGGGTCATGTGAACTTGCATTCAAAACAAAATATAACTAAGTAGGTGACATGTGAGATGGCATAGTTTAGGCTAATACAAACTTGTGTTTTAAACATGTTTAATTTGGCATAATGTCAAACACAAGACTAGCATGATGTGTGTTCACCAAAATGTACAATTTTAACATCTAATCATATAGCCTATGAACTTGCATAGTTTATGAAACATAGATCCAATTATACTTGCAAATAGACAAAATCTTGCATGGTATATGAAACATAAATCCAATTATACTTGCAAATAAACAAAATCTTGCATAGTTTATGAAACATAGATCTAATTATACTTGATGAAACATAAGTCCAATTATACTTGCAAATGAACTTGCATAGTTTATGAAACATAGATCTAATTATACTTGCAAATAAACATAAGAACAATATCATAGGTTTTGGATCAAAAAGGTCTATATCATGTTTACATAAATTCCAACTTAGACATAGTCTATGCCATCGCCATATACATAAAATGACCAAATTCTAATTTTCGCCACAAACTTGCAAGTACAATCGTTCAATAGGCTTGCATCAATCCATTTTATGCCACAAACATCAATACATAAGTCATGATAGAACCATCACAATACATAGAATAATAACACAATTCTATTTTCACATACATCGAATCACATCACAGTTTTTATTCATATTCTGAAAGATTACTATACTTACAACGTGTGATGAATTCTTGTTTTCTGATTTCTGTTATTCTGATTTGGAGATGCTCTCATTTGGGTAGCAAAGTTGCATTGAATGATTTGATTAAGCTTTGATCTTCTTTTAATTTGATTTGTCTTTTAGGCTTGTTGGCTTGTCTCTAGGGTTTCTAATTGACGGCCATTCCTAGTTCCTTTCCAGTAGCTTGACGGCTTTTGTATTCTATTATTTATGTAAATTTTGGGTTAGACTTGAGTTGTATTTATAGAATTTTAAATTGTTTTGAGCCGTCGGATGAAGATAGGAGGAATCTAGACCATACAAAGTTCAAAGAGCCACTCAAAAGGTGACACGTAAGCCCTGGTGGCTCAGCCAAGCATCAGAATTCGACCAGACCCTGATCAGGCCAGCCAGGACCTGACCAACAGGTCAATCTGACCTGGGCGCACTTGGCAGGTGCGCCAAGCTAAAAATGTACTGGCACACTTCCCAAGTGCGCCAGTTCATTTCTGTTCTGGCGCACTTCCCAAGTGCGCCAGTGCATTCTGACCCATTTTCTGGTTTTTCTGCCCAACTTCGTTCGTCCATATCTTCTTCATACGATATCTGTTTTACGCAAACTTGAACTCTATGTTAAGCAGAGTTTCGAGACGAACGCAATGGCGTAACCCATTTCCCTTGATTTCATCATTTATAATTAATTATACTTTAATTCGTGAAGCTTAACGTTATAGAATTCACGGGGTGTTACATTCTCCCGTACTTAAAAGGATTTCGTCCCCGAAATGTTCAAGTTAGGAAGAATGTATATCCTACCATCCAACAGTCCATCTACTCAACCAACAAACACAGGCATCCACTGTCCTTAAAAGACTTCTAATGCTTCATGATCATATGCATAGTGTGTGTACATGTCCTTATCTAATGCAGAAATCAGGTGGTCTACTAATTCAGTTGACCTCCTTAATGCGAATCATGTAAGTGTCATGTATCCATTATGTATGCAAATTCTTCCTACTCATAATTCTACATGAGTGCACAACTATTCATGCAAATGCAACGACCATATGACAGCATATCAAGTTTACAACCATATACAAATAAGAATACATATATGCATATGCAATATGAAGTGATTGAGCCGATCTAAGACCTAGGTTGTGTGTGTATATGCATCCACGAGTAACCACTAGCAACCACTTGCAACCACTTGCAGCCATCAACCATAACATGTTTCAAATACATGTTTACATCCAAAGGGGTTTCTACCAAAGGATAAAGGATAGTATCGAGGAGATATACCTAAAAAGATAGATACAAGCACAACTTAAGAAAAAGAGAGGTCAAATATGTACCCTAAAAAAGAAAAGGGTATGCCGCGTGTATTCTATCCTCAGTTTCCCAAGTCGCGTTCTTCCTCGGCATCGCTCCACTAAACCTTAACGAGCTTCACTTCGCGGTTGCATAGCTTTTTGATTTCAGTTTCTACGATTCGAGTTGGAACTCTCCTCACAGTTGCTTCGCGTTCCACTTCGGCTTCTTCTAGAATGCTTGGCTCCACCACTTCCGCTGATTCATGTAGACATTTCCGGAGATGAGAAACGTGGAAGACATTGTGAATTCCAGCCAATCTTTCAGGCAGATCTGCTCTATAAGCCATTTTCCCAATTTTCTCGATGATAGGGAACGGTCCTACAAATCTTGGTGCTAGCTTTCCTGCGGATCCAAAGCGAACAACGTTCCTTAAAGGGGATACCTTAAGGAAAACCCTGTCCCCAACCTCAAACTCAAAGTCGGTCCTTCTTTTGTCGGCGTAGGATTTCTGTCTGTCTTGGGCTGTCTTCATTCTCCTACGTACCAAGTCCACTTTCTCTGAAGTTTCTCGAATCATGTCTGGCCCAAGTATAAGCTTATCTGTAGACTCCCACCAACAAGTTAGTGATTCGCACGGTCTTCCATACAAGGCTTTGAAGGGTGCCATGCCGATGGTAGCTTGGTAGCTGTTGTTGTAGGCAAATTCCACTAAAGGAAGGTGATCCTCCCACGTCCCTCCAAAGTCAAGCACGCAAAGTCTTAAAAGATCCTCTAAAACTCTATTCACCCTTTCCATCTGGCCATTTGTTTGGGGGTGATAGGCCGTACTCAAACATAGTTGTGTGCCTACAGCTTCTTGCAGACTCCGCCAAAACTCACTCGTGAAGATAGGGTCTCGGTCACTAACAATGTTGGAGGGTATCCCATGAAGTCGAACTATTTCCTTAAGATAAAGAGATGCTAGAGATGAAGCAGTCCTTCTACTCTTGATAGGTATAAAGTGGGCGCTTTTAGTAAGCCTATCCACTATTACCCAAATGCTAGTGTTGTCTCTCCTTGACCTAGGCAGTCCATCAATGAAGTCCATTGAAATGCTATCCCACTTCCACTGTAGGACCTCTAGAGGGTGAAGTAGTCCTCCAGGCTTCTTTCGTTCCGCCTTGACCCGTTGGCAGGTCATGCACTTAGAAACGAAATCTGCCACGTCTTGCTTCATGCCGTTCCAAAAGAAAGTCCTTTTTATATCCTTGTACGTCTTATCACCGCCAGGGTGTATAGTCATCTTGGAATGATGCGCTTCCTCGAGAACCTTCTTTGTTAACTCCCTTGCTTGTGGGACGCATAATCTTCCATCTCGTCTCAGCCAACCCTTATCATCGATGGCGTATCTACTGAGGTGACTCGAAGTCTCACCCCTAATAAGTTTATCAATCACATCGACAAGATGAGGGTCTTCACGTTGTGCTGCCCCTATTGAGTCTAAGAGAGTGGGGCGTACTTCGAGAGATGCTAACAAACCCGGTACAAAATCCGAGGAGGGCCTAAAGTTGAAACTGGCTATATACTCCAAGTTTTGCCTTTCCACAAAGAGAGGGCTTAGGGTTAGTTTCTTTCGGCTCAACGCATCTGCTACCACGTTGCCTTTTCCGGGAGTATATGAAATTTCAAAATCATATGAGGCAAGAAACTCCATCCACCTTTGCTGCCTCAAGTTAAGATCCTTCTGGGAGAATAGAAATTTCAACGATTTATGGTCAGTGTATAATTCAAACTTCTCACCTAGGAGATAATGGTGCCAAGACTTAAGTGCAAAGACAATGGCGGCCAACTCAAGATCGTGGGTTGGGTAGTTCTTTTCATGAACTTTCAATTGTCTTCCGCCATAAGCTACTACCCTTCCTTCTTGCATTAGAACAACGCCTAGTCCCGTTCCACATGCATCCGTGTATACTGTGAACATTTTGCTTCCGTTAGGCAGAGTTAGAACCGGGGCTGTTGTAAGAGCTCTTTTTAATCGTTGGAAAGCAAACTCGTAGTCCAAATCCCAAGTGAACGCCAGATTCTTCTTTGTTAGCCTTGTGAGTGGGGTAGAGATTTTCGCGAAATCCCTAATAAACTTTCGATAAAAACCGGCTAGCCCAAGAAATCTTCGAACTTCGGTTGCATTTCTTGGTGTCTTCCATCTTGTACTGCCACCACTTTTGCGGGGTCCACAGCCAACCCTTCTTTGGACACTATATGCCCAAGAAACCTTACTTCTTTTCTTCAGAAGTGACACTTGGAGAATTTGGCATTTAGTTGATGTGCACGGAGAGTATACATGATTTCTTTCAGATGCTGAGCTTGTTCTTCCTCACTCTTTAAGAAGATTAAGATATCATCTACGAAGACAACCACAAATTTGTTGAGGAATTCTCTGAACACCTTGCTCATTAGGTCTACGAAATAAGCGGGTGCATTTTTCAAGCCGAAAGGCATGACACGCCACTCGAAGAAACCGTCTGGGGTTCTGAATGTTGTCTTATCAATGCTGTCTTCAGCAACTCTTAGCTGATGGAACCCAGTTGCCAGATCAAGTTGGGAGAAGACCGTCGCACCTACAAGCTGATCAAACAAATCGTCGATTCGGGGTAGAGGGTGCCTATTTTTCTTGGTCAATTTGTTTAACTCCCTATAGTCAACGCAAAGGCGAAGCGAACCGTCTGCTTAGGTTGCGAACACCACTGGAGCACCTCATTCCCATCTAATGAACCCGTTTTCGAGAAGTTCTTTAACCTGCTTACTAGGCTCCTTTCTCTCCCTTGGAGCCATATGTCTGACAAGTAAAGCTACAGGCTTTGCGTTATCCACAAGATATATGCGGAAGTCTATTTCCCGCCTCGGAGGTAAGCCTTTCACTTCCTCAAAGACATCCGGATATTCCCGGACTACTCTAACTGATTGCAAATTCTCATCAGAAGCATCAAGCGACTCTAGATAACTAAGCATAACAGCATTCAAGGGATTACAAGAAATTTCTAGAGTGTTACCCAGCCGAGTCAAGAGTCTAACTACTCTTTTCTCACAGTCAAGAATGGCACTATTACTGGATAACCAGTCCATGCCTAAGATCAAACCATATCCCGAGAAGCCCAAAACAAAAGCACTACAACTAAGCTCAACGCTAAGAATAGAGATTTTCAAACCCAAACAAACCATTAATAAGTAAGTGGAGCCCCCAATTGGATTTGAAACTACTAAGGGATCTTCTACCATACTAGTGTCTAGATGCAGAGATTATACAAAGGCAGATGAAATAAAAGAGTGCGATGCGCCAGAGTCAAAAAGTGTACGAACTGGATGATCATAAAGATAGACTACACTTTCTACAAAAATATTACTACCTCGTTCTCAAGATAGGATTGAGAAGATAAGCAAGATAAAACAAAGCGTTTAGGAGAAGAAGTTAAGGAGATACCCCCAAAAGGTCCTGCTTGCGGGCCTTGCCCTTGCTTCTTAGGGCAGTCCCTAGCCATGTGTCCAGCCTCACCGCAATGGAACCAAGTAGCACTCATCTTCCTCTTCTTCTTTCTGCAATCGTTCACCACATGTCCAACATTGCCATAGAAATAACATTTCCTTTTCTCACGTATCTTGTTATTACGGTTGTGGTCCTTTCCTCCTTGACTATTATCCGTTATATTGTTCGGCGATTCTTCCGTTTGCTGGTTCACGTAGAGGAGGAGGAGGAGTAACAGCATCTGTAGCTGGGGAGTAAGGTCCTCAGACATGCTGAAACAGAAAGGAAAAATTCAAAACGAAGGATAGAGAGGGATAGATAGGGCACATGGCTTTGGGGGATTTTGGCTTTTTACAAATATAACATTTTTTCTAAAAAAAAATGCTTCTTTAAACTTTCTTTTTGAAAACAATTTTCAAAAACTTTTATCCTGTCTGGTAAACCTATGCTCTGATACCAAGTGAAACACCCCACCTCCATTAAGGCCACTCACAAAGGGAATGCCTTAACTTTGGTGGAGGTTTATAAGTAAAAGCCACAGATGAACTCAAGACAGATATAAATACACATATTTTAAACAGTGGAAACCAAACAAACTTTTATTTCATCAATACGTGTATCTAACAAAGATTTCCATAACTGTCTCAAAATACTTTCAACATTACAACCTCATAACTGCCTTGATTATTAAAGAAGCATGAAAACATAAATAAAGTGACAAAAATCCCTATAGTGATATCCAAAGCCATTATCCGAGCAAGAAAGATCCAAATCATACATCTACGTTCTTGGTGCTTGTAAAGAGCCTGACTGAGTTGAGCTATTTCCTCCCTGTGGACCGGGGGGAACGAAAGAAAAGAAGACGAAAAGAAAATAGGGTCAGACATAAAGCCTGAGTAAATATAGTAACTCTTCAATATGTGAATAAGAAATGGATATGATGGATATAAACTAAAAATAGGAAAGTGTCACAGGCTAAGGAAGTGTCGAATGTACTATCACACCCATACTATATCTCTGCACCTACTCGAGTTTATTCTAACTGGCACCCCATGGTGAGGGTGAAGTGATCCCCATTCTTATTAAAGATCGGCTCCTACTCGCGTTAACATGTGTCATACGGCCCCCAAGAATTGTAGATACATATGTTGGTCCCACCATGGGGTGTATCAAGACCCATGGTGGCGGCCCCGACACAAAAACTAGAAGACATAGGTTATACTACTGGTGTCCCCAGTGCCCTGGTTGTCTGCTCCGGAGTGTGTGCATGCCCGCACCCCGTTAGACCTGCACTGTGCACCCACCGCCGTCGTTTGACCGCTTACAATCAGCCCAGTAATCGTGCCCCACTCAGCGTAGTTTCAGGTCACCGTTGATACCTAACTTGGGTTACTGCTGAAACAGGTCCCACGTTACCAGGATTTTCTAGTCAAACATGTTAAGTGGTTAAGTGTCTGTATTTACCTAACCCCACCCAACGACTCTTGTTAACATGTTGAATTTGGTTAAGTATTATAGTTGACTTAACCCTACCATCTGTCCTTAGCCTCTTAGGAGCACCTGACCACTCACATTAGACAGGTATTGCTACGGTTACTGGATATGCCGGTTGGTTCCGGGCAGGTTTACACCGTAGCTCAGTCTAACCTCAGGTCATTATTGGGCTCAATGCTTAACCACCCACATTGGATAGGTATTGTTGTGACTATTGGACAGCCGGGCGGTTCCGGGCAGGTTTACATCACAACTCAATCCAACCTCGGGTTAAGCATATCGTGTTTTCTAAATTTACATATTTTATTATTTCTCAAATATATATGTAAATGTCATATCTTTTATTTTTGGGTATATTAATTCATACCGCTTTAAATGTCATTGTCATTGGCATGTGCCAAACAGGCCAACATATATTTTCATGTTTTACACCCAACACTATTACCCCCGTTTATACGTTCGCAATGTTATAACAAGTGTTGGGCTCGACACAATTCAGCCCAACCTTATAAGCGTAAGAAAAGGAGAAATCAAGAACATGTAATATTTTTCAACATATAAGGGTGTGTGGCGCATGAACTTGCAATTTAGCGATACTAACATAAATGATGGGTCATGTGAACTTGCATTCAAATCAAAATATAACTAAGTAGGTGACATGTGAGTTGGCATAGTTTAGGCTAATACAAACTTGTGTTTTAAACATGTTTAATTTGGCATAATGTCAAACACAAGACTAGCATGACGTATGTTCACCAAAATGTACAATTTTAACATCTAATCATATAGCCTATGAACTTGCATAGTTTATGAAACATAGATCCAATTATACTTGCAAATAGACAAAATCTTGCATGGTTTATGAAACATAAATCCAATTATACTTGCAAATAAACAAAATCTTGCATAGTTTATGAAACATAGATCTAATTATACTTGATGAAACATAAGTCCAATTATACTTGCAAATGAACTTGCATAGTTTATGAAACATAGATCTAATTATACTTGCAAATAAACATAAGAACAATATCATAG
This sequence comes from Allium sativum, assembly GCA_030737875.1. NCBI lineage: Eukaryota > Viridiplantae > Streptophyta > Magnoliopsida > Asparagales > Amaryllidaceae > Allium > Allium sativum. The sequence continues at coordinate 11,061,244 of CM060912.1, forward strand.
TTTTTGGATCAAAAAGGTCGATAACATGTTTACATAAATTCCAACTTAGACATAGTCCATGCCATCATCATATACATAAAATGATCAAATTCTAATTTTCGCCACAAACTTGCAAGTACAATCGTTCAATAGGCTTGCATCAATCCATTTTATGCCACAAACATCAATACATAAGTCATGATAGAACCATCACAATACATAGAATAATAACACAATTCTATTTTCATATACATTGAATCACATCAAAGTTTTTATTCATATTCTGAAAGGTTACTATACTTACAACGTGTGATGAATTCTTGTTTTCTAATTTCTGTTATTCTGATTTGGAGATGCTCTCCTTTGGGTAGCAAAGTTGCGTTGAATGATTTGATTAAGCTTTGATCTTCTTTTAATTTGATTCGTCTCTTAGGCTTGTTGGCTTGTCTCTAGGGTTTCTAGTTGACGCCCATTCCTAGTTCCTTTCCAGCAGCATGACGACTTTTGTATTCTATTATTAGTGTGAATTTAGGGTTAGACTTGAGTTGTATTTATAGAATTTTAAATTGTTTTGAGCCGTCGGATGAAGATAGGAGGAATCTAGACCATACAAAGTTCAAAGAGCCACTCAAAATGTGACACGTAAGCCGTAGTGACTCAGCCAAGCATCAGAATTCGACCAGACCCTGATCAGGCCAGCCAGGACCTGACCAGCAGGTCAATCTGTCCTGGGCGCGCTTGGCAGGTGCGCCAGGCTAAAAATGTACTTGCGCACTTCCCAAGTGCGCCAGTTCATTTCTGTTCTGGCGCACTTCCTAAGTGCGCCAGTGCATTCTGACCCGTTTTCTGGTTTTTCTGCCCAACTTCGTTCGTCCATATCTTCTTCATACGATATCTGTTCTACGCAAACTTGAACTCTATCTTAAGCAGAATTTCGAGACGAAAGCAATGGCGTAACCCATTTCTCTTGATTTCATCATTTATAATTAATTATACTTTAATTCGTGAAGCTTAACGTTATAGAATTCACGGGGTGTTACATTAGGTTTAAGGTTTGAGGTGACTATATAGAAGTCTAGGATTAATTCTAGCCTTTAGATTAGTCTAGGAGTAATCAGTGCCATCCAAACCAAAGAGATATGTCATCCAGCCAACCACAGCATGGCACATAAGCCCTAATACCTCAGAATTTGCCATCAGGCCAATCAGAGAAGGCCACATCAGCTCAAAGTTATAAAAATTCGTCAGAGGAATTGGATCTCAAAAGGGGTCGACTCCCTACAAGGGGGTCGACACATATGTCGACACCCCTATAAGGGCATCGACACCTATGTCGACACCCCTATAAGGGCGTCGACACCTATGTCGACTCCCCGTGGGGGGGTTGACACCCCTGAGCGGGAGATTTCCCACTCAGCCGATTTTTGAGTTTTTTTTAATTTCGAACTGAATTGATTATTTAATTATTATTTTTAATTCAATTTCAGCTTAAACTTGAAAACTTCTAACCTCCATAACTTCTTCATACGGAGTCCGACTCACGCAAACTCGGACTCTATCTCAAGCAGAATTCTGAGATGAACGCAATGGAGTAACCCGTTTCCCTTAATTCTACGTCTAAAAATTAAGTGTTCTTAAATTTGTTATTTTAGTATTCATGGAAAATACGGGGTGTTACATTCTCCCCTCCTTAAAGGATTTCGTCCTTGTAATCTCTAAGTTAAGAAGAATGTATCCTAACATCTGACGTCCATCTACTCATCCATCAATCACAGGCATCCATTGTCCTTTAAAAGATTTCTAATGATTTCATGATCATATGCATAGTGTGTGTGTATATGTCCTTATCTAATGCAAAATCAGGCGGTCTACTGATTCAGTTGACCTCCTTCATGCAAATCATGTCGGTGCTATGAGTCCATCATGTATGCAATTATTCCTAATCGTATTTTGTAACTTATACATGAGTGCACAATCATTCATACAAATGCAACGTCCACATGATAACACATCAAGTTTCAATCCATATATAAATACATATATGCATATGCAATATGAAAGTGACTGAGCTGATCTAGTACCTAGTGTGTGTGTGTAGATGCATCCACGAGCAACCACTAGCAACAACTTGCAACCATCAATCATAACATGTTTTCAAATACATGTTTACATTTATTGGTTTCTACCTAAGGATCAAGAATAGGACCGAGGAGATATACTTAAGAGATAGATAAGTATGCATAAACTTATGGAAAAAGAGATCATGGATGTACCTTCAAGAAGAAAAGGGTTGGCTGCACGTATCTTGTCTTCAGTCTACCAAGTGGCGTCTCCTTCAGCGTCACTCCATTGTACTTTAACTAGCATGACCTCACGATTGCGTAGCTATTTAACTTCTGTAACCAAGATACGAGTTGGAACTTTTCTCACTGTCGCTTCTCGCTCCACTTCTACTTCCTCTCGTATGCTTGGTTCCACAACTTACGCAAACTTGTGTAAGCACTTCCGTAGATGAGAGACATGAAAAACATTATGAACTCCAGCCAATCTTTCGGGCAGCTCTACTTTATAGGCCATCTTCCCAATCCTCTCAATGATAGGAAATGGCCCTACAAATTTTGGTGCCAATTTTCCTACGGACCCAAAGCGAACGACATTCTTCAAAGGAGATACTTTAAGAAAAACCCAGTCTCCAACCTCAAACTCAAGGTCGGTCCTTTGTTTATCAGCATAGGACTCCTGTATATCTTGTGCGGTCTTCATTCGTCTTCGTATCAAGTCCACCTTCTCTAAAGTTTCTCTGATCATGTCAGGCCCAAGTACGAGCTTGTCTGTAGACTCCCACCAACAAGTTGGTGATCGGCCTGGTCTCCCATACAAGGCCTCAAAGGGTGCCATGCCTATGATGGCTTGGTAGCCATTGTTGTAGGCGAACTCCACCAAAGGAAGGTGATCCTCCCATGTTCCCCCAAATTCAAGAATGCACAAACTCAAGAGATCTTCTAATACTCTGTTCACCCTTTCCGTCTGACCATCGGTTTGAGGGTGATAGGCACTGCTTAAGCATTGCCGTATGCTTACAGCCTCTTGCAAACTCTTCCAAAACTCGCTTTTAAAGATAGGGTCTTGATTATTTACTATGCTAGAGGGTATTCCATGCAGTCGAACTACCTCTTTAAGATAAATGGATGCTAGTGATGAGGCAGTCCTCCTACTCTTAACAGGTATAAAATCACTTTTAGTGAGCCTATCCACTATTACCCAAATACTGGCATTGCCCCGTCTTGACCTAGGCAACCCGTCAATAATGTCCATCGAAATGCTGTCCCATTTCCACTGTGTGACAGCTAGAGAATGAAGCAGACCTTAAGGCTTCTTCTACTCTGCCTTGACTTGCTGGCATATCAAGCATTTAGAGACAAACTCAGCTACATCCTTCTTCATGCCATTCCAAAATTTTATATCTTTATACATCTTTTCACCACCTGGGTGTATGGTCAACTTAGAATGGTGTGCTTCTTCGAGAACGATTTTCACTAAATTCCTTGCTTGTGGGACGCATAGTCTTTCATCCCATCTCAGCCAACCCTTATCATCGATGGAGTATCTATTGAGATGACTAGAAGTCTCTCCTCTAATTAGCTTATCCATCACATCAACTAGATGAGGGTCTTCACTTTGTGCGGTTCCTATTGAGTCCAAAAGAGTAGGTTGCACCTCAAGTGTTGCTAACAAACCAGGTACAAATTCAAAGGAGGGCCTAAAGTCAAAGTTTGCTATGTACTTCAAGCTTTGCCTTTCTACAAAGAGAGGACTTAAGGTCAGCTTTTTCCTACTCAAGGCGTCCGCTACCACATTACCCTTGCCAGGGTTATAAGAAATCTCAAAATCATATGAGGCAAGAAATTCCATCCACCTTTGTTGTCTTAAGTTAAGATCTTTCTATGAGAAAAGGTACTTTAATGATTTATGGTCAGTAAACAATTCAAACCTTTCTCCTAGTAGGTAATGATGCCATGACTTAAGAGCGAAAACAATGGCAGCTAGTTCTAAAACATGAGTTGGGTAGTTCTTCTCATGTACCTTCAACTGCCTTCCCCCATAACAAACTACTTTGCCTTCTTTCATCAAGACGACGCCCAATCCTGTACCGCATGCGTATGTGTATACAGTAAACATCTTACTACCATCAGGCAATGTCAGGACTGGGGCTGTTGTTAGAGCCCTCTTCAATTGTTGGAAAGCAACATCGCAATCCAAATCCAAGGAAAAAGTTAGGTTCTTCTTTGTCAACCTAGTAAGTGGGGCGGAAATCTTCACAAAGTCCTTAATGAACTTTTTGTAAAAGCACGCTAGCCCGAGAAAACTTCGTACTTCGGTTGCATTTCGCGAATCTTCCAATCTTGCACCGCAATTACTTTTGCGGGATCCATAGCTATCCCTTCTTGGACACCACATGTCCAAAAAACTTTATTTCATCTCTCCAAAAATGCATTTAAAGAATTTTGCTTTCAGCTGATGTGCACGAAGAGTATCCATGACTTCCCTTAAATGCAAAGCATTCTCTTCCTCACTTTTTGAGAAAATCAAAATGTCACCCACGAAGACCACTACAAATTTATTAAGGAACTCCTTGAACACCCTACTCATCGAGTCTACGAATTAGGTAGGTGCATTTGTCAAGCCGAAAGTCATGACAAGCCATTCGAAGAAACCATCTGGGGTCCTGAACGCGGTTTTATCTATGTTGTCTTCAGCCACTGTTAGCTGATGAAATCCGGTGGCCAGATCTAGTTAGGAGAAAACCGAGGTACCTACGAGCTGGTCGAACAAGTCATCTATTCTAGGAAGTTGGTGCTTATTCTTCTGGGTCAGCTAGTTTAGCTCCCTATAGTCCACGCACAGGCAAAGTGAACCATCTGCTTTGGTTGCAAATACCAATGGAGCACCCTATTCAGAAATACTTCGCCTTATGAACCCCTTTTCAAGCAACTCTTTAAATTGCTGAGCTCTTTGCTTTCCCTTAGAGCCATGTGTCTAATGGGTAAAGCAACAGGTTTTGCATTATCAACAACGTATATGCGGAAGTCTATCTCTCGATTCAGAGGTAAACCCTTCACCTCTTCAAAGACATCCGAGTATTCATGGACCACTCTAACAGATTGCAAGTTTTCAACAGACGCATCAAGAGATTCTAGGTAGCTAAGCATAACAAAATTCATGGGATTAAAAGAGATTTCGAGAGTGTTACCGAGGCGAGTCATAAGTCTAACCACTCTCTTTTCACAATCAAGGATGGCACCATTACTGGATAACCCATCCATGCCTAGAATCAACCCATAGCCAGTGAAACCCAAAACATAAGCATTACATCTAAACCCAATGCTTAGTATAGAAATTTCCAAATCCAAACAAATCATTGAAAAATAAGACGAACCCCCGATTGGATTTGAAACAACCATGGGATCCTCTACTATACTGGTTTCTAGGTGCAGAGATTCAACTAAAGCAGTGGATATAAAAGAGTGCGATGCGCCCGAATCAAAAAGAGTACGAACTGGATGATCAGAAAGATAAACTAAACTTTCAACATAAATATTTCTACCTCTTTCTTGTGGTGGTGCAATGAGAGCATAAATCTGCCCTCCAGAAGTAGATCCAGTCCTCTGCCCTTTCCCTTGCCTTTTTAGGCAGTCCTTAGCCATATGTCTGCCTCGCCGCATTGAAAACAACCACCCATCTTCCTCTTCTTCTTTCTATAGTCCTTAATTAGATGTCCAGGTATGCCACAAAATTTACACTTCCTCTTGTCATGGGGTTTGTTATTCTTCCCGCCTTTCTTAGAATCCGTCTTCTTATTCTGCAATCCCTCCACCCTCTTGTCTAGAGGTTCTTCCGCCTTTGCCTCTTTCTTGCCATCCTTGTCTTCCTCCTGTAACAGTGCCATGTCCACCAGTCTCTCAAAAGTCGCACCAATAGGTATATGGGACATAGCTAAGCTATGCAGTGGCTCATTCAACCCTTTAACGAAACGGGGGGCCTTTTTATATGGAGTGTTTACTAACTCCAGTCCGAATCTAGCCAACTGGTTGAATTGGTTGACGTATTCTTTGACTGATAGGCTGCCCTGTTTGAGTGCTAAGAACTTCTCCATCTGCAGGCTTCGTTCAGCTTGCGAGAGGAACTTATTTCAAATCTCATTCTGAAATCCTCCCAAGTTTCAACTGGTCTCTCAGCATTAGTAACTTCCCACCAGTAAGAGGCTTCGTCTTTAAGTAACCATACAGCCAATTGTATCTTCTTTCTATCATCCACTTCGAAGATAACAAACAAATCTTCTGTTTCCTTGAGCCAGTTTCTTGCTTCCACAAATAACTCATCCCCATTGAAGTACTTTCCACCTATGGCTCGAAAGTCTCTACATATATTCGAGAAAGCATTCACACGTGGAGGAGGAGGAGGAACGACTGCAGCTGGGGGAGGAGAAATGTCTACTGGGCCTACGTCATTAGCCCTAGCCTCTAGATACCTTCTGAACCAGCCAAGTATCGGTACTCCCTCAGGAAGATTAAGATCCCCAAGCATGCTGAGACAAAAAGAAAAGGTTCAAAACAAAGGATAGAAAGATAGTGCATATGGCTTTGGGGATTATGCCTTTAAAATAAAACAACACTTTTCTTGAACTTTAAACTTCTTCTTTTTTGGAAAAAATAGTTTTTAAAAACTTTTATCAGATCTAGTAAACCATCACTCTGATACCAAATGAAACACCCCACCTCCGTTAAGGTCACTCACAAAGGGAGTGCATTAACTTTGGTGAAACATTTTAGGTAAAAGGCACAGATAATTTACAAGATCGGCATATAAACAGCGGAAAACTGAATCATTTCATAAATAGCGTGGTTCGGTCAAAACATTACAAGCATTGTCTCAAAACCCAACTTCTAATTTATTACAATAAAACATCTGTCTTGATTTAAAACTCCAAGTACATAAAGAAGCATAAAACAGTAGTAAAGCAGCATAAATCCCCGATAAAAGTGTAACCATAGCCATAGCCCAAGAGAAGAGAATCCAAGCAATACAGAAGAAAAGAAAACGAGTCAGACATAAGAAAAGAAGACGAAAGCTGAAGTATTCCCTCCCTGTGGACCTGAGGGGAGGGGAACAGAACAAAAGAAGGCGAAAGAAAACGAGTCAGACATAAGCCTGGTAAGTCCAGTGATTATTCAGCATGTAAACAGGTAAAAGGTCATGACATGAATAAACTGAATATAGGACAATACCACAGAAATAAGATAACATAAGATAAGGCAAGATAAACTAAATATACTATCGCACGCATTTCCATTTCTCTACACCTACTAACAAATGTTTCAACTACCATCATGTTTTCATAACAAAGTGATCCCTTTTTCGATTGGTTTCTACTCGCATGCATTTATTACTTGTGTCATTCGGCCCCGCTTGATTGTAGATACCTGTGCTGGTCCCACCATGGGGTGTATCAATCCTTATGATGGCAACCCGACACAAATTCAAGATGCACAGTGTATACTAATGGTGCCCAGTGCCTGCTTTTTCTACTCTGGAGTACGTGCACACCCATACTCCGCCGGAACCTACACTGTTGCACCACCTACCGCTATTTTGACCGCTTATAACCAGCCGAGTAATCGTGCCCACCCTGCCTAGTTCAGGGTACCGTGATACATCTATGTGGGTTACTGCTGAAATGGATCCGCGTTACTAGGGTTTCCTAATCAACATGTTATAGCGGTTAAGTGTTCTCAAATTAACCTAACCACGCCCATCTGTTTAATTAACAATTTGTATTGGTTAAGTGTTGCCTTAATTAACTTAACCCTACCATTCTTAGCCTGTCTGTTTCTTAGCTTTAACTCATTCATTAAAGCACCAACCTCTCACATTAGATCTATATTGTTGCGGTCGCTGGATGTTCCTGGCGGTTCCGGGCTGTCTTACACCGCAACTCAATCTAACCTCGGGTTTTGGGGCTTAATACGCTAACCTCTCAAATAAGATCTACATTGTTGCGGTCGCTGGATGTGCCGGGCGGTTCCGGGTAGTCTTACACTGCAACTCAATCTAACCTCGAGTTAGGCATGTTCATCTTTCAGTCATTTTACATATTTATCATATGTGTCCAAGTCTAAATTTCTGTATGCCAGTTATCCATAACTGAAATCAATCCAAGTTATGTCAAATAAGCATATTATGCCCAAAATTACTAAATTAAATTATACCCAATTTTCCCGCGTTAAAATTTCATGTAGAACGTGATTCAATCTAAGTTCCGAATGAACCTAGTATTCATAAAAGGAAAAAAGGGAAAATAGAGAAGGAGCATAAGAATTGACATAAGGAAAAATAGGCATGTAAAGGTGTACCCAATTCAAGAATCATGTTTCCAATAGGCATTTTGTACATTAACCATAAGTGTGGGCAAGCTAAGAAAATTACACCACAGGTATAAAGATTACATAGTATTGGACTTAAGAGAATCATTAATTTTGATGTACAAAATGATAAATCCCATTATGTCAATCACAATAGTCTCATAGGCATATGAGGTACAACATGATAGGTTCCATCATATAAATCACAACAGTCTCATAGGCATGATATGTTCCATTATGTCAATCACAACAGTCTCATAGGCATGATAGGTTCTATTATGTCAATCACAATAGTATCATAGGCATGATAGGTTTCATTATGTCAATCACAATAGTCTCATAGGCATAGGCAATTCAGATTTGCCAAAAGGATAGGCATGAATCAGAATTAGGCATAGTTCTAGATCCGATTATTACAGTCATGATTTCTATTAGGTGTTCAAATCTGAATAATAACTGAACTTATAGAAAAAGGATGGATCTTATATTTTGGGATCTGATTTCTGAATTTGTTATGCTAATCCTTTGATGTAGACGTTTGATTCTCTAGTTTGGATTTGGTTTGGATCTTTCTAACTTGATTTCTAGTTTGGAGGAGATGGATGTTATGATAGTCTAGAGAAGGATAGCATGACAGCTTCATAGAATGAGATTATGAGTTTTAGGTTTAAGGTTTGAGGTGATTATATAGAAGTCTAGGATTAATTCTAGCCTTTAGATTATTCTAGAGTAATCAGAGCCATCCAAACCTAAGAGATGTGTCATCCATCCAACCACAGCACGAAACATAAGCCCTAATACCTCAGAATTTGCCATCATGCCAATCAGAGAAGACCACGTCAGCTCAGGGTTATAAAAATTCGTCATAGGAATTGGATCTCAAAAGGGGTCGACTCCCTACCGGGGGGGGGGGGGTCGGCACCTATGTCGACACCCCTATAGGGGGGTCGACACCTATGTCGACTCCTCCTGGGGGGGTCGACACCCCTGAGCAGGAGATTTCCCGCTGAGCCAATTTTTGAGTTTTTTTGAATTTCGAACTGAATTGATTATTTAATTATTATTTTTAATTTAATTTCAACTTAAACTTGAAAACTTCTAACCTCCATAACTTCTTCGTATGGAGTCTGATTCATGCAAACTCAGACTCTATCTCAAGCAGAATTATGAGACGAACACAATGGCGTAACCCATTTCCATTAATTCTTCTTCTAAAAATTAAGTGTTCTTGAATTTGTTTTTTTAATATTAACGAAAAATACAGGGTGTTACAGTTACGGTTAGAATTTCGCATGCTAGGATAGGTATATGGATGCATGGTTTGATGGTTGCTAGTTTGGATGATAGAATTGGATGCTGATGGATGATAGGCATGTGGAATTATTGTGATTGCTTGGAATTTCGGGAGCGAAATTCTTAAGGAGAGGAGAATGTAATAGCCCGCATTTTACGCATCAGAAGATCATAATATATTTTTATTTTATTCTCTAAGCGTTGGATCATTCTCATCTTTTAATATGTTGGTTATGGGGAAGTGAGACATGTCCATAATTTTTACCGATTTTAATTGTGACTATTTTGACCCTATCAGTCTTGTATAGGGCATAACTTTTGACTCAGGTTGAATCAAAGGGTAAGACCTGTGCCATCGGAAAGGAATTGATGATTTCCTTTCTGTATAGCGGTTATAATAAGGATTTCGCTCAGCGGTTTTGGAGAAAACGCGGTTTTAAGATTTTTCGGTTGGTTGTCCAGGTTTTGGGAATCTAATGGGCTGATTTGGGGAAGGCCCATTAGTGGGTTGATGCAAGTGTATAAATAGGGGTTGAGAGATATGGGAAATGGTTTAGTTTCTCATTCTCCCATTCGGTGCCTTGTGCTCCTCCTTCCTCTAACACCTTTCCACCATTAAAAATCATAATCCAAGAAGGGAAATCATAGATTTACACCATTGTACGCTAGATATACATCAACTGAAGTAAGGATTCATCGAATCAAGGTGTTTGGTGCGAGGTGCTTGCTATCCGGATGCCTATTTCATTGATTTTAGCTTGTCTTGGAGAATCGGTGAGTGATATGCATCTCTCACATGAATTCAATGAAGTGTATGAGTGATTGTTCATGTTTTTCATCATATACAAGTGTTTTTCCATAGATCAATGCATTGGTAAGTTCATTTTCATATAAATCACCTTATGATCTGATTGAGCAAGTTTAGATAAGTAATTTCTATGATATTTCATATGAATGTGCAAGTTAAATCCAAGATTTTGCTCATATGTCCATTTATAGTGATTTTGGTGAATTTTACATGATTATTGATGGAATTTCCATATTGCTGTTATTGTTGACTTCATATCATGTTTGTGGTCATATTGGATGGATTGGGTGAGTTGGTTTTGTCGAACGAATCGTTTTGGCAAAGTTTTCGTCGAAATTGTAGTTGCATTGGAGGATGCAGTTTTGGGTCGAACACGGTGGGTCAGTCGAACCATAGGGAGGTTTTCTTGGGGGAAAAGAAATGGGTTAGGTCGGTCGAGCTTTATCGAGTCGGTTGAGCATAGTGGTTTAGTCGTGCAAGGAGGGCCGAGCACGAACGGTCGGTCTGAAGCAGGGGATGGTCCAGATGTGGAGGTGGTTGGGGTCGGTCGTACACCCAAAATCTGGTCAGTCACGCTTTGGGTCAAGCAAGTATATGAGGTCGAGCATGGGCCTGGTTGGGCCGCTTCGGGTCAACCAGAATGATTGGGTCGAACAGGTTTCGGATCATGCAAGATTTGGTTTGGGCAAGCTTGGTCAGTCACACCATGTTGGGGTCGAGCAAGGAGGGTCGGTCACCAAGGGTCAGTCGCATAGGGTTATTTTCTGAAAATTTATATTTTCGAGTATGAATCAGATTTGAACAAAAAGCTCTAGAAAAAAATTCGAGGGCAACCCCCCCCCCCCCCCCCGAACCCTAGCCGCAGCAAAGTGATGTAATTTAGCTCGATGATGGTGTGACTTTGAAGTAAACTCGAGTAGGGATATTCGAAGTGTTGAATGTGTTCGTTGATCGGTGTAGAACAACGAATGGTCTGACAACTCAAGGGTGTCTTGAGTGGGGTGATAATGCTATAAACTATATTGAACCTTATATCGAAGTTGTATGGTTTGATGGTGACGGTGGCTTCGACGAGAGTCCAGATGAGGATGTTTGAAGTGACGTGATTTTGTAACGACCCGAGGTTTTTGCGATCCTGAGTACTTGACATAAACTCAATGTCGACTACTCAAGCATCGAAAATACTGGATAGTCCATGAAAGAAATTAGAGGGTGAGAATAGATAAGATAGAAACTTAGAATAGAAGAAGAACAACAGCATCAGAGTAACACGAACCTCACAACGGAACAAATAACATATAATATATATAACATAACTTTGAAATATACATCTGTACTTGAATATACATATCATTTCCAAAGTACAGCACTTACAACACAGCAGAAAATAACCATAGCTATATCATTTCTGAAGCCTCCTGCTCTAGCTCTTCAGGTATCTGTAAATCCAGATTACTTAACTGCCCGTACAAAATTGGGCACCCAAGAGTTTAGGGAAAACAAAAAAAAACTCCGGGTCAGTCATGTGACTGGTGTGAGTAAACTCATATCATTTGTTTAACTTTAAAAATCCTTTCAAAAGAAAGAATAATCGTAAGACCGATCCATACATAAACACGGATGGTTTTTATCTTACGATAACCCAAATCATTCTTGATGTCAAGTCTCTTCTGATATTACAATAATGTCTAAATACAAGTACTTAGCAATCAAGTAGAAACGCTTGCATCTAACGTTCTACATATATAATATACAATCAAAACCGCGGGCTCTTATTTGGGGAATGGATTCCAATTATGACAAGGTATGGATCCACCTTCTGCTCAGTGTACTCTAGAAGCGATACACTGGAGTTCAACAAGAACATCTTGTAACTCGGCCACACATGACCGACCACTCATTTTGCTTAAGTGTATCAAATATATTGTCACCTTACAGTTGGTAAACCAACATAACCATTCCCGGGAGATACAGAATTGAAAGAAGTAACAAATATGAATATTCTTTAGATGGTGACAATATACCCTAATTGGTTGTGAACAACTTAGCCAAGCTATCTGCCCGATTTCTGTCATTTCTCAGTTGATGAGGATGGAGGTTATAACGTATCTTTCAACAGATTACTCATTCATTCACTTTGAATTCCACATCGTCATACCCGTCAAATCACAAGTTGATTTCCCCAAAAATACCACGGGTATAAGCTAAGAGAAGCGAATTCCTCCGCCACCAACGTAAAGACAATTGAAACGATCAACTTACGTGATCTACCAGATATACTCTGTCAAACATTCGTCCATTCAAGTTGTCCTGGGACTGGACAAATCGAAGGCACTATTCAGTACATCCGTCCTAGGAAATCTCTACCTAGGACTTATACAACAGCCCTTGCACTTTACTTTGTCTTCAATTTGTCTTCGATCTATTTGATTCGAAACGCTAACGCCCATACAGAGTGGTTATTTGGATAAGAATCCAACCGGTTTCTCTATATTAACGATGGAAAAATGGTCAAAAACTTCGATAGTCTGTGAGTTAACTATCAAAGAAAAACACGTGTGCAAACGACGATACTATATCCAAATGGAAGTTATATCGATCAATAATCATTCATCATTTATCTCTTAAATTAATTTATCATTAATTTATTCATTCTCCATTTCCTGTTTCGGTATATATACAGAAATTCTTATTTTCTAAATTTAGAAAATATACGTTATTAATTATTGGAAAACATTTCCATCTCCTTTCCACGTATCACTGTTATTCCAATATTCTTTACCATCCAACATTTCATTTTCTATGATTAGAAAATATCTCTGATTATATTTGGAAAACGTTTCCAAAACTCATTCCTTGGATTTAAACAGATGTTTAGATAAAACATCGCTATGCCAATTCACCATTACCTTCATTAACTATATTCACTTAACCAACCTTCACTATCAAACCTTATCATTTCTTAGTTAAGAAGGAAGTCAATCAAGTTGGGGTATAATTACCTCTCAGATCTTAATTGAACAACGTTTTAACTTCGAAATAGTCAAAGTTTATCTTTTAAATCTTTAACAAAACTTCCTTACGTAACTCCCTTTCGGATAAATCTTCATTTGATAACTCTTTCCTTCGAATAAACTATATTCGATAATCTCTCTTCGAATAGTCATGTTCGATTAACTCTATTCAATTAACACTATTTGATTAAATCTAATCAATTTACTCTTATCAGTTAGCTCTATTTGATTAACTCAATTTCACTAACTCTATTCGACTTACCCTACTGGATTAACTCTATTCAATTAACTCTAACAAAGTTTCTCTTATCAATTAACTCCTTTCGAATAAACAATATTCGACTAACTCCTTTCGAATAACTAATATTCGATAACTACTTTTAACTCTATTCGAATAAATTAACATTCGATAACTCCTTTCGAATAACAAATATTCGATAACTCTTTTGAATAACTAAAATTCGATAACTCCTTTTAACTCTATTCAAATAAACTAACATTTGATAACTCCTTTCGAATAACAAATATTCGATAACCCTTTCGAATAACTAACATTCGATAACCCTTTCGAATAACTAACATTCGATAACCCTTTCAAATAACTAATATTCGATAACCCGTTCGAATAACTAATATTCGATAACTCCTTTAACTCTATTCGAATAAACTATATTCGATCAACTCTAATTGAACAACTAATATTCGACTAACTCTTTTTACTCTATTTCTAATCAATTAATTCTAATTCTAATCGATTAACTCTGATTGGTTAACTCTTCGTCCATATTCAGTTTCAAATATCAATGTTGAAATCGATTCTTACTTCTCTATATAAGTCCTAACTGATATATACTATTTATCCAATGATAAATATTTTACTTAATTTATAAAATATTATTTATAAATTATTCTTTCCAATTTATCTGTTAAAACAGATTTCAATTTAATTCCACTTTAAATAAACCCTTCCCATTTATCTGTTAAAAACAGATTTCCATACTCTATTCATTTTCCAAATACTTTCTTTTATAATCCTATTTATTTTCCATATAAATATTCCTTTCCAAATCTATTTGTAAATGTTTTACAAGTATTTCCCTTTCTATTTTATTTGTAAATGTTTTACAAATATTCCCTTTTCATCTTTCTATTTATTTAACAAATAAATATTTTCCTTTCTATTTGTTTCACAAATATTTTCCTTTATAACTGTTATTTATTTCCCAAATAAATAATCCCTTTAAACTTCTATTTATTATCCCAATAAATATTCCTCTTTATAAAATCCTTTTATTTTATAAATAATTCCCTCTTTATCTTTTCTAAATCATTTTATAAGCAAATATCCTTTTCATAAAATCCTTTGATTTTATAAATAAATTTCCTTTTATCCTTATCATATTTATTATCAATGAATATTTCCTTTTCAAAACCCTTCCGATTTTATGAGTGTTTTCTTTTATAAAATCCCTTTTTCCTTTTCTATATAAAATCCATTGATTTTATATAACTAATTTATTTTCGTAATATACTTTGAAAATCCCCTTTCTACATGCCTGTATTTCTTACGGTATTTAAAATACCAAATCACAATGATCAATATCATTTAAACACACATCATCATCAACAGATTTTGTATCACATCATATATTACAACACATGAAAACAGTAAAATAAATGTTGAGGAATCCAGTTGGACTCCTCCAACCTATTTCCCTGCATCACAGATGTTAAACAATATAATTAACATCGATTTCATTTCAATATGAAATATTCTGCTAAACAGAATCAACATTTGATTAACGATTTATATGTATATCATTATCTATTATTTTAACCAATACACAAGCAATTCAACCAAACAGTTAACACATAGAAATCGATAGATAATTATTAGTTCTAAGAATACGTTATAAAAATATAACTATTCAGAGTTGGTGAGTTTTACTCACATTTCGCGTTAACCGTCAAATAAAAATTTGCGTCTGTTGATTCAGACGGACAATTTATTTCGCTATAAATTGCAACGAGCTCTGTTTCACTCCCAAACAGTTCCATTCTATAGTTGTCGTCCATACGATCCCATCGGATCTTGTTTCGCGAAATTTCGATAACATATGACAAAGTTATAGGTTTTACAAGTTAATATATACTTTAAATAAATAAAAAGAAAAACTTGGATTTTAAACAAGTAGGTCGTAACCTTTATTCACTGGCCCAACATCCAAATTAAAAGCCCACCCACGTGGACCACTTCTTCCCCAACAGCAAACCCATGCTCCAATTTCCACCACCATTTGCTGCCACTTTCCTCCATCCTTCCTCCTTCCACATTTACTTAAAAATCAAATAAAAATCACCATTATTCCTCCCTTTAAAATCTCATCACAACCATACCCTTTACATCCAGCTCGCACCCTCTATGGAAAACCCGATCTCGATGGTTTATCGGCCCATACAGTAAACCTCTAACCAAAATTAACATGCTTCGTTCCAAAAAATTCGCTAACTCCTCTATCCTCTACGCCGAATCTGAATCTGCAATCCATTCAACCTCCGATTGCCTGAAACCCCTCAAATCCCGAACCCTAGTTCCGCTGATCATTTTTGAAGCGACGAAGGAGGATTTCGAACTTAGTAAAACATATATAGGAATGAAGAGGATGTTCTTCCGAACTCAGAAATATTGGTTTTGTGATTTATCGGTGAGTGTGTTATTTTTAAAAAAAATCAATGAAGACCGAAATGTCTTACTGGAGGAAGAAGAAAGTTACGGCGGAAATAATGTTTGACTAATGAATGAAGTTTTTAGGTTTAGGAAAGTTAAAGACTATTTATAGGCAAATTTTATATTTTTATATTTAATTACTTTATTCATTTTTAAGCAACCGATATTTATATTCGTCTTTAAAAATTCATAAGACCACATAAAATACCCAAAAATCATGGAAATTGACAAACAGCTAGAGTTTGACATTACGGTACCAACGAAACTGTTTTCGTCGAATTCCGACTCCGTTTGCTCACCCAGCTATTTCTAATGGTCAATTTATCGACTGTATTTCCCGTACGACCACACAGTGAATCTAAAAATCACGAAACTGGAAATCTAACATAATTTAATATTGCGGATCCAACAAAATTAGTTTTGTCGAATTCCGACTTCGTTTGCAAAAGTGGCTATTTTTAAAGCTCTAAATAACCTATTTAAATATATAAATATATTTAAAAACAATTAAATTAAATATTTAAAAATAAATATTATCGTATATATTCACAACAGAATATCATACAGCTTTAGAATATTCCTATATGAATTTCTAACCTGATATTTCAAATCCCGATTAAATCGATATTCGATTTATAATGAAATTCCTTTTATATATCGTTATAAATTATAAAGGAATTCCACAACGACTTTTCTAAAATTTGATTTGGACATAAATCAAAATCTACATGATGAAATCTCGATTTTCCTCTTTCACTAGAAAAATATACTTCACCAGCTCCTAACGTTTCTTATTTCACAGAAATCCGATTTAAAACGGACCCTGTATATCCAGTTGAAGTTCAAATCGCCAAATAGCGAACTGCCGCGCCATTTTAAGCTCGATTTTAATTATAATATAATTATACATTCAAACTGTCGTTATTTAAATATACTCGTTATTCTAATTCGATTATAACTGAATTATATAGTTTGAGTTTCCCAGTTCACATTATATTGTCACTCTACTATTTCTGATTATTTTAGAAATTAAATATATTATTTAATTATTATATTAATTAAATATTCAAAGTTATTTAATTTAAAACATTTTAAATTACCAAACCATATTTTAAATAATTAAATAAATCAATTATTCCACCATAAAATACGGGACATTACATTCTCCCTCCGTTAAAATAATCTCGTCCTCGAAATTGCTAAGGTAGAAATCAAACCTTATTAACTGGTTAGAAATTATTTGTTCACTTCTTAACTTCAATCTCAACTGAACCAATTTAATTTTAATTAAAATATTAATTAATCCTTATCAATGAAATTTTCAAAAATCCTGAAAAAAAATTAACACCTGGAATTTTCGAAAAATTTCGCCAGCACCTCCTTTGTACGGGTCAATCGGTAAAACTACAACTCGCCTCTCTTGGCCTTCTCCAACCCAAAAGAAAATCAAACAGCCAAGCGGCTTGCCAAAACGGCTCATAAATCTCATGCTTATACCAAATACAAACTTGTACATTTTTGTCGGGCATATTAAATTTATCACTTCCATCTGCTGTTAATTCAGCATATACCAATGTTATCCCAACCAAACTCCAATCAATTCATTCCCAAACCAAATCATTCGCTTATACCAAAGTCTAATTTCATTTCAATATCGAGTTTCATTCCGATTTCAAACTCTTAACTCCACTAATCTGGTTCCTTTTCAAATTCTGATCACATAAATCCAAATTTTTCGATAACATTCTAACAATTCATCTTCAATTTGCTTTTGCACATTTCAGTTCAATTTCCACTTAATCGGCTTTAATTCGATTCCAATTTATTTCCACAAATTTTTATTTAAATTTGTTTTTATTTCAACAATCTCTCCTTGGGAGTTTTAAACTGCTTCGCTTTTCTCAAAAATCAAACAATCCTTTTCGAAATTCAAACAACTTGATTTTCTCAAAACAATTCAAAAACAATTTCTTTGGTAGTAATCCGTAACTTACAACTCGAAAATGAATACTGATGATGCTGCAGTCATTATCAAAATTATTTTCCTGCGATCGCAGTGAGTTCAATACTATATCACTTTCAAAACCATATCTAAACACTTCCATTTTGAAATTTATTTCACAATACCATTTACAATGCTTTAAAACAATTTAAAATCTCCCAGGATTTTAAAATTCTCATATATTCAATTTAAATCCATTTACAAACACATTTCCAGGGTTTTAGTTTCAATTCTGATTCTAAACTCAGATTTACTTCATCTTGTTTCATATATTATATTCATATGAATTCTGATTGGTTATTTACATAACCATTCTAATTATAATCTTATTCGATTATAATAACAACCAACATATCCAACATATATGTTATAATTCCAATATATATATTTTCTCTATATCAAAATATACTTTGGGTAAATTATTTTCATTTACCCTCTTTTCAAAACATATCGCGTCGACCCATCGTATTCGAGTGTTTATAAACTCCTACCGATACCGTGGATCAAACTGATCGACCCGAACTCATAAACAACTCAACCAATAAATCTCCACAATATAAAACAATGTTTATATCCAATAACAAATACGTTCACTGGTGTATATACACTCAACTCAATCTAGGGTACTGCTAGCCCCATCTCTACTGAGTCACACCACAGAGCTAAGGTAATACTTAACCTTCAGCTCTGATACCACTGTAACGACCCGGGGTTTCTACGATCTTGAGTACTCGACATAAACTCAATGTCGACTACTCAAGCATCGAAAATACCTGATAGTCCATGAAAGAAATTAGAGGGTGAGAATAGATAAGATAGAAACTTAGAATAGAAGAAGAACAACAACAACATCAGAGTAACACGAACCTCAGAACG
The DNA here is from genome assembly GCA_030737875.1 of Allium sativum. NCBI lineage: Eukaryota > Viridiplantae > Streptophyta > Magnoliopsida > Asparagales > Amaryllidaceae > Allium > Allium sativum. The sequence continues at coordinate 11,080,364 of CM060912.1, forward strand.
GAACGGAAACATATAATATATATAACATAACTTTGAAATATACATATGTACTAGAATATACATATCATTTCGAAAGTACAGCACTTACAACATAGTGGAAAATAACCATAGCTATATCATTTCTGAAGCCTCCTGCTCCAGCTCTTCAGGTATCTATAAATACCGACTACTTGACTGCCCGTACAAAATTGGGCACCCAAGAGTTTAGGGAAAATAAAACAAAATAAACTCCGGGACAGTCATGTGACTGGTGTGAGTAAACTCATATCATTTGTTTAACTTTAAAAATCCTTTCAATAGAAATAATAATCGTAAGACCGATCCATACATAAACACGGAGGGTTTTTACCTTACTATAACCCAAATCATTCTTAATATCAAGTCTCTTATGATATTACAATAATGTCTAAATACAAGTACTTAGCAATCTAGTAGATACGCATGCATCTAATATTCCGCATATATAATATACAATCAAAACCACGTGCTCTTATTTGGGGAATAGATTCCAATTATGACAAGGTATGGATCCACCTTCCGCTCAGTGTACTCTAGAAGCGATACACTGGAGTTCAACAAGAACATCTTGTAACTCGGCCACACATGACCGACCACTCATTTCGCTTGAGTGTATCGAATATATTGTCACCTTACAATTGGTAAACCAACATAACCATTCCCGGGAGATACATAATTGAAAGAAGTAACAAATATGAATATTCTCTAGATGATGACAATATACCCTAATTGGTTGCGAACCACTTAGCCATGTTGCCTGCCTGATTTCTGTCATTTCCCAATTAATGAAGCTGGAGGTCATAACGAATCTTTCAACAGATTACTCATTCATTCACTTTGAATGCCACATCGTCATACCCATCAAATCACAAATCGATTTCCCCAAAAATACCACGGGTATAAGCTAAGAGAAACGAATTCCTCCGCTACCAACGTAAATACGTTTGAAACGATCAACTTACGTGATCTACCAGATATACTCTGTCAAACATTCGTCCATTCAAGTTGTCCTGGGACTGGACAAACCGAAGACACTATTCTGTACATCCATCCTAGGCAATCTCTACCTAGGAATTATACAACAACCCTTGCACTTTACTCCATCTTCAATATGTCTTCAATCAATTTGATTCGAAACGCTAACGCCTATACGGAGTGGTTCTTTGGATAAGAATCCAACCGGTCTCTCCGTATTGACAACGGAAAAATGGTCAAAAACTTCGATAGTCGGTGAGCTAACTATCAAAGAAAGACATGTGCGCAAACAACGATATTAGTTCCAGATGGAAATTATATCGATCAATCATCATTCATCATTTATCTCTTAAATTAATTTATCATTAATTTATTCATTCTCCATTTCCTGTTTCTGTATAAATACAGAAATTCTTATTTTCTAAATTTAGAAAGTATTCGTTATTAATCATTGGAAAACATTTCTATCTCATTTCCACGTATCAATGTTATTCCAGTATTCTTTACCATCCAACATTTCTGTAACACCCCACCTCTGTTAAGGTCACTCACAAAGGGAATGCCTTAACTTTGGTGGAGCATTTTAGTAAATAGAACAAAAACTTACAAGACAGATAAAACAGTACTTGAAATTTTTTAACTTTATTACAGTGGAAACAGAAATTAATATGGTTACATCCTTTCAAATTTCAGAATTCAAGTACAAAATATCAGTCTTGTACAAAAGCCTTCAAAATGCATGGTTTAAAATCATAATCCCCATGGAACGGAAGCTGTACAGAGCCAAGCCATACTTTAAGCACTTCAAGCAAAGAGAAATCCGGATCAAGATAAAGTATTCCCTCCTTGGATAACCTGGGGGGGAAACGGAAGAAAGGAGGCGAAACAACAAGGGTCAGACAAAAAGTCTGGCAAGTCCAGTGACTTTCAGCATATGAACAGATAATAATAATATGATATGAACATAAAACTGGATGTGAGATAACTGTAACAGGTGTAGCAGATATAACAGAAAAACAGAATGATATAAACTATTGTTTTACACTTCTCTGCACTAATACTAGTATAGCAGAATTAGGTGTCACCCTAATGTCTAAATTGAAGCAGGAACGGGTACATAATACTTTAACAGAAACAGAATGCTAATAATGGGCCTTTACTACCCGATCAGAAATAGACAGAAGCAGAAACAGATTTATCCCTACAGAAACAGAATGTAGAATTAGGTGTACACTAGTAATGGGCCTTTACCACCCGAACAGACGGTACCACACAGAAACAGACAGGTGTTACCACCCAACAGAAACAGACGGTACCAACAGAAACAGACAGAACTAAGCGTACCCTAAAACCCTACCCCAAGCGATCGGCTCCCTAATACATAAATATCCTGTGTCGGCCCCACAGTAGGGTGTATCACTCCCTAAAGTGACAACCAATTGGCACAGACCTATTTACAGATGTCACGGCGTCTTACATCCTCAGAGGCAGACCGGGATCCATGCACGCACATGACCCGGTTGGAACGCACCATCAACACCCCTCGCCATTATCAGAATGAAGCACTTATAATTAGTTCAGTAAGCGTGCCCGGACCCTACCTACTGTTGGGTCAAAGTTTTGATACCAGAAAGGGTAACTGACTAATATGGGTCCCAAACAACAGATGACACAAGTAATTCCCCTCCTAACCTTGTGTCCCCAGACTAACAGATCTCAGATTAACTTGTTTACAAGTTTAGACATACAGAATTCAGATTTACTAGTTCACAGATTAAGTTAACAAGTTTTCAGACTAACAGATCAGATGTACAGATTTTTCAGATTTGTCTAACTTTGTATTGGGCCTACAGATTCATGGACGGGTTTACTACACCTATTAATCCAGTTGGTTTAACCCTATTTTCCCCCAATACGTTTAAGACGTCATTCTTATCTTAGATTTGCATTAATTAATTATTAATGCCCAGACCTCTCACATTAGGTCGCTAGCTTGTGGCCGCTGGATGGGCCGGGCGGTTCCGGGAAGACTTCTGCCACAAGCCAGACCTAACCTCGTGTCTTAAGCAGGTTATGACTAACTTCTCACATTAGAACCTATTGTTTGCGGCCACTGGATGTTCCGGGTGGTTCCGGGCAGAATTACGCCGCAAACTCATTCTAACCTCGAGTTAGTCACGTTTATCTTTGCGGCCAATTAATTAATAATTTACCGTTTATGCGCACGCCCAATATATATGCCAATTCAGATTATATCAATAACATGATGATTATATCAACACAGCAGATAACAGATTTTAGGAGATAACAAATTTTATATGACTTAACGGATTTAACAGATTTAGCAACTTAGCAGATTTTGGCATATAACAGGTTAGGCATTTCAACTGACAAATTTAACAGATTAGGCATTTCAATCTAATTAGCAGTCTATGCAATATAACAAAACTAGCAGTTTAGGCAACTTGGCAAATTAGCAGATTTAGCAAATTTAATATTTCTAAAGGTTCTATTTACATGCCTTGCCTAATCATAAATTGGCCTAAATTCATATGCCTACATAATTGTCATGATTCACAGCATATCCTCCATGTTTGCATAAGCGCAGAATATGGACATAATTTGCCATATAACATATGTTCCAATTTTTGTTAAACTAGCATTTTACAGCAGATTCACATATAAATTATACCAAATATAACCATTAATTTCAATGCATGCCATATATCCAAAAATCCCTATTTATGTGTAATCACAATAATAGATATCCTAATTAATGTAAATCTTTACACGTAAGTTTCCATATCTTCTTCTTTTTAAGTCATGAATCATTATGCAAACTATACCCAACAATCTAAATCTTTAAATCATATCTTCTAAAAATCAGATCTTGACTTTTATATGCATTTTGTCCAAAGTCTCAAATCATATGTAATCTTATAGTGGTTCCTCTTCTTCTTTTATCACAAAATATGCATAGGTCTAAAACTAGTTTATAACATATGCTTATTTTTTCTAATTAATTACAGATCTAAATAACGTATGTTCATTTCTCTAATTAGTTACAGATCTAGATTACAACGTACACTATGCATACAACATATATAAATTATATGTTTACAGTCAAATTCATGCATCCAATCCCAAGTCATATGTCAATATATTCTATGCCTCAGATCTAAAGTCATATGTTCAATTCAGTCTCGTCAAATTTCGCATCATTCATTCCAAAATTTGCGTTCATACGTTAATCTCTTATGAGATTAGGCACAGGCTCGTGGTAGCCTGGCTATAGAAACAGAAAGGAAGCAGAAAGGGATACAGAACAGTCATAGAAAAACAGATCTGACAGATATACAATCTCAGATTCAGATTTAAAAGCATATCAGAATTATAATTAATGTTTATAGCAGAAAATAACTGTACTTGCCTTGATTGGATTAAAGAAAGAACTTTAGTTGTTACAGAATTGTTGCAGAAGCTTTTATCTCAAATTTGAATTTAGGATGATGTTGATTGGCTTCTAGTTTTGATTCTAGCAGAGTAGCGACGCCATTTTTATTTTTAATTAGAAGAAGAGAGCAATGGAGGCTAGAGAATTGTGTAAGAGACTTAGGTTTAGGTTAGGGATGTATTTATAGGAGGATAGGGTGATTTAGAGCCTTCAGATTAGTCCAGAAGTCATCAGAATCGCACAGCTCGAATACACATCATCCAGCCACTCAAAAGAAGACACGTCACCTCAGAACAGTCCAGAATTCGGTGCTGGATTTGTATGGGCGCACTTGGCAGGTGCGCCAGTGTATTTTTGTACTGGCGCACTTCACAAGTGCGCCAGTGTATTCTGGCATGTTTCCGGTTTTTCTGCCTAACTTCGTTCGTCCATATCTTCTTCATACGGATTCCGATTTACGCAAATTCGGACTCTATTTCGCGTATTTTTCCGAGACGAACACAATGGCGCAACCCGTTTCCCTTATTTATTCTCCTAAAAATTAATTATACCTTGATTTTTAACTCTTATGTTTACAGAAAATACGGGGTGTTACATTCTCCCCTCCTTAGAGGATTTCGTCCCCGAAATCTCCAAGTTAAGAAGAATGTGTCATACTATCCAATCGCCCATCTACTCAACCATCATCCACAAGCATCCATTGTCCTTAGAAAACTTCTAATGTTGTATGAACATATGCAAAAGTGTGTGTATATGTTCCTTATCTAATGCAAAGATCAGGCGGTCTACTGATTCAGTTGACCTCCTTAATGCGAATTATGTCAGTGCCATGAGTCCAACATGTATGCAATAGAATTCTAATGATATATATTATTTCTATATGAGTGCACAATCATTCACTCAAATGCAACATCCATGAGCTGAATCAATCATTTTGCATCCACAAGAATTGAAAAATGCTCACCCATCCATATGCAGTATGAGAGTGTTTTCGAGCCGATCTAGTGCTTAGTGTGTGTATATGCATCCACGGGCAACCACTAGCAACCACTTGCATCCACTTGCAACCATCAAACATAACATGTCTCAAAAACATGTTTACACCCATTAGTTTCTACCTAAAGTTCGAAGATTCGATCGATAGGATACAGTCGAATGATGGAAGCGAGTACAGATAGAACGAAAATTTGGTTCCCATTAGACATGGGTCCTAAGTATCGGCCCCAAAGACCGAAACCAACATCAAATTGACACCCAGAGGATTACCTTCTTTAGACAATGTCAAAACTGGAAATCCTATCAAAAGTATTTAGATATTTACAGACTACTGGTACAGATCAGGTTCCCTAATGATTCTTAGGAAGCTAAGCATGATAAAATCATACCCCACGAAAACTCAGAATGTATGCGTCATACTTGACGCCTAACACAAATATCCCTCAAACCCCAATCTCAAACAGATGATCCATAACCCTTATGGGTCTGAGTCTATAGCGGAATTCAGAAATAATACTAGTATTAAAGTGCAGAGTATCGATTACAAAATCAAAATACCAGAATCAGAAAAAGTCTTAACTCCATAATCAGATAAAGAAATTAAACCTACTATAGAAATTTTCCTATTTCTATCCTAGCCACTAGCCTCAAGAGTGTTCGCCTGCCCTCCTTGTCCTCATCTCTTCGAGCAGTCCCTAGTGAAGTGTCCCATCTCCCCACAGTTGAAGCAAGCGCCCTTCCTTTTTCTGCAATCCTTGTTCAGATGAGTCGAGCTCCCACAAGTAAAGCACTTTTTCCCCTTCTTATCTTCAGACTTCTCATCCTTCTTTTGTGTTTCCTTTTTGGGCCCCGCTTTCTTATTCTGTGGTTCTTCCTTCTTTGTCTCTTTCGGGCCCTTGTCTTCCTCGTGCAGTAGTGCCATATCCACCAATTTCTCGTAAGTTGCTCCCATGGGTACATGGGTCATGGCTAGGCGGTGCAGTGGCTCATTCAATCCTTTAACAAAGCGGAGAGCCTTTTTATGCTGAGTGTTGACTAAATCCAATCCGAATCTTGCTAGTTGGTTGAAATGGTTGACGTATTCTTTGACCGTCATACTTCCTTGCTTAAGAGATAAGAACTTTTCCAATTGTAAACTTCGTTCAGCTTGCGAGAGGAATTTTGTCTCAAACCTTGTTCTGAAATCCATCCATGTCTCAACCGGCCTCTCGGCGTTAGTGACTTCCCACCAGTAGGAAGCTTCGTCTTTGAGCAGCCATACTGCCAACTGTACCTTCTGCCTATCGTCCACCTCGAAGATAACGAATAGATCCTCAGTTTCTTTGAGCCAATTCCTTGCTTCTACGAATGATTCAGTTCCTTTGAAATCCTTCCCACCCATGGCCCTAAAATCTCTACAGATCTTTGAGAAAGCAATTGCACGAGGAGGGGGTGGAGGAGGGGGATCATTTGCTGGACCTGCAGCGGCGGTCCTAGCCTCAAGATATTGACGAAACCAACCGGGTACATGAACACCCTCTGGTATCTCAGATGCTTCAGACATGCTGGAACGAAAAAGGAAAGGTTCAATACAAAAAGGACTGAAAGAAAGATATATGGCTCTTGGGGATCATGTTTTTCAAAATAAGCTTTATTTTTGAAAATACTTCCTTCCAAAACCTTTTTGAAAATAGTTTTCAAAAACTTTACCCAATCTGGTAACCTTCAGCTCTGATACCAAGTGTAACACCCCACCTCCGTTAAGGTCACTCACAAAGGGAATGCCTTAACTTTGGTGGAGCATTTTAGTAAATAGAACAGAAACTTACAAGACAGATAAAATAGTACTTGAAATTTTTTAACTTTATTACAGTGGAAACAGAAATTAATATGGTTACATCCTTTCAAATTTCAGAATTCAAGTACAAAATATCAGTCTTGTACAAAAGCCTTCAAAATGCATGGTTTAAAATCATAATCCCTATGGAACGGAAGCTATACAGAGCCAAGCCATACTTTAAGCACTTCAAGCAAAGAGAAATCCGGATCAAGCTAAAGTATTCCCTCCTTGGATAACCTGGGGGGGAAACGGAAGAAAGGAGGCGAAACAACAAGGGCCAGACAAAAAGTCTGGCAAGTCCAGTGACTTTCAGCATATGAACAGATAATAATAATATGATATGAACATAAAACTGGATGTGAGATAACTGTAACAGGTGTAGCAGATATAACAGAAAAACAGAATGATATAAACTATTGTTTTACACTTCTCTGCACTAATACTAGTATAGCAGAATTAGGTGTCACCCTAATGTCTAAATTGAAGCAGGAACGGGTACATAATACTTTAACAGAAACAGAATGCTAATAATGGGCCTTTACTACCCGATCAGAAACAGACAGAAGCAGAAACAGATTTATCCCTACGGAAAAAGAATGTAGAATTAGGTGTACACTAGTAACGGGCCTTTACCACCCGAACAGACGGTACCACACAGAAACAGACAGGTGTTACCACCCAACAGAAACAGACGGTACCAACAGAAACAGACAGAACTAAGCGTACCCTAAAACCCTACCCCAAGCGATCGGCTCCCTAATACATAAATATCCTGTGTCGGCCCCACAGTAGGGTGTATCACTCCCTAAAGTGACAACCAATTGGCACAGACCTATTTACAGATGTCACGGCGTCTTACATCCTCAAAGGCAGACCGGGATCCATGCACGCACATGACCCGGTTGGAACGCACCATCAACACCCCTCGCCATTATCAGAATGAACCACTTATAATTAGTTCAGTAAGCGTGCCCGGACCCTACCTACTGTTGGGTCAAAGTTTTGATACCAGAAAGGGTTACTGACTAATATGGGTCCCAAACAACAGATGACACAAGTAATTCCCCTCCTAACCTTGTGTCCCCAGACTAACAGATCTCAGATTAACTTGTTTACAAGTTTAGACATACAGAATTCAGATTTACTAGTTCACAGATTAAGTTAACAAGTTTTCAGACTAACAGATCAGATGTACAGATTTTTCAGATTTGTCTAACTTTGTATTGGGCCTACAGATTCATGGACGGGTTTACTACACCTATTAATCCAGTTGGTTTAACCCTATTTTCCCCCAATACGTTTTAGACGTCATTCTTATCTTAGATTTGCATTAATTAATTATTAATGCCCAGACCTCTCACATTAGGTCGCTAGCTTGTGGCCGCCGGATGGGCCGGGCGGTTCCGGGCAGACTTCTGCCACAAGCCAGACTGTGACGGCAAGGAATTTCGCTCGGTCCGAACCAGTCGCTAAACCGATTCAGGCCGTTCGAAACGCCCCATCGTTTGAGAACACGACAAATCAGAATGCATACAAGAAGAACATTTCATTGTATATTACAACAATGCATCAGATTACAAGAATATACAGAGTATAAATGAATATTACACAGAAATATCAGAGATTTAAATTACATTTAAATACATAGCAGCGGAAAATAATACAATACACAACTAGAAGAGATATACGGATACAAAGCTTTCCGGATATCATTCCAGCTGTAAACTAGGATCCTGTGAATATAAATCTGCAAAACCGAAACTACTAGCTGCCCATGTCAAAATAGGGGCACCCAGAGTTTAGGTTAAAACAATAAACTCTAGGTCAGTCATGGGACTGGTGTGAGAACTAAAACAGTTATTAATCTTTATTTTAAATCATTAGGTAAATCAAGGGACCACGCCGTATAACACGGAACGGGTTTCCTCCCAAGAATACCAGTGCATAAAACAAACAGCGCAATGCTAAATAAAGAAAAATGAAGCTGTTATAAGACCCAGGTCCTATCACACAATGCAACGCAAGCCGGGGGATAGGGTTTTCCCTTATAACAGCCAAAGAATGCTTGATACGTTTAAAACAAATCATTTGATACTATTATAAGTGCATAGTGTATAAACAACTTCAAATCATAAGTATCAATAATAGGCGGCATGGGTACCATATATCATGTCGCCATATATAGGTTTACAAATAAAACCGCAAATGTCACGTATTTGGAAATTGGATTTCCGTCTATGAACCGAGGCAAAAGATAGTCCTCAACCGATTTTAGACAATCTAGCCCATGTCTAGGAACATCCGCAACTGCCCCTTGGATCGTCAGGACCGGTCCACACGAAGTGGATTATAATGCCTGAACAATGCGTCCCTCCGCCCTTTGGGGCGTAAATGAGCCAACGAATGACTCCATCGGACCCGGATCGTCCGATCTAACCGAGGCGCCTCGCAACAGTAACAACCACATAAGTCAAACTCGTCAGGGCGTGTAAAACCACTGACGCCACTTCTAGCTAGAAAGAAAACGCATGTCCCCCCTGAGGTCCGTCTCCCGTTTTTGGTTCATACCGGGTGTGAAACTCGCGAAGTAAACGTTACACAAAGCTACGCCACAAAGGCCGTGCTTTGATCATCACCACAAGACTTTGCTTTTCAACAGAAGCCTCGATCATTTGCCACTTAGGCATGCCACACAGGCAATTCACTCCATGCGTTTGATATCCATCAATATATAACCCCTGAGCTCGTACGTCTCAGAGAAGGGCGTTAAGCAAGAGAATAAATTCTCCGCCACCAAACAGATATATATTTAATAGAGATCAATCACACGGACTAAAATCCAATGTCAGACACACAGTCCATTTACAAGTCCGTTCTGGGTCTGAACGAAACCGGAGGCACCTAGTACCCCGCATATCCATCGATCTCCAAGTACGTCTGGACGATCACCAACTGTTTCTATCTTCTTGGGTGTACAGCCCAATCAAGATCATCAGTTATCACCCAAACGACGTGAAAACCTCCGGTCTTCGACCATCGTCTTCATCTTCGACTTATCGTCGTATCAGTTATTCAGAATGGGATAAACCCGGTCTTTCCGAATAACTCGCGTATATCTTAAGTAAGTGTTACACAAACACAACATACGCCTCATTTCAATTCATTAGTCACTAACCGTAAATTAATCAAGAGAATAATTCCCCAAATATTAACCCCGAAGGCCGAAACCAACATCAGATCAATATCCAGAAAACCATTCTGTTTGGCTAACCGACAGTCAATTTCTAAATTTCACATTCATAGGGAAAGGTTCCCATTAATTTTATCCAAGATAAATTTCTTGAATTTATTCTATAATCTATTTTTGAATATCAATTCAAACTAGTCGGGATTAACGAACCTTACCGAAGTAATCATTTGTTTTAATTTCCCAATCCCAACCTATTCATCCCATGAAGTAAAACTGGTTATACTTCATATCTAACACCACGGTGTTATCGGTAAATTCAATTACCATTTCACGTTCAAATCTAATTAAAGATTTAACTATCGCCTGGAGCAAAACTGGTGATACTCCATTTTCGATCATTTCAATCTAATTAAAGATTCATTAAAACTCCACTTAGTTTTAATCTTCGACTGGGTTAAAGAATCAGTGTCATTTAAAACACGATTCACGAAAACCCAAAATCACATTCCATTAATTATCGGGTTAAAGAACAAGTGTTATTTAAAACACTGTTCACGATAAACCCAAAAATCAATACCAATTCAATTCCAATTAAATATTGTTTAATTGGTACACTTCATTAAATCTAATAAAAAAGATTTAATCTTTTCTCAACTGGGTTCAAGAACAGTGTTAGTGAAGACACCATTCACGACAAACCTAAATCACATTCGATATTCAATATAAGGCTCTGAATAGAAAATATATCGGCTTATATTCAATATCAAATTCTACGATTAACAAATGTCGTATTGGAAATAACGATATAAATATCTACATCTTTCAAATTTCCATAACAACATCTGTATAATCCCGAATTCCAACATCGAAATATGCCGAAGGCAATTTCGATTCAAATCCATTCCAATGCAATCATTGGAAATTTTGGTTATTTTTAAAACCCTTTTCGAATTCAATTTATTTATTTAAAAATAAATAGAATTATAATTCTAGTTCAAAACTAGTTCATTTCGATAAAAATCTATTTTTATCTTTTCAAATATGGAGTTTTTCATCCCAATTCTTTCTAAATCATTTCTTATGATATTACACAAATTATTACTATTTTTAATAATTTTATCAAGGCTCGTACAGTCGATTTCCATCAACGGCCATCGAACTGCACTTACAGCGACCTTTTTCAAATTTGATTTGGACGTAACTCCAAATCCAACCGTTAGATTTTAAATTTCTAATATTCATTAGAAAGCCCTTTTCGATACGAACCCAACGGTTCCGGTTTTAGGAGAATCCGACGGTCGGATCTCCCGTAATGTCTGTTTGAAATAAATGGTCGAAATTCACGAACGGCCGCGGCGCGTTCTATTCAGGCCATTATATTATATATATAATATATATATATAATATATTTCGTCGATTTCTATTTTAAAACGAATTATATAAATAGTTTTAAATTCGATTCAAAAGCAATTTCATCTTCCGTTTCAATTCAAATCAAAATTGAATTCTTCTCTATAAATTCGTTTTAAAATTCATTTCTATTAAATTCAAATTTCAATTCAATTTGAATTCGTTTCAATTTGCTTTCAATTCAATTTGAATTCGTTTTCAATTCAATTCATTTCGAAATCGTTTTCAATTCAATTCATTTCGAAATCGTTTTCAATTCAATTCATTTCGAAATCGTTTTCAATTCAATTCATTTCGAAATCGTTTTCAATTCGATTCATTTCGAAATCGTTTTCAATTCAATTCATTTCGAAATCGTTTTCAATTCAATTCATTTCGAAATCGTTTTCAATTCAATTCATTTCGAAATCGTTTTCAATTCAATTCAAAATGAATAAAATCGATATAAATATCGTTCACGTCAAAATGGCGTCAAACTAATCAACACGGCTTCATAAATCTCTATTTACAAATATTCTATTTCAAATATTTCTTTTTCAAAATAGTTGTTATTATCAAAATATTTCGTTCAACACATGACCAATCTCAATGGATGAGTACTGTCAACACATGAACCTTTATTTTATATTGATAAAGATGTAAATTTTATTACTAAAATATATCGTTCAACACATGACCAATCTCAATGGATGAGTACTGTCAACACATGAACTTTTATTTTATTTATTCTTATTTTCTAAATTGGAATGAGGCCCAATCAATCACCATATAATGTTAATTATATGGATTTTCATACATTACACACATATAATAGCATTGAAAAATAATCAACCATCAACCAAAGTGCACTACACTGTATAAGCATCACATATAGATATCTAACGCTTATAACAGCCTGTCAATCAATCGATCGACATATTTAATCAATCAGGATGAGTGAACTTCAAATTTCATCCCAACACCCGTGTGGGGTTTCAAACAATCAAACACAGATTTTATTTGTGCTATTGGGCGATGTGTAAAATTTATCGACCCAATCAATATCATTCAAATAGGTGTACATAAACAAACCGTCCGGTTTGTAAATTTTATTTTATTCACATTCACTATATTCATATTCACGTTAAAAATTATATTTTTAACGATCAAACATTTTATTTTAACATATAAATTTCTATTCAGTTCATTCTTTAAATAAAATGGTATTTTTATTTTCTAACATATTTTAGAAAATTTCGGCGGCATAACGGCACGATACTAGAAACGGGACGAGGCCCAGCCTTATCCCCGGTCTAGTGAAGGCCCACGCCATTCACACATCAATCATATCAATTTCAATTTCACCAAAACAATCAAATCCAAATCAAATAATCTAACCAACTACACAACCAATCAAACAAGTCCATGGTCTGTGGACGGGTGTCGGGTGCTTCTAATAAGCACCGTCTGCATCCTAGTATATATATATATATAACTAGAAAAGTAGAATTTGAGTGAGAAGTTCTCACCGATAGCTATCCAATACCACGACTCTTCATTTATAGAAATCTTCATCTTTCGCGCCTTTTTATCATCTTCGTTGCCCGTAGTCACTACATATATAAAAATCACATTTTTATATTCTCTTATTATATAAAGATTATATTTTTATCGCTAACTTCATATTGTGAAAATAGAATTTTCATCGCTAATTCATATTTGTAAAAATAGAATTTTCCTCGCTAATTCATATTTGTAAAAATAGAATTTTCACTTCGTTATACTTTATATAAAAATTTAATCTTTACTATGTTATTCAATATATAAAAAAAATCGAATTTTCCACAACGCTACTGTATGGATAAAAATTATATTTTTATCGCGCTATTCTTCATATAAAGATCTCGCCTTTTCAAAAATATAGATTTCGCCTTTTCTAAATAAAAATCATCACTTGATTTCAACGTATATAAAATAAAAATCAGATTTTTATTTCGCTACATATACAAAGATGATATTTTTACATTCTCTATCCTATAAAGATTATATTTTTAATACTTTAAAAATATATAAATCATATTTTTAATATGCTATTCAATATATAAAAATCACACCTTTTCTATTTTTAAAATCTAATCTTTTCTATTTTAAAAATATCGTCTTCTCACTTTTAAAAATATCGTCTTTAATATGTCTATCATGTAAAAATTATATTTCCACATCTTCTACATGGTAAAGATCATATTTTTAATATTTTAAAAATATAAAAATCATATTTTTATTACTTTTAAAAATATAAAGATCATATTTTTAATCTTACTACAATATAAAAGATTATATTCTTATCCTTTTTATAAGTTAAAAACCGAATTTTAAAAAAAATAAAAATCTTCTCTTCCTTATAAATAAAAATCGAAACTTTCCTTAATAAAAATCAGTTTTTAAAATAAGTAAAAAAAATCAAAACAGTTTTTACTTTTATTTTGAAATCAGTTTTAATCTTTTTATAAAAACAGTTTAAAACCCTAATAAAAATCATTACTGTCTTATAACAAATTTAATCTTTCTTAATTACTTAAAACAAAACTGAATTTAAAGATAATTTCAGTTTTCAAAATCATATAGACTTCAATTTTAAAATCATATAAACTATAAATAAAAACTAAATCAACTAAGGTTTAAAAGAAACTCACGGTTTTTAGATGAAGAGGGAGGAGGAGGGGTGGAGCGGCTTCCAGTGCGGTGGCGCGGGGAGGACCTTCAGCAGCCGGCGGTGGTGGTTCGGGGATGGAGTGGTTGCGTCGGGCTATTACGAGGGGGAAAGGGGAGTAGCGGGATTGCGGAGGAGAGGGGGGGTTCGATTGGGGGTTGCGGCTGGTGGTCCGCCATCGGTGACGAGGCGGAGGGGGAAAAGGGGCTCGACCGATTAGGGATTCGGGGGTTTTTTTTTTTCATTTTAAAACTGAGATCGGGAAAGAGAAGGAGAGGGGGGGTTTATAAAATTTATATTATTTAATTTATTTTTAATTGCAAAAAGTTGACTTTCACAAACGACCTCTAAACGAGGCCCACCGCCTGTCGTCCACAGCGTTCTACCCCCATTCCGAACACAATGGGATATGTATCGCAAGCTGATTCGATAGTTACAATCAGTTTCCATTGAATTTACATTTAAATCTATATATTGATTTTTAAACGTACATTTCAACTTACCGGGGTCGCATACGAACTCTATAAATTGCAGAAAAATATTTACTAGCTTCGTATTGACGATACGGTCCTAACAAAACTAGTTTCGTCAAATTCTGAGACCGTTTGAAAAATGGCCAATTTCCAGTCGATTAAAATCAACTGAAAATGGTCAAACGCATTTTCCTTTGCCACGCTCACATATTGATTCAGAAAATTATGAAATTTGGAATCTAGCAATAACTTGACATCACGGATCCAACAAAACTGGTTTCGTCGAAATCCGAGGTCATTTGCAAAATGTCCATTTTTTAAGGGCCTGAATTCCATAGCGACTATTCAGAATTTTCAACTGGACATATCTTTTGACTCCCGCTATGAAACCTCGATTATTCGGATTAGTTGGAAAGATATTATCAATTAGATCCTATCACTTTTGGTTTCACTAAAATCCGGATTGGTTTGCACCCGGTACATTCAATTGAAGTTTGAAATCGAATTATCGAACTACCGCGCCATTTTCAATTCTATTTATAATTATATATAAATATTTATATTCTAACGACGACGTATATAATATATACGTTCTAATCATATTCAAAATAAATGTCTCGTCGTTTTTTTATTTAAAATAATTCATTTTAAATAATCAACTTCGCTAAAATTGCCAAAATAAAAATTTTAAACTGGCCCAGATTTTCGGGTTGTTACAATCTCCCCCACTTAAAACTTTTCGTCCCCGAAAAGGAACAAAGCCGAAAGTGGTTTGATTAATCAGCCCTACGTTCGATCTGGCTTTCATTCTCCAACTTTTTAGTTTCTGAGAATTTTCAAAATTTCAAAAATTTGGCTAACACCCTAAATTTTTGAAAAATTTCGCCATAACCTCCCCTGCACCGGGAGCATCGGGGAATTTCAAATAGCTTCCCCGGTCCTTCAGATCTCAAAAAGAAAAAGAAAAAGCCAAGCGGCTAGCCAATAGGCTCATAAAATCATCATCACCCAAACAAAACAGTAAATTATGTAGTAAACATGTACCTATTTGTCGGGCAAACAAATTTTATTCTCTGCTCTAGCCTCCTTGCTATGACCTGTTCAAGGTAAGTATATGTATATGCAAACAAATGCAACCAATTTTCAATACGGTTCAATATTTGATTTAATTAGGCATAAATGGTTCAAAATTATCAAACAATTTAAACAAACAACACAAACATCAATCAATTAGTGAATTTAACGTTTCAAATTCATAATTTTGATACATATACAAAAAATCATGTTTTGGTGCCAAATCACAACAATGTATTCTAGCTATATTAGTTTTGGTTCTCACACCTGTCTAATGGAAATATATAGAAATCCCACCTTCGAAACACGAACATACGTTCTGATGATGATCGATCAATCATCAGAACCATCTCCGGGTGTCTAGAGTGTAATCCTATATCTATCCAGTATATTAAAATTTCAAAAACACGTGGATCAGACGTATACGCAAAATCTATATATACTGGATTGTCCACATCAATATAAATAAATAATCAAATACGAATAATTGATTTTAAATTTTCAAAACAAATTTGACTTTCATTTTAAAAATATACTCTTCACACTCGTTCTAGGATACTACTGATCCTATCTCTAACGAGTCATTCTCGTTGGATATTACTAATCCACTTATCTGATGAATTCTTTCGTAGGGTTCTAATGTGTCTTGTTCTCTGAGCTTTGTAAACCAAAGCTCTGATACCAAATGTGACGGCAAGGAATTTCGCTCGGTCCGAACCAGCCGCTAAACCGATTCAGGCCGTTCGAAACGCCCCATCGTTTGAGAACACGACAAATCAGAATGCATACAAGAAGAACATTTCATTGTATATTACAACAATGCATCAGATTACAAGAATATACAGAGTATAAATGAATATTACACAGAAATATCAGAGATTTAAATTACATTTAAATACATAGCAGCGGAAAATAATACAATACACAACTAGAACAGATATACGCATACAAAGCTTTCCGGATATCATTCCAGCTGTAAACCAGGATCCTGTGAATATAAATCTGCAAAACCGAAACTACTAGCTGCCCGTGTCAAAATAGGGGCACCCAGAGTTTAGGTTAAAACAATAAACTCCAGGTCAGTCATGGGACTGGTGTGAGAACTAAAACAGTTATTAATCTTTATTTTAAATCATTAGGTAAATCAAGGGACCACGCCGTATAACACGGAACGGATTTCCTCCCAAGAATACCAGTGCATAAAACAAACAGCGCAATGCTAAATAAAGAAAAATGAAGCTGTTATAAGACCCAGGTCCTATCACACAATGCAACGCAAGCCGGGGGATAGGATTTTCCCTTATAACAGCCAAAGAATGCTTGATACGTTTAAAACAAATCATTTGATACAATTATAAGTGCATAGTGTATAAACAACTTCAAATCATAAGTATCAATCATAGGCGGCATGGGTACCATATATCATGTCGCCATATATAGGTTTACAAATAAAACCGCAAATGTCACGTATTTGGAAATTGGATTTCCGTCTATGAACCGAGGCAAAAGATAGTCCTCAACCGATTTTAGACAATCTAGCCCATGTCTAGGAACAGCCGCAACTGCCCCTTGGATCGTCAGGGCCGGTCCACACGAAGTGGATTATAATGCCTGAACAATGCGTCCCTCCGCCCTTTGGGGCGTAAATGAGCCAACGAATGACTCCATCGGACCCGGATCGTCCGATCTAACCGAGGCGCCTCGCAACAGTAACAACCACATAAGTCAAACTCGTCAGGGCGTGTAAAACCACTGACGCCACTTCTAGCTAGAAAGAAAACGCATGTCCCCCCTGAGGGCCGTCTCCCGTTTTTGGTTCATACCGGGTGTGAAACTCGCGAAGTAAACGTTACACAAAGCTACGCCACAAAGGCCGTGCTTTGATCATCACCACAAGACTTTGCTTTTCAATAGAAGCCTCGATCATTTGCCACTTAGGCATGCCACACAGGCAATTCACTCCATGCGTTTGATATCCATCAATATATAACCCCTGAGCTCGTACGTCTCAGAGAAGGGCGTTAAGCAAGAGAATAAATTCTCCGCCGCCAAACAGATATATATTTAATAGAGATCAATCACACGGACTAAAATCCAATGTCAGACACACAGTCCATTTACAAGTCCGTTCTGGGACTGAACGAAACCGGAGGCACCTAGTACCCCGCATATCCATCGATCTCCAAGTACGTCTGGACGATCACCAACTGTTTCCATCTTCTTGGGTGTACAGCCCAATCAAGATCATCAGTTATCACCCAAACGACGTGAAAACCTCCGGTCTTCGACCATCGTCTTCATCTTCGACTTATCGTCGTATCAGTTATTCAGAATGGGATAAACCCGGTCTTTCCGAATAACTCGCGTATATCTTAAGTAAGTGTTACACAAACACAACATACGCCTCATTTCAATTCATTAGTCACTAACCGTAAATTAATCAAGAGAATAATTCCCCAAATATTAACCCCGAAGGCCGAAACCAACATCAGATCAATATCCAGAAAACCATTCTGTTTGGCTAACCGACAGTCAATTTCTAAATTTCACATTCATAGGGAAAGGTTCCCATTAATTTTATCCAAGATAAATTTCTTGAATTTATTCTATAATCTATTTTTGAATATCAATTCAAACTAGTCGGGATTAACGAACCTTACCGAAGTAATCATTTGTTTTAATTTCCCAATCCCAACCTATTCATCCCATGAAGTAAAACTGGTTATACTTCATATCTAACACCACGGTGTTATCGGTAAATTCAATTACCATTTCACGTTCAAATCTAATTAAAGATTTAACTATCGCCTGGAGCAAAACTGGTGATACTCCATTTTCGATCATTTCAATCTAAATAAAGATTCATTAAAACTCCACTTAGTTTTAATCTTCGACTGGGTTAAAGAATCAGTGTCATTTAAAACACGATTCACGATAAACCCAAAATCACATTCCATTAATTATCGGGTTAAAGAACAAGTGTTATTTAAAACACTGTTCACGATAAACCCAAAAATCAATACCAATTCAATTCCAATTAAATATTGTTTAATTGGTACACTTCATTAAATCTAATAAAAAAGATTTAATCTTTTCTCAATTGGGTTCAAGAACAGTGTTAGTGAAGACACCATTCACGACAAACCCAAATCACATTCGATATTCAATATAAGGCTCTGAATAGAAAATATATCGGCTTATATTCAATATCAAATTCTACGATTAACAAATGTCGTATTGGAAATAACGATATAAATATCTACATCTTTCAAATTTCCATAACAACATCTGTATAATCCCGAATTCCAACATCGAAATATTCCGAAGGCAATTTCGATTCAAATCCACTCCAATGCAATCATTGGAAATTTTG
This sequence comes from Allium sativum, assembly GCA_030737875.1. NCBI lineage: Eukaryota > Viridiplantae > Streptophyta > Magnoliopsida > Asparagales > Amaryllidaceae > Allium > Allium sativum. Next base: position 11,099,835 of record CM060912.1, read on the forward strand.
GTTATTTTTAAAACCCTTTTCGAATTCAATTTATTTATTTAAAAATAAATAGAATTATAATTCTAGTTCAAAACTAGTTCATTTCGATAAAAATCTATTTTTATCTTTTCAAATATGGAGTTTTTCATCCCAATTCTTTCTAAATCATTTCTTATGATTTTACACAAATTATTACTATTTTTAATAATTTTATCAAGGCCCGTACAGTCAATTTCCATCAACGGCCATCGAACTGCACTTACAGCGACCTTTTTCAAATTTGATTTGGACGTAACTCCAAATCCAACCGTTAGATTTTAAATTTCTAATATTCATTAGAAAGCCCTTTTCGATACGAACCCAACGGTTCCGGTTTTAGGAGAATCCGACGGTCGGATCTCCCGTAATGTCCGTTTGAAATAAATGGTCGAAATTCACGAACGGCCGCGGCGCGGCGCGTTCTATTCAGGCCATTATATTATATATATAATATATATATATAATATATTTCGTCGATTTCTATTTTAAAACGAATTATATAATTAGTTTTAAATTCGATTCAAAAGCAATTTCAACTTCCGTTTCAATTCAAATCAAAATTGAATTCTTCTCTATAAATTCGTTTTAAAATTCATTTCTATTAAATTCAAATTTCAATTCAATTTGAATTCGTTTCAATTTGCTTTCAATTCAATTTGAATTCGTTTTCAATTCAATTCATTTTGAAATCGTTTTCAATTCAATTCATTTCGAAATCGTTTTCAATTCCATTCATTTCGAAATCGTTTTCAATTCGATTCATTTCGAAATCGTTTTCAATTCGATTCATTTCGAAATCGTTTTCAATTCGATTCATTTCGAAATCGTTTTCAATTCAATTCATTTCGAAATCGTTTTCAATTCAATTCATTTCGAAATCGTTTTCAATTCAATTCATTTCGAAATCTTTTTCAATTCAATTCATTTCGAAATCGTTTTCAATTCAATTCATTTCGAAATCGTTTTCAATTCAATTCATTTCGAAATCGTTTTCAATTCAATTCATTTCGAAATCGTTTTCAATTCAATTCAAAATGAATAAAATCGATATAAATATCGTTCACGTCAAAATGGCGTCAAACTAATCAACACGGCTTCATAAATCTCTATTTACAAATATTCTATTTCAAATATTTCTTTTTCAAAATAGTTGTTATTATCAAAATATTTCGTTCAACACATGACCAATCTCAATGGATGAGTATTGTCAACACATGAACCTTTATTTTATATTGATAAAGATGTAAATTTTATTACTAAAATATATCGTTCAACACATGACCAATCTCAATGGATGAGTACTGTCAACACATGAACTTTTATTTTATTTATTCTTATTTTCTAAATTAGAATGAGGCCCAATCAATCACCATATAATGTTAATTATATGGATTTTCATACATTACACACATATAATAGCATTGAAAAATAATCAACCATCAACCAAAGTGCACTACACTGTATAAGCATCACATATAGATATCTAACGCTTATAACAGCCTGTCAATCAATCGATCGACAAATTTAATCAATCAGGATGAGTGAACTTCAAATTTCATCCCAACACCCGTGTGGGGTTTCAAACAATCAAACACAGATTTTATTTGTGCTATTGGGCGATGTGTAAAATTTATCGACCCAATCAATATCATTCAAATAGGTGTACATAAACAAACCGTCCGGTTTGTAAATGAATATTTTATTTTATTCACATTCACTATATTCATATTCACGTTAAAAATTATATTTTTAACGATCAAACATTTTATTTTAACATATAAATTTCTATTCAGTTCATTCTTTAAATAAAATGGTATTTTTATTTTCTAACATATTTTAGAAAATTTCGGCGGCATAACGGCACGATACTAGAAACGGGACGAGGCCCAGCCTTATCCCCGGTCTAGTGAAGGCCCACGCCATTCACACATCAATCATATCAATTTCAATTTCACCAAAACAATCAAATCCAAATCAAATAATCTAACCAACTACACAACCAATCAAACAAGTCCATGGTCTGTGGACGGGTGTCGGGTGCTTCTAATAAGCACCGTCTGCATCCTAGTATATATATATATATATAACTAGAAAAGTAGAATTTGAGTGAGAAGTTCTCACCGATAGCTATCCAATACCACGACTCTTCATTTATAGAAATCTTCATCTTTCGCGCCTTTTTTTCATCTTCGTTACCCGTAGTCACTACATATATAAAAATCACATTTTTATATTCTCTTATTATATAAAGATTATATTTTTATCGCTAACTTCATATTGTGAAAATAGAATTTTCATCGCTAATTCATATTTGTAAAAATAGAATTTTCCTCGCTAATTCATATTTGTAAAAATAGAATTTTCACTTCGTTATACTTTATATAAAAATTTAATCTTTACTATGTTATTCAATATATAAAAAAATCGAATTTTCCACAACGCTACTGTATGGATAAAAATTATATTTTTATCGCGCTATTCTTCATATAAAGATCTCGCCTTTTCAAAAATATAGATTTCGCCTTTTCTAAATAAAAATCATCACTTGATTTCAACGTATATAAAATAAAAATCAGATTTTTATTTCGCTACATATACAAAGATGATATTTTTACATTCTCTATCCTATAAAGATTATATTTTTAATACTTTAAAAAAATATAAATCATATTTTTAATATGCTATTCAATATATAAAAATCACACCTTTTCTATTTTTAAAATCTAATCTTTTCTATTTTAAAAATATCGTCTTCTCACTTTTAAAAATATCGTCTTTAATATGTCTATCATGTAAAAATTATATTTCCACATCTTCTACATGGTAAAGATCATATTTTTAATATTTTAAAAATATAAAAATCATATTTTTATTACTTTTAAAAATATAAAGATCATATTTTTAATCTTACTACAATATAAAAGATTATATTCTTATCCTTTTTATAAGTTAAAAACCGAATTTTAAAAAAAATAAAAATCTTCTCTTCCTTATAAATAAAAATCGAAACTTTCCTTAATAAAAATCAGTTTTTAAAATAAGTAAAAAAAATCAAAACAGTTTTTACTTTTATTTTAAAATCAGTTTTAATCTTTTTATAAAAACAGTTTAAAACCCTAATAAAAATCATTACTGTCTTATAACAAATTTAATCTTTCTTAATTACTTAAAACAAAACTGAATTTAAAGATAATTTCAGTTTTCAAAATCATATAGACTTCAATTTTAAAATCATATAAACTATAAATAAAAACTAAATCAACTAAGGTTTAAAAGAAACTCACGGTTTTTAGATGAAGAGGGAGGAGGAGGGGTGGAGCGGCTTCCAGTGCGGTGGCGCGGGGAGGACCTTCAGCAGCCGGCGGTGGTGGTTCGGGGATGGAGTGGTTGCGTCGGGCTATTACGAGGGGGAAAGGGGAGTAGCGGGATTGCGGAGGAGAGGGGGGGTTCGATTGGGGGTTGCGGCTGGTGGTCCGCCATCGGTGACGAGGCGGAGGGGGAAAAGGGGCTCGACCGATTAGGGATTCGGGTTTTTTTTTTTTTTTAAAACTGAGATCGGGAAAGAGAAGGAGAGGGGGGGTTTATAAAATTTATATTATTTAATTTATTTTTAATTGCAAAAAGTTGACTTTCACAAACGACCTCTAAACGAGGCCCACCGCCTGTCGTCCACAGCGTTCTACCCCCATTCCGAACACAATGGGATATGTATCGCAAGCTGATTCGATAGTTACAATCAGTTTCCATTGAATTTACATTTAAATCTATATATTGATTTTTAAACGTACATTTCAAATTACCGGGGTCGCATACGAACTCTATAAATTGCAGAAAAATATTTTCTAGCTTCGTATTGACGATACGGTCCTAACAAAACTAGTTTCGTCAAATTCTGAGACCGTTTGAAAAATGGCCAATTTTCCAGTCGATTAAAATCAACTGAAAATGGTCAAACGCATTTTCCTTTGCCATGCTCACATATTGATTCAGAAAATTATGAAATTTGGAATCTAGCAATAACTTGACATCACGGATCCAACAAAACTGGTTTCGTCGAAATCCGAGGTCATTTGCAAAATGTCCATTTTTTAAGGGCCTGAATTCCATAGCGACTATTCAGAATTTTCAACTGGACATATCTTTTGACTCCCGCTATGAAACCTCGATTATTCGGATTAGTTGGAAAGATATTATCAGTTAGATCCTATCACTTTTGGATTCACTAAAATCCGGATTGGTTTGCACCCGGTACATTCAATTGAAGTTTGAAATCGAATTATCGAACTACCGCGCCATTTTCAATTCTATTTATAATTATATATAAATATTTATATTCTAACGACGACATATATAATATATACGTTCTAATCATATTCAAAATAAATGTCTCGTCGTTTTTTTATTTAAAATAATTCATTTTAAATAATCAACTTCGCTAAAATTGCCAAAATAAAAATTTTAAACTGGCCCAGATTTTCGGGTTGTTACACAGACCTAACCTCGTGTCTTAAGCAGGTTATGACTAACTTCTCACATTAGAACCTATTGTTTGCGGCCACTGGATGTGCCGGGCGGTTCCGGGCAGAATTACGCCGCAAACTCATTCTAACCTCGAGTTAGTCACGTTTATCTTTGCGGCCAATTAATTAATAATTTACCGTTTATGCGCACGCCCAATATATATGCCAATTCAGATTATATCAATAACATGATGATTATATCAACACAGCAGATAACAGATTTTAGCAGATAACAGATTTTATATGACTTAACGGATTTAACAGATTTAGCAACTTAGCAGATTTTGGCATATAACAGGTTAGGCATTTCAACTGACAAATTTAACAGATTAGGCATTTCAATCTAATTAGCAGTCTAGGCAATATAACAAAACTAGCAGTTTAGGCAACTTGGCAAATTAGCAGATTTAGCAAATTTAATATTTCTAAAGGTTCTATTTACATGCCTTGCCTAATCATAAATTGGCCTAAATTCATATGCCTACATAATTGTCATGATTCACAACATATCCTCCATGTTTGCATAAGCGCAGAATATGGACATAATTTGCCATATAACATATGTTCCAATTTTTGTTAAACTAGCATTTTACAGCAGATTCACATATAAATTATACCAAATATAACCATTAATTTCAATGCATGCCATATATCCAAAAATCCCTATTTATGTGTAATCACAATAATAGATATCCTAATTAATGTAAATCTTTACACGTAAGTTTCCATATCTTCTTCTTTTTAAGTCATGAATCATTATGCAAACTATACCCAACAATCTAAATCTTTAAATCATATCTTCTAAAAATCAGATCTTGACTTTTATATGCATTTTGTCCAAAGTCTCAAATCATATGTAATCTTACAGTGGTTCCTCTTCTTCTTTTATCACAAAATATGCATAGGTCTAAAACTAGTTTATAACATATGCTTATTTTTTCTAATTAATTACAGATCTAAATAACGTATGTTCATTTCTCTAATTAGTTACAGATCTAGATTACAACGTACACTATGCATACAACATATATAAATTATATGTTTACAGTCAAATTCATGCATCCAATCCCAAGTCATATGTCAATATATTTTATGCCTCAGATCTAAAGTCATATGTTCAATTCAGTCTCGTCAAATTTCGCATCATTCATTCCAAAATTTGCGTTCATACGTTAATCTCTTATGAGATTAGGCACAGGCTCGTGGTAGCCTGACTACAGAAACAGAAAGGAAGCAGAAAGGGATACAGAACAGTCATAGAAAAACAGATCTGACAGATATACAATCTCAGATTCAGATTTAAAAGCATATCAGAATTTTAATTAATGTTTATAGCAGAAAATAACTGTACTTGCCTTGATTGTATTAAAGAAAGAACTTTAGTTGTTATAGAATTGTTGCAGAAGCTTTTATCTCAAATTTGAATTTAGGATGATGTTGATTGGCTTCTAGTTTTGATTCTAGCAGAGTAGCGACGCCATTTTTATTTTTAATTAGAAGAAGAGAGCAATGGAGGCTAGAGAATTGTGTAAGAGACTTAGGTTTAGGTTAGGGATGTATTTATAGGAGGATAGGGTGATTTAGAGCCTTCAGATCAGTCCAGAAGTCATCAGAATCGCACAGCTCGAATACACATCATCCAGCCACTCAAAAGAAGACACGTCACCTCAGAACAGTCCAGAATTCGGTGCTGGATTTGTATGGGCGCACTTGGCAGGTGCGCCAGTGTATTTTTGTACTGGCGCACTTCACAAGTGCGCCAGTGTATTCTGGCCTGTTTCCGGTTTTTCTGCCTAACTTCGTTCGTCCATATCTTCTTCATACGGACTCCGATTTACGCAAATTCGGACTCTATTTCGCGTATTTTTCCGAGACGAACACAATGGCGCAACCCGTTTCCCTTATTTCTTCTCCTAAAAATTAATTATACCTTGATTTTTAACTCTTATGTTTACAGAAAATACGGGGTGTTACAATTTCATTTTCTTTGGTTAGGAAAAATCTCTATGGAAAACGTTTCCAAAACTCATTCCTTGGATTTAAACAGATGTTTAAATAAAACATCGCTATGCCAATTCACCATTACCTTCATTAACTATATTCACTTAACCAACCTTCACTAACAAACCTTACCATTTCTTAGTTAAGAAGGATGTCAATCAAGTTGGGGTATAATTACCTCTCAGTCCTTAACTGAACAACGTTTTAACTTCGAAATAGTTAAAATTTATCTTTTAAATCTTTAACAAAACTTCCTTACGTAACTCTCTTTCGGATAAATCTTTATTTGATAACTATTTCCTTCGAATAAACTGCATTCGATAATCTCTCTTCGAATAGCCATATTTGATTAACTCTATTCAATTAACACTATTTGATTAACTCTTATCGATTTACTCTTATCAGTTAGCTCTATTTGATTAACTCAATTTCATTAACTCTATTCGGTTTACCCTACTGGATTAACTCTATTCAATTAACTCTAACTAATTTTCTCTTATCAATTAACTCCTTTCGAATAAACTATATTCGATTAACTCCTTTCGAATAACTAATATTCGTTAACTCCTTTTAATTTTATTTGAATAAACTAACATTCAATAACTCCTTTCGAATAACAAATATTCGATAACTCTTTCGAATAACTAAATTCGATAACTCCTTTTAACTCTATTCGAATAAACTAACATTCGATAACTCCTTTCGAATAACAAATATTCAATAACCCTTTCGAATAACAAATATTCGATAACCCGTTCAAATAACTAACGATAACCCTTTCTAATAACTAATATTCGATAACCCTTTCGAATAACTAATATTCGATAACTCCTTTAACTCTATTCAAATAAACTATATTCGATCAACTCTAATTGAATAACTAATATTCGATTAACTCCTATTAACTCTATTTCTAATCAATTAATTCTATTTCTAATCGATTAACTCCAACTGGTTAACTCTTCGTCCATATTCAGTTTCAAATATCGATGTTGAAATCGATTCTTACTTCTCTATATAAGTCTTGACTGATATATTCTATTTATCCAATGATAAATATTTTACTTAATTTATAAAATATTATTTATAAATTATTCTTTCCAATTTATCTGTTAAAACAGATTTCTATTTAATTCCAATTTAAATAAATCCTTCCCATTTATCTGTTAAAAACAGATTTCCATATTCTATTCATTTTCCAAATATTTTCTTTTATAATCCTATTTATTTTCCAAAAAAATATTCCTTTCCAATTCTATTTGTAAACGTTTTACAAATATTTCCCTTTATATTTTATTTGTAAATGTTTTACAAATATTCCCTTTTCATATTTCTATTTATTTAACAAATAAATATTTTCCTTTCTATTTGTTTCACAAATATTTTCCTTTATAACTCTTGTTTATTTCCCAAATAAATAATCCCTTTGTACTTCTATTTATTATACCAATAAATATTCCTCTTTATAAAATCCTTTTATTTTATAAATAATTCCCTTTTTATCTTTTCTAATTCATTTTATAAGCTAATATCCTTTTTATAAAATCCTTTGATTTTATAAATAAATTTCCTTTTATTCTTATCATATTTATTATCCATGAACATATCCTTTTCAAAACCCTTTCGATTTTATGAATGTTTTCTTTTATAAAATCTCTTTTTCCTTTTCTATATAAAATCCATTGATTTTATATAACTAATTTATTTTCAAAATATACTTTGAAAATCCCCTTTCTACATGCCAGTATTTCTTACGGTATTTAAAATACCAAATCACAATGATCGATATCATTTGAACACAAATCATCATCAACAGATTTTATATCACATCATATATTACAATATATGAAAACAGTAAAATAAATGTTGAGGAATCCAGTTGGGTTCCTCCAACCTGTTTCCCTGCATCACAGATGTTAAACAATATAATTAACATCGATTTCATTTCAATATGAAATATTCTGCTAAATAGAATCAACATTTGATTAACGATTTATATATATATATATATATATATATATATATATATATCATTATCTATAATTTCAACCAATACACAAGCAATTCAACCAAACAGTTAACACATAGAAATCAATAGATAATTATCAGTTCTAAGAATACGTTATAAAAATATAACTGTTCAGAGTTGGTGAGATTTACTCACATTTCGCATTAACCGTTAAATAACGATTTGTGTCTGTTGATTCAAACGGACAATTTATTTCGCTATAAATTGAAACGAGCTATGTTTCACTCCCAGTCAGTTCCATTTTATAGCCGTCGTCCATACGATCCCATCTTATCTTGTTTTGCGAAATTCTGATAATATATGACAGAGTTATAGGTTTTACACGTTAATATATATTTTAAATAAATAAAAAGAAAAACTTTGATTTTCAACAAGTGGCCCTTAACCTTTATTCACTGGCCCAACATCCAAATCAAAAGCCCACCCACGTGGACCTCTTCTTCCCCAACAGCGAACCCGTGCTCCAATATCCACAACCATTTGCCGCCACTTTCCTCCATCCTTCCTCCTTCCACACTTACTTAAAAATCAAATAAAAATCACCATAATTCCTCCCCTTTAAAATCTCATCACAACCGTACCCTTTACGTCCAGCTCGCACCCCCTATGGAAAACCCGATCTCGATGGTTTTCCGCCCCGTACAGTAAACCTCCGACCAAAATTAACATGCTTCCTTCCCAAAAATTCGCTAACTCCTCAATCCTCTACGCTGAATCCGAATCCGCCATTCATTCAACCTTCGATTGCCTGAAACCCCCCAAATCCCGAACCCTATTTCCGCTGATCATTTTTGAAGCAACGAAGGAGGATTTTGAACTCAGTAAAACATATATAGGAATGAAGAGGATGTTCTTCCGAACTCAGAAATATAGGTTTTGTGATTTATCAGTGAGTGTGTGATTTTTTAAAAAATCAATGAAGATCGAAATGTTATACTGGAGGAAGAAGAAAGTTACGGCAGAAATAATGTTTGAGTAATGAATGAAGTTTTTAGGTTTAGGAAAGTTAAAGACTATTTATAGGCAAATTATATATTTTTATATTCAATTACTTTATTCATTTTTAAGCAACCATAATTTGTATTTGTCTTTAAAATTTCGTGCGACGACATAAAATACCCAAAAATCATGGAAATTGACATGCAGCTAGAGTTTGACATTACGGTCCCAACGAAACCAGTTTCGTCGAATTCCGACTCTATTTGCTAACACATCATATTTTTAAAGGTCAATTTATCGACTATATTTCGCTTCAAATCCCGTACGGCCACACAGTGACTCTAAAAATCACGAAACTGGAAATCTAACAATAATTTAATATTGCGGATCCAACAAAATTAGTTTTGTCGAATCCCGACTTCGTTTGCAAAGTGGCTATTTTTAAAGCTCTAAATAACCTATTTAAATATATAAATATATTTAAAAACAATTAAATTTAATATTTAAAAATAAATATTATCATATATATTCACAACAGAATAACATACAGCTCTAGAATATTCCTATATGAATTTCTAACCTGATATTTCAAATCCCGATTAAATCGATATTCGATTTATAATGAAATTCGTTTTATATATCTTTATAAATTATAAAGAAATTCCACAGCAACTTTTCAAAAATTTTATTTGGACATAAATCAAAATCTACACAACGAAATTTCGATTTTCCTCTTCCACTAAAAAATATACTTCACCAGCTCCTAACATTTCTTCTTTCACAGAAATCCGATTTAAAACGGACCCTGTATACCCAGTTGAAGTTCAAATCACTAAATAGCGAACTACCGCGTCATTTCAAGCTCGATTTTAATTATAATATAATTATACGTTCAAACTATCGTTATTTAAATATATTCGTTATTCTAATTCAATTATAACTGAATTATATAATTTGAATTGCCCAGTTCACATTATATTGTCAATCCACTATTTTTGATTATTTTAGAAATTAAATATATTATTCAATTATTATATTAATTAAATATTCAAAGTTATTTGATTTAAACCATTTTAAATTACCAAACCATATTTCAAATAATTAAATAAATTAATTATTCCACCATAAAATACGGGACATTAAATTCTTCCCCCCTTAAAATAATTTCGTCCTCGAAATTGCTAAGGTAGAAATCAAACCTTATTAACTGGTTAGAACTTATTTGTTCACTTCTTAACTTCAATCTCAACTGAACTAATTTAATTTTAATCAAAATATTAATTAATCCATATCAACGAAAATTTTCAAAAATCCTGAAAATTTTCTAATACCTGAAATTTTCGAAAAATTTCGCCAGCACCTCCTTTGTTCTGGTCAATCGGTAAAACTACAACTCGGATCTTTGGGCCTTCTTCAACCCAAAAGAAAATCAAACAGCCAAGCGGCTTGCCAAATCTGCTCATAAATCTCATGCTTATACCAAACATAAACTTGTACCTTTTTATCGGGCATATTAAATTTATCACTTCCATCTGCTATTAATTCAGCATATACCAATGTTATCTCAACCAAACTCCAATCAATTCATTCCCAAATCAAATCATTCTATTATACCAAAGTCGAATTTCATTTCAATAATGAGTTTCATTCCGATTTCGAACTCTTAACTCCACTAATCTGGTTCCATTTCAAATTCTGATCACATAAATCCAAATTTTTCAATAACATTCTACAATTCATCTTCAATTTGCTTTTGCACATTTCAGTTCAATTTCCACCTAATCGGCTTTAATTCAATTCCAATTTATTTCCACAAAATTTAAATTAAATTTGTTTTTATTTCAACAATCTCTTCTTGGTAGTTTTAAACTACTTCGCTTTTCTCAAAAATCAAACAATCCTTTTCGAAATTCAAACAACTTGTTTTTCTCAAAACAATTCAAAAACAATTTCTTTGGTAGTAATCCGTCCCTTACAACTCGAAAATGAATATTAATGATGCTGCAGTCATTATCAAAATTATTTTCCAGCGATCGAAGTGAGTTCAATACTATGTCACTTTCAAAACCATATCTAAACACTTCCATTTTGAAATTCATTTCAAAATACCATTTACAACGCTTTAATACAATTTAAAATCTCCCAGGATTTTAAAATTCTCATATATTCAATTTGAATTTATTTACAAACACCTTTCCAATTTCTTGGGTTTTAATTTCAATTCTGATTCTAAACTCAGATATACTTCATCTTATTTCATATATTATATTCATATGAATTCTGATTGGTTATTTACATAAACCATTCTAATTATAATCTTATTCGATTATAATAACAACCAATATATCCAACATATATATTATAATTCCAATATATATATTTTCTCTATATCAAAATATACTTTGGGTAAATTATTTTCATTTACCCTCTTTTCAAAACATACCGTGTCGACCCATCGTATACGAGTGTTTATAAACTCCTACCGATATAGTGGATCAAACTGATCGACCTGAACTCATAAAAAACTCAACCAATAAATCTCCACAATATAAAACAATTTTTATATTTAATAACAAATACGTTCACTCGTATATATACACTCAACTCAATCTAGGGTATTGCTAGCCCCATCTCTACTGAGTCATGCCATAGAGACAAGGTAATACTTATACTTCAGCTCGATACCACAGTAATGACCCAGGGTTTTTGCGATCTAGAGTACTCGACATAAACTCAATGTCGACTACTCAAGCATCGAAAATACCGGATAGTCCATGAAAGAAATTAGAGGGTGAGAATAGATAAGATAGAAACTTAGAAAAGAAGAAGAACAACAACAACATCAGAGTAACATGAATCTCTCAATGGAACGAATAACATATAATATATATAACATAACTTTGAAATACACATATGTACTTGAATATACATATCATTTCCGAAGTACAACACTTACAACACAACGGAAAATAACTATAGCTATATCATTTCTGAAGCCTCCTGCTCTAGCTCTTCAGGTATCTGTAAATACCGACTACTTGACTGCCCATACAAAATTGGGCACCCAAGAGTTTAGGGAAAATAAAACAAAATAAACTCTGGGTCAGTCATGTGACTGGTGTGAGTAAACTCATATCATTTGTTTAACTTTAAAAATCCTTTAAAAAGAAAGAATAATCGTAAGACCGATCCATACATAAACACGGATGGTTTTTACCTTACGATAACCCAAATCATTCTTAATATCAAGTCTCTTCTGATATTACAATAATGTTTAAATACAAATACTTAGCAATCTAGTAGAAACGCTTACATCTAACGTTCCACATATATAATATACAATCAAAACCGCGGGCTCTTATTTGGGGATTGGATTCCAATTATGACAAGGTATAGATCCATCTTCCGCACAGTGTACTCTAGAAGCGATACACTGGAGTTCAACAAGAACATCTTGTAACTCGGCCACACATGATCGACCACTCATTTCGCTTGAGTGTATCGAATATATTGTCACCTTATAGTTGGTAAACCAACATAACCATTCCCGGGAGATACAGAATTAAAAGAAGTAACAAATATGAATATTCTCTAGATGGTGACAATATAACCCTAATTGGTTGTGAACCACTTAGCCATGCTGCCTGCCCCATTTCAATCATTTCCAAGTTGATGAGGCTGGAGGTCATAACGTATCTTTCAACAGATTACTCATTCATTCACTTTGAATGCCACATCGTCATAACCGTCAAATCACAAATTGATTTCCCCAAAAATACCATGGGTATAAGCTAAGAGAAACAAATTCCTCTGCCACCAACATAAATACGTTTGAAACGATCAACTTACATGATCTACCAGATATACTCTGTCAAACATTCGTCCATTCAAGTTGTCCTAGGACTGGACAAACCGAAGGCATAATTCCGTACATCCATCCTAGGCAATCTCTACCTAGGACTTATACAACAGCCCTTGCACTTTACTCCGTCTTCAATTTGTCTTTGATCTATTAGATTCGAAACGCTAACGTCCACACGGAGTGGTTCTTTGGATAAGAATCCAACTGGTCTCTCCGTATTGACAACGGAAAAATGGTCAAAAACTTCGATTGTCGGTGAGTTGACTATCAAAGAAAACCACGTGTGCAAACAACGATATTATATCCAGATGGAAATTATATCGAATAATCATCATTCATTATTTATCTCTTAAATTAATTTATCTTTAGTTTATTCATTCTCCATTTCCTGTTTCTGTGTATATACAGAAATTCTTATTTTCTTAATTTTGAAAATATACGTTATTAATCATTGGATAACATTTCCATCTCCTTTCCATGTATCACTGTTATTCCAGTATTCTTTACCATCCAACATTTCATTTTCTATGATTAGAAAATATATCTGATTATATTTGGAAAATGTTTCCAAAACTCATTCCTTGGATTTAAACAGATGTTTAAATAAAACATCGATATTCCAATTCACCATTACCTTCATTAATTATATTCACTTAACCAACCTTCACTATCAAACCTTACCATTCCTTAGTTAAGAAGGAAGTCAATCAAGTTGGGGTATAATTACCTCTCAGACCTTAACTGAACAACGTTTTAACTTCGAAATAGTTAAAGTTTATCTTTTAAATCTTTAACAAAACTTACTTACGTAACTCTCTTTCAGATAAATCTTTATTTGATAACTCTTTCCTTCGAATAAACAATATTCGATAATCTCTCTTCAAATAGCCATATTCGATTAACTCTATTCAATTAACACTATTTGATTAACTCTAATCGATTTACTCTTATCAGTTAGCTCTATTTGATTAACTCCATTTCATTAACTCTATTAAATTTACCCTACTGGATTAACTCTATTCAATTAACTCCTTTCGAATAAACTATATTTGATTAACTCCTTTCGAATAAATAATATTCGATAACTCCTTTTAATCCTATTCGAATAAACTAACATTCGATAACTCCTTTCGAATAACAAATATTCGATAACTCTTTCGAATAACTAAATTCGATAACTCCTTTTAACTCTATTCGAATAAACTAACATTCGATAACTCCTTTCAAATTAAAAATATTCGACAACCCTTTCGAATGACTAACATTCGATAACCCTTTCGAATAACTAACATTCGATAACCCTTTCGAATAACTAACATTCGATAACCCTTTCGAATAACTAATATTCGATAACCCTTTCGAATAACTAATATTCGATAACTCCTTTAACTCTATTCGAATAAACTATATTCGATCAGCTCTAATTGAATAACTATACTCGACTAACTCCTTTTAACTCTATTTCTAATCAATTAATTCTAATTCTAATCGATTAACTCTATCTGGTTAACTCTTCGTCCATATTCAGTTTCAAATATCGATGTTGAAATCGATTCTTACTTCTCTATATAAGTCCTGACTGATATATTCTATTTATCCAATGATAAATATTTTACTTAATTTAAAAAAATATTATTTATAAATTATTCTTTCCAGTTTATCTGTTAAAACAGATTTCTATTTAGTTCCACTTTAAATAAATCCTTCCCATTTATCTGTTAAAAACAGATTTCCATATTCTATTCATCTTCCAAATATTTTCTTTTAGGATTAATTGACAAGAATAATCCAAAGTTTGACTTGTCTTCCCATATTAATCCAAAGTTTGAATTATTTTTAAATAATCCTAAGTTTAGGGGGCCCCTTCCGATACTGATCCCAACGACTTATTAACTTGTTGTAACCGGTTATCAAACTTAAATTTGTCTTCCCCAAATGATTTTTCTGGGGTGGAAAACTAGTTTTGAGAAGACGATTTTAAGTTTGATAACTGGCTACATCAAGTTAATAAGTCATCGGGATCAGTATGGGAAGGGACCCCCCAAACTTGAGATTAATTAAAAATAATCCAAACTTCGGATTAATATGGGAAGACACGTCAAACTTCAGATTATTCCTATCAATTTATCCCTTCTTTTATAATCCTATTTATTTTCCAAATAAATATTCCTTTCCAATTCTATTTGTAAATATTTTACTAATATTTCCCTTTCTATGTTATTTGTAAATGTTTTACAAATATTCCCTTTTCATCTTTCAATTTATTTAACAAATAAATATTTTCCTTTCTATTTGTTTCACAAATATTTTTCTTTATAACTCTTATTTATTTCCCAAATAAATGATCCCTTTATACTTCTATTTATTATCCTAATAAATATTCCTCTTTATAAAATCCTTTTATTTTATAAATAATTCCCTTTTTATCTTTTCTAATTGATTTCATAAGCAAATATCCTTTTTATAAAATCCTTTGATTTAATAAATAAATTTCCTTTTATCCTTATCATATTTATTATCAATGAATATTTCCTTTTCAAAACCCTTTCGATTTTACGAATGTTTTCTTTTATAAAATCCCTTTTTCCTTTTCTATATAAAATCCATTGATTTTATATAACTAATTTATTTTAAAAATATACTTTGAAAATCCCCTTTCTACATGCCAGTATTTCTTACGGTATTTAAAATACCAAATCACAATGATCGATATCATTTAAACACACGTCATCATCAACAGATTTTATATCACATCATATATTACAATATATTAAAACAGTAAAATAAATGTTGAGGAATCCAATTGGATTCCTCCAACCTGTTTCCGTGCATCACAGATGTTAAACAATATAATTAACATCGATTTCATTTCAATATGAAATATTCTGCTAAACAGAATCAACATTTGATCAACGATTTATATATATATCGTTATCTATAATTTCAACCAATACACAAGCAATTCAACCAAACAGTTAACACACAGAAATCAACAGATAATTATCAGTTCTAAGGATACGTTATAAAAAGGTAACTGTCCAGAGTTAGTGAGTTTTACTCACATTTCGCGTCAACTGTTTAATAACGATTTGCGTCTGTTGATTCAGACGGACAATTTATTTCACTATAAATTGTAACGAGCTCTGTTTCACTCCCAGTCAGTTCCATTCTGTAGTCGTCGTCCATACGATCCCATCGGATCTTATTTCGCGAAATTCCGATAAAATAAGACAAAGTTATAGGTTTTACAAGTTAATATATATTTTAAATAAATAAAAGGAAGAACTTGGATTTTCAACAAGTGGGCCTTAACCTTTATTCACTGGCCCAACATCCAAATCAAAAGCCCACCCACGTGGACCTCTTCTTCCCCAGTAGTGAACCCATGCTCCAATTTCCACCACCATTTGCCGCCACTTTCCTCCATCCTTCCTCCTTCCACACTTACATAAAAATCAAATAAAAATCACCATAATTCCTCCCTTTAAAATCTCATTGCAACCATACCCTTTACGTCCAGCTCGCACCCCCTATGAAAAAACCGATCTCGATGGTTTTCCGCCTCGTACAGTAAACCTCCGACCAAAATTAACATTCTTCCTTCCCAAAAATTTGGTAACTCCTCTATCCTCTACATTGAATCCAAATCTGCCATTCGTTCAACCTCCGATTGCCTGAAACCCCTCAAATCCCAAACCCTAGTTCCGCTGATCATTTTTGAAGTGGCGAACGAGGATTTCGAACTCAGTAAAACATATATAGGAATGAAGGGGATGTTCTTCCGAACTCAGAAATATAGGTTTTGTGATTTATCGGTGAGTGTGTGTTTTTTTAAAAAATCAATGAAGATCGAAATGTCTTACTGGAGGAAGAAGAAAGTTACGGCGGAAATAATGTTTGACTAATGAATGAAGTTTTTAGGTTTAGGAAAGTTAAAGACTATTTATAGGCAAATTATATATTTTTATATTCAATTACTTTATTCATTTTTAAGCAACCGTTATTTGTATTCATCTTTAAAAATTCGTACGACCACATAAAATACCCAAAAATCATGGAAATTGACATGCAGCTAGAATTTGACATTATGGTCCCAACGAAACTGGTTTCGTCGAATTTCGACTCTGTTTGCTCACACAGCGTATTTTTAAAGGTTTATTTATCAACTGTATTTCGCATTATAATCCCGTACGGCCACACAGTGACTCTAAAAATCACGAAACTGGAAATCTAACAATAATTTAATATTGCGGATCCAACATAATTAGTTTTGTCGAATTCCGACTTCGTTTGCAAAAGTGGCTATTTTTAAAGCTCTAAATAACCTATTTAAATATATAAATTTATTTAAAAACAATTAAATTTAATATTTAAAAATAAATATTATCGTATATATTCACAACTGAATATCATACAGCTTTAGAATATTCCTATATGAATTTCTAACCTGATATTTCAAATCCCGATTAAATCGATATTCGATTTATAATGAAATTCCTTTTATATATCGTTATAAATTATAAAGGAATTCCACAGCGACTTTTCAAAAATTTGATTTGGACATAAATCAAAATCTACACGATGAAATCTCGATTTTCCTCTTCCACTAGAAAAATATACTTCACCAGCTCCTAACGTTTCTTGTTTCACAGAAATCCGATTTAAAACAGGCTATGTATATCAATTGACGTTCAAATCGCCAAATAGCGAACTGCCACGCCATTTCAAGCTCGATTTTAATTATAACATAATTATACGTTCAAACTGTCGTTATTTAAATATATTTGTTATTCTAATTCAATTATAACTGAATTATATAATTTGAATTACCCAGTTTACATTATACTGTCAATCCACTATTTCTAATTATTTCAGAAATTAAATATATTATTTAATTATTATATTAATTAAATATTCAAAGTTATTTTATTTAAACCATTTTAAATTACCAAACCATATTTTAAATAATTAAATAAATTAATTATTCCACCATAAAATACAGGACATTACAGATTTGTTCGTTGTTTGTTGTATACAACGAAGGTGGAAATGACTCAAGGACGTATTGAGTTCATGAGAAAGAACGACTCAATGATGTATTGAGCTCGCGTGAAGTAATGGTTTCTCTTAGGTGTTCTGAGCTTATGGATATTCGCAGGTGAAGATTACTAGAGATGTGAAGGCCGAGGAATTATCCTGTCGTAGGTTCTAGCGGGCCCAAAATAGGGGTATAATAGGGGCACCTAAAAGACCGGATTTAGGCCGAGTGCCCTGGGTATCGTTGAAAAGGCCTAGGTACGTATCGATGCAAATATGTACGGGGTTTTGCGAGGATCGGGGTTACCATTAGCCCTTGACGGATGACAGTATGGGCCAGTCATACGACTACGATGGTTTCAAAGCAGGATTGGCGGTGATAGCCAAAGTCAGTCATGAATGATTGGTTGTTCTATTTGTACCATCTCACGTGGATTATCCAAAGTCGAGGGAGATATACCTTGAGAGCTTAACTGATATTGGTTTAGGCCTTTGAGGAGAGTGCCTGGGGGATGTTAAACTCGATTAGGATTGTCTACATGAGACCTAAGTAATCTGGATGCTATGAATGTTATCGATGATTGTTCTGATTTCCACGGATGAATTGTTGTTACCTTGGATGTTATGGATTGTGAAGGCTATCGCTGTCCGATGTCGGGACGATGGATGTTGTGTTTTTCTCTGGTGCTTGGTAGAATGGTTTGTTTGTCTACCTATTCTCATATACGTTATTGATGAAGTTGGTTAGTTGTTTTATTGCTCACTAATATTGTTGTCTGACTCAAGGTTTTATGTTTCCCTCTTATTACCTTAGGTTGTTCATCTGGTTGTGGATGGGAAGACTGAGTATCAGGTGACAGGTGATAGCTTAGTAAGGACGATGTAGCAGTTCGGAGGCGAGCAGGAGGCTAGTGTACTATCTCTCTTACTATGTAGTATTTGGATTTCGGCTATTTGTTATTCTACTATGAGCATTGTAGTGAGGAAAATTTATACAGACTTGTGTAGAAATCCTAGTGTAAGGATATACTTTCTTGTTGTTTAGAAAATTTGAGATTTCTGCTCAAATATGCTCCCCTAATATTACCTATTGTATATGTTCTAATATATTTTATCTTTGCGCTGTGAGTTATACGACAGGTTCTGATGTTGTTTACCTACTCTGATGATCGTCCATAGCAGCCTGGCACACCTTTCAGCGCATTATTCCTCTTGTTTAGTGCGGGGGTTGTGGGCGGTCGTCACAAAAGGAATCCTGAGTATTCCAGAATAAAGAAAAGAAAATTGAACTAACCTGTAAATTAATAGAAGCCGTTAAGATTATTGAAAACGTATCAAAATGAAATCATGATATAAATGTGGTTTGATCGAAGATATTAAGTTTCATTTCACTGTAATATATGTTGATACTATAAATGTGCAAAGGCCTTTCAATGAGTACCCGGAAAATCCGAAATCCGTCTGCATCCGCATGCGAAAAGCGGATAAATATCCGATATCCGGGAAAATGTATGCGGATATAGGCACATCCGCATCCAAAAATTATCCATCTGTTTCTTTCATGATTATAGCTTAAAATGTGTGCATCTTATCATAATTTGATATACTAATTTTTTATTCTGTAAAGTTGAAAGTCTACTAAACACATGCTAATTGCCCAAAATTATATATTATCAACATATCTATTTAATTTTAGCACTTTAATAATCAATTAGGTTGAAAAAGCTTAATATTAGGCTAGAAAAAATCACTTATGTTCATTGATTTATCGATCTTTGGCGGAGCAGATAATTATCCGATATTCGTCCGTATCCATGAATGCGGATATCCGAAAATGATTTCGGATGCGGACGCAGATATGACACTATCCGCATCTGAAAGTATCCGTTGACAGTCTTTGCAATGGTATAAATGTGCAGGTTTATAGAATCATTAGTACGTGGAGATTACCCCAAGAGTATGAAGCAGGCTGCTAGAAATAAAACACCAAAATTTGCTGGAAATAAATTTGATGTTTATTTCTTGGGCAGTCAATGAAAGGTTTTCCAAACGTGGCTAACATGGGCAAACCATCTTGTGTATTCAAATGAAATTTAGCAACAACAAATAAAATTTCTAAACCTGAGATTACCCCAAGAGTATGAAGTAGGCATGGCACCGGAGCCCCTCCCGAGAGTCCAAAATTGATATTGCAATGAAAAAGACGCATCCATGAAGGCATTTAATGGGAAGAAAGGCGACCGAAACCTTTCTGCCGGAACTGGAGTTCACAAGAACAACCAAAACCTTGTTTCCGCATTCAAGGTCTTCTGCTGAGCCCACAACAGAAGGGGTTCAAAAACCGGCAATGTGGTCTAGGAAGCCAGAGAAAGCTAGAGTAAGCTAGAGACAGCTAGAGGAAGCTAACGAAAGGTTGTTGCCGAAAGGTTGATGACGAAAGGGGTAAAGCCAGAAAAAGACAAAAAACGACAGCAGAAGACCGTAGGGAGCAGGGGAAAGGAAGAAAAACACTAAACAATGAAAGCCAAAGGCGGGAACAAAAAGATGGCACCAAATAAAAGTGGCGGGAAAAAGAAGCAGCTAAAAGGGACCCAAGACCTCTATAAATAGACCCGAAGGATCACATTAGAGGGGCTTTTTCCTGATCTCTACAATCTTCCTCTCATTTTTCTAGGGGCTTTTTCCTGATCTCTACAATCTTCCTCTCATTTTTCTTGGAGAACTAACCCTAAAAATATAAATCAATGTGGAGATTTCTTACGTAAGCTCCTCCACGAATAAAATCATCAAAGTTCTTAAAGTGGACATAGGTTCTATCTGAATCGAACCACTATAAATTGTGTGTTCTTACTTTTTCCTCATGCTATTCTACCTTTCAGTATATTTTTGTGTATTTTGCTATACGGTTGGATCATCAGAATATTCCTACCTAAGTCGTTAGGTTCTCAGCAATCTGACGCTTAAGCCGTCGGGTTCTTGCCGACCTGAGGCTTTCCTCACGATATAAGCCTTACCGTACCTACCACTCCCCAACTCCTAAACCGTCGATTAGCATGATTATCTTCCTCAAGCTTCCTACCTTGCACCGAACCTAGATGAACATTCCGAAAGCTGTTCAGCTTCCTCACATGTGTCGTGCTTAGGAAACCCTTATTCCTAGGTAACTGTTGGCTCTCGAGTGGCAAAAGCATGATACCCACCCCTTGAGGGAAGAGTGACTAATCTCCACGCTTAAGACCTTGATATCTACGAAGGGTGAACTTACTCAAGCTTGTAGGAGCTTAACAATCCTACTTTTCCCTTAGGACCATCTCCATAGACCTACCTCCAGTGTTGACGAAATATATCGTCAACATTTTGGCACTTGAAGGAGGGCTTGAACCTCCATTCCCTTTTTTTCTACCTTTAAACTTTTGGATAGTATTGCCACACTTCTAACTATGTTGTTCCGTCCCGGTTTGGACTAAGCTTTGAGGAAGCAAGATTATAGAAGAAATCTCAACCAGGAGCTTCCAAATACCAAGGTACTCTGAAAATCAATTAAAGATGATTCAATTGGAGAAAAGTGGTAAAGAAGGGACCAACACGTCGTCCATTCCATAAAACAACATCAAAAAAGCCAAACTAGAAACTGGAGTATCTTCAACTTTAACGAAAGATGAGTTGGAAATATTATACTTGGCTATGCAAATTGATACCACTAGGGTATTTATTGAAGCAGACTTGGTCCGAAAAACCTCTGAAGCAGAACCCTATGAAGCGGAATCAAGGATCATAGCACCTCATGAACTTTATAATCAAACCAAGTCTTCGTCAAATCTACGTTATAGCCCAATCTCTTGGAGAAACAAGCAAGCATTGAAGACGGCGGTTAGTTTAGAATAAAACGAAAGTCTGACATGGATAGAAGATAGAAAGTTGCAAGGAATCCCCTTCTCCAAAGAGATAATGATGGCGAAGGTCCCGTTTGAAATGCAAGAAACAAACTCGCGTATAATGGGACTACAGACCCTGAGGAATACCTATCCCTTTTTGAGAATTACATGGAAAAATATAATGCTTCTGAAGCCCTTCGATGTAAGGTCTTCATGACAACACTTTATGGAAGAGCTCTTAAATGGTGCAAACATTATCATGGCCCTCACATCATATCTTGAAAGCAATTGTCTACCATATTTAGCACACAATTCCATATGCAAAAGGATTTGACAACTAGTATTTACGATTTAGCTAAAATCAAACAAAGACCAAAGGAGTCACTTAATTGCTACCTAAAGAGGTTTCACAATGATTCACTCAAAGTGAAAAGGGCAAAGGATAGAGAGAAGCTAAGAGTTGTACGGTCGGGGCTTCTTGTACCATCACCCTTTTGGAAGGAGCTTATCTTAAACGAATGTGAAAGCTTGAATGATTTATATTCCGGAGCTAATAAATTAATTCTTATGTAAGAAATATTTAACGCAAGGAAAATCTTGAAGCAAGAACAAGAGCAAGGGCCTGGCTCCAATCCCCTTGCGGAAGGTTCTACAAAATTGAACAGAAGGAAAGACTATTGCTCTTATCATAAGACAGAAGGACACAAAACCAAACTTTGTTGGAGTTTGATAAAGATACATCAAGCAAAAAAGAAAAGAAAGCTCATTTGAGAAATTCAAAGTAAAATCAATGGAAAAGCCGGTCAGAGACAACGCAATATGGAAATAGGAACTTAACAATAAACCTCTTATCTCAAATGATTAATTTTATTATTTGTTTAGCTTTATCATTTTTCCTATAGTCAAACAAATATTAATGTAAGTTCGAGAGCTATTACAGGACAAAACCAAACCGTGTTCAGGCTCTTGTATATAACAAAAGCTCAAGTGGAGCACTTTTTTTATGTCTCATCCCATGAGAGGGAATGGAAGGTCAAATGGAACCACTTAAAGAAACAAAATGCACGAATGAATACACAACCAAGTTATCAATAAAAGACATGCTTCAGTGGAGGCTATTCATACAAATATGCAGCAAGGGAATGATTAAACGATCATCACATCTCGGATCAAATAAGATTCTTCTAAATCTTATCTCCCTTCTTTCATAATTTCATGAATTTGTCAAACATGTTATATTGACATACTTAAATGCTTCTATGAAAGGTGTGGAACCTACCCTTGATAAATGACATCAAAAAAGCTTCCGGAGGGAGAAGCTACATCAACAAAGCTTCCGAATTGAGAAGCTACATCAACAAAGCTTCCGGATGGAGAAGCTACATCAACAAAGCTTCCGAATGAAGAAGCTACATCAACAAAGCTTCCAAATAGAGAAGCTACATCAACAAAGCTTCCAAATGGAGAAGCTACATCAACAAAACTTCCAGACAGAGAAGCAACAACAAACACTACTCCCAGAAGAGGAGCGTCAAACAAAGCCTCTAGAAGAGGAGCAACAAATAAAGCTTCCAAGAAGAGAAGCCATAATGTTACATCTCCATCTTATGGAGTCGCCTCCTAAGTGGGCCTAAAAAACAAAGTTACATCTCCACCTTGTGGAGTCGCCTCCTAAGTGAGGCTAACACCCCCTACAAATTATAATACCCCTAAGTGGGGCTAGTAATTCCCACATCTTCCCATATAAAGGGACCAGTGTCACTCTCTTAAAGAGCATTCATTCATTTGCATATCCTATGGGTTAGGAATAAGACTAGACGTTAGATACCCAATGGCTATAAAGCTAGGAGGAACGTTCACCGAAAGACTAACTAATTCAGGATAAGATTAATTTATTACGAAAGCAGTCCTTTATATATACACACCCGAAGATTACTTCTTGGAAATTTAAGACTCTTTCTTCCAAATGTTCTCTGAGTGAACCTCTGAGAAACACACACCTAATCAATGGTTGCTTGATCACTTTCAATAATATTTGGATAGGTTGACATTATACACATGTATGGTCTTTGGATGGTTTATGATGCTTTCATTGGATGATCCTTAATTAACCTTATATGTTACTTCTGTGCCTTTATTAGGGCATCTTATTCGGTTATGACATTCTTTAGTAACTCTCAGTTAAAGATATGGTTCTTCGATATGCATTTCTGATTTGGATTCACAAAAGCGTGAGTCTTGGGGCTTTCTGTAGAATTTCTGATTTAAATTCACCTAAGCATGAGTCTTAGGTCTTTCTGTATAATTTCTGATTTAAAGTTACACAAGTGTGAGTCTTGGGGCTTCCCATATGATTTTTTGATTTATGCTTACCCAAGTATGAGTCTTGGGGTTTCCATGCGATTTCTGGTTTCTACTTACCAGAGTATAAATTTCGAGGTTTTTGTAACAATTTCTGATTTCCATTTATCCGAGCATAAGTCTCAGGATTTCTGATTTTCTTGTTACCCAAGCATCAGTCTTGGGGTTTTAACTAATTTCAAATAGGAATTTATAATATTTGATTTTCTATTTTTGGGTTATTCATTTCCCTATCACGTTCACGTTTTCGAATTCCTGTTGCATAAACTCATGTTTAAGCCTTAAACTTTCATTCCTAAGTATTTAATTATTTCCATAAAGGGTGCTGATTTCTTTCTACCATATTCACACATGGATTTCGAATATATTGATATTATTTCTAGATAAAAGTCCTTAATGTGGAACAAAGCCAGGTACTGTGGACCTCCCATCCGAAGCTTTCCAACAAGGATCATGATCTCTCAACACTCCATGCAGGGAGTTTTCTAAACCAATAAGCACATTTACCCCTAGTATTCGCTACCATGGTTAAAATTATGTTGAGCGCATTCTCAACACTTCGTACGGTCATGTCATATTACACTTGCTAACGCAATGTGCTTGACAGTCACGGATATCCTATTGCAAACACCCAAATGAGAAACTTTAAATTTCACATTTCACATTTCTAATGATGAATTCTTGAGAGCTTAATGTTTGGATAACGATACTGAGTTCTTCATTTCGACACTTCTAAGAGAATGCCGAACTTTAAATCATAAGATACCACATGAATGCATAGCATCTCTCGAGCACTAGGGTTCATAACTCGCAAGTAAGTCGTACAAGAATCCTAAGAGTTTGTCCTAAACAACAAAAGCTTATTCATACTAGGGGCTAACTGTTAACACCAAACTTCGTACCAATCAAATATGAAGAAGCAGAAGCTTTAAAGGCGAAAGTGAAAAGGGGGTTTCGAACAGTGAAACCAGGTTCGTGGAGAAAAGACCAAATCCAAGGAGTCACCGGAAGCAAAAGTCCGAGGGCTAGCAATAAAACCACAGGAAAAAAGGGAAAAGCTGAAAGAAGACACAGATAGCCAAGAAGAATCAGAATGCGATAATACCAAATCAATACCGACAGACTAGAGATAGAAAGTAGTATTTAAGATTCCAAAAGGTCATGACAAGGGAAAGGTCAAGGTCAATACGAAAAGGAAGATACCGAGAGGGTAATGCCGACACTGAATGGGATGAATAATAACAATTTTGGAAGCATACACCTGGTGCCGAAAGAATATAATCCAAGACGTAAGCAGAAGAAGGAAAGAACATACCTATACCTACTTGACACCAACACCAACATCAAGAAGCATCTTCAACAGCATCGGAAGGTATTCTGGAAGCCAACCTTCATAACTAAAGACGAACACATATGCCAGAAGCCAGAACTGGCTCCATTTACCGCGATCAAAGACTTCATAATCCACTACTTGAGCAGAGAGGTATGGAGACGAATCGAGACCAGAGGTCCCGAAACCGAAAGCCATCAAGGCCAAAAATAACTTTCGAGACCAAACTACTGGAAGGCATGGCACCAGAGCCACTCCCGAGAGTCCAAAATTGATATTGCAATGACAAAGACGCATCCATGAAGACATTTAATGGGAAGAAAGGCGGCCGAAACCTTTCTGCCGGAACTGGAGTTCACAAGAACAACTGAAACCTTGTTTCCGCATTCAAGGTCTTCTGCTGAGCCCACAACAGAAAGGGTTCATAAACCGGCAACGTGGTCTAGGAAGGCAGAGAAAGCTAGAGACAGCTAGAG
This sequence comes from Allium sativum, assembly GCA_030737875.1. Classification (NCBI taxonomy): domain Eukaryota; kingdom Viridiplantae; phylum Streptophyta; class Magnoliopsida; order Asparagales; family Amaryllidaceae; genus Allium; species Allium sativum. Next base: position 11,126,283 of record CM060912.1, read on the forward strand.
GAAGCTAACGAAAGTTTGTTGCCGAAAGGTTGATGATGAAAGGGGTAAAGCCAGAAAAAGACAAAAAAGACAGCAGAAGACCGTATGGAGCAGGAGAAAGGAAGAAAAACACTAAACAATGAAAGTCAAAGGCGGGAACAAAAAGATGGCATCAAAAAAAAGTGGCGGGAAAAAGAAGCAGCTAAAGGGGACCCAAGACCTCTATAAATAGGACCCGAAGGATCACATTAGAGGGGCTTTTTCCTGATCTCTACAATCTTCCTCTCATTTTTCTAGGGGCTTTTTCCTGATCTCTACAATCTTCCTTTCATTTTTCTAGGAGAACCAACCCTAAAAATATAAAATCAATTTGGGGATTTCTTATGTAAGCTCCTCCATAGGTTCAATCCGAACCAAACCACTATAAATCGTGTGCTCTTACCTTTTCCGCATGTTATGCTACCTTTCAGTATATTTTTGTGTGTATTTTGCTATACAGTTGGATCATTAGAATATTCCTGCCCAAGTCGTCAGGTTCTCAGCAATCTGACGCTTAAGCCGTCGGGTTCTTGGCAACCTGAGGCTTTCCTTACGATATAAGCCTTACCATACCTACCTCTCCCCAACTCCTAAACCATCGATTACCAAGATTATCTTCCTCAAGCTTCCTACCTTGCACCGAACCTAGATGAACCTTCCGAAAGCTATTCAACTTTCTCACATGTGTCGTGCTTAGGAAACCCTTATCCCAAGGTAACTATTGGCTCTCGAGTGGCAAAAGCATGATACCCACCCCTTGAGGGAAGAGTGAGTAATCTCGAGGCTTAAGGCCTTGATATCTAGGAAAGGGTGAACTAACTCAAGCTTGTAGGAGCTGAACAATCCCATTTTTCCCTTAGGACCATCCCCCTGAACCTATCTCCGGTGTTGACGAAAAATATCGTCAACAATATCTCAACATGATAAAATGATGAATCAGCATTAGCGTGGCAGAAATAGGGTGTGTGTGTATATATATATATATATATATATATATATATATATATCAATACTATGTTTTGAAATGGTATTTTTATATAAGTTATGAAATGTGAGCCAAATCGCTAAAAAAGACGTGTCCATAATTTATAACATTTTGAATTTTTCGCATCACACTAATCTCCTCCTTTTTTATGTTTACTTTAAACTTGGATGGGTGTTTCTTCGAATTTAGAGTAGAAAATTCTCAATCCAAACGTTCTTGATGGGATAAAACAAATATTCATGGATCTTCCTATTTTTTATATCTAGTGTGCAGGACCAGTTCTTAATCGAATACTACAATATTATCATGTATAATTGAATTTTCATAAGATTTGCGCAATGTAAACATACAAAGAGCAGCTATGTATATATAATTTATCGTTGTATGTTACTGTTATTGTAAGTTTAGTCCAAAGTTGTGCTAATGATGATTTAAATTCAATTTAAAGCGATAATTTATCATTGTGTGTTACCTTTTTTGTTTAAAAAATAATGAAAAAGATAGGCTAGATTATGAACCATCCAATAATAAACGAGTGAAGAATCAGGAATATGTACAAATGAAACTGAAAACAAACTACTTTCTACCAAATAAATATATGTAAATACATACACCGGTTTCTTTTTCAAGGCACATATGCAAGAAATTTGATGTACTAGAGAGACAAATAACAATCTTAGGCTTAGCGTAAATCCACAAAAAAGAGGATATCGGAACTTAGAAAGATTTCATTGAAAGCATATGTTTCACTTAAGAAGAAAGAAAAAGTGAAGATGGAAAACTTAAATAATGAACTTGTTATGCTAAAGCAGTTTATAAGTTTAAAAATAAAATAGACCGCACTTGCAGGGAATACAATTGGTAAAATAATAGTAGTAAATTAAAAAAAATGTGACAAATATATCATCATGCTCTATCCTCAGTTTCTTGTCCTTTCTAATTCTTTTTCAAAAACCAATATCACAAACAAAACAGAAATAGCAGCATATATGTTGTACATGTAGCTGCTTGTATTGTTCTCTAAAGTCAAATAACAATTAAATCGCTACTGAATTCAGAAATTACAGCAATTGATGTTGGTACATCAAATTATGGGTTCCTATTGTGTGCATACAAAAACATAGGTTAAATAAGAAGGATATTATTGGAATATTATATGGAGAACGCTCTACATTGTATTTGTCAGGATTCTAAGACTTATTGGACATTTGATGTATGCTTAGTAAACACTGAGACTGGAATAGAATCAACCAAAGATTTACCTCTAGAAAAAGACGATAGCACATCATCATAAGAGTCTTGATTGTCAATAGCTGATGCACCAGCTATAAATGATGAGCAGACGATAATGCTGCTTAACATCCCCCCTTTCTTCTTCTTCCTTCTTTCAAATAAATCAAATGATGTATAAATTGATCCAGCCGTACTTCTATACAATATCAAGTAACAAAAATAAACCTATATAATAAAACTGTCATCAAGGCTCATAGAATTGTGTTAATCTTATCAGTAGACTTTAGTACTTTACATGACCTAAAGAGCATGTAGGAAGTAGCTCCACATACTTCTGAAAATCTTTCTCCTCTGAAATCAGATCTAAGTATAACTTAACCATATTATCATCCACGGTAAAATTTAATTCTTTTATTTTCTTTAAAAAATCAATAGCCTTCAAGAGTTCATCTTTCTCAAGCAAGCTTCTAGCAATATAATTAAGCATGTGTGCTTCTACTATGATATGGAAATAAATCAAAACAAATAAAAATTGGTAATTGGAATAGACCAGAACAAATTAGAACTTCAACACTGTGATGAAAACCAGTGACCGAAAAATTACCTATCAGGCATTATGTAGTAATTAACTATCATCTAATCGGAAAATAAATCTGTGTTAAATTTGGTAATGTCTTACTATTTCATACCTTGTGATGAAAATCTGGAATCCGTATCGAATCGAGCTTTTTTCTTTTCTTTTCGGTAATTTCTTATTTTCGAAATCGAATCAGAATCGGTAATTTCTTCTTTTTGAAATCTGCAATTTAAGGACTTTCTTTTGCATTGGTAGTGGCGCGAAAGTGAAAATGAAGCGTGCAGTGGGGAAATAAGCGAGATAGGGTTTTGTCATATGGGTCCAGGTTAAAAGCGGTGGAAATTTTTTATTTTATATTCACATGCTTCAACCAATTTGCTTCAAAAATACGCAACCGATGCAAACTAATACATTTGCATCAGTTGTCACCGTTGGTGATGCAAATAAAATCATTCTCTTCTGCTTGTTTGCTTCAAAAATTATGCACAACTGATGCTAATTATATTTTTAACTCTTCTACTGCTTTCTCTACACCAGTTACTTCGAAAGCTAAAGGTGAACTGACTCAACTAATGTTATTTGCATCAGTTATGTGTACCACTAACGCAACTGAGATGATGCAACATGCATGTTTTGTAGTAGTGGTCCCTCCATCCACTGCTCGAACGGTGAGGGGAACTACCATTTCAAAGAGTGATTCCCATCCAGAACAACGCTCTGGTGTTGGCAATACTCTAAGGATGATGATTTATGTTTTGAAACGTAACTAAAGGAACATGTTAATGGCAAAATTGTTTTAAACTCCCAATTAGCATGTACAGAGGCATGTATTAAGGCCTCTAAGAATCATCGTTCTCCCTGTAATGCATCTTCCTCCTAAAATGCCTCCGCTAATCATTTTCCCAATTTCGTAAATCAAAGTGCCTTTAGTCCCTGAAATACACGTATTGTGTCGACCCCAAAACCCCGTACGATAGTGTTAAGGGTAATCTTTGGAAAATAACACATAAACAGATAATAGCAGAACAGAAATAAATAAATACACCAGATAATGAACAAATAATACACTGGATAAACGTAATCGTCAGAGTTACACAGTATATAGGATCATACTTAGTACAAATACAGTTCAGATATACATAAATGTCTACAGTGGAAAACAAACATAATATGTACAATAGGAGCTAACAGCATAAAAAGAGATAAATGGTAGAATCCATCTTCAGCTCCAGCTATCTAGAAAGAGCCTGCTAAAACCTAAATACAAGGCTGCCCATGTAGAAAAAGGGGCACCCGAGTTTGCAAGTGAAACAAACTACGAGTCAGTCATGGGACTGGTATGAGAAATCTACTTAACACATTTTAATTTGCCTAATCACAGGACCACACCACTTTCGTGGAATGGGTTTTCTCCATTGGATTGCCGGTGCTTTAAAACAAGTAATTCTTTTAAACATCGCAATGCTTTTTATAAAAAATGAAGCCATTATAAGACTCAGTTCCCATCATACAATGCAACGCAAACCAGAGGATAGAGTTTTTACCATATAATGGCCAAAATATGCTTGATACGAATAAAACAAAAGCATTTGATATTATTACTAGTGTTTATATGTTTCAAAAACAATTTCAAATCATAAGTATCAATCATAGACGGCATTAATGCCCCATACCACTATGTCGCCATATATAGGTATACAATCAAAACCGCACAGTCACGTATTTGGAAATTGGATTTCCGTCATGAACCAAGGAAAAAGATAATCCTTACCGAATTCGAGACTGTCTAGCCCGAGCCACAGGCAAGTACTCAGTCAAGCCTTTGGAGCGACAGGTCCGGTCCACCGATGTGGATTAAAATTCCTGAACACTGCGTTTCCCCGCCCTTTGGGGTGTAAGTGAGCCAATGAATGACTCCATCGGTCCCGGATCAACCGATATATCTGAGGCGGCTCGCAACAGCAACAACCACATAGGTGAAAATAACATAAATGTCTGTCAGTTTAAGCACTGACACCACCTCTAGCTATAAAGAAATGCATTTCCTCCCTGGGGTTCTCTCCCGTTTCTGGTTCATACCGAGGTGTGAGGTTCGTGAATTCACGTTATACACAAAGCTACGCCACACAGGCGGTGCTTTGATCATCAACCACAAGACTTTGCTTTTCAACAGAAGCCTTGATCACTACATCTTAGCATGCCACACAGGCAATTCACACCATGCAACTGATGGCTATCAATCACACAGAATGAATTCCAATGTCAGACACACAGTCCATTTACAAGTTCGTTCTAGGTCTGAACGAAACCGGAGGCACTATATATCTGCATATCCATCGATCTCCACGTACGTCTGGACGATCACCACTCATTATCCATATTTCGGGACCAATCAGGACATCAGTTATCATCCAACCGAGGTGAACACCTTTGGTCTTCAACCACCGTCTTCATCTTCGATTTCTTATCGTCGATTCAGTTATTCAGAATGGGATAAACCTGGTCTTTCTGAGCAACTCGCATATATAATAAACAAGTGCTACACAAACACAACATACGACTCATTCCAATTCATTAATCACTAAGCGTAAATCAGTAAGAGAACGATTTCCCAAATATTGACCCCGAAGGCCGAAACCAACATCAGATCAAAACCCAGGAAACCATTCGACTTAGCTAACCTTCAGTTAGTTCCTAAATTTCACATTCCATATCGTTTATAATATTTTATAACGATTTATCGCTATTTTTATTTATTCAAAAATAGCCAATTTATTCAAACGACGCTTCAGGCCATAACGCGGCCGTGGCGCTGTTTTTCTTCAGATTTGATTTACACATATCTGAAAATCTAACCGTTGGATCTTCACAAATTTTATATCATTAGAAATATATTTTTCAAAACGAATCCAAGGTTTCAATTTTGGGGAAATCCGACGGTCGGATCTCCCAATACGCTCGTTTGAAGTTTCGATTTCAAAAAGTGAACTGCAGCATCATTATTCGATTTAATTTAATTATATATATATATAATTGATTCTAGCTCTACTTTTCTTTAGATTTGAATTAAACATTCCAGACATTCCAACTGTTGGATCTTTACAAAGTTGGTGTCGTTGGAAAGATATTTCCAAAGCGAACCCAATGGTTTCGGTTTTGGGAAAATCCAATGGTCGGATCTCCCGCACTAATCGTTTGAAATCACGGTTTCAAAACACGAACTGCAGCTTCGTTATTCGATTAATTTTAATTATATATATATATAATCGATTCTTCGATTTCAAAACCATATGCTTTTCATACATTTGATAAAAATGCTATTTTTATCCAACAGACATTTATTTCCACACTTCACTATTTTTAACAATTCATGTATATAATAAAAATGTGATTTTTATTTTAAAACAATTTATTTCAAAACACGACTATTTTATATAGTTCGTATAGATGATAAAAATATGATTTTTATTATAAAACAATTTATTTCAAAACACGACTATTTTATATAGTTCATATAGATGATGAAAATATGATTTTTATTATAAAACAATTTATTTCAAACACGAATACCATTCAACACATGAATTTCTATTCAACACATGAATGTTTTCTATAGTTTGACAATGGGGATTTCATGCATCCAGTTCGCACGCAGGCGACATGTTTATATTTTTCTTTTCCACAAACTAATCCTATGTGGTTTCAACCAAATAATTCTCAACCACAAACGGGTATTTTTCAACCACAAACAATTCAAATCAACCATTCGCTATCAACCAATTTTCACACCAATCACAACCAATAAATATCGTCCATGGTTTGTGGACGAGGGGCGTATATATATATATATATATATATATATATATATATATATATATATATATATATATATATAAGTATATTTCACTTCTATTTCAACACATATATAATTTTTACAATGCATATATAACTTATACATTGAACGTACAACTTATACAACGCTTATTTATGAGGTGTACAATGCTTATATAACTCATACATCGACTATATAATTTATACATCGTCGTTTTCCATATCGTTTATAATTTAGAAATCTCACATTGGGTTCCACTCCACCAAAAATTGCAGAAGGCACAGAAAAGTATGCAGTCTCTTCTAGAATGTAGAAGACGTCCACACGAGTCCACTGTCTCTTGTTTCACTGAATTTCGACTACAAACGAAAAAGATATCATTTTTAGAAGTTAATTGAATTTCGCGACGGTTTTAAACTGTTCAAACAGTTCAAAAATATAGAACCCGTACCTTCACTAATCAATTCAAAACTAGGTCGGCCAAAATCTTCCAATCCGAGGCACATTGTCCAGATCGGGTTGCGTAGCGTTGAAGGGGGTCGGAGGAGCTTCCAGCGTCGGGGGAAGTTGGCCAGTTCGACTATGCCTAGGAGGAGGGGCGGCGGCCGAAAGTTCTGAGGTTTGGAGGCTTCAATCTCGACGAATACCAAATTATAAATTACAAATCCTATATGGATTTGAAGAGGATAGAGAGAGCTTCAAAATGAATCAATAATTACGTGATTTCATTGAGTGGTTTGAGAGAAATCGAAGAGAGAAGTTTGGAAGGGTTTTCCGTCGTGCGCCTGGAGCTATCGGGAGAGAGAAGATAGGTTTGACCAATGATTTTTTTTTTATATTTATATATTTTAAAAATCCGAAAATATCCCTAGTCACGCACGAACACCAATCCAAACCTAACGACTGTCGTCACTAACTAAATACCCCCATTCCGAACACAATGGGATATGTTTCGTAGGCCCATTCGACTGCTTCAATCAGTTTTCCTTCAAATTAAAATATAAAACATTCAATATTTAATTTGAACGTACATTTCGATTTGTCGGGGCCACATATTGATTCTAAAAATTCCCAAAAAATAAATCTAGCTATATTTTGACGATACGGTCCCAACAAAACTAGTTTCGTCGAATTCTGAGACCGTTTAAAAAATGGCCCTTTTCTGGTCTATCCAATTTAACAGCAATCGACCAAACACATTTTCCTTTGCCACGCACACATACTAGCTTCAAAAATTATGAAATTTGAAACCTAGCAGTAATTTAACATCCCGGATCCAACAAAAGTGGTTTCGTCGAATTCTGAGGTGGTTTGCAAAATGGCCATTTTCAAGGGCTATATAAATTCTATAGCGACCTTTCAGAAAATTCATTTGGCCATAACTTTTGCTTCCCGCTATGAAACTTCAATTTTTCAGATTCGTTAGAAAGATATTCACTAACAGTTTTAAATATTTTTGGTTTCACCAAAATCTGTTTTGTTTTGCACTCGATACAGTCAGTCAAAGTTTGAATTCAATTTTTGAAACTACCGCGCCAATTCAGGCCTTGTTTATAATTAAAATAATTATATTCATTTTCAAACCTTGATTCAAACTTACATTTCGTCGTTATTATTTAAAATATCTATTTTAAATACTTAAGATTCACTATTTTAGCCAATTTAAAATTTTCAAACTGGTTCAGATTTTCCGGGTTGTTACAATCTCCCACACTTAAAACTTTTCGTCCCCGAAAAGGAACAAAGTCGAAAGTGGATTAATTAATCAACTTTACTTTCAATCTGGCTTACATTCTCCAACTTTTCAGTTTCTGAGAATTTTCAAATTCTTCAAAAATTTGGCTAACACCCTAAATTTTCGAAAAATTTCGCCATAACCTCCTTTATACGGGGAGGGGTTTGGAAATTTATTGGTTCGTATTAGGTACTCAATAAATCCTAATAAGCATGCACATATTTATAGTGATATATTCTGGTGTCCACAGGGGAGTGTGTATAGATCATAACTCCAGAGAATAAATTCTCGTCACCCTATAAATGGTTTTTGTGCCTTAATGACCAAAGAGACGTGTTTATTGTCATCTCCAGACCCGTATGGGGTTTTTTATTAATCTGGCAATTTACTATTACATTTTATATGGTCCATATCAGTCATTAGTTCAACTTGTAATACATAGTCATCGCCATACAAGCCTTTCGCCCGTATAGTAAATCTTCAGCCTAATCACACAAGCTCCAAATGCATATGTGGTATATGATGAAGTATGCCTATCTTCCAGAAGTATGCCATGTATTGTAGTTCAAAATTAATTGTTACTATCCTATGACGACATTTATTATTACACACAGAACAACCAGCACTCCGCATCCAATGGCATTCACAGTAGTTGATATAATAATATTTCGCATCCAACTCATTAAGGTTTATCTATTTGTCGGGCACGCAATTAAATTCTTTACTCAACAGCTAATCCATTTACCTATTGAAACATATATAATGCACATGTATATATCTCTATCTATTTTTAAGTTAGTTCAATACTTGATTTAATTAACTATCATTCTAATAATTTAATTAATCAAATCTACTATCACACAACACAAACAACAATCAATTTGTTCTTAACTTTTCAAAAATATACTAATCAATTCCTATACTCTTTTAAAATCATTCAGACTATAGAATTAAAAGTTTACATCCATGAAAAGAAAATAACAACAAAGTACAGAACAAATGGTAATGCAAAGTATGTTAAATGTACCTTGCACTAGAGTCAATCAGAGATATCCACTCGACACTTAGGATAGGCTTTCTGAATGCTCTCCTCAGTTTCCCAAGTACAATCTCGCGGATCTCCACTCCATTGCACTTTGACTAAGTGAACCTTCTTGTTCCTCAGTTCTTTGGTTTCTTTGCCAATGATCTTTAGCGGCTCTCTTCTCACAGCCAACTCTGGAGTAATTTCAATATCCTGCTGTGCGGCCTCTTCCACGATCAAATTTGGATCATGAACGTGCTTTCAAAGTTGGGATATGTGAAATACATCATGCACTCCAGGCAACCAATCTGGTAATTGAATTCTATAAGCGAGGGTCCCAATCCGTTCAAGAATAGGGAATGGTCCTATAAATCTGGGCACCAATTTCCTAGTTTTGCCAAATCGAATTACTTTTCTCATCGGAGAAACCCTTAGATACACATAATCACCAACAGAAAAAGCCCTAAATCTCTTCTTCTCGAATCAGCATAGCTCTTCTGTCGGCTTTGAGCGGCGAGTAATCGTTTCTTAACGAAATCGACTTTGTCGGCAGCTTCTCGGATCAAATCAGGTCCCAATACAAGCCTATTACCAGGCTCGACCCAACAAGCAGGAGATCGACACGGTCTACCATACAATGCTTCAAATGGTGACATCGTCAGGCTCGCTTGGTAGCTATTGTTGTATGAGAACTCAGCCAAATGCAAATGGTCTTCCCATGATCCACCAAAGTCAAGAACACAAGCCCGCAATAGATCTTCTAAAATACGATTCACCCTCTCAGTCTGACCATCTGTCTGAGGATGATAAGCGGTGCTCAAGTTCAGCTTCGTTCCCAGTTCTACTTGAAATGCCTCCCAGAATTTGCTAGTAAATATTAGATCTCTATCACTAACTATATTGATTGGCACTCCGTGCAACCTAACAATTTCCTTGAAATATATCTGCGCCAGAATCTGAGCAGTTCTGTTCGATCTGACAGGTATGAAATGGGCGGTCTTCGTGAAGCGATCTACGATCACCCAAATACTGTCATTTCCTTTTCTGGTTCTGGGCAAACCATCTATGAAGTCCATGGAAGTATGTTCCCACTTCCAACCTGGAATGTCCAGCGGTTGCAACAATCCAACAAGTTTCTGTTGGTCGCTTTTGACTAGCTGGCAAGTAGAGCACCTGCTAACATATATTGAAACGTCCCTTTTCATAGCCATCCACCAGAATGTTCGCTTGAGATCGTTATACATTTTGGTCACACCTAGATGGATACTCAGCTTGGACTTGTGACACTCGTCTAACACTTCCCTTTTTAGCTCTGGGATGCCGGGAACACAAATCCTTCCTCTCAATCTCAGGGTCCCATCGTTATCTATTTGAAAACACGAGGGTTCGCCTTTCGGAATCCTTTTGATCATATCCTTAATTAAATTATCATCCTTCTGAAGAATAGATATTTTGTCAATCAAGGAAGTCGTAATAATAAAGCTGGAGATTATTACATTCTTTCGACTTAACGTATCGCCACAACATTGGCTTTTCCTAGAGTGTATAGAATCTCAAAATCGTATGCTGCAAGAAATTCTAGCCAACGTTGCTGCCTCAGATTCAAGTCTTTCTGGGTGAACAGATACTTTAGCAACTGGTGATCTGTAAACAGCTCGAATTTCTCACCCAAAAGATAGTGTCTCTGGATTTTCAAAGCAAATACGATAGCCAACAACTCAAGATCATGAGTGACGTAATTCTTTTCATGTGCCTTTAGCTGACGGCTAGCATAAGCAACAACTTGACCTCTTTGCGTTAATACTGCACCATAGCCTTCTCTAGAGGCATCTATCCAGACTTTCAAGTCCTGATTGCCGTCGATTATCGTTAACACTGGAGCCGTTGTTAATCTTAACTTTAGCTTCTCAAAAGCCTCCTCACATTCTGGAATCCACTTGAATTCTGAGTGCTTCTTTGTAAGCTTTGTTAAGTGACTAGATATCTTCGAAAAATCTTTAACGAACTTCCGATAATAACTAGCCAATCCAAGAAAACTTCGGACTTCTGTGGGAGTACTAGGTTGTTTCCTTTGAATAACTGTGATTTTACTTGGATCCACAGCAATTCCCTCTTTTGATACGACGTGGCCAAGAAACTTTACTTCATTCTGCCAGAATATACATTTGGAAAGTTTAGCTTTCAATACATTCCTTCTCAGAATTTCCAGAACTTTCTCCAAATGTTTTTCATGTTCGGCTTTTGACTTAGAGAAGATTAGAATATCATTAATAAAAACCAGAACAAACTTATTCAAGACTCCTCTGAACACTCTATTCATCAAATCGACAAAATAAGCTGGAGCGTTACATAAGCCGAACGGCATTACCAACCATTCATAGAATAAGTCTGGACCACTGAATGTTGTCATAGGAACACACTCTTCTGCAATACGAAGCTGATGGAAGCCTGTAGCTAGGTCCACCCTTGAAAATACTTGTGCACCATTCAATCGATCCAATAAATCATCGATTCGCGGCAATGGATATTTATTCTTTATTGTCTGTTTGTTCAAATCATGATAATCCACACATAGTCGCAGAGTACTGTCAGACTTTGGGACAAACACCACTGCTTCTCCCCAATCAGAGAAACTGGGCCTGATCAGATCCTTCCATACAAGCTGTCGAGTTTGATTGTCTAGTACTTCTTTCTCCTTTAGAGTCATTCTCCGAATAGCATGCACTACTGGCCTTGCGTTCGGAATTAAAGCGATCTTGAAATCAATTTCTCTCTACGGAGGTAAGCTAACAACTTCTTTGAACACATCCGCATAATTCTTTACGACAGGAATATCTTTTATGAGGTCCTGTATATTCTGTGTAACTATAGGGATATTTTCTATTTGAGCAGGAGAAACATCTAGAGCTGACCAAAATTCTTTTCTATTTGAATTCGGGCCTTCACATGGTATGGTTATATAGTTCCCTGATTGGGCCTTTGCCTTAACAACTCTTCGGGCGCATTTAAATTCAGTCTCTTATTTGGTTAACCAATCTAATCCCAATATAAGATCAAATTCAGTAAAATTCATGATGATAGAGATGGTAGGGAACTTATAGCAGGAAAAAGAGACAGGCACCGCACAAATCCAACTAAGATCGAGGGAACTCCCAACCGGATTATGGACAGTGATGGGTTCTTTGAGTTTTTCAAATTCAAATCCAACTTCTTAACTGCAGCCTTTGCAATAAAGCTTCGCGACGCGCCTGTATCAAACAGTACTTTAACTGGAATATTTTTGACATTAAGCGTGCCTTCCAAAACATCAGACCTTCCCTGACTAGTTGAGGGCTCAGAAGTTTCTGCTACTTCATTTATATGCATTGCTTCAGATTTCTTTGAGAGTTGGCACTCCCATGCAATATGACCTTCTTGGTGGCACTTATGGCATCTTCTTTCCCCACGTGGGTTCTTTTGCTTCTTAGTGGGTTTAGATCCACTCTTGCTTCGTTTGTTTAAAGATTTACATTTTCTGGACAAATGGCCCTTCTGATTGCAGTTAAGGCATATGGCAGCCGTTGCTGGTTCTTTCTCAGATCTGGCCCTTTTCCGATTAACTTTAGGCTTCATACTGACCTCAAACATCGCCCTGGCCTCAGGACTATCAAATTCACCTTTATTACTAGAACTGACTTCCTCTTCGTAGCGCAACATACCTTTCTTGTCGAGATCCTCATACTGGTAAGCCATGTATATCATTTCAGAAAAAGGAAGCTTCACATTCCTCATTACACTATTCTGATATTTTCTTTACAGGCCATGAATAAACCTCAGATTCTTCCTCTTTGGATCTTTAATCAGATGCGGGGCAAAATGAGAAAGTTCATTGAATTTCTTATGATATTCTGGAATGGTCATATCTCCTTGTATCAGATAAGAGAATTCATCACATAACCTCTCAGTTGCTTTTGGAGGAGTAAACCTTTCTAGGAATATTACTTTAAATCTATCCCAGGTAATATTACCTTCTGGATTATCCTCAATAACTGAATCCCACAAGAACAAAGCTTCGTCTTTGAGTGCCAAGATGTCAGTAATCTTTTCTGGTCATCTCTCAACTTTAAACCGTCAAAGATTTTCTCAGCAGAATGAATCCAAGCTTGTGTTTTCATAATAGATTCTTCACCCGAGAATGGTGTTCCACCCATATTTCTATATTTCATAAATAGAGCTTCTATATCCAGTTCAGTATTACTTCTTTTGTTTCTGGCACTCATTTTCTAGTACGTCTGCAAATAGAAGATCAAGTGTCAGGTCAACAGAAAAGATATTTTAAAACATAGAAACATATACTTGAATGTAAATGTGTCTATCGGGGTGTATTTCATTTTGCTATACTCATACTAGGATATTACTAATCCTATCTGTAATGAATTATTCGTCCTAGAACTCTACTGGTTCTATTTCTGACGAGTTCGTTAATATGTTATATTCCAGCATTAAGCTTAACCAAAGCTCTGATACCACGTTGTGACGAACCCAAAACCTCGTACGATGGTGTTAAGGGTAATCTTTGGAATATAACACATAAACAGATAATAGCAGAACATAAATAAATAAATACACCAGATAATGAACAAATAATACACTGGATAAACGTAATCACAGAGTTACACAGTATACAGGATCATACTTAGTACAAATACAATTCAGCTATACATAAATGTCTACAACTGAAAACAAACATAATATGTACAATAGGAGCTGAACAACATAAAAAGAGATAAATGGTAGAATCCATCTTCAGCTCCAGCTATCCAGAAAGAGCCTGCTAAAACCTTAATACAAGGCTGCCCGTGTAGAAAAAGGGGCACCCGAGTTTGCAAGTGAAACATACTACGAGTCAGTCATAGGACTGGTATGAGAAATCTACTTAACACATTATAATTTGGCTAATCACAGGACCACGCCACTTTCGCGGAACGGGTTTACTCCATTGGATTGCCAGTGCTTTAAAACAAGTAATTCTTTTAAACATCGCAATGCTTTTTATAAAAAATGAAGCCATTATAAGACTCAGTTCCCATCACACAATGCAACGCAAACCGAAGGATATAGTTTTTACCTTATAACGGCCAAAATATGCTTGATACGAATAAAACAAAAGCATTTGATATTATTACTAGTGTTTATATGTTTCAAAAACAATTTCAAGTCATAAGTATCAATCATAGATGGCATTAATGCCCCATACCACTATGTCGCCATATATAGGTATACAATGAAAACCGCACAGTCACGTATTTGGAAATTGGATTTCCGTCATGAACCAAGGCAAAAGATAGTCCTTATCGAATTTGAGACTGTCTAGCCCGAGCCTCAGGCAAGTACTCAGTCAAGCCTTTGGAGCTACAGGGCAGGTCCACCGATGTGGATTAAAATTCCTGAACACTGGGTTTCCCCGCCCTTTGGGGCGTAAGTGAGCCAACGAATGACTCCATCGGTCCCGGATCGACCGATATATCTGAGGCGCCTTGCAACAGCAACAACCACATAGGTGAAAATAATATAAATGTTAGCCAGTTTAAGCACTGACACCACCTCTAGCTAGAAAGAAACGCATGTCCTCCCTGAGGTCCTCTCCGTTTCTGGTTCATACCGGGGTGTGAGGTTCGCGAATTCACGTTATACACAAAGCTATGCCACACAGGCGGTGCTTTGATCATCAACCACAAGACTTTGCTTTTCAACAAAAGCCTTGGTCGCTGCATCTTAGCATGCCACACAGGCAATTCACACCATGCAACTGATGGCTATCAATCACACAGAATGAATTCCAATATCAGACACACAGTCCATTTACAAGTCTGTTCTGGGTCTGAACGAAACCAGAGGCACTATATACCTCGCATATCCATCGATCTCCACGTACATCTGGATGATCACCACTCATTATCCATATTTCGGGATGCCTCCCAATAAGGACATCAGTTATCATCCAACCGAGGTGAAGATCTCCGGTCTTCAACCACCGTCTTCATCTTCGATTTCTTATCGTCGATTCAGTTATTCAAAATGGGATAAACTCGGTCTTTCTAAGCAACTCGCGTATATAATAAACAAGTGCTACACAAACACAACATACGCCTTATTCCAATTCATTAGTCACTAACCGTAAATCATTAAGAGAACGATTTCCCAAATATTAACCCCGAAGGCCGAAACCAACAACAGATCAAAACTCAGAAAACCATTCGACTTAGCTAACCTTCAGTTAGTTTCTAAATTTCACATTCCATATTGTTTATAATATTTTATAACGATTTATCGCTATTTTTATTTATTTAAAAATAGCCAATTTATTCATACGACGCTTCAGGCCATAATGCGGCCGTGGCGCTGTTTTTCTTCAGATTTAATTTACACATATCTGAAAATCTAACCGTTGGATCTTCACAAATTTTATATCATTAGAAAGATCTTCTCAAAACGATTCCAACGGTTTCAGTTCTGGGGAAATCCGACGGTCGGATCTCACGGTACACTCGTTTGAAGTTTCGGTTTCAAAATACGAACTGCAGCGTCGTTATTCGATTTAATTTAATTATCTATATATATATATATATATATATATATATATATAAAATCGATTCTGGCACTGTTTTTCTTCAGATTTGAATTAAACATTCCAGACAACCCAACCGTTGGATCTTTACAAAGTTGGTGTCGTTGGAAAGATATTTACAAAGCGAACCCAATGGTTTCGGTTTCGGGAAAATCCGATGGTCGGATCTCCCGCACTAATCGTTTGAAATCACGGTTTCAAAACACGAACTGCAGCTTCGTTATTCGATTAATTTTAATTATATATATATATATATAATCGATTCTTCGATTTCAAAACCATATGCTTTTCATACGTTTGATAAAAATGATATTTTTATCCAACAGACATTTATTTCCACACTTCACTATTTTTAACAATTCATGTATATGATAAAAATGTGATTTTTATTGTAAAACAATTTATTTCAAAACACGACTATTTTATATAGTTCGTATAGATGATAAAAATATGATTTTTATTATAAAACAATTTATTTCAAAACACGACTGTTTTATATAGTTCGTATAGATGATAAAAATATGATTTTTATTATAAAACAATTTATTTCAAACACGAATACCATTCAACACATGAATTTCTATTCAACGAATGAATTTCTATTCAATACATGAATGTTTTCTATAGTTCGTATATATACAATAAAAAGGTGATTTTTATATTTAAAACAATTTATTTAAAACACAAATACCATTCAACACATGAATTTCTATTCAACGAATGAATTTCTATTCAACACATGAATGTTTTCTATAGTTCGTATATATACAATAAAAATGTGATTTTTATTGTTAAAACAATTTATTTAAAACATGAATACCATTCAACACATGAATTTCTATTCAACGAATGAATTTCTATTCAACACATGAATGTTTTCTATAGTTCGTATATATACAATAAAAAGGTGATTTTTATATTTAAAACAATTTATTTAAAACACGAATACTATTCAACACATGAATTTCTTTTCAATGAATGAATTTCTATTCAACACATGAATGTTTTCTATAGTTCGTATATATAAAATAAAAATGTGATTTTTATTGTTAAAACAATTTATTTAAACATGAATGTCGTTCAACAAATGAATTCCTTTTCAAAACATGAATATAGTTTCAACACACGAAAATAATTCTAACACATGAATAATATTCAAAATTTCGCCAGCATAACGACAGGGTAGTTAAAACCGGGGTCGTCCCTAGTACGGCTCCTCGCTCTACCTTAACGCCTCGCAGCTTTTGACAATGGGGATTTCATGCATCTAGTTCGCACACAGGCGGCATGTTTATAATTTTCTTTTCCACAAACTAATCCTATGTGGTTTCAACCAAATAATTCTCAACCACAAACGGGTATTTTTCAACTACAATCAATCATTTTCAACCACAAACAATTCAAATCAACCATTCGCTATCAACCAATTTTCACACCAATCACAACCAATAAATATCGTCCATGGTTTGTGGACAAGGGGCGTATATATATGTATATATATATATATATATAAGTATATTTCACTTCTATTTCAACACATATATAATTTTTACAACGCATATATAACTTATACATCGAACGTACAACTTATACAATGCTTATACATGAGGTGTACAACGCTTATATAACTCATACATCGACTATATAATTTATACATTGTCGTTTTCCATATCATTTATAATTCAGAAATCTCACATTGGGTTCCACTCCACCAAAAATTGCAGAAGGCTCAGAAAATTATGTGATCTCTTCTAGAATGTAGAAGACGTCCACACGAGTCCACTGTCTCTTGTTTCACTGAATTTCGACCACAAATGAAAAAGATATCATTTTTAGAAGTTAATTGAATTTTGCGTCGGTTTTAAACTGTTGGAACAGTTCAAAAATATAGAACCCGTACCTTCACTAATCAGTTCAAAACTAGGTCGGCCAAAATCTTCCAATTCGAGGCACTTCGTCCAGATCAGGTTGCGCAGCGTTGAAGGGGGTCGGAGGAGCTTCCAGCGCCGGGGGAAGTTGGCCAGTTCGACTGTGCCTAGGAGGAGGGGCGGCGGCCGAAAGTTCTGAGGTTTGGAGGCTTCAATCTCGACGAATACCAAATTATAAATTACAAATCCTATATGGATTTGATGAGGATAGAGAGAGCTTCAAAATGAATCAAGAATTACGTGATTTCATTGAGTGGTTTGAGAGAAATCGAAGAGAGAAGTTTATAAGTGTTTTCCGTCGTGCGCCTGGAGCTATCGGGGAGAGAGAAGATAGGTTTGACCAATGATATTTTTTTTATATTTATTTATTTTAAAAATCCGAAAATACCCCTTGTCACACACGAACACCAATCCAAACCCAACGAATGTCGTCCCTAGCTAAATACCCCCATTCCGAACACAATGGGTTATGTTTCGTAGGCCCATTCGACTGTTTCAATCAGTTTTCCTTCAAATTAAAATATATAACATTCAATATTTATACATTTCAATTTGCCGAGGCCACATATTGATTCTAAAAATTCCCGAAAAATAAATCTAGCTTTGTTTTGATGATACGGTCCCAACAAAACTAGTTTCGTCGAATTCTGAGACCGTTTGAAAAATGGCCCTTTTCTGGTCGATCCAATTTAACAAAAATCGACCAAACACATTTTCCTTTGCCACGCTCACATATTAGCTTCAAAAATTATGAAATTTGAAACCTAGAAATAATTTAACATCCCGGATCCAACAAAAGTGGTTTCGTCGAATTCTGAGGTCGTTTGCAAAATGGTTATTTTCACGGGCTATATAAATTCTATAGCGACCTTTCAGAAAATTCATTTGGCCATAACTTTTGCTTCCCGCTACGAAACTTCGATTTTTCAGATTCGTTAGAAAGATATTCACAAACAGATTTAAATATTTTTGGTTTCCCTAAAATCCGTTTTGTTTTGCACCCGGTACGGTCAGTCAAAGTTTGAATTCAATTTTTGAAACTGTCGCGCCAATTCAGGCCTTGTTTATAATTAAAATAATTATATTCATTTTCAAACCTCGATTCAAACTTACATTTCGTCGTTATTATTTAAAATATTTATTTTAAGTACTTAAAATTCACTATTTTAGCCAATTTAAAATATTCAAACTGGTTCAGATTTTCCGGGTTGTTACATGTCTGTTCTCCAATAATCCTTTTATCTACTAAAGAGGATTAAGGAGGCCCAAGGCAATGCTGAAGAGGGTGAATCTTCTGTCGATGTTAATGATGAAGTGGTCATGACGAAATGGGTTCAAGTTGTGAGCCAACAATAAGAGAAGGGGAAGATAATCAACCACTTTTCAAGGGCACATCTTATTATTAAGTGTACGAAAGGGCGAACCTTGAAATTGCCTGCGTCAACTGCCGCAGCAGAGGAAACTCGCACGGAATTTGAAGATATGCATGTTACACTATATTTGTATCACCCAAAAAGATGGGTGTGCCATTTCAAAATCAATGAGGATGTCGTGTCCTTTCATAAAGGATCGTGTTGCCTCATCTAGATAACATAGTTATAATCACCTCAACAAGTTATACCTCTTCCTTTGTTTAGCAAGACATGCTGTTTCCCTTTCTATTCAAGGGACTGTGGCACTTTCCTTGACTTTCTCTCCTTCAAATATTGGTGTCACCTCCAGCTATGAATGATTGGCATCACATCCTCTTCTGATATTGTTATGAGTTTCAAATAATGGTACCGCCTTCTGTTATAGATTTATGTTGTTATTCATTTTGCATGGCCTTCATTATACGTCATCTCTATCTTGTGCACATTCTCATTCATGATGTTGTAAATCCAATGCCAATGCGTAAGCAATGCTAGTATATATCCTTTATCCTATACCAACCTTTAAGAGAAGTCAGATTGACTACATTCAAAATAGCTATTTGCATCATTCGTTATACTTGCTACAAGTTGTTAAGACCAAACATAATATTAACTAAAAGCATGTCAAAAGGTTATGATCAAAGGCATGGAAATGGAAGTGGTTCAGAAATGTATCGCTCCATAAGCTTTTGTTAACGCGCTTTTTGGTCAAAACTGTCGCATGTCAAGATTTTGGTTAGTGAATACATATCATCTACTTAATATCTATTTAATTTAAAGTTAACATGTCTAGTCCATATGCATATTATTCATCTACGACATTCCCAAGTTACAGGTTTATGCATAATGTCCATTTACAGCAAGTATCTACAACAAGTCTAAACATGTATTTCTATCTTTTTTTCGAATTATAATCAATTTAGTCCAAATAAATAATGTGACCAAATTCCTCTTTCCTATTATTCATTATTGCTCCAAATGTACGCTTATTTTGATCGGTTATGGCTTAGGCTTCCAAAGGCCTAGGCTTAACGTAAAATAAAAAGGAAAACATAGCGAGATGAATAGAATCAAATCACATATGTGTATAGGCAAGACTGGAAATAAACATAGAAAAATGGGAAAATGAAGATAGATACATATAACTTGTTAATCTTTCCAACATTCCATGCATATGTAAAACAAGTTCAATTACAATAACATAGGCATGCATATAATAGGTTTATAACGGCATAAGTGAAAATAGTGGAATTGGTATATTTAGTATAGTGTAAATCCTAACCAGTTTTATTTAACTGTCTTTTTCAAGGCCTAAGAAATCAGATCTGTAAATAATTGTAACTCATAGAGAGTCTTGGTGAAGATAATTATAACACTATGCTGAAGAAAGCTCAAATCCAATCCAAGTTGTATGTATGCAAGTCTTGATGTTGTCTCTGCTCATTGCAATCTCTAGCAGCATTCCACCATTATACGTATACAATTTCAGAATAATTTTATGGAGGTAGATGAAATTATAAAGAAAAATTGTGTGAATTTTGAATGAGGGAAGCCATCTATTTACAGAGTTACAGATCCAACACCAACCCTTAGAACGAGGTTTTAAATATGAAACGTGCAAGTTATGCTAAGTCAGGATGAATAGAGACACAAAACAGTTCAGGTTCAAGCTTTAGAATTTGGCCATATCATGTATGGGTTGACCTACCTACCCTTTGGGTCGACCCTAGGGTCGACCTAAGATAGTGAGGGTCGACCCATTACAGGTCTTTTTCCCGCCTATCCACGCTTGTCTCATTTTTTACTTTTCTAGAATTTTATTTGATTTACGTTTACACACAAGCTCCTTATAAGTATCCAAACTTCTAAAACCTATAATTTCTTCATACGTTGTCCATTTTACGTAAACTTGGGACTTATATGAACCAGAATTCCGAGACGAACACAAAGCTAGTGCTGGTTTCAGTTAATTCTGAATATTTATTGTGGTTATAGTGTATTATATTCTGGGGTGTTACATTCTCCCATACTTAAAGGATTTCGTCCCCGAAATCTACGAATCTATAAGAATGTTGTTATCCTAACATCCATTTACAACCATCTACTCATCCATCATCTATAGGCGTCCATTGTCCTTAAGAGATTTCTAATGCTTATATGAACTTACACAAAGTGTTGTATGTATATGTCCTTACACTAATACGAAAATCAGGTGGTCGACTGGTTCAGTTGACCCCCTTAATGGAATATATTTTTGTGCAATGAGACCAAAATGTATGCAAATAGTCCTATTATATCATGTAAACTCTATAAGCGTGCACAATCATTCACCAAAATGCAACATCCATAATATGATATATCCATTTCCATCCATATAAAATCCTAATGCATGCACATCCATATGCAGTATGTAAGTAATTGAGCCGATCTAGTGCCTTGTGGGTGTAAGCATCCATGAGCAACCACTAGCAAACACTTGCATCCACTTGCAACCATCAAACATAACATGTTTCAAGCACATGTTTCCAATAATTGGTTTCTACCTAAGGATCAAAAGGTTCGAACGATAGGATAAAATAAACTAGAATGATGGAAGCAAATGCAACGTAGAAGCTTGGAAAAGAAGTCCAGAATGTACTCTCAAATAGAAAAAAATAAAAAGCGCGAATCCTATCTTCAGGTTCCCATGTCGCATCTTCACGGTCCTCTCCCCATTGCACTTAAACTAATCTGATTTCCTTGTTCCTTAACTTCTTGATTTATTATCCAAGGATATGAGTAGGAACTCGTCTTACTGATGCTTCCTTCTCAACTTCTACATCCTCAAGAGTGCTCGGTTCTATTATGTCTGTCGTATCATAGAGTCATTTTCTTAGATGGGAAACGTGAAATACGTCGTGTACACATGCCAGTCTATCAAGCAGCTTAATCCTATAAGCTATCTATCTTGTCCTCTCTACTATAGGGAGTGAACCTACAAATCTTGGCCCCAACTTCCATACAAAGCAAAAGTGAACTACATTATTTAGCGGTGACACTTCAAAGAAGACCATATCTCCCACTTCAAATCCCAATTTTCTCCTTCTTATATCGGCATAAGATTTCTGTCTGTCTTGGGCGGCCTTTATTCTTTGTCGGATAAGATAAATCTTCTCGGAAGTGTCTCGAATCATGTCTGGCCCAAGTAGAAATCTGTTTGTAGACTCCCACCAGCAAGGTCGTCCATACAGTGCTTTGAATGGTTCCATGCCTATGCTTGCTGGTAACCATTGTTGTAGGCGAACTCCAGCAAAGGAAGACGCATTACCAGGTCCCTCCAAAGTCTAGGATACACGGTCTTAGAAGATCCTCAAGAACTCTATTTACCCTCTCAGTCTATCCATCTATTTGAGGGTGGTATGTTGTGCTTGAAGTAGTTGTGTACCTAAAACCTTTTGCAAGCTCTTCCAAAATTCGCTAGTAAAGATTGGGTCGCGGTCACTCACTATACTGGAAGGTACCCCATGCAATTGAACTACCTCTCGGAGATAAACTGATGCCAACCAAGACGCCATCCTCTTGCTCTTTACAGGAATAAAATGAGCGCTCTTCGTAAGCCTATCCACTATCACCCAAATGCTTGTATTTCCATTCCTTGCTCTGGGCAATCCATCGACGAAGTCCATAGAGAAGCTCTCCTACTTCCATTACGGGATATCCAAGGGCTGAAGCAATCCACCTGGTTTCTTTTGTTCGGTCATTACTCTTTGGCATGTCATGCATTGAGCTACAAATTTTGCCACATCTTTCTTTATGCCAGTCCAAAATAAAACCCTCTTCATGTCTCGATACATGCTGTTGCCGCCCGGATGAATAGTAATCTGAGAATGATGAGCTTCCTCAAGTACTGCCTTAAGCAATTCCCCAATCTTGGGGATACATAGCCTTCCATCTCGTCTTAGCCCCCCTTATCATCCATGGTATATCTAGCAAGGTGACTAGAAGTCTTTCCTCTATCAAGCATGTCCAAGACGTCTGAAGTTTGCGGGCCCTCTTGTTGCATAGATCCAATTCGCTCCAATAGAGTAGGCCTCACCTCTAAAGAGGCTAATAATCCAACTGTGAAATCCGTAAAAGGCTTAAAATTAAAGGTCGAGATGTACTTCAATCTCCTCCTTTCAATGAATTGAGGACTCAAAGTCATCCTATACCTACTCAGTGCGTCCGCCATTACATTACCCTTGCCAGGGGTATAGGCTATTCGAAGTTGTAGGATGCTAGGGACTCCATCCATCGTTGCTGCCTGGGGTTGAGATCCTTCTGTGAGAACAAGTACTTGAGATATTTATGGTCCGTATATAGCTCGAATTTTTCTCCAAGCAAATAGTGTCGCCAAGACTTTAATGTGAGCACTATATCATCCAACTTTATATCATGGGTTGGGTAGTTCTTTTCGTGAACCCTCAACTGCTTTCTTCCATAGCACACTACCCTTCCCTCTTGCATCATAACGACACTAAGTCATGTGTCACAAGCATCGGTGTAAACCGTAAACATCTTGCTTCCATCTGGGAGATTCAGAACTAGGGTTGTTATCAGAGCCCTCTTCAACCTTTGAAAGTAATCCTCACAATCAACGCTCCATGAAAAAGCCAAGTTCTTTTTCGTTAGTCGGGTAAGCGGGGCTGATAATCCTGCAAAAAATTTGATAAACATTCTGTAGTAACTCGCCAACCCTAGGAAACTTCTCACCTCTGTTGCATTCTTTGGAGCCCTCCAATCTTGAACTGCAACGACTTCTGTGGGATCCACTCCTATCCTTTCCTTGGAGACCACATGCCCTAGGAACCTTACTTCCTTTCTCTAAAAGTGACACTTAGAAAACTTTACCTTGATTTGATGTGACTAGAGGGTGCGTAGAACCTCCTCTAAGTGTTGGGCATGCTCCTCCTCATTCTTTGAGAAGATCAGGATGTCATCCACAAAGACTACCACAAACTTGTTCAGGAACTCCCTAAACGCCCTAATCATCAAGTCCACAAAATAGACGGGTGCATTGCTTAGCCTAAAAGGCATAACCAACCATTCAAAGAAGCCGTATAGAGTTCTGAATGTAGTCTTATCAATGTTGTCTTCTTCCACTCTCAACTGATGAAACCCTATGGCTAGATCCATCTGCGAGAAAACTGACGCGCCAAATAGCTGATTAAACCAGTCATCGATTCTCGATAGCGGGTGCCTATTCTTCATCGTGAGCTTATTAAGCTCCTTATAATCCACACATAGACGAAGTAATCCATCTTCCTTTGTTGCAAAGACGACTGGAGCTCCCCATTCTGAAATGTTTTGTCTAGTAAAACCTTTCTCAGATAGCTTCCCTACTTGCTTACTGAGCTCCCTCCTTTCCCTTGGAGCCATGTAGCACACGGGTAGAGCAACTGGCTTCGCGTTCTCTACCAAGTAAATCCAGAAGTCTAGCTCATGCTTTGAAGATAGTCCCTTAACCTCCTCAAACAAATCCGAATAGTCTCTAACTATGGGCACAGATCGCTAGTCGTCAACAGAAGTATCAAGCGATTCTAGAAAACTAAGCATCACCGACCCCGTGGGTCGCAGGAAATTTCGAGATTCCTGCCATGACAAGAAAGAAGTCTAACCACTCTCTTTTCGCAATCAAGGATGGCACCATACATGGCTGGAAAATCCATGCCTAGAATCAAAACATAGCCCATAAAGCCCAGTACATATGCATCGCATTCAAATTCGACGCTAAAGGTAGAAATTCTCAAACCCTACACATCATGGATTAATTAGCCGATCCTCTTATGGGGTTTGAGACTATTTCAGGTTCAGAGACTATATTAGTATCTAGGTGCAGACTATCTACTAAAGAACTAGATATAAATGAGTGTGAAGCACCAGAATAAAACAGGGTTCGAACAGGATAGTAAAAATGGGAAATCAACCTTAAACCGTGACTTTCCTACCTCCATCGGGTCTACTAGCTTCCGAAGCATTCTCTTGTCCATAAGTTCCTGCCTCTTTCCCTTGCTTGCAAATGTTACTACCGAAATATACTCTAAAACCAGCCGACGGTGAAGGGGTATCGAAGGAACACAAACACAGAAAAACCTCCCGCAAGTAGAAAATCGAATAATGGGAAGAGATGAAAGCGTTGAAGAATGATCTGAGAGTAGCATAAGTGACACCCTCCAGGGAGAAAAGAGCCCAAAGCCTTCAAAATGCAAGTAAAGACTATCCGGCAGGGCCCATCTGACAGGGTTCATCTGGCGGAATCTATCCGATAGGGAATTCCATGACGAAAGGTTGTCTAAATCTGAAACCAAGAAAGAATGAGACAAGATATCTGCTAATTGAGACCCGAAAGAGCTATCGGTATAAACTCACTTAATATCGATACATCAAGAAGCGAAGACGTCAAAAGAATTACACCAGCAATATATATCTGGAACCAGCTTCCAAAACATATGCTGCATAAGTGCTGAAAGGTCACATTCGCAGACAACTACACATCACCAGGAGATACCTTACGGAAAACCATCCCATCCCAAAAGCTCAACTGGAAGGCCAACCGAGATTCTAGCGGAGACACAGGCTATCAATACTAATCTACTTAGTATCGACACTGGAAGCGGTTTCGAACCGGCAGCTATCCACATACATCGGGAGGACTAGCTCCTCTAAGTATTCGGGAAAAAGACGGGGGCCTACATCTGAAAGCTTACGACTGAAAGCCTACGCCCGAAAGCTACTGTCGGAAGTTCAAATACCACCCAAAAATTTCCACAACGACAGGCTCCTCTCAATTTCCAAGGAGCCTCAACAAATTGGGATCTTCCAACCAGAAGCTATAACCCGCACCACAAAGCGGTCGAAAGCCAAACACCGGAGACCAAAGAAAAAAAAGCGTCTGATTGAGGCTCCTGCAAGCCCAATAGCCTAACAGCGGAAGGAGCCCCAAATTCTCTACAAATAAGACCCCAGAGATCACATTTAAAGGGGCGAATTCCAATTCTTGTACTTCTTCTTTCAAAAACCCTAATACTTAGATCGGATTAAGAATTTCTTCCATTCTGTTCATGTACTATAAATCAAAGATTAATAAAGAGTGAATCCATACCTAGCGTACTTCCCTGTGTGTTTATCATAATATTTCTTAATTAATATTGCTGTGATTTGCTGTTTGCTTCCTATATATGCGTGGATTCTTGTCCATACCTTTCCGCAGATCGGATGAAACACCTCTTCCATAGGTTTAAACCCATCTTGCAAGCCTAGATCCCCCTTTTATGAGCTTAGATTTTTCCACAAGCTTTGTTTGGAATCCTTTTCTGACACCCATCAAGTCCTTTGTGAAGAGCAGCGTTTGGCGATCCTTCTCCTCAAGACCTTGACATCGAGAAGCAGTAATCTGACCAAAACTCGTAAAGGCTAAACAACGCATTTTCTCCCTTTTGATCCATTCCAATCGGCCTATCTCCGGTATTGACGAAAAATATCATTAACATTTTGGCGCTAGAAGAAGGGCCTGAACCTCCGACCCTTTGGTTAACCCTACCACATATCTACCTATGTTGTTCCGTCCCGGATTTGACTAAGACTTTAAAGAAGCATAGTTATGGGTGAAATGTCTCGGCAAAAGCCTTCAGGATCTCGAATGGATAAATTGGAAACCACTGACCCTAGAGTGATAGAAGAGCGAAGGTTGAGAGTGGAAGCCTTATGGATAATAAATCAGAAAAGAGAAATAGAACACTATACTTTCGACGCTTGGAATAATAGCCTTTCCCACACAGGACAAACCTGATCACCTCCTCCAAGTGGTTCTACATCATAGGATACTAGCGTGTTCTCTCACCTAAAGAAATCTCTCTACAAGAAGATCAGAGGAACGACATTTAAACAAGAAATGATGAATGATTTTGACCATTTCACCAACAAATGTTTCG
Organism: Allium sativum; assembly: GCA_030737875.1. Lineage (NCBI taxonomy): Eukaryota > Viridiplantae > Streptophyta > Magnoliopsida > Asparagales > Amaryllidaceae > Allium > Allium sativum. Next base: position 11,153,583 of record CM060912.1, read on the forward strand.
AAGGGATAGCATCTCAATCTCAGAGTGCTTTAGGAGGTAGGAACGAAGATGTATATAAAACAATAGGGTTGGACCACAAGAGGGTTGGGTCCCAGTGACAAGAAAAGAAGTTCACGACAAGACTACTCAAAGAATATTACTTTACCACCTAGATGGAGAATACTTATTTCCTAACCAGCACGAACTCAACAATTGGTCGTCCGCGAAGAAAAAGCCCAAATATGAAAGGAAAACAGGAGAACCCTATTGTCATTACCACATGAGGAATGGACATAACACTAATCGCTGCAGAATCCTTGATGAAAGGATCATCAAATTCATCAGCTAAGGCCAATTAGGAAAGTTTATAACAAGATCAGTTTAGGTTCAGTAAAAATCCTTAGGAAAAGGATTATCAAATACAAATGAGGGTATGGAAAACCCTTCATTCGTAGCTTAAAGAAACCCAAAAGGGGTCAAACCATAAATGGATCAAATCCCTTGTCACCACCAAAGTGGTCAGGACAAGGCATCCCCCAGAGGGGAATGGTGTGTTAGTCTTTCTCCGTGCTCAAATCAGAGAGGGTCAGGTTAAAGCATCAAAAGTGTAAGCCTCTGTTTCACAACAGAAATGGTCGTGGCGGTGCATCTAACATTAGCACGCTCTGCCTTTGCTCGCAGAAGAGTATGCCCTGCCTCTGCTAGAACTAAGCATGTCCTACCTCTCGAAGAAGAGTAAGTCCTACCTCTACTTATGTTTCGCATTACCCGCATAGGGGAATGCCAACCCCTATCATCACCTACGATGGTAAGGATAGGGCACCCCCCGGGGGTGTGTGTAAGCCTCTATCAGTGCCTACAATGGTCTGTATAGAGCATCAAAAGAGTAAACCTTAGTTCTGCATCTACAATGACCCCGTTTAAATTTCTAAGACCTTATAATCACCAAAGATGGTCAAGGTAAGGCACCTCCTGGAGGGAGGTCGGGTAAGTACTTGGGCCCTGCTTGTGGATAAGCTAGCTAAGCGCACCAGACGCACAAGCCCAGAGAGTGGACAACAAAGCACGTACATCCTCTACTTTGACATCGAAAGCCTAGGGAGTGGCTCGGGAAGCACGTACAACCTATGCTTCACAAATCCAATCCAAGGGCGGATACCAAAACGTTAATACCCGAAGGGGGTTCCCGGTCTTCAATCTTAAATTACCTTGATAAGGGTTGATCTGGAACTTTTATTAATCCTGAAAGGGAGCTATCGGTATTCAATCTTTAACTACCTAAACAAGGGTTGGTTCAGGTCCCTTATATTAATACCCGAATCTGGGTCGGAATAGTTTCTCATAAATACCGGAAGCGGGCCTCCGGTCTCTTGTCCTTAAACCCGAATCTGGGTTGGAGCTGATTTTTACAAATAGCGAGAGGGGAATCCTGGTCTTATCTCAATACCGAATCCAGGTTGATCCGATTCTCGGCAAAAGCCAAAAGCGAGCCCTCGGTCTTCCGTCTTAATGCCCAGATCTGGGTCGACTCAGGTGTGAACCACATCCGGACATAGGGTTCTGGTCTCATTACAAAATATCCAGATTTGGATATCTTCAAATTGTCAAAGTTGAATAAGGAGTTAATCAACCCTCTCGCCAACTTGAACCTAGCTTGGAATCGCATTTCCTCCATTCCTAGGTATAAATTTATGGTCTTCTTACTCGCTCAAGGAAGTGTCTTTAACCTATGCTCTCATCAATTCATCACCCAAGTATATCGAATATTTGCACTAGCACGCACCACGCGAGTAAGCACTATAGATATTTCGCTCCTTCTGCATCTCATTACTATTAGCCCTACTGAATACAAATGACACTTTAAGAATGTCTATAAGACAAACTCTTAACGAAGTATACCGAAGACATGCACCCCGTCATGACAATAGTGAAAGAAAAACGTTTACGTTAAAATACGTCATCACGCGTTAAGTAGTATCATTGTAAGTCTTGCCTCTATTCATAATCACCATCATCATAAAATATTACATGCGACAGATGATATACTAGGCTCTTCATATCTTACATAGTTATCTACAAGAAAAGTTGTGAGATAAACGCATCTCCTTCGGAAAAGAACACCCATATTCTGATAATAAAGCTTCGGTATAAACAATAGCCTAATTCCCAATGAAGATCGAGCTTTTTATTCATTAGACAAAAAAGAAGTTGCAGAATGATGAATCGCAATACGTAAAAGTCCATCAACCTTTCGCATCTTTTCTATGATCATGCATGAATCATCTAAGGGTTTAGGCTGCCACTTTAAAGCTTGATTGAAAGCTTGGCCCATTTTACGAAGATTTTTGCTTTCCTTCTTCAAGTCAAAAGCATCTTTATGTAAAGACTATTTCTCCTTTTGTAATTGCTTAATTTTGGAAGTATAAAAATTAGTACGACGAGAGTTGTCCTCAATGATTTTCCTGTCGTAAAAACTGTTCATGTTGGCCTTAACCTATCTATACCACCTAGCAGTAGGGAATGATCCATTCTAAAGGGAAAGCCCCTTATCTCAAGCCTAAAAGATTCGAACCTCATCGGACCCCGCAAGACACCAGGAGTGGAAGCTTCAAGAGTACATCCAAAAATGGATTCCCATTCTTTACATTTTGTCAATACATTGTCGCGTCCTGCCTCTAAGTCAATGACTTGATGTTGGAGTTCATCCTTTTCTCCATCAAAATCGCACTACTACAAAACAGGTCAGTTGCTTCGGATATTTACCCCCTGTTGCTTCAGTTCTGGAACCGAAGAACTACAGAAGAAGCAATAGACCAAAATTTGTTGCTTCAGACAAACAACCGAAGCAAATAATATTTTTTGCTTCTGTTATTTACCGTCTGTTGCTTCAGTTCAATAACGGAAGCAAGTGCAGAAGACGCAACAGGTATACACCTATTGCTTCCATTCTAGGAGGAAGCAAATGGCCAATATTTTGCTTCAGTTGTTCCAAATAACCAAAGCAAAAAGCGGCTGAAGCAAAAAAAAAAAAATTATTACTGTTTCAGGTTTTTGTTAAAACCTGAAACAACATCAAATTGCATTTAAAGTTAGAATAGAATGCACAACAATAACACTAAACCTGACTGCGATATCAATATAAAACATTGAAATAAAACTAAATATCAATGCTATATCTACATATAATATCAAATTCGAACTAAATGTCAATGTTACACAACGAAATAAAACTAAATAGCATAAAAAAGTGAAATAAGACTAACTACAATATCAAATTCAGCCAATATAAAACACACATCACATTGTCATTTGCTGAAAATAGGAAAATAAATTCAAGGTATAAAACCAAATGTATCGACAACTCGCTTACTCAAACTTGGTGCATGTTCCAAAACCAAATGCGCCTGCAACATAAAACAAATAAAAAAAGAATGAATTATTATTTTATCACATATTTACTCTTGTCAATAAGCAGCAAGATATTTAGTGGCACAAATTCACAATGCCTCAACATGGCCCAGAACATAGTTACAGACCATTCTGTTGTGCCTTTATGATTTCCTTTGTGCTTGAAAATGATGTTAGCAGACTGACTCAATATTTAGAGAAACGAAAAACAAAAGCTAGTTCAATCACATGTACATGACACTTTAGGATTATGAAAATAAAGCAAGCATAACAAAAACTAGAAATGTCACTCGGTGGAAACAAAAAAGATGTGTCAACTTTATTTTCAGTTTTTTTCTCTAAGTCAACAAAATGAAAGGAACAAATTGGAAAAGCGAAAAAAAAAGTTGTTTTTTATTCATATTTTACTACTCCTATTTATTTAAAATGTCAACTCTTTAAGCTAAATGATTAAGTAATTTTTTAACCAAAATTACACTGTTTTCATAATATTTATTTGCATGGCATAAACATAAGATTGTTTTGTATACACCAGTTGGTTTAGCAACATTCAGTTCACTCTAGTAAATGCTATATTAAGTTTGGAACTATGAGAAGATTCAACAATTTGTACATTCAATAAAACCTACCAAAATCTAAATATTTTGAAATACATATTTTTTTTAAGTCACGATAATTGAGTCTTCCATTTGTTCCTTATCAAGAATAATAGAAATAACCCAAAGAAAAAAAAACTAAGATACACGACACTTTTCACTTCAGTTGCGCATAGATTAACCAATCACTTAATTCATTGACATTTGTCCAACAATAGATGAGCAAATCAAATTCCAACTGACCGGGGATAAAATGTATTCACCTTTAACCCTTTAAAGGCATATCAAACAAATATTAATAATGTAGTTATAAGGATTATTAAAATCAACCATTAGATTAGTTTCTATGTCTTATTTTTCAAAAGTTAACAAAACCAATTGCGTTAAAATCTAGAGTAGTGATTCGAAGAAGTACAAATCATATGATATACAGGTTATATAATTTTAACTCAAAATATCTTTAAGATATAACTAAATTTGGAATGGTATCACAGAAATGTAATGAAGAGGTTTTATGAATAACTTATGTAAACTTACTAACCTTCAAATAGATGACTGTGTGCTTGAACAAAAAGTTTCAGCAATGAAGGTGCCTGCGAAGTTTAAACAAGAACAACGATACAACATCGAACACATGTCTTCGATCACAAATTTGCTAGTGCCCATAACGCACATACTTTGGAGTTTTGTTTTTTTTTTTTTTGTTTTTTTGTTTTTTTGTTTTTTTTTTTTTTTTTTTTTGGCGCATCAAACTGAATGCAATGCTTGAAAATTAGCAATTCTCCGGAACTACATAAAGGTGTACGGATGCAGATACTTCAAAAATCGAAAGAGATAAGTTATCTTATATTTATGTTTATATACCCGCATTAGAGCCAAAATGTAAATTATAGCAGATTCAAAACTCTAAATGATGAAGAGAAAAAACTTACAAATTTGGGATGGGTCCAGATTGGATAACTTGCTTTAAGAAAGCCTTCTCTTCGTCAATTTTCTTCTCTAAAGAATCAACTGGCATCATTTTTCCCTTCTCTTGCAAAATCCATTTGAGGAACTCCAAAAATAGACTGGGTGTTCACATGTGCAAGAAAAGACAGGTCCGATATTGTTTTCTCAGAACTAGAAGGTTCGGTGTTCAAAACTAGATCTGTCCGTTCAAAGTTCATGCGTGGACAAAAACCAAAAATAATTCGACGAAGTAATCAAGCTGAAAAGTTATCACAGAGAAGGTTAATGTTTCTCATTGATCTTCAAACAATAATCAAAAACGATTTAATCATGGCAAATTCTATTTCAACCCACAAAATTAGTTAGTAGCCCTCCATTTTATCAAAAAAATACGATGACAAAACTGCCTTTTTTCTGTTATATTTTTTTCCAGTTTTTTGAACACCTCGTAGTTGCACTACGTGGTTTTTTGGTGTACCTCGTAGTATGTCTACGTGGTCCATGAATAAACCACGGAGATCATCTACGTGGTACTTTGATGAACCACGTAGGGCAACTACGAGGTACAGTGAGAAACCACGTATTCCCCCTACCCTACGTGGAAGGGTATTTTTGGTTTAAAAAAAACGGAGGGCTACTAGCTAAATTTGTGGGTTTACTTGTTATTTCATGATTTGGGATACTACCTAAAATGGTGGGTTGAAATAGAATTTGTCTTTAATCATAGAAAGGTCGGTTAAAGCAAAAGAACAAAAACAAAAGCTAAAAAAGCATAAACGAAAAAGATTCCGAACATGGCTTGTACCAACCTCATGGACAAGGCAATCCGCCATTTGACGAATGAGAGAAGCCTAGCTTTATTAATTCTTGGTCACCTGTTGAAGCCTACTTCTTCAATCCTCCATCTTCATTTTCACGTCATTTTCTCTCCATTCTTCAGACCTAAGGCACCCATTCATTTACACAACAGAAAAAAGGAAATTGCCGCAATAAAGAGAGAAAAAGATGAGCATCTGCATACACTTCCACATGAATTCCTCTTCATGCCTAAAACGATGCTTGGCTTCTCAACAGGCACGCCACCTTAAAAAATATATAGATGGACACCTGCTCCTCATTCCTCACCGCTGACCGGACCCCCCACCCCCTTCCATCGACCGCCGCTAACTTCCCTTCACCCATGCCCTACAACTCCGAGTTCACCTCCGACCCTCCCTCTGGCGAACGCCCTCCAACCCATGCCCATGAACCTGACAACCCTTTAACATGGACCGGCACCCACCAGCGCATCGGCCCGTTACCGAACTTTAAAGAAGGGAGATTGGAAAACAGGAAATGACGTAGGCGGCGGAAAAGCATTTTCTAAACGAAGAGTTAGATTTCGGAGAGCAGGCCAATCACATTTGTTAACGCCTGAACAGGGTCGGGTGAGACCCGTTTGCCTACTTAATCTGTTGCAATTTAATGTCCGCGTTATTTTGGGAAAAAAGGTAAGAAAGAAAATGCTGCACGAAGCAAAAAAGGTATGTTGGAAAGATTAACCTTTCAAATGCAAGTACTAACTAAAATATCATATACATTTATAATAAAAATCGTTTATTAAATGTTAATTGTAATTATAACATATTAAACATTAAACTTTACTTTTCAATTACAAATATTTCTTATTAATTATGAATCATTAAATATCATCTTAGTTGTTGACTATTAATCAATTATTATTATTACTTTCAGTTTATTTGTAGCAAAATATAAATTATTATTTATCACTGATTATTAACCATTCACACACTAAAAGCTAATTTAAAAATCTATTGTCTATGAATTATTATTAATATAATATTAAGTGTAAATTATCAAATATTAAGTACATACTATTATTTTTATGAATATTATATTTGATTTTTTTTTTTTTTTTTGAAAATTGGTACGCTTTTATTAACTTACAAAATCAGCAGAAAGTAGATTACAAAAAAAACATACATGCGGTACAGAAAGTAAAATAGAAGCTAAACAAAACAATTATTCTAAATAAGACCCATGATGAGGTCATCTCCTAGGTTTACATATTGTCCCCCTTGTTGCATGTCTTGTGCAATTCACAAAGTCTCATCCACAAAGCTTGATCCATGAAACAATACCATGATTTTACCAGTTGCCAAATGAAGCCGATTCACATGATCAACGCTTCTATTATGTTGAGGAATTCAGTGTCTATTTGCTGATGAAAAGCATGTGAAATATCGAGTAAAACTCAACCAAACATCTAAGAGGAAATACCAAATGTTAAACTGCTTCACCTTGTTGTACCCATTATATGTTGCTGACGGTCTCAGTCACAAGTACGAAAGAAATTAACCAGTGAAAGTAGGATTTCCAGTAAACAAAGAAAACTGATGTCGTGCTTCATGTTGGGTTTATGCCATTAGTGTTCGATCATCTCAAGACAACTTCCATGATTCATTTTTGAAACCATTAAAAAGGGTTCACATGATTGCAAAATTAGATATGGAAGTATTCAAAGAAAATTAGCCCAACTGTAGACAAAATTCCTGCTTCTGGGAGATTATGAGCAATACAAATTCGATTGAATTGCAGTTACTCCAATAATTAGTAAACATATCCCAATATTATATTTGATTTTAAATTTACATAAATATTCACTTTTAACTTTCGAATTTATGATAACTAAATTTTCATTTTTAAATTTTATGAATATTTTTAAATTTATTTACGATTATATAATAAATAGTATGCATCAATTAAAATTCTATATTAAATAGGAAATATTAAATATTTATTTTATTCTTTTTAAGTGTTACTTATTAATTAATTATCAATTTTTACTACTTAATTATTTAACAGTATTTATAAAAAATTAATATTAAATTCTAAAATTATTTAATGGTAGTTGTTTAATCATTAATTTTACTCAGTAAATATTATATATATAACCAATTATTAAATATTAGTTATCAAATTATAATTATTAAATGTTAGTTATTTAATAGTATTTATTTATTAATAATTAATTATTAAATATGAATTCTTAACTACTGAACAAGATCATTAACAATGCATAACTAATTAATAATATTAATTAACTATTAAATATGAATTCTTAATTAATTAACAACATCATGTCAAGCATTAAATATTAAATGTTAATTACTAATTGCTAATTTTAGTAATTTAACAAGTAAATAACAAATGTTATTAACAAACATTAACTATATTTTACTAATCATTAATAATTAACTATAATAAACCATTAAATATAAAGGCAATTATCAATTATTTAAATTAATTATTAATTATGAATTATTTCTCTGTAATAATTCATTATAATAAATTATAAATAATGAAATATGTAAGCTATTCATTATGATTATTCATACGTGCATTTTCTCTTATTAAATTAATTTGCGGTTTCTCTTGTGCATTTGCTTCGGTTTCCTATCTGATGCATATAATACTATTTGCTTCAGTGCAATTACCTCGGTTCGTAGAGAATAGATGTAAATTACACTATTTACTTCAGTTGTAAAGGCAACCGGAGCGAATAACACTATTTGCTTTGGTACATTTGCTTCCTTTGTTAACACCACCGAAGCAAATGATACAATCTGCTTCTGTTGTCAGCACAACTGAAGCAAATAAATCTTTTGCTTCAGCGCATTTGATTCGGTTGTTAACACAATAGAAGCAAATGATGCTATTTGCTTCTGATGTCAGCACAACTGAAGCAAATGAGGTGAAGCAATAAGCATATTTTGTAGTAGTGTCGTTAGAAGGATTTGTCTTTATATCCCTGTTAGCCTACTTTGTAAACTAGGTTAAACAAAGTCAAGAAGTTAGAAGATCAAGTAGACAAAAGACACTCTGTTATGCATCCGGTTCGGATCGGAATTACAGGAATAGAAACAAAAACTAGACAAGGGAGGAAGGAAAGTATTCGGATCGGATCGGAGGTAGTCGGGCCGATCTGAACCCTATCTGCTAGCCTATCCGATTCGAACCTAATGCATCCTGCTACTCCACTCCACGATCTCCTGGATATTCGGGGCAGTTACACCCACTTTCCACCCACGATGGCCACTAACTAGACGTGTTGTCCTCACCAGAACTCACCCGATCCCGAAAGTGATGGGATGGAAGCCACGTATACCCGATCCGACCCGGATCCAGGAGGAATTTTCACCTATAAATACCCCCATCAAGAGGCATTTAGAGGGATCTTTTGGCACTTTGAGAGTTTGAGAATTCTTGAGAACCGAATTCCAGCACTACTAATCAATTCAAATCATCATCTAGAGTGTATTTCAAATATTATTGAGTGAATTTATTTGTAAAATGAGTGAGACTGAGTGAAGATCTTGTTGTATTTTCATTTACAACATCAAACAAAGTGATATAGAGTGGACGTAGGCTCTTTAACGTCGAACCACTATAAATCTCGTGTCTTTTTCTTGTTTTTGATTTCATTTCATCAGAATCTCAGTCAATTTGGGTGTTAGAACCACTTTTTGGTCTAATATTTTGGTGCTTTCACTGAGAACATTTGAATTCTCTGTTTTTCTGGATTATCGTTCTACTTTTTTGACCGTTGAGTTCAAAGAAGTTAATCCCCAATTTCTGACGCTTTTAAGTACTTGTTGGTTGATTGTTGAAGAATTATGGCCAAAGGAAAAGGCAAGGAAGTTCAAACCAGTCGAGGGAACGAAGTTGGTGAAGATCAGCAAAATGCGGTCGTGACGAGGTCTCGTGGGCAAAGCTCGGGAGCGGATCGGACTGGCTCAGGAAATCTGAACCGGTCGCAGAGGGAAAGCTCTGATCCGACCCGAGTAGAAGATGTTGAAGAGGTGCGCTCCCCGAACCCGAACCGATCCGGCCAGGTCACTTTGCTCCGATCCGACTCTAGGTGATGCTGGAACCTCTACTCGAGCCTCTCCAAATGCTCCGACTCCAGCCACCAGGACCAATGACCAGATCAATCTGTCTGCGCCTGTCACCCAAGGAGATTTTTCGCGCCTTCTCGACATGCTTGAGAGAACTAGGTAGGCTATGAGAATCCACGAGCGCACCAACCTTATGATGCAAGAGAATATGAGAATCATGAGTAGGGAAATTGGCGAGCTTCGCAGGCAGAGGACCCTTTCCCCAGTTCATCACACTGCAATGAATCGGTCTTATTCTTCTGAGGAAGAACGACCTCGTGAAAGAAGGCCGCTTGAACGACCTTAGAATTTGGAACAAATGACTTTCGAATCTCTGGGATCCCGCGAAGACGCTGCTCGTGTGTTAGGACCCGATGACCCAAGCTTGAGAGAGCCTATGCTGTTACCGATGCGAGGATCTCATGTTCTGCCTAGAGATCCTAACTTTACCAACCCCACTCAGGGACAAATGCTTCAGCCCCTTCCTCCCGAGATTGACCGGGAACGTAGGGAGCAAAGCAGAGCAGAAGCCGCTAGAAGAAGGAGGGTGTCCCCTGATCAGGAGCCCAGAGGAAACCCGAATATCAGGGCCAGGGAGCCTGAACGGCCCTTGACCAATGCTGATGTATGGGCTATGGTGTGCCAGATCATGTCTGAGAGTCGAAATTACACCAATGAAGATTATGGTAATGAGCGAAGCCATACGCCCTTTACTAATGACATTCTTGACTTTCAGTTCCCCCGACGATTTAATTTGCCGCAGATGGACAGATATAACAGGAGAACTGACCCGGGACAACATCTGATGCGATACGCATGGTTTATGAATGTTGTAGCTGCTTCTGACGCTGTGAAGTGTAAGGCTTTCCCGATTTATTTATAAGACGTAGCATTACTATGGTTTACCCGAGTTCCTCCTTGATCGATATCGAATTTCAAAGAATTAAGTGAACATTTTATGAATCAATTCCGACTTCACGCCCGGAAGTCTAAGACTTTTACCGAATTCTCCAGAATTAAGCAAGCGTCGGGTAAGTCCTTGAAGTCGTATCTAGACCATTTCAATTTAGCTGTAACAGAAGTCAGCGACCCTCATGAGCCTACCATCTTAATGGCCTTAATGGAGGGCGTTGATCCTGATTCAGAGTTTGGAGATTATCTTTCTGGGAAGTCGCCTCCCACAAGAGAGTTGTTTTATGAGAAGGCCAATATTCAGTTAAGATGGGAGGAAGCCCGGGCAAACAGAAAGAGGAAGTCCGGAGTGGCCTCAAAAGAAGCTGTTCAGGGTAATGTTGTTGTACAGCAGTCTGGAGAAAGCTCTGGGAAAGTCGAATTGAATGTTGGAAACAAGAATGGAAACAATAATAATGGAAACGGGGGCAACAGCAACCGTAATGGCAATGGTAATAGGAGAAAAAGGAACCGAGGAAGTAATTCTGAAAAAGACCCCGGTTCCAGACTTTTGAAAATTATTCACCGTTGAATGATACGTTGGAGAACATTTATTTGGACACTTATAATGTTTTCCAATACAAAAAACCACCGTCACGAGATTCGACAGAGAAAGAAATTACTACCGGAAAATTTTGTTTATTTCACGGTACCCACGGACATTCAACGAACGAATGTCGACACTTGAGAGATGTGGTTGAGAAGTTGTTGCATGAAGGTAAGTTGGATGAGTATAAGGCTGCCCCAAGGGACGGGGGCAAGGAGGACAGGCCCCAAACCAGAATCAATCTGCTCCCAAGCCTACAACGCAACAAAAGGGAAAAGGGATTGTCATTAACACCATAGTAGGTGGAACCCATCCGGCTATCCACAGTTTCAGAGCAATGGACCAATACGTTAATACAGTTAAGCACATAGATGTGGACGAGTGTAATGATTTGGAAGACATCACTCCTGTGAAACAGCAGAGGACAATGTTTGATGATGTGGTGTTCCGTAGTAGAGACGATACCAGAATCCAATCACCTACCGAAGATCCGTTAGTTATTACCACTACTATTGGGCCGGCACTGGTTCATAAGGTACTAGTAGACAATGGAAGCTCTGTCAACATTCTGTTTAAGTAGTCATTTGATCAGATGAGACTCGAGCCTGGAGATTTGAAGCCCTGTGAAGGTTGGATCCGTGGCTTCAATGGGGCATCAACAGCTCCAATGGGGTATATAGAATTACCCGTAACATTGGGACAAGGGGATCGTCGAAGAGTACAAATTCTTCAGTTCGTAGTGCTAGATATAGATTCGCCCTACAACGCTTTTCTAGGAAGGCCTGCCCTTGCAGAGTTTAGGGCATGTATTGCACCATGGTGCTTATTGCTAAAGTCCCCAACTGAAGCCCGAACAGGAGTAATGAGGCGAGACCAAGTCTCCGAGCGAGCTTGTTATATTGCTGAATTAAAGATGCTGATGAAGGGACTCAACATCGATACTAAAAGTACTTCACCTCCTCCAAAGGAGGGTTCAGCGTAGCAATTAGAGGGATCAGCCCCGAAGGAGTTGCCCAAGGGAATGCCTGAGGACCTAGATCCCAGAGAAGATGAGGAACCTGAGGATAGAAAGGCAACTCCTAACGAAACGACAGTGGATATACCCATTGACAAAGTTGATCCAGCAAAAGTTTTGAAGATTGGATCCCAGTTGGATCCGCATCGAGCCAAAGAACAGGCTAACTTTCTGAAGGCAAACTTGGATGTGTTTGCCTGGACCCACGCTGACATTTGTGGGATATCACCACCCATCATGAGTCATTCGCTGAGTATAAACCCAAAACACCCGCCTGTAAAGCAAAAGAGACGTATGTTGGACCCAGAGAGGTCTGCAGCTCTGAAAGAAGAAGTGGAGAAGCTGAAAGAGAACGGATTTGTTAGAGATTCGACATATCCCGACTGGCTATTGAATCCTGTTTTGGTAAAGAAGTCAAACGGAAAGTGGCGGACGTGTATTGATTTTTCAGACTTGAACAAAGCCTGCCCGAAAGTTAGCTTCCCACTCCCCAGAATAGACCAGCTTGTGGATTCAACGGCGGGACATGAACTTCTTTCTTTTATGGACGCATATTCCGGATACAACCAGATTCCCATGTATGTGCCTGATCAAGAGCACACGAGCTTTATTACAAATTTGGGGTTGTACTGCCACATGGTCATGCCTTTCGGATTGAAAAATGCTGGAGCTACCTACCAACGCTTGGTGAACAGGATGTTTTATAACCAAATAGGGAAAACCATGGAGATTTATGTGGATGATATGTTTGTCAAATCGAGGCAGTCCTCTAGCCATACGCAAGACGTGGCAGAGATGTTCGGTATCCTGCGAAAGTATCGAATGAAGCTAAATCCTTTGAAGTGCTCGTTTGGAGTGGCATCTGGAAAGTTTCTGGGTTTCATCGTGAGCTCCTGGGGAATTGAAATTAATCCCAGTCAAATAGAAGCGATAAGGAACATTGAGGAACCACGAAGAATCAAAGACATCCAAAGTCTTGCAGGGAAGGTGGCTGCGTTGAGTAGATTTATCTCCAAAGCAACTGACAAATGTGTCCTGTTTTTTGACTTGATAAAAAGGGGAAAGAAAAATTTTGAATGGACTCCGGACTTTGTTGAGGCCTTGCGAAATCTATAGGACTTACTAGAGAGACCACCAATTTTGTCGAAGCCAGTGGATCATGAAGAGCTGTTTGTTTACTTAGTAGTATCGGCTCATGCCGTTAGCACCGCCTTGGTCAGGGAAGGAGACAAGGTGCAAAGACCAGTATATTATGAAAGTAAGAAATTGGCAGTCGCAGAATGTAACTACCCAAGGATTGAGAAGCTTGCTTACAGCCTTCTGATCGCCTCCCGAAAACTTCGCCATTATTTTCAAGCTCACCCAATAATCATATACACTGATCAGCCTCTGAGACAGGTGTTGCAAAGACCTGAAGCATCAGGACGGTTGATCAAGTGGAATATTGAATTAAGTCATTTTGATTTAAACTTTCAGCCACGGAGATCGATCAGGGGGCAAGCTATGGCTGACTTTATAGCAGAGTTCACAATTCCGGAGGAAGAGACGATCGATGATAGGGTGGTCAAATCAGAGGAAGAATTAAAATTAGATCCATGGAAGTTATACACAGACGGAGCCAAGAACGACAGAAGGTCCGGAGCTGGAGTCGTCTTAGTTACTCCTGAAGGATGATCGTTATATTATGCTCTACGACTAGAATTTTCAGCGATCAATAATGACTCTGAATATGAAGCCCTGATTGCCGGGCTGAAACTTGCTAAGGAATTCGGAATAAAGACATTAGATATATTCTGCGATTCCAAAATAGTCGTCTGCCAAGTGCGAAAGGAGTTTGTGGCCCGGGGACCTCGACTTATTACCTATCTTGGAAAAGTGGAGGAGCTGTTGAGCAACTTGGAACGGTATAACATAACGCGTATCCCAAGAGCTGAAAACCAGAAGGCAGACCGGCTAGCGAAGCTGGTAAGTTCCGACAATCCAGAGGAAACCGAAATGGTTCCAATTGAGACGTTGGGATCGCCAAGCTTTGAGTTAATGGAAATTGAATTGGCTTTCGAAGCAGAACCGGAGAGGGAGTCGTGGATGACCCCAATCAAAAATTTCCTTAGAAATGGAGTACTCCCACCAAAGAAGAGTGAGAGGCGAGCCATAGTTTGCAAAGCTACCAGATACGTTCTTCAAGATAAAACCCTTTATCGGCAAGGATTTTCTATGCCACGGTTACGGTGTATAGCGCACGACGTCATCAAGCGTGTACTAAGGGAAGTACACGAAGGTGAGTGTGGAGGTCACACGGGGGGTCAGATTTTAGCAAAAAAGGTATTGCGGTATGGGTATTTCTGGCTCACTATTAATAAAGATGCAGCTGATTACTCAAGACGCTGCGACAAATGCCAGAGGTTCGCCAAGATCCCCAGAACACCACTGACCCAGCTCAAGTCGATAGTGAGTCCGTGGCCGTTTTCCATGTGGGGAATTGACATTATCGGAGTTCTACCGATTGCCAAAGGAGGAGCGAAGTATGCAATAGTCGCCGTGGACTATTTTACGAAGTGGGTGGAAGCTGAGCCCTTAACCAAAATCACAGCGAGAAAGGTGATAAGTTTCGTGGTTAGAAATATCATATGCCGATTTGGGATTCCAAAGACCATTATAACTGATAATGGAACCCAGTTCGATGGTGCCAAATTCAGAAATTTCTGCCAGAAATACAAGATAGACAAGCGGTACACTGCAGTCGCCCATCCAGAGTCGAATGGGCAAGTAGAAGCAATAAATAAAGTCATAAAATCCATCCTCAAGAAGCGGTTTGAACGTGCAAAAGCAAAATGGGTGGATGAATTGCCCTTGGCTTTGTGGGCATATCGGACAAGTTTAAGACATCTACCGGCCATACTCCTTTCTCCCTCTCATTTGGTTCAGAAGCGGTAATCCCGGTAGAGCTTGAAGTTCCCTCTCACAAGGTAACATATTATGACCCGATGACGAATCAGGCACTCCTCCTCGAGTGCCTTGATGAAGTCGAAGAGAAAAGGGATGAGGCAGACTTGCGTGCGTCAAGACATCGACGTCAGATGGCACGCTATTATGACAAGAAAGTTCGCTTTAGAACCTTTGAGCCAGGGGATTCGGTGCTAAAGCGAGGTTTTCCATCCCTTCCTCATCTCGGTCGAAAGTGGGAAGGACCATTCGCCGTCCAATGGAAACTTGAGACAGGAGCCTTCAAGTTAATGACCGTAGATGGTGAAGAAGTGCATAGGGCTTGGAATGCCCAACACTTGATGCGATATTTGAATTAGGGATGTTGTATTTTCTCTTTCTTTTTTTTTCTTATGAACCCTGTAAAAAAGCACGACTTGCCTTAAAAAGTCTGTTGATGTGAACAAAGGACTATAAAGTGGATGTAGGCTACGACTTAGCCGAACCACTATAAAAATATCGTGTGCCATTTACTTCCCTGCATTATTTATATCTTCAACTATTATTCTATTATGACTGTGGAATACGAAATGTTAAATTAAAATTTGGAAAGTTGGAGATGCTTATATGCAAGAACAAACACAACGACTGTTTGTACGACAAGACATATAAGAATGGGAAGACGACATTCTTAGCTCTAACTCTCAAGAATCGAGAGAGAGTATAAAGGACGGGAAGACGACGTCTTCTGAGGCGCGAAGGTGCACCCGGATGAGAGACCGCCTCAGCAAAAACTCTAACTTGGATATCAGACAGGAGAGTATAAATATGCCAGAAAGAACAGGCATCAATGACGAAAGGAATATGGCCCCCGTCGGGGAATCGGGGACATTTGGACTCTTTAATTTAATCTTGAGTAGTTTTTCCTCAGTCATTTAAGACTGACTGGGGGAATGTATGCGTATACATGTTTCCTCCAGCAATGACTTCATTATATGACTTTAATTTGACATACTTGTGTATTTTCATTTAAGTATTGAACTAACAACTATCAGATGTTGCAGGAAATAAACTATTTTTGTTCACAAACATGTGAGTTTGTACAAGGAAAACAAGCAAAAAAGAAGATGCGAGGGCCGCGCTCACTGCAACAATTGCGGGCCAATCAAATAAGCCATAAACAAAGCACTTCATCACTTAGACCTTGGAGTGGACTTGGATTTTTTAGCAGCCTTCTGAGCATCCTTCGCCTCCCTTTCGGCATCGGTTAGAACGCGCTTTGGTTTTGTCCTCCCTGTGACCGAAGTACTGGAATCGGTTGATTTTTTTCCTAGGAGTTGGAACACTGGAATCAAGAGAAGACTTTTTAGCAAGCTCTTCTATAATAGACCTAGTCGAAAGCTTAACAACTAACCTTGATCCAGCATCCACCACTGCAAGAGATTTAAGGCTTTCGGGGTCCAGGTCTTCAACTTTAAGCTGCATACGTTTGTCTTGCTCAGCTTTCAGTGCAGCCAAAGTGACGTCCTCAGCGCTTTTTGACTCCCCAACTATGGCCACCTCAGGGTCTTCCTCATGTCCCTCGTTGCCACCATCATCTTTCAAGGCGTCTATCATCTCGTCATCGTGAGGAGCATCGGCCTTAGGCGGTTTAACTCCTTCTCCTGAATCAATAGTGGTAGCCTTGTCCTTTTCCCCTTTAGCCTTCTCCGTGGGTTTTGCTCCAACGGTGGTTCCCTGAGGCCCACCAATCTTCTCGGTCGGTTCAACAACTACAGAATGAGAAGTAACAGTTATCAACTCAGGAGAAAATAAAGGGTCTTCCGTCGACTGTCCGATTATGTGATGAAAAGTGGAGACGGCCTTGATGAATTGAGGCGAGAATGTAGAAATACCTTCCGATGATTTCTCAGCTGGAGTAACTGCCGTCTCTGACGTCATCTCGGGTATGGGGGATAAAAGAGATGCCCGAGGAATCCTTGGGTTTTCGGGGTCATATCCCTCTACTTCAGAACTTCCAGCGGCAGTAGAAGAAGAACCAACCTCAGAGACATTCTTTTGCTTGGACGTCCGTTTCTCCTCCTCCATAGCAGCAGTGATGAGGCGATGCCCCTCGGCCAGGCGTGCTGGCTCATCGTCTCTTAGATATTTTTCCATAAGCTTGTCTTCGTCGAGGGAATCTACCTTGAGTTCCTCTTTCTCCCATTCAACAATTTGACTCCATATGTGAACCAAGGTAGTCGGATAATCTTCAATCCAAGAGATGTTTCGGCGGCGGATTATATGCGCAAAGAATTCGATCATTAATTCGCCAAAACCGTGCACTTCCTCCTCAGCCTCTGACAGCTGCTTGCGGGTCTCTTCGGCGGATTTAATAACACTTTCAATATTACCCTCCGCTTGGGCAGCCCCATTCTCAGCCTCCACCAACTTAGAAGCCAAGTCAGCATTTCTCTTCTCCAATTCAGCATTCTTTCTCGCTAACTCATCTTTCTCTTGCTCCAGAGCGGTGTAGGCAAGTTGCATTTTAGCATTATCCGACTTTGCATCATCTGCTTGCTTTTTCAACTCCGAGCGCTCTTGATTGTGGGACTTGAGCAAGTCATGATAACGTTTTTGTAGTTCTTCAAATTGCTTCTTGAAGTTAGTAGCATCCCGCTGGGCAACGACAAGTTGGGCCTGTGTGTCCTCAAGATCTTTCCCTAAATTTTTCAAGACTTTAGCGTCAGCTGCTGCAGTATTTTTCATCGATCAGTATCCGTAATCAGAGTTCGGATAATTCTGGAGAGGTTACGTGAATACTTGAACATCTCCGAATATTGTTTTTTGACTGCATCAATTTTCGCTTTGGCCTCGTCCGCCCACCTTGAGGAAATAGGCTCGAGAGCGGGTAAGAAAGTCAGGTTTTCAAAGTAGTGCTCGGGGAATTCTTTCTCCAAATATGCCCGCTTGACTTTAGCTTCAGCATCCAATGGTGGAGGTGCGCGACATGTTAGCTCTGTATCCGTAGAATGAGCGGGCAAGCCGGCCGTATCACCCTTCCTAGGCCGCTTATCGAAAACCTTATGTTTGCCTTACGAGTCGGTATCTTTCAGCGGGCTCCTTTCCCTACTGTGTTTTTCTTGAGAAGAAATTTGATCTTTTGACTGCGACATGTCTTCTCCTCGACGGCCTTGGTAGCCTCTGTATCGTTCTGGATCCGACCGGGCGGGGGAGCGGGAACGTGAGGTCCGCGACTGATAAGAGTCATAAGGCCTTCTATCTTCTCTTCCCCGGCCTTCGCGGTGATCGCGCTCAGCGTCAGAAAGGGGGCCAGTCATGCTGTGACGAAGTTTCCTGATATCATAATGGGAGCGAGACATTGTACCTACGCAACAATGCAAATGGAATTCAGAATCAATGTTCTCACAAAAGGTAAGTGCTGTGAAATGTGATGCTATTGTGCTAAGTGCGTCCTAAGTGGTGTTCCCCCCGACAAACCCGAGTCCGAAGCCAGACTATTGCGAGTGGGCTCTTTGGCCTTAGCGGGAGTAGTCTCTTCTAAAGAAGTGAAAACTAAAGGATTTGTTCCAAAATCCTCTAAAGTACAGATAGTTTCAGGTAAGGGGAGATCTCCTAAACCCTGAAATCTAGGATCATCGGTACTAGGGGGATCTCCCTGGGAAGCATCTATTGGAGGTTCTTTGGAAGACGTCGACTTCTCCGGAGTGATAGCATCCTCGGGGACGATTTACCCTTCTCGGTGCTTTTCGTCCATGTTGGCCATCTCATCGTCTTGAGTCGAAGATGGAGAAGGTGAAGTTTGAAGCGGCATTGTAGGAGTTTTTGAGCTTTCGCCCGTTTCTGGAATTACGTCCACCGGGGGGATGTATACATATGGACTCGACCCGTGACCTATGCTACGGGTAATGGATAGCAACCCGTGAAGATGAAGATATTCATCCTTAAGGACTTCATCGATGGTTAGAAATTTTTGGTCGCCATTGAGGAGCTGGTGCATCCGGTTAAAGAACACTTGACCCGATATTTGTTTTGGATTATCAACTGTAAACAAAAAGAAAACGGATTAATGTGGTGGCGTGGATATTCAGAGTTGAGATTTAGAAAACCAATGCTTTACTTGATTTTTTTCCATCTTCTGGCACATCCCGGCTGTTGTTTTACATAAAACCATTCCAGTTTAGAATAGCCGGCCTTGCTGTTGAACGGCGCTGAAATTATTTTCCTTTTTGGGACCGATTTGAAGTAAGAGAAAGAAGGAGTTTCTCGAGTCTGATGCTTGAAGTTATAAAAGAAATGAACGTCATTGAAAGTGAGCTCTATACCCAAGATTTCACGATATGCTACATATAAGGTATATAGGTAAGCACAGGAGTTGGGATGCAGCTGCATGGGGGCAATCTGCATCTGTCCCAAAAAGTCGATAACGAAAGGAGAAAACAGTGGAATAGCCCCGACCATGCACATCAATCGGGTGATTGCCATAAATCCTTCGGAGGGTCGTTAGGACGGTCAGTTTTCGATGGCACCAGGGTATCCTTTTTCTGTATCACGTACTTTAAGCATATTCGAATGAGCCTGTCGTTGTCAATCGTCGATTCAATAGAATCTTGAGGTGATTCAAATATGATGGCAGACTCGAATTCGTCAAGAGCTCGATTATCTCCAACTCCTCCTTCCTCTTCATAGCCTAGAGAAACTTCGCTGTCAGATGGCGTTTTGCTATTATGCGCCCCTACTTCATAATCAGATCCCTCATCATCCCATTCAGGGTCTGAAGAAGAAGATATGTCATCGAGAGTATACTTCTTAGAAGTTCCTGCAATTTCTATCTTCTTTGCTAATCTAGAAGAACGTCTCTTGGCCATGATCACTAGACTATTGAAGAAACAATGACAAGGATTAGAGTAAAGTTACCCGTGTCCCCCGTGTGTGCATGTAAACTAATGTGTATGCTACGTGTAACAAAGATGCAAAGCAAATACATGAAACCATAATGTAAACGTCTAAGGAAGCAGTAATGTTCAGAATGGTTCTTGATATTTGTTTATGTTCGCAGGGCACTATCCTAACTGTCCATTAAGTTGTAGACTATATCAAGAATTGATTTGGCCAGTTAAGCAAGTTCTTATGCATTAAGTTGAATTGTTCTTCGGTTCGGTTCGAATGCGTTCATTGGTATCGGATCAGAGGGGCACAACCTTGTCTTGGCCTCGGACAAACAGTAGAGCCCAAGGATCAAAGTCGGATCGGTTCGGAGGTGGACTTTTGGAACGGTCCGGATCGAATTAAGCAACCACGCCCCTATGCTCCTTTATTCCACTTTCCGGTCCGATCCGGTTGGGAGAGTCCTATACTCCTCTTTGTTTGCAAGTTCGATCCGATCCGGTCAAGTGAGCTCTGTTTCCCTTTTGACTTTTGCTCCGACCTGATCCGGTCTTGTGAACCTCTCTTCCTTTTCTTCTCCTCCATATTCCATGCTTCCTCATCCGAACCGATCCCCTACGCTCTTGATATTCTTCTTCCGCCTCAACCAACACCGAACTCAATCCCATCTCCAAAACACCAGTTAGGACCGAACAAATACCATATCCCACCTCCCAATGCCTCGACGTGATGGCGGAGCCACCGACGACGACAGCGAGGGAGGAGAAAGCCACGGCGTCGAAGCCGAGCAATAACCATGCCCAAATCACTCAAATTAACCACAAATCCTAGCTGAAGACAACTATTGCGAGATAAATCGAGATTATAAACCTACCTAAGTGTTTGATTCGGAGATTGAAACGAGAAGAATTTTTGAGTTTTTAAGAAATAGAGCTTCGGTATAAAATTGAGAGCACGAGAATTGTGAAAGTAAAAGAGATAGATGAAGAAGAGCGGCGGATTTATATAAGGTGTGAGATGACCCTTAGTATTCCCACTCTTACACTCCGTTCGGACCGGAATCCGAGCCCCTAAATATATGTTTGGCCCATTACTTTGGCGATGGCGGATTTAAAAGGAAAGCCATCCAGACCGGAACATAAGCCCATATAGATACTCGTGGCCCATCGGTTTAGTGATCACGGGTCGAAGAGCAAGAGCCATCCTGACCAGAGTGCGAGCTTATAGGATCCGAACCCAGATGGAGTCGCGCACACTGAATTGGCATTTAAAATGAGCTTAAAAATATATATAAAAAGCGTACTTGGAGGAGTCACTGGACATCAAGAAGAGTTCCTAGGATTGTTTTAAAATGAGGAAAATAAGTCATGTATTCTATGACGTATATATAGGCAATAAAAGACACGACTTTATGAAGCAACGTTTCTTTGCAAGCGAATGGGAGCAATCATCCAGCGGTTCAAGTTCAGAAGCCATTGAATAGATAATGTCAAAGCACGCTTCGTCTTCAACAGAAGCGTCCTTTGAGGAGGCAAAATGTTAGCCTACTTTGTAAACTAGGCTAAACAAAGTCAAGAAGTTAGAAGATCAAGTAGACAAAAGACACTCTGCTATGCATCCGGTTTGGATTGGAATTACAGGAATAGAAACAAAAACTAGACAAGGGTGGAAGGAAAGTATTCGGACCGGATCGGAGGTAGTAGGGCCGATCCGAACCCTATCAGCTAGCCTATCCGATCCGAACCTAGTGCATTCTGCTACTCCGCTCCACGATCTCCTGGATATTCGGGGCAGTTACATCCACTTTCTACCCATGATGGCCACTAACTAGATGTGTTGTCCTCACCAGAACTCACCCGATCCCGAAAGTGATGGGATGGAAGCCACGTACACCCGATCCATCCCGGATCCAGGAGGAATTTTCACCTATAAATACCCTATCAAGAGGCATTTAGAGGGATCTTTTGGCACTTTGAGAGTTTGAGAATTCTTGAGAATCGAATTCCAGCACTACTAATCAATTCAAATCATCATCTAGAGTGTATTTCAAATATTATTGAGTGAATTTATATGTAAAATGAGTGAGACTGAGTGAAGATCTTGTTGTATTTACATTTACATCATCAAACAAAGTGATATAAAGTGGACGTAGGCTCTTTAACGCCGAACCACTATAAATCTCGTGTCTTTTTCTTGTTTTTGATTTCATTCCATCAGAATCTCAGTTAAATTGGGTGTTAGAACCACTTTTTGGTCTAACAATCCCTCTTCACTTCCAGGATGTTTTTGTACTTTTGCTCTATCTGAGCCTCCAATATACGTATTTGCTCCTTAAAATGTTGTGCAAGTAGCTCCCCAGGCCAGTCAAACCTATCTTCAGTATCGCTAAGAAAGTTCCCCAAAAAATCTCCGGGGCGTGGAGTAATCCGAACGCCCCCATCGATGAAGAAGGAAATGTCTTCAGGAAAACATTCCAATTTTTGTAAACAAATAAGCTACCACTTACAAGATCAATTTTCAGATAACGAACATCAATGCTTAAACCACAGAACGACCTACGAAAGAAAGAAATTGAACACAAGTATAATTCTTATCCATGCAAATTAACATGAACTACGAGGGGTGTAACAAACTAATTTTTCTCTCCAATACTCCTCTCCATCATATTACATACTAATTTAGCATGGTGGGCCCTAAGATTCTTTAATATCACCTCTCCGTCATTCCCAAAAAATTGAAAATATAGCTAGGGGTGCTTCATATAAATATGCTTGAGCTCTCTCAGAAAATGTCCTTTGCCTGATTTATAGGAATGTTTTGTGAGAAATTCCCTCCTCGAACTTGAGAGAGTGTAGATCATCCTTGGAAACGTAATAATTAATGGAAAAATAATCTTCGACGCCATAAGAATGAGTCATTCAGGGCCAAGTCCCATTGGTAAAGAAGAAATTCAAGGATGAAGGTTCATACCTGAGGGATAGGATAGACCGTATGTATTGTTTAACCTTCCTCACCGGGTTTTTGGAGATCAATCTCTTCAGCGAACCCACCATCTCCACATGAAGTAACTGAAATATGAGATGAATTAGCACTCCAGAAACCCACGTAGCCACCCATAAAGACGAGGAACATAAATTCCTTCCTACCGCCCTTATCATATCCACGCAGGGAGTAAAATTCATTATTGCGACTACCTATGTTATCACTACCGATAGGTGAAGCAAGATTCTCTCCATGTCCAGGCACTGGATAATCAGGCAGCTCCTCAACAAATAAAAGATCCTCAACCCTCTCCTTGTTCCCTTCAGAAATTTTGACATCCTATCCGGAAATCCTAATTCACCCCAAGATCTTGCTTTGAAGATATGGAGCGAGAGAAGGAAATTCATATCCGGAAACTTGCCTCAATTATCATGGTAAACCAAAGAGAGGGCATTTTCGTAATATTCAACTGCGGTGTCTGGAAGATGTACCCTCAGAAATCAGGAAATTCTGCCCTGAGTTTCATAAATTATCCGTTTAGCATCGAAAAGGGTTCCCTTTACTTTTAGTTCCCTTGCATGCTCTGCCAAAATATCTGACTACTTGCGCTTAAGGGTCGAAACTTTGGCGGCTAAGATCTGGTTACCAGTCTTTTCCCTCTCAAGAACCACTCTCAGCTGACTACAAGCTTCCTCGTTATGGCTCTTCGCTGAAGCTAAATCACGAATTTTAGACTGTAACACGGACTTCTCTTCCTTTAGCTTTCTTGTGTCACGAGATAACGAAGCCATCGTCGTCCCGGCGGTGTACCAACCACCATATATCTGGAAAGGAACGTTGTGATGTTAGCACATGCATAAGGTAAACAAATAAAGAACTTAGGAGAACGAGAGTGTGAACCAGGAGTTGCCGCTTAATGTGATGGAGACTAAAACCAGACCAATCTGTGAAAGCGAACCTTGAGATATCAAACTCACCAACAGAAGGTAAGACAGATCTGATGATACTATAAAAGTCCAAAGTTGATGAAAGAGGATTTACAGGATTGCATAGTTGATGGGAAGATGGTTCGCATCCTCTCAAGTCCGAAATCCCTTGAGAATCGGATCTTAGTGAACTAGCAACAAAACTGCTTCCTGCGGTATCCGCTGAAGAAGGGCACATATTGGAAGAATCTCCAAGAAAAGGGGCAAGGGGGATGGGTGATGACCAACATCCAAGCATCTCAACTGTCTCATCACCAAAAAGACGAGAGACTATTTTTTCCCTCCTTTGTTTCCTGGTAGAACCACTATTGATAGCCGAAGCTGTTCTCTTCTTAGAAAAGAACCCAAGATGGGAAGAAGCAATGGGAGATAAACATGAATCATCCCTAAGAAACGTTGAACGCGAGAAAGGAACTTCACCGACTGCACCAACAGCTGGAAGCTTCTTCACTCCGAGGTGCTCCTATTTTGAATAAAACCTAGGAGGTTTGCTCAACCTTGAGTCACCCAATTGTGGAATCTCAGACATAGTCCTGCCATGTGATGCCATAACATAAACATGTGTTTTAATTCAATTTCTATTCGATGATTGCACACAAATGACACACGGGCAGATAGGCGACACAATTTTGTTATCCCATTGGACAACGATCTTAATTGTAAACATCGATGTCAATAGGTTAAATTACCTTCTATTTCGGGTTATTTGTTTATACAAATCTTATTTCTCAGAACCCCGACAATGAACGGGGATGGGTACAACTTATTAAAGGTCACCATTAATTATCATCTCGGATGATTATTGAGATTTTAATCTACGCTAGGACCATCAATCCCCAATTTAAAGCATAATCCAAATCAGCGAATGAGGTTTAAACAAGAAAACTTACGACTAATTAGATCTGAAAACCTAGGAACTAATGTGACAAATTTCGATGAACAATAATCTTGCTTGAGTAAAAAGTTATGCACGAAGGAGGAAAGAGAAAAAGAAGATTACTTTTTTTGGGGAAAAAGAGATTCGCTTTTCCTCTCAGCCGTACATCTAAAATCGGATTAACGAAAATAATTTATGCTGAGAAAGAAGAAATGTTTGCCAGAGGGAAAAAGTATAAAAGAAGAATTTGCATTCAGAATCCAGGGTCAATCTAGACCGCACAAAGAGAGTCCAATCAACGCTCTCGATTGAGGAAGAACAGAAGACACAGAAATGACACTTCGGAAAAGACAAAAAGATTGACTTGAAAAGTTGAAATACCCCTTCACTAGGGGGCAAATGTTACTAACGAAATAAACTCCGAAACCAGCCGACGGTGAAGGGGTATCGAAGGAACACAAACATAGAAAAACCTTCCGCAAGAAGAAAACCGAATAATGGGAAGAGATGAAAGCCGTAAAGAATGATCTGAGAGTAGCATAAGTGACACCCTCCATGGAGAAAAGAGCCTAAAGCCTTCAAAATGCTAGTAAAGTCCATCTGGCAGGGCCTATCCGACAAGGTTCATCTGGCGGGATCTATCCGACAGGGAATTCCATGACGAAAGGTTGTCTAAATCTGAAACCAAGAAAGAAGGAGATATGAGCTCTGCTAATTGAGACCCGAAAGAGCTATCGGTATAAACTTACTTAATACCAGTACATCAAGAAGCGAAGACGTCAAAAGAATTACACCAGCAATATATATTTGGAACCAGCTTCCAAAACAGCTGCATAAGTGCCGAAAGATCACATTGGCAGACAACAACACATCACCGGAAGATACCTTTTGGAAGACCAGACCATCCGAAAAGCTCCACTGGAAGGCCAACCGGGAATCTAGCGGAGATACATGTTATCAATACTAATCTACTTAGTACTGACACCTGAAGCAGTTTTGAACCGGCAGCTATCCACATACATCGGGAGGACTAGATTCTAAGTGTTCATGAAAAAGCCGGAGGCCTACATCTGAAAGCTTACGACCGAAAGCCTACGCCCCAGAGCTACTACCAGAAGTTCAAATACCACCTAAAAGTTTCAATGACAACAGGCTCATCTCAATCTCCAAGGAGCCTTAACAAATCGGGATCTTCCATCCGGAAGCTATAACCTGCACCACAAAGCGGCCGAAACCCAAACAACCGAGACCAAGAAAAATAGCATCTGACTGAGGCACCTGCAAGCCAAATAGCCTAACAACGGAAGGGGCCCCAAATTCTCTATAAATAAGACCCTAGAGATCGCATTTAAAGGGGCGAATTCCAATTCTTCTACTTCTTCTTTCAAAAACCCTAATACTTAGATTAGATTATGAATTTCTTCCATTCTGTTCATGTACTACAAATCAAAGATTAATAAAGAGTGAATCCATTCCTAGTGTATTGCCCTGTGAGTTTATCATAATATTTCTTAATTATTATTGTTGTGATTTACTGTTTGCTTCCTATATATGAGTGGATTCTTGTCCATACCTTTTCCGCAGATCGAATGAAATACCTTTTCCATAGATTTAAACCCATCTTGCAAGCCAAGATCCCCCTTTTATGAGCTTAGATTTTTCCTCAAGCTTGGTTTGAAATCCCTTTCTGACCCCCATCAAGTCCTTTGTCAAGAGCAGCGTTTAACGATCCTTCTCCTCAAGACCTTGACATCGAGAAACAGTAGTCTGACCAAAACTCTCAAAGGCTAAACAACCCATTTCCCCCCTTTTGATCCATTCCCATTGACCTATCTCAGGTGTGTTGACGAAAAATATCGTTAACATTTTGACGTTAGAAGGAGGGTCTGAACCTCCGACCCTTTGGTTAACCCTACCACATATCTATCTGTGTTGTTCCGTCCCGGATTGGACTAAGGATTTGAAGAAGCAAGTTATGGGTGAAAGGTCTCGGCAAAAACCTTCAGAATCTCGAATGGATAAATCGGAAATCACTGACCCTGGGGTGACAGAAGAGCGAAGGTTAAAAGTGGAAGCCTTACGGATAATAAAGTGGAAAAAAGAAATAGAACACTATACTTCGGACACTTAGGATAATAGCCTTTCCCACACAGTACAAATCTTAACACCTCCTCCAAGTGGTTCTACATCCAAGGATACTAGCGTCTTCTCTCACCTAAAGAAAGCTCTCTACAATCCCAAAATTTTCTTTCTAAATATTAATAAATTATATTGGGTTTTCCAGTATTGCATGTTATTATGGGTTTTGTTAATGACACCTCATTTTTGGGTATGGGGTGTTATATTTTAAGTTCACACCCGTCCAATATTTGAGCGTTAAGGGGAAACACCAGTTATACTTTTAAGGGACAAAAATAACCCTGTAAAAACGATAAGAGTATACCGTTTTTATTTAATAAAAAGGGTATCATTAGACCATCTTTTCTATCTCTATAACAAACTTTAAAAAACAACGAAAACGGTAACAGTATACCATTTTCATATTAAGGGTATTTTTGTTTTATTATTGTGTATTGTTAAGGGGTGTTTAGACTGTAGTGTACCCCCCTTAACAAAATTTTAAAAACTAAAATTTTGTGACACCCCTTACCTAAAAAAAGTAGTCATTAACAAGGCCCGTTATTATGTCAAGCGTCTTTTTTTTTTGCCCAACAAACCATTGCTGCTAACAACACCTGCTTCACTTTGCATGCCTTCTACTGTATATACATTTCCCTTTTCTTATGGGGATTGTTAATGACACTCCCTTTTTGGTTAAGGAGTCTCACAAATTTTAGTTTTCAAATTTTTGTTAAGGGGTGTACAACAAAGACTAAACCCCCTTAACAATACACAATAATAAGACAAAATTACCCTTGATCTGAAGAAAAAGCACGACGTGGTGAAATTCAGTCGCGAGTCACCGTTTTCCGAAGCAAGACGTAGATGTGAAAATACGAAAATGGTCTGCAAACACCGAACAATCATTATAAAGATAGAAAATTATGACTGTTTTTAGCGTGCAAACACGGTAAAGTATAACCGTTTCCGTTGTTTTTGATATGTTTGTTACATAGATATGAAATATGTTTTAATGCTACCGTTTATATTAAATAAAAACGGTATACTCTTACCCTTTTTTCTGGTTCGAGCGCGAGCATTGAAATATAGCAGGGTTAATTTTGTCGCTGAAAAGTATAAGTTGTGTTGCACCTTAACAAAAAATTTATACATGGTGTCCCCTTAAAAATATGACACCCCTTAACCAAAAAGGGAGTGTCATTAACAACACTCTTTCTTATTGTCAGCAACTAACAAACATGAACACAGGTAACATAACTACAATTCCACAGCTTTCAAAACTTTCCTTTTCGAAACAATCTCATATGCACTTTAAATTAATACATCTATGAAGCATACATCAATTATTTTCGAGAAATGTGTTTCGATTTATAGTTTCAATTTTTAAATAAAAAATCTTACTATATACTAAAGCAAGGCCAACTTTCCCTCCAAAACTGACCATTTTCCCTCCACAACACCACTAAGTATGTAAATTAAATAATAAAAAAAGTTCCCTCCTATTCCCTCCTCACATGGCGCTATTTTGGCCACATGTCATTAGCGAATAAAATAAAATAAAATATACCTGCTACCGCCAAAATGCCATACAAATAAATAAAACTTATATAATAATGTTGTCAAGAATTAAAAAAACACCTATAATCATTACTGGAGTTAGTTTCCAAAACACAACTATTTTTTAATAGTAAAAAATAACTACAATTATTACTGTGTTGGATTTCCAAGACGCACAGCCATTTCCAAGGCGCACAGCCATTTTTTAATAATTATTATATTGGGTTTAGGTTTTCAAGGTGCACAACCTTTTTTAATAATAAAAAACTACTATAATTATTACAAGGTTAAGTTTCCAAGACGCACAGCCTTTTTCAATTAATAAGAGCTTTGCCAAGGAATTCGGAGGCCACGCCTTTTTTTAAACCTTTTTTAGTGTGCCCCACTACTTACTGTAGTGAGGTCCGTGAGCAAAGGAGACTCGCGCCTTAGTTTTTTTTGTTATAATAATAACCGGTTTAGTTCCAAGGCTGACAACTATTTTTTTGATAATCTTAAATAAAACACCCAGAGCCTTCGCGGAAAAATCCAAGATCGTAAATTCTATTTCCGTCCTCTTCCCAAATCAAATGCCATTGCTCCAAGTCCACGCTTGCCCCCAAACTTCCCTCATATCCATTTACCTCTTCTCTTTTCCGCCTTTTCTCCCTCTTTTATTCTTGAATCACTCTTTCTTCTCAGTTTTCATTCTTTTTCCCTCTAGCAATACCACTCTATCCTTTCCCCAATTATATTTCAAGTTTAATTCCATAATATGTGAAGTCGCAAAACTTATTGGATTGTCATTAACTATTGCGTTATGTAACTTGAATCTGTAGCGATTGGTTTTCATCTTACAAATCTTTTGATTTCAATCCAAGCTATAATGACCAGAAAGTTGGAATTTAGCGATTCAGTCACCTTCTTCATAAAGATCCAAACTTTGCAGCTCCATCATAATTGTGCAGGACAATGAGTGGCTCATCAGTGATCTGTTCAATCTGTCGATTCCTCTTCGCTACAAGGAGGACTCTCATAACATCAGAAAACATTAGATAATGTCAGATAGGTGTGTTTATTTGAAAAAATCATGTTAGTTGTGTTTTTGCTCTAATCTTTTACACTTTTTTAAACAACTTATAACTCAGTTGTTTGGTATTACTATCATGTTGTTTGGATGAAGAACTGCGACCTTCTTACAATATTTTGGTGCTGCTTCGACTGGTTGGCCGAGCCCACAACTGATTGGTAGAGTATAAATTTGAAGAAATGTATTTGATTATTTCTATTATTTTCCACCAAAATACGTTTGCTTTGTTACTTATACTTTGATTCAGCAAATGGAAAGTCCACCCTTTTATCGTCTTCCTTATCATCAGTTACATGAAGGTATCCAATTTCCAGTCTTTAATTTTACATGAACAAGTTTTCTTATTAAAGTGTGTCTGGTTTGGGATACTTTTGAATTTTTCCTATTTTCTATAAGTAGTAATTCACAGACATTATACAAACACATGATCCCAAAGCATATTACAACCTTGCAATTAAGTTGTTTCTTAAATTTTAAAGTGTTGCTTCATGCATTTTGCGTTTACTTAGCTACCTGGTCAAAAACTACTACTTTAACTGTATATGTTCCGTTGTTTGGTGAATTATTTTAATATTTTTATAGCAAACATACTGAATTTTTGAACGAGGAAATTATTTGCTATCATATTCTTGCGATAATATTTTCATGAGATATTACTGTAGAGTTTACCTTGCAAGAGAACTATGCCACAACGATATACAGGGCTCCTCAAAACGAAAAGACCTCATGTTATTTTGTTTTCATTGATTTGAATAGAAATTACTATTCCAGTTTTCCCCTATACGATTATTTTCTAACTGCTAAGCTTAGATACATATTCATTTAGCAGGGCATTTCTAGGAGAATCAATTAGCTCAATGAATCAGAAGGATCTGAAAGCCCTTGAGAATAAATTCTAAAAAGACATCAATAAAATAAGAGCTAAGAAGGTATATGTTTTCAGAATCTGAAATCAATATCGTTTTATACTTATTTCATATTAATTAAGAACATAGTCCCGATCAATTTCAATTGATTGTTTCCTTAATAAATTAATAGGAAAAGTAATATTATTTTTGATTCTAGATAACACTTTGGCTGCACAGATACTGTTAATTAGTTTTTATTTATTTTTGTTCGCAGAACGAATTGTTGCATGCTTGATGCTGAAATTGAATACATGCAGAAAAGGGTAAGGAAAAATTAATCAATCATGTATATTACACTAAACCTGAAATTCAATGCATATATAGGTCTAAGCAAGCATTTTAACAACAAACGTTAATTTTAACCATGCAGGAAATGGAGCTTCAAAATGATAATTTGTAGCTAAGAAACAAGACTACTAAATTACATCTCTAGAAGGACCTACAAGACTGCATATTAGTTTAAAAATGTTTAAAAAAGGTGCATGATCAGATTTGTTTATCTTATTAGTTAGCATTATTTTTTTCATTCCTACTTATTCATAATGCCCAAGTTCATGCAGATACGATATATTCAAGTACCAGTGAATTTATCTGTACACTCGATCTCTCACTTGGTTCATAAATTATATGATTACTCAATTTGCATGCAATTATGAATTACTTAACAAATTTTAAAACAATAAAGGTAAATTATACGATTACTAAATTGTTTTGTTTCTTCTTATTCTCTTAATGTGGGTAAGTTTTGAAGGAGAGAAACGTACTCACTTTGCATTCGTCTAGCATAATCAGAGTGGTGCTACGGTAAACGATCCATTAGCATGGTGTGCGGTGAGTGTTTTGTGGGTAACAACATAAATGTTGCATGTGTTTGTTATTACAATTTGTTATTTAGCACAAATTACCTATCTTATTTTTGACACCTGGAATAACTAATTATCCCTATGTTCTCTATAAATTTTTGCCATAATCCAAATGTGTTTATCCTATTCATG
This sequence comes from Allium sativum, assembly GCA_030737875.1. Lineage (NCBI taxonomy): Eukaryota > Viridiplantae > Streptophyta > Magnoliopsida > Asparagales > Amaryllidaceae > Allium > Allium sativum. The sequence continues at coordinate 11,185,268 of CM060912.1, forward strand.
TTATGATATGAGAAGTGAATGTGTTTATTCATGTCTAAGACGTGCTTTGAAGGCCTGGGAGAAATGGCTTACTAGCTTCATAAAAAGGTGGATGTGCGATACTTGCGAGTATTTCTTTTAAAGGTAAATGGATCTATTTCAAGCATTTTTTTAATATTGCATTGGAAATTATAAAAAAAATAAAACAAGCAAAGAGTTCACCTCAGGAGGTTCTTACTTATTAAAAGTTTTGTATATTCTACTTTCTGTTTTGATATATCAATTTGCTGCAAATTTCCGGTCTTAAAATGAGTATGAAGTTAATCATCCATATTGGATTGCTAAGTAATTATTTAATATGATTTATTTTTGCACTTTCAGCTAGTCTGCTTATTTTATCCCTCTCTGTTTAATATTTCTTTTCTTCTTAAAAGAAAAATTGTCAGCTTCTTATGCTAATTTGTATGTTCATCCTCAAAGATTATAGTTGCAAGATCACAAAATATTTTGTATGTTCGCTCTTATGTTAGTTCAGGTTAAAATTCTCTTCATTTATATTATTATTATAGATAGATATATATTTAAGAATATGTTGGATTGTTGATGTTTTTACTTCAGATAAGATAAATAAAACAAATTTATAGCGAATATTGCTGCATCATTTGTTATATGATATTTATTTTGCAGAAAATTCATGATACTTTTTATACATCCCGTTGCTGAGAACCCAAGACTAAGGTACTCTAATTTAGAATTCCTACTTGCTTTATGTCTTCAACCTTGATTATTTGCTAAATGAAAATTTTCCATTGCTAATTATTTAATATGATTGATTTTTGCTCTTTCAGCTATTCTGCTTATTTTATCCCTCTCTATTTAATATTTCTTTTCTTCTTAAAAAAAATATTGTCAGCTTCTTATGCTAATTTGTATGTTTATCCTCAAAGATTATAGTTGCGAGATCACAAAATATTTTGTATGTTCGCTCTTATGTTAGTTCAGGTTCAAATTTCCTTCATTTATATAATTATTATAGATAGATATATATTTATGAATATGTTGGATTGTTTATGTTTTTACTTCAGACAAGTTAACTGAAGCAAATTTATAGCGAATATTGCAGCATCATTTGTTATATGATATTTATTTTGCAGAATATTAATGATACTTTTTATACATCCTATTGCTGACAACCCAAGACTACGGTACTCTAATTTTGAATTCCTACTTGCTTTATGTCTTTAACCTTGATTGTTTGCTAAATGAAGTTTTCCCATTGCTAATTATGTTAGATGCTAATCAGATTGCAGGAAAGATAATCAAGGTCAACGATTCAATTAATCTTCAGATAAAATGTAATTCTTCTACTTACCTAATACTACTATTAACAGATAATTTTTTGTCAAACTTGCTTTAAAAATTTATCCTTCTATGATTGGATCTATAATTTCAAGATTTCAGAAGTTTCATAATTGTTTTACATGTAACGTATTATCCTCTTCCATGAATTCTACTGGTAGTTTCACATAATGAACATGCATACTATGGTCGTAAACCCATATTGGCAAATTATATTCATTTTGATGAGAATTTCTAATAACATGATTTCTATTTAATGATGTATTAGATTATGAAAACATAAGGGTTTTAATAGGTTTTGGATTATATGGTATATTTCTACATTCTCTAATACAGTATAATTATAAAAAATTCCTTTACCTGAGTTTTATAAATATGGAATGTTTTACTGTGTAATTTATGTGTGATTTTTTTTTTTTACATGTGCAACTTTCCTACATTAAATTTTCACAATTCAAAATTTTCGTCAAGTATACAAACAAACTAACTACTAGATTCAATTAACCGATTAATTTGGCTATACCTAGATATGGTGCTTGATGAATGTTAGTGGTTAGTTGAAACAAGCCTTTTCCAATGGTGGCTCACCTTTATTTTCCTTCCTACTCATCTCTTCGAAGTTGACACAATCTGGAAATTATTATTCCACTTTCATTGATTTTCTTTTTAGATTTTATAATGGATGTCATCCTTCCCTAAACCAACTTTGTGATGCTGTCTGTTTCATGCCTTCTAGGTATTTTTAGTCGCATAAACTCTTTGTTTATTTTTTATTTTTTTTTCTTTTTGGCTGTTTAGGAGGAATATATTACAAGGTTATGAGAAAATTTTGTTATAAACGTGGATCAAGAAAAGCTGGATGACACAAAAGGTTGATGAAAGGTACATCACTTTTTTTCTTTTATTGTCTTCCATTGTTTGCGTGAATTTTAATTTTGTAGCAGACTTCAGAATTTGGTTGAAAAGTCTTTTTCAAAATATAAAACGAATTTTAAATGAAATAATTTTTATTTACATAATTTTGGAGTAGAATTGTCAGCGTTGATGCACACTTTTATTTCCTTAAACCAACTTTAACGCCAAAGCTGTATTCCTTTTTGTACTCCCAACTTTATTCGCCATGCTCTGCTAACCCCACTCTCCTCTTTGTTTCTTTTCCTACCCACTGATTTTACCCCATAACCCTCCACAGCAAAGATGCTCTAGGTAGAATTGGTGATTTACTAAAATTACTACAGTAATTGTTACTTTTCAGTACTCAAATGGGGAATTTCATATATATATATATATATATATATATATATATATATATATATATATTTGATGGCGCGGTTGATCGGCTATGGTTAATACCTCATTTGATTAAATATAGTTGGATAACAAATGCGTAAATTTTCAGTTGAGTGCTAATTACAACTCAAATCAACTATATCTACAATATTATAGTTTGATTAATTTTCATCACATGTACCATGGCTATCAAGTTACCGTAATTGTTGTTGATTCCATCTAAAGTGTGCATTGCAAGGGTGGATTACTCAATGTGACGAAGTTACACCAATTCAAGGACTCTAATTGTCCAGGTCATGCTAATCTGTATTTGATTTCTATTAAAGCTTGACTTGCACTCATCATTTTGAATTTTGCGTTCATCGTATATTCTCTTGCATTTTTTATTCCTTCATCTTTGCCAGTTTTATTTCCATAAATCAAAATAATTTGTTCTTTTTGTTTTTCCTTATATAGCGATAAATAGGCAAATGTCGTACGTCAATTTCTCATACACTCGACTACACACAAAGCTATTTCTTCTCAAACTTCAAAATGGAAAATGGAAAACACTGCATATGGATTTTCGCAAAAATATCCTGTACTTTTATTCAAATGAAAATATCCTGCATTTCATATTATTATTCCAAATTTCAGTTGAACATGCTCCATTAACTGTAGATGTTCATAATGTTGCAGGTGAGATGGCAATGGTGTTGTGACCATTTATGGTTTCCTGTGTGATTGTGGTCTTAGTTGGTGAGCAGTGGGGTCTGAATTGGCATCCCCAAAGTCCTTTTCTCTATGCAACTGAGTGAAAATAGATATTTTTGGTTAATTGAAATACAAACTAATCATATTAATGTTTGACTATTTGATAGTTATGCTGTGATCTAAAGCAGCCAAATTCTCTAATTTCTATTTAATGCGGCGGATCAAGTATATATAAAGCAAATTTGAAGATTCCATTTTTTTTACGCTCTCAAAATTAGAGTGAACCAACAAATCCTCTATAAAAATGGCAAGGTATCTAACTCTCTCCTTATATCACCTAAGTTTTATGTTTATTGTGACGTAATAGAAATGAATGTTTGTTTTATAATGTTCTTTTTGTAAAATTGGACCGTACCACTAGAATTTCATTGATAAAATGAAAAAAGAACATAGAACAATATTTTATTTTGCCCATTGTAAGTTTACTAATCAACATATAGTTGGACGTTTTATTAGTTAATTCGAACAATAAACATTAACAATATTTTAGCAAGTAATTCTTTTCTGCTTTGTTTAATTTCTTTCCTGTTTTTTTTTTTTTTTTTTTTTTTCCAGCTGTTTGATTTAGTGCTCCCAGTAAATAGGGCAAAATTACCTATTTATCTTCCGGATTCCCGCTGTTACTGGATATACACTAGAATACTGCTTCTGTCATTCATGTACCGCTGCATTTCAGATATGTAAGAAAATGTCACATGATTTTGAAAAAAACGGATACTGCAAAAGTTTCAGATGTTTCGACAAAGGCATATCAAATAAGCAATTAGTTCATGTTATTACTTCTGATATTTCTTCAGCATGAGCATCAACGTAGCAAGACTTACTCCATAGAGACTTCAAGATAATGATTCATGTATAACTCAACGGTTATTCATTAAATGATTTCAAGTTGAAAAACATCAAATTATTTATGTTGGAAATGGTTTTTCCATGAAACCCAGAGTCATATCTTTATCAGCTTTTATTGGATCCTAAATCTTAGTCCTACCTTGAAATCATCTTTGTCTTCTATTAAAAAATGTCATTGATTATAGAATTTATACTTACGGAAAAATTCTCTATAGATGAAGGTTTAAAGTTGGTTAAATTCAAACATGTGTTATTTGGTTGAATGTAAAGCAACCTTTACAAACCATGACTTCATCGAAATCAATGCGTTTAACTGTAGAAGTAGAGGTGGTTGGAAATAATATCTTAATGATTTCTGATTTTCCATTTGCATTGATTAACTGATTAGCTATTGTGTTCATAAGATATGATTTGCGTATAGCGTTATATAGATAAGATAACATATTAGATTGTTCACTTGAACATGAGTTACTTATTAGGATCATGTGAGAATATACAATGTTAGCGAAATAAATTACATATTTTTTTCCTCTTATTTTTTATTGTAAGTGAATGTAATTATACCTTGAAAAATTATTAAAGACTGAGCATATTATGATCTGATTGTCTTATGAACATACTACATTTGATATGGAACTAATATTGCTATTTCATTTTAGTAAAAATCTAATATTGCTATACCTTGAAAAATTATTAAAGATTGAACATATTATGATCCGATTGTCATATGAACATACTACATTTGATATGGAACTAATATTGCTATTTCATTTTAATAAAAATATAATATGGAACTAATATTGCTATTTCATTTCAATAGAAATATGAATTTATTATGTTATTAGTTTATATATATGCTAAACTATATTTTGATATTGTAGGTGGAGGACACTAGCCAAATTGAGTAGATTAATAGGCTACGAAGACGAAGAAGATGAAAGCAAGAGGCAGCAGCAATGGGACTGTGACATGTTGGGGAAGCTGGAGGAGTATGCAACCACGTTCCAGAAGCAGGTTGATTTTTCCAATGTGATTAGCAGGAAGAGACGTACTAGAGCATTTAGAGCAGAGGAGAAATATATGGTGGAGAAGACAATGCTTGAAGAGGAGCGGGAGTTGGGGAAGCTAAAAGTGGAGAGGATGGGGATGAGTCAAATGCAAGCACAGGCTCGAATGCAGATGATGAACTGGGCTGCTCCACATGGGACTATGGAGTTCATTGGCTTTGGGTTTCGTGGACTCGCTGGCATTGTTGCAGGGCCGAGTATTGACCATGGCTTGAATGATCCAGATGGAGATAGCGATCATGATCAGTAGATTAATATATATGCCGCAACCGATGACTTAATTCATCTGGAATTTTATTGCTTTATAAATAAAATATTTAAAATGTCATCTGCAATTTTATTGCTTTATAAATAAAATATTTAAAATTTCATCTGGAATTTTATTGTTGTATGTTTAATTTAATTACTGTGCTAAACGTTATTGAAATATGCACTTTCATATGGAAAAAGGGATGTCGTATATATATATATATATATATATATATATATATATATATATATATATATTATGTGATCTTTTTTAAATACATACCTTCTTTTTTTACTTTCAATGTATCAAGTAATAGTAGCTTTCTTACTTTTACGACTAAACTTGGCACTCATGCACAATTGAATAAGCATTGCACGTCAAATGGTATGTTTTTCTTTGTCCTTCCAATGTAAATTCTTAGACAAGCGATGCACGTCTTATACAAGAGCAAAACATACAAATTGCTTCTAATGACAAACTCAAGTTTTTTCTTCGGTGCCTTTTATATACTATGAATTGCATAACATGTTTAACTTAAAACATAAGATGGTATAGTTATGATACTAATATTGCTTTGTGAAAGCTTATCACCATATTTTATTTTATTTTATTATAATGTGATTTAATATTATAACGAATTTAAATTCTCTATTGAATAACGAGTTCGAGAACTTATATCATAGTAGCATTATGTAATTCTAAAAATATCCACATAATTTAAAGTAAATTTAATAGTTTATGCTTTTATTTAATGCTTTTATAAGTGTAGTAACACAACATGTTATTCTTATGTAATATCCATAGGAAAACAATTGATGATCAACACTATGACCATATGTTTTGTGCGTATTTGTTCCTATGGTTTTACAAAAAAAAAAAGTTAACTCACATACTTATTCATTTAAATTAGCATCTATGTATATGACTATTTTCCAAAATATGTAAGATTGCTTTCGGTTTTTTACACACGTCCAACGGACGTGCCAAACACGCTGGCGTTTTAAATATGGATTTAACTTTTAGTATCTATATTTCTAAAAGTATTGAAATAAAATTATATTTTTTACAGTTCTTTATATGTCACTATATATATTTTTTTTTTGATGTATTGGTATGTAATCAATCACTTACAGTTATTTATATGTATATTTCTAAAAGTATTAACATAAAATTAAGCAATGTACAATATGTCAGTTATTTGGCACAGTAGTGCATGGATCTTCAATTGAGGCTAACTTTTTAAGGACAAAATAACAAAGAAGCAGTAGGAAAACAAACAATATTAATGGAATTTTTTTTTTAAGCATGGCGGTTAACTTTGTTTAGGGCTGCACACAACCCATATCCAACCCGACCCAACCTACATAAACTCAACCCATTCTAATTCGGGTCGGATATGGGTTACAATTTGTAACCCATACTATATGCGGGTCGGGTTTGACATTTTGTTCAACCCAACCTCATTTTAACCCAACCCAAACCTATTTAAAAAAAAACTAATTTAATATCCATCCAATTAAAATTAGAATAGTATAATCCTAGAATAATGTTTATGTATTCTATAATAAATGTACAAAAAAATATTTCATGTCAATCCAAACTAGATAGAATTTGATAAATATATTTTAAAGAGCATTTTAATGTATTTTAAAATGAAACACTTGCTCAACTATGTAGTAAATTAATTTCATATGATGTGTTTTACAGTGAAATTTTAATTATATGTCTTGTAATGAATCAGTTATTTTAAATGCATTATGCTAGCTAAAATCTGATATATTATGCTGAATATTTTGATATAATTTTTAGAAAAAATCCCTCATATTCTCTTTTTTTATTGTATTCAAGTGACCCTACCCAACCTTACTTAACCCGACCCAAACCATACTTCAACCCAACCCATATCCAACCACATATAGGGTCGGGTACGGGTTGAGCTACCTTAAACTCATACCTATGCGGGTCGGATAAATTATTTGGTCTAACCCGACCCAACCCATACTTTGTGCAGCCCTAACTTGGTTGATTTAATCTAAACTGAAGCAATATTTGACATTCAATTTATTTGGTGTAGTATTTGTTGGATGTTTCATTAAACGTAGCCGTGCAACCGTACAGGACTATACTAATATTAAAACCATTCATTGTTTTATCCTTTGAAGGTATTCTCAAGTCAATTTTATTATATCTTAGCCTTTTTATTTTAATGCACTGTTTTACCTTTAACATCAAGAATATCTATGTAATATTCATGCATTCAAATAGTTATTGTCCATTTATCTTTGAATTGTACGTGTAACCTAAATTAAATATAAAATGAATTAATTTAAATTATTATTGAATATAATTATTTTAAGATAATGTATCGTTTGTATGTATATTTCTAAAAGTGTTAATCTAAAGTATATTTTTTTTGGGATTAACCTAGTTTATGAATATAAAGATCTTCCATTTTAGTTAAGCAAATGATAAAACTTGCCGAGTTTCATGCTGTCTCCCCAAAAATACTCCTGGGCAATTGAAAACTCTCGACCGCTGCCGGCCTTCCAACCTCCCGCCAGCCCTCCTCCAGCCAGCCGCCCTCCGCTGCCGACTCCCCCTGACCCACCGGACCTTTTTCTCCCTCTCCGATGAACAACTGGTGGGAAAGACGCTGAAGGTTTTCAAATGGTGGTTTTCGCGTCCACGCAACCCTAGCTCGCCGGATTTGACTTCAGAAAACAATTCCTCTTCTAAGCGTGGTTCACTAGGGTTTGTATCTGATGGGAAATCTGCCTCTGCTGGTTCACCGGAAGTGGAACAGCCTACAACAGAATTGCTGCCGGCAATGAAAGCGAACTCAATCGATCAGCCGTCTCAAGTACATCTTCTTCCTCCATCGAAAACATCAGCTGCAATTCCGGGTCAAACAACAATTCCTGCTGCACTTCCCCAGGAATCTAGCCGAGTTTGGAAGGACGTCGTGTCAGGTAATCAGGTTTCCGTTTATATAAATTTTATCACCTTGAGAAATTTCAAAATATGAGTTGCTCAAAAATATGTGAGGAACTGATACAAAATGGTAGAGAACAGTGGGACAATGCTATAGTCGTTTAAGTTGCTGATTCAAGACCACATTACCCTTTTTTCAAAGCGTATATTAAAAGGAGGATGGAAACCATTAGGAAATTTTACTATTTACTCCAAGGAAGATGGTTTCTACATTGTTAGGTTTGATAATAAGACTGATTATAATAGAGTATTGGCAAATTCTATTCAAACCACCGTTACTGTTGAGTTGTCCCCTATTTTTTAAAAAACTTTCGCATGATCAAAATACTCTTTATCTCGTAAAGTCACTACAAGGTTATGTTGCTTACCTCTGTTGCTAACCTCGTAGGGCCCCTACGAGGTAATCATATCAACCTCGTAGGCCTACTGCGTGGATGGATCGCAATCCCCACACCCGCACTGTGTGGTTGATGGAAACGTGTAATATATATATATATATATATATATATATATATATATATATATATATATATATATATATATTTCAGCGAAGGGTATTTTTGTCCAGCGAAAATTTAAAATAAATAAGAGGGGCAACTCAGCAGTTTTTGCAGTTTGAATAGAATTTGCCTAGAATGTTAAAAGGAGGTCTATATTTCCATAATAGAAAATCAATGATGATGAAACGTTGGGAGATAGGTATGAAGCTCAATAAGGATATTTTAAATGTCATACCTATTTGGATTAGATTGCCGAGACTGCCACTTGAATATTGGACGGAAGAGGATATAAGTAAGTCGTATTGCTTCTGTACTTGGAAACCCCCTTAAGTTGGATAAGTTGACAGAAGGAATAAAGAAAATTGCTTTTGCCTGAGTGATTGTTGAAGTTTATGCTAATTATTCTTATCTTGGGAAAAGCTAAATTTTAACTAAAGATGATAAGTTATGTATGCAAGATGTCGAGTACGAATGGTGTCCTCCTAAATGCTCAAATTGTCATAGTTTTGGATATGTTGAAAAACAATGTCAATTCATTCAAGTATGGATGCCTAAACAAGATGCCACACAAAGTGCAAATCTTCATTCGATGGAGATTGATGACAATGTGCGGCGAAGTAATTTGCAAGAACATGTAGGTATGTCCATCTAAGTTCTTGATTGTTCTCTGGTTCAGCAAAATTAGAATGTAAAAACTGATCGTATAACATAACCTGTATAGTTATGTTATAGTATTGGGCCTACATTTCTAAAGCCCACTGTTTCTTTATTTCAGTTATGTCGTATGGCTATAAATACTAGCCATTGCATTGTAATTTTGATTACTGGAACAATAATAAACATTTCAATACGTCTCTCGTTCTTTTCACAACTTATACAGATTGTTCAATATGGTATGAGAGCAAAAATCTTAATCGACACAATTGCAAACATCACATAATCTTCATCATTTGCTTGTTGCTGCAATTGCGGGTAAATCATCAGACGTGGTGTCATCACTTGATCTGCCTTATCGCTACTTTGTTTAGCATCTGCTCATATCAGTTCATCTGAATCACTGTTCTGATCCCTTAGCCTCGCCATCAGTCATCACAACACCGCTCATTTGACCGTGGCTGCTATCATAGAACAACTTTATGTGGTTTCTGATCATCTGTAAACCAGTTTTCCAGCAATCTTGATCCAAGAATCCATTTCTTGGCATTCCTATCTTCATTTCTTGAATATCTGATTCTCTGTTAGTATTTCTATCATATTAGCCATGACCAACAGTGGTGGTATCAATCCAGTTCCATCACAAGGATCAAATCCAACAAATCCAGTCTCTGTACCTCCTCAAACCCCTCCTGAAAACCTGTCAAAAATAATTGTTAGCCCTCAAAATCAGATAATTCCTATTCAACTCGATGAAACTAACTTTCTTTTATGGAAATTTCATGTTGAAATTGCCATTGAAGGCTATGGATTAGATGATTACATCAACAGATCAAAGATCATTCCTAATCAAATTATCATTGATGCTGAAGGTAATAATATACCAAATAGAGAATTTACAATTTATAAGAGACAAGACATGCTACTATGTGCCTGGATTTTATCATCAATAAATTCGAGCATTGTTCCACAACTAATTGGTTACAAAACATCATTTGAAATTTGGTCTACAATTCAAAAAATGTTTAACACACGATCCTCAGCAAAAGTAATGATGTATAGAAAGCAACTTCAGTATATAAAGGAGGGTTTAGTCATGAGAGAATACCTCACTAAAGTCAAGAATCTATGGGACTTACTGGAATCTGCTGGACAAAAGATTTCAGACTCAGAGCAAGTTGTCTATATCTTGAATGGCCTCGATGATGAGTATGAGGCTGTTGTTGCCATCCTATCAACTATGGATCCATCACCTACCATCCCTTATGTCCGTTTTACATTACTCTCCCATGAAGGAATGATTGACCATAAAAAATCTGCTGTCAATGATCTGTCAGTTAACTATGTTGCAACAAATAAAGTTAGACCTCAAGACAAAACAAATAACTCTCAAAGATCAAATCAGTTTAACAGGGGTCAAAGAGGCAGAGGTGGTGGTAGGTGGAACAACAATAATCGACCAAGATGTCAAATATGTGAGAAATATGGTCACACAGCTAACAAATGTTACTTCAGGTATGATTCCAACTACAATCCAAACCAAGGCAATTCAAAGAACAACATGAGTGCAAACTTAACCAACATGCAACAAGAAACAAAAGGGTAGCAAGATAATTCAAGGAATGATGCTGCTGCTAAGCCTGAAGTTGTCAATGATGATGCATGGTTCCCCGATTCGGGTGCTACTAATCATGTTACTAATAATCTCTCCAACCTAAACATTGGAAACAGGGAATATAAAGGTAATCAACGCATTCAAATGGGTAATGGACAACTTACTACTATCACACACACTGGGAATGCTTATTTACAAGGTGATAAGAAACTTTTCCTAAATAACATTCTGCATGTTCCACAAATAAAGAAAATTCTAATAAGTGTATCTCAGCTTGCGTGTGATAATAATGTCTACTTCGAATTTTACTATAATTGTTGTCTCATTAGGGACATTCTAACTAAAAGTATATTACTGCAGGGTAAAACAGAGAAGGGCCTGTATAAATCTACTGCCATTAACTCAAAGAAGTTACAAGACTTCAGTGTAATGTGCAACTTGACTGAATGTACATCATGTGAAAACTCATCTGAATTGTGGCATGTCAAATTAGGGCACCTAAATATGGATACTGTAAAAAAGGCTATGAATGATAACAATATCCATGTTGATTTTAATTTGGAAAACCATGTATGTTCATATTGACAATTAGGGAAGAGTCATAAGCTATCTTTCAAGGACTCCGTCACACAAATTAAGTCTGCGCTAGAATTTGTTGCTGTTGACCTATGGGGTCCAGCACCTATTGACACAGACTATGGGTTTAAATATTATATTTTCTTTGTTGATGCACATTCAAGATATATGTGGATATATTTTCTGAAAAACAAGTCTGAAACTCGTAATGCTGTGCTTCAATTCATCAAATATGCTGAAAAACAAACTGGTAATGTTATAAAAATCATTCAAAGTGACGGAGGTTCCGAATTTAAGCCTTTAAAGAAATTTATTCATGAAAAAGGCATTGTTCATAGACTGACATGTCCTTACACTTCAAAGCAGAATGAATTAATTGAAAGAAGGCACAGACATATAGTAGAAACATGAATAACCTTATTAGCACAAGCATCAATGCCTCTCAAGTTTTGGCCTGATGCTTTTGCTACAGCCGTTTATCTAATTAACAAACTTCCTACTAAAGTATTGCAAAATAAATGTCCCACTGAAATCTTGTTCAAAAAAAACCTGTGAAGATATTTGGTTGCTTATGTTTTCCATGCCTTAGAATGTATAAATCTCACAAACTAGACTTCAGATCGTCCCCATGTACATTTATAGGTTATGCAAATAACATTAAGGGTATAAGTGTTTAGACAGTAATGGTAGAGTTTATATTTCTAGACACGTCGTTTTTAATGAACATGTATTTCCATTTAATGAAAAGGAAATAAAAACAACCAGTAAGGTATACAATGCAAAGTTCTCTTTACCTCCTGTACCTGTATATATTAACATTGATTCCAGTTTGCAGAATCAAAGTAATTATTCAAGCTCATCTGGTAACACTAGCAATCATGAAAATGATCTCATTCAAGACAGTATAGGGAGTGCTGATAACTTTGAACAGACATCAAACCACTCTGAAACTGAAAACAGAAATCAAAGTGACATCAATGATACTGGTGAAAGTCATCAGCCACCTCAACCCACTGTTGAACATGGAAATCAAGTCCAAACACAACCTGTAGCAAGGCATCCAATGATGACAAGAGCAAAGTGTGAGATATTTAAACCAAAAACATATATGATAAACTGCTTGGATGTAGAAGAACCATGTAACTACGAGCAAGCAAGTCAGAATAGTCATTGGAAAAATGCTATGAACGAAGAGTATGAAGCTCTTATTAGAAACAACACCTGGAGTCTAGTCAAATTACCTAAACACAAGAATCTAATTGGGTGTAAGTGGACCTTCAAGCTAAAAAGAAAAGCAGATGGGTCAATTCACAAGTATAAGGCAAGGTTGGTTGCCAAGGGGTTCTCACAACAACCCGGATTTGACTTCCATGAAACATTCTCCCCTGTGGTAAAACCCACTACTATTAGAGTGATCCTAACTATTGCTCTTTGCAGAAAGTGGAATATTAGACAATTAGAAGTGTTTATGCAACAACCTCCAGGTTATAGTCAAGAAAGTAACACAGAGCTTGTTTGTAAACTAAACAAGGTCATCTATGGCTTAAAACAAGCTCCAAGGGTTTGGTTTGAAAAACTTAAAGCAACTTTGATAAAATTAAAATTCAACGTCTAAGTCCGAGAACTCTTTGTTTATAAGGTTTTGTGGTAATAATATTATGTATGTACTTGTATATGTTGATGACTTCATCATCACAGGAAGCAGTGACAATGAAGTAAATATATTAGTCAATCAACTAACTGGAGAGTTTTCAGTCAAAGACTTGGGACAACTAAACTATTTCCTAGGCATTAATGTCAGAAAACTGAAAGATGGATCACTGTTTCTCAATCAGAAGTACATTTCTGAAATCTTAATCAAAACAAAGATGGATCAAGCAAACTGCCTTCCCACACCACTGATATCTAATCTACACCTATCTAAATATAAGCGAGAGACCACAATCAATTCAACTCAATATAGGAGTACTGTTAGAGCATTGCAATATGCCACAATCACCAGACCGGAAATTGTCTACAGTGTAAATAAGGCCAGCCAATTCATGCAAAGCCCACTGGATCAGCATTGGAAAGCAGTGAAGAGAATATTGAGATATTTAAAGGGAAATTTAAATTATGGTTTAATTTGAAACCATGCACTAATTTATGTCTAACTGCTTTCGCAGACGCTGATTGGGCAACTGATATGGATGATAGGAGGTCTACAAGTGGTTATTGCATATTTCTGGGTCACAATCCTATATCATGGTGTTCAAGGAAACAGTCAACGGTTTCAAGATCAAGTACTGAGGCTGAATATCGAAATGTGGCGAGTGCAACAACAGAAATTATGTGGATAGAATCATTATTAAGCGAACTTAAAGTTAGCATCAGCAAAACAACACTTTGGTGTGATAATCTTAGCACCGTATCATTAACTGCTAACCCTATCTTACATTCAAGGACAAAACATATCGAATTGGACCTCTATTTCGTCAGAGAACAAGTTATGAGAGGTAAATTCAATGTTAATCACATACCTAGTCCTTACTAGAAAGCAGATATCCTTACAAAGGCACTGTCTGCCCCCAATTTCATCAGATTTAGAAGTGATTTGTGCATCACCGAGGTAAAGCCTGAATCTGGTGAATCTCTCGAGCAGCTCATCAGATCCAGGCGTCAGGAATCTTCTACTTTCGCTACTCAATCAAAGGAACCAACTCTGACTACACCATCAGTGAAGATCGACATACTTAGATCCGAAGACCTCAAGACGACGAATCTCTCAAATCAGCAAGGCAGGACATCTCTTCGAGCTTCCAAGAGTTATCAATAGCAAGTCTCACCTTCTCAAAGCAAGATCGGCTGCAATTTTTGACAGTCAAGAGGAAGGAGGCGCAAACCCTAGTTGGGTTTGAGGGAGCAAATTAGAATGTAAAAACTGATTGTATAGCATAACCTGTATAGTTATGTTATAGTACTGGGCCTACATTTCTAAAGCCCACTGTTTCTTTATTTCAGTTATGTCGTGTGGCTATAAATACTAGCCATTGCATTGTAATTTTGATTACTGGAACAATAATAAACATTTCAATACGTCTCTCATTCGTTTCACAACTTATACAGAGCCTCGGAAACAAATTCATGATCCAAGTGAAAATGGTATGAATTCATCTGAGCCTGACGATTTGGACTCGATGACTACTGCTGGTGAAATGGACGCATCTATTGGCAATGTCCTAGATGACACAACTTCTAAAATTTCATGGCAAGATCAAACACAGTACATATGGTAAGGTTGATGGGACGGTTGATGATGGCCAGACAGATGTGGACATCGGAGTAATTGACAATCCTGAATGGATTAATATGGTAAATCAAATTAAGAGAAAGAAGAAGAACACACCCAAAAAAAAAAAAAAAAATTAACTGACAAGTTTATCTGTCTTTGGACCAGGTTCTTCTTCTGGTACTTAGTGTTTTTTTCCCCTCCACTCCTTCCTCTGAGCTGCCATCACAGACGCTAATTCGGCAAGCCTAATTACTACGAAAGAGTTTTTATCACCTCACGCTATTAATGAAGATGAAGAATTTCAACTTGTAGTGGGAAAAAGAAGCAACAATCGCCAGATTTGCAACAAAGCAGCGGAGAAAATGAATAGTACAGCTGATGCTTTGGATGGAAGAATTTTCTACAGACAAGATTTCTCCCATTGGAAGGTAGGAATGCTTCTGCAGAAGAAAGATAGAGCTGCTACTTTAGCAAGAACAAAAGGAAAAGCTACATGTTTGCCGCTGCCAAGCCCTTATGATTTACGATCGAAAGCGTGTAAGGAATGGGTGTACACAACCTCAAAATTTCAGCCGAGCTTGGAAGGACATTGTTGTAGGTAACCAACTTCCAGTTTATACCCGCTTAGGTATTATGATCCGAAGAATTTTAATAATATGGCCTATGCTAAAATATATACGGTTAGTTGAAAGAGGTAGAGAACAATGGGATAATTATATATTAATTTATGTTGTCGATTCCGAACCGTATTACCGTTATTTTAAAGCATATATTCGGGTATGACAACTATCAGAGAAATTTACTATTTATTCTCAGAACAAGGATTTTACATTATTAAATTTGATAGGAAGGAAGAATGTGATAAAATATTGGAAGGAGATCCTGATTTCTACTATAGGAATTAATGATATGATGAATCGGTGGTCGATAGGGATGAAGCTAAATAAAAAAATATTAAAAACTATTCCTATATGGGGTTCATCTTCCTGGATTGCCACTAGAATACTGGACAACAGAAGGAATAAGTTGAATTGTGTGTGTTCTTGGTAATCCGCCTAAAGTTAGATAAGTTCACCGAAAGAATTAAAAAGATTGCTTATGCTCGGGTGCTTGTTGAAATATCAAATTCTTTTTCTTATCACAATCATGTTCCAATCTTGGCTGAAAATGATCAATTGATTATGCAAAGAGTTGAGTACGAGTGGAATTCACCTAAATACTCGAATTGTCACTGCTATGGACATTTGGAGAATGCATGTCAATTTGCTAAGATATGGTTTCCCAAGCAGCTAATTCCCCCAACAGGAATTTCAACCTCTATGGAGATGAAGACTAATATACAAACACTATCGAGAGCTCATTGTTCCATCTTCTCAAGATATTAGTGGCTCTGTGATGCATCATGAAGTCAATTTCCAAACCCAGTTGATTAATTCATTATAGAATGTGTGAGATGTATTCTATTGATCCCGATGAGGGTTCGATAAATGAGGTTGGTGAAGGAGTTCAAGATGGTAATGCTATGGATCAAGATGACCCAGCACATATCCAGACGCGGTCGAAGGCGGCACGAAAGGTCCGAACTGATGATTGAAATGTCGATTGTCAAACAGATGAGAACACTGTAGTCATTGACAATCCTGCATGGAGTTCTATGATTGGTTAGATAAAATGAAAAAAGAAAATGGCAAAGAAAGTTAAACAGATGAGGACTCTTCTCTCCTTTGATCCTAGTGCTTCTCGTGTAGCTTAGAGCATATCATTTTTAAGGAGGAAGACATCGAATGCTACTAACTGGTTTCATTGGTTTATGTTTTATAATCAAGGACTGATTTAGATTGGGATGTAAGAACTTTTTATGTGTGTGTGTGTGTGTGTGTGTGTGTGTGTATAGGATCAGGGAGCCCCCATAAATTTTAGCCCCCCACTTGCACCTTAATTTCAGCCAATCATTTATATTAAAAAAAGTGAATGGAAAGTGAGTGGGAGGTGAGAGAATGAGTGGAAGGAGAGAGGGAGGAAATGTATGGTGGAAAAATGGTAGGCTAAAGTGGAAGACACAAGTTCTCATCCTTGGATTGCCTATATATCTATATATATATATATATATATATATATATATATATATATATATATATATATATATATAAAGTACCGATTTTTGAAAATAATAAATCAAATTCTGGAATTAAATTTCGCTTTATCACTTAAAAAAAAAAACAGTTATAATTTATAAAAGGGAAAGTCTACTTAAACCTAAAAATTTGACATAAATTGGGAGACACAAGTTCTCATCATTGGATTGCCCCCCCTCCCCCCCCCCCCCCCTCAACACACACACACAATATCTGTGTTGAAATAGTTGCTCCCTATATTAAAATCTACTAATCGAATACTTAAAATAAATTAAACATTCTTACAGTTTAAAACAACAAAATTTCCGGATTGTTATGCGTGTCTTGTCAATCACGCACAACCTACCCACAAAACTGCTTGTGGGCGAAGCACGAGTTCCAACCTGGTTGATCAGTAACATGGGCGCCTATTTTTTTCAGCCTTTAATTGGAGGCCTCTGATTGTTCCATTTTCATTGGTGATATAGACCCTGCAGTACCTTTTTGTGCTCCCTTGACTTAGTGCCTGCCCCTTCTTCACCGATGGCAAGAAAGATATTACACCGCTTACTCCTTTTGATCCTGTTTGTATCATGTTTAGATAGCGCAAATGTGATTGCAGGGTTTTTTCGACACATCTGTAAGCGCATTTCCACCAATAATACTTTGGATCAATTGCAGCTTGATCAATGGCAACAGCTCTCACTTTAATGGAACAGAGGAGCATATTGTTTGCATAGCACATTGTTTCAGATTTGAATACACATTCTTTTTTTTAGTTGCATAATGAACTTCTGGAACATAGGGGCGTGATGTCTCGACACCAATAGTACAGACTGTTTCAGGGTTCACAGTAGTGGCTGCATCATTTACGACATTTATATTAGCAAATTTCAGGAGTGGTCGTATAAAACCACCTACTCATTCAGCTTCTGTAGCAAATTCAGGCTATTTAAACCATATTATTGTACTAATCATGCTTTAATTACTAAAAATTTCAGATCCACTTTTGATTAGTAGCATCTTTTTGGTTGGCATGCAACGGTAGTCATGTTTGTAATATATTATGATGAGCTAATATATTAGTTACTACTGACATATGATAAAAGAAGAGATCAACTATAAATAACAGACCTATTCAATCAATCAGTCAATTATACACCAAACGAGATTATCATATCCTTAACTTATATTCTACATTTTAGTTACAACTGAAGACAACTAAAAATATATAAACAGGAATCTATTAAATTATTCTTTGGGTGAGGTAAATTGATTTTTAATGGACAAATCTTGATCTGGGTATTCATATAAATTGCAGTTTGAGGTCTTCCAAAATTATTTAATGAAACCAGTACATTGAACTTCAGATCATTTTACCAAAAAAAAAGCCTGATACACTGTAGAAAGCTCCCTATGTAATATAATTGAAAAATCAGGAATCTTTTAAATTCACAACTGAATTGGTCTGGATTGTTGGTCCACTCTGGCTCTTCAGAAATGCAAGGGTGGAACCTGGGCAGAATATATAAGAACGGGAGAGTGGTGGACTTTTTTTTTTTTTTTTTTAAATAATAATAATAATAATAATAATAACTTCAACCTAAGCTTAAATCATTTCATGCCTGCTCTGATGCGTACGCTGAATACAATTGATTCCTACCAAGCTGCATCGAGCCTTAAGCTCATTATTTAAAGGGCATTTGCAGCTGTTCTCTTTCTACTTTACGTTCAAATCTTTTCACCGTATACTTCAAAAATGGATCCCATCTCTGCAGCAGCAGCAGTACAAGCTATCGCAGTACCAGTCGTAAAGCTTGCTCTACCTCCTCTTATCAAGACCCTGAATTCAATATTGGGAGGTGATGTAACTTCTGCAGATATGAAAAATCTAGATGGTTTGGTTCGTTACGAAATTGCAGAGTTGATCAAGGATGCAAGTTCCAATGCTTTAGTTGGGTCATCATTGCTGGAAAATCTGAACGCCGCTGCTTTAAAACTGGAGGACCTACTTAGTAAATATGAGTATGGTCAAATAAAAAATCAGGTCAGTCCTCCTACTCCCATAAAGAAACTCATACCCGCCTCTATGCTTCCCAAGTCTTCTTTAAAGGAAGGTTTAGAAGAACTGATTATGTATGTTGAACAAGTGCGCAGAATACTTGTCCCATCTACAGCAAACACAACACACCTACTAGCTAATATTATTACTCCAACCACCTCAGCTCTTTCATCTTCATACTTTGGAAGGGAGAAACATTGTAATAGAATCATCAAGTTCTTGCTAGATGAGTCTCAAGCAAATGAAGTTCCAGTAATTGCCATAACAGGAATAAAAGGCTCTGGTAAAACTCATACTGCTCAATACATCCGTAAAGATGACAGAATCAAGGAACAATTTAAAAATTGTATATGGGTTGACGTAGGTGATAATTTTGATGTTGTTGTACTTACCAAAGAAATGATAGAGTCCGCAACCAATAAAGAATGTCCTATGTTTAGAAACTTCGATACACTACAGAGAATCCTAGTAAAATCATTGTCTGAAGGAACGAAAACTCTTTTTGTTTTTGACAATGTTTGCGGTGAAGACAAGATGAAATGGGACATACTTAGAAGTCCTTTGAATGAAGCTGCTCAAAATGGAAGCAAGATTATCATAACAACACAAAATAAAATTATAGCAGGTAGGTTAGGTGTTGAGGTGATTGATTTAGGAAAATTGGATGACCATGAATGTTGGTCAATTATTAGACACTATGCTTCTGAAGCTGATGATCGTCAAAAAATGACTAATGATGAAGGTTTGTTATATGTTAAGAATGAAGTTATAAACAAGTTGAAAGAATCTCCCCGAGCTTTAATGGCAGTGGCACATTCACGAAGGGATGATAAAAGTGCAGCCATGCATTATCTTTTAAATCGTTATAGTAGCCTGTCTACGGATCTGCAAGAATGTTTTGCGTATTGTAGTCTATTTCCTAAAGGTTACAAATTTCGCATTGATTTTAATAAACAAGAACCACATTTGATTTCCTTATGGATTGCAAATGGGTTTATCAAAAGCACAGGTGGACTAACACTTGAGAAAGAAGGAATGAAACACTTTGACGAGTTAGTATCACAATCTTTTTTCGAAAGGAAATCTGAAGATTATTTTGTGGTTCCTGATTTACTTCATGATTTAGCAGAAAGGATTTCAAAGAGGCTATGTCATAGAGTCGAGGGTCTTACCTTACCAAACATTCCAGCAAGTTGCATTCATCTTTCCTTTTGCACAACAGAAAACTTTGCAAGCCCATCTACATCTGACATGAAAGCTGAACTATCCAAATTGACAAATTTGCGTAGCTTAATCATTTTGTGTGATCGTTTTTCCACAAGTATTTTTCAAAATGGAGAAAATATACTTAAAAATCTAGATGCTCTGCGTGCGCTGTACGTTTGTCCTGACCCGTCGATTGGAGTACTGAGTAAATATCTTGATAATAAGCTTCTTAAGTACTTGCATGTACAACATGATAAGAAGCTACCGGAACCCCTGGCCAAGCTATATTTACTTAGGGTTTTTATTTTGATTACAAATCGAGTAAAAATGCTTCTGAATGACTGTAAATATTTGGAAGAAGAAACTCTGCCGAGAGGTTTCGATAAACTAATTGAACTGCGTACATTAATATTTTACGCAGTAAACGGAAAAGAACTAGATTATTTGTATTATAATTCAAAGTGTATAAATGTGCGAAAACTAAAATTACTACAAAATTTGATGGCTTTTCATCCCGAAAAAGATGGTGATAAGGGAATGATAGCGTTAAGCGAATTATCTCTTAGTGGATCACTTTCTGTTTTGAATCTAGAAAAAGTACAAAGCAAAGTAGAAGCTGAGAAGGCAGCGTTGAATCGAAAAGAAAGTCTGAATGAGCTCATCTTTGAATGGAGCAGCACTAGCAATAATAACTCAAATATATGTGAAGTGGTTTTGGATGGACTCAGGCCACATGAGAATCTGATAAAACTAAAAGTTGTAGGCTATAAAGGTACCAGGTTTCCAGACTGGATGAATGGGCTTCCACATCTACAAACTCTAACTCTTCAGTCTGGCACAAGTTTTGAAATATCTCCATTACTTCCTCCTAGTCGACAATGCTTAGAAGTTTCTGACAGCCACGGGCTGTTGCGACTTTCTTTTGTTGGTGATGCCGGCCATAACCTCATTTTGTATGATTGTCTGAAATCATCACTGCCATCAATATTTCAGAGGTCTTGCGCCGGTCTTTGTATGCTGACTATAAAAGTATGCTCCATAGACAACATCAATTTGTTCTCTCTTAATAATCTTAAACATTTGTATTTAGTACGACTTCCCAATGTACGAATCATCTCTAACTTGAGTCCTGCTGTGATGCATTTGACCATTAAAGACTGCCCAGAGCTTCGTAGTGTGCAGAATTTACTGCACTGCACTTCCTTGGAACGCTTAGAAATAAAAAAATGTCCAATGCTACTGGTAGAAGGACTACCAATGGTGGAAGTTGTTGTAAGAGACCGTCTTCCACAAGCAAAACATATTGAAACAGATGAACCGTTACTGGTCCTTAAATTTGTCCAACAAGAAGGCTTCAGATCAATTCAAGGTCTTGCTTTGTTTGGTTCAAACAGACACTTCCCAGATACGCTTGTTCAAAACTTCCATCAGCTTTCCTCGCTCAGGCGTCTTGTATTGATAGACTTTAGAACCCTACCTAATCTGGGGATGCTTTCATCATTGGCGAAGTTGAATATATCAGACTGCCCTTATGTTGAGTCGCTGCCAGTTTTGCCACATTCCCTGCAATCTATCACTCTCCGTAAATGTCCTAGGCTGAAGGTGAACTATGAAGAGGGTAGCCCAGATCGCAGCACCATTTCTCACATCCCTGACATTCGTATCTACAATTGAATCCTATGCAAACATTAAGTTCATGAGTTGAAGCGTTTTATGTCAGTACACGATGTTTCTTCAATGACATTTGTGTGCGGATATTTGCTATAGCCACCTCCTCTTCACCTGGTAAGTTTATATATATATATATATATATATATATATATATATATATATATATATATATATATATTTGGTGTATTACTTAATGCTTGCAATGTACATTTGCACTGTACATGTTGCTAGCTGTTTATTTGAAACTGGACCCATATTCGGCTATTTGATTTTGGTTTTGCAATATGTGATATTAACTTTATACACATATATAAAACAAATTTATTGCATGTCACCCACAAATGTGTTACCAGAACTTTGTCCAGAGGTTTAACATGAAATAAATGACAAAGTGCAATTTGCCCACATGTAAGATGTACATAAACCTGTCAGTTCAAGTTTGGATTCTAATCGAACATGTTTATGTGCAGAAAAAGATAAATGGAGAATCTAATGATAAGTTATGGACTTCTATGATGTATCTATATTTTCTAGTTGCTGGTTTTATAAGTTTAGTTCATAAAATTTCATTTATAGTCATGAGTTTAAGATAATATTTCAATTATCAATCAATTATATTTCTAGGATCAACTAGCTAGCTAGCTGAGTGTTGCACTGTATAGCTTCTAATATTTGCACCGAGCAACTCTTGAATAAAGTTCAGCTTTCACGTTCTTTATGGTTCACTATGCATATGGGTTCTCAAGACAAGTTGTACCATTTCAATGAATGTGGACATAAGCCAGACGTGAATTTTGCACATCATATTGTTTTATGTATTTGGCAATTTTAACTTGTATAAATCTCCATTAAGCAACAATACCTTTTACAAATTTACGTTTATTATATCTGATCAATGTCAAACGCTTTTAAACAGAAAATAACTATAGTGATTCTAGACAAAAAATATGTTTACATTTACTTTAGAATAGCGTGTAAAGTGACAATTGTTCAATGCAAATATGATTTTTTTACTGTGATTTCTATTATTTATGGAGATATTTTCATTTAATTTGAAGTTTTTCAGTTTGACAGGTGATTTGGTTATTTAGCAAGTTTGTATTTGACGTGACAATCCATTGGCTGAATCTGGTGAGTTTTAGTTGTATTGTTTGTGTGGATGGTTGATGCTGAGATTTATTTGTGCTCTTGCTGAACTTAGTTGCTGGCACTTTCATGCAGGCGTTTGATTTGTGTGCTTTGGTTTGAAGGTTTGGTTTTGCTTGCTGTTTGTGACTGAGAAGGCGAGGTATATGCCAATAAAAAACCCTAAAGGATGCACATATTTGTAATTATGATTTGAGCTGTGTCTGTATACATGATTATGTTTTGAGCTGTGCCTGTATACATGAGTGTGACGTGATTTGGTTTGATTTTAGATATGTAGTGCTTGATGTATCAATAGGTTTTGCATTTGTTTCTATGTATACATATATCGAGATTGTTTGGCTGAAGGGAATTAGTTCCTGATTTTCGGCCACGCTTAAGCACACTGGCGGCATTGGGATAAGGCCATCAAGATGACAGTTTAGATCCTCCGAGCTCCTATTGTGCATGTTTGTGTTAGGATTGGCTCGCATGTTAATGTGGGAATGAGTGGTGTACAAATGAGTTGTTATACGTAACAACATAAATCCTTTTGCTACAAGGATGTGTGCGCCTATACAGAAAGAGGAGAATCTTTGTTCAGACCGTTGTTGTAACAACAGCAGGACTCAAGTTAGAGATGGTTCTACTAAATACAAATATTCAAGATTATCAAGAAACGACAAATCGATGCCGTTTATTGAGCATCCTTTTATAGTCAGCATACAAAGACTGGCTAAAGACGTCTGAAATATTGATGGCAGTACAATCTTACAAAATGAGGTTATGACCAATATCATCAACAAAAGAAAGTTGCGTCAGCCCGTTGCTGTTAGAAACTTCTAAAGCATTGTCGACTAGGAGGAAGTAATGGAGATATTTCAAAACTTGTGTCAGACTAAAGAGTTAGAGTTTGTAGATGTGGAAGCCCGTTCATCCAGTCTGGAAACCTGGTACCTTTATAGCCTACAACTTTTAGTTTTACCAGATTCTCATGTGGATCGAGTCCATCCAAAACCCCTTCACGTATACTTGAGTTATCATTGCTAGTGCTGCTCCATTCAAAGATGAGCTCGTTCAGACTTTTTTTTCGATTCAACGCTGCCTTCTCAGCTTCTACTTTGGTTTGTTCTTTTTCTAGATTAAAAACAGAAAGTGATCCACTAAGAGATAATTTGCTTAACGCTATCATTCCTTTATCACCATCCTTTTCGGGATGAAACGCCATCAAATCTTGGAGTAATGTTAGTTTTCTCACATTTATACAGTTTGAATTATAATACAAATAATCCAATTCTTTTCTGTTTACTGTATAAAATATTAATGTACGCAGTTTAATTAGATTATCGAAACCTCTCGGTAGAGTTTCTTCTTCCAAATATTTATGGTCATTCAAAAGCAATTTTACTCGATTTGTAATCAACATAAAAACCTTAAGTAAATATGGCTTAGCCAGTGGTTCCGGATTTTAGATTTTTTAAGTATATTTTCTCCATTTTGGAAAATAATTTTGGAAAAATGATCATACAAAATGATTAAGCTACGCAAATTTGTCAATTTGGATAGTTCAGCTTTTATGTCAGATGTAGATGGGCTTACAATGTTTTCCGTTGTGCAAAAGGACAGATGAATGCACCTTGCTGGAATGTGTAGTGAGGTATGACCCTCAACTCTATGACATAGCATCTTCGAAATCCTTTCTGCTCAATCATGAAGTAAATCAAGTATCACAAAATAATCTTAAGATTTCCTTTCGAATAAAGATTGTGATACCAACTCGTTAAAGCATTTCATTCCTTCTTTCGCAAGTATCAGTCCACCTGTGCTTTTAATAAACCCGTTTGCAATCCCTAAAGAAATCAAATGTGGTTCTTGTTTATTAAAATCAATTAGACCAATCCCGTGTAATTGCACGACAGCCTTCAACCAAACTGTTATGAAGTCAAACAATATCTTGTCTACTTTATTTCTCTTGTAACCACTATTGGGTCAATATAACCAATGTTCGACATGGGCCCGACCCATTGCTTTTTTATTTTTATTACCATTGCTAAGTCTTGTACAACAATATATATACAGGCAACATCGTACATAATTATTCAAGTAATCAATATAATCATTTCTCCATTTTGTAAATACAATAAAACTCAATTCTCTTCGAACTATTATATGGTATCAGAGCCTACAACGCTTAACATCGATCAAGATTTCTGATTATCATTAATCAGAGGTATTTTCTATCTTTTGACAGAGATTCGTCAGAGTGATTTCATCACCTGAATCCCTCTCATCTGAGATATTATATATCGCTTCATTTGAGAGTTTTTGCCTGATATCCATAGAGTTGTGCCTCGCCGGGTTTCAAAACAGGCTGCATCCACTCTACATAATCAAGTTTAATCGAAGAAACGACTGAAATCTGGTGAAAATCGATCCAAAAGTTAAGAAAAGTAGTACAATTGAGTAAAGTCCTCTACCAGAGGGTTTTTCAGAAAATATCAATCAAAATGGCTCGAAATCATCATTAAAACCATAAGGTTGCTGTTAACTGCAATCCGTCAATATGCCTTCATCCCTCCGGGTCAGAAGATACTGGAGCAACCTCTCATCCAATTCTCTGGTCCTAAAGGGCTGATGCTGAATTCTAGCTCGTTCAATGCAGGCTCTTCCATCTTTTCAGGTGACTTGAATGAGATCATACATTTGACTCGACAACATCCATCATTCTTTCTCTTGTTCTCTTGTTATCATTTATTTAACTAATTTAACTCCTCTTTGCTTAGGATCTTCAATTTCCCAGGGTGCGTATGCCCTTGCAGCCTATAGCCGATCCAGTGCTCAAGCTGTAAAGAGGCTCGCCCTTACCAACATTGAATCAACATCAAAGAAGTCCAGACATGATTAATCAGTTAGCTTTTCACAAGGCATCGTTGCTGCCCCGAAAACACAGCAGACCTTTGATCCGTCTACCATAGACGATGATCAGGTGGTTGATATTAATGCCTCTATTGAAATTTCTCCGAAAGGTAAGTCTGTAAGTATCCCTGTCCCCTTCGATGCTTCTGATGAGTTAGGCGGGGAAAGGCATGGTCTTCCGATGCCTTCCTCTCCTCAGCCTAATATCTCTCATTTACCTCCTTCGCCAGTCTCGGATTTCGACAGGCTTGTGACTCTTGATCTTTCATCCCCCGAAGTCGCCAATGTTACTCCGACCTCCCTACCTTTGTATTCGGAATATTTTCACCGGCAACAAATCAGATACCAACTTTTGGTATTGTCCCATCTTTCCTAACGTTTATTTGGTATGCGGGAGATCCAAATCATTCCTTTTCCTTAGGTGATGAAAACTTGGTATGAATCTAGAGGGAAAGCATCTTCCTCAACGGCGGAGGTTAACGCTCTCAGAGAAGAGAACAAGGTATTAGAGGGTAAATTTAATATTTTGTTGCATAAGAAATCAGAGAGTGAAAAGAAATGTAATGAATTGGCAGGTCTGCTGGAAGTGGCGAGGAAGGCCAAAGGTGTATTGCCAAAGAAAGTGGAAGATCTTGAAGAAGAAAAGTCAAAGATGGAGGTTGATCATGCTTCTGAGTTGAAAAGGATGAACACTTAGCTTTCTATTACCAAAAGACTAATTTACGAAGCCAGTGACAAAATTTCTATTTCCTGGGTGTTCATCTTAATAACATAGTCATGGAATATTATGAGGACGCCTTCATCCTTGCATTTTCCAACAATTATGAAAGGATTTCGGAGTTTGATTTTTCTTCAATCGAGCCCTCCATCCGTGATAGGGTTTTGGAAAAGATTGAGCAGGTGAGGCGGAAGCACAAGATCCCTTCGATGGATAAGATAAATCTCGCATCCCTCTTATTTATTGAAGAATTTTCCGAGGACTATGAGGAAGAGGTAGAGGGGGAGACTGTAGCGGAAGAGGAAACAGGGGAGGACACGAGCCGACAAGGTGGGAGAGAAAAGGGTGACGGAGTGTCCTTATCAACAACGGAGGGGTTTCCTGGTGATGGAAGGGACATTTCTGATCCTGCAAGCATTTCACTTCCTCATGGTTCAGCTGTACTACCCTCCCAGGTGCATGGCTCTTTGGATTCTAAGATCCAGGAAACTTCTGACCAGCTTGGTGTCGATGTTGCTCACGTATGGTTTTCGCTTTCAAAATATTTTCCCTCTTCTTGAACTCCTGTAAATGACTGGTCTTTTCATGTTGCAGAAGTTTTCTGCTTCCCCCAAGATGTAGGCCACACTAATGCTTTAGATCCTGTGTTTTGAAAATGTGGAGAGTTTTTAAGGGTTTTATTCTACAAAAAAAAAACAAAAAAAAAAAAACAAAAAAAAAAAAAACAAAAAAAAAAAAAAACAATTCTAGTAGGGAATTTCGAGGATTATTGTATGAAGTATTTTAACTTATTCACGAATGGTGTTGAATTTCTGTCGTTTGGTGGTTTATGAGGCAGTATTTAATGTGTTATGCATATGTGTATGCGAATTGATACAGGTCATGCAGTTGTCTTTCTTTGGAATGTATGATGTTACTAATACATACTTGATGTCTGTGTTTGTTTTTTATTTTTATATGTTACAATATTTCATCTTATCTATGACTAGGAGGATCAGTTTTAGACCCCCTCTTCACAGTTCAGAGAGGAAACTTCGAACATCGTCGGGCATGGAGATATTTTTGAGGATGCTCCCCTTTCGGGTTATAAAAAGATATATTATCTTCAAAAGATAATTGCTATGAATCTCCGGGAACAAGTGTCCTCTTTACAGAAACAAATAAAGGAGAAAGGCGAGATTATCTATAATTTGCAGCGTAATCTAGCAAAAAAGTCCCCCAGTAATTCTGATGCAGAGGTGGGTAGGCTCTATCAACAGATTGATAAGTTGGAAATGAACTAAGGAAAGTTAAGGAAAATTATGCTTCTTTGGAATTTGCCTTACAAAACCCAGATTCAGAATGATACGTTTTTCTTGTATGTTTGTAATGTGTATCCCTCAAAGATAGTGACTGTGTTAATGTAATGGTTTACGTTATGACTTCTAATGGGTGTGCCTTTGTGTTGAGTGATTTGTCTGATATACACCTTTTTGTTGGAAACAAGACTATCATGCTATAGGGTGTTGTAATGACAGGAGATCTATTTGAGCTAGATGTTAGTAAAAAGACTTTCTTATGTTGCAGGTATTTTTGGGGGAATACTTGCCATAAGGTTTCCTAGAAAAACGAGCAGTCTTAATTATGGAACTTTATCAGAAGTATTTGAGATATCCTCCCCTAGTTCCTTTCTGAACTTGTGTTTCAATATGATGTTATTTTCTCTCGTGCAAGTAGCTCGTACATTGAGAAATAAACAAACTATCGAATGTATAGGTTAAAGACACTTCCCTGAACGGTCTAGAGGATCATGAGCTTATCTTTAATAATAACGGAAGTACAGTTTTAAGCCATATTCGGGTTACCAAGAGGGTTGATCAACTCCTCCTTGTTTAGATTTGAGATTTTGAATCAATTTGGGAACTTGTGACAAGATCAGAACCCTTTTTCTGATTGTGATTGGTGTCTAGATTCGGTGTGGAGATAAGATTGGGTTCCTACTTCCAGTATTTGTGAAGAGTTGAACCGACCCAAATTCGGTATTAATATAGATTGAGGACCGGCAATCCCTTCCGGTATTGTGAAGAGCCGAATCGGACCAGATTCGGGTATTAATGTAGAGAAAAGACCGAAAATCCCTTCTGGTAGTGTGAAGAACCGAATCGACCCAGATTCGGGTATTAATATAGATAGAAGACCAACAACCCCTTCTGGTAATGTGAAGAGCCGAATCGAC
Organism: Allium sativum; assembly: GCA_030737875.1. Classification (NCBI taxonomy): domain Eukaryota; kingdom Viridiplantae; phylum Streptophyta; class Magnoliopsida; order Asparagales; family Amaryllidaceae; genus Allium; species Allium sativum. The sequence goes on from CM060912.1 coordinate 11,214,449, forward strand.
CCAGATTCGGGTATTAATGTAGACAAGAGACCGGAAATCCCTTCCGGTATTGTGAAGAGCCGAATCGACCCAGATTCAGGTATTAATATAGATTGAAGACCGGTAACCCCTTCCGGTATTTGATTTGTGAAGCAGAGGTTGTACGTGCTTCCTAAGCCACTCCCTGTGCTTTCAATGTCAAAGCAAAGGATGTATGTGCTTTGCTGCCACTCTCTGGGCCTGTGCGTTCGGTGTGCTTGGCTAGCTTATCCACAAGCAAGGCGCAAGGACATACCCGACCTCCCTCCAGAAGGCGCCTTATCTCGACCATTATAGTTGATGATAAGGTCTTAGAAACTTTGATGGGGCCACTGTAGACACAGAACTAAGGTTTACACATTTGATGCTTGATACTGACCACTGTATGTACCAATAGAGGCTTACACGCCACCTCCTCCGAGGAGTGCTCTATCTTGACCATCGTCGGTGATGATAGGGGTTGGGGTTCCCTTCTGCGGGTAACGCTAAACATAAGCAGAGATAGGATGTGCTCTTCTACGAGCAGAGGTAGGACGTGCTTAGTTCTAGTAGAGGCAGGGCGTGCTAATGTTAGATGCACCGCCACGACCATTGCTGGTGTGAAACAAAGGCTTATGCTTTTGATGCTTTAACCTAGCCCCCTCTGATTTAGGCATGGAGAAAGACTAACACACCATCCCCCTCCGGGGGATGCCTTGCTTTGACCACTTTGGTGGTGACAAGGGATTTGATCCATTTATAATTTGACCCCTTTTGGATTTTCTTTGAGCTTCGAATGGAGGGTTTTCCATAACCTCCGTCGTGTTTGATAATCCTTTTCCTAAGGTTTTTTTACTGAACTCAAACTGATCTTGTTATAAACTCCCATAATTGGCCCTGGCTGACAAATTTGATGACAATTTCCTCGAGGACTCTGCAACGATTAGTATCATGTCTGTTCCTCATGTGGTAATAACAATAGGGTCCTCCTGCCTTCCTTTCGTATTTGGGCTTTTTCTTTACGGACGGCTAATAGTTGAGTTTGTGTTTAGTTAGGAAATAGGTATTTTCCATCGAGGTGGTAAAGTAATATTCCTTGAGTAGTCTTGTTGTGAACTTCTTTTCTTATCGTTGGGACCTAACCCTCTTGCGGTCCAATCCTATTGTTTTATCTACATCTCCGTTCCTACTTCCGAAAGTACACTGAGATTGAGATGCTACCCCTCCGGACCATTTGTTGGTGAAATGGTTAAAATCATTCATTATTTCTTGTTCAAACGTCATTCCTCTGATCTGCTTGTAGAGAGCTTTCTTTAGGTGAGAGAAGATGCTAGTATCCTCTGATGTAAAACCACTTGGAGGAGGTGTTAAGGTTTTTCCAGTGTCGGAAAGGCTATTATCCCAAGTGTTGTAAGCGTGTTGTTCTATTTTTCTTTTCCGCTTCATTATCCGCAAGGCTTCCGTTCTTAATCTTTGCTTTTCTATCACTTCAGGGTCGGTGTTTTTTGGCCTATCCATTCGAGATCCTAAAGGATTTTGCCGGGACCTCATACTCATAACTTCGCTTCGTCAAAGCCTTTGTCCAATCCAGGATGGAACAACACAGGTAGATATGTGGCCGTTAACCACAAGGTTGGAGGTTCGGGCCCTCCTTCCAATGCCAAAATGTTAACGGTATTTTTCGTCAACCCCGGAAATAGGTCGATGTGAGTGGACCTGAGAGAGGAATGGGTTTTTTTATCCTCCACCGACTTGAGTCAGATCACTACCCTAGGTTTCCGAGCCAATCTCGCTGAGAAGTCTAAGCTTCGTAGATAGGGCATAAGCTTGTTGGAAGGGTTTAAACCGACTAGAAGGGGCTTTTCCTCCGATCATCGGTATAGATTCGGATAAGAATCCATGCATATATATAGAGCACACAGTAAATCGTAACAACAATAACTAAAAATTTGTATAATAAACTCACAGAAAACACCATAGATGTAGATTCGCTTTATATGAATCTTTTTCTCTGAATACAGGAACGGAATCGAAGAAATCCACCAATCTATCTCAGTACTAGGGTTTAAAGTGGAAGAATACAAGAATTCGAGTTAGTTCTCCTCCTTAATGTGACCTCTGGGGTCTTATTTATAGAGGATTTGGAGCCCCCTCCGCTGTTGGGCCGTTGGGCCTACAGGAGCCTTTGTCGGCCGCCCTTCTCCTTGGTCTCGGGTGTTTTTACTTTCTACTGCTTTGCGGTGCTAATTATAGCTTCCGTAATGAAGGTTTCGGCTTGTCTAGAGCCTTTTTGAGATTGAGATGTGCCTGTCGTTATGGTAACTTTCGGATGGTATTTGAACTTCCGGTAGCAGCTCTTGGGTGTAGACTTTCAAACGTAAGCTTTTTGATGTAGGCTTCCGGCTTTCTCTCATATACTTAGAGGAGCTAGTCCTCCCTAATGTATGTGGATAGTTGTCGGTTCGAATGGTTTTCAGTGTCGATACTAAGTAGATTAGTATCGATAGCCTGTATCTTCGCTAGGGTTCCGTTTGACCTTCCGATGGGGCTTTTAGGATGGTCCGATCTTCCGAATGGTAGTTCCTGGCGACGTGTTGTTGTCTACCAATGTGACCTTTCAGTATTTATGCAGCAGATGTTTCGTAAGTTGGTTCCAGATAATCTCTTATGAACTTCTGGCTTAATGCTTTTGATATCTTCGTCTCCTTCCTCTTTCTTGGTTTCCAGTCTAGGCAATTTATCTTTATGGAACTCCGTGTCAGATGAACCCTATCAGATAGTTCCTTCCGTGTGGACATTGTCGGCATTTTGTAGACTTCGAGCTCCTTTCTCCCTGGAGGGTGTCGGTTTATGCTGCTTCCAGGTCATTCTTTGCTGCTTTCGGATCTTCCTATTATTCGGGTTTTTGCTGTCGGGAGATTCTTCTGGGTTTGTGTTATCTGGATACCCCTTCACCGTCAGTTGGTCTCAGGGTTAATTTTAGTGCTAACAGTTGCAACAATACACAGTTGAAAATATTTCAAAAGCTTCTAAATTCAAAAGCATCAGAAATTCAATGTTTCATACCTTTATTGCCGCAAAGTTCTCATCATTGTTATCTTCTTGGTTGGAGACAACAATTCCACTAGTGCAGCACCAAACCCATCTGCAGATCAAAATCAGGCAACATCAACTAATCAGAATACACCAAATGCAAAAACTCATGTCAAGACAGTGTTAATCCACAAACCTAATTGACTACTATTCATCTTGAGGAAAACAACTACTTGCTGTGGAAACTGCAAGTAGAAACTTCCATTCAGGGTTTTAAATTAGAAGGATACATTCTTGGGACTGTTGTTGTCTCCCCAAAATTTATAACTGATGCTGACAACAGAGTTGTTAGTAATGATGAATTTGTCAAATACCATAGACAAGATAAACTAATATGTGCTTGGATGTTATCATCTATTAGTGAAAAGATTTTATCACAAGTTATAGGATGTAAAACTACTTATGAAATCTGGACAATCATAGAAAAATCATACAATGCCCAATCATCTGCCAAGATAATGTTCTACAGAAATTGGTTGCAAACTGCTAGAAAAGAAAATTTATCTATAAGAGGATACATAGCAATGATTAAAAGCACATGTGATCATCTTGAAGCAGCAGGGCAAAAAATTGGTGATTCTGAACATATCTTGACAATTTTAAATGGATTTAGTGATGATATGAAGCCGTAGTGGCGGTCATTTCATCTCAAAAGGTTGTTTGTTCTATGGAGGATGTTCATTTCATCTTGCTTGCTCATGAAGCATGAATTGAAACAAAAAAGGTTCAACTAAATGACCTTTCTGCAAATCTTGTTGAATCCAAGAATAAAGGTCAAAACAGAAGTAAACAAACTATTCAGAGAGAAGGTTACTCAAAAAAAAGTAGAGGAAGGTGGAACAATAGTAATAACAGACGTAAATGTCAGATTTGTGAAAAAGCGGGTCACACTCCAGTAAAGTGCTATTTCAGATTTAGTAACTACTATGTTGCTGGACAGACTCAAAACAATCAAAGAAAAACCAATCCTACTGCCAACATTGCATAAATTGAAGCAGACAATCAAAGCAACATTTCTAGAAATAGTCAAGCACGTCAAAGTGATGATATAGGTGATGATAACTGGTATCCAGATTTAGGTGCAACTAATCACATCACAAATAATCTCAACAATCGTAATTTTGGACAAAGAGAATACAAATGTAATTATTCTTTACATATGAGTAATGGTGATAGTGTAAACATTACACATATTGGCTTTGGCAGCACCAAAGGTAACAAGCAACTCTATCTCAATAATTTACTTATGGTACCTCAAATAAAAAAGAACCTTCTAAGTGTCTCACAATTTACTAAAGGCAATAATGTGTATTTTGAGTTTCACCCTTATCACTATTTGGTAAAATATTTATTAACTAATATAATGAAACTATCTTGCAGGGTAAAACACATAAAGGACTGTACAAGTTCAAAGATGTCAACTCTGCAAGCAGTGAAGGAAGAAATAATTCTTTCTACCTATCTAAAATTGATGATAAAATTAATGGGTTTGATCTATGGCATGTAATTAAAACTTGGTCACCCTAATGTGAATGTTGTGAAGAAAATCTAAACTGGCAACAATATTTCCTGTGATAATATTTTTATGCCATATATTTGCACTTAATGTCAAATGGGTAAGAGCCATAAATTACCCTTTTCTGATTCAAATGCCATATACAAAAAACCACTTGAACTTGTTGTTATTGACCTTTGGGATCCAACACCAGTAAATTCAGATTATGGTTATAATTACTAAATATCCTTTGTTGACTATTATACTAGATATACATGGATATAATTTATGAAAAGTAAATGTAACGACCAGAAAGATTTTCAACCCCAAAAATCGACATAAATACATTTAACGTATAACATGACGACTATTCAAGCACCGAAAATACCGGAACATTAAAAGAAAGAATATTAGAGGGTGGGATAAGAAAGAAAGAAATATTAGAATAGAAGAAGAAGAACCAACACAACATAGAGTCTCTCATCATAGTGGAACAAAATATAATATAGAAATAAATCTTTATTGAGAGCTTTGAAAATACTTACAATCATCAGAGTACATCAACACATCTGGACAATTATAATAATTTTTCCTCTAATACAACACATAGCGGAATAGTATAATACCATACGTTTGAACTCCTCCAACTCGTCTCTTCATAGTATCCAATAACTTGAACCTATAAAACCTAGTCTAACCCGAACGTTATAAACGCCAGATCAGTTTGGTGAACTAGAGTGATAAAAACACACTAAGTTTAAAGGTATCATCCACTTGATTTTAAAATCAAAATCTTTTCGAAAGAAAAGGATAATCGTAAGACCAAATCCACACATAAATACAGACGGTTTTTACCTTACGATAACCCAAACCATTTTCGAAACAATATTATTCTGATATTGTGATAGTGTCTAATACAAATAAATAGCAATCTAGCGGAACGCTTGCATCTCACGATCTACATACATTGTACACAATCAAAAACAATGGCGCTTATTGGAGAATGGATTTCCATGGCAAGGTATGGGCAACCACCTTTCCGACAATGTACCTCCGGAGATGAATACATTGGGGTTCAACAAGAACATCTTGCAACCCAGGCTAAACATGACTGACCCCTCATTTCGCTTGAGAGTACCGAGTATATCATTACCACGATTGCGAGCCACCCAACCGAACCGATAGCACACATACAAAATAAAAAGGGACAACCGAAGGCATTTGAATTCTCCAGATCAAATAATGATATACCCTTTTGATGGGTGACCCACATAGCCATGCGACCTACCCAATTTTTACCATTTTCCAGTTGATGAGGCTTGAGGTCGTGAATATCTTTAGAACATCTGGCCACCACTCTCTTGGAATGTCCCGTCGTCAAATTCGCCAAATATCACTAATTGACATCCACAAAAATACCCTGGGTGTATAAGCTAAAAGAAATGAATTTCTCTACCACCAACAGAATTACATTTGTAGAAATCAACATACGTGATCCTTTGGAAATAATCTGTCAAACATCCGTCCATACAAGTCATCTAGAAGCAGGAGGAACCGAAGGCACCCTCCTACCACATCCTTGGTATAACCCTATGGATCAGTAGCGAGTAGTCATTACAATCCGTCGATTTCAACCGCGACAAGATCACCATTAGAATGTCTTCGCTGCCCCATATTTAATCAGCGTCTTCTGCATATTCGTTGGTTCGAAATGGTTTTCGAATATAAATTCGATTCCTGTCTTTCTGTACCAACAATCGTATAGGCCAGATTTGATAATCGGTTATTTAACTATCAAATGAACAACCATTCATCCATAAAAATCAATAAATTTACTGATTCAGTACCCAGCATCATTTAACCTCTTTAATTAACCAGTCGTTAATTAATATTCAAAACTGCTAATTCGGAAAACATTTCCTTTCTTATTTAATATAAGAGTATTAAATTTTCACTCCACTTCTACTCATTGGCTCCTCATTGTAAATTAATAAGTGAATAATTATCTCAGTATCAACCCCGAAGGCTGAGACCAATATCAGATTGACACCTCGAAAATTACTCAAATCAACCAACATATCGCAAGTTCCAATTTCTTAGAAAACACATCATAATTGATTTTAACCATTTTTCTAAACCGGTTATACTCCTTTATAATCTCTGAAATCATTTTCAAATTCATTTAAAATATCATTTCACAAAACTAATTAAAATAATTCAACTTAACTTTTACAACAAATATTATGAATTTCATTTCAAAAACAGTTCACCTTTCATTTACACAATCATTCAACCTTCCATTTATGAATTCCTTTATCTTTCACTTATAATCCATTTCTTTTATTTTATAAAAGCCTTTACCATTCGTTTTGTAATCCCATAACCATTCGATTTATAAATCCATAACATTTCACTTTATAAGTTCTTTTAAAATTCCATTTATGCCGCTAAATTCCTTCTTCGAAACCATTTTAACATTATCATTTAATCTATACCATTTAACCATTATTTATTAATATCTTAGAATTCCCATTTATTTATAACTTAAATAATTGTATAAAAACATAAATAAATCTTTGACGTTTATTTTTAAAAATAAATATCATATTTCAAATAATTGAATATAACTTTAAAAATGTTCATGATGGATTTAATATAAATTTCAAAAATCTTTTCTTTTTATCGACGGTACTAAAGAGGTAAATATCTGCTAAAGTACCAAACCGTGAAATATAAGTAGTTTCACATCCAAATATCACAACAAATCATATTGATAAACATTATCAATATTATTGAGAAATTCTGTTGGATTTCTCCAACTTGTCAATCCTTGCATCCAAATACGTTACCTTAAATAAAATTATTCAATAAGAATTATCAAATTTTAAAATTAATAATTTTTGAAATAGTAAATAACGACCATTTAACACAATCAATTTATATTAACCAAACAATTCAAACAATTAAAGTAAACACATTTATATTATTATAAACGTGACCAACAAGGTAAGTTACCTCAATTGGTCCTAATCGTTATAATCGTGATTTAGTGTTTCATTGAAATTAAACAATGCTTAATTTCATAAGTTCAATCAACATATGAATATATTATTAACAAACAATCAACCATTAGCAGTCATAGCATACAATTATAAAACTCTACTTATATAAAATATATGTGGGAAGAATTAAGTGAGTTTAACTAACTTTGTTTTCCTTTCGTTCACTGTAGCGGTTTGGTTACAATTAAATTAAGCAGTCATTTAATTCAACTGAAAATTTCAGCTGTCTCCACCACCATCCAAAACAGTTCCATACTGTTACATTCGTCATCATGCTTCTGGTGCAATATGTCTCATTCCGTTCTGATAACACAATAAAATTTATCTACGTTTTAGTACATGATTTAATTAATTAATTAATTTAATACCTTAATTAAAAAAATTATTGATTTAATTACTTAACTTAATGGTTAAAACAGGCCGACTCATTGTTCTTCCTAGCTATGTTAAAAATGTCGATGCTTCTTCCTATTCCTATTGTAAACCAAACAGACCTTTATATATAATTTAATAACTATGTTTAGAATATCACTCAGGCCAACTCCTATTTGAAGTTTGAAAACCCTGGTCCACGTTAAAGCTAAATAGGCCGACGTATATGTTTTAATTACCAAAGACTGGCCCGAACATTATATCACTGCTATTCTTGTATCCTTCCATTCCAGCGCATTATTCTCGTTCCATTTGAAAATCACGTTCAAATCATCTTCCCGACTTTTCGTTCAAAACTGAAAGCTTCAACCTTGGCTCCATCTCCAGCTGTCGTACCACCAACTGAGCATCGGGACCCAATCTGACACTACTGGCAGTTGTGCCTCATCGTCCTCCCCCATCGAGCTGAACCCGACCTCACCAATCCACGTCATTCGCGTCCAGTTCACCAAAGTTTCTCGCGTCTTCCTAACAAGATGCCGACCCCTACGCTGATCTGAATCTGATCGCCACCAGTCATTAAGGAGTACTCGTTGAGCCCGATATTTTCGTAGTTGCAAAATGAGCATGAAGATGGATTGATTTTCAGAAATTCGGGGAAAAAAATTGAAGTCTCTGCCGTTGGTTCCATTAGATGCGGTTGGGAAGTTTGTCGACCTCGAATGAAAACGTTGACCAGCGTGTAGGGTTTTGCTGCTGGAATCATTGTGCTAAAAGATCAATTGAATTGGATAATAATTTAGAGGGAGATTAGAAGGTTTGGCTGGTTCGTTTCAATATTTCCGCAGCTCCAGGATCCAACACTTCACACGAATCAATGAATTCGTGGAAAATAGAATCGGAATAGGTTAAGTGCTTGACTCCGTTGATCTCGCGATGCCGGAATCTCGCTATCTTCAACACGTTGATCTCGCAAGATACCATGTTGTCGATCTACGATTATTAAACGTTGATCACTCGCAACCGATACCGTGAATAGGCTTCAAATTCGTCAATTCGAGCGCACCCGAATATCCGAAGTTGGAAATGATGAAGAAGATCACACTCGACTTCAACAATGGCGCACAAGGCTTACACAAGGAATTTATTCAAATGTCAACAAACTTTTTACAACTCAGACCACACCCCTATTAATAGGCTTACAACACACGACCCAAATAGAGCACGACTTAAATAACGGTTTAAACCAACAAATAACGACCCAACATAAAAACTTACTGTCTAACATACAGACGCACAATCTAAAAAACAGGCAATGATCCAAATCAAACAACACAAAAACGACTTAACCAATGCAACCTAAAATGGTATGCACGATCCGACTTCAACAGTTAGTATTTCCTTCTGGCACTAACGATCCATGGGCGGACGACCTATCCCTTTCACGATCTATTATTGCTTCCTTCAACCCGCTTCTTCTCTTTAGGTCGGAGAACGACCAAGATAGGACGTGGAGCTGCCTTCCTACATCTTTTAGCTCGTGATATGCCTTCGTTTGGTCGTGGGACGACCTATACTTCTTTCTATCAGGCTTTAGCTTGCAGAACGAGGCCATTAGGTCGTGGAATGACCCATACGTTTCTCCTTCAAGCTTTAGGTTGTAGAAAGGCTTCTTTAGCACGCTAAACGGTAAATAAGCTTCTCTTTCTTGCTTTAGTTCGCTAGATACATGATTTAGGTCGCTAATCGAGCCCATTAGGTCGCTGGATGACCTATGACACATACATGAGCCTTTACCATGATATGTTGCATCAAATATGGTGGCGGCTATGAAGATGCTTGACCATGCGAAAAATTATTTGACCAAAATTATGGTTGAACTGAATAATAGGGTATATATATAAGTGAGGTTAAAATATAATATTATATTTCGAAACTTCACGCTGAAGTGACACGTAAAAACAAATTCATACGATCTCCAATCGAGACGAAATCCCTAATCCTAGCATAAAAGATATTCCGGACATGATGGGACATGTTTCGTCGAATTTCGACATTGTTTTTGAAAATTCTTTTATAATTCACAGGTGAAAAATCACGCGTTTATATTTCCTCCGATCACAAAGTAAATCCAATCAACTTGAAATTTTGAAACTTTACTAGTCCTTTTTCCTTACAGATCCAATGAAATTTGTTTTGTTAAATTCGGAGTTCGTTTGGCTAGTTGTCTATTTCTTTAAAGTTACCCCTTTCAAAATTCGCCAAAATAAAATAAATGATTAAATAAAAACAAGGGCGTTTGACGCTGCCACGATCACATGGTTAATCGGATTGCTACCAAATTTGAAATGCAACAATAACTTACTAATATGGATATAATAAAACTCGTTTGGTCGAAATCCGACTCCGTTCGGAAAACGATGATATTTTATAATTTAAATTGTTTGTTGATTTACAAGTAAATTCTGTACGCATACATATTAAGTCCATTTGACCCCAAAATTTGCAGCATGCTTTTTTTTTGAGTTCTGGACCCAAAAAATTTTGTTTCATTGCAAACGGAGGTCATTTGAAAATTGTCTATTTCTATGGCCTTTAAAATATCGATAAAATTTTAATTAAAATCCAAAATAATCAAATATAATAATAATAATTATTATTATTATTATAAATATCCAAATAAGCTATTATATACAGTTTCAAATATAAACAGTATGGATTATACACTCAATATTAACATTTTGAGTTAATGATATTGAAATTCTTATTAAATTAAATTAATAAACGTTATCGTTTATTAACGATTTCCATAACGACTATTTTAAAATTTAATTTGAACATAACTAACAATCTATAACATGAAATATTGATTTTTCTCTTTTGTTAGAAAATTATAATCAACAATATTTAAACGTTTCTTATTTCACAGAAATCCGACTTAAATTGGATCCTATATATTTAATTAAAGTTCAAAACTCAATATTACGAACTACCACGCCATTTCAAGCTCGTTTTATATTAAATATAAATTTAACCTTAAAACTTCATTTTAATAAACAAATTAAATATTAAAATCCATTAATATTCCTAATTCAATATTTAAAATATTAAAATAATTTAAATATTCGACTACCAAAAATATGGGACATACAGTAAATCTGAAACAAGCACGACAGTTATTTATTTCATTAATCATGCTGAAAGACATAATGGAGAGCATTTGAAAATTTTGCAAACTGATGATGGTACTGAATTCAGGCCTTTAAAGGAATTCTTTCAAAAGAAACGTATCGTTCACAAGTTAAGTTGTCCATACACTTCAGAACAAAACAGTTTAGTTGAAAGAAGCAATAGACATTGTTGAAAGTGGACTTACATTATTAGCACAGGGTCATTTAGCTACGAAGTTCTGGCCAGATGCGTTCAACGCTTCTGTGTACTTAATAAATAGATTAACCAAAAAAGTGCTGAATAATAAAAGTTCTTTAGAAATGTTATATAAAACTAAACCTGATTATAAGAGGCTAAGAGTGTTTGGATATGTATGCTACCCCTACCTAAAGCCTTGTATTATATATAAATTAAATTTCATATCTTCACCATGTACTTTTATAGGGTATGCTAGTGATCAAAAAGGCTATAAATGCCTTGATGAAAAAGGTAAAATATTCATCAGTAGGCATGTTGTATTTAATGAGAAAGTTTTCCCATTTCATAGTACTAAAATTACCACTACTCAGAAAGTATATAACACAAAGAAATCAGTTCCAGGTATACCTCTATATTTAGGTGATGGTTTCTCAGACTCTCAGCAAAACGTTTCCAATTTTGGCAATGAACGGTCTGAACCATCCAATGAACCCACTATTAGTCATCCTCAACCTAAAAGTCTGTCACATGATAATAATATCAGAAGTTACCAGCCAAATACTGAAAATAAAAGAACTCAGAGTAATGATCAGCAGAAGGAAAAAACACAGATTGGTCAACCAACGATCACTAGATCAAAAAGGGGTATCTTCAAACCCAAAGTCTACATAGCTGCAAGTATTCCAGATGAACCAGTCAACTATAAGCAAACAGTCAGCAGTACTAACTAGAAACAAGCTATGGATGAAGAGTATCAAGCTTTGATAAACAATAAAACATGGACTCTTGTTAAGGCACCAAAGGACAAAAACATTGTTGACAATAAATGGGCATTTATATTGAAAAAGAATCCAGATGGGTCCATACATAGATACAAGGCTAGATTAGTAGTAAAAGGATTTACACAACAATACAATTTTGACTTTGAAGAAACTTTTTCTCCAGTTGTTAAGCCAACCACAATAAGAATAATTCTTACCATAGCCTTGCATAACAACTGGAAAATTCAACAACTAGATGTCATTGATGCTTTTTTGAATGGTGACTTAATAGAAGAAGTATATATGTATGAGCCACAAGGGTATCAGAAAGAAGAGCTTGTGTGCAAGTTAAACAAAGATATATATGGGATTAAACAGGCTCCTAGAGTCTGGTTTGATAAATTGGAACTTGTCTTAACTAATTTAAAGTTTCAAGTAACCAAATCATGCGATCACTCATTATTTATCAAAGTTACAAATGATATAACTATTTATGTGCTGATATACATTGATGATCTAATTATTATAGGTAATAGTGACATTGAGATCTGAAAGCTCATTCAACTATTAGACAAATAATTTCTAGTCAAAAATACGGATGAACTCAACTACTTTCTAGGCACTGAAGTAACAAAAGTATCCAAATCAGAATTATTCTTAAGTCAAAAGAAATATATCAATGAAATATTGGCCAAAGTAAATATGGATGTTGCAAATGCTCTGCCAACACCAATGATCACCAGCCATCAATTATCTAAACACAGTGGGGAAAACATAGATAACATTAAACAATATAAAAGTCTAGTGTGTGCATTGCAATATGCTACCATTACTAGACTAGAAATTGCTTACTATGTTAATAAACTTTCTCAATTTATGCAGGAACCTAAAGACGAACACTGGAAAGCAAAAAAAAGGGTGTTAAGATACTTGAAAGGAATAAACGATTTTGGATTACATTTCAAGCACTATAATCGACTACATTTAACTAGATACAGTGATGCAGATTGGGCCACAGATCCTGATGGCAGAAGATCAATATCAGGTTACTACATTTATTTGGGAAACAAACCTGTTTCTTGGTGTGCAAAAAAATAGCCTACAGTTTCTAGATCCAGTAATGAAGCAGAATTTAGAAGTATTGCTAATGCTACAGCTGAAATCATGTGGATACAATCACTACTTTACGAGTTAAAGGTCGCTGTTCAAAGACCACCAACACTATGGTGTGATAATTTAAGTCTTGTTTCATTAACATCAAATCCAGTACTACATTCTAGAACTAAACACATGGAAATTGATTTATACTTTGTTCGTGAACAAGTAATTAAAGGGAAACTACAAGTAAATCATGTACCAGCAACACATGATGTAGCAGATATATTCACTATACCATTGTGAAATAAGAGCTTTACCAGACTCAGATCTGAGCTTAAAGTAGTCAAAAGATCAGACCTTGAAGAAGACACAAAGCATTCAAGTTCAGATCTGAAGCCAACTGCTCCAAATTTCAGTAAATCATGCTTCAGAAATCTTAGCCTCACCACAACACTTGAAGCTGAAGAAATTAGGACAAAAGCAGTAGCCCTTCATCTTTAAACTCGCAAGGAGAGCAAAGACAACCAGCTACGAATTCAAAATACAAAGATTTTCAGACCCAAAGGAGCAAAGACAATAAACTATATTTGCATCACATAAATATATCATTTTTATATTGAACTAGAATTATCATATAAGAACATTTTAATGTTGAATTACAATTGTCTACAGCATAATAATATTATTTTATTTGTGATAATGAATTAAAATCGTCGATAACATAAAAATATCGTTAACATTAAATTTGTAAACAAATAAAAGTGGTCATTTTATTTGTTATGTTAGTGATAGAAACTTTGTATGCAAATAAATTTACATTTTTATTTGTCGTTTTTAAATAGAACTAACTGTATGCAAATAGAATCTTTTTTACTGTCACTTTACATATAATAAAAATAGTAGATTTGATAGAAACATTTTTATTGTCACTTTACATACATTAGTAGAAATAAAAGAAACATTTTTATTGTCATATTACATTTGAATTGTATACAAAATGAAAATAAACATTTTTATTTTCAAGTTATGTTAGATTTGTATACAAGACGAAAATAACATTTTTATTATAAAATCGTAGTATGAGAAAAATAACATTTTTATTATAAAATGTTGCGTTGGAGAAAAATAACATTTTGTTGCATTAGAAGAAAAATAACATATTTATTATAAAATGTCACATTAGAGTGAAATAACATTTCTATTATAAAATGTTGCATGAGATTAAAATAACCTTTTTGTTAAGAAACATATATTAGATTAAAGCGTCATTTTCATTTGTTATATATATAAATAGGCTTGTCAACACATGGAAAGTGCCATTTTCATTTGTTATATATATATATATAAATAGATTTGTTAACATTATAGAATTTGTCATTTTAATGTTGACATAAAAGAATTTGTCATCACAATGTTAACATAATAGGAATATCATTTTAATGTTAGAATAAAAGAATAACATGTTAAAAACATGTTTCACATTAAAAAGTCATTTTTAATGTTAGATTGGAAATAAAAGAAAAACATGTTATTTCATGTTTGTCATATAAAAAAAGTCCTTTTATTTAGATCTATCGTATTGGATTAAAAATGTCATTTTATATAGAAATGTCATATTGAATTAAAATTTGTCAATTTTATTAGAAAATTGATCATAAGTTAAAATATGATTAAAACAATATCATTATAATGTTAATATTAATATGGTAGTTGAAATTAAATTATAAATATTTATCTATAACTTAAACAGTGAAGATAGAAAATAATTCAAACTGAATTATAATTGGTTAAATTTATTAACCAATGATTTATGTATGTAAACTGTTGTTGTTTGAAAACCCCACATGGGTGTTGGGATGATATTTAACATACACTAGTCCCGATATTTAGCTGTATGTCAATCGATGGATTGACAGTCTGTGGTGAGCGTTATTATTATTTATTTATTTTAATGCTCACACGGTTATAAATTTCACTCTGGATGTGAATAGATTTTTGTATGTTTATTTACCATTATTGTCATATACATGCGATGTGTGAAATCCATGTAACTGAAATTACATGGTGATTGATTGAGTCGCATTCCGATTCAGAATATCTTTTATATAAAGAATATTCAAAAATAAAGAGTGTTTTAAAATAAAGAATATTTTTAAAATAACAAATATTTTAAAATAATATTCAATGAAGAATAGAATATAAAAATATGACGTCGTGTTAAGTAGAAATGCCATTTTTAACCCGAATGGGTTTATCGACCGATTTTATTCATTTTATAATGAACATAGAAAAGAAGTGATTTTAAGATTTAATATTTTGAAAATATTATTATTTTGACATGATAAAAATACAGGATATTCAATTTTTATTTAACATTGAAAATAAAGTTAAAATCGTTTTAAAATGAATTTATAAACGATTTATAAAATAAGTTTTGAATAGAAATCGACGATATATATTATATATTTATATAATGATCTGAATAGAACGCTCCGCGCAGCGACCGTTCGCGAATTTCGACCATTAACTTTAAATTGATGTAACGGGAGATCCGACCGTCGGATTCTCCTAAAACCAGAGCCGTTGGGTTCGTATCGAAAAGAGCTTTCCAATCAATACAAGAGTTTTAAAATATAACGATTGGATTTGGAATTATGTCCAAATCAAAATTGGAAAAGGTCGCTACAGATGTAGTTCGGCGGCCGTTATTAGAAACCGGCTGAACCGGCCTTAATAAAATTAATAAAAATATGGAAGAATTATGTAAAATCATAATAAGTGATTTGAAAAGATTTTGGATGAAAAATTCCATATTGGGAAGATAAAAATATTTTTTTATCAAAATAAACTAGTTATTAACTAGAATAATAATCCAATTATTTTGGAAATAATAGAGTGGATTTATAATGGTTTTATTATAATTAAATTTTCCAACATGAATTGAAGTGAAATTACATTTGGGTTTGTCGTGAATAATGTTTTAAATAACACTGTTCTTGAACCCCGTATGAAAAGAATAAATCTTTTAATTAAAGATTATTAGACTTTCCAATTATATTTAATAATTGGAATAAAATAAAACGTAAATTGGGTTTATTGCGAGCTATGTTTTAAACGACATTTGTTCTTTAACCCAATTAATAGTGAAAATAAAATTTGGAATTTATAAATCTTTTATTAAGATTTAAATAGAAACTTTCCAAAAATAAAGTTTCCAATTTAATATATTAAATTGGAATTGAATGGAATTCGATTTGATCATAATTGAGATGAGATTTTGTAAAAGAAGACCGATACTATATATGGAATTTAAGAGGCTTTGCCGTTATTCCATTTATATTATTAGTCTGATACATGAATTTACATCGATTATATATTGATTTGATTTCTGTGAAAATTCCATATTTAATGGAAAATGATTTTTGGGTTTATCGTGAACAATGTTTTTAAATGACATTAGTTCTTTAACCCAGTTAAAGATAAGATTAATTTCTTAAATTTGAATAATCATTGAGTAATGATTTTTGAGATTAAAACAGACATGAGTTTTAATGAATTTCTAATTAGATTGAAATGGAATGAGATAATGAAATGATTAAAAGAATAAATTCAAAAGAATTTATCTTTGATAAAATTAATGGGAACCTTCCCCTAATAATATGAATATTCTATTAAAAATATATTTTGAGTTGGAATGTGGCATATGATGTGTTTTTATAGCACTTGATTTTGATTATAAAATATGCGAGTTATTCAGAAAGACTGGGTTTAACCCATTCTGAATAATTACTATGACGATTGAAGTCGAAGATGAAGACGGTGGTTGAAGACTGGCGATCTTCACATCGAACGGGAGACTACTAATGCCCTGAACTGACTTGCTCCCAGGAAAGGGTTAAAGGTGGTAGTTGCCCGGTCGTACTTGTTGATTGTCCAGATACGCAAGAGCCTCTCTCCTGTATTGGACATATGGGACGAGGAATAAGGTGTCTCAGGTTTCGTTCAGACCCGGAACGGACTTGTAAATGGATTGTATGTTTGACATTGTATTCCTTTATACTATATTTGTTGATCTCGGCTAAATATATATCTATTTGGTGGCGGAGAATTTATTCTCTTGCTTAACGCCCTTCTTTGATACGTACGAGCTTAGAGGTTACATATTGGCAGAAATCAAAGGGTATAATATGGATTGACAATGTGGCATGCTGAGTTGCATGGATCAAGGCTTACTGTTGAAAATCAGATCCTTGTGGTTGATGATCAAAGCACAGATTTAAATAGCATAGCTTTGTGTATAGCGTGACTTCGCGAGCCTCACACCCCAATATGAGTCAAAAACGGGATAAGGACTGCAGGGAGTGCACACGTTTCTTTCTAGCTAAAAGTGGTGTCAGCGACTTACCAGCCCTAACATTTTTACTTATGTGGTTGATGGATTGAGGCGCCTCGGGTTTATAGGCCGGAAGTGGTCATATTAGTGGTTCAAAGGAACCAGGATGCGTGTGTTCAGGCATAATTAATCCACTAGCGTTATGTGTGGACTGGCCCTGAAGATCCAAGGGTTCACTGCGGGGAATCCTGAGGCATTTACTAGAGTGTTTCGAATCGGATAGGACGATCCCTAGCCTCGACTCATGATGGAAACCCAATTTCCAATACGACCCCATGCGGTTTTGATTGTAAAACTTGTATGGCGACATAGTATATGGTAGTTATGCCGTCTATGATTGATACATTACGATTGAAATTATTTTTGAAACATATGCACACTAATAATAATATTAAATATCGTTTTATACGTATCTATCATCTTTTGATCAATATAAGGTAAAACCCTATCCTCCAGTTTGCGTTGCATTGTGTGATGGGACTTGGGTCTTATAATGGTTTCATTTTTCTAAAAATCATTGCGTTGTTTAACGATTTACCTTATTTATGCACTGGCAATCCAATGGAGTAAACCCGTTCCGCGTTAGCGGCGTGGTCCTGTGATTAGCCATATTAATTAGATAAGTTAGGTAGATTTCTCATACTAGTCTCATGACTGACCTGTAGTTTGTTTCACTGGCAAACTCAGGTGCCCATATTTTCCACACTGGCAGTCGAGTAGCTTATTTTGCTGATATATTTAGCGGGATTCTGGATCGAAGCTTGAAGCTGTGTCCATAACATTAATAGCCTTCCGCTGTGTTAGATTTTGTTTCCGCTGCTTTGCATTAAATTATTGTAATTTATCTTCCGCTGTATTATTATTTATCGATTGTACTCTGATATTCTATACTCTGATGTAAATTTTTATAATGTCTATAAAAGTCTTCTGTTATATGTTCTGATGTGTTGTATTCCCAGAGTTAGCGTAGTTGGTTTTGAACGGTCTTAGTCGATTTAGCGGTCGATTTGGGTCGGGCAAAATCCGTCTCGTTACAAGAAATAGGGAGAGTTTCCGTGTGAACAAGGAAGCATTTGTTTAGGATGGAGTAGTTAGTGCCTGTTGGTGGTTCGACTTAGGTGAGAAGTGGAGCAGTTTTGTGGAGTTTCATATATATGGGGTGTGAAGGGTACGAGAGTACGGTGAGCAGCTAAAAGATGATAATGTAAACAAGGAGGTGGGTGTAGATGCTCCCATACTGGTGCGGGTTGGTGAAGTCTCTGGTTTGGAAGGAGAGTTGCTACCCGAACTGGATACGAGAAGGTACGGTGGGCATTACTTTGCGGTAAAGACAAATGATAAAATAAAACGTAATTTGGTTTGGGAATATAATTAATAATTAGTTAATTATTAAGGGTTTACCAAATAAAAGATATAACTTATATTATATTCCCGCACGTACACAGAACTCGACAAGAACAGAAGACGTCGCAACCGTGTTGAGGGACGCCACGGGATGGAGCTGATTGGATTAGTGAATGGAAGCTGCCAATATCGTCAAACCGACTCGTTTAAATCGCAGAATTTAATCAAGGTGAATTCAACTCACTTAGTTTATCCCGTTTATATTTTATAAGCTGGGTTTTTAATTTGTGTGCAAATGTTTGCTAATGGTTGATAATTAGGTGACTGTTTGCATATGTGCTGAATATTTTTAATATTCTATGATTAAATTAAATGTTTGTTTTATTTAATCAAATTAAATCGTTATTTTTAACGATTAAATTCCAAACGAGGAACCTACCTTGTTGGTTATGTTTATAATAATATAAACGTATTAGATAAATAATTGATGCTTGAATGGACGTTATAAATTATCGTAGACTGTTATTAGTTAAATTATTTATCTCTATTACCATGGTAAATATATTATTAAGTTGAAATTCAACATTTGTGTGGTATGAACGGATGGGTGATATTGGTTGGGTAATTATCGGCAGATGGCCTAAAAAATAAATCATTTATACAGATTGATTTTCCGTCAGGTAATCAATAAAAAGGAAGTTATAAAATTGTTTTATAACTAAAGACGGATTTTGAAATCTATTTTATAAAGATTATTTTTAATTGAAGTTTATTAAAGGGAATGAATAATTATATTTATGAACCGATTATATAAGTAAATTCTTATGTCGGTGAGCTGTATAAACAAATAAGTGGAAATTAACTAAATGGTTGAGGATTAAATTAATTGTTTCAAATAAAACAATTAATTATGATTATTTAATTTAATTAGATCATTAATTAAATCAAATACAATTATTTAAAATAATTCTATTTATTAAATTAAATAACTAAGTGGAAATGGTTAACGAATTAACCTTATTTGAGTTGACCAAGTCAACTGTTATCTACAATTAATCATTGAATAATCATTGAATTTTTAATTATTATAACCTTAAAAAGGGAGATTAACTATTATAATTGGTTTTTAAAATGATTTGAATTGATTATTGTTTAATAATAATCAAAGTGATAAATCCTGGAAGCAAGTGCCTTAGTTGAAAATTATAAAGTAAAACCTTATGTGTAGTTTAAATTGAAATGGTAAGCGGATTTATATTTAAATGGGTTCGTTAATAAATTTTTATCTATTCTGAAGATAAGAATGGTGTCATCTCAAGGTCTGAGAGGTAAATAAAATACCCCAACTTGTAACGACTTCGTGATTATCCAAGAATGATATTAGTTTAGAAACGAAGGTAGTTGATGGGATTAAAATTTGTATTTTCGTAAAGAAGATTATAAACTATAATTCGAGAATTATAAGTTGAATAGATTGAGTTGGGAATAAGAAGAGAAAGGGCGGTATTACAAATATTGGTAAATTTAGAAATTTAAATTACAACTGGTTAAATAAAGAGGCCAAGTGACGCTGTATACTGAATCAATGGAGCCACTTCATTTTTCTATGGATGATTTATTTTATTTATTTATTTGATAGTCAAATAACTGACTATCAAATCTGGCCAATACGATCGTTGGTACGGAAAGACTAGGATCAAATTCATATTCAAAAATCATTCCGACCAATGAATACGAAGTCATGAAAGGTGTTGATTGAAGATGGAGCATCGAAGACCGTTGATCTTCATGAGTGGAAGATATACTCATTGAATTTCTAAGGGTCGCTCCCGAAGATATTTTGACTTGTGATTCTGTGGTGATTGGAATCTGTGGATTGCAAGGACTACTCGTTACTGATCCTGGGGGTGATTCCTATATAAGGATGCGGTAGGAGGGTGCCTTCGGCTCATCCTGTTCCCGGATGAATTGTATGGACGAGATGCAAAAGTAAATGGTGGTCGGATGTTCTAAAGATAAACGTAGCCTCAAGCCTCAACAATCGGGAAAAGACAGAAATCGGGCAGGCAGCATGGCTAGGTGGGTCATACCCAAGCAAGGTGTATTGTCACCAATCTAGAGAAAATTCATTTTGTTCTTCTTTTTAATTATGTATCTCCCGGGAATGGTCACGTCGGTATCGACCATTGGTGATAATATATTCGATACACTCAAGTTAAATGAGTGGTATGTCATATGTGGTCGGGTTGCAAGACGTTCTTGTTGAACCCCAGTGTATACCCTCTAGAGTACACTGATCCGAAGGTGATCCCATACCTTATCTAGTTGGAATCCAATCCCCAATAAGAGCCCGCGGTTTTTGATTATATACTATATATGTAGAGCGTGAGATGCAAGCATTCTACTAATTGGTTATTTACTTGATTTACATCACTATGATAATATCATACTAGTATTAATTTCAAAAACGTTTCGGTTATAGTAAGGTGAAAACCATCCGTGTTTATGTGTGGATTGGTCTTACTATTACCTTTCCTTTAAAAGGGTTTCAAAGTTAAGCAATATGGATGTGTTTTAAACTTAGTGAGTTTTTCTCACGCTGGTTCTCCAGACTGATCTGTGTCGTGTGTAATGTCTCGGGTCGGCCCGAGTTAAAGGTTCATGTTATCGGAAGTTGTGAAGTTCAAAGACGAGCTGGAGGAGTCCAGATGTATAAATATTTATTCCGCTGTGTATTATATAAGGACAGGAGATTATAGCTGTCCAAATGTGCCTGTTGTACTCTGTTGCATGTAAGTATATTTATTCAAATACTTTATAAAGATTATTTCTATGTTATATTTTGTTCCGCTGCAATGTGAGATTCTGATTCGGTATTATCTTCTTATTCTCCTATTCTGATAGTTCTATCTTATCTTCCTCATCCTCTAACTTCTTTCTTCTAGCTTTCTGGAGATTCGGTACTTGAGTTGGGAAACGGATTGTGTTCGTGTCAAAATTCGAGCGTCAAATTTTTTCGTTCGCTACAAATTACCCCTATTTTTTAACTACTGTGAAGGGTTGGTTTTTGCAGCACCCATTCCAAATGATTCATCATCTTTCATATTGGTCGATCTACTAATACTATGCTTAAACTACCCCTACTTTTGTTATTATTTTCCTTTATTCATTTCTTTATTCAATTTTTTTTGCATTATTCATTTCTTTGTAAACCAATCATCATTCTACTTCTGTGAAGCGTTGGATTTTCCATCACCCAATCCAAACGGTTCATCATCTTTCATATTTGTCGATCTATCCCAACTATGCTTAAACTACCCCTACTTCTCCTAATACTTCAAAACATCCCTTCTTTTTAATCCTACCCTTAATTCTCTGAATAGATCTTACTTCCAACAATTACCTCTATTTTTTAACTACTGTGAAGGGTTGGTTTTTCCTCCATCCAATCCAAATGATTCATCATCCTTCATATTTGTCGATATACCCCTGCTATGCTTAAAACTACCACCACTTCTCTTAATATTTCAAAGTAGCCCTTCTTTTTAATCCTACCCCTAATTCTCTAAATAGCCCTAACTTCCAACAATTACCCCTATTTTATTAATTATTGTGAAGGGTTGGTTTTTGCAGCACCCAATCCAAATGATTCATCATCTTCCATATTTGTCGAACTACCCCTACTATGCTTAAACTACCCCTACTTTTCTTAATACTTCAAAACAACCCTTCTTTTTAATCCTACCCCTAATTCTCTAAATAGCCCTTACTTCCAACAATTGCCCCTATTTTTTAACTACTGTGAAGGGTTGGTTTTTGCAACACCTAATCCAAATGATTAATCTTCTTTCTTGTTTGTCGATCTACCCCTATTATGCTTAAACTACCTCCACTATTTTTTTATTATTTTCCTTTATACATTTTTGCATTATTCATTTCTTTGTAAACTAATTATCATTCTGTGAAGGGTTGGTTTTTGCAGCACCCAATCCAAACGATTCAACATATTTCATATTTGTCGATCTACCCCTACTATGCCTAAACTACCCCTAATTCTCTTAATACAACAAAACAACTCTTCTTTTTAATTCTACCCATAATTCTCTAAATATCCCTTACTTCCAAAAATTACCCCTATTTTTTAACTTTTGTGAAGGGTTGGTTTTTGCATCACCCAATCCAAACGATTCATCATCTTTCATATTTGTCGATCTAACCCAACTATGCCTAAACTACACCTACTTCTCTTAATACTTCAAAACATCCCTTCCTTTTAATCGTAACCCTAATTCTCTAAATATCCCTTACTTCCAACAATTACTTCTATTTTTTAACAACTACCAAGGGTTGGTTTTTGCAGCACCCAATCCAAATGATTCATCATTCTTTCATATTTGTCGATCTACCCCTACTATGCCTAAACTACCCCTACTTCTCTTAATACTTCAAATCAGCCCTTATTTTTTAATCCTACCCCTTATTCTCTAAATAGTCCTTACTTCCAACAATTACCCCTATTTTTTAACTACTCTAAAGGGTTGGTTTTTGCAGCACCCAATCAAAACGATTCATCATCCTTCATATTTGTCGATCTACCCCTACTATGCCTAAACTACCCATACTTCGCTTAATACTTCAAAACAACCCTTCTTTTTAATTCTGCCCCAAATTCTCTAAATAGCCTATATTTTCAACAATTACCCTTATTTTTTAACTACTGTAAAGGGTTGGTTATTCCAGCATCCAATCCAAAAGATTCATAATCCTTCGTATTTGTCGATCTACCCCTACTATGCTTAAACTACCCCTAGTTCTCTTAATATTACTTCATTAAATATGAAAAACGGGGGTAATTGTTGGAAGTAGATCAACCCCTACTATGCTTAAACTACCCCTACTTCTCTTAGTACTTCAAAATAGCCCTTCTTTTTATTCCTACCCCTAATTCTCTAAATAGCCCTTACTTCCAAAAATTACTTCCATTTTTTAACTATTGTGAAGTGCTGGTTTTTGCAACACCCAATCTAAATGATTCATCATCTTTCATATTTGTCGATCTACCACTACTATGCTTAAACTACCCCTACTACTCTTAGTACTTCAAAACAACCCTTCTTTTTTAATCCTACCCCTAATTCTCAAAATAGCCCTTACTACCAATAATTACCCCTATTTTTTAACTACCGTGAAGGATTGGTTTTTGCAGCACCCGATCCCATTGGTTTGTCATCTTTCATACTTGTCGATCTACCCCTACTATGCCTAAACTACCCGTACTTCTCTTAATACTTCAAAAGAGCCCATCTTTTGAATTCTACCCTTAATTCTGTAAATAGTCCTTACTTCCAACAATTACCCCTATTTTTTAACTACTGTGAAGGGTTAGTTTTTGCAGCACCCAATCCAAATGATTCGTCATCCTTCATATTTGTCGATCTACCCCTACAATGCCTAAACTTCCTATACTTCTCTTAAAACTTCTAAACATCCCTTATTTTTAAGTATGCCGCTAATTCTCTAAATAACCCTTATTTCCAACAATTACCCCTATTTTTTAACTACTGTAAAGGGTTGGTTATTCCAACATCCAATCCAAAAGATTCATCATCCTTCATATTTGTCGATCTACCACTACTATGTTTAACTAACCCAACTTCTCTTAATACTACTTCATTAAATATAAAAAATGGGGGCAATTGTTGGAAGTAGATCAACCCCTACTATGCTTAAACTACCCCTACTTCTCTTAGTACTTCAAAACAGCCCTTCTTTTTATTCCTATCCATAATTCTCTAAATAGCCCTTACTTCCAACATTTACCCTTATTTTTTAACTACTGTGAAGGGTTGGTTTTTGCAGCACACAATCCAAATGATTCATCATCTTTCATATTTGTGGATCTACCCCTACTCTGCTTAACCTACCCCTACTTCTCTTAATACTTCGAAACAGCCCTTCTTTTTAATCCAATCATTTGGATTGGGTGTAGCGCCCAATCCAAATGATTCATCATCTTTCATATTTCTCAATCTACCCTTACTTTGCATAAACTACCCCTACTTTTCTTAATACTTCAAAACAACCTTTTTTTTTATCCTACCCCTAATTCTCTAATTACCCCTTACTTCCAACATTTACCCCTATTTTTTAACTACTGTGAAAGGCTATTTACAATTACTGTAAAACGATTTGTTAGTAGGGTTAGGATTAAGAGAAGTAGGGGTAGATTAAGCATAGCAGGGGTAGATGTACTGTGAAGAATTAGTAGATACCCAATTCAAACAATTCATCATATTTCATATTTGTCGATCTACCTCCTACTATGCTTAAATTACCCCTACTATGATTAAATTACTCCTACTTCTCTTAATACTTCAAATCAGCCCTTATTTTTTAATCCTACCCCTAATTCTATAAATACTCCATACTTCAAACAATTACCCCTATTTTTTAACTACTGTGAATGGTTGGTTCTGTGAATGTTTGTTTTTGCAGCACCCAATCCAAACGATTCGTCATCCTTCATATTTGTCGATCTACCCCTACTATGCCTAAACTACCCCTAATTCTCTTAATACTTCAAAACAACCCTTCTTTTTAATCCTACCCCTAATTCTCTAAAGAGGCATTACTTCCAACAATTACCCTTTTTTTAACTACTGTGAAGGGTTGGTTTTTGCATCACCCAATCCAAATGATTCATCATCTTTCATATTTTTCGATCTACCCTTTCTATTCTTAAACTACCACTACTTCTATTAATACTTCAAAACAGCCCTTCTTTTTATTCCTACCCCTAATTCTCTAGTTTGCCTATACTTCCAACAAATACCCCTATTTTTTAACTATTGTGAAGGATTGGTTTTTCCAGCACCCAATCCAAATGATTCATCATCCTTTCATATTTGTCGATCTGCCCTACTATGCTTAAACTACCCCTACTTCTCTTAATACTTCAAAACAGGCCTTCTTTTTAATCCTACCCCTAATTGTCTAAATACTCCTTACTTCAAACAAGTACCCTTATTTTCTAACTACTGTGAAGGGTTGGTTTTTCGAGCACTCAATCCAAATGAAACACCATCTTTCATTTTAGAAGTAGGGTTAGATCAACAAACAGTCCTTCACAATAGTTAAAAAATTGGCTGCTACAAAAACCAACCCTACTCTTAAACTACCGCTACTTCTCCAAATACTTCAAAACAACCCTTCTTTTTAATCCTACTCCTAATTATCTAAATAGCCCTTACTTTTCACAATTACTCCTATTTTTTAACGTTCTATGAAGGGTTGGTTTTTGCTACACCCAATCCAAATCGTTTTGAAGTATTAAACTACCCCTACTTCTAAAATGAAAGATGATGAATAATTTGGATTGGGTGCTACAAAAACCAACCATTCATAGAATGTTAAAAAATAGGGGTAATTGTTGGATGTAAGGGCTATTTAGAGAATTAGGGGTAGGATTAAAAAGAAGGGTTGTTTTGAAGTATTTAAAGAAGTAGGGGTAGTTTAAGCATCGTTGGGCCTATGAAGGATTGGTTTTTGCAGCAACCAATCCAAATGAAAGAAATGAATAATGCAAAATAAATGAATAAGTAAATGAATAATGGGAAAGAATAATAAAAGTAGGGGAGGTAGTTTAAGCACAGTAGGGATAGAACGACAAATATGAAAGATGGTGAATCATTTGGGTTGGACGCTGCAAAAACTAACCCTTCACAGTAGTTAAAAAATAGGGGTAATTGTTGGAAGTAAGGGCTATTTAGAGCATTAGCGGTAGGATTAAAACATAAGGGCTGATTTAAAGTATTAAGATAAGTAGGTGTAGTTAAAGCATAGTAGTTGTAGATCGACAAATATGGAAGATGATGAATCATTGGGATTGGGCGCTGCATAGTAGGGGTTCATCATCTTTTATATTTGTGGACTGGGTGCACCCTAAGGGACTGTTATAGCCCTTATGAAAACAACCCCCCTAATTTGGTTGGATACCAGTAAAATTATTTCCCTTGGGGTAGATCTAAATACCCCTAATTTGGTATTAAGAGAAGTAACTGTTGGAAGACGATCTATCCCTACTATGCTTAAAATACCCCTAATTTTGTAAACCAATTATCATATGAAACGATTCATCATCTTCTGATTATTATTTTGTATTATAAAATAGAGGTTATTGTTGAAAGTAAGGGCTATTTAGATAATTAGGGGTAGGATTAAAAAGAAGGGCTGTTTTGAAGTATTAAGAGAAGCAGGGGTAGTTTATGCATAGTAGGGGTAGATCGTTTCGACAAATATGAATGATGATGAATCATTTGGATTTGGTGCTAGAAAAACCAACCCTTCACATTAGTTAAAAAATATGGGTAATTGTTAGAAGTAAGGGCTATTTAGAGAATTTGGGGTAGGATTAAAAAGAAGGGCTATTTTGAAGTATTAAGAGAAGTAGGGGTAGTTTAAGCATGGTAGGGGTAGATCGACAAATATGAAAGATGAGGAATCATTGGGATTGGGTGCTGCAAAAACCAACCCTTCACAGTAGTTAAAAAATAGGGGTAATTGTTTGAAGTAAGGGCTATGTAGAGAATAGGGGGTAGGATTAAAAAGAAGGGCTATTTTGAAGTATTAAGAGAAGTAGGGGTTGTTTAAGCAAAGTAGGGGTAGATCGACAAATATGAAAGATGATGAATCATTTGGATTGGGTGCTGCAAAAACCAACCCTTCACAGTAATTAAAAAATAGGGGTAATTGTTGGAAGTAAGGGCTATTAAGAGAACATGAAGGAAGATGAATTAAGAGAAGTAAGGATTAAGAGAAACAGTAATAAATTAGGGGTAGACTTGAAGTAGGGTTTTTTAATACTTACTTTATTAAGAGGGAAATCAACCCCTCACAGTAGTTAGAGAATTAGTTAAACTACCAAATAAATACCCTTACTTCCCCCAACTGTGAAGGGTTGAGCCCATAACCCTTCTGATTGGGCTATTTAATTAGGGCAACTTTTAAGGTATGTTTGGATTGGGTGCGGCAAATACTTCTTACTTATAACAATGATAATTGGGTTGGGTTGTTAGAAATGGGGGTAATTGTTGGAAGTAAGGGCTATTTAGAGAATTAGGGGTAGATCGACAAATATGAAGGACAATGAATTTGGGGGTAGTTTAAGCATAGTAGGGGTAATTTTCTCTGTAATAAGTAAGGGTAATTGTTGGAAGTAGGATTAAAAACTAGGGGTAACTAAATCCAAACGATTTCTCTAATGTTTTCCCAAAATCTTTTTACTTCCAACAATTACCCCTATTTTTTAACTTCAAAATAATAAATACTATTAGAAATATGATTAATCATATGCTAAAACCAATTATTAATCCTATTCTTAATCCTACTTCTCTAATTAAGTGCTATTATTACCACCAATTATCCCTATTATTTTTCACTTTTTTGTTTGTAAACTAATTATCATTCTACTTCTGTGAAGGGTTGGTGGATCTACCCCTACTACGCTTAAACTACCCCTACTTCTATTAATACTTCAAAATAGTCCTTCTTTTGAATCCTACCCCTAATTCTCTAAATATCCCTTACTTCCAACACTTACCCCTATTTTTTAACTACTGTGAAGGGTTAGTTTTTGTAGCGCCCTATCTAAATGATTCATCATCCTTCATATTTATCGATCTACCCCTACTATGCTTAAACTACCCCTACTTCTCTTAATACTTCAAAACAACTCTTCTTTTTAATCCTACACCTAATTCCTTGAATAGTCCTTACTTCCAACAATTACCCCTATTTTTTAACTACTGTGAAGGGTTGGTTTTTGCAGCCACCAATCTAAATGATTCACATCTTTCGTATTTGTAATAATACCCCTACGATGCTTAAACTACCCCTACTTCTCTTAGTACTACAAAACAACCCTTCTTTTTAATCCTACCCCTAATTCTGTAAATAGCCCTTACTTCCAACAATTAACCCTATTTTTTAACTACTGTGAAGGATTGGTTTTTGCAGCACCCAATCCAAACGATTCATCATCTTTAATATTTGTCGACCTACCCCTACTATGCTTAAACTACCCCTACTTCTCTTAATACTTCAAAACAGCCCTTCTTTTTAACCCTACCCCTAACTATCCAAAAAGCCCTTACTTCGAAAAATTCCCCCTATTATTTAACTACTGTGAAGGGTTGGTTTTTGCAGCATCTGATTCAAACGATTCATCATCTTTCATATTTGTGGATCTACCCCTACTATGCTTAAACTACCCCTAATTCTCTTAATACTTCAAAACAACCCTTCTTTTTAATCCTACCCTTAATTCTCCAAATAGCCCTTACTTTGAACAATTACCCCTATTTTTTAACTGCTGTGAAGGGTTGGTTTTGCCAGCACCCAATCCAAATGATTCATCATCTTTTTTATTTGTGGATCTACCCCTACTATGCTTAAACTACCCATACTTCTCTTAATACTTCAAATTAGCCCTTATTTTTTAATCTTACTCCTAATTTTCTAAATAGCCCATACTTCCAACAATTACGCTTATTTTTTAATTACTGTGATGGATTGGTTTATGCAGCACCCAATCCAAATGATTCATCATCCTTCTTGTTTTTTGATCTACCCCTACTATGCTTAAACTACGCATACTTCTCTTAATACTGCAAAACAGCCTTCTTTTTAATCCTACCCCTAATTCTCTAAATAGTCCTTACTTCCAACAATTACCCCTATTTTTTAACTACTGTGAAGGGTTGGTTTTTGCAACAACCAATCCAAATGATTCATCACCTTTCATATTTGTCGATCTACCCCTAAAATGCTTAAACTACCCCTACTTCAATTAATACTTCAAATCAGCCCTTATTTTTTAACCCTACCCCTAATTCTCTAAATAGTCCTTACTTCCAAATATTAAAGATGATGAATCGCATGGATAGGGTATTAAACTACCAACTCTTCATAGTAGTTAAAAAATAGGGGTATTTTTATCCAAATAGTTGATCGAAACAATCAATAAACCAATTGTGATGGGTTGGTTTTCACATCACCCAATCCCAATGATTTATAATCATAGGGAAGAGAAATAGGGCCAAGTAGGGGTAACCATTACAATAATAAAACAAAAGTAAGGGGTAATTAACCCTATTATTGTTGAAAGTAAGGACTATTACCCTTACTATGCTCAAACCAATTATCACTCTAAATTGCCCTTACTTCCAATAATTTCAACAATTTTTTAACTACCCACTACTTTTATAATAAAGAAATGAATAAAGGAAAACAATAATAAAAGCAGGGGGTAGTTAAAAAATAGGGGTAATTGTTGGAAGAAAGGGCTATTTAGAGAATTAGGGGTAGGATTAAAAAGAAGGGTTGTTTTGAAGTATTACGAGAAGTAGGGGTGGTTTAAGCATAGTAGGGGCAGATCGACAAATATAAAAGATGATGAATCGTTTGGATTGGGTGCTATAAAAACCAACCCTTCACAATATTTAAAAATAGGTGTAATTGTTGGAAGTAAGGGATATTTAGAGAATTAGGGGTAGGATTAAAAAGAGGGAATGTTTTGACTACTATTTTGCATCGAACTACGGCTATTTTTTAACTACCCCCTACATAATGATAATTGGTAATTGGTTTGCAAAGAAATCCAAATGATTAATCATCTTTCATTTTTGTAAAAACCATTTGGGGTATTTGGGTGAATAAAAGTACCCCGATTCTCTAAATACTCCTTATTCAAACAATTATCCTTATTTTTACTTACAATCACAACAACACCTAATCCAAATGATTCATTTTGAAGTGTGAATAAAAGGGTTGGTTTTGATCCCTTTCAATTGTGAAGGGTTGGTTTTTGCAGCACCCAATCCAAACGAGTCATCTTCTTTCATATTTGTTGATCTACCCCTACTATGCTTAAACTACCCCTACTTCTATTAATACTTCAAAACAACCCTTCTTTTTAATCCTACCCCTAATTCTCTAAATAGCCCTTACTTCCAACAATTACCGCTATTTTTTGACTATTGTGAAGGGTTGGTTTTTGCATCACCCAATCAGAACGATTCATCATCTTTCATATTTGTCGATCTACCCCTACTTTTCTTCATACTTCAAAACATCCCTTCTTTTTAATCCTCCTCCTAATTCTATAAATATCCCTTACTTCCAACAATTACCCCTATTTTTTAACTACTATGAAGGGTTGGTTTTTGCAGCACCCAATCCAAATGATTCATCATCCTTTATATTTGTCGATCTACCCCTGCTATGCTTAAATATCCACTACTTCTCTTAATACTTCAAAACAACCCTTCTTTTTAATCCTACCCCTAATTTTCCAAATAGCCCTTACTTCCAACAATTACCCCTATTTTTTAACTATTGTGAAGGGTTGGTTTTTGCAGCACCTAATTCAAATGATTCATGATCTTTCATTTTTTTCGAACTACCCCTACTATGCTTAAACAACCACTACTTATCTTAATACTTCAAAACAATTTTTAATCCTACCCCTAATTCCCTAGATAGCCCATACTTCCAACAACTACCAATATTTTTTAACTACTGTGAAGGGTTGGTTTTTCCAGCACCCAATCCAAATGATTCATCATCTTTCATATTTGTCGATCTACCCCTACTATGATTAAACTAACCCTACCTCTCTTAATACTACAAAACAACGTTTCTTTTTAATCCTGACCCTAATTCTCTAAATAAACCTTACTTCCAACAATTACCCATATTTTTTAACTACTGTGAAGGGTTGGTTTTTCCAGCACCCAATACAAATGATTCATCATATTTCATATTTGTCGATCTACCCCTACTGTGCTTAAACAACCCCCATTATGCTTAAACTACCACTACTTCTCTTAATACTTCAAAACATCCCTTTTTTTAATCCTACCCCAAATTCTCTAAATTGCCCTCACTTCCAATAATTACCCCTATTTTTTAACTACCCCTTACTTTTTTATTGTTTTCCTTTATTCATTTCTTTATTATAAATGTAGGGGTAGTTAAAAAATAGGGGTAATTGTTGGAAGTAAGGGCTATTTAGAGAATTAGGGGTGGGATTGATAAGAAGGGCTGTTTTAAAGTATTAAGGGAAGTAGGGGTAGTTTAAGCATAGTAGGGGTAGATCGACAAATATGAAAAATGATGAATCGTTTGGACTGGGTGATGCATAAACCAACCCTTCATAGAAGTTGAATGATAATTGGTTTACAAAGAAATGCATAATGCAAAAAAAATGAATAAAGAAATGAATAAAGGGAAATAATAATAAAAGTATCGGGGTAGTTTAAGCATAGTAGGGGTAGATCAACCAATATGAAAGGTGATGAATCATTTGGATTGGGTGCTACAAAAACCAACCCTTCTACCCCTACTATGCTTAATAATCCTATGAAAGGTGATGAATCCTACTTAGATAAGAATATGAAAGTAGGGGTATATCGACAAATATTAAAGATGATGAATAATAAAACCCCAACCATTTATTGAAACACTCACTATAGGTTATTGGTACTTACCAACAATTACCCCTAACAAATATTGGTAACCATTGGGATTGGGCACTGCTAAAACCAACCTTTCACAGTAGTTGAATGAAAATTGGTTTACAAAGAAAGAAACGAATAATGCAAAATAAATGAATAAAGAAATGAATAAAGGAAAACAATAATAAAAGTAGGGGGTAGTTTAAGCATAGTAGGGGTAGATCAACAAATATCAAAGATGATTAATTATTTGGATTGAGTGCTATTTTTAACAAAGATGATGAATTGTTTGGATTGGGTGCTGCAAAAACCAACCCTTCACAATAGTTAAAAAATAGGGGTAATTGTTGGAAGTAAGGGCTACTTAGAGAATTAGGGGTAGGATTAAAAATAGTTTTGAAGTATTAAGAGAAGTAGTGGTAGTTTAAGCATAGTAGGGGTAGTTCGACAAATATGAAAGATTATGAATCGTTTGGATTAGGTGCTGCAAAAACCAACCCTTCACAGTAGTTAAAAAATAGGGGTAACTGTTGGAAGTAAGGTCTATTTGGAAAATTAGGGGTTGGATCAAAAAGAAGGGCTGTTTTGAAGTATTAAGAGAAGTAGTGGTTGTTTAAGCATAGTAGGGGTAGATCGACAAATATGATGGATGATGAATCATTTGGATTGGGTGCTGCAAAAACCAACCCTTCACAGTAGTTAAAAAATAGGGGTAACTGATGGAAGTAAGGGATATTTATAGAATTAGGAGGAGGATTAAAAAGAAGGGCTGTTTTGAAGTATTAAGAAAAGTAGGGGTAGTTTAAGCAGAGTAGGGGTAGATCGACAAATATGAAAGATGATGAATCGTTCCGATTGGGTGATGCAAAAACCAACCCTTCACAGTAGTCAGAAAATAGGGGAAATTGTTGGAAGTAAGGGCTATTTATAGAATTAGGGGAAGGATTAAAAAGAAGGCTGTTTTGAAGTATTAATAGTAGGGGTAGTTTAAGCATCGTAGGGGTAGATCGACAAATATGAAAAAAGATGGCTCGTTTGGACTGGGTGCTGCAAAAATCAACCCTTCACAATTGAATGGGATCAAAACCAACCTTTTATTCACACTTCAAAATGAATCATTTGGATTGGGTGTTATTGTGATTGTAAGTAAAAATAGGGATAATTGTTTGAATAAGGAGTATTTAGTGAATCGGGGTACTTTTATTTGCCCAAATACCCCAAATGGTATTTACAAAAATGAAAGATGATTAATCATTTGGATTTTTTTGTAAACCAATTACCAATTATCATTCTATAGGGGGTAGTTAAAAAATAGCCGTAATTTGGTGCAAAATAGTAGTTAAAACATCCCTTCTTTTTAATCCTACCCCCAATTCGCTAAATATCCCTAACTTCCAACAATTACACCTATTTTTTAACTACTGTGATGGGTTGGTTTTTATAGCACCCAATACAAACGATTCATTATCTTTCATATTTGTCCATCTACCCCTCTGTTTAAACTACCCCTACTTCTCGTAATACTTCAAAACAACCCTTCTTTTTAATCCTACCCCTAATTGTCTAAATATCCCTTACTTCCAACAATTACCCCTATTTTTTTAACTACAGTGAAGGGTTGGTTTTGGAGCACCCAATCCAAATGATTCATCATCTTTCATATTTGTGGATCTACCCCTACTATGCTTAAACTACCCCTTCTTCTCTTAATACTTCAAAACAGCCCTTCTTTTTAATCGTACCCCTAATTCTCCAAATAGACCTTACTTCCAAAAATTACCCGTATTTTTTAACTACTATGAAGGGTTGGTTTTTGCAGCACCCAATACAAACGATTCATCATCTTTCATTTTTATCGATCTACCCCTATTGTGCTTAAACTACCTTCCCTACTTTTATTATTGTTTTCCTTTATTCATTTCTTTATTCATTTTTTTTGCATTAGTCATTTCTTTGTAAGCAAATTATTATTCTGTGAAGGGTTGGTTTTTGCAGCACCCAATCCAAACGATTAATCATCTTTCATATTAATCGATCTAACCCTAACTTCCAACAATTACCCCTATTTTTTAACTGCTATGAAGGGTTGGTTTTTGCAGCACCCATTACAAATGATTCATCATCTTTTACATTTATCGATCTACCCCTACTACGCTTAAACTACCCCTATTTTATTGGAAGTAAGTGATAATTAGAGAATTAGGGGTAGGAAAAACCAGTCATTTGGATTGGTAGATCTTGCCCTACTTTGTTTAAACTACCCCTAATTCTCTTAGTACTTCAAAACAGCCCTTCATTTTAATCCTACTCCTAATTCTATTAATATCCCTTACTTCCAACAATTACCCCTATTTTTTAACTACTGTGATGGGTTGGTTTTTGCAGCACCCAATCCAAATGATTCACTATCTTTAATATTTATCGATCTACCACTACTTTGCTTAAACTACCCCTACTTCTCTTAAAACTTCAAAACATCCCTTCTTTTTAATCCTCCCCCTAATTCTCTAAATAGTCCTTACTTCCAACAATTACCCCTATTTTTTAACTACTGTGAAGGGTTGGTTTTTGTAGCGCCCAACCCAAACGATTCAGCATCTTTCATATTTGTCATTCTACCCCTATTATGCTTAAACTACCCCTACATCTCTAAATACTTCAAAACATCCCTTATTTTTAATCCTACCCCTAATTCTCTAAATAGACCTTACTTCCAACAATTTCCCTTATTTTTTAACAACTGCGAAGGGTTGGTTTACAAAGAAATGAATCATCTTTTTTGCAGCACCCAATCCAAACAATTCATCATTGTTCATATATGTCGATCTACCCCTACTATGCTTAAACTACACCCCACTTTTAATATCATTTTCCTTTATTCATTTTTTTTGCATTATTCATTTCATTGTAAACTAATTATCATTCTACATCTATGAAGGATTGGTTTTTGCAGCACCCAATCCAAACGATTCATCATCTTTCATATTTGTCGATCTACCCCTACTATACCTAAACTACCCCTACTTCTCTTAATAATTCAACACAGCCCATCTTTTTAATTCTACCCCTAATTCTCTAAATACTCCTTACTTCAAACAATTACCCCTAATTTTTTTTACAGTAGTTTAATTCTTCAAAACAATTACCCCTACTAATTCAAATCAACCCTTCACAAAAGTAGAATGATAATTGGTCTACAAAGAAAGAAATGATTAATGCAAAAAGAATGAATAAAGAAATGAATAAAGGAAAAAGATAATAAAAGTAGAGGGGTAGTTAAAGCATAGGTCGGGTAGATGGACAAATATGAAAGATGAAGAATCCTTTGGATTGGGTGCTGCAAAAACCAACTTCGCTTCACAGTAGTTAAAAAATTGGGGTAATTGTTGCAAGCAAGGGATATTTAGAGAATTAGGGGTAGGATTTAAAATAAGGGCTATTTTGAGCTATTAAGAGAAGTAGGGGTAGTTTAAGCATAGTAGGGGCAGATCGACAAATATTAAAGATGATGAATCGTTTGGATTGGTTACTGCAAAAACCAACCCTTCACAATAGTTAAAGAAATTGGGGTAATTTTTGGAAGTAAGGGCTATTTAGAGAATTAGGGGTAGGATTGAAAAGAAGGGCTGTTTTGAAGTATTAAGAGAAGTAGAGGTAGTTTAAGCATACTAGGGGTAGATCGAAAATATGAAAATGATGAATCGTTTGGATTGGGTGATGATAAAACGAATCCATCATAGAAGTAGAATTATAATTGGTTTACAAAGAAATGAATAATGCAAAAAAAAATGAATATAGGAAAACAATAATAGAAGTAGGGGGTAGTTTAAGCTTAGTAGGGGTAGATCGACCAATATAAAAGATGATGAATCATTTGGATTGGGTGCTGCAAAAACCAACCCTACGCAGTACTTAAAAGATATGGGTAATTGTTGGAAGTAAGGGCTATTTCGAGAATTTGGGATAGGATTAAAAAGAAGGGTTGTTTTGAAGTATTAAGAGAGTAGGGGTAGTTTAAGCATAGTATGGGTTGATCGACAAATATGAAAGATGATGAATCGTTTGGATTGGGTGTTCCAAAAACCAACCCTTCACAATAGTTAAAAAATAGGGGTAATTGTTGGAAGTAAGGGCTATTTTGAGAATTATTGGTAGGATTAAAAAGAAGGTTTGTTTTGAAATATTAATAGAAGTAGGGGTAGTTTAAGCATAGTAGGGGTAGATCGACAAATTTGAAGCATGATGAATCATTTGGATTGGGTGCTGCAAAAACCAACCCTTCACAGTAGTTAAAAAATAGGGGTAATTATTAGAAGTAAGGGATATTTAGAGAATTCTGGGTAGTATTAAAACGAACGGCTGTTTTGTAGTATTAAGAGAAGTAGGGGTAGCTTAAGCATAGTAGGGATAGATCGACAAATATGAAAGATTATGAATCGTTTGGATTGAGTGCTGCAAAAATCAACCCTTCACAGAAGTAGAATGATAATTGGTTTACAAAAAAAGAAATGAATAATGCAAAAATAATTGAATAATGAAATGAATAAAGGAAAACAATAATAAAAGTACGTGGGGGTAGTTTGAGCATAGTAGGGGTAGATCGACTAATATGAAAGATGATGAATCATTTGGATTGGGTGCTGCAAAAACCAACCCTTCACAGTAGTTAAAAAATAGTGGTAATTGTTGGAAGTAAGAGCTATTTGGAGAATTAGGGGTAGGATTAAAAAGAAGCGCAATTTTGAAGTATTAAGAGAAGTAGGGGTAGTTTAAGCATAGTAGGAGTAGATCTACCCCTAATATAAAGGATGATGAATCATTTGGATTGGGTGTTGCAAAGACCAACCCTTCACATTAGTTAAAACTAGGGGTAATTGTTGGAAGTAAGGTCTATTTAGAGAATTAGGGGTAGGATTGAAATGAAGGGCTGTTTTGAAGTATTAAGAGAAGTCGGGGTTTTTTAAGCATAGTAGGGGTTGATCGACAAATATAAAAGATGATGAATTGTTTAGATTGGCTATTGCAAAAACCAACCCTTCGCAGTAGTTAAAAAATAGGGGTAATTGTTGGAAGCAAGGGCTATCTAGAGAATTATTGGTTGTATTAAAAATAAGGTTGTTTTGAAGTATTAAAAGAAGTAGGAGTAGTTTAAGCATAGTAGGAGTAGATCGACAAATATGAAGGATGATGAATCATTTGAATTGGGTGCTGCAAAAACTAACCCTTCACAGTAGTTAAAAAAATAGGGGTAATTGTTGGAAGTAAGGGATATTTAGAGAATTAGGGGTAGGATTAAAACGAATGGTTGTTTTGAAGTATTAAGAGAAGTTGGGGTAGTTTAAGCATAGTATGGATAGATTGACAAATGTGAAAGATTATGAATCGCTTTGATTGAGTGCTGCAAAAATCAACCCTTCACAGAAGTAGAAT
Source organism: Allium sativum (assembly GCA_030737875.1). Classification (NCBI taxonomy): domain Eukaryota; kingdom Viridiplantae; phylum Streptophyta; class Magnoliopsida; order Asparagales; family Amaryllidaceae; genus Allium; species Allium sativum. The sequence continues at coordinate 11,252,377 of CM060912.1, forward strand.
GATAATTGGTTTACAAAGAAAGAAAAGAATAATGCAAAAAAAAAAAATGAATAAATAACTGAATAAAGGAAAACAATAATAAAAGTACGGGGGGTAGTTTAAGCATAGTAGGGGTAGATCGACAAATATGAAAGATGATTAATCATTTGGATTGGATGCTGCCAAAACCAACCCTTCACAGTATTTAAAAAATAGTGGTAATTGTTGGAAGTAAGGGCTATTTGGAGAATTAGGGGTAGGATTAAAAAGAAGAGCAGTTTTGATGTATTAAGAGTAGTAGTGGTAGTTTAAGCATAGTAGGGGTAGATCCACATATATGAAAGATGACGAATCATTTGGATTAGGTGTTGCAAAAACAAACCCTTCATAGAAGTTAAAAAAATAGGGTTAATTGTTGGAAGTAAGGGCTATTTAGAGAATTAGGGGTTGGATTAAAAAGAAGGGCTGTCTTGAAGTATTAATAGAAGTTGGGTAGTTTAAGCATAGTAGGGGTAGATCGACAAATATGAAAGATGATGAATCATTTGGATTGGGTGCTACAAAAACCAACCCTTCACAGTAGTCAAAAAATAGGGGTAATTGTTGGAAATAAGGGCTATTTGGAGAATTAGAGGTAGGATTAATGATCGACGTTTTCTAAAAGCTAGAACATCGAGAATTTTAAAATAAATATTGCAAGCGCACAGGTCGTGTAATATGCAGGTCGAGTCGCAGGGAGGCAAATGAAAAATGATTATTTATAGAGTTTCGTGGACGAATTAGACGACTTTTGAGATTTGGTTGAAAATAGAACAACTGAAATTGCAGCAATTAGGATTATCATTGAAACTAATCAAGCGTGAAAGTAAATTGAAAACAAGAATAAAATTCAGAAAGCAAAAGTGCAGAATAGAAATAACAACAGAAATAAAATTAGGTTTATCATTGAAACTAATCAAACGATTAATCACTAATGAAGCCAATGTAAAATACAACTAGTACTCTACCAAATCTAATTGTGTAGATGGCACTAGTTGCTAATAAATAGAAAAATGCAGAAAATAAAAAGAAGAAGAAGAAGAAAAAGAACTTTGTTAATGGAGAAGAAGATAGAAAATGGGATGGTGGCTACAATGAGATTACATGGGTATTTATAGAAGATATCCAACCTAAACCCTAATTACAAATGGGCCTTAGTTATTTCATGTAAGTTCTAGGCCTTTGTTAAATCAAGTCAGTTTCAGGCCTTTCCTCTTACAAGCATCCTTTGAATTGTAATGTGCATGGCATTTCTGCTAATTATTTTCTTGTCCAACAATAACTAGATGTGAGACCTTTATCTGCAAATCATCAAATGTAAATATACAATAATTTGATCTCAATTTCTCAACTTTTCTGACTGCATGCGGCTTGGTTGGAATATCTGTAAAAGTGACAAAACAATACCCAAGTAATATTTACTTATATTCAAAAAATAAGATATAAGAGCATAAAATAAACACATTTCTATGTTAATCAAATATCCCCACACTAATCTTTTATTCGTCCTCAAATAAAAAAAATTGAAAAACTAAACTAGATAGGTCACACTTTCGTAGGAAACACGATTGCTTTGAGCGTATGCAACAAGTCGTTAAACCTCTAGGGGTCCCTAATATGACGAGTGGTGTCTCGTGAGGGTTTTTAGCAGATACTACCCACAAAATCAAAATGCAGTATGTTATGATTCTAATGAAATTACATGAGTGCAATGGACATATGCAAAATAAAAACAAAAATGAAAACACGACCTGTTTCAGGAAAGTGGTACAATAAATTAAGTTGACAAATTTTAATTAGTTGATTTTATTTTAGATACCTCAATTTGTCACAAATTTTCAACTCAATTCAAGTTTTCAAATGTTAAATTCCAGTTTGGCCAGTTGGTTCGGTTGATAATATAGCGCAGCCATGAAATAAATTCTTAGTTTGCTTGTTACAATTTGTAAAGTGGTATTCTAATTTCCTTGTGTATAGCTAGTCAAATCAATAAGGTCAAGAAATATTTAGGCATCAACTCTTATTCTCTATCTCTATAAAAGTTAAAATTTATGATTAATTACATGCACCAAACTTAAAGACCAAGGTATACCACCCATGCATTACCTTGCGGACTAACGGAGAGTTGGGACAGAGCTAGGCGGATTGTGCAGACCGACGCTGACTTTGTCAACAACATGTCAGTAATCCTTAGGGGTCCAACTCATAAATGAGACCATGATATTCCAAATCTAACTTTGGCAATAATATGTCAGATAGAGCTTGGCGAGTTTGCACACTAACGCTCGATATACAAGCAATGTTGGATACCCTTGGATTGCTATTATTATTATTGAAAATATAAGAATAAGGGAGAGATACGTGATTTCATATTAACACAACTTAGTTTTAAAGATTCGAAAAGCCAATATAATATTTTAAGTCCTCCACTTATTAAAACAAAGACTACAATATAGTACAAACTTCATGGCCATCACCTAAGAATCTCCCTATGTACCAGTTACACTATTATCCCTCAAATTCAACTTTTCATTATATTTCTTATTCGATCTTAGTTGAAAGAAAAAATACTATCAACTGATTAACAATCGTCAACTTAATTTGTTGTACCACTTTCCTAAAACAAGTCGTGTTTTCATTTTTGTTTTTATTTTGCATATGTCCATTGCACTCATGTAGTTTTATTGGAATCATAGCATACTGCATTTGGATTTTGTGGGTAGTATCCGTTGAAAACCCTCACCAGACACCACTCGTCCTACTAGGGACGCCTAGAGGTTTATCGGCTTGTTGCATATGCTCAATGCAATCGTGTTTCCTATGAAAGTGTGTGTAACAACCCGAAAATCTGGACCAGTTTGAAAATTTTATTTTGCCAATTTAACCGAATTTTGATTATTTAAAATGAATTATTATAAATAATATCGACGAGAAAATTTCTTTTGAATAAAATTCAATTGTATATAGTTATATAGATCGACGTTAGAATATAAATAATTACATATAATTATAATTAGAATTGAAAATGGCGCGGTAGTTCGATAATTCAATTTCAAAATTCAATTCAACATACCGGGTGCAAAACAATCCGGATTTTAGTGAAACCAAAAATAATGGAATCTATTTGTGGATATCTTTCCAACGAATCCGAAAAATCAAAATTTCATAGCGGGGATCAAAAGATATGTCCAGTTGAAAATTCTGAATAGTCGCTATGGAATTCAGGCCCTTAAAAATAGACATTTTGCAAACGACCTCGGATTTCCACGAAACCACTTTTGTTGGATCCGTGATGTAAAGTTATTGCTATGTTCCAATTTTCATAATTTTTCGAATCAATATGTGAGCGTGGCGAAGGAAAACGCGTTTGACCATTTTTAGTTGATTTTAATCGACTGGAAAATGACCATTTTTCCAACGGTCTCAGAATTCAACGAAACTAGTTTTATTAGGATCGTATCGTCAATACGAAGCTAGAAAATATTTTTCTGGAATTTTTCGAGTTAGTATGTGCCCCCGGTAAATTGAAATGCGCGTTCAAATTCAATATATTGAGTTATATGTTGATTTTAACGGAAACTGATCGAAACGGTCGAATCAGCTTGCGATACATATCCCATTGTGTTTGGAATGGGGGTAATTAGCTACGGACGACAGGCGATGGGCCTCGTTTAGAGGTCATATGTAAAAGTCAACTTTTTGGGAAAAATAATAATAAAATAATTAAAACCTCTCTCTCCCCTCCCCTTCAAAACCGCTGCCCCCCTTCATCGTTCATTCAGAAATGAAAAAAAGGGGGCTCGCGATCGAATCGATCCCGCCACCGCCCAGAGGCGCGCCTCCCCTCCTCCGACTTCGGCCGCGCCCCCTCCATCTTCCCCTTCTTCTCGTTCTTCCCAGCGATCGACTCCAGACCCGACCCCCTTACCTCGAGGCGCGCGCGAGCACCACCCACCGCCTCCACCAGGCCTCGCAACCTCCTCCGCGCCCTCTGGACATCCACCGACCGTGGCCCTCCTCCCCATAAAGGAAAAAAAGGTAAACAACATTTAATTTACTTTATTTTCAGCATTTTATTTCAGTTAGTTATTTATTTTTATTTATTTAAATAAATTAGTTCCAAAGGAGAAAAAAAAAATCTGTTTTTATAGGAAATACATTGTTTTTAAAATGGGATCATCAAGGAAAAAAGTGAATTTTTAATTGAATGAACATCGTTATAAAGTTTCAATTTTTATTGAAGGAACAACGTTATAATTGTAAAGATTCGAAATTTTATTTTTATGAGTAAAAATTATATGTTTGTGAATAAAGATTATGGTATTTTTAGAAATAGAAAAGATTAGATTTTTAAAATAGAAAAGGCGAGATTTTTATATATTGAATAGCGAAGTAAAAATTCGATTTTTATATATTGAATAGCGAAGTAAAAATTCGGTTTTTATATATTGAATAGCGAAGTAAAAATTCGATTTTTATATATTGAATAGCGAAGTAAAAATTCGATTTTTATATATTGAATAGCGAAGTAAAAATTCGATTTTTATATATTGAATAGCGAAGTAAAAATGTGATTTTTACATATGTAGTGAATACGGGCAAGTAAAGTGACAAGAGGCAAGAACGACGAATATTTCAACCTAAGAAGAGTCGAGGTGTTGGATTAGCTATTCTGTGAGAACTTCTCACTCTTCAATTTTTTTTTCTAGTTATATATATACTAGGATGCAGACGGTGCTTAGCAGCACCCGACACCCATCATCCACAGACCATGGATGGCTTGTTTGTTTAACTGTTTGGTTGTGTAGTTGGTTAGATTATTTGGTTTGAATTGAACTGTTTGGTGGAATGAAATTGATTTGATTAATGTGTGAATGGCGTGGGACTTCACTAGACCGGGGATAAGGCTAGGTCATGTCCCGTTTCTAGTATCATGCCGTTATGCCGCCGAAATTTTCTAAAAATAATTTAGAAAAATAAAGATAACATTTTATTTAATAAATGAACCGAACAGAATATTCATAGGTTGAATAAAATAGTTTGATCGTTAGAAATATAATTTTTAACGTGAATGTGAATAAATAAATATTCATTTACAAACCGGATGGTTTGTTTGTGTACACCTATTTGAAGGACATTGATTGGGACGATAAATTTTACACATTGCCCAACTGCACAAATAAAAATTCGTGTTTGATTGCTTGAAACCCCACACGGTTATTGGGATGATATTTGACGTACACTAATCCCGATTGTTTAGTTGTATGTCGATCGATTGATTGACAGGCTGTTATAAGTGTTGAATATTTATATTTAATGTTTATACAGTGTGGAATGCACTTTGGATGATGGTTGATTATTCATCGTTGTTAATATATACATGTGTTGTAGAAAAATCCATATAATTAGCATTATATGGTAATTGTTTGGGCCTCATTCCTGTTTTGAAATAGAAATATTTGAAATGAAATATTTGAATAGAAATATTTGAAAAACAATTATTTGAAGTAGGATATTTGAAAATTGAAATATATGAAGCCGCGTTCATAGATTGACGCCATTTTGACGTGAACGATATTTATATCGATTTTATTCAAATTGAAGTGAATATTAAAGTGAATTGAAATTAGAATTTAATTGAATTGATTTGAAATTCAAAATAAACTGAAAGATTTTGAAATTCAAATAGAATTGAAATAGAATTGAAATCGTTTTAAAATGAATTCGAATAGAATTGAAATAGAATTGAAATCGTTTTGAAATGAATTCGAATAGTATTGAAATCATTTTGAGATGAATTCGAATAGAATTGAAATCGTTTTAAAATGAATTCGAATAGAATTGAAATCGTTTTGAAATGAATTCGAATAGAATCGAAATAGAATTGAAATCGTTTTAAAATGAATTCGAATAGAAATGAATTTGAATTGAAATTGAATAAATTTGAAATTCAAATTGAATTGAAAACGAATGGAAATGGAATTAAAAATCGTTTTGAAAAGAAAATCGACGAAGTATATATTATATATATATTATATAATATAATGGCCTGAATAGAACGCGCCGCGCCACGGCAGTTCGCGAATTTCGACCATTGACTTCGAACGGATATTGCGGGAGATCCGACCGTCGGATTCTCCTAAAACCAGAACCGTTGGGTTTGTATCGAAAAGAGCTTTCTAACGAATATGGGAAATTAGTAATCTAACGATTGGATTTGGAATTATGTCCAAATCAAATTTGAAAAAGGTCGTTGTAAGTGCAGTCCGATGGCCGTTGATGGAAATCGACTTTACGGGCCTTGATAAAATTATTAAAAATAGTAATAATTTGTGTAAAATCATAAGAAATGATTTAGAAAGAATTGGGATGAAAAACTGCATATTTGAAAAGATAAAAATATATTTTTATCGAAATGAACTAGTTTTGAACTAGAATTATAATTCTATTTATTTTTAAATAAATAAATTGGATTTGAAATGGTTTTGAAAATAACCAGAATTTCCAATGATTGCATTGGAATGGATTCAAATCGAAATTGTCTTCGGAATATTTCGGTGTTGGATTTCGTGATGATACAGATATTGTTATGGGAATTTGAAAGATATATTGATATCGTTATTTCCAATGCGATATTTGTTCGTCGTAGAATTTGATATTGAATATAAGTCGGTATATTTTCTATTCGGAGCCTTGTATTTAATATCAAATGTGATTTGGGTTTGTCATGAATGGTGTCTTCATTAACACTGTTCTTGAACCCAGTTGAGAAAAGATTAAATCTTTTTATTTAGATTTAATGAAGTGTACCAATTAAATAATATTTAATTGGAATTGAATTGATATTGATTTTTGGGTATCGTGGACAGTGTTTTAAATAACACTCGCTCTTTAACCCGATAATTAATGGAATGTGATTTTGGGTTTATCGTGAACCGTGTTTTAAATGACACTGATTCTTTAACCCAGTTAGCGATTAAAACTAAGTGGAGTTTTAATGAATCTTTAATTAGATTGAAATGATCGAGAATGGAGTATCACCAGTTTTGCTCCAGGCGATAGTTAAATCTTTAATTAGATTTGAATGTGAAATGGTTAATGAATTTACCGATAACATCGCGGTGTTAGATATGAAGTATTACCAGTTTTACTTCATGGGATGAATAGGTTGGGATTGGGAAATTAAAATAAATGATTACTTCGGTAAGGTTCGTTAATCCCGACTAGTTGAATCGAAATTCAAAAGGATAGATTAAAGAATAGATAAAGAATTTATCTTTGATAAAATTAATGGGAACCTTTCCCTATGAATGTGAAATTTAGAAACTAACTGTCGGTTAGCTAAGCAGAATGGTTTCCTGGATATTGATCTGATGTTGGTTTCGGCCTTCGGGGTTAATATTTGGGGAATTATTCTCTTGATTAATTTACGGTTAGTGACTGATGAATTGGAATGAGGCGTATGTTTTATTTGTGTAACACTTATTCAAAATATACGTGAGTTATTCGGGAAGACCGGGTTTTTCCCCTTCTGAATAACTGATACGATGATAAGTCGAAGATGAAGACGATGGTCGAAGACCGGTGGTTTTCACGTCGTTTGGGTAATTACTGATGATCTTGATTGGGCTGTACACCCAAGAAGATGGAAACAGTTGGTGATCATCCAGACGTACTTGGAGATCGATGGATATGCGGGGTACTGGGTGCCTCCGGTTTCGTTCAGACCCAGAACGGACTTGTAAATGGACTGTGTGTCTAACATTGGATTTCATTCTGTGTGACTGTCAGTTGCATAGAGCGGTTTACCTGTGTGGCATGCTAAGATGAAAATGAACAAGGCTTCTGTTGAAATGCAAAGTCTTGTGGTGATGATCAAAGCATAGCCCGTGTGGCACAGCTTTGTGTAACGTGAATTCGCGAGCCTCACACCCCGGTGGTGAACCAAAAAGGGAGACGGACCTCAGGGGGGACATGCGTTTTCTTTCTAGCTAGGGTGGTGTCAGTGACCTACCAGCCCTGACATTTATATTATTTTCACCTGTGTGGTTGTTGCTGTTGCGAGGCGCCTCGGTTTGATCGGATGATCCGGGTCCGATGGAGTCATTCGTTGGCTCATTTACGCCTTAAAGGGCGGAGAAACGTAGTGTTCAGGCATTATAATCCACATCGGTGGACCGACCCTGACGATCCAAGGGGCAGTTGCGGCTGTTCCTGAGGGGCGGGTTATAGCGTCTTGAATCGGTTGAGGACTATCTTTTGCCTCGGTTCACAGATGGAAATCCAATTTCCAAATACGTGACATTTGCGGTTTTAATTGTAGAACGAGTATGGCGACATGATATATGGTACCCACGCCGCCTATGATTGATACTTATGATTTGAAGTTGTTTTATACACTATGCACTTATAATAGTATCAAATGGTTTGTTTTAAAACGTATCAAGCATTCTTTGGTTGTTATAAGGGAAAACCCTATCCCCCGGCTTGCGTTGCATTGTGTGATAGGACCTGAGTCTTATAATAGCTTCATTTTTCTTTATTTAGCATTACGCTGTTGTTTTATGCACTGGTATTCTTGGGAGGAAACCCGTTCCGTGTTATACGGCGTGGTCCCTTGATTTACCTAACTTTAAAATAAAGATTTATAACTGTTTTAGTTCTCACACCAGTCCCATGACTGACCTGGAGTTTATTGTTTTAACCAAAACTCTGGGTGCCCATATTTTGACATGGGCAGCTAGTAGTTTTGGTTTTGCTGATTTATTTTCATAGGATCCTGGTTTACAGCCGGAACGATATCCGGAAAGCTTTGTATCCATATATCTCTTCTAGTTGTGTATTGTATTATTTTCTGCTGCTATGTTATGTATTGTAATCTCTGATATTTTTCTGTGTAATATTTATTCATTTATACTCTGTATATTCTTGTATTCTGGTGCATTGTTGTAATATACAATGAAATGTTCTTCCATCTGCGTTCTATTGTGTCGTGTTCTCAAAACAATCAGGCGTTTCGAACGGTCAAGATCGGTTTAGTGATTGATTCGGACCGAGCGAAATTCCTTTTCGTCACATTTGGTATCAGAGCTTCGGTTTACAAAGCTCAGAGAACAAGGCACATTAGAACCGTACGAAAGAATTCATCAGATATTGGATTAGCAATATCCAACGAGAATGACTCGTTAGAGATGGGATCAGTAGTATCCTAGAACGAGTGTGAAGAGTATATTTTTCAAATGAAAATAATTCTGTTTTGAAATTTAAATCATTTTACACGTATTTGAATAATTTATTTATATTGATTTTGGACAATTCAGTATATAAAGAATTTGCGTATACGCCTTGCAAACGTATATTCAAAGTTTTATTATATTGGATAGATATAGCATCACACTCTAGTCGCCCGGAGATGATATTAATGATAGCGATCGCATCATCAACATTAATGTTCGAGTTTCGAAAGTGGGGTTTCTATATATTTCCATTAGACTGGTGTGAGAACTAAAACTAGATAGTACTTATTGTTGTGATTTGGCATCAAAAATCTGATTTTTGACTATGTATCAAAATTATGAATTTGAAACGTTAATCCACTAATTGAATGATGTTTGTGTTGTTTGTTTAATTGTTTGATAATTTTGAACCATTACGCCTAATTGTATCAAATAGTGAATATTATTGAAATTTGGTCGCATTTGCTTGCATATACATGTACTTACATTGAACAGGTCATAGCAAGGAGGCTAGAGCAGATAATAAAATTTGTTTGCCCGACAAATAGGTACATGTTTAATACATAATTTACTGTTTTGTTTGGGTGATGATGATTTTATGAGCCTATTGGCTAGCCGCTTGGCTTTTTCGTTTTCTTTTTGAGATCAGAAGGCCTATATGGCAATTTCGGGATTTTCCCGTGGCTCCCGGTGCAGGGGAGGTTATGGCGAAATTTTTCGAAAATTCCTTGTGTTAGCCAAATTTTTGAAAAATTTGAAAACTCTCAGAAACATAAAAGTTGGAGAATGGATGCCAGATCGAACGTAGAGTTGATTAATCAAACCACTTTCGACCTTGTTCCTTTTCGGGGACGAAAAGTTTTAAGTGGGGGAGATTGTAACAACCCGAAAATCTGGACCAGTTTGAAATTTTTATTTTGGCAATTTTAGCGAATTTTGATCATTTAAAATGAATTATTTTAAATAATATCGACGAGAAAATTTCTTTTGAATAAAATTCAATCGTATATAGTTATATAGATCGACGTCAGAATATAAATAATTATATATAATTATAATTAGAATTGAAAATGGCGCGGTAGTTCGATAATTCGATTTCAAACTTCAATTCAACGTACCGGGTGCAAAACAATCCGGATTTTAGTGAAACAAAAAATAATGGAATCTATTTGTGGATATCTTTCCAACGAATCTGAAAAATCAAAATTTCATAACGGGGATCAAAAGATAAGTCCAGTTGAAATTTTGAATAGTCGCTATGGAATTCAGGCCCTTAAAAATAGACATTTTGCAAACGACCTCGGATTTTGACGAAACCACTTTTGTAGGATCCATGATGTAAAGTTATTGATAGGTTCCAATTTTCATAATTTTTCGAATCAATATGTGAGCGTGGCGAAGGAAAATGCGTTTGACCATTTTCAGTTGATTTTAATCGACTGGAAAATGACCATTTTTCCAACGGTCTCAGAATTCGACGAAACTAGTTTTATTAGGACCGTATCGTCAATACGAAGCTAGAAAATATTTTTCTGGAATTTTTCGAGTTAGTATGTGACCCCGGTAAATTGAAATGCGCGTTCAAATTCAATATATAGAGTTATATGTTGATTTTAACGGAAAATGATCGAAACGGTCGAATCAGCTTGCGATACATATCCCATTGTGTTCGGAATGAGGGTAATTAGCTAGGGACAACAAGCGGTGGGCCTCGTTTAGAGGTCGTACGTAAAAGTCAACTTTTTGGGGAAAAAATAATAAATTAATTAAAACATCTCTCTCTCCCTCCCCTTCAAAACCGCTGCCCCCCCTTCATCGTTCATTCAGAAATGAAAAAAAGGGGGCTCGCGATCGAATCGATCCCGCCGCCGCCCAGAGGCGCGCCTCCCCTCCTCCAACTTCGGCCGCCCCCCCTCCATCTTCCCCTTCTTCCCCGCGATCGACTCCAGACCCGACCCCCTTACCTCGAGGCGCGCGCGAGCACCACACACCGCCTCCACCAGGCCTCGCAACCTCCTCCGCGCCCTCTGGCCATCCACCGACCGTGACCCCCCTCCCCGTAAAGGAAAAAAAGGTAAACAACATTTAATTTACTTTATTTTCAGCATTTTATTTCAGTTAGTTATTTATTTTTATTTATTTAAATAAATTAGTTCCAAAGGAGAAAAAAATCTGTTTTTATAGGAAATACATTGTTTTTAAAATGGGAGCATCAAGGAAAAAAGTGAATTTTTAATTGAATGAACATCGTTATAAAATTTCAATTTTTATTGAAGGAACAACGTTATAATTGTAAAGATTTGAAATTTTATTTTTATGAATAAAGATTATGGTATTTTTAGAAATAGAAAAGAATAGATTTTTAAAATAGAAAAGGCGAGATTTTTATATATTGAATAGCGAAGTAAAAATTCGATTTTTATATATTGAATAGCGAAGTAAAAATTCGATTTTTATATATTGAATAGCGAAGTAAAAATTCGATTTTTATATATTGAATAGCGAAGTAAAAATGTGATATTTACATATGTAGAGAATACGGGCAAGTAAAGTGACAAGAGGCAAGAACGACGAAGATTTCTACCTAAGAATAGTCGAGGCGTTGGATTAGCTATTCTATGAGAACTTCTCACTCTTCAATTTCTTTTTCTAGTTATATATATACTAGGATGCAGACGGTGCTTAGCAGCACCCGACACCCGTCATCCACAGACCATGGATGTCTTGTTTGTTTAATTGTTTGGTTGTGTAATTGGTTAGATTATTTTGTTTGAATTGAATTGTTTGGTGGAATGAAATTGATTTGATTGATGTGTGAATGGCGTGGGCCTTCACTAGACCGGGGATAAGGCTAGGCCTTGTCCCGTTTCTAGTATCGTGCCGTTATGCCGCCGAAATTTTCTAAAAATAATTTAGAAAAATAAAGATAACATTTTATTTAATAAATGAACCGAATAGAATATTCATAGGTTGAATAAAATAGTTTGATCGTTAAAAATATAATTTTTAACGCGAATGTGAATAAATAAATATTCATTTACAAACCGGACGGTTTGTTTATGTACACCTATTTGAAGGACATTGATTGGGACGATAAATTTACACATCGCCCAACTGCATAAATAAAAATCTGTGTTTGACTGCTTGAAACCCCACACGGGTATTGGGATGATATTTGACGTACACTAATCCCGATCGTTTAGTTGTATGTCTATCGATTGATTGACAGGCTGTTATAAGCGTTGAATATTTGTATTTGATGCTTATACAGTGTAGAATGCACTTTGGATGATGGTTGATTATTCATCGTTGTTGATATATACATGTGTTGTAGAAAAATCCATATAATTAACATTATATGGTAATTGTTTGGGCCTCATTCCAGTTTTGAAATAGAAATATTTGAAATGAAATATTTGAATAGAAATATTTGAAAAAGAAATATTTGAAGTAGGATATTTGAAAATTGAAATATATGAAGCCGCGTTGATTGATTGACGCCATTTTGACGTAAACGATATTTATATCGATTTTATTCAAATTGAAGTGAGTATTAAAGTGAATTGAAATTCGAATTTAACTGAATTGATTTGAAATTCAAAATAAACTGAAAGGGTTTGAAATTCGAATAGAATTGAAATAGAATTGAAATCGTTTTAAAATGAATTCGAATATAATTGAAATAGAATTGAAATCGTTTTGAAATGAATTCGAATAGAATTGAAATCGTTTTGAAATGAATTCGAATAGAATTGAAATTGTTTTGAAATGAATTCGAATAGAATCGAAATAGAATTGAAATCGTTTTAAAATGAATTCGAATCGAAATTGAATAGAAATGAATTTGAAATTCAAATTGAATTGAAAACGAATGGAAATGGAATTAAAAATCTTTTTGAATAGAAAATCGACGAAGTATATATTATATATATTATATATAATATAATGGCCTGAAGAAAACGCGCCGCGCCGCGGCAGTTCGCGAATTTCGACCATTGACTTCGAACGGATATTGCGGGAGATCCGACCGTCGGATTCTCCTAAAACCGGAACGTTGGGTTCGTATCGAAAAGAGCTTTCTAATGAATATGGGAAATTAGAAATCTAACGGTTGGATTTGGAATTATATCCAAATAAAATTTTAAAAAGGTCGTTGTAAATGCAGTTCGATGGCCGTTGATGGAAATCGACTGTACGGGCCTTGATAAAATTATTAAAAATAGTAATAATTTGTGTAAAATCATAAGAAATGATTTAGAAAGAATTGGGATGAAAAACTGCATATTTGAAAAGATAAAAATTGATTTTTATCGAAATGAACTAGTTTTGAACTAGAATTATAATTCTATTTATTTTTAAATAAATAAATTGGATTTGAAATGGTTTTGAAAATAACCAGAATTTCCAATGATTTCATTGGAATGGATTCGAATCGAAATTGTCTTCGGAATATTTCGGTGTTGGATTTCGTGATGATACAGATATTGTTATGGGAATTTGAAAGATATATTGATATCGTTATTTCCAATACGATATTTGTTCGTTGTAGCATTTGATATTGAATATAAGCCGGTATATTTTCTATTCGGGGCCTTGTATTTAATATCAAATGTGATTTGGATTTGTCGTGAATGGTGTCTTCATTAATACTGTTCTTGAACCCAGTTGAGAAAAGATTAAATCTTTTTATTTAGATTTAATGAAGTGTACCAATTAAATAATATTTAATCGGAAATGAATTGATATTGATTTTTGGGTATCGTGGACAGTGTTTTAAATAACACTCATTCTTTAACCCGATAATTAATGGAATGTGATTTTGGGTTTATCGTGAACCGTATTTTAAATGAGACTGATTCTTTAACCCAGTTAGCGATTAAAACTAACTGGAGTTTTAATGAATCTTTAATTAGATTGAAATAATCGAGAATGGAGTATCACCAGTTTTGCTCTAGGCGATAGTTAAATCTTTAATTAGATTTGAACGTGAAATGGTAATTGAATTTACCGATAACATCGTGGTGTTAGATATGAAGTATTACCAGTTTTACTTCATGGGATGAATAGGTTGGGATTGGGAAATTAAAATAAATGATTACTTCGGTAAGGTTCGTTAATCCCGACTAGTTGAATCGAAATTCAAAAGGATAGATTAAAGAATAAATATAAAGAATTTATCTTTGATAAAATTAATGGGAACCTTTCCCTATGAATGTGAAATTTAGAAACTAACTGTCGGTTAGCTAAGCAGAATGGTTTCCTGGATATTGATCTGATGTTGGTTTCGGCCTTTGGGGTTAATATTTGGGGAATTATTCTCTTGATTAATTTACGGTTAGTGACTGATGAATTGGAATTAGGCGTATGTTGTGTTTGTGTAACACTTATTTAAAATATACGCGAGTTATTTGGGAAGACCGGGTTTATCCCATTCTGAATAACTGATACGACGATAAGTCGAAGATGAAGACGATGGTCGAAGACCGGAGGTCTTCACGTCGTTTGGGTAATTACTGGTGATCTTGATTGGGCTGTACACCCAAGAAGATGGAAACAGTTGGTGATCGTCCAGACGTACTTGGAGATCGATGGATATGCGGGGTACTGGGTGCCTCCGGTTTCTTTCAGACCCAGAACGGACTTGTAAATGGACTGTGTGTCTGACATTGGATTTCATTCTGTGTGACTGTCGGTTGCATAGAGTGGTTTACCTGTGTGGCATGCTAAGATGCAAATGATCAAGGCTTCTGTTGAAAAGAAAAGTCTTGTGGTGATGATCAAAGCATAGCCCGTGTGGCACAGCTTTGTGTAACGTGAATTCGCGAGCCTCACACCCCGGTGGTGAACCAAAAACGGGAGACGGACCTCGGGGGGACATGCGTTTTCTTTCTAGCTAGGGTGGTGTCAGTGACCTACCAGCCCTGACATTTATATTATTTTCACCTGTGTTGTTGTTGCTGTTGCGAGGCGCCTCGGTTTGATAAGACAATCTGGGTCATATGGCGTCATTCGTTGGCTCATTTACGCCCCAAAGGGCGGAGAAACGTAGTGTTCAGGCACTATAATCCACATCGGTGGACCGGCCCTGACGATCCAAGGAGCAGCTGCGGCTGTTCCTGAGGGGTGGGCTGGAGCATCTCAAATCGGTTGAGGACTATCTTTTGCCTCGGTTCACAGACGGAAATCCAATTTCCAAATACGTGACATTTGCGATTTTAACTGTAGAACTAGTATGGCGACATGATATATGGTACCCATGCCGGCTATGATTGATACTTATGATTTGAAGTTGTTTTATACACTATGCACTTATAATAGTATCAAATGGTTTGTTTTAAAATGTATCAAGCATTCTTTGGCTGTTATAAGGGAAAATCCTATCCCCCGGCTTGCGTTGCATTGTGTGATAGGACCTGGGTCTTATAATAGCTTCATTTTTCTTTATTTAGCATTGCGCTGTTGTTTTATGCACTAGTATTCTTGGGAGGAAACCCGTTCCGTGTTATACGGCGTGGTCCCTTGATTTACCTAACTTTAAAATAAAGATTTATAACTGTTTTAGTTCTCACACCAGTCCCATGACTGACCTGGAGTTTATTGTTTTAACCTAAACTCTGGGTGCCCCTATTTTGACATGGGCCGCTAGTTTTGGTTTTGCAGATTTATATTCACAGGATCCTGGTTTACAGCTGTAACGATATCCGGAAATCTTTTTATCCGTATATCTCTTCTAGTTGTGTATTGTATTATTTTCCGCTGCTATGTTATGTATTGTAATCTCTGATATTTTTCTGTGTAATATTTATTCATTTATACTCTGTATATTCTTGTATTCTGGTGCATTGTTGTAATATACAATGAAATGTTCTTCCGTCTGCGTTCTATTGTGTCGTGTTCTCAAAACAATCAGGCATTTCGAACGGTCTAGATCGGTTTAGCGATTGATTCGGACCGAGCGAAATTCCTTTTCGTCATAGTGTGACCTATCTAGTTTAGTTTTTTTTATTTTTTACTCGAGGACGAGTAGAAGATAAGTGTGGGGGTATTTGATTAACATAGAAATGTGTTTATTTTATGCTCTTATATCTTATCTTTTGAATATAAATAAATATTACTTGGGTATTGTTTTGTCACTTTTACAGATATTCCAACCAAGCTGCATGCAGTCAAAAAAGTAGAGAAATTGAGATCAAACTGTTGTATATTTACATTTGAAGATTTGCAGGTGAAGATCTCGCATCTAGTTGTTGTTGGACAAGATAATAATTAGTAGAAAGGCCATGCACATCACAAATCAAAGGAGGCTTGCAAGAGGAAAGGAGGAAAGACCTAAAACTCATTTGATTTAACAAAGGCCTAGAACTTACTTGAAATAACTAAGGCCCATTTGTAATTAGGGTTTAGGTTGGCTATCTCCTATAAATAGCGATGTAATCTCATTGTAGCCACCATCCCATTTTCTATCTTCTTCTCCATTAACAAAGTTCTTCTTCTTTTTATTTTCTGCATTTTTCTATTTCTTAGCAACTAGTGCCATCTACACAATTAGATTTGGTACAGTATTAGTTGTATTTTACATTTACTTTCATTACTGATTAATCGTTTGATTAGTTTCAACTATAATCCTAATTTTATTTCTGTTGTTAATTCTATTCTGCACTTTTACTTTCTGCATTATTATTCTTGTTTTGCAATTTACTTTCATTAGTGATTAATCGCTTGATTAGTTTCAATGATAATCCTAATTCCTGCAATTTCAATTGTTTTATTTTCAACCAAATCTCAAAAGTTGTCCAACTCGCCCATGAAATTCTATAAATAATAATTTTTAATTTGCCTCCCTGCGATTCGACCTGCATATTACACGATTTGTGCACTTGCAGTAAATGTAAAATACAACTAGTACTCTACCAAATCTAATTGTGTAGATGGCACTAGTTGCTAATAAATAAAAAAATGCAGAAAATAAAAATAAGAAGAAGAAGAAGAAGAAATTTGTTAATGGAGAAGAAGATAGAAAATGGGATGGTGGCTACAATGAGATTACATGGGTATTTATAGGAGATAGCCAACCTAAAACCTAATTACAAATGGGCGCTAGTTATTCAAGTAAGTTCTAGGCCTTTTTTAAATCAAGTGAGTTTTAGGTCTTTCCTCCTTTTCTCTTGCAAGCCTCCTTTGATATGCAATGTGCATGGCCTTTCTACTAATTATTTTCTTGTCCAACAACAACTAGATGTGAGATCTTCATCTGCAAATCTTCAAATGTAAATATACAACAGTTTGATCTCAATTTCTCTACTTTTCTGACTGCATGAGGCTTGGTTGGAATATCTGTAAAAGTGACAAAACAACACTCAAGTAATATTTAGTTATATTCAAAAGATAATATATAAGAGCATAAAATAAACACATTTATATGTAAATCAATTAAAAAGAAGGGCTGTTTTGAAGTATTAAGAGAAGTAGGGGAATTTTAAGCATAGTAGGGGTAGATCGACAAATATAAAAGAAGATGAATCATTTGGATTGGGTGCTACAAAAACCAACCCTTCACATAATTTAAAAAATAGGGGTAGTTGTTGGAAGTAAGGGATATTTAGAGAATTAGGGGTAGAATTAAAAAGAAGGGATATTTTGTAGTATTAAGAGAAGCAAGGGTCGTTTAGGCATAGTAGGGGTAGATCGACAAATATTAAAGTTGATGAATCATTTCGATTGGGTGCTGCAAAAACCAACCCTTCACAGTAGTTAAGAAATAGGGGTGATTGTTGGAAGTAAGAGCTATTTAGAGAAGTAGGGGTAGTTCAAGCATAGTAGGGTCAGATCAACAAATATGAAATATGATGAATCATTTGGATTGGGTGCTGCAAAAACCAGCTCCTCAAAGTAGTTTAAAAATAGGGGTAATTGTTGGAAGTAGTGGCTATTTAGAGAATTAGGGGTAGGATTAGAAAGAAGGGTTGTTTTGAAGTATTAAGAGATGTAGTGGTAGTTTAAGCATAGCAGTTATATATCAACAAATATGGAAGACGATGAATCGTTTGGATTGGGTGCTGCAAAAACCAACCCTTCACAGAATGATAATTGGTTTACAAAGAAATGAATAATGCAAAAAAAATGAATAAAGAAATGAATTAAGTAAAACAATAATAAAAGTGGGGGGTAGTTTAAGCATAGTAGGGGTAGATCGACAAATATGAAACATGATGAATCGTTTGGACAGGGTGCTACAAAAAACAACCGTTTACAGTAGTTAAAAAATAGGAGTAATTGTTGGAAGTAGGAGTTATTTGGGGAATTAGGGTTTGGATTCAAAAGAAGGCATGTTTTGATGTATAAAGAGAAGTAGGGGTAGTTTAAGCATAGTAGGGGTAGATCGACAAATATGAAGGATGATGATTTATTTCGATTGGGTGCTGCAAAATCCAACACTACACAATAGTTAAAAAATAGGGGTAATCATTAGAAGTAAGGGCTATTTGGAGAACTAGGGGTAGGATTAAAAAGCTGCGTTGTTTTGAAGTATTATGAGAAGTAGGGGTAATTTAAGCATAGTAGGCCTAGATCCGCAGGTATGAAAAATGATGAATCATTTGGATTGGGTGTTGTAAAAACCAACCCTTCACAGTAGTCAACAAATAGGGGTAATTGTTGGAAGTAAGGGCCATTTAGGGAATTAGGGATAGGATTAAAATGAAGGGCTGTTTTGAAGTATTAAGAGAAGTAGGGGTAGTTTAAGAATAGTATGGGTAGATCGACAAATATGAAAGACGATGAATCATTTGGATTGGGTGCTCCAAAAATCAACTCTTCACAGTAGTTAAAAAACAGGGGTAATTGTTGGAAGTATGGTCTATTTAGAGAAGTAGGCATAGGATTAAAAAAAGGGGCTGTTTTGAAGTATTAAGAGAAGAATGGGTAGTTTAAGCAAAGTAGGGGTAGATCGACAAATATGAAAGATGATGAATCATTTGGATTAGGTGCTGCAAAAACCAACCCTTCACAGTACTTAAAAAATAGCGGTAATTGTTGGAAGTATGGGCCATTTAGAGAATTTTGGGTAGGATTAAAAGAAGGGTTGTTTTGAAGTATTAAGAGAAGTAGGGGTAGTTTAAGCATAGTATGGGTAGATCGACAAATACGAAAAATGATGAATCGTTTGGATTGGGTGCTGCAAAAACCAATCCTTCATAGAAGTAGACTGATAATTGGTTTACAAAGAAATGAATAAATGCAAGAAAAAAATAAATAAAGAAATGAATAAAGGAAAACAATGATAAAAGTAGGGGGCTAGTTTAAGCATAGTAGGGTTAGATCGACAAATATGAAAGATGATGAATCATTTGGATATGGTGCTGCAAAAACCAACCCTTCACAGTTGTTAAAAAATAGGGGTAATTGTTGGAAGTAAGGGCTATTTAGAGAATTAGGGGTAGGATTAAAAAGAAGGGTTGTTTTGAAGTATTAAGAGAAGTAGGTGTAGTTTAAGCATAGTAAGGGTAGATCCACAGATATGAAAGATGACGAATCATTTGGATTTGGTGCTGCAAAAACCAACCCTTCATGGAAGTTAAAAAATTGGGGTAATTGTTGGAAGTAAGGGCTACTTTGAGAATTAGGGGCAGGATAAAAAAGAAGGGCTATTTTGAAGTATTAATAGAAGTAGGGGTAGTATAAGCATAGTAGGATATATCGACAAATATGAAAGATGATGAATCATTGGGATCGGGCGCTGCAAAAACCAACCCTTCACAGAGGTAAAATGATTATTGGTTTACAAAGAAATAAATAATGAAAAAAATAGAATAAAGAAATGAATAAGGGAACACAATAATAAAAGTAGGGGGTAGTTTAAGCATAGTAGGGGTGATCGACAAATATGAAAGATGACGAATCATTTGGATTAGGTGCTGCAAAAACCAACCCTTCATAGTAGTTAAAAAATAGGAGTAATTGTTGGAAGTATGGGCTATTTAGAGAATTAGGGGTAGGATTACAAAGAAGGGTTGTTTTGAAGTATTAAGAGAAGTAGGGGTTGTTTAAGCATAGTAGGGGTAAAACGACAAATATGAAATATGATGAATCGTTTGGATTGGGTGCTGCAATAACCCACCCTTCATAGAAGTAGAATGATAATTGGTTTACAAAGAAATGAATAATGCCAAAAAAAAATATGAATAAAGAAATTAATAAACGAAAACAATAATAAAAGTAGGGGGGTAGTTTAAGCATAGTAGGGGTAGATCGACAAATATGAAAAATGATGAATCGTTTGGATATGGTGCTGCGAAAACCAACCCTTCACAACAGTTAAAATATAGGGGTAACTGTTGGAAGTAAGGGCCATTTAGAGTATTAGGGTTAGGATTAAAAAGAAGGGCTGTTTTGTAGTATTAAGAGAAGCAGAGGTAGTTTAAGCATAGTAGGGGTGGATCCACATATATGAAAGATGACGAATCTGTGAAAACCCGAGTTTTAATAACATATTAAAATCATAAATTAAGGCAGAATTAAGTTTTAAAACAAGAATCAAGGGAAACGGGTTGCGCCATCGCATTCGTCTCGAAATTCTGCTTGGAAACAAGTTCGAGTTTGCGAGAATCGGAGTCCGTATGAGGGAGATATGACCCTCCGAAGTTTCAAGAATTTTCAGAATCGAAAACAGCTCGAAATTCGAATTCAAAATTCGAAATTCAAACCCAGAGAAGGTAGCTTTCGAGAAATTTTCCGACAAGCTATACAAGGATAGTAAGAACGAGGATAAAAGAACATAAGCCTAAGGATGAGAGACTTGTTGATATGGCTAATCCACGAAGGAGGAAAAGGCGAATAATAAAACCCATGACAAGAGAGAGTATCTTTAGTATGGCAAAAAGGGACAGGTAGTTAAGTATTATAGGACAAGGACATGGGCAAAGAACAAGATCATCGAGAGGGCAATTGTATGCTCTCACTATTAGCGTACCTAAGAGGGATGGTAACGTTTCTGTTAAAGGTTTAACTATTCTTTTCTATCATCCCGTCAGGACTTTGTTTTTGTACATCACATACTTTTATCCTGCTTCGATAGTTGAGTCTCTGCACCTTAGTACTAGTAAAGGATCCCATTTTTGTGTCTCAAATCCTGTTGGGGAATCGGCTCATTTATTCAAGACTTGTTTGGATTTGAGAATGTCTATGCTAGGTTTATATTCATGACTTGTTTGTACTAGTTCCATGGTAGTTAGACTCTTGACTTGCCTTGGTAATGCCCTCGAAGTCTCGTGAAACCTTTAAGGTTCTATCATGATTAGTTGCCTAGAATCTCTCGATGCATTTATTGGTAATCCGTTCGAGTAGTGTTCGCCACTAAGGCGGATGGTTCATTTCACTTACAAAAATCACCCTAGTAAGTACACTTGATAACATGGTTGACAACTGTTTATTTTCAAGAAATAGTTCTTCTGCGTGGAATACCTTATAGTGAATTTTGGGGAGCTTGCATGAAACCATGAGTACACAGTTATGTTTGAGCCAAGTATACTAGAAAAAGAATAAGTGAAAGTGGAACAAGAGGCGACAGTGAAATGAGTTCCAACTCATATTTTGGAAATAGGAATTAAGAAGCTATGGAATTATGAAGTTAAGACGGTCAAAGCACAATGAAGTTAAGCTCAAGGAAATGCGGCTTAGAAGATTGAAGATTAGGTGCAAGCATCATATCTCTTTTTAAGAGTATATTCTTGATCCCTCTTTTCCTGTAGAGCCTACTTGCATGCTATCCTTTTTGTATATCCTCTCGGTCCTATTTCCCAATCCCATTTCTGTTACAAACCCCCATAGGGAGTATAACTCATCTAATATACGCCGGGGTTTGAGGGTGCCCGTTGGGTTGACTAAAATTTTTGGGCTTTATAGTATATGGGTTGGTTTTAGGAAGGGATTTCTTGCGACCTAAAAGGAATTTATCATGCTTAGTTTCCTAGAATCATATATATTTGTGTTTAGGGAATTATTCCCCTAATCAGTATACATGTGACGTAGATTTCCATTTTTGACATTGCCTAATAGGCACAAAGTTCTTACTTGCTTCTATCTTTCGATCCTATCTTAAGTACCTTAGGTAGAACCCTATTAATGTAAACATGTATTTGAAACATGTTATGGTTCATGTTTGCAAGTGGTTGCAAGTGGTTGCTCGTGGTTGCATAACACACATTAGGCACTAGATCGGCTCAGACACATTTTCATATTGCATATGCATGAGTGTTTATACTTATTGTGGATGAAATTAAATGTGTTATCATATGAATTTTGCATACGGATGGATGTTTGTGCACACATATAGTGTTTATGTGACTAGGACTATTTGCATACGTGTTGGATTCATGGCACTAAACATATTTTGCATTAAGAAGATCAATCAGGCCTGATCATTTGCATTAGATAAGGAACATATACACACACTTTCTGCATATGTTCATATAGCATTAGAAATCTTTTAAGGACAATGATTGCTCATGAATGATGGTTGAGTAGATGGATGATCGGATGGTAGGATATATTCTTCCTAACTTAGAGATTTCGGGGACGAAATCCTTTAAGGAGTGGAGAATGTAACAACCCGAATTTTAATAACATATTAAAATCATAAATCAAGGCAGAATTAAGTTTTAAAACAAGAATCAAGGGAAACGGGTTGCGCCATCGAGTTCGTCTCGAAATTCTGCTTAGAAACGAGTTCGCGTTTGCGAGAATCAGAGTCCGTATAAGGGAGATATGACCCTCCGAAGTTTCGGGAATTTTCAGAATAGAAAACAGCTCGAAATTCGAATTCAAAATTCAAAATTCAAACCCAGAGAAGGCCGGTGGGAAAATTCCCGCCCATATACCCAGGTCGACTAGGGAGTCGACCCCCCCCCCAACCAGGTTGACTGGAGTGTCGACCTCCCCATGACCAGGTCGACTGGGGAGTCGACCTGGGGGTCGACCTGCCTCCCGAACCCATTTTCTAAACTTGATTCATTCTGATGTTTTTGACCTCATTTTCTGTCCAGATTCGTTTGCCTAAACCTATATAAGCAGCCTCCTAGTCTCATTCTCTTTGCAATATTCTTCTCTAACCTTATGCTGCACGAATTCTTGATGGACATGGCTTCTTCTTCTTCCACTAAATCTAAATAATAAAATTAAATTAAACACGAAGATAATTTATTGAAGACTACGGCTAGGAATTGCATATTTGGGTATTTGCTTCTACAATCAAATCAAGAGTCAACGATTCGGCAATTCAATGACTAGTTTATAGATTCAACTTCCGCATCTCAATTCCTTAGACTAAGATCTGTAAGTTCCAGTTACTTTTATATAAAAACTATAAACTTAATATGGGCATGTTATAAATTGGAATTGATTTATGTATGATTCATCTCTATTCTTGTTTTCTTCTTAGATCTTGACTATTGGGAATATTGCCTATGACGTTGGAAAATATTGCTAATAACATAAGACTATGCATATGCCTATAACTGTGAACATAAGACTATGCCTATGCCTATGACCGTGAACATAAGATTATTGCCTATGGCTATGACAAGGACAGTTGTGGCCAATCACCTATGACTCATGACTATGAAATCAGTTTGGACTTATGCATGTTATAAATTGAAATTGAACTCATGTATGATAATTATCTTGGATCTATTACTGTCTATCTTGGATCTATTAGTATTCAACTTTGATTTATTATTGTTCATCTTGAATCTTGACTTGTGGGAATATTGATATGAAATTGATTTGGAGCCTATTCATGTTGTAGAACTGGACCCCTCATGTCCATGACTACGATGTTGAATCAGTTATTATTGTAATTCATAAAGCCTAGGATTGTCATATGGACCTTGGATTTATATATATATCATTTTGGATCTAAACTATTTGGACATCGAAAGTGATTAGATTTGGTTCATCACCTTGTACCCATTATGTTGAACCTGACTAGTTGAACCTCTAGATTGTTAATTCGGATCATTATAAGTCATTGATAAGTATTGTGATGTTACAAGTTATTTTGGATCTTTTCATGCTGTTGTGACATCACAAATTTGGGCTAGGATTGTCAACCTAGGTCTTGTTTAATTATTGTGACATTACGAGCTGTAAATTTTGGTCATTATGACATCATCGAAATTGTAGGATATTGTGTCATCCCAATTATGATAGTTTGGTTAGAATTGCTAGAATTATAAATTTCCACAAGGTTTCCAAGTCCATCAAGTTCACTTGTACCCTCTTTTATCAAGTTTATGTTTATGCTAAAGTTGAATCACTGTAGTCATCTTCTTTTTCACCGTTATAATTAGGCTATTGAATAGCCTAAAGACCTTAGAACCATATACGAATACGTTAGTTACACAATGGTGGAAAAAGGGTTATTTGGCATATTTGATGTGATGTTTATATGATTTGAACATTGTTGTAACTAGACATGAATTTGGTTATAAACATGAATCATGAACTTGATAATAGGCATAAGTTGAAACATGAAACTCGCCATGAAACTTGTCATGAACTTGAATATGAATTTGACAACTTGAACATGAACTTGACCTGAACTCGACATCTAGAAGCTTGACATAAACTTGACACCTAGTATGAACTTGAACTTGAAACATGACCAACTCGAGGTTGGATTGAGTTTGCAGTGTAATTCTGCCCAGAACCGCCCGGCAAATCCAGTGACTGCAAACAATAGGATCCAATGTGGGTAGTTGGTCATATCGCACTAAAACCCGAGGTTAGACTGAGTTGTGGTGTAATTCTGCCCGGAACCACCCGGCATATCCAGTGACCACAACAACAGGTCTAATGTGAGAGGTTGAGGTGCATTAATTAATTAATGCCACATGGTAGGGTTAAGTCATGAACCTCTTAAATATACTTAACCAATTTGACACGATGATTTGATAGGGTTAAGTCATGAACCGCTTGAACATACTTAACCAACTTGACACATGATTCGTAGGGTTAAGTCATGAACTTGAATGACAACACTTAGCCAATTTGACATGACACATAGACGGGTTAAGTCATGAACTTGAATGACCACACTTAACCAACTTGACATGCTAGACTGATGGGGTTAAGTCTCAAATTTAAATGACAACACTTAACCTGCTGGACGGAAACCCTAGTTACGCCGTCCTTTTCAGCAGTAACCCACTAGAAGTATCATGGTATCCTGGAACTAGGCAGGGTGGGGCACGATTACTGGGCTGATTGTAAGCGACCAGAACGACGGCTGAGTTGGTGCGCCAGTGTAGGTTCAGGCGGACTATGGTCGTCCACGTGGTCCGGAGTTGAAAAAGCAGGCATTGGGCATCAGTAGATTTATATGTGCGTCTTGATTCGTGTCGGTGGTTGGCACCATAGGGCCTGATACACCCTATGGTGGACCTAGCACAGGTGACTACATAGCTAGGACTTGTAGGGAGCCGATAGATTCGTGGATCATTCCGTTGGACCCAGTAATGGGTCATTTCATGATATTAGGCCAATGGATCATCTCATGATTACTATTTGACATGGGCTAGAATACTAGTACAGTTGGTGCAGCGAATCTTGAACATGCGATGCTATACTTGATTTATCTTATTACCTTAGTTTGTCTTGTTAGCGTAGTTCATCTTGTTACCTTAGTTTATCTTGTTAGCATAGTTTATCTTGTTACCTTAGTTTATCTTGCTAGCATAGTTTATCTCGTTACCTTATTTTACCTTGTTAGCATAGTTTATCTTGTTACCTTAGTTTATCTTGTTAGCGTAGTGTATCTTGTTATCTTAATTTAACTTGCCAATCTTGTCATCATCCATATATTTACTTTCAGTTTATACATGTCATGTTACCTTTACTAGTTTCTATGCTGAAAGTCACTAGGACTTACTCAGTCTTTATGACTAACCCGTTTTGTTTCGCCTCTTTTTCTTCCTTTTCCCTCCCCCCAGGTTCGCAGGGTGGGAATACAGCTTAGTTTGGACTTCTTTCTGCTTCAAGGTCATCATTTATGGCTTGGACCCTCGCTAGCTATGGCTGCTTCACTGCTTTACTTGGGGAATATTTTATGATTAAGGCTTTATGCTTCTTCATTATTGCAAGACAGATTTCGATGTAATGGATTTAATGGCATATTGATGTAAAAGGCTTTAGACCTTACTAGATTTTAAAGCAGTGAAATTTGGGTTTTCTTCCGCTGTTTTATATGTTCTGTCTTGTAATATTTCTATGTATGTTTACCAAGATAATGCTCCACCAAAGCTAGTGCATTCCCTTTGTGAGTGACCCTAGCGGAGGTACGGTGTTACAGAATCATTTGGATTGGGTGCTGCAAAAACCAATACTTCATAGAAGTTAAAAAATAGGGGTAATTGTTGGAAGTAAGGGCTATTTAGGGAATTAGGAGATGGATCAGAAAGAAGGGCTGTTTTGAAGCATTAATTGAAGTAGGGGTAGTTTAAGCATAGTAGGGATAGATCGACAAATATGAAAGATGATGAATCATTAGGATTGGGCACTGCAAAAACCAACCCTTCACAGAAGTATAATGATTATCGGTTTACAAAGAAATGAATAATGCAAAAAAAAGAATAAAGAAATGAATAAGGGAAAACAATAATAAAAGTAGGGGGTAGTTTAAGCATAGTAGGGTTAGATCAACAAATATGAAAGGTGATGAATCGTTTGGATTAGGTGCTGGAAAAACCAACCATTCACAGTAGTTGAAGAATAGCTGTAATTGTTGGAAGTAAGGGCTATTTAGAGAATTAGGGTAGGATTAAAAAGAAGGGTTATTTTGAAGTATTAATAGAAGTTGGAGTAGTTTAAGCATAGTAGGGGCAGATCGACAAATATGAAAGAAGATGTATCATTTGGATTGGTTGCGGCAAAAACCAACCCTTCACAGTAGTTAAAAAGTAGGGGTAATTGTTGGAAGTAAGGGCTATTTGGATAAGTAGGGGAGGATTATAAAGAAGGGTTGTTTTGAAGTATTAAGAAAAGTAGGGGAAGTTTAAGCATCGTAGGGGTAGATCGACAAATATAAAAGATGACGAATCATTTGGATTGGGTGCTGCAAAAACCAACCCTTCACAGTACTTAAAAAATAGGGGTAATTGTTGGAAGTAAGGGTTATTTAGAGAATTAGGGGTAGAATTAAAAAGAAGGGATGTTTCGAAGTATTAAGAGAAGTAGGGGTAGTTTAGGCATAGTATGGGTAGATCGACAAATATGAAAGTTGATGAATCATTTGGATTGGGTGCTGCAAAAACCAACCCTTCGCAGTAGTTAAGAAATAGGGGTAATTGTTGGAAGTAGGGGCTATTTAGAGAAGTAAGGGTAATTTAAGCATAGTAGGTTTTGATCGATAAATATAAAAGACGATGAACCATTTGGATTGGGTGCTGCAAAAGCCAACCCATCACAGAATGATAATTTCTTTACAAAGAAAAAATTATGGAAAACAAATGAATAAAGGAAAATTATAATAAAAGTTGAGGGTAGTTTAAGCATAGTAGGGGTAGATCGACAAATATGAAAGATGATGAAACGTTTAAATTGGGTGCTGCAAACACCAACCCTTTACAGTAGCTAAAAAATAGGAGTAATTGTTAGAAGTAAGATCTATTTGGAGAATTAGGGGTTGGGTAAAAAAGAAGGGCTGTTTTGAAGTATTAAGAGAAATAGGGGTAGTTTACGCATAGTAGGGGTAGATCGACAAATATTAAGGATGGTGAATTATTTGGATTGGGTGCTACAAAAACCAACCCTTCACAGTAGTTTAAAAATAAGGGTAATTGTTGGAAGTAAGGGCTATTTAGAGAATTAGAGGGAGGATTAAAAAGAAGGGCTATTTTGAAGTACAAAAATAAGTAGGGGTAGTTTAAGCATAGTAGGCGTAGATCCACAGATATGTAAGATGATGAATCATTTGGATTGGGTGTGGAAAAGCCAACCCTTCACAGTAGTTAAAAAATAGGGGTAATTGTTGGAAGTAAGGTCTATTTAGAGAATTAGGGGCAAGATTAAAAAGAAGGGCTGTTTTGAAGTATTAGTAGAAGTAGGGGTAGTTTAAGCATAGTAAGAGTAGATCTACAAATATGAAAGATGATGAACCATTGAGATTGGGTGCTACAAAAACTAACCCTTCGCAGTAGTTAAAAAATATGGGTAATTGTCAGAAGTAAGGGCTATACAGAGAATTAGGGATATGATTAAAAAGAAGGGATGTTTTGAAGTATTAATAGAAATATGGGTAGTTTAAGCATAGTAGGGGAAG
Organism: Allium sativum; assembly: GCA_030737875.1. Classification (NCBI taxonomy): domain Eukaryota; kingdom Viridiplantae; phylum Streptophyta; class Magnoliopsida; order Asparagales; family Amaryllidaceae; genus Allium; species Allium sativum. The sequence goes on from CM060912.1 coordinate 11,280,943, forward strand.
ATCGACAAATATGAAAGAAGATGAATCATTTGGATTGGGTGCTACAAAAACCAACCCTTATCAGTAGTTAAAAAATAGGGATAGTTGTTAGAAGTAAGGGATATTTTGAGAATTAGGGGTAAGATTAAAAAGAAGGGTTGTTTTGAAGTATTAAGAGAAGTAGGGGTAGTTTAAGCATTGTAGGGGTATATCGACAAATATGAAAGATGATGAATTGTTTGGATTGGGTGCTGCAAAAATCAACCCTTCATAAGTGTAGAATGATAATTGGTTTACAAATAAATGAATAACGAAAAAAATTGAATAAAGAAATGAATAAAGGAAAACTATAATAAAAGTAGGGCGTAGTTTAAGCATAGTAGGAGTAGTTCGACAAAAACGAAAGATGATGAATCGTTTGGATTGGGTGCTGCAAAAACCAACACTTCACAGTAGTTAAAAAAATAGGTGTAATCACTGGAAGTAAGGGATGTTTAGAGAATTAGGAGTAGGATTAAAAAGAAGGAATGTTTTGAAGTATTAATAGAAGTTGGGGTAGTTTGAGCATAGTAAGTGTAGTTCAAAAAATATGAAAGATAATGAATCATTTGGATTGGGTGCTGCAAACACCAACTCTTCTCAGTAGTTAAAAAGTAGGGGTAATTGTTGGAAGTAAGGGCTATTTAAATAATTAGGGGTAGGATTAAAAAGAAGGGTTGTTTTGAAGTATTAAGAGAAGTAGGGGTAGTTTAGGCATAGTAAGGGTACATCGTCAAATATGAAAGATGAAGAACCATTTGGATTGAGTGCTGCAAAAACCAACCCTTCACAGTAGCTAAAAAATTGGGGTAATTTTTGGAAGTAAGGTCAATTTAGAGAATTAGGGGTTGTATTAAAAAGAAGGGATGTTTTGAAGCATTAAGGGAAGTAGGGGTAGTTTAAGCATAGTAGGGGTAGGTCGACAAATATAAAGTGATGAATCATTGGGATTGGATGCTGCAAAAGCCAACCCTTCAAAGTAGTTAAAAAATAGGGGTAATTGTTGGAAGTAAGGGATATTTAGAGAAATAGGGGGAGGATTGAAAAAACGGGCAGTTTTGAAGTATTAAGACAAGTAGCGGTAGTTTAAGCAAAGTAGGGGTAGATCGACAAATATGAAAGATCATGAATCATTTGAATTAGGTGCGGCAAAAACCTACCTTTCACAGTAGTTAAAAAATAGCGGTAATTGTTGGAAGTATGGGCCATTTAGAGAATTTTGGGTAGGATTACAAGAAGGGTTGTTTTGAAGTATTAAGAGAAGTAGGGGTAGTTTAAGCATAGTAGGGATAAATCGACAAATATGAAATATGATGAATCGTTTGGATTGGGTGCTGCAAAAACCAACCCTTCATAGAAGTAGATTGATAATTGGTTTACAAAGAAATGAATAAACGCAAGAAAAAAAATTAAAAAAAGAAATGAATAAAGGAAAACAATAATAAAATTAGGGGGCAAGTTTAAGCATAGTAGGTGTAGATCGACAAATATGAAAGATGATGAATCGTTTGGATATGGTGCTGGAAAAACCAACCCTTCATAGTAGTTAAAAAATAGGTAGCTGTTGGAAGTAAGGGCTATTTAGATAATTAGGGGTAGGATTAAAAAGAAGGGTTGTTTTGAAGTATTAAGAGAAGTAGGGGTAGTTTAAGCATAGTAGGGGTATATCCACAGATATGAAAGATGACGAATCATTTGGATTTGGTGCTGCAAAAACCAACCCTTCATGGAAGTTAAAAAATTGGGGTGTAATTATTGAAAGTAAGGGCTACTTAGAGAATTAGGGGCAGGATAAAAAAGAAGGGCTGTTTTGAAGTATTAATAGAAGTTGGGGGAGTTTAAGCATAGTAGGATAGATCGACAAGTATGAAAGATGATGAATCATTGGGATTGGGTGCTGTAAAAACCAACCCTTCATAGAGGTAAAATGATTATTGGCTTACAAAGAAATAAATTATGAAAAAAATAGAATAAATAAATGAATGAGGGAAAACAATAATAAAAGTAGGGGGTAGTTTAAGTATAGTAGGGGTAGATCGACAAATATCAAAAATGACGAATCATTTGGATTAGGTGCTACAAAAACCAACCCTTCATAGTAGTTAAAAAATAGGAGTAATTGTTGGAAGTATGGGATATTTGGAGAATTAGGGGAGGGATTACAAAGAAGGGTTGTTTTGAAGTATTAAGAGAAGTAGGGATAGTTTAAGCATAGTAGGCGTAGAACGACAAATATGAAATATGATGAATCGTTTGGATTGGGTGCTGCAAAAACCCACCCTTCATAGAAGTAGAATGATAATTGGTTTACAAAGAAATGAATAATGCAAAAAAAATTAATAAAGAAATGAATAAAGGAAAATAATAATAAAAGTAGGGGGAGTTTAAGCATAGTAGCGGTAGATCGACAAATATGAAAAATGATGAATCGTTTGGATATGGTGCTGCAAAAACCAACCCTTCACAATAGTCAAAATATAGGGGTAACTGTTGGAAGTAAGGGCCATTTAGAGAATTAGGGGTAGGATTAAAAAGAAGGGCTGTTTTGAAGAATTAAGAGAAGTAGGGATAGTTTAAGCATAGTAGGGGTGGATCCACATGTATAAAAGATGACGAATCATTTGGTTTGGGTGCTGCAAAAACCAACACTTCATAGAAGTTAAAAAATAGGGGTAATTGTTAGAAGTAAGGGCTATTTGGGGAATTGGGGGCAGGATCAAAAAGATGGGCTGTTTTGAAGCATTAATTGAAGTAGGGGTAGTTTAAGCATAGTAGGGATAGATCGACAAATATGAAAGATGATGAATCATTGGGATTGGGCGCTGCAAAAACCAACCTTTCACAGAAGTATAATGATTATCGGTTTACAAAGAAATGAATAATGCAAAAAAAAAAGAATAAAGAAACGAATAAGGGAAAACAATAATGAAAGTAGGGGGTAGTTTAAGCATAGTAAGGTAAGATCGACGAATATGAAAGATGATGAATCGTTTGGATTGGGTGTTGGAAAAACCAACCCTTCACAGTAGTTGAAAAATAGGTGTAATTGTTGGAAGTAAGGGATATTTAGAGAATTAGGGGTAGCATTAAAAAGAAGGTTTGTTTTGAAGTATTAATAGAAGTTGGGGTAGTTTAAGCATAGTAGGGGCCGATCGACAAATATGAAAGAAGATGAATCATTTGGATTGGTTGCTGCAAAAACCAACCCTTCACAGTAGTTAAAAAATAGGGGTAATTGTTGGAAGTAAGGGATATTTGGATAATTAGGGGGGATTAGAAAGAGGGGTTGTTTTGAGGTATTAAGAGAAGTAGGGGAAGTTTAAGCATCGTAGGGGTAAATCCACAGATATGAAAGATGATGAATCATTTGGAATGGGTGTGGCAAAAACCAACCCTTCATTGTAATTAAAAAATAGTAGTAATTGTTGGAAGTAAGGGCAATTTAGGGAATTACGGGCAGGATTAAAAAGAAGGGTTGTTTTGAAGTATTAGTAGAAGTAGGGGCAGTTTAAGCATAGTAAGAGTAGATCGACAAATAAGAAAGATGATGAACCATTGGGATTGGGTGCTGCAAAAACTAACCATTCGCAGTAGTTAAAAAATAGGAGTAATTGTCGGAAGTAAGGGCTATACAGAGAATTAGGGATAGGATTAAAAAGAAGGGCTGTTTTGAAGTATTAATAGAAATATGGGTAGTTTAAGCATAGTATGGGTATTAATAGAAATTATGAGAATTAGGGGTTAGATTAAAAAGAAGGGTTGTTTTGAAGTATTAAGAGAAGTAGGGGTAGTTTAAGCATAGAAAGGGTATATCGACAAATATGAAAGATGATGAATTGTTTGGATTAGGTGCTGCAAAAATCAACCCTTCATAAGTATAGAATGATAATTGGTTTACAAAGAAATGAATAATGAAAAAAAATTGAATAAAGAAATGAATAAAGGAAAACTATAATAAAAGTAGGGCGTAGTTTAAGCATAGTAGGAGTAGTTCGACAAATATGAAAGATGATGAATCGTTTGGATTGGGTGCTGCAAAAACCAACCCTTCACAATAGTTAAAAAATTGGGGTAATCGCTGGAAGTAAGGGTTGTTTAGAGAATTAGGAGTAGGTTTAAAAAGAAGGGATGTTTTGAAGTATTAATAGAAGTTGGGTTAGTTTAAGCATAGTAAGTGTAGTTCAACAAATATGAAAGATGACGAATCATTTGGATTGGGTGCTGCAAACACCAACCCTTCTCAGTAGTTAAAAAATAGGGGTGATTGTTGGAAGTAAGTGCTATTTAAATAATTAGGGGTAGGATTAAGAAGAAGGGTTGTTTTGAAGTATTAAGAGAAGTAGGGGTAGTTTAGACATAGTAGGGGTAGATCGACAAATATGAAAGATGAAGAATCATTTGGATTAGGTGCTGCAAAAATCAACCCTTCACAGTAGCTGAAAAATAGGGGTAATTTTTGGAAGTAAGGGCAATTTAGAGAATTAGGGGTAGTATTAAAAAGAAGGGATGTTTTGAAGTATTAAGGGAAGCAAGGGTAGTTTAAGCATAGTAGGGGTAGGTCGACAAATATGAAAGTGATGAATCATTTGGACTGGATGCTGCAAAAACCAACCCTACAAAGTAGTTAAAAAATAGGGGTAATTGTTGGAAGTAAGTGATATTTAGAGTATTATGACAAGTAGCAGTAGTTTAAGCAAAGTAGGGGTAGATCGAGAAGTATGAAAGATGATTAATCATTTGGATTGGGTGCTGCAAAAACCAACCCTTCTCAGTAGTTAAAAAATAGGGGTAATTTTTGGAAGTAAGGGCTATTTAGAGAATTAGGGGTAGGACTAAAAAGAAGGCATGTTTTGAAGTATTAAGAGAAGTAGGGGTAGTTTAAGCATAGTAGGTGTAGATCGACAAATATGAAAGATGAGGAATCGTTTGGATTGGGTGCAGCAAAAACCAACCCTTTACATAATGATAATTGGTTTACAAAGAAATGAATAACGCAAAAAAATGAATATAGGAAAACAATAATAAAAGAAGGGGAGGTAGATTAAGCATAGTACGGGTAGATAGACAAATACGAAAGATGATGAATCATTTGGATTAGGTGCTGCAAAAACCAACCCTTCATAGTGGTTAAAAAATAGGAGTAATTATTGGAAGTAAGGGCTATTTGGAGAATTAAGGGTTGGATTAAAAAGAAGGGATGTTTTGAAGTATTAAGAGAAGTAGCGGTAGTTTAAGCATAGTACAGGTAGATCCACAAATATGAAAGATGATGAATCATTTGGATTGGGTGCTGCAAAAACCAACCCTTCACAGTAGTTAAAAAACAAGGGTAATTTTTGAAAGTAAGGGCTATTTAGAGAACTAGGGGTAGGATTAACAAGATGGGCTTTTTTAAAGTATTAAGCGAAGCAGGGGTAGTTTAAGCATTGTAGGGGTAGATCGACAAATATGAAGTATGATGAATCATTTGGATTGGGTGCTGCAAAAACCAACCCTTCACAGTAGTTAAAAAATAGGGGTAATTTTTGGAAGTAAGGGCTATTTAGAGAATAAGGGTTAGGATTAAAAAGAAGGGTTGTTTTGAAGTATAAAGAGAAGTATGTGTAGTTTAAGCATAGTAGGGCTAGATCGAAAAATATGAAAGATGATGAATCATTAGGATTGGGTGTTGCAAATACCAACACTTCACAGTAGTTAAAAAACTGGGGTAATTGTTGGAAGTAAGTTGTATTTAGAGAATTAGTGGTAGGATTAAAAAGAAGGGTTGTTTTAAAGTATTAAGAGAAGTAGTGGTAATTTAAGCATAGTAGGGGTAGACCGACAAATATGAAAGATAATTAATCATTTGGATTGGGTGCTGCAAAAACCAAACCTTCACAGTAGTTAAAAACTAGGCGTAATTTTTGGAAGGGCTATTTAGAGAATTAGGGTTTGGATTAAAAAGAAGGGCTGGTTTGAAGTATTAAGAATAATAGGGGTAGATCGACAAAAATGAAAGATAATTAATCATTTGTATTGGATGCTGCAAAAACCAACCCTTCACAGTAGTTAAAAAATAGGGGTAATTGTTGGAAGTAAGGGCTATTTAGAGAATTAGGGGTAGAATTAAAAAATAAGGCTGTTTTGAAGTATAAAGGGAAGTAGGGGTAGTTTAAGCATAGAAGGGGTAGATCGACTAATATGAAAGATGATAAATCATTTGGATTAGGTGCTGCAAAAACCAACCCTTCATAGTAGTTAAAAAATAGGGGTAATTGTGGAAGTATGGGCTATTTATAGAATTAGGGGTAGGATTAAAAAGAAGGGTTGTTTTAAAGTATTAAGAGAAGCAGGTATAGTTTAAGCATAATAGGGGTAGATCGAAAGATATTGAAGATGATGAATCATTTGGATTGGGTGCTGCAAAAACCAACCCTTCACAATAGTTAAAAAATTAGGGTAATTGTTGGAAGTAAGGGCCATTTAGAGAATTAGGGGTGGGATTAAAAGGAAGGTATGTTTTGAAGTATTAAGAAAAGTAGGGTAGTTTAAGCATAGTAGGGGTAGATTGACAAATTTGAAAGATGATGAATCACTGGGATTGGGCGCTGCAAAAGCAAACCCTTCACAGTAGTTAAAAAAAGGAGTAATTGTTGGAAGTAATGGAAATTTAGAGAATTGGGGGTAGGATTAAAAAGAAGGGTTGTTTTGAAGTAATAAGAGAATTAGGGGTAGTTTAAGCAAAGTCGGGGTAGATCGAGAAATATGAAAGATGATGAATTATTTGGATTGGGTGATGCAAAAACCAACCCTTCACAGTAGTTAAAAAATAGGGGGTAATTGTTGGAAGTAAGGGATATTTAGAGAATTATGGGTTGGATTAAAAAGAAGGGCTGTTTTGAAGTATTAAGAGAAGTAGGGGTAGTTTAAGCAAAGTAGGGGTAGATCGACAAATATGAAAGATGATGAATCATTGGGATAGGGTGCTGCAAAACCAACCCTTCACAGTAGTTAAAAAATAGGTGTAATTGTTGGAAGTAAGAGGTATTTAGAGAATTGGGGGTAGGATTAAAAAGAAGGGTTGTTTTAAAGTATTAAGAGAAGTAGTGGTAGTTTAAGTATAGTAGGGGTAGATCGACAAATATGAAAGAAGACTAATCATTTGGATCGGGTGCATCAAAAACCAACCCTTCACTGTAGTTAAAAAATAGGGGTTATTGTTGGAAGTAAGGGCTATTTAGAGAATTAGGGGTAGGATTAAAAAGAATGGTTGTTTTGAAGTATTAAGAGAAGTATGGGTAGTCTAAGCATAGTAGGGGTAGATCGACAAATATGAAAGATGATGAATCATTAAGATTGGGTGCTGCAAAAACCAACCCATCACAGTAGTTAAAAAACTGGCGTAATTGTTGGAAGGAAGTTCTATTTAGAGAATTAGGGGTAGGATTAAAAAGAAGGGTTGTTTTAAAATGATTAGAGAAGAAGTGGTAGTTTAAGCATAGCAGGGGTAGATCGACAAATATGAAAGATGATTAATCATTTGGATTAGGTGCTGCAAAAACCAACCCTTCACAATAGTTAAAAAATAGGTTAGTTGTTGGAAGTAAGGGCTATTTAGAGAATTAGGGGTAGGATTTAAAAGGTGGGTTATTTTGAAGTATTAAGAGAAGTAGGGGTCGTTTAAGCATAGTAGGTGTAGATCGACAAATATGAAAGATGATGAATCATTTGGATTAGGTGCTTCAAAAACCAACCCTCCACAGCAGTTAAAAAATAGGGGTAATTATTGGGCTATTTAGAGAATTAGAGGTAGGATTAAAAAGAAGGGATGTTTTAATGTATTAACAGAAGTAGGGGTAGTTTAAGGATAGTAGGGGTAGATCGACAAATATGAAAGAAGATGAATCATTTGGATTGGATGCGGCAAAAACCAACCCTTCACAGTAGTTAAAAATAGGGGTAATTATTGGAAGCAAGGGATCTTTTGAGAATTAGGGTTTGGATTAAAAAGAAGGCCTATTTTGAAGTATTAAGAGAAGTAGGAGTAGTTTAAGCATAGTAGGGGTAGATCGACAAATATTAAAGATGATGAATCATTTGGATTGGGTGCTGCAAAAACCAAACCTTCAAAGTAGTTAAAAAATAGGGGTAATTGTTGCAAGTAAGGGCTATTTAGAGAATTAGGGGTAGGATTAAAAAGAAGGGATGTTTTGAAGTATTAAGAGAAGTAGGGGTAGTTTAAGCATACTAGGAGTAGATCGACAAATATGAAAGATGATGAACCTTTGGGATTGGGTGCTGCAAAAACCAACCCTTCACAGTAGTAAAAAAATAGGGGTAATTGTTTGAATTAAGAGATATTTAGAGAATTAGGGGGAGGATTAAAAAGAAGAGTTGTTTTGAAGTATTGAGAGAAGTAGGAGTAGTTTTAGCAAAGTAGGGGTCGATCAACAAATATGAAAGATGAATAATCATTGGTATTGGGTGTTGTAAAAACCTAACCTTCACAGTAGTTAAAAAATAGGGGTAATTGTTGGAGGTAAGGGCTATTTAGAGAATAAGGGGTAGGATTAAAAAGAAGGCATGTTTTGAAGTATTAAGAGAAGTAGGGGTAGTTTAATCATAGTACGGGTAGATCGACAAAAATGAAAGATAATGAATCACTGGGATTAGGTGCTACAAATACCAACCCTTCACAATAGTTAAAAAATAGGGGTAATTGTTGGTAGTAAGGGCTATTTAGAGAATCGGGGGGAGGATTAAAAAGAAAGGCTGTTTTGATGTATTAAGAGAAGTAGGGGTAGTTTAAGCAAAGTAGGGGTAGATCGACAAATATGAAAGATGAGTAATCATTTGGATTGGGTGCTGCAATAACAAACCCTTCACAGTAGTTAAAAAATAGGGGTAATTGTTGGAAGTCAGGGATATTTAGAGAATTAGGGGGAGGGTTAAAGAGAAGAGTTGTTTTGAAGTATTAAGAGAAGTAGGGGTAGTTTTAGCAAAGTAGGGTTCGATCGACAAATATGAAAGATGAATGATCATAGGGATTGGGTGTTGTAAAAACCAACCCTTCACGGTAGTTCAAAAATAGGGGTATTTGTTGGAGGTAAGGGATATTTAAAGAATTAGGGATAGGGCTAAGAAGAAGGGATGTTTTGAAGTATTAAGAGCAGTAGGGGTGGATTAAGCATAGTAGGGGTAGATCGACAAATATGAAAGATGATCGACAAATATGAAAGATGATGAATCGTTTGGATTAGGTGCTGCAGAAACCAACCCTTCACAGTAGTTAAAAAATAGGGGCAATTGTTGGAAGTAATGGCTATTTAAAGAAACAGGGGCAGGATTAAAAAGTAGGGCTTTTTTAAATATTAAGAGAAGTAGGGGTAGTTTAAGCATAGTAGGGGTAGATCGACAAATATGAAAGATGAAGAATCGTTGGGATTAGGTGCTGGCAAAACCAACCTTTCACAGTAGTAAAAAATAGGGGTAATTGTTGGAAGTAAGGGCTACATAGAGAATTAGGAGGAGGATTAAAAAGAATGGTTGTTTTGAAGTATTAAGAGAAGTAGGGGTAGTTTAAGCATATTAGGGGTAATTCGATAAATATGAAAGAAGATGAATCATTTGGATTGGATGCGGCAAAAACCAACACTTCACAGTAGTTAAAAAATAGGGGTAATTATTGGAAGTAAGGGTTACTTAGAGAATTAGAGTTTGGATTAAAAAGAAGGCCTGTTTTGAAGTATTAAGAGAAGTAGGGGTAGTTTAAGCATAGTAGGGGTAGATCGACAAATATTAAAGTTGATGAATCATTTGGATTGGGTGCTGCAAAAACCAAACCTTCACAGTAGTTAAAAAAAAAGGGGTAATTGTTGGAAGTAAGGACTATTTAGAGAATTAGGGGTAGGATTAAAAAGAAGGGATGTTTTGAAGTATTAAGAGAAGTAGGGGTAGTTTAAGCATACTTGGGGTAGATCGACAAATATGAAAGATGATGAATCTTTGAGATTGGGTGCTGCAAAAACCAACCCTTCACAGTAGTAAAAAAAATAGGGGTAATTGTTTGAATTAAGAGATATTTAGAGAATTAGGGGGGGGGGGATTAAAAAAGAAGAGTAGTTTTGAAGTATTGAGAGAAGTAGGAGTAGTTCTGGCAAAATAGGGGTCGATCGACAAATATGAAAGATGAATATTCATTGGGATTGGGAGCTGTAAAAACCTACCCTTCACAGTAGTTAAAAAATAGGGGTAATTGTTGGAGGTAAGGGCTATTTAGAGAATAAGGGGTAGGATTAAAAAGAAGGCCTGTTTTGAAGTATTAAGAGAAGTAGGGGTAGTTTAAGCATAGTAGGGGTAGATCGACAAAAATGAAAGATGATGAATCATTGGGATTCGGTTCTACAAAAACCAACCCTTCACAATAGTTAAAAAATAGGGGTAATTGTTGGTAGTAAGGGCTATTTAGAGAATTGGGGGGAGGATTAAAAAGAAAGGCTGTTTTGAAGTATTAAGAGAAGTAGTGGTAGTTTAAGCAAAGTAGGGGTAGATCGACAAATATGAAAAATGAGTAATCATTTGGATTGGGTGCTGCAAAAACCAACCCTTCACAGTAGTTAAAAAATAGGGATAATTGTTGAAGTAAGGGATATCTAGAGAATTAGGAGGAGGATTAAAAAGAAGAGTTGTTTTGAAGTATTAAGAGAAGTAGGGGTAGTTTTAGCAAAGTAGGGTTCGATCTACAAATATGAAAGATGAATGATCATATGGATTGGGCGTTGTAAAAACCAACCCTTCACAGTAGTTAAAAAATAAGGGTATTTGTTGGAGGTAAGGGCTATTTAAAGAATTAGGGGTAGGGTTAAAAAGAAGGGATTTTTTTGAAGTATTAAGAGAAGTAGGGGTAGAATAAGCGTAGTAGGGGGCAGATCGACAAATATGAAAGATGATGAATCGTTTGGATTAGGTGCTGCAGAAACCAATCCTTCGTAGTAGTTAAAAAATAAAGGCAATTGTTGGAAGTAAGGACTATTTAACGAAACAGGGGTAGGAATAAAAAGTAGGGCATTTTTTAAATATTAAGAGAAGTAAGGGTAGTTTAAGCATATAGGGGTAGATTGACAAATATGAAAGATGAAGAATCGTTGGGATTGGGTGCTGCCAAAACCAACCCTTCACAGTAGTTAAAAAATAGGGGTAATTGTTGGAAATAAGGGCTATATAGAGAATTAGGAGGAGGATTAAAGAGAATGTTTATTTTGAAGTATTAAGAGAAGTAGGGGTAGTTTTAGCATATTAGGGGTAGTTCGACAAATATGAAAGATGATGAATCATTTGGATTGGGTGCTACAAAAACCAACACTTCAAAATAGTTAAAAAATAGGGTTAATTGTTGGAAGTAAGGGCTATTTGGAGAATAAGGGGTAGGATTAAAAATAAGGGTCGTTTTGAAGTACTAAGAGAAGTAGGGTTAGTTTAAGCCTAGTAAGGGTAGATCTTCAAATTTGAAAGATGTTGAATCGTTTGGATTGGGCGCTGCAAAAACCAACCCTTCACAGTAGTTAAAAAATAGGCGAATTGTTGGAAGTATGGGCTATTTAGAGAACTAGGGGTAGGATTAAAAAGAAGGGTTGTTTTGAAGTATTAAGAGAAGCAGGGGTAGTTTAAGCATAGCAGGCGTTGATCGACAAATATGAGGGATGATGAATCATTTGGATTGGATGCTGGAAAAACCAACCCTTCACAATTGTTAAAAAATAAGGGTAACTGTTGGAAGTATGGGCTATTTAGAGAATTAGGGGTAGGATTAAAAAAGAAGGGTTTTTTTGAAGTATTAAGAGAAGTAGCGGTAGTTTAAGCAAAATAGGGGTAGATTGACAAATATGAACGATGATGAATCATTTGGATTGGGTGCTGCGAAAACCAACCCTTCATAGTAGTTAAAAAATAGGGGTAATTTTTGGAAGCCAGGGCAAAAAGAAGGGTGTTTTGAAGTATTAAGAGAAGTAGGGGTAGGTTAAGCATAGTAGGGTTAGTTCGACAAATATGAAAGATGATGAATCATTTGGATTGGGTGCTGCAAAAACCAACCCTTCACAGTAGTTAAAAAGTAGGGGTTATTGTTGGAAGTAAGGGCTATTTAGAGAATTAGGGGTAGGATTAAAAAGATGGGATGTTTTGAAGTATTAAGAGAAGTTGGTGTAGTTTAAGCAAAGTAGGGGTAGATCGACAAATATGAAGAATGATGAATCATTTGGATTGGATGCTTGATAATCCAACCCTTCACAGTAGTTAAAAAATAGGGGGTAATTGTTCTAAGTAAGGGCAATTTTGAGAATTAGGGGGTGGATTAAAAAGAAGGGCTGTTATGAAGTATTAAGAGAAGTTGGGGTAGTTTAAGAATGGTAGGGGTAGATCGACAAATATGAAAGATGATGAATCATTTGGATTGGGTGCTTCTTAAACCTACCCTTCATAGAAGTAGAATTATAATTGGTTTACAAAGAAAGAAATGAATAATGCGAAATAAATGAATAAAGAAATGAATAAAGGAAAACAATAATAAAAGTAGGGGGTAGTTAAAAAATAGGGGTAATTGCCCCTACTATACTTCATAACAGCCCTTCTTTTTAATCCTTCGCAGAATTAATAGAAGTAAGGGTAGGAAAAAAATGATAATTATGGGTAGATCGACAAATATGAAGGATGATGAATCATTTGAATTGGATGCTGCAAAAACCAACCCTTTAAGTAGTTAAAAAATAGGGGTAATTGTTGGAAGAAAGGGCTATTTAGAGAATTAGGGGTAGGAATAAAAAGAAGTGTTGTTTTGAAGTATTAAGGGAAGTAGGGGTAGTTTAAGCAAAGTAGGGGTAGATCGACAAATATGAAAGATGATGAATCATTTGGATTGAGTGCTACAAAAACGAACCCTTCACAGTATTTTAAAAATAGGGGTAATTGTTGGAAGTAAGGGCTATTTAGAGAATTAGGGGTAGGATTAAAAAGAAGGGGTGTTTTGAAATATTAAGGGAAGTAGGGGTAGTTTAATCATAGTAAGGGTAGATCGACAAATATGAAAGATGTTGAATCGTTTGGTTTGGGTGATGCAAAAACAAACCCTTAACAGTAGTAAAAAAATAGGGGTAATTGTTGGAAGTAAGGGCTATTTAGAGAATTAGGGTAGGAATAAAAAGAAGGGTAGTTTTGGAGTATTAAGAGAAGTAGGGGTTGCTTAAGCATATTATGGGTAAATCGACAAATTGGAAAGATGATAAATCATTTGGAATGGGTGATGCAAAAACCAACACTTCACAGAAGTTAAAAAATAGGGGTAATTATTGGAAGTAAGGGCTATGTTGATAATTAGGAGTAGGATTAAAAAGAAGGCCTGTTTTGAAGTATTAAGAGAAGTAGGGGCATAATAGGGGTAGATCGACAAATATTAAAGATGATGAATCGTTTGGATTGGGTGCTGCGAAAACCAACCATTCACAGAAGTAGAATGATAATTGGTTTACAAAGAAAGAACTGAATAATTCAAAAAAAAAAAACGAATAAAGGAACAAATAACGGAAAGCAATAATAAAAGTTTTGGAGGTAGTTTAAGCATAGTAGGGGTAGATCGACAAATATGAAGGATGATGAATCATTTGTATTGGGTGCTGCAAAAACCAACCTTTCCCAGTTGTTAAAAAATAGGGGTAATTGCTGGAAGTAAGTGCTATTTAGAGAATTAGCGGTAGGATTAAAAATAAGGTTTTTTTTGAAGTATTAAGCATAGTAGGGGTAAATCGACAAATATGAAGGATGATGAATCATCGGGATTGGGCGCTGCAAAAACCAACCCTTCCCAGTAGTTAAAAAATAGTGGCAATTGTTCGAAGTTAGGGCTATTTAGGGAATTAGGGGTAGGATTAAAAAGAAGGCTTTTTTGAAGTATTAAGAGAAGTAGGGGTAGTTTAAGTATAATAGATGTAGATCGACAAATATGAAGGATGATGAATCATTTGGATTAGGTGCTGCAAAAACCAACCATTCATAGTGGTTAAAAAATTGGGGTAATTATTGGAAGTAAGGGCTATTTAGAGAATTAGGGGGAGGATTAAAAAGAAGGGTTGTTTTGAAGTATTATGAGAAGTAGGGGTAGTTTAAGCATAGTAGGGTAGTTCGACAAATATGAAAGATGATGAATAATTTGGATTAATTGCTGCAAAAACCTCCCTTCAAAGTAGTTAAAAAATAGGGGTAACGTAACATCCCAGATTTTCTGTGATTTAAATTGAATATTTAATATGTTTATTTGAATAATAATGGATTATATATCGAATTAATTTTATAAAATGGAGTTCGAACAAATATAATTTAAAATATAATTAAAACAATCTCTGTTTCCGATGAAACAAGTTTTATTGGAAAATGTACGGCTAGTTATTGCTATATTTCCAGTTTGAAGCCCAACGGAGTTATTTTATCAATTGACGAAATTTAAGGGTGAACCGAGGGCTATAATTTGAATTAAAACACGTTATTTGTGCAAACGGAGTCGGTTTTAAACGAAACTGGTTTCATTGTGATCGGAACATCAAACCGTATCGTAATGTTCATTTTCGTAATTTTTGGAGTTCGAAATTGTCGGTGCGAATTTACCATACCCCGTTAAATACCGATAACCCAATAATAATAACTAAATCTACCGGGTTCTGCCTACCGAAAATATGAATTACCGTATATTTACCAAAAATCACGTTCACATCAGTAAGATACACGTTGGTAAATGCGATTTACACATATATATATGGGCAAAGCTACCCTATTCTTATTTTCATACGTGCTCCATACCTTTACATGAAACGAATTCTCGCTACAGACAGCACACGCCCATAGCTCTGACCAACATAGGGTTGAAAATATCATTATCTACATAACATGTTGGCCTAATATTTTTCAAATCCTGCTACCCTATTTTATCTGAGAACCCATGCTCTAATGAAATCAACCCAGCCTTTCTTTTCAAGATAATGAGAAAGTGGCCACCCATTCATTTCTTTAAGTCATTTTCTAATAAATACGCCATAACCTTTTAGCTAACACCATACTCTTCCATGCTAATCTACCTATTCTACGTTCGTTTAGTCTCCATCGAACTTAAATGAAAACGTGCAACACCTATTGAAAGCAAGACACCCTATATATTTTCACTTCAACATTTCAACACCTAACCTATACCGAGGAAATGACATTTCCTTCCCCTAAAGCTTGCATGCTAAGGAACTCTTCGCGTATTTATATACACCAACCTTCACCAATTCTCTTCACCCCAATTTCTCTTCGCATCTCATCCTCTTCGACAGCTCAAACCAGATCTCAAATGGTATACATATACATATATATATATATATATATAAATATATATAAACAACATTAAGTTGTCAGGTTTACAAATTAAAGGAGCGGACGTGTATAAAACCGAGGAAAGAAGACGGGACTGGGTAGATGGAGCTGAGTTGGCGGTTGCATGGAGGAAGTTGGCATCTTGAAACCATGCAGGAGAGGATGCGTAAAACATTATTTTAGGAAGTTGCGTTGTGACAGTTGTGGAGAGAACGGCGAGGCTTGCGATGATTTAGCACAGCATGGTGGTGGTGAAGACAGGGGTTTGTGGATGGGGTTTCTTGTGAACGTCACGTGGAAGGAAATTCCAGTGTGAAGGGGGCGCAAGCAAGGACTATGCATGGAGTTCATGGCATGAGGGAGGGGCACCTATAGCTTCTTATACTTATCAAACAGGAGAAGAGTTTGAGAAGAAGCTGGTGCATTTTTCTGATAGTTGAAGCATGGTGGAGAGTACACGAGTATGGCGTTGCATGGGAACGCGGAAAACAAGATGAAGTTGTTCCGGGTGTGGATGGAGAGAGAGAGAGAGGAAATTGCAGCGAAAAACGAAAGCAGTAGTGAGTTCATGAGGGAGCTGAGTGGTTGGTGACATCATATGCGAGAGGGCAGTAAGGTTTCACGAATCGGTTTGGAGAATTCATTCATGAGAAATGGGTTTAAAACAGTTGGTAGAATGAAGTATCAATGTGAAGTGCATGGTATGTATAACAGAATGGAAAGCTAACGGTGCTAACTTTGTGGAGTTTCGTATGAGATGGCGGTAAGGAATAAACGCATAGACACGAATAAATGCATAGGCAAGTGAACGGAACAAAGATGATAAGGGAAGATGGCATGGAATTCTAGAGTAGTTGTTGTGAAAAGAACGAAACGGGGAAGCAGTTTTGCTGATGGGCATTCACGAAGAACATAAGTAGGCGGGTGGACGGTAGATACTTGGGCCACGTGATACAGGGCAAAGGCATTTAAATTAAGTTTAAAGTAAACTTTTATGAAGTATAATAACTTGTTAGTATAAGCTGTTAGTATAAGTATCGTGGACTAGGCTATTATTCAGTACATAACGTATGGGGGAGAGTAAATTGGTCTGAGAAAGTATACAAGGCCTAATCCGGATTTCACTTGTTAAGTATTATCTATGCAAACTTTTTAATGTGACATGAAGATCCCTTTACCTATGTATACAACATATCTGGAAGTGAAAACATAGGTTAGTTTAACCTTTAGGTAAACCAATATAAATAGAAACTTAAGATAATTTAGGTTTTATTTATAAAATAAATAGTGAATAACGCTAATTTAAACAAGATGAATATCATATTAAAATTACAACCGTGTCATCCGTACACAGAATAAGATCAGATACGGAGCAGGAGACCCATATCAGTGGAAGAAAGATTTTAGAATGGGAACGGACGGATTTGAACGCAGCTGGAAGAGCGTTAAACGAACCGTTTGACGATGGATGAAACCAAGGTGAGTTCAACTTACTCAGTTACCCCGTTTATATTTTATAAACTGGTTTTTTATTTATTTGTGTGCGATGGTTGATATGGTTGATAATTGAACGACTGTTTGCCTGTGTACCGAATATTTTTAATATTCATTAATTAAATTAAACGGTTGTTTATTTAATCAAATTAAATCATTATTTTAACGATTAAATTTCCAACGAGGTAATTTACCTTGTTAGTTACGTTTATAATAATCAACGTATTAAACAAATCATTTGATGCTTGAATGGCCGTTATAAATTGTTTGTTGACTGTTATTAGATGAAATGATTATCGTGTTGAAATTGAAGTAACCCATTTTGTTGCAGGGAAGGACAGGTTGGAGGGATCCAACCAGATTCCTCAAATATATTGTTTACTTCTATAAACTGTTAACCAATCTGATTGATTATTGATTTTTGAATGTTGACCCCAAACCCAATACATGTCTGATATTAACCATTGAGTGATATTGACTGAGTAATTATCGGCGGATGGCTTATAAATGAATCAGTTCATAAAGATTGATTTACCGTTAGGGACATAAACAGCAGAAAAGTTATAAAGTTTGTTTTATAACTGAAAGAAGATTTGAAATCTATTTTTATAGATTATTTTTAACGAAAGTCATTAAAGAAATAAATATTTATTATTTATTATTATCAAAGTTTATTCTGTTGAATAAGCAAAGTAATAGAAGTTAACCAAATGGTTAAGGATGGAGTTAATTGTTTCAATAACAATTAATGAAGATTATTTAATTTAATTAGATTATTAATTAAATTAAATAAGATTATTTAAATGGATCATTTAAATCAATTTAAAGGGAGGATTAGATTAATTGTTTCAATAAACAATTAATTGAATTTATTTAAATAAATTAGATTGTTAATTAAACCAATTGAAATTACTTACATTAATTAGTAACTAAATGTAAAAGGTTAACGAATTAACCTTATTTTGAGTTGACTAAGTCAACTGCTTATCCAGTAATGATTATTGGACAATTATTGAAATTTTAATTATTATAACACTAAAGGGAAGATTAACTATTGAAATAATAGTTAATCAATTGGTTTATAAAATAATTAGGATTCATTATTATTTAATAATAATGAAAGTGATAATTCTTGAAGTTAAGTGCCTCAACTAGAAGTTATGAAGTCGTATAACCTTATGTGAAGTCTAACTTGAATGGTAAGCGAATAAATATTTAATGCGAACCCATAGTAAGGATTATATTGGTTGGATTTTTATAAATCCAAATTTAGTAATTAAAAAGGGTAGATTATATAAATAAATTAATTAAAATAAGTTCAAATGAAATTTGTAATCTGAATTAGGAAGAAGGAATTTTTAAAAGGAGATAAATGGAGTTAAACCAATGTTTTAAAATCGTATGGTAAGTAGAAGCGTTAGTATATTTGAAGCAATATTCGTTGATAAACTCCTATCCATTCTGAAGATAATAATATTGCCGTCTCAAGGTCTGAGAGGTAAATAGAACACCCCAACTTGTAATGATTTCATGATTATCCAAAGATGATATCAGTTTAGAGACGATGGTGGTTAAGGAAATTTAAAGAATATTTCCATGAAGGATATATAAAATATAATTCAAAGAATTATAAGTTGGATAATTTGATTTGGAAATAAGAAATGTGAAAGGGCGATAATCCAAATGTTTGGAGATTTAGAACATAATTAACAGCTGTTTAATTAAAGGGGCCAAGTGACGTTGTATACTGAACTAATGAATCCATTTTATTTTCTATGGATGATGATTGTTTATTTCGATAGTTAAAACACAGACTATCAAAATCTGACCAAGTCGATTGTTGGTACGGAAAGACCGGGATCGAAATTATATTCGAAAACCATTCGGACTAGCAAATACGTAAACGTTGAAATATTAGAAGATGATCGAGATGGAGCATTGAAGACCGTGGATCTTCATAAGCGAAAGGATTGCTGTTGAATTTCTCTGGCTGCCTACCAGAGGTTTTTAAACTATGGTTCGGTCGTGGTTGAGATTTATCGGATTACAAGGACTTCTCGCTACTAATCCATAGGGTAATTCAAGGATGCGGTAAGAGGGTACCTTTGGTTCATCCTGTTCCTGGATGACTTGTATGGACGAGTGTCTGACAGAGTATTTCTAGATGGTCGCGTACATTGATTTCTTCAAACGTGCCCAGTGTATTTTTGAGGTCATCAATTAGTGATTTGACGAATCTGACGATGTGACATTCAAAGTGAATAATGGCCAGATGTTCAAAGATAACGTAGCCTCAAGCCTCATCAACCGGGAAAGACAGAAATCGGGCAAGGCAACATGGCTAGGTGGGTCATACCCAAGCAGGGTGCATTATCACCATCTAGAGAAATTCCTTTATACTTCTTAATCTATATTTCAATGCTGCAGCTTTCGGAACACGGTGGTTTGAGCCCAACCGTTGGTGGTAATATATTCGATACAATCAAGTTAAATGAGTGGTCGTTCATGTGAGGCCGGGTTGCAAGATGTTCTTGTTGAACCCTGGGTGTATCCTCTCTAGAGTACATTATTCGAAAGGTGATCCCATACCTTGTCTAGTTGGAATCCAATCTCCAATAAGCGCCCGCGGTTTTTGATTATAGACTATATATATGTAGAGCGTGAGATGCAAGCGTTCTACTACTTGGTTATTTATTTGAGAGACATTATTATAATATCACCGAATTTGACATCAAAACTATTAGGGTTATAGTAAGGTAAAAACCATCCGTGTTTATGTGTGCACTGGTCTTACTACTATCCTTTTCTTTCAAAAGGATTTTGGACTTTTAATCAGTATGGATGTTTAGTTAAACTTAGTGAGCTTTTCTCACACTGGTTCTCCAGACTGATCTGTGGCGTTTGTAATGTCTCGGGTCAGCCCGAGTGCAGGTTCAGGTTATCGAGTGCCATGAAGTTCAGAGACGAACTGAAGGAGTTCAGATGTATGATACTATCAAGTATTTATTCCGCTGTGTGATGTATTTGAAGACAGATTATTATAACTGTGCAGATGGTCTGCTATACTCTGATGGATGTAAGTATTTATACTAAGTTATTTATAAAAGTTATTTCTGTATTATATTTGCAGATGGTCTACTATACTCTGATGGATGTAAGTATTTATACTAAGTTATTTATAAAAGTTATTTATATATTATATTTTGTTCCGCTGCGATCTGAGACTCTGTGTGATGATGATTCTTCTTCTTGTTCTTCTATTCTAATAGTTCTACCTTATCTTTCTCACCCTCTAATTTCTTCTATTAATGATCTGTATTTTTGTGCACTTTGAGTTGAATGTGCAGAATATTAGTCAGCTCAAATTGGTACGGATTTACGGGTCGTTACAGGTAATTGTTGGAAGTAATGGCCATTTGGAGAATTAGGGGTAGGATTAAAAAGTAGTGATGTTTTGAAGTACTGAGAGAAGTAGGGGTAGTTTAAGCATCGTAAGGGTAGATCTACAAACATGAAAGATGATGAATCGTTTGGACTGTGCGCTGCTAAAACCAGCCCTTCACAGTAGTTAAAAAATAGGGGTAATTATAGGAAGTTAGGGCCATTTAGAGAACTAGGGGTAGGATTAAAAAGAAGGTTTATTGAATATTAAGAGAAGTAGGGGTAGTTTAAGCATAATAGGGGTTGTTCACCAAATACGAATGATGATGAAACATTTGGATTGGGTGCTAAAAATAACCAACCCTTCACAGTAGTTAAAAAATAGGGGTAATTGTTGGAAGTAAGGGGTATTTAGTGAATTAGGGGTATGATTAAAAAGAAGGGTTGTTTTGAAGTATTAAGAGAAGTAGGGGTAGTTTAAGCACAGTAGGGGTAGATCCACAAATATGAAGGATAATGAATCATTTGGATTGGATGCTGGAAAAACCAACCCTTCACATTAGTTAAAAAATTAGGTTAACCGTTGGAAGTAAGGGCTATTTAGAGAATTGGGGGTATGATAAAAAAGAATGGCTGTTTTGAAGTATTAGGAGAAGTAGGGGTATTTTAAGCGTACTAAGGGTAGATCGACAAATATGAAAGATGATGAATCATTTGGATTAGGTGCTGCAAAAACCAGCCCTTCACAGTAGTTAAAAAATAGGGGTAATTGCTGGAAATAAGGGCTATTTAGAGAATTAGGGATAGGATTAAAAAGAAGAGATATTCTGAAGTATTAAGAGTAGGGGTAGTTTAAGCATAGTATGTGTAGATCGACAAATATGAATGATGATGAATCGTTTGGATTAGGTGCTGCAAAAACCAAACCTTCACAGTAGTTAAAAAATAGTGGTAATATTTGGATGTAAGGGCTATTTAGAGAAATAGGGGAATGATTAAAAAGAAGGGCTTTTTTGAAATATTAAGAGAAGTAGTCGTAGTTTAAGCATAGTAGGTGTAGATCGACAAATATGAAAGATGATGAATTGTTGGGATTGGGTGCTGCAAAAACCAACCCTTAATAGTAGTTAAAAGACAGGGGTAATTGTTGGAAGTAAGGGATATTTAGATAATTAGGGGCAGGAATAAAAATAAGGGTTGTTTTGGAGTACTAAGAGAAGTAGGGGTAGCTTAAGCATAGTATGGGTAGATCGACAAATATGAAAGATGACAAATCATTTGGATTGGATAATGCAAAAGCCAACCCTTCACTGAAGTTAAAAAATAGGGGTAATTATTGGAAGTAAGGGCTATGTAGATAATTAGGGGTAGGATTAAAAAGAAGGCCTGTTTTGAAGTATTAAGAGAAGTAGGGGCACAGTAGGGGTAGATCCACAAATATTAAAGATGATGAATCGTTTGGATTGGGTGTTGCAAAAACCAACCATTCCCAGAAGTAGAATGATAATTGGTTTACAAAGAAAGAAATGAATAATTCAAAAAAATAATGAATTAAGGAATAAATAAAGAAAAACAATAATAAAAGTAGGGGAGGTATTTTAAGCATAGTAGGGTAGATCTACAAATACGAAGGATGATGAATCATTTTGATTGGGGGCTGCAAAAACCAACCCTTCGGAGTAGTTAAAAATAGGGGTAATTGTTGGAAGTATGTGCTATTTAGAGAATTAGGCGTAGGATTAAAAATAAGGGCTTTTTTGAAGTATAAAGAGAAGTAGGGGTATTTTAAGCAAAGTAGGGGTAGATCGACAAATATGAAGGATGATGAATCATGGTGATTGGGCACTGCAAAAACCAACCCTTCGCAGTAGTTAAAAAATAGTGGTAATTGTTGGAAGTAAGGGCTATTTAGAGAGCTAGCAGTAGGATTAAAAAGAAGGCTTTTTTGAAGTACTAAGAGAAGTAGGGGTAGTTTAAGGATAGTAGGGGTGGATCGACAAATATGAAGGATGATAAATCATTTGGATTAGGTGATGCAAAAACCAACCATTCATAGTGGTTAAAAAATAGGGGTAATTGTTGGAAGTAAGGGCTATTTAGAGAATTAGGGGGAGGATTAAAATGAAGGTTTGTTCTGAAGTATTATGAGAAGTAGGGGTAGTTTAATCATAGTAGGGGTTGTTCGACAAATATGAAAGATGATGAATCATTTGGATATGGTGCTGCAAAAACAACCCCTTCAAAGTAGTTAAAAAATAGGGGTAATTGTTGTAAGTAATGGCCATTTGGAGAATTAGGGGTAGGATAAAAACTTAGTGATGTTTTGAAGTACTAAGAGAAGTAGGTGTAGTTTAAGCATAGTAAGGGTAGATGTACAAATATGAAAGATGATGAATCGTTTGGATTGGGCGCTGCTAAAACCAACCCTTCACAGTTGCTAAAAAATAGGGGTAATTGTAGGAAGTAAGGGCTATTTAGAGAACTAGGGGTAGGATTAAAAAGAAGGGTTGTTTTTAAGTATTAAGAGAAGTAGGGTAGTTTAAGCATAGTAGGGGTAGTTCGACAAATATGAATGATGATGAATCATTTGGATTGGGTGCTAAAAAAACCAACCCTTCACAGTAGTTAAAAAATAGGGGTAATTGTTGGAAGTAAGGGCTATATAGAGAATTAGGGGTAGGATTAAAAAGAAGGGTAGTTTTGAAGCATTAAGAGAAGTAGTGGTAGTTTAAACATAGTATAGGTAGATCCACAAATATGAAGGATGATGAACCATTTAGATTGGATACTGGAAAAACCAACCCTTCACAGTAGTTAAAAAATAAGGGTAACTATTGGAAGTAAGGGCTATTTAGAGAATTATGGGTAGGATTAAAAAGAACGGTTGTTTCGAAGTATTAGGAGAAGTAGGGGTAGTTTAAGCAAAGTAGGGGTAGATCGACAAATATGAAAGATGATGAATCATTTGGATTGGATGTTGTAAAAACCAAACCTTCACAGTAGTAAAAAAATAGGTGTAATTGTTGGAAGTAAGGGCTATTTAGAGAATTAGGGGTAGAATTAAAAAGAAGGGCAGTTTTGAAGTATTAAGAGAAGTAGGGGTAGTTTAGGCATAGTAATGGTAGATCGACAAATATGAAAGATGATGAATCATTTGGATTGGGTGCAGCAAAAACCAGGCCTTCACAGTAGTTAAAAAATTGGGGTAATTACTGGAAGTAAGGGCTATTTAGAGAATTAGGGGTAGGATTAAACAGAAGGGATGTTTTGAGGTATTAAGAGAAGTAGGGGTAGTTTAAGCATAGTATGGTTAGATCGACAAGTATGAAAGATGATGAATCGTTTGGATTGGGTGCTGCAAAAACGAAACCTTCACAGTTGTTAAAAAATAAGGGTAAAAATTGGGTAAGGGCTATTTAGAGAAATAGGGGTAGGATTAAAAAAAGGTTTTATTTTGAAATATTAAGAGAAGTAGGGGTAGTTTAAGCATAGTAGGGGTAGATCGACAAATATGAAAGATGATGAATCGTTGGGATTGGGTGCTGCAAAAACCAACCCTTAACAGTAGTTAAAAGATAGGGGTAATTGTTGGAAGTAAGTGATATTTAGAGAATTAGGGGTAAGAATAAAAAGAAGGGTTGTTTTGGAGTACTATGAGAAGTAAGGTTGGCTTAAGCATAGCATGGGTAGATCGAAAAATATGAAAGATGACAAATCATTTGGATTGGGTGATGCAAAAACCAACCCTTCACCAAAGTTAAAAAATAGGGGTAATTATTGGAAGTAAGGGCTATGTAGATAATTAGGGGTAGGATTAAAAAGAAGGCCTGTTTTGAAGTATTAAGAGAAGTAGGGGAACAGTAGGGGTAGATCCACAATATTAAAGATGATGAATCGTTTGGATTGGGTGTTGCAAAAACCAACCATTCACAGAAGTAGAATGATAATTGGTTTACAAAGAAAAAAATGAATAATTAAAAAAAAAACGAATAAAGGAATAAATAAAGGAAAACAATAATAAAAGCCGGGGAGGTATTTTAAGCATAGTAGGGTAGATCGACAAATACAAAGGATTATGAATCATTTGGATTGGGGGCTGCAAAAACCAACCTTCCCAGTAGTTAAAAAATAGGGGTAATTGTTGGAAGTAAGTGCTATTTAGAGAATTAGGGGTTGATTAAAAATAAGGGCTTTTTTGAAGTATTAAGGGAAGTCGGGTTAGTTTAAGCAAAGTAGGGGTAGATCGACAAATATGAAGGATGATGAATCATTGGGATTGGGCACTACAAAAACCAACCCTTCGCAGTAGTTAAAAAATTGTGGTAATTGTTGGAAGTAAGGGCTATTTAGAGAATTAGCGGTGGGATTAAAAAGAAGGCTTTTTGAAGTATTAACAGAAGTAAGGGTAGTTTAAGGATAGTAGGGGTATATCGACAAATATGAAGGATGATGAATCGTTTGGATTAGGTGATGCAAAAGCCAACCATTCATAGTGGTTAAAAAATAGGGGTAATTTTTGGAAGCAAGGGCTATTTAGAGAATTAGGGGGAGGATTAAAAAGAAGGTTTGTTTTGAAGTATTATGAGAAGTAGGGGTAGTTTAAGCATGGTAGGTGTAGTTCGACAAATATGAAAGATGATGAATCATTTGGATTGGGTGCTGCAAAAACCAACCCTTCAAAGTAGTTAAAAAATAGGGGTAATTGTTGGAAGTAATGGCCATTTGGAGAATTTGGGGTAGGATTAAAAAGTAGTGATGTTTTGAAGTACTGAGAGAAGTAGGGGTAGTTTAAGCATAGTAAGGGTAGATCTACAAACATGAAAGATGATGAATCGTTTGGACTGTGCGCTGCTAAAACCAACTCTTCACAGTAGTTAAAAAATAGGGGTAATTATAGGAATTTAGGGCCATTTAGAGAACTAGGGGCAGGATTAAAAAGAAGGATTGTTTTGAAGTATTAAGAGAAGTAGGGGTAGTTAAACCATAGTAGGGATAATTCTACAAACATGAATGATGATGAATCATTTGGATTGGGTGCTAAAAAACCCAACCCTTCATAGTAGTTAACAAATAGGGGTAATTGTTGGAAGTAAGGGCTATTTAGAGAATTAGGAGTAGGATTAAAAAGAAGGGTAGTTTTGAAGTATTAAGAGAAGTAGGGGTAGTTTAAGCATAGTAGGGGTAGATCCACAAATATGAAGGATGATGAATCATTTAGTTTGGATACTGGAAAAACCAACCCTTCAAAGTAGTTAAAAAATAAGGGTAATTGTTGGAAGTAAGGGCTATTTAGAGAATTATGGGTATGATTAAAAAGAATGGCTGTTTTTAAGTATTAGGAGAAGTAGGGGTAGTTTAAGCAAAGTAGAGGTAGATCGACAAATATGAAAGATGATGAATCATTTGGATTGGGTGATGCAAAAACCAACCCTTCATCGTAGTTAAAAACAGGTGTAATTGTTGGAAGTAAGCGCCATTTAGAGAATTAGGGGTAGGATTTAAAAGAAGGGTTGTTTTGAAGTATTAAGAGAAGTAGGGGTAGTTTAGGCATAGTAGGGGTTGGTCGACATATATGAGAGATGATGAATCATTTGGATTGGGTGCTGCAAAAACCAGCCCTTCTGTAGTTAAAAAGTAGGGGTAATTGCTGGAAGTAAGGGATATTTAGAGAATTAGGGGTTGGATTAAAAAGAAGGGATGTTTTGAAGTATTAAGAGAAGTAGGGGTAGTTTAAGCGTAGTATGATTAGATCGAAAAATATGAAAGACGATGAATTGTTTGGATTGGGTGCTGCAAAAACCAAACCTTCACAATAGTCAAAAAATAGGGGTAACATTTGGATGTAAGGGCTATTTAGAGAAATAGGGGTTGGATTAAAAAGAACGGCTTTTTTGAAATATTAAGAGAAGTAGGGGTAGTTTAAGCATAGTAGGCGTAGATCGACAAATATGAAAGATGATGAATCGTTGGGATTGGGTGCTGCAAAAACCAACCCTTAACTGTAGTTCAAAGATAGGGGTAATTGTTGGAAGTAAGGGCTATTTAGAGAATTAGGGGTAGGAATAAAAAGAAGGTTTTTTTTGGAGTACTTAGAGATGTCGGGGTAGCTTTTATTCTATTACTTATACTGGAAAACAGAAACCAGACAATTTATTCGGCAACACGTGTCCTTTTATGAACTATATCATCGTGCTTAACCGCTGGATACGATTTATTTTATTCCATCATATCCCCTTTTCCTCATTTACTCTATCTTCCACTTTCAAAACCGCAGATCAATAAAGCCTAAAACAATCCCCCTCTTTCTCTACTTCTGTATGGGTTGACTATTCCGGTCTCATCACTCTCTGCGCTCGTGGTTTGCAGCCATTGGTCCAAACATAGATTAGGGAAATTCGAAAGATAAGGTTTGTTAGGGTTAGTAATTTTGTAAATTTGCGATTAAAAGAGTGAATTCTATGCTGATTTGTTGATTTAGTCTACACGATGTGCAGTACAATGTAATTTCTTGACCTACTACTGTTCCTTTCGTACGTCATTGTTGCATTATTTTAAATTAAAATTGTGCTCAATCGGATGTGGTATTTGTTAACGATTGTTTAGGTTGATAGGCTTATGTACATTGTACCGATAAATTTCGATCTCCAGTTAAGTGGCTTCACATATCAAGTATTTAAAAATTCCTAATTTCAGCAAACTTATTTAGTTCAGTTTGTCACAATATTAATGGCGTCAGATCCACTTCATGCATTTTATTATCCCCTTCTTTTATTATTTATTTTAAGTTTACATAATTGGAATTTATTCTAAGATGATACTACTGTGGAACAGATCATTTTTTGCAATTCATGTTGTTCATTCAAATGCATTATTTAAAGAATTAATTATTCTAAATAACATTTCTTCTGTTGTAATAACATAACCAACCAATCAAATAATGACATAATTTTATATCACTAAGAAATGACCTTTGTAATTATAAAATATATTGACATATCTTCTATGACGACATTTTAACCTAAAGTAACAATGATTTATTCCTATAAGCATAGAAAACCGATGTTTTTAACTTAAAATAATCATACCTAAATAAATATAAATCTGATATCTATACAAATCTGCGGAGTTCAATTGAATTTTACAAATATTTTAGTTTGAAGAGTTACGTCATGCTCTTTTATTTTTTATCTTTCTTATGTATTTTTAATGTGTAAAAATTTATGTATTTAACTGCAAATGTTCTTGGCTTTGATTTTGTTTTTTTAAACGGTTTGGTTTTATTTGTCCCCTTTTATGTATGTTTTTATCATGTGCATAATATCCACAATTTCAAAAATTATTCTTTTATTTATTTCTATATTTGTTTTTGTTAAGATATAATACAGGTTTTACATTCTAGAGGAAAGTCCTCACTATCATTTTGTAATGCTTTTGTTTCAAAATGACAATTTATACTAATTTTCTCACTTTGTATAGTCTGCCCTTCCATCCTTATGTTTTACACACTGTCTTAAAAAGGT
This sequence comes from Allium sativum, assembly GCA_030737875.1. Taxonomy (NCBI): domain Eukaryota; kingdom Viridiplantae; phylum Streptophyta; class Magnoliopsida; order Asparagales; family Amaryllidaceae; genus Allium; species Allium sativum. The sequence continues at coordinate 11,308,728 of CM060912.1, forward strand.
ACGTACATTATGTACTTTTATTGCTGAAAATGCGTAATTTCTTCACTATCATGGTAGTTTGTTGTATTTTATATGTCATTTTAAAAAAATAATGGGGCATCTTACTCTAAGTTTTGCATTTTTTGGACAAATTTATCAAAATTTTGATTTTCATCTCTACAATGCATTAATATTATTTATACTTTTTGCTTTTGTATATTTTGATTATGCTTGTTTTTGTAGTTTTCTATATTGCAAATGTACATTTCATACATGAATTTTTGTTGTCAATTTTAACAATTTAGGGTGTCGAGAACAAGCCCTTGCCATGAAATACAATTATCGTCCATGCTTTTGGTTCATTGAAATAGAGACTTGGTCTTGAAAGCTTTTGTGGTATTCTCTATTTTATATTTGATCTTTTCACTCTAGGATGTGTTCAAAATCATCTTTAAAATAGTTAAAGATCACATCATATTGACAGCTAAGGTTAGAAATACGCGAAGCTAACAACATAAAATTCCCGCTCCGTGCTCCACCTTTCACCGTACACGTGTATATATATATATATATATATATGTATATATGTATGTATGTATGTATATGTGTGTGTGTGTTACTTACATATACACAATAGAAAATATACATTCTTCTATTATGTTCATTGTTTTAATTTTCAAAATTATGTTGTAAATGACTTTGAACATCAATTCAGTTCCCGACTAAAAATGCAAATAATATTCAATGCTCCTGAAGTATTTAATCATGACATGGCTTATTACACCATATCATGCTCAAATTGTATGATTACCAAGAAAATAATTTTGCATTCAAAATGTTTTTTTTTTAAAGTTGTTTCAAGTTGATTTTTGAACTGGTTCTATAAAATTTGTGTCTCTAAGAGCAACATATAATTATTGATGAGTAACATGTTACATTTACTTAGCTCCATTAGATTACCCTTTTTTTAGAACCAATTTTTTGTTATGCCACAGTATAAGAAGGAAAAGGAGTGCAAAATGTATACATTACGAAGTACTTAATTAAACAATTATCATGATTTAGCACACGTATATTTCAGATTAATGGCGACAATAAATATTTATCTAAATACCTATATAAGAAGTGAAATAATAGTTGTCATATTCTTAGTTTATATCTACTATACATAACTTATACTGGAAAACAGAAAGCACACTTTTGATGTGTTGACACATGACATGTTCTCTAAATACCGAATTCCCGAAGGCATATCCATTCATTCGTAACCACCGACATTCATTTTACTTCGCCCCATCACATTTACCCTCTTTTCTAATTTTTCCTTTTACTTCCCTAATTTCAGAATTGGAAATCATGCTACAACCTCTTTCTTCCTATCTTTGCATATTGACTATTGTACTCATGGCTGTCTACGCTACTGTCTCCCCCCGTTGGTTCAAGCCTAGATTTTGCCGATTCAGAAACTAGGTTTTTCGAAGGTCGGCACTTTTGTTAATTTAATATTAAAATCTGAGTTTGTTAATTGATCTGAGGGCATAGTGGATAGGGTATATTTAATTTATATTCAAACATGTTGATTCTTTACTGACCTTACCTCTGTTGTTCTTGCCCTGATAGGTCATGTCCCTTTTTTCTTTCCAAATTTATTATTGTCCATAACTCGGAAGAGGAAGTTGATAGGGTTAATTTACAATTCGTCATCCAATGTCAAAAAATTTACATTTCAAAATACATCCCTATCAATATGTAATGCACATATTTTAGATACAAGTTATTAGTTGGTTAGCATTATCTGTTCGATTTCCAATTATCTTTCTAATTTCCTGTCCAATTTCTAATTGATCCTTTTGTGTTGATTGGTTTTACAAATTATTTTCTAGGCTTCTATTGCTTTAATAACTAATTTAGTTATTTAACAACAGAATGAATGGTAACAATAAAAGGAGAAAATCCCCTGCAGCTAAAACTGCTAATATGCCAGATGGCGTTTATTTTCTCTTAGTGGCTTCATGTATTAAGCAGTTTACTCAAATACTTTAATTCACAAAAATAAAACAATACTTATGATATTTGTGTAGATTATATTTTCAAATACCGACCAAAGAAACATTTCTGATCCAAACAAATAAACATTTTACAAAGAGTAATTTTGTTGTCTTGGCTTGCAGTTTACTTCTTTAATGTGTACCAAAGTAGAGGTACCATGATGTCTTTTAGTTATGCTTTTTGTCGTTTCTTTTATTTGTTTTCCCTTCTTTTCTACATATGTAAGAATAGTGGAAACAACATATTCCGTTTGTGTTAATTTATTTATTTGGTTCTATTTCGTAGCAGATGTTGATTTATTTTATCATTATATATTTGTTAGGTTGTACGCATCATCACTATTATTCTGAGTTTAGTGACAAGGGATGTTATATAAACTGCTAATTTCTACAGTTCAAATTGATTTGGAAACTTATACTTACATTTTTATATTGCATTTGTGGTATATTTTGTGATGAAGATGACAATTTTATGGTACAGTCTTATGACTATATTTTTGCTTCACTAGAGGTGGCTAACACAAGGTTTTCTGTTCATTTTCATCACCACTATTAATAATGAAACTTAATATATCTTCATCTCGAACATTTTTAAGCACTCTACATAACTATATATTAACTTCATATTTTGTACAGTGCAAAATTTGATTTTATTGCGTGTACTAATAATGTATGTGGAAGCAAATTACATATGTATGCATTTTGTTTACTTTCCATCAATAAAAGGTACATGATGAATGCAATATCCGAATCTGTTCATTATTAATTGACTGAGTCTATACATAGTTGCATGGTTTATCACTTCTTTAGGTTATGTTTCATATGCATTTTGAAAGATATATATTACATTCAACACAATACTTAGAACTTATTTCCAATGGTATACAGAATCTATTTGTTATCAAATAAGTACATCAGTGCAAACCTGGATCACCTGTCGTTGCTCCAGTTTAGAGATCGTATACATTTTGAAAGGTATATATATATATATATATATATATATATATATATATTACATATGCTATTTTTATATGAACCATCCACCACAATATCTTAAATTTTTTTCTAGTAGCCTTGCGCTAAACCTTTTCAATCTTTATTTTGTCTCTAGGCGTAAATTGTTGTTAGCTCAAATTTTTGTTGCTCTTTTGTGTATTTTAATTGCATGTTCAAGCAATAAATGATCACACATATGTAGTTTACCTCGTGACATATTTTAGTAATTTAATACCGTCAGATTTGAAAATTACACCAAAGATTTTCAAATTTATATTTATAATTGCATTCAATCTTAATTATAAAAATAGGCCCATGATGGCCTAATCTATGCATATATCATAATTGGTTGTTATTCAATACTTAAAATTGGTTTTTCATGATTTCCTAAACTTCTTTAGAAAGGCCAATAACATTGATAATTGTTTCTTCCAATTTTTTAACATTGAATATTGATAATTTGCCTATGAAGCTTGATTTTCAAGTGATTCTATAATATATTTCATATTTTTCTTCTGCATATTGTGTCTAAAATAAAAGTTGTATGATGGCATTAACTATTCAAATTTGTACCGCATCCTTGCCACGTAAATGGTTGTTTTAGATTTTGTTAGCAAATATAGCAATTTCTTTATGCCGATTGTTGCAAACTAAGATATAATGCGTTATATAGAGAGAAGAGGCATGCTAACACAAGTATACAATGAATATGTTTAATAATGAATTTCTGTTGACAGTCTCATTCATGGTAACTCATTATATTTTATTCATATTTTCCTGCACGGTTGTTTTAGTTTGTTCCAACATTTTTTGTGATATGATTTTATAAATAGTTACAGTATTTCATGGCCAAGAGTTGAAATATGTTGCACATTTGCGTTAGTATTGATCTCATTATTAACCGTCTCTTCATCTACTACTGCTTGTTCTTCCTCACCTACGTGTTCCACATTTGCAGCAGCAAGATTCTCAAACGGATTGGAGCTTCCATTTCCTATCTCCACATCTCGACTCACATTAACCATGCTATTACTCATGGTTTTCATTCTCCAATTTTTTTTTCTATTATTAACTGTTTTCCAATTGTTTTGAAAAGAGATCTCCTGTGTTTTTTTATGTTATTCCCATTGTGATCATTGACTTGATGTTGCTTGCTAGTATTAATTTGAACATCTTTTGCAACCTTCTTGTTATTATGTAACTCACATGAGGATGTTTCATGACCAAATTCTTTGCACAAGGTACAAATCAATGGCTTCCAGTCGTAAGAGAGTTTAACAGGGGGACAATTCTCTCCTAAGGCTGATATTGGAAAAGAATCAGGCAGTACACACTCAGGGGAGACTTCCACTAACGCCTTAGCATATCTAAATCTGTTCATTCTCTATGTGCTACTATCAAAGCAGATTAATTTTCCTATATGACACACTAACCAGTTTATACCAATTAGAGTCCATAGAATAGTGGGAATTCGATAGAAGTGAATCCATACAGGAACTTTCCTGATTTGCGACTGAACATTACCGATCATTGGATCCCATTTAGTCAGAATAAACATTCTTCCTCTAATAAAAATCGGATCAGCATTTAAGATCCGATCCTTTTCATCATCATTAAAAAATTTGAAATAGTAAAATCTACGATCAAATTTGATGTCAACATCCCCTTTTAATTTCCAATACTTCTTCAGAAAATTGGTTACAGCAAGATAATTCAGTGTACCATCTAGAAAAAAACCTACTAAATAACAACTCCAATAATCCATACCTGTTTTTCTGACCAAATCAGGCAACGATTTTGGGGGGGCGTCCCTGGGAATATCAAAGTGGATAGGCTCATAAACGCCAGCGTTTCTTGGAAGGGAATTAAAGAGAGAAGCATAGTCGCACTTAGTTGATGGATTCGATGATGATGATGGGATCTGAGTTGGTTGCGATTGCTGATTTGCTTGGCGCCTATCAGAAGATACAGCACCAAAATTGACGAGCGAAGGGTTCGCATTAGAAAGATTTGCATCGGAGGGGGGTGGATCGGATGGAGAGGGAGGAGGAGTGCGAGATGGAAGAGGAGGGAAGGAATCAGATGCAAGGTTAGGAGAAGAGGAATTGAAGTTTATTTGCGCAGCCGCCATGACTAATGTTCATGATAGGGTTTCCGATTCGAAAATATCTAAGATTTGAAAATATTGGAGGTAATGCTGAAGCTGCAACTAGCTTTGTAGCATTAATCAGTACCATGGAAGAGGCTGCAGCTCAAAATATAGAACAAATTAATCAAGTTGAAGGCAAGGAGGATCTATTAGGTAATCTCTTTGATGAAAATTCTGTTAATGCTGATAAATCGCCAAAAGGAAATTCAGGCATGAGCAATACTTCTCCAACATGAGGTACCACTGGTTTAAATCCAGTCCCTTCTAAATCCTCTCTGATCGCCGCGAAATCAGCTCCTCTAGCTTCTTCGTCCCCATATGGACACTTGAAACCTCCATCAAACTTTCAACTACCTCCTTCTAATGTAACAGGCGCAGGTTTGACATTTCCCATTGTTAACAACGCCCTCCTTTCAACTGCGGTGCCTACTTCCTCTCTTCATTCTTTTAATTCCAAGAACAAAAAACTAAAAGGAAAGTTTTGGGCAGATGATGATCTCGATGATGGTAATGATTATGGTCCGGAGGATGTGATACCAGTCAGTAGTAAGCTGAAAACAACCAGAAGGCATACGCGGAACAATCCGATGTATGACCCATCTCTTAGATGTTGTGATTTGATTTCATGTTATGTTGTTCACCAACATTCAGACCTAAAGATAGCAAACTTTCATGGAATGCATTATAAATTGGAAGATGTTTCGAGGTCGTCTAATTGGATACATCATGCTTCAATGAGATATGCAGCAAGTTACCGTGACATTAGCAATGTTTTGAGTCTTTTCATTTTGTAAGCTTTGCATATGTTTGTATATGCTTGATAGCTTAAATTTGTAAATATTTAGTTGATTAATAAAATTAGCGCTTAACTTTCAAAAAAAAAAGAGTTGAAATATGTTACTATATTTATTCATATTTAAGCAAAATCAAACCAACTTAGGTGTTTGGCTCTTTACCATAGTTTCGAGAATAAATATAGTTCCATTTCCCCATTGACCGGTTATAAGCAATCCTAAAATTCTACAATATAGTTTCTCATACCATTCGTTACTGAGTTGCAGGAATTATGCTAAGCATGAGTTATGTATAAGAGTTAAGATTGTTCACTATATATCGACTGAAGCGTAACAGTACACAATTTGTTAGTAACAAATAAACATTTATATATAATAAAATAAGTTGTGAATATTTTTAAACTTTATACTAAATGATTTCGGAGTTGCATACAGTAAATTAGTTACATATAAAAGCTAAAACAAAATTGCTGCTTTGGCATAAATAGCTTTACTCAATTTTTGCGGCTCAAATTCAAACAGTAAGATTAGTTTTGCCCTCTTGATTTCTACCAGACAAAATCTGATTTGCATAAGTTGACTTAAGATTTTGGTTACTGTGGCATCATCCTTGCAAAACTAATGTATAGGGTACATGAAAATACGCATTATTTTTATAATTAATGTTATCGGATATAATTATGTTGTAATTTTATTGGATGATATCAACTGCATATTATTTTTTATTTATGTCATTAGTTTCAAATTATGAGCCATTAATCTTGCTAAAATCCTTGGAAGAAATTTTTTCTTGGAGTTTTTTGCTTACTCTGGCAGAAATGATAACTTAGCCTTTGATGTTATGGATCTATTTGTTCAACCATGTCAGAGTATTGGTGGTTATGAGGTTGGAGTAGTAATTTTATTGGATGGTATTACTTGCGTAGTTATGACCCATTATTCTTGGTGGAAATCCATCAAAAAACGTATTTAAAAAGTAAATATATTTGATGACCTATGAGCCATTAAGCCCAAAAATTCCGTCGAAACAATTTTCTAAAAGCGAATGTACTGGATAACCAGTAGATGAAGTTTGGTCACCATCAAATAGCAAATTTATTAACTAAACAATAGTATTGGAATTATGTATAATTTCATCTAATTGCACTTGGTGTATACTTTGATGTCACTCAATAAAGTTAATGGTGCGAAGACGTTGAAAATCGGGGTATTCACAATCCGTGGGGTTTACTAGGACCGACAAGCAATGTCTTGAGTGAAGTCTTAGGTTCCACACGTTACTCAAAAAAAAAAGTTAAATTTAATTGTATCTCCAATAATAAAACCATAATTCCATTTCTTCTTAAAAGAAGAAATATTCCTTTCCTGTTTGTGTAACTAATATTATATGTTCATGCTTGATAATATGCTCAACTAATTTACGACATTTTTCTTTGATGGAAATCTAAAGAAAAAATAAAATCACATGTTACCTTTCTGATAACAAAATATAATTAGAAGTTATGATATTTTGGCACTCTTTTTTTTATATTATGTTTCACTATATTGCACTTTTTTTATCGTATGAGAGAGTTAAACACATGTACTAGAATATTAGATATTTAAAAATGGTAATACTATTTCTCACATAATGTTGTTGTTCGCGTATATGTAATCTATGAAGTTCTAAAAGTACTTATGTAAATTTTACGTAAGTATATCTTCCATTATGCCTTTTAATAAAAGGTATGTCTGTCGTGTAAATCAGTGACGTGTTTATTGAAAACTAAAATATGAATTCTCCACTCAACATGAATGTTATTTCTATTTCCAAACATGTATATTTGGTCAGTTTCCATACATTCTTGCTGAATTATGTGTTTTATATTCTTATTTCATTTGTAGAGACACTTAAGTTCTAATTATGTCATTGCATAATATTTAATTCTGATAATGCAAATTTTATTCTCTATTAAAAATGATGGGATTGAATTTTGTATTTTGGTTTTCTATAAAATTTTGGCTAGATCTGTTCGATGCAGATTGCTTCTGGTTTGCCCAATAATAGCTTGGTATATTTGCATACTAGCATTATGAAGGTAAGACTTTTTACACTCCAAGTCTCTTACTCATTAGTGATATGTTAATCATTTCAATCTATGTCAATAATTTTAATTCAAATATATGATATATGTTTAGGTTGGTACTACATTTGAATATTAGGAGCTCATAAGTACATATACTTTTCTACGTATGTGTATGTGTCTATGCATGTACTGATTATCTATATATAATAAGTTTTGTTTTGTCAGGCATTTATAATTTTCTCACGTTCATGAGAATACATATTAAAAATTCCTATTTACTCGAAACAAAATTGGTTTATTTCTAATTTCTGCCTTTACTAGAGATTTAATACTGTTCTGATGTGAATTTATGGTAGAAATCATACTTTCTCCATTTTGTAGTTGAACTACGATCCTCATTCAAACATAATCAATCATATATGCAAATAAAACTCTAATAACCTATTTTACTTAAAAATACATTGTCTATTTTGAGTGTATTAGAAAATACGAGCTTATTCAATTATATCCATTGTCTATTCAATCATATATGCAAATAAAACTCTCACAGCCTATTTCACTAAGCATTCAAATTTCATTTGACTTTGATTCTGCTTTATAGTTTATAATGATAGAATATAATAGGAAATGATAGTTACAGAACATTTTGAAGCCAAATATATAGTTATGTTTGTTTTGCTTTCTTATCAGTTTGTATTTATTATTTTATGGAAAAACCATGTTATTTACTATATGCTTTAGAGATTCATATCCTATACCGCTAGCAGCGACTAAACCTAGAGCAACTAAAGCTAGAAATTTAATCGCTATCATTGGAAGCACTGCCAGTTTTTTTGACATAAAACAATGATTTTTTTATAAGGTACCATATATTCATGGATCCCTTATTTGGTATTTACAGTAACTCATTTCAATATTGTCAACTTTCCATTATTTAATGAAAACCGACATTGCATGCTCCGAATGATATCTGTTTTCTATAAGCTAGAATATTACAAAGGTCAACTTGCCTCATTCATTCACATACACTACTTCTACACAAATCTATTATTGATTCTCTGTTTGTTTGTGTCATTTCTGTCCGCCATAATAATCAATGTATTACATGAGAATGATAGGAAGAGGTTAGCGAACAAATATTTGTTCTCTCATACTGTTATTGTTTGTAAGCATTGATGCATCAGAACAATCATCAGTAAGATCTTTGACAGACTCACTCAAATTTAAGCATTTAAATTCAAAGGTACATGACCATTGAACATCAAAATTGAATATTTTACGATGTCGAATGTCTGCATTTAAATAGAAAATCATAAGATGTATATCTCTGACTCATCAATCACTATAAAGAATGTAGGAAAAATAGATGTTCTCTCATACTATAGTTTTCCTTCTGATTAAATCTAATGATAATCATGGTGGTATAAACAAATCCCTATCTATAGGCTGAAAAAAACACTAAATGCTAAAGGATTTTGAACATAGGTCTACAGTTTTATGTTCCCATTTGACACTGGATTGGGTTTCAATTTTATAGTTGAAAATTCTTATGGTGATGCATAGAACAAGAACATAATCTCTATGGTAGCCAGAGACTCTTTGTCCTACGGCTAAAAACAATTTAAATACGTACGTGTTAGGTCTCACCTTTCATGTAAATGTAAGCCATTGGGATATACAATGGGCAATTGCTAATTCTTATGCATTACAATGAAATCTCGAGGTCGTGTTTGGAAATTGGAATTCACTATAGAAGTAAAATAGCAAGAAGAAACCGCTCTTTGTGCTTTAGAAGTTGGGCAAAGAAAATGAAGAATATGCTATAGAAAATTGCTATGTAAGAGGTTTATACAGGAAGGCATAAGCATGAATTTTTTGAAAACAGTAAATTTACGTACATGAATGCAATTCCTCATTGTAATGCAACAACGTTATCTTATGACCCTAAAGGGGCTATCAATTTTATTGCTGTGGGGAAAATATACTAATCACGTGATATGGCTGTATAGGTCGATTAAGACTACATGTTAGATTCAGGTTCAATTTTATTTTAGAATGGTTTTATATATTTGATTTGTGACATATTTCTAAAACTTCCAACCTTTGTATTAGCTCTGTCTCTCTCCATTATAATAGCAGCTCGCTTATTGATGTTGTTAACTAAATGAATATTCGATTGTAATTGCATATACAATCATTTTCCTACTTACACTTGAAGCCACAATTTGATATATCTAGCGCAGGGCAGGAGTGTACGCCTTTATAAAAGGGAACCAACTGCTGGAAAGGCTTCATGCAGTCTTATGGACTTAGCAGTGCAGCAGCATAATGGAGCTCATATAATTAGTCAGGCCGTTGAAAGCATAAGGTGGAACAGGTTGCAAAATGCAAGGCTCCAATTTATGTATTCGGACCTGGAATTAAATGAAACTAGAGGACTCAGGCTACCTATTATATTGTAGGTCCAAAATGTATTTTAACTCTATCTGTAATATGGCTAGAGTATAGTCTATACAGTTTTTGAATTTAATACATCTGTGGTCTTCCCAAGGTGTATCCGCTATAACAATTATTTTCATAGCATGGTGTTTCTTTCAAGGATACATTGAAAATGACATGAACATATTTGTTTTAAATGTAAAATTAATTTTGACATCCAATTACTATGCATTAGGAAAAAAAGGAGGTTAATTTGGTTTATGAATATAAATTATAGTTTTTTTATCATGCTTAGCTATGTATGCTTTTTTTTAAAGAACATCCTCTTTTCATTAAGTAATGAGGATGACTTCATCTTTTAGTTTTCTTAGAGTAGATTTTTATCTTTTGTTTGTTACTGCGCCAGTTATTAAATTTGCACTGTTATGTTTCAGCAGCTCAAAATTCGACTGTCTTTAAAGATAATATATTTTACTTTTATAGGTGAATGATTTTTGATTAGTATGAGCAACTGAGAATATATTATATACTGATACATAAATATGAGTTAAGTATATAAATAATTTATACCCTTAAAAAGCATTACTTGGCCTATTTGTCCTGTGTTTAACATGAAATATGGTTACTTCAAAATTTATGAGACCAAATTTGTTAAGTTGATGCTTCAACTTTCATGAACTTTAGATTATCCTCTCTATTGCTTTGCCAGCTTGATACACTATCCTAACCTACTTATATATTACTTTTATTTGGTTTAGTTCCATTTATTTTCCACGGGAAACCAAGAGAAAATATTCTATTTTGATTACAAATATAAAACTAATCTGGTTTAATGTGATGGAATAACAAAATTTGAGAAATTTCAGTGATTGGTTGTAAGAGATGAAAATACTGTTCTGAACTGAAAGAAGAAAATAAATTTGTAATTACTCAAATTGAAATTAATATGAGGTAGCCTCTCAATTTTGGACACAACAAACGATTTTTTTCAAGTTCATATTTGACACAATGGCTAGCAGAAACAATTTATGCTCCTGCATCAATTTGGATTCTCAAATGGAATTCAAAGCCTGCAATTTTTGGACTATCCTATTGTTTGTAAAAAAATCAAAGCAAATACATCGATCAGACTGTCGGGAAGAATGCTCATCCAGAAACCTTGCTATATTTGTTTATTATGGTAATCTTATGAACCATAGAAGATGACTACACGGTTTAAATATGTAAATATTTGGCAAGTTTGTGTTGGCTTACATGAACCAAGGTTGAAAATTGATGTGTAATTTGGTTTTACCGGCTGTATGGAGACAAAGATAAATAGTTTAGCATTTATTATCACTTTGATTTTTTTTCTATGTAGAAATTTGTATACAAAACGATATGTTTTTTGAAATTTATCATCAATTAACCAAAACTGGGTTGAAGCAATACTGAGTATGCACTATCATTTCTTTAGTATTTCAATAAAATATTGAAAAAATCTTTGCATCATGTGTCATATGAGCGACTCGCATCATTGACGCCCAACCTTAGATAGAAAAATATAAGCAGATCCCAAAATGTAATATGTGAAATTATTATAAGTATATTGGAACAATATTTTCTTTTATATGCTAAGCACGTTTATATTTATGGAAACGCATAATTCCCTTCTTTTACGATTAATTGAAGGAACGTTGACAAAAAATTCGAAATGTTTACGTGCAAAGTTATATTTATGTTATCATAGATTTTTCTTTTTTTTCCAAAAGAAATGCTAATCATAGATTGACACTCCACTTAAACTATGAAAACGAATGTAATTTTTAAGGTTTTATGCTAATAAGTTTGGATCATTTATCCAATATCTTTAAAGTTTACCAACATTTGATAAAACATTACATATGCATATGTCTTAATGCATTATATAAACTGCATAAAAAGGGAGTTTTAACCACTAAAATTTCCATGAAAATATGTTTGCAACTATTTAAACCTTTAACCCTACGGTTGGCTTGCGCTAACCAAAATAATTAATATTCATAATTAATCATCCACTTACCCAATAAGTTTTGACGTTGAATCTGAAAATTACACATGAAGCGATACAATATTGCTTAATACTATTGTACTTCACATATACATTTAGAAATAAGATATAAGTAGTGTTTATAATAATACATCACCTCGCAACTGCCCGTGCTATATAGTCATATGCAATATAAATTTCTTTATTTTGGTAGACTACATTTTTAGAAAACTTTTAACGTCAACATGGCTACAGACGATGCCCGTATGCGTAGCACGGGCCACACACTAGTAAGCATAATATTGGTAGATCGACAAATATGAAAGATGATAAACCATTTGGATTGGGTGATGCAAAAACCAACCCTTCACCGAAGTTAAAAAATAGGGGTAGTTATTGGAAGTAAGGGCTATGTAGATAATTAGGGTTAGGATTAAAAAGAAGGCACGTTTTGAAGTATTAAGAGAAGTAGGGGCACAGTAGGGGTAGATCCACAAATATTAAAGATGATGAATCGTTTGGATTGGGTGTTGCAAAAACCAACCATTCACAGAAGTAGAATGATAATTGGTGTAAAAAGGAAGAAACGAATAATTAAAAAAAACCGAACAAAGGAATAAATAAAGGAAAACAATAATAAAAGTAGGGGAGGTATTTTAAGCATAGAAGGGTAGATCGACAAATACGAAGGATGATGAATCATTTGGATTGGGGCTGCAAAAACCAACCCTTCCCATTAGTTAAAAAATAGGGGTAATTGTTGGAAGTAAGTGCTATTTAGAGAATTAGGGGTAGGATTAAAAATAAGGGCTTTTCTGAAGTATTAAGAGAAGTAGGGGTAGTTTAAGCAAAGTAGATTAGATCGACAAATATGAAGGATGATGAATCATTGGGATTGGGCATTGCAAAAACCAACCCTTCGCAGTAGTCAAAAAATATTGGTAATTGTTGGAATTAAGGGCTATTTAGAGAATTAGCGGAAGAATTAAAAAGAAGGCTTTAATGAAGTATTAAGAGAAGCAGGGGTAGTTTAAGGATAGTAGGGGTAGATCGACAAACATGAAGGACGATGAATCGTTTTTATTAGGGGATGCAAAAACCAACCATTCATAGTGGTTAAAAGTTAGGGGTAAATGTTGGAAGTAAGGGCTATTTAGAGAATTAGGGGGAGGATTAAAAAGAAGGTTTGTTCTGAAGTATTATGAGAAGCAGGGGTAGTTTAAGCATAGTAGGGGTAGTTCGACAAATATGAAAGATGGTGAATCATTTGCTTTGGGTATTGCAAAAACCAACCCTTCAAAGTAGTTAAAAAATAGGGGTAATTTTTGGAAGTAATAGCCATTTGGAGAATTAGGGGTAGGATTAAAAAGTAGTGATGTTTTGTAGTACTAAGAGAAGTAGGGGTAGTTTAAGCATAGTAAGGGTGGATCTACAAATATGAAAGATGATGAATCGTTTGGATTGGGCGCTGCTAAATCCAACCCTTCACAGTAGTTAAAAAATAGGGGTAATTGTAGGAAGTAAGGGCTATTTAGAGAACTAGGGGTAGGATTAAAAAGAAGGGTTGTTTTGAAGTATTAAGAGAAGTAGGGGTAGTTTAAGCATAGTAGGGGTATTTCGACAAATATGAATGATGATGAATCATTTGGATTGGGTGCTAAAAAAACCAACCCTTCACAGTAGTTAAATAATAGGGGTAATTGTTGGAAGTAAGGGCTATTTAGAGAATTAGGGGTAGGATTAAAAAGAAGGGTAGTTTTGAAGTATTAAGAGAAGTAGGGGTAGTTTAAGCATAGTGGGGGTAAATCCACAAATATGAAGGATGATGAATCATTTAGATTGGATACTGGACAAACCAACCATTCACAGTAGTTAAAAAATAAGGGTAATTGTTGGTAGTAATGGCTATTTAGAGAATTAGGGGTAGGATTAAAAAGAACGGCTGTTTTAAATTAATAGGAGAAGTAGGGGTAGTTTAAGCAAAGTTGGGGTAGATCGATAAATATGAAAGATGATGAATCATTTGGATTGGGTGCCGCAATAACCAACCCTTCAGAGTAGTTAAAAAATAGGTGTAATTGCTGGAAGTAAGGGCTATTTAGAGAATTAGGGGTAGGATTAAAAAGAAGGGCTGTTTTGAAGTATTAAGAGAAGTCGCGGTAGTTTAGGCATAGTAGGGGTAGATCGACAAATATGAAAGATGATGGGTCATTTGGATTGGGTGCGACAAAAAACAGCCCTTCACAGTAGTTTAAAAATAGGGGTAATTGCTGGAAGTAAGGGCTATTTATAGAATTAGGGGTAGGATTAAAAAGAAGAGATGTTTTGAAATATTAAGAGAAGTAGGTGTAGTTTAAGCATAGTATGGGTAGATCGACAAATATGGAAGATGATGAATCGTTTGGATTGGGTGCTACAAAAACCAAACCATCACAGAAGTTAAAAAATAAGGGTAATATTTGGATGTAAGGGCAATTTAGAGAAATAGGGATAGGATTAAAAAGAAGGGCTTTTTTGAAATATTAAGTGAAGTAGGGGTAGTTTAAGCATATTAGGGGTTGATCGACAAATATGAAAGACGATGAATCGTTGGGATTGGGTGCTACTAAAACCCACCCTTAACAGTAGTTAATAGATATGGGTAATTGTTGGAAGTAAGGGCTATTTAGAGAATTAGGGGTAGGAATAAAAGAAGGGTTGTTTTGGAGTACTTAGAGAAGTAGGGGTAGCTTAAGCATAGTATGGGTAGATCGACAAATATGAAAGAAGATAAATCATTTCGATTGGGTGATACAAAAACCAACCCTTCACCGAAGTTAAAAAATAAAGGGTAATTATTGGAAGTAAGGGCTATGTAGACAATTAGGGGTAGGATTAAAAAGAAGGCCTGTTCTGAAGTATTAAGAGAAGTAGGGGCACAGCAGGGGTAGATCCACAAATATTAAAGATGATGATTCCTTTGGATTGGGTGTTTCAAAAGCCAACCATTCACATTAGTAGAATGATAATTGGTTTACAAAGAAAGAAATGAATAATTCAAAAAAAAAAAGCGAATAAAGGAATAAATAAAGGAAAACAATAATAAAAGTAGGGGAGGTATTTTAAGCATAGTAGGGTAGATCGACAAATACGAAGGATGATGAATCATTTGGATTAAGGGCTGCAAAAACCAACCCTTCCCAGTAGTTAAAAAGTAGGGGTAATTGTTGTAAGTAAGTGTTATTTAGAGAATTAGGGTAGGATTAAAAATAAGGGCTTTTTTGAAGTATTAAGGGAAGTAGGGGTAGTTTAAGCAAAGTAGGCGTAGATCGACAAATATGAAGGATGATGAATCATTGGGATTGGGCGCTGCAAAAACCAACCATTCGTAGTAGTTAAAAAATTGTGGTAATTGTTGGAAGTAAGGGCAATTTAGAGAATTTGCGGTAGGATTAAAAAGAAGGCTATTTTGAAGTATTAAGAGAAGTAGGGATAGTTTAAGGATAGTAGGGGTAGATCGACAAATATGAAGGATGATGAATCATTTGGATTAGGTGATGCAAAAACCAACCCTTCACGGTAGTTAAAAAATAGGGGTAATTGTAGGAAGTAAGGGCTATTAAGAGAACTAGGGGTAGGATTATAAATAAGGGTTGTTTTGAAGTATTAAGAGAAATAGGGGTAGTTTAAGCATAGTAGGGGTAGTTCGACAAATATGAATGATGATGAATCATTTGGATTAGGTGCTAAAAAAACCAACCCTTCACAGTAGTTAAAAAATAGGGGTAATTGTTGGAAGTAAGGGCTATTTAGAGAATTAGGGGTAGGATTAAAAAGACGGGTAGTGTTGAAATATTAAGAGAAGTAGGGGTAGTTTAAGCATAGTAGGGGTAGATCCACAAATATGAAGGATAATGAATCATTTAGATTGGACACTGGAAAAACCTACCCTTCACAGTAGTTAAAAAATAAGGGTAATTGTTGGAAGTAGGGGCTATTTAGAGAATTAGGGGTAGGATTAAAAAGAACGACTGTTTTGAAGTATTAGGAGAAGTAGGGGTAGTTTAAGCAAAGTAGGGGTAGATCGATAAATATGAAAGATGATGAATCATTTGGATTGGGTGCTGCAAAAACTAACCCTTCACAGTTGTTAAAAAATAGGTGTAATTGTTGGAAGTAAGGGCTATTTAGAGAATTAGGGGTAAGATTAAAAAGAAGGGCTGTTTTGAAGTATTAAGAGAAGTTGGGGTAGTTTAGGCATAGTAGGGGTAGATCGACACATATGAAAGATGATGAATCATTTGGATTGGGTGCTGCAAAAACCAGCCCTTCACAGTAGTTAAAAAATAGGGGTAATTGCTGAAAGTACGGTCTATATAGAAATTTAGGGGTAGGATTAAAAAGAAGGGATGCTTTGAAGTACTAAGAGAAGTAGGGGTTGTTTAAGCATAGTATGGGTAGATCGACAAATATCAAAGATGATGAATCGTTTGGATTGGGTGCTACAAAAACCAAACATTCACAGTAGTTAAAAAATAGGGGTAATATTTGGATGTAATGGCTATCTAGAGAAATAGGGGTAGGATTAAAAAGAAGGGCTTTTTTGAAGTATTAAGAGAAGTAGGGGTAGTTTAAGCATAGTAGGGGTAGATCGACAAATATGAAAGATGATGAATTGTTGGGATTGGGTGCCGCAAAAACCAACCCTTAACAATAGTTAAAAGATAGGTGTAATTGTTGGAAGTAAGGGCTATATAGAGAATTAGGGTAGGAATAAAAAGAAGGGTTATTTTGGAGTACTAAGTGAAGTAGGGGTAGCTTAAGCATAGTATGGGTAAATCGACAACTATGAAAATGATAAATCATTTGGATTGGGTGATGCAAAAACCAACCCTTCACCGAAGTTAAAAAATAGGAGTAATTATTGGAAGTAAGGGCTATGTAGATAATTAGGGGTAGGATTAAAAAGAAGGCCTGTTTTGAAGTATTAAGACAAGTAGGGGCACAGTAGGGGTAGATCCACAAATATTAAAGAAGATGAATCGTTTGGATCGGGTATTGCAAAAACCAACCATTCACAGAAGTAGAATGATAATTGGTTTACAATGAAAGAAATGAATAATTAAAAAAAAAAAAAACGAATAAAGGAATAAATAAAGGAAAACCTTAATGAAAGTAGGGGAGGTATTTTAAGCATAGTAGGGTAGATCAACAAAAACGAAGGATGATGAATCATTTGGATTGGGGGCTGCAAAAACAAGCCCTTCCCATTAGTTAAAAAATAGGGGTAATTGTTGGAAGTAAGTGTTATATAGATAATTTGGGGTAGGATTAAAAATAAGGGCTTTTTGGAAGTATTAAGAGAAGTAGGGGTTGTTTAAGCAAAGTAAGGGTAGATCGACAAATATGAAGGATGATGAATCATTGGGATTGGGCGCTGCAAAAACCAACCCTTCGCAATAGTTAAAAAATAGTGGTAATTGTTGGAAGTAAGGGCTATTTAGAGAATTGGCGGTAGGATTAAAAAGAAGGCTTTTTGAAGTATTAAGAGAAGTAGGGGTAGTTTAAGGATAGTAATGGTAGATCAACAAATATGAAGGATGATGAATCATTTGGATTAGCTGACGCAAAAACCGACCATCCGTAGTGGTTAAAATATAGGGGTAATTGTTGGAAGTAAGGGTTATTTAGAGAATTAGGTGGAGGATTAAAAAGAAGGTTTGTTTTGAAGTATTACAAGAAGTAGGGGTAGTTTAAGCATAGTAGGGGTAGTTCGACAAATATGAAAGATGATGAATCATTTGGATTGGGTGCTGCAAAAACCAACCCTTCAAAGTAATTAAAAAATAGGCGTAATTGTTGGAAGTAATGGCCATTTGGAGAATAAGGGGTAGGATTAAAAAGTAGTGACGTTTTGAAGTACTAAGAGAAGTAGGGGTAGTTTAAGCATAGTAAGGGTAGATCGACAAATATGAAAGATGATGAATCGTTTGGATTGGGCGCTGCTAAAACTAACCCTTCACAGTAGTTAAAAAATAGGGGTAATTGTAGGAAGTAAGTGCTACTTAGAGAACTAGGGGTAGGATTAAAAAGAAGGGTTGTTTTGAAGTATTAGGAGAAGTAGGGGTTGTTTAAGCATATTAGGGGTTGTTCGACAAATATGAATGATGATGAGTCATTTGTATTGGATGCTAAAAAAACCAACCCTTCACATTAGTTAAAAAATAGGGGTAATTGTTGGAAGTAAGGGCTGTTTAGAGAATTAGGGGTAGGATTAAAAAGAAGGGTAGTTTTGAAGTATTAAGAGAAGCAGGGGTAGTTTAAGCATAGTAGGGGTAGATCCACAAATATGAAGGATGATGAATCATTTAGATTGGATACTGGAAAAACCAACCCTTCAAAGTAGTTAAAAAATAAGAGTAATTGATGTGAGTAAGGGCTGTTTAGAGAATTAGGGGTTGGATTAAAAAGAACGGCTATTTTGAAGTATTAAGAGAAGTAGGGGTAGTTTAAGCAAAGTAGGGGTAGATCGACAAATATGAAAGAAGATGAATCATTTGGATTGGGTGCTCCAAAAACCAACCCTTCACAGTAGTTGAAAAATAGGGGTAATTTTTGGAAGTAAGGGCTATTTGGAGAATTAGGGGGAGTATTAAAAAGAAGGGCTATTTTGAAGTGTTAAGAGAAGTAGGGGTAGTTTAAGCATAGTAGGGGTAGAGCGACAAATATGAAAGATGATGAATCATTTGGATTGGTTGCTTCAAAAACCAACCCTTCACAGTAGTTAAAAAATAGAGGTATTCATTGGAAGTAAGGGCTATTTGGAGAATTCGGGGTAGGATTAAAAAGAAGGGATGTTTTGAAGTATTAAGAGAAGTAGGGGTAGTTTAAGCATTGTAGGGGTAGATCGACAAATATGAAAGATGATGAATCATTTGGATTGGATGCTAGAAAAACCAACCCTTCACTAGTTAAAAAATAGGGGTAATTGTTGGAAGTAAGGTCTATTTAGAGAAATAGGGGTATGATTAAGAAGAAGGGTTGTTTTGAAGTATTAGGAGAAGTAGGGGTAGTTTAAGCAAAGTAGTGGTACATCGACTAATATGAAGGATGATGATTCGTTTGGATTGCGTGCTGCAAAATCCAACCCTTCACAATAGTTAATAAATAGGGGTAATTGTTAGTTGTAAGGGCTATTTAGAGAATTAGGGGGAGGATTAAAAAGAAGGGCCGTTTTGAAGTATTAACAAAAGTAGGGGTAGTTTAAGCATAGTAGGGTTAGTTCGACAAGTATGAAAGATGATGAATCATTTGGATTGGGTTCTGCAAAGGCCAACCCTTCACAGTAGTTAAAAAAGAGGGGTAATTGTTGGAAGTAAGGGTTATTTAGAGAATTAAGTGTAATTCTCTACCCCATTATCGTTTCACAGAAGTACTAACATAATGAATAAAAAGAAGGGGTGTTTTGAAGAATATGAAAGATGAATCATTCATAGGGCTAGAAAAACCCAATTATTGTTTTGAAAAATATGAAAGATGATTAATAGGGGAAATTGTAAGAAAGATTATTAAATAGGGGTAAGTTTACAATAATACAAAAACCGTAGGGGTAATTGTAAATTAATTACCCCTATAGTGCGATCTTCGATCCAAGTAAGGGTTATTCAGAGAATTAGAGTTATTTTCTTTATTCAAAAAACAGCCTACTTTTATTATGAAAGGTCAATCTACCCCTGCTTAAATAGGGATTAAGTAGGGGTAGATCGACAAATATGAAGGATGATGAATCATTTGGATTGAATGCTGGAAAAACCAACACTTCATAGTAGTTAAAAAATAGGGGTAATTTTTGGAAGTAAGGGCTATTTAGAGAATTATGGGTAGGATTAAAATGAAGAGCTTTTTGGAAGTATTATGAGAAGTAGGGGTAGTTTAAGCAAAGTAGGGGTATATCCACAAATATGAAAGAAGATGAATCATTTGGATTGGGTGCTGCAAAAACCAACCCTTCACAGTAGCTAAAAAATAGGGGTAATTGTTTGAAGTAAGGAGTATGTAGAGAATTAGGCGTAGAATTAAAAAGAAGGGCGGTTTTGAAGTGTTAAGGGAAGCAGTGGTAATTTAAGCATAGTAGGGGTAGATCGACAAATATGAAGGATGATGAATCATTTGGATTGGGTGCTGTATAAACCAACCCTTCACAGTAGTTAAAAAATAGGGGTAATTGCTGTAAGTAAGGGCTACTTAGAGAATTAGGGGTAGGATTAAAATGAAAGGATGCATTGAAGTATTAAGAGAAGTAGGGGTAGTTTAAGCATAGTAGGGGTAGATCGACAAATGTGAAAGATGTGGAAACATTTGGATTGGGCTCTGCAAAAACCAACCCTTCACAGTAGTTAAAAAATAGGGGTAATTGTTGGAAGTAAGGGATATTTAGAGAAATAGGGGTAGAATTAAAAAGAAGGGCTTTTTTGAAATATTAAGAGAAGTAGGGGTAATTTAAGCATAGTACGGGTAGATCGACAAATATGAAAGATGGCGAATCGTTGGGATTGGGTGCTACAAAAGCAACCCTTCACAGTAGTTAAAAAATAGGGGAAATTGTTGGAAGTAAGGTCTATTTAGAGAATTATGGGTAGGAATAAAAAGAAGGCTCGTTTTGGAGTACTAAGAGAAGTAGGGGTGCCTTAAGCATAGTATGGGTAGATCGACAAATATGAAAGATGATGAATCATTTGGATTGGGTGATGCAAAAACCAACCCTTCACAGACGTTAAAAAACAGGGGTAATTATTGGAAGTAAGGGCTATGTAGATAATTAGGGGTAGGATTAAAAAGATGGACTGTTTTGAAGTATTAAGAGAAGTAAGGGTAGTTTAAGCATAGTAGGAGTAGATCGACAAGTATTAAAGCTAATGAATCATTTGGATTGGGTGCTGCAAAAATCAACCATTCACAAAAGTAGAATGATAATTGGTTTACAAAGAAAGAAATGAATAATTCAAAAAAACGAATGAAGGAATGAATAAAGGAAAACAATAATAATAGTAGGGGAGGCAGTTTAAGCATAGTAGGGGTATATCGATAAACATGAAGGATGATGAATCACTTTGATTGGTTGCTGCAAAAAGCAACCCTTCCCAGTAGTTAAAAAATAGGGGTAATTGTAGGAAGTAAGTGCTATTTCGAGAATTAGCGGTAGGATTAAAAAGTAGTGCTTTTTTGAAGTATTAAGAGAAGTAGAGGTAGTTTAAGCATAGTAGGGGTAGATCGACAAATATGAAGGACGATGAATCATTGGGATCGAGCGCTAAAAACCAACCCTTCGCAGTAGTTAAAAAATAGTGGTAATCGTTTGAAGTAAGGGCTTTATATAGAATTAAGGGTAGGATTAAAAAGAAGGCTTTTTCGAATTATTAAGAGAAGTAGGGGTAGTTTAAGCGTAGTAGGGGTAGATCGACAAATATGAAGGATGATGAATCATTTGGATTAGGTGTTGCAAAAACCAACCTTTCATAGTCGTTAAAAAATAGGGGTAATTGTTGGAAGTAAGGGCTATTTAGAGAATTAGGGGGAGGATTAAAAAGAAGGGTTGTTTTGAAGTATTATGAGAAGTAGGGGTAGTTCAAGCATAATAGGGGTAGTTCGACAAATATGAAAGATGATGAATCATTTGTATTGGGTGCTGCAAAAACCAACCCTTCAAAGTAGTTAAAATGAGGGTAATTGTTGGAAGTAAGGGCCATTTGGAGAATTAGGGGTAGGATTAAAAAGAAGTGCTGTTTTGAAGTACTAAGAGATGTTAGGGTAGTTTAAGCATAGTAAGGGTAGATCGACGAATATGAAAGATGATGAATCGTTTGGATTGGGCGCTGCTAAAACCAACCGTTCACAGTAGTTAAAAAATAGGGGTAATTGTAGGAAGTAAGGGATATTTAGAGAATTAGAGGTAGGATTAAAAAGAAGAGTAGTTTTGAAGTATTTTGATAAGTAAGGGCAGTTTAAGCATAGTAGGAGCAGATCCACAAATATGAAGGATGATGAATCAGTTGGATTAGATGCTGGAAAAATCAACCCTTCACAGTAGTTAAAAAATAAGGGTAATCGTTCGAAGTAAGGGCTATTTGGAGAATTAGTTAAAGCAAAAACGAACTCGTCATAATAGTTAGAGAATTAGGGGTATGATTAAAAAGAAGGGATGTTTTGAAGTATTAGGAGAAGTAGAGGTAGTTTAAGCAAAGTAGGTGTAGATCGACAAATATGAAAGATGACGATTCATTTGGATTGCATGCTGCAAAAACGAACCCGTCATAATAGTTAATAAATAGGGGTAATTGTTGGATGTAAGGGATATTTAGAGAATTAGGGGGAGGATTAAGAAGAAGGGCTCTTTTGAAGTATTAACAGAAGTAGGGGTAGTTTAAGCATAGTAGGGGTAGTTCGACAAATATGAAAGATGATGAATCATTTGGATTGGGTGCTGCAAAAGCCAACCCTTCACAGTAGTTAAAAAATAGGGGTAATTGTTGGAAGTAAGGGTTGTTTAGAGAACTAAGGGTAATTCCCTACCCCGATTATCGTTTCACAGAAGTACTAACATAATGAATAAAAAGAAGGGCTATTTTGAAGTATATGCAAGATGATGAATCATTCATAGGGTTGGAAAAACCCAATTACTGTTTCAAAAAATATGAAAGATGATTAAATAGGGGTAATTGTAAGAAAGATGATTAAATAGGGGTAAGTATACAATAATACAAAAACAGTAGGGGTAATTGTAAACCAATTACCCCTCTAGTGCAATCTTCGATCCAAGTAAGGGCGATTCAGAGAATTAGAGTTATTTTCTTTATTAAAAAAACAACCTACTTTTATTATGAAAGGTCGATCTACCACTGCTTTAATAGGGATTCAGTAGGGGTAGATCGACAAATATGGAGGTTGATGAATCATATGGATTGGATGCTGGAAAAACCAACCATTCACAGTAGTTAAAAAATAGGGGTAATTGTTGGAAGTAAGGGATATTTAGATAATTATGGGTAGGATTAAAAAGAAGGGCTTTTTTGAAGTATTGTGAGAAATAGGGGCAGTTTAAGCAAAGTAGGGGTATATCGACAAATACAAAAGAAGATGTATCATTTGGATTGGGTGCTGCAAAAACCAACCCTTCATAGTAGTTAAAAAATAGGGGTAATTGTTTGAAGTAAGGAGTATTTAGAGAATTAGGCGTAGAATTAAAAAGAAGGGCAGTTTTGAAGTATTAAGGGAAGTAGGGGTAGTTTACGAATAGTAGGGGTAGATCGACAAATATGAAGGATGATAAATCATTTGGATTGGGTGCTGCAGAAACCAACCCTTCATAGTAGTTAAAAAATAGGGGGAATTGCTGTAAGTAAGGGCTATTTAGAGAATTAGGGGTAGGATTAAAAAGAATGGATGTTTTGAAGTATTAAGAGAAGTCGGGGTAGTTTAAGCCTAGTAGGGGTAGATCGACAAATATGAAAAATGATGAACCATTTGGATTGGGTGCTGCAAAAACCAACCCTTCACAGTAGTTAAAAAATAATGGTAATTGCTGGAAGTAAAGGCTATTTAGAGAAATAGGGACATGATTAAAAAGAAGGGCTTTTTTGAGATATTAAGAGAAGTAGGGGTAATTTAAGCATAGTAGGGGTAGATCGACAAATATGAATGATGATGAATCGTTGGGATTGGGTGCTGCAAAAACCAACCCTTCACAGTAGTTAAAAAATAGGGGTAATGGTTGGAAGTAAGGGCTATTTAGAGAATTAGGTGTAGGAATAAAAAGAAGGCTCGTTTTGGAGTACTAAGAGAAGTAGGGGTAGCTTAAGCATAGTATGGGTAGATCGACAAATATGAAAGATGATGAATCATTTGGATTGGGTGATGCAAAAACCAACCCTTTACAGAAGTTAAAAAACAGGGGTAATTGTTGGAAGTAAGGGCTATGTAGATAATTAGGGGTAGGATTAAAAAAAGGCCTGTTTTGAAGTATTAAGAGTAGTAGGGTTAGTTTAAGCATAGTAGGAGTAGATCGACAAGTATTAAAGATGATGAATCATGTGGATTGGGTGCTGCAAAAACCAACCCTTGAAAGTAGTTAAAAAAAGGGGTAATTGTAGGAAGTAAGGGCCATTTGGAGAATTAAGGGTAGGATTAAAATGAAGTGCTGTTTTGAAGTACTAAGAGAAGTTGGGGTAGTTTAAGCATAGTAAGGGTAGATCGACAAATATGAAAGATGATGAATCGTTTGGATTGGGCGCTGCTAAAACCAACCGTTCACAATAGTTAAAAAAGAGGGGTAATTGTAGGAAGTAAGGGATATTTAGAGAATTAGAGGTAGAATTAAAAAGAAGGGTTGTTTTGAAGTATTTTGATAAGTAGGGCCTGTTTAAGCATAGTAGGAGCAGATCCACAAATATGAAGGATGATGAATCATTTGGATTAGATGCTGGAAAAATCAACCCTTTACAGTAGTTAAAAAATAAGGGTAATTGTTGGAAGTAAGGGCTATTTGGCGAATTAGTGGTTGGATTAAAAATAAGGGCTATTTTGAAGTATTAAGAGAAGTAAGGGTAGTTTAAGCAAAGTAGTCGTAGATCGACAAATATGAAAGATGATGAATCATTGGGGTTGGGTGCTGCAAAAACCAACCCTTCAAATTAGTTAAAAAATAGGCGTAAATGTAGGAAGTAAGGGCTATTTAGAGAACTAGGGGTAGGATTAAAAAGAATGGTTGTTTTGAAGTATTAAGAGAAGTAGGGGTAGTTTAAGCATAATTGGGGTAGTTCGACAAATATGAATGATGATGAATCATTTGGATTGGGTGCTAATTAAACCAACCCTTCACAGTAGTTAAAAAATAGGGGTAATTGTTAGAGGTAAGTGCTATTTAGAGAATTAGGGGTAGGATTAAAAAGAAGGGTAGTTTTGAAGTATCAAGAGAAGTAGGGGTAGTTTAAGCATAGTAGGGGTAAATCCACAAATATGAAGGATGATGAATCATTTGGATTGGATACTGGAAAAACCAACCCTTCACAGTAGTTAAAAAATAAGGTAATTGTTGGAAGTAAGGGCTATTTAGAGAATTAGGGGTAGGATTAAAAAGAACGGCTGTTTTGAAGTATTAAGAGAAGTAGGGGTAGTTTAAGCAAAGTAGGGGTAGATCGACAAATATGAAAGAAGATGAATCATTTGGATTGGGTGCTGCAAAAACCAGCCCTTCATAGTGGTTAAAAATTAGGGGTAATTGTTGGAAGTAAGGGCTATTTAGAGAATTAGGGGGAGGATTAAAAAGAAGGGCTCTTTTGAAGTATTAAGAGAAGTAGGGGTAGTTTAAGCATAGTAGGGATAAAACGACAAATATTAAAGATGATGAATCATTTGGATTAGGTGCTGAAAAACCAACCCTTCACAGTAGTTAAAAAATAGGAGTAATCATTGGAAGTAATGGCTATTTGGAGAATTAGTAGTAGGATTAAAAAGATGAGCTGTTTTGAAGTAATAAGAGAAGTAGGAGTAGTTTAAGCATAGTAGGGGTAGATCGACAAATATGAAAGATGTCGAATCGTTTGGATTGGGTGCTGCAAAAATCAACCCTTCACAGTAGTTAAAAAATAGGGGTAATTTTTGGAAGTAAGGGTTATTTAGGGAATTTGGGGTAAGATTAAAAAGCAGGGCAGTTTTGAAGTATTAAGAGAAGTAGGGGTAGTTTAAGCATAGTAGGGGTAGATTGACAAATATGAAAGATGATGAATCATTTGGATTGGGTGCTGCAAATCCTAACCTTCACAGTAGTTAAAAAATAGGAGTAATTGTTTGAAGTAAGTTTTATTTAGAGAATTAGCGGTATGATTAAAAAGAAGGGATGTTTTGAAGTATTAGGAGAAGTAGGGGTTGTTTAAGTAAAGTAGGTGTAGATTGACAAATATGAAAGATGATGATTCATTTGGATTACGTGCTGCAAAAACGAACCCATCATAATAGTTAATAAGTAGGGGTAATTGTTGGATGTAAGGGATATTTAGAGAATTAGGGGGAGGATTAAGAAGAAGGGCTCTTTTGAAGTATTAACAGAAGTAGGGGTAGTTTAAGCATAGTAGGGGTAGTTCGACAAATATGAAAGATGATGAATCATTTGGATTGGGTGCTGCAAAAGCCAACCCTTCACAATAGTTAAAAAATAGGGTTAATTGTCAGAAGTAGGGTTGTTTAGAGAATTAACGGTAATTCTCTACCCCGATTATCGTTTCACAGAAGTAATAACATAATGAATAAAAAGAAGGGCTATTTTGAAGAATATGAAAGATGATGAATCATTCATAGGGTTGGAAAAACCCAATTATTGTTTCAAAAGACATGAAAGATGATTAAATAGGGGTAATTGTAAGAAAGATGATTAAATAGGGGAAAGTATACAATAATACAAAAACAGTAGGGGTAATTGTAAACCAATTACCCTATAGTGCAATCTTCGATCCAAGAAAGGGCTATTCAGAGAATTAGAGTTATTTTCTTTATTAAAAAAACAGCCTACTTTTATTATGAAAGGTCGATCTACCCCTTCTTAAATAGGGATTAAAGGGGTAGATCGACAAATATGAAGGATGATGAATCATTTGGATTGGATGCTGGAAAAACCAACCCTTCACAGTAGTT
Source organism: Allium sativum (assembly GCA_030737875.1). NCBI lineage: Eukaryota > Viridiplantae > Streptophyta > Magnoliopsida > Asparagales > Amaryllidaceae > Allium > Allium sativum. The sequence continues at coordinate 11,335,868 of CM060912.1, forward strand.
AAAAAATAGGGGTTATTATTGGAAGTAAGGGCTATTTAGATAATTATGGGTAGGACTATAAAGAAGGGCTTTTTTGAAGAATTATTAGAAATAGGGGTAGTTTAAGCAAAGTAGGGGTATATCGACAAATACAAAAGAAGATGTATCATTTGGATTGTGTGCTGCAAAAACCAACCCTTCATAGTAGTTAAAAAATAGGGGTAATTGTTTGAAGTAAGGAGTATTTAGAGAATTAGGCGTATAATTAAAAAGAAGGGCGGTTTTGAAGTATTAAGGGAAGTAAGGGTAGTTTAAGCATAGTAGGGGTAGATCGACAAATATGAAGGATGATAAATCATTTGGATTGGGTGCTGCAGAAACCAACCCTTCACAGTAGTTAAAAAATAGGGGTAATTGCTGTAAGTAAGGGCAATTTAGAGAATTGGGGGTAGGATTAAAAAGAAGGGATGTTTTGATGTATTAAGAGAAGTAGGGTAGTTTAAGCATAGTAGGGGTAGATCGACAAATATGAAAGACGATGAATCATTTGGATTGGGTGCTGCAAAAACCAACCCTTCACAGTAGTTAAAAAATAGGGATAATTGTTGAAAGTAAGGGCTATTTAGAGAAATAGGGCCAGGATTAAAAAGAAGGGCTTTTTTGAAATATTAAGAGAAGTAGGGGTAATTTAAGCATAGTAGGGGTAGATCGACAAATATGAATGATGATGAATCGTTGGGATTGGGTGCTGCAAAAACCAACCCTTCTCAATAGTTAAAAAATAAGGGTAATTGTTGGAAGTAAGGGATATTTAGAGAATTAGGGGTAGGAATAAAAAGAAGGCTCATTTTGGAGTACTAAAAGAAGTAGGGGTAGCTTAAGCACAGTATGGGTAGATCGACTAATATGAAAGATGATGAATCATTTGGATTGGGTGATGCAAAAACCAACCGTTTATAGAAGTTAAAAAATAGGTGTAATTATTCGAAGTAAGGGCTATTTAGATAATTAGGGGTAGGATTAAAAAGAAGGTCTGTTTTGAAGTATTAAGAGAAGTAGGGGTACTTTAAGCATAGTAGGAGTAGATCGACATGTATTAAAGATGATGAATCGTTTGGATTGGGTGCTGCAAAAACAAACCATTCATAGAAGTAGAATGATAATTGGTTTACAAAGAAATAAATGAACAATTCTAAAAAATTGAGCAAAGGAATGAATAAAGGAAAACAATTATAAAAGTAGGGGAGGGAGTTTAAGCATAACAGGGGTAGATCGACAAATATGAAGGATGATGAATCTTTTGGATTGGGTGCTAAAAAAACCAACCCTTCACAGTAGTTAAAAAATTGGGGTAATTGTTGGAAGTAAGGGCTATTTAGAAAATAAGGGGTAGGATTAAAAAAAATGGCTTTTTTGAAGTATTAATAGAAGTAGGGGTAATTTAAGCAAAGTTGAGGTAGATCGACAAATATGAAGGATGATGAATCATTGGGATCGGGCGCTGAAAAACCAACACTTCGCAGTAGTGAAAAAATAGTGGTAATCGTTTGAAGTAAGGGCTATTTCGAGAATTAGGGGTAGGATTAAAAAGAAGGCTTTTTTGAATTATTAAGAGAAGTAGGGGTAGTTTAAGCATAGTAGGGATAGATCGACAAATATGAAGGATGATGAATCATTTGGAATAGGTGATGCAAAAACCAACCTTTCATAGTGGTTAAAAAATTGGGGTAATAGTTAGAAGTAAGGGTTTTTTAGAGAATTAGGGGAAGGATTAAAAAGAAGGGTTGTTTTGAAGTATTATGAGATGTAGGGGTAGATTAAGCATAATAGGGGTAGTTCGACAAATATTAAAGATGATGAATCATTTGGATTGGGTGTTGCAAAAACCAACCCTTCAAAATATTTAAAAAATTGGAGTAATTGTTGGAAGTAAGGGCCATTTGGAGAATTAGGGGTAGAATTAAAAAGAAGTGCTGTTTTGAAGTACTAAGAGAAGTTGGGGGTAGTTTAAGCATAGTAAGGGTAGACAGACAAATATTAAAGATGATGAATCGTTTGGATTGGGCGCTTCTAAAACCAACCATTCATAGTAGTTAAAAAATAGATGTGATTGTAGGAAGTAAGGGCTATTTAGAGAATCAGGGTTATGATTAAAAAGAAGGGTTGTTTTGAAGTATTAAGAGAAGTAGGGGTAGTTTAAGCATAATAGGGGTAGATCCACAAATATGAAGGAAGATGAATCATTTGGATTGGATGCTGGAAAAACCAACCCTTCACAGTAGTTAAAAAATAACGGTAATTGTTGGAAGTAAGGCTATTTAGAGAATTAGGAGTAGGATTAAAAAGAAGTCTATTTTGAAGTATTAAGAGAAGTAAGTGTAGTTTAAGCAAAGTAGGGGTAGATCGACAAATATGAAAGATGATGAATCATTTTGATTGGGTGCTGCAAAAACCAACCCTTCATAGTCGTTAAAAAATAGGTGAAATTATTGGGAGCAAGTGCTATTTTGAGAATTAGGGGGAGGATTAAAAAGAAGGGTGGTTTTGAGGTATGAAGAGAAGTAGGGGTAGTTTACGCATAGTAGGGGTAGTTCGACAAATATGAAAGAAGATGAATCATTTGAATTGGGTGCTACAAAAACCAACCATTCAAAGTAGTTAAAAAATAAGGGTAATTGTTGGAAGTAAGTGCCATTTGGAGAATTAAGAGTAGGATAAAAAAGAAGTGCTGTTTTGAAGTACTAAGAGAAGTAGGGGTACTTTAAACATAGAAAGGATAGATCAACAAATATGAAAGACGATGAATCGTTTGGATTGGGTGCTGCTAAAACCAACCCTTCACAGTAGTTAAAAAATAGGGGTTGGTTTTAGAGAACTAGGGGTAGGATTAAAAATAAGGGTTGTTTTTGAAGTATTAACAGAAGTAGGGGTAGTTTAAGCATTGTAGGGGTAGATCCACACATATGAAGGATGATGAATCATTTGGATTGGATGCTAGAAAAACCAACTCTTTACAGTAGTTAAAAAATAAGGGTAATTGTTGGAAGTTAGGGCAATTTAGAGAATTAGGGGTAGGATTAAAAAGACGGGCTGTTTTGATGTATTAAGAGAAGTAGGGTTAGTTTAAGCAAAGTAGGGGTTGGTTTCTCCAGCATCCCATCCAAATGATTCATCATCCTTCATATTTGTCGATCTACCCCTACTATGCTTAAAAATAGCACTGCTTCTCTTAATACTTCATAACAGCCCTTCTTTTTAATCCTACCACTTATTCTCCAAATAGCCCTTACTTCCAACAATTTCCCCTATTTTTTAACAACTGTGAAGGGTTGGTTTTTGCAGAAACCAATCCAAATGATTCATCAGCTTTCATATTTGTCGTATTATCCCTACTATGCTTAAACTACCCCTACTTCCCTTAATAATTCAAAAAAACCATTCTTTTTAATCCTACCCCTAATTCTCTAAATAGCCCTTACTTCCAACAATTACCCCTATTTTTTAGTTACTGTGAAGGGTTGGTTTTTGCAGCATCCAATCCAAATGATTCATCATCTTTCACATTTGTCGATCAACCCCTACTATGCCTAAACTACCCCTATTTCTCTTAATACTTCAAAACAGCCCTTCTTTTTAACCCTACCCCTAATTCTCTAAATAGCCCTTGCTTCCAACAATTACCCCTATTTCATAGTATTATTGGCATTACTTCAAACAATTACCCCTATTTTTTAACTACTTTGAAGGGTTGGATTTTGCAGCACCCAATCCAAATGTTTCATCATCTTTCATATTTGTCGATCTACCCCTACTATGCTTAAACTACCCTTACTTCTATTAATACTTCAACACAAACCTACTTTTTAATCATACCCCTAATTCTCCAAATAGTCCTTACTTCCAGCAATTACCCCTATTTTTTAACTATTGTGAAGGGTTGGTTTTTGCAGCACCCAATCCAAATGATTCATCATCTTTCATATTTGTCGATCTACCCCTACTATAACTAAACTAACCCTACTTCTCTTAATACTTAAAAACAAACCTTCTTTTTAATCCTACCCCTAATTCTTTAAATAGCCCTTACTTCCAACAATTACACCTATTTTTTGACTACTGTGGAGGGATGCTTTTTGCAGCACCCAATCCAAATGATTAATCATCTTTCGTATTTATTGATCTACCCCTACTTTGCTTAAACTACCCGTACTTCTCTTAATACTTCAAAACAACCCTTCATTTTAATCCTACCCCTAATTCTCTAAATAGCCCTTACTTCCAAGAATTACCCCTACTTTTTAACTACTGTGAAGTGTTGTTTTTTCCATCATCCAATCCAAATGATTCATCATCCTTCATATTTGTCGATCTACCCTACTATGCTTAAACTACCCCTACTTCTATTAATACTACAAAACAGCCCTTCTTGTTAATCCTAACCCTAATTCTCTAAATAGCCCTTGCTTTCAACAATTACCCTTATTTTATAACTACTGTGAAGGGTTGATTTTTGCAGCCCCCAATCCAAATGATTCATTATCTTTCATATTGGTCGATCGACCCCTACTACGCTTGAACTTCCCCTACTTTTATTATTGTTTTCCTTTATTCATTTCTTTATTCTTTTTTTTTTTGCATGATTCATTTCTTTATAAACCAATTATCATTCTACTTCTGTGATGGGTTGGTTTTTGCATCACCCAATCCAAACGATTCATGATCTTTCATATTTGTTGATCAACCACTGCTATGTTTAAACTACCCCTACTTCTCTTAGTACTTCGAAAAAGCCCTTCTTTTTAATCCTACCCCTATTTCTCTAAATATCCTTTACTTCCAACAATTACCCCTATTTTTTATCAACTGTGAAGGGTTGGTTTTTGCAGCACCCAATCCAAATTATTCGTCGTCTTTCATATTTGTGGATCTACCCCGACTATGTTTAAACTACCATTGCTTCTCTTAATATTGAAAAATAGCCCTTCTTTTTAATCCTACCCCTAATTCACCAAATAGCCCTTGCTTCCAACAATTACCTCCATTTTTCACTACTGTGAAGGGTTGGTTTCTGCAGCATGCAATCCAAACGATTCATCATCTTTCATATTTGTCGATCACCCCTACTATGCTTAAACTACCTCCCCTACTTTTATTATTGTTTTCCTCTATTCATTTCTTTATTCATTTTTTGCATTATTCATTTCTTTGTTAAACAATTATCATTCTGTGAAGGGTTGGTTTTTGCAGCACCTAATCCAAATGATTCATCATCTTTAATATTTGTCGATCTACCACTACTATGCTTAAACTACCACTACTTCTCTTAATGCTTCAAAACATGCCTTCTTTTTAATCCTACCTCTAATTCTCTAAATATCCCTTACTTTCAACAATTACCCCTATTTTTTAACTACTGTGAAGGGTTGGTTTTTGCAGCACCCAGTCCAAATGATTAATCATCTTTCATATTTGTTGATCTACCACCACTTTGCTTAAACTACCCCTACTTCTCTTAGTACTTCAAATCAACCCTTCTTTTTAATCATACCCCTAATAATCTAAATAGCCCTTACTTCCAACAATTACCCCTATTTTTTAACTACTGTGAAGGGTTGGTTTTTGCAGCACCCAATCCAAATGATTCATCATCTTTCATATTTGTCGATCTACCTCTACTATGCTTAAACTACCACTACTTCTCTAAATACTTCAAAACAAAATAGCCTTTGCTTCCAACAATTACTCTTATTTTTTAACTACTATGAAGGGTTGGTTTTTGCTGCACCCAATCCAAATGATTCATCATTTTTCATATTTGTCGACGTAACTCCCTTATTTTTATTATTGTTTTCCTTTATTCATTTTTTTGCCTTATTCATTTCTTTGTAAAGCAATTATCATTCTGTGAAGGGTTGGTTTATGCAGCACCCAATCCAAATGATTCATCCTCTTTCATATTTCTCGATGTACACCTACTTTTCTTAAACTACCCCTACTTCTCTTAATACTTCAAAGCTACCCTTCTTTTTAGTCCTACCCCTAATTCTCTAAATAGCCCTTACTTCCAGCAATTACACCTATTTTTTAACTACTATGAAGGATTGGTTTTTGCAATGCCCAATCCCAATGATTCATCATGTTTCATATTTGTCGATATACCCCTACTATGCATAAACTTCCCCTACTTCTCTTAATACTTCAAAACATCCCTTCTTTTTAATCATACTCCTTATTATCTAAATAGCCCTTACGTCCAACAATCACCCCTATTCTTTAACTATGTGAAGGTTTGGTTTTTGCAGCACCCAATCCAAATGATTCATCATTTTCCATCTTTGTCGATGTACCCCTGCTATGCTTAAACTACCCCTACTTCTCTTACTACTTACAAACAACCCTTCTCTTTAATCCTACCCCTAATTCTCTAAATATCCCTTACTTCTAACAATTACCCCTATTTTTTAACTACTGTGAAGGGTTGGTTTTTCCAGCACCAAATCCAAATGATTCATCATCCTACATATTTGTCGATCTACCCCTACTATGCTTAAGCTGCCTCCCCTACTTTTATTATTGTTTTCCTCTATTCATTCCTTTGTTCGTTTTATTTTTGAATTATTCATTTGTTTCTTTGTAAAGCAATTATCATTCTACTTCTGTGAATGGTTGGTTTTTGCAGCGCCCAATCCGAACGATTCATCATCTTTAATGCTTGTCGATCTACTCCTACTATGCTTAAACTACCCCTACTTCTCTTAATACTTCAAAACAGCCCTTCGTTTTAATCCTAAACCTAATTCTCTAAATATCCCTTACTTCCAAAATTTACCACTATTTTTTAACTACTGTGAAGGGTCGGTTTTGGCAGCACCCAATCCAAATGATTAATCATCATCTTTCATATTTGTCGATCTACCCCTACTTTGCTTAAACTACCCCTACTTATCTTAATGCTTCAAAACAACCCTTCTTTTTAATCCTCCCCCTAATACTCTAAATGGTACTTACTTCCAACAATTACCACTATTTTTTAAGTACTGTAAAGGGTTGGTTTTTGCAGCACTCAATCCAAACGATTCATCATCTTTCAGTTTTGTCGATTTAACCCTAATGTGCTTAAACTACCCCAACTTCTCTTACTACTCTAAAACAACCCTTCTTTTTAATCCTAACCCTAATTCTATAAATTGCCCTTACTTCCAACAATTACCCCTATTTTTTAACTATCGTGAAGGGTTGGTTTTTGCAGCACCCAATCCAAAAGATTCATCGTCTTTCATATTTTATGATATACCCCTACTATGCTTAAACAACCCCAACTTCTCTTAATACTTCAAAATATCCCTTTGTTTTAATCCTAACCCTAATTCTCTAAATATCCCTTACTTTCAGCAATTAACCCTATTTTTAACTATCGTGAAGGGTTGCTTTTTGCAGCACCCAATCCAAATGATTAATCATCTTTCATATTTGTCGATCTACCCCTACGTTGCTTAAACTACCCCTACTTCTCTTAATACGTCAAAACAACCCTTCTTTTTAATCCTACCCCTAATTTAGTAAATGGCCCATACATTCAACAATTACTCTAATTTTTTAACTACTGTGAAGGGTTGGTTATTGCAGCACTGAATCCAAATGATTCATCTTCTTTCATATTTGTCGATCTACCCCTACTATGCTTAAACTACCCCTACTTTTCTTTATACTTCAAAACAACCCTTCTTTTTAATCATACCCCTAATTCTCCAAATATCCCTTACTTCCGACAGTTACCCCTATTTTTTAACTACTGTGAAGGGTTGGTTTTCGCAGCACCCAGTCCAAACGATTCATCATCTCTCATATTCCTCGTTCTACCCTTACTTTGCCTAAACTACCCCTACTTCTCTTAATACTTCAAAATCACCCTTCTTTTTAATCCTAACCCTAATTCTCTAAATAGCCCTTACTTCCAACAATTACCCCTATTTTAAACTAGTGTGAAGGGTTGGATTTTGCAGCACCCAATCCCAACGATTCATCATTTTTGTATTTGTGGATCTACCCGTACTACGCTTAAACTATCCCTACTTCTATTAATACTTCAAATCAGCCCTTATTTTTTAATCCTACCCTTAAATCTCTAAATAGCACTTACTTCCAAAAATTACCCCAATTTATTAACTACTATGAAGGGTTGGTTTTTGCAGCACGTAATCCAAATGATTCTTCATCCTTCATATTTGTCGATCTACCCCTACTATGCTTAAACTACCCCTACTCCTCTTAGTACTTCAAAACAGCCCTTCGTTTTAATCCTACCCCTGATTCTCTAAATAGCCTTTACTTCCAACAATTACCCCTATTTTTTAGCTACTGTGAATGGTTGGTTTTACAGCAACCAATCCAATTGATTCGTCATCTTTCATATTTGTCGAACTACCCTTACTATGCTTAAACTACCCCTACTTCCCTTAATACTTCAAAACAACCCTTCTTTTTAATCCTACCCCAAATTCCCTAAATAGCCCTTACTTCCAACAATTACCCCTGTTTTTTAACTATTGTGGAGGGTTGGTTTTTGCAGCACCCAACCTAAATGATTTATCGTCTTTCATATTTATCGATCCACACTTTGCTTAAAGTACCCCTACTTCTCTTGATACTTCAAAGCAGCCTTCTTTTTAATCCTACCCCTAATTCTCTAAATTCCCTTTACTTACAACAATTACCCCTATTTTTTAACTACTGTGAAGGGTTGGTTTTTCTAGCATCCAGTCTAAGTGATTCATCATCCTTCATATTTGTCGATCTACCCCTACTTCTTTTAATACTTCAAACCAACCCTTATTTTTAATCCTACGCCTAATTCTCCAAATAGCCCTTACTTCCAACAATTACCCCTATTTTTTAACTACTGTGAAGGGTTGGTTTTTCCAGCACCTAATCCAAATGATTCGTCGTCTTTCATATTTGTGGATCTACCCCTACTATGCTTAAACTACCCCTACTTCACTTAATACTTCAAAACAGCCCTTACTTCCAACAATTACCACTATTTTTTCACTACTGTGAAGGGTAGGTTTTTGTAGCACACATTCCAAACGATTCATCATCTTTCATATTAGTAAATCTACCAATACTATGCTTAAATTACCACCCCTACTTTTATTATTGTTTTCCTTTATTCATTTCTTTACTCATTTTTGTGCATTATTCATTTCTTTGTAAACCAATTATCATTCTGCGAAGGGTGGGATTTTGCAGCACTCAATCCAAACGATTCATCATCTTTCATATTTGTCGATCTACACAAACAAGACTTAAACTACCCCTACTTCTCTTAATACTTCAATACAACCCTTCTTTTTAATCCTACCCCTAATCCTCTAAATAGCCCTTACTTCCTGCAATTATCCCTATTTTTTAACTAATATGAAGGGTTGGTTTTTGCAGCACCCAATCCAATCATCATCTTTCATATTCCTCGATCTACCCCTACTTTGCTTAAACTACCTCTACTTCTCTTAATACTTCAAAACTACCCCTCTTTTTACTCCTAACCCTAATTCTCCAAATAGTCCTTACTTCCAAAAATTACCCCTATTTTTTAGTTACTGTGAAGGGTTGGTTTTTGCAGCACCCAATCCAGACGATTCATCATCTTTCATATTTGTCGATCTACCCCTACTATTCCCAAACTACCCCTACTTCTCTTAATACTTCAAAACAACCCTTATTTTTAATCCTACCTCTAATTCTCTAAATAGCCCTTACTTCCAACAACTACCCCTATTTCATAGTATTATTCGCATTACTTCAAACAATTACACCTATTTTTTAACTACTGCGAAGGGTTGGTTTTTGCAGCACCCAATATAAATGATTCATCATCTTCCACATTTGTCGATCTACCCTTACTATGCTTAAACTACCCCTACTTCTATTAATTCTTCAACACAACCCTTATTTTTAATCATACCCCTAATTCTGCAAATAGCCCTTACTTCTAACAATTACCCCTATTTTTTAACTACTATGAAGGGTTGGTTTTTCCAGCAACCAATTCAAATGATTCAACATCTTTCATATTTGTCGATCTACTCCTATTATGCTTAAACTACTCCTACTTCTCTTAGTACTTCAAAATAGCCTTTCTTTTTAATCCTACAGCTAATTCTTTAAATTGTCCTTACTTCCAACAATTACCCGTATTTTTTAACTACTGTGGAGTGTTGGTTTTTGCAGCACCCAATCCAAATGATTCATCATCCTTCATATTTGTCGATCTACCCCTACTTTGCTAAAACTACCCCAACTTCTCTTAATACTTCAAAACAACCCTTCTTTTAAATCCTACACTTAATTCTCTAAATAGCCTTTACTTTCAACAATTACCCCTATTTTTTAACTACTGTGAAGGGTTGGTTTTTCCAACATCCAATCCAAATGATTCATCGATATACCCCCATTATGCTTAAACAACCCCTACTTCTCTTAATAATTCAAAAAAACCCTTCTTTTTAATCATAACCCTAATTCTCTAAGTAGCCCTTACTTCCAAAATTACCCTTATTTTTTAACTATTGGGAAGGGTTGGTTTTTGCAGCACCCAATCCAAATGATTCGTCGTCGATCTACCCCTACTTCTCGTAATACTTCAAAACAACCCTTCTTTTTAATCCTACCCCTAATTCTCTAAATAGCCCTTACTTCCAACAATTACCCCTACTTTTTAACTACTGTGAACGGTTGGTTTTTCCAACATCCAATCCAAATGATTCATCATCCTTCATATTTGTCGATTTACCCCTACTATGCTTAAACTGCCCCTACTTCTCTTAATACTTCAAAACAACCCTTCTTTTTAATCCTACCCCTAATTCTCTAAGTAGCCCTTACTTCCAAAATTACCCTTATTTTTTAACTATTGTGAAGGGTTGGTTTTTGCAGCACCCAGTCCAAATGATTCGTTGTCATTCATATTTGTGGATCTACCCCTACTATGCTTAAACTACCTATACTTCTCTTAATACTTCAAAACAACCCTTCTTTTTAATCCTACCCCTAATTCTCCAACTAGCCCTTACTTCCAACAATTACCCCTATTTTTTCACTACTATGAACGGCTGGTTTTCGCAGCACGCAAACCTAGCGATTCATCGTCTTTGATATTAGTCGACCTACCCCTACTATGCTTAAACTACCTCCCCTATTTTTATTATTGTTTTTCTTTATTCATTTCGTTATTCATTTTTTTGCATTATTCATTTCTTTGAAAACCAATTATCATTTTGTGAAGGGTTGGTTTTTGCAGCACCCAATCCAAACGATTCATCGTCGTTAATATTTGTCGATCTACCCCTACTATGCTTAAACTACTCCTACTTCTCATAATACTTCAAAATAGGTCTTCTTTTTAATCCGACCCCTAATTCTCAAAATATCTCATATTTCCAATAATTACCCCTATTTTTTAACAACTGTGAAGGGTTGGTTTTTGAGCACCCAATCCATATGATTAATCATCTTTCATATTTTTCGATCTACCCTACTTTGCTTAAAAACCCCTACTTCTCTTAGTACTTCAAAACAGCCCTTCTTTTTAATCCTACCCCTAATACTCTGAATAGCCCTTACTTCCAACAATTACCCCTATTTTTTAACTACTGTGAAGGGTTGGTTTTTGAGCACCCAATCCAAATGGTTAATCATCTTTCATATTGGTCGATCTACCCTACTTTGCTTAAACTACCCCTACTTCTCTTAATACTTCAAAACAACCCTTCTTTTTAATCCTACCCCTAATTCCCTAAATAGCCCTTACTTCCAACAATTACCCTTATTTTTTAACTACTGTGAAGGGCTGGTTTTTGTAGCATCCAGTCTGAATGGTTCGTCATCTTTCATATTGGTCGATCTACCCCTACTACGCTTAAACTACCCTCTACTTTTATAATTGTTTTCCTTTATTCATTTTTTTGCATTATTCATTTCTTTGTAAACCAATTATCGTTTCTACTTCTGTGATGGGTTGGTTTTTTCATCACCCAACCCAAACGATTCATCATCTTTCATATTTGTCGATCTACCCCTACTATGCTTAAACTACCCCTACTTCTCTTAATACTTCAAAAAATCCCTTCCTTTTAATCCTACCCCTAATTATCTAAATACCCCTTACTTCCAACAATTACCCCTATTTTTTAACTACTGTGAAGGGCTGGTTTTTGCGGCACCCAATCCAAATGATTCATTGTCTATCATACTTGTGGATCTAGCCCTACTATGCTTAAACTACCACTACTTCTCTTAATACATAAAAACAGCCCTTCTTTCTAATCCTACCCCTAATTCTCCAAATAGACCTGACTTCCAATACTTACCCCTATTTTTTCACTACTGTGAAGAGTTGGTTTTTGCAGCAAGCAATCCAAATGATTCATCTTCTTTCATATTAGTCGATCTACCCCTACTATGCTAAAATTACCTCCCCCACTTTTATTATTGTTTTCCTTTATTCATTTCTTTATTCATTCTTTTGCATTATTCATTTCTTTGTAAACCAATTATCAGTCTGTGAAGGGTTGGTTTTTGCCGCACCCAATCCAAATGATTCATCATCTTCAATATTTGTCGATCTACCCCTACTATGCTTAAGCTACCCCCACTTCTCTTAATAATACAAAACATGCCTTTTTTTCAATCCTACCCTAATTCTCTAAATATCGCATAATTTCAATAATTACTCCTATTTTTTAACTACTATGAAGGGTTGGTTTGTGCAGCACCCAATCCAAATGATTAATCATCTTTCATAGTTGTCGATCTACCACTACTTTGCTTAGACTACCCCTACTTCTCTTAGTACTTCAAAACAACCCTTCTTCTTAACCCTACCCCTAATACTCTGAATAGCCTTTACTTCCAACAATTACCCCTATTTTTTAACTTTTGTGAAGGGTTGGTTTTTGCAGCACCCAATCCAAATGATTCATCATCTTTCATTTGTCGATCTACCCCTACTACGCTTAAACTACCACTACTTCTCTTAATACTTCAAAACAAAATAACCCTTACTTCCAACAATTACCCCTATTTTTTAACTACTATGAAGGGTTGGTTTTTGCAGCACCCAATCCAAATGATTCATCATCTTTCATATTTGTCGATCTACCCCTACTATGCTTAAACTACCTCCTTTAATTTTATTATTGTTTTCCTATATTCATTTTTTGCATTATTCGTTTCTTTGTAAACCAATTATCATTCTGTGAAAAGTTGGATTTTGCACCACCCAATCCAAATGATTCAACATCTTTCATATTTCTCGATCCACCCCTACTTTGCTTAAACTACCCCCACTTCTCTTAATACTTCAAAACTACCCTTCTTTTTAGTCCTATCGCTAATTCTCTAAATAGCCCTTACTTCCAACAATTACCCCTATTCTTTACCTACCGTGAAGGGTTGATTTTTGCAGCATCCAATCCAAATGATTCATTATCTTTCATATTTGTCGATCTACCCCTACTATGTTTATATTGCACCTACTTCTCTTAGTACTTCAAAACAACCCTTCTTTTTAATCGTACCCCTAATTATCTAAATAACCCTTACTTCCAACAATTACCCCAATTTTTAACTACTGTGAAGGGTTGGTGTTTGCAGCCGTCCAGGGGGTTCGAAATTTTGAACCCCCTGGGTGTACGAAATTTCGAACCCTCGGGAGAGGTTCGAAATTTCGAACCCCTTGGCTAGGGGGTACGAATTTTCTGGATGAAGCAACCGGGTTCGAATTTTCAGTGTATGGATCCTATTTCTACCTACTCCAACTACTCCTACCTAACCCTTGTCCTATAATTACCCCTTGACCTTCCTAGAACTCCATTAATTGCATATCTCCTTTGAAGAAGAAGAACCAAATTGTCATTTTCTCCATTTATTCAACATAAGATAATTATGACATCATATATCATGAAAAGTATAAGTAATGAGATATCATGGGATAGTCTCAATCTTGTAATCCTTGGTCATCAATAATATTCCAACAAAGCTTCAAAGTGGACGTAGGCCCCTCACAAGTCCAAACCACTACAAATATCTCGTGTTTTTTACTTTTTTCTGTTATTGTCTATACGACCGAATTGGTTATTCCAAGTAATTAGAATCTTTGGTGTTTTCGACATTTTTTGCCATCAAACATTTGGTTCTTTCACTGAGAACTTGAACTCAAAGTTTGCGTCTTTCTCGCACTTTACCGTCTCGACTTCGACAAGCTTAAGGTTCCTTGCTCAATCTTCCGTCGAGTACGCTTACGATGGTACAGAAGTCAAAGAACGCAATGGTCGTCTCTTTAGCCACAGCCGAGGCTGGTACATCTAAACAACCTCAACCGGAGGACATCCCGACCACAAATGAAGACGTCCCTCCTACCGTGTACCCTGAAGCGCCCGCGACACAAGCCCAGATCCGCGCGCTTATCGATAAATATGAGAATACCGCAGTCGAGTTTAATCAAGCATTAAGGAACAACATCGATTTTATGCGACAACTTCAAGAAAGTCAACGCATCATTGCTTGACTCCAGTTAACTTGCAACAATGCTCGATCGTGGCCCGCTACCTCTGAAACTTCCTCGTCCGAATCAAGAGGCCCGCACCAAAGAAGGAGGTTAATCTCATCAACAACGTCGCCGTTCGCACTAACGCCCTCGACAATGGTGACGAAAATGCCTATGCCTGCGACAATGGAAACGGCAACAGAGACCGAACTACAGTCATATATAGCGAGGGGGCACAATACCGAGATCGCTCTCGCTTAATCATCAATGGTGGACCAGGTCCAACCAACCAACCTCTTCCTCCGTAAAACACAATGGACGCCAATCAAGATGGCGGACCGGCTATTCCAGCGGCCAGTGCTCCTTCAGAGTAGGACCTACATCAACCCGCTCCGCCTCCTCGTCTGCACCAGAACCTGATTATAGACGTCGAGGACCTGGAAGAAGACAACGACCCGGACATCCACAATAGGAGGCGCCCTCGTAACAGAACTCCAGAACCTCGTTAGAACCCATGGATCCCGATGGAGGATCCTCATCCAACTTATCTTCCCAACATGATCCGAAGAGTCAAGAGGGAAATGCGAGTGAATGTTCATGACTCATGGAAGGCACACATTAGATGTAATCCTTTCACAAGAAGGGTGAACAAAGCTGAATGGCCTCGGCGCTTTAGCATGCCACTTATGCCGCTTTACGATGGAACCACTGACCCTTGTGCCTTCCTTAACTGATATGAGTGGCAAATGGATTCGAGCCAGGGTGACGATCCGGCCAAATGTAAATGCTTTCCAGTCTTCTTATCGGGAACCGCTCTGCTATGGTTCTCTCGCCTCCCGCTTGCCTCCATTAACAACATTGGTCAATTAGCGACATAATTGGTCAAGCAATTCAGGATGCATATTCCTACTCCAAAGAATGCTCTCACTCTGTCCAATCTATATCAAGGGCCCGCTGAGTCACTCAAGAGCTGCCTCTCCCGGTTCAATATCGCCCTCACCGAGGTCGAAGACCCTGACCCTCACACCATATTCTTTCTATTAGCAAAGGGTGTCCTCGGAACTTCCGAATTCGGGGCATGGATCGATCGAAAGCAGCCAAAGAGCCTCGACGCTTTCTATGAAAAAACGGGGCAGTTCTTATGTCAAGAAGAAGCGAGACGAATCATCTCTCCGAAATCAGCCGCCATAACGATCCTCAAGCAGACACCGCAAATAACAACTTTAGAGGGAGACAAGGGGGAGAACCCTATGATCCAAACAAGGGGACAGGTTCCTCCAGGCAAAGTATGAACAATGGCAGGCAAGTAGACCGGAATAACAGCCAAGTTCCGACCGAACCAAGAAAACTCGGCCCCTACCGAGCCTACGAAACATACATCCGACTAAATGAGGACTTGGAAATAGTTTACCTAGAAACATGCAACACCTTGCCGTACAAGAAGCCCCACACTCGTGAATCTACCGACCTCGAGAAAAATACCAGGAGGTACTGCCGATACCATGACATGTATGGACATAACACTAATGAGTGTCGCCAGCAAAAAGACGTTATCGAGAAGCTCATCCGAGAAGAGCGACTTGAGCAGTATTTCCAAGAACCTTTTCCTCCCGAAGAAAATCCGAACCCTCAGCCACCGGCACCCTCTGCACACGCCAAGGCGGCCTTGGGTACGTCCAACCCTGGGCGGGGGATCGTGATTAACACTATACGTGGCGGACCCCATCCCACACATGATAGCTTCCGCAAAATGGAGGAGTATGTGAGATCCATAAAGCACGCTACGCACGAAGCCTGCTCCACTCCTGATGATTCTGTCCCCGCTAAGCTTCAGAAATCCATGAGGGATGATATTGTCTTTCGCAAAAGGGATTTTACAAGAATCGGGATCCCAACCACTGATCCCTTGGTAATCACAGCCCAAATTGTTTCCGCCTCCGTTCGAAGAATACTGGTAGACTCGGGAAGCTTGGTCAATATCATTTTCAAAGCTGCTTATGACCGGATTAAATTGGAAGCAAAGAACCTTAAACCATGCCATGCCACGATTCACGGCTTCAATGGTGCTTCCAGTTGCCCGGTAGGAGTCATCGACCTACCCGTCGAGCTCAGAAATGGGGATTGAAGCCTGGTCCGATTGCTTACCTTCGTGGTTATTGACATCATCTCCCCATACAACGTCTTCTTCGGACGCCCATTCCTCACAGAATTTCGGGTGTGCATATCACCATGGTCCCTCCTTATGAAATTCCCTATAGAAAACGGGATCGGAACAATTAGAGGAGACCAAGCCAATGCAATAGAATGCTGAGCGATAGAATGGAAAAACGCATGCAATAAGGACAAGGGCAAAGTCGTGCCCGCTCCTTTTTGCGCCAACACCGACTCCGCATAGAAACCAACGGCATCTGGGCCTCAACTCACACGCTGCTGCCGTCTTTCTAACGACCTCGACCCATGGAAGGATGAAGAGCCCGAATACGAGAGGGCTACCCCAGTTGAGCCTACGGTGGACGTCCTAGTTAATCCCAACGATCCATCAAGGGTACTGAATTTAGGATCACACCTCCATCCAGCAATCAAAGAAGACCTTGTAGATTTCTTAAAGGGAAATTTAGATGTGTTCGCATGGACTCACTCGGACATGAAAGGCATCGATTCCAGCAGTCGCATGCCATTGTCTGAGCATCGATCCCGCAATGTCTCCAATCAAGTAGAAGCGCCGCTTCTTGGGACCCGAATGGTCCAAGGTACTCGAGGAAGAGGTAGACCGTCTACACAACAACAACTTTATTCGCGAAGCCGACTACACAGAATGGGTCTCCAATCCTGTCCTGGTCAATAAAACCAACGTTAAATGGCGAACATGCGTCGACTTCTCCGATTTAAACAAGGCATGTCCCAAGGACAACTTCCCGCTCCCGAAGATCGACCGACTTGTTGATTCAACCGCCGGATACCAACTACTATCTTTCATGGATGCTTACTCAGGCTACAATCAAATCCCGATGAATCTTCATGACCAGGGCCATACCTCATTCATAACAGACCTTGGACTCTACTGCTACCGCGTCATGCCCTTCGGCCTCAAGAATGCCAGTGCCACTTGTCAGCGAATGGTAAACCGACTCTTCAAAAACCAAATCGGAAAGTCCATGGAGGTGTACGTCGATGACCTGTTGGTAAAATCCAAAGCGTCAACTGATCATGTCCATGACCTCTTTGAAATGTTCGATATCCTCCGTTGGAACGACATGAAACTCAACCCCTTGAAGAGCTTCTTCGGAGTCGCTTCAGGAAAATTCTTGGGTTTCATTGTCAACTCCCAGGGAATCGAAGCCAATCCAGAAAAAATACAAGCCATTCGGGACATCCAAATCCCCAAAAACATCAAGGATGTCCAAAGTTTAAATGGGAAGGTCGCCGCTTTAAGTCGATTCATATACAAGGCTACCGACAAGTGCATTCCTTTCTTCGATTTACTTTGAAAGGGGAAGCGCAATTTCGAGTAGACCCCAGATTGCATTTTTGAGTTCAAAGAACTTCTGGATCACTTAGAGTGACCACCTATCCAATATAAGCCCATATACCCTGAGGACTTATACAATTATTTGGCTGTTTCTATGCAGGCAATCAGCTCGGCATTAATACGTATCGAAGACCGTATCCAACGGCCCGTCTACTACATAAGAAAGCGATTGACAGGGGAAGAAAAGAACTATCTGAAGTTGGAAAAACTAGCATTCTGCTTACTGATCTCCTCTCGAAAGCTACGACCCTACTTCCAGTCCCATCCGATCAAGGTGTTCACCGACCAGCCACTGCGCCCAGTCTTATAACGACCTGAGGCGTCCGGACGACTATAAAAATGGAGCATGGAAATAAGCCAGCTTTAGATAACTTTCGTCCCCCGTTGGGCCATCCTCAGGCAACCCCATGCCGATTTCATTGTAGAATTCACTATTCCCGAGGAGACTCCTACGGAAGACACTGAGGCTTCTAGCAATCAATGGAAATTGTTCGTGGACGGGTCCTCCAAAAGCAAATGCTCTAGAGCTGGAGTCGTGCTCATCACCCCCGAAAAGCGCCTAATATGCTATGCACTAAAGCTAAAATTCCCTGTTACTAATAACGTTGCGGAGTATGAGGCCTTGATAGCTGGACTTAGAATCGCGATAGAGCTCAAGCTTAAGACCATCCAAATCTTCTCCGATTCATAGCTCATCGTGCGCAAGGTACAAGGGGAATATGAGAACAAGGGGGAACGACTCGCCCTGTACCTGCCTCAGGTTCAGAAATTACTCACCTACTTCGACCACTTCACCATCATATCCCCCGGGAACAAAACGAGAAGGCTGATTTACTAGCCAAACTGGTGAGCTCAAGGGTTTCACCACTCTTAGGGTTCGCCCTGGTCGAGGTGTTCAACGCCCCAAGCATCAAACAAACACGGACCGATATGGCAACAAACAACGAATCTGAGCCTGAATCTTGGATAACACCGATCAAGAATTACCTACAAAACGGGGTCCTCCCAGGATGCTATAAGGAAAGATGAGCACTCACCCGCCAGTCGGCTCGCTACCTTCTTATGTATGGGGTACTCTACTACAGGGGTTTCACCATCCTGCTACTCAGGTGCGTAGCTCAAAATGAGGCCATCTGAGTGCTCACCAATGTACACGAGGGTGAGTGCGGCGACCATAATGGAGGGAAATCCCTTGCCAGAAAAATACTCAAACATGGCTACTATTGGCCCATGCTCGACCAAGGCGCCACATAATATGCTCGCAAATGCGAAAAGTTCCAGCACTTCTCAAAGATTCTGAGGACCCTACCTACAGAATTGACGCAAATAGTCATCCACGGCCATTCGCCGTATGGGGGATCGATATTATTGGTACTCTTCCCATGGCCAGAGGAGGGGCACGATATGCTGTTGTCGCAGTTGATTATTTCACCAAATGGGCAGAGGCCGAGGCCCTCCCCACCATAACCACCAAGAAGATGATCACCATTGTTGTTCGCAACATCATTACCCAATATGGGGTCCCTCAAGCTATCATTTCCGACAACGAAACTCAGCTCGAGAGCTCAGAATTCAAAGCCTTCTGTCAACGACACAACATCGAAAAGAGATTCTCGGCAGTGGCTCACCCCCAAACCAATGGTCAGGCCGAAGCGGTTAACAAGATCATCAAGTCCATCGTCAAGAAGCGTCTGGAAAACGCCGTGGCAGATGAGCAGACAGGCTCCCTCTAGCCCTGTGGGCTTACCGAACCACCCACAAGTCGGCGACTGGGCACACTCCTTTCGCCCTCGCCTACGGATCGGAAGCCGTCATTCCCATCGAGCTTAAGCTTCTGTCCCATCAGGTTACTTATTTCAACCCAAAGATGAACCAAGACTTACTTTTGGGGTAACACGACTTACTAGAGGAATGGAGGAACGAAGCTGATCTCTGAGCCGCCGTTCAACGACAACGGGTCGCCCGATACTTTAATTCAAGGGTCCATCGTAAGGACCTTAACATCGGCGATCTCGTTCTAAAATGAGTGTTTCACCCTCCGATAGGTCTTGCTCCTCATTCGGAAGGCCCGTACTCCATACATCGGAGGCTCACCAATGGAACGTTCAAACTCGCAACTGTGTATGTCGCTGAACTCTAAAGGGCCTTGAATAGTGAACATCTTTGTCGTTACTTTACATAACTTAGTGTACAGTTATTTATGCTTTCTAACAATGTTTTGTTTTCTAGCAATTCAGGGCATTGTAAAAGCTATTACTGCTAAAGTTATTATTGGTAATGATGTTCAAACTACTGTCTCTATTTCCTTTATGTTTACTCCTTGTGTGACATGTTTGATTAATCCTAACAACCAGCTCGTGTATGGGAAATCAGTTGCCGTGAGGGCCCTCAAGTGCAGGAGCTGGCATCGCCATCCGAACCTAGAGCCAACCTCGAGGGCAAACCAACTTGGCTACGACCGGCAACCCAGGCAAGGGAGCCGGAAACGCTACTCGAGTCGCCAGCCCGCGGCGTGACCGAGTCTAAATAACCACGAACTCGAATCTCAACCCTATGCCGAGATCGAGGATAAATCATTCCACGCCCAAGCCCAATGCGACTTGGGGCCACCCGACAGCCAGGTAGGAGTAATGCAAATTTCCCCCTGGCTACGGGCGCAGGTCGAATCTTGGCGCAGCACCGAGACCGACCTTAAATCATTTCTTTCCCGAAGCTCTCAAGGCTAAGGGGTATCCCATTGCCACGATCGGACCCTACGGGCTGATGATCCGGACTTCTCCTCTCAAATGAATAAATGATGTCTGTAGCTCACCACAACCCAATGAACGACGGGAGAGCCATACACCGGATGGACCGCATAACGCGACATCATGCGCCATCGCTGCTCTTGGGATTAACCCGGGCAACCCGTGAAAAAACAGCAGGCGTACAGCCAGGCTTTGCAAACTACGGGTTTTCTGAGCTAAGGAAAACTTACTAGAAGTCTGCGCTCAAGCACACCCTTCTGGAACAATGACACAGAGTGCGATACCTGATTGCTTTTTTGTTAGGTGTGACGATAAGTATGCTTATGCAAATACGGGATGCTGGAAAACATAAGAAGAACATCCAAATACTTAACACAAACTGCGATCCTTACGAATTCATATTTCATTTACACACACACATTACATAAACCACATGTCTAAATTCTTCCTTTCTAATGGTAGGATGTACATGAAAACCACACCACGTCCTGAAAAACCAAAAGCGAGGGTCGTACTCGCATAAACTACCGGCCTGCACTACCAAAATAACGGTAACTTTTACCTAAGGCACTAAAACTAATCATGCTTTTTCTTCTTGCCTTTGTGCTTATGCTCTTTTTTTGTAGATTCGGCACTCGATGGTTCATCCTTCTTGCCAGGCCTCTTCTTTTCTGATACTCTTCTTCCTTTACGAGCCTTCGGAGGAGTAACCGACTCATGAGAAACTGGGAGGCGTCTATCATTTCCCCCCTCACCGCTAGAGATCTAAGTGACACCGGTGGCAAGGGTATGCGGCAAAGGTCGGAGGGCACTTCCGGCAGCAAGACCTACCACGGCAGCGCTCTTCCCCGGGATTGCCTTGCCTTCCAGCTCAGCTCTCTCCTTGGCTTCTCTAGCAGCCCGTCGCGCAGCTAGCTTCTCCGACTTGTGTGGCATGTCATCATCGGCGTTGGATTTTTCGGAAGCCTCCATGACCCTCCAGTGAGCTTCATCATCCTCCTTCCTCTTCCGAGCCTCGTCAGTAACCATCTTCTTCTCTGCCTCCGCATCAGCCTTTTGTCTTCTTAATTGCCTCCGCGGCTCTCGCCTCAGCATTCTCTGTGGCCTTCCTCTGGGTTTCTTGCCTGGCAGCCTCATCCTGGCTTCCTCTCTCCTCTATCTCCTCGCACTTTGCCATCGTTCGGGATTTCTGGGTTTCCACCACCGCTGCCATAGAAGACACATCAGCCTCTATTGGTCCTCTGGCAGCAGCACTTTGTCCATCTACTGCCTCTCCTTCCTCATTAAGAATGTCAGTCATACTGGGCGTTATCCTTATGCCCGAGAAAGAACCTAGTTGGTCACTTCCCTTTCCAAATTGCGTCTCCGCAAGTCCTAGTCCAGATTCAGTCGTTTGTGGGATCACAGGGGAAAGGCCGAAAGGTGCGGTCGATCCAGGAAGGGCTGCACAGTAAAAACAAAACCTTTTAGTTTGCAAAATTGTTAATCTCGTCATCCTCAGGGATGCACGGTAATAGGAGTTTTCCTCCGGTCAAGGATGGCGTAGGAGGAATAGAGGGATCATGTGTCACAGAAGGTAGTGAGAATCCTGTTTCTCCTGTCTTCGGGTGGTCAGGATTGTACTCAGTGGAAACCCTGACCGAAGTAGCAGGATCATTCACTATAGAAGGTTGAGGAACTGGAGGCGGATAAGAGCTTCCCGCACCGAATGTTTCAGCCATAACCACGCTCTCGGTCGTGATAGATTTTCCCTTCTCAGCAGTGAGCCTCGCTAGCCTTTCTCTCTCTGCATCCTCCGAAAACAATCTCCTCCCTTCCGTTAGCTTTCCCCGCTCTTCGTTGGATAGGAGATCCAACATTAGTTGGCCTTCATCCAGGGTGCTCACATCCACTTGACGCAAAAAGGCTTCATGAGGAACTAACCTCTCCCAGGTCCGATTCAGTTCTCGGACATGATCATCCACCCACGAGAGTCCATGGAATTTCAGAATCTTAACAAACATGTTCCGGATATCTTCTTCTATAGACATTTCTACCTGAGATTTCGTGTCCTCCAAATACTTCCATAACTGCTCAACCTCTCTTAGGTGTGCAGCTCTCAAACCCTTCACTGTACTCAGCACATCTCGATTGCTGACCTCCGCGTCCTCCTTGGTCTTCTTCATCTCTTCATGCTGCTTTTTGAAGCTGTCGTTCTCCGCTCTCAAAGCCTCGCTGTCATCCCGAAGTTTGGAGAGTCTGGTATTCTCCTTCTCCAACTCGATGCATATTCTGTCCACCTCATCCTTCTACCTCTTAAGGGTCGTATTCTGAGTGGTCAAGTCAACTACCGTCTCTGTGAAAGAAGAGCGAGCATGATCGACCTCTCTCTGAAGTGTCGCATACTCCTCCTTCAGCTCTGCTGCACACAAAAAAGAAAGAAGGATCCACGAGTTAATGTTTAACGGCATGGAATAACCAAATAGTACTCCAATGACACAAAGAGCAAACTCACCTATTTCTGCATTTAGATTCTCAACGGTGGTCCGCTCAGCATTGATGGTCAGCTGCTGGTTCATAAGTTCCATGTTTTTCTTCCTAATTAGCTCAAAAAGATGGAAGGAATACTTGGTAAACTCGTTGGTTTGATGATACGAGGCCTTCACATGATCCCATATCTCCTGGACTCCCTATCCTTGGTAGGGTGGAGATCAAGGATAAACTTCAGCCCGTCAAAATAAAGACGAGGGAAATAGTACTTCAGAAATGCTATCCGCTCCTCTATAGAAAACACATTCACTTGGGTCTCCGTTAAGTTTTCCATCTTGATAACGGCAGCAACCTCCGATCTGGGTTGAACAAGTGATGCTCCCGACCATTTGGAGGTTGAAGTAGGAGCCGAAGCAGCAATGTGAGGAGGAGTTGTCTATAGCGAGTGCCTTGATCCCCCTAAATCAAGACTAGAGGCTCCTCCGGACACTCGGAATGGAGGAGGGGAAGGGGGAGTAGGAGACTGTAGAGGCCTATCCGGTTGACGGCTATCCCCACCATGACCTTGCGGGGGCGCAACATCGCTATACAGACTCGCCCCTCTCTTAAAGGTGCTAAGGAAATCTCTCCGAGGTCTTCGCTGGTCCACAAATCTAGAGCCTTGTCCTCCGCGCCCTCCTGCCATGTCACCTGTAAAGAAAAACAAACAAAGTCAACCGGGTCGCATGCTCAGTAGAATCTCTACGCTATGCAGTGTATGCCCTAAGTGTTCTCTTAACAAACCAGATTGTGATCTTCTCAGAGGAGGTAACCCCATCACAGCAAGGGCAAGTTCTTCCATGTTCACCGTGCATGGGCCCGAAAAGTCTATCTCAATTTTGTTCAAGCCAGAAAATTGGTCCGCTGCTTCAAGGGAGGCCGCGGCGTCCAGAGAAGTTGTCGGGGACCGCGAATGGACCAATGCTTCTTCCCCCGCACCTCCCATCGGAGGCGGGACGGAAGCATCCAACGAGCCCTCATCCCGGGTAACTATCTCCACAATGCCAGCCGTGCCTACGCTCACATCCCCTTGAAAAGTAATGACATTCTTGGGCTTGGGTCCAGCAGAAGGCATCTTTCTCTTCAGACCAGGAATCGTGGAACCTCCCATCACTTTTCCTTACGGAATACTGCTTGCAACGGCATGCCAAATTATAGCCCGGTCATGTGAAAGTAGCCCGAAAAGACGAAGGCGCTCTTGACTTATTATGCTGTTAGTTTTATGTGCCTCCTCGGGTATCGCTAGCAAGGCATTGAGGCATTGCTAATACTCCTCGCCTGTAGGTGCCTCTGGATTTCCTGCCATGATCAGCAAATAGTGAGACGCGGGGTCCGGAAAGCGTTATAGTACGAAACATAGTTCGGAAGTACTTACTCCTTTCTATCCATCTCCTCGCAAATCCAGGAGGGCAGCGCATGAAGAACCAATCATGTTTAAACACTAACAGCCTAGGCCACTTCCCGACAATGAATTTGGTGGCAGGTGACGCTTCTAGGAATCATTGGGAGGGCGATCCGCTAGCCGTTCTCTTAAAATGGAAAAAATACCGAATGTCCTCTCTTGTAGGTTCCAAGTGCAAGTATTCCCGATAGAGAGCGCAAGCGCCCAAGAGCGAGGCATAAGCATTCGGGTGTAGTTGCGAAAGTGCAAGGCAGAAGTAGCTCAGCATGTTTTGAATAAAATCATTGGTTGGGGGCACACACCCCGTAAGGCAAGCCTGTCTGTTCCAAGCAGTAAAGCCCTCGAGTGGTGTGTGAGCCCTACAACCAACTCCCGGAGCATGAACATCATCCACTAGTATGTTAAACCGCAACGCCATTTTCCTAACTATTGTGGCGTCCAGTCGCGACGATGCCAAGTCTATCGGGTTTTCCACTCATGATATCTACATTCTCGACCTCCTACTCCATAACGGGGGAGTGTTGTCTCACTGATGCTTCTCCATGTTCAAACACTCCAGGAGAACTGGCAGATTATGAAGGGACGGACCGTTCCATAGTCTCAAGCTCGCCTCCAGTCGAGCTACCGTTGTCGGTAGAATCGGATGTGTGTGATGATGGGGGAGAAGCCTCAGCTTCCCTGGTCTTCCCAGTCTTGAATCTTGTTTTCTTTGCTAGCTATACTTTAACACAATAATATTAGTCATCGCAGTGGAATAACCTGTACCCCTCGTGTTCATGATAACTAATGTGTATGTGTGGTGCTATGCAAAGATAAGCTACAAAAAGAAAATTCAAAGCCGTTCAACAGTTCAAGCCCCAGTCCGGTTGTATGCTCTATCCTACGTGAAAATCTTAAACAATGGCCATGCGTTCGACAACATATGCATCAATGCTAGGCACGCGGTTTCACACTAGATATGAAAATATGAAGACAGGCAGTCGGGAGGTTAAAGTCCAAAAGCAAGAAAAACAAGAAGCCTGGAACATCAAAGTCCGAGTCACCATACCCTTGCAGGCTCGAAGTCTCGAACCCAAGGGTCTGAAAATTCGAACCCATTCGGGTTCAAAAATTCGAACCCCTTAAGGTTCGAAGTCTCAAACCCAAACTGTTCAAAAATTCAAACCTGCGGGGTTCGAAAATTCAAACCCACGAGGGTTCGAAATTTCGAACCCAAGCGGTTCGAAAATTCGAACCCACGGGGTTTGAAAATTCGAACCCCATGGGTTTGAAACTTCAAATCCATCCAAGTTCAAACTTCGAGGTCTCCGCCACCATCCTTCAACACCCTTCCCCCTCATTTCCTCGACCCTAAGCCTCACCTAGTTCGGGTTCGAAAGCCTTGGATTCGAAATTCTCAGGTTCGAAGCTTTTCAACAATGGCGGCCAAGGAAGGAATAGATGGAAGTGCTAAAATGAGGGGGGATATTTATAAAAGGAAAAAAACTGTCCCTTCGTATTCTAGGTTCGGTTCGAAATTTTTGAACCCACGGGTTCGAAAAATTCGAACCCTCTGGTTTCGAAAATTCGAACCCCATGGGTTCGAACTTTCGAACCTCCAGGGGTTCAAAAATTCGAGCCGCCTAGGCTCGGAATTTCGAACCTCCTGGGTTTGAAATTTCGAACACCAAGGGTTTGAAAATTCGTACAACATATATATATATATATATATATATATATATATATAAATCATTCGCCCTGGATTGATGTATCATGCCACACTCTCCCATATGAGTACTACCTGCATGTGCACACTGGCTCCCGTTCAACCACGGAGGCTAAGCACTGCGAATGCTTAGCAATGTGAAGTACGGCACAACACCCAACGACAACTCATCCGCACCACCAGGGCGAGCGAGCCCAACCACTAACGTTTGTTTTCCTTTAACTTCCAAAATGAATTCACAACTCAACCACTAACTGAAATGGTCCAAAGCACATCATGTCAATACAAGACGTACTTCGAGGGGCAAATGTTAACCGGCCTTTTGGTCAGGTACCCAAAAGCACGCAAGACACGATCGACTCAGCATATCGCGCGATATTACAACCCAGAAGTATCGCCAGCCTCATCCAAGGGGCCAATACCAGAAGATCCTACTCTGGCCACTAGCTCTGTATCGTGTCCTTCAAGCGCGGCCCCCCTCAGTATATGTCTGCATACGAGCCAAAGGCGAGTCGTTAAGCAGGAAGCTTTGACAACACCCTAGGAGCGACGAGGTTTCAACAACAAAAAGTTCGGCCACCTCCTCTTCCATTTCGTACCCCAATAGGGGTTCAAAATTTCTTACCCCTCCAGGGGGTTCGAAATTTCGAACCCCCAAGGGGTACAAAAATTCGAACATCCAGGAGAGGTTCGAAATTTCGAACCTCCAGGACGGGTTTGAAATTTCGTACCCCCACGAATTTTCTGCATGAAGGGGCTGGGTTCGAATTTTCTATGTGTGGACCCTATTTCTACCTACTACCACCTACTCTTGCCTAACACTTGTCCTATAAATACCCCATGACTGCACATTTGAGGGGAGGTTGGATTTTGTGACCTTCCTAGAACTCCATTAATGGCATCTCTCCTTTAAAGAAGAAGAAGAACCAAATTGTCATTTCCTCCATTTATTCAACATAAGATAATTATGACATCATATATCATGAAAAGTGTATGTAGTGAGATACCATGAGATAGTCTCAACCTTGTAATCCTTGGTCATCTATAATATTCCAACAAAGCTTCAAAGTGGACGTAGGCCCCTCACAAGGCCGAACCACTTTAAATCTCTCGTGTTATTTACTTTTTTCGCTACTGTCTATACGACCGAATTGGTTATTCCTAGTAATTGGAATAATTGGTGTTTTCGACATTTTTAACCGTCAATACGGTGCTGTAAAAATCAACCCTTCACTGTAGTTAAAAAATTAGGGTAATTGTTGAAAGTAAGGGCTATTTAGAGAAGTAGGGGTAGTTTAAGCACAGTAGGGGTAGATCGACAAATATGAAGGATGATGAATCATTTGGAATGGATGCTGGAAAAACTAACCCTTCATGGTAGTTAAAACTAGGGGTAATTGTTGGAAGAAAGGGATATCTAGAGAACTAGGGGTAGGATTAAGAAGAAGGGTTGTTTTGATGTATTAAGAGAAGTAGGGGTAGTTTAAGCATAGTAGGGTTAGATCCACAAATATGAAAGACGATGAATCAATTGGATTGGGTGCTGAAAAAACCAACCCTTCATAGTAATTAAAAAATAGGGGTAATTATTGGGAGTAAGGGCTATTTAGAGAATTAGGAATAGGATTAAGAAGAAGGGTTGTTTTGAAGTATTAAGAGAAGTAGGAGTAGTTTAAGCACAGTAGGGGTAGATCGACAAATATGAAGGATGATGAATCATTTGGATTGGATGCTGGAAAAACCAACCCTTCATAGTAGTTAAAAAATAGGGGTAATTATTGGAAGTAAGGGAAATTTAGATAATTACGGGTAGGATTAAAAAGAAGGGCTGTTTTGAAGTATTAAGAGAAGTAGGGGTAGATCGAAAAATATGAAAGGGGTAATTGTTGGAATTAAGGGCTATTTGGAGAATTAGGGATAGGATTAAAAACACGGGTTGTTTTGAAGGATTAAGAGAAGTATGTGTAGTTTAAGCATAGTAGGGATAGATCCACAAATATGAAAGATGATGAATCATTTTGATTGGGTGCTGCGAAAACCAACCGATAACAGTAGTAAAAAAATAGGGGTAATTATTGGAAGTAAGGGATATTAAGAGAATTAGGGGTATGATTAAAAAGAAGGGCTGTTTTGAAGTATTAAGAGAAGTAGTGGTAGTTTAGGCATAGTAGGGGTAGATCGAAAAATATGAAAGATGATGAATCATTTGGATTGGGTGCTGCAAAAACCAACCCTTCACAGTAGTTAAAAAATAGGGGTAATTGTTGGAAGTAAGGGCTATTTGGAGAATTAGGGGTAGGATTAAAAACAAGGGTTGTTTTGAAGTATTAAGAGAAGTATGTGCAGTTTAAGCATAGTCGGGATAGATCCACAAATATGAAAGATGATGAATCATTTGGATTGCGTGCTGCAAAAACCAAACCATCATGGCAATTAAAAAATAGGGGTAATTCTTGGAAGTAAGGGCTATTTAGAGAATTAGGGGTAGTATTAAAAAGAAGGGCTTTTTTTAAGAATTAAGAGAAGTAGGGGTAGTTTAAGCATAGTTGGGTTTGATCGACAAATATGAAGGATGATGAATCATTTGGATTGGGTGCTGCAAAAACCAACTATTCACAGTAGTTAAAAAATAGGGGTAATTGTTGGAAGTAAGTGCTATTTATAGAATTAGGGGGAGGATTAAAAAGAAGGGCTGTCTTGAAGTATTAAGAGAAGTAGTGGTCGTTTTAGCATAGTAGGGGTAGATCGACAAATATTAAAGATGATGAATCGTTTGGATTGGGTGCTGCAAAAACCAACCCCTCACGGTAGTTAAAAAATAGGGGTAATTGTTGGAAGTAAGAGCTATTTAAAGAATTAGGGTTAGGATTAAAAAGAAGGCCTGTTTTGAAGTATTAAGAGAAGTAGGGGTAGTTTAAGCATAGTAGGTGTAGATCGACAAATATTAAGATGATGAATCGTTTAGATGGGGTGCTGCAAAAACCAGCTCTTCACAGAATGATAATTGATTTACAAAGAAATGAATAATGCAAAAAAATGAATAAATAAATGAATAAAGGAAGACAATAATAAAAGTAGGGGAGGTAGTTTAAGCGTAGTAGGGGTAGATCGACAAATAGGAAAGATGAAGAATCGTTTGGATTGGGTGCGGAAAAAACCTACCCTTCACAGTACTTAAAAATAGGGGTAATTGTTGGAAGTAAGGGTTATTTGGGGAATTAGGGGTAGGATTAAAAAGAAGGGTTGTTTTGAAGTATTAAAAGAAGTAGGGGTAGTTTAGGCAAAGTAGAGGTAGATCAACAAATGTGAAAGATGATTAATCATTTGGATTGGGTGCTGCGAAAACCAACCCTTCAAATTAGTTAAAAAATAGGGGTAATTGTTGGAAGTAAGGGCTATTATAGAATTAGGGCTAAGATTAAAAAGAAGGGCTTTTTTGAAGTATTAAGAGAAGTGGGGGTAGTTTAAGCATAGTAGGGTTAGATCGACAAAAATGAAGGATGATGAATCATTTGGATTGGGTGCTACAAAAACCAACTCTTCACAGTAGTTAAAAAATGGGTGTAATTGTTGAAGTAAGTGATATTTAGAGAATTAGAGGGAGGATTAAAAAGAAGGACTGTTTTGAAGTATTAAGAGAAGTAGGGTTAGTTTAAGCAAAGTAGAGGTAGATCAACAAATATGAAAGAAGATGTATCTTGTGGATTGGGTGCTGTAAAAACCAACCCTTCATAGTAGTTAAAAAATTGGGGTAATTGTTGAAAGTAAGGGCTATTTAGAGAATTACATGTTAGATTAAAAAGAAGGGTTGTTTTGAAGTATTAAGAGAAGTAGGTGTAGTTTAAGCATAGTAGGATTAGATCAACAAATTTGAAAGATGATGAATCATTTGGATTGGGTGCTGCAAAAACCAACCGATTACAGTAGTTAAAAAATAGGGGTAATTGTTGGAAGTAAGGGCTATTTAGAGAATTAGGGGTAGGATTAAAAATACGGGATGTTTTGAAGTATTAAAAGAAGTAGGGGTAGTTTAAGCAAAGTAGGGGTAGATCGACAAATATGAAAGATGATCAATCATTTGGATTAGGTGCTGTAAAAACCAACCCTTCACTAGAGTTAAAAATTTGGGGTATTGTTGGAAGTAAGGGCTATTTCGAGAATTTGGGGTATGATTAAAAAGAAGGGCTATTTTGAAGTATTAGGAGAAGTAGGGGTAGTTTAAGCATAGTAGGGTTAGATCGACAAATATGAAGGATGATGAATCATTTGGATTGGATGCTGGAAAAAACAACCCTTCATAGTAGTTAAAAAATAGGGGTAATTATTGGAATTAAGGGCTATATAGAAAATTAGGGGGAGGACTAAGAAGAAAGACTGTTTTGATGTATTAAAAGAAGTAGGGGTAGTTTAAGCATAGCTGGGGTAGATCCACAAGCATGAAAGACGATGGATCATTTGGATTAGGTGCTACAAAAACCAACCTTTCACAGTAGCTAAAAATTAGGGGGTAATTGTTGGAAGTAAGGGCTATTTAGATAATTAGAAGTAGGTTTAAAAAGAACGACTGTTTTGAAGTATTAAGAGAAGTAGGAGTAGTTTGAGCATAGTAGGGGTTGATCGAAAATATGAAGGATGGCGAATCATTTGGATTGGATGCTGGAAAAACCAACCCTTAACAGTAGCTAAAAATTAGGGATAATTGTTGGAAGTAAGGGCTATTACGAGAATTAGGGGTAGGATTAAAAAGAAGGGCTGTTTTGAAGTATTAAGAGAAGTAGGGGTAGTTCAAGCATAGTAGGGGTAGATCGGGAAATATGAATGATGATGAATCGTTTGGATTGGTTGATGCAAAAACCAACCCACTACAGTAGTTCAAAAATAAGGGTAATTGTTGTAAGTAAGGGCTATTTAGAGAATTAGGGGTATGATTAAAAACAAGGGCTGTTTTGAATTATTAAGAAAAGTAGTGGTAGTTTAAGCATAGTAGGGGTTGATCAACAAATATGAAAGATGATGAGTCATTTGAATTGGGTGCTGCAAAAAACAACCCTTCACAGTAGTTAAAAAATAGGGGTAATTGTTGGAAGTAAGTCTACTTAGAGAATTAGGAGTAGGATTAAAAAGAAGGGCGGTTTTGAAGTACTAAGAGAAATAGGGGTAGTTTAAACATAGTTGGGTAGATTGACAAATACGAAGGATGATGAATCATTTGGATTGGATGCCACAAAAACCAACCCTACACTGTAGTTAAAAAATAGGGGTAATTGTTGGAAGTAAGTACTATTTAGAGAATTAGGGGTAGGATTAAAAATAAGGACTGATTTGAAGTATTAAGAGAAGTAGGGGTAGTTAAGCATAGTATGGGTAAATCAACAAATATGAAAGATGATGAACCATCGGGATTAGGTTCTGCAAAAACCAACCCTTTACAATAGTTAAAAAATTGGGGTAATTGTCGGAAGTAAGGGATATTTAGAGAATTAGGGGTAGGGTTAAAAAGAAGGGCTGTTTTGGAGGTAGTTTAAGCATAGTTGGGGTAGTTTAAGCAATGCAGGGGTAGATCGACAAATATGAAAGATAATGAATCACCTAGATTGGGTGCCGCAAAAACCAACCCTTCAAAGTTGTTAAAAATAGGGGTTATTGTTGGAAGTAAGGGCTATTTAGAGAATTAGGGGTAGGATTAAAAAGATGGGTTGTTTTGAAGTACTAAGAGAAGCAGGGGTAGTTTAAGCATAGTAGGGGTAGATCAACAAATATGAATGATGATTAATCATTTGGATTGGGTGCTTCAAAAACCAACCCTTCATAGTTTACAAAGAAATGAATAATGCAAAAAAAATGAATAGAGAAATGAATAAAGGAAAACAATAATAAAAGTAAGGAGGGTAGTTTAAGCATAGTAGGGGTAGATCGACAAATATGAAGGATGATGAATCGTTTGGATTGGGTGTTGCAAAAACCAACCCTTCACAGTTGTTAAAAAATAGCGTTTATTGTTGGAATTAAGAGCTATTTAGAGAATTAGGGGAAGATTAAAAAGAAGGGATGTTTTGAAGTATTAATAGAAGTAGGGGCAGTTTAAGCAAAGTAGGGTTAGTCTGACAAGTACGAAAGATGATGAATCGTTTAGATTGGGTGCTGCAAAAACCAACCCTTCACAGAAGTAGAATGATAATTGGTTAACAAAGAAAGAAATGAATAATGAAAAAAAATCGAATAAAGAAATGAATAAAGGAAAACAATAAAAAAATTAGGGGGTCGTAAAAAAATACGGGTAATTGTTGGTACTAGGGGTTATATAGAGCATTAGGGGTAGGATTAAAAATAAGGGTTGTTTTGAAGTATTAAGATAAGTGGTGGTAGTTTTAGCATAGTAGGGGTAGATCGTCAAGTATGAAAGATGATGAATCATTTGGATTGTGTGCTGCAAAAACCAACCCTTCATAGTAGTTAAAAAATAGGGGTAATTGCTGGAAGTAAGTCTACTTAGAGAAACAGGGGTAGGATTAAAAAAAAGGGCGGTTTCGAAGTACTAAGAGAAGTAGTGGTAGTTTAAACATAGTAGGGGTAGATTGACAAATACGAATGATGATGAATCATTTGGATTGGGTGCTGCAAAAACCAACCCTACACAGTAGTTAAAAAATAGGGGTAATTGTTGGAAGTAGGTGCTATTTAGAGAATTAGGGGTATGATTAAAAAATGAGGACTGATTTGAAGAATTAAGAGAGGTAGGGGTAGTTTAAGCATAGTAGGGGTAGATCAACAAATATGAAAGATAATGAACCATTGGGATTAGGTGCTGCAAAAACCAACCCTTCACAGTCATTAAAAAATGAGCGTAATTGTTGGAAGTCAGGGATATTTAGAGAATTAGGGGGAGGGTTAAAAAGAAGGGCTGTTTTGGAGGTAGTTTAAGCATAGTAGGGGTAGTTTAAGCAATGTAGGTGTAGATCAACAAATATGAAAGATGATGAATCACTTGGATTGGGTGCTGCAAAAACCAACCCTTCATAGTTGTTAAAAAATGGATTAATTGACAAGAATAATCCGATGTTTAACGTGTCCGCCCATATTAATCCCAAGTTTGCTTTATTCAAGAATAATCCCAAGCTTATAGGGTGTCTTCCCAAATAAATCCCATTTACTTGTATCTTCCCATATTAATCCGAAGTTTGGGGGTGTCTTCCCATATTTATCCGAAGATAACACGTGAAAAAGTCATCAAAAGTCATCGGGATCAATTTGGGAAGACACCCCCTAAACTTGGGATTATTCTTGAATAACGCAAACTTGGGATTAATATGGGCGGACACGTTAAACTTTGGATTATTCTTGTTAGTTAATCCTTAAAAAGTAGGGGTTATTGTTGGAAGTAAGGGCTATTTAGAGAATTAGGGGTAGGATTAAAAAGAAAGGTTGTTTTGAAGTACTTAGAGAAGCAGGGGTAGTTTAAGCATAGTAGGGGTAGATCAACAAATATGAATGATGATGAATCGTCTGGATTGGGTGCTTCAAAAACCAACCCTTCATAGAAGTAGAATGATAATTGGTTTACGAAGAAATGAAAAATGCAAAAAAAATGAATAAAGGAAAACAATAATAAAAGTAAGGAGGGTAGTTTAAGTATAGTAGGGGTAGATCGACAAATGTGAAAGATGATGAATCGTTTGGATTGGGTGCTGCAAAAACCAACCCTTTACAGGGTTAATTGTTGGAATTAAGAGCTATTTAGAGAATTAGGGGTAGGATTAAAAAGAAGGGTTGTCTTGAAGTATTAATAGAAGTAGGGGTAGTTTAAGCATAGTAGGGGTAGTCCGGCAAGTATGAAAGATGATGAATCGTTTGGATTGGGCGCTGCAAAAACCAACCCTTCACAGAAGTAGAATGATAATTGGTTTACAAAGAAAGAAATGAATAATGTAAAAAAAATTGAATAAAGAAATGAACAAAGAAAACAATTATAAAAGTAGGGGGTAGTTTAAGCATAGTAGGGGTATATCGACAAATATGAAAGATGATGAATCATTTGGATTGGGTACTTCAAAAACCAACCCTTCACAGTAGTTAAAAAATAGGGGTAATTTTTGGAAGTAAGGGCTATCTAGAGAATTAGTGGTAGGATTAAAAAGAACGCCTATTTTGAAGTATTAAGAGAAGTCGGGGCAGTTTAAGCATAGTAGGGGTAGATCGACAAATATTAAAGATGATGAATCGTTTGAATCGGGTGCTGCAAAAACCAACCCTCAAAGCATTTAAAAAATAGGGGTAATTGTTGGAAGTAAGAACTATTTAGAGAATTAGGGGTAGGATTAAAAATAAGGCATGTTTTGAAGTATTAAGAAAAGTAGGGGTAGTTTAAGCATAGTAGGTGTTGATCGACAAATATTACAGACGATGAATCGTTTGGATTGGGTGCTGAAAAAACCAACCCTTCACAGTAGTTAAAAAATAGGGGTAATTGTTGGAAGTAAGCAATATTTAAAGAATTAGGTGTAGGGTTAAAAATAAGGGTTGTTTTGGAGGTGGTTTAAGCATAGTAGGGGTAGCTAAGCAAAGTAGGGGTAGATCGTCAAATATGAAAGATGATGAATCATTTGGATTGGGTGCTGCAAAAACCAACTCTTCATAGTAGTTAAAAAATAGGGGAAATTATTGGAAGTACGGGCTATTTAGAGAATTAGGGGTAGTATTAAAAAGAAGGGTTGTTTTGAAGTACTAAGAGAAGCAGGGGTAGTTTAAGCATAGTAGAGGTAGATCGGCAAATATGAATGATGATGAATCGTTTGGATTGGGTGCTTCAAAAACTAACCCTTCATAGTAGTAGAATGATAACTGGTTTACAAAGAAATGAATAATGCAAAAAAAAAAAAAATTAATAAAGGAAAACAATAATAAAAGTAAGGAGGGTAGTTTAAACATAGTAGGGGTAGATCGATAAATATGAAAGATGATGACTTGTTTGGATTGGGTGCAGCAAAAACCAACACTTCACAGTAGTTAAAAAATAGGGGTAATTGTTGGAAGTAAGAGCTAATTAGAGAATTAGACGTAGGATTAAAAAGATGGGTTGTTTTGAAGTATTAATAGAAGTTGGGGGTAGTTTAAGCATATGAAGGGTAGTCCGACAAGTACGAAAGATGATGAATCATTTGGATTGGGTGCTGCAAAAACCAACCCTTTACAGAAGTAGAATGATAATTGGTTTACAAAATGAAAAATGCAAAAAAATTGAATAAAGAAATGAATAAAGGAAAACAATAATAAAAGCAGGGGGTAGTTAAAAAATACGGGTAATTGTTGGAACTAGGGGCAATTTAGAGCATTAGGGGCAGGATTAAAAAGAAGGGCAGTTTTGAAGTATTAAGAGAAGTAGGGCTAGTTTAAGCGTAGTAGTGGTAGATCGACAAATATGAAAGATGATGAATCGTTTCGATTGGGTGCCGCAAAAACTAACCCTTCATAGAATTTTAAAAATAGGGGTAATTGTTCGAAGTAGGGGCTATTTAGAGAATTAGGGGGACGTTTAAAAAGAAGTAGGGGTAGTTTAAGCATAGTAAGGGCAGATCGACAAATACGAAAGATGATGAATCATTCGGATTGGAGGCTGCAAAAACCAACCATTCACAGTAGTTAAAAAATAGGGGTTATTGTTTGAAGTAAGAAGTATTTGAAGAATTTGAGGTAGGATCAAAAAGAAGGGCTATTTTGAAGTATTTAGAGAAGTAGGTGTAGTTTAAGCATAGTAGGGGTAGAACGAAAAATATGAAAGATGATGAATCATTTGTGTTGGGTGCTGCAAAAACCAGCCCTTCACAGTAGAAGAACGATAATTGGTTTACAAAGAAAGAAATGTATAATGAAAAAATAAATAAAGAAATGAATAAAGGAAAATAATAATAAGTGTAGGGGGGTGGTTTAAGCAAAGTAGGGGTAGATCGACAAATATGAAAGATGATGAATCATTTGGATTGGGTGTTGCAAAAACTAGCCCTTCACAGTAGTCAAAAAATAGTGGTAATTGTCAGAAGTAAGGGCTATTTAGAGAATTAGATGTACAATTAAAAAGAAGGGTTGTTCTGAAGTATTAAGAGAAGTAGGGGTAGTTTAAGCATAGTAGGGTAGAACGACAAATATAAAGGCTGATGAATCATTTGGACTGGACGATGATAAAACCAACCCATCATAGAAGTAGAATGACAATTGGTTTACAAAGAAATGAATAGTGCAAAAAAATGAATAAAGAAATGAATAAATGAAAGCAATAATAAAAGTACGGGGAAGTTTAAGCATAGTAGGGGTAGATCGTCAAATATGGAAGATGATAAATCGTTTGGATTGGGTGCTGCAAAAACCAACCCTTCACTATAGTTAAAAAATAGGGGTAGTTGATGGAAGTAATGGTTATTTAGGAATTAGGGTTAGGATTAAAAAGAAGGGCTATTTTGAATTATTAAGAGATGTAGGGGTAGTTTAAGCATAGTAGGGTTAGTTCAGCAAATATGAAAGATGATGAATCATTTGGATTAAAACCAACGCTTCACATAGTTAAAAAATAGGGGGAATTGTTGGAAGTAAGGGATATTTTGAGAATTAGGGGTAGGATTAAAAAGACGGGCTATTTTGAAGTATTAAGAGAAGTAGGGGTAGTTTAAGCATAGTAGGGGTAGATCGACAAATATGAAAGATGATGAATCATTTATATTGGGTGATGCAAAAACCAACCTTTCACAGAAGTAGAATGATAATTGTTTACAAAGAATGAATAATGCAAAAAAAATGAATAAATAAATGAATAAAGGAAAACAATAATAAAAGTACGGGGGTAGTTTAAGCATAGTAAGGGGTAGATCGACAAATATGAAAGATGATGAATCATTGGGATTAGGCGCCGCAAAAACCAACCCTTCACAGTAGTTAAAAAATAGTGGAACTTGTTGGAAGTAAGGGCTATATAGAGAATTTGGGTTAGGATTAAAAAGAAGGGTCGTTTTGAAGTATTAAGAGAAGTAGTGGTAGTTTGAGCATAGTAGGGCTAGATCGACAAATATGAAAGATGATGAATCATTTGGATTGGGTGTTGCAAAAAGCAATCCATCACAGTAGCTAAAAAATAGGGTTGGTTGTTGGAAGTAAGTACTATTTAAAGAATTAGAGGTAGGATTAAAAGGGAAGGATGTTTTTAGATACTAAGAGAAGTAGGGGAAGTTCAAGTATTGTAGGGGCAGATCGACAAATATGAAGGATGATGAATCATTTGGATTGGGTGCTGCAAAATCAAACCCTTCACAGTATTTAAAACATAGGGGTAATTGTTGGAAGTAAGGGCTATTTAGAGAATTAGGGTAGGATTAAAAAAATAATGGCTGATTTAAAGTATTAAGAGAAGTAGGGGTAGTTTAAGCATAGTAGGGGTAGATCAACAAATATGAAAGATGATGAACCATTCGGATTGGGTGCTGCAAAACCAACCCTTCATAGTAGTTAAAAAATAGGGGCAATTGTTGGAAGTAAGGTCTATTTAGAGAATTAGGGGTTGGATTAAAAAGAAGGGATCTTTTGAAGTATTAATAGAAGTAGGGGTAGTTTAAGCAAAGTAGGGGGTAGATAGACAAATATGAAAGATGATGAATCATTTGGATTAGTTGCTGCAAAAACCAACCCTTCACAGTTGTTAAAAAGTAGGGGCAATTGTTGGAAGTATTAAGAGAAGTAGGGGTAGTTTAAGCATAGTTGGGGTAGATCGACAAATATGAAAGATGATGAATCGTTTGGATTGGGTGCTACAAAAACCAACCCTTCATTAAAGTAGAATGATAACTAGTTTACAAAGAAATGAATAATATGAAAAAAAATGAATAAAGGAAAACAATAATAAAAGTAGGGGGTAGTTTAAGCATAGTAGGGGTATATCGACACATATGAAAGATGATGAATCGTTTGGATTGGGTGCTGCAAAAACCAAACCTTCACAATAGTTAAAAAATAGGGGTAATTGTTGGAAGTAAGGGCTATTTAGAGAATTTGATGTAGGATTAAAAAGAAGAGTTCTTTTGAAGTATTAAGATTAGTAGGGGTAGTTTAAGCATAATAGGGGTAGTTCGACAAATATGAAAGATGATGAATCATTTGGATTGGGTGCTGCAAAAACCAACCCTTCGAAGTAGTTGAAAAATAGGGGTATTTGTTGGAAGTAAGGGCTATTTAGAGATTTAGCTGTAGGATTAAAAATAAGGGTTGTTTTGAAGTATTAAGAGAAGTAGGGATAGTTTAAGCATTGTAGGGGTAGATCGAAAAATATGAATGATGATGAATCATTTGGATTTGATGCTGGAAAAACAAACCGTTCACAGTTTTTAAAAAATAAGGGTAATTGTTGGAAGTAAGGGCTATTTATAAAACTGGGGGTAGGATTAAAAAGAAGGGTTGTTTTTAAGTATTATGAGAAGTAGGGATAGTTTAAGCATAGTAGGGATAGATCGACAAATATGAAAGATGATGAATCATTTGGATTGGGTGATGCAAAAACCAACCCTCACGGTAGTTAAAAAATAGGGGAAATTGTTGGAAGTAAGGGATATTTATAGAATTAGGGGTATGATTAAAAAGAAGGGATCTTTTGAAGTATTAAGAGAAGTAGGGGTAGTTTAAGCAAAGCAGGGGTAGATCTACAAATATGACAGATGATGAATCATTCGGATTAGGTGCTGCAAAATCCAACCCTTCACAGTTGTTAAAAAATAGGGACAATTGTTGGAAGTAAGGGATATTTAGAGAATTAGGGGTAGGATTAAAAAAAAGGATTGTTTTGAAGTATTAAGAGAAGTAGGGGTAGTTTAAGCATAGTAGGGTAAGATTGGCAAATATGAAAGATGATGAATCGTTTGGATTGGGGGCTCCAAAAACTAACCCTTCACAGTAGTTAAAAAATGGGGGTATTTGTTGGAAGTAAGGGCTATTTAGAGAATTAGGGGTTGGATTAAAAAGCAGGGTTGTTTTGAAGTATTAAGAAAAGCAAGGGTAGTTTAAGCATAGTAGGGGTAGATCGACAGATATTAAAGATGATGAATCATTGGGGTTGTGTGCTGCAAAAACCAACCCTTCATAGAAGTAGAATGATAATTGGTTTACAAAGAAATGAATAACGTAAAAATAATAATAAAAAAATGAATAAAGGAAAACAATAATAAAAGTAGGCGGGTAGTTTAAGCATAGTAGAAATTGTTTGGATTGGGTGTTGCAAAATACAACCCTTCACAGTTGTTAAAAAAAATAGGGGTAAGCAAGGGCTACTTGGAGAATTATGGGTAGGATTAAAAAGAAGGGTTGTTTTGAAGTATGAAGAGAAGTAAGGGTAGTTTAAGCATAGTAGGGGTAGTTCGACAAATATGAAAGATGATGAATCATTTGAATTGGGTGCTGCAAAATCCAAAACTTCACAGTACTTAAAAATAGGGGTAATTGTTGGAAGTAAGGGCTATTTAGAGAATTAGGGGTAGGATTAAAAACAAGGGTTGTTTTGAAGTATTAAGAGAAGTCGGTTTAGTTTAAGCATAGTAGGGGTAGATCAACTAATATAAAGGATGATGAATCATTTGGATTGGATACTGGAAAAACCAACCCTACATAGTAGTTAAAAAATAGGGGTAATTATTGGAAGTTTGGGCTATTTATAGAATTAGGGGTAGGATTAAAAAGAAGAGCTGTTTTGAAGCATTCAGAGAAGTAGGGGTAGTTTAAGCATAGTAGGGGTAGATCGACAAATATGAAAGATGATGAATCATTTAGATTGTGTGATGCAAAAACCAACCCTTCACAGAAGTAGAATGATAATTGGTTTACAAATAAATGAATAATGCAAAAAAAATGAATAATGAAATGAATAAAGGAAAACAATAATAAAAGTAGGGGTAGTTTAAGCATAGTAGGGATAGATCGACCAACATGAAAGTTTATGAATCATTTGGATTAGGTGCTGCAAAAACCAATCCTTCACAGTAGTTAAAAAGTAGGGGTAATTGTTTGAAGTAAGGGCTATTTAGAGAATTAGTGGTAGGATTACAAAGAAGGGTTGTTTTGTAGTATTAAGAGAAGTAGTGGTAGTTTAAGCATAGTAGAGGTAGATCGACAAATATGAAAGATTATGAACCATTTGGATATGGGTGCTAAAAAAAACCAACCCTTCGTGGTAGTTAAAAAATAGGGGTAATTGTTGGAAGTAAGGTCTATTTAGAGAATTAGGGGCAGGATTAAAAAGAAGGGCTATTTTGAAGTACTAAGAGAAGAAGGGGTAGATCGACAAATATGAAGAACGGCGAATCATTTGGATTAGGTGCTACAAAAACCAACACTTCACCGTAGTTTAAGCATTAAGAGAAATAGGGGTAGGATTAAAAACAAGGTTTGTTTTGAAGTATTAAGAGAAATAGGGGTAGTTTAAGCATAGTAGGGTAGATCGACAATAAAAAAGATGCCGAATCATTTGGATTGGGTGCTGCAAAAACCAACCCTTCATAGAAGTAGAATGATAACTGGTTTACAAAGAAATGAATAATGCAAAAAAATGAATAAAGGAAAACAATAATAAAAGTAGGGGGTAGTTTAAGCATAGTAGGGGTAGATCGACAAACATGAAAGATGATGAATCATTTGGATTGGGTGCTGCAAAAACCAACCCTTCACAATAGTTAAAAAATAGGGTTAATTGTTGGAAGTATGGGCTATTTAGAGAAGTAGGGGTAGGACTAAAATGAAGGGTGGTTTTGAAGTATTAAGAGAAGTAGGGGTAGTTTAAGCATAGTAGGGGTAGATCGACAAATATGAAGGATGATGAATCATTTGGATTGGATGCTGGAAAAACCAACCCTTCACAGTAGTTAAAAAATAGGGATAATTGTTGGAAGTAAGGGCTATTTTGAGAAATGGGGGTAGGATTAAAAAGAAGGGCCGTTTTGAAGTATTAAGTGAAGTAGGGGAAGTTTAAGCATAGTAGTGGTAGATCAACAAATATGAAAGATGATGAATCATTGGGATTGGGCACTGCAAAAACCAACCCTTCACAGCAGTTAAAAAATAGGAGTAACTGTTGGAAGTAAGGGCTATTTAGAGAATTAGGGGTAAGATTAAAAAGAAGGGTAGTTTTGAAGTATTAAAAGAAGAAGGGGAAGTTTAATCGAAGTAGGGGTAGATCGAGAAATATGAAAGATGATGAATCATTTGGATTGGGTGCTGCAAAATCCAACCCTTCACAGTAGTTAAAAAATAGGGGTAACTATTGGAAGTAAGGGCTATTTAGAGAATTAGGGGTAGGATTAAAAAGAAGGGCTGTTCTGAAGTATTAAGAGAAGTAAGGGTAGTTTAAGCATAGTAGGGGTCGATCCACAAATATGAAAGATGATTAATCATTGGGATTGGGTGTTGCAAAAACCAACTCTTCAACATAGTTAAAAAATAGGGGTAATTGTTGGAAGTAAGGGATATTTAGAGAATTAGGGGGAGGATTAAAAAGAAGGGTTGTTTTGAAGAATTAAGAGAAGTAGGGGTAGTTTTAGCAAAGTAGAGGTAGATCGACAAATGTGAAAGATGATGAATCATTTGGATTGGGTGGTGCAAAAACCAACCCTTCACAGTATTTATAAAATAGGAGTAAT
This sequence comes from Allium sativum, assembly GCA_030737875.1. Taxonomy (NCBI): domain Eukaryota; kingdom Viridiplantae; phylum Streptophyta; class Magnoliopsida; order Asparagales; family Amaryllidaceae; genus Allium; species Allium sativum. Next base: position 11,377,936 of record CM060912.1, read on the forward strand.
TGTTTGAAGTAAGGGCTATTTAGAGAGTTAGGGGTAGGATTAAAAAGAAGGGCTGTTTTGAAAAGAGTAGTAGGGGTTGTTCAAGCATAGTAGGGGTAGATCGACAAATATGAAGGGTGATGAATCATTCGGATTGTGTGCTGCAAAAACCAACCCTTCACATTAGTTAAAAAATAGGGGGTAATTGTTGGAAGTAGGGGCTATTTATATAATTAGGGGTAGGATTAAAACAAAGGGCTGTTTTGAAGTATTAAGAGAAGTAGGGGTAGTTTAAGCATAGTAGGGGTAGATCGACAAATATGCAAGATGATGAATCGTTTGGATTAAGTGCTGCAAAAATCAGCCCATCACAGAAGTAGAATGATAATTGGTTTACAAAGAAAGAAATGAGTAATGCAAAAATAAAATGAATAAAGGAAAACAATAATAAAAGTACGGGGGTAGTTTAAGCATAGTCGGGGTAGATCAACAAATATGAAAGATGAATCGTTTGGATTAGGTGCTGCAAAACCCAACCCTTCACAGAGTTAAAATGATCATTGGTTTACAATGAAAGAAATGAATGATGTAAAAAAATGAATAAAGAAATGTACAAAGGAAAACAATAATAAAAGCAGAGGGTTGTTAAAAATAGGGGTAACTATTGGAAGTAAGAGCTGTGTAGAGAATTAGGGTTAGGATTAAAAAGAAGGATAGTTTTGAATATTAAGAGAAATAGGGGTAATTTAAGCAAAGTAGATGCTGATCGAGAAATATGAAAGACGATGAATCATTTAGATTAGGCGTTGCAAAAAGCAACCCTTCACGGTAGTTACAAATATGAAAGATGACGAATCATTGCGATTGGCTGCTGTAAAAATCAACCCTTCACCGTAGTTAAAAAATAGGAGTAATTGTTGGAAGTAAGGGATATTTAGAAAATTCGGGGGAGGATTAAAAAGAAGGGTTGTTTTGAAGTATTAAGAGAAGTAGGGGTAATTTAAGCATAGTAGGGGCAGATCGATAAATATGAAAGATGACGAATCACTTCGACTGGGTGCTGCAAAAACCAACCCTTCACAGTAGTCCAAAAATAGGGGTAATTGTTGGAAGTAAGGGCTATTTAGAGAATTAGGGGGAGGATTAAAAAGAAGCGCTGTTTTGAAATATTAAGAGAAGTAGGGGTAGTTTAAGCAAAGTACGGGTAAATCGACAAATATGATTGATGATGAATAATATGGATTGGGTGATGCAAAAACCAACCCTTCATAGTAGTTAAAAAATTGGGCTAATTGTTGGAAGTAAGGGCTATTTAGAGAATTAGGGGTAGGATTAAAAAGAATTGTTGTTTTGATGTATTAAGAGAAGCAGGGATAGTTTAAGCATAGTAGGGGTAGATCGACAAATATGAAAGATGATGAATCGTTTGAATTGGGTGCTGCAAAAACCAATCCTTCATAGAAGCAGAATGATAATTGGTTTACAAAGAAATGAATAATGCAAAAAAAATGAATATAGAAATGAATAAAGGAAAACAATAATAACAGTAGGGGGTAGTTTAAGCAAAGTAGGGGTAGATCGACAAATATGAAAGATGATGAATCCTTTGGATTGGGTGGTGCAAAAACCAACACTTCATAGTAGTTAAAAAATAGGGGTAATTGTCGGAAGTAAGGGCTATTTAGAGAATTAGGGGTAGGATTAAAAAAAGGGTTGTTTTGAAGTATTAAGCGAAATAGGGGTAGTTTAAGCACTGTAGGGTTAGTTCGACAAATATGAAAGAGGATGAATCGTTTAGATTGGGTGCTGCAAAAACCAACCCTTCACAATATTTAAAAAAATAGCGGTAATTTTTGGTAGTAAGGCTGTTTATAGAATTAGGGGTAGGATTAAAAAGAAGGGCCGTTTTGAAGTATTAAGAGAAGTAAGGGTTGTCTAAGCATAGTAGGGGTAGATCGACAAATAAGAAGGATGATGAATCATTTGGATTAGATGCTGCAGAAACCAACCCTTCATAGTAGTTAAAAAATGGAGGTAATTGTTGGAAGTAAGGGCTATTTAGAGAATTAGGTGTAGTATTAAAGAGAAGGGATGTTTTGAAGTATTAAGAGAAGTAGGGGTATTTAAGCATAGTAGGGGTAGATCAACAAATATGAAAGATGATGAATCATTTGGATTCGGTGCTGCAAAAACCAACCCTTCACAGTAGTTAAAAAATAGGGGTAATTGTTGGAAGTAAGGGAAATTTAGAGAAATAGAAGGAGGATTGAAAAGAAGGGCAGTTTTGAAGTATTAAGAGAAGTAGGGGAGCAAAGTAGGGGTAGATCGACAAATATGAAAGATGAATAATCATTTGGAATAAGTGCTGCAAAAAATAACCCTTTACAATAGTTAAAAAATAGGGGTAATTGTTGGAAGTAAGAGCTATTTACAGAATAAGGGGTAGTATTAAAAAGAAGGGCTGTTTTGAAGTATTAAGAGAAGTAGGGGTAGTTTAAGCATAGTAGGGGTAAATCGACAAATATTAAAGATGATGAATCATTTGGATTGGGTGCTGCAAAAATCAACCCTTCACTGAATGAGAATTGGTTTACAATGAAATGAATAATGCAAAAAAAAAAAAAAAAATTGAGCAAACAAATGAATAAAGGTAAACAATAATATAAGTAGGGGAGGTAATATAAGCATAGTAGGGGTGGATCCACAAATACGAAAGATGATGAATCATTTGGATTGGGTGCTGCAAAAACCAACCCTTCACAGTAGTTAAAAAATTGGGGTAGTTGTTGGAAGTAAGGGCTATTTAGAGAATTAGGGGTAGCATTAAAAAGAAGGGCTTTTTTGAAGTATTAAGAGAAGTAGGTGTAGTTTAAGAAAAGTTGGGGTAGATCGACAAATATAAAAGATGATGAATCGTTGGGGTTAGGTGCTGCAAAAACCAACCCTTTACAGTAGTTAGAAAATAGGGGTAATTGTTGAAAGTAAGGGATATTTAGATAATTAAGGGGAGGATCGAAAAGAAGGGTTGTTTTGAAGTATTAAGAGAAGTAGGGGTAGTTTAAGCAAAGTAGAGGTAGATCGACAAATATGAAACATGATGAATCATTGTGATTGGGTGCTGCAAAAGCAAACCCTTCACCATAGTTAAAAAATAGGGATATTTGTTGAAGTCAGGGCTATTTAGTGAATTAGGGAGAGGATTCAAAAGAAGGGTTTTTTTGAAGTATAAAGAGAAGTAGGGGTAGTTTAAGCATAGTAGGGGTAGATCGATAAATATGAAAGATGATGAATCACTTCGACTGGGTGCTGCAAAAACTAACCCTTCAAAGTGGTCCAAAAATAGGGGTATTTGTTGTAAGTAGGGGCTATTTATAGAATAGGGGGAGGATTAAATAGAAGCGTTGTTTTGAAGTATTAAGAGAAGTATAGGTAGTTTAAGCAAAGTAGGGTAGATCGACAAATATGAAAGATGATGAATCATTTGGATTGGGTGATGCAAAAACCAACCCTTCACAGTAGTTAAAAAATTTGGCTAATTGTTGGTAGTAAGGGATATTTAGAGAATTATGGGTAGGATTAAAAAAAAGGGTTGTTTTGAAGTATTAAGAGAAGTAGGGGTAGTTTAAGCAAAGTAGGGGTAGATCGACAAATATGAAAGTTGATGAATCATTTGGATTGGGTGCTTTAAAAACCAACTCTTCACAGTAGTTAAAAAATTGGGGTAATTGTCGGAAGTACGGGCTATTTAGAGAATTAGGGGTAGGATTAAAAAGAAGGGTTGTTTTGAAATATTAAGAGAAGTAGGGGTAGTTTAAGCTTAATAGGGTTAGTTCGACAAATATGAAAGATGATGAATCATTTGGATTGGGTGCTGCAAAAACCAATCCTTCACTGTAGTTAAAAAATAGGCGTAATTGTTGGTGATAAGGGCTATTTATAGAATTAGGGGCAGGATTAAAAAGAAGGGCTGTTTTGAAGTATTAAGAGAAGTAGGGGTAGTTTAAGCATGGTAGGGGTAGATCCAAAAATAAGAAGGATGATGAATCATTTGGATTAGATGCTGCAGAAACCAACCCTTCACAGTAGTTAAAAAATTGGGGTAATTGTAGGAAGTAAGGGCTATTTAGGGAATTAGGTGAAGGATTAAAAAGAAGGGCTTTTTTGAATTATTAAGAGAAGTAAGGGTAGTTTAAGCATAGTAGGGGAAGATCTATGAAAGATGATGAATCGTTTGGATTGGGTGCTGCAAAAACCAACCCTTCACAGTAGTTAAAGAATAGGGGTAATTGTTGGAAGTAAGGACTATTTAGAGAATTAGGTGGAGGATTAAAAAGAATGGCTGGTCTGAAGTAGTAAGAGAAGTAGGGGTAGTTTAAGCAAAGTAGGGGTAGATCGACAAATATGAAAGATGATTAATCATTTGGATCGGGTGCTGCAAAAACCAACCCTTCACAGTAGTTAAAAAATACGGGTAACTATTGGAAGTAAGGGCTATTTAGAGAATTAGGGGTAGGATTAAAAAGAAGGCATTTTTTGGAGTATTAAGAGATGTATGGGTAGTTTAAGCATAGTAGGGGTAGATCGACAAATATTAAAGATGATGAATCGTTTGGATTGGGTGCTGCAAAAACCAACCCTTTACAGAATGATAATTGGTTTACAATGAAATGAATAATGCAAAAAAATGAATAAAGAAATGAATAGAGGAAAACAATAATAAAAGTACGGGAGGTAATTTAAGCATAGTAGGGTTAGATCCACAAATATGAAAGATGATGAATCATTTGGATTGGGTGTTGCAAAACCAACCCTTCACATTAGTCAAAAAATAGGGGTACTTGTTGGAAGTAAGGGCTACTTAGAGAATTAGGGGTAGAATTAAAAGAAGGGCTTTTCTGAAGTACTAAGAGAAGTAGGGGTAGTTTAAGCATGGTAGGGGTAGATCGACAAATATGAAGGATGATGAATCATTTGGATTGGGTGCTGCCAAAACTAACCCTTCATAGTGGTTAAAAAATAGGGGTAATTGTGGGAAGTAAGGGCTATTTAGAGAATTAGGGGTAGAATTAAAAAGAAGGATTATTTTGAAGTATTAAGAGAAGTAGGGGTAGATCAACAAATATGAAAGATGATGAATCGTTTGTATTGGGTGATGCAAAAACCTACCCTTCATGGTAGTTAAAAAATAGGCGTAATTGTTGTAAGTAAGGGCTATTTAGAGAATTATGGGTATGATTAAAAAGAAGGGCAGTTTTGAAGTATTAAGAGAAGTAGGGGAAGTTTAAGCATAGTAGGGATAGATAGACAGATATGAAAGATGATGTATCATTGGGATTGGGCGCTGCAAAAGCTTACCCTTCACAGTAGTAAAAAAATTGGGGTAATTTTTGGAAGTAAGGGCTATTTAGAGAATTAGGGGTAGGATTTAAAAGAAGGGCCGTTTTGAACTATTAAGAGAAGTAGGGGTTATTTAAGCATGGTAGGGGTAGTTCGACAAATAAGAAGGATGATGAATCATTTGGATTAGATGCTGCAGAAACCAACCCTTCACAGTAGTTAAAAAATAGGAGTAATTATTGGAAGTTAGGGCTATTTAGAGAATTAGGTGTAGGAAAAAAGGGCCGTTTTGAAGTATTAAGAGAAGTTGGGGTAGCTTAAGCATAGTAGGGTCAGATTGACAAATACGAATGATGATGAATCGTTTGGATTGGGTGCTGCAAAAATCAACCCTTCACAGTAGTTATAAAATAGGGGTAACTGTTGGAAATAAGGGCTATTTAGAGAATTAGGGGGAGGATTAAAAAGAAGGGATGTTTTGAAGTATTAAGAGAAGTAGGGGAAGTTTAAGCAAAGTAGGGGTAGATCGACAAATATGAAAGATGATTAATCATTTACATTGGGTGCTGCAAAAACCAACCCCGCATAGTTGTTAAAAAATAGGGGTAATTGTTGGAAGTAAGGGCTATTTAGAGAATCTGGGGTAGGATTAAAAAGAAGGCATGTTTTGGAGTATTAAGAGAAGTAGGGGTAGTTTTAGCATCGGGTAAATCGAAAAATATTAAAGATGATGTATCGTTTGGATTAGGTGCTGCAAAAACCAAACCTTCACTGAATGATAATTGGTTTAAAATGAAATGAATTATGCAAAAAAATGAATAAAGAAATGAATAAAGGAAAACAATAATAAAAGTATGGGAGGTAATATAATCATTGTAGGGGAAGATCCACGAATATGAAAGATGATGAATCATTTGGATTGGGTGCTGCAAAAACCAAACCTTCACAGTAGTTAAAAAATAGGGGTAATTGTTGGAAGTGAGGGCTATTTATAGAATTAAGGGTAGGATTAAAACGAAGGGTTTTTTGAAGTATTAAGAGAAGTAGAGGTAGATTAAACAAAGTAGGGGTAAATAGACAAATATGAAAGATGATGAATCATTAGGATTGGGTGCTGCAAAAACCAACGCTTCACGGTAGTTAAAAAATATGGGTAATTGTTGAAATTAAGGGCTATTTAGAGAATTAGGGGAAGATTGAAAAGAAGGGTTGTTTTGAAGTATTAAGAGAAGTAGGGGTAGTTTAAGCAAAGTAGGGGTAGATCGACAAATATGAAAGATGATGAATCATTGTGATTGGGTGCTGCAAAAACCAACCCTTCACCATTGTTAAAAAATAGGGGTAATTGTTGGAAGTAAGGGCTATTTAGAGAATTAGGGGAGGATTAAAAAGAAGGGTTGTTTTGAAGTATTAAGAGAAGTAGGGGTAGTTTAAGCATAGTAGGGGTAGATCGATAAATATGAAAGATGATGAATCATTGCGATTGGGTGCTGCAAAAGAAAACCCTTCACAGTAGTCCAAAAATAGGGGTAATTGTTGGAAGTAAGGGCTATTTATAGAATTAGGGGGAGGATTAAAAAGAAGCGTTGTTTTAAAGTATTAAGAGAAGTAGGGGTAGTTTAAGCAAAGTAGGGGTAGATCGACAAATATAAAAGATGATGAATCATTTGGATTGTGTGATGCAAAAACCAACCCATCACAGTAGTTTAAAAATAGGGGGTAATTGTTCTGAGTAAGGGCTATTTAGAGAATCAGGGGTAGGATTGAAGAGAAGGCCTGATTTGGAGTATTAAGAGAAGTAGGGTTAGTTTAAGCATAGTGGGGGTAAATTGACAAATATTAAAGATGATGAATCGTTCGGATTAGGTGCTCCAAAAACCAACCCACATTGAATGATAATTGGTTTACAATGTAATGAATAATGCAAAGAAATGAATAAAGAGAAACAATAATAAAAGTAGGGGTGGTAATTTAAGCATTGTAGGGGTAGATCCACAAATATGAAAGATGATGAATCATTTGGATTGGGTGCTGCAAAAACCAACCCTTCACAGCAGTTAAAAAAAGGGGTAATTGTTGGAAGTAAGTTTTATTTGGATAATTAGGGGTAGGATTAAAAAGAAGGGCTTTTTTGAAGTATTAAGAGAAGTAGGGGTAGTTTAAGCAAAGTAGGGGTAGATCGACAAATATGAAAGATGATGAATCATTGGGATTGGGTGCTCCAAAAACCAACCCTTCGCAGTAGTTAAAAAAAAGGGGTAATTTTTGAAATTAAGGGCTATTTAGAGAATTTGGGGGAGGATTGAAAAGAAGGGTTGTTTTGAAGTTTTAAGAGAAGTAGGGGTAGTTTAAGCAAAGTAGGGGTAGATCGACAAATATTGAAACACCCCACCTCCGTTAAGGTCACCCACAAAGGGAATGCCTTAACTTTGGTGGAACATTATGGGTAAAAGATGCAGATAAATTACAAGATAGACAAAATTTAAAACAGCGGAAATCAAATAAAACTTTACTTCATTGATAAAACAACAACTTGGTAAAAAGATTGTTTTCCAACACTAAAACACCAATTCCCATTATTACAAAGAATCTGTCATGTTTGTCAAAATAAAGAAGCATAAAATGGCAATGATATCCCCCGATGAAGCATGAGCCAGCCATAGCAGTGGAAAAGAAAGTCCAAAGCAATACACCTACTAATCTTCAAGCTAGGAAAGAGGAACGGTCCAAACTAAGCTGAGCTATTCCCTCCTTGACTACCTGGGGGGGAGGAGAAATGGAAGAAAAGAAAACCAAAGAAAATGGGTCAGACAATAAGTCTGGTAAGCTCAGTGATTACTAGCATTTAAACAGGAAAAAGGATCATGACATGAATAAACTGAAAATAGGACAATACCATAGTAGCAAGGTAACCTAAGGCAAGATGAGATAAACTGAATATGTTATCGTTCCCACTTCTATTTCTATTTCTCTGCACCGCCTAACTAGTGTCCCAATTAGTAATCTGTACAAATGATAATATGATAACGTGATCCCAATCCTCGCAATTGTAGTAGCCTTCAGGTGTGCATCTATTATGAGGATTCCGCCTCAATCTGCCAAATTTCCATGAATATGTTAGATGTACCCTTACTACCCTATCGATCGGCTCCCTACTCGTATTAATTTTCCTTGTGTCTATGTCAATCGGCTCTCTCTTGCATGTAGATACCCTGCGCTGGTCCCACCAAAAGGTGTATCAATCCCTATGGTAGCAACCCAACACGAATCAAGATGCACATTGTATAACTACTGGTACCCAATGCCTGCTTTTTCCCACTCCGGAGTATGTGCACGCCCGTAATTCGTCGTAACCTACACTGACGTACCCCCTGCCATTGTTTTGACCGCTAATAATCAACCCAGTAATCGTGCCCCACCCTGCCAAGCTCAAGGTACCTTGATACATCTATGTGGGTTACTGCTGAAATGGGTCCCCGTTACTAGGGTTTCCTACTGGTTAAGTTTGTGGGCATATAAATATGATATTACCCATCTACACGAGATGTACTTAACCCTCCCACCGATTAAAGCATGTTTATTTAATGGTTAAGTTTGTGGGCCTATATGTACTAATATTACCGACCTATACGAGATGTACTTAACCCTTCCACTGATTCAAGCATGTTTATTTAATGGTTAAGTTTGTGGGCCTATATTTAGTAATATTACCCACCAACCCGATATGTACTTAACCCTCCCACTTATCAAGTCAATATGTATTATTGATTAAGTGTTGTCCATTCATTTTAACTTAACCCACCCACTCATCATGTTATGTTGGTTAAGTGTTTCTTATTAACATAACCCTTCTCGCTAATCATGTTGGATTGGTTAAGTGTTTCCTATTAACTTAACCCCGTTCGTTCATCAAGTTATATTGGTCATGTGTTTCTTGTTAACTTAACCCCACGTGTTCATCATGTTGTGTTGGTTAAGTGTCATCAATCAATTCAAGTTAACTTCACCCACCTGCTTGTCATGTTACTTTGGTTAAGTGTTTCCCTCTCATGTTACTTAACCCTACCATACATCATGTTATATATTGGTTAAGTGTTGCCCCTTGTGTTACTTAACCTTACCACACATCATGTTACGTATTGGTTAAGTGTTCCCAATTTAACCGAACCCCATCCATTTATTTAATTAACATGTTATGACAGTTAAGTGTTCCCTTAGTTAACTTAACCCTACCATCTGTTTAATTAACATGTTATAACGGTTAAATGTTCCCTTAGTTAACTTAACCCTACCATCTGTTTAATTAACATGTTATAATGGTTAAGTGTTGCCTCAGTTAACTTAACCCTATTATTTGTTTAATTAATATGTTATAAGGGTTAAGTGTTCCCTTAGTTAACTTAACCCCACCATCTGTTTAATTAACATGTTATAACGGTTAAGTGTTACCTCAGTTAACTTAACCGTAGCATTCTTAGCATGTCTTATTCATTGGCATTAATTGATTAATTAATGCGCCAACCTCTCATAATAGATAGGTGTTGTTGTCGTTACTGGATGTGCCGGGCGGTTCCGGGCAGTTTTACATCACAACTCAATCTAACCTCGGGTCTTTCTTGGGCATGATGCACTAACCTCTCACATTAGATCGGTGTTTTTGTTGTTACTGGATGTGCCGGGCGGTTTCGGGCAGGTTTATACCCCAACTCAATCTAAGCTCGGGTTAGGCATGTTCGTCTTTCCTTTAATTTACATATTTCCTATTTAAGAATAATTCTATATGTAAATTACTCCCATTTTAAATTGTGCCATAATTACTATTTCAATTATGTTCACAATTAATGGTATACCAAATTTACCATTTCATAATACAAGATTATGAATCAATCTATGCCATGTAATTCCATATTTTCCCAACGTTACCCCCGTTATACGTTCGCATAATTTACATAAAATTTTGGGCTCGTAAATTAGCCCAACTCATAAACAAAGGGGGAAAATGAAAAAGGGACATGTGATAATTTAGCAGGCATATGATCATATATTAACTAATCATGTGTAACTTGGCATAGAACATCATCAATTCAACTAACAGGTGAACTTGTGACTAAGTTGGATCTATTATCATGTGAACTTGGCATAGATCTAACATACAAACATGAAGGTTTAACATATAAACATATTTGAATCATGACATAGCCTATTAACTTGCACATGTTAGAATACATAAGAACCACAAGTCTAATTTACAACTTAATAGGTTCCAGTTAACATAGACCTAAACATATATGAATATGTAGACATATATGAATGTAGATCTAAACATGTAGACATATATGAATATGTCTTAGATCATTAACTTGCAAGTAACATATAAAAGAACCACAAACTATTACATAACATGATAGGTTCATCACAAAGTTAACATACAATACAGTAAGTTCATTACCAAATTAACATGATAGACTTACCATTAATTTAATATACAACATCACCAAATTAACATGAACATAAATAAAGTTTGGTTATCTTACATATAAGTACCATTCTAGATCAAATCTTATAACAAGTCTTGATTTTTAACAAGATGTGTGTTTAAATCTAAGTAATAACCGCACTTACAAAAAGAGGACAAATCTTGAGTTCTGGGATCTGTTTTCTGAAATTGAAAAGCTATCCGTTGATGTCGGCTAATGAATTCTCTAAATTAGATTTTGATTCGTAGCTTCTAACTTGCTTTCTAGTTTGCTTTCTAGTTAGAGAAGGATGGCGGCTACACTACCTTGGCCATGGACAGCATGACGGCTCCTTGAATGAATTTGTGTGATTTAGGGTTGAGGGTTGGGGTTGTTTATATAGAATTTTAGATTAATATAAGCCGTTAGATCAACCTAGGATCAATCAGGACCATCCAGACCAATTAAAGCTATCTAGAAACCGCCACCTATGCCCTAATGACTCATCATAAGTCGAAAATTCATCGCAGTTCGGATCTGGCCAAAATAGGGGCCAGGTCGACCCCCAGGTCGACCTGTATAGTAGAGGTCGACCCCCTGGTCGACCTCCTGAGGGAGGTCGACCCCCTGGTCGACATGCCTGCCTGGGCGGGAATTTTCCCGCCTAGCCCAGGTTTTCAATTTTTGAAAACCTGAATCCAAATCTAAGCTGTATTTTAAAATTTCTGAAACTTCTGAAGGCCATAACTTCTTCATATGAAGTCCGATTTACGTAAACTCGGACTCTATCTCAAGCATAATTCCGAGACGAACGTAATGGCACAACCCATTTCATCTAATTCTTCTTTTTCAAAATAATTATTCTTTGATTTGTTACTCAAATGTTCACAGAAAATACGGGGTGTTACATTCTCCCCTCCTTAAAGGATTTCGTCCCCGAAATCTTCAAGTCAAGAAGAATGTGTCCTACAATCCAATCACCGTATACTCAACCATCATCCACAAGCAAGCATTGTCCTTAAAAGACTTCTAATACTTTTCATGAACATATGCATAGTGTGTGTACATGTCCTTATCCAAATGCAAAAACAGGAGGTCTACTGGTTCAGTTGACCTCCTTAATGCGAGTTATGTCAGTGTCATGAGTTCAATATGTATGCAATCCTAATGATAAATATCATTTCTATATGAGTGCACAACCATTCACTCAAATGCAATGTCCACATGGTAACACATCCAGTTTCAATCCATAAACAAATACATATATGCAAATGCAATTTGAAAGTGACTGAGCCGATTTAGTGCCTAATGTGTGTATATGCATCCACGAGCAACCACTTGCAAACACTTGCAACCACTTCCAACCATCAATCATAACATGTTTCAAATACATGTTTACATCCATTGGCTTCTACCTAAGGATCGAAGATATGACCTAGAGGATATACCTAAAAAGATGGAAACAAGTATGCATAACATTCTTAGAAAAAGAGATCAAGGATATAGCCTCAAGAAAAAGGATATGATGCGCGTCTTATCTTCAGTCTCCCACATTGCGTCTTCTTGAGCTTTACACCATATAAGTAATTTAACTTCACGATTGCGAAGCTTCTTGACCTCCACTTCCAAAACTCCCTAGACCTTGATCACTTACTATGCTAGAGGGTATCCAATGTAGTCGAACTATCTTTCCATGATAAACAGATGTTAACCATGATACCAAGTGTATATACTAAGATGATTAGAGGTCTCTCCTCTAGTTAGCTTATCCATCATGTCACAAATCTGAGGGTCTAAAGCTAAAGGTTGCTATGTACTTTTTACCTCTCTTAAGGTCAGTCTTTTTCCTACCTAGGGCGCCTACCACAACTATTTGTCTCTCACGCAAACCATCCTAGTCGAACTCGACATCCCTCAAGTATGAGCCCCAAAGGCCTAAACCAATATCAGACAAGTACCCAAGGAATACCTCCTCCGAATTTGGACGATCAACGTGAGAGCATACTAGCAAAACAACCAAACAATTGAGCACTTAGCCGACTCTGGCTAATCTCGCCAATCTTGCTCCAAAACTATCGTCGATTGCATAACTGGCTTTGCATTATCAACTAGATATATGCGGAAGTCTATCTCGCATTTTAGGGGGCAAACCCCTAACCTAATCAAAAACATCTGTGGATCGCTAACCGTCGATAGATGCATCAAGTGATTCCAGGTATCTAAGCCTAACTGATCCCTTAGGATCGCATGAAATATCGAGGGTATCCCAGAGGCAAGTCAAAAGTCTAACTACCCTCCTTTCAGAATTACTAGCTAACCAACCCCTGCCAAGAATCAACCCATAGCCCATGAAACCAAAAACATAAGCATTACGCTTAAACTCAATACTTAATATAGCTATTCTCAAATCCTTACAAACCAAAAATAAATGATCCGAACCTTCAATTGGATTTGAGACAACAACGAGATCCTCTACTATAAAAGTACTAAGGTGTAGAGACTCAACTATTGAAGCAGACGAATGTGAAGTGCTACAATCAAGAAAATACTAACAGGATGATCAAAGAAAACTAAACTCTTTCAAAAGAAACTTTACTGCCTCTTTCTTAGGTACGCCGACGATGAGAGCATGCACTTGCCCTCCTGTCGTTTGTTCTTGCCCTTATCCTTAATAATATAGCCCGTTATACCATAATAAAGACACTTCCTCTTGTTTTATTCCTTCCTCCTTTGTGAACCAAGTCCATATCCATGAGTTTCTCATCCTTGGATTGTGCTCCTTAGCCAAACTCCTTCATTCTCATCTTTACCATCCTTGTGTAACACGTTGACAAGTCTCTCCAAAGCAACATCCATCGCATGGAAAACCCTACAAAGCTTAAAAGAAAATTAGTCGTAGGTGAAACTATTGTGGCTATAGATGGAAATGGGCACTACTTCGCCCTTTGATAGGTATCGTAGTCTTATCAAGCCTACGGAACCACGCCGCGAAGAGGTTACCCCCAGAAAGCCAGGAGCCCCGGAGACTCAGGAAAGAAGGAATCAAGGATTCAAACAGAGGATCAAGAGATAGTGCATATGGCTTTGGGGAACATGCCTTTAAAACAAAACTTTTCTTTTGAAAATGCTTCTTTTAAAACAGTTTTGAAAATAATTTTTCAAATCTTTTATCGGATCAGGTACCCTTCAGCTTTGATACTAAGTGAAACACCCCACCTCCATTAAGGTCACTCACAAAGGGAGTGCCTTAACTTTGGTGGAGCATTATGGGTAAAAGATGCAGATAAATTACAAGACAAACAAAATTTAAAACAGCGGAAATTAAATAAAACTTTACTTCATTGATAAAACAACAACTTGGTACAAAGATTGTTTTCCAACACTAAAACACCAATTCCCATTATTACAAAGCATTTTCGTTATTTAACAAAACAAAGAAGCATAAAATGGCAATGATATTCCCCAATGAAGATGAGCCAGCCATAGCAGTCGAAAAGAAAGTCCAAAGCAATACACTTACTAATCTTCAAGCTTGGAAAGAGGAACGGTCCAAACTAAGCTGAGTTATTCCCTCCCTGACTACCTGGCGGGGGAGAAACAGAAGAAAAGAAGACGAAATAAAATGGGTCAGAAAATAAGTCAGGTAAGCTCAGCGACTACTAGCATTTAAACAGGAAAAAGGATCATGACATGATTAAACTGAAAATAGGACAATACCATAGCAAGGTAACCTAAGGCAAGATGAGATAAACTAAATATGTTATCGTTCCCATTTCTATTTCTATTTCTCTGCACCACTTAACTAGTGTCCAACTAGTAATCCGTACAAATGATAATATGATAACGTGATCCCAATCCCCGCAATTGTGGTAGCCTTCAGGTGTACATCTATTATGAGGATTCCACCTCAATCTACCCAATTGCCATGAATATGTTAGATGTACCCTTACTACCCTATCGATCGGCTCCCTACTCATATTAATTTTCCTTGTGTCTGTGTCAATTGGCCCTCTCTTGCATGTAGATACCCTGCGCTGCTCCCACCATAAGGTGTATCAATCCCTATGGTAGCAACCCGACACGAATCAAGATGCCAGGGTATAACTACTGGTACGCAGTGCCTACTTTTTACCACTTCAAAGTACGTGCACGCCCGTAATCCGTCGGAACCTACACTGACGTACCCCTGCTGCTGTTTTGACCACTTATAATCAGCCCAGTAATCGTGCCCCACCTTGCCTAGCTCAGGGTACCGTGATACATCTATGTGGGTTATAGCTGAAATGGGTCCCCGTTACTAGGGTTTCCTATTGGTTATGTTTGTGGGCCTATATATATGATATTACCCACCTACACGAGATGTACTTAACCCGTCCAACGATTCAAGCATGTTTATTTAACGGTTAAGTTTGTGGGCCTATATGTACTAGTATTACCCACCATCACGAGATGCACTTAACCCTTCCACTGATTCAAGCATGTTTACTTAATGGTTAAGTTTGTGGGCCTATATTTACTAATATTACCCACCAACCCGATATGTACTTAACCTCCCACTTATCAAGTCGATATGTATTATTGGTTAAGTGTTATCCATTCATTTTAACTTAACCCACCCACTCAACAAGTTATGTTGGTTAAGTGTTTATTATTAACTTAACCCTTCTCACTTATCATGTTGGATTAGTTAAGTGTTTCCTATTAACTTAACCCCATTCGTTCATCAAGTTATATTGGTCATGTGTTTCTTGTTAACTTAACCCCACGTGTTCATTATGTTGTGTTGGTTAAGTGTCATCAATCAATTCAAGTTAACTTAACCCACTTACTTGTCATGTTACTTTGGTTAAGTGTTGCCCTCTCATGTTACTTAACCCTACCATACATCATGTTATATATTGGTTATGTGTTGCCTTCTTTTGTTACTTAACCTTACCACACGTCATGTTACATATTGGTTAAGTGTTCCCAATTTAACCTAACCCCATCCATCTGTTTAATTAACATGTTATAACGGTTAAGTGTTCCCTTAGTTAACTTAACCCTACCATCTGTTTAATTAACTTGTTATAACGGTTAAGTGTTCCTTTATTTAACTTAACCCTACCATCTGTTTAATTAACATGTTATAATGGTTAAGTGTTCCCTTAGTTAACTTAACCCCACCATCTGTTTAATTAACATATTATAATGGTTAAGTGTTGCCTCAGTTAACTTAACCCTGCCATTCTTAGCATGTCTTATTCTTTGGCATTAATTGATTAATTAATGCACAAACCTCTTACATTAGGTAGGTGTTGTTGTGATTACAGGATGTGCCGGGCGGTTCCGGGCAGTTTTACACCACAACTCAATCTAACCTTGGGTCTTTCTTGGGCATGATGCACAAACCTCTCACATTAGATCGGTGTTGTTGTGGTTATTGGTTGTGTCGGGCGGTTCCGGGCAGTTTTACACCACAACTCAATCTAACCTTGGGTTAGGCATGTTCGTCTTTCCTTTAATTTACATATTTCCTATTTAAGAATAATTCTATACGTAAATAACTCCAATTTTAAATTATGCAATAATTACTATTTCACTTATGTTCCCAATTAATGGTATACCAAATATATCATTTCATAGTACAAGATAATGAATCAATCTATGCCATGTAATTCCATATTTTCCCAACGTTGCCCCTGTTATACATTCGCATAATTTACATAGAATGTTGGGCTCGTAAATTAGCCCAACTCATAAACAAAAGGGGAAAATGAAAAAGGGACATGTGATATTTTAGCAAGTGTATAATCATATATCAACTAATCATATGTAACTTGGCATAGAACATCATCAATTCAACTAACAGGTGAACTTGTGACTAAGTTGGATCTAATTATCATGTGAACTTGGTACATATCTAACATACAAACACGAAGGTTTAACATATAACCATTTTTGAATCATGACATGTTAGAACACATAAGAACCACAAGTCTAATTTGCAACTTAATAGGTTCCAATTAACATAGACCTAAACATATATGAATGCAGATCTAAACATGTAGACATATATGAATGTAGATCTAAACATGTAGACATATATGAATATGTCTTAGATCATTAACTTGCAAGTAACATATAAAAGAACCATAAACTATTACATAACATGGATAGGTTCGTCACCAAGTTGACATACAATACAATAAGTTCATTACCAAATTAACACGATAGACTTATCATTAATTTAATACACAACATCACCAAATTAACATGAACATAAATCAAGTTTTGTTATCTTACACATAAGTACCGTTCTAGATCCGATCTTATAACAAGTCATGATTTTTAACAAGATGTGTGTTTAAATCTAAGTAATAATCGCACTTACAAAAAGTGGACAAATCTTGAGTTCTGGGATCTGTTTTCTGAAATTGAAAAGCTATCCTTTGATGTAGGCTAATGAACTATCTAAATTAGATTTTGATTCGCAGCTTCTAACTTGCTTTCTAGTTTGCTTTCTAATTGGAGAAGGATGGCGGCTACACTAGGTTGGCTATGGACAACATGACGGCTCCTTGAATGAATTTGTGTGATTTAGGGTTGAGGGTTTGGGTTGTTTATATAGAATTTTAGATTAATATAAGCCGTTAGATAAACCTAGGAGCAATCAGGACCATCCAGACCAATTAGAGCAATCTGGAAACCGCCACATATGCCCTAATGACTCAGCATAAGTCAAAAATTCGTCGCAGTTCAGATCTGGCCAAAACAGGACCCAGGTCGACATCCAAGTCGACCCCTAGGTCGACATGTATTGGGTAGGTCGATCCCCTGGACGACCTCCTGGTCGACCTCCCTTGAGGGAGGTCGACCCCTTGTCGACCAGCCTGCCTGGGCAGGAATTTTCCCACTTAGCCCAGGTTTTCGATTTTTGAAAATCTGAATTCAAATTTGAGTTGTATTTTAAAATTTCTGAAACTTCTGAATGCCATAGCTTCATCATATGGAGTCTGATTTACGTAAACTCGGACTTCATCTCAAGCAAAATTCCGAGACGAAAGCAATGGCGTACCCGTTCTACCTAATTCTTCTTTTACAAATTAATTATTCTTTGATTTGTTACTCTTATGTTCACAGAAAATATGGGGTGTTACAAATATGAAAATGATGAATCATTACGATTGGGTGCTGCAAAAACTGACCCTTCACCGTAGTTAAAAAATAGTGGTAATTGTTGGAAGTAAGGGCTATTTAGAGAACTAGGGGGAGGATTAAAAAGAAGGGCTATTTTGCAGTCTTAAGAGAAGTAGGGGTAGTTTAAGCATAGTAGGGGTAGATCGACAAATATGAAAGATGATGAATCACTACGATTGGGTGTTGCAAAAACCAACCCTTCACAGTGGTCCAAAAATAGGGGTATTTGTTGGAAGTAAGGGCAATTTATAGAATTAGGTAGAGGATTACAAAGAAGCGATGTTTTGAAGTATTAAGAGAAGTAGGGGTTGTTTAAGCAAAGTAGGGGTAGATCGACGAATATGAAAGATGATGAATCATTTGGATTGGGTGATGCAAAAACCAACCATTCACAGTAGTTTAAAAATTGGGCTAATTGTTGGAAGTAATGGCTATTTAGAGAATTAGGGGTAGGATTAAAAAGAAGGGTTATTTTGAAGTATTAAGGGAAGTAGGGGTAGTTTAAGCATAGTAGGGGTAGATCGACAAATATGAAAGATGATGTATCATTTGGATTGGGTGCTGCAAAAACCAACCCTTCATAGAAGTAGAATGGTATTTGGTTTAAAAAGAAATGAATAATGCAAAAAAAATTAATAAAGAAATGAATAAAGGAAAACAATAATAAAAGTAAGGGGTAGTTTAAGGAAAGCAAGGGTAGATTGACAAATTCGAAAGATGATGAATCGTTCGGATTGGATGCTGCGAAAACCAACACTTCATAGTAGTTAAAAATAGGCGCGATTGTACGAAGAAAGGCTATTTGGAGAATTTGGGGTAGGATTAAAAAGAAGGGTTGTTTTGAAGTATTAAGAGAAGTAGGGGTAGATTAAGGGTAGTAAGGTTAGTTCGACAAGTATGAAAGAAGATGAATCATTTTGATTGGGTGCCGCAAAAACCAACCCTTCACAGTAGTTAAAAAATAGGGGTAATTGTTGGTAGTAAGGGCTATTTAGAGAAATAGAGGTAGAATTAAAAAGAACGGCTATTTTGCAGTATTAAGAGAAGTAAGGGTAGTTTAAGCATGGTAGGGGTAGATCGACAAAAAAGAAGGATGATGAATCATTTGGACTAGATGCTACAGAAACCAACCCTTCACAGTAGTTAAAAAATTGGGGTAATTGTTGGAAGTAAGGGCTATTTATAGAATTAGGTGTAGGATTAAAAAGAAGGGCCGGTTTGAATTATTAAGAGAAGTAAGGGTAGTTTAAGCATTGTATGGGTAGATCGACAAATATGAAAGATGATGAATCGTTTGGATTGGGTGTTGCAAAAACCAACCCTTTACAGTTGTTAAAAAATAGGGGTAACCGTTGGAAGTAAGGGCTATTTTGAGAATTAGAGGGTGGATTAAAAAGTAGGGTTGTTTTGAATTAATAAGAGAAGAATGGATAGTTTAAGCAAAGTAGGGGTAGATCGAAAAATATGAAAGATGATTAATCATTGAGATTAGGTGCCGCAAAAACCAACTCTTCACAATAGTTAAAAAATAGGGGTAATTGTTGGAAGTAAGGGCTATTTAGAGAATCAGGGGTAGGATTAAAAAGAACGCATGTTTTTGAGTATTAAGAGAAATATGGGTAGTTTATGCATAATATGGGTAGATCGACAAATATCAAAGATGATGAATTGTTTGGATTGGGTGCTGCAAAAACCAACCCTTCACAGAATAATAACTGGTTTACAATGAAATGAATAATGCAAAAAAAAGAATAAAGAAATGAATGAAGGAAAACAATAATAAAAGTAGGGGCGGTAATTTAAGCATAGTAGGGTTAGATCCACAAATATGAAAATGACGAATCATTTGGATTGGGTTGCGGCAAAAACCAACCCTTCACAGTAGTTAAAAAATAGGGGTAATTGTTGGAAGTAAGGGCTATTTAGAGAATCACGGGTAGGATTAAAAAGAAGGGCTTTTTTGAAGTATTAAGAGAAGTAGGGGTAGTTTAAGCGTAGTAGGGGTAGATCAACAAATATGAAGGATGGTGAATCATTTGGATTGGGTGCTGCAAAAACCAACCCATCACAGTAGTTAAAAAAGGGGTAATTGTTGGAAGTACGAGCTATTTAGAGAATTAGGGGTAGGAATAAAAAGAAGGTTTGTTTTGAAGTACTAAGAGAAGTAGGGGTAGTTTAAGCATAGTAGGGGTAGATCGACAAACATGAAAGATGATGAATCGTTTGTAGTGGGTGATGCAAAAACCAACCCTTCATAGTAGCCCAAAAATAGGGGTAATTGTTGTAAGGAAGGGCTCTTTAGAGAATTAGGTGTATGATTAAAAAGAAGGGCTATTTTGAAGTATTAAGAGAAGTAAGGGTAGTGTGAGCATAGTTGGGTTAGATCGACAAATATGAAAGATGATGAATCATTTGTATTGGGTGCTGCAAAAACCAACCCTTCACAGTAGTTAAAAAATTGGGGTAATGGTTGTAAGCAAGGGCTATTTAGAGAATCAGGGGTATGATTAAAAATAAGGGCTATTTTGAAGTATTAAGATAAGTAGGGGAAGTTTAAGCATAGTAGGGGTAGATTGACAAATACGAAAAATGATGAATCAATGGTATTGGGCGTTGCAAAAGCTAACCCATCACAGTAGTTAAAAAATTGGGGTAATTGTTGTAAGTAAGGGCTATTTAGAGAATTAAGGGGTGGATTAAAAAGAAGGGTTGTTTTGAATTATTAAGAGAATTAGGGGTAGTTTAAGCATCGTAGGGGTAGATCGACAAATATGAAAGATGATGAATCGTTTGGATTGGGTGCCGCAAAAACCAACCCTTCATAGAAGTAGAATTATAATTGGTTTAAAAAGAAATGAAAAATGAAAAAAAAATTAATAAAGAAATAAATAAAGGAAAACAATAATAAAAGTAGTGGGATAGTTTAAGCAAAGTAGGGGTAGATCGACAAATACGAAAGATGATGAATCGTTTGGATTGGGAGCTGCAAAAACCAACACTTCACGGTAGTGAAAAAATAGGGGTAATTGTCGGAAGTAAGGGCTATTTAGAGAATTAGGGGTAGGATTAAAAAGAAGGTTTGTTTTGAAGCATTAAGAGAAGTAGGGGTAGTTTAAGCATAATTGGGTTAGTTCGACAAATATGAAAGATGATGAATCATTTGGATTGGGTGCTGCAAAAACAAACCATTCATAGCAGTTAAAAAATAGGGGTAATTTTTGGTAGTAAGGGCTATTTAGAGAATTAGGGGTAGAATTAAAAATAAGGGCTGTTTTGAAGTATTAAGAGAAGCAGGGGTAGTTCAAGCATGGTTGGGATAGAACGACAAATAAGAAGGATGATGAATCATTTGGATTAGATGCTGCAGAAACCAACCCTCCACAATAGTTAAAAAATTTGGGTAATTATTGGAAGTAAAGGCTATTTAGAGAATTGGGTCTAGGATTAAAAAGAAGGGTTGTTTGGAAGTATTAAGAGAAGTAGGGGTAGTTTAAGCATAGTAGGGGTAGATCGACAAATATGGAAGATGATGAATCATTTGGATTGGGAGCTGCAAAAACCAACCCTTCACAATAGTTAAAAAATAGGGGTAATTGTTGGAAGTATTAAGAGAAGTAGGGGTAGTTTAAGCAAAGTAGGGGTAGATCGACAAATATAAAAGATAACTAATCATTTGGATTGGGTGCTGCAAAAACCAACCCTTCATAGAAGTTAAAAAATAGGGGTAATTGTTTGAAGTAAGGGCTATTTAGAGACTTAGGGGTAGGATTAAAAAGAAGGCATGTTTTGGAGTATTAAGAGAAGTAAGGGTAATTTAAGCATAGTAGGGGTAGATCGACAAATATTAAAGAGGATGAATCATTTGGATTGGGTGCTACAAAACCAACCCTTCATTGAATGATACTTGGTTTACAATGAAATGAATAGTGCAAAAAAATGAATAAAGAAATGAATAAAGGAAAACAATAATAAAAGTAGGGGAAGTAATTTAGGCATAGTGGGCGTAGATCCACAAATATGAAAAATGATGGATCATTTGGATTGTGTGCTGCAAAAACCAACCCTCCACAGTAGTTAAAAAATAGGAGTAATTGTTGGAAGTAAGGGTTGTTTAGAGAATTAGGGGCAGGATTATAAAGAAGGGATGTTTTGAAGTATTAAGAGAAGTAGGGTAATTTAAGCATAGTAGTGGTAGATCGACAAATATGATGGATGTTGAACCATTTGAATTGAGTGCTGCAAAAACCAACCCTACACAGTAGTTAAAAACTAGGGGTAATTTTTGGAAGTAAGGGCTACAAAGAGAATTAGGAGTAGAATTAAAAAGAAGGGCTGCTTTGAAGTATTAATAGAAGTAGGGGTAGTTTACGCATAGTAGGGGTAAATCGACAAATATGAAATAAGATGAATCATTTTGATTGGGTGTTGCAAAAACCAACCCTTCAAAGTAATTAAAAAATAGGGGTAATTTTTTGAAGTAAGGAGTATTTAGAGAACTAGGGGTAGAATTAAAAAGAAGTGATGTTTTGAAGTATTAAGAGAAGTAGGGGTAGTTTAGATATAGTAGGGGCAGATCAACAAATATGAAAGATGATGAATCATTTAGATTGGGTACTGCAAAAACCAACCCTTCAATGTAGTTAAAAAATAGGGAAAATTATTGGAAGCAAGGGCTATTTAGGGAATTAGGGGTAGGATTAAAAAGAAGGGCTTTTTTGAAGTTTTAAGAGAAGTAGGGGTAGTTTAAGCATAGTAGGGGTAGATCGACAAATATGAAGGACGGTGAATCATTTGGATTGGGTGCTGCAAAAACCAACCCTTCAAAGTAGTTAAAAAATTAGGGTAACTGTTGGAAGTACGGACTATTTAGAGAATTAGGGATGGGATTAAAAAGAAGGGTTGTTTTGAAGTATTAAGAGAAGTAGGGGTTGTTTAAGCATAGTAGGGGTAGATCGACAAATATGAAAGATGATGAATCGTTTGCATTGGGTGATGCAAAAACCAACCCTTCACAGTAGTTAAAAATAGGGGTAATTTTTGTAAGTAAGGGCTATTTAGATAATTAGGTGTATAATTAAAAAGAAGGGCTGTTTTGAAGTATTAAGAGAAGTAGGTGAAGTTTAAGCATAGTAGGCGTAGATCGTCAAATATGAAAGATGATAAATCATTGGGATTGGGCGCTGCAAAAGCTAACCCATCAAAGTAGTTAAAAAATTGGGGTAATTGTTGGAAGTAAGGGCTATTTAGAGAATTAGGAGTAGGATTAAAAAGAAGGGTAGTTTTGAAGTATTAAGAGAAGTTGGGGTAGTTTAAGTAAAGTAGGAGTAGATCGAGAAATATGAAAGATGATGAATTATTTGGATTGGGTGCTGCAAAAACCAGCCCTTTACAGTAGTTAAAAAATAGGGTAATTGTTGGAAGTAAGGGCTATTTAGAGAATTAAGGGTAGGATTAAAAAGAAGGGTAGGGTTGGGTGATGTAGAAACCAACCCTTCGCAGTAGTAGAGTGATAATTGGTTTACAAAGAAAGAAATGAATAATGCAAAAAAATTGAATAAAAAAATGAATAAAGGAAAACAATAATAAATATAGGGGGTAGTTTAAGCATAGTAGGGGTAGATCGACAAATTTGAAAGATGATGAATCATTGGATAGGGTGCTACAAAAACCAACTCTTCACTGTAGTTAAAAAATAGACGTAATTGTTGGAATTAAGGGCTATTTAAAAAATTAGGGGTAGGATTAAAAAGAAGGGCTTTTTTGAAGTATTAACAGAAGTAGGGGTACTTTAAGCATAGTAGGGGTAGATCGACAAATATGATCGATAATGAATCATTTGGATTGGGTGCTGCAAAAATCAACCCTTCAAAGTAGTTAAAAAATAGGAGTAATTGTCGGAAGTAAGGGGTATTTAGATAATTAGGGGTTGGATTAAAAAGAAAGGCGGTTTTGACGTATTAAGAGAAGTAGGGGCAGTTTAAGAATAGTAGGGTTAGATCGACAAATATGAAAGACGATGAATCATTTAGATTGGGTGATGGAAAAACCAACCCTTCGTAAAATTAGAATGATAATTGGTTTACAAAGATAGAAATGAATAATGCAAAAAAAAAAAAAAAGAATAAAGAAATGAATAAAGGAAAACAATAATAAAAGTTGGGGGTTGTTTAAGCATAGCAGGGTAGAACGACAAATATGAAAGATGGTGAATCATTTGGATCGGGTGCTGCAAAATCCAACACTTAACAGTAGTCCAAAAATAGTGGTGATTGTTGGAAGTAAAGGTTCTCTAGAGAATTAGGGGGAGGATTAAAAATAAATGTTGTTTTTAAGTATTGAGAGAAGTAGGGGTAGTTTAAGCATAGTAGGGGCAGATTGACAAATCTGAAAGATGATGAATCGTTTGGATTGGGTGTTGTAAAAAGCAACCCTTCACAGTAGTTAAAAAATAGGGTTAATTGTTGGAAGTAAGGTCTATTCATAGAAATAAGGGGAGGATTAAAAAGAAGGGCTATTTTGAAGTATTAAGAGAAGTAGGGGTAGTTCAAGCAAAGTAGGGGTAGATCGACAAATATGAAAGATGATTAATCATTTGGATTGGGTGTTGCAAAAACCAATCATTCACAGTAGTTAAAAAATAGGGGTAGTTAATGGAATTAAGGGCTATTTGGAGAATCAGGGGTAGGATTAAAAAGAAGGCCTGTTTTTAAGTATTAAGAGAAGTAGGGGTAGTTTAAGCATAGTAGGGGTAGATCGACAAATTTTAAAGATGATGAATCGTTTGGATTGGGGATACAAAAACCAACCCTTCACAGATTGATAATTGGTTTTCGATGAAATGAATAATGCAAAAAAATGAATAAAGAACTGAATAAAGGAAAATAATAATAGAAGTAGGGGAGGTAGTTCAAGCATAGTATAGGTCCACAAATATGAAAGATGATGAATCATTTGGATTGGGTGTTGCAAAAACCTACCCTTCACAGTAGTTAAAAAATATGGGTAATTGTTGGAAGTAAGGGCTATTTAGAGAATTAGTGATAGGATTAAAAAGAAGGGCTTTTTTGAAGTATTAAGAGAAGTAGGGGTAGTTTAAGCATAGTAGAGGTAGATCGACAAATATGAAGGATGATGAATCATTTGGATTGGGTGCTCCAAAAACCAACCTTCACAATAGTTAAAAAATAGGGGTAATTGTTGGAAGTAAGGGCTATTTCGAGAGTTAGGGGTAGGATAAAAAAGAAGGGTCGTTTTGAAGTATTAAGAGAAGTAGGGGTAGTTTAAGCATAGTAGGGGTAGATCGACAAATATGACCGATAATGAATCATTTGGATTGGGTGCTGCAAAAATCTACCCTTCACAGTAGTTAAAAAATAGGATCAATTGTCGGAAGTAAGGGGTATTTAGATAATCAGGGGTTGGATTAAAAAGAAAGGCGGTTTTGACGTATTAAGAGAAGTAGGGGCAGTTTTAGAATAGTTGGGTTAGATCGACAAATATGAAAGACGATGAATCATTTAGATTGGGTGATGGAAAAACCAACCCTTCGTAAAAGTAGAATGATAATTGGTTTACAAAGATAGAAATGAATAATGCAAAAAAAAAAATGAATACAGAAATGAATAAAGGAAAACAATAATAAAAGTTGGGGGTTGTTTAAGCATAGCAGGGTAGAACGACAAATATGAAAGATGGTGAATCATTTGGATCGGGTGCTGCAAAATCCAACACTTAACAGTGGTCCAAAAATTGTGGTGATTGTTGGAAGTAAAGGTTCTTTAGAGAATTAGGGGGAGGATTAAAAAGAAGTGCTGTTTTTAAGTATTGAGAGAAGTAGGGGTAGTTTAAGCATAGTAGGGGCAGATTGACAAATCTGAAAGATGATGAGTCGTTTGGATTGGGTGTTGTAAAAACCAACCCTTCACAGTAGTTAAAAAATAGGGGTAATTGTTGGAAGTAAAGTCTATTCATAGAAATAAGGGGAAGATTAAAAAGAAGGGCTATTTTGAAGTATTAAGAGAATTAGGGGTAGTTCAAGCAAAGTAGGATTGATCGACAAATATGAAAGATGATTAATCATTTGGATTGGGTGTTGCAAAAACCAATCATTCACAGTAGTTAAAAAATAGGGGTAATTAATGGAAGTAAGGGCTATTTGGAGAATCAGGGGTAGGATTAAAAAGAAGGCCTGTTTTTAAGTATTAAGAGAAGTAGGGGTAGTTTAAGCATAGTAGGGGTAGATCGACAAATTTTAAAGATGATGAATCGTTTGGATTGGTGATACAAAAACCAACCCTTCACAGAATGATAATTGGTTTTCGATGAAATGAATAATGCAAAAAAATGAATAAAGAACTGAATAAAGGAAAATAATAATAGAAGTAGGGGACGTAGATCAAGCATAGTATAGGTCCACAAATATGAAAGATGATGAATCATTTGGATTGGGTGTTGCAAAAACCTACCCTTCATAGTAGTTAAAAAATAGGGGTAATTGTTGGAAGTAAGGGCTATTTAGAGAATTAGTGATAGGATTAAAAAAGAAGGGCTTTTTTGAAGTATTAAGAGAAGTAGGGGTAGTTTAAGCATAGTAGAGGTAGATCGACAAATATGAAGGATGATGAATCATTTGGATTGGGTGCTCCAAAAACCAACCTTCACAATAGTTAAAAAATGGGGGTAATTGTTGGAAGTAAGGGCTATTTCGAGAGTTAGGGGTAGGATTAAAAAGAAGGGTCGTTTTGAAGTATTAAGAGAAGTAGGGGTAGTTTAAGCATAGTAGGGGTAGATCGACAAATATGAAAGATGATGAATCGTTTGGATTGGGTGATGCAAAAACCAACCCTTCACGGTAGTTAAAAAATAGGGGTAATTGTTGGAAGTAAGGGCTATTTAGAGAATTAGGGGTATGATCAAAAAGAAGGGTTGTTTTGAAGTATTAAGAGAAGTAGGGGAAGTTTAAGAATAGTAGGGGTAGATCGACAAATATGAAAGATGATGAATCATTGGGATTGGGCGCTACAAAAACCAACCCTTCACAGTAGATAAAAAATTGGGGCAATTATTAGAAGTAAGGGCTATTTAGAGAATTAGGGGTAGGATTAAAAAGAAGGGTAGTTTTGATATATTAAGAGAAGTTGGGGTAGTTTAAGTAAAGTAGGGTAGATCGAGAAATATGAAAGATGATGAATTATTTGGATTGGGTGCTGCAAAAACCAACCTTTTACAGTAGTTAAAAAATAGGGTTAATTATTGGAAGTAAGGGCTATTTAGAAAATTAGGGGTAGGATTAAAAGAATGGTTAGGTTGGGTGCTGTAAAAACCAACCCTTGACATTAGTAGAATGATAATTGGTTTACAAAGAAAGAAATGAATAATGCAAAAAACGGTTAAAGAAATGAAAGAAGGAAAACAATAATAAATGTAGGGGGCAGTTTAAGAATAGTAGGGGTTGATCGAAAAATATGAAAGACGATGAATTATTTGGATTGGGTGCTGCAAAAACCAACCTTCCACAGTAGTTAAAAAATAGGAGTACTTGTTGGAAGTAAGGGATGTTTAGAGAATTAGGCGTAGGAATATAAAGAAGGGATGTTTTGAAGTATTAAGAAAAGTAGGGTAGTTTAAGCATAATAAGGGTAGATCGACAAATATGAAGGATAATCAATCATTTGAATTGAGTGTTGCAAAAACCAACCCTACACAGCAGTTAAAAACTAAGGGTAATTGTGGGAAGTAAGGGCTACATAGAGAATTAGGGGTAGAATTAAAAAGAAGGGTTGTTTTGAAGTATTAATAGAAGTAGGGGTAGTTTAAGCATAGTAGGGGTAAATCGAAAAATATGAAATAAGATGAATCATTTGGATTGGGTGCTGCAAAAACCAACCCTTCACAGTAGTTAAAAAATATGTTTTATTTTTTGAAGTAAGGAGTATTTAGAGAATTAGGGGTAGAATTAAAAAGAAGTGATGTTTTGAAATATTAAGATAAGTAGGAGTAGTTTAGACATAGTAGGGGTAGATCAACAAATATGATAGATGATGAATCATTTGGATTGGGTGCTGCAAAAACCAACCCTTCAATGCATTTAAAAAATAGGGGTAATTGTTGGAAGTAAGGGCTAGCTGTAGAATTAGGGGTAGTATTAAAAAGAAGGGCTTTTTTGAAGTATTAAGAGAAGTCGGGGTAGTTTAAGTATAGTAGGGGTAGATCGACAAATATGAAGGATATTGAATCATTTGGATTAGGTGCTGCAAAAACCAACCCTTCATAGTAGTTAAAAAATAGGAGTAATTTTGTAAGTAAGGGGTATTTAGATAATTAGGGGTAGGATTAAAAAGAAGGGCTGTTTTGATTTATTAAGAGAAGTAGAGGTAGTTTAAGCATAGTAGGGTTAGAACGACAAAAATGAAAGATGATGAATCGTTTAGATTAGGTGATGGAAAAACCAACCCTTCACAGAAGTAGAATGACAATTGTTTTACAAAGATAGAAATTAATAATGCAAAAATAAATAAATAAAGGAAAACAATAATAAAATTAGGGGGTAGTTTAAGCATAACAGGGGTAGATCGACAAATATGAAAGACGATGAATCATTTGGATCGGGTATTGTAAAATCCAACCTTTCACAATAGTTAATAAATAGGGATAATAGTTGGAAGTAAGGCCTATTTAGAGAATTACGGGGAGGATTAAAAAGAAGATATGTTTGGACGTATTAAGAGACGTAGGGGTAGTTTAAGCATAGTAGGGGTAGATCGACAAATATGAAAGATGGTGAATCATTTGGATTAGGTGTTGCAAAAACCAGCCGTTCATAGAAGTAGAATGATAATTGGTTTAAAAGAAATGAATAATTCAAAAAAAAAAAAGAATAAAGAAATGAATAAAGGAAAGCAATAATAAAGTAAGGGGGTAGTTTAAGCATAGTAGGGGAAGATCGACAAATAGGTTGCTGCAAAAACCAACCCTTCACAGTAGCTAAAAAATAGGGGTAATTGTTGGAAATTATGGCTATTTAGAGAATTAGGGGTGGGATTAAAAAGAAATGTTGTTTTGAAGTATTAAGAGAAGTAGGGATAGTTTAAGCATAATAGGGGTAGATTGACAAGTTTGAAGGATGATGAATCATTTGGATTGGGTGCTGCAAAGACCAACCCTTCACATTAGTTAAAACTAGGGGTAATTGTTGGAAGTAAGGGTTTTTAGAGAATTAGGGGTATGATTAAAAAGAAGGGCTATTTTGAAGTATTAAGAGAAGTAGGGGAAGTTTAAGCATAGTAGGGGTAGATCGACAAATATGAAAGATGATGAATCATTGAGATTGGGCACTACAAAAACCAACCCTTCACAGTAGTTAAAAAATAGCAGTAATTGTTGGAAATAAGGGCTATTTAGAGAATTAGGGGTAGCATTAAAAAGAAGGGCAGTTTTTAATTATTAAGAGAAGTAGGGGTAGTTTAAGCAAAGTAGGGGTAGATTGGGAAATATGAAAGATGATGAATCTTTTGGATTGGGTGCTGCAAAAACCAACCCTTCACAGTAGTTAAAAAATAGGGGTAACTTTTGGAAGTAATGGCTATTTAGAGAATTCTGGGTAGGATTAAAAAGAAGGGTTGGGTTGGGTGCTGCAAAAACCAACCCTTCATAGTAGTAGAATGATAATTGGTTTACAAAGAAAGAAACGAATTGTTTACACCAAAAATGGTCTAAACACCCAAGATACTAAACTGTACTTCACCAATTCAGTAGAAATGAATAGAACCGTGTTTATTCAGCAATTAAAATGAAAAATGCAAGAAAGGTAAAGTAGAAACGAGATTTAGAGTGGTTCAGCCGTTAATGAGGCCTACGTCCACTGTGGAGGTGATTTCCAATCTTTTAATGAGGATTACAATATACATCAATTCTCTCTTTTCATACATCTCTATATTCACTCAATATACCCTCGTTAATATATTTCAATCTAAGGAAGTATACAAGAGATTGGTAGAATTTGAGGAGAAGAAGGATGGATGAATGATTGAGAAGAAGGATGTGTTCGTTCTCCTTGATCACAAGATTATCGTTGACGCCATGGCCGAATCTGTAGTTGAGGATGGAATTTAGATGCACTTCGTTGTTTTAGAAGAAATTGGATCCCCTTTTTGTTTGTAGCCATGGTGTATTTATATGTGAGCCCCCCTGGGAAATGACCTGAAATCCGTTTATGCAGGATATGGATCGCTGATACTATGAATTACGATTGTGCCATCGGCCAGCTGTAGCCAGCTATATAGAGCTGTATTTGGTTGTCATGTGTGAGCGACTCAATGGAGCGAGCGTCTTGAGTAGTTGTGCGGGTGACTCCGGTTGATGTCCTTCGGTTGCGGCTAACTCTGGTATTTGACGAGTAGGTATCTAATTTACTTGGTGGCGACATGAGGGAAAAAACGACCAAGTTACTTAAAGCGGTTGCGTCTGACCTGAGCGGACAGGCGACGGCCTTCATTCGTTAAGAGGCGATCGTCTAAGTCTTGCAACTTTGGTATGTGAACGCGCTCCTTTTGGGGGCTGGTGTATGACCGATCAACAGGTCTCCGGTTCGAGTTTTGAGTGGTAGGGGTTGCAATTCATGTGCACTTGTTAAATATATGTGCGACCTTGACTCCTGTCTTGATGCGTGCGACCGCACTTTGATTTTAGATCAAGCGAGCTCTGCTGTTGTGGAATGCATGACCCTCATTTCTATCGTGTCATCTTCTTTGGTCGTACTGGTTGACTTGACTTATTTTCAGTTTGATATTTGGGTCCTGCTCTGTGTGGTCGTTCCTATCCCTTGTGAGCCGTTTAAGTGCCTCGGATAACCTTTCGCACGACCGACCCTGATGATGTTCATTCGTATTCTTTACTCGATGTGCGTATGGATTTTTTAGGGATTTACACTTGCCCCTCGAAGTCCGTGATTTCTTTTAATAAGGAATTACTAGCTTTGACTTGTTTGGTTGCAAATTGTTTGGTATGTCCGTCGAGAAGTCGTTTGTGCAAGATGTTAAGATTTCTTCTTTGTTGTTGATTGGTATTGTCTTTTTTTGTGAGCGAGAGGCTCGATGTATCCTTTTTGGCTGTTGTGCGAATAGTTGGATTTCAGGATGCCAGCTGGAACTTGATGAGACATTTCTGTGTATTCGGTCATTAAGGCTGACGTGGTGAGAATGCTATAGATGGATGCCTTTTAATCCTCCTTATTCAAATTTAACTTGCTTCATTTCAATTTTATCTTCTTCTTTTTTTTGGGAAATTTTTGGTCGCAGCCTTGCTTCCTCGAGAGTTTTATTAGGTAATCTATGTTGGATATTTCCGCTTTGATTCTTCTTCAAAAGGTTTTGGTTTTCTCACTCTGTCATTTTGCCCAGTGTTTGCAGCAACATTTGTTATCTTGAGCGATTTCTTCTTGGCTTCAAGGTACCATGATCTTTCTGGGTAAGTTTTCTTTTGTTTTGCTTTGCTGGAATACTCATGCAATTTTACGTTAGGATGTTCCAAAGATGTGTTGTCCGAGCTATGTATGAATTTGGGATTTGGGTAACAGCCAAGTTTTTGTGTAGCATAAATACCGTCTCTGTAATCGTTTTTGAAGAGTACGAATCATCTGATGGTTTTCTTTCGAAATCTCCATGCTTGGTATTTGTTTATGAAATGTTCGACGAAATGCCCCAGGGTTTTCTAGTTGATATGTTTCCTTTTATGCATGAGTTTGGTTCGGCTGTTTTCGTTTTCATGGTCGATATCTGAGTCCACACCGATCTCTTTTGAAATAGGTCGCCCGAGGATGGAATTCTTCATGTCTAGAAGGCATAGGAAAAAAAATCAAGGAGGGCCGGTGGCTAGAAAATGCCTCAAAGAAAGGAGATCTTGGGTGCGACTGATGCTCAGAGTCAAAGTCAATGTTTGTTGAATGAACTTTCTGACTCAGATATTCATGCTGTTATTGGTCGTATGGTTTCTTCATCCATCACCTTGGATCCTGCAGCTGTTCCGGAGCCTCTTCCTATTCCCAACCCTTGTCATCCTGAACTCGCCAGAGACTTTGTGGTTCAGTGTCCAGTAAGCTCCCGTTCCGGTGTGTATATAGACCCATCTGACAGATGGATTATTGCAGGCAAGATGGACGACATGAAAGATTGTATATTGGCTGCGCTCAATCAGTTAGAAGCACGTTCGCACCTGGTTGAAGCCCTTATCACAACTGTCATAGATTACATCGTGGATCAAATGGGTGCCTGGCTCACTCTTGTCGAAGATCTTCAACAGTCAAATAAAGAGAATCTCGAATGACTTAATGCTTTGGAAAAGGACAAGCTCAAACTTGTCGAGGCCCTTGAGTCTAGGGAAAGGATCATCTCTTACCTTATCTGGACACTGTGGCCTGTTAATGCTTTTCATGTTCTGTTATTTTGGTTTTGATTTTGAATGGTATTTTTAGTCTGGCGTGTGTATGCGAGAGCCAGCCTTGCTTACTTTCGTACGCTTAGGTTTGGTGACTTTATGGTTTGTTTTGGACCCCAACGCACTGCAGTTTATTATGCAACTCGTTTACTTCTGCGCGGGTGCATAGCACGTTGCACCTTTATTTTTATTTACGCATTCGGCCTAGCGCTTTATTAATCGTTCGATTGCGCCCGATTTTCTATTGTTATCATTATTGTTGGGATTTAGTTGTCTTTTGAAGTTCATCGCTTATCGAATTTATTACGCATTTGTATTATTATAAGCGCGTTTGGTATCTTTTATTTAAAAGTATTCAACCTCGCGCCTGACTGACCGGTAATCCGAGCTCTTCGAAGGCTGGTTTTGAATACGTGCCCCTGGGGAGGTCTTGGGTTAAAGATTTTCGATCCATTCTAGGCCTTGATTGATTGTATTAGTTATTCAAAAAGGTTCTAGAACGGATACCACTTTTCGGCTAGGATTTCTGACACCCCCTTTTGGCTAGGATTTCTGTTTTGCACTGGTCCTTCCAGCATGCTTAATCCTTCCCCATTTTCATGGATCATCCCGAGGAGTAGACACTAATTCATCTCATCGAGCCTTGACTCAGAAGGGATGAAATTCATGCCCTTTACCTAAGAAGGTGCCCCTCTTATTTTTGGAATTGGCAATTTTTCCATTTCGGGACATGTCGGTTTTTCTGACTTTGTGCCTTGCCCTATGAAACAGACACTGGTTCGCCTCATTTAAAAAATTAAGAAACTTTTCCAAGTTGGAGAACCTGTATCCAACACCTAAGAAGGTGTTTCTTTGGTGGGCTTAGCGATTTTATCCATGGGACTTTAACCATGGGACCTTTTTTTTTGTAATTGCTTCTACTCCGGTGTTGACCCCTAGGAGGTAGACATCGATCTTTGCTACAGAATCTAATTTCGGTTTTACGGGATTCATGTCCGGCACCTTCAACGGGGCCCGGTGCTAGTCTTTCGCATGGGTGTTTGCTATGCATTCAACATATTCCATAATGGGAGGTGCGGCCTGTCGACTTGTTGCCTATTTTAGAGCAGCTTGTCTCCTTTTTTTTTGATGTGATGTGTTTATTCATCCTGTTTGATTTTGCTTAATGTCCACGATCCCAAACTGCTTTGTTTGATGTGTGACCTGGGACTTTCATCACAGTTCAACTGCGTATGGCAGATTGCTTTTACCATGCCTACATTTCAAGAGATTGTTTTCCTTTTAGCATGGACCAATAAGTATGTTACTCAGGTAGACGCATAACTAAATTTGTTCCATAAAGTTTTTTAAGTAAACAGTTGCTCAATATGAACATAGTGAATAATAAAGCAGTGTAAAACTATCTCAATAACAAGATGAAAACGAGGGAGTGAAGCAAAGTAATGAGGGCTCTAGTTTAATGCTCCATTATTGGGACATTAGCTGCCGGTCCTCTTGATGAGCGTCCTCTTTGGATTGGTTTAAGCCTTTTTTCCTTTCAAGGTGTATTGTCCCTTATTTGTGGAGAGTGGGGGAAACTTTTATGATCTTGAACATACTATTGCAAATGGTTTTTTATGATTAAACGTTCGATTACTGACTTCAAGTGCTTGCATTCATCAGTATCATGCCCTGGCTGCTTGTGGAACTGACAGAATCTTCCTAATTTCATAGCGAAACCTTTGACCTGTCTTTGCTTCAAAACCGGATATCTCTCGGTGTTTTTGGTTTCCATGAAGATATTTCCCACGGTATCGTTAAGGGGAGTGAACTCGGAGTTCTTGAAAAAGAGTAGCTTCTTTTTTGCCCGACTATCTTCTCTTTCATTGCTCCTTTTTCGATGATCAAGGCTGCTTTGCGCATTTCCATCCTTCTCTACCTGTACATCTTTTTCTTCCATACTCGCATATTTTTCGGCTTTGTTGAGTAATCGTTTGAGTGTAATTGGGTTCTTTTTCTTGATCCACCGCCCCAACTGAGTTTGCTTACATACGCCCCTCTTAAGAGCCATTAAGTTCAGGCTGGGTTCAAGATTTTTGACTCTAGTGACCGCCACATCAAAGAGAATAAAAAAAGCTTTGAGGGGCTCTCCCGGTTGTTGTTGTAGTCCATTTAGCTCCGTAACATCCTGAGTTTTGAGTGCCTGGGATTTGAACTGCTTGCCGAATAGTTTAGCCAGGGTCATGAAATTGTCCACCAACTGCGGTGGCAGCTTCGTGAACCATAGATAAGCCACCCCTTCTAGACAAGTTGGGAATACAACCATTTGATTTCATCGGTAGCACGTGCTCCATTCATATACTGGTCTTATTTACATAAGAATATATTAGGGTAGCTCGTCCCGTCATAAGACTGTAAGGATGGAGGTTAGAATCTTTGCAGGTATACAGTTTTCTAAACCCTTTCAGTGAGCGGGGTTTTAGTCAGGAAGGACTCCCATTCTCTTCGATCATCCTTCTTCTTCATGCTTTCCTTCACAATAGCTCGTGCCATTCCTAATATGTATTTCCATCCCTTGCTCGGATCCACGGATTGACCGCCTTCTTCATCATCGAACTCTGATCTAGATGTGCCCTTGTGAACTAGAGTCACGGAATTTGGGCATTCCTTTGGAAGGGACATCCTTATGGTAGTGGGACCGTCCTTATGTTCCGCGATTGCGTCGTTAAGACGACCCCGCACAGATGCTTTGTTCCCTTCATAATCCAGATTAGCGCGATGCGTGACCCTCTGAATGAAATCCTACCATCTTGAGCTCAAAGCGGAGAATTCTGCTTCTGGATTACGATTAGTTTGAGATAACGAGGAACAAGTGGCGCTTAAAGTGGCTTTTGCAGTGGCGGCTTGAATGGTGAGTATCGACTCGAGCTTCTTCATCATTGCATTATTTGCAATAGTTATTTGACTCGTCAAGCATGTCACCGCCTCATCCATTTCCTCCCTGGTTATAGTTTCTTGAATTTCAGGCAGCCCATCTGCCTCGGAGTCACTGGCTGACGATGTGACGGGGTTGACGCTGTTGTTGGGGTTGTTGACTTTGTCGGCAATTCTCCTCAGCGTGCTCATGATTTCAAGCACGGTGCTTCTTAGGAAATCTTACCGGATTTGGAATGGGGAAAGATTGCTGAACCACCAAAGGAAATTATGAACACGGCCCCACGGTGGGCGGCAAAATGTTTGCACCAAAAATGGTCTAAATACCGAAGATACTAAACTTTACTTCACCAATTCAATAGAAATGAATGGAACCGTGTTTATTCAGCAATTAAAATGAAAAATACAAGAAAGGTAAAGTAGATATGAGATTTAGAGTGTTCAGCCGTTAATGAGGCCTACGTCCACTATGGAGGTGATTTCCAATCTTATAATGAGGATTACAAAATACATCAATTCTCTCTTTTCTACATCTCTATATTCACTCAGTATACCCTCATTAATATATTTCAATCTAAGGAAGCATACAAGAGATTGGTAGAATTTGAGGAGAAGAAGGATGGATGGATGATTGAGAAGAAGGACGTCTTCGTTCTCCTTGATCACAAGATTGTCGTTGACGCCATGGCCGAATCTGTAGTTGAGGATGGAATTTAGCAGCACTTCGTCGTTTCAGAAGAAATCGGATCCCCTTTTTGTTAGAAGCCATGGTGTATTTATATGTGAGCCCCCTAGGAAATGAGCTGAAATCCATTTATGCAGGCTACGGATCACTCATTCTATGAATTACGATCGTGCCATCGACCAGCTGTAGCTGTATTTGATTTTCATGTGTGAGCGATTCAATGGAGCGAGCGTCTTGAGTAGTTGTGCGGGTGACTCCTGTCGATGTCCTTCGTTTGCGGATAACTATGGTATTTGACGAGTAGGTATCTAATTTACTTGGTGGCGAGATGAGGGAACGACTGACCAAGTTACTTAAAGTGGTTGCGTCAGATTTGAGCGGGCAGGCGACGTTCTTCATTCGTCTAGAGGCGATTGTCTAAGTCTTGCGAGTTTGGGATGTGAACACGCTCCTTCTAGGGGTTGGTGTATGAACGATCAACAGGTCTCCGATTCGAGTGTTGAGCGCTAGGGGTTGCAATTCTTGAGCAGTTGTTAAATATATGTGCGACCTTGACTCCTGTCTTAATGTGTGCGACCGCACTTTGATATTAGATCAAGCGAGCTCTGCTGATGTGGAATGTATGACCCTCATTTCTATCGTGCCATCTTCTTTGGTCGTACTGGTTGACTTGACTTATTTTAGGTTTGATATTTGGGTCATGCTCTATGCGGTCGTTCCAATCCATTGTAAGTCGTTTAAGTGCCTCGGATAACCTTTCGCACGACCGTCCCTGATGAGTTCGTTCCGGATTCTTTACTCGATGTGCATATGGATTTTTTACGGATTAACATGAATAATGCAAAAAAATTCAATAAAGAAATGAATAAAGGAAAACAATAATAAAAGTAAGGGGGTAGTTTAAGCATAGTAGGGGTAGATCGACAAATATGAAAGATGATGAATCATTTGGATTTGGTGCTGCAAAAACCAACCCTTCACAGTAGTTAAAAAATAGGAGTGATTGTTGGAAGTAAGGGCTATTTATAGAATTAGGGGTAGGATAAAAAAAGAAGGGATGTTTTGAAGTATTAAGAGAAGTTGGGGTATTTTAAGCATAGTAGGGGTAGATCGACAAATATGAAGGATGATGAATCATTTGGATTAGGTGCTGCAAAATCCAACCCTTCGCAGTAGTTAAAAAATAGGGGTAATTGTTGCAAGTATGGGCTACTTAGAGAATTAGGGGTAGGATTAAAAAGAAGGGCTATTTTTAAGTATTAATAAAAGTAGGGGTATTTTAAGCGTAGTAGGGGTTGATCGAAAAATATGAAGGATCATGAATCATTGGATTCGGTGCAGCAAAAACCAACCCTTCATAGTAGTTAAAAAATTGGGGTAATTGTTGGAAGTAAGGGCTATTTAGAGAATTAGGGGTATGATTTAAAAAAAAGGGTTGTTTTGAAGTATTAAGAGAAGTATGGGTAGTTTAAGCATAGTAGGGGTAGATCGACAAATATGAAAGATGATGAATCGTTTGGACTGGGTGATGCAAATATCAACCCTTCACAGTAGTTAAAAAATAGGGGTAATTGTTGGAAGTAAGGGCTATTTAGAGAATTAGGGGTATGATTAAAAGAAGGGCTTTTTTGAAGTATTAATAGAAGTAGGGGGAGTTTAAGCATAGTAGGTGTAGACCGACAAATATGAAAGATGATGAATCATTGGGATTGGGCACTGCAAAAACCAACCCTTCATAATAGTTGAAAATTTGGGGTAATTATTGGAAGTAAGGGCTATTTAGAGAATTAGGGGTAGGATTAAAAAGAAGTTTAGTTTGAAGTATTAAGAGAAATAGGGGTAGATCGAGAAATACGAAAAATGATGAACCATTTGGATTGGGTTCTGCAAAATACAACGCTTCACAGTAGTTAAAAAATAGGGGTAATTGCTGAAAGTAAGGATTATTTAGAAAATTAGGGGTGGGATTAAAAAGAAGGGTTTTTTTGAAGTATTCAGAGAAGTAGGGGTAGTTTAAGCATAGTAGGGGTAGATTGACAAATATTAAAGATGATGAATCGTTTGGATTGGGTGATGCAAAAAACAACCCTTCACAGTAGTTAAAAAATAGGGGTAATTTTTGGAAGTAAGGGTTATTTAGAGAGTAGGATTAAAAAGAAGGGCTGTTTTGAAGTAATAAGAGAAGTAGAGGCATTTTAAGCATAGTAGAGGTAGATCGACAAATATGAAGGAATCATTTGGATTAGGTGCTGCAAAAACAAACCATTCGCAGTAGTTAAAAAATAGGGGTAATTGTTGGAAGTAAGGACTATTTATAGAATTAGGGGTAGGATTAAAAAGAAGGGCTATTTTGAAATATTAATAAAGGTAGGGGTAGTTTAAGCATAATAGGGGTAGATCGACAAATATGAAGGATGATGAATCATTTGGATTCGGTGCTTCAAAAACCAACACTTCATAGTAGTTAAAAAATAGGGGTAATTGTTGGAAGTAAGGGCTATTTAGAGAATTAGGGGTATGATTTAATAAAAGGTTTGTTTTGAATTATTAAGAGAAGTAGGGGTAGTTTAAGCATAGTAGGGGTAGATCGACAAATATGAAAGATGACGAATCGTTTGGATTGGGTGACGCAAAAACCAACCCTTCACAGTAGTTAAAAAATAGGGGTAATTGTTGGAAGTAAGGACCATTTAGAGAATTAGGGGAATGATTAAAAAGAAGGGTTGTTTTGAAGTATTAAGAGAAGTAGGGGAATTTTAAGCATAATAGGGGTAGATCGACAAATATGAAAGATGGTGAATCATTGGGATTGGGCACTGCAAAAAAACACCCTTCACAGTAGTTAAAAAATAGGGTTAATTGTTGGAAATAAGGGTTATTTAGAGAATTTGGGGTAGGATTAAAAAGAAGGTTAGTTTTGAAGTATTAAGAGAAATAGGGGTAGATCGAGGAATATGAAAGATGATGAACCATTCGGATTAGGTTCTGCAAAATACTACCCTTCACAGTAGTTAAAAAATAGGGGTAATTGCTGAAAGTAAGGGCTATTTAGAAAATTAGAGGTAGGATTAAAAAGAAGGGTTGTTTTGAAGTATTAAGAGAAGTAGAGGTAGTTTAAGCATAGTAGGGGTAGATCGACAAATATTAAAGATGATGAATCGTATGGATTGGGTGATGCAAAAACCAACCCTTCACAGTAGTTAAAAAATAGGGGTAATTTTTGGAAGTAAGGGTTATTTAGAGAATTATGGATATGATTAAAAAGAAGGGTTGTTTCGAAGTATTAAGAGAAGTAAGGGAAGTTTAAGCATAGTAGGGGTAGATCGACAAATATGAAGGATGATGAATCATTTGGATTGGGCATTGCAAAAAACAACCCTTCACAGTAGTTAAAAAATAGAGGTAATTGTTGGAAGTAAGGGCTAGTTAGAGAATTAGGGGTTGGATTGAAAATAAGGGTTGTTTTGAAGTATTAGTAGGGGTAGTTTAAGAATAGTAGGGGTAGATCGACAAATATGAAGGATGATGAATTATTTGGATTCAGTGCTGCAAAAATCAACCCTTCGCAGTCGTCAAAAAACAGGTGTAATTTTTGGAAGTAAGGGCTATTTAGAGAATTAGGGGGAGGATTAAAAAGAAATGTTGTTTTGAAGTATTGAGAGAAGTAGGGATAGTTTAAGCATAGTAGGGGCAGATCGACAAGTCTGAAAGATGATGAATCGTTTGGATTGGGTGCTGCAAAAAACAACCCTTCACAGTAGTTAAAAATAGGGGTAATTGTTGGAAGTAAGGTCTATTTAGAGAAATAGGGTGAGGATTAAATAGAAGGGCTGTTTTGATGTATTAAAAGAAGTAGGGGTAGTTTAAGAAAAGTAGGGGTAGATCGACAAATATGAAAGATGATTAATCATTTGGATTGGGAGTTGTAAAAACCAACCATTCACAGTAGTTAAAAAATAGGGGTAATTGTTGGAAGTAAGGGCTATTTAGAGAATCAGGGGTAGGATTAAAAAGAAGGCCTGTTTTTAAGTATTAAGAGAAGTAGGGGTTGTTTAAGTATAGTAGGGGAAGATCGACAAATATTAAAGATGATGAATCGTTTGGATTGGGTGCTGCAAAAATCAACCCTTCATAGAATGATAATTGGTTTACAAAGAAATGAATAATGCAAAAAAATGAATAAAGAAATGAATAAAGGAAAACAATAATAAAAGTAGGGGAGGTAGTTTAAGCATAGTAGGGGTAGATCCACAAATATGAAAGATGATGAATAATTTGGATTGGCTGCTGCAAAAACCAACCCTTCATGATAGTTAAAAAGTAGGGGTAATTGTTGGAAGTAAGGGCTATTTAGAGAATTAGTGGTAGGATTAAAAAGAAGGTATTTTTTGAAGTATTAAGAGAAGTAGGGGTAGTTTAAACATAGTAGGGGTAGATCGACAAATATGAAGGATGATGAATCATTTGGATTGGGTGTTGCAAAAACCAACCCTTCACAATAGTTAAAAAATAGGGGTAATTGTTGGAAGTAAGGGCTATTTCGAGAGTTAGGGGTAGGATTAAAAAGAAAGGTTGTTTTGAAGTATTAAGAGAAGTAGGGGTAGTCTAAGCATAGTAGGGGTAGATCGACAAATATGAAAGATGATGAATCGTTTGGATTGAGTGATGCAAAAACCAACCCTTCACAGTTGTTAAAAAATAGGGGTAATTGTTGGAAGTAAGGGCTATTTAAAGAATTAGGGGTATGATTAAAAAGATGGGTTCTTTTGAAGTATTAAGAGAAGTAGGGGGATTTTAAGCATAGTAGGGGTAGATCGACAAATATGAAAGATGATGAATCATTGGGATTGGGCGCTGCAAAGACCGACCCTTCACAGTAGTTAAAAATTTGGGGTAATTTTTGGAAGTAAGGGCTATTTAGATAATTAGGGGTAGGATTAAAAATAAGCGTAGTTTTGAAGTTTTAAGAGAAGTAGGGATAGTTTAAGTAAAGTAGGAGTAGATCGAGAAATATGAAAGATGATGAATAATTTGGATTGGGTGCTGCAAAAACCAACCTTTTACAGTAGTTAAAAAATAGGGGTAATTGTTGGAAGTAAGGGCTGTTTAGTTAATTAGGGGTAGGATTAAAAAGAAGGGTTGGGTTGGGTGCTGCAAAAACCAACCCATCACAATAGTAGAATGATAATTGGTTTACAAAGAATGAAATGAATAATGAAAAAAAATGGATAAAGAAATGAATAAAGGAAAACAATAATAAATGTAGGGGGTAGTTTAAACATAGTAGGGGTAGATCGACAAATATGAACGATGATGAATCATTTGGATTGCGTGCTACAAAAACCAACCCTTCACATTGCTGCAAAAACCAACCCTTCACAGTAGTTAAAAAATAGGAGTAATTTTTGGAAGTAAGGGCTATTTATAGAATTAGGGGCAGGATTATAAAGAATGGATGTTTTGAAGTATTAAGAGAAGTAAGGGTAGTTTAAGCATAGTAGGGGTAGATCGACAAATATGAAGGATGGTGAATCATTTGGATTGAGTGTTGCAAAAACCAACCCTTCACAGTAGTTAAAAAATAGGGGTAATTGTTGGAAGTAAGGGCTAAATAGAGAATCAACGGTAGGATTAAAAATAAGGGCTGTTTTGAAGTATTAATAGAAGTAGGGGTAGTTAAGCATAGTAGAGGTAGATCGACAAATATGAAATAAGATGAATCATTTGGATTGGGTGCTGCAAAAACCAACCCTTCACAGTAGTTTAAAAATAGGGGTAATTTTTTGAAGAAAGGAGTATTTAGAGAATTAGGTGTTGAATTAAAATGAAGTGTTGTTTTGAAGTATTTAGAGAAGTAGGGGTAGTTTAGGCATAGTGGGGGTAGATCGACAAATATGAAAGGTGATGAATCATTTGGATTGGGTGCTGCAAATATCTATCCTTCAATGTAGTAAAAGATAATGGTAATTGTTGGAAGTAAGGGCTATTTAGAGAATTAGAGGTAGGATTAAAAAGAAGGGCTTGTTTTAAGTATTAAGAGAAGTAGGGCTAGTTTAAGCATAGTAGGGGTAGATATACAAATATGAAGGATATTGAATCATTTGGATTGGGTGCTACAAAAACCAACCCTTCACGGTAGTTAAAAAATAAGAGTAATTTTTGGAAGTAAGGGGTGTTTAGATAATTAGGGGTAGGATTAAAAGTAAGGGTTGTTTTGAAGTATTTAGAGAAGTAGGGGTAGTTTAAGCATAGTAGGGTTAGATCGACAAATATGAAAGATGATGAATCGTTTAGATTGGGTGATGGAAAAACCAACCCTTCAGTGAAGTAGAATGATAATTGGTTTAAAAAGATAGAAATTAATAATGCAAAAAAAAAAAAATGAATAAAGGAAAATAATAATAAAAGTAGGGGGTAGTTTAAGCATTACAGGTGTAGATCAACAAATATGAAGATGATAAATCGTCTGGATTGGGTACTGCAAAATCCAACCCTTCACAGTAGTCAAAAAATAGGGGTAATTGTTGGAATTAAGGGCTATTTAGAGAATTAGGGGAAGGATTAAAAATAAGTGCTGTTTTGAAGTATTAAGAAAAGTAGGGGTAGTTTAAGCATAGTAGGGGTAGATCGACAAATATGAAAGATGATGAATCGTTTGGCTTGGGTGCTGCAAAAACCAGCCTTTCATAGAAGTAGAATTATAATTGGTTTAAAAAGAAATGAATAATTCAAAAAAAAAAAAAAAGAATAAAGAAATGAATAAAGGAAAACAATAATAAAGTATGGGGGTAGTATAAGCATCGTAAGGGAAGATCGACAAAACTGGAAGATGATGAATCGTTTGGATTGGGTGCTGCAAAAACCTACCCTTCACAATTGCTAAAAAATAATGGTAATTGAAGGAAGTAAGGGCTATTTAGAGAATTAGGGGTGGGATTAAAATGAAGGGTTGTTTTGAAGTATTAAGAGAAGTAGGGGTAGTTTAAGCATAGTAGGGGTAGTTCGACAAATATGACAGATGATAAATCATTTGGATTAGATGCTGCAAAAAACCAACCCTTACAGTTGTGACAAAATAGGGGTAATTGTTGGAAGTAAGGGCTATTTAGAGAATTAGGGGCAGGATTAAAAAAAAGGGTTGTTTTGAAGTATTAAGAGAAGTTGGGGTAGTTTAAGCATAGTAGGGGTAAATCGACATATATGAAGGATGATGAATCATTTGGATTGGAGGGTGGAAAAATCTACGCTTCACAGTAGTAAAAAATAGGCGCAATTGTTGGAAGTAAGGGCTATTTAGAGAATTAGGTGTAGGATTAAAAAGAAGGGCTGTTTGGAAGTATTAAGAGAAGTAGGGGTAGTTTAAGCATAGTAGCGGTTGATCGACAAATAATAAAGATGATTAATCATTGGGATTGGGTGATGCAAAAACCAGCCCTTCACAGTAGTTAAAAAATAGGGTTAATTATTGGAAGTAATGGCTATTTAGAGAATTAGGGGTAGGATTAGAAAGAAGGGTTAGGTTGGGTGCTGCAAAAACCAGCCCTTCACAGTAGTAGAATGATAATTGGTTTACAAAAAAAGAAATGAATAATGAAAAAAATTTTGAATAAATAAATGAATAAAGGAAAAAAAATAGTAAGGGGGTAGTTTAAGCATAGAAGGGGTAGATCGACAAATATGAAAGATGATGAATCATTTGGATTGGGTGCCTCAAAAACCAACCCTTCACACTAGTTAGAAAATAGTAGTAGCTGTTGGAAGTAAGGGCTATTTAGAGAATTAGGGGTAGGATTAAAAAGAAGGGCTATTTTGAAGTATTAAAAGAAGTAGGGGTATTTTAAGCATAGTAGGGGTAGATCGACAAATATGAAGGATGATGAATCATTTGGATTAGGTGCCGCAAT
The DNA here is from genome assembly GCA_030737875.1 of Allium sativum. Lineage (NCBI taxonomy): Eukaryota > Viridiplantae > Streptophyta > Magnoliopsida > Asparagales > Amaryllidaceae > Allium > Allium sativum. The sequence goes on from CM060912.1 coordinate 11,421,819, forward strand.
AACCAACCCTTCACAGTAGTTAAAAAATAGGTGTAATTGTTGGAAGTAAGGGCTACTTAGAGAATTAGGGGTATGATTAAAAAGAAGGGCTGTTTTGAAGTATTAATAAAAGTAGGGGTAGTTTAAGCATAGTAGCGGTAGATCGACAAATACGAAGGATGATGAATCTTGGATTCGGTGCTGCAAAAACCAATCCTTTACAGTAGTTAAAAAATAGGGGTAATTGTTGGAAGTAAGGGCTATTTAGAGAATTAGGGGTACGATTAAAAAAAAGGTTGTTTTGAAGTATTAATGGAAGTAGGGGTAGTTTATGCATAGTAGGGGTAGATCGACAAATATGTAAGATGATGAATCGTTTGGATTGGGTGATGCAAAAACCAACCCTTCACAGTATTAAAAAATAGGGGTAATTGTTGGATGTAAGGGATATTTAGAGAATTAGGGGTATGATTAAAAAGAAGGGTTGTTTTGAAGTATTAAGGGAAGTATGGGAAGTTTAAGCATAGTAGGGGTGGATCGACAAATATGAAAGATGATGAATCATTAGGATTTGACACTGCAAAAACTCACAGTAGTTAAAAAATAGGGGTAATTGTTGGAAGTAAGGGCTATTTAGAGAATTAGGGGCAGAATTAAAAATAAGGGTAGTTTTGAAGTATTAAGAGAAATAGGGGTAGATCGAGAGATATGAAAGATGATGAACCATTTGGATTGGGTTCTGCAAAATACAACCCTCCACAGTAGTTAAAAAATAGAGGTAATTGCTGAAAGTAAGGGCTATTTAGAAAATTAGGGGTAGAATTAAAAAGAAGGGTTGTTTTGATGTATTTAGAGAAGTAGGGGTAGTTTAAGCATAATAAGGGTAGATCGACAAATATTAAAGTTGATGAATCCTTTGGATTGGTTGATGCAAAAACCAACCATTCACAATAGTTAAAAATATGGGTAATTTTTGGAAGTAAGGGCTATTTAGAGAATTAGGCGTATGATTAAAAAGAAGGGTTGTTTTGAAGTATTAAGAGAAGTAAGAGAAGTTTAAGCATAGTAGGGGTAGATCGACAAATATGAAAGATGATAAATCATTGGGATTGGGCACCATAAAACCAACCCTTCACCGTAGTTAAAAATTAGGGTAATTGTTGGAAGTAAGGGCTATTTAGAGAATTAGGGGTAGGATTAAAAAGAAGCGTAGTTTTGAAGTATTAAGAGAAGTATTGGTAGTTTAAGCAAAGTAGGGGTAGATTGAGAAATATGAAAGATGATAAATCATTTGGATTGGGCGCTGCAAAAACAAACCCTTCACAGTAGTTAAAAAATAGGGGTAACTCTTGGAAGTAAGGGCTATTTAGAGAACTATGGGTCGGATTAAAAAGAAGGGTTGCTTTGGATGCTTCAAAAGCCATCCCTTCACAGTAGTAGAATGATAATTGGTTTACAAAGAAAGAAATGAATAATGCAAAAAAAAATGAATAAAGAAATGAATAAAGGAAAACAATAATAAATGTTGGGGTAGTTTAAGCATAGTAGGGGTAGATACAAATATGAAAGATGATGAATCATTTGGATTGGGTGCCGCAAAAACCAGCCCTGCACAGTAGTTAAGAAATAGGAGTAATTGTTGGAAGCAAGGGCTATTAGAGAATTAGGGGTGGGATTAAAAAGAATGGCTATTTTGAAGTATTAAGAGAAGTTGGGGAAGTTTAAGCATAGTAGGGGTAGATCGACAAATATGAAGGATGATGAATCATTTGGATTCCGTGCTGCAAAAACCAACCCGTCACGGTAGTTAAAATATAGTGGTAATTGTTGGAAACAAGGGCTGTTTAGAAAATTAGGGGTAGGATTAAAAATAAGCGTTGTTTTGAAGTATTAAGAGAAGTAGGGGTTGTTTAGGAATAGTAGGGGTAGATCGACATATATGAAAGATGATGAATCATTTGGATTGGGTAATGCAAAAAACCAACCCTTCACAGTAGTTAAAAAATATGAGTAATTGTTGGAAGTAAGGCCTATTTAGAGAATTTGGGGTATGATTAAAAAGAAGGGCTGTTTTGAAGTATTAAGACAAGTTGGGGAAGTTTAAGCATATTAGGGGTAGATCAACAAATACAAAAGATGATGAATCATTGGGATTGGGCACTGCAAAAACCAACCCTTCACAGTAGGCAAAAAATAGGGGTAATTGGTGGAAGTAATGGCTATTTAGAGAATTAGGGGAAGGAATAAAAAGAAGGGTAACAGAAGTAGGGGTAGTTTAAGCAAAGTAGGGGCGGATCAGGATTTATGAAAGATGATGAATCATTAGGATTGGGTGTTGCAAAAACCAACCCTTCACAGTAGTTAGAAAATAAGTGTAATTGTTGGAAGTAGGGGTAGGATTAAAAAGAAGGGTTGTTTTGAAGTGTTAAGAGGAGTAGGGGTAGTTTAAGCATAGTCGGGATAGATCGACAAATATGAAAGATGATGAATCGTTTGGATTGGGTGCTGCAAAAACCAAACCTTCACAGTTGTTAAGAAACAGGGGTAATTGTTGGAAGTAAGGGCTATTTAGAGAATTAGGGGTATGATTAAAAAAAAAGGTTGTTTTGAAGTATTAATAGAAGTTGGGGAAGTTTAAGCATAGTAGGGTTAGAACGACAAATATGAAATATGATGAATCATTAGGATTGGGCACTTGAAAAACCAACCCTTCACAGTAGTTTAAAAATAAGGGTAATTTTTGGAAGTAAGGGCTATTTAGATAATTGGTGGTAGGATTAAAAAGAACGGTAGTTTTGAAGTATTAAGAGAAGTAGGGGTAGTTTAAGCAAAGCAGGGTAGATCGAGAAATATGTAAGATGATGAATCATTTGGACTGAGTGGTGCAAAAACCAACCCTTCACAATAGTTAAAAAATAGGGGTAATTGTTGGAAGTAAGGGCTACTTAGAGAATTAGGCGTAGGATTAAAAAGAAGGGCTGTTTTGGAGTATTAATAGATGTAGGGGTAGTTTAAGAATAGTAGGGGTAGATCGACAAATATGAAGGATGAAGAATCATTTGGATTCGGTACTGCAAAAACCAACCCTTCACAGTAATTAAAAAATAGGGGTAATTGTTGGACGTAAGGCTATTTAGAGAATTAGGGGTAGGATTAAAAAGAAGGGTTATTTTGAAGTATTAAGAGAAGAAGGGCTAGTTTAAGCATACTATGGGTAGGTCGACAAATATGAAAGATGATGAATCGTTTGGATTCGGTGATGCAAAAACCAACCCTTCACAGTAGTTAAAAAATATGGGTAATTGTAGGAAGTAAGGGCTATTTAGAGATTTAGGGGTATGATTAAAAAGAAGGGTTGTTTTGAAGGATTAAGAGAAGTTGGGTAAGTTTAAGCATAGTAGGAGTAGATCGACAAAGATGAAACATGATGTATCATTGGGATTGGGCACTGCAAAAACCAACCCTTCACAGTAGTTAGAAAATAGGGGTAATTGTTGGAAGTAAGGGCTATTCAGAGATTAGAGGTAGGATTAAAAAGAAGGGTAGTTTTGAAGCATTAAGAGAAGTAGGGGTAGTTTAAGCAAAATAGGGGTAGATCGAGAAATATGAAAGATGATAAATCATTTGGATTGGATGCTGCAAAAACAAACCCTTCACAGTAGTTAAAAAATAGGGGTAATCGTTGGAAGTAAGGGCTATTTAGAGGATTAGGGGTAGGATTAAAAAGAAGGGTTGGGTTGGGTGCTGCATAAACAAACCTTTCACGGTAGTAGAATGATAATTGGCTTACAAAGAAATGAAAAATGCAAAAAAAATGAATAAAGAATTGAATAAATGAAAACAATAATAAATGTAAGGGGTTGTTTAAACATAGTAGGGGTGGATCGACAAATATGAAAGATGGTGAATCATTTGGAATGGGTGCTGCAAAAACCAACCCTTCACAATAGTTGAAAAATAGGATTAATTGTCGGAAGTAAGGGTTATTTAGAGAATTAGGGGTAGGATTAAAAATAGGGGATGTTTTGAAGAATTAATAGAAGTAGGGGTAGTTTAAGCATAGTAGGGTTAGATGGACAAATATGAAGGAGGGTGAATCATTTGGATTGGGTGCTGCAAAAACCAACCTTTCATAGAAGTTAAAAAATAGGGGTAATTGTTGAAAGTAAGGGCTACTTAGAGAATTACGGGTACGATTAAAATGAAGGGCTGTTTTGAAGTATTAATAGAAGTAGGGGTAGTTTAAGCATAGTAGGGGTAGATCGACAAATATGAAGGATGACGAATCATTTGGATTCGGTGCTGCAAAAACCAACCCTTAACAGTAGTTAAAAAATAGGGTAATTGTTGGAAGTAAGGGCTATTTAGAGAATTAGGGGTATGATTAAAATGAAGGGTTGTTTTGAAGTATTAAGAGAAGTAGGGGTAGTTTAAGCATAGCAGGGGTAAATCGACAAATATGAAAGATGATGAATCTTTTGGATTGGGTGATGCAAAAACCAGCCCTTCACAATAGTTAAAAAATACGGGTAATTGTTGGAAGTAAGGGCTATTTAAAGAATTAGGGGTATGATTAAAAAGAAGAGCTATTTTGAAGTATTAAGAGAAGTAGGGGAAGTTTGAGCATAGTAGGTGTAGATCGACAAATATGAAAGATGATGAATCATTGGGATTGGGCACTGCAAAATACCAACCCTTCACAGTTGTTAAAAAATAGGCGTAATTGTTGGAAGTAAGGGATATTTAGAGAATTAGGGGTGTAACGGCCCGAGAAATTTTCGGCTTCGGTAATCGACACACAACACCATGTCGACTATTCAAATATCGAAAATGCTGGAACGTTAATAGAAAGAGGTTAGAGGGTGAGAATAGATAAGATAGAAAATTAGAATAGAAGAAGAAGAAGATCACAACATCATTAGAGTAACACGAATCTCACAGCGGAACGAATAAAATATAATATTCAACATAACTTGAAATAAAACCAGTATCTGTATACAATACCATTATCAGAGTACAACACTTACAACACAGCGGAAATAATGATAGCTACAAAATCCTGAAGCCTCCAGCTCCAAGCTCCTCAAGTATATCTGTAAAATCCCGACTACTTGACCGCCCGTACAAAATTGGGCACCTAAGAGTTTAGGTAAAACAAAACAAAATAAACTCTGGGTCAGTCATGTGACTGGTGTAAGTAAACTCCAACCATTTTTTTGACTTTCGAAATCCTTTTAAAAGAATGGAAAATCGTAGGACCAATCCACACATAAACACGGATGCTTTTTACCTTACGATAGCCCAAATTATTTCTTTTAAACTCCATACTCTTCTGATATTATAATAATGTCAAAATCAAGTAAATAGCAATCTAATAGAAAGCTTTCATCTCACGTTCCACATATGTAATATATAATCAAATACCGTGGCGCTTTTTGGGTAATGGATTCCAACTCTGACAAGGTATGGAACCATTTTCCGATCAGTGTACTCTAGAAGCGATATACTGGAGTTCAACAACAACATCTTGTAACTCGGACACACATGATCGACCATTCATTTCGCTTGAATGTTCCGAATATACTGTCACCTTACGGTTGGTATACCAACATAAACATTCCCGGGGGATGCAGAATTGAAAGAAGTAACAAATATGAATATTCTCTAGATGCTGACAATATACCCTAATTGTGTGCGACCCACTTAGCCATGCTGCCTACCCGATTTCTGTCATTTCCTAGTTGATGAGGCTTGAGGTCATAACGTATCTTTTAACAGATAACTACTTTATTTACTTTGAATGCCACATCGCCATACCCGTCAAATCACAAATTTATTTTCCCAAAAATACCACGGGTATAAGCTAAGAGAAATGAATTCCTCCGCCACCAACGTGAATACGTTTGAAACGATCAACTTACGTGATCTACCAGATATACTCTGTTAGACATTCGTCCATTCAAGTTGTCATGGGACTGGACAAACCGAGGGCACTATTCTAGAACAGTCCTTGCATAAACTCCGCCTTCAATTATCTTTATCATATTTGATTCACGAAGCTAATGTCCATATGGAGTGGTTTCCAGATAATAAATTTGATCCCGGTCTTCCGTATTGACAACGGAAATGGTCAAAAACTTTGATAGTCGGTTATTTAACTATCAAAGGAAAACATGTGTACAAACAACGGTCGTATTTCCAAATGGAAATCTTACTGAGCAAATCATCAATCAACACTGATCCCTCTTAAATTAGTTTATTATTAATTTAATCATTCCCCCCTTTCCCATTTCTATATATACATAAATTCTTTTTTTTTTAATTTTAGAAAATATACGTTATTAACATTGGAAAACATTTCCATATTTACTCTCATTTCTTATTTTCTATATTAGAAAACATTTGTGATTCTTATTTGGAAAACATTTCCAAAACTCCTACATTGGATTTAACAGATGTTTAAATAAAACATCGCTGTGCCAACTCAAACCATTTCACTCATTAGTTAGATACACTTAACCAACCTTCACTATCAACCTTAACCATTTCTTAGTTAAAACTGAAGTCAATCAAGTTGGGGTATAACTACCTCTTAGAACTTAACTGAACAACATTTTTAACCTCGAGACATATAAATTTCACCCTTTAAATATTTAACAAACTCCCTTACGTAACTCTCGGATTCTATTAAAGAATTCACTTCTTTTACAGAACTCATTTGATTATAACAATAGTGTCATAGTCCCATGCTTCTGAAATATAATAACATAAATATAACTTTTATTTATTAATCTGGATAAATAAAAAACAACTAATTTATTAATAAATAAATCTTGATTTAAAAACTAGAAAGTAAAAGTACTTTCCTACATTCGATATAGTCGAATTCCAATGATTAACTCTCTTTCGAAAAATCTCGATTCCGTAGCTCTCTTTCGAATAGTCTATATTCGATTAACTTTCTTCGAATAACTTATATTCGATTAACTCTCTTCTAATAACTTATATTCGATAATCTCTCTTTCAAATAAACTATATTCGATAACTCTTTTTCGAATAAACTAAATTCGATAATTTCTCTTCCGAATAAGCTGTATTCGATTATCTCCCTTTCGAATAACTTATATTCGATAAATCTCTTTCGAATAAACTAATATTCGATGATTCTCTTTCGAATAAACAAATATTCGATAACACTCTTCGAAAAACTAATATTCGATAACTCTCTTCGAATAACTAATGTTCGATTAACTCTATTCGAATAACTAATGTTCGATTAACTCTATTCGAATAACTAATATTCGATTAACTCTATTCGAATAACTAATGTTCGATTTAACTTTCTCTGAATAACTTATTTTCAATTAACACTATTCAAATAACTAATATTCGAGTTACTAATGTTCGATTAACTTTCTTTCCTATCTCATTCAAATTCCCATTTGAATTTCTATTTCAGAACCCAAATTTTCTTATAAATGTTTTAATTTATAAATTATTTATTTTAATCCCTTATTCACATCGAATGTGAAAAATATTTCTTTTACATAATCCATTACGTTTGATTTCGCATTTGACAATAATATTCCCTTTCCAAATTCTATTTATACCTCTATTTATAGAAGTATTCATACAAAATCTTATTTTCAATTCTAATCACCTAATATCTCGTTTATAAATCACTTTATAAATGCTGTTTTTACATTCCATAAAAATATCGGTGTTAAAAGCGATTTCTACTTCTTTATATAATTTCAAACTTATATATCCAATTTATCCAATGATAAACATTTTACTTAATTTATAAAACATTATTTATAAATTAATCTTCTCAATTTATTTGTTAAAACAGATTCTATTTAATATCTACTTTAAATCCATTTCATAATTCTTTTATATCTTGCCAATCTCCTTTTATAATTCTATTATTTCCCTGTATTTCCTTTTATAATATCCTATTTATTTTCCAAATAAATATCCCTTTATAATAACCTATTTATTTTCCAAATAAATATCCCTTTTATAACATCCTATTTATTTTCCAAATAAGTATTCCTTTTATAATATTCTATTTATTTCCTTTTATAAAATCCTATTTATTTCCTAAATATTTCGTTTTATAAAATCCTATTTATTTTATAAATATTTATTTTCAGTATACACTTTGAAAATTCCCCTTTTACATTGCAGTATTTATTATGGTATTTTAAAAAAAAAACCAATAACAGGACTAGTGTCATCATAATCAATCACAGATTATATATCACATCATATATCACAATATATGAAAATAAATAGTATTATAAATATTGTGGAATCCTGTTTGTAACAACCCGCTCATTCGACGATTTTAGATTTAAATAATTTATTTAAATATATCATCGTATCCGATATGTCACTCAAAATGCCATTTTCCACAAATGATAAAATTAGGATTCGGGACCACTTCCATTAGGTCCGGATCATCGTTTACGACCTTTTTGACTATAAGCATCGATACCTTTTGGGTTAGTAAAATTTGGTCGTTTCTCATTAGAGTGTATGATCAAAATATCACTTTACACATACGAATGAATTTGGACTCGAAACCACTTCCATCGAGTTCAAAACATCGTTTAGGTGTTCGAAAACTATAAGGTTCGATATGTTCCGAGTTTCGGAAAATTGATACCGTGGGCTAGGGCTTGGTTGAGCTAACCTAGCTCACCATATAAACCCAAATCAGCCCCCTCTTCTTCATTTCAATCTAACACTTCAAAAGAAAATAGAAATGGGGAAGGGAAAGGGAAATAAAAACTCCCTAAGCTAAGGCTTCCAATCTAGAGCCCAATTCAAGTGCAAATCTAATTATAAGGCATGGGTAAGCTTCTCTATCCTCTTCTTTATCTCCATCGTTCATCAATTTCGGATTTTTTATTATGATCTAACATCCATGAGTCTTCATATGTGTTCATGAGGTGATTAGAGAGGAGTGATTGAAGAAAGAAAGGTTCTTTGCCTGGATTTATGCTTGTTCTTCTTTGTTGGAGCTTGATCTTGTCATTCGAAGCCAAAGGTGAGTTCTTTTTGAACTCACATCTATGCCTCAAGCCTATGTGCTTGTATAGTGTTATTTAGGACCATTTCATGTTGCATTTGCTTGTTGAATTGGTTAGAATAGTTTACACTTCCTGGTTTATTAGTTTGAATTTCATTTGAAATAGAAATTGTGATATACGTTGTTCACATGATCATTGCACATGATGTAAGTCGAGTAAGTGGTGTTGTGAAGTACCATTGTCGCTCCCGGCAAGTTCTAAGACTTCACGATTCGCTCATATCGCATTTCTTCGTTTGGTATAGAAATTTGGTTCGTTTAGAACCTATAATCAAAATCCTTACATTTGAGCTTGGCGAGTTGTTATGGGTGATCAGAGAGGTCACATGGACATCTCAAAGAAGTCACGAGCCTCGACGATCAGCGCTGGGCATTTGCGGGGGATTGAATCCCCTAGGTTCGGCCTGGGCAAAAGCCCAGGCCATGACCGGTCAATCGGTCCGAAACCGGTCGGTCGACCGGTTTGTTCTCTATTCGGAACCGGTCGACCGAACGGATTCCCCCGGTCGACCGGTGGTGGTTCTTCCCGAGCAATTGCCCAGGCCAGAACCGGTCGATCGGTGCCAAACCGGCGGTCGACCGGTTTGGCTGAGCCTGGGAAATTTTGCCTAGGCCTGACTCCATTTTGATCGTGCGCCCCCGCGCACGATCCCACATGTTTCCGGACTCCTCCTTGGCTCTTCCGTGCACGTCGATGGTCTTCGAATTCGCCGGAAACCATCGTAAAGTCGTGCGCTCCTTTTTTGTATATCGAATTTTTTCGGTACTTTTGTTGAGATGATTCACGCCTTTAAAACGTGAATTATCGACTCGATATCCTCCGAGTCTATTCTGATGTAGTTTAAAACCTTCCGGTACTAGTTTGGGATTTCGATTCGTTTTTTGATCGAAATTACGACCGCTATCGCTTTAATTTCCTGTATGTTGCGTAATGTGAGTTTACGTTTGATGATTTTTGTGTTTCGATTGCTACGACGACGGTTTTTATGAATAATTGAACCACAATGGATAATGGGGTTTTATATTTTCAATGGGCATCGAACCAACATTTAATCAGATTTTAAATTCAAATCCTTTTAAAATAAATTCGGTTTCTAAAATTCGGTTCTGATTCTGCCGATTTATATATGATTCCTTATCCTATCGATCGGACGAGAAATTTAGCCTATTCACCTTAGTAAAACTAAGGACTATGACCCCTTATATGTTTACTTCGGCGAATAACTCTTGGACTCGTGCGTTTGAACATATGTGATGATTTTTACTGTTTTAGTATGAACCAACAACGGGTTCGTAAATATTCGAGTATAGCGAGTGGTTGTGGGACATTTAGCTATTTTCTTATATTAACTATCACAGTGTAATTTATACTCACCATCCTTACTGTCCTTCTATGATTTGTGTTGTGTGGTCCTTGATCGCTCGATTGAGATTCACGATTCTTGGATTTCACTTCTGGGACTTCGGTACAACTTTTATGATTTATGTTTTCCCTAACCGGGGTCATGCCCTGGCTTCGAGCAGAGCTTCGGCTCAAAACGGGTTAGCTACCTAGAGATAGTTTCTCACTCATTGATAGGCCTCTTTATGATGTTTTCTGGATTTCAAATGTTTTCTGTATTCTTGATCACTTTGATGCGATGCGCATCAATTTGATAAAGGATTTATGTACTCTTGATCACTTTGATGTGATGCGCGTCAATTTGATAAAGGATTTCTGTATTCTTTGATTTCTGATTACTTTGACGCGATACGCGTCAGTTCGATTTCTATTTGGCATTTATTTGTCAATTCTTACTGTTATATTCCTTTTCTGTCATTTCTTGTCGTGTGCTATTATTTGAATGTTGCATCCTATGTTAGCTAGGAGATTATTTAGATATAGCTGTGTTGACATGCCATGTTTCTTATTTAGTTATGATTAGATATAATTACTATAATCATGTCATCCATTGTTATATCCCTTATTATCTCAGTTTATTTGATAAGTACAGCTAGACTGATCCGTTTATTGTTTATTTTCTTATAAATAATACTTGGGTCAGGCCGAGTCATTTTGGTGCTCCTTTTGGTCTCATCGCATGATTGATCTTCCGCCCTCAGCCTGCTACTCTGTCTCTGCAGTTTTATATACTTTTGTACCTATGACATTATCTATCGTTGTGTACATATTCTTTTATTTAGATCATGGTACATGTATTAGTGGATCGTTGTTGACCACTAGCTTTTTGTACACATTCTTGGTCTGTTCATATCTATTCCGCCTTTGTGATATGATTATTCTATGTCTGGCTTTGAGATATACCATACTTATATTATTGTTAATGTCTATTTTATACTGCTTTCCGGATTGCATATAGCTGTCGTGTAGTTGCCCTGTGTGTCAAATGGTCATGTCGAAATTTTAATCGGTATTGGAATTCGATGTGCATTCCTCATATGAAGCAATTATACAATCGGTCGCCCTTCACAAACCTCATTCTCCGTTATGGTCTACGACATTTCTCTGAAATGAACTGGACGATAGTGGGTATAGAGGCGGGGCGCTACACTGTTGGATCCTCCAAACTGTTTCTCTGCATCCACAGATGTTAATCAACAAAAATAACACGAATATGAAATATTCTGATCACAAAATCAATATTTAATTAACGATTTATATATATCGTTATATATATTCTCAACCAATTAATTAACAGTTCATCCAAACAGTCAACACACAGTAATCAATCAACATTTATCAATTCTAAAAATACGTTATTAAAATATAAACTGAGCAAAATTAGTGAGTTTTACTCACATTGGACGATCATCGTTAAATAATGATAATCGGTCATTGATTCAGATCCGACAATTTATTTTGCTATAGATTGTAACAAGCTCCAATTCACTCTCAGTCAGTTCCATGGTGTAGCCCTTATTCATACGATCCCAACGGATCTTGTTTTGTCCAATTTGGATAATATATGATAAAGTTATACATTTTCTAATTTTGTAAGCAATCAAATAAATTCTAAACTAAAAACTAGATTTCCATTATAAAAAGAATTGGGCTCCACCTTTAACTTAAGGCCCATCTGCTCCACTTGAAGCCCAGTACCCGAACACTTTTCTTCTCCAACTCTTGTTCCAGAAACTAACACCCATGACCGTGGGTTCCCATCCACAACACTCTCTCCAGTCACCATTATATCTGAAACTAACCATACCATCAATCCTCTCTTGCCGAGCTCTCCCATGCCATAGATTTCATCGAGCTTGGCTTCTTCTTCTCAAGAAATCAACAGTTCAAATCCACTCTTTAACAGCTCCATGGCTGATCCTTTCCACTCCATTATCTCCTCCTTCACTTCATGATAATTCCAACAAAAATTACGTAAATTAAGCTCATCAACTCCTCATCATTTCCATACCATTAACCCACAACTCGACCTTGCTAACAAAAATGCGTCGCTACCTTATAGTGCGAGCTATAGGAAAGATCGACACCTGATAACACGGATTTCCACCAAATTTTGACAACTCGTAACTCTCGATCCCACAAATGCTTCCGCATCCTTCGATTCACCCAAAAGAAATCCAAACTCCCAAAAACTCCAGCCCTAATTCACGCTGGAAGTTTCGAGCCCCAGCAGACCAAAGTCGCACCCCAAACAGCTTACACCAAATCGAAGAATAACTCACAAGGATCTTGAATGTATATGTAATTTGATTTATCAATTTTTTCTTTGATTTCCCTTGGATTATTTAAGATAGTGTTTTGCTTATGAATAAAAAGTGAAAGTGACGGCATGTTTTATTTTGACCAAGGAAATGAGATTTAGGTTTAGAAATGTTAAGGTTATTTTATAGGATAAGTTTGTCTTTTTTCAGAACCTTCGCATATTTTTTTATTATTTTATATCATTATTCTATTTGTATTTGCCATCTAAAAATCCCTATGACCACACATGATATCAAAAATCACGAAAATGGTCATGCAGCTACAGTTTGACATTATGGACCCAAAGAAACTTGTTTTTTCGAATTCCGAGTCCGTTTGCTCACATAGCATATTTTTAAAGTCACACTATCGACTGTTTTTCACAATAAAATCCTGTACGGCCGCATATGGACTCCAAAAATCATGAAAATTGAAATCTAACAAAAATTTAATATTCAGATCCAACAAAATTAGTTTCATCGAAAACAGAGCTCGTTTGTAAAAACGACTATTTTCTAAGGCCTAAATACACCCATTTAAATATTAATATATTTAAAAACAATTTAATTTAATATTAATAAATTAATATTATTGTATATATTCACATAGAATATCATATAGATCGAAAATAAACCTATCTGGATTTATAACTCGATATTACGAAATCCGAGTAAATCGATATTCAATTTATATTAAAAATCCTTTTATAATATAAATAAATCGTTATAAATTATAAACGAATTCCATAGCGACATTTCAAAAATTTGATTTGGACATAACTCACAATCTAAACGATGAAATATCGATTTTTCTCTTCCATTAGAAAAATATACTTCACCAGCTCCGAACGTTTCTTGTTTTATAGAAATCCGACTTAAAACGGATTTTGTATATTCGTTTAAAGTTCGAATCGCCAAATTACGAACCACCGCGCCATTTCGAGCTCGATTATAATTATAATATAATTTATATGTTCTAACGCTGTTTGTTAAATAGTATCGTTATTATAATCCGAATCTAAACTCAACCAGATATCTTATACTACCCAATTCACACAATATTGTAAATTCTACTATTTTCGACTATTTCAGAAATAAATAAATTATTCTATTTTTTATATTAATTACATATTCAATATTATTTAATTAAACAACCATTTTCACTATTTAAATAATTAAATAAATTAAGTATTAAACCATTAAAGATACAGGACGTTACGTTCTTCCCCCCTTGAAATAATTTCGTCCTCGAAATGTCTAAGGTAGAAAACAAACCCTATTAACGGGGTTAAAAATTATTTGTCTTACTTATCAATTTCAATTTTAACTGAACCAATTTATTTCAATTAAAATATTAATTTATTTCTGTTAACGAATATTTTCAAAAATTCTGAAAATTTTCTAACACTCGAAATTTTCGAAATTTTTTGCCAGCGTCTCCTTTGTACGGCTCAATCGGTACAACTAAAACTCGCCTCTCTAGGCCTCTTCTAATCAAAAGAAAATCAAACAGCCAAGCGGCTTGCCAAATAGGCTCATAAATCACCAAACTCATATAAAATAAACTTGTACCTTTTGTCAGGCAAATCATTATATCTTTTCATCCTGCTACCAATTCAGCATATACCGATGTCATCCCAATCAAACTCAAATCAATTTTATCTCCAACACAACCATTCGCTCATCCAAGTCAAATTCCGTTCTCAATTTCAAGTACCATTCTTGATTTTCAATTTCTTAACTCACCAATCAATATACTTAACAAAGTTAAGTTCCATCCCATATTTCATTAACTGATTAATTTCTTTAATCAAAGGTCTTCATCTCAAAATCACAACTCTGATTTTTATTTCAAAAATCAATCCATTTACTCAACCGAGTGCAATTACATACCAAATTCCAATTCTACTAAATATTGCTCCATTTCAATACAGTTTCCACTTAACTGGCTTTAACTCAATTTCAATTTGCTTTCACACATTTCTATTTGATTTTACAAATTCTAATTTAATTTGTTTTTAATCCAAACAGTCTCTTCTGGGAATTTCAAAAGGTTTGCTTTTTTAAAACCAAATACTCTTTTTTGGATTTCAACAACTTGTTTCTCAAAACAATTCAAAAACATGGGAAGAGATAATAAAGAGAGATCTAAGAAATTGGAGTATATCTGAAGAGCTTGTGGTAGATAGAAGTGCATGGAAGTTGGCAATCCATGTACCAGAACCTTATGATTTTTTTTATTTAAATATATATATATGTTAATTATTATTATTTTTAGATCTGTTTAATTATTTTAATTTTAATTTTTTTTAGGACTTTATTTCACTTTTATTGAACCTT
Source organism: Allium sativum (assembly GCA_030737875.1). Lineage (NCBI taxonomy): Eukaryota > Viridiplantae > Streptophyta > Magnoliopsida > Asparagales > Amaryllidaceae > Allium > Allium sativum. The sequence continues at coordinate 11,436,937 of CM060912.1, forward strand.
TTTACTTTAATCTGTTTGGTTATTTTAAACTCTTTTTGTATATTATTATTAGTTATTTTACCTTAATTTTGGGTTCCATATCTAGCCAACCCCAACTTGTTTGGGATATATGGCTTTGTTGTTGTCGTTGTTGTTGTTGTTGAAGTGAGTTCAATACCATATCATTTTCAAAACCATTTCTAAACGCTTCCATTTTGAAATATATTTCAAAATACCATTTACAATGCTTGTAAACAATTTAAAATCTCTAAGGATTTTAAAATTCTCTTATATTAAATCCAAATCCATTTGCAAACACTTTTCCAAATTTCCAGAGTTGTAATTTTAATTCTGATTTAAATTTAGATTTAATTCATTTCGTAACACTTATACAAATTTTATTTGGTTATGTATATATAACCATCTCAATTATAATCTTAATCGATTATAACAACTACTAACACATCCAATATACTATAACATTTCCAATATATTTTTTTAATTTCAAAATATATTTTGGGTAAAATTATTTCGTTTACCCTCTTTTCAAAACATACTGTGTCAGTTAATCATACTCGAGTGTTTAGAAGCTCCTATCAATACAGTGGATCAAACTGATCGACCAGAACTTATAAACTACTCAATCAATAAATCTCCACAATATAAAACAATTTTTATAAATTCTACAAATACGTTCACTCGTATATGTACACTTAAACTCAGTCTTGGGTATTAGTAACCCCTTCTCTATCGAGTTACGCCATAGAGCCAAAGTAATTACTTAACCTTCAGCTCTGATACCACTATAACGGACCAGGAAATTTTTTACTTCGGTAATCGACACACAACACCATCTCGACCATTCAAACATCGAAAATACCGGAACATTAATAGAAAGAAGTTAGAGGGTGAGAATAGATAAGATAGAAATATAGAATAGAAGAAGAAGAAGAAGAGCACAACAACATCATCAAAGTAACATGAATCTCACAGCGGAACGAATAAAATATAATATTCAACATAACTTGAAATAAAACCCGTATCTGTATACAATACCATTATCAGAGTACAACACTTACAACATGTAACGTCCCGCATTTTAATCGGTTTGTATTAGAATATTTAATTCAGTTAAATATTGAATTCGTAATATAAGTGGATTTATATATTAATTAAAATGAAGTTGAATGTATAAAAATATATATTAAATATAATCGAGCCCGTAATATCGTGGCAGTTCGTAATTTAACGTTCCGAACTTCAAATGAGTATACAGGACTCATTATAAACTGGATTTCTTCGAAATAAGAAACGTTGGGGTCTGTTGAACTGTATCTTTCTAATGGTAGTGAAAAATCAAGATTTCTTCTCATATATTGTAAGTTATGTCCAAATTAAGTATTCAGAAAAGTAGCAGCATACTCGTTTTTGGTCGTAATGGTTATTTAAATATATTTAAATATCGGATTCAAATTTGGACAAGGTTCTTTTGAGGCATAGTGATAATTTAATTTTTAGAGTTTTACTGTAATTTTTAATTAATTAAATATGCAACTTTTTATTTGGAGTATTTTGCACCCTATATCAATATTTCGGGATTTCACAATATAAGTTAAGCTACCGATATTATTATATTTTTGGGATCGTGGGGCATTGCTTGTCACAACGGTATTTTTATTTTTATCGATAGCGGTTTTTAAATGATAAAATTGTGTATAAAACGATACCCTAAAAATCAAACTATAGAAAACAAATTGTTGAATCAATACACTGAAACTTTTGCAAAGCCATATCTCTAGGTGAAGGCACGCACGAACCTAAAAAAAGAAAAGCAACACGCTATTCCTGAATTCGCGCCATAATCTCTGCAAATGCTCATGTTCTGTTAGACATTCACCTAGATATTAAATTATATATATGTTCCGTATATAATACTCCATACGCATATAGTAGTCTTCCCAAAACCAGATACATCTTCCACACTTCCATCTGTTCTTTCCCAAAAATGAGATTTCTTTCTAAATTAGTTTGAAATCAAATACAAAAAAATCAAACAAAATCTAAAAACTGGAAACGTGAGAGTGTTCGAGTCAGACCAAGAAAAAAGGAGGGAAGTGTGCGGTGCAAGCTGGTGATGCAAGGGGCGTTCGAGTCCGCCTAGGTGATGCTCAGAAGCAAGAGGAAGTGGCGAACTTGTCAGCAAGGGTTGTGGGTTTCCAGTGAACTGACGACAAGGTGGGTTTGCGAAGGGTATTTACTGCCGAAGTTGATGGGTTTCGCAGGAGGGGACTTCGGTAGGGTAATATTTTCCGGAGACAAGGATGTCAGATTTTTGGAGAGGTCAGAGTTGTAAGGTAGCGGAGCAACAACATCAAGAGGAGTGCGGTGACTGTGAGTGGGTACCTTTGCGTGAGGGGTGAGTGGGAAAAGTGAAGTAGAAGCTTGCACGAACTGTGCATGGCATGTATGAATGGAAAGAAGAAGCTAGTGGAGGTGGATTGTTGTGGAACCAGAGAGGTCTGAAGGATGGGTAGTTTCGAAGCCTGTATGGAACAGAAATGGCGAGTTCGAGCGTGGTGTTATAGGGAAAAAGCCTGCTATGGCTGTAATGGGATACTACGGCATATGTATATAGTTTGGGACGGGATCTTAACAAAAGGGCTGCTGCCTTTTTATAGAAATAGGTGGTTGTAGAGGCCGTTACCAAAACACGCGGTACTAGTTGAAGAATGGTGGTTTGTTGGACTTGTCTGGAGCTGGACGAGGAAATAAAAGGAGGGCAGTGGGGATATTTTTCTGCAGCAGGTCATATTTGTATTGGTCGAGGAAGAGGACATTTTTGAGCGGATCAATATGAGAGGATGGATTTGTACTGGGACGATAATTAATGGGAAGCCCATTATAAATAAAGAAAAAAAAAGGAAAGAGTGAAATGAAGAACATCCCATACAGTGAGATATAGGCTAGCAGAAGGGGAGTAATGCAAAAATGGGTGGACCGAAATCAAATAGGTAAGGCCCGATATTTTAATTATTATGAGTTTATTTTAAATTAAATAATAAATAAACAACTTGTTAAACCCATATCTCGTCCATCCGTACTCAAAATGAGGAACGGTCGGTTACGTTAGAATCATATGATCACATGCTACACTAGAACAAGTCTAGAGAAATTTGGGGCCCGTGGGGATTTTAGGTAGAATTAAACGACTTATTGGATCAACTGACGCAAATCGTTATTTAACGGTTAACGCGCAAAGGTGAGCAAAATCACTAACTTTGATCTATTTTAAAATATTATAATTATATTTTAAAAATGGTTGAATGCTGTGTGATGGTCGTTTAGGTAAATTATAGTTAAATTGGTTGAATTATAGATATATCGTTGCATATATACATCATTAGCTGGATACCAATTCTATCGATTAAAATATTCCATATTATGGAATTTATGTGATTTGTGTTGACTAACATATGTGAATGCAGGAAACCTGTTGGAGGAATCCAACAGGATTCCTCAATATTTGTATGCACGTTTTGAACCATGTTGAATGGAAATTCAACTTTATGTTGATTTAATAAATCGACGATACCGATTAAGAAAATAGCAATAGTCGACCATAAACCCATTTTTGTTAAGAAGTTGATTGGCCGTCAGGCAAATCAACGAAGATAATTATAAAAATTATATTTTTATAGTTTAAGCGAAGTTTAAATTATAATAGAAGTTCTATTATAAAATGGCATTTTAAAGTTCATTTTATAAAGTGAAATATAGTAGCGTATTGCAGGTCTTTGAACTATAACGGTAGAATAACGTTGTCAACTAGGCTTAGGCGTGACTGTTATGTCGAGATTAGTTATAAAGGAGAATATTACAGCATATGACAAGTTTTTGAACTACAACGATAAATTAGCGTTATTGACCAAGCTTAAGCGTGATTTTTATATATAGCACTACTCCCTAGGGAATGGAAAAAATTTGGTTTGAAATCCACTTATTCTAAAGTAATAAGTAACGATGTTTGTTCAAAGGAATATAAGAATGAGTTTAGAAAGAAAAATTGGAGAATCATTTCAGAAAACGATGGCACCATTTCGATGTTTGGAATATGATTAAGAACTGTTAATACCAATATGAATTGGAACTATAATTCGACGATGTCGAATATATTAAAGTAAATTATTTAAGGAATTATGATCAGATAGGATAGTAAATATTTAGTTTAAACCAATAAATTTTAATAGGATATGTGATCAATATTTAGTTATAAACTTGATATTGGTTTAATAAGAAGTTGACTAAGAAATAGATTTTATAAAGTGGAATGAGAACATAAAATTACGAAAGAGATTTCGGTAAATGAGATAAGGGTATTTATTACTCGAATAAAGAGTAATTTGACAAAGTTGTTCAGATTTCTATAATAGGTATGACATTCACATTTAAAGTGAATAACATTTTAAAAGGTGAACGTCTGGCAGATTAAAATGTTTATAATGAAATTGGAAATATTTTTCCAATGTAGATAGGGTATATTATCAAAGTATATAAAATAAGGAATATGAAAGAATGGAAATATTTCGAATGCTAATAACGTAAATTTTCTGGAACATGGGAGAATAAGAGTTTATAATAAATAGAAATGTTTTCCAAGAAGTGTGAAAAGGCTAAAACAGGGTTTGAGAAATATTTGGTAGATATAGGAATTCGAATAATGAAAACGAATGCTAAATGAAAAGTGCCTGTAGTTGTGTGATGTTTAGTTATACATTTGAATGAATGTTTGTTTTTACTTCGATAGTTAAATAACCGACTATCGAAGTGTTTTGACTATCGTTGTCAATACGGAGAGACCGTTTCGATATATTATCTGAATACCACTCCATATAGGTGTAAGCGCTGCAAGTTAGATTATGATGAAGATAATTGAAGACAGAGTGAAATGGAAGCGTCGTTCAGTTCCAGAATAGTGCTTTCTGTTTGTCCAGTCCCAGGACAACTTGTATGGACGAGTGTCTGACAGAGTATACCTAACAAATCACGTACAGTTGATCTCTTAAAGGTATTACGTCTGGTGGCGGAGGAATTCGTTCCTCTTAGCTTTTTATGCCCGTGATATCTTTGGAAATCGATTTGTGAATTGACGGGTTTGATGATGTGGCATTCAAAGTGAATGGTGATCAGATGTTCTGAATGATAGACGTAACCTCTAGCCTCACAACCGGGAAATGACAGAAATTGAGTAGGGCAGCATGTCTAGTTGGGTCATACCCAAGCATCGTGTATTGTCATCGATCTAGAGAAAATTCATATTTGTTCTCCTTTTGATTCTGTATCTTCATATGACGGTTGGATGGCCAACAACCGTGGGTGGCAATATATTCGCTACACTCAAGCTAAATGAGTGGGCGGTCATGTGAGGCCGGGTTGCAAGACGTTTTTGTTGAACCCCAGTGTATACCCTCTAGAGTACACTGATCAGACTGTACTCCCATACCTTGTCGATTGGAATCCAATCCCCAATAAACGCCCTGCGGTTTATGATTTTATACTATCTATATGTGGAGCGTGAGATGCAAGCATTCTGCTATTTGGTTATTTATTTGATTATACATTATTATAATATCACTGGATTTTGATATCAAGAATATTTGGGTTATAGCAAGGTAAAAACCGTCCATGTTTATGTGTGGGCTGGTCTTACTATTATCCTTTTGTTTCAAAGGGATTTTCGAAGTTAAACAATATGGTTGGAATTTACTCACACCAGTCCCATGACTGACCCAGAGTTTATTTTGTGTATTTCCCCTAAACTCTTGGGTGCCCAAATTTGTACGGGCAGACAAGTGTTTCAGGATTTTACAGATTCACTTGGAGGAGCTCAAACCAGGAGGCTTCACCATTAGTTATTTAGAGAATATTCCGCTGTGATGTATATGAGTTATACTCTGATATGGTATGTATTTACAATACAGATTTGTATTTCAAAGTTTTGTTATATAATATATTTTATTCGTTCCGCTGTGAGATTCGTGTTTACTCTGATTCTTTTCAGTTGTGCTCTTCTGACTCTTCTATTATATTAGTTCAATCTTTCCTATCTCATTCTCTAAATTATTTCTATTAAAGATCTGTATTTTCGTGCACTTTGGGTTGAATGTGTAGAATATTAGTCAGCTCAAATTGGTACGGATTTACAAGCCTCTACAGTTGGTATCAGAGCTAAAGGTTTAGTGATTACCTTGGCTCCATGGCGTGACTCAATAGAGATGGGGATAGTAATACCCTAGATTGAGTTTGAGTGTATATATATGAGTGCGTATTTTTAAAACGATATAAAAAAAATGTTTTATATTGTGTTGATTGATCTGGTGAGTGGTATATAGATTTCAGATCGATGCGTTTAGCTGACGAGGTCGATCGGGATTCATAAATGCTTGGATAGAGAATTTCGACATAGTATTGTTTTAAAAGCTGGGTAAATAAAATAATTTTACCCAAATTATATTCGAGATAAAAGAAATATATATCTTGAGATTATTATAGTATATTGGACGTGTTGATCATTATTATGATGGAATAAGATTTATAATTGAGTTGGTTATATAAATAACCAATCAGAATTTATATAAGTAATAAATCAGATGAACTAAAACCGAATTTAATACATATTTGGAATTAATCTCTGGAAGTTTGAAAAAGGTGTTTGAAATTGAATTTGAATTAAATATATGGAATTTTAAGATCCTGGGTGAATTCAGAAATAACTCCAAGCATTTGTAAAGGATATTTTGAAGTAATTTCAAAATAAAAAGTGTTTAAACTAATATAGTATTGAACTCACTTCGATAGATGGAAAATAATTCTGATAATGACTGCAGCATTATCAGTGTTCATTTTCGAGTTACTAAGTGACGGATTGCTACCAGAGATATCGGTGTTAAAACCAATTTCTACTTCTTCATATAATTTCAGACTTATATACCCAATTTATCCAATGATAAACAATTTACTTAATTTATAAAACATTATTTATAAATTAATCTTCTTAATTTATTTGTTAAAACAGATTCCATTTAATGTCTACTTTAAATCCATTTCATAGTTCTTTTATATCTTGCTAATTTCCTTTTATAATTCTATTTATTTTCCAAATAAATATCCCTTTTATAATATCCTATTTATTTTCCAAATAAGTATCCCTTTTATAATATCCTATTTATTTTCCAAATAAATATACCTTTTATATTATCCTATTTATTTTCCAAATAAATATTCCTTTTATAATATCCTATTTATTTCCTAAATATTTCATTTTATAAATTCCTGTTTATTTCCTATTATAAAATCCTATTTATTTCCTAGATATTTCCTTTTGTAAAATCCTATTTATTTTATGAATATTTATTTTCAATATACACTTTGAAAATTCCCCTTTTACATTCTAGTATTTCTTATGGTATTTAAAAAAATATCAAATAACAGGACTAGTGTCATCATAATCAATCACAGATTATAAATCACATCATATATCACAATATATAAAAACAAACAGTATTATAAATATTGAGGAATCCTGTTGGATCCCTCCAACTTGTTTCCCTGCATCCACATATATTAATTAACATAAATAACACAAATATGAAATATTCTGATAACAGAATCAATATTTGATTAATGATTTATATATATCGTTATATATATTCTCAACCAATTAATTAACAGTTCATCCAAACAGTCAACACACAGCAATCACTCAACATTTATCAATTCTAAAAATACATTATAAAAATATAAACTGGGCAGAATTAGTGAGTTTTACTCACATTAGACGATCATCGTTAAATAACGATAATATGTCGTTGATTCAGATCCGACAATTTATTTTGTAATAAATTGTAACGAGATCCAATTCACTCTCAGTCAGTTCAATGGTGTAGCCCTCGTCCATACGATCCCAACGGATCCTGTTTTGTCCAATTTGGATAATATATGATAAAGTTATACATTTTCTAATTTTGTAAACAATTAAATAAATTCTAAACTTAAAACTAAATTTCCTTTATAAAAAGAATTGGGCTCCACCTTTAACTTAAGGCTTATTCGCTCCACTTGAAGCCTAGTACCCACACACTTTTCTTCTCCGACTCTCGTTCCATAAACTAACACCCATGACCACGGGTTCGCATCCACAACACTCTCTCCATTCACCATTATTTCTAAAACTTACCATACCATCAATCCTCTCTTGTCGAGCTCTCCCATGCCATACAAATTTCAACGAGCTCAGCTTCTTCTTCTCAAGAAATCAACAGTTCGAGCCTACTCTTTAACAGCTCCATGGCCGATCCTTTCCACTCCATTATCTCCTCCCTCACTTCATAATAATTCCAACAAAATTTACGTAAATTAAGCTCAACAACTCCTCATCATTTCCATACCATTAACCCACAACTCGATCTTGCCAACAAAAATGCATCGCTACCTTATAGTGCGAGCTACAGGAAAGATCGACGCCTGATAACACGGATTTCCACCAATTTTGCCAGCTTGTAACTCTCGATCCCACAAACACTTTTTCATCCTTCGATTCACCCAAAAGAAATCCAAACTCCCAAAAACTCCAGCCTTAATTCATGCTGGAAGTTTCGAGCCCCAACAAACCAAAGTCGCACCCTAAATAGCTTACACCAAATCGAAGAATAACTCACAAGGATCCTGAATGTATATGTAATTTGATTTATCGATTTTTTCTTTGATTTCCCTTGTATTATTTAAGATCGCGTTTTGCTGAAGAATAAAAAGGGAAAGTGACGGCGTGTTTTATTTCGACCAAGGAAATGAGATTTATGTTTAGAAATGTTAAGGGTATTTTATAGGATAAGTTTAGCTTGTTTCAAAAGCTTCGCATATTTTTATTATTATTTTATATCATTATTCTATTTGTATTTTCCATCTAAAAATCAATATGATCACACATGATATCCAAAAATCACGAAAATGGACATTCAACTACAATTTGACATTACGGACCCAACGAAACTTGTTTCATCGAATTCCGAGTCCATGTGCTTGCACTCGTATTTTTAAAGTCACATTATCGATTGTTTTTCACATTAAAATCCCGTACGGCCACATGCTGACTCCAAAAATCACGAAAATAGAAATCTAACAAAAATTTAATATTCCCGATCTAACAAAATTAGTTTCGTCGAAAACGGAGCTTGTTTGTAAAAACCACTATTTTCTAAGACCTAAATAAACCCACTTAAATATTAAGATATTTAAAAACAATTTAATTTAATATTAATAAATTAATATTATTGTATATATTCACATAGAATATCATACAGCTCCAAAATAAACTATTTGGATTTATAACTCGATATCTCGAAATCCGAGTAAATCGATATTCAATTTATATTGTAAAACCTTTTATAATACAAATAAATCGTTAAAATTATAAATGAATTTCATAGCGACTTTTCAAAAATTTGATTTGGACATAACTCACAATCTACACGACTAAATCTTGATTTTTCTCTTCAATTAGAAAAATATACTTCACCAGCTCTGAACGCCTCTTGTTTCATAGAAAACCGACTTAAAACGGATTTTGTATATTCGTTTAAAGTTCAAATCACCAAATTACGAATTGCTGCGCCATTTCAAGCTCGATTATAATTATAATATAATTTATATGTTCTAACGCTATTTATTAAATAGAATCGTTATTATAATTCGAATCTAAACTCAACCAAATCTCTTATACTACCCAATTCACACAATATTGTGAATTCTACTATTTTCAACTATTTCAGAAATAAATATATTGTTTTATTTTTTTATATTAATTAAATATTCAATATTATTTAATTAAACAACCATTTTCACTATTTAAATAATTAAATTAATTAATTATTAAACCGTTAAAAATACAGGACGTTACAGGGTAGGATTAAAATGAAGGGTAATTTTGAATTATTAAGAGGAGTAGGGGCAGTTTAAGCAACATAGGGGTAGATCGAGAAATATGAAAGATGATGAACCATTTGGATTGGGTTCTGCAGAAACCAGCCCTTCACAGTTGTTAAAAAATAGGGGTAATTGTTGGAAGTAAGGGATATTTAGAGACTTAGGGGTAGGATTAAAAAGAAGGGTTGTTTTGAAGTATTAAGAGAAGTAGGGGTAGTCTAAGCATAGTAGGTGTAGATCGATAAATATTAAAGATGATGAATCGTTTGGATTGGGTGATGCAAAAACCAACCCTTCACAGTAGTTAAAAAATAGGGGTAATTGTTGGAAGTAAGGGCTATTTAGAGAATTAGGGGTAGGATTAAAAAGAAGGGTAGTTTTGAAGTATTAAGAAAAGTAGGGGAAGTATAAGCATAGTAGGGGTAGATCGAGAAATATGAAAGAAAATGAATGATTTGGATTGGGTGCTGCAAAAACCAACCCTTCATAGTAGTTAAAAAATAGGGTAATTGTTGGAAGTAAGGGCTATTTAGAGAATTATAGGTAGGATTAAAAAGAAGGGTTGGGTTGGGTGCTGCAAAAACCAACCTTTCACAGTAGTAGAATGATAATTGGTTTACAAAGAAAGAAATGAACAATGCAAAAAAAATGAATAAATGAAAACAATAATAAACGTAGGGAGGTAGTTTAAGCATAGTTGGGGTAGATCGAAAAATATGAAAGATGATGAATCATTTGGATTGGGTGCCGCAAAAACCAACCCCTCACAGTTGTTAAAAAATAGGAGTAAGGTAGGAAGTAAGGGCTATTTAGAGAATTAGGGGTGGGATTAAAAAGAAGGGTTTTTTTGAAGTATTAAGAGAAGTAGCAGTAGTTTAAGCATAGCAGGGGTAGATCGGCAAATTTGAAGGATGATGAATCATTTGGATTGGGCGCTGCAAAAACCAACCCTGCACAGTAGTTAAAAAATAGGGGTAGTTGTTGGAAGTAAGGGCTACTTAGAGAATTAAGGGTAGCATTAAAAATAAGGGTTTTTTTGAAGTATTAATAGAAGTAGGGGTAGTTTAAGCATAGTAGGGGTAGATCGACAAATATGAAGGAAGATGAATCAGTTGGATTCGGTGCTGCAAAAACCAACCCTTCACAGTAGTTTAAAAATAGGGTTAATTGTTGGAAGTAAGGACTATTTAGAGAATTAGGAGTGGGATTAAAAAGAAGGGATGTTTTGAAGTATTAAGAGAAGTATGGTTAGTTTAAGCATAATAGGGGTAGATCGACAAATATGAAAGATGATGAATCATTTGGATTGGGTGATACAAAAACCAACCCTTCGCAGTAGTTAAAAAATAAGGGTAATTGTTGGAAGTAAGGGCTATTTATAGAATTAGGGGTTTTGATTAAAAAAAGGGTTGTTTTGAAATATTAAGAGAAGTTGGGGAAGTTTAAGCATAGTAGGGGCAGATCGACAATTATGAAAGTTGATGAATCATTTGGATTGGGCACTGCAAAAACAAACCCTTCACAATAGTTAAAAAATAGGGGTAATTGTTGGAAGTAAGGGCTATTTAGAGAATTAGGGATAGGATTAAAAAGAAGGGTAGTTTTGAAGTATTACGAGAAGTAGTGGTAGTTTAAGCAAAAAGGGGGTAGATCGAGAAATATGAAAGATGATGAATAATTTGGATTGTGTGCTGCCAAAACCAACCCTTCACAGTAATTAAAAAAACAGGGGTAATTGTTGGAAGTAAGGGCTATTTACAGAATTAATGGTAGGGTTTAAAAGAAGGGTTGGGTGCTGCAAAAACCAACCCTTCACAGCAGTAGAATGATAATTGGTTTACAAAGAAAGAAATGGGTAATGCAAAAAAAATGAATAAGGAAATAGTAGGGGTAGTTTAAGCATAGTAGGGGTAGATCGACAAATATGAAAGTTGATGAATCATTTAGACTGGGTGCTGTAAAAACCAACCATTCACAGTAGTAAAAAATAGGAGTAATTGTTGGAAGTAAGGGCTATTTAGAGTACTAGGGGCAGGATTAAAAAGAAGGGCTGTTTTGAAGTATTAAGAGAAGTAGGGGTAATTTAAGCATAGAAAGGGTAGATCGACAAGTATGAAGGATGACGAATCATTTGGATTGGGTGCTGCAAAAACCAACCCTTCACAGTAGTTAAAAAATAGGGGTAATTGTTGAAAGTAAGGGTTGTTGAGAGAATTAGCGGTTGGATTAAAAAGAATGGTTGTTTTGAAGTATTTAGAGAAGAAGGGGTAGTTTAAGCATAGTAGGGGTAGATCGACAAATATGAAAGATGATGAATCGTTTGGATAGGGTGATGCAAAAGCCAACCCTTCATAGTAGTTAAAAAATAGGGGTGATTGTTCGAAGTAGGGGTTATTTAGAGAATTAGGGATATGATTAAAAAGAAGGGTTGTTTTGAAGTATTAAGAGAAGTAGGGGAAGTTTAAGCATAGCAGGGGTAGATCGACGAATATGAAAGATGATGAATCATTTGGATTGAGCACTGCAAAAACCAACCCTTTATAGTAGTTAAAAAATAAGGGTAATTGTTGGAAGTAAGGGCTATTTAGAGAATTAACGGTAGGATTAGAAAGAAGGGTTTTTTTGAAGTATTAGGAGAAGTAAGGGTAGTATAAGCAAAGTAGGGGTAGATCGAGAAATATGAAAGATGATGAATCATTTGGATTGGGTGCTGCAAAAACCAACCCTTCACAATAGTTAAAAAATAGGGCTAACTATTGGAAGTAAGGGCCATTTACAAAATTAGGGGTAGGATTAAAAAGAAGGGTGGGGTTTGGTGCTGCAAAAACCAACCCTTCATTTTGTAGAATGATAATTGGTTTACATAGAAAGAATTTAATAATGCAAAAAAAATGAATAAAGGAAAACAATAATAAATGTAGGGGGTAGTTTAAGCATAGTAGGGATAGTTCGACAAATATGAAGGATGATTAATCGTTTGGCTTGGGTGCTACAAAAACCAACCCTTCACAGTAGTTAAAAAATAGGGGTAATTTTTTGAAGTAAGGGATATTTAGAGAGTTAGGGGTATGATTAAAAAGAAGGGCTGTTTTGAATTATTAAGGGAAGTAGGGGAAGTTTAAGCATAGTAGGGGTAGATCGACGAATTTGAAAGATGATGAATCATTGGGATTGGGCGCTGCAAAAACCAACCCTTCACAGTAGTTAAAAAGTAGGGGTAATTGTTGGAAGTAAGGGCTATTTATAGAATTAGCAGTAGGATTAAAAAAAGGGTAGTTTTGAAGTATTAAGAGAAGTAAGCGTAGTTTAAGCAAAGTAGGGGTAGATCGAGAAATATGAAAGATGATGAATCATTTAGATTGGGTGCTGCAAAAACCAACCCTTCACAATAGTTAAAAAATAGGGGTAATTGTTGGAAGTAAGGACTATTTAGAGAATTAGGGGTAGGATTAAAAAGAAGGGTTGGGTTGGGTGCTGCGAAAACCAACCCTTCACAGCAGTAGAATGATAATTGGTTTATATGGAAAGAAATGAACAACGCAAAAAAATGAATAAAGGAAAACAATAATAAATGTAGGGGGCAGTTTAAGCATAGTGTAGATCAACAAATATGAATGATGATGAATCATTTGGATTGGGTGCTATAAAAACCAACTCTTCATAGTAGTTAAAAAATAGGAGTAATTGTTGGAAGTAAGGGTAATTTAGAGAATTAGTGGTAGGATTAAAAAGATGGGCTGTTTTGAAGTATTAAGAGAAGTTGTAGTAGTTTAAGCATAGTGGGGGTAGATCCACAAATATGAAGGATAATGAATCATTTGGATTGGGTGCTGCAAAAACCAACCCTTCACGGTAGTCAAAAAGTAGGGGTAATTGTTGGAAGTAAGGGCTACTTAGAGAATTAGGGGTAGGATTAAAAAGAAGGAATGTTTTGAAGTATTAATAGAAATAGGGGTAGTTTAAGCATTGTATGGGTAGATCGACAAATATGAAAGAAGATGAATCATTTTGATTGGGTGTTGCAAAGAACAACCCTTCACAGTTGTTAAAAAATAGGGGTAATTGTTTGAAGTAATGAGTATTTAGAGAATTAGGGGTAGAATTAAAAAGAAGGTATGTTTTTAAGTATTAAGAGAAGCATGGATAGTTTAGGCATAGTAGTGGTAGATCGACATGTATGAAAGATGATGAATCATTTGGATTGGGTGCTGCAAAAACCAACCCTTAACTGTAGTTACAAAATGGGGATAATTGTTGGAAGTAAGGGTTATTTAGAGAATTAGGGGTAGGATTAAAAAGAAGGGCTTTTTTGCAGTATAAAGAGAAGTAGGGGTAGTTTAAGAAAAGTAGGGGTAAATCGATAAATTTGAAGGATAATGAATCATTCAGATTGGGTGCTGCAAAATCCCACCCTTCAGAGTAGTTAAAAAATAGTAGTAATTGTTGGAAGTAAGGGGTATTTATATAATTAGGGGTAGGATTAAAAAGAAGAGCTTTTTTGAAGTACTAAGAGAAGTAGGGGTAGTTTAAGCATAGTAGGGTTAGATCGACAAGTATGAAAGGTGATGAATCGTTTGGATTGGGTGATGGAAAAACCAACCCTTCACGGAGGTAGAATGATAATTGGTTTACAAAGACAGAAATGAATAATGCAAAAAAATGAATAAAGGAAAAACATAATAATGTAGAGGGGTAGTTTAAGCATAGCAGGGGTATATCGACAAATATGAAAGATGATGAATCATTTGGATCGGGTGCTGGAAAATCCAACCCTTCACAGTAGTTACAAAATATGTGTAATTGTTGGAAGTAAGGGCTTTTTATAGAATTAGGAGGACGATTAAAAAGAAAGGCTGTTTTGAAGTATTAAGAGAAGTTGGGGTAGTTTAAGCAAAGCAGGGGTAGATCGACAAATATGAAAGATGATGAATCGTTTGGATTGGGTGCTGCAAAAACCAAACCTTCATAGAAGTAGAATGATAATTGGTTTAAAAAGAAATGAATAATTCCCAAAAAAATTAATAAAGAAATGAATAAAGGAAAACAATAATAAAAGTTGGGGGTAGTTTAAGCATAGTAGGGGCAGATTGACAAGTCTGAAAGATGATGAATCGTCTGGATTGGGTGCTGCAAAAACCAACCCATCACAGTAGTTAAAAAATAGGGGTAATTGTTGGAAGTAAGGGCTATTTAGAGAATTAGGCATGGGATTAAAAAGAAGGTTTGTTTTGGAGAATTAAGAGAAGTAGGGGTAGTTTAAACATAGTAGGGGTAGTTCGACAAATATGAAAGATGATGAATCACTGGAATTGAGTGCTCCAAAAACCAACCCTTCACAGTTGTTAAAAAATAAGGGTAATTGTTGGAAGTAAGGGCTATTTAGAGAATTAGGGGTAGGATTAAAAAGAAGGGTTGTTTTGAAGTATTAGGAGAAGTAGGGGTAGAGTAAGCATAATAGGGGTAGATCGACAAATATGAAGGATGATGAATTATTTGGATTGGAGGCTAGAAAAACCAACCCTTCACAGTAGTAAAAAATGGGGGTAATTGTTGGAAGTAAGGAATATTTAGAGAATTATGGGTAGGATTAAAAAGAAGGGTTGTTTTGAAGTATTAAGAGAAGTATGGGTAGTTTAAGCAAAGTAGGGGTAGATCGACAAATATGAAAGATGATGAATCATTTGGATTGGGTGCTGCAAAAACCAACCCTGCACAGTAGTTCAAAAATAGGGGTAATTGTTGGAAGTTAAGGCTATTTAGAGAATCTGGAGTAGGATTAAAAAGAAGTGTTGTTTTGAAGTATTAGGAGAAGTAGTGGTAGTTTAAGCATAGTAGGGGTAGATCGACAAATATGAAAGATGGTGAATCGTTTGGATTGGGTACTGCAAAAACCAACCCTTCATTAAAGTAGAACGATAATTGGTTTACAAAAAAATGAAAAATGCAAAAAAAAAAATTGAATAAAGAAATGAATAAAGGGAAACAATAATTAAAGTAGGGGGTAGTTTAAGCATATAGGGGTAGTTTAAGCGTGGTAGGGATAGTTCGACAAATATGAAGGATGATGAATCGTTTGGCTTAGGTGCTGCAAAAACAAACACTTCACAATAGTTAAAAAATAGGGGTAAGGGCTATTTAGATAAATAGAGCTAGGATTAAAAAAAGGGTTGTTTTGAAGTATTAAGAGAAGTAGGGGTAGTCTAACCATAGTAGGAGTAGATTGACAAATATGAAAGATGATGAATCGTTTGGATTGGGTGATGCAAAAACCAACCCTTCACAGTAGTTAAAAAATTGGGTTAGTTGTTGGAAGTAAGGGCTATTTAGAGAATTAGGGTAGAATTAAAAAGAAGGGTAGTTTTGAAGTATTAAGAGAAGTAGGGGTAGATCGAGAAATATGAAAGATGATGAATCATTTGGATTGGGTGCTGCAAAAACCAACCCTTCACAATAGTTAAAAAATAGGGTAATTGTTGGAAGTAAGGGCTATTTAGAGAATTAGGTGTAGGATTAAAAAGAAGGGTTGGGTTGGGTGCTGCAAAAACCAACCCTTCACAGTACTAGAATGATAATTGGTTTACATAGAAAGAAAAGAATAATGCAAAAAAATGAATAAAGAAATAAATAAAGGAAAACAATAATAAATGTAGGAGGGTAGTTTAAGCATAGTAGGGGCAGATCGACAAATATGAAAGATGATGGATCATTTGGATTGGGCGTTGCAAAAACCAACCCTTCATAGTAGTTAAAAAAAAGAGTAATTGTTGGAAGTAAGGGATATTTAGAGAAATAGGGGTAGGATTAAAAAGAAGGGCTGTTTTGAAGTATTAAGAGAAGTTGGGGCAGTTTAAGCATAATAGGGGTAGATCGACAAATATGAAGGTATTGAATCATTTGGATTGGGTGCTGCAAAAAACAACCCATCACAGTAGTTAAAAAATAGGAGTAATTGTTGGAAGTAAGGGCTACTTAAAGAATTTGGAGTAGGATTAAAATGAAGGCCTGTTTTGAATTATTAATAGAAGTAGGGGTAGTTTAAGCACAATAGGGGTAGATCGACAAATATGAAAGAAGATGAAATTTTTGGATTGGGTGCTGCCAAAACCAACCCTTCACAATAGTTAAAAAATAGGGGCAATTGTTTGAATTAAGCAGTATTTAGAGAATTAGGGGTAGAATTAAAAAGAAGAGTTGTTTTGAAGTATTAAAAGATGAAGGGTTATTTTAGGAATAGTAGGGGTAAATCGACAAATATGAAAGATGATGAATCATTTGAATTGGGTGCTCCAAAAACCAACCCTTCACTGTAGTTAAAAAATAGGGGTAATTGTTGGAAGTAAGGGATATTTAGAGAATTAGGGTTAGGATTAAAAAGAAGGGTTTTTTTGAAGTATTAAGAGAAGTAGGGGTTGTTTAAGCATTGTAGGGTTTGTTCGAAAAATATGAAGGATGATGAATCAATTGGATTGGGTGCTGTAAAAACCAACCCTTCACGGTAGTTAAAAAATAAGAGTAATTGTTGGAAGTAAGGAGTATTCATATAATTAGGGGTAGGATTAAAAATAAGGGCTGTTTTGAAGTATTAAGAGAAGTAGGGCTAGTTTAAGCATAGAAGGGATAGATCGACAAATATGAAAGATGATGAATCGTTTGGATTGGGTGATGGAAAAACCAACCCTTCACTGAAGTAGATTGATAATTGGTTTACAAAGACAGAAATGGATAACGCAAAAAAATTAATAAAGAAATGATTAAAGGAAAATAATAATAACGTAGGGGGGTTGTTTATGCATAACAGGGGTAGATCGACTAATATGAAAGATGATGAATCATTTGGATCAGGTGCTGCAAAATCCAACCCTTCACAGTAGTTAAAAAATATGGGCAATTTTTGGAAGAAAGGGCAATTTAGAGAATTAGGGGGAGGATTAAAAAGAAGGGTTGTTTTGAAGTATTAAGAGAAGTAGAGGTAGTTTAAGCATGTAGGGGTAGATCGACAAATATGAAAGATGATGAATTGTTTGGATTGGGTACCGCCAAAATCAACCCTTCATAGAGGTAGAATGGTAATTGGTTTACAAAATAAGAATAATGCAAAAAAAATTGAATAAAGGAAAACAACAATAAAAGTAAGGGGTAGATTAACCATAGTAGGGGCAGATCGACAAATCTAAACGACAATGAATCGTTTGGATTGGGTGTTGCAAAAACCAACCCTTGACAATAGTTAAAAAATAGGGGTAATTGGTGGATGTAAGGGCAGTTTAGAGAATTACGCGTGGGATTAAAAAGAAGGTTTTTTTTAAAGTATTAAGAGAAGTAGGGGTAGTTTAAGCATAGTAGGGGTAGTTCGACAAATATGAAAGATGATGAATCATTGGGATTGGGTGCTGCAAAAACCTACCCTTCACAGTTGTTAAAAAATAGGGGTAATTGTTGGAAGTAAGGGCTATTTAGAGAACTGGGGTAGGATTAAAAAGAAGGGTTGTTTTGAAGTATTAAGAGAAGTAGGGGTAGTTTAAGCATAGTAGGGGTAGATCGGCAAATATGAAATATGATGAATCATTTGGATTGTGTGTTGAAAAAACCAACCCTTCATAGAAGTAGAATGATAATTGGTTTAAAAAGAATTGAATTATGCAAAAAAAATGAATAAAGAAATGAATAGAGGAAGACATTAATAAAAGTAGGGGTAGTTTATGCATAGTAAGGGTAGTTTAAGCATAGTAGGGGTCGTTCGACAAATTTGAAGGATGCTGACTCGTTTTGCTTGGGTGCTACAAAAACCAACACCTAACAGTAGTTAAAAAATAGGGGCAATTGCTGGATGTAAAGGCTATTTAGATAATTTGGGGTAGTATTAAAAAGAAGGGCTGTTTTGAAGTATTAAGAGAAGTAGAGGTAGTTTAAGCATAGTAGGGTTAGATTGACAAATATGAAAGATGTTGAATCATTTGGATTAGGTGCTGCAAAAACCAACCCTTCACAGTAGTAAAAAATAGGGGTAGTTGTTGGATGTAAGGGTTACTTAGAGAATTAGGGGTAGGATTAAAAATAATGGTTATGTTGAAGTATTAAGAGAAGTAGTGGTAGTTTAAGCATAGTAGGGGTAGATCGACAAATAAGAAAGATGATGAATCGTTTATATGGGGTAATGCAAAAACCAACCCTTCACAGTAGTTAAAAAATTGGGGTAATTGTTGGAAGTAGTGGCTATTTAGAGAATTAGGGTCATGGTTAAATAGAAGGGCTGTTTTGAAGAATTAAGAGGAGTAGGGGAAGTTTAAGCATAGTAGGGGTAGATCGACAAACAAGAAAGATGATGAATCATTGGGATTGGGCGCTGCAAAAACCAACCCTTCATATTAGTTAAAAATAGGGGTAATTGTTGGAAGTATGGGCTATCTTGAGAATTAGGGGTATGATTAAAAAGAAGGGTTGTTTTGAAGTATTAAGAGAAGTCGGTGAAGTTTAAGCATAGTTGGGGTAGATCGACAAATATGAAAGATGATGAATCATTGGGATTAGGCGCTGCAAAAACCAACCATTCACAGTAGTTTAAAAAATAGGGGAAATTTTTGGAAGTAAGCGCTATTTAGAGAATTAATGGTAGGATTAAAAAGAAGGGCAGTTTTGAAGTATTAAGAGAAGTAGGGGTAGTTTAAGAAAAGTAGGGGTAGATCGAGAGATATGAAAGACGATGAATCATTTGGATTGGGTGCTTAAAAAACCATCCCTTCGCAGTAGTTTAAAAATAGGGGTAATTGTGGAAGTAAGGGCTATTTAGAGAATTAAGGGTAGGATTAAAAAGAAGGGTAGTTTTGAAGTATTAAGAGAATTAGGGGTAGTTTATGCAAAGTAGGGGTAGATCGAGAATATGAAAGATGATGAATCATTTGGATTGGGTTCTGCAAAAAATAACCACTCAAAGTAGTTAAAAAATGGGTGTAATTGTTGGAAGTAAGGGTTATTTGGACTATTAGGGGTAGGATTAGAAAGAAGGGTTGTTTTGAAGTATTAAGAGAAGTAGGGGTAGTTTAAGCAAAGTAGGGGTTGATCCAGAAATATGAAAGATGTTGAATCATTTGGATTGGGTGCTGCAAAAACCAACCCTTCACAGTAGTTAAAAATTGGGGGTAATTGTTGGAAGTAAGGGCTATTTAGAGAATTATCCGTGGGATTAAAAAGAAGGGTTGTTTTGAAGTATTATGAGAAGTAGGGGTTGTTTAAGCATAGTAGGGGTAGTTCGACAAATATGAAAGATGATGAGTCATTGGGATTGGGTGCTGCAAAAACCAACCCTTCACAGTTGTTAAAAAATAGGGGTAATTGTAGGAAGTAAGGGCTATTTAGAGAATTAGTGTTAGGATTAAAAAGAAGGGTTGTTTTGAAGTATTAAGAGAAGTAGTGGTAGTTTAAGCATAGTAGGGGTAGATCGACAAATATGAAAGATGATGAATCGTTTGGATTAGGTGTTGCAAAAACCAAACCTTCATAGAAGTAGAATGATGATTGATTTAAAAATAAATGAATAATGCAAAAAAGAAATGAATAAAGAAAAGAATAAAGGAAAACAATAATAAAAGTAGGGGTAGTTTAAGCATAGTAGGGGTAGTAAGAGCATAGTTGAGGTAGTTCGAAAAATACGAGGGATAATGAATCGTTTTTCTTGGGTACTGCAAAAACCAACCCTTCACAGCAGTTTAAAAATAGGGTAATTGTTGGAAATAAGGGCTGTTTAGATAATTAGGAGTAGGATTAAAAAGAAGGGTTGTTTTGAAGTATTAAGAGAAGTAAAGGTAGTTCAAGCATAGTAGGGACGGATCGGCAAATATGAAAGATGATGAATCATTGGGATTGGGTGCCACAAAAACCAACCCTTTAAAGTAGTTAAAATTTAGCGGTAATTGTGGGAAGTAAGGGCTATTGAGAGAATTGGGGGGGGATTAAAAAGAAGGGCTGTTATAAAGTATTAAGAGAAGTAGGGGTAGTTTAAGCAAAGTAGGGGTAGATCGACAAATATGAAAGATGATGATTCATTTGGATTGGGTGCTGCAAAAACCAACCATTCACGGTAGTTAAAAATTGGGACAATTGTTGGAAGTAAGGGCTAATTAGAGAATTAGGGGTAGGATTAAAATGAAGGGTTGTTTTGAAGTGTTAATTGAAGTAGGGAAAGTTTATGTAGTAGGGGTTGATCAACAAATATGAAAGATGATGAATCATTAGGAATGGGCGCTGCAAAAACCAACCGTTCATAGTAGTTAAAAAATAGGGGTAATTATTGGAAGTAAGGGCTACTTAGAGAATCAGTGGTATGATTAAAAATAAGGGTTGTTTTGAAGTATTAAGAGAAGTAGGGGAAGTTTAAGCATAGTAGGGTTAGAACGACAAATATGAAAGATGATGAATCATTGGGTTTAGGCGCTACAAAAACCAACCCTTCATAGTAGTCAAAAAATAGGGGTAATTGTTGGAAGTAAGCGCTATTTAGAGAATTAAAGGTAGGATTAAAAAGAAGGGTAGTTTTGAAGTATTAAGAAAAGTAGGGGTAGTTTTAGCAAAGTAGGGGTAGATCGAGAAATATGAAAGATGATAAATCATTTGGATTGGGTTCTTGAAAAACCAACCCTTCACAGTAGTTAAAAAATAGGGGTAATTGTGGAAGTAAGGGATATTTAGAGAATTCGGGGTAGGATTAAAAAGAAGGGTAGTTTTGAAGTATGAAGTGAATTAGGGGTAGTCTATGCAAGGTAGGGGTAGATCGAGAAATATGAAAGATGATGAATATTTGGATTGGGTGCTGCAAAAATCAATCCCTTCACGGTAGTTAAAAAATAGGGATAATTGTTGGAAGTAAGGGTTATTTAGTGAATTAAGGGTAGGATTAAAAAGAAGGGTTGTTTTGAAATATTAAGAGAAGCAGGGGTAGTTTAAGCAAAGTAGGGGTAGATCGAGAAATATGAAAGACGATGAATCATTTGGATTGGGTGCTGCAAAAACCAACCCTTCACAGTAGTTAAATATTGGGCGTAATTTTTGCAAGTAAGGGATATTTAGAAAATTAGGGGTAGGATTAAAAAGAAGGGTTGTTTTGAAGTATTAAGAGACGTAGGGGTAGTTTAAGCATAGTAGGGCTAGATCGATAAATATGAAGGATGATGAATCATTTGGATTGGAGGCTGGAAAAACCAACCCTTCACAGTAGTTAAAAATAGGGGTAACTGTTGGAAGTAAGGGCTATTTAGAGAATTAGGAATAGGATTAGGAAGAAGGGTTGTTTTGAAGTATTAAGAGAAATAGGGGTAGTTTAAGCAAAGTAGGGGCAGATCGACAAATATGAAAGATGATGAATCATTTGGATTGGGTGCTGCAAAAACCAACCCTTCACAGTGGTTCAAAAATAGGGGTAATTGTTGGAAGTAAGGGCTATTTAGAGAATTAGGGGTAGGATTAAAAAGAAGGGTTGTTTTGAAGTATTAAGAGAAGTAGGGGTAGTTTAAGCATAGTAGGGGTAGATTGACAAATATGAAAGATGATGAATC
This sequence comes from Allium sativum, assembly GCA_030737875.1. Classification (NCBI taxonomy): domain Eukaryota; kingdom Viridiplantae; phylum Streptophyta; class Magnoliopsida; order Asparagales; family Amaryllidaceae; genus Allium; species Allium sativum. The sequence continues at coordinate 11,459,439 of CM060912.1, forward strand.
GATTGGATTGGGTGCTGCAAAAACCAACCCTTCATAGAAGTAGTATGATAATTGGTTTACAAAGAAATGAATAATACAAAAAAAATAAAGAAATGAATAAAGCAAAACAATAATAAAAGTAGGTGGTATTTTAAGCATAGTAGGGTTAGTTCGAAAAATATGAAGGATGATGAATCGTTTGGATTGGATGCTGCAGAAACCAACCCGTCATAGTAGTTAACAAATAGGTGTAATTGTTGGAATTAAGGGCTATTTAGAGAACTAGGGGTATGATTAAAAAGAAGAGTTGTTTTGAAGTATTAAGAGAAGTAGGGGAAGTCTAAGCATAGTTGGGGTAGATCGACAAATATGAAAGATGATGAATCATTTGGACTGGGTGCTGCAAAAACCAACCCTTCATAGTAGTTAAAAAATATGGGCATTTATTGGAAGTAAGTGCTAGGGTAAAAAAGAAGGGTTGTTTTGAAGTACTAAGAGTAGTAGGCTTAGTTTAAGCATAGTAGGGGTAATCGACAAATATGAAAGGTGATGAATCATTGGGATTGGGCGCTGCAAAAACCAACCCTTCATAGTAGTTAAAAAATTGGGGTAATTGTTGGAATTAAAGGCTATTTAAAGAATTAGGGGTATGATTAAAAAGAAGGGTTGTTTTGAAGTATTAAGAGAAGTAGGGGAAGTTTAAGCATAGTAGGGGTAGATCGACAAATATGAATGATGATGAATCATTGGGATCGGGCGCCGCAAAAACCACCGCTTCACATTAGTTAAAAATACGGGTAATTGTTGGAAGTAATGGCTATTTAGAGAATTAGGGGTAGTATTAAAAAGAAAAGTTTTTTTGAAGTATTAAGAGAAATAGGGGTAGTTTAAGCATAGTAGGGGTAGATCGAAAAATATGAAAGATGGTGAATCATCGGGATTAGGCGCTGCAAAAACCAACCTTTCACAATAGTTAAAAATTAGGGGTAATTGTTGGAAGTAAGCGCTATTTAGAGAATTAAGGGTAGGATTAAAAAGAAGGGTAGTTTTGAAGTATTAAGAGAAGTAGGGGTAGTTTAAGCAAAGTAGGGGTAGATCGAGATATATGAAAGATGATGAATCATTTGGATTGGGTGCTTCAAAAACCAACCCTTCACAGTAGTTAAAAAATAGGGGCAATTGTGGAAGTAAGGGATATTTAGAGAATCAGGGGTAGAATTAAAAAGAAGGGTAGTTTGGAAGTGTGAAGAGAAATAGGGGTAGTTTATGCAAAGTAAGAGTAGATCGAGAAATATGAAAGATGACGAATTATTTGGATTGGGTGCGGCAAAAACCAACCATTCACAATAGTTAAAAAATAGGGATAATTGTTGGAAGTAAGGGTTATTTAGAGAATTAGGGGTAGGATTAAAAAGAAGGGTTGTTTTGAAGTATTAAGAGAACTTGGGGTAGTTTAAGCAAAGTAGGGGTAGATCGGAAAATATGAAAGATGATGAAACATTTGGATTAGGTGCGGCAAAAACCAACCCTTCAAAGTAGTTAAAAAATAGGGGTAATTGTTGGAAGTAAGGGCTATTTCGAAAATTAGGGGTAGGATTAAAAAGAAGGGTAGTTTTGAAGTATTAAAAGAAGTAGGGGTTGTTTTTGCAAATTTGGGGTGGATCGGGAAATATGAAAGATGATGAATCATTTGGATTGGTTGCTGCAAAAAACTTCCCTTCGTGATAGTTAAAAAATAGGGATAATTATTGGAAGTAAGGGCTATTTAGAGAATTAGGCGTGGCATTAAAAAGAAGGGTTGTTTTGAAGTATTAAGAGAAGTAGTGGTAGTTTTAGCATAGTAGGGGTAGATCGACAAATATGAAAAATGATGAATCATTGGAATTGGGTGTTGCAAAAACCAACCCTTCATAGTAGTTAAAAAATAGGGTGAATTGTTGGAAGTAAGGGCTATTTAGAGAATTAGGCGTAGGATTAAAAATAAGAGTTGTTTTGAAGTATTAAGAGAAGTAGTGGTAGTTTAAGCATAGTAGGGGTAGATCGACAAATATGAAAGATGATGATGATGATGTTCTTCTTCTTCTTCTATTCTATAAGTTTCTATCTTATCTATTCTCACCCTCTAACTTCTTTCTATTAGTTTCCTGGTTTCCAGTGCAATTTGAATTGGACTTGTATTATTTAGTCAGCTCAAATTGGACCGGAATTTCGGGTCACTACAGTTGGTATCAGAGCGAGGTTAAGTACTAACTTGGCTCTGTGGCGTGACTCAGTAGAGATGGGATTTGTAATATCCTAGATTGAGTTGAGTGTATATATATATGAGTGCATATATGTTATTTAATATAAAATGAGTTTATGTTGTGGAGGTTTATTGGTTGAGTAGCTTATGAATTTTGGACGATCAGTTTGATCCACTGTATCGGTAGGGATTTCTAAACGCTTGAATACGATGAACCGACATGGTATGTTTTGAAAGAGGGTAAATGAAATAATTTTACCCGAACTATATTTTGTTATTAAGGAAATATATACCTTGGAAATATATTGGATATGTTGGTTGTTATTATAATTGAATAAGATTATAAAATGTGAAATGGTTTTGTAAATAACCAAGTAGAATTCATATAAGTATAATATATGAGAATCTTAAAATCCTGGGAGATTTTAAATTGGTTTTACAAACATTGGAATGATATTTTGAACTGATTTCAAAATGGAAATGTTTAAGAATGGTTTTAAAGGTGATATATTATTGAACTCACTTCGATCACTGGAAAATAGATTTCGATGATGACAGTTGCATCATCGATGTTCATTTTCGAGTTGTAAGTGACGGATTACTACCCAACGTTTTGCTTTCGGAAATGTTTTGCGAAAACAAGTTGTTTGATATTCAAAAAGGATGGTTTGACTTTTGAAAAGCGGAGTTGTTTGAAAACTCTCAGGAATTAAAATAAAAACAAATTAAATAGAAGTTTTTGAAACAAATTGAGATTTGAAATAAAGTCCGTTAAGTGGAAAATTGAATTAGAATAAAATAATATCGAGTAAGTGTATTGGATTGGTGAGTTAAGGATCTGGAATCGAGAATGAAACTCGAGTTGAACTGAGATCTGGGTTGAATATAAGCGAATGATGTGATTGGAGTTGACTGAGATGACATTGGTATATGTTGAGATGGGTAACAAATGCAAATGATATAATGATATGCCCGACAAAAAGGTACAAGTTTATATTTCTATTGGGTATGAGATTTATGAGCCGAATTGGCAAGCCGTTTGGCTGTTTGATTTTCTTTTCGGTTGAAGAAGGCCTAGAGAGGCGAGCAGTAGTTTTATCGATAGGGCTGTACAAAGGAGGTGCTGACGAAATTTTCCGAAAAGTTAAGGTGTTAGAAAATTTTCAGGAATTTTGAAAATTTTCGTAAACAAGAATGAATTATTAATTTAATTGGAATTAATAGATTCAGTTGAAACTGAAGTTAATAAGTAAACCAGAAGATATTTAAATCTAGTTAGTAGAGTGGTAGCATTATCCTAGCTTAGCAATTTCGAGGGCGAAATTATATTAAGGGGGGAAGATTGTAATGACCTGCATTTTTAGCTGTCGAATAATTAAGTTATTTAATTATTTAAAATATCGATTTAGGAAATCTCGATAACTTGAATTAAAAAATACTGAATATTTAATTAATAATTATAATATAACAATATATTATAATGTCGAAATAGTCAAAAATAGTTGAATTCACAATACAGTGTGAGTTGGATTATATATAAGGTATAATTCAGTTTAGTATTGAATTGGAATGGTGAATTTATTATATGAACGCCATTTGAACGTATAATTATATTATAATTAAAATCGAGCTCGAAATGGCGCGACAGTTTGCTATTTGGCGATTCGAACTTTAAACGAATATACAGAAGTCGTTTTAATCGCATTTCTGTGAAACAAGAAACGTACGGAGCTGGTGAAGTATATTTTTCTAATGGAGGAGAAAAATCGGGATTTCGTTGAGTAGATTTTGATTTATGTCCAAATCAAATTTTAAAATAGTTGCTATGGAATTCCTTTATAATTTATAACGATTTATAAAAGGAATATCAATACAAATTGAATATCGATATAATATGGATTTGGAATATCGAGCTATAAATCCATATATGAATATTTTGGAGCTTTGGTATATTCTATGTGGATATATACGATAATATTAAATTATTAATATTAAATTTAATTATTTTTAAATATATTTATATATTAAAAGGGCTATTAAGAGCTTTAAAAATAGCCACTTTTGCAAACGACCTCCGTTTTCGACGAAACTAATTTTTTTGGATCCGTAATATTAAATTATTGTTAGATTCCAATTTTTGTGATTTTTAGAGTCACTGTGTGGCCGTACGGATTTTTAGAGTGAAAAACAGTCAGTATTTCGACGGTTAAAAATATGCTGCGTGAGCAAACGAAGTCAGATTTTGACGAAACCAGTTTCGTTGGGACCGTAAAATCGAGAGGTAGTTGTACGCCAATTTTCATGATTTTTGGGTGTCATGGGTGACAACAGGAATTTTTAAGGACATAAACCAACAGCGTTATATTTAAATTTGAATTAAATAATAAATAAAAAAAATATCCTAATGTATTGGTGGACCTAAACTAGGCCACGCACCATCCCTTCTCAGCCGCACAAAAATCTCGTCACCGTATAAATCATTCTCACAAGCTGCACACTCAGAAAACTTAAAACTGTGATAATCCTCATCTTGCAAAATTTATATCAAATATAAATTAAATCTAGAAATTCCAAATTACATTGGTATGTGATCATTGCAAGCTTCTTTTCATGTTAGTACTACTTGGGTAGGGTTCGACGTTAGTTCTGGGTGTTGGGGTTATCACAGCGCGACCTAGGGTTCCTAAATTCAGAAATTGGGAGCATTGATTCGAGAATCTGAAGGCCTATGTGAGTTTGTGGCAATGAGTAGTACTTGCCTTGAAATTTTAGTGAAATATGGTGATAGAAACTGTCGATCGACACCTGCTGTGTGACGACGACGGAACCGATGAAAGTATCTCGTAGGGGATGTTGTTGGTACGGTTGCGTTGAGTAGAAGATAAGGAGAAAGATGGTGGGTTTTGTTTGTCATTCGGTGGAGTAGTAAGGGGTTGAATGGCATGGAAAGTGTGCGGTTTGGGTTCGAAGAGCTACAGGCGTTTTCCACCGGGGAAGAAGAGGTTAGAGGCGGGCCTGGGTTTTTGGAAATTTGTGTGGGCCGCAAGAAGGGTCAAGGCCCAATTAAAGAGAAAGGTTTAAGTTAATTTAAATTTAAATAAATGTATAACTTGTAAATTAAATATCTTATTCGTATGTTATCGAAATTCAGCGAAACAAGATCCTGGGGATCGTACGGACGGACACTACCCAATGGAACTGACTGGGAGTGAATTGGAGCTCATTCGAATTTATGGCGAAATAAATTGTTTGAATCAAATCAAACAACAGTTTATCGTTCTTTAACGATGAACTGCCAAAGTGAGTAAAACTCACCAACTCTGAACAGTTATATTTTTATAACGTATTCTTAGAACTGATATTTTTCTACTGATTGTTGTGTGTTAACTGTTTGGTTGAATTACTTGTGTATTGGTTGAAATTATAGATAACGATATATATATAAATCGTTAATCGAATATTGATTCTGTTTATCAGAATATTTTATATTCATGATATTTGTGTTATTTAACATCTGTGATGCATGGAAACAGGTTGGAGGGACCCAACTGGGTTCCTCACTATATAAGATACTGTTTTGTTTCATATATTGAAATATATGATATATAATCTGTTGTCGATTATATGTGTTTGGACAATATTGGTCATCATGATTTGATATGTTGAATACAGTAACATACTGAAATGTTGATAAGGGAGTATTTTCAAAGTGATATTGAAAATAAAATATTTATAAATGGAATATCTATAAATAAGAAATATTTATAAATTGGAATATTTATAAATAGGAGATATTTAAAAAGGGAAATTATAAAAATCAAAGAATAGAATTGAAAAGGAAATATTTGCAAACCATTTGCAAATAGATTAATAGAAAAGGAAATAGTTGCAAACCATTTGCAAATAGAATAATAGAAAAGGAAATAGTTGCAAACCATTTGCAAATAGAATAAATAGAAAAGGAAATATTTGTAAACCATTCACAAATAGAATTGAAAAAAATATTTAGAAAATAAATAGAGTTAAAAAGGGAAATTTATTTACAACGAAATAGGATGTTATAAAAGGGAAAACGTTATAAAAAGGAAACCGTTATAAAAAGGGAAAACGTTATTAAAAGGAAATCATTTTTAAAGTGAAGAACCATTATTAAAAGTAAATCTTTTTAAATGAATAAACGTTATAAAAAGGGAAATCTTTATAAAGCAAAAGAGTTAATCAGTTAGAGTTAACCAGTTAGAGTTAATCAGTTAGAGCTAACCAGTTAGAGTTAATCAGTTAGAGTTAATCAATTAGAGTTAATCAATTAGAGTTAACCCAAATGAGATGCCATTTAGCACGACTGCTAGCGAAATTTGCGGGGCTGCAGATAGCCTACAGTGGTTGGATGTTTCCTGAGGGAATCAGGCGTAACCATTGTAATCGCTGCGATCTAGAGTTAAGCGAATGAAGTTAATCGAATATTAGTTATTCGAATAAGAATTTATCAAATAGAGTTAAGCAAAATTAGAAACTAACTAGAGATTAGAAAGTTGAATGGTTTTATGAATATCGATCTGATGTTGGTTTCGGCCTTCAGGATTGATACTTAGAGAATTGTTCTCGTATTAGTTTATAGTTATGGACTGATAGTTGTGGAAGGATAGTTATACATAAATAAGCTATGGAAATGTTTTTCAGTGTTAATAATGTATATTTTCTAAATATAGAAAATAAGGAAATATGAATATATATATATATATATATAGTTGATGATTGGATCGATAATTCCATTTGGAAATAAGATTGTTGTGTGTACACGAACATTTTTCATTTGATAGTTAAATCACCGACTATCAAAGTTTTGACCATTTTAACCTTGTTAATATGGAGAGACCGGTTGGATTATTATCCGAAAAACCACTCCATATTGGCATAAGCGTTGCGAATCAAGTATGCTGAATATATTGAAGACGGAGTAAAAGTGCAAGGGCTGTTGTATAAATCTTAGATAACGATTGCCTAAGATGGTTATATTGAATAGTGCCTTCGGTTTGTCCAGTCCCAGGACAACTTGTATGGACGAATGTCTGACAGGGTATTCCTAATGAATCATATATGTTGATCTCTTCAAACGTATTACGTTTGGTGGTGGAGGAATTCGTTTCTCTTAGCTTCATACCCGTGATACCGTTAAGGAAATCGATAATGATTTGGCGGGTATGACGATGTGGTATTCCAAGTAAATGATGATATGATATGAAAAAGATAAACGTCGTAACACCCCGTAATTTTATAACATTAAAATTCACAAATTAAAGTATACTTAATTTTTAGAAAAGAATTAAGTGAAATGGGTTGCGTAGAGAAACACGTATATATTGATATATATATATATATATATCAAAAATTAAATAAATAAATATGCGAAAAAGTTCAAAACAGCAAATTGGGAGGGGGAATAACCGAACCGGCCCATTTTTGAGGTCGACCCGAGCTTTGCTGGGTCGACTAGGGGTTAATCCATGGTGTTTGGCTGTCTACTCGTGGGCCGATTCGCTCAAATGCAGATTTTGCATTTGATTGGTTCTCATGGTTCAGGGTTAATCTAATGGTCCTAAATAACTTCCTACACCTATAAATACATCCTAATTCTAACCCTAAACCTAGTTAAAATTGGAACCAAAGCCGTTATGCCATCGCCATGGAACTCAGTGTATCCGCCGCCAACTAAAGAGGAAGAAAGCTAATCAAAAGTCTAAATCTACTCAGCTCTAAATCAAATTCAACTCTAACAACGAATCTACTACAAGGAAAAGCTAAATCAGTTTCAGAAATCAGAAGTCAGAAAGCAAGATTCTTATTTTATTGTGAGTATGATGAATTTAACAAGATTATTAGCAAACTAATTAGATTAAGTTGTGATTTGGATCATAAGAAAATGATGTGAGTTGTCATATATGTTAATCTTATGCTATCATGTATGTTGTAAATCCTATGTTATGTGATGATGATATCATATATGTGTTGTAATTTTCTATGCTAAGTTGTGATGCTACAAAGTCATGATGTTGTTATCTATGTTGTAATTAGCTTATGCTTGGTCAAATCATGATGTTGATTATATATATTTGGGGCTATGATGATTCGCATGATAAATCACATGTACCTATGCATGTTTGGATTGGTTAGTATGTAATCTCACATATTCTATGACATCTATTTAGATCTAGAATTATGACACCTATTTAGATCTGGAATTATGCTATGACATGTGTGAATTCTATGCGTTAAATGCTAGTTTGCACCATCATTATGTTGCATAAACCACATATGCAAGTTTATACATGAATTTGGGTTATGTTCATACTATGAAAGTTGTGACATTTAACCAAACAAGTTAACACCTTTAGATCCATGACATGTGTAGTTTTATGCAAGTTATATTTTTGGCCTATGCAAGTTTAGCTGTAGAATATTGATCACACAAACAAGTTTCACCCCGTTTATGATTAGATCTATTTTTAGTTGAATATATGTTGTGATAATTTATCTTTGTGCTATGAGTTGGACTATTTCGAGTCTAACGTATATTTTGCGTTAAACCAGCGAACGTATAACGTGGGGTAGGGGTAAATTAAGGATTTAATATTGAGAAATTTGGGTGCAACTGATACGATTTTGCATACCATAAGTGGATGGACATAATTGAGTCAATTATGGACATCAATAATAATGGAATTAATTAATAATTTGAAAAGGGAATTATTAAAACTGGGGTAAAAGATTATAAGTGATAATCAATGCTTAGGACACGAGCTTGGACTCATTTGCGACGTAAACCTGCCCGGACCGACCCGGCAAATCCAGTAATCACAAATGTCAGCCCAATGTGAGAGGTCCTAGGCCCGAACTAAAGCATAACAGTATAAAGACATGAGGTTAGGCTATTTTATGGTGTAAGACTGCACGGACCCGCCCGGCAAATCCAGCTGCCATAAATGTCAGTCTAACATGAGAGGTCTTTATGAGATTATGGCCTTAATGAATTAAGAAATACTTAACCAGATAAACATGTGAGGTGGGACTTGGGGGTTAAGTAGGTGCCTTGGGTGGCATGAGGAATCTAGCGGGTGCATTTAGTGGCATTTGAAATACGATTAGTGAGACTTAACCAAACACACATGTAAATGAACATGACTAAGAGGAGGGTTAAGTGGGATATACTAGTGGGGGCAAGCTTAGGTGGATGCTTGTGGTAAGTAATTAGGGGCCCATTTCAACCAGTAACCCAAACGTATCTTTGTGGGCTCGACCCAAGTCGAGAACGGGACACGCATACTGGGCTTGACTATAAGAGGCCGAACGGGTTAGCGGTGGCAACGCAAGTCCAACGGGTTTCATATGCGTGTGTGGACCCGGGCTGGTAGGAAGACGTTGTTGCATTGTGTAGGTATAAGCCGTGCATCCTTAAGCTGTATCGGGTTGACACTTTAGGGGAGTGATACACCCCACTGTGGGACCAGCATGGGTATCTACGGGTAGGGAGCCGATCGCAAGTTGGTAGTGGGGTACACCTAGTGGAGATAGGGGCAGGCGGCACCTATGTAGTCAGCTAGGGGTACGCAAAGCTATTTAAATGATTTCTAAGTGAAGCAAGTGGGATCAACCTTTAGGGTGACTGGTGTGGTGCAGTGCAGTAATTATTCGTTAGTAATTAGGGGCGTCTTTAACGTTATCTTTATCTGTTATTCCATACCCAATAGTTCATAGACATTTCCTTATTTTCCAGCTTATGCCTTAGTCTGATTACTTTGATAATAGTATTGTTATAATTATCATACTCGCCAGACTTTATGTCTGACCCCCCCTCTATTTCTATCTTTTTCACCCTCCATGTTCACAGGGTGGGCCTAGCTCTAGTGGAGTTTGATTGGATTGCTTTATCTCTCTTTTGGAAAGCTTGGACTGCTGAAGTAAAGTCCATCTTGTTATCTTCTTTAGTGGCTATTTATGTAATGGGGTTATGTATTTTGTTTTATCAAGATGGATATTGTACTTGACTCTGATTTATGGTTTTTATGATGTAACAAACATGTTCAACTTCTGCTGCTATGAAATAAAGTTTTAAATTTCCAAGTACTACTTATTATCTGTCTTGTTGTAATTTTACTGTTCTATATTCACTTAAAACCTCCATGGAAGTTAATGCATTCCCCTTGAGAGTGACATTAATGGACGTGGGGTGTTACACGTGGTTTCAGAGCTTAAGGTTACCAGAACAGATAATTTTTTTAGAAAAACTATTTTTCTAAAGTATTTTTGGAAGAAGTGTTTTCAAAAACATGTTTTAATGAGTAATTTTAAGAGGAAAGTTTTTTTTATTAAAAACATAATCCCTAATAGCCATATCTTTATCTTTCGAATTCTCCGTTTTGAATCTTTCCTTTTTTTTCCTTTTCAGCATGGCTGATCTACCCAATATACCCGAGGGCGTCAACGTACCTGGCTGGTTCAGAAGGCACATGGAAACCAGGGCAGCATGCCCAGTAGATGCTCCTCATCCTCCTCCTCGCGTTGACACTTTTGCAAAGACATGCAAGGAATTTAAGGCTAAGGGCGGAAAAACTTTTCAAGGTTCAGAAACATTTGTGGAAGCCAGAGACTGGCTTAAGGAGACGGAGGAATTGCTTGATATCTTTGAAGTAGAAGACAGAAGGAAAGTCCGATTAGCAGCTTGGTTAATGAAGGGAGAGGCCTCGTTTTGGTGGGAGGTGACTAATGGGGAACGTCCTGTTGAATCTTGGGTGGATTTCAGACGTAGGTTTGAGGCAAAGTTTCTCTCACGGGCTGAGGAAAATCTGTATATGGAAAGGTTCTTGACATTAAAGCAAGGAAGCTCATCAGTGAAAGAATATGTTAACAAATTTAATCAGTTAGCATGGTTTGGCATGGACTTGGTGAACAAGCCGGAGAAGAAGGGTGGTAAAGACAAGGGCTCTAATGCTAATTGCATGGGTTGGCTATGACCCACATCCCTATGGGGGCCACCTTTGAGAAGCTAGTTGATATGGCACTCATGCACGAGGAAGAGAAGGGCTCTAATGCTAATAAGGCACCCGAGAAGAAAGGGGATCAGAAGAAACCACAACCGCAAAACAAGAAGGGTGGTAAAGACAATAATGGCAAGGGAAAGAAAAGATGCTTTAACTATCGGACACCAGGCCATCTGAGCAAGGATTGCAGAAAGAAAAAGAAGACTGGTTGTTTTCACTGTGGCGATGAGGGACATCTAGTGAAGGACTGCTCAAAGAAGGGGCAGAGGGCAGGGTCTACCTCAGGAGGACAGGTGCAGGCTCTTATGGCACCGGGGCAGGCATGGGGACAAGTTCAGGCTCTCGCGATCCCACCACTGCAAGAAAGAGGTAGAACAATTTCTGTTGAAAGTTTAGTTTATCTGTTTGATCATCCTGTCCGTACCTTATTCGATTCGGGCTCATCGCATTCGTTTATCTCTACATCATTAGTTGAATCACTGCACTTAAACACCAGTTTAGTAGAAGAACCCTTAGTTGTTTTGAATCCAATTGGGGGCTCAGCTTATTTGTCCATGATGTGTTTGGAATTGAAAATTTCTATACTTAGCTTTGAGTTTAGATGTGATTCTTATGTTTTGGGCTTCACGTGCTATGGGCCAATTTTATGAATGGATTGGTTTATCCAGAAATGGGGTCGTTCTTGATTGTGAAAGGAGAGTAGTTAGGCTCATGACTCCCTTGGTAACGCTCTCGAAATCTTTTGTAATCCCATAAATTCCGTTATGCTAAGTTATCTAGAATCGCTTGACACGTCGGTGGAGAATCTACGATCCATTAAAGTAGTCCAAGAATATTCGGATGTGTTTGAGGAAGTAAAGGGCTTGCCTCCAAAGCGGGAGATAGACTTTCGAATATATCTTGTAGATAATGCAAAACCAGTATCTTTGCCAGTGCGCCACATGGCTCCTTGTGAAAGGAGGGAACTCAATAAGCAAGTGAAGGAGTTGCTTGAGAAGGGGTTCATAAGATGTAGTATATCGGAGTGGGGTGATCCAGTAGTGTTTGCCACTAAGGCGGATGGGTCCCTTAGACTTTGTGTGGACTATAGAGAACTTAATAAACTTACTAAGAAAAACAGACACCCATTGCCGAGGATTGACGATCTCTTTGATCAGTTAGTTGGCGCCTTATTGTTTTCGCAGTTTGACTTAGCCACTGGATTCCATCAGTTGAGAGTGGTTGAGGATAGCATAGACAAGACTGCCTTTAGGACTCCGGACGGTTTCTATGAATGGCTGGTGATGCCCTTCGGTTTGACAAACGCCCCCGCATACTTTGTTGGTTTGATGAGTAGGGTGTTTAGGGAGTACCATAATAAATTCGTGGTGGTCTTTGTAGACGACATCTTGATCTTTTCTAAGAATGAAGAAGAGCATGCCCTACATCTTAGGGAAGTGTTGGAGACCCTACGAGCGCATAACCTTAAAGCTAAATTTTCTAAGTGTCACTTCTGGAGGAAGGAAGTTCGATTCTTAGGGCACGTGGTTTCCAAAGAGGGGATAGCTGTGGATCCCGCGAAGGTAGTATCCATCCAAGATTGGAAGGTCCCTAAAAATGCTACCGAAGTGAGAAGTTTCTTGGGGTTGGCAGGCTACTATAGGTAGTTTATCAAAGACTTCGCAAAAATATCAGCTCCATTAACATGCTTGATGAAGAAGAACCTAGTTTTTACGTGGGACGTAGATTGTGATGATGCGCTCCGACGTTTAAAGAAAGCTTTGACCTCAGCCCCAGTCTTAGTACTGCCAGACGGGAGTAAGCCATTTACTTTTTATACCGATGCTTGTGGGACAGGACTAGGCGCAGTCTTAACGCAAGAGGGTAAGGTAATAGCCTATGGTGGAAGGCAGTTAGGGGTGCATGAGAAAAATTACCCCACACATGACCTAGAGTTGGCTGCAATTGTTTTCGCGCTTAAGTCTTGGCGCCATTATCTTCTTGGCGAGAAATTCGAATTATTCACTGACCACAAATCTTTAAAATACTTATTCTCTCAGAAGGACTTGAATTTAAGACAACAAAGGTGGATGGAATTCTTAGCGTCCTACAATTTCGAAATAGCATATACCCCTGGCAAGGGTAACGTGGTGGTAGACGCCTTAAGAAGAAAAAGGATGTCCTTGAGTCCATTGTTCGTTGAGCGACGAAACTTAGAATTCATCTCTATGTTTGATTTTAGACCTTCCGTTGACTTTGTACCCGGTTTGCCAGCATCCTTAGAAGTCAGACCTACGCTTTTGGGACGGATTGGTGAGGCACAGCGAGACGACCCACAGTTGGTTGAGTTAGTAGAGAAGCTCAAAAGAGGGGAGTCATCAAGCCATCTCCGTAGGTATACCCTAGATGATAAGGGTTGGTTACGTAGGGATAACAGACTTTGTGTACCACGGGACGAAGACTTGAAGAAGGCTATTCTTGATGATGCACATCGTTCGAAGATGACCATTCATCCCGGCGGGGACAAGATGTACAAAGACATGAAGCGAGTTTTCTTTTGGGCCGGTATGAAGAGGGATGTGGCCGAGTATATCGCTAGATGCTTGGCGTGCTAACAAGTAAAAGCAGAGCAAAAGAAACCCGGTGGGTTGCTTCACCCATTGGAGGTTCCACTATGGAAATGGGAAATTGTCTCGATGGACTTTGTAGATGGATTACCAAGATCGAGGAAGGGTAATACGGGGATTTGGGTTATAGTAGATAGACTTACTAAGAGCGCCCATTTTATTCCCGTGAAGAGTAAGAGGACTGCTCCATGGTTAGCTTCTGTATACGTCCGAGAGATAGTTCGTTTGCATGGTGTTCCTTCTAGCATAGTAAGCGACCGCGATCCTATCTTCACTAGCGAATTTTGGAGGAGCTTACAAGAAGCGGTAGGGACTCAGTTATGTTTGAGCACAGCATATGATCCTCAGATGGATGACTAAACCGAGAGGGTGAATCGTATTCTAGAGGACATTTTGAGGCTATGTATCCTAGAATTTGGGGTACATGGGAAGAGCATCTTCCATTGGTAGAGTTCGCATATAATAATAGCTTTCAGTCCAGTATTGACATGGCACCTTTCGAAGCTCTTTATGGACGACCTTGTCATTCATCTACATGTTGGTGGGAATCTACGGATAAGATCTTACTTGGGCCCGATATGATTAGAGAGACTTCGGAGAAGACTGATTTGATTCGAAGAACGATGAAAGCAGCGCAAGATAGGCAGAAATCTTATGCGGATAAGAGGAGGACAGATCTTGAGTTTGATGTTGGGGACATGGTCTGTATCAAAGTGTCTCCATTACGGAATGTTGTTCGCTTTGGGTCTGTTGGGAAATTAGCACCAAGGTTCGTAGGGTCGTTTCCTATAAAGGAGAAGATTGGTCAGATGGCGTATAGAGTAGAGTTGCCTGAGAGACATAGTGGTGCACACGATGTATTCCATGTATCACATTTGAGGAAGTGCTTACACGAGACCGCGGAGGTAGTGGAGCCGAGCTTGCTTAGAGAGGTGGAAATAGAGCGTGATGCGGCGATTCGACGAGCTCCTACATGCATTCTTGGGTCGGAGATCAAGAAGTTGAGAAATCGAGAGGTCAGACTAGTCAAAGTACAATGGGGAGATGATGAGAATAACGCTACTTGGGAGACGGAAGAGAAGATGCGTTCATTGTACCCTTTTCTTTTCGAGGGTATGTCTTTTAATTTCTCCTTTATCGCTTAGCTTGTGCTTATCTTATCTTTAGTATGTCCTCTCGCTAGTATCTTTGACCTTTAGTTAGGGAAATCCTATGGTTGAAACATGTATTTGAAACATGTTATGTATGATGGATGCAAAGTGGATGCAAGTGTTTGCTAGTGGTTGCTCGTGGATGCATATACACACACTATTAGGCACTAGATCGGCTCAGTCACTTCATATTGCATATTGCATATATATGGATATATTTAGTAAAATGGATGTATAATGGTTGTATTATCATATGGTTGCTGCATTCGGGTGGATGGTTGTGCATGCATATAGAATTAATATGTATCATTAGGAATCTTTTGCATACATATTGGATGCATGGCACTATCATGAATTGCACTAAGGTGGTCGACTGAATCAGTAGACCGCCTAATTTTGCATTAGATATGGACATATACACACACTGTGCATATAAACATTAAAGCATTAGAAGTCTTTTAAGGACAATGGATGCTGGTGTTTGGTGGTTGAGTAGATGGACGACTAGATGGTAGGATATACATTCTTCTTGACTTGGAGATTTTGGGGACGAAATCCTTTAAGGAGGGGAGAATGTAACACCCCGTAATATTATAACATTAAAATTCACAAATTAAAGTATACTTAATTTTTAGAAAAGAATTAAGTGAAATGGGTTGCACAGAGAAATACATATATATTGATATATATATATATATATATAAATCAATAAATAAATAAATAAATATGCGAAAAAGTTCAAAACAGCGAATTGGGAGGGGGAATAACCGAACCGGCCCATTTTTGAGGTCGACCCGAGCCCTACTGGGTCGATTAGGGGTTAATCCAGGGTGTTTGGCTGTCAACCCATGGGCCGATTCGCTCAAATGCAGATTTTGCATTTGATTGGTTCTCATGGTTCAGGGTTAATCTAATGGTCCAAAATAACTTCCTACACCTATAAATACATCCTAATCCTAACCCTAAACCTAATTAAATTGGAACCAAAGCCGTTATGCCGTCGCCATGGAACTCTGTGTAGCCGCCGCCAACTAAAAAGGAAGAAAGCTAATCAAAAGTAGAACTCAACTCTAAATCAAATTCAACTCTAACAACGAATCTACTACAAGGGAAAGCTAAATCAGTTTCAAAAATCAGAAGTCAGAAAGCAAGATTCTTATTTTATTGTGAGTATGATGAATTTAACAAGATTATTAACAAACTAATTAGATTAAGTTGTGATTTGGATCATAAGAAAATGATGTGAATTTTTATATATGTTAATCTTATGCTATCATGTATGTTGTAAATCCTATGTTATGTGATGATGATATCATATATGTGTTGTAATTTTCTATGCTAAGTTGTGATGTTACAAAGTCATGATGTTGTTATCTATGTTGTAATTAGCTTATGCTTGATCAAATCATGATGTTGATTATATATATTTGGGGCTATGATGATTCACATGATAAATCACATGTACCTATGAAAGTTTGGATTGGTTAGTATGTAATCTCACATATTATATGACATCTATTTAGATCTAGAATTATGACACCTATTTAGATCTAGAATTATGCTATGACATGTGTGAATTCGATGTGTTAAATGCTAGTTTGCACCATCTTTATATTGCATAAACCACATATGCAAGTTTATACATGAATTTGGGTTACGTTCATACTATGAAAGTTGTGACATTTAACCAAACAAGTTGACACCTTTAGATCCATGACATGTGTAGTTTTATGCAAGTTGTAGTTTTGGCCTATGCAAGTTTAGACGTAGAATATTAATCACACATGCAAGTTTCACCCTGTTTATGATTAGATCTATTTTTAGTTGTATATATGTTGTGATAATTTATCTTTGTGCTATGAGTTGGATTATTCGAGTCTAACATGTATATTGCGTTAAACCAGCGAATGTATAACGTGGGCTAGGGGTAAATTAAGGATTTAATATTGAGAAATTTGGGTGCAATTGATATGATTTTGCATACCATAAGTGGATGGACATAATTGATTCAATTATAGACATCATTAAAAATGGAATTAATTAATAATTTGAATAGGGAATTATTAAAACTGGGGTAAAAGATTATAAGTGATAATCAATGCTTAGGACACGAGGTTGGACTCATTTGTGAAGTAAAACCTGCCCGGACCCGCCCGACAAATCCAGTAGTCACAAATGTCAGCCCAATGTGAGAGGTCCTAGGCCCGAACTAAAGCATAACAGTATAAAGACACGAGGTTGGGCTCTTTTATGGTGTAAGACTGCCCGGACCCGCCCAGCAAATCCAGCTGCCGTAAATGTCAGTCTAATGTGAGAGGTCTTTATGAGGTTATGGCCTTAATGAATTAAGAAATACTTAACCAGATAAACATGTGAGGTGGTACATGGGGGTTAAGTAGGTGCCTTGGGTGGCATGAGGAATCTAGTGGTGCCTTTAGTGGCATTTGAAATATGATTAGTGAGACTTAACCAAACAAACATGTAAATGAACATGACTAAGAGGAGGGTTAAGTGGGATATACTAGTGGGGGCAAGCTTAGGTAGATAGCTTGTGGTAAGTAATTGGGCGCCCATTTCAACCAGTAACCCAAACATATCTTTGTGGGCTCGACCCAAGTCGAGGACGGGACACGCATACTGGGCTTGACTATAAGAGGCCAAACGGGTTAGCGGTGGCAACGCAAGTCCAACGGGTTTCATAAGCATGTGTGGACCCGGGCTGGTAGGTAAGACGTTGTTGCATCGTGTAGGTATAAGCCGTGCATCCTTAAGCTGTATCTGGTTGCCACTTTAGGGGAGTGATACACCCCACTGTGGGACCAGCACGGGTATCTACGGGTAGGGAGCCGATCACAAGTGGGTAGCGGGGCACACCTAGTGGAGATAGGGGCAGGCGGCACCTATGTAGTCAGCTAGGGGTACGCAAAGCTATTTAAATGATTTCTAAGTGAAGCAAGTGGGATCAACCTTTAGGGTGACTGGTGTGGTGCAGTGTAGTAATTATTCGTTAGTAATTAGCGGCGCCTTTAACGTTATCTTTATCTACTATTCCATACCCAATAGTTCATAGACATTTCCTTATTTTCCAGCTTATGCCTTAGTCTGATTACTTTGATAATAGTATTGTTATAATTATCATACTCGCCAGACGTTATGTCTGACCCACCCCCTCTCTTTCTATCTTTTTCACCCTCCAGGTCCACAGGGTGGGCCTAGCTCTAGTGGAGTTTGTTTGGATTGCTTTATCTCTCTTTTGGAAAGCTTGGACTGCTGAAGTAAAGTCCATCTTGTTATCTTCTTTAGTGGCTATTTACGTAATGGGGTTATGTACTTTGTTTTATCAAGATGGATATTGTACTTGACTCTGATTTATGGTTTTTATGATGTAACAAACATGTTCAACTTCTGCTACTATGAAATAAATTTTAAATTTCCAAGTACTACTTATTATCTGTCTTGTTGTAATTTTACTGTTCTATATTCACTTAAAACCTCCATGGAAGTTAATGCATTCCCCTTGAGAGTGACATTAATGGACGTGGGGTGTTACAAACGTAGCTTCTAGTCTCACATCCGGTAAATGACAAAAATCGGGCGGGCAGTATGGCTAAGTCGGTCGCTCCGAAGTAGGGTGTATAATCACCTATCTAGAGAATATTCATTTGCTTCTTTAATCTATCAATGCTGTCCTATATATATATGGGAAACAGTTGCTGATCCCAACCGTTGGTAATATACATTCGATACACTCAAGCGAAATGAGTGGTCGGTCATGTGTGGCTAAGTTGCAAGATGGTCTTGTTGAACTCCAGTGTATCGTTCCTAGAGTACACTGATCGGAAGGTGGTTCCATACCATGTCATAGTTGGAAATCCAATCATCCAATAAGCGCCTGCGGTTTATGATTATACATTATATATGTAGAGCGTAAGATGCAAGCGTTTCTGCTAGATTGATATCTATTTGTACTTAGACATTATTATAATATCAGAATCATATTATTTATAAAGATGTTTGGATTTTCATAAGGGAAAAACCTGTTCTGTTTTCACGGAGTGGTCTTATGAGATATCCTTTATTAAACCAAGTGTTTGGAGTATTACTCATACCAGTCCCACGAATGACCCGGAGTTTATTTTGTTTGTTTTCCTGAACTCTTGGGTTCCTAAATTTGTACGAGCAGTCAAGTAGTCGGGATTTTATAGATATACTTGGAGAGCTTAGAGCAAGAGGCTTCAGGATTATATAGCTATTGTTTATTTACGTTGTTGTTGTAAGTGTTGTACTCTGCAATTTTATTGTATACATATAATGTTTGTATTTCAAAAGTAATGTTATATTTTATTCGTTCCGCTGTGAGATTCGTGTTTACTCTGATGATGATGTTCTTCTTCTTGTTCTATTCTATAAGTTTCTATCTTATCTATTCTCACCCTCTAACTTCTTTCTATTAGTTTCCTGGTTTCTAGTGCAATTTGAATTGGACTTGTGTTATTTAGTCAGCTCAAATTGGACCGGAATTTCGGGTCACTACAGTTGGTATCAGAGCGAGGTTAAGTACTACCTTGGCTCTGCGGCGTGACTCGGTAGTGATGGGATTAGTAATATCCTAGATTGAGTTGAGAGTGTATATATATATATATATGAGTGCATATATGTTATTTAATATAAAATGAGTTTATATTGTGGAGATTTATTGTTGAGTGGCTTATGAATTCTGGATGATCAGTTTATGAAAATAACCAAGTAGAATTCATATAAGTATAATATATGAGAATTTTAAAATCCTGATAGATTTTAAATTGGTTTTACAAACATTGGAATGATATTTTGAACTGATTTCAAAATGGAAATGTTTAAGAATGGTTTTAAAGGTGATATAGTATTGAACTCACTTCGATCACTGGAAAATAGATTCCGATGATACAGCTGCATTATGGATGTTCATTTTCGAGTTGTAAGTGATGGATTACTACCCAAAATTTTGTTTTTGGAAATGTTTTGCGAAAACAAGTTATTTGATATTCGAAAAGGATGGTTTGACTTTTGAAAATCTGAGTTGTTTGAAAACTCCCAGGAATTAAAATAAAAACAAATTAAACAGAAGTTTGTGGAACATATTGAGATTTGAAATAAAGTCCGTTAAGTGGAAAATTGAATTAGAATAAAATGATATCAAGTAAGTGTATTGGATTGGTGAGTTAAGGATCTGGAATCGAGAATGAAACTCGAGTTGAACTGATCTGGGTTGAATATAAGCAAATGAGGTGATTGAAGTTAACTGAGATGAAATTGGTATATGTTGAAATGGGTAACAAATGCAAAGGATATAATGGTATGCCCGACAAAAAGGTACAAGTTTATATTTCTATTGCGTATGAGATTTATGAGCCGAATTGGCAAGCCGATAGGCTGTTTGATTTTCTTTTGGGTTGAAGAAGGCCTAGAGAGGCGAGTGGTAGTTGTATCGATAGGGCTGTACAAAGGAGGTGCTGACGAAATTTTTTGAAAAGTTAAGGTATTAGAAAATTTTCAGGAATTTTGAAAATTTTCGTAGACAAGAATGAATTTAATAATTTAATTGGAATTAATAGGTTCAGTTGAGACTGGAGTTAATAAGTAAACCAGCAGTTATTTGAATCTAGTTAGTAGAGTGGTAGCATTTTCCTAGCTTAGCAATTTCGAGGACGAAATTATATTAAGGGGGGAAGATTGTATTGACCCGCATTTTTAGCTGTCGAATAACTAAGTTATTTAATTATTTAAAATATCGATAACTTGAATTAAACAATACTGAATATTTAATTAATAAGTATAATATAATAATATATTATAATGTCGAAATAGTCAAAAATAGCTGAATTCACAATACAGTGTGAGTTGGATTATATATCAGGTATAATTCAGTTTAGTATTGAATTAGAATGGCGAATATATTATATGAATGCCATTTGAATGTATAATTATATTATAATTAAAATCGAGCTCGAAATGGCGCGGCAGTTTGCTATTTGGCGATTCGAACTTTAAACGAAAATACAAAAGCCATTTTAAATCGGATTTCTGTGAAACAAGAAACGTACGGAGCTGGTGAAGTATATTTTTCTAATAGAAGAGAAAAATCGGGATTTCGTCGTGTAGATTTTGATTTATGTCCAAATCAAATTTTAAAATATTCGCTATGGAATTCCTTTATAATTTATTACGATTTATAAAAGGAATTTCAATATAAATTTTATATCGATATAATATGGATTTGGAATATCGAGCTATAAATCCATACATAAATATTTTGGAGCTTTGGTATATTCTATGTGTATATATACGATAATATTAAATTATTAATATTAAATTTAATTATTTTTAAATATATTTATATATTTAAAAGGGCTATTTAGAGCTTTAAAAATAACCACTTTTGCAAACGACCTCCGTTTTAGACGAAACTAATTTTCTTGGATCCGTTATATTAAATTTTTGTTAGATTCCAAGTTTCGTGAATTTTAGAGTCACTGTGTGGCCGTACGGATTTTAGAGTGAAAAACTGTTAGTATTTCGATGGTTAAAAATATGCTGCGCGAGCAAACGAAGTCGGAATTCGACGATACTAGTTTCGTTGGGACCGTAAGGTCGAGAGGTAGCTGTATGCCAATTTTCATGATTTTTGGGTATCATGGGTGACCACAGGAATTTTTAAGGATAGAAACCAACAGCGTTATATTTAAATTTGAATTAAAAAATAAATATAAAAAATATCCTAATGTATTGGTGGACCTAAACTAGGCCATGCACCATCCCTTCTCAGCCGCACAGAAATCTCATCACCGTATATATCATTCTCACAATCCGCACACTCAGAAAACTTAAAACTGTGATAATCCCCATCTTCCAAAATTTATATCAAATCCAAATTAAATCCATAAATTCCAAATTACATTGGTATGTTATCATTGCAAGCTGCTTTTCAAGTTAGTACCAGTTTGGTAGGGTTCGACGTTAGTTTTGGGTGTTGGGGGTTTTCACAGCGCGACTTAGGGTTCCTAAATTCAGAAATTGGGAGCATTGATTCGAGAATTTGAAGGCATATGTGAGTCTGTGGTAATAAGTAGTGCTTGCCTTGACTTTTTAGTTAAATATGGTGATAAAAACTGTCGATCGACACCTGTTGTGTGACGACGACGGAACCGATGAAATTATCTCGAAGGGGATGTTGTTGGTATGGTTGCGTTGAGTAGAAGATAAGGAGAAAGATGGTGGGTTTTGTTTGTGATTCGGTGGAGTAGTAAGGGGTTGAATGGCATGGAAAGTGTGCGGTTTGGGTTCGAAGAGCTACAGGCGTTTTCCATCGAGGAAAAAGAGGTTAGAGGCGGGTCTGGGTTTTTGGAAATTGGTGTGGGCCGCAGGAAGGGTTAAGGCCCAATTAAAGAGAAAGGTTTGAGTTATTTAAATTTAAATATATGTATAACTTGTAAATTAAATATCTTATTCGTATTTTATCGAAATTCAGCGAAACAAGATCCGTTGGGATCATATGGACGGACACTACCCAATGGAACTGATTAGGAGTGAATTGAAGCTCATTTGAATTTATGGCGGAATAAATTGTTTGAATCAAATCAAACAATAGTTTATCGTTCTTTAACGTTGAACTGCCAAAGCGAGTAAAACTCACCAACTCTGAACAGTTATATTTTTGTAACGTACTCTTAGAACTGATAATTTTCTGTTGATTGTTGTATGTTAACTGTTTGGTTGAATTGCTTGTGTATTGGTTGAAATTATAGATAACGATATGTATATATAAATAGTTAATCAATTATTGATTCTGTTTATCAAAACATTTTATATTCGTGATATTTTTGTTATTTAACATCTGTGATGCAGGGAAACAGGTTGGAGGGTCCCAACTGGGTTCCTCAATATATAAAATACTGTTTTGTTTCATATATTGAAATATATGATGTGATACATAATCTGTTGTCAATTATATGTGTTTGGAAGATATTGGTCATCGTGATTTGATATATTGAATACCATAACATACCGAAATTTTGATAAGCGAATATTTTCAAAGTGATATTGAAAATAAAATATTTCTAAATGGAATATTTATAAATAAGAAATATTTATAAATTGGAATATTTATAAATAGGAGATATTTAAAAAGGGAAATTATAAAAATCAAAGAATAGAATTGAAAAGGAAATATTTGCAAACCATTTGCAAATAGAATAATAGAAAAGGAATTAGTTGCAAACCATTTGCAAATAGAATAAATAGAAAAGGAAATATTTGTAAACAATTCACAAATGGAATTGAAAAGGAGATATTTAGAAAATAAATAGAGTTAAAAAGGGAAATTTATTTATAACGAAATAAGATGTTATAAAAGGGAAAATGCTATAAAAGGGAAAAACGTTATAAAAAGGAAACCGTTATAAAAAGGGAAAACGTTATTAAAATAAGATCATTTTTAAAGTGAAGAGTTAATCAGTTAGAGTTAACTAGTTAGAGTTAATCAGTTAGAGTTAACCAGTTAGAGTTAATAAGTTAGAGTTAATCTGTTAGAGTTAATCAATTAGAGTTAACCCAAATGAGATGCCATTTAGCACGACTGCCAGCGAAATTCGTAGGGCTGTAGATAGCCTACGGTGGTCAGATGTTTCCAGAGGGATCAGGCGTAACCATTGTGATCGCTGCGATCTAGAGTTCAGCGAATGGAATTAATCGAATATTAGTTATTCGAATAAGAATTTATCAAATAGAGTTAAGTAAAATCTGAAACTGACTAGAGATTAGTAAGTTGAATGGTTTTCTGAATATCGATCTGATGTTGGTTTCGGCCTTCGGGGTTGATACTTGGAGAATTGTTCTCTTACTAGTCTATAGTTAGAGACTGATAGTTGTGGAAGGATAGTGATATGTAAATAAGTTATGGAAATGTTTTTCAATGTTAATAACGTATGTTTTCTAAATATAGTAAATAAGGAAATATGAATATATATATATATGGTTGATGATTGGATCGATAATTCCATTTGGAAATAAGATCTTTGTATGTACACGGACATTTTTCATTCGATAGTTAAATCACCAACTATCAAAGTTTTGACCATTTTAACGTTGTTAATATGGAGAGACCAGTTGGATTATTATCCGGAGAGACCGGTTGGATTATTTTCCTAAGAACCACTCCATATTGGCATAAGCATTGCGAATCAAGTATGCTGAATATATTGAAGATGGAGTAAAGGGCTGTTGTATAAATCTTAGTTAACGACTACCTAAGATGGTTGTACTGAATAGTGCCTTCGGTTTGTCCAGTCCCAGGACAACTTGTATGGATGAATGTCTGACAGAGTATTCCTAACGAATCATATATGTTGATCTCTTCAAACGTATTACGTTTGGTGGCGGAGGAATTCGTTTCTCTTAGCTTCATACCTGTGATACCGTTAAGGAAATCGATAATGATTTGGCGGGTATGACGATGTGGTATTCCAAGTAAATGAAGATATGATATGAAAAAGATAAACGTAGCTTCTAGCCTCACATCCGGTAAATGACAAAAATCGGGCAGGCAGCATGGCTAAGTCGGTCACTGCGAAGTAGGGTGTATAATCAGCTATTTAGAGAATATTCATTTGCTTCTTTAATTTATCAATGTTGTCCCATATATATATATATATATATATATATATATATACGGGAAACGATTGCTGATCCCAACCGTTGGTGATATACATTCGATACACTCACGCGAAATGAGTGGTCGGTCATGCGTGGCTGAGTTGCAAGATGTTCTTGTTGAACTCCAGTGTATCGTTCCTAGAATACACTGATCGGAAGGTGGTTCCATACCTTGTCATAGTTGGAAATCCAATTATCCAATAAGCGCTTGCGGTTTATGATTATACATTATATATGTAGAGCGTGAGATGCAAGCGTTTCTACTAGATTGATATCTATTTGTACTTAGACATTATTATAATATCAGAAGGATATTGTTTATAAAGATGTTTGGATTTTCATAAGGAAAAAACCTGTTTCGTTTTCACGGCGTGGTCTTATAAGATATCCTTTATTAAACCAAGTGTTTGGAGTTTTACTCATACCAGTCCCATGACTGACCCGGAGTTTATTTTCTTTGTTTTCCCTAAACTCTTGGGTGGCTAAATTTGTATGGGCAGTCAAGTAGTCGGGATTTTACAGATATACTTGGAGAGCTTGGAGCAGGAGGCTTCAGGATTATATAGCTATTGTTTATTTCCGTTGTTGTTGTAAGTGTTGTACTCTGCAATGTTATTGTATACATATACTGTTTGTATTTCAAAAGTTATGTTATATTTTATTCGTTCTGTTGTGAGATTCGTGTCTACTTTGATGATGATATTCTTCTTCTTCTTCTATTCTATAAGTTTCTATCTTATCTATTCTCACCCTCAAACTTCTTTCTATTAGTTTCCTGGTTTCCATTGCAATTTGAATTGGACTTGTGTTATTTAGTCAACTCAAATTGGACCGGAATTTCGGGTCACTACATTTATGAAGTATTAAGAGAAGTAGGGGTAATTTAAGCAAAGTAGGGGTAGACCGACAAATATGAAAGATGATGAATCATTTGGATTGGGTGCTGCAAAAACCAACCCTTCACAGTAGTTAAAAAATAGGAGCAATTGTTGGAAGTAAGGGCTAATTAGAGAATTAGGGGTAGGATTAAAAAGAAGGGTTGGTTTGAAGTATTAAGAGAAGCAGGGGTAGTTTAAACACAGTAGGTGTTAATCGACAAATATGAAAGATGACGAATCATTAGGATTAGGCGTTGCAAAAACCAACCTTTCATAGTAGTTAAAAAATAGGGGTAATTGTTGAAAGTAAGGTCTATTTAGAGAATTAGGGGTAAGATTAAAAAGAAGGGTTGTTTTGAAGTATTAAGAGAAGTAGAAGAAGTTTAAGCATAGTAGGGGTAGATCGACAAATATGAAAGATAATGAATCATTGGGATTAGGCGCTACAAAAACCAACCCTTCATAATAGTTAAAAAAATAGGGGTAATTGTTGGAAGTAAGCGCTATTTAGCGAATTAAGGGTAGGGTTAAAAAGAAGGGTAGTTTTGAAGCATTAAGAGAATTAGGGATAGTTTAAGCAAAGTAAGGGTAGATCGAGAAATATAAAAAATGATGAATCATTTGGATTTGGTGCTTGAAAAACCAACCCTTCACAGTAGTTAAAAAATTGGGGTAATTGTCGAAGTAAGGGCAATTTAGAGAATTCGGGGTAGGATTAAAAAGAAGGGTATCTTTGAAGTATAAAGAGAATTAGGAGTAGTTTATGCAAAGTAGGGGTAGATCGAGAAATATGAAAGATGATGAATATTTGGATTGGGTGCACCAAAAACCAACCCTTCACAGTAGTTAAAAAATAGGGATAAGAAGGGTTGTTTCGAAATATTAAGAGAAGTAGGGGCAGTTTAAGCAAAGTAGGGGTAGAGAGAGAAATATGAAAGACGATGAACCATTTGGATTGGGTACTGCAAAAACCAACCCTGCACAGTAGTTAAAAATTAGGGGTAATTGTTAGAAGTAAGGGCTATTTAGAAAATTAGGGGTAGGATTAAAAAGAAAGGTTGTTTTGAAGTATTAAGAGAAGTAGGGGTAGTTTAAGCATAGTAGGGGTAGATCGACAAATATGAAGGAGGATGAATCATTCGGATTGGAGGCTGGGAAAACCAACCCTTCACAGTAGTTAAAAATAGGGGCAACTGTTGGAAGTAAGGGCTATTTAGAGAATTAGGGGTAGGATTAAAAAGAAGGGATGTTATGAAGTATTAATAGAAGTAGGGGTAGTTTAAGAAAAGTAGGGGTAGATCGTCAAATATGAAGGATGATGAATCATTTGGATTGGGTGTTGCAAAAACCA
Source organism: Allium sativum (assembly GCA_030737875.1). NCBI lineage: Eukaryota > Viridiplantae > Streptophyta > Magnoliopsida > Asparagales > Amaryllidaceae > Allium > Allium sativum. Next base: position 11,486,371 of record CM060912.1, read on the forward strand.
ACCCTTCACAGTAGTTCAAAAATAGGGGTAATTGTTGGAAGTAAGGGTTATTTAGATAATTAGGGGTAGGATTAGAAAGAAGGGTTGTTTTGACATATTAAGAGAAGTAGGGGTTGTTTAAGCATAGTAGGGGTAGATTGACAAATATGAAAGATGATGAATCAATTAGATTGGGTGCTGCAAAAACCAACCCTTTATAGAAGTAGTATGATAATTAGTTTACAAAGAATTGAATAATGCAAAAAAAAATGAATAAAGAAATGAATAAAGCAAAAAAAAAAGTAGGGGGTAGTTTAAGCATAGTAGGGTTAGTTCGAAAAATATGAAGGACGATGAATCGTTTGGATGGGGCGCTGTAGAAACCAACCCTTCACAGTAGTTAAAAAATAGGGGTAATTGTTGGAAGTATGGGCTATTTAGAGAATTAGGGGCATGATTAAAAAGAACGGCTATTTTGAAGTATTAAGAGAAGTAGGGGAAGTTTAAGCATAGTAGGGATAAATCGAAAAATATGAAAGATGATGAATCATTTGGATTGGGTGCTACAAAAACCAACCCTTCAAAGTAGTTAAAAAAGGGGCATCTATTGGAAGTAAGGGCTATTTAGAGAATTAGGTGTAGGGTTAAAAAGAAGGGTTATTTTTGAAGTATTAAAAGTAGTAGGTGTAGTTTAAGCATAGTAGGGGTAGATCGAAAAATATGAAAGATGATGAATCATTGGGATTGGGCGCTACAAAAACCAACCCTTCACAGTAGTTAAATAATTGGGGTAATTGTTGGAAGTAAGGGCTATTTAAAGATTTAGGGGTATGATTAAAAATAAGCGTTGTTTTGAAGTATTAAGAGAAGCAGGGGAAGTTTAAGCATAGTAGGGGTAGATCGACAAATATGAAAGATGATTAATCATTGGGATTAGGCGCTGCAAAAATCAACCCTTCATATTAGTAAAAAAATAAGGGTAATTGTTGGAAGTAAGGGCTATTTATAGAATTAGGGGCAGGATTAAAAAGAAGGGTTGTTTTGAAGTATTAAGAGAAGTTGGGGTAGTTTAAGCACAGTAAGGGTAGATCAAAAAATATGAAAGATGATAAATCATTGGGATTAGGCACTGCAAAAACCAACTCTTCACAGTAGTTAAAAAATAGGGGTAATTGTTGGAAGTAAGCGCTATTTAGAGAATTAAGGGTAGAATTAAAAAGAAGGGTAGTTTTGAAGGTTTAAGAGAAGTAGGGGTAGTTTAAGCAAAGTAGGGGTGGATCGAGAAATATGAAAGATGATGAATCATTTGGATTGGTTGCTTCAAAAACCTGCCCTTCACAGTAGTTAAAAAATAGGGGTAATTGTGGAAGTAAGGGATATTTGGAGAATTAGGGGTAGAATTAAAAAGAAGGGTAGTTTTGAAGTATGAAGAGAATTAAGGGTAGTTTATGCAAAATAAGGGTAGATCGAGAAATATGAAAGATGATGAATCCTTTGGATTGGGTGCCGCAAAAATCAACCCTTCACAATAGTTAAAAAATTGGGATAATTGTTGGAAGTAAGTGTTATTTAGAGAATTAAGTGTAATTAGAAGGGTTGTTTTGATGTATTAAGAGAAGTAGGGGCAATTTAAGCAAAGTAGGGGTAGATCCAAAAATATGAAAGATGATGAATCATTTGGATTGGGTGCGGCAAAAACCAACCCTTCACAGTAGTTAAAAAATGGGTAATTATTGGAAGTAAGGGCTATATAGAAAATTAGGGGTTGGATTAAAAAGAAGGGTTGTTTTGAAATATTAAGAGAATTAGGGTTAGTTAAAGCATAGTAGGGGGTTGATCGACAAATATGAAGGATGTTGAATCATTTGGATTAGATGATGGAAAAACCAACCCTTCACAGTAGTTAAAAATAAGGGTAACTGTTGGAAGTAAGGGCTATGTAGAGAATTTGGGGTAGGATTTAAAAAAGGGTTGTTTTGAAGTATTAAGAGAAGTAGCGGTACCTTAAGCAAAGTAGGGGTAGATCCCCAAATATGAAAGATGATGAATCATTTGGATTGGGTGCTGCAAAAACCAACCCTTCATAGTAGTTCAAAAATAAGGGTAATTGTTGGAAGTAAGGGCTATTTATAGAATTAGGGGTAGGATTAAAAAGAAGGGTTGTTTTAATGTATTAAGAGATGTAGGGGTAGTTTAAGCATAGTAGGGGTAGATCGACAAATATGGAAGATAATGAATCGTTTAGATTAGGTGCTGCAAGAACCCACCCTTCATAGAAGTTGAATGATAATTGGTTTACAAAGAATGAATAATGCAAACATAATGAATAAAGAAATGAATGACGCAAAACAATAATAAAAGTAGGTGGGTAGTTTAAGCATAGTAGGGTTAGTTCGAAAAATATGAAGGATGATGAATCGTTTGGATTGGGTGCTGCATAAACCAACCCTTCACAGTAGTTAAAAAACAGGGGTAATTGTTGGAAGTAAAGGCTATTTGGAGAATTAAGGGTATGATTAAAAAGAAGGTTGTTTGAAGTATTAACGGTAGTAGGGGAATTTTAAGCATAGTAGGGGTAGATCGACAAATATGAAAGATGATGAACCAATTGGATTGGGTGCTGCAAAAACCAAGCCTTCACAGTAGTTAAAAAATAGGGGAAGTTGTTGGAAGTATGGGTTATTTAGAGAATGAGGGGTTGGATTAAAAAGAAGGGTTGTTTTTAAGTATTAAGAGAAATAGGGGTAGTTTAAGCATAGTAGGGTAGATCGACAAATATGAAAGATGATGAATCGTTTGGATTGGGTGATGGATATACCAACCCTTCATAGTAGTTTAAAAATTGGTATAATTGTTGGAAGTAAGGGCTATTTAGAGAATTAGGGGTAGGATTAGAAAGAAGGGTTGTTTTGAAGTATTAAGAGAAGTAGGGGTATATTTTAAGCATAATAGGGGTAGACCGGCAAATATGAAGGATGATGAATCATTTGGATTGGGAGCTGCAAAAAATAGAACTTTTAAAGTAGTTAAAATTTAGGGGAAATTGTTGGAAGTAAGGGCTATTGAGAGAATTAGGGAGAGTTTTGAAAATAAGGGCTGTCATGAAGTATTATGAGAAGTAAGGGTAGTTTAAGCAAAGTAGGGGTAGATCGACAAACATGAAAGAAGATGAATCATTTAGATTGGGTGCTGCAAAAACCAACCCTTCACAGTAGTTAAAAAATAGGGGCGGTTTCTGGAAGTAAGGGCTAATTAGAGAATTAGGGGTAAGATTAAAAAGAAGGGTTGTTTTGAAGTATTAAGAGAAGTAGGTGTAGTTTAAGCATAGTAGGGGTAGATCGACAAATATGAAAGATGATGAATCATTGGGATTGGGCGCTGCAAAAACCAACCCTTCAATGTAGTTAAAAAATTGGGGTAATTTTTGGAAGTAAGGACTATTTAAAGAATTAGGGGTACGATTAAAAAGAAGGCTTGTTTTGAAGTATTAAGCGAAGTAGGGGAAGTTTAAGCATAGTAGGGGTAGATCGACAAATATGAAAGATGATGAATCATTGGGAATGGGCACTGCAAAAACCAACCATTCACATTAGATAAAAAATACGAGTAATTGTTGGAAGTAAGGGCTATTTAGTGAATTAGGGGTAGGATTAAAAAGAAGGGTTGTTATGAAGTACTAAGAGAAGTAGGGGTAGTTTAAGCATAGTAAGGGTAGATCGAAAAATATGAAAGATAATGAATCATTGGGGTTAGGTGCTGCAAAAACCAACCCTTCATAGTAGTTAAAAAACAGGGGTAATTGTTGGAAGTGAGTGCTATTTAGAGAATTAAGGGTAGGATTAAAAAGAAGGGTAGTTTTGAAGTATTTAGAGAAGTAGGGGTAGTTTAAGCTAAGCAGGGGTAGATCGATAAATATGAAAGATGATGAATCATTTGGATTGGGTGCTTCGAATACCAACCCTTCACAGTTGTTAAAAAATAGGGGTAATTGTGAAAGTAAGGGATATTTAGAGAATTAGCGGTAGGATTAAAAAGAAGGGTAGTTTTGAAGTATGAAGAGAATTAGGGGTAGTTTATGCAAAGTAAGGGTAGATCGAGAAATATGAAAGATGACGAATCATTTGGATTGGGTGCTGCAAAAATCAACCCTTCACAGTAGTTAAAAAATTGGGATAATCGTTGGAAGTAAGGGTTATTTAGAGAATTAAGGGTAAAAAGAAGGGTTGTTTTGTAGTACTAAGAGAAGTAGGGGTAGTTTAAGCAAAGTAGGGGTAGATCCAGAAATATGAAAGATGATGAATCATTTGGATTGGATGTGGCAAAAACCAACCCTTCACAGTAGTTAAAAAATAGGGGTAATTGTTGGAAGTAAGGGCTATTTAGAAAATTAGGGGTAGGCTTAAAAAGAAGGGTTGTTTTGATGTATTAAGAGAATTAGGGGTAGTTTAAGCATAGTAGGGGTTGATTGACAAATATGAAGGATGATGAATCATTTGGATTAGAGGATGGAAAAACCAACCCTTCATAGTAGTTAAAAACAGGGGTAACTGTTGGAAGTAAGGGCTAATTAGAGAATTAGGGGTTGTATTAAAAAAAGGTTGTTTTGAAGTATTAAGAGAAGTAGGGGTATTTTAAGCAAAGTAGGGGTAGATCCCCAAATATGAAAGATGATGAATCATTTGGATTGGGTGCTGCGAAAACCAACCCTTCACAGCAGTTCAGAAATAAGGGTAATTGTTGGAAGTAAGGGCTATTTAGAGAACTAGGGGTAGGATTAGTAAGAAGGGTTGTTTTGAAGTATTAAGAGAAGTAGGGGTAGTTTAAGCATAGTATTGGTAGATCGACAAATATGAAAGATGATGAATCGTTTGGATTAGTTGCCACAAAAACCAACCCTTCATAGAAGTAGAATGATAATTGGTTTACAAAGAAATGAATAATGCAAAAATAATGAATAAATAAATGAATAACGGAAAACAATAATAAAAGTAGGGGGTAGTTTAAGCATAGTAGGGTTAGTTCGAAAAATATGAAGGATGATGAATCGTTTGGATTGGGTTCTGCAGAAACCAACCCTTCACAGTTGTTAAAAAACAGGTGTTATTGTTGGAAGTAAGGGCTATTTGGAGAATTAGGGGTATGATTAAAAAGAAGGTTGTTTTGAAGTATTAAGAGAAGTAGGGGTAGTTTAAGCACAGTAGGGGTAGATCGACAAATATGAAAGATGATGAATCGTTTGGATTGGGTGATGGAAATACCAACCATTCACAGTAGTTAAAAAATTCGTGTAATTGTTGAAAGTTAGATCTGTTTAGAGAATTAGGGGTAGGATTAAAAAGAAGGGTTGGTTTGAAGTATTAAGAGAAGTAGGGGTATTTTAAGCATAGTAGTGGTAGATCGGCAAATATGAAGGATGATGAATCCTTTGGATTGGGAGCTGCAAAAACCAACCCTTTAAAGTAGTTAAAATTTAGGGGGACTTATTGGAAGTAAGGGCTATTGAGAGAATTAGGGGGAGAATTAAAAATAAGGGCTGTCATGAAGTATTAAGAGAAGTAGGGGTAGTTTAAGCAAAGTAGGGGTAGATCGACAAATATGGAAGATGATGAATCATTTGGATTGGGTGCTACAAAAACCAACCCTTCATAGTAGTTAAAAAATAGGGGCAATTATTGGAAGTAAGGGCTAATTAGAGAATTAGGGGTAGGATTAAAAAGAAGGGTTCTTTTGAAGTATTAAGAGAAGTAGGTGTAGTTTAAGCATAGTAGGGGTAGATCGACATATATGAAAAATGATGAATCATTGGGATTGGGCGCTGCAAAAACAACCCCTTCAATGTAGTTAAAAAATTGGGGTAATTGTTGGAAGTAAGGGCTATTTAAAGAATTAGGGGTATGATTAAAACGAGGCCTTGTTTTGAAGTATTAAGCGAAGTAGGGGAAGTTCAAGCATAGTAGGGGTAGATCGACAAATATGAAAGATGATGAATCATTGGGATTGTGCACTGCAAAAACCAACCCTTCACATTAGTTAAAAAATACGTGTAATTGTTGGAAGTAAGGTCTATTTAGAGAATTAGGCATAGGATTAAAAAGCAGGGTTGTTTTGAAGTATTAAGAGAAGTAGGGGTAGTTTAAGCATAGTAGGTGTAGTTCGACAAATTTGAAAGATGATGAATCATTTGGATTGGGTGCTGCAAAAACCAACCCTTCACAGTTGTTAATAAATAGGGGTAATTGTTGGAAGTAATGGCTATTTAGAGAATTAGGGGTACGATTAAAAAAAGGGTTGTTTTGAAGTATTAAGAGAAGTAGGGGTAGTTTAAGTATAGTAGGGGTAGATCGACAAATATGAAGGATGATGAATCATTTGGATTGGGGGCTGGAAAAACCAACCCTTCACAGTAGTAAAAAATAGGGGTAATTGTTGGAAGTAAGGGATATTTAGAGAGTTAGGGGTAAGATTAAAAAGAAGGGTTGTTTTGAATTATTAAGAGATGTAGGGGTAGATCGACAAATTTGAAAGATGATGAAATATTTGGATTGGGTGCTGCAAAAACCAACCCTTTACAATAGTTAAAAAATAGGGGAAATTGTTGGAAGTAAGGGCTATTTAGAGAATTAGGGGTAGGATTAAAAAGTAGGGTTGTTTTAAGTATTAAGAGAAGTACGGGTAGTTTGAGCATAGTAGGGGCAGATCAACAAATATAAAAGGTGATGAATTGTTTGGATTGGGTGCTGCAAAAACCAACCCTTCTTAGAAGTAGAACGATAATTGGTTTACAAAGAAATGAATAATGCAAAAAAAAATGAATAAACAAATGAATAAAGGAAAACAATAATAAAAGTAGGGGTAGTTTAAGCATAGTAGGTGTAGCTCGACAAATATGAAGGATGATGAGTAGTTTGGACTGGGTGCTGCAAAAACCAATCCTTCACAGTAGTTAAAAAATAAGGGTAATTGTTGGGAGTAAGGGCTATTTGGATAATTAGTGTAGGATTAAAAACAAGGGTTGTTTTGAAGTATTAAGAGAAGTAGGGGTAGTGTAAGCATAATAGGGTTAGATCGAGAAATACGAAAGATGATGAATCATTTGGATTGGGTGCTGCAAAAACCAACCCTTCACAATAGTTAAAAAAATAGGGGTAATTGTTGAGAGTAAGGGCTATTTAGAGAATTAGGGGTAGGATTAAAAAGAAGGGTTGTTTTGAAGTATTAAGAGAAGTAGGGGTAGTTTAAGCATAGTAGGGGTAGATCGACAAATATGAAAGATGATGAATCATTGGGATTGGGTGCTGCAAGAACCAACCCTTCATAGTAGTTAAAAAATAGGGTTAATTGTTTGAAGTAAGGGTGATATAGAGAATTAGGGGTAGGGTTAAAAAGAAGGGTTGTTTTGAAGTATTAAGAGTAGTAGGTGTAGTTTAAGCATAGTAGGGGTAGATCGATAAATATGAAAGATGATGAATAATTGGGATTGGACGCTGCAAAAAACTACCCTTCACAGTAGTTAAAAAATTAGGGTAATTGTAAGGGCTATTTAGAGAATTAGGGGTGTGATTAAAAAGATGGGATGTTTTTAAGTATTAAGAGAAATAGGGGAAGTTTAAGCATAGTAGGTGTAGATCGACAAATATGAAAGATAATGAATCACTGGGGTTGGGCGCTGCAAAAACCAACCCTTCACATTAGTTAAAAAATAGGGGTAATTATTTGAAGTAAGGGATATTTAGAGAATTAGAGGTATGATTAAAAAGAAGAGTTGTTTTGAAGCATTAAGAGAAGTGAGGTAGTTTAAGCATAGTAGGGGTAGATCGACAAATATGAAGGATGATGAATTATTTTGATTAGAGGAAGGAAAAACCAACCCCAACCCTTCACAGCAGTAAAAAAATAGGGGTAATTGTTGTAAGAAAGAGATATTTAGATAATTAGGGGTAGGATTAAAAAGAAGGGTTGTTTTGAAGTATTAAGAGAAGTAGGGATAGTTTAAGCAAAGTAGGGGTAGATCAACAAATACGAAAGATGATGAACCATTGGGATTGGGTGTTGCACAAACTAACCCTTCACAGTAGTTAAAAAATAGGGGTAATTGTTGGAAGTAAGGACTATTTAGAGAATTAGGGGTAGGACTAAAAAGAAGGGTTGTTTTGAAGTATTAAGAGAAGTAGAGGTAGTTTAAGCAAAGTAGGGGTAGATCAACAAATATGAAAGATGATGAATCGTTTGGATTGGGTGCTGCAAAAACCAGCCCTTCCTAGAAGTAGAATGATAATTAGTTTACAAAGAAATGAATATTGCAAAAAAAAAATGAATAAATAAATCAATAAAGGAAGACAATAATAAAAATAGGGGGTAGTTTAAGCATAGTAGGGATACATCGACAAATATGAAAGATGATGAATCATTTGGATAGGATGCTGCAAAAACCAACCCTTCACAGTAGTTAAAAAATAGGGGTAGTTGTTGGAAGTAAGGGTTATTTAGAGAATTAGGGGTAGGGCTAAAAAGAAGGGTTATTTTGAAGTATTAAGAGAAGTAGTGGTAGTTTAAGCATAGTAGGGGTCGATCGACAAATATAAAAGATAATGAATCGTTTGGATTGGGTGATGCAAAAACCAACCCTTCACAGTAGTTAAAAAAATTGGGGTGATTGTTGGGAGTAAGGTTTGTTTAGAGAATTAGTGGTATGATTAAAAAGAAGTGTTGTTTTGAAGCATTAAGAGAAGTAGGGGAAATTTAAGCATAGTAGGGGAAGATCGACAAATATGAAAGATGATTAATCATTGGGATTGGGCACTACAAAAATCAACCCTTCACAGTAGTTAAACAATTGGGGTAATTGTTGAAAGTAAGGGTTATTAGAGAAACAGGAGTAGGATTAAAAAGAAGGGTAGTTTTGAAGTATTAAGAGAAGTAAGGGTAGTTTAAGCAAAGTAAGGGTAGATCGAGAAATATTAAAGATGATGAATCATTTGGATTGGGTGCGGCCAAAACCAACCCTTCACAATAATTAATAAATAGGGGTAATTGTTTGAGGTAAGGGCTATTTAGAGAATTAGGGGTAGGATTAAATAGAAGGGTTGGGTTGGGTGCTGCAAAAACAAACCCCTCATAGTAGTAGAATGATAATTGGTTTACATAGAAAGAAACGAATAATGCAAAAAAATGAATAAAGCAATGAATAGAGGAAAGCAATAATAAATGTAAGGGGGTAGTTTAAGCATAATAGGGGTAGATCGACAAACATGAAAGATGATGGATCATTTGTATTGGGTGCTACAAAAACCAACCCTTCACAGCAGTTAAAAAACAGGAGTAATTGTTCGAAGTAAGAGCTATTTAGAGAATTTGGGGTAGGATTAAAACGAAAAGCAGTTTTGAAGTATTAAGAGAAGTAGGGGTAGTTTAAGCATAGTAGGAGTAGATCGAAAAACATGAAGGATGATGAATCATTTGGACTGGTTGCTGCAAAAAACCAACCCTTCACAGTAGTTAAAAAATAGGGGTAATTGTTGGAAGTAAGGGCTACTTAGAGAATTATGGGTAGGATATAAAAGAAGGCCTGTCTTGAAGTATCAGTAGTAGTAGGGGTAGTTTAAGCATAGTAGGGGTAGATCGACAAATACGAAAGAAGACGAATCATTTGGATTGGGTGCTACAAAAACCAACCTTTCGCAGTAGTTAAAAAATAGGGGTAATTGTTCGAAGTAAGGAGTATTTAGAGAATTAGGGGTAGAATTAAAAAGAAGGGCTATTTTGAAGTATTGAAAGAAGTAGGGGTAGTTTAGGCATAGTAGGGGTAGATCGACAAATATGAAAGATGACGAATCATTTGGATTGGGTGCTGCAAAAACCAACCGTTCACTATAGTTAAAAAATAGGGGTAATTGTTGGAAGTCAGGGAGATTTAGAGAAGTGAAAATTAGGCACACATCCCTAAAATTAAAGTTAATTAACGTGTAATCCTCCCGCTCTAAATTATACTTTTCGCATCCCTGTTTTTTTTTTCCGGGTATTATTCTTCCACGAATACCCTTGCTCAAATTAACGCATTTATCTTTTCATGGCGGCTTTAGGGTCTTCTTCATGGATTTGATTTGTACAGCTATTATTTAGAGAGATTTTCATTGATTTAATTCGGCTTTCGTCAGTGTTTATTTTTTTTGAGATTCAATATTCGATCTAATTGGGTTTGGCTGGAGATTCAATATTTTCGTCGATTCAATAATCGATTGAGAGATATAATGAATGTTTCATCTTCAAGGTAATCTGCATTTCTTTTTTTTCATACGTGGGTTATTGTTATTTCGATTTGTTTTAATGTATTTATTATTATTTATAAGGCTTCTTTTGTGAGATTAAATTTCAATACATTTGTGCAACTTTTTTGAATGCATGCATAAAAGTATGCTTATATTTTTATTATGTATTTTGGATAAAAAATGTATGCAATTATCCTGAATATGTGCATGCAAGTATGCAACTATTTTGTATACGTGCATATAAATATGCAACTTTTCTTAAATAGTGGATAAAAATGTATGCTTCTATTCTGAATATGCGCATACAAACATGCAACTATTCCCTATTTGTTCATATAGATATGCAACTATTCTGAATATATGTAATACAACTTTTATTAACTGTTGCATAAAAGTATGCTGATATTCTGGATATATGTGTACATGTATGCATGTAATTATAATACGCTGCAAATGTGTGTGTAGTTTTATTTGATTAAGGCTGATAAGTTTTATTAATAATTCTCTTCTTTGTATAACAGTGTTCCTGCTAATGTTGGTGTATTGGTCTTGTTGATGTTTGGAAATGATAGCTTTTCTATACGTCTTTATTTTGATAGTACTGTTGATATTGTGAGAGATGCTATTTGTGGTAAATGGACTGATTTAAGTCCATTGTCATTTGAATTGTACCACATTAGAGATGACTTGAGAAGGAATATTGAAACTAATTCTGATCTTCAATCTGTTCTGTTGTTGGCTGCACATAATCGTGAGGATTATTTGGTTATTTTTGTTGAGATCAATCGTAGTAGTTCTTTAGTTAACAATGCAATGTCAGATGATGTTTCTTGTGGGAGTGATTCTTCTTTTGCTAGTACATGTGATTCGAACAATCAATAGAGAAATCTGAAATAAAGAATACAAAAATATACCTTCGCTCGCACCATTGTTGATAAAAACAACAATGATTTTCCAGATTTTAGAAGATTGAGATTAAACGAAGATGGCGATTAGGGTTTGATTTTTCGTTGGTCGACTGATTTAGAACAATGATTTGATGTAAGTAGTCACGAAATTTAGAGCGGTTAGGTTTATGAGGAGCCAGAAGTGTAAAAATGGAAATAATAGAGCCGCATTCAAATATAGGGACCTAATTTTTATTATTACAGCGGCTGGACTTTTTTTTGATTTTGAAACTTTATAGGGATGTTAGCCTAACGAACCCTTTAGAGAATTCGAGGTAGGTTTAGAAAGAAGGGCTTTTTTGAAGTATTAAGAGAAGTTGTGGTAGTTTAAGCATAGCAAGGGTAGATCGACAAATATGAAAGATGATGAATCATTTGGATCGGGTGCTGCAAAATCTAACCATTCACAGTAGTTAAAAAATAGGGGTAATTGTTGGAAGTAAGGGCTATTTAGAGAATTAGGGGGTGGATTAAAAATAAGGGTTGTTTTGAAGTATCAAGATAAGTAGGGTTAGTTTAAGCATAGTATGGGTAGATCGCCAAATAGGAAAGATGATGAATCGTTTGGATTGGGTGCTGCAAAAACCAACCCTTCATAGAAGTAGAATGATAATTGGTTTACAAAGAAATGAATAATGCAAAAAAAATTGAATAAATAATTGAATAAAGGAAAGCAATAATAAAAGTAGTGGGTAGTTTAAGCATAGTAGGGGCAGATCGACAAATCTGAAAGATGATGAATCGTTTGGAATGAGTGTTGTAAAAACCAACCCTTCACAGTAGTTTAAAAATTGGGGTAATTGTTGGAAGTAAGGGATATTTAGAGAATTAGGGGTATGATTAAAAAGAACGGCTGTTTTGAAGTATTAAGAGAAGTAAGGAAAGTTTAAGCTTAGTAGGGGTAGATCGGCAAATATGAAAGATGATGAATCATTAGGATTGGGCGCTGCAAAAACCAACCCTTCATAGTAGTTAAAAAATAGGGGTAATAATTGGAAGTAAGGGAAATTTAGAGAATTAGGGGTATGATTAAAAAGAAGAGTTGATTTGAAGTATTAAGAGAAGTAGGGGAAGTTTAAGCATAGTAGGAGTAGATCAACAAATATGAAAGATGATGAATCATTGGTATTAGGCACTGCAAAAACCAACCCTTCACAGTAGTTAAAAAATTGGGGTAATTGTTGGAAGTTAGCACTATTTAGAGAATTAAGGGTAGGATTAAAAGGAAGGGTAGTTTTGAAGTGTTAATAGAAGTAGGGGTAATTTAAGCAAAGTAGGGGTAGATCGGGAAATATGAAAGATGATGAATCATTTGGATTGGGTGCTTCAAAACCCAACCCTTCACAGTAGTTAAAAAATAGGGGTAATTATGGAAGTAAGGGCTATTTAGTGAATTAGGTGTAGGATTAAAAAGAAGGGTAGTTTTGAAATATGAAGAGAATTAGGGGTAGTTTGTGCAGAATAGGGGTAGATCGAAAAATATGAAAGATGATGAATCATTTGGATTGGTTGCTGCAAAAACCAACCCTTCACAGTAGTTAAAAAATAGGGATAATTGTTGGAAGTTAGGGTTATTTATAGAATTAAGGGTAGGATTAAAAAGAAGGGTTGTTTTGAAGTATTAAGAGAAGTAGGGGTAGTTTAATCAAAGTATGGGTAGATCGAGAAATATGAAAGATGATGAATCATTTGGATTGAAAGGAGAAAAAACCAACCCTTCACAGTAGTTAAAAAATAAGGGTAATTGTTGGAAGTAAGGGCTATATAGAAAATTTGGTGTAGGATTAAAAAGAAGGTTTATTTTGAAGTATTAAGAGAAGTAGGTGTAGTTTAAGCATAGTAGGGGTAGACCGATAAATATGAAGGATGGTGAATCATTTGGATTGGAGGCTGGAAAAACCAACCCTTCATATTAGTTAAAAATAGGGGTAACTGTTGGAAGTATGGGATATTTAGAGAATTAGGGGTAGAATTAAAAAGAAGGGTTGTTTTGAAGTATTAAGAGAAGTAGGGGTAGTTTAAGCAAATTAGGGGTAGATCCACAAATATGAAAGATGATGAATCATTAGGATTAGGTGCTGCAAAAACCAACCCTTCATAGTAGTTCAAAAATAGGGATAATTGTTGGAAGTAAGGGCTATTTAGAGATTAGGGTTAGGATTAAAAAGAAGGGTTGTTTTGAAGTATTAAGAGAAGTAGGGGTAGTTTAAGCATAGTAGGGGTAGATCGACAAATATGAAACATGATGAATCATTTGGATTGGGTGCTGCAAAAACCGACCCTTCATTGAAGTAGAATAATAATTGGTTTAAAAATAAATGAATAATGCAAAAAAATGAATAAAGAAATGAATAAAGCAAAACAATAATAAAAGTAGGGGGTAGTTTAAGCATAGTAGGGTTAGTTCAAAAAATATGAAGGATGATGAATCCTTTGGATTAGGTGCTGCATAAACCAACCCTTCACAGTAGTGAAAAAATAGGGGTAATTGTTGGAAGCAAGGGCTATTTAGATAATTAGGATTAGAATTAAAAAGAAGGGTTGAATTGAAGTATTAAGAGAAGTAGGGGAAGTTTAAGCATAGGAGGGGTAGATCGACAAATATGAAACAAGATGAACCATTTGGTTTGGGTGCTACAAAAACAAACACTTCACAGTAGTAAAAAAATAGGGGTAGTTGCTGGAATTTAGGGCTATTTAGGGAATTAGGGGTAGGATTAAAAAGAAGGGTTGTTTTGAAGTATTAAAAGAAGTAGGGGTAGTTTAACCATAGTAAGGGTAGATCGACAAATGTGAAAGATGATGAATCGTTTAGATTGGGTGATGCAAAAACCAACCCTTCACAGTAGTTAAAAAATTGAGGTAATTTTTGGAAGTAAGGGTTATTTATAGCATTAGGAGCATGATTAAAAAGAAGGGTTTCTTTGAAGTATTAAGAGAAGTAGGGGAAGTTTAAGCATAGTAGGGGTAGATCGACAAAAATGAAAGTTGATGAATCATTGGGATTGGGCGCCGCAAAAACCAAACCTTAACAGTAGGTAAAAAATAGGGTTAATTGTTGGAAGTAAGGGCTATTTAGAGAATTAGTGATAGGAATAATAAGAAGGGTAGTTTTGAAGTATTAAGAGAAGTAAGGATTGTTTAAGCAAAGTAGGGGTAGATCGAGAAATATGAAAGATGATGAATCGTTTGGATTGGGAGCTACAAAAACCAAACCTTCGGCATAGTTGAAAAATAGGGGTAATTGTTGGAAGTAAGGGCTATTTAGAGAATTAGGGGTAGGATTAAAAAGAAGGGTTGTTTTTAAGTGTTAAGAGAAGTAGGGGTAGTTTAAGCATAGTAGGGGTAGATCGACAAATATGAAAGATAATGAATCTTTGGGATTGTGCGCTGCAAAAACCTACACTTTAAAGTAGTTAAAATTTAGGGTTATTGTTGGAAGTAAGGGCTATTGAGAGAATTAAGGGGTGGGTTAAAAAGAAGGGTTGTTATGAAGTATTAAGAAAAGTAGGGGTAGTTTAAGCAAAGTAAGGGTAGATCGACAAATATGAAAGATGATGAATCATTTGGATTGGGTGCTGCAAAAACCAACCCTTCACAGTTGTTAAAAAATAGTGGTAATTGTTGTAAGTAAGGGCTAATTAGAGAATTATGGGTAGGATTATAAAGAAGGGTTGTTTTGAAGTATTACGAGAAGTAGGTGTAGTTTAAGCATAGTAGGGGTCGATCGACAAATATGAAAGTTGATGAATCATTGGGATAGGGCGCTGCAAAAACCAACCCCACACAGTAGTTAAAAAATTGGGGTAATTGTTGGAAGTTAGGGCTATTTAAAGAATTAGGGGTATGATAAAAAAGAAGGGTTGTTTTGACGTATTAGTAGGAGTATGGGATGTTTAAGCATAGTTGGAGTAGATCGACAAATATGAAAGATGATGAATCACTGGGATTGGGCGTTGCAAAAACCAATCCGTCAATTAGTTAAAAAATACAGGTAATTGTAGGAAGTTAGGGCTATCTAGAGAAATAGAGGTAGGATTAAAAAGAAGGGTTGTTTTTAAGTATTAAGAGAAGTAGGTGTAGTTTAAGCGTAGTAGGGGTAGTTCGATAAATTTGAAAGATGATGAATCATTTGGATTGAGTGCTTCAAAAACCAACCCTTCACAGTTGTTAATAAATAGGGGTAATTGTTGGAAGTAAGGGCTATTTAGAGAATTAGAGGTAGGACTAAAAAGACGGGTTTTTTTGAAGTATTAAGAGAAGTAGGGGTTATTTAAGTATAGTAGGGATAGATCGACAAATATGAAGGATGATAAATCATTTGGATTGGGGGCTGGAAAAACCAACCCTTCACAGTAGTAAAAAATAGGGGTAACTGTTGGAGTTAAGGGATATTTAGATAGTTAGGGGTAAGATTAAAAAGAAGGGTTGTTCTGAAGTATTAAGAGAAGTAGGGGTAGATCGACAAATTTGAACGATGATGAATCATTTGGATTGGGTGCTGCAAAAACCAACACTTTACAGTAGTTAAAAAATAGGGGTAATTGCTGCAAGTAAGGGATATTTAGAGAATTACGGGTAGGATTAACAAGAAGGGTTGTTTTGAAGTATTAAGAGAAGTAGGGGTTATTTGAGCATAGTAGGGGTATATCAACAAATATAAAAGATGATGAATCCTTTGGATTGGGTGTTGCAAAAATCAAACCTTCTTAGAAGGAGAATGATAATTGGTTTTTAAAGAAATGAATAATTCAAAGAAAATGAATAAAGGAATGAATAAGCGAAAACAATAATAAAAGTAAGGGGTAGTTTAAGCATAGTAGGGGTAACTCGGCAAATATGAAGGATGATGATTATTTTGGATCGGGTGCTGCAAAAACCAACCCGTCACAGTTATTAAAAAAAGGGGTAATTGTTGGAAGTAAGGGCTATTTAGATAACTAGGGGTAGGATTAAAAAGAAGGGTTGTTTTGAAGTATTACGAGAATTCGTGGTAGTGTAAGCATAGTAGGGGTCGATCGAGAAATACGAAAGATGATGAATCATTTGGATTGGGTGCTGCAAAAAACAACCCTTCATAGTAGTTAAAAAATAGGGGTAATTGTTGGAAGTAAGGGCTATTTAGAGAATTAGGGGTAGGATTAAAAAGAAGGGTTGTTTTGACGTATTAAGAGAAGTAGGGTAGTTTAAGCATAGTAGGGGGAGATCGACAAATATGAAAGATGATGAATCATTGGGATTGGGTGCCGCAAGAACTAATACTTCATAGTAGTTAAAAAGTTGGGGTAATTGTTGTTAGTAAGGGCTATTTAGAGATTTAGGGGGAGGATTAAAAAGAAGGGTTGTTTTGAAGTATTAAGAGAAACAGGGGTAGTTTAAGCAAAGTAGGGGTAGATCGACAAATATGAAAGATGATGAATCATTTCGATTGGTGTAATAACCCGGAAAATCTGGGCCAGTTTAAAATTTTTATTTTGGCAATTTTAGCGAATTTTGATTATTTAAAATGAATTATTTTAAATAATATCGACGAGAAATTTATTTTGAATATATTTAGAACGTATATATTATATACGTCGTCGTTAGAATATAAATATTTATATATAGTTATAAATAGAATTGAAAATGGCGCGGTAGTTCGATAATTCGATTTCAAATTTCATTTGAATGTACCGGGTGCAAAACAATCCGGATTTTAGTGAAACAAAAAATAATGGAATCTAATAGTGAATATCTTTCCAACGAATCCGAAAAATCAAAAGTTCTTAGCGGGAATCAAAGGATATGTCCAGTTGAAAATTCTGAATAGTCGCTATGGAATTCAGGCCCTTAAAAATGGACATTTTGCAAACGACCTCGGATTTCGACGAAACCACTTTTGTTGGGTCCAGGATGTAAAGTTATTGCTAGGTTTCAAATTTCGTAATTTTTAGATTCAATATGTGAGCGTGGCAAAGGAAAACGCATTTGACCAGTTTCAGTTGATTTTAATCGACTGGAAATTGGCCATTTTTCCAACGGTCTCAGAATTCGACGAAACTAGTTTTGTTAGGATCGTATCGTCAATACGAAGCTAGAAAATATTTTTCTAGAATTTTTAAAGTTCGTATGTGACCCCGGTAAATTGAAATGCGCGTTGAAATTCAATATATAGAGTTATATGTAGATTTTGACGGAAACTGATTCAAACGATCGAATCAGCTGACGATACATATCCCATTGTGTTCGGAATGGGGGTAAAACGTTAGGGACGACAGGCGGTGGACCTCGTTTCGAGGTCGTATGTAAAAGCACCTTTTTAAAAATTAAATAATTAAAAATAAAAAATAAAAATTTTCTCCCTCCTCCCTTTATCTCTCTGCCCCCCCCCCCCCCCCCCCCCCCCCGTTTGTTTTATCAGATCTGAAAATCGAAAAAAAGAAAGAAAAAAAACAAAACAAAAATGCGATCGAGCTCAGCCCTAACCCGACGCGCCACCGCTCCTGACATCGTCGCCGACCTCCCCTGACACGCGCCTCCACCTCCTCTTCCCCCCCCCCCCCTCGCGCCCGTCTCCTCCTCTTCTCCCTTCACCGAATCGACATTCGAGCCTCCCCAATCCCACCAAATCGACACCACCGCAACCCAGTCAGACCCCCCCACCTCCGTTCAGACCCGTGCCCGAAACCCTAGCCCCCAAGCCGCTGTCGCCTCGCGGCTGCCCACCGCCGACCTCCGATGCTCGCTTCCCTCTCTCTATCCTCTGTAGACCACTGACTGTAAGTTTTGTTTGGTTTTATTTATTTATTTTCTTTTATCTGTGAATTTTATTAATGTTTAAAAACTGAATTTTATTAATGTTTAAAAACTGAATTTTATTAATGTTTAAAAAACTGAATTTTATTAATGGATAAAAACTGATTTTATTTGTTTAAAAGGTTTTGATTTTTATTTATTAAAAGATATGATATTTAGATAAGGCGAAATAAATTTTTATATAAGTAGGAATATTAAAAATGTCATCTTTATATGTGCAGAAGTGAAAAGATGTGATTTTTAAAAGTGAAAAGACGAGATTTTTAAAAGTGAAAAGACGAGATTTTTAAAAGTGAAAAGACGAGATTTTTAAAAGTGAAAAGACGATATTTTGAAAATAGAAAAGATTAGATTTTAAAAATAATAAAAATAGGATTTTTATATATTGAACTTCGAAATAAAAATAGAATTTTTATATATTGAACTTCGAAATAAAAATATGATTTTTATATATTGAATAGCGAAGTAAAAATTCGATTTTTACATATGTAGAGAATACGGGCGAAAGCGACAAAAAGGCGAGTTGGCGAAGATTTCCTGCATTAGAAGTGCCGTGGAGCTAGGATAGCTATATGTGAGAATTTCTCACCATTCAATTTATTTTTCTAGTTATATATATATATACTAGGATGCATACGGTGCTTATTAGAAGCACCCGACACCCGTCCACAGACCATGGACTTGTTTGATTGGTTGTGTAGTTGGTTAGATTATTTGATTTGGATTTGATTGTTTTGGTGAAATTGAAATTGATATGATTGATGTGTGAATGGCGTGGGCCTTCACTAGACCGGGGATAAGGCTAGGCCTCGTCCCGTTTCTAGTATCGTGCCGTTATGCCGCCGAAATTTTCTAAAATGTGTTAGAAAAATAAAAATATCATTTTATTTAAAGAATGAACTTAATAGAAATTCATATGTTGGAATAAAATGTTTTATCGTTAAAAATATAATTTTTAACGTGAATGTGAATAAATAAATATTCATTTACAAACCAGACGGTTTGTTTATGTACACCTATTTGAAGGACATTGATTGGGACGATAAATTTTACACATCGCCCAACTGCACGAATAAAATATTTGTTTGATTGTTTGAAACCCCACACGGGTGTTGGGATGAAACTTGAAGTTCACTCATCCTGATTGATTAAATATGTCGATCGATCGATTGACAAGCTGCTATAAGCGTTAAATGTCTATATTTGATGCTTATACAGTGTAGTGCACTTTGGTTGATGGTTGATTATTTTTCAATGCTATTATATACATGTGTTGTATGAAAATCCATATAATTAACATTATATGGTGATTGATTGGGCCTCATTCCAATTTAGAAAATAAAGAATATTATAAAATAACGGTTCATGTGTTGACAGTACTCATCCATTGAGATTGGTCATGTGTTGAACGAAATATTTTGATAATAAAATTTACATCTTTATCAATATAAAATAACGGTTCATGTGTTGACAGTACTCATCCATTGAGATTGGTCATGTGTTGAACGAAATATTTTGATAATAAAATTTACATCTTTATCAATATAAAATAACGGTTCATGTGTTGACAGTACTCATCCATTGAGATTGGTCATGTGTTGAACGAAATATTTTGATAATAAAATTTACATCTTTATCAATATAAAATAACGGTTCATGTGTTGACAGTACTCATCCATTGAGATTGGTCATGTGTTGAACGAAATATTTTGATAATAAAATTTACATCTTTATCAATATAAAATAACGGTTCATGTGTTGACAGTACTCATCCATAGAGATTGGTCATGTGTTGAACGAAATATTTTGATAATAACAACTATTTTGAAAAAGAAACATTTGAAATAAAATATTTGAAATAGAAATTTATGAAGCCGTGTTGATTAGATTGACGCCATTTTGACGTAAACGATATTTAAATCGATTTTATTCATTTTGAAATGAATTGAATATATAACGATTTCGAAATGAATTGAATATATAACGATTTCGAAATGAATTGAATATAAAACGATTTCGAAATGAATTGAATATATAACGATTTCGAAATGAATTGAATATATAACGATTTCGAAATGAATTGAATATATAACGATTTCGAAATGAATTGAATATAAAACGATTTCGAAATGAATTGAATATATAACGATTTCGAAATGAACTGAATATATAACGATTTCGAAATGAATTGAATATATAACGATTTCGAAATGAATTGAATATATAACGATTTCGAAATGAATTGAATATAAAACGATTTCGAAATGAATTGAATATATAACGATTTCGAAATGAATTGAATATATAACGATTTCGAAATGAATTGAATATATAACGATTTCGAAATGAATTGAATATATAACGATTTCGAAATGAATTGAATATATAACGATTTCGAAATGAATTGAATATATAACGATTTCGAAATGAATAGAATATATAACGATTTCGAAATGAATTGAATATAAAACGATTTCGAAATGAATTGAATTGAAAGCGAATTCAAATTGAATTGAAATTTGAATTGAATAGAAATGAATTTTAAAACGCATTTATAAAGAAGAATTCAATTTTGATTTGAATTGAAAAGGAAGTTGAAATTGCTTTTGAAACGAATTTAAAACTATTCAAATAATTCGTTTTAAATAGAAATCGACGATATATATATATTATATATATTATATATATAATATAATGGCCTGAATAGAACGCGCCGCGCCGCGGCAGTTCGTGAATTTCGACCATTTATTTCAAACGGACATTATGGGAGATCCGACCGTCGGATTCTCCTAAAACCGGAACCGTTGGGTTCGTATCGAAAAGAGCTTTCTAAAGAGTATTAGAAATTTGAAATCTAACGGTTGGATTTGGAGATACGTCCAAATCAAATTCGAAAAAGGTCGCTGTAAGTGCAGTTCGATGGCCATTGATGGAAATCGACTGTACGGGCCTTGATAAAATTATTAAAAATAGTAATAATTTGTGTAAAATCATAAGAAATGATTTGGGAAAATTTGGGATGAAAAACTCCACATTTGAAAAGATAAAAATAGATTTTTATCGAAATGAACTAGTTTTGAACTAGGAATATAATTCTATTTATTTTTAAATAAATAAATTGAATTTGAAAAGGGTCTTAAAAATAACCAGAATATCCAATGATTGAATTGGAGTGGATTTGAATCGAAATTGTCTTCTGAATATTTCGATGTTGGATTTCGTGATTATGCAGTTGTTGTTATGGAAATTTGAAAGATATAGATATATATATATATCGTTATTTCCAATACGACATTTGTTAGTCGTAGAATTTGATATTGAATATAAGCCGATATATTTCCTATTCAGAGCCTTGTATTGAATATCAAATGTGATTTGGGTTTGTCGTGAATGGTGTCTTCACTAACACTGTTCTTGAACCCAGTTGAGAAAAGATTAAATCTTTTTATTTAGATTTAATGAAGTGTACCAATTAAATGATATTTAATTGGAATTGAATTGATATTGATTTTTGGGTTTATCGTGAACAGTGTTTTAAATAACACTCGTTCTTTAACCCGATAATTAATGAATGTGATTTTGGGTTTATCGTGAACCGTGTTTTAAATGACACTGATTCTTTAACCCAGTCGAAGATTAAAACTAAGTAGAGTTTTAATGAATCTTTAATTAGATTGAAATGATCGAAAATGGAGTATCACCAGTTTTGCTCCAGGCGATAGTTAAATCTTTAATTAGATTTGAACGTGAAATGGTAATTGAATTTACCGATAACACTGTGGTGTTAGATATGAAGTATTACCAGTTTTACTTCATGGGATGAATAGGTTGGGATTGGGAAATTAAAATAAATGATTACTTCGGTAAGGTTCGATAATCCCGACTAGTTTGAATCGAAATTCAAAGGAAGATTAGAGAATAAATTCAAGGAATTTATCTTGGATAAAATTAATGGGAACCTTTCCCTATGATTGTGAAATTTAGAAACTAGCTGTCGGTTGGCTAAGCAGAATGGTTTCTGGATATTGATCTGATGTTGGTTTCGGCCTTCGGGTGAATATTTGGGAATTATTCTCTTGATTAATTTACGGTTAGTGACTGACGAATTGGAATGAGGCGTATGTTGTGTTTGTGTAACACTTTTATAATATATACGCGAGTTATTCGGAAAGACGGGTTTATCCCATTCTGAATAACTGATAAGACGATAAGTCGAAGATGAAGACGATGGTCGAAGACCGGAAGTCTTCACGTCGTTTGGGTGATTACTGATGATCATGATTGGGCTGTACACCCAAGAAGATGGAAACAGTTGGTGATCGTCCAGACGTACTTGGAGATCGATGGATATGCGGGGTACTAGGTGCCTCCGGTTTCGTTCAGACCCAGAACGAACTTGTAAATGGACTGTGTGTCTGACATTGGATTTTAGTCTGTGTGATTGATCTTTATTAATTATATATCTGTTTGGCGGCGGAGAATTTATTCTCTTGCTTAACGCCCTTCACTGAGACGTACGAGCTCAGGGGTTATATATTGATGGATATCAAACGCATGGAGTGAATTGCCTGTGTGGCATGCCTAAGTGGCAAATGATCGAGGCTTCTGTAGAAAAGCAAAGTCTTGTGGTGATGATCAAAGCACGGCCTTTGTGGCGTAGCTTTGTGTAACGTTTACTTTGCGAGTTTCACACCCGGTATGAACCAAAAACGGGAGACGGACCTCAGGGAGGGCATGCGTTTCTTTCTAGTTAGAAGTGGCGTCAGTGGTTTTACACGCCCTGACGAGTTTGACTTATGTGGTTGTTGCTGTTGCGAGGCGCCTCGGTTGATCGGACGATCCGGCTTCGATGGAGTCATTCGATGGCTCATTTACGCCCCATAGGGCGGGGGAACGCATGTTCAGGGTTTAAGTTTAATCCACATCGGTGGACCGGCCTTGTCGCTCCAAGGTCACTCGAGCTCTGACCTGAGACATGGGCTAGATTGTCTCGAATCGGTTGAGGACTATCTTTTGCCTCGGTTCATAGACGGAAATCCAATTTCCAAATACGTGCCATTTGCGGTTTTATTTGTAAACTTATATATGGCGACATAGTGGCATGGGACGCTCATGTCGCCTATGATTGATACTTATGATTTGAAGTTGTTTTATACACTATGCACTTATAATAGTATCAAATGATTTGTTTTTAAACGTATCAAGCATTCTTTGGCTGTTATAAGGAAAAACCCTATCCCCCGGCTTGCGTTGCATTGTGTGATAGGACCTGGGTCTTATAACAGCTTCATTTTTCTTTATTTAGCATTGCGCTGTTTGTTTTATGCACTGGTATTCTTGGGAGGAAACCCGTTCCGTGTATACGGCGTGGTCCTTGATTTACCTAATGATTTAAATAAAGATTAATAATTGTTTTAGTTCTCACACCAGTCACATGAATGACCTGGAGTTATTGTTTTAACCTAAACTCTGGGTGCCCTTATTTCGACACGGGCAGCTAGTAGTTTCGGTTTTGCAGATTTATATTCACAGGATCCTGGTTTACAGCTGGAACGATATCCGGAAAGCTTTGTATCCGTATATCTACTTCTAGTTGTGCATTGTATTATTTTCCGCTGCGATGTATTTTAATGTAATTTAAATCTCTGATATTTCTGTGTAATATTTATTCATTTGTACTCTGTATATTCTTGTAATCTGATGCATTGTTGTAATATACAATGAAATGTTCTTCTGTATGCGTTCTGTTTTGTCCTGTTTCTCAAACGATAGGGCGTTTCGAACGGTCTGGGTCGGTTTAGCGACTGGTTCGGACCGAGCGAAATTCCTTGCCGTCACATTTGGTATCAGAGCTTTGGTTTACAAAGCAGAGAACAAGGCACATTAGAACCATACGAAAGAATTCATCAGATATTGGATTAGTAATATCCAATGAGAATGACTCGTTAGAGATGGGATCAGTAGTATCCTAGAACGAGTGTGAAGAGTAGTGTTTTTGATAAATAAAAGTGAAAACAAATTTTTGTTTTGAAAATTTAAATCAATTATTCGTATTTGATTATCTATTTATATTGAGTTGGACAGTCCAGTATATAAAGATTTTGCGTATACGTCTGATCCACGTGTATTGAAATTTTAATATATTGGATAGATATAGCATCACACTCTAGTCGCCCGAAGATGATATTGATGATAGCGATCGCATCATCAACATTTATGTTCGAGTTTCGAAGGTGTGATTTTCTATATATTTCCATTAGACTGGTGTGAGAACCAAAACTAATATAGCTAGAATACATTGTTGTGATTTGGCATCAAAAACATGATTTTTGTATACGTATCAAAATTATGAATTTGAAACGTTAATTCACTAATTGATTGATGTTTGTGTTGTTTGTTTATTTGTTTGCTAATTTTGAACCCATTTAGCCTAATTGAAACGAATATTGAATTATATTGAAAATTGGTTGCATTTGCTTGCATATGCATATATATCATTGAACAGGTCATAGCAAGGAGGCTAGAGCAGAGAATAAAATTTGTTTGCCCGACAAATAGGTACATGTTTACTACATAATTTACTGTTTTGATTGGGTGATGATGATTTTATGAGCCTATTGGCTAGCCGCTTGGCTTTTTCTTTTTCTTTTTGAGATCTGAAGGACTGGGGAAGCTATTTGAATTTCCCGATGCTCCCGGTGCAGGGGTGGTTATGGCGAAATTTTTCAAACATTTAGGGTGTTAGCCAAATTTTTGAAATTTTGAAAATTCTCAGAAACTGAAAAGTTGGAGAATGAAGGCCAGATCGAACGTAGTGTTGATTAATCAAACCACTTTCGACTTTGTTCCTTTTCGGGACGAAAAGTTTTAAGTGGGGGAGATTGTAATAACCCGAAAATCTGGGCCAGTTTAAAATTTTTATTTTGGCAATTTTAGCGAATTTTGATTATTTAAAATGAATTATTTTAAATATATCGACGATAAATTTATTTTGAATATATTTAGAACGTATATATTATATACGTCGTCGTTAGAATATAAATATTTATATATAGTTATAAATAGAATTGAAAATGGCGCGGTAGTTCGATCATTCGATTTCAAATTTCATTTGAATGTACCGGGTGCAAAACAATCCGGATTTTAGTGAAACCAAAAAATAATGGAATCTAATAGTGAATATCTTTCCAACGAATCCGAAAAATCAAAAGTTCGTAGCGGGAATCAAAGGATATGTCCAGTTGAAAATTCTGAATAGTCGCTATGGAATTCAGGCCCTTAAAAATGTACATTTTGCAAACGACCTCGGATTTCGACGAAACCACTTTTGTTGGGTCCGGAATGTAAAGTTATTGCTAGGTTTTCAAATTTCGTAATTTTTAGAATCAATATGTGAGCGTGGCAAAGGAAAACGCGTTTGACCAGTTTCAGTTGATTTTAATCGACTGGAAATTGGCCATTTTTCCAACGGTCTCAGAATTCGACGAAACTAGTTTTGTTAGGACCGTATCGTCAATACGAAGCTAGAAAATATTTTTCTAGAATTTTTAAAGTTCGTATGTGACCCCGGTAAATTGAAATGCGCGTTGAAATTCAATATATAGAGTTATATGTAGATTTTGACGGAAACTGATTCAAACGATCGAATCAGCTGACGATACATATCCCATTGTGTTCGGAATGGGGGTAAAACGTTAGGGACGACAGGCGGTGGACCACGTTTTCGAGGTCGTATGTAAAAGTACCTTTGTAAAAATTAAATAATTAAAAAAAAATCTCCCCCCTCCCTTTATCTCTCTGCCCCCCCCCCCCCCCCCCCCCCCGTTTGTTTTATCAGATCTGAAAATCGAAAAAAAGAAGAAAAAAAACAAAACAAAAATGCGATCGAGCTCAGCCCTAACCCGACGCGCCACCGCTCCTGACATCGTCGCCGACCTCCCCTGACACGCGCCTCCACCTCTTCCCCCCCCCCCCCGCCCCTCTTCCCCCCCCCCCCCCTCGCCCGCTCCTCCTCTCTCCCTTCACCGAATCGACATTCGAGCCTCCCCAATCCCACCAAATCGACACCACCGCAACCCAGTCAGACCCCCCCACCTCCGTTCAGACCCATGCCCGAAACCCTAGCCCCCAAGCCGCTGTCGCCTCGCGGCTGCCCACCGCCGACCTCCGATGCTCGCTTCCCTCTCCCTATCCTCTGTAGACCACTGACTGTAAGTTTTGTTTGGTTTTATTTATTTATTTTCTTTTATCTGTGAATTTTATTAATGTTTAAAAACTGAATTTTATTAATGTTTAAAAACTGAATTTTATTAATGTTTAAAAAACTGAATTTTATTAATGGATAAAAACTGATTTTATTTGTTTAAAGGTTTTGATTTTTATTTATTAAAAGATATGATATTTAGATGAGGCAAAATAAATTTTTATATAAGTAGGAATATTAAAAATGTCATCTTTATATGTGCAGAAGTGAAAAGATGTGATTTTTAAAAGTGAAAAGACGAGATTTTTAAAAGTGAAAAGACGAGATTTTTAAAAGTGAAAAGACGAGATTTTTAAAAGTGAAAAGACGATATTTTGAAAATAGAAAAGATTAGATTTTAAAAATAATAAAAATAGGATTATTATATATTGAACTTCGAAATAAAAATAGAATTTTTATATATGAACTTCGAAATAAAAATATGATTTTTATATATTGAATAGTGAAGTAAAAATTCGATTTTTACATATGTAGAGAATACGGGCGAAAGCGACAAAAAGGCGAGTTGGCGAAGATTTCCTGCATTAGAAGTGCCGTGGAGCTAGGATAGCTATATGTGAGAATTTCTCACCTTTCAATTTATTTTTCTAGTTATATATATATATATATATATATATTATATATATATATACTAGGATGCAGACGGTGCTTATTAGAAGCACCCGACACCCGTCCACAGACCATGGACTTGTTTGATTGGTTGTGTAGTTGGTTAGATTATTTGATTGGATTTGATTGTTTTGGTGAAATTGAAATTGATATGATTGATGTGTGAATGGCGTGGCCTTCACTAGACCGGGGATAAGGCTAGGCCTCGTCCCGTTTCTAGTATCGTGCCGTTATGCCGCCGAAATTTTCTAAATGTGTTAGAAAAATAAAAATATCATTTTATTTAAAGAATGAACTTAACAGAAATTCATATGTTGGAATAAAATGTTTTATCGTTAAAAATATAATTTTAACGTGAATGTGAATAAATAAATATTCATTTACAAACCAGACGGTTTGTTTATGTACACCTATTTTGAAGGACATTGATTGGGACAATAAATTTTACACATCGCCCAACTGCACGAATAAAATATTTGTTTGATTGTTTGAAACCCCACACGGGTGTCTGGGATGAAACTGAAGTTCACTCATCCTGATTGATTAAATATGTCGATCGATCGATTGACAAGCTGCTATAAGCGTTAAATGTCTATATTTGATGCTTATACAGTGTAGTGCACTTTGGTTGATGGTTGATTATTTTTCAATGCTATATATACATGTGTTGTATGAAATCCATATAATTAAAATTATATGGTGATTGATTGGGCCTCATTCCAATTTAGAAAATAAAGAATATTATAAATAACGGTTCATGTGTTGACAGTACTCATCCATTGAGATTGGTCATGTGTTGAACGAAATATTTTGATAATAAAATTACATCTTTATCAATATAAATCAACGGTTCATGTGTTGACAGTACTCATCCATCTGAGATTGGTCATGTGTTGAACGAAATATTTTGATAATAAAATTTACATCTTTATCAATATAAAATAACGGTTCATGTGTTGACAGTACTCATCCATTGAGATTGGTCATGTGTTGAACGAAATATTTTGATAATAAAATTTTACATCTTTATCAATATAAAATAACGGTTCATGTGTTGACAGTACTCATCCATTGAGATTGGTCATGTGTTGAACGAAATATTTTGATAATAAAATTTACATCTTTATCAATATAAAATAACGGTTCATGTATTGACAGTACTCATCCATTGAGATTGGTCATGTGTTGAACGAAATATTTTGATAATAACAACTATTTTGAAAAAGAAATATTTGAAATAAAATATTTGAAATAGAAATTTATGAAGCCGTGCTGATTAGATTGACGCCATTTTGACGTAAACGATATTTATATCGATTTTATTCATTTTGAAATGAATCGAATATATAACGATTTCGAAATGAATTGAATATATAACGACTTCGAAATGAATTGAATATATAACGATTTCGAAATGAATTGAATATAAAACGATTTCGAAATGAATTGAAATATAACGATTTCGAAATGAATTGAATATATAACGATTTCGAAATGAATTGAATATATAACGATTTCGAAATGAATTGAATTATAAAACGATTTCGAAATGAATTGAATACATAACGATTTCGAAATGAATTGAATATATAACGATTCGAAATGAATTGAATATATAACGATTTCGAAATGATTGAATATAAAACGATTTCGAAATGAATTGAATATATAACGATTCGAAATGAATTGAATATATAACGATTTCGAAATGAATTGAATATATAACGATTTCGAAATGAATTGAATATATAACGATTTCGAAATGAATTGAATATATAACGATTTCGAAATGAATTGAATATATAACGATTTCGAAATGAATAGAATATATAACGATTTCGAAATGAATTGAATATAAAACGATTTCGAAATGAATTGAATTGAAAACGAATTCAAATTGAATTGAAATTTGAATTGGATAGAAATGAATTTTAAAACGAATTTATAAAGAAGAATTCAATTTTGATTTGAATTGAAAAGGAAGTTGAAATTGCTTTTGAAACGAATTTAAAACTATTCATATAATTCGTTTTAAATAGAAATCGACGATATATATATATATATTATATATATTATATATATAATATAATGGCCTGAATAGAACGCGCCGCGCCGCGGCAGTTCGTGAATTTCGACCATTTATTTCAAACGGACATTACGGGAGATCCGACCGTCGGATTCTCCTAAAACCGGAACCGTTGGGTTCGTATCGAAAAGAGCTTTCTAAAGAATATTAGAAATTTGAAATCTAACGGTTGGATTTGGAGATACGTCCAAATCAAATTCGAAAAAGGTCGCTGTAAGTGCAGTTCGATGGCCATTGATGGAAATCGACTGTACGGGCCTTGATAAAATTATTAAAAATAGTAATAATTTGTGTAAAATCATAAGAAATGATTTGGGATGAAAAACTCCACATTTGGAAAGATAAAAATAGATTTTTATCGAAATGAACTAGTTTTGAACTAGGAATATAATTCTATTTATTTTTAAATAAATAAATTGAATTTGAAAAGGGTTTTAAAAATAACCAGAATATCCAATGATTGCATTGGAGTGGATTTGAATCAAAATTGTCTTCTGAATATTTCGATGTTGGATTTCGTGATTATGCAGTTGTTGTTATGGAAATTTGAAAGATATAGATATATATATATCGTTATTTCCAATACGACATTTGTTAGTCGTAGAATTTGATATTGAATATAAGCCGATATATTTTCTATTCAGAGCCTTGTATTGAATATCAAATGTGATTTGGGTTTGTCGTGAATGGTGTCTTCACTAACACTGTTCTTGAACCCAGTTGAGAAAAGATTAAATCTTTTTATTTAGATTTAATGAAGTGTACCAATTAAATGATATTTAATTGGAATTGAATTGATATTGATTTTTGGGTTTATCGTGAACAGTGTTTTAAATAACACTCGTTCTTTAACCCGATAATTAATGAATGTGATTTTGGGTTTATCGTGAACCGTGTTTTAAATGACACTGATTCTTTAACCCAGTCGAAGATTAAAACTAAGTAGAGTTTTAATGAATCTTTAATTAGATTGAAATGATCGAAAATGGAGTATCACCAGTTTTGCACCAGGCGATAGTTAAATCTTTAATTAGATTTGAACGTGAAATGGTAATTGAATTTACCGATAACACTGTGGTGTTAGATATGAAGTATTACCAGATTTACTTCATGGGATGAATAGGTTGGGATTGGGAAATTAAAATAAATGATTACTTCGGTAAGGTTCGCTAATCCCGACTAGTTTGAATCGAAATTCAAAGGAAGATTAGAGAATAAATTCAAGGAATTTATCTTGGATAAAATTAATGGGAACCTTTCCCTATGACTGTGAAATTTAGAAACTAGCTGTCGGTTGGCTAAGCAGAATGGTTTTCTGGATATTGATCTGATGTTGGTTTCGGCCTTCGGGGTGAATATTTGGGGAATTATTCTCTTGATTAATTTACGGTTAGTGACTGACGAATTGGAATGAGGCGTATGTTGTGTTTGTGTAACACTTTTATAATATATACGCGAGTTATTCGGAAAGACCGGGTTTATCCCATTCTGAATAACTGATAAGACGATAAGTCGAAGATGAAGACGATGGTCGAAGACCGGAAGTCTTCACGTCGTTTGGGTGATTACCGATGATCTTGATTGGGCTGTACACCCAAGAAGATGGAAACGGTTGGTGATCGTCCAGACGTACTTGGAGATCGATGGATATGCGGGGTACTAGGTGCCTCCGGTTTCGTTCAGACCCAGAACGAACTTGTAAATGGACTGTGTGTCTGACATTGGATTTTAGTCTGTGTGATTGATCTTTATTAAATATATATCTGTTTGGCGGCGGAGAATTTATTCTCTTGCTTAACGCCCTTCTCTGAGACGTACGAGCTCAAGGGTTATATATTGATGGATATCAAACGCATGGAGTGAATTGCCTGTGTGGCATGCCTAAGTGGCAAATGATCGAGGCTTCTGTTGAAAAGCAAAGTCTTGTGGTGATGATCAAAGCACGGCCTTTGTGGCGTAGCTTTGTGTAACGTTTACTTCGCGAGTTTCACACCCGGTATGAACCAAAAACGGGAGACGGACCTCAGGGAGGTCATGCGTTTCTTTCTAGTTAGAAGTGGCGTCAGTGGTTTTACACGCCCTGACGAGTTTGACTTATGTGGTTGTTGTTGTTGCGAGGCGCCTCGGTTTGATCGGACGATCCGGGTCCGATGGAGTCATTCGTTGGCTCATTTACGCCCCATAGGGCGGGGGAACGCATGTTCAGGGTTTAAGTTTAATCCACATCGGTGGACCGGCCCTGTCGCTCCAAGG
The DNA here is from genome assembly GCA_030737875.1 of Allium sativum. Classification (NCBI taxonomy): domain Eukaryota; kingdom Viridiplantae; phylum Streptophyta; class Magnoliopsida; order Asparagales; family Amaryllidaceae; genus Allium; species Allium sativum. The sequence continues at coordinate 11,517,568 of CM060912.1, forward strand.
TCACTCGAGCTCTGACCTGAGACATGGGCTAGATTGTCTCGAATCGATTGAGGACTATCTATTGCCTCGGTTCATAGACGGAAATCCAATTTCCAAATACGTGCCATTTGCGGTTTTATTTGTAAACCTATATATGGCGACATAGTGGCATGGGACGCTCATGTCGCCTATGATTGATACTTATGATTTGAAGTTGTTTTATACACTATGCACTTATAATAGTATCAAATGATTTGTTTTTAAACGTAATTAAGCATTCTTTGGCTGTTATAAGGAAAAACCCTATCCCCCGGCTTGCGTTGCATTGTGTGATAGGACCTGGGTCTTATAACAGCTTCATTTTTCTTTATTTAGCATTGCGATGTTTGTTTTATGCACTGGTATTCTTGGGAGGAAACCCGTTCCGTGTTATACGGCGTGGTCCCTTGATTTACCTAATGATTTAAAATAAAGATTAATAACTGTTTTAGTTCTCACACCAGTCACATGACTGACCTGGAGTTTATTGTTTCAACCTAAACTCTGGGTGCCCTTATTTCGACACGGGCAGCTAGTAGTTTCGGTTTTGCAGATTTATATTCACAGGATCCTGGTTTACAGCTGGAACGATATCCGGAAAGCTTTGTATCCGTATATCTACTTCTAGTTGTGCATTGTATTATTTTCCGCTGCGATGTATTTTAATGTAATTTAAATCTCTGATATTTCTGTGTAATATTTATTCATTTGTACTCTGTATATTCTTGTAATCTGATGCATTGTTGTAATATACAATGGAATGTTCTTCTGTATGCGTTCTGTTTTGTCCTGTTCTCAAACGATAGGGCGTTTCGAACCCTTCACAGTAGTTAAAAAATAGGGGTAATTGTTGTAATTGGGTGCTGCAAAAACCAACCCTTCACAGTAGTTAAAAAATAGGGGTAATTGTTGGATGTAAGGGCTATTTAAAGAATTAGGGGTATGATTAAAAAGAAGGGTTTCTTTGACGTATTAATAGAAGTAGGGGAAGTTTAAGCATAGTTGAGGTAGATCGACCAATATGAAAGATGATGAATCATTGGGATTGGGTGCTGCAAAAACCAATCCTTCATAGTAGTTAAAAAATAGGGGTAATTGTTGGAAATAAGGGGTATTTAGAGAATTTGTGGTATGAATAAAAAGAAGGGTAGTTTTGAAGTATTAAGAGAAGTTGGGGTAGTTTAAGCAAAGTAGGGGTAGATCGAGAAATATGAAAGATGATGAATCATTTTGATTGGGTGCTACAAAAACCAAACCTTCACCATAGTTAAAAAATAGGGATAATTGTTGGAAGTAAGGGCTATTTAGAGAATTAGGGGTAGGATTAAAAAGAAGAGTTGTTTTGAAGTATTAAGAGAAGTAGGGGTAGTTTAAGCATAGTAGGGGTAGATCGACAAATATGAAAGATGATGAATCAATGGGATTGTGCGCTGCAAAAACCTACCCTTTAAATTAGTTAAAATTTAGGGGTTATTGTTGGAAGTAAGGGCTATTGAGAAAATTAGGGGGAGGATTAAAAAGAAGGGCTGTTATGAAGTATTAAGAGAAGTAGGGGTAGTTTAAGCAAAGTAGGGGTAGGTCGACAAATATGAAAGATGATGAATCATTTGGATTGGGTGCTGCAAAAACCAACCCTTCACAGTAGTTAAAAAATAGTGGTAATTGTTGTAATTGAGGGCTAAATAGAGAATTATGGGTAGGATTAAAAAGAAGTGTTGTTTTGAAGTATTAAGAGAAGTAGATGTAGTTTAAGCACAGTAGGGGTCGATCGACAAGTATGAAAGATGATGAATCATTGGGATTGGGCGTTGTAAAAACCAACCCTTCACAGTAGTTAAAAAATTGGGGTAATTGTTGGAAGTAAGGGCTATTTAAAGAATAAGGGGTATGATTAAAAAGAAGGGTTGTTTTTACATATTTAGAGAAGTAGGGGAAGTTTGAGCATAGTAGGGGTAGATCAACAAATATAAAAGATGATGAATCATTTGGATTGGGTGTTGCAAAAACCAACCCTTCTTAGAAAGAGAATGATAATTGGTTTACAAAGAAATGAATAATGCAAAAAATTGAATAAGCGAAAACCATAATAAAGGTAGGGGTAGTTTAAGCATGGTAGGGGTAACTCGACAAATATGAAGGATGATGATTAGTTTGGATTGGGTGCTGCAAAAACCAACCCTTCACAGTAATTAAAAAATAGGGGTAATTGTTGGAAGTAAGGGCTATTTAGATAATTAGGGGTAGGATTAAAAAGAAGGGTTGTTTTGAAGTATTACGAGAAGTAGTGGTAGTGTAAGCATAGTAGGGGTAGATCGAGAAATACGAAAGAGCTGATGAAATTCGGTAGCCAAATCTAGTTAGGAGAAAACTAATGCACCTACGAGCTGGTCGAACAAGTCGTCTATTCTTGGAAGTGGGTACTTATTCTTCTTGGTCAGCTTGTTTAGCTCCCTATAATTCACGCATAGGCGAAGTGAACCATCCGCTTTGGTTGCGAATACAACTGGAGCACCCCATTCAGAAATACTCTGCCTTCTGAACCCCTTTTCAAGCAGCTCTTTAACTTGGTTGCTGAGCTCCTTCATTTCCCTTGGAGCCATGTGTCTAACGGGTAAAGCAACTGGTTTTACATTATCAACTAGGTACATGCAGAAATCTATCTCTCGCTTTGGAGGTAAACGCTTAACTTCTTCAAAGACATCCGAGTACTCACGGACTACTTTAACAGATTGCAAATGTTTAACCGACGCATCAAGAGATTCTAGGTAGCTAAGCATAATAGAATTCATAGGATTACAAGAGATTTCGAGAGTATTATTGAGGTAAGCCATAAGTCTAACCACTCTCTTTTCACAATCGAGGATGGCACCATTACTAGATAACCAATCCATGCCTAGAATCAACCCATAGCCCGTGAAGTCCAAAACATAAGCATTACATCTAAACCCAACGCTTCGTATAGAGATTTACAAATCCAAACAAATCATTGATAAATAAGTCGAACCCCCAATTGGATTTGAAACAACCATGGGATTCTATACTATACTGGTATCTAGGTGCAGAGATTCAACTAAAGCAGTAGATATAAAAGAGTGTGAAGCGCCAGAATCAAAAAGAGTATGAACAGGATGATCAAAAAGATAAACTAAACTCTCAATAGAAATATTTCTACCTCTTTCTTGTGTAGATGCTGTGAGAGCGTGAATCTTCCATCCAGAAGTAGATCCAGTCCTCTGCCCTTGTCCTTGCCATCTTGGGTAGTCCTTATCCATATGTCGTGTCTCGCCGCATTGAAAACAACCACCCCATATACCACTTCTTCTTCCTGCGGTCCTTAACCAGATGTCCAGGTATGCCACAAAAATTACACTTCCTCTTGTCGCGGGGTTTTTTATTCTTCCCTCCCTTCCTACAGTCCGTCTTCTTATTCTGCGATCCCTCCACTTTCTTGTCTAGAGGTTCTTCCATCTTCGCCTCTTTCTTCCCATCCTTGATTTCCTCATGTAACAGTGCCATGTCCACCAATCTCTCATAGGTCGCTCCCATAGATATATGGGACATAGCTTGGCCATGCAGTGGCTCATTTAACCCTTTAGCGAAACGAAGAGCTTTTTTATGTGGAGTGTTTACCAACTCTAGTCCGAATCTTTCCAGCTGGTTGAACTTGTTGACGTATTCCTTAACCGATAGGCTTCCCTGTTTGAGTTCTAAGAACTTCTCCATCTGTAGGCTTTGTTCAGCTTGCGAGAGGAACTTCATTTCAAACCTCATTCTGAAAACCTCACAAGTCTCAACTGGTCTCTCAGCATTAGTAACTTCCTACTAGAAAGATGCTTCGTCCTTAAGTAACCATACAGCCAATTGTATCTTCTGCCTATCATCCACTTCGAAGATAACAAACAAATCTTCAGTTTCCTTGAGCCAGTTTCTTGCTTGCACGAATGATTCAGTCCCATTAAAGTTCTTTCCGCCCATAGCTTGAAAGTCTCTACATATCTTCGAGAAAGCATTCACACGTAGAGGAGGAGGAGGAGGAACGATGGGTACAGCTGGAGGAATGTTTCCTTGGCCTATGGCGGGAGTCGTGGCCTCCAAATACCTACGGAACCATCTGGGTATTATGACTCCCTCTGGGATATTAGGGATGTTTTGTTCCCCAGACATGGTGAAACAAAAAGAAAAAGATTCAAAACAAAGGATTGAAAGATAGCGCATATGGCTTTGGGGAATATGCCTTTAAAATAAAACAACACTTTTCTTGAAAATGCTTCTTTAGAACTTCTTTTTGAAAAATAGTTTCAAATTTTTTTATTTGATCTGGTAACCATCAACTCTGATACCAAGCGAAACACCCCACCTCCGTTAAGGTCACTCACAAAGGGAATGCATTAACTTCGGTGAAGCATTATAGGTACAAGATACAGATAACTTACAAGACAGACAAAAAATAGGAAAAAAACTGAAATCATTTCATAAGAAGCGTGGTTCAGTCAAAACATTACAACCATTGTCTCAAAACCCAACTTCCAAATCATTACAATAAAACCTCTGTCTTGATTCAAAAACTCCAAATACACAAAGAAGCATAAAACAGTAGTAAAGCGGCATAAATCCCCAATAAATGTGTAACCACAGCCATATCCCAAGAAAAGAGAATCCAAGCAATACATCTGCTCTCTTCAAGCTGGAGAAGGTCTGAGCTAAGCTGAAGTATTCCCTCCCTATGGACTTGGGAGGGGGGAAACAGAAGAAAAGAAGACGAAAGAAAACGGGTAAGACATAAAGCCTAGTAAGCCCAGTGATTTTCATCATGTAAACAAGAAAAAGAATCATGACATGAATAAACTGAATATAAGACAATACCATAGTAGCAAGATAACATAAGATAAGATAAGGCAAGATAAACTGAATAAGCTATCGCACCCATTTCTATTTCTCTGCACCTACTAAAAATTGTTTCAGCTAGCCTCATGTATTCATAATAAAATGATCCCTTTATCGATCGGCTTCTACTCGCATATATTTATTACTTGTGTCCTTCGACCCCGCTTGTTTGTAGATACCTGTGTTGGTCCCACCATGGGGTGTGTCAATCCCTATGATGGCAACCCGACACAATTCAAGATGCACAGTGTATAACTACTGATGTCCAGTGCCTGGTTTTTCCACTCCGGAGCATGTGCACGCCCGTACTCCGTCGGAACCTACACTGACGCACCACCCCCCGCTATTTTGACTGCTAATAATCAGCTCAGTAATCGAGCCCCACCCTGCCTAGTTCAGGGTATCGCGATACATTATGTGGGTTACTGCTGAAATGGGTCCCCGTTACTAGGGTTTTCTAACCAACATGTTATAACGGTTAAGTGTTCTCAATTTAACCAAACCCCACCCATTTGTTTAATTAACATGTTGTATTGGTTAATTGTCGCTTATTCATATGTTACTTAACCTTACCATTCTCAGCATGTCGGTTCATTGACATTAATTGATTTATTAATGCACCAACCTCTTACATTAGAACTGTTGTTTGCAGTTGCTGGATGTGCCGGGCGGTTCCGGGCAGACTTCTACTGCAAACTCATTCTAACCTCTGGTTTTGGGCTTGATGCGCTAACCTCTCACATTAGACCTGTTGTTATAGTTGTTGGATGTGCCAGGCGGTTCCGGGAAATCTAAAACCGCAACTCAATCTAACCTCGGGTTAGGCATGTTCATTTTTAACCAATTTACATATTTACCATTCATGTCCAAGTTTATATGTCAATTATCCACAAGTGTAATGCCCAAAATTACTTAATTAAGTTATACCCAATTCCCCGCGTTTCTATCATGCGTATAACAAGATTCCAACTTGGTTTCCTAATGAACCTAGTATTCATAAAACAAAACAAAAAGGGGAATAGAGAAGAAACACAAGAATTGACATGAGAAAATAAGCAAGTAAAGGTGTACCAAACACAAGAATCATGGTTCTAATAGATTTGTTGTACATTAACAATAAATGTGAGAAAACTGAGCAAGTTACATCATAGGCATAAAGATTCGATAGAACTGAACATAAAAGGATCACCAATTTGATGTACAACAAGATATAATCAATTGTACCACTAGTAACAGTCTCACAGGCATAGGTAATCTTAGATTTGACAAAAGAATAAGAATGAATCGGAATTGGTTATCATTACAGTTAGGCATAGTTCTAGATTCGATTCATTACAGTCATGATTTATATTACGTGTTCAAATCTGAATAATAACTGAACTTACAGCGATAGGATTAGAAAAAGAGAATTATTTGACGTTGTAGTGATTCTAATCTTTCTTTGTTGATTGAAGCGGAAAACCTTTACTTTAATTTGAAGCTCTCCAATTTGATTTCTGGTTTGGAAAAGAAGGAAGCTAGGCTAGTTTAGAGATGGACAGCATGGAGGCTTAGGAATGAATTTAATTTAGATTAGGGTATAGGTTAAATGAGATTATATAGAAGCAAAGGATTAATTTGAGCCTTTAGATCAGTCTAGGATCAATCTAAGCCATCCAAACCATCATGACACATCACCCAACCAACCAGAAAAAGACACCTAAGCCCTAAAAGACCAAAAATCGTCATCTGGACACATCAGCCCAGATCTGGCCGATGGGGGTCGACACCCCTAAAGGGGGGTCGACACCCTTTATGGGGGGTCGACACCTATGTCGACCCCCCCTCGGGGGAGTCGACCCCTCTGAGCGGGAATTTTCCCGCTCAGTCCGCTTCTACTAATTTCGAATTTTGAACTGGTTTTGACTTTTAATTATTATTTTAATTTAATTACTGTTTAAACCTGAAATCTTCCGAAATCCATAACTTCTTCATACGGAGTCCGATTTACGCAAACTCGGACTCTATCTCAAGCAGAATTCTGAGACGAACGCAATGGCGCAACCCATTTCACTTAATTCTTTTTCTAAAAATTAAGTGTTCTTAAATTTGTTAATTTTAATATTTTAAAATAACGGGGTGTTACAATGCTTAAAATACCCCCTACTTTTATTATTGTTTTCCTTTATTCGTTTCTCTATTATTATTATTTTGCATTATTCATTGCTTTGTAAACCAATTATCATTCTACTTCTATGAAGGGTTGGTTTTTGCAGCACCCAATCGAAACGATTCATCATCTTTCATATTCGTTGATTTACCACTACTATGCTTAAACTACCACTACTTCTCTTAATACTTCAAAACAACCCTTCTTTTTAGTCCTACCGCTAATTCTCTAAATAGCCCTTACTTCCGATAATTACCCCTATTTTTTAACTAATGTGAACGGTTGGTTTTTGCAGCACCCAATCCAAATGATTCATCATCTCTCATATTTGTCGAACTATCCTTACTTTGCTTAAACTACCCCGACTTCTCTTAATACTTCAAAACAACCCTTCTTTTTAATCCTACCCCCAATTCTCTAAATAGCCCTTACTTTCAACACTGACTCCTATTTTTTAACAACTGTGAAGGGTTGGTCTTTGCCGCACCCAATCCAAATGATTCATCATCTTTCATATTTGTCGATCTACCCCGACTTTGCTTAAACTACCCCTACTTCTCTTAATACTTCAAAACAACCCCTCTTTTTAATCCTACCACTAATTCTCTAAATAGCCCTTACTTCCAACAATTACCCCTATTTTTTAACTAATGTGAAGAGTTGGTTTTTGCAGCGCCCAATCCCAATGATTCATCATCTTTCATCTTTGTCGGTCCACCCCTATTATGCTTAAACTTCCCAAACTTCTCTTAATACTTCAAAACAACGCTTCTTTTTAATCATACCCCTAAATCTCTAAATAGCCCTTACTTCCAACAATTACCCCAATTTTTTAACTACTGTTAAGGGTTGGTTTTTGCAGCGCCCAATCCCAATGATTCATCATCTTTCATATTTGTCGATTTACCCCCACTATGCTTAAACTACTCCTACTTCTCTTAATACTTCAAAACAACCCTTCGTTTTAATCCTACCCCTAATTCTCTAATCAACCCTTACTTCCAACGATTACCCTTGTTTTTTAACTACTGTGAAGGGTTGGTTTTAGCAGAACCCAAACCAAATGATACATCATCTTTCATATTTGTCGATCTACCCCTACTTTTTTTAAACTACCCCTACTTCTCTTAATACTTCAAAATAGCCCTTCTTTATAATCCTCCCCCTAATTATCTAAATACCCCTTACTTCCAACAATTACCCCTAAATTTTAACTACTGTGAAGGGTTGGTTTTTGCAGCACCCAATCCAAATGTTTTATCATCTTTCATATTTGTCGGTCTACCCCTACTATGGTTAAACTACCCCTACTTATCATAACACTTCAAAAAAACCTTCTTTTTAATCCTACCCCTAATTCTCTAATTAGCCCTTACTTCCAACAATTACCCTTATTTTTTAACTACTGTGAAGGGTTGCTTTTTGCAGCACCTAATCCCAATGATTCATCGTCTTTCATATTTGTCAATCTACCCCTACTATGCTTAAACTACCCCTAATTCCCTTAATGCTTCAAAACAACCCTTCTTTTTAATCCTACCCCTAATTCTCCAAATAGCCCTTACATCCAACAATTACCCCTATTTTAAAACTATTTTGAAGGGTTGGTTTTTGCAGCACCCAATACAAATGATTCATTACCTTTCATATTTCTCGATCTACCCCTACTTTGCTAAAACTACCCTTACTTCTCTTGATACTTCAAAACAACCCTTCTTTTTAATCCTACCCCTAAATCCCTAAATATCCCTTACTTCCAACAATTACCTATATTTTTTAGCAGCTTGAAGGGTTGGGTTTTTTAGAACCCAATCCTAATGATTCATCATCTTTCATATTTGTTGAACTACCCCTACTATACTTAAACTACCCCTACTTCTCTTAATACTTCAAAACAACCCTTCTTTTTAATTCTACCCCTAATTCTCTAAATAGCCCTTACTTCCAAAAATTACCCCTATTTTTTAGCTAATGTGAAGAGTTGGTTTTTGCAGCGCCCAATCGCAATGTTTCATCGCCTTTCATATTTGTCGGTCCACCCCTATTATGCTTAAACTTCCCAAACTTCTCTTAATACTTCAAAACAGCCCATCTTTTTAATCATACCCCTAATTCTCTAAATAGCCATTACTTCAAACAATTACCCCAATTTTTTAACTACTGTGAAGGGTTGGTTTTTGCAGCGCCCAATCACAATGATTCATCGTGTTTCATATTTGTCGATTTAACCCTACTATGCTTAAACTACTCATACTTCTGTTAATACTTCAAAAAAAAGCCTTCTTTTTAAATCTACCCCTAATTCTCTAATTTGACCTTACTTCCAACAATTACCATTATTTTTTGACTACTGTGAAGGATTGGTTTTGCAGCACCCAATCCAAATGATTCATCATCTTTCATATTTGTCGATCTACACCTACTTTGCTTGAACTACCCCTACTTCTCTTAATACTTCAAAACAACCCTTCTTTATAATCCTCCCCCTAATTCTATAAATAGTCCTTACTTCCAACAATTACCCCTAAATTTTAACTATTGTGAAAGGTTGGTTTTGCAGCACTCAATCCCAATGATTCATCATCTTTCATATTTGTCGATCTACCCCTACTATGCTTAAACTACCCCTACTTCTCTTAATACTTCAAAACAACCTTTCTTTTTAATCCTACCCCTAATTCTCTAAATAGCCCTTACTTCTAACAATTACCCCTATTTTTTAACTATTGTGAAGGGTTGGTTTTTGCAGCACCCAATCCAAATGATTCATCATCTTTCATATTTCTCGATCTACACCTACTTTGCTTAAACTACCCCTGCTTCTCTTAATACTTCAAGACAACCCTTCTTTTTATTCCTACACCTAAATCTCTAAATTTGCCGTGCTTCCAACAATTACCTACATTTTTTAACAACTGTAAAGGGTTGGTTTTTTCAGCACCCAATCCATATGATTCAATCTCTTTCATATTTTTCGAACTACCCATACTATGCTTAAATTACCCCTACTTCTCTTAATACTTCAAAACAACCCTTCTTTTTAATCCTAACCCTAATTCTCTAAATAGCCCTTACTTCCAACAATTACCCCTATTTTTTAACTAACGTGAAGGGTTGGTTTTTGCAGCGCCCAGTCCCAATGATTCATAATCTTTCATATTTGTTGATCTACCCCTACTATCCTTAAACGTCCCCTGCTTCTATTAATACTTCAAAACAACCCTACTTTTTAATCATAATCCTAATTCTCTAAATATCCCTTACTTCCAACAATTACCCCAATTGTTTAACTTCTTTGAAGGGTTGGTTTTTGTAGCGCCGAATCCCAATGATTCATCATCTTCATATTTGTCGATCTACCCCTACTATGCTTAAACCACACCTACTACTCTTAATACTTCTAAACAACCCTTCTTTTTAATTCTACCCTAATTCTCTATATAGCCCTTACTACCAACAATTACCCCCATTTTTTAACTACTGTGAAGGGTTAGTTTTTACAGCAACCAATCCAAATGATTCATCATCTTTCATTTGTCAATCTACCCCTACTTTGCTTAAACTACCCTTACTTCTCTTAATATATCAAAACGACCCTTCTTTTTAATCCTCCCCCTAATTCTCTAAATACAACTTACTTCCAACAATTACCCCTATTTTTTAACTACTGTGAAGGGTTGGTTTTTGCAGCACCCAATCCAAATGATTCATCATCTTTCATATTTGTCGATCTACACATACTTTGCTTAAACTAGCCCTACTTCTCTTAATACTTCTAAACAACCCTTCTTTTTAAACCTACCCCGAATTCTCTAAATAGCCCGTACTTCCAACAATTACCCCTATTTTTAACTACTTTGAAGGGTTGGTTTTTCCAGCCTCCAATCCAAATGATTCATCATCCTTCATATTTGTCGATATACCCCTACTATGCTTAAAATACCCCTACTTCTCTTAATACTTTAAAACAACCCTTCTTTTTAATCTACCCCTAATTTGCTAAATAGCCCTTACTTCCAACAATTACCCCTATTTTTAAACTAATGTGAAGGGTTTGTTTTTGTAGCGCCCAATCCCAATGATTCATTATCTTTCATATTCGTCGATCTACCCCTAATATGCTTAAACTTCCCCTACTTCTCTTAATACTTCAAAACAAACCTTCTTTTTAATCATACCCCAAATTCTCTAAATAGCCCTTAATTCTAACATTTACCTCAATTTTTTAACTACTATGAAGGGTTGGTTTTTGCAGCGTCCAATCCTAATGATTCATCATCTTTCATATTTCTCGATCTACCCCTACTATGCTTAAACTGCACCTACTACTCTTAATACTTCAAAACAACCCTTCTTTTTAATTCTATCCCTAATTCCCTAAATAGCCCTTGCTTCTAACGATTACCCATATTTTTTAACACTGTGAAGGGTTGGTTTTTACAGCACCTAATCGAAATGATTCATTATCTTTCATATTTGTCGATCTACACCTACTTTGCTTAAACTACCCCTACTTCACTAAATACTTTAAAACTACACTTCTTTTTTATCCTCCCCCTAATTCTCTAAATAGCCCTTACTTCCAACAATTGCCAGTACTTTTAACTACTGTAAAGGGTTTGTTTTTGCAGCACCCAATCCAAATGATTCGTCATCTTTCATATTTCTCGATCTACCCCTACTTTGCTAAAACTACCCCTACTTCTCTTAATGCTTCAAAACTACATCCTACCCCAAATTCTCTAAATAGCCCTTACTTCCAACAATTACCTGTGCGCTTGCAATATTTATTTTAAAATTCTCGCTGTTCTAGCTTTTATAAAACGTCGATCATTAATCCTACCTCTAATTCTCCAAATAGCCCTTATTTCCAACAACTACCCCTATTTTTTAACTACTGTGAAGGGTTGGTTTTTGCAGCGCCCTATCCCAATGACTCATCATCTTTCATATTTGTCGATATACCCCTACTATGCTTAAACTACTCCTACTTATCTTAATTCTTCAAAACAACCCTTATTTTTAATACTACCACTAATTCTCTAAATAATCCTTACTTCCAACAACTACCCCTATTTTTTAACTACTGCGAAGGGTTTGTTGTCGCAGCATCCAATCAAAATAATTCATCATCTTTCATATTTGTCGATCTACCCCTATTATGCTTAAACTACCCCTATTTCTCTTAATACTTCAAAATAGAACTTTTTAATCCCACCCCAAATTATCTAAATAGACCTTACTTCCAACAGTTACCCTTATTTTTTAAGTATTGTGAAGGATTGGTTTTTGCAGCACCCAGTCCAAACGATTCATCATCCTTCATATTTATCGAACTACCCCTACTATGCTTAAACTACCCATCTAAATTTTTTTTCCCTTTATTCATTTCTTTATTCATTTTTTTTGAATTATTCATTTCTTTGTAAACCAATTATCATTCTACTTCTATGAAGGGTTGATTTTTGCAGCACCCAATCCAAATGATTCATCATCTTTCATATTCGTTGATCTACCCCTACTATGCTTAAACTACCCTTACTTCTCTTAATACTTCAAAACAACCCTTCCTTTTAATCCTCCCCTTAATTCTCTAAATATCCCTTACTTCCAACAATTACCCCTATTTTTTAACTACGGTGAAGGTTTTGTTTTTGCAGCACCCAATCTCGACGATTCAACATCTTTCATATTTGTCGGCTACCCCTACTATGCTTAAACTACCCCTACTTCTCTTAATACTTCAAAACAACCCGTCTTTTTAATCCAACCCCTAATTCTATAAATAGCCCTTACTTCCAAAAATTACCCCTATTTTTTACTACTGTGAAGGGTTGGTTTTTCTGGCATCCAATCCAAATGATTCATCATCCTTCATATTTGTTGATCTATCCGTACTATGCTTAAAATACCCCTACTTATCTTTATACTTCAAAAAAACCTTCTTTTTAATCCTACCCCTAATTCGCTAAATAGACCTTACTTCCAACAATTACTCCTATTTTTTAACTAATGTGGAGGGTTGGTTTTTGCAGCGCTCAATCCCAACGATTCATTATCTTTCATATTCGTCGATCTACCCCTACTATTCTTAAACTTCCCCTACTTCTCTTAATACTTCAAAACTACCCTTCTTTTTAATCATTCCCCTAATTCTCTAATTAGCCCTTAATTCTAACAATTACCCTAATTTCTTAACTACTGTGAAGGGTTGGTTTTTGCAGCGCCCAATCCCAATGATTCATCATCTTTCATATTTGTCGATCTACCCCTACTATGCCTAAACTACACCTGCTACTCTTAATATTTCAAAACAACCCTTCATTTTAATCCTATCCCTAATTCCCTAAATAGCCCCTACTTCCAACAATTGCTCCTATTTTTTAACACTGTGAAGGGTTTTTTTTTTTTGCAGCACCCAATCCAAATGATTCATTATCTTTTATATTTGCCGATCAAACCCGATTTGGCTTAAACTACCCCTACTTCTCTTAATACTTTAAAACAACCCTTCTTTTTAATCCTTCCCCTAATTATCTAAATATCCCTTACTTCCAACAATAACCCCTATTTTTTAACTACTGTAAAGGGTTGGTTTTTACAGCACCAAATCCCAATGATTCATCATCTCTCATATTTGTCGATCTACCCCTACTATGCTTAAACTACCCCTTGAAAACAACCCTTCTTTTTAATAATACCCCTAATTCTATAAATAGCCCTTACTTCCAACAATTACCACTATTTTTTAACTACTGTGAAGGGTTGGTTTTTGCAGCACCCGATCCAAATGATTCATCATCGTTCATATTTCTCGATCTACCACTACTTTGCTTAAATTACCCCTACTTTTCTTAATGCTTCAAAACTACCCTTCCTTTTAATCTTACCCCTAATTCTCTAAATAGCTCTTACTTCCTACAATTACCCCTATTTTTTAACTACTGTGAAGGGTTGGTTTTGGCAGCGCCCAATCCCAATGATTCATCATCTTTCATATTGTCGATCTAATCCTACTATACTTAAACTACCCCTACTTCTCTTAATACTTCAAAACAACCATTCTTTTTAATCCTACCACTAATTCTCTAAATAACCCTTACTTCCAACAACTACCCCTATTTTTTAACTACTGCGAAGGGTTGGTTGTTGTAACACCCAATCCAAATGATTCGTCATCTTTCATATTTGTCGATCTACCCCTACTATGCTTAAACTACCCCTACTTCTCTTAATACTTCAAAACAACCCTTCTTTTTAATTCTAACACTTATTTAAATAGCCCTTACTTCCAACAATTACCCCTATTTTTTAAGTACTGTGAAGGGTTGGTTTTTGCAGCACCTAATCCAAACGATTTATCAACCTTCATATTTGTCGAACTACCCCTACTATGCTTAAACTACCTCTCTACTTTTATTATTGTTTTCCTTTATTCATTTCTTTGTTCATTTTTTTTGCATTATTCATTTCTTTGTAAACAATTATCGTTCTACTTCTATGAAGGGTGGGTTTTTGCAGCACCCAATCCAAACGATTCATCATCCTTCATATTTGATGATCTACCCCTACTATGCTTAAACTACCCCTACTTCTCTTAATACTTCAAAACAACCCTTCTTTTTAATCCTCCTCCTAATTCTCTAAATAGCCCTTACTTCAAACAATTACCCCTATTTTTTAACTACTGTGAAGGGTTTGTTTTTGCAGCACCCAATCTAGATGATTCATCATCTTTCATATTTGTCGATCTACCCCAACTATGTTTAAACTACCCCTACTTCTCTTAATACTTCAAAACAACCCTTCTTTTTAATCCAACCCCTAATTCTACAAATAGCCCTTACTTGCAACAATTACCACTATTTTTAACTTTTGTGAAGGGTTGGTTTTTGCAGCACCAAATCCAAATGACTCATCATCTTTCATATTCTTCTATCTACCCCTACTTTGCTTAAACTACCCCTACTTCTCTTAATACTTCAAACTACCCTTCTTTTTAATCGTGCCACTAGTTATCAAAATAGCCCTTACTTCCAACAATTACCCCTATTTTTTAACTACTGTGAACGGTTGGTTTTTTTCAGCGCCCAATTCCAATTATTCATCATCTTTCATATTTGTCGATCTACCCCTGCTATGCATAAACTTCCCCTACTTCTCTTAATACTTCAAAACAACCCTTCGTTTTAATCCAACCAATAATTCTACAAATAGCCCTTACTTCCGACAATAACCACTATTTTTAACTTTTGTGAAGGGTTGATTTTTGCAGCACCCAATCCAAACGATTCATCATCTTTCATATTTGATGATCTACCCCTACTATGCTTAAACTACCCCTACTTCTCTTAATACTTCAAAACAACCCTTCTTTTTAGTCTTCCCCCTAATTCTCTAAATAGCCCTTACTTCCAACAATTACCCCTATTTTTTAACTACTATGAAGGGTTGGATTTTGCAGCACCCAATCAAGATGATTCATCATCTTTCATATTTGTCGATCTACCCCGACTATGTTTAAACTACCCCTACTTCTCTTAATACTTCAAAACAACCCTTCTTTTTAATCCAACCCCTAATTCTACAAATAGCCCTTACTTCCAACAATTACCACTATTTTTAACTTTTGTGAAGGGTTGGTTTTTGCAGCACCCAATTCAAATGATTCAACACCTTTCATATTTCTCGATCTGCCCCTACTTTGCTAAAACTACCCCTACTTCTCTTAATACTTCAAAACAACCCTTCTTTTTAATCCTACCCTTAAATCTCTAAATAGCCCTTACTTCCAACTATTACCTATATTTTTTAACAGCCTGAAGTGTAGGTTTTTTCAGCACCCAATCCAAATGATTCATCATCTTTCATATTTGTTGAACTACCCCTACTATACTTAAACAACCCCTACTTCTCTTAATACTTCAAAACAACCCTTCTTTTTAATTCTACCCCTAATTCTCTAAATAGCCCTTACTTCCAACAATTACCCCTATTTTTTGGCTAATGTGAAGAGTTGGTTCTTGCAGCGCCAAATCCCAATGATTCATCGCCTTTCATATTTGTCGGTCCACCCCTATTATGCTTAAACTTCCCAAACTTCTCTTAATACTTCAAAACAACCCATCTTTTTAATCATACCCCTAATTCTATAAATAGCCCTTACTTCAAACAATTACCCCAATTTTTTAACTACTGTGAAGGGCTGGTTTGGGCAGCGCCCAATCACAATGATTCATCGTCTTTCATATTTGTCGATTTAACCCTACTATGCTTAAACTACTCCTACTTCTCTTAATACTTCAAAAAAAAACCTTCTTTTTAATCCTACCCCTAATTATATAATTATCCCTTACTTCCAACCATTACCCTTATTTTTTGACTACTGTGAAGGGTTGGTTTTTGCAGCACCCAATCCAAATGATTCATCATCTTTCATATTTGTCGATCTACCACTACTTTGCTTAAACTACCCCTATTTCTCTTAATACTTCAAAACAACCCTTCTTTATAATCATCACCCTAATTCTCTAAATAGCCCTTACTTCCAACAATTACCTCTAAATTTTAACTACTGTGAAGGGTTGGTTTTTGCAGCACTCAATCCCAATGATTAATCATCTTTCATATTTGTCGATCTACCCCTACTATGCTTAAACTACCCCTATTTCTCTTAATACTTCAAAACAACCATTCTTTTTAATCATACCCCTTATTCCCTAAGTAGACCTTACTTCCAACAATTACCCGAATTTTTTAACTACTGTGAAATATTGGTTTTTGCATCACCCAATCCAAATGATTCATCATCCTTTATATTTGTCGATCTAACCCCAATATGCTTAAACTACCCCTACTTTTCTTAATACTTCAAAACAACACTTCTTTTTAATCCTACCACTAATTCTTTAAATAACCCTTACTTCCGACAACTACCCCTATTTTTAACTACGACGAACGGTTGGTTGTTGCAGCACCCAATCCAAATGATTCATCATCTTTCAAATTTGTCGATCTACCACTACTTTGCTTAAACTACCCTTATTTCTCTTAATACTTCAAAACAACCCTTCTTTATAATCATCACCCTAATTCTCTAAATAGCCCTTACTTCCAACAATTACCTCTAAAATTTAACAACTGTGAAGGGTTGGTTTTTGCAGCACCCAATCCCAATGATTAATCATCTTTCATATTTGTCGATCTACCCCTACTATGCTTAAACTACCCCTATTTCTCTTAATACTTCAAAACAACCCTTCTTCTTAATCCTACCCCTAATTCTATAAATAGCCCTTACTTCCAAAAATTACCCCTATTTTTTTAACTATTGTGAAGGATTGGTTTTTGCAGCACCCAGTCCAAATGATTCATCATCTTTCATATTTCTCGATCTACCCCTACTTTGCTTAAACTACCCCTGCTTCTCTTAATACTTCAAGACAACCCTTCTTTTTAATCCTACACCTAAATCTCTAAATTGGCCTAAATTCCAACAATTACCTACATTTTTTAACAACTGTGAAGGGTTGGTTTTTTCAGCACCCAATCCAAATGATTTAATCTCTTTCATATTTTTCGAACTACCCCTACTATGCTTAAACTATCTCAACTTCTCTTATTACTTCAAAACAACCCTTCTTTTTAATCCTAACCCTAATGCTCTAAATAGCCCTTACTTCCAAAAATTACCCCTATTTTTTAACTAATGTGAAGGGTTGGTTTTTGCAGCGCCCAATCCCAATGATTCATCATCTTTCATATTTGTCGATCTACCCCTACTATGCTTAAACGTCCCCTACTTCTCTTAATACTTCAAAACAACCCTACTTTTTAATCATACCCCTAATTCTCTAAATATCCCTTACTTCCAGCAATTACCCCAATTTTTTAACTTCTTTGAAGGGTTGGTTTTTGCAGCGCCGAATCCCAATGATTCATCATCTTCATATTTGTCGATCTACCCCTACTATGCTTAAACCACACCTACTACTCTTAATACCTCTAAGCAACCCTTCTTTTTAATTCTACCCCTAATTATCTATAAAGCCCTTACTTCCAACAATTACCCATATTTTTTAACTACTGTGAAGGGTTGGTTTTTACAGCAACCAATCCAAATGATTCATCATCTTTCATTTGTCGATCTACCCCTACTTTGCTAAAACTACCCGTACTTCTCTTAATATATCAAAATGACCCTTCTTTTTAATCCTCCCCCTAATTCTCTAAATACTACTTACTTCCAACAATTACCCCTATATTTTAACTACTGTGAAGGGTTGGTTTTTGCAGCACCCAATCCTAATGATTCATCATCTTTCATATTTGTCGATCTACCCATACTTTGCTTAAACTAACCCCACTTCTCTTAATACTTCAAAACAACCCTTTTTTTAATCCTACCTCTAATTCTCTAAATGGCCCTTACTTCAAACAATTACCCCTATTTTTAACTACTTTGAAGGGTTGGTTTTTCCAGCCTCCAATCCAAATGATTCATCATCCTTCATATTTGTCGATCTACCCCTACTATGCTTAAAATACCCGTACTTCTCTTAATACTTCAAAACAACCCTTCTTTTTAATCCTACCCCTAATTCGCTAAATAGCCCTTACTTCCGACAATTACCCCTATTTTTTGACTAAAGTGAAGGGTTTGTTTTAGCAGCGCCCAATCCCAACGATTCATTATCTTTCCTATTCGTCGATCTACCCCTAATATGCTTAAACTTCCCCTACTTCTCTTAATACTTAAAAACAACCCTTCTTTTTAATCATACCCCTAATTCTCTAAATAGCCCTTAATTCTAACAATTACCTCAATTTATTAACTACTGTGAAGGGTTTGTTTTTGCAGCGTCCAATCCTAATGATTCATCATCTTTCATATTTCTCGATCTACCCCTTCTATGCTTAAACTACACCTACTACTCTTAATACTTCAAAACAACACTTCTTTTTAATTCTATCCCTAATTCCCTAAATAACCCGTGTTTCCAACAATTACCCCTATTTTTTAACACTGTGAAGGGTTGGTTTCTGCAGCACCTAATCCAAATGATTCATTATCTTTCATATTTGTCGATCTACGCCTACTTTGCTTAAACTACGCCTACTTCTCTTAATACTTTAAAACTACCCTTCTTTTTAATCCTCCCCCTAATTCTCTAAATAGCCCTTACTTCCAAAAATTACTAGTATTTTTAACTACTGTGAAGGGTTTGTTTTTGCAGCACCCAAACCAAATGATTCATCATCTTTCATATTTCTCGATCTACCCCTACTTCGCTTAAACTACCCCTACTTCTCTTAATGCTTCAAAACTACCCTTCTTTTTAATCCTACCCCAAATTGTCTAAATAACCCTTATTTCCAACAACTACCCCTATTTTTTAACTACTGTGAAGGGATGGTTTTTGCAGCGCCCTATCCCAATGACTCATCATCTTTCATATTTGTCGATATACCCCTACTATACTTAAACTACCCCTACTTCTCTTAATTCTTCAAAACAACCCTTATTTTTAATCCTACCACTAATTCTCTAAATAACCCTTACTTCCAACAACTACCCCTATTTTTTAACTACCGCGAAGTGTTTGTTGTTGCAGCACCCAATCAAAATAATTCATCATCTTTCATATTTGTCGCTCTACCCCTATTATGCTTAAACTACCCCTACTTCTCTTAATACTTCAAAACAGACTTTCTGTTTAACCATACCCCAAATTATCTAAATAGACCTTACTTCCAACAGTTACCCCTATTTTTTAAGTACTGTGAAGGATTGGTTTTTGCAGCACCCAATCCAAACTATTCATCATCCTTCATATTTGTCGAACTACCCCTACTATGCTTAAACTACCCCTCTACATTTATTATTGTTTTCCTTTATTCATTTATTTATTCATTTTTTTGAATTATTCATTTCTTTGTAAACCAATTATCATTCTACTTCTATGAAGGGTTGGTTTTTGCAGCACCCAATCCAAACGATTCATCATCTTTCATATTTGTTGATCTACCCCTACTATGCTTAAACTACCCTTACTTCTCTTAATACTTCAAAACAACTTTTCCTATTAATCCTCCCCCTAATTCTCTAAATAGCCCTTACATCCAAAAATTAACCCTATTTTTTAACTACTATGAAGGTTTTGTTTTTGCAGCACCCAATCTCGATGATTCATCATCTTTCATATTTGTCGACTACCCCTACTATGCTTAAACTACCCCTACTTCTCTTAATACTTCAAAAAAAAAAACCTCTTTTTAGTCCTACCCCTAAATATGTAAATAGCCCTTACTTCCATCAATTACCCCTATTTTTTACTACTGTGAAGGGTTGGTTTTTCTGGCCTCCAATCCAAATGATTCATCATCCTTCATATTTGTCGATCTACCCCTACTATGCTTAAAATCCCCCTACTTTTTTTTGAAACCAAAAATGTGTGATCTTCTGACAAGAAGAGAGCACACATATATATAATAAAAAACAAAGGTACAGAGTCCAACTATAGAACATAAGACAACACAACAAACAACACACGACTCAAGGTATGTATGGGAATGTAGAGGATCATAGATAGATGAACTCCGGATAAACCACCGCCCATCTACTCCAATATCGAATTCCGGCAATGCCACCACCCGATATTGAAGTATATCTACTCCAATACAAAAACCACATACACAATGAAAAGATAAAACAATGAGATACAACATCTGATACACTCGAACAATAGACCCAAAATACAACAAAAGAGATGTCAATCCTCTGTCCAAACAGCAATCTTCTAAGCTCCTGATCTACCTCCAGCTAACAGCTATCAGCTATGAACATCTTCTCAATCAACTACCTGAATCTACATAAAGCTCAACCAACTATTAGTAACTTTTCACACATATATATATGGAAATATATATGTAAAATATATATATATATATATATTCAATAAGCATATATATATATATATATTTTGCATATTAATCTATCATATATATATATGTGTGAATGGAAAAACCATGAAAAACTAAATAAAAGAATTAACAAACAATACGATATCTATTACGAAAAAAACATCTTATTCTAATAAATAAATATAAATTGGATCTAACCTTATACAATAAATTCTCGAAGCCCAATTTTCCAAAAGGCTTGTAATGTGAATTAGACATCCAATCCAAACAAAAGTAGACTATTTTAATAATTAAATCATCCGTAGACCCAGAATTAGAATGAAAACACCTCTGATTTCTCTCAAACCATATGTACCAACTTATGATAGTGACTAGGGAATCTAAAATATATCTTTTACTATCATTATAAACAAATCTATAAAAATCCCAATAATCGGTACAACTATTGCAAGAAATAGGACAATCAAAAACAAATATCCTTAAGACCATATTAAATATATAATTTGTAATGTTACAAGAGAAAAATAGATGCTCTACATCTTCGTACAAAAGGTTACAGAAATAGCACTTAACGTCAAAAAAGATATTCTTCCTTTTTAAAAATTCAATCGTATTGAGTTTCTTATGAATAATTAACCACATTGTAAATTTAGCCTTAGGTGGAGAATTCGATTTCCAAATATATTTAAAAGACCGAAATGAGATACCCGAAAAATTTATGAATTTATACATAGAATTTACCGAAAAGACTTGACTCTTACCCATATCCCAACTAATACTGTCACTATACTCATCAATGTGATATAATGATAACTTAGCATATAATAAAGCTAACTGTCTTAACAAATCCCCTTCTAAGATATAATCAAAAGAAAAGTCCCATGGGGGATACAAGTCACTTCTAAAAACATCTTTGATCAACGCATTTTTGAAACCACAAATATTAAAGAGATCCCTGAATTCAACTCTAAGGGGTAAATGAGAAATCCACTTATCATGCCAAAAATAAGTCATATCACCCGAATGAACAATTACCTTGCAACCTAAGTTAAAAAGATCAAAGCACTTTAATACCGACTTCCAAAAGTAAGATAATCTATTGTACCAACTAACCCTGGAACCCACAATAAAATCACTTCCTGAATAATAAAATTTCGATATAATATCCTTCCACGTAGTGGACACTAAAGGACACCTAAATTTCCACAACCATTTGACTAATAATGAAGAGTTAAAATTGACAAGATTGATGATCCCCAATCCCCCGTCTCTCTTTGGCTTACAACACACTTCCCAACTTACTAAACATTTAAAACCCCTACATACGGAATCTCCACCCCCATTCCATAGAGAGTTGCGTCTTATTCTATCAATTTTTTCAACTACCCATTGTGGAAATCTATGTACAGACATCCAATATACAGGAATTGCAGAAAGAACCGAATTAACTAAGACTAATCTACCTGCCCTAGATAAAAACCTATTATTCCAACTTGATAATCTACTGTTAATCTTTTCAATTATAATTAACCAATCCTCCTTCTTTAGTTTCGAAGGCCTAATCCTAAAACCCAAATAATCAAAAGGAAATTTCATTATATTACAATTTAGAGTGTTAGCAACCATATCCTCTACATTACCAAAATCATTAATTACCATAACTGAACTTTTATCAAAATTAATCCGAAGACCAGATAGCAACTCAAAGCCATACAGAATAAACTTGAGGGCAATAATGTGTTTAGGGAGATGAGAAGAAAATAACAACGTATCATCCACAAATTGAAGGATAGATAACACATTGTTATATTCCTCATTACCAACATTACCCAAAACACCCAATCTCCCAGCCCTCTTAATAATTCTAGAAAAAACGTCCACCGCTAAGTTAAATAATAGAGGTGACAAGGGATCACCCTGTCTAAGTCCCCTCTTAGATTGAATCTTCTTTCCCACAACCCCATTGACAACAATATTAGAACTACCAGATTTAAGTAAAAGCATTATCCAGTTAATCCACCTAACACTAAAACCTCTAGCAAGACATACATCACAAATGTAATCCCAGTCAACAGAATCAAACGCTTTCTCAAAATCTAATTTCAAAATGGCACATGAGAAATTATTTTTGACACATACATTAATGAATTCTTGTACAGCTGCAACACCATCCACTATTTGTCTACCTTTGATAAAAGCTGTTTGCGATTGATCTATAAGATCATTCATCCTCCTATTAAGTCTATTTGCTAGAACTTTAGAAATAATCTTGACAGATACATTTATTAGAGAGATAGGCCTAAAATCCTTCAAATATTTGGCATCCTCTCTCTTCTTAATAAGGATAACATTTGCAAAATTAAAATTACCTAGACACAAATCGCCACTATAAAAATCATTAAATAATTTAATAATGTCAAATTTCAAGACCTCCCAAAATTGTTTATAAAAGAGAACCGAAAAACCATCAGGTCCCGGAGCTTTGTCACTAGGCATATCACAGATGGCTTTCCAAATCTCTTGTTCAGTAAAAGGATTATCTAACTCTAATAGTTCATCCTTATCAACATTAGGATAGATTTCCCTCCAATTAACATTTATTCTTCTCTCGATCCTAGTCCCAAATATTTGTTTATAATAATTAGTGAAAGCTTCATTCAAATCATGTTGTACTGTCAATTCCTCATCGTTTAAGAAAATAGAATGAATTAAATTATCGCGTCTCCTCTTATTAGCCATACTATGGAAAAATTTCGTGTTATTATCCCCTTCCTTAATCCATTGAACACGTGATCTTTGCTTCCACATTGTTTCTTCTTTTTCCAAGATCAAATTGAAATCTTTTCTAAGATTACAAAGCCTATCTTTCTCACCTAGATTAAGACTCCTGGATTCGCTTAACTTATCTAAATCTAACATCTCACATAAGATCTTATCTTTCTTAATTCTAACACTACCAAAAACAAATTTATTCCACCTCTTAAGAAAAAATCTTAATTTACCAAGTTTTGCCACAAAAATCTTTGCCGAATTTCCGTTACACAAATTATTAAAATAAAATAATGAATTCCACTTAACAGTAACAAGTTTTATAAAACTGGAATCAAGTAGCCACATTTTTTCAAATTTGAAACTGTTACTAATTAACATATTCGAATCACAAGAAAGAATTAAAGGACAATGATCCGAATATAAAAAAGGTAATCCTTTTACTTTACAAATAGGAAATCTTTCATCAACCTCCGAACTTATAAAGAACCTATCTAATAGAGCAAAAGATGGACTGTCGCTAATATTGGATCTAGACCATGTGAAAGACCTATTATTGAGCGGAATTTCAATCGAATTATTATCGAGATTAAATTCATTAAAATCTTCCATATCGGAGAAATCTCCTTCTCTAGGAGATCTCTCTCCTAAAAACCTGGTAACATTAAAATCCCCCCTACAATCCACAAATTTGGGGCAAAATCCCTAAATTCTGTACATTCATCCCACAAACGTCTCCTCTCAATCTTGGTGTGAGGGCCGTACACATTCGTAATGCCCAATAAAGTATTATCTCTAAGTGACGATAATATAATGTGTAAAGAGTGTAATTTAGGAAATTCCAGCACTATTTTATAATGGTTATCTTTCCAACCAATCATCAGTCCACCTGCGCTGCCAATTGACGGTAAACAGGCCCAATTACAAAAATGCGATCCACCTAATCTAGTATAAAAACTAGAGTCTGGATTTTCAATTTTAGTCTCTTGTAGCAATGCAATATCAATATGATAATCAACAAAGAACTTCCTAACTTTAGCACATTTTTTAGGTTCATTTAATCCCCTAATATTCCAACTAACGATCCTCATCTACTCAAAGAAGATACTCTCTCTCGTTCCCTACTCCTAATGAAGTCAGAATCTAACTCAATGTCTGTAAAAATAAAAGCAGTATCACTGGCAATCTGTAATAACTGACTAGACGAAAGGCTACCTAATGCATAAGGAGAATAGTCACTACCATAAACAGAAGTCATACTTGTGCCCAGATCCGAATTGCTACTACTAGCATTCGGACTCGGGGACCTACCTCGAAAAGGAGAAGAAATAGATCTGATCCTAGCACTGCGACGAATCACTCCCGTACTAGGTATTATTCTCCTGCGTCTTCCCCTCCTAGAAGACGACGGAGGATCTGCTACTATACTCTGACTATGGTCCATACCAGGCTCCATCACACCGTCAGGAACAGAACTGGTTCGCGGCATATCATACCCCCAAAACACACCATAATACGGTCCCAAAAAAACAGAGCGAAGTCCAATGATCAACCCTGACCCAATATCCCTATCCCATGAAAAAGATAGTCCACTCGAAATAGTTCCCAATGCTGGCGATTCAATATCACAGTCTGTAGTATGAACATACATTATACTAGCCACAGTACTTAAATTCTTGTCCCACAAAACAGTAATTTCATCACTTGTTGAACATTCCATCATGAAGACCGACCTCGGACATACATCCCCCACCTTAACTGGTCTACCAATGTCAAGAGATCCAGTAACGTCACCACTCAAACCTACCTCCCCCTTCCTATCCGTCAGGACTATGTCACTTACTAACGGACCAATCTCATCCAACTTGACCTTACCACCACCATAAGATCTTAAAACCTGCTCCACGATTGAAATAACATCTTGGGTGGTAAAACATGGCACACTGACCTTACGATTTTTCGAAGATCTAGTTCTCGCCAGTCTACCACATTTCAATCTATTGACTCTAAATTTATTCCTAAGCGTGGAAACTGACTGTGCAGAAGGCTCTTTTGGTGAATCTTCTAACATAACAGAACTTAAGTCCAACTCAGCATCTCTATCCTCCAACACACTGAAACTATTAAAAAGGTTCACATCCTCACATACAACCCAATCAGCTCTCACCGCCTCACCCTGCGAACATACCACCTGATTATCATCAACACCATTTCCTACCGTATCCACTTCATCCACACTACAGCCCTCCTTATTACCACTGACAACATAAAAACCTTTGTCCACATTATTGACCTCATAATCACCTGCAGCATAGCCACCAACATAATCACCCATGTCCACATTATTGACCTCATAATCACCTGCAGCATAGCCACCAACATAATCACCCATGTCCACATTATTGACCTCGTAATCACCAGCAGCATAGCCATCAACATAATCACCCATGTCCCTCTCATATACCACATCATAGCCACCAGCAGCATAATCACCCATGTCCACCTCGTCCAAACCAGTCATCACTTCGAAAAGCTTCCCATTATTGACACTACTCACTTTAAAACCAAATTCTTCACTAATATTCAAACAAATCTGGACATAAGGATCATTTAGCAATGGATCCCTACGCAAGCATGTCCCACAAAAACCAACCCCAACCATCATCTCCCTCTCAAAAGAACTCACACCAACCTTATCCGATTCTGACATGTCCAACCCAATATTCTCAGTTCGAGACGGATTACTCATGCAAACTTTAATAGCATTATCAGTATAATGCTTATACTGGAAATCTGCATCTCTATGTTCGACATTTATAACAGTGTTTATAAGGTTGAAATGCTCAAGTATCTCATCTAGCAATTTAAGAGCTGACGTCTTATAACTGGCATTCGAATCAAAATATAGTCTTCTCAATTTGGTGAGATTCAAACAAAAAGAGAAGGCGTGATCTTTTCTGTTCATCGGTCTAGGGAGAGGAGGATAAACATCAGCCATATCAACACTCTTGTTCCAGAGAATTCCATCCACAAGGCCTTCTAAATTCCAACCCATCACCAACATCAAATAAGCCTCATTGTTTACATTGTCATTGGATTTCAGTGTAACCAAATCCAAAATGTTTATCATTTTCACACATATCCTCGAACAATTGAAATGCATCAGTTCCCATACTGATTTACCTTTGAAACTATCCAAACAACTATATTTTCGATGACCCACTCCTCCGCATTTAAAGCAACGCAGTCCATTTTTACAATCCTTCGCTAAATGCAAAGAATCCCCACAGCGAAAACAGTGTCGAACATTACCATTTTTCCTGGTAGCAACATTGTTTAGCCTAATCGAAGTCCAATTGTGCATTTTAGACGACAGTTGCTTTACTACATCATAATAGGAACGCTTAAAATCTGAATAGAATTGATGAGAGGAAAAACCTCTGCTTGCTGAAGAATGAATCTGTTCCTCCTCAGTTACAATTTCACTTTGTCTAAATGTCAAGTTTAATCTGCCTTTTTTCATGTAAGTCTTATCACTGATCAATTTGGGAGCAGTACCATTATAGATACCCTTGATACCATGATAAACTCCTCTCGATTTCCCACCAAAAATAAGGACATCCCCCGATTCAAGAATTACTGACTTAACCGAGCCTTTGACACCCTCCTCCCTATAAATGAATTCCGCCGAATCACCAATGGAGAAGGATACTACCGAAAGGCCAGCCAAAAGACTCTCATTACTTTCGTCATTGTCTTGATGCATACCCAGTTTCCCATCAAGATCATAATAATTGACGATACACACATCAGGAGAGATATTAGGAAGATCATCTGCTTTCCTTTTAATCCTACCCCTACTTATCTTTATACTTCAAACCAACCCTTCCTTTTAATCCTACCCCTAATTCGCTAAATTGCCCTTACTTTCAACAATTACCCCTATTTTTTAACTAATGTGAAGGGTTGGTTTTTGCAGCGCTCAATCCCAACGATTCATTATCTTTGATATTTGTCGATCTACCCTTACTATGCTTAAACTTCCCCCACTTCTCTTAATACTTCAAAACAACCCTTCTTTTTAATCATTCCCCTAATTCTCTAATTAGCCCTTAATTCTAACAATTACCTCAATTTTTTAACTACTGTGAAGAGTTGGTTTTTGCAGCGCCCGATCCCAATGATTCATAATCTTTCATATTTGTCGATCTGCCCCTACTATGCCTAAACTACACCTGCTACTCTTAATATTTCAAAACAACCCTTCTTTTTAATCTAACCTAATTCCCTAAATAGCCCTTACTTCCAATAATTACTCCTATATTTTTAACACTGTGAAGGTTTTTTTTTGCAGCACCCAATCTAAATGATTCATTATCTTTCATATTTGCCGATCAACTCCTATTTTGCTTAAACTACCCCTACTTCTCTTAATACTTTAAAACAACCCTTATTTTTAATCCTCCCCCTAATTATCTAAATATCCGTTACTTCCAAAAATTACCCCTATTTTTTAACTACTGTAAAGGGTTGGCTTTTGCATCACCCAATCCCAATGATTCATCATCTCTCATATTTGTCGATCTACCCCTACTATGCTTAAACTACCCCTTAAAAACAACCATTCTTTTTAATCATACCCCTAATTCTATAAATAGCCCTTACTTCCAACAATTACCACTATTTTATAACTACTGTGATGGGTTGGTTTTTGCAGCACCCAATCCATATGATTCATCATCTTTCATATATCTCGATCTACCCCTACTTTGCTTAAACTACCGCTACTTCACTTAATGCTTCAAAACTACCCTTCCTTTTAATCCTACCCCTAATTCTCTAAAAAGCCCTTACTTCCAACAATTACCCCTATATTTTAACTACTGTTAAGGGTTTGTTTTTGCAGTGCCCAATCCCAATGATTCATCATCTTTCATATTATCGATCTAACCCTACTACACTTAAACTACCCCTACTTCTCTTACTACTTTAAAACAACCCTTCTTTTTAATCCTACCACTAATTCTCTAAATAACCCTTACGTCCAACAACTACCCCTATTTTTTAACTATTGCGAAGGGTTGGTTGTTGCAGCACCCAATCCAAATGATTCATCATCTTTCATATTTGTCGATCTACCCCCTACCATGCTTAAACTACCCCTACTTCTCTTAATACTGCAAAACAACGCTTCTTTTTAATCTTAACCCTAATTATCTAAATAGCCCTTACTTCCAACAATTACCCCTATTTTTTAAGTACTGTGAAGGGTTGGTTTTTGCAGCACCCAATCCAAACGATTTATCAACCTTCATATTTGTCGAACTACCCCTACTATGCTTAACCTACCTCTCTACTTTTGTTATTGTTTTCCTTTATTCATTTCTTTGTTCATTTTTTTTGCATTATTCATTTCTTTGTAAACCAATTATCATTCTACTTCTATGAAGGGTGGGATTTTGCAGCACCCAATCCAAACGATTCATCATCTTTCATATTTGATGATCTACCCCTACTATGCTTAAACTACCCCTACTTCTCTTAATACTTCAAAACAACCCTTCTTTTTAATCCTCCTCCTAATTCTCTAAATAGCCCTTACTTCAAACAATTACCCCTATTTTTTAACTACTGTGAAGGGTTTGTTTTTGCAGCACCCAATGTAGATGATTCATCATCCTTCATATTTGTCGATCTACCCCAACTATGTTTAAACTACCCCTACTTCTCTTAATACTTTAAAACAACCCTTCTTTTTAATCCAACCCCTAATTCTACAAATAGCCCTTACTTCCAACAATTACCACTATTTTTAACTTTTGTGAAGGGTTAGTTTTTGCAGCACCAATCCAAATGACTCATCATCTTTCATATTCCTCAATCTACCCCTACTTTGCTTAAACTACCCATACTTCTCTTAATACTTCAATACTACCCTTATTTTTAATCCTACCACTAATTATCTAAATAGCCCTTTCTTCCAACAATTAACCCTATTTTTTAACTACTGTGAAAGGTTGGTTTTTGCAGCGCCCTATTCCAATTATTCATCATCTTTCATATTTGTCGATCTACCCCTGCTATGCATAAACTTCCCCTACTTCTCTTAGTACTTCAAAACAACCATTCTTTTTAATCATACCCCTTATTCCCTAAGTAGACCTTACTTCCAACAATTACGCGAATTTTTTGACTACTGTGAAGGATTGGTTTTTGCATCACCCAATCCAAATGATTCATCATCCTTCATATTTGTCGATCTAACCCCAATATGCTTAAACTACCCCTACTTTTCTTAATACTTCAAAACAACACTTCTTTTTAATCCTACCACTAACTCTTTAAATAACCCTTACTTCCGACAACTACCCCTATTTTTAACTACTGCGAACGGTTGGTTGTTGCAGCACCCAATCCAAATGATTTATCATCTTTCATATTTGTCGATCTACCCCTACTATGCTAGAACTACACCTACTTCTCTTAATAATTCAAAACAACCCTTCTTTTTAATCCTACCCCTAATTATCTAAATAGCCCTTACTTACAACAATTACAATTATTTTTTAACTACTGTGAAGGGTTGTTTTTTGCAACACCCAATCCAAATGATTCATCATCTTTCATATTTGTCGATCTACACCTACTTTGCTTAAACTACCCCTGCTTCTCTTAATACTTCAAAACAGCCCTTCTTTGTAATCCTCCCCCTAATTTTCTAAATAATCCTTGCTTCCGACAATTACTCCTAAATTTTAACTACTGTGAAGGGTTGATTTTTGCAGCACCCAATCCCAGTGATTCATCATCTTTCATATTTGTCGATCTACCCCTACCATGCTTAAAATTCCCCTACTTCTCTTAGTACTTCAAAACAACCCTTCTTTTTAATCCTACCCCTAATTCTCTAAATATCCCTTACTTCCAACAATTACCCCTATTTTTTAACTATTGTGAAGGGTAGGTTTTTGCATCACCCTATCCAAATGATTCATCATCTTTCATATTTCTCGATCTACCCCTACTTTGCTTAAACTACGCCTACTTCTTTTAATACGTCAAAACAACCCTTCTTTTTAATCCTACCCCTAATTCTCTAATTAGCCCTTACTTCCAACAATTACCCGTATTTTTTTAACAACTGTGAAGGGTTGGTTTTTGCAACACCCAATTCAAATGACTCATCATCTTTCATATTTGTCGCCTACTATGCTTAAACCACCCCTACTTCTTTTAATACTTAAAAACAACCCTTCTTTTTAATCCTACCCCTAATTCTCTAAATAGCCCTTACTTCCAACAATTAATCCTATTTTTGAACTAATGTGAAGGGTCGGTTTTTGCAGCGCCCAATCCCAATGATTCATCATCTTTCATATTTGTCGATCTATCACTACTATGCTTAAACGTCCCCTACTTCTCTTAATACTTCAAAACAACCGTACTTTTTAATCATACCCCTAATTCTCTAAATAGCCCTTACTTCCAAAAATTACCCCAAGTTTTCAACAACTGCGAAGGGTTGGTTTTTGCAGCGTCCAATCCCAATGATTCATCATCTTCATATTTGTCGATCTACCCCTACTGTGCTTAAACAACCCCTACTTATCTTAATACTTCAAAACAACCCTTGTTTTTAATCCTCCCCGAATTATCTAAATAGCCCTTACTTCCAACAATTACCCCTATTTTTTAACTACTGTGAAGGGTTGGTTTTTGCAGCACCCAATCCCGATGATTCAACATCTTTCATATTTGTCGATCTACCCCTACTATGATTAAACTACCCCTACTTCTCTTAATACTTCAAAACAACCTTCTTTTTAATCCAACCCCCAATTCTATAAATAGCCCTTACTTCCAAAATTACCACTATTTTTAAACTACTGTGAACGGTTGGTTGTTGCAGCACCCAATCCAAATGATTCATCATCTTTCATATTTGTCGATCTACCCCTATTATGCTTAAACTACGCCTACTTCTCTTATTACTTCAAAACAGCCCTTCTTTTTAATCCTACCACTAATTATCTAAATAGCCCTTACTTCCAACAATTACCCCTATTTTTTATCTACTGTGAAAGGTTGGTTTTTACAGCACCCAATCCAAATGATTCATCATCTTCATATTTCTCGATCTACCCCTACTTTACTTAAACTTCTTCTACTTCTCTTAATACTTCAAAACTACCCGTCTTTTAATCCTACCCCTTATTCTCTAAATAGACCTTACTTCCAACAATTACCCCTATATTTTACCTACTGTGATGGGTTGGTTTTTTGCAGCGTCCAATTCCAATGATTCATCATTTTTCATATTTGTTGGTCTACCCTTACTATGCTTAAACTTCCCCTACTTCTCTTAATACTTCAAAACAACCCTTCTTTGACTACTGTGCTTAAACAACCCATCCCCTACTTCTCTTATTATGCTTAAACAACCCTTCTTTAATCATACCCCTAATTCTCTAAATAGCCATTACTTCCAACAATTACCCCAATTTTTTAACTACTGTGAAGGGTTGTTTTTGCAACACCCAATCCAAATGATTCATCATCTTTCATATTTGTCGATCTACCCAGTATGCTTAAGCTACCCCTACTTCTTTTAATACTTCGAAACAACCCTTCTTTTTAATCCTACCACTAATTCTCTGAATAACCCTTGCTTCCAATAACTAAACCTATTTTTTAACTACTGCGAAGGGTTGGTTGTTGCGGCACCTAATTCAAATGATTCATCATCTTTCATATTTGTCGATCTACCCCTACTATGCTTAAACTACCTCTACCTCTCTTAATACTTCAAAACAGCCCTTCTTTTTAATCATACCCCTAATTATCTAAATAGCCCTTACTTCTAACAATTACCCCTATTTTTTAACTACTGTTAAGGGTTGGTTTTTGTAGCACCCAATCCAAATGATTCATCATCCTTCATATTTGTCGAACTACCCTTACTATGCTTAAACTACCCCTCTACTTTCATTATTGTTTTCCCTTATTCATTTCTTTATTCATTTTCTTTGCATTATTCATTTCTTTGTAAACCAATTATCATTCTACTTCTATGAAGTGTTGGTTTTAACAGCACCCAATCCAAACGATTCATCATCTTTCATATTTGTTGATCTACCCCTACTATGCTTAAACTACCCCTATTTCTCTTAATACTTCAAAACAACCCTTCTTTTTAATCCTACCCCTAATTCTCTAAATAGCCCTTACTTCCAACAATTCCCCCTATTTTTTAGCTACTGTGAAGGGTTGGTTTTTGCAGCGCCCAATCCCAATGATTCATCATCTTTCATATTTGTCGATCAACCCCTACTATGCTTAAACAACCCCTACTTCTCTTAATACCTTAGAAGAACCCTTCTTTTTAATCCTACCCCTAATTATCTAAATAGCCCTTACTTCTAACAACTACCCCTATTTTTTAACTACTACAAAGGGTTGGTTTTTACGGTACCCAATCCAAACGATTCATCATCCTTCATATTTATCGAACTACCCCTACTATGCTTAAACTACCACCTATTTTATTATTGTTTTCTTTTATTCATTTCTTTATTCATTTTTTTTTTCATTATTAATTTCTTTGTAAACCAATTATCATTCTACTTTTATGAAGGGTTGGTTTTTGCAGCACCCACTCCAAACAATTCATTATCTTTCATATTTGTCGATCTACCCCTATTTTCTTAAACTACCCCTACTTCTCTTAATACTTCAAAACAACCCTTCTTTTTAATCCTACCCCTAATTCTCTAAATAACCCTTACTTCCAGCAACTACGCCTATTTTTTAACTACTGCGAAGGGTTGGTTGTTGCAGCACCCAATTCAAATGATCCATCATCTTTCATATTTGTCGATCTACCGCTACATCTCTTGATACTTCAAAACAACCCTCATTTTTAATCGTACCCCTAATTTTCTATATAGCCCTTACTTCCAACAATTACCCCTATTTTTTATTACTGTGAAGGGTTGGTTTTTCAAGCCTCCAATCCAAATGATTAATCATCCTTCATATTTGTCGATCTACCCCTACTATGCTTAAAATACCCCTACTTCTCTTAATACTTCAAAACAACCCTTCTTTTTAATCCTACCCCTAATTCGCTAAATATCCCTTACTTCCAATAATTACCCCTAATTTTTAACTAATGTATAGGGTTGGTTTTTGCAGCGCCCAATCCAAACGATTCATTATCTTTCGTATTTGTTGATCTACCCCCACGATGCTTAAACTTCTCCTACATCCCTTAATACTTCAGAACAACCCTTCTTTTTAATCCTATCCCTAATTCCCTAAATAGCCCTTATTACAACAATTACCCCTACTTTTTACTACTGTGAAGGGTTGGTTTTTCAAGCCTCCAATCCAAATGATTCATTATCTTTCATATTTGTCGATCTACCCCTACTTTGCTTAAACTACCCCTATTTCCCTTAATACTTCAAAACAACCCTTCTTTTTGATTCCTCCCCCTAATTTCTAAATAGCACTTACTTCCAACAATTACCCCTATTTTTTAACTATCGTGAATGGTTCATTTTTGCAGCACCAATCCCAATGATTCATCATCTTTCATATTTGTCGATCTACCCCTACTATGTTAAAACTACCCCTACTTCTCTTAATACTTCAAAACAACCCTTCTTTTTAATCCTACCCCTAATTCTATAAATAGCCCTTACTTCCAACAATTACCACTATTTTTTAATTACTGTGAAGGGTTGGTTTTGGCAGCACCCAATCCAAATGATTCATCATCTTTCATATTTCTCGATCTAAGCCTACTTTGCTTAAACTACCCCTACTTGTCTTAATACTTCAAAACTACCCTTCTTTCTAATCCTACCCTAATTCTCTAAATAGCCCTCACTTCCAACAATTACCCCTATTTTTTAACTACTGTGACGGGCTGGTTTTTGTAACGCCCAATTCCAATGATTCATCATCTTTCATACTTGTCGATCTGCCCCTACTATGCTTAAACATCCCCTACTTCTCTTAATACTTCAAAACAGCCATTCCTTTTAATCATACCCCTAATTCTCTAAATAGCCCTTACTTCCAACAATTACCCCAATTTTTTAACTACTGTGAAGGGTTTGTTTTTGCATCACTCAATCCAAACGATTCATCATCTTTCATATTTGTCGATCTGCCAAATATGCTTAAACTACCCCTGCTTATCTTAATACTTCAAAACAACCCTTCTTTTTAATCCTACCACTAATTCTATAAATAACCCTTACTTCCAGCAACTACCCCTATTTTCTAACTACTGCGAAGGGTTGGTTGTTGCAGCACCCAATCCAAACGATTCATCATCTTTCATATTTGTCGATCTACCCTTACTATGCTTAAACTACCCCTACTTCTCTTAGTACTTCAAAACAGCCCTTCATTTTAGTCCTACCCCTAATTATCTAAATAGCCCTTACTTCCAACAATTACCCCTATTTTTTAACTACTTGAAGGGTTTGTTTTTGCAGCACCCAATCCAAACGATTCATCAACCTTCATATTTGTTGAACTACCCCTACTATGCTTAAACTACCCCTCTACTTTTATTGTTGTTTTCCTTTATTCATTTCTTTATTCATTTTTTTTGCATTATTCATTTCTTTGTAAACCAATTATCAATCTACTTCTATGAAAGGTTGGTTTTTGCACCACCCAATCCAAATGATTCATTATCTTTCATATTTGTTGATCTACCCCTGCTATGCTTAAACTACCCCAACTTCTCTTAGTACTTCAAAACAACCCTTCTTTTTAATCCTACCCCTAATTCTCTAAATAGCCCTTACTTCCAACAATTACCCAATTTTTTAGCTACTGTGAAGGGTTGGTTTTTGCAGCGCCCAATCCCAATGATTCATCATCTTTCATATTTGTCGATCTACCCCTACTATGCTTAAACTTCCCCTACTTCTCTTAATACTTCAAAACAGCCCTTCTTTTTAATCATACCCCTAATTCTCTAAATAGCCCTTACTTCCAACAATTACCCCAATTTTTTAACTACTGTGAAGGGTTGGTGTAACAACCCGGAAATTTTGAGCCAATTTAAAAATTTTATTTTGGTGATTTTAAAGGATTTTGGTTATTTAAAATAGTTTATTTTAAATAATAACAACTAAAAAATTATTTTAATTATATAACGAGCCTTAAATCGCGCGGTAGTTTGAAAATTCGATTTCTACTTTCAAATGAATATACAGAATTCAATACAAGTCAGAATTAGACGAAACAAGAAATATTTGTATCTACTTAACTATATCTTTCTAACAAAGTTAAGAAATTGAGATTTCACTTTAGAAAAATTAAGATACGCCCAGTTTAAAATTTAGAATAGTCGCTGTATAATTTATATACATTTTTAATTAATATATAGCCCTTAAAAATAGACATTTTGCAAGCGACCTATGTTTTCGACGAAACCACTTTTGTTGGAACCGAAATGTCTAATTATTGCTAGATTCCATAATTCATAAATTTTGGAATCAATATGTGAGCGTGGCGAAGTTAAACGTGTTTTGACAGTTTTAGTCAATTTTAATCGACTGGAAAATGACCATTTTTCAAACGATCTCAAAATTTGACGAAATTAGTTTTGTTAGGACCGTATCGTCAAAATGAAACTAGAAATATTTTATTTGGAGTTTTAAGAGTCTGTATGTGGCCCCGGTAAATTAAAATGTACGCTAAAATCAATTTTGAATGTTATATTGATTTATATTTTAATTTAAAGAAAAACTGAACGAAACAGTCGAATTGGCTTGCGTGACATATTCGATTGCGTTCAGAATGGGGTTAATTAGATAGGGACGACAGTCGTTGGGTTCGATGTGGAGTTCGAATGAAAAATTAACTTTTTGGAGAATTAAATTAAATAAATATAAATTGGTCAACTCTCCCCTTTCCTCTCTCTCTCTCTCATTCATTCACCATAAAAAAAAGGAAAACCGCACGCCCTCCCCCACCAGCACCATCACGCCTCCTCCTAGCACTGCCGCCTGCCTCCTCCTTCTCCCCTTCTCTTCCTCCTCTTCCTCCTCTCCTCTCTCTTCTCTTCTTTCTCCCTTCAACTTCTAAATCCTTAAACCCCCAAATCACTAAACCAACAGCAGTGGGCCCCTCCAGCGCCACCACCACTTGGCCGCACCATCTCCCACCCCAATCAGGTCCTGCCGCCGTCCCTCAGCCCTCAGCTCCGACCGTGGGCCCCACAAACCCAAAAAAATATAATTTTTACAAAAATTCGCGCGTGCATAACAGCCCAGAACTGTTTTGCCCCATAACTCTTGAACGGTGCATTTCTGGCCAAAGTCCTTCAAGATCAAAGTTGTAGAGCACGATTTTCTCTTCGATTTGGATATATGGAAGTCATGTTTTGGAGTTCGGAGCTACTCGGAAAACACGTCCAAAGTATGATGTCCAAATGCTTTCAAATTTATGTACTTTCGCGAATTCTGGCGAATTGGAATATTTTCGGGAAAAAGTCCACCAGGCGAAAGCCGTCCGGAATAGCATGCTTACACTAGAAAAAAGATGGATTGAAGATTAGAGCTTGTATGCGAAATCTGGAACTCGAACAACAATTCAACAAGTTAGAAAACGTGTTAGAATAAAACCAAGGTGAGAACTTCTCACTTTAATTTATTTTCTAGTTAAAAATATATATTAGGATGTAGACGGTGCTTAGTAGCACCCGACACCCGTCGTTCACAAACCATGAACGACTTGTTTGCTTGTTTGGCTTGATTGTTTTGTTGATTGATGTATTGGTTTGAATTTGGTTTGTGGTGTGAAACGAATTGATATGGTTTGATTTGTGTATGACGTGCGCCGTTATGAGGCGAGGGATAAGGCTAGACCTTATCCCGGTTCTAGTATCGCGCCGTTATGCTGCTGAAATTTTCTAATATATGTTAGAAAAATTGAAATATCATTTCTAATGATAAAGGAATAAAATAAAATATTCATTTACAAATCAGACGATTTGTTTATGTACACCCATTTGACTGATATGGATTGAGACGATAAATTTTACACATCGCCCAACTGCACAAATAAAATATGTATTTGTTGATTTGAAACCCCACACGGGTATTGGGATGATATTTGACATACACTAATTCCAATAATTAGTTGTATGTCGATGGATAGGTTGACAAACAGCTGTGTAGTGCACTATGGATGATGGTTGATTATTTATCATGGTTGTTATATACATGTGTTATATGAAATCCATATAAATCACTTTATATGGTAATTTATTGGGTCTGATTCCAATTCAGAAGTAAGGAATATTTTAAAATAACGAATATTTGAAAATAAGGAGTATTTCGAGATAATATTCGGTAAAGGATTAAAAATCAGATTTTAATGTCCGATTAGGGATGGACACGAAGTTATTGAAATATATATAAAGCCGTGTGCCATTTCGATGCAAACGATATTTATATCGATTTTATTCACTTTTATAATGAATATTGAAAAGGAAAAGATTTCAAAATCTACTGGTTTGAAAATATTATCATTTATATACTAATGATATGGAATATTCAATTTTGATTTAAAATTGAATATGAATTTGAAATCGTTTTCAAAACGAAGTTAAAACGAATTATAAAATACGTTTTAAAAGGATATTGATGAAATATATAATATGTGTATATATTATATATACTAAATGGCATGAATAGAACGCGCTGCGCCGCGGCCGTTCACGAATTTCGACCATTGACTTCGAATGGACGTTAAGGGGAATCCGACCGTCGGATTCTCCTAAAACCGGAACCTTGGGTTCGTATCGAAAATGGCTTTCCAACGAATATTGGAGATTTGAAATCTAACGGTTGGATTTGGAGATACGTCCAAATCAAATTTGGAAAAGGTCGCTGTAAGTGCAGTTCGATGACCGTTTATGGAAATCAACTGAAAAGGCCTTGATAGAATTATTAAAAATATTTATAATTTGTGTAAAATCATAATAAATGATTATAAAAGAATTGGAATGAAAATTTCCAAGTTTGTAAAGATAAAACTACATTTTTATCGAGATGAACTAGTTATTAACAAGAGTTATAATCCAATTATTTTTAAATAAATAAATGGGATTGAGAATGGGTTTTAATATAACCAGAATTTCCAATATATGGATTGGAATGGATTTGAATCAAAATTATTTTCGGAATATTTCGATGTTGGATTTCGTGAATATACAGATATGGTTATGGAAATTTGAAAGATATATTTATATCGTTATTTCTAGTATGATATTTGTTGGTTTCAGAATTTGATGTTGAATATAAGCCAATATATTTTCTATTCAGAGCCTTGTATTTAATATCGAATTGGATTTTGGGTTTATCGTGAACGATGTTTTAAATAACACTTGTTCTTTAACTCAAATTAACAGTGAAGAGTG
Organism: Allium sativum; assembly: GCA_030737875.1. NCBI lineage: Eukaryota > Viridiplantae > Streptophyta > Magnoliopsida > Asparagales > Amaryllidaceae > Allium > Allium sativum. Next base: position 11,556,765 of record CM060912.1, read on the forward strand.
ATTTGGAATATATAAATCTTTTATTAAGATTTAATGGGATTTTCCAAAGTAAAGTATTCCAATTTACTAAAATAAATTGGGATGGAATGGAATTTGATTGGTAATACTCGAAGTGAGCTTCTGTGGAGGAAGACCGTTACTATATATGGAATTTTAAGGGCTTTGCCGTTATTCCATTTATATTATTAGTCAGATATGGAAGTTTATATCGTTTATATATTGATCTGTTTTTCGTGAAGATTCCATAATTAATGGAATGTGGTTTTTGGGTTTATCATGAACGGTGTTTTAAATGACACTGGTTCTTTAACCCAGATAAAGATAGGATTAATTTCTTAAATTTGAATAATCATTACATAATGATTATTGAGATTAAAACTAAATTAGAGTTTTAATGAATCTTTAATTAGATTAGAAAGTGAACATGATAACTGAAATTACCAATTCAAGAAAATAGTCGAGAATGGAGTATTAACAGTTTTGCTCCAAGCGATAGTTAAATCTTTTACTAGATTTGAACGTGAAATGGTAACTAACATTTGCCGATAACACCGTGGTGTTAGATATGGAGTATCACCAGTTTTGCTCCAGGGGATGAATAGGTTGGGATTGGGAAATAAAATAAATAATTACTTCGGTTTGGTTCGCTAATCCCGACTAGTTTGGATAAACCTTAAAACGGTTTGGATTGATATTCAAAGGAAGATTAAAGAATAATTTTAAACAATTTATCTTTGATAAAATTAATGGGAACTGTAACATCCCGTATTTTCAGCGATGATTAATTAATTTATATAATTATTTAATTAGTGGTTTAGAGAATCAAATGGTCGTTTAATTAAATAACTTTGAATTTTAATTAATATAAACAATAGAATAATATATTTAATTTCGTAATAGTCGAAATTAGCGAAATGGCAATATAGTGTGAATTGGGAAATTCAAAATATATATATAATTCGGTTTAAAATTGAATTAGAATAACGAATATATTATTTTAAATGAAGTTTGAACGTATAATTATATTATAATTAAAACCGAGCTCGAAATGGCGCTGCAGTTCGTAATTGGGCGATTTGAACTTTGAACGAATATACAGAATCCGTTTTAAGTCGGATTTTGAAACAAGAAACGTTCAGAGCTGGTGAAGTACATTTTCTAATGGAATAGGAAAATCAAGATTTCGTCATGTAGATTTTGTGTTATGATCAAATCAAAATTTCAAATAGTCGCTATAGAATCATTTATCGACCGTAATAGTTTATTCGATATAACTAGATACCGGTTTCGAATTTCGACAAGATTCTTTTAAGACGTAGTGATAATTTAATTTTTAGAATTTTACTGTAATTTTTAATTAATTAAATTTGCAACTTTTTATTTGGAGTATTTTGCACCCTATATTAATATTTTGGGGTTTCACAATATGTGTTAACCTACCGATATTATTATATTTTTGGGATTGTAGAACACTGCTCAATACAAGGGTATTTTTATCTCTTTCATTTGCAGTTCTTATATAAACAAAATAGTGTACAAAGAGGTATCTATATTTTCGTTTTTAAAGGGTGGAAAAAGGGCCATGCCCTCATCATTTTCAGCCGCTAGTTATCTGTGGCCTCTAAACGAAAATGTGGTCCTTCAAAATCCACAACAAAACATTTTAAGTACACAGGCTTCCTCTTTGGGTTCTTGTTCCGAAAAAATAAAACCAAGAGCTTTTTTCGTGGTTTCAGCAAACAAATTCCAAGCTTTGAAAATCGATATCAATTCAAATAAAATATTATAAATCTTCTCATAAATATATTCCAACTCCTATTGAAAAGCCTTTCAATACTATATAGTTGTTTTTGAGTTCGAATGAAGTAGGGTTTGCTGTCCTTAAGAGCAGCGTGTGAGTTCGATTTGTCCATGAAGGATCAAAAGCACGGACGTAGTGGAGAGGGAGGAGCTCGGGACTAGAAGAGAAATGGCGTATTCCTTATTGATGATGATGAACTGATCAGAATAGAGGTACGAGGAGGAGTAGAGGAGATTTACCCGGTGATGTTGAGTTCAACATGGGGGTGAGTACTGGATTGTGGCAGTCGAGTTTCAAACTTTGAACAGGGTGTGGAGGAGCTCGAGAAAGCAAAGTTAATAATGGTTGCGTTTTGATTTTTCATGCAGTAACGTGGGGAGGTACCTTGTACTTGCTCTCGGTTACTACTAGGAAAGATGGAGTTGTGATAAGGAACAAGGCAAAGGCGGTGAGCTCAGGTATGACATGGTAACACTGTTTCATGCGTGAAGGGTCTATTGCAAAAAGGGAGCAATATTTTTATTTAAATAAGTAATGGAAGGGGGGATGGGTTTAAACGCACGCACAGTCATGGTGAAAGTTAAAAACTGGAGTTTGCGTCCAGTATATAGATGAAGAAGTACAGGGTTGTTTTATGGGTGGGTCTTGTATAGTAAGGGCGTGGGCCGGTTATAATGGGAAGTCCAGTATTGAGACAAAAGAATTAAAAAAAAGGGAAGAAACCGAAATTGTAACACCCCGAATTTCACTTAATATTAATGTTTAGTAATTAAAGAATAATTAATCTCAGATGTGAGAATTAAGGGAAACGGGTTACGCCATCGTGTTCGTCTCGGAATTCTGGTTGAGATAGAGTCCAAGTATGCGTGATTTGGACTTCATATGAAGAAGTTATGGCCATCCGAAGTTTCAGAAAATTCCAAACATATTTAAAATATTCAAATTTCAAATTCCAGAAGAGGCGGGAAAATTCCCGCCAGACAGAGGGTGTCGACATGGGTGTCGACCCCCCCTCAAGGGGTCGACCCAGGGGTCGACCCCCCCCCCCCCCCCCCCCCGTCGGTCAGTTTGGCCTGGGTGCACTGATTTGAGCTTTGGGCTGTGTTTTGGTGGCTTGTGGCGAAATCTGACGGCTCTAAACTAAATTAGGGTTAATCTAAGGGCCTAAACTACATCCTAATTCTATAAATACACCCTAAGACTACCCTAATTCATACTAAAAATAGATACAACGTCGTTATGCCGTCAAAATGCAACTTGAAGGAGCCTCCATCAAATTGTAGAAGAAGATAGCTTCTCAAATCAACTTCTAATCAACTCTAGCAACTTAATCTTCTTCATAGGAGTGCTAATCAACAAGTTGTGAGTTTCTATGCCTTTAGCCAGCAATTGCTAAACTAATTATGATAGGATATAATGAGGTTATGGTTATGTATGTGGATCAATGCAAGTTATGTTATCATATGCTATGTGTTCATGATGTTATGCAAGTTATGCAAGTCATATGCTATGTGTTCATGATGTTATGCAGGTTATGCAAGTCATATGCTATGTGTTCATGACGTTATGCAAGTTATGCAAGTCATATGCTATGTGTTCATGATGTTATGCAAGTTATGCAAGTCATATGCTATGAGTTCATGATGCTAGTTGTGCAAGTTTTATGCTATATGTTCATGATGCTAGTTATGCAAGTTTTATGCTATGTGCTCATGATGCTAGTTATGCAAATCACTATGATAAACATTGATCCATTATGACACCATGTTATGCAAGTTTGGTGTTTGATTATATGCAAGTTCATATATGACATGTTATGCAAGTTTGGTGTTTGATTATATGCAAGTAACATGTGCAAGTTTACACCTTTGTATGATATGCATACATATGCAAGTTAACCCCTTTGTATGTCATACATGCATATGCAAGTTTACCCCTTTGTATGACACAAGTAACTTATGCAAGTTACCCTCTTCATGACATATGTGATTCATGCAAGTTTGGGTTGATTATTTATGCTAGTTGGGTTTGATGCTATGGTCATTGACACCTTTAAAACCCATGTTGATGCTAATGTTATGCAAGTTGAACCCATTGTGTTTGTGATGAATCTCCCCTTTTAAGTATGTCATGTCAGCGTATTACGTGGGGAACGATGGGATTAATATTCATGTTAATAAAATGGTGTGAAGTTGGTATGATTATGCATACCATAAAGTGGATGGACATAATTGAGTCAATTATGTACATCGTTAAATTTGTAATTAATTAGGGATAATGGGGTGATTAATTAGGTGTAATTAATCGACTAAGACACGAGGTTGGACCCTTTTGTAGCATAAGACTGCCCGTACCCGACCGGCAAATCCAGCGGCTACAAATGATTGGCCCAATGTGAGAGGTCTTAGGCATAAACTAAATACGTGACAAGTGTAAAGACACGAGGTTAGACTCTGTTATGGCGTAAGGCTGCCCGGAACCGACCGGCAAATCCAGCTGCCATAAAAGACAGTCTAATGTGAGAGGTCTCTACAAAGGTTACGTTCTTAATCAATTAAGAAACACTTAACCAGATAGGCATGTAGTGGGGCATGAGGGGTTAAGTGGGTGCCTTGGGTGGCATGTGGAAATCAAGTAAGTGCCTTGGGTGGCATGTGGAAATCTAGTGGGTTGCCTTGGGTGGCAATAGAAAATACGATTAGAATACTTAACCAAGTGGAAACATGTAATTAAACATGATTAAAGGTTTAAGTGGGATGCACTAGAAAAAGGGACAAGCTTAGGTGGGTAGCTTGTGGGGGCCCATTTCAACCAGTAACCCATATGTATCTTATTGGGCTCGACCCATGTCGAGGACGGGACACGCGTACTGGGCTTGACTATAAGAGGCCAAAAACGGGTTAGCGGTGGCAACGCAAGTCCAACGAGTTTCATATGCGTGTGTGGACCCTGGCTGGTAGGTAAGACATTGTTGCATCGTGTAGGTATAAGCCGTGCACCGTTGGTTGTATCAGTTTGCCACTTTGGGTAGTGATACACCCCACTGTGGGGCCAGCACGGGTATCTACGTTAGGGAGTCGATCGCTTGGGGAGTAGTGGGTGCACCTAGTGGAGATAGGGGCAGACGGCACCTATGTGGTCAACTAGGGGTACCCGAAACTACTAGTTATATTTTCTAAGTCCTTGGGTAGGATCAACCTTTAAATAGGAATGACTGGTGTGGTGCAGTGTAGTAATTACCCTTGGGTGGGTAGACGCGTCTTTACCGTTATCTTAGTTCATCCTATGTCTAGTTGGCTGCTTAGTGTAGTCATTTATCCCCAGTCATCACCGTACCAAGTTTATATCATACCCTAATTACTTTAATGATTGTATTGTTAAAGTTATCGGGCTCACTCAGACTTATGTCTGACCCCGTTGTTTTTATCTTTTTTTCCAACCCTCGGGTTCACAGAGTGGGCCTAGCACCAGTGGGCTTTAATCAGATTTCTTTATCTATCTTTTGGAGCTTGGACCGTGATGTAAAGCCCAGCTTATCTTTTCTATTATGGTTATTGGTTATGTAGTGGGATTATGTACTTATGTTTTATCAGGATGGATATTTAGTACGATGGATATTTAGTACTTAACACTTGTTTTAGTTGGTTTTGATATGTAACCAAACATGTTTATATTCTACTGCAACAAAACGATGTTTTAAATTTCAAGTATTATTTATATCTATCTTGTTTTAATTTTTCTGCTCTATATTCACTTAAAATACTCCACCGAAGTTAAGGCATTCCCTTAGTGAGTGACCTTAGCGGGTGTGGGGTGTTACGCGTGGTATCAGAACTGAAGGTTACCGGAACAGATAAATTTTTTAGAAAACTATTTTTCTAAAAACATTTTTGGAATAAGTATTTTCAAAAACATGTCTTTTAAGAGAAAAGTTTTTGAAAGAAAATCATGATCCCCAATAGCAATATCTTTATCGTTCGAATTCTCCGTTTTGAATCTTTCCTTTTTCGTTTCAGCATGGCTGAAGATCTTAACTTTCCGGAGGGTGTGACGATACCAGTATGGTATAGGAGATTGATGGAGGCTAGGGCCGCCGCTGCGGGACCAGCAAATGTTCCTCCACCAACAGTTGCACCCGATCTTCCTCCTCCTCCTCCCCGCACGGATACTTTTGCTAAGACTTGTAAGGAATTTAAGGCTATGGGAGGGAAACCTTTTCAAGGATCAGAAACTTTTGTGGAAGCTAGAGATCGGCTTAAGGAGGTGGAAGAGTTGATAGATATCTTTGAGATGGAAGAAGGAAAGAAAGATAAGTTAGCTGCTTGGTTAATGAAGGGAGAGGCCTCAATCTGGTGGGAGGTCACTAATGGAGAGCGCCCTGTTGACTCTTGGGCGGATTTCAGGCAAAGGTTTGTGGCAAAGTTTCTCTCAAGGGCGGAGGAAAACTTGTATATGGAAAGGTTCTTGACTCTAAAGCAAGGAAACCTATCAGTGAAGGAATATGTCGACAAGTTTAATCAATTGGCAAGGTTTGGCATAGACATGGTGAATACACCGGAGAAGAAGGCTTTGAGGTTCGTTAAAGGCTTGAATGAACCGATGCATGGATTGGCTATGACTCACATCCCTATGGGGGGCCACCTTTGAGAAGCTAGTAGACATAGCACTCATGCATGAGGAAGAGAAGGGTCCCAATGCTAATAAGGCACCCGAGAAGAAAGGAGATCAGAAGAGACCTCAACAGCAACAACAAAACAAGGGTGGGAAAGGCAACGGTGGCAAGGGAAAGAAGAAGTACTTCAATTGCGGGACACCAGGCCACCAAAGCAAAGATTGTCGGAAGAAGAAGAAGACTGGCTGCTTCCACTGTGGCGAAGCAGGGGATCTAGTGAAGGACTGCCCTAAGAAGGGGCAGAGGGCGGGATCTACCTCAGGGCGGCAGGTGCAAGCTCTTATGGCACCAGCTCAGGCAAGGGGGCAAGTTCAGGCTCTTGCAGTTCCACCGATTCAGAAAAGAGGTAGAACTATTTCCGTTGAAAGTCTGGTTTTTCTGTTTGATCATCCTGTCCATACTTTGTTTGACTCTGGCGCATCGCATTCGTTTATCTCATCATCATTAGTTGAGTCACTGCACTTAGACACCAGTCTAGTAGATGATCCCTTGGTTGTTTCAAACCCGATTGGGGGATCCACTTATTTGTCCATGATATGTTTGGGTTTGAAGATTTCTATACTTAGCGTTGAGTTTAGATGTGATGCTTTTGTTTTGGGCTTCACGGGCTATGGGTTGATTTTGGGCATGGACTGGTTATCCAGTAATGGTGCCGTTCTTGATTGTGAAAGGAGAGTTGTTAAGCTCATGACCCGCTTGGGGAACACTCTCGAGATCTTTTGTAATCCCATGGATTCTGTTATGCTAAGTTATCTTGAATCGCTTAACGCTTCGGTCGAGAGTTTGCGATCTGTTAGAGTGGTCCGGGAGTACTCGGATGTGTTTGAGGAGGTGAAGGGCTTACCTCCGAAGCGGGAGATAGACTTCCGAATATATCTGGTGGACAATGCTAAACCAGTATCTTTGCCAGTGCGCCACATGGCTCCTCGTGAGAGGAGGGAGCTCCATAAGCAAGTAGGGGAGTTGCTCGAAAAGGGGTTCATAAGACGAAGTATATCGGAGTGGGGTGCTCCAGTAGTTTTTGCCACAAAGGCGGATGGGTCCCTCAGACTTTGTGTAGACTATAGAGAACTCAACAAGCTCACAAAGAAGAATAGACACCCATTGCCGAGGATTGATGATCTCTTTGATCAGTCGGTTGGCGCCTCAGTGTTCTCGCAGTTGGACTTGGCCACGGGGTCTCATCAGTTGAGAGTGGCTGAGGATAGCATAGACAAGACTGCCTTTAGGACTCCGGATGGTTTCTATGAGTGGCTTGTGATGCCATTTGGTTTGACGAACGCCCCTGCATACTTTGTTGATTTGATGAGTAGGGTGTTCAGGGAGTACCTTAATAAGTTCGTGGTGGCCTTTGTGGATGACATCTTAGTCTTTTCTAAGAGTGAAGAAGAGCATGCCCTACGTCTTAGGGAAGTGTTAGAGACTCTTCGAGCGCATAGCCTTAAGGCTAAATTCTCTAAATGTCACTTTTTGAGGAAGGAAGTGCGGTTCTTGGGGCACGTGGTCTCCAAGGAAGGGATAGCGGTGGATCCCGCGAAGGTAGTATCCATCCAAGATTGGAAGGTTCTGAAGAGTGCTAACGAGGTGAGGAGTTTCTTGGGGTTGGCTGGCTACTATAGGAAGTTTATCAAGGACTTCGCGAAGATATCAGCCCCATTAAATCGCTTGACGAAGAAGAATCTAGTCTTCACATGGGACGTAGATTGTGATGACGCGTTCCAACGATTAAAGAGAGCTTTAACCACAGCTCCAGTCTTAGTGTTGCCAGATGGGAGTAAGCCATTTGTTGTTTATACCGATGCTTGTGGGACAAGATTGGCGCAGTCTTAATGCAAGAGGGAAGAGTAATAGCCTATGGGGGAAGGCAGTTGAGAAAGCATGAGAAAAATTACCCTACCCATGATTTAGAGTTGGTCGCTATTGTTTTTGCGCTTAAGACTTGGCGCCATTATCTTCTTGGAGAGAGGTTCGAATTGTTCACTGACCACAAATCATTGAAGTACTTGTTTTCTCAGAAGGATTTGAACTTGAGAAAACAAAGGTGGATGGAGTTCTTAGCATCCTATGATTTCGAGATAGCGTATACCCCTGGCAAGGGTAACGTGGTGGCAGACGCCTTAAGCAGAAAAAGGTTGTCCTTGAGTCCATTGTTCGTGGAACGACGAAGCTTGGAATTTATCTCGATGTTTGATTTCAGACCTTCCGTTGACTTTATACCCGGTTTGCTAGCATCCTTAGAGGTCAGACCTACTCTTTTGGGACGGATTGGCGAGGCACAGCGGGATGACCCACAGTTGGTTGAGTTAGTAGAGAAGCTCATAAGGGGGGAGTCGTCCAGCCATTTGAGTAGGTACAGCCTAGACGATAGGGGGTGGTTGCATAGAGATGGTAGACTTTGTGTACCGCAAGATGAGGGTTTGAGGAAGTCTATACTTGATGATGCGCATCGTTCGAGGATGACCATTCATCCCGGTGGGGACAAGATGTACCAAGACATGAAGCGAGTTTTCTTTTGGGCCGGTATGAAGAAAGATGTGGCCGAGTATGTCGCTAGATGCTTGGTGTGCCAACAAGTGAAAGCGGAGCAAAAGAAACCTGGTGGGTTGCTTCACCCATTGGAAGTTCCGCAATGGAAGTGGGATAGCGTCTCGATGGATTTTATTGATGGGTTACCAAGATCGAGGAAGGGTAATACGGGAATTTGGGCTGTGGTAGACAGACTTACTAAGAGCGCCCATTTCATACCCATAAAGAGCAAGAGGACTGCTCCATGGCTAGCTTCAGTTTACCTTCGAGAGATAGTTCGATTGCATGGGGTACCTTCTAGCATAGTGAGTGATCGAGATCCTATCTTCACTAGCGTGTTTTGGAAGAGTTTGCAAGAGGCGGTAGGGACTCAGTTGTGTTTGAGCACCGCATATCATCCGCAGACGGACGGCCAGACCGAGAGGGTGAATCGTGTTCTAGAAGACCTTTTGAGGCTATGTATCTTATATTTTGGAGGTACATGGGAAGAGCATCTTCCATTGGTGGAGTTCGCGTATAATAACAGCTTTCAGTCTAGTATTGGCATGGCTCCTTTTGAAGCTCTTTATGGAAGGCCTTGTCGATCACCTACATGTTGGTGGGAATCTACGGATAAGATCTTGCTTGGGCCCGATATGGTTAGAGAGACTTCGAAAAAGATTGATTTGATCCGAAGAAGGATGAAAGCAGCGCAAGATAGGCAGAAATCTTACGTGGATAAGAGGAGGACGGATCTTGAGTTTGATGTTGGGGACATGGTCTTTATTAAAGTATCTCCATTACGGAATGTTGTTCGCTTTGGGTCCGTTGGGAAGTTAGCACCAAGATTTGTAGGACCGTTTCCTATTAAGGAAAGGATTGGACGGATGGCATATAGAGTGGATTTACCCGAGAGACTTAATGGGGTACATGACGTATTCCATGTGTCACATTTGAGGAAGTGCCTACATGAGACCGCAGAGGTGGTAGAGCTGAGCTTGCTTAGAGAAGTGGAGGTAGAGCGTGATGCAACGATTCGACGAGCTCCTACTCGCATCCTTGGGTCAGAGACTAGGAAGTTGAGAAACAGAGAGGTTCAACTAGTCAAAATGCAATTGGGAGATGATGAGAGCAACGCTACTTGGGAGACAGAAGCGAAGATGCGTTCACTGTACCCATTCCTTTTTGAGGGTATGTCTTTTAACTTCTCCTTTATCGTTTGTCTAGTACTTATCTTATCTATACTATGTCCTCTCGTTAGTACCTTTGACCTTTAGATAGGATAAACCTATGGTTGAAACATGTGTTTGAGACATGTTATGATTGATGGATGCATGTGGATGCAAGTGGTTGCTAGTGGTTGCTCGTGGATGCATATACACACACTTTAGACACTAGATCGGCTCAGTCACTTCATATTGCATATTGCATATAATTATGTGTAGGTAGCTATATTAATGGATGTATAATGGTTGTGTCGCCATATGGATGATGCATTTTGGTGTATGGTTGTGCACACATGTAGAAATAGTACGTGTAGATAGGGTTCTTTCGCATACATATTGGATGCATGGCACTATCATGGTTTGTATAAAGGAGGTCAACTGAATCAGTAGACCGCCTGATTTTGCATTAGACAGGGAACATATACACACACTTTTTGCATATGTTCATACAGCATTAGAAACTTTAAGGACAATGGATGCCAGCGTTTGATGGTTTAGTAGATGGTTGTTTGGTTGGTAGGATACGTTTTTCTTGACTTTGAGATTTCGGGGACGAAATCCTTTAAGTAGGGGAGAATGTAACACCCCGAATTTCACTTAATATTAATGTTTAGTAATTAAAGAATAATTAATCTCAGACGTGAGAATTAAGTGAAATGGGTTGCGCCATTGTGTTCTTCTCGGAATTCTGGTTGAGATAGAGTCCGAGTTTGCGTGATTTGGACTTCGTATGTAGAAGTTATGGCCATCCGAAGTTTCAGAAAATTCAAAACAGATTTAAAATATTCAAATTTCAAATTCCAGAAGAGGCGGAAAAATTCCCGCCAGACAGAGGGTGTCGACACTAGGGTCGACATGGGTGTCGACCCCCCCCCCAAGGGGTCAACCCATGTGTCGACCCAGGGGTCGACCCCCCCTGTCGGTCAGTTTGGCCGGGGTGCACTGATTTGAGCTTTGGGCTGTGTTTTGGTGGCTTGTGACAAAATCTGACGGCTCTAAACTAAATTAGGGTTAATCTAAGGGCCTAAACTACATCCTAATTCTATAAATACACCCTAACACTACCCTAATTCATACTAAAAATAGATACAACATCATTATGCCGCCAAAATGCAAATTGAAGGAGCCTCCATCAAATTGTATAAGAAGATAGCTTCTCAAATCAACTTCTAATCAACTCTAGCAACTTAATCTTCTTCATAGGAGTGCTAATCAACAAGTTGTGAGTTTCTATGCCTTTAGCAAGCAATTGCTAAACTAATTATGATAGGATATAAAAAGGTTATGGTTATGTATGTGGATCAATGTAAGTTATGTTATCATATGCTATGTGTTCATGATGTTATGCAAGTTATGCAAGTCATATGCTATGTGTTCATGATGTTATGCAAGTTATGCAAGTCATATGCTATGTGTTCATGACGTTATGCAAGTTATGCAAGTCATATGCTATGTGTTCATGATGTTATGCAAGTTATGCAAGTCATATGCTATGAGTTCATGATGCTAGTTGTGCAAGTTTTATGCTATATGTTCATGATGCTAGTTATGCAAGTTTTATGCTATGTGCTCATGATGCTAGTTATGCAAATCACTATGATAAACATTGATCCATTATGACACCATGTTATGCAAGTTTGGTGTTTGATTATATGCAAGTTATGCAAGTAACATGTGCAAGTTTACACCTTTGTATGATATGCATACATATGCAAGTTAACCCCTTTGTATGTCATACATACATATGCAAGTTTACCCCTTTGTATGACATAAGTAACTTATGCAAGTTACCCTCTTTATGACATATGTGATTCTTGCAAGTTTGGGTTGATTATTTATGCTAGTTGGGTTTGATGCTATGGTCATTGACACCTTTAAAACCCATGTTGATGCTAATATTATGCAAGTTGACCCCATTGTGTTTGTGATGAATCTCCCCTTTTAAGTATGTCATGTCAGGGTATTACGTGGGGAACGATAGGTTCATTCAGACAATTAACCACTTAACATGTTTGACTAGAAACTTAGTAACGGGGACCCGTTTCAGCAGTAACCCAATTAGGTATCATGGTACCCTGAACTAGGCAGGGTAGGGCACGATTACTGGGCTGATTATAAGCGGTCAAAAGCGACGGCGGTTGGTGCACAGTGTGGGTTCTAACAGAGTGTGGGCGTGTACACACTCAGGAGCAGACAAGTCAGGGCACTGGAGCATCAGTAGTATAACCCATGCATGCTAGAATTGTGTCGGGGCCGCCACCATGGGACTTGATACACCCCATGGTGGGACCAGCATATGTATCTACCATATAGGGTCGTAGGACACATGTGAATATATGAGTAGGAGCCGATCTTTTAAAGAAAGAGAAAGTGACCACTTCACCCCAATCACGGGGTGCCTGTTGGTATAAGAGTTAGTAGGTGCAGAGATAGAGATTTAAAATAGGGTGCGAAGGGATGTTCGTTTTAGGACACCTTATCTAGTTCTAGAATAGTCTATTATCCTGATATCGTCATGTTCTCACTTTATGCAAGTCATGATCTTTTTATTATTAACATTCTAGGAATATAGGTAGACTTACCAGACTTATGTCTGACCCATTTTCCTTTCGTCTTCTTTTCTTCCGTCCCCCCCCCCCCCCCCAAGGTCCACAGGGAGGAAACACCGTAGCTTAGTCAGTTTTTCATCCAGCTTGAAGAGAGAGAATGTATTGCTTGGATTTCTTTCATTTGGACCATGGCTTTGGATATCATTTATGGGGATTACGCAGCTTTATTTATGTTTCATGCTTCTTTAACTTTTAAAATCAAGACAGTATTATGGTTGTAATAATTGGAAGTTTGTTTTGAGACAATGTTGGAAATGTTCTGTATGAACACGTATTTATGATAATAAAAGTCTGTTGGTTTTTCCGCTGCTTATTTATATGTGTTTATATCTGTCTTGTGTTTTATCTGTGTCTTTTACTTATAAACCTCCACCAAAATTAAGGCATTCCCTTTGTGAGTGACGTTAACGGAGGTGGGGTGTTTCACTAGGTATCAGAGCATAGGTTTACCAGACCAGATAAAAAGTTTTTGAAAGTATATTCAAATTAAAATTTAAAGAAGCATTTTCAAGAATAAGAATTGTTTTATAGTTTTAGAAAGGCATAATCCCCCAAAGCCATGTGAATTATCAATCCTTCGTTTTGAATCTTTCCTTTTTCGTTTCAGCATGTCGGGAGAATTTAACCTTCCAGAAGGTGTGACTGTACCTGGTTGGTTTAGAAGGTACTTGGAAGCTAGGGCCAATGAGGCGGGCCCAGCGAATCTTCCTCCCCCAGCTGCAGCAATTCCTCCTCCTCCTCCTCCTCCTCCCCCAGTTGCTAAAATTCCCCCTCCTCCTCCTTCTCCGTGAGGAAATGCTTTTGCCAAGACTTATAGAGATTTTAAAGCTATGTGTGGGGAAAGACTTTCATGGAACCGAGTCCTTCGTAGCAGCCAGTAACTGGCTGAAAGAGACCGAAGATCTTTTCATTATCTTCGAGGTAGAAGACAGGCAGAAGGTAAGACTGGCAGTGTGATTGCTCAAAGGAGAGGCTTCCTACTGGTGGGAAGTCACCAATGCAGAAAGACCAGTAGAAACGTGGGAAGATTTCAGATTTAGATTTGAGCTGAAGTTCCTTTCAGAAGCTGAGAGAAGTCTTCAAATGGAGAGGTTCCTACCCCTTAAGCAAGGAAGTATGACCGTCAAAGAGTACGTCAAACAGTTTGATCAGCTGGCTAGGTTGGGACTAGACCTAGTCAACACCCAACACAAGAAGGCTCTCCTCTTTGTCAAGGGACTGAATGAGCCGCTTCATAGCCTGGCCATGACCGATATACCTATGGGAGCTACATATGAAAGGCTGGTACAGATGGAGTTACTACATGAGGAGGATAAAGGCAAGAAGGAGACAAAGGCGGAAGGGTCTCAGGGAAAGAAAGAAGCTTTACAGCCTAAGAAAACAGACTTTAAGAAGGGCAGGAAAAACAACAAAGCTCGCGAAACAAGAAAGTGTAATTTCTGTGGTGTGGTTGGACATATGGTGAAAGACTGCAGGAAGAAGAAGGCAAAGATGAATGGTGGTTGCTTTCATTGTGGAGAAACAGGAAACATAGCTAAGGACTGCCCTAAGAGGCGAGGGCAGGCGCAGAAAGCTGCATCCTCTTCGGGTGGACAAGTTCATGCATTTGAGGCACCTCCTCTGCAACAGCGAGGTAGAAATACTTCTGTAGAAAGTGTAGTTTATCTTTATGATCACCCAGTTCGCACTTTATTTGATTCTGGTGCATCACACTCCTTTATTTCATCTGCTTTAGTAGAATCTCTGCACCTAGAAACTAGTATGGTAGAGGATCCCTTGGTTGTCTCCAATCCAATTGGAGGCCCAGCTTATTTGTCAATGATCTGTATGAATTTGAAAATCTCTATTCTAAGTGTAGAATTTAGATGTAGTACCTTTATTTTGGGCTTCTCGGGGTATGGATTGATTTTGGGCATGGACTGGCTATCCAATAATGGTGCCATACTTGATTGTGAGAAAAGAGTGGTTAGGCTCTTAACCCAACTCGGTAACACTCTAGAAATTACTTGTAATCCCTCGAATGTGGTTATGCTTAATTATCTTGAATCGCTTGACGCTTCTGTTGAGAATTTGCAGTCAGTTAAGGTGGCCCGAGAATATTTGGATGTCTTTGATTTGGTGAAGGGCTTACCTCCGAAACGGGAAATAGACTTCCGCATCTATCTTGTTGACAATGCGAAGCCCGTTACTTTGCCTGTTAGGAACATGGCTCCTAGGGAAAGGAAAGAGCTCAGTAAGCAGATTAAAGAGCTTTTAGAAAAGGGGTTCATTAGGCGGAGCATTTCAGAATGGGGCGCTCCAGTGGTGTTCGCTACAAAGGTGGGTGGTTTACTCCGTCTATGTGTTGACTATAGGGAGATAAACAAGCTGACTAAAAAGAATAGGCACCCTCTCCCCAGAATTGACGATTTGTTTGACCAGCTTGTAGGAGCGTCAGTTTTCTTCCAACTTGATTTGGCGACCGAATTTCATCAGCTAAGGGTAACTGATGATAGCATCGATAAGACAGCTTTCAGAACCCCAGATGGATTCTTTGAGTGGCTTGTCATGCCTTTTGGCTTGACAAACGCACCCGCTTACTTCATGAACCTAATGAGTAGGGTGTTCAGAGATTTCCTCAATAAATTCATGGTGGTCTTCGTAGACGATATTTTGATCTTCTCAAAAAATGAGGAAGAGCATGCTCAGCACCTAAAGGCAATCATGGAGACTCTTAGAACACATCGGTTAAAAGCTAAATTCCCCAAGTGCCACTTTTGGAGATAAGAAGTGAGATTTCTTGGGCATATAGTGTCCAAAGAGGGGTTAGCTGTAGACCCCGCAAAAGTAGTAGCAGTGCAAAATTGGAAGGCACCAAGGAATGCAACCGAAGTCTGAAGCTTCCTCGGGCTTGCAGGCTTTTATCAGAAGTTCATCAGAGATTTTGCAAAAATCTCAGCTCCTCTTACTAGGATAACAAAGAAGAATCTAGTTTTCTCTTGGGATTGGATTGCGAGTTTGCTTTCCAACGCTTAAAAAGGGCTCTTACAACAGCCCCAGTTCTGACCTTGCCGGATGGAAGCAAAATGTTTACAGTATACACGGATGCATGCGAGACAGGATTAGGCGTTGTCCTAATGTAATAAGGAAGGGTAGTAGCTTATGGCCGAAGATAGTTGATAGTTCATGAAAGGAACTACCCAACCCATGACCTTGAGTTGGCCGCCATCGTCATTGCGCTTAAGTCTTGGCGCCATTATCTCCTAGATGAGAAATTTGAACTGTGTACTGACCATAAATCTTTGAAGTATCTCTTCTCGCAGAAGGACCTTAACTTAAGGCAACAAAGGTGGATGGAGTTTCTTGCCTCGTATGATTTCGAGATTTCCTACACTCCTAGCAAGGGCAACGTAGTCACAGATGCCTTGAGTAGAAAGAAGCTAACGTTGAGCCCGCTATTTGTTGAAAGGCGAAGCCTAGAGTTTATAGCCAGATTTGACTTTAGGCCCTCCTCTGATTTTGTACCCGGTCTGTTAGCATCGCTAGAAGTGCGGCCCACTCACTTAGACTCAATAAGGACCGCACACCAAGAAGACCCTCATCTTGTAGAAGTGGTTTATAAGCTCGTCAGGGGTGAGACTTCTAGTCACCTCGATAGATACACCATCGACGACAAAGGGTGGTTAAGACGGGATGGAAGACTATGCGTCCCACAGGCAAAGGAGTTGGTGAAGAAAGTTCTTGAGGAGGAACATCATTCCCAGATGACAATACATCCAGGTGAGGACAAAATGTACAAGGACTTAAAGAGAGTTTTCTTTTGGAGTGGCATGAAGAAGGACGTGGCAGATTTTGTTTCTAAGTGCATGATTTGCCAACAAGTCAAGGCAGAGCAGAAGAAGCTTGGCGGTCTGCTCCATCCTCTACAGGTCCCATAGTGGAAGTGGGATAGCATTTCAATGGACTTCATTGATGGGCTGCCTAGGTCTAGAAGAGGCAACACTAGCATTTGGGTAATAGTGGATAGGCTTACTAAAAGTGCCCACTTTTTACATGTCAAGAGTAGAAGGACTGCCTCGTCTCTAGCATCTCTTTATCTTAAGGAAATAGTTCGACTCCATGGAATACCTTCCAGCATTATTAGCGATAGAGATCCTATCTTCACAAGCGAGTTTTGGCGGAGTTTGCAAGAAGCCGTAGGCACGCAGTTATGTTTGAGCACGGCCTATCACCCCCAAACCGATGGTCAGACGGAAAGGGTGAACAGGATTTTGGAAGACCTTTTGAGACTTTGCGTCCTTGACTTTGGAGGGAATTGGGAGGACCATCTTCCTTTGGTGGAATTTGCCTACAACAACAGCTACCAAGCCACCATCGGAATGGCGCTCTTCGAAGCTTTATATGGAAGACCGTGCCGATCGCCCACTTGTTGGTGGGAGTCTACTGACAAGCTCATACTTGGACCAGATATGATCCGAGAGACTTCAGAGAAAGTAGACTTAATACGGAGAAGAATGAAGATAGCCCAAGATAGACAAAAATCCTAAGCAGACAAGAGAAGGACCGACCTTGAATTTGAGGTTAGGGACAGGGTTTCCTTAAGGTATCTCCTTTAAGGAATGTCGTTCGCTTTGGATCCACAGGGAAGCTAGCACCAAGATTTGTAGGGCCGTTTTCTATCATCGAGAAAATTGGGAAGATGGCCTGCAGGTTAGAGTTACCCGAGAGACTGGCCAGACTTCACAACGTCTTTCTTGTTTCTCACCTCCGGAAGTATCTACATGAGTCAACGGAAGTGGTAGAGCCAAACATTATAGAAGAAGCTGAAGTAGAATGCGAAGCAACTATGAGGAAAGTTCCAACTAGCATCTTAGGAACTGAAGTGAAAAAGCTACGCAACCGCGAAGTCAAACTCGTCAAAGTTCAGTGGAGCGACGCCGAGGAAGACGCGACTTGGGAAACTGAGGATAGAATACGCACAACCTACCCATTTCTTTTTGAGGGTACATTTTTGATCTCTCTTTTTCCTTAAATTCATGTTAGTATCTATCTTTTTAGGTATATCTCCCCGACCTTACCCTTTTATCCTTAGGTGGAAACCCCTTTGGATGTAAACATGTAATTGAAACATGTTATGGATGATGGTTGCAAGTGGTTGAAAATGTTTGCTATTGGTTGCTCGTGGATGCATATACACACACAATCTAGGGTTTTAGATCGGCTCAGTCACTTCATATTGCATATGCATATATGTGTTTATGTTTGTATATGGTGAAGCATAATATGTTGTCATATGGATGTCGCATTTGTTTGAATGATTGCGCACTCATGTAGAATTATGAATAGGAAAAAGTTTGCATACATAATGGATTCATGACGCTTACATAATTTGCATTAAGGAGGTCAACTGAATCAGTAGACCGCCTGATTTTTGCATTAGATAAGGACATGTACACACACGATGCATATGATCATGAAGCATTAGAAGTCTTTTAAGGATAATGGACACTCGTGTTTGATGATTGAGTAGATGGACATTTGGATGGTAGGATATATGTTCTCCTGAACTTGGAGATTTTGGGGACGAAATCCTTTAAGAAGGGGAGAATGTAACACCCCGTATTTCTGTTAACACTAAAGTTGCTAATACAAAAATAAATGTGTAAAGGGGAGATGTATCTAATGTGCATACAAGAATAATAATAAATGTGTAAAGGGGAGATGTATCTAATGTGCATATAAAAATAATAATAAATGTGTAAAGGGGAGATGTATCTAATGCGTACGTATTTATATGGATTGACAAATAATAGTAAATGTACATTAAGAAAGAAATGGTGAACATAATTGGCTTCTTTTTACAACGGACGGCTCTGGTTAACCCTAGCTTCATCGACAGCTCAAATTAACTTGCAACTCTATAAAAAGACCCTAGGTCTCAAACTAAAAATTCACAAAAATAAAATAAAATAAGAATTGGAGCCACCATGCTGTCTGCTGAGAACTAGAGGGAGCCTCCACTTGAAAGAGACGAACAACATAGCGAATACAAACTAAAAGATTAAAAAGTAACAATAAATTAGAATCAAAGCAACGTCTTCCCAAAGGAAAGCTTTGCAAATTCAGAATTTCAGAACTCAGAAAACAAGACCGTCTACGATTGTAAGTTTAGCTACATTTTTAGTATGCAAATTAATATGAATATCATGTGTTGCGATGAAATGATAATAGTACGATACTCGTTATGTTATTAATATACATTTGTGATTTGATTCTATTATCATGTTGAATTGAGAATTATTAAGTATGATGTTTATTATGTTTTATAATATTAATCTATGCCAGTGACTTGATTCTATTATCATGTTAAATTTGGGATTATTGGATTAGATTATTTGTATAAGCATGGACTTGGATTGTAACATCTTATGAGAATTGTGTAGTTTATTATGCAAGTTTATGTAGTGAAGTTATGCGACCAATTGTCAAATCTATATGTTCATGTTTATGCAAAACTTATGCCATGTTCACACTTATCATATGTTGGGATTAATTTGTACGTATGTTTAAATCTATGTTACTAATTAACACATGTGTATGTTGATTAGCCTATGTTGCTAACTCACATATACGTATGTTGATTTGCCTATGTTGCAAATTAACACATGTATATGGATTAGTTCATATTGCTAATTCTCATGTATGTTGTTAATATGGCCTATGTTAAAAAAAACACATATATGTTGAGTTAGCCTATAAGTGCAAGTTCATACCTATGACATTATAATGTTTATGTTAGTCTTTTTGCAAGTTTGTACCTATGACGTTATAATGTTCATGTTAGTTATTTTGCAAGTTCACCCCTAAAATGTTCATGTTAGTTATTTTGCAAGTACACCCTATTATGTTCATATTGATCATGCCATCAATACCAAAGTTATACCCTTGTCATGTTTATGCTAATTTATGCCAATTTGCATATATTAAATTAGGCTAAGTTTTTAGCCTAATACTTTACACCAAAAATCATGCGAACGTAAATTAGGCTGAGATGGTTAGCCTAATATTGGACGGGGTAACGTTGGGTTAAAATGATAATTTTAGGAAAACTTGCCATAAATTGATCATTAATCACATAAGTGATTTATGGCATAAAAAGGCATTAATTACCTTAATTAATGAGATTAATTGGAAATGAATGTGATAGTAATTTGAATTTGAATAATTTACATAATTAAAATGTAAATTAGAAAATATGAACGCGCTTAACCCGAGGTTGGATTGAGTTGTGACGTAAACCTGCCCGGACCCGCCCGGCTGTCCAGTTGTCACAACAATAGCTATCCAATGTGAGAGGTTAAGGCATGCGGCCCAATAAAGACCCGAGGTTAAACTGAGTTGTGGCGTAAGACTGCCCGGACCCAACCGACATACAGGCAGCCACAACAATATCTGTCTAATCTGAGAGGTTGGTGCTCTAATAAGACAATTAGAGCTGTGTTAGGACTGATAGGGCTAAGTCAATTTAACAAATACTTAACCAAATTCAACATGTTAAATAATTTGGATGGGTGGGAGTTAGATTCATTCAGACACTTAACCACTTAACATGTTTGACTAGAAAACCTAGTAACGGGGACCCGTTTCAGCAGTAACCCAATTAGGTATCATGGTACCCTGAACTAGGCAGGGTGGGGCACGATTACTGGGCTGATTGTAAGCGGTCAAAAGCGACGGCGGCTGGTGCACAGTGTGGGTTCTAACAGAGTGCGGGCATGCGCACACTCTGGAGCAGACAAGTCAGGGCACTGGAGCATCAGTAGTATACCCTATGCATGCTAGAATTGTGACGGGGCCGCCACCATGGGACTTGATACACCCCATGGTGGGACCATCATAGGTATCTACCATATAGGGTGGTAGGACACATGTGAATATACGAGTAGGAGCCGATCTTTTAAATAAAGAGAAAGGGACCACTTCACCCCAATCACGGGGTGCCTGTTGGTATAAGAATTAGTAGGTGCAGAGATAGAGATTTAAAATAGGATGCGAAGGGATGTTCGTTTTATGACACCTTATCTAGTTCTAGGATAGTCTATTATCCTGATATCGTCATGTTCTCACTTTATGCAAGTCATGATCTTTTTATTATTAACATTCTAGGAATATAACTAGACTTACCAGACTTATGTCTGACTCATTTTCCTTTCGTCTTCTTTTCTTCCGTCCCCCCCCCCCCAGGTCCACAGGGAGGAAACACCGCAGCTTAGTCTGTTTTTCATCCAGCTTGAAGTGAGAGAATGTATTGCTTGGATTTCTTTCATTTGGACCATGGCTTTGGATATCATTTATGGGGATTGTGCAGCTTTATTTAAGTTTCATGCTTCTTTAACTTTTAAAATCAAGACAGTATTATGGTTGTAATAATTGGAAGTTTGTTTTGAGACAATGTTGGAAATGTTCTGTATGAACATGTATTTATGATAATAAAAGTCTGTTGGTTTTTCTGCTGCTTATTTATATGTGTTTATATCTGTCTTGTGTTTTATCTGTGTCTTTTACTTAAAAACCTCCACCAAAATTAAGGGATTCTCATTGTGAGTGACCTTAACGGAGGTGGGGTGTTTCAAGAATTCTCACTCTCTGGCAATCCCCTTGTCCTAACGTCACTGGTAATTCTACAAATCCCATCGGAGCCGTCGACGCCCCATTGAAGCCTTGTATCCATCCTTCACAAGGTTTCAAGTCTTTCGCTTCGAGTCTCATTTGTTCAAAGGCTTTCTTAAAGAGGATATTAACCGAGCTTCCGTTATCCACCAACACCTTATGGTCTAAAGCGGGGCCGATGGATGTAGTAATTACCAGCGGGTCTTCAGTGGGTGATTGAATCCCTATATCATCTCTACTACGGAATATGATGTCATCTAAATTTCTCTTTTGTGGTTTCGTTGGAGTGATGTCTTCGAGGTTACTGCATTCTCCTACTTCAAAGTGCTTGGCGGCATTATCGTACTAAATCCATTACTCTGAAACTATGGCTAGCTAAATGAGGTACGCCCATAATGGTATCGATGATAATCCCTTTACCTTTCTGTTGGGCTATGGGTTTTGAAGTAGGCTGGTTTTGGTTCGGGGCTTGCCCTCCTTTCCCCCTGTCTCATTGGGCAACCTTGTACTTGACTAGCTTCCCTTCGCGCAGCAATTTCTCAACTACATCTCTCAAATGGCAGCATTCGTTGGCAGAATGACTGTGAGTTCCATGGAACAAACAAAACTTTCCTGTAGTTATCTCTTTTTCAGTTGAGTCACTGGGTGGTGGCTTTCTATATTCCAATACGTTGTAGGTATCAAAATAAATGTTTTCCAATGTGTCACTCAATGGTGAATAGTTCTCAAAAGTTTGGGATCGAGGTCTTTTGCTAGCGTTGTTCCCTCGATTCCAATTCCTCCTGTTGTCGTTGCCATTTCTGTTGTTGTTACCTTCGTTTTTGTTGCCGATGTTCATCTCAACTCTTCCTGAGTTGTCGCCGGACAGCTTTACTACAACATTGCTTTGAATATCTTCCTTAGAAGCCCCTTCCGATTTTCTTTTTCTATTTACATGGGCTTCCTCTCGTCTCAAGCGAATATTAGCTTTTTCGTAGAACAATTCCCTAGTAGGGGGCGGTTTTCCGGACAAGTAATCCCAGAATTCTGTGTCAGGGTCGACTCCTTCTATTAAGGCCATCAAAATGGTAGTTTCATGAGGATCGTTGACTTCGGTAATAGCAAGGTTGAAATGGTCTAAATATGACTTTGAAGATTCACTTGCAGTCTATTTAATTCTTGACAAGTCAATGATGCTTTTAGATTTTCGAGCATGAAGTCAAAACTGGTTCATAAAGCGCTCACTTAGTTCTTTAAAGGTTGATATCGCCATGGAGGAAGTTGGGTGAACCACATCAATGCCATGTCTTCTAGCTAAATTTGGAAGGCTTTGCATTTTACAGCGTCTAGAGCTGCTGCGGCATTCATGAACCATGCATATCTCATCAAATGTTGTCTTGGGTTGGTTCTCCCTAAATACCTATACATTTGTGGCAAGTTAAATCACCGAGGGAATTGGAAGCCCAATATATCATCCGTAAAAGGGGTGTGACTTCGTTCAATGCCCCCATCCTCATTGGTGTAGTGTTGGCTTTCAGACATGATTTGGCGCACCATCGCACATACATCAGCATTTGTTAATTTAGGCTCAGGCTCTCTGGCCCTAATGTTCGGATTAGCCCTATGCTCCTGATTATGGGATGTCTTCCTGTATCTAGCGGTAGCTGCTCTACTCGGTTCCCTATGTTCTCGGTCAATCACGAGAGGTAGGGTTTGGAGGAGTTGTCCTTGTGTGGGATTAATAATATTAGGATCCCTGGGTAGAACGTGAGATCCATGCATGGGCAGCAACGTAGGTTCTCTTAAGCTTGGGTCATCAGGTCCTAACACACGAGCAGCATCTTTACGAGATCCCAAAGATCAAAAGGTCAACTGATCAAGATTTTCAGGCCGCTCAAGTGGCCTTCTATCACGAGGGCGCTCTTCATCCGAAGATGATAACTGATCTGCTATAAGGCGGCGAGTTGGAGAGGGTGTCTTTTGCCGACGAAGCTCGTTGATTTCCCTACTCATAGCGATCATGTTATCTTGCGTACGAAGACTGTCACGCTTGTGAGCTTCCAAAGCATCCCTAGTAGTTTCAAGCATATCAAGGAGGCGCGAAAAGTCTCTATGTGTAACTGGTGCAGATGGAATGGGTTGTTCACTAGTCGTCGCGGCCGGTATCAGAGCATTGGTGGGTGCTCGAGTAGACGTATCAGCTTCAGCCACATTCGGGTCAGATCGGAGTAAGGAAGTGGAACCTGTTCGGTTCAGAGGAGGGGTTCGAGCAGCATCAGCATCTCTGTTTCGGTTCGGGGTTGAGCCATCCATTCTATTAGAAGCAACCGGATCGGATCAACCTATATCAGTGCTCTGCCCCCACGACCTCGTTACAATCATGGCTTGCGAGTCTTCGTTAGCTTCATTCTCCCAAGCGTCTTGCACTTCCTTTCCTTTTCCTTTAGCCATAATGTCCAATTCTTCAGTGATTAATTAACAAATACTTGAAAATGTCGGAAATAGAGGATTAACTTCTTTGAACTTGAGGGTCCAAATAGTAGAACGATAATCCCAAAAAACAAAGAATTCAAAGATTTCTCAATGAAAGCACTAAAATGTTAGATCCAAAAATGACTCTAACACTCAAATTAGCAACAGTTCTAATAAAAAGAAACCAAAAAGCAAAGGGAAACTCACGATTTGCAGTGGTTCAGCGTTAAAGAGCCTATGTCCACTTTCTACTCTTTGGATTGATGATTTGAATTCAAATACAATAGTAATTCTCACTCAATTTCACTCATACAATGCATGGATTCACTCAATCTCCTCTAAAATATACTTTAAAAGATGATTGTAATCTGAATATTGTGATGGAATTCGGTTGACAAGAGGGTCTCAGTTCTGAAATTGCTAAAAGATCCCTTCCAATGAGACTTGGAGGTGTATTTAAAGGTAAAAAATGCTTCTGAAACGGGTCCGGTTTGGATACATGTGGTGCCTGCTCGTTCAGTGTCGGGTACGGAGATGCTAAGATGATGACAGCGCATCAAGTTAGTGGGTGAACGTGGGGAAGTAGTTGTCTAACCGCCCGCATCTTCTGGAGTCGTGGGCTATAACTGTTGTCCAGTTGCTTTTGGTTCGGATCGATGGTGAAAGGGGAACGGATCGGATGGCCCCGATCTGATCCGAGTCTGGCTTCACGCTGTTGTTTTTTGCTCCACGACGACTTGGCTTGGTTAGAAACTTCCGATCCGATCCTGGCCTTGAGTGCATGTTCTTCTAGTCAACATCCTTTATTTATTTTGCTTTTGGTCTTTGTGTAGCCTAGTTCACAAAGTAGGCTAACACATATTCTGTAAAATTAATGGCTAGGCCAAAGCATATCAGACAGTTATAGTCAAGTCAACAAAATTTTCACAGTAGAGTCTACGTGTAGTTGGCAATAACTAATCGTTGGCATAAGTGTTCATGTCATATGCTGTAGTTGAAGTTGAGATAAAAAAGTGTGCACTTAAAATTCAAAACCATTTGGTAGATAATATTTGTTAACAAAGCAACTGCAGCATTCTTGAATAGTTGAATGCCTGACTACAATATTTTACTTGAAATTATATGTTAACATGTCCAGTAAATACAATGAATTCTTCGTAAAATAACAAAAATGCTAAAACACGACATTCTTTTGTTTATACTACAAAAAAGTATGCACTTAAAATTCCAAAACATTTGGCAGACGGTGTTCGTTAACGTGACAACAGAAGTAGTGTGGAATAGTTGAATGCCTGCCTACTATATTGTATGTGAAATTGGATGTTAATATGTGCAGCTAAAACAGTGAATTCTTTGTAAAAGAGCTTAAGTAGATTTTTGGTCAATTTCCTGGCTTTCACTAGATGTCAATAATTTGCATGTCGATGGTTTAACGTTTTCAAAAATTAACTTTAGAGGTCATGCCAATGTTTTTGTTTCTTCTTTGTGACTAGCACTTGAAAACACTTTTTAGGGAATCTGCGTATTTTGGAAATATGTAAATATGTTGCATATTTATAAGTATATTTATTTACTTAGCATAATTTTAAAACATTTACCTTTTGCTATGATTTATATTTTCTTTTATTGACATTCCTTTTTCATTATTTGTGTTTTGTTGCTATTCTTTTGTTTGGACAGAGCTTTGCTGTTCTTATTGATTTTTGTGATTTTCTTCAGCATATGATGGTTCATTGCTTTTCTAAAATTTAAGCAACTGATCTATTTAGGAAACGAGTCTATCGTTATAGAGAAAAGAATCTATGTATGTAATATATTACTGCTAAATATTTTCTTTATAAAAAAGTACTTGGAAAATATTTTCCATCGAAATACGTTATGTATTTTAAAATAATTGCCATCTTTAGAATGATCTACTTTTTTGTTCTGTAAATGTACTCTATAGCTAGCATGGCAATGCAAATGCATTGCAGGATGACGTGTGTGACTATAGGGTTGAATGTAGCTACAAAATACATAACGGCAAGCACGAAAAGCGCTGCATCATAAAGAATGGACGAAGTAGTAAATAGTGCACATACGCTGAGTGGATAAGGGATGCACAAGACTGCTTAGGAAAGAACAAAGCACATCATGGAGATAAGGTGGCTGCACACTATGCTATAGCGATAACTGAATTTAGCACAGGTGCATGCATGCATAGTTGGTTCTCAGCAGTAATTGGGGAATTCTGTCATTCTGGGGAGAGTTGTACATAATCAAGTCTAGATGGGATCTCCAACAAGGGTGTCTTCCATAAGCACATGTATTATAATGATCTGAAACTTCCAACCTTACGTGGACTAAAGTTTATGCCTGCTTAATGATATTATTACTATTCTTTTCAAAACACATGTAAGTGTACCATAAAAAAAATCTGGATTTACAAATAAAGTGACATGGTTGTTGTATTAACTATCTGCATGTTAATTAGTCGCTAAATTTTGGTTCATATGAAATACAAAATGTGCTTGATGGAGGATCGCTTTTATAGTTGTAGCATTATGCGAATACATTTTGAACTTCAAAAATGCATCTACGAACACTATGCAACACATAAAAAGTGTTATGCACATGTCCAATGGACGTGCCTAAGTACTGGTCTTATATATAGGTCGAAACAATGTCATTCAACACATCATTTATAATATAGACCCAAATGGTTTTATTTAACTTCCAACTTTATTGATTAAAGTTTACAATTACATTTTTGGAAATAATAATTAAATTTCCAACATTTATTTCCATTTAAAATCCCTATAACCTCTCGTTTCAATTCTCCTAAAATCCCAACCATTTAATTATTTCTTAAATGAGTGTATCAGTGAACCCTATTATTTCCATTACTTTGAAAATAGTTCCATTTACACAACTGAATGGTATATGCATATTCAAACTTCAGATCTGGCCAACAATTCCAATTTTACGTTGTTTACTAAAAAAGCCCAACCGTTTATTTAAATCTCTAAACTTCGCAAGTTAAGTTGCAATATATCTCTTATGGAAACAATAAACAATTTCCAACATCTTTACAGTTTTAAAGTAGTATCATCCTTTGGTTATGTGAAGTTGTTCAAGGTAGGGAATTTTATTTACCTCTCAAACCTTGACTCGACAATGTTCTAATCTTAAGATAAATAAAAGTCTGTAACTCAAAAGTTGATATTAATTAAAATATCACAAGTCTCATTTAATATTCTATTTAAATATGGTTTATAAACCATTTCTTGCATTTAAAATCTATTTTCGATTTCAATCACCTTTATTAATTCAATTATTAAGTAAAACACTTACCAGACCCTAAACCCTTAGCTTTAAACCTCTTTTCTACAGTTCGTTCATAACTTTGGATTTATTGAAAAATCCATTTCCTAAACCCTTTTACTCAAATTCATTTAGCATCATCATAAAGCTTAACTTGGGTTTATTCCAAAAAAAAATTCATTTACCCAGTCCATTACGAAAATCTATTAAACAACTTACTATAGAATTAAATTTGGATTTTTGTTACTAAAAACCCATTACCAAATTCTTTACCCCAAAACCATCAACCATTCTTCCTTTTCATCTTTGAAATCCCTCTTTCAATTATAACCAATTCTACTTAAATTCAATTATTAAGTAAACAATTATTTAAAATTATCGCTTAGCTTTAAATCTCTTAATAAACTTTTGTTTTTAAAATACGGAATTATTTCTAAAATCCTCTTATAAAACCTTTTCAAATTTCAATTAAAATCTCATCACGATCTGGATTGCTTTCTTAAATGATTTCCATTTAATAAAATAAACACTTTAATAATTATTAGTTAAAATAATAATTAACTTAAATGTTTGCTGAAGTAGTTTACTTTAGTATTTAATAAAAAATAAAATTAAAAAAGCTATTAAAGTAAGAATTATCTTAAGTAATAGTAAACAACTTGATATTTGCCTTTAAACACAATTAATTAAATGATAATTAACTTTTAAGAAATAAGCTTATTAATTTTAACAACTATTTGTCGAAACTATTTCTATTAGATTAATTGGTAACAAATTAATTTAATAATCAATTTTCAGTTTAAACATTTAACTTGATTAACTTGAAACCTCATCTAATAGATTCCAACTAATCCTTTGTCTTAAATTAATTAATAATATAGATAATTTAAAATAATTACTCTCAATTGTTTTCTTAAGAAAAAATATTCCAAATTATTAACCCGTAGGTTAATTTCTGACTTCCTTGCTCATAAAATGTATTAAAACATATGAAATTGCCATATAAATCACTTTATAATAATTATTATAAAAATAAATTATAAATATTGATATACTTATAAAATTATATTCTTTATTAAAATAAAATTTATAACATTAAATAGGTCGATTCACCTGACGGCGAATCAGTGACTTAAAAAGATGGATTTTAGGCGATCTACTGCCAATCACTTAATCAATACTATCTATTGATTAATATCACATCAATGTTGAATTCAATTCAACAATAAACATCCAATTCAACGATCAACGTCCAGACAGATTTAACATTACTAGGATTAAACAGTTCATATATAATTAGTATGAAATCAAATAATATACAAGTCCATTTGTTTCATTGAAATCTGAAGTCGTTTGAAAATTGGCAATTCTCCAGTGTTAAATTAAATTGATAAAATATAAATCAATTTCAAAACCATCATATCCATGATAATAAGTTGTTGTTATTATTATATATATTCAAATAGAATTTACATTGCTTTAAAATAAACTACTATGTATTTTAAACTCAACATTTTAAATTTCAAGTTAAATCGATTTCCATTTTATTAAAAGTCTTTTCATTTTATTTAATAAATTGTTATATTTCATAAACGATTTAACGTAATTTTTTTAGAAAATATGATTTTGACATTGATAAAAATCTACACGATGAAATCGATTTTTCTCTTCTATTAGAAAACTATAATGTAATAAATCCGAAAGATTCTTGTTTAATAGAATTCCGACTTATTTTGGATCCTGCATATTCATTTGAAGTTTAAAACGTAAAATAACGAACTATCCTGATGCTACGAGCTCATTTTTAATTTAATTTAATTTGTACGTTCAAACTTCATTTAATTAATTATTCGTTATTATAATTCAAATATGAACCTAGTTGGGTCAAAATATATCATTTAATTCATGATATACCTCAATCCAATTTATTCTCAATTATTTCAGAATTAAATTTATTATTTTACTATTTAAATTAAAATAATACTCATGATCGCAGAATTCGAGTTATCTAAATTTTCAAATTAACATTTAAAACTGATTTTAAATGTTCAAACTTAACGCTAAATATCCAGGTCGTTACAGGATGGGAGGATTTAATCCTCCAGTAACATTGTTTTGTTACAAATTCTTAAGGGGCGAAGACCATAATTCTCTTTAAATAACCATATTGTACACCCATGTTAGTTTTATAGGCATCCATAAACATCCATAACTCATATTGATTATGAACTGCATAGTACTAAAGTGAGCTCGGTCCTAGCCTGTATGTGTAGTAAGTGATGTCATATGTGTATACAAAACATCCTAATATGCATATAGTTCTATATGAGTGCATGGTGATTTTGTGTTGCGACCCAATCTAACGGTCAAAATGCAACCCAAAACGTAAATTTGAGAGGAAATAATTACCCAAGAAAACCTCTAGATGAGTTTGCCTAATCTTCTCCTCAATTTCCCAAGTGCTTTTCGCAAGGTTATCTCCCCATTGTACTCGGACTAGAAGAATGGATTTCTTGCAGAGTCTTTTGATTCTGTACTCCATAATCTTTGTGGTGGCAGAGGGAAACGTAAACTCCAAGAAAGCTTCCCAAGTCCCCTATAACATCAAGCTCGAGTCTGGGGCTGAATCATGAAGGAATTTCCGAGGATGAGAAATATGTAAAACGTTAAGGGCTTCCGATAAAAGCTTAGGAAGATCCACCGATAAGCCGTCTTCCAAATCCTGTCCACAATTCTAAAGGTCCAATAAATCTGGGAGGCAACTCCCCAGTCTTTCTAAACCGTCTTATCCTCTTAAGAGGGGAAACTTTAAGAAACTCTAAATTCTAGTTCCTTCCTCCTTATATCTGCGTATGACTTTTGCCGGTCTTGGACAACTTTTATTCTCTGTCGAATCAAAGAGATAATCTCTGTAGACTCACGAATAAGGTCTGGTCCAAGTAGAATCTTATTAGTAGTTTCCCACTAATAAGTATATGATATGCATGGCTGCCCGTAGAATGCCTTGTAAGAGGCTATACCAATCATCGCTTAATAACAATTATTATATGAAAATTATACAAAAGGCAAGTGTTGCTGCCAAGATCCTCCGAAATCGATGATGAAGGCTCTAAGCAGATCATCTAGAACTCTATTGTCTCTCTGTGTCTGACTGTCGGTTTGGTGATGATAGGATGTAGTCAAACTCAGCGTCATCCCTAAAGTTTCTTGATGGTTGTTCTTGAATTGACTAGTAAACAATGGATTTCTTTTCACTACTATAGTAGTCGGAATCTCATGCAATCTAATAATTTCCTTAACATATAAATGAGCTAGAAAAGCAGCAGTTCTACTTTTCTTGATCGAGATGAAATGGGCACTATTTGTTAACCGATCCACGATGACCCAAATGTCTACATTTACCTTTATACTCCTAGGAAGCCCATTAGTACAACCCATAGAAATGTCTTCCCATTTCTAAGTGGGAATCTCTATAGATAATAATACCCCTCCAGGCTTGCCTTGCTCGGCCTTGACTTTTTGATAAGTCAAACATCTAGCAATAAATTCTACAAAATGTATTTTCATTCCTGCCTAATAAAAGCTTTTTCTCATATCCCTCAACATTTTGTTTCCTCCACAGTCTATGGTCATTCTCGACCAATAACACACCCCAATAATCTCCTTCCTAAGGTCTCCACTCTTCGGACACAAAGTCGACCATCTCTCCTCAAACTACCACTACTATTAACAGAATATATATCCAAGTGAGAAAAAGATTCTACCTTAGTAATCTTTTCCTTTAATGGCATCAAATTTTCATCATAGTCTCGCTCACTCTTAATCTTCTCAATCCAGACTGGTCTAACCTCCATAACCCTAAGAAATATTTTGGCAGTCTCAAACGACGGCTGTAAATTGAAACTGGAAAGAAACTCTAACTGCCTCCACTCGGTTATCAAATTAAGGGTAGTGTGCCTCAGCTCAAAGCTTCGACCATGATATTACCCTTCGCAGAGGTTCAGATCTCGCTGAGAAAACAAATATCTAAGTGACTTATGGTCGGTGAACATCTCGTACTTCTCTCTTAGAAGGTAATGTCTCCACATCTTTAAGGAAAAAACTATGGCTGCTAGCTTTAACTCATGGAGCAGGTATCTTTTCTCATGGTCCTTAATTTGTCAACTTGCGTAGGCAACTACTCTAACCTCCTGCATAAGTATTGCTCCTAAACCAATCCTACAAGCATCGATAAAGACTGTTAACATCTTCATCCCATCTAGGATAACAAGAATAGGCGCACTCGTGAGAGATTCCTTAACTTCTCAAAGGCAATACCAAATTTCTCAGTCCATACAAATTTATGATCTTTTTTCGTCAATTGGAGTACATAGGCTGTAGTCCTTGTGAAGTCTGTTACAAATTTTTAGTAGTAGCCTGCTAACCCAAGGAAATTCCTAACCTCCATCGCATTGTAGTGCATCTTCCATTCTTAGAAGACCTCTACCTTAGCGGGGTCTACTGCTAATCCTTTTCCTAAAGTAATATACCCTAGAAACCTGACTTCTCTCCTCCAAAAGTGACATTTCGAGAATTTGGTCTTAAGCCAGATTTCCCTTAGAATCACTATGACTTTTCTTAAGTGGTTCTCATGCTCCTTAAAGTCCTTGGGGAAAATAAGAATGTCATCTACAACACAACCATTATCTTGTTAAGTATGCCTCTAAATATCTTACTCATAAGGTTTACAAATAAAGTGGGGGTATTCATTAAAACAAAAGGCACTCTCGCACAATTCGTCTGGTGTTCTAAATGTCGTCTTAGGCTTACTCTCCTCCTATATCCTCAACTGGTCAATCTAGTAGCTAGATCTAACTAGGAAAATATTTGGGCACCTCCCAAATGGTTAAATAAATCATCAATCCTTGGTACGGGATATCCATTCTTCTTAGTCAGTTTATCCAGTTCCCTATAATCCACGCACGACCTCAATGACCTATTAAATTTTGTGGAAAACAACACCGGCGCTGAAGCGACCCCTAAATTTTTACTAAATTTAAAATCATTTTTGAATATGATTTAGACATAAACGGTGTCAACTTCTCTATTAAAAATGTTCACATCCTGGATAACTTAACACCTATAAAAATATATCAGTATAATACAAAATTATAACTTGTATATGAGAAGATACACAAGTTACCTATACTTGTATCATAGTTAAATTATATAGTAAAGGTTATTATATTAGTTAGAAATAATTAATCACCACATAACTTTTAGACAAAGTTAAATTAACTTGTATTTAACGAACTCATTTTACAATGCCTATGATTATAAGTGTCATACAAGAACTGGCCTAAACGACAATAAGAATTTTCATAAAAATACACAAATGAATAACTTGTCATAAAGAATTTTTATCTGTATGCAACTACTGATTTCATATACGTAAATGACACTAAACATTGCCAGTGTTTAGTCCCTTCCCTTACTTCTTACCAAAGCATAACTACTACACATGTTTACTTCATTTAAATGTAGATATTAATAAGTTCAAACCATGCATAGGCATAAAGTAAACTATACCTGTCTATTTCTTGCCATACTGAGTTTCAGGCTATATTATGATTGTAGCAATTTCCAAGAATAAACATGTATATACATTAATTTGAACACCACATTTACTTCAGCAAAAGGACTTATGGGTAATGAGTGAGCACGTGAATATATGGATTCATAAGCCATTCACACTTCGGTTAGCACTGAATAGGATAACTTAACTTAACACATCAAGTTATATTGCTCACTTACTAGTGAATATATTTAACTTATATTCATCAGTCAAACATACATATCAAACTTCAGAAATAATGCATTATTTAAAGGTTTAAGCTGTATTCATCCATACATAAAATGAATATCCTTGAGTAGTGAACCGGGTATCAACATTCATTGATTTTAATGACATACCCAATATAACTCAACTATGCAAAAACAGTTAAGAACCGAAAACGATTACCATAGTTTTAGCTGTCATGGAGAAAAAATTCCATACATTATTGATATGGACTGGCTTTCTCTTTACTGCATAAAACACAAATCTTAGATTAACTACTAAAAACAATAGGATACACATTGATAATTTAATGTTTACAATTAAATTTACAAACTCAAACATATTTAAACAAGTTCATAGTAACTTAATTGCACACATTCTTGTAGCCTATAAGGTGTAATTTTCAAATACACTTAACACAACATATAAGGTGAAATCCTCAAATATATACTACACTGTTAACCGGCCTTTTGGTCCGGTTCCCAAAAGTACACAAGACACGCTCGACTCAACATATCACGTGATATTATAGCCAGAGGCGTAGCTAGTACCAGAAGACTCGAGTCTGGCCACTAGCCGAATGTTGCATTCCTCGAACGCGACCTCCATCAGTATCCGTCCACAGCCAAGCCGAAGGCGAGCCGTGCTCCGAGCCGAAGGCTAGCCGTCAAGCGGGTCTGGGCGCAGCGCCAGTGGGGGTCCTCGAACCAGTGGAAAACCCCCCTGATCCATCCGATTTCCGCAACAAATGTGTTGCCCAGAATTACCAGATTGACCTAAAGTCAAGATTCAACCAACAACTTCCATGAACCTTGCCGCTCCTCTAAACATTGCCAAACAAAGACCTTGCAGTCCGAGCCGTGAACCCGAACCTCCGGCCACCAAAACACCCACACCTATGGCCTTTGCATCATCCATAAGTAGACCTTCGTACCCTTCAGGGTGCGAATTTCGCACTCCTAAGGGGCGTGAAATTCGCACCCAGCAGGGTTGCGAAATTCGCACCCAACATGTGTGAAATCGCATCCAGCATGTGCGAAATCTGCACCCAACGGATTTGCTGGGCATGAAACTCGCACCCGGCAGGGTGCGAAACTCGCACCTGGCAGGGTCCGAAATTCGTACCCTAGGGTACGAACTTCGCAACTCGGGAGGTACGAAATTCGCACCCCCTATGGGGTACGAAATTCGCACCCCGAGAGGTGCGAAATTCGCACCCCAGGGATGGGTGCAAAATTCTGACATGTGCAGGCTCTAGGTGCGAATTTTTGGGTGTGGTCCCCTATTTCTACCTACTCTTACCTAACCCCTTTCCTATAAATACCCCATGACTTCACAC
Source organism: Allium sativum (assembly GCA_030737875.1). Taxonomy (NCBI): domain Eukaryota; kingdom Viridiplantae; phylum Streptophyta; class Magnoliopsida; order Asparagales; family Amaryllidaceae; genus Allium; species Allium sativum. The sequence continues at coordinate 11,591,138 of CM060912.1, forward strand.
TTCAAAGGGGTTGGAATTTGAGACCTTGGGACCTCTAGAGAGCTCGACTAATGACATCTCCCATTTGAGGAAGAAGAAGGGGAAAGTTTCCTTTTCTTAGTATATTAAATATATGATAATTATGACATCATATATGATAATGATGACATCATGTCTTAGAGATGACATCATATAGCCTTAGAGATGACATCGTATGGCTTTGAAATGAATGTAATGATATGTCATGAGAGGGTCTCAACCTTTTAACTTTTTGTGATTAATAATATTCCAACAACGCTTCAAAGCGGACGTTGGCCCCTCCCGAGGCCGAACCACTATAAATCTCTTATGTTATTTACGGTTTTCTGCTCTGGTCTATACGACCAAATTAATTATTCCTAGTAATTGGAATCTTTGGTGTTTACGACATTTTTTGCCATCAACATGCATAGTTTATTAAACTCAAATGCATACGATTCTGTAAATATTTAATATCTCCTAAGAATTTATAGTCCAATTCTTTAATCCACTTAGTAGCTGAAAATGCATCTGCACCAATAACACAATACCCTAGACTACCTCCTTTGAATGAGAAACCCCAGTAGATTGCATGGGCAATCAAAAGGGTCAGCCTTAACACTTCTGATATGAGTGTACTTCTTAAATCATTTGGCAGTAATTATACTGATCTACACTTAATATATATATAGTACTCAGAGTACCATCTCTATTGTGTGTCTCTCAGTTTTATGCAAGTAAATTTTTAAACATATTACAATTGTCTAAAAAAATATAAACCACTGGTATATGTTTACCCAAAACAATGCACATATTACATAGCCAATTGCAGAGAACGTCAAATTTCTATATTATATATATATATATATTTGTTTATAGAACCATAATATATGTATACGTTACCTAATAAATCCTAATCTAGGAATTTTTAGTCCAGATGCATATATAAACATAAACATTTTCATGCTTTTGTGTGTGAATATATATATATATATATATATATATATATATATATATATCCACTGAGTTTCAGAGTCATCTAAGCATTAACATAAGATAATACTGATATGTTCAAACATTCACATTTGTTGCAATAATTAGTCAATACCACTATTAACTAGCATCTCATTTTTCTAGTATATATATACACACACACATATATACCTACCTTTTCATGCATGTATATATATATATATATATTAAAAAATAGTTTTAGAATCTGTTGTGTACTTGAATCAATTAATATAAATGCACTTCAAAATGATTCACCAATTCAAACATAAAACCACGCATACATATATCATCTATCACATACACAACTTCTCTGTCTCAAAGAGTAATCCATTTATTCGAGCTTAACTAAAAGATACATTCAAAGATCATATGCATGCATTTTTAAAGCAAGCCAGAGAACACATCATGTTATTTAACTTTAACATGCTTGCCAATTCTCCATATATATATATATATATATATATATATATATGTATGTATGTATGTATATATATGTATATATATATATAAGAACAGGATAAGTTGTCTTATCTAGAAAAGCTCATTGAGGAATTACTACAAAAAATAGATGGGGGAGAGACAATTCAGAAGACACTTGGAGACTATGTTATGATGCTCAAGCTAAGCTAAAAGACACTTGTACATCAAAGCAATTGGATTGAAACAAAAGGCTAAAGAAAAATGGTTGACTGAAGGGGATGAATGCACCAAATTCTTTTATAACAAAATGACAGTGAGGAAGAATGCCAATTATAACTTGCAAATGTATGACCAGGATGGCAACATTTGTATCGACATGAAAATTTTGAAGAAAATGCTCTGCATTACTCTCAGGAATTGTACAGTGGTCAAACAGAAAAAAACTTACCATACATTGCCACTCATTGGTTGGTGAACACAAGTGGTAGAAGACTGATGTTGTTCAGAGTTAACGAGAGAGGTGTGGATGCCATCAACTCTATTCACATCATTCCTTGCCTATCCCAGATGGGCTGGGCTCTAACTTCTTCATAGTCCAATGGCTCGATCTGAAAGGTAAACTCACATTACCTATTCAAATAACATTTAAGTCAGATATGATTTTGAAAGAAATCAACCATACATTTATCTATCTTATACCAAAATGTGAAAAACCCACCAGTGTAGCAAATTACAGGCCTATTGCCTGTTGTAATATCATTTACAAGATCATTAGCAAGGTGCTATGCAATAGATTGAAAATGATCCTCCCGGATATAATTGCTGAATGCCAAAGCGCATTCATAAAAGGCAGAAACATTTCAGAAAACTCTCTACTTGCTTATTAATTGGTCAAAAATTTCAATAAGAAGGGTGTTGACCGTATATGTTTTTGAAGGTGGACTTAAATAAGGCATATGGTAAAATTAATAGACATTTTATCATTCTTATGCTTAACTGTATGGAATTCCCAGACAAAACAGTTGAACTGATCAAAGAATACATCTCAACTCCTACCTTTTCTATTCTCATCAATAGGGTTCCTAAAGGTTTCTTAAGCAGCAACAAGGGTATCAGGCAAGGTGACCCACTGTCACCTTACCTCTTTGCAGTGGTAATGGAGTATTTCACATTATAGACGGAGATAGTATGTCACAAGAATTGGGTGTAGAATATTCACAATATCCAGCCTAACATATCTAATTTACTTTATGCAGCCTAAAAGTCAGTGATTTAAAAACTAAATGCTATTTTAATAAAACTTGCAGGACTAAGTTACAAGTACTTGAAGTGTTGAATGTTCAAGAAGGGGAACTCCCAGTGAAATACTTAGGGGCACCTCTGTCATCGAACAAGATAACTGACAGGGAATGTACAAGCTTAACCACAAGCATTAGAGACAAATTATATGGATGGAGCTCAAAGATGCTGTCGTTTGCTGGAAGAATTAAGTTAGTGCATACTGTCATTCACGCAAAAGTTAATTTCTGGCTTCAAAATTCCAATTACTGGATGCTTCAATTGAAAAGATAGAGAAGGTGTGTGCATATTTTATTTGGCATGGGGTTTACACAAGGTCAAATTTGAAGAGCTGTGTAGACCCAAGGAGGAAGGAGTAGTGGGTTCAAGAAATATAAAGACAATGAGAGATGGTTTCACCTTAAAACAAGCATGGAAAATAACCAATAGAGAATTATGGGCTAGATGGATGAATAAAAGATATTACAGGGAGAATTTTTGGGTTATGAAGGAAGGCAACAATGCTTCGACTACTTGGAAGGCTATCATAAGAGTTTGAAGCATTTTAGCCAAACATTACAGGAGAGAAATTGCCCAATGTAATGAAACAAATTTATGGAAGGACCCCTGGATAAATGGGAAATATCTAATTGACACACATGGGCGGGACACATATTCAGCTTATGGTTGTCCAAACGAAATAGTAATCACCATCATAACTAACAACCTATGGAATGTGAACATTTCTTGTAATACTAAACTGAGAAGGACAATTGAAAGCATGCAAATTCGTGAAGATAGGCAGTATGATATATGAACATGCATAGGAGCTGGATTTAATTTACTAGTAAACATTGAACGACATCATTCCCAAAACTGCACACAATAATTGGAGCAAAATTATATGGTGCAAGAGAAATGTACCCAAAACGGCATGTTGTGCCTACAAGGCTATCATGGGAGACTACCTACGAAGGGTATATTACTTAAATGAGGCATAATAAATGAATCAACATGTGTTATCGGCAAATCAACTGAAGAAAATCACAACCGCTTATTCTTTGAGTGCGAGTTCACAAGGAAGTTATGGGAAACATGATGTGTCGAAGTAAATTACTCCACAAACGAATTCAAATTACAGGAAATTATCTCAAACATTGAAGTGCTCAGGTAGGGCGTAAATGAGATAACCGAAGTGAAGGGAGTCACTCTTACAGTTGCTTTATGGAGTGCATGGAAGGAGAGAAACAACTGCATACACCAAAGTAAAGAAAAGCCAGTCGAGCTCATCAGTAACCTTGCAATAAAGGATCTAAATATGGCGTTACGAAGGAAGAGAGGAGATCTTACCAGAAAAAGGGAACTTTCAACAGACAGATAGGAAGAGGTGAATCACTCGTTGCCAACGGATCAGCTCCAAGGTACAAGCACGAGTTATTCCGCCTATCAGCCGGCATAGATTTGAAGAAGATAAAGATGAGGGTTTCGTACGAGTTTAGATCTGAACTTTATGGTCGTTACTTTATTAAATATTCTCGCATGTTCAGTTGTAAAGGGTACGTATGTCGGCTAGTGGAATATCTAGACCGATCAAATGTATAACGAGGTTATGCACCTATGTTCTCTCTTTGTGCTGTAATGCCCAGAAATAAAGCTTAAACCCATTTTCGACACACACACACACACACACACACACACACACACATATATATATATATATATATATATATATATATACACTAAGTAAATTTTGTCTATATTTATGTAATTTGAAGTGCATATTCTCCTCCCTTATTCCCTTTGTATTCGTTCCACAACGCTGACATGAATACCCAAATAAGATTCAATATACACACCCGAATTTACACTTTAACTTTGTACTTCAGATTTATAAGTGAATAAACAGGCAAACTTATACATGAATCTGAAGCCTATCAAATATGCAAGCGACAAATCATACATAATGTAATCCAGCCATATAACCATTCAATTAGCACATCATTCACAAACAAGTCAAGCTTCCAAACTTATATTAACATATGGCAGTGAAGATTATGTGTATGTATAAATATTTAGCTTAATCAGTTCAAATTATAGAAACCATATTAATTTTACACATTGTCATGACTATAGGATAGAGACAACTAGGACATCTCCCATCCTTATCATTTCTCCTTGCCAAATATATAAATCCGACTTAGAGAAATGCACAATAAATAGATCAACACATGAGTACATTCATTGCTCTATTACCATCTTATTTATTAGCAAACATAAGCGTGAAACCACTTGTTCAAACTGCTTACTACTAAATGTTTTAACCTTAAAGCATGGCAATAATCTTATAACCATTTAATGTTTTCAATCAAATTTCAGTAATCATTTCATTGCCTACAAGCCAAACAATAATCAGTAACAAGCATTTGTTCCTGTTATAGCAACATACTATTCACATTTGCTATAGCATCAACTCACAAAATCAGCCAAACAAACACATATGATCACACAACAAAACATGTATACTTTATTGTAATAGTCATCAAGTAAAACGCATATGTAAAAGGCTGCCTATCAAAGGACTTATTGCCAAATAAATGGAAATTCACTCATCGATATTTTTGTTCTCGATTTCTATTTTTTCAGCTCTCGATTAGCACTTGAACCCCTCAGATCCGCTGTTGATTTCCCTCTCGAATCACGAATCCCTTTCCATTTTGCTACAAGAAGATCGATTGGTTGATTTTCCCCTAATTTTATTATTAGAGCTTCGGCCATTTTTGTTTTCTTTTGGTTTAAACTAGAGAATAAGGGAGACAGTGGCCGGTTTTCTTTTTAATACGTTATACAAATGTACGACTAGGGTTTTTACCATTTGCCGATTCCCTTTCTGCCCTTAGGTTTTTCCAATCCTTTTATAACACTTAGGCCCATTTATATAACACTAAACTAATTGTTCATGTTTCACACAACATACAAATAAATATGCACACTTTATTCCCAATGTATAACCATTCATTTCATATATGTACAAAGAATCATAATCTTCATACATACATACATATATATACATACATATATATATATATATGTATGTATGTATGTATATACATATACATATATATATATATATACATATATATATATATATTCACGGATAAAATAAGACTATTTTAGAGCTATAAAATTTGGGCTATCACATTCACCCCTCCTTTAAGAAATTGTGCCCTACAATTTATTCATACTTATATTAAGTATTAATCCAAAAATCAATTAGCATATTAAAACTTGTTTTCATATGAATGTTTTCTAGAAAAACTTCATATCACAAGTTTAATCATAATTTAAACATATCCAATCTAAAAAATGTGTTTAAAAGGAAATATTATCATATTTTAACAAAATTTCAAAATAAAAGAGCTTCAATTTAAATTGCATTGTTATACCAAAAATAAAAAATGCATATATATATATATATATATATATATATATATCCGGGGACACACACACACACACCCCCCAAACCAAAAGCCTTATATTCTTGCTTTAGAAAGCTTTGTTACAAACATCTAGGTTACTCTAACCTATATCAAGATGTGCATGGCAAATTTTCCACGTAAATAGGCAATTATATTATTCTTTTAACAACCAAAACATTTTCAATACAATTTTTCAATTCAATGCTAGTATTTCAGTGTTCTTCCCATGACCACTTATTAACTTGAAATTATTTATTAATACCCCTATATTTATTTAATTCTATACCTGTAGCTAACCCCATTCAGGTTATCTATTATATCATGCACAAAACCTAGCACCCATACATATCAAAACAACCATTATATTTAATCATCCATATAACGATAGGTCATTCTATAGATATTACTGATATAATGCATATAACCAAGGGTGTTTTTAAAGAAGTCGCACATCTGCAAAGCCCATCTCTATCGTCTGTCTGTTCTTCACTTAACCTTGACATTTTTGATGTCAGGCTAAGATAAATCGCAACTTAATGTTTAAAGAGATTTTGTGAAACAATAGGAGCTTAGCACATGAAACAAATCATTAGCTTCTTTCCTCATAAATCTAAGACTTAAGCAGTATTCTCTTTCTCAATGCCTTAGTTTACTTTCTCACTGGTCATATCCTTTATATCAATATTCATGCACTTCAACAGTTGAATCAAAGATTAATAAAGCAAGTTGTAATTATCAACTTCTGGAAAGCACATATTAACTTAATCAGGCACATGGATTTTTAGTACATCAACAAGTGCATACTAAAGCATGATATCATAAATGTTGTCTCTGCATAACTAACAAATGAAGAAAACATTTCTTATAATATTCAAGGCTACCTTATCATAAGATTTAATGTCATAGGCTTCAATAAAATCTACTCACCCATCTGCAATTTTTTTCCAACTATATCAATATGAAGATATTCAGTCCATTATTAATTTCCAAGTTTCTTCATTATTAAACTGTTGTATGCCTTTTTAACTTGATCCTATTGGCAATAACTATTATTCAATCATGTCAAGTTGATGATGTGGCATGTAATACAACATGAATGCAAATCAAACATTTTTGGTTGCATACATAACTCAAGATGGTTTACAATTAGCAGACCCAATATAAACACAAGTATCTTCAATACTTAACTTGTTTAATTAACAAACTTAAATTCTCATAGTTTAGGGTCCCTATTAATTTAAATTCATAACACACCAGATAATTTATTCAAATATACTACAATATTTACTAGTGTGAGCAAGCATCATCATACTGAAATTATATGTACATACTTATCAAGGTTTTCAAATTAATTTACTTGCAATATTTGTGATTACTTGATCATACTAGATCATTGGTTCAGTCACACAAATCAACACAAGAATCATCCAAGTAAATTATTCAACATGAACATCCATAATGTATCCGCACATTATGCAATCATTCACATCCAATAATCAAATCATCAAACAAATTTATATTCAAATATCCCACTCTTCCCAACATTCCCTAATGTAATCTAGTGAGCTTATGTCCTTTATAAACTCATTTATTTATTTTCCATTCCTAAACAGGTTATAGTATACTTGATTCGTAAGGTGCACACTGTTTGGAACCCCCTTATTGTTTCTAAACACTCAGGCCTATGGGTTTAAACAAGCTATGTACAAGCTTGCGTTGTGGTCCATGCCAAGCTGCTCAAGATAATCTTTCCCTAACCTAATCAGTTCGTTGTTTATTAATAAGTGTTTTCCTTGCTTATCCCCTCATTTAACTCATTCTATTCCCCTGAGTTCCAACAACCCTCAGTAACGAATTAAATACTTCAACCAAGCTCATCCATTCACGTTGAACATGACAGACATCATATACATAACAACCAGGCATTCATACAGTATAGCAACTAGTATATGTATTAAACACCCATCAATGACATAGCAAAGTAGCTAGTTTTTCTAACATAAGTAAAATGGTCAAATTACTTTCAAATATTAGAATCCAACATCCAATTCCTAGTCCCTTCCCCTCAATGGTTTGTTCCCTGACCAAGATTATAACAAAGTTGACAACACCACCTAGCACTTGAATGTTTACAGTTTTTTTAATGGTCATATTATTATCATACATTGAAAACACTGATGCGAACTGTGTGGGTCCTTTCCTCTCTGTTAACCCAACACAAAACGTCCTATAGGGCTTTAACAAGTCGTGTACATACCTAGCATCCTACCTGATACTAGATAGATCAATGTAACCTTCCTGACCCTTTTTCCTCTGTTATTAATTAAGTTTCGAATCTGTTTTACCCAACTCTTTCCACATGCACCCAATTTATATGCATGAATACCCATCATTATATAATGATGTGCGTTGTATCATGACTTCAGTGTTCAAATTGGTGAAAACAACCATTCCACACAAAGACACATTCATGCGTACGTTTCTTAAATCAAGCAAGTCAAACATCCATGACTTTTACTAACACATTTCTACTATAATTTTTTCTTCATAGAACGTGTGTATTAAATACCCTGAACTAAACATATATAAAAGTCAGTTTTTTTCCAACTATGCAATTCACAGTATCTGATATAGATAAATATATTGGGTATTTCCTGTTAGAACTTTTGCAATTACACAATTGTATTACAAACAGACAGCAACAACAATCACTGTTAATCAATTATGTCACAATTGTCACGTCAAACTATGTTTACAATAATCATACAAAGCGTAACCGATTTGTGCATAAAATCAAAGATAAACAGAAAGTATTCTGTTTAAATAATGTCCGAGTGCAGAACTTTTCTGTTTCCTTGAAACAATATTGCCGTCGTATACACCAATCGACGTAGTTGCAATTTGTTTCCCAGGATAAAACGGACCAACTCCGTATCTTAGTGCCAGCAAACGGAGCTCCGACGAACTGAACTTGGTTATAGAAACTATATCAGAGAATTACGTTGAAGAAGAAGGAATAATGCAGCAGAAAAAAAGTGAATTCTGTCTTTGTTTTGGGCAGTGTATATATAGGCAAGGAGGAGTGCCTGTTCGCATGCATCAGTAACCGTCAGAACAGGAAAGGTTGCGACCCTTTAACCGCTCTGTTATTAATATGCATATGCTGAGAATTCAAATGGTTGTATTCGTTCAGTTAACAGACATTCCTTTCGAATTCTGGACTGAACAGACACACCTTTTAAAATTCTGAGAAAAAATATTCTCATGTCAGTGCACTAGCCCAATCAGCAACGTCGGCCATATCCAATCAGGAGCCCCCAAGAGCCCCAAGGCCCAAGGCCCTTATCTTTGACTTTTTAATGTATTTAATATGGCCAAGTCCACATCCTTTTATCATCCCTCTCTTTTTTATTTTACATAAGCCTATTTGGCTTCTAATATATAAGGAGAGATTGTGCTAATATTTCTATGATGTGGGACTTTAAATGTTGCCACCCCTATCTCTTCTTCTTCCCACTTTTCTCTTTCTTTGCTCATTCATTTTCCAACAGTCCCCCACATGAATGAGCAATCGATCTTAGTTTCACGAACCATTTATCGCATCGGTTAAAGTAGCACAAGGGCTTTGAACTTTCCTAGTGATTACCTATTTGAATCACCGGCGAATCAGTAGACATAGACTGTCCATGAACTGTAAGCCTTTTGTGTAATTCCAAAGTAGATAACACACGATAAATGTTTCTTATAACCCTTCGTTCTCTGTATGTGTTTGTTTTTGCCTTGAACACCTGCCTGGTCTCATAAGTGCTTAGAGAATTTGGCCTCATAATTCTCTTTGAAGCGGCGCCTTCGCACTTACGTAGGTGATTCAGTAAAGGGTATTCTTTAATTCCTCAAATACAGACATCATTAAAAGTACTAATACTTATCCTTATTCAACATATAATGCACTGACTTATCATAGGAATGGTTTGTGTATAACAGTGCCATCAAGTTTCTCTAAAACTTCGTTGTCCCTTTGAACCTAGATCTTGGGATCTCCAGTCAACTAGGTGGGGTTTCCATTTCAGAAAAACCTTTAGTCTATAGGCCTTAGCCCCATTCCCTTCGATAAGGTTTGAACTTTCTCTCTTGGCAAGCCTTTTGTAAGTGGATCCGCTAAGTTATCTTTAGATCGAATGTAATCTATTGTGATAACCCCATTAGAGAGAAGTTGTCTTATCGTTTTATGTCTACGACGAATATGCCTAGATTTACCATTGTATAGTGTACTATTAGCTCTTCCAATAGCTGATTGACTATCACAATGTATACATATTGGAGGCATAGGTTTGCTCCAATTAGGAATGTCTTCCAAGAAGCTTCGAATCCTTCTGCTTCTTCTGCAGTCTTATCTAGTGCAATAAACTCTGATTCCATCGTAGATCTAGCGATACAAGTCTGTTTGGATGATTTCCATGAAATTGCTCCATTTCCTAATGTGAACACGTATCCACTTGTAGACTTTGTATCATTTGATCCAGTGATCCAATTTGCATCACTGTATCCTTCCACTATTGAAGGATAGTTTGTATAGTATAGACCATAACTCTGTGTATACTTTAGATATCCTAGAACTCTGATTATCGCTTTCCAATGATGTTTACCAGGATTGCTGGTAAATCTACTTAGTTTGCTTACAGCATATGCGATATCAGGCCTAGTACAGTTCATAACATACATGATACTTCCTAGTATACGAGAGTATTCCAATTGGTAAATACCATCACCAGTGTTCTTTACCCAATTTTGGTTCATATCTACTGGTGATTTTGCAATAGTTACATTATATTGCTTGAATTTCTCAAGTATTTTGGTGATGTAATGCGATTGGGATAATGCATATCCCTGTGGTGTTCTCAGAATTTTTACACCCAATATTACATCAGCCAGTCCTAGGTCTTTCATATCAAATCTAGAGGATAACATATCCTTTGTAGATGTTATTATGGCCTTGTTGTTGCCTAGGATCAATAGGTCATCAACATAAAGACAAACAATGACATATCCAATGTGTGTATGTTTTATGTACACACATTTATCTGATTCATTTATCGTGAATCCATTTGATAACATAGTATTGTCAAACTTCTCATGCCACTGTTTTGGAGCTTGCTTAAGGCCATAAAGTGATTTTACCAGTTTGCAAACTTTATGCTCATTTTCTGAGCTTAGAAATCCTTCAGGTTGTTTCATATAGATTTCCTCCTCTAGTTCACCATTTAAGAATGCAGTTTTAACATCCATTTGATGTATTTCCAAGTCATGTACGGATGCAATTGCAATGAGCATTCTAATTGACGTTATCCTCGTTACAGGTGAATATGTATCGAAATAGTCCAGGTCTTCCTTTTGTCTAAATCCTTGGACTACCAGACGAGCTTTGTACTTGTCTATTGAACCATCAGGTTACAATTTCTTTTTAAATATCCATTTATTACCTAAGGTCTTACATCCTTGAGGTAAATCAACCAATTCCCATGTATGATTTGACATAATGGATTCAATTTCATTGTTAATTGCCTCCTTCCAATAAGGGGCATCGTTGGAAGACATAGCTTGTTTGTATGTCAATGGATCATCTTCTAACATAAATGTATAGAAGTCCGGTCCAAAGGTTTTTAAAGTCCTTGACTTTTACTTTTTCTTGGTTCCTCCACTTGCTGCTCAACACTACTTTGCTGAGTGTTATTTTGTTCAGCGTCCTCAATAGAGTAAGGAACTTCAATTTCCCTTGGTCTCTTAGGTGCATGATTTTCAGTACCATGTTTCAAGGGAAATACATGTTCGAAAAATCTAGCATTTCTCGACTCAATGATGGTATTTTCATGAATATCATCTATTTCAGATTTGTGTACCAAAAATCGATATGCAGCACTGTTTTGTGCATATCCAATGAATACACAATCAATTGTTTTTGGTCCAATTTTGACCTTCTTTGGTTTTGGTACCTCTACTTTGGCAAGACACCCCCACACTTTTAGGTATTTGTAGGATGGTGGTCTGTTTTTCCAAAGTTCATGAGGAGATTTAGATATTTTCATTCGGGGTATTTTATTTAAAATATGATTTGCCGAAAGAATAGCTTCTCCCCAATAGTTATCTGGCAAGCCAGAGCTAATTAGTAAGGCATTCATCATTTCTTTAAGAGTTCTATTTTTCCGTTCGGCTATACCGTTGGATTGAGGTGAATACGGGGCTGTAGTTTGATGTATAATCCCATGTTCAGCACAGAATTCCTCAAATGGAGACTCGTATTCTCCTCCTCTATCACTTCTTAAGGATTTTATTTTCTTGTTGAGTTGATTCTCAACTTCTGCCTTATACTTTTTAAACATTTCGAATGCTTCGTCCTTACTTCTAAGGAGATACACATGACAGTATCTGGTACAATCATCAATGAATGTAATAAAGTACCTTTTTCCACCTCTAGTTTGACACATTTTCAAATCGCATACATCAGTATGTATTAAGTCTAGAGGTTCTGTCACTCGTTCAACATGATGAAACGAGGTTCTTGTCAATTTTGCTTCTGCACAAACTTGACATTTATAGTTGGAATCTATATTGCATTTTGGTATAAATTCTAGATTAATCAATTTTCGCAATGTATCAAAGTTTACATGCCCTAATCTAGAATGCCATATGTTAGAAGATTCAACAATATAAGCAGAAGATTCACTTTCATTCATTTCAGTGCGTGGTACAATAGTGGTTACATTTGCTTTAAATAAACCATCACACACATAACCTCTTCCAACATACACCCCATTCTTGGAAAGAACAAATTTGTCAGCTTCAAAGATCAATTTGAAGCCATGCTTGCTCAGCAACGATCCTGAAATCAGGTTCTTGCGAATTTCTGGAACATGGAGAACATCATTTAAAGTCAGTTCCTTTCCAGAAGTCAGTTTCAGCACAACTTTTCCTTTGCCTTCGACCTTGGAAGTGGAAGAATTGCCCATAAAAAGTTGTTCAGCATCAGTTGCAGTTTTATAGGTTGTAAACATCCACTTGTTAGCACATATGTGTCGAGTGGCTCCAGTGTCTACAAACCATTCCTTTGAGTTGCCAATAAGGTTGCATTCTGATATTACTGCACATAAATCAAGATCAGAAATGCCTTTCGAAACATCAGCCGTATTTGCTTCCAACTTCTTCTTTTTAGGCGCACGACATTTGGCTGCTTTGTGCCCCTTCTTTCCACAGTTGTGGCAAGAACCCAGAAATTTCTTTGACTTCTTAGGAGCGTTCTCCCTTTTTCTTTTGTTAGTTTTGTCCGACTCAACAACATTTGCTTTTGCAGCAATATTCTGAGAAATCTTTTTCTCAGAATTTCTGTTATCTTCCTCAATGCGAAGCCGAACTATGAGATCTTCCATTGTCATTTCCTTACGCTTGTGCTTAAGGTAATTTTTAAAGTCCTTCCAAGAAGGAGGCAATTTCTCAATAGTTGCAGCAACTTGAAAAGTCTCGCTAAGAGTCATCTTTTCATCTTCTAATTGACGGATGATAAGTTGCAGTTCTTGAGCTTGACTTATCACCGTCTTTGAGTCAACCATTTTGAAGTCTAGAAATTTTCCAGCAATGAATTTCTTCATGCCCGCATCTTCAGTTTTGTACTTCTTTTCCAGAGCCAACCAGAGTTGTTTGGACGTTGCAAAAGTACAATAGACATTGTAGAGGCTATCATCCAGACCATTCAGAATATAGTTTTTGCACATGAAGTCTGAATTTGTCCAGATATTAAGTGCCTCTACTTTAGTAGCATCAGGTTCGAGTTCGTCTACCACAGGAGCCTCTTCAGTCAGAAACTTTGCAAGGCTTAGTGTTGTTAAATAAAACAACATTTTCTGTTGCCAGCGCTTGAAATTGATTCCATTGAACTTCTCTGGCCTTTCGCCATGAGACAGAGCCATTGTCGGAAGCACAGGCGCTGGCTGAGCAGTTTTCACCGTCTGAATCAGTGCAGAATCAGTGCTGCTGTTTTTCGTCATCTGCAACAAAATATTGTTTCAAGATTGTTAGAACTTTTGCAATTACACAATTGTATTACAAACAAACAGCAACAACAATCACTGTTAATCAATTATGTCACAATTGTCACGTCAAACTATGTTTACAATAATTATAGAAAGCGTAACCGATTTGTGCATAAAATCAAAGATAAACAGAAAGTATTCTGTTTAAATAATGTCCGAGTCCAGAACTTTTCTGTTTCCTTGAAACAATATTGCCGTCGTATACACCAATCGACGTAGTTGCAATTTGTTTCCCAGGATAAAACGGACCAACTCCGTAGCTTAGTGCCAGCAAACGGAGCTCCGACGAACTGAAGTTGGTTATAGAAACTAGATCAGAGAATTACGTTGAAGAAGAAGGAATAATGCAGCAGAAAAAAAGTGAATTCTGTCTTTGTTTTGGGCAGTGTATATATAGGCAAGGAGGAGTGTCTGTTCGCATGCATCAGTAACCGTCAGAACAGGAAAGATTGCGACCCTTTAACCGCTCTGTTATTAATATGCATATGCACTAGCCCAATCAGCAACGTCGGCCATATCCAATCAGGAGACCCCAAGAGCCCCAAGGCCCAATGCCCTTATCTTTGACTTTTTAATGTATTTAATATGACCAAGTCCACATCCTTTTATCATCCCTCTCTTTTTTATTTTACATAAGCCTATTTGGCTTCTAATATATAAAGAGAGATTGTGCTAATATTTCTATGATGTGGGACTTTAAATGTTGCCACCCCTATCTCTTCTTCTTCCCACTTTTCTCTTTCTTTGCTCATTCATTTTCCAACATTTCCTACCTCTTTCACATTGCTAAAATCATGTGGTCATGAGTGTTTAAATTAGCACACCCTAAAGCCTTCATTTCCAACCACTATGCTTTAGATAGTGATTAATTATTTGATAAGCCAGGCTAAATCACTATTTATATTTAAGGAAAATATTTCTATACAAGACATAAGCAACATTAACTTATATTGCTCCCGAAAGGCTATAAGTATCTTTTCCCGAAAAGGAAAAAGCTCCTCAAAATGGCCTCTAGCGATTCACCCCTTTCCCCAAAATTTCTTAGGCAAATCCTATTTAAACCCAGAAATCTGCTGAGTATACCCACTTTTTAATAAAAAAATTTAGGACAAAACTATCCCTGTTCGGCAATATTTTTTTTAAGTTTCTCAGCACACCTCGTAGAAAAGGCACGTGGTGCCTTTAGGGCACCACGTAGGACCATTACGTGGTACCATGAAGGCACCACGTAGGGGCTCAACGAGGTGTCCTAAAGGCACCACGTAGTTGCTCTACGTGGTGCCTTTATGGCACCACGTAGGGTTCTTACGTGGGAGGGCAAAATTGTCTTTTTTTTAATTGTGTATGGGTAAACTCAGCAAAACGCTGGGTTTAACCATTTTTTTAGAGTTTCATGGGTATACTCAGCACATTTATGGGTTTAAATAGAATTTGCCAATTTCTTAATGCCTCTTCATCAACGGCCAACCAATCCTTACCCTTACCGAACCCTACTCCAGTTCCGCCACCTCCCTTGCCTGACCCTCCTCCCCCTCCTCCACCTCCTCCCCCTCCTCCTGACGTGCTTTCGTAACCCGCTCCACCCTTCCCCGTGCCTTCGAAACCCTCTCCATCCATCCCCAAACCTCTTCTTCCTCCCAGCGCTTTGCCTATGGTGAAGTGGTCAACTTTGTTCGCCACCCAGCCTAGCAACGCCGGAACTTCCACTCCCTACCCTTTACTCCCCACTACAATGGTAAAAAGCTAGTCGCTACTGAAGAAATTTCACAAGCAACCAAGGAAGAATGGGATGAATACTTAGTGGGGTTCTTCTTGGATGCCCCACTTTCATATATGGCCGTAGTGAGAAGCTCTTGAAACGACGTGGTGACATCAAGGTCTAGTCCGATGGTAAGAAATTCTTCTTCCTTCTACCTGATGTGGAAGACGGATGACATATAATGGATTCTGACCCAGTTATCATTATAAATTAGCTTTTTATATTAAAACCCTGGGATGCAATGTTGAGTAATGCAAGTCATTGTAAGAAATGTACCAATTTGGATAAAACTCTTAGATGTGCCTTTAATCGCATGGTCTAAGACAAGAATAAGCTGGCTTGTGACGAGAGTAGGCAGATTCTTGTGCATGGATTTGTCCACTGAGTGTATCAGGCGGCTAGGTTATGCCAAGTGTGTGGTCGAGGTTAGCACCGACAGTGAAATACCGGACTCTTTCCCTGTTGAGTTTACTGATTGTTCAGAACATCATGCGAAGGTTATTTACACGTGGAGGTCTGATCTGTGTATGCACTGTAAAGTATTCGGCCATGTTTTAGAAAGGTGTAATGTCAGTTTATGCAAGTCGGTCTCTACTAACCAAGAAAATAACGCAGACTCTAAAGTCAATGATAAAACTGATGCAAACAAGTATGGTAGCAGGGAAGACACTAATACCAAAGTGGGAGAAAGAACAATGATTTATGGGGATAAACGAGATTTGTTGGGTGGTTCTACCAAACCCAATGAATGGAAAAGGGTAACTAAGAAGCATGGAGTGGTGAGGCCTTCCGTTGGAGGGTTAAGAGGAAATTACAAGTCTGTTCGATCAAGAAGTGAACGACTGATAAACGTTGGTCTCAGTAGTTCATCAGGCAAGAAACTATTGGACGAGAATGGATTTCTCGAAAATGGTGATAAGGCAAATAATGATGAATGATTAGAAACCTCTAACCACTTTGATATCCTTAATGACTCCCTTGACGCTGCTTACAAAGAGATTAAGGATAAAGTTGTTTCTTACATGTATGTGGAGACAGCTGGTACGATGCCAGTCAATGAAGGGATTCAGGAAACCATACCTAACACTGCTGATACGGATGTTGGGAAGGAAAAGACAATACAAGGAAGTGGCAGTGGCAACAGTGATGTCAACTCCTTTGCTGCAGAAGGTATTATTGTGACAACAAAATTTAATGTTCATACGGACAACCCTATGGAACAACTCATTAAAGAGGTAAAAAGCTATGAGAAGAACTCTATGAAGACATCTAAAAATGAACAGGAAACACATGGTTGGTCCCCTATTGTTCCCGTTGTCTCTTCGGCAATCAAAATGGGATTCTTAAATAAGAAATCCGCTCCAACAAATACTGATGCTAACTTTTCAACGCCAAACAAAGTTACTGAGCTTAACACAAGCTCAAAAGAAAAGGCGAATAAATATGCTTCTTCTAAGAAGTCCACCAAACCGAAATCAGATAACCCATAGCGCATCTTAAACCACCTGCTGCGTATAAGGCTCCACCTCCAATGCCTGATTCACAAACAAGTTCCCCAATCTCAGCTACATTTCCTGGCTACGCCACGCGCAGCAAGAAGAATGCTTTGTTAGGTGGTAACTTGTTCGACAATGATTGAGTTTGGTAGTGTTTTTGATTGCGTATGGGAATTGTGGAAATCTGCAGTAAGAAAGTTGGTAAGTATTAAATTTATAATATTCGTATCTATGTTATCTTTTGTGTCCATGTTATTTAAGGAATGTAAGTCAGTTGATTAAGCTATGCTTGAATTCTTATGTTTTCCCTGCGCGCGGAAGATATTTGTTTTTTTGCTTAATACGTAAGCTGCGTAATATCCGTATCTCGTGTACTTATTATTTTTGAATAATAAAGTATAACAGATCACTATAAAAATCGGTCGGCCTTTCAAAAAAAAAAAAAAAACCTTATATTGTTCACTTGTACCTAATATTTTCAGACTACATTTTTGTCATAAATGTCTTAAAATCATATGCATATGCTTATTCAAATGTTGTCATAACTATGCATACTCAATAAATCACACGATAGTATTAAACCAAAATCATAATAATAAAATAAATTTTGCAATTCTAATACATTTATGAATTTTTCTATGTAGTTTTTCCTCTCGCTGATCATGTTTCATATAGAAATTTCCTGTGCATGCTTCAAGAATATTTTCAGAAATAGTTATACTACCATATTTAAAATCGTTTGCATATAAATCACTGTAGTATTAAATCTCAAGCATCATAGCAAATTATTTAAATGAACATGCAGGTTATTCCTATCATTTTTTTTTCTTTATCATAAAATAGGGCATTTTTTTAATCTTGCAATACATCCATTAAAATCAAATGCAACATTGCATCCTAACAAACAAGAAAATAAATGCAACAAGTTTAAAATTATTTTTAACTATAAACTGAGATTGTTATCCAAGTTATTTCACTAATTCTGCATTTTACTCTCACATATTTCATCAATCATAACACCTAAATACCTAAATAACAATATTTAGTCCTTGGGTTACAACAAATATTTATGGGTAGTTATGATAAAATTAATACAATCCTTTATATTTTTCTGTTTTACCTAAATAATAAACAAAATCAACTGATAATTCAATGTCTGCAAACATTCAAATCAGTATGATCAATTAACAATTATAAAATTTATTGATTACAGTTGTGTTTTATTAACCACAACTCTAATACCAACTAAAGCGACCCCCAAATATTTGCTAAATTTAAAATCATTTTTAGATATAATGTAGACACAAACATGGTCAACTTCTCTATTACAAATGTTCACATCCCAGATCACTTAACACCAATATTGAAATATCGGTATAATACAAAATTATTGATATGGACTGACCTTTCTTTTTACAGCATAAAACACAAATCTCATATTAACTATCAAAAATAATAGGATACACATTGATAGTTTAATGTTTACAATTAAATCACAAAATCAAACATATTTAAACCAGTTCAAAGTAACTTAATTACGCACACATTCTCATAGCATAAAAGATGCAGTTTCCAGATACACTTAACACAACATATAAGGTGAAATCCTCAAATATATACTACACAGTTTATTAAACTCAAATGCATATGACTCTGCAGCTATTTAGTATCTCCTAAGCATCTACAGTCCAATTCCTTAATCCAGTTAGCAGCTAAAAATGAATCTGCACCTGTAACACAATACCTAGGACTGCCTTGTTTAAATGAGACACCCCGGGAGATTGCGTGGGCAACCAACAGGGTCAGAATTAACACGTACAGTATGAGTGTACATCTTACATCATTTGGCAATAATAACGCTAATCTATACTTGATATATATATATATATATATATATATATATATATAATACTCAGTGTACAATCTCTATTGTGCACCTCACAGTTTTCGGCAAGTAATTTCTAGACATATTAAAGTTGTCTAAAAAAATATAAACCACCGGTTATATGTTCACCCAAAACAATGCACATATTACTTAGCCAATTTTAGAGAACAACAAATTTCTGTTCTATACAGACTCAATATATATATATGTTTATAGAACCATCATATCTATATACGTTATCTAATAAATCCTATCCTAGCATTTTTTTAGTCCAAATGTATATATACACACACATTTTCATGCTTTTGTGTGTGTATGTGTGTGTGTGTATATATCCAGTGAGGTTCATAGTCATCTAAGCATTAACATAAGATGATATAGATATGCTCAAACATTCACATCAGTTGCAATATTTAGTCAACATCATTATTAACTAGCATCACATTTTTCTGGTCTACAGATGTGTATGTGTGTATATATACCTACCTTCTCACTCATGTATATATAAAGTTAGTTTCAGAATCTACTACGTACTTGTATTAGTTAATATAAATGCATTTCAAAATTGTTCACCAATGCAATCATACAATCAAGCATACATATATCATCTATCACATACACAACTTCCCTATCTCAAAGAATAATCCATTTATTCAAGCTTAAGTAAAAGATACATTCAAAGATCATATGCATGCATTATTTAAGAAAGCAAGAGAACACATTATGTTATTTAACTTTAACATGCCTGCTCATTCTCCCCATTTGCATATAAATTATGTTTATATCTATGTAATTTGAAGTGTATATTCCCCACCCTTATTCCCCTTGTATTCATTCCACAACATTGACAAGAATACCCAAATAAGGTTCAGCATATATACCTGAATTTACACACAACAATCGTTTTCTTATCAAGTGTCATCAGTTTAACTTTGTACTTCGGATTTATAAGTGAATAAGCATGCAAACTTATACATGAATCTGAAACCTATCAAGTATGTATGCAGCAAATCATACATAAAGCAATCCATCCATATAACCATTCAATCAACACATCATTCACAAACAAGTTAAGCTTCCAAACTTATATTAACATATGGCAGTAATGATTATGTGTGTGTGTGTGTGTGTGTGTGTATATATATATATATATCTTAATCATCAGATGTTCAAATTACAGAAAACATATTAATTTTACATATTTCCATGAGTATAAGATAGAGACCCATCCTTATCATTTCTCCTTGCCAAATATATGAATCTGACTTAGAGAAATGCACAATAAATAGATTAGCACATGAATACATTCACTGCTCTATTTACCGTCTTATATAGTAGAAAACATAAGCGTGAACCCACTTGTTCATATTGCTTACTACTAATTATTTTAACCTTAATGCATGGAATAATCTTATACCCATTAAATGTTTTCAATCATATTCATTAATCATTTTATTCCTTACAGACCAACCAATAATCAGTAGAAGGCATTCATTAATTACTGTTATAGCAACATACTATTTAGATTTGCTCTATAACATCAACTCATAAAATCAGCCGAACAAATACATATAATCACACAACAAAACATGTACTTTCTTGTAATAGTCATTCAGTAAAATGTATACGTAAAAGGTTTCCCATCAAAGGACTTATTGCCAAATAATTGGAAATACACTCACCCAGATTTTTGTTCTTGACTTCTATTTTTTCAGCTCTCAATTAGCAGTCAAACCCCTCAGATCCGACGTTGATTTCCCTCCCGAATCAAGAATCCCTTTTCATTTTTCTATGAGAAGATCGATTGGTTGCTTTTCCCTTAATTTTTTTATTGGGGCTTCATCCATTTTTATTTTCTTTTGGTTTGAATGAGAGAGTAAGGGAGACGGTGGCCGACTTTATTTTTATTACGTTATACAAATGTACGGCTTGGATTTTTACCTTCTGTTAATTTGCTTTCTTCCCTTAGGGTTTTCCAGTCCTTTTATAACACTTTGGCCCATTTATATAACACTAAACCAATTGTTCATGTTTCACACAACATACAAATAAACACGCACACTTTATCCATAATTTTTAACAATTCATTTCATACATATACGAAGAATTATACTCTCCATATATATATATATATATATATATATATATATATATATATATTCACTTATAAAATAAGGTTATTTTAGAGCTATAAAATTTGGGTTATCACAGGCGCACCCCACTCTTGCATACTTCTCCAAGTAAAGCCTTTCTATAAAAACTCGGAGATTTGTCTATCTAGCGCTCTCCTTTCCTAAGACTCCATATTCCTTAAAGCCTATGCGAAGGCTCACATCCTTTTCAAAGTCTTGTATTAGTTTGGTTAGTATCCTACATATTATAATAGGTATGGTTGTTTTTTTCTATAATTCCCATTGTTTTCTTATGTATGTTGATTGATAATGCATACACATTTATTTATATTTCTATGATTGTTTGGCATGTTGGACAATCATATTGTTGTATCATTTATTTATTCGAAATAAAATCACATGACTTGGCAAGCTAATGTTAAATAAATTTAATTTTTTTAACATGTTTATTCCCTTATTTTTATTTCTACTATAGTGCATAATGATCTTTATTGAGTGCATGCTCAGGTACAAAGAATTAGATTTTATTTGTTTGGATATTTATTTGCTTTTATTTGCATCTAATTGCTAAGCTTGCTTAAAAGAGGTATATAGTAGATGTAGAGTTGTGGTTCTTACCATTTAGTGCATTGGTTATTTTCATGTTCCCCATGTATGGGTAACCATTTTTGGGCTTTTATTTTGTTTTGTTGTGATGAGCCTTGCATGACAAATTAGGATTTTTCTGGATCAAGTCTTATAGGGGAGGTGCGGCTAAAATTTTCCATGAATTTGTCATATTTGGAAATAAATTAAATAGGCAATGCCATGTTGAATTATCTTCCAAATTAGCAAGTTGTCACTTGTGTCTTCCAATATTTGTTTGTTTGGAAAATAATTGCACAACCTAAGTGTTTGGCTTAGTTTCATCGATCTCGAATTTGATGGTGGTTGTATAAAGGAATAGGAATATTAGATCCATGACAAATTCCAAGTCTATTTCCCTTGTTGTGATCACTTTCAATGGTTGTTGTTGAATGCGTTAAGTGACAATTTATATTGTGTCGTCACTTGTCTGAAAGTGATGGGTTATGTTGTTTTATGCTTGGGGATTTTCGAAACGAAAACCATTAAGGGGGAAGAATGGAATGACTCATATTTTTACAATTGGATAATTAATTATTTCATTTAAATTTTGATTGTTAATAGTTCAATTGATGGTTTAATAAGTTGCTTTTTTTCTACAAATGATCAAATTAGCACCCTAGACTAGTTCCAATGAGTTCATATAGTTCATTACATTAATAAAAAGTATAAGGATCACTATATTTTGAGATAGGGAGATTATGGTTTAGAACCATCGCAAAAAAGGGTAATATTATTGTTTAGGACAATAGTCTTGGACTTCAACGAAACCTACACCATCAAAATTGCATCATTGTAGTGATGCATGCTGTCATGTTTCGTAGTGATTGGGTGAGTCGTTTGATCGTGGCGAGCTAAAACGCATTTCAATTTCTATATAAAACTCAAAGTTAAAAGAATTGAATAATATTAAAATATCAGTAGGCATCCTACAATAATGAACATGACCCACTATCACATTACTATTCCATTCATCCTGCTTGAACCCATGACCGCTTCCTCCTTCGATTGATTTAAAAATCAAAATCAAGTGAAATACTCAATGAAAAATAATGAATATATATTTATTAAACTCGTGTTGAGGAGATATTTTAGATGATACACATTTCAAGTTGCCCAACGCAAGTGAAAGGATGCATCTGATGATACTGTATGCATCCGTGGATCTAGGGTTCCATCTCTTGATTAATTAAGGGGACTATAGGCTTTAGTAACAAGACCATCAGGTTTCTTATTGAAATGTGCACCCACCCTCCAATTTTCATCCCTCATGGTCGATATTCATGGCATGCGACAATTCCATTGTTTTGAATAACCCAGCAGCATGCATCAGGACGCATTCTACATAAGTCTGGGGGGTTGGCACCATGGTGATGGTTGGGGAGCATTTGCAAAGATGAGATCATGGGTGAAAGTGTTTTGCAAAATCATGGAGTAACTTGTTTGGAACCGAGGACAAAAGGTGGAGGGAGATGGGTTGTTGTGTATGGGTAGTGTATAAGCTATAGAAGAAGAAAGATTAAGGCTAATAAGGCAATTAACATTAACTAGGGTAATTGATTTGTTTTAAGTCAGTGATCATTTAATCCGCAAATTTAAATCTTACATAACTTTCTCGAACGAGGTTGGAATTGGACGCAATTTATTCCTATATACTAATATTGGCGAGCTCTATGGATTAGAGTTTGTTAGGCGGATTTGGCTAAGATGGGTAATATCATCTCTCACTGGACTTTATTTGTTTTGTGTAGTATAGATTTGACGTTTTAAACAATTTTCTAGTTATAAAACGTAATATTTAGGATTGTTGAACTTGGTAATTAATAAATAAAAAGAGTACGTAGTAATTTTAGTAGATACAACATGATTGCCACAATTTTACCTGATTGTGCGCTATTACATTTTATTTACCCATTTACGTGCCATTATGCACTATTTGGACTATATTGTTAGACATAGGTTATTTAGACACTTATTTCACCTGGATTGTTATATATAGGTTCTTTTTGATGTATTATTGCTATTATGGATGTTTGTATGTTATATTAGGAACTTGGACGGCTATTAGTTGCATGCTTGAATTGTTTACTTAGTTTAGATTAAAATGCCATTCGAAGGCGATCTATAATTAGGAAATATTTCATTCGTTAGAATTTCGGGTTCTTATCAATCGAATGCACATGTTGGTGCATACTGATTGAATGCACAAGAATGATAGACTCAAATGGGTGAGATATTTTCTCCAAGGAGCTTCAGAGGGCTTGGATGTATCTAGTAGCATAGCAGTGTTAGAGCTCGGTGATGGTTTGAAGGACAGAGCAGCAATGGAGCTTGATGAAGGATTCGAAGATGGAGCGACGGTGGAGCTTGATGGCTAATCAAAATTTTGCAATAAATTTCCAGGAGTTTTCCTTGGATGGGTATTTAACCACTTTTGGTTAAATCGGGATCTGGTTAGTCGCTATCGATTACTATGAAGTAGTCGATATCAACTACTATTTTTATTAACGATTTTGGTCAATTTGACATCGACGACGATGTGATTTCAAGGAGCAAGTTATGATGATTCATTCAATAGCGATTTCGATATGATGTCTCTTTGATCAATGGCTTTGGCTTGAGATGAGATGTGGTCTTTTAAGCAGATGTGTCATTCAACAACAATGATTCCAGGATAGGCAGTAAGGCTGCTGCAGTGGAGTACTTTCTTTGAGACGCAGAAAATACAACATTAAATCATATTGAGTTGACTGTTAGAGAGAGATGCCGGAGAGACATGATGATATCCTATGACATACGATGACCATCAATGTGCAATCACATTGAATAGATCAAGGAGGGGATTTAGAGTCCCATAGTTCAATACTAGTTCTAAATGCGGTATTTGCAATTATATGAGGGTGTTTTGGCTTGCAATAGACTTTCCTGATCATGCAAAATGCAATCCTATCTAACTACCTCTCCGGACATCTTAAGCTCCTATGATGGTGACTACATCTGCTGGCATGTGATGTCTGAACATAGAATCAAATCTTTGTGAGTGGGCGGAGCCAAATGCTCTTATTTTATGATGGTACAGACAATTTCTTCCAATGCTGACAAGACAGATAACAAATTCTCCTTTACATGATTCAACTGTGAAATAGGTAGAAGGAGATGGTATAGAGAAACCTTTTGTATAAGGTCCGAAATGGTGAATTGAGGTAGAGCAAACCGATGATCCTATAGTCGTTTGGCCGACTATGAAAGAAAAAGCTTGCATTTATCTTCAATATTATATGCCTTGCGATCTATCAAACTGCACTATCCTGTAACCTGAATAAGACATTGCACTAACTTTGACTTTAAAGCATTAAGCATAAGGAATTATATTGGTTTCTTTCTTATCTAATAGAGGATTGTTAAGTTCTTAAAGATCAGGTCATGTAGCATTCGATTAGGGTTCAGTTGCTTTCTCTTGAATCCAGTACTGAGAAACAAGATCAACTTAACCTTACTTATCACTTATTAGTGTTAAGAATCACTCTAACGAAAGAAAGAGAAGGAAGACGTTTTCTATAATCCCGTGTTTTTTGTCCATTTTTCTGTCAATTTCATTTAGCCGATTGTGTGAGACCAAGAGCTCTTCAAGAATTATCAACAATTGCAAAAGTAGAGCCAAACCCGTAATCGCAATTAATATGTTGGCATGTGTTTGGCTATGCGTAGAGTAATTCGGTTCATGTTCAGTACTTTGAGCGTGCATACGTACTTTCACTATAAACTTTTCCTATTCTATTCTCATTAAAAGATGAGCAGGTTGGAGAATAAGATCATGTTTAGACCAATTCGGATAGGAGTCTGATGGATAGTCTAGTGATGGATTTTGTTCTGGAGAACTTGTGTAAAGGGGTTATTGGTATTCATGACTTCAGTACACCATAGAGAGAGCAGCACAAGGATGGATCAGAGCCAATGCAGTGTGGACTGATCGGCCTGGACAGTTGAGGAAATTTGGTGTGGACTGGGTAGGGTATCATCTATAGCTTATGAGGTAGGGCATAGTGATAGTTTGGTGGAGCTCATGCAGTAGGGCCTACCATATCTTGATTGATTGGGTGACCAGAGTACGAGATTCCATTTTCTTTACGCACCAAGTGAGTAAATGTGAGGATAGTTGATGGATGCTATGGCTGTTTACTTATTTATAACATTGGGTTCTTACACATCTATCACACTTTATCTACTTGACGTTGATCATAGTGTAGCATATATCGACTGTTATATGCTAACTCCGAGGATGCAGGGGGACGACATGTATGATTCTCCATACATTCTGTGCCATATTTACTATTACACCTTTTATAGTACTTTGACATTTGTTTGTTTCTCACACCAGACTTTAGTTTGACCTAAGTTTTCATTTCCCTCTTGTTTACTATAATTTTTGTCAACACCGGAGATAGGTCCACGGAAGTGGACCTAAGAGGAAAATGAGATTATTTAGCTTTCATAAGTCTGAATTAATTCAACGTTTCCTATATATCAAGGTGAAGAGCCCAAAAATAGTCACTCTTCCTTCAATGGGGTGAGCATCACGCTCAAGCGACCCAAGAACCAATAGTTGTCTTGAGACAAGGGTTCCCTAAGCACAACCATCAATAAAAGGCTAAACGGTTTGTAGGAATATGTTCTACAAAAACTCTGTAGAAGGGTCTAGGCATGAGTAGGAACCTGCAACCGTATACAAAACATATGTTATGCAGGAGATAGATATGAAATCACATAATAAACTCATAATAAAATATGCTAAGTGTTGATCCTCTCTTTATTGATATTTGATTTGGAGTACATAAGTGATTACAATAGAAATCCCAAAATTGATTTAGAAATTAGGGGTACTTTAGAGAAGAAGAGTACAAGAATGAGAAATGAGAAATTGATCGTGAAAATAAGACCCATAGGGTCTTATTTATAGACAAATCGGGGCCCCTTTTCGCTATTGGGCCAGTAGAAACCCCTGTTGGCCGCTTTTCCGTTAGGTCCCGGTTGCTTTGGCTTTCGGTCACACTTTTGGCTTTGCTTATGGCTATTTAGGGTGTCGGTACTGGCTCTCGGAAGGATGGTCTCGGTTACCGGAGTTTTTCTTCTATCTTCTTTGTATCAATACCAAGCCCGATGGCATAAATAGCTTTAAGGAAGGCTTTAGACTTCCGAATATGGGGTTCCGGATATAGGCTTGTGGGTATAGGCCTCCGGTCATGATCTTTTCGGTCTTGCCATTAATTCTTCATGGAACTTCCCTTCATGATTTCAATGGATGACTACTGGATCTGCCACCCCTATCAACATCAACACTAAGTAGACTAGTGTGCATATCTTATCCCTCTCAAAGGCTATGACTTGCCTTTTGATGGATCCCTGAAGTGTATCTCGGCTTTCCGGAGGGTTGCTTCCAGTGCTTTATTGATTGGTTACTAAAGTGGCCACTCGGTGATCCTATAAATGGGTCTCGGTAGATGGCTCCCGGTTGATTCCCTTAAGCTTCAAACTCTGTACTTTTGATGCTCTTGTCTCTTGATGTATCAAGGTTAAGCAAATTAATACTGATAGCCCTTCTATCCTTCTAGGTCTCGGTTTGTAGGATCCCTAGTCTTTCTCTTAATCGGCTTCCGGTTTTGGGTGGCCCTTTGTTATCTACCCTTCGTGCTGGAACTACCCTACCGGTATTATTTATTTGTATTGGTTTTTAGTTCTCTTCTTTAATTATGGTGTCGGCTGCATGGCTTTTGGGTTATTTCTTTTATGCTTGTAACGGTCCGCTACCCCTTCACCATCAGCCTGTTTCAGTGTTAATTTTGGTAGTAACACCTCTTATTACCTTGGGTGCTTATCGACGATGTTGATGAGCAGACCAAGTGACAGATTCAAATTATTTGGAGCTGCACAGGTGGATTCGCAAGAGGCGGCAATTTACATATTTATACTCATACCATTATTGTTTATCCGGCCGTGTGGCACTGTGGAGCCTTGATAGTGTTATGTTGGATACAATTTATCAACCGAGTTATTTACGTTTTGTATAAACTCTACCATTGTTCTATATAACTGTATGAGCCTATATACTCTGATTATCTGGTTTATATAGTCATTACTGTATCATCTATTTTATATACTTGATTTCAAAGTTATATGTTATCTTATGCGTAGTGAGATATATTATAGGCTTTGTGATTGTGTTCATATTATGTTCTCTTCTGCTCTTTCCTTCGTTTCTTTATTCTTCCTCTTCTTTTCTACTATTTCTTTCTCTTTATGATCGTTTTACATCGATTGGTTATTTCCCCGGTGCGAATTTTTAGTTATGAGCACCAGTGGTGTATGGCGGGTCGTCACAATCATATTGTTCAATACTTAAGCATAGATAAGAATATAAGGTAAAAGTTAAGAAGAATATCTCAAATGGTGCTTTGAAATTGGCTAAACATGGATTTGAATTTTTGGTGTACATCAGATTGATACTCATCCAGTAACATGAAGATACATTTCAACTTTAACAAAGGACGATAAATAACATAACGAAAATTAGGAATTTTGGAGAACGAACTTTGGCGACAAAAGAGGACTTCAAAAAGGACATGCTATATGTATCGTACGTTGTGACAACCCGGATTCCTACAGACCGAACTTTTCAAATTCTATCTATCGAGACCTGAGTTGGGTGCTCTGGTATCCTGTAGACAAAGACAGAGATAAAGAAACATGTCAGAATTCGTAAAGCATCTCACAACGGAAGGAAGTAAAGTATAATATTCAAATATTGCTTTACCTTAATAACAATACTGCTAAACCGGTATCCAAAGCTATACCATCTCTGTCATGAACCTAACCTGGAAGCGTGTAATGAGGAGGGGGTCAGAACATAAGTTCTGTGTGAGTGGACTTAGAATAAACTTCTGTATAATCCTACATATACCGTTCAGTTATATTTTCTTACTTATTAGGTTATTCGCGATATTATCTCTCTAGGCTATACTCATGTCCCACTAGTATGTTAACCCAATACAACGTATATGTAGATACCCCTAACTCGTCTAATCCTTTCCATGTATATATACAGTCCCTTGTCGTATGTCGTACGGGTTCATCATGTAAATCTGTACTACTTTAAAGTAGTGCCACCATTCACGAAATCGTTTGGACTGCCAC
The DNA here is from genome assembly GCA_030737875.1 of Allium sativum. Classification (NCBI taxonomy): domain Eukaryota; kingdom Viridiplantae; phylum Streptophyta; class Magnoliopsida; order Asparagales; family Amaryllidaceae; genus Allium; species Allium sativum. Next base: position 11,620,488 of record CM060912.1, read on the forward strand.
TCTCGATCTTGCTAGATCCCATGTGTCATCTAGATCCGATCTAAGGTTTACTATCGAGCACTTCCTAGATTCAACTAGGGTTTACACTACCCAGGGCCAATGGGGTTTATGCTACCTATTGAACGCTCCTAGGATTCAGGGTTTACGCGACCTAGGTCCAACTAGGATTATGCTACCTATCGAACGATGCCCCCTAGTCCAGGACACACTACCCAGAGCGATATATGTTCCTAGACTTTCCCCACATACGTGTCGTGAATCGTTATCGATATCTAGTTGTGCATGTCCTCTATATGTGTGGCCCGAGTCCCGTAGCAGGGCTAATCAAGAAACACGGAACTCAGTCGGGATCTTTAAGTTATCTGCCGATGCAGATACTAAGGTTTGTTTTTATCTGTGTGTGGCTATGGTCCCACTTGACCCCTCCCTCAACTAATGAAAGGCAAGCAAGAAAATCAAGAATGAGAACTGTACGTAGGCCCTCTATGCCCCCACAAACCTATTGGCCAACCTCACCCATAACTAAATAGCAAGTGTATGGTATTTTGGAGTTCTCCGCCTTTCCAATTCACGTGCTGATTGACTCAAGATGGTAGGTAGACAACGACGTGCTATCACAGGGCTAAACAAGATATCGCCGCCTCACGCTGGTCCATCTTAGTCTTTAGGTTGCCTTATATTGCAACAAAGGCATACTCTTGTTTCTTCTAACGCAGACCTTAACCTCTGTGAGCCCAGGAGGATCATCTGCAACCTCACAGAGGGATACCAAGAGTACCCTCACGTCCCCTCGAAGCCGCGTGCTTCGTAACCCTGACCGTTGGAGCCTTCTTCTTGGTCCGACGAACGTTCGCTCCTTCTCGTGCTCTACTTGGCTTTCTTGACTAAGGTTTACTACTTAGTTCTCTTAACTAAGGTTTACTGCTTAGTTTCCTGAATCGTTAGCTTTCTTAACTAAGGTTTACAACTTAGTACTCTTAACTAAGGTTTACTACTTAGTTCTCTTTTTCGTTACTTACTTAGTTCTCTTAACTAAGGTTTATTACTTAGTTCTCTTAACCAAGGCTTGATACTTAGTTTCCGTTACTTAGTTCTCTTTAACTAAGGTTTGTTACTTAATTTCTTTTAACTAAGGTTTGCCAATGAATTCAAGCATGACTTAAGTTCTCTTTATCAAATGATAGCGTACGGGTGTTTTTCCACATTTCCCGCTTAGATTAACTTATTTCATGGTATAAGTCGTCCCACCCTTCGAGTCTTGTATTACATCTTAAGTCATATTCATTTCTTATCCATTGGATAAGTTTATTTATTATTTAATCTTATCATTCCCCACTTTTCCTTGCTTTGATATTGGTTAAGTTTGCCCATGTGTCCAAGTTGACTTAACCCCCAATCACGTATTCAATTCAACCAACGTACCATGCCAAAATTGGTTAAGTTTTCTCTATCAGTTCATGTTGACTTAACCCACCCATATATAATGTCAACTTGGTTAAGTGCTATCTAGCAGTTCACGTTGACTTAACCCACCCATATATCATGTCAAATTGGTTAAGTGTTGTCTAGCGGTTCACATTGATTTAACCCACCCATATATCATGTCAAATTGGTTAAGTGTTGTCTAGTGGTTCACGTTGACTTAACCCACCCATATATCATGTCAAATTGGTTAAGCGTTGTATGGCGGTTCATGTTGACTTAACCCACCCATATATCATGTCAAATTGGTTAAGTGTTGTCTAGTATTTCATGTTGACTTAACCTTACCATACTAGCATATGTTATTAGCATTAATTAATTATTAATGCCCAACCTCTCACATTAGACCTATTGTTGTGGTCACTGGATATGCCGATTGGTTTCGGGCAGGATTACACTACAACTCAATCTAACTTCAGGTTTCATGCATGTTATGACTAACTTCTCACATTAGAACCTATTGTTTGTGGTCACTGGATGTGCCGGGCGGTTCCGGGCAGGATTACACCGCAAACTCATTCTAACCTCGAGTTAGCCATGTTTCATGCTTAGCAAATTAACAATTCATGTCTATTCTAGGTGTCATAGGCCAATTATAAATTTACAAGCATGTTCATGTTCGTTCTTGATATCAAATATCAATCCACAAGCGTGTTCATGTTCAAGTTATGCCATATTGTCAATTTCATGTAATGTGTCGAGTTGCATAACTACTAAAAAACGTGGTTTGTCCAACATATTCCATTTTTTAATTATGTTTCTGGGATCTTAACGGGATATCCAATTTTCAAGTCTCAAATTCAAGCTTTACCCAAAAACCCCTATTTATGTTCATGCTTATAATCTCGTTAATAGGCTATACCTATTATTCCAATTCAATTTATAATTTAAACCCTCAATCCCATAATACCCGATTTCATAAAATCAATATTTTTCCTAATATATTTCCCCACGTTCACCTTTTAGGCTTAATTTCAAGTCACAAACAAATTCTGCCAATTGTCCCAATATTTGCAATAATAATTGTTATGCCTTAATTCCCCAAATTTCAGATTTTATTCCTCGACTGCATAAAATAGATTGTGCCCAATATTCCCCTAATCCAACCATACGTATGTATAATAAGATTTTCGTTTAGGTTCGAGACAACCTAGATCCAAAATTAAAAAAGGGAAGGAGATTAAAAGAATAATTATTATAACATGAATCTTGAAATGAATTTATAACTGGAGAATGATGAGCGATATTTATACCATCATGCAGCAAGTTTATTATAATTCCAGTCACAGTGTTTTGCCGTTCCAATTCGTAGATCTTTGATTTTCTTCTTCAATTCATGAATTTGATTTGACTTTGATTGATTTCATGCCCCAATTTACAGATCTGATCTTCCTTTGATTTCCTTTCGCGGCGTAGGTTGCGGATCTGAATCCCTCCTCTTTTCTTGCGTGGTATTTTAGGTCTGAATCTCTCTTTTGTTTTATTTGTGGTAGTTAAAATCCTAAATCTCATTCTTTTTGATTTAGGAATAGATTCTTGAAGAGAGAAGATGGATCTTAGATTTGGTGGAGAAGAAGAATTGTTTAGATCCATTGAGAAGGAAGAAGAAGAAAATTCTCTTTAGATTAGGTCAGAGTGGAGGCGTAATGGAGTTGTGCAGAGAAAGCACTAGGTCTAGGGGTATTTATATAGGTAGGAACCAACGAATCTTGTCAGAAATCGCGTCCAGGTGCGAAAAAGTGAATTCTGCCCGAATCTGGGGGTAGGTCGACCCCTAGGTCGACCGCCCTGGGTAGGTCGACCCCCAGGTCGACCTCCCTAGGTAGGTGGACCACCTAGTCGACCTGCCTCGGTATTTTCCTATGTAAATTCTAAATTTTTGTTGAATCTTCCGAAGGCCATAACTCTTTCATACGGAGTCCGATTTTCAAAAACTTGGACTCTATTCCAAGCAGAATTCCGAGATAAATGCAATGGTGATGTCCATTTTACTTAATTCCTGATATTTAAATTAAGTATCCTTATTTTATTATCTTCTCTACTACGTACACTGTTATCGAATTAATTTTTCCTTCTCTTCCATATATTAATAAATTCTAATTTTACATCACCATTATTTACCTATCTATACATATATTCATATGTTTACATATTTTTTAATTATATTAAAAATATGGGGTGTTACATTCTCCCACCTTTAAAGAATTTCATCCCTGAAATTCGATAAGAGTAAAAATAGATAACTCCTCGCAATATCCATCCATCAAGTGTGCATCCAATTGTTGCAAACATTATGCACATGTGCAAAGTGAGATACATCATAATAAAGTATGTATGCCTAACTTGGATCCACCTATATGGATGCAAATTTTAAAAACTCTTTCAAAAAATGATGCTCACATCCTAAATATACTTGCAGTTCTATATGAATGCAATATTCTTGAAAAATCAAAATATTTTTCATCCAAGTTTTCCCATGCTCTTATAGAATAAGAGGATAGTTCACCCAATTGTCGCATCCAAAACCCTATCATCCATCATTAAATTCGAAATTTAGAAAAATCTAATTTTCCAAACTCGATTTCTTATGTTACGAAAAGGTATAAAACGGAAAAATTCACATCCTCCGTTTTTCTTCTCTAATCATACTTGGATTTTTATATGACTATTCTACAAAGATTTCCTATTTTCCTATCCAAGCACAATCACATAAGAAAATTTCTTCTCTTTTTCCGCTTATCTTGGAAAAAAATTCATATTTATTCATCTTCTTCTTAAGATTTCCGTTTTCTTTTCCCGTCATATTTGTTGCCTTACTGAATTTATTGTTTCTTGTTAGTTAGGCTATCCTTTTTCTTATTTTATTTGATTTAATCCAATTACTTAAGTTTATTATTTCAAATAATTTTTTTTGTTTTCAACTCAAACAACATCCTACACAACTACTACTACGGGCCAAGATTCTGAGGACTTTGTCATCTCAGGCAATTGCGAGTCCACACAACAAGATCTACCCACTTACTTTCCCTTTACTACTTAGTAGTCGCTACTAGTCCTTGTTGTGCATTACTAGCCTATTCCTTTTTCTTTTTCTCAAGCAACAAACCTAGGTTTCTCAATGCTTATGCATTCTACGGGAAATTTTCCATTAGCTAATCCCTGACCGTAAATTGACAAGAGAGTAACTCCCTAAATATCAGCCCCGAAGACCAAAATCAACATCAGATTGACACTCAGAGAATCACTCAACTCAACCAATCTTTAGTTGGTTCCAATTGTTTAATCCATAGCTTTAACTTTCTCTCGTTCTTCTCTACGCACTAATCCTTACCTACTCCATTCTTTTTAAAACATGGTTTGGCCTTCTTTCTTTTCATTATATTTTCCTTTCAAAAATTAAAAGTGGTTGAAACTTCATTTTCTTCTCCAAAACTTGTTTTTGCCAAACCACAAAAACATATCAAAATAAAAATGCAAAACATTTTTTATTTTTCAAATCACAAAACTGGAGTAGACAAGGATAACTATCGAGCTTACATTGTTTCTAGTTTAACTATTCGCTATAAGGTTCAGACATCTATTCTATTCCTACAACTTATTTTGTCCACCCAACAAAATTTCTTTGTAAATCAATAATCAAAATTTTATTGGTAAGAGAATAGAATTTCAAAACTTCTTTTCATATATGAAAACTAGCAAGCTATTTATGCTCCATAATATGCACCTTTTTATGAGATAATTCTTTTAAAACAAGTGATTAACATAGAAATGTGTTTATTTTATGCTCTTACATCTTATCTTTTGTATATAAATAACTATTACTTGGGTAGTGTTTTGTTGCTTTTACAGATATTCCAACCCAGCCCGCATGCAACCAGAAAAGTAGAGAAATGGAGATCAGATTGCTATATATTTACATTTTGAAGAATTGTAGATGAAGATCCCACATCTAGTTGCTGTTGGACAAGAAAATGATTGATACAAAGGCCATGCACATCTCAAATCAAGGGAAGTTTGTCAAAGAACCAAGAGGAAAAGAAGAAATGCCAAAAATTTAATAGATTTAACTAAGGCCCATTTGAAACTCTCATTGTAAACTCTTTTGTGAATTTCCTAAGGCCCATCTATCATTGTATTAGGTTTAGGGTTAGGGTTTGCCTATCTATTGTATAAATACCCTTGTAATGTCATTGTAGCCACCATCTCATTTCTGTATTCCATTACTCTAATAAAAATTCTTCTTCTTTTATTTTCTTGTATTTTTTTAGCAACTAGTGTCATCTACCCGATTAGATTCGGTAGAGTACTGGTTGTATTTTACATTTGTTTCATTAGTGATTAGTCGTTTGATTTGTTTCAACGACAATCCTAATTTTATTTTTATTTTTTTGTTATTCTTCTTATTTTGCACTTTTATTTTCTGCATTGCTGTTCTTGTTTTGCAATTTACTTTCTTTAGTGATTAATCGTTGATTAGATTCAACGATAGCAATTTCAATTTGTTTTTATTTCAACAAAATCTCCAGGCTTCGTCTAACTCGCCCAAGAGATTAGATAAATAATTTGATTTTAATTTACCTCCCTGTGTTCGACCTGTATGCTACACACCTGTGCGCTTGCGTTATTTAATTTAAAATTCACGCTTTTCTAATTCATAGGAAAGCGTCGATCAAGTCTGCATTGCATCCTTTTGATTTTTCTCTAATTTTTCTTTCTTTCTTTTCATGCAGGACCATCATGCATTTAGATCATACTAACATGCCATTTTTCTTTCTTTCTTTTCATGCAGGACCATCATGCATTTAGATCATACTAACATGCCATTTTTATTTTTTGAAACATGACTCATTTTAGATTGATACAACAAAATAAGTTAAGGATTATTAGTCAGTTGATAGTATTTTTTTCTCTCAACTTAGATCGAATAAGAAATATAATGAAAAGTTTAATTTTGAGGGATAATAGTGTAACCGGTACATAGGGAGATTCTTAGGTGATGGCCATGAAATCTATTCTATATTGTAGACTTTGTTTAAATAAGTGGAGGACTTAAAATACTTATATTGGCTTTTCGAATCTTTAAAACTAAGTTGTGTTAAGTTGAATTCACGTAACTCTCTTTTGTGCTTATATTTTCAATAATAATAATAGTAATCCAAGGGTATCCAACATTGCTTGTATATCAAGCGCTGGTGTGCAAACCCGCCAAGCTCTATCCGACATGTTGTTGACAAAGTCAGCGTTGGAATATCTTGGTCTCATTTTATGAGATTGGACACCTAAGGATTACCGACACGTTGTTGACAAAGTCAAAGTCGGCCTGCACAATCCGCCAAGCTCTTTACCCACTCTCCGTTAGTCCGCAAGGCAGAGCATGGGTGGTAAACCTTGGTCTTCTAAGTTAGGTGTATGTACTTAATCATAAAATTTAAAATTTTATAGAATAAAGAATAAGCGATGATGCCCAAACACTTCTTGACCTTATTGATTTGACCAGCCATACATGAGAAAATTTGAATACCACTTTGCAAACTGTGCCAAGCAAACTAAGAATCTATTTCATGGCTGCACTATGTTATCGACCGAACCAACTGCCCAAACTGAAATTTAACATTTGAAAACTTGAATTATATTGAAAATTTGTGACAAGTTGAGGTATCTAAAATAAAATCAACTGATTAAAATTTGTTAACTTAATCTGTTGTACCACTTTCCTGAAACAAGTCGTATTTTCACTTTTTCGTTTTTATTTGCATATGACCATTGCATTCATGTAGTTTCATTAAATCATATCATACTGCATTTGGATTTTGTGGGTAGTATCCGCTGAAAACCCTCACGAGACACCACTCGTCCTACTAGGGACACCTAGAGGTTTAACGGCTTGTTGCATACGCTCAATGCAATCGTGTTTCCTACGAAAGTGTGACCTATCTAGTTTAGTTTTTCATTTCTCGTTTTACTCGAGGACGAGTAAAAGATAAGTGTGGGGGTATTTGATTAACATAGATATGTGTTTATTTTATGCTCTTACATCTTATCTTTTGTATATAAATAACTATTACTTGGGTTGTGTTTTGTTGCTTTTACAGATATTCCAACCCAGCCCGCATGTAACCAGAAAAGTAGAGAAATGGAGATCAGATTGCTATATATTTACATTTTGAAGAATTGTAGATGAAGATCCCACGTCTAGTTGCTGTTGGACAAGAAAATGATTGATACAAAGGCCATGCACATCTCAAATCAAGGGAAGTTTGTCAAAGAACCAAGAGGAAAAGAAGAAAGGCCAAAAATTTAATAGATTTAACTAAGGCCCATTTGAAACTCTCATTGTAAACTCTTTTGTGAATTTCCTAATGCCCATCTATCATTGTATTAGGGTTAGGGTTAGGGTTTGGCTATCTATCCTATAAATACCCCTGTAATATCATTGTAGCCACCATCACATTACTGTATTCCATTACTCTAATAAAAATTCTTCTTCTTCTTCTTTTATTTTCTAGTATTTTTTTTAGCAACTAGTGTCATCTACCCGATTAGATTCGGTAGATTACTAGTTGTATTTTACATTTGTTTCATTTGTGATTAGTCGTTTGATTAGTTTCAACGACAATCCTAATTTTATTTTTATTTTTTTGTTGTTCTTCTTATTCTGCACTTTTATTTTCTGCATTGTTGTTCTTGTTTTGCAATTTACTTTCTTTAGTGATTAATCATTGATTAGATTCAACGATAGCAATTTCAATTTGTTTTTATTTCAACAAAATCTCTAGGCTTCGTCTAACTCCCCCAAGAGATTAGATAGATTATTTAATTTTAATCTACCTCCCTGTGTTCGACCTGTATGCTACACACCTGTATGCTTGCAGAATTTAATTTAAATGTCGTGCTTTTCTGATTCATAGATTAGCGACGATCAACAAGAAATCATTGTTTTACACAATATGCCTCACTTTAATTTAAAACCCAACATGCATTTATCAAAATACTTTTAAGATTAAATCTTGGAAAATACCACAAATCCTTTTACAAATTCAAGTTCTTAAAAGTTTATCGTTGGATTAGACTCAAAGCGGGTCTTAAACTCAACTAGGCTTTCCTAGGCACTTTCACGAATTCAATTCTCTTAACTATATATATTCCTAATCCATTTTCCATATTTCAACCTTTTCTAGTTTCTAAGGTTTTATTTCTAAACCCACTAATCTGAAATACAAATATTTCAGTTTCAATCCTATGGGATACTTTTCTTTCTCTAGCTTCAAGTCATATTGTACACTTTCCCAACCACCTAATGGTTTCTAAATTCTATGTTCATTCCTTGAGTATACAAACTAGATATCCCAACTCTTTTCATGTCTAGTGGGCCACTATATGGATTTAGGTTTATATATATGATACATTTATATTTTAGAAAATACAAATACATCCACTCATTATCTCCCTAAGATCACTAAACCGAAGCACTGATACCAGATGTGACAACCCGGATTCCGACAGACCGAACTTTTCAAATTCTATCCATCGAGACCCGAGTTGGGTGCTCTGGTATCCTGCAGACAAAGACAGAGATAAAGAAACATGTTAGAATTCATAAAGCATCTCACAGCGGAAGGAAGTAAAGTATAATATTCAAATATTGCTTTACCTTAATAACAATACTGCTAAACCATCTCTGTCATGAACCTAACCTGGAAGCATGTAATGAGGAGGGGGTCAGAACATAAGTTCTGTGTGAGTGGACGTAGAATAAACTTCTGTATAATCCTACATATAACGTTCAGTTATATTTTCTTGCTTATTAGGTTATTCGCGATATTAGCACTCTAGGCTATACTCATGTCCTACTAGTATGTTAACCTAATACAATGTATATGTAGATACCCCCAACTCTTCTTATCCTTTCCATGTATATAAACAGTCCCTTGTCGTATGTCGTACGGGCTTCATCATGTAAATCTATACTACTTTAATGTAGTGCCACCATTCTCGAAATCGTTTGGACTGCCACTCTCGATCTTGCTAGATCCCGTGTGTCATCTAGATCTGATATAAGGTTTACTATCGAGCACTTCCTAGATTCAACTAGGGTTTACGCTACCCAGGGCCACTGGGGTTTATGCTAACTATTGGACGCTTCTCGGATTCAGGGTTTACGTGACCTAGGTCCAACTAGGGATTATGATACCTATCGAACGATGCCCCCTAGTCTAGGACACTCTACCCAAAGTGATATATGTTCCTAGACTTTCCCTATCTACGTGTCGTGAATCGTTATCGATGTCTAGTTGCACATGTCCTCTATATGTGCGGCCCGAGTCTCGTGGCAGGGCTAATCAAGAAACACGGAACTCGGTCGGGAGTTTTAAGTTATCTGCCGATGCAAATGCTAAGGTCTGTTTTTATCTGCGTGTGGCTACGGTCCCACATGACCCCTCCCTCAACTAATGAAAGGCACCCAAGAAAATCAAGAATGAGAACTGTACGTAGGCCCTCTATTCCCCCACAAACATATTGGCCAACCTCAACCATAACTAGATAGCATGTATATGGTCTTTTGGAGTTCTCCGCCTTTCCGCTTCACATGCTCGATTGACTCAAGATGGTAGGTAGACGACATGCTATCACAGGGCTAAACAAGATATCGCCGCCTCACGCTGGTCCATCCTAGTCTTTAGGTTGCCTTATATTGCAACCAAGGCATACTCTTGGTTCTTTTAACGTAGACCTTAACCTCTGTGAGCCCAGGAGGATCATCTGCAACCTCACAGAGGGATACCAAGAGTACCCTCACGTCCCCTCGAAGCCGTGTGCTTCGTAACCCAGACCGTTGGAGCCTTCTTCTTGGTCCGACGGACGTTCGCTCCTTCTCGTGCTCTACTTGGCTTTCTTAACTAAGGTTTACTACTTAGTTCTCTTAACTAAGGTTTGCTGCTTAGTTTCCTGAATCGTTAGCTTTCTTAACTAAGGTTTACAACTTAGTCCTCTTAACTAAGGTTTACTACTTAGTTCTCTTTCTTGTTACTTAGTTCTCTTAACTAATGTTTATTACTTGGTTCTCCTAACCAAGGTTTGATACTTAGTTTCTGTTACTTAGTTCTCGTTAACTAAGGTTTGTTACTTAATTCCTTTTGACTAAGGTTTACCAATGAATTCAAGCATGACGTAAGTTCTCTTTATCAAATGATAGCGTACGGGTGTTTTTCCACATTTCCCGCTTAGATTAACTTATATCATGGTATAAGTCGTCTCATCCTTCAAGTCTTGTATTACATCTTAAGTCATATTCATTTCTTATCCCTAGGATATGTTTATTTATTATTTAATCTTAACATTCCCCACTTTTCCTTCCTTTGATATTCGTTAAGTTTGCCCATGTGTCCAAGATCACTTAACCCCCAACCATGTATTCAATTCAACCCATGTACCACGCCAAAATTGGCTAAGTGTTCTCTATCAGTTCGTGTTGACTTAACCCACCCATATATCATGTCAAATTGATTAAGTGTTATCTAGCGGTTCACGTTGACTTAACCCACCCATATATCATGTCAAATTGTTTAAGTGTTGTCTAGCGGTTCACGTTGACTTAACCCACCCATATATCATGTCAAATTGGTTAAGTGTTGTCTAGCGGTTCACGTTGACTTAACCCACCCATATATCATGTCAAATTGGTTAAGTGTTGTCTAGTATTTTATGTTGACTTAACCTTACCATACTAGCATGTGTTATTAGCATTAATTAATTATTAACGCCCAACCTCTCACATTGGACCTATTGTTGTGGTCACTGGATATGCCGGTTGGTTCCAGCCAGGATTACACCACAACTCAATCTAACTTCGAGTTTCAAGCACGTTATGACTAACTTCTCACATTAGAACCTATTGTTTGTGGTCACTGGATGTGCCGGGCGGTTCCGGACAGGATTACCCCACAAACTCATTCTAACCTCGATTTAGCTATGTTTCATGTTTAGCCAATTAACAATTCATGTCTATTCTAGGTGTCATAGGCCAATTATAAATTTACAAGCATGTTCATGTTCATTCTTGATATCAAACATCAATTATCAATTCACAAGCGTGTTCATGTTCAAGTTATGCCATATTGTCAGTTTCATGTTTTGTGTCGAATTCCATAATTACTTAAAAACATGGTTTGTCCAACATATTCCATTTTTTAATTATGTTTCTAGGATCTTAACAGCATATCCAATTTTCAAGTCTCAAATTCAAGCTTTACCCAAAAACCCCTATTTATGTTCATGCTTATAATCTCGTTAATAGGCTATACCTATTATTCCAATTAAATTTATAATTTAAACCCTCAATCCCATAACACCCAATTTCATAAAATCAATATTTTTCCCAATATATTTCCCCACATTTATACATATAATCTAATTCACCTTTTAGGCTTAATTTCAAATCACAAACAAATTCTGCCAATTGTCCCAATATTTGCAATAATAATTGTTATGCCACAATTACCCAAATTTCAGATTATATTCCTCGACTGCATAAAATAGATTATGCCCAATATTCCCCTATTCCAACCGTATGTATGTATAATTTGATTTTTGCCTAAGTTCGAGATAACCTAGATCCAAAATTAAAAAGGGGAAGGAGAATAGAAGAGCTATTATTATAACATGAATCGTGAATTGAATTTGTAATTGGGGAATGATGAACGATTTTTATACCATCATGCAGCAAGTTTATTATAATTCCACTCACAGTATTTTTGCACTTCAATTCGTAGATCTTTGATTTTCTTCTTCAATTCATGAATTTGATTGATTCCATGCCCCAATTTACAGATCTGAACTTCCTTTGATTTCCTTTCGCGACGTAGGTTGCGGATCTGAATCCCTCCTCTTTTCTTGCGCAGTATTTTAGATCTGAATCTCTCTTTTGTTTTATTTGTGGTAGTTGAAATCCTAAATCTCATTCTTTTTAATTTAGGAATAGATTTGTGAAGAGAGAAGATGGATCTAGGGTTTGGTAGAGAAGAAGAATTTTTTAGGTCTAGGGGGGTTTATATAGGTAGGAACCAACGAATCTAGTCAGAAATCGCGTCCAGGTGCGAAAAGCGAATTCTGCCCGAATTTGGGGGGTAGGTCGACCCCCAGGTCGACCTCCCTGGGTAGGTCGTCCCCCAGGTCGACCTTCCTGGGTATTTTCCTATGTAAATTATGAATTTTTGTTGAATCTTACGAAGGCCATAACTCTTTCATACGAAGTCCGATTTTCGAAAACTTGGACTTTTTTCCAAGAAGAATTCCGAGATGAATGCAATGGTGATGTCCATTTTACTTAATTCCTGATATTTAAATTAAGTATCCTTATTTTATTATCTTCTCTGTTACGTACACTGTTATCGAATTAATTTTTCCTTCTCTTCCATATATTTATAAATTTTAATTGTACATCACCATTATTTACCTATCTATGCATATATACATATGTTTACATATTTTTTAATTATATTAAAAATACGGGGTGTTACATACGTGATAACTCAAAGTGTCACCAATCAGTTCGATACAGATCAGAATGTCAAAAGATGTGTGATTCGAGCTAAGCTTTATCGAGATGCAGTACTTGGTCTACCGGTTTTTCGCGTAAAGTTTCATGTCGATCTGATGCATCTGCATCAAAAATACAACATCAATGTTACATGGAAAATGGAGCTTCTCTTGGCAACTATGGGAATGCTCTTCCGTTTCCATAATTACCTCTATCTTCTCTAATTCTTTTATTAAAAATACCCTAACGGTAATCAACAAGTATAAATAATGATTACATGAAGTGAACGTTGGTGTATTGTTGAATAACTACAAATTTTGTGCTCTTCCTTATTATTCTGCATTTATTATCAGTGATCTATGTTTATATTCTTTGATAATTTCAATTTGGTTGATTATGGCCAAAATTTATCACAAATAATAGGTACCAAATTATGATAATGGTCAGTGCTTATTTTACACGCATGTATGCTTTGAAGTTTGATTACTACTTTGTAATGACAATGATTGAATGATCAATGGAAGGAGAAAAGTGCCACAGTTTTCCTTTTCTATAAATATCTACCTTAATTCATTAACTGTTCTTTTTTCCTTATATAAATTAACTTTTGTTTTTCAGTATAATATATTTTAATATATTGTGTATTCATGTAGTTCAAATTTATACATACATACTATACTATTACTTGCATAGTTTAAAATAATATTTTGGCAACGAAGGCAAGTATTATGTAATTAATTTTTCACTTGAATTTATTAAAAATAGGGAACTAGAAAGTTTCTCTTCCGATATTTATGGCCCATTCATCCCTTAATTAATTAATTATATTAGGAGAAAGAAACAAATGGGGTTCATTCTCTAAATTATTTACATGCTTATCTACATACTTTTGTGTGCTACTCATATGTTGTCCATGTCATCCAAACATATGAATGCGTTCTATACATTCATCCTATTACATTTTTTTTGAAACTTGGGCACTTATATACAAACTAAGATAGCATGAACCATACTATCACGGCATGGGGTCCGACGGAATCGAACCCATAACCTCTTGCATCCTGCTCACATGCATTAACCAGCTGAGACAAAGATGCTTATCTCTAGTTACGTATTTATTTGAATTAAATGTAATATTCCTTTAATTCGGACACAAAATAAAATATTGACTTTACTTAAAAGAAATTAACAAAAATTTAAATGACTGTAAACTTCATAGGACCATAAAAGGTCCAAAATAGTGAAAACTTAGAAATTTATCCATTTTTCTACAACGGACTTGTCTGGTCCCAATAATGATACCAAAGAAGAATAGCTCATGTTGTTTAAATTAGTCATATCATGACTAACCAATTAAGATTTCCTATTAGTACGGTATTTAAAAAGGTTCTAGGACTTGAATTCAATAATCAACTACCTTGTCCTACCTAGTTACCATCTTGACCCATAAGTTGAAGTGAACACAAAAGGACCCAATTTGAATTGGGACTTAGCCTAATTTTCGAAATAATTCTGTAAATTAGGATAGGATTTTAAACTTTTAAATTAATTTTGAAATAAAACATATGTTTATTACAAAATGTAACAATACGACACAAATTTTCAAAATGTTCGAAAGAGTAATAGGAATTTCAAAATGTCTAAAACTATGTAAATGTTAATTTCAAATATATAAATAATATAATTTAATCAAATAAGTTAGCTATTTCACACTTATATGCATGTATTATATAATGATATATGTTATGTTATTTTAAAGTGTTTAAGATAATGTAAATATATATAGGATTTATTTTGAAATTATTATTACCTAATTAAAATTGCTTAACTAAAAATATATATTAAATAGTTATGAAGGTAACATCAGATCAATAACCATCCGACAACATGAGTATGTTTTTGAACTTTAATAAAATGAACAATAACCTAACAACAGTTAGGCATTTTGGAGAATATACTTTGGCAACTCCAAGGGGACTTCAAAAGGGATACTCCACATGTTTCACATGTGTCAACCTAAAGAGTCGCCAATCGGTGTGGTATCAATCTGAATCCTATAGCGATCAGTAAGATCAAAATGTAAAATCATGTGTGGTCCGAGCCAAACTTTATAAAGATGAGCGATTTGGTCTACCAAGTTTTATTTCAAAGTTACATGTCGATCATATGTGTCCTACATATACATCGTCTATGGTACATGGAAAAGGTAGTTTCTCTTAGCAACTACAGGAATACTCTGCCATTTTCAAATTTACCTCCATCTTCGGTGTACTTCTTATATCTAAACAATTGTACTTATAATCAAATAGTATAAATAAAAAGTTACATGGAGTAGACGCTATATAATGGAAGGAGTAAAACAGTTACAAAGTCAATTATACAATGAACGGAATTAATACATATATAAGGAGATAAATAGTCTATAAACTAACTAAAGAAATAAATGAGATTAATATGTATATATATATATATACACACTATTATATTATTATTAATATTAAACTGGGAACTTATATACATGTCTAGGTAGTATGTAATATATTGCATGGCTAGTTGATTTATCTTTTTATATGTACCTGCTTATTTCCTTTCCACAATCTCTCTCTCTCTCTTTAAACTTTTCTTCCTCTAAACTAAATTCAATTACATCTTTAGTCACTATACAACCAGTAGACGATTGAAGCTCTGCTAATCATTAGCATTTGGTTTGTAGCGTAGGCTATTCGCGACCGTTTCCCTCAAGTTATTTAGGCTCTGTTTGTATAATAGGAGTATTGTTTGTATAATATGTTGAATTCTGACTTCTGATTGCTCTATTCCCCCATGTTAATTACTCACTTCCATGGTCAAGAATATTTAGAGATATTGATAAAACAAATGATAGGTTTACGAGTGAATAAGCCAACAAACCACAATCGCTTAAATTTTAAATATTTTATCTTCTTGATTCTCTATTTTTTAGGTGTCTCATTCATTTGTCATAAATCCTCAATTATATAAAAAAAAACCTGCAGGTTGATATATAACGTCTCAAAAAAAATATATGCAGTCTTTGTATTTTTTTTCACCATTTTTCGGTCTAGCTGATTTTCCTAAATTTAGATCGAAAAGGCTATGTTTGACGAGGATGTTGTTTCATGTTTTTTTATACATTTACAATGCTAAATCGATCTATGAAAAATACACATATGCAGACTTGAATATATAGTGTTGAATTTTGTTATAGTAAATAAAGAGTTCATCAGCGCATTTAATATATATTTTTTATCTATAAAATAAGGGGACGTCACACCATATATTGGTATAATATTTATGCCTTTAACCCTTGAAAAACTGGGGAAACTATTATGACTCCTACTAAATTTAGGTTTATCATGAAATACGGTTTCTGTTATAAAATGAGGTTTTTGTTCTAAAGGTTATTAATGCAACCTTTGCATTGCCTTTAGTTCTAAAATAAGGCTTTTGCTCTATTACGATTTAATTATAGATACCGATGATACAATTAATTTATTTATAAAAAGGAGGCAGCATTAATTTGTGAACTTTTTTTTTGCTCACATCAAACTGTAAACATTGAAAATATATATGTTGCCCATAGCGAAGTATTAAACCTAAAGATTAATAGTGTGCATCAATATATGTAATGAACTTTCAAATAAAAATCTAAGAAGACTTTAAGGCATCCAAAACATGATCAATGCTGTTTATTTAGTCTATTTTAGAAACTGAATCCATGCACGAATGTTACACATTTGTTATCTACACCAGTGAAGTTTTATGTATCTTTGTACGCATAATGCTGTATTGTGTAGCTAACATCATTTAAGAATATGATGACTGCTGCTATATATGACCTACACATATACAGATGATACAGATGAGAGCTGTGTGCATAAACGGAAACAATTAGGAAGTATGATAAACTTTTTTTTAGAAACTTGGTACTTTATCATTATATACATATATACATATATATATATATGTATATATATATATATATATATATGATTTTACATCGTTAGAAGTACAACACACAACAAGTGAGAGAGACAAACATATATGCCTAATGGTTGACCGATCCACATGACTACAACATGACCAAAATAAAATAAGGCTTTTTCAGACTATGTCTCCTCACCAGTGTCGGCCCAAGATTTACTGTTGCCCTATGCAGCATGCAACGTGGAGGGCAAATTTTTTGAGAAAATGATGCCCCATAACTTGATGCCGAAAATTAAAATGGAAGCACCTGGTATTGAACCTCCCATCTCACATCAATGACGCAAGCACTTTACCACCCAACTACTACTACATACTAAAACCAAGAGCAACTTAATTTTTTAAATAGAAAACAATACATACTTTCACCACACCTCCTCCTCCTTGCTGCCCCTCCCGGGTGGGTTGCCCAAGGTGGCAACCTGGTTGGCTTACCCCTAGGGCTGGCCCTTCTCCTCACTACTATCTAGAAGACACACCCTATCTGGAACAAGATAACGACTCCAATTTCTTAAATTTCTTTGTCATCTTCTTCTTCTCGTCTCGTAATTTAGCAGCCAAAGCATTCCAAGCAGGATTTTCAATTACTCCCGAGTCCGTATAAGGCTGGGATTCAAAAGGCTCGTCGTTGGACCTGTTCTTCCATGCTGGTTTATTTCTGGCAGCATTCCAAGTTAAAGGCTTGTTTTCAATGGTCATCTCATCAAGCATGGAGTTACCATCATCATCAGTAGCCAATGAGGAAATGTCATCAAGTGTATGGTCATTTGTGAAATGCTGTTGCGGCGTTATTTGCTGAAGTTGCTCCCTATGTTCTTCCTGAGCCGGTTTGTTCCCAGCAGTTATCTGTATATTTTTATTTTTAGTTACCATCACATCATCATCAGTTGGCTGTTCTTCTTGAGTATGTCCTCTTCTATGTTCAGAATAATCTTTAGCATATCGGGATGAGTTTTCATGAACTGGATCATCGGATGTCTGTGATCTCGGGTCGACTTCCGTGGACTGACTATTATGGCTGTGATCGATTGTTTGCTTAGGCACCCAGATCTTCAGAAACGGACAAGCATTGTATGTGTGACCAAAATTATGGCAACTCGAACACACTGGGGGTCTCCACTCATACTCAACGTCCTGCATGACTATTCTCTTTCATTTGTATAAAATTGGTATTTGTCTGGGAAATGGGGAAGAACTAGAAATTTCCAATAACACTCTAGCACAATCAATTTTCCTTAAACCTTTTATCACTTTATCCATTCGAATAGGAATACCAATAACGGATATTATACGACTATTACCCTCTTGTGTCCAGTTCTAATGGCAATCACGGTAATTTAACCCATACTAAAACTGAAGTTAAAAGATGTTTATGAAGTTCATCCCCTATGAACTAGTGCATGTTTGATCATCATCAATTGCTTGTTATAGAAATAAGGCCCGCCTCCTAAAATACGATCGCAGTCATCTTTTCTTTTAAATTTAATTATAAAAAACCCGCCTTCTCTAGCATAGATTATAAAATCACCAATTGGACACCACACTCGATGAACATAAGCTTTAAGGAATAGGTAGTGAGGTCTAGATCCTACAACATATATTACTATAGCATTTTCCCATTCTTGCCTCCCTTTTTGTAATAAATCAGGGTCCATCAGTGCTCATGTCTTGTTTTGATATTCATTAGGATGATAAAATTAAAGAGATAGATATTGGAACCCGATAGCCTGCTAGCACTTTGTTCCATGGTTTGCTAGCTGTCGGTGGATTCTTTTGTCTGGGGATAGATCTTGCGGCAACTTCTAGAATAGGTAGATTAGCAGTATTTGGAGATGGAGGCAGCAAATACAGCTGTTGTGTCTTTTTCTTATTGTCAGAAAACGTTGACAGATGTGGCTACTCTGAAATTGTAGGCTTTCTAGCTTGCGTCCTGATGGTGGAATCAACTGCAAAAGCTGTCGCTTTCCCTTGTGACATCTGTTGTCTATGTTTTTTCTTTGATATCACCAACTAGAAACCATCCTAGTCGACCGCAGGTGGAGGAGGCACTAGCATGGCAGATTGGTCAGCCATCGTACTATCTAAAGGAAGTATCGATGGCAAGGGCAGAGGCTCAGAAATTAAGCTTCGAGACATTAGGGTTTCCTTTCCTTTTGAGATTTGGGCATTTTCTATGATGGGAGCATTGTCAGGCGGGTCGGGCAGTGGCATAAGTGGCGGTGGAGGAGCCGAAAAAGGGGGTTGGAAGATGGGGAGGGGAGCCGAGTGTTTTTGCCAGGCGAAATTTCCAGATGCCATTACCAGGAAACTTGATGATCATTGGAATAAGATAGTACCTAAACTCCGGGTGCCTATATTTTCCACAAGGGCAGCAAGTAGTTTTGGTTTCATAGATATTTCTTTTTATATGATCCTAGGTTACGGCTGGAGCTATACTCGGGAAAGTTTTGTATCCGTGTATAGTTGATGTTTTCCGCTTCACTTCATATTTATGTATTTAAAAATTTCACTGTATTGTAATTTATTAATCTCTGATATTTTTCCGCTGTATATTATTTATTTGTACTTAAATATCTTGTACTTTGATGTAAATTATTGTAATAACAACGAAATGTTCTCTTGTTCTGTGTTCTGATGCGTCGTGTTCTCAAAGCAATATGTCTTCTTGTTCGGTTTAGTTCGGGTCATTTTAGAGTTGTTTCAACAAGTGTGGGTCTCGGGATGGGATATCGCATATAAAAACAACAATAATAGTGAAAATTAAAAAGAAGAGTAAATTAAATAAATTTTGTGTTTTGGGTGTAACGTGTGACATGCGATGTGTGAAGCTTGTGATATGCACGGTGTTTGGGGTCTACGATGCTTAATGTGTGTGATGGTGTGACGGATGCTTCGTGGTTGCTATGTGATGCTTGTGATGGTGTATGATGAACTTTTGATGGTTTGACGATGATGTGTATGGATGTTGTTCTTTGTGTTTAGATGTTTGATGTGTATAACTATTGTTGCTGTGTTGTGGCTATTATTTACACTTCGATTGGACTTATTTAATATGTGATGTATATATGTTATTCCCTGAACTTTCCCCCTCGAATTAGACATACTTTGATCGTTTATTATACGGTAATCCGAGATATTTCAAGTTAAAGAATGATGTGATCGGACTGGCTCATTGGACATAGTAGAAGATTAGATTGTTGATCACATTAAATACCATTGTATGGTCTTGTGTACATATGAATCAATGATGTATAAAAATTGGATTTATTCTATAAGTGAGAGTGACTAGTTTTATATCTTACTCAACTTATGAAATGTATTATATTTTTTGACATTTGAGATTTTTTTTATATTGTGTGCTATTATATTTTTGAGCATTATACGTGTTTATTGCTTTATATTGATACCTTTTACGTCGAGATGAGTGAATTTATATTATAAGACGTATTCGGTGTTGATCCAAGAAAATATCCACGTGCTTTTCATCCATATCGCCCTATTTTCTGCATTACTCGATAGTATTATGTAGTATACTCTTTAAGATTATACAGAGATAGAGGTAGGGTGTTATTATATACCAACAACAACAGGTCAAAAGCTGAAATTGGTGGCATCTTAAGAAAATTTAAATGTGTGTCGAGTGAGTAGTGACGTTAATGGGAGAGCAGGTTCGTAGATCTGGTGGAATAATTTTTCCGGTTCGCCATTTTTAAGTTTTTATGGTTTTGTTGAGTTTAAGATAATTTATAATTCTCAGTTTGTAACAAGGGGTAATCAAATGGTTAGTTCAATTTGAAACCAATCAAAAATGAAAAAAATAAAATATAATAATTATTAAAGACACATAGACTGAACCTGTGCAGTCAACAGATCCAGTGCGACGGAGACGTAAAAAGTTACAGCTGTGATAAAGTGAGAAAACAACATGATATAGCGGATGAGTCTAAAATAGCATATAAAACTCGTATTTAATGCTTTTACTAACGTATAATGATAAATAAATGAATATTAATCACTCAACTTAATAATTGTTAGTGCATTCTTAATTTTAAATAAAAGCATAAGCAAATATATGTAAATAAGTGTAAACGTTTATTTAGCTTGACTGGATTTAATGTAATATTATAGTATTTTATATTCTAAAAAATATTTATTAAATTTTTTATTAAAAAAATAATTTAATAATGCAAAAATGTCATTTTTAATTCATTTCCTTTACAGAAGATATAACAGAAATAGTGGAATATAGCTGGAATAATGGGATATATAGGGAATATCGGAATATGGCGGAGCTTAAAGCGTATTTCAGAGGCTGTTTGGAAACAGCGTAGCGTTAGAAACCCGCTATACGATATACCGGTGATATGGAAGGATAATAGCGGGGCATAAACTGCACAAAACCGAACCAAACCAAATCGATATTTTTAAAAACAGAACCAACCAAGCAAACAATATTTGGATCGATTTATTTAGTTTATCGGAAAATGAATTTGATATTCTAGCTATTAATATAATATACTATTAAAGTAATTAGTTAAGTTTGTATGATGCATATAAGGATGACAATAGGGCGGAGCGGATCGAGGGTCTAAACTCGGTCGATCCACCCCCCGTTTTGACTCATTCAGACTCACCCCATTAGGTCTTCGAGACGGATAGACCCGAGCACGACCAATTAATTATGCAATAAAATCAAACTTAATTGGCTTGGTATTTATTTGTGACACTCACGTTTTAGGGTTTAAGGCTATTGGATCTTATTACGTTTGTCAAGTTTCAAAAGACAAATGAATTAATAAAATTGAAATAACAATTATTATCTCATACAACCCCATATAGATACACACTTACACGCAAACATGAAAATAGACCAAAACACATAATGATACATGGAGGATGCACAAATCGCTGCATATCTGAAATAACCAAATCACGTCATACTAACGCATACAAACACAGCTAAAAACATAAACAAAAATATCACGAACAAGAAGTAAAGCCGAACCTTTTAACCAAAGCACAAAATCAAACTCCTACATGAAAGAGTCTAAAACTCAGTAATAGCACAAACAAATTTTAGCATCAACAGTGATTATGAATGGGAATTGTGAAAATGAAATTGGTAATGCAGTGCCGCATGAGGAATTTGGGACACAGGCATGCTCACAAAACGTTCGGCAGAATGTCAAGCCCAGTACGCCAAACTGGAAATCACTCTTTGAAACCTTACCTAACATTGCCGGAGTATATGTTCCAACACATTTCACCATTCCTGGCCTTGAGTCCGGTCCAACACCACCGATCGAAATTCTCAATGAAGCGAAAAACTTTTGGAAAGACCATATTGTTGGGTTCTTTTTAGATTCAAAAACACCAAATTTTGATATGCGAGAAGCGTGTCGTGGGGCTTGGCGGCTACACGGGCAGCTATGGATCACTTATGTTAATGGTATGTACTATATGAAATTCTCATCTAATGCTGAAAAGCATAGGGTCTTAGAAGCAGCCCCTTCTATTATTAGAGGTAAGCCGTTCATTGTCACGCCTTGGTATGCTTCTGTGGATAGTGCTCATGACCAGGTACTCTCCATTCCAGTGTGGGCTCAATTTAACGTCCCCTCGGTTCTTCTACCTCTTATTGGACTCATTTGGCTTGCATGTCATATCGGCAAGCTCAAATGCTTTGACTCCAACACTGTAGCAAGGAGTAATCTTGTTTTTGCGAGAGCGTTGATTGAAGTTACTCCAGATAAACCTCTTCCAAACCAGTTGAAGGTATGCATTGAAGGACACTACTATTTTGTCGATGTGACATACAAATGGATTCCAGAAATATGCAGCCAATGCAAATCTTTCGGTCATATTAAAGAGAAATGTACTGCTTCAAGTGACAAAATTCAGAATGAGAAAGTTCCTCTACCCCGTGCACCTCCTATGATTTGGGTCCCCAAAGTCAAGCCTGTTGTTATTCCTCCTATTAGTAACTTGGTTAGTAGTGATAAGACTGATAAGATGCCAACCGCGGGTCAAAGTTTTGGTTGGAACAAAATAGAAAGGATTCTAACGCACGACAACACAGGTATGAGACACAAGATAAGTGAAGGAACATATTACATTCATTTAGACAAGGAAGATGTAACACGGAAATTAATATACCATGCGGAAGATGGAGGGCTTATTTTAGCGAAGGATGGAGATGGTGGCAAGAATAACGAGCAATTACTTCACGACTCAGCATGGGACAGAAGTCTTCTATATTCTGAGATCTCACCTTTTTTTGTGTCTGATCTGGCTTCCCACTTTGCTGAGGCCGTGCAGGAAGTTACACCAGGTGATGCTGTTGGAGATTAGTTTCTCTGACAACGCATAGTAGTTTAAGCAAATCTGCTTAGCTCCTGTTTTTCTTTTTATATGTAAGTGGTAGACGGGCTACCTTAAAAACCATAGCTGATTGTTAACCTCAATCACCTGTACTTCATGTATTTTATTATTGGTTATAATAAAGGTGTTTGCGGTCACCTTAAAAACCGGTCGGCTTTGCCAAAAAAAAAAAAAATTTAGCATCAACAGGAACTAAAACTCGCCAAATTCCAGCTACTGAATAGTCAATGTCCAATAGAAATTGATTAAATAATCAAATCACCTGTAAATTCCATAAACATCAAAGTATATCAGTGTATTTCAAAAAACTAAATCGGTATATTTCAAAAAATACCAACAAAATTCAATAGTTGTTACAAGCAAGTACCAAGAAAAAAAAGGAAAAGAAGAAAAAAGGTCATTCTATTGTTACAAGCAAGTTCAGATTCGTTAGAAATAATACAGGGATTATCAGGGAACCCTAGTGAGTTGAAGAAAGTAAAATCTGAACTTCATGCAAGAGTCGTGCAATGCAAAAGCAGAAGTGCATATACATACAGTGCAAAAGCAAAAACTGCAAAAGATATAACTAATCATAGATAACTTACCAAGAGAAGAGGGAGGAGGGCTACAGCAGATATCATATCCACACACAGAAGCCATACTACATTGACCGTACAACACTTCGACTCCCGAAATACATGTATATGCTAAGGACTCAACATATACGAATGTCAGGGATGTAAGAAATGGAGCTGTGAAGTGGACCACCTTCTTCATACTTCTCCTTCAATTTTTGACATTCACATATCCAAAGTGATCGTAGGGAAACCGGTAAATTTGGCAGTGATTCAACATCAGGGCAGCCTTCTATACACAAAGTGTGCAATGAACCCAATCTCTCCAGCGATGAGAGCTTTTCCAAATTTGGTAGGGCTGCACAATCTTCCAAACGGAGATGAGCGAGGGAGTAAAATTGATGGAAGTATTCGTCAGACATATGGAAGGGTCTTTGCAAATCATAGAAAGTAAGGTGTGTAATAGAATCGAAGGCTTGCTGCTGAACAAGTTCATGGACCAATAATGGTTCATCTGTTGAAATATATTTTTACTCGTGGAAAACGGTTGGTGATGTCTCTTTCTACAACTCCTTCCACCAATGAAGGTTCTTTTCCCATTAGCAGTGGACATTTAAAGACAGCCAAGCATTGTAAGGAAGTGCAACACTCTAAATTTCCCATGCTAGTAAGCTCTGGACAATCTACAATACTAAATTCAGCCAGAATAGGCCTCAAGTTAGCAATGCTTTGTAAGTTGGGAAGTTTTATTAAATACAAATTTTCAAGATTGGGTAAGGACGACAAATTGACATTGTTTACTGGGCACCCTCTTATAGTAAGCCGACGAAGAGCGAGAGATCTGCTAAACAATGACGGTAACGCTGACTTTGGAAAATCATACAGAACGAGGGTACGACCTGCTTCACCAGCAAAAGAAAGCTGCACCATTTCACTGCAACCATATACATCTAAGCTTCGTAGGTCATGAGGAAGAGATGAAACTACTTCGTGACTTGTGCAAGGCCGAAGAGATAGAGTTTGAAGACTTTGAAAGCAATTTTTCATCCAGGTTGGAAACTTAACACCTTGATAGCCCTTGATCTCTAGTTTTTTAAGGTTATTGTGCGGCTCAAGTCCTTCCAAAACTTCTTCCTGTATATTTGAGTTATCAGTGCTAGTGCTGCTCCATTCAAAAATGAGCTCACTCAAGTTCTTTTTCTGATTTAGCAGTGCTTTCTCAGCTTCAACTTTGCTTTGTACATTTTCTAGGTTCAAAACAGAGAGTGATCCACAAAGAGATAGTTCCCTTAGGGCCACCATTCCCCTATAACCATCCTTTTCGGGATGAAATGCCACTAAATTCTGGAGTGATTTTAATTTACCCACATTTATCCTCTTCGAATTATAATACAAATAATCCAACTCAATTCCGTTTATTGCATAAAATATTAATGTACGCAATTCAACTAAATTATCGAAACCTCCGGGCAGAGTATCAGCTTTCAAATACTTACAGTCATTTTGAAAACTATTTACTTGATTTGTGATCAAAATGAAAATCTTAAGTAAATATAGCTTTGCCAAGGTTTCTGGTAACTTCTTGCTATATTGTACATGCAAATATCGAAGAGTCTTCAATTTATCAATATGATGAATGCTCAGTACTCCCATCTGTGGGTCAGGACAAGCATAGAGTGCACGCAGATTAGTTAGTTTTGGAAGTACAGTTTCTCCTTTTTGAAAAATATTTTTAAGAACAGGACCAGACAAAAAGATTAAGGTACGCAAATTTGTCAACTTAGAAATTTGAGCTTTCATGTCGGATATAGATGTTCTGTCAAAGTTTTCCGTTGTGCAGAAGGAGAGATGAATGCAAGTTGTAGGAATGTTCAATGAGCCATAACCCTCAACTCTATGACATTGGTTTGCCGCAACTATTTCCGCTAAATCATGAAGTAAATCAGGTACAACGAAGTAATCTTTAGATTTCTTTTCGAAAAAGGATTGCGATATCAACTCCTCAACATAATTCTTTCCTGTTTCCTCAAGTGTCAATCCGCATGTGTTTTCAATAAACCCTTGTGCAATCCATAAAGAGATCAAATGTGGTTCTTGTTTTTGAAAATCAATGTAAAATTTGTAACCTATAGGAAATAGGCTACAATAGGAAAAACATTGACTTAAATGTAAAGGCAGATGATTGTAACAATGTAAAAGAAAATCCATAGTTACCTTCAGTGTGTCTTGCTTAAGTTGTTTCATCCATTCATTAACACTTCCTTTAGTGCTTAATGAACATCCCACAACCCTTAAAACTATAGGAGATTCTTTTACCTTGCTTATAATTTCATTCTTAACATACGACAACCCTTCATCTTCAGTAATTTCTTGAGAATTACGAAACGCATAGTACTTTATGATTGACCAACAATCACGATCATCCAATTTTCCTACTTCAACTTTTTCTGCACCTAAGGCAACGGCTAATTTTTCATCCCGAGTAGTTACGATGACTTTGCTTCCGTTTCCTTTGGCTTCATTCAAAGGACCTAAAAGTAGATCCCATTTCATCCGGTCTTCAAACCAAACATCATCTAAAACTAAAAGAAACCTCTTCCGTTTTGACAATGACTCTTTTAGTGTTTTCTGAAGTACATCAAGACTAGTGATTTGATTATGGCCGTCATGGATTGCAGACTCCAACATTTGTCTACTAAGTCCAACCACGTCAAAGTCACGTGTAACGTGAATCCACATATTTACATCGAAATGATTTTTAATTTTTTCGTCATTATATATAAGTTGAGCAGCATGTGTTTTACCAGAACCGTTTTGACAATTACTGGAACTTTAGAGTCATGTAGCAAGAAGTCAATGACACTGTTACACAGGTCCACTCTTCCAAAATATGGAGATGAAAGGGCTGAGGTTGTTGGAGTAATAATACCGATTTGTGGAGATATGGTAAATTGTTCTGTTTTGATAAGTTGTTCTATTTTTTCTACTAGTTTAAGGGACTTGAGCAATTTTTCTAAACGATCCCTGGAAGGTGAATTGGGAAAAATAAATCCCAACTTTTCTTCAAATTTGGGCATGAATTTCTTTATGGGATTAGAAGAGGAAGTGTTGACCTGTTTTTCGAGTTGCTCATATTCATATATATCAAACAGATCAACGAGTTCTAAAGAAACGGCTCGCAGCTTCTTCAGCAATTGCATCGAACGAGCTGAATCATCGTCCTTTACTTTTCTGATCAACTCATCAATTTGGTAACTAACATCGTACCTCAGATGTTCCACTTCGGCAAGAGTTACATCACATCCCAAATTCGAAGCTAGCTTTTTGATAACAGGAGGTAGAACCAAATTTATTGCTGCTCCCGCCATCGCGCAGCCACTTCCATGTTTGATGATCGATTATATTACATGAAAGCACAATCTTCCTTCAAAGAATTTTCAGTTCCATTTCTGCTAAAAAGTCAATACGTTGACATGTGTCCAAATAAATCAATCAATGGTGGAAAATGAGTTTAAACATATGTGTCTCTTGTTTTTTTCACAATTTGGAACTTCCCGGGGATTGTTAAAGGGACTCCATTTTTTATTAAGGGAAGGACAATTTTCTTATTTTTGATGAATTGTTAAGTGAGGGACAAAATAAGTTAGTCCCCCCTTAACCATATAATTAAAAATTCCAGTACTATCCTTATAATCCTCTTATACCTGCACATATACATACACAAGAGCTCACACCAGTATTACCCATATACATACAAATACATAACATATAATCCCCCATAACAGAGCAAAAGTAATGCATACCTGCACATAACTATATGAATTTAAACACTTAAGCATAAGTCAGACTACACTTGTATGAATTCAAACACTTAAGCATAAGTCAAACCATCACTTATTAACACTTTTTAGTCTAATAAGATACATGAATAATTAACTCTGCAAATTGCAAAATAAATTTAGAAACAATATACATGACCTTATATAATTCAACTTAAAAGGAAAATACAAAGAAATAACAATCAGACGAAGATCCACCTCTTTCAACTCCCCTAATTCAAACAAAGTTTATATAATCTCAGTAATCCAGTTTAAATCATGCATTTATCACTCATATATATAAATAAATAATAATAATAATAAATGATAATTACAGTTGCATGCGCCTTCTATTTGCTGATGATATTAATAGCGTAGATGATTCCAAGTAAATATCCAAAGAAAGTCAATATCAAACATATCCAAAACTTAGCCTGGAATTATGGGAAGTAATTAACAAAGGCTAATTCTATTTAAACACCAAAATTTGCTAAACATATACCAAAAATTATAATAAACCACTATACACCATATATTACTTTACATACACCATTTCTTTTAGTAAATTATCCATGTTCTCATCTTCTTCTTTTTTCCTCTTTCAAACTTAAAACACAATTACCCAAATTTAGAAATTCTTTGCATCATATTGCGTAAAATTAAAAAAAGTGAAATTTAATTCTTTTACTAATATTGTAACTTCTATAAACTTTTTGAAAAAAAAATCAATTTCTACAAAATTATTATAATTTTACAAAATAAATCAACAATTCTAAATTAGGCCATTGTTTCTTAATGTTTTCTTAATTGAAATTTTAGATTTCATGATTAAATAATTCATTAACGTATTAATTAACATATATATTTTGTTTCAAGTTTTAATACTTTTAAAAATAATTTTACTTTTTATATGCAAAAGTTTTTAAAAAACAACCATGAGAAAAGAGTAATTTAGTAATAGAATTTTATAGAAAAACAATGGTGTAAGTTAAGTGATTTTCGGTGTATATATAGAATTTGCCATTAAAAATTAAAATATAGTCAATCACTACATGTCTAAATAACTAAGGTTACGAGGGGCAGTTTAGTCCATGCTTATTTTAAAATAAAACAATCAATCCCTCCCTTAACAATTTTTCCTTAAGGTGGAGTCCCCTTAAAAATGTCCCCCCCTTAACCAAAAGTGGAGTCCCTTTAACAATCCCCAACTTCCCCTATTACTGTTGTAAACTTACAATCTCAATTTCTTTTTACACACTTGCTAAAATTATTGTCAATTGAATTTTTCCTTATCATTTTTATTATTAATTTTATTATATAAATAAAGTTCAACAAAATTGATTGTAATTCTTTCAAATCTTGGTATTATTTCTTTATAGTTTGCCTCCTTGCTCCATTCAAACATAAATTAAGTAATTAATATTCAAAAGTTTTCACTTTTACGTTTTTAATATCTACAAATTCAAATTGTTGTTAATCACATGTACCTATTCTACTATATATGTCAAAAATTAATATGTTTACCTGTGTCAAGAGAAATTAGTAAATAGTGGAAAAGTGAGTTTAAAACATATGCAATTCTTGGTTTTCTACAGTATATGTCTCTTCCACCCACTTTTAGACATTAACAATTTGGGAATTCCCTAATTAATGTTAAAAACTTACAATCTCTGACTTCTTTTCACATATATGCTAAAATTATTATCAATTGAATGCTTCTTTAAGTGAGTTTAAAACATATGCAACTCTTGGTTTTCTACGGTATTGTTTCGTCCATCCACTTTTAAATGTTAACAATTTGAGATTCCATGATTCGTGTTAAAAACTTACAATCCCTACGTTCTTTTCACATACTTGCAAAAATTATTATTAATTGAATGCTTCTTTATCATTCTCATTATTAATTTTATTATACGCGTAAAATACACTAGAGCTAACTTTAATTATTTTAAATCTACAAGCTTTGTGTTCATGTTTTGGCTCCTCATATTTAAGTGAGATTAAAACATATGCAACTCTTGGTTTTTAAAGTGATGTGCCTTCCAACCACTTTTTGATGGTCACAATTTGAAATTTACCCAATATACCTATTATACTATATGAAAGCACAATATTCATCTGGAGGCTTTACAGTTTCAGTTTTCTCAAAATCTCACATGGTGCCATGTGTTATCGAAGTTTAACTGCCTTGTATTTTTCATTACTTTTTCTTATTGCAGGTATTTCTTAAAAGAATGCTTAAAATAAAAAATATTTCTCAACCATTCCATACATAATAAATTGTAGTTAATGTCACCTTATAAATTTTCCGTTACAAACATTCATTTTGTATTCAAATCCTTCTGTTTTCCCAAATTTATTAATTTACTAATATATAAGAAAATTAATATAGCACTTTAAGAATTTTCATCTATAATTCACTATGAAGCTGAATATTGTATTTTATATGATTCTTCGTCGTACATTATTCCCTTCCAAATAAATTTTGAATGTTCTACCACCATTGACTTAGCAATTAATGGTATCTCATTATGTAACCGACAAAATATAAAAGGTTTATCCTATCTAAGTATCACTTCTTTTGCTTCTCTAATAATCTCATTTCTTCTTCTCTGTTATTTCATTACAAAATTCTCTTTCCTCGACTATGTTTTCTATCATTATTTTTTGTCTTCCAATTTTTACAATGTTTTCTCTTTGTATTTCTAATTTTTATTAGTATACTTAATTCAAAGGACTATTTCCTACTCTCATTTCTCAGTTAAACACTCCCCTTTGTACTCTTTTTTTTTTCTTTTTTTTTTGTAGTCATTGCAATTACCCTAGGTTTTATTTAAAGTAATATTTTTTTTTTCCAATTATCACTAGGCCTTATTTATTTTTCTACTTTTATATTTTTATAATATTTAATTTCATGAAATAAGTAATTTTTTTAGTGTAATATGATAACGGATCTTAAAATACAATTAAGTTCATCTTATTTGTTTTTTTCTCTTTATATACTTTTGTCTCTGTCAATAATTTGGATTTTAGATTTTATTTTCTTTCAATTTCATCTTTTTCATGGCAAGATACCTATTAGAATATAAAAAATATTGACTATAGTTCTAAAATTTATTTCTAACTTTCCTTCTTAAACACAAGAATTCTCTTGATTTCTATCTCAAACTTTTCACTTACCCGCTTTAAACATTTGTTCAGTGGTTTCTACGTTGTCCTTATTTGCAAAAGTTGTCCAAAATCATTAATGATGGTATTCTTTTCTTTATATTCTATCCCTAAATGTGGCCTTTTCATTTTCACTCTTCTATTTTCATTTCTTACATGTTGACATTATTGGTTGCTTTTATTCTCATTTACTAAATTCATGTTCCAATTACTATTTTCTATGTTGTGGTATCATTTGTTGATTCCTTATCTCAAATATAGTTTACTATACAACAAATCAAATATTGGTTTGGCTGGTTATTGTTTTCCGGCTCAAGTTTAGGCATGTTCTTCCTTTGATTAAGTTCTATTGCTTTATACTTTCTGTTTCTTTAGTAAAAAAATTATTTTTCATATTAATCTAGTTGATTCTCTACCCAACTTCAAGTATGTTCTTCCTTTTGTTATGTTCCATTATATTTTGATTTTTTGGTTCATCACCAAAATTCATGTCTCGATCGTGATCTAATTGACTTTTTACTCCTAATAGGCAGATGTAATTCTTCTTTATTCCTATTTTTGGACATCGACTTTGTTTCTAGGTGTTCACTGCTTATTAAATTTATAGATCTTCACTATGTAGGTTTCTCTGAATATAATTAATGACTTTAATGACTTTGAAAATTTCATGATGTTTGTTTATCTATGATCACTCTAATAGTTGACTTAATAACATCATTTTATAAACTATTTTAAAGAAAATGTTTCATTATTCCTTTTGGATTTTTGTTTGAAATTACAAATCTCCATTTGTGTTTTTTGTGTTCCAATTATCCAAGTACACAAAAATAACACTTGATTTTGGTGAGAATTTATTTAGCCATGAAAAGGTTGTAACGAACTAATTTTTGGTTTAATGTTGCGATTTATTTTCAATTAGAATTTTCAAAATGTATTATATTCAATATGGTCTTCGTAATCATCTATCATCTCATTCATTTTCACCTTAAAACTAAGTTCTATTAATTTTTAACTTATCGTTTTCATTTACCATTTTCAAACATTTATTTAAAGGTTTCCTTAACATTTTCGCAAAATGCAAAAGTTACCCATTACTATTAATAACAAGTGTTTGGCCCGTGCTACGCACACGGGCATGGTTGGTTATTAAGATGATATTAAAAGTTAAGTAGACTATACCTTTATGTAAAATTAAGAATTTTATATAGGATATTGTTTTAAGAATTTTATATAGGATATTGTTGTTTATATATATATTATATGTTGAATGCGTGCACAAAATATAATGTATGTGTTATTTTATTAATATAGCAGACCTCTTGGAACGTTCTACAAAACCCTTATTAATAGCATAGAGAAATTAAGATAGATTATACGGAACAAAAACAATCAAAACAATAAATTTTGACCAATATTTTTTATGTTCAAATATAGTCAAATTTTTAAGTCATGTTGGAAGTAACTTTTTAAAAAAAAAAAAATAGTCCCTAATGCCAATATGTAAGTTTGACTGTTTATGTAGATCTCAGACTGCGGTTTTTTTATCATGCAGGAGCATCCATTTTCATTGCACCATGACATATTTACAACTACATTTGTACCCAGAGCCAGTATGCCAGAAGCAGGGACTGAAAGGAAAAATGCGGAACTGTAACAATAATAGGATAGAAACGTAAATCAATGGAGACCATTTGAAGTCGATGGGGTTGGAATGAACAACATATTAATTTATTCCATAGTAAGCTGACATACAAACAAATTAAGTGCTGTACAAAATCAAATTTGCAGTGTTTTAGGAACAGAAAATAAATTAGAGAAGGCAAATAGCCTTTTTGTTGCATACAACGCTGGTAGCAGCAATTGATCATTTTGTTAGTGTCAGCAGCTTCCAATGCGTCCAGATCAAACCCTCCAGCATCTTGCAGTCTATTTGAATACACATTGCATACACCCTTAGTTGCTTGAAACTTCTAGTTGTTGCAATGTATTCACTTAATGGAGGCACCTCATGTTTGCGTCAAGGTTGAAGTGCAACACTCTTGCTGCTGCTTTCAATGTTAGTTAACAGTACCTCATTTGAATGTAGTTTCACCAAGTTGCCCTGCCACCTCCTTGCAGCTCTTCTGAGTGTTTCATCCCTTCTCTTCCTATCATGTAGCGAAAGTCCCACCTTAATTGCACTGATCGCCCAGTTTATTTATCACCTGCCTTTTCATTTTTGGCCACTATTTCTTTGTTGGTACTCGTTACATTGACTTTCTATCAGATAGTCATTCCCTCCCATTTTGCTTTTTTTCCCCTCACAAATATTTGTAATGGCAGATGCCCAATAATTTTTGTATGAATTTTTCACTAAAACATGTGTGCTCTCCTCTTAGAGGACCACTCTTTCAAAAAAACAAAGTGAAGTAAATTTCAAATTTTATAATTTTAAACTAGCATGAAGTGGAATATAGACGATGTGTAGTAAACTCGGGTAGTGGTTAATACTTGGAAGAAAATTCACTTATGGCCTCATTATGCTCAAACTGATCATCAAACGCCCGTTTATATATATTCACTGGATCTAAGCCCATAATAATTATCCTGATACTGATTAAAATATGAATGTACTGCTATGGAAATGAAACAAAGAAATTCAGCTTTGTTAAATACGCAGATACCCAGGTCATTATGCACATAATACATAAATCCAAGATTTAAAGCAATTTCAAAATATCTAACCAACTTAATATATCTTTACCATGAACATACTAAAAATACTCCAACTCAATATCAATCTATCCCTAAATTTAATCCACCTGTAACATATGACGATCCATGTATAGCACAGAAAAAACATGGCCTTGCATTGGCTAAAATACAGAGTTATTTATGTTGAGACCCAAGTTATCTGTGATATATATTGTTATCATATCATATTCCGCATAGCCATATTATAGATCCTGCATAAGTCATACACACTCCGGCTTTTCAATTGGTATCAGAGCAAGGTTATCATATAACCATAACACAGTTATTTGATATATTCTAGTAATATGGCAAATAACGCAAGCACCAGCACTAACACTTACACTGAAGGTCAATCAACACAAAGACCTCCTTTCTTTAATGGCCTAAACTATAGTTATTGGGCAACACGTATGGCTTTCTATATGCAATCAACAAGTTATGATGCTTGGAATGCTACTCAGAAAGAAATAGTTAATCCAACTACTGAGTATGCAGAATGGACTCCTGCTGAGAAAACAGCAGCAACAGTAAATGCAAAAGCAATAAATATGTTGTTTTGTGCATTAGACCAAAATGAGTATAACCTTGTTAGTATCTGTACCACTGCTTATCAAATTTGTAAAACGCTAAAAACCACTCATGAAGGTACTAACAAGGTTAAACAAGCAAAAATAGCTTTGTTGAAAAGCCAATTCCAAAATTTCAAAATGAAGCCAAATGAAACAATCAATGAGATGTATTCAAGGTTTCAAACTATTCATCATGCTCTTATTGGGTTAGGACAAAAATATTCTGACTTTGACGTAGTTTCAACAATCCTACATTCACTGACTAATGAATGGGAAGGAAAAGTATTAGCCATAGAAGAAGCTAATGATCTTTCTACCATGAAGCCAGATGAATTGATAGGAAATATAATGTCCTATGAAGCAAATTTACAGGCTAGAAGAGAACAAAAAGAAGAAAAGAAAAATGTTGCTTTTCATGCCGAAAAAGATGAAGACATTTCAGATTCTGAAGATGAAGACTTAGCACTTATTGCAAAAGGTTTTAAGAAGTTTTTGAAGCAAAGAAAAGCTAGTCGATATGACAAAAAGAAGTTTGGATCAAATAAACCATCATCTTCAAATATGGAATGCTTCAATTGTCACAAAAAGGGACATGTGCAAAAAGATTGTCCGGATAAAAAGAAGAAATCCGAAAAATTCAAGAAGGACAAATCAAAGAAAAGAGCATTCTCAGTAACATGGGATGATTCAGACTCATCTTCATCTGATAGCGAAAGTGACTCAGACACTGAACAAGCAAATGTATGTTTTATGGCAACAGAGGATGAGGTACAAATTCCTACTCTTGAGGATATGCTTGATATTTATGATAAATTAATGATTAAATTTAAAGATACAAAACATCAATTAAAAGAAGTCAAGGCAATGTTGAATAGATCAGAATTAGAACGAGATATGTTAAAAGATGAAAAAAACATATTAGAGGAGGAACTTGAAAAGGCTCAAGAATCATCATCTGATAATAATTCTCAACTATCTCTTTTGGGTCAAGAAATTGAAATTCAAAAAGAGAAAAATGACACTCTTACTGCTGAGAATTATGAGCTTAAAGCAACGATCAAAATTATGGACCTAGAAAAAGTTAGTTTACAAAATAAGTTAGAAAATATTACTTAAAATGTTTCTAACTTTAACAAAGGTCGAGAAAATTTGACAAAGATCATTGAGAATTCACAATCTACTTCAAAGAAGCAAGGTTTGGAATATAAAAACCAAGAAATTAAGAAGCATCTTGGTTATGGAAAGAAGAAAATAATGCAAAAGAACAAAGCTAAGAAAAATCTTAGTTTATCTTTCAAACCAAAATCGGTTGTGAAATCTCAAAAGAAAAATGTCAATAGCGACTTTGGAAATAAATTTAATAAAACTAATCTTAGAAATAGTACTAGATATGCATTCATGTACAATAAAAATATTACTGCTAGTACTAATGCTCATCCTAGATCCAATTATTATAGAAATTCGAAAACTTCTATGACTAGAGATCTGTATAATAGATCTAGAAGTATGAAAAGGAATATCAATAGAGATTACTTAAGTATTTGGGTTCCTGTAAGTTGGAAAAACAGAGAAAAATATATTGATGATTATTTTGATTCAGTAGTTAATAATGAAAATTTTATCTTTAAAGGTTCCATTAAACCCTCTTGGGTATGGTTACCTTTCATCTAACCTCTGGACCCTAATGAAGTAAGTGGGTACCAAAAGTATACATGTCATATAATTTTTGCAGGCACACCACAACAAAGAGAAGGCTATTCAGTATCTCTAAATATCTTTGAAAATTTAGCTTATCAAAAAGCACATGTTTCAATATTTCATCGTCATCGAGGATACAAAATTCATGGGATAGGAATTACAACAAAAATGAAGGCGGAAGCGGAAAATATTCTCCTTGGGAACCAAGAAAATAATTTTAATATATCGGATCTAACGAGATATTTTATATTCTTTTTAATAATGTTTGTATTTCTTCCTTCATGTATTTGGTTTAAATCTTTAATAATACCTCGTTTGGATTTGAATTCGATCTACAAAAAGGCTGGAAATTCATTCTCAACAAAAAACGGTCGACCGATACATCATTCTAGGTTGACCGGTTTTGTGCATTTTTATTTCCAGAGAATTATCGCGGTCGACCGGTTGGAAAACATATGTCGACCGGTGACTAAACACTCAAACATGTCGACCGGAAATAATTATAGGTCGACCGTTTTTAAGTCCCAAAAATTTCCAGAGAGTTCTTGCAGTCGACCGGTCCCATATTTTGTGTCGACCGGTTTCAAGTCCCAAAAATTCCCAGAGAATTCTTGTGGTCGACCGGTTCCATATTTTATGTCGACCGAAATTGTTTCAGCAAAATATGAAAAAAAGGTGTTGACCGAAATATTTTCATAGGTCGACCGGTCTCTATTATAATTTTTTTTTTAAAAGACACGTCGTTTCAAATTCCAAACTCAAACACCATTTCTTATACTATTTTAAAACTATACTACTCTCGATTATTGAGGTTATTATGATATTTATTCTTTTTAATCGATGACAAAGGGGGAGAAATATTTTATGTGTACTATTTAAAATATATGTGCTTAATATGGTAAAAGTATATGTGTGCTAACATTTGTTAATGCAGGAATCAAAAGGTAAGATTATTTACTAACAAATGTTGCAGAAATTCAGGGGGAGCTTTATATTCAAAGGGAGAAAATCCAAGGTGTTGTCATCAATCAAAAAGGGGGAGAATGTTGAGACACGAGAATTTCGATTGATAACAACAAAATAAAGATCAATGGAAATCATGACATGGAGCTAAGATTATGGATATATAGATGTTTAAAGGGAGACAGAGCTTATATACAGGAGGAGATAGCAATAAAGATTAAAATATCAAGCTATATTGTCATCAATCAAAAAGGGGGAGAATGTTGAGTCAACGGTTTTAATGCTTATTTTGATTAATGACAAGAAGGAGCTTCATGATCGACAAAAAGAAGATTCAATGTTTTATAGGTTAGAAGTTGGTTATTTAGAGTATTTTATGTTAAAATCTATCCTCAAATAATCATACTTCTCATTGCTTTCAAAATTATGCAAGAAAACTCGTTTTTATTGTATATTGACAAAAACAGGTCAACCTGTTAAAAATAACAGGTCAACCTATTTTTAAATATAACAGGTCAACCTATTAAAATTAACAGGTCAACAGCTTTTTGAAATAATGGTCAAAAACCTGTCAACCTATTAATTTTTCCTGTCGACCTATTTTTTAATTTCATGAAGAGTCATCTTCTTTCTTGAAAAGTTGCATCCATTTCTCTTCATTTAAAATCATTTCTTTTGATTGCAACTTTTCACTAATAATTGCAACTTCTCAATTACTATAAATACATCAGTTTTCAATCAATCAAATTACCGAATTTTCTCTCCATTCTCTGATCTATATTGTATTATTCTTAGCATTCTAAAAGCACTCAAAAGCATTCAATTATCGTTTGAATCTCCAAGCATATTTAACACACTTGCGATTCAACTCGATAATCCACTTCCAAATCTTTGCAAACATCAATATATATATTTGAGGATAAGATTATAGGAAGGTTGTACTCAATCATTGACTAATCAGTGTTGAAGAAAGAACACATTCAAGGTCAAACTCTTGTAATCGTCTTGTGGGTAAGCTTGTAGTCCGTGAAATCAAGTGGGTAAGCTTGTGGCCCGTGAAATCAAGTGGGTAAGCTTGTAGCCCGTGAAATCAAGTGGGTAAACTTGTAGCCCGTAAATCTAGTAGTTGTGAACCTGTTCCTCGGGTGAAGCGAGGGTGTTGTTTAGTGAAAAGCCGAAGAGGAGCTTCGGGACTGGACGTAGGACGGGAGGTCCGAACCAGTATAGAAATCCTGGTGTCATTACTTTACTCTACTTTACTTTACTGCATTTAAAGTTATCTGTGATATATATATATTGTTATCATATCATATTCCGCATAGCCATATTATAGATCCTGCATAAGTCGTACACACTCCGACTTTTCAATTTAATCAACAAACCAATTAATTTTCAGTTTCACGACTTTATATTAATTTGTGCAAGTTATTTAACACCCAACAATCTTCCAATTGAAGTGATATCCCTAATTTTTTTGGTTGAGTCAAATCATCAATATTATATGACCCAAATAATGATGCTTCAAATTGTAGCGTATACAAATTTAATGGATCTATAACATTATTTCATGATATGAATTATTTGTCATTGCAAAGAGCAAATACAATATA
Source organism: Allium sativum (assembly GCA_030737875.1). NCBI lineage: Eukaryota > Viridiplantae > Streptophyta > Magnoliopsida > Asparagales > Amaryllidaceae > Allium > Allium sativum. The sequence goes on from CM060912.1 coordinate 11,659,005, forward strand.
AACTATTTTTTTTTCTAAAAAGGAACCGTGCAGCTTTGTTTATTGTGAAAACTTGAGGACTCTAGATGATATATATATATATTTATATATATATTCATTAATCCACAGTAAGTTATTATATAAAAGAAAAAAATATTAATGGAACTTCATCCTTTTGACGATAACACTGAATTCAGAATCTTTAGATTAATTATCATAAAGAAGTGTTAATTTTTTGAGAGAGACAAATATAGTAACTTATACAACTAAAAACGATGTCAAGTAATAGCAGCAACATGTTATACCAATTGTGTTAAGTAATTTCTGAAGACCAATACGTGAACTTCATTAGACTTAAGAACAGAATAACCTACCTTGCTTCATTATGTTATCTTCGCTTTATTAAGCTATTAAGGTTTGTCATCAATCTAAGGATAAAATTCCATCATTTCACTTGGATAAGCATGAAGTTGCAAATAATCACACATTAAAAGCATGTAGTATTGTTTTTCATCATTATTCTTATTCATAGCTAAAACTTACTAAAATCTATAAAAATGAATAAATAAATAAATAAATACAGTGTATGTTTCATCTTGTTTGTAACCCAATGATGTGGAAGAGACCATTTGTGGTAAAGAATATCCAAAGTTGCAAGCGATAATGAAAGCATGTAATCTTATGCAAATAATTAAAAAAACACAAATTTTTAACGTTACATATGTATTGTAATATATTTTACCAACAAAAAATCGATAACAACTACTGTTGACACAGAACATAAGTTATGAAATATAATAGAAAATACAATGCCAAAATTGAAAGATAATGAAAAGCAGATAAAATTTCTCGTCGATAAATCAAAAAATAAGTAACTAAATTGCAGGCGAAGAAAGATATTTCTCCACAAACATCAAGTGCAACTATAGACACTTCTCCCATTATAAAAAATAAACTTGCGAAAGAAACTCGATGGTTAACTACATAATTAATTCGCAGACTGGAATTTTATAACCAAATCAATAAGAAGGTGGATGCTTGTGAAGAGGAACGTGGAAGTTGCAGACCAAAATTCATTTTAACAAAGTAAAACGGATGGGAATCAAATGACAACATGAAAATGAGAGTAACCACTATCGTTTGGAAAAATTAATTTAAAACATGAAAGCAAGTACAACCGTCAGAGCTCATTTTAAATATCCATCTTCAGTTTTCACACCCTTGCTCAAATATGAATTGATGTAAAAGTTGCTCATCTACTTTAAGTATTTTTTTGGTTTGCAGTATTTAGGTAAAGATTTTGGTGAGGAAATAAATGAGGCATCAGATGTGGAAGTAAGAAAACAAAAACCTTTGGCAGTTTGGACAAAACAGGTATGATATATATTTTAACTTAGGTAAAGGAGTAGAGATAATTGGACAATCACGTTGGTTTTGAAGTGGCATCTAGCAAACCGTGGTTTGATGCAAATTATGGTTTCTTTTTTCCTATTTAATTATATAGATATATAATTAGGTAAGGTTGTAGTATATTCTTGCATTTAACCATAATTGAATGTACCAAACCGATATGGACATGATGCCAAAGATACCACTTAATATGTGAATGGAAAGTTGGGCAATTTATTAGCATATTTCTCATTAAATCTACTTTATATTTGTACAGGGCTTCTGTTACTTATTAGTCTTACTTAATACTTAATAGTCCAGAGTATATAATCCCTGCTTGCTTATAAGTCAACCCATGTAAGCAGCAATGCCACCACTTCTTACGAAGTATAATTATGCCACATAAAATCTCATGAATGTGTATAAAGTGAGCAATAAAAAGAATGGTTACTGAGCTAGAAGAACATACAATGGAGGACTCCAGATACAATAAAGCAGTAGAAGAACTAAGCGAGTGAGGGAAAGTAAAGGAAGCGATAGAGAAAAGGCTCTCACCTTACTAAAGTTGCGCCACCACAATGCATGGATCATTTGACCTACAAAATCAAAGTAGGAATCATCATTTTGTATCAAAATAGTTTAGTAGAGTTGGTGTTAGCTCAACTTTCGAAGTATTTAGTTAGACTTACATCCTTCAACTCCCTCCATTAAGGACCTTCTTTCGCGAGATGTTTGAAGATAAATGGCTACAAAAGGTTAGAGAAGTCACAGATTAAGTAGGCATATAAATATTCATATTTCTCAGGTTTATCGTATTTAGTATATTGTTAATCCACTATGAATTATTTCTCCATATCTTTTAAGCATGAACAATTAAGAACAACAACGGCAGTGAACCGCATTTATAATCCAGTTATATGCATATATGCACCTACAGTGTGTTTCAAGCTTGCATGGCACCCAACACAATGCATACAATGGTTGTTTTGTAAAGAAATAGCATATTAATGGAAAACTTTGGAAAACCTACATAAAGAAGCATAATGGTTCATGTTCAAGGGATTCATAAAACATCAATTCAAGTTTACATAAATAGATTGGTCATATCATTATTGAATTTAAGTTTTAATTTATTCATGTCCAAGCCGATAATGTATATAACATAATTCGGTTAGCAGTAATAAAAAGGATACATTGAACTTGGACTTGTTATGCATGATCTTTTAATTTCATTAATCAACTCTTACCTGGTTTTGCAAAGGAGGCAGACCTCCATACTTTATGAACAACCTAGAATAGAAGTATAGAAGAAATAACGTCACATTGCATGTCCTGCCTGTTTCTTTTTCACTTTCAAATTTTGTTTGAATTTCATCTTCTCGTTACTTCCAATTAACTGGATTATGAACCTTCTTTTCTTCCGACGATTATACTGCAATAAGTTAAAGAAATTGGGTGGAACTTGTTCTTAATCCTGGTAATTTCGCCCTAAATTGCAAACTAAAGATGCGAACATAATTTTGGAAATTGTGTGCATACACACGTACATACACACATTTATGGAGAAAATTGTTTCTTCAAATTTTTATTAGGGCTGTTAATGTTTAGACTAAATATTTAATACTAAATATCAAATAATAACTTTCCACTGTTGATAAAATGTCATGCTTTCAAGAGCCGTAAGTTTGACAACTTGTTGGAACTAATCAACCATGTTAAAATAAACTGACAATTTATTGGAACTAATCAACCATGTTAAAATAAAATTTTTCATTGACATAAATATGAGAAAAATAAAAGTACAATTGAAGCTCTATAGCTAAAATTCTATAACAACAAAGAAAACATGACAAACACAACTTTTATCATACAATCTAATCACATAAATGATGTTTATCAAACTCAGATTTATATTTTGAACCTTTACTGTAAGATCCCAAGTACTAAAACTGAATAAAGATTGATCGAACTAAGCTCATATCAAAATTATGTAAAGTACCTATTGTCATAAGTTGACTATTTTACGTACATTTTCTGGAGCTTATTGTATTTATTTGTGTAAATTATGTAAATAATTTATGTTAGTTTATTTACTTTATTTTAAAATAGAGAAATAATCTATTAAGGCCATAAGAGGTTGGCTTGGTATAAAGTATTCAACATATGATATATATCGCATATGCATTTTAGCACTGTTATGGGTCATAAACTATTCACACATAACAGTTTACTGTTACTACCAATATTAGTAGATAATTCACATGTCTATTAAATGAACAATGGATTCATGTTATAGTCTAGGCAATTGATCTTTGCAAGCACAATAACACATATACAATAATGTTACTAATAAATTTAATTAGCGTTATCTATTGAAAAAATATATTTATCATGTGCCATGAACATGTGTTATGCAATAACAATTAGCAAATGGTTTAAAAATTGCACAAAATATTGCCTAAACAGTAAGTATTAGCTATTTTGCGCTACTGGCCATGGAAATATAATCTCAGGCAACCACTATGTACAAATTATATCAATATTTGCTTAACTGAAAAAGAAACCATATATATGTTGCTTTAACAAAAACTCAGATAAAAGTTGGAAAAACAGACAGAGAATATGAACTCACCCGAGCAAACTGATTCAAGAGCATATGTTCACCAAACCCATTGAAAAAGAATTAGCATATGTATAATCTATCATCTGCATTGCAACATCCAATTAAATAAATTGGCAAATGTGAAACTTAAATAAAAAATGATATGCGTAAAATTAGCATACTTAAAAATTTACAAAGTCCAATAATCAACAAAATGTCAAAAGAGCTCATACCTAATGTAATTGCAAGCGACGTAGATCTAAAATTTATTATGTTGCAGTGGAAGGACGAAGGTTTTATGAATGAAAATCTTAGGATTATTTGAAAGGAAATGAAAATCTCAGGCGTGTTGAGTGAGATTTAAGACCTTGTACGTAATATTGCTATACCGCAAACATTATTAAATTCTATACATGTAGTAAAAAGGTTGAAGAGGATACAAACAGAGAAGGGTGGGAAATACAGAACTAAATACTGAAATTGCTGATCGTTAAAAAAACTGGTAGAAAAAATATGTTGACAAATTCTTGTATAAATTTTCATTTCCACCAACGTCTGGTGAATAAAATCCAACTCAAAAGATATAGGAAGGGCAAAATGTGGATTGAAAGAAGCAAAAGAGATGTCCAACCGCTGAACAATTTTTTTGGAATATAACAGTGAAAAGAATGGTGGTGGCTATCATGTCGTATATTATTGACTATCAAATAAACGCAAGAGAAATATGGAGATGAAAATAAATTAGTAATGCGTGGATGAAAGGGTTTGGTGAGATCAAACGTACGTAACAGGTAACAAAGAAGGGGAAAATAAGTGGCAGTCGGAAAATGAGAAGTCTGGAATGTTAATTTCTCAGAAGATGGACAAAGTAAGGAAGAAACGTATGGATTTAATCACAATGATTTGTAACGTTTCACATGGACAATGTAAGTTCAGTACAATTAACAATAAAATGTATTCAACTCATTATAAATTGAAGTACATAATAAAATGACATGTTTAGAACAGAAAGTACCTATAATTGATATGGGCACAATCTGACAATTTAATGATATTTTCTTCAACCAAACCATAGAATAGCTATACTCATAGGACAAACTCAACAATCAACACATAAATCAACTTTATGAGTCCTCAACTTTCCTGAAAATAAATATAAATAAAATAAGTGATATTACAAAATAGGCTTGAAATTTGCATCAGTTTCCTTCTCGTCATTGAGGTTAGTCATCAAATTATAAGTTCCACCCAAAAGGAGCACTATTTCAATCAAAATGATGCAGTAACATCAGCCCAAAAAAGGGATCAACGTTTGCATGTGCATAATAGGGTGTACATGTGAAAAATCCAAAGCATATACAAATGTAAACAAAACCTACATGACTGATTGAAAAACAATAAAGAAATTTAACCTCGTTTTCACATCAAGTTTGATAGATGTCTATAGGGACACATGTTCCACTATTTGCACCCTTCGTTACTCTATCACATGGACATTATAGACAATTATAAATTTTATACAGCATGAGCCATCTACGTTGAACGCTCAAGGTTTTAGTTAGCATAAAATGTAACCATAAGTGTCTAAGTAAATAGAAGGTTGGTTACATTACACTCATCTGAAAATTATGTGAGTGACCTATTACATCATGTCAACTTATCTACCAACTGTTTGTTAGGTGATATTATTTAATTACATGAACTCTATCTATCTTGGTTGTGTAGTGCAAGAAATGGGCATTATCACAAATATTAGCATGGTCATTTTTTTACAACAGAGAAACAAAACAAAAGGAAGCAAGATGTTGTTGTATAAATTTGTCAACGTATTATATAGCACAATATTTTGCACTTATATTAGTAGTCAGAATATTGTTAAACAAAAATATCAACCACTATTGGTAGTAACCGTGGATTCACAGTATAGTCAACTTGTGTTTACAACCATTTATTCAGAGCAACGGTAGTACGTTAAATATATATTCAGCCTACGATATAAATATCATTTATCCGTATACTAATACCAAAATTTTCAAACTTAACACTGTTGCTTCTTTCCTTCAATATTGCAGTGGAATATGGAAATCCGTCAGTGTGAATGTGCCCACCACCAGCTGCAATGATAGCAGAACGTATAAACAGTGATTAGCATATCAGCAGACATTAAATAAGGACAATTCAAAATAAATTGCACGACTAATAAGTTGGCAGCAGGCTATAATAGAAGTCAGAGTGTACTCGTGTTAGATGTACTAAATTTAACCACCAGTGTTGAGTGTTCATGATATATAACACAGATGCAGTTTGGAGGAGTTATAGGTGCATTAAGATGACATGGGTCATTGGACAGTTTAAAACAATATCAACTTCGTGTAACATACACGCAGTACTTAGTTGATACAAAATTAAGGTTTTAATTGAATAACTATCAATGTTGGTGTTGTTACCAGCAGGTGGAAACAAACCACATCCGTTAACAACTGGGTATAGAAATAAAAAGAAAAAGAAATAAGGCGGGAAACAAATAAGCAGGCTTCAAATTGACAATTTCAGCAGTGGTAGAAGAACAGTGGAGATGGTAAAATTAGGTATGAACTGCAGAAGGTATTAACAACGGAGATTGTTAACGACACCTCCGTTTTGGTTAAGGGGGGACATTTTGTTAAGGGGACACCGATGTTTAAAAATTTGTTAAGTGGCAACACCAGTTATACTTTTAAGGAACAGAAATAACCCTGCTGTACTTCAATGCTCGCGCTCGAACCAGAAAAAACGGTAAGTGTATACCGTTTTTATTTTATAAAAACGGTAGCATTAGAACATATTTTCTATCTCTATAACAAACTTAATAAAAACAATGGAAACGGTTATACTCTACCGTGTTTGCACATTAAAAACGGTGACTCGCGACCGAATTTCACCACGTCGTGCTTCTTCTTCAGCTTAAGGGTAATTTGGTCTAAAAGTATTATATTGTTAAGGGAGGTTAAGTATGTATTGTACGCCCCTTAACAAAAATTGAAAACTTAAAATTTGTGTCCCCCCTTGACCAAAAGGGGGGTGTCATTAACAATCCCCTTAACAACGATATCATAACACGAATAAATATTAGACAACGAAAAAATAACCTTGAATTTTGTACACGGCCGCGGAGCATGTGAAGTCAACCAATTAAGAAGAGGGAGGAAGTTCACATGATAGAACAATAATTACTCCACAGATCGGACGGGTAGAATCGAACTGTCGGTAAAGGTGTGAGGAGGATTGACGATTTAAGGTCGGAAATCAGCGTGGATAACAAAATCAGGTAGGCGAACTGCTGTAGGGGACCAGCGTGCTTGTGAACGTCGGGGATGGAGGGTTGCAGGGCGTCAGCGGTAAGGGGTCAGGTGAAGAACTCTAATTAGGGCCGACAACGGGAGAACGTCGTCGGATTAGCGTACGTCGACACGTTGGTTGTGAAAGAAATCGGTGGGTACATGGAATTGAGGTTCCAATTTACGGTTACAGAGATTGAATGGCAATAGAAAGAGAATAACGGGTGAACAAAAAGGGACACATGTCATCACCGAAATGACTTGGTTTCTGCTTTCCAGTATAAGTAATAGTTGACCATTTCTTTCTTTAATTTTCTACCCCAGTCTAACTTAATGTCATCCTCTTTCATTTTCTTACTTTCATGTTTCATAATTTTTTTGAGAAAAAATTATCTTGCATTTTATTATGTTTATTTTTTGTTTTCATTTTCATTTACCCAATCGCACTTTTAGTCAATACTACAGTATTAATTTTCAATGTCTTCCCTCAAATCTAATTCATTATACAAAAAATTAAATATGGGGTGAATATTCGTCGACTAACTACTTGATTTTAGGTATGGGTTGAAATATTACATTGTACTTTTTTTTAACCAAAAAATATATATTTCTATCTTAATCTAATTCACTTTCTACCTTAAAATAGAGATATGTCCTCCTTCATTCTTATTTTTGGGTTTTAACTTTTTTTTTCCAATTTTTATTGCTTTCTAAGTTTATAAATTTTCATTTTGTTTTATGTACAACTAATGACTTTCACAATTTTTGATGATCTGTATGTTGTTCTGATAGTTTATGCCTTAAGATTTGCTTTATGAACTATTTTTAGGCATTTGTTTTCAATTTTCACCTCAAAAACTGAATTATCCTAATTTCTAACTTATAATTTTCATTTATCTCTTTGAAACATGTATTCAATAGCTACCTTAGCATTGTCCTTACATACAAAGATTGCTCAATATCATTAATAGCGACTGTTTCCATTCTTAAAATTTCTATCTTTAAAAGTGCTCGATTTAAAATTTCCCTCTTATGTTCTCTTATAATCAATGCTTTAGATTTATTTCATCTTAAGCTAAATTTATCTTGCATTCTATTAAAGTTTTTTGTTTATTTCGCTTTCATTTGTAAAATACCATTCTCAATTATTGTTTTTAATATTATAGGATAAATTTTCAATACCATTCTTCAAATCTACTTTATTATATGAGAAAATAAATATAGGTTGAATATATGTCGCTTTCTTGCTTAATTTTAGGTACGTGTTTCTTTCAATTATGTTATATTATTTTTTCCTTTTTGTATCTTCACCAATCATATTTCAATTTATGCTAATTCATTTTATGTCTTAAATAAATAAACATCATCCTTCTTTATTCCTGTTATGGGTAATAACTTTGTTTTCATGTATTTATTACTTTCTAATTTTACAAATTATCATTTTGTTCTACGTCAAACAAAATGAATATGCATATGGGTTTTAAAATCAAATGCACATGAATTTTAATGCACATAAAATACTATTTTGCTATTTGTTTGTTTGTAAGCTGATTAATAAATTATATTTGCAAAAAAACTTGCATTCTAATTTTTTTATAAGTACAAGATGTCTCGACGTTGTAATGGACTCGAAAAATATTTTTTTTATTTATCGTGGGCATTCCTCCATGAGAATAGGTCCATTATGATTTTAAGATCTATACTTTTGAATTTTTAATGATACAAATAGTTGTCAAATAGCATCATAAATTTTTAGTTCTATATAATGATTTTTTTGTTATTAAGATATTTAAAATTTCCAGTTATTATTTATAATGACTATTTCTATTTAACTAATGATATATTAGAAATTGCTTAATTCATTTTAACTCTATTACGTATTGAAATCGATGTGCTATTAGAATTTTGAATTCAATGTTATGTGTTTTTTTTATATAAATTATGATTGTTTAAGGCTACTAATTTGGTTGATTGTATGATTAAGTGATGCATAGGTAGCAAGCGATGAGTAAATTGGCTTTAAAGTTCTAACGACGTTTGTACTTAGACATTTTATAGATTTGAAAGCTACTTGCCGTATAATGTTGGATAAGAATTGGTTGCTCATTTATATTCCTGAAAAGTTCCAATAATTTCATATGTTTTTGGGAATATTCCACATGCGTACATTACACGATTTTTTTTTCAAATAAATGTAAAGTTGTATCTCTCCTTTTTCTAAACTTTTTGTCCTTCGTAATTTGTGTCTTTCCATTTTGCTCTATGCTTCGTAATTATTCAAAGAAGATTTCTTATGCCAAGGGTGGACAAGCCTAATCAATTGATCTATAATAGACTGTGAAAGATTTCATGGTTTGAAAGGCAAATAGAAGCATGATACAAAAACGGATCCTATTTTGTAGCAAAAATCATGAAATTCGAAAAAAGTGCCAATAGTGCGCAGACTAGAATTTGTTGTTAACATGGTTAAATTCATAACATTATGCCTTTGAATTGTGAGATTTTTCTTAAAAGAGGCCGTGTTGCATGAATCCAAATTTTATTAGTTAGAATTTTATAATTGTATTTGATGTATAGTTTTTCTATAGTTTTGATGGACTTGAAGTATGATTTACATATACAATGTTTTTCTAATTATTGATTTAAATATTATGATTTGTTTTCACTTGGATTATTTCTATTATACGTAAAATTGAATATGGTTCCAGTATTTATCTCTCACCTCTATCATTTTCACCTTAAACACTTAATTCTTCTAAATTCCAACTTATAATTTTTATTTGTACCTTTCAAATATTCAATGGTTTTGTTAACGTTGTTCTTATGTGCAATAGTTACTCAATATCATTAATAGCATGTTTTTTTTTAAATTTTCTATCCTCAAATATATTGAATTTAATATTCCCCTCTTTTGTTTTCTTAACTTCCGTATGGTAGGTTTCTTTTACGTTGAATCTTATCTTGCAAAATTTATTAAGATTGTTTGTTGCTTTCAGTTTCATTTATCAAATTCTATTTTCTATTATATTTTCCATAATAGAGTATGAATTGCCAATGTATTCCCTCAACTCTACTTTATGATATGTGAAATTCAGTATATGCATATTCTATTTATAGTACAAGATATAATTTTATCTTAATTTGTAATGATTAATTACAATTATAAGTATTTTGGATGTGTACAAAAAATATGACAAACATTAATATTTTAAATGGATTAATGCCTCAGTAAAAATTCACAGATAACATCAAATTAGAACCTTAAAGAAAAGCAATGACATGTATTTAGAGCTATGACTTTATTCATATAGTAAAAAGGATGAAGGAAGATTGCATGAGAAGACAAAATGAAATTCAAAAATGATTGCCAAAAAAGTTAAATTTAAATAAATTATGTTTTAAAATTTGAGTTGCATACATATAAGATGTTTTTTATTTTCCAAAGGAGGGGAGTTAAAATGTTTACCTTCTGTTAATATTATTGGAAATATTGATGATATTAAGCATATTTAATTGATGCTCAAGTTTTATCTTTGCTTTTCGTCAAAGAAACGCATAATCTATCTTCAGATAAATTATAGTTACTACAAAATTTATTCCATAATAAAACGAAATTACTTGAACAACTACTGACATTTCGGTACATAACATTCCAACTTCAATTTAATATCTTCTTTCTATGAAAATATAATCTCATATTTTTGTTGGTTACAGTACACCTATCATTTTGATAGTAAACTAAATTTAATATATATTTTTATAATAAGGTTGATACTTTAATTAAGTTGTGCTCTCATTATGATATCTCAAGGGGTCCAAACCATACCTCTAGAACCATCGTCTAAAATGCCAAACCTCTGGCTACTGAAACTAGAGGTCCATGACTCTATTTCTAACAACTCGGCGTGTTAATTGTTGTTCTTTACACCGTTCCTTCGATTTTGTTTTTTGTAACGAAATATCATCAAAAAATAGTTTTATGCATGTTAAATGTATTCCATTTTATGGTGTATACAATTTTGTATTAAATTACGTTAATTGTTATGTTGGTTTAGTTGTTTCATGCATGAATAAATAAATTAATGGAAGATGATTATTATCAAGTTGTTCTACAATTTTGATTGTATATTCATATTCTAAACATATTTTTTATGTCGTATTGTCCAATGCATGTTAAGAAATATGATGTGCCAAAGTTACTTTAATATTTTTATAATGCATTTATTATCGGATAATGTTGAAAGGTGGATATGTTCTAATCTTAGATGGAATTTTTTAAACCAAAATTTTAACAATAATTCAACTTAAGTGATATTTTTGGTTAAGTATGGAAAACTTCCATCAGCCAAACTATGTGTCTACATGTATGAGTGTGTGTTATAAAATAAACCTATACAGGATATATGTTTTTTAAATTGGGAAACACAGCATAGTAATGCATTTCTTAACATGTTAGAACAATTAATGGCTAATATTATCTTTTGTTGTATGAAGTTATTGTGCTTTAAAAATGTGTTATATGTTGTACGCTTTGAGATGATTTAAATACATTTTTTAGCAAATATTTATTAATAACGTTTAAAAAATGTAATCTATTTCAAAAGTACAAATATAAAAACATACTTCATCATTGAAACTTAAAAAACTAAGAAACATAAAACAAATTATGTTGTGAACTCTATGTGCGTAGCACGGGTTCGCACTAGTTACAATGAAAGATTGAAATTAAAAGCAGAGAAAACGTCTGTAAGGACGCTCAATATAATAGTCTTTCAGAGTCAACTGAAAATCAATAGCTCACTCCATGTTTAATAGGAGTATAATATTCAACTAAGGAACCACTCCGTTCTATTATTGAAGAATAATGACCAATGATTCTAAATGAAATTTCACGTGGTAAGCTATTATTTATTTTAAATAAGCGGAGCATATCAAGTTATACTTTATTATCAACCGAAGCAATAAGAAACGAAATGATATTTTTGTAAATATATCAAACATATATAAAATAATAATTGTCTTTAGTATTCACCGAAAATCAATGCATCTTATTTTGTTATGGATTTTGAATATTCATTATCATTACAATAAGAATCTATAAAAATAATGGTACTTGTTGCATTAACTATATAGTAAAAAAGTTTCTAAAATTTTAATAGTTACTTGTAATACAATGAAACATGTCCTGTTAAAATCCAAATTAGATCTCAACACCAAAGGTGCAAAGATTGCACTTCACCAACTCGGTATGAAATTAAAAGGAGCCACAGACGTAAATGGAAGTAAAGAGACAATTATTTTATAGTTGTTCGATCTTAAGAAAGATCTACATCCACTTTGAAAGAAACTTCCATTATCATGTAGCAATTTACAAGGTTTGAACATTCTCTCGTTACAGTGATTCTCATTCTCACACACTCTTCTCTTAATTCAATCCAAAAAACCCAAAGAAGTAGAGAAATCCTCTAAGTGGGACAACTTGATAAGTAGATCTTTGATTCAACAAGCTTTTAAGTGGATTTCCATGATTGGATAGAGAATTCCATGTTTGATCTTTTATTGGAGGAGTTAGGAGAGGTTGAATTCACTAAGTATTGCTCAAGAAATGGTTGGACAACCCTTTGGGGTCATAAAATTCGGTCCCCATTAATGTGGAGTTCATCCCCTATTTATAGGAGTAAGGAGGAGCAAAAAATATAACATTCAGGTCACTGGTCGGTCTGGAATATATTTACAGAAAATGCCACTGGCCAGCTGTAAATAGCTGTCAACAGAACCGACCGGCCTAAATCAGAACCGACCGGTCGGTATATCTTTTCTTCCTTCCTGTGAAACCGGTCTGCTGTGGATTCCATATTATGACCGGTCGGTTGTGCATCTTTCTGACCGACCGATATAGTAATATTTGAATGAGGTACATTGCATTAAGGGCGACCGGCCGGTGCATTTTTCTTTCTCATGAAGCTGATCGGCCTAGACCTTATGACATAACCGGTCGGCCGTAAGTCTCGTTGACCTATCGGTGTGGTGAGATTTCATCAAAATGAGTTGCTCTTGGATGAACAACCGGCTATGCCTCGTCCTAACCAATCGGTATGATTGTATCATATCATTGCTGGCTGACCGTTCTGGAACTCCAAAACATTACCAGTCGATCTTGTATTTTTTGACCGATCGGTATAACAACGATTGAACACAGTATGCAGCCTTAAGACCAACCAATCAGTACTTATACTTCAGACAGATCGGTTGTGCTGAATATAAATTGAACTGATGGACTTTAAAGAAGGCACTGACCGATTGGTGTCTACGCTTCAGGTCGACCTGTTACAGATTGAACCAAAGAACTTCCAGTCTTTCCATGTGTCTCGATCCATCAATGTGTGTACGATTTTTAAGGAGTAAACATTTGCCCCTAGAAGTTTACAATTTTCTGTTTAAGAAAATTGCGAGCTTCGCAATGAACATTTTTATTACACAATCGATGGGTCGTTCTCATGGACTTTGCTTCTGGTTAGTATGCACAATCATTCGTAGCGATTAATTGAATGATTGGTCGGTTGGTTAAATTTGCTTGGCAAGTGACCGACCGGTTGGTTATAGCTGGCTTCCATGGGCCAACCGGCCTACCTGACAGTTGCCCTTATATTGGACCCTTAGCTTTTAATCTTCCCTTTTATTTCACTCTTCTCATACCGATTAGAAATCTCCTCCAATGGCGGAGGCTCTCGCAATTCAACGCTGAATCGATCAGTTCTAATTCCAGTTTGACCATTGTGATTCAAAACCGATCAAAAAGCCTTTAATTCCGATTCAATCATCGTTATTTAGTACCGGTCAGAAAACCTCCAATTTCAGTCCAATAAGCTCCAATAAATTCGAATTAAATCCAGGTATTGCATTGAAACTCCATGCAACATGCATAGACGTTAGATTTTGAATTGAATTTATGATGGGCCTTGAGTTGAATTGTCTTCAGGTTTTTTGGGTTTCGAATTTTGGTATTGGGATGATGTGAATTGGGTTTGTGCTTTGTACTTGATTGGTTTAGGGTTTGTAATCAGAATTAAAGTTGTATATAAGGATTTCGAGATATTTTGCTCCCCTTAAAACTTCGGTTCTGACTTGTTGCTCACAAAGTGTTTGATGAATTGCTTGAGTCAAAAACTTTAACCTTGCATACTTCTTTACCTTGTTGTTATGAACCATGTTGACTTGAATATGATTGTCTTTAAACCATATGAACTTTTAGTTTAATCCTTGCAAACTTTGCGTCATCAACACTCGTTATTGAAATTGTGCATGATTTAGAAGTAGTTGCGGATTTCAGAAAATCATCAGTACCAACCGGCCATCGCCATTCTTTTGGAAAATTGATTGTATTGCTTGATCGGTTCTGGACACCGACCGATCTGTGTTAAACCACTTGAAAATTGGAAGTACCGGTCTGTATTGAACACATGTCAGTTAGCTCCAGTTTTCCGGGGAACTAGTGGTACCGGTCGGCTCGTCTTAGGCACCGACCGGTGTTTGAATTCCTTGAAGGATTGGGAATACCGATCTATCAGCCTTGGGGACAAGCGCCGATCAGTCGGTTCCAATCATGTTGAAGGTGGATAGTATCGATCGGCTTGTGTTCAATGTTGATCGTCCCCTTGTGTTTCGTTCCAGTTTCACTTTTTTTTCCTTTACCAATCTCTTCATTTTATTGCTTGTTTGCCTGATAACAAAACAGTCGAACATCCTGGGCTATTATACTCTGCTACCAACTGCCCGTGTCAGTAGCAAGTCAGTTAGACATTTTTAGACAGTTATACATAGCATTTTATAACCTATATTTGAATGACACGTCTGTGCTGAAGTGATTCAGGGATTATTTTTAGTTTAATCGCACACTTCTCACACAAATTTGAACATTTAATCATAAGTTTGCATTAGAGCTAGGGATTGATTGATCTTTTGTAGATTTCAAATCCACTTTCATGTTTCTACGTATAACACCTCTTATTTTAGGTAAAGTTACACTTATATGTGTAGAATGATAATCCAAAAACAGTCACGTGAACATCCTGAGGGAGCATCTGTGCCTGCTCAAGTTGGAAATCCCATCCAGATTGTTATGGCTAATGACCCTGGATATGAGATTATCCCAGAATTCCTTGTGCTAAAACCTCTTATTGTAGCACCTACTGAAAGTAAATCCACGAAATTTTCTGAGCGGGCATATAAGAGCTTATGTGCTCAATTTAGATTTTCAGAAGATGATGCCAAATTCCAGAGGATAATGAATTTGCTGATTCCCCACCTCCTAGATTTTTCGCTTTTAACCGACAGATGTTAGTGATGAGGGCCTTTTCTCCTTCTAATCCTTTCTTAGAAATGGTTCTTAAACGCTTAGCAATTGACCCTATGCAGTTACACCTGAATGGTTATGCCATTTTAATTGGCTTATACATGCTTTTTATGAGGACTAAGCAACGTCCCCCCTCTTTCCAAGAGATTTTTTTCTGTATGCCTTTAAAAAGAGATCGAGGACAATTCTATTTATGGAGGCATGAAATTCCAAGAATATCACCGATTATTAGAAAGCATCAAAGGATTTAAAGAAAATCACTACTTCGTCCAATGCCCTGACATATTCTATGGCACGTGGATGGAAGGAGGTAAAGATCTACTTGTTCAAAGCTCTTCCATTTCTTCTTACGTTTATGTCTTGGACTTTACATTCTTCATCTGTTATGCAGAGATTCCATCTGTCAATCCAGATGTTGTTGTGGATGAGGATTTAATTAATACTCTAAAAGCTGTTGTTGAAAAAGAAAGAAGTAGAAAATTCTTGATCACAGAGGAATTTCTCCGTCAATACCATCTGCTTGATCCTTCTCGCAACCTTAAATTAGATTTTGACTTTTAGAGAGGAAGCTACCACAGTACTAAAAAGGCTTCTTTAAAAAAGGTGCTCTGATATCGCAGAAAGTAGTAAAACACCCCCTAAGTCCAAATTGACTTTCACCTAGGAAGAAGAATCCCAACAACATGAGGATATGAGTAACCAGGTTGAGAAGGAAACGAAGCAAGCAAAAAAGGTTGGGGACACTTCAGAGGCCCCTTCTAAACTGGTGGTTAAGCAGTCTGGAGACATTGAGGCAACTCCTTGGGATAATGCAAACAAAGTTGACATAGGTGCCATTACTCAAATTACTCATGGTGAGAGTTCTACGAGTACTTATAAAAACTTGAGCGTCCTTAGCTCGGCTAGAGATATCATTCAGGGAGAAGTTGTCAATCAACTTCCAAAACTTCGAGCCAAAGATTTAGGATTAACATTACCGAAGCTCCCCTTTCTCAACTAAAAAATACGCTTTCAAGTCTAAAAATTGCCCTAGAACCGACACCTGAAATTGGTTTGTTATTAGATACATCCAAACAAGTGTTCACTTTTAATCATGAATTTACGATTCTTTGCATTAATTCCTTAAGTTGCTCCAGTGTCATCCAATGTGAGCACTAAACTTCTGTTTTGTTTCTATTCTCAGGTACAGAAATGAGACACTCTTTCGCTGATGAATTTGAACAAGGCACTATGGAATTTAACCCCAAAGACTTCATCAAACCGAGGTCTTTTCACCATTCAAAACAATCTCAACACTCAGAACCTGCTTATCAGCCTCATGGGGTTGATGACCTTGTTGAGACCGAGCAACAAAGGAAGTGGAGTCATGAGCATCTTGAAATGCTGGAAGCTAAGAGGAGGAAGGAAGAAGAAAATAAAAAGAGAAAGAATTAGAAAAAGAGAGAGAGAGAGAGAGGAGTGATAAGTAGACATGGGCTCTGGGAAGCGCCACAGATCAGATAAGCTTCCAATCACAGTGTCGGACATTCAATATATTGACGATGATATATCCTTAGCTCCCCTGCCAGTCCCTCCTACCACTTCTGACCTTCAAATAATAATGAATAGACCTTGTCACAAGATAAGGCGAACTAGCTCAATGCTCGCTGAACGCTTCAAAGGATGGGACTTGCGAGGGATTTATTTTGATGTGGACTTGCATCCTAATGACAAGAGAGATATTCTTGAAGAAATTGCTGGTGTAAAGAGCAGTATGATCACCCAGTATGATGTTGCCAAGAGTGAGGTTGAAATAAAACTGGATAAACTGAGCGAGAAAGTTGATAAACAACTTGGTAATTGGAGTGTATTCGCTCATGATCTTCAAAGACTTAATTCGACCCGTCTTGACGATATCATGACTTTAGAGAATGACAAAGCTGCCTTAGTCCACATGCTAAAGTCTTGAGACTCCTCCAAAGACTTAGAAATTGCTAAGTTCAAGGGAGAACTCGTTGCTGTTAAACAAAAGGAAGGAGCGCTTGAGAAACAAGTCCAAGAAGCTCAATCTGCTCAGCAACTGGCAGAGTCTCGGTTGGTCGTAGAAAGGAAAGCTTCTGCTACTCTTCAAAAGGAAAACTTAATTCTTCAACAAAAGGTTTCTTCTCAAAGTTTGGCCCTTGAAGCACTAAATACTGATGTTAATTCCCTTAAAGAAGATAAGGCCAAAGCCGAAGATGCTTGTAAAAGGGCCAAAGCAAAAATTGACGACACTTTATTCAAGTTTTATGTCTATAGTGTCATGAGTCGTGGCAGCTTGCACTATTTAGGGAAGAACTTTACTGAGACTCCAGCTCTTGTTTGGGAAGAGGTTCTCAGGATTTACGGAGGTTATCGCGGTGAGGACGATCTTATAGAGGAACTCTTAGATGATAGGTCCAACGAGGCTTTAGCTAGAGGAAAGATTATTTTAAGTGAAAAGTGAGCGTTGCTAACTGATCAAGCTGGGCCTTCCGGAGGACAAGCCTCAGATGCAACAAAAGCTGATGTCCCTAATCTTCCTACGAATACAGAAACTTCTAATCCACAGATCCCAACCGATCCTCCTACTGATTCTCAAGAAAAAGGCAAGGAATCAAAGAAGCACAATGTTGAGGAACATCCAATAGAGGAGCATAACAAGGATGACGAAATAGACGATGATGATATTCTTGCAGACATATTTGAGGTAGAAAAGCGCAAAGATCTTCAGGCTAATCTTATAGCTACAGGTAAACTTGAAATTATTGAAACCTTGCTATACTCAGATTGCCTATGCACATCACCTGATACATCCGCATTTCATGCTCACTGTTCATCTGCTTCAGGTCTAGTCTATCCGGAGCTTCCTTCTGGTCGATTTACTGCTTTGATGACCGAAGCTATCGTTACTGTCTCGCATTTGATTTCAACTTCTCCTCCCCCTATTACTACAACTCTTCCAGGCGACACAAGTCTAGTTGATGCCAAAACTCCCCGGTCTCTGTATACTAAAATTGGCGAGATTGCCAATTTGGATGATGATGCGAATTATATTGCAGCTGACAAAGATCCTGAGTGTACTGATGAAACTCCGACACGAGATGCCGATGCTCAAAACAAGAGGGAAATTAGATCTTTTACATCATCAAGTCACAAACGAAAGAAAGTGGTTACCACTAGGAAAAAGAAGAAGAAGATCATTACTGTGTCTTCCCAGGAGTGCCCTGTGACGTGATACCTAAATATAGAAAACAATCAACTGACATATCTCCTCTCTCGAAGACAGACAAGTCATTGAAGTTCAGCGATCCAAAGAGTGGGAATAAGGAGTAGCATTCATGACCAGCTTTTGTCGTTTCCTTTTATCATGAAACTTAGACCGGTTGTATATGTGAGTGCCGGCCCTCGCTTGATACTTTTGTGCTATTCTTTGTCTAACACTTCTGTGTTGGGCTTATGACTTCCTTTTGTGATGTTGTGATGGAAATGTGTTCTGCTTGTTGTACTTTAAGCTTTGTTTTCACACCTATTTTCTTTTTAACTCACAACACACATTTTTATGCTACAAGTCATATGTTATTGCAATGTTTGAAATGACCTCGTGGAATGCTTTTGTAAATTAGCCTTTTAATTTTAGCCATGAATTATTATTAGTTAGATTCACTTGACCAATTTTGTTAAATTTCCTTGGTTTTGACTGGGACAATACCCGAGACTCCCTTCTGGTCACTTTGGTGCTTGTCACAGTATCAAAGTTTCTGAGTTTGCCTTAGCCATTTCAAGGTTCAACTCTGTTGGTCAAGAAAATCCATGTGGGTGTCAAACCTTCAATGTGAAGTTGTGATGAGTTTATGGTATGTTTAAGTAAGCATTATTGATTTTCCTTAATGTGGTGGTAATGTCCCCATACCAAAATTCATCACGAACTTTTAAAGGTTTGGCATGATACTTGCAATCGATCATGTTAGGAATCTCCTGGCTTGCATACGAGCCAAAGGTTTCCGGCTTAGTCGAGATAGCTCATGTATTTTTTAATGGAGGAGAATTTTGCGGTTTTGCCCCTGGTTGAGAGGTCTTGTATTTTATCATGTTCAATCATGTTTCTCACTAATTTGGAAATCCAAGCCTTTTGGAGATCCAGTTTTAACATATGCCCCCGGAGAGGTCTTAGTTTTGGTGCCTCCATAAAATTTGCAAGGCGCCTCCGAACAGGTCTTCGGGTCCGTCATTAACCGAGTTTTGAAGATCTGACTTGTGGTCGGATGCTCCCGAAGAAGTCTTTTGAATCCCATGGTTTATAATTGTCAGTCCATGTATAAATGGCACTGATGACTGACTAGGTGCCCCTCAGGGAGGTCTTTGGTTATTCTTAAACTCAGTGTTTGTTGTGATCTGGCCACGTATGAATGGCATTGGTGATCGGCTGAGTGGCCATCGGGGAGGTCTTTGGTTTAGAACCTCAGTGTTTGTTATAGCCGGACCATGTATAAATGGTTCAAACAATTAACTAAGTGCCCCTCGGGGAGGTATTTGGTTTAAGAAAATCAGTGTTTGTCGCAGCCGGACCATGTATAAATGGTTCGGACAATTGACCGAGTGCCCCTCGGGGAGGTCTTTGATTTAAGAAACCCAGTGTTTGTCGCAGCCGGACCATGTATAAATGGTTCGGACGATTGACTGAGTGCCCCTCGGGGAGGTATTTGGTTTAAGGTTGCATTGTTTTCACGGGACATATGCTAGTTCTTTTATCGGGTTTTACCACGATTTGTTAGAACTAAAGTGCTAGACCTTGTAATTAAGAAGGTGTCCCTTTGGGGAAAACTGCAACGTTATTTGTAATTAAGAAGGTTGCATCATTTGACTGTTCAATTCCTGGTACCTTTTATTTGCAATGTTGTGTTCCACATCCTCACATTTTTCGTGAACGATATTTTAAGCATTGAGCAATGGGACGTTCGAGCTATCCCTATTGGGATGTGCTATAACGGTTATCAGGCTTTACTAGGTTATTGATGCATCAACGTTCTTTTTAGGGGACCTGCGATAAAAATTGAATTTCAACAACTTACAAACAAGAATTTGCAAATGTATGATTTAGGCAAGCCAAGTTGTTTCTTTCATCAATATGCACGAAGCTTGAGACAACGTTGCATGGTATTTACAATGCATAATGTTTACAACTTGTAAAATGAAAGAGCTGTTAAATGAAGTAATGTCGGAGGTGGATGCTATTCCAAGATCTCAGAAGTTGGATCCCGTCCATTGTTTTGATCTCAAAGGTGCCGTCCAAGAATTTTCGGCTTATCATATACGGTCCTTACCAGTTGGGTCCAAATACTCCAGTTCCGGTCATGATTCTTTTTAGAACAAGGTCCCCAACTTAGAAGGTTCTCCGTTTAACTTTAGCATTGAAATGACGAGCTATCCTTCATTGATGTGCAACGACTCTGAGTTTGTCTTCTTTTCTTTTTTCTTCAAGCAAGTCGAGTGCTTCGAGCTGTAGTTTCTCATTCTCTTCTCGGTTGAAGTAGATTCTTCTGTGAGTGGGGACTTCCAGCTCCACTGGGATCATAGCCTTGGATCCGAATGCCAGTGAGAATGGAGTATGCCCAGTTGCAGTTTATGTGTCATGCGATATGCCCATAATGCAAGAGGAAGCTCGTCTACCCAACCACCTTTAGCTTTTTCGAGGCATTTCTTGATGGTTGACTTCAAAATTTTGTTGATTTCTTCAACTTGCCCGTTGGCCTGCGGTTGGGCAACAACTACAAAGCTCTTCTTAATCTTGTACTTGGTGCAGAAATCTAGGAACTCTTTGCTCTCAATTGAGTTCCGTTATCAGTGATTATCTTCTGAGGTATCCTAAATCGGCATATGATGTTCTTTAGGACAAAATTGAACACCTTTTTTGAAGTAATAGTTGCTAATGGTTCAGCTTTAGCCCATTTGGTAAAGTAGTCCACTGCTACTATTGCATATTTCATACTTGATTTAGCGGTAGGCAATGCTCCAATCAGATCTACGCCCTAGACGGAAAATGGCCATGGGCTGACAATTTGGGTCAGTTCTATGGGAGGTGCTCTCGGAATTTTTGCAAATCTTTGGCATCTGTCACATTTCTTGGCATATATCATTGCATCTAGGTTTACGTCGGGCCAGAAGTAGTCATATCGTAGAATTTTCTCAGCTAGTATTTGACCGTCTATGAGACCTCTGTATTCTCCTTCGTGTAATTCTGCTAAGATTGCTCTAGACTCCTCCTTGTTTACACATTGCAAAAGAGGCATAGAGAATCCTCGTCTATACAACCTTCCATCCTGGATAAGGTATAATGGATCTTTGCGCAATATTTTCCTTCGCTTTTTTGGCTCTTCTGGAAGTGTTCCGTTAAGAATATATTCCTTGTTTGGAGTCATCCAAGATATGGGTTCTTCAATTGTCTCCATGATCCAATCAATATCCACTTCTTCAATAGTAGGGGTTGAAAGGACTTCGATGGGTATTAAACCTAGCAACTGTGCATCTGAGGAACTAACGTATTTAGCAAGAGAATCGGCCATTGAATTATTTTCCCTGGGAATATGAGATATAGTATAGTAGTCAAGATCATCGAGAAATTCCACATCTTTGACAAGATAAGCTAGAAGATTTCTGGTTTTGGTATGGAATTCTTTGCGGACATGACCTACTACTAGTTGAGAATCACTGAGAATTTGCAGGGTTTTTAGTTTCAGCTCTTTCGCTAGTTTCAATCCGGTTATCAATGCCTCATATTCGGCTTCGTTGTTGGTTGACGGGAACTCCAATCTTAAGGCGTAACATAAGGAATGGCCCCTGGACAATAATCGTTTCTGGATCCATCGATGTACAACTTCCAGTTATCCATTGTCTCTGCTGGTTCCTCCATTTCCTCCCCCCATCAATGAACTCAGCAATAAAATCCGCTAAAGCTTGCCCGTTGATAGCCCTTCGGGGGTGATAAGAGATGTCATATTGACTGAGCTCTATGTTCCACTTCAATAACCTTCCCAAAGTTTCAGGGCGAAAGAGAGCTTGTCTTAACGATTGATCGGTGAGAACTTTTATAGGATGGGATTGGAAATATGGCCTCAGCTTTTTTGAGGTGGCGAGCAGACAGTATGCAAGTTTCTCTAACTTTGGATAGTTCAGTTCTACCCCAGCAAGTCCTTTGCTGATGTAATAAACTGGCCATTGGAACTTGGCATCCTCTCGGACAAGTGTGGCGCTTAAGGCATGAGATGAGACATATAGATATTAGAACATCTCCTCTCCATCCTTGGGTTTTGAAAGCATCGGCGGTGACTCCATGTGCTTGATTAATTCTTCGAAGGTTGTTTGGCACTCAGAAGTCTATTGGAAATCTTTCCTTTCTTCAAAGCATCAAAGAGTGGAATACATCAGTCTATGGCTTTTGAAATAAATCGGTTAAGCGCGACTACTTCGGCTACTTTCCCATTTAAACTCTGGAGCTCTTTCTTTGTTCTTTGAGCACGCATTTCCTGTAAAGCTGTGACTTGAGACATATTTGCTTCAATGCCTCTAGCATTGATTATGAACCTAAGAAATGTTCCCGATGAGACTCCGAATGAACATTTAAGTGGATTTAATTTCATTCCGTACTTTCTAAGAATATGAAACATCTCTGCTAGAATTTCAAAGTGATCTTCAGCTCTTTTTGATTACACCGGCATGTCATCCACATATACCTCCATTGTGTTCCCAATCTGGGATTCGAACATAGAGTTCACGAGGCGCTGGTTTGTCGCTCTGGCATTCTTCAGTCCAAACGACATGACTTTGTACCAATACAACCCTCTATCGGTTATTAAACTTGTATTTTCCTCATTCGGTTAGTGCATCATAATCTGATTGTATCCAAAGTACGCGTCCATGAAAGATAACAGTTAACGCCCCACTGTTGCATCGAATAGTTGGTCAATTCTGGTCAATAGGAAACTGTCTTTGGGACACGCCTTATTAAGGTCTGAGTACTCTATGCATACTCTCCATTTTCTGTTGGTCTTTTTGATGAGGATTGGATTGGACACTCATCGGGATAAGTAGATTCACATATGAAATTATTTTGGAATAACCTATCGACTTCTTCTTTCAATGCTATTGACCTTTCAATACCTTGAACTCGTCTTTTTTGCTTTACTGGGTTTAAATTTGGATTAATATTCAACTTGTATACAATTACATCCAGCAATATTCCGCACATATCAGAGTGCGTCCAAGCGAATACATCTAAGTTTTCTTTTAAAAACAAAGTTAACTCTCCCGGTAATTTAGGCCCAGCTGTGAACCTGTCTTCAAGACTCTGTCGGGATCTTTGTCGTGTACTGAAATAGCGATTGTGGCTTCAGCTGGCGCCACTCTAATTTCCTCCATACTGGCTTTTCTTGGATCAACCTCTTTTTGGGCTCCACTATGCTCGCCAGTATGAGGGACCCGCTTTAATTTCTACAAGGGGGAGTCGTGAATGCGGAGTGGAGCCTCTACATTCTTCTTCACATCTTTCTTCCTAGCCTCTACCAGTTCCACCATGTAGCATTCCCTGGCTGCCTTCTGATCACCCTTGATCACTCCGACTCCATGTTCAGTTGGGAATTTCATGGTCATACACCATGGAGCCATTACAATCTTAAAGGCAGCAAGAGCCAGTCTATCAAGAAAGGCATTGTACGATGAAAGCTCGTCGACTATGACAAAGATCTGCATCTTAGTCGTTCGTTGCTTCCCTTCTCCAAGCTCAACAAGTAAACCAATGGTGCCAATCGGTTGAGTAGGTTGTCCTATGAACCCATATATCTTATTCTGGCAAGCTTTTACGTCGTCCATCGAGAGATCCATTTTGTGGAATGCATTTATGAAAAGTACATTAACGGATGCCCCACTATCTACCAAGACTCTTTTGACTAGTGTCGGGCCCAAACCGATAGTAACAACTATTGGATCAAAAGTCGGCATTAACAACACATCTGAGTCCCTATCTCTGAACACAATGTCATCCTATGAGGTCCTTGGTATTTCTTCGGGAAAAGTATTATTCACAGCCATGAGTCCTTCGTCATTAAGAAGGCTCTTAATCTCTTCAAAATATTTCATAATGTCTCCCTAGCTTCTTCCGGCTAGGTGTTGTCCACCCGAGATTGTGTTTATGATTAGCCTGGGAATTACTATAATCGGAGTTCCCTCTCTCTAACCAGCCTGCCCTGCAGATGTTCCTTGTCCCTGAGCAGCTTGAGCGTTCTGCGGGTTTTTTGTATATTGTTAAGGTATGTTCTTTCTTATTAATTCCTCAATAATGTTCTTGAGATGTCTGCACTCATTGGTGTTGTGGCCTGGCTTGTTGTGAAATCGACAGAACCTACTAGATTTTATTGCGACATCACTGACCTTTGCCGGCTTTGGTGTTGGGTACTCTTTAGTACCTTTAGAGGCCATAAAGATGTTCTCTATAGTGTCGTTCAAGGGAGTCAATTCTTAATTTTTGTAGAAGTGTAATTTCTTGTTTTCTCTATTATCTTTCCCATCATTGCCCCTTTTCTGACCATTTGAATTCTTTTGTCCGCTTTCTGTATTGACACATTTCTTCTCAGGCTGTGCATTACTTTCTCGAACATACATGGCATAGGCTGGATCTTCATCCATACCTATGTATTCCTCGGCTTTATCGAAGAGTTCCTCAAGGGTACTTGGCTTCTTCTTCTTGATCCATTGCCTGAGCTTGGTCTTTATACTTATGGCTCCCTTATAGCCATTAAAGCCAATCGAGGCTCGTAATTCCCAACTTCAGCTGCAGCGGTGTTGAAGCGAGTCAGAAAAGCCCTGATGGGTTCCCCTGGCCTTTGCTCAAGCTCGTTCAACTCCATGACATCTCGTACCTTCATAGCTTAGAGCCTGAATTACTCTCTGAATAGCTTGGAAAAGGTGGAGAAATCATCCACAAACTTAGGCAGTAACTTTGTGAACCAAAGTGATGCCACCCCTATGAGGTAAGTTGGGAAGTAGAGTCATTTCAACTCGTATGTGGCACGTGCTCCATCCATAAGCTGATAATATTTGAATAGGAAGACATTGGGATCACTAGTAACATTATAAGCTTGTGCTGTCGGAGGTTTAAACTTTTCTGGATATGGATCCATCTTTATCCTCTGTGTGAGCGGAGTTTTGGTAGGAGTGAACCCCCACTCCTTCACGTCGTCTTGCTTTTTCAAGTTTTTTTTCCATGATTTTGTGGACCATCTCCGATATGCGCTCCTATTCAGTGTGCGGATCCACGGGGCAGACGCCATCATCCTTACCGGATGTTTGCTTTAGCAAATGGTCGCGGTTCGAATTTCGGGGCCCTGGGTCTCCCGCTTGGAGAGGTAACCCTTTGGTAGTTCCAAGCACTTGTTGAGAGGTTGCTTTATCAGAGTGGTTGCGTGTGAGTGGTTTAGCTTCCTTATGTTGAGGATCACTTGAATTTGCAACCTCTTGGACAGAATCTCCTCGACTTGGACTTAAAGAGGAAAACCCCGCATTTTCAGTATGAGGTGTCTGAGCTGATCTAGTACGAGCGACATTCATGGTCACTTTGGCCGCAGCGGCTTGCATAGCAAACATAGCTTCAAGTTTCTTTAACATGGCGTCATTGGCAATACCTATTTGACTTGTTAATACCGCAACAACTTCATCTAATTCTCCTCTTATTACGTCCATTCTCGAATTAGAGCCTTCACCAACTTCGAATTGATTGTTGAGCGGAGTATTTTCGTTGTTAGTGGCGTCATGGGTCTTTTCAAGAGTTATACCGGTAATCTTCTTCGATGGTCTACCCATGATTTCGAACAAGGACTTGAATTTGAAAGAAAGTTCATTGACTAGCTTAAATCTCAGACTTGTAGGATCTATGTTTGAAGTAGGCAGGCCTTCAATGCAAGGCCTTCAACCTTGTAAGAGAATGTGAGAGGAAAAGGTGCGAATATGTCCCCACAGTGGGTGCCAAATGTTAAAATCCAAATTTGATCTCAACACCGAAGGTGCAAAAATTGCACTTCACCAAATCAGTATGAAATTAAAAGGAGCCACAAACGTAAATGCAAGTAAAGAGATAATTATTTTATAGTGATTCGATCTTAAGAAAGATCTACACCCGCTTTGAAAGAAACTTTCATTATCATGTACCAATTTACAAGGTTTGAACATTCTCTCATTACAATGATTCTCATTCTCACACACTCTTCTCTTAATTCAATCCAAAAACCCAAAGAAGTAGAGAAATCCTCTAAGTAGGACAACTTGATGAGTAGATCTTTGATCCAACAAGCTTTAAGTGGATTTCCATGATTTGATAAAGAATTCCATGTTTGATCTTTGATTGGAGGAGTTATGAGACATTGAATTCACTTAGAATTGCTCAAGAAATGGTTAGACAACACTCAGGGGTCACTAAATTCGGTCCCCATTAATGTGGGGTTCATCCCCTATTTATAGGAGTGAGGAGGAGCCAAAAATATAACATTCAGGTCACCAGTCGGTCTGCAACGTATTTACAGAAAATGCCATTGGCCAGCTGTAAACAACTGTCAATAGAACCGACCAGCCTAAATCAGAACCAACCAGTCGGTATATATTTTCTTCCTTCCTGTGAAACCGGTCTGCTGTTGACTCCATATTATGACTGGTCGGTTGTGCATCTTTCTGGCCGACTGGTATAGTAATATTTGAATGAGGTACATTGCTTTAAGGGCGACCGACCGGTGCATTTTCCTTTCTCATGAAGCTGGTCGGTCTAGACCTTATGATATAACTGGTCGGCCGTAAGTCTCCTTGACCGATCGGTGTGGTGAAATTTCATCAAAATGAGTTGCTCCTGGCATGACCGACCGACTATGCCTCGCCCTGACCGATCGATATGACTGTGTCATATCATTTCTAGCTGATCGTTCTGGAACTCTAAAACATTACCGGTCAGTCTTGTATCTTTTTGACCGATCGGTATAACGACGATTGAACACAGCATGCAGGCTTAAGACCAACCGATCAGTACTTATACTTCAGATTGGTCGATTGTATTGAATATAAATTGAATTGAGGGACTTTAAAGAAGGCACTGACCGATCGGTGTCTACGCTTTAGGCCGATCGGTTACAGATTGAACCAAAGAACTTCTAGTCTTTCCCTGTGTCTCGATCCATCAACGTGTGTACGATTTTTGAGGAATAAACAAGTCCTATATTTGAGAACTAATTTTTAATCGTATGATTACGAATCATACATTACTAATAAACTAATCCGAGGTTTTTGCTTTGCATACAGGCAAATGGAATATTTATTGATGGGAAATGTGTATGTGTTGCCATATTAAAATGTTTGACATAATGCAATGAACTATAATTGCCAAAGTGCATTTTATTACAAGTGTCTTTGGATTATTACATAAGTACATGGCAAAACAAGTGAGTTGTTCGAAATAATATTTCATTGAAATTGAATGTGTATACCGATCATAGGAGTAAAACTCATGGATGTAAATAAATATGTGCACAGATGTATACATACATGTATGGACGCAACTATGGTATGCGAGGAAAGCAGGAAAATGATATTGCAATTGTTAATATTACATAACACTGAAATTTTTATTAGAATAATTAATATATGTTAAAATATCGTGTAAATTATATATAATTGCACAGTGCATTGGTTGCAGAAACAAAACCAAAAACATAGAGAGGGCATTTTGACTAGAAAAATAGTTATTGCGTAGTTTGAATATATACTATAATTATATGAATAGTAACATAGAAGCCTAGAAAAACAGTACTACAGTAAAATACATACCAATATTGAACACTAAAAATAGACTATAGCCGCTTAATAGACAATACATTCCCCTAAATGTAGACAGCTAAGCTCTAATAACTTATTTTCCTCGCTCTAAAAGCAGAATCAGATTTGACAGTTTCACCACCTAACACAAATGGATTCAGTGCAATTGCTCATTCAAAGACCAAACAACCAAAAACCAACTCAGAGCAAAGCCTTAAAATATTTACATAAACACAAATATCTAAATCAAACAAAAAAAAAAGAAAATTACATTCATTACATGTACAATATTCTCCTTCCTTGATCCAAAATTAGTCATTTACCCAAAATCCTAGCAATATACATATTGACGTCAAAAGTTGGTCTAGTGACATTCAACCCTCAACGTGTGCTAAATACACACGAAAATAATCACAAGGATGCAAGAAAATGTAAATGAACAAAGGAGACACAATATTTTACAGTGGTTCGTCTTATAATGATGTCTGCGTCCACTTATAATCTATGTTTATACTGTCGATGACAGGTTACAGAGGTTTTTCAGTGGAAGAAAGTAGAGAAAGAACGATTTAAACACAAAGTGCTTGTGTTAAGTCTAGAGAACACGGCACGAATATTTATGGTAAGGCGAGTGAAAGGTTTTGTTGTGGATTTCTTTTCCTTTCCATTTTCAGCAGTAATGTATTTATAAGTGAAGAACGTGGGCTGAGCTGTGTGCCACGTGGCTTGCCTCTTTTTCGGTGTTCAGAAACGTGGAGCCCGATCTAGTAAAATAGTCGCAGTATAGGGACCCGATCTACTGCTGATGAATAGTTCTCCTTGGAAATCATTATCGACGTGAAGCTTGATATATGGCGTATAAAAAGGAGAATTGGTCAAAAGCAAATCTGATTCAGCAACTTCGAGATTAGGACTTCGTCCCGTAGCGTATAATTCTCCAGATACTTCAAATGAGATCCAAGACCTCAAGCTTGACCTAATATTATGAGATCGGCCCGATCTACTGGTAGATGGGTTGGTCGATTGGCTTGCTTTCTATCTTCAAGAGTCTTTCCTGGGACGAGTATAGCTAGTCGACCTAGGTTGAGGTACGTCTTGATAGATGGAGAATTGTTCCGTCTGTTATGAAGTCGAATGAAACGAACCGTCAATTTTCCGATCTTAATTATCGATGAAAATACCATATTGACTAACCAAACACCAGAAATTACCGGATCATCAATGGAAAGAAGTTAGAGGGTGAGAAGTAGAAAGAAAGAAATATTAGAATAGAAGAAGAAAAGATAGAAATAACAACACTGAATCTCACATCGTATCGGAATAAAATATAATATATAACAGCTTTCGAAATACAAATTTGACTGTATATAACATTATCAGAGTACAACATTTGTTCATCACATATACAACACAGCGGAATAAACTTATATGTATCTAATATTGAAGCCTCCTGCTCCAAGCTCCTCCAGCGATATCTGAAAATACCTGAACAACTTGATCGCCCGTACAAATTTGGACACCCAAGAGTTTAGGATAAAACAAAACAAAATAAACTCTGGGTCAGTCATGGGACTGGTGTGAGTAAAATCCAACCACTTGATTTAACTTTTTAAATCCTTCTAAAAGAAAGGATAATCTTAAGACCTATCCACACATAAACACGGATGGCTTTTCCCTTACGATAACCCAAAACATTCTTTGAAATCAATATTCTTATGATATTATAATAGTGTCTAAAACAAGTAAATAACAATCTAGAAGAATGCTCACATCTCACGCTCTACATATATAATATACAATCAAAACACGGGCACTTATTGAGAAATGGATTCCAATTGGCAAGGTATGGGACCACCTTCCAACAATATATCTCTAGAGGGGAATACACCGGGTTCAACAAGAACATCTTGCAACCCAGGCTAAACATGACCGACCCCTCACTTCGCTTGAGAGTACCGAATGTATTATCTCCAACGGTTGGGATCAGCATTCGTTTCCCAAAAGGAACAACACCGAAAGATTAAAGAAGCAAATGGAGTTTCTCTAGATCAGGTGACAATACACCCTACTTGGGTGCGACCCATTTAGCCATGCGACCTACCCGATTTTATACCATTTCCCGGTTGCGATGCTAGAGGTTACGTCTATCTTTTGACATGCTACATCGTCATTCACTTTGAATGCCACATCGTCAAATTCGTTAATTACTAATTGATTTGCAGAAAGATATTCTGGATATTATGCTAAGAGAATAAATTCTCTGCCACCAGATGTATATTTGTACAAACCAACATATGCGATCATTGGAAATACTTTTACAGACACCTGTCCATACATGTTCGTTCTGGGACTGAACGAAACTGAAGGCACAATTTCCATTAATCCATCTTAAGTAATTTCTACCTAGGATTAACAGAAAAAAGCACTTGCACTTTACTCCATCATCGATTTATCTTTATATAATCTGATTCGCAACGCTGCTGCCAATACGGAGTGGTTCTCAGTTATAAATCCAACCGGTCTCTCCATATTGACAACAATATTGGCAAATACTTTGATAGTCGGTATTTAACTATCGAAGAAAACAAACAAACATTCATCCATAATATCAAACATTCACTGGGGGCCTTAATTTATATTTCATTAATTAAATCACTTCTCCATTTCCTTATCAGTATTTTTTAATCCAATGTTTCAATGATCATCTTGGCCTCTTACGCTATTTGGAAAACATTTCCAACTAACACCTTCTTTTATTTTCTATACTTAGAAAATATTTCTATTTAGAACTGGAAAAACATTCCAATTACTTATCACATTCATGATTGTTCATTTCTATACTTAGTAGATATTTATTATTATATTTCCAAAATTCTGCTTACTTGGGTTAAAACGAATGTTGTGTAGAACATCGTTACAGACAACCCAAAATATTACATTCAACTAAACTTCTTTAAACATTGATCTTCGAGCCTGAATCTTGCTATTTGTCGGTTAATAATGAAATCAATCAAGTTGGGGTATAATTACCTCTCAGACCTTGACTGAAAACATCTTTAATTTCAAAACAGACAAGACTAGTTATCTCGAATAATCAACATCATATAAACCAATTATTCATTTTTAAACGTGTATATGTTCCTCTTTCTATTTTTACCAGATTTAATTTTAGATTTCCTTTTTTTATAATATTCTATTTTAAATTTGTTTCCTTATCGAATTCAATATATATTGATATATTGATTTTCAAGTTATCCAATTTTCTTTAAAATATTCTAACTCCTTAAATTTTCGGAAAATTTCGCCATAACCTCCTTTGTACGGGTCACTCGGTACAACTACAAAACGCCTCGCTGGGACCTTTCCATTCAAAAAGAAAATTAAAAAGCCTAGCGGCTTGCCGATTCGACGCATAAAACCTCGTATGGAATTTAAATATGTTCCTTTTTGTCGGGCACTTAAATTTTAATCTTCATTCTCTTCATTCCATACCTGTTTAACACATACGCGTCCATTTCTAATATATCCCAACTCAATCTGTTCATTTTAACTCAATTTGTTAATTTATCTTTAATTAGCTCTTTTGCCCATTTCATAATTTTATTTGAGCATATCACGTTCAAATATATTTTTAATTGATTTATAAACCAATTGAATTTCAATTTCAACTCGAGTTTCATATTCGATTTCGAATATAAATTTCCGAATCCAATTCACCTTTCAAAGTCCAATTTTGATTCAAAATTCCGTTAACTAATTATTCTTCAAATTAGTTACTTCTATTAAATAATTAAAATTTTGATTTTTGTTTAAAAAGTCAATTCATTACTCCATTTGAGTTCAGACATATTTTATAACTCAAATCTGGATTTTTTTAATGGAAATTTGTATTTATTTGTATAAAATCCTTTTATTAATTTAAATAAACCGTTATGGTTTTATAATGGTCATGGCGCTGTTTTTTTGAAAATTTGCTTTTTACATAACTCAAAATCTATAAGATGAAATCCAAATTTTTCTCTTCCATTAGAAACTATTATTCAACAGTCCTGACGATTCTGGTTTCAAAGAATTCCGACTAAATTGAGTTCTATATACACAATCGAAGTTCGAAACGCCAATTTACGAACTACCACACTGTGGTGAGTTCGTTTTAATTATATAAACGTTTAAACTTCATTTATAAATAAATTTCAACTCCATTCTAATATATTTTAATATATTAAACCAATTTTCCCAATTCAAATCAATATTTCTGATTTTCCTAAATCGCCGATTATTTCATAATTCAGTTATAAATTTATTTATACTTCAATCTTCTATACTGAATTCCAATTACCTTTGTAATAAATTACTTTATAAATTCGATATAAATCGAATTTCAATTATAAACTCTTTAGATTTATTTCAATTCAATTTATATTCCAAATTCCGCAAAAATATATTCAATCGTTCTATATTTTCAACCCGTTTTCCCAATTCACTTTTAAATTCATATTCGAATTTAAACTTCTAAATTATCTAATGATAATTTATTTCACTAGCTTTATAAACATCACTTATAAATTCAACTTCCTTGTTTTATATATTAAAACATGTTTCATTTCAAAAATCTATTTGAAATTCAATTCATTTTATATTCCGAATTCCGAAATAAAAACAATCTTTCCTTTTTCACAAAATTTTCAATTATATTTTATAATTCATACTTGAATTTAAAATTTCAAATTATCTCTTGATAATTAATTCACTACATTAATAAACATCGTTTATAATTTACTTGTTTTGTATATTCAACAAGTTCCATTTCGAAATCTATTTAAAAACCAAAATCCTATTTTGGGATATTCTATTTATTTTAACTTATCTATGTATAACATAGAATATATTTTAATACACTACAACAAAAAAGTCCTTTCACAGCGTTTGAAAAATGCTATAATAGCCTGCTATAGCGTTTCAGAGAACGCCGCGTAACGACTTGCTATGGTAGACCTTCAGTTTTAAATAGCATTAACAAAAACGCTATGGAAAATAAATATCCTATAGCGTTTTATATTTTTTATAGCGTTTGTTAACATATTTGCAATATGTTTCTATAGCGTTTTCATATCTCTGCTATAGCGTTTGCAGAGTTAGTTTCTATAGCGTTTTCGTAGTTGTATTAGCGTTTGTAAGGTTAGTTTCTATAGCGTGTTCACAACTCTGTTATAGCGTTTATAGAGTTAGTTTCTATAGTGTTTATCTCATCCATAGCGTTTTTAAAACGCTATGACATATATATGTATTCTTCTATAGATTTTACCTGCCATTTCAAGTTTTTTCATTCACATATATAATATAATTTTCATTCACATACATAATATAATTTTCATTCACATATAAATATATAACATTGTTTTACGAGCAACAAACATATAAATTATAACAAAATATTTCATACATCATTCAGATAACTTTACACATTTCCAAATTTTGTATTTCATACATATCATTCAAACAACACATCTAAACATTAAATTTCATACATATTATTGTATCATCTATTTTATGTCCATACAAAATATATCATACATATTGCCTTATCACCCTTAACAAAAAGTGATTCATCATTAAATTCAGCAATTCCAACTACTTTCTGAATCCCATTTATCCAACACAACTGAAACATCACACCAATGGTGATCTTCATATTCCAATAAAGTAAATAAGAGATGCTTACGAGTTTCAATAGACTTGGAGAGATGGGAGCAACCAAGGCATCCAATAAAGCTACCATTGGATTGGACGAACTAGAAACTACAGCCTCACCAAGAACACTTGAGATTGGACGCCCAGACTTGGAACATATTGACTGTGATGAGAGATTAGCCAACAAGGCATTATGAACTAGAACATAATCTGCTATCTAAAGATGGTAGGAAGAATCAGTTAGATTAGCTACAGAGGAGCAAGCATAAAAATGTTGGAAAATTCTCTAATATATACTTTACTTGGATTAGTAGGATCAACAAAAGAAAATGGATGAACCTTTTTGCCTCCATCACCCATATAAGCAGGCATGAAAGCATGTTGTTTGGGAGGAATATCATCAACCTATACAATAACAAGCATTGATTAAATAAATAGATTATACGAAGATTGAACTTAAAAAAGAGGGTTATCCCTTGATACAATGCTCATTAACAATAAATTTTAATTTCCATGGATTTCTGTTGTTATTATTTTGGTGATTAATAATAAAAATCTTAGCTTGTCTAATAATTATAATGTTCAAATCAATACATATGTAGTGTGGTTTTCATGGCAAAATCGGTAGGTCAAGAAACACGTCATCAATAAATATAAATGTCCCAGCTTCCAACAATCATCATAAGTCTAAAATCCAATTAAATATTGCTCCATTTTTCTTATAAAAAATACGTAGCAAAGCAATGTTATAGATTTTAAAGAAGTGTTCATTAAGAGTTTGTCGATATTATATCCAGGTTAGCATGCCTATTTACATGATATTTGCACTGAGACAAGCAACAGAGTTGTCTTCTTATGGCTGCACCAACAAGTGCATATTACATACCAAACAATGACAATAGCTAAACTTATTAATACAAATTCAAGGAACAAACATAACAACCAGTTAAAACATAACAACCAGTTCATTAAACTATGGTCTATTTATTGATCCAACGAGTATTACAAAATACTAACATATCTCAGGTGTGAGTCAATACATGAAAAAGAAATGACAAAAAACTGTACCTTTGAGTCTTTTGAATCTAGTTTTGCACTGTGGACAAACTTGATTCCCCTCTTTCCTTTCATAATCATAACAAACTTTACAAACAGGAAAAGCATACTCGTTGCAAGCAACAAACAACTCCCTATCTGTAGTATAACCAACATCATCTCCACATATTTAAAGATTTACCCACTCTCTTGCTTCTAGCCTTCCTCTGCAATAACACAAAATCATACGTTTTTTTTAACAAATCAACAATATCAGGCTGAATTAATCGTACATAAGGAATGAACAAGTCAACACTATCACTCCAATATTGTGATTTGCTCTCGTTCTCAAAGATATTCTTTATTGCTTCTTGTATTTTGATCATAATAAAAAAGCACTAAATACAAGCAAATATTTTGTATGTTTGATTATCGATCGTGAAAGAAAAGAAAATTAATGAAAAAAATTAATAAATGGTCACCTGAAATGCTAGAATAAGAGGGATGAAGAGCTTCCCTCTACTATCAAGATTTGGACTGTCAACCACTTTCAATTAATCTAAGATATATTTTCCACCACTGATAATTATGTATATGATTGTCTGAACCAAGTTTGGTATCCATGGAATGCCATTTGGAAGAACCTGTAGTAAATGACTATTATAAGAGTACATGTGACAACATGTTTTACATAAAGAAAAGTAGAAGAAAAAAATGTTTTGCTCGATGCATTATATATATATATATATGAAAATGAATTGTAAATATCGTACAGTAAGCGAGTACTAGCATAGTGGCCATAAGCAAAGCAGTTTTCAGCATCCTCTTTCTCGCTAATGAGCTGCTCACTATTATTGAGCTGCTTGGGGTGGAGGAGCATACGGCTAGTACAAGTACTGATATCACTACTACTGTAAGCAATAATGTCCTGTAAAGTGATGCTTGGGCCAGTGCCTTTAAAGAATAGAATTTCTACAAGACCATCGCAGTAATACACATCTAAAAAAGAACCAAGAAAAGCACCTTAATTAGTAATAATGAGATTGTCTATTATTTCATTTTAACACAAAATCCCCAAGTATTTCATTTTAAAAATGCATGTACAGATCGCATGACAATTGGAAACGTTCGTTATAAGCAAAAAGCATATACACTAAACAAGTAGTACAGTGTTGTCAATAGTTAACAAATATCGCAAGGCTTGAGCTATGCGCTATAATGTTTTTTTTTACTGATTGAATTATCATGCATAACTGATATTTACTACTTTTATTGCAGATTTTGTGCCATATCCAAGACGTCCTAGGGTCCAAATGCAATGCTAGCAGATTTTGAGCAAAATTTTTGATAGGAAAGGAAAAAGATAACTGTGCAAATGGATTTACATCATGCTAAAATTGCATGACAAATTCATGCTAAAACTGCATGATTGCAGACAGGGAGCATGAATTTGTCATACACTCAGTCGGAGTTGCACAGTGGAAAACCTCCCTGTTTATTCTATGAATTTGTCTGCAAAATGGATTTTAAAAAAATGGGGAGCTTGCAGAAAGCCTCCCTTTTTATTCTATAACAGGAAACAATCATGTAATATGTAAACCAAAGGAATTCATGCTCCCTATTGGAGTAGCAGTACTGGCACCCATATTTACATCATGCTAAAACTGCATGACAAATTCGTGCTGCCTGTCTGCAATCATATAGTGGAGTTTTCCTAACGATTCCCTACCATACACATTTCAAAGTTATGACGTACCTGAAAGGTCCCATAGGCATACCAAACTTTGTGCAAGCTTTGTCTATTTTGTACACGTCTAAACCATGGTCAACAAATAAGAGTGCCGACTGAGTGTAAGGAAAGAACATTCCGTTAACTGCAAACCCAGTACAATTGCCAATAACAATTGAAGTTTTATGGATCTTCTTTCCAACGTCCAGCAAATCAACCACAATTTGTGGAGAAATCTTATAGGTACGGACTATTTCCAGAAGTGGCATGATATGAGCAGGACTAGAAAAAAGAAAAATGAGATGTTATTAAGTAGGGTAAAGTCAACAAGATGTATTGTTGTAATTAGTTTTAAATTTCTCAACTTCAAATAACAATTAAATAAAAAAAGTTTGGATATGATTTTATGTTCACAAAAGTATATATCATGAAAATGTCCCAAAAAAAAAATCACTTCAAAATTTGTGTTTACACCAAATATATTGTCGACACTAAGAAAATACGCACAGAACAAAATAAAAAGCATAAGCTTTCAGGCAACTCGGCCATGTGGAATGTCATCTCAGAAAGTGTTAATGTATAAAAAGATGTCTACCTGAAGAAATGAGCACTAACAATGTGATCCTGAGACCTAGTTTTTTCTCCAATTAAATTCAGGTCTATTGCTGAAGTGTTAGTGGCAAGAATGCAATGTGGTGAGAAGTATTTTTCCAGTTCAACAAATATTTCTTGCTTCAAAGTCACATTCTCTATAACCGCCTGGTTTTCTTGCTTCAAAGGCATCTGCTTCCTGCCAAAATCAGTAATACACGTTCAGGAAAGATAAAATACTGGTTTTATCTACTGAAACCAAAACGATGCAATCTCGACATACCCAACTGGTATCGAAAAATGTTTTAGTTCTGTAATTTAATCTGAAGTGCAGATATATACTCCAATCAAACTGTTCATCAGTGTATTATTACATTAAACTCCCTCCTGCCCCTAAAACTTCCAATTAAGTTTTTAAAAGAGTTAAATTTGATAAATTATAACCATGGATCCACGGCTGTAAGCAATACTTGTTAGTAGATAATTGTAAGACAAACATAAACAACATAAATTTCTAGTATCTAAGCAAAAGCATCTCACTGAGGTTGTGATAGCATTAGATGCCTATTAGTCCAGTCGAAAATTGCAATAAATTTAACTTACTGTAGAATCTTAAGAAATGGAAAATATTTCCTATAAGGTATTGTTGTAATTCACAACAAAAATGATAAATTCTAAAAACTAGTAACGACGACAAGACAAATCATATCATATGTTTATATGTGTGAACCAGTAGCACACGGCAATATAAGTAACAAGCAAAAGGCAATTCTGCAAATAACACATGAATACCAATACTAATATCTAACCTGAGACTATGCCTGCTTCTATAACATCCATACAAACTAATGGATGTTGCAGATTGGCAGCCTGTTTCCTTGCCTGGGTTCTTGCAAAATTTAAAATTTCCCATGCTTCTCTGAGAGGCTCTATTTTATCTGTTCTATAAAGGTTTCTGATCCATGGTTTTCTACATTCAACTATGTCCAAAGCCTACTTCCGAGCAGTAATAACTAGCTTGTTAGGTGATACTATGTCATCAACAAGACCCAAAGAATGAGCTTCATCTCCTTTGATTGGTTTGGACATCTACATTAACAGCTAAAGACATAAGAAACAAAAATTCATTAAAATCAAATGCCTGTAACAACAATTGCTCATTTTACGAGTATCGTTTCAAGAGCATTAGTAAGGCCGACAAGTCGTGGTAATCTTTGTATTCCTAAAGGGGAAAAAAATTAGTTAATTATAAAGGATTCGCAGTCCTTGAAAAATAACAAGTTGACATACACAAGATGACAAGCTATACAAAATAAATTGAGCTTAGATGCCTAGAAAGAATTGATAGATATATTTTTATTAAACATAAAGAAGGTAGATTGGTGTTAATATATGGGAAAGGATAAAAACTAAAAATAATACCATGCATGAGTTCGATTATTCTGTACCGAATTTAATATAGGATCAACTAAACCAATTCAGGCAC
Source organism: Allium sativum (assembly GCA_030737875.1). NCBI lineage: Eukaryota > Viridiplantae > Streptophyta > Magnoliopsida > Asparagales > Amaryllidaceae > Allium > Allium sativum. The sequence continues at coordinate 11,698,017 of CM060912.1, forward strand.
ACATCAAATAATAACGAAGTCCAATAGTGTTTGGATATCAATCTAATGTCAAACATAAATAGATCATAAGTATCTAATGGCAAACCCAAATATTACGCTTTCCATATAATAAATTCTAAAAGATCATTCATAAATCACAATTAATCAATACTAGAAAAGGTGTTTGCATTAATCAAATTTGGCAGTGGTACATGAGCCACTTTTTTGTTGTTTCTCACTGAAGAATTCTGTCAACTAACGGTAACATTAATGTTAACAAATCATACATGCTAACATAAAGTAAGCGTACCTCCAAAGCCAATAATGATTCCAAGTTGAAGCTGTGGCAAACCAAATTGTGCATTTGATGTTGATATATGACTATGGCATGCCTTATAATGTAGAAGATTAGAGTATAATGAAAAAATTGATAGCAAAAAAGTCCATGTACAATCAAACATACCATTGCAACCTCTCGCCCACCGCCAAGAGCTAGGCCATCGATCACTGCTACTGATGGCTTCTTTGCCCCTGATATGCAACAAAATTATCGCAGTAGGAAAGGTAGATAATATAGACTAAGGTTGAAAGACAATTAACAGGAAAGAGGGAAAAAGGAAGAAGAGAAATCTATAGAATCACAAATATCTACTTTCTAATGTATCGGTGATGATATCAATTGAAATGAACTCCACCTTTGGTTGTTCCACAAGTTTTGAGTAACAAGAAGATTCATTAACTAAAAGTCAGAATGGTTCGGATGTGAAGGTGTAAAAATAAAATATAGCTGTAACTTTTGCCCCCTTGAATACTACCAAACGCGTTGATATCAAAACCACTTGAAAATTTTCATTTATCGTCTGCCAAATCATACATTATTTTAGAACTATTGCTATAAATATAAGTTAACAAATAGTGAAAACATAACAGAAAAAATAGCTACCTATAAGAACTATGGCTTTTACATCATTTCTCCTCAACGCTTCTTCATACCTATCATGAGGCTTTGCAATACTGTCACGAAATGTAAAAAATGGACATTTTACCAAGAGTATATCTCTACCATTTATTGTTGAAGCTTTCTCAATTTCAACCGCTGCTCGAACTCTTTTAGTTGAACTGTCAATGAAATGTTTACTTCAGCTATTTTTAAGTTTGTTGCCGTCGTACTTAAGCTGATATTTAACTAGTACTTAAATGAAAGCCAAACACTCTTAATATTATAATACATTTTCAATATGTGGATCATGAAACATCTAAGTAATAAAGGCAACTCGCTTCATACACTCACACTCCATGCAAACACATGCACACATGTTCATACGTACAGAACGCACACACTCGAGACATGCAGACCAACATAGCGTGGATGCTACACTATATCTGTCACAGACAAACATGTATAACACACAATGCAATCAAAAATGAAGGGTTCAGATAAATAAGAGGAAGGACTCTTAGTCATGGCCCTTCAAACAATAGGTGTAGAACTAATATTTGAAGTACAACTGATTTCTTAGTTATATGGTTTAGACATAAATAAAATCAGAAAGAAGGTTTTAACGCTGGAATAAAAATGCAAAAGCGTACATAATGCATTGTTCTTGCAATATCTGGGCTGCAGATTTTACAGTGAATTCTTTCTTTGCTTAAGTACAGTCCCACTTTCCTCTGCTTTATGTTTTATTTTGACTATTGTATCTTCTTTGCAAACTTCAGTTCTTATTTCGAAGTCGAGAGCATGGGAAACAACTTCACAGTTTGTGACAATTAAGGCCCTAAAAATTGCATAACTAATCATATACAACACAGTCTGCAAACCAAATGGACTTGAAACTTATATGAGATAAGATAAATTACTTGTTAGGTTGGTTAGGCACATAATTGCAAGTATTATCAAGCATACGTATGGGTCCCAAAATTTGCAAGTTTCCTGATTGAACTTCAGGAGCGAAATGAGATGGAAGCATTGCCTTGAGCTTTTTCTTTCCATCTCTAGCCATAAATCTGCAAATTAATACAACCACTATGTTATATATCTCAGCATTGAGATTAGTCAATGAATATCATTAGAATGACATTAACATGTCAAATATAAAGTGATAAAAGACCTTACATGGTGAAATGTCTAACTAAATATATAAAACCTTAGGAAATACAATTATGACAGACAATCTCAATTTTTCATGATTTTTAGTTTCTTGTTAGTCACATCACTTTGTGTATTCACAATGGCGCAAGAGATTATATGATGACAAGGATTAAGACAAGCATATTGTATTATAAATACAAAACCATCTAAAAGCAGACAAGCATATTGTATTCACAATGGCGCAAGAGATTGTATGATGACAAAGATTATTTGATGTTGATATAAGAATTGTCAACACAACTGAAATACAAAAACATCTAAAAGAAGTCAAAAGCGATGGAAAAAACAAAAAAACTTCTAAACAAAGCCTAAAATTTCACAATAGCTACCACCTTCTCCATTCAAAAGCAATAGAAAACGACTTCCACTGCTCTACCATCCTCTACATCCAGAACACATCAGCTCTTCCCAGCAGCATCCACTTCTTCTACGAACCTTCTGCAGACCCGACAACTTGCCACCGTGAAAGATCATAGCCAAAACCAACACACAGTTCAACATACATACCTCCAGCCTCCACATACAACTTGATGTCAAACCCACAAGTCTCTATTGTAAGCACCTTCACCAAACTCTAACCTACTCTCCCCTACTCACGTCACTGCCAGGCTGCCCCTCCACATACAAACCCAAACCACCACGTTCAATCACTTCATCCTCTTCTCAGAATTTGAATCGCTCCATCCCTCCCCCCCCCCCCCCAACAAGCAACAATAGACAGCACTTCACCACTTTAGCCGATACCACTTCCAGTCCTCCACAATTACCTTCAACCATTTGCAACACTGCTGCCAACCACCTCTCTTATCATCCATTACTAACCCACTGCCACTGCCCTTATCCAAGACCGCTCCGCTCAACCTACCACAATGCTAAGAACAAAACTTCCCTTCTAAAATCACAATCCACTAATACCTCTGCCAACTACCCATAGCACTTATGCCCTACTACCATTCAATCAATCACCCAAATTGAGATCAAACCCATCTTCATCACCATCACCTTTGATTTCAATCAAAGACTAAACCAAAATCGCAATCTATCAACCCACCATGACCCCGATTCTGAACAACACTTCCCACATCTCAACCACAAACCAGAGCTCACCATCTCCTTCTTCTTCTTGATAGAACCTCAAATCAACCTCCTAATCATCGATCTTCACACGATGCCTGCACCCAGCCTCATCCATGCCCCAATCTCCATACTCGATTTTGTTTTGCAACTCATATATTATTGAAAAGAGAAATAGATGCAGTAAATAGATGATGCAGAGGTTTATGTGGTTTAGATTTTTAGATTCTTACATCCACGTTGTAACCAAGAATTCATTCATTAGTTTCTTTGAAACATGTAAGTTTGTTGCTGACAATCTCAAATTTTCTGTCTTTTTACTTGTATCTTATTGCACAAAATATTAATTAAAAATACTTCGTATCAATAACCATCATATTTGTATCACTTGGCACACAAGGAAAAAAGGCACACAAACTCAAAACATAACGCATGTTAGCTTCTCCAAGACAGCAAATGACTTCAGACACTAAAGTGAAACTACACACAAACAAAAGGCTCAAAGACACACAGGTTAGCAACAAAACCCCTTTCTGGCATAAGAATATATATAAATACATTTAATTGAGCTAAAAATATAAAATAGTATGTCTAAGGAGTCTTTGTATTATAAAAAGTCATCCAATTGTTAATTGCACAAACAAAAGTAATAATTCACTAAAAATATATCAGTAGCTACATAAATAAATAAATAATTTATCTTTTGCATAAATTATGTATTCATACCTCTCAGCAAGTTCAAACCCATGCTAGGTTTGGGGATCGGGGTGGACTGCGTGAGAGACAACTTATGGCATCGATCGACCTTTGAGAATTTGCTAAAAAATACTAGTAGCTACATAAATAAATAATTTATCAATATTTTAGGAAAATTATATACTCATACCTCTCAGCAAGTCTAAACCGGAGATGTTAGGTTTAGAGATCGGGATCGACTATGTGAAAGAAAACCTGTGGCATCGACCGAACTTTAGATTGGCTGTTAGGGTTACACTATCGACATTTTTAGAGATGATGATGGTGGTGTTAACGTTCCTGGAGGCGATGAATTAAAAAGATTAAAGTGGGGTGAACACGAATTTCTAGAGGAAGCGAGAAATGAATACGTGTTTTTTAATTTTCCGCACAAATTTTATTTCACTCTCGCCTTTCTCATGAATAGCGTTGACTCAGCAAATAAAATAGCGGCTGAAATCCTATCTTGTATACGTACGAAAGATGAAAGGCGGGAACGCTATACCTGAATGCTATCTAACGTACAATTTGTTGTAGTGATATTTAATTTAAATATTAGAATCTAATTAATACAATTCCAATATCATTTCTGAAATAATTTATAAATACGACATAGTCGAATTCAAAAATAAATCCTATGGAATCATTCAATTTCATTTTCCATTTCAAATATCTGAATAAATTTTATTGTTTACTACTTAAAACGATTTTGAATTCATATTTGAATTTAAATATTCATATTATCCAATGATAATTTATTTCCCTTCATTTATAAACACCGTTTATAAATTCACTTAAATTTCCCATACTATTTAATTTATAAACATCGTTTATAAATTCACCACTTCAATTTTCTATATTATTAAATTTATAATCATCGTTTATAAATTCCATTACTTGTTTTTATTGTTCAAAACAAGTAAATATTTCTTAGCCCATTCAAAATTCAAATTCTATTTTTGAAAAATAGATTTCCCATTTTAAATCTCGAAATGTCCTTTTCACGATAATTTTATAAATCTACATTAAGGCCCAGTGATATTCAACAAATCAAAAACACCCAATTATTAATCACAGGTTTTCAAACACATCATATATGACAATATATATGAAAACAAACAAACAATAATATTTTTGAGGAATCCAGTTGGATCCCTCCAGTCTGTTTTCCTACACCCACAGACGTTAGCCAACATAAATAATACCCATCCTGCTTCGAGGCAGGATATCGCGGTATAGAAGGTCATCCGCTATCATAGCTTGGGGTGCATTGGGTCATCCGCTAATGATACTGCGGGCATCCGCTAATGGTACTGCGGGAAATATCCAACCACTAATATGTATATATATATATATATATATATATATGTGTGTGTGTGTGTGTGTGTGTGTGTGTGTGTAATAGCCACAAACACCGAGCCAAAATAACTAATATAAATAATAATCACAACTGATAACAATTAATAGATGCATCCAAGCAGCCAACAATTTATTTCTAATGATAAAATAAATTTCTGATTGAGATTTACTCACCGTGATTTCATTTGCTGATCGACTTATTCTGAATATAAAATCCAAAGCAACTCCAAAACCAACTCTAGTTCGTACCTCTCGCAGTTACGAAATCCACTCAACGTCGTTCGTGATTTTTCTTTGACACTACATTTTATATTGTATTGTAAATTAAATGATTATACAATAATTTATGAGTTTGAATATAAATTAAACTTATTAAATTTTAAATAAGAAAATCATTATAAACTAATTTTGATTAAATAACCTTAATACTCCATTCACAATTCCACCATTCCTAGTCCTGTTAATAATTTCTACCTCCTTGCTTCGAAATTGCCAATTTTATGAACAAACTATCGCACTTTATTCCTCCTAACCTCCTCCGCTAACCATCAATCTTGGATGATTGCTCATCTCACCTTCCCAAACTCCGTTGGAGTCACCCCCTGTATTTCCAGTAAATTGCCGAGCTCCTTTTCATCATCATAACCCTGCAGCCTCTAGTGCAACTCGCACCAGAATCCCATAAAGAACGCGACTCCATTTCCAGTGCTTCACGCGATATCAACCAATAGCTAGAACTACTAAAACATCATTGCGCACCTCACTATGAACTTAGCGTGTAGTTCGCACGGCCTCGATCCCAAAATCGAGTTTAAGAATGTCGCTGTAACCATAAGGGATGGAAGCCCTAGCTTGCGATTTGAAGTCTTCGAACCTGCTATAAAAATCATCATGCCGCGCATCTGACAAAGGCTACAGGAGGCTCGTGGATTCACTTCGAATTACGATTGGATTCTCCCCTTTTACATTTACGATGGAAATGGAATTTCGCAATTTAGGGAAAAAGTAAAAGCAATCGAATTTGAAGTCTACGGTTTGGATGATGAAGGGATGCGCCTTCTTATTTGATTGACTGGAGGTAAATAAAAGGAGAAAAGAACGGAGGGGTATCGGTTTTGGTATGTTGAGGATTTAAGGGGAACAAAATTTATTTTATTTTATGTATTTGGTTTGGAAATTGGCGATTACGATTTTAGTTTTCTAATAGATGAGATGAAGGGTGTTTGCGTGTGATTTTATAGATAAAGAACGCTTAAGCATTAAGGAATGGTCTGTGCTAGTACATTATAGGAGATAGGTTAGGGTCGTGTAAGGTACATCATATTTAATTCGATTTGACTCCGTTCTTATCAGTTTAAATTTTGTAATAATATATTTCGGGGTTCTGAACTCCAATTGAAACACAATAACCAGCATTTCTAGCGTTATACCACTATTCTGGACACGCTGGGACATGTTTTGAATCCCAATTCGATCATATGAAGATGATATAAATTTAGATCGTTATAAATTAAATTCAAAACAAAAAATTCCTCGATAATAAATTATTATTATTATTGATTTATATTTTAATAGAACTTGTATTAATCATCTAAATTATTTCGATTCAGTTTTAAATTTGAATTGAATTATTTTAGATTCTCGTATTACGATATTCAAAATAAATCGTATTTCGATTATTAATTCGATAACTCAATATAAATATCGATTTATATTATCAACTCAATATATAAAACCATATTAAATATTTAAAATAAATCGACCAAAAATCCAGGTCGCTACATTTTTCCCCCTTAAAAGAATTTTGTCCTCGAAATTACTAAGGTAGGAAAATTGGTACAAACCCATTTACTATTCAAAACTCATTTATGTTGGAACTCAACATTTCACATTTCTATAAATTTACTTCCACCCAAAACTTTTGGTTTTCATTTGTATTTTACAACATATATGCTTACACTCATTTAATCTGAATGATTTACATCCAATTCATATTCCATTCATATGAATTTAAGTTTACCCAAATTGATTCAAATCAATTTATCCACTTCGATCCATTTAACTTGCTTAAGTTAAATTTAAATTACAGAATTCAAATCCTCGGGTTTTTATTTCAAATTCTTCAGAAATCCAATAAATACATACATATATTTATAGTCCACCACAAATTCAAAACATTTGAATTTTCAAACCAACTTGTTTTCTTTAAAACAATTTTCACCAAAAACTTTCCTAAGGTAGCAATCCATCACTTAGAACTTGAAAATGAACACTAATGATGCTGCAGTCGTCATCAGAATTATTTTCCATCCACTGAAGTGAGTTCATTGCTTTATCACTTTCAAAAATCCATTTAGAAATGGTTTTTATGCAAAAGTCCATCCAAAACTAAGTCATATTATTTTAATATACTTCGAAAAATATTTTCCCAAATACCCAGGATTTAAATTCCAAATTCTGGTTTGAATTCAATTCCAGTTTATTTCATTTGTATATTTCATTCACATACAATTTCTGTTTGGACAAATATAACCATTTCAATTTTCTTTAATCTTGTTTGATTATAATAATATCAGTCAACACATCCATATAATAAAATAATTTCAGGAAATTATTGCTTCTATATAAAAATATAGTTTTGGGTAAAATTATTTCATTTACCCACTTTAAAGCAATATTATGTTGAATGCTTTGTTCAAGTGTTTAGAAATTCCTAATGATGTCGTGGTGTCCCACAAATCAACCAGAATTTATAAACCACTCAATAGACTAGCCAACATAATATAAAATAATTTTTATATCAATTAACAAATACGATCTCTCATATATATATACAATCAACTCATATTAGGGCACTACTGACCCTATCTCTAACGAGTGAACCCACCAAAGCCTAAGTGTTCACTCAACCAAAGCTCTGATACCACTGTAACGAACCATTAATTTCCCGATCCTGATTATTGATACAAATACCATATCGACTAATCAAACACCAGAAATTACCGGATTATCAATAGAAAGAAGTTAGAGGATGAGAAATAGAAAGAAAGAAATATTAGAATAGAAGAAGAAAAGACAGAAATAACAACACATAATCTCACATCGCATCGGAATAAAATATAATATACAACAGCTTTTGAAATACAAATTTGACTGTATATACATAATAATATCAGAGTACAACATTTGTTCATCACATATACAACACAATGGAATAAACTTTATATGTATCTAATAGTGAAGCCTCCTGCTCCAATCTCCTCCAAGGATATCTGAAAATACCTGAACTACTTGACTGCCCGTACAAATTTGGGCACACAAGAGTTAAGGATAAAACAAAAACTTTGGGTCAGTCATGGGACTGTTGTGAGTAGACTCCAACCACTTGATTTAACTTTTTAAAATCCTTTTAAAAGAAAGGATAATCGTAATAATGCATGGGATAAGATCATAAATAGAGGAGATGTTAAGCCTATCTATAACTTCATCTGGCATTCTAAAAATAGTAAACGAATGGATTTCATTACTTATCTAGCGGCAATGGATAAACATAGCACTAAATCCAAATTACATCGGTTCGAGATTCTATCAAACACATTATGCTCACTTTGTAAATTGCATTAAGAATCTGTTCAGCATTTATTCTTCACGTGTGATTATTCAGTTTTTATTTAGGGCTCTTTGGAGTTAAAACTAAATATACAACTAGGCGCTCTACCCAGTTGTGAAGATGAGGCTAACCTACTACTATATACTTTTAGGCAGAAGGATCAAATTTGTAACACTGGTTTTGTTGCTTTTACTACTTCTACTTATTTCACTTGGCATGAAAGGAATGCTCATATTTTTTTCAAATCGTTCGACTAATTGTTACACAAAGCTTACGCAGATCGAAAGAGAGATTCAATACCTGGTTCGTGGAAATGGAAGCAATACTATCAGATCGACCTCTAACAGCATGTTGCTTCAGAGTTGGGGGATTGAGCTTAATGATACAGGCTAGCGCGATTAAATGAAGGAAATGATTTGAACTGCGTGGAAGTGGGCCTATTTGGCGTTTCTTTCTTTTATATTGGTTTGTTTATTCCATTTTTCTTTATTTATTCGGAGGTGATTATTTGTAATATTGTATATTGATGTACAGTTAATATGTGGAAATTATGCGTACTCTTTTCCCTTGTAAAGTACCCAGTAAGGGAGTTACAATGTTTTGACGAGGCATATAAGAAAAGCATATGATTAGTCTTTAATAAAGTGTACCAATTTTCAAAAAATAATAATACGTCATGGTTGTAAATCGAACCATTCCGTTGAAATGTGCTCTCAAAAGGATGGAATGTAGCTGAAGTGGACTTATGGAGTATCATCAGAAAAGTTATTTGAGGTTATCTTAATTCTAAGGGAACGCCATCCGGCTGCAAATTAAGCTTCCGAAGTTAAAGAAAAATCACCTCTGACATGGAAATAGATGAAAAGTAATTGGAAATCAGTAGTATTGAGTTGAGTTATTTGCATGGATAGGGTGTGGAGGATCTTTATTTAAACCATGTAAACCGATGCTCTGCAGCCTTCATAGAGCATATACCTTATTAGTAAGTGATTCTTGATGCAATGATAAGTTATATTCATTTTATATAATAAACACACCCACATAATAAAAAAGGTGAAATTTATCAATTTATTCATGTATAAAGGTATAACAGGACATGCCTAACTTTAACAATTACAGTTACCTATTTCTTTACATTTCTTCAAAATAATAACTCAGCCTAATTTTTTTGTCAATATATTCAATTAATCTACCCATAGTAAATAAAAAATAAGGTGGACCTTACCTTTTGCATCTAATCGCTAAATATAAAAATAAAAAATCTCACTAAGACAAGTGCAAGCAATTTTGAATCAGAGCTTTTGCCTAAAGGCAACCTCTGAAATCCTTATCATCCTCGGTTTCCATGAATTGGGGGATAATCTCTTCTCAACAAAATCTCATCATCTAAGAGATTACCTCTCTCCGATCAAGTGCAAGCAATTTTGAATGTTGTTCGAGAAGTTTGTTCTTATCTCTTTGTTGTTTTGTCCTAGAACTGATTCCCTGATCAACTCTGGTTGCATCAGCAATGATCATCAAAGAAAAATATTATCACTTGATCATCTCAACCGTCTATAACGACCAATAGTAACCCTGCAGCTACGGAAAGATCATCATTAGAAACTTTGAACATGTCAGCATCGTTTGAAAATCATCAACCTCCGACAATTGAATCAAGATACATCGTTTATCCAAAAACTCAAATCCTCTTAATTCAGATAGATGAAGCAAATTTTCTGCTATGGAAATTTCAAGTAACAACAGCATTGACTAGCTATAGACAAGAAGATTTCATAAACGACACTCTATCTATTCCTACGAAATTTGTCAATGATAAAGATGGAAACCTGATCACAAACAAGGAATATACTACATACAAAAGATAGGACAGTCTCCTATGCTCATGGTTGTTCTCATCTATCAACCCATCACTTTTACCTCAACTTATTGGCCATAAAAGTACTCAAGAAGTATAGGACTGCATCTAAGAGATTTTCGATATGAAATCTCAAGCAAGAATAATGCATTATAAATAACAACTACACAACATGAAGAATGATGCAATATCAATGCATGAATACCTTACCAAAATCAAATCAGCATGCGACTTACTTGAAGTAGCAGGCCACAAAGTTGTTGAATCAGATCAAGTTATCACCATATTAAGTGGTCTGGATGACGAATATGAATCCCTATTAACTAAGCTTTCATCTCAACCAATTGCACCATATCTTCAACACATCCACTCTACCTTAATTGTTCATGAAGGTAGAATAGATTCCATAAAGGCAATGCGTTGTGAACTCAGTATCAATTATGTTGCCACAAACACAACAAAAATCAGGAAAGGACTTTGAACAACATATAGCATCAATACAGACAAAGAGGTATCCAAAATAGCAGAGGAAGAGGGAGAGGAAGGTCTAGTAACAATAATAGCATCAGATGCCAAATTTGTGAAAAAATTGGACATAGAGCTAATAAGTGCTACTTTAGGTTTGACCAGAACTTCTTACCTAATCAGCAAAACAATAATCAAAGACCAACTGCAAACCTGACCCACTCAAGTTCAAGATCCAGAAACTATGGGGAGAACTCCAAGAATAATGATGATGACTTACCAAGGATTGATGACATATAAAGAGAAGACTGGTTCCCAGACTCTAGAGCAACCAATCAGATCCCCATCAACTTGAGCAATCTAAACCTTCGTAATCGGCAATACAGAGGTACACAATCTATTTTTATGGGTACTGGCACAACACAAAAATTACACACACTGGTATATGCATGCTTAAAGGCAGTAAAGAACTATATCTAAATAACTTATTTAGAGTGCCAGAAATCAAGAAAAATTTACTAAGCATATCACAATTTTCTAAAGATAACCATGTTTACTTTGAATTCTTCCCAGATCACTATCTGGTTAGAGACATGCTAAGTAAAAATATTTTATTATAGGGTAAAGAGCAAAATGGACTTTGCATACTCAACTTTCTGAAGGGAAATAAAGAAACTAAATGAAGACTGTAGTGCAATTACTCTAATTCTGAATGTAGTATTCTTGATTTATGGCACTGTAAGCTAGGATATCCAAATATAAATATTGTTAAATAAGTAATAAAGAATAATAATATCAAGTTTTCTGATAATTGCAACCCTTGTATCTATACTGTTGCCAACTGCGGAAAAATTACAAACTACCATATCAAGATTCTGCAACCAAATACTCCAAACCACTTGACATGGTAACCGTTGACCTATGGTGGCCTACCCCAATTAACTCAGATTATGGCTACAAATACTATATTTCTATTTTTGATGCATATTCTGAATTTACCTGGATTTAGTTTCTTAATTCAAAAGCAGAAATAGTTAATGATATAACTTAGTTTACAGGTCAAGCATAGAAAAAAAGAGGTAAACAAGTTAAAATAGTTCAAACAGATAAAGGAACCGAGTTCAAACCCCTAAAATTCTTATTCATAAAGAAAGGTATAACTCACTGAACCACTTATGCATACACATCAGAACAAAATGGATTAGTTGAGCGAAAGCACAGGGACATAGTGGAGATCAAACTCACACTTCTGGCCCAAGCTTCATTACCCCTGAAATTTTGGCCTGACGCCTTTAGTACAAGTGTGTTCCTTATTAATAGATTCCCCACTAAATTTTTGCAAAATTCAACACCATTAAAAAGTTATCCAAGTTAAAGTCTGATTATCAATTTATGAAAAGCTTTAGATGCTTATTCTTCCCGAATCTATGACCATACAATACCAATAAGTTAAGCTTCAGATCTGAGCCATTCACCTTCCTTGGTTATGCTCAAGATAAAAAAGGATATAAGTGTCTTATTGGAAAGGGTAAAATTATCATCTCAAGGCATGTTTCCTTCAATGAACATATCTTCCCTCTTGCCAATGTTGAAGTCACAACCACACAAAAGGTTCATAATATGAGAATATCAATTTGTCCAATTCTAGTATACAAGTACAATCAACCAGAAGAACATATATCACGATATCAAGTTGATTCATCATCTCAATGCATTTTATCCAGTAGTGAGCCAGGTCATAGTGACAATGCACCAACAACTCTCAGTGCCCACTACTGAATCAGGTCAAGGTGAAACTTACAACATAAATGATAACTCTGTTCATCAGCAAAGGACATCTCCTATCATTGAAAGAAATGATAACACTTCAAAAAGCAACTCAGGTAATAATTAAGGAAGAAAGAGTTAATATCATCACTGGGTATCACATGACTACTAGAGCTAAAAGTGGAATATTCAAACTAAAAGTATTTAATACATCCACAAGAGAAGAGGAACCCACAACATATGCCGAAGCTATAACATAAACACTGGAAAACTTCCATAAATGGAGAATATGCAGCAGTAATGAAAAATAATACTTGGAATCTAGTAGATAAACCATAAAACAAAAATATAGTGGAAGTAAATGGACCTTCAAAGTAAAGAGAGAGCCAGATGGATCCATACAAAAATACAAGGCAAGACTTGTAGTGAAGGGGTATACGTAGCAATGTGGATTTGATTTCAGTGAATCTCCAGTTATGAAGCCTACAACTATTAGAGTTATACCAGCTATTTCTCTACACCACAAGTTGGAAATCAAGCAACTTGATGTCAACAATGCATTTCTAAATGGAGAAATTAATGGAGATGTATACATGTATTAACCAGAAGGTTATACTCATGGCAATAACAGAATAGTATGTAAGCAAAATAAAACCTTATGTGGGTTAAAATAAAGCACCCAGAGTATGGTATGAAAAGATAAAATACATTTTGATAGCTCTTGGGTATACCAACACAAAGTCAGACAATTCTCTTTATATAAAGAGACAAGGAAGCTACTCTGCATATATTCTTGTATACGTGGATGATTTAATATTAACTGGCAACAATAACAATGAGATAAGGGAAATAACTAAATACCTTGGCGGTACATTCTCAATAAAGGATTTAGGAGAACTCAACTATTTTCTTGGAATATAGGTTCTCAAAAACCTCAACAATAGTCTAACAAATGGTTGAGTCCTAGGTCCAAGTTGTACTAAAGCTCATCAACTAATTGACCGTCCTAGTATAGCATCAAACGGTCAACTACCAAATGGGCTTTGGACAAAGGTTGAACCTTGGCCTTATTAGGACGAATTAAAATATTAATCGTCCCACATCATCTTTTAAGATTTAACGCGATTCAAAAATAATTATCCTCATCACAGCGGTATTTAAAGACCGCAGTCAAAATCCCGAACTAACTCCAAGGATTTATAGTCTCAACAATGATACTGCTACTACACAACGAACGAACGAATTCCAAATCAATTCAGCTAGAAATTCGTAATAGATTTTAAAGAGGATTTTCCCCTTACTAGCTGACATAAACTAAACGATTCAAAGTCAAATACCCCAAAAATCCGAATGAAACATCTTCTTAGTCGTTTCGAAGAAAAATTTAAAACTTATCAAAAATGGAATTTATTATAAACTAATGGTTTCATATTTATAAACCAAATTTATTATTACTATTATTTATATTCCGGTTTATATTTCAAACTGGAAAAACCTTTTCATGTTCAAAGATGTTAGAGCATTAGAATCTTAAGGATTAATTGTGGTAATTTCGATAAATTATCCAATATATGTAGAAAGAGAGACACCGAAATTCACAAGGAATATATATTTATTGTTTTTTAAGTTTAGTGGCGTGTTCTTTGTCATTTCTAATTCCATCTTTCTTACCAATCAGACTATATCTATTAAAATTACAAAATAGCCCTATAATTTTGAAACACGAATATATTAAGAATTTAAAACCATATCTTCACAAATCATTTTCCAAAACCGTATTTCAAAACCATTGAAATCCATTTTTATTTTTCAAATAGTTCTAAGAAAAAATTTCCTCGAACACCAGAACAAGAACTCAGTAGAATATTTCAACAAAGGTAGATTGGGAATTTTAACGAAGTAGCAAATGGGTATACCTTGTAATTATTTTTCCGAAATGGATACGACATATTAATGTAGGCTCTTTCCCCGTTTCGGATCGAGTAATGGTCTTAACTGGAACTACCAACGAAACCAGACCAGGAATTATGAATATCACGGTTATAGCTAGATTTTTACATTAAAATATATATTCCAGTTTACAACTCGAATCAACGGAATCCACCATATGTCGTCCTCATGCTTTTCACGACAAGGTTACCAATGTACAATGGGGTAAGACATAATCGGCTAGAAACCCGAATTCAATATATTTCAACTCTTAGTCGCTAAAAGTCCATTTTATATAATTAGGCCCACGACTAATTTCATTGTCGAAATAAATTAAATTCGAGTAAGAAAGATAAAAAAACAGAAAAGAAAATCGCGAATTACGTTCTCCTATGATTCCTAATTTAACTAATTCATTTGATCGTTTAACCTATGCTCTGATACCAAATGTAACACCCCACACTTTTCTGCTTCCAAATTTCGACAAAAATCGAAACTTAAACACACCCAAGCATGAAGCTTGTATATCTGGTACCTAAAATAAAGGAGCATGAGCATAATAAGAGTACGAGAAGATAACTCACAACGAAAATAAAATAGGATAAAAAGTATTAACTCAAGTAACTACCTTTTTCAAAGTAAATCACTTTGCAAGTACCGAGCATGAGAGCAAATGAGAACCGAAAGCCAAAATTAAACACTTGTGAGAACACGACCTTCTCTAGGAAACCTGGGAGGTTGTAATGCGGAGGCGGGGTCAGAACAACAAGTTCTGGTGACTAAGAAATTTCAAACACAGGTTATAATACACATATGTATCCCGTTTGGTTCAACCCAAGATGTATTCCTAACCAGGTTAGTGATTCTAGCCCAGCCTAGTAAATGTTTACGGATGACTTTACTACCCTTCCCAAAGTAGTATTCCAGAAGTATTATACTGAGATAGGACGTTTTACTAATATTTGTGAAGCCTTTATACCAGAGCATGTCCGGTTATTAAACCCAGAAGTGAACTCCAAATTACGTAGTTATATATATACTTTTTGTTTGCTTATCATTTATTATTTAACGCCTCACTATTAATGATAGATAGGGTGGATTCTCCTAATCGCTTAAGACCATGGCGGACCTATTGGCCATCCAATACCTCTCAATGATTTATTCACACTATTATAAACTAGAGGGCACTAGCTACAGGCCCTACTAGTTATGGAATCCGTTATCCATGCATATACCCTTACCCCGTGTAAGGTGAGAGATGGTATTTTATCGCTCACTATACCATCTAGCTGACCTTATTGAATAACCTCGTTAGTTGCTTATTACTTTCGTAGGATAGGTAGCCATATTTGACATTTTTAAGTTTCCACGTTTGGGAAGGCAATACGACACATGCCGTTTAATACCATATACTAAAAGAACTATTCCCAGGTGGACTACTCAACCCTAGCCACTTAAGACTCAAGGAAGAGGACTACACGCAAAGATTATTAGATTTGTACCCCATTTGTCTTTAATACCTTTCCCTATATGGGATAAAGTAGGCTGCGTTATTCCATTCCCGTTTTGTCCCTCTCCATGGAAATACTATACACATATGATTTATTATCGTCACGGATTCGTATGATTAATAATATTTTACATTATTAACCTACTAAGTCCAACTCTAATTAATTATAAGTTCTATATTGATATAAATAAGGAAGGTTATATTCTCTTTACCCTAGAATATTTACTTGATTGCCTCCTTAATTGGACTTAGTATTTAAACAACAATCAATATCCATTAATCCCTTTTTGACATCCATTTTCTTCTCATTTCTTTGTTTATTTCCCTTTATGACCATAACGTCATATTTTCCTAAGGAAACCATTTATCTTTAATTTCCGTTGATTACAATTAATGTCATTTATGAGCCTAACAACCATAATTTTCCTAAGACATTAATTACATTGGAATATCCCTATTTTATCAGTCCCAGATATATTTAATCGTCGTACCCCAACAGGCATTTCTAATTTTATTTATTAATTTATTTGTTGCCTGTTATAAATGTGTGTATATGCACCGGACCCCTCACATTAATTTGATACTTGTGGATGTTGGATTTGTCGGTCGGTTTCGGGCAGGCTTCGACCACAAGTTGAACTTATGTTTTAGTACATTTATATTAACGGTTTAGACCCCTCACATTAAACTGGCTACCTGTGGTTGCTGGATTTGTCAGTTGGTTCCGGACAGGCTTATACCACAAGTGAGCTTAACCTCACGTCTAAATGTGATTATGGTTCAAATTTCCTAATTGGTGTGTACAACATTTATCCTAAATAACATTTAGAAATTGTAATCATTATCATATCATATTTACTTTCCCCATTCAATAATTGGTTACAATTGTTATTTATTGATTTGCGGTCTCATTTATAGCAATTAATTATATTGATTGCCATGAATGGTCACCACAAAATATATTCATTTGATATGGAATACAATTTACATATATGATTCCATAAATGAATACTATTCAAACATTCAAACACTCAATACCATGTATATTTTACCGTTTTACACTTATTTGGATGGATAATATGTATATAATTATATTTTATGTTTTTGTACAGTCAACGTAGTTATCTTTTATTATTATTATTATTAGTTTTTATTTTAATGATTTGGTTTAATCAATAATCAAACATTACTTTTGCATTCAATCTTGCCAAAAGGTTTCCAATCTTCCAAAAAGACCGTTAGCGGTAACTATTGTAACTTATGCGAAATTTGTGGAATAGACATAATTCAAATTCACAAGAAATATATATATGTTTACATATATTTTTGGAACAGTCGATGCAAACTATGTACAAATATTTATTTTTATATTTATACGTACATTTGCACCACTTTTCCTTTTTAGATCTTTTTGTCATATCTCTTGTGAATTCAAAATGACATCTTTTTTTCAAAAAGAAGAAAATGACATATTTACAACAATTAAGCCAAAACCCAACAATATTGAATACAAATAGGTATAATTACAATCACATAATTTAACAATCATATCTTTCCTAATTCACAGGATCTACCAATTTCATCTTTTACCCAAATTCACATATTACATTATACAACACTGAACCAAAGATCTGGAATTTAACTACATCTAATTTGTTTAATGGGACTTATTTCCAGATCTACAGTGTCATGTAATGTCCACTATACATTCTATAAAATAATTGAAATATATTTCATGACATAACTGTAGGAATAGGTGTAAACAAGTTTAAGAAATCATACAATTTATTTTATGCATAGCCACAGTGTACAATTCACAAGTTTTACACTTTTTTAACTACATCTGATGGGTATCAATCTAATTACAACAATCTATCTATCAGATCTGATAGCATATGCATAAAATTTGAATCTATTACAAATGAGATAAATACATTATTATAAATGTATATGTAAATTTCCCACTCACCTTGTAGCCTCCAATTTATATTGTTTGAACCTTTTTGGCTTACAAATTCAAAAATTCTTATAAATCCACAATTTATTTAGAAAAGGAAAATTCTAGATCTGTAGAAATGTTAGAAAAAGGGAAAAGAGGCGAGAATCTATTGTTGAGCAATTATTTGCATTCCTTTCCATTAAATCTATAAATCCTCTTTATTCTATATACATTTGATTTGATTTGTTTGTATGTATATATTTTTAATCGAAGAAATTAGGCTTGGATAAGGAGGATAATGGCAAATCTATGATGCCTCTATAGATTGGAATGGAAAATAATGAGGCCTTGCCCCTTTATTTATAGGGGTGTATTGGCCTTGGACCGTCAGATCTATTTTTATTAACATATGTCCATTCATATTATAATCTTATATGACAAAACCCTAATCGTCACTGCCTAGCTCGACCAAGCGGTCGCAGCTAGCGGTCGATCGTCGGTCGACCGCCCCAGTCGACTGGCAATGTTGACGGCAAAAAGTGTCGTAAACACCAAAGATTCATATTACTAGGAATAGTTAATTTGGTCAGAAGACTAAGAAAGAGAAAGCAGTAAATGACACAAGTATTTATAGTGGTTCGGTCGTGGATTAGGCCTACGTCCACTTTAGAAGGATGTTGAACTTTTATTAACCACTCAAGAATTACAAGGTAGAGCCATGCTCATTACATTCACTTTCATAATTGAAATATGCTAGGTATTTGGAAAAAAGAGTATTTAATTTTCCTTCTTCCTCAAATAGTAGATGTCATTAATGGAGTTCATGAAGCACTGGGGAGGTCTCAAGTGAAGAAAATCCAACCCCATTGAAGTGTGAGGCCATGGGCTTTTTATAGAAGTGGGAGTAGGTAGGAGTAGGTAGGATTAGTTGGAAAGGGGGACCATATGCACGAAATTCGAGCCCAGCACCCTCGCGCCTCGAAATTTCGAACCTGGGTACGGGTTCAAAATTTCGAGTCCTTTAGGTTCAAAATTTCGAACCCGGCGGGTTTGAAATTTTGAACCCAGACACGGGCAAGAAATCTCGCTCCGTTGGGCTCGAGATCTCGAACCCAGCCGTGGGCGCGAGATTTCGAGCCCGCTGGCTCAGGATCTCGAGCCCAGCTGTGGGTACAAGATTTCAGACTCGCTAGGTTCGAAATTTCAAACCCTGGCGTGGGTTCAAAATTTTGAACCCTGGCGTGGGTTCAAGAATTCGCACCCGGCTGGGTACGAATCCCGCGTCATGCCCGAGTGCAGTTCTTCCGAGGGGCTCGAGGGTCCGAGGACCAGGTGGTCGAGGCTTGAATTCCTTCGGGGTCCGAGGTCTTAGTTCGTGGATGTCTTTTGCATGTGGTGAGGCCACAGGCGATGTAATCCTTTCTTGATCCTGTTTCCTTCACTCCTGTGTGTTCCCTTTCGGCCCTAGCTTCACGAGGTACATTGAGTTGAGCGTGTCTGATGCTCTCTTGGGAAACGGACCAAAAAGCCGGTTAACATTTTCCCCCCAAAGTACGTCTTGTCTTTGACACGATGTGCTTTGCATAGGTTGAGGGGCTGGCGAAGCTGTTAAACTTTCCTGTAATTCAAGAGGTAAAATAAGTGTTAGCTGTAAGGCCCACTCCTCCTGGCGGTGCAGATGAGCCTTCATTGGAGGACATGCCATGCTAAAATCTTTGAGCATTTATAGTGCGTGGCCTCTGCGGATGCGCGGGAGTCGACATGCACATGTGCGGAGTATGTTCACGAGGCCGCGTGTCGCAGCGTTCCCCTTCTAGGCACGCCAATTTTTTTTTGGGGGTTGTAAATTCCCAAAGCCCAAGGGACCTCGGAATTTCGGGTCCCTGGTGGGCTCGAAATTTTGAGTCGGGGCCTCGGAATTTCGAGTCCCTAGTAGGCTCGAAATTTCAAGCCGGGGCCTCGGAATTTCAAGTCCCTGGGAGGCTTGAAATTTCGAACCCACAAGCTTCGAAATCTCAAACCCATAAGGTTCAAAATTTCGAACACGGGGGTTTGAAATTTTGAACCCAGCGGGCTTGAAATTTCGAACCCATCGGGCCTGAAATTTCGAGCCCGCAGTGGAATGCGAAGGGCCGTTTTTTCTTTTATGAATAGGGCCTCCCCCTCACTTTCTCCATTCTATTTTTTCTCCCTCTGGCCGCCACTGCTGAAAGCTTCGAACCTACGAATTCGAACCCCATGAATTTCTTACTCGAACTAGGTAGGGCCTCGAGTCGAGGAGTCAAGGAGAGGAGTAGGTCGAAGGGCCATGGCGGAGGCATCAAGACCTCGTGGGCTCAATTTTTCGAACCCAGCTGGGTTCGAACTTTCGAACCGAGTGGGTTCAAATTTCCGAACCTCAGACCGTTCGAATTTTCGAACCCATAGGTTCGGAGTCTCGAACCCTCGCGGGTTCGAATTTTCGAACCCGGGGGGTTCGAATCTTCGGACCTTTCTGGGTTCAGATTTCTGAACCAGTGGGTTCGAATTCCCGAGCCTTGCCTGGGTTCGAAATTTCGAACACAGAGGGGCTCGAATTTTCGAACCCAGTTGATTCAGAACTTCGAACCCTTCCGGGTTCGAAATTTCAAACCTAGAGCTCGAATCTTCGAGCCCGGGGACATGGCCATTGCCGGGTTTCCGATTTTTTGCATTGATTGGACTTTGACTTTTGAATCTTCATTTCTGGATTTGCATGCTTAGCGTCGATGCATATATAGTTAACCGCGCGAGCGGGGTTTTAGGACTGTACACATAGGGTAGAGCATACAACCGGACTGGGACTTGGACTATTATGAATTGTTCTGAACTTTCTTTATGTAGCTCATCCTTGTATAGCATTGCATGCACGTAATAGTTGTTACTGGCACGAGGGGTATAGGTCACTATACTGCCCGTTCTAATATTGATGTGTTAAAGTATAGCTAAAGATGCAAACTGGATCAAGCACCGAAAAGACTATGGAATCTGAGGCTTCCCAGCCCACCTTGCACACATCCGACCCTACCCCTAAAGGTGACTCGTCAGGCAGCGAGCTCGAGACCACCACCGAAGGATCGACTTCTTCTTATTCGACGAGCTTGCATGAAGCGTTTGAGCACGGGGAGTAACCTGAACGACAGAACTCCCCGGTCGTGACTGAAGAGGCCGAGAATGTAGATATCATGGGCGATGATGACCCCGTACCTCTGGTGGCTCCAGACATACTGCCAGATGCGGTAATTTTGGAGAATCCTATCGACTTAGTGCAGTCGAGCCTGGATGCTGCTGCGGTCAAAAAAATGGCTGCCTGGTTTAAGATTCCAATGGGCGATTGCCATGCCCCCGGGAAAGACGACAGAGCCCATATACCCCCCGAGGGTCTTATTGCCTGGAACCGACAAGCTTGTCTGTCTGGGTGCGTGCCCCCAGCTAACAACTTCATTCGAGACATGTTGTTCTATTTCCATTTCGTGCCATCACAGCTACAACCCAATGCTTATGCTTCTCTCCTAGGGGCTTACGTTCTCTTCCATGAGTTTTTGAACAGGGAGCCCACTGGGGACGATATTCGGTACTTTTTCCACTTAAGGAAAACGAGCGCAGCCTCTCCTTCTCAGTGGTCCTTGGAAGCGACGGCTACTACAAATTTTTTCGTCGGGATGTAGCCCAGGCTTTCGGTGTTTAAGCTCGAGTGGTTCTTCGTTAACTTCCCTCCTGGATTTGCCAGAAGTTGGATCGAGGGAAGTAAGTGTTTCTCTAACTCCGTTCCTTCGCGTAATTTTAGAATTACTTTCCTTAATCATGGTTTTAACTGGGATATGACAGGAAATTCGAGAGCGCGTACGGGGGATGAATATAGGCAACGCCTCAATGCTTTGCGGGCGATACCCGAGAATCTTCACGACACCAGCACCGTAACGAGTCCGGATCGCCTCCGCCGCACTGGGTTGTTGCCGGACAACCGGATTGTGATCAGGCCCGCAGTTGCTTTCAATGTACCAAAGGAGGGAGTTGCGGCAGGCTCTTCTCCTATCGGGCGAAAGAGGAAAATGCCCCCAGCGGGAGGAGAATTGCAACAGACAGTTCCGCCTCAAGGAGATGTGCGCAAAGGAGAGGTTCATGGTCAAGAGGAGGTTTCCAGAGAGGAGGGGTTGCCGATTACTCCCGTCCCGTCTCCGGCAAGGGAGAGGGAAGGAGTGTTGGATAGAGCACAGTCTCCTGCAACTCACTCAGGGGCCACTGCCTCGCTTGAACCCGTGGGCCAGTTTGATGGTTTAAAGGGACTGGCCTTAGTAACGACTTCATGGCCGAATAAGACGAGCCTGAAGGAACTTTCTTGTGCAGCTGACGGGTTAACTTCCCCGATCGGGGCGCAATCTGGTCTGTTGAGAGAACACTTAGGGCATCCATTCATAACATTGTATTGCATAGATGTTGGCCTATGTGAGTTACTCAACTAACTTCGGCTTGTACTATTGGCAGGTGTCATGGTAGGAGGATGTGGCGGACAAAGTTATGGGCACGGGAGTCGCCAACAACCCTAGAGTTTCTCTTTCGTGAGATTCCAGAGATCCGTCAGCTTGTATGGTGCTCCACCTCCGAGAGAACAAGGCAGCGGCCATCGAGACAAGGATCGGTCTCAGCGATCTCCATCACCTCCTCCTTCTATCCATGTGTCCGCGGGAGATACTCGGCTCAATATAGGTGACTCTCGACCTCGGCCTTTGGTAGCTCCCACGTCGGTCGCCCCTCCGGTCCTAGATCAGCCTGCTAGGGGGAGGGAGTTGTCGTTTGGCCAATTGAGACATGATATGGAGGCGGCGATGAGAATGCAAAATATGATGGAATCTCATATCCGAGCGTTTTTCGAAGAGGCGAGGAGGGATTTTTTGAAGCTGTACTTCCTCCAATATCACTTTGATGAGCTGTCGTCTCTACTTGATCTTCACCCTGCTCCCAGCAGGGAATCTGGGGACATATGGATGCATGTACAAGCTGTGTACCATCAAGCCAACGAACTTAGCAAATACTCCATCCACTTTATGGAGTTGATCAAGAAGAAAAACTTGGAGCTAATCAACCGACAATTAACTATCGATGGTGAAAAGACCTCGGTTACTCACTTAGAAACTGAGATAGGTAGGTCTCTTTACTATGTTGTGGTTAGTTAGCCGCTGTCCCTTGTGTTTCCCAGTTTTAACCTTTGACCATGTTATTGCAGCGGAGCTGAAGCAAGCCTATGCGATCTTAAAGGAGGAAGTTAAGCATGACCGCGATACTTTTAGCGATACAGTAAGTCGTTTGACCCTCGAAAATACAGCCCTCAAGAATGATAAGGACGAGTGGTCCAAAGTGTGCGCTGAGATGGAAGAAGAAATGGGGAAGGTTACTCAGCTCCAGAATGACAATACTGCTTTGAGGGAGGAAAACAAGAGGTTGCGGGCTGAGAATGCCGAGGTTGCTGAGCTAAAGAGGCAGCTCGAGGCAATGAAGAAAGCAAAGGAGGATGCTGATGCTAGCAACAGGGTTGTGTTGAGCGAGGCTGAGGGTATAAGGGCTGAACACGTGAGGGAGATAGAGCAGCTAAATGGATAGTTGGATGATGCAGAGTTCCGCATTGGGTCTTCCTTCAAGGAGAGTACTAATTGCATGTATGTGAAAGCTTTGAGGTTCCGCGGGATCTTGTGGGTCGAAGACTATCCCCGCGAGCTTGCTAGAACTTGGGTGAGGTTAATCCCTTACGAGGCCATCTTGCGTCGATTGGAAGTGAGCACTTTGGACGAGCGCCAACTTGTGAACGCCCTTTTGAACAACGGCGAATGCGAGAGGCTAGAGGAGGGAAGGAGGATGTTGCAGGAGGATGTCGAGAACGAGAGGTTGGCTAGGCTTGCCGAAGAGAAAGGAAAGTTTGTGGCGACCGGGCACGTGGTTGTGCCGGAAGCATTCGTAGAGGGGAGTTCTTATCCACCTATTGACCCCGGATCTGTCATGATGAGTGGTTTCGGGGGTTCGGCCCACACTGCTACTGAGTATAATACTGACTTCCCAACACTGGGGGATACCGGTTTCACCTTACCCACTGTCGCGAGACCCTTCCTACCATTCCTACACCATCCTTGACCCTAGGTAAATTCCTTTTACCATACATCCCCGAGAACGAAGGGATTACCAAATTTATAGACTAAAAAGGATTGTGTCTTTGCTTATGCAGTTCCTCCTGGGTTTACGAAAGCAGCGGACCCCGCTCCCATGATCCCTCAAACGACTGAAACTGGGTCGGGCCCCGTAGGGGCACAAACCGGAGAGGGCGGTGATCAACTCGATACCTTTTCTGGCATAAGAATAACTTCTAGCATGGTCGACATTCTCAACGAAGAAGGAGAGGTGGTCGACGGATTGGGTGCCCTGCCAAAGGCCCAATAGAAGCCAATGTGGCCTCGATGGCTGCCCTGGTGACAAGTCAATAGGCCAAGATGATGGCCAAATGCAAAGAGGTGGAGGAGAAACGGAAGCACGACGAGGCTGCCGGGAAAGAAATCCTAACGAAGACTCGGCAGGATGCCAAGGCGAGGGCTGCCGACATCGTTCCGAAGAAGCAAGCTGATGAGGAGGCTGAGAAGAAGAGGGCCAACGATGAGGCCAGGAAGAAGACGGAGGATGAGGAAGCACAGCGGAGGACTACCGTGTCTCTTGAGAAAGACAAAGCTGGTGGCGCCACGTCACACAGATCCGAAAAGCTTGCTGCCCGGAAGGCCGCTAGAGAAGCCAAGGAGAAAGCTGAGCAGGAGGGCAAGGCGGTCCCAGTGACGAGTGACGTTGTGGTCGGCCTCGCTGCTGGGGGTGCCCCCAAGCCCACGCCGCAGGCCACCCTGATTGACATTACTGAGATTTCAAGCGGCGAAGGGACAGGCGAGAGACGCCTCTCGGCTTCTCATGAATCGACCACTTCCCAGAGGGGCGGAGATGGAAAGAGTGAGTCTGGCAAGAAGAAGCCCAGAACCAAGGATGAATCGTCAAGCCTGGAATCTGCAAAAAGGACAAGCACAAGTAGAAGAAAAGAAAGCATGGTTAGTGTTAGCAATCTTAGCAGGGATTACCGTTATTTTGGTAGTGTAGGCCGATAGTTTACGCGAGTACGGCCCTCGCTTTTTGTTTTTCAAGACACGGTGTGGTTCTCATGCACACCCTGTCATTAGAAAGTAAAAGTGTTAGACACGTAATTTGTTTTAGCGTGTGTGTGTGTGAAAAGGAAATATGAATTAGTAAAGATCGTCTTTTATTTCAAATGTTTGGATGTTCTTTTTATGTTTTCCAACGTCCTGTACTTGCACAAACTTACTTATCGTTACACTTGTCACAAAAGCGATTAGGGGCCATCTCTGGGTAAATTATTCCAGAGAGGTGAGGTAGAGCGCTGATTTCAGTAAGTTCCCCTCAGCTCAGGGAACCCGTAGTTTGCGAAACCAGGCTGTGTGTCTGTTGTTTTGGGTGGCTCGGGGTTAAATCCAACTATAGCAAAGGCGTAGGACGTCGCGTTGTGTGGTTCGCCAAGTGGGTGGCTCTCCCGTCGTTGTTTGGGTTGAGACATGCCGCCAGACGTCGTTTATTCGCCGACGTAGTTTTCAGCCCCGATCATCAGCTCGTAAGGTCTGATCGTGGCCATGGGTTCCCCCTAGCCTTGAGATCTAAAGGGAAGAAACGATTTAAGGTCGGTCTTGGTGCTGTGCCAAGATTCGATCGGCACCCGCAACCGGCGAAGAGAGATTTGCATCGATCTTAGTTGGCCGTTGAGTGGTGCCAAGCCGCCTAGACTAGGACGCGGAACGATTTATCCCTGGCCTCGGCATTGGGCCGGGGTTCAAGTTTGGGGTTGTTTAGACTCGGTCACGCTGCGGGCCAGCGATTCGAGTAGCGTTGTCGGCTCCCGCGCTCAGGGTGCTGGGCATAGCCAAGCATTTCAGACTCAATGTTGCCTATAGATTGGGATGGCCATGCCGGCTCCCGTGCCCGGGGTGCCGATGCGGTTTTCGCAGGCATGAATCGAGTTGGTTGTTGGAAAACAAGGCGCATTACGTGAGAAGTAAACAACAGGGAGACAAGAAATTGAACACCATTTCTACTAATAACTTTGGCAGTAATAGCCTTTACAATGCCTTGGATTTCTGAAAAAACAGAACATTGTTCGAAAAGCATAAGCAACCGTAAACTGAGTTATGTGAAGTAGCGGCGGAGATGTTCGTTGTTCCATGCCCTTGGGAGTTTAGCTCCGTCGACGGTGATGAGCCTGAAAGTTCCATTGCTAATCTTTTGATGTATGGAGTATGGGCCTTCCCAACGAGGCACGAGGCCTGTTGGCAAGGGAAAAACCCTCTGTAGAACGAGGTCGCCGATGTTGAGGTTCTTGTGCCGAACCCTAGAATTGAAGTATCGGGCTAGTCGCTGTCGTTGGGCGATGGCTCTGACATCGGCCTCGTTCCTTTTTTCTTCCAGCAAGTCAAGTGATCCAATAAGTAAATCTTGGTTTGTCTTTGGATTGAAGTACGTGACTCGATGGGATTGTACCTTGAGCTCAATGGGAATGACGACTTCAGATCCGTATGCGAGGGTGAAAGGAGTATGGCCAGTAGTTGTCTTATGGGTGATGCGGTAAGCCCATAGAGCTAGAGGGAGTTCGTCATCCCACATGCCCCCAACCTTTTCCAGACGCTTCTTGATGATGGATTTATTGACCTTGTTAACCGCCTCGACTTGCCCATTGGCTTGGGGATGAGCCACCGCTAAGAATCTTTTATCGATGTCGTGGCACTGATCGAAAGCTTTAAACTCGGTGCTCTCGAACTATGTGCCGTTGTCGGAGATGATAGCTTGAGGCACTCCATAGCGGGTGATGATGTTGCGGACAACAAAGTTGATCATCTTCTTCGTGGTGATGGTGGCGAGAGCTTCAGCTTCTGCCCATTTGGTGAAATAATCTACTGCGACGACGGTGTATCGTGCCCCGCCTCTGGCCATTGGAAGAGTTACGATGCTGTCGATTCCCCACGTGGCGAACAACCATGGGCTGACCATTTGAGACAGTCCGGTGGGTGAGGCTTGTGGGATCTGGGAGAAACGCTGGCACTTATCGCACTTGCGAGCATAGTCTGCGGCGTCTTGATCAAGCGTGGGCCAGTAATAACCATGCCTGAGAATCTTTTTGGCTAGGGTCTGCCCCCCAGTGTGATCGCCACATTCGCCTTCATGCACACTACTTAGCACTCGGAGGGCATCGCCGTGAGCTACGCACCGGAGCAAGAGAACGGAGAAACCTCTGTGGTAGAGTACCCCGTCCATAAGAAGGTAACAGGCTGACTGGCGAGCGAGCGTGCGCCTTTCCTTGCAATGCTTTGGTAGGACCCCGTGTTGCTGGTAATTTCTGATTCGTGTCATCCAGGACTCGGGCTCGGGTTCGATGCTCATAATCGTCTCGTCTGGCCCTTGCTTGATACTTGGAGAGCTAAGGACTTCAACCGGGGAGAATTCGTTAAGTTGCGGGTCTTCAGAGCTTGCCATTCTGGCGAGGGAATCCGCATTTTTGTTTTGCTCGCGTGGGATATAGGTGATGATGAAATGCTCGAGGCAGACGAGTAGCCCCTAAACCGGGCCAGACACTGGGCAACCCGTCCCTCTTTCGCTTGATACTCTCCCAGTACTTGCTGGACGATAAGCTGTGAATCAGAGAAGATGTGGACAGTCTCTAGCTTGAGTTCGATCGTGATTCTGAGCCCGGGGATTAAGACCTCTACTCCGTGTCGTTGTTAGTAGCAGGGAAATTTAGCCTCAACACGTAGTACACCGGGCGCTCTTCGGGGGTGATGAGCACGACTCCGGCCCCGAAGCATTTTCTATTAGAGGAGCCGTCAACGAACAATTTCCACTTGGCGTGGGGAATTCCGGTGTTCACTGTGGGTTCCTCCTCCTCGAGGGTTGTGAACTCCACGATGAAGTCTGCGAGGGCTTGGCCGAGGACGTCTCATCGGGGGATGAAAGTTATCTCGAACTGGCTTAACTCTATGCTCCACTTTAGTAATCTCCCTGATGCCTCGGGTCGTTGCAGGACGGGAAGTAGTAGCTGGTTTGTGAAAACTTTTATGGGATACGACTGCAAGTTTCGTCGGAGCTTTCTAGAGGAAATCAACAAGCAGAATGCCAGCTTCTCGAGCTTTGGGTAGTTCTTTTCTGCCCCTTTAGCCGCTTGCTGATGTTGTGGACGGGCCGTTGAGTGCGACCTTCGAGGCATACTAGTGCCGAGCTGATTGCCTGCGCAGAAACAACCATGTAAATGTATAAGTCCTCATGGTCTACAGGCTTAGAGAGGATAGGTGGTCGCTCTAAGTGATTCAGAAGTTCCTTGAATGCAGAGACGCATTCGGGGGTCCACTCGAAGTTGCGTTTCCCTTTTCGGAGTAAGTCAAAGAAGGGGATGCACTTGTCGGTGGCCTTAGAGATGAACCGACTTAAAGCGGTGACCTTTCCGTTCAGGCTTTGGATATCCCTGAAGATCTCGGGGATTCGGATGTCCCGAATAGCTTGGATTTTCTCTGGGTTAGCTTCGATGCCCCGAGAGTTGACAATGAAACCAAGCAATTTTCCCGAGGCGACTCCAAAGGAGCACTTCAGGAGGTTGAGTTTCATGTCGTACTGGCGAAGGACATCGAACATTTCGGAGAGGTAGTGAACGTGATTGCTTGATATTTTAGATTTTACTAGCATATCGTCTATGTACACTTCCATGGACTTTCCAATTTGATTTTTTAAGAGTTGATTAACCATTCGTTGATAAGTGGCGCCGGCGTTTTTAAGGCTGAAGTGCATAACACGGTAGCCGTAGAGCCCAAGGTCTATTATGAAAGAGGTATGATCTTGGTCGTGGAGGCTCATCGGTATCTGGTTGTAGTCTGAGTAGGCGTCCATGAAGGATAATAGCTGGTATCCGGCGGTCGAGCCGACTAGTCGATAGATCTTCAGGAGAGGGAAGCTATCCTTGGGACATGCTTTGTTCAGATCGGAGAAGTCAATGCATGTTCGCCACTTACCATTGGCCTTCTTAACTAGAACTGGATTGGAAACCTATTCGGGATAGTCAGCTCCGCGGATGAAGTTCTTATTGAGCAGACGGTCTACCTCTTCTTCGAGTGCCTTGGACCTCTCGGGCCTTAAAAAGCGGCGCTTCTGTTTAACTGGAGGTATTCTGGGATCAAAGCCAAGGGAATGGCAAGCAATTGCGGGGTCGATGCCTTTCAGGTCGGAGTGAGTCCAGGCAAACACATCTTTGGCTTTCAGGAAGCATATGAGATCTTCTTTAACTGCTGAGTGGAGTCGTGACCCTACCTTCAACACCCTTGTTGGGTCGTCGAGGTTGACGGGAACGTCCACTGTGGATTCAACCGGGGTAGCCCTCTCATATTCGGGTTCTTCGTCCTTCTATGCGTCGAGATCATCAGAAAGACATGAGTGGCGCCTAAGCCAGGGCCCAGACACCGCTGATTGCTATGCGGAGACGTTCTTGGAGCAAGAAGGAGCGGGCATGGCTTTGCCCTTGTCCTTGTTGCACGCTTTTTTCCATTCTATTGCGTAACATTGCCTGGCGCTTACTTGGTCGCCCTTAACGGTTCCGATCCCATTTTCCAATGGGAATTTCATTACTAGAGACCATGGTACCATGTAAACTCAGAATTCGGTGAGAAAGGGGCGACCTAGGAAAGCGTTGCAGGGGGAGTCGATGTCTATGACATTGAAAGTGAGAATCCGGACTCGGCTTCGGTCCCCCTCGTCCAATTCTACAGGTAGGTCGATCATTCCTACGGGGGAACTAGAGGCCCCATTGAAGCCGTGAATTGTGGCATGACCTGGCTTTAAGTCATTTGTTTCCAACTTCATCTGGTCGTAGGCAGCCTTAAAGATGATGTTGACCGAGCTTCCCGAGTCGATTAAGGCCTTCCGAACGAAAGCGGCACCGATCTGGGCAGTGATGACTAATGGATCGGTGGTTGGTATTTCCACCCCTGTCGATTCCCTTTCTCGGAAGACGATGTCGTCCCGCATGGTTTTTTGTAGCTTGGATGGGACAGACTCAGGGAGAGAAGAACAGGCTTCGTAAGTAGCATGTTTTATGGAACTCACATATTCCTCCATTTTTCGATAGCTATTATGTGTGGATCAAGGTCCGCCACATATGGTGTTGATCACAATTCCTCGTCTTGGGTTAGATGGTCCTGGAGCTCCCTTAGCGGCTGCTTGTGGAGCTGGCGTTGGAGGCTGCGAGTTTGCTTCGGCGGGAAAGGGCTCTTGGACATATTTCTCGAGCCGCTTCTCGCGAATAAGTTTCTCGATTGCATCCCTAAGTTGGCGGCATTCGTTGGTGCCGTGCCCGTACACGTCATGGTATCTACAGTACCTCCCGGTGTTCTTCTCGCGGTCCGTTGATTCTCTGACGCACGACTTTTTGTATGGCAGGGTTTTACATGTCTCTAAGTAGATTGTATCTATGTCTTCATTCAATGGGGTATAAGTCTCGAAAGCTTGGTGAGGGTCGGGCTTTCTTAATTCTGCTGGGGCTTGACAGTTGTTTCATCCATCCGGCCTGCCATTGTTTGGTTTTTGCATTTGGGGACCTGCCCCCCTATTTTGGTCGAAGGGCTCTCCTCCTCGCCTACCTCTGAAGTGGTTATTGGCGGCAACGGCTTGTGGGTCGTTGGAGCGTCTTGTGGTGGAAAGCCAGCTCCGCCTTGCTTCCTCTTGGCATAGGTACTAATCTTCCTTCTCATAGAAGGCGTCGAGGCTCTTTGGTTTTTTTCGATCGATCCAGGCCCCGAATTCTGAAGTAGGGAGGACCCCTTTTGCTAGCTTAAAGAGTATGGTGCAAGGATCTGGATCTTCGACCTCGGCGAGATCTGTGTTGAACCGGGAAACGTAGCTCCTAAGCGACTCGATGGGCCCCTGGTAAAGGTTGGATAAGGTGAGGGCCTTCTTCGGAGTCAGGATATGCACCCTGAATTTCTTAACCAGCTATGTTGTTAATTGCCCGAAGTTGTTAATGGAATCGAGCGAGAGCCGGGAAAACCAAAGTAGAGCGGTACCGGACAGGAAGACCGGGAAGTATTTGCATTTGGCCGGATCGTCGCCCCGGCTCGAGTCCATTTTCCATTCATAGCAATTCAAGAAGGTACAAGGATCTGTGGTACCATCAGAGAGTAGCATGTGTGGCATGCTAAAGCGCCTTGGACATTTGGCTTCATTTACTCTTCTTGTGAAGGGGTTACGGCTGATGTGGGCTTCCCATGCGCCATGTGCGCCCCCTCGCATTTCCCTCATGACCCTTCGTATCATGTCGGGAAGGTAAGTTGGATGGGAATCCGCCATTGGGATCCATGGATTTTGACGAGGCTCCAGAGTCCTGTTGCGAGGCCGTCTTCTATGATGGATGTCCAGATCGTCTTCATCTATGTCCTCGACATCTATGATTGGGTCTTGTGGATGGCGAGGAGGAGAGGGGTTATGCGGATCCTGTTCTAGAGGCGCGCGGGCCGTTGAAATAGCGGGCCCTTCACCCCGATTAACGGTCATTGGGTTGTGTCGAGGAAGAGGTTGGTTCGTAGGATCTAGTCTGTCATTGATAATTAAGCGAGAGCGGTCTCGGTACTGCGCCCCATCGCTGTATGCGACTTTAGTTCGGTCGTCATTGCCGTTCCCATTCCCGTTGGCATGGCCGTTACCGTTGTCGAGGGCATTGGTACGAGCGGCGACATGGTTGATGAGGGTGAATCTTCTCTTTTGGAGTGGGCCCCTTGACTTGGAAGAGGAAGTTTCCGAGGCGGTTGGTCGGGGTCGAGCATTGTTCCAAGTTAATTGAAGCTGGGCGACAACGCGTTGATCTTTTTGAAGTTGTCGCATAAGGTCAATGTTATTACTTAATGCTTGGTTGAGCTCGACCGCGGTGTTTTCATATCTTTCACTAAGCGCATGAATCTGAGCTTGAGTAACGGGCGCTTCGGGGTCCACCACAAGAGGGACGGTTTCATTAGGGGCTGGGACATCTTCCTGTTGAGGTTGTTGGGAGGTACCGGTCTCGGCTGCGGCTGAAGAGCCGACCATTGCGTTCTTTGACTTCTTTACCATCGCTAGCGAACTCGACAACAGGTTGGTCAAGGAACCTTAAGCTTGTCGAAGTCGAGATGAAAACGTGGAAGAAAGACGCAAATCTTGAATTTTGGTTCTCGGTGAAAGTACCGAATGTCGATGGCAAAAAATGTCGTAAACACCAAAGATTCCTATTACCAGGAATAGTTAATTTGGTCGCAAGACTACGCAAGAGAAAGCGGTAAATGACACAAATATTTATAGTGGCTCGGCTGCGAATTAGGCCTACGTCCACTTTGTAAGGATGTTGAACTTTTATTAATCACTCAAGAATTACAAGGTAGAGCCATGCTCATTACATTCACTTTCATAGTCGAAATATGCTAGGCATTTGGAAAAAAGAGTATTTATTTCTCCTTCTTCCTCAAATAGGAGATGCCATTAATGGAGTTCATGAAGCTCTAGGGACGTCCCAAGTGAAGAAAATTCACCCCCTTTGAAGTGTGAGGCCTTGGGCTATTTATAGGAGTGGGGGTAGGTAGGATTAGGTGGAAAGGGGGACCATATGCAGGAAATTCGAGCCTGGCACCCTCGCGCCTCGAAATTTCGAACCCGGGTACGGGTTCGAAATTTCGAACCCAGATGTAGACGCGAAATCTCGCTCCGCTGGGCACGAGATCTCGAACCCAACCGTGGGCGCGAGATCTCGTGCCCGCTGGGCTCGGGATCTCGAGCCCAACTGTGGGTGCGAGATTTCGCACCCGTTGGGCTCGAGACCTCGCGCCCGCTAGGTTCGAAATTTCGAACCTAGGCGTGGGTTCGAAATTACGAACCCAGCCATGGGCGCGAGAATTCTCACCCGGCTGGGTGCGAATCCCGCGTCATGCCCGGGGGTTCTTCCGAGGGGCGTGAGGGTCCCGAGGCCGAGTGGTTGAGGCTCGAATTCCTTCGAGGTCTGAGGCCTTGGTTCGCCGACGTCTTCTGTGTGCCGTGAGGCCACAGGCGGTGTAATCCCTTCTTGATCCTGTTTCCTTCACTCCTGTGTGTTTCTTTTCGGCCTCAGCTTCACGAGGTACGTTGATTTGATCGTGTCTGATGCTCTCCTGGGAACCAGCCAAAAAGCCAGTTAACAGGCAGTGAGGTGAATGGGGTAATTAATTTTTTACTATATATTAATTATTCTGTTACATTTGTTTTCCGTCCGTTTTCGTATTTCGTCCGTAACATTTTCATACGGACACCGTTCGTGAAACTCCAAACATGAAAGCTGATCAGAATTCCGAGACGAACGAAACGGTTAGAATTTCATGGTCAAATTCCATCATTTGCATAAATTCCTATTTTTGAGATTTTAATTAAATAACTATTTATTGTCAAAGTTCTGGGTTGTTACATAATCTGTGGAAGATTAACAGTATCACATTCCAATCGCACATCAGAGAGCTAACGCACTAACAAAGCCGTTCTCAAGAACAAATTTTGAAAGATTGAGAAACGATCTGAAAATCGGCAACGTAGAAGAGGAATTGGGAAAACACTTGAAAGCCTAGCATATTTTGCCGGGGGTATAAGAGAATAAATCGTTGTTATTTACTTGCATAATATACTTCTTGCTTAATATACAAGGGCTTAAGGGGTAATATTGTAAACCACTTTTATTTCCTCTTTTATTATTTCTGGTCGTTGTATCGAACATTACAAAGCCCATATATAAGCACCAAACGTTTGTATCGTCAAACAAGCAATATACAACTTATATTTTACAAAGCAAACATCGTTTCTCAAATTTTCATATTCTAGATCCGAATACTTCAAATTTTCGTAGAATAGCTTTACTTTGTTTATATTTATTCCAATAGGATAGGAAATACATAGCAAATTTT
The DNA here is from genome assembly GCA_030737875.1 of Allium sativum. NCBI lineage: Eukaryota > Viridiplantae > Streptophyta > Magnoliopsida > Asparagales > Amaryllidaceae > Allium > Allium sativum. The sequence goes on from CM060912.1 coordinate 11,732,416, forward strand.
TTAGCCCATGAAGTATTATTTTTTATCTCTTGAAAAGAACAACAAAATACTAAGTAATCTCATAACTTCTTTTTTACTTACACAACGAATAACTCAATACCTTTCCGTAGTTTTGCTACTTGTGAAACCCATGTAGGCAGCAAAGGCGTTGGTGCACATATGTTTGAAAGTAATTAGGGTGGTGTTTGATTTATCTTTTTTAGTTTTTAGTTTCCTATACAAATATGTGAACAACGAATGCTTATTAATGTAACAAAGTTATTATACTAAATAGAAAACTTCTAGGATTGTCTCATACATGTTAAGGTAGGAATGACGGTTTGAATAAATAGTCTCAAATAAATTGAAAGAGAGAAGTACAAATACGAATTGTTAGGCATGTAACATTAAGGATTCATTTTGAAACAAAACAATTTTTAATTATTTTTCATGTTTTGAGAAATAACGAAAGAATTAGAGATAATTTGTCTTTACTTCGTTCTTCTATCCCCTCCGACATTCCCTCATCTTTTTGTCATTTCCTCCGTCAATCCATAACTCTTTTTATTTATTAAATTAGCATTCAAAACTCAAAACACAATTTAAATCAAACACTATTTAAAATTTTGCCCTCGAATTTAGTGTCAACAAAAGAACAAACAGCCTGAAAATTCACCCATTCCAGAAAATTGGTGGACCAACATATCACAACACAAACTCAACTTAAAGTTCATCCTTATTTTTTTTTTTTTTTTTTTTTTTTTTTTTTTTAAAGGGTATAAAAATCACAGTTGTTGCAAGCATGTCCGTACAAATATAAATACATTGAAAGACAGATTTGGAGCTGGCATGTTTATACGTAATGTAAAGTTACTTAAATAAATTTTTTTCAATTATTCCACATTACAGTACCGGACGATATTTTGAGAACATCTATGTTTAATGGCATGCTAGTGATGAAAACTATAGCAGATACTGAGACCCAAGAGTCACGAGAGAAGTACAACTGCTGACATATGCTTCATATACATCTTTATATACAACTCAAGGGATGTCAATGTGAGGGATGTGAGAAATGGTACTGCGATGGTAGCTACCTTCTTCATAATTCAGCTCCAATGTCCCACAATCATTTATCCAAAGCCTTTGCAGGGAAACAGGCAAATTTGGCAGCTTTAGAACCTTAGGGCAGCTGAATATATACAAAGAAAACAATGAGGAAAGCTTCTCCAGATTTGGTAGGACTGCACAATCTTTTAACACGAGACAAGTCAGTGAGGAAAAATACTGGAAGCATTCATCAGACACAGGGAGGAAGCTTCTTTGTAGACCGTGTAAGTGAAGAACTTCAGTGGAACTGAAAGCTTCTTGTGGAAAAAGTTCAAGGACCAATAATGGATCATCCGTTGAAATATATTTTAACCGTAGAAGACGGTTTGTGATATCTCCTTCTACAACTCCTTTCATTATTATTGGGCATTTCGAGATCGATAAGTGTTCCAAGGATGTGCAGCGCTGTAAATTCACCAGACTGGTAAGCTTTGGACAATCTTCAATCGTCAATTCGGAGACAGTAGTACTCAAGTTACTAAGGGCTTGCAAGGTGGGAAATCCTTTTAGGCTTAACTTTTCAAGATTGGTAAGGAATGACAGATCACTAAGCTCAGAAGAATCGTAAAACATTGATGGTGGCATCAACTTTGGACAATAACACAACTTGAGTTTACGAAGAGTGACACTAAGAGGAGGAAGTTGCATCAACACACCACAGTTACAGACACTTAATTGCTGCAGTCGAGGGGGAAGAAATGGTACTATTTTAATGCATCTGCATGATCGGAGCTCCAGAGTTTGAAGATGAGGAAGCCAATACTCTTTTACCATCCAGCTTGGAAACTTGGCACATGGATATTGTAGAATTGATAGGTTTTCAAGATTTTGGTCTGGCTCAAGTCTTTCCAAAATCCCATCATTGCTTCTTCCCATGTTGATCCATCCAAAGATTAGTCTCTTCGGATTCTTCTTATGATTTCGCATGATCTCCTCAACATCTTCTTGACATTTAACGTTTTCTAGCCTCATAGTTGGGAGCAATCCACAGCAAGCATACAAACTTGTCCTTATTGGAGTAGCAGTATAAGCTTGTCGGTGTGTTTTGTCATCCTTTGATGTTATTAATGGATATTCTTTTTCCAATTGTTCAACAAACTTCAACCATTTTTCTACACCAATCCTCAAAGTTGGAACAGAAGTATTAGCTTGTGATTGTGTTTTGCCCGTCCCTGATGCAATAAGTGGATGCTTTTTTTCCACTAGTTCAACAAACTTCAACAGTTTTTCTAAACCAATCCATAATGGTGATTTGAAACTAACAGATCCTGCCTCTTCTTTAAATATAGGGCTGAATTCATTTAAAGGAATAGAATTAGGAGAGCTGTCCTGTTTTTCGGTATAGTAATCTTCATCGGCATCAAGCAGATCTAGCTCTAAAGAAGCAGATTGTATCAACTCCAGAAATCGCATTGACTTAGCTAAATCATCGAAATTTAAACTTTTGATCAACGATTGAATTCCGCACCTCACGGCATCCTTGAGTTGTTTCCATGCACTGTGATTAGTTATAGGACTGGTACCCAGCAACTCAATAAGATTAGACAAGCGCCATAGAGTACACATACTTGATAGCTGTGAATGTCGAGACTCAACTAGCAAGAAGTCAAGGAAGCTATCATTTTGGTTCTCTTGATCAAAATATGGAGATAAAATTGTTGAACTTGTGGTTGGAGCCAAGGTATCGGCCTGTGGTTGTGTTGCGCTCCTTCTATTTTCCACACGTTCAACAATCTTAAGCAATTTGTTTAAACCATTCCTCAAATGTGTGGGAAGAACCTTTTCTTCAGGGAGGGATTCAGAAGAGGAGGAGTTTACCCGTTCATTGGTTTGCTCATATTCACATGAAACAAGCAGACCTTCCAGCTCTAGAGCAGCGACATACAGCTCCTCCAGCAGTGGCATCAACTGAACTGAATCATCGGACTTTGCTTCTCTGGTGAACGCATCAATCTTGAAATCAATGAAATCGTACAGAGGTTTCATTCCTTCAATACTTTCGACATCTCCGTAGTTTTCTTTCAGTATACTCACAGTACGAATTAGACTTGAGAGAACCAACTGAATTCTTATTTCTGCTGCAATTTCCATTTTTAAAGAGAACGATGTAAAGAAAGAAATCGGAAGCAGAGTGAATGGCTGTGAAAGCCCGGAACAACGTAATGAGCTTAAAAGCCCGACTATTAGACGACTCGACGACTATTAAACGACTCGACTATCGGTTGACTACGTGTAATTTGTTTTCGGGTTGGTACCAGCCAAAGTCTTTTTTCATTCAATTTTTTGGTTCGGGTTTTGGTTCGCTTGGAAGAATTCTATTTTCCCTCGAGTTTTAGTTGTTAATGCATGTAAAATGTTACTTGGTTAGTTGGTTTTTAAAACCTAGAGGCCACTTGGTTTACTTTGATTTTGTATTTTCAACATTAATTATGAAATATATGAAAAGTAAAGGAAGAGATGAAAGATACAATGTACTAAATGGGCCTCTCGTGCCTTCATCAAAACAAAAAACTGAAAAAAGTTGTTTTACATTTAGTATACAAACTTTATTTTTTAAATTAATTTTTTTTTTATATAATAATATACATGCGTCATCTGCATCTTTGTATGAAAAACAACTCAAAAATAAAAAGGTAAACCAATAAATAATACTAAGAAATATGAGAAGAACATATACAATTCTTATCCAAACAATAGACGAATAACGAAGGTGCTGCATAGATTTTCACGCCCTTGTTATCTCCTAAAATACCAGAACCAAAATAAAATCGTTTCATACTTTGCATTTCAATTCCATTTTTTTTTTCAAATTAATTGTTTTCCAACAATTTATACGACAAACCTACCTTTTTTTGTAAATAAACAACCTACCTTTTTTTGTAAATAAACACAAAACTATAGATGATAAGCCAAATGACATCTTATCGTTTCAATGTCAAAAGTTAACTGTAATCAAACCATGGTTGAGTTTGGTCTTTAAAATGTTGATCACATGTATCGGTAAAGATAATTCAATTAATAAGGTTTCCATTGTGTTATTTTTATTTCAAAAAATATCCTACTACCTATCAATAGAATCTCTTCATGTTTCAACATTCACTTTCCGATCATCCATCGACAATATCACATTATCGATATGCAACTCCTATCATATATTTTTAATCACCTATCTACTGATTCACATCACCAAAAAATAGTCTAAAAATAAAGGTGTTGTGACCTGAGGTTTGCACTTATAGCAAATATTAATCAATTAGTTTTTTAATAAACTAAAATTCAAATTTTCTAACAATTAAATGTTGATGCGTGTGAAATATATTATTATTATTATTATTATTGGAGAATCTAATTTAAGGGACACATAAAAAATAGATCCAACAACAATTGAGTTTAGTAATTTGATCTAGAATTTTTTTAGCCAACTAATAAAGCATAAGGGGATGACTAATTGGACACAAAATTAGACAAAGAGCCCTGGTCGTTATATCATTTTATCTCTATACGAAGAGGTGGAAATCGGGGGGAAAATCCAATGGTTGAGACTCATTGTGTCACTAATTGGATTTATATTTCGTTTCTAAATAGACTTTCCCATAGCATAAACATTTAGAACTAAAACACTCTAAAAATTATGGAATTCATTTTAGAAAGACATACTAGTCAAGATCTACACAACCAGTGCAATATCAAGCACATGGCAATTGTCGTGCTCCTCAATTTACACAAGTGCAAGGAGCGGATGCTCATCTGGATAGCTCTACTTTTGATGCTAGCCTACAGGCATACTCAAGATCATACTTGTAACAAAGGAAAAGACCCAATCTAGAACACAGGGTCGGGCTTACCTGACGAAGCTAGACCCTTTGAGATAGGAGCAACTAATCCATGTACTGGCCTTGTAAACAGAAAAAATTGTTTATTGTCAAACAAAGGCGTTAGAAACAAAGTCGGTAGTGGCAAGTGTCATTAGCGATGAAACTTCTTAACGACATTAAACTACTGTTAGGAATAGGAGGACAGAATTAGCCCTGAATCCTAAGAATGCTAAACGAGATATTGATATCCCAATGGCTAATCCTTATGATCCCTTATAGATATATGATGCACTGTTAAATATGCCACTCTCAAGTAATGAGAATGTATTCTGAAACACCCCACCTACGTTAAGGTCACTCACAAAGGGAATGTCTTAAATTTGGCGGAGGTTTATAAGTAAAAGCCACAGATAAACTCAAGACAGATATAAATACACATATTTTAAACAGCGGAAACCAAACAGACTTTTATTTCATCAATACGTGTTCAAACAAAACATTGCATAATTGTCTCAAAATACTTCCAACATTACAACCTCGTTACTGTCTTGATTATTAAAGAAGCATAAAACATAAATAAAGTGACAAAAATCCCCATAGTTATATCCAAAGCCATAATCCGAGCAAAAGAGATCCAAATCATACATCTACGTTCTTGGAGCTTGTAAAGAGTCTGACTGAGCTGAGTTGTTTCCTCCCTGTGGGGGGGGGGGGGAGGGGGGGAGAAGACGAAAAGAAAATTGAGTCAGACATAAAGCCTGAGTAAATCTAGTAACTCTTCAGTATGTGAATAAGAAAAGGGCATGATAGATATAAACTGAAAACAGGAAAGTGTCACAAGCTAAGGAAGTGTCGAATGTACTATCGCACCCATACTATATCTCTGCACCTACTTGAGCTTACTTTAACTGGCACACCATGCTGATGGTGAAGTGATCCCCATTTTTATTTAATGATCGGCTCCTACTCGCGTAAACATGTGTCATACGGCCCCCAAGAATTGTAGATACCTATGCTGGTCCCACCATGGGGTGTATCAAGACGCATGGTGGCGGCCCCGACACAAATTCTAGAAGGCATAGGTTATACTACTGGTGCACATAGTGCCCTGTTTGTCTGCTCCGGAGTGTGTGCACGCCCGCACCCCGTTAGAACCTACACTGTTGCACCCACCATCGTCGCTTTGACCGCTTACAATCAGCCCAGTAATCGTGCCCCACCCTGCCTAGTTTCAGGGTACCATGATACCTAACTTGGGTTACTGCTGAAACGGGTCCCTCATTACCAGAATTTTCTAGTCAAACATGTTAAGTGGTTAAGTGTCTGTATTTACCTAATCCCACCCATCAATTCTTGTTAACATGTTGAATTTGGTTAAGTGTTATAGTTGACTTAACCCTACCATCTGTCCTTAGCCTCTTAGAGCTCTAGACCACTCACATTAGACAGGTGTTGCTACGGTTACTGGATGTGCCGGTCGGTTCCGGGCAGGTTTACACCGTAGCTCAGTCTAACCTCGGGTCATTATTGGTCTCAATGCTTAACCATCCACATTGGATAGGTATTGTTGTGACTACTGGACAGCTGGGCGGGTCCGGGCAGGTTTAGATCACAACTCAATCCAACCTCGGGTTAAGCATATCGTGTTATCTAAATTTACATATTTTATTATTCCTCAATTATATATGTAAATGTCATATCTTTTATTCTTGGGTATATCAATTCATACCGCTTAAATGTCATTGTCGTTGGCATGTGCCAACCATGCCAACATATATTTTCATGTTTTACGCCCAACGTTATTACCCCCGTTTGTACGTTCGCAACATTATAACATGTGTTGGGTTTGTCACAATTTAGCCCAACTTTATAAACGTGAGAAAAAGGGGAAATCAAGAACATGTAATATATAAAGGTGTGTGGCGCATGAACTTGCAATTTAGCGATTCAACTAACATATAATATGGGTCATGTGAACTTGCAGTCAAATCAAAGTATAACTAAGTAGGTGACATATGAAATGGCATAGTTTAGGCTAATACAAACTTGTGTTTAAACATGTTTAACTTGGTATAATGTCAACCACAAAACTAGCATGTTGTATATTCACCAAAATGTCCAATTATAACATCTAATCACATAGCCTATTTCAACATGAACTTGCATAGTTTATGAAACCCAAACGATACTTAACATAGATCCAATTATACTTGCAAATTAACATAAGAATGATATCATAGGCTTTGGGTCATGTAGGCATAAAAAGGATCTCAAATCTAGAACATGTTTACATAAATTCTAACTTAGATTAAGGGAGTATACATAGTCCATGCCATCAACATATACATAAAGGGATCAGTTTCTAGTTTTTGCCACAACTTGCTATTGTTATTACTTTCATATACAAATGTCCAATAGGCTTGCATAAATCAATTTAGGCCACAAATATCAATACACAAATCATGACAGAATCATTACAATACATAGAATTTATATCATATTCATGCAATAACACAATTCTATTTTCATTTACATTGAATCACATCACAGTTTTTATTCATATTCTGAAAGGTCACTATACTTACAATGAATGCAGAATCTTGAATTCTGGATTCTAAATTCTGAATTCTGAAATTCAGATGCGCTCCTTTGGGTAGATTAACGTTGCGTTGATTAATTTGATTAAACTATAATCTTCTTCTTAATTTGATTCGTCTCTAGGCTTTTCTCTCTTGACGGCTATGCTCAATTCCTCCCTGGCAGCATGACGACTCCCATCTTATTTTTTTATGTGAATTTTCAGTTGAGACTTAGGGTGTATTTATAGATTTTTAAATTGTTTTGAGCCGTCAGATGAAGACAGGAGGAATCTAGACCATACAAAGTTCAAAGAGCCAACCAAGAGGTGACATGTCAGCCCTAGTGACACACCGAGCCACAGAAATTTGAGCCAGAGCCAGAGCTAGTCAGCCAGGTCGACCAGGTAGGTCGACTGGCAGGTCGACACCCAGGTCGATACTATGGTCGACCTGGGGTGGCCAGGTCGATACCATGGTCGACCTGGGGAGGCCAGGTCGACACCATGGTCGACCCTATGGTCGACCTGGTCTCTGGGCGGGAATTTTCCCGCCCAACCCAGTTTGAACCTGTTTTTCGAATTTCGAATTTAAAACTGAGCTGCTTGAATTTAAATTTTATTCTGAAACTTCCGAAGGTCATAACTTCTTCATACGGAGTCCGATTCATGCAAACTCGGACTCTATCTCAAGCAGAATTCTGAAACGAACGCAATGGCGTAACCCATTTCCCTTAATTCTTTCATTTAGAATTAATTACACTTTAATTTGTGAAGCTTAATGTTATAGAATTCACGGGGTGTTACATTCTCCCCCCCTAAAAGGATTTCGTCCCCGAAATCTTCAAGTTAGGAAGAATGTATATCCAACCATCCAACAGTCCATCTACTCAACCAACAAATACAGGCGTCCACTGTCCTTAAAAGACCTCTAACGCTTCGTGATCATATGCATAGTGTGTGTACATGTCCTTATCTAATGCAGAAATCAGGCGGTATACTGATTCAGTTGACCTCCTTAATGCGAATCATGTATGTGTCATTAATCCATTATGTATGCAAATTTTTCCTACTCATAATTCTACATGAGTGCACAACTATTCATACAAATGCGACGACCATATGACAGCATATCAAGTTTCAATCATATACAAATAAGAATACATATATGCATATGCAATATGAAGTGACTGAGCCGATCTATAACCTAGGGTGTATGTGTATATGCATCCACGAGCAACCACTAGCAACCATTTGAAGCCATCATCCATAACATGTTTTCAAATACATGTTTGCATCCATTTGTTTTCTACCTAAGGAGTTAGGAAAAGGACCGAGGAGATATACCTAAAAAGATAGATAAAGCATGACTTAAGGAAAAAGAGAGATCGAAGATGTACCCTCAAAAAGAAGAGGGTAGGCAGCGCGTATTTTGTCCTCAGTTTCCCAAATCGCGTCTTCCTCGGCATCGCTCCACTGAACTTTAAAGAGTTTGACTTCGCGGTTGCGTAGCTTTTTCACTTCAGTTCCTAAGATGCGGGTTGGAACTTTCCTCACAGTTGCTTCACATTCCACTTCGGCTTCTTCTAGAGTGCTAGGTTCTACCACTTCCGCAGACTCATGCAAACACTTTCGGAGGTGAGAAACATGAAAGACGTTGTGAACTCCGGACAGTCTCTCGGGGTAGCTCTAATCTATAGGCCATCTTCCCAACCTTCTCGATGATAGGAAACGGTCCTACAAATCTTGGTGCTAGTTTTCCTGTGGATCCAAAGCGAACGACATTCCTTAAAGGAGATACCTTAAGGAAAACCCTGTCCCCAACCTCAAACTCAAGGTCGGTCCTTCTTTTGTCGGCGTAGGATTTATGTCTGTCTTGGGCAGTCTTCATTCTCCTACGTATCAAGTCCACTTTCTCCGAAGTCTCTCGAATCATGTCTGGCCCAAGTATAAGCTTATCTGTAGACTCCCACCAACAAGTTGGTGATTTGCACGGTCTTCCATACAAGGCTTCGAAGGGTGCCATGCCTATGGTAGCTTGGTAGCCGTTGTTGTAGGCAAATTCTATTAAAGGAAGGTGATCCTCCCACGTCCCTCCAAAGTCAAGAACGCAAAGTCTTAAAAGATCCTCCAAAACTCTATTCACCCTTTCCGTCTGGTCATCGGTTTGGGGGTGATAGGCCGTGCTCAAACATAACTGTGTGCCTACAGCTTCTTGCTGACTCCGCCAAAACTCACTTGTGAAGATAGGGTCGCGGTCATTAACAATGCTGGAGGGTATCCCATGGAGTTGAACTATTTCCTTGAGATAAAGAGATGCTAGAGATGCGGCAGTCCTTCTACTCTTGATAGGTATAGTGGGCGCTTTTAGTAAGCCTATCCACTATTACCCAAATGCTAGTGTTGCCTCTTCTCGACCTAGGCAGTCCATCAATGAAGTCCATTGAAATGCTATCCCACTTCCACTGTGGGACCTCTAAAGGATGAAGTAGTCCTCCAGGTTTCTTCTATTTCGCCTTGACCTGTTGGCAGGTCATGCACTTAGAAACGAAATCTTCCACGTCTTGCTTCATGCCGCTCCAAAAGAAAGTCCTTTTTATATCCTTGTACATCTTATCACCGCCAGGGTGTATAGTCATCTTGGAATGATGCGCTTCCTCGAGAACCTTCTTTGTCAACTCCCTTGCTTGTAGGACGCATAATCTTCCATCTCACCTCAGCCAACCCTTATCATCGATGGCGTACCTACTGAGGTGACTAGCAGTCTCACCCATAATAAGTTTATCAATCACATCAATAAGTTGAGGGTCTTCACGTTGTGCAGCCCCTATTGAGTCCAAGAGAGTAGGGCGTACTTCGAGAGATGCTAACAAACCCGGTACAAAATCTGAGGAGGGCCTAAAGTTAAAACTGGCTATATACTCCAAGCTTTGCCTTTCCACAAAGAGCGGGCTTAATGTCAGTTTCTTTCGGCTCAACGCGTCTGCTACCACGTTGCCTTTTCTGGGAGTATAGGAAATTTCAAAGTCATATGAGGCAAGAAACTCCATCCATCTTTGCTGCCTCAAGTTAAGATCCTTCTGCGAGAAGAGATATTTCAACGATTTATGGTCAGTGTATAATTCGAACTTCTTACCTAGGAGATAATGGTGCCAAGACTTCAGTGCAAAGACGATGGCGGCTAAATCAAGATCGTGGGTTGGGTAGTTATTTTCATGAACTTTCAATTGTCTTCCGCCATAAGCAACTACCCTTCCTTCTTGCATTAGAACAGCGCCTAGTCCCGTTCCGCAAGCATCCGTGTATACTGTGAACATTTTGCTTTCATCTGGCAAGGTCAGAACTGGGGCTGTTGTGAGAGCCCTTTTTAATTGTTGGAAAGCAAACTCGCAGTCCAAATCCCAAGTGAACGCCAGATTCTTCTTTGTTAGCCTTGTGAGTGGGGCTGAGATTTTCGCGAAATCCCTAATAAACTTTCGATAAAAACCAGCTAGCCCAAGAAAGCTTCGAACTTCGGTTGCATTTCTTGGTGTCCTCCAATCTTGTACTGCCACCACTTTCGCGGGGTCCACAGCCAACCCATCTTTGGACACTATATGCAACAGAAATCTTACCTCCTTTCTCTAAAAGTGGCACTTGGAGAATTTGGCTTTTAGCAGATGTGAACGAAGTGTTTCCATGATTTCTTTCAGATGCTGAGCATGCTCTTCCTCATTCTTTGAAAAGATTAAGATATCATCTACGAAGACAACCACAAATCTGTTGAGGAATTCTCTAAACACCCTGCTCATTAGGTCGACGAAATAAGCGGGAGCATTTGTCAAGCCGAAAGGCATGACAAGCCACTCGAAGAAACTGTCTGGGGTTCTGAACGTCGTCTTATCAATGCTATCTTCATCTACTCTTAGCTGATGGAACCCAGTTGCCAGATCAAGTTGGGAGAAGACCGACGCTCCTACAAGCTGATCAAACAAATCGTTGATTCGGGGAAGAGGGTGCGTATTTTTCTTGGTCAATTTGTTTAACTCCCTATAGTCGACGCAAAGGTGAAGCGAACCGTCCGCTTTGGTTGCGAACACCACTGGAGCACCCCATTCCAAAATGCTCCGTCTAATGAACCCCTTTTCGAGAAGTTCTTTAACCTGCTTACTGAGCTCCTTTCTCTCCTTTGGAGCCATGTGTCTGATAGGTAAAGCTATAGGCTTTGCATTATCCACAAGATATATGCAGAAGTCTATTTCCCGCCTCGGACGTAAGCCTTTCACCTCCTCAAAGACATCCGGATATTCCTGGACTACTCTAATTGATTGCAAATTCTAATCAGAAGCATCATGCGACTCTAGATAACTAAGCATAACAGCATTCAAGGGATTACAAGAAATTTCTAGAGTGTTACCAAGCCGAGTCAAGAGTCTAACTACTCTTTTCTCACAATCAAGAATGGCACTATTACTGGATAACCAGTCCATGCCTAAGATCAAACCATATCCCGAGAAGCCCAAAACAAAGGCATCACAACTAAACTCAACGCTAAGAATAGCGATTTTCAAACTCAAACAACCATTGATAAGTAAGCGGAGCCCCCAATTGGATTTGAAACTACTAAGGGATCTTCTACCATACTAGTGTCTTGATGCAGAGACTCTACTAAGGCAGATGAAATAAAAGAGTGTGATGCGCCAAAGTCAAAAAGTGTGCGAACTGGATGATCAAAACGATAAACTACACTTTCTACAGAAATATTACTACCTCGTTCCTACTGAGGTGCCACTAGCGCATGAACCTAACCCCCTGAAGTGGATCCGGCTTTCTGTCCCTGCCCTTTCTTCTTTGGGCATTCCTTAGCTTGGTGTCCAGTTTCTCCACAATGGAAGCAACCACCCACCTTCGCCTTCCTTTTTCGGCAGTCTTTTGATATATGTCCCACAATGCCACAGAAATTGCACCTTCTCCTCTCACGGGGCATATTGTTCTTCCCTCCTTTCTAGAAGTCTGTTTTCTTTGTTTGTAGACTCTCTTTCTTCTCTTCCACCTTAGTTTCTTTCTTGTCATGGTCTTCCTCGTGTAGCAACGCCATGTCCACCAAGCTTTCATAAGTCGCTCCCGTGGATACATGGGTCATGGCAAGGCTGTGTAGAGGCACATTCAAACCCTTGACGGAGCGAAGTGCCTTCTTGTGTTGGGTGTTTACTAAGTCTAACCCAAATCTAGCCAGCTGATTAAACTGATTAACATACTCCCTGATTGTCATACTTTCCTGTTTCAGAGTTAGAAACTTCTCCATTTGCAGGCTTCTTTCAGCTTGGGAGAGGAATTTCATCTCAAACCTTGTCCTGAAGTCTTCTCATGTTTCCACCGCCCTCTGAGCATTGGTAATTTCCCACCAATAGGAAGCTTCATCTTTAAGTAACCATACTGCTAGCTGTATCTTTAGCCTGTCATCAAATCCGAAGATGACAAACAGATCCTCAGTCCCCTTTAGCCAGTTTCTTGCTCCTAAAAAAAAAAATCTTGTCCCATAAAAGTCTTTTCCACCCATTGCCTTGAAGTCTCTGCATGTTTTTGCGAAGGCATTTCCACGAGGAGGAGGAGGAGGAGGAACCGCGACCACTAGAGGAGGGATGTCTGCTGGGCCCGCGCCATTGGCCCTCGCTTCTAAATACCTCCTAAACCAGCCGAGTATCGGTACTCCTTCAGGAAGGTTAATGTCTCCAGACATGCTGAAACAGAAAGGAAAGGTTCAAAACGAAGGATAGAGAGAGAGATAGTGCATATGGCTTTGGGGGATTATGTCTTTTAAAATATAACACTTTTTCTTGAAAAATGCTTCTTTAAACTTTCTTTTTGAAAACAATTTCAAAAACTTTTATCTTGTCAGGTAAACCTATGCTCTGATACCAAGTGAAACACCCCACCTTCGTTAAGGTCACTCACAAAGGGAATGCCTTAACTTGGTGGAGGTTTAAAAGTAAAAGCCACAGATAAACTCAAGACAGATATAAATACACATATTTTAAACAGCGGAAACCAAACAGACTTTTATTTCATCAATACATGTTCAAACAAAACATTCCATAATTGTCTCAAAATACATCCAACATTACAACCTCGTTACTGTCTTGATTATTAAAGAAGCATAAAACATAAATAAAGTGACAAAAATCCCCAAAGTGATATCCAAAGCCATAATCCGAGCAAATGAGATCCAAATCATATATCTACGTTCTTGGAGCTTGTATAGAGTCTGACTGAGCTGAGTTGTTTCCTCCCTGTGGACCTGGGGGGGAACAAAAGAAAGGAAGACGAAAAGAAAATAGAGTCAAACATAAAGGCTGAGTAAATCAAGTAACTCTTCAGTATGTGAATAAGAAAAGGGAATGATAGATATAAACTGAAAACAGGAAAGTGTCACAAGCTAAGGAAGTGTCGAATGTACTATCACACCCATACTATATCTCTGCACCTACTTGAGCTTACTTTAACTAGCACCCCATGCTGAGGGTGAAGTGATCCCCATTTTTATTTAAAGATCGGCTCCTACTCGCGTAAACATGTGTCATACGGCCCCCAAGAATTGTAGATACCTATGCTGGTCCCACCATGGGGTGTATCAAGACGCATGGTGGCGGACCCAACACAAATTCTAGAAGGCATAGGTTATACTACTAGTGCCCCCAGTGCCCTGTTTGTCTGCTCCGGAGTGTGTGCACGCCTGCACCCCGTTAGAACCTACGCTGTTGCACCCACCGCCGTCGCTTTGACTGCTTACAATCAACCCAGTAATCGTGCCCCACCCTGCCTAGTTTCAGGGTACCATGATACCTAACTTGGGTTACTGCTGAAACGGGTCCCTCGTTACCAGGATTTTCTAGTCAAACATGTTAAGTGGTTAAGTGTCTGTATTTACCTAACCCCACCCATCAATTCTTGTTAACATGTTGAAATAGGTTAAGTGTTATAGTTGACTTAGCCCTACCATCTGACCTTAGCCTCTTAGATCACCAGACCACTCACATTAGACATGTATTGCTACGGTTACTGGATGTGCCGGTCGGTTCCGGGAAGGTTTACACCGTAGCTCAGTCTAACCTCGGGTCATTATTGGGCTCAATGCTTAACCACCCACATTGGATAGGTATTGTTGTGACTACTGGACAGCTGGGCGGGTCCGGGAAGGTTTACATCACAACTCAATCCAACCTCGGGTTAAGCATATAGTGTTTTCTAAATTTACATATTTTATTATTCCTCAATTATATATGTAAATGTCATATCTTTTATTCTTGGGTATATCAATTCGTACCGCTTAAATGTCATTGTCGTTGGCATGTGCCAACCATGCCAACATATATTTTCATGTTTTACGCCCAACGTTATTACCCCCGTTTGTACGTTCGCAACATTATAACATGTGTTGGGCTTGTCACAATTCTGCCCAACTTTATAAACGTGAGAAAAAGGGGGAATCAAGAACATGTAATACATAAAGGTGTGTGGCGCATGAACTTGCAATTTAGCGATTCAACTAACATATAATATGGGTCATGTGAACTTGCAGTCAAATCAAAGTATAACTAAGTAGGTGACATATGAAATGGCATAGTTTAGGCTAATACAAACTTGTGTTTAAACATGTTTAACTTGGTATAATGTCAACCACAAAACTAGCATGTTGTATATTCACCAAAATGTCCAATTATAACATCTAATCATATAGCCTATTTCAACATGAACTTGCATAGTTTATGAAACCCAAACGATACTTAACATAGATCCAATTATACTTGCAAATTAACATAAGAATGATATCATAGGCTTTGGGTCATGTAGGCATAAAAAGGATCTCAAATCTAGAACATGTTTACATAAATTCTAACTTAGATTAAGGGAGTATACATAGTCCATGCCATCGACATATACATAAAGGGATCAATTTCTAGTTTTTGCCACAACTTGCTATTGTTATTACTTTCATATACAAATGTCGAATAGGCTTGCATAAGTCAATTTAGGCCACAAATATCAATACACAAGTCATGACAGAATCATTACAATACATAGAATTTATATCATATTCATACAATAACACAATTCTATTTTCATTTACATCGAATCACATCACAGTTTTTATTCATATTCTGAAAGAACACTATACTTACAATGAATGCAGAATCTTG
The DNA here is from genome assembly GCA_030737875.1 of Allium sativum. Lineage (NCBI taxonomy): Eukaryota > Viridiplantae > Streptophyta > Magnoliopsida > Asparagales > Amaryllidaceae > Allium > Allium sativum. The sequence goes on from CM060912.1 coordinate 11,748,072, forward strand.
AATTCTGGATTCTGAATTCTGAAATTGAGATGCGCTCCTTTGGGTAGATTAACGTTGCGTTGATTAATTTGATTAAACTATAATCTTCTTCTTAATTTGATTCGTCTCTAGGCTTTTCCCTCTTGACGGCTATGCTCAATTCCTCCCTGGCAGCATGACGACTCCCATCTTATTTTTTATGTGAATTTTCAGTTGAGACTTAGGGTGTATTTATAGTTTTTTAAATTGTTTTGAGCCGTCAAATGAAGAAAGGAGGAATCTAGACCATACAAAGTTCAAAGAGCCAATAAAGAGGTGACATGTCAGCCCTAGTGACACACCGAGCCACAGAAATTCGAGCCAGAGCCAGACCTAGTCAGCCAGGTCGACCAGGTAGGTCGACTGGCAGGTCGACACCCAGATCAACACTATGGTCGACCTGGGGTGGCCAGGTCGGCACCATGGTCGACCTGGGGAGGTTAGGTCGACACCATGGTCGATCTGGTCTCTGAGCGGGAATTTTCCCGCCCATCCCAGTTTGAACCTGTTTTTCGAATTTCGAATTTAAAACTGAGCTGCTTGAATTTAAATTTTATTCTGAAACTTCCGAAGGTCATAACTTCTTCATACGAAGTGCAATTCACGCAAACTCGGACTCTTTCTCAAGCAAAATTCTGAGACGAACGCTATGGTGTAACCCATTTCCCTTAATACTTTCATTTAGAATTAATTACACTTTAATTTGTGAAGCTTAATGTTATAGAATTCACGGGGTGTTACATATTCGGTATAGAAATTATATGCTCATACAAGATTAGAGCAAGGTCATGCTCCAATTTTTAAGCCGAGTCACAACCACAAGGTTCCTAGTGATCATGGATGACGTTAGTGATAGTTCTAGTTCTAGAGACCTTTATGAAGCATATGCCTATTTTGGTGTGTATGATCAATAGTTCATAGATAGCCTAGTTGTGCATTGCTGTTACTGGATTCCGACACCGAAACCAAATAAAGGCAAACGGCTATCAGAGCACAACTAGCACTAGGAAGATAACTCGGAAACACAAGATCGACACCAAAGCACCAAGACAGCTGATACCGAAAGCAAGAGGAGAAAGATATTAGTCTATATGCTATCGGTACCAATATGGGAAGCATGAGCTTGGTACCGATACAGGAAAGATAGTGTCAAAGTGGTACCAAAACCAACATGCAATAAGCAATCAAACGGGGCCACGACACTGACACCAAAAGCAACCAACCTTATCTCACTTCTGAAAGCATATAGTTCGATATCGAAAACTCAAAACCATAAAAAGGAATGCACGAGACCAAGTTTGGTTGGAGCAAAGAGCTATCGATACTAATATACTTGGTATCGATACCAAAACCAAGAAGCAACTATAGACTCATTAGGGAGATTCCTTAAACAATGGGGATTCAAAGCCGATACCGGAACCAAAGATTATTGAAGAAAGCTAAGGCTCATGAGATAGAAGGGTCATACAGACTAACATGCTTAGTGTCAATTCTGATACAGAGGAAGAATAAAGTTAACATTCAGAGGATAATAAAGTGAGTCAGACCCGGTGATTTGCTATTGGCACAGAGATTCATCTTCGAAACCGGTAGTAGCTAAAGAAGCTATCCATACCCATTTACTTGGCATCGATACATTGCATGGACTCATAAACAAAATGAAGCCAATAACAATGCTCAGAATAAAAAGAAGGTTGAAACCTAGAAACTGACACCGAGGGCCACTGAAGTGGGTTGACACCAAAACCAAATAAATATTGCTGAAGTTGAAAGCACACTAAACCGAGCTTCTACTGACCGCCAACGAAAGGGGACCCAATTTGTTTATAAATAAAACCCCAAGGGTCTCATTATGGGGGACTTTTCCTCATTCCACAATCTTGTATTCAATTCTTAAAGAGAAAACCATAATTTGTAAATCAATTTGGGGATTTTAGTTGTAATCACTTATGTACTTTTGCAAATGACCAACAAAGAGAGAATTAACACTTTTGATCAATTTCATGTCTTTCCTTGCCGCTTATGTTACTTATTCGCCTATTGCCTTTCTACGACAAAGCTTTATACATAAGCCTAATTACAAAAATAACCTTCCACAAGTCGTTTAGCTTCCTAACTTGTTTTGCGCTTAGGGAACACTTATGCCAAAGTACTTGTTGATCCTTGAGTCCCGTAAGCGTGATACTCACCTCTTTGAAGGAAAAGTAACTAATCTTCCGGCTTAATACCTTGATATCTAGGAAAGGTGAACTTCCTCAAGCTTGTAGGAACTAAATAATCCTTAAGTTCTCTTAGGTCCATATCTATAACCTTATTTTCATTGTTGACGAAAAATATTGTTAAAATTTTGGCACTAGAAGGAGGGCTTGAACCTCCGATCCTTTAGTTAACCTACCACATATATTGTTGTTCGTCTCGGATTGGACTAGGCTTTGAAGAAGCAATACCATGGCCAAAAGGTCTCGACATGAGTTTTCAGAATCTCGAATGGCTATATCAAGCGTCAGTGACCTAAGAATTATTGAAGAACAAAGGATGAGAATGGAAGCTTTAAAATTAATAAACAAGAAAAGGGAAGTAGAACAATACAATCCTAACCGTTGGAGCATTAACTCTTTCCACATAGGACCAACCCCAATCTTTGCTTTAAGTGGTTCTACATCAAAGGAACATAGTCTATTCTCTCACATTGAGGAACCCATCCATGCACAGGCTAAGAGAACTATATTCGAACATGGAATAATGAGAGATTTCAACCGCTTTACTTCCAAATGGTCTAAAAGAATGGCATTTTAGAATCAAAATACATCCAAAAAAGGATTCGAAGATGCAGATGAAGTAACAAGGCTAAACAACAAACGGGATAGGTTCCAACGTCAAAAGGGCATCTTTGAGTCAAGATTGCCTAAAGAATAGAACCTTACCACAACGATTGAAAATATATACTTCCTAACCAAACAAGAGCTTGACTTTTGGCCACCAACAAGGAAGAAACACAAGTATGAAAGGAAATTAGGAGGGCCTTAATGCCACTACCATATGATGAATAGACATGAAACCAATCATTGCAGAATCCTCGAAGGGATGATCATCAAGTTCTTTAATCAAGGCCAGTTATGTAGATATGTAAAGAAATCGTCGTAAACTGCATCAAATAATTTCTTGCAGAAAGAGTATCTACATGGACAGGAGAATGGAACTCCCTCAAATTTGTAACCACCTGAAATAGGTGAAGCTATCTATAATGGTTGAAAACTCTTTCCACCGCCAAGATGGCTAGGGCAAGGAACCCCTCGGAAGGGGATGCTTTGTAAGCCTTTAGCCGTGTCCAATTCAGAAAGGGCCATATTAAAGCATCAGAAGTGAATCCTCTGCCCCTATGGAGGGGGAGCTAAAACCCTTAATCCCGCCTACGATGGCTTGGGTAAGTCACCCATTGTAGGGGGTGAGTGTAAGCCTTTATCCGCATCCAAATCAGACAGGTCCCCGGTAAAGCCTCGAAAACCCTTATATGCGCCTATGATGGCCAGGTTAAGGCACCCCTTGGAGGGGGTGATGTGTAAGCCTCTATCACCACCTATGATGGCCAGAGTAGAGCATCAAAAGAGTAAGAATTTATCAGCGCCTATGATGGCTAGGTCAAAGAATCTAAACCTTTATCACTGACTACGATGGCCAGGGTAAGGCGCCTCTTGGAGGAAGGTCGAATAAGTCCTCGAGCCTTGCTTAAGAATAAGCTAGCCAAGTGCAATGGACACACAAGGCCACAGAGTGGCTAACAAAGCATGTACATCCTCTGCTTTGACCAACAAGAGCCCAAAGAGTGTCTCGGTATGCACGTACATCCTCTTCTTACATCTAATCCCGTGGAAAGGGAACAAAAGCTCTAGAGGAGCACTCTAAGCATGCAATCGCCTTTGGTTACACAAATATCTAGTGTAATGGGAACATATGCTCGAAAGAAGAGCACTTAAAGCATGTGCAACCTCTGCTTTATAAAGTAAGCCTGGAATTGGCACAAGCTATAAAAGATTCCCAAATCTGGGTTATGGTTTGGAACTTCTATTAAATACCAGAAGTGGATTTATGGTCTTCTATCAAATACCCGAATCTAGGTCTGGTTCGAGACTTCTACTGATGTCAAAAGTAGACTTCTGGTTTTCTATCAAATACCTGAATCTGAGTTATGGTTCGGGACTTCTATTAAATACCAAAATTGGATTTCTGGTCTTTCATCAAATAAACGAATCTGAGTTTGGTTCAGGACTTCTATAAATTCCAGAAGTGGACTTCTAGTTTTCTATCAAATACCTGAATCTGGGTTATGGTTCAGGACTTCTATTAAATACCAGAAGTGGATTTATGGTCTTTCATCAAATACCCGAATTTGCGTTTCGTTCGGAGCTTCTATTTTTTGCCAGAAGAGAACTTATGGTCTTCCGTTACAAATGCTTGAATATGGGCTGTAGAACTCCTATCTATACTTCCAGAAGAGGATTTCTAGACTATTACTCTATATATCCTGATCTATGTCTCTAGGCTGTAATTTTCATTTTCGAAAAAGGATGTGTTAAATATTATCTAGGTTGGTATCTCAGATTTCCTACACTAATATCTTTTGACGAAAGATCCTGATTTCCCATATCTCACATAGGGAGATGTTCTAAACCTAAAGCATATATCATTGTTATTCATTATTATGGCAAAATATAGAGCAAAAATGATCACAATAACTTATCACAGGTAATTATCTTCTAAGTAACGATCCAAATAGGGGTTCATATGAATTAAATGAATTATGATGTACATCTCATTACTTACAAAATACAAACATATAAGGTTATATGGCAAGTATTATGTAGAATAATGCAAGAGGAAATCCAAGACAAGGACATTCTAAACACAAGCAAAGGTATATATCAGGTGACATCCACATAACTTATAATGTCATCTCGTAATATTATTTACAAGATCACTCCCATAGATGGTCAAACACATAAGCTAGATCTTAACATTGCCTTTATTACAAGTTACCTTTATCATACAATGCTTATCAAAGTATGGGCATGAGGTTAAACATTATATGAGTAAATATATTATACTCAATTATAAATTAAGTAATCTATGAGCTTGAAAGTCTGAAACCCGTAGATAAGAATGTTAGGCTTGTCCTAGGGACAAGAGGAAATTATAACATAAGTTATAATAAATGGGTAGAGAAACTTATTAATGGGCCTTAATTAATAGAACTAAGTTGATAAGTAAACAACGATAAGTTGTACTGACAACGTAAAATGGAATTATGATTAAATGAGAAAAAATGAGGAAAACTTATGAAATAAAATAAGTTATATGGTAAGTGACATGTTAGTTAGAAAACATGTGTGTTGGACATACTTAATTACATATTAAGTAAAATATGTTATTGTAATGATGAAATCAACAAGAAAATATAAACGAGGTTGTGGATTACAAACCTTGGGCCACAATCTAGAGAATAACATGTTGTGGGCTTATTAATAAACTTGAATGGATTAAGTGTATGACTTAAATTAATAAGCAAGAGAAACTTGGTAATTTGAATAAGAATTCAATATCAATTGGAATAACCAAGTTAACTGGAAACCTGATGAGGTGAGACAAGCGCATAAAAGAATGTTTAGACATAGGGTCTAATAACATATTAAAGTGAGACGCTTGAACCAGTCCGCATGTTTGAGGGTGAATAACCCAACGGGGTAGATCATCATGGTGTTATAAGGCACGAGAAAGAGCGTACATTCATCTGATTGTTCTGACGGCTCCATAGGACTGGAAGGGGAAGCACGCAACTTCCTGAGATACGTAGGGTTCTCCTAGTAGTCTTCTATGTGGCGGCAGATGTCTTAGGCTGTGTCCGCAGAGGTTGGGTCTGCGCGTAACTACTAGGTGGGTGGGCCTTGACTGCAGATGTAGCTATGTAGTCAGAATGCTGTGACGAGGTGACACATGGGTGGTTGGGCTGTTGCCTCACGAGGAGGCAGAGGGTTAGGATCAACAAGGATAGTAGACCATCGGACACCCGTAATCAGCATCCAGTGGGATGCGGAAAGACTCAAGCTAAACCCAAGATACCATTTCACCCTTCACTATCAGGGTTAGGGGTTGAGGGGAGACACTACATGGATGTTTAGATTGTTTGCGTAGGGGCAGTCATTTAGCTCTGGTAGTCTTTACTAGTTGAGGGAGGCGCCGAGGTGGGACCATAGCCACCACAAAAACAGACCCTGGGTATATTTGTATATAGAGGCTCTTTAAAGATGGGCCTGTATAGATATGGAAAAGCTTCCGGCCGAGTTCCGTGTTTCTTGTATCGCCGTGCTGCGGAACTCGGTGCACATTAGAGGACGTGTGATTGAGGCATCGAGCTACAATTAAAGATACGTATGGTGGATAGTCTAGATACATGCGTTTCGGCTCTGGGTAGTGTATCATAGACTTGAGGGCATTACTTCGGTATGGAGTCTGATTCGAACAAAGGTGGAAGTCAGTATGTTTACGTGGCATAGTAATGATAGATATATGCGGAGCATAATATTGATATCCGTACGTCACTACGACGTAGAATGAGGGACTGCGTATATTTCGATCGTGTTACGGTGGAGACCGTGCAAGTGGGGGCTCCATGGGGTGTACCTCAATATTGGGGGTAGCTACATATATACTGTATTAGGTTAATCCACTGGAGAGTAAATGGGTGCGACGTGTGTGTAATCCTGGAGTGTTGTTAGCCCAAGTAACCTAATAAACCAGAAAATATGATTGAATGGTATATGTAGGATTATCCAAAGTGTATAGTTTAAATCCAGTCACTAGAACTTGTGTTTTGACCCCCTCCTCATAACATACTCGCAGGTTAGATTTGGGCAGAGACATGAGATATTATAGCTTTGGATACTGGCTAGGCAGTATTATTAATACGGTAAGGCTATACTTTTATTTATATTATATTTATCCATTCCGCTGTGAGATATTTTCTAAGCTCTGACATATTTTAAGTCTCTGTCTTTTCTGCAGGATACCAGAGCAAACAAATCCGAGTTTTGATAGATTGGAATTTTGAAAAAAAATCGGTCTGTCGGAATTGGGGTTGTAACATATTAAGTGGTGATCATCCAGACGTACTTGGAGATCGACCAGATATGCGAGGGCCTCTCTCCTGTATTGGACATATGGGACGAGGAATAAGGTTCCTCCGGTTTCGTTCAGACCCAAAACGGACTTGCAAATGGAAAGTGAGTCCGACATTGTATTCCTTTATACTGTATTTTTGATCTGTGCTAAATATATATATATATGCTTGGTGGAGGAGAATTTATTCTCTTGCTTAACAGCCTTCTCTGAGATGTACGATCTTAGAGGTTATATATTGGTGGAAATTAGTGGTACAGTTTGGAATGACTGTGTGGCTTGCTGAGATGCAAATGATCAAGTTTTTTGTTGAAAAGCGGAGACTTGTGGTTGATGATCAAAGCACAGTTTTAATTAGCATAGCTTTGTTTATCATTAATTCGCGAGCTTCACACCCTGGTATGAACCAAAAACGAGATAGTGACTGCATGGAAATGGACATATATTAGTTCTAGCTTCTGGTAACGTCATGGTATGGAGCCCAGACTGTTTACTTATGTGGATGTTGGAAAACTTTATTGACCGAAAGCGAGGTACCTCAAATTTGAGTCCCTCGTGGCTCTTTGCACTAGAACTGACTAAAAGGTTCTAGATGGTCGACTGGACTGACCATTTAGAGGTTCGATAGAACCGGCTAACTTATAGTTTATGGCATAATTAATCATCAACGGATGACCGACCATAAAAATCCAAGGGGTTCACTGTGGGGGCTCCTGAGGCATTTGCTAGAATGTCTCGAAATCCATGAGGACGATCCTTTGCCTCGATTCAGAGATGGAAACCCAATTTCCAGTACGATATTTTACAGTTTTAGTTGTAAACCTATATGGCGATGTAATATAATGGTACCTACGCCGCCTATGATTGATATATTTATATTTGAAGTTGATTTCTTCATTTATAGTAATAATAAAATATGAACGCGTATCAAGCATATTTGGCTATTAGGGAAAACTCTATCCTCGACTACGTTCATTGTGTGATAGGACCTGAGTCTTATAATAGCTTCATTTTTCTCTTTAGAATTGCGCTGTTTATTTTTATGCACTGGTATTCATGGGGGATAAACCCATTCCGTGTTATACGGCGTGGTCCCGTGATTTATCCAACTTTAAAATAAAAGCTAATACCTGTTTTAGTTCTCACACCAGTCTCGTGACTGACTCGAAGTTTATTGTTTCTACCTAAACTCTGGGTGCCTATATTTTCCACATGGGCAGTCAGTAGTTTTGGTTTTGCAGATTTCTTTTCACAGGATCCTGGTTTACAGCTGGAGCTATATTCAGAAAGCTTTGTATCCATGTATTTTTTTCAGTTGTTATTTTCCACTGCTATGCATTTAAATGAAATTTGTAAATCTTTGATATTATTTTGTTTCTGCTGTGTAATATTTACTTAAACTCTGTTATATTCTTGTACTCTGATGGAAATTGCTGTAATAGCAATGAAATGTTTTGTCGTTTGTGTTCTGATGCGTCGTGTTCTCAAATTCAATCCAGGCTTTCCCGTAAGGGGAAGTTTGGGTCGTTTCATTTTGGTATCAGAGCTTTGGTTTACAAAACTAGAGAACAAGGCACATTAGAACCAAACGAAAGAATTCATCAGAGATAGGACTAGTAACGTCCTATGAGAATGACTTGTTAGAGATAGGGATAGTAACACCCTAGAATGAGTTTGAATAGTATTATTTATAAAAACAAATTTAGTTTTGAAAATTATATCTTATTATTATACGTATTTGAAAATTTTATTTTAAATTGATTTTGGACTATCGAGTATAAGGAGATTTTGCATATACATGTCATGTGCGTATATTCGAAGCCTCAAATATTCTTGGGTAGATATAGAATAGCACTCTAGTTGCCCGGAGATAATCATGGTGAATAGTGCATTATCATTAGCATTTATGTTCTAGTTTTGAAAGTGGGATATCTATATATTTCCAATTGACTGGTGTGAGAACCAAAACCTAGTTAGAATTTATTGTTTGTGATTTGGCATTGAAAATTGGATTTTTGGAGTATATATAAAAGTTATATGGTTGAAAAGCTAATCAACTAATTGATTATTGATTGTGATGTGTGATTATTAGTTCAACCAATTAAAATATTGGAGTGATAAAACCAATAAGAAGGTAAAAGTAAAAAAATTAGCCAAATCGAATTTAATATTGAACTGAGTTGAAAATTGATTGGAATTGCATACATGTACATATATGTGTGTGAATGGGTCATAGCATGGAAGCTAAGAAGAGGAATAAAATAGTATGCCCGACAAATAGGTACATATTTATTGTATTCATTGGGTTTTGATGATTTTAAGAGCCGCTTGGCCTTTTCTTTTGGATTGATGAGGGCCCTGTCAGGCTAGTTGGGGTTTTACCGATCAACCCGTGCAAATGAGGCTATGGCGAAATTTTCGAAAATTTAGGGTGTTAGCCAAATTTATGAGAAATTAGAAAATTCTTAGAAACTGAAAAGTTGAAGAATGAAAGCCAGAATGAAAGTTGAGTTGGTTAGTTAAACAACTTTCAGCTTCGTTCCTTTTCGAGGACGAAAAGATTTTAAGTAGAGGAGATTGAAACGACCCATAATTTTTGAACTAATTTAAAATTTTTGTTTTAGCTATTTTAATGGATTTTGAATATTTAAAATGATTTATTTTAAATAATAACGACGAAAATTTTATTCAAATCGAAGTTAGAATGTATAAATTTATTTTGATTATAAATAGAGTTTGAAATGGTGCGGTAGTTTGAAAATTCGATTTTAAATTTCACATGAATGTACAGAATTCAAAATAAATCGGATTTCAGTAAAACCAGAAGCATCTGAATTTGTTTAACAATATTTTTCTAATGAATGTGAAAAATTCAGAATTCATAATATAAATTGAAAGTTATGTCCAATTTAAAATTTAAAATTTAAAATAGTCGCTATGGAATTTATATCTATTTTAATATAATATATAGCCCTTAAAAATAGCCATTTTGCAAACGACCTCCATTTTCGATGAAACCACTTTTATTGGATCCAGAATGTCAAATTATTGTTAGTTTTCAAATTTCATAATTTTTGGAATTAATATGTAAGCGTGGTGAATTTAAATGTGTTTTGAAATTTCTGTTTGAATTTAATCGACTGGAAGAAGGGCAATTTTTCAAACGATCTCCAAATTCGACGAAATTAGTTTTGTTAGGACCATATCGTCAAAACATAGCTAGATATATTTTTTTCTGTAATTTTAGGAGTCAGTACACTATAAGAAAAACCGAGATTAGCGACAAATTTTTAGCAGCGGAAAATTCTGCCGCTAATTAGCAGCGGATTTCCGTAGGCTTTGTAAGAGAAAATATTTTGGATTTTATATGTCATCTTATTATAAATTATTACCGTCGAATACTAATTGTGTCGCTAAATCAATGGAAATTGCAGCACTTTACCGTCATATAATATTTAACGCTAAATTCCGTTGCTAATAGAGTCGGATTACCGTCGACATAATTTTGAAGCTATTTTCCTGCAGTTTTCCAAGAGATTTGAAATGAACTTTTATATTTATTATTTATAAAATGTTTTAAATTCATTTTATTACTTAGTAATTAATCAGTAAATTTAAATTTTAAATAATTAATGTTAATAATACATTAGTAATTAATAATAAATAATAACTATTAGAAGTAAATAAAATTCAATAGTTAACGCTGATTTTTTTTTTTAAATTAATGTTGATCTCTAATAATTATTTAATAAATGAAAATATCAATGAATGCTGATCATTAGTAAAAAAATTTAAATTAATGCTGATCATTAACGTTGATCATTAATGAAAATATCAATGAATGTTGATCATTACGTTAATGCTGATCGTTAATTTTTTAAAAAAATTAATGTTGATCATTAATAAATGAAAATATCAATAATAATTATTAAAAAAATTAAATTAATGCTGATCATTAGTATTTTTTTAAAAATCAATGAAAATATCAGTTTATTGTAATAATTATTTAATAGTTAATAATAAAATTTAATACTTATGAAATGATATCTAGTATTCAATAATTAATTTTAAATAGTTGTATTTAATAGTTACAGTTGATACTTATATTTTATAATTATATGCGATAATTATATTTTATATTTCAATAAATGTGAAAATTTGAAATCATCTTCAAATTGCACTACAAATTGCACTTAATAATCTGCTGTAACACCTATTAAACTTCAACGCGGAGTGTAAAACCATTTTTGGCTCCAAACCACTAAAATTTTGGCTCCAACTGGCGGAATTTTTTGGGCGCCACCCCATTACTTCGATATTTCACGTTATCTTTAGACATTTCTCAAATCACATTTTTCAAATCCAAACCCTAAATTAGCTTGCGCCTCCACCGAAATTCGTACATTTACTCTCCTCATCATTCGCTTCCGCCTTTTTCTCCGCTATCATCGCCTCCTTCCTGTGCTGGATCTTACAAATCACTTGCCTAATCTCAATAGTTGTCTGATTTTCGGTATTTGGTCGGAAGCCTAGGAGCAGTGGAGGCGCTGATTCCTTGTCTGGTCTCCCTAGGGGTATATTCTGATGGGTTCTACAATATGCCAGCTGGGCTTATCTAGTCTTCCCCAATAACATGTCGCAATGGTGAATGGAGTATTGTTCTAGGTTTATTTATTAACACTCACATTTATGTTCATATATTTTCCAAATTCTACTGCTTCACACAATCTGTCTCCTAGGTCTATTGATATGGACACTGCTACAAAACTGGAACTGATGATGAATGGGTTCGGGTTCAGATCGATGAACCTTCTGCTGAAGCTAAGGTACCAGCCTTTCAAATTTCTGATTTGATTTGATCGATTTTGGTTATTTGTTTGTTGATTGGGTTTTTGTGTTCAATGGATCTGATTTGTTGACTTTGGTTTTATTTTGTTAGTAAGGAATTGTTTCGTGTAGATCTGGAAGTTCTCTTGTTCAGGGCAACGACAATAATAAATTTATGTATTGAGATTGGATTTTTCATGTTATTTGAGTACTAATTCCACAATATGAATTTTTTAAGAAAAAAAATATGGACTTGATATATGAATATGTAGTAGTATCACGTGAATAAATTCTACATCATCTGAAACTAGATTTAGACCTGCTGTATAATTCATTTTCTTGTTTTCTGCTCTTATTTGATTTTTGGTTTTCTTTTTGTGAAGACGAGTAAAGGTGAACCACCAATGATGGTTTTTAATTGATCTATGTATGTTTTTACAAATGCTTTTGTGGTGTGAAAACATTGGAATTTGAGGCTTTTTTATCCTGTTGCTCATAGACTAAAAATTGGAATGTTGATTTTAAAATTTTGGGAATCAGTTTGTTGTTTGTACACAGGTTCTATGATTCCTAATATTTGAATATCATTTCAATAGGTAATTAGATATCACTAGTGCATACAAATAGGCGTTTGAGTGCTTAATATATCCATTTACTTTAAAATAGAGATTGTCTACTTGATTGTCATAGTGGTATATTAGTTTTATTGAAATTAGATGCAATTTTGGATCTGTATTTAATCAAAAATGAAACATTTTATGCTCGATAAAATAGTGCATGGTTGTTGCAATGCATTTTATATCCTTCCTGTCATTGAGTTTATGTAAATTTCAGTCTATATATTCTGGTGGTTTGCTTAGTTGATAAGGATGAATTAAGCTTTACATTTGTCAACATTTATTATGCAATCTAAGTGTACATAATGCAATCTGGAGTTTTGTATAAATAGGATATGCTCTGTACATAATCTAGACTAATAATGCACTTAGCATTATTATTTTCTATTTCTGCATGCTGTTTACAACAGCTAATCAACTTGTGCTTGTTACAGATATATCATGTTCGTGCTTTTGATTTTGCAATCCAAAGATTGGTGCTTCTATTGTTGGTGAGTGATTTTTGTGCTTGTGCTAGTAATGCATCATGCATATTTCTGAACTCGGTACACTTAAAAACAAAATGCTCATATATAAGATGAAACAGACCATGCACATGCAAAAACTCATATGCCGTAGCAGGTTAAATTTTGCACGATGAGATATCTTTTTTGTTCAGTTTTTTACTTCATTAAGGTTGTGTTTGTAAAACTATAGTTATGTGATATACTTCTTTACCTATCTTATCCAAAGCCATTTGTTATTTTAATGTTGCCTTTGTTATTTATTGATGCTATAATGTTATTTTTGGCTTCAAAGAGATGAAACAAACCATTTGATATAGCTGCTGCAGGACCGTTTGTGGAAAAGGTGGCAGGACTGTTTATTAAGAAGTGATTTTTGCTATGAGGTTACAGTGGGAAGGTGGATGAGCACCAAACGGTTAAGTGTGGGTGCTAAGCTGCTGTTTGCAATCTGGTCGATGGCGGGGGTATTGAAGGAGGTAATTTAAATGAGATATGATAAGGCTTAGAATAAGTTTATACCGTACAAATTTTTCTTATTGTCTTTTGATAATTTTTTGATGTTTAGTTATTGCCTTTGGGGAGAGGTTGATTGATTGTTTAGTTGGTAAAAAGTAAAATTGTTTACTTCTGTGACTATGTATAACTAGAGAATTTTTGTTTTACAGGAAGATAGACATCTTTGATGCAAAAAAACGGAAACATGCCACAACAAGTTATGGATTTGAAATGCTAGAACTATATTTTGCTTTGTACTTTTATTATTGTTTATGAAATATTATGGATGTGTTATGTATTTTTGATGTAAGAATGTTTAGTATGTCTATTATGTAATGTTGATTATGAGATGAGTGATTAATGTAATATATTGATTATGAGATGTGTGTTGATATTAATTGCGCTTTATTTGAATTTGGATTGTGTATTGAATGGAACACAAGTTATGTGTGTGATGAGTGTATGTGTGTGTGTGTGTGTATATATATATATATATATATATATATATATGTATATGTATATATATATATATATCAAAAGGGGAATAACAGCGGATTACCGACAAAAAATGGAGGTTAAGTTTACCTTAATTTAATTTTCGTCGCTAATCCCTTGGTAATTAGTAAGGATTTACCGACGATTTGTATAAATAATATTTTATTATAAATTAATTATCCGTCGGTAAATAGTCAGTATATAAATTAAAATTAAATTAATAAATAAAATTTTATTTTTATTATAAAATTAGTAAAATGACGGGAAAATGTCGGAAAACTCACGCTAAATTCCGTTGCAAAATCCGACACAGATACCGTCGTGGTTTTTACCGACAGCACCGTTATGTAGGAAATCCGTCGCTAAAGCCTGTTTAGCGACGGATTATAAGCGGATTTTGCCGCTGCTATATGCAGTTTTTCTTGTAGTGGTATGTGGCCCCGGTAAATTAAAATGTACGTTCAAATTCAATATATATTGATTTATATTTTAATTTTGAGGAAAACTGATTGAAACAGTCAAATTGGCCTACGAAACATATCCCATTGTGTACGGATTGGGGGCATTTAGTTGGGGGCGATAGTCATTGGGTTTGATTCGGAGTTCGAGTAGGAAATTCACTTTTATAAATATAACAGAATTGAAAATTATTAAATAAATGGTATATATACCCTTAGATCTCGAAACCCTAGCCACAATACTTCAGCGCCGCCAATTATTTTCTACGGCCAGAAATGAACAAGAATAATTTTCCAATTCCTCTTAATATAATTCAAATTGGTTTATGATTCCCAAATGAAAATGATTAAGCATCTCGCCCTCTTTAAATCCGTAGTGGTATGATCAGTTCTTATGTTGTATTCTGCTCGAATTTGAGCCCTAAAGTCGCATCATTCAAGGACCTTTTCCCAGCCCTGGGTGAGATCGAATTCGCCACAGTGGCGTGAGCAGGGTGGTGGCGCTTCAACGATCAAGGTGGTGCGTTCAGATCATGTTCTCGAGCTTCGTGGCAGCATGCGTAGAGGAACTTAGAAATCAAACGATGGGTTAGCATGGTTCTGTAGGGTATCGGGGAAGAGGGAGAAGGGCTGAGGGTAAAATGGTAATTTAAATTATTTAATTAATTCAAATTTGTGATTAATGTATAAATGATTGTAACTTATTCGTATGACATCGAAATTTAGCAAACCCAGATCCGTTGTAATCGTCTCAACGAGATCTACGCAATGAAACTGATTGGGACAGAAGGAGCACGTTAGAATTTCAGGCAAATTCAAATCCAAAATAGTACTAAATGTAGAAATAAAAACTGGCAGAGTGGAAACGAAGGTGAGAACAATTTCTCACTCAACTATTTTTGTTATGTAATTATATCATAGGCTACAGATGGGGCTTAGCAGCACCTGACACAACTTTTTGCAAACCATGGTTGATTGTTTGTTTGGATTGTGATTGGATGAATTGATTAGAATTGATATTGTTATTTGCGGATTTTTCTAAAAACTGAAATGTATAAATTATTTATATAAAATGTATATAAAATTATCATGAAAAGAAATTGGAATAAATATTCATTTACAAGTTAGACAGCTTGTTTATGTACACCTATTTAACTGATATTGATTGGGACGATAAATTTTACACATCGCCCAACTGCACAAATAATAATCAGTGTTTGTTGGTTGAAAACCCCACACGGGTATTGGGATGATATTTGACATTCACTAATCCCAATATTTAGTTGTATGTCAATCGATTGGTTGACAGGCTGTGATGAGCGTTATTTATTTATTTATTTATTTTAATGCTTATACAGTTGTAAAATACAATGGATGATGTTTGAATGTTGAATGATTATTTATCATTATTGTTGAATACATGCGATGTATGAAATCCATATAAATAAAATTATATGGTAATTGATTGAGTCTGATTCCAATTCAGAAATAGTAAAGATTATTAAATAATATTTAGTACAGATTTTAAAATAATATTTAATAATGAATATTTGAAAATAAAGAATATTTGAAAATAAAGAATATTTTAAATAATATTCAGTGACTGATCAAAATATGATTTTTGATGTCCGATGTTGGATGGACACGAAAATATATAAAAATTTGAAGCCAGGTTAAGTAAGGAAACGATATTTTTCACCCGAATGGGTTTGTCGATCGATTTTATTCATTTTATGATGAATATAAAAAAGAAATGATTTCAAAATATAATATTTTGAAAATAATATCATTTAAATATTTTAATGATATGAAATATTCAATTTTGATTTAAAATTGAAAATGAAGTTAAAATCGATTTAAAACAAATTTATAAACGATTTATAAAATATGTTTTGAATGGAAATCGATGACATATATATAATGTATATGATATATATATATATATAAATTAAATGGCTTGAATAGAACGCGCTGCGCAGCGACCATTCGCGAATTTCGACCATTAACTTCAGATTGATGTAGCGTGTGATCCAACCATCGATTCTCCTAAAACTGGAACCGTTGGGTTCGCATCAAAAAGAGCTTTCTAACGAATATAAGAGATTTAAACTTGAACTGTTGGATTTTAAGACATGTCCAAATCAAATTCAGAAAAGGTCGCTATGGATGCATTTCGGTGGCCGTTATTGGAAACCGAACGTAATGGCCTCAATAAATTATTAGAAATATGGAAAAATTATGTAAAATCATAATAGATGATTTGGAAAGATTTTGGATGAAAAATTCCAGTTTTGAAATGATAAAATTATATTTTTATTGAAATGAACTAGTTAATAACTAGAATAAAAAATCCAACGATTTTTAAATAAATAAATTGGATTTGAAAAAGGGTTTTAAAATAACCAGAATTTTCCAATGAATATATTGGAATGGATTGGAATGTAAATTATCCTCGGAATATTCCGATATTGGATTCTGTGATTATACGGATATTGTTGAGGAGTTTGGAAGATATATATATATATATATACATATATATATATATATATATATATATATATATCTTTATTCCCAATACGATATTTGTTGGTTTCATAATTTGATATTGAATATAAGGTGATATAATTTCTATTCAGAGCCTTGTATTTAATATCAAATTGGATTTTGGGTTTGTCGTGAATGGTGTCTTTAATAATACTGTTCTTAAACCCAATTGAGAAAAGAATAAACCTTTTAATTAAGATTTAGTGAAATTTATCAATTAATTAATATTTAATTGGAATTGAATTGAAATTGGATTTTTGGGTCTATCGTGAATGGTGTTTTAAGTAACATTTGTTCTTTAACCCAATTAACAGTGAAGAGATGATTTGAATTTATAAATCTTTTTACTAATATTTAATGGGATTTTTCAAAGTAAAGTTTTCCAATTTAATATATTAAATTGTTATTGAAGGGAATTCGATTTGGTAATAATCGAGATGAGCTTCTGTGAAGGAAGACGGTACTATATATGGAATTTAAAAGGCTTGGCCGTTATTATATTTATATTATTAGTCAGATACGGAAATTCATATCAATTATATATATATATATATAATTGATCTGTTTTCCATGAAGATTCCATAATTAATGAATATGATTTTGGGGTTTATTGTGAACCGTATTTTAAATGACATTGGTTTTTTAACCTAATAAATGACAGGATTAATTTTCCTAAAAAGTGAATAAATCATAAAGTAATGATTTTTGAGATTAAAACTGAACTGGAGTTTTAATGAATCTTTAATTAGACTGGAATGAGAATGGGATAATTAATTTTATTGAATTCATGAAATGATCGGGAATGGAGTGCCACCAGTTTTACTCCAGGCGATAGTCAAATCTTTAATTAGATTTGAACAGGAAATGGTAATTAATTTTACCGATAACACAGTGGGTGTTAGATATGGAGTACTACTAGTTTTTCTCTATGGGATGAATAGGTTGGGATTGGAAAAATAAAATAAATGATTACTTCGGTAAGGCTCGATAATCCCGACTAGTTTGATAACCCTTAATCTGGTTTAAATTGTGAAAAGAATGTTTGAATAAAATAATATTCTGAATTGGAATGAGGCATATGATGTGTTTTTATTGCACTTGATTATAAGATACGTGAGTTATTCGGAAAGACTGGGTTTAACCCATTCTGAATAATTGATACGGCGACTAACTGTCGAAGATATGAAGACGGTGGTTGAAGACCGGAGGTCTTCACATTGTTTGGATGATTACTGATGTCTTGATTGGGATGTACACCCAAGAAAAGGTAATAAGTGGTGATCGTCCATACGTACTTGGAGATCGACCGGATATGTGAGGGCTATCTCCTGTATTGGACATATGGGACGAAGAATAAGGTGCCTCCGGTTTCGTTCAAGGTGCCTCCGGTTTCATTCAGACCCAGAACGGACTTGCAAATGGATAGTGTGACTGACATTGTATTCCTTTATACTGTATTCGTTGATCTCTGCTAAATATATATTTGTTTGGTGGCAGAGAATTTATTCTCTTGCTTAACACCCTTCTCTAAGATGTACGAGCTTAGAGGTTATATATTGGTGGAAATCAGTGGTACGGTATGGAATGACTGTGTGGCATGCTGAGATGCAAATGATCAAGGCTTTTGTCAAAAAGCAGAGTCTTGTGGTTGATGATCCAAGCAGAGCTTTAATTAGTATAGCTTTGTGTAGCGTTAATTTGCGAGCTTCACACCCAAGTATGAACCAAAAACGGGATAGTGACTGCATGGAAATGGACATATATTAGTTCTAGCTACGAGTAACGTCATGTTATGGAGCCCAGGCTGTTTACCTATGTGGATGTTGGAAAATTTTATTGACAGAAAGCGAGGTACCTCGAATTTGAGTCCCTAGTAGCTCTTTGTACTAGAACTGACTAAAATGTTCTAGATGGTCTACTGGACTGACCCTTTTAGAGGTTCTATAGAACCAGCTAACATATAGTTTATGGTGTAATTAATCATCGACGGATGACCGGCCATGAAGATCCAAAGGGTTCACTGCGGGGGAACCTGTAGAATTTGCTAGAATGTCTCGAAATCGGTGAGGACGATCCTTTGCCTCGGTTCATAGATGGAAACCCAATTTCCAATACGATATTTTATAGTTTTAGTTGTAAACCTATATGGTGACATAATATAATGGTACCTATACCTCCTATGATTGATACATTTATATTTGAAGTTGATTTCTTCACTTATAGTAATAATAAAAGATGAAATTTCGCGTATCAAGCATATTTGGATATTATAAGGGAAAACTCTATCCTTGATTGCTTTCATTGTGTGATGGAACCTGAGTCTTATAATAGCTTCATTTTTCTCTTTAGCATTGCGCTGTTTATTTATATGCACTGGTATTCATGGGGGATAAACCCGTTCCGTGTTATACGGCGTGGTCCCGTGATTTACCCAATTTTAAAATAAAAGCTAATAACTGTTTTAGTTCTCACACTAGTCTCTTAACTGACACGAAGTTTATTATTTCTACCTAAAGTCTGGGTGGCCATATTTTCCACACGGGCAGTCAATAGTTTTGTTTTTGCAGATTTCTTTTCATAGGATCCTAGCTTATAGCTGGAGCAATATTCGGAAAGCTTTGTATCTGTGTATTACTTTCAGTTGTGTCAGCTATTATTTTCCGCTTCTATGTATTTAAATGAAATTTGTAAATCTCCGATGTTATTTTGTTTCCGCTGTGTAATATTTATTTGAACTCCGTTATATTCTTGTACTCTGATGGAAATTGTTTTAATAGCAATGAAATGTTCTGTCGTTTGTGTTCTGATGCGTCATGTTCTCAAATTCAATCTAGGCTTTCCCGTAAGGGGAAGTTTGGGTCGTTTCATGTATATACATACCATCATCAGAGCACGACAGCTATCCTCTGGAAAAGTTACAAACACTTGTTTCCAGATACGATATTGTACATAGCAGAAAATATGATAGTTTATAGCTAACTGATGAAGTTTCCGGCTTCAAGCTCCACCAAGCGAATCTATAAAATCCTGACTACTTAACTGTCCATACAAATTTGGGCACCCAAGAGTTTAGGGTAAAACAAAACAAAATAAACTCTGGGTCAGTCATGAGACTGGTGTGAGTAAAATCCAACCATTGGTTTAACTTTTAAATATCCTTTCGAAAGAAAAGATAATCGTAAGACCGATCCACACATAAACACAAATGGTTTTTACCTTATGATAACCAAAAAATTTTTGATATCAAAATCCGGTCATATTATAATAGTGTCTAAATCAAATAAATAGCAATCTAGAGGAATGCTTGCATCTCACGCTCCATATATAATATAGAATCAAAAACCACAGTGCGCTTATTAGAGAATGGATTTCCAACTATGACAAGGTATGAGACCACCTTCCGATAGTGTATCTCTAAAGAGGAATACATTGGGTTCAAGAGGAATATCTTGCAAACTGTCCACACATGGCTAGCCACTCATTTAACTTGAGTGTATAGAGCATATTATCACCATAGGTTGTGAACAACAACTGTTACCAAAAGCATACAGTAGCAAAATAGAATAAGAAGCAAATAAAATTTCTCCAGATCAGGTGATAATACCCTTAATGGGAATGATCCACTTTGTCATGCTGCCTGCTCGATTTCTATCATTTCTCGGTTGATGAGGCTTGAGGTCATGATCTCCTTCTAGAACAGCACATCCCCATTCACTCTGAATTCCACATCATCAGATACGCTAAATCACTAATTGATGTCCACAAATATACCCTGGGTGTTAAGCTGAGAGAATAAATTTCCTGCCACCATACTTGGTACATTTGTAAAAATCAATGTGCGTAAGTTTTCAGGAAATACTCTGTCCGACATCCATCCATATATGTTGTCCTAGGACTGGCTAAACCAAAGACACCATTCCATCAATCCATCTTCAGTTGTTTCTACCTAGGATTAACATAACATCCCTTGAATTTTACTCCATCTTCAATTATCTTCAGGATAAGTTGATTCGTAATGCTTATGCCAATACAAAGTGGTTTTCAGATATTAAATATGATTCCGGTCTCTCCGTATTGACAACGGAGTTATAAAATAAACCAAAACTTTGATATCTAGTTATTTAACTTCCAAAGGAACATCCATTCAACAAATGATCCTATTTCCAAATGGAAATTCTACCGATCAACCATCAAACAACATTATCTCCTTTTTAATTAATTTTATATTAAATTATCTTTTCAAAACTCGATTGTTGATTGTCTCTCCCGATTTCTTGCAAACCTTTCCAATATCATAATTTCTTTATTCAAGAAAATATTTCTTATGCCAGTCTGAAAGCATTCCCATATATTAGAAAATTCTTATTTCCCATATTTCAGAAAATATACATTATTAACACTGGAAAACATTTCCAATTATCATTTCTTAACTTCTAATTTACCACATAATTTCATTTTCTATACTTAGAAAAATACCTCTAATTTTATTTGGAAAACGTTTCCAATTTCTGTTTATTGGAATTTACCGATGTTATATAAAAAAAATCGTTATTATAACTCAACCCATTAATCTTTCATTAACCAACCCTCGCTATCGAACCTTAACTATTTCTCAGTCAATCATGACGTCAATCAAGTTAGGGTATAATTACCTCTCAGACCTTAACTGAACAACATTCTTAATGTCGAAATAGACAAGGCTCACAACTTCATATTCCAACAACATATTGCTAACGCACTCTCGGATTCAGTTTAAGAATCCATTTCTTTTTACGAAAAACATCGATTATAACAATAGCATTATAATTCGTATTACGGAAATGTTAAATTTTAAAATATAACTTTTATTCATTAAAATAAATAAATGTTTACTAAAACGAAAAGTAAAAAGTGCTTTCCTGAATTCGATATAATCGAATTTTAGTAAATAACTCTCTTCTGAATAATCTATATTCGATCATTGTTCTGAACTTCGGAATAAATCTATTATTTTGGGTTAAGTCAAATTTTCTAATAGTTACTTCCATTTGCAAAACATTTTCTTTCAAACTTTTATTCACTTTTAAATATGCATATCATTCCCAAATAGGAATCTAGACTCGTTTATCAAAGCAACTTGATTTTATTTGTAGATATCATTACATATTTAAATCGAGTTACTTTATAAACCCACATCAATTTATAAATTCAGTTAATAAAACTGCTACTAACACTTTTTTATTTATATAAAACAATTTAATTTCCTTTTTAAACGTATTTACAAGCTATACATTCCATTCTTCTGAAATCAACTTTATTCCATTTCTATAAATCCTATCTCGCTTAATAATTCTAATTTTAAAATAATATTAAATTAATTAAATTATATTTTAAAGTCCAAATTCTCTTTATTAACTCCTATTGGTAGTATTATACAAGTAAAGATCTTATTTTTATTCCAGCTATTTATAATCTCGTTTTTATAATCGCAAAGTTCAAATCTAATTTCAAATATCGGTTTCAAAACCGATTTCCATTTTGCTATATAAATTCAAACTTGAATTTATATTTCATTCTATCCAATGATAAATAAATCACTTAATTTTTAAACTCATTTATAAACAACTTCTTGTTTCATCCATTTAAACTGGATTTTATTTCAACTCTATTCGAGATTAAATTTCTATTTTAGGAAATAAATTTTCTTTTTAAATTTTAACATTCCTTTTTTATATCCAAAATATTTTATGGTATTTGAATACCAAAATTCTAGGGTCAGGGTAATTCAAACACAACATAATCAATCACATATTATATAACACATCATATAGCACAATAAATAAAAACATTAATATAATGTTGAGGAATCCAGTTGGATCCCTCCAACCAGTTTCTCTGCATCCACAGATGTTAATCAACATTAATAATATTAATTTCACATCAATATGAAATATCATAGTACACAGAACTAATGATCGATCAATGATATAACAATACCAACCATTTCAACCAATTTTATCAACCACTCATCCAAACAACCATCACACAATAAACTAATACCCGAACAAGGGTTTGTTTAGGTTTTCTATTCTAATACCTGAATCTAGGTTGATTCCATTCTTTACAAATACCGGAAGGGGATTCCTGGTTTTCAATCTCTAATTGCCTGAACAAGGGTTAGTTCAGGTTTCTATATCGAAGCCCGAATCTGGATTAGTTTTCAACAAAGACCAAAAGTAAATTCTTGGTCTCATACCTTAGTACCCAAATCTGGAATGTTCCAGGAGAAAACTACAACCGAATATGGGGTTCTGGTCTCATTACAAATAGCCAGAACTTGATCGATTCAAATGCTCAAAACCAAACAAGAAGGAATTGTTCAACCTTCTCACCGGCTTATATCTGGCTTGAAATCACATTTCTGCTACTATTAAGTTCAAGCTCATGGCCTTTTCACTTACTCAGGGAAGTGTTATTGACATATACCTTCATCAATTTATCATCCAAGTATATCAAATATTTATAATGATGCACAAAGCACAAGCAGTCACTATAGGCATTTCATATCTGACACACCATGGTACTATTAACCCTACTGGGTGCAAACAATGCTCTATGAAGGTCTACAAGGCAGATTTATAACAAAGTATGTCGAAAGCGTACGCCATGTCATAATGAGAGAAAAATGCTAGCGCTGAAATGAGTAATCAAGCGTTAAGTAACACTGTTATAGTACCTGCCTCTATTCATAAACACCATTTTATAATATGTTACATGCAATAGGTGGTATGTTGAGTACTTCATATCTTACATAATTTTTACAATAAAGATTGTAAGAAAAACACATCTCCGAAAGAGAGAACACTCATATCCCAGTACTAAAGGCTTTCATATAAACATAACATAGCTCTCAATAAAGTATCTTATAAGTATTTATCGTGAGTATCAGGGCAAGGAGGCAGCCTTCCTCACTTTATCCAGAATGTCAGTCGCAACGTCAAGCGAGGAATCAAAGGGAACTTCAAATCCATCAGGTATATAAACCGGAGGATAGTTACGATAGTCTCACTTTCGGAAGGCGGGCTGTCATAACCACGATCCAACCTCGATTGAAATGTGTGGACCTCTCTTAAAAATTGGTTCTTGTGTTCGCCTAGGAAATCGAGCCGAACCCGAGGATAACAGGTGTAAACCTTCTCAAGATCCCTTGAAAAGCAATATCGCGCCAAGGAAGAAGACTTAATAAGAAATAATTTCTATCTGTAATCTCTCCTCAACTTAACGTAATCTTATAGGATGGCCCTAAAGAGTAAACGCGAGGTAGAAGACAAGTTCTGAAGAAAAATGTCAGAGGAAATTAGAGAGAGAGTAAACCATTATATTGTCAACAAAACAAATACATTCATCACAGATGTTCCTCTTACTCATACAAAACTGATCTTTTAAAGGTTTCAGTTACAAATCGATACTTGTTAAATTTAAGTTTATCCAAAGGTAGCTTTCTGGGAACGAAAGAAACTCGTGGAAGGTTCCAGCATTTGATAGGGTGTAGGTCCACGCCACGTTCATTTAAGCACCTTCTGTGAAGACGTTTAAGCAAGCCCCCGATATGACTACCTAAAAAGGAGAAATCCGAGGTCTCATATCTTCGATAAATTTGATACAAAAAGTTTACTAATGTATCTCTGTATTCGATTAACATCCAAAACAATGTCACAAGCTCGGAATTTTTTTTAAAGAGCCTTTCACACTTTAACCAGGCCGTTCGCAGCCTTGGGTCTGCTTTTTCCTCCTTAAAATATAGCAACTTCATGATATTCTTATCATGGAGATAATATTTGTGTGACAGCATGTTATATTCGTCCATCTGTTTGTTCAGTTCCCTAGTTAGGTGAACTGCTTCCAGTCGAATCTTTTTAAGTGAGGAATCCTTAAAACTTAACCGTTTTCTTCCCGTCTTGACGAAAATAATTACTGATTGATTTTCAAAGAAAAAGAAAAAGAATCTGCGAATAAAAAAAGAGAGAAGATGCTATACCTCATAAGTAGGGATAGAAGCTTGTGAATTTTCAACAAGAAGGGAAACCGGGGATATGATATTCTTCAACGGATTCAGTACCTTTGTCACCCACTTCGTCTAAAGTGTCCAGAGCAAAGAAAGTAGCACCTATGGAAGATCCACATATGTTTTCCTCTTCATCCGCAGTAATGTTGATACGTTGGGAGTTGTCGTCATTGGCACGAACAACACTTAAAACTGTTAAGGGGTCTCCTTCATCATTGGTACATAGCTCCTCAAGAGGAACATCCTCAATAAACAAGAGTTTAGATACATCAATCTCTCTCCTAGTGGAAACCTCTTCTTTATTTCTCATACAAGATATCTTAGACATAAATCTTTCCATGAAGGATGAGTCAACAGAAGAAAAAATTAAGTCCAAACATTTATCCATGTTGTCCGCATAAATAAGAAGGAAAGCATCTTCGAAGGAATTAACCATGATCTTATTTAAAGTGGACTAAAGGAAACATGAAATCCTCCATTTAGCATCGCTGACTAAATTAAAAACCTAGCCAGCAACACATTCTTCTTACCAACTTCGATCTTAAGGGAACCATTCTCTTTTTCCAGAAGGATTTTCTGATCATGGAAGGAAGAACAACGAGAATTAGGCAAACCAATATTATCTTTAAATCCCTCCAGGCTACTCTGCAAAGCCTTATTTTCTACGACCAGGGATATGTAGGATTCTTTTCCTAAGGCAACGGAACTCCTAGATTTCGATAAGGCATGTCCAACCTTCTTTGCTCCATAGCTAGTCCTTCTCTTTCAAGAACCAGAGCATCTTTTTCCTTCTTCAGGGCCACAATCTCCCTCTTAAGGTTCAATAACTCAGAACAAGGATCTGGAGTACCGTCTTGCGCCACAAACCACCGCTTGATAGCCTATAAAGAGCATAGTGGTCGAGAACGAAATGCTTGAAAAAAGACAAGAAAATAGAAAGGAAAATAGAGTATCACAAGTAGTTGCTCAACCAAGGCTTGACAGCTTCGAGGGAATCGAATGAGGAGTCGACACAAGAAAAAGCAGAGGATGAGATAATATGGCCAACTAATTCATTGAATTTACCACCATTAGCAGGGTTAGTAAAGTCGCAACGGGTAATGTCCTCAGAGGAGGAAGAGAAACCATCATGTGATGTAACTCATTGGAAACTTCGGGGGACCCAACACAGCGAGGGTTAGAACTAGGAACCTTCATTGGAGAGGTAACCTCCAGGGTGTCGAGGATCACACCAAAACGAACAGCTAAGTTCCCTACGCCTTTAGACTTCTTTGGTGAACAATCCCCTGAACCTATCTCCAAAAGTTTCCTCATTACATTTTCCCCAAATTTTAGTAATGCGTCCTTGAGTGAAGAAACCCCAACTCTTGGAGTCAAGGAAATGGAACCAGTCTTACTAGACTTGTTACGAGCAGCTTAAAAAATACACAATGATAAGAAGCAACGAAAAAGACAAAGTACAATTTCGTCTTGAAAGATAACGAAAAGCATACCTGAGTTATCAAGGGATAGGGGAGAATTGGAGGATAAAGGAGCGTCTCTCCACTATAACAAAAAAGGATCCATTTACTAAGCAGAACCAAAGGTGGTTGCCCAATGATAAATTGTCCAACTAGCAATACAGAATGCCTCCGAAGGATAGAAGAGGTAAGCAGGATAGAACGGTTACCGAATTTTCTAAAGGCCACACCCAGGGCATCAGTTAGCTCCTTATTCGCAAAACTTGGCAGTCTGGGGACGACATCTGTGAAGAAGAAAATAGGATAAAAAAAGAGAGGGACTTTCGGGTGAGCATACTTAGGGCGCGAAAACTACCGGTGATACCTGGAGGGCATCAGATAAAGAAAATTTGATTCTCCCAATTTTTGAACCTTGTCGTTCCTTCGGACAACAATTTATTCGTAGGGTTTGCACGAAAAATCTGAGGATTAACGTCACTAAGTTTGGAAGGATGAACCAAATAGTCAAGAGTGGAGGGACTTAGAGAAACGTTACCATATTCTAAAGATAGTAGCTTTAAGCCCAGCAGGTAGGTGTAGGTATTAGGAGAAAATTGAATAAGAGCAATCTCCAGGTGTTGTAGGTAAGAAAGAAGGAGATCCGGAAAAGGGACAAAACTTCCATGCTAAATATGGACGGTAGAAAAAGCAAAATAGCCCTCTGAAGGAGAGGAGATGGAGTCCTTCCCACAAGGAGGGATGGCGTCAACCCCCGAAATTCTGAAATCCTGGAGGATGGCATTTACTTTCTCCTGTGATGAAATCGAAGAGTGTTTCCCAATAGTGCTAACTTTCCTAGAAGCATAAGGATTGATGGGCGGAGGGCCATTCCTGTCAGGTTTGAAAACAATATGCTTCTTCCCCATAACGCTAGGTATGATCTGTTGGATTTTACGCAGTAGGGTAAGATCAATATCCGAAAGGATATGAATTTTATTAATTTGTTTTAAGTTACTCTCAAAAAGATAAAAGCAAAGTTAAATGCTAATTTAAGCTGTCGAATTTGGAACTGTTCGACTGAAACTGGTAACAAAGAAGCTAAAAACATGAATGGCTTACCGATATGATCATTTAAACATCTGATTCTTCCTTGAGATAAGTTTTTCAGGAAATGATAATGGAATGGAGGAAGTCAATAAATAGGAATATATATATGCTGGAGGAGAGGGATGGAAGATCCGTGTGAAAGCTTGACTTGGAAAGTCGAAAATACCCCTTCACTAAGGGGGCAAATGTTACTACCAAAATTAACTTCGAAGCTAGCTGACAGTAAAGGGGCATCAGGTGACCGCAAGCACATAGGAATTCTTCAAAAAGACCAGAGTCAAACACTAAAGGGAACTCAAAAGCTACATCATGCTAACAAAATCTATCCGGTAAGGGACCCAGCAGAATTAAGCCGGCAGGAGGATCCTATAGCGAAAGGTCATCTAGACCGGAAGCTAAGCAAGAGGGAAGCAGAAGCTCCACTAAATGAAACCCGAAAGGATGAAAGAGCTGTCGGTATTAACCATCTTAATACCAATACGTTAGGAGGTGAAGACATCAAGAGTATCAAGCCAGAAGCACATAAATATTACCAAGAACAAGCTTCCAAGACATCTACTGCATAAACACTGAAAGGTTAGATTGATAGACAACAGACAAATTTCCTGGAGTATCCTTTCGGAAGAACATGCTATACCCGGAAACTCTCCCAGGAGGTAGACCGGAACCTCGGAAAGGATACAAGTTATCCATACCAAGTCGGCTTAGTACAGACGCCGACAGCGGTTTCAAACCGGCAGCTATCTACATACACCATGAGGGCAAGCTCCTCTAAGTATTCACAGAAAACCCGAAAGCCTACATCCGGAAGCTTATATCCAAGAGCATACAACCGAAAGCTCATATCAATCTCAAAGAAGCTCCAACTAACCGGAACCTACATTACAAAAGCTATAATCAGCACCATGAAGCAGTCGAAAGCTACAACATCCGAGACCAAGGGGAAAAGTGGCCAACAAGAGGCTCCTGCAGGCCCAACAGCCCAACAGCAGAAGAGGCCCCGATATCTCTATAAATAAGACCCTAGGGGTCACATTTTGAGGATGATTTTACTCATTCTGATTCTTGCACTCTTTTCTCTGGAGTAAACCCTAATCCCTCAATCAATTTTGGGGATTTCTCTTATTCCATTCTTGTAATCCAAATCAAAGATCAATAAAGAGTGAATTGATACTTATAATATATCTTTATGAGTTTGCTATGCTATTTCTTAGTCATGATTGTCGTAGCTTACTGTTTATTCCTTATATATGCATAACCCTCGATCAAGCCTTTCCACGGGTCAAGTTGAAACACCTCTTCCCCACAATCTTAAACCCTTCCTACAAGCCCAAACCTCTTAGCAAGCTTAGTGCAGAACCCTTACCAACCATCTAATTAGTCCTTATCAAGGGTTGTGTTTTGAAATTCATCCTCCTGGGATAATCGTTGGTTCTTGAATCACTTAAGCGTGATGCTCACCCCATCGAGGGAAGTGTAACTATTCTTTCGGATTCTAAACCTTGCTTTCTAGGAAGCAGTGAACCAAATCAAACTTGTGAAGGCTAAACAACCCATTTTTTACCCTTCACTTCCGTAGGCCTATCTCCGGTGTTTACGAAAAATATCGTTAACATGTTGTAATATTGCATACAGTGGAAGTCTAATATATAAAATTTTATTAATTCATATACAAATGACTGAATAAAAGGGAAGTGATGAAGTCTTCATTAAACTCTAACTTAAAAGGTGAAATCTCAAACTATAATACTCAGTCTGACCCCGAGCATTAAGGAAAATGAAACAGTCGAGTCAGGAATTAAATTCTTATACAAGTAAATTAACTCAAGTGAAATGTTAATATAAATGCACAATAATTTAAAAATGTTTAAGATTTCCATCGTTTAAGGATTCTGGAATTAAGTACACACAATTCGACATGTTATTTCACCATGATCGTTTTATTATATCATAGTTTAAAAAGTCATGATTCACAAAACAATTCTAAAATAGTTAACTTTGCTATATTTTATATTCAAATCATTAACTCAATAAATTCATGTCATATCTATCTATTGAATCTCCTTATTGTATTGTAAAAATCACTTTAATTTAACTTGATATGTTCTATTATAATTATATCAATTTCAAAATATTTACTTAAATATATATCTTGAAACTAGTTCAACTTAGAATAATCCAATTCATTTGTTTTAACACAAATCCAAATTTAAGTTTTATTTTAAAAACCAAATTATATATTCCAAAAGGTCATATTAATCAATTTAACAATAAACTTAATAGAATTCTAAACTTGATTTAGATGTTATTATATTAAAGTTATAAAATTTAAATCTTATATTAAAGTTATAAAATCGGTATATAGAATTAAGATTTTTAAAGTACTATTTACATAAAATTTAACATGAAACTATTTCTTATTTATTAAGTACTAAATCATTATTTTAGAAAGTAATATTTTATATTAAATTATTAAAATTTTAGTTTCAAAACAAAAATCATTAATTAAACTTCTTACTATTTCTTGTTTCAAAAAATCTCCATTTATACAAAATTGTGTTACAAAAGAATCTTAACTTATCTTCAAAATTAAAGTATTTAAAAAAATTAATTTGTAGAATCTATATATATATATATTAAATTACACATTAGCTTTCTTTATTATATTATTTAAATGTCATATATTCAACATATAGTGATATTAAAGTTTGAAAATCATCAATTTATGTTGTAAAATATATATTAACTTATAAACTAAAATTTTAAGCATATATTTTATTTTAAATCTTAAACTTAAATTTTTATTAATGGAATCTAAATTTAAGTTTTAAAATCCTAAAATGAATTTATTAAATCAAAATATATTTATATTTTTTAGAGAATACATCAAATAGACCAATGGTGTTCATATTTTATTTTCTATCCAAGTCAAGTACTATGGATATGTACCATTTCAATTTGTTTAAATTAAACTTTTGGATATTTATCATCTCAACCCAGATCCTAATAATTTCAGTTCCGATTTCTAAATCTATACAGTTATTCGAGTATGTGTCACTTCAACCCGTAGTGATTTTCCTAAATCTATGGGAAATTGCAGTGCGAGAACAAAATAAATACGACATTACAAATAACATAATCAATCTGAACCCGTCATAACAATCAATATATAGTTTTCGTTTCATATATCACATGTGTGATTGTTACATAGAGAACAAACTAAATACGACATTATAGATGACATACATCAATCACATAACAATCATTCATACAGTTTTGTGTTATATATGACAAGTATGTGTGTCACATGTGCACAATTTAAATAATAACTATTCATAAATTTTCTAAAGTATTCATATGCAATAATAAAGTGTTTAATTTACTTAATAATTATGGTAGTCGTGAGTGAGTAAACTCACGTTTTCTAGAAATTAAGAGTCACAAAAAACAAATAAGGATACAAGACAGTATAAATAAACTCGATAAGGTCTAAGGCTATAAACACTAATGATACCCAAACTTCCTAACGACTGTGATGCAAACACGATCAATTAACTATGAATCAAACACAACAAATTTCAGCTCAATGCTTTCCCATCTAATATTAGCCTGTTAATTTTTGTTTTGGAAAGCATTAGCCATTAAAATATTTGTCTACCAAATATTATCTTATTATATAAGTACAACAGCTGGAGCAAAACATGCTCCGATTTGAGGTTTCTAGAATGATTTAAACTAGTTAAAAAGGAGTAAAAGCCTTGAAATTTTGTATCCATAGAGTTCAACAACTCTACTTTCAATCAAAAATAGAATGAACACATTCCGACAATAATTGGGAGAGATATAAGATCCCAACGTTCGACAGCAAGTTCTGCAAACTATAGAGGTCATAACGATATAAAAATTAATATGCCCAAGAATTGAAAACAATACTACCATTCAGAAAAGATTTGGCATGATTCCAGCAAGAAATGAACAAGACACATTATCACAAAAGTGGATAGAGAGAAGATTTGTAATTTGATAAAGGTTTTTATATTTTCCCAAGAACATAAAAGAAAAGACAAACACAAACCAAATGTTTTAGGAAATTCTAGGCAAGTCTCACCCTGGGAAAGCATGGCCTGCCATAAGAAGGCTAGATGGCGAGGTGGCAAGGAGTGTAATGGCTTTTATGAAGAGAATTTTTTTCTCTTGACAAGCTTGGTTTTAAGTGGACGATAAGAGGAGGTTGTGAAGGATAGTTGAAGGCTGGTTGGGTTGACCGGAGTAGGTGGTAGCGACGCTGCTGATGGCATAAAGGTGGTAAGTCGACTTGAATATAGTGATTGTTTTACGCTTTTTTAATGCATTAACGCATAAATATGAGATATTATTTTCTTAACAGGCCATATCATTCTGTTATTTTGAGAGATTTTTGCAAAGACATTTCTCATTTTTTGGGATTTTTCTATGACCATTTTACCCTTGACGAATCTTATTTCGTTCATAACTTTTGATTGAAGTGAAATTTTTATTCCAAACCACTTCTTGAATCAGGATGATGGTTTCTATATGTCGAAAATGGAAAATAGTTTGGGAGATATGATAATTTGCATGACTTTCAAGGCATGATAGCTAATTTCCAGCCATTTAGGCTCTTTTTCAGGTAAGCTCTGTGCGGATTTTGGGATTAGGGAGATAAATGGTTGGAATAGTTAATGTAACTCATTTCTATCAAGTCATTTCCCTTTCCTTCTTCCCCTGAGCTCCTACCTCCATTACAACAAAATTTTCTTCATCTGAAGCCTAAAATCTCTACAAAAATTGAAATCAAAATATAGAGGTTGATAGATCTAGGCTAGAGAAAACTTACGTGTCAGCTAGGAGGGGAGATCTATTCATAATATGTAGTTTCCTTAATATTTGAGATTTCATAGACTTAGGAGAGTGATTTAATCTTATTTACATGATTCTAAATTTCCTAGTTTCAAAGTAATTTTTGAAAACTTAAACATGTTAGGAATTTACAACATTGGATTAAAATTTTGAATTTAAAAGCTAAGAATAGGTGACAACATTTCCTATCAAAACACTAGCAGATATGTGCAGATCTATTGGTTTTAATTCAAATCTAGACCATACAGAATTGTTGAATTAATTGGTTATTATTGTATGTCATTTTAGGTGATTTTATGTTTGGGTTTGTTAACCAGTTTTAAACCCAGAAGAGTCGTATATGGGAAGTACAAGTAAAAGCAAGATAGCATTATCTCCGAATCAACTCAAACTCGGCCAAAAAGACCTAAATAGTGTAAAGAAGCATACCCCCAAGTTTCAAATCCAAGTACATTAACACAATGGATCGGTACTAGTCCACTCTCCATGGACCGATACCGATCCATAGGGTCGATGTGTTTGGACCTAAGGCTTGTGCCATTGTAATCCTAATTCATTAAGGGGCATACTGCCCATTTTTGGAAGCAATCAGATCAGCTTAGCAAACAACACCCAATGAACTAAAGGAAAAGGCATGAGCAACGAAGTGACTAACTTCTAAACACTATCAATCCAAGTCCAATCAAGACCAGACCTTGTATACACACGAGGAAATCAAAGGTAAAGGAAAAAGTACAATATCTTGCATTGGCGTGGACTGGTACTGGTCCATGGGATTAGCTTATGCAATAATAAATTTTTGGTACCAACTTTATTACATGATTCCAAATCCTCTTGAAAGCACGCCCAGACTAATAGTTTCCTGGGCACCTATAAATATAATATGTTCTCTAACAGAAATGGGGATCCAATCTAAGCTTACCAGAACTATGCCAAAATCCATCCTTAACTACTTCATGGCTACAAGGACAACAAGCCTTTATTATCTAAACTAGTTATCAAGATATACTCAGATAAGTAGTAGTATTTGTGATTCTTGTATGTTTTTGCTATGCAGATCATTGTATTCTAATAAATTTTCATTGTAATCTGGCATGGTAAAATGAATAAAAAAGATATACAAAGTAGATGTAGGCCTGATTAATGGCTTAACCACTATAAAAATTGTGTCTCCATGCCCTAACCAATCTTCAAATGCCAAAGCTATAGTTTTGTATCCCCATGTAGGATACGAATTCTCCCATGCGGAGTGGGATATGAAATAGACATTTCGTATCTGAATCCTTTGAGAATTCCCAAACCATCCAGAATACAAAAAGCCAGATACTAAAATAGGACTTCGTATTCCGATCTAATGCATTTCATACTCATATCCTACCATCCTGAATTATTTGTGGGATATAAAACTCAACCTGAGGACTCGGGTACAAATACTGGAATATGAAATGTATGTTTCGTACTCTCCAAGCCAACCCAAGATGCTGATCCGATCCCACCCAAACAAGAATGTCGATCTGAGTGTTGACCATATTTCCAGCCTTATTTTGACACTTGGCGAGTTCGACCAAATTGCTTTGTGTTTTCATAAACTCGTACTCGAGTATCGAGCAATTAAAAACCCGTAAATCCATCATATTACAGCCTTGCCAAAATGTGGACCAACTCTTGCCCGCCAAAGCATATCTTTCCTGTAAAAAAAGACATTTTTTGAAGAATTCGAAAACCCAAGAACCAATAAGTCCTAAACTAAAAGAAGTCCGCATAGAAATCCAATAGCCGAAAACCAGAAATTCGAAGGCTACGATCGCACTGGATCATATTAATGGAAAACCAGAAATCCTTAAAACCAGAGTAAACTGACGATCGCTCCAGATAGTATTATGAGAGATAACCAAAACCAGAATAATCAAGAGTCGAGAAACTGAAAAATCCCAATATCTAGAAAACCAGAGTAACCAATAACCAAATAACCAGATAATCGAATAAATCCGAAGGCCAAAATAACCAGATATGGTATAGTCCATGCCACATTCCCAGGCAGTCTTTCCGTGATGTGACAAGACGACGGAGTGTAGCAATATGAGTCAAAGACGGTCTTGCCAAAATGTGACAAGACAACCGAGAAAAGCCATATGATTCCTAGATAGCCTTGCCAAATCCTAACAATATGACAAGGGAAAGCTAGATGAGTTCAAGACGGTCTTGCCAAATCCTGACAAGATGACCAAGGAAATCAAAACAGTAAGGACCTACCTGCCACTAAACAAGGCTGCCTCACTAAGACATGAAAAGACGACCAAACCGTTCCTAAGCAAAGTCCTTACTTAGGGACCAGTTTTTTATACTTAGCGAGCAAAGTCCTTACTATGCCATGTCCTTAAAGTTCAAAATTCCAATTCCATGTTTCATACTTTCGCAAGCAGCATCCCAACGAGTGAAGTAATTTTATCAAAGTTTCCAAGGTTTGGAGTTTTTAATAAAACCAAAGAAAGACCTAGCGGTTTGTCATCGAGCAAAGATCACGCCCAGGGGTTAAGGGATAATCTAGTACATAGGAATGTCAACTTAGCCGCTTCCGATTTCAAGTTTATCGAGTTCCGTTAAATTTGAAGGGAATGGACTAACGCCGGTACAAAGCATGCCTATGGGTCACACCGGCCCCCATACATGGGTAAGCTGGCGTAGTCATCCTAGGTCAGAAAATGAAAAATAAAAGAGGGAGTTTTGATGGTTTATCATCCGCAAAGAACATGCCTGGGATTGAGAGCTAATCCCGTACATTGGTAGGCAAACTTATCCCTCCAAACTCCTGAGCTAGGTAACAAGAAATGAATGAAGGAAGCCAGATAGATTATCGTCCACAAAGAGCATGCCTATGGATTAAAACCTAATCATGTACATGGGTAGGCAGGCTTAGCCCTCAAAAGTCCCAATCCAGAGAACCAAAATGAAAGTTGGAGATCAGACAGTTTCTCGTCTATAAAGAACATGCCGAGGGATTAAGATCTAATCATGTACATGGGAAGGCAAACGTAGGCCCTTCGAAATCAAAAGCCAAGTAACCAAAGATGAAAGTAGAAGATTGGATGGTTTCTCATCCACAAAGAGCACGCCTAGGTATTAAGACTTAATCCCGTACATGGGTTGGCGGACTTGGGCCCTCCGTAATCCTACAATAACAAAAACCAAGGTGTTCAGTTAATTATGAGGTGGATGATTCATAGTCGGATGCAGAGCACGCCTAGGGATTAAAACCTAAACCCGTTTGTATGTGATCCACCTTAAAATCATCCGAAACCAGAAAGCCAAAGATAAAATATTCAGAAACCCAATATCCATGATGCCGGAGCCAAAATAACCAGAATCCAGAGATGGGAAACCAAAGTTTCAATCACTAAATAGCTAAAATACGCAAACCGGTAACCCAGATAAACATAAGGTCACATCCACATGTCAAAAGACCAAATAACAACATTCACAATCCAAAAGACCAGAATACTAGAAAACCAAAAACATAAGTGCCATAATCCAAAAGATGGAAAGCCAAAGAGTCAAACCCTGTAAACCTAAAATCCAGAGTGTGGGGAGATAAAAATCCAATAAACCAAGAAAACCAAAATCCAAGAGCTATAAAACCAGAGATACCAAATAACCACGTCCATCAATAATCAAACTGGCGGGAGCACGCCCTGGCCCAATCCTATTTTGAGCTGGAGCAGGCAGCTGTTCTTGTCCTAGTACAACAGCTTGATTCCGAATGCACTTCGCCTGCTCGCCGTGTCTAATGCATTCTTCGATCATATCCTTGAGACGCCTACAATCATTAGTATCATGACCATCCAGGTTGTGAAACAAATAATGCCTACCCGAATCCTTCTCCCTTGCAGGAGACTTCGTAACGGAAGCAACCAAATGGACTTCCAAATTGATCTCCTCCAGAGGTCGAGTGAGTTTGTGTATGAAGGGAATTTGGGATGGTTCCAATGATACGCAGTTCGACCATTCCGAGGAGCAGCCTCTCCTTTGCGTTTTCTAGAGTTGTAAGATCCTTCGCCCTAAACCGAATCAGCCTCGAGGACTTTCTTGTTAGTTCTCACATCCTCTTCCCTTAGAAATCGATCAGCCTCAAAGTAGAATTCACCAAGGTCCCTCGGTGGATCCCATTTAAGCGATATTTTGAAATCCGTCTTGTCCAAGACACCAGAAATGCCAGCTGTCAAAACTATAGAAGGATCCGGTTGGTCAACCATAGCCACAGCAACGTTAAACCTTTCCAAGAATTTGTGCAAGGTCTCACCGGTCCTTTTCATAATCATCGTAAGAGTCATCGCATTCTTAGGCCGAGCAATGTGAACACTGAACTGTTCCATGAATTTACAAACCAAGACATTCCACCTGTTCACAGACTCATTTTCCAATTGCAGAAACCACATTGTACCAATATCCGTAAGATAAAGAGGGAAGCACTTCGCCATAACATCCTCTGGGCTGAAAGTACTTCCATGTGGTGCATACAGCGCATCAAGAGAACCATAAGATACTTCCAACCATCAAGAGCATCTAACACCGACAATTTAAAATCTGGTAGGTTCCGAGAATTCCAAATATCCTGAATTAATGGACTGTGTGTAACACGATCCATGTCAAAGAGAGTGTCTCTTCTTGGAGTATATCGTCGAATCACATCGGATATCTGACTATTACTACCATTACCAAGTAAATGATTC
Source organism: Allium sativum (assembly GCA_030737875.1). NCBI lineage: Eukaryota > Viridiplantae > Streptophyta > Magnoliopsida > Asparagales > Amaryllidaceae > Allium > Allium sativum. The sequence goes on from CM060912.1 coordinate 11,785,397, forward strand.
CAGTCATTTAATCCAACGTTGCTGCCCTCCGTGTCAAGTCCAACATTAGCGAACTATTGAGCCCTACCAAGAATATATGGCTCAACCCTAGCCTGAGGTACCTCCATTGGCACAAACCTAGCCTTTAGAAATATGCACCGAAAGTCGAGAAACATTACCAACAACCTGGGACAAACCTTCAACGAGACTGGGGTATTGCTCCCGGGACTAGCCAATCAGTTACCCACCTGCGGATTAGTGTCGACATGGGGTTGATCTTCGGGAATTAATCCTAAGTCTCGAGTTAAACCTTGACGGACACTAGCACATGTTCCTGCAATATTACCTAGGCCCGATGGCCTTCCGAAACCTTTAAGTATAGCGAGAAGAGCATTCATAATAGCTTTATAGCTTCCTGTCCTCGAAAATTTTCTTATTGTTGTTCCAACCGCGAAGTCAAATCCTTGATCAATCTCTCAATATCCTCACAAGTAACATGGATTGACGGTTGTCTAATAGAGAATACTTGCAGACTTTCCTCTATTCCCGCTCCTTCCAAACGAGCCAAAGATATATGTTTCCTTTTATCCATAGCGAATCCAAGAGAAATCCAAGAGAATGTTTTTCTTTAAGAAAACCAAATCCAAAGGTAATCGAATGCCCCTTCCCGGTGCACCCAACTACCGACTTAGGGAATTATTCACTCGTAGATGCCAACACCTGATGGGTTAATATGATGCAAATTATCCCAACTAACCGAGTAATCCAAAATATAAAACGCAAAAATGTGAATAACATAAAGCGTATAGTTGTTTGACACTAACCCTACGTCCACTTTGTTGTAAATATTCACCATCTTCATTACAGTTAAAAGATTAATCCATGTCCAAACACTTTGAGTTTACAAAGTTATGAATGGAGAATGAAAAAGTCCTTGTCAATTCCCTACAAGGCCCAAACAACAATTAAAATCCTTCTAAGTCCAAAAAGTCCTAAATATGCTCCAGTGTCCAATAAGCAAGCCAGGAGTTAGTCCAAATATCAAGATGTTGTGAGAAAAATTCTATGTGAAGTTTACAAGTCCAAGAGACCTTCCAAAGCCATAGAGACCAAGAAATGCTCCAAAATCAAGCTTCTCGCGTGTAGAACCAAACACCCAAAAGTATCATGAAAATAACTAAGTGCCTGGGTATTTATAGGAGTGGGGATATGATATTTTGTATCCTCTAGAATTTATATCCTGGAATCGTTACTAATCCAGATATCAGTCCGAACTCTGGGTACTTAGCCAATTTCTTTAATGTTTCTTCACTTTAAAGCTTCATCATTGAGTTATCAATTCGTCTTCACATCTGCAAATACAAAGTAACTTTTATATACTCCTGATAGTTAATAAAAATCCAAAGCATTTCCTCCGAAGTTGCTAGAGACGAGGAGAAGACAAGAAGCTCACTTCGTACCCCCAATATCAGATATGAAGTGGTGACTTCGTATTCCCAAGCCTTAAAAAATCATCGAATGCCAAAGCCACTATTTCTTATCCCCATGCGGGATATGAATTCTCCCATGTGAAGTGGGATAGGAAATAGACATGTCGTATCCAAAGCCTTTGAGAATTCCTGAACCATACAGAAGATAAAAAGCCAGATATGAAAATAAGACTTCGTATTCTTATGTGATGCATTCCATACTTATATCCTGCCATCCAGAATTATTTGTAGTATACAAATTTCACCCTGGGGAGTCGGATACAAATTGTGGAATAAAAAATATGTATTTCGTACTCTTCAAGCCAAAGCAAGATGTAAATCTAATCCCTTCCCAGCCAAGAATGTCGATCCAACTTTTAACCATATTTCCAACCTTATTTTGAGCACTTCGCGACTTTGACCAAATCGCTTTGTGTTTCCCTGAGTTTGTACTTGAGTTTCGAGCAATTAGAAAACCGTAAATGCATTGTGTGATTGCCCTGCCAAAAGGAAGGTCAATATCTACTAATACATTTCATATGCATTCCAATTAAACCGAGTTACACGATCATCGAGAAAAATGGTTCAATCCATCTATCTATTATCTAAAATAGAAAGTAGAATAGAGAACTTGCCGATGTGGAACACTAATTTTCTTTTATATCCTACGTGGCAGCATTTTACAGCGGCAATTCCTACTCTAAAATAGGAAAGAGGGGAGCGCCTGGGAAATAAGAATAATCCGCTCAACCAATATCATTCTAACTCCCTAATCACTACCTCCATCTGTCCACTTTTCAGCATGAAACCGACACATTTCCTTCCTTCGTTTCCCCAGTCCGTTTTCCACCTGCTACTGCCTTTCTATGTTTTTCTAACTCCTCTCTTTTGGAAATTACTCATATTCAATTCCTAAACCTAATTTTCTCTTCCAGTTGTTCTCCCAACTGTCGATAATTTTATGAATCGCGCTTAAAGGCGGTGAACTGCGACTCTGCCAGAAATCAGTAGACCAGCGGTATGTCAACGAGGAAAACAACAATTCCTAATTTGTGTGATTTGTACATCCGCAACAAGTCGAACCTTCTGTCCGTTATAGATTTCGGTAACTTCCTTGAGTATATCCAATTTTTGATGTTTGTATGTTGTGAACTTAGTTAATAAAATTAAATCTTTGTTTGAATCTACATGAGAAGTTATGATAAATCAATTTCAATACTCATGTCTCCTACATACACGCACAAATTTATGGAAACTGAAAACAATTTTTTCTTCAAGAATTGATCTGATCATGTACACATTTTGAGTGAATCCATATGACCATGTTATTTCTGTAATCAAAAGTACAACAACAGTTTATTTTGAATTTATATTCAAAACTCACTGTCTTATTATACGAAATTTCAAAAAATCCACTGGATCGATTCTTGAAAGTAATCTTGGTTATTGTTGAGCATCGCCCAATTGATGGAAAATCACTGTGCTGAGGCCATGAGGTATTAACTACAAATTTTGCTATATAAACCATTTGATTGAACATTAATTTGTTTGCATTTATCATTTCCCTAGATTACTTATATCACTATAAACTTTGTTAGCCTTGGTTGTTTCTCAGTGCATATAAATTTGTTATCTTAAGGAAGTCTGTGTCAAAATAAATGATCAAAATTTGGTTTTGTAGTATTGGCATAGATGATTTAATGCATCATTATTTGTTAACAAAAGCAAGAAAATTAAATTTAAATCGCTAACTGCTTGGTAAAAGTGAATAAAAATGTCTTTTTGCCCACCTATGTATCATTTTATTTGCTGTCTTAGAATGAATAAATGAAGCATTGGGCTCCCAACACTGTGTCAGTGTCAACGTTTTAAATTAATGAAAATTAATTAAGAGAAAATGACAAGTACTAAAATTATTTTGTTGTTGTTTCGAGTTTGGACTATTAGATTTGTTTTTTTTTTTTCAAATTTTCAGTAGAGTCCACTGATCAAATCGTAGTTATTTACGTACATGATGCTAAAAGAGCAATAATCCCTTCAAATTTATGCGCAGGGTAGCCATTTTTTAGGTATTATCCTTATTCAGACTAAAAGCAAATAGTTATTTGTTTGTTATGCATCATAGACCAGTTGGAAAATAAAATTCAACCCATTAGTAATAGTAATAAACAAAATTAAGTACATTTTTATTACACCCATTTGCAAATTAGATGCATTTTTATTACATGATCGTTGTCTTATTTAAGTTATGACTACCCTTGATTTGAGGAATTTTCTTTAAGTATACAACAAAATTAGACACATTTTTATTGATGATTTGAAAATTTTGTTTACAAAATCAAAGCTTAGGAAAATTACCTTTACTAATTCATCTAATTTATTTTGAGTATCTTTTGTTTCAGAGCGTACTTCAATTATATACACTCTTGCTTTAGTTTAGGTTATCTTAGACGTTGTATGTTTCATTAACCGTGAATTGTATGTAGAACTACATCAATTTTTGCTTTATTTTAGGCTATCCTTTGTATATCGTTTTTAAATATGTTGCAGAATATTATGTATATATGTATAAACATCCATCTTTACTACGAATGGCTGAAGCTTTGAATTCAGAAGTTGGCTCCTCATCTTTATTAATCAAGTCTCCTAGCGTTTTCTTTATATGGTTATACTTTGTAACCTAAAGCATCGTGTTGCATCTCATGCCACTTACCATATTACTGTGCATTACTAGCTTGCCTCATTATCTTTCACATCATATTTTAACTACTAAGAAACACCTAAGTAGAGGTGAATATCTTATTGCCTCCAATCCAAGAAGGCAACCTTACTTATTTTATCAATTTTTTACTGCTTTATTTTCTGATTTGTGTTTGACTTACATATTTCTGTCTTCGTTCAACTTCTGTTATTTTTACTTTTTAAATTTTGGTTAAACTGAAAATGCACTTAGTCATTAGTTTGTTATCAGCCAATAACCATGTACTTCATCTGCTTGTGTTTGTCTTTATCACAATATATTTTTATGTTTAATATCTTTGTTAGACTTATTTGTGCTGAAGGGTGCCCGGAAGACACCTGATAACTGTAATTTTGAAAAGGAAAACAAGGATTAAGACATATGCCAAGTCTTCTAAGCCATTGATACTCCAAGGTTGATACTCTAAGTTGTTGCATTATTGTGACTTATGCATGATGTTTGTACAATATATAAAAATATTTGTCGCAAGATTTAATTTAACTGTTATCACTGTTGAAGTACTGACAAACTTTTAATTCAACTGCTTTAGATGGTCGTATTGCCTAATTTGCGATCACACACTGCTACACCCCTTACTTTATACATAATGACCAAGTACTTATCCCTACACAAAAGCGTCTTCAACTTCAACTTTTGTGTTAACAACTTTTTGCAAGCTTTACAAAATGAAAAGAGAAAAAACACAATAATCAAACATGATTACATGTAAAACTAATTTGTGCTATCCACCACCATAATAGTAGAACATAATGACACAATCTAAATTGTAAATATCACTTAATCTTCTTTGAATAATAACAATTCACATCCATCACATTCCCACGTTCTCAAATAATAAAGATCACAATATGTTAACACATTGGATCAACTAAACTACATATCTACACAATATAATGGTATAGTAGTACCCATTTGGATTTATGTTGAATCAACATATTTGCATAAAATGAATCAGATTAAATTAGATCAGCCGCTTTATTCGAAGTTCTTGATATCAAAGTTCTCATAATTTTGGGTATCTTATTTCCAGTATGATTACAATGATAGCCAAGCTTGCTAGCAAAACTTTAAGCCTAAATCAGGTGTCTCCCACTCCTGACCCATGTCTTCTTTTGATTTTGACAGCTTCTCTACGCACTCAAGTTTATTTTTTTTACGTACTTTATTGTGCTGTTGGAATTTTGATACTTTTTGCTATATTATTTGGTTTGTGGTATCCTTGATATTTCACTAGAAGATTACACTATCAAGCCTATGTTTGCTGTCTAAAGACTATCTTCACTTTAACAGTTTATACTTATAATGACAAATTTTAATCCAAAATTTTGCCATCATCTTTCAGTTCATATAATGACGAAAATTGCGCTACTATGTTATGGTATGTTTCCTGGAAGTACGGCAACCGGATCATGTTTGTTAACCCATTTTGCTCATATGATAGGTCCAAATGAAACAAATCACTTGGACTTCTCTGTTCCAATAAAGTTTTTATCTTCTATAATTTATTTGATTTTTTCAGGATTTCCCTTTTCATCCGAAACTTTCATATATTTTCTTTTGGTTATACTATTTATTTCCATGTTGCAGGTTTTCATTTAAAAAAAATATATACAACAAAGAAGACGTAGTATTTGTGTGTGTGGACGACGCAGCAAAGAATGTTGGTGTTTTCGGAAGTATTGGTGTAAGAAATTTTTTCTCCCTTTTTTGAGATTTGTTCTGATGTTCAAAGGTATTTTTGTTCTGCAGTTTGTATTTTAAGATTTTACCAAGAACGGTCAAGTATTGGAAAAATAATATGCTGCACTTGGATTGGCTTTTTTGGAATTCCTAGAACCTTATAAATTTTAACGTATGCTTTACCTAGAATAATATTTAAGAATATTACAATTTACAATGCAGCTTATTTGCAAAACTTCATTTTGAATCGTGCTTGAAAATTCATTTTCCCAAGTTTACCTGTTAACAAGTTTCAAAATTATAAGGACAAATTGTGAGAATCATAAGTGTTGTTGGTTCATTACTAATTTAATGTTTTATTGGATTGTAACAATTTCTATTAATTTTTTTACTTTTTGTTTTTTCAGTCTCCTGTAGTTGAAGTATCATTTGGTTTAATGTCCCTAATTTTATGTTATTTGTTTGAAATTTCCAACGTTTGCTGCCATCACTCTGGCGCCTCATGGTTTCTGATCATCCTTCTACAGGCATCACTGGCGATTGCATTTATTTTTCTTTGTACGTCCAACTGGCTCTTCCCAGGGCATAGATAGGCCATTACGTTTAGAGTATCTTCTTTACCATTTTACCTCCCCTCTAATTTGAGTTGATTTCAAAATTACTTATTTTGAGGTTTTCTATCTACACTGTATATTTATGGATATCATTTCAATGACATGCATACCCCCTCCCTATATTGAAACTGAACAGTCGTGTTTCACTTCCTTTACGCTCTCTCCTCGCTTCTTTCTCCACCACCCTGCCTATTAATTTCCACCCTTGATTAGGACTTTTTCACAACCGAGATTTACATCCGTGCTTATGCTTTCACTTCTCTCCTCTTTCTCCATTTTGGTCCGACCTATGTGCTAGCTTCCCTCCTCGATTTCTCCAATTTTCCACACTTTCATCATTGTCACTTCCTCCTGCCACTGTCTGCGTCCCAGTAGAGTCTGATTCGTATACATGAATCCTTTCTCCGTCATTTTCCCTTCTACGCATTTCTCATCATGTCTCTCCTTCTAATTTAGGTAATTTTTTACCTTTGGCCTTTGTTAATTTTGATTTATAAAACTACTATTAATTTAACAGTATGTCTGTTTGATTTGCATAACAAAACTATTATTAATTAAACAGTTGGTTTGTTTGATTCGCATCTCCGTCCGTTGTTAGTTTCAACTACCTAATCTTCAAAATCACTTGACAATAACATAATAACAATGATCCAAGTCATTGTTATTATTTTAGCAAAGACTTGCTTAATCATTTTGAAAATTTGAAATTTATCTTAAAATTTATACAGTTCTTTGAATTGTGCTACTATAATTTTGGCAATTGAAATACATAACACAATTGTAACAATGATCACTAATTTTTCTTCTGTTTTTTTTTCTTTTTTCAGTTGGAGGCTTCAATCGTTCATTCTTCAATTTGGTAATTTATATTTGCTTAAGAGCAAGTTTCTTTCTTTTCATTAGAAGCACATACTTGGTTTATTCTTAATAGTCATTTTCATTTATTATATGAAAAGACATGCTAAGTTGAAATCATGAAATTTTGGACATTTAAGTGCAATATAACTGTTAGATTTTGGTGCTTTTTTGAATAAGTTTAGCATGCAACTCAGCTGTGGTGGTTATATGGTAAAAGTTGATGAAATTTTGGGAGATCTTAAGCTTCCGTATATGCTGCCCTTGTATTTCTTAACATAATTAGTTAGCCCAATTTCTTTTCTTTTACAAATTCAATATTAAACCATCTTACATCATAGAATTTTGTTCCTTAGTTGAGTTGATATGATTTAACAAGCAAGTTGATATTGTAGAAATATGCATACATATTCTAAAAACAGTGCATTAGTCGTCATGTTTCCTGCAACATATGAAAGAGATAATATGTTGTAATACATTTGTCTTTTAGGTTTCAGACACAAAATAGCTGCATGCAGATGGTCTGCAGGTGACAATTGTACTATTTTGGGGTCATGCAAATAATGTAATAGTCGTAATATTTTTTTCTACTGATTTTATTATTACGTTATTTTCATATTTGTAATGAATAAGTTATCTAGACATAGTATGGATGGAGTTGAATAAGTGAATATGATGGTCATTACCCTGTTGTAACTGTTTTTTTTTTTTACAATTGTTGATTGTTATACGAAAATTACTAATGCAACATGATTTTTATTCTTAGAACATTCGGCCTTGGACATGTGTTAAGAATGAGTTTCCGTTCATTGACATTGATCAACTATTATGCTATGATAAATATAGAATGGCTAATGTGCACAGTCCTAATTTCCCATCACAGATAGGACAACCTTAGAAAGTACAAATTACTTTGGCATTTCCTTTGATGGTTCTAATTATGATTAACATATGATGTTATTGCATAATACGAGCCATTAGTGATCAATTTATATTCACTATTCACAGAGGACACGTTCGCTGATGGTGCTAAAAAAACCTAATTTGTTTGTTGTAGGCTTTGAGTTTTAGCAGCATCCCATTATTTACATTTAGATAATTTCAATTGTAAGTCCGCTCATTATGATGTGTCCATTGCAGGAAAACCATTAGTTGGCAAACCTCATTCTGAATCTTTCATACAAACGGACTGAAGGTAATTATTACAAAATTGGACTTTTACTTTGGTCGATCGTACTTAACAAGACATGTATAAAAATACATTATATGAAACTGCAATGGTCTTTGGATAAATACTTTGTCCGCCGCAAGAGAGAATGATTTAATTGCTGAAGCATTTTTGATGATTTTTTTTAAATTCTACATGGATCTAACAAGTTGAAGCACCGGTAGATATATTCCCGTAGCATAAAGGTACCGATATAACGATGGCTGAATTGAAACTGCTTTATTTGAAATTATTCTTAGATTAATTCCTGAGTGATAGTGTTTTAAATAATGGTTTGTGTTTTAACTAATGGTTTGCTTGTGTATATCACGTAGGGACTTCTAACCAAGAGATCCAACTGTAACCAACACTATATTTGATTTGAAACCATGATATTTATTGTATAGTATGTATATTTTTAAACACATATGGTCATACTAGATTTAAAAGAGAGCCATTGAAAGATGACCTGCTATGACGTCTGTTGATTTTGTTTCTTCTGTTTATACCTTTTCTACTTAGAGGATGTGCGATATATTGGGACTTTTGTTACATTTGGTGAAAGATATAATGGTTCCAAGTCATTGTTTTGATGCCACATCATTCAATATTTTTCTTTATGTGCAGTCAGATATAAATGAATATGCTCAAATATATCCATTTACGTATGAAATTTACTGTGTAGAAAAAAATTGAAAAGATAGATAAATAAAAACAATTGTTAGTTAATAAATTGTCGGTATTCATATGAACATGTAATTTTTTTAAAGAAACTACATTTAATACTCATAATAATTATTTCTTTTTTTATAAACTGTTGATCTTTCTGCATTAGTAAGGGTGATATATGTAGTTTATAATATAAATTTTGTTATATCAACTTACTTATTTTTGGAGACATGAATGATAAAGAACTATTGTGGACACAAGACTTAGATTCATTGTTTTTGTTTTACATATATATGCGTAAAAGGGAAAAAAATGATATCCGTGATTAATGATCAATACATGGTTATGATTTTTGTGTGCAGCGGAAGCTTGACAAAGCGCCAAGAAAAATAGGATCTTTATCACCCAATCACTTGAAGATGAATTTGATTGAAAAACAAAAAATATTAAAAAAAATCGGAAATATGAGCACAGGATATTCCACCCAACCACCCTCTTTATTGATTCACTAATAAAAATTGTTTACAAACGACCTCAACTATCGTTATAAACAATTACAACTTGAACCAATAACCTTATTGAGAAATAGGTAGAGAATATCTAATGGTTAAAAATTTGAGGAGAAAGACAATGAAGAATAATGGCAAATTTTCCACACCTAATGAAGAGATTAGCTAGCCCTTTTTATAGTGAGAATTGCTTCATACCCAAGAAAAACTTGGCTTCATGCCCAAGAAAACTTGGCTCCCAAATATCTTCATATATGTTATAAAACTATTTGGTTAAGCACCAAATATCCTTGCAATAATTGTCCACAAATATAGCAACCAATATCTCTCCATAAAATCTAGCACTAAATCGCTTCATTATATCTAACAACAAATCTCTCCACAAAATATGTAAGATTATTTGTTGCCCAAAATTGTGATTTGCGTATCATCAATTTCAACACTCCGGCTTGATACCAAATCACATCTCCTCCACTCAAACAATAGCCCCTTAGCTATCACTTTCAACATTTCTTTCTCAATTAACACCATTACAAACCTCCACCATCGCCCACTAATGATGCACCTCCCTTATCCGTGCACCATGCCACTAGCGATCTTCAAAAGCATTGGTAATACCACAAAGGCTTCCATCTCGTCTTTGTGGATTTCACAACTCGACATCCGTCTTCCGCTTGACATGATCTCTTCATCTTCGGGATCCCTCGAGCATTATCAAAATCTAGACCCTTGTCGATACCATGATCCTCCACCTTAGGACCATCAGTGGCGACCATATTAATCTCTCCACCTTGTCGTGGACTAGGTTATTCAACCGTCACCCGCCTTTCATTATTGACCACCGAACCAACCAAACTATATAGGTTTACCTCCTCTAAAACTCCTCGCATCATCACACGACCACCCTTCTTCACTCTCAAAACTCCACCTCGAGCCTCATAAGTACAACCGCGGCGATCTAACTGATCGAGAGATATGAGGTTAGGCGAACAAGTGGGTATGTGCCTCACACCGGCCACTTCTCTCACCACTCCATCATGCATTTGAAACCTAACAGCTCCAACTCCACAAATTGGTAGCTCTACTCCATTGGCCATCTTTATCATGCCAACACTCTTCTCATACGAAGAGAAACTTTTCACATCACGACATATGTGAAAACTAGCTCTTGAATCCATCTTCCAAGGCTCCACAACACTAAATTGGACATCACATGAAGAATCGCTTTCGGTACCTTCAGCAAAACCTGCTTGTCCCAAATCATTATTATTATCACCTTGCGCCTTCTTCTTATCCCTCTGATAAGCATAACAATCATTGTGCTTGTGGCCTTCCTTACCACAATAATAACAAGCACCTTTACCATTAGCCTCTTTCTTCTTCCTTCTTGTATCTTTCCCCGAGTCCCTTGCTACTATCGCCTCAGTTTGAACTGATTTCAACTCCGACCCTTTTCTCCTTAGCTCCTCATTCAAAAGGCTGCTTCGTACCGTTTCTAAAGAGATAGTTCCATTAGCATTGGCATTACTCAATCAAACAACCAAAGTCTCCCAACTTTCCAAAAGAGAACTCATCAACAAAACTCATCATCAAAATTGACCTTCATATTTTCCAATTGATTGATGACATCCTGAAACTCGTTCAAATGCTCTGCAATCGACTTCTCCTCATCCAATCGAAGTTGCACCAACTTTCGAACCAGAAAAGCCCTACTTATAGCACTCCTTGACTCGTACAAAGATACTAATTTGTCCCACAACGCCTTCACGGATTCACAACTAGCCACATGGTGGAATACAGAATCATCCAAATATTGACGAATCAACGCAATCGCCTTTTTGTCCATTTTCTTCCACTTTCCCTCATCCATACTCGAGGGCTTCACCCCATCTCCATCAATGGGATCATGCAAATCATTGAGATATAGAATGTCCTCCATCTTCGGCTTCCATATACCCCAATTCTTCACATTTAAAATAGCCTTCTTTGAAAACGTCATCATCTCCGACATCTCCAATTTTCAATCCAACAAACACTCCAAGCTATGCGATGATCTGGCTCCGATACCAAACTATTATGATTTTTGTGTGCAGCGGAAGCTTGAAAAAACGCCAAGAAAAATAGGATATTTATCACCCAATCACTTGAAGATGAATTTGATTGAAAAAAAAAAAAATATTAATTTTTTTTCGGAAATATGAGCACACGATATTCCACCCAACCACCCTCTTTATTGATTCACTAATAAAAATTGTTTACAAACGACCTCAACTATCGTTACAAACAATTACAACTTGAACCAATAACCTTATTGAGAAATAGGTAGCTAGAGAATATCTAATGGTTAAAAATTTGAGGAGAAAGACAATGAAGAATAATCGCAAATTTTCCACACCTAATGAAGAGATTAGCTAGCCCTTTTTATAGTGAGAATTGCTTCATGCCCAAGAAAAACTTGGCTTCATGCCCAAGAAAACTTGGCTCCCAAATATCTTCATATATGTTATAAAACTATTTGGTTAAGCACCAAATATCCTTGCAATAAATGTCCACAAATATAGCAACCAATATCTCTCCATAAAATCTAGCACCAAATCTCTTCATCATATCTAACAACAAATCTCTCCACAAAATATGTAAGATTATTTGTTGCCAAAAATTGTGATTTGCGTATTAACAATTTCAACAGCTTAGAAAGCTTATAACAAATCATGAATCTATGTCTGGTTAAATATTTCACTGCTTACTTCATGTTACACCTTTCTATCATTTGAATAATATCAACACTTACATCCTATTACATCTTTCTATCCTTTAACCATTAATTTTGGAATTACACAAGGAATTATTTGACTACTACAATGATGCTATGTTGTTGCATAAGTGTAGTATAACTACACGTCTTTTGTTTGTGCATTTCAACTCATGAGTGTAGAGAGCAATTGTGCATAACTTGGTTCCTATGATATTTTTCAAATCTTGCGGCATCTTTAACTATAGTTATTCATAACTTTGTTTTTATATTTCTATGCGCTTATCTTTGGACTTTCCTTTTTCCTTTAGGAATGTTTTGCAATAACAACTGCCGCAACAGGTTGAAGAATAAAGAGCACTTGGCAATTATTGCGAGTACCAGCCAAAATAATAAATGAACGGCTAGTTAAGTGACCATCTTCTGAGTTAGAGTTAGGCTTGAAATTATGTCTTCTGCAAAAGGGGTATTGGCTTTGGGTTGGGGTTAAGCTTGATTTTGAATGCTGCTAGGCTAATGTTTTGCTAGAATTGTTGGAGGGGACATGCCGCTATGGAGAACAACTCTGAGCAGAAACAATCACATGAATGTTGGGTGTTCATGTATTTTGGATTCCACTTATGGTGTATTTTTAACTTTTTTTTTTCTTCTAAATTCCAGAAAGCATCATTTTCATTAATGAAAGCTAAATGTGTAGTGGCTGTATATTTTATGGATGATTTTTGGAATGTATTTAATTAAGTTTGTTCTGTAGGTTAGAGCACGACATGTATAGGATGCCAATTAAAGAAATTTCATTTCTGTGTTTTTCTAATCAGTAGGTATTGGTTAGAATGCAAATTTCATTTCCGTGTTTTTCTAATCAGTAGGATGCCTATTAAGATAAAATAAATCTCTGTCACCAATTCTATTTGCGACATCTTTGAAAAAGATAATTAGTGATACTCGACCGAAGCAAAACAAAATATTCTAGACTAAACTGATGTTGAAGTGCTATCAGATTATGTATCACAAATAACATTCAAACTTGAGCACCTTTTGAAGTTTGGATTTTAGTTGTGCCCTACGTAAAATCACTGAAAATTTTGGAGTGTGGAATTCAGCAGTGCCCTATGTAAAGTCATTGAAAAAATAACATCCCGAAATCCGCTGAGCATTGACAAATTAATCTCTTTACCAGGATAAATAATTGAAGAAACACGAGTCCTCTATGGTAAATAAGAAAATTATATGTGAAAATAACGTAGGTATTAAACGCCTTCTGGTAACAACATGGGAGTTCGGTATGCTTTAACATGCGTCATTGTATACACAATCATCTGTTATAACGTGTAATGAGTTTAATCTTTATAGGTATAAGTAATAAGTAATGTTTTGCTAATTATCCATTAGAGATAACAAATAATTAGTTAACACTCAAAATAAGGGATTTTTCCCTTTGAAAAGCTAATAGTTGACATGCAAATGGATTTGTAGATAGGAATGATGAATTCATATTTTGAGTTTTATATCGATTATGAATTATAAGTTATTAGTTTTGACGATGATGGTGCTCAAGATTTCTCTATTGAGAAAATAGATTCATCTTGCTGTGGGTTGATGCAAGGTCGTAATGATGCTATTGTTCTTTGTATTTTTGACTAATTATTTTTTTGTCGAATTATTATAGTTAGTCAGAAGAAATTCCTATTGTTCTCTTATTTTGTTTTTTGTTTACTGATTTTTTATCACATCTAATATTAAAATCAAATCATCAATTATATGTATAATTTCTGTTTAACTGCTCAATTAACCTAACACGCAAACACACGACACACTACTTTTACGGTCCACAATCATACTGACGCCCCTCTAACCTGACATATAACTATAAATTTGCAGCAACTTCCAATTACATAATCAATGATCAAATACCGTTATAATATAATTGTATTGCAACGAACAAATTCTGTCAATACCACGTGGCATTTCTTTCCTCACACGAAAAGCTCTCGCCTAAGCTTACATAACTTATCCACCTGTTAATTCATTTTACGTCAGCCTGTACGCACCAACAAGCATTGCAGCCCAACTCCAAGCTGTTTCTGCTTCACATCAAATCTTCCTTGCCTGCTCGTGTGCGAAGCACGGGTTCCAACCTAGTACTGATATAATTCAATATACGTGCTTGAATCCACAATTTAAATTTTATCGTTTTCCTAACAAAATAAAAATGGAACAAGAGAAAAAAAATCAATTTTACGTTTAGATATAGAAGTTCAAACATGAAAAATAAATTTTAAAGAGATAAATCTGATTTTTTTTTGAATCTATAGTTTAGAAAATAAACTTCACTTTGATTTGAAGTTTTCAACTTATGATCTAGTCCAATTTTGAAAACTATAGTCAAAATTTTAACTATAGGTAGTAGTAGGTGACGGTACTGCAAACTGGCTTTTAGGAATTGTTTCCTCTCCTGAGCTAGATCCTCCTCCTCCAATGCCACTGTTCCACTCGATGCTGGAAACAATCTTCCATTTTCATTTGGTTGGGCAAGTTGTTCCCATGTATTGTTCCCTTATTATTTTCGGTTTTCAATTTTGAACCGTCCAATTTAGATGTATTTCTCCATTCTTCTTTTTCTTTTCTTTTTGAAAATATCCATTGAAATAGATTGTTTTGTCTTTTAGTTATTCAAAAACATCCATTGGATGGACTCATTTGCTACTAGCCAGTAATTTATTTATATACAAATCCTCCCCTCATAGCCAACTGGTAAATGCAATATATATTTTAATAAGTTATTGAACTAGTTAATTGAGGTGGGATTTGAATAGCGACTATACTGCAATTTCCTGGTAAAAAGAGGAACTGAAACTAGGAATACACCTGGAAAATCTTACGCATGGAACATGTGCTTTTGATTGCATTTAGACTGACTAAGCTCCAAAGTGTTGTCTCTTAATTTAGGTTTATCTTTACCGAGTTACATTTGTCAAACATTATGTAATTTTAAATCGCAAATCATTAGGTTTATTTACTACATAAGTTGGGTTTAGGTACATTAAGATATGCTGATAAAAACTCAAACTAGTGTAGCATAATAACAATAAATCTTGTGTTTACGTAATCTTTGTTGATTCATGAACACGAAGAAATGAAGATCGATTGAAGAGTTAGTTCACACACACACACACACACACACACACACACACACATATATATATATATATATATGTATGTATGTATGTATGTATGTATGTATACACATATGTGTGTGTGTGTGTTTTTGTTTAGTGTGCTAGATTATTGTTAAAATCTATCCTCATTTTATATATCAAAAATACAAAAAAAAAAAAAAGAATATATAAACACACACACACACACACTCACATATATATTCATATGTAAACGGCTAAAAACAACCATTACAGGGGCTTCTTCCCTGCACCAGTCAACTGGTCCTAAATATATCAGTCAACTGGTAAGGGACTGAAACACCCATGACGGCTATTTTCTGCCCTTTTTCAAATATATATATGATTTATACTTTCTACCAGTTGACTTGTGATTTTTGCACTAGTTGACTGGTGATTTTTGCACTAGTTGACTGATCCGACAGTAACAGCCATATTTTTTAAAGGTCACCATCTCTCATGAAGAGATTCCTCTTCATTTCCAACAGGAATTGTTGCTTCTTTTTGATAAAACTTTTCATGAAACTTGACTACTCTTCAATCACTACATATACATCACAAACATGATTTACAAATCACCGAATCTTCTTATAATTTCTGATCTTCAACTCTATGCTCCTTTGCATTCTTAAAGCTCTCTCAAACATTCAAATTGCTTTTGAATCTTTGAATATATTTCATATCTCTCAATTCATAAGCAATAATGCTTCCTTTAAATCTTCATATACATGTTATATACTTAAGGATAAGATTATAGGAAGGGTGTACTCAAATTGTTGGCTACTCAGTGTTATTCAAGAATACAATCAGTGTCAAACTCTTGTTATAATTGATGAAAGTCCTGTTCGATTGCTTAGGAAGAGAAAATCCCGTTCGTTTGCTCGGGTGCGTTGTGAACCTGTTCCTCCGGGAGAAGAGAGGGTATTGATAGTTGAAATCCGGAAGAAGTCTGAGACTGGACGTACGATGGTGCTCCGAACCAGCATAAAAATTCCTAGTGTCATTTTATATTTACTACATTACTTATCTGTGATATCTTATATTAGTTAATATTTACTTACATAGCTATTGTATTAAACAAGATAGATTATCATATACATTTCTGCATATTCCATATAAGTCGATCCAACTATAAGTCAGTTGACCGAGTTGATTTGAGTTTTCAATTGGTATCAGAGAAAGGTCATCCTTTAACCTTACAACCGTTATTTGATACTCATTTAAATATGGAAAATAACACTAGCACTAGCACAAACATTGGATTCATAGAAGGTCAATCTACTACACGACCACCCGTTCTCAATGGCATGAACTATAGTTATTGGGCTACACATACGAGAATATATATATATATATATATATATATATATATATATATATATATATATATATATATATATATATATGCAAGCTAATTGTTTTGATGCTTGGAATATCACTCAAAAAGAATATACACAACCTACTACAAATTACACTGAATGGTCAACTAGTGAAAAAGCAGAAGCTACTGCTATTGCTAAAGCCATGAATATGTTGCATTGTGCCTTCGATAGAAATGAGTTTAATCCAATATGTATGTGCAATACTGCATATGAAATTTGACGAACACTCAAAGTCACACATGAAGGAACTAGCAGGGTTAAACAAAGCAAGATATCCATGCTTAACAATCAGGTTCAGAATTTTAAGATGAATGAAAATGAATCTATTAATGATATGTATTGACGATTTCACAACATTTATTATTCACTATTGGGATTAAGGGAAAAATATATTGATTTTGATATAGTATTGAAAATCCTAAATTCTTTGACGGGTGAATGTGGAAGAAAGATTTTGGTTATCGCAGAAGCTAATGATCTTTCAACCATGAAACCTGAAGAATTGATAGGAAATCTAATGTCATATGAACTGAGTTTGCAGGCTAAAAAGGTTCATGCTCAAGATAAAAAGAATCTAACTTTCTGTAGACAAAAAGATGAATTAGATTCAAACGAAGGGGACATAGCTTTCATTGCCAAAAATTTCAGAAATTTTTTGAAATATAAGAAGGGAAACAAGAAAGATATGAAGAAGAATCCTACAAAAGACAATAATAAGGCGGATTCATCCTTAGTTGAATGCTACAACTGTCACAAAACGGGGCATTATCAAGTCAATATTCCAGAATTAAAGAAACATCACAACAAAAAGGTGAAATACAATAGGCGAGCTTTCTCAATAACTTAGGATGATTCAGTTCTTCATTATCTGAAAGCGATAGTGAAAGCGATATCGAACAAGAAAATGTGGTTTTATGGCAAAGGAAACTAAGGTCAGTGGTTTTACTTTCATAGATATGGTACAAATAAATACTGAAATATTGGAATCTAGAAATAATTATAAAATAAAGTTTAAACAAGCAAATGAAGATAAAAAAAGCATAATTTGAAAGAGATTTGTTGAAAGATGAAAAAGAGATATTAGGGGATGAAATTAGAAAATTACAAGAATCTCTATCTAATGCAAATTCTCAACTTTACTTATTCAGTCAAGAAATTGAAACTCAAAAAGAAAAGAATAATTTGCTTGTTTCTCAAAATCATGAATTAAGTACTAAGGTTAAAATTATAAAATTAGATAATTCTAGTGTTAAGATAAAACTAGATAATATTTCTAAAAATATCAACAATTTCAATAAAGGTAGAGAGAATTTGTCTAAAATTTTAGAAATTTCTCAGCCTACTTCTAGCAAAAAAGGATTAGGATTTGTACAGAAAATTAGAATTAAGAAAAATTTTAGACCTAGCAAATCCGTAATTCCTAGAATAAAGAAACCAAATTTTGTTTTGAAGAAAAAGACTACCCAAAATATTAGTATATAGGTTCCGAAAACAAATAATTATCTGATTAGGAATAAATATATTAAAGATTTTTTAGAAATTGTGCATAATAATAGTAATTATATTTTTAAAAGGGACACTGAACCCTCATGGGTTTGGTTCCCTAGGACCCTAACGAAGGAAGTGAGTACCGACATCACTTATATATTTTTTGCAGGTCCCACTCAATAATAGAGGGAAATGGGTACTCGACAGTGGTTGCGCAAAAACATATGACAGGAGACAAGGAAATGATGACAAATATTATCTACTCTAAAGGAGGAACTGTCATGTTTGGAGATAACTCCAAGGGATATATCATCGGCAAAGGAGATATGAGCAATTATGGTATATCTAATTTACCTCTTATTTATGATGTGTTACAATTTAAAATTTTAAAACATAATTTATTGAGTATTGATCAACCATGTGATAAAGGTTTTAAAATATCGTTTTCCGAAAATAAATGTAGTATACTTGATTCAAATCAAAATCTTATTTTCGAAGGAAACAGAGATAAAAATATTTAGAGCTTGAATATGACAGTAAATAATAATCCAAGTATGTGTCAACTAGCCAAAGACAATGATCCTTGGTTATGACACAAAAGATTTTGTCATATTAATTTTGAAACCATAAAAAAGATTTCTAAAAATGAACTTGTAAGAGGTTTACCCAAAATGAAATTTAAACTAGAAAATTTATGTGATGCATGTCAATTTGGAAAATTAACAAAATCTTCTTTTAAATCTTAAAAGTTTATCATAACATTACAACCACTTGAACTATTACATGTCGATTTATTTGGTTCAAGTCAAATACATTCTATAAATCACAATAGATATGTGTTTGTAATAATTGATGATTTTTCAAGATATACTTGGACAATATTTTTGAGGAATAAAAGTGATACTTTTGATAATTTTAAATTATTTGTAGAACAGATTCAAAACTTAATAGGTTTGAAAATTAAAAATATAAGAATGATCATGGAGGAGAATCTGAAAATGAAAAGTTCGATTTATACTATAAAAAGAAAGGATTTTTTCACAATTTTTCATTTCCTAAAACTCCACAATAAAATGAGGTTGAAGAACGGAAAAATAGAACATTACAAGAATGCGCTAGAACATTGTTGAATGGAAGCTCGTTACCAAAACATTTCTATTACAAGAATGCGCTAGAACATTGTTGAATGGAAGCTCGTTACCAAAACATTTCTAGGCAGAAGCAGTTGCAATAACATGTTATATTTTGAATCGTGTTTCTATTCGACCACTTACTAAAAATACTCCATATGAACTTTTTAATGGAAGAAAACCAAATATTTCATATTTTAAGGTTTTTGGTTCAAGATGTTTTATTTCAAATACTAAAGATAATCTTGGAAAATTCGATCCAAAATCCGATGAAAGTATTTTTCTAGTATATTCTGAGCGAAGCAAAGCTTATCGAATTTATAATAAAAGAACTAATAAAATAGAAGAATCACTTCATGTGTCCTTTAATGAATGGTTTATTAAAAATTCTTCTAATTCAAATTTTTTGAAAAATAGATCTTATCAAGGTGAATATATTATAATTTATAGAGAAGATGAAAATATTGTTCATAATAACATAAACGATAATATAGCTAAAACTCAAAATATTCGCAAAAATGACAATCAAACTGTAGATACTAAAGAAATTAGATCTCCTCCAAGAATACTACGAGATCATCCAACTTAGAACATTATTGGTGAAATTAACTCAAATATAAGAAAAAGAACCCAAGAATCCAAAAGAAGCTTCTACAAACAAAAATTGGATAAATGCTATGCAAGAAGAATTAAATCAGTTTGAACACAATGAAGTATGGGAATTAGTTACAAGGCCAAGTGATCAAACTGTCATTGGTACTAAATGGGTTTACAAAAATAAAGCAGATGAATTGGGTAATATAACTAGAAACAAAGCTCGACTTGTGGCTCAAGGTTATAATCAAGAGAAAGGTATAGATTATGAAGAAACATTTGCTCCAGTTGCTAGAGTAGAAGCAATTCGAATTTTGTTAGCATATGCATGTTATCACAATTATAAATTATATCAAATGGATGTAAAAAGTGCTTTCTTAAATGGTTATATAAAAGAAAGAGTATACGTTGAACAACCACCATTATTTGCACATGAAAAATATTCTGATCATGTTTTCAAATTGAAAAAGGTGTTATATGGATTGAAATAAGCACCTCGTGCTTGGTATGAGCGTCTTAAAAAATATTTAATAAATTCGGGATTTTGAAGTGGAAAGGTTGATCAAACTCTTTTTATAAAACGAGATAATAGAGATATTTTAATAGTTCAAATTTATATTGATGACATTATATTTGGTTCAACTAAATAAAAATTATGTCAGGAATTCTCCAAACTAATGACTAGTGAATTTGAAATGTCTCATATGGGAGAACTACCATATTTTCTTCGTTTACAAATTAAACAACTTCCAAATGGAATTTTTATAAATCAAGAAAAATATTGCAAGAATTTAATAAAACGTTTTGACATGGAAATCACTTCAAGTAAATCGACACCTATGAGTACAACAACACATCTTGAAAAAGATGAAAATGGTAAAAATGTCAATCCAAAATTATATCGAAGTATGATAGGTTCTCTCTTATACTTAACAGCTGGTAGACCAAATATTATGATGAGTATTTGTTTATGTGCTCGATTTCAAACCAATCCAAAAGAATCACATTTCCGAGCAGTAAAACATATATTGCATTATCTTAGAAACACCAAAGATTTTGGACTTTTCTATCCGAAAGATTGTTCCTTTGAATTAGTATCATATAGCGACGCTGATTTTGGAGGATAACGGACGGATCATAAAAGTACAAATGATACCTGTCATTTTATTGGCAAATCACTAATGTCTTGGTTTTGCAAGAAACAAAATTGCGTTTCACTATCGACATGTGAAGCCGAATATATATCAACACTGACTTGTGCTCAAGTAATATACATGCAACAAACACTTAAAAGATTTCGGTATAAACTTGAGCAATTCAACTATTTATTGCGACAACACGAGTGCAATTAACTTGTCCAAAAATCCGGTAAATCATTCAAGAACAAAACATATTGATATAAGACATCATTTCTTAAGAGACAATATTGAAAAACAGATTATAAATCTAGAATTTGTAAATTCAAAAAATCAAATTGCAGATATTTTCTAAACCATTATTGGAAAGTACATTTATGAGATTTTTTATTCACGACAACGAAGAAATGAAGATCGATTGAAGAGTTAGTTCATATATATATATATATATATGTGTGTGTGTGTGTGTGTGTGTGTGTGTGTGTGTGTGTGTGTGTGTTAGATTATTGTTAAAATCTATCCTCATTTTATATAACACAAATACACAAAACACGAATATATATGTGTGTGTGTGCGCGCGCGCACGCGTTCGCGCGTGTGTGTGAATGGCTAAAAAGAGCCATTACTAGGGCTTTCCCCTGCACCAGTCGACTAGTCCTAAATATACCGTCGACTAGTAAGGGACTGAAACCCCCGTAACGGCTATTTTCTGCCCTTTTTCAAATATATATACGATTTATACTTTCTACTAGTGGACTGGTGATTTTTATACCAGTTGACTGATCCGATAGTAACGGCCATATTTCTGAAAGGTCACCATCTTTCATGAAGAGATTCCTCTTCATTTCCAACAAGAATGGTTGCTACTTTTCATGAAACTTGACTACTCTTCAATCACTATATATACATCACAAACATGATTTACAAATCACCGAATCTTCTTATAATTTCTGATCTTCAACTCTATACTCTTTTGCATTCTAAAAGGTCTCTCAAACATTCAAATTGCTTTTGAGTCTTTGAATATATTTCATATCTCTTGATTCATAAGCAATATTGCTTCCTTTAGATCTTCACATACACGTTATATACTTGAGGATAAGATTATAGGAAGGGTGTACTCAAACTATTGGCTACTCAGTGTTATTCTTGAACACAATCAAAGTCAAACTCTTGTTGTAATTGGTGAAAATCCTGTTCGGTTGCTCAGGAAGAGAAAATCCCGTTCGTTTGCTTGGGTGCATTGTGAACCGGATCCTCTGGGAGAAGAGAGAGTGTTGATAGTTCAAATCTAGAAGGAGTCTGGGACTAGACGTAGGACGGTGCTCCGAACTAGTATATAAATTTCTAGTGTCATTTTCTATTTTCTGCATTACTTATTTGTGATATCTTATATTAGTTAATATTTACTTGCATAACTATTGTATTAAACAAGTTAGATCATCATATACAATTCCGCATATTCATATAAGTCGATCCAACCATAAGTCACTTGACCGAGTTGACTTGAGTTTTCAATCTTAACACTTTGTGTTACATTGCAATGAACCTATCTTATATACATACATATATCTTGTGTTGGTTTACAATTAATCCACTATATATATATAGCTATATATCATAAAATAATATTTTTTTGGATATTAATGCTATTGTAGTCATTTTTGTTTGCCTTCTCTTTATGCCATTACAACACTTTTTTATCGTATTATTGATTTATTAATTACTAATCTTTAGAGGAAATTAGAATTTGATGTGTTAATGAATTGATAAACTGAGGCTGATGAAAGTGTAGATGCAAAGTTTGAAGAAAAGCAAACTGATTGTATTGTTGAAAAAACTAATTGTTAATACAATACGTACACGGGTATTTATATGTTACATTATGTCGTTGGTATATCCAAAAGAAAAATATAATACAAATAAAGCAACTCGATACTTTTACTCTCCCCCTCAAACCTAATTAGGGTTCAGGTTTTCTTGCCAGAATAATAGCCACCGATTATGGAGATTCAGATATGAATGACAAACCAATGCCATAAATCCAACTAACTCGAGCACATTAATGAAGCACGTGGACTTTTGTGACCCGAATCAACCTCAATCTAGAACGAAGATTACTCTTTTAGATCTATTGCAATGATTTATATCATCTATGTTCAATTCTTCCTTCAGATTGATGAAACATTGCTACATACGGCCTTGTAAGTATGTTTGTCTTTTGATGCGTGGATGGTATGCTGTTTACTCTCAGTTTTTCTTAAATTACTTGCTCTTTGGTGAACTAGAGATCTAGTTCTGTTTGCTTTGTTTTTGAATGAAGTATAGGATTAGATGTTAGAGATATAGCAATCACGGTATCACATCAAATTGCTGCCTTTTTATCTATTTTGATATTGATTTCACTTAGAAGTGGCTCTATCCACATGATTTCTGTAACAGTACTGGCTACACTTCTGAATCTGGCCTCTATGATAGATCTAGAAACTGTGTTTTATTTTTTTGCACACCATGAAATTGGATTTTTTTTCCTAGATAAATACAGTATCCTGATGTTGATTATCTATCATCACTATCAGTTCCGCAGTCAACGTCGGCATATGCATTAATATTGAGTGTATTGCTTGATTTTAGAATGAGTACATGGTTGACTATTCCTTCCAAATATCTAAGTATACTTTTTACAGCCCTCTAGTGATTGTCTAGATGATGTTGCATGAATTGACTGACCTTATTGACACTATAGGATATGTCTTATCTTGTTATTGTAGCGTACTACAATGCACATACGATGCTCCCGTACTGGTTTTCATTCTGAACAGCTTCACCCTTACAACTTGATAGTTGATTTTTTGGTCACAATTCGTGTTGGTAATGAGTTTGCCTTATCCATTTTGGCCCTAGACAAAAAAATTGAAATGTATTTCCTTTGACTAAGGTGCATTTCTGAATTTGATGTCCTCTTTGCCTCTATTTCTAGGAAGTAGTTTAGATTATCCAAATCTTTGATTGAAAATTCTGAATTAAGCATGTTAGTTATGCTTCTCATTTCTGATTCACCGCTGCTTGTAATTATAAAATCATCAACATAAATTAGAATGTACATGGTAGCAGTATCAATTTTTTTAGTAAATATGGAGTTATTAGATTTTGTGGATATATAGACATATTTGACAAGCGTTGACTTCAACTTGTCAAACCATACTCTTGGTGTCTTCTTTAGGCCATAGATGGCTTTGTAGAGTTTGAACACTAGATTCTTGTTAGCATGTTGAGTAAAGCCATAGGGTTGCCTCATGAACATCTCTTCCTGCAAAACACCAATAAGAAAAGCAATACTCACATCTAATTGTTTAGTGCTCCAATTTCCATACAAAGCAATACTCACATCTAATAGGTGAGAAGATTTCGGAGAAATCATAAACATACTGTTGTGTATACCCCTTTGCAACTAGTCTTGCTTTGTATGTAGAAATTGTACCATCTGCATTTTTATTAAGTTTATAGGTCCATCTACACCCAATTATATTATTATTTTTGGTTTTTTTTTAACCAGGGTCCAAGTTCCTTTTTTAAGAATTCATTGTATTCTCCTTGCATGGCTTCTCTCCACTTGTTCCATTGAGTAGCTTCAGTATGATGTTGGTTCATCCTGGACTATTGAAGTGTTGGTGATTTTTGGTTTATAAACACCACACTTTTCTCTTGTTAGCATGGAACGTCTTTTGATAACATATCTTATTGCAATGTTTTGGTTGTTACTATATGTGTTGCCTATGTCAGATCTCTGATCATTACTTGTGCTACTGGCCTCTGTACTCTGTTGATCTACACTGTTGGCACTGCTTAATGTACTTTGCTCTTGACTTGGCTCACCTGTAGGCATGGTGAGTTGAGAGCTAGTGTTGGTGTCATCCTTCCATTGCCGAGTTAGCACCAGCACTTCCATTTCATTAGACATATTAGGGACAAAATGTCTAGTATTTACTATCTTTTCTGTTGTACTTATACGTGCTTTGCTGAATGGAAGTATCTGCTCATTGAAACTAACATGTCTGGATATTTTTTTCTTCCTTTGATGTCTAAACATTTATTGCCTTTTGACTATTACAGTACCCCAAGAATTTACATGAATTTGATCTAAAATCTAACTTGTGACTATTATAGGGTCTTAAATAGGGAAAACATTGCCACCTAAATACTTTTAAATGCTTGTAGTCTGACTTAGCTCTAGTTAACATCTCCATTGGACATTTGAACTTAGTTACTTTTGTTGGTAGTAGATTTATCAGATGCACAACAGTGCTAAATGCCTCTGCCTAATACTTTAGTGGCATATAGGTCTGTGCAAAGTAAAGTTAAGCCGGTCTCTAAATATGTATGTGTTTTCTTTCTATAATGGCATTTTGTTTTGAAGTACAGGGACATGTACTTCTGTTGTTTATACCTATTTTCTCAAAAAATATTTTTAGTTTTAGGAATTCTCTTCCACCATCAGTCTGTAGGGTACCCACACAATTACCAGTTACGTATTCAACTTTATTAATAAATTGAACAACTATATTACTACTTCCAAATTTTGATTTAACATATATATCCATGCAAATCTTGAGCAAGCATCAATAAAAAATATGTAATATTTGTAACCATAATTTGAACTTACTGGGGCAGTTACCTATAGGTCAGCTGCAATAAGTTCATGTGGTCTTGTGTAACTAGTTTGAGAGTCCAGAAATGCAAGTTTGTGACTCTTCCCCAATTGAGATGAAGTACATATATATAAGTCAGGAATTTTATTGATAGAAATATTGTTACTACTCATAACATGCTTGCCAATTTTTATACTGTGGTGTTCGAGTTTGCAGTGCCACAAATCAAATTCTCTACAACATTCAAAATCATTCATTGCAGTCAATATGAAATTGTTTTCCTTTAGTTTAGGGGTTTTAAGAACATCAAATCTGTATAACCTTTTACTTTCTTTACCCTACAAGATAATATCTTATGTTAATATATCTTTGACTGTGTAAGCATTTGGGTAAATTCAAAATAAACATTATTATCCTTAGTAAATCTGAACACGCATCAAATACTATTAATTGATGGAACTTTCAGTATTTTCTTTAAAATAGATGTTTGGTTCCATCAATACTTGCATTTCCAGTGTGTGTAATATGAAGAGTCTTGCCATTACCAATAATACGATTTTGTGTACCTTTTTACTCACGATTGGTTTCTCCTATTTCTCCTAAGTCACTATACCAGCAGTCATCATTTATATCACCTGTTGTGGCAGTGTTAATGTTGTGTGCTTCTGCTTGTTCTTTGTTGTTGTCTTTTGAAACATTCACCATGTTAAAACCGGAACTATTATTCTATTGTGAGGGAGTGTAGTTAGTGTTGAATCTAAAACAACACTTATTTTCACCATGTCCAACCTTCTCATAGATCTGACACTTTGTCCTATTGTTGTTGTTGCTTCTACCTCCCCTTCTTCCTCAATTAGACTAGCCACCACTTTGGTGGTTAGGTTGATTTCTTGGCACATTTACTCTACCTTGATTCTTACCTCTACAATAATTGATGTATGAATCAGAATTGGAAATTTTTCTTATGTTCAATTCTACCTTCACATGCTAAAAGTGTAGAGTATACATACTATAAGGATGATATAGGGTCCATGGATAAGGTGATGGTTGTTATAGCCTCGTATTTATCTTCTAGCCCACTAACTATTTGTACCTGTTCTAATTCAGGTACTTTATGTCCTGTAGAGGCAAGTTGATCACATATACTCTTTACCTCGAGTAGATACTCATTCATGGTAGAATCAGCTTTTCTGATATTTTTTAACTATTGCCTATGATGAATTATTCGAGAAAATGACTGTAAAGTAAAATTTCTTTCAACAATTGACCATACTTCTTGACCAGTTTTAACACCTATTAATTGTGGCAAGATTATTGCACTTATGGATGACATCATCCAGGAGCAGACAAGGGTATCTTCTCTCTGATGTGTTGTGTATTCGGGATTTGGCACTAACTTTTCTTCACTGTCTCTAACAAACTTTCATGAACAATTTTTGTTCCAAGAATATACTCATTTAATACATACCCTATAATTGTTATTTCTATTCGTAACTTCCACAATATGTTGTTGGTTTCATTAAGTTGTATCTAGCTCTAGGATTTATGATGGCCTTCGTTAGGTCATGAGTTGAGTCAGGATGATTTTGGGATACTCTTATTCTTGAACATTGGGGACAGGTGGTATCTTCTTGGTTCTCTATAATAAATCAAGATGGAAATGAAGCTTCTGTATAAAGAATGTATGAAAAAGTCTGAACTTAAATGCTTTGAATTGAGATTTTCGAAGAAATTGTATTGTTGATGCTTGCTGCAACCTAGAATGCTCGTATGATGATGATTCTTTGAATTTTTTTGAGAAAACTTGATTAATGGGCTTTCTTGTAAGGCACTTTTATCAACTGTTTTTATTTCTTTGATTTTATTGATCATATTTACTTGATTCGGATTTTTTCTTGTGTCATCATGCTTAAATAAAAAAACCGTTGCAGCTAAAATTGAATGGATAGGCACAATTTTCCTACGATGGCAGCAACTCTCTGGTGAGAAGATTGGTAAATCTTTGATGAGGGGAGTCCACGTGATGAGAATTTTCTGATGGACTGAAACACCAAAAGTAACCAGGGTGATAATATTTTGATGCAGTTAGCACTTGTTTTTTTAGCTCTGATACCAAATTAGATTTTGATGTATTGATGAATTGATAAACTGGGATTAATAAAAGAGTAGATAAAAAGTTAGAAGAAAAGCGAGCAGATTGTATTGCTGAAAAAACTAACTGTTGATACAATATGTACACAGGTATTTATATGGTACTGTTAACCCCATTGTGAAAATGCGGTTCAAAATTATGAAGTATTCACAAGCGCTGGCATGCGACTTCATTTAGTCTGTGATTTCATTTAGCTCGTTACTCCTTTAGACCGTCAGCATAATGTTGCAAACTACTAGCTAAAGGCCTAGACGCGAGCTAGAGACTTAGCTCGTTGGCATCAACACGTTAGCACCATGCTTGCTTAGGTCGTTATCACACTTTTTAGGTTGTATAGACCATATTTGGGCTGTTGAAATGAATATACGAACCCAGGTCATTCATAAAAGTGGATTCAGGTCGTTATTGGCTAAAGGCCAGAAACAAAACACGTGGTCAATGAAATATGACTAAGCCGCAAAGTATAAAAATGTTTTTAGGTCGTTATCACCATATGCTTAGGTTATCATTTATATCACAAAGTGTTTGATAGTAAAGAAGCAAATTGTAACACCCCGTATTTCTGTTAACACTAATGTTCACAAATTAAAGATTAACTAATCTCAGAAGTGATAATTAAGGGATACGCGTTGCGTCATTGTGTTCATCTCGGAATTCTAGTTGAGACAGAGTCCAAGTTTGCGTGAATTGGACTTCGTATGAAGAAGTTATGGCCAACGGAAGTTTCAGAAAATTCAAAAAGATTACAAAAAATTCAAATTTCGGAGTCAGACAGGCTAGGCGGGAAAATTCCCGCCAGGGCCGTCGACCATAGGGTTGACCTTCCCTGACCAGGTCGACCATAGGGTCGACCTGCCCCCCCCCCCCCGGGCAGATTTGTTTTATGACCTATTGATGACTAGATGCTGACTCATTAGGGTTTCTGATATGCTCTGGTTGGCTGGGATTAATTCTGGGTTGATCGGACGGCTTAAACTAATTCTAAACTCTATAAAAAACCTCTAGACTCAAACCCTAAAATCAGAACAAAATTAGATTCATGGCCTCCATGCCGTCACCTAGTAACTCAGCATAGCTGCCACCAATTAGAGAGGTTGAAAGCTAATCTAATTCAATCCTTTTCAACTTTAAACAACGAATCTTCTTCAACGGAAAGCTAATACAACTTCAGAAATCAGAATTCAGAACTCAAGACCTTCTTTGAGTTTTGAGTTCGATAATTTTAATAAAATAATTAGCAAATTAATTGGATTATGTTATGATGCGGATTATTTGGATATGATGTGAATTATTGACCGCATGTTATAGTTATGTTGTAAAATTGTGATGAATTCTACGATGTTATGGTGTGATCATCTATTGTAAAGTTATGAAGCTATCATCCATGTTGTAATTCTATGATTGGCTTATGTATAATCAAATCACCATGTTGTTCATATGCTAGTTTGGGTATGTTGATTCATATGACAAATCATAAGTGTGTATGCAAGTTTAGATTTTTATTAAGACATGAATCATATGCAAGTTGGGGAAAAATTATATGTATAACCTTATATGCTTCATGACATCTGTTTTAGATCTAAAGTTAGGCTATGACATGTGTGAGTTATATTCCAAATTCTACATGCTAGTTTACATGTTTAGATGTAAGATTATACCATTGTTATGTTGCATAAATCACATATGCAAGTTTATATGAATACATGTGTTTGAATATGAATCATGTTATGCAAGTTTGTGGTAACTGCCTATGCAAGTTTACACCTTTAGATGTAGATCTATGAGATACATGATTTATGCAAGTTTGTGACCATTATCTCAACAAGTTTACACCTTTAGATTTGGATCTATGACATATGTTGTTTATGCAAGTTGTAATTTAAGCCTATGCATGTTTTAGGTGTAGAACATCATTCACACATGCAAGTTCACCCCTATGTTTAGATCTAAGCTTTAATTATGTGTATGTTGTGATGTTTTCTCTTTATTCCATGAGTTAGACTATTCGAGTCTAACGTATATTTTACGTTAAACGAACAAACGTACAACGTGGGGGTAAGGGGATAATATTAAAAGATTTAATTGGCATAAATGCCTTAAAAGGCATAAAATATAATTGTTGTGAAAATTGGTATGATTTTACATACCATAAATAGATGGGCATAATTGAGTCTATTATGGCCATAGTTAAATTTGGAATTAATTGATAATTTGAATAGGGAAAGTAATTCAAATTGGGGAATAATTAATTAGGAGTAATTAATCGTCTAAGACATGAGGTTAGGCTCTTTTGTGGTGTAAGAATGCCCGGACCCGCCCGATAAATCCAGCTGCCATAAATGCCTGTCTAATGTGGGAGGTCTTAGGCATAAATTAAATACGTAACGATTATAAAGACACGAGGTTAGGCTCTTTTGTGGTGTAAGACTGCCCGGACCCGCCTGACAAATCCAACTGCCACAAATGCCAGTCTAATGTGAGAGGTCTTTATGAGGTTACGGTCTTAATGAATTAAGAAACACTTAACCAGATAAACATGTAGTGGGACATGAGGGGGTTATGTGGGTGCCTTGGGTGGCATGTGGGGTGCCTTGGATGGCATTTGGAAATACGATTAGAAACACTTAAGCAAAATTGAAACATGTAATTGAAACATGAATAAGAAGTGGGTTAAGTGGGTTGTACTAGAGGGGACCAAGCTTAGGTGGATAGCTTGTGTCAAGTAATGGGGGCCCGTTTCAACCAGTAACCCATACGTATCTTTGTGGGCTCGAGGCTGGTAGGTAAGACGTTGTTGCATCGTGTAGGTATAAGCCGGGCATTATTTGTGGTATCGGATTGCCACTTTTGGGAGTGATACACCCCACTGTGGGGCCAGCACGGGTATCTACGAGTTAGGGAGCCGATCGCATGGGGGTAGTGGGTACACCTAGTGGAGACAGGGGCAGGCGACACCTATGAAGGCAGCTAGGGGTGCATGAAACTACCATTATCATTATTTAAGTCTGTAGGCAGGATCAACCTTAGGGTGACTAGTGGTGGTGCAGTATAGCAATTGTCTTATAGTGTTGGTGTAGTTTAGTAATTATCTCATAGTGGTTTAGGTGCGCTTTAACGATATCGTTGTTCATCTTGTTTCCTTTTTTACTCTGCCATACTCAATGGTTCATAGTCATTTCCTGATTTTCCAACTTATGCCTTAGCTTAGTTACTTTGGTAATTATATTGTTTAAGTTATCGCACTCGCCAGACTTTATGTCTGACCCCCTTTATTTCCTCCTCTTTTCTTCCTTCCCCCCCAAAGATGCTCAGGTTGGAACTAGCACCAGTGGAGTTTGATTTTGGACTGCTGTTTCTCTGCTTTTAGAAGATTGCTTGGATCGCTGAAGTAAAGTTCAAGATGGATATTATGTACTTCGACTCTGATTTTTGATGATGTAATCAAACATATATGTTTTCCGCTGCAATGAAATAAAGTTTTAAATTTTTGAGTACTGTTTATATCTGTCTTGTTGTTAAGTTTCTGTTCTATACTTACTTAAAATGCTCCATAGAAGTTAATGCATTCCCTTTGTGAGTGACATTAATGGACGTGGGGTGTTACACGTGGTATCAGAGCTGAAGGTTACCAGAACAGATATGAATTTTGAAAAGCTGATTTTCAAAAACAATTTTTATAAAGAAGTACCTTCAAAAGTATGTTTTAAGGAAAGTATTTTCAAGAGAAAATCTTATTTTAGAAAGCATAACCCCAAGAGCCATATATCATTCCTTCGGTTCTTTTGTATTGAATCTTTCCTTTTTCGTTTCAGCATGTCTGAAGCATCTGAGATACCAGAGGGTGTTCATGTACCTGGTTGGTTTCGTCAATATCTCGAGGCTAGCGCCGCCACCGCAGGTCCAGCAAATGCTCCTTCTTCTTCTCCTCCTCCTCCTCGCGTCGATAATTTTGCTAAGATATGTAAGGACTTTCGGGCAATGGGTGGAAAAACTTTTCACGGGACGGAGACATTTGTTGAAGCTCGAAACTGGCTAAAGGAGGTGGAAGAATTGTTTTGAATCTTTGAAGTGGAAGATGGAAGGAAGGTCCAGTTGGCTACCTGGCTAATGAAGTATGAGGCCTCGTTTTGGTGGGAGGTCACTAATGGAGAACGCCCAGTCGATACATGGCCAGATTTTAGGCGGAGGTTTAAGGCGAAGTTTCTCTCACGGGAAGAAGAGAATCTCTACATGGAAAGGTTTCAAGCATTGAAGCAAGGGAATTTGTCGGTGAAAGAATACGTCAACAAGTTCAACCAGTTGGCGAGATTTGGCTTGGACTTGGTGAATACTCCAGAAAAGAAGGCCCTGAGATTTGTTAAGGGTTTGAACGAGCCGCTTGATGGGTTAGCTATGACCCACATCCCCATGGGGGCTACCTTTGAGAGGCTAGTTGACATGGCGCTTATGCATGAAGAAGAGAAGGGCGCCAATGCTAATAAGACACCCGAGAAGAAAGGGGATCAAAAGAATCCGCAACAGCAACAACAGAACAAGAAAGGTGGCAACGGCAGCAATGCTAAAGGAAAGAAAAGATGCTTTAACTGTGGGACACCCGGCCATTTAAGCAAAGATTGTAGGAAGAAAAAGAAGATTGTTTGTTTCCACTGTGGAGAAGTGGGACATCTGATTAAGGACTGCCCAAGGAAAGGGCAGAGGGCAGGGTCTACCTCGGGAGGACAGGTGCAGGCTCTCATGGCACCAGGGCAGGCAAGGGGACAAGTTTAGGCTCTCGTGGTCCCACCGCTGCAAGAATGAGGTAGAGCAATTTCCGTTGAAAGTTTTGTTTTTCTGTTTGATCATCCTGTCCGTACTTTATTCGATTCCGGCGCATCACATTTGTTTGTCTCTACATCATTAGTTGAAACACTGCACCTAGATACTAGTTTAGTTACGGATCCCTTAGTAGTCTCAAATCCTATTGGTGGTTTGGCTCATCTTTCTATGATTTGTCGGGATTTGAGAGTGTTTATCTTGGGCGTTGAGTTTGAATGCAACGCCTTTGTTCTTGGCTTCATGGGCTACGGTTTATTTCTAGGTATGGATTGGCTAACTAGATATGGGGCCATCCTAGATTGTGAAAGAAGGATAGTTAGATTGCTGACTCGTTTTGGAAAGACCCTTGATATTTCTTATGACCCTAGAGGTCCAGTAATGCTTAGCTACCTAGAATCCCTTGACTCATCCGATGATGATTTACATTCTGTTCCTTTAGTCCGTGAATATGTTGATGTCTTCGATGAGGTGAGGGGTTTACCCCCAAAACGTGAAATATACTTTTGAATATATCTAGTAGATAATGAAAAGCCAGTTGCATTACCAGTGCGCCACATGGCTCGAAGAGAGAGAAGAGAATTCAATAAGCAAGTGAAGGAATTGCTTGAGAAGGGGTTCATCAGACGTAGTATATCGGAGTGGGGTGCTCCAGTAGTATT
This sequence comes from Allium sativum, assembly GCA_030737875.1. Classification (NCBI taxonomy): domain Eukaryota; kingdom Viridiplantae; phylum Streptophyta; class Magnoliopsida; order Asparagales; family Amaryllidaceae; genus Allium; species Allium sativum. Next base: position 11,819,073 of record CM060912.1, read on the forward strand.
TGCCACAAAGGCAGATGGGTCCCTTAGACTTTGTGTGGACTATAGAGAACTTAATAAACTTACTAAGAAGAATAGACACCCACTGCCGAGGATTGACGATCTCTTCGATCAGTTAGTTGGCGCCTCAGTGTTTTCGCAGTAGGACTTAGCCACTAGTTTCCATCAGTTGAGAGTGGCTGAGGATAGCATCGACAAGACTGCCTTTAGGACTCCAGACGGTTTCTTCGAGTGGCTTGTGATGCCCTCCGGTTTGACAAACGCCCCCGCATACTTTGTTGACTTGATGAGTAGGGTGTTTAGGGAGTACCTTAATAAATTCATGGTAGTCTTTGTGGACAACATCTTGATCTTTTCTAAGAACGAGGAAGAGCATGCCCTACATCTTAGGGAAGTGTTGGAGACTCTTCGAGCTCATAGCCTTAAAGCTAAATTTTCTAAGTGTCACTTTTGGAGGAAGGAAGTGCGATTCTTAGGGCACGTGGTTTCCAAAGAAGGGATAGCCATGGATCCCGCGAAGGTAGTGGCCATCCAAGATTGGAGGGTCCCTAAAAATGCTACCGAGGTGAGGAGTTTCTTAGGGTTGGCTGGCTACTATAGGAAGTTTATCAAAGACTTCACAAAAATATCAGCCCCATTAACACGCTTGACGAAGAAGAACCTAGTCTTCACATGGGACGTAGATTGTGATGATGTGTTCCAACGTTTAAAAAGAGCTTTGACCACAGCCCCAGTCTTAGTGTTGCCAGATGGGAGTAAGCCATTTACCGTTTATACCGATGCTTGTGGGACAGGACTAGGTGCAGTCCTAATGCAAGAGGGAAGGGTAATAGCCTATGGTGGAAGGCAGTTGAGAGTGCATGAAAGAAATTACCCTACACATGACCTAAAGTTGGCCGCTATTGTTTTCGCACTTAAGTCTTGGCGCCATTATCTTCTTGGCGAGAAATTCGAATTATTCGCTGACCACAAATCGCTAAAATACTTATTCTCTCAGAAGGACTTGAACTTAAGGCAGCAAAGGTAGATGGAATTCTTAGCGTCCTACGACTTCGAGATAGCATATATCCCTGGAAAGTGTAACATGGTGGCAGATGCCTTAAGTAGAAAAAGGTTGTCCTTCAGTCCGTTGTTTGTTGAGCGGCGAAGCTTAGAGTTCATCTCTACGTTTGACTTTAAACCTTCTATTGACTTTGTACCCGGTTTGCTAGCATCCTTAGAGGTCAGACATACGCTGTTGGGACGGATTGGTGAGGCACAGCGATACGACCCACAGTTGGTTGAGTTAGTAGAGAAGCTCAAAGGAGGGTAGTCATCGAGCCATCTCAGTAGGTATACTCTAGATGATAAGGGTTGGTTAAGTAGGGACGGTAGACTTTGTGTACCACGGGACGAGAACTTGAGTAAGACCATTCTTGATGTGCACATCGTTTGAAGATGACCATCCATCCCGGCGGGGACAAGATGTACATGGACATGAGACGAGTTTACTTTTGGGCCGGCATGAAGAAGGACGTGGCTGAGTTTGTCGCTAGATGCTTGGTGTGCCAACAAGTAAAAGCTGAGCAAAAGAAGCCCGGTGGATTGCTTCACCCCTTGGAGGTCCCACAATGGAGGTGGGAAAGTGTTTTAATGGACTTTGTTGACGGATTACCAAGATCGAGGAAGGGTAATACGGGGATTTGAGTCATGGTAGATAGACTTACTAAGAGCGCCCATTTCATTCCAGTGAAGAGTAAGAGGACTGCTCCATGGTTAGCCTCCGTATACATTCGAGAAATAGTTCGTTTGCACGGTGTTCCTTCTAGCATAGTGAGCAACCGCGATCATATCTTCACTAGAGAATTTTGGAAGAGCTTGCAAGAGGCGGTAGGGACTCAGTTATGTTTGAGCACCGCATATCATCCTCAGACGGACGGCCAGACCGAGAGGGTGAATCGTATTCTATAGGACTTATTGAGGTTGTGTGTCTTAGACTTCGGAGGTTCATGGGAGGAACATCTTCCGTTGGTAGAGTTCGCATATAATAACAGCTTTCAGTCTAGCATCGGCATGGCACCGTTCGAGGCTATTTATGGACGGTCATGTCGTTCTCCTACATGTTGGTGGGAGTCTACAGATAAGATCTTGCTTGGGCCCGATATGATTAGATAGACTTCGGAAAAGATCGATTTGATTCGAAGGAGGATGAAGACGGCTCAAGATAGGCAGAAATCTTATGCGGGCAAGAGGAGGTCAGATCTCGAGTTTGATGTTGGGGACATGGTCTTTGTCAAGGTGTCTCCATTACGGAACGTCGTTCGCTTTGGGTCCGTTGGGAAGTTAGCACCAAGGTTCGTAGGGCCGTTTCCTATTAAGGAAAGGATTGGGCAGATGGCGTATAGAGTGAAGTTGCCCGAGAGACTTAGTGGTGTACACGACGTATTCCATGTATCACATTTGAGGAAGTGCTTGCACGAGACCGCAGAAGTGGTAGAGCCGAGCTTGCTTAGAGAGGTAGAGATCGAGCGTGATGCGACGATTCGACGAGCTCCTACATGCATTCTTAGGTCGGAGATTAAGAACTTGAGGAATTGAGAGGTTAAGCTAGTCAAAGTGCAATGGGGAGATGATGAGAGCAATGCTACTTGGGAGGGAGAGAAGATGCGTTCATTGTACCCTTTTCTTTTCGAGGGTATGTCTTTTAATTTCTCCTTTATCGCTTAGCTTGTACTTATCTTTTCTTTAATATGTCCTCTCGCTAGTACCTTTGACCTTTAGATAGGGTAGTCCTATGGTTGAAACATGTGTTTGAGACATGTTATGTATGATGGATGCATGTGGATGTAAGTGTTTGCTAGTGTTTGCTCGTGGATGCATATACACACACTTTAGGCACTAGATCGGCTCAGTCACTTCATATTGCATATTGCATATAAATGTGTGTGCATATTTAAGCTAATGGATGTATAATGGTTGTGCTATCATATGGATGCGGCATTTTGGTGAATGGTTGTGCACGTATGTAGAAGTAATATGTATCGATAGGATTCTTTCGCATACATAATGGACACATGGAACTATCATGGTTTGCATTAAGCAGGTCAACTGAATCAGTAGACGGCCTGATTTTGCATTAGATAGAGAACATATACACACACTTCCTGCATATGTTCATACAGCATTAGGAATTTTATAAGGACAATGGATGTCTGTGCTTGATGGCTGAGTAGATGGTTGTTTGGATGGTAGCATATGCATTCTCCTTAACTTGGAGATTTCGGGGGGAAAATCCTTTAAGGAGGGGAGAATGTAACACCCTGTATTTCCGTTAACACTAATGTTCACAAATTAAAGAATAACTAATCTCAGACGTGATAATTAAGGGAAACAGGTTGCGCCATTGTGTTCGTCTCGGAATTCTGGTTGAGATAGAGTCCGAGTTTGCGTGAATTGGACTTCGTATGAAGAAGTTATGGCCATCGGAAGTTTCAGAAAATTCAAAACAGATTTCAAAAAATTCAAATTTCGGAGTCAAACGGGCTAGGCGGGAAAATTCCCGCCAGGGACAGGTCGACTTGGGGGTCGACCTGCCCTGACCAGGTCGACCTAGGGGTCGACCTGCCCCACCTCCCCCCCTCCCCGGCCCGGGCAGATTTGTTTTATGACCTGTTGATGACTAGATGCTGACTCATTAGGGTTTCTGATATGCTCTGGTTGGCTGGGATTAATTCTGGGTTGATCGGACGGCTTAAACTAATCCTAAACTCTATAAAAACACCTCTAGGTTCAAACCCTAAAATCAAAACAAAATTATATTTATGGCCTCCATGCCGTCACCTAGTAACTCAGCATAGCCACCACCAATTAGAGAGGGAGAAAGCTAATCTAATTCAATCCTTTTCAACTTTAAACAATGAATCTTCTGCAAGGGAAAGCTAATACAACTTCAGAAATCAGAATTCATAACTCAAGACCTTCTTTGAGTTGTGAGTTCGATAATTTTAATAAAATAATTAGCAAATTAATTGGATTATGTTATGATGCGGATTATTTGGATATGATGTGAATTATTGACTGCATGTTATAGTTATATTGTAAAATTGTGATGAATTCTATGATGTTATGTTGTGATCATCTATTGTAAAGTTATAATTCTATCATCCATGTTGTAATTCTGTGATTGGCTTATGTATAATCAAATCACCATGCTGTTCATAGGCTAGTTTGGGTATGTTGATTCATATGATAAATCGTAAGTATGTATGCAAGTTTAGATTTTTATTAAGACATGAATCATATGAAAGTTGGGGAAAAATTATATGTATAACCTTATATGCTTCATGACATCTATTTTAGATCTAAAGTTAGGCTATGACATGTGTGGGTTATATGCCAAATTCTACATGCTAGTTTACATGTTCAGATGTAAGGTTATACCATTGTTATGTTGCATAAATCACATATGCAAGTTTATATGAATACATGTGTTTGAATATGAATCATGTTATGCAAGTTTGTGGTTACTGCCTATGCAAGTTTACACCTTTAGATGTAGATCTATGACATACATGATTTATGCAAGTTTGTGACCATTATCTCAACAATTTTACACCTTTAGATTTGGATCTATGACATATGTTGTTTATGCAAGTTGTAACTTTGGCCTATGCAAGTTTTAGGTGTTATGCAAGTTTTAGGTGTAGAACATCATTCACACATGCAAGTTCATCCCTATGTTTAGATCTAACTTTTAATTATGTGAATGTTGTGATGTTTTATCTTTATTCCATGAGTTAGACTATTCGAGTCTAACGTATATTTTACGTTAAACGAACAAACGTACAACGTGGGGTAAGGGGATAATATTAAAAGATTTAATTGGCATAAATGCCTTAAAAGGCATAAAATATAATTGTGGTAAAAATTGGTATGATTTTACATACCATAAATAGATGGGCATAATTGAGTCAATTATGGCCATAGTTAAATTTGGAATTAATTGATAATTTGAATAGGGAAAGTAATCCAAATTGGGGAATGATTAATTAGGAGTAATTAATCATCTAAGACACGAGGTTGGCTCTTTTGTGATGTAAGACTGCCCGGACCCGCCCGGCAAATCCAGCTGCCACAAATGCCAGTCTAATGTGGGAGGTCTTAGACATAAATTAAATGCGTAACGATTGTAAAGACACGAGGTTAGGCTCTTTTGTGGTGTAAGACTGCCCGGACCCGCTCGGCAAATCCAGCTGCCACAAATGCCAGTCTAATGTGAGATGTCTTTATGAGGTTGAGTCTTAAGGAATTAACAAACACTTAACCAGATGAACATGTAGTGGGACATGAGGGGGTTAAGTGGGTGCCTTGGGTGACATGTGTAATCTAGTGGGTGCCTTGGGTGGCATTTGGAAATACGATTAGATGCACTTAACCAAAATTGAAACATGTAATTGAAACATGAAGAAGAAGTGGGTTAAGTGGGATGTACTAGAGGGGACCAAGCTTAGGTGGATAGCTTGTGTCAAGTAATGGGGGCCCGTTTCAACCAGTAACCCATACGTATCTTTGTGGGCTCGACCCAATTCGAGGATGGGACATGCATATTGGGCTTGATTGTAAGAGGCCAAACCGAGTTAGTGGTGGCAACGCAAGTCCAACAGGTTCATATGCGTGTGTGGACCTGGGCTGGTAGGTAAGACGCTGTTGCATCGTGTAGGTATAAGCCATGCATTATTTGTGGTATCGGGTTGCCACTTTATGAGTGATACACCCCACTGTGGGGCCAGCACGGGTATCTACGAGTTAGGGAGCTGATCGCATGGGGGTAGTGGGTACACCTAGTGGAGATAGGGGCAGGCGGCACCTATGAAGACAACTAGGGGTGCAAAAAACTACCATTATCATTATTTAAGTCTGTAGGCGGGATCAACCTTAGGGTGACTAGTGGTGGTGCGGTATAGCAATTATCTTATAGTGTTGGTGTAGTTTAGTAATTATCTCATAGTGGTTTAGGTGCGCTTTAACGATATCGTTGTACATCTTGTTTCCTTGTTTACTCTGCCATACTCGATGGTTCATAGTCATTTCCTGATTTTCCAACCTATGCCTTAGCCTAGTTACTTTGGTAATTATATTGTTAAAGTTATCGCACTCGCCAGACTTTATGTCTGACCCCCTTTGTTTCCTCCTCTTTTCTTCCTTTTCCCCCCAGGTGCTCAGGTTGGAACTAGCACCAGTGGAGTTTGATTTTGGACTATTGTTTCACTGCTTTTAGAAGATTGCTTGGATCGCTGAAGTAAAGTTCAGCTTCTCTCATTTATGGCTATTTTGTATTGGGGATTATGTCTTTCAATTTATGTACTTTGGTAGTCAAGATGGATATTATGTACTTTGACTCTGGTTTTTGATGATGTAATCAAACATATGTGTTTTCCGCTGCAATGAAATAAAGTTTTAAATTTTTGAGTACTGTTTATTTCTGTCTTGTTGTTAAGTTTCTGTTCTATACTTACTTAAAACGCACCATAGAAGTTAATGCATTCCCTTTGTGTGTGACATTAATTGACGTGGGGTGTTACACAGATTTAGATCGTGCTCCTGTCTTCAGCTATCAAGCTTTTAGGTCGCTGAAACGTTAAAGCATAGAAGTTTTAGGTCATCATCTGCAATATGGTACACGTGGCAACTAAACCGCTATTTATATTTAGAAGAAAGTTCTAATAATGGAGACATGAGATATTGACACAACAAACATGTCGTATGAATTAAAATAGCATCATCTAGGTCGTTCTCCACATTTTAGTCCGTAGTTTCATTTTAGGTCGTGGAATGGTTTAGACCGCATGATGTTGGCCAGCATGGCGTAGGACAGCTGCGTAACAGCTGTAAAGGGGAGCTTGTTGGATGTCATCACATGAAGAGAATGTAGGTCGCTGGTTTCATTTTAGACCGTGAGGGGCTGTTTGCATGAAAGTTAGATCGCTTGAATGCATCTAGATCACCAACCTAGCGCCATCTGTACATCCTTAATTACAACCGTGCCACTACCCCTAAGCTCCAACTATAAATACCCCACTTCACAATCATTTGGGGGGACCCAATTTCATTCCGACCACAAAGTGTCGCCAAATTTGATTCTCTCCTCCAACTTCATTAATGGCTTCAAAGGATCAAACAACTTCTCTTCAACATCAAGTGGGTCAAATCTATTCCAATCAACAATAGAGTTCTCTCCAATTGAATCAAATCTTCTCTAATCTCCTTCATACGCCATGGAAAATCTCCCCAACACGATTCAAGTGATCTCTAACCGCTATTAGTCCTCTCTAAAGTTCAGATCTAACACAAAATTCATATCAAATCATGGAAAAGCATCAAAACGCCCAAGTGATTGAAGATTCATACATCTACCATCACAAAATAAGAGATCTCTCCGATTCCTTTGCCAATTCATGTGTAATTTAGGTCCTAGAAAGAGAGAAAAGCAAGAAATGAACAATATGAGAGAATTCATGTATGTTGTGAAACAAAGTATCATAATGAGAAGTAATTCAAAAGTGGACGTAGATCTATTCTAGATCGAACCACTATAAAAATCTTTGTACTTCTTTTTTGCATTTTATTTTGTGATTACGTGACTCCATATTCTAATATAACTGTTTGGTGAAGTGCTTTGAAAGCACCTTTGGTGTTGAAATAAAATTTTAGTTTTAACATTTGGCACCCACCGTGGGGTCCGAACCCACGACCATAAGGTTAAGAGCCTACCATTGAAGTTCTAAGTTTACTTCTACCATTGATTCTACAAGTCTAAGATCTAGGCCAATCGACGAACTTTCTTCCAAATTCAAAGCCTTGTCCAAGATCATGGCCAAATATAAGAAAACTACAAGCAAAACCGTTGGAGAAAACGACAACGCTGCTAACATGGAAGTTACACCGCTTACTAATCGTTTTGAAGTTGGTGAAAACTCAATAAGTGGAGTCTGTGTGACTAAAAATGAGTTGGATGTTGTAGTTGCCAACATGAACTAACGGATGGATGCTTCTACTAAGGCGATGATGGAAAAACTTGACGCCATCCTTAACGCTTGACCAAATCCACCACCTCAAAAGGTCCATGTTGATTTTGAAGAGAATGCCACCCTTTTGACCGTAATCGCAGTGACAACATGGAATATGGTAATGAATGGTTAAGCCAATGTCAAAGACTCGAAGCCAAAAGCTAAGAATCATTCCGAGATGAAAGGCCGAAAGGTTACCAGACCCGTTACGGGGGTACCTCCTCATTGGGAAGGTAAAGGACCTAAACTCTCTAACTAGGATCGCATGCCTAGACGAACATTTGGTAAAGAGCTCAGCTTAGCAGAACGGCATACCACTGAAGAGTACATCTCAGATATGATAGAGCAAATCATGAAGAAGAATCAAGCTGGCAATGGCGATGAAAGAGAATGGGACTTCTCTCCTGATAGGACTCCGTTCATTGAAAGAATCCTTGAAGCAGAGTGTCCAAAGAAGTTTAATCCTCCAACTATGCCTCCATACAACGACCTTGTTGATCCTAACTACTTTCTGTTTAAATACGAGTGGCATATGAGTGCAGCTAAGGCGACTGATGAGATGAGATGCACATATTTCCCTCTCTACCTAGAAGGTGCTGCATCATTATGGTTCACAAAGCTACCACATAAATCCGTAGACTGATTCTCTGACTTGACCAAAAAGTTCAAGGAGCAGTTTCGCCTGTATGCTACCAAAGCCAAGGATGCTATAACACTTTCAGCGATGAAGCAGAATCCATATGAATCTGTTAAGGCTTTTCTCAGTCGATTCGACATTGCTTTGTCCGAAGTGAGAAATCCAGAATCCCGCATAATCCTCATGTCTCTAATCGGCGCCATAGATAAGAAGAGCGAATTTGGTAGATGGATTAAAATGAAAGAAACGAACATGCTTGAGAAATTCTATAAAAAGGAAGAGGAGTACATAAGAGTCGACACTAATCCTGTACCTCTTTAGATTATTGATGCCAACCCGCTTCTCGAAGCTCCCAAAAGTTCTACTATTCAATGTAATCACCAGAAAACTCTGGGGCAGAAGCAAGCCAATGACGGGAACGGCAACAAAGCTAATAATAAATTTCGTCTTCTTGACTTGTCTGAACTAACTCCCTTGAACGACGCTCCTGAAAACATCTACCTTGCCATGAAGGATGCGAAAGATTACCCGGAGCCTCGGCCAATGAAGATGAATGACCATCTAACCAAATCTGGGAAGTTCTACCGGTTTCATAATCAGCCAGGCCACAATACCAATGAATGTAGGCATCTAAAGTCATTAATTGAAGAGCTGATTAGGAAGAACCGCCTGCAACAATATGTGAAGAATCCTCAAGAGGAAAATCCATCTGCAACTCCGTAAGGGCAAGGGGCATCAAATGAACAATCCGGTCCAAGTAACAGGGCTCCTGCTCAAACTAGTCCAAGGCCAATAATCAACTGATGACCATTGATGATGATCAAATATCTATGGCTCAGAATAAGCGATCACTATCGCTTTTACTTTATTTTCTGCATTACTTTACTTCCTGCTATGCTCTAGTTTCTTGTAAATAGTCTGCAATGATTTACATGCATTGTACCGAACAATAGCTTTATGAATGAAATCTTACTTGCCTGTATAAATCTCTTACTTACAAAATATAAAAAATTTGCTAAAGATGGTTTTCTCATCACAAGCTCTTCCATAGGCATTCACTTCCTCAAAATTCGACCAAGTGAGACAATCCTAGTAACATCAATTCATATATCAAGTGCTATAACCATCGATATGCATAATGCAAGAATGAAAAGCACCACTTTGAAGAGTGAATAGGAAAAGTGTCAATGAGTCAAACGGTAAAAAGGGAAGCGAACAACCACAGATCCGAAATCCTAAAGGTTGCTGGAATTTTTTGCGCGAAACGAACCGTAGGAGTTCACTATAAGTGAAACGAAGCGTGAGAGTTCATGGCGTGAAGCGATGCAACCCTCCAAGGTCGCGGGAATTCATTGCGCAAAACGAAGTACGGAAGTTAACTATAAGTGAAACGGAGCGTGGGAGTTTATGGCGCGAAGCGATGCAACTCTCCAAGATCGCGGGAATTCGTTGCGTGAAACGAAGCACGAGAGTTCACTATAAGTGAAATGAAGCATCGAAGTTTGTCGCGCAAAGCGATGCAAACCCCCAAGGTCGTGGGAATTCGTTGCGTGAAACGAAGTACGGGAGTGCACTATAAGTGAAACGAAGCGTGGGGGTTCGTGGCGCAAAGCGATGCAACCCTCCAAGGTCGCAGGAATTCGTTGCACGAAATGAAACGCGGAAGTTCACTATAAGTGAAACGAAGTGTGGGAGTTCATGGTGAGAAGTGATGCAACCCTCCAAGGTCGTAGGAATTCGTTGTGTAAAACGAAGCGTAGGAGTTTACTATAAGTGAAACGAAGCGTGGGAGTTCGTGGCACGAAGCGATGCAACCCTCCAAGCTCGCTAGAGTTCGCACTGCGAAATGATGCGAGAACCAAAAAATCATTTCCACAGAGAAAGGGACTTCGTCTTAGGGGAAATCAACAATGCTTAATGAATTATATCATGTTCATTCAGTCGACAGGAGAAGACGAACATTGGATTATAGTCATCTCTCCAAAACACGGGGCATCCATCGGAGTCTCCGATGTCATAACTGATCGACAAACCAAGTAAACATTGAGCAATAAAAATTCTTCCCACAATGAAGACTAATGACGACCTTCTAGACAAGGGGCATAAATAGCAAAGCTTCTCAAAGAGAAAGCAGAAAACGAATAACAAACACGCATTTCTCAAATGAGGAATGTCGTGTACCATCATATAAGTAGTTAAAACAATAACGCTTGTGATCCACAGTCGAATTATTTCGACTAGTTGATATTTAGTGTTAACGCTAATCTGAATTAGAATACCGTATTTTTGCAAATAATATTCGATCGATTTCAAACCATTGAATAAAATAACCTTGTGCAAACACTTTATTCAATTCAAAATAAAATTCGCTAAAATTCATTTTCTGATTATTAAACTAATCCGTTATTGATGCGGACGATCAATAACGAAGTATAAGTCCAAAATCGTGCAAATGCTAGTTTTAATTACAGAACAGGTAGCATGGAACATATGAGTTCAAAGAATGATTTTCCACAGCAAACAAAAGGCTATGACTGGGTTTCAACGTAAACTATATCAGTAATGGTCAATTCGAATCCCGCGGTTCTCGCAAGAAAAAAATACAAGCTTCAAGGGGCAAATGTTAACCCCGTTGTGAAAACGCGGTTCAAAAATATGAAGTATTCACGAACGCTGGCACGCGGCTTCATTTACCCCATGATTTCATTCGGCTTCATTTATCCCGTGATTTCATTTAGCACGTTACTCCTTTAGACCATCAGCATAATATTGCAACCTGCTAGCTATAAGCCCCGACGCGAGCTAGAGACTTAGCTCGTTGGCATCAACACGTCAGCACCATGCTTGCTTAGTTTGTTGCTTATGATGTCTTTCTTCCATTGCATAATCATTTAATTTCCTTACATATAATAAATCAGAAAGTTTAGCTTTATATAGCAGCTTTATATGTTAATTCATAGTCAATAGGTGTTGTTTAGAAAACTGTAGCCACCTTTCACCAATATACATTACCTTTGGATAAGAAAAGATATTTCAAAGAATAACAAATTAATAATTTTAACATTTATAACATATAGCAGCCATTTGAGCATCAACTGAACGAAATGGACTGCATTAGAACTTCAATATCGTTGAGAGTTTGAAAATTACTGATTGTACTATTTTTTAGCATGGAACAAGGGTTGTTTTTTAATATTGCAAGCATGCAACCAACTATACATTCATGAGAATCGATGGTGAACCATGAAGCAACCGCTTAGAATAGACCATGACAAAGTATTCTATGGAATATCGCATTTATGGCTAAGATATTGAAGCAAAGAAAAAAAAGATCTATGCTGCGGACACTTTCAAACTCACATAAAATCATTTTTTTCCTTTCATCGCATATAGGTTTTAGTGAATGAATGGTAACTGATTATGGTTATTGTTAGGAAAATTGCGTCTTTGCGGAAGCGACCAGGATCTTATTTACCCAATTACTTAAAAATGATTAAATGAAAAAACAACGCATATATGAAATTACATGCATAAACACAAGATATTCCACCCAACCACCCTCTTTATTGGTTCAGAAAACAAATTTTGTTTACACTTAATAGATCAAAAACGAAAAGTAAACAAACTATAATTGAATCAATAACCAGATCAAAAACGAAAAGTAAACAAACTACAATTGAATCAATAACCTTACTGAAAAAGGGAAAGAATATCTAGATGACTACAACTATTGTTTGAGAAGGAGAACAAAGAAGAACGACGGGAAACCCTTGGATCAACTATTTCAGTCTCAATCCAATCCAATTCCATTGTAAATAATCTAAATTAACCTAGGAGGTGCTTATATAGGAGAATAACATAACTAGGCAAATACCCAAATTTCCCCTCCAAAAATGCAAAATATATCTTTAGAACGACCGGGTCAGAATACATAAACCCTTCGATTCAATCGTCTGACTCCAATTTCAGACATCTGAAACTGCATTCAGATGTCTGAAATTGAAGATTAGACGTCTAAAAAGGCTTTCGGGATTTTTACCCTACTGGGTCAGATGTTTGGCTTGCATTTCAGACATATGAAATTCCTTTCTGCCCTCTTCTCGCCCCCTTTCATTGTTGCACTTCCTCCTCTATCACAAAGCACTTCCAAGCATCATCTTCTTCAACATATATGATTGAATATCACAAATAACAACACTTCACCTTGATATGAAATCACATCTCGAGGAAACACCCGATAATCAACAAACAAGTCACCTAGCTCTTTCAATAACCACCTACTCTCAATTAAAACCATTACAAACACAACCCACTGTTAACCGTGCTATGTACATGGACACAAGTTAAACGAAACTTGTGTGGCATCATTCAAGTGCAGTTGAACATACAGCAGCCCACTCAGGCATTCCATCAAACAATATAAGTGCTTCACACCAAACTTGGTCGAACACCACCTCTTGTTGTGGAGTCGAGCACCTCCATCCACGGCACGGGTCGTGCACCGCTGGGAAGAGAGGTCGAGCAATGTTTCTAACATCGAAAGTCAAGAACATTGCAGCATGGTCGAGCAGTCCTTGCCTCCTTCCTTCTCGAGTGGTCCGCCTCCATCTGTACGATCGTGCACTGTTCATTAGAAGGGGTCGCGTACCATCCAACTGACAGGTCGAGCAGCTCATCTAAGCGTGGTCGTGCACTTTCCCTCTTTCTGGTCGAGCGGCTTTCTAGTCCTGGGGTCAGGCATCATTACATTGCGAGCACTCCGGGGTCGAGCAGTGCTGGCGGTCAAGCACTATTTGGAGAAGAGGCAAGTCGAGCAGCTCCGAACTGAACGAGCAGGTTTATATAAAGAAATCAGGATTGCATTCTTGTAAATCTTGATCCCCTTTTGGACAAGTAACACATAATATAGGAAAGGGACCACAACGTTATTTCCAATATGGGAACAACACTTTATTATATAAGGAGTCGCTCATCCATTCATGTAATAGCTCGCTCGTGCAACACAATTCCACGTCGCTCGCGCAGGTAGAGGTCGCACATGCTTCCTGGATGAGGTGTACAATTGTGTCCAGCTGTAAAGTGTTGTTTGACAGCTGTACCCACATGATCCCACACACCTTATTTACAACTTCGCCACTCCACAAAAGATCCATATATAAATACCCTTTTTCACAATCATTCAAGAGGCCGATCTAAGCCACCCCGAAGGGCTGTCATTTCAATTTTCTACCATTCCAAAGCTTCTCAAGCTCCATTAATGGCTTCCTAAGCTCACTCTATCTTCCTCCAACATCAAATGGATCTCATCTTCTCCAAACACCATTAATTATCACTCAAGTTCAATCCAAGTGATCTCCAACTGCCATTACTCCTCTTTATAGCTCAGATCTAACACTAATTTCATGATGGAATCAAGGAAGATCATCTAATCACGAGGTATAGTCCATTCCTTCCCGAATTCAAGTGAGATCTAAAGCGGAAAGAGAGTAAAAACTGGGAAATCATTATAAAAAGAGAGAATAAATGACATAAGTGAAATGTATGAGATGATGCACTTTGTAAATTTCTCCATGATAATGAAAATCACCTCCAAAGTGGACGCAGATCTATTTTAGATCAAACCACTATAAAAATCCTTGTGTTTTTTACTTGCATTTGTATTTGTGGCCCCATTTTCTATTGCATACCTTTTGGTGAAGTGTCTATAAGACATCTTTGGTGTTTGACCAATTTTGTTTAAACATTTGGCACCCACCGTGGGGCTACGTTCAAAATTCTCTCACACTTCTCTCAAGTTTGCGAGCCTCGTATTGAATTTTTAAGTTTGCTTCTACCATATATTATCCAAATCTACGATCTAGGCTATGTGACAAATCCTCTCCCACAAGGTTGAGATCCTTGTTCGAAATAATGGCTAAATCTAAGAAAACTACAAGAAGAACCATTGGAGCACCCGACAATGTTGCTAACGACGAAGCTATACCACTTACCAACCACTTTGAAGTTGGTGAAAATTCAATATGTGGAGCCGGAGTAACTAGAACTGAACTAGATGTCGTTGTTGCCAATTTGAATCAATGCAGGGAAACTTCAAATAAAGCTTTGATGGATGCTGATGATGCTTTAATGGAGAAGATGAATGCTCTTGCGAATGCTCAATCCAATCCCGCTCCTCCTCAAAGAGTGCACGTCAACCTTGAGGATAACACGAATTCGTCAGCCTTTGATCATCATTATAACGACAATATGGAAGGCCTTGATGGATGGGAAAGCGATAAGAACGAAGCTGAAGTTCAAGACTCAAAGCTGAAAGCTAAAAACCATTCCGGTCAAGATACCCGATGAGTTGCCAGTCCTGCCAATCGGGCACTTCCCCACAGTGGAGGTAAAAGAGCTAGATCCTCTAAACGCGATCGCTCACCAAGACGAGAATCTGGAAAAGAGATCGAAGTCCGCTCTCCGGAACGAAACAATTCGAAGGAGTATATCGCGGATATGGTAAAACAAATCATGAAAGGTAGCATAGCCCGCATTGACAGTGAAAGAGAATGGGATCTCTCCCCCAGCAAAAATCCATTCACAAAGAGGATCTGCAAAGTCGAGTTCCCTAAAAATTTCACTCATCCTACTCTACCTCCGTACAACGGGACTTCTGATCCGAAACACTTTCTGTACAAATACGAGTGGCACATGAATGCAGCCAAGGCAACGAACGAGATCAAAAGCTTGTGCTTCCCTCTCTACCTAGAAGCTGTTGCATCATTATGGCTCGTGAGGCTGCTACCCAAATCCGTCGACCGATTCGATGATTTGACATTAAAATTCAAGGAGCAATTAAGGCTACAAGCTACTAAGGCTAAGGATGTTATTTCTCTAACATCAATGAAGCAGAATCCAGGATAATATGTTAAATCCTTCCTTAAGAGATTCAATATTTCTTTGTTTGAAGTGGGGAATCCTGAGCCTCGCTTGATCCTAATGTCTCTAATCGGCGCCATAGATGAAAAAAGTGAAATTGGTAGATAGATTAAATGAAAGAACCAAACATACTTGAAAAATTCTATAAAAAGGCCGAGGAGTATATGAGAGTGGACAATATTCCTGTACCTCTTCCGATTAATGAGGGTAACCAACTTCTTGAAGCTCCCAAAAATGCTGCTACTCAGTATAATCAGAAGAATACTCAGGGGAAAAAACGCGCCAACGATGGAAAGGACAACAAAGATTATAAGAAGATTCTCCTTTACAGCCCATCAGAGCTAACTCCTTTGAATGACACCCCTGAAAACATCTATCTTGCAATGAAGAATTCGGAAGAACATGTGGAACCGAAACCAATGAAGATAAGTGTCAAGGCAGCTAACTCAGGAAAGTTTTGTAGGTTTCACAACTAGCACGGTCATAACACGAATGAGTGTACGCACCTCAAAATCTTGATGGAGGAGTTGATTCAAAACAACAGGATGCAACAGTATGTCAAGAATCCACAAGCATCATACTCAGGTCCAGCTCTTCAAGGGAAGAATGCACCCACATATAAAACCAATCCAAGTAATGAAACTCCAGCACGGGATGATACCAGGCCGGTGATCAACTGAGGACCAATGATTGGCACTCCAATTTTAATGGCTCAGAATAAGCGATCAGCATCGCCGTTGCTCTACTCCTACTTCATTTCCAGCTTTACTTCATGCTTTACTTGTTATTTTACTTTCTGCTATATTCAAAACTTATTGTAAATAGTCTATAATAATTTGCAAGTGATGCACTGAACATCAGCTATGTGACTAAAAGCATATTTGCTTGAGTAGATCTCTTACATGCAATATTTTCGATAATTCAAAATTTGCTAAAGGACGATTCCTTATTATAGGCTATCTGACGAATGCTCGCTCTTTCAAAACCCGGTGCATTGTGGAAACCTCGATGACGCCAACTCCAGCATCGAGTGCAATAAACATTAACATGCATAAATGCAACACCACCTTGGAAAGTGAGCGAGAGGAGCTGCCAAAAGACAAACGGTGAAGAGTTCAATAAGCGGATGCAGAGTCAATACCAGAGGTTGAAAGTTCCAAGGAGCAGCACACACCCGACTACGGTCACTTTCCATAGTCAAGTGCATCTAGCAGAAGGCCGACGTTCGCTCCACGGAATGACGCAAACCTTTGCAAATCCCAAAGGGTCATAACCTCTCAGTCTAGATGCGATCACTAACTATAACAAGGTGAATCTGACACGACGACTGATGTTCGAAAGAACCTCTCGGTCCGGCTGTGATTGTCCACTATGGATAAGTGTATCCGACACACAAGGACTGATGTTCACCCTGCGAAATGATGCAAACCCCGCAAAGTTCTGTCAAGAGGACCTCTTAGTCTGGCTGCGAACGCTTGCCATAGTAAAGCATATTCGATACGACAACTGATGGTCACCTTTTGGAACTGCGCTAAAACAAAGTCCTCCCACAGCAGAGGCAAAATTATGTCCCTCCATAGCAAGGGTAAATCAAAGTCCTCCCACAGCAGAGGCAAAATAAAGTCCCTCCATAGCAAGGGCAAACCTTCCATAGCAAGGGTAAAATAAAGTCTCTCTATAGCAAGGTCAAACCCTCCATAGTAGGGATAAATTCGAAGTCATCTCATAACAGAAGAAAATTAAATTCCCTCCATAGCAAGGGCAAACCCTCCACAGCAAGGGCAAATTAAAATTTTCATCCTTCCATAGTAAAGGCGAAATTGAAAATCCCAAGACCTCTCCTAGCGGGGGCACTAAGTATAAGACCTCCCTTAACGGGGGCACAAAATATAAGTCCTTCCCGAGCGAGGGCACTAAATCCAAAGTCCTCCCAGAGCGGGGGCACTAAATTCAAAGTCCTCCCCGAGCGGGGGCACCAAATCCCATGTCCTCCCCTAGCGGGGAGACAATATATAAAGTCCTCCCCTTGCGGGAGCACAAAAATATTAAAACTTCTCCAAGTAGAAGTGCTGAGCTAGTCAATAAAAGTTGAAATTCCTATTGTATTGACAAATCTCAGAAGCTTCATACATTTTGGCAAGCACAAATGGCTTCGATTAACAAATTTAAAGCTTATAAAATGGCAATTGCAATCAGGGAAATTCGACAAACTGTTCACATCAAGCTCTTGAAGTTTGTGACGACCCACGATACAGAGGAAACACAATCACATAAGAGTTGAATAATGCCTGGAAAAATACCGCAAGTCCATCGCGATAATGTAGCAAGCCAAAAACCAATACACTTGGCTCGATTTAGCCTTCAAAACTGGGCATTAGGAAAACTCGGCAAAATCGATATGCTCGATACGCCGATCAAACTCGTCACACCAATAGAGATCACCCATGGAAATCCAATTGGAATCTCGTAAGTCAAAGGCTTCCTCGTCTACAAAGCTCCAATAAAAGAAGATTAAGCAATAATTATGCACTGGGGCAAGTCGTCGTGAAACGGGGATTCAAAAATTTAGTCCCAGGATCCATGGTTTCAAAAGCAAGTCCAAATTTAAAATTCTGAATCCATCCAAAGGCTGCAATCGCTCTGGCCTCGGAAATTCAAATTGAAGTTCTAATTTGAACATGTACATGTTTCATAAAACATAAACCGCAATACAAGATCATATAAGTCATTAAAAAGGCGAGGCTTGAAATCTGTAGTTGATATATATATCGACTAGCAGAACTCAAGACCTAGTGCGAATCCGTATTGGAATATCGTATCTATGTAGATAATGTTTAACGAATCCTAAGCAGTTAAACAATATGGCTCTGTATAGGCATGTCATTTATTCCCTATAGGTCATTCTTTAATGATTAACTAACCTGTTATTGATGTGGACAATCAATAACCAAGTATAAGTCAAAAATCATGCAAATGATTGTTTTAATTACAGAACAGGTGGTATGAAGCATATAAATCCAACTAACAAGTTTTGTACTTGAACCATTTGGAATCAACGGGTCAAAGCATGATTTTCCATAGCAAACAAAAAGCTGCAACTGAATCTCAACGCAAGTTGTATTGGAATTGTTCAGTTCGAAGCCCATACTTCTCGCGATCAAAAATTACAAACTTTGAGGGGAAAATGTTAAACCTTCTATGTATATGGACACAAGTTAAACCAGAATTGTGTGACTTCATTCAAGTGTGGTTGAACATACAACAGCCCATTCAAGCATTCCATCAAACAATATAAGTGCTTTACACCAATCTTGGTTGAACACCACCTCTTGCTGTGGAGTCGAGCACTCCATCTACGGCATGGGTCGAACACCGCTGGGAAGAGAGGTCGAGCAATGTTTCTAAACACTGAAAGTCAAGAACATTGCCGCGTGGTCGTGCAGACCTTGCCTTCTTCCTCCTTGAGTGGTCCGCCTCCATCTGCACGGTCGTGCACTATTCATTGGAAGGGGTCGCACACCATCCAACAGACATGTCGAGCAGCTCATCCAAGTGTGGTCGTGCACTTGCCCTCTTTCTGGTCGAGCAGTTTTCCAGTCCTAGGGTCGGGCATCACTACTGTGCGAGCACTCCGGGGTCGAGTAGTGCTGGCGGTCGAGCGCAATTTGGAGAAGAGGCCAGTCGAGTAGGTCCGAACTGAACAAGCAGGTTTATATAAAGAAATAAGGATGGCATTCTTGTAAATCTTGATCCCCTTTTGGAACAATAACACATAATATAGGAAAGGGAACACCACGTTATTTCCAATATGGGACCATCACTTTATTATAGAAGGAGTAGCTCGTCCATTCATGTAACGGCTCACTCGTGCAACACAATTCCAGGTCGCTCGCACAGGTAGAGGTCGCACACGCTTCCTCGATGCGGTCTACAACTGTGTCCAGCTATAAAGTGTTGTCTGACAACTGTACCCACATGATCCCGCACACCTTATTTACAACTTCGCCACTCCACACAAGATCCACATATAAATACCCCCTTTCACAATCATTCAAGGGACCAATCTAATCCGCCCCGAATGGTTGTCATTTCGGTTTTCTACCATTCCAAAGCTTCTCAAGCTCCATTAATGGCTTCCTAAGCTCACTCCATCTTCCTCCAACATCAAGTGGACTCATCTTCTCCAAACACCATTAATTCTCACTCAAGTTCAATCCAAGTGATCTCCAACCACCATTACTCCTCTTTAAAGCTCGGATCTATCACTAATTTCTTGATGGAATCAAGGAAAATCATCTAATCACGAGGTCTAATCCATTCCTTCCCGAATTCAAGTGAGATCTAAAGCGGAAAGAGATTAAAATGTGGGAAATCATTATAAAGAGAAAAAATAAATAATATAAGTGAAATGTATGAGATGATGCACTTTGTAAATTTCTTTATGATAATGAAAATCACCTCCAAAGTGGATGTAGATCTATTTGAGATCGAACCACTATAAAAATCATTGTGTTTTTTTACTTGCATTTGTATTTGTGGCCTCATTTTCTATTGCATACCTTTTGGTGAAGTGTCGATAAGACATCTTTAGTGTTTCACCAATTTTGGTTTAAACACCCACCACCTGCAAAAGACGCATCTTCCATCCGAGATGCACCACGCAAAACTAACCATCTAAAAATTTTTGTAATACCACGAAGATCTTTATCTTGTGGATTTTTCAAATCGACACATGTCTACCACTTGATTAAAGCTCCTTACCTGATCTCCACAGATCCCTCGAGCACTATCAACGTGAAGACTCAAGTCTAAAATATGATCCTCAGTCCTAGGAACATCAACAACAACCACATTAACCTCTCCACCTTGCTGTGTACTAGGTTCTTTAACTGTCACTCGCCTTCCGCAGTTGACCACAAATCCGACCAATCTATAAAGGTTTCCTTCCTCTAAGACTCCTCTGATCATAACATGACCACCCTTCTTTAATCTCAAAACTCCACCATGAGTATCAAAAGAGCAACCACGGCGATCCAACGGACCGAGAGAAATGAAGTTATGCAAACAAGTAGAGACAAATCTAACTTCGGTGACTTCCCTTACTACACCACCATGCATACGAAACCAGATAGATCCAACACCACAAACCAGTAGCTCTACTCTATTATTCGTTCTAATCTCGTCGACATTTTTCTCATTAGAAGAAAACACTTCATATCCCTATAAATGTGAAAACTGGCTCCCGAATTCATCTTACAAGGATTAACTTCACTAAACAGGGCATCACATGAAGCATCACTAATGGAACCTTCAGGAAAACCTGCATGTGCATCATCACTACTATCATCATCCGCAACCTTCTTCTGATCCTTCTTATAGGCATAACAATTTTTGTTTATGTAGCCTTCATTACTACAATAATAGCAAGTGATAGCACATTTACCATTAGCTCTCTTCTTCTTCCATCTTGTATCTTTTTTCGAATCCCTTGCTACCATAGCCTCACCTTGAACTGTTTTCAAACCCGATCCTTTTCTCCTTAGTTCCTCATTCAAAAGGCTACTTTGAACAGTTTCCAAAGAGATAGCTCCATTAGCATTGGAATTACTCAATGAAGCAACCAAAGTCCATAGCTTTCTGAAAGCGAATTTATCAACAAAAGAGCCTGCAACTCATCATCAAAATTGACCTTCAAATTTGCCAATTGATTGATCACATCTTGAAATTCTTTCAAATGCTCTGCAATAGACTTCTCCTCACCCGATCGAAGTTGCATCAACTTTCGAACCAGAAAAGTCTTACTTGTAGCACTCCTCGACTCATACAAAAATACCAACTTGTCCCATACCACTTTCGTGGATTCACAACTAACCACATGATGGAATACCGAATCATCAAGGTACCGCTGAATCAAGACATTTTTCTTCTTATCCATCTTCTTCCACTTCTCCTTATCCACGGCCGAGGGCTTCTTCCCTTCTCCATCAATCGGATCATGAAGATCATTGAGGTAAAGCACAACCTCCATCTTAGGCATTCAAATCCCCCAGTTTATTTCATAAAAAATAGTCATCTTTGGAAATGTCATCATATCCGACATAACAAAATTCTAATTTTCCAATCCTAAATCACTCTAAAGTTTTACGATGATCTAGCTCCGATACTAGTTGTTAGGAAAATTGTGCCTTTGCGGAAGCAACTAAAATCTTATTCACCCAATTACTTAAAGATGATCAAACGGAAAAACAACATAAATATGAAATTACACGCACAAACACAAGATATTCACAAAACAATTTTTTTTATACTTAATGGATCAAAACCCAAAAGTAAACAAACTACAACTGAATCAATAACCTTATTGAGAAAGAGAAAGAATATATATATATATATATATATATATATATATGACTACAACTATTGTTGGAGAAGGAGAACAATTAAGAACGACCGCAAACTCTTGGATTAATTATTTCGGTCTCAATCCCAACAAATTCCGGTGTAAATAATCTAAATCTAGAAGTTGCTTATATAGAAGAATAGAAGACCTAGGCAAACACCCAAATTGCTCCTTTAAAAATGCAGAATATATCTTCAAAAAGACCGGATCAGAAAATAGAAACCCTCCGATTTAGATGTCTGAATCCAATTTCAGACGTCTGAAGCTGCATTGAGATGTTTGAAATTGAAGGTTAGACATCTAAAAGGTTTTCGGGCATTTATACCCCCATCAGGTCAAACGTCCGACTTGCATCATTTCAGACGTCTGAAATGCCTTTTTGCCGGTTTCTCGCCCCCTTTCGTTGCTGCACTTCCTCTATCACAAAGCACTTCCAAACATCATCTTCTTCAGCATATGTGATTGAATATCACAAATCACAACAATTATTCAGTTTGAATTTCTTGCGGATGAATTTTGGGCGTTTGAACCAATTTTGGTACAAACAATATGATTGACATATACAACATCAATTTTAAAGGGGTGCATCGCTATTTGGTTAGAAGTTAGTCAAGTTTCTTAGTTTTCTCCTGGGATGGTGACATTTGTTTTCATCGATACTGATGATTGCTCGGAACTTTTGATTATATGTACAGTTTGGACAATTTTACAAATGTATAATATCTAAGTGGAGATTGTTGAGATATGCGATATATGTACAGTTTCTTGATCGGAAATCTTCCAATCGACTGAACAATGGGTGTTTTGAACCCGAACACGTACCTACTTTCAAATCGATTAAAATTTCATACCAGCCAACTGGCACTAGTCAGCTGATGCTTATTTCTCATGAATTTTTGGAGAAATTGGGGTTTTCGAACTTCTTACATATAATTTTCTCATTTTCAGAGTGTTTGGGAGTTCCCACCATGGATTGTTGCATAACTTTAATTTAGTGAATGAGATTATTTTAGACTTTTGTAAATCAAAAATGCTACTGTGACAAAAAATGTTTTTGTCAAAAAATACACCAGAGACAAAATAATAGAAGGTCCGCCCCTTGAATTACAAAAATACCGCCTGAATTCAATGCTTACCCCCTTAAATTCCGGATTTATCCATATTTCTTAGTTTTTGATATAAAAAAAAAAAAATTCGGGTATTCTAGCTTAACTCTTTGTAAATTAAACAGATTTGTACATGCATTGTAATCTATTATGATACGGGGGACTGAGAAATCTTTTGGGTTTTAAAGTCTCATTTCGTAATCTTCCAAAAAAAAAAAAAAAAAAGATTTAATATTTGGCTGCGTCTATTAACACCCCACTAATTGCTCTTCGCCCCCCCCCGTTCAAAATATTAAATTGATAATTTCAAATTTGCCCTTAAATTATTAATTACGCATTTCATTAAATGTAATTTATAATTCTACTTGTTGTTCATCATTACATTCATCGAAATCAATCAAACTTATAAAAGCGAGTTGATTTAATCAACTCTATCCTTGAATGCAACTGAGCAAAATCATTGCTTAATTTCGATCAAAATGGAAAAATAGATCAAACTGTTATAATATCACTGTTTTGATCTTCTTTTCGTATATTTGTTTCTATAATGTTTCATTACAGATTGTAGAATGTAAACTTGTTAGGGTTTTGATGGAGAACTGAAAAACTATAAAAAGAAGTATAAAGAAAGGAAATAAACATAGATAATGGAAGAAACAATGGTAGTTAAGAAATAAACGAAGTGGAAAAAAAAACTTGGTTGAAGATTATTTTTTAAATTACCAGGATGACAAGAGCAAATTGTGGAATGCTAATAGATGGAGCCTTCAAATTTTATGGGTTGATGAACTTTGATAGTTTGATATGCTGTTTTGCTAATGTTTGTATGTTTTGATTTTTGTTTAAAGTTTACTATGTTAGAATTTGCTGTGCACGCAGACTATTTATTGACCAAACAATGCAATGGACATAAACGATAATAAAATGAGCTAATTAATGTGAGTGGATTGGCTGAGATGATGATGAGATTTTCATGAAGATATACGAGCATGGTTGTGTATTTGCATTTATGTTTTCGTTCATCATTCTAAAAGCTTGAAAAGCAACTAATGTTTTATGCATTAACAACCTTTGATACTCCATTGCTAATGTTTGTCGAAACCAACATTCAGTAGAAATTAAAGAACAAGCAGAAAGACTCAATAATAGAAGTCGTATCTTATCAACAGCATATCCATTTCAGCCACAGAATTCAAATAAAAATATATCTGCAGCCTGCTTAACAAAAAAAATGACTGAGGGCGGCAGGCTAAGTAACACATCCACTTAACGAACGATACCCAAACCCAAAACTGCAGTAAATGTTTACAAGACTGAAGACCATACCCGTTATCCACTCACCGCATTTATAAAGCTGGCGAGGTGAGGTGAAGCCCAAACTCAAGTATCGTACCGTTACTTTGTATTGTTATATATACAGCATTGTATCTCAAACGAACGTGTATCAAAATCATTCGGAAAAACACAATAGAAGTATTCAGTGCAGTATCATTCGAATTCTTCATCGTTTTTCTCCGAAATTTAACCAAAACAATCTCAAAAATATATTAATTGGTATTTAAACATAGTACAGAGTGATGAGAACTTCTTGGGTTTGGTAGGGCTGCGCAATTAAATTAATAAATTATAAATTAAATATGGAGGAAGGGTCTTTGTAAACCTGTTATATGAATGTAACTGAATCCAGCAACAAGTTCAAGAACCAATTCTGGTTCATCTGTTGAAATACATAACAATTGTGTCGACGGTTAGGAATATCTCCTTCTACAACTCATTTCACCAATAATGCTTCTTCTTTCACCAGCATTGGACATATCCGCTTATCTAAAATAACTACGAGCCGCAGGTTAGTATATAATATGAATACATCTACTTAACGAACGAAACTGCAGTAAATAAACATATGTAATAACATAGTTGTGGAGAAAGCGCGTAGCGGATACCCAAACCCAAAAGTCACCCGAGAAGCAAGTATCAGCTACTGACATACACAGATATACTTCAACTCTTGAAATACTACTTTGTATTTAACGGATGCTAACGTAATGGATGTGAGAAATGGCGTTGCAAAGTGGGTAATCCATCTGGAGGGGTAGCAGGGAAATAGGCAAATTTGGCAGATAACCAACATCAGAACATCGGTTTTGAAATGAGCAACGTAAACGGCAATTTCTTCAGCAAATAAGATTTTTTTTTTTTTTTTTTTTTTTTTAATATACCACTACCAACAACAGAAATATTAAAGGCGTTTCCTCATAGCCTTTAATATTGCCAATAGAGGCAAAACATATTATTAATATGACCCAAAAACTATGAGAGGCGAATTGAGAAGGGTCCCAAAAAAAGCAGCCTCGAATAATATACAGAGGCGTTTTGCGTTTTTAATACGCCTCTAACATGCAGGTCTGCTTACCTGTAAGCATTGATGCAGGCATAAAATTTTGCCTTAAATAGTTGTACTGGAGACAGAGAATACCGCCGGCAGTCTGCTTCACAACGTTTTATAATGGGGGACACAAATTACCGGCTGCACTGTGTTTCACAATATTTTATAATAGAGACAAATAAAAGTGTCTGCAAAAGTGTACTTTAATGTCTTCTATCCAATAGTATTGCACATATATAACATTATGCAAACGCAAGCATCATGAAACATATTATAATAGTGTAAAGCTCACAACCTGCAGCATTATTTCCAATTGTAATATGACACAACCTGCACTATACTAACAACAAACATCACATTAAACAGCACGTTTTTTATGTAATATAATATGATAATAGCATGCAGAATTTGTATATAGCATGATAACAGTTCACTGTATGTATCTTTTAAGGACTGTAAATTCTCTTTTCACCAACACCCAATCAATACTGTATTGAAAATTTACAATACTGTAAAATACAGTGAACCTTGCAGTTTAAGGACTGTAAAAGATACATACAGTGAACCTTGCAGTTTAAACAGAATTTTCAGTGCAGCAAATTTTCAACCACTGCAAAATTAAATTCAAGAATGACAGAAACTAAAAAGAGAATTTTTATATGGAACTGAAAAGAAATATTGTCAAGTAAACGAAATGTAATACAATTTAAACAAAAGCATAGAAACAAAGAACTGTACCCCCTAGACTAGATACAACAAATTCACAAACTAGGAACAGAGTTCATAAAGATACATACAGTGAACCTTGTTGACCAATTACTTATCTGAATTGGAGCCTCGAACCATAAGCTGTAAAAAATCCATATCATTAAGGGTTGAGGTAAAGTCTCCTGTTGGATGAGGCACTTGAGGGTATAATGACGGATGATATGGATGCGGATAATAGAGAGGTCCAAATGGTGGATAAGATAAATTCTGATGGACTACTGGCTGTTGGGTGGAAGTCTGTTGTTGATTGGGTGGTTGATTTTGGGTCAGTGGTTGGTGATTTGTGTTTAGAGGCTCTTCCTGTGTAGATGACGGTTGTTCAGGTGGAGATGGAGGAATTGATGATAAATTTTGAGAAGATTGAATCATACGTCGTAGCTCTTCGATTTCCTTTCCTTGCTTCTCATTAATACTTTGTTGTTTCTCGTACATTTCTTTTAGACTCAAACATTCGGACTGTAGTAAAGCATAAGCGCGACCTCTACGCGTTCTACGAACCGCTGGTGTCGGTTGAGTTTCTTGAACCCAAGGAACCATATCTGGTGTCACGGCTTCTCCATAACCGCGAACTCTACCTCCAGTCTCAAATCCTCTTGCTGCCACGTATGCTTGCAGCCTTACTTCTGGTGTTTCAACCCCATTAACATCAACTAGTTCATTTAGCTTTTCTGATATAAGTGCCTACAAAAAAAAAATCAATCACATAACAGTTAATATTAGGTTTGCTGTCATGGATAATAGTTTGTGAACTAACAGCGGAAAAAAGTTTGCTAGATGAAATATAGTTGAGATGTTAAGAAGGTAGGAAGAATCCTAGTGGCGCTAAATGGTGGGAGTGATAAATATTTGATAACACTAACTTTTTTGGTACTGCACCAAGAAGGAAATCTGAAATTTGAAAGAATTACTACTCTATTGATAAATAATTCATAGCTTGAAATAGTATGTAAAAAATTGAAACATTAGAAAATGATGTTATTTCTTCTACCTTGAAGAATTTCAAATTAGATCACCTACATAGCAATCAAAGACTGCAGCCAATGATGGACACTTGGTTGATTTGAGCATTTGAGCAGGTACTAAGTCTTAATGAAATATCTTTCAGTATACAAGGAAATTCCCAGCTATGCCAAATGGTGAGAGATATTAACATGATACTCAAAGGTTACATAGCCCCATAATTTGAAAAGGCCAGAGCTTCATTATTAGATGAAGCAAAGACTAATATTTAAAAGAAAAATTGAATTATTGCTAAGGATACTTGTTACACGGATGGGGTTTCAATCATCTCTGATGGGTGGTATAATGTGAATGAAAAATATTACTAAATATGTCAGTAATAAATGGTTGTGGATAAATGTTTTCAAATACCTCTGCATATTCTAAGTTTATGAATATTTAAGGTTGATATTCCATATGTAAGCAACATATAACAAAATAATAACCATATCAACTATATATGATTCACCGTAAAGGCATCTGAACTACTACCTACATTGTGTACGATCGTAGAACACTGCATTGTGTTATGTTCAATTTCTAGGTATGTTTAAAACACATGAACTGAAGTAATACTCTAAACTATGATTTCTCTCTCCATACATAAAGTTAATGTCGCCGTAATTAGAATATAATACAAAGCTACAAGTCTTTAGTCAAAACAATACAATTAATGGATAATTACTACAGTATTAAACTGATAAGTGCTATCAGACTAAATCAAGTGACTTCAAAGTCTATATTCACATGTACCTGATTTATTAAATAATTGTAGAAAAACTTAGACATCAAGGAAAAAAACAAAAGGGGACTTGTTAACAACAGAAGTATATCATAAATTAATTTTCTATTACTTACCTAACCCAAAATATATGGCTTAAACCTAGTTAGTAGATTTTACAAAATATAGTACAAAAAGCACAGCAATAGCAATAGCATTGTAGGTGATTAAATAATAAATAAAACATTTGTTTTTCAAGGGTAATTAACAAGTTTTCTGTACTGGTTCATCTTTTGATCTAGTCAGAATACGAAAATGATGTACACACAACAAAATATATATAAAAAAAAGAGTACTAAAAATCAACAAAGTTTGGCTTAAATATATCAAACTTACTCCCATTTGCTCTGAAGCATCATCAACCCAACTTCTTTGCTCATCCTTTCTTTTATGAACTAATTCATATGCCTCAATTGGATCAGGTTTATGGCCATGCTCTTTTTCCTGTTTCAACATAAAGAACACAATTTTCAGCGAAAGACATTTCATGATGAATTGAAAAAATAAAAATTAGTGAACCCCTTGTGCATACAAAAATTATACGATTCTCGTAATAAAATGATAGAACGAATGTAGAAACATGATTACTTACATATTTAGCATAGTGTCTCACGAAGCTCATCGATCCACCCGTGTGACTCATTTTTAACTTCTTACGATTCTCTGTGTTTCTTTCAACCCGCACCTAAAATTCACTGGCATCATTAATAATTGTATCTCTTTCCATGCATATGAAATAACAAGAGATATATATTTCTTACTTTATTTTTAGCATCGTTATCCCAGTAATTTACCATTTCCTTCCACTGCTCACTATCCACACGATCATCTCCACATGTGAAACGCGAAGGTGAGCCAATATGTGGATTGTAGTATTTAGCTTTTAAGTAGGATCGATTGTTTCGTACTTTGTGGGATAGTCTCTTCAATAGCGAATGTCGAATTTTTGGGATGTGAGGAATATCATCAGAACGCCAATCAATGGTATCCTTAAAAGATACATAAATTATGTCACATTTACTAATTGTATAATTTCATGCTAAAACATGAGACATATTCTTGCACTAAAAAATCAAAATATATATGAAAATAACTTATGGTTCATCTCAAAACGATATGCATACCCAAGTCATATAATTTTTGTGATCAATAAGGTGTTCATTTGTATCATCCACGCACAAACCACATTATGATTTTATAAGTCAACTCATTATTGCTTTTTTATTATCCCTCGCTCACCTTACTAGAGTTATGAATGAGAAAACATCACTAAGGATAAATGATAATGATAAACTAATGATAATAATAAAATAGAAAATAATGATTTTTATTGTTAGAATACAAGATGTTGTAAAAGCCAAAAAAGATAGTGAAGAACTATTATAATCTTCTTATACCAAAGTCCCGATAAATTCGTTTTGGCACATTTTACCACACATTCAAATGTATTTTGATCTCCTTTCATAATATAAGGCACTTGGGTTGTTATTTTCACTAAAACATAATTCAACATTCAATCTTTCACACATATATCTCTTATGACAATTATAATATGGTAAGGGGTGTTGCACAATAAAAGAGATTGTTGAAGTAAAGTTCAAACTTACCGATATTGCTTTCCACACTTTGTCCATATGTGCATCAGAGTACTGTCTCCAATCTATTGTAGTAAGTGGAAGAAGATTGTAATTTCTTGCCAAGCTACCCAAGTAACTTGCCAACTTAGCATCTTCCGGATCAACACATAACCCATCCTCTGTAAACTCAATGCTTTGCTTGCCTGCTTTCCCCCATTTAGGTTTGTTGTAACCACGTCCTTTCCTTTTTGTTAACCCTATTAGGTAGAAGATAGTATAAACCATGTTATTGACAACAATTAATAAATATACGCATGTAAATTGTGAGAACATACCATCTTTTTGAGATCCAGCATTTTCTTCTGTGCCACCATCAGAATTGGAATATCCAAATGTATTCATCTAATGATCAATATTATTTTTGGTGCAATGAATATCATGTACCATTAAATTATATAAATTAAGCATTCTCCAAAGGAAGTACAATAAATTCATGAAGAAAAACAAATAATACTCAATGCGTATGTAAACAAACCAAAAAAAAAAAAATCCATAAATAGAAGAGAAAAGAAAACAATTCTTGACAAAACTAAAATAAGAAAGCGTATCGTAAATTTGAACATAATTATTTTTTACTATATCTCATCATCGCACTCGCTTTCATTTTCTTCTTCGGTAGAGACATCCTCTTCAAGTGTGGAAGCATCAACCACGGACATTGGTAAAACTTTATTAACATAAACACCACGAACGTCTGTCCTTATTTGTAATTCTTCATCATCCAATTTAGGATCATCGAGATTTGATGTAGCATAGTAGTCATCTATGTCGATTGCATCATTTTCTTCCATTAAATCATAGAAATCTCTAGGTTTTGTTTTGATTGCAACACTCCAATCTGGCTCTTTCGGATCAACAACATAAAACACTTGAATGGCTTGTGATGCCAAAATAAACCTATCTTTATTTTGAGCCACACGATTGAAGTTCACTAAGTTAAATCCGTATATATCTTTCTTTTTTCCTGAATTATTTACCCAGTCACACTCAAATAAAACAACTTTGCAAGCTTGTTCGTCGCTTTCACCAGGAAACCTATAATCAAGCTCATAAATATTCTTCAAAACCCCATAATAATCAACATTACCGGTAATTGGACTACAATCTCTTACGCTCGAATAACTTGATGTTTCAGCATTCACAAAGACGCCACAATTTTGATTTTTATATCTATCATCCACTGATTTAGTTCGAAACCTATAACCATTTATAACATATTTCTTATAGTCCGTAACTGTCATGCTTGGGCCATTTGCTAGTCGAAGTAAATCTTTTGATATTGAAGAATTTTCCGCAACACTAAGATTGTTTACCTATAAAGGTAAGAATATATTATTATTAATAGTTTAGAAGTGCCACGTGTAATTTGAGAAAGATACTTACATGATGTCGAAACCAAGTAGAAAATTCTTTATTTCTCAAACTCTCTAATTCTCGAATGGTTTTACGCTGATGAACTTTACGCAACTCCCTCAATCTCTTGCTGTCAAACCATAAGTTAGACAATAAATAATAGGTAGCAGTAATTATTGTATGTTAAAGTATGTATTTGACGTTACTAAATTTAATCTTACTCTAGAAAGAAAGCCACTTCACTGCAGTTGAATAAGATACAAGTGTGACATTGCTCCCAAATACTTTTTTCTAGATTAATCTCTGTACGTTTTCCTAAATGATGACCGGAGTTCGCAAAAATTGATAGACCTCCTTCGACATTGCGAGGCAATGATATATCGGCATTTCTCCCATGTCGAGTGTGGCGTGTTTCAACACCTGTCAAATACATCGAACAAAATGACACACACTCTTCTGCAAGATATCCTACAGCAATGCTTCCTTCTGGATTGCTCTTGTTGCGAACATATCTTTTTAATGATTGCAAATACCTATGAAAAAGAATAAGATATAATTCTTCCAAAAGATAATTTTCAACGCTTGCAAATATCTTTAAGTCTTTGTACAGATATAATTCAACGATGTATTGATTTAACAAAGGAATTACGCTTTGACGTATTACCTTTCAATAGGGTACATCCAACGATAGTGCACTGGTCCAGCTAGTGCAGCTTCATCAGCTAAATGAATAATTAAGTGAACGGATATGGTAAAGAAGGAAGGGGGGAACATCTTTTCCATCATGCATAAGGCTAATGTTATCCTATATTTAAGATGACTCATCGATGAAGCATGTTGCTTTTTACTACACAGTAGTCTAAATATTGTAGATAACTCGAGCAAAACAAGAATGAGTGGCCTAGGTAGAACTCGTCGTATTGCAAGTGGAAGTAAATGTTGCATGATTACGTGATGGTCATGACTTTTCAACCCTGTTAATTTCTTCTCTTTCATATCTATACATCTTGCAATGTTAGCAGAATATCCATCAGGGACGCGTATATCAGAGAAGACTTTGCAAAATAGTATCTTTTCCTCACTAGTTGTGAAAAATATCGCTGGAGGTATATACGTCCTATTTCCTTCACGAATAGGCTGAAGAGATTTTCTTATATTTAAAATTTCTAAATCAGCTCGAGCTTGAATTCCATCCTTACCTTTCTTTGATGTACCAATTACCGTTCCCAAAATATTTTCACTTACATTTTTCTCTAAATGCATCACATCTATGTTATGTCGTATCAGAAGATTTTGCCAATAAGGTAAAGTAAAGAATATGCTTTTTTTTCTTCCATGGTCCAATAACTCTTGGTTCTCTAGTGGAATTGATATTTCGTCGTCTTTTTCCAGTAGTCGGCTCAACTATTGGTGCTTTACCAAATGTAAATTTTAAATTGGATAATTGTATCAAACACTCAATCCCGGTTAACGGTTTAGGTGCAACATCATCCTCACGCTTCCCATTAAATGAACGTACATCAAATCGAAATCTATGTGTTATAGGTAAAAAATTTCGACTTCCTAAATATGCTTGTTTTTTACTATTTGGTAAGCGCACTGAACATGTATGGTAGTTACAATGTGGACATGCAAGCTTTCCTGATGTACTCCATCCTGATAAATTAGCATATGCAGGGAAATCATTTATAGTCCATAAAACAGCAGCTCTCATATTGAATGTTTGTTTAGTGAAAACATCATATGTGCTAGTACCAACTTCCCATAACTGTTTTAATTCATCTACTAATGGTTGCATATATACATCAATGTCCTTACCAGGTTCATGAGGTCCAGGAATTAGCAATGACATAAAAAGATAAGGTTGTTTCATACACAACCATGGAGGTAAATTATAAATAGATATAATAACTGGCCAAGTGCTATGCTTACTATTCATGTGAGCAAATGGATTGAACCCATCACTTGCAAGTCCTAGCCGAACATTGCGAATTTCAAAAGCAAAATCTGGGTACATAAGATCTAGATGCTTCCAAGCTGGAGAATCTGCTGGATGTCTCATGAAACCATCCGTCGAACTACTAGTTGAATGCCATCTCATATGTTCCGCAGTATGATGTGAAAGATATAGCCTTTTCAGTCTAGGAGTTAAAGGAAAATAACGAAGAACCTTTGCTGATACTTTCTTCCCATCACTTTTATCTTCAATATTTTTGTATCTTGAAACCCCACAACGAGAGCAAGAATCCAAATTTGATGTTTCTTTCCAGTACAACATGCAATCATTTACACAAGCATCAATTTTTTCATATGTCAGACCCAATTCATCAATAATTTTTTTCGCTTGGGCATTTGATTTCGGCAAACAATTATCTTCAGGTAACATATCTTTGAATAATTCTAAAAACAAAGAAAACGTTGAGTTCCTAACATTCCCCAAACACTTGATCTGGTACAATTTTACAACTGCATCCAATTTTTTATACTTACTACCAGGGTACAACGGCTTATTTGCTTCATCTAATAACTTGTAGAAGCGTTCTGCCTCTGGCGTTTGATCTTCGAAAGTAGAATGATGCATTGAAGATGAACCAACACTTTGTGTAGATTGCACAAATGTTTCACTAAGAAAATCATACATATCGCTATCAATTGGTGTATTATTAACCAAATCAACATTAGTTTCACCTTCCACATTTGACTCGTCAAGATAAGTTTCACCATGATGTGTCCAACGAGCTGCCATATATAAGGGATCCATTCCGTACCAAAGAAGATGACCTCCAACAGTAACTCTATCATTGAAATAACGGTTGCAACATTTCTTACAAGGACATATGATCTTATTATTGCGAGCAGATTTGGAAAAAGCCTCATCCAAAAATAGTTCCATTTTTTTTTATATTCATATGAGTTCCGATCCAAATTTACCCAACTTTTGTCCATTGTATAGTATAAACTGCCACAATAATATATTTAAAAAAAGCATTCAATAAAATTTTACGAATTTATGACTTTTAATCATATATAGAGAAAACATATTTTTTTTCCTATAATTCAATTCATAACCAAATCTTTTTTTGTTCCAATTAATAAACATGCAATTTATAATTTCAAATGATTTCACTTTGCAGTTATAGCATCTTTGATATCCTAAATATGTGGTGGTTGCGTGAATATGACCGAGTACCTACTTTGATCGAAATTAGTTATCATTCAACAAATTAATTTCATTTCATCATAATTTTCATTAATTTTTATCTATACATATCTTCAAATCATTAAAAAGGAATATAAATTAACATTTGCTAAAAACAAAAGCTAAAGTAAAATGTCGACTACAAACATGTACGCATAACATCAATATCACCGAGATGTTTCAATACAAAGAAGCGATGTACCTAACAATTATTATTTTTATTATTTTTACTAAATTTGTACCTGATAGAAACCTAATGCAAATTTCAGATAAAGTACAACTTTTGGCAACTATAGCAACAACACGTTAACAAGCAAAAAGATGTTTAATATTTTTATTGTAACAATCCAACAAATTTCATATTATGTTGTGTGCACAGTGTTCATTTGACATTTTTTCGCATTATCGAATGATATTACTTAAAAATTCATTTTCATGTCAATGTTTAAATACTTATGATACAAGAGATGGAATGCACTGGCAACATGAGATACACAACAATATCACATGTGCATTAAGATGGATAAACTGTACGGCATTTTTATATATTCATAAATAGCAACGCTATAAATTAAAGAATAGGTGTAAAAAAAATACAAACTTTTAGTATCTTCAATTGTCACTATCAATCAATATCGAAATTCTTTGAACATAAGCTCCTTAGGTCTGCAAATATAACAATACAAAATAAATTATATCATCTACGCATATCCAAACCGAACAGCACGTAACTAGCATAATTACATTTAATGAACAAACAAATTTAAGCTAGCAAAGGAATAATATCCAGTGGTGCTTCCCAACAGCTGACGGGGACGATCTTTTATGTCCACGAACTAGATTTGAAAACAATTAGATTATCGTCCTTTGTTCATAAAGAAGAATGCAAGCATATGAAAAAAAAAGAAACTAAAATAGCAAGTTTCATATACTGCTAAGAAAACAAGTCACATATAGTTGCGTGGTGGCTTATTTTCTAACTCAGTAAGTTATTTTTGGTTGTTCTTTTATATGCATTTTCCAGTGATTGCGCTTATTGGACATACAAGCACAAAATACCCAAATGCGCATTTAGTAATTTTCTTGAACACTTGCCCATCCATGGTTGTCTAGTTTTTATTAGAGTTATTGTTAGCAGTTTAACTTTCAGGATACTGAACCTCTAAATTTCAAAATATTCTTTTTACTACAAAGACATATGGTGTTATAAGATATTTTGCTTAATTATGGACACCACTGCTAAGAAACGAAACAACTGAAACAATAGAGAATAGACCGTTATAAAATATTTTTCTCATTATAATGGTAATACTCGGAAAAAATTGTGGAAGCTCAAATCATAATCAAATTTTGTGTGGTAAAATAAACCATATAGAACAGACCGTTCAACCTATATCTCAAATGGTAGCGCACACAAACAAGGTTTACAATAGAGAAGAAACGAAACAACTGAAATAGTCTGAAGAGTCAAATACAGACAGTATGATTAAAAAAAATCAGTAGAAGGAAACGCAATTAGTAATGAGAATGTTCTTCCTGACAAGCCCATAGAACCTGCTAGAAAGCCATCTTTGTTGTTAGCAGAGAGACTTTGGGATGGTACAATTCAGCTTAGCACAACTACAACAGAATATGTTGTTGCCTTCTTCAAAAGTGGAGAGAAGACTCAAGACATGAAATGGCCTGAACACCTAGAAACTAAAGGAAAAAGTTAGGCTCCCGGCATTTGAAAAATATATCCAAGAGCTTCCTTATTTTCAGAATTGAACATTAAAGTTGATATCTCTTTGCTAGAAACCTGGAACTTCTGAAGTTGGACTAGGAGTGAAGGAGATTGCAAAAAAATTCAAAAGAACTTACAAAACCCATTCAAGAACAAAAGCAGGAAATCAATGGTCTCTTTTTCAATCTTAGACCTGACTTTTGCAGCAATTAGTTTTATCAAATACCATCTATTCAGTTGCGTTGTTTCTGTTTCTATCGTCAATGATGCTATGAATTAAGACGAATACACGAATCCAAAATGTTTTGAAAAATCCTCAAAGACAATTCACGACACAAATGCAAAAAATCAAACCAGAAAGTAAAAATTTATGCGAATGAAGTAAAAAAACTTATGCAAATGGATTAAAAAAAACCACAGATTTTGGTTGAAATCCAGCTGATAGAAGGAGTTGAAGGATTCACGACAGTTTATCGATGTAGATTAATTTGAGGGGTTTTCGTTCAGGGAGGAAAGGCATGAGATTAATAAGGGAATAATGGACGCAAATTTTATGGCCTAAAATGAGCTATCACTTCTTTTTGAGCCGGTCTAATATGCCTGATTTAACGTAAATGCCGGCTATCGCTAATTTGGCCCTTGATTGTTAATTAATGAGGGTTGTTTCTTTAATTTGGTCGTAACTGCGTGCCCCTAATTGAAACAAAATTGGTAGTGAATCTATTCACCATTAAACAACATTAAATTCTCCAGTGATGCCAAAAAATGCATTTAAATCTTGTTTTTCAACAGAGGAACCCATGCAAAGAGACGCATTCAAAAATTCAAAACCATCACTGATTTCATTTTTCTAGAAGGCAGCAGCAAGTGCCAAATACTTTTTATGATGACTAAACATTTTAAAACTTTTGATTATTTAATTTTGAACTTATTCAACCATCAAGACTGTCTAAAATTACCCCATCATCTTAGAGAATCACATTCCACTTCGATGGTGTAATTATTATTCATGTTTTTTGCTTTTATCATCTGCAGTAGACTTTATTTTCTCTTTTCTTTAGTTAATAATATAATTTGACTTGAATATTCTGCCAATAGATAATTCTGCATTTATTATCAGGACAATTCCTTGACTTGCTTCTTTAATTTCTAAGTATTTGTTCTTTTGTGCACAATTGGTATAAGCTTGATCCATTCTTAACAGAACCAAGCACATCGTTGGTGCACACTCACCATGCGTTAATTATGCTCTTAAATTCAACTATGATCTACGTTGCCCAGTACTACAATCACGCAATGGAAACAATCTTTTCTTATCAGATTTGAACATGTAATTATTAGTAGTAAGAAATTGCAATTCATTTCCCTGTTTCTGAATGTCAAATTATGCTTTCTAGTTTTAACAAATTCTAGACCCAGGTCTGCATGAAGTCTAACTATACTTTAGTATACTTTTACTATTAGTATGACTATATTTTACAGCAAGGAGTTTCTACATTTTTCTATTAGTTTTAACAGCCTTACCTACCCTCTTTTTAGAACAATTTAATGTTACAGTCTTTAGAGCTTGGCTGTTTATCTACAAGGTACCTAATTATTATAGTTAACGTCAACGGGTGTCTATATTTATGGCACATGTAATTCTTTTTTCTGTACTTAGGGGACTTACTTTGCTTTTTTCCCTACATAATTTGTTTGTATGGTAATCAATTTCAATTAATATAGTTTTACTCTCAATAAAAAATAAATTCAATGCATGTTACGTGCCGTGGTCATAGATAGGTTAAAATGATTGGATTAATAAAATAAATAACTAACAATCAACCTCTGC
Organism: Allium sativum; assembly: GCA_030737875.1. Classification (NCBI taxonomy): domain Eukaryota; kingdom Viridiplantae; phylum Streptophyta; class Magnoliopsida; order Asparagales; family Amaryllidaceae; genus Allium; species Allium sativum. Next base: position 11,856,853 of record CM060912.1, read on the forward strand.
AGCAAACAATCACAGTAGAACTAGAAAATGCAAATGTGGAGAATGCAAACACTTCCGCAGTAACGTTCAGCGGTTTAACTTGAAACTAACAAGTGGTGCTGTAGCGCTAAATAAAACTGAAAATCATTACTATATTAAGTTAACATCATATTTGTGTAATATACGTTTGCTTGTAATTTCTTAAATTGTGAAAATAAATGCTGTTTTAATTTACCTTTCAACCGTTTCCATAAGTTGTAATCTATGATAGTAAATGCTAGGTTTCTCAACCGAATACTGGTTAAATACTTGTCAATATGTTAGTGTACTTTCTTTAAGAAGCTATGTAACTTGAAAATGTTAATAGAGCATTGATTCATGTAGTTAAAGATGACAAGGACTTGACTCGATTAGGAATGGGTCTGCCTAATACACGGATGATTGGTCTTTTTATCTCAAAATGAAAACATATTAGAGTCGACTTAAATGCAATATTTAAGATAAACAAACAAATTCAGCATGCTTCGATGATAATATATCAGTCAATATTGACATCTTGTTTGATTTGTGCCATCAAACTAAGTGTACAAAATGCAAATAAAAAAGGCTAGCAGCCCACTAATAGATTTTTCTTCCCCTTTTCCTCCCTTTCCCTTGTAAATATACTCAAGTTTGAAGTCTAACTATATTTGAAACCTTTTCCTTTATAAAAATATAATTATGTCTCAAATATGCTTCCATTTAAATTGTGTTTATTATTAGTATGTAATTAATTTTTTGTGTTCTGCATACAACATAAGTCAATCGTTCTGTTATTGAAATAAGCAGAAAATAAAGACACTTTTCTTTAAAACTGATACAGATACCAATGGAACAGATTTCGAGCTAAGCTTCTCTTTCATTTTGTTATCATTGTTTATGTATTCCTATGTAGTTTTTTCAGTAATTTGCCTTGATATATTACTAAGCGACATTTCATATTAATCAATTCGCAAGGTTGGCTTCAATTCCTTTACTATTTTTGTTCAAGCTTATATATAATTTTGTGAAGCATGATCATTTTTAATTGGCTAACCATTATAAGATAGCATGGTAATTCATTCATAACATTTACTAGACCAAGTAAAAATATGTTAAGCATTATCCTGATGTTCAGACAAATTGTTAGAAAATGGGTGACATATAAAATGCTTGATCAAAAATAATCCTCCTTCCTATGGCATAAGTTCACAAATTTGGTACAAATGATTCATTTTTTATCATTCAGACCATATATGCAAGACCTATAAACAACTTTTTTATGCTAACTTTTAAGCGTCAACAATTAAGCGAAGCGTCCCTACAACAACTGGTTTCACTTTTTTAAGTAAAATAAGTGCATCGTTTCAAAAGGACTAATGATTGAACTTTTTAAAAGTAATTCTTGCCGTGTCAAATTTCATTAATAGCCACACATATATGATAATAAAGACCATTAGTTACGATTTTCTCATTTATACCGTACGTATGCACTTGCGTAGGCTTGTCCCAAATTTTTATACACATTATTCATATGCTTTTTTCCGAAAGAACAAAATCTTTCCTATAATCTCTATGAATTTTAATCTTAAGCTTAAGCCAAACACAAGCCAAGCCATGCCATCAATAGATATAAAATAATCAGAGAACTTAACCAACTGATATGGGATAGAGTCAATAAATTCCTAATTATCTTTAACTCAATTTTTGACTCCTCAATCCATTATCATTCCTCCCTTTTTTAGGTATAGTTAAGATCCTATTATATTCTGGAAAATAGAAATCAGGAAAATTTGTTTGGTTACGTAAAATTATTATATTCAGTTATTCACAGGATCCATAACTATACAATGGAGATGAAGTTTATAGATTTTGTAACATAGATACATACATCGAGAAGTGCATTTGACCTTTTCTATATGAATATGATTATATAATGTTAATTTTAATGAACTGTCTAGTAAAATAAAAAATAATACAAGTAATATACGGGACTTCAAACAATATAACTTCATACACAAATACACATAGTTGAATTTGCAGCTTATAAAAACAATATTGTTTACATAATAAATTTTAAGGTTTCTCTTTTCCAAAGAAAATATTAGTTTGAAAAAATATGCCTTCATCTATATCTATCTTCTCAGCTCAATGTGTCTAATGAGTGTCCACACAAAATTGGATAGACCTCCATTTTAACAATATCTGTGTTTTAGGGGACTATGAAAACAAAAAAGAAGTTTTTCTGGCGTTTAAAAAAGTATGAAAATGATGATTATTAACATATAAGTACAATGCTTTTGACATGTGATTCTTATATGACATATCTTAAGCATTATATTAAAAAAAATTAACTATATTGTATGTGAACTGATAGTTACCCAGAAAACACTTTTGGCCTGGAAGATATCCACTAATGTTGTTGATCTTGCAGAGAAACAAAGCACCTAAAAAGAGAGGCAAAAAATATATTGAAGGAGAACTGAGTATTTTTTATAAGATACTTGCAAAATTATGAGCTTATACAAATTCTCAGCTTCAAAGTTGATAAGTCAGTCTACCAATAATTTAATTACTAGAATGTTCAGTGAATAATGTAGTGTACAACATGGCGAAAGACTTGCTAAAATAATATTGAAAACCATGAGCTAATCAATCTAAGTTATGTTGGGTAATATGGAAATGAGTAACAGACAAACTAAAAAGAAAATACTGAAGAGGTAGTTACGGCGCTGTCACTTTCGATAGGAGAAAAACCGCCAAGACATGATGAATGGTACCAAGCTTGGTTAAGAAACCTCTCTAAAAAAAGAAAACATTCTTATCTATTTGATAGTCACAAATTCTGAAATTTATTTAGCTTTATTCATACAAATATTTGTATTTGCACCAACAAAAGTATAATGCACATGACTCTTCCTCAGTGAAGGTGTTACATGTCCATGAAACATCCTTAGAGAACATCCTCACTATATTCAAAAGGTATGAAGCTAGTGAGTCATTTAACAATGATAGTACCAGCACCTAGTTCAAAAATGCATCCTTTTAAGATTAACAGATAAATAACAATTCCTTGCGTACTGACACTAGTTGAATGTTGGTCTTTTTCTAGCCACTGTCCATTGAAGCATTCGGTCAATAAAAAATGCACAGTCTCCTAAAGTCTATTACTTTACTTTGGCTGGTACCATTCACAACATTGCTATTTAGTGTTAATTATCATTAAACGCGGACCAAAGAATAGTAGTCTAACTTCTTTTCGTCAATTTAATTATGTATACCATGTAAAAAAAAGAAACAACCCGAATAAATTCATAATTGAAAGTGGTATGAAATAATTTTAGTGACAACATTAATTACCACTGGAGCAACTAGGAAACTGAAAAATAACAATCAATGAAGCCATTGATTGACATTTCATCTTATTTCTGTCTGGCAGAGCATACTTTAATTGATTGACATTAATTCCGTATGATGAAATGCCACAGATTAGAAAAAGTGCAGGTATGCTATGTCTGGCTGCATTCTTTAACTGGGATGAGCGTACGAAATTAAAGTCAATCAATGAAGCTTGCTCGGCATGCATGCTTACAATATGTAGCCTTTCCATACAGTGAATTAAATGTCAATGATGAGTTTAAAAAAAAAAATTATGCAGGTAACAATATGTAGCCTTTCCATACAGTGAATTAAATGTCAATGATGAGTTTAAAAAAAAAAAAAATGAGTTTTAAAAAAAAAAAAAAAATTATGCAGGTAACAATATGTAGCCTTTCCATACAGTGAATTCTTTGTTTTCAGGTTTCACTTACTGACAACATAATGAGTAAGAAGCTAATTTTTCCAGCAAACAAATACCCTAGCAAGCTTTCTGTTTTTTCTTGCAACATTTTATGATATTGTCTCGTCTCTAAAATTCTCTAGGTTTTCATCACTTTAAGTTCTCTTCTCAATGCCATTAATTCTCTAATTTTGGCACAAGATACAGAATTAACTAACAACAATTTTAATTGCAAATTTTATAATAGCAACTGCAAAGTACTGCTACACGCATGTAGTTGACATACTTTTAGTATCTTCATCTACAAAATTAGACATAAAATAAAAGAACAGTATGAGTCAAAAATAATATTATTTTCGAAAATCAAACCATTGATGCAAATCCATAACAAAAACATTAACACAACGAGGAATTGAGTTTAAGCAAACTAGACAGTAAAAAGTTTATGACAGGAAAATCGCAAACCTAGAGAATATAGCTGTTCAATCGAGTCGATGGACCATGGCAGCGGAGAATACTCTTAGAACAAATCGAGCGATGGGATTATTTAGTGCTGAAGAGAAGGTGCGCGATTCAAGGAGAGGTGCGCGACTGAGGAGGAGTTGAGGTCAGAAATTTTAGAAGATGGGAGATAAATTAGTCGGTAGTGGAGGTAATTTTTGAGAAGTAGCGATTTTGTTTTGGAGGCAGTATAATTACGCCTGCATTTGAGTGATCGCCGTCCAATTTTAGATTAGCCCTTAATCCTTTTACCGCGGAGATTTACTTTTCACATTAATGTCGGTTTGTTCTGACCAAGTAAACCACAGTAGAGGCTAATTACATTTCTGCCTTAAGCCATAACATCGGGGCAGATATTTTTGTCTCCTTTAATATTTAATAAAGGCTGATACGATTTCAGCCTCTAATAGACTGTCATTAGAGGCCATGATATTTTTTAGCCTCTAACTCAATGCCCCTAATACGGTGAAAATTGGTAGTGTACCAGACCAAGTAAAGCGAGTAAAATGTTTACAAGACCGAAGACCATACCCGATCAAAGCTGGCGAAGTGCGATGAAGCCCAAACTTAATTATCGTTTCGCTCTTCTCTGAAATTTAACCAAAACAGTCTCAAAACTATATTAAGTGGTATTTAAACATAGTATATAGTGATGAGAACTTCTTGGGGTTTGGTACGGCTGCAGGGGGTGCACGACCTATTAAACAGAGATAAGTGAGGGTGCGAAATTAAATTAATAAATTATAAATTAAATATGGAGGAACGGTCTTTGTAAACCTGTTATATGAATGGAACTGAATGCAGCAACAAGTTCAGGGACCAATTGTGGTTTATCTGTTGAAATATATAATAATTGTGGAAGACAGTTGGGAATATCTCCTTCTACAACTCCTTCCACCAATGATGCTTCTTCTTTCGCCAGCATTGGACATTCATATATTTTTAAGTATTCCAAGGATGTGCAGCGCTTTAAATTTCCCAGGCTAGTAAGCTTTGGACAATCTTCAATAGTTAAACCAGTCACAGTAGGACTCAAGTTAGTAATGACTTGCAAGTTCGGAATTCCTTTTAACCGTAAACTGCCAAGATTGGTAAGGACCGACAAATCACACAGACTGGGAGACTTGTTAAAGGTTGATGGTAGCAGAAAATTTGGACAATCTTCAATAGTTAAATCGGTAACAGTAGGACTCAAGTTAGTAAGGACTTTCAAGTTCGTAATTCCTTTTAACCTTAACCGTTCAAGATTGGTAAGAGCCGACAAATCATAAAGACTGGGAGACTTGTTAGTCATTGATGGTAGCATCAAATTTGGACAATCTTCAATGGCTAGATAAGTCACAGTAGAACTCAAGTTTGTAAGGGCATGTAACTTTGGACACCTAATCAACATAAGGATAAGAAGACTGTCACTAACAGGAGGAAGTTGCATTAATTCATGGCAGTTTTCGACTGCTAAACATTGTAGACGAGGAGGAAGAAGCGGAAATATTTTAAGACTTGTGCAGGATTCAAGACTTAAAGTTTGAAGACGTGGAAGCCAATTCTCTTTCACCATCCACTTTGGAAACTTAACACCTTGATAACCTTCAATCTGTAATCCTGCAAGATTCCGATGGGGCTCAAGTCCTTCCAAAACTTTTTCACATGTATCAGTACTACTAGATGTGTTGCTCCAAACAAAGATAAGCTCATCTATATCCTTTTTTAGATTTAGCATTGCCTCCTTGGCTTCCTCTTCGCAATTAACATTTTCTAGATTTAGAATTGAGAATGAGCCACCGACTGGTAAGTCTTTTAATGATTTCATTCCATTAACTCCGTCAACATGAAATTTATCCAAATTTTGTAGTAATGTTAGCTTTTCTATGTTGAGCATCTTTGAATTATAATATAGATAATCCAATTGACGACCGCCGCCTTTATCATAAAACTGTAAGGTACGCAAATTTGTTAAATTACTGAAACCCTGAGGCAGGGTATTAGCTGGCAAATATCCGTTACAATCTTCTTGATCCGTGTTCAAAATAAAAAACTGCAGCTGATATAGTTTAACCAAAGACACAAGCAGCTTGCTATCGTATCGTACATGCAAATACCGGAGGTGTTTAAGTTTATCAATACGAGGACTACTCAACACTTTCATTTGCTCATCTTCAACATACAATGCACGCAATTTAATTAAATTTTGAAATATATCTTTTTTGTTTTCAAAAATATTTATGTAACCAGCACATCTCCAAACGATCGAGCTACGCAAATTTCCCAAATCTAATATGTTAGATATTGTTAACATGGTAGATTGATCTATGCTTACCAAGTTTTCATTTATGCACAAGGATAGATGAATGCATGTTGTAGGAACCTGTAATGAGTTATGATCCTCAACTCTCCAACACTGTTTGTTTGAAACCTTTTCAGCTACATCATGAAGTAAATCATGTATGATAAAAAGACCTAAATAACTCTTTTCAAAAAAAGAATATGATAGTAAATCCTCAATATAGTTCTGTCCTGCTTTCTCAAGTGTCAACTCATTTGTACTTTCAATAAATCCTTGCGCGATCCACAAAGAAATCAAATGTGGTTGCCAGCAACAAACATCAATGTTAAATGTGTAACCTTTAGGAAACAAGCTACAGTATGCAAAACATCGTTGTAGATGCAAAGGCAGACATTGATAACTAAATAAAAGAAGATTCATGGTATCCTTCAATATGTCTTCTTGTTGAAGAATTTTATCCCATTCATTAGCACTACTTTTATTACGCAGTGAGCTTCCGACGACCTTTAGTGCCAGGGGAGAATGTTTTACCTTGCTTATAATCTGATTTCCAACATATTTCAACTCTTGATGATCTTTGATAGTTTCTTCATCGTCATCAAATGCATAATGTTTCAATATTGACCAACAGTCTTCATCCTTCAAATCATCTAAATGGATGATAGGTTTTGCATTCAAATCTTTTGCCGCTTTTTCCGTCCGAGTTGTTACTATAATTTTGCTTCCTTTCATCCCGACTTGAGTCAAAGGACTCAACACTATATCCAATCTTGATGTGTCCTCTTCCCAAACATCATCCAAAACCAAAAGAAATTTCTTTTTTGAGACAGAATCTTTTAGTTTTGTTTGAAGCACGTCCAGGTTACTGATCTGAGGACATGCCTTTTTTTCTGCGGACTCTATTATTTCTTTGATAAGTCTGCGCTCATCAAAACCATGTGTAACATGTAACCACATCCTTGGATTAAAATAGTTTACAATTTTATTTTCATTGTAGAGGTACTGAGCAGTAGTAGTTTTACCAGCCCCTCCCAATCCTCTTATGGCTATTATGCATACATTTTTGGTTCTAGAATTTAAGTCAGCTTGAGGCTCATCTAGCAATAACTTAATAATCATATCGCATTGATCTCCTCTTCCATAAAAAGGAGTGGAAAGAGTTGAGGTTTTTGGAGCAACAATACTAGCTTCTGGATGTGTTGTACCCTTTCTAGACATGATAAATGGATGCTTTTTTTCGATTTGTTCAACAAGCTTCAGCAAGTTTTCTAAACCAATTCTCAAAGTTGATTTGGGGAGAATAGCTCCCAACTTTTCTTTCGATTTGGATATGAGTTTCTTTATGGGATTAGAAGAGGAAGAGGTTCTGACCTGTTTTTCGATTTGGTTATATTCATAGAGATCAAGCAGATCTTCCACTTCCAAAGCAGCGGCTTGCAGCTTCTCCAGCAATGGCTTGGACTTTACTAGATCATCGGACTTTGCTTCTCTGATGAATGTTTCAATTTCGTAACCAACAAAAGCACTCAGATGCTCAATTTCTTCGGGAGTCACGTCACCTCCAAAGTATGAAGCAAGCTTTCTGATAACAGGAGACAGACTTGAGAGAGCCAGCGTTGCTCCTAATTTTGCCGCTACCTCCATGTCTGGATTACAGAGTGAAAAGATTGAAATTAAAAGTAGGGTGGAAGTAGATTGAAATTAAAATTAAAGGTCGTTGATATAGCTGTCTTGAGCTTACTTATCACTGTAGACGAGATGATGATATTTAGACACTGCACAATAACATGCAAGTCTGAGGTCTCGGGTTCTACAAGTCATAAGCCGCCTCATAATTATTCATTTATAAATTCTGACTGGCGACCTGAAGCTTAGCATTTGACGCGCATCTTCGATTGTCTCGAGCTCGAACACTGATTTTTATTGGTGGAAATTAACAGGGGTAGGAATTTAACATAATTTTGTATTAGCAGGCGTTTGTAAAAAAGAAAGAGACTGTAAAAGTTTAGAAGGAGAATGGATGAAAGCTAACACTTACCTCACAAATTTTGCATAAGCAATATTTGCATTAAAGAATTATTAAAATTAATTAACTATTCTTTGCATGTCCTTATTTAAATAAAAATGTATGTTAAAATTCAAGAACAAAGTCGTTGCAAAAGCTAAGTTCAGCGAAACCTAGCGCATATATAGAAAAGTTTATTTAAGCACGATTTAGGGACAGAATTAATCACTACTATTGGATTCATACTAAATTTTGCATTATATGTAGGGACAAAAGGATTGAATGATCCAAATCTTTTGTGTCTTAATTTGTATCAACAAATTATTGTAAAATAATGTGTCAATATAAGCATATGTACCTGTGTGTGGTCACACGCGTTTGCGAGCATATACAATGTGTGTGCATTTAAATGAGTTGTAAATAAATTAAAAATAATTCAAGTTTGTTAGATGTATTTTGTATAGTAAAGTTTGCTCCATTATAATAAATGAATATTTCAATTCTAAATAACCTTAAAAAAACTCAAGTACAAAATTCTCAAGTCAGACATATTCTAGTATGAATTACTCTCGAAACATCACCCAGTGTAGCATAAGTACATCATGCGTGTAACGATCGAAAATTTTAGCGATTAAAACGAATGTTTAATTTGAACTTAAAGTTAAATATCTAAAAATTAAATTAGATAATGAAATTTGAGATTTATAATATGTTTAACTAAATGTAGCGAAGGATTGAATTTCGCAGTAAAATATGCTTGTTTCAATGTGTTGCAAAATTTTGTTAAAGATTGAAAATCGTTGAAGATAAATATTTTCGAAATTCAAAAAAAAAAAACTTTTTGTAAATATACTAAACATTTTTCAAAGGATAACGCCATTTTTCGTTTCATGAAATTTGAATGTTTATTGCTATGAATTTACAATTTTATCCCAAAAAAAGGCACAAAACTATCTACTTATTTATGTTTGTCCATCGAATACGTTCATTAAATTCCGTAATTGTAGTTTCCAGTGTTTCGAAATTTGAAACATTATTCACTTCTCAACAGTCGTTTCCATTGTTTCTTGCAATAGAGGAAAAATAAATAAATATTACCATCTAACATTTGTCAGCTTACCTAATACAGAGTGACACTTTCAAAAAATTAATAAAGTATCTCTCTCCACTGTATATTTTTCATCAATCACACATTCATCTCTTTCTATTCATTTTCATTCCCAATCATGTCTCTTCACTTTAAATTCGGGTTTTTCCCTCTTCTCATCTATTTGCAATTTCAAATCTCAAATAAAAAATAAATAAAAACAGCAACCATTTTTCTCTAAATCACATCATATTCTTTCCTTTTCTCGTTTGTTATATGTTGCCTCCTATGTAAAACCCAAATTTATGAGTTTTCCTTTTCTTCTTCGTTTTTCTCTTTGTGATTTGCTTTTGATTTTTAAATCATGGAAAAAAAATGTTGATTTGGCTAACACCTCATGCCTATTCAGCAAATTTATTTTCCGTAACCTACCATATGTGAAGAAATGTTCGATGTTATAGAAATTTTCTATCGAATTAAAAATCCGTCGCGTGAATTAAAATAAACCGCAAGCACACAGCGTACACTTGTAGTACGTAGCGAATACGAGTCGATCCGCGGACAAAGAATTAATTTTAAAATTCTACTCAATTAAATTAAACCAACTTGAGATTGTGATTAAGAAACTAAAAACAAAACGTAAGCTAAAATTAAGATTAAAACTATGAGATTAAAACCAGTTTAGAAATAATTTCACTTTCCTCTTTCTTAACATGGATCAACATAAAATCACAAAATGATCTCTTTTTAATCTATAAAGTATTGGTGATGTAATTATCATAAGCATGGTCTATTTGAGTCTAATAACGCAAAATAAGCCATCAAACTATAATACACAACTAGTAACTATTTTTTCACATTCATGAAACGTGATATAGAAAATAAAACAAAAATCTAGTTTAAGTACGATCTATTTGCTATTAATTAATAACATAGATCATCAGATTTAAATTAAAACTTCATTTTCATTGCAATGGTCATATTTATATGAAGATGCAATTTGTAGATCATAAAATGAGCATAGCCTCTATATTATGAAATGAACAAAATAAACTATCAAATACAACATGAAAAACAAATACACAAAATATCCATTCTCATTAAACACAAAAGAGATCATTAACATTTAAGTATGTTGAATCTACATAAATAAGAGAAAAAGCTTCATTACCCCTAAATTGTAAGGGTTTAGCTCCTCATTTGTGTTATTGTTTCAACACAAATATATTTCAACATTGAAAACAACAAAAGTAGAGATAAAAGAAAGAAGGAAAATAGATTAACACTAAACTATTTGCATAAAAATGAAGCTACACTACTTGCATGAAAGTAAATCTAATCTACTAACAATAAGAAGAAAGCATATCAGAGGAAATGAACATTAAAAGGAATATAAATATGACATAAAAAAGAAGGCTAGGAAACTATTTTTATTATTCACTTCAACTTACACTTGCATATAGATAATGAGATAAAGAATATTAAAAATCTACATGAAACATAAGGGTATATATAAACATGATCAAAACTCTAGTCTTTTTTTTTGGAACTACCAAAAATACCCTCTTCATGAAGCTTCAATGCTGTCTTTAGCACTAGTGATCCATTAAAAATGTATGAAGCTTTTTTGTCTCCTTTAGCTAATGCATTAGCCTATAGTGGTAGCCTTAAGTAGAAGTGGGTTAGGTGGGTAGGTAAGATCCTCCGCTAAGTTGTGTGTGAATTAATTCCATCTTCATTTCTTTATCTTCTATTTGTGCATGCATATCCTTCATGCCTTCTTTTGCATTTCATGAATCCTCTCCAAATTTTCTCCTTAATTCCTACGAAATACAATTAAAAGGAACAAATAAATTTTATCAAAATTTAGCACATGAACAAATGACCGTTTTTACCCTTCCCCCCCCCCTTCCCTCGAATGAGTGATGATTTGAAAACATTTAAATCATGGTTTAATCGTATAAAATACCATAATATGTTCATTTATTTAACTAAAACAAGATTAAATATGTGAGTAAAAATAAGCACATTTACGTGCACATCAAATACCCTCACACTTATCTTTTTATTCGTCCTCGAATAAAGAAGAAGAAACTAAGATAAATCCATTTTCGTAGGAAACACGATTGCATTGAGATATGCAATAAGCTGTTAAACCTTTGGGTATCCCCAGTAAGACGAGTATTGTCTCATGAGGGTTTTCAGCGGATGCTACCCATAAAATTCGATTGCAATGCGAAAATTTCCTAACTGTAAGTTTATTTACCAGATGAGCGCAATTTTTTCGAAAGAATATTTACAAATTGAGAATTTACTTTTAAATTTGGCATGAGTAAATTAAACACAAGTTTGTATCGTCACATGAAATTTCAGTCTCTTACTAATCAAAACTTCAAACAAAAGCCAGGTTATCATTACAATCTCCTCTAGCCAGTTGTTTCGGTTGAAAACGTAGTGCAATTATGAAATGAATTCTATAATCGACTATGAACGTTTACAAAGTGGCATTTTTATTTCTTTTCAAATAACAAGTTCGATAAAGTAAGTAAAGATGACACTTGGATTTCAACTGCTCATCCTTCTCATTATTATTTACTAAAAATTATTAATATTAACATTATACATACAAGCTCAGCTAAACTAAGGAAATTGTCCAGTATTTTCTAACCATGCATAACCATAAGGACTTTTAAATGAGATAAGAAGAATACTTAGACTTTTGTTCTTCTCTTGTAAGAGTCTCATCCATGCATAGCCATGAGGACTTTTAAATGAGAACGAAGCACCTATAAGAGAGGCAATGTTATTCACCCCGTGAGGACTTTTAAATGAGAGTGAATACATAACCATCTATACTTTTTTATTTTTATTTTTGAAAAGAAAGAGAGTTAATCAAGAATATCTTAGCACAACTTAACTTAAAAGATCGAAAATATTATCGTAAGTACTCTAAATCAACCACTCTTTTAATTGAAGATTATAGTTTAGAAAACACCTCATACTCATCACTTACGAATCTCCCTATATACCAGTTACACTAAAGTTGCTTATAATTCAAACTTTTTTTTCGTTATTCGTTAAGAGAAGTAATTTTCCAAACATTTCAATCCAACGACCAAAATCGTATGCTTACTCCATCAGTTTTATTTAAAAGTAAATGAAAATGCAAATCCTTTTTTTCTTTTGGTTTTGAAATTTTTTTAAGAAAAGGAAAAAAATGCAAACTTAAACTATGCAAAATAAAATGAAAATGAGACTCCCCCACACTTGATTCAACTGCGTCCCCATAGTCAATGCATGACACAGTGAACGGAAGGGAAATATTTACATATATACAAATAAAGGAGAGTTAAACTTTCTTACTTGACGTAGCATGGCTCATGAAGAATCATGAGCTCCTTCTCTCGATCAGTGGGAAATTCTAAGAACTGTTTTAGATGTTAATCTTTGACTTTGAAAACCGACCCATCCTTAGGATTTCCTATTTCGATGACATCGTGTGGAAAAATAGTTCGAACAAAATAAGGGTTGGTCCATCTCGATTTTAACTTCCCAGAGAATAAATGAAGTCGTGAGTCATATAATAGAAATTTTTGGTTTGGCAAAAACGTTTTTCTTAGGATTGACTTGTCATGAATAACTTTGGTTTTATCCTTATAATTTTTTCCGTTTCCATATGCGTCATTCCCATGTTCTTATAACCCATTGAGTTGCATTTTTCGATTTTCAACAGCTTGTTCAAGATCAAAGTTTAAGATCTTAATTACCCAAAGAGCTTTATGTTCAAGTTCAACGGGTAAATGATAGGCTTTACCGTAAACTAATCGGAAAGGGGACATTCGAAGATTAGTTTTAAAAGCAGTACGGTAAGCCCAAATTGCATCAATTAATTTATATGACCGATCTTTTTTATTTTTATTAACAGTTGTTTCCAAGATCTGTTTTATTTGACGATTTGAAAAAACCAGTTAAACCACAAGTTTGCGGATGATGAGGAGTGTATAAGTTGTGGGTCATCGAGTATTTTTTTTCTCTAAAGTTTTAAAAGATCGGTTAAAGAAATTCATTCCGTTATCGCTTATTATTGTGTGAGGTGTGCTAAACCTTGAAAAGATGTTTTCCTTGAGATAATTCATAACAATTTTATAATCATTGGTTTTACATGAAATGGTTTCGACCCATTTCGAAATGTAGTCGATGGCAAGAAGAACACACAAGTTCCCGAAAGAGTTTGGGAATGGTCCCATAAAGTCAATACCCTAAACACTCAAGATTTCAATTGTAAGGATGGGGTTCAAAGACATTATATTTCATCGTGAAATCTTCTCTAGCATTTGGAAATGATTACAAGTTTTACATAATTCGAATGAGCCTTTGAAGAGAGTTAGCTAATATAAATTGCACCGATGAACGTTTTCAGTGGTTTTCCTAGGACTGAAATGACCATCGCACGAATGATAATGGCAGAACGAGACAGCTCTCTTAATTTCGCTATCAAGAATGCACGATGAATGATTTGATCTTAATAATACTTAAACAAGTAGAGGTCATCTCGATAGAAGTATTTTACTTAGGAAATAAATTTGTATTTATCGTGTTTGGACCAGAAAGAAGGAGTTTCCTTAGTGACTGGATAGTTCACTATGTTGGCGAACCAACGATCGATTGAAAAAGAAAGGAGTTGCTCGTTAGGAAAGTTTTCATTTATTGGCAAAAAAGATGATGCGTTCAGAAGACGAGACAAGTGATCGGTTATGACATTATCAGATTCTTTTTTATCTTTGATCGTAAGATTGAATTCCTAAAGTAAAAGAATCCATTGAATTAAGCGTGACTTAGCGTCCTTTTTAGCAAAAAGGTGTCGAAGAGCAGAATAGTCAGTTTACACCATGATGTGGCAACAAAGCAAGTAAGATTGAAAACTCTTGAGCTTAAAGACGACGGCTAAAAGTTTTTTCGGTGGTCGTATAATTGAGTTGAGTGTCATTCAAGGTCATACTCACGTAGTAAATTACGTTAAAGATTTTGTTGATGCATTGTCCAAAGACAACTCCAACCGCAAAGTTTGATGCATCACACATAATTTCAAAAGGATGTTTCCAATTGGGGTAATAGATTATCGGAGCAGAAAGGAGTTCGTTTTTAAGACGTTCAAAAGAAGTGATACAATCAAAGTTAAAATCAAAGGGGGCGTCCTTTCCCAAAAGAGTAGTTAAAGGACGAGCGATTTTGTTGGAGAATGGAGTTTAGATGACAACGACCTTATTTCAATATTAATTGATTATAAAACATATACTAACATTTTTATCTAGAATATATATACACACATACGTGCATACACATATGCAAGATTTATATACAGGAATTAATACCGAAGTGTAACAGCCCGCATTTTACGTATCATACCAAAAGATGAGAATGATCCAACCCTCAGGGAATAAAATAAAAATATTTTACGATCTTCCGATACGTAAAATGCGGGCTGTTACACGAAGACTGTACAGTTTAAAGATAATAGAGATTCAAAATTCAGAGATGATTCAAGACTCATGAGTATTCAGGATTTCAAGAGTTCAGGAGTTCAAGAAAAATATAGTAATAGATTCTAGTTTATGTAAGACTCTGAATAACACTCCAGGTTCAAATTCAAATTCAAAATTTGTTTTTCAATTTCTGATTTCAAACTCTATTTTCAAATTCTATCTTTAATCTTCATCTTTTCTACTTTACCTTCTCGACTTTACTTTTGATTTTAAACTAAAATTTTATAGTTTATAAGTTTTATGTATTATATATACTTTATATTTATATAGTTTTAAACTCTATTATTTTATAAATATGTTTGTATATCTTATATTTATGTTTTTATATGTTTTTTCCACTTTATAATACTTATTTATAACACTATGTTTTAATTCAAGAATTTCCAGAATTATATATATATATATATATATCAAAACACTTGAAAATTACTCAAAATTCAAATTTACATAGTGATATGTCGACGTGCATATATGTCTATATCGACATATAACTGTCAGTTTTTCAAAATTGAAAGAAAGTGTCTTTTCACTATTTGTAACATTTCAGAAGTGTTGCAACCTTTCAAATCTTATAAATAGGGGTTGATTTTGAACTTTTTCATAATTCTTCTTCTCCTTCTTCATCTCCTTTCTTTACACCATTGTAATTTCTCATTTTTATGATTTCTACACTTATACTCTGCCGAATTAATTCTATTTACATAAAACTTCTTCTCTTCTCACTCTCTACTCATTACTCTCTGAATCAAAGTGCTATTGAAGAGTTATAGAGCTATTGCAATCATTTGGGAAGTGTTTGGTAATTGGTGTTTTCCTTCTAGCCGTGAAATCAAGGAACGGGAGCGGTGTTACCCTTGTAGCCGTGAAATCAAGGAGAGTATACTTGATCAAGTGTGTGGAATCGGTGTTAACCTTGTAGCCGTGAAATCAAGGGGGTTGTACTAGAATATTGATATAGTAATAAAACTCTGTGCAATCCAGTGCTACATAGGATTGGACGTAGGAGTAATCTGAACCAGTATAAACTCCGCCCATTTATCTATGATGTATGTGGATTTGAGGATCTCTATCTTAAGCGTAGAATTCACGTGTAATGCTTATGTTCTCGGATTCATGGGATACAGTTTGATCCTAGGTATGGATTGGCTGCCCGATTATGGAGCCATTCTTGATTGCGAACAAAGGGTAGTGAGGCTCATGACTCGCCTTGGTAATACCCTTTAAATTTCTTGTAACCCTAAGGGTCCGGTCATGTTGTGTTATCTTGAATCCCTTGACTCGTCCGACGATAATTTGCAATCTATAAGAGTGGTCCGAGAATATCCAGATGTCTTTGATTAAGTGAGGGGGTTACCTCCTAAACGCGAGATAGACTTCCGAATTTATCTTGTTGATAATGCCAAGCCAGTTTCATTGCCGTTAGGCACATGGCCCTACGAGAAAGAAGAGAGCTCAGTAAACAAGTTAATGAGTTGCTTGAGAAAAATTTCATAAGGCGAAGATTTTCTGAATGGGGTGCTCCGGTGGTATTCGCTACTAAGGCGGATGGATCGCTTCGTCTGTGCGTAGATTATCGTGAGTTAAACAAGCTGACAAAGAAGAATAGGCACCCACTACCAAGAATCGACGATTTGTTTGACCAGCTTGTGGGAGCATCTGTTTTCTCTCAACTCGATCTAGCCTCAGGATTCCATCAGCTTAGAGTGGCTGAGGATAGCATTGACAAAACTGCGTTTAGGACTCCAGATGTGTTCTTCGAATGGCTCGTCATGCCGTTTGGGTTAAGAAATGCACCCGCATGCATTGTGGATTTGATGAGTAGGGTGTTTCGGGAGTTCCTTAACAAGTTTGTGGTAGTTTTCGTGGATGATATTTTGATCTTCTCAAAAGATGAAGGAGACCATGCTAGACATCTCAAGGAAGTCATGGAAACACATAGAGCACACCAGCTAAAGGCTAAGTTCTCCAAATGCCATTTTTGGAGGAAGGAAGTTCGGTTCCTTGGACATGTAATTTCTAAGTAAGGCATAACCATGGACCCCGCAAAGGTAGTCGCGGTACAAGACTGGAAAATTCCTAAGAATGCAACGGAGGTGAGGAGCTTTCTCGGTTTGGCGGGCTACTACAGGAAGTTCATTAAGGACTTTGTTAAGATTTCAGCCCCTCTTACTAAGTTAACAAAAAAGAACCTAGCTTTTACATGGGACATAGAATGTGACGCTGCTTTTCAGAGACTTAAAAGAGACCTCACCACAGCTCCAGTTTTGGCATTGCCCGATAGAGGTAAGATGTTTACCGTGTACACGGATGCGTGCGGCACGGGATTAGGCACTGTCCTAATGCAAGAAGGAAGAGTAATATGCTATGGCGGCAGACAACTTAAAGTTCATGAGGAAAACTATCCCACGCACGACTTGGAGTTGGCCGCGATTGTTTTTACACTTAAAGCTTGGTGCCATTATCTTCTTGGGGAGAGGTTCGAGCTGTATACCGACCACAAATCGCTTAAGTACCTCTTCTCACAGAAAGATTTGAATCTGAGACGACAGCGGTGGATGGAGTTCTTGGCATCATATGACTTCGATATAGCTTATACCCCCAGCAAGGGTAACGTGGTGGCGGATGCGCTAAGTAGAAAAAGGTTGACTTTGAGCCCCTTGTTTGTTGAAAGGAAAAGCCTTGAGTTTATAGCAACCTTTGATTTTACACCTGTTGTTGAGTCATTGACTGCTACGTTAGCATCTCTTGAGTTAAGACCTACACTTCTAGATCAAGTAGGGACTTCACAGAAGGAAGACCCACAAATAGTCGAAATCATTGACAAGCTGATTAGGGGTGGGCGTCTAGTCACCTCAGTAGGTATGCCATAGATGACAAGGGATGGCTAAGGCACGATGGAAGACTATGTGTCCCACAAGTGGGAGACTTAGTAAGGAAATTTCTTGAAGAGGCGCATCACTCGAAGATGACTATACATCCCGGAGGGGATAAGATGTATAGGGATATGAAACACATTTTCTTTTGGGCTGGAATGAAAAAGGACGTGGCTGAGTTCGTTTCGAAGTGCATGGTGTGCCAACAAGTAAAGGCCGAGTCGAAGAAGCCTGGTGGGCTATTACATCCTTTGGAGGTTCCGCAATGGAAATGGGAGAGTATCTCGATGGATTTCGTGGATGGAATGCCTAGGTCAAGGAAGGGAAATACTAGCATATGGGTCATAATTGATAGACTCACGAAAAGTGCTCACTTCATTCTGGTGAAAAGCAAGAGGACCGCATCAGGGCTAGCATCTATTTACCTTCGAGAGATAGTACGATTGCATGGAGTTCCTTCTAGTATATTTAGTGATCGTGACCCGATTTTCACTAGCCAGTTCTGGAATAGTCTGCAAGAAGCAATGGGAACATGGCTGAATTTAACCACGGCCTATCACCCACAGACAGATGGACAAACTGAAAGGGTAAATAGGGTACTAGAAGATCTTCTGAGGCTATGCATTCTTGACTTTGGTGGTACTTGGGAAGACCATCTTCCTCTCGTGGATTTTGCATATAACAATAGTTACCAAGCTAGCATCGGAATGGCACCGTTCGAAGCCCTGTATGGAAGACCGTGCAAATCGCCAACTTATTGGTGGGAGACGACAGACAGACTTATACTTGGGCCCGACATGATAAGGGACACTTCTGAGAAGATTAAGTTGATACGAAGACGGATGAACTTGAAAACCTAGAGTTCGAAGTTGGAGACATGGTCTTTGTAAAAATTTCTCCGTTACGCAATGTAGTTCGTTTTGGAGCAGTTGGAAAGCTAGCACCAAGGTTCATCGGACCGTTCCCAATCACTGAGAGGATTGGATGGATGGCCTATAAGGTAGACTTACCCGAGAAGCTGACTGGAGTACACAATGTCTTTCACGTCTTGCATCTCCGAAAGTGCTTGCATAAGTCGCCAAAGTGGTTGAGCCAAGCATCCTTGAAGACGCAGAAGTGGAAAAAGAAGCTACATTGAGGCGAGTTCCGATTCGTATCTTAGGGACGGAGATTAAGAAGCTAAGGAATCGAGAAGTCAAGCTAATTAAAGTTCAGTGGAGTGAAGCCCAAGAAGATGCAACTTGGGAAACCAAAGAGAAGATACGCGCGCTTTACCCATTTCTTTTTGAGGGTACATTCTCGATCTCTTTTTCCTATAAACTTGAAAACCTTTTTCGTATCATGCTTCTACTACCTACGTTTGTCTTGTTATCTTCTCGATCTTATCTTGAGAACCTTAGGTAGAATCATATGGATGTAAACATGTGATTGAAACATGTTATGGTTGATGTTTGCAAATGGTTGCAAGTGGTTGCTAGTGGATGCATGACACACATTAGGCACTAGATCGGCTCAGTCACATTTTCGTGTTGCATATGCATGAGTGCTTATACTTGTACATGGATGGAACTTGTTATGTTATCACTTGGATGTTGCATATGAATGAATGTTTGTGCACTCATGTAGGGATTATAAACTATGTTAGGAATTTGCATACATGTTGGATTCATTACACTAACATATTTTGCATTAAAGAGGTTTACTGGATCAATAACCACCTGATCATTTACATTAGATAAGTACATATACACACACTTTCTACATATGTTCATACAGCACTAGAAATCTTTTAAGAACAATGGTTGCCTGTGGACGATGCTTTAAGTAGATGGATGATGGATGGTAGGAAACATCCTCCCTAACTTAGAGATTTCAGGGACGAAATCCTTTAAGGAGGGGAGAATGTAACAACCCGTATTTTTATAACGTGTAATAACCATAAATCAAGGCAGAATTAATTTTTAAATAAGAATCAAGGGAAACGGGTTACGCCATTGCATTCGTCTTGAAATTCTTCTTGGAAACGAGTTCGAATTTTCGAAAATCGGAGTACGTATGACCAAGTTATGACCTTTCGAAATTTTCAGAAGTTTTCTAGTTCAAAAACAGCTCAATTCGAATTCAAAATTCGAAATTCAAACCTCAGAATGGACTGGGCGGTAAATTTCCCACCAAAGACCAGGTCGACCTGGGGGTCGACTATGTAGTCGACCTGCCCAGGACCAGGTCAACCATAGTGTCGACCTGGGGGTCGACCAGGTGGCCGAGCCCATTTCTGAAGCTTGATTCAGTTTGATGTTTCTGGCCTCGTTTCTGTCCACATTCGTTGACCTGACCCTATAAATACAGCCCCTAACACTAGTCTCTCTACACAAAATTCTTTCTAACCTTATGCTGCTCTAATTCTGGTTGAAAAGTTTGAGAAAGGGACTACTTCTTCTACGTTGAGACTGCATTAAGAGAATTGCTGATTAGGGGATTTCTGTTACGACTTGACTAAGCATATAAAGATTCAACATCGACTCTCTTTTTCTAATTCTCGAACCACGATCTGTAAGCCCCAGTTATTTTTAGATTTAAACTGTAAATGTAATATGAATATGATGTAAATTGAAATTGGACCTATGTACGATGACTGTTTTACATCCATTCTTGTTCATCGTGGATCTTGACTCTTGGATATTACTATGACATTGATTTGGGGCCTATTCATGTTGTAAATCAAAAAGGAAAACCCCTCATATTATCATGTTGAATCTGCTATTAGTCATAAGTTTATGACTATCACCTTATGTCAATAGCTACCATGACTATACTATCACCTTATGTCAACCGTTACCATGACTATACTATCACCTTATGACAACTGTTATCTTGACTAGTACCTCATTTTGCTAGATTTGGAATGTTTATATTTGAGGCCAATATTCCATATGCCAGTAATGTTATAATCCTTTATCTCAAGTCATACCATGCCATGCTAGTAATCACTTTTGCCACCTTATACCCGTCCCTTTTTATGTTATTCCCTAATTAGATCTATTTGTATCGATTCGAGCTTACGTACAATGGGAATACGATTTGGGTAGACTAGGTAAAACCTGAATAGACTTTGAACATGAACGTTATTATAACTTGAACCTGGATATGGACATGAAATTGACACGATTTGACATGAAAACTCGACATGAATTTTGACATGAAAACTTGAACGTGGGCATGACAATTTGATAAACTTGAAAATGGCCAACTCGAGGTTGGGTTGAGTTTGCAGTGTAAATCTGCCCGGAACCGCCCGGCAAATCCAGTGACTGCAAACAATAGGATCCAATGTGGGTAGTTGGTCATATCGCACGAAAAACCCGAGGTTAGACTATGTTGTGGTGTAAACCTGCCCGGAACCGCCCGGCAAATCCAGTGACCACAACAGTTAGTCTAATGTGAGAGGTTGGGGTGCATTAATGAATTAATGCCACATGATAGGGTTAAGTCATGAACCATTTGAATATACTTAACCAACTTGACACGATGATTTGATAGGGTTAAGTCATGAACCGCTCGAATACACTTAACCAACTTGATACATGATTTGGACAGGGTTAAGTCACGAATTTGAATGACAACACTTAACCCATTAGAAACCCTAGTTACGCGGTCCTTTTCAGCAGTAACCCACTTGGATGTATCACGATACCCTGGAGCTAGGCAGGGTGGGGCAAGATTACTGGGCTGATTGTAAGCGACCAGAACGACGGCTGAGTAGGTGCGCCATTGTAGGTTCAGGCGGACTATGGTCGTGCACGTAGTCCGGAGTTGAAAAAGCAGGCATTGGGCACCCATAGATTTACACAGTGCGTGCTTGATTCGTGTCAGTGGTTGGCACCATAGGACTTGATACACCCTATGGTGGACCTAGCACAGGTAACTACATTTCAGGATAGGGCCGTATGACACAGACACATGACGAGCTAGAACTTGTAGGGAGTCGATCGATTAGTAGATAGTACCATAGGACCCCCTAATGGATCACTTCATGGTATTGGGCCAAGGGATCATTTCATGATTAATACTTGACATGGGTTAGAACACTAGTACGGTTGGTGTAGCGAATCTCGAATATGCGATGCTAGACATGACTTATCCTGTTATCTTAATTATCCTACCAGTTCTGTTATCATCCTTATGTTTAATTTTAGTTTTCACATATTATGTTACCATTACTAGTTTTCATACTGAAAGTCACTAGGGCTTACCAGTCTTTATGATTGACCCTTTTTCTTTCGCCTCTTTTTCTTTCGTTTCTCCCTCCCCCCCTAGGTACTCAGGGAGGAAACACTAGCTCTTAGCTTGCTTTCTGACAGCTCATGTATGGTTTGGTCTTGAGCTATGCTATGGCTGCTTCTGCTATTTATGGGGAATAATTTACTTTTGTTATCTTAAGTTTATGCTTCTTTATTTGGAACTTGATGTAATGGAATAATTTGTAGCTTGGATATATGGGGCTTTGACTCTTTTCTTGAAAGTAATAAAAATTTAGTTTTTAATTTCTACCGTTGCTTTATTTATGTTCTGCCTTGTGATATCTCTGTGCATGTTTACCTAGATAATACTCCACCAAAATTAGTGCATTCCCTTTGTGAGTGACCCTAGCGGAGGTGGGGTGTTATATTTGGTGTGAGAGCAGAAGGTTACCATGCTGGGCAAAAGTTTTAAAAACCTTCTGAAACTATTTTCAAAACCATTTATAAAGAAGCATTTTTCAAGAAAAGTTTTATGTTAAAAAAGGCTATTCCCCAAGAAGCCATTAGCCTTTGTTTCCTTGTTTGAATCTTTGTCTTTTCGTTTTTCAGCATAGCTGATCTTAACCTTCCTGAGGGAATACCCGTGCCTGGATGGTTCCGAAGGTACTTAGAAGCCAGGGCCAACGACGCGGGCATGGCAGACATCCCTCCTCCTCCTCCCCTAGTGGTCGCGGTTCCTCCTCCTCCTGGTACCACCTTTTCCAAAATATGCAAAGACTTTAAAGCAATGGGCGGCAAGAACTTCGTTGGAACTGAAACCTTTGTTGAGGCACGAAACTGGCTAAAGGAGACTGAAGACTTGTTTATTATCTTTGATATGGAGGACCATAGGAAAGTTCAGTTGGCGACATGGTTGTTGAAAGAGGAAGCTGCATTTTGGTGGGAAGTCACCAACTTGTTTATTATCTTTGCTATGGAATTTTATATATTTTAAATAATATATAGCCCTTAAAAATAGCCATTTTGAAAACAACCTCCATTTTCGATGAAACAACTTTTGTTGGATCTGGAATGTCAAATTATAGTCAGGTTTAAAATTTCATAATTTTTGGAATTAATATGTGAGCGTAGTAAGTTTAAACGCGTTTGGTAATTTCAGTTTAAGTTTAATCGATTAGGAAAAAGGTCATTTTTCCAACGATCTCCAAATTCAACGAAACTAATTTTGTAAGGACCGTATCGTCAAAACATAGCGAGATTTCAAAATTCATAATTTTTGGAGTCAGTATGTGGCCCCGGTAAATTAAAATGTACGTTCAAATTCAATATTGACCATTATATTAATTTATATTTTAATTTTGATGAAAAATGATCGAAACAATTGAATTGTCTTACGAAACATATCACATTGTGTCTGAAATGGGGGTATTTAGCTAGGAACAACAGTCGTCTGGTTCGATTTGGAATTCGAACGAATAAAACAATATATATATATATATATATATATATATATATATATATATATAGCTAAAAATTAAACCCTAATCTCTCATTCCCAAAGAAGTCGCCGCCGGTCTTCTTCCAAGGGCGGATTTGTTCTGAAATTCATCCCCAATTTTTGCTCAATCCACACAATATTATCCAAATCTCCTAAAGCAAAAATGGAAGAGCTCGTTGAGATCTGAAAATCCAACGGTAGAGATCGGATTTAGTGGGGAACTAAGCTCGAATTTCTCAGTTAAAATCAGTTCGTTCGAATGAAAATCATGACGCAAGGGGGCCATCGGGTTACCCTAGAGTCTCGGCGGTGGAGGAGCAATTCAAGGCAAACGTTGGTGTGAAGTCAGATCAACCTAAGGTGACGTGGAGTGGCGAGCGACGGTGAGGTTTGAGGTTGAGGAATGGGTTTGAGCGTTGGCTGATATTAGAGGAAGATAATTAATTATAGGGTTAAGAAGAATTTAATTAGTTAATTATGTAATTTAATTTAATTTGTTTCGAATGTATAAAAATTATCATATCTTTTTCATACGAGGTCGAAATCCGACGACTTCAGTTGCGTTGCGCTCGTATCAACGAACACTACAACATGGAAGTGACCAAAACAGAAACAGAGCAAACTGAATTTTCAGCTAAATTAAACGCGTGTTTAATTTAGTTGAAAAATGCAATCCTCAAATAAAGACCGACGGAGTGGAAACCAAAGTGAGAACTCTCTCACTTAAATATTTGTACAGATATTTATTTTTATAACTGAAAATATATAGATTGCCAGTGTTGATTTTTATTTATTTATTTTTGGAGTTCAACACAAGAACTCACGCAAATCATTTGAATTGGAAGCAACGTATGGATATTAGCGACCCTAGAATTTCATACTCCGCGAATGGACCTTTATCGCGCTGTAAATGATATTTGGTTGTTGAGTATTTATTTAAATGGATGGTTTGGTGATTTGTGTATTGTGATTGTGATATTGAAATGGAGTAAATTATATATATGCGTTGTATAAAATATATATGCGTTGTATAGAATTGAAATGCAATAAAATTGATTGTGTGATTTGGAAAAATTGCCATGTAATGGAATAATCATTGGATTGTTAAAAAAATAATTTTTAACATATATATGCACTGTATAAAATTGTCATGTAATGGAATAATTATTGGATTTTTAAAAATATATTTTTTAACATATATACGCATTGTATAAAATTGTCATGTAATAGAATAATTATTGGATTGTTAAAAAAATACTTTTTAACATATATATGCACTGTATAAAATTGTCATGTAATGGAATAATCATTGGATTATTAAAAATATAATTTATAACATATATATGCACTGTATAAAATTTTCATGTAATGGAATAATCATTGAATTGTTAAAAATATAATTTTTAACATATATATATGCATTGTATAAAATTATCATGTAATGGAATATTCAATTTTTATTTAAAATTGAAATGGAAGTTGGAATCATTTTAAAATGAATTTGTAAACGATTTATAAAATACGTTTTAAATGGAAATCGACGATATATATATTATATATATTTAAATGGTTTGAATAGAACGCGTCGCGCAACAACCGTTCGCGAATTTCAACCATTGACTTCAAATTGATGTTACGGGAGATCCGAAAGTCGGACTCTTCTAAAACCAGAACCATTGGGTTCGTATCGAAAAGAGCTTTCGAGTGATAATAAGGGATTTGAAATCTAACAGTTAGATTTTAAGATATGTCCAAATCAATTTTGGAAAAGGTCATTATGGATGCAGTTCAGTGGCCATTATTGGAAACTGACTGTAAATGCCTTAATAAAATTATTAAAAATATGGAAAAATTATGTAAAATCATAATAAATGATTTGGATGAAAAATTCCAAGTTTGAAAAGAAAAAAATATATTTTTATCGAAATGAACTAGTTATTAACTAGAATAAAAATCCAATGATTTTTAGAAATAATAAATTTGATTTGTAAATGGTTTTTGAAATAACCAGAATTTTCCAACGTATGAATTGGAATGGGTTTGAATGGAAATTATCTTCGTATATTTCGATATTGGATTCCGTGATTATACGGATATTGTTGAGGAATTTGGAAGATATAGATATTGTTATTCCCAATACGATATTTGTTGGTTTCAGAATTTGATATTGAATATAAGCCAACATAATTTCTATTTAGAGCCTTATATTTAGTATCAAATTGGATTTTGGGTTTTTCGTGAATGGTGTCTTAAATAACACTGTTCGTAAACCAAGTTGAGAAAAGAATAAATCTTTTGATTAAGATTAATGAAGTTTTCCAATTAATAAATATAATTGGATTGAAATGAAAGTTGATTTTGGGTTTATCGCGAACAATGTTTTAAAAAACATTAGTTCTTTAACCCAATTAACAGTGAAGATATGATTTGGAATTTATAAATTTTTTGATTAAGATTTAATGGGAATTTTCCAAAGTAAAGTTTTCCAATTTAATAAATTAAATTGGAACTAAATGGAATTCGATTTAATAATAATCGAGATGAGCTTCTGTGAATGAAGACCGTTACTATATATGGAATTTAAAAGGCTTTGTCGTTATTCCATTTATATTATTAGTCTGATACGGAAATTTATATTGATTATATACTGTTATGATTTCCGTGAAGATTCCATATTTAATGGAAGTTGATTTTGGTTTATTGTGAATTGTGTTTTATATGACATTTGTTCTTTAACCTAGTTAAAAGCAGGATTAATTTCCAAAAAGTTGAATAATCATTAAGTAATGATTTGTGAAATTAAAACTGAACTTTGAGTTTTAATAAACCTTTAATTAGATTTGAATGAATGAATGGTGATTAAATTTGCCAAAACATAAGATGTGATAACAACCAAATATACTTGGATGTTGATATTGATTGTGATTGATTGACTGTTTGGATTGTGCTCGACCAGTTTATGAGCAAAATATGCTTTTACATTTAGCACTGGGTTGGGTAGAAATATTTGTATGCTAACATCTTGTGAAACACTTCGCGATTTGACTACGAGATGGGTAGCGATGTTGTTGAGTTCATTTCAAATTTAATGAATGATTTTGAAATGATATTTTTCTTAAGTGAAAAGAAATGTATTCCCGATTTTGGATAGGGAATGTTTTATAAACTTTTTTCATATTTATAAAACAGAAAGGATTTCGAGGCCTAAACCCGAGTTGTCGAAATGATTTCGAAATGTATTATGGTTGTACATTGTAGTTCAACACATAACCGATTAGTTGCTATGGATGATATATCTGTTTGGTGGCGGAAAATTTATTTTCTTTCTTAACACCCTTCTTTGAGACGTACGAGCTCAAATGTTATGTGATTAATAGTGACTGATCATATGTGTGAATTGCTAATGTAAAGTATTATATTTTGGAAAGTACTTGTGATTATTACGTTGTTAAATGATTTTCCCTACTTCGGGATATGAAATGGTTTGGTATGTGGCTAAAGATTCGGGTAACCCAGACGACTAAAATTTCATGGGCATTGACGGTGTAGCCTGCTCCATGTGTGGGAGGTGCACGTATATATATCGAGTTGGTAAGGTGTGAACCCATCGCCTTGTCTGAGGGTGAATACCTCCCGATATTTGGTTGCATATCTTTTTGTATGCATTCTGAATTCATATTTCCAAAGATTTTGGTTTGAGATCCCGAAGTGAAATCTATTTTGATATAAATGCTAGATATGTATTTCAAATGATTTGAAATAAGAATTCGGGAAATAAAGTCCAAAGAAATAATTTCTGTAAAGTGAATTGGATTTCGAAAAATCTAAATTTGGGGTTTAAGCCTAAATGGGTAGATTGGAAAATTGCATGTTGCATGATGCATTGTAGATCCATATATCTATTATTGGTTATTGTTTAGGCACTGAGATTCATGTGGAGTAAACCCGTTCCGTGTTATACTGCGTGGTCCCATGATTTCCCAACTTTTAAAGCAAAGATTTAATAACTGTTTTTAGTTCTCACACCAGTCCCATGAATGACTCGGAGTTTATTGCTTCTACTTAAACTTTGGATTCCCATATTTTCCACACGGGCAGCTAGTAGTTTTGGTTTTCGCAGATATTTCTTTTCACAGGATCCTGGATTACAGCTGGAGCTATATTCGGAAAGCTTTGTATCCGTCTATGTCTTTCAGTTGATGTATTTCCGCTACGCATTATATTTATACATTTTATTTCCGCTGCTATGTATTTTAAATCTCTAATATTTTCCGTTGTGTAATATTTATTAATACTTTGATTTATTCTTGTACTCTGATGTAAATTGTTGTAATAGCAATGAAATGTTCTCTTATTTGTGTTTGATGAGTCGTGTTCTCAACGCAATCCGTGTTCTCGTTCGATCTAGGCCGGATGGGGATTTCTGGTCGTGTCAGCTTCAGAGAGAGTCGTTAGCTCTGAACCTAACCCAAAGCTTACAAGTGTAGGCCTTGAACATATCCCTCGGATTGCGCAAACCCTCCCTCTTTGAACGACGAATCATGTCCCAAGAAATCCAATGATGCCTTTGCACTTCGTCCCTGTTACCCAAGAAGAAAGACGAAGCCAAAGATCAGTATGAGTGAAAAAAGGACGAAGTAGGAGTCATACCTACAAAGACAAGCAAACCCAAGGAATCGAAAACTGATTTGATAAGAACCAGCCGACCCGCCTGGGAGACGAGGGAAGAGTTCCACCTTAGGATCCTTCCCTTGGCTTTGTCGGTTAGGGGATCAAAAATCGCACTGGGTTTACTACTACGATAAAGAACGATTCCAAGATAAGAAAGAGGAAGAGACCCGACTTGGAAACCGGACAGAGACTCGATCCACGAAATCCTGACAGAGTCCATGGATTTGGCATAAACAAAACAGCTCTTCGAGGCATTGACCAGCTGCCCTGAGCACGTAGAGATGCAGAAATGAAAGGAGCCGTCTAAACGATCAGCTATGCCCATTCGAGAAGATAACGATGTCATCGGCAAACGACAACAAAGAAATAACGGGGCAACCATGCAGTTTGTGTTTGGCCGTGTAGTTTGTGTAGCAGTTTTTCCTTTCTATGTTTGTGTATATTCAATATTAAGATTCTTTGAGCTGTGTCCAAACACCTTGTAGTAATCACATGGCAGTGGCTTATGCTCGTATGAAACTTTAACTAGTACTGTCGATCCATCATAACTTGAACCATGTAGGTCCAGGGTCAATTTATCCCCGAACAAAATTCTTGATTGGTCCCTTAATAAACTGTCAATAAAAAAATTAAATAAAAAAAAACATAATTGTCATCAACAAATTTGCTTTTCCAAATGCCTTAAACATGATGTATTTCAATATATGTGCCGATTTGAGACTAAAATAAAATAAAATAATTTTGTGTCTTCTGGTCTAATAAAACATCTGTTTGACATTAATTTTTGTTTAGCAACAAAAACATTAGATGTCCTTATTTTTTAAGGCAGTTATAGTAATAAAATAAATGCACAAAGCCTAAAACCATCACATACCTTCTTACCAACCTTACAATCCTTGATTTCCAGTTTACTATAATTGAAGGACTTAAACCTCTTCTTATCAACCACTGACTACTGATTAAAATGCAAAATGAATGTAACAAAATCAAAAACATGTATATATTGTATAGTGTAATCGAACATAAAGATAACATTACATACCACCTTGGTCCTTGCAGTACTAAACTTTTGATATCGATCTGAGATTTGAGTCTTCATCTAACATTAAGTGAGGCTTTTTTTCAACATCAAACTTTGGGTTTTATAGAAACATTGAAGCAGATAAAAAAACCAAAACAGAAAGAAAAATGAAATGCTTTGGAATTAGAAAAGGGTATTTGGGAATTGGAATATAAAAGCCAAATGCATGCAGTATTGAAATTGTGCTTTGGATTCTCGAACAAGCTTTGACAGCTCAATTTTTTTTTTTTTTTTTTTTTTTTTTTTTAAACTAGTGATATTTTGATGGTGAACACAATATATAGTATTATACACCAGGGACCTTTGGAAAAATTGGCCCTGGATTGTCCAGGCTGCCCTGGCCAAGGGTCGGCTTTGCCTTGTACCGTAGTAGCGCCATTAAATGTAGCGCCTATTTTAACTAAACCACGTTCGAAATGCAATCGATTTTCATTTGCAGTGTTATTATCCATTCGCGATGGCTAGCCCAAATTACTAGCAATTCTACAAATTGCCACTCGGTTCCAAAAATTTAGGCTTAAATCATTAAGCCGAACTCAGATAGGAATTGACGTAAAATAATCGCGAGTAACCAGCATGCCTACTTTACAAAGTATCATAACAACCATTCTTGAATTAAAAGTGAATGGTCCAGTTGTAAGAATTCTTACGCAGTCGGTCTCTAAAGCAAAACGCATGATTATGAAACCATTCTACCTCGGAAACAATTCAAAACCTTCCTGAGGTTTGATTACATTCTGAATGAACTGTTGAAATTGAGAACAAAGTGGTCTGCTCCCTATAATGTACGCCACAATAGAATTTTTCCACTTAGAAATGCTTACATCCCTATTGTGCTGCGGGATTACGAGTTGTGGCATATCGTCCTTTATCAGAGGCGAATAAAACTACAGGTCTACATCTTCAATTTCTGAGCTGCTAACCTTAGAAACGATTTCATCCCATGTTTGCCCCCACCTCGTCGATGACCCTAGCGGAGATTGCTGTAGATCTATAGGTTTTGGAAGTGGAGAATGTTATGCAACTGTTTCCTCATTTGTTGCCATGTCCGCCATGAGTGGTAGTTTTATTTTAAATATTGCTTAATTAATCATATATATATAGCACACACATATATATAAAATAAGAAATTGAAAGATTTCTTTGAAATTATTCAATTGGAAATTTCCCAAAAAACTAATGATTAGGTTTTTTTTTTCCATCGAAACAATATGGTCGTTATGCTCACACACACACGAGGCAGGTTCAGTGGCACCCCAAAAATGGAGCACCTCTTTAGCCTACCACTTTTCCACCACACATCTTCTTTCTCTTATCTTCCAATAACTCTCTCATCTCCCACTAACTTTAATTAATATAAATGAAAGTTGGAAAATACGGAAGCCAAAGGAGTGCTCCATTTTTGGGGTGCTATTGAACGAGTGTTCCGTTGCACCAGTGTTCCGTTGCACCTCAAAATGGAGCACCCCTGCTAGTCCCTTCGAATTCCACCACGAATTTATATTTAAATATGTTAAGTGGAAAAAGAGAGAATGAGTGGAATGCGAGAAAAAGTGAATTTGTGGTGGAAAATAGAGAGGCCAGCATGGATGCTCCATTTTTGGGTGCTGTAGAACTTATATATATATATATATATATATATATATATATATATATATATATATATATATATATAAAGGGAAAGATAGTAAATCATAAGGTTAACACGAAGGTGGGTTGAGGAGAGACCAACATTTGAAATGAGCAACTATTGGTGGACACTGGCTATTGGTGGGCATGGTTAAAGTGAATCCATTTTTGGATTGCGGGGTTGGGGAGATTTTAAGAGTACTCCACCTATAAAAGGGTTTGTTATTGAGACTTTATCCAAATAAAATGGTTTATAATTTTAGCCCTCGCATAAAGAAAATTTGACAATCCCCGTTAAAACATAAGAAGAAAAAATCAATGATAATTCATTGAAAACCATTTCGGTAGGGCTTGTCCAAAACAAAGTTAAAAATGATATGATTAATCACTGAGAAACCGTGGTGATTGTCGGATTTTATTTTATTTTGTTAGTACGTCTATGGTTGGCTTTTTTTTTTTTTGGGGAGGTGGGTGTTGGGAATTAATTTAATTTAATTTTTTTGCGGAATTTTGTTTGGATTTTTTCTTTTGTGCGTGTTGAAAAGAGAGGAAAAAGAGAGGGAGGGGGTGTTCCAGTCACACGAGGATATATAGTTAGCAAGGATTGAAGATTGAACTTCAACCTTACATATGAGCCTGTCATAAACAAAGTGTGATGCTAAGGACACCCCAGTATACTATTCCTAATACCGCAATTAAAAAAAAAAAATTCATTAAATTTGTATGCTTCTTAGCACCACAATACCTCTTCATTCTAATCTCTCGCTCAATCAGTATTTGTCGAACTAATCACGTGGTCATCCCTAATTTGAAAATCTTAATCAACAACAATCGCTGTTTAAATCTTTACTGTGGAAAAAATCAATTGTTTTACCATTTGAAGCCCTAAGCTTACTTGATGAGTTGACTAGGGTTGAAACAACGACTTATTTGCAGCTTCCTTCTTTTTCGTCATTTTTGCGGCGTCGAACAATTTATCATTGATCGATTGAATAACTATGATTTTAGAATGGAATGAAAGAGAAACGAATTAAAGATGAGAGGAAAATAAGGAAACGATGGTGTGGTAACCTCTATTTTTTACTTGAGGTTTTAAGAAGAGTAATGATATTTTTTAGTAGTGGTAATAAGAAAAGTAAATTGGGGTGCCCTTAGCATCACACTAAACAAATATGCTACCCAGTGGGTACCGACATCCATTTATTTTGATCCACAGCTTGCAAAAAGCTGGACTCAACATAACAATCAATCTGCTGGAAGCTCATTTTATGTCAACTTTGAAATTAGTACCAAAAATATAAAAAGTATGCTCCAGACATCAACATGCCAAAAATTGCCATAATAAATATAAAATAAAATAAATGTACGCATCTTATTCAAGATGCCTGATTTACAGATACGCGGAAAAGAATATGCAGACCAAAAGATAAAAGGAATCAAATAAGCAAAACTGTAATTTTAGAAAGCTTTCCCTTGAACAACCACATCATGTATAATTCATTATTTCATATCCATATGCATATATCGAAGCCACACAAGCAAATGAAGAGAATAAATATCACCTTGGCCTAACTTGTATGCCTTCTATTATGAGACCTCGCTTCCAGTGCATGCTCTTAAGATGCTTAAAATTCATGCTTACATCTCCAGCATGACCATCTTCATTATAAAACTCTTCCAACTCAAGTTCCATCCAGCCATCTGCCCTAGCTCGTGGAACCCTCACTTCTGCTGGTAACTCACGCCGGTTCCTGCCCGCTCTCCTCCCCCCTTCGTTTGGATGAACGCATGCTTCTCCTTCTGATATTTGAGTTCCAAGTTTGACTGACACTTCTTGAGGAGGTGATCTTAGACCATACGCTTCTGCTGTTGTTTTGAATATCAGATACGATTTGTACGTCGTGTTAGGAGTGAGCTCTTCACAGTTTATAATGCCTTGTATATCCAGCCAACGCACTGCACATAGTTCTGCTACTTCTGCAAACCTGATACATTGATAAGCAAATGTAATAGACAAGACGGGTGTACACAAATAACCCAATTTGAGAGATAATCACAGAGGACGTTGTATGCTGAAGGAGTATGGACATGGCATTTTTTAATAGTTGGAATATGTTTTTCCTCCAAATTAGGTAACAGAAGGATATCTTAAAAGGTTATAATCCTCAAAACGTGATGGTAGGTAGAAGAAAAGGTTTTACCCCTTCATTGAAATCTAAGAGATGCACTCTTTTAAGTATTTTAGGTTGAGTTAGCTGAAACACTCAGTATGTGCTGGGCTAGTCGTTCTACAAAATACAATTTAGGATTCAAAGTAACTATTCTTTCTGAGTATTCCACATTTAAAAAGGAAAAACTTTTCTGGTAGACAATTTAGAATGTGTTCGCAAACTTTTCGTGTCCTGATCGCATTTCCAATGCATCAAAAATAGGAACAAGGCACAAGGTTATCTTGCCCCATTGCCATTCCAACGAAGCCTGCGGGTTTTTATTTTTTGTATGTTTGTGTGTGTGTGGAGGGAAAAGGCCGCGGGTGGTGGGGTGTGTGTGTGTGGGGGGGGGGGGGGGGGTTGTGACCACTGGGACATGACACGTCAACGTGTTTCTTCCACCAATTCTTCAAAGTGAATTGCCATCGTTTGAAATCCGCAGATGATATTGTTTTTATCGATATATGCTCCGCAAGACTTCTACTCACGACAAATGAGTTGTACATTGCAGCTATGTTGTCAAACGGTTAGACAAACAAGACCCGCAACTCATAGAAGGAAAGATCCAAATGTTGATGTGTTCAACCAAACTGTTAAACATTGTGTCATAATTCGGTCGCCGGCGGAAGATTACGAAGAAGAGTGGGAGCTTGAATAAAATTTTGTGAAAGAACAGAAACATTGTCAGATAGCTCATTCTATTCTATGGCAAACCAGGCAAATGGACTTGGATGTATCTTGAAATTTTCAGTAGAACAATTTCATAGATCATATGGGATACGATTAATATTTATATTTCGAATGAAATGTACCCTCTTCTTTTAAGGTAATATACCTTTTTTATTTCAATTTTCCAGGTAATTTAAATTTAATATCAACTGATAACATCTTTCTTTAGAAATGAAATCAGTAATATTTATTCAAAAAATAATTAAATCAATTTCAGATAAATAAAAATAGAAGTAAACAAAAACAATCATTTCTTTTTCGATGTCTCTTTTGCAGCACAAGACACCTCTCTATTTCGCCAAGTAACCCCTTTCGTATCCCTTTCATATTCCCCTTTCACATACTCCATTTACTTCGCAATAAATATATCCTTAGATAGGGAGAAAAAAATATATTTTGTGTTGCTTGCAAATTGAAAGTAGCAGAATGAGCACCAAATCTTAGATCATATCCGAGTCAAATATCAATGGCAGGTACTTCAATTTGCTCACCAAAACTAAAATTATTATGGTGGTTTAAGTACCTGGAGTCAGGGTGGGGAACCCATCTCCAATATCTGCGATCATTACCCCACTCTATGAACAACTCTTTGGCACACACAGTTACGCACTTTGCTCCAGTTTCCTTCTCCAGTGAGAGAACCTAAACATTTGAGCTTATTCCCATCAAATTTGAAGTCAACTTTATTCTTACTAATAGCATTGTTATGTGTAAAAACTCAGCATCCCCTAAAATGTCACTGCTGCTACAACCAACGATAAGAGAAATTTAAAGAGTGATCAAAAGTGCAACCTAAACACCCGAAACAGGAATTGGAGGTGGATTTAAAGGAGGTTGCAAATGGTATAAGGAAAGAAATCATTTCGAGTGAATCCGGCTGTCTAACTTTCAGGCGATTAGGAACTTTCACAGTAAAAAATAAAGAAATGATGAAAAAAATAATCAAATCCAAACCTTGGGCCTTTTCACTGTGAAAGAAGCTATTAGGCATGTTTACGTCTCGAAGATTCAATCAAATTACCTTTTTACCATCATCAATAACCACTGAATCACAAAGCTTGAAGTACAACTCCTTGCAAGATGAGAAAGTCACGGAATCAACGGCCCTAGATAAAATATGGTGATAGTCAGACGGAAGGAAGCGGCTCCAAACGGTATCGGAATCGGCGGCTTGACAGAATGCAGACGATACGACAGCTGCTTTGCACGAATCACGAGGCGATGAGAAGGAGATCGCGTACGATATGCACGCTTCGGGAAGACGATCGATTTCGCATTTTCGTTCTTCCATTGTTTTTGTTTCTACTTTCAGTTGAAGTGGTGATTTCAGAGGAAGTCTTTGACTTATCTCGTCCTACATTTATTAATGTTTAGCGGTTGGGCCTAAAGAGGTTGACTCATTTATAAAATGGATATAAATTAATAACCCATTTACTCATTTATTAAAAAATTGAATTCAAAATACTTAAAAAAAAAAAAAAAAAAAAAAAAGGAATTTTGATTTTTGTTTTCTCAGGTTAGGGAGTGAACAAAATATTTTTTGTTGAAACCGCAATGACTTCATACTAATTTGGATTCAATTGTGAGTTCGACCAATTAATTCTTACTTAAATTATGCACAATACGAATCACTTGGATGTTCCGTCTTGTGATCGCATGTTGTCGTTCTTCATGCTGACAAACAGTCGTACTTAGAAACCACATGTTACATGCCCATATTCGAACTCCATCAGTAGAAGCCGACTTATTTTTGTTCATATTGCAACAACTTCTTTGTACTAGCTCGCAATCAGACAAGACTTCAACCGATGAATTCCTACTTAAATTACGAACAGCATGAAACAGCCAGATATTTCATCTGGTGAACGCACGTTATTGTTCTCCAATATGATTGTACTTGGAAAATAACATGTCACACGCTCATATTTGAACTCACTCTATGCAAAAGCCGCTATTTATTTTTTCAACCTACAGCAACTTCTTCATACTAACTCAAAGTCAAAAGATTTTGACAGATTAATTCTCATCTAAATTACGGATAATATGAAATACTTTGGAACTTCATCCTGTGAACGCACATTGTAGGTCTCCATGGTAACTAACAATTTTGAAAAATAACATGCTACATCCACATATTTGAACTTTGCCTAGGTAGAAGCCGCTGCTATTTGTTCAGACTACGTTAACATTTTCATGCTAACTCGGAATGAGGTGAGACTTCGACCGATCTACTCCCATCTAAAATGCGGTTAGTATGAAATAGTCATACACGTCATCTTACATACAAAAACTATTGTTCTCAATGGCGACTAACAATCATTCATGGAAACTAAACGGCTACATCCCTATGTTTGAACGTCACTTATGCAGAAATCGTTATTTTTTCACAAACTACGGTAACTTTTTCATGCTAACTCAAAATTAGACGAGACTTCGACCGATGAACTCCAACATGAATTACAGCAATATGAAACACTCAGATAATTTATCTTGTGAATGCATTTATAATTCTCTATAGTGACTATAGTTATACTTAGCATATACTATGTACATTTTTATATTTGAATTTGGATGAAAATAAAAAAAAGGATTTTGAAATTTTGATTTATATCAAAACTCAAAACTTAGTTAGAATTATTTTTTGTGATAATAAATGCGTTGGATCAAAATCGACTGAGCCATTTTAACCCAGCCTAACTCGTTTAAGGGGTCTGCATGATACTGCTATTGTATTTTGTTATCAATAGTAGTGGTATACAGACTGTGACTTGTACTCGCTCGTGCTATTGGCTAATGCATTCAATGTGGGACCCAAAAGAATTTCATTAAACAATAAATTAATTGCATTCCCCCATGAATTTGCTAGTACATGTGCATTCGCTTCAAGGCGATTATTGCCAGATTCCTTCATTGTTACAATCGAAAATGGCATTTTAAATTATAGTTTATTTTGGATTATCGTATTATAATTTAACACCTAACTTCTTATTTTAAGTGCAGGATTCTGCTTGGAAGAACCATGTAGAAAATTGAAAACAACCAAGCCAGAATGAAGATCCTAGTGGAAATAGAAAATGGGGAGCACGTTTCGTTTGCCACTTCTTACGTTCTTTTTTTTTTAATCCTACGATTATTAGAACATGAACTTCTCGGTAGGGATGGCAAAAAAATCCGTATCCACGGTAACCCGCGGATAAAATCCGTCATGGGTATGAAACAGATAGCTAAATGGGTACCCGTGGGTAAAATAAATGGGTTTTTTTAATATTCGTTAATTAATGGGGCGGGTACGGATAGTAAGATATCCATGTCTGTGGGTACCCGTGCCCGTATTGAGTGTGATTTATTGCCAATGCATAAATCATTGTTGTTGGCTTTTGCGCATGTTTTTATTGAACAATTCAACTCATCCTATAAAAGTTCTTTCTTCACTCCTCACTGGTTTATATCAATACGTTGCCAAATCCATGCAACGCGTTGCCAAACTACACGCCTGGTCTAATTTGTTTTTTTTATTGGATGTATTTTTAAACAATTTCAATAGACGGTTAAAAAATAAATTGAATAAAATATCATGGATACCCGTGGATACCCACGAATACCCGCAACTTATTTAAAACCCGTTTAATGGGTACCCATGCGGGTATGGGGCGAGCACGGGGCAAAAAATTACCTGATGGGGCGGGTGATGGGGGGATACTACCCGTGCCAGCCCCGCCCCATTGTCATCCCTACTTCTTGGTTGAACTATTTTTATGTTCAGCGCATTCAAGACAAAATGATTTATAAGATACTTAATCGTATTTTTGTATTGAAATCATTTGTAATTAGTTTGAATTTTATTTTCAAATGGCAAAATCTAACGTCTCATTTGGTTATCATTTTTAGTTTTGTGTTTCTATCCAAAAATTTGCACACGACGCATTTATTTTTGAAAAACAAATAACTTAGAAATTGAAGCTAAAATATGAAATGGAAAAACAAATTTATTTTGATTTTCATGTTCTAAGAAATAACACAAAAATTTGAAACAATCTATCCTCATGTCATCCCTCCATCCCCTCCACTCTTTCTAGTTTCCATCGTAACGGTTTAAAATATAAAATTTATCTTTTGATATCCTCATATTTTACCATGAATGTCGAAGACACAAAGCGCAAAATACAAAATGAAACTAACGTGCCCAAAATTTTTATTGGTTTGAATTTTTAGTTATATTATTAATTAACAAAAAAAAAACAAATTGGTAATAAAAAATTGTTTTTTATATTTTAATTTTAAATAATATGAAGATTTTTAGTATTTTGTAGATTGACATTTTGAATTTATAAAAAAAGGTTTAACTACTATATTATATTCCTAAATGATATTAAATTTTGTAATATATCTTTACTAATAATCGGAATAGGTTTAGTGTCACATTTTTTTGGTGTACAAATGAACTGACGAAAATGCCATTTACTTAATTATTCTTCCATAATTAAAAGGAAGGGGCAATGAATGTCATTTAACTACCTTAACATTTCCTATAATTGTTACATTTATATTCAAAACTCATATTCAGCATAAATTTATTCATTTTGGCATTCAATGTTCATTGGAATAGCAAGCAATAAAAAGGAAGATATTACATCATCATTAGTTACTTAACCAATAAAAATTGTTATTATTTTGCAGAAAATGCAAAAGTATTCAAATTGTTTATTGAGATATTGCAAATTTTTCTTAACATTTTTCATTGAATGTTTCACTGCTTATTCTATTAGCCATAAAAATAAAATCTTGACGACTGATACTATTCATTTTTATCAGTTAATATATGAAGGAAATAAATTAGGATTAATTGACAGGAATAATCCGAAGTTTCACGTGTCTTCCGATATTAATCCGAAGTTTGGATTATTTTTAAATAATCCCAAGTTTAGGGGGTCCCTTCCCATATTGATCCCGATGACTTATTAACTTGTTGTAGCCGGTTATCAAACTTAAATTCGTCTTTCCCAAACGATTTTTCTGTAGTGGGAAATTAGTTTGGGGAAGACGATTTTAAGTTTGATAACCGGCTACAACAAGTTAATAAGTCATCGGGATCAATATGGGAAGGGACCCCCCCAAACTTGGGATTAATTAAAAATAATCCAAACTTCGGATTAATATGGGAAGACACGTCGAACTTCGGATTATTCCTGTCAATTTATCCAATAAATTATTACACTTTAAGATTAACTCACTAGTTCAATCAAACTCTTTCATCTTTCATCTCTTTTATGGTTGGTCTATGACATTTTATATTAACATTACCAATATTATTCACTGTCACCTATTACCCTCTAACAAAAATTATTTAAAAAAAATATGCATTTATAAATAAGTGTTGTAAAGTTTATAAATAGGCAATTAATAAATTTGAATAACGACAATTTGAATAGGCATTCAAATTTAAATAATGACATTTATTATTGTCCTCTCCATATTCAAAGACAATTTGAATAAGCATTCAAATTTGAATAATGAAATTCATTATTGCGCATTACGATATAGATTAGCAATTAATAAACAGTAGAACGTGCTACTGGGACATCAGCGTATAAAGTACGTGCATTTGAAAATTGGCAACCGCATAGTAGGTCAAACCAAAAAAAATCTTATCAATTTTTATTCAAATCTGACATCAGCGTACATGCATTTGAAAAGTCAGTCTCCCCTGCAAATGCGCTATTCTAGAAAGAACCATTCACCTCTTTAAATATGGAACACCATCCAATTAATTTCCACACTTCTTTCCTCATTTCCTCTACGCTTTGCTCTTCAAGGTAATTCTGTCCTCTTTGAATATGGAACACCATCCAATTAATTTCCACGCTTCTTTCCTTATTTCCTCTACGCTTTGCTCTTCAAGGTAATTCTCTCCTCTTTCATACCTATATTCCCAATGCTCACTGACTCATAAAATTGAATACACCGCACAACAAATTTACTTTTTTATTTATTGGGTTTAAAGTTTCGAAGCTTTGCCTCATTCAAAATGTGTTTTTTTCCCCCGGTAAATGCATAAATAAGGCTACACCACGTTTAAGTGTAACTAGCGTTCTTTACCCTCAACCTTTGTACTTTGTTTCTAAGGTTTTTCTTCGTGAGTTGTATGAAAAATAATGTTTTGTGTTCCTTTTAAATAGTAAAGTATAGAGGTTGAGGGCAAAGAACGTTGTTAAAACTTAAACGTGGTGTAGCCTTATTTATGCATTTACCGGGGAAAAAAATCACGTTTTGAATGAGGCGAAGCTTCGAAAATTTAAACCTAATAGATAAAAAAGTAAATTTGTTGTGCGGTGTATTCAATTTTATGAGGCAGTGAGTATTGGGAATATATGTATAAAAGAGGAGAGAATTACCTTGAAGAGCAAAAGCGTAGTGGAAATGAGGAAAGAAGAGTGGAAATTAATTGGATGGTGTGCCATATTTAAAGAGATGAATGGCTGTTTCTAGAATAGCGCATTTGCATGGGAGACTGACTTTTCAATTGCACGTACGCTGATGTCAAATTTGAATAAAGATCGATAAGATTTTTTTGTGTTTGACCTACTATGCGGATGCCAATTTTTAAATGCATGTACTTTATATGCTGATGTCCCAGTAGCACGTTCTACTATTTATTAATTGCTAATCTATATCGTAATGCGCAATAATAAATTTCGTTATTCAAATTTGAATTCCTATTCAAATTGTCGTTGAATATGGAAAGGACTATAATAAATGTCGTTATTCAAATTTGAATGCCTATTCAAATTGTTGTTATTCAAATTTATTAATTGCCTATTTATAAACGTTACAACACTTATTTATAAATGCATTTTTTTAAATAATTTTAACTAGATGGTAATAGGTGGCAGTGAATAATATTGGTAATGTAAATATAAAAGGTCATAGACCAACCATAGAAGAGATGAAAGATGAAAGAGTTTAAATGAATTAGTGAGTGAATCTTAAAGTGTAATAATTTATTTCCTTCATAAATTAACTGATAAAAATGAATAGTATCAATCGTCAAGGTTTTATTTTTATGGCTAATAGAATAAGCAATGAAACATTCAATGAAAAATGTTAAGAAAAATTTGCAATATATCAATAAACAATTTGAATACTTTTGCATTTTCTCCAAAATAATAACAATTTTTATTGGTTAGGTAATTAATGATGATGTAATATCTTCCTTTTTATTGCTTGCTATTCGAATGAACATTGAATGCCAAAATGAATAAATTTATGCTGAAAATGGGTTTTGAATATAAATTTAACAATTCTAGGAAATGTTAAGGTAGTTAAATGACATTCATTGCCCCTTCCTTTTAATTGTGGAAGAATAATAAAGTAAAAGGCATTTTCGTCAGTTCAGGTGTACATCAAAAAAGTGTGACACCAAACCTATTCCAATTATTAGCAAAGATATGCAATAAAGTGTGTATATGTCCTTACACTAATGCGAAAAATAAAGTGGTCGACTAATTCAATTGACCTCCTTAATGCAATTTATGTTCGTGCCATGTAACCAAAATGTATGCAAATGATCCTAGTATAACATGTAAGTTCTATATGTGTGCACAACCATTTACCCAAATGCAACGTACATATGATGATACATCCATTTTCATCCGTATAAAATCCTAATGCACACACATCCATATGTAATATGTAAGTGATTGAGCGATCTAGTGCCTAGTGTGTGTGTATATGTATCCACGAGCGACCACTAGCAAACACTTGCATCCATCAAACCTAGCATGTCTCAAACACATGTTTACACCCATTGGTTTTCTACCTAAAGTCTAAGAATTGATCGATATGATACATACGAATGATAGAAACAAGTACTAATAAAAGCTTGGAAAAATAAGTTAAGAGCTTACCCTTGAAAAGAAAAGGGTATGAAGCGCGAATCTTGTCCTCGGTTTCCCATGTTGCATCCTCGCTGCCTTCTCCCCATTGTACTTTCATCAACTTGACCTTTCTGTTACGTAGCTTCTTAATCTATGATCCAAGTATACGAGTAGGAACTCGTCTAATTTCCACTTCCCTTTCTACCTCTACCTCCTCAAGCATGCTCAGCTCAACTGCTTCTGCCATATCGTGCAGATGTTTCCACAAACGGGAAACGTGGAAAACATCATGAACACCAGCCGCCCTCTCTGGTAATCTCACCCTATAGGTCATTTGACCGATCCTTTCTACTATGGGAAATGGCCCTACAAACCTTGGCGCTAGTTTCCCTACATATCCAAAGCGAACCACATTCCTCAATGGTGATACTTTGGTGAAAACCATGTCTCCTACTTCAAACTCAATGTCAGTCCTTCTCTTATCAGCGTAGGACTTCTACCGGTCCTGAGCTGTCTTAATCCGTTTGCGGATAAGATCAATCTTCTCTGAAGTCTCTTTAATCATCTCAGGTCCAAGTAGAAGCCTATCCGTAGACTCCCACCAACAAGTCGAGAACCTACAAGGTCGTCCGTACATTGCCTCGAAGGGTTCCGTGATAATGCTAGTCTGATAACTGTTGTTGTAGGAGAACTCCGCTAATGGAAGGTGCTCCTCCCAAGTCCCTCTGAAGTCTAGGATACACAGCCTCAAAAGATCCTCAAGAACTCTATTCACCCTCTCAGTATGTCCATCGGTCTGAGGAAGATATGCGGTGCTCAAACATAACTTTGCACCTAATGCCTCTTGCAGGTTCTTCTAGAACTCACTAGTGAAGATGGGATCACGATTGCTCATTATGCTAGAAGGTACTCCACGTAGATGGACTATCTCACGAAGATAAACAAATGCCACCCATGTTGTAGTTCTCTTGCTCTTAACAGGAATAAATTAGCGCTCTTAGTAAGTCTGTCTACTATAACCCAGATGTTGGTATTGCCCTTCCTCGATCTAGGC
Organism: Allium sativum; assembly: GCA_030737875.1. Classification (NCBI taxonomy): domain Eukaryota; kingdom Viridiplantae; phylum Streptophyta; class Magnoliopsida; order Asparagales; family Amaryllidaceae; genus Allium; species Allium sativum. The sequence goes on from CM060912.1 coordinate 11,899,911, forward strand.
AAACCGTCGATGAAATCCATAGAGATGCTCTCCCACTTCCATTGTGGGACCTCCAAAGTGTGAAGTAAACCTCCAGGCTTTTTCTGTTCAGTTTTAACTTGTTGACATATTAAACATTGAGCTACGAATTCAGCTATATCTTCCTTTACCCCAGCCCAAAAGAAAACCCTTTTCATGTCTCTATACATCTTATCGCTGCCTGGATTGATAGTCATCCTGGAACGATGGGCTTCCTCAAGGACTGTCTTCAATAGACTCCCAACTCAGGGAACACAAAGTCTCCCATCCCGTCGTAGCCATGCTCTATCATCTACAAAATATCTGCTAAGGTGACTAGAAGTCTCCCTTTTACTGAGCCTATCCAAAATGTCTGCTATCAGTGGGTCCTCTTGCTGCGAAGATCCTATCTGATCCATAAGAGTAGGTCGTGCCTCTAAAGGTACCAACGAACCAGGTGTAAGATCCGCAGAAGGCCTAAAATCGAAGGTCGATATGTACTCTAAGCTCTTCCTCTCTACGAATAGAGGACTCTAGGTCATCCTATGCCTTCTCAATGCGTTCGCCACTACATTACCCTTGCCAGGGGTATAAGCAGTCTCAAAGTCATAGGACGCTAGGAACGCCATCCATCTCTGCTGTCTCAAATTGAGATCTTTCTGCAAGAATAGATACTTGAGAGATTTATGGTCCATGTATAACTCGAACCTCTCTCCAAGTAGATAATGTTGCCAAGACTTAAGTGCGAACACTATAGCAGCCAATTCCAAATCGTGAGTGGGGTAGTTCTTCTTATTAACCTTCAACTGTCTACTTCCATAGCATACTACCCTTCCCTCTTGCATCAAAACAGCACCGAGCCCTGTATCACATGCATCAGTATACACTGTGAACACCTTGCTCCCATCAAGTAATGTCAAAACTTGGGTTGTTGCCAGAGCCCTCTTTAATCGCGGAAAAGCATCTTCACAATCAATACTCCAAGCAAAGGTCAGATTCTTCTTTGTTGGTCTGGTGAGTGGGGCCGATACCCTTGTGAAGTCCTTAATAAACTTCATATAGTAGCCCGCTGAACCAAGAAAACTTCTCACCTTCGTTGCATTCTTTCGAACTTTCCAATCTAGAACAGCAACTACTTTTGTGGGATCCACTGCTATCCCTTCGTTAGAGACCACATGCCCTAAAAATCCCACCTCCTTTTTCCAAAAGTGGCACTTGAAGAATTTCGCCTTAAGCTGATGTGCTCTGAGAGTCCTCAAGACCTACCATAAATGTAGTGCATGCTCTTATTCATTTTTCAAGAAAATCATAATGTCATCCACAAAGACCACAATGAATTTATTCAGAATCTCCTTGAATGCCCTGCTCATTAAATCCACAAAATATGTGGGTGCATTCGTCAAACCAAAAGGCATTACTAACAACTCAAAGAAGCCATCCGGAGTTCTAAAATCGGTCTTATCTATAATTTCTTCAGCCACCCTCAACCGATGAAATCACGTAGCTGAATCTAACTGCGAGAAAATAGATGCGCCAACAAGTTGGTCAACAGATCATCAATCCTCAGGAGTGGGAGCCTATTATTCTTGGTGAGCTTATTTAACTCCCTGTAATCCACACATAGGCGAAGTGAAATATCGGCCTTGGATGCAAAGACAACTGGAGCAACCCATTCTGATATTCTTTTCCTAATAAACCCCTTCTCAAGTAGCTCACCTACTTGCTTGCTAAGCTCCCTCCTTTCCCTAGGAGCCGTGTGGCGCACAGACAATGCGACTGGCTTCGCATTATCCACCAAATATATCCAGAAACCGATCTCGCGCCTCGGTGGTAAGCCCCAAAACTCATCAAAAACATCTGGATACTCATAGACTACAGGTACAGATCGCAAATCATCGACAGAAGCATCAAGCGACTCTACGAAACTAAGCATGACAGACCCCCTTAGGTCACCGGAAACCTCGAGAGTCCTCCCATGGCAAGTCAAAGGTCTAACGACCCTCCTTCCACGGTCTAGAATGGCACCATACATGGTTAGACAATCCATCCCTAGAATCAAACTGTATCCTGTAAAACTATGCACATATGCGTCACACTCTAACTCGACACCCAACACATATATCCTCAAACCCCGACATAACATAGATAGATGAGCCATGCTCCCAATGGGGTTTGAGACAATAAGGGGATCAGAAACAGTACTAGTACTAAGGTGCAGAGACTTAACCATATAATCAGATATAAAAGAATGAGAAGCGCCAGAGTCAAAAAGAGTCCTAACTGGACGATCGGAAAGAGAAATCAATCCTTCAACTGAAACTTTCCTACCTCTGTCTGGTCTGCCAGCCTCGAGAGCATGCACCTACCCTCTAGAAGGTCCTGCCCTTCCCCCTGTCCTTGCTTCTTCAGGCATTCCCTACTATAGTGTCCAGTTTCACCGAAGTTGAAATAAGAATTCTTCTTTTTTCTGCAATCCTTGATCACATGACCCAAGCCTCCACAACCATGACATTTCTTCTTAGTTTTGTCGTTCTTTCCATCTTTCTTTTGCTGTTATTTCTTGGGCCACACTTTCTTGTTTTGCATCTCCTCAGTCTTAGCCTCCTTTTTCTCATCTTTACCATCTTCATGCATCAACACCATATCAACCAGTCTCTCAAAAGTTGCTCCCATAGGTATGTGAGATAATGCCAATGCTTGAAGAGGTTGATTCAATCCTCTTGCAAACCTTAAAACTTCCTTGTGCGGGGCATTCACCAACTCCAAACCAAACCATGCCAACTGATTAAACTTATTGACATACTCTTTAACAGAAAAGCTCTCATGCTTAAGTGCCAGAAATCTTTCCATCAGCATACTCTCTTTTTCTTGAAAAGGAAACTTCATCTCGAATCTCTGTCGAAAATTATCCTAAGTATCTACTGGACGCCCGCTTGCATCACTTCCCACCAGAATGAAGCCTCATCCTTTAGCTGCCATGTGGCCAACTAAATCTTCCTACGGTCGTCAACCTCAAAAATCCCAAACAAATCCTCCGTCTCTTTAAGCTAATTCCGTGCTTGCACAAAGCTTTCTATTTCACGAAATGGTTTTCCTACCTTGCATATCTTGGAGAAATTATCCACTCGCGGAAGAGGAGGAACATCGGTTGTAGCTGGGGGAGGGGCGTCTGCTTTGCCTCCGGCAGGCGTCGTAGCCTCAAGATATCTACGAACCAAGTTGGAATCTGAACGTCCTCGGGAAAATTTGATTCCACGGACATGTTGAAAGGAAAAGGAAAAAGGATTCAAACAGAGAATCAAAAGATATTTTATATGGCTTTGGGGAATAAGTTTTTCAAAAACATACTTTTATTTGAAAATACTTTGCTTTTGAAAATAGTTTTCAAAGCTTTTATCCAATCTTGCAACCTTCAGCTCTGATACCAAATGTGACACCCCACCTCCGTTAATTTCATTCTTTATCAGAATGCACTAAATTCCGTGAAGCATTATAGATAAACAGACACATAATTTCATAATACAGATATAAAATAGCAACGGAAATTGAAAACTTTATTTTCCAACAGAAAATATCGTGGTCCAAAAATCCAGTTACAACATCAATTTGAAATAGAAAACCAGTTACATCAAATTAATGTATCTGCCTTGTACTAAAACCATCAGAATACAGAAATATAAAATCATGATCCCCAAAAATAGCCATAACAAAGTGGATAAGTAGTTAAAGCGATACATCTAAGTAGATCCAATTCCAAGTAGAAACGGGAGATAGAGTCCTAATCAAGCCTGAGAGTTCCCACCTTGAGAACCTAGGGGTGGGGGAGGGGGGAGAGAGAGGAAAGGAAACAGAACGGGTTAGACATAAAGTCTTGCAAGTCCAATGATTTTAGCATATAAAGAAATAAAAGTATCAAGATAGTAGATAAACTGGATGAGAGGCAACTATAGTATATAATAGGTATAAACAGGATGAACATGATAAACTATGCTTCTCAAATACTTTGTCTGCACTAATACTAATATACTGAATTAAGCATTTTTCAATTACATAACAGAAGGATCCCAACTGAACATAAATGGTAGACTTAGGTGTACTTCCAGCAAAATGATTTACCCCACACAAAAAGAACAGGTACCTAAATAGAAATAACGGGTGTCACCCTAACCAGAAATAACAGGTACCTAAACAGAACTAGATATACCCTAATCACGACCCCCAAGCGATCGACTCCCTACCACGTAAATACCCTGTGTTGGCCCCAAAGTAGGGTGTATTACTTCCTAAAGTAGCAACCACAAGGAGGACACAGATCTATTTACAAGTGTTATGGCGACTTATATTCCCAGACAGACCGGACCCATGCACGCACATGACCCCGTTGGAACGCGCCATCAGAACACCCCTTCCCAAATGAACCACTTATAATTAGCTTAGTAAGCGTACCCTGACCACTACCTAGTGCGAGGTCCCCTTTTAATACCAGAATGAGTTACTGACTAATATGGTCCCACACAACAGATGACACAAGTCAAACCCCTAAACTTGTATCCCCAATCAACTAGGATTTCCACGAGTTAACAATGTCCATACAACCCTAACAGATTAACAAATTTACTTAACCCCCAGTAGAATAAACAGATTACATAGGTGACATACAGATTTATTAACATGTTCCACTAAGCCTACAGGTTTACATGTTCATACACCCCAAATTTCAGTCATAATTCATAGTATCGGTTATGCCCCCAAATCCCAGTCATATTCATAGTAAATTATACCCCTAAATTATCATTCCCAATTAATCCCACACGCATATTTTAGTGGTATTGGCCTAGGCTCGAAGGTAGCTTAGGCTATAAAAATAAAAAGGGAATGAGAGAGAAAGAAGAACAGAAATAGGCATATATAGCAGAAATAAGCATATAGTCATAACTGACTAAAAGATTAGGTGTATGGAAAAATTCATGTCATTTTAGCAAATCTGTTTTAGATATAAATCAATTTCTTAACAGGCATAGGTTTAGATCCATTTTATTAACATGTCAAGATCACTGTTACGTTTTTATATCTAAAAGCAACATGAACTCACAGAGATTGGTTCTAAAGAACAGAGAATAGTATGCTGATATTGCAGAAGAGATTCTTGCATACATATAGGTTGTCGCTGTAGAAGATAGTTTAACTCAATCCAAGCTGAGGCAGCATCTCCTTGTTTCCATTGTTTTAGGTGTATAAAACAATATAAATGCCAACCCTTATATAGACTTTTTCCAATGAATCTCACTTAGAAACAAGTCCAGGTTTAGGAAATGAACCTGGATGGATCTGGGGTGGGTCGACCCAGGGGTCGACCCTAGGGTCAACACACCCTTGAATGGGTTGACCCCCATAGGGAATGGGTCAGCCCCAATGGGTCCAAATCCCGTGTCGTCTTCCCACTTTGATTTTGAACTGTTTTTGAAATTCTGGTTTGATTTGTTATGTATATTTCTCTTATATGTATACAAACTTCTAACCTAAATATCTTCTTCATACGATGTTTGTTTTACGCAAACTCGGAGTTTATCTGAACCAGAATTCTGAGACGAACGCAATGGTATAGTCTGGTTCACTTAATTCCCATAATTAAATTAAGTATTCTTTAGTTAATGTTTTTTAAATTACGGGGTGTTACTATATCGAGAAGGACAATGTTGACATTCATGACAAAAATTGGCTATCCACCAAAACATAGGGTCTTCGGCCGCCTTGAACATAGGTTACTTCATTTCTTTTAAAATGTTTTTAATCTCGTTGAAGTAGGTCCCTTCGGCACTAAATAAAAAAATACAATATTGTCGCTATATATTAAAATGTCTTCGATTTATTGAATTGCAGTGTTGAGGGCCTCATCACTCTAGTTAAAAGTATTTTGGAAAATACGATTCAGTTACTATGAGACTAAAAATATAGGGATGCCTCTAAAAGCAATCTAAGTGATAAGGTGTGACATCATTAAAAACAATGGCGAAGACATGGAATGTTTTTGACTTATGCTTTAAAAAGATTTTAAGAATTACAAAGTGTCGTTCCTACCTATTCGATGTTGTTAGCTACGACCTAACTAGACCAATTACATATTTCAAAAAATACTTATCCTATGTTTCCTTTCACTACAACGTTGTCACTCATAGAATCAACTTCAGAGCATCAAGGAGTTATGGCATTATCATAACTTAAGTGAAAGTTGTTTAATTTCATCATAAAATAATAAAGGTTTCACTACATCTTCATTCTTATCCAAATTATATTGGATAAACAACAGTTTACAAAGCCTTTTCAGAAACTATTGTCATTCTGTATTTCCAAGTTCCAAAACTAAATTGAAGTAACTAATTAGTACCTTTAATAAATCAGACTTCTTATGCGTAGTTCTCAATAAATAATTAAAAAATAGGTAAATTACCAAAAAAATTCTACAAGAATATCATTCTCTTTATTTTATAAAATTTTAGAGCCAAAAACTATTTGTAATTATTTTAAACGTCTAAATCAAAACTCAATCCATTTCCTCTCTAGGGAAATCCCAAAAATATTCTAATAAATTTGGAAAATTAAAATTTTAAAACCTGTCTCCCAAATTTTGTTTTACGACAAACATAGGAAATTCAACTCATTTAAAGGATGAAAACTTTGATTTTAAGCCAAAACTCAATTATACAGTTATTATAAAATCCATAATGATTTATTATTCTTTCCAAACAATATTAACTCAACCAATCGTAACATAACTTGTTGAAGTTAACTTGAGGATTACCCATAACCGAGTTTGAGACCAACTGTAACACCCCAGAATTTGACGTTAATTAAATTAGTTAATTAGATTGGTTTCAAAAATGTAATTTGTGCAAACCATGAAATTTGACCGTGAAACTTACATTGTTGTGTTCATGATAGAATTCTTGTCGACTTTCTTGTTTGGAACTTAGCGCACGAAGTCCATATAAACAATTTATAAAGGAAAATCAAATTTGGACGGATAATAAATACTATTGATATAATAGCTCCACCATCAAAACACCAGACCCCGCTGGTGCCAGGTCGACCAAGACGTCAACCAGGCAATCGACCTGGAGACCGACCTCTTGGTCGATCTTCTCTAGTGGTGGCTTGGTTTCGATGGAGAGTTTAGTTATATATACAAACAGATACTCTAGGAATTTAATTTAACGGTTCAGTGTCATTCCAATGCATATGAATAAAGTTCTAGATCTCCTATCTTTTCCATATTTTTTTTGAGACAACAACGAAGCTCTTTCAATTTTATTTCTCCAGTCTCTTCTAAAAATTCTTAAAAAACATAGTTCAATTCAAATAACAAGAATTGGAGGAAATGAATTTAGATTTATAAGAATGATGAGTATTTTACGTAAGGTAAAATTTTACGTGTCTAATCTTAATTTCTCCCTATTCCAATTCTCTATTTAGATCTACAAATATTAGAATGTATATTTCCCCTTTTTATACATGTTATATGAACCTAAAAGGACAAGGAAATGCAAAACAAAAATCTATAGTTCGGATCTAAGATTTGGGAAAGCTTTGCAAGGTAAGTGGGAAATTAATATATTGTTTATAATATTAATTCTCTTTCGTTCGTGTATTTTGAATTTATATAACAAAATATGATAATTGGAAATGTAAGCTTTTTAATAAAAGATCTAAATCTTACTTGTATGCTATTTTGTATCCCTTATACATTTTGATTAGGGTTTACACCTATATTCGGGAAATTGCTCCCTAAAAGATGTTAAAACTATTATTTGCAGTTGTGTTCCAGATCTTTGAAAATAAATGTAAAAGTAGATTTGTGTAAATTTCCATTTTAGTATAAATCTATCTATATTTTGATTGTGTAAGGATACTTGTTTAATTTTTATTTATTAGTCTGTTTATACTTTTATGCAAAAAGACCATGTTCGAAATTATAAGGAATATGCATAAAAATATATTAGAAGGGATATGTAAATTTACGCGTTTTGGGCGTAATTTATACTATCTATTCCTAATAAATGAATAACCATTCTTTATAATTTTTAAATATGTGTATATTCTTTTCTTTAAAATAATCAGTCAAATTTATAGAGATTATAGCAAAAGATCTTTTAATGAAATTTGAATTTCAGTCAGGACATAGGTAGATTACTCTAGTTATTAGCATGCATTTGAACGTAAATTACTAAGATCTAGGAAGAAATTAGTTTATACATGATTATTGCTCTAAAATATATTATTACTTTATCCATCCAAATCATACGCAACCAGCGCTAATAATAATTATTATTTGGTAGACATTTAGACTAAGATTGAAATTGAAATGTTCTCAATTAACTATGGGTATACATCGGTGTTGCTTGTAATAAATAGAGAATTAACAATTATAACCTTGGTGTGTATGAGCAATAAGTGTGAAAGTAAATTATAGAATTCAAAAAGGTTATAACTGGGACAAACAAGAATTAATTGTTGTAACTAAAATTTATGGACAATTAATATTCCAATAACTTAGGAGGTAAATTACAGATTAGTTACAGCTAATAGGAACTGATGGAAAATAATGGGACTTGTATTCAAAAAATTTACTACAATGCCTTTTGCCTTAAAATAAAGACTTTTATGGTTATAAGTGATGTGCGACTGTTATCCTAATTAATCTAAATAAGGGTTTTGGGTAAATTATAATAATTATGCGAAGTCTAATAATTCATCTTAGCATTGTAAGTCTTACTTTAGGAGTATTAATCTTTCCTTATAATAAGTTTAAATCTAGAAATAATATCCAAATTGAATATACGAATTGGATTTAAAAGGTTGATGATGCGAGGTTAGTTAGATTATTCGATAGAACTTTACACTTTCCAAGAGTCGGATATACGTGCAATTGATGTGGAATATCATTAATTATAGAATTTGTTAGTTCATGCATTTTTGATGCATAACAAGAAAAGAGAGAAGATTAAGAAGAAGTGTTATGTAAGCTTACTAGTGTATGATTATTTATTTATTTGTTTGTGTCTTAGATGTGTTATATATTGTTAAAATCTATCATCAAATATCACAACACACTAACTAGGGCTGGCAATTAGAACCGAGAACCGGAAGCCCGAAGCGAACCGAATCGACCCGAAAAGACCCGAACCCGAACCGAACCCGATGGGTCTCGGGTCGGGTCTAGGTGATGAAAAATTCCATCAAGACCCGATCAAACCCGACCCACATAGACCCGAACCCGAAAGACCCGACCAAAAAACATTGAAATATATGTATTTTTAGTGTTATTATTCAATCGGACCCGAACCGACCCGACCCGACCCGAGCTTTAACCCGACCCGAACCTAAGCTCGGGTCGGTTCGGGTCCAGATTTTTAAAATGTATAGTTTAGACCCGACAAAACCTGACCCGCCTAGAACCGAGACCCGCCGGGTCAGGTCCGGGTCCATCGGGTTGGGTCTAATTGCCACCCCTAACACTAACACAACAGAATATATACACATATTGGCATAAGTACCAAAACTATGTAGAAAAACACAGACTAGCCTAGTGACCTATTTTCTACCAATCGACTGGTAGGTGCATTTATGCAAAGTTTTGTGCACTTATGCATATATATATATATATATATGATTTCCATCAGTTGATTGATCAGTTTCTGCTAATCGACTGATTTTTACCAACTGTCATTTTCTACAAAGAGAGACTTCTTTTCATGAAAAAGTTCAATAAAAATTCAAGAGAAATGGGTGCTTCTTTTGATTGAATCTCTTCACAAATAATTGCTATTCTTCGTATAATATTTAAACATTTCAATATCACTTTCCAAGTCACTTATTGTCATTCTAATTTCTGATTCTATTCTGTTTTTACATTTTGCATTCAAAAGCTCTCAAAACCTTTTTCATCGCTCTGAATCATTGATTCTACATTCATACTACTTGATTCAAAAATGATCCACTTCCTTAAAATCTTCACTTTCACTTCATATATTTGAGGATAAGATTATATGATGGGTGAACTCAAATCGTGACTGATCCCTGTTACTTAGAACACATATATAGTCAAAGCTACTTTGGCATTTGTGAAGTCTTGTTCCGCTACTTAAGTAAGAAATCTCGTTTGGTTGCTCAGCTGTGCGTTAACCTGTTCCTCCGGGTAAAGTAAGGGTATTGCTTAGTGAAAATCTAGAAGGTATCTGGGACTAGACGTAGGACGATGCTCTGAACCAGTATAAAAATTCCTGATGTCGTTTATTTTTATTTACTGCATTTACATTGCTTATCTGTGATATCTTAATATTTATCTCATTAAATATTTATTTTCATAATTACATCAAATATAGTATATCACATTATCTAAGCTTTCGCACACACTTTTGATTCCATATTACCCGATCCTACTCTAGCACTTCTCAATTGGTATCAGAGAGGGATATCTTATGATCATAAAACTGTTATTTGATATCTCGATAATATGGAAAATAACACGAACACTAACATCAACACAAACACAAGCTTCATAAAAGGTCAATCTACTGCACGACCTCCACTTTTTAATGGCACGAATTACTGGGCAACACGTATGAGAATTTATATGCAAGCAAACGGTTTTAATTCTTGGTATATTACCTAAAAATAATATACACCTCCTACTACTAATTTTTCCATATGGTCAAACAATGAAAAAGCAAAAGCTACCGCTAATGCTAAAAGTATGAATATGTTGCATTGTGCCTTAGATAGAAATGAGTTTAACCGAATTTGTATGTACAATACCGCATACGAAATTTGGCGAACACTCAAAGTAACACACAAAGGAACTAGCAATGTTAAATAGAGCAAGATATCCATGCCTAAAAATCAATTTTAGAATTTTAAAATGAATGAAAATAAATCTGTCAATGATATGTATTCTAGATTTCAAAATTTTATCATTCGTTATTGGGCTTAGAAGAAGACTACTATGATTTTGATATACTATCAAAAATTCTGAACTCTTTAATCGAAGACTGGGAATGGAAGGTCTTGGCTATTGAAGAAGCTAATGATCTTTCAGCCATGAAACCTGAAGAGTTAATAAGAAATCTAATGTTGTATGAAGTTAATTGCAAGCAAAAAGAGTTCATGCACAAGACAAAAAGAACTTAGCTTTCCAGGTTGAAAAAGATGAATCAGACTCATATGAGGAAGATCTAGCTTTCATTGCCAAAAATTTAAGAAAATTTTTGAAATACAAGAAAGGATTCAAGAACAATGGAAAGAAAAATTTCAAAATAACAAAAAAGCCTCCTCATCAGCAATCGAATTCTAAGGTTGTCACAAGAAAGGACATTATCAAAAAGATTATCTAGAACAAAAGAAGGAGAAAACAACATAATCAAGAAGGAGAAATCCAAAAGGTAAGATTTTTCTGTAACTTGGGATGACTCAGATTCTTCATCTTTTGGAAGTGATAGCGAAAGCGATAATGAAAAAGATAACGTGTGCTTTATGGCAAAAGAAAATGAGGTTAGTGATTTTACTTTGGAAGATATGGTAGAAATAAATGCAGAATTATTAGAATCTAGAATTAATTTCAAAAGAAAATATAAACAAGCTAATAAGGATAAGAAAAAGGCAGAATTTGAAGGAGATATGCTAAATGATGAAAAAGATCTTTTAGAAGATGAAACTAGAAAACTTCTAAAATCTCTATCTAGTGCAAATTCTCAACTTTTCTTATTGAGTCAAGATATTGAAACTCAGAAAGATAAGAATGATCTGCTTGCTTATGAGAACCATGAGTTATATATTAGGACTAAAATAATGGAATTAGATAATTCTAGCCTAAAAATTAATTGGAAAATATTACTAAAAATGTCACTGATTTAAATAAAGGATGGGAAAATTTATTTAAAATTATAGAAAATTCTCAACCTGCTTCAAGCAAAAAAGGAATAGGATATGTACAGAAAATTGATACTTCAAAGAAATCAAATAAAAAGAAGTATTAAACTAGAAAGCCAGTAACACCTATGATAAAGTAAAAGGTTTCTAAAATTGTTAATATATGGTTTTCTAAAATGAATAATTATTTGATTAGGAATAAGTATATTAAAACATTCTCAGAAACTGTCAATTATAATAAGAATTATATTTATAAAAGGGACACTGAATCCTCTTGGGTTTTGTTTCGTGAGACCTAACTCTTAGGACCCTAACGGAGGTAGTGGGTACCAACATCATTACATATTTTTTGCAGGTCCCATTCAAGAAGAAAGAAAAATGGATCTCGACAGTGGTTTCTCAAAACATACGACAAGAGACAATGAGATGCTAACAAATATTATCTACTCAAAAGGAGGAACTATCACATTTGGAGAAAACTCCAAAGGCTATATCATTGGCAAAAGCGATGTGAGCAATTACGGTACATCTAATTTACCTCTTATTACTGATGTTTTGCTAGTTTAAAATTTAAAACAAAATTTGTTAAGTGTTAGTCAGTTATGTGATAAAGGTTTCAAAATATAATTTTCTAAAAATGAATGTAGTATTTCAGATAAAAATCAAAAATAATAATCCAAATTTGTGCTTATTAGCCAAAGAAAATGATCCTTAGTTGTGGCACAAAAGATTTGTCATATAAAATTTGAAACTATAAATAAGATCTCGAAAAATGAAATCATAAAAGGTTTACCCAAAATGAAATTTAAAACAAAAAAAATTATGTAATGCATGTTAACTAGGAAAATTAACAAAATCTTCATTTAAATCTAGAAAGGTCATTTCAAATTACAACCATTAGAGTTACTGCATATGGATTTATTTGGGCCAACTCAAATTCCGTCAATAAATCACAGTGGATACTTGTTTATAATAGTTGATGATTTGTCTAGGTATACTTGGACAATGTTTTTGATAAATAAAAGTGATACTTTTGATTATTTTAAAATGTTTGTTAAACAAATTCAAAATTTAAAAGATTTGAAAATAAAAAATATAAGAAGTGATCATGGAGGAAAATTCGAAAATGAAAAATTCGATAAATACTGTAAAATAAAGGAATTTTTCACAATTTCTCATTTCCTAGAACTCCACAATAAAATGGAGTTGTAGAACAGAAAAATCGAACATTACAAGAGTGTGTTAGAATGTTGTTGAACGAAAAAATATTATCTAAACATTTTGGGCACAAGCAGTTGCGACAGCCTATTATGCATTGAATCATGTTTCTATTCAACCTCTTACGAAGAATACTCCATATGTACTTTTTAACAGTAGAAAACCAAATATTTTAAAGTTTTTGGTTCAAAATATTTTATTTTAAATACTAAAGATCAGCTTGGAAAATTCGATTCGAAATCCGACACAGGTATGTTTCTAGGATATTCAGATCGAAGCAAAGCTTATCGTATTTTTAATAAAAGAATAAATAAAATAGAAGAATCACTTCATGTTTCTTTTGACGAATATTTTATTCAAAATTCTTATAATAATACGGTTTTGAAAAATTAAAATTCACAAAGATGATGATAATATTAATTATATTTTTAGAAAAGTTGAAAAAGTTATTCATAATAATATAAATGAAAATATCACTGAAAATCAAGATATTACCAAAAATGATAATCAAAGTGAAAACACTTCCACATAAAAGTATAATTCTAGGGAAGATGAAAACATTATTCACAATTATAGAGATGTTGAAAACATTGTTCATAATAATAATGAAGTGAAATCTTCACCAAGGATATTACGAAATCATCTAGCTCAAAATATTGTTGGAGAAATAAATTCAATCGTAAGAACTGGAAATCAATTAAATTTAGTAAGGTATGCAGCTTTTTCTTCTTCAAATATAGAACCCAAAAATCCAAAAGAAGCATCTTCTAATGAAAATTGGATTATTTCTATGCAAGAAGAACTAAATCAGTTTGAGCACAATGAAGTTGGGAACTAATTATAGGTACAAGATGGGTTTATAAAAATAAAGCTAATGAGTTTGGTAATATAATAATAAATAAAGCTAGACTTGCTGCTTAAGGATATAACCAGGAAGAAGGAATAGATTATAAAGAAACGTTTGCTCCTAACGCTAGATTAGAAGCAATTCGTATCTTATTAGCCTATGCATGTTATCACAACTTTAAATTATATCAAATGAATGTAAAAAGTGCATTTTTAAACAGACATATAAAAGATTTTTTTTATATTGAACAACCACATTTGTTTAAGCGTGAAAAATATCGTAGTCACGTATACAAATTGAAAATAGCTTTATATGGTTTAAAACAAGCACCTCATGCTTGTTATGAACGTCTTAAAAATTATTTAATAAGTTCAGGTTTTCAAATTGGAAAAGTTGATCAAACACTATTTATAAAACGAAATAATAAGTGTTAGACCAAAAAGTGGTTCTAACACCTAATAAACTAGAACTTGTAGAGAATTGTAACAATCAACGAAATAAAAAGCTGTAGATACACACGATTTATAGTGGTTCGGCTTTAATGAGCCTATATCCACTTTATACAATTCTAATTATCCGTCCGATGACAAGTACAATGAAGATATCCACTCAATCTCATTCTTACAATGGTATATCTCTCAATGTTTATCACATTAAACTCAGCAAATAGGAATTAAATTTGAATATAATGGAGGAGATATGATAATAGTGGAAACAATCTCTCAAAATGCCAAAGATCCCAAAAATAACAAGTCTTGGGCTATTTATAGACAAATTTTGCAGACGGGTCACTGGATGATGCAACACTTGCTCCAGAAATCTCGGAGCGGTTCATGAGTGAGTGGGGTGGCAGTTACCGAGGCGGTTCGTGACATGTGGCAGAAGATCCATGCTTTTCGGGTAGCAGAGATTGTGGGAATGATTATGACATCGTGCTTCTCTTCGCATTGCAGGGGTTCGGGTCGCGATATACTGTCCCGATCCGATGAACATACATTATCATGAGCAGGTGCCTACGAGCCAGTGACCACGAGCCACGGATCACGATCCAGGGACCACGAGCCGAGCATTTTAACTTGGTGAGTGTAAACTAGAGAGTTTGACATAATGGTTGCGAGTTACGCATCTTGAGCTAAGGTTTCTATTCTAAACTCATGAGCATATGAGTTGTTTTTCTGTCTGAACGCGAGTACCTAATCTTTGTGTGGCTTAGTCACAAGACGAGTCAACATTCTTCCCCCTCGAAGTATGTTTCATCGATGATGGAACGTGGTTCAAAATAGTCAACTTGTCCATTCCTGATTGGTGAATTCCAACAGTTATGTCTGTCTGAATGATTGCGTCACTTCACGAAATCATATCTTCTGATTTCTAGGATACGTATAAATATGGAATTAAGTTTTCAACTATTTCTGCCATGCTCGTCGGTTTCAAGACTACAAGTCAGATTGCAAACGCTTCCCCAGGTAAATTGTGACACCCCACATCCATTATTGTCACTCATTAAGAGAATGCATTAAGTTTCGTGAAGTGTTATAGGTAAATAGAAACAAAAATATTACAAGACAGATATAAAATGACAGCGGAATTTAAAATTTTATTAAGCAGAAAACATCGTGGTTCAAAACATAGTTACATCATAAGTCTGAAATACGTAAAACCTAGTACATCAACTTAAAACTTTTGTCTTGTACTTAAATCATCAGAGTACAATAAACATGAAAAGAGCATAATCCCCAAAAACATTGCCATAGTAGAAAAGGTACGAAATCAAGCAGCTCCAAGCAGAATGAAACCAGAATCCTGATCAAGCTTGAGTATTCCCACCCTGAGAACCTAGGGGGGGGGGGACGGAAGAGAAAGAAGAGGAAACAAAATGGGTCAGACATAAAGTCTGGCGAGTTCAGTGACTTTTAACATATAAATAAATAAAAGGACAGGCATATAAGCCGGATAAGAGAATAACAACATATAAGGCAGGTATGAAAAGGTAAACAGGATTGACTATACAGAACATATATGTACAACACTTTTTTAGTACTTTTCTCTTTATCTGCAACAATACTTGTATCATATGAACGAGATGATCCCCAAAAAGCATAAGATGGTAGGCTTAGGTGTACTTCTAGTGAGAGGTTTTACCCCATACAATAACAGGCAACCCAACTGAACATACCGGCATTACCCTTAAGGATAATAACGGGCTCTTAAACATACCAGAGTCTAGTTGTACCCTAATTACTACCCCAATCGATCGGCTCCCTACTCCGTAGACGCCCTGTTCTGGCCCCACATTAGGACGTATCACTTCCTAAAGTGGCAACCCTTTATTTTCAGGATGTGCACAACCATATCTACTGATGTCACGGCGTCTTAGCCTCCTCTAGTCCGGACACATGCATGCACATAACCCCATCGGAATGCGCCGCCCACACCGTCCCCTCTTTTGATATCTTACGATCTTCCTAGTAAGCGTGCGCCGACTCCGACCTAGTTTGGAGTACTCGTTTGATACATATATATGGGTTACTGACTGAAACGGGTCCCACACACAAGATGATACAAACTTCCCCCTAGGCTTGCATCCCCACTACTAGGATTTCCATAGGTTGTTCCCTACAAGTGTAACAAGATTGCATAACCCCATAGATTATGCCCTACCAGTGTAGCAAGATTGCATAACCCCACAGGTTAAGTTTGTGGGCCTATAAATATTACTCACCACCCAAGATATACTTAACCCTCCCACTGTTTCAGGCAGGTTTACTTAACCCCTACTCAAGTTAACATGTTCATGTAATCCTTATGAATTCAAATAGGTTAAGTATCCACGTTCATTACAATTTATTCATTAATGGTAATAATGCGCTAGACCTCCCACATTAATTCTACCACTTATGGATGCTGGATATGCCGAGCGGGTCCGCGTAGACTTCTCCCACAAGACGGACTTAACCTCGTGTCTTAACCCGTTACGTGTTTATGCAGTTAGACCCCTCACATTAGATTCACCACTTGTGGTCGCTGGATATGCCGGGCGGGTCCAGGCAGACTTCTACCACAAGTGTAATCTAACCTCGTGTCTAAGTGCAGTTACAGTTTCTAATTACTGTAAATCTAGGCATTTTCACTAGTTAACAATTATCCCTACTTCATTATAGGTTTTCATGCCCCTTTCCCAAGTCATATTCATCATGTATCATATGCCCCAAATTAAGATCTTTAATCACAGTTTGGTTTATGCCCCAAATCCATATTCATGCATTTAATTCAAATTATGCTCAAATTTCCCAATACATGTTGTGCCCCAATTTCAATGTTTACCCTTCGTTCCCAATTTCACGCGTTCACGTATTTCAGCGGTGTGCCTAGGCTCGAAGGTAGCCTGGCTATAAAATAAAAAGGGAAAAGAAGAAGGGAAGAGAACAAAAATAAACATAATAACAAGATTGACATAAGATGGCAGGAATAGGCATAGCAACTAATAAGCATATAGTGACAAAATTGGGCATAATGACACAATATGCATATAGGAACAGATCTGATGAACATGTGATAATAGAACTGATTCTAACACAATGGACATCATAAACAGACGTGATGAGATCTAAACTGTGAATTAGATCTACATATTATGGTAGATCTGACATGATAAATAGGCATAGGCTTAGATCCAATTCATAGTCATGTCAAAATAACTTAGATACACAGGTTATGGCAGATCTGATATGATTCAATCAGTCACAAGCTTAGATCCAATTCATAGACATGTCAAAAATAACTTATATACACAGGTTATGGAAGATCTGATATGATTCAATTAGTCACTGGCTTAGATCCAATTCATAGACAAGTCAAAAATAACTTTTAAGTGTTTATATCTAAAAATAATGTAACCTCACTGTGATTGGATCTAAGAACAGAATAATTAATCGTTGATGTTGTAGAATAGATCTCTAGATCTGAATAACTTGATTGTTGAAGAAGAATATGTTATTTTCAATCTAGGAAGAGGCAGCATCTGGTTCTCCATTGTTTTTGAATGAATAAAAAAATGGGTATAGGGTCCTATTTACAGCATAAGATCTACGTATATAGCCAAGAATTCAGTCCACGTTCAGAAACAGGAATCTGCCCCGATCTGGTGGTGACGACACCCCCTTATGGCGTTGACCCATGGGTCGACTCCCCTAGGGTATGTCGATCCCCAACGAGTCCATTTCCCTCCCAGACATCCTGCTTCTGATTTTGAATTATTTTGAATGGTTTTGACTTGGTTATGTGTATATATATATCTTATGCGTATACAAACTTCTAACCTTAATATCTTCTTCATACGATGTCCGTTTTACGCAATCTCGTAGTCTATCTCAAGCAGAATTCCGAGACAAATGCAATGGCACAGTCCTTTTCACTTAATTTTGAATATTTATTTGAATATTTCTTAATTTGTCATTATAGTGTCTTATAGATTAACGGGTGTTACATTCTCCCCTACTTAAAGGGTTTCATCCTCGAAATCTCTAAATTAAGAATAATGTATCCTAACATCCATCATCCATCTACTCATTCACCAACCAAAGGCATCCATTTTCCTTTAAGATTTGTAATGTTTATATGAACATATGCAACGATGTGTGTATATGTCCCTATACCAATGCGAAAGATCAGGTGGTCTACTGATTCAGTCGACATCCTAAATGCAATGTATGTTGGTGCCATGAATTCAACATGTATGCAACTAATCCTATCATATCGAGTAAGTTCTATATGCGTGCGCAGTCATTCATCCAAATGAAACATCCATATGATGATACACTCACTTCCATTCATTATAAAGAAGAAAAATGCACACACATACATATGCAATATGAGAGTGATTGAGCCGATCTAGTGCCTAATGTGTGTGTATATACATCCACGAGAAACCACTAGCAACCACTTGCATCCACTTGTATCCATCAAACATAACCTGTCTCAAACACATGTTTACATCCATAAGATTCCTATTTAAAGGTAGAAAAATACCATGGATAAGATATATTCAAATGATAGAAACAAGCACTGATAAAACTTTGGAAAAAGGAGTTAAGAACATACCCTCGAAAAGGAAAGGGTACGAAGCACGAATCTTGTCTTCGGTCTCCTAAGTCACATCCTCTGGGTTATCTCCCAATTGAACCTTTAGCAACTTGATCTCTTTATTGCGTAGCTTCCTAACTTATGATCTAAGAATACGGGAAAACATCATGAACGCCGGATAGCCCTCTGGTAACTTTACTCTATAAGCCATTTGGCTAATCCTTTCTGTTATGGGAAATGGTCCTACAAATCTTGGTGCCAATTTCTCTATAGTTCCAAAGCGAACCACATTCCTCAAAGGTGGTACCTTAATGAAAACTATGTCTCCTACCTCAAACTCAATGTCAATCCTTCTCTTATCTGCATAGGATTTCTGCCTATCCTGAGTTGTCTTCATTCGCCGTCTAATATGATCAATCTTTTTGGAAGTTTATCTAACCATATCCGGTCCAAGTAGAAGTCTTTCTGTAGATTCCCACCAACAAGTCGGTGATCTTCAGGGTCGTCTGTATAATGCTTCGACGGGTGCGATGCCAATACTAGATTGATAATGGTTGTTGTAGGCGAACTTTACTAAAGGAAGATGCTCTTCCCAAGTCCCTCCGAAGTCTAGGATAAACAACCTTAAAAGATCCTCAAGGACTCTATTCACCCTTTCCCTCTGTCCATCGGTCTGAGGGTGATAAGCGGTGCTCAAACACAACTGTGTACCTAATGCTTCTTGCAGGCTCATCCAAAATTCACTGGTGAAAATAGGGTCACGATCACTTACGATACTGAAAGGCATTCCATGAAGACGGACTATCTCGCGAGCGTAAACTGCAGCCAACTATGCTGTCATCCTCTTACTCTTAATCGAAATGAAATGATCGCTCTTAGTAAGTCTATCCACTGTGACCCAAATACTGGTGTTGCCTTTCCTTGATCTAGGCAAACCATCAATAAAATCCGTCGAGACGCTCTCCCACTTCCACTGTGGGACCTCCAAAGGATGAAGTAAACCACCGGGCTTCCTTTGCTCAGCATTAACTTGCTGGCAAACCTAACATCGAGAAACAAAGTCCTCTACATCTTTCTTCATCCTAGCCCAAAAGAAAACCCTCTTCATATCTTTATACATCTTATCACCGCCTGGATGAATAGTCATCTTAGAGTGATGGACTTCCTCTAGGACTGTCTTCAACAAACTCCCAACTTGGGGAACACAAAGCCTTCCATCTCGTCGCAACCACCCTCTATCGTCTATGGAATATCTACTGAGGTGACTAGAAGTCTCCCCTTTACCGAGCCTATCTAAGATGTCTGAAATCCGTGGATCCTCTCGCTGTGAAGCACCTATATGATCGAAAAGAGTAGGTCGCACCTCTAGTGGTGCCAATAAACTAGGTATAAACTCGGTGGAGGATCTAAAATCAAAAGTCGATATAAACTCCAAGCTTTTCCTCTCCACAAACATAGGACTTAAGGCCATCCTCTGCCTACTCAATGCGTATGCCTCCAGATTACCCTTGCCATGGGTATAAGCAATCTTAAAGTCATAAGATGCTAGGAACTCCATCCACATTTGTTGCCTTAAATTAAGATCCTTCTATGAGAACAAGTACTTGGGAGATTTTATGATCGGTGTATAACTCGAACTTCTCTCCAAGTAAATAATGACGCCAAGTCTTAAGCGCAAATACTATGACAGCTAGATCTAAGTCATAAGTAGCGTAGTTCTTCTCATGAACTCTTAGCTGTCTACCTCCATAACATACTATCCTTCCCTCTTACATCAGAACCGCACCAAGACCTATACCACA
The DNA here is from genome assembly GCA_030737875.1 of Allium sativum. Classification (NCBI taxonomy): domain Eukaryota; kingdom Viridiplantae; phylum Streptophyta; class Magnoliopsida; order Asparagales; family Amaryllidaceae; genus Allium; species Allium sativum. The sequence continues at coordinate 11,920,779 of CM060912.1, forward strand.
TGCATCAGTGTATACTATGGACACTTTTTTCCCATCGAGCAAGGTCAAGACTGGGGCTGTTGTCAAAGCCCTATTCAATCGCTGGAAAGCATCGTCACAATCTACATCGCAAGAAAATATCAGATTCTTCTTCGTCAGCCCGGTGAGTGGGGATGATATCTTTGCGAAGTCCTTAATGAACTTCCTATAATAGCCTGTTAACCCTAGAATACTTCTCACCTCTGTTGCATTCTTTGGGACCTACCAATCTTGAATTACAACTACCTTCGTGGGATCTACTGCTATCCCATCTTTAGAGACCACATGCCCTAGAAATCTCACTTCTTTTCTCCAAAAATGACATTTGGAGAATTTCGCCTTAAGCTGGTGCGCACGGAGAGTTTTCAAAACCTCCTTCAAATGTTAGGCATGCTCTTCCTCGCTCTTCGAGAAAATCAAGATGTCATCGACAAAGACCGCAATGAACTTATTTAGAAACTCCCGGAACACCCTACTCATTAGATCAACAAAATAGGCGGGTGCATTCGTCAAGCCAACAGGCATAACGAGCCACTTGAAGAAACCATCTGGAGTTCTAAAAGCGGTCTTGTCTATACTGTTCCCGGCCGCCCTCAACTGATGAAACCATAAGGCAAAGTCTAACTGAGAGAAAACAGATGTATCAACAAGCTGGTCAAACAGATCATCTATCCTCGGAAGTGGGTGCCGATTCTTTTTAGTGAGTTTATTCAACTCTTCATAATCCACACATAAGCGAAGAGAACCATCCGCCTTAGTTGCGAATACCACCGGAGCACCCTATTCAGAAATACTTCGCCTAATAAACCCTTTCTCAAGTAGCTCCCGTACTTTCTTGCTAAGCTCCCTTCTTTCTCTTGGAGCTATGTGGCGCACAAGTAATGCAACTAGCTTTGCATTGTCGACCAAGTATATATGGAAATCAATCTCGTGCTTTGGAGGTAAGCCACGAACCTCATCAAAAACATTAGGATACTTACAGAATACTGGCACCGATCGCATATCAACGATAGATGCATCAAGTGACTCTGCGGAACTAAGCATGACAGACCCTTTAGGGTCACAAGAAATCTCGTGGGTCCTCCCATGGTAAGTCAAAAGTCTAACAAACCTCCTCTCATAATCCAGAATCGCACCATACATGGTTATCTAATCCATCCCTAGAATCAAACCATATGTTAACCGGCCTTTTGGTCCGGTTACCAAAAGTACTCAAGACACGCTCAATTCAACTCATCGAGTGAAGCTAAGGCCAAGGGAAAAACACAGGAAATCTAGGAGAAAGACCGAAGGGAAACGCGCCGACAAACCTCGCCACATCCCCCTTCAAAACACCCTTCGCACCTACCAAGGTGCGAAATTTCGTACCTCCAAGGTACGAAATTTCGTACCTCAGAGGTACGAAATTTCGTACCTTGATGGTACGAAATTTCATACCTTGAAGGTACGAAATTTCATACCTCGAAGTACGAAACTTCGTACCTTGCAGGTACGAAATTTCGTACCCCAGAGGTAAGAAATTTCGCACCTCCCCCAGGTACGAATTTTCCAAAACCGAAACTGGGAGGTGCGAATTTCCTGTAGATGGTCCCCATTTCTACCACTCCCACCTAACCCTTACCTAACCACTTCCTATAAATACCCCACTACCTCACACTTCAAAAGAGAGAGCTTCTTGGACCTTGAGAGCTCTATAGAGCTCCATTAATGGCATCTCCTCTTTGAGGAAGAAGAAGGGCAAAATTGTCCATTTTACTATTTCTTGCAAATATGACTATTTTGCACATTAGTCCGCATATGTAATGAGAGGATCCCAACCTAGTAATCTTTCAAGTGATTAATCAAATCTCTACAACTCTTCAAAGTGGACGTAGGCCTTCACATAGCCCGAACCACTATAAATTCCTTGTGTCATTTACGGCTTATATTTTATTTCATGTTATATAATATGTCTTGTCTGTGCAACCATATTATTAATTCCTAGTAATACGGAATCTTTGGTGTTTGCGACATTTTTGGTCATCAACATTTGGCGCTTTCACTGAGAAAACTCGGACATTACATCTTTCTTGCACCTTACCATCTCGACTTCGATGAGCTTAAGGTTCCTGGCTCAACCTGCCGTCGGGCCCGCGTACGATGGTAAAAAGTCAAAGAACGTAGTCGGCTTATCAGCCGCCGTCGTGGCCGGTCCATCCAATCCACCTCCACCAGCAAATGTCCCGGCAACCAATGAAACTGAACCTCCTGTTGTGGACCTCGAAGCGCCCGTAACTCAAGCGCAAATCCTTACGCTTAATGAAAGGTATGAGAGTACGGCGATCGAGCTTAACCAAGCGCTAAGGAATAACATTGATCTTATGCGGCAACTCAACCAAAGTCAGCGCGACGTCGCTCGACTACGACTGTCTCGGAACAACGCCCGACCTCGACCACCAACATCGGAAACTTCCTCTTCCGAGACCGGGGGCCCACACCAATGAAGGAGGTTTAGCCTCATCAACAACGTCACCGTCCGAACAAATTCCCTCGACAACGGCAATGGCAATGGGTATGCCAACGGCAACAGTAACGACGACCGTACAACCATTACCTATAGCTGGGGCACCCAATATGAAGACCGCTCTCGCTTAATCATCAATGACGGAACTGCTCCTACTAATCAACCTCCTCCTCGACAAGACCCTACGGCCGCCCGCCGAAGCAACGAGCCGACTAATATGGCGGCCCAAATACACCCTGGACAAGATCCGTGCGCCTCACGTCCAAGGGCTCACGCGGATCCCATCATAGATGTCGAGGACTCGTAAGGCAATAACCCGGATGTCCACCATAGAAGACGTCCTCGAACCCGAACTCCTAAACCTCGCCAAAACCCATGGGTTCCAATGGCGGATCCCCATCCAACCTACCTTCCCGACATAGTCCGAAGGATCATGAGGGAAATGCGAAGGAATGTGCATGAACCATGGGAAGCGCACATTAGGCGCAACCCTTTCACTCGAAGAGTGAACGAAGCTGAATGGCCACGACGTTTCAGCATTCCACAAATGCCGCTCTACGACGGCACCACCGATCCCTGTGCTTTCTTAAACCGTTATGAGTGGCAAATGGACTCGAGAAGAGGCGACGATCCCGTCAAATGCAAGTGCTTTCCGGTTTTCCTTTCAGGAGCCGCCCTATTATGGTTCTCTCGTCTCCCGATCGACTCCATCAACAACTTCGACCAATTTGCCACGCAACTAGTGAAGTAGTTCCGAATGCACATCCCAACTCCGATGAACACCCTCGCTCTTTCTAACCTATACTAAGGGCCTGTAGAGTCACTCAAAAGCTACCTTTCTAGGTTTAACGAAGCCCTCGCCGAGGTAGAGGATCCAGACCAGCGCACTATACTGTTCCAACTAGCTAATGATGTCCTCCCAACTTCAGAATTTGGGGCATGGATTGACCGAAAGCAACCGAAGAGCCTCGACGACTTCTATGAGAAGGCGGGGCAGTTCTTGTGTTAAGAAGAAGCGAGGCGCAACAACGTCATCGAGACCATATGCCCTAACATCCCTCGAGCAGGAACCGCCAACAACCAGCATACGGGGGAGAGAAACAGGAGGCCCATCTAACCCTAACACGGGGGTAGCACCCCTCAGGCAAAGGCCAAACACTGGGGGGCAAGGTGGTCGGGGCACCAACTAGGTACAAGTAGATCCAAGGAAGCCCGGACCCTATCAATCTTATGAGACTTATACCCCGCTAAACGAGGATCTTGAAACTATCTGTCTAGAGATGTATAACACTCTACCATACAAGAAACCCGGAGTCAGAGAATCCACAGAATCCGAGAATAGCTCAGGAAAATACTGCCGATATCATGACATGTATGGCCATAACACGAACGAGTGTCGCCAGCTGAAGGATGCGATCGAGAAACTCATCCGAGAAAAGCGGCTCGAGCAGTACATCCAAGAGCCCTTTCCCCCTGAAACTAATCCAAAGCCTTCAGCACCGGCTCCTCAAACGGCCGCCAAGGCATCCTCAGGACCATCCAACACGAGGCGGGGCATCGTGATCAATACCATTTGCGGTGGGCCAGGTCCAACGCATGACAGCTTTCGAAAGATGGAGGAATATGTGTGCTCCATCAAACATGAGACCCATGAGGTTTGCTATGATCCCGACGATTCTATCCCAGCCAATCTCCGGAAGACTATGCGGGACGACATCACTTTCAATGGGAGGGATTCCACGGGGATCGAGATCCCAACTACCGATCCTTTGGTAATCACCGCCCAAATTGGCGCTGCAACTGTTCGAAAAATATTGATCGACTCAGGAAGCTCGGTAAACATCATTTTCAAAGCCGCTTACGACCAAATGAGGTTAGAAGCAAGAGATCTCAAGCCGTGCCGCTCCACGATCCACGACTTCAACGGAGCATCCAGTTGGAGTCATCGACCTACCTATTGAACTTGGTACAGGGGATCGAAGCCGGGTCCGCATCCTCACCTTTGTGGTCATCGATATCACCTCGCCATACAACGCCTTTCTTGGGCGTCCATTCCTCACAGAGTTCCGTGCATGCCTATCACCATGGTCCCTCCTTATGAAATTTCTAACAGAAAACGGGATCGGAACAATCAGAGGAGCTCAAGTCAACGCTAGAGAATGTTATGCAGTAGAATGGAAGAACGCGCACAACAAGGACAAGGGAAAAGCAGCGCCTGCGGCCTTTTGCTCCAAGACCATCTCCGCATAGCAGCCAGCAGTGTCTGAGCCATGGCTCAGGCGCCGCTCCCGTCTTTCCAATGGCCTCGATCCAAGGAAAGACGAAGAACCTGAATAGGAGAGACCGACTCCAGTCGAGCCAACCATAGATGTGCCTGTTAGTCTCGCCGACCCGTCACGAGTGTTAAAAATAGGGTCGGACCTCCATCCAGCAATCAAAGACGACCTTGTAGACTTCTTGAAGGCTAACCTGGACATATTCGCATGGACTCATTCCGACATGAGAGGCATAGATCCGGCAATCGCCTGTCATTCCTTAAGCATAGATCTCAACGTCCTCCCAGTAAAATAAAAGCTCCGCTTGTTAGGGCCCGACAGATCCAAGGGACTCGAAGAAGAGGTATATTGTATCCTGAACAACAACTTCATTCGCGAAGCCGACTATCCCGAATGGGTATCTAATCCAGTCCTAGTCAAGAAGGCGAATGACAAATGGCGAACATGTAGCGACTTCTCGGATCTAAACAAGGCATGTCCCAAGGACAGCTTCCCACTCCCGAAGATTGACCAATTGGTCAACTCCACCACCGGATACCAATTGCTGTCCTTTATGGACGCTTACTCTGGTTACAACTAGATCCCGATGAATCCCTGCAATCAAGACGATACTTCCGTCATAACCGACCGCGGGCTGTACTGCTATCGTGTCATGCCCTTCGGTCTCAAGAATGCCGGCGCCACCTATCGGCGGATGGTTAATCGCCTCTTCAAGAATCAAATCGGGAAGTCCATGGAGGTGTACGTGGATGACATCCTAGTCAAATAAAAAACATCAAGCAACCACGTCCATGACCTCTCCGAAATGTTCGATGTCCTCCGCCAATACGACATGAAACTTAACCCTCTAAAGTGCTCCTTTGGCATCGCCTCAGGAAAGTTCCTAGGTTTCATCATCAATGCGTGGGGCATCGAAGCTAATCCCGAGAAGATCCAAGCCATTCGGGACATCCGAGTCCCTGAAAACATCAAAGACGTTCAAAGTCTGAACAGAAAGGTCGCCGCTCTAAATCGTTTCATTTCAAAGGCCACCGACAAGTGCATTCCTTTCTTCGATTTGCTTCGAAAGGGGAAGTGCAACTTCAAGTGGACCCTCGAATGCGTTTCCACATTCAAGGAACTCCTCGACCAGTTAGACCGACCACCCATCTTATCTAAACCAATAGACCACGAGGACTTATACGTTTTCTTGGCTGTTTCTTCGTAAGGAATCAGCTCAGCACTCATACGGCTTGAAGATCGCATTCAACGGTCTGTCTACTACATCAGCAAGCGATTGACGGGGGCAGAAAAGAACTACCCAAAGCTCGAGAAGCTGGCATTCTGCTTACTCATCTCCTCCCGGAAACTTCGTCCATACTTCCAAGCTCATCCTATTAAAGTCTTCATCGACCAGCCATTGCGCCCAGTCCTACAATGACCCGAGGCATCCGGTCGGCTGCTAAAGTGGAGCATGGAACTCAGCCAGTTCGAGATAACATTCATCCCTCGCCGAGCAATACTCGGACAGGCCCTCGCCGACTTCATAGTGGAGTTTACCGCCCCTGAAGAAACTTCCGCGGAGGACATCGAGACCCCTGACGACACATGGAAAATATTCGTGGATGGGTCCTCTAGTGACAAATGCTCGAGAGCCAACATTGTGCTCATCACTCCCGAGGGACGCTCCATACACTACGCACTAAAGCTAAACTTCCCCGCTACCAGCAACGACGCAAAATATGAGGCACTGATAGCCGGACTGAGAATCGCTACTGAACTCAAGCTGAAGGTCATTCATATTTTCTCCGACTCACAGCTTTCCGTGCGTCATGTGAAAGAGGTGTACCAAACCAAGGGGGAACGGCTCGCCTTATACCTAGCCCAGGTCCAAGACCTACTCGCTTACTTTGACCATTTCACTATCACTCACATTGCACGAGAACAAAATGGGGGGGCCGATTCTTTGGCCCGATTAGGAGTTCCGAGGACCCGCAACTAGGGGGCTTCGCCCCCGTCGAGGTACTCAGCTCCCCTAGCACCAAGCCAACACCAACCAGTACAGCCATGAGCACCAGACCCGAGCCGGAGTCATGGATGAAACCAATCAGAAATTACCTACAGGTAAGGATCCTCCCAGAAGGCCGCAAAGAAAGGCGATCGCTCACCCGCCAGTCAACCCGCTATCTCCTTATGGACGGGATACTCTATCGACAAGGCTTCTCCGTCCCCTTAATCAGGTGCGTAACCCCAGAGGAAGCCACCAAGATCCTAGTCAGCATACATGAAGGGGAGTGCGGTGACTACACCAGCGGACAAACCTTGGCCAGGAAGATACTCCGACAGGGTTACTATTGGCCCACACTCGAACAAGATGCTACTGACTTCGCCCGCAAATGCGATAAATGCCAACGCTTCTCGAACATCCCAAGAGCTCCGCCAACGGAGCTAACGCAGATGACCAGCCCATGCCATTCGCCATGTGAGGGATCGATATCATTGGGACTCTCCCCTTGGCTAGAGGTGGGGCACAGTACGCCGTAGTCGCTGTCGATTACTTCACTAAATGGGCCGAGGCCGAAGCTGTCGCCACCATCACTGCCAAGAAAATGATCAACTTTGTGGTACGCAACATCATCACCCGATACGGGGTCCCTCAGGCAATCATTTCAGACAACGGCACTCAATTCGAGAGCATGGAGTTCAAGTCCTTCTGTCAGCACCACAACATTGAAAAGAGGTTCTCGGCCGTAGCACACTCCCAGGCTAACGGACAAGTTGAGGTAGTAAACGAAGTAATCAAGTCCATCATCAAGAAGCGCCCCGAGAAGGCCGGGGGCATGTGGGTAGACGAACTTCCTCTAGCCATATGGGCCTACCGAACCACTCACAAGACAGCAACCGGACACACTCCCTTCGCCCTCTCCTACGGGTCTGAGGCCGTCATCCCCATCGACCTCAAGCTTCAATCTCACTGAGTCACTTACTTCGATCCAAAGACAAACCAAGACTTACTTATGGGATCACTCGACTTGATAGAAGAGAAAAGAAATGAAGCCGATCTACGAGCAACGGCCCAACGACAACGACTCGCCCGGTACTTCAACTCTCGAGTCCGCCACAAGGACCTCAACATCGGAGACCTCGTCCTAAAGCGGGTATTTCCACCCCCACCAGGCCTCGATCCTCGTTGGGAAGGCCCGTACTCTATTGCACGAAGGCTCAGTGACGGAACTTTCAAGCTAGCGACCGTGGATGGAGTCGAACTACCAAGGGCTTGGAACAGAGAACATCTCTGTCTCTACTTCACATAATTTAGCACCTGGTTGTATACGCTTTTCAGCAATGTTTTATTTTTCAGCAATTTATAGCATTATAAAGGCTATTCATGCCAAACGTTGTTAATCAAAATGATGTTCAGCTTCCTACTTCCTTATTCTATGTTTACTCCTCACGTGACATGTTTGATCAATCCTAACAGCTCGCTTCCATGTAAGCCACCGACCGCGGCATCATCCTCTAGTGCAGAGGGCGACACCGTCGTCCGGTTCGCGAGCCAACCTCGCGAGCCACCCACTTTGGCTATGACCGGCACCTCGAGCAAGGGAGCTGGCAACGCTACTCGAGTCGCTGGCCCGCGACGCGACCGAGTATAAATAACCTCTAACTCGAACCTAGGCCCAGCGCCAAGGCCGAGGATAAATCGTTCAAACCACCCAACAGCCAGACAGAGCGATACAAACTCCTCCCGAACTACGGGTGTGGTCGAGCACTTGGCGCAGCACCAAGGCCGACCTTAAATCGTCACATCCCCGAAGCTCTCAAGGCTTAGGGGTAGCCCATGGCCACGGTCGTACCCTACGGGCTGATGACTCGGGCTTCTCTTTCCTGGCGAACGACGACGCCGGCAGGCTCGCCTCAACCCGATGAACGACGGGAGAGCTGACACCGGACGGACCGCATAACGCGACGTCATATGCCTTCACTACTCTTGAGGTTAACCCCGGGCAACCCAAGAAAAAACAGCAGGCGCTCTGGCCAGGCTTCGCAAACTACGGGTCTCCTGAGCTGAGGGAGATCTACCAAAAGCCTGCGCACTATCTCGCCCCTCTGGAACTATGATCCAGAGTGCGGTACACTATCACACCCCCCGTGACAATCACCACAGGGCGCGGATCGCACAATCACTTTTTTTTGTCAAGTGTAACGATAAGTATGTCTATGCAAGTACGGGATGCCCGAAAACATAGAAAGAACATCCGAACATTTAACAACAAAACGTGATCTTTACTAATTCATACTTCATTACAACACACACACGCTACAACCCATTACGTTACTAATATCTTTCTTTTTAATGACAGGGTGTACATGCACACCATGCCTTGAAAAACCAAAAGCGAAGGCCGAACTCGCGTAAACTAGCGGCCTACACTACCAAAATAATCGCTAAACTAATACATAAGCAACTAACGCTAATTGCGTTTCTTCTTGTTTTTGTGCCTATATTTTACAGATCCAGCACCCGATGATCCATCCTTGGAGCCAGGCCTCTTCTTTCTAGAACTGCCTCTCCCGCTATGACTCTTTGGGGAGGTAGTCGACCCACAAGAAGTTGAGAGCCTCCTCTCGTCCACCGCTTTCTTCTTCTTCACTTCATCATCCGTCTTCCTCCGAGCAACAGTTTCCGCAACCCTCTTTTTGGCATCCTCCCGAGTCTTGGCTATAACCTCCTGCCTCTCCATCTCATCCTGCCTCCATTTCTCCTCCGCTTCCTCACTCTTGATCCCCATCTTAGCCTTTTGCGCATCCACTAGGGCAGCCATCGAGGACACATCAGCCTCCACTGGTCCTCGGGCACTCCGTTCACCTACCTTCTCGTCCACATCAACAAGGCTTTCATAAAGGCCGGGAGTTATCCCTATTCCCGAAAGAGTGTCAGGATGATCTCCACTTCCTCCGAACTTAGTCCCCTCGAGTCCGGCCCCAGACTCTACCACCCTGGGAGTCACAAGGGCCGGGTCCAATACCATAACTAATACGGGGGAGACTGCACAATGAAAATACAACCTTTTAGTCCACGAATTTGGTGACCACATCCTCCTCATGGATGCTTTGTAAGAAGAGTTTACCTCCGGTCAAAGATGGTGTAGGAAGAGTAGGAGGGGCACAAGACGCAACCGGCAACACGGGTTCAGCCTCTCTCGGCCTCAGGTCATGCTCAGTGACAACCTGAGTCAAACCCACCGGGTCACTCACAATAACCAATCCTGGGGCTGGGAGCCGATAGGAGCTTCCTCCCGTAAAAGTTTCAGCCACCGTAACATTGTCAGTCATGACAGACTTCCCTTTTTCAGCTGCAAGCCTCTCTTGCCTTTCCCTCTCAGCATCCTCCAACAACAACTTCCGTCCCTTCTCCAACTCTTCGCGCTCGTCCGTGATTAAGAGGTCAGTTTCAAGTTGTCACTCGTCCATGGCACCGACCTCTACTCCATGTAGGAAGGCTTCATACGAAACCAGCTTTTCCCAGGTTCGAGCTAACACACGGGAATAGTAAGGCATCCAAGAGATCCCACGAAACTTTAGGACTTTAACGAGCATGTCCTTAATGTGTCATTCCACAGACGATTGTGCCTGGTACTCGACATCCGCTAGCTCGTCTCTCAAGCGTTCCATTTCACCCAGATGTTCGGTCTTCAATGCGTCGGCAACACTTAGCACTTCCCGATTACTAGCTTCCACATCCTCCTTCGCCTTTCTCGCCGCCTCAAGCTCCCTCACTAGACCAGCATTCTCTGCCCTTAAAGTCTGATTACTCTCCTGGAGCTGCTGGACCTGTGCATTATCCCGCCTCAAGTCAGCGCAAACCTTGTCCGCTTCGGCTTTCCCATTTTTCAAAAGGGTGTTCTGAGTGGTCAAATTAGTTATAGTCTCCTTCAGAACGGAGCTAGAATGGTCAGTCACCCTCTTGAGCTCATCGCATTGACGCTTCATCTCATCTGAAGACAACGCGCCCAGCAAGTTAGCAACACCAAGGAGTAAGAGGCACACAAGCCAAAAAACAAACTATAAAACTTACTTAATTCCACAGTTAGATTGGCAATAGAAGTCTCCCCAGCATCAATGGTCGATTGCCGATCGGCAAGCTCCTGATTCTTCTTCCTAATCAGATCAGACAGATAATGGGAATACCGGGTAAAAGCATCAACCTGGCAATATGCGGCCCTCACGTGCTGCCATATCTCACCAGTTTCCCTATCAAGAGGAGGACGAATCCCGGGGACAAACCATAACTCGTCAAGATATAACCCCGGGAAGTGGAGTCTCAAGAAGGCCCTCCTCTCCTCAATGGTCAGAGCCTGGACTCCGGACTCCGTTAGATCACGCATCTCTACGATGGGCATCCTGTCCGGCCTTAACTGGGAAATTAGTGACTCCTCCCCCCTCGAAGCCTGAACAGGAGCCAGCGGAGCCGCAGCAGGTGGAATGATTGATGATGTGAGACTCGGTCCACCCCGGTCGAATCCCGACTCTCCTCGGGGCACTGAGTCAAAGGAGGAGGGGAGGAGCCGTATGAGGCCGGGGCCTATCTTGACGATGACTCCCGCTGTCATGACTCCGTGGAGGCGGAACATCGCCATACAGACTAGCTCCTTGCTTAAAGGAACCAAGAAAAGCACTATCATAGCGGCGACGGTCTCCGCGACCTCGTCCTCCACTTTCTCTGGCCATGTCACCTGTCAAAGAAGAGGAAGCGAAATTAGTCAAGCGATACACACCGGCACTCCTCTATGCAGCATGATGTGTGTAAGTGCGTGTCCTAAGTGCTCTCTCAACAGACCAGATTGTCCCCCAGTTGAAGGAGTTAGTCCTTCTATGGCACGAGTTATATCCTCCAAACTAGCTGCGCTCGGCCACAAAGGCAAGTCTACAGGAACCGCATCCAGACCGACAAACTGATCCACTCTTTCAAGGGAGACGGTAGTTTCTAGAGGGATTGCGAGAGAGTGAGGACTAGCCAACGGTTCTTCCCCCGCCCTTCCCATCAAAGGCAGGGTAGAAGCATCAACAAGTCCCTCGCCCCAAGCAACTGCCTCCGCACTACCATCCTTATCACCACTAACTCCCTCCTGAAACTTGACAACCTTTCTGGGCTCGAACTGGGTGGGGTCCGGTTTCCTTTTTAAAGAGGAAGCGGTAGAGATTCCCGTCATATCCTCTCTCGGAACACCACTCTACACGGCAGGTCTAAGTATGGCCTGACCAGCCGAGAGCAACCCCACACGCCGAAGGCGATCCTGATCTATCACGACGTCCGTCTTACGAGAAGCTTCAGGGATAGCTCACAAAGCCTCGAGGCGTTGACAATACACATCACCAGTTGGCGCCGCAGGATTTCCTGTCACGATCCGAAAACAATGAGACACAAAACCCGAAAATAATGCAAGAAGAGATCGAAGATACTCACTTCCTTGTATCCACCTCCTCGCGAACCCAGGAGGGCAGCTAAAAAAGAACCAATCGTGTTTAATTACTGATGGTCTGGGCCACTAACCAACAAATAATATAGTAGTCGTGGGTGCCTCCAAGAACCATTGGGAAGATGACCCGCCACCTGACCGCCTAAAATGGAAAAGAAACCGGATATCCTCTCCAGTAGGGTCCTGATTTATAAACTCTCGAAAAAGGACGCAAGTACCCAAGAGCGCGGAATAAGCATTCGGGTGTAACTGTGAGGGGGCAACATCTCCCGAATAAAGTCGTTGGCAGGGGGCACGCACCCAACGCCGCAAGCATGTCGTTTCCAAGCGGTAAGCCCCTCAGGCGGTGCTTGAGCCCTTTTATCCGATGCAGGGGCACGTGCCTCCCCCATCGGGACACCAAATCGCAGTGACATCTTGTTAACGGCCGAAGCATCCATGCGTGATGGCACCGAATCCGGAGGATTGTCCAGGATGACCACATCAGTCAACATGTCAGGAGCCACTGGTGCAATCGGTTTAGCACCTTCCATTATGTCCACGTTCTCCATCTCCGAATACACGACTGGGGAGGTAGGACTTTCAACATGCCCCCCCCCCACGCGTTCCGAAACCTCAGGAGAACTCCCAGCCTGGGAAGGAACCGATCCCTCAGTAGCCTCATACTCACTATTCCCGGAGTTAGAATTGTTCATAGAATAGAAGGTATGAGATGATGAAGGGGAAGCCTCAGCTTCCGAAAGCTTCCCAGCCTGAGACCTTGTTTGCATGGCTCGCTATACTTTAAGATACTAGTGTTAGACATCATAGTGGAATAACATGTAACCCTCGTGTTGATGAATATTAACTGGTGTGTGCAGTGCCGTGCGAAGAATTAAAATGCTCTTGGAAACGTTAACGATCATAACAGTTCAACCACAGTTCAGATATATGCTCTATCCTATGTGAGAGTTCTACGTTCCCGTCCAGACAGTTATCAATGTCAACGTTCTGTATGGCAGATAATAAATCTAAGGGCAGGCAGTCAGGAAGTTAAAGTCAAAATAACCTAAGGACGATATCTGGTCAAGAAAACGCCCTCAGACTCGCCCTAGGGCTCGAAGAACCAAGTGCGTAGGAATCGGAAGCCCGAACCCGGGCATCTCGAAGCTCAAGCCTCGGGCTCGAAAAATGTCGAACCAGGGAGGCTCGAAAATTCGAACCATGATGGTTCGAAATTTCGAGCCCCAACGGTTCGACAACTTGAACCTCGGGACTAGGACTTTCAGACACCAAGGGCCGAAGTTTCGAACCGCCAAGGGTCGAAAAATCGAGCCCCAGGGGTCCAATAGTCCAGACTCCCAATGCTCGAAGCCTCGAGCCCATAGGTACGAACCCTCGAACCCCTCGGGGTTCGAGAACTTCGAACCCAGCAGGGCTAGACGGCTCGAGCCCCCAGGTTCGAACTCTCGAACCTCGCACCTCGGAACTGAGGCCTCGAGCCACCTTCAATAGTCATACCTCGACCTCCTTTCTCCCTTCCCCCCATCGACCAAGTTCATTACCTAAAAAATTCTTCTTTTTTGGTCAAAAGTCGAGGTTTGAAATTTTGGTTGTAACGACACAAGATAGGAGAAAATGAAGGAGGGGGGGCCTATTTATAATAAAAAGGAAAATTGTCCCTTCGTATTCCCCTAAGGCTCGAAATTTCGAGCCTACGGGCTTGAAATTTCGAACCATCTTGGTTCGAAATTTCGAACCTCGCAGCCCGATATTTCGAGCCTCCAGAACTAAGGGATCCGAACCCCTGTGGTTCGAGATTTCGAACCCCCTAGGGTCGAAATTTCGTACCTCACTCAAAAAAAAATGACGAATACGATGACATGTTTTGTCCCAACCGTCGAGCTCGTGAACGCCTACATCTCACAACACGTCAGTCGCCAAAAATGAGCGATTCCAACGCCACGCGAACACGAGGCAACACTAGCATGACATCAAACCCATGACGACTCGCCCCAAACAGGCGAACCCGCTAACTAATGTATTTTTTCCTATAACTTGCAGGACCAATCCGCAACTCAACTATCCTCTCAACTTTCATTCCGAAGCACATCCTGTCAAGACAAGACGTACTTCGGGTGGCAAATGTTAACCGGCCTTTTGGTCCGGTTACCAAAAGTACACAAGACTTGCTCAATTCAACTCATTGCGTGAAGCCAAGGCCAAGGGAGAAACACAGGAAATATAGGAGAAAGACCGAAGGGAATCGCGCCGACAAACCTCGCCACATCTCCCTTCAAAACACCCTTCGCACCTGCCAAGGTGCGAAATTTCGTACCTCAAAGGTACGAAATTTCGTACCTTGTAGGTACAAAATTTCGTACCCCAGAGGTACGAAATTTTGTACCTCGGAGGTGCGAAATTTCGCACCTAGCAGGTGCAAAATTTCTTACCTCCCCCAGGTACGAATTTTCCGAAGCCGAAATTGGGAGGTGCGAATTTCCTGTAGATGGTCCCCATTTCTACCTACTCCCACCTAACCCTTACCTAACCACTTTCTATAAATACCCCACAACTTCACACTTCAAAAGAGAGAGCTTCTTGGACCTTGAGACCTCTATAGAGCTCCATTAATGGCATCTCCTCTTTGAGGAAGAAGAAGGGCAAAATTGTCCATTTTACTATTTCTTGCAAATATGACTATTTTGCACAATAGTCCACATATGCAATGAGAGGATCTCAACCTTGTAATCTTTCAAGTGATTAATAAAATCTCTACAACTCTTCAAAGTGGACGTAGGCCTTCACAAAGGCTGAACCACTATAAATTCCTTGTGTCATTTACTGCTTATATTTTATTTCATGTTATATAATATGTCTTGTCTGTGCGACCATATTATTAATTCCTAGTAATACAGAATCTTTGGTGTTTGCGACATTTTTGGTCGTCAACATAATAGCCCATGAAACCAAGCACATATATGTCACACTCAAACTTAATGCCTAACACAAATATTCTCAAACCCCGACAAATCATAGACAGATCAGCCGTACCCCCAATGGGGTTTGAGACAAAAATGGGATCTAAAACCATACTAGTACTAAGGTGTAGAGACTCAACCACGGAATCAGATATAAAAGAATGTGAAACGCCCTAATCAAAAAGAGTTCTAACAGGATGATTGGAAAGAGAAATCAAACCTTCAACGGAAACTTTCCTACCTCTGTCTAGCGCACTGGCCATGAGAGCATGCACCTGCCCTCTCGAAGATCCTGCCCTTTGACCTTGTCCTTGCTTCTTCAGGCACTTCTTAGAAAAGTGTCCGACCTCTCCATAATTGAAACAAGAATTCTTCCTTCTCTTGCAGTCCTTGATCAAGTGACCCTTGCGTCCGCAATTA
Organism: Allium sativum; assembly: GCA_030737875.1. Classification (NCBI taxonomy): domain Eukaryota; kingdom Viridiplantae; phylum Streptophyta; class Magnoliopsida; order Asparagales; family Amaryllidaceae; genus Allium; species Allium sativum. Next base: position 11,936,416 of record CM060912.1, read on the forward strand.
TGACACTTCCTCTTATATCTAGCCTTTTCGTCCTTTCCGCCCTTCTTTTTTTGTTGTTGTCCTTTCTTGGGCGACACTTTCTTGTTTTGTGCTTCCTTAACCTTAGTTTCTTTCTTTTCAACTTTATCTTCCTCATGCATCAATGCCACATCAACGAGCCTTTCAAAAGTTTCTCCCATCGAAATATGAGACATAGCTAACCCATAAAGGGGTTCATTCAATCCTCAAGTAGACCACAAAGCTTTCTTATGCGGGGTATCTTCTAGCTCCAACCCAAATCATGCCAGTTGATTGATTTTGTTAACATACTCTTTGACAGTCATGCCTCCTTGCTTGAGTGCCAGAAACCTTTCCATTTGCATACTTTTCTCTGCTTGAGAAAGGAACTTTATTCAAATCTCTGCCAAAAATCATCCCAAGTCTACACTGGACGCCCTGCTTGCGTCACTTCCCACCAGAATGAAGCCTCATCTTTTAGCAGCCAAGTGACCAACTGAATCTTCCTACGATCATCAACTTCGAAAATGCCAAATAAATCCTCCGTTACTTTAAGCCAATTCCTTTCCTCTGCGAAAGTTTTGGTTCCTCATAATGGCTTTCCACCCATAGCATAGTAATCTTTGCAGACCTTAGCGAAATTATCTACTCGCGAAGGAGGAGGATTAGGAACAGCGGGTGCAGCTGGGGGAGGAACGTCTGCTTGACCACCGGCAGGCGCCGTGGCCTCTAGATACCTACGGAACCAACCCGGTATCGTAACACCCTGAGGAATATTAGGTTCCCCAGACATGATGTAAAGAAAGGAAAAAAGGATTCAAACAGAGAATCAAAAGATATAACCTATGGATTTGGGGAATATGTTTTTCAAAACAGACTTTTTATTGAAAATGCTTTCTTTTGAAACCTTTTTGAAAACAATTTTCAAAATCTTTTATCCTATATGGTATCCTTCAGCTCTGATACCAAATGTGACACCCCACATCCGTTAATGTCACTCGTTAAGAGAATGCATTAAGTTTCGCGAAGTGTTATAGGTAAACAGAAACAGAAATATTACAAGACAGATATAAAATGACAGCGGAATTTAAAATTTTATTAAGCAGAAAACATTGTGGTTCAAAACATAGTTACATCATAAGTCTGAAATACATAAAACCCAGTACATCAACTTAAAACTTCTATCTTTTACTTATATCATCAGAGTACAATAAACATGAAAAGAGCATAATCCCCAAAAACATAGCCATAGTAGAAAAGGTACGAAATCAAGCAGTACATCTAAGCACCCCCAAGCAGAATCCTGATCAAGCTTGAGTATTCCCACCATGATAACCTGTAGGGGGGGGGGGGGACGGAAGAGAAAGAAGAGGAAACAAAATGGGTCAGACATAAAGTCTGGCGAGTCCAGTTACTTTTTAGCATATAAATAGGTAAAAGCATTATGGCAGGCATATAAGCTGGATAAGAGGATAACCTCATATAAGGAAGGTATGACAAGGTAAACAGGATAGACTGAACAAAACATATATGTATAGTGCTTCTCTAATACTCTTCTTTTTCTCTACACCAATACTAGTATCATATGAACGAGATGATCCCCAAAAAGTATAAGATGGTAGACTTAGGTGTACTTATAGTGAGAGGTTTTACCCCCATACAGTAACAGACAGCCCAACTGAACATACTGGCGTTACCCTTAAGGATAATAACGGGCTCATAAACATACACGAGTCTAGATGTACCCTAATTACTACCCCAATCGATCGGCTCCCTTATCCATAGATACCCTGTGTTGGCCCAACAGTAGGACGCATCACTTCCTAAAGTGACAATCCATTATTTTTAGGATGTGCACAACCATATCTACTGATGTCACGGCGTCTTAGCCTCCTCTAGTCCGGACCCATGCACGCACATGACCCCATCGGAATGTGCCGCCCACACCGTCTCCTCTTTTGGATCTCTTACAATCAGCCCAGTAAGCGTGCCCTGACTCCAAACTAGTTTAGAGTACTCGTTTGATACCTATATATGGGTTACTGACTGAAATGGGTCCCACACACAAGATGATACAAGCTTCCCCCTTTGTTTGCATCCCAACTACTAGGATTTCCATAGGTTATGCCCTACCAGTGTAACAAGATTGCATAGCTCCATAGTTATGCCCTACCAGTGTAACAAGATTGCATAACCCCACAGGTTAAGTTTGTGGGCCTATAAATATTACCCACCAGCCCAAGATATACTTAACCCTCCCACTGGTTCAAGCAAGTTTACTTAACTCCTACTCAATTTAACATGTTCATGTAATCCGTATGGATTCAAACAGGTTAAATATTCACGTTCATTACCATTTATTCATTTATGGTCATAATGCGCTAGACCTCCCACATTAATTCTGCCACTTGTGGATGCTGGATATGCCAGGTGGGTCCGGGCAGACTTCTACCCAAGTCAGACTTAACCTCGTGTCTTAGCCCGTTACGTGTTTATGTACTTAGACCCCTCACGTTAGATTCACCACTTGTGGTTGTTGGAAATGCCGGGGCGGGTCCGGGAAGATTTCTACCATAAGTGTAATCTAACCTCGTGTCTAAGTGCGGTTACAGTTTCTAAATACTGTAAATCTAGGCATTTTCACTACTTAACAATTATCCTTATTTCATTATAGGTTTTTATGCCCCTTTCCCTAGTCATATTCATCATGTATCATATGCCCCAAATTAAGGTCTTTAATCACAGTTTGGTTTATGACCCAAATCCATATTCATGTATTTAATTCAAGTTATGCCCAAATTTCCCAATACAAGTTATGCCCCAATTTCAACGTTTTCACCTCGTTCCCAATTCCACGCGTTCGCATATTTCAGCGGTATGCCTAGGCTCGAAGGTAACCTGGCTATAAAATAAAAAGGGAAAAGAAGAAGGGAAGAGAACAGAAATAAACATAATAACAAGATTGACATATGATGGCAGGAATAGGAATAGCAACTAATAAGCATATAGTGACAAAATCGGGCATAATGACAAGATAGGCATATTGGAACGGATCTGATGAACGTGTGATAATAGAACTGGTTCTAACATAATAGGTACATCATAAACAGACATGATGAGATCTAAACAGTGAGTTAGATCTACAAATAATGGAAGATCTGACATGATATATAGGCATAGGCTTAGATCCAATTCATAGTCATGTCAAAATAACTTAGATACACAGGTTATGGAAGATCTGATATGATTGAATCAGTCACATGCTTAGATCCAATTCAAAGACATGTCAAAAGTAACTTAGATACACAGGTTATGGCAGTTTTGATATGATTCAATTAGTTACAAGCTTAGATCCAACTCATAGACATGTAAAAAATAACTTCTAAGTGTTTATATCTAAAAATAATGTAGACTCACTGTGATTGGATCTAAGAACAGAAGAATTAATCGTTGATCTTGTAGAATAGATCTCTAGATCTGAATAACTTGATTGTAGAAGAACAATAGGCTATTTTCAATCTAGATAGAGGCAACATCTAGTTCTCCATTGTTTTTGAATGAATAAAACAATGCGTATAGGGTCCTATTTATAGCATCAAGTCTACGAATATAGCCAAGAATTCAGTCCATGTTCAGAAATAGGTATTTACCCCGGATCTTGGGGGGTGCCGACATGCGTGTCGACACCTCCTTATGATGTCGACCCACGGTTCGACACCCCTAGGGTATGTCAACCCCCAACGGGTCCATTTCCCTCCCAGACTTCCCGCTTCTGATTTTGAATTAGTTTGAATGGTTTTGACTTGGTTATGTATATATATATCTTATCCGTATACAAACTTCTAACCTTAATATCTTCTTCATACGATGTCCGTTTTACGCAAACTAGGAGTCTATATCAAGCAGAATTCGGAGATGAACACAATGCCGCAGTCAGTTTCACTTAATTCTGAATATTTATTTAAGTATTTATCAATTTATCATTATAGTGTCTTATAGATTATGGGGTGTAACATAAATTCTTCAACTTTTAACAAATCAGATTGGTGGCATATGGGTTTCTTAAAACATTACTTTGAGGATTCTCTTTCATATGAGCATGAAAAATACTTGGTCACGGATCTCTACTCTTATTGTCGTTAACTAGCTCTAGAGTTAATCATTAGACCCAGTTGACGGTATTCAAGCCACCATCATACGTGATCGGTATGCGTTGTTTCACCATCAACACACTCTCCTGGTGTTGGATCAAGTAATACTTGGTGATTGAGGTGGTTTGGATTTCAACGTGGGCTATTCATTTCGGGTCCAGTTAAGGTTCTTGTGAGCGGCATGCAAATATCGCTTGTGCATAAACCGTTACGTGCTTGGGCCGAGCATTAGCAGTCCATCGGGTCGAGCCAGTCCATCAAATTAAAATGGAAGACCAAGAGCCCATAGAAGTGCTATATAACTTAACCTCCCCTCCTCTCTTGTTTCACTTTTCATAGCAACTGTTTTATCCCCAAAAGCTGGAACCCTAATTTCCCTTTCTCCCCGAGTTAATGACCGTTGCTTCTCTTTTTTAGGTGCAAAGCCAGCTGAGAAGGCTGAGGAGAAATAAGAAGAAGCTACTGATAAAGCCATTGTGTTGTCCAGTACTGAGACCCCTAAGGATGGAGATATTATAGATGCTTTGAAGGACGATGAAGGTAATGATGGAAACGATGTAGATGACGACGTCGTCGTAACTGGGGGCTCAAGAGAGGCCGAAAACATGACTTTAGCTGAGATTAAGGCAATGAAAGATGAGCTATTGAAAGCTAAGGTTGAAGAAGATCCCCTCAACATCAATCCTATTTAGGCAATTTCTCCCCAGTCAAGATTAGTTGTCAAGCTTTCTACTCGATCAATCATAGGAAGCTTAGCTAAGAAGTCTCCTACTGATCCGAATGCACCAACCGTAGACAAAGGAAGAAAGAAACGCATCTTTAAGATGTTGGTAAGAGAAAGCAAGGCTCAAAGCTGCTAAAAAGTCCAAAACTTCTCCAAAGCCCAAGTGAATCGTAGTTTAGTCTTTTTATTTTGCTTTCCACTGGCCTTCTGTTGTCTTAGCGAGTGCGATCCTCACGTCTTTTGGCTAGTTCCTTTATGCAAACCTGCACTTATGTAAAAAAAGTATCTTGTTTTCCTACAATGTCAAATATTTGATAGTTTGTAATCTGTTCCAATCAAGTGCATTAGTAGTCAGAACATTATTAATATAAGCAATAAATGATGAATCACATCACAGATCGTACAAAAAGTCCCATACAAGATCCCTGCAAATAAAAATCAGTGCAATATATAAGATCACTTCTGTGCAATATATAAAACCATTATTAAACTAGGCAATAAACAACAGTGTAACAACCCGTATTTTCAATAACCTGTTATAACGTAAATCGAGGCAGAATTTAATCCAAAAATCTGAATCAAGGGAAACGGGCTATGTCATTGTGTTCGTCTCGGAAAAATACGCGAAATAGAGTCCGAGTTTTCGAAAATCGGAGTCCGTATGACCCGATTAAGGCCCAATGAAGTTTTCAGAAAAATTTCAAGTTCAAAACAGATTTCGAATTTCGGGTTCAAAATTCGAAAAAGGGTGAGGTTGGGCCAGGCGGGAAAATTCCCGCCAGAGCACCCAAGTCGACAGCCCTGTCGACTTGGGAGTCGACTTGGTTGGACCCAAGTCGACAGCCCTGTCGACTTGGCTGTCGACTTGGCTCAGCCGGGCAGTTTTGCCTGGTGCACCATTTTGGAGTCTTGGTTAGGTTTTGGGGCCAGATTCGGTTTTAAGGGCTAAGATTGGAATTAGGGTTTAATCCTAAGGTTGAAACTAATCCTAATCTCTATAAATAAGCCCCTAACCTAACCCTAAATCATCATTATTCATTCAAGTAACTAAACTATGGCAAAATCATTCCTCTCATGGCCTCCACTCTCTTCATAAAATTCCTAAGTTATTTCTATGAGAGATTTTCCATGCATACAAGTGTTTTCAAGCTTGTATGAGTGTCATTAGCTTGCATTCAAGTCAAATTTCCATATTTACATCATAAAGCAAGGGTTTTGATCATTTTTGCTCAAGGGTTTTTGTATTGGAGCTTGCATTTTGGGTTTATTTGATTGCATAAGGGCTTTGTCTCAATCTATATATATTTTTGTGTCTTCATAAGCATTGTAAGCCCTTTTCTACTTTCATATTTAAACTCTAAAGTTAAATGAATGATGCAAGTTTGATTGATCATTATGATATGCAAGTTTGCCATGTTATGATATGCAAGTTTATCATGTTATGCTATGCAAGTTTGCCATGTTATGATATGCAAGTTTGCCATGTTATGTTATGCAAGTTTGCCATGTTATGATATGCAAGTTTATCATGTTATGTTACGCAAGTTTGCTATGTTATGATATGCAAGTTGCCATATGATATGCAAGTTATGTTATGCAAGTTTGGGTTGATCATTTTGCTCATGTTAACATGTTATGCAAGCTTATCTTGGGTTTATGAGTTTAAAGCTTCAAGCTTTATGCTAAAGGTTGCATTTTGGCAACATGTAAGTTATCATATCTCTTATGATAACTTGCATGTGAGGCTAAATGCGAACTTATGGCCATTTATACATGTCATTTATCACCATGTATCACCAATATGCTAAGTTTGGTTTTATGCATGCTTCTGAGGCCTAAAAATGTAATATGCAAGTATATGGACATATGTACATTTCATATGCCACCATGTTAAACTTGTGGCTTCAACACCTATATGTCATGATTATGCCAAGTTCCCTCTTTCTATCCTTTATGCGCTATTGCGATATGTAAGCGATGGGATTGCATTTGGGGTGGGGTAAACTTAAAAGACATGAAAACATAAGATTGGGAATTTACCTATTAAGTTAGGTCTACCCATTGGGAATTTACCTATCAAGTCAGGTCTACCCAAATTCTTGAAAACTTGTAATATGTTTTGGAAACATGATGGACATGACACTTAGAAAATATAAGTGTGACCAACTCGAGGTTGGGTTGAGTTTGTAGCGTAAAACTACCCGGAACCGACTGGCTTAACTAGTTGCTACAAACAATAGGACCCAATGTGAGAAGTTGGTCATGTTGTACCTTGAACCCGAGGTTAGACCAAGTTGTGGTGTAAAGCTACCCGGAACCGACCGGCTTAACTAGTAACCGCAACAAAGCCTAATGTGAGAGGTTAAGGCACACTAATTAATTAATGCCTCATGATTAGGGTTAAGTCATGGTCCACTTAATACTTAACCAATTTGGGCTTGGTAAATTAATCAGGGTTAAGTCGTGAACTCATCGTTACACTTAACCAAGTTAATCCATGATTAGCAAGAGGGTTAAACGTACTTAACCCACTAGAAAATCCTAGCAATGGGGGTCCACTCCAGCAGTAATCCCAAGTTTGTATCATTAAGACCCTAGGGACTAGGCTAGGGTGGGGGGCACGATTACTGGACTTGAGGTAAGTGACCAAAAACGACAGCAGAGTGGTACGCCGATGTAGTTCCGGACGGACTATGGTCGTGCACGTAGTCCGTATTTGGAGAAGTCAAGCTTGGGTACCAGTAGATCTAGACCGTGCACTTATGTTTATGGTGTCCAGGGGTTGACACCCTAGGGCTTGATACACCCGACGGGAGACCCAGCACAGTCCGACTACAATTATGTTTGGGCTGAATTGACCCCAACACGTGACGAGTTAGGCTTATAGGGAGCCGATCGACTAGACCGTTTGGTTGGACCTCGTATTAGGGTCACTTCATGTTATTGGACCTCGTATTAGGGTCACTTCATGTTATTGGACCTCGTATTAGGGTCACTTCATGTTATTGGACCTCGTATTAGGGTCACTTCATGTTATTGGACCTCGTATTAGGGTCATTTCATTTTATTGGGTCAAAGCTTGGGCCAAGGGATCAGTACTTGTTTATTCAAGTCATGTTAGTTTGCTAGTACACCTGTGGTGCAAAACCTTAATCCTGATTATGCGATGACACCTTTATCTACCTTGTTAGTTAATCATCATGCTAGTATGTTGTTATCCTTATGTTCATCCCTGCTTCTCATGCCAGTTAACTTTCTCAGTTTACATTGATTGTAGTAGGGCTTACTCAGTCTTTTTGACTGACCTGTTTTTCTTTCGCCTCTTTTCTTCCGTTCCCCCCCCCCCCCAGGTTCTCAGGGTGGGAATATTGGAGCTTAGCTTGGATTTCTGATCGCTTGCTTGTGGGATTTTAGCTCATGTACGGTCTTGACATGAAGCTAGCTATGGTCGTCACTTATTTTGGGGATAGTACTTATGTATTTCAGTTATTCAGTGATGTTGTTTTTATCTAGACTTGTGTATTTGGAAAGTTGACATTATGTTGTACCAAACTTGTTTTGAAATAGTTTGAAATCTTCCGCTGTTTTATTTATCTTATTTACTCTGTTTACATATATACATATGTTCTTGTTCTGCCTTGATATATCATTATGCATGTTTACCCGGTACAAACGCCCCTCCAAAGTCAGAGTACTTGCAAGAGCCACCCTGGCGGAGGTGGGGTGTTACATTTGGTATCAGAGCATATGGTTTACGAGAAGGAACAAAAAGGTTTTTAGAAAACTTTTGGAAAAACTATTTTCAAAACCAAGTATAAAGTATTTTCCAAAGAAAAGTCTAGTTTATTTTAAAGGCTATTCCCCAAAAAGCCATTAGCAAAATTCCTTCGTTTTTCTCCATTCCGAATCTATCTTTTTCTTCTTTTTCAGTATGGCCAATAACTTTGCCATTCCGGAGGGAGTACATGTACCTGTTTGGTATAGGAGACTTTTGGAGGCTAGGGCGACCGAAGCTGGCCTCGCCGATGTTCCTCCTCCTCCTCCTCCGGTAGTTAATGTTCCTCCTCCTCCTCCTATCGCTGAGGTTCCTCTTCCTCCTCCCCCTCAGCATCCACAAGAGGATTTCGCGGAGATTTGCAAAGACTTTAAGGCGATGGGTTGCAAGAATTTCATTGGAACCGAGACTTATGTAGAGGCAAGGAATTGGTTGAAAGAAACCGAAGATCTTTTTGCCTTCTTTGATATAGATGACCGTAGGAAGGTTTTATTGGCAGTGTGGTTGCTAAAGGAAGAAGCTGCACGTTGGTGGGTGGTAACCACCTCTACTAGGCCAATTGAGACTTGGGATGACTTTCGGGGAAAGTTTGGACTAAGGTTCCTATCACTGAAGCAAGGGGACATGACTATTAGGGAATACATAGATAAGTTTAATCAACTGGCTCGGGTCGGTTTAGACTTGGTTAACACAGCTCAGAAGAAGGCCATGCACTTTGCTCTAGGACTAAACGAGCCATTGCGTGGTTTGGCCATATCTCATATACCCATCGGAGCGACCTTCGAGAGTTTGGTGAATGTGGCCCTACTCAATGAAGAGAATAGGAGTGGCAAGAAGGAAATCAAGGTGAATGAGTCTCAAACCAAGAAAACGGGGCCCAAAAAGGAAATGAAAAAGAAGGAGGAGAAGTCTAAAGATAAGAAGGAAAAAAGGTGCTTTACTTGTGGAAGCTCGACTCATCTAAACAAGGATTGCAGAAAAAGGAAGGGCACTTGCTTTAACTGTGGAGAAATGGGACACTTCACTAGGGATTGCCCGAAGAAGCAAGGGCAAGGCCAGGGTCAGACTCAGCGTGCTGGACCTTCGGGAGGGCAAGTTCATGCTCTCAATGCCGCTCCAATTCCCGATCGAGGTAGTATTTCTGTTGAAAGTCTTGTTTACATTTCTGTTTTTCCTGTTTGTACTTTGTTTGATTCTGGCGCATCGCATAGTTTATTTCATCTGGTTTAGTTGAAAGTTTGCACCTAAGTACTAGTCTAGTTAATGATCCCGTGTGTGTTTCAAATCCAATTGGGGGTTCCGCCCATTTGTCTATTATCTACGTGGATTTGAAAATCTCTATCTTGAGTATAGAATTCTCGCGTGATGCTTACATTCTCGGTTTCATGGGGTATGGGTTGATTTTGGGCATGGATTGGTTGTCCAGTTTTGGAGCCATTCTTGATTTTTGAGCATAGGGTCGAGAGGCTCATGACTCGCCTCGGTAATACCCTAAAAATTTCTAGTAACCCTATGAGTCCCGTCATGTTGTGTTATCTTGAATCCCTCAACTCGTCTATCGATAGTTTGCAATCGGTGAGGGTGGTCCGAGAATATCCTGATATCTTGGGTGAAGTGAAGGGGGTTACCCCTAAACGAGATATAGATTTCCGCATTTATCTGGTTGATAATGCCAAGATAGTTTTGTGGCCGGTTAGGCACATGGCCCTGCAAGATGAGAGTTAAGAAAGCAAGTCAAGGAGTTGCTTGAGAAGAACTCCATTAGACGAAGTGTATCTGAATGGGGAGCGCCTGTAGTATTTACTACCAAGGCAGATGGTTCTCTTCGACTTTGTGTTGATTATCATGAGTTAAACAAAGAGAATAGGCAAGCATTGCCAAGGATCGATGATTTGTTTGATCAGCTTGTAGGAACATCTGTTTTCTCTTGATCCTGCTACTGGATTCCATCAGCTCAGAGTAGCTGAGGATAGTATAGGCAAAACTGCGTTCAGAACTCCAGATGGATTCTTAGAATGGCTGGTCATGCCATTCGGTTTGACTAATGCACCCGCCTACTTCGTGGACTTGATGAGTAGGGTGTCTAGGGAGTTCCTGAACGAGTTTGTGGTAGTCTTTGTAGACGATATCCTGACTTTCTTAAAGAACGAGGAAGAACATGCTAGACATCTCAAGGAGGTGATGGATACGCTTAGAGCGCATCAGTTGAAAGCCAAGTCCTCCAAATGTCATTTTGGAGAAAAAAGGAGTTAGATTTCTTGGGCACATAGTTTTTAAGCAAGGCTTAGTGGTGGATCCTGCTAAAGTGGTCGCGGTTCAAAACCGAAAAGCTCCGACGAGGACAATTGAAGTATGAAGTTCTCTCAGTTTAATTAGTTAGTTAGCGTCCCTTGGGCTTAGACCTACCCTTCTGGATCAAGTAGGGACTTCACAGAAAGAAGACCCGCAGTTAGTCGAGATCATGGACAAGTTGATTCGAGGCGAGATGGTAAGCCACCTCGCTATAGATGACAAGGGATGGCTAAGACGCGATGAGAGAAAGAAGGTTCTTGAAGATGCACATCACCCGAGGAGGTGGCCGAGTTTGTCCCAAGGTGCATGCTGTGCCAACAGGTTAAAGGCCGAGTCATAGAAGCCTGGTGGGCTATTATATCCATTAGAGGTCCCCGCAATGGAAGAGGGAAAAGCGTCACGAAGGATTTCGTGGATGGACTGCCTAGATCAAGAAAGGGAATAAGAGCATGTGGGTCATAGTAGGTAGACTCACGAAGAGTGCTCATTTCACTCCGGTAAAGAGCGAAAGGACTGCATCATAGCTAGCGACAGTTTACTTTCAAGAAATAAAGCGGTTGCACGAGGTTCCCTAAAGTATAGTTAGTAACCTTGACTCAATCTTCACTAGCCAGTTTTGGGATAGTCTACGGGAAGTCATGGGCAAGCAACTGAATCTAAGTACGGCCTATCATTCGCAGGCGGATGGTTCATTTCGTTCAAGCATGAGTTATAGAAAATCACGTTGGTAAGAGCAATTGGCAACGTGGATTGGTATTTCCAAGAAAAGTTCTGCTGCGTGGAATACTTTATAGTAAGTAAACGAGATCCAGGATTCACTAGTGAATTTTGGAGAGCTTGCATGAAACCATGAGGTCATAGTTATGTTTAAGCCAAGAATGATAGAAGAGTAAGTGAAAAAGGAAGACGAGAGGCGACAATGAAATGGGTTCCAACTCATATTTCGAAATAAGAGTTAAGAAGCCAAGAAATCATGAGGTAAAAGACGGTCAAAGCACAGTGGAGTTAAGCTCAAGGAAATGTGACTTAGAAGACTAAAGGCTAGATATGCGCATCATATCTCTTTTTAAGAGCATATCCTTGATCCTTGTTTTCCTGTGGAACTTACTTGCATGTTATCTTTTTACGTATATCCTCTCGGTCCCATTCTCGGTCCTATTTCTGTCGGGAGGTATGACTTATTGGCTAGTAATACATGTCAGGGTTTGAAGGGGGTCCGTTAGGCTGACTAAACCTTTTGGGCTTTTATAGAATATGAGTTGGGTTAGGAAGGGATTTCTTGTAATCCGAAAGGAGTATATCCTGCTTATCTTCCCGATCTCTTTGTAGCATATCTTTCTTTTGCTATCTATATCGTGTTAATCTTGTCATGAGAACCTTATGTAGAAACCCTTTGGATGAAACATGTGTTTGAAACATGTTATGATGGTTGCAAGTGGTTGCAAGTGTTTGCAAGTGGTTACTCGTGGATGCATTATACACATTAGGCACTAGATCGGCTCACACACTCCTCATATTGCATATGCATGAGTGTTTATGCTTATTCATGGATGAAAATTTTTGTGTTATCACATGGATGTTGCATATGGATGTATGTTATGTGCACACATATAGATGTTATACATTATGTTAGGAATTGCATGCATATGGATTCATTTCACTAACATAATTTGCATTGATGATATTTGCATTAGATAAGTACATATACACACACCTTTGCATATAACATTTAGAATCTTGTAAGGACAATGATTGCTAGTGGATGATGTTTTGAGTAGATGGATTTTGGATGGTAGGATACGTTCTTCCTAACTTGAAGATTTCGGGGACGAAATCCTTTAAGGAGGGGAGAATGTAACAACCCGTATTTTCAATAACCTGTTATAACGTAAATCGAGGCAGAATTTAATCCTAAAATCTGAATCAAGGGAAACGGGCTATGCCATTGCGTTCGTCTCGGAAAAATACGCGAAATAGAGTCCGAGTTTTCGAAAATCGGAGTCCGTATGACCCGATTAAGGCCCAATGAAGTTTTCAGAAAATTTCAAGTTCAAAATAGATTTCGAATTTCGGGTTCAAAATTCGAAAAAGGGTCAGGTTGGGCCAGGCGGGAAAATTCCCGCCAGAGCACCCAAGTCGACAGCCCTGTCGACTTGGGAGTCGACTTGGTTGGACCCAGGTCGACAGCCCTGTCGACTTGGCTGTCGACTTGGCTCAGCCGGGCAGTTTTGCCTGGTGCACCATTTTGCGGTTTTGGTTAGGTTTTGGGGCCAGATTCGGTTTTAAGGGCTGAGATTGGAATTAGGGTTTAATCCTAGGGTTGAAACTAATCCTAATCTCTATAAATAAGCCCCTAACCTAACCCTAAATCATCATTATTCATTCAAGTAACTAAACTATGGCAAAATCATTCCTCTCATGGCCTCCACTCTCTTCATAAAATTCCTAAGTTATTTCTATGAGAGATTTTCCATGCATACAAGTGTTTTCAAGCTTGTATGAGGGTCATTAGCTTGCATTCAAGTCAAGTTTCCATATTTACATCATAAAGCAAGGGTTTTGATCATTTTTTCTCAAGGGTTTTTCTATTGGAGCTTGCATTTTGGGTTTATTTGATTGCATAAGGGCTTTATCTCAATCTATATATATTTTTGTGTCTTCATAAGCGTTGTAAGCCCTTTTCTAGTTTCATATTTAAACTCTAAAGTTAAATGAATGATGCAAGTTTGGTTGATCATTATGATATGCAAGTTTGCCATGTTATGATATGCAAGTTTATCATGTTATGCTACGCAAGTTTGCCATGTTATGATATGCAAGTTTATCATGTTATGTTATGCAAGTTTGCCATGTTATGATATGCAAGTTTATCATGTTATGTTATGCAAGTTTTCTATGTTATGATATGCAAGTTGCCATATGATATGCAAGTTATGTTATGCAAGTTTGGGTTGATCATTTTGCTCATGTTATCATGTTATGCAAGCTTATCTTGGGTTTATGAGTTTAAAGCTTCAAGCTTTATGCTAAAGGTTGCATTTTGGCAACATGTAAGTTATCATATCTCTTATGATAACTTGCATGTGAGGCTAAATGCGAACTTATGGCCATTTATACATGTCATTTATCACCATGTATCACCAATATGCTAAGTTTGGTTTTATGCATGCTTTTGAGGCCTAAAAATGTAATATGCAAGTATATGGACATATGTACATTTCATATGCCACCATGTTAAACTTGTGGCTTCAACACCTATATGTCATGATTATGCCAAGTTCCCTCTTTCTATCCTTTATGCGCTATTGCGATATGTAAGCGATGGGATTGCGTTTGGGGTGGGGTAAACTTAAAAGACATGAAAACATAAGATTGGGAATTTACCTATTAAGTTAGGTCTACCCATTGGGAATTTACCTATCAAGTCAGGTCTACCCAAATTCTTGAAAACTTGTAATATGTTTTGGAAACATGATGGACATGACACTTAGAAAATATAAGTGTGACCAACTCGAGGTTGGGTTGAGTTTGTAGCGTAAAACTACCCGGAACCGACCGGCTTAACTAGTTGCTACAAACAATAGGACCCAATGTGAGAAGTTGGTCATGTTGTACCTTGAACCCGAGGTTAGACCAAGTTGTGGTGTAAAGCTACCCGGAACCGACCGGCTTAACTAGTAACCGCAACAAAGCCTAATGTGAGAGGTTAAGGCACATTAATTAATTAATGCCTCATGATTAGGGTTAAGTCATGGTCCACTTAATACTTAACCAGTTTGGGCTTGGTAGATTAATCAGGGTTAAGTCGTGAACTCATCGTTACACTTAACCAAGTTAATCCATGATTAGCAAGAGGGTTAAACCGTACTTAACCCACTAGAAAATCCTAGCAATGGGGGTCCACTCCAGCAGTAATCCCAAGTTTGTATCATTAAGACCCTAGGAACTAGGCTAGGGTGGGGGGCACGATTACTGGACTTGAGGTAAGTGACCAAAAACGACGGCAGAGTGGTACGCCGATGTAGTTCCGGACGGACTATGGTCGTGCACGTAGTCCGTATTTGGAGAAGTCAAGCATGGGTACCAGTAGATCTAGACTGTGCACTTATGTTTATTGTGTCCAGGGGTTGACACCCTAGGGCTTGATACACCCGACGGGAGACCCAGCACAGTCCGACTACAATTATGTTTGTGCCGTATTGACAACAACACGTGATGAGTTAGGCTTATAGGGAGCCGATCGACTAGACCGTTTGGTTGGACCTCGTATTAGGGTCACTTCATGTTATTGGACCACGTATTAGGGTCACTTCATGTTATTGGACCTCGTATTTGGGTCACTTCATGTTATTGGACCTCGTCTTAGGGTCACTTCATGTTATTGGACCTCGTATTCGAGTCACTTCATATTATTGGACCTCGTATTAGGGTCACTTCATGTTACTGGACCTCGTATTAGGGTCATTTCATGTTATTGGATCAAAACTTGGGCCAAGAGATCAATACTTGTTTATTCAAGTCATGTTAGTTTGCTAGTACACCTGTGGTGCAAAACCTTAATCCTGATTATGCGATGACACCTTTATCTACCTTGTTAGCTAATCATCATGCTAGTATGTTGTTATCCTTATGTTCATCCCTGCTTCTCATGCCAGTTAACTTTATCAGTTTACATTGATTGTAGTAGGGCTTACTCAGTCTTTTTGACTGACCTGTTTTTCTTTCGCCTCTTTTCTTCCGTTCCCCCCCAGGTTCTCAGGGTGGGAATATTGGAGCTTAGCTTGGATTTCTGATCGCTTGCTTGTGGGATTTTAGCTCATGTACGGTCTTGACATGAAGCTAGCTATGGTCGTCACTTATTTTGGGGATAGTACTTATGTATTTCAGTTTTTCAGTGATGTTGTTTTTATCTAGACTTGTGTATTTGGAAAGTTGACATTATGTTGTACCAGACTTGTTTTGAAATAGTTTGAAATCTTCTGCTGTTTTATTTATCTTATTTACTCTGTTTACATATATACATATGTTCTTGTTCTGCCTTGATATATCATTATGCATGTTTACCCGGTACAAACGCCCCTCCAAAGTCAGAGTGCTTGCAAGAGCCACCCTGGCGGAGGTGGGGTGTTACAAACAGGGTGTGTGATGTGTATGTGTATGCCCCCAAACAATCTTGAATGTAATGCATGACAAAGGCTTGTTCGGGATTGATTAGGACTGACATTAAATTGCCCCCAATCTTGCTGCGGGGTAAGGATCCTTTTTCATTGGCACTTGTTCCCAACGACTTTATACTCTCCTGTCATATGCCCAGGTTAGAGTGTGGTCAAGGCGGTCTTTAATTGTGGTGCACCATCACGCCTTGGGTACGTCATTTTCCCATCCTTTATACTCTCTCATCATGAGAGTTATAGTCTGGGATGTCGTCTTCCCGTCCTTTATACTCTCTCTCAGAGAGTTAGAGTTGAACATGCGAAAGGTCGCCCTGACCGCTTTGGCTTTCCCTCTACACCCTATTTTTTAGAGCGGAGTCTCACCGATTTGAGTGTCTAATTTGCATTTAATTCTAATTCAAGTTCCATGTATCAAATCAAGAGCAAAATAATCACAAACATAAAGAAATAAAAGCAATAAAGGTAAATGAGGTGCAATATTTTTATAACGGTTTTGCCAAATCATTGCCTTCATCAACTTTATAATATTTTGTTATATCAACTAGACTTCTCGAGACAAGTCGTGTCTTTGTACATAGTTTACAAAACAAAAGAAACAATACAATCTTATGTCAAATGATGCCGCAAGTTCTGGGCATTCCATGCTCTGGGGATTTCATCACCATCTACAATCATCAACTTGAAAGCTCCTTTGTCAAGTTTCCGTTGAATGATGTACGGTCCTCCCCATCTCGGAAACAGGTGGACGGGGGTTGGGAAGATATATAAAAAGACTAAATCTCCAGGTTCAAAGGTCTGAGGTTGAATCTTCCTATTACACCCGTAACCTGGTGTCTATGCCTTGAGGCGCGTAAGTCCGCTTCATCTTTCTTTTCTTCAATCTCATCTGTGGACTCGAGGAGAAGCGCTTTATTAGTCATTAGATCATAATGTGTTGTCCTATGAGAGGGGACTTCCAATTCCACTAGAATAACTGCTTCTGATCCGAGCGAAAGTGAGAAGGGAATATTACCCGTCGCTGATTTGTAAGTCATTCTATAGTCCCACAATGCGAGGGGAAATTCATCGACCCACATGGCTTTCGCCTGCTTTAATCTTTTCTTCAGAATGGACTTAATGATTTTGTTTACTGCTTCAACTTGTCCATTCGATTGCAGGTGAGCTACTATGGTGTATCTCTTCTCTATTTTTTATTTTTGGCAAAAATATTTGAATTCGTTGCTATCAAATTGGGTTCCATAATCAGTTATAATGGTCTTGGGAATCCCAAATCGATAAATTATGTTTCTGACGATAAAATTAATCACCTGCTTTGTCATGATCGTAGTTAATGGTTCGGCTTCTGCCCATAGTGAAGTAATTTACGGCCACGATTGCATATTTTGCTCCATCTTTAGCGATCGACAGGCTTCCAATGATGTATATCGCCCACATAGCGAATGGCCACGAACTTACCATTGACTTAAGCTGACTGTGAGGTGCTCTCAGAATCTTTGCGAATTTCTGGCACCTATCGCAGCGTCGTGAATAATCAGCTGCATCTCAATTAACAGTAGGCCAAAAGTAGCCGTACCATAATATGTTTTTCGCCAATGTTTGACCACCCATGTGATCTCTACATTCACCCTCGTGAACTTCTCTCAGTACACATTTGATGTCATCGTGTGCTATACATCGGAGCAAGGGCATCGAAAATCCCTGATGATAAAGAACTTCATCTTGCATGACATATCTTGCAACTTTACTAATCACGGCCTATCTCTCACACTTTTTCGTCGGGAGTGTTCCATTTTGCAGGAAGTCCTTTATCAGCGTCATCCATGATTATCTCTCCGTCTTGGTATCCAGCACTGGATCAATCTCCATATGATCAATGCTTGGAGATGTTAATACTTCAATTGGGACCATTTCCGTTTCTTCCGGGTTATCAGAACATGCCAACTTAGCTAACCTATCCGCTTTCTGATTCTCTATCGGCGGAATGTGGCTTATGTTATAGTGCTCTAAGTTGTCTAATAGCTCCTCTAACCTTTCTAGGTAAGTGATGAGTCGAGGTCCCTTAGCCTGGAAATCCTTCCGAACTGGCAAAAGACAATTTTAGAATCACATAAAATGTTTAGCGTTGTTACTCCTAATTCCTTAGCGAGTTTCAACCCGGAAATCAGGGCCTTCTACTCAGAGTCATTTTTACTTGCGGAAAATTCTAACCGCATGGCATAGTAAATTGATCGTCCTTTAGTAGTTGTTAAAACAACTCCGGCGCAAGATCACTGATCATTCTTAGCTCCATCAGCGTATAATTTCTAGGGGCTAAGTTCTAACTTCTATTCTAAGGGGCTAGCCTTTTCATCTTCCTCCTTAGGGATCATGAATTCAGTGATAAAGACAGCTAGTGCCTGCCTCCTTATTGATCTTTTTGTTTGAAAGTTTAGGTCGAACAGGCTTAGTTCAATATTCCATTTAAGCAATCGTCCAGACGCATCAGGCCGCTGTAGGACCCGTCGAAGTGGTTGATCAGTATATACAACAATTGGATGAGCCTATAAATAATGGCGGATTTTTCTAGAAGCAATCAATAAGCTATAAGCAAGTTTCTCTATCTTCAAATAGTTGCGCTCTACTGCCGCCAACTTCTTGCTCACATAATATACTAGTCTTTGGACTTTGTCTTCCTCCCGAACTAGAGCTGAACTATTGGCACGAGATGACACTGCCAGATATACAAATAAATCTTCATGGCCCACTAGTTTACACAGTATCGGGGGTTTTTCTAGGAGATTCAGTAGATTCTGAAAAGCTTCTACGCAGTGTGAGTTCCACTCAAAATTGTGCTTCCCACATTTTATCAAATCGTAGAAAGGAACGCATTTGTTTGTGGCCTTAGAAATAAACCTGCTTAGAGCTGCGACCTTTCCTGCCAAACTTTGGACATCTTTAATCTTTCGTGGTTCTTCAATATTCCTGATTGCTGCAATTTGATTGGGATTAATCTGCAGAAAATGACTATGAAGCCCAGAAATTTTCCTAATGCAACCTCGAATGAGCATTTCAGAGGATTAAGCTTTATTCCATATCGTCGGAGGATGCTGAACATTTCCGCTAAGTCTGCTGTGTGGTCGGATGATCTCTTTAACTTTACGAGCATATCGTCCACATAAACTTCCATTGTTTTCCCAATTTGGTTGTAAAACATCTGATTCACTAAGCGTTGATAGGTGGCTCTGGCATTTTTTAATTTGAAAGGCATCACCACATAGCAGTACAACCCCAAGTCCGTGATAAAACTGGTATGTTCTGGATCTGGCACGTGCATAGGAATTTGGTTGTACCCTGAATATGCATCCATGAAAGAGTGAAGTTCGTGTCCTGTTGTTGAGTCTACCAGCTGGTCAATTCTAGGAACTGGGAAGTTGTCCTTCGGGCAGGCTTTATTTAGATCAGAAAAGTCGATACATGTTCGCCACTTCCTGTTGGATTTCTTGACTAGGACGTTGTTTGAAATCGAATTGGGATACGTAAAATCTCTAATGAACCCATTATCTCTTAACTTATCTACTTCTCTTTCATGGCGGCCGACCTCTCTGGGCCCAACATTCGCCTTTTTTGTTTCACATGAGGATGCTTTGGGTTTATGATTAACGAATGGCTCACAACTGAAGGAGAGATTTTCATATATCAGCGTGAATCCAGGAAAACACATCCAAGTTTGCTTTCAAAAAGTATGTTTATTCCCTCGTCTAAAAGGAATCCAAGTGAGATTCTATCTTCAAGACCTTTGTCAGGTCGTCGTTACCAATCGGAATGTCCATCGTTGCTTCATTAGGCGTCGCCTTCCTACTCCCTGGTTCTTTGTCCTCTCTAGGATCGATGTCCTTGGGCAGGTCATCAAGTGACTCCCTCGGCGGTATTTTCTTTACTTGCTATGCTGAGCCCTCCTCGACAGAAGGGGTAGTATTATTGGAATCCATATCTTTTCCATTGCGCAACATCTTTAATTCTGCCATATAACAAGCCCTTCCAGTGACCTGGTCGTCGCGAACCATTCCGATCCCGACTTC
This sequence comes from Allium sativum, assembly GCA_030737875.1. NCBI lineage: Eukaryota > Viridiplantae > Streptophyta > Magnoliopsida > Asparagales > Amaryllidaceae > Allium > Allium sativum. Next base: position 11,956,587 of record CM060912.1, read on the forward strand.
TGTTAGGAACTTCATCAGTAGGCACCAGGGTGCAATGTAGGCCCTAAATTCTACAAGGACCGGTCGGCCTAAGAGAGCATTGTAAGGCGAGTCAATGTCCATGATCACGAATGGGAGGATCCTTACTCTTTGGCAATCTCCCTCTCCTAACTCTACAGATAAGTCCACTATACCAATCGCAGTCGTTGGCGATCCATTAAAGCCACAGATCAACCTCCACAAGACTTTAAATCCTTCATTTCTAACTTCATTTGATCAAAAGCGTTTTTAAACAGGATGTTGACGGAACTTCCATGATCCACAAGGACTTTCCATACCAATGATGGCCTAATGTTTGTAGTAAAACCAATGGATCAACGCTAGGTACTTCAACTCCTACGTTCTCTTTGCGTCAAAAGATAACATTATCCACAGCTGCCTTTTGCTGTTTTACCGGTGTTGCCTCTTCAAGATTGCTACATTATCCAATTTCTGGATGTTTGGTTGCGTTTACATACTTCTCCATTGTTCTGTTGCTAGACCCGGTTGGATGTGGTCCCCCAATTATAGTATTAATGACTATGCCTTTTCCTTTTTGCTGAGCAGTGGGTTTAGAAGCGGTCTGATTCTGGTTTGGAGCTTGTCCTCCTTGCCCATTGTCCTTTGGGGCAACTTTGTATTCATCCAACTTTCCGGTACGAAGTAGCATTTCCACATCATCCCTCAGATATGGACACTTATTTGTAGAGTTCTCGTAAGTTTTGTGGAACAAACAGAACTTCCAGGTTTTACATTCTTTTTCGTTCGAATCCTTGTGCGTAGTTTCTTATACTGGACAACGTTATAGATATCCAAATAGATATTTTCCAAAGTGTCTCTTAGCGGCGTGTTATTTTCAAAAGTCTGAAATCGATTTCTATTTCTAGAATCGTTCCTTCGATTCCTATTTATTTTGCCACTGTTCCCACCTTGGTTGTCATTTCCTCCATTCTTACTACCGACATTTACTTTGGCTTTTCCTGCGCTTTCTCTGGACTGCTTGATAGCAACATTACTCTGAATTACCTCCCTAGGAGCTCTGTCAGACTTTCTCTTTCAGTTGGCATATAGTTTTTCTCGTCGCAGACGAATATTTGACTTTTCATAGGACAACCCCCAAGTTAATGGCGGCTTTCCAGCCAAGTATCCCCCGAACTCAGTGTTCTTATCAACTCCATCTATCAGCGCCATCAGGATGGTCTGCTCATGCTGGTCACTCACCTCTGCGATTGCTAGATTTAATCGATCCAAGTACGGTTTTAGAGTCTCGCCAGGAGCTAGTTTGATTGCAGACAACTCTATGATACTTTTAGATTTTTGGGCATGGACTTGAAATTGATTCATGAAATATTCACTTAACTCTTTAAAACTAGAAATTGACCGAGGGGGAAGTCGGGTGAACCACATTAATGCGATGTCTTCAAGATACATTGGAAAAGCCTTGCATTTTACAGCGTCGGGAGCTGTTGCGGCGTTCATGTACCATGAATACCTCATCAAATGCTACCTCGGGTCGGTTCTTCCTCCATATCGATCCATTGTGGGGAGATTATATCGTCTAGGGAAATGAAAATCCAGGATATTGTCAGCGAAAGGGGTATGGCTATGCTCAATGCCCCAATCTTCGTTGGTGTAAGCCCTACCGTCAGCCATAATTAGGCGTACCATTGTTTCCACCTCAGCGTTGATTAGCGTTGGCTCAGGGTCTGCACTTCTGGTTCTCCAAATATATCTAGTCCCTATATCAGGTGATGTTTTTCGATCTCTAGCTACTGTCGAGTTTCCTTGCCTTCTAAGGTCCCGATCGTTCATAGGACAAGTGCGATAAAGGACTTGTTGTTGAGTAGGGTTAGTAATGTCGGGATCCCTGCATCGGTAGCAACATTGGTTCTCTCAAACTAGGGTCATCAGGTCCCAAGGCACTGGCCCCGTCTTTCTAAGATCCTAATGATCCAAATGACGGTTGCTCAATGTTCTCAGGTCTTTCATATGGCCTCCTCTAACATGAATGTCTTTCTTCCGAAGAAGATGAATGGACTGAAGCGAGATGATGAGTCGGAGAAGGTGTTCTTTGCCTGCGAAGCTCGTCTATTTGCGTACTCATGTCCTTCATGTTTTCTTGCAAAGCGACACTTTCACGTCTTTGGGCCTCTACCGTGTCATTAGTTTTGTCCAACATATCGAGCAGACATGAGAAATCCATGTGCAAGACGGGTGCAAATGCAGCAGGATGGTTATTAGTCATCGAGGTTGGCATTGGAGCATTTGCAGCGGCTCGAGTAGAAGTACCAACCTCAACAGTAGACGGTTCAGATCGGGTTGGAGGAGTGTTTGAGCTTGGCAGAGTTGGTACACCAATACTGGTTGAAGGGTTCGGGTCGCCCCCTAGGGTCGAGTAGCGACCTGGCGATTCGACTCCTCCAGTACTTCAGCTCCTAGTCGGGTCATAGTGGTGTTTTGGGGTCGGATCGCGGCTTCCTTACCCATTCGGGTCTCCCCCGCGAGTCGTCCATCTGAACCTGCACTTCATCTATTCTTTCTTCGTTTGCCGTATTTTCTTGGGAAGTTTGTGAATCCTTATCTTTCTTTGGAGCCATAAAATTTCGACTTGCTGAAATCAATGAAATCTTTGAGAATAACGAAAATATGGATTATCTCCTTCAGACTTAAGAATCCAAAAAGTAGAACGATAACCCTAAATGTTGAGAATTCAATTTTCTCAGTGAAAGCACCAAAATGTTAGACCAAAAAGTGGTTCTAACACCCAATAAACTAGAACTTGTAGAGAATTGTAACAGGCAACGAAATAAAAAGCAGTAGACACACACGATTTATAGTGGTTCAGCTTTAATGAGCCTGCATCCACTTTTTATGAGTCTGATTATCTGTCCGATAACAAGTACAATGCATATATCCACTCAATCTCATAGTTACAACGGTATATCTCTCAATGTTTATCAAACTAAACTCAACAAATAGGAACTAAATCTAAATAGAATGGAGAAGATATGATAATGGTGGAAACAATCTCTCAAAATGCCAAAAGATCCCAAAAATGACAAGTCTTGGGCTATTTATAGACAAATTTTGCAGGCGGGTCGCGGGATGACGCGGCGCTTCCCTTGAAATCTCGGTGCGCATCATGAGTGAGTGGGGTGGTAGTTACTGAGGTGGGTCGTGACATGTGGCATAGGATCCGTCCTTTTTGGGTAGCGGAGATCGTGGGCATGATTATGACATCGCGCTTCTCTTCGTATTGCAGGGGTTCGGGTCACCATATACCGACATGATCCGATGAATATATATTATCATGAGCAGGTGCCTAGGAGCCAGTGACCGCGAGCCAGGGATCACGAGCTAGGGATTACGAGCCGAGCATTTTAACTTGGTGAGTGTAAACTAGCGAGCTCAACATGACGGCTGCGAGCTACGCATCTTGAGCTAAGGTTTCTATTCTGAACTCGTGAGCATATGAGCTATTTTCCTGCTAGACCGCGAGTCAATAATCTATGTGTGGCTTGGTCACAAAGCGAGCGAACAATAAGAATATCTTAATAACTGAAATTTTTGTCGACGATATTATTTTTGGTTCAACTAATGAAATGTTATGTCAAGAACTTCCAGAAATTATGACTAGTGAATTTGAAATGTCTCACATGGGAGAATTGTTATATTTTCTTGGTTTACAAATTAACAATTACAAAATGGTACTTTTATAAATCAAGAAAAATATTGTAATAATTTTATAAAATTTTTTGGTATGGAAAATACATCTAGTAAACCAACACCATTGAGTACAAAAACACATTTATATGAAGACAAAAATGGAAAAAATTATGATAAAAAATTATATTGAGTATTGTAGGATCTTTATTATATTTAACAGTTAGTCGACCATATGTAATGATGAGTGTTTGTTTATGTGCACGATTTCAAGCCAGATTTTGAAAGGTAAACCAAGTATTTTGGATTATCATAAGAGAAAAACACGTTCTGTGTTCTATACGGTGTTGTCATATGAGATAACATTTTATTTTTCAAGCTGTTTTGAAATCGTTTACTCACATCACTATCTTGATTGACCCAAAGTTTATTTTTCTATGTTTTCCGTAAACTCTTGGGTGCCCAAATTTGTACGGACAGTCAAGTAGTTCAGGAATTTATTGTAACACCCCGTAGTTTTATAACATTAAAATTCACAAATTAAAGTATACTTAATTTTTAGAAAAGAATTAAGTGAAATGGGTTGCGCAGAGAAATATATATATATTGATATATATATATTTGAATTAAAAGTTAAATAAATAAATATGCGAAAAAGTTCAAAACAGCGAATTGGGAGGGGGAATAACTGAACCGGCCCATTTTTGAGGTTGACCCGAGCCCCGCTCGGTCGACTAGGGCTTAATCCAGGGTGTTTGGCTGTCAACCCGTGGGCTGATTCGCTCAAATGCAGATTTTGCATTTGATGGGTTCTCATGGTTCAGGGTTATCTGATGGTCCTAAATAACTTCCTACACCTATAAATACATCCTAACGCTAACCCTAAACCTAATTAAAATAGAATAGTTACCGTCGCCATGGAAATCAATGGAGCCACCGCCAACTAAGAAAGAAGACAAGCAAATTCAATTCTAATTCTCTCAACCTTAAAGCAAAACAAAACTCTCTCTTTTCTTCTCTAAATTGTGAGTACGATGATCTTAACAAGATTATTATTATTTTAATTAGATTAAGTTATGAATGGATTATGAGTAGATGATGTGAATTATCATATATGTTGTTGTAAACCCTTTTTGCTATCATGTATGTTGTAAATCCAATGTTATGTGATGATGATATCTTATATGTTGTAAATCATGCTATGATGATGTTATGTATGTTGAAAGTTTCTATGCTAAGTTGTGATGAATCATACATGTTAAAAAGGCCATGATGTTACAATCTATGCTAGTTAGTTCATATTAATAAAATCATCATGTTTGGGTTATGTTGATCTATATGACAAGTCACATATGCAAGTTAGATTGATTAGAAAAGTTATGAACATATGCCAAGACATCTATTATGACATATAGAATTATGCTATGACATATGTGATATCCTATGCTAGTTCACACCATCATTATGTTGCCTAAAAACCCCATATGCAAGTTTATGTATAGATTTGGGCTATGATCATATCATGTAAATTGAGACATTTAAGAAGTTGACACCTTTTGATCCTTAACATGTGTAGTTTATGCAAGTTTCACCCCTATTACGATTAGATTTATTTTAATTGTCTATATGTTGTGATAATTTATCTTTGTGCTAGGTGTTAGACTATACAAATCTAGCCTATATTATGCGTTGAATAAGCGAACGTATAAACGTGGGGTAGGGGTAATATTAAGGATTTAATATTAAAAAGTTGGGGTGCAATTGATATGATTTTGCATGCCATAAGTGGATGGCCATAATTGAGTCAATTATGGACATCATTAAAAGTTGACTTAATTAATAATTTGAATAGGGAATTATTAAAACTGGGGTAAAAGATTTTTAAGTGTTAATCAATTCTTAGGACACGAGGTTGGACTCGTTTGTGACGTAAACCTGCCCGGACCCGCCCGACAAATCCAGTGGTCACAAATGTCAGCCCAATGTGAGAGGTCCTAGGCCTAAACTAAAGCATAACAGTTGTAAAGACACGAGGTTAGACTCTTTTATGGTGTAAGACTGCCCGAACCCGCCCGGCAAATCCAGCTGCCATAAATGCCAGTCTAATGTGAGAGGTCTTTATGAGGTTATGGCCTGAATGAATTAAGAAATACTTAACCAGATAAACATGTAAGGTGGGACATGGGGGTTAAGTAGGTGCCTTGGGTGGCATGAGGAATCTAGGGGGTGACCTTAATGGCATATGAAATTCGATTAGTAAGACTTAACCAAACACACATGTAAATGAACATGACTAAGAGGGTTAAGTGGGATATACTAGTGACAAGCTTAGGTGGGTAGCTTGTGGGGGCCCATTTCGACCAGTATCCCAAACGTATCTTTGTGGGCTCGACCCAAGTCGAGGACGGGACACGCATGCTGGGTTTGACTGTAAGAGGCCAAAACGGGGAGCGGTGGCAACGCAAGTCCAACGGGTTTCATATGCGTGTGTGGACCCGGGCTGGTAGGTAAGACGTTGTTGCATCGTGTAGGTATAAGCCGTGCATTCTCAAGTTGTATCGGGTTGCCGCTTTAGGGGAGTGATACACCCCACTGTGGGGCCAGCACGGGTATCTACGAGTAGGGAGCCGATCGAAAGTGGGTAGTGGGGTACACCTAGTAGAGATAGGGGCAGACGACACCTATGTAGTCAGCTAGGGGTACGTAAGGCTATTTATAAAGTTTCTGTGTGAAGCAAGTGGGATCAAACAATAGGGTGACTGGTGTGGTGCTATGTAGTAATGTGCGGTGCAGTGTAGTAATGTGCGGTGCAGTGTAGTAATCATTCGTTAGTAATTAGGTGTGCCTTTACCGTTATCTTTAACGTTATCTTAAACGCTATCTTTATCTTCCTAAGAGTTCATAGACATTTACTTGTCTTTTAGCTTTTGCCTTAGTCTATTTATTTTGATAATAGTATTGTTAGAATTATCATACTTGCCAGACTTTATGTCTGACCCACTCTATTTCTATCCTTTTTCCCCCTCCAGGTCCTCAGGTTGGGCCCAGCTCTAGTGGAGTTTGATTGAATTGCTTCATCTCTCTTTGGAAAGCTTGGACCGTTGAAGTAAAGTCCAGCTTGTTATCTTTTTAATGGCTATTTATGTAATGGGATTATGTATTTTGTTTTTATGAAGATGGATATTGTACTTGGTTATGATCTATGGTTTTATGATGTAACAAACATGTTTAATTTCCGCTGCAATAAAATGATGTTCTAGATTTCCATGTATTATTTATTATCTATCTTGTTGTAATTTTTCTGTTCTATATTCACTTATAACCTTCATGGAAGTTAATGCATTCCCTTTGTGAGTGACATTAATGGACGTGGGGTGTTACACGTGGTATCAGAGTCAGGTTACCAGAACAGATAAAAATACTTTAGAAAAATAGTTATTTTTGGAAGAAGTGTTTTCAAAAACATGTTTTATTGAGAAATTTAAAGAGAAAAGTTTTTAATAAAAACATAATCCCCAATAGCCACATATCTTTATCTTTCGAATTCTCCATTTTGAATCTTTCCTTTTTCGTTTCAGCATGGCTGAAGATCTTAATCTACCCGACGGTGTAACGATACCAGGATGGTATAGGAGGCTATTGGAGGCTAGGGCCGCTGCAGGTCCAGCCAATGTTCCTCCACCGCCAGTTGCACTCGTTCCTCCTCCTCTTCCTCGCGTAGATAATTTTGCAAAGACGTGCAAGGAATTCAAGGCTATGGGTGGAAAACCATTTCAAGTGTCAGAAACGTTTGTGGAAGCTAGAGATTGGCTTAAGGAGGTGGAAGAATTGCTAGAAATCTTTGAAGTAGAAGAAGGGAGGAGAGTTCGTTTAGCAGCTTGGTTGATAAAGGGAGAGGCCTCGTTTTGGTGGGAGGTCACTAATGGGGAGCGTCCTGTTGACTATTGGGCGGATTTCAGACGTAGGTTCGAGGCGAAGTTTCTCTCAAGGGGGGAAGAAAATCTATATATGGAAAGGTTCTTGACATTGAAGCAAGGAAGCTCATCAGTGAAAGAATATGTCAATAAATTTAATCAGTTAGCAAGTTTTGGCTTGGACTTAGTAAACATGCCGGAGAAGAAGGCTCTAAGGTTCGTGAATGGATTGAATGAACAATTGCAAGGGTTGTCTATGACCCACATCCCGATGGGGGCCACCTTTGAGAAGTTAGTAGAAATTGCGCTCATGCATGAGGAGAAAAGCGCTAAAGCTGATAAGGCACCCGAGAAGAAGGGGGATTAGAAGAAATCACAACAGCAAAACAAGAAGGGTGGTAAAGACAATAACGACAAGGGAAAGAAGAAAATTTTTAACTGTGGGACACCAGGCCATCTAAGCAAGGATTGCCGAAAGAAAAAGAAGACAGGCTGTTTTCACTGTGGCGATGCGGGACATTTAGTGAAGGACTGCCCAAAGAAGGGACAGAGGGCAGGAGCTACCTCGGGAGGACAGGTGCAGGCTCTTATGGCACCAGGGCAGGCTAGGGGACAAGTTCAGGCTCTCGCGGTCCCACAGCGGCAAGAAAGAGGTAGAACCATTTCTGTTGAAAGCTTAGTTTTTCTGTTTGATCATCTTGTCCATACCTTATTCGATACGGGCGCATCACATTCATTTATCTCTACATCATTAGTTGAATCACTGCACTTAAACACCAGTTTAGTAGAGGACCCCTTAGTTGTTTCGAATCCAATAGGGGGCTCAGCTTATTTGTCCATGATGTGTTTGGATTTGAAAATTTCCATACTTAGCGTTGAATTTAGATGTGATGCTTATGTGTTGGGTTTCACGGGCTATGGGCTAATTTTAGGAATGGATTGGTTATCCAGAAATGGGGCCGTTCTTGATTGTGAAAGGAGAGTAGTTAGGCTCGTGACTTGCCTTGTCAACACTCTCGAAATCTTCTGTAATCCCATAAATTTGGTTATGCTAAGTTATCTAGAATCGCTTGACGCGTCTGAGGAAAATCTACGATCTGTTAGAGTGGTCAGAGAATATTCGGATGTGTTTGAGGAGGTGAAGGGCTTGCCTCCGAAGCGGGAGATAGATTTTCGAATATATCTTGTAGATAATGCAAAACCAGTATCTTTGCCAGTATGCCACATGGCTCCACGTGAAAGGAGGGAACTCGCAAGTGAAGGAGTTACTTGAGAAGGGGTTCATAAGACGAAGTATATCGGAGTGGGGTGCTCCAGTAGTATTTTCCACGACGGCGGATGGGTCCCTTAGACTTTGTGTGGACTATAGAGAACTTAATAAACTTACTAAGAAGAACAGACACCCACTGTCGAGGATTGACGATCTCTTCGATCAGTTAGTTGGCGCCTCAGTGTTTTCGCAGTTGGACTTAGCCACTGGGTTCCATCAGTTGAGAGTGGCTGAGGATAGCATAGACAAGACTTCCTTTAGGACTCCGGACGGTTTCTATGAATGGCTAGTGATGCCCTTCGGCTTGACAAACGCCCCAGCATACTTTGTTGATTTGATGAGTTGGGTGTTTAGGGAGTACCTTAACAAATTTGTGGTAGTCTTTGTAGATGACATCTTGATCTTTTCTAAGGATGAAGAAGAGCATGCCCTACATCTTAGGGAAGTGTTGGAGACTCTTCGAGCACATAAGCTTAAAGCTAAATTTTCTAAGTGTCACTTTTGGAGGAAGGAAGTACGGTTCTTGGGACACATGGTTTCCAAAGAAGGGTTAGTTGTAGATCCCGCGATGGTGGTGGCCATCCAAGATTGGAAGGTTCCTAAAAATGCTACCGAAGTGAGAAGTTTCTTGGGGTTGGCTGACTACTATAGGAAGTTTATCAAAGACTTCGCAAAGATATCAGCTCCATTGACATGCTTGACGAAGAAGAACCTTGTTTTCACATGGGACGTAGATTGTGATGATGCGTTCCAACGTTTGAAGAGAGCTTTGACTTCAGCCCCAGTCTTAGTTTTGCTAGACGGGAGTAAGCCGTTTACCGTTTATACTGATGCTTGTGGGACAGGACTAGGCGCAGTCTTAATGCAAGAGGGTAGGGTAATAGCCTTTGGTGGAAGGCAGTTGAGAGCGCATGAGAAAAATTATCCTACACATGACCTAGAATTGGCCGCTACTGTTTTCGCGCTTAAGTCTTGTCGTCATTATCTTCTTGGCGAGAAATTCGAATTATTCACTAACCACAAGTCTTTAAAATACTTATTCTCTCAAAAGGACTTGAACTTAATGCAGCAAAGGTGGATGGAGTTCTTAGCGTCCTACGACTTCGAAATAGCCTATACCCCTGGCAAGCGTAACGTGGTGGCAGACACCTTAAGTAGAAAAAGATTATCCTTAAGTCCTTTGTTTGTTTAGCGGCGAAGTTTAGAATTCATTTCGATGTTTGACTTTAGACCTTCCGTTGACTTTGTACCCGGTTTGCTAGCATCCTTGGAGGTCAGACCTACGCTTTTGGGACGGATTGGCGAGGCATAGCGAGACGGCCCGCAGTTGGTTGTGTTAGTAGAAAAACTCAAAGGAGGGGAGTCATCATGCTATCTCCGTAGGTATACCTAAGATGATAACGGTTGGTTACGTAGGGACAATAGACTTTGTATACCAAAAGACAATGACCTAAGGAAGACTATTTTTGACGAAGCACATCGTTCGAAGATGACCATTCTTCCCGGCGGGGACAGGATGTACAAAGACATGAAGAGAGTTTACTTTTGGGCCGGCATGAAGAAAGACATGGCCGAGTATGTCGCTAGATGCTTGGTGTGCCAACAAGCAAAAGCGGAGGAAAAGAAACCCGGTGGGTTGCTTCACCCATTGGAGGTTCCACTATGGAAGTGGGAAAGTGTCTCGATGGATTTTGTGGATGGGTTACCGCGATCAAGGAAGGGTAATACTGGAATTTGGGTTATAGTAGATAGACTTACTAAAAGCGCCCATTTCATTCCCGTAAAGAGTAGGAGGACTGCTCCATGGCTAGCCTCCGTATACGTTCGAGAAATAGTTCGTTTGCACGGTGTTCCTTCTAGCATAGTGAGCGACCGCGATGCTATTTTCACTAGCGAATTTTGGAGAAGCTTATAAGAGGCGGTAGGAACTCAGTTATGTTTGAGCACCGCATATCATCCTCAGCCGGACGACCAGACTGAGAGGGTGAATCGCATTCTAGAGGAACTATTGAGGCTATGTATCCTAGACTTTGGGGGTACATGGGAAGAGCATCTTCCATTGGTGGAGTTCGCATATAATAACAGCTTTCAGTCCAGCATTGGTATGGCACCATTCGAAGCACTTTATGGACGACCTTGTCGTTCACCTACATGTTGGTGGGAATCTACGGATAAGATCTTACTTGGGCCCGATATGATTAGGGAGACTTCGGAGAAGATCGACTTGATTCGAAGGAGGATGAAAGCAGTGCAAGATAGGCGGAAATCTTATGTGGATATGAGGAGGACAGATCTCGAGTTTGAAGTTGGGGACATGGTCTTTGTCAAAGTGTCTCCATTACGGAACGTTGTTCGCTTTGGGTCCGTTGGGAAACTAGCACCAAGGTTTGTATGGCCGTTTCCTATTAAGGAGAAAATTGGATAGATGGCGTATAGAGTGGAGTTGCCCGAGAGACTTAGTGGTGTACACGACGTATTCCATGCGTCACATTTGAGGAAGTGCTTGCACGAGACCGCGGAAGTTGTAGAGCCGAGCTTTCTTAGAGAGGTGGAGGTAGAGCGTGATGCGACAATTCGACGAGCTCCTACGCGCATTCTTGGGTCGGAGATCAAGAGGTTGAGGAACCGAGAGGTCAGACTAATCAAAGTGCAATGGGGAGATGATGAGAGCAACGCTACTTGGGAGACGGAAGAGAAGATGCATTCACAATACCCTTTTCTTTTTGAGGGTATGTCCTTTAATTTCTCCTTTATCGCTTAGCTTGTACTTATCTTATCTTTAGTATATCCTCTCGCTAGTATCTTTTACCTTTAGTTAGGATAATCCTATGGTTGAAACATGTGTTTGAGACATGTTATGTATGGTGGATGCAAAGTGGATGCAAGTGTTTGCTAGTGGTTGCTCGTGGATGCATATACACACACTATTAGGCACCAGATCGGCTCAGTCACTTCATGTTGCATATTGCATATATATGGATGTATTTAGTAAAATGGATGTATAATGGTTATATTATCATATAGTTGCTGCATTCGGGTGGATGATTGTGCACGCATATAGAATTAATATGTATCATTAGGAATCTTTTGCATACATATTGGATGCATGGCACTATCATGAATTGCACTAAGGAGGTCGACTGAATCAGTAGACCGCTTAATTTTGCATTAGATATGGACATATACACACACTGTGCATATAAACATTAAAGCATTAGAAGTCTTTTAAGGACAATGGATGCTGGTGTTTGATGGTTGAGTAGATGGACGATTAGTTGGTAGGATATACATTCTTCTTGACTTGGAGATTTCGGGGACGAAATCCTTTAAGGAGGGGAGAATGTAACACCCCATAATTTTATAACATTAAAATTCATAAATTGAAGTATACTTAATTTTTAGAAAAGAATTAAGTGAAATGGGTTGCGCAGAGAAATATATATATATTGATATAAATATATATATAAATTAAAAAATAAATAAATATGCGAAAAAGTTCAAAACAGCGAATTGGGAGGGGGAATAACCGAACTGGCCCATTTTTGAGGTCGACCCGAGCTTAGTTGGGTCGACTAGGGGTTAATCCAGGGTGTTTGGCTGTCAACCCGTGGGCCGATTCACTCAAATGTAGATTTTGCATTTGATTGGTTCTCATGGTTCAGGGTTAATCTAATGGTCCTAAATAACTTCCTATACCTATAAATACATCCTAATGCTAACACTAAACCTAATTAAAATAGAATAGTTACCGTCGCCATGGAATTCAAAGGAGCCGCCGCCAACTAAGAAAGAAGAAAAGCAAATTCAATTCTAATTCTGTCAACCATAAAGCAAAGCAAAACCCTCTCTTTTCTTCTCTAAATTATGAGTATGATGATCTTAACAAGATTATTATTATTTTAATTAGATTGAGTTATGAATGTATTATGAGTAGATGATGTGAATTATCATATATGTTGTTGTAAACCTTTTTGCTATCATGTATGTTGTAAATCCAATGTTATGTGATGATGATATCTTATATGTTGTAAACCATGCTATGATGATGTTATGTATGTTGAAAGTTTCTATGCTAAGTTGTAATGAATCATACATGTTAAAAAGGCCATGATTTTACCATCTATGCTAGTTAATTCATATTAATTAAATCATCATGTTTGGGTTATGTTGATCTATATGACAAGTCACATATGCAAGTTATATTGATTAGAAAAGTTATAAACATATGCCAAGACATCTATTATGACATCTAGAATTATGCTATGACATATGTGATATCCTATGCTAGTTCACACCATCATTATGTTGCCTAAAAACCCCATATGCAAGTTTATGTATAGATTTGGGCTATGATCATATCATGTAAATTGAGACATTTAAGAAGTTGACACCTTTTGATCCTTAACATGTGTAGTTTATGCAAGTTTCACCCCCATTATGATTAGGTTTATTTTAATTGTTTATATGTTGTGATAATTTATCTTTGTGCAAGGTGTTAGACTATACAAGTCTAGCCTATATTATGCGTTGAATAAGCGAACGTATAAACGTGGGGTAGGGGTAATATTAAGGATTTAATATTAAAAAGTTGGGGTGCAATCGATATGATTTTGCATGCCATAAGTGGATGGCCATAATTGAGTCAATTATGGACATCATTAAAAGTTAACTTAATTAATAATTTGAATAGGGAATTATAAAAACTAGGGTAAAAGATTTTAAGTGTTAATCAATGCTTAGGACACGAGGTTGGACTCGTTTGTGTCGTAAACCTGCCTGGACCCGCCCGACAAATCCAGTGGTCACAAATGTCAGCCCAATGTGAGAGGTCCTAGGCCTAAACTAAAGCATAACGGTTGTAAAGACACGAGGTTAGACTCTTTTATGGTGTAAGACTGCCCGGACCCGCCCGACAAATCCAGCTGCCATAAATGCCAGTCTAATACGAGAGGTCTTTATGAGGTTATGGCCTGAATGAATTAAGAAATACTTAACCAGATAAACATGTAAGGTGGGACATGGGGGTTAAGTTGGTGCCTTGGGTGGCGTGAGGAATCTTGGGGGTGCCCTTAGTGGCATGTGAAATACGATAAGTAAGACTTAACCAAACACACATGTAAATGAACATGACTAAGAGGGTTAAGTGGGATATACTAGTGACAAGCTTAGGTGGGTAGCTTGTGGGGGCCCATTTCGACCAGTATCCCAAACGTATCTTTGTGGGCTCGACCCAAGTCGAGGACGGGACACGCATGCTGGGTTTGACTGTAAGAGACCAAAACGGGGAGCGGTGGCATCACAAGTCCAACGGCTTTCATATGCGTGTGTGGACCCGGGTTGGCAGGTAAGACGTTGTTGCATCGTGTATGTATAAGCCGTGCATTCTCAAGTTGTATCGGGTTGCCACTTTAGGGGAGTGATACACCCCACTGTGGGGCCAGCACGGGTATCTACGAGTAGGGAGCCAATCGAAAGTGGGTAGTGGGGTACACCTAGTGGAGATAGGGGTAGACGACACCTATGTAGTCAGCTAGGGGTACGTAAGGCTATTTATAAAGTTTCTGTGTGAAGCAAGTGGGATCAAACAAAAGGGTGACTGGTGTGGTGCAGTGTAGTAATGTGCGGTGTAGTGTAGCAATGTGCGGTGCAGTGTAGTAATGATTCGTTAGTAATTAGGTGTGCCTTTACCGTTATCTTTAACGCTATCTTTATCTTCCTAAAAGTTCATAGACATTTACTTGTCTTCCAGCTTATGCCTTTGTCTAGTTATTTTGATAATAGTATTGTTAGAATTATCATACTTGCCAGACTTTATGTCTGACCCCCTCTATTTCTATCCTTTTTCCCCCTCGAAGTCCTCAGGTTGGGCCCAGCTCTAGTGGAGTTTGATTGAATTGCTTCATCTCTCTTTGGAAAGCTTGGACCGTTGAAGTAAAGTCTAGCTTGTTATCTTTTTAATGGGTATTTATGTAATGGGATTATGTATTTTGTTTTTATGAAGATGGATATTGTACTTGGTTATGATCTATGGTTTTATGATGTAACAAACATGTTTAATTTCCGCTACAATAAAATGAAGTTGTAGATTTCCAAGTACTATTTATTATCTGTCTTGTTGTAATTTTTCTGTTCTATATTCACTTATAACCTCCATGGATGTTAATGCATTCCCTTTGTGAGTGACATTAATGGACGTGGGGTGTAACAATTATAGATTTATTGAAGGAGCTTGGAGCAGGAGGCTTCAATGTTAGATATATTTAGAGTTTATTTCCGCTATGTATGTGATGTACTCTGATGATGTATGTAAGTAAAAATATAGTTTTGTATTTCAAAGGTGATTACATATATATTATATTTTTTCCGTTGCGATCGTGAGATTCTTTATTGTTCTTTAGTTATATCTTCTATCTACTTCTCTTATTCTTATCAATGATTCATATTTTCTTGCAATTTGAGTTGGACATGTCTTGTATTTAGTCGACTCAAAGGGTACGAATTTGCGGGGATTACAATTCTGCTACCGATTAGATCTAGAAAAATTC
Organism: Allium sativum; assembly: GCA_030737875.1. Classification (NCBI taxonomy): domain Eukaryota; kingdom Viridiplantae; phylum Streptophyta; class Magnoliopsida; order Asparagales; family Amaryllidaceae; genus Allium; species Allium sativum. Next base: position 11,971,997 of record CM060912.1, read on the forward strand.
TATAATGGTATCAGAGCATGTCTTGCAAAATTGTATTTTGAGTTTTGAAATTGGTCTGTATGTATGAAATCTATCATAATCGATAGAGTTGTGGACACTAGTGCAAGATTGTAATGTAAATTTGTTATAGAAGTGAAATTGTTTTACTGTGAAACAGTTTGTGTTTGATACAAAATTTGAAATGAATTGATGGGTTATTAATTATGTTTTGTTCATATTTTGTTTGAGGCTGAATGCTGACTCAATGCTTTTGATTTCATTATGGAACAAACTTAAGATTACTGAATTTGTTTTCTGTAATGTATAAATCCCTTTAATCTATATGTGTTAAGAAATATGTTTAAATGATGTATGGATCAAAGTTCATGATAAAATGAAAATCCACAATTATTTTCATTCATATCTAAAATTCGATTTGAACTTGGTATGATCTGATCTGATTTCACACTAATTATGTATACTCTTTTGAACATATGTATATATATAAACCTGCACTCATGTAAATTTACATCATATGGCATCTGTATACAGTTGTATATATTTATGAATAATTCACCTATGTGCACATATTTATATCTGTATGTATGTCTTGTAGCAAATATGATTTTCAGTTTAACTTCCTGACGTGTGCGTAATCAAATACATAGGATTTATTTCATCTTAGTATGCTACTTGATTGAATAAGCATTTGTCTGCGGCAAATATGATTTGCAACTCATTGTATACTTTATCATAAATATACTTACCTTCGTAACACAACGGTCATATCCATGGCTTCCTCCTACACAATCGCGCATCTCCCTTCCTCTGACCAAACTTCTCCTTCAGACTTACCCCCTTCCGTAGATCCTCCATTACCACCACCTCCTGCACCTCCTAACCCTCTGTCAGCTCCCTCTTCCATCGTGGAAATACCAGAAGCAACTACAACATCTACTTCCACTGTGGCAATACCTCAAGAAAATCCCGCTCTTAATGGTCAACGACGTTGGACTTATTTTTTTTAGCATTTTCCACATAATGCCTGGAAGTACAAACCCGTTCACGTGTTTCCCACTTTCCCTGATGGTGCAATGGAATATACAGATGATATATTACAAGCAGGATCTCAAGTTTGGGGAGAAACACTAGTTGCCTTCTTCTTATATGAGCCATTATCATGCACGGCAATTGTGCAAAAAAGTCAATTCTATCTGGAAGCTAAAAGGCTCAATGAGTGTTTAATCCGATTGTATACTCTTTCTATTTCAGTTTACATTTGATGAGGATAGACAAAGTATATTATCGGGGGATCCCATCCTCATGTGGAACAAATTATTTATTATAAAACCATATGAATCTCAAGTTAGTAATGTTTTTGGATCTGTCAAGGCCATGCTAGTATGGGTTCAGTTCTTTAACATTCCTTTGTTTGCATGATCTCACCCTGGAATCAATTGGTTCACTTATAGGCTTGGAAAACTTATTTGCCTCGACGAAATGATAGAGAAAATATAACGTTTAGAATATGCCAAATGTTTGATAGGAGTGAAACCAGATAAAAAGCTAGCTGTTGATTTCTTGGTAAAAATTTCAGATGGTGGCACTGAAAGGATATATGTTAACTACCCCTGGCATCCTTCGATTTGCACGAAATGTAAGGTGTTTGGGCACTGTTTAGAGAAGTGTGAACTGAGTGAAGCGATGAAAGCTAAACATGTAGTTGTAGGTGGGGAGAAAACAAGAAATCCAGAAGCTTACAAAGCCAACATACATGTCACCAAAACTAATGAAATTAGCAATGTTGAACTAGTTACTAAGAACCAAGAAATAAGGTGTGATCCCCCATGACAAAGGAAAGTGGTGGCACCAAAACCACACCCGTGGCAGAGAGTATTAAAAAATTAAGAAGTCTATCTCCTTCAAACAACATGGAAACTAGTCTACATTTGGCATTTTTGGGCAACAACAAGAAAAACACAATGGCAGAAAAGAAAAGAAGTTGTTACAAGTCAAGTAGAAGGAACTTTTCAGGAAGTGGAGATTCCCAATGATAATATTCAATTAGCGAAAGAAAATCAACAAACATGTAATAGCAATGCGTAAGACAATAACATTAGTTATGTAGTTGATCATTGATCCAATGGGGTGACCTTGCACACACATAATTGATTTGGAAGTTTGCAAGAACAAATGATCAAGAAGTAATGCAACTTTTTAGAAAAAGGCAAAAGTAACATTAAGGAAAGAGTTCTCTGGCAAGTGAATTGGTTGCAGCTGAAATACCCACTAAGAAAATAAGTAAAGAGAAAGTTAATAAGGAAGTGGACGCATGTGAAGAAACAAATGAGATGAATATTGCTGGTGGAGATTTTTCTACTAGCAAAACTAATGAAAACAACATTGGGATTGCGGTGCATGACAATGAACGGAAAGACAATGTACAACATGATATGCATCCTGCTTTTCTTAATGCCATGCCTTCTTTGAGTAGGATGAATTCTGATGGAGATAAAGCTGTTGAAAAACTAGGATTAGTTATACAAGAAACTCATCAGCATGATTAAAATAGCAACACAACTCTTGTAAGCGCAAACAATGCAACTAACACTCAGAAGGAAAAATTAGTGGGCAAAAGCAAAGCACATCCATATAGTTGTATGACTTCACCACTAGGCCACAAAGACCCAACAGAATCACATCTCTATGAATCACAAAAAGGAAAAAAGAACCTCCACAATACCTCCAGAAACAAATTAACAACTACAGATACTTCAAAGATCATTACTAGATCTATGACAAATGTCAATAGCATGCTAATAGTTTCTCCCAATGCAGCAAAATCTTTGTGTCTGGAATATCAGAGCAGCTCAACAAGACTTAAAACTTGATCAATGCAAGCTACTAATAAGGAAATACAATCTTAGTATTCTTGCAATTTTAGAAACTAAATTGGATGAGGATCTCTCAATGAGATCTGCAAGGCACATCAATTCAAACTAGAATTTTTTACATAATTTGCAAGAGGTTAGCTATGGTAAGATTTTAATTTTATATGACCCTTATATACATAATCTTACTACTATAACCACTTCAATCCAACATATACCCTATCACAACTAGCACATTCCCTCTTCCACTTCATACTTTATCACTTTTATATATGCTCACAACTCAGCCAATGCTAGAAGTTCACTTTTTAATACACTGCCCACTTTAGTTAACACACAGATCCATGGATTGTGTGTGGAGACTTTAACTCACCACTCAAGCTCTTTAATAGGATAGGAGGTTCTCCTGCTTCCCTTGCTGAAATTAGTCCAATTAATGTTGTTATTACTAATTCTGATCTGCTTGAACTTAACTCCTTTGTAGTGCAGTACTCTTGGAATTGTAGCAAGAGAAATGGGATCAGAACTTTCACCAAAATAGATCATTCTTTATGTAATGTTATTATTCTTAGTGTTTGGTCTACTTTGACTAATGAACTACCGCCACCAATTTTATCTGACCATTCTCCTCAAATTCTTCATTTGGGAGAGTATCAAGTGCAAAGAAAGCCCAGATTTAAATTCCTCAACTCTTGAGTTAATGATACTCAATTTAATGATTTTTTTTGATAGTTTGGTGTTCTCCGACATTTGGAAACCCAATGTTTGTTTTACATAAAAAGCTAAAAAATGCTAAAAATGAACTAAAGAACTAGACTAGTAATAAGTTTGGTAGTGGTAGTAGTTGTTAGTTTTTATTAATCCCCTTATTATCACAAAACCAATTGGCAATGTGATAGGGAACATCTTAGTTTATATCGAGGATCTTAGTTCAGTATTTCCCGATGTGGGACAACTTTGAAGCAAGGGGGTGTGTTATTTCTTCACATTACATATTTATTTATTCTAGATTTTCCCTAATATAAATTGAGATGTACTCATTCATTTGTAATCAAGTTGTATGAAGAAAAGTGAAGCAATGAAAATGTAATCATACAATTATTCTATGTTTTATCTCCCTCCTCCCTTTATATCCAAAATTCCAACAGTAGTCAGTCTAGGTATTGGACGCAAATGCTTGAGAATACTCAGATTAAATTGAATAATGACCCAACTAACCCGAGCCTTGTTGCTATTGGAACTCAATATTCAATTAATCTTAAGGATGTTCTTCATCTTGAATCTTTAATGTGTAAACAAACGGCTAAAATTAGATGGGCTGAGGATAGTGATAGGAACACCTCCTATTTCCATGATGTACTTAAAGCAAAACATAACAGGGAAAACATTCTCTCTGTCGTTGATCTCTCTTGTAATGTTAATAATACTCAAGTGGAAATATAAAATGATTTTGTAAATTACTTTGTTGATCTATTTTGCAATATTGATAATTTTGAGCCAAATATTGAGGACATAAATCCTATGCTTCTACCTCAACTTTCCTCTGAGCAACAAGATCTCAATAGCACCACAATCACTGATGACGAAATTAAGGATGCCATGTTCTCTCTCAACTCCAACTCTTGTGAAGGACTTGATGGATACAATGCTTTTTCTATCAGAAATGTTGGAATATGATCAAATTGGAGGTATGTAAAGCTATTAAATAGTTTTTTAAGAGGGGTCAAATGTTGGGTTCTTTTAATAATATGATCATTGCCTTAATCCCTAAAATTCTAAACGTATGCAATGTCAATGCTTTTAGACCTATGTCATGTTGCAACACTATATATAAATGTATTATTAAAGTAACTGCTACCAGAACAAAGAATGTATTGCCCTCTCTCATTTCCAGGAATCAGGATGCATTCCCGCTAGTAAGAACATTTTATATTATGTACTATTAGCATATGAATTGCTTAAGGGATATAAGTCTAAATACATTTCTCCTCGTATTGTGTTAAAACTTGAAATTAGAGAAGCTTTTGGTACTCTCTAATGGATATTTTTGATTTGGATTAAACACGAAATTTCTTTCTTTAATGTCTGGGTTTAGTCTTGCTTCAATTCTGCACATTTCTCTATTAATGTCAGTGGGTCTTCTGTTGGCTACTTTGCGAGCAACCAAGGCAGTTGGCAAGGTGATCCAATTTTTGCGTACTTGTTTTTAATTATTATGGAATTGCTTACTAGAATGTTGAATGCACTTGTTGACACTAGGCAGTTCAAACTGCACCCAAAATGCAAGGACCTTGTAATTACATCTATGATGTTTGCAGATGATTTAATTATCTTCTACAAAACAGATAGAAATACACTTGCTAACATCATGTTAACCATTGATAAATTTCACTACATGACTGGTCTGCGTATCAACTATGAGAAATCTGAGTTTCTAGCAGCAGGTGTTAGTAGCGATCAAATTGCTCTGATACATGCTCAAACTGGACTTAAACACAATGATGATACCATCTCTTATCTTGGATTGCCTTTGGCAACTTCAAGAATTATGACTAGACAATGCTCCACCTTGTATGCCAAAGTCACTGAGAGACTTGATTGCTGGTCATCCAGAATACTTCGTCAAGCAGGAAGGGTGACTTTAATTAAATCAGTGGTGATAGCAATGCATGTATACTTAGCACGTGCCTTCTTATTACCTCAAAAAATTCTAAATATGTTGAGAATAGCTTTTATGAGGTTCCTTTGGAAAGGAAACATTCATATGAAATATCTTGCACTAAAATCTTTTACTTTGCTCGAGAGCTTATAAGCAAGGGATGCCTTGGTATTATGAACATGTGTACTCGGAATAAGGCTGCTTATGGTAGGCATTTGAATGATATTCTTATTAAAAAAGAAAGTCTATGGGTGCACTTTTCATATAAACATGTTATCAAAGATGCTTCATTTTGGTCAAAAGATGCTTCATTTTGGTCTTTGAATGCAACATGTGGCTAATTGCTTTTATGGCAATCAGCTGTGCCTTCCTGTAATCTCTAACCAACTCGTTAAGAACATGTGGGACAAGACTAAAAACACCTGCACTCTTATTGATGCAACTTCTATTACTCAATGGAAATGGAAAGGTGTCAAGTTCAATATTAAAGATATATACTCTAATATCTTGCAGAAGGCACAAAGTTGTATGGAGAAGAGATAATGCTGCAAAAGAGAACCTTTGTCTATGGAAAATCGTGCACAAAGCTATTTTGACCAAAGACAAATTAAGAAGCCGGGGCATGGAAGTTGATGAGCTTTGTACATTCTGTAGTTCACAATCTGAAGCAAGAAGTCACCGTTTCTTTGAATGCAACACAATACGATCTCTATGGAATGAAGCTCTGACATAGATTGGTAGTTCAAATATGCAACATACTAGCCTGCTTAAATGGGATGAAATTAGAAGTAAAGTCATAGGAAGAAACAAGAAAGCCATATTATATACTTATGTTCTTAAGAAATCAATTCACTGTATCTGGGTTGAAAGAAACAAACAAGTGTTTGACCAAGACAGAGCAATGACTATAGTGCAATTCAAGCACCTAATATGGCATGAGATGAGGGATGGTCTCAAATTTCTGAAGTTCTCCTTTGATCCGGGCATTTTCGGAAGCATATAGCTACCGTGGCTTGCAGTTTTTGTAATTAAGTGTTTTTTAGTCTTCTGTTAGCATTGATATACCGTGTTGTCTTTTTTTCTTTTTGATCTTTTGTCTATCTCTGTATCTTTGTAATTGTCTTCGGTATATTAATAAAAGTGGTAGGGGCCCACTCAACCGCATTGGCTTTGCCAAAAACTATATATGATTTGCAATCATATTCCCATAAAGTACATATTTTGAAATGTACTTGCAACAATGAATACGATTTTATTTGTTGAAATAAATAAATTGATTAATGCATGTATCTTCTCACTAATAGACATGTTGATTTGCTGAATTATTGTGTGGAAAACTGAAGTGACATGAAAGCATTTATTATTCATGTTTGTTCAGCTGTTACTATTGAGGCTATATATATGTAGCCTCATGCTTGTTATTTTGTAAGGCAAAAATAAAATATATATTAAAGAAGCCTCTTCCAGTAAACATTTTTTTGATTGTTTTTCAGTTTCATATATTTTTTGTTCTACCAGGAGAGTGGTGTCAGAGCCAAGTGACGTGCAAAGATGAATACATTTCCATTTGTTGTTCCCAAACTTACAAACGAGAACTATGCGCTTTGGTGTCTTCGCATGAAAGCATTGCTGGGATCTCATGAAGCATGGGAGGTTGTTGAAAATGGTTATGAATAACATGAAAATGTACAAGCTTTGAATGAAAATCAGAAAAAGGCCTTGGGAAGAGCTCGCAAACAAGATTAGCATGCTCTCTCGATTATACACATGGGCTTGGACGATGCCATGTTTGAGAAAGTCGCTAATGTAACAAAATCGATAGAGTCATGGGATATTCTTGAGAATAATTTCAGGGGAATTGAAATAGTAAAGAAGGTACGTCTTCAAACTTTGCGTAGTGAATTTGAATCACTGCATATGAATGAAAATGAAACAGTCCCAGATTATTTTACTCGAGTCTCGTCTGTTGTTAATAAAATGAAGCAATATGGAGAGAAGATTGATGATGTTCGTGTCAATGAGAAAATATTTAGATCATTAAACTCAAAGTTATAGCTTGTTGGAATCTCTATTGAGGAGTCTAACAATTTGGAAACTATGACTGTTGACAGGCTCATGGGATCATTGCAAGCATATAGAGAAAGAGTATTAAAGAAAGAAGTAGCAGATTCTTATGCTCTTCAATCAGAGTTTTGGTCGTGGTCGATTCGATGAAAGTCAGAACTTCAGTAGTGAAAGGATAGTCAACAATACAAGAGGGCGTGGGAATCACGGAGCCATAAGAGGTGGAGGTAGAAAGAATGACAAATCAAAATTCAATGTTATGCTTGTCATAAATATGGTCATTATTCCAATGAATGTAGAAGTTCAAGCAACAAACCTGACAAGCAAGCCAATTATGTGGAAGCAAAGGAGGATGAAGAGTTGTTATTGATAATAGCAGCTAAGGAAGACAAAAACAGAAAAGTGTGGTGTCGTGATACTGGTGGAGCAAATCACATGAGTGGAAACAAAGAATTGTTCTCCACATTTACTGAAAAGATGACAGGAAATATTGCCTTTGGAGACGACACCAAAGTCCCAATCAAAGGAAAAGGTGATGTACTTATTCATTCTAAATCTGGAAATCATATTTTGATTTCTCAAGTTTATTATGTGCCAAATTTGAAGACAAATATACTAAGTCTAGGACAACTTCTGGAGATGGGTTATGATATTCACATGAGAGATAAATATCTCACTTTGAGAGATAGTTCAAATATGCTGATTGCAAAAGTACCCATGGAGAAAAATGGAAATATTTCTGCTTGATATTGAAGTTGATCATCCAAAATGATTGAAAACTTGTGTAGAAGACACTTCTTGGCTTTGGCATTTGAGACTGGTCCATCTTAATTTTGGAAGTTTGAAGTTGTTGTTACATAAAGGTATGGTACATGGACTGCCAAATATCGATCATCCCAACCAATTATGTGAAGGATGTCTTTACGGCAAATAAGCTAGAAGAAGTTTTCCACAAAAGGCAAGTTTTAGAGCAACCAAACCACTGGAACATGTTCATGCTGATGTGTGCGGACCAATCAGACCATCCTCATATAAAGCTAATTATTTCTTGCTTATTATTGATGATTTTTCTCGCAAAACTTGGGTTTATTTTCTTAAAGGGAAGGATGAAGTTTTTGGAGCTTTCAAAAATTTAAAGCTCTCGTTAAGAAGTAGAGCGGCTGCTATATTAAAATTTTAAGAACTGATCGAGGCGGAGAATTCACTTCAAATGAATTCAATCAGTTTTGCAAAGAAAATGGGATTCGTCGCTTTCTTACTGTTCCAGGAACTCTTCAGCAAAATGGGGTTGTGGAACGGAAAAATAGAACCATTCTAAACATGGTTCGCAACATGCTTAAAAGCAAAAACATTTCAAAGTAATTCTGGGCTGAGGCAGTGGCATGCGTAGTATATCTATCAAATCTCTTTGCATTAAAAAGTGTTCAGGGGTGCCACACCTCAAGAAGCATGGAGTGGTAGAAAGCCAACTGTTTCGCACTTGCGGGTGTTTGGGAGCATTGCTTATATACATGTTCCAGATGAAAAAAGATCAAAGTTTGAAGATATAAGTGAAAAGTTTGTTTTCATTGGCTATGACTATTGTTCAAAAGGTTACAAGTTCTATAGTCCTATTAATGGGAAAATCATTATCAGCAGAGATGCTGAATTTGATGAAAAAAGTTCTTGGGATTGGAATGTATCTCAAAATGAAGAATATACTATTTTTCCTCGGCATGAAGAAGAGTCAACTGGAAGAGAAGTTGCAAACACACCACCTCTCTCACCTGAAAGTTCTCAATCATCCGATGATGAATCTCCTGCAGGACCACTTCGCACAAAAAGAATTTCAAATTTTTATGAGGAAATGATTGTTGTTAATGTCCAAATTTCTATGTTGATAAAAATCCAAGCTGTTTTTGTTTATTTGCAGAGACCGAGCCATTAAACTTTGGATGTGGAATATTAAATAAAGAGTGGAAGCGTGCAATGGAAGAGGAAATTGAAGCGATCATAAGAAATGATACATGGGAGCTTGCAACACTTCCTAGAGGACACAAAGAGATTGATGTAAAGTGGGTGTATAAAGTGAAGAGAAACGTGGAAGGAAAGGTAGAGTGAAAGGATATAGCCAGAAGCATGGTGTTGACTCTGATGAGGTATTTGCCCTTGTTGCTCGTTTAGAAACTATAAGATTAATTATTTCTTTGCCAGCCCAAAACAAGTGGAATATTTTTCAAATGGATGTCAAATCCTCTTTCTTAAATGGGCATTTGGAAGAAGAAATTTATATAACGCAGCCTCTAGGATATGTTGAGCATGAAGATAAAGTCTTGAAGTTGAAGAAGGCGTTGTATTGCTTGAAACAGGCGCCTAGAGCACGGTATAGCAGAATTGATAAATATTTTCAAGATCATGACTTCACCAAATGTCCATATGAACATGCTTTATATGTTAGGAAAGATAAAGATGGAGGTTTCATGCTTGTGTTGTTATATGTGGATGATTTAATCTTGACGGGAAATAATGCACATCTGTTTAAAGACTTCAAGAAAGCAATGAATGCAGTATTTGAAATGACTGATCTTGGTCTCATATCCTACTACTTAGGAATGGAAATAAAGCAAAGTGAAAGGTATATTTTTGTTTCTCAAAAAGATTATGCAGAAAAGATCCTTAAAAGCTTCAAAATGGAAAATTACAAGCCTACAAGTACTCCAATTACTTGTAGAACAAAACTGTCAAGATTTGATGAAGATAGCAAGACTAATCCATCACTTTATAGAAGTCTTATTGGAATTTTGAGATATATAACATGCACAAGACCAGATATTCTCTTTGGTGTTGGTCTTGTTAGCAGGTATATGGAAGCACCTACTGTAACACACATGAAAATGGCGAAAAGAATCCTTCGTTACATCAAAGGTACTTTTGATTATGGTCTCAATTATTTATCATCTAAAAGTTTTAAACTTCATGGTTATAGTGATAGCGATTGGGGAGGAGATATTGACGATCAAAAAAGCACGACTGGATTCATATTTTTCATGGGAGACACTGCTTTTACTTGGTGTTCAAAGAAACAGCCAATTGTAACTCTTTCAACTTGTGAAGCTGAGTATGTTTCCGCTGCATCATTTGTTTGTCATGCAATATGGCTAAGGAGACTATTGAAGACAATTCACTTTCCTTAGGAAGAAGCAACATCCATATATGTTGACAACAAGTCTCCTATTGCATTAGCTAAAAATCCTGTGTTTCATGATCGCAGTAAACATATAGATACCGGGTATCACTATATAAGAGAGTACGTTAAAAGAAAAGAAGTTGAACTAGTTTATGTCAATACTACAGATCAGATTGCTGATATTTTTACCAAGGCTTTGAAGTTTGAGGATTTTGCAAGATTGCATGCCTGGATTGGAGTAAAGAAATAAGATCAAGTTTAAATGGGGGTGTTGAAATAAATAAACTTGATTAATGCATGTATCGTTTCACTAATAGACATGTTGATTTGCTGAATTGTTGTGTGGAAAACCAAAGTGGCATGAAAGCATTTATTATTCATGTTTGTTCAGCTGTTACTATTGGGGCTATATATACGTAGCTCTCATGCTAGTTATTTTATAAGGCAGAAATAAAATATATATCAAAGAAGCCTCTTCCAGTAAACATTTTTTTTGACTTTTTTTCAGTTTCATATTTTTTTTGTTCTACCAACAATGTTTTCCATAATGCTAAACATAATATACAGTTAAACTCACCTATGTAATTGATCCAACTCAGTGCTAATGATGTATTGTACATCATTGAGATAAAATGAAATCATATTTACAAGATAATTGATTTTGATGCATAATTAAGGTCTAATGGAGCTTAATGCTAAAAACGTTGTTTTCTAAGTTGGGTGCAGATCACTTTAGTATATAACTTTAGTCAATTTACTTTATCTGCTTCACCACTATGTACTGAGTTTTACTCATTGCTTTGTTGTATAAAATACATCTCCCTATCAGTGTATTTCTTATTGAAATATGTATACTGTAATATGTGCATACTGCGGATATGATTAGCAGTTACACATATTATAAGTACACAGTAAGATCAATGCAAATTTGTTTTATGATATAAAAGGTTAGGTTTGTATACTGTGAATATATAAAATGTCAAAATACTGTAAAATTGTTGGCAATCGAACTCAGATTAGAATATACTTGGGAATGTCATCACCTTCGTGTTGTTCTAAATATTTAATTTTCATTTGAATGGTTAAAATTTTATTAAAAATTATATATATTAGCATGAACTTCTATGTGCATAAGATGCACCATTGTGTACATGGTATAAGTCTGGACTGTGATATAAAAAATTGTGTGTGTATATATATATATATATATATATATATCAGCTGGCAGTATAATGTAATATCTGTATAATTCAATCAAAACCAGTGCTTTAAAGACCCAACCCAACATCGGCTCAACCACGGTTAACCTTCGACCTTGGAGCATCACGACTCTGAAAATGAAATAACCTTGCGTGTGTACAGACCCGCGGTTTAACCTCAAAACTTTATAAAAACCTCTGGTCCGAACATTTTGAATCTCACGGTTATTCAAATTTGCGAAAAAATAATTTCTTCACTCTTTATTTTTTGCCATAATAAATTTAACAAATAATTTCATAGCCATTATCATTAAATTTTGAATGATATACAATATTTTTATGTAAATTTTACGATCTATTTTTGAACTAATCCATTTTCACTATAAAAAATTAGTAAATTTACAAATTTGTTATGATAAGTTGTTACATAATCATTTCAATTAGATAGTTTGAACACGGTTGTTTGTCATAATTGTTTAAATTTTACCTTTATTTAAAATAACTTTACGTTTAAATCAAAAAAATAGACATGAACTATCAACGCGGTTCTCACTGTCTGATCGGTTGAACCACGAAAGCCTTGGACCTTTCACTACCACGGTTTAACGTACGGTTCGGTCTTCACAACTATGATCAAAACACTATGTTATATATATATATATATATATATATATATATATATATATATATATAGGCGAGCATTCCATTGCACCCCAAAATGGAGCACCCCTGCTAGCCCCCCTGAATTCCACCACATATTTATATTTAAATATGTTGAGTGGAAAGAGAGAGAATGAGGGGAAGGGGAGAGAAAGTGAATTTGTGGTGGAAAATAGAGAGGCCAGCAAGGGTGCTCCATTTTGGGGCGTTGTAGAACCTAGCTCATATATATATACATATATATATATACATATATATATACATATATATACATATATATACATATATATACATATATATTGGATTGAGCCTGCATGCTTTCCTTATATTCAAGTTGATAATTATGCCTGAATCATACTTCTTCTGTACATGTTTTAAAACAACCACTATTGTTTGTAAACTGCATTGTCTGTTGCAAATGAAATTTGATGGTTACAATTGTACTATGCACTCATCCTACTGCACCAATTCTTCTATCCCGAAATTCAGTGTGCCCTCGTGTCCCAACCAATCAGAGCCCCCTGATTTTCACCTTTTGCACTTAAAGCCCTGAATTGTTGGGGGACTTAAATGAAAAAAGCGGAATGTGAAGATTTGATTGGAGGGACATGGGGGATAAGGGAAATGGGTACAAAAGAATTGGTCTCCTCATCGTACCATTTTGACCTGCTGCTATATAGTTATATGTGTTTTAAACCATGCATGGTGCAAGTTTGACTTGCAAATACATGACTTTAATCCTATATTGATGGTTTTGGTTTACATATACGAACAGCTTATTAATATACATGTTCATGTCAAATAAAATCACCTGTACCCAAAATTGTCTGTCTCCCTATACCCAACAAATCGCCCCTGAATTCCACCTTTTTGAAATTAAACCCTCTTTTTTTCTTTGACTTAATTGCAAAAAGGTGAAAATAAGGGATCCTGATTGGTTGGATACAGGGAGACAGACAATTTTGGGTACAGAGGATCAGCTCTCTGTTTATGTATCTTCATTATTTAATCTGCGAAATGCATGCTCATGGTTGCCACCTTAGACTTAATACTGCTATCTTATTTGTAGTACACATAGTTATGAATGTCCACGTTTGGTTTTATTAGCTACCGGTATTTACATAGTAACATACTGGAATTTGTTTTATGGTTGGTCTATATTCATATATTGAATTGTTTATAATGTTGCTGCAAGATTCATTATAACTAAATGATTGATACCTTAGTGATCAGGTGCATCTATATTGCCATATCGCACAAATGTATACTAGTCTACCAGGGTCATTTTGATAAGTTGATCCTTTACTTTAAATGATAGGCTGAAGTATAGTGAATATATATCATCTAATATAACCTGTTGATGTATATATTGGTTCATGATGCAAGTATGTATGACATTTTTTACCTTTCATGATGTTTGTGGTTACATATTTACATCTGGACATCGAACTGGTTTTACAAAATTAATTAATTTAATGTTGTCTAAATTAGCCTACGATTTATGTAATGCTATATAAATCAGCATACCCCCCCACACACATATATATTGAATTTGTTCAGGGGAAACCGACCGGAGTCGTAAAACCCCCTAGTGCACCTAGCCCGGTCAGTGGATACGATAGACACAACAACTAAACACTAGGTTTTAGGATGCATCAACATATACTCTGTTTTATATCTTCTTGGACATGATCATATGCTTGTTTGAAATACGATAGACACAACAACTAAACACTAGGGTTTAGGATGTAGCAACATATACTCTGTTTTATATCTTCTTGGACATAATCATATGCTAGTTTGCTAGAGATGACATAGCATGTTGCTTCCTTAGTCTAGATAATGGATTGTAGTTTAACAAAAAAGTATGCATCTCTTTTGTCTTGATTGCATAACAGTATGCCAAGTCCAGTATAAGATACTTCTTTACTATGCCTGATAGGCTATGCAGTAGTGTATATGTGCATTTGATGATGTGATATAAGATGCTGGTGCTCACTTTAATTCACGCAAGTATGACATGTTTTTCTGTTAATATATAGATGTTAGATTCTAAGCAAAAAATTGGTTTAATTCAAAACTGATTTAAGTATTGATGCATGACTCCGTAAGTTATGTTTCTTATTCGTGCATTGATGAATATGATGCAAATGTAATTTGCAATTTTAATTCTTCAATTCATACATGAATTGACCATGATTTTGCTTCAATTTGATTATGATTTGCAGTTTTAAAAATTACATGTTTTGCTGTAAAAACTTACTATTATATGATTTTTTTTAACCTTAGCTGCAATGTTGAATAAATTATATTAGTAAGGATTATTGATTTATGTGTTTTGATGGTTGCATGCATACGGTGTTATTTCTATTGAACACTTATGTATGAACCCCTGTATGCACTAGAAAGCATATGTTTACACTTTACAGGCATGATCACGTATACCTGTTTGAATGATGCCTGGACTTGTAAATTTCACAAGAAAAGCCAGCGAGTCCTTTTATATTGTAGATACTATATCTAAAGTTTGTGTACCAATATGCATATTAACGTATCTAATATTGATAAAAAACATATGCGTGCGCTTACTCACACGTATGGGTTGAATTCCAATACGTATATTGTAACACCCCGTAATATTAAAACATGACGTAGGGGATGATTAAAGAACACTTAATTTTTATAAGAAGAATTAAGGGAAACGGGTTGCGCCATTATGTTCGTCTCGGAATTCTGCTTGGGAAAGAGTCCGAGTTTGCGTAAATCGGATATAGTATGAAGAAGTTATGGAGCTTAGAAGATTTCAAGTTCAAGTAGAATTTAAATTAAATAGTAATTAATAATCCAAAACCAATTCGAAATTCAAAATCAACAAAGCGAGCTGAGCGGGGACTTTCCCGCTCTAGGGTGTCGACCGAGTCGACATAGGTGTCGATCGCCCTATATGGGTGTCAATCCATCGGCCCAGATCTGGGCGTGACGTGTTTTGGTTGATTAGGGCTGATGTGGCCTTTTGGGATTGGCTGGGTGATGTGTTTTTCTGGTTTGGATGGTTAGATGGATCCTAGTCTAATCTAAAGGTCCTAATTCACCTAGTACTCCTATAAACAAGCACCTAGACCTAACCCTAACTTCATTACACTAATTCATGGCGCCTCCATGCTGCTCAAGCCTAAATTAAACCTAGCCTCTCTTCTCCACCAAAGCAAATCAGAATAGGAGTATTCAAATTGGAAGATAAGAATCAAATTCTACAACAACGGTTTAGCTAATCAAATTTAGAATTCAGAATTCAGATCCATTCTCTATTCTAAATCCTATCGCTTTGAGTCTAAGTTACTTTTACATATAATTTATTAAAAAGTGATTGTGATAGGATTGTAAATTGGATTATATGAACATGCCTGTAAGATGAATCATATCCAGTTTTGTAAATTCTTATCTTTCAGATTCATACCCAAATTTTTGCTATCATATACCTATTAGATCTATTTTTTTATGTCAGTTCATATTCCATTTGCCTATTGGATCTATTTTATTGTTCTACGCCAGTTCATAATTCATATGACTAGTTTTATGCAAGTTTTGATGTTGATTCTCTTCCCCTCTTCTTTTCCTTTTTATTTTATGAGATTAGGCTAACTTCGAGCCTAACATATTACATTGAATTGTACGTACGTCGTGGGACGTTGTGGAAAAAGTTTGGGAAAATATTGAATAATATGTAATTGGGCATAAATTGGTTTGTAATCACGAAGTTGATTTGGGGCATAATTATGTATAACTAGTATACATGAGATTTGGCATAAGTTGGATGTGGGCATAATTGGATAAAATTTGTATACATGAGGTTTGGCATAAATTGTTAATAACAATGAACGCAAATTGATTTGGGTGTAATTTGGCATAACATGTATACATAAAATTATAGGTCCAATTAGGATTAAAATTATGAACATAATTTTGATTAGAAATTATGGGTAATTGGGATATAATTTAATCCAAGATTTAAAATTGGGACTTGAATCAAGAAAGTAATAATGAACGCCTAAGACATGAGGTTAGATACGAAGTGCGGTAATAGACTGCCCGGTACCGCCAGGCACATCCAGCAACCGCAATTTTGTAATCTAATGTTAGAGGTCAAAGGCCGAAATTAGATACGTAATAATGTGAAGACACGAGGTTATATTCAGATTGCGGTATAAGACTTCCCGAAACTGCCCGACATATCCAGCAACCGCAAAATAGCAATCTAATGTGGGAGGTCTTACAAGATTACAGTTATAATGAATTAATGAACACTTAACCAAGATAAGACATGTAGTAAGACATGGGGGTTAAGTGGGTGACATGGGTGACATTTGAAATATAACCAGAAGCACTTATCCAAGGTGAGACATGTGATTAGACATGGGAATAATGAGGGGTTAAGTGGGAATTCCCAGTGGGTACCAAGCTTAGGAGGGAAGCTTGTGTCAAGTGGGTAGACCATTTTCAACCAATAACCCATTTTAGTATCTATGTAAGCTTGATCTAGGTCGAGAA
Source organism: Allium sativum (assembly GCA_030737875.1). Taxonomy (NCBI): domain Eukaryota; kingdom Viridiplantae; phylum Streptophyta; class Magnoliopsida; order Asparagales; family Amaryllidaceae; genus Allium; species Allium sativum. The sequence goes on from CM060912.1 coordinate 11,989,163, forward strand.
CGGGACACGCTTACTTGGTTTGATTGTAAGAGGTTAATGAAGAGATAGCGGTGGCAACACAAGTCCAACAGAGTCATGTGCGTGCATGGGTCCGGGCTGGTAGGTAAGATGTTATTGCATCGTGTAGGCATAAGCCGTGCATTTTAGTAGTATCGGGTTGCCACTTTAGGGAGTGATATACCCTATTGTGGGACCAGCACGGGTATCTATGAGTTAGGGAGCCGATCGAATGGGGAGGCTAGTGGGTACAACTAGTGGAGATAGGAGCAGGCGGCACCTATGACAGCAGCTTGGAGTACACGAAATTACCATCATTATTACTATGATTTGTAAGAGGGATCAACTTTCAGTATGGAACTAGTAATGGTGCGGTGTAGGAATTATCTTATAGTGATTAGAAGCGCAATCAACGTTATATATTGTTCATCTTGTTTACCTTGCCATGTTTGCTTACATTATAGTCATATTTTATATCCAGTTTGTGTTCTTATCCTATTACTTTACTGATTGTATTGTTAAAGTCACTGGACTCGCCAGACTTTATGCCTGATCTTGTTTTTTTCGCCTCTTTTCTTTCCTTTCCCCCCCTAGGTCCTCAGAGTGGGATTAGTAGAGCTTGACTTGGATTTCTTTCTTCTTGAAGTGCTTGGAAGTGTTGACAGTAATGCTCAGCTTTATCTCTTTTCATTATGGCTATTTGGAGTGGGATTATGGTTTTACTTTTATGTACCGTGATAATAATTTTGTTCAAGATGGATGTTTGTGTACTTGACTCTAAAATGTGGTTTTGATGTTGTAACCAAACATGTTTTGCTTTTCCGCTGCAATGAATAAATTTTGAATTTTCTTAAGTACCATTTTATATATATGTCTTGTGATATTCTGTTCTATACTCTTGTAATACTCCGTGAAAGTTAATGCATTCCCTTAGTGAGTGACATTAATGGACGTGGGGTGTTACACGTGGTATCAGAGCTGAAGGTTGCCAGAACAGATAAAAGATTTTGAAAACCGTTTTCAAAAGCATTTATTTTAGAAGTATTTTCAAAAACATGTTTTAAAGAGGATATTTTCAAGCGAAAGGTTTATTATGAAAAAAAAAATCCCCAAAAGCCATGTATCTATCTTTCGATTCTCTATTTTGAACCTCTTCCTTTTTCCTTTTAGCATGTCTGGGGAACCCGTTATACCCAAGGGCGTACATATACCAGGCTGGTTCAGAAGGTATCTAGGGGCTAGGCTACTGCCGTAGGCCCAGTAGATGTTCCTCCTCCACCAGCTGCAGCCGCTCCTCCTCCTCCTCCTCCCCGTGTAGACGCTTTTTCTAAGATTTGCAAAGACTTTCGTGCGATGGGCGGAAAACCGTTTTATGGAATTGAGACATTTGTTGAGGCTCGGAATTGGCTTAAGGAAGTGGAGGACTTGTTTGGTATCTTTAAGATAGATGATGGAAGGAAGGTTCAGCTAGCTGCTTGGTTAATGAAGGACGAAGCCTCATTTTGGTGGGAAGTAACTAATGGAGGATGTATAGTGGAGACGTGGATGGATTTTAGACAAAGGTTCGAGTTGAAATTTCTTTCACAAGCAGAGGAGAGTTTATACATGGAGAGGTTCTTGGCTTTGAAACAAGGGAGTTTGTCTGTGAAGGAGTATGTTTACAAGTTTAACCAGTTAGCAAGATTTGGTATGGAATTAGTTAATACACCACATAAGAAGGCCTTGAGATTTGCCAAGGGTCTGAATGAACCACTACACGGGGTAACTATGTCCCACATTCCTATAGGGGCTATTTTCGAGAAACTTGTTGATATGGAGCTGATGCATGAAGAGGAGAAAGGTGCTAATGTAGTTAAGGCATAGGTAAGAAAGTAGATCCAAAGAAAGCACAGCAGCAACAAAAGAAAGGTGGTAAGGATAACAAGGGCCAAAGGAAGAAAAGGTGTTTTAATTGTGGAACATCGGGCAACTTAAGCAAGGACCGTAGGAAGAAGAAGAAGACAGGTTGCTTCCAATGTGGTGAGGAAGGACATATGATTAAAGACATCCCAAGGAGGCAAGGACAAGGGCAAGGACAGAGGATAGGATCTACTTCTAGAGGGCATGTTCATGCTCTCACGGCACCAGGACAGGAGAGTGGTAGAAACATTTCTGTTGAAAGCTTGATTTTCCTTTTTGACCATCCTGTTCGAACTTTGTTTGATTCTGGCGCTTCACATTCGTTTATATCTACTTCGTTAGTTGAAACACTGCACTTAAATACTAGTCTAGTTATGGATCCTCATTATCTCAAATCCTATTGGGGGTACGGATCATCTTTCTATGTTATGTCAGGATTTGAGAATATATGTGTATGGCGTTGAGTTCGAATGCAATGCTTATGTGCTTGGATTCACGGGCTATGGGTTGATTCTAGGAATGGATTGGCTAGCCAGGTACGGTGCCATTCTCGATTGTGAAAAGAGGGTAGTTATACAGTTGACTAGTATAGGTAATACTCTCGATACCTCATGCGTCCCAAAGGGTTCTGTTATGCTTAGCTACCTAGAATCTCTTGACACATCCATTGATGATTTGCAATCTATTCGAGTAGTCCGTGAGTATACAGATGTCTTTGAGGAGGTTAGGGGCTTACCTCCAAAACACGAGATAGACTTCCGTGTATACTTGGTGGACAATGCCAAGCCAGTTGCATTGCCTGTGCGCCACATGGCTCCAAGAGAAAGGAGGGAGCTTAATAAACAATTGAAAGAGTGGCTTGAGAAAGGTTTCATAAGAAGAAGTATATCGGAGTGGGGTGCTCCAATTGTTTTTTCCACGAAGGCTGATGGTTCACTTAGATTGTGCGTGGACTATAGGGAGATGAATAAGCTCACAAAGAAGAATAGACAGCCATTGCCGAGGATAGATGATTTGTTTGATCAATTATTTAGTGCTTAAGTCTTCTCACAGTTGGACTTAGATACAGGCTTTCATCAGTTGAGGGTAGCTGAGGATAGGATAGATAAGAATGCTTTCAGGACTCCCGATGGTTTCTTTCAGTGTCTTGTCTTGCCTTTTGGTTTGACGAGTGCACCCGCATATTTTGTAGACTTGATGAGTAGGGTGTTTAGGGAGTTTCTAAACAAGTTCGTGGTGGTCTTTGTGGATGATATCTGGATATTATCAAGAAGCGAGGAAGAACATGCCCTACACCTTAGGGAAGTCTTATAGACCCTTTGAGCACATCAACTCAAAGCTAAGTTCTCCAAATGTCTTTTTTGGTCGAAGGAAGTGAGGTTCTTAGGGCACGTGGTCTCTAAGGAAGGGATAACAGTGGATCCCGCGAAGGTGGTAGCAATCCAAGATTGGAAGATTCCTAAGAACGCTACCGAAGTAAGAAGTTTTCTTGGTTTGGCAGGCTATTACAGAAAGTTCATCAAGGACTTTGCTAAGATATCAGCCCCACTTACACGGTTGACAAAAAAGAATTTGAGCTTTTCTTGGGATGTTGACTGTGACGATGCTTTCCAACGTTTGAAGAGGGCATTGACGACAACTACACTTTTAGTTTTGCCTGATGGGAGTAAACTGTTCATAGTGTATACCGATGCTTGCGGGACAGGACTTGGTGCAGTTTTTATGCAAGAGGGAAGGGTGATATGCTATAGTGGAAGGTAGTTAAAGGCCCGTGAGAAGAATTACCCTACCCACGACTTAGAGTTAGCGGCCATAGTTTTTGCGCTTAAGTATTGGCATCACTATTTGCTTGGAGAGAGGTTTGAGTTGTATACAGACCATAAGTCACTAAAGTACTTGTTCTCTCAAAAAGATCTAAACTTAAGACAACAAAGGTGGATGGATTTCTTAGCATCCGACGATTTTAAGATCGCATATACCCCTAGCAAGGGTAACGTTGTAGCTGACGCCTTGAGTAGAAAGAAGTTGACTTGAGTCCTTTGTTTGTCGAGCGACAGAGTTTAGAGTATATCTCTACCTTTGACTTTAGACCCTCCATCGATTATTTACCAGGTTTGCAAGCATAATTAGAAGTGCGACCTACGCTTTTGGGTCAGATTGGTGAGGCACAGCGAGATGACCCACAGTTGATAGAGATAGTAGACAAGCTCATAAGAGGAGAGTCTTCGAGCCATCTTAGTAGGTATAATATAGATGGCAAAGGTTGGTTGCGTAGAGATGAGAGACTTTGCGTATCATGAGACGAGAGTTTGAGGAAGACAATCCTTGAAGAAACACATCGTTCCAGGATGACCATACATCCCAGTGGCGACAAGATGTATCGGGACATGAAGCGAGTTTTCATTTGGGCCGGAATGAAGAAGGATGTGGCTGAATTCGTTTCTAGATGCTTAGAGTGCCAGCAAGTCAAGGCTGAGCAAAAGAAGCCTGGTGGTTTGCTTCACCCTTCAGAGTTGCAAAGTGGAAATGGAAAGTGTTTCCATGGATTTAATCGATGGGTTGCCAAGGTCAAAGAAGGGTAATACGGGGATTTAGGTAGTAGTGGATAGACTTACCAAGAGCGCCCATTCCATTCCCGTCAAGAGTAAAAGAACAGTGGCATGGTTAGCATCTGTTTATCTCCAAGAGATAGTTCGTCTACACGACATACCTTCTAGTATCATAAGCGATCGAGATCCTATTTTCACTAGTGTGTTTTGGAAGAGCTTCCAAGAGGCGGTAGGAACGCAATTGTGTTTGAGCACCGCTTATCACCCACAGACGGACGACCAAACTAAAAGAGTGAATCAGATTCTAGAAGTTCTTTTGAGGCTATGCATCTTGGACTTTGGAGGGACATGGGAGGAACATCTTCCATTCGTAGTGTTCGCCAACAACAATAGCTATCAGACTAGTATTGGCATGGCACCTTTTGAAGCTCTATATGGATGACCTTGCTGAACAACAACTTATTGGTGGAGTCTACGGATAAGATTTTTCTTGGGCCCGAGATGATTAGAGAAACTACGGAGAAGATAGACTTGATATGAAGACGCATGAAGACAACACAAGACCGGCAAAAGTCATACGCTGATAAGAGAGAACCGACCTTGAGTTCGATGTTGGAGACATGGTCTTTATTAAAGTATCATCGTTGAGAAATGTAGTTCGTTTTGGGTCTGTAGGGAAATTGGTACCAAGGTTCGTAGGGCCATTCCCCATTATAGACCGAATTGGACAGATGTCCTAGAGAGTGAAGTTGCCCGAGAATCTTAGTGGTGTTCATGACGTATTTCATGTGTCACATTTGCGGAAGCGTTTACATGATACCGCGGAAGTAGTAGAGCCAAGCATGCTTAGGGAAGTGGAAGTGGAGCGAGAGGCCACGATTAGACAAGTTCCTATATGCATCCTTGGATCAGAGGTTAAGAAATTACGGAACCGAGAGGTCAAGTTGGTTAAAGTCCAATAGGGAGATGATCAAGGAGACGCGACTTGGGACACTGAAGACAAGATACGCGCATCATACCCTTTCCTTTTTGAGGGTATGTTCCTAACTTATCCTTTTTATACCGCTTTGTTTATACTTGTTCTATCGTTTAGTGTATCCTCTCAATTATTTCTTCGACCTTTAGGTAGAAAATCCTATGGTTGTAAACATGTGTTTGAGACATGTTATGTTTGGTGGATGCAAGTGGATGTAAGTGTTTACTAGTGGTTGCTCGTGGATGCATTTACACACATGTTAAGCAGTAGATTAGCTCAATCACTTTCATATTGCATATGAATGAGTGTGCATATTTAAATAAATGGATGTATATTGAACGTGTTATCATATGGATGCTGCATTTAAATGAATGGTTGTGCACTCATATAGAAATGATATGTATCATTAGGATTCTTTTACATACATAATGGACGGATGTCACTATCATGTTTTGCATTAAGGAGGTCGACTGAATTAGTTGACCGCCTGATCTTTGCATTAGATAAAGAACATATACACACACTTTTTCATATGTTCATATAGCATTAGAAATATTTTAAGGACAATAGATGCTTGGGGATGATGGATGAGTAGATGGATGATTGGATGGTAGGATACATTCTTCTTAACTTGAAGATTTCGGGGATGAAATCCTTTAAGAAGGGGAGAATGTAACACCCCGTAATTTTAAAACATTACGTAAGGGATAATTAAAGAAAATTTAATTTTTATAAGAAGAATTAAGGGAAACGGGTTGCGCCATTGCGTTCGTCTCAAAATTCTGCTTGGGATAGAGTCTGAGTTTGCGTAAATCAGATATAGTATGAAGAAGTTATGGAGCTTAGAAGATTTCAAGTTTAAGCATAATTTAAATTAAATAATAATTAATAATCCAAAACCAATTCGAAATTCAAAATCAGCAAAGCGGGCTGGGCAAGAACTCTCCCGCCCTAGAGTGCCGAACCACTAGGGGAGTCAACATAGGTGTCGACCCCCCTATAGGGGTGTCGACCCCATCGGCCCAGATCTGGGCGTAACGTGTTTTGGTTGGTTAGGAATGACGTGGCCTTCTGGGATTGGCTGGGTGATGTATTTTTCTGGTTTGGATGGTTCAGATGGATCCTAGTCTAATCTACAGGTCCTAATTCACCTAGTACAGCTATAAATAAACACCTAGACCTAACCTTAATTTCATTACACTAATTCATGGCGCCTACATGTTGCTCAAGCCTAAATTAAACCTAGCCTCTCTTCTCCACTAAAGCAAATCAGAATAGGAGTATTCAAATTGGAAGATAAGAATCAAATTCTACAACAACGGTTTAGCTAATCAAATTTAGAATTCAGAATTCAGATCTATTCTCTATTCTAAATCCTATCGCTGTGAGTCTAAGTTACTTTCACATATAATTTATTAAAAAGTGATTGTGATAGGATTGTAAATTGGATTATATGAACATGCCTGTAAGATGAATCATATCAAGTTGTGTAAATTCTTATCTTTCAAATTCATACCCAAATTTCTGCTATCATATGCCTATTAGATCTATTTTTTTTATGTCAGTTCACATTCCATATGCCTATTGAATCTATTTTATTGTTCTATGCCAGTTCGTAATTCACATGACTAGTTTTATGCCAGTTTTGATGTTGATTCTCTTCCCCTCTTCTTTTCCTTTTTATTTTATGAGATTAGGCTAACTTCGAGCCTAACATATTACATTGAATTGTACGTACGAATGACGTGGGACGTTGTGGGAAAAGTTTGGGAAAATATTGAATAATATGTGATTGGGCATAAATTGGTTTGTAATCACAAAGTTGATTTGGGCATATTTATGTATAACTTGTATACATGAGATTTTGCATAAGTTGGATGTGGGCATAATTGTATAAAATTTGTATACATGAGGTTTGGCATAAATTGTTAATAACAATGAACGCAAATTGATTTGGGCGTAATTTAGCATAACATGTATACATAAGATTATAGGCCTAATTTGGATTAAAATTATGAACATAATTTAGATTGGAAATTATGGGTAATTGGGATATAATTTAATCCAAGATTTAAAATTGGGACTTGAATCAAGAAAGTGATAATGAATGCCTAAGACACGAGGTTAGATCCGAATTGCGGTATAAGACTGCCCGGAACCGCCTGGCACATACAACAACTGTAATTTTGTAATCTAATATGAGAGGTCATAGGCAGAAATTAGATACGTAATAATGCAAAGACACGAGGTTAGATTCAGATTGCGGTATAAGACTGTCGGGAACCGCCCGGCATATACATCAACCGCAAAATGGCAATCTAATGTGGGAGGTCTTACAAGATTATGGTTATAATGAATTAATGGACACTTAACCAAGATAAGACATGTAGTAAGACATGGGGGTTAAGTTAGTGACATGGGTGACATGCGAAATATAACTAGAAGCACTTAACCAAAGCGAAACATGTGATTTGACATGGGAATAAAGAGGGGTTAATTGGGAATTCCGAGTGGGCACCAAGATCAGGAGGGAAGCTTGTGTCAAGCGGGTGGACCCTTTTCAACCAGTAACCCATTTTAGTATCTATATGAGCTCGATCTAGGTCGAGGACCAGACACGCTTACTAGGTTTGATTGTAAGAGGTCAGTAAAGATTTAGCGGTGGCAACGCAAGTCCAACAGAGTCATGTGCGTGCGTGGGTCCAGGATAGTAGGTAAGACGTTGTTGCATCGTGTAGGTGTAAACCGTGTATTTTAGTAGTATCGGGTTGCCACTTTAGGGAGTGATACACCCTACTATGGGACCAGCACGAGTATCTACGATTTAGGGAGCCAATCGAATGGGGAGGGTAGTGGGTACAACTAGTGGAGATAGGAGCAGGCGACACCTATGACAGCAGCTAGGAGTACATGAAACTACCATCATTATTATTATGATTAGTAAGAGGGATCAACTTCCAGTATGGAACTAGTATTGGTGCGGTGTAGGAATTACCTTATAGTGATTAGAAGCGCAATCAATGTTATATCTTGTTCATCTTGTTTACCTTGCCATATCTGCTTACATTAAAGTCATCTCTTATATCCAGTTTATGTTCTTACCCTGTTACTTTACTGATTATATTGTTAACGTCACTGGACTCGCCAGACTTTAGTCTGACCTTGTTTGTTTCGCCTCTTTTCTTTCCTTTTCCCCCCAGGTCCTCAGGGTGGGATTAATGTAGTTTGACTTGGATTTCTTTCTTCTTGAAGTGCTTGGAAGTGTTGAGAGTAATGCTCAACTTTATCTCTTTTCATTATGGCTATTTGGAGTGGGATTATGGTTTTACTTTTATGTACTTTGGTAATAATTTTGTTCGAGATGGATATTTGTGTACTTGACTCGAGTATGCGATTTTGATGTTGTAACCAAACATGTTTTGCTTTTCCGCTGCAATGAATAAAATTTGAATTTTCTTAAGTACCATTTTATATATCTATCTTGTGATATTCTGTTTTATATATACTCTTATAATACTCCATGAAAGTTAATGCGTTCACTTAGTGAGTGACATTAATGGACGTGGGGTGTTACATATATGGATATGTAAATGTTTTTTGATCCTGTAAAATGCCCGTAGTATGTTTGAATCCCCTGCGTTATACTTAAGACCCCACCTATACACCAGTTTTAAAATGCCATCATGATTTTCCATTTCCAATCATAGAAACCCTTTAAACCGAATTTTAATATTACGTCAAAGTGACGTCTTCTAAGAAAAGCACTCACTAATACCATAACCAATAGTTATGGGTTATGCTAAAGCATAACCACGCTTTTTTATTTTGGTTGCATGCGATAGATTAATTGTGATACTCAAATTGTTTATACTTCGGTCTGACTTAACTAAACCGCCATAATAAGATTGCGAGCTGTATACTTGGGTCTGACTTAACTAAGATGCCATAAGAAGATTGCGAGCTTAGAGACAAAGGGCATGAAATATCCAATAATTGAAATTAACAAACATTGTTTTTCATGCAATCCAAGAATTATATATATATGATATAATTGATATAAGATTTCTACCAAAGAGATTTATTTTGGGGATTTGTCAAATCTAACTCAAGGCATGATTAGATATGGATCTTGGATCACTTAAATATATGTATGCTGATATATAGAAGGATGTTGATTTAAGTGGGAGCATATTTTACTTTTATATATATATATATATATATATATATATATATATATATGTGTGTGTGTGTGTGTGTATGTATAAATATGCATTGTTCTATATAATTTTGGTCATCAAAATTGTATATATATTGAACATATATAAATATTTCAATATCATTTATCATTATTTTATTTCTTGTGGGTATAATGGAAAACAACACCAATAATTTATCACTAAGAAAGATAAACTAAGTTAAATCAATTTTTTTGACTAACATCGAAATTTGAGGATTATCCTTAAACAAAAAGAAAATTGTAGTTAATTTATATATTTAAAAGATCTGATAAGAAAAGGGGAAGCATGACTTCAACCAAATCAGGTATAATGTTATAAATGTCAATTTATATACTCCATCTTGGGCACTAGCTGTTGGATGTGGATCACATATACGTGTGAATTAGCCAAAAAGGCTAAAGGGTAGAAATTTGGCAAAAAGAAAAGTTGACTTACTAGTGGAAGTGGAGAAAATGTTGTCGCATTGGCCTTAGAAAGCTGCCGCTTATTCTTACTTATTGGTCTAGTTTAAGAATTAGAAGATTGTTATAATGTGCCTTCCATTAAAATTCTGTATCTTGTTCAGACAAAATTGGATTTTCATTTGTAATAAAAGGACAGTTGTTGTTCCTTTTATTTAAATGGAATATTTTATGGAAATGCACTATTATTTAACGGTCTTTATATTCTTAACTTTGATGTGCTTGTTTATAACATAAATAATAAGCAAATTAAATCTAATGATTTGAATCCAACACATCTTTGGCAATGTCATTTTGATCATTTAAACGAGAAATACATATCAAAACTCTATATGGAATTTTGAATTCATTTGATTTTGAATCATATGAAGAATGGAAATATTGTTTATTGGAGAAAATGACTAAAGCATCTTTCATTGGACACAGTGAATGGGCTAATGATGTACTAGGCCTTATACATAGCGATGTATGTAGACCAATGAGTACATCGTCTAGAAGAGAGTTTTATTATTTCATTACATTTACAAATGATTTAAGTGGACATGTTATGTGTATCTTATGAAACACAAATCAAAATCCTTTAAAAAGGTTCAAAGAATTTAAAAATGAGATTCAAAACTAACTTCAAAAGAATACATATAAAGACTCTTCGAATAGATCGAGGAAGAGAATATTCAAGCCAATAATTTAACGACTGTTCGAAAGAAGAAATCACACATTATTAGATATGGTGCGATCAATGATAAGTCATACAGATCTTCCAATAAACTTTGGGGTTATGTATCAATGATTTTCTACTGATGTTTTTGTATTTGGTTTGACATATTTTTTTATTATTGTAAATTTAAAAGTAGTTTTGAGAAATTATTTTGGTGTATAAAGATTGATCAAAATGACATGCAAGTTATTTTAGAAGTAAGTTATGATTTTAAAATCATTGAATTTTGGAGAATAATAGGAATCCCTCTTAATTCGGAAAACCGCGCATGTTGATTATACCATCTATATGTTTATTATTGTTTTTTTTATAAGTTATGGATAATCTAAAAAAACATTTTGGATTTTTTATTGTTATTGTTCTTTAATATTTATTGATGATATCAAATGATTTGAATAATCTAGAACCACTTATGAAAGAAAATTTGAATTTGGTTTTCTGATTTAAGTTACCTAGATATACAAAAATATAATATATATATATATATATATATATATGATATTTGGGATATTTCAGAAATTTTGAATAAGCTATGCTTCTTTAAGATATTTAATTTGATCTTATTGTTGAGTTATACCATTCCTAGTTCTGAGATGAAAAGATATTATTCAATTTTTTTATATTGTTAACACCAAAAGTTGCATTAGCCAAATATAAAGAGGTGGAAGTTCCAAAGCAGTAGAACAAAGGGCTTTAGTCAGTGAAGCCGAAACCAAGTAGAAAATGCGTTGAAATTAGCTAAGGTGATGCTGAAAGCAAACGCCGAGAGCTGGGGAACCGATAACCGGAGAAAAGATTTAGGGATAGCTATATCAACACCAGGAGCAGAAATGAAATCGTGTTCCTCCTATAACTTTTGATTAGTAAGAGCTTTAGACCTAAAACTAGTTCCATTGGATTCAGATGATGGTTTCTCATTTTGTAGAGTGGTCACATTAAACAAACAGACGTATCATTTGGGAATAATGGATGAAACATGGTTACCATAGTGATAATAGCAGAAAACGACACCAGAAAGGTAAAGATAGCAGAAAACGACACCAAAGTTGTGACGACAGCGGAAAACGACACCAGAATGGTGACGACACCGAAACCAGAATGGTGACGACACCGAAACCAGAATGGTGACGATGTCGAAACTAGAGTGACGAAAGCAGAGAGGTGACACCAAAAAAGGGAAACAAAAAGTGGCAAAAAGATGCAGCAGAATGGGACCCAAATCCTTATAAATATGATCCCAAGGGTCACATTTTGGGGGACCTTTTCCTCATTCCACTATCTTGTTCTCATTTATAAGAGAGCTAACTTAATTTGTAAATCAATTTGGGGATTTCTTATATAACCTCCTCTATGAATAGAATCATCAAAGCACTAAAAGTGGACGTAGGTTTAATCTGAACCGAACCACTATAAATCGTTGCGTTCTCTATTATTTTGCATATATATTGTGTATTTTTGTGCTCATGCGAATCTACTCTTCTCAACCCAATCTTTCCAATAATTTCCAAAATACCTTTAATCAATATTTTAGTGCGGATTGGTGACAATTTTTGTAGCCCTAATTTAGGGTAATTGGTGATCCTTAAGTATCGTATGCCTAATACTTACCTCTTGAAGGAAGAGTAACTAATCTTTGGACTAAGGGTCTTGATACCTAAGGAGTGGTTAGTTCAATCAAGCTATAAAAGACTAGATTGTCGAAATAACCCTTCATAAGCCATTTAGCTTTTGTTGATCTCAAAATTGAGTCAACACCAAAGATGCTAATATGCACTTCTCAATACTCTTAAGAGTAGTAAAAATGGAGCCGAAACAATTAAGAAAAGAACAAGTAAAGAGAGTCACAAATTTTTTTTAGTGGTTCGATCAAACGTGATCTACATCCACTTTGCTAAGAGAATTCATTATGGCACTTAGAATTACAAAGCAAATATCCTTTCTCATTACATTCACGATCATCCTCAGTTTTCTCACTCTTTGGTTTAATAGACTTCTTATAAGAAATATATGAGATCCTTCAAGTATGGATATCAATGAAATGAATCCAAACTCTCCCATAAGTTGTCATGAATCTTCATATCTCCACAATGAGTTAGGAGATTGAACTTAGAGTTGGAATGACTGAGATGAAGTTGAGAATTCAGTTTGACAGCCTTTCGGGATCACCAAGATGCCTCCCCATTAAAGTAAAGATCCATCCCTATTTATAGGAGTGAGGAGTGAGTGTGTTATAACTTTCAGGTATTGGTTCAGTTTTTCGAATATTTATGAAAATGCCATCGTCACTTTTCATGCCTCCGATCCGATCTAGTATGACTCAGCCTGAATCAGAGTGACTCGATCCGATCCATCACACACTGAGTGTAACACCCCGCCTCCGCTAGGGTCACTCGCAAAGGAATGCACTAGTTTTAGAGGGGCATTATTGGTAAACATGCACAGAAATATCACAAGACAGAACATATATAAATAGCGGAAGTAAAATCAAACTTTCATAACATGAATAAATAAGGTCTAAAGCCTTTTACATCAGAGTACATCAAAACCTGTCTTGCAATAATAAAGAAGCATAAAAACCTTTTCATAAATTATTCCCCAAGTAAAAACAGTAAAGTAGCCATAGCCAAGAGAAGTCCAAGCCATCCATGATGACCTTCAGGCTGAAGAAGTCCGAACTAAACAGCATTGTTTCCTCCCTGTAACCTGGGGGGGAAACGGAAGAAAAGAGGCGAAACAAAACGGGTCAGTCAAAAAGACTGAGTAAGTCCTATCTACTTCCAGTATAAAAACAGGTAAAGGTAACATGACATGCATAAACTGAAAGTAAACATAAGGATAACTACAAGATAGATAAACCAGTATAACCGGGTGAACTACTGTGGCAAGGTAAACCAAGGTATCATGATAAACTGCGGTGTTATGATAAGTCAAGGTATCAAATCGTCAGATTTCCATCGAGTACATTATCCCAAGGTATCTACCCCGTCTAACGTCCCACGGTATCTATTATGTATATTCTTCCTAGTCCTAACATGTATATTTGCTCTGCACCTCTCGTACTAGTATCCCTACCCGCGCCATGAACGTCCCTTGCTCAAATTCGTGTAATGGTCCATGTCAACCTAATATATCACATATACAGGTTACTTACATCATATGTTTCTTTTCATGTATATAAGTTCAGTCCTTTGCCGTACCTCGTACGGGCTTCCCCATGTCGTATTATCCTTGAAGTCGTTTGGACTGTCACCCTTGTTCTAGCTAGGTTCTTCCATATGAATCATCGTTTGAACTATTAGGACTTACGCCACCTAGCACCACTAGGGATTACGCTTACCTATTGCACGCTTTCGTATTTCGGTCTGGGTTAAACCACCTAGGCCACTAGGGATTACGCTAACCCTCAACCGCGCCCTTTTTCCCACGCATTCATCGTGAATCGTTTTTCTATAACTGGATGCACATGTATCACATCGCGCTATCCGAGTCCTGTCACCGGCCAAAACAAGAAATACAGGACTCGGTCGGGAGCTTTAGATTTATCTGCCGATGCAGATACTAAGGTCTGCTTTTCTACACGTGGCTATGGTCCCACGAGACCCCTCCCTCAACTAGTGAAAGGCAACACAAGAGAAAATCTTGCATGAGAACTACACTCCGGTCAGCCCACATCCTACGACCTACCTCACCCATAATTAGATAGCAAATTATGGTCTGTTGGGTGTCCCCTGCCTTTCCGTACGTACACGCTTGACTTAAGATGGTAGATGATCGACGAACTTGCTATCTCGGGCACCTTATGTATTCGCCGACTCACTGCTATCCACCCCAGTCTTTAGGTCGCTCGCATAGCAACCAAGGCATATTCTTGGTTCTTCTACCGCAGACCTCAACCTCTCGTGAGCCTAGTATAATGACCTGGCAGCTCACAGAGGGATCCCAAGAATATCCTCACGTTCCCCGAAGCCGCTGCTTCGTTACCCAGTTCGTTGGAGCCTTTATCTGAATCAGATAGCCTGCTCCTACGCGTATACTTAAACGATGACCTACCGTATCGGGTTACTCATCTATCTAAGAAGTGGTCCAGATTTCCTTGACTAAGAATTATTACTTAGTTTCCCTTAACTAAGGTTTACCACTTAGCCTTATTTCCGTTATCCTTGTTAACTATGGTTATTTACCTAATCCTCCGAATTAGGGTTTATCTAATGGGTTAAGTGTCACTTAAGTTCACAACTTAACCCGTCTACAAAACATATCGAAACTGGCTAAGTATCCAAGCCCAAGACTTAACCCTACAGACCATGTGTCAAGTTGGTTAAGTATATCAAGCAATCCATGACTTAACCTCGTCTAATTATCATTTTAGATTGGTTAAGTATATATTAATTTGACCCCATCAGATTACCGAGTCAAATCGGTCAAGCGTATTCGAAACGATTCGTGACTTAGCCTTATCATGTTTTCATGTTAGGTTGGTTAAGTATAGGTTAACTTAACCTCATCAAATTAACAAGTTAGATTGGTTAAGTATAGGTCACTTAACTTCATCAAATCATCGTGTTAAATTAGTCAAGTGTTTAACTTAACCCCATTAAATTACCAAGTTAAGTCGGTTAAGTATGGGTTACTTGACCTCATTGAATTATCAAGTTTAAATTGGTTAAGTGTTTAACTTAACCCTATCGTATTACCGTGTTTAGATTAGTTAAGCCTAATCTTAACCCCATCTATTAACTGTATTACACGGTTAAGTGTCATTAAGAAAATTTACTTAACCTTATCACGTTATCGTGTTGGATTGATTAAGTGTTGGTTGACCTAATCCCGTCCACTAGTCGTATAAAAATGGTCAAGTGTCATTAGGCAAATCAAGTTACTTAACCTACCCAAGCTTATCATGTTTTGTTAAGTATCATTAGCCTAATCAAATTACTTAACCCATTTGTCCATATCATATTTGATTAAGCCTCATTAATCAAATTAACTTAACCCTATTATGTGGCATTAATTTAATTAATGCACCCTCAACCTCTCACATTAGACCTTGTTGTGGTTACTAGTTAAGCCGGGCGGGTCCGGGTAGATTTACACCACAACCTAGTCTAACCTCGGGTCTTAAGCGCGACATGACCAACTTCTCACATTAGGTCCTATTGTTTGCAACTACTAGTTAGGTCGGTCGGTTCCGGGTAGTTTTACGTTGCAAACTCAACCCAACCTCGAGTTGGCCACACTCATATTATCTAAGTTCATCATGTTTCCAAAACATGTTACAAGTTTTTCGAGCATTTGGGTAGACCTAACTTAATAGGTAAATTCCCAAAGGGTAGACCTAACTTAATAGGTAAATTCCCAAGCTCATGTTTTTATGCATACTTACATGTCATCTTCCATGTTATCCTTCAAGTCATATTTTCAAGTATAAACACATGTCATATTCAAGTTAAGATTTTGCGACATGTTCATGTTTATCTAACTACCCAAAATCGTGTTTTCCCAACGCAAGCAAAGCGAGTCAACATAGTAAGGATGCTATGCCACATATTGGTCTCAAAACATGCATGATGCCAAAAAGGGCTTGGCTTCCACATGCATAACATCATAAAGAAATTGACCATGAACATGCATAGTGTCATAAGGTAATTTGGCCACAAACATGCGTATTATCACGAAAAGGGTTTGGCCATAAACATGCATAATCTCATAAAAGACTTGGCCACAAACTTACATGATAGCATAAAGGGGTTTGGGTTCATAAACATGCATAAGCCCCAAAATCTAGTCTTAGCCAAGGTTTCACAAGTAAAATATTTCCTAAAGGTTCATGCTAGCATTTCATGCATAAAGATCCAAACTTGCAAGTTAAGCTAGGTTATGCATAGCATGAGAGGCATGATTAAGTCACTCACATGGCCTAAAATCATAAACATGAACACAAGAGGCAAGGTAAGGTTCATGTAGGTTCGCATAATCATGTTTAGCCTCATTTTATCCCATGTCAACATTAAAATACCGTTTTGACCCAAAAGTAGCTAGAACTTACCTAGGCAAGGCTTAGGAAAGGGATCATGCATCATTTTGATGAAGAAAGGTGGCTCCTTTGATGAAGATCCGTCATGAAACTCGCATAACAACGTTGATTTGGCCTCCATTTGGTGTAGCAAGCTTGCATCTTTTGATTTGAACTTGATTTGAGTGCATAGGCTCTAGGGATTTGAGATGGAGGCCATGAGAGTAGAAATTTGGCCATAGTTTAGTTACATGAGTGAATAATGAGGGTTTAGGGGTAGGTTTAGGGTCTTTTTATAGAGATTAGGATAGTTTTAGGCCCTTAGATTAACCCTAGGACCAAGCAGAGCCGTCAGATTTCAAACCAGGCCCAAAAACCTAGCCAAGATAGCAAATAGGTGCACCAGATCAAAATCAGCCGACAGGGCAAGTCGACAGCCCTGTCGACATGCATGTCGACATGCCTGTCGACATGCCTGTCGACATGCCTGTCGACTTGTCTGGGCGGGAATTTTCCCGCCTGGCCCCATTTCTGCACGTTTCGAAATTCAAATTTTCCAAAAACTTCTTTGGGCCTTAACCGGGTCATACGGACTCCGATTTTCGAAAACTCGGACTCTATTTCGCGTATTTTTCCGAGACGAACGCAATGGCATAGCCCGTTTTACTTGATTCAGAATTTAAAATTAAATTCTGCCTTGATTCTCGTTTTAACATGTTATCGAAAAATACGGGTTGTTACATTCTCCCCACCTTTTAGGATTTCGTCCCCGAAATCTCCAAGTTAGGAAGAACATATCCTACCATCCATCATCCATCTACTCAAAACATCATCCACAAGCAACCATCGTCCTTAGATGATTTCTAATGTTGTATGAATACATGCAAAGAGTGTGTGTGTATGTTCCTTAGCTAATGCTAATGATCAGGCCTGAAAAATCTTTTGAATGCAAAAATATGTATAGTGCCCTGAATCCAACATGTATGCAAATAGTCCTAGTCATATATATACACTATATGCGTGCACAAACATTCATCCATATGCAACATCCACATGGTAACACATTCAATTTCATCCATAAACAAGTATAAATACTCGTGCATATGCAATATGAAATGTGATCGAGTCGAGCTACTATCTAATGTAAATTCGCGCATCCACGAGCAACCACCTGCAACCATTTGCAACCATATCACCCATAACATGTTTCAAATACATGTTTACATCCATAGCGTTCTACCTAAGGTTCCCCGAAACAGGGTCGAGAAGATAAACGGGACAAACTCCTTACGGGGTTTGTAACAGAAAATAGGACCGAGAGGATGTCCACAAAAGATAGCCTACAAGTAAGCTCTACAGAAAACAGGGATCAAGGATATACTCCCAAAAAGAGATATCATGCGCGTATCTAGTCTTTGACCATCAAAGTCGTACTTTCTTGAGCTCAATTTCCTTGTGCCTTGACCGTCTTTGCGATTTCGTAGCTTCTTATTTTCTGTTTCCATAACATGAGCTGGAACTCATTCCTTCGCCGCCTCTCGTTCTACTTGCACTTATCCTTTTTCTAAAATACTTGACGCAAACATGACTGCGTACTCATGATCTCATGCAAGCTTTCCAAAATTCACTAATGAATCTCGGACCTCGTACCACAAGGTATACCACATAGAAGAACTTTCTTTTGAAAGTAAACAGATGCCAACCAGGTTGTCAAGCGCACTTACTAAGGTGATTTCTATAACCCATGCATAAGTGAAATAAACCATCCGTCTTATCGGCGAACACCACTTGATTGGGCTTCCAATTTCCCATAAAGGCATCAAGGGATTCTGAGTAACTAACCATGACCGAACCCAAAAGGTTACACGAGACTTCGAGGGTTAGTCAAGGGTCCAACTACCCTTCTATCAAAACCGAGAGTGGCACCCCTTACTGGATAACCACTTCATCCCTAGAATCCATCCATAACCGAGGCATGTCATCCTCAAATCCAAAACAAGTCATGAATAAATGGACCGATCTTCCAATAGGACTTGAGACAAAAACGGGATCCTCTATTATACTAGTACTAAGGTGCAGAGACTCAACTATCGAAGCGGACTTAAAAAGATGCGGTGATCAAAACAAAGTCCCGACGGGATGATGGAGAAGAAAAACTAAACCCTTAACAAGATCGTTACCCTCCTTCTGAGGTACCCTAGAAATGAGGGCATACTATTGCCCTCCGAATGATCTTGTCCCTGTTCCATGATACTTAACTATCCGTCCCGTTTCACCACGCCAAAGGTACTCTCTCGTCATGGGTTTCATTGTTCATCTTTCTCCCTCCTTTTAGGACTCAGCCATACCAATATGTTGCTTATCCCTGAGCTCGTATCCTTTATCCTTGTTCTGACTATCCTTTCATAACTCTGCAACGGTCTCTCGAGAACCACCTCCATCGTACGGGAAACACTTACGCAGCTAGAAAGACTAGTCGCAGTCAAAACCACTGTGACTACAGATGGAGGAAAGAAAGGAAAAGAGATTCAATCAAGGAAACAAGGATAATGCTAATGGCCTTTGGGGAATAGACTTTTTCTTTTAAAAGAAAATTTTCTTGAAAAAAATGCTTCTTTGTAAACGGTTTTTCAAATAATTTTCAGAAGGTCTTTAAAAACTTTTGCCCAGTCTGGTAACCTGGCTCTGATACCAAATGTAACACCCCGCCTCCGCTAGGGTCACTCGCAAAGGAATGCACTAGCTTTAGAGGGGCATTATTGGTAAACATGCACAGAAATATCACAAGACAGAACATATATAAATAGCGGAAGTAAAATCAAACTTTCATAACATGAATAAATAAGGTCTAAAGCCTTTTACATCAGAGTACATCAAAACCTGTCTTGCAATAATAAAGAAGCATAAAAACCTTTTCATAAATTATTCCCCAAGTAAAAACAGTAAAGTAGCCATAGCCAAGAGAAGTCCAAGCCATCCATGATGACCTTCAGGCAGAAGAAGTCCGAACTAAACAGCATTGTTTCCTCCCTGTAACCTGGGGGGGAAACGGAAGAAAAGAGGCGAAACAAAACGGGTCAGTCAAAAAGACTGAGTAAGTCCTATCTACTTCCAGTATAAAAACAGGTAAAGGTAACATGACATGCATAAACTGAAAGTAAACATAAGGATAACTACAAGATAGATAAACCAGTATAACCGGTTGAACTACTGTGGCAAGGTAAACCAAGGTATCATGATAAACTGCGGTGTTATGATAAGTCAAGGTATCAAATCGTCAGATTTCCATCGAGTACATTATCCCAAGGTATCTACCCCGTCTAACGTCCCACGGTATCTATTATGTATATTCTTCCTAGTCCTAACATGTATATTTGCTCTGCACCTCTCGTACTAGTATCCCTACCCGCGCCATGAACGTCCCTTGCTCAAAGTCGTGTAATGGTCCATGTCAACCTAATATATCACATATACAGGTTACTTACATCATATGTTTCTTTTCATGTATATAAGTTCAGTCCTTTGCCGTACCTCGTACGGGCTTCCCCATGTCGTATTATCCTTGAAGTCGTTTGGACTGTCACCCTTGTTCTAGCTAGGTTCTTCCATATGAATCATCGTTTGAACTATTAGGACTTACGCCACCTAGCACCACTAGGGATTACGCTTACCTATTGCACGCTTTCGTATTTCGGTCTGGGTTAAACCACCTAGGCCACTAGGGATTACGCTAACCCTCAATCGCGCCCTTTTTCCCACGCATTCATCGTGAATCGTTTTTCTATAACTGGATGCACATGTATCACATCGCGCTATCCGAGTCCTGTCACCGGCCAAAACAAGAAATACAGGACTCGGTCGGGAGCTTTAGATTTATCTGCCGATGCAGATACTAAGGTCTGCTTTTCTACACGTGGCTATGGTCCCACGAGACCCCTCCCTCAACTAGTGAAAGGCAACACAAGAGAAAATCTTGCATGAGAACTACACTCCGGTCAGCCCACATCCTACGACCTACCTCACCCATAATTAGATAGCAAATTATGGTCTGTTGGGTGTCCCCTGCCTTTCCGTACGTACACGCTTGACTTAAGATGGTAGATGATCGACGAACTTGCTATCTCGGGCACCTTATGTATTCGCCGACTCACTGCTATCCACCCCAGTCTTTAGGTCGCTCGCATAGCAACCAAGGCATATTCTTGGTTCTTCTACCGCAGACCTCAACCTCTCGTGAGCCTAGTATAATGACCTGGCAGCTCACAGAGGGATCCCAAGAATATCCTCACGTTCCCCGAAGCCGCTGCTTCGTTACCCAGTTCGTTGGAGCCTTTATCTGAATCAGATAGCCTGCTCCTACGCGTATACTTAAACGATGACCTACCGTATCGGGTTACTCATCTATCTAAGAAGTGGTCCAGATTTCCTTGACTAAGAATTATTACTTAGTTTCCCTTAACTAAGGTTTACCACTTAGCCTTATTTCCGTTATCCTTGTTAACTATGGTTATTTACCTAATCCTCCGAATTAGGGTTTATCTAATGGGTTAAGTGTCACTTAAGTTCACAACTTAACCCGTCTACAAAACATATCGAAACTGGCTAAGTATCCAAGCCCAAGACTTAACCCTACAGACCATGTGTCAAGTTGGTTAAGTATATCAAGCAATCCATGACTTAACCTCGTCTAATTATCATTTTAGATTGGTTAAGTATATATTAATTTGACCCCATCAGATTACCGAGTCAAATCGGTCAAGCGTATTCGAAACGATTCGTGACTTAGCCTTATCATGTTTTCACGTTAGGTTGGTTAAGTATAGGTTAACTTAACCTCATCAAATTAACAAGTTAGATTGGTTAAGTATAGGTCACTTAACTTCATCAAATCATCGTGTTAAATTAGTCAAGTGTTTAACTTAACCCCATTAAATTACCAAGTTAAGTCGGTTAAGTATGGGTTACTTGACCTCATTGAATTATCAAGTTTAAATTGGTTAAGTGTTTAACTTAACCCTATCGAATTACCGTGTTTAGATTAGTTAAGCCTAATCTTAACCCCATCTATTAACTGTATTACACGGTTAAGTGTCATTAAGAAAATTTACTTAACCTTATCACGTTATCGTGTTGGATTGATTAAGTGTTGGTTGACCTAATCCCGTCCACTAGTCGTATAAAAATGGTCAAGTGTCATTAGGCAAATCAAGTTACTTAACCTACCCAAGCTTATCATGTTTTGTTAAGTATCATTAGCCTAATCAAATTACTTAACCCATTTGTCCATATCATATTTGATTAAGCCTCATTAATCAAATTAACTTAACCCTATTATGTGGCATTAATTTAATTAATGCACCCTCAACCTCTCACATTAGACCTTGTTGTGGTTACTAGTTAAGCCGGGCGGGTCCGGGTAGATTTACACCACAACCTAGTCTAACCTCGGGTCTTAAGCGCGACATGACCAACTTCTCACATTAGGTCCTATTGTTTGCAACTACTAGTTAGGCCGGTCGGTTCCGGGTAGTTTTACGTTGCAAACTCAACCCAACCTCGAGTTGGCCACACTCATATTATCTAAGTTCATCATGTTTCCAAAACATGTTACAAGTTTTTCGAGCATTTGGGTAGACCTAACTTAATAGGTAAATTCCCAAAGGGTAGACCTAACTTAATAGGTAAATTCCCAAGCTCATGTTTTTATGCATACTTACATGTCATCTTCCATGTTATCCTTCAAGTCATATTTTCAAGTATAAACACATGTCATATTCAAGTTAAGATTTTGCGACATGTTCATGTTTATCTAACTACCCAAAATCGTGTTTTCCCAACGCAAGCAAAGCGAGTCAACATAGTAAGGATGCTATGCCACATATTGGTCTCAAAACATGCATGATGCCAAAAAGGGCTTGGCTTCCACATGCATAACATCATAAAGAAATTGACCATGAACATGCATAGTGTCATAAGGTAATTTGGCCATAAACATGCGTATTATCACGAAAAGGGTTTGGCCATAAACATGCATAATCTCATAAAAGACTTGGCCACAAACTTACATGATAGCATAAAGGGGTTTGGGTTCATAAACATGCATAAGCCCCAAAATCTAGTCTTAGCCAAGGTTTCACAAGTAAAATATTTCCTAAAGGTTCATGCTAGCATTTCATGCATAAAGATCCAAACTTGCAAGTTAAGCTAGGTTATGCATAGCATGAGAGGCATGATTAAGTCACTCACATGGCCTAAAATCATAAACATGAACACAAGAGGCAAGGTAAGGTTCATGTAGGTTCGCATAATCATGTTTAGCCTCATTTTATCCCATGTCAACATTAAAATACCGTTTTGACCCAAAAGTAGCTAGAACTTACCTAGGCAAGGCTTAGGAAAGGGATCATGCATCATTTTGATGAAGAAAGGTGGCTCCTTTGATGAAGATCCGTCATGAAACTCGCATAACAACGTTGATTTGGCCTCCATTTGGTGTAGCAAGCTTGCATCTTTTGATTTGAACTTGATTTGAGTGCATAGGCTCTAGGGATTTGAGATGGAGGCCATGAGAGTAGAAATTTGGCCATAGTTTAGTTACATGAGTGAATAATGAGGGTTTAGGGGTAGGTTTAGGGTCTTTTTATAGAGATTAGGATAGTTTTAGGCCCTTAGATTAACCCTAGGACCAAGCAGAGCCGTCAGATTTCAAACCAGGCCCAAAAACCTAGCCAAGATAGCAAATAGGTGCACCAGATCAAAATCAGCCGACAGGGCAAGTCGACAGCCCTGTCGACATGCATGTCGACATGCCTGTCGACATGCCTGTCGACATGCCTGTCGACTTGTCTGGGCGGGAATTTTCCCGCCTGGCCCCATTTCTGCACGTTTCGAAATTCAAATTTTCCGAAAACTTCTTTGGGCCTTAACCGGGTCATACGGACTCCGATTTTCGAAAACTCGGACTCTATTTCGCGTATTTTTCCGAGACGAACGCAATGGCATAGCCCGTTTTACTTGATTCAGAATTTAAAATTAAATTCTGCCTTGATTCTCGTTTTAACATGTTATCGAAAAATACGGGTTGTTACACTGAGCTGCTTCAATGCTCCTTCTCCTGGTCCATAACCCCTTGATCCAACCAAATAGTGCCGTTCAATCCAACTGACTCTCGAGCTGAAGTGCGCCGGTCCATCTTGACATATACCTGTCTGATCCAGATTGTGCCGGGCCGAACTAGCAAGTCTTTGCCTGACATAAAGTGGGCCGAGCCGATCCATTCATGCTTAACTTGTATCAAATGGTGCGGTCCAGACCGGTTGAAATTAATATATCGCCTTGTACATGAATCGGCTAACCGATCCACCTACTATATCTCGCTCGATCCAAGTCATATAAATCTTGTGGATAACATTTTGCCCCTTGGAGTTCACAATTTCGCTCATAGAAAGTGTGGGTTTCGAAACATTGTAAATCTGCGATACCTGATGGGCTGGTTATATTGGGTCGGCTCGGCACAGGGGACTTATATAACTTCCTTGGACTATAAATTTTACCTTTGAACTGGTTCTGTCACTGAACTGATCCATTTTGCACCAGCCCTATCTGATTCGAATTGTCTCGATCATGACCGGTTCAGTTTAGATCGATTGTAATTGATTCGGTCTGGCTCGGTGACCAAGATGATTTGACCGATGTGACTTTATGTCTTTTATGTCGATTAGGCTTCCCAAGGCCCCTATACATAATGAGACCCCTTGAATGGTCATTTCTTCATAGTTTTATTTTCCCCCTTGAGAAAAATCCATGGTAGACGCATTTTAAACAAGGAGAATCAAGAATGAAGTTACTTTTCTTCTCCAAATCCTTTGTTAATCCGACTTCCACCTTTGAACTTCGGGTAGAACTCCTCGATTGCCAGGTTCTTTATTATTTCTTGTTCTTATTTTTTGTCAATCTCTCTTGAAATACTCTCGCTGGTTCATTGCATTTGATTTGAGGATTATAGTATCTGTTACTTAGCGTAGAATTGGTTTATGGTGAAAGGCTTTGATCATATCACTGACTAAGCTGGCAACTGACCTCGATTTTCTTTTGTATTCCCGAGTTTTGTATGCTCAATCTTTCACTTCATACAAATTTCACTAAAGACTTTAAATTTGCATGTTCGGTTATCTACACAATTCGTTAGTAACAAATAGAAAAATTCTTGTAAACCTTAGGTTTTTAGATGAACTTGACCACTAATATGTAACACAAGTTTCGTTTATCCCCTGAAAACGAAGAACTCAAGTCTCATATTGTAGTGACCTACATGTCAGACGCTTATGAGATAAACAGAAAGGTTGGAAGTAGCATAGACTACTCGTCAAGACACTGAAGTTTACTTGTTCGGCCAATTGGATAATTCAGACCAATTCAATCTGGATCGGCTATGATCGATCTATGTTGGGTCATTTTGATCAATATGAATTGGCTTGGGTCAATTCATCATGGATCGGTCCTAATCGATCTGTTTTGGATTGGTCTTGACTTAACCAGTATGGATCGGCTGTGACTGACCCAGCGTGGATCAGTCTCAATTGATCCGGCATGGATCTATTGTGACTAAACCGGCGTGGATCAGTTTAGACTGATCCAGCATGGATAGGTCGTAATCGATCCATCTTGGATCGTTACACTGTCTAGTTACTTCCTTGCCCTTGTTCATTCCAACGATAAGGAAACTAACAAAAAGTATTTGAATACTTCCTTTTTTTCCATGCAGGATGGATCCAACTTTAGAAGAATATAGGATATAAAAGTTCATTGATCTGGGCGATGAGACAATTGGCCAACTCTCAGTGAATTCTCCCTTACTTGCCGGCCCTACTTACCCAGAGATACAGGCAATTGTGAACAGGCCTCACTATACTCCAGGAGCTTGTAATGACGAACTCGCTAGACGACTCCCAGGTTGGAACTTTCAAGGGGTCTCCCTTAATTTAGATGTGTCTCATACTGATCGTCAAGTGACCTCCAGTGACATAATTGTTGCCAAATCTAGGCTGCTTAGTCGTATGGAGGACACCTTGCATTAGTTCGAAAAGCAGATGGATCTACTTAAAGATCAGACTGCCGAAAAGCTTCATGGCTGGCATGCACTGACGGGGGACTTCCAAAGGATTCATCGGGAAAGTCTTGAGCGTATTGCTATTCTGGAGGACGATAAAGTGAAATTGATTCATGCTTTGAGGAACCGAGATGCTGTTATTGCTGCCTTCCCTAAGGGGAATATTGAGTTGGCGGGCTCATCCAACAAAAGGCCGGCTTCTGACGCTTCTCCGTCTTGTTTGGCTCCAGTGAAGAGGAAGGTGGGAAGGCCTAGGAAGAACCAGAATGCGTAGTTCTCTTCTCCTAGTGTTTGATGACTTTTGGCTTGTTAAACTTTATTTTTAGACCGGTTGTATTTAAGCGAGTTTCGGTCCTCACCTTTAACTTCTTAAGTTAGTCTGTGTTGGTACATTTTGATTGCTGTGGTTGTGTTTGTTCACTTGCTTGGCTAGTAGTGGTTTGTTGTTATGATGATAAATGCTTGGTTGGCTAGATTACTTAGTATATAGCTTGCTTTCTTTGGTATGCTTCACACTTTGCTTTTAGCTCTGCACTGATACTACCTTGGAATGACGTATGGACCTGCACGGATCGGCCTTGATTGATTCAATATGGACTGGTTACAACTGATTCACTTTAGATTGGTCCTGACTGATTCGATATGGATCGGTCAAAGCCGCTCCAATCTGGATCGGTTTGACAGATTTAATTTAAATAAGCTAATCGATCCAATTTGGATTTGTGTTTAGCTAATTCGAATTAAATTTTTGGTCATCTCAATCTGTTTTGTAACAACGAAATTACCACATGCCAACTCCATTGGATTTTCTCAGTTCTAACTAAGGCGATTGTTGGAACTTTATGAATAATCACTTCGGTACTTACTACCGCATTAGGGCTACCAATTTTGCCTTTTTCTTTTTGGAGTTCCATTTCGTTGATCGAGTCAGTCTTTGCAAACGTTGAACCTTTAACATCAAAGTCATGGCGGATTTATGGTATATCTTAAGACGTGAACACCATTAAATTCTTTTAATGTGGTGGTAATGTCCTTATACCAGAATTCATCACGACTTTAAGGGTTGAGCATGGCATTTCCTTTTTTCCCGTGGTAGTACTTGTAAACCCGTTATTCGTTGTGACTGAATGACTCAGTCACTTGTAGAAATTGTAGGGCGCCTTCAGAGAAGGACTTTGGGTCCATCACTAACCGAATTTGCAGGATCCGACATATGATCAGATGCCCCAGTAGGGGTCTTTATAATCCGCCAGTAACTGGATTTGGAAGACCCAGAATTGATAGTTGGATTTGAAAGATCCAACATCTGAACGGATGCCCCCGAAGAGGTCTTTTAAACTCTATGTTTGTGTCGCAATCTAGCTATGTATCAATAGCGTCGACAATTAACCGAGTGCCGCTCGGGGAGGTCTTTGCTTCATAAACTCAATATTTCGTCGCAATCCAACCATGTATCAATGGTATCGCTTGACTGATTGAGTGCCCCTCGTGGAGGTCTTTGGTTTTGTTGTCGTATGGTTTCTTGGGGCTAGCACTAGCCCATTTATCGGGATACGATTTGTTAGAGCTAGGGCTTGCGACCTAGCAATTGAGAAGACGTCCCTTTAGTGAAACTCATGATTTGACTTGTAATTTGATTGCCTCTTCATTTGACAGTTTAATCCTCGATGTCTCGTCTTTACATTGGTATGCTTTCACATCTTTATATTGATTGCGAGTGATGTTTCAAGCATTAAGTAGTCAGGACTTGTTATGGTGCCATGGTGTTAACATCCTTTTTGGAGGACCTACAATCAAAATCGAACTTTTAAGCAAATATTTTGCAAATGTATGATCTAAGCAAGCATTCTAGTTTCTTTCATTGGTATTTACAAAGTTCGTGATAGTGCTGCATGGTATTTACAATGCATCATATCTACAACTTTTTTAGAATGTATGGAAAAGATATTAATTGAAGTAATGACAGAGATGTATAACATTCCATGCTCTCGGTAGTTGAATTCCATCCGTCGTTTTCAATTCAAATGTGCCATCAGAGAATTTCTGCCTAATCACGTAAGGTCCCTCCCAGTTAGGTTCGAATACTCCCATCCCTGTCAAAATTCTCTTAAAGATGAGATCTCCAACTTGGAAGGTTCGACGTTTTACTCTAGCATTGAAATGACGAGCTATTCTCCTTTGATGTGCCATGATTCGGAGTTCTGACACCCTTCTTCTTTCCTCGAGCAAATCAAGTGTCTCGAGTTGGAGTTTCTCATTTTCTGATTGGTTGAAGTGGATCCTTCTATGAGTTGGAACCTCCAATTCGACAGGGATTATAACTTCAGACTCGTATGGTAATGGAAAAAGGAGTGTGCCCTATCGCAGTTTTGTGGGTAGTACGATATGCCCATAGTGCAAGTGGAAGTTCGTCTACCCAACCACCCTTTACTCTCTCAAGCCGTTTTTTGATGGTTGATTTCGGAATTTTTTTGATCGCTTCAACTTGCCCGTTGGCCTGCGGATGGGCTACGGCCGAAAAGCTTTTCTTAATTTTGTACTAGGCACAAAAGTCTAAGAATTCATTGCTCTCGAATTGAGTTCCGTTGTCAGTGATTATCTTCTGTGGCACACCGAATCGACAGATGATGTTTTTTAAGACGAAATTGATAACTTTCTTCGATGTAATGGTAGCTAGGGGTTCCGCCTCAGCCCATTTAGTGAAATAGTCAACTGCTACTATTGCGTACTTCATATTTGACTTTGCAGTAGGCAATGCCCCGATCAAATCTATGCCCCATATGGCGAATGGCCAAGGGATGACTATTTGGGCTAGTTCAATAGGTGGTGCTCTTGGAATCTTGGCAAACCTTTGGCATTTATAATACTTCTTGACGTAAGTTATCGCATCTAAGTTCACATCGGGCCAAAAGTAACCATATTGCAGAATTTTCTTAGCTAGTGTTTGACCTACGATGTGGCCACCGCAATCCCCCTTGTGTAATTCTGCCAAAATTGCCCTTGACTCTTGCTTTGTCATACATCGTAAAAGCAGCATGGAGTATCCTCGCCTGTATAATCTCCCATCCTGAACAAGGTATAATGGAGCTTTACGCAGTATCATTCTCCGCTTTTTTGTCTCATCTGGAAGTGCACCATTAAGGATATATTCCTTAATCGGTGTAATCCATGATGTGGGATCTTCAACAGTTTCCATAACCCAGTCAACATCCGTTTCTTCAAGCGTAGTAGTCGTAAGGATTTCAATAGGCATTAACCTCAACAGTTGTCCATCTACAGAACTAGCATACTTAGCAAGAGAGTCTGCTTTCGTGTTTTCCTCTGTAGAGATATGAGATATAGTATAGTGATCTAGGTCATTGAGGATTTTCATGGCCTTGTTAAGGTAAGAGGGGAGATTTCCAACCTTAGTCTGAAATTCTCCAATAACTTGACGCACCACCAAATGAGAATCACCGAAGATCTGTAAAGTTTTCAAGTTTAACTCCTTTGCCAATTTTATCCCTGTTATCAACGCTTCTTATTCGGCTTCATTATTTATTGATGGGAATTCCAGTTTTAAAGCATAGCATAGAGGATGGCCATCCGGAGTCTCTAAAACAACTCCAGCTCCTGAACAATGATCATTTCTGGAACCGTCGACGTATAGTTTCCAGTTAGCGCTGTCTCTACAGATTCCTCATCTTCTTCTCCTCTATCCATAATCTCGGCAATAAAGTCCGCTAAGGCTTGTCCATTAATAGCTCTTCGGGGATGATAAGTGATGTCATATTGGCTAATTTCGATATTCCACTTTAAATATCTCCCTGAAGTTTCTGTATGAAATAGAACTTGCCTTAGTGGTTGATCAGTGAGAACCTTTATTGGATGAGATTGGAAGTATGTTCTCAACTTTTGTGAGGCAATGAGCAGAGAGTATGCTAAATTTTCCAGCTTCGGGTAGTTCAATTCTGCTTTAGGGAACCGCTTGCTTATGTAATAATCTGGTAATTGAACCTTAGCTTATTCCCGTACAAGCATTGCGCTTAGAGCATGCGAGGAAATGGCTAAATATAGAAATAGATCTTCTCCATCTTTAGGCTTGGAAAGCATTGGTGGAGACTCCATATGCTTAATCAACTCTTCGAAAGCTGCTTGACACTGGGTGTCCACTCGAATTCTTTCCTTCCCTTTTTCAAAGCATCGAAAAGTGGGATGCAATGGTCTGTTGCCTTGGAAATGAAGCGGTTAAGGGTAACAATCTTCCCATTCAAACTCTGGAGTTCCTTTTTTGATCTTGGAACTCGCATTTCCCGCAATGCCGTAACTTGGGAATGATTCGCTTCGATGCCCCTGTCATTGACTGTCAACCCAAGGAATTTTCCCGAAGAAACTCCAAATTTACACTTCAGAGGATTCAGCTTCATACCATACCTTCTAAGAATATGAAACATTTCAGCCAAGTTTTCCAAATGATTTTCCGCTCTCTTTAATTTCACCAACATGTCATCAACATAAACCTCCATAGTTTTCCCGATTTGGGATTTGAACGTAGAGTTTACAAGGCGTTGATATGTTTCTCCCGCGTTCTTCAACCCAAACGGCATAAATTTATAGTAGTACAAACCTCTGTCAGTTATAAAGCTCGTGTTGTCTTCATTTGGTTTATGCATCATGATCTGATTGTATCCAGAATATGCATCCATGAACGACAATATCTCGTGTCCCGCTGTCGCATCAACAAGTTGATCGACTCTTGGTAATGGAAAGCTATCTTTGGGACATGCTTTGTTAAGTTCTGAGTAGTCTACACATACTCTCTGTTTACCGTTGGACTTTTTAACAAGGACCGGATTCGACACCCAAGCAGGGTAAGTAGATTCTCTTATAAAATTGTTCTTAAACAATCTATCCACTTCTTCCTTTAGCGCCAGAGATCTTTCAGGTCCTTGCATTCGGCTTTTTTTTTTACAGGAGTCAAGTCAAGGTTAATATTCAATTTGTGAACGATTACACATATCAAAGTGCGTCCACGCAAATACGTCTAAGTTGGCTTTTAGAAACAATATCAAATCCTTGTTTAGCTTCTGACCCAACTTAGAACCTATCTTCAAGACTCTGTCCGGATCCTTATCGTGAACTGGAATGGAAATGGTTTCCTCTTCCGGTGCTGCTCTTTCCTCCCCCATACTGGTCCTTCTTGGATCAACATCCTCTTGCACTTCTCTATGCTCACCAATATGGGGGCCCCGCCTTAATTGCTATAGGGGGTACCATGGATGCGGGGCGGAAGCCCTACATCCTTCTTGTCCTCTTTCTTTCTTACTTCTGCAAGCTCGACCAGGTAGCATTCTCTTGCCATATGTTGATCGCCTTTTACTACTATAACCCCGTTATCAGTGGGAAATTTCAACGTTAGACACCATGGAGCCATTGTGATTCTGAATGCTACAAGAGTCGACCTTCCAAGGAAGGCGTTATAAGCAGACAATTCATCAATTATAACAAAATCTTGCCTTTGAGTAGCCTTTTGTTCTCCTTCTCCGAGCTCAATAAGCAAATTGATAACTCCGACTGGCTGAACAGGTTGCCCCGTAAATCCATGTATTTTATTTTGGCATGCGTTTACATCCTCCATGGAAAGCTTCATTCTTTGAAAGACATTGATGAAAAGAACGTTGATAGATGCTCCACTATTAACTAAAACTCTTATAACAATAGCGGGTCCCAAGCCTATGGTTATCACAATTGGATCTATAGTGGGAGTTATCAATCCCTCTGAATCTCGATCTTTGAAAACAATGTCATCCCAAGGAGATCTTGGAATTTTCGATGAAAAAGCTTCATCCATTATCATAAGTTCTTCCCTTCTTGGAAGATCTTTCATTTCATTGGCATATTTCACAATATCCCGCATCTTTTCCCGACAGGGTGAGGGCCTCCTGAAATGATATTAATGATCATCCTTGACATAACAACATTCGCGGCATTTTCTATTTGCCTTGGTTGTCGAATAGATGTTCCTTGGCTTTGAGGTGCTTGAGCATTTTGCAGATTCTTTGTATATTGTTGGAGTCTTTTCTTCCTTATCAGTTCCTCAATTAGGTTCTTCAGATGTCTACACTCATTCAATGTTGTGTCCCGACCGGTTATGAAATCGACAGAACCTTCCGGATTTAATAGCAGCATCACTGACCTTTATCTGCATTGGTACAAGGTAACCTTAATTTTCCTTAGTGGCGATGAAAATGTTCACTACTATATCGTTTAAAGGGGTCAACTCTAAATTCTTGAAGAAACGAAACTTTTTATTAGATCGATCGTCTTTCCTGTC
The DNA here is from genome assembly GCA_030737875.1 of Allium sativum. Classification (NCBI taxonomy): domain Eukaryota; kingdom Viridiplantae; phylum Streptophyta; class Magnoliopsida; order Asparagales; family Amaryllidaceae; genus Allium; species Allium sativum. The sequence goes on from CM060912.1 coordinate 12,021,436, forward strand.
ACTACCCCGCTTTTGACCTCCAAAGTTTTTCTGATTGTCTTATGCTTCATCATTCTTCTTTTGGGACTACAGGATGCTTTCAGGAATGTCCATGGTAAAGGCCAGATCTTCATCCACCCCCATGTATTCTTTTGCTTTATCAAATACTTCCTCGAGTGTACTAGGTTTCTTCTTTTTGATCCAATGCCCAAGATTGCTCTTTTTGCTTACAGCCCCCTTTAAGGCCATTAAGGTCAATCGAGGCTCATAATTCCCTACTTCAGTGGCAGCAGCATTGAAACGAGAGAGGAAGGTTTGGATCGGTTCTCCTGGTCTTTGCTCGAGCTCATTTAGCTCCATAACATCTCGCACTTTCGTTGCTTGGAGCCTGAATTGCACCCTGAATAGATTTGCCAAAGTAGTGAAGTCATCCACCGATCCAGATGGTAGCTTAGTGAACCAAAGAGACACGACCCCCTCGAGATCGGTCGAAAAGTATAAACATTTCAACTCGTCAGTTGCTCGAGCCCCATCCATATGCTGATCGTACTTAAATAGGAACACATAGGGATTAGTTGTTCCACTGTAAGCTTGCATAACCGGTGGCATAAATTTGTTCAGATACGGGGCCATTTTAATCCTTTCCGTGAGTGGGGTTTTTGTAGGAGCAAATCCCCATTCTTTATCGTCGCCCTGCTTTTTCTGACTTTTTCCATGATCTTATGGATCATTTACGTTATGCGCTCCTCCTCATTGTGTCGGTTCGTGAGGCGTACGCTATCATCCTTATCGGATGTCTGCCTAAATAGAAGGTCGCCATTTAGACTTCGGGGTCCTGGATCTCCCGCTTGGAGAGATGCCCCTTTGGCGGATCCAAGCACTTGTTCAGAAGTTGCCTTGTTGGATTGATTGTGAGCAGAAGACTTTGCTTCCTTTGAAGTAGGATCTACCATCTCTTAAATAGAATTCTGTTGATCCATGTTTGAAGAGGAGGCAGTGGCATTCTCGGTTCATGGAGTTTGGACATCTTTAGCACGTGTGGGCTTCATGGCAACCTTCGTCGCGGCGGCCTGCAAGGAGAACATTGTTTCGAGTCTTTTTTTTCATGGCCTCGCTCGCGATATTCATTTGGTTGGTTAAAGTTGCGGCTACTTCGTCCAAGTCCCATCTTGTTACGACGGCCCCAACCCCGGAACTTTCCCTAACTTCAAATTGGTTAGTAGGAGGAGTAGTTTCGCAATCGGTGACGGTATCGCCATTCTCGAGATTTTGGTTTACGGACTTATTTGGTGGTCTACTTGATTTTAGCCATAGCTTTAGGCAATGATTTGAAGTAGATTGTAGCGAGATAGGTTTAATGGAAGATTTTGAAACTTGTGGTAGAGTATAAGAGGACGGAGGATTGAATCGGCCCCACGGTGGGCGCCAAATGTTGATCTCAAAATTGAATCAACACCAAAGATGCTAATATGCACTTCTCAATACTCTTAAGAGTAGTAAAAATGGAGCCAAAACAATTAAGAAAAGAACAAGTAAAGATAGACACAAAGTTTTTATAGTGGTTCGATCAAATGTGATCTACATCCACTTTGCTAAGCGAATTCATTATGGCACTTAGAATTACAAAGCAAATATCCTTTCTCATTACATTCATGATCATCCTCACTTTTCTCACTCTTCGGTTTAATAAACTTCTTATGAGAAATAGATGAGATCCTCCAAGTATGGATATCAATGAAATGAATCCAAACTCTCCCATAAGTTGTCATGAATCTTCATACCTTCACAATGAGTTAGGAGATTGAACATGTTGGAGTGACTGAGATGAAGTTGGGAATTCAGTTTGACAGCCTTTCGGGGTCACCAAGAAACCTCTCCATTAAAGTGAAGCTCCATCCCTATTTATAGGAGTGAGGGGTGAGTGTGTTATAACTCGTAGGTATTGGTTCGGTTTTGTGAATATTTACGAAAATGCCAGAGTCACTTTTCATGCCTCCGATCCGATCTAGTATGACTCGGCCTGAATCAGAGTGACTCGATCCGATCCATCACACACCGAGCCGCTTCAATGCTCCTTCTCCCGGTCAATTATCCCTCGAGCCAACCATATAGTGTTGATCGACCCAACTGACTCTCAAGCCGAAGTGCGCCGGTCCATCTTGACGTATACCTGTCCGATCCAGATTGTGTTGGGACAAACTAACAAGTCTTTGCCTGACCTAAAGTGGGCCGAGCCGATCCACTCATGCTTGACTTGTATCAAATGGTGTGGTCCGGACCGGCTGAAATTAATATAACGTCTTGTACATGAATCGACCAACCGATCCACCTACCATATCTCGCTCAATCCAAATCATAAAAATCTTGTGGATAACAGCTTTCTACTTTTGTCGAGTTCATGAAGCCTTTATCCCAAGGTAACTGTTGGTTCTTAAGTCCCGTAAGTGTGATACCTACCACTTCGAAGGAAGAATAACTAATCTTTGAGCTTGAGACCTTTATATCTAGGAAACGATGAACTAACTCAATCTTGTAGGAACTAACTAATCCCTAGATTGCCCTAGTTTCACAACCATAACCCCTAATTTCGGCATTGACGAAAAATATCATTAACATTTTGGTGCTAGAAGGAGGGCATGAACCTCCTATCATTTGTATAACCTACTACATCCCTTGTTGTTCCGTCCTGGATTGGACCAAGCTTTTAAGAAGCAAGATTATATATAGAGTCTCGATAAGGAGCATCTGAATACCGAATGGCTACTTCAACATCATTGATCTAAGCTATCTGAAGAATAGTATAACCTTGAACCCCAGACCTTATTTCTTATACTTCCGCCCTTGTGGTTAACCCTTATTTCTCCAACCTCTGTCCCTATCTTAAACCTTCTATCCTTATTTCTCGTTTCATCATAGAAAATAATCTCAAAATCAGTTGAAGATGGTTGGACCAAGATAGGACTGTGAACAAAATTTCAGCACATCATCCACTTTAGAGAATAACATAACTTCCAACTTCAATTTAGAAAAACTGAAAACCAAAGGATCTTCAACTTTAATGAAAGGAACAAATAATGAGTCATAGATATGTAACTTGACTTCACGGATTGATGCAACTAGAGAATTCATTTAAGAAGACTTAGTTCGAAGGTCGCTTGACGTGGAACCATATGAAGCAGAATAAAAAACAATGGAACCTCTTGAGTTTAGCAGTCTAATTAAGTCTCTGTCTTGTCTACAAGATAGTCCACTTTCATGAAGAAACAATCAACCATTAAGAGAAGTGATCAGTACAGAAGAAAGCGAAAGCCTAATGTGGTTAGAGGATAGAGAGTTACCGGGAATCCCTTTCTCCAAAGAGATAATGATGGTTAAAGTTACATTAGGTATATAAATACCACGACTCATATATGATGGGATTAATAACCCCAAAGAGCATCTCACTATCTTTGAGAGTTACATGGATGTGTACAACATTTCTGAAGCACTTCAATGCAAGATCTTCCTGATAACCCTTCATAAAGAAGCTAGCAAATAGCGAAGATGTTATCAGGGCCCGGTCATAACAACTTGGAAACAATTATCTACTACATTCAGCATGCAAAATCCATGTACAGAAAGTCCCAACAATCAACATCTATGATCTGGACAGAATTAGGCAGAAACAAGATGAATCACAACCATTATTTGAGGAGATTTCCTACCAAGTCACTCAAAGCACAAAGGGTAACAAATCGAGAAAAATTAGTAGCAGTGCAGTTAGGATTGTTAGCACCATCCTCCTTTCGGAAGGAGCTTATCTTGAATGAATGTGAAAGCTTGAGTGATTTTTATTCTAGAGCCAAAAAATTCATCCGTATGGAAGAGATGCTTAACATAAAAAAAAACCATGAAATAGGGTTAGAAGGCAGAAGTGTTCAGCTCCAATTCTCTTTTAGATGATACTTCAAAGTCGGGGAAAGAAAAGGATTATTGTTCCTATCGCAAGACCGAAGGGCACAAAACCAGTTAATGTCATGATTTTATAAAACTACACCAAGCCAAAAAGAAAAGTAAGTTTATTTGAAATGTTTGGAAGATGATCAATGGAAGAAATAATCAAAGACACTGGAACATGGGAATAGAATTTAACTATAAGTTTTCTATCTCAAATGATTACTTCCATTAGTCTTTTAACTTTCTCTTTCGCTTATAATCAAACAAATATGAATGTAAGTTCGAGTGATATTATAGGTAAAAACCAAACCCTGTTCAGACTTATGCATACAACAAGAGCTCAGGCAGAGAACTCAAAAGAGTGCCCAACCATTGCATATGTCTCATCTCGCAGAAGGAAATGAAAGCTCAAAAAAGATCACTTAAAAAAGCGCAATGCATGAATCAGAGCATGGTAAGGCATCAGTCAATGATAAGTTTTGATAAAAGTCACCCAAAGAAATATGCAACGAAGAAGCGATCAAACACCGATCATTACTTGACTCAGATGAGATTGCTTATAATATTATCTCCTTCATTTTAAAACTTTCATAAATATTTCTAATCAAATGCATTATATTAATACAGTTGAATATTTCTATGAATGGTATGGATCATACCCTTGATGAAAGATATTCTAAAAAAGCCTTTGGAGGAAAAGGAAAATTGTGATGACCGCCCATGAACCCTACACTTAACAAAAAGAATAATTCGCTGAAAGGTGTGCCAGGAAGCAATAGACGATCACCACGGTAGGTGAACATACGCAGAACCTGTTGTAGAACTCACAGCACAAGGGTAATATATAATAGAACATATATAACAGGTAGAAATGGTGAAGCATCACATAGCAGAAATCCAAACTTTCATATCATCCTCAAAATATCTATAAAACTTTGGAATACACTTTAGAAGTCTTTACATGAAGCCTCACTACATACCCGCAGAGAATGCATCAAATAGAATAATAGCGGAAGCACACAATATTTATAGTAGTAAAAATAAGATGCAAGCCTCCATATCGTCTTCAATCAACAGCTCCATCCACTAACTTTTACCATCTACAACCTACTACTCAGCCTGCCCATCCACAACACCATAGATAAACAGCCCAGAGGCCTAAACCAATATCAGACAAGCACCAAAGAAACACCTCCTTTGGAGTCAGACAATCGACGTAAGACGGTACATGCAAACAAACAACATTTATGACTGACTCTGGCTGTCACCTTCAATTCTGCTTTGAAACCATCGTTAATCGTATGATTAGTTAAACACCTTGCCATCAACTGTAAAAGGCTAATGGTAAACCTGGTTCTGGCAAAAACCGTTAGCCATAATCATTATAAATAATGCCTAATTAGTGGAATTGACATATTTCCAAATCATAAGAAATATATGTAAATATATAGGAATAGGCGATGCAAATTACATACAAATATATCTATTTATATTTATACGTACATTTGCACCACTTTTCCCCTTTTTAATCCTTTTTATCATACCTCTTGTGATCTCAAAATAATGCCGTTTTCAAAAGGAGGGAAACGACATGTTTACCATGATTACGTCAAAAACTCAACAATATTGAGTATAAACAGGAATATTTCATTTATTCTTACAATCGCATAATTCACCAATTTCATCTTTTTTACCCAAATTCGCATATTTTATTATTCTACACTAAACTAAAGGTATGGAATGTAACTACATCTAATTTGTGTTGAATGGAACTGATTTCCAGATCCAAAGTGCTATGCAACATGTACAACATATTTCATGACATAACTATAGGAACATGTGTGAACAATTTTAAGAATCCTACAATTTATTTTATACATAACCTCAACTTACAATTCACAAGTTTTAGCCATGTTAACAACCTGATGGTTGCTGATAAATTCACAATATTTAAATGAATAGATCTGATGGGCATTAAAACATAAATTTTATTCAAATGAAATAGATAAATCATTATAACTGTATTCGTAAATTTTGCACTCATATTATAGCCTCCAAATTCAAAGTCTGAACCCTTTAGGCCTACACTCCCAAAATTCTTACAAATTTACAATTTAACTGGAAAGGGGAAAATTCCAGATCTATATGTAAGAAAACAAGAAAAACGGGGAGAATATGATTTGGAGCGTCAATTTGCATTCTTTTCCATTAGATCTACTTATCCTCTCAATTTAATATGAACTGGATTTCATTTGTTATGTATGAATATATTTTTATTTTAGAAATTAGGTTTGAAGAAGGAGGAAAATGGCAGAGCTCCGTTGCCACTACAGATTTATATGGAAAAAGAATAAGGCCTTACCCCTTTATTTATTGGGGGTGGAAATGGCCTAGGACCACTGGATTCAATTTAATTAACATCCGCCCATTCGTTGATAATATTATATACTTAAAACCATAGTTGTCACTTCCTGGCTCGACAAAGCGGTCGCAGCCAGCGGTCAACTGCTTGGTCAACATGGCAGTAAGGTGGATGTTTAATTATATATTACTACATATATAATATTCAATTTTATTTACTTTCCAGCCATTTTCGTATTTCATCCATAACTTTTTCATACAGACTCCGTTCGTGAAACTCCAAACATGAAGTTGGCCAAAATTCCAAGACAAACGCATTAGTTAAAGTTCCGTGGCCAAATTCCATCATTCGAAGAAATTCTTATTTTTGAGATTCTAATTAAGTAACTATTTATTGTCAAAATTCCGGGTTGTTACACAACACCTTGTATGGTGCCATCCCAACGCTCGACTGAGAGCTATTACTATGTGCAAACTCAACTAAATGTAAATGGTCTTCCCACTATCCTTTAAAATCCAATACGTCAGCTCTTAGGAGATCTTCCAAAACTCGGTTAACCCTCTCAGTTTGACCATCAGTTTGGAGATGATAAGTCGTACTCAAACCCAACTCGGTTCCCAAAGTCTCTTGCAAACTCTTCCCAAATCCACACGTGAACAATGGATCTCGACCATTGAGTATACTCTTTGGGATACCATGGAATCGAACTATCCATTTAGTGTAAAGCTCATCCAACTTTGATGATTACCTAGACGATTTGATAGGATAAACCTTGCACTTTTGGTCATGCGATCAACGACGACCCAAATTCCTTCATTTCCTTCCCTGGTTCTAGGTAATCCATCGATATCTGCTCCCACTTCCACGTAGGAACTTCCAATGGCTGAAGCAATCCACTTGGCTTCTTCTGTTCATCTTTCACCAACTGACAGTTCATGTACTCAGAATGAACTTTCCAATATCTCTCTTTCATCCCTTCCCAGTAGTAGACTTGCTTCATGTCTCACAAGGATGAATTTTTAACTTCGAGTAATGACATTCCCTAAGAACCTCATCTCTCAATCCGTTTATATCAGGAACAACTAGTCGACCTTTCTTTCGAAGCCAACACTATCGATCAACTCGAACTCCCTATCCCTTGGTTCCAACTTCTAGATAAACTCGACAAGCTTTGCATCTTGCTTTTGTTTCTTGCCAATCTTTTCGATGAGAGCAGGTGTTATCGATAAGCTAGCCAACATTTCTGGTTCCAACTCACACCATGGTCTGAAATCAAATCCATCCAATCCTTGAAAAGTTTCTCACATCTGTCACATTCTTAGGTTTATCCCTGTCCTGGTTTGCTGCCACTTTAGCGGGGTCAACCGCTACTCCATTTCCAGAAACAACATGGCCTAAGAACCTTACTTCACCCTTCCAGAAGTGACATTTCGAAAACTTAGCCGTTAACTGATGCTTTCGCAAGATTTCCAACACAACTCGCTTGTGCGTCTTTTGCTCTTTATCATTCCTAGAGTAAACCATAATATCATCCACGAACACAAGAACGAACTTGTTCAATTGAACTTTGAAAGCCTTATTCATAAATCCATAAAATACATTGGCACATTAGTCAACCCAAATGGCATCACCAACCATTCGAAGAAACCAGATGGTGTCCTAAAAGCAATCTTTGGCACACTATCCTTCGCCACCCTTAACTGGTGAATTCCGGTTGCCAAATCGATTTGAGAAAACATTTTGGTCTCGTGAAGCTGGTCGAACAAGTCGTCTATCGTTGGCAACAGATACTTGTTCTTCTTGGCCACCTAGTTCAGCTCACGATAGTCCACACACAATCTTAACGACCCATCTGCTTTGGTTGCAAACACAATTGGTGCACCCCATTCGGATATACTTCTCCAAATGAATCCTTTTCCTAAAAGGTCACGTACTTTCACCTCTAACTCTCATTGTTCCTTAGGTTCCATCCGTTTAAGAGGCATGACGATAGGTATAACATCCTCAACCAAATCGATTATGAACTCAATCTCACGGTGCGGCAACAAGCCTTTGACTTCTTCAGAGACATCCTCAATCTCATCAGTGATCAACACAAATGACAAGTCTTCTTGTGGAATCACAATCGAATATAAAAAACTCACGTAGACACCATCTTCGAGATTACACCAAATCAAAATACTTCGCACTTCCACATCACCGACTCTCACATCCAGCTTCTCGCAATTAACTCTTGCCGCATTCCTCTTGAGGCAATCCATGCCCAAGATGATACCTAACCCAATGAAGTTCCAAACAAAGCAATCACACAAAAAGGAGCAACCATGTTCGACAACACTAGACCACGAAAAAACATACACAAGCTGGATGAACCCCCAACTTGATTAGTCATAATCAATGGTCTCTTGCAAACTTCGGGTTCCAAACCCAAAAGGCACACAAGCTCATAACAAATTTCTCGTTCTTCTGATAAGGAGTCCTAACATACGAACGAGTATACTTGGACAAAGCTTCAAAATCAGAAACATACTCCAGCACTGGTCGGCCATTCTACTTTAACTCCACAAACCTATTGAATAGAATAGACTTATGAATATTCAAAATGAACTTTGTCTAAAACTTGACTTCGAACTGAGCCCTCGTTAATCCATCTTCTGGGGTCTCAAACATGACAGAGTTCCACTAATCCATGACTCTACCCTGTAGCTGCATCGATGCAAACTTTCTCTTAGTTGCGTCGTCAATGCCCAAGTTTCCAAAAATCCGAATACAGGCATCTAATCATCCCCGAACCTCTTCAATCGGCTTTGTCCCTTTAAACGATTTCCCTCAGAGAGAAGTGAAGTACTTGCATAGCTTCGTGAAGTTCACAGCCCTCGGTACTTGCACTTGAATACCAACATTTACCGTAGCTGCTCCTGGAGCGGGTACCCTTCTTGTATTCACCGCCACCCTAGCCTTGAACATAGCTGGGTAATCCAGTATATCGCCATCCCCCTCTCCAGGAAAAGCCTTCTCCTTAGCAGTGTCTCGACAATTAATAACTCATTCTAACTCTGCAATATAGAATGGTTAGCCCACATTCGAGGAAATTGTGAAGTCCAAGCGCAATAATAGTATATACTACTATATAGTATGCATCCATCAAAATCTACAAGTACATCACTCTTATGTCATTATGTCCTTGAACTTTGGCTAAAATCGATAAGCAAGGCTTCGATACAAAATGTGATGACCGCCCATAACCCATGCACTTAACAAAAGGAACAATACACTGAAAGGTGTGCCAGGCAGCCATGGACGATCACCAAGGTAGCTAAACATACGTAGAACTAGTCGTAAAACTCACAGTGCAAGGATAAAATATAATAAAACATATACAATAGGTAGAAATAGTGAAGCATCACATAGCAGAAATCCAAACTTTCATATCATCCTGAAAATATTTGTAAAACTTTGGAATACACGTTAGAAGTCTTTACATGTAGCCTCACTATATACCCTCAGAGAATGCATCAAATAGAATAATAGCGGAAACACCCAATACGTATAGTAGTAAAAATAATACGCAAGCCTCCATCTCGTCTTCGATCAGCAGCTCCGTCCACAAAGATCTACCATCTACAACCTGCTACTCAGTCTGCCCATCGACAACATCGTAGATGAACAACCCAAGGTAATAAGAGGGAAACATAAAACCTTGAGTCAGACAACAGTCTTAATGAGCGATAAAACAACTATCTACCATCACCAATAAAGTATACCAGAATAGGTAGATAAATAAACTAATCTACCAAAACACTAGAGAAGAACTCAACCCTATCTTCCCTTCATCGGACAGTGATAGCCTTTACAAACACGCATTTCAACCATACATCCACGACAATCAGGATAACCACTCATTTATGGCAATCAGAAGTAACCGAACAATTGCAATCAGATCGACCCGTTATATCTCACTAAACCATCCTAGATGAGATCGACATTCCCCAAGCACAAGCCCCAAACACCTAAACCAATATCAGACAAGCACCCAAGAAACATCTCCTTCGACATTAGACAGTCTACGTGAGACGGTACAAGCAAACAAATAACATTCATGACTGACTCTGGCTATTACCGCCAATCCTTCTTTGAAACCATCATTAATCGTATGACTGGCTAAACACCTTGTCATCAACTGTCAAAGGCTAATGGTAACCCTGGTTCTAGAAAAAACTCCATACGCCATTCAACGATATGTATCTAGGCCTTTCAACGATACCAGGGTGCTCGACCATACAAGTGTCTATTAGATGTCTCTGTTGTACCCCTACTTTGAGCCCGCTAGAACCTATGACAACGATAATCTCTCAGCCTTCAACACCTTTAGTTATCAATACCTGCGACTATTCACAAGCTCAAAACACTTTTGAGCATACATTATCCACCAACTCAAAACATTCTTGAGTTTTCTTCATATTCGTTGCATCTCCCCGATCAACGAATACTTCACATCACTTTGAACATTTCTCCTTGAATTCACGTCGAAGCTAAAATCATCGTCGACTCAAAACAAGCTCTGTTTTGTTGATTATGCATTCCATAGCATTTCCAGCTTTCTTTCTCTGAAAAACTAAGCACAACGTCAAAACTGCCTTTCAGATTGTTTGTGGAATGCTACCATATATCTACGTCCAATTCTGGATCATTCAGGTGTGAAAAACTAAGCAAAACAGCCTTTCACAGCGTTTCTGGAATGCTATAATATCTGTTGGTTCAATTCTGCATCAATTAATGTGAAAAACTAAGTAAAATATCAAAACAACCTTTCATAGCGTTTCTGTAACGCTATCATTGCTTCTGGGCGGTCCATCCATCCCTATGGATTGTTTTTGCTTAAAACAACCTGTCATAGCATTTCTGGAATGTTATCATTGCTTCTGGGCGGTCCTTCCATTCATATGTATCGTTTTCGTCTAAAACAGCATTTCACAGCGTTTCTGGAATGTTATCATTGCTTCTGGGCAGTCCATCCATCCCTATGGATTGTTTTTGTTTAAAACAGACTTTCACAGCGTTTGTCAAAATGCTATCTAAAGCCAGCGATCCATCCTCTTTATCAGGCCAAGAAAAATGCCACGATCTGTCACATTTTCAAGGCTGATCCACCCAATTTTGCCTTTTGCGACCCATGCTTTCCGTGTTCTCTAAGCCAGAAGATCCATCCACCTACCACAGTGTTTCCCAATTGCTATAGATTTTGGTTTTTTTTAGATTTTGCCAGAAAATTCAGCTTTTGCCAAATTCATCAAAACTTGCCCAATCCATCAATTTTTCGCGTTGATTCACTGATTTTGTCACGGTCCGTACTAGGATTTGTGCTCGATCTATGACTTTCTATAGTGTTTCCCAACGCTGTAGATTTCCATATTTTTTTAGATTTTGATTTTTGGCCGATTTTTTTACCATTTCTTGGTCGATCTACTCCTTTGCACTACTTGAACCACGTCAAAGCCTCTACAACACCGATCCATCACGGATCTCGCTCGATCAATGATTTTCACTTCCAGGTATGCTTTTCAACAATGTTTTTCAACCATCAACTAATCACATCAAAACAACAAACATTCAATTAATGATTTTCATTACAATAACATAGAATACTTACCAGTTTTGGTTTCTAATTAGATCCTATGGCGATTTGAGTTAAAAACCTAACTTACATCAATTATATCTATACAAAAACAACTTGAAATGATCAACATGATATCAAACAACACATATGCTTTATTGAATCTGTATGAGAGATGCATATCATTTACAAATCTTCAATTTGGCTCAAAATCGATGAACTACGAATCCAGACAGTGAAGATCTATCTTCAAACCTCCCGATTTGATGTAATCTATCTTTGTTTGATGTAGATCTAGCTCCCTTTGATGTAGATTTTCAATCCCTACTCATAACTCTAGAATTTTAATGATGGAAAGGCGTATTTGTTGGAGAAAGGATCAATCACAAGCTCAACCAAATGAGAGAATGAAGAAGTAACCACCTCTTCATATCCCTAACCCCCTATTTATAGCCTTCCACCAGCTCACTAGCAGGCCTCCTCAAATCAACCCATTAAGAGCTTAAAACCTAAACAAAAAATTGTGTAGCAATAAAACAATGATTTCTCCCAAACCGCTGAACTAAATCTTTGATGCGGCCAATCCGGAATGGGAAACATCATTTCCTTTCCAATGATACCAACCGAAGCACCTGATTCGATCACAGTCAAATGTTATGCCTTATACAAGACTAATAGGGGAAATATGGTCAAAAATAAAATTGGTAAAATTATGGACATGTCTCACATCCTCATAAACTACATATTAAAATATGAGAATGATTCGACCCTTAGGGAATAAAATAAAAATATTTTACGATCCTCCGATACGTAAAATGCGGGGCGTTACAGAAATCAATAAGGGTGCTTTTGTCTCACGTCCTTGTTTAAGTTTAAAATTAAATCCACGTCCCCTCCAAACTTTATATACAAACCTGGTCCCTCTTTTTAGCTGCCGCTCTTTTTCTTTGCTCCCTTCCGTCTTCTCGTCCAACCACTTCCGCCTTTTACCCTTTTTGACCAAAAAAATGCGCCACTCACTAAAAAATAAATAAAAAATTTTGTAAATTCTAGAAACGTCCACAGGAGTTCACGCAAAAAAACTAAAAAAAGTTTCATACATCTGTGCAACTATTGCCAATAGTAGCATACATGCATGAATATATTCATATAGTGTTTTTCTGTTGAAAATCTGGACCAATATATGCATACATGCATGCAACTATTACCAATAGTTACATACATGTATGCATACAAAGCTGAACTGAGATTCACGTGTTACGAAAAGTTGCATACGTGAATGCAACTATTCTGTATATATGCATGCATGTATGCAACAAATTAAAAAGGGACGATGGGTTCTGAATATGCACATAGATGCATGCATGTATTTCGTACAAGAGCATAAATGTGTGCAACAATGTCTAAAAACGGCGAATGCTTGGAAAAAATAGGTCAAATTTGAATATATGCATAAAAGGATGTGTATAATGATGTTTAGCTGCATACACGTATGCATTTATACTGCAGTTTGGTGCAACACTGAAATATAAGCATGAATGTATGCAACTATTTATGAATAAGTGTGTGTTTTGATGCAAAAACCTCTTGTTTCGCTGTTTTTGTGTTATTTTCGGTTTTGATGTGGTTTTTGACTGTTTTAACGCATGACTTTTTTGCGTGCATGTTTTTTATTCAATAATAATTTTTCATGATTTTTTTATATTTTTTTTTGATGATTTTAGGAAAAAAAGGGACCTAATTTGCATGAAAAGTTGGACTGGATGTGAGCCTAATTAAGTTTCGTTTTAGGGATGTGTGACTAATTTTCACAATTAATAAAGCCTTTTGAAGAAAAGGAAAATCAATAAAGCCTTTGGAAGAAAAGGAAAATCAACAAAGCCTTCAGAAGGCGAATCAATAAATCCTTTGGAAGAAAAGGCGAATCAATAAAGCCTTTGGAAGAAAAGGAAAACCAATAAAGCCATTTGATGAAAAGGTGAATCAATAAAACCTTTATAAGAAAGGGTGATCCAATAAAGCTTCTGAGAAGAGAAGCGATAACAAAAAAGCTTTCGAGAAGAGAAACAACATAAAATAGTGCTTTTAGAAGAAAAGGCACAACAAACAAAGCTTCCGAAAAGAGAAGCAACATCAAATAAAGCCTTTAGAAGAAGAGGCACAACAAACAAAGCTTCGGAGAAGAGAAGAAACATCAAACAAAGCTTCTAGGTAGAGAAGCACCCTCAAATAAAGCTTCCAGGGAGAGAAGCACAATCAAATACGGCTTCCAGGGAAAGAAGCGTTATCGAAAAAAGCTCCAAAGTGTGAAGCCACAACAAACAAAGCTTTCGAAGAGTGAAACTACAACAAACAAAGCTTCTAGAGAGAGAAGCCACAACAAACAAAGTTTCCAAGAAGAGAAGCTTCATCTTCTACAATGGAGTTGCCATTGAGTAGGGCTAAATACTTCATCACCAACTAGAGGAGTTGCCCCATAAGTAGGGCTATTTATTATAACATATACATCTTCCCACAAAGGGACTAGTGTCGCTCTCCTAGAGAGTATTCATTCATTTGCATATCCTATGGGTTAGGGATAAAGCTAAACGTTAAATTCCCAATAGCTGAATAACCTGATGGAACAACTCTATTGAATGATTGTGGATTCTAATAACCAAACGGAACTACTATGCTGAACGATCATACGATTGAAAAATTGGATGATTGAATGGAACTACCGCTGAATGGTTAAATGGTGAAACAATTGAACAGAACTACTGTTGAATGGCTCATTGGCTCAGTATAGGATTAATTTATTCCATAAGCAGTCCTCTATATATGCATATCCAAAAATTACTTCTCGAAGTATTTAAGACTCTTTCCATCACGTGTTCTATGAAAGAACTTCCGAGAAACTCACGCATAATTTATGATTGTTTAGTCACTTCAATAATATTTGGATTACTTAATGTTGTTCACATGTATTGTCCTTCTTGATTCTGGTATTTCCTAGTGAATTCTAAGCAGGATAAAATTCTTTGAATAATTTCTAATTTCCTAGTTACCCAAGTATGAGTCTCGGAGTTTCTACTAATTTCAGATGTGAATGTATAATTTCCCATTTATTCGAGCGTGAGTCTCGGGGTTTCTACTAATTTCAGATGTGAATTTCTGATTTCCTATTTACTCGAGCGTGAGCCTTGGTGTTTCTACCAATTTCTGATGTGAATTTCTGATTTCCTACTTACTTGATCACGAGTCTTAGAGTTTCTACTAATTTCAGATGTGAACTTCGGATTTCCTATTTACCCAAGTAAAATTATTGGGGTTTGTTAACTGGCATTTTGGTCTGATTCCTAAAAGTACACCAAACACACTCGATTCAACATATCACGTGATGTTAAAATCCAAAGCATTGCCAAAAAGCCAAGGATACGAGTTAAGAAAAGGTCATGCGAGTATGAACCTCACAAAACCTCAAAACCATGCTTCGACCCCATTTTGTATCCCTCGACCGCAAAGAAGGTCAAACCCCTGTAGTTTGACTCCCCTCGCTTCGTATCCTAAAACTCAACTTCCTCTTCTCCCATATCATCAAACTCCTCAACATTCGAACCCCACAACACAAGCCTCGACCGGTTCGTACCCCTCCACTTCATACCTGAAGCATCGTATCCCTCGGCTACAACGAAGTTTCAACTCCCTTGCCTACTCAGGGTTTTCGTACCCCAAGACCTTTTATCGAAATATTTCGGCCCCCTCCAATCTCGAGTCACTGACCCCGTTCACCACCATACCCCAAAGGAATATGATTCTGTATCTCATAGGGGATACAAAGAACTCGTATCCCCTGGATATACGAGGCAACCGTATCCCTCATGGGATACGCTGTTTCGTATCCCTTAGGATAGATATTTCGTATCCCTAAAAAATATACGAGTTTTGCTTGATTTTCGGAAGGGGGGGTCGAAATACTTGAATACGGGATTACGGGGATATGAAAATACACTATGCGGTCACCAAATTCTACCTACTCCCACCTGACCACTCCACTATAAATACCCCCAAGCTCACACTTCGAAGTGGTTGGAATTTTGGCTGATTTGACATCTCGTGAGAGCTTTAGGAACTTATTAATGGCAGCTATGCTTTGAGGAAGAAGAAGCATATAAGTTACCTTTTACCAATATTCATATATGACGATTATGACTCCAAAATTCTTGGAAATGTTTGTAAATGGATGTCATGACATAGTTCTACGCTTGTAACTTATTATTGTCAATAAAATACCAACAAACTCCTTCAAAGTGGACGTTGGCCTCTTACGGGACCGATCCACTATAAATACACCATGTCATTTACTACTATCTACACTTATTTTCTCATGCGAAACATAATTCTCTAAGTAACGGAGAATCTTTGAGTGTTACGACATTTTTTTGCCGTCAACATTCTGGTGCTTTCATGAGAACGTAGACTCGCATCTTTGTCGCACATTTTCATCCCGACTTCGATGCGCTTTGGGTTTCTTCTATAACCTCCTGCCAAGTCTGATTATAATGATTAAGCGAAAAAGGGCTTAGATGCTTGGTTCCTCTACCGCATCTAACGTCAGTACTTTGCATCAAACTAATTCGTTAAAAGATCCATATGAAACAAAACTTCTTCCCCCTATAGAGCCCGAAGCTCCTACAACTCATGCATAGATTTACATGCTTAATAAGAAGTATGAGAATATGGCTCTTGAACTCAACCAAGCATTGGAAAACAACATTGACCTCACGCGTTAACTTCAAGACAGTCAACAATTCGTTGCTCAACTTCATCTCACTTAGAACAACACTTGATCATGGCGCAATGTCTCGGAAACCTCTTCTTACGAACCTCGGGGCCCACATCAAAGAAGGTGGTTCAGCCTCAACAACAACATCAATGTCCGCTCTAATGCACATACTAACGACAATGGAAACTGAAATGGTAACGATGACAGAACCACCGTTACTTATATTGGTGGAACACAATACAGGGGTCACTCCCGATTGGTTATCAACGATGAGCCAGGTCCGAGGAACCGACCCCTTCCTCGGCAAAACCCAACTATCGCCGTTCAAAACTTAGGGCCCACACTCCTGGCTAACTAGCAGGATCAATTCCCTTCGAGTCAAGATGCGCATCAACCGACTCAACCTCATCAATCATACCAAGACCAGGCCATCAATGTCGATGATTTGGAAGTGGATGAGCTCGGTGTGCATCACATAACGCGTCCACAGAACAGAACTCTTGAAGTTTGCCAAAACCGATGGATTTCGCCAGAGGATGTCCAAAAGGCATATCTCCTCGGCATGGTCTGAAGGATCATGAGAGATGCAAGGGAAAGCAAACGACTCGTGGGAAACCCACTTGAGGTGAAATCCTTTAATTAGGATTGTGCATGAAGCTTTGTGGGCCCGATGCTTCAACATATCGTAGATGGCCTTCTATGACGACACGACTGACCCTTTGCTCTTTTCTAAACCGCTATGAGCGATAAATGGATTCTATCTGGGCCACCGACATAGTCAAATGCCAGTGCTTCCCAGTCGTCTTGTCAGGCACAGCTCTGGTTTGGTTCTCTCTCCTTCTACTACAATTCGTCAACAACTTTGTCCAGTTGGCCATGGAGTTGGCTAGGTAGTTCAAGATGCATGTTCCGACTATAAAGAACGCCCTTACCCTCTCTAACCTATACCAGGGTCCCGTAGAATCCCTCAAGAGCTGCCTCGAGAGATTCAATACTTCCCTCGCTGAGGTAGACCACCAGGAACCTCGCACCGTACTCTTCCAGCTTGAAAAAGGTGTCCTTCATACCTATGAATTTGGAGCCAGGATCGACATAAAACAACATAAGATCCTAGAAGCTTTCTATGGAAAGGCTGGGCAGTTCCTGTACGAAGAAGAAGCAAGGTTTAGTCAAGCTTCTCATGGAAACCACTCCAACAACCCACACTCTAGCACCTTTGACGATTGTGTCAAAGGAAAGCTGGTCGGAGAATCCTCCGACAAGGGAAAAGGAGCAAACCCTTACAAGCCAAAGCGAAACGGCGACAAACCCGACTGTCATAACAACAGCCAAACTTCCACAGGTCCTAAGAAGTATGACCGCTACTTAAACTATGGGAACTACACTCCACTAAATTGGGATATGGAGGCAATATACTTGGAAACCCGTATTACTATCCAGTGCAAGAAGCCCAACACAAAGGAATCCACTGACCATGAGGAAAACACCAACAAATACTGCAGATTCAACGACATGTATGGGCACAATACTAACAACTGTCGCCACCTCAAGGATGTGACTGAAAATCTCATCCGCGAGAAGCGACTGGAATAACACATCCAAAATCCCGCTCCTACCGAAGTAGCAACGTGCCCACCAACACTCACACTTTCCGCACCTGCAAATTCATCCCTAGAGCTGTCCAACCAACGATCATGTGGTATCGTGATCAATACAATATGTGGCGGACCTAACCCCAAGCACAACAGCTTCCGCAAGATGGAGGAGTATGTTAACTCTATAAAACATGCCACCTATAAAGCTTGCTCTACTTTGGACAAGTCCGTCCCCGCTAAGCTTCAAAAAACAATGCGGAACGATATCGTCTTCCATGGGAAATTATATGGGAATCGAAATCCCAACCATTCGTCATCTCTGCTAAGATCAGATTAAATTTCGTCCGAAGAATCCTTATCGACTCAGGAAACTCGGTCAACATCATCTTTAAGGCAGCCCACGACAAAATGAAACTCGAAGCAGAAGACTTGAACCCTTTTAATGCCACGATCCACGGCTTCAACGGATCTTCTAAACACCCCGTAGGCATGGTCGAACTCCCCGTAGAACTCGGAGAAGGGGATCAGAGTAGGATTTGAATCCTCACCTTCGTGGTTATCGATGTCATCTCTCCGTACAATGTCTTCTTTGGACGTCCCTTCCTTGTAGAGTTCCGAGTCTGCATGTCACCATGGTCCCTTCTAATGAAGTTCCCGACAAAAAATAGGATCGGCACAGTCAAGGGTGACCAAGCAACAGTTATAGATAACTACCTCATAGAATAGAAAAATGCGCACAATGAGGACAAAGGCAAGACTGTTCCTTCGCCTTCTTGTGCCAAAACCGTCTCCGCATTGCAAACAAAGGCGTATGAGACTTGGCTCAGGCGCCACTGCCGTCTTTCCGACGATCTCAATCCAAGGGAAGACGAAGAGTCCGATTTCGAAAGGTCTACATAAGTAAAGCCTATGGTAGATGTTCCGGTTAGCCCTGACGACCCGACAAAGGCCTTGAAAGTTGGATCGCAACTCCACCCAATGATAAGGGAAGATCTTATAGAATTCTTAATGGCCAACCTTGACATATTCGCTTGGACCCACTCTGATATGTGCGGTATCGACCCTGCAGTCGCTTGTCATAGGCTAACTATCAAACTCTTGCAAACTCTCATCAAACAGAAACGTCGGTTCTTGGGGACCGAAAGGTCAACGACACTCAAAGAATAGGTTGTTAGGCTACTCAACAATAGTTTTATCCCAGAAGTCCATTCATCTGAATGGGTCTCTAACCTAGTCCTGGTCAAGAAAGAAAACGACAAGTGGCGAGCGTGTGTAGATTTATCCGACTTGAACAACGCATGCCCTAAAGGCAGTTTCCCACTTCCGAAGATCGGCCAACTCATTTATTCGACTGCCGACTACCAGCTTATGTTCTTCATAGATGCCTACTCGAGCTACAATCAAATTCCTATGTACCTCCCGGGCCAGGAGCATACTTCCTTCTTAATTGACCTCGGGCTCTACTGCTACCTTGTCATGCCTTTTGGCCTTAAGAACGCTGGAGCCACCTACCAACAACTGGTCAACTTCATTTTTAAGGACCAGTTTAGGAGATCCATAAAGATATACGTGATTTATATGCTCATGAAAAGGAGTGTGTCAAACGACAATGTCCGAGACCTCTCTAAAATGTTCATTGTCCTCCGCCAATATGGCATGAAACTCAATCCCTTAAAATGCTCTTTTAGCATTGCATCGGGAATTTTTTTGGGCTTTATTGTCATTTTGTAGGGCATCGAAGCCAATCCAGATAAGAATAAAGCTATCCATTTCAGGCCCCTTAGAGCAACAAGGATGTTCAAAATTTAAACGGCAATGGTTTCCGCCTTAAGTCGATTCATCTCCAAAGCTACTGACAAGTGCATTCCCCTTTTCGACTTGCTCAGAAAAGGGAAACGCAACTTCATATTGACACCGGAGTGCATCGCCACATTCAAGGACCTCCCGAGTCACTTCGAGCGACCACCTATCTTGTCCAAACCCATGGATCATGCGGACTTGTATGTTAATTTGGTTGTTTCCATGAAGGCAATCAGCTCAGCACTCGTGCGCATTGAAGATCGTGTCCAACGACCCATTCACTACATCAACAAGAGATTAACAGGAGCATTAAAGAACTATCCGAGGCTTGTGAAGATGGCCTACTGCTTGTTGTTCTCTTCCCGGAAGCTGTGGCCCCACTTTCAGTCCCATCCGATCAAAGTCTTTACCAACTAGCTACTATGACAGGTTCTGCAAGGACCTAAGGCACTTGGGCGACTCCTGAAGTGAAATATAGAGCTGAGCCAGCTCGAGATCACATTTATTCCTCACCGAGCGATCCACGGATAGGCCCACGCCGATTTCATAGTGGAGTTCACCATTTTAGAAGAGCCTCCTTTGTAAGACATTCAAACTCTAAACATTCAATGGAAACTATTCGTGGATGGATCCTCCAAATATTAGTTTTCTAGCGTCGGAGTCGGGCTTTTCAATCCTTAGGAGCACTTAATACGCTACGCTTAAAAGATCAACTTTCTCGCTATCAACAAGGATGTTGAATACAAAGCCTTGATTGGTGGACTCAGAATTGCAATTGAACTTACTATCAAGGCCATTCATATTCACTCTAACTCACAACTCATCGTGCGTCAGGTACAAGGAGAGTACCAAGCCAAGTGGGTACGACTCACTCCTAACCTCACTCAGTTCACAAACTGCTCACCAACTTCAACTACTTCATCATCACGCATATCCCTCGAGAATAAAACGAGAAAGCTTACTCATTAGCTAAAATGGCAAGCTCCGTGGATGTGAAGATTATGGGACTTGCCCCAGTCGAAGTACTCGATTCTCTGAGCATTGATTAGACGCAGACTGATTCAGTAGCAGCAACGGAGACTGAAACCGAGCCCGAGTCTTAGATGACACCAATCAAGAAGTACTTGCAACATAGAACCCTCCCTGGACACTATAAATAAAGACGGTCACTCACTCGAAAATCATCTCGCTACATCGTCTTGGATGGAGTGCTCTACCTAAGAGGTTTGTCTGTTCCATTACTTCGGTGTGTAGACCACAACGAAGCGGACCGTATATTGTTGGACATGCATGAAGGCAAGTGCAGCAACAACACTAGGGGGAAAACACTAGCAAAGAAGATTATTAGACATGGTTACTTCTGGCCCACACTCGACCAAGACGTTGCGAACTATGCCTGCAAGTGTGAAAATTGCCAGCGATTTTCAAAAATCCCAAGAGCCCTGCCTACCAAACTGACGCAAATGGTCTGTACTTGGTCGTTCACCATGTTGGGGATAGATATCATCGGAACTCTCACAATGGCTAGAGGTGAGGCACGCTATGCCATCATCACGGTTGATTACTTGATCAATTGGGCAGAAGCCGAAGCTCTCGCTACAATCACTACCAAGAAAGTAATCAACTTCGTCATCCGCAATATCATTACCCATTATGGAATCCTCCCAAGCCATTATCTCTGATAACGGGACTCAGTTTGAGAGCACATAGTTCAAGACTTTCTGCCTACTGCACAATATCGAAAAGAGATTCTCAGCAGTGCCTCATTTTCAGACCAATGGGAAAGTCGAGGCTGTCAACAAAGTGATTAAATCCATTATTAAGAAGCTTTTGGAAATGGATGGAGACTTATGGGATACCTCTAGCCCTATGGGCCTAACGGACCACCCATAAGTTAGCAATTTGCCGCATTCCATTCGTCGTTGCCTATGAATCCGAAGCCTTCATTCCTATTAAGCTAAAGCTCCAATTTCACCAAGTTACTTATTATGATCCAAAGACCAATCAAGACTTACTCTTAGAGTCACTCGACTTGCTCGAACAAAAAAGGCACGCAGCTGAACTTAGAGTTGCCACTCAACGCCAACAATTTGCCTAGTAATTCAATTCTAAAGTCTGGTTCAAGGATCTCAATATCGATGACCTCGTCCAGAAACGGGTCTTTCTCGTACCAACTAGCTTCAGTCACCACCGAGAGGGTTCGTACGTCATACAATGAAGGCTCGGAGATGGGACCTTCAAGCTAGCGACCGTCGCTGGCGCTGAACTCCCGAGGGCATAGAACATTAAACATATTCGTAGGTACTACACATAACTTAGTATACATTTTTTCCGCTTTCCAATAATGTTTAGTTTTCTTTAGAGTCAATGTATTGTAAGGGCTGTTAATGCCAAAGTTATTAGTAAAGATAGTGTTCAGTTCTCTATGCTCTTTATGTGTTTACTTTCTGCTTGATATGCTTGATTAACAGTCATAACTAGCTTGCACACACAAACACACAACACCGGATTGGCACGCCGAGCACGAGAGCTGGTAACGCCACTCGAGTTCGAATCAACAATGAGATCGACTATAAATAGCACCACTCGAGTCTCGAATCAACGACGAGGCAGAATATAAATAACATCCCTCGAGTATCTAATCAACGATGAGACTGAGTATAAATAAGCCCAATTGAGTATCGAATCAATATTGATGTCGAGTATATATAACACCACTCGAATCTCAAAATCAACGATGAGACCGAGTATAAATCGTTCTGTTCCCAAGTCTCTGGACATGGGGCAACCCATCAGCAAAGCTAGTGTGACACCAACCGCTCCCGTGGCTCCATCTGACACATGGGGTCCTGATCTGAGTACCATTTAGGTGAATCAACGAAGCCCACGAACTATAACCCAAATTAAATGACATGAGACTCTAAAGGATGAATCCACGACGTCCATGACATCTCACGACTTAGGACCAACGACCTCCAGGAGGTACAAAAGAGAGGGCACTTGACCTGTATTCCGCGCGACTCGTGACTCCTGACCAAAGGAGAACCTGAGAGTGGAGCTAGTGCACGATCTCCGCATTACTAGGGGCATCCCTACGGCGGAGTCTCCGATCATGTTTTCTTGAGTGTAAGAACAAGTACGCATGCGCAATTACAGGAGACTGGAAAGCGTAAGACAAACATTTGAACACTTAAACATGAAATGCGATGTAAGAAAAATTAACTAATACTTTTATTCACATGCCAAAAGCAAACTACATAACTAAATATATTTCTTTCTAATGACATGGTGTACATGAAAATCATACCATGCCTCTAAAAGCCAAATGCGAGGGCCGTACTCATGTATACTATCAGCCAACATAACCAAAATGTCTGTAATATTTATGACAACCACTGATATCACTCATCCTTTTTCTGTTTCCTTTTATTGTTTTGAATAGATTCGCCACTAGGAGGGTCACACCAGTTATGGACCTTTTCCTTCCAGAGCCACTCCCGCCTTTCCCTCCTCTGCCCTTCACGGGAGTGACAGACTCGTGAGAAACCGAGGTGCGCATTCCACCATCATCCTTGACACTCTTAATTACTGTGACCCCCCATGGGAACACATTGCATCGGCTTAGGGGAGATGTCAGAAGCAAGGGCAAACACAACCTCAGTTTCTCCCTGAGCCTTCGTGGCCTCTATTAACAATAATTTTCATCAACACTGGAGATGGGTCTACGGAAGTAGACCTAAGGGAAAATAGTTTTACTTAGTTTTCACAAGTTTGCGTTAGTTCACCATCTCCTAGATATCAAGGTTTTAAACCCGAAAGATTAGTCACTCTTCCCTCTATGGGGTGAGCGTCACGCTTAAGTGACTCAAAAATCAATAGTTATCTTAGAATAAGGGTTTCCTTAGCACACACTCGGTAAGGGCTAACTAGCTTGTTGGAAGGGGTTCTGCACCGATCTTGCGGAAGGATTTAGGCTTGGGAGAGAACTTGTAAGCATGTTGAAAGCACACAACATATAACACCGGCAAAAAATAACAAATCACATGAGAGACTCATAAAAAAAGGTTCAAGTATTGATCCACTCTTTATTGATCTTTGATTTAGAATATACAAGTGAATACAACCAAAATCCCCAATTTGATTTAGGAATTAAGGTTTACTATGGAGAAAAGAGTACAAGAATGAGAATGAGAAAATTGCCCCGAAAATGAGAACCCCAGGGTCTTATTTATAGACAAATTGAGCCCCTTTTGCTATTGGGCCAACAGTTTCCCTGTTGGCTGCTTTTCCCTTAGCTTTTGGAAGTTCCGGTTCTTAGCCGCCTTTTCCTTAGGTTCTGATGGCTTTGCTAATGGCGTTTTGAGATGTTGGATATAGCTCTTGGGGTAATGGTCCCAGTCTTCGGAGAGTTTTGCTAATATTATGTTTACCTTCTTTGTATTATGGATGAGCCTGTCGGTGCGAATAGCATTTGGACGGTCTCTAGTTCTAGGTGTAGGCTTTCAGTCATGGATTCTCGGTCTTACCGTTGACTCTTTGTGGAGCTTGCCTTCGTGATTTAGCTGAAAGGATGTCGTTTCCGCCACCCCTCCCGGTATCGACACTAAGCAGATTAGTATGGATAGCTTGTCTTTCTTTGGGGGTTCCGGTTTGTCGGTCCGTAAACTTCCGGAGTGTACCATTGCCTTTCTGGGATGTTGTTTCTGGTGCTTTGCAAATTACTTGTTAGAGTAACTTCTCAGGAACCAACTAATGGAGGTCTCGAAAATTATTTCCAGATAATCCTCCTATGCTTTAAACTATGTCTCTTTGGTGCTTTCATCTCCTTATGTATCGGTATTAAGCGAGTTAATACTGATAGCCCCTTCGTCCCTATGGGTCCCGGTTGGTAGGATTCCTAGGTTCTCTCTTCATTGGCTTCCGGTCTTGGATGACCTTTTACAAATCATGCTGGCACTACCCTACCGATATTCCCTATTGTATAAATTTTGAGCTTTTCACTTCGATGTTGGTGTCAGTTGCATATCTCCCTGAATTTTTTCTCATGCTGCCGACTTTTTCTCGTGCCGAGCTTTGTTGATGGAAGACTCCTTTCTTCTTACGGTGATCTGTTACCCCTTCACCATCATCTTATTACGGATATTTTATTTTGCTGGTAACATTTGCTGACTCAGTGAATGGGTGTTTTCGGCTTTTCAAGTCAAACTTCGATGTCTATTCGGTGTACCAGCTTTGTACCTATTGGTATCCTTCGATCACGTCCGTTGACAGGCTTCCATCTGTACGATCCAGATTTGCAGAGAGATTTATTATAAACACTTCTTCTTCCACTCTACCTTCCACCTGCAAATCAAATTCTCAAGCCATATTATCACTTCTTTAAAGAACTACCCAAATTTCTTTCTCAGGACATCGAGTTTAATTTTCTGTAAGTATCCTTTATCCTTATTACAAATTGTAATATGAATTATGCATTGAATTAATTTAGAAAACAGATCAAGATTTTGCTATACCTAATACGGGTTTAACCCATAGTAACAGCTTCGATAATAATTAATGGCTAGAATGATAGATTATCTATTTGCTAAATGCGCATATTAAGAATTTGATATGCAAAACTGTTATGTAGAAAGGAGTTAACTTAATTATAATGTAAAATGTCATGCTTCTGGTATGAGGTGTTTCAATCACTATCCTTACAATTTTACTTTGCTTCCGACCTTGCCGACAGAGTAATTTGTACTTATTCAACCTTTGTTTCAGTGTGTCGGATTAATTTGAAGGTGTAGAAATGCCTTGTATCTTAATTTCAAAAGATGTTTCGGTTTTTGAATTAACTCGTACCAGGCCTTGAGACTAGTTAGGCAGTCGTTGTTGAAAATCATTAGGATAGTTTCACCATCACCAAAGGTCTAATTGTTTTCAAATGGAGATTAACTATATGCTGACCTTCTAAGGCTGATATTTTAAGATCACTTAGCTATGCAATAAAGTATTATTTTTACACTACTTACTTATGAATGCTTTACGTACTTATATATTTTGAAACGATATCACCTGGTAGTGTTATGTCTAATAAAAAGAGTCCCAACAATTTAAAGACCAAGGGGTCCAATACTCCGAGAGCCAAGAAAGATTTTGCTTCAAACCCTTCTTTAATCACTTCACAAGATAAAGTGAAGATCATTCTCAATAGTTTTGGAATTGCTGGCGTATATGCCACTGCTGCCTCTCCCCAAGATTCCCTTCAAAATCCTCCCAAAGGGTATTTTGCATATTCAACAATCCACATTTGTCACGGTGGTTTTCTTCCTTTTCCACCTTTTTTGCTCGAGCTTTTGTGTGGCCTGGGAATTCCTCCTATCCAACTATCATCCAACGCCTATACTTTGCTCTTATACTTAGAAGTTTTGGCACTCGCATTAAATTAACCCTCTCTTAGCCCAAAGCTTATATGCCACATGATATGATTCTCAAAAAGCGCAGAGTAACCTGTCTGGCGTGCAAACCCTATAAAGAGGCTATTAATTGATAGCATTAGCAAGACTAAGCCTTAGGAGGATCAATTCTTTCTTGTTAAGTGTCCTCCTGGTGTGTCAGGAAAATTCATCGAAGGTGGTAAGCCTCTCGTCTTTTGTGAACCATTACATTATGCTTGTACTTCTTGTTTAACTCTAGATTTTTCACAGAGCCTCCTTGTAGAGACGTAACTTTGTCGGATGAGGGGACTCAAGTTGTTGAGGACATTTTTAACGCGCCAGAGAACCTTGAGCGGTGATCGTCTTTTCTTACTATTGATATGCTTTGTCGGTACGACCTTCTATCCCCGGGACAAAAGATTTTGGGACAACCGCCCTTTCAGTTCGCTGGCTCTAAGGGTTTATCGCTGAATTCAAAAACGTTTAATGCGGCTTCTCCTATATTTCCAAGTATGTTGGATGGTGTAGTACGACCTTTACTTTCCCTTGCTGGTTTTCTTTTCCTTATTTTTCTAGCATAGTTTCCTCTGTTTAAAGTCCACGGCCTCTTAAAGCACTTCTACTCTTGATGTTTTTGCTCAGTCCAATGTTAAAGTTTTAAAGAGGCTTGCTGGTTCTAGCATGGAGCCATCATCCAAGAAGAAGAAGCATGGCAAGGTGGTCCATTTTTCCAGAGATGTGGTTACCATGACCAGAACATATACCATTTTCGACTTCACTGCTTCTGATGCGGATAAGTGTATCCTTATTTATTCTTCCCCTAATACTTCGCAAAGAGGCAAAATTATGAGTGATTCTGCATCACAAGTTTCTCCTAGGGAACTAAATGTCAGGGGACGTAGCCAATTAGTGACCTCATCTTCTCAATGTGCTATTTTCCCTGCTCCTCTATCATCAACTCTAAAATTTGATAAGCTTATGAGTATTGCTCTCTCGTCTCCTGAAGTTGCTAATATCTCGCAGTCTTCTTTGCTTTTAGGCTCAGAGGATTTTTATCAACGGCAAATCAAGGACCAGCTTTTAGTATTAACTTGCTCTCTTCTTATATTGTGTTATTGTTATATGGAGCTCAAACCAAGGACGTAGCCCATGTATTCTGATGTCGTGTGATGATGTGCACTGCATATACACTTAGCATAGTAAGTAACGAATTAGATAAATGCATGGGTTAAAGAATCTTCCCTGAGTAATATAATAGGTTCCTACTTTCACTTGGGGACCTTTTATGTAATCACGTTTCGGCCTTTAGATCGATTATATATCCCCTTCCCAAGGGTTTGAGCTTCATGGCCCAGATTAGAGTATTAGAGTTAGGAATCCTCTTCCTACAGTAATGGAAATCTAGTTCCCAACAAGGTTCAAATTTTTAGAAGAGTCAAATATCTTCTTTCGATTATGGCTAAGCATCCGAACCGATCTAGAATCGGCTATTTAAGATAGGGCCAAAGATCACTTTGCAGCCTTGATTGAGGCCTGAATCACCCCAGATTTTGGTATTAAAGATCGAAGACTAGAATCCTACTTTTGGTATTAATAGAAGTCCCGAACCAACCCTTATTCGTGCATTTAGAGATTGAAGACCAGAATTCTACTTCTGGTATTAATAGAAGTCCCGAAGACATTTAGAGATTATAGACCAGAATTCCACTTCTAGTATTAATAGAAGCCCCGAACCAACCCATATTCGGGTAATTTAAGATTGAAGACCAGAATTCCACTTTTGGTATTAATAGAAGTCTCGAACCAAACCTTATTTGGGTAATTAGAGAATGAATACCAAAATTCCACTTCTGGCATCAATGTTCCTTACCCCCTTTTGGTTTGGTTTATGAAGCAGAGGTTGTACATGCTTCTTGAGCCACTCTCTGGGCTTTTATTGTCAAGCATAATATGTGCGTGCTTTATTGGCCACTCTTTGGGCCTGTGTGTCCCGTGCGCTTGGTATCTTATCCACAAGCAGGGCCCAAGGACGTACCCAAACTCCCTCTAGGTGGCGCCTTATCCTGACTATTGTAGGCAATGATAAGGTCTTAGATGCTTAAATCGGGTCATCAAGGACACGGAATAAATGCTTACTCTTTTGATGCTCTACCCTAGCCATCGTAGGCGGTGATAGAGGCTTACACTCCACCCTCCCCTCCAAGGGTTTCCCTATCCTGACCATCACAGGCGATGATAAGGGTTTGCATTCCCTTCTGCGGGTAACACGGAACATAAGCAGAGGCAGGACATGCTTTTCTGGGAGTAGAGGTAGGACGTGCTTAGTTCATAGCAGAGGCAGGGCGTACTCTTCTATGAGCAGAGGAAGGGCGTGCTAATTAGAAGCTTTGTCACAATAGTTTCCTATGTGGGGCGAAGGCTTATGATTTTGATGCTTTAACCTGGTCCTTTCTGATTTAGGCACGGAGAAAGGCTTACACACCACCCCCCTCTGGAGGGTGCCTTTCCCTGGCCAACTTGGAGGTGACAAAGATTTTTATCCCTTTTTTGATTAACCCATCTTTGGTTGCCTTGATTCTTCAGAGGGTTTCTACACCTAGAGTCTTGTAGGCAATCTTTTTCCTAAGGATTTTTATTGGACTTAGTTTGATAGTTTTACAAATTCTTGTAGTTGGTCCTAATTGAAGAACTAAATGATCATCCCTTCGAGGATCCTGGAGCAGTTTGTCTCATGTCCATTCATTATGTGATAGTGACAATAAGGCCCTCCCAATTTTCTTTCATATTTGGGCATCTTTTTTGTAGATGGCCAATATTTGAGCTCATGTATGGTTAGGAAGTAGATACTTTCCATCGAAATAGTAAAGTAGTATCCATTAGGTAACCTTAGGGTAAACTTCCATTCTTGTTGCAGAGACTTAGCTCCTTTGTTACCGAACCTTACTGCTCCATTCATACTCTTGTCTTCTCTTTCCCAGATAGGTTGCAGTTGGAGATCTTCCCTTTCAGACCCTTTGGAAGCGAAGTGGTAAAAATCTTCTATTATTTCTTCCTTGAACACCATTTATTCACTTGTTTGTGGAGGGCCTTTCCTACAAGAGAGAAGATGTTATACTCCTTTGATGTAGAGTCGTTTAAAGGAAAGGTTAGGATTTGTTTCAGGTAGGAAGGGTTACTGCTCCGATAACTAGAATTATATTGCTTTACTTCCATTTTCTTCTTAAATACTCTTAGAGCTTCCTTTCTTAATCTTTGTTCTTCCGTCACTCTTGGGTCAGCAGTGCCTGACAAACCCATTTGAGATCCAGAACACTCTCGTTGGGACCTCTTTCCCATGGTCTTGCTTCTTCAAATCCTAGTCCAACCTCGGATGGAACAACACAGTTAGATATGTGGCTATAAACCACAAATTCTAAGGTTCAAGCCCTCCTTCTAGCGCCAGAATGTGAATGATATTTTTCACCAACACCGGAGATAGGTCTACGGAAGTGGACCTAAAGGGGAAATAGGTTTATTTAGCTTTCACGAGTTTGAGTTAGTTCACCGTCTCCCATATATCAAGGTTTTAAGCCCGAAAGATTAGTTATTCTTCCCTTCATGGGTGAGCATCAGGCTTAAGCAACTCAAAAACCAACAGTTATCTTGGGATAAGGATTTCCTAAGCACAACCCTCAATAAGGGATAAATGGCTTGTTGGAAGGGATTCCGCATTGATCTTGCGGAATGGTTTAGGCTTAGGAGAGAACTTGTAAGAATGTATAAAGCACACAACATATAACATCGGCAATAACTAACAAATCACTTGAGAGACTCATAAGAAAAGGTTCTAAGTATTGATCCACTCTTTGTTGATCTTTGATTTAGAATATACAAGTGAATACAACCAAAATTTCCAATTTGATTCAGGAATTAGGGTCTACTCTAGAGAAAAGAATAAAGAATGAGAATGAGAAAATCGTTCGTAAAATGAGACCCCTGGGGTCTTATTTATAGACAAATTGAGGTCCCTTTTGCTATTGGGCCAGTAGTTTCCCTGTTGACCGCTTTTCCCTTTGGTTCTGGAAGTTCTCGTTCTCGGCTGCCTTTTCTTTAGGTTTTGAAGGCTTTGCTAACGGCTTTTTAAGGTGTCAGCTGTAGCTCTCAGGGGAATGGTACTGGTGTTCAGAGCTTTTGGCTAATATCTACCTTCTTTTTATTGCTGATGAGCCTATCGGTGCGAATATTTTTCGGACGGTCTCTACTTCTGGGTGTAGGCTTCCGATCATGGGTTCTCGTTTTTCCACTAACACTTTGTGGAGCTTTCCTTTGTGATTCAGGTGAAAGGCTACCGGGTCCGCCACCCCTGCCGGTATCGACACTGAGCAGATTAGTGTGGATTGCTTGTCATTTTTTTGGGGTTTCGGTTTGCTTGTCGGTAGACTTTCGAATTGCGCCCTTGCCTTTACGAGAGGTTGATTCTGGTGCTTTGAAAATTACTTGTTAGAGTAACTTCTCATGAGCCAGCTAATGGACGTCTCTGAATTTGGTTCTGGATAATCCTCACATGCTTTAAAATCTGGGTCTTTGGTGCTTTCGTCTCCTTATATATCAGTATTAAGTGAGTTAATACCGATAGCCCCTTTGTCCATACGGGTCCTGGTTGGTAGGATTCTTAGTTTCTCTCTTCCTTGGCTTCCGGTCTTGGATGAGCTATTACCAATCGTGCCGAAAGTACCCTGCCAGTATTCCCTTTTGTATAGATTTTGAGCTTTTCACTTCGATGATGGTGTTAGTTGCATATCCCCTGGAATATTTTCTCATGCTGTCGGGTTTTTCTTATGTCAGGCTTTGTTGACGGAAGACTCCTTTATGCTTGTGGTGATATGTTACCGCTTCACCGTCAGCCTATTCCATATACTTTGTTCTAGTAGTAACGGCCTCCAAACCTGTCTTCTTCTTGGCATCTTTAGCGGCCTTCTGGTTAGCTATTTTCTTGGCCTTGAGTTGTGTAACCGCATCTGCCTTAAGTTTCTTAAAAACCTCCTCGGCTCTTTTGTTAACATCGCCAGCGGCTTTCTTCTTTCTAGCCTTCTCGTCTGCTCTCTTCTTCTCGACCTCATCGGTAGCTTTCTTCATTCTGGCCTCTTCAGCGACCCTCTCCTTCTCTGCCATAGCGGCAGCCTTTTCCTCGACTTCTTCCCATGCCTTAGCCTCCTGTAGGAAAGCCTCATCCTGTTTCCTCTTCTCCTACTGTTCCTCAGACTTCACCACCATCTGAGCTTTCTGTGACTGCACCAAGTCATGCATTATTTGCACACTCGCATCAGCTACGCCCATTATCTGAGCACTTTGACCATCCACTACCTCTCCCTCCTCAAGAAAACCCTTATAAACACTAGATGCCAAGTCCACATCCGAAAATGTGTCCATATGTTCTCCTGCCTCTCCAAATTGTATTTCCTATAACCCTAATCCAGGCTCTGATGTTTGAGGAAGCACGAGGGTAAAGCCCGTTGTCATTTCCGCTCCATGTGGGGCTGCACAGCAAAAAAACACAACTATTTAGTCTCTGAGGATTTATTGCTCTTGTCCTCTTCGGTTATTCACGGTAATGAAACTATGCCTCTAGAAAGATGTGGCAAGGGTATGATAGGAAGGGTGCTCACTGTCGCGGTAAAGGTGGATCCCGACAATCCTGACCCTGGATGTGCGGGATTATACTCAGCTAAGACATGAGCTAGGACTGTGGAACCGCTAGTCGTGGTGGCTGGTGGAATTGGCGGTCGGTAAGAACATCCCTCTGCAAATTTTTGAGTGATAATCACACTCTCAGTGGGCACAAACATTCCCATTTTGGTAACACGCTTCGCCAATATCTCTCTCTCGACATCCCCTCTCAACAGTATCTTTCCTTCTTTAATAATTTTACATTCATCCTCAGTCAAAAGTTCTCCTGTGAGCTGACTTTCATATACTGTTTCTATCTGACGCAACCGAGCCTCAAATGACACCAACCTCTCCCACGTTTGAGCCATCACTTGAGGGTAGTCCGTAACCCATGAGATTCCACAAAACCTCAAAGCCTTGACATACATACATACCCAGGATAGGCTCCTTCAGTGACTCCTTCACCCTAGCTTCGGTGTCCTCAATCTCTTCCCTAGGCCTATCCACTTCCCTTTGATGCTCAGCCTTCAGCCATTCCAACAAGCTCAGTACGTATCTTTTGTTGGCCTCGGCCGCGTCTTCTTTTTCTTAACCGCCTCCAACTGTCTCTGCAGCTCATCATTCTCATGTTTCAACCGTTGAACCCCCTCATTCTCTAGCACCAAAGCCTCATTACTTTTTTGAATTTGGTGTAGTTTCTCTTTTTCATTGGACAAGTGGATATTCACCTCTGTCAGCCCAGAGTTCTCCTTCTTTAGACGGGCATTCACGGTTGACATCGAAGCCACAATATCCTTAAATCTTGAAGGATCATGATTTGACTCCATCTCTAGTTGCTCATGCTTCTCCTTCATCTCACCTGTTTCAACAACAAAGAGTTAGTGCATAAACACGCTATTTGAATACAGAGAAATAGATGCAGTCTAGAAAGTATTTTTATCTTACGCAAGGTATCTTACCGATTCCGGGCAGTTAGTTGCTCGTCCTTGACTTCCTTTTTGATGTTGGAAATCTACACATTCTTATTGAAAATGAACTCCGAGAGATGCCCCGAGTACTTGTAAAACTCATTACATTGACAAGAAGTAGTGTACACCTACTACAACACCATCTCCCTATCCTCTGGGGGGTTTGGTTAAGATCTGGAAGCCACTTAATTTTATCGAAACAGTGCTTGGGGAATTTCTCTTTCAGCAGGACCTTCCTCTCTTCCACACAAAGCTCGAGACCTTCGGGTGGCATGACATTTGCCCCTTCTTTCTTGGGACTATCTTCTTCTTTTTCCGGTGTGTGCCAACTCTTTTTCTTTGGATGAAGCGACAGGCAGAATAGGAAGAATGTAATGGGCAGTCGTCGACGGCTAGGTATACGGAGGTGGAAATTCAGAACGCCGAGATCGTTCTATGCGACGATGCTCGCTGTTATAGTCACGAGAGGGTAAGGGCTCGTCTCCCGAGAAGCATCTCTTCCAAAATTCTCAAGAAAAGTATTCCACGAAGACCAGTAACTCCCGACCCATAGCCGCGGCCTCTACCTCCTCTAGCCATCTCACCTGCGAAAAAAAACCAGATTCAAAGTCAGCGTCAATCACCATATGAACACAAACAAATGTCATGTCATGCAGTGCTTATGAATGTGTATTCTAAGTGTTCTCTCAACAGACCAGATAGTGGATCGCTCGAAGGATTGATATCCCCCGCAGCAAGAGCTGATTCCTCCATACTTGTGGTGCTAGGCTAGGGAAACATAACGAGCGAGAGTTTATTAAGCTCGTCAAACTGATCCTTTTTCTTAGGCGAGATGACGGTCTTAGAAGGAGTTACTAGAGACTGCGGCCTAATCGATGTTTCTATCCTTGGCTCACCTGTCGCAGGCAAGACACAAGCGATTGACGAGCCCTTGTCTCTAGAAACTACCTCCTCATCGTCGATCTTGCCTCCACTAGTTTACTCCTGAATCTTTGCTGCCTTGTGCACCTTAGACCCGACAGGAGATGCCTTCCTCTTTCGGCTCAGAGAGTTTGCTTCTTTCCCAGTCCTCGTTTTCTTTCCATCTCTAGCAACGACCGATCCAATTATTGCACAGGCCTACACAACGAAATCGATCCTGATCTAGAGCGCTCTCAATAGAGCGAGCCTCGGTCGGAATGGTAGCAAAGACTCGAAACGTTGTTGGTGCACAGTGTCTTCAGGCGCATCAGGATTCCTTGTCATACAAGAACAAAATTAGTTTTAACTTATCAAACCCACAAGTTTCAAGCTAAAAAAAGGGGGAATGCTTTCTTCCTTCCAACCATCTCCTCGCGAACCTAAGAAGACAACACACGAAGAACCGATCATGCTTGTACACAGTTAACTTGGGCCATTTCCCATCAAAGAACTTGGTGTTGAGATGGCGCAACATAGACTCTCCTCTTTAACTGAAAAAGGTACAGGATGTCCTCTCCGATACGCTCTAAGTGCATGTAGTCTATGTAGAGAAAGCATCTACTCAAGAGGGAAGCATAGGCATCTGGATGAAGCTGCGATGGCGCAAGGCGGAAATAATGAGGCATATCCCAAATAAAGTTGTTAGTCGGGGGCACGCACCTAGAAATTCATGCCTTCTTGTTCCGGGAAGTGTACCATTCTTGCGGTGTGGTAGCTGTTGCATCTAGATTAACCCTTGAGGGGGTGAATAGTGTTTATTAAATTTTAGAGAGATATTAAAAGTATCAGATCACAGAATGTAGTAGAAATAAAGATACAGAAAGTAAATAACACACATATATACCCAGCTTTGGCAAAATCCTTCCTACTGCTGCATTCCTAAGGTTTCTACTAGGTGATAGAACAGATCTCGCTTACAAGACTATGTAAACTCACACTCCCTGCTCCTGTACTAACCCTACGCTCAAAACCCTAGACTGATCTAATCCCCTAGATCAGATTTCCCCTGATTACAACTCCGTAACCAGTAAACCCTAGATTTTACAGACTCTAGCAACTGTTGGTTAACCCCTAACTGAATCCCCCTAGATTTTACAGAATCTAGAATTGTTCAGAATTATTTTACAAAAATAAGTTTAAATAACACAAAAAGAAAACAAACTAAAACCCTTGATTTAAAAGAAAATAAATTTCCCTTTAAAACACTTCAATTAGGCCAAATTGAGATGGGTCGGTCCACATCAAATTGGTTCCACCATTTTGTTATTGAGCGATCCCTCTTTGCTCTAAGAAAAATAATGGCTGCGGCAATCTCTAGGGTTTTTGAATCTTCCCCAAATCGTTCTGCTTGATTGATCAAATTTCTTTCTCTAATGCTCGATACTTTTGTGACTTTCTGTTGCTTTGATTTGGGATGACTTTCACTCGAAAACAACTTGAGTATTATGACTTGTTTATTCGATTTTTCTCTTGAAATTTTTGCTTGTGTGTTCCATATATATTGCCTATGATGATAGGGTGTTTAAAATAGGATTGTAGAATCCTTTAATTTCTCTGATTTCACTGAATGGATCGGCTGATTATTTGCTTTCCTGGATTGAATTGGCTCGATAAACTTGGTCATGTTTCTACTCTTCTATGTATATGGTTTTCAAAGATTTTCCATATTGATGATTCGACAATGTGGAACAGATTTGTAGAAACGACGTAACCATTTTTGGCAATCTTTTTAGGAAACAATTAAAAACATGCCAACATTGAATTTTACTTATTTGATGCCGAAAATTCTCTGATCGATTTCTGACAAAAAAGTATCTCTTTGAATTTGTTGTGAACCTTGGCAAATTTGTGAAACAGAATCTGATATCCATAATTAGCACTTGCCAAAAAATGATTTCCAAAAGTCTCCCATTGTTTTCCTAAAGCAGAATTGAATATAAACCATAAAACAAAAACTTTCTTACCAAAATATATTCACAGTGATTTAACACTTGCCAAAAACTGTCAAACCTTCTAAACATTTGCACTGTAATTTCTAGTTGACCATTTTTAAATTGATCTTGCCCTTATTATTAGATTGGAATTTTCCTTAAAAAAACTAATATGAATATGTAGCTAAAATGAGATATATTATCAGTATACTGTCCACTGTATAAGTTTGAAAAGTAAACAATTACTTCCTCCTTGAACTGTTCTTTGCACTTGAATCATTTGACTTGCTTGTGTTTTTTGATACTTGAACTGATAAGAACAGATTTTTCTTGAACTCGCCCTTGTCTTGAATTTGCACTACACTTTGACAGGAGTGGATACTACCTGATTTGCATCTGAACAACATTTGATCATTTTTTGAACTTATAAGAACAGATGCTTTATTTGATCACACCACTCCCTTTTTTTATTGATACATTGGTGTATTTGTGAACTGCTGTTCGACCATTTAACAGATTTGCACAGATATTGTACTTGAACTTGCCATGTTAGTTTGTCATGCCATGTTTACACTATTCTTAGCTTGTACATTTGCTTGGATTTCCTTGTTACATTGATATGTTTGAACTGCTTTCATCCCTGTGCACTTGTGAATGTGTCATATTATTACACTGCTGCTCCAAGTTCTTGTGCACTGCATATTGTACACTTGAATAGTTCCTTGAGCTTTTATACTTGAGCTTTGTTCCAACCATTTTGCTGCACTTCTATACTTGTGGCCCCCTTGACTATTTGAAATCTGTCCATAAATAAGAACTGATATTGCACTTGTAACAACCCGTATT
Source organism: Allium sativum (assembly GCA_030737875.1). Lineage (NCBI taxonomy): Eukaryota > Viridiplantae > Streptophyta > Magnoliopsida > Asparagales > Amaryllidaceae > Allium > Allium sativum. The sequence goes on from CM060912.1 coordinate 12,058,257, forward strand.
TTAATTACATGTTAAAACGAGAATCAAGGCAGAATTTAATTTTAAATTCTGAATCAAGTAAAACGGGCTATGCCATTGCGTTCGTCTCGGAAAAATACGCGAAATAGAGTCCGAGTTTTCGAAAATCGGAGTCCGTATGACCCGTTAAATGCCCAAAGAAGATTTCTGGGAATTTGAATTTCGGAAAACAGTTTTGGAAATCAGATCTGGGGCTAGGCGGGAAGTTTCCCCGCCTAGGCCATGTCGACAGGCCTGTCGACTTGGGCCCAGACCAAGTCGACAGCCCTGTCGACTTGCCTGTCGACAGGGGGTGGCCGGGGCAAATAGCCTGGCGCACCTGTTTGTCTCACCTGGTCTTGTTCTTGGGGCTGGGTCTGGAAGCTTCCGAGATCTGATGGTCCTAATCTATCCTAGGGTTAATCTAAGGGCCTAAAACTATCCTAATCTCTATAAAAAGACCCTAAACCTAACCTAAATCCCTAAAAATCAAACCTAGCAACTAAGTGCTGCCAAAATTAATTTTGATCATGGCCTCCATCTCCAATCCCTAGAGCCTATGCACTCAAATCAAGTTCAAATCAAAAGGTGCAAGCTTGCTACACCAAATCAAGGCCAAATCAACATTCCTATGCGAGTTCCATGACGATTCTTCTACAAAGGAGGCACCTTTCTTAGCCAAGATGATTCATGCTCCTTTCCCTAGGCCTAACTATGTAAGTTCTAGCTACTTTTGGATCAAAACGGTATTTTTAATGTTGACATGGGATAAAATGAGGCTAAACATGATTATGCGAACCTATATGAACCTTACCATGCCTCTTGTGTTCATATTTATGATCTTAGGCCATGTGAGTGACTTAATCATGCCTCTCATGCTATGCATAACCTAGTTTAACTTGCAAGTTTGGATCTTTATGCATGAAATGCTAGCATGAACCTTTAGGAACCACTTTACGTGTGAAGAATTGGCTAAGACAAGATTTTGGGGCTTATGCATGTTTATGAACCCAAACCCCTTATGCTAACATGCAAGTTTGTGGCCAAATCCTTTATGAGATTATGCATGCTCGTGGCCAATTCCCCCCCTTTTAAGTTGTGCATGTTTATGGCCAAACCCCTTTTGATAATATGTATGTTTGTGGCCAAATTACCTTATGACACTATGCATGTTTATGGCCAATCCCTTTATGATGTTATGCATGTGGAAGCCAAGCCCTTTTTGGCATCATGCATGTTTTGAGACCAATATGCGACATAGTATTCTTACTATGTTGACTCGCTTTGCTTGCGTTGGGAAAACACGATTTTGGGTAGTTAGATAAACATGAACATGTCGCAAAATCTTAACTTGAATATGACATGTGTTTATACTTGAAAATATGACTTGGAAGATAACATGGAAGTTGACATGTAAGTATGCATAAAAACATGAGCTTGGGAATTTACCTATTAAGTTAGGTCTACCCTTTGGGAATTTACCTATTAAGTTAGGTCTACCCAAATGCTTGAAAAACTTGTAACATGTTTTGGAAACATGATGAACTTAGATAATATGAGTGTGGCCAACTCGAGGTTGGGTTGAGTTTGCAACGTAAAACTACCCGGAACCGACCGGCCTAACTAGTAGTTGCAAACAATAGGACCCAATGTGAGAAGTTGGTCATGTCGCGCTTAAGACCCGAGGTTAGACTAGGTTGTGGTGTAAATCTACCCGGACCCGCCCGGCTTAACTAGTAACCACAACAAGGTCTAATGTGAGAGGTTGAGGGTGCATTAATTAAATTAATGCCACATAATAGGGTTAAGTTAATTTGATTAATGAGACTTAACCAAATATGATATGGACAAATGGGTTAAGTAATTTGATTAGGCTAATGATACTTAACAAAACATGATAAGCTTGGGTAGGTTAAGTAACTTGATTTTCCTAATGACACTTGACCATTTTTATACGACTAGTGGACGGGATTAAGTTAACCAACACTTAATCAATCCAACACGATAACGTGATAAGGTTAAGTAAATTTTCTTAATGACACTTAACCGTATAATACAGTTAATGGATGGGGTTAAGATTAGGCTTAACTAATCTAAACACAGTAATTCGATAGGGTTAAGTTAAACACTTAACCAATTTAAACTTGATAATTCAATGAGGTCAAGTAACCCATACTTAACCGACTTAACTTGGTAATTTAATGGGGTTAAGTTAAACACTTAACTAATTTAACACGATGATTTGATGAGGTTAAGTGACCTATACTTAACCAATCTAACGTGAAAACATGATAAGGCTAAGTCGCGAATCGTTTCGAATACGCTTGACCGATTTGACTTGGTAATTTGACGGGGTCAAATTAATATATACTTAACCAATCTAAATTGATAATTAGACGAGGTTAAGCCATGGATTGCTTGATATACTTAACCAACTTGACACATGGTCTGTAGGGTTAAGTCTTGGACTTGGATACTTAGCCAGTTTCGACATGTTTTGTAGACGGGTTAAGTTGTGAACTTAAGTGACACTTAACCCATTAGATAAACCCTAATTCGGAGGATTAGGTAGATAACCATAGTTAACAAGGATTATGGAAATAAGGCTAAGTGGTAAACCTTAGTTAAGGGAGACTAAGTAATAATTCTTAGTCAAGGAAATTTGGACCATTTCTTAGATAGATCAGTAACCCGATACGTTAGAGTATGCGTGTAGGAGCAGGCTATCTGATTTGGATAAAGGCTCCAACGAACTGGGTAACGAAGCAGCGGCTTCGGGGAACGTGAGGATATTCTTGGGATCCCTCTGTGAGCTGTCAGGTCATTATACTAGGCTCACGAGAGGTTGAAGTCTGCGGTAGAAGAACCAAGAATATGCCTTGGTTGCTATGCGAGCGACCTAAAGACTGGGGTGGATAGCAGTGAGTCGGCGGATACATAAGGTGCCCGAGATAGCAAGTTCGTCGATCATCTACCATCTTGAGTCAAGCGTGTACGTACGGAAAGGCAGGGAACACCCAACAGACCATAATTGCTATCTAATTATGGGTGAGGTAGGCCGTAGGATGTGGGCTGGCCGGAGTGTAGTTCTCATGCAATATTTTCTCTTGTGTTGCCTTTCACTAGTTGAGGGAGGGGTCTCGTGGGACTATAGCCACGTGTAGAAAAGCAGACCTTAGTATCTGCATCGGCAGATAAATCTAAAGCTCCCGACCGAGTCCTGTATTTCTTGTTTTGGCCGGTGACAGGACTCGGATGGCACGATGTGATACATGTGCATCCAGTTATAGAAAAACGATTCACGATGAATGCGTGGGAAAAAGGGCGCGGTTGAGGGTTAGCGTAATCCCTAGTGGCCTAGGTGGTTTAACCCAAACCGAAATACGAAAACGTGCAATAGGTAAGCGTAATCCCTAGTGGTGCTAGGTGGCGTAAGTCCTAGTAGTTCAAACGATGATTCATATGGAAGAGCCTAGCTAGAAAAAGGGTGACAGTCCAAACGATTTCAAGGATAATACGACATGAGGAAGCCCGTACGAGGTACGGCAAAGGACTGAACTTATATACATGGAAAGAAACATATGATTTGAGTAACCTATATATGCGATATATTAGGTTGACATGGACCATTACACGACCTTGAGCAAGGGACATTCATGGTTAACACATGACGCGGGTAGGGATACTAGTACGAGAGGTGCAGAGCAAATATACATGTTAGAACTAGGAAGAATATACATAATAGATACCGTAGGATGTTAGACGGGGTAGATACCTTGGGATAATGTACTCGATAGAAATCTGACGATGTGATACCTTGACTTATCATAACACCGTAGTTTTTCAAGATACCTTAGTTTACCTTGCCGCAGTAGTTTAACCGGCTACTCTGGTTTATCTATCTTGTAGTTATCCTTATGTTTATTTTCAGTTTATGCATGTCATGTTACCTTTACCTGTTTTTATACTGGAAGTAGATAGGACTTACTCAGTCTTTTTGACTGACCCGTTTTGTTTCGCCTCTTTTCTTCCGTTCCCCCCCAGGTTTCAGGGAGGAAACAATGCTGTTTAGTTCGGACTTCTTCTGCTTGAAGGTCATCATGGATGGCTTGGACTTCTCTTGGCTATGGCTACTTTACTGTTTTACTTGGGGAATAATTTATGAAAAAGTCTTTATGCTTCTTTACTATTGCAAGACAGGTTTTGATGTACTCTGATGTAAAAGGCTTTAGACCTTATTTATTCATGTTATGAAAGTTTGATTTTACTTCCGCTATTTATATATATGTTCTGTCTTGTGATATTTCTGTGCATGTTTACCAATAATGCCCCTCTAAAGCTAGTGCATTCCTTTGCGAGTGACCCTAGCGGAGGTAGGGGGTGTTACATTTGGTATCAGAGCAGAAGGTTACCAGGCTGGGCAAAAGTTTTTAAAGACCTTCTGAAAATTATTTGAAAAACCGTTTACAAAGAAGCATTTTTCAAGGAAATTTTCTTTTAAAAAGAAAAAGGCTATTCCCCAAAGGCCATTAGCATTATCCTTGTTTCCTTGATTGAATCTCTTTTCCTTTCTTTCCTCCATCTGTAGTCACAGTGGTTTTGACTGCGACTAGTCTTTCTAGCTGCGTAAGTGTTTCCCGTACGATGGAGGTTGTTCTCGAGAGACCGTTGCAAAGTTATGCATGAAAGGATAGTAAGAACAAGGATAAAGGATACGAGCTCAGGGATAAGCAACATGTTGGTATGGCTGAGTCCTAAAAGGAGGAAGAAGGATGAACAATGAAACCCATGACGAGAGAGTACCTTTGGCATGGTGAAACGGGACGGATAGTTAAGTATCATGGAACAGGGACAAGATCATTCGGAGGAAAATAGTATGCTCTCATTTCTAGGGTACCTCAGAAGGAGGGTAACGATCTTGTTAAAGGTTTAGTTTTTCTTCTCTATCATCCCGTCGGGACTTTGGTTTGATCACCGCATCTTTTTAAGTCCGCTTCGATAGTTGAGTCTCTGCACCTTAGTACTAGTATAATAGAGGATCCCGTTTTTGTCTCAAGTCCTATTGGAAGATCGGTTCATTTATTCATGACTTGTTTGGATTTGAGAATGTCTATGCCAAGTATTGAGCTTGGAAATAATGCTTATGTTTATAAGCTATGGATGGATTCTAGGGATGAAGTGGTTATCCAGCAAGGGGTGCCATTCTCGGTTTTGGAAAGAGGGTAGTTAGATTCTCGACTCATCTTGGTGATACCGTCGAAATCTCGTGTAACCTTTTGGGTTCTGTCATGGCTCGTTAGCTAGAATCCCAGGACGCAGTTGTTGGTAATCCGTTTGAATAGAATTCGCCGTTAAGGCGGATGGTTCGTTTCGATTATGCATGAGTTATGGGAATCACCCTAGTAAGGACTCTTGGCAATTTGGATTGGCATCGGAAAACAAGATCCAGAATTCACTAGTGAATTTTGGGGAGCTGGCTTGAGTACGTAGATATGGTTGAGCCAAGTATGCTAGGGAAAGAATAAGTGAAAGTGAAACGAGAGGCGACAGTGAAATGAGTTTCACTCGCACCTTGGAAATAGGAATCAAGGAGCTACGAAATCATGAAGTCAAAGGCAGTCAAGGAACGATGGAACTAAGCTCAAGGTAATGCGACTCAGGAGACTGAAGACTAAATACGTGCATGATATCTCTTTTGGGGAATATATCCTCGATCCCTGTTTTTCTGTTGAGCTTGCTTGTAGGCTATCTTTTATGGATATCCTCTCGGTCCTGTTTCTGTTACAAACCCCGTAAGGAGTTTGTTTTGTTTATCTTCTCGATCTTATTTTAGGGAATCTTAGGTAGAACCCTATGGATGTAAACATGTATTTGAAACATGTTATGGTTGATATGGTTGCAAATGATTGCAAGTGGTTGCTCGTGGATGCGCGAATACACGTTAGATATTAGATTGACGCGATCACATTTCATGTTGCATATACACGAGTATTTATATTTGTTTATGGATGAAATTGAATGGGTTACCATGTGGACGTTGCATATGGATGAATGTTTGTGCACGCATATAGTGTATATATATGACTAGGACTATTTGCATACATGTTGGATTTATGGCACTAAACATATTTTTGCATTCAAAAGATTTTTCAGGCCTGATCATTAGCATTAGCTAAGGAACATGTACACACGTTTTGCATATATACATACAGCATTAGAAATCATCTAAGGACAATGGTTGCTTGTGGATGATGTTTTGAGTAGATGGATGATGGATGGTAGGATATGTTCTTCCTAACATAGAGATTTCGGGGACGAAATCCTAAAAGGTGGGGAGAATGTAACAACCCGCATTTTAATAACATGTTAAAACGAGAATCAAGGCAGAATTTAATTTTAAATTCTGAATCAAGTAAAACGGGCTATGCCATTGCGTTCGTCTCGGAAAAATACGCGAAATAGAGTCCGAGTTTTCGAAAATCGGAGTCCGTATGACCCGTTAAAGGCCCAAAGAAGATTTCTGGGAATTTGAATTTCCGAAAACAGTTTTGGAAATCAGATCTGGGGCTAGGCGGGAAGTTTCCCCGCCTAGGCCATGTCGACAGGGCTGTCGACAGGCCTGTCGACTTGGGCCCAGACCAAGTCAACAGCCCTGTCGACTTGCCTGTCGACAGGGGGTGGCCGGGGCAAATAGCCTGGCGCACCTGTTTGTCTCACCTGGTCTTGTTCTTGGGGCTGGGTCTGGAAGCTTCCGAGATCTGATGGTCCTAATCTATCCTAGGGTTAATCTAAGGGCCTAAAACTATCCTAATCTCCATAAAAAGACCCTAAACCTAACCTAAATCCCTAAAAATCAAACCTATCAACTAAGTGCTGCCAAAATTAATTTTGATCATGGCCTCCATCTCCAATCCCTAGAGCCTATGCACTCAAATCAAGTTCAAATCAAAAGGTGCAAGCTTGCTACACCAAATCAAGGCCAAATCAACATTCCTATGCGAGTTCCATGACGATTCTTCTACAAAGGAGGCACCTTTCTTAGCCAAGATGATTCATGCTCCTTTCCCTAGGCCTAACTATGTAAGTTCTAGCTACTTTTGGATCAAAACGGTATTTTTAATGTTGACATGGGATAAAATGAGGCTAAACATGATTATGCGAACCTATATGAACCTTACCATGCCTCTTGTGTTCATATTTATGATCTTAGGCCATGTGAGTGACTTAATCATGCCTCTCATGCTATGCATAACCTAGTTTAACTTGCAAGTTTGGATCTTTATGCATGAAATGCTAGCATGAACCTTTAGGAACCACTTTACGTGTGAAACATTGGCTAAGACAAGATTTTGGGGCTTATGCATGTTTATGAACCCAAACCCCTTATGCTAACATGCAAGTTTGTGGCCAAATCCTTTATGAGATTATGCATGCTCGTGGCCAATTCCCCCCCTTTTAAGTTGTGCATGTTTATGGCCAAACCCCTTTTGATAATATGTATGTTTGTGGCCAAATTACCTTATGACACTATGCATGTTTATGGCCAATCCCTTTATGATGTTATGCATGTGGAAGCCAAGCCCTTTTTGGCATCATGCATGTTTTGAGACCAATATGCGACATAGTATTCTTACTATGTTGACTCGCTTTGCTTGCGTTGGGAAAACACGATTTTGGGTAGTTAGATAAACATGAACATGTCGCAAAATCTTAACTTGAATATGACGTGTTTATACTTGAAAATATGACTTGGAAGATAACATGGAAGTTGACATGTAAGTATGCATAAAAACATGAGCTTGGGAATTTACCTATTAAGTTAGGTCTACCCTTTGGGAATTTACCTATTAAGTTAGGTCTACCCAAATGCTTGAAAAACTTGTAACATGTTTTGGAAACATGATGAACTTAGATAATATGAGTGTGGCCAACTCGAGGTTGGGTTGAGTTTGCAACGTAAAACTACCCGGAACCGACCGGCCTAACTAGTAGTTGCAAACAATAGGACCCAATGTGAGAAGTTGGTCATGTCGCGCTTAAGACCCGAGGTTAGACTAGGTTGTGGTGTAAATCTACCCGGACCCACCCGGCTTAACTAGTAACCACAACAAGGTCTAATGTGAGAGGTTGAGGGTGCATTAATTAAATTAATGCCACATAATAGGGTTAAGTTAATTTGATTAATGAGACTTAACCAAATATGATATGGACAAATGGGTTAAGTAATTTGAATAGGCTAATGATACTTAACAAAACATGATAAGCTTGGGTAGGTTAAGTAACTTGATTTGCCTAATGACACTTGACCAATTTTATACGACTAGTGGACGGGATTAAGTTAACCAACACTTAATCAATCCAACACGATAACGTGATAAGGTTAAGTAAATTTTCTTAATGACACTTAACCGTATAATACAGTTAATGGATGGGGTTAAGATTAGGCTTAACTAATCTAAACACGGTAATTCGATAGGGTTAAGTTAAACACTTAACCAATTTAAACTTGATAATTCAATGAGGTCAAGTAACCCATACTTAACCGACTTAACTTGGTAATTTAATGGGGTTAAGTTAAACACTTAACTAATTTAACACGATGATTTGATGAGGTTAAGTGACCTATACTTAACCAATCTAACGTGAAAACATGATAAGGCTAAGTCGCGAATCGTTTCGAATACGCTTGACCGATTTGACTCGGTAATTTGACGGGGTCAAATTAATATATACTTAACGAATCTAAATTGATAATTAGACGAGGTTAAGCCATGGATTGCTTGATATACTTAACCAACTTGACACATGGTCTGTAGGGTTAAGTCTTGGACTTGGATACTTAGCCAGTTTCGACATGTTTTGTAGACGGGTTAATTGTGAACTTAAGTGACACTTAACCCATTAGATAAACCCTAATTCGGAGGATTAGGTAGATAACCATAGTTAACAAGGATTATGGAAATAAGGCTAAGTGGTAAACCTTAGTTAAGGGAGACTAAGTAATAATTCTTAGTCAAGGAAATTTGGACCATTTCTTAGATAGATCAGTAACCCGATACGTTAGAGTATGCGTGTAGGAGCAGGCTATCTGATTTGGATAAAGGCTCCAACGAACTGGGTAACGAACCAGCGGCTTCGGGGAACGTGAGGATATTCTTGGGATCCCTCTGTGAGCTGTCAGGTCATTATACTAGGCTCACGAGAGGTTGAGGTCTGTGGTAGAAGAACCAAGAATATGCCTTGGTTGCTATGCGAGCGACCTAAAGACTGGGGTGGATAGCAGTGAGTCGGCGGATACATAAGGTGCCCGAGATAGCAAGTTCGTCGATCATCTACCATCTTGAGTCAAGCGTGTACGTACGGAAAGGCAGGGAACACCCAACAGACCATAATTGCTATCTAATTATGGGTGAGGTAGGCCGTAGGATGTGGGCTGGCCGGAGTGTAGTTCTCATGCAAGATTTTCTCTTGTGTTGCCTTTCACTAGTTGAGGGAGGGGTCTCGTGGGACCATAGCCACGTGTAGAAAAGCAGACCTTAGTATCTGCATCGGCAGATAAATCTAAAGCTCCCGACCGAGTCCTGTATTTCTTGTTTTGGCCGGTGACAGGACTCGGATGGCACGATGTGATACATGTGCATCCAGTTATAGAAAAACGATTCACGATGAATGCGTGGGAAAAAGGCGCGGTTGAGGGTTAGCGTAATCCCTAGTGGCCTAGGTGGTTTAACCCAAACCGAAATACGAAAACGTGCAATAGGTAAGCGTAATCCCTAGTGGTGCTAGGTGGCGTAAGTCCTAGTAGTTCAAACGATGATTCATATGGAAGAGCCTAGCTAGAACAAGGGTGACAGTCCAAACGATTTCAAGGATAATACGACATGAGGAAGCCCGTACGAGGTACGGCAAAGGACTGAACTTATATACATGGAAAGAAACGTATGATTTGAGTAACCTATATATGCGATATATTAGGTTGACATGGACCATTACACGACCTTGAGCAAGGGACATTCATGGTTAACACATGACGCGGGTAGGGATACTAGTACGAGAGGTGCAGAGCAAATATACATGTTAGAACTAGGAAGAATATACATAATAGATACCGTGGGATGTTAGACGGGGTAGATACCTTGGGATAATGTACTCGATAGAAATCTGATGATGTGATACCTTGACTTATCATAACACCGTAGTTTTCATGATACCTTAGTTTACCTTGCCGCAGTAGTTTAACCGGCTACTCTGGTTTATCTATCTTGTAGTTATCCTTGTGTTTATTTTCAGTTTATGCATGTCATGTTACCTTTACCTGTTTTTATACTGGAAGTAGATAGGACTTACTCAGTCTTTTTGACTGACCCGTTTTGTTTCGCCTCTTTTCTTCCGTTCCCCCCCCCCAGGTTTCAGGGAGGAAACAATGCTGTTTAGTTCGGACTTCTTCTGCTTGAAGGTCATCATGGATGGCTTGGACTTCTCTTGGCTATGGCTACTTTACTGTTTTACTTGGGGAATAATTTATGAAAAAGTCTTTATGCTTCTTTACTATTGCAAGACAGGTTTTGATGTACTCTGATGTAAAAGGCTTTAGACCTTATTTATTCATGTTATGAAAGTTTGATTTTACTTCCGCTATTTATATATTTGTTCTGTCTTGTGATATTTCTGTGCATGTTTACCAATAATGCCCCTCTAAAGCTAGTGCATTCCTTTGCGAGTGACCCTAGCGGAGGCAGGGGTGTTACAGCACTTGACTTGCCATTGAACATGTGATCTTGTTGAAAAACTACTGCAGTGTTATTCTTGCTTGTATATTTGTGACCATATCCATGTAGCCTTGTTTTGCATTTTCTCCATTCACCACTGTTGTATGTAATGCGTTGGTCATGTGAATTGTATGCTATAGCCTTGTTAATACCTTATGCTTGTTCCTTTTCAGTTTGCATTGCTTTGTATATTTAAACCTGTCGAGCCATGACTTTGACGCATCACTTTATTGTGAACGTAGAATTGTTCACTTGAATTGATACTGCACTTGCTTGTATTGATATTGCACTAAGTTGAGTTGGCCCACGAGGTTGCTCCTCAGTTGCACATTGGATTGGCGAGGCAATGCACATGTGTGTATATATGCACATGTGTATATGCAGTCGTCCAGAATATATTTTCCTATCCTTGCGTTGTAATATGTGTATGTACATTTACATGTGTTTGTATACATGTATCGTGCGCGAGCTACATTCATATATCAGATCAAGTCATGAAAAATGATTAGAAACACACCGAAATTCTGAAGCAAATAAAATTTTAAAAATAAAATTTATATTCGCGTGTATTCTGTTTTATTCCTATTGCAGTGTACTGTGTGTTTCTGTTTTATTTGACAGGTAAGCAGAAGATGACTGGACCGACAGTGAAGTGCTGTGAATGCTGAAGACTGAAGAAAGAAGTTGACAGTGAAAAATATACAAAAGCATCTGTATATGAGTGTAGCTGAATGTATAAATAAAATTGTATGACTGAGTGTGAGTGTTGTAGAAAGGAACTGTGTATGTAATGAGAGAAATGTACTAATGTTTGTATTAAACAAATTTAATCGAAATAAAATATTATTTTATTGTGTTCAAACTAACTTGCCTATTATATTCAGTTTATTTACAAGTACAATATTCTGGGAATGTATATGAAATGTGAGTTGAATAAATAGTGGAGTTATAAATAGTTGTACTATTTGAATGTTTGAAATATAATATTCAATTTGAATAAAATACTGTATGAATATATGAATATCTGTACAGTCGTATTCTATTTAAATATAAATATTATATTCCTATCTATAATGTATATATAGAATAGTACTGTAACAAACACATTTAAAATAATATTTATTTTTGGTTGTTATCATCAAACAAAAATCATATAATTGTGTATACGACTACGTTATATATAACAGTCACCCCCTTTTGATGATGACAAACAAATAAGTGATTTTGATCATAATAAATGTGTTTGACAGTGAATTTTGAACTCCCCATATTTATTAGCTCCCCCTACAACAGAAAACTCCCCCTATAACTGTGCATGAGTGAACAGAATTGAATAATAATGAATTTTCAAAATTAAAAATATTTATAAAATATTCACTCATAAATCAAAATCTCAACCCATTCTCCCCCTTTTGTTATCATCAAAAGGATACAGAAATTAAAATATGGATGAAAAATTACTAAAAATATAATATCAGCTGAAGAGGAACAACAGCCATCATAAACCTAAATCAGATAAACAAAAATCATAATAAATTAAGAACTAGTAGCCTATTTCACATTGTAGAGAATGACGGATTTACGATTAAATTTATATAAAATGGAGAAAGTTTCAAAAATATAAATATTTTCCAATTATTTCAAAAAGAATTTTATAAAATTGAGCGCAAAAACAGTGATGGATTTGGACTATAATTAATAATTCAATTTAAGTGACAACATCGCATAATCTCAAATCCCAATACCTATCAATCAACAAATCATAATACGTCATAAGATTTCAACACATTTCACAAATAGAAGATGGATTGATAGGCTTGTTTTCACATACCAAGGAGAAATTCATATTAATTTCTATTTGGCACATTATTTCCTTTTATTTATTTCTTTGTTTAAGAGCACACTGACCACGCATAACCAGAGCTTGGATTTTTAAATGAGGTCAGTCGCAGCTTAAATTATAAGTTATCTCATAACCTTGCATGACCAGAGCTTGGATTTTTAAATGAGGTTAGAGACACACTTATGTATTAATTATATATTTATTATTTTCAGCTTTAAAAGAGAAAAAAGTTCCTCGGTATTTAAAACCAATATGGATGATAGAAATGCGGTAAGTACAGAGATGGACTGTGAAATAAATTTCTAAATTAATTATATATGAAATATGCTCGACTGTACCGGGATCATTGAAAATTTTCAATTATCACTAATTCTGAAAAATAATATAGTCCTATTTCTATCACAAATATTTTCACTGTTTATCCAAAAAGATTTTAAAAAATGTTAACTCTCCACATTAATATAAAATCATAATGGATGACAGAATAGTGGAAGATAAAGAAGATGATTGTGAAATAATCGCCAATTCAAAGATATTATAATAACAGTTCAACCATAATGAGAATCTAAATAAAATCTCCTCTTAGTTGTGAAAATATATTGTAGTCACAATTCATCACAATTTCAAAATCTATTAATAATTTTGATAAATCATAAGTACAGTTCATTTTGGATATAGGTTTCAATTTCTGAATGAATAATCAATAAATAACTTTAAAATTGAAAATCAGTTATAAGAGGGATATGGAAAAACTATGCAAGCCAAGAAGAAAAAAGATATATACATGAATTCAACACTTCTGATACCAATTGGTGTCCCTATTAATGGAGACAAACAAGAATATTACAGACATCAGAATTTTAACCACATAGACCAAACAGACAAGAGAATCAGATTAGGCACATTTACCAAAGCAGCAGACAAAAAAAGGTTTTCTAAATCATTTTTCAAAAGATATTCCTTTTATCAGAGTAGCATACAAGGGATTCAGTTCAAAGCAGACATGTCAAGATGATGGTCATAAAATATATTCCATGATTCAAGATAAAAAATACCGTTTATTTGAAATCATTTAAGACATATGAAAAACTCAAGATTCAATGAATCGATCATACCGGATTATTAATTTCAGATTCAAGATATGTGTGAGATTCAATAAATCAATAATTTCAATTGATTTTAAACAAACAAATATTTAAATCAAATAACCATGAAATAATAGAGAGATTTAAGGCCATTTTTTCAAAGAATTTTCAAAAACTATCTCCAACAAGTATAACAGAAATTTTAGATCATATACATCAAGTTTGAGAGGTATTCATGATCCAAAGAATTTAAAAATAATTTATTTGAAATCACTTGAATCAATGTCAAGTTTGAGATATAATGAATTATTCACACAAGGTTGATAATTTCAAATTTAGGGGATGTGTGAAATTCAAAATATCAAGAATTTCAGATAATTTGAAATAAACAAATTTCAACCACACTGATCATGAATACAAAATGAATTTCAAGATGTATCACTGAGATTTAAGACAGATCAAAAAATATCCAAGCCAATCTGAAAACCAATGAAATTATCACGACTGAGAAATAATAGTGTGATGTAATGAGTATAAATTTTCAAGCCTTTCTAAAATGAATTAGAAAAACCTCAAAACAACAGAGATGTGTGAAATTTCAATTGTTTTTCAGATCTTCAAAAAAATTAGAATTCATATTAACAGTGTTCAAGATATAACAAGAATACGTGAACACTGTTAGGAATTCAGAGAACAGAAAATGAACTTCAAAACAATTGCAGAAATATTTACAAATTTGAATTCAAGATCTGGAAATTATTAAACATTAGCGTTTTATACAAATAAAGCAAATTTCCTAGAAAAATATGAATTATGCAATTGGAAGTTAATTAAGCCCAAATAGAAACAAAAATATGGCAGTGACAAATCAAAAACAAAAAGAGATAAAGAAAATAAATAGAAGGGGTAGAAGGAGGAATATGAAAATATAAAAAACAAGGAATATTTACAAAGACGAGTTTAGAGGTTACACCTGAATTATAGAAGATAATGTGATCTCCAACTCAAAAGACTTGACTAAGGAACTTGTGGATGATTCGATGACATAAAGCAATTTGAATTCAGTTACTCTTTTTGTAAAGAAGTTCCTCAGCCATCTTTGGTACCTAACTGTTTAGAGGATTAAGTGGTTTAACAAAAATAGAAAAACCACCCTCAGTTGTGTTCATATCTTTCAGTACCCAAACCTGTTTGTATAACAATCCATTCGAATCTATTTTCGTACCTTTTGGAACCCAAATTTGTTTGAATTTAACAAAGTTTGTTTAATTTCTTTTTGAGATCCAGGATTGGTTATATGGATTATTATAAAACTAATTCACATCATGTTGATTCATAAATCCTTTGCGATTATCAGAGTTTGAATTTTCATATCGATTCTTTTCCGAGCAGCTTGAAGGATTCTTAAAATCATTTGAGCTCGGATTTTCAAAAACATTATTTTTCCCAAAGCCGAGTCCACTTTTATTTCCAGATGAAAATTGATTTTTCAACAACATATTCAGTGATTTTTCACCATTAGAAAATTTAACCAAAGTTTCTTTAAGTTTTTGAATTTTAAATTTAAGATCTCCATTCTCTTTCATTAAATCTGAACAATGGTTTTTAATGATCTTATTATTTTCAAAATCAGTTTTCAAAATCAAATTTTCATCTTTAAGAAATTTATTGCTGGCTTGAGATTCCGAGATCTCAAATTCAAATCGTTTTTGTTTTTCAGACTCAAAATTCTTCGATTTTTCAATCGTATTTTCAAGTTCTTTCATAATCAACTCACTTTTCACCAAATTTTCATTTTCAGCAATTTCAAGTTTGGAATTTATAGCAGTCTTAAAAATTTCAAATTCCTTTTACAGAAAATTATTCGAACTTGATAACTCAATCTTGTTCTCTTTTATGATCAAAATTTCATTTTCAAACTTTTGAATATTTTTATTGAGATGAACAAGATTGGTTTCCAATTTCAAACAATTTTTGCAGTCTGAATTTGAAGAGTTTTTAAAATATTCAGGTTGTGATTCAGAATCATTAATTTTGCTTGTCAACCCAAGATTTTTAGATTTTAGATATTTGTTTTTAGATTGGAGTTTATCGACAGACTTAGTTAGATCAGCACACATATAAACTAATTCTTCCTATGAGAAATTTCTGTCTCATCGTCTGTTGAATCTCCAGCGACCGATCCATCTGAATTTTCATTTGTAAATACTGTTAAGCAGAAATCTGAATCTGAGTTGACTTTCTCGGATTCTAAGCAGCTTTTGTCAATTTGTCCATACTTCTTATTGAGAGTATTCCAAATTTCCTGCACAGTTAAACAATGGGAGATAAGTTTAAATTGATCAATACTAAGGCAAGAAAAAATAAAGTTGATAGCACGAGTATTGATAGCTTTATACTTTTTGTTTGACAGGTCTCCTCCATTAATAATAATATTCCAATATTTAATATGAACAGATTTTAAATAAATTTTTGTTTTTTATTTACAATTTAAAAAATCTGTTCCATTGAAAATAGGTGGAATATTACTGGACCGACTCTCGGTGGACTGATAACTAGAGTTACCCATGACTCTAGAGTTAATGAAAATACCTGCTCGGATACCACTTGTTGGATCTAGATTAACCCTAGAGGGGGGTAAATATGGTTTATTAAATTTTAGAGAGATATTACAACTCCATAACCAGTAAACCCTAGATTTTACAGACTCTAGCAACTGTCAGTTAACCCCTAACTGAATCCCCCTAGATTTTACAGACTCTAGAACTATTCAGAATTTTTTTACAAAAACAAATTAAAATAACACAAAATGGAAACAAACTAAAACCCTTGACTTAAAAGAAAATAAATTTCCCTTTAAAACACTTCAATTAGGCCAAGTTGAGATGGGCCGATCCACATCAAATTGGTTCCACCATTGTGTTATTGCCCTTGCCTCTTTGCCCTGGGAAATATAATGGCTGCAGCGATCTCTAGGGTTTCTGAATCTTCCCTAAATCATTCTGCTTGATTGATCAAATTTCTTTCTTTGAAGCCCGAGACTTTTGTGGCTTTTTGTTGCTTTGATTTAGGATGACTTTCAATCGAAAACAACGTGAGTAGTATGACTTGTTTATTCGATTTTTCTCTAGAAATTTTTGCTAGTGTGTTCCATGTATATTGCCTATGATGATAGGGTGTTTAAAATAGGATTATAGAATCCTTTAATTTCTCTGATTTCACTGAATGGCTCGGCTGATTATTTTCTTTCCTGAATTGAATTGGCTCGATAAACTTGGTCATGTTTCTTCTCTTCTGTGTATATGGTTTTCGAAGATTTCCTCTTTTTATTTTCTTACCTTGATGACTCGACAATGTGGAAAAGATTTGTAGAAACGTTATAACCATTTTTGGCAAACTTTTCAGGAAACAATTAAAAACATGCCAACATTGAATTTTCCTTATTTGATGCTGAGAATTCTCTGATTGATTTCTGACAAAAAAGTATCTCTTTGAATTTATTGTGAACCTTGGCAAATTTGAGAAATAGAATCTGATATCCATAATTAGCACTTGCTAAAAAGTGATTTCCAAAAGTGTCCCACTGTTTTCCTAAAGCAGAATTGAATATGAACCACAAAACAAAAACTTTCTTGCCAAAATATATTCACATTGATTTAACACTTGCCAAAAACTGTCAAATCTTCTAAACATTTGCACTGTAATTTCTGGTTGACCATTTCTAAATTGATCTTGCCCTTATTATTCGAATGGAATTTTCCTTAAAAAAATGATATGAATATGTAGCTCAAATGAGGTATATTATCAGTATACCGTTGTAACGACCCGCATTCTACGCATCGGAGGATCGTAGAATATTTATTTCTTTTTCTTGGTAAGTTGTATGGTCATGTACTTTAAGGGAACTACCAGTGGGGACATTTCCCATATTCATAATTTTTTTCGATTTTTATATGATCGTTTTGCCCCTAGTTGATCTTGTTTCATCCATAACTTTCGATTGGTAAGGAGTTTTGAACTGAAACCTCTTCCGTTAGATCCGGATGATGGTTTACCTTTCCGTAGAGTGGTCATAATAGCCAAATGGACTTACCGTTTGGGAGATATGGCTGAATTAATATTTAGAGGGTTAAAAACAGCTAATTGGGCTTAACCGAGTGATTAGCAGCCAGGCCCATTAGGGGATTTTGGGATTAGAGGTATTTAAGGGCTGCTAGGATTTGGATTTTGGTTTTTGAGTCATTTTCCAGTCACCACAAACCCTCTCTTCAACCTAACAATGGCCTCCAACATCTAAAAACACCCCTAATCACTTCTTAATCAAGGGTTAAGCTTAGCAACATCAAATCAAGGCAAACCAACACCAAATCAAGGTTAGAGCTGCTGTGTAGTCTTGGGGACAGCACCAAACAGAGAATAATTTCAGATTTGGTAATTTATTTGTGACCAAGGTGAGTGATTTGCATTGTTTTTACACTAATTACAATTGATTAGAGTGATTAGTGGTAATTAGCGAATTTAAACATGATAAAATTCTGGAAAAATATTTATAAATTCTTAAATGATGTTTTATACCTCTGTTGGGAACTTGGGTTAATTTGGTTAAGTTTTTCTAATCCTATCATTAGTTTTGCTAGAACGTGCTTAAGGGAAAATATGGGGTTTTGGCTATATTTGATCCGTTTTACCATGTTAGATTGTTGTTTTGATGTTTGTGGTCGACTACTCATGTTGCTATTACTGTATGGTACGCTCTGTGATTGTTTAGACTAGCTAGAATGGCCGGAAATACTGTCGAGTGGCGTATAAACAGTCGTTGGAAGGTGTAGGAAAAAGTGCAGGCTGTGACCCAAACCAGATCGGATCGGATGGGTAGACCCGAACCGAACCGATTGTGAAGCCCATCCCCACGATCCGCCTGGAAGCTCGTGAACTGTTGGCCAAGGAGGATCACGAACCAGAGAACCCGAACCGAACAGCTTATGTAACTCCAACCCGATCCGCTAGAGGCCCTCCGACCCGATCCGCTTATGTAACTCCGACCCCACCCGAAGATAAGAGGAGAACTCGAGCTGCTTGAACTACGAATGGAGACCACGAACCGAACCGGAGATGCAGGCCACAAGCCGAACCGATCTGATGCTTAGAGAGGAGTATCCGAACCGAGCTACTTCAAGGAGTCCGATCCGAAGCAAAGTGAAGAAAGAGGACCGAACCGATCCGGTGAAGACCAAAACCCGAGATGCAAAGGTAGTCCAAATGGATGTTAGAGCTCAGGATCCAGTTGGGAACCAATGAGTTCACTTCATGATTGGACTTTGCTGTGGGACGTGTGTAATGGGGTTACCGACGATTATAGCTTTGACTCACCATGGAAAGACGGATATTGGCTGCGGATCAGTGTAGTGAAGTCATCATGACTTCATGGGTCAGAGTGATCGTAGCAAGGTTATGAGCCAGTGCAGTGGAGCCATTACGACTCCATGGGGAAGAGTGGACATAGCAAAGTATTATTGGCTATGGATCAGTGCAGTGGTGTCATTACGACTCCATGGGGCAGAGTAATCATAGTAAGGCATTATGTGATCAAAGTTGTAGATGTCGTATGCTTTACGCACTGAGTGAGAGATGTGAGGATGATTGATATGCTTGATTGTTTGACATCACTATGACATGCACACCCCTGCCCCCGTATCTTTATACCTTATGTTTAGTGGCAGCTTAGAGTATTGAGCGGTACATTGTGCTAACTCTTTGGTTGCAGGTCAAGGTTCAGGTATGGTTAATTATACCTGTTATTGTTCTGTTTTGCTGCTTATCGCTCATACCAGACTTTTGTCTGACCCAGAGTTTTATGTCTCTTCTTATTACTCTGGGTGCTCCTAAACGATCATACTAGAGACAGGTTAGCTGGTTGTGCACGAGTAGCTGATTCGGAGACGAGCAGGAGGCTTCCACGTATGATATATATAGATATTCTCTTGTGTTGTTGATGGTCGCTGCTTTAGGCATTAATAGCCTACCCTTTTCCTTTCTTTTGGTCTAGAGACAGTATTTTGAAAGTTGTAATAAGCTATATTTTGGATTTCCTCTGCTATGGTGTTTAGTTTTAGTTTTCAGCTTATGCACTATCTCACATGTTTTATGTCAAGTATGTTGTTATTGTATTTTGTTCCATGCGCTGTGAGACATTCTACAGGTTCTTAGTTATTTCATTCTCTTCTTTCCTTTCTTTGGCGATCGTTCCGTGCTAGTCGGGCATGTGTACAGCGCACTTTCGGAGGAAAGGCCGGCTGGTGCGGGGCGGGCCGTCACATTTGGTATCAGAGCTCTAGGTTGCATAGTTAGCCTGGGGAAGTCATCAGGGAGAGATAGTATACGTATATGAAAGCGCGTATTTGTGATTATTTTGGTTTTCAAAAGCTATATATATGTACCATTAGTTTAGTTAAGGATGAAGTCGCACTGCACTGGCACTACTATGGAGATGGTTAATCATTTTCTGTGTACAGATTGAACGATGAGCCGATATACGAGGGGTATTGGTAGAGGAGCCAATAATGGGAATGCTGCTGAGATGAGGACGATGTTTACTGACCTCATGAGAGAGATGCTTGGGGATGTTCAGAAGGCAGCTCCTAATGTTGTTCATGTTGGGGTGCATCGGTGCAGGCGCCTAGGGCCGATTTTGCCAAGCTTAACAAGGATTATACTAGTCTTGGTGGGAAGCCGTTGAGTCGGTTACGGATGTTCAGGATTGGTTAGATAGCTGCGAGCGTATCCTTGAAGATTTGGGGATCGAGGATGCAATGAAGAGGAAGTTAGCATCCCGTCAGCTGCAAGGACGGGCAATGAATTGGT
Source organism: Allium sativum (assembly GCA_030737875.1). Classification (NCBI taxonomy): domain Eukaryota; kingdom Viridiplantae; phylum Streptophyta; class Magnoliopsida; order Asparagales; family Amaryllidaceae; genus Allium; species Allium sativum. Next base: position 12,078,812 of record CM060912.1, read on the forward strand.
GGAATGCTATTACGGAAGCTACTCCAGAAGATCAAGTTACTTGGGATCAGTTCAAGAAACGCTTTAGTGATAAGTTTATCCCAGCTGCTTAGAAGTCAGAACTATTTAGAAAGTTCTTGGAGCTTAAGCAAAATGGCAGAGCTGTCTCGGAGTATATTGCTGAGTTCGATACTTTATCGAAGTATGGATTATCCCTAATAGATACTGCTAAGAAGAAGAACGAGATGTTCATAACTGGTTTGGATGGATACTTGAGGGAAAGGCTTATAAACCACATCGATGAGACGTTTGAATCGATTATGGGGAAAGCTTTGAGATCGGAGAGTCTTTACCTTAAGTCAAAGACCGAAGTTGCTGTTGTCTTTACATGAGAGCCAAAACCGCAAGAAGGCGGTGGAGGAAAGAATAGTTCTCAGAATTAGAGAAAACAGAACCAAGCTAAGGATGGCCAGAAAAAGAGTAAGAAAGATGTTGAGTGCTTCAGCTGTGGTAAGAAGGCCTATTTTGCCAAAGAGTGTCGGGCCAAGCCAGCGGATAGGAAGTGCTTTGACTGCGGCAAAGTAGGACATCACAAAGACAAGTGTCCGCAGCCCCCTAAAGAGAAGCAGATCGTGGAAGCATATGCTATCAGTGTTGTTCCTTCTTCCTCGAATGCCCCAACTGCGGCGGAGAAAGGAAATAATGTTGTTATCCAAGGTATGCTTTCCGTTTATGATGTTCCAGTAAGATTTTTGTTTGATACCGGAGCTTCCAGTTCCTTCATATCTAGTGACCTGGTAGATAGGTTAGGATTGGAACCCGAGATGGTTGATAGACCTTTAGTTGTGACGAACCTGATAGGTGGTTCGACTAGCCTTAGCATGATTTGTCGTAATGTGGTCTTATCGAATCATGGATTCATGTTTGTTTGTGATTGCTTTGTTTTGGGCTTTACTGGGTTTGGCATTATATTGGGAGTCGATTGGCTCCAAAGTTACGGGGTGGTAGTAGACTGTGAGGGCTTTTTGGTGACAGTTAGAGCGGACGATGTGCAAAGGGTAGTGTTTGGTGGCCTACCAAGTGATGAGGTAATAACTAGTTTTCTATATTCCCTCGACATCCCGCATGATGAGTTGTCAGATGTGCCTGTGGTTGGCCAGTATCCGGACGTCTTCGAGGAAGTGATCGGACTTCCACCAAACCGAGAGATTAATTTTCATATTGATTTAGTGAAAGATGCTAGACCTATAGTGATGCAACTTCGTCGTATGGCACCAAGGGAGCAGTGAGGGCTCAGGGTGCAAGTCAACGATCTCTTGAAGGAGGGATTTATCAGAAGGAGTGTTTCTGAGTGGGGAGAACCATTTGTGTTCGCTACCAAGGCCGATGGTTCCCTTCGATTGTGTGTAGACTACCGCGAGTTGAATAAAGTGACGAGGAAGAACAAGTATCCTCTACCGCGGATAGATAACTTGTTTGATCAACTGAATGGCATGAGACTGTTTTCCCAGTTGGATCTCACGACAGGTTTTCATCAGCTTAGAGTGGAAGCTGAAAGTATAGCTAAAACGGCATTTCGGACGCCGTTTGGATTTTATGAGTAGTTGGCTATGCCATTTGGGCTGACCAATGCCCCAGCATATTTTGTGGATCTTATGAATAGGGTATTCAGAGATCAATTGAATAAGTTTGTTCTTGTGTTCGTGGACGATATCTTGGTTTACTCAAGGACAGAGGAAGAACACAAGGAACATTTGAGGATAGTGATCGAAGTGTTAAGAAAACACCAACTGAAAGCGAAGTTTTCAAAGTGCCACTTCTGGAGGAGGGAAGTGAGGTTCTTGGGCCATGTTGTTTCAGAGAATGGTATCGCCGTGGATCCTGCGAAAGTGGCTACGGTACAAGATTGGTCTGCGCCCAAGAATGCAATGGACGTAAGAAGTTTCTTGGGGTTAGCTGGATATTATCGTAAGTTTATCCAAGACTTCTCCAAGATAGCGGCACCGTTGACTCGGTTGACCAAGAAGAATCAAGCTTTCGTCTAGGACGAAAAGTGCGAGAATGCATTTAAGAGTCTAAAGGAAAAGTTGACGTGTGCACCAGTGTTTGTCATTCCTAAGGGGAATGAAGAGATGACAGTATATACAGATGCATGTGGTACCGGACTAGGTGCTGTATTGATGCAAGGAGGTAGGGTTGTAGCTTATGCTAGTCGGCAACTGAAACTGCATGAGAAAAGATATCCTAGCCACGACTTGGAATTGGCAGCGATGGTGTTCGCATTGAAGATGTGGAGACATTATCTCTTGGGAGAAAGATTCGAGTTGTTTACTGATCATAAATTGTTAAAGTATCTTTTCTCTCAGAAGGATTTAAATCTTCGTCAGCAAAGATGGTTAGATTTCTTGGCTTCATATGATTTTGATATCGCATATACACCTGGGAAAGGCAATGCGGTGGCTGATGCCTTGAGTAGAAGACATGCCAGTTTAGGGGCTATGTTTCTTGAATGGAAGCAACTGGAGTATATTGCAGGGTATGATTTCAGACCAGTGTGTGAATTGGATCTAGTAATGTTAGCAAGTTTGACGATCAGACCCACTTTGATTGAGCGGATTGGTTCTAGTCAGAGGGATGATCCCAACTTATTGAGAATCATCTCCAAGTTAGAGATGGGCATCGAAAAGGAGATGAACAAGTATGGGCTTGATCGAGATAGATGGCTTAGAAAGAATAGTTATACCCAACGTAAATGGATTGAGAGATGAAGTGCTTAGAGAATGTCATCACTCAAAACTGACCATACACCTCGGTGGTAACAAGATGTATCGAGACATGAAGCAGACCTACTACTGGGAAGGGATGAAGAGAAACGTTGGAGTTCATATCCAGGTGCATGAATTGTCAGTTAGTTAAAGCTGAGTAAAAGAAGCCGAGTGGTTTGTTGCAACCATTAGGAATTCCCGAATGGAAATGGGAACAAGTCTCAATGGATTTCATTGATGGGTTACCAAGGACTAAATCTGGTCATGATAGTATTTGGGTGATTGTGGATCGATTCACCAAGAGCGCAAGATTTATACCAGTTAAGTCAAATAGAACATCAACTAAGTTAGCTGAACTATATATGAAGTGGGTAGTGAGATTTCATGGAGTACCCAAAGGCGTTGTGAGTGACCGAGATCCATTATTTACTAGTGGGTTTTGGAAAAGCTTGCAGGAGGTATTAGGATCAGAATTACATCTCAGTACCGCGTACCACCCTCAAACCGACAGACAGACAAAGAGGGTGAATCGAGTGTTAGAAGATCTTTCGCGAGCTTGTGTATTGGAATTTGGTGGGTCATGGGATGACCATTTGCATCTAGTAGAGTTCGCCTATAATAATAGTTATCAGTCTAGCATTGTATGGCTCCATTTGAAGCTTTGTATGGAAGACCATGTAACTCACCATCATGTTGGTTGGAAACCGGTGAGAAATTTGTGCTTGGACCAGATGTAATAAGAGAAACTTCAGACAAAATTAAGATCATTCAACAGCGAATGAAGGCTGCCCAAGATAGGCAGAAGAGTTATGCTGATAAGAGACGAAGAGAATTGAAATTCCCCATTGGTGACATGGTGTTTGTTAAGATTTCTCCATTAAAGAGCGTGATTCGTTTTGGTAGGAGAGGCAAGTTGGCACCAAGATTTGTTGGTCCATTCCCAGTTCTCGAACAAGTTGGGAATTTGGCATATAAATTTGAGTTACCGGACAAGATGGCGGGAGTTCACAACGTATTTCATGTTTCCCAGTTAAGAAAGTTTGTGCATGACCCAAGTGTGGCTATTTCACCAGATCAGTTTGATGATGTCGAGGTTGAACCCGAGGCGGTTGGGATCCCCAAGCCTATGCGTATTGTTGGGAACGATACAAAGCAGCTTCGAAGGAAAGTGGCGAAGCTTGTCAAAGTTCAGTGGGGTGATGTTGAGAAAAACTGTACTTGGGAAACAGAGGTGGACAAAAGGAGGAAGTATCCAGAACTCTTTGCCTGGTAAAGTTTTATATCGATATAGTACTCCCTTGTTAGCAAACCGCATGCTAGGATAGACTTGTTGTATTGTTTTGTATGCTTTATTGTTTATGAATGGTTGGTAGGCATGCAGAATCCTTTGTATGTTTTGGGTTAAGGCATTTCGGGGGCGAAATTTCTTATGGGGGGCGGAGGGGGGGGGGGGAAGAGAATGTAACGACCCGCATTCTACGCATCGGAGGATCGTAGAATATTTATTTCTTTTTCTTGGTAATTCGAACGGTCATGTACTTTTGGGGAACAACTAGTGGGGTCATTTCCCATGTTCATGATTTTTGTCGATTTTTATATGACCATTTTGCCCCTAATTGATCTTGTTTCGTCCATAACTTTTGATTGGTAAGGAGTTTTGACCTAAAACCACTTCCATTAGATCCGGATGATGGTTTACCTTTCGTAGAGTGGTCATAATAGCCAAAACGGACTTATCGTTTGGGAGATATGGCTGAATTAAGGTTTAGAGGGTTAAAAACAGCTAATTGGGCTTAACCAGGTGATTTGCAGCCAAGCCCATTGGGGGATTTCAGAATTAGAGGTATTTAAGGGCTGCTAGGGTTAGGATTTCGGTTTTTGACTCATTTTCCAGCCGCCACAAACCCTCTCTTCAACCTAACAATGGTCTCCGACATCTAAAAACACCCCTAATCACTTCTTAATCAAGGGTAAAGCTTAGCAACATCAAATCAAGGCAAACCAACACCAAATCAAGGTTAGAGCTGCTGTGTAGTCTTGGGGACAGCGCCAAATGGATGATAATTTTAGATTTGGTATTTTATTTGTGGCCAAGGTGAGTGATTAGCATTGTTTTTAACTAATTACAGCTAATTAGAGTGATTAGCGGTAATTAGCGAATTTAAACATGATGAAATTCTAGAAAAATATTTATAAATTCTTAAATGATGTTTTAGATCTCTGTTGGGAACTTGATTTAATTTGGTTAAGTTTTGCTAATCCTATCATTAGTTTTGCTAGAACATGCTTAAGGGAAAATATAGGGTTTTGGCTATGTTTGATCCGTTTTACCATGTTAGATTGTTGTTTTGATGTTTGTGGTCGATTACACATGTTGCTATGAATGTATGGTACGTTTTGTGATTGTTTAGAATAGTTAGAATCGCCGAAAACGCCGTCGAGTGGCGTATAAACAGTCGTTGGAAGTTGCAGGAAAAAGTGTAGGCTGTGACCCGAAGCGGATCGGATCGGATGGGGAGGCCCGAACCGAACCGATTGCGAAGCCCTTCCCCACGATCCGCCTGGAAGCTCGTGAACTGATGGCCCAGGAGGATCACGAACCAAAGCACCCGAACCGAACCGCTTATGTAACTCCGACCCGATCCGCCAGAGGCTCTCCGTCCCGACCCGCAAGAGGCTCTCCGGCCTGATCCGCTTATATAACTCCGACCCGACCAGAAGATAAGAGGAGAACTCGAGCTGCTTGAACTACGAACAGAGATCACGAATCGAACCGGAGATGGAGGCCACAAGCCGAACCGATCCGATGCTTAGAGAGGAGTATCCGAACCGAGCTACTTCAGGGAGTCCGATCCGAAGCAAAGTGAAGAAAAAGGACCGAACCGATCAGGTGAAGACCAAAAACCGAGATGTAAAGGTAGTCCAAATGAAAGTTAGAGCTCAGGATCCAGTTGGGAACCAATGAGTTCACTTCATGATTGGACTTTGCTGCGGGACATGTGCAAAGGGGTTAGCGAAGTCTATAGCTTTGACAAACCATGGAAAGACGGATATTGGCTGCGGATCAGTGCAGTGAAGTCATCATGGCTTCATGGGGCAGAGTGACCGTAGCAAGGCTATGAGCCAGTGCATTGGAGCCATTACGACTCCATGGGGCAGAGTGGACATAGCAAAGTATTAGTGGCTATGGATCAATGCATTAGTGTCATTATGACTCCATGGGGCAGAGTGATCATAGTAAGGCATTGGGTGATGAAAGTTGTAGATGTTGTATGCTTTATGCACTGAGTGAGAGATGTGAGGATGATTGCTATGCTTGATTGTTTGACATCACTATGACATGCACACCTCCACCCCCGTATCTTTATACCTTATGTTTAGTGGCACCTTAGAGTATTGAGCGGTATGTTGTGCTAACTCTTTGGTTGCACGTCCAGGTTTAGGTATGGTTTAGTATACCTGTTATTGTTCTATTTTGTTGCTTATCGCTCATACCAGACTTTTGTCTGACCCATAGTTTTATGTCTCTTCTTATTACTCTGGGTGCTCCTAAACGAGCAGACTAGAGACAGGTTAGCTGGTTTTGCACGAGTAGCTGATTCGGAGATGAGCAGGAGGCTTCCACGTATGATATATATAGATATTCTTCCTGTGTTGTTGATGGTCGTTGCTTTGAGCATTAGTAGTGTACCCTTTTCCTTTCTTTTGCTCTAGAGACAATATTTTGAAAGTTGTAATAAGCTATATTTTGGATTTCCACTGCTATGGTGTTTAGTTTTAGTTTACAGCTTATGCACTATCTCACCTGTTTTATGTCAAGTATTTTGTTATTATATTTTGTCCCATGCGCTGTGAGACATTCTACAGGTTCTTAGTTAGTTCATTCTCTTCTTTCCTTTCTTTGGCGATCGTTCCGTGCTAGTCGGGCATGTGTACAACGCGCTTTCGGAGGAAAGGCCGGCTGGTGCGGGGCGGGCCGTCACAACTGTCCACTGTATAAGTTAAAAAAGTAAATAATTACTTCCTCCTTGATCTATTCTTTGCACTTGAATCATTTGATATGCTTGTGTTTTTCTGATACTTGAACCGATAAGAACATATTTTTCTTGAACTCGCCCTTGTCTTGAATTTGCGCTGCACTTTGATAGGAGCGGATACTACCCTGATTTGCGTCTGAACAACATTTGATCATTTTTTGAACCTATAAGAACAGATGCTTCATTTGATCACACCACTCCCTTTTTTGATTGATGCATTGGTGTATTTGTGAACTGCTTTTTGACCATTGAACAGATTTGCACAGATATTGTACTTGAACTTGCCATGTTAGTTTGCCATGCCATGTTTACACTATTCTTAGTTTGTACATTTGCTTGGATTTCCTTATTACATTGATATGTTTGAACTGCTTTCAACCCTGTGCACTTGTGAATGTGTCATATTATTACCCTGCTGCTTCAAGTTCTTGTGCACTGCATACTTTACACTTGAATAGTTCTTTGAGCTTTTATACTTGAGCTTTGTTCCAACCATTTTGCTGCATTGCTATACTTGTGGCCCCCTTGACTATTTGAAATCTGTCCATAAATAAGAACTGATATTGCACTCGACTTGCCATTGAACATGTGATCATGTTAAAAAAACTTCTATAGTGTTATTCTTGATTGTATATTTGTGACCATACTTCATGCAGCCTTGTTTTGCGTTTGCTCCATTCACCACTGTTGTATGTATTGCATTGGTCATGTGAATTGTATGCTGTAGCCTTGTTAATACCTTGTGCGTGTACCTTTTCAGTTTGGATTGCTTTGTATATTTGAACCTGTCGAGCCATGACTTTAATGAATCACTTTGTTGTGCACTTAGAATTGTTCACTTGAATTGATACTGCACTTGCTTGTGTTGATATTGCACTAAGTTGAGTTGGTCCACGAGGCTGCTTCTCAATTGCACACTGGATTGGCGAGGCAATGCACACATGTGTGTATATGCAGCCGTCCAGAATATATTTTCCTGTACCTGCACTGTAATATGTGTATATACATACACATGTGTGTGTATACATGTATCGTGCGCGAGCTACATTCATATATCAGATCAAGTCATGAAAAATGATTAGAAAGACACCGAAATTCTGAGGCAAATAAAATTTTAAAAATAAAATTTATATTCGTGTGTATTCTATTTTATTCCTTTTGCAGTGTACTGTGTGTGTTTCTGTTTTATTTGACAGGTAAGCAGAAGATGACTGGACTGACAGTGAAGTGCTGTGAAGGCTGAAGACTGAATACAGAAGTTGACAGTGAAAAATATACAAAATCATCTGTACATGAGTGTAACTGAATGTATATATAAAATTGTATGACGAGTGTGAGTGTTGTAAAGAGGAACTGTGTATGTAATGAGAGAAATGTACTGATGTTTGTATTAAACAAATTTAATTGAAATAAAATATTATTTTATCGTGTTCAAACAAACTTGTCTATTATACTTAGTTTATTTACAAGTACACTATTCTGGGAATGTATATGAAATGTGAGTTGAATAAATAGTGGAGTTATCAATAGTTGTACTATTTGAAATATAATATTCAATTTAAATAAAATGCTGTATGAATATATGAATGTCTGTACAGTCGTATTCTATTTAAATATAAATATTATATTCCTGTCTGTAATGTATATATAGAACAGTACAGTAACAAACACATTTAAAATAATATTTATTTGGTTGTTATCATCGAACAAAAATCATATAATTGTGTATACAACTATGTTATATACAACAATAACCCTATTACTCTTCCCGGGCACACGACCATTGTTAAAGATATTTTTCGTCAACACCGGAGACAGGTCTATGGTAGTGGACCTAAGGGAAAAAATAGGATTATTTAGCTCCCACGAGCTTGAGTTAGTTCGCCGATTCCTAGATATCAAGGTCTTAAGTCCGAAGATTAGTTACTTTCCCTCGAAAGGGTGAGTATCACAATTCTACAACTCGAAGACCAATAGTTACCTTGGGATAGGGATTTCCTAAGCACCATACAAGTGAGCAAGCTAAACAGCTTGTTGAAGGATCACCTAGGCTTGCCACAGGGTAGGAAGTTTATGAAAGGGTAATCGGTGATTTAAGACTTAAGGGAGAGGTTGGTGCGGAAAGGCTTATATCATTAGGAAAGCGTCAGGTCGCTAAGAACCTAATAATTTGTGTAAGGGTATTCTGATAATCCAATAGCATAGCAGAATACGTGTAGAAATATATTGAAGAACAGTACAATATGCGGGAAAAGTAAGAACACACAATTTATAGTGGTTCGGTTCATCTTGAACCTACGTCCACTTTAAGGGCTCTGATGATTTTACTCGTAGAGGAGGTTACATAAGAAATCCCCCAATTGATTTATAAATTAGGGTTTACTCTCTAGAATACGAGAGAAACAATGAGGAATGATAATTCCGTCCTCCCAAAATGAGACCCCCGGGGTCTTGTTTATGGGCATATTGGGCACCCTTCTGTTGTGGACTCAGTAGAAGCCCTTTTTGGATGTGGAAACAAGGTTTCGGCCGCCCTTGCGAACTTCGGTTCTAGTAGAAAGATTTCAGCCGCCTTTCTTCCTATCAAATGTCTTCATGGATGCTTCTTTGCCTTTAGAATATCAATCTAGGACTCTCGGGAGTGGTTCCGGTGCCATACCCTCCGGTAGGTTGGTCTAGAATTTGAGAGCTTGGCCTTGAGGGCTTTTGGTTTCGGGACCTCAGGTCTCGTTCCGCCTTTATACCTCTCGGCTTAAGCAATGGGTTATGGAATCTTTGGTAGCGGTAAAGGGTGCTGGTTTTGGCTTTTGGCATTTATATTCGTCTTTTTTTATAAAGGTAGGTTTTCGGAATACCCTCAAGTGAGCTGAAGATGCTTCTTGATGTTGGTGTTGGTACCAAGTAGGTGCCGGTAGGCTCTTTCCTTCTCCTGCTTATGTTTCAGACTACATGCTTTTGGTAATCATCTTGTCGTTAGCTTCCGGTATCAGGTGTAATGCTTTTGGAATTAATACGCTGTGCCCCTTTTAGTGCCAGCACCATCTTGCGATATCTTATATTTTCATATCAATCTTGAGCTTTCCTCTGTCATGACCTTTTCGACTCTTCAATATTACTTTCTACTTTCGAATGTTGGTATCTTCTTTCAGCTGTTGGTATCTTCTTTCGGCTTTTCCCTTTTGCCTTGTGGCTTTGTTGTTGGCTCTCGGACTTTGCTTCTGTTAACTCCTTAGATTTGCTTTTTTCTCCGCAAGCCTGGTTTCGCTGTCCGAAATCCCTTCACCCTCGCTGCTTTAAAGCTTCTGCTTCTTCATATCTGATTGGTACGAAATTTGGTGTTAACAGTTACCCCTAGTATGAAGAAGCTTTTGTTCTTTAGGACAAACTCTTGCAATTCCTGTACAGCTTTCCTGTTACTTAAGAATTGTCATAAAATTCTTTAGTATTAGTTCCATATTTCCTGCAATATTAATGTGAGGGGAACATGAACTTTGCTAGTGGAAAGAGTTTTGAATATAAATTACGTGTTATGAACCCTAGTATGCGAAAGACATTATGTATTCATGTGGAATTTTATGATTTATAGTTTTGCATTCTCCAAGTAGTGTTGAATCAAGAACTCAGTACAGTTATCTAAACATTCTGCTATCAAGAATTCACCATTAGAAATGTGAAATGGAAAATCCAAAATTTTGTATTGGGATATTTGCAAACGGTAATTAGAAGCTTACTACTAACAAGCATGATATATTAATGAAAATGATATTACTCGCACAATGTTTGACTTATGATGTGTTTAACATAATTTTAACCATAATTTATTATAGCAAATATTAGGGGGAAATGCGCGAAGAGTTTAGAAAAACTTCCTACACAAAGTGCTATGAGGCCGTAATCCTTGTTGGAAGGCTTCAGATGGGAGGTCCACAGTACCTGTTTGTGTCCTACACTGAGAACTTTTATCTAAGAACAATACCAAGGAAATTAGAAACCCCGATACTAATATTTAGATAAATGGAAATCAGAGATTCTTAGAGAAACCCCGAGACTCACACTTAGGTAAGCAAAAATTAGAAATCATAGAGAAACCCCAAGACTCACACTTTGGTATGAAAAAACCAGAAATCATACAGAAAGCCCCCAAGACTCATACTTGGGTAAGCAAAAATTAGAAATCATATGGAAACCCCAAGACTCACACTTGAGTAAGCAAAATTTAGAAATCATAGAGAAACCCCAAGACTCACACTTGGGTAAGCAAAAATTAGAAATCATAGAGAAACCCCAAGACGCGCACTAGGGTAAGAAAAAAGCAGAAATCGTACAGAAAGCCCTAAGACTCATACTTGGGTAAGCAAAAATCAGAAATCATACAAAATGCCCTAAGACTCATATTTTGGTAAGCAAAAATCAAAAATCATAGATAAATCCCAAGACTCACACTTTGGTAAGAAAAAATTAGAAATCATACCCCCAAGACTCACACATGGGTAAGCAAAAACAAGAAATCATACAAAAATCCCAAAGACACATACATGGGTAAATTGAAAGTAGTAACCATGCAAATTCCCGAGGTTAGCACTCAGGTAGGAATACATCACATTTATAAATCTAACTTCGAATAGAACATATGTCAAAAAGGCATAAAGGTTAAGCATGTCATGCTATGGAACCTTTTACAAGAATCACCAAATACTATTAAAAAATTATCAGATAGAAGCATCGTCATTCACCAGATGTTATTTGTGTGCATAATGCTAAATGATTTTAATATCAACGAGAGTAGCTAATTAATATTGAACCACCCATAGATTCTTCAGAATTTGGCTCAGAGAAATCAAACAAGCGAAAGAGTCGTAAGTATCCTGAGGAATACCCTCTCGGACACATAGCTAGAGGACTACTTTCGAAAATGAACTAATCCTATCCTAAACCAAATAGTTAGTAAGCAATACTTCCGTTCAGTTTCAAAACATTTGATTCTTCAGCAGTAGTTTCGCTCAATTGTTTCATCATCTATCCATTCAACAAGTAGTTTCGTTTAATCATCCCATCCTTCGATTGTTAGATCGTTCAGCAGGTAGTTCCGCTTGGCTATTTGAATCTACAATCGTTCAGCGAGAAGTTCCGTTAGATCAAACAATTATCAATCGTTCAGCGAGAAGTTCCATTTGATTATTTGGTTCTTAGGTATCTAATGCCTAACCTTAATCTTAACCCTAACCCCCTATATACGCAAATGAATTCTCTTTAAGAGAGCGACACAGGTCCCTTTATGGGTAGACGCTTAACTAGCCCCCACATAAGGGGAAACTCCGATAACCGGAGATGCAGGTATATTTAGGCCCCCTATACGGCACTCAATTGCTAGAGATGCTAGTATTTATAGCCTTACATGATAGGCACTCCATCGTAGGAGATGTTGCTTCTCTTCTTGGGATCTTCAAGTATTTATAGCCCTACTTGATAGGCACTCCATCGTAGGAGATGTTGCTTCTCTTCTTGGGATCTTCTAGAAACTCTAGCTCTGGAGGCTTTTTGTTTGTCGTGGCATCTCTCTCTGGAAGCTTTATTTGACGCTCCTCCTCGTGGAGGTTGTGTTTGTTGGCGCTTCTCTCTGTGGAAGCTTTGTTTGATGCTCCTATTCTAGAGGCTTTTTGTTCGTTGTGGCTTCTCTCTCTGGAAGCTTTGTTTAATTATCCTCTTCTGGGAATTTGTGTTTGTTGGCTCTTCTCTCTCTAGAAGCTTTGTTTCATGCTCCTCTTCCAGATGCTTTTTGTTTGTTGTGCCTTTTCTTCTAAAGGCTTTCTTGATATCCTTTATCAGGAGTAGGCTCCACACATAATCATTCCTTTGTTGCATGTTTTGTATGAACATCCTCCACCGAAGCTTGTCTCTGATTGATAACTTTGTTGTGCATTCATTCATGTATTGCGTTTCTTTAAGTGCTTCCATTTGACCTTTCGCTATATGCGTGAGCATGGATAAGGTTTGGTTTTTACCTATAATAACACTTGAACTTACATTAATATTTGTTTGAATACAAATAAGAAGATAAAAGGGAACGACTAAGCGAAACAAGTATTTGAACAGAAAACTTATTGTTGGATTTTAATCTCTTTCGGAAGTTTCTTTGACCATTATCCCTTCTGGTAAATTTTTCAGCGCTTCTTGAATAGGCTCTTTTTACCTTTGTTGTGGATTCTTTTTGTCAAACCTCGACATTAGCTAGTTTTGTGACTTCCTGCTTGTGGTATGAACAAAAGCCTTTCTCCCTATTTGGCTTTGTGGGATCATTTGCTGAGATTTTGGAATTGAGCTCTTCTAACTTTAGATCCTGCTCTAAGCTTTTCTTTGTGTTCAGGATCCTTTCCATACGAACAAACTTATCAGCTCTAGTATAAAGGTCATCTAAGCTTTCACATTCCTTTAGGATAAGATCCTCCCAGAAGTGTGTAGGTATAAGCAATCCTGAATGCACAACTATAAGCTTTTCTCTGTCTGTTGCTCCTTTTACTTTGAGCGACTCAGTCTGAAATCTTTTCAGATAACCATCGAGTGATTCTTCAGGTCTCTGTTCAATGGTGGCTTGATCATAAATACTAATTGTTGGATCCTTCCATACATGGAATTCTATGCTAAAGGAAGTAGATAGTTGTCTCCAGGTTGTAATGACTGGGTTGCAGTGATGTCTGCAACATTCGTTGGATTTCTTATGAAGAGTTGTTAAGAATATCTTGCATCGAAGTTCTTCAGGAGTATTATACAAACTCATATAACTTTCAAAGAGGAAAATATGTTCTTTAGGGTTTGTAGTCCCATCATACAGAAGTTCTGGTTTTCTCATGTTGAATTGGGCTTTAACTGTCATTATCTCATTGGAGAGGGTGATCCAAACAAGCTTTTGTCTTCTGATGAAACTGGATTTACACCCTTTTCTGGATTGATTGTATCCACTAATAATTGCTTGCTTCCTTGTCATAGTGGGTTATCTTGTGATTTTAGAACGGTCTTAGCTTGGCAATTAAACTCTTGTGGTGTCCTTTCTTTTGACCCAACTTCATAAGGCTCTGCTTCAATGGACATTTTAACTATGTCATCTTCAATATTCTTTCTTTAAATTTGAAGGCCCAGCTTGCAAATCTGCCAAGTTGAAGTTCAGAAGTATACCATCTTCTTAGTTAGATGACATATTGAAATCTTGTCCATGATTCTTTCTTGGTCTTACCACCTTCAATGGGTATTGGGAGTTCTTTTAATGGTAGAAAGGGAAATAACGTATAGGCCTTATGCCGAAAAAGGCGCCTGTAAGGATGGAAGGTTTGCGATGGGGATGAAGGGAGGAGAGATGTGGGTTAACGACGAGGGTCAAAGTATAAGAAACAAAGTTGGGAATTCAAGGTTACACTGCTCTTCAAATATCTTGGATCAATGATGTTTCAAGTAGTTGATCAGTATTCATAAGCTCTTTACCAAGAATCTTTATCTATAATCTTGCTACTTCAAAGCTTAGTCCAACCCGGAACGGAACAACACAGTTAGAAGCGTGGCAAGGTTGCCTAAAGGGTTACAGGTAGGAATAGGGATTGGAGGTTCAAGGCCTCATCTAGCGCCAAAATGTTAACGATATTTTTCGTCAATGCCGGAGATAAGTCAAGGGAAGTGGACCTAAGGGGAAAATAGGATTATTCAGCTCCCATGAGCTTGAGTTAGTTCACCGATTCCTAGATATAAAGGTCTTAAGTCTGAAGATTAGTTACTTTTCCCCCAAAGGATGAGTATCACGCTTCTGTAACTGGAGGACCAATAATTACCTTATGATAGGGTGTTTCCAAAGTACAATAGAAGTGAGGAAGCTAAACAGCTTGTTGAAGGATCGCCTAGGCTTGCTACAGGGTCGGAAGCTTGTGGAAGGGTAATTGGTGATTTAAGACTTGGAGCATGGTTGGTGCGGAAAGGCTTATAACATGAGGAAAGCGTCCGGTTGCTAAGAACCTAATGGCTTGTGTAAGGGTATTCTAGTAGTCCAATAGCATAGCAGAATACGTACAAAAATATATTGAAGAACAATATAATATGCGTAAAAAGTAAGAACATACAATTTATAGTAGTTCGGTTCGTCTTGAACCTACGTCCACTTTAAGGGCTTTCATGATTTTATTCGTAGAGGAGGTTACATAAGAAATCCTTAAATTGATTTACAAATTAGGGTTTACTTTCTAGAATATGAGATAAAGAATGAGGAACGAGAATTCCGTTCTCCCAAAATGAGACCCCTGGGGTCTTATTTATAGGCATATTGGCCCCCTTCTGTTGTGGACTCAGCAAAAGCCCTTTTTGATATGAAAACAAGGTTTCAGCCGCCCTTGTGAACTTCAGTTCCGGCAGAAAGATTTCGGCCGCCTTTCTTCCTATCAAATTTCTTCATGGATGCTTCTTTTCCTTCAAAATATCAATCTTGGACTCTCGGGAGTAATTCCAATGCCATACCCTCCGGTAATTTGGTCTTGTAATTTGAGAGCTTAGCCTTGGTGGCTTTCGGTTTCAGGAATTTTGGTCTCGGTCCGCCTTTATAGCTCTTGGATTAAGAAATGGGTTAAGGAATCCTTGGTAGCGGTAAAGGGTGCCAGTTTTGGCTTCTGGCATATGTATTCGTCATTAGTTATAAATGTAGGCTTTCGGAATACCCTCCGGTGAGCTGAAGATGCTTCTTGATGTTGGTGTTGGTACCAAGCTGGTATCGGTAGGCTCTTTTCTCCTTCTGCTTATGTTTCGGACTACATGATTTCGGTAGTCATCTTGTAATTAACTTCAGGTATCAGGTGTAATGCTTTCGGAGTTGCTACTCCGTGCCCCTTTTTGGGTTAGCACTATCCTGCCGATATCTTATTTTTTTCATATCGATCTTGAGCTTTCCTCTATCATGACCTTTTGGACTCTTCAATATTACTTTCTACCTTCAGCTGTTAGTATCTGCTTTTGACTTTTCCCTTTTTCCTTGTGGCTTTACTATTGATTCTCGTACTTTGCTTCCGGTAACTCCTTAGATTCGCTCTTTTCTCCACAATCCAGGTTTCGTTGTCTGAAATCCCTTCACCCGCCCGGCTTTAAAGCTTCCACTTCTTCATATTTGATTGGTCCGAAATTTGGTGCTAACAAACACCTTTCTGGGAGATGCCGAACCGAAACACCATGTGCCTCGCCGCCGTATCATCCATATGCGATGGCACCGAATCCGGCGAGTTCTCAAGAATAATCATGCCCGCCACCATGTCCAGCGCAACCAGCGTGCTTCCCTTAATGATCTCTACGTCCTCTTCCGTTTCTTGCTCACCCTCGCTTGTCCCAAGCCTTTCCGGCGCTGATGTCTCTATCAATCGCTTAACCAATGTTTGTTGTCCTTCTGACTGCACCTCGGATTCATACGCTCCACAACCATAGCCCCTCATTTCGGTGTTGATGAAAAATATTGTTAACATATATATGTATATATATAATTAAATCAATTGCATTTATTTTTATTCTAAATGCATTAAATGCTTCGATTATGGAAATTAAATTGTTTGGCTTGTTTTTTATTAGGAACAATAAAAGGCCTATGGTTTTTTTGATGCATTTATGTTTGAGAGATACATGTATTTAATGTATGGCCACTACTACAAAAGTGGGAATATTCGAAACTAATTTGTGTGCGTTGCATGAAAAGTGTGGCGAAAGATATGCTTTCTTTGATCTTCTGCAACAATACTCATATGTTGTTGCATTAGACGTGAATGCACTATTGCGGTTGGAATTGTTGTGTTGTAACTTGCAACACCAGGTCAAAGAATAGCTTTACGTAAACACAATCCACGTTAGCGATCCGCGTGATCGGATTAAACAAATAAATAGTCGTAGATGTTGATTAATCCAACGGTTCAATCCAATCCCCGCTTCAGTTATGTAAATTTTGGCATGACGTTTTCCTCGTTCATGAAATACCTCCCCCCAAAACAAATTATCCCGTACTCTTCCCTTTGTACTCTTCCCTCTCCATGAAATCCGTCCACAAACACCTCTGATTGCTACTCTACCTCTGATTACGTGTAGTATACCTCCGATTTCTCCTATTTTACAAACTTTACACCTCCGATTTGCTTCGTTTAGGGCAATTATGGATAGTTAGGGCTTCATCATTTCGGTTTATTTTGGTGATTTCATCTCTAACTTATTTTGGTCTACATTCAAAGTCCCTGTTTGATTCGGGTATACCGATTGCCTTAAATTAGGGTTTCGGTGCTCGTTTTTATTTGAATGTTTCTATGTTTAGTGTGATATTTATATGTTTTCATGTGTTGAAATTTTGCAAGTTCTGTATTTTTACGTTTGAAAAACTATTGATGTATTGGTAATTAATGCCTATTTCGAATAGTGGAAACAAATTTTAGAGGACAAAATAAATCCAATTTAAATGTTTAAATATCTATTTCTGTTTGTAGTTAAATAATTCATATTTCTCTTCCTACATCATATGACTTTGAAGATACCCTGGGCGTGGGTGATCTACGACTGTTAATCCATTATCACCAGAAACTCCTATTGATTTTTATATGGAGATGAAGGAAAGGCACAACGATGATTTGCGTGAGTATGAACTAGAGCAAGAAGAACTCCTAAGACAAAGGAGAGAAGAAGAACAACGAGAAGAAAGGGTAATGTGACGGCCTAATCGCGCTGCCTTGCATCGTCAGCATCAAAACAACCAAGTGGTTAACGAACAACAATTTGACTCACCAATCATAATGTATGAGTGTGGGTATGCCGCTATAGAAGATGTTTTTTCAATTGGATTCAACATTAGTCGTCGTTATTTTAGATGTCGTATTTATCCCATAGGGTGTAACTATTGGCAGTGTTTTGACCATTAGTTTCCAAATCGAGTCGCTGAGTATGAAAATGAATAACAACATCAACTTACAGCGCTACAAAATCAAGTTATTGGTTTTTGAACTGACATAGTTGCCTTAACGACTAGCTTCAAGGGCTACACATTAGAAGACAAAAATAAATTATTGCATCATTCTTTGTATTAGTTACAACTATATCATCTTTATATCACCTGTATAGTCTTTGTATCTGTACTGATTTGTTTTGGTGCAGCCAAGTAATGTTATAAATTCGTGTTCAGTATCCTTAGTTGCTTGTTTTGTGTATTTTCCTGATAATTCAGTTCCAATAGTTAGTGATAATTCATATCAAAACAATTGTTGATTTGGCACAACACTGATTATGTATATTTTTAAATTATTAACTTGTTTTGTTTTTATTTCTAGTTTACTCAAACCTTACAGGGTAGCCCCTGTTCGTGTCTTTAAACTGTTAGTGGTATTAAATTTTGTTTTACTAGGCCATGGCTAGATTGTGGCAATGGATAGTGAGTATTACATATCAGTAGGACTTCCGAGATCGAGTGTAGAATATGTAAGAGGGGTAAAAGCTTTTCTAGGAAATGCATTTCCCATTTATAAAGTAGGTGATGAGATGAAGTGCCCCTGTAAAAATGTATAGAACGTAATTGGTATTGTGAAAATGTCATATACGATCATCTTATTATTAATGGACCTTCTCCACTACAAACCGGGTGGATTTGTGCGGTTTCACGGACGAAATTAACAGGTGTTAATGACCATATGGATTGTGCAACGGAGATGGATTTTGAGGATAATTTAGATGTGATATTCAAATGTGCGGCTTACAAATTTGATCAAAATCCCCGGGACTTTGAAGTAGAACAAAATCTAAAGGTAGAGAAATTTTATCGGCATGTCAAAGAAGGAAAAAAAACCGTTATATCCTGACTGCACTAAATTTTTTCGACTAAATTTCTTAATTGGGATTTATCATTTAAAGTGTGCTTATGGAATTAACAAGTCCTCGTTTGAGGAATTACTAAAGCTTATAAAAGAAGCATTTCCTGATGCCCAGCTGCCTTTGTCTTCCTATGCTGCAAAGAATGTCATTAAGGATTTAGGTCATAATTATCATAAAATACATGCCTGTCCAAACCATTACATGTTATATTGCTCAGAGAATAAAAATAAAGAGGCTTGTGACATTTGTGGTTTTTCGAGGTGCGCTGTAAAAAAAAAAAGAAATCGTTGATAATAATGATCCAACAAAGTCGATTCCTAAAGTGCCGGCAAATGTTATGAGGTACTTTCCACTAAGACCAATGTTATAAAGGATGTTTATGTGCAAAGAATTTTCCAAACTTATGAGATAGCACCAAGTGGAACGAAAAGAAGATGGAAAACTAAGACATCTGGCTGATGATGTGGCATGGAAGATGATGGATGCTCACTATCCTGATTTTTCATCAGAAAATCGTAATGTTAGATTGGGTCTAGCATCTAATGGATTTAATCCATATCGTTCAATGAATTCAAGTTATAGTACATGGTCAATTATGTTGGTAAACTACAATCTTCCGCCTTGGTTATGTAACACTCCACGTCCATTAATGTCACTCACAAGGGGAATGCATTAACTTCCATGGAGGTTTTAAGTGAATATAGAACAGAAAAATTACAACAAGACAGATAATAAGTAGTACTTGGAAATCTAAAACTTTATTTTATTGCAGCGGAAATTAAACATGTTTGTTACATCAAAAAACCATAAATCAGAGTCAAGTACAATATCCATCTTCATAAAACAAAATACATAATCCCATTACACAAATAGCCATTAAAGAAGATAACAAGCTGGACTTTACTTCAACGGTCCAAGCTTTCCAAGAGAGATAAAGCAATCCAATCAAACTCCACTAGAGCTGGGCCCAACCTGAGGACCTGGAGGGGGAATAAGGATAGAAATGGAGTGGGTCAGACATAAAGTCTGGCGAGTATGATAATTATAACAATACTATTATCAAAATAACTAGACTGAGGCATAAGCTGGAGAATAAGGAAATGTCTATGAACTATTAGGTATGGAAGAGCAGATAAAGATAACGTTGAAGATAACGATAAAGGCATACCTAATTACTAACGAATAATTACTACACTGCACCGCACATTACTACACTGCACCGCACCAGTCACCCTAAAGGTTGATCCCGCTTGCTTCACACAGAAACTATATAAATAGCCTTGCGTACCCCTAGCTGACTACATAGGTGCCGTCTGCCCCTATCTCCACTATGTGTACCCCACTACCCACTTTCGATCGGCTCCCTACTCGTAGATACCCGTGCTGGCCCCACAGTGGAGTGTATCACTCCCCTAAAGTGGCAACCCGATACAACTTAAGAATGCACGGCTTATACCTACACGATGCAACAACGTCTTACCTACCAGCCCGGGTCCACACACGCATATGAAACCCGTTGGCCTTGCGTTGCCACCTCTACCCCGTTTTGGCCTCTTATAGTCAAGCCCAATATGCGTGTCCCGTCCTCGACTTGGGCCGATCCCACAAAGATACGTTTGGGTTACTGGTTGAAATGGGCCCCCACAAGCTACCCACCTAAGCTTGTCACCATTAGTATATCCCACTTAACCCTCTTAGTCATGTTCATTTACATGTGTGTTTGGTTAAGTCTTACTACTCGTATTTCACATGCCACTAAGGGCACCCACTAGATTCCTCGTGCCACCCAAGGCACCTACTTAACCTCCATGTCCCACCTTACATATTTATCTGGTTAAGTATTTCTTAATTCATTTAGGCCATAATCTCATAAAGTCCTCTCACATTAGACTGACATTTATGGCAGCTGGATTTGCCGGGCAGGTCCGGGCAGTCTTACACCATAAAAGAGTCTAACCTCGTGTCTTTACAACTGTTATGCTTTAGTTTAGGCCTATGACCTCTCACATTGGGCTGACATTTGTGACCACTGGATTTGCCGGGCGGGTACGGGCAGGTTTACGTCACAAACGAGTCCAACCTCGTGTCCTAAGCATTGATTATCACTTATAATCTTTTACCCCAGTTTTAATAATTCCCTATTCAAATTATTAATTAACTCCAATTTTAATGATGTCCATAATTGACTCAATTATGGCCATCCATTCATGGCATGCAAAATCATATCAATTGCACCCCAACTTCTTAATTTCAAATCCTTAATATTACCCCTACCCCACGTTTATACGTTCACTTATTCAACGCAGAATATACGTTAGACTCGAATAGTCTAACTCATAGCACAAAAATAAATTATCACAACATATAGACAATTAAAATGAATCTAATTATAATAGGGGTGAAACTTGCATAAAACTACACATGTTAAGGATCTAAAGGTGTCAACTTGTTTAATGTCACAAATTACATGATATGATCATAACCCAAATTTATGTATGAACTTGCATATGGGGTTTTATGCAACATAATGATGGTGTGAACCAGCATCTAATACATAGAATTCACATATATCATAGCATAATTCTAGATGTCATAATTCTAGCTCTAAAGAGATGTCATGGCATATGTTCATAATCTTTACTAATCAATCTAACTTGCATACATGGTTGGTCATATAGATCAACATAGCCCAAACATTATGATTTGATTAACATGAACTAATTAGCATAGATAATAGCATCATGGCTTTAAAGCATGTATGATTTATCACAACATAGCATAGAAAATTACAACCTATACAATATCATCATGGCATGATTTACAACGTATAGGATATCATCATCACATAACATAGGATTTATGACATACATGATAGCATAAGGTTTACAACAACATATATGACAATCCACATCATTCACTTATAATCCATTCATGACTTAATCTAATTAGTTTAACAATAATCTTGTTAAGATCATCATACTCACAATAAGAAGAGAAAGAGAGTCTTGATTTGCTTTAGAGTTGAGTAGAATTAGAATTTTGATTAGATTTCTTCCTTCTTAGTTGACGGCGGCTAGACTGAATTCCATGGCGGCGGTATGACGGTAGCTATTCTATTTTTCATGTGAATTAGGGTGAGAGACTACCTATGTATTTATAGAGTTTAGGGTTTATTTAGACCGTCAGATCAACTCAGAACTAACCTGAACCGTTTAATTTGCCAACTCAGCCCTAAAGACACATTAGCAGCTCAAGATTGGGCTCAGTCAAAACCCTAGCCGCCTGGACAGGTCGACACCCAGGTTGACTCCCCAGTCGACCTGGGGGGGGGAGGGGGGTCGACTGCCCAATCGACTCCCCAGTCAACCTGGGGTGCTGGGCGGGAATTTTCCCGCCAAGCCTGTTTTGACTCCGAATTTGAAATTTAAATTTTTTGAAATCTATTTTGAATTTTTTGAAACTTCCGATGGCCATAACATCTTCATACGAAGTCCAAATCACGCAAACTCGGACTCTATTTCAACCAGAATTCCGAGACGAACACAATGGCGCAACCCGTTTCCCACAATTCTCACGTATGAGATTAGTTATTCTTTAATTTGTGAATATTAATATTAACAGAATTACGGGGTGTTACATTCTCCCCTCCTTAAAGGATTTCATTCCCGAAATCTTCCAGTCAAGAAGAATGTATATCCTAACATCCAATCGTCCATCTACTCAACCATCAAACAAAGGCATCCATTATCCTAATAGACTTCTAATGCTTTCATGTTTAAATGCACAGTGTGTGTATATGTCCATATCTAATGCAAAATCAGGCGGTCCACTGATTCGGTTGACATCCTTAATGCAAATCATGATAGTGCCATGCGTCCATTATGTATGCAAAAGTTGCCTAATGCTACATATTATCTCTATATGCATGCACAATCATCATTTGAATGCAGCATCAATATGATAATACAATCGTCATACATCCATTTTACTAAATACATCCATTTTACTAAATACATCCATTTATATGCAATATGCAGTATGAAGTGACTGAGCCGATCTATTGCCTAATAGTGTGTGTATATGCATCCACGAGCAACCACTAGCAAACACTTGCATCCACTTTGCATCCATCATACATAACATGTCTCAAACACATGTTTCAACCATAGGATTATCCTAACTAAAGGTCAAGGATACTAGCGAGAGGACATACTAAAGATAAGATAAGTACAAGCTAAGCGATAAAGGAGAAATTAAAAGATATACCCTCAAAAAGAAAAGGGTACAATGAACGCATCTTCGCTTATGTTTCTCAAGTAGCGTTGCTCTCATCATCTCCCCATTGCACTTTGACTAGTCTGACCTCTCGATTCCTCAACTTCTTAATCTCTGACCCAAGAATGCGCGTAGAAGCTCGTCGAATCGTCGCATCACGCTCTATCTCCACCTTTTTAAGCAAGTTCGGCTCTACCACCTCCGCGGTCTCGTGCAAGCACTTCCTCAAATGTGACACATGGAATACGTCGTGTATACCACTAAGTCTCCTAGGAAAATCCACTCTATACGCCATCTGTCCAATCTTCTCCTTAATAGGAAACGGCCCTACGAACCTTGGTGCTAATTTCCCAACGGATCCAAAGCGAACAACGTTCCGTAATGGAGACACTTTGATAAAGACCATGTCCCCAACATCAAACTCGAGATCTGTCCTCCTCTTATCCGCATAAGATTTCTCCCTATCTTGCGCCGTCTTCATCCTTCTTCAAATTAAGTCGATCTTTTCCGAAGTCTCTCTAATCATATCGGGCCCACGTGAGATCTTATCCGTAAATTCCCACCAACATGTTGGTGAACGACAAGGTCGTCCATAAAGAGCTTCGAAAGGTGCCATGCCAATGCTAGACTGAAAGCTGTTATTATATGCGAACTCCACCAATGGAAGATGCTCTTCCCATGTACCCCCAAAGTCTAGGATACATAGCCTCAAAAGATCCTCTAAAATGCGATTCACCCTCTCGGTCTGGCCGTCTGTCTGAGGATGATATGCGGTGCTCAAACATAACTGAGTCCCTACCGCCTCTTGCAAGCTTCTCCAAAATTCGCTAGTGAAGATAGGATCGCGGTCGCTCACTATGCTAGAAGGAACACCGTGCAAACGAACTATTTCTCGGACATATACAGAAGCTAACCATGGAGCAGTCCTCTTACTCTTCACGGGAATGAAATGGGCGCTTTTAGTAAGTCTGTCTACTATAACCCAAATCCCCGTATTACCCTTCCTTGATCTTGGTAATCCATCCACAAAATCCATCGAGACACTTTCCCATTTCCATAGTGGAACCTCCAATGGGTGAAGCAACCCACCGGGTTTCTTTTGCTCCTCTTTTACTTGTTGGCACACCAAGCATCTAGCGACATACTCGGACACATCTTTCTTCATGCCGGCCCAAAAGTAAACTCGTCTCATGTCCATGTACATATTGTCCCCGCCGGGATGAACGGTCATCTTCGAATGATGTGCTTCGTCAAGAATAGCCTTCCTCAAGTCCTCGTCTTGAGGTACGCAAAGTCTACTACCCCTACGTAACCAACCCTTATCATCTAGGGTATACCTACGGAAATGGCTTGATGACTCCCCTCTTTTGAGCTTTTCTACTAACTCAACCAACTGTCGGTCGTCTCGCTGTGCCTCGCCAATCCATCCCAAAAGCGTAGGTCTGACCTCCAAGGATGCTAGCAAACCGGGTACAAAGTCAACGGAAGGTCTAAAATCAAACATCGGAGTGAATTCTAAGTTTTGCCGCTCAACAAATAAAGGACTTAAGGATAATCTTTTTCTACTTAAGGCATCGGCCACTACGTTACCCGTGCCAGGGGTATATGCTATCTTGAAGTCGTAGGACGCTAAGAACTCCATCCACCTTTGCTGCCTTAAGTTCAAGTCCTTTTGAGAGAATAAGTATTTTAAAGATTTTTGGTCAGTGAATAATTCGAATTTCTCGCCAAGAAGATAATGACGCCAAGACTTAAGTGCGAAAACAATAGCGGCCAACTCTAGGTCATATGTAGGGTAATTTTTCTCATGCGCTCTCAACTGCCTTCCACCATAGGCTATTACCCTGCCCTCTTGCATTAAGACTGCGCCTAGTCCTGTGCCACAAGTGTCAATATAAAGAGTAAATGGCTTAATCCCGTCTGGCAGTACTAAGACTGGGGCTGAAGTCAAAGCTCTCTTTAAACGTTGGAACGCATCATCACAATCTACGTCCGACGCGAAGACTAGGTTCTTCTTTGTCAGGCGTGTCAATGGAGCTGATATCTTTGCGAAGTCTTTGATAAACTTCCTATAGTAACCAGCCAACCCCAAGAAAATTCTTACTTCGGTAGCATTTTTAGGGACCTTCCAATCTTAGATGGCCACCACCTTCGCGGGATCCACAGCTATCCCTTCTTTGGAAACCACGTGCCCCAAGGATCGTACTTCCTTCCTCTAGAAGTGACACTTAGAAAATTTATCTTTAAGGCTATGCGCTCGTAGGGTCTCCAACACTTCCCTAAGATGTAGGGCATGCTCTTCTTCATCTTTAGAAAAGATCAAGATGTCATCTACAAAGACTACCACGAATTTATTAAGGTACTCCTTAAACACCCTACTCATCAAATCAACAAAGTATGCGGGGGCGTTTGTCAAACCGAAGGGCATCACTAGCCATTCATAGAAACTGTCCGGAGTCCCAAAGGCAGTCTTGTCTATGCTATCCTCAGCCACTCTCAACTGATGGAAACCGGTGGCTAAGTACAACTGCGAAAACACTGAGGCGCCAACTAACTGATCGAAGAGATCGTCAAACCTCGGCAGTGGGTGTCTGTTTTTTTTAGTAAGCTTATTAAGTTCTCTATAGTCCACAAAACGTCTAAGGGACCCATCCGCCTTCGTGGAAAATACTACTGGGGCACCCCACTCCGATATACTTCGTCTTATGAACCCCTGCTCAAGCAACTACTTCACTTGCTTATCGAGTTCCCTCCTTTCACGAGGAACCATGTGGCGTACTGGCAAAGATACTGGTTTTGCATTATCCACAAGATATATTCGAAAATCTATCTCCCGCTTCGGAGGCAAGACCTTCACCTCCTCAAACACATCCGAGTATTCTCGGACCACTCTAACAGATTGTAGATTTTCCTCAGACGCGTCAAGCGATTCTAAATAACTTAGCATAACAGAATTTATGGGATTACAAAGGATTTCGAGAGTGTTTCCAAGGCGAGTCACGAGCCTAACTACTCTCCTTTCACAATCAAGAACGACCCCATTTCTGGATAACCAATCCATTCCTAAAATTAGCCCATAGCCCGTGAAGCCCAAAACATAAGCATCACATCTAAACTCAACGCTAAGTATAGAAATTTTCAAATCCAAACACATCATGGACAAATAAGCTGAGCCCCCAATTGGATTCGAAACAACTAAGGGATCCTCTACTAAACTGGTGTTTAAGTGCAGTGATTCAACTAATGATGTAGAGATAAACGAATGCGATGCACCCGAATCGAATAAGGTACGGGCAGGATGATCAAACAGAAAAACTAAGCTTTCAATAGAAATGGTTCTACCTCGTTCTTGCAGCGGTGGGACCGCGAGAGCCTGAACTTGTCCCCTTGCCTGCCCTGGTCCCATAAGAGCCTGCACCTGTCCTGCCGAGGTAGACCCTGCCCTCTGCCCCTTCTTTGTGCAGTCCTTCACTAGAAGTCCCGCTTCACCACAACGAAAATAGCCAGTCTTATTTTTCTTTCGGCAATCCTTGCTGAGGTGGCCTAGAGTCCCACAGCTAAGGCATTTCTTCTTTCCCTTGCCATTATTGTCTTTACCACCCTTTTTGTTTTGCTATTGTGGTTTCTTCTGATCCCCTTTCTTCTCGGGTGCCTTATTATCATTAGCGCTTTTCTCCACGTGCATGAGCGCCATTTCTACTAGCTTCTCAAAGGTGGCCCCCATAGGGATGTGGGTCATAGCCAACCCTTGCAACGGTTCATTCAAGCCATTAACGAACCTCAGAGCCTTCTTCTCCGGCGTGTTCACTAAGTCCAAGCCAAACCTTGCTAACTAATTAAATTTGTTGACATATTCTTTCACTGATGAGCTTCCTTGCTTGAATGTCAAGAACCTTTCCATATATAGATTCTCTTCTGCCCTTGAGAGAAACTTTGCCTCGAACCTACATCTGAAATCCGCCCAAGAATCAACTGGACGCTCCCCATTGGTGACCTCCCACCAAAACCAGGCCTCTCCCTTCATTAACGAAGCTGCTAAACGAACTTTCCTCCCTTCTTCTACTTCGAAGATTTCTAGCAATTCTTCCACCTCCTTAAGCCAATCTCTAGCTTCCACAAACGTTTCTGACCCTTGAATAGGTTTTCCACCTATAGCCTTAAATTCCTTACACGTCTTTGCAAAAGTATCAACGCGAGGAGGAGGAGGATGAGGAGTGGGTGCAACTGGTGGTGGAGGAACATTGGCTGGACCCGTAGCGGCCCTAGCCTATAATAACCTCCTATACCATCCTGGTATCGTTACACCATCCGGAAGGTTAAGATCTTCAGCTATGCTGAAACGAAAAAGGAAAGATTCAAAATGGAGAATTCGAAAGATAAAGATATATGGCTATTGGGGATTATGTTTTTCATAAAAACTTTCCTCTTGAAATAACTCATTAAGACATGTTTTTGAAAACACTTCTTCCAAAAATACTTTAGAAAAATAGTTTTTCTAAAAAATTTATCTGTTCTGGTAACCTTAAGCTCTGATACCACGTGTAACACCCCACGTCCATTAATGTCACTCACAAGGGGAATGCATTAACTTCCATGGATGTTTTAAGTGAATATAGAACAGAAAAATTACAACAAGACAAATAATAAGTAGTACTTGGAAATCTAAAACTTCATTTTATTGCAGCGGAAATTAAACATGTTTGTTACATCATAAAACCATAAATCAGAGTCAAGTACAATATCCATCTTCATAAAACAAAATACATAATCCCATTACAAAAATAGCCATTAAAGAAGATAACAAGCTGGACTTTACTTCAACGGTCCAAGCTTTCCAAGCGAGATAAAGCAATCCAATCAAACTCCACTAGAGCTGGGCCCAACCTGAGGACCTGGAGGGGGAAAAAGGATAGAAATGGAGGGGTTAGACATAAAGTCTGGCGAGTATGATAATTCTAACAATACTATTATCAAAATAACTAGACTGAGGCATAAGCTGGAGAATAAGGAAATGTCTATGAACTATTAGGTATGGAAGAGCAGATAAAGATAACGTTGAAGATAACGTTAAAGGCATACCTAATTACAAACGAATAATTACTACACTGCACCGCACATTACTACACTGCACCGCACCAGTCACCCTAAAGGTTGATCCCGCTTGCTTCACACAGAAACTATATAAATAGCCTTGCGTACCTCTAGCTGACTACATAGGTGTCGTCTGCCCCTATCACCACTAGGTGTACCCCACAACCCACTTTCGATTGGCTCCCTACTCGTAGATACCCGTGCTGGCCCCACAGTGGGGTGTATCACTCCCCTAAAGTGGCAACCTGATACAACTTAAGAATGCATGGCTTATACCAACACGATGCAACAACGTCTTACCTACTAGCCCGGGTCCACACACGCATATGAAACCCGTTGGACTTGCGATGCCACCGCTACCCCGTTTTTGCCTCTTATAGTCATGCCCAGTATGCGTGTCCCGTCCTCGACTTGGGTCGAGCCCACAAAGATACGTTTGGTGTAACACCCCGTAATTCTGTTAATATTAATATTTACAAATTAAAGAATAACTAATCTCAGACGTTAGAATTGTGGGAAACGGTTTGCGTCATTGTGTTCATCTCGGAATTCTAGTGGAGATAGAGTCCGAGTTTGCACTGGCGTACTTGGGAAGTGCGCCAATACATATTTACACTGGCGCACCTACCAAGTGCGCCCAGGACGAAGCTGGAGCCTGCACAGCTTTCTTGTTCAGGCTGACCCGTGTTGTTGAGTCCATTCTGACTCCTTGCTGAGTCATTAGGGCTGACTCATCACCCTATCATAATAAAATGGTTTTGATTAACCCTAAGAACATCCGACGGCTTGAATTAATTTATAACTCTATAAAAAGACCCTATACACAAACCCTAAATCAGAAAATAAACAAAGACCATGGCCGTCATGCTGATATTTTGAGACCCAGAGCAGCCGCCATCAAATTAAAGATAAAGAACAACAACCAAATCAGAACTACCCAACCCTAATAGTGATTCTTCATCAAAAGAGCGCTAATTCGACTCTCTTTCTTCTCTAATTGTGAGTATGATAGTCTTAACAAGATTATTATTGAATTAATTAGGTTAAGTCATGAATGGATTATGAGTAGATGATGTGAACTGTCATACATGTTGTTGTAAACCTTATGCTATCATGTATGTTATAAATCCTATGCTATGTATCCTATATGTTATAAATCATGCTATGATGATGTTATGTATGTTGAGAGTTTCTATGCTAAATTGAGATGAATCATACATGTTACAAAGTCATGATGCTTTTATATATGCTAGTTAGTTCATGTTAATCAAATCATCATGTTTGGGCTATGTTGATCTATTATGTTTGGGCTATGTCGATCTATAGGACAAGTCACATATGCAAGTTAGATTGATTAGAAAAGTTATGAACATATGCCATGACATATATTATGACATCTAGAATTATGCTATGACATATGTGAAATTCTATGTTAGTTTACACCATCATTATGTTGCCTGAAACCCCGTATGCAAGATTATACATAAATTTGGGTTATGATCATATCATGTAATTTGTGCCATTTAACAAGTTGACACCTTTAGATCCATAACATGTATAGCCTATGCAAGTTTCACCCCTATTATGATTATATTTACTTTATTTGCCTATATGTTGTTTAACGTATGTTATGCGTTGAATAAGCGAACATATAAACGTGGGGTAGGGGTAATATTAAGGATTTAATAATAAGAAGTTGGGTGTAATTGATATGATTTTGCATGCCATAAGTGGATGGCCATAATTGAGTAAATTATGAACATCAATAAAAGTGGACTTAATTAATGATTCGAATAGGGAATTATTAAAACTGGGGTAAAAGATTGAAAGTGTCAATCAATGCTTAGGACACGAGGTTGGACTCGTTTGTGATGTTAACCTGCCCGGACCCGCCCGGCAAATCCAGTGGTCACAAATGTTAGCCCAATGTGAGAGGTCCTAGGCCTAAACTAAAGCATAAAAGTTGTAAAGACACAAGGTTAGAATCTTTTATGGTGTAAGACTTCCCGGACCCGCCCGGCAAATCCAGCTGCCATAAATGCCAGTCTAATGTGAGAGGTCTTTATGAGGCTATAGTCTGAGTGAATTAAGAAATACATAAGCAGATAAACATGTAAAGTGGGACATAGGGGTTAAGTAGGTGCCTTGGGTGGAATGAGGATTCTAGTGGGTGCCCTTAGTGGCAGGTGAAATACGATTAGTAAGACTTAACCAAACACACATGTAAATGAACATGACTAAGAGGGTTAAGTGGGATATACTAGTGGACAAGCTTAGGTGGGTAGCTAGTGGGGGCCCTTTTCAACCAGTATCCCAAACGTATCTTTGTGGGTTCGACCCAAGTCGAGGATGGGACACGCATACTGGGTTTTACTATAAGAGGCCAAAATGGGGAGCGGTGGCAAAGCAAGTCCAACAGGTTTCGTATGCGTGTGTGGACCCGGGTTGGTAGGTAAGACGTTGTTGCATCGTGTAGGTATAAGCCGTGCATTCTCAAGTTGTACCGGGTTGCCACTTTAGGGGAGTGATACACCCCACTGTGGGGCCAGCACGGGTATCTTCGAGTAGGGAGCCGATCGAAAGTGGGTAGTGGGGTACACCTAGTGGAGATAGGGCTAGACGGCACCTATGTAGTCAGCTAGGGGTACGTAAGGCTATTTATATTTTTCTGTGTGAAGCAAGTGGGATCAACCTTTAGGGTGACTGGTGCGGTGCAGTGTAGTAATGTACGGTGTAGTGTAGCAATTATTCGTTAGTAATTAGGTGTGCCTTTAACGTTAACTTTGACGTTATCTTAAACTTGTGTTTATCTGCTCTTCCATACCTAATAGTTTATAGACATTTACTTGTCTTCCAGCTTATGCCTTAGTCTAGTTATTTTGATAATGGTATTGTTAGAATTATCATAGTTGCCAGACTTTATGTCTAACCCACTCCATTTCTATCCTCGCCCCCCCCCCCTCCCCAAGGTCCTCAGGTTGGACCCAGCTCTAGTGGAGTTTGATTGGATTGCTTCATCTCTATTTGGAAAGCTTGGACCGTTGAAGTAAAGTGCAGCTTGTTATCTTCTTTAATGACTATCTGTGTGACGGGATTATGTAATTTTGTTTTAGCAAGATGGATAATGTACTTGACTATGATTTATGGTTTGATTATGTAACAAACATGTTTAATTTCCGCTGGAATAAATTGAAGTTTTAGATTTCCAAGTACTACTTATTATCTGTCTTGTTGTAATTTTTCTGTTCTATATTCACTTATAACCTCCATGGAAGTTAATGCATTCCCTTTGTGAGTGACATTAATGGACGTGGGGTGTTACACGTGGTATCAGAGCTTAAGGTTACCAGAACAGATAATTTTTTTAGAAAAACTATTTTTCTAAAGTATTTCTGGAAGAAGTGTTTTCAAAAACATGTCTTGATGAGTAATTTAAAGAGGAATTTTTTTATGAAAAACATAATCCCCAATAGCCATATCTTTATCTTTCGAATTCCCCATTTTGAATCTTTCCTTTTTCGTTTCAGCATGGCTGAAGATCTTAACCTACTTGACGGTGTAACGATACCAGGATGGTATAGGAAGCTATTATAGGCTAGGGCCGCCGCAGGTCCGGCCAATGTTCCTCCACCACCAGTTGCACCCGTTCCTCCTCCTCCTCGCGTAGATACTTTTGCAAAGACGTGCAAGGAATTTAAAGCTATGGGTTGAAAAGCCTTTCAAGGGTCAGAAACGTTTGTGGAAGCTAGAGATTGGCTTAGGGAGGTGGTAGAATTGCTAGAGATCTTTGAAGTATAAGAAGGGAAGAAAGTTCGATTAGCAGCTTGGTTGATGAAGGGACATGCCTCGTTTTGGTGGGAGGTCACTAATAGGGAGCGTCCTGTTGATTCTTGGGCGGATTTTAGGCGTAGTTTTGAGGCGAAGTTTCTCTCAAGGGCAGAAGAAAATCTATATATGGAAAGGTTCTTGACATTGAAGCAAGGAAGCTCATCAGTGAAAGAATATGTCAACAAATTTAATCTATTAGCAAGGTTTGGCTTGGACTTAGTGAACACGCCGAAGAAGAAGGCGCTGAGGTTCGTTAATGGATTGAATGAACCGTTGCAAGAGTTGGCTATGACCCACATCCCTACGGGGGCCACCTTTGAGAAGCTTGTAGACATGGCACTCATGCATGAGGAGAAAGGCGATAAAGCTGATAAGGCACCCAAGAAAAAGGGGATCAGAAGAAACCTCAACAGCAAAACAATAAGGGTGGTAAAACAATAATGGCAAGGGAAAGAAGAAATGCTTTAACTGTGGAACCCCAGGCCATCTCAGCATGGATTGCCGAAAGAAAAAGAAGACTGGCTGTTTTCACCGTGGTGATGCGGGACATTTAGTGAAGGACTGCCCAAAGAAGGGGCAGAGGGCAGGAGCTACCTCGGGAGGACAGGTGCAGGCTCTTATGGCACCAGGGCAGGCAAGGGGTCAAGTTCAGGCTCTCGCGGTCCCACCGCTGCAAGAACGAGGTAGAACCATTTCTGTTGAAAGCTTAGTTTTTCTGTTTGATCATCCTGTCCATACCTTATTCGATTCGGGCGCATCACATTCGTTTATCTCTACATCATTAGTTGAATCACAGCACTTAAACACCAGTTTAGTAGAGGATCCCTTAGTTTTTTCGAATCCAATTGGGGGCTCAACTTATTTGTCCGTGATGTGTTTGGATTTGAAAATTTCTATGCTTGCGTTGAGTTTAGATGTGATGCTTATGTGTTGGGCTTCACGGGCTATGGGCTAATTTTAGGAATGGATTGGTTATCCAGAAATGGGGCCGTACTTGATTGTGAAAGGAGAGTAGTTAGGCTCATGACTCGCCTTGGCAACACTCTCGAAATCTTTTGTAATCCCATAGATTTTATTATGCTAAGTTATTTAGAATCGCTTGACGCGTCTGAGGAAAATCTACAATCTGTTAGAGTGGTCCGAGAATATTCGGATGTGTTTGAGGAGGTGAAGTGCTTGCCTCCGAAGCGGGAGATTGATTTTCGAATATATCTTGTGGATAATGCGAAACCAGTATCTTTGCCAGTACACCACATGGCTCCTCGTGAAAGGAGGGAACTCGATAAGCAAGTGAAGGAGTTGCTTGAGAAGGGGTTCATAAGACGAAGTATATCGGAGTGGGGTGCTCCAGTAGTATTTTCCACGAAGGCGGATGGGTCCCTTAGACTTTGTGTGGACTATAGAGAACTTAATAAGCTTACTAAGAAAAACAGACACCCACTGTCGAGGATTGACGATCTCTTCGATCAGTTAGTTGGCGCCTTAGTGTTTTCGCAGTTGGACTTAGCCACGGTATCCATCAATTGAGAGTGGCTGAGGATAGCATAGACAAGACTGCCTTTAGAACTCCGGACGGTTTCTATGAATGGCTAGTGATGCCCTTCGGTTTGACAAACGGCCCCGCATACCTTGTTGATTTGATGAGTAAGGTGTTTAGGGAGTACGTTAACAAATTCCTGGTAGTCTTTGTAGACGACATCCTGATTTTTCTAAGGATGAAGAAGAGCATGCCCTACATCTTAGGGAAGTGTTGGAGACCCTACGAGCGCATAATCTTAAACAAAATTTTCTAAGTGTCACTTCTGGTGGAAGGAAGTACGATTCTTAGTGCACGTGGTTTCCAAGGAAGGGATAGCCGTGGATCCCACGAAGGTGGTGGCCATCCAAGATTGGAAGGTCCCTAAAAATGCTACCGAAGTGAGAAGTTTCTTGGGGTTGGCTGGCTACTATAGGAAGTTTGTCAAAGACTTGGCAAAGATATCAACTCCATTAACACGTTTGACGAAGAAGAACCTAGTTTTCACATGGGACGTAGATTGTGATGATGCGTTCCAACAATTGAAGAGAGCTTTGACTTCAGCCCCAGTCTTAGTATTGCCAGACGGGATTAAGCCGTTTACTATTTATACCGATGCTTGTAGGACAGGACTAGGCGCAGTCTTAATGCAAGAGGGTAGGGTAATAGCCTATGGTGGAAGGCAGTTGAGAGCGCATGAGAAAAATTACCCTACACATGACCTAGAGTTGGCCGCTATTATTTTCGCGCTTAAGTCTTGGCGTCATTATCTTTTTGGCGAGAAATTCGAATTATTCACGGACCACAAGTCTTTAAAATACTTATTCTCTCAAAAGGACTTGAACTTAAGGCAGCAAAGATGGATCGAGTTCTTAGCGTCCTACGACTTCGAGATAGCATATACCCCTGGGGAGGGTAACGTAGTGGCAGATGCCTTAAGTAGAAAAAGATTATCCTTAAGTCCTTTGTTTGTTGAGCGGCGAAGCTTAGAATTCATTTCGATGTTTGACTTTAGACCTTCCGTTGACTTTGTAC
Source organism: Allium sativum (assembly GCA_030737875.1). Classification (NCBI taxonomy): domain Eukaryota; kingdom Viridiplantae; phylum Streptophyta; class Magnoliopsida; order Asparagales; family Amaryllidaceae; genus Allium; species Allium sativum. The sequence goes on from CM060912.1 coordinate 12,113,188, forward strand.
CCGGTTGGCTAGCATCCTTGGAGTTCAGGCCTACGCTTTTGGGACAGATTGGCGAGGCACAGCGAGATGACCCGCAGTTGGTGGAGTTAGTAGAAAAACTCAAAAGTGGGGAGCCATCAAGCCATCTCTGTAGATATATCCTAGATGATAAGGGTTGGTTACGTATGGACGGTAGACTTTGTGTACCAAAAGACGATGACCTAAGGAAGAATATTCTTGACGAAGCACATCGTTCGAAGATGACCATTCATCCCGGCGGGGACAAGATGTATATGGACTTGAGACGAGTTTACTTTTGGGTCGGTATGAAGAGGAACGTGGCCGAGTATGTCGCTAGATGCTTGGTGTGCCAATAAGTAAAAGCGGAGCAAAAGAAACCCAGTGGGTTGCTTCACCCATTGGAGGTTCCACTATGGAAGTGGGAGAGTGTCTCGATGGATTTTGAGGATGGATTACCGCGATCGAGGAAGGGTAATACGGGGATTTGGTTATTGTAGATAGACTTACTAAGAGCACCCATTTTATTCCCGTAAAGAGTAAGAGGACTGCTCCATGGTTAGCTTCTGTACACGGTGTTCCTTCTAACTTAGTGAGCAACCGCGATCCTATTTTCACCAGCGAATTTTGGAGAAGCTTGCAAGAGGCGGTAGGGACTCAGTTATGTTTGAGCACCGCATATCATCCTCAGACGGACGGCCAAACCGAGAGGGTGAATCGCATTTTAAAGGATCTATTAAGGCTATGTATCCTAGACTTTGGGGGTACATGGGAAGAGCATCTTCCATTGGTGGAGTTCGCATATAATAACAGCTTTCAGTCTAGCATTGGTATGGCACCTTTCAAAGCTCTTTATGGACGACCTTGTCGTTCACCTGCATGTTGGTGGGAATCTACAGATAAGATCTTACTTGGGCCCGATATGATTAAGGATACTTCGGAGAAGATCGACTTGATTCGAAGGAGGGTGAAAGCAGCACAAGATAGGCAGAAATCTTATGAGGATAAGAGGCGGACAGATCTCGAGTTTGAAGTTGGGGACATGGTCTTTGTCAAAGTGTCTCCATTACGGAACGTTGTTCGCTTTGGGTCCGTTGGGAAATTAGCACCAAGGTTCGTAGGGCCGTTTCCTATTAAGGAAAAGATTGGACAGATGGCATATAGAGTGGAGTTGCCTGAGAGACTTAGTGGTGTACACAACATATTCCATGTGTCACAATTGAGGAAGTGCTTGCACGAGACCGCGGAAGTGGTAGAGCCGAGCTTGCTTAGATAGGTGGAGATAGAGCGTGATGCGACGATTCGACGAGCTCCTACATGCATTCTTGGGTCAGAGATCAAGAAGCTGAGAAATCGAGAGGTCAGACTAGTCAAAGTACAATGGGGAGATGATGAGAGCAACCCTACTTGGGAGACAGAAGAGAAGATGCGTTCACGATACCCTTTTATTTTCGAGGGTATGTCCTTTAATTTCTCCTTTATCGCTTATCTTGTACTTATCTTACCTTTAGAGTATCCTCTCGCTAGTATCTTTGACCTTTAGTTAGGATCATCCGATGGTTGAAACATGTGTTTGAGATATGTTATGTATGATGGATGCAAAGTGGATGCAAGTGTTTACTAGTGGTTGCTCGTGGACACATATACACTCACTATTAGGCACTAGATCGGCTCAGTCACTTCATACTGCATATTGCATATAAATGGATGTATTTAGTAAACTGGATGTATAATGGTTGTGCTATCATATGGATACCTCATTTTGGTGAATGGTTGTGCACGCATGTAGAAATGATATGTAGCATTAAGGAACTTTTGCATACATAATGGACACAAGGCACTATAATGGTTTGCATTAAGGAGGTCAATTGAATCAGTGGACCGCCTGATTTTGCATTAGATATGGGACATATACACACACTGTGCATTTAAACATGAAAGCATTAGAAGCCTATAAGGACAATGGATGCTTGTGTTCGATGGTTGAGTAGATGGACGATTGGATGTTAGGATATACATTCTTCTTAACTTGAAGATTTCGAGGACGAAATCCTTTAAGGAGGGGAGAATGTAACAACCCGTAATTCTGTTAATATTTACAAATTAAAGAATAACTAATCTCAGACATGAGAATTGTGGGAAACGGGTTGCGCCATTGTGTTCGTCTCAGAATTCTAGTGGAGATAGAGTCCGAGTTTGCGGGAAACGAGTACCGGATGAAAAAGTTATGGACGAACGAAGTTTGGTGGCAAAGAAAAAAAATGCACTGGCGCACTTGGGAAGTGCGCCAGTACATATTTACACTGCCGCACCTGCCAAGTGCGCCTAGGCCGAGGCTGGAGCCTGCACAGCTTTTTGGTTCAGGCTGACCCGGGTTGTTGAGTCCATTCTGACTCCTTGCTGAGTCATTAGGGCTGACTCATCACCCTATCATAATTAAATGATTTTGATTAACCCTAAGAACATCCGACGGCTTGAATTAATTTATAACTCTATAAAAAGACCCCTATACACAAACCCTAAATCAGAAAATAAACAAAGACCATGGCTGTCATGCTGATATTTTGAGACCTAGAGCAGCCGCCATCAAATTAAAGATAAAGAACAACAACCAATTCAAAACTACCCAACCCTAACAGCGATTCTTCATCAAAATAGCGCTAATTCGACTCTCTTTCTTCTCTAATTGTTAGTATGATAGTCTAAACAAGATTATTATTGAATTAATTAGGTTAAATCATGAATGGATTATGAGTAGATGATGTGAATTGTCATACATGTTGTTGTAAACCTTATGCTATCATGTATGTTATAAATCCTATGCTATGTATCCTATATGTTGTAAATCATGCTATGATGATGTTATGTATGTTGAGAGTTTCTATGCTAAATTGAGATGAATCATACATGTTAAAAAGTCATGATGCTATTATCTATGCTAGTTAGTTCATGTTAATCAAATCATCATGTTTGGGCTATGTTGATCTATTATGTTTGGGCTATGTCGATCTATAGGACAAGTCACATATGCAAGTTAGAATGATTAGAAAAGTTATGAACATATGCCATGACATCTATTATGACATCTAGAATTATGCTATGACATATGTGAAATTCTATGCTAGTTTACACCATCATTATGTTGCCTAAAACCCCATATGCAATATTATACATAAATTTGGGTTATGATCATATCATGTAAATTGTGCCATTTAACAAGTTGACACCTTTAGATCCTTAACATGTGTAGCCTATGCAAGTTTCACCCCTATTATGATTAGATTTACTTTATTTGCCTATATGTTGTTTAACGTATGTTATGCGTTGAATAAGCGAACGTATAAACGTGGGGTAGGGGTAATATTAAGGATTTAATAATAAGAAGTTGGGTGCAATTGATATGATTTTGCATGCCATAAGTGGATGGCCATAATTGAGTCAATTATGAACATCAATAAAAGTGGACTTAATTAATGATTCAAATAGGGAATTATTAAAACTGGGGTAAAAGATTGAAAGTGTCAATCAATGCTTAGGACACGAGGTTGGACTCGTTTGTGACGTAAACCTGCCCGGACCCGCCCGGCAAATTTAGTGGTCACAAATGTCAGCCCAATGTGAGAGGTCCTAGGCCTAAACTAAAGCATAACAGTTGTAAAGACACAAGGTTAGACTCTTTTATGTTGTAAGACTGCCCGGACCTGCCCGGCAAATCCAGCTGCCATAAATGCCAGTCTAATGTGAGAGGTCTTTATGAGGTTATGGCTTGAATGAATTAAGAAATACTTAACCAGATAAACATGTAAAGTGGGACATGGGGGTTAAGTAGGTGCCTTGGGTGGCATGAGGAATCTAGTGGGTGCCCTTAGTGGCAGGTGAAATACGATTAGTAAGACTTAACCAAACACACATGTAAATGAACATGAGTAAGAGGGTTAAGTGGGATATACTAGTGGACAAGCTTAGGTGGGTAGCTTGTGGGGGCCCATTTCAACCAGTATCCCAAACGTATCTTTGTGGGATCGACCCTAGTCGAGGACGGGACACGCATACTGGGTTTGACTATAAGAGGCCAAAACGGGGAGCGGTGGCAACGCAAGTCCAACGGGTTTCATATGCGTGTGTGGACCCAGGCTGGTAGGTAAGACGTTGTTGCATCGTGTAGGTATAAGCCGTGCATTCTCAAGTTGTATCGGGTTTCCACTTTAGGGGAGTGATACACCCCACTGTGGGGCTAGCACGGGTATCTACGAGTAGGGAGCCGATCGAAAGTGGGTAGTGGGGTACACCTAGTGGAGATAGGGGTAGACGGCACCTATGTAGTCAGCTAGGGGTACGTAAGGCTATTTATATGTTTCTGTGTGAAGCAAGTGGGATCAACCTTTAGGGTGACTGGTGCGGTGCAGTGTAGTAATGTGCGGTGCAGTGTAGCAATTATTCGTTAGTAATTAGGTGTGCCTTTAACGTTAACTTTGACGTTATCTTAAACTTGTCTTTATCTGCTCTTCCGTACCTAATAGTTCATAGACATTTACTTGTCTTCCAGCTTATGCCTTAGACTAGTTATTTTGATAATAGTATTGTTAGAACTATCATACTCCCCAGACTTTATGTCTGACCCACTCCATTTCTATCCTTTTTCCCCCCAGGTCCTCAGGTTGGACCCAGCTCTAGTGGAGTTTGATTGGATTGCTTCATCTCTATTTGGAAAGCTTGGACCGTTGAAGTAAAGCCCAACTTGTTATCTTCTTTAATGGCTATCTGTGTGATGGGATTATGTAATTTTGTTTTAGCAAGATGGATAATGTACTTGACTATGATTTATGGTTTGATGATGTAACAAAAATGTTTAATTTCCGTTGCAATAAATTGAAGTTTTAGATTTCCAAGTACTACTTATTATCTGTCTTGTTGTAATTTTTCTGTTCTATATTCACTTATAACCTCCATGGAAGTTAATGCATTCCCTTTGTGAGTGACATTAATGGACGCGGGGTATTACATTTGGGTTACTGGTTGAAATGGACCCCCACAAGCTACCCACCTAAGCTTGTCACCATTAGTATATCCCACTTAACCCTCTTAGTCATATTCATTTACATGTGTGTTTGGTTAAGTCTTACTACTCGTATTTCACATGCCACTAAGGGCACCCATTTGATTCCTCATGCCACCTAAGGCACCTACTTAACCCCCATGTCCCACCTTACATGTTTATCTGGTTAAGTATTTCTTAATTCATTTAGGCCATAACCTCATAAAGACCTCTCACATTAGACTGACATTTATGGCAGCTGGATTTGCCGGGCGGGTCCGGGCAGTCTTACACCATAAAAGAGTCTAACCTCGTGTCTTTACAACTGTTATGCTTTAGTTTAGGCCTAGGACCTCTCACATTGGACTGACATTTGTGACCACTGGATTTGCCGGGCGGGTCCGGGCAGGTTTACGTCACAAACGAGTCCAACCTCGTGTCCTAAGCATTGATTATCACTTATAATCTTTTACCCCAGTTTTAATAGTTTCCTATTCAAATTATTAATTAACTCCAATTTTAATGATGTCCATAATTGACTCAATTATGGCCATCCATTCATGGCATGCAAAATCATATCAATTGCACCCCAACTTCTTAATTTTATATCCTTAATATTAACCCTACCCTACGTTTATACGTTCGCTTATTCAACGCAGAATATACATTAGACTCGAATAGTATAACTCATAGCACAAAAATAAATTATCACAACATATAGAAAATTAAAATGAATCTAATTATAATAGGGGTGAAACTTGAATAAAACTACACATGTTAGGGATCTAAAGGTGTCAACTTGTTAAATGTCACAATTTACATGATATGATCATAACCCAAATTTATGTATGAACTTGCATATGGGGTTTTATGCAACATAATGATGGCGTGAACTAGCATCTAATACATAGAATTCACATATGTCATAGCATAATTCTAGATGTCATAATTCTAGCTCTAAAGAGATGTAATGGCATATGTTCATAATCTTTACTAATCAATCTAACTTACATACATGGTTGGTCATATAGATCAACGTAGCCCATACATTATGATTTGATTAACATGAACTAATTAGCATAGATAATAGCATCATGGCTTTAAACACATGGATGATTTATCACAACTTAGGATAGAAAATTACAACCTATACAATATCATCATGGCATGATTTACAACATATAGGATATCATCATCACATAACATAGGATTTATGACATACATGATAGCATAAGGTTTACAACAACATATATGATAATCCACATCATTCACTTATAATCCATTCATGACTTTATCTAATTAGTTTAACAATAATCTTGTTAAGATCATCATACTCACAATAAGAAGAGAAAGAGAGTCTTGATTTGCTTTAGAGTTGAGTAGAATTAGAATTTTGATTAGCTTTCTTCCTTCTTAGTTGGCGGCGGCTAGACTGAATTCCATGGCGGCGGTATGACGGTAGCTATTCTATTTTTCATGTGAATTAGAGCGAGAGACTACCTGTGTATTTATAGAGTTTAGGGTTTATTTAGACCGTCAGATCAACTCAGAACTAACCTGAACCGTTTAATTTGCCAATTCAGCCCTAAAGACACATCAGCCGCTCAAGATTGGGCTCAGTCAAAACCCTAGCCGCCTGAACAGGTCGACACCCAGGTCGACTCCCCAGTCGACCTGGGGGGGGGGGGGGTCGACTGCCCAGTCGACTCCCCAGTCGACCTGGGGTGCTGGGCGGGAATTTTCCCGACTAGCCTGTTTTGACTCCGAATTTGAAATTTAAATTTTCTGAAATCTGTTTTGAATTTTCTGAAACTTCCGATGGCCATAACTTCTTCATACGAAGTCCAAATCATGCAAACTCGGACTCTATTTCAACTAGAATTCCGAGATGAACACAATGGCGCAACCCGTTTCCCACAATTCTCACGTCTGAGATTTGCTATTCTTTAATTTGTGAATATTAATATTAACAGAATTACGAGGTGTTACAGGTTATGTATGAAACAAGAGAATTTGATTCTTTCAACATTAGTATCTGGTCCTGATTCTTCAAAGAACAGTATTAACGTATATACGCAGCCTTTAGTTGCGGAATTGAAAGCGTTATGGAATGTTGGCGTCGAAACATATGATTCCTTGACTGATGTGAATTTTAATTTACGTGCAAGCATTTTATAGACCATTAGTGATTTTCCGGGATATGCCATGTTATCAGTTTGGTACACGAATGGGAAACTTGTTAAGGAATGCAGAATGGATCGTTAAGGCAAAACAAACACTAGAGGGGCGAATAGTGTTTGTGAGAATTTAAACAAAATCTAAAACTTATGTGAACTACGAGATGAATCAAACACCACAAACACAATCACAGATTCAAGCACAAAATAGACAGAAATAAAGATGCAGAAAAGGAAAGAACACACCGAATTTTATACTGGTTCAGATTGCTCCTACGTCTAGTCCCACACAACGCTGGATTGCGCAGAGTTTTATTACTATATCAAAATCCAATTACAACCTCTTTGATTTCACGGCTATAAGGGATACCACCGACTCCAACCTCCTTGATTTCACGGCTACAAAAAATACCACTGATTTCAACCACCTTGATTTCACGGCCACAAGGGATACCACCGATTCCTCTTTTACTTGACCTAGACAATTACAAATAGCCCTATAACTCATCAATAGCACTTGATTCAGAAAGAGATAAGAAGAGAGTGTAGAGAGAAGAAGTTTAATCAAAATAGAATTGAATTCGGCAGAGTATAAGTGTAGAAATCGTAGAAATGATTAAGAATGATTATGAAATGAAAGAGGATGAAAGTAGAGAAGAAGAAATGATGAAAAAATCGAATTCAAGACCTGTTTATAGTGTGTGAAAGGTTGCAATGTTTCTGGAGCGTTACAATTGGTGAAAAGGCACTTCCTTTCAAATTTAAATTTCTGACAGTTATAAGTCGACATACCCTTTTCTACATGTTGACATACTTATCATTTTTATGATTTTTAAAGTATTTTTTAAGAATTCAGATCAATATTTAAATTCTGGAAATTCCCTAAACAAAACTAGTTGCTAAAACATTATTTTTCAAGTATAAAAACATAAGAAAATATTAATTAAACATATGATTAAAAACTTAATATATATATATATATGTGATAGTAAAACTATATATAATATAATTATAAACATATATAATACAATTATAAATATATTTATGTAAGAATTTATAAAGAAATATTTATAAACTATATATAAACAAAAGGTTACATGAAAATTTAGAGTTTAAATAATCAAATACAAACATAATAAAACATATTTAATAAAACTATAAAAATAAGAATACTTATAAATTAGGGAATATATTTGAAATCATAAGTTTGAAATTCTTTGGAAGAATAAAATTATTTTGAGAGAAGTTTGAAATCAATTTGAAAATAGTTTTAAATTTGAAAACAGATAATTTAAAAAAACAGAATTTGAACCTAGAGTGCTATTCGGAGTCCTACATGAACTAGACTCTATTACTATATTTATCTTGAACTCTTGAAATCTTGAAATTATGATTACTTATGAGTCTTGAGTCTACTCTGAATTCTGTATCTCTAAAAGTTCTTAAACTGTACAGTCTTCAGTATTAATTCCTGTATACAAATTTTGCACATATGTGTATATATATATATATTATAGATAAAGATTTTAGTATATATTTTATAATCAATGATAATTGAAATAAGGTTATTGCCATCAAAACTCCATTCTCCAACAATCTCCCCCTTTTTGATGATGACAACCTTAGTTTATAAAATATCATACCTGTTTATTATGATCCTTCTAATACTCCTTATGACTATATGAATCCTATAAACTATGTCTATATTTTATAATTTCTCCCCCTTTGGCATTATCAAAAAGAAATTCTAAAACTACTCCCCCTTAATCCTATAACTATCTAAATAATTCATATACTAAAGTAAAGTACTCCCCCTGAGTCCTAAATCTATAATCATAAAATACTCCCCTTAAGTCCTATCTATATCAATACATATTCTATTATAATATTCTATATAACTATCCCTGATTCTATTATATCCTTATATTCCCTTCTAACTCTATGATTCTAAGCGTAAAAGATTACAAATACCCCTAAAATTATGACTATACTAGTCTAACAGAAGAATAATAAACAAGGCAATCTAATCATTGTTTATAATCAATCCAAACAAGTAATTATTTCATGCCAGCAATTCAAGCAATTAATTCCGGCAATCTATTCAAGCAATTAATTCAAGCAATCAACCAAATCAACCAAATTGAATAATATATATTAATAAGCACTTCATGAAACTTCAACTAATCCTAGAAACTATTAAACTCCCCCTTAATCTAATATTAGACTAAACCTAGCCTATACTCTAATTCCCTTAAAACTTTAATAAGACTTTAATTTGGACCAAGAAATAATTCTATGATATAAGTTAAAATGTATAAGTATATTTCTAACACACCACTAATAAAATTCAACCATGTCAAACAATTCAATCACTTTATTTTATGTCAAACAAATCAAACAAGTTAATTAAGTCAAACAGTTTAACCAAGTCAATTAAGCCAAACAATTCAACCAAGTTAATTAACTCAAAGTAAATATGTTATGTGTTTAAATAATAATACAATATATTTCTAAGATAATAATTCCCTATGTAGTATAATTGCTATGAGGAGTTAAAGTTAACATGTAATGTAGTATGTTGGTAATAATGCAGTATGACATATGAAAAACAATATGAAGTGGTATATTGTATGAAATGCAATTTATGATGTAAATGATTTGAGATGCACTTTAATGATGTATGATATGAAATAAGATGGGTAATGATAATATGCAAAATGATTTCATGATTATATCTATTTTGGTAAAAGATATTCAAAATTCTACATATATTATAAATCAATCAAAGGTAATATTAATTTTTAGACTTAAGTTAATGATGCTAATGAAAGAAATTAAGGGTTTAATAAAATCATGATAGGTAGCAAAATATTCAAAATAATTATGGAGTTAAATAATATTAGTAAGGTAAATATAGTAAGAATTGAAGATCTTTTTAAAAAGAATATAAAATTATATAAAGTAGACTACAAACATATATTCATAATAGTATATATAAAAACTAATTTTGAAAAGAACTTAAAATTTATTATGAGATATACAATAATCTTTTAAATTCAAACTTTAAAAATCCAAACATATTTATTTGCTAAAGAACAATCTATAACAAAATGAAGTAATATATAAAGCAATAATCTCTTATATTTAATCTATATTTTTAAGACATAAAAAATCATATATATATATATATATATATTTCTTTATACCAAAATATTAAGTTAAATATATAAATCAAAATTAGTATGAAATTACAAATAGTATTTATTGCAATGTAACCCAAAATTGTTATTATATGTGAAAAATATAAAAGTTAAACTATGTGTGCTTAAACTGAAGATATATAAGCTTATATTTTATAACAATATCAAATGTTTGAAAAGTTTAAATTATTTCAATCATATTAATAATTTTATTAACAAGATATATAAAATAATTAGATAGAAAGAGTTGATAACTAGGATTTCAACTTGCATTTTCTTATTCAAAAGATGGTGGGAAGTTTGAAAGTTTAAGCTTTTGAAACTCAAAATTTGAATTTCATTTTATAAGCCTTTATATCACATAAGAACATATGTACGTCGACAATCATGAATAATTTTCAAAGAACATATGGTTTTGTGACTTTGGTTTTAAATTATCGATTTATATTTCATGCTTAACTATTTCCTGAAATAATATTAATCCTAACAAATATCCAAAATTTATTTTACATTTATTATTTTATTAATATTTTGAATTTCAAAATTAAAAATTCAAAATTTGAATTTGAATTTTAAAATTTGAATTTTAATGTTTTAAATTTCAAATTTAAAGCAAAGCAAGCAAAACATCCATTCAACCACAAAATTTAAAAATTATTTAAGGCGTACCCAGTTTTTAGATCCATTTCTTCGATATTTACTGAATTCTGAATTTATCTTCCGGAATTTGATGATGAGATCTGCTCTATTGCGACGGGCTCGTTTTTCTAATCAAGATAATATACTCATTTGCTGAATTTGAAGACTGTATGAGAAAGATATAGATGATTTAGTAGATTATTCATCTTGGCGCCAAAATTTGAATTTGAATTTTGTATTTTGAATTTTGAATGAATGGACACTTCAACTACTTCAACTACTATATAAAGGCCCAAAAGTCATGTCCTTTCATAACCACCTATCTTCTTCTTTTTCTCATTTTTCATTTTCAATCAAAATTTCAAGAGGCATAACTTCTTCGTTTCTTGAAGAAATTGGACGAAATCAATGGCAAATCAAAGAGGAATTCGAGGACTACGATCTAGTAGCAGTTTGGGGATGAATTTGGATGATATTGGGATGCAACAAGTCGAAACAGTAAGAGGAATGCATGTAATCCCGTAACAGTTTTCAGTTTTGAATCGCCAACTACAAACTGCCATATCTCAGTACTCTACTTTTATCAGAATACGATAATCTACTTATCAAATCGACCACGAGAATGAGAAATACAATCTGAAAAAGGATTTGAGACAAAAATAGTCTAACTTGCGGATGCAATTTGAAGATAACCATCGACATTTTAGGTTTCCTTCTCTCATTATTCACCAAAACTTCATTTGATTATTACTTGATCAATTCTTGACGGATTTTCATGAAACCAACGACATTCAAAAGAAAATCATGAGAAGTACAATATTGAATCTACTTGTAGATGAGAATCAAAAGGTTTCCACTTATCTGGTAACCATTTCTTTATTGATTTACATTATGTATTTCCATTTCTACCTCTTGATGTCCTTTCACCAATCGTTATTACTCTTCTACAATTATCCTTCAGAATTTGAATCCTCAACACCCATGTAACACACTTGTTCGGAATTTGAGTTTCCAATAGCCACCAATTCAGAATTTTAATTTTCAATAGCCACCATTTCGGAATTTGAAACACCAACAACCAGTTTACCTATCTTTTCAACTTTTGAATTTTCAAAATCATATAGCGCATCTTTTCCTGCAAAACAACACAACTTTTCAAAGAATCGAGTGACTTTTCAGAAAATAATTGACTCTTCAAATAAACAAATGACTTTTCAAGTAATTTTAAACAATAATACATGATAGTTTTGTAAAACATACATAGATAAAAATTTAATACATTTCAAAATTTCAAAAATCAAATCATAGTAACTTAATTTTTCAATAAAATTTAATGCAGACTCATCTAATACTTGATGCAATACATGAACTAAAACTAATGTTCAAAATTTTCCATTTTCCATTTTCAAAAATCAGACTATGAACTTTTTGAAAAATCTTTCTTTAATACCAATTGTTAGGAAATGCGGAATGGATCGTTAAGGCAAAACAAACATTAGAGGGGGTGATAGTGTTTGTGAGACTTTAAATAAAATCTAAAACTTATGTGAACTACGAGATGAATCAAACACCACAAACACAATCACAGACACAGATTCGAATACAGATACAAAATAAACAGAAATAAAGATGTAGAAAAGGAAAGAACACACCGGATTTTATACTGGTCCGGATTTCTCCAATGTCCAGTCCCATGCAATGCTGGATTGCACAGAGTTTTATTACTATATCAAAATCCAATTACAACCTCCTTGATTTCACGGCTTCAAGGGATACCACTTATTCTAACCTCCTTGATTTCACGACTACAAAAAATACAACTGATTCCAACCTACTTAATTTCACGACTATAAGGGATACCACCGATTCCTCTTTTACTCAACCCAAACAATTAAAAACAGCCCTATAACTCTTCAATAGCACTTGATTAAGAGAGAGATAAGAAGAGAATGTAGAGAGAAGAAGTTTAATCAAAATAGAATTTAATTCAACATAATATAAGTGTAGAAATCATAAATATGATTAAGAATGATTATATATTGAAAGAGGATGAAAGTGGAGAAGAAGAGGTGATAAAAAAATCGAATTCAAGCCCTTTTTAATAGTGTGTGAAAGGTTGCAACGTTTCTGGAGCGTTACAAAGGGTTAAAATACACTTCCTTTCAAATTTAAATTCCTAACAGTTATATGTCAACATACCCTTTTCTACATGTCAACATACTTATCGTTTTTATGATTTTTAAAGTATTTAAATCAATATTTAAATTCTGGAAATTCCTGAAACAAAACTAGTTGCTAAAACAATATTTTTGAAGTATAAAAACTAGTTGTTGTTACTTGGAGCAATCGCCGCATTTCATTGTTGGATTGGCCTGGCATTATGCTGAGGCTGTCAAGGAACTACCACCAGGTGATGCTAATGGGGAGAAATTTCCCGTTAGCGCGTAGTAGACTTAACATATGAGTCAAGCTCCCATACTGTCATTGTTATAGTAGTCTAGTACCTTTGCTAGCTCGGGTGTCGTAAGCCTGTTTAGGCATAGTTAACGGAACACTGTAAACTCCGTATGCAGTGGACGGTCCACCTTAAAAACTGATGTAGCTGATTGTCAACTAACAATCACCTGTACTGTTCTGTATTTTATTATTAGTTATAATAAAAGGTGTTTGCGGTCACTTAAAAAACCGGTCGGCTTTGCCAAAAAAGAAACATACGAAAACATTAATTAAACATATGATTAAAAACTTAATATATATATGTGATATAAAAACAATATATAATAATATTATAAACATATATAATATAATTATAAATATATATATATAAGAATTTATAAAGAAATATTTATAAACTATATATAAACAAAAGGCTATATGAAAACTTAGAGTTTAAATAATCAAATATAAACTTAGTAAAACATATTTAATAAAATTAAAAAAATAAGAATACTTATAAATTAGGAAATATATTTGAAATCATAAGTTTGAAATTCTTTGTAAGATTAAAAATTATTTTGAGAGAAGTTTGAAATCAATTTGAAAATAGGTTTGAATTTGAAAACAGATAGTTTGAAAAACAGAATTTGAACCTGGAATGCTATTCGGAGTATTACATAAACTAGACTCTATTATTATATTTATCTTAAACACCTAAAGTCTTGAAATCTTGATTACTCATGAGTCTTGAATCTACTCTGAATTCTGAATCTCTAAAAGTTCTTAAACTGTACAGTCTTCAGTATTAATTCATGTATACAAATCCTGCATATGTATATATATATATTCTAGATAAAGATTCTAGTATATATTTTATAATCAATGACAATTGAAATAATGTTGTTGTCATCAAAACTCCATTCTCCAGCAAAACTAGTGTGTCTAGTGTGCCACTATGAAACTTCTTCAAATTATTTGAAGCATAGCAAAAAAATGTGTTATATGCACCATAGAAAGTTTCTTGATCCGACGCATAAGTGGAGGCCGGATAAGAGGAGATTTAAGGGCGAAACTGAAATGGGGAGCATTCCACAAATATTATCAGGAGCAGATATTGAACAGTTATTGCAGGGGTTAAAAAATCAATTTGGGATAAGACCAAGAAATCAGGTAAAGGTGATGGCCCTTTTAAAAAAAGTCAAAACTGTTTGACTTACCATATTAGTGTCATAATCCCCTTCAACATAACCTGGACACCATGCATATAGAGAATAAAATATGCAAAAAAATATTAGGTACTTTACTTAATATAGGTCGCACGTCGAAGGATCACCTAAACGCTCATTTGGATTTACAGGAATTGGGCACAAGGAAGGCCCTTCATCCTGTTGAATGTGGTGATAGAAAGCATGTTGAAATTAAAGCTGCAGTATTTGGTATGAAAAATAAGGAAAAAGAAATCTTTTTCTCTGTATTGAATAACGCCAAACTCCCATACGGTTGTGCCTCGAATGTTAGTCGTTATGTGCACATGAAAGAGAGAACGGTTATGGGATATAAGAGCTATGATGCTCATTTCATACTCACTATTTTTTACAATTTGCCATGAAGAAAGCATCAAAAACCGAGGTTGCGTTATCAATGATCAGATTTAGTGCATTCCTTAGGGGACTATGGAGTAAGGTTATCCAAGTGGATGATATCAAGAGGCTGCAAAAAGTAATTATCGAGATATTTTGTCATTTTGAAATGATATTTCCACAGGCTTTTTTCGATATAATGGTACACTTGCATGTTTATTTATGCAGAGAAATTGAATACGTCGGGCTTGAACACCTTAAATGCATGTATCCAATTGAGCGATATCTAGGAAAATTGAAATCTTATGTGCGAAATAGAAACAGACCGAAAGGTTCAGTGGCAGAAGGTTACTTGGCAGAAGAGTGTGTGACCTTCTGTTCAAGATATTTAAGCGTTGATGGAGGAACAGAAAACATGTCGATTGACTTTGGAATATGTCCAACAGATTTGGAATACCATAATGGAACAAAGAAGAATAAAGATGGAAAGATGTTTAATTTGAAAGATGCAGATTGGTAGGCAACGCATAGCTATATTTTGTTTAGTTCCGGCAATAAAGAAATTGAGAGTTCGATCGAGTAAGTTCTTAAGTTCCTAAATTATTTTCCTTAACTATAAAGTAATATCTGCGTTTCATAGTTTTTTGACCTTAATTATTATTTAGGGTTCATCGACCTTTTGTGGATGGTCTTGCAAATCCAAGAAGATACTAGAGGGAACGAGAACATTTCGAAGAGTTTTGGAATTGGCTAAAAGAAGAGGTTCTGAAAAAGGACAATATTTCAAGAGATTCAGAGGTATTTGCATTAGGTCCCAATCGAGTAGCTAGGAAGTTTACCGTTTATATAGTAAATGTATATAGATTCCACCCAAAATTAAGAGATTCTCGATGTACCACATAAAATAGTGGTGTATTTTTGACTGCCAAAACCACCAGCTTTGCAAGTTCGAAAGACCAAAACCCAATAGTGGGTGATGTCAAGAGGAAAGACCAAGAAATCTTTAAGCTTGATTATTGGGGAGCTTTCACAGTGGTCCTTTTTAAGTATTGCTGGTACCAAGAGGAAAAATATTCATATGGTCTTACTCGAGTAAATTTTAGTAAATGCTGTAAAACTGATCCTTATGTCCTGTCTTTGCAAGTGCAGCGAGTATTTTATGTGGAAGATGCAGTTGATAAGAACAGTCATTACGTTATTAAAAAATTACAGAGAAAATTGGTGTGATACGGAAAATCAGAATGCGATGGAAGAAAACATGAGCAATCTGCATTCACATGATATTGGCATTGTTGATGAGGGTTGGATTAGGGATAATGTCCCCATAATACAACTAGAAACAGAACTAGAAGCAGAAGTTCCTGATCCTGTTCCATCTCGTTAGTATAAAAAAATCCTCTTTCTTATTGCTTTATTCTGGTCTAATTTATGATGTATTTAGCACTTTTTGTTTTAGCTATAAATTATTATCTTTGATGAATGTATTTGGCACTCTTTTCTCATAAAGCAATCTACATTGTTCACATGTTTTATGATTTACTATCTTTCTTTACTATCGTCTAAATTTGTTATAGTCCAAAATGTTAATTGTTGTTTTTTGTCCGGTTTAACATGCATGTACCGAGTTCTAATGTATTCACTTTGTACATGATGGATGAACTTATAAATGTCTAGCTGCACCATGGCAGAGAGTTTCGAAGGACATGTTACGTTGGTGGAGAATCCTTCTTAGTAACAAAATATGATGTAGATCGCTTTTCTTATAGTGTGCTTATGGACTTTGTTAAAGAATGCCTCCATTACACTGAAAAAGGAGGAGTCTATGTCAGCAAAGGAAAGAGGGGTGGCTGGCAGCTGATATTGAATGACAAGGACGTAAATGAATACATATAGGGCTGCAATAAGGCACAAGAAGTAGTTTTTTACATTGACAAAGACAGTGAGCCGTTGATTCAACTGCAACCACATGTAATCATACGACCAAGGAAAAACATAATTCAAGGTATATATGTATATGTAATATAGATCCATTCTTGTGTGTGTATATATATATCTCTATGTGTGTGTGTGTGTGTAAAGAACTATGAAGGAGGCCCTCATTATTATTTTTATCGTTACAGGTTCTGCTAAGAAACCGTTTGCAAAGCGCAAGTATATTACTGCACATAGACTCTGTGCAGTTAATGGCCCACTATTACCCAGCTATATCATGTAGCATACTACCACCGCTATGCTATTTCCAAATAGCCTCTGAGCTAGCCTCTCCGCTTCATGCCCCGCTATATTCCGCTATTCCCGATATATTCTGTTATATTATGTTATTCCCGCTATATCTTTAGTGAAAGAAACAAACTAAAAAATGACATCTATGCATTATAAAAATTATGAAGTAAGGTTTTTTAATTGAATTTCTTTAGTATATATTTTTAGAACCAAAAACACTCTATTTTAGTAAAATTTAATTAAGTCAAATAGCAATTTTCGTTTATTTTCATATATTTGCACATATTTTTGTTTAAAATTAAGAATGTATATATTATAGTTAAAATGAGTACTAGTTTTTCATTTAATTATCATTTTTACGTATGTAAAAACAATACGAACGAGTTAAATGTGCTATTTTAGAGTCATCCGCTATATCCTGCTATTTCCTCGCTTTATCCCCGCTTTGACTTTTTCGACCTCCGCCGCATTGGATCTGCTAAGCGCTTTAACTGCGCAGCATAGAATTCAACAGCAACGCAAAATGATGAAAAACAATCCAACTCAAGTGGGTCAGAAGAAACTATCGCCGGAGCCTGATATGAATAGTGAAGAAGATATTACTGTGACAGACAAAGGAACTAGGAAGAAATTAAATGTAGAAAATGAAACAGATAAAGATGATGATACCCGAGAGGATGAAGCTGATGTTCATGTATTTTTCAGTTTTCATTTCAGATTTATTAATCAGGATGAAATCTTGTATCTCAAACTACTTTTTATTAAAGTTGTGCACGTAAAAGCAAGAACTGCATTTTAGTGTTTTCTATTATTGTGTCGACCTCTTATTCCGACCATGAAGGCTGCAGCTAATTCAAGTAAGTATTAGTTCTTTGTGCCTGCATTCCGTCGAAATAGCAAGAACTGTTTATATGTAGACTCTATTTGGTTAACTAACTGAAATTTATCATCGATGGTGAGTAATAATGCTAATCTGCTTGCATCTCTCACAACCATCAGTTTTGACGAAGAATGAACAAGAGCGAATTGTGTGAATGCAAGAAAATGACGTAGTTAGTAGATCACTTAGTGTGCCTTCATTGGTCACTAGTTTGCAAAAGGCTGCCGCATGAAATAAGAAAGAAAAATGTAAAGATATTGATGGACATGATGAATACATCCCCGGAAATGATGGTGAAGATGTCAGTGATGATTGATCGGATTCGAAGGTATAAAAAGTTATTTGTTTACTACTTATTGTCTTTGCCTTTATGAACGTAAAAAATCTTGAACTTCGACTTAATTGTAGGGAATCAAAGTTGTTAGGTCAAAGGATCCTTTACCCAGACCGAGAACTCGTTCGCGAACCAATGCAGCCATTGAAATTGAGAAGGAAGTGATGACCCTCACCCCCCTCCAAAGAAGCCTGGCTCCAACAAGGAAGTGATGACACACAATTCCACTCCAAAAAACTCAGTAACCGGGAGAAATTTACAGAAACATTAAAGAAATTAACGAAACCTACATTGTATTATTCAGGAGTTTTAAAACCTACAACGTCTCGTCCACCAGTTTAAAACCTACATGTAGCAAAATGTTTAAACAATCAACCAATTAATGTGAACCTACTGGTTCTGTAGTTTCTTATTTAGCGAAGCGGAAACATCAAAAGCAAAATGTTGAAGCGCCTCCAACAATGGAAAATCTTACCAATCGATTAGAGCAGGAATGGATTGGACAGGAAGATGAAGCAGGTAAAGATACAATGTTTCTTTATCTGTGTACTGCACTGCACTGTTGAGTGTGTGTATTTTAAGTTTTCCATTCATATTATGTTTCTGTAATACCATACATTAATTTTCTATTCATTTTTTTGAACCTGGTATATAAAGTACAAGGTCCAAAAAACCTAGAGGGAAGTCAAAAATGACCAAGGTGCATGCTAAACCCCGCGATGATAAAGTATTCATTGAGTTGAATGAAGATGATCAGCCAGTTTCTGATAATATTAAAGAGTTAAGAAATTTTCTTAGGACAATAGCAAAGGATAATGTGTCTCTTACTTACATCAATTGGCATGTTGTTCATGATCAATTAAAGCGGAAAATGTTGTAATATGCTCTGGTAAAATCTATCACCCAAAACCATAGTTCAACTGACTTCCTAAATGTTTGGTTTAGTTAATTAGTTTGTTTCTTGATTTTTGTGTTTGATATATTGTAGGCTAGGTATGTCATTCCGAAAGAAGGACACAAGTGTGCCTTGAACACGCTTAATGACTGTTGGAGGTAGTACAAGTCTCGTATAAAAGCCAGGTATTATAAAGAATATTAAACCGATGTGGAAAGGCTTGCGAATAGGACCATTACAATTCTGTTGAAGGATTTTAAAATGCTCTTGGAATACTGGGGGGATGAAGTAGTTCAAGTACGTCTTTAATGTGACCACAAAAGAAAACAAATTTGTATAATGCTAATTAAATAATCATGCAGCAGATGGTAAAAAGAAATAAAATAAATTAATGATATCCTTGTTTACTGATATTTTTTATTTTTATTTTGGATTTCCAGGCCCTAGCAGAGATGAATTCTGCGCATCACAACTCATTAAGTCAGACACATACCATGGGTCCCAAAACTCATGTAGTAGCCAAAGAACAGAGAGTATGTGTTTTTTGAAATTAAGTTAATTTTTTTGTGACTGAGTTGAATTGGCCACATGTTAACTTTAATTCGTTATGTCATTGAATTATATTTTATATCATTGTCACAATGTTCATAGGAAGCAGCTAGATTTATAAATTCCTAACATTGAATGTTAAAATTTTTGTTTAGTTTTTGATAATCCTTATACTTGACAGAGAAAGAAGGACCCGGAAAAGGCCACCCCATCTGCTGCCATGGTGTATTTGGAAACATATAAACGAGAACCGTGGAGAACATACAAGACTAACACAGATGAACTAAAGGCCAAATACGTAAGTACATTTGATACTAAAATAGCAATTTAATAGTTAGTTTGAAAGATGACCACATTGCAACTGAAACTTCCATATTTTAATTTATATGTTTTAAAGATAACCACTTCTGTTAATAAATTTTATCGAGTAGTTTATATAAAGTATTTGACCCAAGATCAATTACGAATCAATACTTTTGTCAGTATAATTGGCACATTGTACGTTTGTTTGAGTTGCTTATTAAATCAAACACATAGTTAGTTTGAAAGAAAAACCAGTTTTGTTAATAAATTCATTCCTTCCAGCTGCCTATTTATATGCTTGCCCGGTTTACATTTTGTAGGCAAAGATTCAAGCAATGGTGGATGCAGGAAACATTGCTGAGGCATATGCACTTGTCTCTGGTAGGAAGAGCTGCACAAGGAACTGGCTTACAAGAAGGTGAGGTAAAATGACTAAAAAGTCTCCTACAACACCTAGTTCTTCAGACAGTTATGTGTAAGAGCTGACGAAAAAATAAGGCAAGAGCTTGAGGCGGATTTGGAAGAAAAGGTGAAAAGAAAAGTGAAAGAGAACTTGTCATGGGTGTTAAAAAAGCTAGGTGAAGCTAATCCAGATCTTAAGTTAGATGTCAGAGACTTTTGTGTCACCACAACAAGTGATGAAGATGACATCGGTACTCCTGTAACCCCGGCATCTGAATGAAGTATTTGGATGGTATGTGTTAGCACTTGTGATATATTCGAATTGTACTTTTAAATTATTGCACTTGTGGTATGTGTTCGTGATGGCACTTGTGTTATGTTTCGGTGATGACACTTGTGGTATGTGTTTGTGATGGAACTTGTGTTATGTTTTAATGATGGCACTTGTGGTTTGTGCTGGTGATGGCACTTGTGGTATGTGTTGGTGATGACACTTATGAGTTGGTTTGTATAATTGGGTGGTCTGATTATGGTGATGAATGTTTTGGGTGGATTTACTGTATGAATATTTTGGTATATACATATGAATGTGGTATAATGTTTTGGATGGTATATATGTACCACAGAATTTGTAATTACATGGTTGTATTACAGGTGCAGTTGCTTTTTCTAGTGTTGTAGTCGAATTTTTTTCTAGTGTTGCATTACAGTGTTGTGGTGTTGCATTAGATGGTCTTGTGTTGTTGCATTAGATATTATGCATTAGATGGTGTTGTGGTGTTGCATTAAGTACAATATAATTAATTCTACTATGGTACGACATGTGGGGCCCACAGCTAACGTTGTGCCATGTGGCATGTGACACATAGGCAGCTGACATAGTGAGATGACGTGGCATGTAACACACTGGCAACGGACGTGGAGAAATGACGTGGTATGTGACACGTTGGCAGTTGACATGGAAAGTTCATGTGGGCCCCACAACCATGACCTGGAAGCCAGGTTCTGGCTCTGCTTAAGGCAACGCCGTATGTTGTTACATTACTTGCATATATTGTTGCAATAGGGTTATAATGCAACATTTTCTTTCCGTGGCAGTAGATGGGCAAAAGCATTGCGTTAGAGGGGTAAGGCAACGGCCGCAGATGCCATGCCCATCTGGTGTTGCCGATTTGATAAAATAGTTTACGGCAATGCTCTTTTGATCTACGGCCACATAAAACTAGTGTCGAATATGCCCACTTTTGTAGTAGTAGGCCGATGTGGACTTTCATGTTTTGTTAGCTTAGAATAGAAAGAGAAATAATTTGCATATTTGTCCAAAATGCATGGTTTCTAGCTTTAATTAAGTATTCAAATAATAACCAAAGATAAAATGACATAATGTCATCCTATGTGACTATAATATGGTCAGATTAACATCAAGACTATAATGTTCATTAATGGTATTTTAACACGACATTTACTACGTCACTTATATATAATTTTATGTGGATTAATTCTGACATTTAAAATGTGATTTGTTTATGATGTATTATATCATACTTATTACGGGAACGCTACGAATGTCACCACAAATGTAAAGAAAAATATTAAAATAGCTATGATTAAAACATGTACATGTTAATGCCAAAATTGGCACTAACACCTAATTATAGGGAAAGCACCACCTTTTTGGGGGAAGATAACACAAAACAGATAAAAATTAATGAAGAATGAAAGAAAATGGAAAGTAGGGTGAGGGTACACAATTTTTTTTTCAAGCCGATAGTAAGGCCTGCAATCACTTTGAATATCTTTATTATTATGCTTGCCATGACAGATTTCAATGATTATCAATTTGAACACAATTATCTCAAATGTAAGTAAAAAAGTGTCACAAGTACCCCTTATTATCGGAGTAGATTTAGATATTGGGTCAGGTGAAGAGTGCTTGTTGTCCCTGGAGTTGAGAAGTGGTTGAGAATGAGTTCCCTTTTCCGATTGCAGAGCATGAGGTATTTATTGGAGTTCTAGAGGGCATTGGGACGAGATATTCCACTAGCAAGCCCTCGATAACACATGAAGCTCACACCCAAAAAAAATTGTCCGTACAAGTTAACTTTATGGATCGGTGCCAGTCCAAATCATATGGATTGGTATTGATCCATAGATTCTACAAACTTGTTTTCACTTTTGGCTTCTACGTGTCGCCTTAAGGCTTTCTGGAAAGTTTGGTATGAATCAAACTTGGTTCGATGAAGTTTGGGAATCCACTGCTTTGACTTGTCTATCTTTATTTCAGTCCATTGAGATACCATTGATAGGCATACTTGAATAACCCCGAACTTCATGGGTAGGCTTTACTAGTGTTTAGGATCATCATGGTATAAGACATCTAATGTTGCAATGTGATTTTATGAGTCGGTGCCAGTCCAGAGGCCATGGATTGGTACTGGTTCATATACTCTGGATATTTTTGCTTGACTTTTCCCATGTGGACTGCCACATTGCTATTGAGGTTGAATATGAAGCTTTGACTGAATTTGGGATCGCATCATCTTTATTTGTTTTGAACATATATACTAGGTTATCATTATCTTTCCATAGTACATTTTGTTGAAAACATGATGTTCTCTTGTCCAGTACACTGGTAGACTTCGTTTTGCAAGTACGTACGATCAAAAAATTGACTTCTTATGTGAATTTCTCTTTAACTGTCGATCCACGACATTGAAATCTTTAACTTGACATGTGCATTGTTCTTTCCACTTCAAATTTTAACCTCAAACCATTTCAGCTGTCCTTATAAGTTGTGTAGTCGATGTGTGCAGAAAATCGTGACCCTGGGATTCAATATGATGGATCATTACCGATTCATAGGTTATAGATCAATGTCTATCTTCATACTTAGAAGATTTCTAGTCAAATTTCTTCTGCATATATGAGGAGTCGGGTCCTTAGACTTTTATTAATTTCTCTCTATTTCTGCCTAGGGTTCTTCTATCCTTTATTTTTTTCCTGTCGATCCACTAGTTCTCCCTTGATTGTTTGACTGTTGGAGCTTCCTGTAGTCTTGTCGACCTTCCCTGGCTGATAGTTGGCCTTGGTCTAATTTGTCCCATTGCGATTACAATAATAGACCTATCGTTATAACCCGAAACGCCAATCATTGATCATCTTATGACCTCCTTTCTTGGCTGCGCTACCATAGGACATTGCCCTCTCCATCGATTTTACTTTGCACAATAAACTTTGTCTTCGCTTTGCATTTTAATCTAGGTTTTTGATTTTGGCATTATAAATGTTAGGCCTAAATATTTGGGGCTTGGTTATGCAAAGGGATTTTTGGACTTGGTCGAAAGCACATCTCCAACTAAACTCAAATTTCAATTTGGAATAGCCACAAAGTTGCATTTTGAATTTTTTAACTAACTTTTGAATCACCTTAAAGTCTCAATTCAATTTAAGAAATAAACCAAACCTGAATCTGGACATGAAATTGTATTTTTTGATGAACTTGAATGTAAACTTGACTATTGCATCAAATGAATTATTAAACTAATTATATTGGACTTAGAAACTTAATCCTGACTAGTTTATATGAGAAACTGATACTCATGCCTCAGAATCATTTTTGACGGCGAATAAGTATACATCATGATCAGAATTGGCTTTAATAACATAAAACTTCACAATTTGTATTTCGTAGTGCTTTTAATCACTTTAAGATCACTTCGACCATGTCTGGATAGTCCAATGAGGTATAGCTGAGCTTAATTTCCAAAGTCCATTAAGCGCACTCGTACATCTAGCGATCGTGCAATAAAAACCTTTTCATGTTAACTCAGACGACGAGTTCGTTGTCGATTTTTTTAAGTCAACGTCCAGTTAATATAGTTAATAGAAAAAGCATGGAAGATTTTTTTTCTAGGCTCAAGTGGGTTATCTTCATGAGATCGTTTCGTTCAAGCACTTAGGACCCGGTAGCTATGATTCACATAAATAAAGCACTATACTTGTCCCTGGACAACATTTGGGATTTGTTGACTGACACAAGCCAACTTCAAATTCAAAATTTCGTCTGCTAAACGCGCACAACACAACACTTAGGAAATGCGTGAACCTGAATGCTCTAAATACGAGCTTCCTTGTTTAGAGTGGCATTGTAACATTCATCTCGTTTGCATTCTGGAGAAGCCGATTCTTCTCGATCTAGAGTTAAGCAGACTTTAGCTATGCACTTCTCATCTTTTTAGATCAAAACCTATGTCTATATCCCCTCCAAGGGAGCTATCGTTGCGATGGGGACTATATTCGACTTGTCACGCCTAGTGATCAGGCTTTCTCCTAATCTACCTGAGAAGTGTCCTTTCATAGTGGTTCATCGGATGCTTCAACATGCTTATATACAATTCAGAATTCCCAAAAATGATGTTCAGCTATTGAAGAAGGATGAAGTCGTTGATCGACATCCATTTGGATTCATGGCCCGTCACCTCTATATGTGTCTAATTGGGTCAACCCTCATTTTAATCCTTTTTTATGGATGATGCTTTAGGAGTTGGGAATTGCACCATATCGGCATCACCCAAAAGGATACGCCATGTTTACAAATCTATACTTGATTTTATGAAAAACTTATAGTGCATCCCTACTTTTATCAAATAAGATATCTTCTTATCTTCCAAAGAAGGGAGGATCGTCTGTCATAGGTCTTCGGCGAAGCGGCTTAGAAATGCAAGCTCGTTCTTACTCTCTTAGATAAAGTACCACCATTTATGAATATATCCTTTTATGTATGTTGCCCAGAGGAGTTTAACAAGTTGTGGACTCTTGGAGGTGACTGTTTGAGTTTAGAGCTTGGACCCTCTTATGTTCGAGACTTTATGATCCTCAACTTATTTCACTATTTTATTCCTTACAGATTTGCGCATTCCTGTTAAAGGTCCCAATCATAAGACAACCTTTGAGACCTTAAATTATGTTCTAGTTATGGAGAAGGGAAAGGATTTCTTGCTCTAGGACAAGTTTCCGTGTAGATACAAACTTCTTGATAATTATAGATCCATATTCCTAGAACGATTCCTACTTCTATTCGTAATCGGCTTGACTCTTTCCACTTGTAGCACCGGAGGAGAAACTCATGTTGACGCTTCCTATGGAGAGGTGCCTAAAGGCGGAGGTTCAGGTCATCCGGTTGAGGCAAAGCCCGAGATCCAAACTAGGATGTCCCTTATTCACGTGGACAATGAAGGAGAATTTATTCAACATAAGGGGAGGGTTCACATGGAATCGGGTTGCAAGAAGGAGAGGTTTTAGGTGGCGATGAAAGCTCTAGCATTGGGGAAATCGATCCTGGTTATGAGCTCGTAGAATCATTCGATGAGGCTTCTGTTGTCGGTCCTACCATCTCTCTATTATTGATGCCCTAGTGAGTCTGAGTCGTTCCATTCCTTCGACATCTTTAGGTAGAGACGTCATTGAAGTATTTGGGGATTCACTACAAGACAACGTTACTTTCTTAGCATGAACTTACGGCATTTTACATTGATGTGCTGTGATTGTTTTTAGTTTATCGCAAAATAATGAAACACAACAAATTACACGCTATGAGTAATTAGGGCGGAAAAACGTTTCATTTCCCTCCATTTCGTCAATTCCCACCGCTAAAAATACAATTCCCAAGTTATCTTCAATGGATAAAAAATTCCCCAAATTAATTCGGTAATCAAAATACATTACAGCAATCTGTCTCGTTTCATTACAACAGTTCGATCGCGGTTGTCACCTAAAGCTCGTCACCGCAGTTGTCCTTATGCCAGATTGGGGTTGCACGATTTTACCTTCAGCTAGATTTTTGGTGTAGTGGCGGTGTTAAATAACAAATTATTAGCTATTGTAAGTTTCTCTACCCACCTGACAAGTGATTTCCTCTTCGCTGTGTTTATTTGCTGCTGTGTTGAAATTCCATACTTTGTCAAAAAATTATACTCTGAGCAATGTTTCTAATTCATTTTTGTTTAAAGCTTCTAAATATAGAACAATTTTTTTTTAAAGTATGTTTTATTAATAAATTAAAAATTGTTGTATTTCCATACTATTTAACATTACATTTTTTTGATAATTTATTTGAGAATATGTGTTATCATGAACATCGGAGTATAAGTTTGTCCATATTGGCTATCACCTGATTGCACAGGATGGATTTTTTTCATAACTGGCTACTTCATTCTTCTTTTATATTTTATTCCAATGCCTGAAACAACCTATTTGTTGCTTCAATTGCTTTTGAGTTGGACTTTTCACTTCAGTGTCTTTTTTAGCTAGTGGAACATTTTTGTCACTCAACGCTCTTAAGTTATAAGTTTTTTATGGAATTATAGATCCAATTATCTATGATTGTAAAACCATTTGTTTATTGACTTTTACTGTCTTGGATTTGTAGGCGGAGTCCAATTTAGAAAAAAAGATATACTGTTAAGCATTTACAACCGTAGAATCCATTTCTTGCTTCAACCGACATATACGGTTAAAAATTTGAAATAAATTATGTTGTCACATTTTTCAGATCGGGTAAGGGAGTATGTTTCTGGATTATGGTGTTAGTGTTATCATTAAGCGTCTTTGTTTTCAATTAACAGCTTGATTTCTAGGACGTTGTCCACTCGTTATCGGGTTCATACGATCAGAGGCTCGACCGTAGGGGTAGGCCATCTAGGTGGCCACCTAGGGCAACCCTTGGGAGGGGGAACCAAGGTAGAAGTAGAATCATAGTTAATTTTACAAAGATGTAGTACACTTTTAGAAAATGGCAGTAGCAAAGTGGTAGTGTGCATGCTTGTAAACTCTTAGGTCCAAGGTTTGAAACCTTCCTCAACTGCCATATTTTTTACTGGGAAATATTTTTCAAAAACTTTTCATGTTTGTTCTCACTTGCCGTTGGCCAACCCTGCCTCCACCGCTATGGAACCGCCGAGCGCTTTAGTTGCACAGGTCCCACATGACCCGTAAAGCTTCTTTTCGTTAGGCATCTTTTGTCCTGACCATTTAATGTTCTCCTGGTTTCATATTGTTGCAAGAAAAAAGACACAGGAAGTGGGTAAGGAATGAAATGAACTCAATAAAGTGAGAAGCATATGTACAGTTTTTTAGGCAAATAACCATGGATTTAAGAATTCAGATAAATAAAACACAATCGGTGGAGAAAATTACAGATTACGATCACATCACATGCGAGCCAAATATAGATACCATAAATTATTATCATGCTTTTCTATTTTTATATTGCTTTATGTGCATGACATTAATATACTGTCTCTAAAATCTGCAGGTGTTATGGAGTCAATAACTTAATTCATATGTATTTACGATCGATCCCATTCTTTAGTTTAATTCACAGCATGACATCTGCATATTATTATGCTTGTATACGGGTAATGATTTATGTTTTATCCGATCGATCAAGCGAAGGATCGACATAATGGAAACCTTTTAATGGATGAAGAAGGACATATTATATGCATCGATTTTGGCTTCATGCTCTCAAATTCACCTGGCGGTGTGAATTTCGAAAGTGCACCTTTCATGTTAAAAGGGATTTCCTTGAGGTTGGCCGTGCTTTCTTCAGCATGTATCTTTATTTTTAAAAGGCTAACTTTGATATTTGGAATGTGTTTATAGACCTCTTTATTTGTTTGTTGTGCTAGGTAAAGGATTCTGATGCGGAAGGAAACCCGAGCGAATTCTTTGATTATTTCAAAGTATGTTGCCATATTATTTCCCTGTATTTTTTTTAGTAGCATTTCAGTAAAATAAACTGAAATTTAATTTGTTTGCTTCAGGTGTTATGCATACAAGGTTTTCTTAGCAAACATGCAAAACACATAATACTTCTAGTTGAGATGTTATAGGTAAAGGGCTTAAACTATTCTTACCAAATAACCTAAATCAAGTTAGTGACTTAAAATTTGGCATAGAAACACTGGAAAATTCAATCAAGAAATGGCCTCCTATGTTTGTTACCAATTTTAGACAAATTTTAAAATATTCAGCCATAGGGCAAAAATTAAAATACATCCCATCTATCGCGTCTCCTAAACATGCTTGTTCCAAGCAGTAGTCCAGTAAATTTTCAAAACTAGATTTGAACCATAAAGCATAAAGTTCAGTTTTCAAATTGAAAATGGATCTAAAGTTTGAACTGTTGGTTCTGATTGTTCATATTCTAACATGGAGGGGGGTATATACATATGATGTGTCTATGCGCACACTCGTGTTTATTGACATGCATGCAAAATATTTAAACTATATATGTATGCATGTTGACCACCGATCAAACGATACACATGCATAAGATTATAATTTTATTGTTTGTACAACGGGTATTTTGATACTTATTATTTCAGCAAGGATTAAATATTGTTCTTCTTAACTGCATATGATATGAGTTGAATTTGAGAACCACATTGGAAACAGGAACGATTATAAAGCGGAATCATAAAATTTTAAGATTTCTGAGAACATTGTTTCAAGTTCATAACTGAAATATTTGTACCTGAAATTTTGTCGCTCATCCAACAACTATTGATTGTTATTCGGGGAAATATGAAGAATGTAAAACATTGGGTGAAATTTCAGTCAATCTTCTAAAGGCTTCCATTTTATTTTGGGTCTTTGAAGTTCTTGTAACATATCCTCTTCTAATTGAAGTACTTACCAGTGTTATGTATGGATTATTTTGCTGGGCACCATTACTTCTTTGGTAAAAAAGTTGTGAAAAAGGTGAAATTTTTACCGTGCTTATGAGTCATTTCTGCACAATATTTATGAATGATTTTGTATTTTTATTGTTTTTTAAATAAGTTGCAAGTCGAACTAGAATGTACACTAATGCCAAATCTAAAATGGTGAAGGAAAGTTTGGTACCTCTAAGAATACGAGTCTTGGTCAATAGCCTTATTTAAGGGGTTCTTAAAAGTACTTTCCATATAACCTATAGAAATGATGTTGTATTTTAAAAATATCAAACGAGGTAACAAAAATACCAGCATACACGCACAAATAAATGAATCAATGTTAATTCATAGCTGCCTACTTTCAAAAGATTGTGGGTATTTCTTAATCTTTTACTTAAGTTGCTTATCTTTCAGAAGTTGCAGATTCTTCATCAAAGGCCAATCAAAAAATAAAAAGATGAAAAATGCAGTATCTCTTGTCTTTTTTTTAATTTTAAATCTAGTTGTTTTAAGTTTATTGTTTTGAAAATTATAAGATGGTATATGTTTTAATTTACCAGTATAATAGCTCATTATTTGTTAATGAAGGAACATTTTACCTTTTGGCTACTTCGATGAGGGTCTTTTCTGAAAAGACAGGTTTTGCAATATTGTTACCATCCTATTTGAAAATTACAGTCCATTTGACAACTTATTTCAAATCTTCTTACAAGGAGTTTTGAATAGTGACTTATAAGTATTTTTATGTGAGTAGTAAGAAGTAAAAAATGTTTGGATAGGTAAAGTTAAAATTATGGTTATATTAAACATGAAATTTGAAATAAATGTATTTGTTGCTTACAACTGCCTATTTATTTAATTCTTTGGAATAAAAAAATTAAGTTGTTGTCAAACAGTTTAACCGAATATTTACTTTTGTAACTAAATTGCCAAACATCCTCTAAATGCTTCATACAAGCTCTTCTCACTTAGGAGTCTTATAACGTATAAGTTTAAACCTCGTTTCGGCCAAAAAATAAAATAAACCTAGCTTATCTAAATCAGTTTATCTTAGTATCGAATGATGTGTACAATCTATGTCGAGCTTAATGCTTGTTCGATATGTATCAGTCCGAATTTTTTATATGATAGAATAAAGACACGTGCTCGTCCTGTCGGACTCGACCCATTTACACACCCCTAGAAGTGAGATGCCATTACTTTCGGATTCAATTGAACCAAAAAAAATGTATCTAATTATGCAGATGGAAGTATTAACCTCTTTTCTTTTTTCCTGTAATTCTAAAAGACAACACTTAGAAGTGGCCCAGATTGTAAGTGAAGAATCCAGTTCTAGCCACTACAACCACTCCTTACTTGGAAGTGCTCAGTGCCTGCAGTGGATGCTACCACCTGAGGTCTGTATTATTAATATTGTTGCATTAGATAAATTGTCAGTAGAATCAATTTTTTTTTCTTTTTAAATTTTACTCTCCTTTTATATATTGAGCAAGCTGCTGTGCTCTTCTGCTTTTTATTGGCTATTGTATGCTGCCAGCCTTAATACTGAAACTCATAAATAAACAAATGAAGGATGTTGCCATGGCTTTTCTTTTGCAACAACAAAAAAATGTGTCTGAGTGATATTTTGTTAAATATTTTTTCTTTTTTCCTCTTATAAACTCACCTGTAAATATGGGTTGTTATTCTAAATAAGAATGTGTTGGTTTTTACAAATTGTTGTCCTAAAAAAACCATCCAATTATTTGATTTACTTCAGTTTTACTCAAATAAAAATAGAATTATAACCTATAGGAATCATTAATGGCTGTGTAAATTTAGTAAATGGGCAACTATTGATAAACTAATGTTACTGTTGTCACATGCTCAAAAGCTTGATGCAAATATCTGTAGTTTTGGATTCTTATTTATTTATTTCACCATCCTGTGACATGCTCTTTTGCTTTTATCCCTGTTGTAATTTCGTTTGTCCATTGTTTTAGCATCGGTTGACTTGCTTTTCGTTTTCCCCTGCCGATCTGTCACAGAGGAGCTTGATGCATTATTTATTTTCATTCATTATGCCCTATTGCCTTACAATGGCTATATATGCACGTCTATCCTCTAAATTAGTAACCTGCATGCCTCTCTCATGCAACTATGTCATGGAATAAAAACTTCTATTGTTTTTGTCCTGTAGCTAAGAATAAACTGAACATCCATATGCTATATAGTTATATCCTTAATTTTTTTCATTGTCTTTTCTAATTATTTTCTTAGCATCTCCATGTGGCTTAGAACAAAATATTGGATGTTGCTTTATTGTAGATTTACGCTTTGATGCCAAACATTGCTTGATTTTATATCTTTGCATGAGCTATTGCATGAAATTGGCATATCATTTTATATTTGTTCTCCGTAAGCTAGAAGCACGTATGCTGACTACATGCATCCGTATTTTCTTGATGCTCTGAAATTTTACAAGCTTCCGTCCACTTCTTTATTTTAGACATTTGCATGTTGCTTGTTTTATTTGCCACCTACTAATTATAATTGTGAGCCCATATTTGCAAAAGCATTGATGTATGCTAAATTTTCCTAGAGTGAACTATTTGTCACTTTGATATTGGGTATTTGTTAAAACTAATATAAAAGGCTACTCACATTGTTGCAATATTATTGGTTTGACAGAGCAAAGAAAATGGGGAGAAGCAAGCACACATCAAAAGGTAAAAATAATTACATTAATGTTGTGATATCATTTAAATTTGGGTTATAAATTCCATAATCACTATAGTGCTATTATGGAGGTTTAGAGGATAGTGTTGTTTTT
Organism: Allium sativum; assembly: GCA_030737875.1. Classification (NCBI taxonomy): domain Eukaryota; kingdom Viridiplantae; phylum Streptophyta; class Magnoliopsida; order Asparagales; family Amaryllidaceae; genus Allium; species Allium sativum. Next base: position 12,145,367 of record CM060912.1, read on the forward strand.
TCAATTATAGTGATGGTGTGTTGGCAGGTGGTGTTGTGTAGTAGACAGTGAAGTGTTGAATGTGTAGTAGGTAATGGATATGGTCTGAGTTGATGTGTTTAAAAAAACAGAGACATGCCTGTTGCATTGAACTATAGATGCTAAAAAAACATGAGACATCCATGTTGAGTTGATGTGTTTTCTTGCATGGATCAAACATAGATCCTTAATCAATAATTTGAGCATTATGTTATTGTTGTTCTAACTACAAACTAATATGCTGACCCATTTGACATCTGCACTTGATCCCAACTACAAATGCAAGGTTATCTTAGGAAAACTAAGTTGTTATACCAGTATGTGTCATATCTTTATGGTAAGCTGCTAATGAACTGGTGCATGTTTGCAATTCTACATGTGTGTCATGTCTATGTGAGCGTCATACCTGAGTGTCATGCCTATGTTTTGTGTCGTGTCTATGTATGTGTCATGTATGCCTGTCATGCCTATGTGACTGTCATAAATATGTGTCATGCCTCAAACCTGTATGGTAGTTGAGATGTTGGCTTGAGTGTGTCAGCGGACAATATTTTGTTCTCTCTGTTTTTATTTTTCTCTGTCATTTGCTTTAGAAGCTTATTTCATCTTGGCTTGTATGTTTTGGCTGAAGTTTTCACTTGTTATCTTTGGCCATGATTCTTGAATTGGTAGTAATACAAGTTTTTGATTTCTTTTACTAGTGATATATATTCGACGATAATGGTTGAATATGTCAACCCTTTACAGATTTCTGACTGTATGTGGATTTTTATAATTTATTCTTCATCCTAAAAAATTGATTTTGAGTAAATATTTTTTCCTTCTATAAATATATTTGATTTATCAATGGCTCAAACCAAGTAACAGAATAAAACACTTCATATTGCATCTATAATAATGCTTCATAACCTTATACATAGGTTAATTTCAAATGATAATAATATTATCAAGAATATAACAATAGTACAAAAGTTGCAGGAAGTATTGTCACCTAAAAAAGAAAACAATTTCACAGATAAAGGAAAATTAAGGGAATAGGTAGAGTACTGACAAAACTAGAAATGGTAAAATTAGCAAGCAAGAGCTACACATGCACGCATGCGCGTGCGCGCACACACACACGTGCACATGTGTGTGTGTGTGTGTGTGTGTGAAATTTCATTTATTTTTAGGGTATTCTAGTTTCCAATGGAACTATTCTGTGTTATGTTGTGAGATATAACTGCTGAGCATCTCCTTAATCTTCATTACCAATTTAAAGGATCCATACAATGCAAATGTACAATGATTGGCTCATGTTGTATTTGATTTTTTTATTTACCTCACGTCATTCTTTTTATGCATATTATTGTATCTTTTGTTTGTTTATATGTGTACCATTATCTTAATAAGACTGATTATTGTATGTCTAATCCAGAATGCAGGTCAGTGCTAACATAAGCTTTACACTCCTAATGAGCTTATTTTCCAAAGATATCCCGGACCACTTCTTGCATGGGTATGTGTTAAGACCTCTTTCACATCCTTCTCCTCGTTTGGAGTTGCACTATCATATTTTTGCACATTACTATCTTGTTTAATACCACATTCATATGTGTTGATTTGTGTTCTAATTTTTAAGCTTTCCCCGAAGAAGACCTTCTCAAGTTTTTCTTCTTCTTGATTTATCAGTGTATCTATGTCTAGTTTCCCATTTTATTATCTGAATTTGACTCTTTCAAAGTTGGTGTGAAACTGAAAACAACAGTAACTGATTTACTAGTGGTTTAGGATGAATTAATTTAGTAATGTGAGCTATATATATATTACAATAATAATACATGTTTTTAAATCTAAGAATGGTCTTGATACGATAGAACCATACGTTATTAGTTCAGATTGATTGATTTCATCGTAACATACTATGATATACAAGGAACAAAATTTTATTATTAATTGAATGCACAAATATGATTTTGTATTTCAGTCTTGTGGTTCTTCAAAAATGTACTTCATCACAAAATCACATATATAACTGCATAAAGTCATATGCAAACATTTGCTATACTCAAATGCATATTTACTATTAAATGAAATCTTCTGCACATTGAACTTTTTATAATCGAATATTTATATTTTAATTCAACCGAACAAGCTAAAACAATTTGCTGCCCCAGATTAGGCATAAAAAACTGTTAGCTTCCAATCCTCCTTTAGAAAACTAATTCATAATCATCTATCAAATCTCATTAGCATTTCGTAGTTTCTAATTTGACAACTGATATAAGGGAACACTACAAGAAAAGATTACTTTCTTAGAATAAACCTACGGCGTTTTACATTGGCGTGTTGTAATAGTTTTTAGCTTAGCACAAAATACTTATAAAACATAGAAAATTACACGCTTTTAGTAATTAGGGCACTAAAGCATTTCATTTCCCTCCATTTCATCAGATCCCATCGCTGAAAGTGTCTAGCTGGTCTGCGTTGATGTGTAGTGGGTAATAGATAGTGAAGTGTTAAATGTGTAGTGGGTAATGGATATGGTCTGAGTTGATGTTGATGGTGCTGGTTTGTGGCAGTGGGTAGGATGGGAAAGTTTGGTGCAGTCTGTAGTGAATAGAGATTTTGGTGGTTGTAGGGTGATGGAGATTGCAGTATGGTGACAAAGTGGATTGTAAGCTTGGTGTTTGAGTGGCAGTTAATGCTGGACTGAAGTTGTTTGTTGATTTAGGTGGCATGACCATTTGTTGTATAGATGGCCCTAGGTTGGTGCTTGTTGATGGTATTTGCAGAGGAGGCCTAGTGGAGTTCGCAGTAGATTTGAAGATGGTGGAAGGTTAGGCATTGTTGTGGGGATGGTTGAAGAGGAAAAGGGGAGGATGAGTAGTAGAATGGTGATGTGTGGCAGGTATATGGTGTAGGAGTTTGAGGCTGTAGATTTGCAGAGGTTGTCTCTATTTTACATATTGGCTGCATCTAATTGTTTACATGGGGTGTTTGGAAGCTAAGTCTTAACATATTAGCTGGTGATCAAATTTGCTTCTGAATGTACAAATACTATTGTTTTTTTTTTTTTTTTTTTGCTTTACAGGTATACAGGCGATGCTGATGGAAAAAATTGTTTTCATTAGTTATGGGATAAGTTAATCTTGCTGCTAAGGCTATGTTGGTTTGTAAGAATGTATGTACTACTATTTTAGGTCACTACTACTTGTGTACGTGTATGTTTGATGTCTCGCTGCTATTTTATTAAATATTATGGACGCATTGTGTATGTTTTATATAAGAATATTCATATTTTGATTATATAATTTTATTTGTTGGTTATGAATTATGCGCTCAATACAAAATGTGTTTTTAATATGATGTGTTGATTATGAAATGTGGTATCGATATAATATATTGCTTTTAAATTGCCATAAAAATACTAAGATTGATTTTGGACTTTTTACGGTGTTTTTAACATGCTATTGAACTTTTTCATGGTGATTATTCAATGGCGTTTTTAAAACACCGTAAATAGTTTTTTTTTTTAAATTAAGATACAAACACTTACAACAATTCATAAACGCTGTAAATAGGTATCACAACAAAAGTTAAATGCTATAACTTCTTTTCATAGCACCTAAAAAATGCTGAGAGGTTATGACATCTAAAAAACGCTGAGAAAAAAAAATCTAACAAATCAACCTGAAACGCTATGGAATATATCTACCGCACAAAAGAAACGCCATTAAATATTACTTTTCACAGCGATTTATTACTGAGTTAGTATGTTCCTGACTTTTAACTGCATGTTGATACACAGCGTATGTAAAAACGCTATTGATACCTTTTATGGCGTTTTTTAAATGCTGTCAAAAGTCATATTTGTTGTAGTGATTTGAGCGACCTAAACGTTACCCCATCGAGTTATTTTAGGATGTTACTATGCCTACTACTCCTGCTGCATACATATTAGGCACATCCATTACTTTGTCCTATGATTTTTGGACCTAACATGTCACTTCTAATTCTATCACAGCCTCTACCATTCTTACAATGGCAAGTGGTTCGTAGGAAATCATTATTTAGATAACACTTCATGTGCACTTAGGATCAACAACACTTGACACATACACCTTTCTCAAGAACTTATGTTCAGTTCTAGTTCTAACGTAGAATCTTATATTTTATTTCCGAATTGGTCATAAGTCGTCGACATTACGATGATCTCAAGAATCATGATTCTTAGTTCACTTGTAACACGAGCATTTCCATTCAGATTGTTTGTGGATTAAGCACAATTGGTCAGAAAGGAAGGATAGGGAATATTACAAACAAAGAGATCGGGAAGAGAGATATATTAGAGATAAGACAAGCGAGATCGAATAGTTCAGGAGGAATGCGACCACTATAATGGGAGAGGAGTTGGGAGGAAGTCAACCATAAGAAAAGGGAGAGAGATTATAATAGAAAAGCAGCCGAGAGAGAAGAGTCATCGAAGCTTGCTAGGACAGATCAGGGTTTAGGTCCATTGATCATGACATTAATTGGTCTGCTTCCCATCAGACCTTCAGCTTTAGTTCCTCCAGTTGCTACAACACCCACTTTTGATATTTACCAAGTTGTTAATAACTGCCTCATTCACTTGCATCAAGACCAATTCAGCTATCTCAGAAGCTGGTCAGATGGTTTTTCAATGGTGTACAATTTAACTTGGATGTCATACTATAAAATAAGGAAGCTAACTTAAAGAACGAAGAGATATTCTAAAATGACATGGAAAAGATATATGTTGACAAAATTTGGCTTTTGAGCTCCAACTCTTTAATCAACTTAACTATGAAGTGCAACTAACTATGGAAAGTTAATAAGGAAGTGAGAAAATGTCTTAAAAGAAAGCAATTCTGAGATTGAGCAGCTCATTAAAGCCAATTACGTAGCTGAGGAAACCAAGAAACGGTCAGACGATGAACTTGCCGACACAATTCAGACCAGTATGCAAAAGGAGGGATGGTTAGAGTCTCAAGTCCGAGATGTTCATGCTGCTTAGAAGGTCATAGAGGACCTGTTTAACATAGAGAATAGATACTCCGAGAATCACTGAAAGAACAGTGCGGGCCTCACCTAAACAGTCAATTCTCAACCATTTGAAATTGCTTTATAGAAAGTGCAGCTCGCGCAAGCACAGCCTGAGAAGGAGAAAGTGCAAAAGGAGAAAGATCATGCTATTTATAAGAAATCTGCCATCGAGAAAACCTACATAAAATCTTGCATAGCTTTGACATGACCATATTCAACTTCTACATTTACTGTGTCATGGAAAGGGGTAGTCTAAGTTCTTTGGAGGATAAGTACCCATGTACACTAGTTGAAGTATAGGCAGCAATACTTGAGTGAGTGGGCAACATTGCCAAGCGAGGGTCTCCTATGATAGGTAACATTGATACGATGGCAGACTTAAATGACGTTTTGTTTTCTTCATTCGAGTTTGATGATTTACTTGCTCGCTTTTCAATTATTGTAGGCTTGGACTTGCCGGACGCTCATCCTCCCATGTTTGGCAATAAGGGGACGACAACTTTCACTTTTTCGACACTAGTCTTCACCACTCCTATGGCAGTGAATCTTACTTCTCCTATGACTTTTTCTATTGTCCCTACCTAACTTCAACTTCTACTTCCCAATTGAGATCACACTCTTAGCATATTGCAGCTTTTCAAGATTTGGATCGCCCAGCCATATTCTCCGGAAAGGTGGGTGTGGTAGACGGAATGGGAGCCCAAGGAAAAAGAAACTAAAGAAGGAGATGACACCACTGAACACAAAGAGCCCTCGTCCGACAGCAAAATGAAGGCTAAGAAGAAGCGTAGCGAGCTGTAGGAATCTAATATTTCCCTTATTGAGCTAATAATTGCATGTAATACTAAGGAGACTCCCATTGCTCCCGTGGGCCAACCTTTGACTACTGCCCAATCAGATAGGCCATGTAATAAATTTGAACATTTACGTAACTAAAGATCCTAGTGCCTAATATATAATTTATGTTTACTTAATGCTAAAACCAAAATTTGATTTCGACATCAAAGGTGTTATGTAAACACTTCAACAAATGGCTAGAATGAGACCACAATCACAAAATAAAAAGCAAAAATGAAGAATAAGGATTTTTATAGTGGTTCGATCTAAAATAGGTCTATGTCCACTTTGAAACACTTCTCATTATGATACTTTGTTTTACAATATACAAGAATTATCTCATATAGTTCATCTCTAAATTTTCTCTCTTTCTAAGATCTAAATTACACTTGAATTGTCCAAGGAATTGGAGAGATCTTTTGGTTTTTTATGGTGGATGTATGAATCTTCAATCACTTTAACAATTAAATGATCTTCATTGATTTCATGGCGATTTAGCGTTAGATCGAGGCTTAAGAGTGGATTAGCGGAGAGTAGAGATCACTTGAGTTGTGTTAGAGAGATTTTTAATGTAGTTTCTAGGAGATTTGATCCTCTTATTTTTGCATGAAGGTAGACTGGTCCTTGAAAGCCATTAATGGAGTTTGTAACGAAGCTTAGAAGGTTGAAGAAATGATTTGGTGGCCCTTCAGAGCAGAAGAATTGGTCCCCTCTCATGTGTAGAGTATGGGGTATTTATAGGAATCATTTAGGGGTAGTGGCACACTCGTAAATAGGAGTGGTACAGCTGGCGCCAAACCTATATGTGAACTTTCCAACTGGCAAACGGATTGAACTTCTGAACGCCATAACTTAGGACATGTGGCATGGCTTCAGCGTGTTGATTCTCACGGCATAGACTAAAATATACCCATCCCACCCTGACGTGTACAGTGACCCTCTTGCACCATTAATACTGGAACAGTGCTTGGACTCATGAATTATTTATTATGCCGCTGCGTCCCCATGTAACTTTCCACTGCCATGCTTTTTATTTACGTGATGACCATTCCCCCTTTACAGATGTAATAATCCGATCTAGGCATTGCGACATGCTTTCTGCACCTGGCTCTTGCGACATGAAATGAAACACGTACACAGTTGGCAATAGGAAGGACAAGGAGTAATTTGTCGTGACCTGACTCGTATTTTTCTTAACTCGCCATGCACTTTATCCTCTTCAATTTGTTCTTTGTGGGATGCTTCCTCACGTCTTCAAGTTAGAATGGCATGGAACCTTCGACATGCTTGTGACGAAATGGCCAACAACTTGGTGCAAGTTTATACACGACTTGGATATGTCATCACAATATATTGCATTTAATGAATTGAGTGTTAGTGAGTCCATGTTATCATGTACACAAATTCGCAATGTCTGGCTATTCTCATAACAGAGTAATGTCCTACTAAGAATTGTACACGTGTCCTAGTTTGTTAGTGTGTGGTACCATATGTATGTATGCCCACACGATGAGGAATAATCCACCAATGATACACGTCTCATCTGTTCAATATACATCTTGCCTTTAAGAAATATCAAAAGCCCGACGAGTTAGTACAACATGGCGTTTTCACTATTTCATGACTGCATGTACCCAATTCATGCGTCTTGATTCAATTAATTGACATGGTTGTGATGACAGCTGTCACCACTTTAATGATAACGGCATGGACTTGGTTTTTGCTCTATGTTATTGAACTGACTTTAACAACATGAGTTTTATATGTATCCCATGTTGTGCTTAGCGACTATAACCAAGTCGTATGAACGACCTCCGTCAAGCTGCACTAGCGACATCGTGTCGTCATGAGGGACTTAGTGTCTTGACTGACTTGAGTATGATTGAAGCTAAACCATGCCATGTTTACATCGCATTGCTGAATGTCATGGTGACTCGCGGGATGGCAATTTGCGACTTGAAGCTCGACGACGTGAAATGCTAAGGTGGTAACGACTTCGAGTTGCATCGTTTTAGCAACTTTGAACCATGTTGTGTTAGAAACTTAGAACCATGTCGTGTTAACGATTAGGACAACCTCAAAGCATTATTTTATGAACCACATTTTCACAATAGGGTTAACATTTTCCCCTCGAAGCTTGTATTTTCTTGTAGGAAATATGAGCTTCAAAATGAACATTGTTTGCATTGATATCCAGTCATAACCTCTTTTTTTTTGCTATGGCGAATCGTGCTTTGAATTCATATGCTTCATGCCACCTGTTCTATATTAAAACAAGCACCTGATTTTGGACTTATATTTGTTATTGATCGTCCACATCAATAACAAATTAATTTAATCATTAGAAAATGAATTATAGCGAATTATATCGAATAAAGTGTTTGCACAGGAATGTTTTATTCTACTTTTATGACTAGTCAAATATTATATGCACAAACACAATATTCTAATTCAAATTCGTGTTAATGCTTAAGACCAACTAATCGACTAAAACCGATTGTGTATTTCGGTCGTCATATATGATGGTGTACAACATTTCACATTTGAGAAATGCGTATCTATGATTTATTTTCTGCTTCCTTTTGTGGAAGTCTTAGATATTTGTGCCCCAGCTTAAGATTAAAATTTAACACCTGTCGTGTCAGGGATATTCATACCCTATGCTAGTTAATTGGTTATGATCCAACACTTGTCGCATCTAAGATATTCAGACACTACATAAGTTGATTGGTTGAATCCGAACTCCGTCTACAATCCAACTTGGTTAATTCAAGCATTGGAGACTTTCATCACTCAGTTATACTGATTAATCCAAGCGTTAGTCGATTCAGTAGGAATGACCGCAGAAAGGACTTTGGTTAAAACCCCAATGTTTGTCTTAATCGAATCAGGTACTTGCTGATACTGACGATCAATTGGGTGCCCCCGGAGAGGTCTCAGGTTAAAACCCCGATGTTTGTCGTAATCGGATCAGGTACTTCTTGATACTGACGATCAATTGGGTGCCCCCAAAGAGGTCTCTGGTTACTAGTCCAATGTTTGTCATGATCAGATCAGGTACTTCCTGATACTAATTATCAATTGGGTGCCACCGGAGAGGTGTTTGTTTATAGAATGTGCTGGTCCTCCCAGTTCGTTTGTCGGTCCTTCCGACCTGATGTTGGTACTTCCAACATCAGGTTTGTCGGTCCTTCCGACACGGTGCTAGTCCTTCCAGCGTGTTTTCCAGTCCTTCTGGCCTGATGTTGGTACTTCCAACATCAGGTTTGTCGGTCCTTCCGACATGGTGCTGGTCCTTCCAACGTGTTTGCCGGTCCTTCTGGCCTGATGTTAGTACTTCCATCATCATGTTTGTCAGTCCTTCTGACACGATGCTAGTCCTTCCAGCTCGTTTGTCGGTCCTTCCGACTTAGAGTTGGGTCCAATTCCTTTTTCGAATGCTTGAATTGGCAGGCTATCTCAAATTAGGAACTAGAGCTTTGAAACACTCACTTAGGGGAGTGCCTATTCCATGAAAGTTACAACATTCTTGTTTATTTGTCGTGGTGCTTGTTCGTTGTTTGAATCTTTGCGACTTCTCCCATTCACTTTCCAAGGCGATGCTTTTCTATTTTTGCATTTGTGAATGTTTATATTTACAGCCTTTGGCACTTGAATTAGTGCCGCTAGGTTCGCTATGTTTTGTCAGATTTTGACGAAACAAACGCTCGACAGATGACCTGCAATATGAGATCAACTTTTTACTCAAATTTTGATTTAACATAAAATTCTACAAGCAAGGGATTCATTCAAGTAGATATGCTCTTAGTCATAGATCTATTGTTCAGAACAATGTTTGTAAAATATTACAGACAGTTTACAAAAATTTTGAATATAGCAGTAAGTAAAGCATGAAATAATGCATGAAAATAAAGCAGTGGCGATGATGTTTGCTTATTACGAGCCACTGAAATTGGAGCACCAATCATTGATCCTTAGTTGATTATTGACCTAGGATTGGTTTGAGCAGGAGCTCCATTGCATGTTTCCCCTTGCCCCTGGGGAGTCGAAGCAGTGTTTGAGGATTGTGGATTTTTCACATATTGCTGCAGACGATTCTTCCGAATCATCTCTTCGATCAGTGATTTTAGATGTCTACACTCATTGGTATTGTGGCCTGGCTGATTATGGAACCGGCAGAACATCCCAGAGTTTGCTTGATAGTCACTTATTTTCTAAGGTTTTGGTATTGGATAACTCTCGGTATCTTTAGTCGCAGCAAAGATGTTTTCTAAAGTATCTCGGTATCTTTAGTCCCAGAGTTTGCTTGATAGACATGTATACATCACATTTCATGTAATTTTCATACTTCTCATCCATGGTTGATCTATGTCACTTGATTGTGTTGATAAATGTGACCATTGATAGGTTTAGTTACGATAAATGTGACAAAGACCGCTTTGATCCTTTGCCCACACAATTAACGGACGAGACTATTTTAGATACACCATATGTTACAAATTGCAAATTTTGGAGCTCGTAAGTTAAACCCACTTTTTGAGGTTATCACACATGTAGCCCAAGTGGAAGATTGTTGGAAAATTTTAATATTTGAACCACATATGTAAAATAGAATGTGTTATGCTACTTAGGTGTAATGCCTAATAAAAGTGATCAATTAAAGTAATAAAGTAAATAAAACTTAATGATGTAATTCTCGTGGAAAGAATGTGTAGAGACCAGAGTGATTTCGTTATGTTGATCGACCAATTTGGGAATACTACGCTATTATAAATAAGGGGTTTTAATCCCCAAATTGCATAAGCTCTATTTATTCTCTTAATATGTTATATGGGAATAATTCAGATTTAGGTTTATGCCTATTCGAAAGATCATATCCAATTCTTATCTTTCAAATCTTTCTTTTCTCTTACTGAGTTCATTAAAGTAGCAACCATGGACTCAGATCTAAATCTTATTTCAATTTTGAAGATCAAAACCATATCTTAACCAGGTTAATTTTCCGTTTGTAAACATCAATAGATTCAGGTATGGCTTTCGCTAATTCATTTACTATCTTTGATTTCTTCTCAATTAAGTCAATATGGGTCATCTATTAAAATATAAGATTTCCTGATTTGTCAATCACAAAGGATATGTAGAAAAATCTTATTATTATGCGCTTAATGCAATAGTGCTTCCAATGAAAGTGAATTTATATTAGTTTAGTTAGTTTAGTTTATTTGGGGATGAATAAAAAGATAAATGCCAGGATATTTGATATGCAGATAAAAATACCTATATTTTTTTTACTTATATACTTATTATTATTTTAAATAAATATATCATATTATGGTGTTTTACATATCTTAAAATAAAATAAGAAACCACTTTCAAGTCATCATTCACTCATTTATACAAGGACGATACGTTCACTTTGTATATGAATTAATTTGGAAAAAAATTACTTGCACATTCTTTTTTTGTGCTTTAGAAAAACAAGTGCAAATGGAAGAGACAACATGAAGAATTTGCATACACAAGTATTCAAGCCATAAGCACGAAGAAATAAATTGATTCATATAACATGAAGGAGCTTAACTTGTTGATATCAAGATTTTGATTAATGCCAACAAAAAAGTTACAATGGAAATCATGTTATAGAGATAAGGTTTGATATACATACATACATACATACATATATATATATATATATATGTGTGTGTGTGTGTGTGTGTGTGTGTGTGTGTATAAATTGAGTCGTGTTAGAATCATGTTTAAATATATCCTCAAGTATAACACAAAAAGTATAATATATATATATATATATATATATATATATATTCATATGGCTTTAAAAAGCCAGAAGTGTACAAAATAAACTCTACCAGTCGACTGTTAGAAAATTGGCCAATCAACTGGTCAGGAAAATTTTGTACACAACGACTAGTTTTGAAACATGTTTTTATTTATACGATTTAAAGTTTTATTCAACCAGTCAACTAATGATTTTTTAACCAGTCAACTGATTCAACCCAGAAACTATTTTATGAAGAGTCACCATCTTTCATGAAGAGATTGCTCTTCAACAATCAATGGAAATGGACACAACTTTTTATAGAAACTCTACATGAAGGACTGCTACTCTTCTACTATTATATAAACACTTCAAACATGTTTTTCAAATAACAAATAATTAATATATTCTCTCTATTTTCCGAAATTAACTTCTATATACTTTGCAAACAAAAGCTCTCCAAATTCAAGTTACTTATTGAATCCTTGATAATACTTTCCATATATTGATTCAACAAGTAACTAGCTTCCTTAAAATCTTTGCAAACATTTCAAAAACTCGAGGATAAGATTATAGGAAGGTTGTACTTAAACTGTTGACTATCCGTGTTGGTCAAAGAACATGTAATGGCCCGCATTTTACGTATCGGAAGATCGTAAAATATTTTTATTTTATTCTCTGAGGGCTGGATCATTCTCATCTTTTTATATGTTGCTTATGGGGATGTGAGACATGTCCATAATTTTTACCGATTTTGTTTGTGACCATTTTGCCCCTGTTAGTCTTGTACGGGTAATAAATTTTGACTCATGTCAAATCAGAGGGTGAGACCTGTGCCATTGAAAAGGAATTTAGGATTGCCTTTCCGTACAGTGGTTACACTAAAGATTTTGCTCAGCGGTTTGGGAGGAATCTGTAACACCCCACCTCCGCCAGGGTGTCTCTTGCAAGCACTCTGAATTTGGAGGGGCGTTTGAATTAGGTAAACATGCATAATGATATATCAAGGCAGAACGAGAACATATGTATATATATAAACAGAGTAAATAACATAGATAAAACAGCGGAAGATTTCAAACCATTTCAAAACAAGTCCGGTACAACATAATGTCAACTTTCCAAATACAAAAGTCTAGATAAAAACAACATTTCTGAAAAACTGAAATACATAAGTACTATCCCCAAAATAAGTGATAACCATAGCTAGCTTCATGTCAAGACCGTACATGAGCTAAAATCCCACAAGCAAGCGATCAGAAATCCAAGCTAAGCTCCAATATTCCCTCCCTGAGAACCTGGGGGGGAAACGGAAGAAAAGAGGCGAAAGGAAAACAGGTCAGTTAAAAAGACTAAGTAGGCCCTACTATAATCAATGTAAACTGGTAAAGTTAACTGTCATGATGAAAGCAGGGATGAACTTAAGGATAACAACATACTAGCATGATGATTAACTAACAAGGTAGATAAAGGTGTCATCGCATAATCAGGTTTAAGGTTTTGCACCACAGGTGTACTAGCAAACTAACATGACTTGAATATACAAGTATTGATCCCTTGGCCCAAGCTTTGGCCCAATAACATGAAATGACCCTAATACAAGGTCTAACCAAACGGTCTAGTCGATTGGCTCCCTATAAGCCTAACTCGTCACGTGTTGGTGTCCATACGGCCCAAACATAATTGTAGTCAGACTGTGCCGGGTCTCCCGTCGGGTGTATCAAGCCCTAGGGTGGCAACCCCTGGACACCATAAACATGCGTGCACAGTCTCGATCTACTGGTACCCGTGCATGTTTTCCCCGGCTTCGGACTATGTGCACGACCATAAGTCCGCCCGGAACTACACCGGCGTACCACTCTGCCGTCGTTTTTGGTTACTTACCTCCAGTTCAGTAATCGTGCCCCACACCCTAGCCGAGACCCTAGGGTCATGATGATACAAACTTGGGATTACTGCTGGAGTGGACCCCCGTTGCTAGGATTTTCTAGTGGGTTAAGTATGGTTTAACCCTCTTGCTAATCATGGATTAACTTGGTTAAGTGTAACGATGAGTTCACGACTTAACCCCCGATTAATCTACCAAGCCCAAATTGGTTAAGTATTAAGTGGACCATGACTTAACCCTAATTATGAGGCATTAATTAATTTAATGCGCCTTAACCTCTCACATTAGACCTTGTCGTGGTTACTAGTTAAGCCGGGCGGGTCCGAGTAGCTTTACACCACGACTTGGTCTAACCTCGGGTCCAAGGTACAACATGACCAACTTCTCACATTAAGTCCTATTGTTTGTAGCAACTAGTTAAGCCGGTCGGTTCCAGGTAGGTTTACGCTACAAACTCAACCCAACCTCGAGTTGGTCACACTTATCTTTCCTAAGTGTCATGTCCATCATGTTTCCAAAACATGTTACAAATTTTCAAGCAATTGGGTAGATCTAACTTAATAGGTAAATTCCCAATGGGTAGACCTAACTTAATAGCTAAATTCCCCATCTTATGTTTTTATGTCTTTTAAGTTTACCCAACCCCAAACGCAATCCCATCGCTTACATATCGCAATAGCGCATAAAGGATAGAAAGAGGGAACTTGGCATAATCATGACATAAAGGTGTTGAAGCAACAAGTTCAACATGGTGGCATATGAAATGTACATATGTTCATATACTTGCATATTACATTTTTGGCCTCAAAAGCATGCATAAAACCAAACTTAGCATATTGCTGATACATGGTGATAAATGACATGTAGAAATGGCCATAAGTTTGCATTTGGCCTCACATGCAAGTTATCATAAGAGATATGATAACTTACATGTTGCCAAAATGCAACCTTTAGCATAAAGCTTGAAGCTTTATGTTCATATACTCAAGATAAGCTTGCATAGCATGATAACATGAACAAAATGATCACCCCAAACTTGCATAACATACTTGCATATCATATGACGAACTTGCATCTCAAACTTGCATAACATAACATGATAAACTTGCATATCATAACATGGCAAACTTGCATAGCATAACATGGTAAACTTGCATAGCATAACATGGTAAACTTGCATATCATAACATGGCAAACTTGCATAACATAACATGATAAACTTGCATATCATAACATGGCATACTTGCATAACATAACATGATAAACTTGCATATCATAACATGGCATACTTGCATAACATAACATGATAAACTTTCATATCATAACATCTCAAACTTGCATAACATGACATAGTAAACTTGCATATCATACATTTAACTTTAGAGTTTAAGTATGAAAGTAGAATAGGGCTCACAATGCTTAGGAAGTCACAAAAATATGACAAAGCCCTTATGAAATCAATTAAACCCAAAATGCAAGCTCTAATAGAAAATCCCTTGAGCCAAAATGATCAAAACCCTTGCTTTATGATGCAAATATAGAAACTTGTCTTGAATGCAAGCTAATGATGCTCATACAAGCTTGAAAACACTTGTATGCATGGAAAATCTCTCATAGAAATTTATTTAGAATTTTATGAAGAGAGTGGAGGCCATGGGAGGTAAAATTTTGCCATAGTTTAGTTGTATGAATGAATAATGATGATTTAGGGTTAGGTTAGGGCCTTATTTATAGAGATTAGGACTAAGTTTAGCCTTAGGATTAAACCCTAGTTCCAATCTCAGCCCTTAAAACCGAATCTGGCCCCCAAACTCAACACAAATCCAAAATGGTGCACCAGGCAAAACTGCCCGGCTGGACCAAGTCGACAGGGCTGTCGACTTGGGTCCAACCAAGTCGACTCCCAAGTCGACAGGGCTATCGACTTGGGTGCTCTGGCGGGAATTTTCCCGCCTGGCCCAAACTGGCCCAAATTTCCAAATTCAAACTTGAATTTGAAATCTGTTTTTTACTTTGAAATTTTCTGAAAACTTCGTTGGGCCTTAATCGGGTCATACGGACTCCGATTTTCGAAAACTCGGACTCTATTTCGCGTATTTTTCCGAGACGAACGCAATGGCATAGCCAGTTTCCCTTGATTCAGATTTATAAATTAAATTCTTCCTCGATTTATGTTATAACAGGTTATTGAAAATACGGGTTGTTACATTCTCCCCTCCTTAAAGGATTTCGTCCCCGAAATCTTCAAGTTAGGAAGAATATATCCTACCATCCAACATCCATCTACTCAAAACATCATCCACGAGCAATCATTGTCCTTACAAGATTCTAAATGTTGTATGAACATATGCAAAGGTGTGTGTATATGTACTTATCGAATGCAAATATCATCAATGCAAATTATGTTAGTGAAATGAATCCATATGTATGCAATTCCTAACATAATGTATACCATCTATATGTGTGCACATAACATACATCCATATGCAACATCCATGTGATAACACAAAAATTTTCATCCATGAATAAGCGTAAACACTCATGCATATGCAATATGAGGAGTGTGTGAGCCGATCTAGTGCCTAACGTGTATAATGCATCCACGAGTAACCACTTGCAAACACTTGCAACCACTTGCAACCATCAAGCTTAACATGTTTCAAACACATGTTTCATCCAAAGGGTTTCTACCTAAGGTTCTCATGGCAAGATTAACATGATAAACTAGATAATCAAGACAAACATGGATAGCAAAAGATATGCTACAAAGAGATCGGGAAGATAAGCAGGATATACTCCTCTTTCGGATTACAAGAAATCCCTTCCTAACCCAACCCATATTCTATAAAAGCTCAAAAGGTTTAGTCAACCTAACGGACCCCCTTCAAACTTTGACATGCATTACTAACCGATGAGTCATACCCCCTTATGGAGTTTACAACAAAAATGGGGTCGAGAACGGGACCGAGAGGATATATGTAAAAGATAACATGCGAGTAAGTTCCACCGGAAAACAAGGATCAAGGATATGCTCTTAAAAAGAGATATGATGCGCGTATCTAACCTTCAGTCTTCTAAGTCACGTTTCCTTGAGTTTAACTCCACTGTGCTTTGATCGTCTTTTACCTCATGATTTCTTAGCTTCTTAACTCTTATTTCCAAATATGAGTTGGAACCCATTTCATTGTCGCCTCTTGTCTTCCTCTTCCTTTCTATCATTCTTGGCTTAAACATAACTATGACCTCATGGTTTCATGCAAGCTCTCCAAAATTCACCAGTGAATCCTGGATCTTGTTTACTTACTATAAAGTATTTCACGCTGCAGAACTTTTCTTGAAAATACCAATCCACGTTACTAACGTGATTTCCTATAACTTATGCTTGAACGAAATGAACCATCCGCCTGCGAATGATAGGCCGTACTTAGATTCAGTCGCTTGCCCATGACTTCCCATAGACTATCCCAAAACTGGCTAGTGAAGATTAAGTCATGGTTACTAACTATACTTTAGAGAACCTCGTGCAACCGCTTTATTTCTTGAAAGTAAACTGTCGCTAGCTATGATGCAGTCCTTTCGCTCTTTACCGGAGTGAAATGAGCACTCTTCGTGAGTCTACCTACTATGACCCACATGCTCTTATTCCCTTTTCTTGATCTAGGCAGACCATCCACGAAATCCTTCATGATGTTTTTCCCTCTTCCATTGCGGGGACCTCCAATGGATATAATAACCCACCGGGCTTCTATGACTCGGCCTTTAATCTGTTGGCACAACATGCACCTTGGGACAAACTCGACCACCACCTCGGGTGATGTGCATCTTCAAGAACCTTCTTTCTCTCATCGCGTCTTAGCCATCCCTTGTCATCTATAGCGAGGTGACTTACCATCTCGCCTCGAATCAACTTGTCTATGATCTCGACTAACTGCGGGTCTTCTTTCTGTGAAGTACCCACTTGATCCAGAAGGGTAGGTCTAAGCTCAAGGGACGCTGACTAACTAACTAAACTGAGAGAACTTCTTACTTCGGTTGCATTCCTTGGAGTCTTCCAATCCTGAACTGCAACTACCTTAGCGGGGTCCACCGCTAAGCCTTGCTTAGGTACTATATGCCCAAGGAATCTAACTTCCCTTCTCCAAAAGTGACACTTGGAGAACTTGGCCTTCAACTGATGCGCTCTAAGCGTATCCATCACCTCCACGAGATGCCTTGCATGCTCTTCCTCATCCTTAGAGAAGATCAGAATATCATCTACGAAGACCACGACAAACTTGTTCAAGAACTCCCTGAACACCCTACTCATCAAGTCCACGAAGTAGGCGGGTGCATTATTCAAACCGAATGGCATGACCAGCCATTCTAAGAATCCATCTGGAGTTCTGAACGCAGTTTCGCCTATACTATCCTCAGCTATTCTGAGCTGATGGAATCCAGTAGCAAGATCAAGAGAAAACAGATGTCCCTAATAGTTGTCTATTCTCTCACGATAATCAACACAAAGTCGAAGAGAACCATCTGCCTTGGTAGCAAATACCACAGGCGCTCCTCATTCAGATATACTTCGTCCAATGAAGTTCTTCTCAAGCAACTCCTTGACTTGCTTTCTTAACTCTCATCTTGCGGGGTCACGTGCCTAACCGGCCACGTAACAGGCTTGGCATTATCAACCAAATAAATGCGGGAATCAATCTCTCGCTTAGGGGTAACCCCTTCACTTCACCCAAGATATAAGGATATTCTCGGACCACCCTCACCGATTACAAACTATCGATAGACGAGTTGAGGGATTCAAGATAACACAACATGATGGGACTCATAGGGTTACTAGAAATTTTTAGGGTATTACCGAGGCGAGTCCTGAGCCTCTCAACCCTATGCTCAAAAATCAAGGATGGCTCCAAAACTGGACAACCAATCCATGCCCAAAAATCAACCCATACCCCATGAAACCGAGAATATAAGCATCACGCGAGAATTCAAATCCACGTAGATAATAGACAAATGGGCGGAAACCCCAATTGGATTTGAAACACACACGGGATCATTAACTAGACTAGTACTTAGGTGCAAACTATCAACAAGATCAGACGAGATAAAGCTATGCGATGCACCAGAATCTAACAGGGTACGAACTGGAAAATCAGAAATATATACAAGGCTCCCAACAGAAACACTACCTCGATCGGGAACTGGAGCGGTATTGAGAGCATGAACTTGCCCTCCCGAAGGTCGAGCACGCTGAGTCTGACCCTGGCCTTGCCCTTGCTTCTTCGGGCAATCCCTAGTGAAGTGTCCAAACTCACCACAATGAAAGCATTCACCATTCTTCCTTTTCCTCTTCTTACAATCCTTAATAAGATGCCCAACTGAACCGCAATAATGGCACTTCCCCTTTTTGTCATTGCCCTTGTTGTTGTTCCCCTTGTTGCCTTGACTCTTGTTCTTGTTCTTGTTCTGATTGCCTTGACTGCTCTGACCACTTGGATTACCCTGATTTCCTTTCCACTGGGAATCAGTCTTCTTGGCTTGAGTATCATTCATCTTGATCTCTTTCTTGTCACTCCTATTCTCTTCATTTAGTAGGGCCATATTCACCAAACTCTCAAAAGTTGCCCCCAAGGGTATATGAGTCATGGCTAAACCATGTAATGGCTCATTTAATCCTAGAGCAAAGTATAAGGCCTTCTTCGGAGCTGTGTTAACCAAGTCTAAACCGACCCGAGCCAGTTGACTAAACTTATCTATGTATTCCCCAATAGTCATGTCCCCTTGCTTCAGTGATAGGAACCTTAGTCCAAACTTTCCCCGAAAGTCATCCCAAGTCTCAATTGGCCTAGTAGCGGTGGTGACCACCCACCAACATGCAGCTTCTTCCTTTAGCAACCACACTGCTAATAAAACCTTCCTACGGTCATCTATATCAAAGAAGGCAAAAAGATCTTCGGTTTCTTTCAACCAATTCCTTGCCTCAACATAAGTCTCGGTTCCAATGAAATTCTTGCAACCCATCGCCTTAAAGTCTTTGCAAATCTTTGCGAAGTCAACTTGAGGATGCTGAGGGGAAGGAGGAAGAGGAACCTCAGCGACAGGAGGAGGAGGAACATTAACTACCGGAGGAGGAGTAATATTTGCGGGGCCGGCTTCGGTCGCCCTAGCCTCCAAAAGTCTACTATACCAAACAGGTACGTGTACTCCCTCCGGAATGGCAAAGTTATCGGCCATACTGAAAACGAAGAAAAAGATAGATTCAGAATGGAGAAAAACGAAGGAATTTTGCTAATGGCTTTTTGCGGACAAGCCTTTAAAATAAACTAGACTTTTCTTTGGAAAATACTTTATACTTGGATTTGAAAATAGTTTTTCATAAGTTTCAAAAACCTTTTTGTTCCTTCTCGTAAACCATATGCTCTGATACCAAATGTAACACCCCACCTCCGCCAGGGTGTCTCTTGCAAGCACTCAGACTTTGGAGGGGCGTTTGAATCAGGTAAACATGCATAATGATATATCAAGGCAGAACAAGAACATATGTATATATATAAACAGAGTAAATAACATAGATAAAACAGCTGAAGATTTCAAACCATTTCAAAACAAGTCTGGTACAACATAATGTCAACTTTCCAAATACACAAGTCTAGATAAAAACAACATTTCTGAAAAACTAAAATACATAAGTACTATCCCCAAAATAAGTGATAACCATAGCTAGCTTCATGTCAAGACCGTACATGAGCTAAAATCCCACAAGCAAGCGATCAGAAATCCAAGCTAAGCTCCAATATTCCCTCCCTGAGAACCTGGGGGAGCGGGAGGGAAACGGAAGAAAAGAGGCGAAAGGAAAACAGGTCAGTCAAAAAGACTGAGTAAGCCCTACTACAATCAATGTAAACTGGTAAAGTTAACTGTCATGATGAAAGCAGGGATGAACCTAAGGATAACAACATACTAGCATGATGATTAACTAACAAGGTAGATAAAGGTGTCATCGCATAATCAGGTTTAAGGTTTTGCACCACAGGTGTACTAGCAAACTAACATGACTTGAATATACAAGTATTGATCCCTTGGCCCAAGCTTTGGCCCAATAACATGAAATGACCCTAATACAAGGTCTAACCGAGCGGTCTAGTTGATCGGCTCCCTATAAGCCTAACTCGTCACGTGTTGGTGTCCATACGGCCCAAACATAATTGTAGTCAGACTGTGCCGGGTCTCCCGTCGGGAGTATCAAGCCCTAGGGTGGCAACCCCTGGACACCATAAACATGCGTGCACAGTCTCGATCTACTGGTACCCGTGCATGTTTTCCCCGGCTTCGGACTATGTGCACGACCATAAGTCCGCCCGGAACTACACCGGCGTATCACTCTGCCGTCGTTTTTGGTCACTTACCTCCAGTTCAGTAATCGTGCCCCACACCCTAGCCTAGAACCTAGGGTCATGATGATACAAACTTGGGATTACTGCTGGAGTGGACCCCCGTTGCTAGGATTTTCTAGTGGGTTAAGTACGGTTTAACCCTCTTGCTAATCATGGATTAACTTGGTTAAGTGTAACGATGAGTTCACGACTTAACCCCTGATTAATCTACCAAACCCAAATTGTTTAAGTATTAAGTGGACCATGACTTAACCCTAATCATGAGGCATTAATTAATTTAATGCGCCTTAACCTCTCACATTAGACCTTGTCGTGGTTACTAGTTAAGCCGGGCGGGTCCGGGTAGCTTTACACCACGACTTGGTCTAACCTCGGGTCCAAGGTACAACATGACCAACTTCTCACATTGGGTCCTATTGTTTGTAGCAACTAGTTAAGCCGGTCGGTTCCGGGTAGGTTTACGCTACAAACTCAACCCAACCTCGAGTTGGTCACACTTATCTTTTCTAAGTGTCATGTCCATCATGTTTCCAAAACATGTTAAAAATTTTCAAGCAATTGGGTAGACCTAACTTAATAGGTAAATTCCCAATGGGTAGACCTAACTTAATAGGTAAATTCCCAATCTTATGTTTTTATGTCTTTTAAGTTTACCCAACCCCAAACGCAATCCCATCGCTTACATATTGCAATAGCGCATAAAGGATAGAAAGAGGGAACTTGGCATAATCATGACATAAAGGTGTTGAAGCCACAAGTTCAACATGGTGGCATATGAAATGTACATATGTTCATATACTTGCATATTACATTTTAGGCCTCAAAAGCATGCATAAAACCAAACTTAGCATATTGGTGATACATGGTGATAAATGACATGTAGAAATGGCCATAAGTTCGCATTTGGCCTCACATGCAAGTTATCATAAGAGATATGATAACTTACATGTTGCCAAAATGCAACCTTTAGCATAAAGCTTGAAGCTTTAAGTTCATATACTCAAGATAAGCTTGCATAGCATGATAACACGAACAAAATGATCACCCCAAACTTGCATAACATACTTACATATCATATGACGAACTTGCATCTCAAACTTGCATAACATAACATGATAAACTTGCATATCATAACATGGCAAACTTGCATAGCATAACATGGTAAACTTGCATAGCATAACATGGTAAACTTGCATATCATAACATGGCAAACTTGCATAACATAACATGATAAACTTGCATATCATAACATGGCATACTTGCATAACATAACATGATAAACTTGCATATCATAACATCTCAAACTTGCATAACATGACATAGTAAACTTGCATATCATGGCAAACTTGCATATCATACATTTAACTTTAGAGTTTAAGTATGAAAGTAGAATAGGGTTTACAATGCTTAGGAAGTCACAAAAATATGACAAAGCCCTTATGAAATCAATTAAACCCAAAATGCAAGCTCTAATAGAAAATCCCTTGAACCAAAATGATCAAAACCCTTGCTTTATGATGCAAATATAGAAACTTGTCTTGAATGCAAGCTAATGATGCTCATACAAGCTTGAAAACACTTGTATGCATGGAAAATCTCTCATAGAAATTTATTTAGAATTTTATGAAGAGAGTGGAGGCCATGAGAGGTAAAATTTTGCCATAGTTTAGTTGTATGAAAGAATAATGATGATTTAGGGTTAGGTTAGGGCCTTATTTATAGAGATTAGGACTAAGTTTAGCCTTAGGATTAAACCCTAGTTCCAATCTCAGCCCTTAAAACCGAATCTGGCCCCCAAACTCAACACAAACCCAAAATGGTGCACCAGGCAAAACTGCCCGGCTGGACCAAGTCGACAGCCAAGTCGACAGGGCTGTCGACTTGGGTCCAACCAAGTCGACTCCCAAGTCGACAGGGCTGTCGACTTGGGTGCTCTGGTAGGAATTTTCCCGCCTAGCCCAAACTGGCCCAAATTTCCAAATTCAAACTTGAATTTGAAATCTGTTTTTTACTTTGAAATTTTCTGAAAACTTCGTTGGGCCTTAATCGGGTCATACAGACTCCGATTTTCGAAAACTCGGACTCTATTTCGCGTATTTTTCCGAGACGAACGCAATGGCATAGCCCGTTTCCCTTGATTCAGATTTATAAATTAAATTCTGCCTCGATTTATGTTATAACAGGTTATTGAAAATACGGGTTGTTACAGAATCATTGTTTTAAGGTTTTTCAGTTGGCTGTCCAGGTTTGGTAAGCCAAAATGGGCTGAATTGGGAAGGGCCATTAGGGGTTGGTGGAAACTATAAATAAGGGTAAGGGATATGAGAAAGGGTTTGAATATTCCATTCTCTCATTGGGAGGTCTTGAGATCCTCCTTCCTCTAACACCTTTCCACTATTAAAATCATTGTCTAAGGAGGGAAATTGAAAATCTATACCATTGGAGGCTAGATCTACATCAAATAAAACAAGAGTTCATCGCATCAAGAGGATTGGTGCGTGGTGCTTGCTGTCTGAATCCTTATTTCTATCATTTTAGCTTGTTTTGGCAAATCGGTGAGTGGTTTACATCTCTCACATAGATTCAGTGAAGTGTATGAGTGGTTGATCGTGTTTCTCATCATATTTAGGTGTTTTTCCACAGATCTATGCCATGTTTAGTCCATTTTAATATGAATCACCTTATGATCTCATACTAACAAGTTTAAATCATTTATCTTATGTTATTCCATAAGATTATGTAAGTTAGATCTATAGTTTTATTTGTATGACCATTCATTATGATTTTCGGAGTGATTTTCATGATTTGGAGAAAATTATTGTTTTCATATTGTTAGCGGATTCATAGCATGTATTTGATCATATTTGGTGAATCGGTTGAGTTAGTTTCGTATATTGTATCGATTGGCGGAGTTTTAGTCGAAATTGGAGTTGCATTGGAGTGGTGTAGGTTTTGGGTCGTGCGTAGGGAAGGTTAATCGCGCACCATGGTGGATTTCTTGGGAAACAAGTCAAAAATGCAGGATTGGTCATGGATTTATGGCGGATTAGGAACAGAATGGATCGGTCATGGATTTATGACGGATCGGGATGGATCGCGCATGGATGGATCGTGCATAGATGGGCGCATGGTCCAGATCTGCGATGGATCAGTGACAGAATGGATCGGTCAGTGATGGATCAGTGACGGATTTGCAAGGGATCGGTCGACCATGAAATGGTCGGTCAGTGATTGATTTGCAAGGGGTCGGTCGATCATGAATTGGTCTGTCAGTAACGGATTTGCAAGGGGTCGGTCAATCATGAAGGGATCGGTTAGTGACGGATTTGTGACGGGTCATTCAGTGACGAATTTGCGACGGATCTGTGATGGAATGGATAAGCTTAGGTCGGTGACGGATCAGTGATGGATCAACAACGGATTGATGCCAAATTGAACCAAGGGATATGATAGCATTTTTAGAAACGCTGTAAAATGCCATTTTGACACTTTGGCTAGTTTTTCATAGCGAAAAGGCTGGAGATGCTATAAAATGCAGTATTGACCAAACGAAGCTTGTTTTTGAGTCGATAATGGATCTAGCTTCGACACGAGTCCAAAAGGGGATGTTCAAAGTGATGTGATATGTTCATTGTTCGGTGAAAAGCAACGAATGAGAAGACAACCAAAAGGCGTTGGGTTGTGGATAACGGATATTCGAGTGGGACTTAAGTTTGAGATTAGTCGTCGGTGATGACGACTAGCGATGCGAAGGCCGAGAGATTATCGTTATCGTAAGTTCTAGCAGACTCAAAGCAGGGGTACTTTAGGCAATCATGAAGGGTCTCGTACCTTAGGTAGCCGTGAAGGGCCTAGTTGTCGAGATTTGAGAAGACAAACATACGGGTCATGATGGAGAATGGAGTTGTGCTAGAATTAGGGTTACCATTAGCCCTTGACAAACGGCAGTCATGATGGATCGTCATACGATTAACGATGGTTTCGAAGAAGGATTGGTGGTGATATCCAGAGTCTGTCATGGATGTTTGAATGTTTGGATGTTTTGTTATACCATCTCACGTGGATATACAACGTCGAGGGAGATGTTTCTTGAATGCTTGACTAATATTGGTTTAGGCCTCTGGGGAGAGTACTTGAGGTATGTTAAGCTCGATTAGGATTGTCTACACGAGTCCTAAGTAATCTGGATGCTATGAATGTTATTGATGGTTGTTATGATTTCCATGGATGAATTGTTGTTATCTTGGTTATGATGGATTGTAAAAGCTATCACTGTTGGACGTGGGGAAGATGGGTGAGAGTTCTTCTCTAGTGTTGGGTAGTGGTTTGTAAAACTACCCATTCTCATATACTTTATTGTTGAAATTTGTTAGATGTTTTATTGCTCACTAAGACTGTTGTCTGACTCAAGGTTTTATGTCTCCTCTTATTACCTTGGGTTGTTCATCCGATGTGGATGGGCAGACTGAGTAGTAGGTTACAGGTAATGGAGCTTAGTGAGGCGAGGAAGTTGATTGATGATGAGCAGGAGGCTTGCGTACTAGTTTATTACTATCTATTATTTCTATCTCTGTTGTTTGAGTGCT
Organism: Allium sativum; assembly: GCA_030737875.1. NCBI lineage: Eukaryota > Viridiplantae > Streptophyta > Magnoliopsida > Asparagales > Amaryllidaceae > Allium > Allium sativum. The sequence goes on from CM060912.1 coordinate 12,170,900, forward strand.
CTACGAGGGTTGTAGTGAGGCCTTATGTACAAACTTTGGTATCAGTTGGATAACCATTCAGGATGTTTGAGAAAGTTTGAAAAGTTTGCTATATGATGCTTCATTACTATTACCTGTTGTATAAGTTCTATTATGTTTTATCCTTGCACTGTGAGTTCTACGATAGGTTCCGCTTGTGTTTACCTACTCCGATGATGGTCCATAGCCGCCTGGCACACCTTTCAGAGCATTATTCCACTTGTTTAGTGTGGGGGTTGTAGGCGGTCGTCACATTTGGTACCAGAGCTCTGGTTAATGATTTTAGCCAAAATTCTAAGGCGTAATTACGTACGAGTGACGTACTTGTAGATTTCAGTTTGATGCTTGCTATATATATTAGCATATGTAGTAGTAGCGGTAGTAGACGAGAATCAAGACACGCTGCTAGGGGAGCTAATACTGGTGGGGGAAATGGCGGTGAACCTAATTACCCGGCTATGTTTGAAGCTATGAAAGAAGCAATTATGCGAAGGGTACCCGCTCCAGTGGCAGCAATGGTAGATGTAGGTGTGCGAGTTCCTAGAGTAGTAGATTTTGCAAAGTTGTACAAGCACTTTACATCTCTATGGGTGAAACCATTCAAAGGAACTGAGCCAGCTGAAGAGGTTCAGAGGTGGATGGATTCATGTGTCCGAATCTTTGGAGACTTGGGTATTAAGGATGCAATAAAGAGAAATCTTGCATCGAGGCAACTGCAAGGCAGGGCCATGGAGTGGTGGAATTCTGTTACACTCGAGACTCCAGAGGAAGACATTTCATGGGAGCAATTCCAAGCTAAGTTTGAAGCAAAGTTTATCTCCACTGCTCAAAAATTCGTTCTCTTCAAGAAGTTTATGGAATTGAAGAAGAATGGCAGATCAGTTCTTGACAATATTTTTGATTTCAAAGCCTTGACTAGATATGCTCGTTCATACATTCATACACCCTATCAGAAGAATGAGAAGTTTGTCCTGGGTTTGGATGCTTATATTGGAAAGTCGTTAGTGGATCATTTTGATGATTCATTTGAGAAGATTGTGGAAAAGGCTATTCGTCATGAGAGCTTGTTTCCAAAAGAAGCAAATGTTGTCGTCCTACCAAAGAGGTTCAGAAACCATAGTATGGTGGTAATAATAAGAAAGGAAGTAGCAACAACAGAAAGGAAAGAATGGCTAAAAGAAACCCAAGGGTGAGTCAGTATGCCTTAACTATCGGCAGAAAGGCCATTTTGCTAATGAGTGCAAAAATCCGAAAGCTGAGAGGAAGTCACACAATTGTGGCAAGCCTGGGCATCTCAAGAAGGAGTGTCCAGAATCAGCTAAGGGCAAGCAAATTGTGAAGGCAAATGCTTTATAAGCCGTTCCATCTTCTTCAAGGGCTCCTACTATTGAGGAAAAGGATGTTGTGCCGCAAGGTACTCTTTCTATCAATGGTGTTTTAGTTCATGTGCCTTTTGATACTGGAGCATCGCATTATTTCATTTGCAATGAGCTAGTGTGTCTCTTGGATTTGGAACCTAAGATTTGTGATAGACCCTTTGTAGTGACTAATCCAGTTGGGGGTTCGTCCAATCTTTGCATGATATGCCGTGGTCTAGTGTTGTCGAGCCATAGTTGCTCTTTTGTGTGTGATTGCTTTGTTCTTAACTTCACTGGAGTTGGGATCATTTTGGGCATGGATTGGCTCAAGAGGTATGCAACAAGGGTGAATTGCGAGAAGCTAGAGGTGAGGGTCGGGGATGTGGAAGGGCGAAGGTGTTGATTAGATGTAAGCGCGAAGACGGGGTCTTTGTGAGTTATCTATATTCGCTTGGGATTCCACAAGAAGACCTGTTATCATTGCTGATCGCTAATGGGTATGTAGATGTCTTTGACGAGGTCAAAGGTTTGTCGCCGCATCTTGAGATCGAGTTTAAGATTGATTTGGTCGAGGGTGCTAGACCAATTGTTATTCCTCTTAGGCGGATGGTGCCTAGGAACAGCGAGAGTTGGAGATGCCAGTTCGTGACCTTTTGAGAAAAGTATTCATTCGGAGGAGTGTATCCGAATGGGGTGTACCAGTTGTGTTTGCAACCAAGGTGGATGGCTCATTAAGATTGTGTGTGGACTATCGTGAGTTGAATAAGGTGACCAGAAAGAACAAATATCCGTTGCCAACGATAGACAACTTGTTTGGTTAGCTTCACGAAGACAAAGTGTTTTCTCAGATGGATTTGGCAACGGTATCTCACCAGTTGAGGGTGGTAAAGGATAATGCGCCAAAGACTTCTTTTAGGACACCATCCGGGTTCTTCGAATGGTTGGTAATGCCATTCGGGTTGACTAACGCGCCAGCGTATTTCATGGATCTTATGAATAGGGTTTTCATAAGTCAGTTCAATAAGTTCATGCTTGTGTTCATGGATGACATTCTGGTTTACTCTTGGAATGAGGAAGAGCACAAGACGCACTTGAGAGTTGTTTTGGAAATCTTGCGAAAGCATCAACTGAGAGCTACGTTTTCCAAGTGTCACTTCTGAAAGAGCGAAGTGAGGTTCTTAGGCCATGTAGTTTTTGGAAATGGGATAGCGGTTGACCCTGCTAAGGTGGCAACAATCCAGGACTGGGATAAACCTAAGAATGCGACGGATGTTCGAAGTTCCCTTGGTTTGGCAGGATATTATCGACGGTTTATCTACGACTTCTCAAAGGTAGTTGCACCATTGATAGGATTGAGAAAGAAGAATCAAGTGTTCACATGAGATGCAAAGTGTGAGAAAGCATTTGAAATCATGAAGGACAGACTAACGAGTGCTCCTGTGTTGACCATTCCAAATGGGAATGAAGAGATGGTGGTATATACAGATGCATGTGGTACTGGGCTTGGAGCAATGCTAATGCAGAAGGATAAGGTTATGGCCTACGCGAGTCGACAGTTGAAGCCGCATGAGAGAAATTACCCAGTTCATGTAATCATTTCATATTATGAAGAAAAGTTGAGAAATATATGAATGAATGATCGGACTTAAAACCCTGAAAATGAAGTTTGGTATTCTGGGCATAGCTTTTGCAATTATTAATTAAATTTCGATTCTCTGTCAACTTGGAAAGCTAATTCAAAGGGCTACAACTTTGTCCTCAGCCATTTTTTTTCTAATTCGGCCGTTTGCATACCTAAAAGTTGGACGCAATGTCGGGTAAAAATCAAACTGAAATGGACATGTTAAAAATGCCTCATGATGTTTGAACTTATACATTAAATTGATAATTGATTTTGAGGGTTTCTTTTGATGAAAAATAAGTAGACTGAAAGAGCTTCTTACTGTAGAAAATTTGGATTGAAAATCTATTTTTATCATGGAGAAACAGAATCAAACATTTTGCCAAAAAACAGGCTAAAATCTGATTTTTCGGAACTTTTTTTAGCACTCCGAAACGCTATCTTTTCTATTTATGAAGCACAGGACCAAGCAAAATCTTTTTATAGCACCCAGAAGTGCTATAGTAGCTGATTTGAGTCTAAAATCATTATAAACCACCGAGAACTTGTCATAGCACTTCTAGAAGCGTTGTCTTTAATCTGAATTGACTATGAAGTATTTTAAAACGAGCAAACTTTTCACAGCATGACTGAAAAGCTGTTATAGATGTTTTGAGTATAAAATCATGGTAAACTACTCCAAATCTTCTCAAATTTGGACGTGAGTTTACTTATAGTATCATAAACAAACTGATAAAATCGAGGATGTTAAATCAAAGTAAAAGTAAGTCAAAACGTGTCAAAATTAAGAACAAGGAAGGTTTATGATTTTCGATGATTCGAGGAAAATATTTGATTACTTGGGAGTGATGATAAATACTATATGATGTTCTATGATACTTTTGCATGAAGATAGCAAGGAATACTATAAGTATACTTATCATCTAATTCTTTATTATTTCATAAGCTTGTGTTTTAATTTAAAAAATCATATTGGTTGCGATCTTTGCTTCGACAAGCAATCAACATATACGACTGATGATTGAGGACATTTATGATTAATATTTAAAAAGAGGTATGAATAGTGTGTAAATAAGGGATGAAACCTGTTCAATTGAGGCATGAATAGTATGTGATTAAATGAGGTATGATTACTATTTTAAACGAGGTATAAATTGGGTGTTGTTGAACTTAACTATTTCAGTACAATCTTTGAAGATCTTTCCAAACATATATTAGAGAAATATCAAAGTGGTTTGAGATTTGTTTATGAAGAAGTTTTTGCACAAAGAAGATGATTAGTATTTACAATAAAAGATATTTATCTTTTGAAAGGAAGACCTATAAGAGATATATTGATGTTTTTCAAAACAAAAGACTGGAACGTTCTAGGGTGACAAAGAGGATAGTGTCCAGGCTTGGCTTTGGAAAATATAGTTTCTTGCCCTCCCTGGCTACCCCTAATTGATCTGACGCACGGGATGGTTAATTCAAAGTTTAATTTGAAACTTTATTTGAAATTGTTTGAAAAGTAATTTAAGAGTACTTTTGAGAATCTCTACATGATGTTAAGAGTATTTTGGAAGTAAACATTGATTTTAAATGTTTTGTGTAAAGAAGAACTACGTTGGTTTGATCCTTTATCTAATTGCTTACTCAATTAGATATAGGTACGTAGGCTGTCATAAGGGGTAATGATGCAGCTGCTTTATTAAATAAAATGGTAGCTTTAATTGTTTGTTTTGGATGAATGGATTTTCAATAAAAAAAATTACTGGTCCGAAATTCTGGGGCGTTACAAAGTGGTATCAGAGCTTAGGTTAGGTGCCTAAATAAAATTTCATATAAGAATAGAAAATTATTTCTAGAAATTTTAAAATGAAGTTACCTTAATTTGATGAATAAAACTGGATAAGGTAAGGCACCATTCCTTTAACCAGGGTTATGAGTAATATTTATTTTGTGTGTTTAACTTTTGTTTTGTGTTTATACTAATAATATGTTGATTCATTTTCAAGCACCGCATAAAGAGGTATAATGAATTGGTATGTGCATATGATTAGTTATAAGGTAGCGAAGGAATGAAGTGGGTTATAAAGGAAAGTTTGTTGTAGTATGACACCGATGCAACGAAGTGGCTTAAAAGGAATGTGGGATAACAGCGTGCCAAAAAAAGAATTAAATGAGCTTGGGCAAACAAAGTTGAGGAAGATCAAAAGGAGTAAATTTAATACTGCATTCATGCAAAACCAAGGTAAGAAAATTTATTTAAATAATTATATCATTACGTAATATGATATCAGAGTTGTTTAGCACCGATGATGTTAGCTTAAAGCTGCTAAAACATCTCTCAACAATCCAGTCATAACTTTTGATTCCCTGATTTGGGTTTAGTCGAAGTTAATCTCGTTGGGAACCTAGATTAATTATCTAGAATACTTATATCATACACATTTTTTTTTGAAAGTTTGCCATCTAAAAAAAAAACTTTTGCAAATTGACTATGTGCAAAACGAAGTTGATGTCATTCAGTGCAAATGTCGTAACTAGTGCCCTATATAAAAAATTTGAGATACATCATGTAATATGAAAAGATTGATGCGAAAAAAGGGGTTTACACTTAAGATGATTGTTGAAGTTGAGAGAGTGGGTTTTCCAAAATGAAATGGTTATCCATATGAAAGTAATGATTACAAAGTATAAAAGTACTTTGAGAGAATACTTTGTTTAAACTTATTAAAGATTTTTATGGATTATTTCATCGATGATGGATACTTTCGGATGATGACGATGATGTGCGGTATAAGACAATATATCTTGGGTAGTGCACTATTACTCTATGTTGGTATCGAGCTAAGTAAAGTACATCCTATTTGATGACGGGATGCCGGCATAAGACAATAGATCTTGGATAGTGCAACTATTACTCTATGTTGGTATCGAGACGAGTAGAGTACATCCTATTGGATGATTGGATGCCGAGCGCAATAGGAGAAAATATCCTAAATTGAGTAGATTGGATCCACTTTGATGAATATAATCATATTATAAAAATAAAAAATAAAAGAACATTGATTAGAGTCTATTTTGAAAATATTACTTTCTGGTAATTTTGATGGGTATCGCAACAAGGAGAGTACAACATAATTGATGTATTGACTTTGATGAGTATAATCATATTAATAAAAAAATATTGATTAAAGTCTATTTTGAAAATCTTACTCTCTGGTACATTTTGATGGGTACTGCAAAATGGAGAGTATAACATAATAGATGTATTGACTTTGATGAATATAATCATGTTTTTAGACATTACATGAGATGTCTAGATTACTTTCGGGTACATTTTGATGAGTACCGCAATATGTAGAATACATCCTTACTTGATGATGACGAGTCAGACCAGCCGAAGCATGATGAATATTTGGTACATTTCAATGGGTACCATGAAAGAAGAAAAGGAGACTAGGAATCGATGTGGATTGCAAAGAAAACGATCTTGAATTTTGGCATAAAAAGAAGCTATGGCGAGCCTGATCCAGTAATAGCTTGTAGGAGTGATAGAATGTTAAAAGGATCGAATCATAAAATATCCAGGTACGATTTCAATTTATGAAATTTTCTTGAAAGTATAATTACAAGAAAATTTCCTGGATATATAGATTTTATTTTGTGGAATATTTGGTTAGGTATTGCATAGAATTTCGGGGACGAAATTCCTTTTAAGGTGAGTAGAATGTAACAATCTAAAATTTCGGGTAGTAAATATTTAAATGTTGAGGTTATTTAAATATTTAAATGTTGGATTTAACATTATAAAAATGTTTGATAACCTTTATTAAATCCCTTTATAAATAATAATTAAAGAGAAGAAAACATGTTGTTGAGTTTTTGTTTACAAAAATAAGTAGTTCAAAGAAAAATTGATAATGTGACCGAAAACAGTTTTATTGATGAACAAGGTTTTGCTTATTAAAAGTTGTTGGAATATCTGTGCATGTAGTAACGTCAGAAGAACACACATATGTGTATGTACGTATCATAGAAGTAACATGAAATGGTATATGTGTACATGTTCTAGAATATGATAAATGGCTTAAAATGATAGGGACACGTGTCATCAAATGAAAGGAACACATGTCTTGTAAGTAAATAAGGTTACGACACATACACACATTAGGTGTCCATGTGTAGAAACATCTAAAGACACCTAAGTTGGCATGTGTCTTCATCCTAAAGCATGCATGAGGATAAGGAGGACAAGTGTCCCAAAACCAAATTACCAAACTAGCCTTGAAAACTACTATATAAAGGGTGGAAAGTTCATTCTTTTTAATGCATTCACAAACATAAAACCAAGATAAGAAAAAGAAGAGAGGTTTGGTAGAAGCCTAGAGGATAAATACAAGATCAAGGAACAATTACAAGGTGAGAAAAATTATTTAAGTTCATGTATTCATTTCATATTTTGAAGAAAAGTTGAGAAATTTATGAATGAATGATTGGAGTTAAAACCCTAAAAATGACGTTCGGTATTTTGGGTATAACTTTTGCAATCCTTAATTGAATTTCGACTTCTCTATCAATTTGGAAAGCTAATTCAAAGGGCTACAACTTTGTTCTCGGCCATTTTTTTCTAATTAGGAAGTTTTCATACCTAAAAACTGGACGCAATGTCGGGTAAAAATCAGCCCGAAATGTACATGTTAAAAATACCTCATAATGTTTGAATTTATACATTAAATTGATAATTGATTTTGAGGGATTCTTTTGATGAAAAATAATTAGACTAAAAGAGCTTCTTACTGTAGAAAATTTGGATTGAAAATCTATTTTTATCATGGAGAAAAAGCATCCAACATTTTTCCCAAAAATAGGCTAAAATCTATTTTTTTGGAACTTTTTATAACACTCCGAAATGCTATATTTTCTATTTATGAAGCACGGGACCGAGCAAAATCTTTTTATAGCACCCAGAAGTGATGTAGTAGCTGACTTGAGTCTAAAATCCTTATAAACCAACCAGAACTTGTAATAGCACTTCTAGAAACGCAGTCTTTTATCTGAATTGACTATGAAATATTTTAAAACGAGCAGAATTTTTCATAGCATGACTGAAACGCTATTATAGATGTTTTGAGTATAAAATCATGGTAAACTATTCCAAATCCTCTCGAATTTGGACTTGAGTTTCCTTATAGTATCATAAACAAATTGATAAAATCGAGGGTGTTAAATCAAAGTAAAAGTAAGTCATAACATGTCAAAATTAAGAACAAGGAAGGTTGACGATTTTCGATGATTCGAGGAAAATAATTCATTACTTAGGAGTGATGATAAGTACTATATGATGTTCTACGAGACTTTTGCATGAACATAGCAAGAAATACTATAAGTATACTTATCATTAAATTCTTTATTATTTCATAAGCTTGTGTTTTAATTGAAAGATGCCTATGACTTTAATATACTATATTGGTTTCGATCTTTGCTTTGACAAGCAATCAACATATACGACTAATGATTGAGGACATTTACGATTAATGTTTAAAAAGAGGTATGAATAGTGTGTAAACGAGGTATGAAAAATGTTCAATCGAGGCATGAATAGTATGTGATTAAATGAGGTATGATTACTGTTTTAAACGAGGTATAAATTGGGTGGTGTTGAACTTAACTATTTCGGTACAATCTTAGAAGATCTTTCCAAACATATATTAGAGAAATATCAAAGTGGTTTGAGATTTGTTTATGAAGAAGTTTTTTCATAAAGAAGATGATTAGTATTTACAATAAAAGATGTTTATCTTTCGAAAGGAATTTCTATAAGAGATATATAGATGTTTTTCAAAATAAAAGACTGGAACTTTCTACGGTGGCAAAGAGGATAGTGTCTAGGCTTGGGTTTGGAAAATATAGTTTTCTGCTCTCCCTGGCTACCCCTAACTGATCTGACGAACGGGATGGTTAATTCAAAATTTAATTGGAAACTTTATTTGAAAAGTAATTTAAGAGTACTTTTGAGAATCTGTACATGATGTAAAGAGTATTTTGGAAGTAAACATTGATTTTAAATGTTTTGTGTAAAGAAGAACTATGTTGGCTTGATCCTTTATCTAATTTCTTACTCAATTAGATATAGGTACGTAGGCAGTCACAAGGGGTAGTGATGCAGCTGCTTTATTAAATAAAATGGTAGCTTTCAATTTTTGTTTTGGATGGAAGGATTTTCGGCAATTTTTTTTTTACTAGTCCGGAATTCCGGGGAGTTACAGATATATCATATCAATTCCTATTTATTTGCATAACTATTGTATATTAGCTAGTTAGTATATCATCTACATTTCCGCTATATCCATATGAGATCCTGCTTAAATCGTACACACCGACTTTTCAATTGGTATCACAGCTAGACAATCATTTAGCCGTAAAACCATTATTTGATACATAGACATTATGGATAATAATACTAGTACTAGCAATAACACTGGATATTCTAAAGGCCAATCCACTTCTAGACCACCTTTCTTTAATGACATGAATTATAGTTACTGGGCTACACGAATGAGGATATACATGCAAGCAAATAGTTTTGATGCATGGAATATCACACAAAAAGAATACGCACAACCTACTACGCTATTTACAGAATGGTCTACATCTGAAAAAGCAGAGGCTAGTGCCAATGCTAAGGCGATGAACATGTTGCATTGTGCTTTAGATAGAAATGAATTTAACCGTATTTGTATGTGAAACACAGCATATGAAATCTGGAGAATACTCAAAATAACACATGAAGGTACTAACAAGGTTAAACAAAGTAAAATATCTATGCTTAAGAATCTATTTCAAAATTTTAAGATGAATGAAAATGAATCCATAAATGATATGTACTCACGTTTTCAAAATAGTTACCACTCTTTATTAGGAATAGGAGAAAAGTATTTCGATTTTGATATAGTGTCAAAAAATTTGAATTTTTTAACGGACGAATAGGAGAGAAAATTATTAACAATCGAAGAAGCTAATGATCTCTTTGCCATAAAACCAGAAGAATTAATCTGTAATCTAATGTCTTATGAAGTAAATTTGCAGGCAAAGAAAGCACATGTACAAGGTAAGAAAATTTTAGCTTTCCATGCCGACAAAGAAGATTCCGATTCAGATGAAGAAGATATTGCTTTTGTCGCTAATAATTTAATAAAATTTCTAAAATACAGAAAAGGCCAAAGCAAAAATGTAAAGAAGAATTCATCAAAAGAACCTGACCCTGCACTGGTAGAATGCTTTAATTGTCACAAGACCGGACATTATCAAAGAATTGTCCAAAGTTAAAGAAAAATCGCAAAAATGAAAAAACAAAGATACGAGCATTTTCAGTCACTTGGGACAGCTCAGATTCATCTTCTAAAAGTGACAGCGACAGTAAGCTAGCAGACGTATGCTTCATGGCTAAGGATAATGATGTAAGTGATTTTACTTTTTATGAATTAGTAGAAATTAATATTGAAATTTTAGAGTCTAGGAAAATGTTTAAATGAAAATTTAAACAAGCTAACGAAGATAAAAAGAAAGCAGAATTTGAGAGAGATCTTTTAAAAGATGAGAAAGAAATTTTAGAAAATAAAATTAGAAAATTACAAGAATATCATTTAGTAGCAAATTCTCAAATATCTATGTTGAGTCAAGAAATCAAGACTCAAAAGAACAAAAATGATTTATTAGCTTCTGAAAATCATGATTTAAATACTAAAGTTAAAATTATAGAATTAGAAAATTCTAGCTTAAAAATTAAATTAGAAAGCATTTCTAAAAATGTTAACAATTTTAACAAAGGAAAAGAGAATTTATCTAAAATATTAGAAAATTCGCAATCGGTTTTCAGTAAATAAGGACTTGGATATTGTTAACCGGCCTTTTGGTCCGGTTACCAAAAGTACTCAAGACACGCTCGACTCAACTCATCGCGTGAAGCCAAGGCCAAGACCGAAACACAGGAAATCCAGAATAAGGACCAAAGGGAGTCGCACCAACGAACCTCGCCACATCCCCCTAAAAATACCCTTCGCACCCCGCCAAGGTGCGAAGTTTCGTACCTCCTAGGTACGAAATTTCGTACCCTGAAGGCGCGAAATTTCGTACCTCCTAGGTATGAAATTTTGTACCTTGAAGGCACGAGATTTCGTACCCCGAAGCTACGAATTTTGTGCACAGCAGGTACGAAATTTCGTACCTCACCCAGGTACGAATTTTCCGTGGCCGATAGCTGGAGGCGCGAATTTCCTATAGATGGTCCCCATTTCTACCTACTCCTACCTAACCCTTACCTAACCACTTCCGATAAATACCCCACTACCCCACACTTCAAAAGGGAGAGATTCTTGGGCCTTGGGACCTCTATAAATCTTCATTAATGGCATCTCCTATTTGAGGAAGAAGAAGGGCAAACTTGTCCACTATACTGTTTCTTGCGAATATGACTATTGTAGCTTCATATGACATAGTCAATGAATGTAATGAGAGGATCTCAACCTTGTAATCTTTCAAGTGATTAATAAAATCTCTACAACTCTTCAAAGTGGATGTAGGCCTTCACTAAGGCTGAACCACTATAAATTCTTTATGTCATTTACCGCTTATATTTTATTTCATGTTCTATAATATGTCTTGTCTATGCGACCATATTATTAATTCCTAGTAAATAGGAATCTTTGGTGTTTGCAACATTTTTGGTCGTCAAAATTTGGTGCTTTCATTGATAAAACTCGGACATTGCGTCTTTCTTGCACCTTACCATCTCGACTTCGACGAGCTTAAGGTTCCTCGCTTAACCTGCCGTCGGGCCCGCTTACGATGGTAAAAAAGTCAAAGAACGTAGTAATCGGCTTATCAGCTGCCGCCGAGGCCGGTCCATCTAATCCACATCCACCGGAAAATATCCCGGCAACTAATGAAACTGAATCTCCTATTGTGGACCCCGAAGCGCCCACGACCCAAGCGCAACTTCGAACGCTTAGTGAAAAATATGAGAACACCGCCGTCGAGCATAATCAAGCGCTAAGGAATAACATCGACCTTATGCACCAACTTAATGAAAGTCAACGCGTCGTCGCTCGACTGCAACTATCTCGGAACAATGCTCGACCCTGACCACCAACATCGGAAACTTCCTCTTCTGAATCGAGGGGCCCGCACCAACGAAGGAGATTTAGCCTCATCAATAACGTCGCCATCCGAACAAATGCCCTCGACAACAGCAACAGCAATGGGTATGCCAACGGCAATAATAACGACGACCGTACCACTGTCACCTATAGCGGGGGCACCCAATATCGGGACCACTCTCGCTTAATCATCGATTACGGACCCACTCCTACTAATCAACCTCCTCCTCGACAAGACCCAACGGCCGCCCGCCGGAACAACGAACCAACTAATATGGCGGCCCGAACCTATCCAGAACAAGATCCGCGCGCCCCTGCCCTACATCCACATTCGCACGTGGACCCCGATACAGATGTTGAATACATGGAGGAGAACAGCCCAGACGTCCACCATAGAAGGCGTCCTCGAACCCAAACTTCGGAACCTCGCCAAAACCCATGGGCTCCGATGGCGGACCCTCATCTGACCTACCTTCCCAACATGGTCTGAAGGATCATGAGGGAGATGCGAAGGAATTTGCATGAACCCTGGGAAGCGCACATTAGGCGCAACCCTTTCACTCGAAGAGTGAACGAAACTGAATGGCCACGACATTTCAGCCTGCCACAGATGTTGCTCTACTATGGCACCACCGATCCCGGTGCTTTCTTAAACCGCTATAAGTGGAAAATGGACTCAAGTAGAGGCGATGACCCAGTCAAGTGCAAATGATTTCCAGTCTTCCTTTCAGGAACCTCCCTATTGTGGTTTTCTCGCCTTCCGATCGACTCCATCAACAACTTCGGCCAATTAGCCACGCAATTAGTGAAGCAATTCCGAATGCACATCCCGACTCCGAAGAACGCCCTCACTCTTTCCAACTTATACCAAGGGGCCTGCAGAGTCACTCAAGAGCTACCTTTCTAGGTTCAAGGAAGCCCTCGCCGAGGTCGAGGATCCGTACCAGCGCACTATACTGTTCCAACTAGCTAAAGGCGTCCTCCCAACTCCAGAGTTTGGGGCATGGATTAACCAAAAGCAACCGAAAGGCCTCGACGCCTTCTATGAGAGGGCGGGGCAGTTCTTGTGCCAAGAAGAAGTGAGGCGCAACCGCGTCGTCGAAACTAGTCACCCCAACATCCCTTGGGCAGGTATCGCTAACAACCAACATAACGGGCGAGAAGCAGGAGGCACCTCTAACCTAATGCAGAGGCAACACCCCACAGGCAAAGGCTGAACACCGGGGGGCAAGGTGGCTGAGGCTCTAACTAGGTACAAGCGAATTCAAGAAAGCCCGGTCCCTACCAATCTTATGAGACTTATACCCCGCTAAATGAGAATCCCGAAACCATCTATCTAGAGATGTGTAACACTCTGCCATACAAGAAACCCCAAGTCAGGGAATCCATAGAATCCGAGGAGAGCTCAGGAAAATACTGCCGATATCATGACATGTATGGCCATAATACGAACGAGTGCCGCTAGCTAAGGGATGCGATCGAGAAACTCATCCGAGGAAAGCGGCTCGAGCAGTACGTCCAAGAGCCCTTTCCCCCTGAAACTAATCCAAAGCCCCCAGCGCCAGCTCCTCAAACGGCCGCCAAGGCAACCCTAGGACCATCCAACGCTAGGCGGGGCATCGTGATCAATACCATTTGTGGCGGACCAAGTCCCACGCTTTCGGAAGATGGAAGAATATGTGGGCTCCATTAAGCATGCAACCCACGAGGCTTGCTCTGATCCCAACGATTTTATCCCGGCCAAGCTCCAGAAAACTATGCGGGACAACATCACCTTCAATGGGAGGGAGTCCACAGGGATTGAAATCCCAACTATCGATGCTTTGGTAATCACCGCCCAAATTGGCACTGCAACTGTTTGAAAAATATTGGTCGACTCAGGAAGCTCGGTCAACATTATCTTCAAAGCCGCTTACGACCAAATGAAGTTATAAGCAAGAGATCTCAAACCGTGCCGCTCCACGATCCATGGCTTCAATGGGGCATCCAGCTGTGCATTTGGAGTCATCGACCTACCAGTCGAACTCGGTACAGGGGATCGGAGTCGGGTCCGCATCCTCACCTTCGTGGTCATCGATATCATCTCATCATAAAATGCCTTCCTTGGGCGTCCATTCCTCATAGAGTTCCGTGTGTGCCTATCACCATGGTCCCTCCTAATGAAATTTCCAACAGAAAACAAGATCGGAACAATCAGAGGAGATCAAGTCACCGCTAGAAAATGTTATGCAATAGAATGGAAGAATGCGCGCAACAAGGACAAGGGAAAAGCAGCGCCCGCGGCCTTTTACGCCAGGACCGCCTCCACATAGCAACCAGTGGCGTCTGAGCCAAGGCTCAGACGCCACTCCCGTCTTTCCGATGACCTCGATCCAAGGAAAGACGAAGAACCCGAAAGGGAAAGACCGACTCTGGTAGAGCCAACCATAGATGTGCCCGTCAGCCTCACTGATCCATCGCGGGTATTGAAGATAGGATCAGACCACCATCCGGCAGTCAGGGACGACCATGTAGACTTCTTGAAGGCTAACCTAGATGTATTCGCATGGACTCATTCCGACATGAAAGGCATTGATCCGACAATTGCCTGCCAGTCTTTGAGCATAGACCTAAGAATGCCTCCAGTCAAACAAAAGCGCCGCTTCCTAGGACCCGACAGATCCAAGGCACTTGAAGAAGAAGAGGTAGATCGCCTCCTGAACAACAACTTCATTCGCGAGGCCGACTACCCCGAATGGGTATCCAATCTAGTCCTAGTCAAGAAGGCCAATGGCAAATGGTGAACGTGTATCGACTTCTCGGATCTGAACAAGGCATGTCCCAAGGACAGCTTCCCACTCCCAAAAATTGGCCAACTAGTCGATTCGACCGCTGGATACCAGTTGTTGTCCTTCATGGACGCCTACTCCGGTTACAACCAGATACCGATGAATCCCTACAACCAGGACGATACTTCCTTCATAACTGACCGCGGGCTTTACTACTATCGTGTCATGCCTTTCAGCCTAAAGAACACCGACGCCACATATCAGCGGATGGTTAATCGCCTCTTCAAAAATCAAATCGGGAAATCCATGGAGGTGTACGTGGACGACATGCTAGTCAAATCAAAAACATCAAGCAACCACGTCCACGATCTCTCCGAAATGTTCGATGTCCTTCGCCAACACGACATGAAACTTAACCCTTTGAAATGCTCCTTTGGCGTCGCTTCAGTAAGTTCCTAGGTTTCATCGTCAACGCCAGGCGCATCGAAGCTAATCCCGAGAAAATACAAGCTATTCGGGACATCTAAGTCCCTGAAAACATTAAAGATGTTCAGAGTCTAAACGGAAAGGTCGCCGCTCTAAGTCGTTCATTTCAAAGGACACCGACAAGTGCATTCCTTTCTTCGATTTACTTCGAAAGGGGAAGCGCAACTTCAAGTGGACCGCTGAATGCGTTTTCGCGTTCAAGGAACTCCTCGACCACTTAGAGCGACCACCCATCTTATCTAAACCAATAGACCATGAGGACTTATACGTTTACTTGGTTGTTTCTTCGTAGGCAATTAGCTCAGCATTAATACGAATTGAAGATCGCACTCAATGGCCATTCTACTACATCAGCAAGCGATTGACGGGGGCAGAAAAGAACTACCCAAAGCTCAAGAAACTAGCATTATGCTTACTCATTTCCTCCCGGAAACTCTGGCATATTTCCAGGCCCATCCTATTAAAGTCTTCACCGACCAACCGCTGCACCCAGTCCTACAACGACCCGAGGCTTCCGGTCGGCAGCTAAAGTGGAGCATGGAACTCAGCCAATTCGAGATAACATTCATCCTTCGTCGATCCATACTCGGACAAACCCCCGCCGAATTCATATTAGAGTTTACTGCCCCTGAAGAAGCTTCTGCGGAGGACACCGAGACCCCCGACGACACATGGAAGATATTTGTGGACGGGTCCTCCAACGACAAGTGCTCGGGAGCCGGCATTGTGCTCATCACTCCCAAGGGATGCTCAGTACACTATGCACTGAAGATTAATTTCCCCGCTACCAGCAACGATGCAGAATACGAGGCGCTGTTAGCCGGACTAAGAATCGCTACTAAACTCAAGCTAAAGATCATTCAGATTTTCTCCGATTCACAGCTTATCGTGCGTCAAGTAAAAGAGGTGTACCAAACCAAGGGGGAACGGCTGGCCCTATACCTGGCCCCAGTCCAGGAGTTACTCGCTCACTTTGACCACTTCACTGTCACTCACATCCTGCGAGAGCAAAATGAAAGGGCCGACTCTCTGGCCCAATTAGCAAGTTTTGAAGTCCCGCAGTTATTGGGTTTCGCCCCCGTCGAGTTACTCAACTCCCTAGCACTTATCCAACACCAACCGGTACGGCCATGAGCATCGGACCCGAGCCAGAATCATGGATGACATCGATCACGGACTACCTGCAGCAGGGGATACTCCTACATAGTCGAAAAGAAAAGCGAGCTCTCACCCGCCAGTTGGCCCGCTATCTCCTTATGGACGGGATACTCTATCAACGAGGTTTCTCTGTCCCCTTACTCAGATGCGTGACCCAAGAGGAAGCCACCAAGATCCTAGTCAGCATACACGAAGGAGAATGCGGCGACTACACCGGCTGGCGGACCTTGGCCAGGAAGATACTCCGACATAGCTATTACTGGCCCACACTCGAAAAAAATGCCGTTGGCTATGCCCGCAGGTGAGACCAATACCAACGCTTCTCGAAGATCCCGAGAGCCCCGCCAATGGAACTGACACAAATGACTAGCCCATGGCCATTCGCCATGTGGGGAATCGATATCATTAGGACTCTTCCCATGGCCAGAGGTGGGGTACGATACGCCGTAGTCGTTGTCGATTACTTCACCAAATGGGCCGAGGTTGAAGCCCTCGCCACCATCACCACCATGAAAATGATCAATTTTGTTGTACGCAACATCATCACCCGATATGGGGTCCCTCAAGCCATCATTTCAGACAACGACACTCAGTTCGAGGGCGCGGAGTTCAAGTCCTTCTGTCAGTGCCACAGCATTGAAAAGAGGTTCTCGGCCGTAGCACACCCCCAGACTAACGGACAAGTTGAGGTAGTTAAAAAAGTTATAAAGTCCATCTTCAAGAAGCGCCTCGAGAAGGCCGGGGGCATGTAGGAAGATGAACTTCCTTTAGCCCTATGGGCCTACCGGACCACTCACAAGACGCCAACCGAGCACACTCCCTTCGGCCTCTCCTACGGGTCTAAAGTCGTCATCCCCATCGAACTCGAGCTTCAATCCCACCGAGTCACTTACTTCGATCCAAAGACAAGCAGGATTTACTTATGGGATCCCTCGACTTTCTAAAAGAGTGAATGAACGAAGTCGATCTACGAGCCGCGGTCCAACGACAACGAGTCGCCCGGTACTTCAACTCTCGAGTCTGCCACAAGGACCTCAACATCGGAGACCTCGTCCTAAAGCGGGTATTCCCACCTCCAATAGGCCTCGCTCCTCGTTGGGAAGGCACGTACTCTATTACACAAAGGCTCAGTGACGGAACTTTCAAGCTGGCGACCATGGCCGAGTCGAACTACCAAGGGCTTGGAACAGCGAACATCTCCGCCGCTATTTCACATAATTTAGCACATGGTTGTACACGATTTTTCAGCGATGTTTTGTTTCCTGGCAATTCAAGACATTGTAAAGGCTATTCATGCCAAACGTTGTTAATGAAAATGATGTTCAGCTTCCTAGTTCCTTATTCTATGTTTACTCCTCGCGTGACATGTTTGATTAATCCTAACAACTCGTTTTCGTGTAAAGCCACTGACCATGATGTCGACCTCTAGTGCAGCGGCCGATACCGTCATCCGACCCACGAGCCAACCAAGCAAGCCACCCACATTGGCATCAGCCGACACCACGAGCACGGGAGCTGGCTATGCCACTCGAGTCACCGGCCCGTGGCGCGACTGAGTATAAATAACCTCTAACTCGAACCTAGGCTCAGTGCCAAGGCCGAGGATAAATCGTTCAACCACCCAACAGCCAGACGGAGCGATACTAACTCCTCCCAAACTACGGGTGATGGTAGAGCACTTGGCACAGCACCAAGACCGACCTTAAATTGTCACATCCCCGAAGCTCTCAAGGCTTAGGGTTTGCCCATGGCCACGATCGGACCCTACGGCTTGATGATCCGGCATTCTCTTTCCCGGCGAACGACGACGCCGGCAGGCTCGCCTCAACCCGATGAACGACGAAAGTGCTTACACCGGATGGACCTCATAACGTGACGTCATGCGCCTTCGTTACTCTTGAGGTTAACCCCGGGCAACCAAAGAAAAAACAGCAGGCGCTCTAGCCAGGCTTCACAAACTACGGGTTTCCTAAGCTGAGGGAGATCTACTAGAAGCCTGCGCACTATCTCGCCCCTCTGGAACCATGATCCAAAGTGCGGTACACTATCACACATCCCCTGGGATAACCACCCTAGGGCGTGGAACATATAATCACTTTTTTGTTAAGTGTAACGATAAGTATGCCTATGCAAGTACGGGACGCCCGAAAACATAAAAAGAACATCCGAACATTTAACAACAAAACGTGATCTTTACTAATTCATATTTCATTACAACACACACACACACATTACAACCCATATCATCACTAATATCTTTCTTTTTTAATGACAAGGTGTACATGCACACCGTGCCTTGTAAAACCAAAAGCGAGGGCCGAACTCGCGTAAACTAGCGGCCTACACTACCAAAATAATCGCTAAACTAATACGTAAGCGACTAACCCTAACCATGCTTCTTCTTGCTTTTGTGTTTCTCCTTTGCAGATTCAGAGCTCGACGGATCATCCTTGGAGTGGTGCCTTTTCCTTCCAGATCCACCTTTTCCGTTGCGGCCCCTATGGGAGGTGACCAATTCATGGGAAACTGGGAGACCTTTTTCGTCCGCCCCATCGCCGCTAGAAACCTCAGTGACATCAGTAGGGTCATGGGAAGTAAAAGCCTGGGGATACCACCGGCGGCCAGACGTATCACCGCAGCACTCGCCTCTGGGGTAGCTTTCCCTTCCCGTCTAGCCTTCTCCTTGGCCTCCTTAGCAAGTCGTCGATCAATGAGCTTCTGGGACTTGTGATCTAGGTCCACGGCCCCGGATGTCTTACGGGCTTCGATGGCCCTTCGCTGAGCCTCCTCATCGGCCACCCTCTTCCTCTCCGCTTCCTGATCAACCCACTTTGGGTCAACCGTCGCGATAGCCATTTCTACTGCTTCCTTCCTAACCTGGGTAATAACCTCCTAGCCAAACATATCACCCTGCCTTGTTTCTCCCCCAGCTAGACCTCGGGCAGCCGCACTTAGCCCATCCACCTCCTCGCCGTCATCAATAAGACCTTCATAAACACTCGGGGTTAACCTTATTCCCGAGTAGGTATCGAGCGGATCTCCGCTCCTTCCAGGCTGCATCCCCTCAGGTCCTAGCCTAGATTCAGGCACTTGGGGAATCACAGGGGCTGGGTCCAAGACCGCGGCCGATCTAGGAGTAACTGTACAAGGAAAACACAGCTTTTTAGTCCACAAACTCGGAAACCACATACTCTTCTGGGATTCGGCATAAAGAAAATTAACCTAACGCCAACGATGGCGTAGCAAAAGCAGAAGGGGCACCCGGTGCCCCGGGAAAGGTGACTTCAATCTCCCCCGGCTCTAGTTGTCCAGAACCCTGCCCGGTCGAAATTCGAGTCGGAACTAGGGGATCAGTCGTCATGGCCAATCCAGGCACGGGTGGCCTATGGGAACTTCCTTCCGTGGAATCCACCGCTACCACAAAACTATCAGGCATGACCAATTTCCCCTTCTCAGCTGCGAGCCTCTCTTGCCTCTCTCTCTACATTCTCAAGTAGCAGTCTCCTACCCTCTTCCAACTTCTCGCACTCCTCCTCGATCAGGAGGTCAGTCTTAAGTTGTCGGTCATCTAGGGTCTCAACACCTACCCCACGCAGGGAGGCCTCATATGGAACTAATCTTTTGTAGGTTCGATCTAGTTCGCAGGAATAATCAGGCATCCAGGAAATCCCACGGAATCTTAGGGCCTTGACAAGCATGTCCTTAATATACTCCTCCACATAAAACTGGGCCCGGTACTCGGCATCCGCCAGCTCATCTCTCAATTGCTCCACCTCTCTTAGGAGCTCCGCCTTCGATCCTTCTACAACTCCTTTCACATCACGATTATTGGCTTCTGCTTCTCCTTCCTTGCCACCTCGAGCTCTCTCTGCAAGCGGTCGTTCTCCACTAGTAAAGCTTTATTCTCCTCGTGGAGCTCGAAGACCTTGGCGTTTTCTCTCTCCAAGTCCATACAAGCCTGATCCACGTCGGCTTTCTCCTTCTTCAGAATTGTTTTCTGAGTAGTAAGGTCGGTTATGGTCTCTGTATACATAGCGCGAGACTTGTCAGTATCCTTCTTAAGCATCTCGTACCCTCGCTTCAGCTCAGCTGACAAAACCATGAGATCCATAAGTCAGTATTAATAGATATGTAAGCATAATAGACTCTTAATAACCAGGAAGGGGAAGACCTACCAATCTCCGCATTCAAGTTATCGACAGAAGTTTTCTCAGCATCAATGGATATTTGACCATCTATGAGGTGCAGGTTCTTCTCCCTAATCAATTTCGACAGATCATGGCAATATCAGGTAAGCTCATTAACCTGATGAAACACGGCCTCCACATGCGTCCATATCTCTCCATATGACCTGTCTAGGGGTAGACGAAGATCGGGAAGAGATTGCAGCTCGTCAAAATAAAATCGAGGAAAGTGATGCTCCAAGAAAACCCTCTTCTACTTAGGGGAAAGCTCTTGGATCTGAGCTGCTGTCAAAACTTGGGTCCTAATCATAGCCACCCTGTCCGGCCTTGGCTAGGCAAGCAGGGACTCTCCCCCCTCGAAACCTGAACAGGAACCAATGGAGCAGGGACATGTGGAGTTGATGACGACGTGCAACTCGGTCCCCCTTGGTCAAACCGTGAATCCCCCTAGGTGCGCGAGTCAGAGAAGGAGGGGGAGGAGCTGTATAAGATTGAGGCCTGTCCTGATAATGATTACCGCGGCCATGACCCCGTGGGGACAGAACATGGCCATACAAGCTAGCGCCCTGCTTAAAGTAGTTAAGAAAAGCACTGTCATAATGGCGACGGCCTCCGCGACCTCGTCCTCCACTTCCTCTGGCCATGTCACAAGTCAAAGAAAAGAAGCAAAATCAGTCAAACGATACGCGTCGGCACTTCTCTATGCAGCATGATGTGTGTAAGTGCATGTCTTAAGTGCTCTCTCAACAAACCAGATTGTTCGCCAGCCATAGGAGTTAATCCCTCCACGGCAAGACCTATGCCATTGAGACAAGTCTATAGGAATCATTTCCAGATCCACAAACTGACCCGCCTTCTCGAGGGAGGTGGTAGCTTCCAGAGAAGTCACAGGAGAGTGAGGCCTGTCCAGCGCTTCTTCTCCTAACCCTCCCATCAAGGGCTGGACAGAAGCATCTGGAAGTCCCACGTCCCGAGTAACCGTCTCTGCGCCACCAGCCCTGCTACCTCTGACGCCTTCATGGTACTTGACGACCTTTTTCGGCCCGAGCCCGGTAGGGGTTAACTTCCTTTTCAAAGCGAGAGCGTTGGAGGCTCCCGCCATTTCCTCCCACAAAACGCCACTCGCCACGACAGGCCTAGGTACGGCTGGTCCAGATAAAAGAAACCCAAAACGGCGAAGATGATCCAAGTCTACCACAGTATCCGTCCTACGAGAAGCCTCGGGGATGGCTAGGAGGGCGTTAAGGCTTTGCCGATACTTGTCACTAGTAGGGGCCTTGGGATTTCCTGCCACAATCATAATAAATGTATGAGACACGGAGCTCGACAGAGGTACCAAGATAGACCGAGGAGACTCATGTCCTTGTATCCACCTTCTCGCGAAGCCGGGAGGACAACGGACAAAGAATCAATCGTGCTTAATTACAGACGGTCGGGGCCACTTTCCAACAAAAATCCTCCTGCCAGGAGATGCCTCCAAGAACCATTGAGAGGACGATTCACCGGCTGATCGCATAAAATGAAAAAGTTACCGGATATCCTCCCCGGAAGGGTCCCGACGCCGAAAATCCTGGAAAAGAATACAAGTACCCTAAAGCGCGGAGTAAGCATTCGGATGCAATTGTGAAGGGTCAATGCGGAAGTACAGTGACATCTCCCGTATAAAATAATTGGACGGGGCACGCACTCCACACCGCAAGCATGACGATTCCAAGCGATAAGCCTCTCGGGCGGTGCCTGGGCCCTTTCTCCCGATCTAGGGGCACAAGCCTCCCCCTCCGGGATACCAAATCGTAGCGACATCTTATTAACCACCGCCACATCTGTATGCGAGGGAATCGAATCCGGCGGTTTGTCCAAAATAACCACGTCTGGTAGCATGTCAGGAGCCACTGGTGCGATCGACTCAGCGCTATCCATAGTGTCCACATTCTCCATCTTCGAATACACAACTAGGGAGTTAAGCCTTTCAACATGTCCCCCATGTTCTGACACCTCAGGAGAACCCCCACGCTGGGAGTGAGCCGATCCCTCGGTAGTCTCAGACCCATTACTCCCGGAGTTAGAGCTGTTTGTAGAATCGGAGGTATGAGACGATGAGGGGGAAGCCTCGGCTTCCGAAAGTTTTCCGGTCTGTGACCTTGTTTGCATGGCTCGCCATACTTTAAGATACCAGTTTTAGACATCACAACAAAATAAACTGTACCCCTCGTGACGGTAAACATTAACAAGTGTGTGCAGTGCCGTGCAAAGAAAAAAAGCTCATAAAAACGTTAAAGAGCATAACAGTTCAGTCACTGTCCAGATATATGCTCTATCCTATGTGGAAGTTTCAAGCCCTTGTCCAAGCAGTTATCGATGTCAACAATCAGTATGGCAGTAAATAAGTCCGAGGACAGGCAGTCAGGAAGTTAAAGTTCGAAAGCAACTAAGGACGGTATCTGGTCAAGGCAATGCCCTCAGACTCGCCCCAGGGATCGAAGGATCAAGTGCCAAGGGATCGGAGGCCCGAACCCGGACATCTCGAAGCTCGATCCAAGTGTTCAAAAATACCGAACCTGGGAGGCTCGAAAATTCGAACCATGACGGTTCGAAATTTCGAGCCCCAATGGTTCGATATCTCGAACCACGAGGACTCGGACTATCAGACCCTAAGGGGTTGAAATTTCGAACCACCAAGGTTCGAAGGTTCAAGCCCCAGGGGGTCAGGAGTCCAAGTTCCCGAGGCTCGAAACCTCGAGCCCCATAGGTTCGAAGTCTCGAACCCTTCGGGGTTCGAGAACTTCAAACCCAGCGGGACTCGACGGATTCGAGCCCACCAGGTTCGAACTCTCGAACCTCGCCCCTCAGACTCGAGGCCCCAAGCCTCCTCCAACAGTCACACCTCGACCTCCCTTCTCTCTTCCCTCCGTCGACCGAGTTCATTATCTAAAAAAGCCTTCTTTTTTATCAAAGGGTCGAGGTTCGAAAATTTTGTAACAACGACGCAAGATAGAAGAAAATGAAGGAGTTGGCCTATTTATAATAAAATGGGAAAAAGTCCCTTCGTATTCAGCCCCAACGCTCGAAATTTCGAGCCTACAGGATCGAAATTTCGAACCATCACGGCTCGGAATTTCGAACCTCGCTGCCCGATATTTCGAGCCACCAAAGCACGAGACCCGAGCCTCAATGGCTCGAAATTTCGAACCCTAGTGGTACGAAATTTCATGCTAAAAAAATGATGAAAAAAATAACATATTTCTTCTCGATTGTCGCGCTCATGAACGCCTACGTCCCTCAACGCGCCCGCCTTCCCCCAACAGGCGAGCCGGCTAACTAACGTATTTTTTCCTATAACTTACAGGAAAAATCCGCAACTCAACGGCCATCTCAACTTTCATTCCGAAGAACATCGTGCCAAGACAAGACGTACTTCGAGGGGAAAATGTTAACCGGCCTTTTTGTCCGGCTACCAAAAGTACTTAAGACACGCTCGACTCAACTCATCGCGTGAAGCCAAGACCAAGGGCGAAACACAGGAAATCCAGAAGAAGGACCAAAGGGAGTCGCACCATCGAACCTCGCCACATCCCCCTAAAAATACCCTTCGCACCCCGCCAAGGTGCGAAGTTTCGTACCTCCTAGGTACGAAATTTCATACCTTAAAGGCGCGAAATTTCGTACCTCCTTTGTACGAAATTTCGTACCTCGAAGGCACGAGATTTCGTACCTCCCCCAGGTACGAATTTTCCATGGCTGATAGCTGGAGGCGCGAATTTCCTGTAGATAGTCCCCATTTATACCTACTCCTACCTAACCCTTACCTAACCACTTCCTATAAATACCCCACTACCTCACACTTCAAAATGGAGAGATTCTTTGGCCTTGAGACCTATATAGAGCTTAATT
Organism: Allium sativum; assembly: GCA_030737875.1. NCBI lineage: Eukaryota > Viridiplantae > Streptophyta > Magnoliopsida > Asparagales > Amaryllidaceae > Allium > Allium sativum. Next base: position 12,195,527 of record CM060912.1, read on the forward strand.
AATGGCATCTCCTCTTTGAGGAAGAAGAAGGGCAAACTTGTCCACTTTACTATTTCTTGCGAATATGACTATTGTAGCTTCATATAACATAGTCAATGAATGTAATGAGAGGATCTCAACCTTGAAACCTTTCAAGTGATTAATAATATCTCTACAACTCTTCAAAGTGGACGTAGGCCTTCACTAAGGCCGAACCACTATAAATTCTTTGTGTCATTTACCGCTTATATTTTATTTCATGTTCTATAATATGTCTTGTCTATGCGACCATATTATTAATTCCTAGTAATTAGTAATCTTTGGTGTTTGCGACATTTTTGGTCTTCAACAGATATAATCAAAAAGTTAAATCTAAAAGAAAATCTAGTTTTAAAAACTCTAATGTAAAACCGGAAATTTCTAGTAGCAAATCAAATATATCTTCTAAGAAAAATTATTCGGAAAATATTAGAATATGGGTTCCTAAAACAAATAATGTTCTTATTAGAAATAAATATATTAACAACTTTTTAGATTATGTTCATTATAATGATAATTATTTCTTTAAAAAGGATCCTGAACCCTCTTGGGTTTGGCTTCCTAAGATTTAACCCTTAGGACCCTAACGGAGGAAGTGGTTACCATTGAAAATTTTAAATTATTTTTTGTAGGTCCCACTCAATAAATACGGATGAAAATTTGATAATTGCAATGCAAGAAGAGATGAATTTGGTAATATCACTAGAAATGAAGCAAGACTTTTTGCAAAAGGTTACCAAGAAGAAGGCATAGATTATGAAGAAAGTTTTGCTCCAGTCACAAGACTATAAGCAATTCAAATCCTTTTAGCATACGCTTGTCATAGTAATTTTAAACTATATCAGATGTATGTTAAAAGAGCTTTCTTGAATGGCTATATTAAAGAACAAGTATATGTTGAACAACCTCCACTGTTCACTCATGAACAATATCCTGATCATGTTTTTAAACTGAAAAAGGCATTATATGGTTTGAAACAAGCACCTCCTACTTGGTATGAACGTCTCAAAACTTATTTATTAGATTCAGGATTTCAAATTGGAAAGGTTGATCAAACACTTTTTTATCTAGAAAGATAGTAAAGACATTCTAATAGTACAAATATAAAATTATGTCAAGATTTTTCAAATATAATGACCAATGAATTTGAAATGCCACATATGGGACAACTATCATACTTTCTGGGATTGCAAATTAAGCAATTGTTAGATGGAACTTTCATTAATCAAGAAAAATATTTTACTAATTTAATAAAATGTTTTGGAATGGATAACACGTGAAGTAAATCTATGCCAATGAGTACAATGACACATTTAGATAAAGATGAAAATGGTATAAGTGTCGATCGAAAACTATATAGAAGCATGATAGGTTTACTTCTGTATTGAACTGCAAGTAGACTGGATATTATGATGAGTGTTAGTTTATGTGCTCATTTTCAAGATAATCCAAAAGAATCACATTTGGGAGCAGTTAAACGAATTTCACGTTATCTTAGCAATACTAAAGATTTTGGACTCTTCTATCCGAAAGACTGTTCCTTTGAATTAGTTTCATATAGTGATGTTGATTTTGGAGGATCACGGACGGATTGTAAGAGTACAAGTGGAACATGTTATTTTATTGGTACATCACTTATATCTTGGTTTAGCAAGAAACAAAATTGTGTTTCACTATCAACATGTGAAGCTGAATACATATCTGCTGCACTAGCATGTGCTCAAGTAATATATATCCAGCAAACATTAAAAGATTTTAACGTAAAAGTGTCTAATTCCATAATTTATTGTGACAATACAAGTGCAATAAATTTATCTAAAAATCCGGTAAATCATTCCAGAACTAAACACATTGATATCATACATCATTTCTCGAGAGACAATATTGAAAAACAAACATTAATTTAGAGTTTGTAAATTTAGAAAATCAAATTGCTGATATCTTTACTAAACCCCTTTTAGAGAATTCATTTATAAGACTCCGACAAGAGCTAGGAATTATAACTTTCAAAGATCTCTAAAATATTATTCGATTACTTTGATCTCATTATGATTAATTACTTTTTTAATCGATGGCAAAGGGGGAGAAAAACAATGATTTTACATATATTTTATGCTCTTAATGATGAATTTATTTAGAATATATGTGCTATGCTCTTAATATACTGAGAATACATGTACTAACATTTTGTTGCAGGAATCAAAATGGTAAAATTATAACTTTATCGAACTAACAAAATGTTGCAGAAATTCAGGGAGAGCAAATACTCGGGGGGAGAAAATCAAATATGTGTCATCAATCAAAAAGGGGGAGAATGTTGATATCAAGATTTTGATTAATGCCGACAAAAGAAGTTGCATTGAAAATCATGTTATAGAGATAAGGTTTGACATATATATATATATATATATATATATATATATATATATATTGATTCGTGTTAAAAATCTATCCTCAAGTATACCACGAAAAGTAATATATGTGTGTGTGTGTATATATATATATATTCGTATGGCTTTAAAAAGCTAGAAGTGTAAAAAATAAGCTCTACCAGTCGACTTGTAGAAAATTGACCAGTCGACTGGTCAGGCAAATTTTGTACACAACGACTAGTTTTGAAACATGTTTTTATTTATACTATTTAAAGTTTAATTCAACCAGTCAACTGATGATTTTTTAACCAAGCGACTGATTTGACCCAAAAACTATTTTATGAAGGGTCACCCTCTTTCATGGAAAGATTCCTCTTCGATAATCAATGGAAATGGACACAACTTTTTATAAAAACTCTTGATGAAGGAATTCTACTATTCTACTATTATATAAACACTTCAAACATGTTTTTCAAATCATGAATTCTTAAAATATTTTCTCTATTTTCTGAAATTAACTTCTATATTCTTTGCAAACAAAAGCTCTCCAAATTTAAGTTACTTATTGAATCCTTGATAATACTTTCCATATCTTGATTCAATAAGTAACTGGCTTCCTTAAAATCTTTGCAAACATTTCAAATACTCGAGGATAAGATTATAGGAAGGGTGTACTTAAACTGTTGACTATCCGTGTTGATCAAAGAACACAAAGCAAAAGTCAAAACACTTGTAATTATTGAAGTCCTGTATAATTGCTCAAGCGAGAGGCATCCTTATTGGGTCTCGGCTGTACTGACCTATTGCTCCGGGTTAAGAGAGGGTGTGATAGTGAATTCCGAAGAGGAGCTTCGGGACTGGACGTAGGGAAGGAAGTCCGAACCAGTATAAAATTCCAAGTGTCACTTTACTTTATTTACCGAATTTATTAACTTTTGATATATCATATCAATTCCTATTTATTTGCATAACTACTGTAAATTAGCTAGTTAATATATCGTCTACATTTCTGCTATATCCATATAAGATCCTGCTTAAGTCGTACACACCGACTTTTCATAACTATCTACTACTTAACATTAAACTATTCAAAATCACATGCTTGTGGAGAATCAGTTAAAAGATAATAATGACTTGGAGGCTACAACATCTCAAAGGCATTTTGGGTAGCATGCTAAAAATAAATTAGGGATTTAGTCATATAGAAATAAAACTCTTGTGTTCATGTAAAGAAAATTCTCTCATTTTATGCAAGTTGTAACAAACAAGTTGATAAATGAAGTAAGTTTTTCTTAGTGGATTCCCAAGCAGCTTCTTTCTTTCATGTTTTATTTTATTTAATGATTTTATTTATTGCTCTTTTATATTTTATTTTATTATTGTTGTAAGTAAATTAGCTCTTTCCTTTTATGCAGGTTAATTAGTCGTTTTTATTCCATTCATTTTTCTTCTTCTTTTTGTGCTCAAATCTTTTTATGACATCTTATTTTCAAATATGAGTAGCTAAATCGCTTAAATTTGAGAGTAGTAATGCTCTGTAAATCATAAAAAATCAATATAATGATTTTAGTTATGATCTCTCATTTTATTCTTAATGAAAATTTTGGTATTCATGTAAGTCTATTGCTTTCATTTGAATTTGATATTTTATGCTATTCGTAACAAACAGACTATGCTTAATCAGTGAAAACACAAGTTGCATTTTCATCTAACAATGATTTGATAATGAAAGTGGAACTAGGATTAAATGTTTGATAGTCTATATAACTAATTAAATAGTAAATAAAGGATGCTTAATATATATATTTTAGTTTTCATGCGACTTGAAAATTTTGAGGTTATATTAGAATTTGATGGTTTAATTTGTATTAATTAATAATACAATTAGATTAAATCCATTAATTACACAGATGGTTAAGAATGAGAAATATAAGTTAATCATTACTTGATTGACATGAAGTTGGGTGTGAATTTGCCTCTGAATTAATTTCTTTGCAATCTCGTAGTTTTGAGTTAAAAATCATTTCTACTTTTTAACAAAATTTTAAGTTAGTCACATTCTCAAAACATTTTGGCTTAATTCGATTGATTAGTTTTTAAATATAACGCTTTCCCATTGGATTGACCCATACTAGCATGCATATTACAATTGTACGTTGTGTTAGATGATTATTTATATCGATATATAGCTCGAAGGATTTCTAAAGTGATATAAAATTCCAGGCAAATCAATATGTAAGATAATAATTCGGACAATAAGAATTTAAGTAAATGTGCAATAAAATGGTGATATCTAATCAATCGTTGTAGATCTAATATCTAATTAGTTATTAGAAATGATTTGTTATTAATCTGAATGTTTATTGTTAGAATCTATCTATCTAATCTAGTATTACTTATACTAGAAAGCAAAACCAAATGTTTTATTGATTAACTCATGTTAAGTACGACGCTACAGACAGAGACACTGTAATCTTTTCTCCCATTACCAGTGTCGTAACCGCACTTATTCTAATTATCTAACCGCATCCATTAACTGTTTCTTCTTCTCTCAGAAATCAATCTACATTGTCTCCTTGCTCGTTTGACTATGGATTTAGATCTTATACCCTTGGTGTATAGGATAAGCTTCTGCCGTACTTGCTGGTTCAGATTAAAGTAAGCCGAAGTATCACCACCAAAGAAACAAAAACCCCTAATGGTACGACCGAATTATCTTCCTCTACTCACTAATTGTTCGTATTTTATGCGATTTATTTCCTTCCGTTCATCGTATTTTTAGTGATCTTTTTATTTACTTATGTATTAGGAATCTAATGCTCTAAATTGCATCTTACTTCAGGTTTACTTGAAAATAATCGGTAAACCCATTATTTCACTACTTTATCTGCTTTTGCAAATTTTGGGTTTATGTGATGATTAAATTAATAATTCTCTATGAAATATTATAACAATCTACTTTTCCTTACACTCATATGTTAGGATGAACTTCTGAAAACACCATGCCATAGTTGCTTTAATTCAGGAGATTAATCACTTTTTTATTGGATAAAAACTGAACTATTTATGGATTACGTTAACCAAAACTAAATATTTTGCGATGATTACTTCGTATACATTTGTTTATCAGACAGTAAATGGTGTTGTTTGGTGACTTTTAAAAGGGGATTCATGATCCATTTCTCTTTTATTTTGGTTACCATGTTGGATGTAATCCCCACCATCTTCAACCCTGTTAGTTTTTGGATTGGATTTATGTTGTTATGTGCATATCAAAGAGAAATGATTTTGGAGTAAGGATGGAGAGTTAAAATTGGTCATTTGCCTCATAGTTTATCCACATTCTAAACTTTAACGCAAGAGATTAAGTTTTGTCAAAAGTTAGGTTTTTCTTTATCAGTTATTGAAGAATTTAGATGATTTGAAAGCTATATTAATGGAAATGGAGTTGTTTTTAGGTGATAAATCCTTTCTTTACATGTTTTACCTCTATACCGAAAGACTGAGTAATTCAAGGAGCTAAACTATCTTCATCCTTTTCAAATAACATCTTGGGTTTAGTATAATCAGTATAGTGTTACGATTTCACCTTGGGTGAAATCCATCACAATCTGATTAAATAATTATAGAGAATAAACTTATCAAATAATAATTTCCAAATTACTTATATGCATTTTCATTATACTTGGGCCTTGCTAAATGAATGATTTTGCAAAAAATAATTGTACTACATATATGTTTAGCAGTAAAACTAATAGATAGGTATTCCAGTTTTAGTTGAAAGCAGGCATAAAAAGTTTGGCATTGTTCGCTCACTTTGGCTATGAATCTTCTCTGTTTGTTATAGTGTATATCATGTCATGTAAAAATGGGAAATATTTTTTTTCGACCAGAGTGGTTCAACATCTGATAAGCCACTAGGTAAAAAGACAGGGCAATTAGGCGAAAAGACAACTAGAGTTAATTTAAATGCTTAAGTGTACATATCTACTGAAACTTCCTTTAAACCAAATACTATTGCACCAAATATGAATCAGATAAGGTAAGTGGGTGATAATACAATCCAATTTGTTAACTTAAATGGAGCGTTTATTTTTTTTCATTCTTTGTCACTTCCAATATTTTTTAAGTTCAACTAAAGTAAAATGGAGATAAATATTTACTTAAATATTCTTGATAATTACCACATGTGGAATATATAGTACTACAACTAATATTGCATTAACATTTAGATATACAAATTTATAAGAAACAATTGTGTTAAAATATCAAAGAAGTGGTGAATAATTGTCATCTCCAAAGAATTAGGATAACATGTGGCACATATTACATGCATATGCTGAATCAACTACTAGAAAGTATTTTAATTATTTTTTAATTTTATACTGCGTGTTTTAGATTACTTAATCAATAACTTTTCATTAGGTTACAATGTAAACAACTTACTAACTTGCATGTTTGTCTTCCTTTATCCTATAATATTGCCATAACATGCTTGAGCTACATATTGCTTGAAGGATGGTATTAGGTTAACAATAATTGGCTTAATTGGCTTAAAACTTATAGATCCATGTTCACACCTAAGACATAGGGAGATAATATTATGTATTCCCGCATGGATGTTTAATTTTAAATTTGACCACTTATATATTTCTATTGATGAGGCAGTTTTTGCACTTTGAAAATGTGGTGAACTCATTGTTCTTACAGCCGTGGAACTAATTATGGGTATGTGTGTGGCTCCACCAACCAAAGTTTCAAGCTTATTTTTTAAATTTGTTTGCCTTAGCGAAGAATTATTGTTTTTGTTACAAGATTTATGGATTCTTACTAGTTGTATATACTTTGTTATTTAATCTATTATAAATTTAGTGAATGTTGTCAAATGTGGTTTTTAGTACCTATGCATTGCCTCATTAGGCTGCAAAATAAAGATGTTCAACATAGCGAAGGATTTTTAGAATTTTACATTGACTTTCCTGCTAACGAGGCTGCCATTGTCTTGGCAATTTTCAGGCTTTCTAATGTTAATATTGTTGTATTACATAGATGCATTATAAATTAACTAAATCACGAAACCTAATAGAAAGTTTGATTATTTAAACAAAACAATAATGGACTTTTCCACTGACACTTAAGTGAAAGAAGATTAATAGATTTTCTTGACAAAGCAAGTCATACAAGGAAAATCTGGTATGTTTTTTATTATATGATGTGTTACCTTCTGTTTCAAATAACTGCATTATGGTTATGTTAGTGTGAATATATTGAACCCCCTTACAAAAAAAATAGTGAAAAATTTTGTATCTATCTTGGATATTGTTCGCTTTAAGGTTGGTGATAATACATCATCTAAATAATGTTAATGTTATTGGTTAATATAGTTACTCCTATAAATTTCGACCATCTAAATATCTGCAAAAGCTAGAAGAAAATTTACATGAACTTTTATGTAAAATGTATGATGTATACTATAAATCAAGTTCCACATACAAAGCTTTCAAAGAATACTATACATAGTTACATACCCATATTTTATGTGGAAAATAGGTATAACATATGATGGCATTAACATCCTGGACAATGCCAGATCTATGAGTCTTATCAGCTGATAGGCAACCTCAATCATCTACCTGTTATTGTGGTGATTTCAGGCTGATGCATAGCAACAGAACCAATTTTTGTAATTATAATTGGAAAGTGATATTTATAAATGAATTAATTATAAATTAGTGAAAAACTCAGTTATATGAACCTAAAATTTTCAACAAAGAAAGAATGTCATGGAGATCAGTAAAAGTCTGTAATGTAATATAAAGTAGACATAGTGTTGTCTGAATTTTGTTAGCATACTACTGATGCGTAATGAACGCAAGTTTTTTGGAGACATGCCAACAACGTGACAACGTTTAGAATATTTGAAGGCTAAAACCATTAATTTTCGGGAAGAAGCACACTGTAATTTTAGGTAACAGTTTTTTCCAGAGAGTTTGTTGACTCTAGGAGGACTGGATTCCATAATTTACTTAGGTCGTCAAAAGTTACCACTTTAATGTAATAGAACTCAAGAAAAGAGAGAACGAAACATGCCTAACTTGGTACATACTTAATAGCATGTTATAATGAATTAAATAATAATGGAAAGATATATCCAAATATCTTCCTTTAAATTAAGTGTTGAACTATAGATAGAATATTAGCAAATGTTATAATTGTTGAGTGTGCCCTAGCCTGCGCAACAAGTTAGGATCTGGAAGTAGTCCACATAATAAAAGCACATGTGTTTTTTCTTTTGATTTAGTCCTGTTGTCCTTAGTTATAGGCGACATAGTTGCCTATCGTTTCTTTTATTTTCTTTGTATTCAAAGCTGTGTAATGTCTTTGTTTAATAACACTGCAAGTATTTCCTCTACAACAATTGTTTTTGTGTTCAGTTCTGAATAATATACCAAGATTTGGTATCAGAGCTCTCGAGAGGGGCCTGTGAGAGAATCAAAAGGAGTGTTTGCATAACCAAACATAGAAAGTGAAAAAGATGACAACATCTGAGAAATTCCTTCAACCTTCAATACCCAGGTTTGATGGACACTTTGATCATTGGTCCATGCTCATGGAGAACTTCTTGAGAAGCAAGGAGATGTGGAGCCTGATAGATGAAGGAATACCCGCAGCAGCAATCGGCATAAGTAGTTCGAGTGAAGCACAGAGGAAAAGTGTTGATGAAGCAAAGCTGAAAGATTTGAAAGTGAAGAATTACATGTTCCAGTCCAACGATCGAGAGATCATAGAAACCATTCTTGATAAAAGCACGTCTAAGGCCATCTAGGAATCTATGAAGCAGAAGTATGCTGGCTTCACTAAGGTTAAATGAGCTCAACTGTTGTCCCTTAGAAAAGAATATGAACTGTTATCCATGAAGGAAGGAGAGAAGATTGATAGCTTCATTGCTCGTACCATAGTGATAGTCAACAAGATGAAAGCCAATGGTGACAATTAGATGCAGAATGAGGTAGTTTCCAAAATCCTACGTTCTCTAACGCGTAAGTATGAATGTGTTGTGTGCTCCGTCATTGAATCTAACAATATAGAGACCATGTCCATTGATGAGCTTCATGGAAGCCTCTTAGTGCATGAACAACGTATCTTAAGCCAGCAAGAGGAAGAACAGGTCCTCAAGGTGATTGAAACCAGTGGTAGAGGAAGAGGTCGAGGAAGTTATCGAGGAAGCGGCAGGGGAAGAGGTAGGAGCAATCATATCAACAAAAGTATGATTGAATGCTACAAGTGTCATAAGTTAGGGCACTATCAGACAGAATGTCCAGAGTGGGAGAAGGACGCCAACTACGTTGAACATGATAAAGCTAAAGAAATGGTGCTAATGACCCTAATTTACAAGCAACTTGCTACCAGGGAGCAAGTATGGTTTCTTGACAGTGGATGCAGTAATCACATGAGCGGAGACAAGCGATGGTTTTGTTAGCTTGAGGAGAGCTTCCGTCATGATGTCAAGCTTGGCAATAATAACAAAATGGCGGTTATGGGAAAAGTAATGTTCGGCTTTTACTGAATAGTACCTCGCTTGTTATTTCTAGCGTGTATTTCATTCCAGAGTTGAAGAACAATTTGATAAGCATTGTTCAAGTTCAGGAGAAGGGGATTGCGGTATTTATCCAGAATGGAGTGTGCAACTTGTATCACCCAAGAAAAGGACTAATCTTGAGATCCACCATGGCAACAAACAAACTGTTTGCTGTTGTAGTTGACACAATGTCAAAGGAATCAGCCTGCCAAAGTGTGACTTATGATGGTAGCGCATACCTATGGCATTGTCGCTATGGGCATCTTAACTATGAAGGATTAAAGAAGCTAAAGGAGGAGGAAAAGTTTCTTGGATTACCTGAGATAAAAAAGCCTAATAAGTTATGTGCAGAATGCATTACAGCCAAACAACATCGAGATAGTTTTCCCAAGAAAAGCTCATGGATGGCAAGTCATGAACTTCAACTCATTCACTCTGATTTGTGTGGTCCAATAACACCACAGTCTAGTAGCCACAAAAGGTACATCATGACGTTCACCGATGATTTTTCTAGGAAGGGTTGGGTATATTTCTTGAATGAGAAAACACAGGCTTTTGAAACTTTCAAAAGGTACAAAGCACTTGTGGAACGAGAGACTGGTTTGTTGTTGAAAGTTTACATAGTGATCGGGGAGGAGAGTACAATTCCAAGGAATTCAAGCAGTACTGTGAAGAACGGGGAATCCGTAAACAACTCACTGCTTCATACACACCTCACCAAAATGGTGTGCCCGAAAGAAAGAATCATACCATTCTCAACATGGTACGTTATATGCTAAACAGTAAGAAAGTTCCTAAGAAGTATTGCCCAAAAGAAAGAATCGAAGTCCCACAACAGTTTTGAAGAATAAAACAACCGAAGAAGTATGGAGTAGCCACAAACCTACTGTAAATTCATTCAAAATCTTCGGATGTATTGCCCATGTGCATGTACCTAAAGAGAAGAGGAAAATGCTAGATCATCGAAGCACCAAATGTATCATGTTTGGTATTTCAGAAGAATCTAAAGCATACAGGCTATATGATCCACCTGAAAATAAAATTATAGTGAGTAAAGATGTCATATTTGATGAGGAGGCTGAATGGGATTGGGGACAACAAATCATGAAGCAGCCTCTTGTATGTGAAGATAATTCAGACTCTGAACAAGAAGAAGAAACACAGGAACAAAACACTAAAGCTAGTGATACAACGGTGGAAGAAGATCATGGTAATATTGAAACAATTGCTGAAGGAAGACTGAGGAGGAGTCCCATATGGGTGAGAGACTATGTCTCAGGAGAAGGTTTGTCGGAAGAAGAGGAAGATGGTAGCAATTGCACGATGTTTGCATCCATTATAGACCCGGTCTCGTTTGAAGAAGCTGTAACTTGTAACAAATGGATGAGAGCAATGGACTTGGAGATTGAAGCAATCAACAAGAATGACACATAGGAATTGTAACAACCCGTATTTTAATAATGTGTAATAACCATAAATCAACGCAGAATTAATTTTTAAAATAAGAATGAAGGGAAACGGGTTACACCATTATGTTCGTCTCGAAATTCTACTTGGAAACGAGTCCGAGTTTTCGAAAATCAGAGTCCGTATGACCAATTTATGACCCTTCGAAGTTTTCAGAAAATTTCAAGTTCAAAACAGCTCAGAATTCGAATTCAAATTTTGAATTCAAACCCCAGAATGGACTGGGCGGGAAATTTCCCGCCCAGGACCATATCCACCTAGGGGTCGACCATAGTGTCGACCTGCCCAGGACCAGGTCGACCATAGAGTCGACCTGGGGGTCGACCTGGTGACATAACCCATTTTTGAGTCTGAGTTCGTTTTGATGTTTCTGGCCTCATTTTTGTCAACATTCGTTGGCCTGACCCTATATAAACAGCCCCTAACACTAGTCTCTCTACACAAATTCTCTCTTTTCTTATGCTGCTCAAATTCTGGTTGAAAAGTTAGAGAAAGGGACTACTTCTTCTATGTTGAAACTACATTGAGAGATTTGCTGATTTAGGGATTTTTGTTAGGACTCGACTAAACACATAAAGATTCAACATCGACTTTCCTTTTCTAATTCTCGAACCACGATCTGTAAGCCCCGGTTACTTTTAGATTTAAACTGTAAACGTAATATGAGTATGTTGTAAATTGAAATTGGACCTGTGTATGATGACTGTTTTACATCCATTCTTGTTCATCTTAGATCTTGACTTTTGGGTATATTACTATGACATTGATTTGGGGCCTACTCATGTTGTAAATCAAAAAGAAAAACCCCTCATATTATCATGCCTGCAATATTGAATCTGTTATTAGTCACAAGTTTATGACTATCACCTTATGTCAACCGTTACCATGACTATCACCTTATGTCAACTGTTATCTTGACTAGTACCTTATTTTGCTAGATTTGGAATCTTAACGTTTGAGGCGGATATTCCATATGCCAATAATGTTATAATCATTTATCTCAAGTTATACCATGCTATGCTAGTAATACTTTTGCCACCTTATACCTGTCCCTTTTTATGTTATTCCCTAATTAGATTTATTTGTATCAATTTGAGTTTACGTGCGATGGGAATACAACTTGGGTAGTTTAGGCAAACCTGAATTTACAATAATTTTGAAACGTGAACATTGTTATAACTTGAACCTGGATATGGACATGAACTTGACACGATTTGACATAAAACATGACATGAATACTCGACATGAATTTTGACATGAAAACTTGAACATGGACATGACACTTAGATAAACGTGAAAATGGCCAACTCGAGGTTGGGTTAAGTTTGCAGTGTAAATCTACCCGGAACCGCCCGGCGAATCCAGTGACTGCAAACAATAGGATCCAATGTGGGTACTTGGTCATATCGCACTTAAAACCCGAGGTTAGACTATGTTGTGGTGTAAATCTGCCTGGAACCGCCCGGCAAATCTAGTGACCACAACAACTAGTCTAATGTGAGAGGTTGGGGTGCATTAATGAATTTATGCCACATGATAGGGTTAAGTCATGAACCACTTGAATATACTTAACCAATTTGACATGATAATTTGATAGGGTTAAGTCAAGAACCACTTGAATATACTTAACCAATTTGACACGATGATTTGATAGGGTTAAGTCATGAACCGCTTGAACACACTTAACCAACTTGATACATGATTTGGATAGGGTTAAGTCACGAATTTGAATGACAACACTTAACCCATTAGAAACCCAAGTTACGCGGTCCTTTTCAGTAGTAACCCACTTAGATGTATCACGATACCCTGGGACTAGGCAGGGTGGGGCACAATTACTAGGATGATTGTAAGCGACCAGAACGACGATTGAGTAGGTGCGACATTGTAGGTTCAGGCGGACTATGGTCGTGCACGTAGTTCGGAGTTGAAAAAGCAGGCATTGGGCACCAGTAGGTTTACACTGTGCGTGCTTGATTCGTGTCGGTGGTTGGCACCCTAGGGCTTGATACACCCTATGGTGGACCTAGCACAGGTGACCACATTTCGTGATTGGGCCGTATGACACAGACACTTGACGAGCTAGAACTTGTAGGGAGCCGATCGATTAGTAGATCGAACCGTAGAACCTCGTAATGGGTCACTTCATGATATTGGGCCAAGGGATCATTTCATGATTAATACTTGACATGGGTTAGAACACTAGTACAGTTGGTGCAGCGAATCTTGAACATGCGATGCTATACTTGAGTTATCTCGTTATCTTAGTTTATCATGCCAGACTTATCATCATCCTTATGTTTATTTTCGGTTTATACCTGTCTTGTTACCTTTACTAGTTTTTATACTGAAAGTCACTAGAACTTACCAGTCTTTATGACTGACCTGTTTTCTTTCGCCTCTTTTTCTTTCGTTCCCCCCCCCCAAGGTTCTTAGGAAGGAAACTCTAGCACTTAGCTTGGATATCTCTTGCTTTCTGTCAGCTCATGTACGGTTTGGTCTTGAGCTATGATATGGCTGCACTTCTGCTATGTTTGGGGAATAATTTACTTTTGTTATCTTAAGTTTATGCTTCTTTATTTAGAACTTGATGTAATGGAATAATTTGTACCTTGGATATATGAGGTTTTGACTCTTTTCTTGATAGCAATAAAAATTTAGTTTTTAATTTCTACCGCTGCTTTATTTATGTTCTGCCTTGTGATATCTCTGTGTATGTTTACCTAGATAATACTCGACCAAAACTAGTGCATTCCCTTTGTGAGTGACCCTAGCGGAGGTGGGGTGTTACATTTGGTATCAGAGTAGAAGGTTACCAGACGGGACAAAAGTTTTAAAAACCACCTAAAACTATTTTCCAAAACCGTTTATAAAGAAGCATTTTTTCAATGAAAGTTTTATGATTAAAAAGGCTATTCCCCAAAAACCATTAGCACTTTCCTTTGTTTCCTCGTTTGAATCTTTTTCTTTTCGTTTTTCAGCATGTCTGATCTTAACCTTCATGAGGGAGTACCCATACCGGGATAGTTCCGAAGGTACTTAGAAGCTAGGGCCAATGACGCGGGCCCGGCAGACATCCCTCCTCCTCCATCCGCAGTGGCCGCGGTTCCTCCTCCTCGCGGTACCGCCTTTGCCAAAATTTGCAAAGACTTTAAAGCAATGGACGGTAAGAACTTCGTTGGTACTGAAACTTTTGTTGAGGCATGAAACTGGCAAAAGGAGACTGAAGACTTGTTTATTATCTTCGATGTGGAGGACCATAGGAAAGTTCAGCTGGCAGCATGGTTGTTGAAAGAGGAAGCTGCATTTTTGTGGGAAGTCACCAATGCTACCAGGCCAGTTGAGACTTGGGCAGACTTTAGAGAGAGGTTTGGGCTCAAATTCTTATCATCAGCAGAAGAGAACCTTCAGATGGAGAGGTTCCTAGCACTCAAGCAAGGGGACATGTCTGTTAGGGAGTACGTGAATAAGTTTAATCAGCTTGCTCGGTTCGGTTTGGACTTGGTCAATACGGCCCAGAAAAAGGCTGTACGCTTTGCTCGAGGATTGAACAAGCCACTACACAGTTTGGCCATAACTAATATACCCATGGGGGCAACCTTTGAAAGCCTGGTGGATATGGCTCTACTTCATGAGGAAGACAAGAATAGCAAGAAGGAGGTTAAGCCTAATGAGACTCAAAATAAGAAAGTTGGGTGAATGCTTTCATTGTGGAGATACTGGACACATCAACAAGGATTGCCCTAAGAAGCAAGGACAGGGGCAAGGGCAGACCCAGCGAGCATGACCTTCTGGAGGGCAGTTGCATGCTCTCAACACCACTCCAGCTCTTGACCGAGGTAGTAATATTTCTGTAGAAGGCTTTGTTTACATTTCTAAATTTCCTGTTCGAACCTTATTTGACTCTAGCGCATCGCATACTTTTATTTCTTCTGATATTGTTGAAAATCTGCACCTAAGTACTAGTCTGGTTGAGGATCCCGTTATAGTTTCAAATCCAATTGGGGGCTCCGCCCATTTATCTATGATGTGTGTGGATTTGAGGATCTCTATCTTAAGCGTAGAATTCACATGTAATGCTTATGTTCTCGGATTTATGGGATACGGTTTGATCCTAGGCATGGATTGGCTGTCCAATTATGGAGCCATTCTTGATTGTGAACAAAGGGTAGTGAGGCTCATGACTCGCCTTGGCAATACCCTTGAAATTTCTTGTAATCCTAAGGATCCAATCATGTTGTGTTATCTTGAATCTCTTGACTCGTCCATCGACAATTTGCAATCTGTAAGAGTAGTACGAGAATACCCAGATGTCTTTGATGAGGTGAAGGGGTTACCCCCTAAACGTGAGATAGATTTCCGTATTTATCTTGTTGATAATGCCAAGCCAGTTTCATTGCCCATTAGGCACATGGCCCCGCGAGAAAGAAGAGAGCTCAGTAAACAGGTTAAGGAGTTGCTTGAGAAAAATTTCATAAGGCAAAGCATTTCTGAATGGGGTGCTCCGGTAGTATTCGCTACTAAGGCGGATGGTTCGCTTCGTCTATGCATAGATTATCATGAGTTAAACAAGCTAACTAAGAAAAATAGGCACCCACTGCCAAGAATCGACGATTTGTTTGACCAGCTTGTGCGAGCATCTGTTTTCTCTCAACTCGATCTAGCCACAGGATTCCATCTGCTTAGAGTGGCTGAGGATAGCATTGACAAAACTGCGTTCAGGATTCCAGATGGGTTCTTCAAATGGCTCGTCATGCCGTTTGGGTTAACGAATGCACCCGCGTACTTTGTAGATTTGATGAGTAGGGTGTTTCGGCAGTTCCTTAACAAGTTTGTAGTAGTTTTCGTAGACGATATTTTAATCTTCTCAAAGGATGAAGAAGAGCATGGTAGACATCTCAAGGAAGTCATGGATACGCTTAGAGCACACCAGTTAAAGGCTAAGTTCTCCAAATGCCATTTTTGGAGGAAGGAAGTTCGGTTTCTTGGATATGTAGTTTCTAAGCAAGGCATAGCCGTGGACCCCGCAAAGGTAGTTGCGGTGCAAGACTGGAAAATTACTAAGAATGCAACAGAGATGAGAAGCTTTCTCATTTTGGCAGGCTACTATAGGAAGTTCATTAAGGACTTCGCAAAGATTTTAGCCCCTCTTACTAGGTTAACAAAGAAAAACCTAGCGTTTTCATGGGACATAGAATGTGAGATTGCTTTTCAGAGACTTAAGAGAGCCCTCACCACAGCTCCAGTTTTCGCATTACCCGATGGAGGTAACATGTTTACTGTGTACACAGATGCATGTGGCATGGGATTAGGCATAGTCCTAATGCAAGAAGGGAAAGTGATATGCTATGGGGGTTGGCAACTAAAAGTTCATAAGAAGAACTATCCCACACATGACTTGGAGTTGGCGGCGATCGATTTTGCACTTAAATCTTGGCGCCATTATCTTCTTGGGGAGAGGTTCGAGCTGTATACCGACCACAAATCGCTTAAGTACCTCTTCTCACAGAAGGATTTGAATCTGAGACAACAGCGGTGGATGGAATTCTTGGCATCATACGACTTCGATATAGCTTATACCCCTGGCAAGGGTAATGTGGTGGAGGATGAGCTAAGTAGGAAAAGGTTGACCTTGAGCCCCTTGTTTGTTGAAAGGAAATGTCTAGAGTTTATAGCAACCTTTGATTTTACACCTGCTATTGAGTCATTGACTGTTACGCTAGCATCTCTTGAGTTAAGACCTACACTTCTAGATCAAGTGGGGACTTCACAGAAGGAAGACCCACAGATAGTCGAAATTATGGACAAGCTGATTAGTGGTGAGACGTCAAGTCACCTCAGTAGGTATGCCATAGATGACAAGGGATGGCTAAGGCATGATGGAAGGCTATGTGTCCCACAATTACTTAGTAAGGAAAGTTCTCAAAGAGGCGCACCACTCGAAGATCACTATACATCCTGGAGGGGATAAGATGTACAGAGATATGAAACGCATATTCTTTTGGGCTGGGATGAAAAAGGACGTGGAAGGGTTCGTTTCAAAGTGGATGGTGTGCCAACAAGTAAAGGCCGAGTCGAAGAAACCCGGTTGGTTATTACATCCTTTGGAGGTTCCGCAATGGAAATGGGGGAGTATCTTGATGGATTTCATGGATGGACTGCCTAGGTTAAGGAAGGGAAATACTAGCATATGGGTCATAGTTGATAGACTCACGAAAAATTCTCACTTCATTCCGGTGAAAAGCAAGAGGATCGCATCATGGCTAGCGTCTATTTATCTGCGAGAGGTGGTACGATTGCACGGGGTTCCTTCTAGTATAGTTAGTGATCATGACCAGATTTTCACTAGCCAGTTTTGGAATAGTCTGCAAGAGGCAATGGGTACACGACTGAGCTTAAGCACGGCCTATCACCCGCAGACAGATGGACAAACCGAAAGGGTAAATAGGGTACTAGAGGATCTTGTGAGACTATGCATTCTCGACTTTGGTGGTACATGGGAAGACCATCTTCCTCTCGTGGAGTTTGCGTATAATAATAGTTACCAAGCTAGCATTGGAATGGCACCGTTCGAAGCCCTGTATGGAAGGCCGTGCAAATCTCCAACTTGTTGATGGGAGACGACAGACAGGCTTATACTTGGGCCCGACATGATAAGGGAAACTTCTGAGCAGATTGAGTTGATACGAAGACAGATGAAAACGGCCCAAGATAGACAGAAATCTTATGCAGACAAGAGAAGGAGAGACCTAGAGTTCGAAGTCGGAGATATGGTCTTTATAAAAGTTTCTCCTTTACGCAATGTGGTTCGTTTTGGAGTGGTTGGAAAGCTAGCACCAAGGTTCGTAGGACCGTTCCCTATCACTGAGAGGGTTGGGAAGATGGCCTATAAGGTAGAATTACCCGAGAGGCTGACCGGAGTACACAATGTCTTTCATGTCTCGCATCTCCGAAAGTGCTTACATGAATCAGCCGAAGTGGTTGAGCCAAGCATCCTTGAAGGCGTAGAAGTGGAAAAAGAAGCAACATTGAGGCGAGTTCCGATTTGTATCTTAGGAACGGAGATCAAGAAGCTGAGGAATCGAGAAGTCAAGCTACTAAAAGTACAGTGGAGTGAAGCCCAAGAAGACGCAACTTGGGAAACCGAAGAGAAGATACACGCGCTTTACCCATTTCTGTTTGAGGGTACATTCTCGATCTCTTGTTCCTATAAGCTTGAAAACCTTTCGTGTCATGCTTTTACTACCTACGTTTGTCTTGTTATCTTCTCGATCTTATCTTGAGAACCTTAGATAGAAACATATGGATGTAAACATGTGATTGAAACATGTTATGGTTGATGTTTGTAAATGGTTGCAAGTGTTTGCAAGTGATTGCTAGTGGATGCATGACACACATTAGGCACTAGATCGGCTCAGTCACATTTTCATGTTGCATATGCATGAGTGCTTATACTTGTACATGGATGGAACTTGCTATGCTATAACTTGGATGTTGCATATGAATGAATGTTATGTGCACTCATGTAGAGATTATAAATTAAGTTAGGAATTTGCATACATGTTGGATTCAATATACTAACATATTTTGCATTAAGGAGGTTTACTGAATCAGTAACCGCCTAATCTTTTGCATTAGATAAGTACATATACACACACTTTCTGCATAAGTTCATACAGCACTAGAAATCTTTTAAGGACAATGGTAGCCTATGGATGATGCTTTGAGTAGATGGATGATTGGATGCTAGGATATATTCTTTCTAACTTGGAGATTTCGGGGATGAAATCCTTTAAGGAGGAGAGAATGTAACAACCTGTATTTTAATTACGTGTAATAACCATAAATCAAGGCAGAAATAATTTTTAAATTAAGAATGAAGGGAAACGAGTTACGCCATTACGTTCGTCTCGAAATTCTACTTGGAAACGAGTCCGATTTTTCGAAAATCGGAGTCCGTATGACCAAGTTATGACCCTTCGAAGTTTTCAAAAATTTTCAAGTTCAAAACAGCTCGGAATTAGAATTCAAATTTCAAATTCAAACCCCAGAATGGACTGGGCGGGAAATTTCCCGCCCAGGACCAGGTCGACCATAAAGTCGATCTCGGGGTCGACCTGGTGATAGAACCCATTTTTGAGTCTGAGTTCATTTTGATGTTTCTGGCCTCATTTCTGCCTACATTCGTTGGCCTGACCCTACATAAACAGCACCTAACACTAGTCTCTCTACACAAATTCTCTCTGTTCTTATGCTGCTCAAATTCTTGTTGAAAAGTTTGAGAAATGGACTACTTCTTCTACGTCGAAACTACGTTGAGAGATTTGCTGATTTGGCGGTTTCTGTTAGGACTCGACTAAGCACATAAAGATTCAACATCGACTTTCTTTTTCTAATTCTCAAACCACGATCTGTAAGCCCTAGTTACTTTTAGATTTAAACTGTAAACGTAATATGAATATGTTGTAAATTGAAATTGGACCTGTGTATGATGACTGTTTTACATCCATTCTTGTTCATCTTGGATCTTGACTTTTGGGTATATTACTATGACATTGATTTGGGGCCTATTCATATTGTAAATCAAAAAAGAAAACCCCTCATATTATCATGCCAGCAATGTTGAATCTGTTATTAGTCACAAGTTTATGGCTATCACCTTATGTCAACCGTTACCATGACTATCACCTTATGTCAACTGTTATCTTGACTAGTACCTTATTTTGCTAGATTTGGAATCTTAACGTTTGTGGCTGATATTCCATATGCCAATAATGTTGTAACCATTTATCTCAAGTTATACCATGCTATGCTAGTAATCACTTTTTCCACCTTATACCCATCCCTTTTTATGTTATTCCCAAATTAGATTTATTTGTATCGATTCGAGTTTACGTTCGATGGGAATACGATTTGGGTAGTTTAGGCAAACCTGAATTTACTATAAATTTGAAACGTGAACATTGTTATAACTTGAACCTGGATATGGACATGAACTTGACACGATTTGACATAAAACATGACATGAATTTTGACATGAAAACTTGAACATGGACATGACACTTAGATAAACGTGAAGATGGCCAACTCGAGGTTGGGTTGAGTTTGTAGTGTAAATCTTCCCGGAACCGCCCGGCGAATCCAGTGACTCCAAACAATAGGATCCAATGTGGGTAGTTGGTCATATCGCACTTAAAACCCGAGGTTAGACTATGTTGTGGTGTAAATCTGCCCGGAACTGCCTGGCAAATCCAGTGACCATAACAACTAGTCTAATCTGAGAGGTTGGGGTGCATTAATGAATTTATGCCACATGATAGGGTTAAGTAATGAACCACTTGAATATACAACCAATTTGACACGATAATTTGATAGGGTTAAGTCATGAACCACTTGAATATACTTAACCAATTTGACACGATGATTTGATAGGGTTAAGTCATGAACCCGCTTGAACACACTTAACCAACTTGATACATGATTTGGATAGGGTTAAGTCACGAATTTGAATGACAACACTTAACCCATTAGAAACCCTAGTTACGCGGTCCTTTTTAGCAGTAACGCACTTAGATGTTTCACGATACACTAGGACTAGGCAGGGTGGGGCACGATTACTGGGCTGATTGTAAGCGACCAGAACGACGGCTGAGTAGGTGCGCCATTGTAGGTTCAGGCGGACTATGGTCACGCACGTAATCCGGAGTTGAAAAAGCAGGCATTGGGCACCAGTAGGTTTACACTGTGCGTGCTTGATTCGTGTTGGTGGTTGGCACCCTAGGGCTTGATACACCCTATGGTGGACCTAGCACAGGTGACTACATTTCGTGATTGGGCCGTATGACACAGACACTTGACGAGCTAGAACTTGTTGGGAGCCGATCGATTAGTAGATCATACCGTAGAACCCCGTAATGTGTCACTTCATGATATTGGGCTAAGGGATCATTTCATGATTAATACTTGACATGGGTTAGAACACTAGTACAGTTGGTGTAGCGAATCTTGAACATGCGATGCTATACTTAAGTTATCTCGTTATTTTAGTTTATCATGCCAAACTTACCATCATCCTTATGTTTATTTTCAGTTTATACCTGTCTTGTTACCTTTACTAGTTTTTATACTGAAAGTCACTAGGACTTACCAGTCTTTATGACCGACCTGTTTTCTTTCGCCTCTTTTCCTTTCATCCCCCCCCCCCCCCAGTTTCTCAGGGAGGAAACTCTAGCACTTAGCATGGATATCTCTTGCTTTCTGCCGGCTCATGTACGGTTTGGTCTTGAGCTATGCTATGGCTGCACTTCTGCTATGTTTGGGGAATAATTTACTTTTGTTATCTTAAGTTTATGCTTCTTTATTTAGAACTTGATGTAATGGAATAATTTGTACCTTGGATATATGAGGTTTTGACTCTTTTCTTGAAATCAATAAAAAATTGGTTTTTAATTTCTACTACTGTTTTATTTATGTTCTGCCTTGTGATATCTCTGTGTATGTTTACCTAGATAATACTCGACCAAAACTAGTGCATTCCCTTTGTGAGTGACCCTAGCGGAGGTGGGGTGTTACAGGAATTATGTAGCCTGCCACCAGGAATAAAAGCCATTGGTGTAAAATTTCTTTTCAAAACAAAATTCAATGACAATGGTGAAGTTGATAAGTGCAAGGCGCGTTTGGTCGCTAAGGGTTATGCTAAAAAATATGGCATAGACTACAATGAAGTTTTTGCTCCACTAGCAAGATGGGACACCATCTGTTCAATTGTCGTGCTAGCAGCTCAGAAGTGTGAGAAAATTCAACAGCTTGATGTTAAAAGTGCATTTCTACATGGTAGACTTGCAGAAACCGTGTACGTTGAACACCCGCAAGGCTAAAAGGAGAAAGGAAAAGAAGATAAAGTCTATAGATTGAAAAAAAGCCTTGTACGGCCTCAAGCAAGCCCCAAGGGCATGGTACAGTCAAATTGAAGCTTACTTCGCAGAGAACAAGTTTCAAAATTTCCCCTACAAACCAACATTGTTTGTCAAGACAGGTAATAAAGGAGAAAACCTTGTGGTATCTTTATATGTAGATGATTTGATTGTGACAGGAAGTAGTGCGAGGCTGATAGAAGAGTTCAAGTCATCAATGAAAACTGAATTCGATATGACAGACATAGGGGAGATGAGGTACTTTCTTGGAGTTGAAATAGTCCAAAATGATACTGGCATTTTCATGAGTTAAAAAAAGTATGCACATGAGGTTCTAAAGAAATTCAAGCCAGAAGTTTGCAATGCAGTAAGAAATCCCATTGTTCCAGGTTTCAAACTTGAAAAGGATGATCAAAGCGGTAGTGTCGATGCGAGAATGTATAAACAGATGGTAGGCAACCTCATGTACATGGCTACAACAAGGCTTGACCTTATGTATGTTATCAGTTTGGTTAGTCGGTTATGGAGAAACCAACAAAGAAGCATATATATGCCGTCAAGAGAATTCTCAGATATGTTAGAGGTACAGTGGACCTTGGCATGTATTACATGAGGCCTGGAGGTAATGAATTGGAGACATATTCTGATAGTGATTACACAGGAGACTTAGCTACAAGGATAATCACTTCAGGATATGTGTTGTTTTTATGTAATGCAGCAATTTCATGGTCTTCGAAGAGGTAATCAATTATGACCTTGTCAACGATAGAAGCTGAGTTTGTTTTTGCTGCTTCGTGTGCTTGCCAGCTTGTTTGGCTTAGAAGAATTCTAGAGTGCATTGGACTCCCTCAAATGCAGTGCACCACCATATATTGCGACAACATGTCCACCATCAAGTTATCCAAAAATCTCGTTATGCACAAGAGGAGTAAGCACATTGACATCAAATTTCATTTTCTTGGAGATTTTGTGAATGATGGTATTATGAAGCCGGTATATTGTAGCAGTACTGAGCAAATAGCGGATATAATGACTAAGCGTCTAAAGTTGGAGACTTTTGAGAAACATAGAACAATGTTAGGGATGTGCAGAGCATCGGAAATAAACTGAAGCAGTGAACTTCGGTTTAGGAGAAGGAATGTTGAGTGTGTCCTAGCTTGCGCAACAAGTTAGGATCTAGAAGCAGTCCACATAATAAAAGCACATGTGTTTTTTCTTTTGATTCAGTCTTGTTGTCCTTGGTTATAGCCCACACAGTTGCCTACCGTTTCTTTTATTTTCTTTGTATTTGAAGTTGTGTACTGTCTTTGTTTAATAACATACCCTGCAAGTATTGCCTCTGCAGCAATTGTTTTTGTGTTCAGTTCTAAATAATATACCAAGAATAATTAGCAGTGGTATTCCATAATAAACTTCTCAAGTTCTCCTTAAATAAGGGCTGCATAAATTTGCTATTGCTCTAACACATTATTCTTATGTGAAATAAGTTAAAGTAAGTAGTTAAAACCTAAAAACATAAAGCATTCACTCTTCATTGCTTTTTGGAGTGGGACTATTCAGAGGCATAACCACTCTTTGTGGCCAGCTAGGGTGAAGCCGTAGTCCAAAAACTGCATTTCTCTGTAAAATTTGTCATTCTGAAATCATCACTATGGCCTCATTTGCTAAACTTTTTTAAGAATGATTAGCATCATTAGATTTTCCATCCTTCTTTTATTTTGTGTTCGTAATACACGAATCGAAATTATCAAGCAACATAGATATTTTAATATTTTTCCATGTTCACATTTTACCCATTTTGTGGGTCTTTGTGGGGAAAGATCATATGTGGGTTGGAACAAAAATTATTATCGTAATACATTTTTTACTACCAAAAGGACCGCTAATTAACTCATATATGATATACTCACATGATTAACTCTGTAACAAAGCTTGACAAATATAAGAGAATGAGCCTGAAGGATTTGTTGATACACGATTGCAATCGAATAAATATATTAGTAGCTCTGACATAGTATATACTTCACTTTGTAACTGATAGTAGGAGATCATGTACTCATCAATATTGTGCAAACTTTCCACCAAGTTAAAGGGAAGCTGGAGCAAGGATCACAATCAAATACCAGTTGCAACTGTATACCATCAAACAACGAAAGTGTTTTACCTCACCAAATTAAATGGGTGATGCCGAAGAAACTGTAGGTGATATGAAAAAAAGTGGATGTCCCTTAAAACCTGCAGCTACATGCCAACATGGATCCACAGTTTTTTCTGTGATGTTTAAATTTTGGAAGCACTAGAAAAAATTGTATGTACTACGTAATTTACTTTTTATATTTTCATGTTGTTCAATTCATTGTTGTACATTTGAATGACTCCATATCTATGCCAATGACATTTTATTTGGGAACCGATACCCAACTGTACTGTACTTTCAAAAGCTATTCCATTTTCATTTCTATAGTACATCAATATTTTACAACAATTCAAATATTGGGATTGTTGTAACTGTTGTGATTAATCCGATTCAAGACCACTCGAATCCGATATCTAAATCACAAAGAGCTAGTGGAAGACTAGATCGTTGTTAGACTCACAAAAACAACCAAAGCAATAACTCTTGTCCCAAAACCAAGATCAACCAATCACGAACAATCCAAATCCCAATCACAAGCAGGAAATCAAATGTCAAAGTAGCAAAAAACAAAATCACACAAGGATTTATAGTGGTTCCACTAACATCTTGTTAGTGTACATCCACTTTGGAGAGAGTATTTTATTACCACGATGAAAGGAATACAAGAGATTGATCCAATGATCACTATATTTCAATATAGAAAGTGTTTGAGGAGAATAGAATTGAAGAATTTGGAATTAGGTTATAAACCCTAATTCTCCCTTTGAGAATAAACCCTTGATTCCAAATCAAGCCTCAAGCTCTCCCACTAATACCTCAGAAAATAGCTTATATAGAGGTGGGCTAATTACCAAAATTACCCCCAAGCCTTCACAAATCAACTGACAAAGTATTAAGCACGAAACAGCCCATAATACCTGCCAGACGTCTGTCGTGGGAGGTGACAGACGTCTGTTGCCTTCCAGGAAATTAATTTGAGCTTCAGCTTCAGCTCAGACGTCTGTCGTCCTCATGACAGACGTCTGTCCCAATCTCAGACGTCTGTCGTGGTAATGACAGACGTCTGTGGGAACTTTCGGGAAAACCACCCTTCAGCCTCAGACGTCTGTCGTCCCCTACGACAGACGTCTGTCGCACTGCACAGCTGTCACCAAACACCTTTCAGCTCATATCTTCCTTGTGCGAACTCCGATTTGCGAACGGTTATCTCCGACTAGAAGCTATCTTCGTCCTCTTCAATCCAACATATATAGTATCACATATCACAACCCTCCACCTCGATACTATAACCATCTCAACTCCAAGCTCCAATGCACCCAAGCATTTCCTCCTATCTTCGACCAAGCATCATGAATACTTTCCCAATGAGATCCGGCAAAGCCACCACCCATTGCACTCCACCAACGAGTTCAGGCAAAGCCCCCACCCGCCAATGAAGTGTTGAAAGTATTCAAACCAAACGTCTCACCATAAGACAATGTACTTAGAAGTGAAGCGAGTACTTACCAAGAAGATAGATTTCCAATCTCTCACCGCTATTCCTTTCCATCATTCATCAAACAAAATCGCTCTCTCCAACCCCGTGCCACCCCGTGGCACTAGCAACTCAACAAGCGAATTAAGTTCGAGCAGTGCCCGAACTTCCCATACGGCAATGCTTTCGTAAACATGTCTACCGCATTATCCTTTGTGTGCACTTTCCGAAGATATACTAGCTTATCCTTGTCCATGGCAACAAGAAATGACTCCCTTACCTCAATATGCTTGGTCCGTGAGCTAAACGCCAAATTCTCCGCCAAATGGATAGCACTTTGGCTATCACATCGAACATCAACACTTTCATGCTCGAAAACCAAGTCACACAACAATCGCTTCAAATAGAGTGCCTCCTTGGCCGCTTC
Source organism: Allium sativum (assembly GCA_030737875.1). Classification (NCBI taxonomy): domain Eukaryota; kingdom Viridiplantae; phylum Streptophyta; class Magnoliopsida; order Asparagales; family Amaryllidaceae; genus Allium; species Allium sativum. Next base: position 12,221,914 of record CM060912.1, read on the forward strand.
CACGGCAGCAATCAACTCCGCCTATGCAGTGGATAAAGCAACTACGGTTTGCAATCGCGATCTCCAACTAATGGCCGTCCCGCCAAGTGTGAAAACATACCCGGAAGTTGAATTCCTCCGATCCCTATCACCGACGTAGTCCGAGTCACAATAACCAACCAACTTGCAACTCCTCTCATAACTACCTCCAAAGACAAGTCCATGAGATGTTGTGCCTTTCAAGTGTCTCAAAATAGCCTTCACGGCTTCCCAATGCATTTTCCCTGGATTAGCCATATACCAACTAACCACCCCGATGACATTTGCAATATCGGGCCTTGTAAACACCATTGCATACATCAAGCTACCAACCGCACTTGCGTATGGTACCTTTGCCATATACGCCTTGTCTTTATCCCCGATAGGTGATCCCTTATCCGAAAGCTTCATACGCAAAGGTAAAGGTGTATTTAACACCTTTGCATTCCCCATGCTAAACCAGCAAAACACTTCCTTTATATATTCCTTTTGAGTCAATCTTAACTCAAAACGCTTTCGGTCCCTTCCAATTTCCATGCCCAAGATTTTTCTTGCTTCTCCAACGTCCTTCATATCGAATTCCGATTTTAAAAGCATCTTTAACTTGTTGATTTCATTTTTATCCTAGGAAGCAATGAGCATATCATCCACATACAAGAGTAAATACACCCAACAATCATTTCCCAACCTCTTGAAATATACGCAAGCATCCTTGATGCTTCGATGGAAGCCACTTTCAAGCATGAAATGATCGAATCTCTTGTACCATTGTCTATGCGATTGCTTCAACCCATATAACGACTTCTTCAACTTGCAAACCATTTTAGACTTACCATCTACAACAAACCCATCCGGTTGCTCCATGTAGATGTATTCATCCAAGTCTCCATGCAAGAAGGTGGTTTTCACATCAAGTTGCTCCAACTCCAAGTCGTGAATAACAACTATGGCTAGTAAAACCCGGATAGATGTATGATAAACCACCGATGCAAAAATTTCATCATACTCCTTTCCTTTCCTTTGTGAGAACCCCTTTTCCACTAACCTTGCTTCATACCTTCCATCATCCTTCACCTTGTAAATCCATTTGCACCCTATAACACGGTTTCCTTGAGGAAGTGGAACCAACTCCCAAGTTCGGTTCTTCATAAGCGATTGCATCTCTTCCTCCATGGCGCAAATCCACTTCGAGCTCTCTCTCGACTCCATGACGTCATCAAGGTCCATCGGCTCATCTTGGACTACATTGAGAGCATAGTCCAAATGATCACTAAAGCTAAGGTAGTTCCAATCACCATATCTTTCGGGAGGCCTTATTGCATGTCGACCAACCCGAGTAGCAATACATTCATCCAAACCCCTTTCGGCTCCACCTTGAGTCGAAACTTCTCTAGTATCATGTACATCACCAACATCACTAGAGGAACCATGTGGACTATGTGATGTTTCATCAACCGCTTCAACCCCACGAGCTTCTTCAAATCTACTACCACTTGGACGAAATGTGGGAATGACTTCCTTCTCCTTTGATTCACCATGAAATAAATCCGGAACGTTGGATGAGCTCTCATTCACCTTGAATAAAGCCGACTCATCAAAAGTAACATGACGAGAATTCACAACCTTCTTCGTTTCCAGATTCCAAATCCGATAGCCTTTCACGCCGTCCATGAAACCTAGCAAGACCCCTTTGAATGCTTTAGCACCAAGCTTATCATTCCCCGAATCATGCACATAAACCGGGCTACCAAACACACGAAGATATCTCAAGTCAACACTCTTCCCTTTCCACACTTCCTCCAGAATTTTGTTATCAATAGCCGAGCACGGAATTCGATTAACAATATGCACATCGGTTGACAAAGCTTCGGCCCAAAATCCCTTAGATAAACCCGATGTCAATCTCAAACATCGAGCTTTATCAAGTAGAGTTCGGTTCATTCTCTCCACTATTCCATTAGATTGCAGATCTCCCGGTGTAGTGAAATGTCTCCGGATTCCGTGATGCTTACAATACTCCAAGAATTCACACGAGACATATTCGCCGCCATTTTCGGTCCTAAGAACCTTCAAAGTTCTTCCACTCTCGTTCTCAACAAGAGCCTTCCACACTTTGAACTTAGAAAATGCCTCCGACTTGGCCCCCACTACATACACCCATACCTTTCGAGACAAATAATCAATGAAAGAAATATAATACCTTGCTCCTCCCAAAGAAGCAACCGGTGTTGGACCCAAACTTCCGAATGAACATACTCAAGAACCTCCTTTGAGTTATGTTGCCCAACATCGAATGATACCCTTATTTGCTTCCCTATGACACATTCCTCGCAAAACTCTAGTTTGTTGAAACTCTCACCCTCGATCATCTCCCGCTTCCGAAGAATATCCAAACTCCTCTCCGAGACATGACCCAATCTCAAATGCCACAACCGTGTCGCATCCTAGTCACGAGAACTATCAACACCCACACAAGTCTCACCTACTACGGTCACACCTTGAAGCAAATATATACCATGAGTCCTAGAACACTTCATAACCACAAGCACCCCCTTCGAAACCCTCAAGCAATCCTTCTCGATAGTGATCTTGCATCCTAGAGAATCCAATTGCCCCAAAGATATAAGCGACTTCCTAAGTCCCGGAACATAGCGAACATTAGTGAGTGTGTGAAAAACTCCATCAAACATCCTTATTTGCATGGAGCCAATACCCACCGACTTGCAAATAGCACCATTTCCCATAGCAATTGCATTTCCCTCTTTGACCTCAAAGCATGAAAAACAATTTCTATTTGGCGTCATATGATACGACGCACCCGAATCGAGAACCCATTCGTTACCCGAAACACCCGATGCCACCGCCGTCAACACATTCTCATCTACCTCACCATTCCCACTCTCCACCATGACGGATGAAGATGCTACTTCCTTATTATCTTTGACCAGACATTCATTCTTCCAATGTCCTGATTTCTTACATATAAAGCACTTGACATTTCTCTTTCTTGATTTACCTCTTCCAACGGGCTTTCTTGATTTAGAACGGCCCCGGTTTCCTTTCTTCACATTCTTCTCCTTCTCCGCAAACAACCCATGACCACTACTAGCTCCACTACTACCCTCACTCAACTCCTTCATTTGATCTCTCAACTCCTCACTAAGAAGACCCGTCTTAACATCATCTAGAGTTAAGGTATCCCGGCCATAGATCAAACTATTTGAGAAATCCGTATAGCGATCCGGCAAAGAACACAATAATATCATCACCTTTTGCTCTTCCTCAATCTTCAAATCAACGGCCTGCATCTTCATGAGCAAATCATCAAAGGCATTCAAATGTGCCTTAAGCGTATTGCCCTCCTTCATCTTGAAGGTGAAAAACGTACGCAACAAGTTCAAATGGTTAGTGAGTGACTTCTTCATATAAAGTTCTTCCAACTTATCCCAAATACCCTTAGCGGTAGTCTCACCACTAATTTCGGAGATTACATTCTCCCCTATGGTAAGTTGAGGAGTAGTGTAAGCCCATTCCTCCATCTCCTCTCCCTTCGCATCCGAGATATCACTTGGCATTAAGTGAGTATCAAATACTACTTGGTGCACCAGATTCCGCCTAAGAACCGCTTTCATTTTCCATTGCCACTGCTCAAAGTCATTATCACCATTCCACTTGTCAATAACCAATTGAGAACCCGACGCCGCATACGAACCCCGTACATAAGGCACTACACTATTAGGAATTCCGGTTGAAGGACTTACCGAGCTACTATTCGTCTTCGGCATTTTCACAAACACCTAACAAGCACCTAATAGCTCTGATACCAATTGTTGTAACCGTTGTGATTAATCCGATTCAGGACCACTCGAATCCAATATCAAAATCACAAAGCGCTAGCGGAAGACTAGATCGTTGTTAGACTCGCAAAAACAACCAAAGCAATAACTCTCGTCACAAAACCAAGATCAACCAATCACGAACAATCCAAATCCCAATCACAAGCAGGAAATAAAATGACAAAGTAGCAAAAAACAAAATCGCACAAGGATTTATAGTGGTTCCACTAGCATCTTGTTAGTGTACATCCACTTTAGAGAGAGTATTTTATTACCATGATGAAAGGAATACAAGAGATTGATCCAATGATCACTATATTTCAATATAGAAAGAGTTTGAGGAGAATATAATTGAAGAATTTGGAATTAGGTTATAAACCCTAATTCTCCCTTTGAGAATAAACCCTTGATTCCAAATCAAGTCTCAAGCTCTCCCACTAATACCTCAGAAAATGGCTTATATAGAGGTGGGCTAATTACCAAAATTACCCCCCAGCCTTCACAAATCAACTTACCAAGTATTCAGCCCGAAACAGCCAATAACACCTGTCAGACGTCTGTCGTGGGAGGTGACAGACGTCTGTTGCCTTCCAAGAAATTAATTTGAGCTTCAGCTCAGACGTCTGTCGTCCTCATGACAGACGTCTGTCCCAATCTCATACGTCTGTCGTGGGAATGACAGATATCTGTAGGAACTTTTGGGAAAACCACCCTGTAGCCTCAGATGCCTGTCGTCCCCTACGACAGACGTCTGTTGCACTGCACAGCAGACACCAAACACCTTCAGCTCATATCTTCCTCATGCGAACTCCGATTTGCGAACGGTTACCTCCAACTCGAAGCTATCTTCGTCTTCTTCAATCCAACACATATAGTATCGGATATCACAACAGGAATACGTTGCGATACCACAAAAGTTTACATGTTAATCTTTTTACATAACTTACTGACAACGTAGGTTTGATTATAGACCCATGTTTGTTAATAAAATGGAATATTTACCATATGATACATTTATCTTTTGTGTTATCAATTATGTTGCGTTAAATAGTTTGTCTCTTTTTTTAGGTTCAACTATTTCTTAATAAACATAATTTATAATAACTCATATCGGCACAAGGACAAAATCAGCAAAAAAAAATTAGTTATAAGGACAAGAAGCTAAAATTTTAGTCTCAAGAACAATATTTAGTGTAAAGGGAGAAATTCAGGGACCCACTATAATTTCAAATTTTACACTAGATTTTGTCTTTATGGTTAAATGTTTTGCTACTTGTCCTTTTCGCTAAATTTTTTGTTTATTTTGTCCTTCACACTATTTTCTTGCATTTTTTAAAATTTTGCATTTTCGTTGGTTAAAGATGGATGTAACTTTTTTATATAAGTTAAAATTTTAAAAGAGGTTAAAATTTCAATCATGATTTTCTTTCCTTGGTCTAATTTCCAATACATAAAAACACATGTTATTTTTTTTATGGCCGATGCAAATTACTTTTTCTTATGGGTATTCTTGAGTGTGGATGGTAACGTTTTTATAAATGGATATGCAGTATCTAATTATCAAATAGATATACAAATTTGACCGAATAATATAGTGCTAATAAGAGAAATAAAGCAATAGAGCTTAACTACTACTTATTTTGCATAAACATAAACAACCTACAAACTACGTATTCATACCTTAATGCTCATTTGTATCCTTTTCTTTTTAGTGATGACTTTAAATCTTTGATAGTTTTACATTATTTGTATAAAAAATTTATTTCACTAAAAGAAACCTTTTGCAATAGTACCTTAAAACTGAAAATTTTCATGAAGTTATGAACTATAAATTAATTATAAACAATTTACAGTCATATTATAACCCAACATAATAATGCCAACTCCTCTTTCAAAACACCAAATTTGAATACAAACCTCCGAACAAATAATTTGTATAAAAATAAAATAAAATAAACAAAGTAATTATATATCATACAAGCAACAAATAAGAAGAAGAAAGAAAGAACGAAGCTAAAAAATCATAACACCACACATACTCATGAAATCCACAATTTCCTGTGCACGTAGCACATGCCACTCACTTGTTAGGGATATAATTAGAGTTGATCTAGGTTTAAAGCTGATAGAAAATGAGAGAAAAAACTTCAAATATTTATCTTTGGCTTCTATTTAAAATTGAGGGTCAATAAACTAACTTGCTTGCCAATCTCATCTCATATGCACCACTTTAATTTTTGGCACGTCGCCTAAAAAACATAAAACTGCATAACTCTCAAGCCCTTATGTGATTTTCCTTATATGATCACTCTAGAAATGAGAAACCGCTATTCTACGGTAATGAATCTGGTTAGCGCATCTAATTCAGCTTCTATCAAAACTTATAGTCGAAAGGAAATTTCCAAAGACAAAATGATCACATAAAGATTTGGTGAAAATCATGAATATGTAAAACATCCATAGAAACCCTATTATAAAATTATAAAACAATACAACCACATATTAATTGAATATAATTATTTTATAATTCTTGGATGCGTAAAATATGGATCGTTAGAAATGCGGTGAGCGATTGTAAATAAGACCAGTGGTATGGTGGAAGCCATGTAATTGAACTAATCATTGGTGATGGATGTGTGGATGGTGTTGTATTGGCTAGTTCGGTAATTGCTTAGGTGAGTCGTTGAAGTAACAGTTTTTGTGAAGCAATCAACCTTTTATGCACAGAGGTTGGTTTCTTGGTGGGGATGCACAAAGTATGGGTTGGGTCGGGTTAGACCAAGTATTTCATCCGACCCGCATAGGTATGAGTTTAAGGTGGCTCAACCCGTATCCGACCCTATATGAGGTTGGATTGAAGTATGAGTTTGGTCGGGTTTAGTAGGGTTGGGTTGGGTTGGTTGAATATAATAAAAAATGGGAATATAAGGGAATTTTTTAAAATTAATATTAAAATATTAAACATATTAATTCATATTTTAGCTAGCATAATACATTTAAAATAACTGATTCATTATAAGACATATTTTATTAAAATTTCATTGTAAAACACATCATATGAAATTAATTTACTACATAGTAGAACAAGAATTTCATTTAAAAATACATCAAAATGCTCTTTAAAAAAATATTTACCAAATTCTATCAAGTTTGGATTGACATGAAATACGTTTTTTTGTATATTTACTCTATTACATAAATATTATTCTAGGATAATACTACACTAATTTTATGTGGCTAAAATTAAATTAGTTTTTTAATATAAGGTTGGGTTGGGTCAAAATAAGGTTGGGTTGAATAAAATATTAAACCCGACCCGTATATAGTATGGGTTACAAATTGTGACTCATATCCGAACCGAACTAGGATGGGTCGGGTTGAGTTTATGTGGGTTGGGTCGGGTTGGATCAGATTGGATATGGGTTGTGTGCAACCCTGTTTCTTGGTATACTGAAGTGGTAGGGACTTCACATAAGGAAGCTTGGTGTTGAAGGAAGGTGTCATGGATTTCGGCGATTTCGGGTTGTGGAGGTTTCAATCATGCTTACAACTAAATACACAAATTTTGTAACTAATTGGATACACGGTCCATACAAATTGTAATGCACAAACTTAATCATGCATTTCAAATTTCAAAGAAAAAGATAAAAATAAAGTTTGTTGCAGCATTTATGCATTTATGTTATCTTCTTGTGCATGTGCAGGTGGTATCGAGACAAAATATGTGTGTTTCTTGATGCAACGTTTTGGAATGTATGTCCCTGTATAAGATAGTCAAAGCATATTCAATTGCAAGTTCTCCATCTCCATGATGACGACGTTTTGCTTGGGCTCATAATTCAATTTCACATATTTGTCCTCCCACTCTACAATTGCAACCCATGCCTATGTTAATATGCATGTAACTCCTATCCAATAAAAAAAATAAAAGGACAAAATTTCAAACTAGGCTTCTTTTTGAACAAATTTCGCATTTGAAACTAGTTTGCAAACTTATAATAAACAAAGTTGATTTCTAGTCAGTCACCTGTCAAATCAACTGTTTTGTAATTGCTTTGTTTTGCCACAACTTATAGTTGTGTTCATAATTATTACTGTGGCTAAGCTGCGTATTTTTATAAAAAAAGAATACAAGTTGGTAGTGATGCAACTCATAGTTGCACCAAATGAAAATCGACTTTTTTCTTTACTAAGATTAAGTAATAATATCATATGACAAAAAATTCTAGATATAACCATAAGTTGCGTCCAGACGAGACAGTTACAAAAGTATTGATTTAACAATTAAGTAGGCAGAAACCAGGCCTTTCTATTAGTAAGTTTCAAAATCAACTTTGAACTCGGAAATTTTTCCAAAATAAAAAAATGCCCTGCTCATTCTTGTTAATCGAGACCAATTGGCAATATACATGGTTAGATTTTGTAACATTGCAGAATGTAATTTAGAAATGAGAAAATGGTTGGAAATGATCTTAAGAGCATCACCAACAACATTTCAAAATTACGGCCTTATATCTCTGCCTACATATTTCATTTCGCCGTACACAACAAAATACACAGATTTTGTAAATAATTTGATACGTGGTCCATGCAAATCGTAAAGCAAATAATTTTTCATGCATTTCCTATTTCAAAGAAAAAAGACAAGTATAAAGTTTGTTGTTGCATTTATGCATTTTTGTTATCTTGTGCATATGCAGGTGGTATCAAGACAAAACATGCGTGTTTCTTGATGCAACGTTTTGGAATGTGTGTCGTTATATTAGATAGTCGATGCATATTGAATTGCAAGTTCTCCATCTCCATGATGATGACATTTTTCCTGGGCTCATAATTCAATTTCACATATCTATCCTCCAAATCTACAATTGCAGCGCATGCATGTGTTCAATATTCTTGTTAGTCCTGTCCAATAAAAAATAGAAATTTCAAACTAGGCTTCTTTTCGAGTAAATTTCGCGTTTGAAACTAGTCTGCAAACTTATATCAAACAAGGTTGATTTCTGTACAATCACTTGTCAAATCAACGGTTTTGTAACGTTTCATTTGGCCGCAAAATATAGTTGAGTTAAGATTTATTATTTTTACTATACTTTGGCTAAGCCGCATATTTTTATAAAAAAGAAATACAGGTTGGTATTGACGCAACTCATAGTTGCACTTGCACCACATGAAACTCGAATTTTTTCTTTACTAGGAACAAAAAAGTTCTAGATGTGACCACAAGTTGCTATACGAGAAAGCTACAAAACTACAAATTTAATAGTTAATTAGGCAGAAACCAACCCTGTCTGTTAGTAAGTTTCAAAATTAGCTTTGGACTCGAAATTTTTCCAAAAAAACAAATGCCCTGCTCATTTTCACGATTTGAGACCAATAGGAAAAATCAATGGTTAGATTTTGTAACGCTGTAGAATGTAATTTAGAAATGATGAAATAGTTCGAAATGATCATAAGTGGCTAAGAGCATCCCAACAACGATCCAAAATTACGGCCTTTTATATGTGCCTGCATTTTTTGTTTTTTCGTGCATAAGTAAATGCATGGATTTTGTAACTACTTGGATATGTGGTCCATGCAAATTGTAAAGCGGATAATTTTTCACGCATTTCATATTTCAATGAAAAGGATAAAAATAAAGTTTGTTGCTGCATTTATGCATTTCTGTTATCTTGTGTGTGTGCTTGTGGTATCAAAACAAAACATGCGTGTTTCTTGATGCAACCTTTGTGAATATGTGGCGCTATATCAGATAGTCAAAGCATATTAATTGCGAGTTCTACATCTCCATGATAATGACGTTTTGCTTGGGCACATCATTCAATTTAACATATTTGTCCTCCCACTCTATAATTGCAAACCATGCCCTTGTTCAATATGCTTGTAAGTCCTGCCCAATAACAAAATAAAAAGACAAATTTTCAAATTAGGCTTCTTTTCGAACAAATTTCTCGTTTGAAACTAGTTTGCAGACTTATATCAAACATGGTTGATTTTTATACAACCACCTGTCAAATCAATAGTTTTGTAACTTAGTCGTTAGGCCGCAACTTATAGTTGAGTCTATAATTATTATTTTTACCGTATTGTGGCTAAACCGCGTATTTTTATAAAAATGAAATACAAGTTAGTAGTGAAGCAACTCATAGTTGCACCACATGAAAATCGATTTTTTTCTTTACTATGAATAAAAAATAATATTATATGGAAAAAAATTCTTGATGTAACCATAAGTTGCTTTCAGACAAATCAATTACAAAACTACTAATTTAATAGTTAATTAGGTAGAAACCAGCCCTTTATGTTTGTAAGTTTCAAAATCAGCTTTGAACACGAAAATTTTCCAAAGTAAAACAAATGCCTTGCTGATTCTCGTGATTTGAGACCAACTGGAAAAATGCGTGGTAAGATTTTGTAACACTGCAGAATGTAATTTAGAAATGAGAAAATGGTTGGAAATGATCTTCAAAGCATCTCCAACTACGGTCCAAAATTATGGCCTTGAATCTCTGCCTGCATTTTTCATTTCTCCGTACACAACTTAGTTCATGGATTTTGTAACTAATTGGAACGTAGTCCACGCAAATTCTAAAGCGGATAATTTTTCATGTCATTTGTATTTCAATGGAAAAGATAAAAATGAAGTTTGTTACTGCATTTATGCATTTCTGTTATCTTGTGCGTGTGCAGGTGATGTCATAACAAAACATACGCATTTCTTGATGCAACCTTTTGGAATGTGTGCCGCTATATCACATAGTCAAAGCATATTCAATTGCAAGTTCTACATCTCCATATGGAGATTGAGTTTGTTGACACCACTTTATGTGGTGTCACCATGACTCCGGTCCCTTATTGGTTGAAATCAGGAGGGCCCATATGGATCCGCCTGATTTCAACCAATGGAAAGGTGGAGTTATGATGACACCACATAAAGTGGTGTCAACAAACTAGTATTCTCCATGATGATGATGTTTTGCCTGGGCATATAATTCAATTTCATTTATCTGTCCTCCCACTCTACAATTGCAGCCCATGCCTATGTTCAATATGCTTGTAAGTCATGTCCAATAAAAAAATAAAAGGACAAAAATTTCAAACTAGGTTTCTTTTTGAAAAAAAATCTCATTTGAAACTATTTTGCAAACCTATTTCAAACAGGGTTGATTTGTATACAATCAACAGTTTTGTAACTGCTTCGTTTGGCCGCAACTTATAGTTGAGTTCAGAATTATTATTTTTACTGTATTGTGGCTAAACCGCGTATTTTTATAAAAAAGAAACACAAGTTGGTAGTGAAGCAACTCATAGTTGCACCACATGAAACTAGACCTTTTCTTTATTAAGATTAAAAAAATAAGTTCATACGGAAACAATTCTAGATGTAACCATAAGTTTTGTTTATACAGACAGTTTCAAAGCTACTGATTTAATGTTAATAGGCAGAAACCATCCCAGTATGTTAGTAAGTTTTAAAATCAGATTTGAAGTCGAAATTTCCGAATTAAAACAAATGCCCTGCTTAAGCTTGTAATTTGAGACCAATTAGCAAAATACATGGTTAGATTTTGTAATGCTGCAGAATGTAATTTAGAAATGAGAAAATGGTTGGAAATGATCTTAAGAGCATCTACAACAGTGGTCCAAAATTACGACCTTATATCTCTGCGTGCAATTTTCATTTCGCCATACACAGATTTTGTAACTAATTGGATACGTGGTCTATGCAAATTGTAAAGAGGATAATTTTTCATGCATTTCCTATTTCAAAGAAAAAGATAAAAATAAATTTTGTTACTGCATTTATGCATTTTTGTTATCTTGTGCATGTGCAGGTTGTATCAAGACAAAACATGCGTGTTTCTTGTTGCAACATTTTAAAATGTGTGCCGCTATATTTCATAGTCAATGCATATTCAATTGCAAGTTCTCCATCTCCATGATGATGACGTTTTGCTTGGGCTCATAATTCAATTTCACATATCTTTCCTCTAACTCGACAATTGCAGCCCATGCCTATGTTTAATATGCTTGTAAGTATTGTCCAATAAAAAATAAAAGGGCAAAATTTCAAACTAGGCTTCTTTTCGAATAAATTTCGCCTTTGAAACTAGTTTGCAAACTTTAATAAAACAACGTTGACTTCTGTACAATCACCTTTGAAATCAATAGTTTTGTAACTATTTCGTTCGGCCAAGACTTATATTTGAGTTCAAAATTATTATTTTTACTGTATTATGGCTAAGCCGGTATTTTTATAAAAAAGAAATACAAGTTTGTATTGACGCAACTCATAGTTGTACCACATGAAACTCAAATATAAGAAGTGATCATGGTGGAGAAATCTAAATGAAATATTTGATCAATATTGTAAAAAGAAAGGTTTCTTTCTATAATTTTGCGTTTCCTATAACTCCACAACAAAATGGAGTTGTAAAATAAAAAACAGAACTTTGCAGGAATGTGCCAGAACCTTATTAAATGGAACAACAACCTGTTATGTGTTAAATCGTATTTCTATACTGCCACTTATGAAAAATACTTCATATGTACTATTTAATGGTAGAAAACCAAATATTTCATATTTTAGAGTTTTTGGATCAAAATATTTTATTTCAGATACTAAAGTTCAGGTCGGAATATACGATTCGAAATCCAATGAAGGTATATTTCTTGAATACTCATATCAAAGTAAAGCTTATTGTGTTTTCAATAGAAGAACAAATAAAATTGAAGAAGCACTTCATGTTTCGTTTAATGAAAATTTATCCAAAATTCGTATAATAATGAAATTTTGAAAAATTCTCAAGATGATGATAATATTATTTATAATTTTAGAAAAAGTGAAAACATTATTCATAACAATAATAATGAGAGTATCACTGATAATCAGAATATAATCGAAAATAATGTTCAAAATGAAAATACTACTACAGAAAATGAAAAGATTGTTCATAATTCTAGAGAAGATGAAAATATTGTTCATACTAATAATGAATTACAATATCCACCAAGAATATTGCAAGATCATCCAGTGAAAATATAATTGGACAAATTAATTGGTAACGACTCGCCATTTCGACCGCTTCAAGTCGGTAATTAAACCAACTTAAACCACTTGAAACGACAAATTGTTATTAGCCTCTGGGGGTAAATAGAATAAATTATAGAAACACAAAACTCAGACATAGACAGAGAGCAAAATAATATCTCGCAGCGGAAAATAAATAATACAATAGTAGTTTATGAAGCTACTAAATAAAATTTTACAATAGAGTTTACATAAACAATATAGCGAAGTCTAATACAACAATCATTAGTACATAAACAAGTAATAACTATCTGAAACAGAAATGACAGGAATAACTTGATAACTGGAACAACTGATCAATAAGTAGATACAAGATAAACGAAACCCAATACAAGCTCCAAGCTCCAAAAGTGAATATTAAAAGTTGTAATACTCGATCAGACTCGCGCAATAATGCAAAAACAAAAAAATTCTGATCGGGATTAACATTTTCATGGAAGTAAATCAACTCAAATGAAATGTTTAACGAAATGCATTGGTAACTTAAAGGATGTTTGGGATTACCATCTTCTAAGGATCTATCAAACTAGATATCATATAATATAATGCGCTATTATAATAATGTCTATTCAGTAAAGTAAAATACCAAAATAGTGTAAGAGGGACTACCATTAATACCCTTACAACATTTATACCATTGCCATACAATTTGCATATAACACATCACTACGTCGGTGGATAGGGATACGTTGTTATACGACAACATTAAATCAAAATTGTAGGTGGCTCGATCAGGATAAATATGACAAGGCATCAAAGCAATACCCATCAGTTGGATTCTACCGGATTGCGGACCCAGGTTGGTGGTAACGCATAGCCGCGACTGCCGCCCACCTCAGACAATACTCCCAAATTCAAAGATGCCAAAATTGGTCACAAAGTAATATATATAGTATCGAAGACGCATGCCTACTAAAAGTAGCTAACTCACATTGCCTGGGTATGGCTCCTGTTTTGGTCATTTTAATTATGACTCGAAGGTCAAGGCTATCCATCACGTTCTCTTTCTTCAAATCCAGTAATTGCCTCCGAATCAATCTACTTCATTTTGGATTCTCCACCACGTGCACAATTGTTAAAGTGGTTTTGGTAGAGAGTACGACAATATCTGATCCGAACTCTTTAACAATCAAACATTTACATTTTTCACACCGTGGTCATTTTATAATCACTTTAAAAACCATTTATACGGAATCTCGGATATAAATTTGAAATCAAAATTAAATATCTAACTTTGGTTTTAGTTAATTTTGGAAACTACTCAAATCGCTTTAACCAAATCGAATTAGAAGATCATATCTTAAAGGTCTCAAATCATAGTATAAATCAAAACTAAAACATTTAACATCGATTGTATTTCAGTTTGAAATATTTCATCAAATTCCATGTTCAAACAATTCATATAATCCAATTTCACTTTTAAGAACTCAATTGAAGTCGATTCATAAAAATCCCACATTTTGCTCCAAATTCAATTTATACAATTCGAATCAAATCTCATTTCAATTCAAACAATTCATATCTTATCCTATAATTTCAATTTGTGCAGTTCAAAATAATTATTTATAGGTTAAAATCATATAATTTAAAATCATTCTTACAATTTGATTTATAAAATTTCTTAATTCATACCAAATCAAATTATATAACCAATTCCATACATAAACAACTTATATATTCAAATTCACATTCGGTCAATTTATAATCTAATTCATTTTATATCAAATTAAATTTCAAAATCATTTTCTTCAATTTAGAAGTTCGAACTAAATATCAATTTACACTATTCAAGTTCATTTCTTATAAAATTTTATGTTTTAAACCAATTTAAATTCATATCTCAGATGGGTTCATATGTTAAAACAAATATCAATATTTAAATTTAAATCTTTAAATCTTAAATTTCAAATCGCGAAATCTCAACTTATTTAACTTCAAGTCCATTATTAAATTTTATTAAGTATAGTAAAATTAAACTTTGAAAAATAGATTTATACACATATATAAGTTCTATAAATTATTATAAAACTTTTTAAATAATTATTTAATATCTTAGATTAAGGTATAAAATGCTATTATTATTATCTTTATCAAACTATATAGTTTTAAATAAATAAAATTATAAGTAAAAATCTTAAACATATATTAAAATCCTTATTTAAAGAGGCATTAGCGAATGACGCCATGTTCCAAGAAAGCTAAATTAATGGCGGCGGCCTCTTTTTATGGTCTGCGATCTGATCTTAATTCGCTTAATTCCTCTCATGATTTTAGGGGAGGATTTCTAAGATCATATGCAGAGGTGACTCAACAATCTAATCGGAGTTCTGTTATTGTACCTACTCCATTTTACAAGAACTCGATTGGAAACCGGAGTATTGTTTCTAATCGGATTCCTTCCCCCTTTCAAAAGCTTGATTGGAAAGAATTTTTCAAGAATTCGTTTATGCTTCAGATGTGGTGAATTAGGCCATCTAGCGAGAGTTTGCAGAAACATTGTGCATTGTTTTAGACGCAGGGGTTTGGGGCATCGTAAGAATAGGTTCCCTGATCTTTTTAACGGCAATTCAGTTATTGACCTAATGAGATTCAACTGTTTGAAGTTATGCCAGAAAATCAGTACTCTTTTGGATCTTTTAGCTTCGATTGCATCCAAGAACGAGAATGAAGGGGCATATATTTTACTGTTGTTGGTTTGGCATTTAGAGGAACTTGTGGATGGGTTATTGTGGCAAAAGTTGAATCTTGTTGTCTCGGGTGCTGGAGTGTTTCCTCCATTGCCACGGCCTCTGGATAGGAAGGAGCACGCTTTCTTTTTCTGTCTTAATCTCTTTAAAATTGCGATGGTTAATTTTTGATTCTTTCATATTAAATAAGAAGAAGGCTTATTTGTTGATGGATGAGATTCTCTCCAACTTTGATACAATCAATACCACTGTGACTGTAGTGTTCTTGAGTTTCAGTGTTGTTCCTTAAGTGATGAGGTCATTGTTTTGAAGCCTGAGGGTCCTTATTGTTCTGTGGTAATGGAAGGGAAGGCTGTATCGGATGGTTTTATGGAATCAGATCCAACTTTTGTGCTTGATGAAGGACTATTGTTTCTCGAGAAAGGCATGAAGGGTCTGCATCAGGGGTTTTGGGATGTGCAGCGGTTGGATCCTATGTTGCTTGACCCATCTGTCATGGCTTCTAGTTCGGGTTTGGATCTGGGTGTCGAGCATTTTAAAATCTGTAAGGGTAAGGAGGTGATGACTGGTTGCGATTGGATTGACATGCGGTCTTGAGCTTTTGACAGTCGCTTGGAGGGTGTTTCTTTTAGCGCCGAGAACTTTACATGTAATGTGGATGGTATGGACTGGTTCGTTGCTGATGGTATAGGGTTGAGCAACGGCTTTGAGGCGCCGAGGAAGGTTGTTGATGATGAAGTCTCTAATAAGGAGAAGCTTCGAGGTGGTTCCGTTGATAGTCAGGATATATCAGGGAGGTTTGCTCCCTTGAAAAGGAGGTGCTTTAAGGTGGGGAGGCGAAAAGTAAGATTTGTTGTCAGTATTAAGCATGGTAGGGGAGGTGTTGTTGTCTTGTTGAAGAATAAGGATGGTTCCAGTTATGGCGTTTTGGGGCATTGTAAAATGGATTCGGATTCTGTGCAGTTGGATATGGGTGGAGGCTATGTTTTTAATGACGTGAAGGGTTACTGTGTGTGCGGTGAGAACCTTTTGGCTAGAGGGGGTTCGCTGGGTGGGACAAGGGACATAGTAGACGGTTTTAATGGTGGTGGGAGTGTGCTGGAGGGTGGAAATTGCATGGAGCTGAGAGCCATGTCTGTTGGATGTTTTTATTTGGATGGGAGGGGTTTTTTAATGCTGTTAGATGGGGAGGGCTGTTCTGTGTTTCCGAGTTTGGAAGGAGCGAGAGTTTTTTCCTTGATTGTGCAGCCTTGCTTTGTTCCATCACTTATGGAGTGTGAGTTGCTTTGCTCGTTGGTGGATTCTTCTACTCATGCCAGTGTATCGGACAGTCATGACTTGCAAGAGGGTGGAATTGGGCTTCTCCGATCAGAGATAGGTCTTCTTCCTTGCCTAGGAGAGGGAGACGCAAGAGTGTAACTCCCATTACTGGTTTGGTTCGTCGCAGTGTGAGGATTAGATCTATCTCCTCTTCATCTCATGGTAGGTTCCCGAACTCAAGTGCTAGATGTAGCAATTCGAGTTTGGGCTAAGGTATGATCCCTCTTTATGGTAATGATTATACGCCGTTTGCTTTGGGTAGTCTTTCTACTAGTCAATTATTTCAGCTTGCCAATGATACTGCTTTTGTTTTTACTGATGTTGAGTTAGATGCGGAGTACGTTAGAAGTAGGGAATTAGAGAGAGTTAACTCTTTACGATGTTGAGGGTTGTCAGTTGGAACATTAGGGGTCTTAACGAGCCCAAAAAATGTGATAAGGTCAAGTCTTTTTGAGAGATTTCCATATTGATATTGTTTTTCTTCAAGAGACTAAAATTGAGAATCCTAATTTTTTTTTTAAGGTTAGGTGGTTCTCTTTTTAGAAATTGGGCTTGTCGTCCGGCCATTGGTAGTGCTGCGGGACTTATGATTTGTTGGAAGGATAATCAATTTAGACTCATTCAGGAGATTCCTACATTCCATTCCTTGCACATTATTTTGGCTTCTCTTATCGATAATTCTATCTTGGGTATTTCAAATGTGTATGGCCCTCATACTAGATTAGAGAGGAGACTTTTATGGGTTGAGTGCTCTGAGTTCAGGAATCTTGTCCCCAATCAATGGATTGTGGGGGGAGATTTCAATGTCACTAGGTTTTTGAGGGAGAGATCACCTCGGAAAGGTGATTTCTCTGATATGGAGGAATTTAATGATTTAATTTTAGATAATAATTTGATTGAGATTCCTCTCTGCAATAGATCGTTTACTTGGTCTAATGTCAGAGATAGTCCTTCTTTCGCTTTATTAGATAGATTTTTTATAAGTACTGAGGTGGAAGATAGGTTCTCTATTTTTAGAGTCAAGGGTTTGCCATTTTTATTTTCTGATCACTTTCCAATCATCCTTTCGTGTGATTCTAATATTTCCATTAGTAGCAGCTTCAAATTTGAGAAGATGTGGTTATTGGATTCCTGTTTTAGTAATCTGGTTTCTGTTAAGAGGAGCTCGTTGTTTTATTTGAATAATTTGTATAGGGGAAATTATGCGAAGATTTTTGTCGTGAAGCTTGGTAAGTTTAGATTTTTTTTCTCAAGCAGTGGAATAAGTATATTTTTGGTAGTGTTAGAATTAGGAAAGATAAGATCATGTGTGAGGTGTTTGATCTAGATAAGATTTGTGAGTCCAGGATTCTTAATTCCAATGAGAGGGATGGACTTTGCATCCTCAAAAATGATCTTAAGCTTGTTTTAGAGAAAGAAGAGATCATGTGGAAGCAAAGGTCCCGAGTTCATTGGATTAATGAGGGGAACAATAACACGAAGTTCTTTCAAAGTGTGGCTAATAAGAGGAGGCATGATAATTTGATTCACTCCATTTTTATTAATGATGTAGAGGTGATCATTCAGAAGGAATTAAATGAGGCTTTTACAAGTTATTATAAGCAGATTTTTGGATCTAGGTCTAAGAGAAGGATTAATGTTAGATGGAATGAGATTTATCCGTCGGCCACTAAGGTTGAGTTAGATGATTTAGATAGACCTTTCTATGAACGGGAGATATGGAAGGCTATTTGCTATATGCCTAGTGATAAAGCTCCTGGGCCTGATGGTTTCTCTGTTCTTTTTTATAAGCAGTTTTGGGAGGTCTTAAAAGTTGATATCATTAATCTTTTTAATGATTTTTATAGTGGTGATTTATGTTTAGGTAATTTTAACTTTGCTAATGTTATCCTTATTCATAAGAGAGAGGGTGCTAATTCTCTAAAGGATTTCAGGCCTATTTCTTTAATTAATTGTTCGGTCAAGATTATTTCCAAAGTTCCAGCTAACATGCTTAGTACCAAGATGAACGACCTTATTGATTGCTCACAAACAACTTTTATTAAGGGTAGAAACATAGTGGACGGAGTGGCCGTTTTGCAGGAGTATATTAATGTTTGTTGTAAAAATAATTTCTCTTGTGCTATTCTGAAGTTAGATTTCGGGAAGGCGTTTGATTCCGTTGATTGGGATTTTATTTGTGAATTATGTCTTGCTAGAGGTTTTAGTGTTAGAAGGTCAACTGGATCATGCTTCTACTTATGTCTGGTTGCTCTAGTATTGTTGTTAATGGGGTTGTGGGCAAGAAGATCCAATCTAAACGTGGTCTTAGAAAAGGTGACCCCCTATCACCTTTTTTGTTTAATTTAGCGGCCGATGTTTTCTCCAGAATTATTAAGAGAGCTGGGAGATTAAGTGTCTTAGGTAGTGTTGGCAATGAGGAATTTAATAATGAATTATCTATTCTTCAATTTGCAAATGATACATTACTATTTTCCTCTCATTTGTCTAGGCATATTATTGCTCTTAAGTTTATTCTTTATTGTTTTGAGATGTTATCTGGGCTCAGAATTAATTTTGAAAAGAGTGCAATGATGGTCCTTAATGATTTTGACAATGTTGAGACTTTGGTTGCTAGCATCTTGAACTGTTCTGTCATGAAATTCTCTTTTGATTATCTAAGATTTAAGATTAGGCCTTTGAAGCTTAAGAAGGCTGATTGGTTAGTTATTATTGACAAGATCAATAATAGACTATTAAGTTGGAATAACAGATTCCTGTCTAGAGCTGGTAGATTAGTTCTAGTTAACTCGGTGTTATCAGCTATTCCTTCTTATTGGATGGTCGTTCATCGTTTTCCTCGATGGGTTATAGAGAAAATTGACAGAATCAGACGGAATCATCTTTGGAGTGGAGTTCCAATTTGCAGAGGTTTCAAATGCTTAGTTAACTGGGAGGTTTGTTGTAAGTCCAAGAAAGATGGGGGGTCTGGGGATCATAAATCTTTATAATTTTAATTCTTCCTTGTTAGCTAAATGGTTATGGAGATTTAGATGCCCTGATGTGTCGGCTTCTTGGAAGATTATTGTTTCCAAATTTTATTATTCTGGGGGTGAGTTTATTGTTGTGTCCAGTTTTAATTGGACTAATAGATTATTTAATTTTTGGAAGTCTGTTTTGTTTTGTTTTGATTTTTTTAAGTAAGGTTGTAACGTGACTGTTCATTATGGAAGCCTCACTTATTTTTGGCATGATGCTTGGATTTCACATGTGCCGCTTAAAATTGAATTTAGTGATCTTTTTAATATTTGCGGCTTTAAGAATGCCTTAATCGGTGATGTTTATCGAAGGGATTTAGATCCCTCGTGGGTTTTTTCTTTTGTTAATATTTTAGACGGGGATTGTTAAGGCAACTAGCCTTGCTTAAAGCTAAGTTAGCCTTGTATCATTTGGATGAGAATGGTGATTCTTTTAGTTGGGGTCTGCATAATAGTTCGATTTACTCAGTTAACTCCATGTACTATTTTATTAATTTTACTGGTGTTTCTGTTCTCCCTTTTAAGTTTCTTTGGAAGTCTAATTCTTCTCCAAAGCAAAGTTTCTTATGTGGTTGATTATTAATAAGAAGGTTAATACGATCGACCTTTTAAAGAAGAAAAATATTATTTTTGATGCTAAATGTTGTTTTTGTAGTCTTTGTGATGAAGATGTTGATCACTTATTTTTCTCGTGCTATTTTACCAATCATATTTTAATTATGGTTCTTAGGATTTTTGTCTTTGGTTGTTTTAATACTTGTAGTAGCTGTAATGAGTATTGGATTCGTTATAGATTTGTTTATAATTCTAGACAGAGGTATGTGTTCGATTCTTTTGTTACTATCATTAGTTGATTCATATGATTGGAAAGGAATCTAAGATTTTTTCATTCTATTTCTGTGTCCGCTGATAATTTAATCATTAAGATTGATTATTTCTGTCTGGATTGGATGTCTAACTCACGCTTTAAGTTTTTTGGTGGTTCGCGTTTTGGTTGGTATTTGCTTAAGGTTAGGTTTAATTTGAGTTTATTTATTAGAATCAATAGTTATTTTAGATGTAATAGATTTCTCATTTGTTGTTAATTCCTGTTTTTTTTTGTTGGTCTTTTTTATTTCTTCTTCACATATATGTATGGATATATATATATATATATAAATATATATATATATATATATGCACACATTTATTCATACATATATGTTTTGGGTACTTATGGTTTGCCTAGTTTCTTTCAGATTACAGGTTGTTGATTTTTGCTAGGGAGCTTTGTGGATTGCTGTCTGGACTAGTGTTTGACTTTAGCATTGGAGTGTTTTTTGCTGGGATTCAGAGAGTTTTTGGGGTTGTACTATTTATTTTGTTGTTTTTGTCTGGAGAGACTTGTTTATTGTATTGGAGTAGATATACTTCACTATCGGGTGGTGGCTTTGCCGGAATTCGATAGTGGAGTATGATGGGCGGTGGTTTTTACGGAGTTCATCTATCTACTGTCCTTTACATTCTTTGAGTCTTGTTTTGTCTCCTTTTTGTATTACTGTCGGATATTATAGTTTTTTATTTTTATATTATTTATGTGTGCTCTCTTCTTTTTTAGAAGATCACACATTTTTGTTTTCAAAAAAATATAGTAAAATCCTTATTTACTCATAAAAATACTAAAAACATATAATTTAAAATTTACAAAATTTAGGTTTTAAAAATCTTTAAAAA
The DNA here is from genome assembly GCA_030737875.1 of Allium sativum. NCBI lineage: Eukaryota > Viridiplantae > Streptophyta > Magnoliopsida > Asparagales > Amaryllidaceae > Allium > Allium sativum. The sequence continues at coordinate 12,243,596 of CM060912.1, forward strand.
AAACGTATACAATCTTAACTTATTGTTTATATCAAAATTTCTAAATCACTTTATTTTGAAAACATAACCAACGGTGTCCGTATAAAATTTTCTACCCTATGGTCAAGTGATACGAATATTTATCATTTCAATCTGTAATTTAAAATTTTACTGGTATATATCATTTCAACCCGTAATCCCTAATTCAGTAAAAATTATTCAGGTCTGTCATTTTAACCTACAAAGATTTTTCTCTATTCTAATGTTCGTTCATGTATGTATCATTTCAACCATATAGATCTTCCTAAAACTATGGAAATTAGCAACATAAAAAAATCATCACATAGCATCAGTGTTATCACATCACAAATCATATATCATCAGTGCGTCTATGTGTCACGTATATATATTGTGTCATATACTTAAAGTGTATATATCAAATAAACGATTTCTACTAGCAGGCCTATATATTTCACAACAATCCATTTTTGTTGAATTTAACATCCATAAAACAATGTAAGTCAAGTGTGAGATAAACTCATCTTTTGAAGCACGAAAAAGAAGCGACAAACGGGCGGTCACGAATGGAAACAACACTAGGCCAAACCATGACAGTTCAAGCACAACAATGATCACGATTATGATTGCCAATCAAAAACAAACCAAGATTCAAAACTGCAAAAGTACAGTGGTTTTTTACAAGAAGAAGGAGAAGGGAAAAATCTCAGCAGCTAAATCAAAAATCACGGCCTGGAAATTGTGAAGGGAGGAAGGGGAAGATAGCAGGCACCAACACAACACAATGCAAATACACAACACACTATTCACAACATTTTTTTCTGAAACATAAGACACAACACAAACACAAAAAGAGACACAAGAAACAAAACTCTAAAATAATTCACGTCCATACAAAACAACTTCACACAACACATACACATAAAAGAGGCACACATGAACACCACGCACTCTTTTTCACAAAAAATCTTTTTTTTAAACTATACCACTGAGAAAAGTTTGAAAAAAAATCCCTTTTTATTTTTATAAAACAACATAAAAAGCATCCATACCCAGATGAACACAAAACACATGTCCAAGCATAAAACACATGCACATAAACAAAAATATGTGAACAACAAAAGTTTTGGCAAATCCTCCTTTTATATGTATGCTAAAGAAAACACACACAGTATCACAACGCCTCTCACACACAGTCAATGCCCACAAAGGCTGGAATATTGGAGAAGGAGATTCAAGTGAGGTCAGAGGGGAGTCAGTGCTATTTCAAGTGGTTAGGGTCTTGAGGTGGAAGCATATTTTTTATTTTGACTGAAATTAGGGAGAAGGGAAGAGATAGAAATGAAATTTTATAAATAAGGGAAAATTCACTTGGAGATGAACCATGAAGGCCAATTTTAGATTTGCTGAGAAGAAGATGCTTTGAGAAAGATGAATGGTTGTGCAGATAAATTCCAGTGAGAATATAACGAAAGGAAACAACAGATATTAATCTCTTACGGCTTTTCAAACTTTAGCGTAAATCAATTACTGAATTAGTGGGATGATGTGCTATTGGCTTTCCTAAGAAGCTAAGTTGAATAAGAAATGAGATAATTAATTTAAACATTATCAACGCAGCTCCTTTTGACTAATAAATCAAATTTTAAATGCAAATGTTAATGGATTTTAACGAAACGAAAAAGTTAAATAACTTAGAATTCAAAATAGAACCATAAAAAAAGAAATTTTTATAATTTTCAAAATTTTGATATTTCAACTCAATTTCAATTTTTGACAAATTTTAACAAAAATTGACTTTTCAGAGAAAAAAATTACATTTTAACAAATTTGGAAAACATATTACTCAATGTTATAGTTAAATTTAACTTTTAAGGATGCACTTAAATTCGAATAATAATATACATCATTTTAACATACAATTAATACATGCATTAACAATTGCTTTCTTTTAACATATAAAATATGAAATAAAAAGCTTCATTTTGGGCAAAAGTCTGTTAATGGTGACATGAAAATCCCCTTTTCCCTCTTCATTCCTTTCTCCTCCGAAACCCATCTCCTCTATTTCACTTCTCTCCACTTCGCGTCTCCTATTTCTTCTCTCCTCTCCTCCATGATTTTGCCACGCATGGACTTTCCCACGAAACCCTAATCTTTACCTCCAGACCTAAGCTATTCCCCATGAAATAGACACCGAGCATTGTTTCCGCCTAATTTGTGTCTGCCTCATCATCTCAGCAGTATTCTACTTGGTGCTGCTATTTCTTTCTCTCGCTTCCACATCGCATTTGCTGCTTCAGGCAATCACTTGAGTACTACTCCTCTACTTGTGAGGGTGGTGGTCTTCTTGTCCTTCAACTTGTGATTGCGGTGATGTTGGAAGTTAGTCATTGACGTGGTAGCGCCAGGTATGTAGTAACTCTCCACTGGTTAATCTTTTTCGTGTTTCTTCTTTGGACTGTGATGGTACATTTTAGTCGAAGGAGTCTTCAATGTATACATGGTTTTCGACTTGTCGGCAGTGTTGGAAATTTATGTGAATTATTTAAAATATAGAAATAAGTGTATGATGGCTCCTATATGTGAATAGTCCCACATCATTGGATTATAAGAAAGATGCAAGTATTTATACTTGTTTCTAAGAAGTCATGTTGGGGCCTTGGGCTCCTAATGCATGCTTTGTTGTGAGGAGGGAGACCATGCATCATGAACACCACACACACGCGCGCGACCGACCGACCCGACCCGACCTGGCTCGGTTCGGTTCGGGCTTGGGCTTAGGCTTGGGCCTTGGGCCTTGGCTATGTGGTGTAGACACTTATATTTTTGGACCAGAAAATATTGACTTTTTCAAACCATTTTTATGAAAAATATTTCTGAGCCGACTTTATCATGAAGCGGTAAACTTTTGACCCGGTATTTCAGCCGATCCTATTTTCTCATACTGCCCAGTTTTTTCGATTAACCCTAATCCCCATCTATATATTATCTTATGTTGTAGACGAGATTAGTACAGAAAAAAATATCTTTTCTCCTCCGCCATTAAACTATTCTTACAGAAATTTTCGAGCAGTTATTTATTTCGAAAGTGCAAATCAGCACTGATTTGTTGTGCAAGCAAATCAGTTACTGTTCTACGAGGCTGTTTTATCCTAGAGGCGGCGGTGAGAGTACGAACTGGTTTTGCACCACCGACTAGATCGCCGAATCGTCTTCAATAGAGCGACCTGGTCCGCGACTCAGCCATTATTTCCCAACAATTTGAAGACGATCCGTGAAACAATGGCTTCGACTGCCCTATTTACATTCGGCGACCAAACATCTTCAACCTCGCTCATTTCTGATACCCGTCTACAGTTTGCTGTATTCATATCTATGTTTATTTGTACATACCAAACCGCAACTACCACTCTCGATATTCACTAAAGATCCCAGATCTAATAATTTGGCCTGATTGAGCTTTCGGGTATACCCTGGATCTGAAGAAATACATGTACGGTGAAGATGAGATAGTTGAGTTGAGAGAGATGATGCGCGGTCATAAAGAGAAGTAAAGCTTTAGAACTTGTTTCCTACTTGCAACTTAATACCTGGTATGGTTTTAATTTTTTATCGTTTCTTTTGCTCCATTTGAAGTATGATAACTTATACAGTAATGTGCTTTGTCAATGCTGATTAAATTGATTGTGAATGACGAAGCACATATACATAGTTAAATGTAATTACACACTCAACTGATGACCACGAGGTTGAGCAAGCAGAAATGCATGAATTGCAATGTTCAGACTGTATTATGATGCATAAATCTCTCGATTTATTTATATATATTTTTAGGGAAGATAAGAAGTGGCCAAAATAAATAATTGGTCAATACATTTGAAATGCATATGATTATATGGAAATGTCATTAAAATTGATATTGATAGAACACATATAATATTGGGAAATGTCACTAAAAATTTGACATTAATGGAATGTGTATGTTATTTGATAATGTCCTTAAGAATTGACATTAATTGGATGAATAGGTTTTTTGCATCAAATAAATTGACATAGTTTATATGCATACAAGTGAAAAGATAGAATATAGAACACCTTTGTTGCATACATGTGGATAATTTATGTTAGTCTCTGAGTTTATGAATATTTTCCTACGAGAAAATATAAATTCTCAAACATATAAACATTAAAAATAGTAAGCATCAACAACCGACCAGTAAATAACAGAATGGAATCCGCAAGAAAACCATAAATGACAGCAGCACTCAACCCAAATGAATGATTCTGGACAGTTATTCTATAATACAACTGTAGAAAACCAGATCATATAACACGAATGTATTGGAACAGGCCAGGCCCTGCACCGCAGGCTAACCTGACTGAGGAGCCTCTTACGGCTATGATTGCTGAGATTCGCCTTATTGGTGAATCAGAGGTTGGTGGGTAGACATTGGTGTTTCTTGCCATGTTTGCTATGATCATGATATATTCACAATATACACGGTTGTTGACGATCAGAAAATGTGTTGTGAGATTCTCGCACCACTTAAGCTATAGAGACTGGTAATATAAAAATAAAACATATGATTGGAAAGACATTGATTCTTAAAGATGTGATGCATTTGATATGTTTGAAAGATTCAAAATTGAAATTAAGCAAATAGGAAAATTAAGAGACTACATAGTGATAGAGGAACAGAATATGAATCAAATTCTATTCTAGATTTTTTATGTGATATATTGTACATAAGAGAACTGCACCATTTTCACCTGAAATGGAAGGTAAAGCTAAAAAAAATAGGACCTTTACCGAATTAGTAATTGTCATTTTATTAAATTTTGGTGCAGCAAAACATTAATGGGGGGATATTTTATACACTGTATGTTATGTTCTGAATAGAATCCCCAAATCTAAGAATAAAATTTCGCCTTATGAAATTTTAGAGAAATATAAATCCAATATGTCATACTTCAGAACTTGGGGTTGCTTAGCATATGTTCGCATTCCAGACCCTAAGAGAATAAAATTGGCAAGTAAATCATACGAATGTGTATTTATAAGCTATGCTGTTAATAGCAAAGCATAAAGAATTTATGAACTAAATACACATAATATAATTTGAATCAAATGATGCCAATTTTTATGAAACGAAAATTCTTTTTAAATAAAGGAATAGTGGGAGCACATCAAGTACACATATTAGAACAGAACTTAATAAAAGCTCTGAAGTTGAACCTAGAAGAAGTAAAAGAGCAAGAACCGTAAACGAATTTGGTTCGAATTTTTGTGATTTTACTATAGAGGAAGATCCCTTAAACCTCCAAGAGGCCTTATCTTCTTTAGATGCTGATTTTTGGTGAGAGGCTATAAATAATGAGATTGATTCTTTGAAATCCAATAAGACTTGGCATTTGACATATTTACCCTCCGGTTGTAAATATATAGGCTGTAAATGAGTACTTAAAAAGAAAGCTAAAACCTGATGGTACTGTTGATAAATACAAAGCACGACTAGTAGCTAAAGGTTTTAGAGAAAAAGAAAATATAGATTTCTTCGACACTTTTCACCTGTAACTAGAATAACATCAATCTGGGTATTAATCTCACTTGCTTCCATTCATAATTTATTAATATACCAAATGGATGTTAAAACCGCATTTTTGAATGGTGAATTAGAAGAAGAAATTCATATGGACCAGCCTGAAGGATTCGTAGTACATAGTAAAGAACATAAAGTATGCAAATTAGATAAACCATTATATGGTTTAAAACAAGCACATAACAATGACATAAATTTTTTTTTGATAACTTTAATCATTTCACATGGTTTTAAAGTTAATGAATGTGACAAATGCATTTATTACAAATCTGAGAATGACATTTGCATTATTATATGCCTTTATGTAGATGACCTACTCATCTTTGGGTCAAACATTAATGCCAAAAACTCAATTAAATCCTTATTAAATGCCAATTTTTGATATGAAAGATCTAGGTGAGATGTGTAATCCTTGGTATTAAGATTATTGGGTAAAAAGGGGATTTTCTTTGGATCAATCTCATTAAAATGAGAATACTCTAAAGAAATACAATTATTTTGACTGTAAACCTGCATATACACCATATGGTCTCAGTGTAAAGTTATTTAAAAACACTGATGAAGGTGTAAGACAGTCTGATTTTGCGAGCTTCATTGGCAGCCTTCGGTATGCCACTGAATGTACTAGACCCGACATTGACTATGTCGTGGGATTATTATGCAGATTTACCAGTAGACCCAGTATAGAGCACTGACATGTTATTGAAAGGGTCATGAGATACCTTAAACAAACCATGAACCTTGGATTACATTATGAAAAGTTTCAAGCTGTACTTGAAGGATATTCCGATGCTGACTGGAATATTTTATCTGATGATTCTATTGCGACCAGTGGCTATATATTTAGCATTGCTGGAAGAACTATTTCTTGGAAATCTAAGAAACAGAATATCTTGACTCAGTATACTATAGTGACTGAGATAAGAGCACTAGCCACAGCTAGTGAAGAAGCAGAGAACTAAAGAAATCTGCTAGTTGAGATCGCTATACGGGAAAGATAGACACCAGTGGTGTAATCGATTGTGATAGTTCCGCGGCTTTTACAAAAAGTATAGAACCGTTATAACAACGGTAGAAAACGACGTCGTAAGCACAATACAGTAAAAGAACATCACATATATAGTGATGAAAGATTTGACGACTATTGAAAGAAACACAGAACCGATAATACAACGGTAAGAAATGACAGTCGTATGCACAGTACTGTTAGAGGACATCACATATGAAGTGATGATAATTTGGCGAATCCTTTGACGAAAGTACTGACCAGAAAGAAAGTCCTTAATAATTCTAAAAGAATGGGACTATTGCCCTGTGATTGTGGAATCACGCACAATGGTAACCCGACCTAAATGACTGGAGATCCCAAGAAATAGGTTCAATGGGTAAAAACAAGTTGTGTAGTGATAGAAGTAGAACATGCTATTTAATAAACTAAGAAGCATGTATTCCTGAAGTGATTAGAGGATGAGTTAATAGAAACTCTGTAACACCCCACGCCCGCTATGGTCACTCCCTAAGGGAATGCCATAGCATCGGTTGAGTATTTTAGTGAATATAGAACAGAAAAAAATTACAACAAGACAGATATAAATAGTACTTGAAATTTTTAAAACATCATCTCATAACAGCGGAAATAAACATGTCTGGTTACATCATAAAACCACGATAAAAGTCAAGTACAATATCCATCAAAATAAAGAAGTACATAATCCCACTCTCTCATACAATAGCCAGAACAAAAGAAAAGATAACTGGATAACTGGAGCTTTACATCTACCCAAGCTCCTAAAGACTGGAACAGCAATCCGATCAAGCTCTACTACCGCTAGGATCCACCGTAGGACCTGAGGGTTGGGAAAAAAGATAAAAACAACGGGGTCAGACATAAGTCTGAGTGAGCCCTATAACTTTAACAATACAATCATTAAAGTAACCAGAGAAGACATAAACTTGACCTACGGTAATATCTGGGGATGAATGGCTACACTAAGCAGATTGGTAGACTTAGGATAAACTAAGATAACCGTAAGGACGCATCTACCCACCCAAGGATAATTACTAACTGCACCACACCAGTCATTCCTACTTAAAGGTTGATCCCTTCCAAGGACTTAGAAAATTTCCCCAGTAGTTTCATGTATTCCTAGCCCACTACATAGGTGCCGTCTGCCCCTATCTCCACTAGGTGTACTCAGTAATTCTTACCCAGTAGTTTCGTGTACCCCTACATAGGTGCCGTCTGCCCCTATCTTTATTAGGTGTACCCACTACTCCCCATCGATCGGCTCCCTACCGTAGATACCCATGCTGGTCCCACGATTGGGGTGTATCATTCCCCTAAAGTGGCTACCAGATAATATCAACAGTGCGCGGCTTTATATCTACACGATGCAACAACGACTTACCAACCAGCCCGGGTCCACACACGCATATGAAACCCGTTGGTCCCGCGTTGACACCGCTAACCCGGTTTGGCCTCTTACAGTCAAGCCCAATATGCGTGTCCCGTCACCCGACTAGAGTCGAGCCCACAAAGATACGTTTGGGATATTGGTTGAAATGGGCCCCCACAAGCTACTACTTAAGCTTGCTACTTTTATCTAGTGCATCCCACTTAACCCCTTATATAGTCATGCCCACTTACATGTTAAGATTTGGTTAAGTCATCCATCATATTTCAATTGCCACTTAGGGCACCCACTAGATTTCCACATGCCACCCAAAGCACTTACTTAACCCTTCACCCATGTTTTAATTACATGTCCACTTTGGTTAAGTATTCTAATCGTATTTTGACATGCCACCCATGGCACTTACTTAACCCTTTAATCATGTTTTATTTACATGTTTCACTTTGGTTAAGTATTCTAATCGTATTTTTCTATTGCCACCCAAGGCAACCCACTAGCCTCATCATGCCACCCCAAGGCACCCACTTAACCCCTCATGTCCCACTACATGCTAATATGGTTAAGTGCTTCTTAATTCATTAATTAAGATCATGACCTCATAAAGACCTCTCACATTAGACCGTCTTTTATGACTGCTGGATATGCCGGTTGGTTCCGGGCAGACTTCTGTCATCAAAAGGGTCTAACCTCGTGTCTTTACTTTAATCATGTATTTAATTTATGACTAAGACCTCTCACATTGGATCAATCATTTGTAGCCGCTGGATGGCCGGTCGGTTCCGGGCAGACTTCCGCTACAAAAGGGTCCAACCTCGTGTCTTAGTTGATTAATTAAACCTAATTAATCACCCCCATATTAATTATCCCTAATTAATATCAAATTTTCCATAACATGGGTAGACCTAACTCAATAGGTAAATTCCCATGGGGTAGACCTAACTCAATAGGTAAATTCCCACTTATGGTAATTTATTTTTATGGTATGCTTAATCATACCCAATCATATTTTTATTAACATATTTACCAACCCCATCGTTCCCCACGTAAATCGTTCTCTTTTCATAACATAAATAAGGGGAAGATCATCGCAAATATCATGGGTTTAGCATAAAACTTTGTCATGGGTTAAGAGGATGTCAACTTGCATATATGAGCATATATTAACCCAACTACATACAACCCAAACTTGCATACTATCATACACATGATTTGCATAACATGTTGCATATGAGCTTGCATATTATCATAACTTGCATAACATGTTAAACATGCATTTTAAGCATTCACATAACTTGCATAAGCATTCACATACTTGCATAAGCATCCACATACTTGCATAAGCATCCACATACTTGCATAAGCATTCACATACTTGCATAAACATGCATAACTTGCATATCATGTCATTTAAGCATATACATATCTTGCATAAGCATTCATATTCTCGCATAAGCATGCATAACTTGCATATTAACAAACATGTAACTTGCATAGCATATCTTGCATATCAACTTACATGTAACTTTCATAGCATATCTTGCATATTAACATACATGTAACTTGCATAGCATATCTTGCATATTAACATACATGTAACTTGCATAGCATATCTTCATGAACTTGCATAACATGTATATGATCACATAGTCCACAACTTGCATATTTAGCATCATGTAAACATAACATATATCATACTAAACTTGCATAAACTTACATACTCAACATGCATAAACCCACTTGTTAAACATGCATAAACCAACTTATTAATCATGCATAAATCCACTTATCAAGTATGCATAAACCAACTTATTAAATATGCATAAACCAACTTATTCAATATGCATAAACATAGAAAAACATAGAGTAACATATCATTACAAATGATTCAAACTCACTAATCCGCATTCAAGACCATAAGTCTCATTACACCTAATCTACTTACTTTAACAATTGATGTTAAAATGATAGAAACTCACCAAACTCAAGATTAGCAACCTTACGAAGTAGAATTAGTTGCTAACTATGAAGATAATGATGATTAGAGAATGATTTGAGAGGGATTAGCTTGAAACTTCCTTCTTAGATTAGTGGAGGCTCCTCTTAGGATTTAATTTGGCGGCATGAGGCCATCATTTCTATTTTTGGTAAGGATTAAGGGGGGGTTTAGGGTGTATTTATAGATTAGGTGAGTGTTTTAAGCCCTTAGATTAACCCTAGATTAGATTAGGACCCTTAGATTTAGGAAATCTCTAGAACTAGCCCTCCTAGCCAGCCTAGAACCCAACCTGGTGCACCCAGGTTCACTGGACGGCTCGACCCTGTCGACAGGCAAGTCGACACCCCTGTCGACAGCCCTGTCGACATGGGTAGGCGGGAATTTCCCCTCCTGACCCCGCCTGTTTCATTGTAAAATCTGAATTTAAAATTTTTAAATCCGTTTTTAGTTTTGAATTTTCTGCAACCTTCATCGGGCCATAACTGGGCCATACGGACTCCGATTTTCGAAAACTCGGACTCTATTTCGCGTATTTTTCCGAGACGAACGCAATAACGCAGCCCGTTACCCCCAATTCCCACATCTGAGATTATTTATCCTGTAATTAGTGAATTTTAGTATTAACTAAAATTCGGGGTGTTACATTCTCCCCTCCTTAAAGGATTTCGTCCCCGAAATCTCTAAGCTAAGGAGAATGCATATCCTACCATCCAAACAACCATCTACTCAAATCATCAACCACGGGCATCCATTGTCCTTAAACAGTTTCTAATGATGTATGAGCATATGCAAACGGTGTGTGTATATGTTCCCTATCTAATGTATGAACATATGCAAACCATGATAGTGCCATGCATCCATTATGTATGCGAGAAAACCCTATCGACACATACAATATCTACATGAGTGCACAATCATTCACCAAAATGCATCATCCATGTGATAACACAACCATTATACATCCATAAATATATTTTCCTACACACAATTTTATGCAATATGCAATATGAAGTGACTGAGCCGATCTAGTGCCTAGAGTGTGTGTATATGCATCCACGAGCAGCCACTAGCAAACACTTGCATCCACTTGCATCCATCAACCATAACATGTCTCAAACACATGTTTCAACCATAGGTTTACCCTATCTAAAGGTCAAAGGTACTAACGAGAGGACATACTAAAGATAAGATAAGTACTAGGCAAGCGATAAAGGAGAAAGTAAGGACATACCCTCAAAAAGAAATGGGTACAATGAACGCATCTTCGCTTCCGTCTCTCAAGTCGCGTTGCTCTCATCTTCTCCCCATTGCACTTTGACTAGTTGAACCTCTCTGTTTCTCAACTCCCTAACCTCTGACCCAAGGATGCAGGTAGGAGCTCGTCGAATAATCACATCACGCTCTACCTTACTTCTTTAAGAAAGCTTGGCTCTATCGCCTCTACGATCTTATGTAGGCCCTTCCTCACATGGAATACATCATGTATACCACTAAGTCTGTCGGGCAACCCTACCAATGGAAGATGCTCTTCCCATGTACCTCCTAAATCCAAGATACATAGTCTCAAAAGGCCTTCTAAAATACGATTCACCCTCTCGGTCTGGCCGTCTATCTGAGGATGATATGCGGTACTCAAATACAACTGAGTCCCTACCGCCTCTTGCAAACTTTTCCAAAATTCTCTAGTGAAGATAGGATCTCGATCGCTCACTATACTTGAAGGTACATCATGCAATCTAATAATCTCTCGAATGTAGACTTAAGCTAGACATGGAATAGTCCTCTTGCTCTTCACGGGTATGAAATGGGCACACTTAGTAAGTCTATCTACCACAACCCAAATTCCCGTATTACCCTTTCTTGATCTGGGTAACCCGTCAATAAAAATCCATCGAGACGCTATCCCACTTCCATTGCGGAACTTCCAATGGGTGAAGCAACCCACCTGGTTTCTTTTGCTCCGCCTTCACTTGTTGGCACACCAAGCATCGAGCGACATACTCGGCCACATCTTTCTTCATACCAGCCCAGAAGAAAACCCTCTTCATGTCTTGGTACATCTTGTCCCCACCGGGATGAATGGTCATCCTAGAACGGTGTGCATCATCCAGAATAACCTTCCTCAAACCATCGTCTTGCGGTACACAAAGTCTATCGTCTCTACGCAAGCACCCCCTATCGTCTAGGGTGTACCTACTCAAATGGCTGGACGACTTTCCCCCTTATGAGCTTCTCTACCAACTCAATCAACTGTGGGTCGTCCCTCTGTGCTTCTCCAATCCGCCCCAAAAGAGTAGGCCTAACCTCCAAGGAGGCTAGCAAACGGGTACGAAATCAACGGAAGGTCTAAAGTCAAACATAGAAATAAACTCTAAGCCCCATCGTTCAACGAACCACAAACTCGAGGACAACCTTTTCTACTTAAGGCGTCCGCTACCATGTTATCCTTACCGTGGTTGTACGCTATCTCGAACTCATAGGATGCTAAGAATCCCATCCACTTTTAAAACTATGCGTCTGGAGAGTCCCCAATACTTCCCTAATATATAGGGCAGGTTCTTCTCCACTCCTAGAGAAAATCAGGATATTCTCCCATGCAAAATCGTCACAACTATCCATCTCTCACGCAGACCACCCTAGTCGAGCTCGATGTCCCCCAAACGCAAGCCCCAAAGGCCTAAACCAATATCAGACAAACACCCAAGGGATATCTCCTTCGAGTTCAGGCGACCTACGTGAGATGATACTAGTAAAAATGGCCAAACAATTAAGCCCTTGTCCAACTCTGGATGTCCTCGCCAGTCTCGCTCCAAAACCACCGTTTATCCCATAACTGGCTTGGCTCATCCTATTGAGCACACACGAAAACTTATTCCGCTCCTAGAAAAGACCAAGATGTCATTTACAAAGACCATCACGAACTTATTTAGGTACTCCCTGAACACACTTCTCATCATATGCGGGGGCGTTCGTCAAAGCAAATGGCATCTCCAGCCACTCATAAAAAAAAAACCATTCGGAGTCCTAGAGGCAGTCTTCTCTATACTATCCTCAGTCATTCCCAACTGACGAAACCTCGTGGTTAAGTCCAATTGCGAAAATACTGAGGTGCCCACTAACTGATCAAAGAGATCATCAATCCTCGACAAAGGGGTGTCTATTCTTCTTTGTGAGTTTATTTAGCTCTCTTTAGCCTACACAAAGTCTGAGGAACCCATCCGCCTTTGTGGCAAAAACTACCGGAGCACCCTACTCCGATATACTTCGTCTTCTAAACCCCTTCTCAAGCAAATTGCCTACTTGCTTATGGAGTTCCCTCTTCTCACGAGGAGCCACGCGGCACACTGGTTTGGCATTGTCTACCAGATATATTTGGAAGTCAATCTCCCGCTCCGGAGGTAAGCCCTTCACCTCCTCCAAACACATCCGAGTATTCCCGGACCACTCTATAAATTGCAAACTCTCGACCGACGTGTCAAGCGATTCTAGATAACTTAGCATAACAGATTCTATGGGATTACAAGAGATCTCAAGAGTGTCACCCAAGCGGCCCATAAGCCTAACAACTCTCCCCTCAAAATCAAGAACGGCACCCCTACTGGATAACCAGTCCATGCCCACAACCCATAACCCGTGAAGCCCAACAAGCATCACATCTAAACCCAACGCTAAGTATAGAAACTTTCAAACCCAAACACATCATGGAGCCCAATTGGGTTTGAAACAACTAAGGGATCATCTACCAACTGGTGTCTCAGTGCAGTAACTTTACTATTAATGATGAGATAAACGAACTCAATGCGTCAAAATTAAATAAAGTACGGACAGGATGATCGATCAGAAAAACTAGACTTTCAATAGAAGTAGTTCTACCTCTTTCCCGAATCGAGAGAGCCTGTACTTGCCCCCTAGCCTGACCTGGTGCCACATGAGCTTGCACCTGTCCTCCTAAGGTAGTCCCCGTCCTTTGCCCTTTCTTAGGACAGTCTTTCACTAGATGCCCTGCTTCGTCACAGTGGAAGCAGCCAGTCTTCTTCTTTTTGCGACAACCCTTGCTTAGGTGGCCTAGTGTTCCACAACTGAAGCACTTCTTCTTTCCCTTGCCACCGTTGCCTTTCCCACCCTTGTTTCGCTGTTGCTGTAGAGGTCTCTTCTGATCTCCTTCCTTCTCGGGTGCTTTACTAGCATTGGGACCCTTCTCTTCCTTATGCATATTTTCTTCTGCTTTTGAGAGAAACTTTGCCTCAAACCTTTGTCTGAAATCCACCCAAGAGTCAATAGGGCGTTCTCCATTAGTGACCTCCCACCAGAACGAGGCCTCTCCTTCCATTAACCAAGCGGCTAACCTGACTTTCTTTCCCTCTTCTACTTCCAAGATTTCCATCAATTCTTCCGTCTCATTAAGCCAATCCCTAGCTCCCACAAAAGGTTTTCCTCCCATAGCCTTAAACTTCCTACAAGTCATAGCAAAAGTATCCGCGCGAGGAGAAACGAGTGCAACGGGTGGAGGAGGAACATTTGCTGGACCTGCAGCGGCGGCCCTAGCCTCTAACAACCTCCTATACCATAATGGTACCGCTACACTATCCGGAAGATAAAGATCTTTAGCCATGCTGAGACGAAAAAGGGAAAGATTCAAAACGGAGAATTCGAGAGATAAAGATATGGCTATCGGGGATTATGCTTTTCTTTCAAAAACTTTTCTCTTAAAAGACATGTTTTTGAAAATATTTCTTCCAAAAATGTTTTTAGAAAAATAGTTTTCTAAAACTTTTATCTGTTCTGGTAACCTGGCTCTGATACCACGTGTAACACCCCACGCCCGCTATGGTCACTCCCTAAGGGAATGCCATAGCATCGGTGGAGTATTTTAGTGAATATAGAACAGAAACAAATTACAACAAGACAGATATAAATAGTACTTGAAATTTTTAAAACATCATCTCATAACAGCGGAAATAAACATGTCTGGTTACATCATAAAACCACGATAAAAGTCAAGTACAATATCCATTAAAATAAAGAAGTACATAATCCCACTCTCTCATACAATAGCCAGAACAAAAGAAAAGATAACTGGATAACTGGAGCTTTACATCTACCCAAGCTCCTAAAGACTAGAACAGCAATCCGATCAAGCTCTACTACCGCTAGGATCCACCGTAGGACCTGAGGGTTGGGAAAAAAGATAAAAACAACGGGGTCAGACATAAGTCTGAGTGGGCCCTATAACTTTAACAATACAATCATTAAAGTAACCAGAGAAGACATAAACTTGACCTACGGTAATATCTGGGGATGAATGGCTACACTAAGCAGCTTGGTAGACTTAGGATAAACTAAGATAACCGTAAGGACGCATCTACCAACCCAAGGATAATTACTAACTGCACCACACCAGTCATTCCTACTTAAAGGTTGATCCCTTCCAAGGACTTAGAAAATTTCCCCAGTAGTTTCATGTATTCCTAGCCCACTACATAGGTGCCGTCTGCCCCTATCTCCACTAGGTGTACTCAGTAATTCTTACCCAGTAGTTTCGTGTACCCCTACATAGGTGCCGTCTGCCCCTATCTTTATTAGGTGTACCCACTACTCCCCATCGATCGGCTCCCTACCGTAGATACCCGTGCTGGTCCCACGATTGGGGTGTATCATTCCCCTAAAGTGGCTACCAGATAATATCAACAGTGCACGGCTTTATATCTACACGATGCAACAACGACTTACCAACCAGCCCGGGTCCACACACGCATATGAAACCCGTTGGTCCCGCGTTGCCACCGCTAACCCGGTTTGGCCTCTTACAGTCAAGCCCAATATGCGTGTCCCGTCACCCAACTAGAGTCGAGCCCACAAAGATACGTTTGGGATATTGGTTGAAATGGGCCCCCACAAGCTACTACTTAAGCTTGCTACTTTTATCTAGTGCATCCCACTTAACCCCTGATATAGTCATGCCCACTTACATGTTAAGATTTGGTTAAGTCATCCATCATATTTCAATTGCCACTTAGGGCACCCACTAGATTTCCACATGCCACCCAAAGCACTTACTTAACCCTTCACCCATGTTTTAATTACATGTCCACTTTGGTTAAATATTCTAATCGTATTTTGACATGCCACCCATGGCACTTACTTAACCCTTTAATCATGTTTTATTTACATGTTTCACTTTGGTTAAGTATTCTAATCGTATTTTTCTATTGCCACCCAAGGCAACCCACTAGCCTCATCATGTCACCCCAAGGCACCCACTTAACCCCTCATGTCCCACTACATGCTAATATGGTTAAGTGCATCTTAATTCATTAATTAAGATCATGACCTCATAAAGACCTCTCACATTAGACCGTCTTTTATGACTGCTGGATATGCCGGTTGGTTCCGGGCAGACTTCTGTCATCAAAAGGGTCTAACCTCGTGTCTTTACTTTAATCATGTATTTAATTTATGACTAAGACCTCTCACATTGGGCCAATCATTTGTAGCCGCTGGATGGCCGGTTGGTTCCGGGCAGACTTCCGCTACAAAAGGGTCCAACCTCGTGTCTTAGTTGATTAATTAAACCTAATTAATCACCCCCATATTAATTATCCCTAATTAATATCAAATTTTCCATAACATGGGTAGACCTAACTCAATAGGTAAATTCCCATGGGGTAGACCTAACTCAATAGGTAAATTCCCACTTATGGTAATTTATTTTTATGGTATGCTTAATCATACCCAATCATATTTTTATTAACATATTTACCAACCCCATCGTTCCCCACGTAAATCGTTCTCTTTTCATAACATAAATAAGGGGAAGATCATCGCAAATATCATGGGTTTAGCATACAACTTTGTCATGGGTTAAGAGGATGTCAACTTGCATATATGAGCATATATTAACCCAACTACATTTAACCCAAACTTGCATATTATCATACACATGATTTGCATAACATGTTGCATATGAGCTTGCATATTATCATAACTTGCATAACATGTTAAACATGCATTTTAAGCATACACATAACTTGCATAAGCATTCACATACTTGCATAAGCATTCACATACTTGCATAAGCATCCACATACTTGCATAATCATTCACATACTTGCATAAGCATTCACATACTTGCATAAACATGCATAACTTGCATATCATGTCATTTAAGCATATACATATCTTGCATAAGCATTCATATTCTCGCATAAGCATGCATAACTTGCATATTAACAAACATGTAACTTGCATAGCATATCTTGCATATCAACATACATGTAACTTTCATAGCATATCTTGCATATTAACATACATGTAACTTGCATAGCATATCTTGCATATTAACATACATGTAACTTGCATAGCATATCTTCATGAACTTGCATAACATGTATATGATCACATAGTCCACAACTTGCATATTTAGCATCATGTAAACATAACATATATCATACTAAACTTGCATAAACTTACATACTCAACATGCATAAACCCACTTGTTAAACATGCATAAACCAACTTATTAATCATGCATAAATCCACTTATCAAGTATGCATAAACCAACTTATTAAATATGCATAAACCAACTTATTCAATATGCATAAACATAGAAAAACATAGAGTAACATATCATTACAAATGATTCAAACTCCCTAATCCGCATTCAAGACCATAAGTCTCATTACACCTAATCTACTTACTTTAACAATTGATGTTAAAGTGATAGAAACTCACCAAACTCAAGATTAGCAACCTTACGAAGTAGAATTAGTTGCTAACTATGAAGATAATGATGATTAGAGAATGATTTGAGAGGGATTAGCTTGAAACTTCCTTCTTAGATTAGTGGAGGCTCCTCTTAGGATTTAATTTGGCGGCATGAGGCCATCATTTCTATTTTTGGTAAGGATTAAGGGGGGGTTTAGGGTGTATTTATAGATTAGGTGTGTGTTTTAGGCCCTTAGATTAACCCTAGATTAGATTAGGACCCTTAGATTTAGGAAATCTCTAGAACCAGCCCTCCTAGCCAGCCTAGAACCCAACCTGGTGCACCCAGGTTCACTGGACGGCTCGACCCTGTCGACAGGCCAGTCGACAGGCAAGTCGACACCCCTGTCGACAGGCCTGTCGACAGCCCTGTCGACATGGGTAGGCGGGAATTTCCCCGCCTGACCCCGCCTGTTTCATTTTAAAATCTGAATTTAAAATTTTTAAATCCGTTTTTAGTTTTGAATTTTCTGCAACCTTCATCGGGCCATAACTGGGCCATACGGACTCCGATTTTCGAAAACTCGGACTCTATTTCGCGTATTTTTCCGAGACGAACGCAATAACGCAGCCCGTTACCCCCAATTCCCACATCTGAGATTATTTATCCTGTAATTAGTGAATTTTAGTATTAACTAAAATTCGGGGTGTTACAAACTCTTAATGAGATCTATACTCTATTTGGAGTGGAGTACATACCTTCGGGAGTACTCTTGATAGACTCACCTGTGTGAATGTGGAAATGTGGCCGTTTCCTATGGAGTTTTGGGCAGAACTTCTAGAGCATTCACTAAACTGGGATAGATGTGCATGGCCATAAAAGCACGGGTTTATTTGATTGCACTATAGAAAAGGTTGTGTGTGGTTTGATGTCAGGAATAGAGTTCAAGACTATTTGTCACTCTAGTAAAAACTGAATCTTACTCACTATGCAAAGGTTCAAGTCGGATGACACCTTTGTTTATGCACAGTCTTTTGTTTTTAGAAACTTCTCGATAATATTTTAAAAATTCAAGTGAGGGATTGTTGGAAATTTATGTGAATTATTTAAAATATAGAAATAAGTGTATGATGGCTCCTATATGTGAATAGTCTCACATCATGGGATTATAAGAAAGATGCAAGTATTTATACTTGTTTCTAAGATGTCATGTTGGGGCCTTGGGCTCCCAATGCATGCTTTGTTGTGAGGAGGGAGACCATGCATCTTGAACACCACACACGTGCGCGCGACTGACCGACTCGACCCGACCCGGCCCGGCCCGGCTTGGTGCGGGCTTGGGCTTGGGCCTTGGCTATGTGGTGTAGTCACTTATATTTTTGGACCAGAAAACTTTGACTTTTTCAAGCCGTTTTTATGAAAAATATTTCTGAGCCGACTTTATCATGAAGCGGTAAACTTTTGACCCGGTATTTCAGCAGATCCTATTTTCTCCTACTGCCCAGTTTTTTCGATTAACCCTAATCCCCATCTATATATTATCTTCAGTTGTAGACGAGATTAGTACAGAAAAAAATATTTTTTCTCCTCTGCCATTAAACTATTCTTACAGAAATTTTCGAGCAGTTATTTATTTCGAAAGTGTAAATCAGCACTGATTTGTTGTGCAAGCAAATCAGTTACTGTTCTACGAGCCTGTTTTATCCTAGAGGCGGCAATGAGAGTACGAACTGGTTTTGTACCACCGACCAGATCGCTGAATCGTCTTCAAGAGAGCGACCTGGTCCGCGACTCAGCCATTGTTTCCCAACAGGTAGCTATGGCAATAAGTTTTGTATGTTGGGTAGTTACTGATTGTCTTAGTGTTTGGCAAATTTCTTAGGATTCTAGTGTTCGACACCTATTATTGCATGTTGTGAGCTGTTTGAACTTAGATGTGTCCCTAATTTGTTTATGGGTTACGTTGTCTGGATATTGAATGGCTGGGTATAATATACAAGATGACCAGCACTGATCTTTGTCGTTGTTTCTGTTTGGTGTTGTTTCTGCCTAATGTTCAGTCTCTGGATAATGTTTAGCTCGTTTTTCAGCTATTTGTTGTCGACCAGTTTGATTTCCGGTGACTGCCTAGTGTTCAAGTGTTTGTTGATCTAGAATATCTTCTAGCCACTGGTGCAATGGTGATCTTTTTTATGTTTCTCTGGTGTGCAGCATTGTTGCCTTCCACTCTCTTGGACCGAGGCAGTCTTGGCGTATTTTAGAATACTTTGAAAATTGTGCATGACAATGCTTCTCATCTAGGTGTGGAGCTCAAGGAAAACAGGCTGGCCTTTGTATGCTACAGTTGAATCAACAACACTTTATGTACTGTGTATATTTCGGTTTTGTCGAGATATTTTGATGGATACTTTAGCTTAACTACTAACAGGCTTGTACGGTTACATCTGTATTCATATGTAATCCACTACATTTTGTAGTATGTATTTTGTTACTATCCTTGCGTGGAGAGTCAGGTCATAAGTTAATGTAAAAATAGTAGTCTAGAGTTTTTACTAACTCCTAAGCTGTAATCTAGTTTAGATTGTGTGGACGACCCACAATAAATGCCGTAGGCAGTGGATGACCCACCTTAAAAACCGATTAGATGACTATCAACCATAGTCACCTGTACTTTTTGTCTATTTTATTATTGGTGATAATAAAAGGTGTTTGCAGTCACCTAAAAAACCGGTCGGTTATGCCAAAAAATAGACCTGCATTAACAACCATTTAATTCTTATTATTAAATTTGTCCATATCGTGTTTGTATAAGGGAATCAGACTCATTTGTTTCATTATATATCATTGTATTAATTGTGTATCTTGTTCTTCAATTCCATTATTAACGATTTCAAACTAAATTATCTTTCCAATTACAAATCAACAACAAGTTATTTGTCTTTATGAATATAATAAACATTAGCTACAACTCTTTATACTAAGATTCTATAGTTATCATCTTAAATAATATCATATAACATTTTTAATCATATAAATTTCACATTGATTTAAATAAATCTCAACATACTAAACAAAGAAACAAAACATAACAGTTACTACATTGGAAGTAATTTAATCATATTTATAAATATATAGTTTACAAGGAAATGTTATAATTACTTCCCAACCACTGATTTGATATCATATCATACATTAACAAATTCAATTTATAACATATAATATCCCAATTTACACAATAGTGAATTTTTTTTCCTATTTACAACTTAATAAAATTAACTTTACAGTTATATTCAATTGATTGAGATTACATTACTATAGAATTATAACATTCCTAACAACATTATTAGATCAAATTACTATTATTATCTTCATTTGGTTCATAAATTTCAGTCTTATGCAATATGTAAACGGTCAAAATTTACGAGAAGTTACAATCTCCCTCACTAAAAAAATTTCGTCCTCGAAAAAGAACTTGGAAGAGAAATACTAATTAAAAAAATTATTATATTTAAATCAAATGGTTCACATCAATCATCTTACTTATATACATATATATTTTGAAATAGATATTTAAATATGAATTTAAGACATTTTCAAACATTTCATAATAGTTTTAAGTATTCACTCGACATCTTAATCAGTAATATATATATATATATATATATATATTATAATGACCCAAACTTCCCCGTAAAGGAAAGCCCGGATTGAATTGAGAACACGACAAATCAGAATATAAACATAAGAACATTTCATTGCTTATTAAAACAATTTACATCAGAGTACAAGAATATAACAGAGTATGAATAAATATTGTACATTTGATAAATAACAGAGATTTAAATTACAAAGGAGCTAAAAATAATATATAACATAACTGAAAGAAATACACAGATACAGAGCTTTCTGAGTATAGTTCCAGCCATAAACCAGGATCCTGTGAATATAATATCTACAAAACCAAAACTACTAGTTGCCCGTGTGGAAAATAAGGGCACCCAGAATTTAGGTTAAAACAATAAACTCCAGGTCAGTCATGTGACTGGTGTGAGAACTAAAACAGTTATTTAATCTTTACTTTTTAATGTTAAGTAAATCAAGGGACCACGCCGTATAACACGGAACGGGTTTATCCCCAAGAATACCAGTGCATAAAATAAACAACGCAATGCTAAATAAATAACAATGAAGCTATTATAAGACTCGGGTCCCATCACACAATGCAACGCAAGCCGGAGGATAGAGTTTTACCTTATAATAGGCAAATGTAATTACCCGGAAATTCTGAGTCAGTTTAAAAATTTTATTTTGGCAATTTTAGCGAATTTTGAACATTTAAAATAGATTATTTTAAATAAAATCGACGTGAAATTTATTTTGAATAGAATTCGACGTATATATTATACACGTCGTCGTTAGAATATAAATAATTATATATAATTATAAATAGAATTGAAAATGGCGCGGTAGTTCGATAATTCGATTTCAAACTTCAATTGAATGTACCGGGTGCAAAACAATCCGGATTTTAGTGAAACCAAAAACATTAGGATCTAATTGATGATATCTTTCCAACGAATCCGACAAATTGAAATTTCATAGCGGGAATCAAAAGATATGTCCAGTTGAAAATTCTGAATAGTCGCTATGGAATTCAGGCCCTTAAAAATGGGAATTTTGCAAACGACCTCGGATTTCGACGAAACCACTTTTGTTGGGTCCGTGATGTCGAATTATTGCTAGGTTTCAAATTTCATAATTTTTCGAATCAATATGTGAGCGTGGCAAAGGAAAACGCGTTTGACCAGTTTCAGTTGATTTTAATCGACTGGAAATTGGCCATTTTTCCAACGGTCTCAGAATTCGACGAAACTAGTTTTGTTAGGACCGTTTCGTCAATACGAAGCTAGAAAATATTTTTATGGAATTTATAGAGTTAGTATGCGACCCCAGTAATTTGAAATGTACGTTAAAAATTCAATATAGTGATTTAAATGTAAATTCAACGGAAACTGATCGAAACGGTCGATTCAGCTTGCGGTACATGTCCCATTGTGTTTGGAATGGGGGTGAAACGCTATGGGCGACAGGCGGTGGACCTCGTTTAGAGGTCGTATGTAAAAGTCAACCTTTTGCAATTAAAAAATTAAAATAAATTAAAAAATTACATTATCTCTCTTCTCCCCCTTTATTTCGTTCTGCCCCCCCCCCCCCTCTTTTTTATTTCCAAATCGAGTTTTATCAAAAAAAAAAAAAGACGAAGGAGTCGAAGCGGGGAGGAGCCGCCGCCCTCCTCGATGACCTCGCCGCAGTCGCGGTGGCGCGACAGACCACCCCCCCAACGGTGCGACAACCGCCTCCACCTCGAAGCCAGCGCGAAACCCCCCAAACCCGCACGCGTTTCCCCTCCTCCGACCTCGCCCTCCGCCTGCGCCACCTCAGCGCGCCACCCCGACTGTGACGGCCGGGAATTTCGCTCGATCTGAATCAGTCGTTAAACCGATCTAGATCGTTCGAAACCCCTGATCGTTTGAGAACAGGACAAATCAGAACCCAAACAGAAGAACATTTCATTGTATATTACAACAATGCATCAGATTACAAGAATATACAAAGTATAAATGAATAAATATTACACAGAAATATCAGAGATTTAAATTACATTTAAATACACAGCAGCGGAAAAATAATATAAAGCACAACTGAAGGTGATATACGGATACAGAGCTTTCCGGATATCATTCCAGCTGTAAACCAGGATCCTGTGAATATAAATTTGCAAAACAAAAACTACTAGCTGCTCGTGCGGAAAATAGGGGCACCCAGAGTTTAGGTTAAAACAATAAACTCCAGGTTAGTCATGTGACTGGTGTGAGAACTAAAATAGTTATTTAAAACTTTACTTTAAAAGAGAGTAATTCAAGGGACCACGCCGTATAACACGGAACGGGTTTCCTCCCAAGAATACCAGTGCATAAAATAAACAACGCAATGCTTTTTCAAAAAATGAAGCTATTATAAGACCCAGGTCCCATCACACAATGCAACGCAAGCCTGAGGATAGGGTTTTACCTTATAACAGCCAAACATGCTTGATACGTTTAAAACAAATCATTTGATACTATAATAAGTGTATAGTGTCAAAACATTTCAATCATAACTATAAATCATAGACGGCATGAGTGCCCCATCCCACTATGTCGCCATGCTAGGGTCTACAAATAAAGCCGAAATACACGTATTGGAAATTGGATTCCGTCATGAGTCGAGGCAAGGGGCAAGCTCCTCTCCGCGTTCGAGACACTCTAGCAAATGCCTCAGGATTACGCACACTGGGTAACCCCTGGATGCTTCAGGGCCGGTCCTCACTTACGTTAGAGGATTGGCAATTCCTGAACACACGTTTCCCGGTCCTTACAGACCTATAATCGAGGCACCTCATCCAACAACCACAAAGGTGAAAAATATATATATGTCAGGGCTGGTAAGTCACTGACACCACCAAAGCTAGAAAGAAACGTGTGCTCTCCCTGCAGTCTGTATCCCGTTTTTAACTCATACCGAGGTGTGAGGCTCGCGAATACACGTTATACACAAAGCTGCCACGTAGGCGTGCTTTGATCATCAACCACAAGACTTTGCTTTTCAACAGAAGCCTCGATCATTGCATCTTAGCGTGCCACACAGGCAATTCATGCCATGCGACTGATGTCCATCGATATACAACCTCTGAGCTCGTACGTCTCAGAGAAGGGCGTTAAGCAAAAGAATAAATTCTCCGCCGCCAAACAGATGTATATTTAATAGAAATCAATCAATACAGAATAAAATCCAATGTCAGACACACAATCCATTTACAAGTCCGTTCTGGGTCTGAACGAAACCGAAGGCACTTTCCTCGCATATCCATCCATCTCCAGGTACATCTGGACGACCACCAACTATTTCCATCCTCTTGGGTGTACAGCCCAATCAGGATCATCAGTAATAATCCAAACGATGTGAAGACTTCCGGTCTTCGACCACCGTCTTCATCTTCGACGTAATCGGTTATTCAGAATGGGTATAAACCCAGACTTTCCGAACAACCTGCGTATTAAAAACAAATGTTACGCAAACACAACATACGCCTCATTCCAATTCATTAGTCACTAACCGCAAATTAGCAAGAGAACAATTTCCCAAACATTAACCCCGAAGGCCGAAACCAACATCAGATCAATACCCAGGAAACCATTCTTCTTAGCCAACCTACAGCTAGTTTCTAAATTCCACATTCTTAGGGAAAGGTTCCCATTAATTTTATCCAAGATAAATTCTTTAAAATTTATCCTGTAATCTTCCTTTGGATGTCATTTAAAACCAAATTATGGTTTTCCAACCAGTCGAGATTAGCGAACCACAACGAAGTAATTATTTATTTTATTTCCCAATCCCAACCTATTCATCCCATGAAGCAAAACTGGTAATACTCCATATCTGACACCACGGTGTTATCGGTAAAATTAATTACCATTTCACGTTCAAATCTAATTAAAGATTTAACTATCGCTTTGGAGAAAAACTGGTAATACTCCATTCTCGCTCATTTTCTAAATTTGATAATTTAGATTACCAATTCATACTTCAATCTAATTGCAGATTCGTTAGAACTCCTTTTACTGGGTTAAAGAACTAGGTGTTATTTAAAACACAGTTCACGACAAACCCAAATCACATTCTATTTATTATCGGGTTAAAGAACTAGTGTTATTTAAAACACAGTTCACGATAAACCCATTTCAAATCCAATCAAATATATTAGAAATCTCGATTATTTAAAACCCCTTTTAAATCCAATTTATTTATTTAGAAATAATTAGGTTTTAAATTTAGTTCAAAACTAGTTCATTTCGATAAAAATCTATTTTTATCTTTTCAAATATTGAGTTTTTCATCCCAATTTTTCCCAAATCATTTCTTATGATTTTACACAAATTATTAATATTTTTAATAATTTTATCAAGGCCCGTACAGTCGATTTCCAACAATGGCCATCGAACTGCACTTACAGCGACCTTTTTCGAATTTGATTTGGACGTAACTCCAAATCCAACCGTTAGATTTTGAATTTCTAATATTCTTTAGAAAGCTGTTTTCGATACGAACCCAACGGTTCCGGTTTTAGGAGAATCCGACGGTCGGATCTCCCGTAATGTCCGTTTGAAGTTAATGGTCGAAATTCACGAACTGCCGCGGCGCGGCGCGTTCTATTCAGGCCATTATATTATATATATAATATATATATAATATATATTTCGTCGATTCCTATTTAAAACGAATTATATAAATAGTTTTAAATTCGTTTCAAGAACAATTTCAACTCCTATTTCAATCCAAAGCAAAATTGAATTCTTCTTTAAAAATTCGTTTTAAAATTCATTTCTATTTAATTCAAATTTCAATTCAATTTGAATTCATTTCAATTCGCTTTCAATTCAATTTGAATTCGTTTTCAATTCAATTCAATTCAAATTGGTTTTCTATTCGATTCAAATCAAATTCGTTTCGTTTTCTATTTGAATCAAATTTATTATATATTCAATTGAAATCAAATTGGTTTTCTATTCCATTCAAATCGAAATCGTTTTATATTCAATTCATTTCGAAATCGTTATATATTCAATTCATTTTGAAATCGTTATATATTCAATTCATTTTGAAATCGTTATATATTCAATTCATTTTGAAATCGTTATATATTCAATTCATTTCGAAATCGTTATATATTCAATTCATTTCGAAATCGTTTTATATTCAATTCATTTCGAAATCGTTTTTCAACATCATTTTAAAATGATTAAAATCGATATAAATATCGTTCACGTCAAAATGGCGTCAATCTAATCAACACGGCTTCATATATTTTTATTTTCAAATATTCTATTTCAGATATTTCTATTTGTCAACACACGACTAATCTCAATGAATGAGTACCGTCCACGTGTGACTATTTTTGTTAAATTATTTCGTTCAACACATGACTAATCTCAACGGATGAGTACAGTCAACACATGAACCTTTATTTTAGATTGATAAAGATGTAATTTTTATTATAAAAATAATTCGTTCAACCTATGACCAATCTCAATGGATGAGTACTGTCAACACATGAACCTTTATTTTATATTGATAAAGATGTAAATTTTATTATAAAGATAATTCGTTCAACACATGACTGATCTCAACGGATGAGTACAGTCAACACATGAACCTTTATTTTAGATTGATAAAGATGTAATTTTTATTATAAAGATAATTCGTTCAACACATGACTGATCTCAACGGATGAGTATAGTCAACACATGAACCTTTATTTTAGATTGATAAAGATGTAATTTTTATTATAAAAATAATTCGTTCAACCCATGACCAATCTCAATGGATGAGTACTGCCAACACATGAACCTTTATTTTATATTATTCTTTATCTTCTAAATTGGAATGAGGCCCAATCAATCACCATATAAAATTAATTATATGGATTTTCATACAACACGTGTATATAATAACATTGAAAAATAATCAACCATCAACCAAAGTGCACTACACTGTATAAGCATCAAATATAGATATATAACGCTTATAACAGCCTGTCAATCTATCGATCGACATATTTAATAAATCAGGATGAGTGAACTTCATATTTCATCCCAACACCCGTGTGGGGTTTCAAACAATCAAACACAGATTTTATTCGTGCAGTTGGGCGATGTGTGAAATTTATCGTCCCAATCAATGTCAGTCAAATCAGTGTACATAAACAAACCGTCCGGTTTGTAAATGAATATTTTATTTTATTCACTTCACGTTAAAAATTATATTTTTAACGATAAAACATTTTATTTCAACATATGAATTTCTATTCAGTTCATTTATTCAATAAAAATGATATTTTTATTTTTCTAACATATTTTAGAAAATTTCGGCGGCATAACGGCACGATACTAGAAACGGGACGAGGCCTAGCCTTATCCCCGGTCTAGTGAAGGACCACGCCATTCACAAATCAATCAAAATCAATCCATTTCACCAAACAACTCTAATTTCAATCCAATAATTTAACCAACTACTCAACCAAACAATTTAACAAACAAGCCATCCATGGTCTGTGGATGACGGGTGCTACTAAGCACCGTCTGCATCCTAGCATATATATATATATAACTAGAAAAATAGAATTTGAGTGAGAAGTTCTCACATATAGCTATCCTAGCTCCACGGCCCTTCACTGATAGAAATCTTCATTGCTATCGCATCTTCGTCATCTTCGTTGTCCGTAGCCACTACATATATAAAAATCACACATTTTTATCTTGCTACTTGAATAAAAATTGTATTTTTATCCTTTGTTTTCCTATATTAAAATCCGTTCTTTCTATATTTAAAAGTCCAATCTTTATATATGATAAAAATCACATTCCATTAATTGTCAAAACTATAATCTTTTACATCAAAGTTTTAATCTTTTCATCGTCAAAGTTATAATCCGACATATAAATCAAAATCACAATTTATTAACACCTTTATTTCTATTTAAAATATGAGTTTTTGAAATAATTTTCTTCCATATATAAAAAGCCGGTTTTTAAAACTAATTATTTTAAGTTAAAAATGGATAAAACTGAAAGCTTTAAATAAAACAAAATAAAATATAGTTAAAAACTTACAGGGTTTTTCTTCTAGAGGTAGGGGTTGTTCATTCGTGATTGGAGGGTCGGGACATGGTGGTTTGGCGGTGAAACAGGGTGGCGGTGGACGAGCAGGCGGATGCGGTGGTCGGAGGTTCGCCTGAGGGTTGATGTGGGTGCGGCGGCGGCTTAATTGGAAGAGGAGGGAGAATCGCGATGGGGGGGGGGGGTTCGGGTCTCAACAGAAGAGGAGCGAGAAGGGAGCAAGAGGGGTGGAGGTGGCGGGCGACGTGAGGTGGGGCCCTCCGGCGGAGGCGCGGTGGAGAAAGGGGGAGCGACGGGGTCAACGGTGAAAAGGAGGATCGGTTTTTAATTTTCAATATCTTTTTCTGATTGGAGAATAAAAAAAGGGGGGGTACGGGGTTTTATAATATATATATTTATTTAATTAAATTATTTTATTTTATTCTCCAAAAAGGCAACTTAAAATTTCGGACTCGAAACGGGACCCACCGCCTGTCGTCCATAGCGTTTCACCCCCATTCCGAACACAATGGGATATGTACTGCAAGCTGATTCGACTGTTTGAATCAGTTTCCATTTAATTTGCATTTAAATCACTATATTGAATTTTAAACGTACATTTCAAATTACCGGGGTCACATACTAACTCTAACAATTCTCGAAAAATATTTTCTAGCTTCGTATTGACGATACGGTCCTAACAAAACTAGTTTCGTCGAATTCTGAGACCGTTGGAAAAATGGCCAATTTCCAGTCGATTGAAATCAACTGAAACTGGTCAAACGCGTTTTCCTTTGCCACGCTCACATATTGATTCGAAAAATTATGAAATTTGAAACCTAGCAACAACTTAACATCACGGACCCAACAAAAGTGGTTTCGTCGAAATCCGAGGTCATTTGCAAAATGTCCATTTTTAAGGGCCTGAATTCCATAGCGACTATTCAGAATTTTCAACTGGACATATCTTTTGATTCCCGCTATGAAATCTCAATTATTTGGATTCGTTGGAAAGATATCATCAATTAGATCCTATTATTTTTGGTTTCACTAAAATCCGGATTGTTTTGCACCCGGTACATTCAATTGAAGTTTGAAATCGAATTATCGAACTACCGCGCCATTTTCAATTCTATTTATAATTATATATAAATATTTATATTCTAACGACGACGCGTATAATATATACGTTCGAATTATATTCAAAATAAATTTCTCGTCGATATTATTTAAAATAATTCATTTTAAATAATCAAAATTCGATAAAATCGCCAAAATAAAATTTTTTAAACTGGCCCAGATTTTCCGGGTTATTACAATCTCCCCCACTTAAAACTTTTCGTCCCCGAAAAGGAACAAAGTCGAAAGTGGTTTGATTATTCAGCTCTACATTCGATCTGGCTTCCATTCTCCAACTTTTCAGTTTCTAAGAATTTTCAAAATTTCAAAAATTTGGCTAACACCCTAAATTTTCGAAAAATTTCGCCATAACCTCCCCTGCAATGAGAGCATCGGGGAATTTCAAATAGCTTCGCCGGTCCTTCAGATCTCAAAAAGAAAAAGAAAAAGCCAAGCGGCTAGCCAATAGGCTCATAAAATCATCATCACCCAAACAAAACAGTAAATTATGTAGCAAACATGTACCTATTTGTCGGGCAAACAAATTTTATTCTTCGGCTCTAGCCTCCTTGCTATGACCTGTTCAATGTAAGTATATGTATATGCAAGCAAATGCGACCAATTTTCAATACAATCAATGTGTGATCCAATTAGGCTTAATGGTTAAAAATTAGCAAACAACTAAACAAACAATACAAACATCAATCAATTAGTGAATTAGAGTTTCAAATTCATAATTCGATACATATACAAAAAATCATGTTTTTGATGCCAATTCACAACAATGTGTTCTAACTATATAAGTTTTGGTTCTCACACCAGTCTAATGGAAATATACAGGTATCACACCTTCGAAACACGAAACTAATTACTAATGATGATGCGTCAATCATCAGAATCAGGTCCGGGCGACTAGAGTGTGATTCTATATCTATCCAGTATATTAAAACTTCGAATATACGTTCATGACGCGTATATGAAAAATCTTTATATACTCGATTGTCCATATTCAAAATAAATATTCAAATACGTATAAAATGGTTTAAATTTCAAAACAAAATGGTTTTCATTTGAAAAATATACTCTTCACACTCGTTCTAGGATACTACTGATCCTATCTCTAACGAGTCATTCTAATTGGATATTACTAATCCAATATCTGATGAATTCTTTCGTATGGTTCTAATGTGTCTTGTTCTCGAGCTCTGTAAACCAAAGCTCTGATACCAAATGTGACGGCCGGGAATTTCGCTCGATCTGAATCAGTCGTTAAACCGATCTAGATCGTTCGAAACCCCTGATCGTTTGAGAACAGGACAAATCAGAACACAAACAGAAGAACATTTCATTGTATATTACAACAATGCATCAGATTACAAGAATATACAGAGTATAAATGAATAAATATTACACAGAAATATCAGAAATTTAAATTACATTTAAATACACAGCAGCGGAAAAACAATATAAAGCACAACTGAAGGTGATATACGGATACAGAGCTTTCCGGATATCATTCCAGCTGTAAACCAGGATCCTGTGAATATAAATCTGCAAAACCAAAACTACTAGCTGCCCGTGCGGAAAATAGGGGCACCCAGAGTTTAGGTTAAAACAATAAACTCCAGGTCAGTCATGTGACTGGTGTGAGAACTAAAATAGTTATTTAAAACTTTACTTTAAAAGAGAGTAATTCAAGGGACCACGCCGTATAACACGGAACGGGTTTCCTCCCAAGAATACCAGTGCATAAAATAAACAACGCAATGCTTTTTCGAAAAATGAAGCTATTATAAGACCCAGGTCCCATCACACAATGCAACGCAAGCCGGAGGATAGGGTTTTACCTTATAACAGCCAAACATGCTTGATACGTTTAAAACAAATCATTTAATACTATAATAAGTGTATAGTGTCAAAACATTTCAATCATAACTATAAATCATAGACGGCATGAGTGCCCCATCCCACTATGTCGCCATACTAGGGTCTACAAATAAAGCCGAAATACACGTATTGGAAATTGGATTCCGTCATGAGTCGAGGCAAGGGGCAAGCTCCTCTCCGCGTTCGAGACACTCTAGCAAATGCCTCAGGATTACGCACACTGGGTAACCCCTGGATGCTTCAGTGCCGGTCCTCACTTACGTTAGAGGATTGGCAATTCCTGAACACACGTTTCCCGGTCCTTACAGACCTATAATCGAGGCGCCTCATCCAACAACCACAAAGGTGAAAAATATATATATGTCAGGGCTGGTAAGTCACTGACACCACCAAAGCTAGAAAGAAACGTGTGCTCTCCCTGCAGTCCGTATCCCGTTTTTAACTCATACCGAGGTGTGAGGCTCGCGAATACACGTTATACACAAAGCTGCCACGGAGGCGTGCTTTCATCATCAACCACAAGACTTTGCTTTTCAACAGAAGCCTCGATCATTGCATCTTAGCGTGCCACACAGGCAATTCATGCCATGCGACTGATGTCCATCGATATACAACCTCTGAGCTCATACGTCTCAGAGAAGGGCGTTAAGCAAAAGAATAAATTCTCCGCCGCCAAACAGATGTATATTTAATAGAAATCAATCAACACAGAATAAAATCCAATGTCAGACACACAATCCATTTACAAGTCCGTTCTGGGTCTGAACGAAACCGGAGGCACTTTCCTCGCATATCCATCCATCTCCAGGTACATCTGGACGACCACCAACTATTTCCATCCTCTTGGGTGTACAGCCCAATCAGGATCGTCAGTAATAATCCAAACGATGTGAAGACTTCCGGTCTTCGACCACCGTCTTCATCTTCGACTTATCGTCGAATCGGTTATTCAGAATGGGTATAAACCCGGACTTTCCGAACAACCCGCGTATTAAAAACAAATGTTACGCAAACACAACATACGCCTCATTCCAATTCATTAGTCACTAACCGCAAATTAGCAAGAGAACAATTTCCCAAACATTAACCCCGAAGGCCGAAACCAACATCAGATCAATACCGAGGAAACCATTCTTCTTAGCCAACCTACAACTTGTTTCTAAATTCCACATTCTTAGGGAAAGGTTCCCATTAATTTTATCCAAGATAAATTCTTTAAAATTTATCCTGTAATATTCCTTTGGATGTCATTTAAAACCAAATTATGGTTTTCCAACCAGTCGAGATTAGCGAACCACAACGAAGTAATTATTTATTTTATTTCCCAAACCCAACCTATTCATCCCATGAAGCAAAACTGGTAATACTCCATATCTAACACCACGGTGTTATCGGTAAAATTAATTACCATTTCACGTTCAAATCTAATTAAAGATTTAACTATCGCTTTGGAGCAAAACTGGTAATACTCCATTCTCGCTCATTTTCTAAATTTGATAATTTAGATTACCAATTCATACTTCAATCTAATTGCAGATTCGTTAGAACTCCTTTTACTGGGTTAAAGAACTAGGTGTTATTTAAAACACAGTTCACGACAAACCCAAATCACATTCTATTTATTATCGGGTTAAGGAACTAGTGTTATTTAAAACACAGTTCACGATAAACCCATTTCAAATCCAATCAAATATATTAGAAATCTCGATTATTTAAAACCCCTTTTAAATCCAATTTATTTATTTAGAAATAATTAGGTTTTAAATTTAGTTCAAAACTAGTTCATTTCGATAAAAATCTATTTTTATCTTTTCAAATATGGAGTTTTTCATCCCAATTTTTCCCAAATCATTTCTTATGATTTTATACAAATTATTAATATTTTTAATAATTTTATCAAGGCCCGTACAGTCGATTTCCAACAATGGCCATCGAACTGCACTTACAGCGACCTTTTTCGAATTTGATTTGGACATAACTCCAAATCCAACCGTTAGATTTTGAATTTCTAATATTCTTTAGAAAGCTCTTTTCGATACGAACCCAACGGTTCCGGTTTTAGGAGAATCCGACGGTCGGATCTCCCGTAATGTCCGTTTGAAGTTAATGGTCGAAATTCACGAACTGTCGCGGCGCGGCGCGTTCTATTCAGGCCATTATATTATATATATAATATATATATAATATATATTTCGTCGATTCCTATTTAAAACGAATTATATAAATAGTTTTAAATTTGTTTCAAGAACCATTTCAACTCCTATTTCAATCCAAAGCAAAATTGAATTCTTCTTTAAAAATTCGTTTTAAAATTCATTTCTATTTAATTCAAATTTCAATTCAATTTGAATTCATTTCAATTCGCTTTCAATTCAATTTGAATTCGTTTTCAATTCAATTCAATTCAAATTGGTTTTCTATTCGATTCAAATCAAATTCGTTTCGTTTTCTATTTGAATCAAATTTATTATATATTCAATTGAAATCAAATTGGTTTTCTATTCCATTCAAATCGAAATCGTTTTATATTCAATTCATTTCGAAATTGTTATATATTCAATTCATTTCGAAATCGTTATATATTCAATTCATTTCGAAATCGTTATATATTCAATTCATTTCGAAATCGTTATATATTCAATTCATTTCGAAATCGTTATATATTCAATTCATTTCGAAATCGTTATATATTCAATTCATTTCGAAATCGTTATATATTCAATTCATTTCGAAATCGTTTTATATTCAATTCATTTCGAAATCGTTTTTCAACATCATTTTAAAATGATTAAAATCGATATAAATATCGTTCACGTCAAAATGGCGTCAATCTAATCAACACGGCTTCATATATTTTTATTTTCAAATATTCTATTTCAGATATTTCTATTTGTCAACACACGACTAATCTCAATGAATGAGTACCGTCCACGTGTGACTATTTTTGTTAAATTATTTCGTTCAACACATGACTAATCTCAACGGATGAGTACAGTCAACACATGAACCTTTATTTTAGATTGATAAAGATGTAATTTTTAATATAAAAATAATTCGTTCAACCCATGACCAATCTCAATGGATGAGTACTGTCAACACATGAACCTTTATTTTATATTGATAAAGATGTAAATTTTATTATAAAGATAATTCGTTCAACACATGACTGATCTCAACGGATGAGTACAGTCAACACATGAACCTTTATTTTAGATTGATAAAGATGTAATTTTTATTATAAAGATAATTCGTTCAACACATGACTGATCTCAACGGATGAGTACAGTCAACACATGAACCTTTATTTTAGATTGATAAAGATGTAATTTTTATTATAAAAATAATTCGTTCAACCCATGACCAATCTCAATGGATGAGTACTGCCAACACATGAACCTTTATTTTATATTATTCTTTATCTTCTAAATTGGAATGAGGCCCAATCAATCACCATATAAAATTAATTATATGGATTTTCATACAACACGTGTATATAATAACATTGAAAAATAATCAACCATCAACCAAAGTGCACTACACTGTATAAGCATCAAATATAGATATATAACGCTTATAACAGCCTGTCAATCTATCGATCGACATATTTAATAAATCAGGATGAGTGAACTTCATATTTCATCCCAACACCCGTGTGGGGTTTCAAACAATCAAGCACAGATTTTATTCGTGCAGTTGGGCGATGTGTGAAATTTATCGTCCCAATCAATGTCAGTCAAATCAGTGTACATAAACAAACCGTCTGGTTTGTAAATGAATATTTTATTTTATTCACTTCACGTTAAAAATTATATTTTTAACGATAAAACATTTTATTCCAACATATGAATTTCTATTCAGTTCATTTATTCAATAAAAATGATATTTTTATTTTTCTAACATATTTTAGAAAATTTCGGCGGCATAACGGCACGATACTAGAAACGGGACGAGGCCTAGCCTTATCCCCGGTCTAGTGAAGGCCCACGCCATTCACACATCAATCAAAATCAATCCATTTCACCAAACAACTCTAATTTCAATCCAATAATTTAACCAACTACTTAACCAAACAATTTAACAAACAAGCCATCCATGGTCTGTGGACGACGGGTGTCGGGTGCTACTAAGCACCGTCTGCATCCTAGCATATATATATATAACTAGAAAAATAGAATTTGAGTGAGAAGTTCTCACATATAGCTATCCTAGCTCCACGGCCCTTCACTGATAGAAATCTTCATTGCTATCGCATCTTCGTCATCTTCGTTGTCCGTAGCCACTACATATATAAAAATCACACATTTTTATCTTGCTACTTGAATAAAAATTGTATTTTTATCCTTTGTTTTCCTATATTAAAATCCGTTCTTTCTATATTTAAAAGTCCAATCTTTATATATGATAAAAATCACATTCCATTAATTGTCAAAACTATAATCTTTTGCATCAAAGTTTTAATCTTTTCATCGTCAAAGTTATAATCCGACATATAAATCAAAATCATAATTTATTAACACCTTTATTTTTATTTAAAATATGAGTTTTTGAAATAATTTTCTTCCATATATAAAAAGCCGGTTTTTAAAACTAATTATTTTAAGTTAAAAATGGATAAAACTGAAAGCTTTAAATAAAACAAAATAAAATATAGTTAAAAACTTACAGGGTTTTTCTACTAGAGGGAGGGGTTGTTCATTCGTGATTGGAGGGTCGGGACATGGTGGTTTGGCGGTGAAACAGGGTGGCGGTGGACGAGCAGGCGGATGCGGTGGTCGGAGGTTCGCCTGAGGGTGGATGTGGGTGCGGCGGCGGCTTAATTGGAAGAGGAGGGAGAATCGCGATGGGGGGGGTTCGGGTCTCAACAGAAGAGGAGCGAGAAGGGAGCGAGAGGGGTGGAGGTGGCGGGCGACGCGAGGTGGGGCCCTCCGGCGGAGGCGTGGTGGAGATAGGGGGAGCGACGGGGTCAACGGTGAAAAGGGGGATCGGTTTTTAATTTTCAATTTCTTTTTCTGATTGGAGAATAAAAAAGGAGGGGGGGGTACGGGGTTTTATAATATATATATTTATTTAATTAAATTATTTTATTTTATTCTCCAAAAAGGCAACTTAAAATTTCGGACTCGAAACGGGACCCACCGCCTGTCGTCCATAGCGTTTCACCCCCATTCCGAACACAATGGGATATGTACCGCAAGCTGATTCGACTGTTTGAATCAGTTTCCGTTTAGTTTGCATTTAAATCACTATATTGAATTTTAAACGTACATTTCAAATTACCGGGGTCACATACTAACTCTAAAAATTCTCGAAAAATATTTTCTAGCTTCGTATTGACGATACGGTCCTAACAAAACTAGTTTCGTCGAATTCTGAGACCGTTGGAAAAATGGCCAATTTCCAGTCGATTGAAATCAACTGAAACTGGTCAAACGCGTTTTCCTTTGCCACGCTCACATATTGATTCGAAAAATTATGAAATTTGAAACCTAGCAACAACTTAACATCACGGACCCAACAAAAGTGGTTTCGTCGAAATCCGAGGTCATTTGCAAAATGTCCATTTTTAAGGGCCTGAATTCCATAGCGACTATTCAGAATTTTCAACTGGACATATCTTTTGATTCCCGCTATGAAATCTCAATTATTCGGATTCGTTGGAAAGATATCATCAATTAGATCCTATTATTTTTGGTTTCACTAAAATCCGGATTGTTTTGCACCCGGTACATTCAATTGAAGTTTGAAATCGAATTATCGAACTACCGCGCCATTTTCAATTCTATTTATAATTATATATAAATATTTATATTCTAACGACGACGCGTATAATATATACGTTTGAATTATATTCAAAATAAATTTCTCGTCGATATTATTTAAAATAATTCATTTTAAATAATCAAATTTCGATAAAATCGCCAAAATAAAATTTTTTAAACTGGCCCAGATTTTCCGGGTTATTACACCGACCATCCCGCTCCTCTCCCTCTTCTTCTGAAGTCAACGGAGAGCCCCCCCCCCCTGCAAGAGAAAAACCGCACCACCTCTATTGTCAGTAAGTTTTCTTATTTAATTAAATAATTTATTTTCTAGACTGATTTTATTTTTATATAAGAAAAACTGATTTTTGTTTTGCATTAAAAACTGAATTTTTTTTAATATGGTAAAAACTGAATTTTTATGGTATTAAAAACTGAATTTATATAAGCGAAAGACGTGAATTTATATAGGTGAAAGATGTAATTTTTATGATGTGAAGATAATAAAAATATGATTTTTATATTTTTAAAGTATTAAAAATATGATTTTTATATTTTTTTTAAAGTAGTAAAAATATAATCTTTTATATTGAAGAAAGATAAAAATATGATCTTTGCATTGTAGGAATATTAGAAATAACATCTTTGTATAGGTAGCAAAAATAAAAACGATATTTTGATATGAGTAGTGAAGTAAAAATATGATTTTTACTTCGAGAAAAATATAAAATTTATTTTTGAAAAGGAGAAATCTTTATTTTTATATGAAGGCGAAATCTTTATTTTTATATGAAGGCGAAATCTATATTTTGAAATGGGATTTTTTTTACATATAGAATAGCAAAGCAAAAATTCGATTTTTATATATTGAATAGCGAAGTTAAAATTCGATTTTTACATATCTAGTGGCTACGGGCGACTAAGGTGAAAAGAGGCAGAACGACGAAGATTTCTATCAATGAAGTGCCGTGGAGCTGGATAGTTATCTGTGAGAATTTCTCACCTTTCAATTTCTTTTTCTAGTTATATATATATATATACTAGGATGCAGACGGTGCTTAGTAGCACCCGACACCCGTCATCCACAGACCATGGATGGCTTGCTTGTTAAATTGTTTGGTTGAGTAGTTGGTTAGTTTATTTGGTTGAAATTGAATTGTTTGGTGAAATGGAATGGATTTGATTGATGTGTGAATGGCGTGGGCCTTCACTAGACCGGGGATAAGGCTAGGCCTCGTCCCGTTTCTAGTATCGTGCCGTTATGCCGCCGAAATTTCCCAAAATATGTTAGAAAAATAAAAATATCAGTTTTATTGTGTAAATGAACTGAATAGAAATTCATGTGTTGAAATAGAATATTTTATCGTTAAAAATATAATTTTTAACGTGGAAGTGAATAAAATAAAATATTCATTTACAAACCGGACGGTTTGTTTATGTACACCTATTTGAAGGACATTGATTGGGACGATAAATTTTACACATCGCCCAACTGCACAAATAAAATCTGTGTTTGATTGTTTGAAACCCCACACGGGTGTTGGGATGAAATTTGGAAGTTCACTCATCCTGATTGATTAAATATGTCGATCGGTCGATTGACAGGCTGTTATAAGCGTCAGATATCTATATTTGATGTCTATACAGTGTAGTGCACTTTGGTTGATGGTTGATTATTTTTCAAA
This sequence comes from Allium sativum, assembly GCA_030737875.1. Classification (NCBI taxonomy): domain Eukaryota; kingdom Viridiplantae; phylum Streptophyta; class Magnoliopsida; order Asparagales; family Amaryllidaceae; genus Allium; species Allium sativum. Next base: position 12,282,456 of record CM060912.1, read on the forward strand.
GCTATTATATACATGTGTTGTATGGAATCCATATAATTAACATTATATGGTGATTGATTGGGCCTCATTCCAATCGGGGAAATAATGAATATTATAAAAGAAAATTCATGTGTTGAATATAAAAATAGTCATGTGTTGACGATGTTCATGTGTTGAGTGAAATATTTTATATAATAAAATTTACATCTTTATCATATTTAATATTAGAAGCTACTTTACGGTGGAGTCTAATTAAAATCAAACGATAGATACCATAGTTTTATAAAATATTCTACATAACAAAAATAGTGATGTGTTGACAGTACTCATGTGTTGAGATTAGTCGTGTGTTGAAAGAAATATAAATTCATGTGTTGAATGGGATAAATATTCATTTGTTGGATAGAATAAAGAAGTTTTGAAAATATAAAGCCGTGTTGATTAGAGATGCGTTATTTTGACGCAAACGATATTTATATCGATTTTATTCGTTGTATAATGAATATTGAAAAGTGATATCAAAATTAAATATTTTGAAATGAAATTCAAATTGAATTAGATTAAAATTCGAATTGAATAGGAAACGAATTTGAATTCGAATAGAATGGAAAGGAATTCAAATTGAATTAAATTGAAATTGAAATTGAATTAAAAACGAATTGAAATCGTTTTGAATGAAATTTAAGACAAACTGAAATTAAATTGAAATCAATTTGAATTGAAACGGATTTGAAATTGAATTGAATTTAAACGAATTTGAATTTGAATTGAATTAAAATGAAATTCAAATTGAATTAGATTAAAATTGAAATTTAAAACGAACTGAAATTGAATTGAAATCAATTTGAAACGAATTCGAATTGAATCAAATAGAAGGTAAATTCGAATTGAATTGAATTGAAACGAATTTGAATTTGAATTGAATTGAAATGAACTCGAATTGAATTGAAATCAAATCGATTTGAAATTGAAGATGAAGTTGAAATTGTTTTGAAACGAATGTAGAACTATTTATAAAATTCGTTTTAAAAGGAAATTGACGAAATATATATATATATATATATATATTATATATATAATGGCCTGAATAGAACGCGCTGCGCCGCGGCAGTTCGTGAATTTCGACCATTTATTTCAAACGGACATTGCGGGAGATCCGACCGTCGGATTCTCCTAAAACCGGAACCGTTGGGTTCGTATCGAAAAGAGCTTTCCAATGAATATTAGAAATTTGAAATCTAATGGTTGGATTTGGAATTATGTCCAAATCAATTTTAGAAAAGGTCGCTGTAAGTGCAGTTCGATGGCCGTTGATGGAAATCGACTGTACGGGCCTTGATAAAATTATTAAAAATATCTATAATTTGTGTAAAATCATAAGAAATGATTTGGGAAGAATTGGGTTGAAAAATTCCACATTTGAAAAGATAAAAATAGATTTTTATCGAAATGAACTAGTTTTGAACTAGAATTAAAATCAATTTATTTTTGAAATAAATAAATTGAATTTGAAAGTGATTTTCAAAATAATCAATATTCCCAATACGTGAATTGGACTGGAGTTGAATCGAAATTATCTTCGAAATATTTCGAAGTTGAATTTCGTGACTATACAAATATTGTTATGGGGATTTGAAAGATATATTTTATATCGTTATTTCCAATACGATATATGTTGGTTTCAGAATTTGATATTGAATATAAGCCGATATATTTTCTATTCAGAGCCTGGTATTTAATATCAAATGTGATTTGGGTTTATCGTGAATCGTGTTTTAGATGACGTTGGTTCTTTAACCCAGTTAAAGGCAAGATATCGATTTTTGAAAAGATTAAAACTAAGTGGAGTTTTAATGAATATTTAATTAGATTAAAATGTGAATTGATAATTTAAATTATCAAATCTGAAAGGTGATCGAGAATGGAGTACCACCAGTTTTACTCCAAAGCGATAGTTAAATCTTTAATTAGATTTGAACGTGAAATGGTAATTAATTTTACCGATAACACCGTGGTGTTAGATATGGAATATTACCAGTTTTGCTCCATGGGATATATAGGTTGGGATTGGGAAATAAAATAAATAATTACTTCGGTGTGGTTCGCTAATCCCGACTAGATTGGAAAACCGTAAAATGGTTTGATATGATATCCAAAGGAAAATTATAGAATAAATTTAGAAGAATTTATCTTAGATAAAATTAATGGGAACCTTTCCCTAAGAATGTGATTTTGTGAATAAAAGACTATTCTGAATTGGAATGAGGCGTTTGTTGTGTTTGTGTAACATTCGTTTATTATATACGTGGGTTATTCAGAAAGGCCGGGTTTATACCCATTCTGAATAACCGATTCGACGAGATGTGGAAGATGAAGACGGTGGTTGAAGACCGGAAGTCTTCACATCGTTTGGGTGATTACTGATGATCTTGATTGGGCTGTACACCTAGGATGAGGGAATCAGTTGGTGATCGTCCAGACGTACTTGGAGATCGATGGATATGCGAGGAAAGTGCCTCCGGTTTCGTTCAGACCCAGAACGGACTTGTAAATGGATTGTGTGTCTGACATCGGATTTTATTCTGTGTTGATTGATCTCTATTAAATATACATCTGTTTGGCGGCGGAGAATTTATTCTCTTGCTTAACGCCCTTCTCTGAGACGTACGAGCTTAGAGGTTGTATATCGATGGACACCAGTCGCATGGAGTGAATTGCCAATGTGGCATGCGTAAGTGGCAATTGATCAAGGCTTCTGTTGAAAAGCAAAGTCTTGTGGTTGATGATCAAAGCACGGCATGTGTGGCGTAGCTTTGTGTATAACGTGAATTCGCGAGAATCACACCTCGGTATGAGTGAAAAACGGGATACGGACCCAAGGAGTGCACGACGTTTCTTTCTATCTAGGGTGGTGTCAGTGACCTACCAGCCCTGACATTTATATACTTTTCACCTGTGTGGTTGTTGGATACGAGGCGCCTCGGATATAGGTCTGTAAGGACTGGGAAACGTGTGTTCAGGAATTGCCAATCCTCAAAAGTAAGAGAGGACCGGCCTTGGAGGTTCCAAAGGATCATAGTGGGGTCCTGAGGCATTTGCTAGAGTGTCTCGAACGCGGAGAGGAGCTTGCCCCTTGCATCGACTCATGATGGAATCCAATTTCCAATACGTGATATTGCGGTTTTAATTGTAGAACTAGTATGGCGACATGATAGATGGTACCCATGCCGCCTATGATTGATATTTATGATTGAAAATTGTTTTGACACTATACACTTATAATAGTATCAAATAATGTGATTTAAACGTATCAAGCATGCTTTGGCTGTTATAAGGGAAAACCCTATCCTCCGGCTTGCGTTGCATTGTGTGATGGGACCTGGGTCTTATAACAGCTTCATTTTTCTTTATTTAGCATTGCGCTGTTTGTTCTATGCACTGGTATTCTTGGAAGGAAACCCGTTCCGTGTTATATGGCGTGGTCCCTTGATTTACCTAACTCTAAAACCAATATTAATAACTGTTTTAGTTCTCACACCAGTCACATGACTGACTTGGAGTTTATTGTTTTAACCTAAACTCTGGGTGCCCCTATTTTCCGCACGGGCAGGTAGTAGTTCTGGTTTCGCAGATTTATATACACAAGAACCTGGTTTACAGCTGGAACGATGCTCGGAAAGCTCTGTATCCGTGTATCACTTTCAGTTGTATTTTGTATTATTTTCCGCTGCTATGTAATTTATTGTAACTCTGATATTTATCGAATGTAATTTATTCATTTATACTCTGTATATTCTTGTATCTGATGGAATTGTTGTAATAACAATTCCATCAGATTTCTGTTTGCGTTCTACTTTGTCTTGTCCTCAATTCTATCCGTGCTTTCCTTCACGGGGAAGTTCGGGTCGTCTCAGTTTGGTATCAGAGCTTTGGTTTACAGAGCTCGAGAACAAGACACATTAGAACCATATGAAAGAATTCATCAGATATTGGATTAGTAATATCCAATTAGAATTACTCGTTAGAGATAGGATCAGTAGTATCCTAGAACGAGTGTGAAGAGTATATTTTTCAAATGAAAACAATTTTGTTTTGAAAATTTAAATCGTCTTACACGTATTTGAATATTTATTTATTTTGAATATGGACAATCGAGTATATATAGATTTCGCGTACACGCGTCATGAACGTATATTCGAAGTTTTAATATACTGGGTAGATATAGAATCACATTCTAGACATCCGGGGATGATTCTGATGATGGTGCATCATCATCAGTATTCATATTCGAGTTTCGAAGGTGTGATTTTCTATATATTTCCATTAGACTGGTGTGAGAACCAAAACTAATATAGCTAGAACACATTGTTGTGAATTGGCATCAAAACATGATTTTCTGTAGATATATCAAAATTATGGATTTGAAACTCTAATTCACTAATTGATTGATGTTTGTGTTGTTTGTTTATTTGTTTGCTAATTTTGAACCATTATGCCTCATTGTATCAAATATTGAATTGTATTGAAAATTGGTCGTATTTGCTAGCATATACATATACTTACATTGAACAGGTCATAGCAAGGAGGCTAGAGCCGAAGAATAAAATTTGTTTGCCCGACAAATAGGTACATGTTTACTACATAATTTCCTGTTTTGTTTGGGTGATGATGATTTCGTGAGCCTATTGGCTAGCCGCTTGGCTTTTTCTTTTTCTTTTTGAGATCTGAAGGACCGGGGAAGCTATTTGAAATTCCCCGATGCTCCCGGTGCAGGGGAGGTTATGGCGAAATTTTTCGAAAATTTAGGGTGTTAGCCAAATTTTTGAAAATTTGAAAATTCTCAGAAACTGAAAAGTTGGAGAATGGAAGCCAGATCGAACGTAGAGTTGATTGATCAAACCACTTTCGACTTTGTTCCTTTTCGGGGACGAAAAGTTTTAAGTGGGGGAGATTGTAATAACCCGGAAATTCTGAGCCAGTTTCAAATTTTTATTTTGGCAATTTTAGCGAATTTTGAACATTTAAAATAGATTATTTTAAATAAAATCGACGTGAAATTTATTTTGAATAGAATTCGACGTATATATTATACACGTCGTCGTTAGAATATAAATAATTATAAATAGAATTGAAAATGGCGCGGTAGTTCGATAATTCGATTTCAAACTTCAATTGAATGTACCGGGTGCAAAACAATCCGGATTTTAGTGAAACCAAAAACATTAGGATCTAATTGATGATATCTTTCCAACGAATCCGACAAATTGAAATTTCATAGCGGGAATCAAAAGATATGTCCAGTTGAAAATTCTGAATAGTCGCTATGGAATTCAGGCCCTTAAAAATGGGAATTTTCCAAACGACCTCGGATTTCGACGAAACCACTTTTGTTGGGTCCGTGATGTCGAATTATTGCTAGGTTTCAAATTTCATAATTTTTCGAATCAATATGTGAGCGTGGCAAAGGAAAACGCGTTTGACCAGTTTCAGTTGATTTTAATCGACTGGAAATTGGCCATTTTTCCAACGGTCTCAGAATTCGACGAAACTAGTTTTGTTAGGACCGTATCGTCAATACGAAGCTAGAAAATATTTTTATGGAATTTATAGAGTTAGTATGCGACCCCGGTAATTTGAAATGTACGTTAAAAATTCAATATAGTGATTTAAACGTAAATTCAACGGAAACTGATCGAAACGGTCGATTCATCTTGCGGTGCATGTCCCATTGTGTTCGGAATGGGGGTGAAACGCTATGGGCGACAGGCGGTGGACCTCTTTTAGAGGTCGTATGTAAAAGTCAACTTTTTGCAATTAAAAAATTAAAATAAATTAAAAAATTACATTATCTCTCTTATCCCCCTTTATTTCGTTCTGGCCCCCCCTTTTTTATTTCCAAATCGAGTTTTATCAAAAAAAAAGACGAAGGAGTCGAAGCGGGGAGGAGCCGCCGCCCTCCCCGATGACCTCGCCGCAGTCGCGGTGGCGCGACAGACCACCCCCCCCCCCCAGCGGTGCGACAACCGCCTCCACCTCGAAGCCAGCGCGAAACCCCCCAAACCCACACGCGTTTCCCCTCCTCCGACCTCGCCCTCCGCCTGCGCCACCTCAGCGCGCTACCCCGACCATCCCGCTCCTCTCCCTCTTCTTCTGAAGTCAACGGCGAGCGCCCCCCCCCCCCCCCCCCCGGTAAGAGAAAAACCGCACCACCTCTATTGTTAGTAAGTTTTCTTATTTAATTAAATAATTTATTTTCTAGAATGATTTTATTTTTACATAAGAAAACTGATTTTTGTTTTGCATTAAAAACTGAATTTTTTTTAATATGGTAAAAACTGAATTTTTATGGTATTAAAAACTGAATTTATATAAGCAAAAGACGTGAATTTATATAGGTGAAAGATGTAATTTTTATGATGTGAAGATAATAAAAATATGATTTTTATATTTTTAAAGTATTAAAAATATGATTTTTATATTTTTTTAAAGTAGTAAAAATATAATCTTTTATATTGAAGAAAGATAAAAATATGATCTTTGCATTGTAGGAATACTAGAAATAACATCTTTGTATAGGTAGCAAAAATAAAAACGATATTTTGATATGAGTAGTGAAGTAAAAATATGATTTTTACTTCGAGAAAAATATTAACTTTATTTTTGAAAAGGAGAAATCTTTATTTTTATATGAAGGCGAAATCTTTATTTTTATATGAAGGCGAAATCTATATTTTGAAATGGGATTTTTTTACATATAGAATAGCAAAGCAAAAATTCGATTTTTATATATTGAATAGCGAAGTAAAAATTCGATTTTTACATATCTAGTGGCTACGGGCGACTAAGGTGAAAAGAGGCAGAACGACGAAGATTTCTATCAATGAAGTGCCGTGGAGCTGGATAGTTATCTGTGAGAATTTCTCACCTTTCAATTTCTTTTTCTAGTTATATATATATACTAGGATGCAGACGGTGCTTAGTAGCACCCGACACCCGTCATCCACAGACCATGGATGGCTTGCTTGTTAAATTGTTTGGTTGAGTAGTTGGTTAGTTTATTTGGTTGAAATTGAATTGTTTGGTGAAATGGAATGGATTTGATTGATGTGTGAATGGCGTGGGCCTTCACTAGACCGGGGATAAGGCTAGGCCTCGTCCCGTTTCTAGTATCGTGCCGTTATGCCGCCGAAATTTCCCAAAATATGTTAGAAAAATAAAAATATCATTTTTATTGTGTAAATGAACTGAATAGAAATTCATGTGTTGAAATAGAATATTTTATCGTTAAAAATATAATTTTTAACGTGGAAGTGAATAAAATAAAATATTCATTTACAAACCGGACGGTTTGTTTATGTACACCTATTTGAAGGACATTGATTGGGACGATAAATTTTACACATCGCCCAACTGCACAAATAAAATCTGTGTTTGATTGTTTGAAACCCCACACGGGTGTTGGGATGAAATTTGGAAGTTCACTCATCCTGATTGATTAAATATGTCGATCGGTCGATTGACAGGCTGTTATAAGCGTCAGATATCTATATTTGATGCCTATACAGTGTAGTGCACTTTGGTTGATGGTTGATTATTTTTCAAAGCTATTATATACATGTGTTGTATGGAATCCATATAATTAACATTATATGGTGATTGATTGGGCCTCATTCCAATCGGGGAAATAATGAATATTATAAAAGAAAATTCATGTGTTGAATATAAAAATAGTCATGTGTTGACGATGTTCATGTGTTGAGTGAAATATTTTATATAATAAAATTTACATCTTTATCATATTTAATATTAGAAGCTACTTTACGGTGGAGTCTAATTAAAATCAAACGATAGATACCATAGTTTTATAAAATATTTTACATAACAAAAATAGTGATGTATTGACAGTACTCATGTGTTGAGATTAGTCGTGTGTTGAAAGAAATATAAATTCATGTGTTGAATGGGATAAATATTCATTTGTTGGATAGAATAAAGAAGTTTTGAAAATATAAAGCCGTGTTGATTAGAGATGCGTTATTTTGACGCAAACGATATTTATATCAATTTTATTTGTTGTATAATGAATATTGAAAAGTGATTTCAAAATTAAATATTTTGAAATGAAATTCAAATTGAATTAGATTAAAATTCGAATTGAATAGGAAACGAATTTGAATTCGAATAGAATGGAAAGGAATTCAAATTGAATTAAATTGAAATTGAAATTGAATTAAAAACGAATTGAAATCGTTTTGAATGAAATTTAAGACAAACTGAAATTAAATTGAAATCAATTTGAATTGAAACGGATTTGAAATTGAATTGAAACGAATTTGAATTTGAATTGAATTAAAATGAAATTCAAATTGAATTTGATTAAAATTGAAATTTAAAACGAACTGAAATTGAATTGAAATCAATTTGAAACGAATTCGAATTGAATCAAATAGAAGGTAAATTCGAATTGAATTGAATTGAAATGAATTTGAATTTGAATTGAATTGAAATGAACTCGAATTGAATTGAAATCAAATCGATTTGAAATTGAAGATGAAGTTGAAATTGTTTTGAAACGAATGTAGAACTATTTATAAAATTCGTTTTAAAAGGAAATTGACGAAATATATATATATATTATATATATATAATGGCCTGAATAGAACGCGCTGCGCCGCGGCAGTTCGTGAATTTCGACCATTTATTTCAAACGGACATTGCGGGAGATCCGACCGTCGGATTCTCCTAAAACCGGAACCGTTGGGTTCGTATCGAAAAGAGCTTTCCAATGAATATTAGAAATTTGAAATCTAACGGTTGGATTTGGAATTACGTCCAAATCAATTTCAGAAAAGGTCGCTGTAAGTGCAGTTCGATGGCCGTTGATGGAAATCGACTGTACGGGCCTTGATAAAATTATTAAAAATATCTATAATTTGTGTAAAATCATAAGAAATGATTTGGGAAGAATTGGGCTGAAAAATTCCACATTTGAAAAGATAAAAATAGATTTTTATCGAAATGAACTAGTTTTGAACTAGAATTAAAATCAATTTATTTTTGAAATAAATAAATTGAATTTGAAAGTGATTTTCAAAATAATCAATATTCCCAATACGTGAATTGGACTGGAGTTGAATCGAAATTATCTTCGGAATATTTCGAAGTTGAATTTCGTGACTATACAAATATTGTTATGGTGATTTGAAAGATATATTTTATATCGTTATTTCCAATACGATATATGTTGGTTTCAGAATTTGATATTGAATATAAGCCGATATATTTTCTATTCAGAGCCTGGTATTTAATATCAAATGTGATTTGGGTTTATCGTGAATCGTGTTTTAGATGACGTTGGTTCTTTAACCCAGTTAAAGGCAAGATATCGATTTTTGAAAAGATTAAAACTAAGTGGAGTTTTAATGAATCTTTAATTAGATTAAAATGTGAATTGATAATTTAAATTATCAAATCTGAAAGGTGATCGAGAATGGAGTACCACCAGTTTTGCTCCAAAGCGATAGTTAAATCTTTAATTAGATTTGAACGTGAAATGGTAATTAATTTTACCGATAACACCGTGGTGTTAGATATGGAATATTACCAGTTTTGCTCCATGGGATATATAGGTTGGGATTGGGAAATAAAATAAATAATTACTTCGGTGTGGTTCGCTAATCCCGACTAGATTGGAAAACCGTAAAATGGTTTGATATGATATCCAAAGGAAAATTATAGAATAAATTTAGAAGAATTTATCTTAGATAAAATTAATGGGAACCTTTCCCTAAGAATGTGATTTTGTGAATAAAAGACTATTCTGAATTGGAATGAGGCGTTTGTTGTGTTTGTGTAACATTCGTTTATTATATACGTGGGTTATTCAGAAAGGCCGGGTTTATACCCATTCTGAATAACCGATTCGACGAGATGTCGAAGATGAAGACGGTGGTTGAAGACCGGAAGTCTTCACATCGTTTGGGTGATTACTGATGATCTTGATTGGGCTATACACCTAGGATGAGGGAATCAGTTGGTGATCGTCCAGACGTACTTGGAGATCGATGGATATGCGAGGAAAGTGCCTCCGGTTTCGTTCAGACCCAGAACGGACTTGTAAATGGATTGTGTGTCTGACATCGGATTTTATTCTGTGTTGATTGATCTCTATTAAATATACATCTGTTTGGCGGCGGAGAATTTATTCTCTTGCTTAACGCCCTTCTCTGAGATGTACGAGCTTAGAGGTTGTATATCGATGGACACCAGTCGCATGGAGTGAATTGCCAATGTGGCATGCGTAAGTGGCAATTGATCAAGGCTTCTGTTGAAAAGCAAAGTCTTGTGGTTGATGATCAAAGCACGGCCTGTGTGGCGTAGCTTTGTGTATAACGTGAATTCGCGAGCCTCACACCTCGGTATGAGTCAAAAACGAGATACGGACCCAAGGAGTGCACGGCGTTTCTTTCTAGCTAGGGTGGTGTCAGTGACCTACCAGCCCTGACATTTATATACTTTTCACCTGTGTGGTTGTTGGATACGAGGCGCCTCGGATATAGGTCTGTAAGGACCGGGAAACGTGTGTTCAGGAATTGCCAATCCTCAAAAGTAAGAGAGGACCGGCCTTGGAGGTTCCAAAGGATCATAGTGGGGTCCTGAGGCATTTGCTAGAGTGTCTCGAACGCGGAGAGGAGCTTGCCCCTTGCCTCGACTCATGATGGAATCCAATTTCCAATATGTGATATTGCGGTTTTAATTGTAGAACTAGTATGGCGACATGATAGATGGTACCCATGCCGCCTATGATTGATATTTATGATTGAAAATTGTTTTGACACTATACACTTATAATAGTATCAAATAATGTGATTTAAACGTATCAAGCATGCTTTGGCTGTTATAAGGGAAAACCCTATCCTTCGGCTTGCGTTGCATTGTGTGATGGGACCTGGGTCTTATAACAGCTTCATTTTTCTTTATTTAGCATTGCGCTGTTTGTTCTATGCACTGGTATTCTTGGAAGGAAACCCGTTCCGTGTTATACGGCGTGGTCCCTTGATTTACCTAACTCTAAAACCAATATTAATAACTATTTTAGTTCTCACACCAGTCACATGACTGACCTGGAGTTTATTGTTTTAACCTAAACTCTGGGTGCCCCTATTTTTCGCACGGGCAGCTAGTAGTTCTGGTTTCGCAGATTTATATTCACAGGAACCTGGTTTACAGCTGGAACGATGCTCGGAAAGCTCTGTATCCGTGTATCACTTTCAGTTGTATTTTGTATTATTTTCCGCTGCTCTGTAATTTATTGTAACTCTGATATTTATCGAATGTAATTTATTCATTTATACTCTGTATATTCTTGTATCTGATGGAATTGTTGTAATAACAATGAAATGTTCTTCTGTTTGCGTTCTACTTTGTCTTGTCCTCAATTCTATCCGTGCTTTCCTTCACGGGGAAGTTCGGGTCGTCTCAGCAAATATGCTTGGTACGTGAAATTTATCTTTTATTATTACTATAAGTGAGTAAATCAACTTCAATTATAAATGTATCAATCATAGACGGCATAGTGCCCCATCCCACTATGTCGCTATACTAGGCTCTACAATTAAAACCGCAATGTCACGTATTGGAAGTTGGATTCCATCTATGAACCGAGGCAAGGGATCTTCCTCTCCGAACTCGAGACGCTCTAGCCCATGTCTCAGGATACAGCTACAACTGTCCCCTAGGAAAATGCAGGGCCGATCCACACTAAGTGCAAGGTGGATTATTATGCCTGAACATGTGTTTCCCTGCCCTGTGCTGCATAAATGAGCCAGATGACTCAATATCCATCGTCCCCATAGTGACTGATATAACCGAGACGCCTCTCTATTCATCAAGTAATAAGCAACATATGCAACATCCACATGAGTAAATTGTCTGGGCTCCATAACATGACACCACTCCTAGCAAGAAGGAAACGCAATGCCCTCCCTGCCGTCCTCTCCCATTTATAGTTCACACCGGGGATTGAGGTTTGCGAATTAACCGTACACAAAGCGATGCTATATTAAAGTCTTGCTTTGATCATCAACCACAAGACTTTGCTTTTCAACAGAAGCCTTGATCATTTGTCACTCAGGCATGCCACACAGGCAATTCATGCCATGCGACTGATGTCTATCGATATATAACCTCTGAGCTCGTACATCACAGAGAAGAGTGTTAAGCAAGAGAATAAATTCTCCGCCACCAAACAGATATATATTTAATAGAGACCAATCAACACAGAATAAAATCCAATGTTAGACACACCATCCATTTACAAGTTCTCTCTGGGTCTGAACGAAACCGGAGGCACTTTATTCCTCATCCCATATGTCCAATACAGGAGAGAGGTCCTCGCATATCCGGTCGATCTCCAAGTACGTCTGGACGATCACCACTTATTACCTTGTCTTGGGTGTACAACCCAATCAAGACATCAGTAATCATCCAAACAATGTGAAGACCTCCGGTCTTTAACCACCGTCTTTATCGTCGATGTATCGTCGTATCAGTTATTCAGAATGGGTATAAACCCAACCTTTCCAAATAACTCGCGTATATTATAAACAAGTGCTAAACAAACACAACATACGCCTCATTCCAATTCTGAATATTCTTTTAAATTAAATATTCATATCATTAGGGAAAGGTTCCCACTAATTTTATCAAAGATAAATTCTTTAAATTTATCCTTTAATGTTCCTTTGGATATCAATTCAAACCAAATTAAGGTTTATCCAAACTAGTCGAGATTAGCGCATCTTACCGAAGTAATCATTTGTTTAGTTTCTCAATCCCAACCTTTCATCCCATGGAGCAAAGCTGGTAATACTCCATATCTAACACCACGGTGTTATCGGTAAATTTAATTACCATTTCACGTTCAAATCTAATTAAAGATTTAACTATCGCCTAGAGTAAAACTGGTGATACTCCATCCTCGATCATTTCATGAATTCGATAAATTTAATTATCCCCTTCACTTTCCAATCTAATTAAAGATTCAATTAAAACTCTAATTCAGTTTTAATCTCAAAAATCCTTACTTAATGATTATTCAAAGTTAAGAAATTAGTCTTATCTTTAACTGGGTTAAAGAAGTAATGTCATTTAAAACACAGTTCATGATAAACTCGAAATCAAATTCCATTAATTATGGAATCTTCACGGAAAACAGATCAATATATATAATCGATATAAACTTCCATATCCAACCGATAATATAAATGGAATAACGATAAAGCCTTTAAAATTCCATATATAGTATAAGTCTTCATCCACAAAAGTTCACTTCAATTATTACCTAATCGAATACCATTCCATTCCAATTTATTTTAATAAATTGGAAACCTTTTCTTTGGAAAATTCCCCTAAATCTTAATTAAAAGATTTATAAACTCCAAATCATATTTCACTGTTAATTGGGTTAAAGAACACATGTTATTAAAAACACAGTTCACGATAAACCCAATTCACATTCTATTTTATTCCAATTAAATCTTAATTAATTGGAAAATCTAATAATCTTAATTAAAAGATTTATTCTTTTCAAACGGGGTTTAAGAATAGTGTTATTTAAGACACCGCTCACGACAAACCCAAAATCCAATTTGACATTAAATACAAGGCTCTGAATAGAAATTATATCGGCTTATATTCAATATCAAATTCTGAAATCAACAAATATCGTAGTGGGAATAACGATATATGAAACGACTCAAACTTCCCCTTAAAGGAAAGCCTGGATTGCTTTGAGAACAACACACATCAAAACATAAGCTGAAGAACATTTTATTGCTGGTTACAACAATTACATCAGAGTACAAGATTGTAACAGAGTATGAATACTTATTACACAATAGAAATACATTAATAACAGAGACTTAAGTTACATTTAAATAGTAGCGGAAAATAATACAAATATACAACCGAAAGGAATACATGGATACAGAGCTTTCCGAATACCGCTTCAGCTGCAAACCAGGATCCTGTAAATATATCTGCAAAAGCTACTCGACTGCCCGTGTGGAAAATATGGGCACCCGAGTTTGCCAGCGAAACAAACTATAGGTCAGTCATGGGACTGGTATGAGAAATCTTAACTTAACTTATCTAATAATAAGGCTAATCACAGGACCACGCTGCTAATGCGGAACGGGTTTACTCCATTGGATTGTCAGTGCATAAAATACAGTAAACCGTTAAACAACGTAATGCTTCTTAGAAAAATGAAACCATTATAAGACACAAGTCCCATCACACAATCCAACGCAAACCGGAGGATAGAGTTTTACCTTATAATGGTCAAAAGATGCTTGATACGATAAAACGGATTTAATATTAGTGTGTATATATATGGGTATATATATTTCAAAAACATTTCAATCATAATGTATCAATCATAGACGGCATAGTACCCCATGCTACTATGTCGCCATACTAGTTCTTCAATCTAAACCGCAAGGTCGCAATGGAAATTGTATTTCCATCATGAGTCGAGGCTAGGGGCAAGCTCCTCTCCGATTCGAGACACTCTAGAAAATGCCTCAGGATCCCCCATAGTGAACCCTCGGAGCGGTAGGGCCGGTTCCCGCCTATCGGCAGTGGATTGATTATGCCTGAACACACGCTTCCCGGTCCCTTTGGACCTCCATATGACCACTAACGGCCTATAATCCCGAGGCGCCTTAATCCATCATCAACATAAATAAATTCCAGCCAGTTTAAGCACTGACACCACTTCTAGTTAGAAAGAAACACGTGCACTCCGTACGGTCCATATCTCGTTTTTGACTCATACCGGGGTGTGAGACTCGCGAAGTCACGCTATACACAAAGCTATGTCGTAATAGGCTATACTTTGATCATCCCACAAGGCCCTGCTTTTCAACAAAAGCCTTGATCATTTGCATCTTGACATGCCACATTGACAATTCACGCCATGCGATCAATCACTATTAATATATACCAGGGTGTTAAGTAAAGAATAAATTCTCCACCACCAAACAGACATACATTAATAGAAATCGATTTAATTCACATGGAACGAAATCCAATGTCAGACACGCATCCATTTACATGTCCGTTCTGGGTCTGAACGAAACCGGAGACACCTGAGAGGTCCTCGCATATCCGAAACAATCAACAATAGTCTGGACGGCTACCACTGAAGCCCCTTCAAGGTAGCTACTCCCATCATGGGTCTCAGTAGCAACACATCCATCCGATGTGAAGATCGTCGGTCTTCAACCACCGTCTTCTTCTTCGACTCTTCATCGTCGTAGTAATTATTCGAAATGGGTTAAACCAGGTCTTTCCGAATAACTCTCGTATTTTTATAATTAAAAATCGAGTACTATAAAAACACATCCAACGTCTTATTCCAATTCAAAGTATTCTTTTAATAAAATATTCACATTATTCTATCAAATATAAACTCTTTACATTTATTCTTAAATCTTTCTTTTAAAGATTAACCCAATTTGGTTTAAAATATCAAAAATCATTATTCCATGAGAAATAAATCTTATCTTTAACTGGGTTAAAGAACTAATGTCATTTTAAAACACAGCTCACGGTAAACCCAAAATCACTTTCCATGAAATATGGAATCTTCACAGAAATCAAATCAATATATAATCGTTATAAATTTTTGTATCCGACCAATAATATAAATGGAATAACGGCAAAGCCTCTTAAATTCCATATGTAGTATCGGACTTCTTTTACAGAAGCTTATCTTGGTTATTATTCATTCGAATTCCATCCAATTCCAATTTAACATATTAAATTGGAAAACTTGGCTTTTGGAAAATTCTCGTTTAAATCTTAATAAAAGATTCATAAATTCCAAATCATAGTCAGTTGGGTTAAAGAACACATATCACTTAAAAACACAGTTCACAATAAACCCAACTCACATTCCTTTTTATTCCAATTTCTAAATATAACTGAAAACTTTAATAATCTAAATAAAAGATTATTCTTTTCATACGGGGTTTAAGAATAGTGTTATTTAAGACACTATTCTTGACAAACCCAAAATCCAATTTGTTTAACTTAACTTCAATTACATATTAACAAAGTGGAAAACTTCATTAAATCTAAATTTAATGATTGATCCTAGTTAATAACTAGTTCACTTCAATAAAAATATATTTTTCTAAAATATATTCTTTTTTTAAAATATTTTCTAAAATATTCTTTATTGGAATGTGACTCAATTAACAACCATATATTGCATGTAATCAATAATCATGATAAATAATTATCAGACATCTAAATAACAACCAGAGTGGATTCTACAGTTAAATATTGGGATTAGTGTCTGTCAAATATTATCCCAATACCCGTATGGGGTTTCATCCAACAATCAAATAATAAATTATTTGTGCACTTGGGCGATGTGGAAAATAATCGACCCAATCACATAAACAAGTCGGATGACTTGTAAATGGAAGTGTAATATTCTGTTTGAATATACTAACATTATATTAAATACATCAAACACTTCATCAACACATACATATATTCCAATTCTTTCTATTTTGAACAAATGACAATAAAAATCTTACTTTTATTTCAATCCTTTTTATTGTTAACAAATGACAATAAAAATCTTAACTCTTATTTATTTACCAAAATGTATATTTTTAGCCTTATTCATTTTAATGGCAAAATGTGTATTTCTACTTCATAATTTTTAATGTGACAAAAATGTCCATTACTAATTCATTCTTATTAATGTATAAAAATTTACATTTTAACTCATTCTTTTTAATGTATAAAAATATACATTTTAACTCATTATTTTTTTTAATGTCTGAAAATATACATTTTAACTCAATCTTTTTTAATGTATGAAAATATACGTTTTTTAACTCATTCTCTTTAATGTATGAAAATAAGCATTTTTAACTCATTCTCTTTAAGTGTGACAAAAATTTCTCTTTTATTTATTCATTTAAATATGACAAAAAAAATGTCCATTTTTATTCATATTCTAAATATGACAAAAATGACCATTTTTATTCTAATTTACAATTTCTAATAAAAATGTACTTTTTAATCCTAATTTCATTTTCTAACAAAAATGTATTCTTTATTCCAATTAAATTTTCTAACAAAAATGTATTCTTTATTCCAATTACATTTTCTGACAAAAATGTATTCTTTATTCCAATTACACTTTCTAACAAAAATGTTTTCTTTATTCCAATTACACTTTCTAACAAAAATGTGTTCTTTTTTCCAATTACATTTTCTAACAAAAATGTATTCTTTATTCCAATTACATTTTCTAACAAAAATGTATTCTTTATTCCAATATACACTTCTAAATCAAAAATGTTGTTTTATTCATATGTGACATTTTCCCATCAAAATGTTAATTTCTCTACTGTAACATTTAAAATAAAAATAAATGTTACTTTCTATAATGTCATATAAAAGACTATTTTATCATTAAATTTTTCTAATAGAATGACAATTTCTAATGACATTTTAATATGGTGACATTTCTAACCAAGATGATATTATAATTCTAACCTAACCTTACATAACCCAAATGATATTATAGCTCCAATGTGACATTTCGTATCAAAGTGATATTATAATTCTTTAAGTGAAAATAAAAGGGTAATCTTTCTTTTATTATAATCTTTTTATTCTAAACTTTCTAACACAATTGTTAAATTGGTTTCAGTGACATGTTTTGATGAAAATGTAATTTTTATTCCAATTAACATGTTTTGACAAAATTAATATTTTCATCTCAACTAGACTATATTAACAAAAGTGAATATTTTTTCTTGTTAATCTAAATTTAACCAACGATGTCATTTTCTTTCACTAATCAAGTTTAATCAAAAATGTGATTTTCTGTCCAATCCTTTTAAATATACAAAATGTAGATTTTTGTCTAATACTTTTAAATCTACAAAAATGTATATCTTTTCTTCATCCTTTATAATTACCAAAAATGTATAATTTGGTCTTATCATCTTTAATATAAAAAAAATGAATACTTTTTATTCATTCTTTTTAATGTATAAAAATTTACAATTTCAATTCCACTAACATGTTCTAATTACCAAGAATGTTAATTTTTGTCCTATATAATCTAATTAACAAAAATGTTAATTTTATTCTTCATAATCTAATTAACAAAAATGTTAATTTTATTCTTTATAATCTAATAAAAAAATTGTTAATATTGTTCTTTATAATCTAATTAACAAAAAAAAATGTAAATCTTATTTACATTACCTGTTTCTAATCAAAAATGTCATTTTTATTTTTATTTGGTCAATTCTAAGGTGATAAAAATGATATTTTTATTATGTCAATTCTAATATTACAAAAGTTGGCATTTCTTATTTGTCAATTCTAATGTGATAAAAAAGGCATTTTTATTATGTCAATTCTAATATTACAAAAATTGACATTTATTATTAATATGACATTTCTACGAAATGCCAATTCTATAAAATGACATTTCAAATAAAATGATATTTCTAAATTATCATAGCATTTCTATTATGACATTTCTAAATTAGCATAGCATCTTCTAATATAACATGATCAAACAAATGATATCTTTAAATTAACAATACTGATCTAACAACATATGATCATCTCAAATCAATCCCAACAACAAACCCAATATCATACATCACAAATCTGAATTTAATAATCACATACACATGGAATTGAAATAACGAAAGATAATTAAATTTTAATTATTTTTAAAATATAGAAATCTCACCATGATCTGAAATTTCCTGAATTTTCCACATGCTCAGTTTTAACTCTAGTCAGCTTCATAGAGTAGATCTTATCAAGATGATTCCAATGCAACTGAAATCGTTTGATTTCGTTTCTATATGAAGAAATTATCGCATTTTAACCATTTGAATTTATTAATTATATAAATTAATAATTAATTATATTATAATCCTCTCCTTACCCTCTAATCCTCTCTTCTCCTTTCTGTATACACGTCGTTCCTCCCTGTAGAAGCTCAACCTATCGCTCACAAACAAAACCCAACCATCGTGATTGATGCGAGCTGCCGACACCAGATCTGAAGCCACCACGCCCACCGCCATCGTGCTCCTGTCCAGCGCCGCCCCACCTGGTCCCACTCGCATGCGCCAATGGCTCCAGAAACACCCACGAGCGGCGCCACTTCCCAAGCAAAATCCGGCCACCTCGGACCTCTAGACGCGATCACCACTGTACAGATTAAAGGCCTTTGAGTGCTCTTCGATTTGGCATATAGAAGTTTGAATTTCATTAAGTGGATTGGAAGACAAGTGGGATTGTAATTGGAAGAGCGGTGTCCATTCGCTGAATAGAAGGCGGCTGTAGAAGATGGAGTATAGGGTTCTGTATTTGTAGCGTATTTATACAGTGTATTTTCTAATTTATTTAATTCATTAATTCAAGAATTATTTATTCGTCGATACAAACTCCGAATCGAACCCAACAAATGTCGCCACTAGCCAAATACCCCCGTTACGGACATAATGGAATATGTTTCGTAACCCAATTCGGCTGTTACGATATGTTTTTCTTTAAATTAAATTATAAATCATTTTATATTAAATTCAAACGTACATTTTAATTTACCGGGGCCACATACGATCTCTAAAAATTACAAAAAAATTATTTCTAGTTATGGTTTGACGATACGGTCCTAAAAAAACTAATTTCATCGAATTCTGAGACCGTTTGAAAAATGGCCATTTTCAAGTCGATTAAATTTGACTGAAACGGACAAAACACGTTTTCCTCTACCTAGCTCACATAGTATTTCGAAAAATTCTAGAAAATTAAACTTAACAATAATTTGACATTTCGTTTCCAACAAAGGTGGTTTCGTCGAAAACAGAGGTCGTTTGTAAAATGACTATTTTTAAGGCCAATATATTATATTAAAATATATATAAATTCTACAGCGACTTTTCTAAATTTTAAACTGGACAGAACTTTTTATTTCTGCGGTGAAATACTAGTTTTTCAGATTCTTAGAAAGATATGATCAAACAGATTTAAATATTTCTTGTTTCGCTCAATTCTAATTTAAAATGAATCTTGTACAGCCAGTCAAAGTTCGAATTCAGATTTTCAAACTGCAGCGCTATTTTAAACTCCTTTTATAATTATATTAAATTAAATTTATTCGTTTTAAATAAATTTTTAGTCGTTATTCTTCAAAATAAATCATTTTAAATATTAAAAGTCTATTAAAATTTCTAAAATAAAAATTTTGAATTGGCCCCAAAATTCCGGGTTGTTACAACACATGTCTTCCAAATTCCTCCACAATATCTGTATAATCATGGAATCCAGTATAGAAATATTCCGAAGATAATTTCGATTCAAGAACATTCCAATTCATATATTGGAAATTTCTGGTTATATTAAAACTCATTCTCGATCCCATTTATTTATTTAAAAATAATTGGATTAAATTCTAGTTAATAACTAGTTCAATTTAATAAAAATATTTTTTTATCTTTTCAAACATGGAATTTTTCAACCTAAATCTTTCCAAATCATTTATTATGATTTTTCACAAATTATTAGTATTTTTAATAATTTTATTAAGGCCCTTCCAGTCGATTTCCATAAACGGCCGTCGAACTGCACTTACAGCGACCTTTTCCAAATTTTATTTGGAAATAATTCCAAATCCAACCATTAGATTTCAAATCTCTTGTATTCTTTGGAAATCCCTTTTCAATACGAACCCAACGGTTCTGGTTTTTGGAGAATCCGACGGTCGGATCTCCCGTAATATCCAGTCGAAGTCAATGGTTGAAATTCGCGAACGGCCGCGGCATGGCGCGTTCTATTCAAACCATTATATATATATATATAATATTATATGTATTTCGTTCAAAACGTATTTTATAAATTCATTTTAAAACGATTTCCACTTTTACTTCAATCTTATGAAACTGAATAGTCTTTATCATTATAATATTTTAATGATAATATTTTCAAAATATTAGATTTTGAAATAATTTCCTTTTTGATATTCATTATAAAAATGAATAAAATCGATATAAATATCGATCGCGTCAAAATGGCGCATATCTAATCAGTACGGCTTTTATTCAACACATGAATATTTTTAATGGTTTTAAGTATTTTATTCAACACATGAATATTTTTATAGTTTAAGTATTTTATTCAACACATGAATATTTTTTTGTTTTAGGTATTTTATTCAACACATGAATATTTTATTAGTTTTAAATATTTTATTCAACACATGAATATTTTTACAGTTTAAGTATTTTATTCAACACATGAATATTTTTATAGTTTTAGTATTTTATTCAACACATGAATATTTTTATAGTTTAAGTATTTTATTCAACACATGAATGTTTTTATAGTTTAAGTATTTTATTCAATACATAAATATTTATTGTTTTAGGTATTTTGTTCAACACATGAATATTTTGTTAGTTTTAAATATTTTATTCAACACATTAATATTTTATTAGTTTTAAATATTTTATTCAACACATGAATATTTTTGTAGTTTAAACATTTTATTCAACAAATGAATATTTTATTGTTTTACCGAATATTATTTTGAAATATTCATTATTTTCCAATTTGGAATAAGACCCAATCAATTACCATATAATGTTGGTTATATGGATTTTATACAACCCATGTATATAACCACAATAATAAATAATCAACCATCATCCAGAGTGCCTTCTACCACTGTATAAGCATTAAAATAAATATATAACGCTTATACAGTCTATCAACCCATCGATTGACATACCACTAATTATTGAGATCAGTTTATGTCAAATATCATCCCAATACCCGTGTGAGGTTTTCAAACAACAAATTTTGATTATTATTTGTGCAATTGTGCGACGTCTAAAAATTATCATCCCAATCAACATCAGTTAAATAGGTGTACATAAACAAATTGTCCGATTTGTATATGAATATTTATTTCAACACATGACTATTTTATTTAGTTCATACATTCAATAAAAATAATATTTTTATTCTTCAAACATTTTATTCAACACATGAATATTTATTATATTCCATTCCACACAACAATCACAATAAATTTGCACAACATAATACAATCAAACAAGTCATCCATGGTCTGTGGACGACGGTGTCAGGAGCTACTAAGCCCCGTCTACAACCTAGTATATATTTAACTGTAAAATGTTTGAGTGAGAAGGAGTTCCCACATTGGGATCCACTCCGTCGGTTTTATTATGAATTTCTGTTTGAGTTTGAATTTGCCACAAATTCTAATCTGCTCTGTTTTTATCCTGGTCAGTTTTGAAATGTTGATCTCTTTATTGCGAATCCAATGCATCCTGTTTTGCTGAATTCAGATTCAGATTGCAAAATTATAATGGTTTGAGCGTTAATTCCATAATTTAATTAACCAATCATCATTAACAAATTTAATTACATGCTTAAGGGCCATCAACCCTTTCCCCTTCGTTCCAGGCTTGGGCATGTTATCAAACAAAAACATCGCCACTTAGGGCACAAAATCGCATGCTCTAGAGGGGACCAAACCAAGATCGGTCAACGCCATCTCATAGAGCATTGATGCCGCCACCTTCGGTTAGAGCCGCCTCGCTTCCGGTGGTCCCAATTGCTGTGAAATCTGTTGCAAACGGCGAGAGTTTGTGCTTGAAATTCGAGCGAATGACAACACCATTTACGATCACACCCGTTGATCTTCTAGATCCCATTCCCCTCTTCGATTTTCCCTTTCGAACCCGAGAATTTTATTGTTTGGATTGAATACGAATTAGGGAAACTTTTTTGTGCGATTTTGGCCTTCGAGATGAAAAAGGCGGTGGGTCTAATGGGAGTTACGGTTTTGAAGAAAAATGAGGGATTATATATTTATAATAATATTTTAATATTTCTTAAAAAAAAAATCGCAGACGAACTCCAAATTAAACCCAACAAATGTCGCCCTTAGCTATATACCCCCATTCCGGACATAGTGGCATATGTTTCGTAAGCCAATTCGACTGTTTTAATCAGTTTTCTTCAAAATTAAAATATAAATCAATGTACATTGAATTTAAACGTACATTTTAATTTACCGGGGCCACATACCGACTTCAAAAGTTACAGAAAAATAAATCTAACTATGTTTTGATGATACGATCCTAAAAAAACTAATTTCATCGAATTTGGAGACCATTTGAAAAATGGCCATTTTCTGGTCGATCTAATTCAGCTGAAATTGAAAGAATTCGTTTTCTTTTGCCACGCTCACATATTAATTCAAAAAATTATGAAAACTGGAATCTAGCAATAATTTGACATTCCGGATCCAACAAAAGTGGTTTCATCGATAACGTAGGTCGTTTGCAAAATGGCTATTTTTAAGGGCCATATATTATATTAAAATATATATATCCATAGCGAGTATTCTAAATTTTAAACTGGACGTAACTTTTAATTTATAAAGTGAAACCTCAGTTTCTCACATTCATTAAAAATATATAGTTAAATAGATTCAAATATTTCTTATTTCATCCATTTCTGACTTATATTGAATTCTGTATATTAAATTGAAATTAGAAATTGAATTTTCAATCCACCGAGCCATTTCAGGCTCGTAATGTAGTTTATTTTAAATTTATAAGTTTTTAAGTTTCAAACTTCGATTAAAATAAATTTTCATTCGTTATTATTTAAAATATTCATTTTAAATATTCAAAATCTATTAAACTAGCTAAAATAAAATTAAAAAATTGGTTTTGATTTTCCGGGTTGTTACAATCTCCCCCACTTAAAATCTTTTCGTCCTTGAAAAGAAACGGAGCTGAAAGTTGTTTAACTAACCAAATTAACTTTCATTATTTTAATTATGGCTTAAGTTCTTTAACTTTTCAGTTTCAAAAAAAATTCAAATTTTTCAAAAAATTGGCTAACATCCTAAATTTTCGAAAAATTTCGCCATAACCTCCTTTGTACGAGGAGATATTTAAAACCTCAACTAGCTACGCAGGGCCCTCACTAATCCAAAAGAAAAAGAAAAATCCAAGCGGCTAGCCAATCGGCTTATAAAATCATCCAAAACCAATAAATTAGTAAACATGTACCTATTTGTCGGGCATACAATTTTATTCCTCTTCTTAGCTTCCATGCTATGACCTATTCAGTGTATATACACATATATGCATGCAATTCTAAACAGTATTTCAATCCAATTCAATAGTTGATCGATTTGGCTAAATTTTCCTTTCATTCACTTGTGAATTTTATTAGTTAACAAGTAATCAAACATCACAACCATCAATCAATTAGTTGGTTAACGTTTTAAATTCATAATTTTTTTTATATATCCAAAAATCTTGTTTTGGAGCCAAATCACAACAATAACCCTACCTAAATTTTGATTCTCGCACCAGTCAATTGGGAATATATAAATATCCCTATTTCGAATCTCGGATATAAACACTGATGATGGCGCGCCATCATCAGAATCATGTCCGGGCGGCTAGAGTGTGACTCTATATCCATCCAGTATATTTGAGGCTTCGTATACACGTGGATCAGACATATATTAAAATTCTATATACCCGATTGTCCAAATTAATTTAAAATAAATATTCAAATACGTAAAATAAGATTTAAATTTTCAAAACAAAATTTGTTTTCATTTTTATTTTTAAAAACAACACTCTTTACACTCATTTTAGGATACAACCGATCGCATCTCTAACGAGTCATTCTCATTGGATATTACAAATCCAATCTCTGATGAATTCTTTTGTTTGGTTCTAATGTTTCTTTTTCTCGAGCTCTGTAAACCAAAGCTCTGATACCAAATATAACAACCCAAAATTCTCCGTAAAAGAAAGCCCGGATTGAATTGAGAACATGATAAATCAGAATACAAACAGAAGAACATTTCATTGCTTATTACAACAATTTACATCAGAGTACAAGAATATAACAGTGTATGAATAAATATTATACATTAGATAAATATTAGAGATTTAAATTACAAAGCAGCGGAAAAATAATACATAACATAACTGAAACAAATACACAGATACAGAGCTTTCTGAGTATAGTTCCAGCCAAAAACCAGGATCCTATGAATATAATATCTGCAAAACTACTAGCTGCCCGTGTGGAAAATAGGGGCACCCAGAGTTTAGGTTAAAACAATAAACTCCCGGTCATTCATGTGACTGGCGTGAGAACTAAAACAGTTATTTAATTATTACTTTTTAAAGTTAAGTAAATCAAGGGACCACGACGTATAACACGGAACGGGTTTACCCCCAAGAATACTAGTGCATAAAATAAATAGCGCAATGCTGAATAAATAACAATGAAGCTATTATAGGACTTAGGTCCCATCACACAATGCAACGCAAGCCGGAGGATAGAGTTATACCTTATAATAGCCAAATATGCTTGGTAAGTGAAATTTATCTTTTATTATTACTATAAGTGAAGAAATCAACTTCAAATATAAATGTATCAATCATAGACGGCATCGTGCCCTATCCCACTATGTCGCCATACTAGGCTCTACAATTAAAACTGCAATGTCATGTATTGGAAGTTGGATTGCATCTATAAACCGAGGCAAGGGATCGTCCTCACCGAATTTGAGACGCTCTAGCCCGTGTCTTAGGATACAGCCGCAACTGTACCCTAGGAAAATGCAGGGCTAGTCCACACTAAGTGAAAGGTGGATTATTATGCCTGAACATGCGTTTCCCCGCCTTATGGGGCGTAAATGAGCCAGATGACTCAATATCCATCGGCCCCGTAGTGACCGATATAACCGAGGCGCCTCTCTATCCATCAACTAATAAGAAACATATGCAACATCCACATGAGTAAAATGTCAAGGCTCCATACCATGACACCACTCCTAGCTAAAAGGAAATGCACTGCCCTCCCTGCCGGGAGGCTCGCGAATTAACGCTACATAAAACTATGCTATACTAAAGCCGTGCTTTGATCATCAACCACAATACTTTGCTTTTCAACAGAAGCCTTGGTCATTTTCCACTCAGGCATGCCACACAGGCAATTCATGCCATGCGAATGATGTCTATCGATATATAACTTCGGAGTTCGTACGTCTCAGAGAAGGGTGTTAAGCAAGAGAATAAATTCTCCGCCACCAAGCAGATATATATTTAATAGAGATCAAT
The DNA here is from genome assembly GCA_030737875.1 of Allium sativum. NCBI lineage: Eukaryota > Viridiplantae > Streptophyta > Magnoliopsida > Asparagales > Amaryllidaceae > Allium > Allium sativum. The sequence continues at coordinate 12,308,690 of CM060912.1, forward strand.
CAACAAAGAATATAATCCAACATTAGACACACAGTCCATTTACAAGTTCGTTCTGGGTCAGAATGAAACCAGAGGCACCTTATTCCTCGTCCCATATGTCCAATACAAGAGAGGGATCCTCGCATATCCGGTCGATCTCCAAGTACGTCTAGACGATCACCACTTATTACCTTGTCTTGGGTGTACAGCCTAATCAAGACATCAGTAATCATCCAAAGTATGTGAAGACCTCCGGTCTTCAACCACCGTCTTCATCGTCGTATCAGTTATTCAGAATAGGTATAAACCCGGCCTTTCTGAAAAAATTGCGTATATTATAAACAAGTGCTACACAAACACAACATACGCCTCATTCCAATTCTGAATATCCTTTTAAATTAAATATTCATATCATTAGGGAAAGGTTCCCATTAATTTTATCAAAGATAAATTCTTTAAATTTATTCTTTAATCTTCCTTTGGATATCAATTCAAACCAAATTAAGGTTTATCCAAACTAGTCGAGATTAGCACACCTTACCGAAGTAATCATTTGTTTAGTTTCCCAATCCCAACCTTTCATCCCATGGAGCAAAGCTGATAATACTCAATATCTAATACCACAGTGTTATCAGTAAATTTAATCACTATTTCATGTTCAAATCTAATTAAAGATTTAACTATCGCCTGGAGTAAAACTGGTGATACTCCATCCTCGATCATTTCATGAATTCCATAAATTTAATTATCTCCTTCACTTTCCAATCTAATTAAAGATTCATTAAAACTCTAATTCACTTTTAATCTAAAAAATCCTTACTTAATGATTATTCAAAGTTTAGAAATTAATCTTATTTTTAACTGGGTTAAAGAACTAATGTCATTTGAAACACAGTCCACGATAAATCTGAAATCAAATTCCATTAATTATGGAATCTTCACGGAAAACAAATCAATATATATAATAGATATCAACTTCCATATCCAACCGATAATATAAATGGAATAACGACAAAGCCTTTTAAATTCCATATATAGTAACAGTCGTCCTCCACAGAAGTTCACTTCAATTATTACCTGATCGAATCCCATTCCATTCCAATTTATTTTTTAAATTGGAAACCTTTTCTTTGGACAATTCCCCTAAATTTTAATTAAAAGATTTATAAATTCCAAATCATATTTCACTGTTAATTGGGTTAAAGAACAAATGTGATTAAAAATACAGTTTATGATAAACCCAATTCACATTCTATTTTATTCCAACTAAATGTTAATTAACTGGAAACTCTAATAATCTTAATTAAAAGATTTATTCTTTTTAAACAGGGTTTAAGAATAGTGCCATTTAAGGCACCGTTCACGACCAACCCAAAATCCAATTTGATATTAAATACAAGGCTCTAAATAGAAATTATATCGGCTTATATTCAATATCAAATTCTGAAATCAAAATATCATATTAGGAATAACGATATATATATCTTCCAAATTCCTCCATAATGTCTGTATAATCACCAAATCTAATATCGAAATATTCCGAAGATAATTTTGATTCAAATCCATTCCAATTCATATATTGGAAATTTCTAGTTATATTAAAGCCCATTCTCGATCCCATTTACTTATTTGAAAATAATTGGATTACAACTCTGGTTAATAACTAGTTCAATTCGATAAAAATATATTTTTATCTTTTCAAATATGGAATTTTTCATCCTAATTCGTTCCAAATCATTTATTATGATTTTTCACAAATTATGAATATTTTTACTAATTTTATTAAGGCCCTTCCCGTCGATTTCCACAAACGTTCCTCGAACTGCACTTACAACAACCTTCTCCAAATTTGATTTGGACATAATTCCAAATCCATCCGTTAGATTTCAAATATCTTATATTCGTTGGAAAGCACTTTTCGATACGAACCTAACGGTTCCGGTTTTAGGAGAATCCGACGGTAGGATCTCCCGTAATATCCATTCGAAGTCAATGGTCGAAATTCACGAACGGTTGCGGTGCGGCGCGTTCTATTCAAACCATTAATATATATTATATATATATATATATTTTGTTCAAAACGTATTTTATAAATTCATTTTAAAACGATTCCCACTTTTACTTCAATTTTAAATCAAAATTGAATAGTCTTTATCATTATAATATTTTAATGATAATATTTTTAAAATATTAGATTTTGAAGTAATTTCCTTTACGATATTCATTATAAAAATGAATAAAATTGATAAAAATATCGATCGTGCCAAAATGGCGCATATCTAATCAATACAGCTTTTATTCAACACATGAATATTTTTAATGGTTTTATGTATTTTATTCAACACATGAATATTTTTATAGTTTAAGAATTTTATTCAACACATGAGTATTTTTTTGTTTCTGGTATTTTATTCAACACATGAATATTTTATTAATTTTAAATATTTTATTCAACACATGAATATTTTTATAGTTTAAGTATTTTATTCAACACATGAATATTTTTATAATTTAAATATTTTATTCAACACATGAATACTTTTATAGTTTAAGTATTATATTCAACACATGAATATTTTTACAGTTTAAGTATTTTATTCAGCACATGAATATTTTTATAGTTTAAATATTTTATTCAACACATGAATATTTTTATAGTTTAAGCATTTTATTGAACACGTGAATATTTTTATAGTTTAAGTATTTTATTCAACACATGAATATTTTATAATATTTTATTGTTTTAGGTATTTTATTCAACACATGAATATTTTATTAGTTTTAAATATTTTATTCAATACATGAATATTTTATTAGTTTTAAATATTTTATTCAACACATGAATATTTTTATCGTTTAAACATTTTATTCAAGACATGAATATTTTTATTGTTTTACCGAATACTAGTTTAAAATATTCGTTATTTTCCAATTTGGAATAAGACTCAATTAATTACCATATAATGTTAGTTATATGGATTTTATACAAGACATGTATATAACCAAAATAATAAAGAATCAACCATCATCCAGATTGCCTTCTACCACTGTATAAGCATTAAAATAAATAAATAACCCTTATACAGCCTGTCAACCCATCGGTTGACATACCACTAATTATTGGGATCATTGTATGTCAAATATCATCCCAATACCCGTGTGGGGTTTTCAGACAACAAATTTTGATAATTATTTGTGTAGTTGGGCGACATGTAAAAATTATCGTCCTAATCAAGATCAGTTAAATAGGTGTACATAAACGAATCATCTGATTTGTATATGAATATTTATTTCAACACATGACTATTTTATTTAGTTCATACATTCAATAAAAATAATATTTTTATTGTTCAAATATTTTATTCAATACATGAATATTTTTTATATTCCATTCCGCACCACAATCACAATCAATTTCCACAATACAATACAATCAAATAAGTCGTCCATGGTCTGTGGACGACGGTGTCAGGAGCTACTAAGCCCCGTCTGCAACCTAGTATATATTTAACTGTAAAAAGTTTGAGTGAGAAGGAGTTCTCACATTGGGATCCACTCCGTCAGTTTTATTCTGAATTTCTTTTATGGTTGAATTTGAAATTGTCACAAATTCTAATCTTCTCCGTTTTTGTCCTGGTCAATTTTGAAATGTAGATTTCTTTGTTGCGAATCCAACGCATCATGTTTTGCTGAATTCGGTTTCAGATTGCAAAAGTTATGATGGTTTGAACGTTAATTCCATAAGTTAATTAACCAATCATCATTAACAAATTTAATTGCATTCTTAAGGGCCATCAACCCTTTCTCCCTCGTTCCAGGCTTGGGCTGATTATCGAACCAAAACATCGCCACATAGGGCACCAAACTGCACGCTCCAAAGGGGACCAAACCAAGATCGGTCAACGCCATGTCATAGAGCATCGTTGTCGCCACCTTCTGTTAGAGCCGCCTCGCTTCCGGTGGTCCCAGTCGCCGTGAAATCCGGTGCGAACGACGAGATTTTATGCTCGAAATTTGAGTGAATGACAACACATTTAGGATCACAACCGTTGACTTCTAGATCCCATTCCCCTCTTCGATTTTCCCTTTTGAACCCGTGAATTTTATTGTTTGGATTGAATACGAATTTGGGAAACTTTTTTGTGCGATTTTGGCCTTCGAGATGAACAAGGCGGCGAGTCTGATAGGAGTTAGGGTTTTGAAGAAAAATGAGGGGTTATTTATATTTATAATAACATTTTAATATTTCTTTATTTCTTAAAAACAAATTTTCGCAGATGAACTCCAAATTAAACTCAACAAATGTCGCCCCTAGCTAAATACCCCCATTCCGGACACAATGGGATATGTTTCGTAAGCCAATTCGACTGTTTTAGTCGGTTTTCATCAAAATTAAAATATAAATCAATATATATTGAATTTAAACGTGCATTTTAATTTATCGGGGCCACATACTAACTCCAAAAATTACAGAAAAAAATAAATCTAGCTATGTTTTGACGATGCGGTCCTTACAAAACTAATTTCGTCAAATTTGGAGACCGTTTGAAAAATGGCCATTTTCTGGTTGATCCAATTCAACTTAAATTGACAAAACACATTTTCTTTTGCCACGCTCACAAATTAATTCCAAAAATTATGAAAATTGGAATCTAGCAATTATTTTACATTCTGAATCCAACAAAAGTAGTTTCGTCGAAAACGGAGGTCATTTGCAAAATGGCTATTTTTAAGGGCCATATATTATATTAAAATATATATAAATTCCATAACGACTATTCTAAATTTTAATTGGACATAACTTTTAATTTATAAAGTGAAATCTTAGATTCTCACATTCGTTAGAAAGATATAGTTAAACAATTTCAAATATTTCTTGTTTCGTCCATTTCTGACTTATATTGAATTCTGTACATTAAATTGAAATTAGAAATCGAATTTTCAAACTACCGCGCCATTTCAGGCTCGTAATATAGTTTGTTTTAAATTTATAAGTTTTTAAGTTTCAAACTTCGATTAAAATAAATTTTCAGTTGTTATTATTTGAAATATTCATTTTAAATATTCAAAGTCTGTTAAACTAACTAAAATAAAAAAAAATTAAATTGGTTCAGATTTTCCGGGTTGTTACATATATCCTGCTTTTGAAACCTGGAAATAGATATCTATGATGTTGTAGTCAACACCAGTATCATTTTCGAGCGACTAGAGTGTGACTCTATATCTATCTAGTACATATAGGATTTAACATATACATTGATCAGAAGTATACTCAAATCAATAAGTATTCGATAGGCCAATTGTAATGTTAGGCAATTACTCAAAACATCTTTTATATATTTAAAAAGAACAGATAAAAAACTTTCCAATCATATAATATAAATGATATATTTCAAGTCATTTATTTATTAAAATTTTAAGTTGGTAAAAATTATATCTCTCCGCCACTCATTTATTTATTAAAATTCAACTTCAATCTTCAATAAATATAATCAAGCTTAAGTTTACAATGTAAATCATATAATATTTCAAAATATATTTCAAAATAATATGTTATATTAAAATCCATTAACTTTAAGTTACTTTTTATTTAATACACATCATTTCCATTTCAATATTGAAGTTGCGTCCACATTTCATTTTACTTTTAATTTTAAATCTTAACAAGTTTAAGCCATATTGTCGATTTAAAAATTACCATTACCACTTCATTTACTTAAATAAATCCATATTTATATCAATTTAAAAATCATAACTAATATTAATATTTCATATTATCATATATTTCCTTTCTCAAAACTCAAATCATATGAATTAAATAAAGTACTTTTATTTAGTATAGATCGTCTTATAAATTTCCAAATGCAACTTTAATTTCAAATAATATTTCAAACTCTCTATTATTTCCGGTAATAAATTCCATTTGCTTCATATAACACACTTTGCTTACGTTAACACATAAAATGGATGATATATAAAATCACTTTTCATTATCGATCAAGGTGAGTCAAAACCAGTCAAACTCTAAGCTACGAGTCAAACAACGAAACAACCTAACAAATAGGAGTTACAAAGGATATAGACCAAGATAAAAACCCTTTAGAGAATATTTAAGATTCAAGACACAACGTCAAAGTCTAGTGGTCCAGTGGTTTACGAACACCATGAGTTGTTGCATGTATTTGCAGTCGCATAGGTTCGATCCCCCGCGGCCACAATACGGAGACATAGTGCATAGCCACTTTAAAACTGGCATTAACCAAAGGGCATGGTAGACATAGTCTTCGTGCCCCCAAAGTTTTAGTTTTCAAAATTTTAGAGCTTTCTTTATCTTCATGACAGACTAGGGTTCCGCCTCTTCTCCTTTCCCCATCGTCTCTTCTTCACCCCTTTCCTTATCTCCGATCCTTTCTGCCCTAACCTTCCTCCTAGCCTCGTCCCTCCCTAGCTTTCTAGCTTGTGGACAAGTGGCTCCATCGCCAGATCTAGATTTTGCCCCGATAATTTTCTGTCGTCGACCAAATTGTTGTTGGTTCCTTCACCCCCCCTCCCTATTTTCTCCTCATTTCTGGCAGCCTCCTTCTGCTTTCCCTTCTCTCTCTTAGACCCCTGCCCTAGCATCCCTTGATTCCCTCATTTGCGCTTTTCCTCGCTTCTGTCCTTCTGCTTTTCCAGGTTTATGCTCGAGCATCTCCTTAGGCCGCTCCTCTTGTCAGCTGGCTTGTATCGATGCTTGTATCTTTCTGCTAGATGACTGTGATGATGTTAGTGCGTTTCTGGTAAGTTTTTTTTGGGCTTTGCTTGTATTGGTATTGATGAGATTGAGTCTGTTGGTCGTTGCTTGTCTCTGGTCTCTCTGAAAGTAGTTAGACCTATTTGGGTGTGCCGTCTCTGTGTGAGATCTGGGAGGTTTGGACTGGTTTGTGGTTCTAGCTTCTTGATGGTTGTATTTCTTGTGGGTTCTGTCTGATCTGGATTTGAGGACCATTGTACTGCTTTTTGGTTGCTATCCTCGCTTGTAGCTGTTGTGTGCTGAGTACACTTTATAATCTGCATCCATTTCAACTATCTGCTCTGGTTTTCTATTTTTCTGCTTCTCGGCATCACTGAGCTATCCAGTGAGTGGTTTATTTAGGCTTGGTGCAACTGGATTGAGTACATATATCTATTCTTTGTCTTGCTCTGTTGACAGATAAAGAAAGTTCTAATTGAGATGAAATCTGATCTGTTACTCATACTCGAGTTTAGCTGTTAATCAGCGAAATTCAAATCCCTGCAATTTTCATTCTCTGCATCGCAACCTTACGGCAAACTTGGATGTTGGTAATGGTCGCTTGATAAGTAATATTACAACAAAATGTATTAAATATAGGACTGCTAGCAGCCTTCTTTTTAGATATGTTGTATGTGCTAAGTGTTGTACTTGTATTCTCTTGATTTTCTCCTTATCTATTCTGTAACTAATCTCACCCTGTGTGGTGATAGATAGTAGTTTTAGTATTAGATAGGGCAATCATGTTTGTAGCAGATAGGCATTCTGCCTATCTTCTGTTAATATCTGTACTCGTTATTTGCTATAATGAAAAAGTGGTACGGTCCACCATAAAAACGGCTGGCTTTGCCCAAAAAAAAAAGATTCAAGACACAATCTACTATAGATTTCCTAAGATAAATTTGGAATAGGATCGAGATTCAAATTTAGGGAATCCAAATTAAAGATACACTTATCAAGGAAGTAGATTTCAAGAGAAAGGAATACTTAGAAAAGACAAATTTTAAAACAAATTTTTATATTAAAATACTTTGAATTCATTCAATCCATTTTCAAAAGCATTTATGTCTTCAAAAATACGCTCTCTCAAGAACGGTTCTGAAAGTTGATGCTCCTCATTCTAGGCTATTTCTACCCTATCTCTAATGAGCTTTTAACCCATAGGCTAAAACTTTGATAAACCTGGCTCTGATACCATATGTAATGACCCGCCTTTACGAAAATTCAAGTCGGTAATTAAACTAACTTAAACCGCTTGAAACGACAGATTGTTATTAGCTTCTTGGGTAAATAGAATAAATCAAAGAATCAAAAAATGCAAACATAGATAGAGGGAAGATATAATGATCTAGACTTCCCTGATCCCCGAGGAGACTGAGGAGCCCGGATTGTGTTGAGAACATGACGCAACGGAACACAAACATAAAAACATTTCATTGCTATTATAACAATTTACATCAGAGTATGAAAAATAATATTATACAGCTAGGAAATAATATTAGAGAATAAATTACATTTAAATACATAAACATAATACGTAGCGGAAATACATCAACTAACACAACTGAAATAAATACACAGATAAAAGCTTTCTGAATATAGCTCCAGCTGTAAACCAGGATGCTTTGAAAAGAAATATCTGCAAATCCAAAGCTACTAGCTGCCCATGTGGAAAATATGGGCACCCAGAGTTTAGATTAAAACCAATAAACACCGAGTCAGTCATGAGACTGGTGTGAGAACTAAAACAGTTATAAACTCTATTTTAATGTACGGTTAAATCACGGGACCACACCGTATGTCACAGAACGGGTTTACTCCCATGAATACTCTAAAATAAAACAATTTATAAATAATGCAATGCATTTTAAAGAATGAAGCTATTATAAGACTCAGGTCCCATTACATAAAGCAACGCAAGCCGGAGGATAGAGTTTTACCTTATAATAGCCAAACATGCTTGGTACGCTTTAAAACAAATCATTTGGATATTACTATAAGTGCATAGTGTCGAAAACAACTTTAAACATAAATGTATCAATCATAGATGGCATGAGCGTTCCATGCCACTATGCCGCCATATAAGTTTACAACTAAAACTAATTGTCGCGTATTGGAAATTGGATTCCATCTATGAGTCGAGGCTAGGGATGTCTCCTCGCCGATTCGAGACACTCTAGCACATGTCTCAGGATCACACCTATGGGCAACCTTTGGATCTTCAGGGCAGATCCACACCTAACGTTTGTGGATTAGTTATTCCTAAACAATATGTTTCCCGGTCCTATCCGACCTATCACTTGGCCATTGGAAACCAATCATATCTGAGGCGCCTCGCAATCCATTATCCATATAAGTAAAAATGTGTGGGCTCCAAAACAAAACACCACTTCTAGCTAGAAAGAAACGCATGCACTCCCTGCAGTCACTATCCCGTTTTTGACTCATACCGGGGTGTGAGGCTCACGAATTAATGCTATACACAAAGCTATGCTACTTAAAGTCATGCTTTGATCATCAACCATAAAGCCCTTCTTTTCAACAAAAGCCTTGATCATTTGCATCTTAACATGCCACATTGTCAATTCATGTCATGCAACTGATTTCTATCAATATATAACCTATAAGCTCATACGTCTCAGAGAAGGGTGTTAAGCAAGAGAATAAATTCCTCGCCACCAAACAGATAGATATTTAATAGAAATCAATCAATACATAACGAAATACAATGTCAGAATCCACTTACAAGTCCATTCTGGGTCAGAACGAAACCGGAGGCACCTTATTCCTCGTCCCATATGTCCAATACAGGATAGAGGTCCTCGCATATCCGATTGATCTCCAAGTACGTCCGGACGATCACCACTTATTACCTTGTTTTGGGTGTACAACCCAATCAAGACATCAGTAATCATCCAAACGATGTGAAGACCTTCGGTCTTCCACCACCGTCTTTATATCTTCGACTTTTAATCGTCGTAACAGTTATTCAGAATGGGTTAAACTCGGTCTTTTCGAATAACTCATGTATCTTATAATCAAGTGCTATAAAAAGACCTCATACGCCTCAATCCAATCAAGAATATTCTTTTATTCAAATATTGACATCTTCAGGGAAAGGTTGCCATAAATTTTATCAAAGATAAGTTTTTTTAAACATAATCTTTATTCTTCCTTTAGATATCTTTTCCAAAATATTTCAATTTATCTTTTCACAACTTAAACCATATTAAGGTTGATCTAACTTGTCGAGATTATCGAGCCTTATCAAAGTAGTCATTTATTTTAATATTCCCAATCCCAACCTATTCATCCTATGAAGAAAAACTGGTAGTACTCCATATCGACACCCATTGTTTTATCGGTAAAATTAATTACTATTTCACGTTTCAAATCTAATTAAATATTTAACTATCGTATGGAGTAAAACTGGTGGTATTCCATATCTCTGTTAATCCCTCAAAAAATCCATACATACATTGAGTTGTAGAGACTAAGCGGAGGATACGGAACAGACTCCATCAGGATTGGTCGAACATAACGCCATCCGAGACACTTAAAAGACTCACGAAAAATAGGAAGCAACCGCACAGGGTAGGGTCCGAACACCAAATCCAAGACAAGCCAATTGCCCAGCACAATCGGGTATAGCGGCACAATACATTATGAGAAGTGCAGCTCAACAAAGATAAAGGTCGTATATTCAGTAAAGTCACTTACAACAATGGAAAACGCTTGATCTAATATCAAAGCTCGGTCGCACGTATCAGGACGGGAGTCAAGGTCGCACACATATTTAACAACTGCTCATGAATTTCAACTTCTATGGATCGTGTATTCTTACTAGACGAACACCGACACTTGAGTCAGAAAACACCTACAAGTCAGTCGTACACCAGTTCCTAGAAAGAGCACATTTACATCTCAAGTTGCATGCCTTAGTCGGCCACTTCTAGATTAAAAAGGTCATCACTTGCTCACTCAGGATCTGATATAACCGCATGGGGAAACAATGGCCGTTCACCCGCTTATTTCGCCATCAAGCGAATAAGATACCCACTCGTCGATTGCCAGAAATAGCCACGACCGAAGAACACCGATTAAAGTCACCCACTCAACTACTCAAAACACTCGCTCCCATCGAGTCGCTCCCACATGATAACTGGATACAGCTACGGACAGCTGGCTACAGCTGGCCGATGGTATAATTGTAATTAGCAACCCGTAGCCTGCAGATAGAGATTTCAGATCATTTCCTAATGAGAGCTCACCTATAAATACACGATAGCTGCCAGCATAGAGGGGGGAATCTTGGAAACCAAAAAGTGCTACTAAATTCTGTCCTCAATCACTCCTTAAACATTTTGGAAAGTAATGATCATTTCCACGACTAAAAGCTCCATCACTAATCTGGCTATGGCGTCAAACACAGTCTTCTAATCAGGAAACGAAGACATCTTCCTTCTCAATCACTTATCCATCCTTCTCCTCCTCAAACTCTACATTATCTTGCAAAATGCCAGGATTGAAATGTATAAATGATAGTATGTTGAGTGGATATAGAGATGTATGAAAAGAGAGAGTTGATGTATTTTGTAATCCTCATTATAAGAATTGAAACTATCTTCATAGAGGACGTAGGCCTAGTTTACGGCTGAACCACTCTAAATCTCGTCTCTACTTTATCTTCCTCGCATTTTCATTTTCAATTATTGATTAAACACGGCTCTATTTATTTCCTTACCACATTGGTGAAGTACGGCTTTAGTACCTTGGGTGTTTGGACCAATTTTGGTGTAAACATTTTGGCGCCCACCGTAGGGCCGTGTTTGCTTCTTTCCCCATTCAGATACGACAAGATTTTCTGAGAAAAACTTTGTTTGGAATCATGAAGATACTGAGGGAAATCACTAACAAAATCAACAGCCCCAACTACAATGTTAACACAGTCACGCCGTCTGCCACCTGCTCCGAGGAAGGGGAGCCACCTGAAATTGAAGAAACTATAACCAGGAAGGAATTGGAAGAATCGATGACAGGATTGATGAGTCAAATAACTATTGCAACAATGCGATGATGAAGAAACTCGAGTCGATACTCGCCATTCAAGCCGCCACCACAAAAGCCATGCTGAGTGCCACTTGTTCCTCGCTAGCCCGAACAAGTTGCGAGCTAGAAGCAGAATTCTCTGCTTCAAGCTCAAGACAGCAGGATTCCATTCAGAGATTGCACATCGCACTAATCTGAATTATGAAGAAGACAAAGCACCTATGCAAGGTCACTTTGACGACGCAATCGTGAAACGGAAAGACGGTCCCACTATTATAAGGGTGTCCCTTCCAAGAGAAAGCCCAAATTCCTTGACTCCGGTTCACGAGGACACGTCTAGATTAAAATTTGATAATGAATAAGGCGCTCAATCTGTCGATCAGAGCAAGGAGCAGAAATACATCTTAGGAATGGCGCGAGAAATTGTGAAGGAAAAGCTAAAGAAGAAGGATGATTGAAAAGAATGGGAGTCTTTCCCGACTAAAACCCCACTCACTGAAGGGTTAAGAAGACTGTATATCTACAAAGGTTAGAACCTCCATCACTACAGTCCTATAATGGGACAAGCGACCCTAATATATTCCTGTGTAAATATTACCTGTATATGAATGGGGCATGCGCTACCGATGAAATCAAGTGTTTATATTTCCCAACTTATCTAGAAGGGGTGGCTTATCTGTGGTTCACAAAGCTGTCGCCGCAGTCTGTGGACAATTTCGCGACACTGGCTAAACTATTCAACAAGCATTTCAAATCCCAGGCACTCAGAACTTGGGATGTTATGGAGCTAAGTGAACTACGACAAAGACCAGGAGAGTACATCAAAGCTTTTCTCACTTGCTTTGATATGGAAGTAGCTGAAGTCAAGAATTTTGAAACCCGCCTAGTCTTAACGGCTCTGAAGGGGGGCATATGCAAGGAAACCGAATTGGGGCAGTGGATCAAGAAGAAGAAACCAAGTACACTCGAACAATTACTCAACAAAGCTGAAAAATATGCAAGTATTAAAGAAAAATATTGATAGATAGAGAAGAAAATAAATGCGCAAAGTAGCTCTGATAGTCAAAAAAGGAGCAATGAAAGAAAAGACAGTCGATCAAAGAAGAAACTACGCTTTTTCAAGAATTCCGAGTTCACTCCCTTTAATGATACCATTGGAAATATCTTTATGGAAACTAAGAACACCGAGAGATACCCGGTCCTGAAACAAAGACAGGTCAAAGATGTCGCTAAGAAGTCAGGAAGATTTTGTCAATTTCACAAACAGCCAGGACACGATACCAATGACTGTAGGCACTTGAAGTCAGTAATCGAGGGATTAATCAGAAAGAACCATTTGCAAAAATATGTACAAGATCATGAATGTTATTCCGACTCTCTGCAAACAAGGGGCAACATGCCCTGAAGAAAAGGGGTATACCGATCCAAAGCGGACGCTCACCTAAAAAGACCAGCCACCGATGTCTTGATAATGGAGCACTAAACTAAAATTCCCATTACCTTGCTTTACTACCCTAGTTTTATCCTGTTACTCAAATTGTTTTATCCTGCTTTGTTATTCACCATGTTCATGTTAAGCTATGGTTTACTTGCAAAAACTTTGAGCGTCAAAAAATAATTATGTGTCTACCTGAGTAACATACTTATTGGTCTATGCTAAAAAACAACCTCTTGGAATGTAGGCATGGTGAAATCAATCCATCATACACAGCAGAACTACGACGAAAAGTCCCAAGGCACACCTTAAACAAAGAAGCCTGGTAACCACAAACACCAGGCATGATCAAAAGGGATGAATAGACACATCACCTCAAAAGAACAAGCTATTCTAAGACAAACAACAAGTCGAAAGGTTGCACCTCCCATTATGGAATATGCTGAATTCTTAGCAAACACCCATTCAAGTGATTGGCGTCGGGCTTCGTCGAAAATGCAGGAATATTAATAATTCTGTCCCTCGGATAAAAATTGTTAGTCCCAAAGAGGCGCTTTTTCAGGAGCAGGACACGAATTCCTTAAAACCGAAACCAAATTCTGCAGCAAGGATTAATGTCCACTTCCTAAGGGCAATACAATAAAAAAACACCTAGGTTGGAAAACACAAGTCATAGGATCGGAAGGTCCCACAAACATGCTAGAAAGACTAGCGCAAAACAAAAATTCTAGCTGAAGGGGGTAACAGAAATCCTACCCGCAAGGAGGTAACAGAAATCCTAGCCGAAAGGAGGTATCCGTTCTAGAACCTTTTTGAATAACAAAAACAATCCTATCAAACAGGGACTAGAATGGATCAAAAATTTATAACCCAAGACCTCCCTAGGGGGCACGTATTCGAAACCAGTCTCTGAAGGGCTTGGATTACCAGGTCAGTCAGGCGCGGGGTTGAATACAACTTAATAAAAGATATCAAACATGTTCACAATAATACAAACGCGCAGTAACCTTCGATGAACAACAAACTTCAAGGCTTGAGTAAATCTAAAAAGAATCGGGCGCAACCTGAACGATTAACAAAGCGCTCGACCAAACATATAAATCAAAAATAAAGGTGCAGCGTGCAACGCACTAACGCAAAGATAGCTGAAGAAAACCGCTGTACGCTAAGGTCCGAAGCAGACCATAAAAAGTCACAAACGTAAGCGTATGATAATAAGTGAGGCTGGCTCCTGCATACACAAGCCAGGTTAAATGTATCATCCTGAATTAAAACCAAAATAACAAAAGAGTAAAACATCAGCAAGCTACAGCATTTAGATAACGTAAGCAATGATCTTCTCCCTGGATTCAAGACCCTTGACGAGTTCGAGTCTGTGTTTTTCCAAAGCATGAAGTCGATCGACATTCTCTTTATTTTCCTTCTGAAGTTCTTCAACAAGAGAATGCCAAGCACCCAATTGTTTTATAACGTAATCCCTGACATTTGAGATAAGGTCTTCGACCGATTCGGGCATGCCTCCAACTGGTTGAACTTAGCCAAGATGCAATCCTTTATGGCATTCATTTTGCCTGCAATGATCCATCTATCAAATGGGTCTATATACACATCAGAACACATGCTAACTAGGTGCCAACCCTCAAATTGCTCAGCAAATTCAGGATGGCAAGGGGTGGAAACACAAAGAGGTCTCTGGGCAGCTGCAGGATCCAGAGTGATAGACGAAGAAGCCACGGATAGACAACCAAGAGCAATCTGAACATCTGGGACAGTAATTTCATTCAATGAATGATGACTTTGAGTATCAGTTGCACCCATGATCTTTTTACCTTGAAGCATCTTTTTGCTACCAGCCCTTCCCATCAACTTTTTCCTAAGCCTCCTAGACATGAAGAATTCCATCCTCGAGCGACCTATTTCAAAAAAAAATCAACATGGGCTCAAACAACAACCATAAAAAACCAGGGATAGCCCAGCCAGACTCAGATATGAACGGAAGTATTTCATCCAGAGGACCCTGGGGCATTTCAGCAAATAACTTATAAGCAATACCAGCATCAAGATTTCAAAAAAAATCATCAGACGGTTCGGATTCCTCAAAATAATCACAGAAACGGTATTTGTGCTTTGCAAAAACCTGGCTATTACCGAAATCCCAAATTCATACTTAACTCAGCCAGGCCATATTTAGAACACCCTAACTTGGAAATGCATGAGTACTCAAACAAAACAAGACAAAATAAAGGAAAAACTCACCAAAAAAGATCATGGTGTCTCGGAGCCGTAAGGAGGATGCTCAAGATGAACAAGTATTACTGCAAGCACTAGGCAAAATGATGAAATAAGGAAGCCAATACCTTCTGAAGAAGAATCAAGGTAGAAATAACAAACATAGATTACCTAGTAAAACCCTTGGGGAAGCACGACTACGGTCGAAATATTTCTCGAAGAAGACAAAAATAGAATAAAGAAGGTTAAAAGTAAATAAGAAGGAAGATCAAAAGGCGTATATCCAGAGCATTCTCGCTACGTCAGCTTAGTGGTCGATTACTTAAATAAGTGTCCAATTAAGTTCCAGCTGGCATCCCGTAATTCAACGGTTCGCGCAATAACGAAAAGATACATTAAGCTTCTCACTCACAGAAAGGGATAATGCCAGTCCACTACAACGAAACAATCCTAAATTTTGCACGACCGACTCTTCGATGAGCCAGGTTAAACCTACCAAACAATGTTGCGATCAAATATGTCGAAGCCAGCAATTCCTTGCTAAAAGGAAATTACGGGCTTCGAGGGGCAAGTGTTAATCCCTCAAAAATCCATACATACATTGACTCGCAGAGGCTAAGCAGAGGACACGGAACGGACTCCATCTGGATCGGTCGTACATAACGCCATCCGAGGCACTTAAAAGACTCGCGAAAAATAGGTAGCAACCGCATAGGGCAGGGTCCGAACACCAAATCCAAGACAAGCCAATTGCCCAGCACAATCGGGTATGGTGGCACAATACATTATGAGAAGTGTGGCTCAACAAAGATAAAGGTCGTATATTCTGTAAAGTCGCTTACAACAATGGAAAATGATTGATCTAATATCAAAGTTCGGTCACATGTATCAGGACGGGAGTCAAGGTCGCACACATATTTCACAACTGCTCATGAATTGCAACACCCATCGCTTGTGTATTCTTACTAGACGAACACCAACACTTAGGTCAGAAACCACCTACCGGTCGGTCGTACACCAGTTCCTAAAAAGAGCACGTTTACGTCTCAAGTCGCAAGCCTTAGTCGGTCACCTCTTGATTAAAAAGGTCATCGCTTGCTCACTCAATATCAGATATGACCACATTGGGAAACTATGGTCGTTCGCTCGCTTATTTCGCCAGCAAGCGAATCAGATACCCACTCGTCGATTGCCAAAAATAGCCATGACCGAAGAACACCGATTAAAGTCACACACTCAACTACTCAAAACACTCGCTCCCATCGAGTCGCTCCCACATGATAACTGGATACAGCTACGGACAGCTGGCTACAGCTAGCCGATGGTATAATTGTAATTAGAACCCATAGCCTGTAGACAGATATTTCAGATCATTTCCAGAGGAGAGCTCACCTATGAATACAACACGGATGCCAGCATAGAGGGGGGAATCTTGGAAACCACAAAGTGCTGCTAAATTCTGTCCTCAATCACTCCTTAAACATTTTGGAAAGTAATGATCATTTCCACGACCGGAAGCTCCATCACTCATCTGGCCATGGTGTCAAACACAGTCTTGTAATCAGGAAACGAAGACATCTTCCTTCTCAATCACTTATCCATCCTTCTCCTCCTCAAACTCTACCATACTCTTGCAAAATCCCAAGATTGAAATGTATAAATGAGAGTATGTTGAGTGGATATAGAGATGTATGAAAAGAGAGAGTTGATGTATTTTGTAATCCTCGTTATAAGAATGGAAACTATCTTCATAGTGGACGTAGGCCTAATTTACGGCTGAACCACTCTAAATCTCGTCTCTACTGTATCTTCCTCGCATTTTCATTTTCAATTATTGATTAAACACGACTCCATTTATTTCCTTACCACATTGGTGAAGTACAGCTTTAGTACCTGGGGTGTTTAGACCAATTTTGGTGTAACTAATCTCGATCATTTCTTGATTTCAAAAAATTTAATTACCTTATTCACATTCAATCTAATTAAAGATTCATTAAAACTCCAACTTGGTTTTAATCCAAAAAATCGTTACTTAATAATTATTCAAATTTAGGAAAATTTATCCTATCTTTAACTGGGGTAAAGAACAAATGTCATTTAAAACATTATTTACGGTAAACCCAAAATCATCTCCCGTTTCATATGGAACCTTCACGGGAATCATAACAGTATATAATCAATATAATTTCCATATCAGACTAATACTATAGGTGGAATAACGGTGAGGCCTTTTAAATTCCATATATAGTAAAAGTCTTCGTGCATAGAAGCTCATTTCGTTTATCACTAAATCGAGTTCCGCTCAATTCCAATTTTAATATATTAAATTGGAAAAACTTTACTTTGGAAAATTCCCTTAAATCTTAGTTAAAAGATTTATGAACTCCAAATAATATCTTCATGTTTAATTGGGTTTAAGAACTAGTGTCATTTAAAACACAGTTCACAACGAACCCAAAATCATCTATCATTTAATTCCAATTATATTTGTTAGTTGGAAAACTTCATTAAATCTTAGTTAAAAGATTTATTCTTTTCTCAACTGGGTTTAAGAACAATGTTATTGAAGACACCATTCATGACAAACAAAAAATCCAATTTGATATTAAATACAAGGCTCTAAATAGAAATTATATTGACTTATATTCAATATCAAATTCTGAGACCAGCGGATATCGTATTGGGAATAATGATATCTGTATCTTCCAAATTCCTCAACAAAATCGATGTAATCACGGAATCCAATATAGAAATATTCCAAAGATTATTTCCATTCAAATCCATTCCAATGCATACGTTGGAAAAACTCTGGTTAGATCAAACCCATTTTAATTCCTTTTAGTTCTTTATTTTAGTTGTTAGCTAGTTCATTTAGATAAAAACATCCATTTTCTTTTCAAACTCGGGGTATTTCAATATTTACGTGTCCATCCAAAATCGGACATCAAAGTCATATTTTGATTCTTTACTGAATATTATTTTAAAATATTCGTTATTTCTTAACTGGAATCAGACTCAATCAATTACCATATAATTTTATTTATATGGATTCCATACATCGCACATATTCAAAAATAGTGATAAACAACTATTAAACATTCAATTAACATCCAGAGTGCAATTTGCAACTACATAAGCATCAAACAATTGAATAACGCTTATAACAGTCTGTCATTCCATAGGTTGACATACAACTAAACACAAGGGAGATATGTGAAGTTATTATCATCCCCAGACCCATGTGGGGTTTATAATCTACATCCAATTATCATTATTTGCATACTTGGGCAATGTACAAAGTTATCGTCCCAATACCCGTGTGAGGTTTATATCACAATTCATGTGAATTTATCTACAGTTTAATAATAATAGCATAAAAACTGTAAACATCAATCATCAAAAATATTGCAATAACAGGCAATAAATATATACTCAATTATAAAGTTAAATAACTACACAAAATATTTGAGTGAGAGAGTTCTCACCATTGGTTTCCACTTCGGCGGTCTTTGATTGCCGGTTCTAGTGTCGTTAAATAACGGTGAACTTTCGATTGTTTACATCAGACGTTTTTCTCAACCAAAAATCTCCATCAATTCCAAATAATTTCAAATTAGTTTATTGCAAAACTCTCGTTGATATGGTTCCAACGGATCCAGTTTTGCTGAATTCTGGTAAAGTGTGAAAAAGTTATGATCGTTTAAAGTAAATTAATTATTTCACCCTATATTTTTCCATGTTCAGTTGTTTACATTGGATTTTTTCGTCCACCAAAAATTATCATAAAATCTAAATCACTCCAAATTAATTTCTTTCAAAGCTCTCATCGATACAGTTCCAACGCATCTTGTTTCGTTGAATTCCGAGTTCATACGAGAAAGTTATGACTGTTTTAAAATTATTATTATTTTCTTTTTCACTGTTTGGCCATTAGTGGCCAGGGGAATGCCTTCTGCTCAGCCATTAATGGCCAAACGGCTGTTAAGCCCTAATTTTTTTTACATTTTCACCTTGAAAACATGGCCGAAAGTACTATAATGTTATATATATGAAAACGAGGCTTCTATAACTCACCGAAGCAACTCATAACACCAAATTCACATGCACAAGCATTCATACAAGAGATTTGCAATGGTTTTGATTATAAATTCCAAAACAGGCAAACATTCTAACAAATGCAATCAAATGCGATATAAGTGAATTGTGAAGACTTAGAACTTTGCCGGGGCGGCAATGGAGCTTCGAAATATCACCAAATCAACTCATAGCTTATGAATTAGATTGTGTGGACAATTCTAATCATAATTTTCAATTTTATGAAACTCACACGAATTAACCGGAAAGTGTATACATCTCTAACCAATTCATATGCATATACACAACTCTAAATGAACCTAAATGACACTATACAAGCTAATAGCTTGTAGCATAGACACTAAGAACTCACAAAGATCTCACCTTTGCTTGCTAGAAGCAAGAAATCAATCCAATGGCAAGCAAGAAATCAATCCAATGATGTGTATACGCGGAATCTTCTTATACCGATAGTCCAAAATCAATACCAAATATAATGTGACGGCCGGGAATTTCGCTCGATCCGAATCAGTCGTTAAACCGATCTAGACCGATCGAAACCCCTGATCGTTTGAGAACAGGACAAATCAGAACACAAACAGAAGAACATTTTATTGCTACTACCACAATTCCATCAGATACAAGAATATACAGAGTATAAATGAATAAATTACATTTGATAAATATCAGAGATTACGATAAATTACATAGCAGCGGAAAAATAATACAAAGCACAACTGAAGGTGATATACGGATACAGAGCTTTCCGGATATCATTCCAGCTGTAAACCAGGATCCTGTGAATATGAATCTGCAAAACCAAAACTACTAGCTTCCCGTGCGGAAAATAGGGGCACCCAGAGTTTAGGTTAAAACAATAAACTCCAGGTCAGTCATGTGACTGGTGTGAGAGCTAAAACAGTGATTTAAAGCTTTACTTTAAAAGAGAGTAATTCAAGGGACCACGCCGTATAACACGGAACGGGTTTTCTCCCAAGAATACCAGTGCATAGAATAAACAGCGCAATGCTTTTTTGAAAACTGAAGCTATTATAAGACCCAGGTCCCATCACACAATGCAACGCAAGCCGGAGGATAGGTTTTTACCTTATAACAGCCAAACATGCTTAGTACGTTTAAAACAAATCATTTGATACTATAATAAGTGTATAGTGTCAAAACATTTCAATCATAAATATAAATCATAGACGGCATGAGTGCCCCATCCCACTATGTCGCCTTACTAGGCTCTACAAATAAAGCCGAAATACACGTATTGGAAATTGGATTTCCATCATGAGTCGAGGCAAGGGGCAAGCTCCTCTCCGCTTCGAGACACTCTAGCAAATGCCTCAGGACTACACACTCTGGGTAACCCTGGGATCCTCCAAGACCGGTCCTCACTTACGTTAGAGGATTAGTTATTCCTGAACACACGTTTCCCGGCCCTATAGGACCTAAAATTGAGGCGCCTCGCATCTAAACCACAAGGTGAAAAGTATATAAATGTCAGGGCTGGTAGGTCACTGACACCACCCATAGCTAGAAAGAAACGTCGTGCACTCCTTGGGTCCTCATCCCGTTTTTGACTCATACCGAGGTGTGAGGCTCGCGAATCCACGCTATACACAAAGCTACGCCACAAAGGCCGTGCTTTGATCATCAACCACAAGATTTTTCTTTTCAACAGAAGCCTTGATCCATGCAACTCAGCGTGCCACACAGGCAATTCATGCCATGCGATTGATATCTATCGATATATAACCTCTAAGCTCGTACGTCTCAGAGAAGGGCGTTAAGCAAAAGAATAAATTCTCCGCCGCCAAACAAATGTATATTTAATAGAAATCAATCAACATAGAATAAAATCCAATGTCAGACACACAATCCATTTACAAGTCCGTTCTGGGTCTGAACGAAACCGGAGGCACTTTCCTCGCATATCCATTCATCTCCAGGTACGTCTGGACGACCACCAACTATTTCCATTCTCTTGGGTGTACAGCCCAATCAGGATCGTCAGAAATTATCCAAACGATGTGAAGACTTCCAGTCTTCGACCACCGTCTTCATCTTCGACTTATCGTCGAATCGGTTATTCAGAATGGGTATAAACCCGGTCTTTCCGAACCACCCGCGTATATTAAAAACAAATGTTACACAAACACAACATACGCCTCATTCCAATTCAGAATATTCTTTTGTTCACAAAATCACATTTTTAGGGAAAGGTTCCCATTAATTTTATCCAAGATAAATTCTTTAAAATTTATCCTTTAATCTTCCTTTGGATGTCATTTCAAACCAAATTATGGTTTTTCAAACTAGTCGAGATTAGCGAACCACACCGAAGTAATTATTTATTTTATTTCCCAATCCTAACCTATTCATCCCATGAAGCAAAACTGGTAATACTCCATATCTAATACTATGGTGTTATCGGTAAGATTAATTACCATTTCACGTTCAAATCTAATTAAAGATTTAACTATCGCTTTGGAGCAAAACTGGCGATACTCCATTTTCGCTCATTTCTAAATTTGATAATTTAGATTATAGATTTACATTTCAATCTAATTACAGTTTCATTAAACTCCTTTTACTGGGTTAAAGAACTAGGTGTTATTTAAAACACAGTTCACGACAAACCAAAATCACATTCTATTTATTATCGGGTTAAAGAACTAGTGTTATTTAAAACACAGTTCACGATAAACCCAAATCAATTCTAGTTCAATTTAATTCAAATGTATTAGGAATTCTGATTTTTTAAAACCCCTTTTTAAATCTAATTTATTTATTTAAAAATAAAAACCCGGGTTTTAAATTTAGTTCAAACAAGTTCATTTTGATAAAATCTATTTTTATCTTTTCAAATATGGAGTTTTTCATTCCAAATTTTCCCAAATCATTTCATATAATTTTACACAAATTATCGATATTTTTTATAATTTTATCAAGGCCCGTACAGTCGATTTCCAACAATGGCCATCGAACTGCACTTACAGCGACCTTTTTCAAATTTTTATTTGGACGTATCTCCAAATCCAACCGTTAGATTTTGAATTTCTAATATTCGTTAGAAAGCTCTTTTCGATACGAACCCAACGGTTCTAGTTTTAGGAGAATCCGACGGTCGGATCTCCCGTAATGTCCGTTTGATATAAATGGTCGAAATTCACGAACTGCCGCGGCGCGGCGCGTTCTATTCAGGCCATTATATTATATATATGATATATATAATATATATACCGTCGATTACTATTTAAAACGAATTATATAAATAGTTTTAAATCCATTTCAAAAGTAATTTCAACTTCCATTTCAATTCAAATCAAAATTGAATTCTTCTTTATAAATTCGTTTTAAAATTCATTTCTATTCAATTCAAATTTCAATTCAATTTGAATTCATTTCAATTCGCTTTCAATTCAATTTGAATTCGTTTTCAATTCAATTCAGTTCCAAAGTCGTTTTCTATTCGATTCAATTCAAATTGGTTTTCTATTCGATTCAATTCAAATTGGTTTTCTATTCAAATCAAATTCGTTATATATTCAATTGAAATCAAATTCGTTATATATTCAATTGAAATCAAATTCGTTATATATTCAAATCAAATCAAATTCGTTTTCTATTCAAATCAAATTCGTTATATATTCAAATCAAATCAAATTCGTTATATATTCAAATCATTTCGAAATCGTTTTCAATTCAATTCATTTCGAAATCATTTTCAATTCAATTCATTTCGAAATCGTTTTCAATTCAATTCATTTCGAAATCGTTTTCAAAATCACTTTTCAATATTCATTTTAAAATGAATAAAATCGATATAAACATCGTTCACGTCAAAATGGCGCATCTCTAATCAACCCGGCTTTATATTCAATCAAATGGATCTATATTTCTTTCAATACACGACTTTATATCTTTGTCAACACACGACTAATCTCAACGAATGAGTACCGTCCATGTGTGACTATTCTTGTTATTTAATGCATTTTATAAAGATAAAGATATAAACTTTATTGTTAAAATATTTCGTTCAACACATGACTAATCTCAACGGATGAGTACCGTCAACACATGAACCTTTATTTTATATTATTCTTTATCTTCTAAATTGGAATGAGGCCCAATCAATCACCATATAAAATTAATTATATGGATTTTCATACATCACACGTATATAATAGCTTTGAAAAATAATCAACCATCAACCAAAGTGCACTACACTGTATAAGCATCAAATATAGATATCTAACGCTTATAACAGCCTGTCAATCAATCAATCGACATATTTAATCAATCAGGATGAGTGAACTTCAAATTTCATCCCAACACCCGTGTGGGGTTTCAAACAATCAAAACAGATTTTATTGTGCAGTTGGGCGATGTGTAAAATTTATCGTCCTAATCAATGTCAGTCAAATCAGTGTACATAAACAAACCGTCTGGTTTGTAAATGAACATTTATTTATTCACATTCACTATATTCATATTCACGTTAAAAATTATATTTCTAACCATAATACATTTTATTTCAACATATGAATTTCTATTCAGTTCATTCTTTAAATAAAATGATATTTTTATTTTTCTAACTTATTTTAGAAAATTTCGGCGGCATAACGGCACGATACTAGAAACGGGACGAGGCCTAGCCTTATCCCCGGTCTAGTGAAGGCCCACGCCATTCACACATCAATCTAATCCATTCATTTCACCAAACAATTCAATCAAATAATCTAACTAATTTGCAATCAAACAAACAAGTCCATGGTCTGTGGACGATTGTGTCGGGTGCTACTAAACACCGTCTGCATCCTAGTATATATATATAACTAGAAAATGAAATTGAAAGGTGAGAAATTCTCACCGATAGTTATCCAATCATCTTGACTCTTCTTTTATAGAAATTTTCGTCATTCTCGCATTTTGTCTCTTTCGTTGCTCGTATTCTCTACATATGTAAAAATCGAATTTTTACGTCGCTATTCAATATATAAAATCGAATTTTTATTATTCTATTCAATATATAAAAATCGAATTTTTATTATTCTATTCAACATATAAAAATCGATTTTTTATTATTCTATTCAATATATAAAAATCGAATTTTTATTATTCTATACTCTACATAAAGATTTCGCCTTTTCAAAAATATAGATTTCGCTTTTCTATAATATAAAATAAAGATTTCGCCTTTTCAAAAATATAGATTTGCCTTTCTATAATATAAAATAAAGATTTCGCCTTTTCAAAAATATAGATTTGCCTTTCTATAATATAAAATAAAGATTTCGCCTTTTCAAGAATCAAAGCTTTCGCCTTTAAAAATCAAAGCTTTCGTATGCTAATTTACATTCAAACAAAACTAAATCGTTTTTCCTATGTAAATTATCTTTAAACTTCAGTTTCACATATATAAATCTTATCTTTTACACATTAAAAATCTTATCTTTTCATATGATAAAAATATGATCTTTGATGTGATAAAAATCCGGGCTTTACAACCACAAAAATCCTATTTTTAACACGGTGTTTATATTTTCAAAGTCAAATTCTAGTCTTCTAGTTTATATATAAGAACAAAGCATGTTCATATTTTCAAAAACAAAACATTTTCATATTTTCAAAACAAAGTAGGTTATATTTTCGAACATGAAGCATATTACATTTTCGAACATTTTCCAACATGTTACATTTTCGAACAAAAGCACATTAAAAGTAAAAATAAAATTTAATGTGGATTATATAAAAAAATAAAAATAAACAATGCTTAAAATCAGGAAAACTAAGTTTTAAATAAATTAAAATCAAAGAAACTCACTGTTTCCCGTCGAACTCGAGCTGGAGGGAGGTCAGGGGATCGGAGAGCGGTGTTGCGCCTTCAGGTGGTGGCGGCGGCTTGCTGGGCGGAGGCGCGGGGGTTGCGAAGCTCGTGGGAGGGGTCTGGGTGCGAGCGCGTGGGGGGGGGGGGAGGGGGTGGGCTCTCGATCAGACCGGGGGGGGGGGGGACGCAGGGCTTCGGAGGTGGTGCCCTCCCTTGAGGCGGCGGCGGCGATCATCGGGGGGGGGGGGGGGGGGGCGAGTCCCCCCCCGGTCTTCCTCTTTCTACTTTATTATTTGATTTCTGTTTTGAAAGATAAGAGGCGGGGGGCCAGAGGATATAGGAAAGGTTTTTTTTTTATTTAATTATTTAATTTGGCAAAAAGTTGACTTTCACATACGACCTCGAAACGAGGCCCACCGCCTGCCGTCCATAGCGTTTTACCCCCATTCCGAACACAATGGGATATGTATCGCAAGCTAATTCGATTGTTTTGATCAGTTTCCGTTGAATTTACATTTAAATCACTATATTGAATTTTAAACGTACATTTCAAATAACCGGGGTCGCATACGAACTTTAAAAATTCTAGAAAAATATTTTCTAGCTTCGTATGGACGATACGGTCCTAAAAAAACTAGTTTCGTCGAATTCGGAGACCGTTGGAAAAATGGCCAATTTCCAGTCGATTAAAATCAACTAAAACTGGTCAAACACGTTTTCCTTTGCCACGCTCACATATTGATTCGAAAAATTATGAAATTTGGAATCTAGCAATTACTTGACATCACGGACCCAACAAAAGTGGTTTCGTCGAAATCCGAGGTCGTTTGCAAAATTCCCATTATTAAGGGCCTGAATTCCGTAGCGACTATTCAGAATTTTCAACTGGACATATCTTTTGATTCCCGCTATGAAATTTTGATTTTTCAGATTCGTTGGAAAGATATTATCAATTAGATCCTAATGTTTTTGGTTTCATTAAAACCCGGATTATTTTGCACCCGGTACATTCAATTGAAGTTTGAAATCGAATTATCGAACTACCGCGCCATTTTCAATTCTATTTATAATTAAATATAAATATTTATATTCTAACAACGACGTGTATAATATATACGTTCGAATTATATTCAAAATAAATTTCTTGTCGATATTATTTAAAATAACCTATTTAAAATCTTCAAAATTCGCTAAAATTGCCAAAATAAAAATTTTAAACTGGTTCAGAATTTCCGGGTTATTACAATCTCCCCCACTTAAAACTTTTCGTCCCCGAAAAGGAACAAAGTCGAAAGTGGTTTGATTAATCAAATCTACGTTCGATCTGGCTTCCATTCTCCAACTTTTCAGTTTCTGAGAATTTTCAAATTTTCAAAAATTTGGCTAACACCCTAAATTTTCGAAAAATTTCGCCATAACCTCCGCTGCACCGGGAGCCACGGGAAAATCCCGAAATTGCCATATAGGCCTTCTGATCTCAAAAAGAAAAAGAAAAAGCCAAGCGGCTAGCCAATGTGCTCATAAAATCATCATCACCCAAACAAAACAGTAAATTATGTAGTAAACATGTACCTATTTGTCGGGCAAACAAATTTTATTCTCTGCTCTAGCCTCCTTGCTATGACCTGTTCAATGATATATATGTATATGCAAGCAAATGCAACTAATTTTCGATACAGTTCAATATTTGGTTCAATTAGGCATAAATGGTTCAAAATTATCAAACAAATAAACAAACAACACAAACATAAACCAATTAGTGGATTATAGTTTCAAACTCATAATTTTGATATATATACAAAAAATCATGTTTTTGATGCCAACTCACAGCAATGTGTTCTAGCTATATTAGTTTTGGTTCTCACACCAGTCTAATGGAAATATATAGTTATCACACCTTCGAAACACGAAAATAAATACTGGTGATGGCGCGCCATCATCAGAATCATGTCTGGGCGACTAGAGTGTAATCCTATATCTATCCAGTATATTAAAACTTCTAATATACGTTCATGACGCGTATATACAAAACCTTTATATACTAGATTGTCCAAATTCAAAATAAATAAATAATCAAATATGTATAAAACGATTTAAATTTTCAAAACAAAATTGTTTTCTTTTGAAAAATATACTCTTCACACTCGATCTAGGATACTACAGATCCTATCTCTAACGAGTCATTCTAATCGGATATTACTAATCCAATATCTGATGAATTCTTTCGTATGGTTCTAATGTGTCTTGTTCTCGAGCTCTGTAAACCAAAGCTCTGATACCAAACTGACACGACCCGAACTTCCCCGTGAGGAAAAGCGCGGATAGCGTTGAGTACAAGACAAAATAGAACGCAGATGGAAGAACATTTCATTGTTATTACCACAATTCCATCAGATACAAGAATATACAGAGTATAAATGAATAAATTACATTTGATAAATATCAGAGATTACGATAAACTACATAGCAGCGGAAAAATAATACAAAGCACAACTGAAGGTGATATACGGATACAGAGCTTTCCGGATATCATTCCAGCTGTAAACCAGGATCCTGTGAATATGAATCTGCAAAACCAAAACTACTAGCTGCCCGTGCGGAAAATAGGGGCACCAAGAGTTTAGGTTAAAACAATAAACTCCAGGTCAGTCATGTGACTGGTGTGAGAACTAAAACAGTTATTTAAAGCTTTACTTTAAAAGAGAGTAATTCAAGGGACCACGTCGTATAACACGGAACGGGTTTTCTCCCAAGAATACCAGTGCATAGAATAAACAGCGCAATGCTTTTTCGAAAAATGAAGCTATTATAAGACCCAGGTCCCATCACACAATGCAACGCAAGCCGTAGGATAGGGTTTTACCTTATAACAGCCAAACATGCTTAGTACGTTTAAAACAAATCATTTGATACTATAATATGTGTATAGTGTCAAAACATTTCAATCATAAATATAAATCATAGACGGCATGAGTGCCCCATCCCACTATGTCGCCATACTAGGCTCTACAAATAAAGCCGAAATACACGTATTGGAAATCGGATTTCCGTCATGAGTCGAGGCAAGGGGCAAGCTCCTCTCCGCTTCGAGACACTCTAGCAAATGCCTCAGGACTACACACTCTGGGTAACCCTAGGATCCTCCAAGACCGGTCCTCACTTACGTTAGAGGATTAGTTATTCCTGAACACACGTTTCCCGGCCCTATAGGACCTAAAATCGAGGCGCCTCACATCCAAACCACAAGGTGAAAAGTATATAAATGTCAGGGCTGGTAGGTCACTGACACCACCCATTGCTAGAAAGAAACGTCGTGCACTCCTTGGGTCCTCATCCCGTTTTTGACTCATACCGAGGTGTGAGGCTCACGAATCCACGCTATACACAAAGCTACGCCACAAAGGCCGTGCTTTGATCATCAACCACAAGACTTTGCTTTTCAACAGAAGCCTTGATCCAAGCAACTCAGCGTGCCACACAGGCAATTCATGCCATGCGATTGATATCTATCGATATATAACCTCTAAGCTCGTACGTCTCAGAGAAGGGCGTTAAGCAAAAGAATAAATTCTCCGCCGCCAAAAAGATGTATATTTAATAGAAATCAATCAACACAGAATAAAATCCAATGTCAGACACACAATCCATTTACAAGTCCGTTCTGGGTCTGAACGAAACCGGAGGCACTTTTCTCGCATATCCATTCATCTCCAGGTACATCTGGACGACCACCAACTATTTCCATCCTCTTGGGTGTACAGCCCAATCAGGATCGTCAGAAATTATCCAAACGATGTGAAGACTTCCGGTCTTCGACCACCGTCTTCATCTTCGACTTATCATTGAATCAGTTATTCAGAATGGGTATAAACCCGGTCTTTCCGAACCACCCGCGTATATTAAAAACAAATGTTACACAAACACAACATACGCCTCATTCCAATTCAGAATATTCTTTTATTCACAAAATCACATTTTTAGGGAAAGGTTCCCATTAATTTTATCCAAGATAAATTCTTTAAAATTTATCCTTTAATCTTCCTTTGGATGTCATTTCAAACCAAATTATGGTTTTTCAAACTAGTCGAGATTAGCGAACCACACCGAAGTAATTATTTATTTTATTTCCCAATCCCAACCTATTCATCCCATGAAGCAAAACCAGTAATACTCCATATCTAATACTATGGTGTTATCGGTAAGATTAATTACCATTTCACGTTCAAATCTAATTAAAGATTTAACTATCGCTTTGGAGCAAAACTGGTGATACTCCATTTTCGCTCATTTCTAAATTTGATAATTTAGATTATAGATTTACATTTCAATCTAATTACAGTTTCATTAAACTCCTTTTACTGGGTTAAAGAACTAGGTGTTATTTAAAACACAGTTCACGACAAACCCAAATCACATTCTATTTATTATCGGGTTAAAGAACTAGTGTTATTTAAAACACAGTTCACGATAAACCCAAATCAATTCTAGTTCAATTTAATTCAAATATATTAGGAATTCCGATTTTTTAAAACCCCTTTTTAAATCTAATTTATTTATTTAAAAATAAAAACCCGGCTTTTAAATTTAGTTCAAACTAGTTCATTTTGATAAAATCTATTTTTATCTTTTCAAATATGGAGTTTTTCATCCCAAATTTTCCCAAATCATTTCTTATGATTTTACACAAATTATCGATATTTTTAATAATTTTATCAAGGCCCGTACAGTCGATTTCCAACAATGGCCATCGAACTGCACTTACAGCGACCTTTTTCAAATTTGATTTGGACGTATCTCCAAATCCAACCGTTAGATTTTGAATTTCTAATTTTCGTTAGAAAGCTCTTTTCGATACGAACCCAACGGTTCCGGTTTTAGGAGAATCCGACGGTCGGATCTCCCGTAATGTCCGTTTGAAATAAATGGTCGAAATTCACGAACTGCCGCGGCGCGGCGCGTTCTATTAAGGCCATTATATTATATATATAATATATATAATATATATTTCGTCGATTACTATTTAAAACGAATTATATAAATAGTTTTAAATTCGTTTCAAAAGCAATTTCAACTTCCATTTCAATTCAAATCAAAATTGAATTCTTCTTTATAAATTCATTTTAAAATTCATTTCTATTCAATTCAAATTTCAATTCAATTTGAATTCATTTCAATTCACTTTCAATTCAATTTGAATTCGTTTTCAATTCAATTCAACTCCAAAGTCGTTTTCTATTCGATTCAATTCAAATTGGTTTTCTATTCGATTCAATTCAAATTGGTTTTCTATTCAAATCAAATTCGTTATATATTCAATTGAAATCAAATTCGTTATATATTCAATTGAAATCAAATTCGTTATATATTCAAATCAAATCAAATTCATTTTCTATTCAAATCAAATTCGTTATATATTCAAATCAAATCAAATTCATTATATATTCAAATCATTTCGAAATCGTTTTCAATTCAATTCATTTCGAAATCGTTTTCAATTCAATTCATTTCGAAATCGTTTTCGAAATCACTTTTAAATATTCATTTTAAAATGAATAAAATCGATATAAACATCGTTCACGTCAAAATGGCGCATCTCTAATCAACCCGGCTTTATATTCAATCAAATGGATCTATATTTCTTTCAATACACGACTTTATATCTTTGTCAACACACGACTAATCTCAACGAATGAGTACCGTCCATGTGTGACTATTCTTGTTATTTAATGCATTTTATAAAGATAAAGATATAAACTTTATTGTTAAAATATTTCGTTCAACACATGACTAATCTCAATGGATGAGTACCGTCAACACATGAACCTTTATTTTATATTATTCTTTATCTTCTAAATTGGAATGAGGCCCAATCAATCACCATATAAAATTAATTATATGGATTTTCATACATCACACGTATATAATAGCTTTGAAAAATAATCAACCATCAACCAAAGTGCACTACACTGTATAAGCATCAAATATAGATATCTAACGCTTATAACAGCCTGTCAATCAATCGATTGACATATTTAATCAGTCAGGATGAGTGAACTTCAAATTTAATCCCAACACCCGTGTGGGGTTTCAAACAATCAAAACAGATTTTATTTGTGCAATTGGGTGATGTGTAAAATTTATCGTCCCAATCAATGTCAGTCAAATCAGTGTACATAAACAAACCGTCTGGTTTGTAAATGAACATTTATTTATTCACATTCACTATATTCATATTCACGTTAAAAATTATATTTCTAACCATAATACATTTTATTTTAACATATGAATTTCTATTTAGTTCATTCTTTAAATAAAATGATATTTTTATTTTTCTAACTTATTTTAGAAAATTTCGGCGGCATAACGGCACGATACTAGAAACGGGACGAGGCCTAGCCTTATCCCCGGTCTAGTGAAGGCCCACGCCATTCACACATCAATCTAATCCATTCATTTCACCAAACAATTCAATCAAATAATCTAACTAATTTGCAATCAAACAAACAAGTCCATGGTCTGTGGACGATTGTGTCGGGTGCTACTAAACACCGTCTGCATCCTAGTATATATATATATATATAACTAGAAAATGAAATTGAAAGGTGAGAAATTCTCACCGATAGCTATCCAATCATCTTGACTCTTCTTTTATAGAAATCTTCGTCGTTCTCGCCTTTTGTCGCTTTCGTTGCTCGTATTCTCTACATATGTAAAAATCGAATTTTTACGTCGCTATTCAATATATAAAATCGAATTTTTATTATTCTATTCAATATATAAAAATCAAATTTTTATTATTCTATTCAATATATAAAAATCGAATTTTTATTATTCTATTCAATATAAAAAATCGAATTTTTATTATTCTATACTATACATAAAGATTTCGCCATTTCAAAAATATAGATTTCTCCTTTCTATAATATAAAATAAAGATTTCGCCTTTTAGAAAATATAGATTTGCCTTTCTATAATATAAAATAAAGATTTCGCGTTTTCAAAAATATAGATTTGCCTTTCTATAATATAAAATAAAGATTTCGCCTTTTCAAGAATCAAAGCTTTCTCCTTTAAAAATCAAAGCTTTCGTATGCTAATTTACATTCAAACAAAACTAAATTTTTTTTCCTATGTAAATTATCTTTAAACTTCAGTTTCACATATATAAATCTTATCTTTTACACATTAAAAATCTTATCTTTTACACATTAAAAATCTTATCTTTTCATATGATAAAAATATGATCTTTGATGTGATAAAAATCCGGGCTTTACGACCATAAAAATCCTATTTTTAACACGGTGTTTATATTTTCAAAGTCAAATTCTAGTCTTCTAGTTTATATATAAAAACAAAGCATGTTCATATTTTCAAAAACAAAACATTTTCATATTTTCAAAAACAAAGTAGGTTATATTTTCGAACATGAAGCATATTACATTTTCGAACATTTTCCAACATGTTACATTTTCGAACAAAAGCACATTAAAAGTAAAAATAAAATTTAATGTGGATTATAAAAAAAACTAAAAATAAACAATGCTTAAAATCAGGAAAACTAAGTTTTAAATAAATTAAAATCAAAGAAACTCCCTGTTTCCCGTCGAATTCGAGCTGGAGGGAGGTCAGGGGATCGGAGAGCGGTGCTGCGCCTTCAGGTGGTGGCGGCGGCTTGCTGGGCGGAGGCGCGGGGGTTGCAAAGCTCGTGGGAGAGGTCTGGGTGCGAGCGCGTGGGGGGGGGGGGGGGCTCTCGATCCGACGAGGGGGGGTGACGCAGGGCTTCGGAGGTGGTGCCCTCCCTTGAGGCGGCGGCGGCGATCATCGGGGGGGGGGGGGGGGGGAGGGGGCGGCGAGTCCCCCCCCGACTTCCTCTTTCTTTTGTTTTTTTATTTGATTTCTGTTTTGAAAGATAAGAGAGGGGCAGAGGATAGAGGAAAGGTTTTTTTATTTTTTTTATTTATTTATTTAATTTGGCAAAAAGTTGACTTTCACATACGACCTCGAAACAAGGCCCACCGCCTGCCGTCCATAGCGTTTTACCCACATTCCGAACACAATGGGATATGTATCGCAAGCTGATTCGATTGTTTTGATCAGTTTCCGTTGAATTTACATTTAAATCACTATATTGAATTTTAAACGTACATTTCAAATTACCGGGTTCGCATACGAACTTTAAAAATTCTAGAAAAATATTTTCTAGCTTCGTCTTGACGATACGGTCCTAACAAAACTAGTTTCGTCGAATTCTGAGACCGTTGGAAAAATGGCCAATTTCAAGTCGATTAAAATCAACTGAAACTGGTCACACACGTTTTCCTTTGCCACGCTCACATATTGATTCGAAAAATTATGAAATTTGGAATCTAGAAATTACTTGACATCACGGACCCAACAAAAGTGGTTTCGTCGAAATCCGAGGTCGTTTGCAAAATTCCCATTATTAAGGGCCTGAATTCCATAGCGACTATTCAGAATTTTCAACTGGACATATCTTTTGATTCCCGCTATGAAATTTTGATTTTTCAGATTCTTTGGAAAGATATTATCAATTAGATCCTAATGTTTTTGGTTTCACTAAAATCCGGATTGTTTTGCACCCGGTACATTCAATTGAAGTTTGAAATCGAATTATCGAACTACCGCGCCATTTTCAATTCTATTTATAATTATACATAAATATTTATATTCTAACGACGACGTATATAATATATACGTTCGAATTATATTCAAAATAAATTTCTCGTCGATATTATTTAAAATAACCTATTTTAAATCTTCAAAATTCGCTAAAATTGCCAAAATAAAAATTTTAAACTGGTTCAGAATTTCCGGGTTATTACATATAATATTTAAATCTTTATAATAAGATATAATCTTCAAAATTTTTTTTATAAATAGTACTCTTCAAACACATTTTAGGGCATTACTAACCCTATCTCTAACGATTTATTCTTATTGGATGTTACAAATCCTATCTCTGATGAATTCTTTCGTTCGGTTCAAATGTGTCTAGTTCGCATGCTTTATAAACCAAAGCTCTAATACCACCCATCACGATCTAGACTTCCCCGATCCTCGAGGAGACTGAGGAGCCCGGATTGTGTTGAGAACATGATGCATCGGAACACAAACATAATAACATTTCATTGCCATTACAACAATTTACATTAGAGTACAAGAATATATCAAAGTACGAATAAATAATATTACACAGCGGAAAATAATATGAGAGAATAAATTACATTTAAATACATAAACATAATACATATCGGAAATACATCAACTAACACAACAGGAAGAAATACACGGATGCAAAGCTTTTCGAATATAGCTCCAACTAAAAACCAGGATCCTGTGAAAAGAAATATCTGCAAATCCAAAACTACTCGCTGCCCATGTGGAAAATATGGCCACTCATAGTTTAAGTTAAAATAAATAAACTTCGAGTCAGTCATGGGACTGGTGTGAGAACTAAAACAGTTATTCACTTTATTTTAATATAGGGTAAATCATGGGACCATGTTGTATGTCACGGAACAGGTTTACTCCCATGAATACTCTAAAATAAAACAATTTATAAACAATGCAATGCTTTTTATAAAATGAAGCTATTATAAGACTCAGGTCTCACAACACAATGCAACGCAAGCCAGAGGATAGAGTTTTACCTTTAAAACAAATCATTTTGATATTACTATAAGTGCATAGTGTCAAAAACAACTTCAAATATAAATGTATCGATCATAGATGGCATGAGCGTCCCATGCCACTATGCCGCCATATAGGTTTACAACTAAAACCAAAAGTCCCGTATTGGAAATTGGATTCCATCTATGAGTCGAGGCAAGGGATTTCTACTCATCGATTCGAGACACTCTAGCACATGTCCCAGGATCACATCTATGGGCAACCCTTGGATATTTAGGGCCGGCCCACACCAAACGCTTGTGGATTAGTTATTCCTTAACAACACGTTTCCCGGTCTTATTGGACCTATCACTTGGCCATTGGCGACCAATCATATCCGAGGCACCTCACAATCCACCATCCACATAAGTAAAAATGTATCGGTTCCATGCCATGACACCACTTCTAGCTAGAAAGAAACGCAAGCACTCCCTGCAGTCACTTTCCCATTTTTGACTCATACCAGGGTGTGACGCTCGCGAATCAACTCTATACAAAAACCTATGCTACTTAAATTCATGCTTTGATCATCAACCACAAGGCCTTTCTTTTCAACAAAAGCCTTGATCATTTGCATCTTAACATGCCACATTGTCAATTCATGCCATGCAACTGATTTCTATCAATATACAACCTATAAGCTCATACGTCTCAGAGAAGGGTGTTAAGCAAGTGAATAAATTCTCCGCCACCAAATAGATACATATTTAATAGAAATCAATCAATACAGAACGAAATATAGTGTCAGACATAATACATTTACAAGTCCTTTCTGGGTCTGAACAAAACTGGAGGCAATTTATTCTTCATCCCATATGTCCAATATAGGAGAGAGGTCCTCGAATATCCGATCGATCTCCAAGTACATCTGTACAATCACCACTTATTACCTCGTCTTGGGTGTACAGCCCAATCAAGACATCAGTAATAATCCAAACGATGTGAAGACCTCCGGTCTTCAACCACCATCTTCGTATCTTCGACTTTTAATCGTTGTAACAGTTATTCAGAATAGGTTAAACCGGTCTTTTCGAATAACTCGTGTATCTTAACAATCACGTGCTATAAAAACACCTCATGCGCCTCATTCCAATTAGAATATTATTTTATTCAAATATTCACATCTTTAGGGAAAGGTTGACATAAATTTTATCAAAGATAAGTTCTTTTAAACATAATCTTTATTCTTCCTTTAGATATCTTTTCCAAAAGATTTCAATTTATCTTTTCATAACTTAAACCATATTAAGGTTGATCAAACTAGTAGGGATTATCGAGCCTTATCGAAGTAGTCATTTATTTTAATATTCCCAATCACAACCTATTCATCCCATGGAGAAAAACTGGTAGTACTCCATATCGACACCCATTGTTTTATCGACAAAATTAATTACCATTTCACGTTTCAAATCTAATTAAAGATTTAACTGTCGTATGGAGTAAAACTAGTGGTACTCCATATCTCGATCATTTCTTGAATTCGGTAAATTTAATTATCTTATTCACATTCAATATAATTAAAGATTCATTAAAACTCCAATTTGGTTTTAATCTCAAAAATCATTACTTAATAATTATTCAACTTTAGGAAAATTTATCATGTCTTTAACTGGGGTAAAGAACAAATGTCATTTAAAACATTATTCACGGTAAATCCAAAATCATCTCCCATTACATATGGGACCGTCACGGGAATCATAACAATATATAATCGATATATATTTCCATATCAGATTAATACTATAGGTGGAATAACGATGAGGCCTTTTAAATTCCATATGTAGTAATGGTCTTCCTTCATAGAAGCTCATTTCGATTATCACTAAATCGAGTTCTGCTCAATTCCAATTTTAATATATTAAATTGGAAAAACTTTACTTTGGTAAATTCCCTTAAATCTTAGTTAAAAGATTTATAAACTCCAAATAATATCTTCACGGTTAATTCGGTTTAAGAACCAGTGTCATTTAAAACACAGTTCACAACGAACCCAAAATCAACTACCATTTAATTCCAGTTATATTTGTTAACTGGAAAACTTCATTAAATCATTGTTAAAAGGTTTATTCTTTTCTCAACTGGGTTTAAGAACAATGTTATTGAAGACACCATTCATGACAAACCAAAAATCTAATTTGATTTTAAATATAAGGCTCTAAATTGAAATCATATCGACTTATATTCAATATCAAATTCTGAGACCAGCGGATATCGTATTGGGAATAGTGATATTTATATCTTCCAAATTCCTCAGCAAAATCCATGTAATCACGGAATCCAATATCGAAATATTCCAAAAGTTATTTCCATTCCAATTCATACGCTGGAAAAACTCTGCTTAGATCAAAACCATTTTAATTCATTTCAGTTCTTTATTCTTGTTAGCTAGTTTATTTAGATAAAAATACCCTCTATCTTTTCAAACTTTGGGTATTTCAATGTTTTCGTTTCCATCCAAAATCGGACATCAAAGTCATATTTTGATTCTTCACTGAATATTATTTTAAAATATTCGTTAATTCTGAATTGGAATCAGACTCAATCAATTACCATATAATTTTATTTATATGGATTTCATACATCGCACGTATTCAAAAATAGTGATAAACAACTATTAAACATTCAATTCACATCCAGAGTGCAATTTACAACTGCATAAGTATCAAACAACTAAATAACGCTTATAACAATCTGTCAATCAATCGCTTGACATAAAACTAAACATAAGGGAGATGTGCGAAGTTATTATCATCCCCAGACCCATGTGGGGTTTTCAATCAAAATCCAATGATCATTATTTGCATACTTTGGCAATGTGTAAAATTATCGTCTTAATACTCGTGTGGGGTTTAAATCACAATCCATGTGAATTTATCTACAGTTTAATAATAATAGCATTAAAACGGTAAACATTCATCAATCATCAAACAAATTTTGTAATCACACGCAATAAATATATACTCAGTTATAAAATTAAATAACTATACAAAATATTTGATTGAGAGAGTCCTCACCATTGGTTTCCACTCCATCAGTCTTTGATTGAAGGTTCTAGTCTCGTTAAATAACGATGAACTTTTGATTGTTTACATCGGACGTTTTTCTCCACCAAAAAATTTCATCAGCTCCAAATCATTTCAAATTAGTTTCATGGAAAAGATCTCATTGATACGGTTCCAA
The DNA here is from genome assembly GCA_030737875.1 of Allium sativum. NCBI lineage: Eukaryota > Viridiplantae > Streptophyta > Magnoliopsida > Asparagales > Amaryllidaceae > Allium > Allium sativum. Next base: position 12,346,937 of record CM060912.1, read on the forward strand.
CGGATCCAGTTTCGCTGAATTCTGATGACGTACGAAAAAGTTATGATCGTTTAAATTAAATTAATTATTTCACCCTTTGTTTTTCCATGTTCGGTTGTTTACATTGGATGTTTTCCTCCACCAAAAATTATCAAGAACTCTAAATCACTCGAAATTAGCTTCATTGCAAAGCTCTCGTCGATACGGTTCCAATGCATCTTGTTTCATTGAATTCCGAGTTCGTGTGAGAAAGTTATGACTGTTTTAAAATTAATTTTCTTTTCTTTTTCAGTGTTCGGCCATTAACGGTCGGGGAAATGCCTTCTACTCAGCCATTAATGACCGAACGACTGTTAAGCCCGAATTTTTTTTACATTTTTTCCTTTAAAACATGTCCGGAAGGCCTATGATGTTATATACATGCAAATGAGGCTTCTATGACTCACCGAAGCAACTCATAACACCAAATTGACATGCACAAACATTCATACAAGAGATTTGCAATGCTTTTGATTATAAATTCCAAAATGGGTAAATTTTCTAATAAATGACAATCAAATGCGAAATAAGTGAATTGTGAAGGTTTAGAACTTTTCTGGGGCGACAACGGAGCTTCACAATATCACCAAATCAACTCATAGATTTTGAATTAGATCGTGTGGACAATTCTAATCATAATTTTCAATTTTATGAAACTCACACGAATTAACCAGAAAGTGTATACATCTCCAACCAACTTATATGCATATACACAACTATAAATGAACCTAAATGACACCATACAAGCTAATAGTTTGTAGAATTGACACTTAGACCTCGCAAAGATCTCACCTTTTCTTGCTAGAAGCAAGAAATCAATCCAATACAAGCTAAAACAACCTCTCTTCGATAAAAACACTAGAATCGACGACCTATGATCATATGAACACATTTCATAAGAATTATGTTTAGGAAATCATCACTACTTGAAGAGGAAACAAGTTGGAGAAGATGAAGAGGAAGATGGAGAAGCTTAACCACGTCTTAGAATTGGATTTGCACTAGAATTGAGCTCTAGATTCAAGACCCTAGCTTAGGGAATTTCTTTTTCCCATTCCCTTCCCCATTTCCCTTTTAGTTAAGTGTTTGGAGAATGAATGAAGAGGAGAGGGCTAAGGAGCACTTAAGTGAATGGGTTAGGTTGGCTAAGCAATCCCCAACCAAGGTGCCAAATCTCCTAAGCTCCAAAATATATCGAAGTTTGTACTTTTAGATCACCTAAACGACATTTAGAACTCAATGGAAATGATTTCGAGTCCAAATTCATCCATATGTAAAAAGTGATATTTTGGTCATACATCCAATGAAAAAGACCAAATTTCTCCAACTCCAAAGGTATTGATGTTTATAGTTTTAAAAGTCACAAACGACATTCTGAACCCAATGGAAGTGGTTTCATCGAAAACGAAAGTCGTTTGCAAAATGTCTATTTTTAAGGGCTATATAAAATATTAAAATATATATATATATTTCATAGTGTCTACTCTAAATTTTAATTCAGACATAACTTACAATATATAAAGTGAAATCTCAATTTCTTACATTCATTAGAAAATTACAATTCAAAATATTCCAACGATTCTTGTTTTATAAAATTCCGATTTATATTGAATTCTATACATCCATTCAAAGTTTAAAATCGAATTTTCAAACTATCGCACCATTTCAAGCTCATTTTAATTAAATTTTAAATTTATACAACTTCGATTTAAATAAAATTTAAATCATTACTTCTCAAACTAATTCATCTACAATATTTAATTTCTATGAAAATGAATTAAAAAGAAATTAAATTGGTTCAGAAAATACGCATTGTTACAACAGAATAATGTCTCGCAGCAGAAAATAAATAATTCAATAGTAGTTCTTGAAGCTACTAAATAAAATTTTACAATAGAGTTTATGTAAACAATATAGCGGAAGTCTAATACAACAATCACTAGTACATAAACAAGTAATACGTATCTGGAATAGAAATGACAGGAATAACTGAATGACTGGAACAATTGATCAATAGGTAGATATAAGATGAACGAATCCAAACATAAGCTCCAAGCTCCAAAAGTGAATATCAAAAGATGTAATACTCAATCAGACCCGCGCAATAATGCAAAAACAAAAAAACTCGGATCAGGACTAACACTTTTATGGAAGTAAATAAACTCAAATGAAATGTTCAATGAAATGCATAAGTAACTAAAAGGATGCATGGGATCACCATCCACTAAGGATCTGTCAAACTAGATATCATATAAAATAATGCGCAATTATAGTAAGGTCTATTCCGTAAAGTAAAATATCAAAATAGTGTAAACGAGATTACCATTATTACCTTTACACCTTATACAATTGTCATATATTTTTCATATAACAAACCAGTACGTCGGTGGATAGGGATGCGCCGTGATTCGACAACGTTAAATCAAAATCGTAGGGGACTCGATCGGTATAAATATGACAAGGCATCAAGGAAATATCCATTAGTAGTATTCTACCGGATTGCGGACCTAGGCTGGTGGTAACACATAATCACGACTACCACCCACCTCAGACAATACTCCCAAATTCAAGGGCGCAAAAAATAGTCACAAAGTAATATATATGGTATCAAAGAAGCATGCCTGCTAAGAGTAACCAACATACATTGGCCTGGGTATGGCTCCTATTTTGGTCATTTCAATTATGCCCCGAAAGTCATGTTTATCCATCATCATTTTCTTTCTTCAAATCTAGTAATTGCCTTCAAATCATCCTACTTCATTCTGGGTTCTCCACCACGTGCACAGTTGTTAAAGTGGTTTTCGGTATTGGTAGAGAGTATGAAATATTGGATCCCGGTCTCTTTAAAAGCCAAACATTTACATTTTTCACACCTTGGTCATTTTATAATCACTTTAAATATCATTTATATGAAATCTCATATTTAAATCGGAACTAGCAACAGATCTTTCAGGGGAATTCGAAGATCCTCTAAACGTAGAGCTCGCAGGGCTTTGAAATCAAATACATTACTCACAATGGAAGTAAACATGTTAGTATTTCAAATCAAAATTAAATATCTAACTTTGATTTTAGTTAATTTTGACAACAACTCAAATCGCTTTTACCAAATCGATTTGGAAGATCATGTCTTAAAGGCCTCAAATCATAATATAAATCAATACTAAATAACATCAATTCTATTTTAATTTGAAATATTTCTTAAAATTCCAAGTTCAAATAGTTCATATAATCCAATTTCACTTTTAATAATTCAGTTGAAGTCGATTCATAAAAATCCCCCATTTTGCTCCAAATTCAATTTATACAAATCAAATCAAATCTTATTTCAATTCAAACAATTCATATCTTATCCTATAATTTCGAATTGTACAGTTCAAAATCATTATTTATTGATTCAAATCATATATTTTAAAATCATTCTTATAATTCGATTTATATAATTTCTTAATTCATACCAAATCGATTTATATAATCAATTCCATACATAAACAAATTATATATTCAAATTCACGTCCAGTCACTTTATGTTTGAATTCATTTTATATCAAATTAAATTTCAAAATCATTTTTTTCAATTTTGAAATTCAAACTAAAAATCGGTTTACACCATTCAAATTAATTTCCTACAAAAGTTTATGTTTTAAACCAATTCAAATTCATATCTCACACGAGTTCATATGTTAAATCAAATATCAATATTTAAATTTAAATCTTTAAAACTTAAATTCAAATCGTGAAAACTCAACTTATTTTTCTTTAATTTTGTTATTAAAGTTCATAAAATATATTAAATTAAACTTTAAAAAATAGTTATATATATATACAAGTTTCATAAATTATAAAATAACTTTTTAAAATAATTATTATAATATATTAGACTAAGGTATAAAATGCTATTATCATTATTATTATCTTTGTTAAATTATATAGTTTTAGAACAAATAAAATTATAAGTAAAAATCTTAAACATATATTTAAATCCATATTTACTCATAAAAATACTTTAAAACATATAATTTAAAATTTACCAAATTTAGATTTTAAAAGTCTTAAAAAGTTTAAAATCTTAAGTTATTGTCTAACTCAAAATTTCCAAATCAATTTATTTTGAAAAATGACCAATGGTGTTCATATATAATTTTCTACCATATGGTCAAGTGATACAGATGTTTATCATTTCAGTCCGCAATTTAAAATTTTACAGGTATATATCATTTCAACCCACAATCCAAAATTCTGTAAAAATCATTCACATCTATCATTACAACCCATAAAGACTTTTTCCCTATTCTAATGTTCGTTCGGGTATGTATCGTTTCAACCCATAGTGATTTTCCTAAGACTAAGAAATTAGCAACATAAATAAATCATCATGTTACATATCGTATATCATCAGTGCACCTATGTGTCACAAATAGATATCGTGTCATATATGAAAAGTGTACATATCAAATAAAACGATCGCTATTAGCAATATTATACATTTCATAACAGTTCATTTATGTCGAATTTAACATTCATGAAACCATGTAAGTCAAGTGTGAGATAAATTCACCCTTTGAAGCATGAAAAAGAAGCGACAAACGGGCGGATACGAATGGAAACAATACAAGCCAAACTGTGAAAAGTCCAAGCACGACAATGACCACGATTATGATCGCCAATCAACAGCAAACTTTGATTCAAAACTAGTGGTTTTTTTTACAAGAAGAAGGTGAAGGGGAAATCTTAACAGCTAAATCAAAATTCATGGCCTGGAAATTGTGAAGGGAGGATGGGGAACATAGCAGGCACCAACACAACACAATGCAAATACGCGATACACTATTCACAACATTTTTTTCTGAAATATAAGACACAACACAAACACAAAAAGAAACATAAGAAATAAAATACTAAAATAACTCACGTCCATACAAAACAACTTCAGACCACATGAACACATAAAAGAGGCACACATGACCACAACACACTCTTTTTCCCAAAAATCCTCTTTTCAAAAAAAAACTACACCACTGAGAAAAGTTTGGAAAATTTTTCCTTTTTTATTTTTATAAAACAACATTTAAGGCATCCTTACACAAATGAACACACATCACAAAATACACGTCCAAGCATTACACACACGAACATAAACAAAAATATATGAACAACAAAAGTTTGGGCAAATCTTCCTTTTATATGTATGCTAAAGAAAACACACACACGGTAACACAACCCCTCACACACATAGTCAACACACACAAAGGCTGGAAGGTCGGGGAAGGAGATTCAAGTGAGGTCGGAGGGGACTCGGTGCTATTTCAAGTGGTTGGGGTCTCGAGGTAGAAGCATTTTTTTACTTTGAATGAAATTAGAGAGAAGGGAGGAGAGAAATGAAATTTTATAAATAAAGGAAAATTTACCTGGAGATGAATCAAGAATGACCAATTTTAGATTTGCTGAGAAGAAGATGCTATGAGTAGATCGAATGGTTCTGCATATAAATTAAGATGAGAGTATAACTTTAAATTATATTAAATGGATCTAAAATGTGCGGTTTTGAACGGATACATAAAAGAAAATGTCTACGTTTGAACAACCGCCCCTATTCAAACTTGAAAAATATCCATATTATGTATATGAATTGAATAAGACATTACATGGATTAAAACAAGCACCCCGTGCTTGGTATGAAAAACTTAAAATCTATCTTATAAGTTCAGATTTTCAAATAGGAAAGGTTGATAAAAGATTATTTATAAAATGCTCTAAACAAGATATTTTAATAATTCAAATATACATAGATAACATTATATTTGGTTCTACTAATGAAAATTATGTATATAATTTTTAGAAATTATGACTAAGGAATTTGAAGTGTCCCATATTGGATAATTATCTTTTTTTCTTGGTCTATAAATTAAACTATTATCAAGTCGTATTTTTGTAAACCAAAAAATGTAATGATTTAATTAAATGTTTTGGAATGGAAAACAATTCTGCAAAACCAACTCCTATGGGTACGACAACACATCTCAATAGAGATGAAAATAGAAAAAGTGTTGACCAAAAATTGTATGATAGTATCATTATTGAATTTAACAGCTAGTCGACTAGATATTATAATGAGTGTTTGTTTATGTGCATAATTTCAAGCTAATCCAAAAGAAGCACATCTACGACCAGTTAAACATATTACATTATCTAAGAGATACCAAAGATTTTGGACTTTTCTTTCCAAAAGATTATTCCTTTGAAATAGTATCATTCAGTGATGCTGATTTTGGAAGGTCACGGACGGATCGAAAAAGTAAGCGACACTTGTCACTTTCTGGCAAATCACTTATCTCTTGGTTTAGCAAGAAACAAAATTGTGTTTCACTATCTACTTGTGAAGATGAGTGTATATTAGCAGCTTTGGCTAATGCTCAAGTTATACACATGCAACAAACAATTAAATATTTTAATATAAATTTATCAAAATCAACTATTTTATGTGATAACACGAGTGCGATAAACTTATCCAAAAATGCAGTTAATCATTCTCGAACAAAACATAAAGACATTAGAGATTATTTCTTACATGATAATATAGAAAAAGAAGTAATTAACTTACAATTCATGGTTTTGAAAATCAAATAGCTGATATTTTCAGTAAACCATTATTTGAAAACACATCTATTAAATTACGAAGAGAACTAGGCATTGTTTCATTTAGAGATTTATAAAAAATTTGAAAATGCAAAAGTGAAAAAATTCAAAAAGAAAATATTTTGTGCATCAACCATGACTTGAACCCTGGTGCCCTATGTGATAGTTGCATAGCCTTTCCATTTTTCTACTTTATGTTTCTTGTTTAACGAAAAAAACTAGATTGATCTTATATAAAACTTTTTCATATTAACAAATTTGAACCACAAATTTTGACAGTCTTTTTATATCAATTATCATATGTTTAGAATTAAACTTTATATAAACCACAAATGAATTCAAGAAATTCGGAAATAGAATCTTATATACATGTACATATATATATATATATATATATATATATATATATATATATATATATATATATATATATACGTGTGTGTGTGTGTGTGACTTTGTTCTCATTTTTAAAATTAAAAGAAAACATGTCGTAAGACGATCATCAATATTCAATTGAATTTACACTTCCTACTGCCGTATCATTTCCATCATCACCATCGTCGCCAACATCACAAAAGATTTAAAATCCTATTCAACGTCATGGTCTGGTCTGTAACTGGTAGAATTATAACATTGGTTACACTCTCGATAATATAAAGATGAAACAACGTATAAATTTTTCTCCATCAACTAAAGAGAAGATAAATGATATTCATCATTACCAACTTTAATAACTGAAGCTTTGACACGAACTATACTTCGAGCAAAAAGTCATAGCACACTTTTTAAGTTTTCTTGAAATAATTGCAATAAGAGTATGTAGATCCATTAAACCGAATATACATAAAACTTCTTCGTCATGGACTCCATGGAATCAAAGTAAAAAATAACCTCCCTATGCACCAAATTCTTGGGATCGAAATTATATTGCAAATGAAGGAGCTAACAACGTGAAGAATGAATCTCCAAAGAAAACATCCAAATAATTTTCTCAAATATGTGTACTTTAAAATAAGGAATTCATGTATGAATTCTAAAAGCTTCAATATAGTTTGTTCACCGCAAATAGATTTAAACTATTTTTCATTAAAAGCAACACAAATTTACAGTATTCAATCAACTAAAGGGTTTGACTCAGTCGAATGAATACCTAATTATTCTTGGTTTACAAATTCTTAATAACCACTCGACTGAATACAATACAACAGTTGACTGAATCAACAAATTTTCTCTCGGTTTGGAATTCTCAAACATTAAGTCTACTGAATTTTCCAACTTAATCGACTAAACCTGTTGTAAAACTGGCCTATATACACTGCCTCTTCCTCTTCTCCCACACTTTATTCACAACATCACTAAATTTCAAAATTTCACACAAACCCTAACATTTTTAAATCACCAAATACCAATAAAAACTCAAATCAATGGCACCAAAAAGACAATAATAGGCTTCCTCATCAACTGGTCCTTCCATAACTCAAATAGATTCTTGGCTACTATCTCAGAAAGCTAAAGATAGATTCAAGAAGATGAAGAATACAAAAATTTCTAAAGGTTCATTTTTGAAATTCTATAATCTTGATTCCTATGAAAACCTTCAAATTCTTAAAAAAAGTGGCCTTGAATTACTCATCTCATTTATTCCAAACAATGTCAATATTTATCTGTTGTTGCTCAAAATCTTCTTTGCAAACATGAATCTTGAGCCATAAGAACCACAAGATGAGAATACTTTATGTACTAGTGTTTGTGACGTTCATACATATCTCACACTGGTAAGACTATATCAAATACTTCAATGTCCATCCGAAGGACTTAAGTTATTTAAGGTCGAATGTGATAGATTAGGACATGATGAGATTAGACATCAATTCCTTTCCACTGATCTCACCTAACTCAAAGCTATTATCTTCGACCAAGAGCTCATGTGATACATCGTGCCATGACCTACTATAAATCCACGATCCATAAGCTATGATCAAGTTTATCATCGAGATTTCCAAGCAATATATGTGATTTGTGGTAATAAAAAAATTAACTAGCCTTTACTCATATTGGAAGAGCTCCTATGCTTTAATCAATCACGATTACGTACAATGTACTATGGAGCATATATCACTCGTGTCCTTACTCACTTGCAAATCCCATCTCCTAAAACCGAGGACCTTAATATCGAAGTTTTGGGTACTAAGACATTGAGTTTAATTAGTCTTCATACTGAATTGCCCATGCTGCAATGTATCCAAACTTTTAGGCAATGGAAGAAGCGGAAAGAAGATAATCTTCCTCAACCACCATTCTCTCTATAGAACTCAACCTACACATTAAACTTCTGCACAAACTACTCAATCAACCGAGCATCCCTCCTCCAGCCAGCAAACACAACCCCTGGGTCAACCACAATCTAAAAAAGAAACACATTTTCCGTATACTATTTGAGCTTGAGGACATAAACACCGATGGCCCTATCAAAAACATTATCATCTCGCTAGCAAAGAATCAAAAAACAGTATCAACAATGGTTAATTAGCGCTTATCTATGGTAAAGCAAAGATGGTCATCTTCGATATTGAACAAGACAAAATCATTTCTAAGATTAATGATCTCACTCGTACTCTTCCTTTCTCACCTAAATACAATGCGATACTTGATTTTGATCCTACTCTTAGCACATGTTGGGGATCCGATGACTCAGACAAGGATGAAAAAGCCGTTGATAAGGAAGCAAATTAACCAGCTAAGGATGAAGATAATGATCTAAAAGAATCGTACCATTTCTTTATTTTTGTCTTTTTTATTTCAAAAACCCTTTTTATATTGTTTTGCTAGAAACTACGGTTTGTAAATATTCTTTTATGGCTACGTATGTATTAATATATTTGAACATGATATGCTATGATATGTATGTATTTTGGTTACGATTCACTATATTTTATCATATATGCTAACACACACTCAGTTCAACATATATTTTGTCTTAATGGTGTGTACACGATATCTAAATATATTTGTCTAGAATATACCATAAGTATCTCCTTTTTGTCAATGGAAAAGGTAGAGAAATCGTATATAAGCTAATGAATGAATGAAGACTAAGAGCAAAGATTCAATATAGCAAGCACAAACTCAAGGGGAGAAAATTGGCATTTTCTCACATCCTATTCAAGAATTGTCATCAATCAAAAAGGGCGAGAATGTTGAATCATAAGATTTCGATCAATGACAAGATTGAAACGACCCAAACACACCCATAAGGGAAAACCCGGATTGAGTTAAAAATACGACAAATCAGAGCATAAACAATAGAACATTTCATTGTTATTATAACAATTACATCAGAGTATAAGAATATAACAGAGTATGAATAAATAATATACATCAGAAAAATATCAGAGATTAAAATACATTACATAACAGCGGAAAAGTAATACATAACACAACTGAAAGAAATATACGGATACAAATCTTTCCGAATATGGATCCAGCTGTATATCCAGGATCCTATGAAAATAAAGATTTGCAAAACCCAGAACTACAAGCTGCCCGTGTGGAAAATATGGGAACCCAGAGTTTAGGTTAAAACAATAAACTCCAGGTCATTCATGGGACTGGTATGAGAACTAAAACAGTTATTTAAAACTTTACTTCAGAAATAAAGTAAATTAAGGGACCACGCCGTAAAACACAGAATGGGTTTTCTCCTAAGAATACCAGTGCATAAACAGTTTATAAATAGTGCAACGCTTTTTGAAAAATGAAGCTATTATAAGACTCGGGTCCCATCACACAATGCAACGCAACTCGGAGGATAGAGTTTTACCTTATAATAGACAAACATGCTTGGTACGTTTAAAACGAATCATTTTGATATTACTATAAGTGTATAGTATATAAAACAACTTCAAATAGAAATGTATCAATCATAGATTGCATGGGTACCATATATCATGTCTCCATACTAGTTCTACAACTAAAACCGAAATGTCACGTATTGGAAATTGGATTCCATCTATGAGTCGAGGCCAGGGATGGCTCCTTACCGATTCGAGATACTCTAGCAAATGCCTCAGGATTACACATTCTGGGCAAACCTTCGTTCCTGTAGGGCCAGTCCACACTTACGTTAGTGGATTAGTAACTCTTGAAACACGTTTCCCGGTCCTATCGGACCTGTCTATCGGCCCCGTAGTGACCGATATATCCGAGGCGCCTCGCTACCCATCATCCACATAGGTAAAAATATAAATGTCTAGGCTCCATACTGTGACACCACCCATAGATAGAAAGAAATGTCATGTTCTCCCTGCGTCCCTGATCCCGTTTTTGACTCATACTGGGTGTGAGGCTCGCGAATTAACGCTATACACAAAGTTATGCTATATAAAGCCGTTCTTTGATTATCAACCACAAGAATCTGCTTTTCAACAGAAGCCTTGATCAATGCATCTCTACATGCCACACTGACAATTCATGCCATGCGACTGATGTTTATCGATACATAACCTCTATGCTCGTACGTCTCAGAGAAGGGCGCTCAGAAAGAGAATAAATTCTCTACTACCAAACAGATATATATTTAATAGAAATCAATCAACACAGAATAAAATCCAATGTCAGATACACATCCATTTACAAGTTCGTTCTGGATCTGAATGAACCTGGAGGCACCTTATTCCTCGTCCCATATTTCCAATACATGAGAGAGGTCCTTGCATATCCGGTCGATCTCTAAGTATGTCTGGATGATCACCACTTATTACCTTGTCCTGGGTGTACAGCCCCATCAAGACATCAGTAATCATCCAATTGATGTGAAGATCTCCAGTCTTCAACCACTATTTTCATCATTGACTTATCGTCGTATCAGTTATTCAGAATGGGTATAAACCCAGTCTTTCCGGATAACTCGCGTATCTCATAAACAAGTGCTATATAAACACAATTTACGCCTCATTCCAATTCAGAATATTCTTTTATTCAAAAATTCACATCTTTAGGGAAAGGTTCCAATTAGTTTTATCGAATATAAATTCTTTTAAACTTATTCTTTAACCTTCCTTTGGATGTCAATTCAAAACCAAATTAAGGTTTATCAACTAGTCGGGATCAACGAACCTTACCGAAGTAATCATTTGTTTAATTTCCCAATCCCAACCTATTCATCCCATGGAGCAAAACTTGTACTACTTCATATCTAACACCACGGTGTTATAGGTAAAATTAATTACCATTTCACGTTCAAATCTAATTAAAGATTTAACTATCGCTTGGAGTAAAACGGGTGGTACTCCATTCTCGATCATTTCCTAAATTTGATAATTTAAATTATCCCATTCACATTTCAATCTAACTAAAGATTCATTAAAACCCCACTTAGTTTTAATCTCATAAATCATTACTCAATGATTATTTAAATTTGGGAAACCCAAATATGTCACATCGACAATCTACACCGTACCACTGATTTCTGCCGGTATATAACCTCTAAGCTCATACATCTCAGAGAAGTGTGTTAAGCAAGAGAATAAATTCTCCGCCACCAAACAGATATATATTTAGCAGAGATCAACTATTCAATTCGAAATACAATGTTAGACATGTAATCCTGTCTTTAACTGGGTTAAAGAACCAATGTCATTTAAAATACGGTTCATGGTAAACCCAAATCACATTCCATTAACTATGGAATCTTCACAGAAAACTAATCAATATATAATTGATATCAATTTTCGTATCCGACTAATAATATAAATGGAATAATGGCTAAGTCTTTTAAATTCCATATATAGTAACAGTCTTCCTCCATAGAAGCTCATTTCGATTATCACTAAATCGAATTCCATTCAATTCCAATTTAATATATTAAATTGGAAAACTTTACTTTGGAAAATTTTCATTAAATCTTAATAAAAGATCTATAATTTCCAAATCACATTTCACTGTTAATTGGGTTAAAGAACGAATGTCCTTAAAAACACAGTTCACAATAAACCCAATTCAAATTTCATTTTATTCCAATTACTAAATATAATTGGAAATTCTAATAATGTTAATTAAAAAATTTATTCTTTTCACCATGGGTTTTAAGAACTGTGTTACTGAAGACACCACTCATGAAAACCCCAAAATCTACTTTGATATTAAATATAAGGCTTTAAATGGAAATTATATCGGCTTACATTCAATATCCAATTCTGAAACCAACACATATCGTATGGGGAATAACGATATATATCTATCTTCCAAATTCCTCCACAATATCCGTATAGCTACAGAATTCAATATCGAAATATCCCGAAGATGATTCCTATTCAAATCCATTCCAATTTACACATTGAAAAATTCTAGTTAGATTAAAACCATTCACAAATCCAATTTATTTAGTTAAAAACGTTGGATTATCTTCCTAGTTAATAACTAATTCATTTTGATAAAAATATATTTTTATCTTTACAAACATGGAATATTTCATCCAAATTCTTTTCAAATCATTAATTATGATTTTACACAAATTATAAATATTTTAAATAATTTTATCAAGGTCCGTACAGTTGGTTTCCAATAACGACCACCGAACCGCATCCATGGCGACTATTCCCAAATTTGATTTGGACATAATTCCAAATCCCACCGTTAGATTTCAAATCTCTTATATTCACTGGAAAACTCTTTTCGATACGAACCTAACGGTTCCAGTTTTTTGAGAATCCGACGGTCGGATCTCCCGAAATATCAATTCGAAGTCAATGATCGAAATTCGCAAACGGTCCTAGCGTAGCGCGTTCTATTGAAGCCATTAATATACATAATATATATTTCATTCAAAACGTACTTTCTAAATTCGTTTTAAAAACGATTCCCACTTTCATTTCAATTTTAAATCAAAATTAAATACTTCTTATCATAATAATATTTAAATGATAATATTTTCAAAATATTCGATTTTGAAATCTTTTCCTTTTCGATATTAATTATAAAATGTATAAAATCGATATAAATATCGTTCGCATTAAAATGGCGCAATTCTATTCAACACAGCTTCAAATATCTCTATATTTTCGTGTCCATCCAAAATCGGACATCAAATTCACATTTTAGTCTTTACGGAATATTATTTTAAAATTTTCATTATTTTAAAAAATTTCCTTATTTTAAAATATTGGTTCTTTCTAAATTGGAATTAGACCCAATCAATTACCATATAATTTATTTTTATGGATTTCATACATCACATGTACACAACAATAATGATACATAATCAACCATCATCCAGAGTGCATTACACAACTGCATAAGCATCAAATATAAATAATTAACGCTTACTACAGTCCGTCAACCAATCGATTGACATACAACTAAAAAATTGGGATTAGTGTACGTCAAATATCATCCCAATACACATGTGGGGTTTCAACCAACAAATACTGAATATTATTTGTGTGGTTGTGCGATGTGTAAAATTTATCGTTCCAATCAATGTCGGTTAAATGAGTGTACATAAAAAATCGTTCGATTTGTAAATGAATATTTATTTACATTTCTTGAGAATTTTATGTCGTTCATATATACGTTAAAAATTATACCTTTAACGATAAAATATTTATTTCAACACTTGACTATTTTATATAGTCCATACATTCAATAAAAATAATATTTTTATTCTTCAAACATTTTATTCAACCCATGAATATTTTATATAGTTCATATACACATTAAAAATTATATTTTTAATGAACAATATTTATTTCATAAAATTTTGACATTATAACGGCGCGATATTAGAACCGGAGCAATGTCTAGCCTTACTCCTCTCCTGATACTGGCTCGCGCCATACACAATTGCTGACGGCAAAAAATGTCGCAAACACCAAAGATTCCCAATTACTGGGAATTATAAATATGGTCGCACAGACAAAAACATATTTAACACATAAGAGTAAATAACACAAGAGATTTATAGTGGTTCGGCCTCAGTGAGGGCCTACGTCCACTTTGAAGAGTCGTTGGAATATTATTAATCACTTGGAAGAAATTACAAGGTTGAGACTATCTCATGAGATCTCATTACATTCATGTTCCAAGATATATGATGTCATAATTATCATATATTGAATGATAAGGAAAAAGACAATCTTGTCCTTCTTCTTTCTCAAATAGGAGATGCCATTAATGAAAGCTTTATGGAGGTCTCCAAGCTCAAGAATTCCATCCCTTTGAAGTGTGAGGCCATGGGGTATTTATAGAAAGTGGTTAGGTACGGGTTAGGTAGGAGTAGGTAGAAATGGGGACCATCTTCTAGAAATTCGCACCTTATGTCATCGGCCATCGGAAATTCGCACCTAGGTGAGGTGCGAAATTTCGCACTTGGTAGGTGTGAAATTTCGCACACGGCTGGGTGCGAAGCGGATTTTGATGAGAGTAGTTGTCGAGACTAGTTGACTCTGTCGGCGCGGCGTTGTGGAGGCGAAGGTGTGAGGTTCTTGTTGGCGGGATCTTTCTTCGATCTTTGCCCCTGCACTTCCTGAGTTTCGCCCTTGGCCATGTCTTCACGCGATGGGTTGAGTAGAGCATGTCTTGAGTACTTTTGGTGACCGGACCAAAAGGCCGGTTAACATATGCCCCCCAAAGTACGTCTTGTCTTGATGCCTTGTCTTGACATGATGTGCTTTGGAATGAAAGTTGAGAGGGTAGTTGGGTTGCGGATTTTTCCTGCAAGTTATTGGAGAAAATGTATCAGCTAACGGGCTCGTTCGTTATGGAATTGTGAGCGAGCTGCTGTTGGATTGTTATCGCACTCACGTAGCTGAGTGTCCGCATGGTGCCATCATCGCGTGTTTTAGGCGACGGGACCTTGGCAGGACATGAGTGTACGCGGAAGGATTTTTTTCGGGAAGGTGTGAAATTTCGAACCGGAGGGGTTCGAAATTTCGAACCCTGTTGGTTCGAATCATCGAACCGTAGTGCCTCGAGAATTCGAGACTTAGGTTCGAATTTTCGAACCCAAGAGGTTCGAGATTTCGACCCTCAGGCTCGAATTTTGAGCCTAGGCTTGGAATATGAAAGGTTTTCTCCTTTTCCTTATATATAGGCCCTTCCCCTCATTTTTCTTCCTTCTTCTATTTTCGCGTCGATTTCCATTATTCTGAAAACTTCGATTCTCAGCCACATTGACTTGAAAATTTCTGAGGTAATAGACTTGGTCGAGTCGAGGGAAGGAAGGAGGGAGGTCGAGGTGCGATAGAGAAGGCTCGATATTTCGAGCCCGATGGGAGGTTCGAAAATTTGAACCTACCGGTCTTGAACCTTCGAACCCTGTAGGGTTCGAGGCTTCGACCCCATGGGGTTCGAATCTTCGGACCCCGAGGGTTCGAGCTTTCGACCCCCCTAGAGTTCGTATTTTCGAACCGTCAGGGCTTGAAATTTCAAACCCGAGGGGTTCGAGTTTTCGAGCCGCCGAGGTTCAAGACTTCAAACCCTAAGGGATTCGAATTTTTTGAGGCGCCCGGGTTCGGTTGAGTGCTTTGCCTTGGCCAGAATATCGGCTTTCGCCACTTCGAACTTTGATTTCCTGACTGCCTGCCCTTGGACTAATACACTGTTTGTCCGATTGTAAGAATGCACCGTTGTTGTCATTAATAACTGCGCGGATAGGAACTTAGAATCTTCACATAGGATAGAGCATATATCTGGACTGTGACTGTACTGTAAAAATCCTTAATGTTTTAAAGCGCGCTCTCATTCTTTGCATGACACTGCACACACTTGTTAATCTTCACCAACACGAGGGGTACAGGTTATTTCACTACAATATCTAACACTGGGATATTGAAGTATAGCGAGCCATGCAAACACGATCACAGACTGGGAAACTTCTGGAAGCCGAGGCTTCCCCGCCATCGTGTATTCTTCCGATTCTACCTATGACACTACGGACAACACTAGCTCTGGAAGCAGCGAGCTTGAGACTAACGAAGGGTCGACTCCTTCTTAGACAGGGAGTTCGCCTGAAGTGTCGGAGCACGGGGGTCAAACCGAGAGATTACATTCTCCAGTCGTACATGCTGAGATGGAAAATGTAGATATTATGGTGGGTGGTGAGCCGCCTACCGCAGTGGCTCCTGACATGCTTCCCGATGCGGTCATCTTGGACAATCCCCCGGACTCGGTCCCGTCGCGCTTGGATGCCGCGGTTGTTAGAAAGCTGTCTTTGCAGTTTAATATCCCTGAGGGGGAGGCTCATGCTCCTGGATTGGGCGGACGGGCCCACGTGCCGCCTGAAGGTTTCACTACTTGGAATCGACATGCCTGTGTTGCGGGGTACGTGCCCCCGGCCAATGACTTTATAAGGTAAATGCTATTCTACGTCAGCCTTGCACCCTCACAGCTACACCCGAATTCTTATTCTTCGCTCTTGGGTAGTTGTGTTCTTTTTTGAGAGTTCATGCATCAGGATCCTACCGGAGAGGGCATTAGGTACCTCTTCCATTTTAGGCGGTCAACTGGCGCATCGTCTTCGCAATGGTTCTTGGAAGCGTCTCTCTCTACTAAATTTTTTGTCGGAAAGTGGCCCAGACCGTCGGTGATTAAGCAAGATGGGTTCTTTGTTCGCTGCCCTCCCGGATTTATGAGGAGATGGATAGAAGGAAGTGAGTATTTTTAATCTTCGTCTCCTTTCTCTACAAGTTACCGAGCTTTTTGACTTATTGTTTTTGATTGTGGAAGGGATCCCCAAGGCACCTACTGGCGATGAGTATCGGCAACGTCTCAATGCTTTGCAAGCTACTCCTGAGGGGTCTCAGAAGACGGATTCTGTGGTGGATCAGGACCGCCTTCGGCGTGTTGGGTTGCTTCCGGCCAACCGAGCCATAATTACGCCTGCAGTGGTGAGTGGTGTATTGATGGAGAAGGTAGCGGAAGGCCCTGTTGCCCTCGCTTTGAAGAGTAAGATGGCTCCTGGTGAGCTCGGGCCTAAAAAGGTCGTTAAGTTTCAGGAAGGCGTTGGTGGTGACAAGGACGGTAGTGCGGAGGCGGTTGCTCGGGACGAGGGACTTTTTGATGCTTCTACCTCTCCCCCGATGGGAGGGGCGGGGGAAGAAGCATTGATCAGTCCTCACTCTCCTGCAACCTCTCTAGAAGCTACCACTTCCCTTGAAAGAGTAGATCAGTTTTGCTGGTATGGAAATGGTTCCTATGGATTTGTCTTTGTGGCCGAGCGCAGCTAGCATGGAGGATCTAGCTCGTGCCGCGGAGGGACTACCTCCATCGACTGAGGGACAATTTGGTCTGTTGAGAGAGCACTTAGGACACACACTTATACACAACAAACTGCATAGAAGGTTGCTTGCACGTGCTGCTTGACTGACCTTGCGTTATTTCTTTGATAGGTGATATGGCTAGAGGAAGCGATGGACGAGGTCGTGGGGACCGCAACCGTCCCGAGAGTGCTTTTACTAGCTCCTTAAGGAGGGTAGCTCGCCTGTATGGGGATGCCCTACCACCGCGAGGTCATGGTAGCGGGAGTCGTCCCCAAGATATGTCTTCATCTTTTATGACTCTTCCTCCTCCTCCTCCTCCTTCAATTCGAGTGTCCAGTGGGGATTCGAGACCTCGTCTAGGAGGGTCGAGTCACATGCCTTCAACAACTCCATCCATTACGGTCCCTCCTATTCCTGTTCAGACTACGAAGGGGAAAACACCACCGCTCGCCCAGCCGAGGCCGGACAAGGCGCCTATTGCAAAGACACAAGATCTGACAGAGTCAGGAGTCTGGGACCTGCCTATTGAAGAGAGGAGGGCGTTTGTGAGACACCACCTCCCAGGATTATATCTTGATGAGTTGTGGTTTGTCCCTGAGCTTCGTCCCGCCCCTGACAAGGGAACCGGTGAGATATGGCAGCATGTGAAGGCTGTGTATCGTCAGCTCGATGTGCTTACCAAGTATTCCCATCATTTGTCTGACCTGATTAGGAAGAAGAATCAAGAACTTGATAAACGGAAATCGATTATTGATGCTGGGCAGGCTTCCATTGCTAATCTAAATGTGGAATTAGGTAGGTTTTCTGATTCGTCTTAATATCCATCTGCCTCTTACTTCTTTACTGTTGCTAATTTGTGGAACATGTCGTTTTTTAGTTGGAGTGCAGCATCAGTACGAGGGACTCAAGAGGGAGTCTGACCATTCTTCCTCCGTTCTGAAGGAAACCATAACTGAGCTAACCACCCAAAATACATTCCTAAAGAAGGAGAAGGAGAAGGCCGAGGTGGATAAGGTTTGCGCGGAGTCGAGACGAGATAATGCATCAGCCCTGCAGCTTCAGGAGGACAACGAAACTTCAAGGGCCGAGAATGCCCGCCTGATGAGAGATCTTGAGGATGGCAGGAAAGCGAGGGAGGATGCGGAAGCCAGTAACCGAGAGGTGCTAGTGCCGCTGAGGAATTGAAGGCTGAGCATCTGAGAGAGGTGGAGCAACTTGAGAGCGAGCTGGCGGATGTAGAGCTCCGGGCGTATTCGACTGTGGAGGAGGATATCTAGGACATACTCGTAAAAGCCCTAAGGTTCCACGGAATCTCTTGGATGGATGACTATTCCCACGAGATGGCTCGAACCTGGTACAGGCTGGTCCCATATGAGGCCTTCTTGCATAAGGTGGATGCCAGGACCTTGGACGAGCGACAACTCATGACTGACCCCCTTATTGAGGAGGAGCGCATAAAGTTGGAGGAGGGCAGGAAACTATTGCGGTAGGACGCAGAGAAAGTCAAGCCGAAGAGACTTGCTACTGAGAAAGAAGAGTTTGTTACGACTGAGAGTGTTACGGTAGCTGTGACCTTTGTAGAGGGAAGTTCCTATCAGCCACCAGCCTCCGGTTTGGTTACAGGGAGCGACCCGATAGGATTGACTCAGGCTTCGACCGAGCATGATTTGGAGTCGGGAGAGATTGAACTTACATCGCCCATTGTGGCGGGTGCCCTTTCCATTCTCCCTACGCCACCCTTGGCCGGAGGTAAATTCCCTTTATAATGCATCCCGGAGAATGATGTAGTTAAAAAATTTGCGGACACATATTGTGTTTTCATTTTGCAGTCCCTTATGGATTAACTGATGCATTAGATCCTGCCCAAGCGATCCCCCAAGTGACTGAATCTAGGCCAGGATTCAGGGGGTTTCGACTTGGAGAGAGCAGACATAAACTTGATACCCTTGCGGGGATAAGGCGACTCCCAGCCTTTATGAAAGCCTTACTGATGAAGGAGAGGAGGTAGATGGGCGGAGTGCATCCGCCTATGGTCCGGTGGAAGCTGATGTGTCATCGATGGCCGCCCCGGTGGATGAACAGAAAGTCAAGATAGAGGTGAAGAGCGAGGAGGTGGAGGAAAAGAAAAAGCAGGATGAAGCTGCTAGGCAGGAGATTATAATACAAACTAGGGAGGATGTTGTGTAGACGGCCGCCACAACTATTGCTCAGAAGAAAGTGGACGATGAGGCTGAGAAGTAGAGGGCGGCGGACGAGGCTCAGAAGTGACGGGAGGACGAGCAGGCCCAGCGAAGGGCTATCAAAACCCATGAGAAAACAAAGGTCGGTGATACCCCGCACAAGTCCCAGATACTTTGCAAGCGACTGGCCACCAAAGAAGCCAAGGAGAGAGCTAAGCGGGAAGGGAAAGCCGTCCAGGAGGCAAGTGTCGCGGTGATAGGTCCTGCTGCCGGGGGTGATTCCTGGCCCTTGCCATATGTTAATCCTACTGATGTCACTGAGATTTCTAGTGGCGATGGGACGGACGAAAGGTGTCTATCAGTTTCCCATGAGTCGACTACCCCGCAGAAGGGCCGAAGTGGGAGAGGTGGATCTGGCAAGAAGAGGTCTGGCTCCAAAGATGACCTGTCGAGTGTCAAATCTATAAAAAAGCATAAAGACAAAAGGAGGAAGCGTGATCGGCATTAAATGCTTAAGGATATTTTTAGCGATCATTTTTGTAGTGTAGGCCGGTAGTTTACGCGAGTTCGGCCCTCGCTTTTGGTTTTTCAAGGCATGATGTGGTTCTCATGTACGCCCTGCCATTAGAAGGAAAGATATTAGTAGTGTAGTTGGTTGTAATGTACGCGTGTGTTGTAATGAAAAATGAATTAGTAAGGATAACATTTTGGGTTAAATGTTCGGATGTTCCTCCCATGTTTTCGGGCGTCCCATACTTGCATAGGCATACTTATCGTAACATTTAACAAAAAAAAAGCGATTGTGAGTGTTGTGCCCCAGGTTGGTGATTTCAGGGGGGTTTGATTGAGTGCCGCCCCCTGGTTTGTAGTTCCAGAGGGGCGTAAGACAGTTCGTAGCCTTCTAGTAAGTCTCCCTCAGCTTAGGAGACCCGTAGTTTGTGAAGCCCGGCTAGAGCACCGGCTGTTTTTTCTTGGGTTGCCCGGGATTAAACTCAAGAGTAGCGGAGGCGTATGATGTCGCGTTATGCGGTTTGTCTGGTGTAGGCTCTCTCGTCGTTCATCGGGTTGGGGCGAGCCTAAGGGCGTCGTTGTTCGCTTGGAAAGAGAAGCCCGGGTCATCAGCTCGTAAGGTCCGATCGTGGCTGTGGGCTACCCCTTAGCCTTGAGAGCTTCGGGGATGTGACGATTTAAGGGTTGGTATTGGTGCTGCGCCAGAGTCCAACCTACACCCGTAGTTCAGGGGGAGTTTTGTATCGCCCCGTAAGACTGTTGGGTGGTTGAACGATTTATCTTCGGCCTTGATCTCGGGTCAAGGTTCGAGTCAGAGGTTATTTATACTCGGTCACGCCGCGGGCTATCGACTCGAGTAGCGTGGCCAAATCCTGTGTTTGGGATGCCGGTCGTTGCCAATGTGATCAGGCCGCGGGATTGGTCTACGGTTGAGATGGTGGTGCCGACCCCCATGTTGGGAGTTGGTACGGCGATGTGCAGAAACTAGCTGTCAAGGTTAGCTAATTATGTTGCATGAGGAGTGAACACAGATTAAGGAGATAGAAAGATGAACATCATTTCCAATGATAACTTTTGGCCTGAATAGCCCTTACAATGCCTTGACTTATTACAAAACAAAACATTGCTTGAAAGCGTAAACAACCATATGCTAATTTATGTGAAGTAGCGGCAAAGATGTTCACTGTTCCATGCCCTTGGTAATTCAGCTCCGTCCACGGTGGCAAGCTTGAAAGTTCCATCGCCGAGTCTTCACAGTATGGAGTACGGCCCTTCCCAACGAGGTGCGAGACCTGATGGCGGAGGGAAGACCCATTTTAGGACTAGGTCGCCAATGTTAAGATCCTTATGGCGGACTCGGGAGTTGAAGTACTGAGCGACTCGTTGTCGTTGGGCAGCGGCTCATAGGTCAGCTTCGTTTCTTTTTTCTTCGAGAAAATCGAGCGACCCCAGAAGCAAGTCTTGATTTGTCTTTGGATCGAAGTAGGTGACTCGGTGAGACTGAAGCTCGAGGTCGATGGGGATGACGGCTTCGGACCCGTAAGAAAGGGGAAAAGGTGTGTGCCTGGTTGTTGTCTTGTGAGTTGTTCGGTAGGCCCATAGGGCTAGAGGGAGTTTGTCTGCCCACATGCCCCCAGCCTTCTCGAGGCGCTACTTGACGATGGACTTGATGATTTTGTTGACTGCTTCGAACTGTCCATTGGCCTGGGGGTGAGCTACGGTCGAGAACCTTATTTCGATGTCGTGCCGCTGACAGAAGGATTTGAATTCAGTGCTCTCGAATTGAGTGCCGTTGTCTAAAATGATGG
The DNA here is from genome assembly GCA_030737875.1 of Allium sativum. NCBI lineage: Eukaryota > Viridiplantae > Streptophyta > Magnoliopsida > Asparagales > Amaryllidaceae > Allium > Allium sativum. Next base: position 12,369,344 of record CM060912.1, read on the forward strand.
CTTGAGGGACCCCGTACCGAGTGATGATGTTGCATACAACGAAATTGATCATCTTCTTGGTGGTGATAGTGGCAAGGGCTTCGGCCTCTGCCCATTTGGTAAAATAATCTATTGCGACGATGGTGTACCGTGCCCCACCTCTGGCCATGGGAAGAGTTCCAATGATGTCGATTCCCCACATGTCGAATAGCCATGGGCTGGTTATCTGTGTCAGTTCCGTCAGCGGGGCTCTTGGGATCTTAGAGAAGTGTTGGCATTTGTCGCACTTGCGAGCATAGTCAGTGCCGTCTTGGTCGAGCGTGGGCCAGTAGTAACCATGCCGGAGTATCTTCCTGGCCAGTATTTGCCCCCCGTGTGGTCGCCGTATTCGCCTTCATGCACGCTAGTGAGAATTCTCTGCGCGTCGTCATGGGCCACACATCTAAGTAAGGGGACAGAGAAGCCTCTTCGATACAATATCTTGTCTATGAGAAGGTAGCGGGCTAACTGGTGGGTGAGCGATCGCCTTTCCTTGCGGCTCTCTGGGAGGATTCCATGTCGCAGATAGCTCTTGATCGGCGTTATCCATGACTCCAGCTCTGGTTCGGCATCCATGATCGTGTCGGTTTGAATTGGCTTGATATGGGAGAGTTAAGTACTTCGACGGGGGCTAAACCCAAAAGCTTTGGATCTTCAGAACTTGCAGTATGGACAATGAATCGGGTTTTTCGTTTTGCTCTCGTGGAATGTGAGTGATAGTGAAGTGGTGAAAGTGGGTGAGCAGTTTCTGAACTTGAGTTAGGTATAGAACGAGCCGTTCGGCCTTCGTTTGATACTCGTCTATCACTTGGCGTATGGCGAGTTGCGAGTCGGAGAAGATTTGGATAGTTCTCAGCTTGAGCTCGATGCGATTCTTAGCCCGGCTATCAATGCCTCATATTCCGCATCGTTACTGGTAGCAGGGAAATTCAGCTTTAATTAATAATATATCCGGCGTCCCTCGGGAGTGATGAGTATGATTCCGGCTCCCGAGCACTTGATGTTGGAGGATCCGTCTACAAACAACTTCCACACGTTGCCGGGGGTTTCAGCGTCTTCCGTAGAGGTCCCCTTGGGAGCCGTGAATTCTACTATGAAGTCGGCAAGGGCTTGCCCGAGGATGGCTCGGCAGGGAATGAATGTTATCTCGAAAAGACTTAGTTCCATACTCCACTTCAGAAGTCGGTCGGATGCCTCAGGTTGTTGCAGGACTGGACGCAGCGGTTGGTCGGTGTAGACTTTTATGGGATGAGCCTGGAAACACGGCCGGAGCTTCCGGGAGGAGATTAGTAAGAAAAACGCCATCTTTTCGAGCTTCGGGTAGTTCTTCTCTGCACCCCTCAGTCGTTTGCTTATGTAGTAGACGGGTCGTTTGATACGATCCTCGAGTCCTATTAACGCCGAGCTGGTTACCTGTGGAGAAACATCCAAGTAAACGTATAAGTTCTCATGGTCTATAGGCTTAGATAAGATGGATGGTCGCTGTAAGTGATTCAAGAGTTCCGTGAATGCGGAAACGCACTCAGGAGTCCATTTGAAATTGTGTTTCCCTTTTCGAAGTAAATCAAAGAAAGGAATGCACTTGTCGGGGGCCTTAGAGATGAATCGACTTAAAGCGGCGACCTTCCCGTTTAAACTTTGAACATCCTTGATGTTCTCGGGGATTCGGATGTCCCGAATGGCCTGGATTTTCTTGGGGTTAGCTTCGATGCCCCAGGCGTTGACGATGAAACCCAGAAACTTTCCTGAGGCGATGCCAAAGGAACATTTTAGAGGATTGAGTTTCATGTCGTGTTGGCGTAGGACATCGAGCATTGCGCAGAGGTCGTGGACATGATTGCTAGACATTTTTGATTTAACTAGCATGTCGTCCACGTACACCTCCATGGATTTCCCGATTTTATTTTTGAAGAGTCGATTAACCATCTGCTGATATGTAGCACCGGCATTCTTGAGGCCGAAAGGCATGATGCGATAGCAGTAAAGTCCATGGTCGGTTATGAAGGAGGTATGATCCTGGTCATGGAGATCCATCGGGATCTGGTTGTAACTGGAGTAGGCGTCCATGAAAGATAGTAGCTGGTATCCGGCGGTTGAGTCGACTAGTTGGTCGGTCTTTGGGAGTGGGAAGCTGTCCTTCGGGCAAGTTTTGTTCAAATGAGAGAAATCGATACGCGTCCGCCATTTTCCATTGGCCTTTTTGACCAGAACCGGATTGGAGACCCACTCGGGGTAGTTGGCTTCATGGATGAAGTTGTTGTTTAGCAGGCGATCAACCTCTTCTTTGAGTGCCTTGGATCTCTCGGGCCCCAGGAAACGACGCTTCTGCTTGACTGGATGAATTTTAAGGTCTAAGCCCAAAGAATGGCAAGCAATCGCGGGATCTATTCCCTTCATATCAGAATTGGTCCATGCAAATACGTCCAAGTTATCTTTTAAGAAATCCACAAGGTCATCTTTGATGGCTGGGTGAAGGTGCGACCCTATCATCAGTACTCGTGATGGGTCGTTGGGGCTAACAGGTACATCTATCGTGGGCTCGACTGAAGTAGGTCTCTCGTACTAGGGCTCTTCGTCTTTCCTTGGGTCAAGGTCGTCGGAAAGACAGGAGTGGCGCCTGAGCCAGGGCCCAGATGCCGCTGATTGCTATGCTGAGGCGGTCTTGGCACAAAAGGGGCGGGCACTGCTTTACCCTTGTGCCTATTGCGTGCATTCTTCCATTCTATTGTGTAACATTCCCTGGCACTGACTTGGTCGCCTCCGACTGTTACGATCCCGTTTCTATTGGAAACTTCATTAGGAGAGACCATGGTGATAAGCAGACGTGGAATTCTGTGAGGAAGGGGCATCCGAGGAAGACGTTGTATGATGAGACAATGTCGATAACCACGAAAGTAAGGATTCAGACTCGGCTTCGATCCCCGTACCAAGTTCAATGGGTAGGTCGATGACTCCCACTAGACACCTGGATGCCCCGTTAAATTCGTGAATCGTGGAGCGGCATGTGTTTGAGGTCTTTGGCTTCTAACTTCATCTGATCGTAGGCAGCTTTGAAGATGATGTTGACCGAGCTTCCCGAATCGGCCAATATCTTTCGAACGGTCGCAGCGCCAATCTGGGCCGTTATGACCACAGGATCGATGGTTGGGATTTCAATTCCCGTGGACTCCCTTTCATGGAAAATGATGTCGTCTCGCATGGTTTTCCGTAGCTTGGCCGGGATGAATTCATCGGGAGCGGAGGGAGACTCGTAGGTTACATGTTTAATGGAGCCCACATATTCCTCCATCTTTCGGAAGCTGTCATGCGTGGGGCTCGGTCCGCTGCATATAGTATTGATCGTGATCCCTCGCCTTACGTTAGACAGTCCAATGGTTGTCTTGGCGGCCGTCTGAGGAGTTAGTGCTGGAGGCTTTGGATTGGCTCCGGGTGGAAAAGGCTCTTGAACATATCGTTCAAGCTGCTTCTCGCGGATGAGTTTTTCAATTGCATCTCGAAGTTATTGACATTCGTTTGTGTTATGTCCATACATGTCGTGATATCGGCAGTATCTCCCCGAGTTCTTCTTGGAGTCAATCGACTCCTTGTGTGGGGTTTGGGATACGGAAAAGTGTTGCATGTTTCCAAGTAGATGGTCTCTGGATCTTCATTTAATGGGGTATATGTCTCGTAAGCTTGGGATAGGTCGGGCCTCTTGGCTCTGTTTGGACCTGATTGTTGCCTCGGCCGCCTTGTCCCCCGTTGCTTGGTCTCTGTCTGGGGGGTCCTGCTCCCGTGTTCAGATTGGGAGGGTCCTCCTACTTCTCGCCCCTGAGGGCAGTTATTTGCGGTGTCAGTTCGAGCGTTAGTGGGGCAGCTGGCGTCGGAGACGCGGTTCCTCCTCGCTTCTTCTTGGCATTAGAACTTCCCCGCTTTCTCATAGAAAGCATCGAGGCTCTTTGGATTCTTTCGGTCAATCCATGCCCCGAATTCGGAAGTAGGAAGGACTCCTTTAGCTAGCTGGAAGAGTATGGTGCGCGGATCCGGATCCTCAACTTCGGCGAGGGCGATATTGAACCGGGAAAGGTAGCTTTTAAGTGGTTCCGTAGGTCCTCGGTATAAGTTGGAAAGAGTAAGGGCGTTCTTCGGAGCCGGGATGTGCACTCTGAATTGCTTGACCAATTGTGTCGCTAATTGGCCGAAGTTGTTGATGGAATTAAGCGGAAGGAAAAAGAACCATAATAGGGCGGTCCCTGATAGGAAGACCGAAAAGCATCTGCATTTGACTAGATCGTCACCTCGGCTTGAGTCCATTTGCCACTCATAACGGTTTAAGAAGGCACAAGGGTCGGCGGTGTCGTCGTAGAGAGGCATCTGAGACATGCTAAAGCGTCACGGCCATTCAGCTTCATTAACTCTTCAAGTGAATGGGTTGCACCTAATGTGCGCTTCCCAGGAGTCAAGCACATTTCCTCGCATCTCCCTCACGATCCTTCGGACCATGTCGGGAAGGTAGGTCGGACGAGGGTCCGCCATCGGGACCCATGGGTTTTGGCGAGGTTTCTAAGTTCTGGCACGAGGGCATCTTCTAGGGTGGACGTCTAGGTCGTCTTCTTCCATGTCCTCGACATCTATAACAGGAGCCTGGTGCGCGTGATGATGTGGGGCAGGGTCACGCAGGTCTGGTTCTGGAAAGGCACGGGCCACCTGGATGGTGGGTTCGTTGCCTCGACGGGCGGCCGTTGAGTCTAGTCGAGGAGGAGGTAGGTTAGTAGGAACGGGTCCTTCATTGATGACTACGCGAGAACAATCCCAAGGCTGGGCGTCCTCGCTATATGTAACTGTTGTCCGGTCGCCGTTGCCGTTGGCGTATCCATTGCCATTGCCGTTGTCGAGGGCATTAGTTCGGATGGAGACGTTGTTGATGAGACTAAACCTTCTTCTTTGGTATGGGACCCTTGATTCGGAAGAGGAAGTTTCCGATGTTGGTTGCCATGATCAAGCACTGTTCCGAACTAGTTGTAGTCGAGCGATGGCGCGCTGACTTTCATTAAGTTGGCACATAAGGTAGATGTTATTCCTTAGCGCTTGATTAAGCTCGACGGCTGTATTCTCATACTTTTCACTAAGTGTACGGATTTGCGCTTGTGTTGCGGGCACTTCAGGGTCCACAATAGGAGGTTCAGTTTCATTAGTGGCCGGGATGTCTGCCGGTTGAGGTTGTCGAGACGTACCGGCCTCGGCTGCGGCTATAGAGCCGATCATTGCGTTCTTTGACTTCTTTACCATCGTAAGCGGAATCGATAGCAGGTTAAGCAAGGAACCTTAAGCTTGACGAAGTTGAGATGGTAATGTGCAAGAAAGACGCAATATCCGAGTTTTCTCTGTGAAAGCACCAAATGTTGACGGCAAAAAATGTCGCGAACACCAAAGATTCCCAATTACTGGGAATTATAAATATGGTCACACAGGCAAAAACATATTTAACACATAAGCGGTAAATAACACAAGAGATTTATAGTGGTTCGGCCTCAGTGAAGGCCTACGTCCACTTTGAAGAGTCGTTGGAATATTATTAATCACTTGGAATAAATTACAAGGTTGAGACTATCTCATGACATCTCATTACATTCATGTTCTAAGATATATGATGTCATAATTATCATATATTGAATAATAAGGAAAAAGACAATCTTGTCCTTCTTCTTCCTCAAAGAGGAGATGCCGTTAATGAAGCTTTATGGAGGTCTCCAAGCTCAAGAATTCCATCCATTTGAAGTGTGAGGCCATGGGTTATTTATAACAAGTGGTTAGGTAAAGGTTGGTAGAAATTGGGACCATCTTCCAGAAATTCGCACCTCCTGTCATCGGCCTTCGAAAATTAACACCTGGGTGAGGTGCGAAATTTCGCACCTTCCAGGTGCAAAATTTTGCACCTGATAGGTACAAAATTTCACACCCGACTGGGTGCGAAGCGGATTTTGATGAGAGGAGTTATCAAGGCTAGTTGACTACGTCAGCGCGGCGTTGTGGAGGTGAAGGTGCGAGGTTCTTGTTGGCGGGATCTTTCTTCAGTCTTTGCCCCTGCACTTCCTGAGTTTCGCACTTGGCCTTAGCTTCACGCGATGGGTTGAGTAGAGCGTGTCTTGAGTACTTTTGGTGACCGGACCAAAAGGCCGGTTAACATTTTCCCCCCAAAGTACGTCTTGTCTTGACGCATTGTCTTAACATGATGTGCTTTGGAATAAAAGTTGATATGGTAATTAGGTTGCGGATTTATCCTGCAAGTTATTGGAGAAAATGCATCAGCTAGCGGGCTCGTTCGTTATGGAATTGTGAGCGAGCCGCTGTTGGATTGGTATCGTACTCGCGTAGCTGAGTGTCCACATGGTGCCATCATCGCGTGTTTTAGGCGACGGGACCTTGGCGGGACATGAGCGTACACGGAAGGATTTTTTTATTTTTTTGGGAAGGTGTGAAATTTCGAACCGGAGGGGTTCGAAATTTTGAACCCTGTGGGTTCGAATCATCGAACCGTAGTGGCTCGAGAATTCGAGACTTAGGTTCGAAATTTCGAACGTAAGAGGTTCGAGATTTTGACCCTCAGGCTCGAATTTCGAGCCTAGGCTTGGAATACGAAAGGTTTTCTCCTTTTCATTATATATAGGCCCCTCCCCTCATTTTTCTTACTTCTTCTATTTTCGCGTTGATTGCCATTGTTCTGAAAACTACGATTCTCGACCACCTTGACTTGAAAATTTCTGAGGTAATAGACTTGGTCGAGTCGAGGGAAGGGAGAAGGGAGGTCAAGGTGCAATGGAGGAGGCTCGAGATCTCGGGCCCGATGGGAGGTTCGAAAATTCGAACCTACCAGTCTCGAACCTTCGAACCCGGTAAGGTTCGAGGCTTCGACCCTCTGGGGTTCGAATCTTTGGACCCCGACGGTTCGAGCTTTCGATCCACCCTAGGGTTCAGATTTTAGAACCGTCAGAGCTCGAATTTTCGAACCCGAGGGGTTCGAGTTTTCGAGCCGCCGAGGTTCGAGACTTCGAACCCTAAGGGGTTCGAATTTTTCGAGCCGCCCAGGTTCGGTTGAGTGCTTTGCCTTGGCCAGAATGTCAGCTTTCGCCACTTCGAACTTTGATTTCCTGACTGCCTGCCCTTGGACTTATACATTGTTTTTCTGATTGTATGAATGCACCGTTGTTGTCATTAATAACTGCGCAGATAGGAACTTAGAATCTTCACATAGGATAGAGCATATATCTGGACTGTGACTGAACTGTAAAAATCCTTAACGTTTCTACGCGCACTCTCATTCTTTGCATGACACTGCACACATTTGTTAATATTCACCAACACGAGCGGTACAAGTTATTTCACTACGATGTCTAACACTGGTATATTGAAGTATAGCGGGCCATGCAAACAAGATCACAGACTGGGAAACTTCTGGAAGCCGAGGTTTCCCTGCCATCGTCTAATTTTTCTGATTCTACTTCTGACTCTACGGACAACACTAGCTCTGGAAGCTGCGAGCTTGAGACTAACGAAGGGTCGACTCCTTCTCAGACAGGGAGTTCGCCTGAAGTGTCGGAGCATGGGGGTCATACCAAGAGATTACATTCTCCAGTCGTACATAAACAATAAACTCCAGGTCAGTAATGGGACTGGTGTGAGAACTAAAATAGTTATTTAAAACTTTACTTTAGAAATAAAGTAAATCAAGGGACCACGCCATATAACACAGAGCAGGATTTCTCCCAAGAATACCAATGCATAAACAGTTTCTAAATAGCGCAATGCTTTTCGAAAAAAGAAGCTATTATAAGACTCGGGTTCCATCGCACAATGCAACGCAACCCGATGGATAGATTTTTACCTTATAATAGCCTAACATGCTTGGTACATTTAAAACGAATCATTTTGATATTACTATAAGTGTATAGTGTATAAAACAACTTCAAATATAAATGTATCAATCATAGACGGCATAGGTACCATATATCATGTCGCCATACTAGTTCTACAACTAAAACCGAAAAGTCACATATTGGAAATTGGATTCCATCTATGAGTCGAGGCCAGGGATGGCTCCTCACCGATTCGAGATACTCTAGCAAATGCCTCGGGATTACACACTCTGGGCAAACCTTCATTCCTGCAGGGCCGGTCCACACTTACGTTAGTGGATTAGTTACTCCTGAACACACGTTTCCCATTCGTATCGGACCTATCCATCGGCCTTGTAGTGACCGATATATTCGAGGCACCTCGTTGTCCATCATCCACATAGGTAAAAATATAAATGTCTAGGCTCCATTCCATGACACCACCCATAGAAAGAAAGAAACGTCGTGTTTCCCTGATCCCGTTTTTGACTCATACCGGGTGTGAGGCTCGCGAATTTATACTATATACAAAGCTATGCTATATGAAGTCGTGCTTTGAGTATCAACCACAAGACTCTGCATTTCAACAGTAGCCTTTATCACCACATCTCTGCATGCCACACTAAAAATTCATGCCATGCGATTGATGTCTATCGATACATAACCTCTAAGCTCGTACGTCTCAGAAAAGGGCGTTAAGCAAGAGAATAAATTCTCCGCCACCAAACAGATATATATTTAATAGAAATCAATCATCACAAAATAAAATCCAATGTCAGACACACATCCGTTTACAAGTTCGTTCTGGGTCTGAACGAAACCGGAGGCACCTTATTCCTCGTCCCATATTTCCAATACATGAGAGAGGTCCTTGGATATCCGGTCGATCTCTAAGTATGACCGGACGATTACCACTTATTACCTTCTCCTGGGTGTACAGCCTAATCAAGACATCGGTAATCATCCAAACGATGTGAAGATCTCCGGTCTTCAATCACTGTCTTCATCGTTGACTTATCATCGTATCAGTTATTCAGAATGGGTATAAACCCAGTCTTTTCGGATAACTCGCGTATCTCATAAACAAGTGCTACATAAATACAACTTATGCCTCATTCCAATTCAGAATATACTTTTATTCAAAAATTCACATCTTTAGGGAAAGGTTCCCATTAATTTTATCGAATATAAATTCTTTTAAAATTTATTCTTTAATCTTCCTTTGGATGTCAATTCAAAACCAAATTAAGGTTTATCAACTAGTCGGGATCAGCGAACCTTACCGAAGTAATCATTTGTTTAATTTCCCAATCCCAACCTATTCATCCCATGGAGCAAAACTTGTACTACTTCATATCTAACACCACGGTGTTATAAGTAAAATTAATTACCATTTCACGTTCAAATCTAATTAAAGATTTAACTATCGCTTGGAGTAAAACTGGTGGTACTCCATTCTCGATCATTTCCCAAATTTGATAATTTAAATTTTCCCATTCACATTTCAATCTAACTAAAGATTCATTAAAACCCCACTTAGTTTTAAACTCATAAATCATTACTCAGTGATTATTTAAATTTGGGAAACCCAAATATGTCACATCGACAATCTACACCGTACCACTCATTTCTGCCGATATATAACCTCTAAGCTCATACGTCTCAGAGAAGTGTGTTAAGCAAGAGAAAAAATTCTACGCCACCAAAAAGATATATACTTAGCAGAGATCAAAAATTCAATTTGAAATACAATATTAGACATGTAAACTTGCCTTTAACTGGGTTAAAGAACCAATGTCATTTAAAATACGGTTCATGATAAACCCAAATCACATTCCATTAACTATAGAATCTTCACGGAAAACAAATAAATATATAATTGATATCAATTTTCGTATCTGACTAATAATTTAAATGGAATAATTGCTATGTCTTTTAAATTCCATATATAGTAACGGTCTTCCTCCACAGAAGCTCACTTCGATTATCACTAAATCGAATTCCATTCAATTCCAATTTAATATATTAAATTGGAAAACTTTACTTTGGAAAATTTCCATTAAATCTTAATAAAAGATTTATAATTTCCAAATCACAATTCATTATTAATTAGATTAAAGAAAGAATGTTCTTAAAAACACATTTCACAATAAACTCAATTCACATTCCATTTTATTCCAATTACAAAATATAATTGGAAACTCTAATAATGTTAATTAAAAGATTTATTCTTTTCACCACGGGGTTTAAGAATAGTGTTATTGAAGACACCATTCACGAAAAACCCAAAATCTTCTTTGGTATTAAATATAAGGCTTTAAACAGAAATTATATCAGCTTACATTCAATATCCAATTCTGAAACCAACACATATCGTATGGGGAATAACGATATATATCTATCTTCCAAATTCCTCCCCAATATCCGTATAGTCACAGAATCCAATATCAAAATATCCCGTAGATGATTCCTGTACAAATTCATTCTAATTTATACATTGAAAAATTCTAGTTGGACTAAAACAATTCACAAATCCAATTTATTTAGTTAAAAACGTTGGATTATCTTCCTAGTTAAAAACTAATTCATTTTGATAAAAATATATTTTTATCTTTACAAACGTGGATTTTTTCATCCAAATTCTTCCCAAATCATTAATTATGATTTTACACAAATTATTAATATTTTAAATAATTTTATTAAGGCCCGTACAGTCGGTTTCCAATAACGGCCACCGAACTGCATCCATAGCGACCGTTTCCGAATTGGATTTGGACATAATTCCAAATCCCACCGTTAGATTTCAAATCTCTTATATTCATTGGAAAACTCTTTTCGATACGAATCTAACGGTTCCGGTTTTTGGAGAATCCGGCGGTCGGATCTCCCGAAATATCAATTCGAAATCAATGATCGAAATTTGCGAATGGTCCCGGCATGGCGCGTTCTATTGAAGCCATTAATATACATGATATATATTTCATTCAAAACGTATTTTATAAATTCGTTTTAAAAACGATTCCTACTTTCATTTCAATTTTAAATCAAAATTGAATACTCCTTATCATAATAATATTTAAATGATAATATTTTCAAAATATTCGATTTTGAAATCTTTTCCTTTTTGATATTCGTTATAAAATGTATAAAATCGATATAAATATCATTCGCGTTAAAAAGGCGCGAATCTAATCAACACAGCTTCAAATATCTCTATATTTTCGTGTCCATCCGAAATCGGACATCAAATTCACATTTTAATCCTTTACGGAATATTATTTTAAAATTTTCATTATTTTAAAATTTTCCTTATTTTAAAATATTGGTTCTTTCTAAATTGGAATTAGACCCAATCAATTACCATATAATTTATTTTTATGGATTTCATACATCACATGTACACAACAATAATGATACATAATCAACCATCATCCAGAGTGCATTACACAACTGCATAAGCATTAAATATAAATAATTAACGCTTACTATAGTCTGTCAACCAATCGATTGACATACAACTAAAAAATTGGGATAAGTGTACATCAAATATCATCCCAATACCCGTGTGGGGTTTCAATCAACAAATACTGAATATTATTTGTGTGGTTGGGCGATGTGTAAAATTTATCGTTCCAATCAATGTCGGTTAAATGGGTGTAATAAACAAATCGTTCGATTTGCAAATGAATATTTATTTTCATTTCTGGAGAATTTTATGTCATTCATATATACGTTAAAAATTATATCTTTAACGATAAAATATTTATTTCAACACTTGACTATTTTATATAGTTCACACATTCAGTAAAAATAATATTTTTATTGTTCAAACATTTTATTCAACACATGAATATTTTATACAGTTCATATACACATTAAAAATTATATTTTTAACGAACAATATTTATTTCAGAAAATTTCGACATTATAACGGCGCGATATTAGAACCGGAGTAATGTCTAGCATTACCCCTCTCCTGATACTGGCTCGCGCCATACACAATAATCACAACCAATTCAAACAATCCCACAATCAATTTTACAACAACAATCCAAATTTTCACAATACAATCCAAACAAACAACTATGGTTTGTACAATAAATAGTGTCGGGTGCTACTAAGCACCGTCTGCAATCTATGATATAATAATTGTAAAATAATTTGAGTGAGAAGGAGTTCTCACATTGGGATCCACTCCGCCGTTATTTTCTATCGCTTTGATTTGCTGTTCTTATTCTGGAATTTGCAAACGAGCACCAATCTTCACACGGTCCTTTTTCTAGCTTAAGCGCGCCATTCTGGACAACTTTCACCTTGTGGCCCTTCTTCCGAAATTGCTCCATTTTGCCGGAATTCATGAAAAGACATAAATCGGAAAGCAGATTTTGGACGTGTTTTCTGAACAACTCCGCAATCCAAAATATGACTTCCATATACTTAAATCGAATAGAAAATCGTGCTCTTTGATTTTGGTATTGTGGGGTCTTGGCTAGAAGTGCACGATTTGGGAGTTATTGGCCAAAGAAAGTCAGGGTCTTAATTGCAAATACTGAAATTTATAGAAAAAGGGGAAATTGAACAAATGGGGACCCACGATCGGACTGGGGTGTTGGGGGGTGGCGGCATGGGGTATTGGGGCTAGGGGGTGGGGCGGTGGTCGGGGTGTGGGCCAGGGTGGCCGACGATGGCGGATTCAGAGGGTTTGGGGCTTGGTGGTTGCGGTTTCTCGAATGAAGGAAGGGGAGGCGATGGAGAAGGAAGCGGCGGTTTTGGGGAGTGCGACGGAGACCGAGGCGGTGCTGGGGGGGCACGACAGTGGGAAGGGGGAGTGACGGGTCTGGTTTTTTTTCTTCTTTTGGGCGGCGGCTAATTGTGAACGAGGAGAGAGAATAGGGTTAGGTTTTATAATTTATATTTAATTTAATTATTTAATCCCAAAATGTTAGTTTTTTCATTCAAACTCCAAATCGAACCCAACAATAGCCACCCCTAGCTAAATACCCTCATTTCGAACACAATGGGATATGTCCGGCAAGCCAATTCGACTGTTACGATAAATTTTTATTAAAATTAAAATATAAATTAATATAACGTTCCAAATTGAATTCAACGTACATTTTAAAATACCGGGGCCATATACTGACTCCAAAAATTCCAGAAAAATAAATCTAGCTATGTTTTGATAATACGGTCCTAACAAAACTAATTACGTCGAATTTGGAGACCGTTTTTAAAAATGGTCATTTTCCAGTCGATTAAATTTACCAAACACGTTTTAATTCACTACGCTTACATATTAATTCCAAAAATTATGAAAATTAGAATCTAGCAATAATTTGACATTCCTGATCCAACCAAAGTGATTTCATCGAAAATGGAGGTCGTTTGCAAAATGTTTATTTTAAGGGCTATATATTGTATTAAAATATATATAAATTCATAGCGACTATTTTAAATTTTAAACTGGACATAACTTTCAATTTATAAAGTGAAATATCAGTTTACTACATTCGTTAGAAAGATATAGTTAAATAGATTCCAATGTTTCTTGTTTCATTAAATTCTGACTTATACTGAATTATGTACATTCAATTGAATTTGAAATTGAATTTTCAAACTACTGGGCCATTTCAGGCTCGTTTTATAATTAAAATAAATTTAAATGTTCTAACTTCAATTTAAATAAAAATTTAAATCATTATTATTTAAAATAAATCATTTTAAATGTTCAGAATCCATTAAAATAGCTAAAATAAAAAATTTAAATTGGTTCTGAAAATTCGAGTAGTTACAATCTCCCTCACTTAAAATCTTCTCGTCCTCAAAAAGAAACGGAGCTGAAAGTTGTTTAACTAACCAACTCAACTTTTATTCTGGCTTTCATTCTACAATTTTTCAGTTTCTAAGAATTTTCAAATTTCCCAAAAATTTGGCTAACACCCAAAATTTTTGAAAAATTTCGCCATAACCTCCTTCGTACTGGCTAATCAGTAAAACCATAACTTGCCTCACAGGGCCCTCATCAATCCAAAAGGAAAGAAAAATGCAAGCGGCTCATAAAATCATCAAAACCCAAGAAAATAGTAAACATTTACCTATTTGTCGGGCATACAATTATATTTCTCTTTTTAGCTTCCTTGCTATGAACTGTTCATTATATATACATGTACATATATGCGATACAAATTAATTTTCATTTCACTTTAAAATTTGATTCAATTTAGCTAAATTTACCTTTCATTCTCTTATTGGTTTAATTAATTATCGTTCCAATAATTTTATTAGTTAACTAATAATCAAACATCACAACCAGCAATCAATTAGTTGGTTAGCTTTCCAAACATATACAATTTTGTACATACTCAAAAATCACATTTTTAAGGCAAATCACAACAATAAATCCTAACTAAGTTTTGGTTTTCACACCAGGCAATTGGAAATATATAGATATCCCATTTTTGAAACTTGAACATGAATACTGATGACGCCCGAGCATCACCAGAATCATCTCTGGGTGACTAGAGTGTGATTCTATATCCATCCAATATATTTAACGCTTCGTATATACGCTAGTTAGGCGTATATGCAAAATCTTCGTATACTAGATAGTCCAAAACAATATAAAATAGAATACTCAAATACATATAAAAAGGTTTAAATTTTCAAAACAGAATTTGTTTTCATTTTTATTTTAAAAATAACACCCTTTGAAACTCATTCTAGGATACTACTGATCCAATCTCTAATGAGTCATTCTGATTGGATATTACTAATCCAATCTCTGATGAATTCTTTCGTTTGTGTCTTGTTCTCAAGCCTTGTAAAACCAAAGCTCTGATACCACGATAAAATGACCCAAACTCTCCCGTAATGGAAAGCCCGGATTAAGTTGAGAGCACGACAAATCAGAGCGCAAACAATAGAACATTTCATTGTTATTATAACAATTACATCAGAGTACAAGAATATAACAGAGTATCAATAAATAATATACATAAGAAAAATATCAGAGATTAAAATACATTACATAACAGAGGAAAAGTAAAACATAACACGGACGAAAGAAATATACGGATACAAAGCTTTCCGAATATCGATCTAGTCGTATATCTAGGATCCTATGGAAATAGTGATCTGCAAAACCCAAAAGTTCTAGCTGCCCGTGTGGAAAATATAGGAACCTAGAGTTTAGTTTAAAACAATAAATTCTAGGTCAGTCGTGGGAATGGTGTGAGAACTAAACAGTTATTTAAAACTTTACTTTAGAAATAAAGTAAATCAAGGGACCATGCCGTATAACCCGGAACGGGTTTTCTCCCAAGAATACCAGTGCATAAGCAGTTTATAAATAGCGCAATGCTTTTCAAAAAATGAAGCTATTATAAGACTCAGGTCCCATTACACAATGCAACGCAAGCCGAAGGATAGAGTTTTACTTTATAATAGCCAAACATGCTTGGTACATTTAAAATGAATCATTTTGATATTACTATAAGTGTATAGTGTATAAAACAACTTCAAATATAAATGTATCAATCATAGACGGCATGGGTACCATATATCATGTCGCCATACCAGTTCTACAACTAAAACCGAAAAGTCACGTAGTGGATACTGGATTCCATCTATGAGTTGAGGCCAGGGATGGCACCTCACCAATTCGAGACACTCTAGCAAATGCCTCAGGATTACACACTCTGGGCAACCCTTGGTTCCTGCAGGGCCGGTCCATACTTACGTTAGTGGATTAGTTACCCCAGAACACACGTTTCCTGGTCCTATCGGACCTATCCATCGGCCCCGTAGTGACCGATATATCCAAGGCGCCTCGCTATCCATCGTCCACAGAGGTAAAAACATTAATGTATGGGATCCATACCAGGACAGCACCCATAGCTAGAAAGAAATGTCATGTTCTCCCTGCGTCCCTGATCCCGTTTTTGACTCATACCGGGTGTGAGGCTCGCGAATTAACGCTATACACAAAGCTATTCTATTTAAAGTCGTTCTTTGATCATCAACCCCAAGACTCTACTTTCCAACAGTAGCCTTGATCACTGCGTCTCTGCATGCCACACTGACAATTCATGCCATGCGACTGATGTCTATCAATACATAACCCCTAAGCTCGTACATCTCATAGAAGGGCGTTAAGCAAGAGAATAAATTCTCCGCCGCCAAACAGATATATATTTAATAGAAATCAATCAACACAGAATAAAATCCAATGTCAGACACACGTCCATTTACAAGTTCGTTCTGGTCTGAACGAAACCGGAGGCACCTTATTCCTCGACCCATGTATCCAATACAGGAGAGAGGTCCTCGCATATCCGGTCGATCTCCAAGTTCGTCTGGACGATCACCACTTATTACCTTGTTCTGGGTGTAAAACCTAATCAAGACATCAGAAATCATCCAAACGATGTGAAGATCTTTGGTCTTCAACCACCGTCTTCATCGTCGACTTATCGTCGAATCAGTTATTCAGAATGGGTATATAAACCCAGTCTTTTCGAATAACTCGTGTATCTCATAAACAAGTGCTACACAAACACAACTTACACCTCATTCCAATTCAGAATATTCTTTTATTCAAATATTCACATCTTTAGGGAAAGGTTCCCATTAATTTTATCAAAGATAAATTCTTTTAAATTTATTCTTTAATCTTCCTTTGTATGTCAATTCAAAACAAAGCTAACGTTTATCAACTAGTCGGGATCAGCGAACCTTATCGATGTAATCATTTGTTTAATTTCCCAATCCCAACTTATTCATCCCATGGAGCAAAACTGGTAATACTCAATATCTAACACCACGCTGTTATCGGTAAAATTAATTATGATTTCATGTTCAATTCTAATTAAAGATTTAACTATACCCTGGAGTAAAACTGGTGGTACTCCATTCACGACAATTTCCCAAATTTGATAATTTAAATTAGGGAGCGGCTATAGGAGCACAAAATTAGACACAAAAGTATGTACATAAAATCTGGACCACAAGAATTGTTAGTCTTTACGTGTGAGTTGTAATTCATGGGGAGATCTAATGGTTCATATTTTGTGTGTTTAATTTTGTGTCAAAATTTTGTGTTTCTTTAGACTTTCCCTTCAAATTATCCCATTCACATTTCAATATAATTAAAGATTCATTAAAACCCCACTTTTATAAATAAATTATAAAATTCGATAAAATCGAAGTCTAATTATAACTCCTTTGGATTTTCTCAATTCAGTTTATATTCTAAATCCCAGAATAAAATCAATTATTCTAATTTCAACATGTTTCCCAATTTCACTTCTTAAATTCTTCCTTGAATTTTAAACTTCTAAATTATCCAATGATAATTTATTTCAGTAGATTTATAACATCGTTTGTAAATCCATCTTTCTCGTTTTATATATTAAACAAGTTTTCCATTTCAAATCCCTTTTGAAATCCAACACCTTTTAGATTCTGGATTCCAGAATAAAAACCGGTGTTTCCCTTTTACAAACAATTCCCAATTCACTTTTTATAAATTCATACTTGAATTAAACTTCTAACTTATCTAACGATAATTTATCTCACTAAATTATAAAACATCGTTTATAATTTAACTTCCTTGTTTTATAAAGTTAAAACAAGTTTTCCATTTCGAAATCTATTTTAAGCCAAAACGTTATTTTGGAGTATTCTATTTCTTATAACTTATCTATATAAATATAGATTTATTTTTATGTCTTATCTCAGTTTCTATTTAAACTTAATTTAAATATCTCGTTTGGGAATAATCTATTTTTATAAATCCGACATAGTTGAATTTTAAACATAAATCATAAGGATTTATTCAACTTTATTTATATTCCTAATATCGGAATAAAGTTAATCGTTTATTATTTAAACCGATTCTAAGTTCTCACTTTAAATTCACTTTTGAATTTAAACGTTTAAATTATCCAAATGATAATTTTCCACCTTTCTATTTACAAACACCATTATTAAACAAGTCTGGCTTTCAAATAAAATATTTCTTCTTTGGAAAAATATATTTCCCTTCCCAAAGTCACACCTTTATTTCTATTTTCTGAATTATCCAATGATAATTCATATCACTTTATTTATGAACTTCGTTTATAAATGAACTACTTGTTTTTATTCTTTAAAACAAGTTATTTCTACTCTATTCGAATTTCAAATTCTATTATAGAAAAATAGAAATTCCTTTTCAAATTTGGAAAAATTCCTTTTTATGATATTTTTAAATATCAACATTTAGGCCCAGTGATATTTAAACACCAAACAACCAATTAATTATTTTTCTAACACATCATATATGACAGTATATATGCAAACAAATAAACAAACAGATAATATATTTTGGAGGGATCCAGTTGGATCCCTCCAACCTGTTTTCCTGCATCCAAATATATTAGTACACATAAATAATACCTATCCTGCTTCGAGGCAGGACATCGCGGTATGAAGGTCATCTACTAATATATATTTGTGGGGCGCATAGGGAAATCATCCGCTATGAAACTGCGGTCATCCGCTAATGAGACTGCGGGAACAATCTAATCATCAACCCAATATATATAATAGTCAACCCTAAATAACCAATATATTTAAATCAACCAGAAAGCATTCAAACAAGCTACAACAATTATTTTTCCTAAATAAAAATAATTCTAAATAACAAGTGAGTGAGATTTACTCACCGGAATTTTCCTTCGTCGAATATCTCATTTAATTCTGTATTTCTCGACACATCCATTTGACTTGTCTTAAAGGAATTTATCTAACATCTATAATCATTTAATTTTATTATTTAACAATAAAGCTATTAATAATTTAATATCATTAATAACATACATAACTAATTTATTCTAAGTATTTTTAGATCTTACGAAAATGTATACCTTATTGTTTGCTTCCACTCCATCAACCCTTACGCTATCCAGACAAAACTCAATCTCAACAAAACTTCCTTCAACAGACAACTTTTCTTAACACCATCATTCCTCTTGTCCAATTCCATCAACATGATCAATACTGTAATTTACATTTCTTCCAAACTCAAACCTTACAAAGCAACTCCCCTGTCACTGCCTTTTTCACTGAGCTTGCTTTAGTACTGGCGTGCCCCTTTCTTCTTGAATGGAGCGCAACCACCAACTCGCATGTGACATTGATTCAAGCTCTGACCTTGCCAAGCAAATTTCGATCCTCCCATCATATAGTGGAACCACCACTAATCATTATCGACCAACTTTAAACCCACTGTTGTGGCCTCACTAAGGTGCAGCTATGCCAGAAACAAGCCCTTCAAAACCAAATCGCGATGCACAAAAATCACAAGGCACAGACCCTCCCAATTCCGATTTCGATTTGGTCCCAAAAAATCACACTACAGGCATATCACTTGAACCCAAATTGGCCTTCGCGACTTCAATTTCTGTGCTCCGAAACCCTACAGAACTCGCGACGAACCCTAAACCAAAATCGAACCTTGCAAAGCCACTCATCGCAACCACAGGAGCTCCAACTCATGATTGTTGTTTTGAAATGGAAAATGAGGTCACGGTCATTTTTGATTAAGTGAGGCTTCGATATTTTTGATACTGGAAAGGGAATAAACGTTTTTTTAAAGGAGACTTCGACTGTTAGTTCGAACGCCTGCAAATGAATAAATAGTAGACGGGAACATTTTCGTTTCCTCAAAAGAATTGAACGAGAGGAGGCAAATAGAGAGGGATATGGCGATTTTTGAGGCTCTCGATTCCAAATTGAAATAATGGAGAAAAAGAAAGACACCACGGCTTGATAAATTAGTGAATTCATAGGCCAACCATTTTTATTTTATTTTATTTCTATTTTAATTAAAAATCAGTATCCTTAAAATTTAGATAACCCTTGATCCTGAGCTCCTTACTGAACCCAACAACTGACATTTTTAGGGTTAAACTGCTATTCTGAACACATAGGGACAGTATTCAAAGCCTCATTTGATCATCTGTTGAAGATATTATTTTAAATCGATATAAATTAAATTCAACATAATTAATTCCTCGATAATAAATTATAATTATTATCGTTTATAAATTCAAATAGAATTTATATTGATCACTTAAATTTTTTCGATTCAGTTTTAAATTTCGAATTAAACTAGATTTGTTTTCGTATTACGGTTATTCAATATATTCGAAATAAATCGTATATCGATTATTAAATTGATAACTCAATATAAAATTCATTTATATTATCAACACAGTATTTAAAATGATATTAAATATTTAAAATAAACTGACCAAAAATCCGGGTCGTTACATTCTTCCCCACTTAAATGAATTTCATCCCCGAAATTACTATGGTAGGTAAAACAGTACGAACCCATTACTTTACAAAAACCCATTACTTTACAAAAATAGTCCAACCAAAACTTTTGGTTTCTTATTCACATTTAATTTTTGTGCTCTCAGTTTTATTCAAATTGATTCTAGTCAATTTATTCACTTCGATTCATTTAACTAGCTTAAGTTAAATTTCAATTCTAGAATCCAAATCCCTGGATTTTCATTTCCAATCCTTCTGAAATCACTTAAATGTATTCATGTATATATTTGTTTCCATTTCAAATTCAAAATGTTTTAATTTTCAAACTAACTTGTTTTCTTTCAAACAAATTTCGATTAGAAAATTTTCTAAGGCAGCAATCCATCACTTAGAAACTCGACGATGAACACTGATGATGTCGCGATCATCATCAGAATTATTTCCCAGCCACTGAAGTGAGATCTGTGCTTTACCACTTTAAAAATCCATCCAAAATGTTTTTTATTAAAAATCCTTCCAAAACAAAGCTATATTATTTTACTATACTTCAGAAAATATTTTTCCAAACACCCAGGATTTAAATTTCAAACTCTGGTTTGAATTAAATTTTAATTCATCTCATTTGTATGTCTTATTCGTATACAAATTTCATTTGGTTATATATAACCATCTCAATTTTATAATCTCGTATGATTATAATATTAACAACCAACTCATCCATATAGTATAATAATTCTAGAAAATTATTTCCTTTCTATCAAAATAGAATTTTTTAGTAAAATTATTTCATTTACCCACTTAAAACAATAATGTGCCAAATTTATATGTTTAAGTGTTTATAAATTACTATCGACTTTGTGGCGTCCCACGATTCGATCAGAATTCATAAATCATTCAACAGACAAGCTAATACAATATAAAACATTTTTTCATATATATATTTATATATCAATTAAGAAATATGCGATGTCATATATATATATATATATATACACACTCAACTTATTCTAGGGTACTACTGACCCTATCTCTAATGAGCGCATAACACCAAAGACTAGGTATTCGCTCAACCTAAGCTCTGATACCATCTGTAACGGCCCGCAAATCCGTAATATCAGAGTTGAGTACATACATCATACATCCAACCCAAATATCATGAAAATACGAATCATTTTTTTAGAAGAAAAATGTAGGAGAAGAACAGAAATAACAACATAGAAACTCACATCGCAGCGGAACAAAATATAATATATCATAACTTTTGAAATAGAAAATTTCAACTATATAACAAACATTTATCAGAGTAGAAGACTTACAACACAGCGGAAATAAAAATACCAGATAACTAACGCTGAAGCCTCCTGCTCCAAGCTCCTCCAAGAATATCTGGAAATACCTGAACTACTTGACTGCCCGTACAAATTTGGGCACCCAAGAGTTTAGGGAAAACATAGAAAAATAAACTCTAGGTCAGTCATGGGACTGGTATGAGTAAACAGTTTAAAACAGCTTTAGGAAATAAATGATATCTCGTAAGTCCACGCCGTATAACACGGAACGGGTTTTTCCCTTATGAGAATCCAAAATAATCTTTATATTAAAACTCTTTTGATATTATAATAGTGTCTAAATCAAATAAGTAGAAATCTTGTGGAATGCTTGCATCTCACGTTCCACATATATAATATAAAATCATAAACCATGGGGTCTTTTTTGATATTGGATTCCAACTATGATAAGGTATGAAACCACCTACCGTTGGTGTATCTCTTGAGGAGAATACACCGAGTTCAACAAGAACATCTTACAACTCAGCCACACATGACCGACCACTCATTTTTCTTGAGTGTATCGAACGTATATCACCAATGGTTGGGATCAGCAACCGTTTCCCGAATGGGACAGCAACGAATAGAATAACAAATTAAATGAATCTCTAGATAGGTGATGATACACCCTAATGGAAGCTTCCCACATAGCCATGCTACCGGCCCGATTATTGTCATTTCCCGGTTGTTGAGGCCTAAGGCTACGCTTACTTGCCATTCATTGATAGCACAATCACTTTCAATGCCACATTTTCAGATCCGTTAATCATTAATTGATTT
This sequence comes from Allium sativum, assembly GCA_030737875.1. Taxonomy (NCBI): domain Eukaryota; kingdom Viridiplantae; phylum Streptophyta; class Magnoliopsida; order Asparagales; family Amaryllidaceae; genus Allium; species Allium sativum. Next base: position 12,391,662 of record CM060912.1, read on the forward strand.
GCACAAATATATTCTGGATATTATGCTAAGGGAATAAATCCATTGCCACCATATATATTTGTGCAGTCCAAAATGGATTCATTGGAAATATTCTGTCAAACATTCGTCCATACACGTTCGTTCTGCGACGGAACGAAACCGAAGGCACAATTTCCATTAATAGAAAAAGCCCTTGCACTCTACTCCGTCTTTGATTTCCTTCATATAATCTGGTTCGCAAAGCTACTGCCAATACGGAGTGGTTCTCAGATAATAATCCAACCGGTCTCTCCATATTAACAACGTTAAAATGGTCAAAAACTTTGATAGTCTGTGATTTAACTATCAAATGAAAAATGTCCGTGTACACACAACGATCTTATTTCCAAATGGAATTATCGATCAAATCATCAAACATATATATATATATATATTCATATATTCCTTATTTTCTATGTTTAGAAAATATACGTTATTAACACTGGAAAATATTTCCGTATATCGCCTTCTTTTATTTTCTGTACATAGAAAATATGTTCTATTTATAATTGGAAAATATTCCAATTACTTATCTCTTTCACGACCATTCATTCTTATACTTAGGAAATATTTATTTATTATGTTTCCAAAATTCCACTTCCTTGGGTTAAAACGAATGTTGTACACAACACTGTTACAACAACCCAAAATATTTCATTCAACTAAATTTCTTTAAACATCTCTCTTCGAACCTGCATCTTGTTATTTATCGGTTAATAACGAAATCAATCAAGTTGGGGTATAACTACCTCTCAGACCTTGACTAAAAACATCTTTAACTTCAAAACAGACAAGACCACATACCTCGAATAAACAACACTATATCAAACCAATTTTCTATTTCTAAAATGTATATACTTTCCTCTTTCTATTCTCACTCGATCGAAATTCACAGCTTTTCTTTTTGTTTATAATATTCTATTTTTATTTCGTTTCCTTATCGAATTCTATGTATATATCAATACGTTGATTTCTAATTATCAAGATTTCTTAAAAATATCCTAACTCCTTAAATTTCCGGAAAAATTCGCCATAACCTCCTTTGTACGGGGTTACCGGAAAAATTCAAACCTTGCCAGACAGGCCTCTCCAATTAAAACGAAAAAGAAAACGCCAAGCGGCTAGCCGATACGGCGCATAAAATCTCATATTCAATTGAAATACATACCTTTTTGTTGAGCATTCTAATTATATATATATATATATATATATATATATCTTCATATACTTCATTCCAAACCTGCTTAACCTATATACATCTATTCTCAATTCAATACAGTTATTCTAACTCAATTCGTTAATTAATTGGTTAATCAACTCTTTCCCTATTTCTTCTTTGTATTTGAATATAGCATGTTCAAATATAAGTTTAACTTGTTTATAAACTAATTGAATTACATTTTCAATTCAAGTTCCATATTCGATTTCGAATATACATTTACAAAACAAATTCCCCTTTCAAAGTTCAACTTCAATTCAAAACTTGATTAACTAATTTCTCTTCTACTTAGTTAATTCTATTCAATAATCAAAAATATGATTATTGTCTCAAAAATCATTTCATTTACTTCACTTGAGTTCACATTTATTTTATAACTCAAGTCTTGATTTTTCAAATGGAATTTCGTATTTTTATTTGCTCAAAACTCCTTATATTTATTTAAATAAACCCTTATGGATTTATAAGGGTTCTGGCGCTGTTTTTCTGAAAATTATATTTTGACATAACTCAAAATCTGTTCGCAAAATCCATATTTTTCCCTTCCATTAGAAAACTATTATCGAATCGGTCATGATGGTTCTTGTTTCAAATAATTCCGACTTAAATTGAGTTCTGTATACTCAATTTAACTTCGAACCGTCAATTTACGAACTGTCGTGCTGCGGCGAGTTCGTTTTAATTATATTTATAAATATAAACTTTTAAACTCCGTTTAAAGTAAATTCAACTCCATCCTAATATATTTTAAATATATTTCAAACCAACTTTCTATATTCGACTCAAAAATCCTGATTATCTATAATCGCTGATTTTTCCTTACTCGGTTATACCTTTATTTATGCTCGATTTTCAAATCCTAATTCCTTTTATAAATAAATTATAAAATTCGATAAAGTCGAATTCTAATTATAACTCCTTTGGATTTCCTCAATTTAGTTTATATTCTAAATCCCGAAATAAAATCAATTATTCTATTTTCAACACGTTTTCCAATTTCACTTTTTAAATTCTTCCTTGAATTTTAAACTTCTAAATTATCCAATGATAATTTATTTCAGTAGATTTATAACATTGTTTGTAAATCCATCTTTCTCGTTTTATATATTAAACAAGTTTTCCATTTCAAATCCCTTTTGAAATCCAACTCCATTTAGATTCTGGATTCCAGAATAAAAACCGTTGTTTCCCTTTTACAAACAATTCCCAATTCACTTTTTATAAATTCATACTTGAATTAAACTTCTAAGTTCTCTAACAATAATTTATCTCACTAAATTATAAAACATCGTTTATAATTTAACTTCCTTGTTATATAAAGTTAAAACAAGTTTTCCATTTCGAAATCTATTTTAAACCAAAACGTTATTTTGGAGTATTCTATTTCTTATAACTTATCTATATAAATATAGATCTTTTTTTATATCTTATCTCAGTTTCTATTTAAACTAAATTTGAATATCTCGTTTGGGAATAATCTATTTTTATAAATCCGACATAGTCGAATTTTAAACATAAATCTTAAGGATTTATTCAACTTTATTTATATTCCGAATATCGGAATAAAGTTAATCGTTTATTATTTAAACCGATTCTAAGTTCTCACTTTAAATTCACTTTTGAATTTAAATGTTTAAATTATCCAAATGATAATTTTCCACCTTTCTATTTACAAACACCCTTATTAAACAAGTCTGGCTTTCAAATAAAATATTTCTTCTTTGGAAAAATATATTTCGCTTCCCAAAGTCACACTTATATTTCTATTTTCTGAATTATCCAATGATATTTCATTTCACTTTATTTATAAACTTCGTTTATAAATGAACTACTTGTTTTTATTCTTTAAAACAAGTTAAAATTCCTTTTCATGATATTTTTAAATATCAACATTTAGGCCTAGTGATATTTAAACACCAAACAACAAATTATTTATTTTTCTAACACATCATATATGAAAGTATATATGCAAACAAATAAACAAACAGATAACATATTTTTGAGGGATCCAGTTGGATCCCTCCAACCTGTTTTCCTACATCCAAATATATTAGTCAACAAAAATAATACCTATCCTGCTTCGAGGCAGGACATCGCGGTATGAAGGTCATCCACTAATATATATTTGTTGGGCACATAGGGAAATCATCCGCTATGAAACTGCGGGCATCCGCTAATGAGACTGCAGGAACAATCCAATCATCAACCCAATATATATATATAATAGTCAACCCTAAATAACTCAACCAGAAAGCATTCAAATAAGCTACAACAATTATTTTTACCAAAAAAAGTAATTCTAAATAACAGGTGAGTGAGATTTACTCACCGGAATTTTCCTTCGTCGAATATCTCATTTGATTCTGTATTTCTCGACACATCCATTTGACTTGTCTTAAAGGAATTTATCTAACACCTATAATCATTTAATTTTATTATTTAACAATAAAGCTATTATTAAATTAATATCATTAATAACATACATAAATAATTTATTCTGAGTATTTTTAGATCTTACGAAAATGTATACCTTATTGTTTGCTTCCACTCCATTAACCCTTACACTATTCAGACAAAACTCTATCTCAACAAAACTTCCTTCAACAGACAACTTTGCTTAACACCATTGTTCCTCTTGTCCAATTCCATCAACATGATCACTACTGTAATTTACATTTCTTCCGAACTCAAACCTTACAAAGCAACTCCCTTGTCACTGCCTTTTTCACCAAGCTTGCTTCAGTCCTGGCGTGCCCCTTTCTTCTTGAATGGAGCGCAACCACCAACTCGCATGTGATATTGATTCAAGTCTGACCTTGCCAAGCAAATTTCGATCCTCCCATCATATAGTGGAACCACCACTAATCATTATCGACCAACTTTAAACCCACTATCGTGGCTTCCCTAAGGTGCAGCTATGTAACGACCCGGATTTTGAGCGGCTTTGGTTATCGACGTAAGCTCGACGTCGATAACCAAAACATCGAAAAATCCCGGTAGTTAATGAAAGAAATTAGAAGGTGAGAATAGATAAGATAGAAACTTAGAATAGAAGAAGAAGAAGAATACAACATCAGAGTAACACGAACCTCACAGCGGAACGAATAACATATAATAGGTAACATAACTTTGAAATATAACAGTTATGTATACAATAGCACTTATCAGAGTACAGCACTTACAACACAGCGGAAATAACTATAGCTATATGATCTTGAAGCCTCCTGCTCCACGCTCTTCCAGTATATCTGTAAAACCCGACTACTTGACTGCCCGTACAAATTTAGGCACCCAAGAGTTTAGGGAAAACAACAAATAAACTCCGGGTCAGTCATGGGACTGGTGTGAGTAAAACAGTTTAAAACAGGTATATGAACAAGTAAACGATATCTCATAAGACCACGCCGCATAACGGAACGGGTTTCCCTTATGAGAATCCAAAATATCTTTATATCAAAAACCTTTTGATATTATAATAATGTCTATGTACAAATAGATATCAACTAGCAGAAACGCTTTCATCTCACGTTCTACATATATAGTATACAATCAAAATCGCAAGCACGTATTGGATAATGGATTTCCAACTATGACAAGGTATGGAATCACCTTCCGATCAGTGTACTCTAGGAACGATACACTGGAATTCAACAAGAACATCTTGCAACTCAGCCACACATGGCCGACCACTCATTTCGCTTGAGTGTATCGAATGTACATCACCAACGGTTGGGATCAGCAACCGTTCCCGTATATATATATGGGACAGCATTGATAGATTAAAAGAAACAAATGAATATTCTCTAGATAGGTGATTATACACCCTACTTCGGTGCGACCGACTTAGCCATGCTGCCTGCCCGATTTCTGTCATTTACCGGATGATGAGGCTAGAAGCTACGCTTTATCATCACATCAGATTCACTTCGAATGCCACATTGTCAGATCCATCAGAATCACTAATTGACATCTACAACCATACATTATGTGTCAGCTAAAAGAAGTTTCCTTCTCCGCTTCCACTCTTGGTATAGTTGAAGAAATCAATGTACGTGACCGTCTGGAAATACTATGTCAGACATCCATCTTCATTCACTTAGAAATGTCACATCGTCATACCCGCCAAATCACAAATTGACTTATCCAAAAATAACACGGGTATACAGCTAAGAGAAACGAATTCCTCCGCCACCAAACGTGAATACGTTTGAACAGATCAACTTACGCGATCCATTGGATATACTTTGTCAGACCTTCGTCCATACTAGTTGTCCTGGGACTGGACAAACCGAAGGCACTATTCTGTAAACAGGATAGCCCTTGCATTTTTACTCCGTCTTCAATTATCTTTGGCATATATGATTCGCAACGCTTATGCCAATACAGAGTGGTTCTATGGATAATAATCCAACCGGTCTCTCCATATTAACAACGTTAAAATGGTCAAAAACTTCGATAGTCTGTGAGTTAACTATCGAAGAAAAACAAGTGTGCAAACAATGATATTATTTCCAAATGGAAATTATATCGAACAAACATCATTTAACATAAATCTCTTCAGTTCATTTATTTACTTTATCTCCTGTTTCCCTATATTCTAAACTCTTATTTTCTTTTATCAGAAAACATTTCTGATTCTCGTTTGGAAAACATTTCCAAAACTCCTTTACGATCAAACCTTACCATTTCTTAGTTAAGAAGGAAGTCACTCAAGTTGGGGTATAATTACCTCTCAGACCTTGACTGAACAACGTTATAACTTCAAAATGGTCAAAGTTTATCTTTTAAATCTTTAACAACTTCTTTACGCCTTTCTTGGATCCAATTTTACTAATCCACTTCTATATTTAAAACATTGGTTATAACGATAACGTTATAATCCTTACTTTCGAATTATCTAACTTAAATTATAACTTCTATTCTTATTAGTGAATAATTAACCTAACACTTATTTATATTATAAATATATAAATCTCTATTTAAACACTGGAAAGTATAAGTACTTTCCTGAATTCGATATAATCGAATTTGCCGATTAACTCTCTTCGAGAAATCTCTATTTGATTAACTCTTCTTCGAATAACCTATATTCGATTAACTTCTTCTCGAATAAATGATATTCGATAATCTATCTTCGAATAACTAACATTCGATAACTCTTCCTTTTCAAATATCTCATATTTGAAAATCTCACTTCGATTAAACTATAATCGATAACTCCCTTCGATGAAACTAACATCGATAACTCCTTTCGATGAAACTAACATCGATAACTCCTTTCGATGAAACTAACATCGAAAATCTCCTTTCGATGAAACTAACATCGAAAATCTCCTTTCGATGAAACTAACATCGAAAATCTCCTTTCGATGAAACTAACATCGATAATCTCCTTTCGATGAAACTAACATCGATAACTCCTTTCGATGAAACTAACATCGAAAATCTCCTTTCGATGAAACTAACATCGATTAATTTACTCGACGAACTGAACTTATTTACTTTACTCGATCATCTTGACTTGATAACTTAACTTGCTAACTTAACTCGGTTATCTTAACTAAATCACTTGACTCAATCATCTTGACTTGATAACTTAACTTGCTAACTTAACTCGATTATCTTAACTTGATTATCTCAACTTGATTAATCATATCGAATAACTAATATTCGATTTAACTCCATTCGAACAACTATTATTCGACAACTCTATTTAACTCCATTCGAACAACTATTATTCGACAACTCTATTTAACACCATTCGAACAACTATTATTCGACAACTCTATTTAACACCATTCGCTTGACTCTAGATCGCAGCGATCACAATGGGTACGCCTGATTCCCTCAGGAAACATCCGACCGCCTTAGGCTATCTGTAGCCCTGCGAATTACGCTAGCAGTCATACAAGATGGCAACTTACCCTGAATACTATGTTTGACTAACTCTGTCTCAAATAACTATATTTGATTAATTCTAGTTCGTGTTAACTCTAATCGATTAACTCTAACTAATTAACTCCAACTGGTTAATTCTAACTGATTAACTCTAACTGATTAACTCTAACTGGTTAACTCTATTTGACTAACTCGACAAACTAACCCCTTTCGAATAACATATTCGATTAACTAACTTCGAATACCATATTCGATTTCTCCTCTCGAATGTCTATACTCGATTAACTACTTCGAATACCATATTCGATTTCTCTTTTCGAATGTCTATATTCGATTAACTAACTTCGAATACCATATTCGATTTCTCTTTTCGAATGTCTATATTCGATTAACTAACTTCGAATACCATATTCGATTTCTCCTTTCGAATGTCTATATTCGATTAACTAACTTCACTTTATAAAGATTTCCTTTTTAACAACGTTTTATTCATTGGAAAAGATTTACTTTTAAATAAAGGTTCTACCCTTTAAAAATGATTTCCCTTTTTATAATGTTTCCTTTCCAATTCTATTTGTAAATGGTTCACAAATATTACCTTTTCAAATTTATTCTTGAAATATTCTAACTCCTTAAATTCTCGGGAAAATTCGCCATAACCTCCTTTGTATCGGGAGCATCGGGAAAATCCCCAAACTCGCCACACAGGCCTTTCCATTCAAAAAGAAAATGTTTTGAATTTATTTCTTTTTTTTTTTTAAATATCTCCTATTTATAAATATCCCAATTTATAAATATTCCTTATTTATAAATATTCCACTTTATAAATATTCTATTTTTCAATATCACTTTGAAAAATCTCCTTTATCTACATTCCGGTATGTCATGGTATTCAATCATATCAAATCACGATGTTCAATATCGTCCAAGCACATACCATCGCCCACAGATTTTATATCACATCATATAACAATATATGAAAAACAATAAAATAACTGTTGAGGAATCCAGTCGGATTCCTCCAACCTGTTTCCCTGCATCACAGATGTTAGACAGTATAGATAACATCACTTTCAGTTCCATATGATATATTCTGTTAAACAGAATCAATATAGAAATTTAACTACTGACTAGCAGTTCAATCAAACAATCAACACATAGTAAATCAGACAATTTCTAACAGTTCTAAAGATACAACATGAAATTATAAACTGTTTAGAGTTGGTGAGATTTACTCACAGTTGTGCGTTAATCGTTAAATAACGGTTTACGTTATTTGACTCAGTTGGACAATTTATTTCGCTATAAATTGTAACGAGCTCGAATCCACCCCCAGTCAGCTTCGTTGTGAAGCTCTCGTCCATACGATCCCAACGCAACTTACGGTTCGCAAATCCGACCTCGTATGACCAAGTTATACGCTTGTAAAGTTAATACACTTTTATATTAATAATTAACTTGGATTATTAAACTATTGGGCTTTACCATCTGTAAATACCTCGGCCCGCTACCCCAAAGCCCACGCTCCCTTCCTTCTTCCCCCAAAACTTTGCCGCGACCTGCTCCTTCCATTCGACATTAGCCGAACTTCATCCCATCATCCATCCTCCTCCAGTACACCGAACACAAAACGAGTACTACCACCTTCCTCTTCTCAAGAGCATCGTTCCCAACTCCACCATTTTCCACTCGACACCCCGCCTCGATTCCCGTCGCCACGCCTGCTACAGTGGCCACCGAACCAAAGTAACACCGGACCTGGCCAGAAGATCACCACCCAACCAAAATTTCATCGTGAGTTCAAATACCACTTCCATTCGAGCTCAAAACCAACGAACGAGACAAAAACTCCAACCCTAGTTATCACGGTGATGTTCAAACTCCGACTGGAATACATCGAACACAAAAAAAATGCATCGCACCTCTCAGGAATGATACCAAACTGAAGAGGATCCTTTATAGATTTCAATGATGTTTGGATTTTTGATTTATGGGATTCTGTATGATTTTATTTGGATTTTTGAACATGATTTCCTTCACGTTGAACGTTATTTTGTGGCGGCTGCAGAAGTGGACTTCTGGTAGAAAAGAATTAGGTTTAGGATTTGCAAAAAAGGGGGGTATTTATAGCCAATAAAAATATCTAGATATTTTTATAATATTATTTTAATATTTTTATTTAATTCTTTTTATTCATTTCTGACTTCTAAAAATCCGTGTGATCACACACGATGCTCAAAAATCATGAAAATTGACATGTAGCTAGAGTTCGACATTACGGTCCCAACGAAACTGGTTTCGTCGAATTCCGACTCCGTATGCCCACACAGCGTATTTTTAACTGTCGAAATACTGACTGTTTTTCACTCTAAAAATCCATACGGCCACATACTGACTCTAAAAATCACGAAACTGGAAATCTAACAACTATTTGACATTGCGGATCCAACAAAACTGGTTTCGTCGAATTCCGACTTCGTTTGCAAAAGTGGCTATTTTTAGACCCTTGAATAATCCATTTAAATATATAAATATATTTAAATAAATTAAATTAAATATAAATAAATTCATATTATCGTATATATTCACAGTGGACTACCATACAGCTCCAGGAAAATTATATACCCTCTATTCTGAGTCCAGATTGAATCGATATTCAATTTACATTGAAAAAATCCTTTTATAACGTATATAAAGCGTTACGAATTATAAAGGAATTCCATAGCGACTTTTTCTGAAATTTGATTTGGACGTAACTCAAAATCTACACGACGAAATCCCGATTTTTCTCTTCCACTAGAAAGATATACTCCACCAGCTCCACGCGTTTCTTGTTTCACAGAAATCCGATTTAAAACGAACCTTGTATATTCAGTTGAAGTTCAAATCGCCAAATAGCGAACTGCCGCGTCGTTACGCGCTCTATTTTAATTATATTATAATTCTATGTTTCAAACTGATGTCGATTGAATATATTCGTCAATATAATTCAACTCTAAGCTGAATTAAATTCTGGGGACGACCCAGTTCACATTATATTGTCAATTCACTATTTCTGGTTATTTCTGAATTAAATATATTATTTAATTATTTAATTTAATTAAATATTCCTTATTATTTAATTAACGACCATTTGAATTCTCTAAACCACCATTTATATAATTAAATAAATTAATTATATACCCTGGGAAATGCGGGTCATTACATTCTTCCCCACTTAAAAATAATTTCGTCCTCGAAATTGCTAAGTTAGAGGACGACCCTATATATTGGAACTCCTAAGATTGGTTTACCCCTTATTTCTGATTTCAACCGAACCAATTAATATCGACTAAAATATTTATTTATTCCGACTAACTAAAATTTTTAAAAATTCTGAAAATTTTCTAACACTTTTAATTTCCAGAAAATTTCGCCAGCACCTCCTTTGTACTGGTCAATAGCTCAAACTCCAACTCGCCTCTCTGGGCCTTCTTCAACCCAAAAGAAAATCAAAACGCCAAACGGCTTGCCAATTCGGCTCATAAATTCCAAACTCATATAAAATATAAACTTGTACCTTTTTGTTGGGCATATCATTATATCCCTACCACTTCCATATGCTTTCAACTCAGCATATACTAGTGTTATCTCAATCAAATTCCAATCAGTTCATATCCTCAAATCCAAATCGACTTTCATTCGAACCCCAATATCAAATTCCAATTCAATTCTATTTAACTATGTTCAAGTTAAATTTCAATTTATTTTTACCATTTCATTTTATTTAACTTCATTAGTTAAATTTTAATTTCTAGAACTTAAATTCCCGGTTTTATTTCAAATCAAATTTGAAATCATAATACCAATTCAAACTCTTTGAATTTTCTAAACAATTGTTTTTTTCAAAACAATTCAAATCAAAATCTCTGGTAGTAATCCACCACTTAGAACTCGAAAATCACACCAACGATACTGCGTAGTCATCATCGGAATTATTTTCCAGCGACCCAAGTGATTTCAATACTATATCATTTTCAAAACCATTACTAAATACTTCCATTTTGAAAACATTTCAAAATCTCCCAGGAACTTAAAATTTCCATATTTTAATTCCAAATCTGATTTGAATTCATATTTAATTCATCTCATTTCATATACTTTACTTATATGAATTCTGATTAGTTATTTATAACCATTTCATCTTTTTATAATCTCATTCGATTTTACTAACAACCAACACAACTAATATACTATATTAATTTCAAAACATATCATGTCGGTTCATCGTATTTAAGTGTTTATAAAACTCCTACCGATACAGTGGATCAAACTGATCGTCCAGAATTCATAAGCCACTCAATCAATAAATCTCCACAATATAAAACCATTTTATATTCAATAACATATACGCGCTCTTGTATATATATACACTCAACTCAATCTAGGATATTACTAATCCCATCCCTACTGAGTTACGCCACAGAGTTATGTCCGATCACTAAAACATAAGCTCTGATACCAACTGTAACGACCCGGATTTTGAGCGGCTTTGGTTATCGACGTAAGCTCGACGTCGATAACCAAAACATCGAAAAATCCCGGTAGTTAATGAAAGAAATTAGAAGGTGAGAATAGATAAGATAGAAACTTAGAATAGAAGAAGAAGAAGAATACAACATCAGAGTAACACGAACCTCACAGCGGAACGAATAACATATAATAGGTAACATAACTTTGAAATATAACAGTTATGTATACAATAGCACTTATCAGAGTACAGCACTTACAACACAGCGGAAATAACTATAGCTATATGATCTTGAAGCCTCCTGCTCCACGCTCTTCCAGTATATCTGTAAAACCCGACTACTTGACTGCCCGTACAAATTTAGGCACCCAAGAGTTTAGGGAAAACAACAAATAAACTCCGGGTCAGTCATGGGACTGGTGTGAGTAAAACAGTTTAAAACAGGTATATGAACAAGTAAACGATATCTCATAAGACCACGCCGCATAACGGAACGGGTTTCCCTTATGAGAATCCAAAATATCTTTATATCAAAAACCTTTTGATATTATAATAATGTCTATGTACAAATAGATATCAACTAGCAGAAACGCTTTCATCTCACGTTCTACATATATAGTATACAATCAAAATCGCAAGCACGTATTGGATAATGGATTTCCAACTATGACAAGGTATGGAATCACCTTCCGATCAGTGTACTCTAGGAACGATACACTGGAGTTCAACAAGAACATCTTGCAACTCAGCCACACATGGCCGACCACTCATTTCGCTTGAGTGTATCGAATGTACATCACCAACGGTTGGGATCAGCAACCGTTCCCGTATATATATATGGGACAGCATTGATAGATTAAAAGAAACAAATGAATATTCTCTAGATAGGTGATTATACACCCTACTTCGGTGCGACCGACTTAGCCATGCTGCCTGCCCGATTTCTGTCATTTACCGGATGATGAGGCTAGAAGCTACGCTTTATCATCACATCAGATTCACTTCGAATGCCACATTGTCAGATCCATCAGAATCACTAATTGACATCTACAACCATACATTATGTGTCAGCTAAAAGAAGTTTCCTTCTCCACTTCCACTCTTGGTATAGTTGAAGAAATCAATGTACGTGACCGTCTGGAAATACTATGTCAGACATCCATCTTCATTCACTTAGAAATGTCACATCGTCATACCCGCCAAATCACAAATTGACTTATCCAAAAATAACACGGGTATACAGCTAAGAGAAACGAATTCCTCCGCCACCAAACGTGAATACGTTTGAACAGATCAACTTACGCGATCCATTGGATATACTTTGTCAGACCTTCGTCCATACTAGTTGTCCTGGGACTGGACAAACCGAAGGCACTATTCTGTAAACAGGATAGCCCTTGCATTTTTACTCCGTCTTCAATTATCTTTGGCATATATGATTCGCAACGCTTATGCCAATACAGAGTGGTTCTATGGATAATAATCCAACCGGTCTCTCCATATTAACAACGTTAAAATGGTCAAAAACTTCGATAGTCTGTGAGTTAACTATCGAAGAAAAACAAGTGTGCAAACAATGATATTATTTCCAAATGGAAATTATATCGAACAAACATCATTTAACATAAATCTCTTCAGTTCATTTATTTACTTTATCTCCTGTTTCCCTATATTCTAAACTCTTATTTTCTTTTATCAGAAAACATTTCTGATTCTCGTTTGGAAAACATTTCCAAAACTCCTTTACGATCAAACCTTACCATTTCTTAGTTAAGAAGGAAGTCACTCAAGTTGGGGTATAATTACCTCTCAGACCTTGACTGAACAACGTTATAACTTCAAAATGGTCAAAGTTTATCTTTTAAATCTTTAACAACTTCTTTACGCCTTTCTTGGATCCAATTTTACTAATCCACTTCTATATTTAAAACATTGGTTATAACGATAACGTTATAATCCTTACTTTCGAATTATCTAACTTAAATTATAACTTCTATTCTTATTAGTGAATAATTAACCTAACACTTATTTATATTATAAATATATAAATCTCTATTTAAACACTGGAAAGTATAAGTACTTTCCTGAATTCGATATAATCGAATTTGCCGATTAACTCTCTTCGAGAAATCTCTATTTGATTAACTCTTCTTCGAATAACCTATATTCGATTAACTTCTTCTCGAATAAATGATATTCGATAATCTATCTTCGAATAACTAACATTCGATAACTCTTCCTTTTCAAATATCTCATATTTGAAAATCTCACTTCGATTAAACTATAATCGATAACTCCCTTCGATGAAACTAACATCGATAACTCCTTTCGATGAAACTAACATCGATAACTCCTTTCGATGAAACTAACATCGAAAATCTCCTTTCGATGAAACTAACATCGAAAATCTCCTTTCGATGAAACTAACATCGAAAATCTCCTTTCGATGAAACTAACATCGATAATCTCCTTTCGATGAAACTAACATCGATAACTCCTTTCGATGAAACTAACATCGAAAATCTCCTTTCGATGAAACTAACATCGATTAATTTACTCGACGAACTGAACTTATTTACTTTACTCGATCATCTTGACTTGATAACTTAACTTGCTAACTTAACTCGGTTATCTTAACTAAATCACTTGACTCAATCATCTTGACTTGATAACTTAACTTGCTAACTTAACTCGATTATCTTAACTTGATTATCTCAACTTGATTAATCATATCGAATAACTAATATTCGATTTAACTCCATTCGAACAACTATTATTCGACAACTCTATTTAACTCCATTCGAACAACTATTATTCGACAACTCTATTTAACACCATTCGAACAACTATTATTCGACAACTCTATTTAACACCATTCGCTTGACTCTAGATCGCAGCGATCACAATGGGTACGCCTGATTCCCTCAGGAAACATCCGACCGCCTTAGGCTATCTGCAGCCCTGCGAATTACGCTAGCAGTCATACAAGATGGCAACTTACCCTGAATACTATGTTTGACTAACTCTGTCTCAAATAACTATATTTGATTAATTCTAGTTCGTGTTAACTCTAATCGATTAACTCTAACTAATTAACTCCAACTGGTTAATTCTAACTGATTAACTCTAACTGATTAACTCTAACTGGTTAACTCTATTTGACTAACTCGACAAACTAACCCCTTTCGAATAACATATTCGATTAACTAACTTCGAATACCATATTCGATTTCTCCTCTCGAATGTCTATACTCGATTAACTACTTCGAATACCATATTCGATTTCTCTTTTCGAATGTCTATATTCGATTAACTAACTTCGAATACCATATTCGATTTCTCTTTTCGAATGTCTATATTCGATTAACTAACTTCGAATACCATATTCGATTTCTCCTTTCGAATGTCTATATTCGATTAACTAACTTCACTTTATAAAGATTTCCTTTTTAACAACGTTTTATTCATTGGAAAAGATTTACTTTTAAATAAAGGTTCTACCCTTTAAAAATGATTTCCCTTTTTATAATGTTTCCTTTCCAATTCTATTTGTAAATGGTTCACAAATATTACCTTTTCAAATTTATTCTTGAAATATTCTAACTCCTTAAATTCTCGGGAAAATTCGCCATAACCTCCTTTGTATCGGGAGCATCGGGAAAATCCCCAAACTCGCCACACAGGCCTTTCCATTCAAAAAGAAAATGTTTTGAATTTATTTCTTTTTTTTTTAAAATATCTCCTATTTATAAATATCCCAATTTATAAATATTCCTTATTTATAAATATTCCACTTTATAAATATTCTATTTTTCAATATCACTTTGAAAAATCTCCTTTATCTACATTCCGGTATGTCATGGTATTCAATCATATCAAATCACGATGTTCAATATCGTCCAAGCACATACCATCGCCCACAGATTTTATATCACATCATATAACAATATATGAAAAACAATAAAATAACTGTTGAGGAATCCAGTCGGATTCCTCCAACCTGTTTCCCTGCATCACAGATGTTAGACAGTATAGATAACATCACTTTCAGTTCCATATGATATATTCTGTTAAACAGAATCAATATAGAAATTTAACTACTGACTAGCAGTTCAATCAAACAATCAACACATAGTAAATCAGACAATTTCTAACAGTTCTAAAGATACAACATGAAATTATAAACTGTTTAGAGTTGGTGAGATTTACTCACAGTTGTGCGTTAATCGTTAAATAACGGTTTACGTTATTTGACTCAGTTGGACAATTTATTTCGCTATAAATTGTAACGAGCTCGAATCCACCCCCAGTCAGCTTCGTTGTGAAGCTCTCGTCCATACGATCCCAACGCAACTTACGGTTCGCAAATCCGACCTCGTATGACCAAGTTATACGCTTGTAAAGTTAATACACTTTTATATTAATAATTAACTTGGATTATTAAACTATTGGGCTTTACCATCTGTAAATACCTCGGCCCGCTGCCCCAAAGCCCACGCTCCCTTCCTTCTTCCCCCAAAACTTTGCCGTGACCTGCTCCTTCCATTCGACATTAGCCGAACTTCATCCCATCATCCATCCTCCTCCAGTACACCGAACACAAAACGAGTACTACCACCTTCCTCTTCTCAAGAGCACCGTTCCCAACTCCACCATTTTCCACTCGACACCCCGCCTCGATTCCCGTCGCCACGCCTGCTACAGTGGCCACCGAACCAAAGTAACACCGGACCTGGCCAGAAGATCACCACCCAACCAAAATTTCATCGTGAGTTCAAATACCACTTCCATTCGAGCTCAAAACCAACGAACGAGACAAAAACTCCAACCCTAGTTATCACGGTGATGTTCAAACTCCGACTGGAATACATCGAACACAAAAAAAAATGCATCGCACCTCTCAGGAATGATACCAAACTGAAGAGGATCCTTTATAGATTTCAATGATGTTTGGATTTTTGATTTATGGGATTCTGTATGATTTTATTTGGATTTTTGAACATGATTTCCTTCACGTTGAACGTTATTTTGTGGCGGCTGCAGAAGTGGACTTCTGGTAGAAAAGAATTAGGTTTAGGATTTGCAAAAAAGGGGGGTATTTATAGCCAATAAAAATATCTAGATATTTTTATAATATTATTTTAATATTTTTATTTAATTCTTTTTATTCATTTCTGACTTCTAAAAATCCGTGTGATCACACACGATGCTCAAAAATCATGAAAATTGACATGTAGCTAGAGTTCGACATTACGGTCCCAACGAAACTGGTTTCGTCGAATTCCGACTCCGTATGCCCACACAGCGTATTTTTAACTGTCGAAATACTGACTGTTTTTCACTCTAAAAATCCATACGGCCACATACTGACTCTAAAAATCACGAAACTGGAAATCTAACAACTATTTGACATTGCGGATCCAACAAAACTGGTTTCGTCGAATTCCGACTTCGTTTGCAAAAGTGGCTATTTTTAGACCCTTGAATAATCCATTTAAATATATAAATATATTTAAATAAATTAAATTAAATATAAATAAATTCATATTATCGTATATATTCACAGTGGACTACCATACAGCTCCAGGAAAATTATATACCCTCTATTCTGAGTCCAGATTGAATCGATATTCAATTTACATTGAAAAAATCCTTTTATAACGTATATAAAGCGTTACGAATTATAAAGGAATTCCATAGCGACTTTTTCTGAAATTTGATTTGGACGTAACTCAAAATCTACACGACGAAATCCCGATTTTTCTCTTCCACTAGAAAGATATACTCCACCAGCTCCACGCGTTTCTTGTTTCACAGAAATCCGATTTAAAACGAACCCTGTATATTCAGTTGAAGTTCAAATCGCCAAATAGCGAACTGTCGCGTCGTTACGCGCTCTATTTTAATTATATTATAATTCTATGTTTCAAACTGATGTCGATTGAATATATTCGTCAATATAATTCAACTCTAAGCTGAATTAAATTCTGGGGACGACCCAGTTCACATTATATTGTCAATTCACTATTTCTGGTTATTTCTGAATTAAATATATTATTTAATTATTTAATTTAATTAAATATTCCTTATTATTTAATTAACGACCATTTGAATTCTCTAAACCACCATTTATATAATTAAATAAATTAATTATATACCCTGGGAAATGCGGGTCATTACAAGCTATGCTAGAAACAAGCCCTTCAAAACCAAAGCGCGATGCCAAAAAATCACATGGCACGGATAGTTCCCAATTCCGATTTCGATTTGATCCCAAAACATCATGCAACAGGCATATCACCTGAACCAAAATTGGCCATCGCGACTTCAATTTCTGCGCTCCGAAACCCTACAGAACTCGCGGCGAACCCTAAACCAAAATCGAACCTTGCCGAGCCACTCATCGCAACCACAGGAGCTCCAACTCACGATTGTTGTTTTGAAATGGAAAATGAGGTCATGGTCATTTTTGATTAAGTGAGGCTTCGATTTTTTTGATACTGGAAAGGGAATAAACGTTTTTATAAAGGAGACTTCGACTGTTAGTTCGAATACCTGCAAAAGAATAAATAGAAGACAGGAACATTTTCCTTTCCTCAGAAGAATTGAACGAGAGGAGGAAAATAGAGAGGGATGTGGCAATTTTTGAGGCTCTCGATTCCATTTTGAATGAATGGAGAAAAAGAAAGACCCCACGGCTTGATTAATTAGTGAATGCATAGGCCAACCATTTTTATTTTATTTTATTTCTATTTTAATTAAAAATCGGTATGCTTAAAATTTATATAACCTTTGATCCTGAGCTCCTTACTGAACCCAACAACTAACATTTTTAGGGTTAAGCCGCTATTTTGAACACACTGGGACAGTATTCAAAGCCTCATTTGATCAACTGTTGAAGATATTAATTTAAATCGATATAAATTAAATTCAAAATAACTAATTCCTCGATAATAAATTATTATTATCGTTTATAAATTCAAATAGAATTTATATTGATCACTTAAATCTTTTCGATTCAGTTTTAAATTTCGAATTAAACTAGATTCGTTTTCATATTACGATTATTCAATATATTCGAAATAAATCGTATATCGATTATTAAAATGATAACTCAATATAAAATTCATTTATATTATCAACACAATATTTTAAATGATATTAAATATTTAAAATAAACTGACTAAAATTCCGAGTTGTTACATAATTCCAAATCCAACCGTTAGATTTCAAATCTCTTGTATTCATTGGAAATCTCTTTTCGATACGAACCTAACGTTTCACATTTTACGGGAATCCGACGGCAGTATCTCCCGAAATATCAACTCTAAGTCAATGGTTGAAATTCGCGAACGGTCGCGGCGTGGCGCGTTCTATTCAAGCCATTAATATATATAATATATATTTCGTTCCAAACGTATATTATAAATTCGTTTTAAAAACGATTCCCACTTTCATCTCAATTTTAAATCAAAATTGAATACTCCTTATCGCTACAATAGTTAAATGATAATATTTTCAAAATACCCGATTTTGAAATCTTTTCCTTTTCGATATTCATTATAAAAATGAATAAAATCGGTATAAATATCGTTCACATCAAAATACCGCAAATCTATTCAACACGGCTTCACATATCTCCATATTTTCGTGTCCATCCAAAATCGGACATCAAATTCACATTTACTCCTTTACGGAATATTATTTTAAAATTTTCGTTATTTTAAAATATTCATTCTTTCTAAATTGGAATCAAACCCAATCAATTACCATATAATTTATTTATATGGATTTCATACATCACAAGTACACAACAATAATGATACATAATCAACCATCATCCAAAGTGTATTACACAACTAACTGCATAAGCATTAAATATAAATAATTAACGCTTACTACAGTCTGTCAACCAATCGATTGATATAAAACCAAACAATTGGGATTAGTGTATGTCAAATATCATCCCAATACCTGTGTGGGGTTTCCACCAACTAATACTGAATATAATTTGTGCGGTTGGGTGATGTGTAAAATTTATCGTCCTAATCAATGCCTGTTAATTGAGTGTACATAAAAAAATCGTTCGATTTGTAAATGAATATTTATTTTCATTTTTGGAGAATTTTATGTCGGTCATATATACGTTAAAAATTATATCTTTAATGATAAAATATTTATTTCAACACTTGACTATTTTATATAGTTCATACATTCAACAAAAATAATATTTTTGTTGTTCAAACATTTTATTCAACACATGAATATTTTATACAGTTCATATACACATTAAAAATTATATTTTTAATGAACAATATTTATTTCAGAAAATTTCGTTGTTATAATGGCGCGATATTAGAACCGGAGTAATGTCTAACATTATCCCTCTCCTGATACTGGCTCGCGCCATACACAATAATCACAACCAATTCAAACAATCCCACAATCAATTCACAATCAATTTTACAACCACAATCCAAATTTCCACAATACAATCCAAACAAACAACTACGGTTTGTACAATAAATAGTATCGGGTGCTACTAAGCACCATCTTCAACCTATGATATAATAACTATAAAATAATTTGAGTGAGGAGTTCTCACATTGGGATCCACTCCGCCATTATTTTCTATCGCTTTGATTTGCTGTTCTGGTTCCAGAATTTGCAAATGAGCTCCAATCTTAACACTGTTTTTGATCCTAGCTTAAGCGCGCCATTCCGGACAACCATCACCTAGTGGTTCTGAACAACTTCGCAATCCAAAATATGACTTCCATATACTCAAATAGCAGAGAAAATCATGGTTTTCGATTTTGGTACTTGTGGGGTCTTGGCTAGAAGTGCACGGTTTGGGAGTTATTGGCCAAAGAAGGTCAGGGTCTTAATTGCAAATACTAAAATTTACAGAAAAAGGGGAAATTGGACAATTGGGGACCCACAACCGGACTGGGGTGGTGGGGGTGGCGATGTGGGGTGCTGGGGCTAGGGGAGGGTTTAGCAGGATTGGGGTTGGGGTGTTGTGGTTTCTCGAATGGAGGAAGGGGGAGGCGATGGAGAAGGAGGCGGTGGTTTTGGGTGTGCGGCGGGGACCGGAGGCGAGGCTTGGGGGCGACAGTGAGAAGGGGGAGCGACGGGTCTAGTTTTTTTTTCTTTTGGGTGGAATAGGGTTAGGTTTTATAATTTATATTTAATAAAAAAATTAATCCCAAAAAGTTAGTTTTTTTCGTTCAAACTCCAAATCGAACCCAACGACTGTCGCCCCTAGCTAAATACTCCCATTCCAAACACAATGGAATATGTCCGGTAAGCCAATTCGACTACTACAACCAGTTTTTGTTAAATTAAAATACAAATTAATATAACATTCCAAATTGAATTCAACGTACATTTTAATTTACTAGGGCCACATACTGACTCCAAAAATTCCCGAAAAATAAATCTAGCTATGTTTTGACGATACGGTCCTAAAAAAACTGATTTCATCGAATTTGGAGATCGTTTGAAAAATGGTCATTTTCCAGTCGATTAATTCCAAACACGTTTTAATTCACTGCGCTCACATATTAATTCCAAAAATTATGAAAACTAGCAATAATTTGACATTCCGGATCCAATAAAAGTGGTTTTGTCAAAAACGGAGGTCATTTGCAAAATGGCTATTTTTATGGGTTATATATTATATTAAAATATACAAAAATTCCATAGCGACTATTTTAAAATTTTAAACCGGACATAACTTACAATTTATTAAGTGAAATCTCAGTTTACTACATTCGATAGAAAGATATAATTAAATAGATTCCAACTTTTCTTGTTTCATCAAATTTTGACTTATATTGAATTCTGTACATTCAATTGAAATTTAAAATCGAATTTTCAAACTACCGCGCTATTTCAGGCTCGGTTTATAATTAAAATAAATTTATATGTTCTAACTTCGATTTAAATAAATTTTTAAATTGTTATTATTTAAAATAAATCATTTTAAATATTCAAAATCCAATAAAACGGCTAAAATAAAAAAAATTAAATTGGTTCTGAAAATCCAGGTTGTTACAAAAATGAACAATCAACTCAACAAGATGTTTCACAAACACAACAAAAGGATCTAGAAGTATGTTAGTTCTTCATAATAAGTAGAGTCTAGTCTTAGTTTATAATGTTAAAATCTCTCCTCGAAGTTTCTATTTTTAGATCATCTCAAATATTCTATGTATATACAAGTGCATCTAGAAAATACATTTTCCAGTCGACTGGTTTGACAAAATCAGTTGACTGAATATGTGTACACATGAAAATTGTGTGCATGTTCCAGATTCAGTCGACTAAATTTACATATTCAGTCGACTGAATCTGAACGTATAAAAAACTTTTATTTGTTCCCAGATTCAGTCGACAAACTGTAACATCCCGCCTTTTTAACTGCTTCAAATCGGTAATTAAACCAACAAAAAACGCTCAAATCTACGGATCCTTATTATCTTACAGAGTTTAAAATAGAATCAACACAGAAAATAAATAAATAACACAGTATTGCATAGTGAAATAAACTTTTATATATTAATCAAAAAATTTGAACACAAGAAATTTTCTATACAGCCGCATCAAAACACTATTTAAATACAAGAAAAACATTTATTGGTTTAAAATCTTAAGAGTGCGTCGTTCTTGGAATCCCCAGTTTCACCAATCTCCAAATCTTAAGCTATAATATTTAAATCTATAACACTCGGGTCTGACCCGAGTGTTCCATGCAAAAACATAAAACACTCGAGTCAGGATTAATCATAGTTCAAGTAAATTAACTTCAATGTAAAAAGAATATAAAACAATCAATTATCAAATTTCCAAGTACATCGAACCCACGAGAAACTATCAAGATATCACAGCAACTAGGGACGAAAACAATCGGGACAGCATATAGATTTATATATATATATATACACACACACACACACACATGTATGTATGTATGTATGTATGTATGTATGTATGTATGTATGCCGATGACATATATATACACATACATTGGTGTATATATATATATATATACATATGGGTACATTGACCACCTCATATATATACACCAAAAACATATACATGTATGCCGATGACATACATACACACATACAGTGGTGCATATATATACAATGTGTATATCGGCCACAACATATACAACGAACTTTAAGTAATCAAGATATGCGAAACATAGTATGTGACAGGATATACATCTTACATGAGCACAACGTGCAACACTAATGGACAAGGATAATAACCGTAAAGTATAACAAGATCAAGATCATTAATCATAAAAACATTTCCTAGTTTCTTAAAGCAAAGTAACTCTGTGCATGCAACAAGGACACGACAAGAAAAGAGAATAAATCTAGGCGAGTGTATTAGCCAAGTATAGGATTTCACATGACATCAAATACATGAACAACAAGGTGTGAGTCAAGACAACACAAATTGTTCCCAATCAGGCATAATATGAATAAGAGTTTTCCAAGTTGCCAACATATAGATAAAGGCAGGTGAAGTTATGTTTGCCAAGTAAAAGGTGGTTTTGGTGTACAAATATAAAAATAATGTCACACGGCTACTATGTGTATACATTCAGTTTCAACACACGGGATGAATGTACTATATTAAAGAAAATCATGTTTACTTCAGTTTTTTTTTTTTCTTCTTCTTCTTTTTTCCTGATGTGATTAGCATATGAACAGGTGCTACTGCAATAAGAATGGAATTACTTATAAATGATTAGTAGGTGAACAAGTGCTACTAAATACAATGAATTCAGGTTAAACAAAGGACAAACTTCATCTTTTAAACATGACAATGCCTCCCTTCTTTTAGGCCAGTACAAGATGGTGTATTGATAATCGATACATATATAATTATATGTCATTACAGTGCACAAGAGTGCATATACATCCATGCATATGCTAAAATATACTACGTTAGTGAAAGGTCCAACATAATTGAACACATGCAGTTTAAGTTCCAGTCTATTATATATATTTTCAAGAACAGGTTGTCGATGCAAGGCCAGTGTGTGTTCATCATAACATAAATCCGGCAATTCAATGATTATAAAAGCAAATGGCATACCAAAAGATCAGGGCATGGCACAAAAAGATTTCCATTTACACTAATACGTCTGTTGATAAAATATGCTAATGACTCATTGCTTGTTCAGTAAATACCGTAAGATTTCATACTTCATGTTAAAATAGAATAAGATAACATACAAAGTCAATCGAATAACCATAAATAACTATTTCATATGATTATTATTTTTCAGCCATACTCTATCCTTTTTCATCACTCAATGTCTTTATTTAATACCATAACGTTGGACTTCTTCTTCTTATGAAACTGCATGTATATATGAGATAATTCATGTTCTTACTGCATAGGGCTGTATGGATAGTTACAGGGTTTAAGAAAACATTTGTGGCCACATGATTATTTACCGAACATAGAGTACTGATAATATATACATTTCCGGTTCAAAACGAACAAGTGGCCAGTCGTTCTGATTTGAAAAAAAACATGATTATTTGTTCCCAGAATTCATAGTGTCATTTGTGTAGAAAACAGATTATTTGTTTCTGGAAAATCAGCAGGGGTTTCAAAGGAAGAAACATTCGTTCGAGTGTTTCAAAAATTCAACAGAAACATTTCAAGATACCGAAGGAACATTTTTGGAAAAAAAACACTTAAGCAAGATATCAATTTTAGTTGTCCATAACTTCGTAAGTCAAACAGTAACATCAATCTATATGTAATGCAATCAATCAACTACTATATTAAGCTCATTGAGGTTAACACTTGTATCAATGATCAATCATGAGTGAATACTCACCTTGGGTAGCCGAAGAAATAGTGATTTGGTCCGTGGTGCGAAGGCAGTCAAGCTGAAAGCGTGTCAAGTTCCGATCTTTAGGGCAGGTGACAGATGGCTTCGATGAGTGCGGCGATGCTTGAAGTGGTAGAACGAATTCAAGCATCGGCGACGATTTAATTTCGACGATGGCTAGAGGACTGATGGCCACGATTTGGGTGTGGTTGGGTTAATTGAGGCAACCATCGATTTATGGATTCTATGATTTTGAGGAGAAAAGGTTTCGGATGGAAGAAGAATGAATTTTGGGGCAAAATTTTGGTTTGAGGAAAAATGGAACGAGAGGAGATGATATGGGAAAAGTTACTTTGGGGCTTCTGTTAAATGTTGGAAAGGAGGCGACTGCTGTAGAAATGGAAATGAATCATGTTGTAGGAGGCCATGGATTTATATATATGGAAAGTGTGGAGATAAGGATGAAGTAAAATCATATAGGGTTAGGTAGGTTACGACTAAATCAGATATAGGT
Source organism: Allium sativum (assembly GCA_030737875.1). NCBI lineage: Eukaryota > Viridiplantae > Streptophyta > Magnoliopsida > Asparagales > Amaryllidaceae > Allium > Allium sativum. Next base: position 12,416,689 of record CM060912.1, read on the forward strand.
CGGCGTGTTTTTAATTAAGGTAGGTTATATCTGGTTGTAATTTAATATTAATTTCCACTGTAATTTACTATGTACCGCTCTGAATTCGTACCGCTAACGAAATAACCAGTGGAACAAAATATACGCACCACCATATTTCAAAGTTCCGAATTTAAAAAAAAAAAATTTAATTCGACTACATTTGCATATAAGGATATTTTATTTTAAAATTATTTATCATTTCACTGATTTTTATCTCATTTTCCCATCAACAACTTCATTCTATTCCAAATTTAAAACGTAAAATTTCATTTTCTTTATATGCACAAATAGACACATATCCAAACCAATTTCCCACATATCCTAACAAATAAACTTTCTAATTTATTTAATATCAGTAACACTTATTTAAAATTCAATCATTTATATTTTCAGTCAAATTCCAAATCCAATTCTTATATGCAAACTAAATATTCAACCGTAAATATTTGATTCTCAACCAATCATTCTGAATTAAATATTGAGTTTTAATTCGCATGCAAAACAATATCTGAATTTAAATCTCCATCCCTAGTATCAATATAAAATTGATAATTCATATCAAATCTTTAATTTATTCCATATTCCAGTTGTCGAAATTTCTAGGACGTTACAATCTCCCCCCTAAAAACTTTTCGTCCCCGAAAAGGAGAGATCATTAGGGTTATACTAACGTATATTTCAAATTTCATATATGTATGAAATTTTCCCACCACTAATTTAAATATCGATATTTAATTCATCGATCCTCTTTGTTTATCTGTCATACTCAATTAACCTTGAAAATCAATTTTCCTTTCTTATAGTCGAGATAAATTTTGATCAAACACGATTTTATTTCTTTCTATGCTCTTTAAATTCTAACAACTTTCTTAGACCAATTTTCTAAATCAAGTTATTTTGAGATATCTCTGAATTCTCATATCATCTGATCGTCTAACAAATTCAAAGTCAGGTAATTTCTTTTCAAAATCAATCTCGTTTTAAATACCAACTTCTGCATAAGTTGGATTTATACATCTTAAACTATTCCAAATTTCATTATAAGCATCATCTGTCAACATTACTTATCCACTGTTGCAACTGTAATGGGCCTAGGCTTACCAACTCTGAACCCAATCTCCTTACATTCAATCCATTTAATATTTTCTCGCACTCATTGAAGAGTGTAAATAACTTTTTTTTCAGGTTACATATTGTCGACTTGAAAATTTTCAAAATCCGAAATCTTTTTATAATTTTTATTCATAACCTGAAATTCTAACAAAAATATTTGTAGTATTACTTCAAAGTTATGAACTAAAAAATACTCTAAAGTCTTCTTTCTTAACTTATTTAGTTAGATATATTTTAATTTCAATTATTAATTTAAAAATACTTGATACTCACTTGACAAGTCTATTGTATTTCTCACATATGTTAGGCATACGCTGGCCAGGCGCATGACTAAAATCTTTAACTACTAAACATCCTTGTTTCAACTCCCAATGAAAAATATTTCAAAAATTCTTTTTCTTAAAAAAAACAGATATAGAAAGTACCAATGTGATATTGATATGTTGATTGTTCATGAATCGCAGATACACAATGATTTCGTTTGGATCCCTCAGAAAACATCTGTATCCATAGGAAATCACTTCCCTATGAATTTCGTCATAGACAAATCAATGGAAAATATTTAAGAATCAAAAGACAATCTGAGGTCACTGAGCATTGGCGGCTCTATCTTAGGGTCATGAAAATAGATCAAGACACGAGGATCAACCAAGCCACAAAGACAGATCAATTCACAACGACAAATCATGTCACGAAGACATAGTGATGCATAAAACAGGGGGCTCTACATCACTAATACATTTCACACATTGCATGGCCCCGTTCCACCTTTAGTAACTCTAGTGGTTACATCTCTTTCACGTGTAGATATGCCATGTGGACCGCAGGTATACAATGGTTACGCCTGGGTCCCCCAGGAAACATCCATACCCGTAAGCTTTCACAACTCTGCGTATTACGCCATTATCATGTCTGTGGATCGCAACAAACACAATGATTACGCTTGGTTCCCCTATGAAACATCCGTCCACCGTAGGCCATTTACAGCCCTGCGAATTATGCTACACGGTCGTGTTCTTCAAGGAACAATGAAAACTCGAGTTTTATGTCCGGACAACCTATTACCACGAGCAACATATCTGAACTAAGCTCGAAATTCAGAGGAGAAGGAAGGTACTTTCCTTATTTTTATTTGAAAACATATAATACTTTGTGCACATAGTATTTCATTCCATACTCCTCATAAATCATACATAAAATTTTCTTTCTAAATTATCTTCTCAAACATCTTATTCTTATATAAATTTTGTTATATAAGATTTCATTTTAATTCGCTTACTTTCCAATACAGTGGTTTCAAATTCACCATATTCTTTTACCTTTCATATAAGTTCCAAAAACTTCTATATTCAATATTTAAAATCGAATATCCTCAAATTTCATTCCAATTTTAAAATTTCGGCTTTGTTCTCTTAATCAACTCATCTTTTTGATAACTTTTCAAACTTAGATTTATGAATCTATTGGTTATAAACCAAATTTTCTCCCAATTTTCTAATTCTTAAATTCATCATTTAATTCAAATTTTTATGCTCTAAAAATTTCATAATTTTCATTCTTATAACAAATTACTCATCCATGCATTATTCTTCTTACATATTCACATCCTTCAATTGTCAATTAGCAAGCGAACAACTCCTTAAGTATCACCCCAAAGGCCGGAACCAACATCAGATCAACACTCAAGAAATTATTCAACTTAACTAATCTCCAGTCAGTTTCTAAATTTCTTTAACTCTATTTCTTAAAATTTTATCAAATCATTACTTACACAACTCTCAGATTCAATTTTCGAACATACTTCTCTTTATGTTCTGACGTCCTTCATTCTCAACGTGCGGCTTTTTGTTCTTCAGTCATTATCATTTTGATTTTATCGAAACCCGTTAGTCTCTCACACTCCTTGAAAAATATTTTAAATTATCATATTTATTTTCTAGAAAATCTCTCATTACTATTTGAAAACATTCTCATATATTCACACGTCTTTATTTTCTAAAGAAAATATACTTTTATTCTCATGGGACAACATTTTTAAATTCGTTATTTGGATTAAAACAGATAAAACATCGTTATTCCCACTCAACTGTTGACACATATTACTTACTTCACTTAACAACCTCTTGTTATCGAATCTTAACCATTCCTTAATCAACAATGAAGTCAATCCAGTTAGGGTATATTTACCTCTCAGACCTTAATTAAACATTATTAACTTCTAAACAAATAAAATTCCTAACTTCGAATAAAAACATTCATTCTCATAACTTCCTAGTTCAAGTTAAGAATTCACTTCTTTTACGAAAATAGTTGACAATAATTCATGCCTTCAAAATATTTAACTTTAAAAATATACTGTATTTATCAATCTGAATACATAATTAATAAATATATTAAATTTTGATTAAAACGAAAAGTAAACAACACCTTTCTGAAATTCAACATAATTGACTTCCATAAATAACTTCCTTTCGAATAATTTCTCATTCGATAATATATTCCGAACTACGGAAAATTCGATTTGACTTATATTCTAAACTTCAAAATAATCTCCCCATACTGATTAACTCTATTTTCATTGCAACATATTTGCTTTCAAACAACATTTGCTTCTAAAAATGAATATAATTCCTTATATGGTAATCTAAACTCGTCACAATAAATCAGTTTCGATTCCATTAAATATCGGTTTAAATCTCTTCACAATCTTCATTCATACGTTGCTTCATTTACGGTTCTTGTTTACAATTCACTTGTTGTTAATTAATTAACAAGTTTATAACTCATTGTCAAATTCACATATTTGATTATACATTATTGGTTCGAAACTAATTACAAACTATCTTGCTAAATTCTGAATAACTTAAATAAACTAGTAATATAATTCGACACAATCGAATTCCAATTGTAACCCTCTTGATTTTATCTTCATTAATTTATATTTTGGATGTCGAAATAAAATTCATTGTTTCCTTTTTAGAAAGATTTCAAATTTTCCCTTTTATTCACATTCCCGTCGGAATTCTCATTTCCAATAAATTTCAACCGTCTTTGACTTCTAAAATACACAATTAGATAAATCGATTCACTGGTTCTCTTATACTTATCTTCCTCGAATACTATTTGACAATGGATTCAAGATTCAATCCTAAACAGACTTATCAAAGAGAAGCTCTCACAGACCAGGATTTGAAGACCGAGGATTCTGAAAATATTTAAATCTCAAACCAAATTTTTATTTCCGTTTTATCATTCCCAAAATACTAATTTCCAAGATATATAATATTTCCAAAATAATTTCCATTTCAAAATTTTCTTAAAATATTTTCATTTTCAAAATCTATATTTCGAATTGTTTTTCCAGAATTCGCTTTTCAAGTGTTGATCCTAATCAGTTAAACCCGATAAGCTAGGCTTTGAATAAACCAAAGCTCTGATACCACCTGTAATGTCCCGCCTTTTTAATCGCTTCAAATCAGTAATTAAACCAACATAAAACGCTTAAATCGATGGATCATTATTAGCTTATAGAGTTTAAAATAGAATCAACACAGAAATCAATAAATAACACTGTATTGTACAATGAAATAAACTTTTATATATTAATCAAAAAAATTGAATACAAGAAAATTTCTATACAGCGTTATCAAAACACAGTTTAAATACAAGAAAAATATTTATCGGTTTGAAATCTTCAGAGTGCGTCGTTCTTGGAATCCCCAGCTTCGTCAATCTTCGAATCTTACACTGTAATCTCTAAATGTGTAACATTCGGGTCTGACCCAAGCGTTCCATGCCAAAAAATAAAACACTCGAGTCAGGATTAATCATAGTTCAAGTAAATTAACTTAAATGTAAACTGAATATAAAACAGTCAATTATTAAATTTTCAAGTACATCGAACCCACGAGAAACTATCAAGATATCACAGCAACTTGGGACGAAAACAATTCGGGATAGCATATGGATATATATATATATATATATATATATATATATATATATATATGTATGTCGATGACATATATATATACAGATACAATAGTGTATATATATGCTTCTGTGTACATTGGCCACCACTTATATATACTAAAAATATATATACGTATGTCGATGACATACATACACACATACAGTGGTGTGTGTATATATATATACATATGTGTACATCGGCCACCACATATATAATGAATTTCAAGTAATCTGGATATGGTAACATAGTATGTGACTGGACATACATCTTGCATGAGCACAAAATGCAACACTAATGGACAAGGATAATGACCTTCAAGTATAACAAGATCAAGATCATGAATCATGAAAGCATTTCCTAGTTTCTTAAAGCAAGTGACTCTGTGCATGCAACAAGGACACGACAAGAAAAGGGAATAAATCCAGGCGAGTGTATTAGCCAAATATAGGATTTCACATAACATCAAATACATGAACCGCAAGGTGTGAGTCACGACAACACAAATTGTTCCCAATCGGGCATAATATGAATAACAGTTTTCCACGTTGGCAACATATGGATAAAGGCAGGTGAAGTTATGTTTGCCAAGTAACAGTAGGGTGTTTTTTGTGTACAAATATAAAAAGAATACAAAAATAATGTCACACTGCTACTATGCGTATACATTCAGTTTCAACACACGGGATGAATGTACTATGTTAACAAAAATCATGTTTACTTCAGTTTTTTCTTCTTCTTTTTTGCTGACGTCATTAGCATATGAACAGGTGCTACTTCAATAAGATTGGCAATTTGGCATTACTTATAAATTCTTATCAAGTGAACAAGTACTACTAAATACAATGAATTCAGGTTAAACAAAGGCCAAACTTCAACTTTAAAACATGACAATGCCTCCCTCCTTTTAGTCTAGTACAAGATGGTGTGGTAATAACTGCTACATATACACTTATATGTCATTACAGTGCACAAGAGTGCATATGCACAAATGCATATGCTAAAATATACTACATTAGTGAAAGGTCCAACATAATCGAATACATGCAGTTTAAGTTCCAGTCTATTACATATATTTTCAAGAACAGGTTGTTGATGCAAGACTAGTGTGTGTTCATCATAACATAAATCTGGTAATTCAATGATTATAAAAGAAAATGGCATACCAAAAGATCAGGGAATGTCACAAAAAGATTTCCATTTACATTAATACGTCTGTTGATAAAATATGCTAATGACTCATTGCTTGTTCAGTAAATACTGCACGATTTCATACTTCATATTAAAATAGAATAAGACAACATACAAAGTCAACCAAATAACCATAAATAACTACTTCATATGAATATTATTGTTCAACCATTCTCTGTCCTTTTTCATCATTCAATGTCTCTATTTAATACTATAATGTTGGACGTCTTCTTCTTATCAAACTGCATGTATATATGAGATAATTCCATGTTCTCATTGCATAGGGCTGTATGGATAGTTACAGGGTTTAAGAAAACATTTGTGGCCACATGATTATTTACCGGACATAGAGTACTGATAACACATACATTTTTGGTTCAAAACGAACAAGTGGCTAGTAGTTCTGATTGGAAAAAACATGATTATTTGTTCCTAGAAATCATAGTGTCATTTGTGTAGAAAACAGATTATTTATTTCTGGAAAATCAGCAGGGGTTCAAAGGAAGAATCATTCATTCGAGTGTTTCAAAAATTCAACAGAAACATTTCTAGATACTGAAAGCACATTTTTGGAAAAAAATCATTTAAGTAAGATATCGATTCAAGTTTTCTAGAACGTCGCAAAGTCAAACAATAACACCAATCTATATGTAATGCAATCAATCATCCAATTGTAGCAGCAAAATAATCAACAAGGCACAGAATAATCAACTACTATATTAAGATTATTGAGGTTAACACTTGAATCAATGATCAATCGTTAGTGAATACTCACCTTGGGTAGCCGAAGAAATAGTGATTTGGTCCCTGGTGCGAAGGCGGTCAAGCTGAAAGCGAGTCAAGTTCCGATCTTTAGGGCAGGCGATAGATGGCTTCGATGAGTGTAGCAATGCTTGAAGTGGTGGAATGAATTTCAGGTAGCGGTGACGATTTAATTTCGGCGGTGGCTACAGGATTGATGGCCAAGATTTGAGTGTGGTTGGGTTAATTGAGGCAGCCATCGATTTTTGGATTTTACGATTTTGAGGAGAAATGGTTTCGGATGGAAGAAGACTTAATTTTGGTGAAAATTTTTGGTTTGAGGAAAAATGGAATGAGCGGAGTTGATCTGGGGAAAGTTACTTTAGGGCTTTGGTTAAATATTGGAAAGGAGGTGATTGCTGAAGAAATGGAAATGAATCATGTTGCAGGAGGCCATGGATTTTTATAGAGGGAAAGTTGTGGAGATAAGGATGAGGTGAAATCGTATAGGGTTAGGTAGGTTACGACGAAATCAGATATAGGTCGGCGTGTTTCTAATTAAGGTAGGTTATATATGGTTGTAATTTAATATTAATTTCCACCGTAATTTACTATGTACCGCTCTTAATTCGTACTGTTAATGAAATACCCAATGGAACAAAATATACGCACCGCCATATTTCAATGTTCTGAATCTAAAAAAATTAATTTAATTTTAATTCGACTCCATTTGTATACAATGATATTTATTTTAAAATTAGTTATTGATTCACTGATTTTTATTTCATTTGCCCATCGACAACTTCATCCGATTCCCAATTTAAAACGTAAAATTTCATTTTCTTTATATACACACATATCCAAGCCAATTTCCCCCACATCCTAACAAATAAAATTTCTAATTTATTTAATATCAATAACATTTATTTAAAATTCAACCATTTATATTTTCAGTCAAATTCCAAATTCAATTCGAATATTCAACCAAAAACAAACCAAATATTCAGCAGTAAATATTTGATTCTCAACTAATCATTCTAAATTAAATATTGAGTTTTAATTCGTATATAAAACAATATTTGAATTTAAATCTCCAACCACAGTTTCAATGTAAAATTGATTATTCATATCAAATCATTAATTTATTCCATATTCCAATTGTCGAAATTTCTGGGATGTTACAATAACTATGAATAATCAATCGACTAACTGAGTTCCAACTGTCATATTCTGAAGAGACGCGACTTTTTCTAAAGAGTTATCATCAATTTAAATAGATGCAACTCTCTGATTTCGGTCATAACTCTTCAGCAGTTGTAACTCTTTATTCACTACATATACTTGCAAGAACAACATCTCAAATCACCGTATTTGTTCTCATTATTTTCTATTCTGTTGAATTCAAGTTCTTGCTTTCTCTAAGTGCTAATTTCTTGCATTTTTGATCTCTTTGAATCTGGTGATCATATTTCAAACATCATTTGAATTCCGAAGAGATTATAATCCTATACTATCTCCACTTACTATCATTTCTTAATCAATAAACTTGAGTAAAAAATTATAGGATAGTGTAATTCATTTGTGACAAATCAGTGTTGTACTGAAAACAAACAAGACATCTATACTTTTGTTACAAAATCCTGCAAAGGCAGTAGAAAACCTTAAAGGGAATTCAGGTGGTGAAGTCCTATAAGCGAGTCCAGGCGGTAAAATCCTAGCTGGTAGAATCTAAGTGGAAAGAAGTCCTGTAACGGCGGTAGAGACCTGTTCCTTTAGGTGAAGTGAGGATCATAGTGGAAGGCCTAAGAGTATCTTAGGGACTAGACACAGGGCGGTGCTCAAAACCAATATAAAAATTCCTGGTGTCTTTTCTTTCTATTTACTATTTTTAAACTGCTTATCTATTATATCATTTCTAGATATTTATATCATTAAATATTTACTTGCATATAACAAGTTAGTAAATCATCTATTAGAACATCTGCATTTAGTATAAAACACATATTAGTCAATCTTACTAGGTCTTTTAAGGTGAGACAAGATAGGATGCATTTGAATATTGTAGATAGTGTTATACATTTTCAACTCACCCAAACTTGTTGTTTTGACCCCCTTTATAATAACATCTAGGCATATCTAGAGAAGACAGGTCTTTGCTAATATTCAAGTTTGATTTTCCGTTCTTGTTCTCTCATGTTCGGTATTGAATGGCAATTTGCTTTCAAGTTAGTTGTCATAGTCGATACTTGTTTTCCACTCTTATTTTCGCAGAGTGTTAATTCTATTGTACATTGATTATGCTCATGCTCATTATTTTCAGGTACTAGATTTATACTCTCTATGTTTGGATGGGTTTGAGTTTCGGCTTTTATCGAAATTTTGGGCTTAGAAAAGTATGGGGTACTACATTTGGTATTACAGCTTAGGTTTATATGATCGGAGGAATTAATAAATTAGGATTAGTGAGAGAAGATATTCAAATTTCTTTTCTATTTTTTTGGTCTTTTGCTCTTGAGTCTAAATAATTTCTATGACGAAGTAGTCATGAATCTAATTATTAATGATAGGTTTAAAATGACCAGGAGTCAGGAATGCTTTGGGTTCGATTTTCTGGTCATCCCCGACTTATCCCACGGTGCGTTTGGCGATTTGTCTTGAAGAGCATGATAGGCATGCGGAATAGTTTTGGTTGCTCGGCTTTCTTGGAATTTCAAAGGCGAAAATCCTAAAGGGGGGGAGAATGTAACGACGCACATTTTACGAATCGGAGGATCGTAAAATATTTTTATTTAATTTTCCAAGGGTCGGATCATTCTTATCTTTTGATATGTTGTTCATGGGGATGTGAGACAAGTCCAGGATTTTTACCAATTTTTTTTGCGATGATTTTGCCTCTATTATTTTTGTATAGGGCATAACTTTTGAGTGTGATCAAATCAGGAGCTGGGAATGATCTCATTGGATCGCAAATGGTGTTTCCAATTCCGTAGAGTGGTCACATTAAGGATTTTGCTAAGCAATTTGGGGGAAATAATTGTTTTAGTGTTGCTTGTCTTCTGGATAGGTTAATTAGTCATCAGTGGACTGATTAGTGAGGCCCACTAAGGCTAGAAGTTGTTTACTATAAATAGGAGGGTAAGGGTAAAGAGAATTATTTAGTCTCTTCATTTCCTCATTTGGTGTGTGCCTGTGATTCTCGAGATCAACCAATTACACCTCTACTTCATTTCAATTCGTAGATTTATGAAATAGGATTGAAGATCAACATCAAGGAAGGGTATATCGCATCAATTAGATTGATTCAGAGGTCGTTTTTCGCTGTCCGAGATTAGATATTGTTGATTTGCCGCTATTTTGTGTATTTGGTAAGTGATAATCATCTCTCACACAAATTCAATCGAGTATATGCGTTTGCTTGATCTTAATTTCATCCATACAAGTTATGTTGACCTAGATCTAATCAATATAAGTACATTTTGAATTCGGATCACACCATAGGATCTAAATAAGTTGATTATAATGGTTTTTTCATATGTTAACAATGAAATTATATGTCTATATGCAAGTTTAGATCCAATTATTGATTCTTTTATCGTTTTATCATGTTTGGTGAATTTCATATGATTTTATGATGATTATTTGTTGTGCTAATGTTTGTTTGATGATTGCTTGTTGTGTTATTGATCGTTTGGTTGTACACATAGATTTTCATCGTTAAAGCTTAGGTTGTTTAGTCGGAGCAAATTGGAGGTTGAGCTGATCAGAAGCAGATGAAACTTGACGGAGAAGCTCCAGAGGAGTCGTGGAAGCCTGAAAAATTAGGGCACCAAATTCCAACATGTGGATGGATCGTTCGATATGGGTCGGTCACGAACCATTGGATGGATCGGGTCGCACGTAGGTGAGTCGGCCGAAACACAGTGAAAGAATACAGAAGGATGGATCGCATGGATCGGTTGGTGCAAGGATGAATCGCATGGCATAGCTTGGATTGGGTTTGGCTCATGTGTATTGATGGATCCTGGGTCGGTGATGAAGTGCAACCGAAATGTAAAAGCGGTCGATCTAGTTTGATCGGTTTGTGATGGATCGTTCGTAGTAAACTTTGGAACGATTAAGTATGGACCGTGGATCGCATGAGTATGGAACATGAGTAAAGTACCGTGAAGATTTCGAGAGTAGGAAATGTGATCCAGTTGGATCGTGGCTCGTTGAAAACAGGGGGCGATCCATAGGGGTGCGATCCAATATAAAGTGGCCGGAATGAGTTGATTTATAGGGAGATTTTTGGGCATGGTTTAGGAAGGCTATATGTGGAGTTTTTGTAGCCATTTGACCTAATTGGACGAAGGTAAGACTCGTAGAATGTTGTAGTTGTGATGTGGATTAAGACAGAATGTTCGAAGCAGGTTCGAGTGATCGTAAATCATTAGATGATGCAACGGTGTTGTGAAGACGACTCAAACGGTGATTTGAGCTCATAGATAATGGTTTGCTCGAGAAGGCGCTTAAACTTATGGATATAGTCGTTAAGGTGGATGACTAGAACTGAAGTGCCAAGGGATCGTCATTAGTCGAGGGCTCTAGCGGACTCAAAGTATGGGTATAATGGGGGCACCCAAAATAATAGGTGATTAGTTAATCACCCGGGCAGTCACGATCGTTTATGGAGTTTTGCTAGTACCGGGTTTGCCATTAGCCCTTGACGAATGGCAGGATGGGCCAGTCATATGATTAACAATGGATTCATGGCAAGGAAGACAGTGATATCCATTGTCATGGATGTTATTGTTTGCTTGTATCAACTTGTGTGGATTATTCGACGTTAAGGGAGATATTTCTTGGGTGCTTATCTGATGTTGGTTTCAACCTTCGAGGTTTGTGCTTGGGAGGTATTGAACTTGATTAGGATGATTCATGCTTGGTAATTGGTTGCTATGGAAGTTACTATTTTTTTCTTCTCTAATTCTTTAGGAAGGCTATCATCGTAGGTTGTATAAGAGAGGTGAGATTGGGAATCCTATCATGTTGATGTGTTGGGCAGATCAGATGTTTGAACTGCCTATTATCCATATGCATTATTATTGATGTTGATAGTTGTTTTATCCATGCGCCGTGAGTTATACAACAGGTTCTGTGTATGTTATTCTACCTTGATGATCGTCCATAGCTGCCTGGCACATTTTTCAGCGTGCTATTTCCTTTGTTAAGTGAAGGAATTATGGACGGTCGTCACAGAAACGAAGACCAAGCTTGCTGTAAAAGATGCTGAAACCGATTGGAGATGGAAGTTGATTACCAAAACTATAGTTAACTCTAACTTTTATTTTCCATTCTAAATTCCGAATGTGTGCAAAAATATTCAAGTAACCATTGCCAAAATACATTTGGCATAAAAGAACCCAAATCACCTTGGGATTCGAGATACACAGCAAGGCACAACAAACTCAAGGCACCATGTACATTCAGGGTACAAGGTGTGGGAGAGGGTATGCAATCAACTTTCCAATTTAATTCATGAATGCGTACAACAAGAAGACATTACGACTGTCCATGCAATATTAATAAGGCCAACGATGACAAAACTACACATATATAGGTGCCACTACACACACAATATGTGTGTGTGTGTATACACACACACACACACACACACATATATATATATATATATATATATATATATATATATATATATATTGGCACATGTTCATATGGGTAGCTAAATACACAAACCTTGTCTAACATAGTGAAATACTCATTAGTAGGTTAATATTCAAATTTTAAGTGCGCAAGAATGGATTACAGGTTTTAAACTAGGTAGGGATGTATATACTAACATGACAATTTCAGTTTTCATCAAGAGGGGTATGAAAACATCAATGCAGCATGTGGTTTGTGGCAAAGTAGGTTCATATGTGTACTTCAGAACATGAATAATGTTGTGTACAAGGTAAACATATACGTGTAATGTTGGGAACACAATCTAAACTAATTGAAAGATGCAATACATGCATCAAGATGACATATGACAAAATGGGCAAGAGAATGTGGACCAACAAGACCCATAAAATAACAACTCACAAGCAAGCAAGGGTACAGGGATTAACATGTGTTTCAGTTTACAGGCAAGACATGGAGTTTAAAGGAAAAACAGGAAATTAAGAATTCATTTTTACCCATGCACAATACAACTTTAATTTAAATAAATATGTATGTGAACATAGTTTATAAAACAGGGGCAATTACTAAATTTCAGTTTAAAGGCAAGGGAAGACAGGGGAGTTTAAAGGCAAATAGACAAACATGGATTTATTTTTACTCCATGCACAATACTACTTTACTTCAAATATATATATATATATATACTTTTTTCAACTCCCAATGAAAATACTTAAAAATAGATATGGAAAATATGTTCCCCGTGGAACGCAAACACCCATGGCGAAATTCGAGTATGCATCAGCTAGGAATTTTTAATGATAAATCTTTTTCTTTTACAAGAAATTTTTAAAAAGATTTCTAATGAGGCATATCTTGCTTTTTGTGATTTCTTGATTTTCTTGTTTGGTTTTCTGATGATTTTACTGTTGTATCAATATGAGAATACAAGGTTTCGATATGTTGCAGCCTGATCTTGATTTCAGACGTGACACTGATTGAAGATGTTGTATTCTCACTCAAATGATGAGTGAAATTACTTTTATTAGTAGGTCTCAAATGATGAGAATTTTCCGATGAGAAAACCTTTCAACACTACAGTTGATCGAGAAAACTTATGCAGTTAGGCAATCTTTACTCTTAGAGCATTCCCAGTAGTTGTTGCAAATATGAGCGTGGATGGCTTTGTTGCAGCGTGGATTCCCCCCACTGTTCCAGCAGAGAGTGGGGGGATGCTGAGATTTAATTATTATTTTTAAAGTTGGACACTAAACGGTTTTCAGAAAACCGTTTAGTGTCCAGGAAAATAATATATATATATATATATATATATATATATAATTGCGAGCGTATGTTTATAGAGTCATTATTCTCTGTAAACAGACGCTCGAGATTTTCTTCAAAATCCCCAAAGAAATCAAAAACCCTAGTTCAAAATTTGAGTGAAAATCAAAGATTTTTGCAACATCTTCAATATCTACTCTTTCTTATCTCTTTGGCGCAATCAATTCCATCATTCTCCACCTAAAACCCTTCATTTCTGACATTGTTGTTGATTTAGCAAATTAGTTGAATTTGTTGACGATGGAAGAGGAAATCATAGACGGTACTAGCGCTGCGAGTGGGTTACGTAGGAGAAAAAGTTCACGAAAAAGTCGGAAAATGATTGAACGCGAAGAAGGTGGCTATGTTGCTAGGAAGGAGACAATAATCGAGCCGAGGTTTCCATTCCAGTCTATCTACAAGAAAGAGTTACACATATCTTCAACAGTGGAAAAGATATTACGGTATATTTTTTTGCTTTAAATTGCGTTAAATAGAATTATTCGATATGAAAAGGTTATGTAACCGATTTAATTTTATACCCAGAATCGCGACAAGATGAGATGTCACGAGGCATTTACGACAATGTTGAAATGGTGGAAGAAAGTTAAAGTCTTTCCGCAAATTTATGATCCGATTGTGAGTATATTTGGGAAATTTATGGAAATTGAATTGAAAAACTCGGATAACAGATGCATACATGATATTTTTGAGCGTTGGTGGCCGACTACGCATACCTTTTTATTTCCTAGTACCGAGATCGGGTTTACACCGTTAGATTTTACCATGCTAACATCCATTCCCGTCGGAATGCATAATCTAACGATACCGTATAATGAGAGCTGGGGGCAATTCGACAGTGCAAAGCAACTGTTGCCACTTATTGAACCGAAAGATATTTGGGGAGGAAATGTTTCTTTATCGCATCTTGTAAAGTACTTTCACGACGATTATCTTGAGGTTAATGATAAGAAAAGCCATTGCCCGCATTTTTGTGTTGTATATGATGGGTACTCTATTTTTTACAACAACAAATGACACTATTAGTCTGGGATATTTGGAGGCCGTATTTGATTTATGCTTAGCGGAACAGTTCGATTGGGGTTTTGCGATTATGGGTTACCTCTACCAGAGTTTGGATGTTGATGTAACTAAGGAAGAACATATAACTGGCTTCGTTGAGCTATTGCAGGTATGGTTACCTATAGTAAGCACAAAGTTTTTTATGTTTACAATGGTTTATTCTAGTGTTTAATATTACATCTTTCCTTCTTGCAGTACTGGTTTTTTGAGTACATGACGGTGTGCGGCTATATTGTCAAAGAGGAGGTGAAACAAGTTTCATATCCAAGATTGAGAGCCTAGGAGAAAGAAAATAGGCTCATCACGCATGATACTTCGGCTCATTTGTTCTCTAGCAAACGGTATCATATTGATCATCGCCACGCAGCGCATATAAATTGGAATCCATGGCAAAATTCAGTCGCACTCGCTAATGCAGAGCTTGTCCATGCACACAACCTATCTATGAAACGGTTTCCTTTGATTGTTCCGCCCGGTAGTTCATATGAGATGTATTTAGGAGAGAGGTGTATGCGGCAGCTTACAGGCAGGGCGACTATTCCCATTGATCCTCCCGCACACATGACCCGCAAGATGACATATTCTACATATGCGGAGTTGCAACAAGCCTTATACCAAGACGATTGTCGACAGTACATATATAAAGAGCAAGCCATGGACTACAACACGTTGTGGCGCTCAGTGGGTAGAGATTTTGGTCCATTGCTAAAGGCTTCTATCCGTATCGGTAATATGGATTTTTTCGAACTGTCTGCTTTGAAGGCAGGAATTGAAGCTCCAATCGTCACGTCTTCAGAAGTTAATTACGCATCTCAGTTTTACCCACCGCCACAGCAAAGTGAGTGGGCCGAGGATCCTGGATGGAACTTGCATTGGACAGGACATGATCCGTTACCGATTCCTCATTTGATGGATATACCGCCAGTTCCGTCGCATTACACTGTTGATAGTCTATGGGCAATGAATATGGGTATGCGGCAGTTAGCTCTTGAACAGTCGAAGTATTATGAAGAGGGCTTGAATAGGATTAACACAGTTGCAGACGATTTTGTAAGTTATCGATTTAATTTTTGTGAAACATGTTTGTTTTCCAATATTGCTCAGAACATACAATCCCTAGTATTATTTGTATAATGATATTGTGTTTGTTTTTAAATACCGCACAGAACAGGCAGGTTTTTAGGGAACCAGTGTTGCATTTGGGGTCTTATCAGGCGGGTCGAACAAAAAGCAGGAAAAAAAGAAAAACTCGTGTACAGATGGAAGAGGGTGATGAGGAAGATGAGGAGGGTGACGATGAAGATGAGCAGGATGATGATGAGGGTGATGAGCAGGATGATGAGGAGGGTGATGAGCAGGATGATTAGGAAGTTGAGGAGGGAGATGAGGAAGATGACGAGGAGGGTGACGAGGAAGATGACGAGGAAGATGACGAGGAGGGTGATAAGGAAGAAGACGAGGAGGGTGATCAGGAAGGTGTAAGTCTTAATCCGTATGGTGTTAAGCTTAGATATTCAACCTCATCAGCATCGGCGTCGGGTACTTGTTAATTTAATTCCATACGCACTTGTAACTAGTGCACATATATATATTTATTTAGTTCCAAGTTTATTAAAGATCACGTATAACAAAGTGTTTATGTATGTGCAGGCAAGAGTCTAGACAAAGGGAAGCAGAAGAGCAGTGGTTTCGTCAGCAAGGTGAAGTCTTTATTTAAGGGAAAGGGAAAGAAGAAAGGAAGTGGGATTCACATTCCAGGCATCGAGGACATTTAATGAAGATCAAAGGGTTTGTCATTGTAATGGTTTGTTAGTTTAATGGTACTATAATATTGTTATGTCTACTGGTAGGTGTTATTGTAATGGTTTGTTACTGTAACGGTTTGTTAGTGTAATGGTTTGTTAGCGTATGGTTTGTAATGGTTGTAGTTTAATGGTAATGGAAAATTGTTTATTACATACTGTTATTGTTTTGTGTATTTGTTATGTTGTTTACAACAACGACTATTACAACAACGACTATAGTACCATTAAAGACTGTTACATTACCAAGAAGCTTACAACAACGACTATCACAACATTAAGAAATGCAACCTACATGAGTACGAACAACAACAATTAAACAAACAAACATCAAATTCAAATTAAAATAAAACACATTCAGGTTGTTTCCACGTACACCTACCACGGACGAGGGAAAAATCCAGCTTTAGCAGCATCAACAACATGCTTGTTCAAGCGTGTTATTTCGGCTTGCGCTTCCAGTGCATATTGAGCTCCACGTTCACACATCGGAGGGTCAATCCACTGCTTAAAGTAACAACAATTAATTTCGTCTGGATAAATCTTGTGGTCCTCGTAAGCTTCACACCCGAAAAAGCGACGACCAGCATTTTTTACAGTTTTCGAAACAACCACAACCGATTTTTCCCCACAACTGCAAATAGGGTTGGATCCACCCGGACGTAGTGGCTGGACAACGCCCTCTTCAACTACTCTTTCTTTTCCAGGTCGTTGAGTAGCTCCTGCTACATCGCCATTTTTTCATTTGTCCATGCTTGAGCCTACACGTTCATTTTCGTGTTTCGACATTATGAAAGAGGATGGAGGATGTTGCATTAGAGAAGCTGCTATATATAGGAAAAACCTGAGTCACCCTATCAACGCACAAAGGAGTTAAAAACATAATTGGGTCGTCCTATCCTATCACTTTAGTGCTTTGTTACAGTGCTCTAATGCTCAAGTGTTGCATTGTTACAGTCTATTGCTACTGACTTGTCATATCATGTCCTTTCATATCCTATCGCTTTAGTGCTGTGTTAAAAAACAGAACTGGGTCGTCCTATCCTACACTGAGCCCACTGACTTGCCAAATCGCTTTTGTCATATCCGATCACCTTAGTGCATTGACTGGTCTAACCTTTATCACTAAGCGCCTATATAAATATCTACGTTTACTACATTTTAGTTATCCGAAACCAAATTTTTCCTCAACATAAATAATGTCTTCCTGTTCATGGCCCTCATCAATGGATTCGAACTATGATCAAAACTTTCCTGAGCGTCCGCCTTTAAGTCCAAGAACAGATATTGATTGGAATATCGAATACCAAGAGCGGCACTACGAGGACCTACGTCGTGACCTCCCGGAGTTGTCCCGCCTGACGATTCATCCACCAATCAATCATGTTCCAGATGTAGGTCATCAACAATTCAACACTGTGAATGAAGAACGCTTACGAGCGGCTACAGTCCCTCGTCCTCCCACTTATCCAGCTGTAGCTCGTCCTCCGACTGTTCCAGATGTTGGTCATCACGAGATACGGCGAGTTTCAGTTAACCAGACTCCTAACGAGCAGGAGGTTAACTCCTATCCCGTTTGTTGCCACTGTAGTTACGCGGTGGAGGTAGTAGTCCGGGCGGACGGAGATAATATTGGTCGTAGGATCCATTTATGCTCGCTATGGCCTAATGGATGCAATACTTTTGAGTGGATAGACGACCGTTTCCCTCCAAGGGCTATTTCTTACACCAACAAGTTGGAACAAGAGAATAGGCGACTTCGAATCTCTTTAGAATCCATTCAGAATGAGCGTAACAATTAATGTGCTTGCGTACTGAATTTCCTACTTTAACATCTCTTGTATCCTATGTTTTAGTGGCTAGTAATCAGTTTTTTTATATTGTATCCTACGTATGGCTGGTGATATTATAATGAACATTTGTTGTATCGCACATGCTGTGTGGAATTAGTATCGTTTACACAGTTTTTAATAACTACCATATGTCATACCAGCTGACAACTATCAAACTGGATAGGTAAGAAGTGCTTAATGAAAACAAAAGACTGAAAAAAAAAATTAAACAAAAGCCTGAAAATAATAATGGGGCAAAAGCCTTAAAATTATAAAAATAAAGTAATCTAAGATAAGATAAGATAACAAAAAAAAAATTCATACTAAAACATAATTGAAAAAATTTAAAAACAACTTTCAAACTTAAATAATTCATTGAATTTAAATATAAGAATCTAATTTAAACAAATTGCAAAAGGGTGTGCATTTATATAATGCACCATAAGCTATAAACGGTTTTCTGAAAACGTTTATACATTATACGGTTTTCTGAAAACCGTTTAATGTATAAACGGTTTTCTCAAAACCGTTTCTCCCTCGCCGCTCCAAATTAGAAATGGCGAGCGTCACCATTTCTAATTTGCCCCCACGTCGCTCGCGCAACTGCTGGAGAGCGGGGAAAACGTTTTCCTCCCCATTTCGTGAAATCCTGCTACTGCTGGAAAATGCTCTTATACCAAAATAAAGTATGATATATTTTTATGTCGAATGATCTTGTAATAAAATAGAGATGGATGATGTGATGAAACAGTTTGTAGAAATATTTCTTCGAATTGATAAAATGCAAAATGCAATATGTACATGATATATACACTAATATATTAGTGAACGATGGTAAAAAAGAACGATTGGGCAAGGCCCAAGCCCAGTACAACATACAACTTCTATATAAAAGTATTAAGAGAATAAAAAGGTAGAGGTCGAGACAGTTAAGTAATTGATATCTCCCAACAGTACATCATGGTAGGGGTGGGTGTTAGCTGTTAACCGGACCAGTTAATTTTTTCGGTTACTCGCTTAGTTTGTTCGGTTCGGTAAACCGAATTTCGGTTATTCGAAGGTAGCTTTATTCGACCGAATCGAAAATAATAATCCATGGTTAACCGTTTGATTTAAACGGTTAACGGCTTAAATTTAACGGTTAACCACCTGAATCGAACAGTTAACTATTTTCTCGATACAAACTGATTTATAATAACAGCCATTAGCCAACAGGTCTAGCAATTTCAAAAACATAAAAAGATAGCTTAGATCAGAACTCGATTACAACTCATAAAGTCGTCCCCAATCAATTTGCTACTCACTGCTAAGTTCAGACTTCAGTTCAGAATTCAGATACATATTTAGTTTACAGCTGAAAGAAACATCGACACAGTCAATACACGGCCGGGCACATAGTCAATCATCACAGCTGAGACATACAATGATACAGTCATGCAGATACTAGTAGTAGTCATAGTATACGTAATAAATATTATATATTTACATACCGATACAGATACAGTGATGCTCATTACTCATACTTCCTGTTTTCCGCTTCCCGTCAGTCACCACTTCCAAGTTCCAGTCTTGCTAGTTGCTTCTCTCAGTCATCATATCTGAAACCATGAAACATATTAATATGAACACCAGTAAATGTATTCCTGATGGCTGATGGACTACATATGAATATATGATGCCAATTATTTTAGCATAGAAAGTAATCTGGACGGTGGACATATTAATACATAGAAACTAATCAAACTATAATATAAACTAGAGAAATAAACTTTAAAAAAATGTAAACTGGACAGATTTAATTAAACACACTTTAAAAAGAACACAAAACTCGAAATGCTGAATAATTAACTGAAGCATACATGACAATTGACAACATGCCAGGAGCATATTGCAAAGTGCAAACCATGAGCAACACTTTATTATAACATCGAAGTTTATGATGACATCCTTCTGCATTAACATCAAAGCACCTCAAACACACATAGGTACTACTAAAATTGTTGGTATTAGAGGCACTGGATTAGAGGCAAAATAAGTCTACCGCCTCTGTTCATTTGTATGTAAGGGCTAAAGTGGATTTTGCGCCTATTCATAATCAGACAGGACAAAAGGACATGCCCTAATGTATTTGTTAATTTTCTACTCCTGCCACGTCTTAAACCCTATCTCTGTACAAAATTCCAAATCAATTCATCCTCCTCGTTGCAACTAGCAGCAAAACCTAACCAAAATTTTCTCCTGATTGACGAATTACAACCGACGCTGAAATCCGTTGTCATCTTTCAATCTTAAGTCGGAAACCCTATTTCATCGCTTCATGTAGACAAATGGGAGGCGGTAAGGTAAGCAGATCCAATTCATTTGAAATCTGAATGATTTAATTGGTATGGGTTTAATCAATTTCACCGTTCCCTAATTCCTTCGTTTTTCAATTTTACCATGCCCTAATTTCTCATTCAGGAACTTCGATCAATTAGTGCGGGCTAGGGCACTGTTCATGTTTCGTAATAGTTGCGAGATATTAACTCTGTTTTACTCAGAAATTGAAGGAGACTCTAGTTTTGACTCGAACGATGATTCAAATGTGGGTATTTATGTCGATTCAGACTTAGATCTCATGTATGGTAAGCTAAACTGCTTTTTTATATTATTATTTTCTTGTGCTGATTGTACATGAAGCCTAGTTCTTCATAAAATTCATTTGGTTTGGTCATTTATTTACTCAAAACGTAATAAACATGCAAATTGCTGATTGGGTAAACTTGGAGCTTTAATTTGTTTGTGAATTTACGAAACATGATATAATTTGCAGCTTTGTTCTAAACATATCATTATTAGTTTGAAGCTTGCTGTTTTGCACAAAAGGTTGGTGAATGCGGTTAATAATTTTATATCTAGCGACAAAACTTTGACTCCAATTTTAGCACTTAATGTCAAAAATGAATTTGATTTTTGTAGACCCCTGATCGTGCTTTCTCAAGCATTTAGATAACTAAATCAATTTTTGTCTAATAACTATATTATACGCATAATCAGTTGCATTTTGGCTAGACATCAAAATAAATTTGTTGCGTAAGCTAATTAATGGTTACTATTTTTTTTATATTTTTTGCTATTGATGAAACAAACCTTTTATTACTATAAAAAGTCATTGGTTAAAGCAACGTTGAAATATTTACCTATCATATAGCCAAATGTAAGTAAATATGACAATAGGTAAAAACTTTGTATATTCAGTTACATTGAGTGTAGATGAAGATAATGGAAAAGAAATTTTGAGTGTCTCTTAAATGAAGATTTATGCTTTAATTGACATCGGTTTGTTTTGTACATGGATGTTGGAAGCTGCTAGGTGATAACATCATTGTTATCTTGTAAAGATGGTAAATAGGAATGGTTCTTAACTTTGGAGTAGTTGGTGAAAAGCTCCTAAATTATTATTATAGAAATTAATCTGAGGCTTGAACGATTCACTACGCACTCGGTTAGTCGTTGAATTTTGCATCGGTTGATTGTAGCCTATGTTATCTAATGAATATGCCTCTGTCCAAGTGTATCCGAATGTTTGATGCTTCTTTTTTCGTTGATTTAAAGAGTGATGGATGTTGATTCATGTATATTAGAAGAATTATTCCTCGATAAAACTAATGTAATATTTTTTGACTTTTGTCTATCAAAAGAGGGGAAAATCTCGACAATTCGTCTCAAAGGCGTATGATCTTCCTTTCGAATGTCAAGGTATGTCAATTTTGTCGTCTTCTAATTTATTTAATTTAATTAAATATTGAGCGGTCTTCTCCCTTCACCTGTTAAGGTTTTTGTTTGGAGTTTCGATTTAGGGATTTGTTCTAAATTTCAAACGGTTACTTAGATCTATGACTTTCATGTGATTACTAATGAATTGAATTTCATTTGTGTGTTTATCTTTTCATTAGTTTGTTACAACATTCAAAATTACTAATGTTATGATGCTTTTTTGTTTCCTTTTCTCAAGTTTTTTTTTTTTCACTTGCAAAGCCATGGCTCTCTCAATGTAATCATACATATCTTTCTGGTAGCTCTATCCATTATATTTTGATGCTATATATGTTACATTACTGTTAAAAAAATTTCAATCCCTAAGATTTTACACTTTGTAATATTCAGCGATGAACACGTAGATTGTCCCAGACCTTCACTTGGAACATAAGAATTGAATAAAGCAGCTGACTTTACTAAAAGAAAGGGAAACCAACAAGGAGAAGCTTTTTAAGGTATAATTTCATCTTACATTTAGGAAATTTCAGCTACCTTTTATTACCATTAACACATTTAATAAGAAAATTCCTTTTTTGAACAGTTTAACTGATATTTTTATGCAAAATTCAAGTCTTATTTGCCACTTGGTAATGAATCTTCCACTCACAACATCATACGCTCTTAGCTTTTACCAAGTGTGTCTTCATGCTGCGTATGATGATTAATCATTTATCCATTAGATAATAAGAGAAGATCGCACCTTTAGCGCATAGAAAGTGGTGAAGAAGTGCCCATGTTGTCCATATGACTTGTCAAATTTTCTACAGCATGGCCATGTATGATCCACTAGCCAATTTTGGTGTGCAACAAATATAAATATTTGCCATTTATGTTGCTTTTATCAAGTACACGTTGATCTCTAGTACACACCAAGTGGATTGCTCATGTATATCGAATAACATTTTTTACACGTGTTCTAATCGCCACTATAGACAAAATACACATGCACTTTTCCTTGGTGAATATAGCAAATAAACTTTCATGTATAGACTTTCTTGTTAAAGATCATTCGGAAGCATATACAGTTAAAATTAGTAAGCATGCTACATAACACTTTTCTAAAGATCACTACACTGTAAATTACGCTTGAATTTAATGCTCTAATTTATACCTGCAATCATTGCTTGTAAGAAAACATTGGTGATTGTTGCTTGCCATCTTAGAAAAGGTCCGGGTGTTTTCAAACAAAAATCTGTTCTTATAA
The DNA here is from genome assembly GCA_030737875.1 of Allium sativum. Classification (NCBI taxonomy): domain Eukaryota; kingdom Viridiplantae; phylum Streptophyta; class Magnoliopsida; order Asparagales; family Amaryllidaceae; genus Allium; species Allium sativum. The sequence continues at coordinate 12,440,428 of CM060912.1, forward strand.
GTTATCATGCACCAAAACATAAATATCAATAAATAAAAATCAACATTTATGAATTATCTGCTATGTAGGAGAGTTTCAATTGTATGTAGATAAATATCATATCCCCATTGATTAAACTGAAATTATAATAACACCCAGAAAAAATAATCAATTTTATCTTTTATTTTAACCAATTTTGTATATTCACTAAGCTTATTTCTTATGCAAAACCTACCCGCTTCTTCAATGCTAGATCCATAAACTCCAGATTGGAGAGTAATTTCATGATAGACGTTTGTTATGTTGGTCTGGAAACCATGGAAGAAATTGAAGATGTTGATGGATGTAGGTTGCACGAGCAAGCAACAAATCGTGATGAAGCAGGGACATAAGCTTTTGATAAATGATTATCATACAGGTAATACTTCTATTATATTTTTTTACTTTATTAGAATTACGACAATGACAATGTGGTGTTTGTTATTGTTGTCTCTAAATTATCATTTAACTATGCGGTTATTTTTTAAGGATTGGGACCAATTTCTACTGAGAAAATAATTGTGCAAGTATGTTGTGCTATCTGTGAATGTAGTGGTATTAGTTTATTTGTTTCTAATTTCACACCAGCATCTGCCTAAGTATGCTAGCTGCCAATTAAAACATAATATTTAGATTTCACATTAGAAGTATTTTAAAGTTACATTTTGGTTTCTTACTTTTATATTACTGATTACAATTTACAAGAGAAAATAAAAACACGATATCAAGGTAAATTTCCATTGAATCCACTTTTCAACTTAATAGAAAAATATATTTCACATTAGAAGCATAACAAAAATATATCAAGAGTAACATGCTCAATATTGGTCTATATCAATCTTAGTTTCCACATATTTATCATTTCCTAGTTCAAATGAAACCTTTTTCAAAACTTTTTTTGTTCTTATGGAATATGGAAATCTATATTAGTACGATGTTTGTATATTTCCACATATTTCAAATTTGAATGTTGAAAATGACAAAGATATGTTGTTAATTACCTAATTTTGTTTATAAGACTTTGATTTAGTTCTAATGGTCAAACTACGAGCAGTCATGAAACCTAATAAAATTTCCTACCAATATGCCAATATAGTTTAGAATAATTGTATGCTTACCTTATTCAGTATACAAAATCTTTGTAGAACACTTTTTATGTATATAAATACACAATTGCCTCCTCTCTAAAATAGGTTTTAAAAAACCATTTGCATTTAAAAAATTCAAGATGAAAGAATGGTATAATTAGAGAAATTCATAGGGAGACTTTGATAACTTAACATGTGATGCCTCCTGAATTTTTGTTTTTTGGTATACAGTTTGACAAATTAACGTTTGTGTTATAGTAGCGTTTTTGAAAAGTTTAATTCGGGTGCAAACTCCTCAGCTATTCCTTCGGGATCAGGAATAAATCTGGAAAGCTTAAGAGAGAAAATATTTAATCACTGAAAAACTACCATCGTAAAAGAAGTTAGAACTACAGAGCTTCATTGTTCATCTAAAAAATTGAATTCAGTCTAAGACCAAAGAAATATTTGGTAAGAGGTCATGAATTATAAAAGGAAAAGTAACCTGTTATAATTCTTTCAATGATATTAGCATAAGTTATAGGTCAATTTAGGCAACATGCTCATTGGATGAAAATCTGTGCTTAAAAATTACAGAAGCAAATTCAAACTTATTTGACACTGTTTGTTACTTATTCTAACTTTGAACAATAATAACAAATATGAATTTATTTGTAGTGCTTAGTATATCTATAATTGTACCTATATTATTTATAAATATGTCCATAATGTGTAGCCTTTTCCTATTTAGAAGTTAATTACTGTTGAAAGCATGTTGCAGAATGGTTTATTTCAGTCTGAGTGTGTCACATGATTGTGTACGATAATAGTAATAAAATTGTCAATGTAGGTAAATATGTAATTATCAGGCTAGGAAATTACGTGATGGCGATCTAAGCATTCAAAATTTAACTTTGTTAGACAGCTTCCATGTTATATAAATATTTTTTAAAGTAAATAGATTAAAAACTGATACTTGATAAGATGTATTTAATTATCATGGAAACCATCAGACTTCACAGTTAAAAATTTTAAATATAAACCAAATTTATATAGTCTCTGAAGTATTGTTGCTGGAATTAAAACAGTAAGGTAGAAATTTCTGTAAAAGGTGTAGTGGTTTTGTAATGTATATAAAAGTTGGAACTCCAGCAACATTTAATTCATGGCGTGACTTGATGTCATCCTGCTTTTTTCATTTTCTTTGGCTGGAATCCATACTATATGCTCAAAAATGGACTTCGTATTTATAGTTCCAATATCATTTTCTGTTTGATTTTTTTTTTATTGAAAAATAGTAGGTTAGGCATTTAACCACACCATCAATTTTGTAATTCGCCCTTGGCTGATAGGTGGCTATGTTACAGTTAACTTGATCGGTAGAATTATTTTTAAGTGAAGGTTTTTTGTATAACAATTTGTTATATATATCATAGAAAACAAAAGGTTAGCAGCTATTGAATGTAAACTTGGTGACTAATAATTTAAAAAGAAAAGTGCCAATTATTTATATATACACGTTAGAAGAATAGTCAAAAGTGCAACTTTACTGTGAGTTATGCACTAAAATATGATCGAAAATCTGTAAAAATTGAACGTATACCATATAAAAGAATGCCAAAGATAATCATTGCTAAATTTTTAGTATACATATTACATTCAAATGGTATGAGGTTTTACAAACATAACTCATCAATTGCATTCAAGCGCTAAAATCTTTAACTTGCATATCATGCTGAACTGAATCATGGGTAGCATTACTAGAAAGAGTTGTTTATGCAGAATTGGAGATGATTACATGGGTGTAAGGAGGTAACGCATTGAAGGGAAATTGGAAGTGAGAGAGTTAGTGGAAGAAGAGAGAATGAGAGTTAGTGGGAAACGAGTGGTGGAAAAGTGGTAGGCTAAAGGGGTGCTCACTATTTGGGGTGCCATTGAACCTGCCTCATACACACACACACACACACACACACACACACACACACACACACACACACACACACACACACACATATATATATATATATATATATATATATATATATAAAAAGATGAACTATCCACTATTGCACCATTTGATATCATTACAACTTTACATCACAACAGTCTTTTGTCTTTTTTGGGTCTTCTGTCAACTTGGTCCATTAAATTCAGCCAATTTTGCCATATGATATATTTCTTACTACAAACTAGATGCTACCTCCGTCAACTGATGCTTACTAAATTGATCATACTCGATAAATATCTTTCAAGTTCCATATTAAACTGAAGCCATTTAAATCATTTTTCAGCTCCCAAATTTTCACATGCATACACATTGGCTCCAAGATGGCACACATTCATACACGTTTGACTTTGTTGTTACAGTTCTTCAAAATTTTATTATTTGTTCCTTATAAGTCATCACATTGACTACCTCAACCCTGTTTTGGTACACACCGTAAGCTATGTGTTTTTATGGTTTTGGGTTACTTTCAAATCAATTATACTTCTCATTATTACTAACTGAATTTTGGCTTGATTTTATCATTTGTTACATGGTTTAAGAACTACTGCTGAAGCTATATGTATATGTATATTCAAATCAACTTCACTTCATTAAATCAAATGATTATTTTCCATGGTAGCATTATGTATACGTATATATGTAAATATAAGATATAACATTTCATTTTGAAATAAAAACTGTTTAATTGTAGTCAAGTATTGTAATTTAACAACCAACCTCTATATCATACAATATTTTTCTACCTTTTTGTGTTCTTTTTGTATCAAAGCGGGGTACAAAATAAAAGGTGTTAATTTACTGTACAGCATGCAAACAACTTGTAGATTTTATGTTAATTTGATACTCAAACCAATAGAAGATCCTTGGATGTTTTATTGATAGTGCTAAATTGTTGAACCAAATTGTGGATTAATGCATGCAATGAAGCTTGTCATTGTGGCAGGGAATTTGTTTCCTTTCCAGGCTCACATTTTACTTGATGTTGTGGGTTAACCACCTTTGATTTCTTGCATATCCAAATATTTCAACTATATTATAGGCTTAGCACTAAATATTTTATTGTGTAAGCTTTTAGATAAATAACACTTGTTGTCAGGTACATGTTTATTCTAGATTATAAATCCAACATTTAACTTACATGTATAATAACTAATAACTAACAAATGTTACATTAAAGCTTCTTTTGTTTGTAGTCATCCATTATCGGTCATTGTGATACTTTCTTATAATATTGATACCATATTTTGCAGGCACTTATGTTGCAATAGTTGGCAGAAGCTAATCGCCATGTCTTGCAATTCATCAATAGCTATATTGAACAACTATGGAAGGGTTTTCACTGTCTCTTTCTTCTAATCAAACTGTCGAAGTCCTTTTTTTTGGTGGTTGGCATTCTTGTTTATCTTCACATGTGAGGTAAGGCTGGAAAAAATGTTGAAAGAATATTTACAACTTTGTACTTGTTATTGCAGAAATTTGGTCCGACTCAGCATTATGTACCTTTCTATCGATAGAAAACATTTTGATTGTATTTATAGTTGTAAACTCTCTGCTATGTTACGAGTGCAATTTGTACTTATTTAAGCACAAAACTTTGTACATGTTATGTGATAAATTGACTATGTAATCAAACTTGTTATGTGAAATGTATTTTAGATGTTTACTCCATTTTTATATGAATTTATCTATATGTGTAATGTAACCTGTTTAAATATATTATGATGCAAGTGTATGTTGTTATGTCAAGTTTGAAGTAGCATGACTGCGTGTTAAATCTTCTATTTAATCTTTGATTAATTATAAGCATGTCATTTGAGGCATTTTGTTATACATCTGTTAAAATTCAGTTTGTATTTTAGATTACATTACAGGCGTCTCTTATTGCCTTTATTACAGCTTTTAGGGGCAATTTTTATTGTTTCTATTAGAATACTCTTGCTTGTTGCTGACGTGGAATGTTTTTCATTAGAGGCTATTTAAGAGACCTATACGTCTCTATTTATTATTAGAGGCACGACTTTTAGAGGCAACTCTTAATTTGCCTCTCATAACTATAGAGGCAATTTAATATTGATTTTGGCCTCTAATAACAATATTAGAGGCATATGCTAAGTGCCTTAAATTTTTTTAATTTTGGTAGTGGTATTGCATAACGCATATTAATCTCCTATATTCCATAACTTATATTAACATGCACAATCATGATAATCTAGATCAAAGGTACAACATAACAAAAAGGAACAAAAACAGCTACATTCCTACAGCTGAAGGCCCTTAGAACCTAGTCTTCAAACTATAGGAGCGAGTAACTCTGTAAACCGCAATACAAAGCAGTGCACTGGACTGGACACTGGATAGAGTTCGACCTTTCACTTTTTTTATAGTATTTGCACTAACCAAAATTGATCTACTGTTAAACAGGCTTGGACTATCAACAACAAGCTCTACTGCTCTATTGTGCATGTGGAGCATGCTTTTAGATTGCGAACTAGATCGATCTTGGGTTTATTCGTTCGTATTTTTGTTGTGAATAATGAAGAATCGAAGAGTAGCGACGCAGCATCTTTTTTGTCAATAATAAGTTATTGGGAAATAGGAAATATAGTTAGCCTGTTAGGGTGCGAAACCGGCTAGGCTAAATTGAAACAGGCTAGTGATATTTGAGCTTCTTTTGGGCCAACGAACTTTAAAAAAAAAAAAATTCGGTTAGCGGTTAACCGACCAACCTGGATTTCCTTAACCGTTAACCGAACCGAAAATGTTCAGTGATAGTCGGTCGGTTAATCGATGATGTCGGTTAACCACTGTTATCGGTTAAGTCGATTCCATCTGAATTAAATCGGTTAAATGCCCACCCTACATCATAGAACTCATCAACCACCCTAAAACCCTTGTACTTCGGCTGTACACAAGATGATATAACACAACTAATATTTAACTGATCAGATAGATATACTAACGTTGAAGTTTTATATTATTTGGATGTCATTCGTTATATATTAAAATATCAAAAATCTATTACAAATATAATATTTCACAAATTCTATAATAGTTCTCCGCAGTACTTTATAAACACTCATGATCCAACAATACTAATTTTCTGCAGAGATATTTTAAAACGTGATGGGAGTAGGAGCACAAAGCAATCACTACTTCACGAGTTTATGCATATAACGAACTGACATCATCGTCAATTTTAACATGTGTGTATGTATGTGTGTGTGTGTCTATATATAGATATATATATATATACGTGAGCGTTCAATGACACCCTGACTAGTGCAGCACCCTATTTGTCCTCTGATATCCACCAAGTATTTCTTCCTCTCTCTCCTTCCACTCACTCTCTCACCTTCACTACACCAAAACATCAAATTTGACACACCATCATTTAGAGATTTGATACGGCTTTAAGCCGTATCAAAATTGATTGTGCTCATAGCCGTATCAAATTTTATTTGCTACACCTTAATCAATCCGCACCTCACTCAACCATTAAAATCTAACCGTAGATCTTGAAATGTTCGGATCAGTTCCTATGATACACCTTTGAACCGTATCATATTTATTTTTCGTTCCTTCTCTCTTTTAGCTCCCCTCTCAATTCTACTTTTCGTTTCTCGACCGAAATAAAAATAAATCCCAAACGAAAAAAAATGGCGTGTTCCCCTTTCTCCAAATCAAAACCGCTTCCCCAAATCGTGTCTTCAAAATCCATTGCTCCGCTTCTTCAAGCACCGCTTATCAGAATCGTTTTGCTTGAGAGCAGGATTCACTTCAAATCCCAAATCCTTCCCTCGAGACGATACCTAAACCTCAAATTCCTTAATTCATTGGTGATGTTGTAAGTTTTTATTTTTATTTTCTGTTTTAGCTGATTAATAATTTTGGTTATTAGGTTGATTTCAAAAGATTTCCAGATTTCACGATGTTTACTAGATTGGTTAGGTCAGCGAATCGTAGGTGACTTTGGTACTACTGTGTGACGATGTTTACTAGATTGGTTAGGTCAGCGAATCGTAGGTGACTTTGGTACTACTGTGTGACTGTATTCCATGTTGTGCATCGTAGTCTGAGTTGTTAGTAGTTAGGTTATGAGGAAAGATAATTTTATGTTTCTGTTGCCCGCTGCCCACTTTGAATTAAGGTATTAACTCATTGTTTTTACATCATTACTAGGAATGATAATATAATGTAGTATGAAATGTCTACTGAACTTAACATTTACAATTAACCATGTTTTGTCATAAAAACATTGATGATGAGCCTGATTTGAGAGAAATTAATCAAATCATTGTGTATTGAGCTTTATATACGTGTGTATGTGTGTGTGTGTATTTATTGATGATATTGAGGCAGTACGTTATTGAAAATGTTACTACTACGAAATTTATAAAACCATAACATGTTCAATGAATAATGAACTAACATCCATTCGATGTTACAAAAATTATATAAAGGTTATCAATATATATAGATTATCAGTGTAAAACGCATAATGTGTTCATACAACGGTTGAACTTGTACATAGTCCTAACGCAAGAAATTTGTATCAAAGAAGAAAGTAGATAAAAACTCTTGGTATGTCCCACTTACAGTGCTTTTTTAATGTACACATATATCTTGGCCAAAACAATGACAATGTTTGCTTTCAGTGGATGACACCGACTTAGTAAATAAATCCATTAACCATATAAATTTTGAAATGAGAGTATATGTAAGATTTACTGAAAGTTTTTGAATTATACTAATTCATTTCTTAAAGTTGTTGCAAAAGGACTTTCATAGAGCGTGTGCACATGTAGAGTAAATAAAGTCGGTGAAAAGTTAAAAATTTGATAAGAAACGTATTTAAATATTGGTATATATAGCAGCAGAAGGCAATTGCCTTCAAATCCACTTTTCGTGGTTTATGCATCTTCAACTATTAACTTAAGGCGAGACAACTATAATGATACTTTCTTTCCAAGGATAATGTTTATAAACTGGGAATTGTTAAAATAAATTGGAAAAGTATAGTTGTATCAACTTTTGACCCTTTTGCAAATTAATTTATACCATTTCAAATGATTTATAATCATAGACATCAAAATGTCTAAATAATTTGGATAAATCAGTAGCAGCAGGACATGCTGTAATAACATAATCATTTCACTGATTTGTTTGAAGCAATAACCAAACATCTCATATAAAATAATGAAGAGTTTAGGGGGAAAAAGATAATATCTTATGTCTGTGATCAAATGACTCAAGTATATATTAAAATATTTCAAACTTCCGTTACCCTAATCATATAGTGAAGTATATATACTACCTATAAAATCATTGTCATACATATGACGATGCATGAATGGAAAAGCAAAAATGGAGGAATCTCCCAAGTTAAGCCATCAAAAGGATAATCAAGAAAATAATTTGGAGGAAGTAGTATATATCAGTGGCCATTGTGCACCGTAGTTATGTTTTTTTGCTGCTTAGGTTGAGGAGAAATGATGCTCAGTTGCTTATTCATCGAATTATCTTAGAATGACAGAATGATATTGCTGCTATGGGGTAGACCCCAGTAAAGATGATCAAATTAAAAATACATAACCAAATATGGGTATATTATATAATGGGAGAGTTTATCACTTGGTCTTCTAGCATGCAAAACCTTTTGACGACAAATAATGGCACCAACATCATTACCCCCACTCATACTCTACAAATCGCCCAATATCATACCCAGTAACTTACACCCATTGTATACCAACCATGCATGCCCATATGACGCAGGCAGTTTGTTCTCTGTTCACTTTATAAACTTTGAGATCACACATCATTTTAATTTAGGTAATCAACATATGATCAGACCAGATGCATTTGCTTATTTAATTTTTTTTGTCTAAAAACTGAAAATAGAACTTCTTAGACTATATGTAAACTTTTTAGCAGAATATTGCAGAAGAAGGTTTGAGTTAGAATAGCGTAATATTGGCATGTATCGACAAAGTTCCAAATAATGTTGTAATTTAAAAGTTTTGTGTAATCAGTGTTAACTTCATGATAAGTTAATCAAAGATTATGCAAGTAACCGCTAAGTTCAAAGATTTTTCTATATAATTTTCTAATGGATCATGATATATATTTATATAATAGAAGTAGTCTTCTTTGACTGTTTTCAACTTCCAACAGCAGATGTAATTAGCAACGCATGAAACTTCACATGTATAGTTAAAAAAAAAACTAAGTACCTACCTAGTGTCAATTTCAACAAATTGTAATATCTAACATTTTAATTAAGTTTGGGACTGCAAACTGACTTCTGCTTTGGTGTTTAAAACACAGATATTCTCAATGCGGATGGTGCTAATCAATAATTATCAAGCTTTGTGAAGTAAAAAAAAGGGATTCACGAAGTGGGTAAAAAATGTAATGGTGAAAGTAAACAAAAATAAGATCCTATACTCATTAAAGATTTACTATATCGTTCAGACCAGGTACTAATATAGGGGAAGATCCTATGGCGCATGTCATGAGATAGCAAAGTCAAAGCACAAACACTGAGCAGTGAGCACTAGATGTGCAAGAAGTGAAAGCCTGGACGTGTGATGGACTAAGGCAACAAGAGATGGGTGAAGTGATGTGCACTGTTAGGCAAATCAATGAGTATACTTGCTGTCCTGAATTGCAGGAGTGCACAGGCATTGCAAATTTGCAATTCGCTGGAAGATCATGAACAGAGGGCCAGTTGGATCAGCAAGCATAAAGAATCAGGTGATGTTGAAAAGCAATTGAATCCCAGAAGTTCTGTTCCTGCCGTCACTTACAGAAAATGCAAAGAGCAATGCATGTAAATGAGAACCTTAAGGGAAACTGAAGCATCATTGTCCTGGTCCGTAAAGATGTTGAAGCATGAGTAGTCCATGCAAGGTATGAGAAAATTTGGATGTAACATCGACAGTGTGCACTATTCTAACCTTTTTTTCACCTTATAAAATGCAGCTTGATTTGGTACTATTTCCAGGCAAGTCATTTCCTTTATTTGCTCAATTTTACTTGACTATAAGATAAGAAATTTAGTACTATTAGTGAAAGTTCCAACAACGTAGTCATTATGTTATTACTTTTTCTAGGCGACTATGGAGATGAGAATGTTGAAATTGTCAAAAGCATTGCAAAAGTGGATATTCGCAAGTCAGTTATATTGGGTAACCATGATTGTAGGCGTACTCGTCAGTTTTCAGGGAAGTAGGTTTCATAAACACAATGTTCAATGCTTTATATTTACTCGTACCAAATAATTTACTAAACTCTTCATAAACAAACTCAATCATTTGTTTTGTTTATATGATTCGTAGGAAGGTGGACCGTGTGCAACTTCAGTTAGAATGGTACACTTCTCAATTTGAATCTTTTTTTGTCCACTGATTCTTATGCTAGGATTATTATTTCTTATGCTAGGATTATTATTTCCATGCCTTGCATGAACTTTTAATTTTTTTCAATTCTTTATCTGATGCAGCATGGTTGTTCTACTCCTTTTTTTTCTATGGTTTATATAACCATGTATTATATAAATATGCTTTCAATAACAATGGGCAGCCTTGGCGAGGAGCATGTCAGAATTCAGTTCGGAACTCAGTTCAGAACTGAGTTCGTGAACCCAGTTCAGTTCAGAACTGAGTTCGCGAACTTAGTTCGGAACTGACTCGGTTTTGAACTGAACTGAGTTCGCGAACTCGGTTCGGAATTGAGTTCGCGAACTCAGTTCAGTTCAGAACTGAGTTCGGAACTGACTCAATTCTGAATTGAACTGAGTTCGTGAACTCAGTTCGAAACTGAGTTCGCGAGATCAATTTTGTACAAAGTTAGTAGTTTACATAAGATGAATTTCAGAATAACATATGATACGTATTTTCTTCATATTGGATTGAATCTTAAAATAAACTATGATAGATAATGTGTACTTTTTGGCATAATTTACTAAAGCTGTGTAAGCATATACAGATTTTCCATTTTGAAAAAAATAGACCGGATTTGTAAACACAACAGATTTGTCATTGTAATATACTTTATGACTCTGACCAAACAATTGCTGAAATTTTATGATTTAACGACAACTATGTATACCGCCTTAGTGAATGATAAAGTGCAACAAGCACTAAAATTATATTATGTGCTACTATTACTGTTATTATCAAAAATAGTTTCATTACTTGATATATAATTAGCAAATGAAATTGAGCTTATGTGAAGTCACAGCTGTAGTATATTAGCTTAAAATCGTGAATGCTTTTTCGTTCTACTTACATGTAATTGCATTGGATGTTTCATGTTATCCATGCATGATGTTATATTTCAATACATCAGATCCAAGTCATGCTCAAACATAGCTTCCAGATGCCATTAGTAAATCAACTACTAACGCATGAAGTAGTGGAAATTGGTGCATCATCATCGAGTCGATCATCATCAGCTTCCACACTTGAGGAGGCAGCAGCGCGTGCATGGTGCCATAAGTATCCTACCTCCAAAGTTGACGACTGTGCTGCAGTATGTCTCGACCTCAGGAACACATCAAACCATCATCTAATTCGGACTTAAAGCATACTGCTTCAGATATAAATAATGATTCATCTTCATCCGAAATTCTTGAAGAAGAGCACAAAGGAAAAGGAAAGGATAGTGAAGTATGGACGGCATTAGAGGGGGTTTCTCGAGGGAACAATCTCTTGACCCTGCCAAGATTCGATACCAGATAAATTGGGGTGAGCAAGCTGCTTATAGCATCTACAGATTTATATATTGGATTTGAATGATTGGGAACAAATCTTATGTTTTTGTTAGTGTGTGCTAGCTTTTCTTTTACCATCCATTCATGTTTTTTTTTCTTTCTGAGTGAATAGAATCAAGTTCTTGTAAAATCCAACTACAACATTTGAAGTTGGTTTCATCAATTGTTATATTTTTACCCTTGTCTGAATGTTCAATTATATAAAAGAAGCTCGGGAATTTGTACAACAGCCAGTGTATCTTTCATTCATATTTGTACTAACCCAATAGAAGCTAATGCCTAGTGATAACTGCTTGTTTTAGTTTTGTAAAAAAAAACAAAAGCTATTTCATACATGCATCTATGCTTGTGAACATGAAAAAACTATCAATGGACATCAATATTCATGCGATGCATTAGCATACATAATGATAAAAAATATCGATACAGCTGTAATGAAGCAGCTAATTGTATTTATTTTTTTGTTTTATTTTTTAAAATTTGATATGGCTTTAAGCCGTATCAAATACATAAATTGATACGATTTTAAGCCGTATCAAATACATAAATTGATACGGTTTTAAGCCATATAAAAACCATAAATTGATAAGGCTTAAAACCATATCAAATTGGTAATTTGATACGGTTTTAAGCCGTATCAATTTATGATTGTGATACGGCTTAAAACCGTATCAAAGCAACAAAGACGCCATTTTTTGATACGGCTTAAAACCGTATCAAATCGATTTTGATACGTCCATGAGCACTGCCAAATTGGCATTTCTGGTGTAGTGCTTCCACTAACTTTTTATAATATAAATGAGTGGCTATATATATATATATATATATATATATATATATATATATATATAAGAGAGAGAGAGAGGAGCAATCGGGGGTACCCCTATTTGTGAGCACCCCCGTTGCACCCCCTACCGTTCGTGAGCTACGGCGATTCAAATCGAACGAGAATTTGTAGATATTCAATCCACACATATATAATGATCTATCCAAAATTTCTCGTTCCGACATTCGTATAATAATATATTTGATGTTTAAATTTAACGGTTTGAATAAATGTCTGAACGGTGAATAATTGAGCTATGATTTTGAAAATGTTACGAATGTCAGAACGAGCTCAAATTTTGAATAGATCATTATATATGTGTGGATTGAACATCTACAAATTCTCGTTCGATTTGGTTCGCCGTAGCTCACGAACGGTAGGGGGTGCAACAGGAGTGCTCACAAACAGGGGGGCCCCCGATCGCTCCTCATATATATATATATAGATATATAGATATGTATATATATGTGTGTGTGTGTGCGCGCACGCGCGTGTTTTTGTGTGTGTGGGGGGGATAGGATCATGGAGCCCCCCTGAATTTCAGCCCCCCATTTGCACCCCAATTTCAGTCACACATTTATATTAAAAAAGTGAATGGATAGTGAGTGGGAGGTGAGAGAATGAGTGGAGGGAGAGAAGGAGGAAATGTGTGGTAGAAAAGTAGTAGGCTAAAGGGGTGCTCACTATTTGGGGTACCATTGAGCCTGCCCCTATATATATGTGTGTGTGTGTGTGTGTGTGTATATATATATATATATATATGGAGAGATTATACCGATAGCTGGGAATCTGAACTCGTTGGATCGTCAGAAATGGATCTGATGGAAGTGTCGGCACAAATTCCATAAACCAGTAAAGCGTTTGACCCTCCATGAAATTGCAGCGACAAAGGTAGAACTGAGGAAGACGAAGAAGCGAAAAGGTGAAAGTTCTAGTTAAACTGATTATGTTTTGTAAGTGGGTTAGCAAGTTATTGTGTTGATTGATACATGGGCTATTGTGCCTTGCGAAATGTAATCTCTCCATTTTGGGGTGTATATGCCTAATAAAAATTTAACCCAGTTTATATATATATATATATATATATATATATATATATACACACACACGAGCGTTCAATGACACCCGAAACAGTGCAGCACCCCAAAATGCCCCCTAATTTCCACCACACATTTTGTTTCTCTCTCCCTCCACTTTTTCTCTCTCTTTCCACTAGCTTGATTTATAATAAATGAGATATGGAGAAAGGGGGCAAATGTGGTGCTCACTATTTCGGGTGCCACTGAACGTTCCTCATATATATATATATATATATGTGTGTGTGTGTGTGTGTGTGTGTGTGTGTGTGTATGTATGAGTATGTGTGTATAAATATATATAATGAGCGTTCCGTGACACCCCTGTTTTGTAGCACCCCTACCCATTCGTGAGCTACACTAATTCAAATACAACAAAAATTTGTAGATGTTCAATCTGCATATATAATTAAATATTATCACCTATACAAAATTTGAGTGTGTTCTGACATTCGTAGAATGGTATATTTGATATTTAAATTTAACGATTCGAGTAAACGTCTGAACAGTGAATAATTAAGCTAATATTTTGAAAATGTTACAAATTCAGAACACACTCAAATTTTGGATGGATGGTAATATATATGAGAATGAATTTTGCTACGAGGCCCGAAAAAGTAATGTCAGGGAAGTTAGGGAACCCCCGAAATTCAAGGAGACTGGTTAATTTTATTTGTTTTCATTTAATTCAACGGTTGGATTTCTTTTTGTCACATTCTCTGGCCTTCTAGCTTTTTTGTATGTAAATTGAACATCTATAAATTCTTGTTTGATTTGGATTGTTGTAGCTCACGAATGGGTAAGCATGCTAAAGAAGTACTGCAAAACAGGGATGTCCTAGAATGCTTATATATATAATATATATGTAGCGCCCATCCCCTAGACCCATGCTAACCAAGAGCAACACTTAGTATTACAGTCAGAAAGCACGGAGAATGAGATTCGATAGGGCTAAATGTTGTACTCACTCCTTTGAACGAACGCTGGCACGTGAATTTAAAACTTCCCAACATACCATTCGTGCTCAGTCTAAGTTCAAAGCAATGGTACAAGTGAATTTCCCAAGTTACATAGTACAAAATATAATAGAATCAAGCGCAACACAATGACAACAACAAAATACATAACATATGTCATAATAAAGATGTCCGGAATAAATAGTCCATAATACATAATATCACTTCCCAAAATACATAATAGTGTACATATCATAATACTATTAGCTACTAATAGTCTGAAGCTGCATAGTCCAGAACCCCCAAAACGTGGAAAAAGATAAGAATGCTGCTACAGTCCATGCAACCTAACCTGCACACAGTCCTCAACTTGACCCAAAGATTGTAAAAACAAATCACACGGGTCAGACTATTTCTAGTATGAGTGAAGTAAGTATCTATGGACGTCGAAATAATTTATCAAAGAAGTAAAGGTGACGCATGTATAAGTCAATATGAGGCGTATGATTTTTACAATCTTTGAACAATTTATCATAATCATTGCATTGAATAAGCCAGAATCTCGGGCATCGGTATTGTATGTAACTCAATACAATACCAAAAAAATTATCATATGTAAAGCAATATAATAACATAATAAGAACACACATAGATAAAAGGCATAAGTATTGTATGTAACTCAAAACGATACCAATACAATTATCATATGTAAAGCAATATGATAATATAGTAAGTAAGATTAAAAGGCATAGGTATTGTATGTAACTCAATACAATACCAAAACAATTATCATATGTAAAACAATATGATAATATAAAAAAGTAAGATTAAAAGGCACATGTATAACTCAATATAATACCATAATGACTATCGTATGTAAAGCAATATGATAATATAATAAGTAATATTAAAAGGGCATAGGTATTGTATATAACTCAATGCAATACCAAAAGTTTATCATATATAAAACAATATGATAATATAATAATTAAACGCTGGTTAAAATACTGGGTTTCCAAATTAACTTAGGAAATATCCCTACATTATTCAAACAAATAAAAAGGTAATAAAGAATTATGGGAACTATGGGATAAATATAATGACTCATAACAGATACCAAATAAATAGATGCTAGTATTGTAAAATCACAGTGTGCAGCTCGAGCGAGCGTGGAGACATCAGCACCGTAACTTACTCATAACGCCATAACAACACCTGGCGATCAACCCCGGATAACCAAGACGGTCTAAGGTGAAGGCCGTATGCTACCCGTTCACGGCACTACACGTGGGACCCCCACGCCTCCAACTGCTGTAATCCGTGACCCACCGATCGGGAATTGCGATCAAAACAACAAAATTGCCTAGTGTAGCAGACTGTTTGACCTTTGGTGGTAGATGGGCGAAATTTAAAACCACCTATTCAGATAGCGATCTTGAATCAGGTCGACCAAGATGGAGTTTTGGTCCATTGATACAACAGAGTCCAATCTATCCCAATTCTAAAAAGTATTTTAAAATATTGTTTTAAATTCATGCTTTAAAAACTCATAGTGTTTATAATACCAAAACACTGTATAAAATCAACCATGGTAACATTCATAAAGTAAGTTTTATAAAACCCAGCATATTTTCCAAAAAGGTTAACACGTGTCCATAGATTGTTACTCTTCTGTTTCGCTCTAATACAGAAGTACCCCGTAATACTTATGTATTAAAACGAAGCTTAGGTGTTATTTAGTGTGTTAGACTTGATTGAAATTATCAAAATTATTCAACCATTTAATTTATGAGAAGTTTTGCTTTCAAAAGTTTTAAAGAAAACAATAATATTCAAATATAAAACATATAATTATTTTTAAAGAAAATCTTATTATAAAACAAACATAAGTTTAATCAAATTTTAATTTTAATTTTTTTAATCTTTTTTCAAAGGGGGCTGCCCTGTGCAACCTGGACAGCACATGCAGCGACCTGGGCTGCACTGTGCAGCCCACTACTAGGCTGCATGACAGCCCACCTATGGGTTGTACTGCAGCCCATTCTGGGATGCGCTGCAGCCCGAACACGGGTTGCGGTGCAGCCCGTACTTGGCCTGCTCTACAGCCCGTACCTGGGCTGCTCTACAGCCCGTTCTGGGATGCGCTGCAGTCCAAACACGGGCTGCTGTGCAGCCCACACCCCGACTTCTATGTAGCCTGCGATTGGCTGTACAGAGCGGCCTAGCTGCGTAGGACTGCACAGCAGTCCTTCCCCTCCCTTTTGCTGAAAATTTCAGCAGAAATCGTTTTTTTTTCTAAAACAGAAAATTAACAAAGGCATAGAGATTTGCCTTTCAGGAGTTATTAATATGCTTCTCATTGAAGCAATTAAACGTGCACCTTTCATGCGATAAAAATTATATGCATGCAACATACATGAGGCAATTAAATATATATCTAGCATCCAGTAAAAGTTGTATGCAAGCAGCCAATTTTTAAGGTATAATGCCTTCAATTTTGCAATACTACCGCAAATCTATTTCAAATCTAATCTAATTACCCAAACATACCAATAGTAAATCATACATAGGGGAAGGACCTAATAATCAAAATTTCACCTTTAAGCCATCATGCATACACAATCCATGATTTAAAGAGGAAAAAGATGGAAACTTCACTCACCTACAACTCGAAAAAGTAATCTTTCAGCTCTAAAACCGCTAGCTTTGATTGCTCTCAAGGCCCTTTTTAATAATCAACAGAAAATCAAAACCCTAAATAACAATTCATATAAGAACAATAGAAGAGGATAAGGTAGGATTGATTTATGGATACTTACTTGAAGGATTGAGAATCTTACTTCAACCTTTGATTGTAAATTTCTAATCTTTATTTTGATTGGGATGAGAGGATTTGATTTTTTTCCTGTGTTTGCTCTGGAGTTTTCGTTGTCTGGTTTGACGAAAAAAAGATACGCTCTGTAAGACAAGTAACCGGTGAATGAATGGGAAGGATTTTTATCCTTAACCCCCCTCTCTAGAACCTTCAATCAAGTCCCCCTTTATTTCATTATTTCCCCCCTTCTTTTTATTTCTTTTCTTAATGATGAAGTTTTGTCTCATTAGGAGATTTTTTTTTCTTTCCCTCTTTATTTAATTTGTTTCTAGAGTATTCATCAAAATAAATTTTAAAATGAATACTTATTTATTTTTATTTTTTATTTTGTTTATATTTTTTTCTTTTAAAATTGTTATTTAATCAAAAACAATATATTTCACCGTTGTTACAGTAAAACATGCAACCTTTTACATCAGTTACATACGCAAAATACTTCATAAAACATGTATTTTCCTCTCATCACAAAATACATGTTTAGCTTTTATTTATTAATTATTATATACTTTTTTCTCTAAATTACCAAATCAATTAGTTGATTCACAATTCAATATCCCTAAAAAATTGGGTTGTTACGAACTTCCCCCCTTACAAAAATTGCGTCCTCGCAATTTCTACCTAAGGGATGCATCTGTAACTAAATTATATATTCAACTCAAAATAATAGGACTTATCTTACTCTAGCGCCAAACAATTTAGGATAATGCCTCTGCATCGACCCTTGTGTTTCCCAAGTGCAGTCCTTTGGATTACTTTACCATTGCACCTTGACTAAAGGAACCACTTTATTACGAAGCTTTTTCGTCTCAAAGGCAATAATACGAATAGGCTCTCGAGTAAAAGTCATGTTAGGAGCGGTCTCAAGCTACTACAACTGCTTCGACTCTATGATCTCTTCGGAATCCCTCAAACACATTCTCAAGTGAGACACATGAAAGACATTGTGCACACTTGATAAGTGTTCGGGTAAGGCAACTCTGTAGGAAGGCTTTCCAATTCGCTCCAAAATAAGATAAGGACCAATAAATCTCGGAGCAATCTTACCAGTCTTACTGAACCTCATTAGTCCTTTTAAAAGAGTAACCTTCATGGATACATGATCCCCAACACTGAACTCCAAGTCTCTTCTTCATCGATCTGCACAGGAATTTTGTCTATCCTGTGCCGCTTTCATCCTTCTTCTAATTAGGTACACCTTCTCAGAAGCTTGACGCACAGTGTTAGGACCAAGCACTAACCTATCCCCAGTCTCAAGCAAGCATGCAGGAGATCTACAGGGTCTTCCATACAACGCCTCAAAAGGAGCCATGCCTATACTGGACTGAAAGCTATTATTATATGAAAACTCGACCAAGTATAGGTGGTCCTCCCAAGACCCGCCAAAATCCAGAATACAAGAACGCAACAAATCCTCCAATATCTTGTTGATCCGCTCAGTTTGCCCATCGGACTGAGGATGATATGCTGAGCTGATATTCAACTTCATCCCCAAGGCAGACTGTAAGCTTCTCCCAAAGTCGCTAGTAAATATTGGATCCCTATCACAAAATATAGCACTAGGTACACCATAGAAATGGACAACTTCTTTCACATATAGCTTCGCTAAATAAGGATCAGTCCTCTTTAACTTGACTGGGATAAAATGGGCAGATTCAGTTAAATAATCCACCACTATCCATATGCTATTATGCCCTTGCTTTGACCTTGGCAATCCATCAACAAAGTCCATGGACACCTAAACAAAGAATTAATATTTACAATATCACCAAAGGATCTAAGTATAAATGAACAATTTAGAATCTTAAATTCACTTATACCTGATCCCATTTCCATAGCGGAATCTCCAATGGCTGAAGAAGACCTCTAAGCTTTTGGTGCTCGCACTTCACCAATTGGGAGGTAATACAATTCTTTACATACTTGCCTATATTACGCTCATACCTTCCCATTAATATAGACGTTTCATGTCCATACATCTTACTGCCACCTGGGTGAATGGTATATCGCGAACTATGGCAATCACTCATCACCTCATGCCTAAGACCTACAACATTAGGTACAAAGATCCTGCCCTTCTTCCTTAAACAACGCTGGGCATCCAACTCAAATCCTTTCAAATCATCAGCATTCTCACCATTCTTCAGCCGATCAATACGCTCTAAACTAGTGGGATCTTCCATCTGAGCATGAGAAATCCTATACATTAGGCTCGGTCTCATAACCAAATTGGCCAACATCCTACCAGAGCAGTGAGTATGCATATTACAATAGATTCCAATGGAAGCCAATACCTCCCGGTCTCGCCATTCAGCTGTCATCGTTGATACAACTGTTTGATGCTTATGGCTGAGAGCATCTGCTACACGATTACCTTTCCCAGGTGTATATTGAATGTCAAAATCATATGCTGCCAATAACTCCAACCATCTTTGCTAGCGCATATTCAGCTCCTTTTGAGAAAAGAGGTATTTCAAAGATTTATGATCAGTGTAAAGGACAAACCGCTCACCCATAAGATAATGTCGCCACAGCTTCAAAGCAAAGACTACTGCTGCCAGCTCCAAATCATGAACAACATATCTAACCTCATTGGTCCTTTATTGTCTTGACGCATAATATGGCCCAAGAACTTTAACTCCTTCTGCCAAAAGTGGCATTTGGAAAACTTTGCTTTCAGCTTATTTTCCCTCAAAGTCTCCAAAAAAATCCTCAAATGACCTTCATGCTCTTGCTCAGACTTGGAATATACTAAGGTGTCATCAATGAAGACCAAGACAAATCTATCAAGGTAGCTCCTAAATACTCTAGTCATCAAGTCTACAAAGTACGCAAGAGCATTCGTAAGCCCAAACGGCATTACTAATCATTCATAGGAGCCATATCGAGTGCGAAAGGCAGTGAGAGGAATGCTGTCTTCTGCTACTCGCAACTGATGGAATCCAGTAGCTAAGTCGAGCCGGGAAAAGACTTTTGCTCCACTTAACTGATCAAAAAGATCATCAATACGAGGTAGTTGATACTTATTTTTTGCAGTCATCTCACTAAGCTTTCTATAATCAATACGCAAGCGGAGAGAGACATTAGCCTTCTTTACAAAGACTGCGGCAGCTCCCCAAGGAGAGCTACTTGATCGAATGAACTACTTCCCCTCCAATTCAGTCAACTGTTCCCGAAGCTCCTCCACCTCAACACGAGGCAGACGATTAGGAGGTCTACTGACTGGATGGGCTCCAGGGATAAGATCTATGCAAAACTCCACAACCCTCTTAGGCAGTAAGCCAGTAACAGGCTCAACCACATCACCAAAATCCCTAACAACAGGAACTCTGGCTATCTCATCATCTTCTCGTGAGAACCATGAGCATTAGAGCTTTGCATATCAAGCGTTATATTAACGAGCCCTTTGAAAGATGGATGTCTCAAGGTAACAACTCTGTCTAAGCAAGAAAGATGAGCCTCATATCGTTCCAACCAATCCATCCCCAAGATAATATCAAAGCCAAGATACTCAAACACGTGCAAATCACATGAGAAAGGAAGTCCATCTAAGAAGAGCTCAAGGTTCTTGCACAACATTCCAAGTGTTGCGGACCCACCAATGGGATTCGCAACCCTTAGAGATGTAAGAAGATAAACTATTTCCAAAGAACATCTATCAACAAAATCTTTAGATATAAAAGAGTGTGATGCACCACTGTCAAAAAGTATGCTAATGAAAGTATTTCTAAATGGGAATGTACCTTCCATTATTTGCTTACCCTTCCTCGGGCTCGGACCTGGATCTCCCTCCATCACATGAAGGCTAGCTGCTTGCTTCTTCTTCGTGAGTTGCGGTCAATTTTTCCTTAGATGACCAACCTGGTGACACTCATAGCACTCTCTTTGAGGACAAACATTAGAAAAATGCCCCTTTGCTCCACACTTGTAGGGGTGGCAATTAGACCCGACCCGATGGACCCGGACCCGACCCGGCGGGTCTCGGTTCTAGGCGGGTTGGGTTTTGTCGGGTCTAAACTATACATTTCAAAAATCTGGACCCGACCCGACCCGAGCTTCGGTTCGGGTCGGGTCGGGTTGAAGCTTGGGTCGGGTCGGGTCGAGTCGGGTCCGAGTGAATAATAACACTAAAACTACATAATTTTCAATGTTATTTGCTCGGGTCTTTCGGGTCGGGTCTATGCGGGTTGGGTTTGATCGGGTCTTGATAGTATTTTTCATCACCTAGACCCGACCCGAGACCCATCGGGTTCGGTTCGGGTCTTTTCGGGTCGGGTCGGTTCTAGTTTTCGGGTCCCGGTTCTAATTGCCACCCCTAAACACTTGTAGCATTCCACTCCACCTTTTTGTTGCTTTTATGAGCCTAAAGCTTGTCCCTTCTTTTGCTTCTTTTGAGAATTCTGCTTCTTCTTAGGGAAAATGGAGCTTTCCTCTTAGGTGCATCATCATCTCTCTCACGATACAAATCTTCATGCCTCAAAGCCAAATCAACAATCTCATCAAAAGTAGAGCGAAGATGAGCCAAGAGCTATTCCCTCATCTTCCTACGAAGACCATCTACAAATTTCTGATTCTTATGAACTGGGTGTTGATCTAATCCGCGCCATACTTAGAGAGGTAATTGAAGGTATTGACGTACTCCTGAACTGACATATCCCTCTGCTTAAGCTTAATAAATCTACGAGTAAGGATGGCCTTCTCTGCCTCTGGAACGAACCTCAACTCAAATCACTCCCTAAATCTTTCCCATGTGAGCTCCACATCTCCCCTCTCAACATTCATAATATCAAACCAATCGGAGGCATTACTTTGGAGGAAGCTAGAAGCAATCTCGAATTTTTGACGGTCAGTCACACCCATATGCCCAAAAACATGCTCACGTGTCATAAGTCAGGCCTAAACTTCAACAACAACTTCTTTCCCAAGGAAAGGATTCCCCCCAAGGCTCGTGAAGTCCTTACACATTCCAGCGAAATCAGCTCTACGAGCAGCATTAGGAGCGGGTGCGGCTTGTGGCATGTTCCACATCAACTCCAACCACTGCTCCATCATCAAACGGGGAGGTCTTCCAGCCATATTTCTTACTACTCTGCATATTGTGAGATATATCATTAAGCTGGAATTAAAACAATACTCACACTAGAATGCTAAAAAAATTGGGGTTCCGGTACAGGCATGTACCACTATTATTATATGATGGGAGTGATACTATAAAATATACAGACATGTATGATGTTTCTACTGTCTTGTGATAATCCCCGTTCTAAATATATTTTATACTATGTCAAACCCGGACTCCGATACCAACAATGTAACGCCCAGCCCCTAGACTCATGCTAACCAAGAGCAACACTTAGTATTACTGTCGGAAAGCACGGACAATGAGACTCGATAAGGCTAAATGTTGTACTCATTCCTTTGAACGAACACTGGCACATGAATTTAAAACTTCCTAACTTACCATTCGTGCTCAGTCTAAGTTCAAAACAATGGTACAAGTGAATTTCCCAAGTTACATAGTACAAAATATAGTAGAATCAAGCACAACACAATCACAACAGCAGAATACATATTACATGTCATAATAAAGATGTATGAAATACATAGTCCATAATACATAATATCACTTCCCAAAATACATAATAGTGTACATACCATAATACTATTAGCTACTAATAGTCTGAAGCTGCATAGTCCAAAAACCCCAAAATGTGGAAAAAGATAAGAATGCTGCTACAGTCCTCGCAACCTAACCTGCATACAATCCTCAACCTGACCCGAGGATTGTAAAAACAAATCACACAGGTCAGACTATTTCTAGTGTGAGTGAAGTAAGTATCTATGGACATCGAAATAATTTATCAAAGAAGTAATGTTGCAACATGTATAAGTCAACATGAGGCGAATGATTTTTACAATCTTTGAACAATTTAGCATAATCATCGCATTGAATAAGCCATAGCCTCAGGCATCGGTATTGTATGTAACTCAATATAATACCCAAAAAATTATCATATGTAAACCAATATGATAATATAATAAGAACACACATAGATAAAAAGGCATAGGTAATGTATGTAACTCAATATAATACCAACACAGTTATCATATGTAAAGCAATATGATAATATAGTAAGTAAGATTAAAAGGCATAGGTATTGTATGTAACTCACTACAATACCAAAACAATTATCATATGTAAAACAATATGATAATATAAAAAAGTAAGATTAAAAGGTACATGTATTTTATGTAACTCAATACAATACCATAACGATTATCATATGTAAAGCAATATGATAATATAATAAGTAAGATTAAAATGGCATAGGTATTGTATATAACTCAATACAATACCAAAACAATTATCATATATAAAACAATATGATAATATAATAATTAAATGTTGGTTAAAATACTGGGTTTCCAAATTAACGTGGGTAATATCCCAACATTATTCGAACAAACAAGAAGGTAATAAAGAATTAAATGAACTACGGGATAAATATAATATGACTCATAACATATGCCAAATAAACAGATGCTAGTATTGTAAAATCACAGTGGTAGGGCTCGAGTGCGCGCGGAGATATCAGCACCGTAACTTACTCATGATGCCATAACAACACCTAGCGATCAACCCAGGATAATCAAGACGGTCTAAGGCGAAGGTCGTATGCTACCCATTCACGGCACTACACGTGGGACCCCCATGCCTCCATCTGTTGTAGTCCGTGACCCACCGATAAGAAATACCGATCAAAATAACAAAATTGTCCAATGTAGCAGACCGGTTGACCTTTGGTGGAAGATGGGCGAAATTTAAAACCACCGATTCAGGTAGTGATCCTGAATCAGGTCGACCAAGATGGAGTTTTGGTCCATTGGTACAAAAGTGTCCAATCTGTCCCAATCCCAAAAAGTATTTTAAAATATTATTTTAAATTCATGCCTTAAAAACTCGTAGTGTTTATAATACCAAAACACTATATAAAACCAACCATGGTAACATTCATAAAAGTAAGTTTTATAAAACCAAGCATACTTTCCAAAAAGGTTAACACGTGTCCATAGACTATTACTCTTCCGTTTCGCTCTAATACACAAGTACCCTATAATATTATGTATTAAAACGAAACTTAGGTGTTATTTAGTATGTTAGACTTGGTTGAAATTATCAAAATTATTCAACCAATTAATTTATGAAAAGTTTTGCTTTCAGAAGTTTTAAAGAAAACAATAATTTTCAGATATAAAACATATAATTATTTTTAAAGAAAATCTTATTATAAAACAAACATAAATTTAATCACATTTTAATTTTAATTTTTTTCCAAAGATGGCTGCCAAATGTAACCTGGACTGCACATGCAGCAACCTGGGCTGCACTTTGCAGCCCACTACCAGAATGCATTGCAGCCCACCCATGGGCTGTTGCGCAGCCTGTTTGTGCTACACTGCAGCCCGAACACGGGTTGCATTGTAGCCCCTCCTGGGCTGCGCTGCAGCCCGTACGTGGGTTGCCCTGCAGCCCGAACGTGGGCTGCACTGCAGCCTCATTTATGGGCTGCTCTGCAACCCGTCTTGGGCTGCAGCAACCCAAACGTGGGCTGCTGTGCAGCCTACGCCAGGGATGCTATGCAGCCTGCGCTTCGGCTGTCTGTGCAGCCCAATTCTGACTGCACATAGCATCCTAGCTGCGCAGGACTGCACAGTAGTCCTTCCCCTCCTCCTTGCTAAAAATTTCAACAAAAATCTCCTTTTTTTTCAAAACAGAAAATTAACAAAGGCATAGAGATTTGCCTTTCAAGGATTATCAGTATGATTCTCTTTAAAGCAATTAAACATGCACCTTGCACGCGATAAAAATTACATGCATGCAAAATACATAAGGCAATTAAATATATAGTTTGCATGTAGTAAAAATTGTATGCTTGCAACCAATTTTAAGGTATAATGCCTTCAATTTTGCAATACTACCGCAAATCTATTTCAAATCTAATCTAATTGCCCAAACATACCAATAGTAAATCATACATAGGGGAATGAGCTAATTTACAATCAAAATTTCACCTTTAACCCATTATGCATACACAGTCAATGATTTAAAGAGGAAAAAGGTGGAAACTTCACTCACCTACAACTTCAAAAAGCAATCTTTTAGCTCTGAAACCGCTAGCTTTGATTTCTCTCAATGCCCTTTTCAACAATCAACATAAAATCAAAACACTAATTAACAACTCATAGAAGAACAATAGAAGAGGATAAGGTAGGATTGATTCGTGGATACTTACTTGAAGAATTGGGAATCTTACTTCAACCTTTGGTTGCAAATTTCTAATCTTTATTTCGATTGGGATGAAAGGATTTGATATATTTTTTTTCTGTGTTTGCTCTGGAGTTTTCGTTGTTTGGTTTAAGGAAAAAAAAAGATACGTTCTGTAAGATAAGTAACCGATGAATGAATGAGATGGTTTTTTATCCTTAACCCCTCTCTCTAGAACCTTCAACCAAGTCCCCCTTTATTTTATTATTTCCCCCCCTTTTTGTCTTAATGATTAAGCTTTTAAAATGAATACTTATTTATTTTTATTTTTATTTTGTTTATATTTTTTTTCTTTTAAAATTGTTATTTAATCAAAAACATTAAACTTCACCATTGTTACAATAAAACATGCAACCTTTTACATCAGTTATATACGCAAAATACTTCATAAAACATGTATTTTCTTCTCATGCCAAAATATATGTTTCGCTTTTATTTATTTATTCATATTATATACTTTTTTTTCTAAATTACCAAATCAATTAGTTGATTCCCAATTAAATATCCCTAAAAAATTGGGTTGTTACAATATATATATATATACACACACATATATACATATATATGTGTGTGTGTGTGTGCGCGCGTGTGTGCGCGTGTGTGTGTACCTAGGGATATAATATAAGAGGAGCACATTAATGGCGATAGGAGAATTTTTTCTCCTGATTTTGCTATGCATGAGTTTCCTCTATATCTAATTTCATTTTCTTTCCTACTCATTTTCTTTCTGATAACCTTCAACGTGATTACAGTTCGTAATCCGTTGATAAGACATCTATTTTCCATTCTTACTTTTACAAACCTAAAGTCAGTTGTAGGGTTTATTGGTTCCTATATGAATCAGATTTGGTTTCTTCTTCAAGCGATCTTCAGGTCTAGCTTCAGATCTATGCATCTCTGTGTATTTGCAGTCATGATCCGTGTCGCTTTTGATTTGGGAAACAAATATCAGATCTATGATACTAATTCAACTGCGAAACTGTATTCATTGCCAGATTTAATTCGAGATCCATATGTCGATGTGCTTTCTACCTTCTCAGTCTTTTTGGATCTAAATTGTTCGATTATGGACTATCAAGCCAATGTGACTTAGGGTTCTGGCATCGCCGGCGCAACTGATCTAACTTCAGTTCCTATTTCTCCAACCGATATTCCATTTTCTTAAGCTTGTTCAGTCTCAGATTGTATTGGCTAAGATTAATACGGTTTTGGTCTTAAGTTATTGGTTATTGGGTACTCAGTTTGTGGTTTGATATTCGTGGGGTTTATGGCTTGTTAATGGCGATGGTAGTTTACTGGATACTGATGCAAAGAAGACAGATTTTCTTTATGTGTCAAATTCTGTTTTCAGGCACTTAATTTTATACGATGGCCTCTTTTGGTTTTAGTACTAATCCATTACAGTTAATGCTCTTCAGATAAATATCCGTTATAATTTTATGATGTTCGTGAAGTAGCTAGCCTCTTTTTACCCCATTCAAAATGGTGGAATTGGTTGATTTACAATTTACAAACTCATATACATTTGGGGATATTCATAGAAGTTGATCAGTGGTTTCGATATAGTTTCTGTTGGTCAACATGAGATAAGTAATAGGATGTTTAATCGGTTTTGGATCTGGATGAAAAATGTCCTGTAGCTCATTTTGTTGACATTCCTTCCACAAATGGTGGTCAGTATTTGGAACTGTAGCTACTGTTTTTGTATGAACTATTTTTGGTGTTTCTATGGGAGGGAACTCTTGGTAAGCACAGCAAGAAAACACAAAGGTTCATTATGCTTTGCTATTCAGGTCCATCCAGATATCGGCAACTCTCTTATATAGATAATGGCACTTTGATTATCTGTGCTATAAGGTTGATTCAGGCACTAAGATTGATTCAAAGTATTGTGAATCATCAACCAGATTTAGTGTTTGGATTTGAATTTTTGTGATTTATGTATTGATCACTTCTTTAAGGGCTGGTTATTTACTGGTCTTTTATATGCTTTTTATGAAAACATGTGTACCCTTTTATGTTTACATATGGAGTTATAGTTGATCAGTTGTTATTTGGTAGATGGTTCTGGAGGAAATGGGGTGAATTGCTAAGTGTATTGCTTATGGTATGAAAGGTGCTGCTGATTTCTATTTGAAGTAAAATCGCTGTATTGGATTGTATCTTTTATAGGAGATGATTAACCTCATGCGGAGCTTTGGGTTTGTGAGAAGTGTGGTTTGCACGCTAGCGGGATGGTAGCCTCATCATGGGTCAATTTATGATAGTTTAGGTTTATAGTTACTTGTACGTTCGGGCTTCTTTTTTTCACTTTTGTTTATGTAATGGTTAGTATGTCAACCTCTTTCTTGTACAATTTCAGTAGTTAATAAAGTGAACCAATTACACACACACACACACACACACACACACACACACACACAGAGAGAGAGAGAGAGAGAGAGAGAGAGAGAGAGAGAAAGAGAGAGAGAGAGCGTGTTAATAGGAAGGTGGATTGAGGATAAAACGACATTTGAAATAAGCAAGTACTAGTGGACATTGTTAAAATGAATCCATTTTTGGATTGGGAGGGAGGGTATTACAAATATTTCACCCTAATAAAATGGTTTATAGCTTTAGGCCTCGCGCAACGAAAATTTTGACAACCACCACTGAAAAGTAAGAAGAAAGAACCAATCAAAATTCACTAAAAGCCATTTAAGGGCTTGTCTGACAAAAAAAGTTAAAAATAAAAACGACGACTGATCACCGAAAACTATGGCTGGTTGTGGGATTTTAAATTTACTTTTTTTTTGGTATTTTGTGTATAGTTGGGGAAAAGAGAAAGGGGGGGGGGGGGAAGGGAGGTGGAAGGGTTGTAAAAAAAAATTGCACACCTAGCAATATTCCCAAAATCGACAAAAATGATCCTCGCATTATCCAGTTTTTATATCTTTTTTTGTTGTTGCTTATCTGGTGGTAACAACTAATAAAATGAAAACCTAACAGAAAGATGCCTATTTTATGTTGGGGTGAGCGTTTGGTTGGTTTGGCTTATCCGGTGATGAAAATTGTCAAATCAAACTAAAACTGATAAAAATGAACATCAAACCCAACCAACCAAATTAAGTTTGGCTGGTTCAGTTGATTATCCGATTTAACCGAACAAAAAGTATTTTAGACCATATTTTTGTAATATTAACTATAATTTGAAATAAATCATAAATATATAATTAAAGTGTTATTATTTATCATTCTTATGTTTTCTAAAAGTAATTTTGACATATATGTAATGATTAAAACTTACTTGGATAATTAATCTAACTTAAAATATTTATTATAATATCGACAAATTTCAAAATATAATAAAAATTTGGTTATTTTGGTTAAACTGATAACCAAACTAAATATTTTTTCGATCCGATTACAAACCGACCTAATTTCAAAACCAAACCAAACCGACAAAAACAAAATGGTTTAGTTGGTTTAACCAAATAATGCTCACCCATAATTTTATGTTAAGTAGGTACAAATTAGTTGTTCATCCACCGAAGTATTTTCCCATATAAAATCTGTGAACTCACAATAAGGGACTGTTCGCAGCCAAAAATTGGCACGTTACCGTTCTGTTTGCGTCCAATGCGTCCGACTTTTGAACGGAGTTAAAGACACCCAACAACGATCAAACTGAATGGAGGAAAACGGATTGTTAACGTCTGACGCGTCGAACGCCAGCCCATTTTCTTTGTAAATGAATTGTGCGCACAGTAGGATGTCAAATATTAATTAGGCTGTCATGTATTAATTACCACCCATTTAAGGTATCGACTGCCTCTTTATTTGTGAATGAATTTGTAATAACCCCCTATTTTGTGCTATTCAAATCGACAATAAACCACACATGTCTGACTTGAATTGCTCAAAATAACAGATTATTAATAATAATTGAAGTAAAAACAAATCACATCACAGAATCACAAACACAGAAAAAGCAGAATAACTCGCAGCGAAAATAAATAAAACCATAGTAGTTCATGAAGCTACTACATAAACATAGTCTCCAAAACAAAATACATAGTGTCAAATCACTAGGACAAGTACTACGGAAATTTCAAATACACAAGTCTGGTAAAAGATAAACATAAACAACAGTTGTCTAACATAGATAGAACTGAAAAACAAATAAATAGGTGGCTAAAGCTCCGAATGCTCTCTAGCTCCAAGATAAATCTCCAAAGGCAGTGGTACTCAAGCTGACCCGAGCATCATGCAAAACAAAACCAATCGGATCAAGACTAATTTTTTTTTTTTTTTTTTTTTTTTTTTTTTTTTTTTTTTTTTGGGCATTTGGCACACAACTGACGGTCGAATATTGTTCGATAGATAGTGGTGTGGCACGCGAAACAGCTAGACGTCCTTAGCACTGCACTAAAATAAGTTAAGAAGTCACATTTAACATACGTATAAAGCAAGCAAGCCTAGGCTAGCATATAAATTTCGGCAAGTCGATTATATGTCCGCTGCTTTTCCTGAATCTAGATGTAACCATAGTTTTCATGACCGTGCCGCGAAGCGAGCCGTAACGATTCAAGGTTCAAGGTTTTGAAGGTCGGACCGGTTGAACCGTCAGAACCGTGCTTATTTTTTTGGGTTTGTTATACATTTAATTTTAATTAAAAGCTATTTATTCTCATATGTTAATCTTAATTATCTAAATATGATTCATTCTTATATATTGATATTGATTAAAGTTTTCTTTTTATTTAATAAAACTTGTCTTTTAAGTGAAGTTAAAAAACAAAAACAAAGGATTACGTTGAAACTGACTGTACCAACTTGAGAATACAAAAGCTGAATTGAAATTTATGTCCCACATCTTATACCAATGACTTAAGACTCAGGGTCAGCTGTATATAAAAGTAACCGCTTCACCAAGTTGTCTACAACAAGTTCCGGTGGTTATTTTGCAGTTGCTTGGGCCAAGTAAACTGGACTTGAGCTGGAAGTTTAAGCATATTTGAATTATAAACCGGTTTTTCTTTGTACAAAACCATGGTTGAGCCGGTTTCAAGGCGGTTTAACCGGATTTTCAGCCATTCAAGGCTTTTCCAACTTCCGGACCGTTGAGCTTGGCGGCCCATGGTTAACCATGGTTGGGCCGCCGGCCCGGTCCGGTTGTTAAAACACTGGATGTAACACATCAATTTCTTTTTACAAAACCTGTATGCAATTCGCATGACATGGCATTTAATTCATAAAACATGTCACCACAAGTTGTACTTTTTAGTACAGTTAAATAAAACGCAAGAAACTGAATCACAATGCCAACATTAGGGAATTTATAATTTACTTGTCCAAACCGACTTACAGTACACCAATTTTTGTATCAAGTTTGGTCATTGCTTTTAATTAAAACAGTGGTTGCGAATTGCGTACAGTTTTTGTAAAGAAAAGAAATTTTTACTTACCCGTTGTTAATGCCAACATCAGGGTTACGTATTGTTTTATCAATGGTAATGACCAAACATTGTCTTATAAATTTTATACGTACCCCGTTCAAATATCACGATCAAATACCTTGTTTGCAGCCGAAAACGCATTGCTCGTTCACTAACGTACCACGCTCAAATATTACGTTATCGTTCCCAAAAACACACCCTAAGAAACAAGTATCTACAGACGGTTGGAGTTAACAAT
This sequence comes from Allium sativum, assembly GCA_030737875.1. Taxonomy (NCBI): domain Eukaryota; kingdom Viridiplantae; phylum Streptophyta; class Magnoliopsida; order Asparagales; family Amaryllidaceae; genus Allium; species Allium sativum. The sequence continues at coordinate 12,472,029 of CM060912.1, forward strand.
CATTCTACTGCAAGCTCATTTCATGCCGACTTTCAAATTAGTACCAGATATACAAAATAGGCTCCACACATCAAGATGCCAAAAATTGCCATAATAATAAATATAAAATAAAATAAATGTACGCATTGTATGCAAGATGGCAGATATGCGGATATGCGTATAAGACTGCATAGACCAAGTTAGTAAGGAGTAAAATAGGTAAAACTGTAATTTTAGATAGCTTTCCCCTATAACAACCACATCATGTGCAATTCATTATTTCATATTCATATGCATATACAGAAGCCCCAAAGCAAATGAAGAGAATAAATATCACCTGGGCCTAACTTGTATGCCTTCTATTATGAGACCATTCTTCCAGTGAAAGCGTTCAATATGCTTAAAATCCATGCTTACATCTCCAGCATGACCATCTTCATTATAAAACTCTCCCGACTCAAGTTCCATCCAGCCATCTGCCCTAGCTCGTGGAACCCTCACTTCTGCTGGTAACTCACGTCGGTTCCTGCCCCCTCTCCTCTGCCGTTCGTTTGGATGAATGCATGCTTCTCCTTCTGATATTTGAGTTCCAAGTTTGACCGACACTTCTTGAGGAGGTGATCTTAAACCATACACTTCTGCTGTTGTTTTGAATACGAGATACGATTTGTACGTCGTGTTAGGAGTGAGCTCTTTGCAGTTTATAATGCCTTGTATTTCCAGCCGACACACTGTGTATAGTTCTGCTACTTCTGCAAACCTGATACGTTGATAAGCAAATGTATTAGACACGACGGCTGTACACAAATAACCCAATTTGAGCGATAATCACAGAGGACGTTGTATGCTGAAGGAGTATGGACATGGCCTTTTTTAATAGCTGGAATATGTTCCTCTAAATTAGGTAACAGAAAGATATCTTTAAAGGTTATAGTCCTCAAAGACATAATCTTTCAAACGTCATGAAATGTAGAAGGAAAAGTTTTGCTCCTTCATCGAGATCTAAGAGATGCACTCTTTTAAGTATTTTAGGTTGAGTTAGCTAAAACACTCAGTATGTGCTTGGCTAGTCGTTTTTCAAAATACAATTTAGGATTCAAAATAACTATTTTTTCTTAAGTATTCCACATTTAAAAAGAAAAAACTTCTCTGGTAGACAATTTAGAATGTGTTCGCAAACTTTTCGTGTCCTGATCCCATTTCCAGTGCATCAAAACAGGAACTAGGCACAAGGTTATCTTGCCCCCATTGCCATTCCAACAAAGGCTGCGTTTTTTTTTTTTTTTTTTTTTTTTTTGGTGTTGTGTGTGTGGGGGGGGGGGGGGGGGGGGGACTAGGCACAAATTAGTTGTACATTGCAGCTATGTTGTCAAAGGGTTGGACAAACAAGACCCGCTACTCATAGAAGGAAAGATCCAGAAGTTGATGTGTTCAAGCAAACTGTTAAACATTGTCTCATAATTTGGTCGCCTGCGGAAGATTATGAAGACTGGGAGCTTGAATAAAATTTTGTGAAAGAACCGAAACATTGTCAGATAGCTCATTCTATTCTATGGTAAACCAGGCAAATGGACTTGGATATATTTTGAAATTTTCAGTAGAACAATTTCGTAGATCATAATGGATATGATTAATATTTATATTTCGAATGAATTGTACGGTTATCTTTCAAGGTAATGTACCCTTTTTTTCTTCCAATTTTCCAGGTACTTTAAATTTTAATATCAACTAAGAACATCTTTCTTTAGAAATGAAACCAGTAATATTTATCTAAAAAATAATTAAATCAATTTCAGATAAATAAAAATAGAAGTAAACAAAAACAATCATTTCTTTTTCGATGTCTCCTTTGCAGCGCAAAACACCTTTCTATTTCGCCAAGCTTACCCCTTTCGTATCCCTTTCACATGCCCCTTTCACATACTACATTCACTTCGCAATAAATATATCCTTAAATAGGGAGAACAAGTATATTTTGTGTTTCTTGCAAATTGAAAGTCGCAGAATAAGCACCAAATCTTAGATCATATCCGAGTCAAATATCAATGGCAGGTACTTCAATTTGCTCACCAAAACTAAAATTATTATGGTGCTTTAAGTACCTGGAGTCAGGGTGGGGAACCCATCTCCAATATCTGCGATCATTACCCCACTCTATGAACAACTCTTTGGCACACACAGTAACGCACTTTGCTCCTGTTTCCTTCTCCAGTGAGAGGACCTAAACATTTGAGCTTATTTCCATCAAATTTAAAGTCCACTTTAAACTTACTAATAGCATTGTTATGTATAAAAACTCAGCATCCCCTAAAATGTCACTGCTCCAATACCCAACGATAAGAGAAATTGAAAGAGTGATCAGAAGTGCAACAGAAACACCCGAAACATGAATTAAAGGTGGATTTCAAGGAGGTTGTAAAAATAAATCATTTCGGGCAAATTTGGCTGTCCAACTTTCAGGTGATTAGGAATTTTCGACAGTAAAAATAAAGTACTGATGAAAAAAACAATCAAATCCAAACCTTGGGCCTTTTCACTGTGAAAGAAGTTATTAGACATGCTTACGTCTTGAAAATTCAATCAGATTACCTTTTTACCATCATCAATAACCACGGAATCACAAAGCTTGAAGTACAACTCCTTGCAAGATGAGAAAGTCACGGAATCAACGGCCCTAGATAAAATATGATGATAGTCGGACGGAAGGAAGCGGCTCCAAACGGTATTGGAATCGGCGGCTTGACAGAATGTAGACGATACGACAGCTGCTTTGCACGAATCACGAGGCGATGTGAAGGAGATCGGGTACGATATGCAGGCTTCGGGAAGACGATCCATTTCGCATTTTCGTTCTTCCATTGTTTTTGTCCCAACTTTCAGTGGAAGCGGTGAATTCAGTGGGAGTTGTGGTTTAACGGAAAATATAAACAAAGACAAAGAAAGGCTTAGGTTTGAAGTTAACATATATATCAGGGCTAATTCTATTTCAACCCACAAAATTGAGTAGTAGCCCCCCTAAATACAAAAATTCTTGCGTACCCAGAAATTTAGTTAGTAGCCCCCCATGCTTTCCACAATTGCCCTTCACCTTCAAAAATAAATTGGCTTCTTCTCTTCCAACAATCAATCATGTTCTAAAATATAAACTGCATTTAAAAATCAAGCGCGCTCGTCTTCTCAAATAGGAGCATCATCTTCATCATTAATACGCACGGCATCTTCTTCGAATCCAGTTTAGTGCTTTTTTTTTATTTTGTGCGTGTAAAATAGGGTGATGCCTTCCACGCTGTTGTTCTCAAATTTAAAATAGTACAAAAAAAATTGATTATTTGTTGTGATTGAGATAAGAAATCATCATCTTCTTCAGAATTCATCATATACTTGTTTATAAATTATTATTTTTCAATGATTTAAATATTAGGGTTTTGGAAGTTTGATGTTTTAGGGAATCATGGAATACTACGTAATATTCATAACAGATGAGAAGAAAACTTTTCAAGGGTAATTTTGTCTTTAAAATTTTGAAGTTATTAAGGGGGGCTACTAACTAAAAACTCGGGTTGAAATAGAATTAGCCATATATCAGATGTAACAAAACAAGTCAATACCACATTAAAAATTAACGGCGTTGCATTTTTCCTCCGTCATGCACTTCCATCATCCCAGGACCCACGATTTTCAAAAGCAGAGTTGTGTTTTCGGTCACGGATTGGATGAAGCAAACTCAATTGGAGAATTTGTTGCTTCTAATGACGTGGGTTAAATCGTTTATTTACTTACCATCAAATTTTGATTCTATCACGGTATCACCTGATAGTTCATTTGTTTGATGTCCACCTAATTTTGATCTGATTTTATTTACAAACGTGTACATTCCTTTTTTACTTCCCTCCTCTTCTTCAGAAAACAACTTTATAGTGAATCTTCAAGGTTTGTTTCTTTTTTAGCGTATTTTTTTCTGGGTATAATTATTGACACTCCATTTTCTGTTTAGGGGACAAAATTTTAAGGACACTCCTCTTTTTTTTTAATTGTTAAGGGGGTCAATGTAAATGATTAATTTTTTTACTTCTTACGTCTTACCCTTACTTCTAAAAATTACTCATCGTAAAATCATCAACCCCCTAAATCACAAAATCCCTAAATCGTTTCAACTGCAAATAACGTCAGGTCAAAGTCGAAGAAAAAATGGTGAGAACGAAGAAAACATCAATGTAACATCCCCGAATTTTAGCGATTTAATAATTAATTAATTTAATTATTTTAATATAGTGGTTCGATAATTCAAATGGATTAAATTCAAATATTTTGGATATTTAATTAAAATAAATAGTGGGATAATAAAATATATTTCCAAAATAGTTGGAAATAACTAAATTGACGTTATTGTGCAAAGTGGATAATTTAATCAATTTAATCCAGTTTAAGAATTAAGTATTAACAACAAAATATATCTATAAACGACGTTCAAACGTATTAATTATAATATAAGTTAAATCGAGCCCGTAACGTTGCGGTAGTTCGTAAATTAACGATTTGAACTTTAAACAACTGTACAGGATCCGTTATAAGTCGGATTTCTTCGAAACAAGAAACGTTTGAAGCTATTGAACTCTATCTTTCTAGCGAAAGTGAAAATTGGAGATTTCGCATTATAGATTGTGAGTTATATCCAAATCAAATTTTCAAATAGTCGTTATGGAATCGTTTATGGATCATAATGGTTTATTTAATATAATTAAATACTTGTATCATATTTGGACAAGATTGCTGAGACGTAGTTATAATTTAATTTTTAGAATTTTAATGTAATTTTTATTTTGGAAAATAAGCTATTTTTAATTTGGAGTATTTTACACCCTATATCAGCATTTTGGGATTTTCACAAATTAGCCAACTAGTGTATATTATTATATTTTTGGGATCGTGGCACTTCGCTGAACACGACTGTATTTTTATCTCTATCCATAGCAGTTCGTATGTGAATAGAATTGTTCGAAGTAAGGTACGTTAAACTTTAATTAAAACATGACTGTTGTTGACGAGCAAAATTGTCGCACGCCAACACCCAATATGTGTGTGTGAATAATTATCAGAATAAGCAGTAAATAATATAAATGCGGAGAGACACAGCTTTTATAGTGGTTCGGCATTAACGCCTACGTCCACTTTATAATTCTCATTCATCATTTCATTGATCGATTACAAGTGACGTTATAATATTTGTGTACAAAGCTATATGTATGATGAACTTGGAATGAGTCGTCCTTCTTCGCTGAAGTGAGTTGACTTGGTCAACTATAGGCTAGGTAGGCTTTAATGTCCGAGAGGTCTAGAGGCGGTGTAACAAGGCTTGCTAGTATTCAAGTGTTGAAGAAAAACATGCATGTCATGTTTTAGGTCTTTATCCCATCTCCCATGGCCTTGGTGGAGGTGTTGGAAGTCATTAATTTTAAGGGGACTCCAGCTTAATTTTTTGTTCCAGTTTGGTTAAGAAGAGGATAATTTTAAGGGGACTCCAGCTTAATTTTTTGTTGTTAAGGGGGGTCTGGTTTATTTGAAAAAGAAAAGAAAACGAGACCAAACTACCCAAGACTTGTCACTTATGTTAAACTCTAACTTACTAAATTAAACGCAAATAACAAACTTTGGAATTAATAAACATCTCAATTACTCAAATTAGATACAACATATTAGATTAAAAAAATTTGTTTTTGCATTTATTTTAAATTAACAATACCAATTCTAATATGAAATTAAAATCAATTACCTAATCTGATGCCTTCTGATCACCCATGAAGCTTTATTGTGTCTCCATTACATTAAATTATCTATTTTTTATTTTTATGTGCATCATTAAATTGTTAACATTAATTTAGGTTTAAGTTTTATGGTTTATTTTAATTAGGATTATAGGGGGTTAATATTGGAATTTTAATTTATATGTTTATGGGGAGACTGATTTATTTTGTCCTCCCCATAACAATTATACAATAAATAAAAATTGGTCCTTCCCTTAACCAAATGTGGAATCCCTTTAACAATCCTCTTATTTTAATCAGTGCGTCTTTACTCTTATTTTGGTTTTTATCTTATCTACTATTTACTTTGGTCAAAAATAATTTTTTAAAGATACAGATCAGAAATACCTGGACCTATGTTAACTATAGTGCATCTTTTATGTCGTACTTTTTCCTAACATGAATGCGCTAAATCATATGTGTGCATTAACGATGATCTTGGATTCTAAAATAATAACCATGTGGATTAAAAAATACTTGAATCTATGTAGATAACTACTTCAGGTTCATCAATATATATTTCTCTACATATTACTTTATATCAACCTGTTTTTTTTTGTGTGTTTTTATTGAATTGAAAAGGTTGTTCCATCAATTAGGAATTGATGTTTTCAAATTGATTATTTTTCTTAAATCTTGCTATAAAAGGTTTATTTATTCTATAATAGTAATAGTAATAATAATAGTATGTTTCTTTGCGTATTACTTTACATCAGTATATTGTTTTTCCTATTGAATTGAATGTTTTCTTCGTTTCCTATTTGGCAAGTGAGATGCCAAGAATTCCTTGCTATCTAAAGTATCATGCAATCAAAAAAAAAAAGTAGTTGCACATTAGTCAGTTTATCTCCTTCACTATGTTTATTAGTCATTGTTCCAATTATTGTTTTCAAAACGAAAATAAGTTTGTTTTTTCTAATGTTTAGTATTCATGTTTTAGCTTTTATAAATTTTTACTGTAGTTTCAATAGCATGCTATAATTATTCATGCCTCCATCACTATAAAACAGGATGCCAGACAATAGTACATCCGACCCTATTAAATATAGATAATTAGAATTTTTTTAAATCGGTTTTATAATTATTAATCACCATTGTTAAAGGGATTCATAACTATATTGATGTATGTAGGATCTGTGGGAGTCCACAAAAAATTTGATAGCCCTCCACCAAACATTGTTTTGGTGACCGTAACGAAATAATCCCCAAATTCTCTTATTTTGTCAATGTCAACTCATCAACTAGCTTGGGTTGCAACTATAATTCCACTATGATACATGCAGTATGTTCTTTGGATGCCAGATTATGGTCAAATGATAATACAACTAGGCTTGATAATTGTAATTTTTAATTATTAAAAAAGGGATAGTTTGGGCAAAACCGTCTCTTGCTTCTGGAATCAAGTTTATGAGCGTGAAGTTTTTTTTCTTTTCTTTTCATTATACCGTTGTTTCCAATCAGCATGCATTGTTCAAATTTTCTTTTCCGAATATGTATTATTAATTGAAAATCTAACCTACATGTGTTTGTGATATTTTGTACATGTGTAAAATGTAAAAATCTCATAGCTGTAATTAATTTTGCCTATGCAGGATTGACTTAGGACTTGACATTTGGTCTTTTAATTCTTATCATGGCATAGTATTGCAACTGATACAGAAAATTTTTCATTGAAAAATTACAACCGATGAATAATGCAAATAGGCTGAGAATCCGAAAGAGCTTGGACTTGCACATTCGACGAATGGCCTCTATTCCCATTGTATATACATGTGCAAACTGTTAATCAAATTCAATTATATGGATCCCAGTTGCAATGAATCGTTCTCTTATTTTTTTGAGCGCCTAAGTTTGAGGATGATACAGTTTGAAATTTTATTTTGTATTCTTGAAAAGCTCAATAATAGTTAAGTAGCCGTAATGTGTTACAAACTTAAACCATAACTTATTGGAACTTTTACAATGGTAATTGAATGTTATGTTCATGCTTCATATAATTATATAAAAAGAATGTAGATAAAGCAAAATTGTTTTTCATACTATGCAATGACTAATCAAAAATAGCATAGTTTCGAACTTATGTACTACAATTTTAGGATGATAAAATCTTGCATCATTACGAAACAAATCATAATATGGACAAAAATAAATTTTAGACCCGTCCATAGGCACGGGCTTCATACTTTTATTAAAAAATTGAATTCAAAATACTTTAAAAAAAAAAAGGAATTTTGATATTTTTTATTTTTACTCAGATTAGGCAGTGAACAAAATATTTTATGTTGAAATCGCATTGACTTCTTCGTACTAATTTGGAATCAAGTGTGAGTTCGACCAATTAATTCTCACTTAAATTATGCACAATATGAATCATTTGGATGTTCCGTCTTGTGATCGCATGTTGTAGTTCTTCATGCTGACAAACAGTTGTACTTAGAAACCACATGTTACAAGCCCATATTCAAACTCCACCAATAGAAGCCGACTTATTTTTGTTCACACTGCAACAACTTCTTTGTACTCACTCGGAATTAGACAAGACTTCAACCGATGAATTCCTACTTAAATTACGAACAATATGAAACAGTCGGATATTTCATCTGGTGAACGCACGTTATTGTTCTCCAATATGATTGTACTTGGAAAATAACATGTTACACGCTCATATTTGAACTCACTCTATGCAAAAGCCGCTATTTATTTTTTCAACCTACAACAACTTCTTCATACTAACTCAAAGTCAAAGAGATTTTGACTGATTAATTCTCACCTAAATTACGGATAATATGAAATACTTTGGCACCTCATCTTGTGAACGCACACTGTAGACCTCCATGATAACTAACAATTTTGAAAAATAACATGCTACATCAACATATTTGAACTTTGCCTAGGTAGAAGCCGCTATTATTTGCTCAGACTATGTTAACATTTTCATACTAACACGGAATCAGGCGAGAGTTCGACTGATCTACTCCCACCTAAATTACGGTTAGTATGAAATAATCATATACGTCATCTTACATACAAAAACTATTGTTCTCAGTGGAGACTAACTATCATTCTTGGAAACTAAATGGCTACATCTCTATGTTTGAACGTCACTTATGTAGAAATCGTTATTTTTTCACAAACTACGGTAACTTCTTCACGCTAACTCAAAATTAGACGAGACTTCGACAGATGAACTTTAACATGAATTATGGCAATATGAAACACTCGGATACTTTATCTTGTGAATGCATTTATAATTGTGGAAATTAGGCGCGGGTCCTTATTTTCAAGTTTCATGTAAGCGGCATCCTCCCGTAAAGTTTATAATAAAGCGGGTCCCTATTTTTGAAGATACGTGTTTTTTCATGTTTTTTTGGCGCTGCTGTATAAAATAAATTCAAAAAATTGCAAATATTCAGGTTAGTAATCTGGAAAAAATATATCAAAATCAGCAGTTATAGTGAATAATTGTTGATATATCAACAATAATTCACTATAATTGTTGATATATCAGCAACAATGTTAAAAATTGTTGTAATGAGAAATATTGTTCATATATCAGTAATAATTGTGTATTATTGTTGACATACGAGCAAGTTGATGAATACTTGCTGATATATCAACAATAATTGTGTATTATTGCTGATATATCAGCAAGTATATAAAACTTGAATGAAAAACTTAAGAAATCGAAGGCGAAATGAAAATTGTTACAAAATCTGCAATTATTACAAAATATTGCTGATAATTCAAAACTGACTTGGAACCAAGAAAAGGCTTCCCATCAAGATGGGAGACATCACTACACATGTGCACGGAGGCTGACTTGCAAGGAGGAGATGAACGGGCTGGTGTTGGAGGCTGAGTGCTCTGAATAAGCTCCAACAACAGATCGATAGATATGGTAACTGACTCGGGCAGATAACTACTAGCTAGTCTGGTATCCTCAGTGGGATACGAGCCATTGGACGACCCAATTTCTACATCGAGGCCTAGAACACTGGTCGGTCCAGAACCCGACTGTTGTCTCTTTCCCTGACTAGTCATCAAGTGAAAGATAAGATGAGAGAGGATTAAAACATGGGGGTAAGACATATTCAAGCATTCAATTATAAGGAATACTACAAAATTGTAAAACAATCCATTCATAGACGCATTCCCTTTCTATATCTACCTAAGAAAGGAAAAAAGGTTTAAAGGGTATACATCCCAAAAGCATAACTAGATTCTAGGGAAGGTGTAATGACCCGCATTCTACACATCGGGGGATCGTAGAATATTTATTTCCTTCTCGTATGAAGTCGTATGGTCATGTAACTTTGGAAAACATCCATTAGAGTCATTTTCCATGTTCATGATTTTTGTCGATTTTTAAATGACCATTTTACCCCTAGTTCGTACTGTTTTGGCCATAACTTTTGATTGGAAAGGAATTCTGACCTGAAACCACTTCCATTAGATTCGTTTGATGGTTTACCTTTCCGTAGAGTGGTCATAATAGCCAAACGGACTTACCGTTTGGGAGATATGGCTGAAATAAGGTTTGGAGGGTGAAAAAACTGCTTAACCGGGCCAAATCGGGTGATTAGTGAGTAGGCCCATAATCCATTTCGGGATTAAGGTTATGGGAAGGCTGAAATGAGGTAGAGAATCATTCTATTTCAGTTTTCTAGCCTCCACTTATCACCAAGGAACCCTAAAAATGGCCTCCAACCTCTAAATCTCCTCCAAATCACCTTTTGGTCAAGGATTTGGCTTAACAACCTCTAATCAAGGAAGATCTACACCAAAGCAACATTGGATCTACTGTTTAGTATTGGGATCCACATCAAATCAGAGATTCATTTCAGATCTTAGTTTATTTGTGGCTAAGGTGAGTGATTTGCATAGTTTTGCACTAATTATGGCTAATTAGGGATGATTAGTGTTAATTAGCGAATTTAAACATGATAAAATTCTGGAAAAATGTTTATAAAATTCGGAATGATGTTTTAGACCTCTGATATGAATTTGGGTTAATTTGGTTAAGTTTTGCTAATCTTATCATTAGTTTTGCTTAAACATGCTTAAGGGAAAATATGGGGTTTTGGCTATGTTTGATCCATTTTGACATGTTATATTGCTGTTTTGGTGTTTATGGTCGATTTTATATGTTGCTATGACTGTTTGGAATGTTTTGTGATTGTTTAGAAAAGTTAGATTGGTCGAAAACGTCGTCGTATGGCGTAAATAGCTCGCTAGAAAAGTTGCAGGGATTTGGACTGGATCGGATCGCATCCCCACACCACGACCCCTAGGATCGGATCGCATCCCCACACTCGGACCGTGGGGTATGACCACGATCCCACACTCGGACCGTGGGGTAGAACCACGATCCCCACACTCGGACCGTGGGGAAGGACCACGATCCCCACACTTGGAGCGTGAAGATGGAGCACGATCCGCACACCTGAAGCGTGAGGAATGACCACGATCCGTACACCCCGACCGTGAGGGAAGATGACGAACCGTGCACATCTGAACTGAAGTATGGACATGAATGGAAGCATGGAGCTAGGTACCGAATGATGACCGATCCGAAGAAGAATAAAAACCCGAGATGCAAAGGTAGTCCAATATGGGAAGTTGGAGCTCAGGATCCAGTTGGGAACCGATGAGTTCACTTCATGGTTGGACTTTGCTGCGGGACGTGTGCTAAGGAGTTGTCGACGTTCATAACTTCGATTCACCACTAAAAATGAATGATGGCTACTTATCAGTGCAGTAGGGTCATTATGACCTGAGGGGCAAGGTGATGGTAGCAAGACTACGTTATCAGTGCAGTAGGGTCATTATGACCCGAGGGGCAAGGTGATGCGTAGTAAGACTATGAGCCAGTGCAGTGGGGTTCTTGTGACTCCATGGGGCAGAGTGGACATAGTAAGGATTAGTAAGGCTATGAGCCAGTGCAGTGGGGTTCTTGTGACTCCATTGGGCAAAGTGGACATAGCGAAGGGTTTGTGGCTACGTTATCAGTGCAGTGAAGCCATTTATGGCTTCATGGGGCAAAGTGATCGTAGCAAGGTGTGTTGGGTGATCGAAGTGGTGAATATCGTATGCTTTACGCACTGAGTGAGAGATGTGAGGATGGATGCTATGCTTGATTGTTTGCTATCATTATGACATGCACACCTCCCCCACCTCCGTATCTTTACACCATTTGATATGGTACCTTAGAGTGTTGTACAGTATGTAGTGCTAACTCTTTGGTTGCAGGTCCAGGTTCAGGTATGTTTTAGTCTACCTGTTATTGTTCACTTAGATGCTTATCGCTCATACCAGGCTTTATGTCTGACCCAGAGTTTTATGTCTCCTCTTATTACTCTGGGTGCTCACACGAGCAGACTAGAGACAGGTTAGCTGGTGATGCGTGAGTAGCTGATTCGGAGGCGGGCAGGAGGCTTCCACGTATGATATATATTTATATACACATTCTCCCTGTGTCGTTGGTGGTCGCTACTTGGGCATTGGTAGCGTACCTCCTTTATCTTACTTTTGCTTTGAGACAGTTTGAAAGTTGTAATAAGCTGTATTTTGGATTTCCGCTGCTATGATGTTTAGTTCTGATTTTCAGCTTATGCACTGTCTCGCCTGTTTTATGTCAAATATGTTATTATTATATTTTATCCTATGCGCTGTGAGACATTCTACAGGTTCTTTGTATGTTTATTTCCTTCTTCCTTTTCCTTCTGACGACCCGTTCCGTGCTAATTGGACATGTGTACAGCGCACTTTTGGAGTAAATGTCGGTTGGTGCGGGGCGGGCCATCACACTTGGTATCAGAGCTCTAGGTTGCGTAGTTAACCTAGGGAAAGACACCAGGGAGAGATAGTACATATATGAGAGCGCGTATTTGTGATTACTTTGGTTTTCAAAAGCTATATATATATATATACTATTAGTAGTATAAGAATGAAGTCGCACTGCACTAGCACCACTATGGGGTCGTTAATCGTTTCCTTTTTTCAGATTGACGATGAGCAGAGACACGAGGGGTACTGGTAGAGGGACCAACCAAGGGAATGCCGCTGACATGAGGGCGATGTTTACTAACCTCATGAGAGATATGCTTAGAGAAGTGCAAGGGGCAGTTCCCAATCCCGGAGTTGGTATTGGCCCAGTAGTGCAGGCGCCTAGGGTCGATTTCGCTAAGCTGTGCAAGGATTACACTAATCTTGGTGGGAAGCCGTTCCACGGGACGGAGTCGGCCACAGATGTTCAGGACTGGATGGATTGCTGTGACCGTATCTTTGATGACTTAGGTCTTGAGGATGCGATGAAGAGAAGGCTAGCGTCTCGTAAGCTGCAAGGGCGAGCGATGAATTGGTGGAATGCCATTAGAATAGCTACTCCAGAAGATCAGGTTACTTGGGACCAGTTCAAGGCTCGCTTTAGCGAGAAGTTTATTCCAGCTGCCCAGAAGTCAGTGTTGTTTAAGAGGTTCTTAGAACTCAAGCAAAACGGAAGGGCAGTTTCTGATTATATTGCTGAGTTCGACACTTTGTCGAAGTATGGACTGTCTCTCATTGATACTCCTGAGAAGAAGAATGAGAAGTTCATTACTGGTTTGGATGGGTACTTGGGGGAAAGGCTTATTAACCACATCGATGAGACTTTTGAATCGATTATGGGGAAAGCTTTGAGATCAGAAAGTCTTTACCCTAAGTCAAAGACTGAGGCTGCATCTGCAGAAGGGCCAAAGCCGCAAGCAGGCGGTGGAGGCAAGAATAACTCTCAGAATAAGAGGAAGCAGGACCAATCTAAAGGTGGCCAGAAAAAGAACAAGAAGGAGGTTGAGTGCTTCAGCTGTGGTAAGAAGGGCCATTATGCTAAAGAATGTCGGGCCAAGCCAGCGGAAAGGAAGTGCTACAATTGTGGTCAAGTGGGACATCATAAGGATAAGTGTCCGCAACCTCTTAAGGAGAAGCAGATTGTGAAAGCTTATGCTATTGATGCTGTTCCTTCTTCGTCGAATGCCCCAACTGCGGTGGAGAAAAGAAAGAATGTTGTTATTCAAGGTATGCTTTCTATTTATGATGTACCAGTTCGAGTTTTGTTTGATACTGGGGCTTCCCGTTCCTTCATATCTAGTGACCTGGTAGATAGGTTGGGACTGGAACCCGAGATAGTCGATAGACCATTGGTTGTGACGAACCCGATTGGTGGTTCGACTAGCCTTAGTATGATTTGCAGGAATTTGGTCTTATCGAGTCATGGATGTATGTTTGTTTGTGATTGCTTTGTTTTGGGCTTTACTGGGTATGGCATTATATTAGGAGTCGATTGGCTCCAAAGATACGGGGTGGTGGTAGACAGTGAGGGCTTTTTGGTGACAGTGAGGGCGGATGATGGGCGGAGGGTAGTGTTTGGTAGTCTACCTAGTGATGGGGTTATGGCTAGTTTTGTAAATTCCCTCGACATCCCGCAGGATGAGTTGTCAGATGTGCCCGTGGTTGGCCAGTATCCGGACGTCTTCGAGGAGGTGACCGGGCTTCCACCACACCGAGAGATTGAGTTCCGTATTGATTTAGTGAAAGATGCCAGACCTATAGTGATGCCACTTCGTCGTATGGCACCAAGGGAGCAGCGAGAGCTCGGGGTGCAAGTCAGCAATCTTTTGAAGAAGGGATTTATTAGAAGGAGTGTCTCCGAGTGGGGAGCACCAGTTGTGTTTGCCACTAAGGCAGATGGTTCCCTTCGTTTGTGTGTGGACTATCGCGAGTTGAATAAGGTGACGAGGAAGAATAAGTATCCTCTACGGCGGATAGATGATTTGTTTGATCAACTGGAAGGAGCAAGAGTGTTCTCCCAGTTGGACCTCGCGACTGGATTTCATCAGCTACGAGTAGCGGATGAGAGTATTCCGAAAACGGCATTTAGGACGCCGTCCGGATTTTATGAGTGGTTGGTCATGCCATTTGGGTTGACCAATGCACCAGCCTACTTTGTGGATCTCATGAATCGAGTATTCAGAGAACAGTTGAATAAGTTTGTTCTTGTGTTCGTGGATGATATCCTTGTTTACTCAACAACAGAGGAGGAACACAAGAGACACTTGAGGATAGTGATGGAGGTGTTCAGGAAACACCAATTGAAAGCGAAATTCTCTAAGTGTAATTTTTGGAGAAGGAAAGTGAGATTCTTGGGTCATGTTATTTCAGAGATTGGTATTGCCGTGGACCCTGCGAAGGTGGCTACGGTACAAGATTGGCCTACGCCCAAGAATGCAACAGATGTAAGAAGTTTCTTGGGATTAGCTGGATAATATCGTAAGTTTATCCAGGACTTCTCCAAGATAGCAGCACCGTTGACTCAGATGACTAAGAAGAATCAGTCCTTCATTTGGGACGGAGTGTGTGAGGATGCCTTCAAGAGTCTAAAAGAAAAGTTGACGCGTGCGCCAGTGTTAGTCATTCCTAAAGGGAATGAAGAGACGACGGTATACACGGATGCTTGTGGTACCGGACTGGGTGCTGTATTGATGCAAGGAGATAGGATTGTAGCTTATGCTAGTCGACAGCTAAAGCCGCATGAGAAGAAGTATCCTACCCACGATTTGGAATTAGCAGCGATCGTGTTTGCACTGAAGATGTGGAGACATTATCTCTTGGGAGAAAGATTTGAGTTGTTTACCGATCATAAATCGTTAAATTATCTCTTCTCCCAGAAGGACCTGAATCTCCGTCAGCATAGATGGTTAGAGTTCTTGGCTTCATATGATTTTGATATCGCATATACACCTGGGAAAGGTAATGCGGTAGCCAATGCCTTGAGTAGGAGACATGCCAGTTTAGGGGCAATGTTTCTTGAGTGGAAGCAACTGGAGTACATCGCGGGGTTTGATTTCAGACCAAGGTGCGAATTGGATCCAGTCATGCTAGCTAGTTTAGCGATCATACCCACTTTGATAGAGCGGATCGGTTCCAGCCAGAGGGACGATCCTAATCTATTGGAAATCATCTCCAAGTTAGAGATGAACATAGACGGTGAGGAGATGAATGTGTATGGTCTTGATCGAGATGGATGGCTTCAGAAGAATGGAAGACTAGTTGTGCCCAACGTGAATGGTTTGAGAGATGAAGTGCTTAGAGAATGTCATCACTCAAAACTGACTATACATCCCGGTGGTAATAAGATGTATCGAGACATGAGGCAGATTTACTGCTGGGAAGGAATGAAAAGAGACGTTGGGAAGTTTATATCCAAATGCATGAATTGCCAGCTAGTTAAAGCCGAGCAAAAGAAACCTAGTGGTTTATTGCAACCATTAGAAATTCCCGAATGGAAATGGGAGCAAGTCTCGATGGATTTCATCGATGGCCTACCAAGGACTAGATCGGGATATGATAGCATTTGGGTAATTGTGGATCGATTGACTAAAAGTGCAAGATTTATACCAGTCAAATCGACTAGAACGGCAGCCAAGTTGGCAGAATTGTACATGAAGTGGGTAGTGAGATTTCATGGAATACCTAAAAGCATTGTGAGTGACCGAGACCCTTGTTCACTAGTGGGTTTTGGAAGAGCTTACAAGAGGCTCTAGGGTCAGGATTACATCTCAGTACCGCATATCATCCTCAGACCGACGGTCAGACGGAGAGGGTGAATCGTATATTGGAAGATCTTTTGAGAGCTTGTATATTGGATTTTGGTGGATCATGTGATGACCATTTGCATCTAGTAGAGTTTGCATATAATAATAGCTACCAATCCAGTATCGGTATGGCTCCATATGAAGCTTTGTACGGAAGACCGTGCAACTCACCATCATGTTGGATAGAGACTGGCGAGAAGTTTGTGCTTGGACCAGATGTGGTGAGGGAAACTTCCGATAAGATTAAGATCATTCAACAACGAATGAAAGCTGCTCAAGATAGGCAGAAGAGCTATGCTGATAAGAGGAGAAGAGACTTGAAATTCTCCGTTGGTGACTTGGTATTCGTCAAGATCTCTCCGTTAAAGAGCGTGATACGATTTGGCAGGAGAGGCAAATTGGCACCAAGATTTGTTGGCCCATTCACTGTTCTTGAACTAGTCGGGAATTTGGCATATAGAGTTGGCTTACCAGAGAAATTGGCGGGAATTCACAATGTATTTCATGTTTCCCAACTAAGGAAGTTCGTTCACGACTCAGATATGACTATTTCACCGGATCAGTTGGAGGACTTCGAAGTAGAACCCGAGGCGGTTGGGAACCGCAAGCCGATTCATATTGTGGGGCACGATACGAAGCAACTTCGAAGGAAGGCGGTGAAGCTAGTCAAGGTTCAGTGGGGCGAGGACGAGAATGACTGTACTTGGGAGACAGAGGAGAGCATTAGGAAGGAGTATCCAGAACTCCTTGTCTGGTAAGATTTACTTTGCCATTTAGTTTTCTGCATGCTAGAGTAGACTTGTTTTGCTTGTTTGCATGTTTGATTGTTGTTTTATGATTGATAGGCATGCGGGACCTTTGTGTGTGTTTTGATTAGGGAATTTCGGGGGCGAAATTTCTTAAGGGGGGGGGGGGGGGGGAGAGTGTAATGACCCGCATTCTACGCATCGGGGGATCGTAGAATATTTATTTCTTTCTCGTATGAAGTCGTATGGTCATGTAACTTTGGGAAACATCCATTAGAGTCATTTCCCATGTTCATGATTTTTGTCGATTTTTAAATGACCATTTTGCCCCTAGTTCGTACTGTTTTGGCCATAACTTTTGATTGGAAAGGAATTCTAACCTGAAACCACTTCCATTAGATTCGTTCGATTGTTTACCTTTCCGTTGAGTGATCATAATAGCCAAACGGACTTACCGTTTGGGAGATATGGCTGAAATAAGGTTTGGAGGGTGAAAAAACTGCTTAACCTGACCAAATCGGGTGATTAGTGAGTAGGCCCATAACCCATTTCGGGATTAGGGTTATGGGAAGGCTGAAATGAGGTAGAGAATCATTCCATTTCAGTTTTCTAGCCTCCACTTATCACCAAGGAACCCTAAAAATGGCCTCCAACCTCTAAATCTCCTCCAAATCACCTTTTGGTCTAGGATTTGGCTTAACAACCTCTAATCAAGGAAGATCTACACCAAAGCAACATTGGAGCTGCTGTTTAGTATTGGGATCCATATCAAATCAGAGATTCATTTCAGATCTTAGTTTATTTGTGGCTAAGGTGAGTGATTTGCATAGTTTTGCACTAATTATGGCTAATTAGGGATGATTGGTGTTAATTAGCGAATTTAAACATGATAAAATTCTGGAAAAATGTTTATAAAATTAGGAATGATGTTTTAGACCTCTGATATGAATTTGGGTTAATTTGGTTAAGTTTTGCTAATCTTATCATTAGTTTTGCTTAAACATGCTTAAGGGAAAATATGGGGTTTTGGCTATGTTTGATCCATCTTGACACGTTATATTGCTGTTTTGGTGTTTATGGTCGATTTTATATATTGCTATGACTGTTTGGAATGTTTTGTGATTGTTTAGAAAAGTTAGATTGGTCGAAAACATCGTCGTGTGGCGTAAATAGCTCGCTGGAAAAGTTGCAGGGATTTGGACCGGATCGGATCGCATCCCCACACCACGACCCCTAGGATCGGATCGCATCCCCACACCACGACCCCTAGGATCGGATCGCATCCCCACACTCGGACCGTGGGGTATGACCGCGATCCCACACTCGGACCGTGGGGTAGAACCACGATCCCCACACTCGGACCGTGGGGAAGGACCACGATCCCCCGCACTTGGAGCGTGAAGATGGAGCACGATCCGCACACCTGAAGCGTGAGGAATGACCACGATCCGCACACCCCGACCAAGAGGGAAGATGACGAACCGTGCACATCTGAACTGAAATATGGACATGAATGGAAGCATGGCGCTAGGGACCGAGTGATGACCGATCCGAAGAAGAATAAAAACCCGAGATGCAAAGGTAGTCCAATATGGGAAGTTAGAGCTCAGGATCCAGTTGGGAACCGATGAGTTCACTTCATGGTTGGACTTTGCTGCGGGACGTGTGCTAAGGAGTTGTAGACGTTCATAACTTCGATTCACCACTAAAAATGAATGATGGCTACTTATCAGTGCAGTAGGGTCATTATGACCTGAGGGGCAAGGTGATGGTAGCAAGACTACGTTATCAGTGCAGTAGGGTCATTACGACCCGAGGGGCAAGGTGATGCGTAGTAAGACTATGAGCCAGTGCAGTGGGGTTCTTGTGACTCCATGGGGCAGAGTGGAC
Organism: Allium sativum; assembly: GCA_030737875.1. NCBI lineage: Eukaryota > Viridiplantae > Streptophyta > Magnoliopsida > Asparagales > Amaryllidaceae > Allium > Allium sativum. Next base: position 12,491,073 of record CM060912.1, read on the forward strand.
ACAGTAAGGATTAGTAAGGCTATGAGCCAGTGCAGTGGGGTTCTTGTGACTCCATGGGGCAAAGTGGACATAGCGAAGGATTTGTGGCTACGTTATCAGTGCAGTGAAGCCATTTATGGCTTCATGGGGCAAAGTGATCGTAGCAAGGTGTGTTGGGTGATCGAAGTGGTGAATATCGTATGCTTTACGCAATGAGTGAGAGATGTGAGGATGGATGCTATGCTTGATTGTTTGCTATCACTACAACAAAATAGGGTATACATAGCATAAATAATTAGCGTTTCCGCAAATTTCTATTCACATGTAATTCCATTTAGGGTTCCCAACGCTATACATCGCGTATACGGGCGGGGAAACAAAATTTGTGCGCGGGTAAAACAAAAGGCATGCTTTCCTTTTCTTTTTATCTCCCCCAAAAGTATTTCTTCCACTGCCCTAGAGACAAAATCCCGCTTAACCTAGATACACCTCCCAGTTCAGAAATCAAATACAACGCTTTCCTCTGGTAATCGTCATCTGTGCTTAATCGCGCAATCCAGTATGCGCTTAATCGTGCTATCAACCATCAACGCCTCTCCAATTTCAATAGTCACGAGAGGTAATATTTGATTTTTATAAATTAACTAGCTTGAAAAAATTTGTATCATTTCATGGATATTTTTGGTGGTTTGTATTATTACAGTAAGACAAAGTATGTATTAAATTCGCCTACTGAATACATGAAACAGATGACGACATTTGAGTTCTTTTAACTTCGTGATTAGAGATATAGAAATAGTTGCAGAGCTTTCAACCACCTTATGTTCCTTCTAAAGGCCAAAGGTACGTACGTTTGTAATTATTGGCTTTTTGCCACCCTACTGGCTACTGTTGATACCAACCATTCTCGATGAAATACGTACAAGTTATGCTAGGAAGATAAAAAAAGTATATGCTGTCACGTAAGTCAGACCAAACACAAAATTTAACTTGAAAAAGGTAAAATTTAGACATATTATTTACATCAATTTAAAGATTTAAGTCGCTTAAACCTTTGATAAAACTATATCATAAAAACCTACTTTGATAGTTCACTTTAAACTTAGAAAGAGTATCTGAATATAAAAACAAGCTATTATACATAATCGAATGACATAATTGAACAACTTAGGTAAAAATGAGATGAGCAACTTAGCTAAAAACATTTTATCATTTTTTGTTATGAGTTGATGAGTTAAGGTATTTAATTTTATATAGAATATGCATGTAAATGAGTACTTTTTATCTTCGGAAGTTACCTACAAAAGCTGATAGTCAATTATTTTGACTATATCATACTGTTTCAATTATAGTTGATTCTCTATTCTTGCCTGTTTTGTTTTTGAAATAATAAAAAAAGTACTAATGAATATTTTTGAAATGCGGAAGCTTTTTTGTAATTAACTTGCACATTCCAAAATTAATTTGGTTCTGCATGACATTAGTGATGAGAACATCAGATTATCATGACATCAAGAAAAGTACATTTATGCCATCGACATAGGCTTCTTAGTAGCATTCATATGCAATCATGCATAATATACATTTGTTTCATAATTTTTTACTTGCTAGAGTTGAACAGTCTCTTTGCTTAAACCTAATGATTAACAATTTCTTTGAAAGAATTTCGCTTTTTTTTGAATGGTGGATAAAGATTAGGTACATCTAAACAGGTAAGCATACGGTACTAAAATATAATATTGAATTCAAAACATTTTTTAAAACATCCATATGTACTTACATCTCAAGATAAATAACTTTTTTTATTCAAGATAAAATGATTCTTCTAATTGGTATGCAGTAATGAAAGCACCTTTAAAAGGTTTTGACGAGCTAGAGATCCCTGACCCTGTTGAGGAAGTAAGCTATATGGAGGAAGATTACCAAGAGATCGGTATGGATGTCGATAATTATGTTGATGATGTTCCTTTTGTTAGAGAAGATTGTGAATGCATACTCGAGTAATTTTGAGATTTGTCTCGGTTTTGTAAAGAATATTGCTAATCGAAATATATATTTACCATGACAATTAGTCTATATTGGTTTATTATATACATATATATATAAACATTTGGCTTACCGTTAAGAATATAAATCAACCTACATTCATAGTTACAAATACATGCAACAAAGGAAAAAGCGGCAACGCCAGTCCTTTTTACCTAGGCTAGACCAATAGGAAACACTTGAAAACAAATATTTACAACGATACTCTTGTTAAGATGTGTTCCAAACTAATCGGTTTCATGATCAGAAGCTTGGGAAAACCATGCAAACTAGATTATAAAACTGTACAATATTTTGCTGTTTTGATGAAAAATAGTCTGGGAGTAATAAATTGAAGAAGATGAATGCATATATAACATGTGATTTAACTGAAACTACTTGGCTTCAAGTTTGTCATAATTAGTGATGTTTGCAGAATCTTGGCTGTCCAAATGTGAGATTTTATATCACATTAAAAAGAACAAAATTAAACATGAATCAATATGTTTGAATTTCCTTCCATATAGAATATTGCTCATGCTCGGAAATTAAATAAGGATATAAATCACATTTGTTACGACTAGTGTTCAATTTATATTCGCTCAGTAGTTACCAGTTATAACATGAACAAATTTTCTTTCCCATTTTAAAATTTGGTTTTGTTAAACTTTAATAATACATTCGTCTAGCAATTCAAATACTTTTTTTCATGACAAGATCAGTACTTTATTCAAATAGAACGATAATCTTTGTTTAAAGCACCACAATGTTAATTATTTGTGTTTAGAGTTCTTTAGAAATAGTTATGTATTTTATTACAATATGGACTTCATTATTTATTTAGCCTGTTCTTATCCTGATTGATGTTTTAGAAGTTTTTTTTCTTTTCAAAAAAGGAGACTCAGGAATCCTTTGATTGATTCTGCTTATGCTTAGTGGTTCCAGTTTCGGAATCGAATCGCTGCTTCTTTGTGCATTGCAAAAGTAATAGATTTCGTTCTATTTATATTTTCTTTGCATAACAAATCAACAACAAGAGGTTTCGAAGAAGAAGGGTATTGATGAATTATAGATCGTAGCATATTAATCCTAACAAGTCGAGGAATGATTTTATTTGGAATGATCGAAATGTTAAAGAAATTTGCTATTTTGAATTCTTGTTTGATTGGAACCTATGCCATCTATATGTTCATAACCACAATAGAGCACAAATCAAATTTACAGCTTGTAGCTGTATTGTTGGTATAAAGTAGGAAATAGTTTACAAGTTTTTGTATCATAAACAATGCAGGTTTTTATTTTTTTATTTTAAACATCAATAATTTCAGTATTTTACAAGTTTTTCTTAATGTCAACATAAATAATGCCATAACCACTTGAGCTTGTTGTCATTTGTTTATTAGCGTTTTCATCTGTTTAAATTTCAGTATAAGATGATTTGCATATAGAAATGTTGGATTACTTAAACTGTACCCTTTTGTTTCTATTAGCTCTGAAAAATAGCTTTAATTACACCTTATATATAGTCATTGGAAATATGTCTGTAACCCCTAGAATTTTCTTGAAGTTACTCTCTGGCATGTGTCAATAACAATACGGTTGGGGTCGTGCTCCTTAGAAGGTACCAGGTGAAACCATTTAGAAACTGGAATTCACAGTATTAATAAACTAAAGTTGATGTTAATGTTTTTGGTAACTGTTCATGTCCTTTTAGCAACTGTTCAACATATCGAGCCTCATTTGTTTTTTTGCAACTGTTCCTTATCCAATTTAGAAACTGAAATTTGGAATATCGAACCTCATTTGTTTTTATCAACTGTTCATGTTTTTGGATCTCTTGATTATATTATGATCTTATTTTTAACGTTAATGGCAAAGTGTTTTGTGTTTATTGGGTAATAATATATTAAATAGCAAAGTAGCTTGAAACAACTTGAAGGCATTGAATATCTCTGAACTTAGGGTCTCAAGCAACATAAGGTGACTTGTTAAAATTATAAAAACTACCCTTGTTTATTTTAGAAGGCACATGAAAGAGGATGATGGAAAGAAGCGGAATATATGATAAGAAGATAAAAGGAAAACATATTCCATATCCACGTTCAACAGGTGACATTATGATTATTTGCACCACGAAGTTTGATTATTAGTGATAATCAGTTGTATTTGCAGAATGTATACAACAGTTCATTGTACAAGCGCATATCTCTATGGTGCAGCTCCTTTTCATGTCTATTTCCAAAATCCTAATTTACTTTGTGGGTTGAATAATTTTTTATAATGTATTAATCAGTGAATAGGAAGACAAAGGAGAATACTTCGAAACTCTGGTAATATGTTTAGACAAAATTGTAGCAACTTGTTATCATATTTATCAACTGAAATATATAGTAAGACGATAACTTTTCTTTTTCTTACTTGATTAAGTAGAGAGCTAATCCCCAACAGTAAATGCAGACTACTTGATGTCAGTGGAACATGAGCAATAGTTGCCGAAGGAATTGTGGCTTTAACCGACCCAAATGATATGGTCCATTTCGTACAACTTGGAAAAGATGTTGTTAAAGCCCGGATAGTGAATGATACTATTCCTGATGCAGTTTTTGGAGACTGGCTTCTTATCTTGTCTGCGTTGAAGATGCTGCTAGCTCCAGTAGCGTGGCCATCCTCATAAGTTGTAACAGAAGCAAGTTCTAGTAAGTATAAATTGTTTCTTTTATATATCTACTTGGGTTTAGGTATAAAATTAAGTTTTTATAAACGAAATGTTTTTGGTCAAAATTAAGCTTTAAATACAAAACTTAATATGCATGCACGTACTTTGCAAAACTAAGAGAGGTCGCTCAGTTTTGCAAAACTGGGAGAGCACTCTATTTTGTGAAATTTAGAGAAGGCTAATTGAAACCTTATCTTCAAGGCTTAGAGAAGGTTTTGCAAAACTTAGACAAGATTTTGAAAAACTGAGTAATTTGTTGAAGTATTTACCGAAACATGGATTCTAAAATAACTTGTTCATCTTGTGGTTGCAATTATGCCATCTATGCAAATAGGTATACTAGCAACACCGCAGATTTGACTAACTGCAGATATTGATTAAGATTTTAAATAAAACAACTTTGTTTACATTATTTAACTAAGTTGACCAAATATCTGAACGCTAGAATCCTATACCTTTTATATCATTATCGGTAACCAAACTTAATAGTTTCCTATCAGTAGGAGGGGAAATAAATGAATGATTTTAGATATGTGCCTAATTGACCTGTTATCATCCCCGACGCTACAATTGCCATTAGCAATCATGTGCACCATGCTACTATAAATCTGTCGGGTTAACATATTTACTATTCCACGAAGAGTGGCTTCACATTGTCCACACCAAAGTTTCCTATTTCAAAGGCATTACTATTTAGTCTTGTTTATAAGATAGATTTTTCAGGAGGTTTTCTTCTTTTTAAATTGACATATGGCAAATAGTTCCAATATTATACATATTACTAGTCAATTTAAGATGATATATATCAAGGACGGAATAAGAATAGAATGTTTTTTCTTTCATGGAAGGTGAATATTCCTTGGATTCTGAATTTAGCTTCAGTGCATTTGATTTTAAAAACCCAAATGACATGCATTGAACTGATGTAACATTAGTTAGGACTAATGGTTGTATTCTTTCATTCGTTAGTCCTTACAAATATAAATCAATAGTCCCTTGGATAAAAGAAAATGCATTCTGTCTAGGATATCCAAGTTGAAATCGAAGACTGAAATTGAGATTACAATTACCAAATTGAAAAAAGCTTTCGAAATTGCGATTGGCATTGGAAGACGGAAGCAGGTCGGAGGATGGTCGCAGTTGGCAATTGGTTGACGTGGATTGAGGTCGAAGTGGTCATAGTTGGCAATTATGGTTTATCAATAGATGCGGGAGATGTAGGAAATGTGGTAACTAATTGGGCAGCGGTGTTTTTCATTTGGTGGTTGCAAGCGGTTTTTTAGGTGATTTCGGGTGCAAGGTGGTTGATATAATAATTTTTTTAGAAGGTTGTGACTATGGGAGATTGGGTTTGCTGTAAGCTGTTAGTTCTAGAGCTGGTGACAGTAATGGGGAGTTAGTTATGGATAATGTAGTATTGAGTAACGTGCTTCAGCAAGTTGGTAAAGAAAGTATTTGGTTATGATAATGTAGTATTGACTAGTCCTTGATGATTTTTACCATTCTTTTAGAGCCAACTTGGTTTGTTTTAGTTTGCAAAGTATAAAAAGTAAAGTAATTCCTATCGCTTGAGTATTTAGAAAATTTTGAAGTAACATACGATATTTAAAGTTTATCTGAAGAGAATTCTGGCATTAATACATTGAGAATCACCCAATTTTACACAAATCAGAGTATGGTTGCTAAGGGAATGATTCCCAAAATGAATACCATATTTTCAAAACTTCTCTACCCATTTTTGATTTAGAAATACCCTGTCAATTTTACTATGAATAGTATGGTTGAGACCTTTACATGTAAAATAATTGCCAAAGAAACTGGGTTCAAATAACCTGGTAGCACATACACAATTTAAGAAATCTGTAATACCAAAAGAATCATATACCCCTTGGTTCAGTCTGTCTTGACTGAATAATGTTAATGTCCCCTACGATGATTCATAGGGGGTTAGTTTGATTGGCCTACTCATCTAAATAGTCCCATGTCTATTTCCTACTATCAGATAAATTATGAACGCAAATCACATCGAATAGAGCACTAGAACCACCCGCATTATGTACAAGTTACGTACTGGTCAAGTAGTCTGAACAATAATGTTAGACCAGCCAAAAAAATCTCCAATCAATAAAGCTATTCTTTTCTGGTATGAATTACAATTATGGGTGAATTTTCATTTGCTGTGAGTTTCTTTTTTTCATAAACTGCATAATAGTTAAAGTTAAGTTTATTTTCCAACATTCCTATGATCGAATATTTACCACTATTAAGCAGATGAAGAATTTCCATCTGCTTGTGTGGAGAATTTAGTTACCTGATGTTCCAAACAAGGAACATCATTAGTCAGATGCATTGGAGTTGCCACTGCCATCAGCGATAGTGGACAACACTATTTTCTTATATATTTTTTCCCTCTTGTCTTGACAGCATTTACCATGTTCCTTCTTGCATGTTAGCTGTGACATCTGAGTTATGACATGAGGAAGATTTAATGACAAATTTCTCTCATCTGATCATGTCTTCTCATTGCTTTGGATCTCGTCGCTTGCATATGTGAATTTTCGTTAGTCATCAAAGTTCCAGCAATTAGAACTGCATTTTGTTCTATATGTGCTTTATCATCAGCATTGTTAGAGGGATTTTCCTTTTCCAGATTTTTCATTTTGCATGCTTTCTGAGTTCATGTAAGATACTGTTTTCACTTCCTTCATTTTGCTTTCCAGTAGATGATTCTTGACTTAAAGGATTGAGTGGACTGTATTTTATCATGTTATGTGATGATGTGTGTTATTGTTTGGTGATTTTTCATATGTGGCTTTCGCTTTAGGATTATTGTCATTCTGTTTGATTGCAACTTTTCATATATAGAAGTGTGCTGTTTTTTCTACTGATCTAAGTATTTTTCTTTTTTCCCTTTCAGTTTTTAACTGCTTGTGCCTTGTTACGTTTTGAGTCATCAGTTTCAAAAACAGAGTTACACTACTTAGTTTAAAAATAGTACTACTATGTTTTTTATTGAGTAATATTCAATTTCTGTAACTTAGAAACCCAGTTTCATAGGACCGAGTTACTAAATCTAAAAATCAAGTTACTCCGCTCAAGAAATGAGTTTACTCTGTTTTTAAACTAAGAAATCCAAGCTTAAAAATTAAATTTACTCAGTTTATTTAACTAGGTAATTTGGTAATAATGTGGACTTATATAAAGCTTTTCGATGGACTTTTAGGCATGAATTATGATCATATTGCCAGTTGGCTTATTGGTTAATCAAATCGGGCAACTATTTGGCATAGTCGTAGAAGAATTCGTTATCAATGTGTACATATATATAGTGCTTTACAGGTGCCAGTTCTTTGCCTAAGCTTCTATATTATGGTGTACCTTTTATTGAATTATACTTGTTGGAGATGCTGCTAATTTTTCACACCACTTTGCTTTAGTGTATTGAAAATATTAAATGTTCTCATCTTGAATGCACTAAAATCTGATCAGTTGGTATATATGAGTTAGGTTCTGACAGAGTTTACTTACAGGATTGCATATAGGTTTATATGGAGAATCATCAATGAGATGCGTGTTAAATGGAGAGTGGTCTCCTAGTTCCCAAGCAATATTACCAACTTCTTTGTTTCACAACTTCTGCAATTTCTTCAAAACTGTAAATTTAAATCCTTCATATCTTTTTATCATTTATTACCCAACAGTTTAAAACTGAATTTATGTTGAAAGATTTTTATTCTCTTCTAGTTTCAGTTTTCCTTCATGTTTTTTTACCTATAATATTTAGGTGATAGTTTAATGGATTTGGTACTTAATATCATTAGTCTCACATTAGATTATAGTTATAAACTGCAATTTGTACGTCAATTTAGTTGTTCGAAAGTGAGTACTTAAGAGTGTGATGATGCATACCGTACCATACTATAGTACAATAAATGTTTACAAATGACCTGTTTAGAAATATTAATATCACTTAGTAGTATAATAGAAAAACTTTTATTCAGCACTAACATAATAAATTTATAGGAATCAAATGTATAAAACCATAGTTTAATGGAACTATTGGAAGTCACTCAAAATATGATTACTTTTTTATAGATCTACATTACAGGTTTGTTATATACTTCTATGTATTGCAGCTTGTTCTTGAAGAGTTTTTTTTTTGAATGGCTTCAGCTTTCCCGGAGTTGGGATTCACAGAGAAATCAGAGAATATAGCTGGGAGATTGGTCGAGGAGAATGGAATCGATGCCGTTGCTTGTCGAGAGAGGAAGGTGGTCCCAAATCCTGCTGTGGTTCTCACAAAATGCATGGTAACTTCTGTGCTTGGCAATATATCTTTTTCTTTTACTGCCCGACATTTGCTAATTGTTCTGTAGTTTTTGTTGTGTGAAAAAAATTGATTAAATGGTTGGAATTTTTTTGAAGCATCTTAAGATCTAGACCAAGTAGTTCCTTATCACAAAAAATGCATTTTGAGAAAAGAAGAAAAGCAGATTTTAGTACGACATGTATATAACACAATGTTCTAGTCTGTTTTTTTCTTTTGAATCAAATTTATTTTGAATGTTGGGAGGCAATGAAGAAACTGTCAAGAAAAATGAGATTACATAGGTACAAGAAAGAAGCCTGAATGCAGAAATTCTTTGATAGCTCCAATCATAGGAGTGTTTGGCTACATTTTATTCCAGCATACCTCTCCTGGTAATACCTCGTAGCTTGCGGTAGCAGCTACCTGCACGATAAAATCAGTGTACTTCTCTTTAACCATTAGGCAAATGCTTAGAGGATAACCATCCTAAAGCTTGACAATTTTACACCTAAATATAGGCACTGATGTTAATTATTTGCATCAAGTAGTAAGGAAAAATTTAACACAAACTGTTTAGAGTCTAGTCTTAATGTATTAGTTATTCAAGAAGGATTTTAAACATAAAAGTTTGATATGAAAGTTATAGTTGAGTTTGATATGAAAGTTTGCTATGTATATAGTGATGAGTTAGAAGAGATAATGACTGGTAGGGAGATTGTTTAGTGATTCTATGCTAATATTCATGATGAAAGAGATACACGATATCTTTAAGAATGTTTAAACATATATACATGTTCATTCAGTTAGGTGCAGGTTTGGTGTAAGAGAAGAGTGTTTGATGGTTTGAGTGTGCAGTTATGGGTTGTTTCATATGTTTAGTGATAGTGAATTTTGTGTGTAGAGAGCTCGGATGGGGCTGTAAGTTAGGCGTTTGAGCAGAATGAGGTGAAATGGTGATATGTACAGGTGGTAGGATGGTGAATGTAGGCATGGTTTGGTGTGTACGAGAATGAAGGGACAGGTTGAGCAGTTTTTTTTACAATGGTGGATTTGAACTGATGACAAAAAGTAAGACTGCTCTAAATGCAGATCAAAAGAATTTGCATAAATAGGCCAGATCAATAAAAATTCCAAAAAGGCAATAAAATTTAACCATTAGAGTTTGCTTAGTTCAGATAAATAAAAATCTGTAAGATGGTGGTAAACAATGAGGAAACTCATTTCATTATGGTCAGAAGTCCTCAATTGAAATTTTCATGCCAGCAGATGTCAACTGTAACAACCCGTATTTCGATAACATGATTAAGACGAGAATCAAGGCAGAATTTAATTTTAAATTCTGAATCAGGTAAAACGGGCTATGCCATTGCGTTCGTCTTGGAAAAATACGCGAAATAGAGTCCGAGTTTTCGAGAATCGGAGTCCGTATGACCAAGTTATGGTCTGACGAAGTTTTCAGAAAATTCAAAGTTCAAATTCGAGTTCGAAAATCAAATCTGGAGCAAATCAGCAGGGGCGGGAAAATTTCCCGCCCAGGCTCAAGTCGACACCCGTGTCGACTGGGGTGTCGACACACCCAAGGTGGTGTCGACAGCCCTGTCGACACGCTTGTCGACAGCCATGTCTATACGGGTGGCCGAGCCATCTTGGCTTGGTGCACCTGCACTGGTCTCTGGTCTTGTTCTGGAAGCTTCTGACGTGGTTTGATGGCTCAGATCCGATTTAGGGTTAATCTAAGGGCCTAAAACTATCCTAATCTCTATAAAAAGACCCTAAACCTAACCTAAATCCCTAAAAATCAAACCTAGCAACTAAGTGCTGCCAAAATCAATCTTGATCATGGCCTCCATCTCCAATCCCTAGAGCCTATGCATTCAAATCGAGTTCAAATCAAAAGGTGCAAGCTTGCTACACCAAATCAAGGCCAAATCAACGTTGCTATGCGAGTTTCATGATGGTTCTTCATCAAAGGAGCCACCTTTCTTCGTCAAAACGATTCATGCTCCTAGTCCTCTTGCCACGCTAGGTAAGTTCTAGCTACTTTTGGATCAAAACGGTAGTTTTAATGTTGACATGGGATAAAATGCAAAGTAACATGAATATGTTAGCCTATGGGAACCTAGTTTACCTCTTTATCATGAACATATGACTTTGGGTGATGTTGTAGCGACTAAACCATGCTATTCATGTTGCATTGGGCTTAGTTTGCCATGCAAGATTGGACCTTTACTTGTAGTATGATAGCATGAACACTTAGAGCCACTTTGACTTGTGAAATAGTTGCATAAATTGGACTTTGGGGCTTATGCATGTAAATAAAACCAACCCCCTTATGATATCATGTTTATGTAAGGTCAAATCCCGTTATGACAACATGCAAGTTTGTGAGTAAATTTCCTATGATAAGATGCAAGTTCGTGGCCAAATCCTTTGTGACACTATGCATGTTTATGGCCAAATTCCCTTATGATATTATGCATGTTTTTGGCCAAACCTCCTTGTGGTATTATGCATGTTCGTGGCCAAACTTCCTTAGGATACTATGCATGTTTGTGGCCAATATGTTGGCATAATACCCTATTATGTGACTCGCTTCCACTTGGGTTGGAAATACGTTGGGTAGCTTAGGAAAAACGGGGGTATGACTTGGAAAACTTGACATGGGGTATAAACATGACAACATGTAACGTTAAATATGACATGTGTTTATACTTGAAAACATGACTTGAAATATAACATGGAAGTTGACATGTACGTATGCATAAAAACATAAGCTTGGGAATTTACCTATTAAGTTAGGTCTACCCTTTGGGAATTTACCTATTAAGTTAGGTCTACCCAAATGCTTGAAAACAAAACTTGTAACATGTTTTGGAAACATGATGAACAGGACACTTAGAGAATATAAGAGTGGCCAACTCGAGGTTGGGTTGAGTTTGTAGCATAAATCTACCCGGACCCGCCCGGCTTAACTAGTGGCTACAAACAATAGGATCCAATGTGAGAAGTTGGTCATGTCGCGCTTAAGACCCGAGGTTAGACTAGGTTGTGGTGTAAACCTACCCGGACCCGCCCGGCTTAACTAGTAACCACAACAAGGTCTAATGTGAGAGGTTGAGAGTGCATTAATTAAATTAATGCCACCTTATAAGGTTAAGTAAATTTGACTAATGACACTTAACCGATATTACACGGTGATTAGATGGGATTAAGTAATTGACACTTAACTAATCTAACCACGGTAACTAGATGGGGTTAAGTAATCCACACTTAACTAATCTAAACACGGTAATTCGATGGGGTTAAGTTAAACACTTAACCAATTTAAACTTGGTAAGTCAATGAGGTTAAGTAACCAATACTTAACCAACTTAACGTGATAATTTAATGGGGTTAAGCAACTTATACTTAACCAATTATACATGATGATTTGATGGGATTAAGTAACCTACACTTAACCAATCTAATACGCGGACCCGATAAGGTTAAGTCACAAGGCCTTTTTAGAATATACTTAACCATTGTAGTACGATTAGAGGATGGGGTTAAGCCAACCTATACTTAACCAATCCGACTCGATAATTTGATGGGATTAAGATAATCTATGCTTAATCGATCTAGCAAAATAATCCGATAGGATTCAGGTAAGCTAGTACTTGACCAATTTGACTTGATAGGGTTAAGTCATGAGCCTCTGGATACACTTAACCAACTTGTAGGACTAAGTCTTGAACTTAAATACTTAGCCAATCTTTGACGGGATTCGTGGGCGGGTTAAGTCATGGACTTGAATGATAACACTTAACCCAATAGGACAAACCCTAGTTAGAGGAACTAGGTAGAAAATCTTGGTTAATCAAGGATAACGGGAAAGGAAGCTAAGTGGTAAACCTTAGTTAAGGGTAACTAAGTAATAATTCTTAGCTAAGGACATAGGACTAATTCACAAAACGATGAGTAACCTGATACGGTAGGTCATCGCTTAGTATACGAGGAGGAGCAAGTTATCTGACTTGGATAAAAGCTCCAGCGCACTGGGTGCCGAAGTGGAAGCTTCGGGGGACGTGAGGATATTCTTGGGATCCTTCTGTGGGCTGCCAGGTAATTATACTAGGCCCATGAGAGGTTAAGGTCTGCGTTAGAAGGACCAAGAGTATGCCTTGGTTGCTATGCGAGCGACCTAAAGACTGGGATGGATTAGCGTGGAGTCGACGATTCTTGGTTTTTGCCCTGGATAGCACATCGCCGACTACCTACCATCTTTAGTCAATCGTGTACGTGCGGAAAGGCAGGGAACCCCCAACAGACCATGTGCTTGCTATCGAGTCATGGGTGAGGTTGGCCCGTAGGAAGGTGGGCTATAGTGGGGCCGGGGAGTGGTTCTCATACATGATTTTTCGTGGGTTGCCTTTCAGTAGTTGAGGGAGGGGTCACGTGGGACCATAGCCACGAGTACAAAAACAGACCTTGATATCTGCATCAGTAGACGACTTAAAGCTCCCGACCGAGTTCCATATTTCTTAGTTTGCCCTGGCACGGAACTCGGATGGCACATTGGGGAACATGTGCATCTAGACATGGAAAACGATTCACGATACATATGTGGGATCAAGGGCGCGGTTGACGGGTGGCATAACCCCTAGTGGTTCTAGGTGGCCAACACCCAGACCGAGACACGGAAACGTTCATTAGGTAGCATAATCCCTAGCGGTCATAGGTGGCATAAATCCTAAGTGGACGCGCGATAGTTCATGGTAAGGAAACACAACTAGATCAAGGGTGGCAGTCCAAAATAACTTCAAGGATAAAACGTTTACATGGGAAAGCCCGTACGGCCTACGGCAAAGGACTGAACTTATGCATGGAAAGAAACATACGAGTTGGGAAAACCTACATATGCTATATATATATTAGGTTGACGTGGACCATTACATGACATTGGGCAAGGGAAATTCATGGTTAACACATGACGCGGATTGGGATACTAGTACGAGGGGTGCAGAGCAAATATACATGTTAGAACCAGGAAAAATATATATATATATATATATACATAATAGATACCGTGGGATGTTAGACGGGGTAGATAACTTTGGATAGTATACTTGATAGAAACCTGACAATGTGATATCTTGATTTAACATGACACCGTAGTTTATCATGATATCTTAGTTTACCCTGCTATAGTAGTTCAGCCTGTTACCCTGGTTTAGTTTATCTATCTTGTAGTCATCCTTATGTTTACTTTCAGTTTATGCATGTCATGTTACCTTTACCTGTTTTTATACTGGAAGTAGATAGGACTTACCAGTCTTTATGACTGACCCCGTTTTCTTTCGCCTCTTTGTCTTCCGTTTCCCCCCCCAGGTTTCAGGGAGGAAATGATGTTGTTTAGTTCGGACTTCTTCTGTTGAAGGTCATCATGTATAGCTTGATGTATAGCTTGGTCTTCTCTTGGCTATGGCTGCTTCACCGCTTTATTTTGGGGAATAATTTATGAAAAGGTTTTTATGCTTCTTTATTATTGCAAGACAGGTTTTGATGTATTCTGATGTAAAAGGCTTTAGACCTTATTTATTAATGATATGAAAGTTGGTTTTACTTCCGCTGTTTTATATATGTTCTGTCTTGTAATATTTCTGTGCATGTTTACCAATAATACTCCTCCAAACCTAGTGCATTCCCTTTGTGAGTGACCCTAGCGGAGGTGGGGTGTTACATTTGGTATCAGAGCAGAAGGTTACCAGACTGGGCAAAAGTTTTTAAAACCTTCTGAAAACTATTTGAAAAACCGTTTATAAAGAAGCATTTTTCAAGAAAAGTTTGTTTTAAAACGGCTATTCCCCAAAAGCCATTAGCACCATCCTTTGATTCCTTGATTAAATCTCGTTTCCTTTCTTTTCTCCATCCGTGGTCACAGTAGTTCTCACTGTGACTAATCTTTGTCTAGCCACGTAGGTGTTTCCCGTACGATGGAGGTGGTTCTCGAGAGACCCATTGCCGTGTTACAAGAAAGGATAATAAGAGTAAGGATAAAGGATACCAGCTTAAGGATAAGCAACTGTTGTTAGGGCTTAGTCCATCAAGGAGGACAAGGACAAGATCAGCGGAGAGGGAAATAGTACGCTCCCATTTCTAGGGTGCCTAAAAGAAATGGTGTCGTTTCTGGTAAAGGTTTAGTCGTTCTTTTCTATCATCCCGTCCAGACTTTGTCTTGATCATCGTATCATTTAAGTCTGCTTGGATAGTGAGTCTCTGCACCTTAGTACTAGCATAGAAGAGGATTCTATTTTGTCCCAAATCTTGTTAGAGTTGGTCCATTTCTTCATGACCTGTTGGATTTGGGAATGACATGTCTCAACTACGGATGGATTCTGAGGATAAAGTGGTCACCCAATAAGGGGTGCCATTCTCGGTTTTGGAAAGAGGGTAGTTAGACTCTCGACTCATCTTGGTGATACCCTCGAAGTCTCGTGTAACCTTTTGGGTTATGTCATGGCTAGTTACCTAGAATCCCATGATGTAGTTGTTGGTAATCCGTTTGAATAGAATTCGCCGCTAAGGCGGATGGTTCGTTTCGATTATGCATGAGTTATGGGAATCACCCTAGTAAGAACTCTTGGCAACTTGGATTGGCATCGGAAAACGAGATCTAGAATTCACTAGTGAATTTTGGAGAGCTTGCATGAGTACGCAGATATGTTTGAGCCAAGCATACTAGGGAAAGAATAAGTGAAACGAGAGGCGACAGTGAAATGAGTTCCACTCACACCTTGGAAATAGGAATCAAGAAGCTACGAAATCATGAAGTCAAAGGCGGTCAAGGCATGATGGAATTAAGCTCATGGAAATGCGGCTTGGACGCGCGCATCACGTCTCTTTTTAAGAGTATATCTTTGATCCTTGGTTCACCTGTAAAGCTTACTTGCATGCTATCGCTTGGTGGATATCCTCTCGGTCCTGTTTCTGTTACAAACCCCGTAAGGAGTTTGTCTTGTTTATCTTCTCGATCTTATCTTGGGAACCTTAGGTAGAACGCTATGGATGTAAACATGTATTTGAGACATGTTATGATTGATATGGTTGCAAATGGTTGCAAGTGGTCGCTCGTGGATGCGCGAATACACGTTAGATACTAGGTTGACGCGATCACGTTTCATGTTGCATATGCACGAGCATTTATACTTCTTTATGGATGAAATTGAATGTGTTGTCATGTGGATGTTGCATATGAATGAATGTTTGTGCATGCATATAGCACTTATATGACTAGGACTATTTGCATACATGTTGGATTCATGGCACTTAACATATCTTGCATTAGAAAGATCATTCAGGCCTGATCATTAGCATTAGCTAAGGAGCATATACACACACGTTTTGCATATGATCATACAGCATTAGAAATCATCTAAGGACAATGGTCGCTTGTGGATGATGTTTTGAGTAGATAGATGATGGATGGTAGGATATGTTCTTCCTAACTTGGAGATTTCGGGGACGAAATCCTAAAAGGTGGGGAGAATGTAACAACCCGTATTTCGATAACATGATTAAGACGAGAATTAAGGCAGAATTTAATTTTAAATTCTGAATCAGGTAAAACGGGCTATGCCATTGCGTTCGTCTCGGAAAAATACGCGAAATAGAGTCCGAGTTTTCGAGAATCGGAGTCCGTATGACCAAGTTATGGTCCGACGAAGTTTTCAGAAAATTCAAAGTTCAAATTCGAGTTCGAAAATCAAATCTGGAGCAAATCAGCAGGGGCGGGAAAATTTCCCGCCCAGGCTCAAGTCAACACCCGTGTCGACTGGGGTGTCGACACACCCAAGGTGGTGTCGACAGCCCTGTCGACACGCCTATCGACAGCCCTGTCGACACGGGTGGCCGAGCCATCTTGGCTTGGTGCACCTGCACTGGTATCTGGTCTTGTTCTGGAAGCTTCTGACGTGGTTTGATGGCTCAGATCTGATTTAGGGTTAATCTAAGGGCCTAAAACTATCCTAATCTCTATAAAAAGACCCTAAACCTAACCTAAATCCCTAAAAATCAAACCTAGCAACTAAGTGCTGCCAAAATCAATCTTGATCATGGCCTCCATCTCCAATCCCTAGAGCCTATGCATTCAAATCGAGTTCAAATCAAAAGGTGCAAGCTTGCTACACCAAATCAAGGCCAAATCAACGTTTCTATGCGAGTTTCATGATGGTTCTTCATCAAAGGAGCCACCTTTCTTCGTCAAAACGATTCATGCTCCTAGTCCTCTTGCCACGCTAGGTAAGTTCTAGCTACTTTTGGATCAAAACGGTAGTTTTAATGTTGACATGGGATAAAATGCAAAGTAACATGAATATGTTAGCTTATGGGAACCTAGTTTGCCTCTTTATCATGAACATATGACTTTGGGTGATGTTGTAGCGACTAAACCATGCTATTCATGTTGCATTGGGCTTAGTTTGCCATGCAAGATTGGACCTTTACTTGTAGTATGATAGCATGAACACTTAGAGCCACTTTGACTTGTGAAATAGTTGCATAAATTGGACTTTGGGGCTTATGCATGTAAATAAAACCAACCCCCTTATGATATCATGTTTATGTAAGGTCAAATCCCGTTATGACAACATGCAAGTTTGTGAGTAAATTTCCTATGATAAGATGCAAGTTCGTGGCCAAATCCTTTGTGACACTATGCATGTTTATGGCCAAATTCCCTTATGATATTATGCATGTTTTTGACCAAACCTCCTTGTGGTATTATGCATGTTCGTGGCCAAACTTCCTTAGGATACTATGCATGTTTGTGGCCAATATGTTGGCATAATACCCTATTATGTGACTCGCTTCCACTTGGGTTGGAAATACGTTGGGTAGCTTAGGAAAAACGGGGGTATGACTTGGAAAACTTGACATGGGGTATAAACATGACAACATGTAACGTTAAATATGACATGTGTTTATACTTGAAAACATGACTTGAAATATAACATGGAAGTTGACATGTACGTATGCATAAAAACATAAGCTTGGGAATTTACCTATTAAGTTAGGTCTACCCTTTGGGAATTTACCTATTAAGTTAGGTCTACCCAAATGCTTGAAAACAAAACTTGTAACATGTTTTGGAAACATGATGAACAGGACACTTAGAGAATATAAGAGTGGCCAACTCGAGGTTGGGTTGAGTTTGTAGCATAAATCTACCCGGACCCGCCCGGCTTAACTAGTGGCAACAAACAATAGGATCCAATGTGAGAAGTTGGTCATGTTGCGCTTAAGACCCGAGGTTAGACTAGGTTGTGGTGTAAACCTACCTGGACCCGCCCGGCTTAACTAGTAACCACAACAAGGTCTAATGTGAGAGGTTGAGAGTGCATTAATTAAATTAATGCCACTTGATAAGGTTAAGTAAATTTGACTAATGACACTTAACCGATATGACACGGTAATTAGATGGGGTTAAGTAATTGACACTTAACTAATCTAACCACGGTAATTAGATGGGGTTAAGTAATCCACACTTAACTAATCTAAACACGGTAATTCGATGGGGTTAAGTTAAACACTTAACCAATTTAAACTTGGTAAGTCAATGAGGTTAAGTAACCAATACTTAACCAACTTAACGTGATAATTTAATGGGGTTAAGCAACTTATACTTAACCAATTATACATGATGATTTGATGGGATTAAGTAACCTACACTTAACCAATCTAATACGCGGACCCGATAAGGTTAAGTCACAAGGCCTTTTTAGAATATACTTAACCATTGTAGTACGATTAGAGGATGGGGTTAAGCCAACCTATACTTAACCAATCCGACTCGATAATTTGATGGGATTAAGATAATCTATGCTTAATCGATCTAGCAAGATAATCCGATAGGATTCAGGTAAGCTAGTACTTGACCAGTTTGACTTGATAGGGTTAAGTCATGAGCCTCTGGATACACTTAACCAACTTGTAGGACTAAGTCTTGAACTTAAATACTTAGCCAATCTTTGACGAGATTCGTGGGCGGGTTAAGTCATGGACATGAATGATAACACTTAACCCAATAGGACAAACCCTAGTTAGAGGAACTAGGTAGAAAATCTTGGTTAATCAAGGATAACGGGAAAGGAAGCTAAGTGGTAAACCTTATTTAAGGGTAACTAAGTAATAATTCTTAGCTAAGGACATAGGACTAATTCACAAAGCGATGAGTAACCTGATACGGTAGGTCATCGCTTAGTATACGAGGAGGAGCAAGTTATCTGACTTGGATAAAAGCTCCAGCGCACTGGGTGCCGAAGTGGAAGCTTCGGGGGACGTGAGGATATTCTTGGGATCCCTCTGTGGGCTGCCAGGTAATTATACTAGGCCCATGAGAGGTTAAGGTCTGCGTTAGAAGGACCAAGAGTATGCCTTGGTTGCTATGCGAGCGACCTAAAGACTGGGATGGATTAGCGTGGAGTCGACGATTCTTGGTTTTTGCCCTGGATAGCACATCGCCGACTACCTACCATCTTTAGTCAATCGTGTACGTGCGGAAAGGCAGGGAACCCCCAACAGACCATGTGCTTGCTATCGAGTCATGGGTGAGGTTGGCCCGTAGGAAGGTGGGCTATAGTGGGGCCGGGGAGTGGTTCTCATACATGATTTTTCGTGGGTTGCCTTTCAGTAGTTGAGGGAGGGGTCACGTGGGACCATAGCCACGAGTACAAAAACAGACCTTGATATCTGCATCAGCAGACGACTTAAAGCTCCCGACCGAGTTCCATATTTCTTAGTTTGCCCTGGCACGGAACTCGGATGGCACATTGGGGAACATGTGCATCTAGACATGGAAAACGATTCACGATACATACGTGGGATCAAGGGCACGGTTGACGGGTGGCATAACCCCTAGTGGTTCTAGGTGGCCAAAACCCAGACCGAGACACGGAAACGTTCATTAGGTAGCATAATCCCTAGCGGTCATAGGTGGCATAAATCCTAAGTGGACGCGCGATAGTTCATGGTAAGGAAACACAACTAGATCAAGGGTGGCAGTCCAAAATAACTTCAAGGATAAAACGTTTACATGGGAAAGCCCGTACGGCCTACGGCAAAGGACTGAACTTATGCATGGAAAGAAACATACGAGTTGGGAAAACCTACATATGCTATATATATATTAGGTTGACATGGACCATTACATGACATTGGGAAAGGGACATTCATGGTTAACACATGACGCGGATTGGGATACTAGTACAAGGGGTGCAGAGCAAATATACATGTTAGAACCAGGAAAAAAATATATATACATAATAGATACCGTGGGATGTTAGACGGGGTAGATAACTTTGGATAGTATACTTGATAGAAACCTGACAATGTGATACCTTGATTTATCATGACACCGTAGTTTATCATGATATCTTAGTTTACCCTGCTATAGTAGTTCAGCATGTTACCCTGGTTTAGTTTATCTATCTTGTAGTCATCCTTATGTTTACTTTCAGTTTATGCATGTCATGTTACCTTTACCTGTTTTTATACTGGAAGTAGATAGGACTTACCAGTCTTTATGACTGACCCCGTTTTCTTTCGCCTCTTTGTCTTCCGTTTCCCCCCCAGGTTTCAGGGAGGAAATGATGTTGTTTAGTTCGGACTTCTTCTGTTGAAGGTCATCATGTATAGCTTGATGTATAGCTTGGTCTTCTCTTGGCTATGGCTGCTTCACCGCTTTATTTTGGGGAATAATTTATGAAAAGGTTTTTATGCTTCTTTATTATTGCAAGACAGGTTTTGATGTATTCTGATGTAAAAGGCTTTAGACCTTATTTATTAATGATATGAAAGTTGGTTTTACTTCCGCTGTTTTATATATGTTCTGTCTTATAATATTTCTGTGCATGTTTACCAATAATACTCCTCCAAACCTAGTGCATTCCCTTTGTGAGTGACCCTAGCGGAGGTGGGGTGTTACATCAACGGTTTGGCAAATAAGCAGAATCAAGTTCCTAGTGACCATACAATGGACCACTTATTTCATCTGTTAGCCTAAATGCGGGTATTCGATGAGAAAAACTCAAACTTATTTCACATAAAAAAACCAAATCTTGCATATTTACAACTTGTTTATTTAAACAGTATCTGAACAACTATTAGCTATTTTAATTTATACCGATTGATCTAGTACATCATCATTATATATATGCAGGTTTAAATATTTTGAGTTAAATATTGCTTATTTTTGTTGTAACAGGACCAGATTGCTTATGTTTTGGAGAAATTATAAAAAGCAAAGAAAGATTAAATCAAACATTCAACTATTTTGTAAATAAGTTGTTAATGCAAGTATATGTGATATATTATGGGCATGGAAGAGTTGACCAACGATATGTATAAATTGTTAAGCTTGTATATGTGAAAATAATTTGAACTATATGTATGAAATATTAAGTTTGAATATATGAACATTGTTTGAATGGATATGTATGAAATATTATGTTGTCGTTTACATGTTTGTTGTTTGTGAAAATGCGTATGTATGCATTTGATTTGACAAATGGATATTGATATATATGGACACTGTTTGAGTAATAAGCATGTATTTAAAGGTAACAAAAGAGGTGAAATGGTGGTACCCAAATGGTAAATGCTATGAAATTATATGTGATATTATAGCGTCAAACATGTATTTAAAGGTAACAAAAGAGGTGAAATGGTGGTACCCAAATGGTAAATGCTATGAAAATATATGTGATATTATAGCGTTTCTAAAACGCTATCAAATTAAGCAAACAAACGCTATTAGAAACATATAATAAACGTTGTAGAACTGTATTGATAAACGCCATAGAATTGTATTGAGAAACGCTATAATAGAAGCTGAATAAACGCTATAAGAATAAGAAGAAAACGCTATAATAGATGGCAGTTGGAAAAGATTTCATATAGCGTTATTGTTTAATAGCAAAGAGATAACGCTATAGACTTTTTATTTTTCATAGCGTTTTTCCCTGTGCTATTTAAAGTTGACGGTCTAACATAGCATGTCGTTACATAGCGTTCTATGAAACGCTATTTTAGGATATAATAGCGTTTTTAAAACGCTATGAAATCCCTGTTTTGTTGTAGTGTATCATTATGACATGCACACCTCCCCCACCTCCGTATCTTTACACCGTTTGATATGGTACCTTAGAGTGTTGTACAGTATGTAGTGCTAACTCTTTGGTTGCAGGTCCAGGTTCAGGTATGTTTTAGTCTACCTGTTATTGTTCACTTAGATGCTTATCGCTCATACCAGGCTTTATGTCTGACCCAGAGTTTTATGTCTCCTCTTATTACTCTGGGTGCTCACACGAGCAGACTAGAGACAGGTTAGCTGGTGATGCGTGAGTAGCTGATTCGGAGGCGGGCAGGAGGCTTCCACGTATGATATATATATACGCATTCTCCCTGTGTTGTTGGTGGTCGCTACTTGGGCATTGGTAGCGTACCTCCTTTATCTTACTTTTGCTTTGAGACAGTTTGAAAGTTGTAATAAGTTATATTTTGGATTTCCGCTGCTATGATGTTTAGTTCTGATTTTCAGCTTATGCACTGTCTCGCCTGTTTTATGTCAAATATGTTATTATTATATTTTATCCTATGCGCTGTGAGACATTCTACAGGTTCTTTGTATGTTTATTTCCTTCTTCCTTTTCCTTCTGACGACCCATTCCGTGCTAACTGGACATGTGTACAGCGCACTTTTGGAGTAAATGTCGGTTGGTGCGGGGCGGGCCGTCACAGAAGGACACAAAGGATTCATGTGATAACACTTATATTGTGTCATAATGTACTGTATCTGCTTGTATTCTGTTCTAAATTAATCACATTTTGTTATGAAGCTGGCTTTGTTATCAAGCTATGATGATCCACCTCGAGACCCACATTAGTAAAGAGGATTATGCGGAATGTCGTCTACTAATGTAGAGAATAGGGATTGTTGGGAGCGAACATCCATAGGTCTTGTATTGAATAAACATTGGGAGCATCGATAAAATGCACTATATTTTTTTCCTCATGGATCAACAATCTTAATCTTCATTCAACACAATATTATGGTGGCTAGAAGGTAATTTAGAAAAAACACAATTAACAAATACAATACACGTTACAGAATAGATAACTCAACACTAGATACATATACATATAGATATGATATACAAAATGCAGTGTTACAAAAAGTGGTATGCAACCACACTGCATACATAACGAGTCACAAAAGAATATAATATAGCATCAGAGTAGAAGGTTCATAAAGAAATATCTACATAAAATATCGAACTGGGTAGCCCAAAACAGATAGATCCAAGATGGAAGTAAAATATATCAACTTCTACTTAGGGCACCTGGAAAAGCTCAATCTGACTTGAGCATTAACACAAACGGTTCAATCTAGTCAACAAAATACAATTCAACAATCAACGATTCGGATCCGAAACAACAAAGATGTTCACGTGCATATAGCCCTATGACGGACCTAGCCAAGTACCAATTTAATATGTTAGGGCTAACTTTGCAGCTTGGCTGCATACAACAATAAACATCAAACACCTTTGTTTGTACTTTTACATACACATGGGACCGCAACCCCTAACAACAACCAACTTTGTACGCTTCTCCACACATACAGGACCGCAACCCTTAACAACAACCAACTTCGTACATATTTTCATAAGTACGGGACCATAGCCCCTGGTACGGGCTCAACCTGTGCAGTTAAAGCGCTTAGCGGTCCTATAGCGGTAGAGGTGTGAAAAGCTGTAGCGGTGATATAGTGGAGGTGCAAAAATGTTAATTGTATGTAAAACTATATAATTAAAATTAATTAATTATTATTCTTTCATCATTTGTGTAGAAGAAATGAATTTTATTTGATATTATAATACAAAATCAAAGGATATCTTGGTTATGCACACTAGATTAGAGGATTGCTGAAGATATCTATCTTATATAAGTC
The DNA here is from genome assembly GCA_030737875.1 of Allium sativum. Classification (NCBI taxonomy): domain Eukaryota; kingdom Viridiplantae; phylum Streptophyta; class Magnoliopsida; order Asparagales; family Amaryllidaceae; genus Allium; species Allium sativum. The sequence continues at coordinate 12,515,088 of CM060912.1, forward strand.
ACTTATGACTTAAAATTTGCTTTTTACGTCTACTTTTTTGATTTATTTTAAAAGAGAACAGGTCAAATTACCCTTTGAATATTAACATTGCTAAAGCGGGTGCTAAATAGCATTGATTTAGTGGATGCAGCGGAAAGTAGCGGGGATATAAGCGGAGCTACTGTTCATCAGCGTTAAATTGAAATAGCGTAGCGGCCAGAGAGCGCTATGGGCTATAGCGGGGATTTTACGGGGCTTTAGCGGAGCTTTAACTGCATATGGCTCAACAAACAATGGTTTGTATTACAAACTTTCCGACCATAACCCCGGCAGTGGTAAGTGTGTGTCCAAATATACCACACGTTTTCACCGCTAGTTCACTGCTTGCTAGTCGGCTTCACAATGGGAAACAACAAAAATCAACAGTAATGAAACCACCTATACAACGGCTTCAATTAGATGATCCAAGAATTAACTATTTCACATAACGACGTGTTATCTCGAAGGGTGCGGTAAAGTGTGGTTTAACATAGGAAAATACTTGATTTTCTAAAACCAGATTATAAAACGATTTACGAAAACTGATTGTTTTTCTTTCTTAAATCTGTATATATTTTGAAAATAGATTTTCATACCATTGTATTAAGGCCATTTATTTTAAAACTAAAATCGTAACTCATTTTGACCTCAGAAGTATAGGGAAAACAATATATATATATATATATATATATATATATATATATATATATATAGGAGGTTAAGGACTTGCACCATGGTAACACTGGTGCTGGTTCAAAAACCGGAATGGCATGCTAAGAGCTTACCATGTGCATACGCTAAGATCAGCTACTTATGTTGTGAAAGAAAATATATATATATATATATACACATATATATATATACACACATATAAAACAATTTTGAAAACATGCACGCGTGTTCATCATCACCAAAACTCATCTTGAAACTCAACTTTAACATTATTATAAAGTAATTCAAAACATTTTTAACTATGTAGTTATGAACTTTAAAACGTGATTAACAAATAATTTTATTTTTAAACATTATTAAATATTGATTCTTCTTTTAAAACATTGTGAAATATTAATAAATAATGATTTGGAAACATTTGTTTTCAAATGAATTTATGATTGTAGTTACGTGATTGTAATATCTCTATTTCAAAGAAACTATAAGCAGCTGCAATCCTATATCCACAAGTTTAGAACAATTATTCGAATAGGGCCTAGAGATCATAATGGTACTTAAAAAAGTTACTATATATTCAATTTATCTTCCGATAACATTTTATTTACATAAACAACCATGTATAAGTAGTTAACAATTAATAGTTAACAGCTAATATAACACTTATTAAATAAGAATTAATTGGCATAAGAAAAATGTGTAGATTAATATAATAACAGAACGGGGTTTTATTTTGCTAACAGATGTCGATTAAAATAAGTTCAATTAATTTATAGAAACGATGTTCGTTTGGCCTAATAGATAAAACTAAACATATTATATAAATTTATTATGTTATAATTAAATAACCTAAGTAAATAAATTTCATTCAACCAGTTAATAAAATCAAATACTTGCATAAAATTTTGAATATAAAATAAACTCAAAAATGCGTAATAACAACTCGAGATGCTATATTGTGACCCTATATAAGATTCAAACAAATTAATAGTTTGTTTCTCAAGATGTTGTATCGCAATCTTAGATTTAATTCAAATAATTAATCAATTCGATCGATTCATTGATAATATGATAATCTGTCCAACCAAAACTCTAACAATTTTCACAATAAAGTTGATAAAATAAAAGTTTTTCTACTATAAAATTTTATTTGTAAATCGAAAAGGTTTATTTTACTCGCTATCGCTTTAGTAATCCCTTTCACGTTTTGGTTCCGCTGAATTCAAATGGCTATCGAAATTCATTGAAATTCTAACTAGCTCCAAATGTAACTCAATCAAATATCCAGCGGAGATAACATCATTATGAATCCTATGCGGTTGACCTCATTGGATTTGGACCTAAGATGAATTTAATATTGATTTTACAATTTCATAACTTAAGTAAAATAAATTAATATACACTAATTACATACTTAACCAAATTAATCACCCTCAACTACCTTTCTTCCTCAGCTCACTAGCTCGCTGTTTATTTTGCATTTTTACACCATGCTCGAACAAACTTAACTACATACTCCATCCACCGAACTCGAAACAACACACTGACCATGTCGAACTCCTCTCCTACGCAAGCAATACCTTCCAGTCACCCCCTCCGCATGTTCGCACGACCAAAGCCCATAGCGTCCTGCTCCTCCATCCGCTACTATAGTGAATGCACGAGATCGGCTAGGGTTAATAAACCACTCATGAAAAATAGTGCAGCTCTCTTCAATGTAAGAAACCTAAATCTCATCTCTAAATGGCATCACGCATTCTGAAGCAACCACTATTTCTAAAACTATTTAGCACCACGCTCAAGTTAACTATCGCACCCACTAAAACCATAGACAAGCACTCCAGAACTTAAGTAGAATGAAGATTTAAGTAAAATAAAATCCAAGCTACAAATTTTACATTTTACCGGTTTTTATTGTTGAGAATTAATTGGAGAGGAAGAGATGAAGAGGATTTTTGGAAGACAAATTTTATTGCATATTTTTTTTCAATATTTTTCTATATATTTTGATTGACATGAGATGCTTCTTTTATACATGCTTTTCTAAAATTCTAGATAAGATCGCATTAATACATTTCCAAACTTAACCAAATAAGCAAAAACAGGAAATGTAATTGTAATTAACATATGCAATATATGATTGCATTTAATGCAAATTTAATTTATTCCAACAATGTCTTCCCTAAATTAAACTTGCTTCTCACTCCCAATCTTTCTGTGTTTCTCCTGAAACTTTGTCCACTAAGTGGCTTCGTGAAGATATCCGCCATTTGTTCTCCTGTTTTTCAATATTCAACATTAATGTCACAAGTTCCCTTAAAACCCAATTCTTTATTCATTTTGAACCTTTCTTCAAACTTCAAAGCTTCTGAAAACATCTAGACTTTGATTGATTTATATCTCACGTGTTTTGGTAAAAGTATAGAAATCATCCAAGCTTTCTTTCTTCTTTTCTTCTTTTCCATCACAAAAATCTTCGATGCATTTTCTTGAATCCTTACTGCTATCCATTCATATCGTCCTCCTTCATTGTCATAAAATTCTCCAAAAATTATGTTCATCATCTTCCATCTTGATCTAGTGCCATAAAATTTGAACGAATCATATATAATATCTTCCATTCAATCTCTGCTTCAAGATTTCCCTTGTACTTCTCAATTTGATCAAGCTTACTTTTAATCTGCATGAACTCATCCTCAGCTTTGTACTTCTTTGCTTCCTGCACCATCTTCTCTATCTCTTCTTTGTTCAATCTTCCCTTATCATTCGTGATCATGATCTTGCTCTTCTGCCCCATTGTCTTGTCTTCAACGGTCACGTTCAGTATTACATTCACACCAGAACTAGAACCACCACCAGGCATTGGAGGGGCATCATCATCCATGTCAGAAGCTCCTCCCTGTTGATACATCTTTGCAATAATTGGATTGAACAATCCCTCCAGCTCCTTCATTTTGTCCTCAAACTCATCTGCTTCAGCCAGTTGGTTGCCATCCAACCACTGTATTGCAGCTTCAACTACGTCCTCAATTTTCTTCTTATCACCAGAATTTAGCTTCCCACCGATCTTCTCATCCTTGATCTTGTTCCTCATATTGTAAGCATAGTTTTCCAATGCATTCTTAGCTTCCACCTTCTTCTTGTGTGTCTCATCCGCAGGCTTGTTGTCCTCAAGCTCTAACCTTTCCTCTGGTTCTTCTTCTTTAGCAGCTTTCTCTCTCATCGGCTCTTCTTCAGGCTCGTTGTCCTCAAGCTCTAACCTTTCCTCTGGTTCTTCTTCTTTAGCAGCTTTCTCTCTCATCGGCTCTTCTTCTTTTCTCGCCTTCTCCTCTTCCTCCTTTTCTAACGTGTTTTCTCTCTCCGCATTCTCCTTTTCTTTTACTTCTTCATCCGCTTTGTCAGCTTCTACATCAGCCATGTTGGCATCTTCATCAGCCTTTGCAGGTTCTACGTCAGCCATATTAGCATCTGTATTTTCCTTTTTAGCTTCGGTTACTTCCTTTTCAGCTTCTTTGCTTTCATCCTCTTCTTCGACCTCCTCTTCATCTTCTTCTTCTGCTTTTGTGTTATCCATTGCTTACACCTCTTTCAATAAATTCCACGAATCTTTTGCGAATTTTTCTCCATGAATATGTCTCCATGCTTCTCCATCAACGTTCTCACTCATCAAAAAATGAGCTTGAAGATCTTTCCGTCTCAAGCTTACAAATGCTTTACTCTCTTTCTCCATCATGTTTTTAACATCTTTTGGCCATTCGTAGCCACACACTACAAGAAAAACAACAAATAGTAGCGGCATAATACGCTGCTAATCCGTCGCTAAATAGGTATTAGCGACGGATTTCCAACATAAATGTATGGTCGGTAAAAACCATGACGGTATCTGTGTCAGATTTAGCGACGGAATTCAACATGAAATTTCCGACAATTTACCGTTATTTTACTAATTTTTTAATAAAAATAAGTATTATTTATTAATTTACTTTTATTTTAATTTTAATTTGTATACCGACGATTTACCGACGGATTATTAATTTAGAATAAAATATTATTTATAAAAACCGTCGGTAAACCCTTACTAATTACCAAGGGATTAGCGACAAAAAGTTTTGACAAAAAAATCTGGCTCATTTTTTTGTTGGTAAACTCTTGCAATTCAGCAAAGGTTTAGCGACAGAAATAAATTAGGCTAAATACCTTTTTATTATCCTTGTTGGTAATCCGCCGCTAATCCCCTTCTGATCTGCATATATATATATATATATATATATATATATATATATATATATATATATATATATATGAACACACAACAAACATCATTCAACTGTGAACACTAAAATAAATAACATATTAAAAAAACAAAGATAAATTAATCAACAATATTAATTTAGAACTAAAAAGAAGATTCATAATCACATACAAAAAAACCACAGCATCCACGATCTTTCGTCAATTCATACACAAAGCTGAGTTATGAACAATAAAACTATTCAGTTGGTGCTAACATTATCCCAAATACGAACACATATCATCCATAACCATACTAAAGCCACTTAACGCCATATTTACAACAAAATAAGTCTAACATACCTAACCAACTTACGAAGATGATGACGACGAATTCGTAAGCAAACGCAAAACTGGAGGCGGATGTTGCTTAAGAGCCTTGTGCAAGCTGAAAATAAGATTTTGCTGACTCAAAAAATCAAGTTCCCCTGCAACTTTCATTCCTTCTAACCATACGAAGAAAATTAAAATGCCTTGACACATGTGTTATCTCCAGCACTGCATCATTTGTACAATACTTCAAATCACTTAATAATTTTGCTTCAACCTACACCTTTTCACATCATTTATGCACCTCTCTGCTTTTATTTTACACCAGGGCTGCTAAATGGAATGCTCTTAGTTTACTCTGACCTTGCATCATGTTCTTTACACCAAATTCAGATTCACATTGATCTTTTAGGTGCTTCAAGGATTCATATGCAACATTTTTTCCGTAATGTGTCTGTGTAAAAAGAAGCAACCCAAAATCATTGTACAACCCCATTTCATTAACAAATAGTGGAGCATTCAAAAAATATCTAACCAAAATATTTTACTTTATATATCACACTTTTGAAAAAAGACAATGAACAAATAAAAGTTGTAAGTGTAAACTGGACTGAACCACAATTAATTAATTACCGTTTGATTGTTTGCCTAGTTATGATACAAATTTGTCTTAACCTATCATTTTTAAAGAAATAATCTAAACTAGGACCAATAGGGATGTAAGCAAACAAGAAAGTTATGAACTAAAGTTGTATACTCTAAATAAGCAAATGAATAAGAAGATATGAGTACCCTGGTGCCTCGACCCCTTCCTTAAGGTTGCATTGTTTACTATAACACTCAACCTGCACATGCAAATGCATTGAAAATGCTAATAAGTTGTCCTACCCAAAATAAACATGGTGCATAGCAAAACCATCAATTGTAATTATAAAGAAAAAACGGTAGTGATAAATGCACCTGTAGTTTTTCTTGTTTTGCCAATGCAGAGAAATGCATTGGTTTTACATGCATTGTTTTGATACAGAGGCAATGTGGAATAGAAATTTTTTTCTATTAAGTCGCTTGTCAATAGCTAAATCAAATGTTTCTGAGGAACTTTTTACTGTTTGAGGCTAGTCTTTCAGGTGTCAAACAACAATCATTCCCTGATAGTGGATTTTTTTGCTCGATTGAGTAATGGGTTGCAAGATTAAAAAGGCACTCTTATTTACGGTAGATATCAGTATGTTTATTACTGAATTGAAAAAAAAAAATTAAAAAGAAAAACGTACAAACAGTATTTTGCATTGCTTTCATAATCAGAGACATATCCTAATGGTACATTGAATTTTGAAATATGCAAGGAACCCGAAAACGTTGGCTGAAATATAATGTGGCAAGCACAACCTACTTAGAAAGGCCAAATAGCTACATAGCAGAATGATAAAATCCGAGAACTTGTTGGAAAAAATGATAAATAAATGAAAATAACATACCTCAGTTATAAGAGGGCACATATAATCCATTCAAAGCATAAATTATCATACAGCTAAAACTGAAAAAGCATGTATTGAAAAGATAAACAATTACAAAAACAAAGTTAGGTTGAAGAAAAAAATTCCAGAAACTAAAATATAAAAATGATTACTTGGTTTTAAAATCCAAAAGTTATGTTCATCGTGTAGTTTGCCCTAGGTTTTCTTATTTTGATTCAACAAAGTACCATCTACAAACTGGAAATGAGAATACTATATGCTGACAAATAAGAGAAAAGATAGCAAATTTTCAATGAGCAATCACAACAACATAATTTCTCGTATAACTTTTGTTTCAAAAGTGAAAAACTCATTTAGAAATAAGAATGTTGTGTATGATCCTCTTGTACATGGAACTATAACCCAGACATATCCCGTAATCTATTTAAAAAAACAACTGGTGTAATATGTCATGATTATCATTTCTGCTAGCCTAGTTAAATGTTACTACATATGTTTGTGGATATCAATATATTATGGCTTAATATTTTATAATATTTTAACACGAATGACGCAAATAAGTAATTGTATTAATTTGATGTAAGTACAGATACTACTATTAAAACTTGAAACATAAGATATAGTAGTGAAATAAAATTAATTCAAGGTAATTTGCAACCAAATTATTCAAAAAGTTCAAACTGAATAAAAAAATTAAAATATTGTAAAAATACAAATTTTCGAATGCTTACCCAAGTCATAGTTCAATAACTCAGTTATCAAACCTTGTTAATTAAAGGGAATAGTGGTAGTAAGAACCGTTGATGTTCTCTTTTCCACTTCAGTAAATATAAAAGCATTAAAAATTAGAGAACTTCTTGAGTATAAAGTAAATATGGAAAAATCTGAAATTTAATTGGATTCTCGTGCTAATACAGAGGATACATATTAATGTTAACCATTAGCATTCCAAAAGCATGGTTTACTAATTATAAGCTGTGAAGATTTTTTTTTTGAAGATTCATGTTTAATCAGTCGAACCTGGCTACAAGTACTAAACGGTCGTAACTTCAACATCATCCAAAAACAACTCGGAGGCCCGCCATCATATGACCTAGAATGGAAAAACAACACTTCTTTCTACTGTAATTGAATTCTTATCCATGACTGACAGGCTCGCAGGTGCCAAATGGGGTTGAGTTGTGCCGTCATATCTCGGGACATAAGTAACAGAACGTATTCTGTACATGTAATAAAAATGTTAGTGAGGGCATCACTGTAATTGAATGTATGGCATGCATATAGCACCAATGCACAGACAAACTGTATGATAGCACAGCCAGGATCGAAGTTGTGATGGAAAGAGAGTAGATATTACATTTGAGCAACATGTAAAATCCAAACAGGAGGCATTGGTATAATCAGGTTGAAAACCATACTAATATGTCAGATTATATAATCCAACGGGTAGAATGGTAAACGCGTGAGGGGCAGCAAATGAGTAGAATAAAATGACCACAAAATGGATTAAAACATCAACTTGTTACCACTGTAGAATGGGGAAGAACTAACAAATGGGAGTGTAAATTAAAATTTTAAAAATAAAACATATGAACAAAGCAGCGAAAGGCGATCGGCGCAGCAGGACAACAAGCAAATCTAGTAGCATTTATTTTGGGTCATCGCCTTAAATATGTCATATTTTTATACAGTGTTACAAAGGTTGCGTTGTAGTTCCAAACTAATTATGGTTTTGGGTACCCAAGCATTGCCTAGTTAGCACTATTGAAAACCCTTTACTCGGACTAAAAAATACTAAATTTCACCATGAATAGAACTGATATTAAACCAAAATCAACACCAAGTGAAACTAGATAAGTTAACACTTGAATAAATCATGCCAGTTTTTTTTTCTCAATGATAAAATTGGAGGTATTGTCTCAAAGCTAAACCACGTCAATAGTTTTGTTAGCAACCGTGACAAGGAACCAAGTGAATAGGAAATCATCAGTTCATATGGCATAACGTTTGCTGCTCTTATTGGAAAACATAAATAAATTTGGATTGAATGGATGGTAATATAAGTCTAAGATAACATTGTAAACTAATACCTTTTGAATTCCGAAGTCGAAATGGTTCGAGCTCGATTGGATCTTGAACTCCAAAGTAGAAATCGTTTGAGCTCGATTGGATCAAGCATAGAATCGCATGACTACCATAGTTTTTGATTCGTCGATAGCAATGGGTCAGAATCCACAAAGAGGGTTTCCTCGACGGACTTGTTTAAAATAATCGGTTTCAGAGTAACTGCAGTTAATGAACATGAACTTAAAACAAAATCATTAACACATAAAGATCTTTTAGGAAATACGAACTTGCGCTTACGAACTTACTTAGAACAATATCATTGACATGTAAAGATCTTTCAGGAAATACAAACTTACTTGCGCTTACGCTTCCTCCTAGAAGGTTCCGTCCAATTCTCACTTACAAGTTTTTTGAAGTCTACTTTTTCATCTTCCTACACATAGTTTTTCTAACAATATCAACTATGCAGGCTTGAAATCTGAAATGGTCACTGAAGCTACTGTAAAGATAATATATATAATAGAGGTACCTTCTCGCCAAAGTCATAAAAATCAGCATCTGCATGTAAAATATGCAGTAATAAGTGTGTTGAATGGAATTTCAAATTCAGATAAATAAACTCGTGAATTTAAAGCTAGTATGTGCATACTGTCATTCGGCATATAGCCATTTTCTTTCACGTTGCTGAGCATCTCTTTCTTATTACTCTGAGTGATCGGAGTATGAGATCTTGCCTACTCATTCACAGGATCTTTAACTATATCAGGCGGTCTTTCTTTGTATGCAGGAGGAACAGCTAAGTGCGCATACGAGTTCTTACGTTTGCCAGTTGGAGTAGTTTTGCCTCTATTGTTGACACTAATAAGCATCTGCTTAACTAATATTCCTCGTTTTGAATTCAGCAAAATCCTGCATGGTCTTCTTAGTCGCATGATATTGTTTTGAATTAAATTCTCTACCTTCAAGTTCAGCTTGCAATTTGTCAGCTATCACACGCATGTCTTCAGAGATTGCTCGCTTCATTACCGCAAAAGTAGGGTCACAACTATCACTGTGCTGTATGTTCTTATCCATCTGTTGGCTTTGAATTTCCTGTCTGTTCATTAACCCATCATCTCTGCTCGCTGTTGCTTCTAAGTTCTTAAAGACTACAGAAGAGCCAATTTCATTTTGCATTGTTTCATCCCCTACATTGCCTTTATCCACATTGTTAGCATTTGTCTCCCTTTCCACATCTTCATTGATTACATTATAGTTTACCTTATCACCATCCTCTCCTCCTACATCAGAGTTTACCTTATTACCAGAGCATGTTGTTCCATTATCACGTATAAGAACAACAGAGTCTTTGCCAACCCTACAACTGATTGTTCAATATTTGCTTCACTTGCATCTTCATTTGTTCTAGCATTATCATGCCCTTCAATATAACTTGTTTTAGGACTTCCAAATGCTTTAGTTAGCATAGCGTCAACCATTTCAATTTCTCCCTCTTCAAGCGTTGCTTCTTTTACTGAAATTTTCTCAAATATTCTGTCATCACCATCTTCATCAATGTTTTCAAGCATGCCAAAACTATTCTTTGCATGTGAATCTTTATCACCTTGTCCATTTCTTGTACTGCCCAGTAAGACATCGTTGCTTAGAATGGGCATTTTGAAATTAGCATTCGTGCTCATGTTCCTCTTATTTGTTACCTTCCTCCAAACTTCGTTTCACCTTATATGAATTCCATTCCTGCTCTCTGAATTACCAGCAAACACTTTACTATTTCGGCCTTCTTCCCCTTACCCACTGTTTCCTGGTTAACAACTCCCTGACTTACTACATCAATCTTTTTCTTGCATTGCTCTGATAAATGGCTGAAATATTGATAGAAAGCGCAAGACTCAGGTTGCCATAGATAATAAACGAAGATCGTTTGCTCACCTCCGTCAAGCAAAGCTACCTAAAATTCATTGAATAGTGGTTCGTCCGGCGTAACCTCTAGCATGCATTTGGCAAATTCAAGCCTCTCCAGGATTTCTGTAGAATTATCCATGCATAAGAATTTTCCGACACGCATAGCAAGCCAGCTAATGCCAATCATAGTCAGACAATAAAGCGGAATGTTTCTTATGTTGATCCACACTTGAACACTCCTTATCAAGCTAGCATCGCTTCCTATGTTAATATCCCACGGCTTAATTATAAACAGTTTATTACGAATCACTACTGGATCTTCCTAAATTATTCTGTTCCTATCCTCAGTGTACGATAAGAAGAAGAAAAACATGCTGCCATTAAACTTTACCTTGATTCCTCCCTGTGGTTGCCAGAGACGTAGCAGGTGGTTCGTAACAGCATAGAAGTTTAACGGTTTATCCAGGAATAATCCAACTAAATAATTTTTCCACTATTTCTTCGCTTCTTGGAGGATAACTGCAAATGGAATCACAACCTTGCCCTTGAATTCAATCTTCAATGCCGGCGGTGTAAACGTACCGGCGTTCTTCGGTTTAGCAGAGAAGAGCATTGACCATCTTTTGGTTTTGTCGATTGTAATTTCGATTGGGCTTTCTTGGGAGGGGAATCGACTAGGAGGCGGGTTGATGAGGTCTGGTGGGTCAGGCGACGGGGGATTGGAGGCGATGGAAGCGAAGGTGACAGAATTTGAGGGGCGAAAGGAAGGGAGGAGGCAGTAAAAGGGGCAAAAGTTAGGCTTGAGGGGAAATTAGAGATGGTGGACACGACTGGGCGAACGATGGTTTTGAGTTTGTCTAAATTTTCTGAGAATAAGGGTATGAATTAGGGTAAACGAGAATTGTAAATTAAGGCTATGAATTGGGGAAAATCAGAAACGAAGATACTGAAAAAATAAAAGAATTATGTTTAATTTGTAATCGGGTTTAAGGAATGAATTTTAGCTAAATGTTAGATTGATGGCCCAGATTTTTTAAGAGTGAACAATGGATTGCTAACTAATCATCATTGGATTATATTAGTTAAACAGTGCAGATTCTGTATGTATAGATGGCGCGAATTGCTAAGTTTGTAGGAAATCACAAAATCGTAGGCGAATTGCTTCTCGTCGGTATTCTGCCTGTATTTCCAGCGGAAAATAGCGGCGGAAACTCTTTGTCGGTATTTTGATGCAATTTGCGACGATTTAGTGAGGAATGACAGCATACGACGGTAATAAATAACATATAAAAAGTTGAAAAAAACAAAAAACTATCCCTTGCAGATCGCATGGAAATCCGTCGCTAATTAGCGACGGAAATTTCCGCTTCTAAATTTTTGACGCTAAATCAGTGTTTTCTTGTAGTGACACTCAACAATCTCCCATAATCCTTTGGAGATCAACTCTTCTTTCTTTTTATTACTCCACTCTTCGAAATTTTCTTTTGTGAGAACAAATGATGAGAAAAATAGCATTGCCATAGCTTCAACCTGACGCTCTAATACCAATTTGTTGAGGAATTAATTGTAGAGAGGAAGAGATGAAGAGGATTTTTGGAAGACAAATTTTATTGCATATTTTTTTTTCAATATTTTTCTATATATTTTGATTGACATGAGATGCTTCTTTTATACATGCTTTTCTAAAATTCTAGATAAGATCGCATTAATACATTTCCAAACATAACCAAATAAGCAAAAACAGGAAATGTAATTGCAATTAACATATGCAATATATGATTGCATTTAATGCAAATTTAATTTATTCCAACATTTATTTGAACTTGCCTTTATTTTTAAGTTTTGGTTACTAGTTTTGTTTAAAAAAAAAATGGTGAAGAGGATGGTAATATAATAGAAAGGAAAAGAAAGAAAAGGACATGAGTTGTCTAATTTTAGATGGGATTGTAGTGTGTTGAACAAGCTAAGTTTTTTAGTTTGATTTATGCACAATTCTAGTATCACGCCGCACAGTACGAACTTTGATTGAATCAAACAAAGTATCGTCGCATTCAGTAATTTGATACGATTCTAAAGTAAAAATAATAATATACATCGTATATTGGATTCTGAAATGCTACTAGTTAAAATCAAATTATACAAAAATTAAATTCTCTGAATTAATGCTAAGCGTTTTAAATGAGCGCGATCGTACAACAACTCCGATTTATACAAAACTTGAAATCTTACAATAGTTTACAATTCCGGGTTTGGTGAAGCTAGTTTCATCGAATTCCAAGGTAGCTTGCAAATTGGCTATTTTTACGTGTTCCCTGAAATCGGGTTAATATTATAAATCAATTTCAAAAAGTTCAATTTCACTGATAATAATTTATTACTATCGTTCATGCTCAAATAGAATTTTGGGTAAGATTAAGGTCAAATTTGATTTCTTTTTAAACTCAAGGTTAAAAAAATTCAAGTAAATTAAATAGTTAAATTTTCATCATAAATTTAATTCGAATCAATAAACTCAAAAATCAATCATTCTAATATTTAAATTAATTAAATATTTATGTACTAGAAACCCAGGTTGTTACACATATCCTTCGCATTTCTCTTTCTTACTAAAACTTACTATCGTCATGATTATTCATTTTACAGGCATTATTCCTAAGAAACCTAGTGTTAGAACAAAAGTGGTAGCTGAAAAGGTGAAGGTGGCCCTTAGCAAGTGTAACACTCCTTGTTTTTAAATAATAAAGATAGAAATTTAAATAGTTGTTAATGAAAAATTGACATTTTAGGGTTTTAGAATTTGGCCTCGAAACATATACTGTTACGTTCGCAGCAGTTTTCTTATTCATTGACATATAAAATTTGTCCCAAACGTTGTCTGTATGGGAAAGTTATTACCAGATGAAATTTTATGAAGTTGTAGGCGAATATATACGCACAGATTTAAATTCGATATTTAAAACGTGTATTAAAAATGGAAGATAATTATATAAATGAATAAAAATTGGCAAGAAGATAACATTATAGGCAACGTTTTAATCCGAGCGAAAATCACGAAGCAATGACCCAATACACGATTGTAACAATCGTATATAGGTCGATCCACGCTAGAAGTGGGTTGACCAGGGGTCGACCAACTTGGGAAATGGGTCAACCTAGGGCTCGACCCACTACGAGTCAGGGCAATGTGGTTTGTTTTGTTCTGAATGACTCAGATTTTATTCGTTTCAATCGAACGGGCATGGTTCTTTTAAGCACCTACACGTAAACCTGCAAGGTCTGACCTCCAACTCATATTTTATGAGAGGAAGCTAGGGTTCTGCCATTTCCTTTCTCCTCCAAAGCCTTCAGAAACATATATATTAGTTTAAGCGATTCTAATTTAAGATTTGGAGATAAAGGCTGTAGATCTAAGATAGGGAATTAGCCGTATTTCGCACTAATTTGATAACCCAAAAAATAAGAAAAGAAATGTTTTGCAATCATGGATTCCTATTAATGTGACTACATGGAACTATGGAAATTGGTTGTTTCACAATTTTGTAACTAATCTATTTGGAATAGGCTTAGCTTTCTAAAAAGAAATAAATTGTAAAGATGGGAATGAAAAGGTAATGTAACCGAAAGAGTTTATAAAAAGATAAAGGCTTAATCTAAACATATAACTGAAATATAATAGACACAGTTCAGTGGAAATAACATATATGAAAGATTATAACACGAATGTAATAACTTGGAAAGGGAAGAGAAAAGAAAAAAGTTTATTATAAATAAATAAGAAATTAAGTCCAAAGATATTCTACGATGGCCTTGTAATTAGGCGATGTATTATGTTAGCCTTCCGACTAGGCAATTCGATGGTAACTGATAAAGTTGGTTTATAAATAAATAATATTCTATTAAATATATTAATGAATATTATAAACCAACGAGAATAAAGTAAGTGAAACGCATAATCGTACATTAGACATAAGGTCTAATTAATATAACGATATGCATTTGAACCTGCCTGTGGGAATGGAAAGCCTAACGGGACAGATTATTGAAGGTGTCGGGAGACGTGGAAGAAGCACATCCAACTTATTTGATGAGACTGAAGGGAAGTGTGAGGCTTCTATGGGATGTGAGGATACTCCGTGACGGTTCTCTATAGTTGGCCCTGGGTTGCACCCATAGATGCATGGTCTGTGTTGTACCATCTGGTGAGTATGCCTTGGCTCTATTTGTCATTGTTAGGAAGCTTGGACAGTATGCATGATAGATGGAAAAATTGTCAAGTTGCATTGTAGAGGAAACATCCACAACACAACAAAAGGGAAAATCCTGTATTAGAAGTTATTGCAACGTTTGATTTGTATATATGACATGCTCTTTCTGGAGCTCCTCGTCCACTAAACAATATTAACGTTATGCGACAACCATGTATATTTAACGACTTATACAATGATGTAGCACCTTCATGCAACTGCAAAAATAGATGACAAAAGTTGATTGCCCTAACTGTGTAATTTCTGAGTGACTCGCTGGATTAAAGGCAAATAATTTGCTGCATTTATATAATCAAAAGAGAGTGGCGCTCCTAGATACCTAACAAGGAGTGTCCTCTTGCATTTGCAAATGTTGAAGGACACAGTCCTTGTTAGTGACACTAGTGAAACAAATCTTTGATTTTAGTTCATTCACATGCAAGCCAATAGTTTGTCTTAGAGTATCGAACACTTGTCTCATAACCATAACATATTGCTCAATAGCTTTTAAGAAAATCATCGCATCATCTGCATATAGTAAATGTGAAATTATCGGTTGAACTTTTAAAATTTGTTTAATCTAAACCCTAGAAACTCCATCCTCCATTAGCAATGCGGAATACTCCATGGAAACACAGAAAAGATAGGAGAAAGTTGATTACCTTGTCATAAACATCGGTTTGAGCAAAATTGCTGTGTGGATGACCATTTATTAAGATAAAAAAAGTAGGCGTACTTATACATTCATATGTAAGATCCACAAGCGATGTAGGAAAACCCTTAGCATGTAGCATATGACATGTAAACACCCTAGTTATCTTGTCATATGCTTTTTGTAAGTCTACCTTTATGCACATTTTAGGCTTTCCTTTCTTCTTAAAATTCCTTATGAGTTCATGTGCAATCAAAATGTTTTCGCTTATATCCCTTCTAGATATAAAAGCTGATTGATCCCCTGCAATAAGATAAGGCAGAAAATACTTAATTCGACTACAAATAATTTTTGTAACAATCTTGTATAACACATGTAATTGGTCTATAATCAGATAAGGTGTAGGACTTATCTTTTTTCGGTATAATTGTCAAAAAAAAAAGGTTCAATCCTCTAGCCAGCTTGCCATGCTGAAATATCACTGTTATAACTTGACATAACTCTTCATGAATTAAAATCTTAGTTTATAAAATTTTAAAGTATTGCCATCAGGTTCTGGACTCTTAGCACCGTTAATTGAGTGTACAAAAGCTTGGATTTCTTCTAATTGCATAGGGGAGTACAAGTGAACCTTTCATTGCATATTAATTTTCATTCTTGGCTCAATTGAGGAAAAATTGTAGTTAATGTCTCTCCATCACATAACTGAGTATAATAATCCAGAGGTTCTTGGGTTATTATATCTTGGTTATACACATTCACCATTTACAGTAAGCAATGCTTGAATTTTATTATGATTTTTTCGCATTGACATCTTTGCGAAGAAAAGTTTAAAATTTGTATTACCATCATGCAACAAAAAGATTTTACTTTGTTGGTTTAACCTCATTTGTTGTAAATCCATCTGGGTTCTAAGTTTCTTATTGCATTCGCACATTTTGTCATAGAGAAGTAGATTTTTCAGGATCTAGATCTTATAGAACTAGAAGCTGAGCTTGTTCTTCTTTCAATTTCCATAACAAGTCTTGTTTATTCATATTTCTAAACCAACTTTTAATTTTTTTTCTTTATCCTCTGGAGTTCAAAAATAAATTTGTGCAGTGCGTGCAGTCCCTCGATGTATTTGCTTTGAGCCCATCTGTAATGCAGTCATGTTAACCATCCAAGGTATACTAATTATTCAAATATCGAAAGGGGGTTGTGTAACTTTGTACACTTCATCTTAAGAACCATGAGAATGGAAGTATGGTCACTTAACGCAGCAGAAAAAGAAATAGCCATTACCTCAGGAAAGGTGCTTTAAAATGTTGTTTTACTAGAACTTTATCAATATTAGTGGCCATACCCCTTTTCCCCTAAGTAAATTCGCATTCCTATGTTGAAATTGGAGTAAATCCACATTGCATTATGTAGTTATTAAAAACTTAAAAGATAAGAAAACGGAGTTGATAAACCTTCCTTCTTATCTTCTGGGTTCAAAGCATTATTGAGGTCCCCACATATGATCCATGACATTTGAATTGAAGAAGCATGTAGAATTAACTGACTCCGTAGTTTTTTCCTTTCGTTCTAAGAATTTCTATCATACATAAATCTTGCAATGGACATAAATCCATCCATATTTTTCATAGTAGCAGTTCATACTTGGTCCGTCATGTTTAGCAAAATTGGTAGTCCATATTGTGGTATCTCACGCAACAAGGATTGTGCCTTTTGCACAGTTGTTAGTGTTATGCGAACAGGATGCACATGTTGAACAAGGAAGAAAGAGAAAGAAGACAAGAGAAAAAGGAAGGAAGAAAAAACTGTAAAAACAAATAAAGATATTCATTCAATTCCTCCCTTTCTTTCAACAGCCAAGCATATTCTTATATGCATACAATTCACATAATCCAAATACTATAACTAAGCCTATCATTCACTGCCACCTCAGTAGCATATAGGACAAGTACTATAACTAATTCATTTATATAATGCTACCTCAATAGCCAAAAGAAAAAACATTGTAACTAATTATATTTGCATGCTTCCAAAAAGTGAATAAAGTTTGGAATCTTCAAGGTCCGGATGGTGCGCTAGGGTCAAGTGTTGTGCACAGGTGCATCTTGGTGCATTGCTGATATGCACATATCACTAGAGCTATCATTACCATCCCATCGAAATCGACCTTGTCCTGAAGGTCAGGAATGCCTCTTATAATGAAGAAAACGCTATGCTTGTCATTGGTAAAGACTAAATGTGTTGTTGAATACACTATTTTTGAAAGTGAAGAGTTGGTTGATATGTGGAAAGGATATGACATAAGGGTTAAGGTTTCTTGTATGGTAAGAAATGACGTAGAGGTGGTTGTTATTGATTTGAGCGATCATTGATGAGAAAGTGAGAGTAAGAGGGATGATTAGCAAAATTTCATATGGAATAAAATCGGGCTTGTCGATGAAGAATTGGACGAGAATAAGATCTATGGTGAAAGGAGAGAAATGGCAGGTGGGTTGGACCATGGAGATGATGTTGTTGGTTGGAATGGAAAAGGCGAAAGTGTCAATATTTTTGAAGAGGGTGTTGTTGGCGTTGGTGATGGTCATGATTATGTTTTTGGTAAAAAAGAGTGATGTTGGTAGAGAAACAATAGAGAGTAGCCTTGTGGTCGACAAGGAAAGAAATGCATGCCTTGGGTATGCCGAAGGTGAACTTGATGTGCGCAAAGGATAAGGGCTTAAGCATTTGACGGTTAGAATTGTAAAGTTTAACGCGAGAGGCATTGAGAGAGAAGTTGAGGTGGTTATTGTATGAATATATGACAAGGCGCTTCAAAGCCGTCTGTTTCAGAATTCTCCTTGCTTCTTTCTTGCTGCCTGCTGCGAAATAGGCCATTACTAAAGAGTTGCGTGCTTCGACATATGTTTACTTTCATTTGTGCATTTCATCGAACAATTTTTATGCTTATTCGAATTTTCCTAAATTGGCCTAAAAGAAATGAGAGAGGGTGATTAGGAACATAGAAATGCTCCTCTGTGATGGATAGATGGTTTGGCCATGAACATTCAACCTTTAAACGGTTTGCATAACAAAATTAGGTTCAATTAGGCAGAGAGCACCAGATCTTATATGCACTAACAAGGCGTCGCTGATGCCAAACAGGTCTAAAATGAAGATGATCTCGATTTCGTTCACGAATGCATGGCTATTAGTGAATTTTTTACTTGGCGTAAAAGTGAGATTCAGTGTTGATGTGGTGATGCTGACTGAGTATTCCTTAATCAAGTAGTCGATTTCGAGCCCTTATGCGATTTTATACGCACTGAAGTTGCTAAATAATGTGATGGCATTGTTAATGACGACTGAGAATATGGTTTTTGAGACGTTTGAGTTGGCGGTGTAGCCGACGTGGTAAAAATTAGGGTAAAGGAATTTTCAGCTAGCACCAAGAGGGAAGAAGAAGAAGGGTTTATCGAAGACGTGGACGGAGGGAAAAAGCACAGTAGATGTAACGCCCCACCCTGAGATCCATACTAGTAAAGAGCATTACAAGGAATGCTGTCTACTAATACAAAGAATAAGGCTTGTTAGGAGCGACAATCCATAAGGCTTGGATTAAATAAATATCAAGAGTATCGATAAAATGTACAAATATTTTTTTTACACTCTTATATTTATTCAAGACAAAACTATGGTGGCTAGGAAGTAATTCAGAACAAATAAGATTAACTAAAGCAATAAACATCTCAGAACAGATCACCCAACATTAGATACATATACATATGATATACAACATATAGTGTCACAAAAGTGGTATAAAACCACAATAAATACATCATGAGTCCAAAATAATAATATGTTACATCAAAGTACATGGATCATAAACATATATCTACACAAAATAGCTAACTGGATAACCCAAAACAACTGATCCATGGCGGAAGCAAAAGGTGTCTACAACGACCAGCATACCTGAAAAAGCTCAGTCTGACCCGAGCATAAACACGCACGGGTCAGTCTTGTCAAAAGTAAGTAATAATAGTATAAAGAATAACAAGGGTACCATATTCAACTTTTTAACCAAAGTGTTAGGAAGGAGATATTCTACAGGAATGGAATAGACTACATTCCTAAATCATAAATTAAGGGCATAGGACTAGACTTAATTACTAAGACATGGCTAAGTGATTCATGGTGCACATATTACAAATGTTATCAAAGTCTCCAAAATCGTCAAAAATCATCATATAACTCGAGTGAGTCAAATATCACGAAAGGAGCCTTAAAATCCAACATAGAATATCACAAAATATTTATGTGAATTTAAAATCCAATAATCGCCTCAATGTATGATCACAAAGATCAAATCAAAAAACAAATATCATCACGATATGGATCCAGCAGAAATAACTTTGCATGCGCAATCACATGATAATATAGCACCTCCTGAGCTTAGCTCAGTACTTATACGTAATCAAGTTAGGCGCCCATCACTGCAACCCCCCCGGTCGAGTGTATCCTGACCCCCTCACCCCCCGGTCAAGTGAATACGTATACGTGACTCCCCACGAGTCTCGGCTTCCTCCCGAAGCAGGTACTGGCTTAACAAAACACAATATGCGTCACTGACTCACAGTCAGTAAACCAAGTAGCAGTAATGGAGTGTCCCATACCATACGTTCTCACTACTAGTTCACAGCTGCTTATCGACTTCGAAATGGAAAAAAACACAGAAATATCACCAAATAGCTTCAATTAAACGGGAATGGAATTGACCGATTTCGTATACCGTCGTGTCCTATACCAGGTGGTTTACGGTATCGTTTGATTTCCACTACGTCTTCTCGAAGGGTGCAAAACCGTGTAATAATAATATACATATAAAAGATAGTTTGCCTTTTGGAAAATGGTTTCAAAACAATTATGAAAACCTTTTTTTTTTCCTCTTTTCAAAATGCTTATAATTTATAAATAATTTATACTATTGCTTGGTGACAACCAGTCAAATAAACCAAAGCCGTATAATATTGTTGTTCCAAGCTATAATTAAAAACCGTACTTATAGACATATCAGAAACCAATGAAAAACATGTGCAACGTGTGATTGAATTAAACGAAAATTCAATGAAAGCACGTCTTTCAATTTCACACAAAACTTGTTTATTCGAGGTCCGGATTAGCGTCAATGTTGGCTTGACCAGCCGTCGCAATTACATGCGCACCGCACCGACCATGCAACAACATAAGTAATGCTATTTAAATAATTATAACTTAATATAAAATAAAATAAACAAAATAAGTAAAAGAAAACGAAAATAAAATTTAAAATAAAATATATACGTTTAAACAAAGTTTTGTGCCAACCTATTCATGCGTGAGTCTGATAACATGAAGGCTACAACAAATCATTTTATGTGTAAACTAAGACAATTTGGGACCAAAATGAACACATAATTCAAAAGACATCAAAAGGCAAAAGGCTACAGGCAGTGCAAA
Organism: Allium sativum; assembly: GCA_030737875.1. NCBI lineage: Eukaryota > Viridiplantae > Streptophyta > Magnoliopsida > Asparagales > Amaryllidaceae > Allium > Allium sativum. The sequence goes on from CM060912.1 coordinate 12,536,153, forward strand.
GAGTTCCATAACGTGGCCTACCAATTCAAGCTACAAGATTACTAGTCATAAATAGCGTTTTGCATCTTAGGGTGTGTTCTTTTGGTTGAAACGAGTCCGTTGGCCAAAAGACCTTTTCAACCCGTTGAGCCAACAGCTCAAAGTTGAGCCGTAGGTTCAAATCATTACCTCTCCAACTCACTCTTATAACACCTTCTTCTGCCCTCACCTCTCCTCACCTCTTCTCTATCCTCTTCCTCTTCTATTTTGTTTTCAATGGAGAATCCATTTCCAATTGATGGTGATTCCAATTCAGAAGATTTAGAATATATTGTCCTAATTGGAGCGTACTTACGTGATAGACGAAGCGAAATGGGACGCCGGATTCATATTTTGATGTATACTGGTTTGATGTAGATAGACGACATACTTAACGGTCATCGGGCTAGATGTCAAAGGCAGTTTCGTATGAAACAGTTATGTTTTCTTTCGTTATGCGATAGGCTAGAAAATTGCGGATTGACCATTACAGAAAATGTTACTGTTCAAGAAGCGGTTGGGATTTTTTTATGGACTATTGCCACCGCTAATTCTAACAGACAAGTGGCTGAAAGATTTCAAAGGTCAGGTTGCACAATCTTTAATTATTTTCATGCTGTTTTGAATGTCGTCCTAGTATTATCTACCGCTATTATAAAACCGGTTGATCCTCAATTTAACTCAATTCCTGCTTAGCAATGATAACCGTTACTATCCGTACTTTAAAAACTGTATTGGTGCCATAGACGGCACACATGTTATGGCACACTTACCTCCTGATCGAATTGTTCCGTTTATCGGACGAAAATGATACGCTACACAGAATATTTTGGCTACATGCTCGATCGATTTACTATTTACATATGCTGTATCTGGATTGGAAGGTACTACACACGACAGTCGAATTTTTAATTCCGTGGTGAATGACAGAAGTTCCAATTGTCCTCATCCTCCTCCTGGCCAATATTATGCTGTGGATTCTGGTTTTCCACTTACAACTAGGTATATACCACCATATCGAAATGTTAGATATCACATCCCCCAGTTCCGTATGTCCACAAATCAGTCGAAATCGCATAATGAAAATTTTAATTTCTACCATTCTAGTTTACGTATGGCAATTGAGAGGAAATTCGGAATATGGAAAAAGAAATTTGTTATACTAAAAAATATGTCAACCAACAAGTTTGAAGCTCAAACAAAAATTGTTGTTGCTATGATAGCTATACACAATTATATACGCAAATACAATATGGGTGATCCAGATTTTATGGCGTATGACGATGATCCAAATCTTATTCCAGAAGAGTACGAACAAGAATACGCCGACGTGCGAAACATAGGCAATAATGACCTAGCACCGGCTCAACGCTATCAAGGCAGCGCTGACATGGCAGTGCGTCGCGATAGAATAAGAGACGAGCTTGTTGCAGTAGGATTGCACTAATATATTTCTGCAATGTATCACTTTATCTACTTTTTTCGTATTTCTGCAATGTATCACTTTAGCTTTTTTTTTGTATTTCTGCAATTTATCACTTTCTGTATTGTTTTTATGTAATGGACTGTAATGTTTTGTTAACTGTGTTATTCTGCAATAATTATAATGTTATGTTTAATCGGTAATTAGTTAAATTACAAAATATAAATAAAATACTCTGCTTAAATACTCCGCTTAAACCGCCAAACGCATGGTCCGCTAACTACCATTCTCCGCTATAATACTCCGCTCAAATTCTCCGCTTAAATACTTCGCTTCCGCTTGCAAAGAACACACCCTTAGACCACGTTAATGTGTCCAGTTGCACCTTAGGACAATAGGACAATGAGAACAAAACAATAGAAGGAAGCTAATTTTTTTTACCGTGCGTTTAAATAGAACAACCGAAAGTTCTACAGTGTATTTTCACAAATAGGACCGCCGAAAGCCTGTGTTAATTACAGAGGGGGTACGCACTCTACTGTCCACTTTCAGAACAAGGACAGCTGAAAGTAAAAATAGGTACACGCTACAAGCAATATAATGGAAAAGAACCAAGAACAAAGTTGCACGTAACAGCAATACCGAACTAAAAACAGAAAATTGCTGCCAACACCAAACGTACGGAAAGAAAATTTGCGGCAATTTTGACACAAGCTACAGCTGCTAATTTATAATTTTTTTCCAGCAACAACTGATTGAGCGGTATCAAAGAAAATAACCGTTTAACTAGAATGTGTCAGTTTACACTCACCTTACGAAGATTTTCAGCAATTTTAGCAAGGATTTGAGATTGTTGGAGGCTGCAATGTTGAGAAGAAGACTTCTTTCTACCTGTAATTGCTTCAGCTGAAACATGCAAAGGAAAATCTTTACTTTAAACAATTTTTTTAACAAACAGCAATAATAATTGGATTATATCCGAATTTGGGGTGTATTATCTGCTACTATTCATTCAAACAACTGAAATCTAGCGTTTTTGATGTGGATTTTGGGGCTATATTGATTTAAAGTGAAGAGATTTGTTGATTTCCCTATTTTCTCCCCTTTTTGTTTACTGAGGAAGATGAGGTTTGCGAAAAGTAACTACTCTCCTCTACTATCCATATATTTATTAGGTTAAAAAAATAATTAAGGCCCAAAGTGACAATTAAACAAGCCCAAACACAAAATAGAGTATTTATTTAACAAATAAGCTAGTTTTGACATATAATTAACCTACAAAGCCAACATTTTGCATCAAATTTTTACCACATTCACACAAGCCTTCACTACTAACATTAAAATAAATTTGAAACAACGCTCATAATTTATTGTAAAGGAATTTTAAATGTTGTTATTAATTTTCAACAAAATTTTCACAACTTACACAAATGTATTTATATAATTGTTTGTGGCGTAATATTTACAACTCATGTAACAAAATTTTCAAAATCCCTTTTTTTAACGAAACAAATTGTCAATACTTTACAAAACATATGTTTTTCACATTTATTATCATATATACTTAGTTTTAACGTATTCTTATATATTTATCATTACCCGTTTTTATTAAAATTGCTTTATCAGCCTTAACATTCAATATTCGGGCTTTAAATTCAAAAGTCGCATTTTTATCCTTAAATTATATTATGCATGAGTTGAACATTATTAATTTCTTATAAGAAAATATTTAAATCTTTTATTTCTATACATTACAACATGCATTAACATTCGTTAATATTTTTAGTTGTCAAATTATCTAATTTTCACCCAAACCCATTATTTCACAATTTATCGTGCGTTTCACACTTAATTGACTCAAGCCCCAAAATTTAATCATTTAAACGTGATTAGATTTCACAATCAATCACAAAGCACCAATTAATTACTAACGTGAGTAATTAAACCACTATTCAAAATAATATTATATACGTTCAACTTAATTATTACTCAAATCTTCATATTCTAATGGTTAATTATTACAGCAGCTAATTACCGAAAACTCGGGTAGTTACAGTAGAGATGTAGGAGTCTTGCAAAGGGGCAGTGGTGTCAACGCACATGATTGTTGCATTGTACTTAGAATTGATGTCACCGTACCAAGTGCAGCCGTCGAAGGAGGAGGTGCTGAATAATCCATAATTAAGAATGAACTTGGCGTGGGGGTCAGAAGGGGAACTGTAGCTAGTTTTGGAGGTTTGGGATTGTGCAGAAGTCAAGATTTGCAGCAGCAGTTCAACTGTGTAATGCCCGAGTATTATCATTTGATTGAACCCAAATCGATGGAATTGGTAGGAATTTGGAGTGTTGGGTTGGAATGTGATTTGAGTGGTTGTTGTCATGATTGCTCTCGGAAGGCCATGGAGCTGCAATAGTGAAAATACCAAATAATAGGATGCACATGTTGAACAAGGAAGAAAGAAGACAAGAGAATAAGGGAGGAAGAAACTGTAAAAACAATAAAGATATTCATTCAATTTCTCCTTTTCTTTCAACAGCCAAGCATATTCTTATATGCATACAATTCACATAAGCCAAATATTATAACTAATCCTATCATCCACTGCCACCTCACTAGCATATAGGACAAGTACTATAACTAATTTATTTACATAATGCCACCTCAATAGCCAAAAGCAAAAACGTTGCAACTAATTATATTTGCATGCTTCTAGAAAATGAATAAAGTTTGGAATCTCGAAGGTCCTAATGGTGCGCTAGGGTCAGATGTGGTGCACAAGTGCATCTTGGTGCATTGCTGATATGCACGTATCACTAGACCGTATCATATGTATGGGAGACCATTACTGTGGTAATTTATGCATAAACTTGTTAATGCCAAAATCATTTAGTTTAGTCTCAATAAAGCTATCAAAGATGGCTTTTGAGACAATAGGAATGTAGATACTGATAGCATTTTGTTGTCAGTATTTAAACCCCTTACATTCCAAGTTATTGCTGTCATTCAACCATTTGCGATCCCTTGGTAGTACTTTTAGGAGGAGTTGCAGGAGTCTTTACCTTCTCGTGCTTCTTTTTATATGTTTTACTTGTCTTCACATGTTGAGATATATTTTGATCACTTTGTTCTTTAAATGCTTCAGGTAATACTTCATTCACAGTATTAACATTGGTCGTACCCTGATTTTGCATGTTCCCCGTTTGTCTTTTAGACACACCATTCTGTCTTGTTGAAAAAACAACTACAGTTGCAGCCGAGAACGAAGAGGAGCCAAAGTCGACGTTTTCGAAGAGGCAGTCGGACTGCTTTGAAGTTGAAATAATTTCCTTTCCTTTTTATCTTAAATTAGAGATCGAATTGTTGTCCACATTTGCAGTAATGTTTGTAGCAGAATTAGATGTCTCAGTTGTATTAGACAGTCCAGTTTGTGTAGAAGTTGTATTTGACAGACTATCGGGAGCGAATTATTCCGGTGCTCCGTCCTACGCTAGTGAGACATGGAAACAGATGCAATCTGTGAAAGCATTATCAGATTCACATGGTGGTGGAACCGACTGGGACGGAAGTCCCTTTTCGACTAAGGCGTCGTGTAATTTGGCAAGGACTCCGGCTTTACGGCTCCATCGCTTGTCTTTCATTTGGGATGTTCATCTTCTCCCAAAGGTCTATGTGTTTATATGGAAAACCATGCATGATGAGTTACCAATAGACGAGAACCTCTAGAAGATTGGCATCCCAATCGTTTCCCGCTGTAGATGCTGTTGTTCGGGTTCGTTGGAATGTGTTGTTCATTTGTTTTTTCCTTGACTCTAGTGTCATATCTGTTTGGAATTATTTCGGGATCTTGGTTGGTTGTCATGGTAGTGCCAATTCGCTTGTAGATTTACTGAGAATCTGGTGGACCGACGTCTCAGTTAAATCTATACGTTCGATCATCTTTCGTTTTATCCCTTGTCTTATCTGCTGGCATATCTGGTGCTCGCGTAATAAGGCTATATTTAACGAAGTGCCTATGGATCCTCCTACCATCATTTGAAGGTTAATGAACGATGTTTTCCTTGCGTTTCGGAGAAAGCCTTTCAAGGGTGCAATTGGCTCTCTCTCTAGAAAATTGGCAGGTACCTTCGGTGTTACCACGGTACCGATCCCTCCCAGGGCTGGAATTAGTTGATACTTTTGTTTGTAGGTTATTCCCTATTGTCGGCTCACTCTACATGTCCCTCCCCTTTTAAGGTCTTATGTTGTTTGCTAGTACTGCAGGGTCTGGATTTAAAGGCTTTTGGGCTGAGACTATCTTTGGACTTCACTGTTGATGGTGGAGCTGTTTGACAGCTGGGACTTTCGGTCAGAGATGGTGATTTAAGAGCCTTAGGAGATTCTGCTTAGTTCCTTGGCTGTTCCTGTGGCCTCAATTGACCTTTCTTTCCTTGTCCAGGCTCTATGTTCGTCTTTTGAGCAGCTGTGGTGCCTTCAGCGACGTCCTAGACTTTGGTGGTTGACTAGAGAGGCCTCGTCAACAGGGCCTTAGCTCTTGTTCTATTATTTGTGGGATGTCTCTTGTTTTTTTAGTTATATTTAGTTTTGTATGTTGAGTAACTACCATTTATTTGTTACATTTTTTGTAGTCATCTCTACATAAACCTTTTATGAGCCGTTGGAGAAAGACCAGTTTCTTTCCTTTTAGTTATATTATATTATTTTGCTTTTTTTTTCCAACAATGTCCAAACATCTTACAACAGTCACATGGCAGTGGCTTATATTCGTATGAAACTTGAACTAGTACTGTCGACGCATCATAATTTAAACCCTGTACCATAGTAGTAAGAATTCTTGAATTAAAAGTAAATGGTCTTGTAGTAAGAATTCTTAGGAGTCAGTCTCTAGAGAAAAAACGCATGATTATGAAACTAATCTGCCTCTGAAAAAAAAAACCTTCCTAAAGTTTGAGTACATTTTGAACGAACTTGAAATTGAGTACAAAGTGGTTTGCTCCCTATAACGTAGGCCACAATAGAATTTTTCCACTTGGAGACGCTTGCTTCACTGTTATGCTGCCAGATTACAAGTGGCATGTCGTCCTTTTTCAGAGGCGGATAAAACTACAAGTCTACCTCTTCAATTTCTGAGCCGCCAACCACAGAAATTTTTTTAGCCCATGTTCTGCCCTTACCTCATCGATGACCGTGCCGAAGGTTGTTGTAGATTTGGAGGTTTCGGGGGAGGAGATTGTTATGTAACTATTTCCTCATTTGTTGCATGAGTGGATAGTTTTATTTTAAATATTGCATTATATATATATACATACATATATATATATATATATATATATATATATATATAGGAGCGATCGGGGGCACCCCTGTTTGTGAGCACCCCTTTAGCACCCCTGCCGATCTGTGAGCTACGGCGATCCAAATCGAACGTGAATTTGCAGATGTTTAATCCACATATATTTAAGGACCTATGCAAAAATTGAGCTCGTTCCGACTTCCGTACAATAATATATTTGGTGTTTAAATTTAACGGTCTGAATAAATGTCTGAACGGTGAATAATTGAGCTAAGATTTGGAATATGCTACGGCAGTCGGAACGAGCTCAATTTTTGCATAGGTCCTTAAATATATGTGGATTGAACATCTGCAAATTCACGTTCGATTTGGATCGACGTAACTCACAGATCGGCAGGGGTGCTCACAAACAGGGGTGCCCCCGATCGCTCCTCATATATATATATATATATATATATATATATATATATATATATATATATATATATATATATATATATATATATATATTGAGAGAGAATATAAGGTTAAAGTGAATCCAATTTTTGATTGCTAGGTGACAAAATTTCAAGAGAATCAACTAGGGTTGTTATGGTAATGGTTACCGTTACCGTTTGACAAATATCGTTACTGTATCGTTTTTACTGGTAGGTCAAAATTGCTTTACCGTTACATTACCGATCAATTGGTAACCGATAATCTGTTAACCGTTACACTGGTAATGATAAATTACTGTTTGTCCATTAAATTTGTATCTTGATATGTTTTATGTACACAATACTTTTTTATTATACAATATGCAGTGTTAATTAATAAAAAAACATTAATGAGAAAGAAAACATGTGCATTCAGAATTATTTCACCTTATTATTAGACTAAATTTAATGATTTATTTGGTTCTAAATACATGTTATAAAAATGTCAGATGAATATACATATGTTTTAAATTGACTGGTAAAATTATCGTTACCGCTGATATTAAAAAAATTACCGATAATTTATCGTTTAAAATGGTAAATTTACCGTTATCGTAGTAGCCCTAGATTCCATCTAAGAAAAAGGTTTGTTATGGAGACTAGATCCAAATGGTTTATGATTTTAGCTCTCGCAAAGAAATTTTGACTAACCCCCCATTAAAACATGAGAAAAAAAATTTTCAATTATAACTCATTGAAAACCATTTCGGTAGGACTTTTCCAAAACAAAGTTAAGAAATGATGATTAATCACTGAGAAACCCGGAATCAAAGTTTGATTAAAATTAATCACGTCCCACGTTCAGACCTTTTTGGCTACAATTTGGCCACTAAAAACCGGCCTTCTAGCATTAGCCATTCCCAAAACTGCAAAAAATGACCCTTGCATTATCCTGTTTTGATTTTTTTTCCCCTCCCCTTTTCTAGTTGCTGCTTATCAGGTGGTAACAAATAATAATATATAAGACAAATATTGTTGTCTGAGTTGGTTATAGCGTAGAAATATGATGCAAGACAAGAGGTCATGGACTCAATTTAATTAGATCTTTTTGTCAAGATGATATGCCTAATTGTTGGTTATAGCGTACAAATATAAAGGTGTGTTTTTGAAGAATGGTAACGAGGCATTTTAGCGTGACTTTTAAACGGGATATTTGAATGTGACATTGTTGTGAACAGAGAATGCGTTTTTTGCTGCGAACGGGGTATTTAAGCGGGATATTTATCTGTTAATTTATTTGTTTTGAATTAATTTATGCGTTTAATTTTAATTTATGTTTCTTATGTGAATGACAACATTGTAAAATTAGTCTCACATTGTCAAAATATTAAAATTAGCTTGGTATATATATAAGTATGCTAGCTATAGACACAATTGAAATGAAATCAAATGGACTTGAATAAACATAAGGCTTGATATATACACGTATATAATAAAAATGTCAAAGATGGGCACTTGGACACTTGTGTTGCTGTGATTTGTGACATGAAATCACATATGTTGTTGAAGACGAGGCGTGGATGTGCTTGGCGATAGAGGAGATGGTGCAGCGGCAGAGAGAAGGCAAGGAGAGCAGTTTTGTGATGTGCTTCAGCACAAACGTCTGAGGGATCTTGATCAGACGTCTGTGCCTACAGGGTTCTGAAGCCCGAGAGTGTGGACAGACGTCTGACCAATCTGGGTCAGACGTCTGACTTGTCAAGAATTGTAATTCGAGAGCATAGACAGACGTCTGAGCGAGTTTTCTGCGGTTTTGACTTGGCTTTTCCTGTGACTTATTCTGCAAGAAATGAAGGGGCAAATTGGGTATTTGCCTAGGCCTTCTATTCTCCTATAAAAGCAGCATCTAGGGTTGGATTAAAAGTGTGGAATACATGAGATTGAGACCGAAATAATTAATCCAAGGGTTAGCCGTCGTTCTTCACTGTTCTCCTTCTCCAACAAAAGTAGTAGTAATCTAGATATTCTTTCCCTTTCTCAATAAGGTTATTTATTCTTATAGTTTGTTTATTGTTGGTTGTTGAACCAGTGAGTGTAAACAAAATTCGTTTTTGAGAATTAATAAAGAGGGTGGTTGGGTGGAATATCTTGTGTTTGCGCGTGTGATTTCATATCTGTGTTTTGTTTTCCATAGAAATCATCTTTAAGTAATTGGATGGTTAAGATCCTGTACGCTTCCGCAAAGGCGCAGTTTTCATAACAGCGTGCACACGGGTTACAACACTTCAGCTCAAATGCTCACCTTTTTTTCACTGTCCGAATTATGAACGGACCAATTTTCTCTATCCGCAAGCGTGCATTTCAGTGTGGTAACCATCGGTGATGCATCGGAAGCGAATCCAACGGTTATGTGTCACGCTACAGACTGCGGACACCCCCTAATTGTTGGATTTAACCTTGCAGGCTTACATAAATATTTTTGTTTGAAGCAGGGAGTTGTTACGTAATACCTTTATCCTGTGAGATTTCAAGCAGTATTTAACATGCATCATAGACAGGAACATTTCCCTAGGACCTTGACACCTATTTTAACCTAAACCAAAAATACTCCTTTTTTTTTTTTTTTTTTTTTTTCTCGTTTGCTGGGTTTTGTTTGGGATTTTTCACACTCCACTTCTCGCTTTCGGCCACCACGTCACTCGGCCGTTAACCGCCGAATGGCTTACCCCTCAAAATTTACACTGTTCGGCAGCCATTTATAGCCAACGAACGTGAAGGGAGTTCGATCCTTAACGGCTGAACAAAAACGTGTGATGATCAAAATAGGAAAGTCGGATGTGAATAGCAGCACACTTTTTCTTTTGTGCGTACGTAGAAAAGAGGGGGTTCAGTCACACTAGAAAATATAGTTAGCAAAGGATTGAATTTCAATCATTTTGCCGCATGTCATAAACATATATGCTACCCATGTGGGTATCCATATTCATTTATTTTGATACATAGCTTGCAAATAGCTGGACTCAACATAACAAGCTCATTTCATTCATGTCAACTTTGAAATTAGTACCAAACATACAAAGTAGAAACCCCAGACATCAAAATGCCAAAATTGCCATAATAAATATAAAATAAAATACATGTACGCATCCTACGAGTGATGCCTGATTTACGGGTACCAGAAAAAGAATATGTAGACCAAGATAGTTTAGAAAGTTTTCCCTAGAACAACCAAATCGTGCATAATTCATTATTTCATATTCATATGCATATCTAGGAGCCACATAAGCAAATGGGGTGAATAAATATCACCTGGGCCTAACTTGTATGCCTTCTATTATGAGACCTTGCTTCCAGTGCATGCTCTTAAGATGCTTAAAATTCATGCTTACACCTCCAGCATGACCATCTTCATTATAAAACTCTCCCAACTCAAGTTCCATCCAACCATCTGCCCTAGCTCGTGGAACCCTCACTTCTGCTGGTAACTCACGCCGGTTCCTGCCTGCTCTCCTCCCCCCTTCGTTTGGATGAACGCATGCTTCTCCTTCTGATATTTGAGTTCCAAGTTTGACTGACACTTCTTGAGGAGGTGATCTTAGACCATATGCTTCTGCTGTTGTTTTGAATATGAGATACGATTTGTACGTGGTGTTAGGAGTGAGCTCTTCACAGTTTATAATGCCATGTATATCCAGCCAACACACTGCACATAGTTCTGCTACTTCTGCAAACCTGATACATTGATAAGCAAATGTATTAGACATAACCCAATTTGAGAGATAATCACAGAGGACGCTGTATGCTGAAGAAGTATGCACATGGCATTTTTTAATAGTTGGAATATGTTTTTACTCCTAATTAGGTAACAGAAAGATATCTTAAAAGGTTATAATCCTCAAAGACAAAATCTTTCCAATGTCATGATATGTAGAAGAAAAATTTGAAATCTAAGAGATGCACTCTTTTAAGTATTTTAGGTTGAGTTAGCTGAAATACTCACTATGTGCTTGGCTAGTCGTTTTTCAAAATACAATTTACGATTCAAAATAACTATTTTTTCTGAAGTATTCCACATTTAAAAAGAAAAAACTTGTCAGGTAGACGATTTAGAATGTGTTCGCAAACTTTTCGTGTCCTACTCCCATTTCCAATGCATCAAAAATAGGCACAAAGTCATCTTGCCTTTTTATTGTGTGTGTGTGTGTGTGTGTGTGGGGGGGGGGGGGGGGGGGGCGACCATTGGGACATGACACATCATGTTTCTTCCATGATCAATTCTTCAAAGTGAATTGTCGTCATTTGAAATCCGCAGATGATTATTGTTTCTATCGATATATGCTCCGCAAGACTTGAACAAATGAGTTGTGCATTGGTGCCATGTCGTCAAGGGTTAGACAAGCAAGACCTGCTACTCATAGAAAGAAAGATCCAAATTTTGATGTGTTCAAGAAAACTGTTAGACATTGTCCCATAATTCCATGCCCACGGAAGATTATGAAGAGTGGGAGCTTGAATAAAATGTTGTGAAAGAACCAAAACATTATCAGATAGCTCATTCTATTCTATGGTAAACAAGAAAACTGAACTTCGATTGTATTTTGAATTTTTCAGTAGAACAATTCCATAGATCAAATGGGATTTGATTAATATTCCTATTTCTAATGAAATGTACCTTTTTTTTCTAAAGATTACGTATTTTTTTTTTTTAAATTTTCCAGGTAATTTATAATTTAACATCAACTAATAACATCTTTCACTACTAGAACGGGTTCAAATTGCGACGACTACGGGCGACGGCTAGCAACGGCTAAAAAAGCGGCCGTTGCTAGCCGTCGCGTAATCTGTAGATAACAGAACTCGTATCCTTCTTCCCCAAATCATTTCCAGCTGAAACAAATTCGGGCCAAAACCCTATCTGCCGGCGCCCCCCCTTGGAGATCCGATTTCTTCATCAAAACTACACTCCTATCTTCTCAAATTATTTAGGTATGTCTTCTAATCCCTATTCTATGCTTAATTAGGGATAATTAGGGTTTATTTGCATTTTATGATGGGTTTGTTAATTGAATGTTTATGGAAATGAAATTGGTTGTTTTGTGAGATGCATACAATGTTGATTATGCTATTGATTGATTTAGAAATGAAATTGGTTGTCATGAGAGATGCTTATGATGATGGTTGTATTGTAAGTTGATTTTGGGATAAATGTAATTGATTAGAAAGAAAAAAAACTATGATCGTCACATATGTAATGGATATAGGATGTTGAAAACAATGATTATGATGTATGTAGGCTTACGATGAATGTGTTGTAGGATTATTGTGTTTGTATTTGTTGAGAGTAACTTGAATATTTCGTGATTTTGTGTTAATCAATGTTGTGCATATGAGTCAAAGTGCATAGTTGATGCTAGTTAACTACATATTAAGTTATATCATATTTCATATTTTATTAAACTACTTTATAGTTCATTCAACTATTTACAATTTATTAACTAAAAATTAAGTTTGACCATGTTTCATATTTTTATTTAATTACTTAAATATTTAACTAAAAATGAAATAAACATGATTGTTTAAATTTGAATTAAAATTAATTAATTAACTTGAAAGCTTAGTTTATAAATTATTTCAGTTTAAACGGTTAACGATTCAAGTTATTTGTATGCATTATATGATTGTAACAGATATGTCTGGTGGACGACGATCGAGGAGTTCGTCACAGCCGACTCCTTCACCATCTCCTACACCAGGAGCAGGTCCTACTAGCTCCGAGCCTGATTTACGGCGAGTTGTAGAGATTGTTCCTAAGAGTGTTGGGTAAGTGTCAAATTTATTTCTATTTAGTTTATTTAAAATGAAATATCTATGTAAACACGTACGCAGGGGGTTCGAAATCCAGCCAGCAGAATTTATTTTAGAGGTGTCGAAGAGGTCTTACACGAGCAGGATGCCTGGGGCATGGCCGCATTGGGATAGTATCCCACCTCACATCAAAAACGCTATTTTAGCCGATTTGCTGGCAAGTATTTTTTTATATTATTATTGAAAGTAATGTACTGTAAATAATTCAAAATAATTTTGATATGCAGGCGGTTGTGCGTGTGGAGCCGCGGGACATGCAACTTTTTTTAACATACTGGAATATGAAAATGCGAAAGAATTATCAAGAAGCAATTTCAAGAGCAAAGACATCTTCGAAAAAGCCTCAATGGATGAGTGATGATGTGTGGGCTGGATTTAATGCATACTGGGATACGGAAGCAGCCAAAGTAAGATATAATGAAAATATTCACATTTATGTCGATTGCATTCTTATAATTAATTGTGTATCAAATATAATAGGAAGTAGCAAAAAGAAATAAAGCAAATAGAGCTAAGAATCCAGGTTTACACCGCGGTGGCTCGAAATCATTCCAGCAACATAGGAGAGAATTGGTATAAAATTTCAATATTTTTAGCATATGTTCATGAAAAAATTTAGTGCATATCGTTAAATTATTCTTATTTTTAATAATCTTATTACTGTCTATATACTCAGATGACAAAGTTTCAAATGGAGCATACGATGACAGAGGTTTTCAGGCATACACATGCGATTGAGCATACTGATGACGAAGGGAGCGTGACATATAATTGGGCGGACAATAAGGCTGCGGGTGTAATGGTAAATATATTTATTCATAATTAAAATGTTTCATATTCGTTCATATCACAGTATACAAGTAAATTATATGACATTTGTATTTAAATTATATTGGTTTTGTAGGCAAGATATGATGCAGAGTCGGCTAGAGTGACTCAGGCCAGTGGACGAGAGGAGCTTACGGTTGCAGAGTGCGATCGTATATGGGATTCTATTATTAAACCGCCTACTCGTAATAGGCGATATGACTTCGGCAACCACGAGGTAAACATTTTTTAATTTAAGTTTACATTTAAAGTATGTATACAATTGTAAAAAATTATAAAGCTAACAATAAAGTATGTATTACATTTCTCTTATAATATAACAGTAAATATAGTACGTATTAATTTTATCCTACAAGTCCATGTTGTCTTTATAAATTTTTTAAATGCTAGGCCATATACATGTAGATTTATATGATAACGTCATGAACATAATTTAGATTATTAACTTAAATGTGAACTTTATTTGCAGGCCATTGATTTTCAGCGAGGATATAAGAAGTCCATGGATGAGGAGGCAATAGCTCGGATGCAGCAGCAGTTGGAAGAGATGAATGATTGGAGAAGAAGCCAACTGGCGTAGGAGATAGACGAGCGCATTGCAGTTTTCTATCAGCAGCATGGAACGATGCCTGGGGAGGATGATGATGACGCTGAAAGCGAAGAAGAAGAGGATGAAGACGAGGAGTACGATGACGAGGAGGACGATGAATAGTTTGGTTGTTCTATTGCTTTGGTATGTACATATACTTGTTTTTTATATGCTTCATGTACGTACGATGTTATTTGACGATGGTATGGTGTGGTTGGATTTATTTTGATGATATGTGATGATGGTACGGTAAAATGTGACGATGATATTGTTTTTTTGATCTATGACGATAATATGTTATGATATTGTGATAAATTTAGTAATATTTCGGATATTTTGTGTTGTTGATGTGTTTTGGTAGTGAGAATTGATTATATTGGAGTGATATTGGTTGATTTGTGAGTTGATATTGAAATGGTATTGGTTTTGTGGATTGAGGGGAAAGAATAGAAGCTGTATGCAGAAAAAATGCTTCAGAATTTGCGACGGCTAGCGACGGCTTACAACGGTTATTTTGCAACGGATAGCGACGAATAGCGACGGCTTCCCGGTCAACCTAACTACTTGACACGTCAGATGACACGTGTCCACTGGCCGTTGGTAAGCAAGCGACAAAGCCGTCGCTCTCGCCGTTGCTACCACTGTTGACGACGAGAGTTATAGCGACGGCTAGCAATGGCTAGCGTCGGTTATTTGCTGTCGTTATTTCATCTATTCCTTGTAGTGTTTCTATAGAAATGAAACCAATAATATTTATATAAAAAATAATTAAATCAATTTCAGATAAATAAAAATAGAAGTAAACAAAAACAAATATTTCTTTCTCGATGTCTCTTTTGCAGCAGAAAATACCTTTCTCTTTCGCCGAGCTTACCTTGCATATGCCCCTTTCACATACTCCTTTCACTTTGCAATAAATATACCATTAAATAGGGAGAAAAATATATATTTTGTGTTGCTTGCAAATTGAAAGTTGCAGAATTAGTTCCAAATCTTAGATCATATCCAAGTCGAATATAGATGGCAGGTACTTCAATTTGCTCACCAAGACTAAAATTATTATGGTGGTTTAAATACCTGGAGTCAGGGTGGGGAACCCATCTCCAATAGTTGTGATCATTACCCCATGTTATGAACAACTCTTTGGCACACACAGTAACGCACTTTGCTCCAGTTTCCTTCTCCAGTGAGAGGACCTAAACATTTGAGCTTATTCCCATCAAATCTAAAGTCAACTTTAAACTTGCTAATAGCATTGTTATGTATAAAAACTCAGCATCCCCTAAAATGTCACTGCTCCTATAACCAACGATAAGTGAAATTTAAAGGGTGATTAAAAGTGCACCCTAAACACCCGAAACAGTAATTAAAGGTGGATTTCAAGGAGGCTGTAAGTAACGAAATCATTTCGGGCAAATTTGGCTGTCCAACTTTCAGGTGATTAGGAATTTTCGACAGTAAAAATGAAGTACTGATGAGAAAAACAATTAAATCCAAACCTTGGGCCTTTCACTGTGAAAATTCAATCAAATTACCTTTTTACCATCATCAATAACCACTGAATCACAAAGCTTGAAGTACAACTCCTTGCAAGACGAGAAAGTCACGGAATCAACGGCCCTAGATAAAATATGGTGATAGCCGGACGGAAGGAAGCGGCTCCAAACGGTATCGGAATCGGCGGCTTGACAGAATGTAGACGATACGACAGCTGCTTTGCACGAATCACGAGGAGATGTGAAGGAGATCGCGTACGATATGCACGCTTCGGGAAGACGATCAATTTCGCATTTTCGTTCTTCCATTGTTTTTGTTTAACTTTCAGTTGATGCGGTGAACTCAGAGGAGGAAGACTTTGACTCAACTCGTCCTACATTTATTTATGTTTAGTAGTTGGGCCTAAAAAGGTTGACTCATTTATTTATGAAAGCTACTACACGTACACAAAATTTTGACATAAATCAAGAGACATAAAATCTCAGTAATACGATTAACTTGTCTTTATATGAGAAGTACAAAACATGGAGTAGATTTAGATTTTGTGTTCCTCATTTTATTTCAAACTTTTGCGTCTTAATAGACTTTCCGTTTAAAAAATGGATATAAATTAATAGTCCATTTACTCATTTATTAAAAAATTAAATTCAAAATACCTTTTTTAAGGAAAAAGGAGAAATTTGAATCCTTTTTACTTGGATTTTTGCTTGAGTTCGACCCATTCACTCTCACCTTAATTATGCATAGTATGATTCACTTGGATGTTCCATCTTGCGATTGCATGCTGTAGTTCTTCATGCTGGCAAACAGTTGTACTTAGAAGCAACATGTTACATCCCTAGTTTCAACTCCATCGGTATAAGCCGACTTATTTTTATTCATATTGCAATAACTTCTTCGTCCTAACTCGGAATCAGACGAGACTTCGATTGATGAATTCCTACTTAAATTATGAGCAGTATGAAACAATCGGATATTTCATCTTGTGAACGCATGTTATAGTTCCCCATTGTGATTGTACTCGAAAAATAACATGTTACATGCTCACATTTGAACTCGCTCTATGCAGAAGTCGCTATTTATTTTTTCAACCTACAACAACTTCTTCGTATTAATTCAAAATCAAAGAAATTTTTACAGATTAATCTCACCTAAATTACAGATACTATGAAATATTTGGATACCTCATCTTCTGAATGCATACTGTTGGTCTCCATGGCAGCTAATAGTTTTTAAAAAATAACATGTTACATCCACATATTTGAACTTTACCTATAGGTAGAAGCCGCTATTTTTTGTTCACATTGCGGTAACGTTTTATACTAACTCGGAATCCAGCGAAACTTCGACCAATCTACTCTTACCTAAATTACGGTTAGTATGAAATAATCATGTACGTCATCTTACATACAAAATCTGTTGTTCTCAATGGCGACTAACAATCATTCTTAGAAAGTAACTAGCTTTATCCCTATGTTTGAACATCACCCATGCAGAAATCGTTATTTGTTTCATATTGCGGTAACTTCTTTATTCTAACTCAAAATTAGACTAGACTTCGACCGATGAACTCCAACATGAATTATGGTAATATGAAACACTCGGATACTTTATCTTGTGAATGCATGTTATAATTCTCTATAGTGACGAATAGTTATACTTAGCAAATACAAGGTACATTTTTATATTTGAATTTTGATGGAAATAAAAAAAACTAAATTTTGAAGTTTGAAATTTTGATTTCTATAGAAATTCAAAACTTAAATAGTATAATTTTATACATATTATTTTATTAGTCAAATCAAATTTAAATATTAAAAAGGGTTAAATGAGTCACTCGCTTATTAAATATGTTGGATTAGATTGATCCTGATATTAAATAGGGCAAAAGGAATTGAGAAAAATGGGTTGGATCAATATCGATTGAGCCCATTTTGACCCAACTCAACCCTTTTGATGGGTCTGGATGATATTGCTATTGGATTTTTCTATCAATAGTAGTGGTATATGGACTGTGACTTGTACACGCTCGCGCTATTGGCTAATGCCTCCATGTGCGACCCACATGAATTTTATTAAATAAATAATAAATTAATTGCATTCCCCCATGAATTGGTGAGTACATGTGCAGTAGCCTGGAGGAAATTGTTATTAGATTCCCTCGTTGTTATTATCGAAAGAGGCCTTTTAAATTATAAATAATGGTTTATTTTTTATTATCATATTATAATTTAACTCCTAACTTCTTATTTTAAGTGCAAGATTTTGCTTGGAAGAACCATACAGGAAATAGAAAGCATCAAAGCAAGAATCAAAATCCTAGGGAAACAGAAAATGGGGAGCATGTTTTGTTTGCCTCTGCTTAAAGTTTTCTTTTTGTATCCTATGATTATTAGAACATGAACTTCCGGCTTGAACTGTTTTTATGTTTAGTGCATTCATGACAAAATGATGTTGGGGAAATCTAGGTCTTTCCCGCTTCGTGAAGTTAAGATAGGCAATTTAAGATTAAAAATAGCAACGGGTGCACAAGAGTTTATAATTCTCCAATATGGAGAATCTTCCACTATACAAAAGAATAGTAGGATTACAAGAATTTGATTACAAAAGTAACTCACACTTGACTCAAGCTTAAGGATGGATACTTCTTAAGCTATCTCTCTTTTCTCTCAAAGAGGCTTACTAACTCTCAAGTATTTTTCTCACTCTAAGAAGTGGATTTCTTTCTTGGATTCTTGGATTCTTGGATCTCACTCTAAGGAGTGGCTTCTCTCTTGGACCTCACTCTAAGGAGTGGCTTCTCTCTTGGATCTCACTCCAAGGAGTGGCTTCTCTCTTGGATTCTTGTATCCTTGGATCCTTGGATGGATAGTAATGAAGGCTCCTTCTACTATTTATGCCACTCAACCTTCATGATGAATGGTGGAGATTACTTGCATTCAAGGGTGGAGATTGATTCTCTAGAATGCTTCATACTCTATAGGAATCTCTACACTCTTCCATTCCCTTATGCATCTTTCCATACTCTTCCGTAAGGTTCCAAAAGGTTCCACACATCTCTAGAATATTCCATAGGGTTCCACACTCTTCCACAAGCTTCTAGAGAATTCTACACTTCTCTAGAGTTCTCCGGTCATACTCTTCCGTAAGGTTCCACACATCTCCAGAATATTGCAGAAGGTTCCACATTCTTCCACAAGCTTCTAGAGGATTCTAAACTTCTCTAGAGTTCTCCGGTCATACTCTTCCGTAAGGTTCCGGAAGGTTCCACACATCTCCAGAATATTCCAGAGGGTTCCACATTCTTCCACAAGCTTCTAGAGGATTCTACACTTCTCTAGAGTTCTCTGGTACATTCTAGAAAATTCTAGATTTCTCCAGGAAGGTCTAGAATTTTCTAGAAACTCTCCAATTAAGGAGGGATCCCAACAAATGATTTGTAAGATTCTTGATCATATTTTTGTTTTAGAATAATTTATAATTAGTTTGAATTTTATTTTCAAATTGCAAAATCTAAATCCCATTTGGTTATCATTTTTAATTTTGGGTTTCCATCCAAAAACTTGCACACGACGCATTTATCTTTGAAAAACAAATAATTTGGAAAACGAAGCTAAAATATAAAATGGAAAACAAACTTATTTGATTTTTGTGTTCTATGAAATAACAAAAGAATTTAAGACAATTTGTCCCCAAGTCGTCCCACAATCCCCTCCACTCTTTCCAGCTGCCATTGTAATGGTTTAAAATTTTAAATTTATCTTCTGATATCCTCGTATTTTACTATGAACGTCGAAGACACAAAACGCAAAACACAAAATACAAAATGAAACCGAATGTACCCTAGCTTTTTATTGGTTTGAATTTTTAATTAACAAAAGACAAATTGGTAATTAAAAAATATTTTTAATATTTTATTTTTAAATAATATGAAGACTTTTTAGTATTTTGTAGATTGATGTTTTGAATTTATTTAAAAAGGTTTAACTACGATATCATATTCTTAAATGATATTAAATTTTATAATATCTACAAAGAGGCATTTTTAGTAGTTCATGCTGATGTGAAAAATTGAGACACCATGTACTATTATTAAAATTAATTTCCTTTTTCTATTTGAGTTCCCAAATCATCGATTTCCAATAGTATCTTTGGCATTTAATTTTTTTTCCGATTGCCAAAACTACTGAACGGTGCAATGTTTAGTATTATCTAATTCCCAATGTCATATCATCCTAACAGACACAATAAGATATCAAGTTTTGAAAATGGTTAAAAGATTTATTGCTTATAGAGATCAACTGTATCCAATATCAAGGCCGATCCGATCCATGCAAACAATCATCTGAACATAACTTAAATACACTTACTAATATTCATTCATTTACAAACGCTTTATATATACAGTCCTTTTCCTTTTTTAACATATACATGGCAAATACAATTCCTCCAACCGAATCGCGCTATCCATTACTTTTAATCACGGCTTCCTTAGTACTTCTTCAAAAAAAAAAAAAAAACTGGCTCTGTAAGAAGTCTTCTAATATCATCTTAAACCAAGTAGATATCTAGTAGGGAAGCGCTACTGAAAAGAATGTGTTTTTCCTCACTAGTGTCTAAACGAAAACCTTAACCATATACATTGCTCCTGGATCCATAATGGTTATAACATAATAATATGACAATATGAAAATATGTCATATTTACTGGATTACTCATCCCAAATAAATAGGTTACCCGCTACGTTCTTATTGACTGCCCATCTTATATTTGTGTGGACTATTTATCTAACATTCAGGTAATTTGGATTTTTGCAAACTATCTTACATTTCATATTTTTCCTAAGATGTCTACAAACTCCCAGTCGATCAAATAGGATAATTCGTCTCTAGCATGATGCAGACTATCAATCATGCATCCCTTAGCTTTCCTCAGATGATTATGCACCTATCACTTGATCCTTTAGTTCATGTCACCTACAAGTTTCTATTTACCCCATGTTACCCACATGCTTAACATTAATCCATGATACCCACATATTTAAGGATCACAAAATGTCATTCCCACCTATTCGATGTTGTCGACTATGACCTAACTTGACTAATTGCATATTTCAAAAGTATATATCCTATGCTTCCTTTCACTACTGTGTCGACACTCATAGACAACTTCGACGACGTCAAGGAGCTATGGCATTGTCATAATTTAAGTGAAAATTATTTCATTTCATCTTATAATAAAAAGCTTTCACTACATTTTCATTCTTATCTAAATTATATTAGATAAACAACCCTTTACAAAGCCTTTTTCAGAAACTATTGTCATCCTATATTTTCAAGTTCCAAAACTACATTTAATTAACTAATTAATACCTTTAATAAATTAGCTTTTTTATGCGTAGTTCTCAATAGATCGAAAAAATGTAGGTAAACTATCAAAAAAATCTAGAAGAATATCATTCTCTTTATTATGTAAAATTTTAGGAGCCAAAAACTATTTTTAATTATTTTAAATGTCTAAAATCGAAATTCAATCCATTTCCACTCTAGGGAAAACCCATAAATATTCAAATAAATTTGGAAAATTAAAAATTCATCTACTAAATTTCGTTTTATAACAAACATAAGAAATTCAACTCATTTAAATGATGAAACTTTGATTTTAACCCAAAACTCGATTATACAGTTATTATAAAATCCTTAATGATTTACTGTTCTATCCAAACAGTACTGACTCAACAAATCATAGCATAATTTGGTAAAGTTAACTCGAGCATTACCTATAACCGAATTCGAGATTAACTATAACACCCGGAATTTGCCGTTAATTAAATTAGTTAATTAGTTAGGTTACAAAAATGCAATTTTAGCAAACGATGGAATTTAACCATGAAACTTACACTATTGTGTTCGTGATAGAACTCTGGTCAACTTTCTTGTTTGGAACTTTATGCACGGGTTTGTAACAACCTGAATTTCGATAGACCCAATTTTTCTTAAAAAAATTCAAATCTACTGAAACTCGAATCGGCTTGTCTGGTATCCTGCAGAAAAGCAAAAATAAATATATCAAAGCATACAATAAAATATCTCACAGTGGAACGAATAAAATAAAATAGTAAGTACATACTTACCAATGTAATGACACAAACTTGCAACTTGCAAATGTCTCTAAGCTATAGAATCTCAACCATCTGCCTAACCTGTGGGTTTGTTACGAGGAATGGGTCAGGACAAAAGTTCTAGCGAATGGATAAATTATACTTTCTGCAATAACATTACATATACCATTCTATCACTGGCTTTTTATTGTTCTAGTTTATTTCATGTTATATTTTCGATTTTCTGCATAAATTGTACCATTTACACCCTAGTAGATCAACCCAATAAATAATATATATAACTATATGCCTAGTAAATTGAGATACTCTCTGTAGTATCCTCCTCGAGTGGTCCCCATTGCCGTATCATGAAGCGTACTGGACCTCCATCTTTACGCTACAAGGGCATATCGAATCTTCAGCATTGTGCCATGAAGGTGCCAAATACCTGAGTTTTAAATGGAACTCAGTGGGGAATATACTATATCTGTCAAGAATGGCCTCGGGATGGCCAAATAAAATGGCTTCGTTAGGCCCGAATTACAGATGGTTTATTCTTTTGTGGCACTTCACGGCTCCACCAGCCTAGCCCCTAATGAAAAACTATTCAAAAGAGCTAAGTGACTGGTACTATAAACCAAACTAAACAAGCGTGTGGTCCCTCATTCAATGACCCGATAATGAAGATCATTGGCCTCTTGGTTATAGCTCCAGTCTTCCCCGTACACCCTCTAATTGATGATGACAAGTGTCTGATGACCTACTATCCCTTGTTAGGTCTTGATCATGAAGCCTCACCGCCTACGAGTCGAGGCAGCCGCCGAACCATTCTATAAATCATCTGAATTAGCCTTTAGGCTTCCCCACGACTGTGGTGTAGTAAATGCAACTGAGGCATACTCACCGAATGGTAACCTACAGACCATGCTTATGTGAGTACAGCCGTAGCCTACCATAGAGGACCATCACGGAGTATCCTCACGTCTCGTAAAAGTCCCATACTTTCCTCCAGACCCCTTAAATAAGTTGGATGTGCTCTCAGCATGTCTCCCAACACCTTCAATTATCTACCCCGTTGGATTCTTCTTCCTTATAAACTGGACCTAACGCATATTGTTATTTTATGAGACCATAAGTCTAATTTATTCTTATGAGTTTTACTTCCCACTTTCATTGATTTACAATATTTGTTAATCTGTTCAATCGAATACTATTTATTTATAAATCAACTCGTTGATTACCATAAAACATTGCCTAATTACTAGGCCATCATGGAATATTTTTAGGCTTATTAAACTAAATTTCCAGTTTCATGTTTATTTATAATAAGTTTGTTTCTTCCATTCCAATTTCTAAATTATAACCTTTATGTTATAATCTTTCTTACACATTAATTGTGCTTATTATATCCCAATTATAAGTTTACAATAAGCCTTCATCTTTTTATAACTTCTTTCAGTTATGTTAATTTTCTTTTCCATCTTTACAATTTATTGTTGTTTAGAAAGTTAGGCATATTCCAAATTGACTGGTTACCAAAACTGTAATAGAATCCATTTCAATAGTTTTAGGTAATTAAAATTATAGGAATACATGATTGCAAAGCATTCCTTTTCTTATTTTTGAGGTTATCAAATTAGCGTACAATACAGATAACTCGCTATTCATATTAATCTACATTTATTCATAGTTCCAGTTTGCAATCATGTTTCTTATTTTCTGTTGTTTATCAAAACTATGCAAATACATTCCTTCTTTCCTAACCAATCAATCTAGGCTACTACTAACTTTCAGATCTGATAAACGTGTATTGATTACTGTCTCCAAAATATTATTTTTCCTTTTGTTTCGCACAATTACAGTAAAATTTGACACATTTTGATTTACATCTCTTTTTATTTAATCCCTACAATTTCTGCATTATTTTTATTTAAATTTCAAAAGGGATTTCTTACAAATAATATGTAAATTCATAAATCTTCCCATTTATTACAATATCGACACAATATGTTCTTTTAGTCCCAATTGCTAAAATTTCCCCTTTTTGTTCATAATTACAATTTATTTGCGCATAACTGCAATTTTATAATTTTGCACCTATCCATAATTCAATTATTCAGTTTGCGCTTAACCATAATTTTATTCAATTTTTGTGCATAATTAAAATTTGACATTAACGATATATTTTGAAATAGAAGAGGGGAAAAGAAGAAGAAGATGAACATATTGTAAATTTCAGTAGGAATCAAACGATACAAAAGCACTGTTATTGAAAATATATATTTAATCCACTCACCTGAGATTTCCGCACTAATATTTTGAACCAGATATGGATATGAGCTACTTTCCCTTTAATTTGGATTTGTTGATTTATCTGGACGGAGGATCTGAGCATCTGTAACTTAAATCTATAATCTTTGTCTACAAATTTTGAATCAGGAATCCTAAAACTAATGTAATGTCCCGTATTTTTAATGGTCGAACAATTAATTAATTTAATTATTTAAAATAATGATTTGGTAATTTTAAATGACTTGAATTAAATTATATTGAATATTTAATATAATTAATAGAATAATATATTTAATTCTGAAATAATCGAAATTAATATAATTCGCAGTATTGGGTGAATTTGATAGTATAAGAGATTTAATTCAGTTTAGATTCGAATTTTAATAACGAATCTATTTAATTAACGATGTTAGAACGTATAATTTATATTATAATATAAAACGAGCTCGTAATGTCGCTGTAGTTCGTAATTTGGCGACTCGAACTTTTAATGAATATACAGAATTTGTTTTAAGTCGGATTTCTATGAAACAAGAAACGTTCGAATCCAGTGAACTATATTTTTCTAATGAAAGAGAAAAATCGAGATTTCTTCGTCTAGATTGTGAGTTATGTCCAAATCAAATTTTCAGAAAGTCGCTATGGAATTCGTTTATAATTTATAAAGATTTATTTATATTGTAAAATGATTTTTATGTATATTAAATATCGATTTAACCTGGATTTGAAATAACGAGTTATAAATCCAGATATGTATATTTTGGAGCTGTATGATATTCTATGTGAATATATACGATAATATTAATTTATTAATATTAAATTAAATTGTTTTAAATGTATTAATATTTAATTGGTTTATTTAGGCCTTAGAAAATAACCATTTTTGCAAACGACTTCCATTTTCGAAGGAATTAATTTTGTTGGGTCTATAATATTAAATTATTATTAGATTTTAATTTTCGTGATTTTTGGAGTCAGTATGTGACCGTGCGGAATTTTTATGTGAAATACAGTCAATAATTTAACTTTAAAAATACGTTGTGTGAGCAAACGGGCTTAGAATTCAACGAAACAAGTTTTGTTGAGTCCGTAATGTCAAACTATAACGGCCTGTCCATTCCCATCAAAAACGGAATTCGTATGTAGTCATATGAATTTTTAGACGCTAAATAGAGGTAACGGTTCAATATATATTAATATAATATTAGAATAAAACAATTTATTAAATCTACCTATAACTATCCTAAAATCATAAACCCTAAACATTTGTTTTCGATGGTCAAATGAGTGAGCCGTCAGTTGCTCAAACCAAAATCGTGGAAACCATTAGCTTGAAACATGAAAATCAATTCGTATAAAATTCCATAAATCTTGAAACCAATTCTGTTTGCCTCCATTTGGCATGAGCTTCGCACTCGAGTGGTTTTTTTGAGTTCAAACTCGTGTTATTCACCGATGTTTTTGAGTCATGAGCTAGGGTTGATCAATGTGAGCGATTTAGGCAGTAATGATCGGTTTTGAGTTCGTATATGAATTGAGAAGGTCAAATGGAGGTTGCATGTAAAATTTGGGTGAATTTGAGGTGAAGAAGGTTGGATCGACATTATACAGGGTGCGTGGGATGCCTGAAGTTGCGGCAAGAGGATGAACGTCGAGTTTGATGAAAGTTGTATGGTTTGATAGAGATTTTGATGACAAGTATTTTGGTGATTTTATTGTGAATTTAAAGGAAGAGTGCGACGACCCAAACTTCCCCGATCCTCAAAGAGATGGAGGAGCCCGGATTGCTTTGAGAACACGACGCATCAGAACACAAACAATAGAACATTCCATTGTTATTGCAACAATTTACATCAGAGTACAAGAATATATCAAAGTATGAACAAATATTACATAGCGGAAAAACAATATTAGATATAAAAATACATAAATATAAAATGTATAAATACAATGTACAGTAGAAATACATCAACTAACACAATTGAAGGGAATACACAGATACAAAGCTTTCTGAATATAGCTCCAGCTGTAAACCAGGATGCTGTTAAATAAATATCTGCAAAAACCAAAACTACTAGCTGCCCGTGTGGAAAATATGGGCACCTAGAGTTTTGGTGGAAACAATAAACTCCGAGTCAGTCAGGGGACTGGTGTGAGAACTTAAAATAGTTATTAAACTTTAATTTAAAATTAGGTAATTCACGGGACCACGCCATATGTCACAGAATGGGTTTACTACGTGTGAATACCAAAGCTTGAAACAAAATGATTTAATAAACAACGCAATGCTTTTTGGAAAAAATGAAGCTATTATGAGACTCAGCTCCCATCACACAATGCAATGCAAGCCGGAGGATAGAGTTTTACCTTATAATAGCCAAACATGCTTGGACGCTTTAAAACAAATCATTTTGATATTACTGTAAGTACATAGTGTCAAAAACAACTTCAAATGTAAATGTATCAATCATAGATGACATAAGCATCTCATGCCACTGTGCCGCCATATAGGTTTACAACCAAAACCGAAAAGTTGCATATTGAAAATTGGATTCCATCTATGAGTCGAGGCAAGGGATCGTCCTCACCGATTCGAGACACTCTAGCCCATGCCTTAGGATTCAGGTGCAACTGCACCTGGATCTTCAGGGCCGGTCCACACTTACTTTAGTGGATTGGTAATTCCTGAACAATACGTTTCCCTGCCCTATGGGGCATAAAATCTAGTTAGTATGTCGACCATATCAAGAGCCACTAGGGACTCAAATCTGAGGTACCTTGCTTTCTAACATCCACATAAGTAAAATATCTGGGCCCCATACCATGACATCACTCCTAGCTAGAAAGAAACACATGCACTCCCTGCAGTCACTATCCCATTTTTGACTCATATCGGATGTGAGGCTCGCAAATTAACCTATACACAAAGCTATGCTAATTAAAGCTGGGCTTTGATCATCATCCACAAAGCTATGCTTTTCAACAAAAGCCTTGATTATTGCATCTCAATAGGCCATATTGTCAATCCACACCATACCATTGATTTCTACCAATATATAACCTCTAAGCTCGTACGTCTCAGAGAAGGGTGTTAAGCGAGAGAATAAATTCTCCGCCACCAACAAATATATATTTAGCAGAGATCAATTAATATAGCACACAATACAATGTCAGACATACAATGCATTTACAAGTCCGTTCAAGGTCTGAACGAAACTGGAGGCACCTTATTCCTCGTCCCATATGTCCAATACAGGAGAGAGGCCCTCATAAATCCGGTCCGTCTCCAAGTACGTTTGGACAATCACCACTTATTACCATGTCTTGGGATGCCTCCCAATCAAGACATAATCATCCATTCGATGTGAAGATCTCCGGTCTTCAACCACCGTCTTCATCATTGACTTTTAATCGTCGTAACAGTCATTCAGAATGGGTTAAACCCGGTCTTTCAGAATAATTCACATATTTTATAATCAAGTGATAATTAAACACATCATACGCCTCATTCCAATCCGCAATATTCTTTATTTCGAATATTCTTATCTTTGGGGAAAGGTTCCCATTAATTTTATCAAAGATAAATTCCTTTAAACTTATTGTTTAATCTTCCTTTAAAAACCATTGCAAAAGATTTTATATTATCCTTTAACAATCTTAAACTGAATTAAGGTTTAAAGAATTAGTCGGGATTATCGAGCCTTACCGAAGTAATCATTTATTATTATTCCCAATCCCAACCTATTCATCCTATGGAGCAAAAATGGTAGTACTCCATATTTAATGCCCATCGTTTTACCGGTAAATTTAATTACCATTTCACGTTCAAATCTATTTAAAGATTTAACTATCGGATGGAGTAAAACTAGTGGTACTCCATTCTCGATCATTTTTTGAATTTGGTAAATTTGATTACCACATTCACATTTCAATCTAATTAAAGATTTATTAAAACTCAACTTGGTTTTAATCTCAAAATTCATTATGTAATGATTTATTCAACTTTAGGAAATCAATCCTGTCTTTAACTGGGTTAAAGAACTAATGTCACTCAAAACACTGTTCACGATAAACCCAAAATCATATTCCATTAAAATGGAATCTTCACGAAAATCAGATCAGTCGTAACCAATATGAATTTCCATATCTGACTAATAATATAAATGGAATAACGTCAAAACCTTTTAAATTCCATATATAGTAGCGGTCTTCCCTCACAGAAGCTTATCTCGATTATTACCAAATCGAATTCCATTCGATTCCAATTTAATATATTAAATTGGAAATCGTTACTTTGGAAATTTTCCATTAAATCTTAATAAAAAGATTTACAAATTCCAAATCATAAGTTCATTGTTAATAAGGTTAAAGAAAGAATGTCATTTAAAACATCGTTCACAATAATCCCAAAATCTTACTTCCGTATAATTCGAGTTCATAATTTTAAATTGGAAAACTTCATTTATCTTAATTAAAAGATTTATGCTTTTCTCAACGGGGTTTAAGAACGGTATTATTAAAGACACCATTCACGATAAACCCGCAAAATCCAATTTGATATTAAATACAAGGCTCTGAATAGAAATAATATCAGCTTATATTCAATATCAAATTCTAAAAGTAACAGATATCGTTTTGGAATAACGATATTAATATCTCCCAAATTCCCATAACAATATCTATATAATCACGGATACCAATATCGAAACATCCGAGCATAATTTCCATTTCAAATCCATTCTAGTTTATTTATTGGAAAACTTTGGTTATATCAAAACCATTCTCAAATCCAATTTATTTATTTTACAAAATTCATTCAATCGTTATCTAGTTATTAACTAGTTCATTCGGATAAAAATATCCTTTATCTTTCCAAATATGGAAATTTTCATCCAAAATCTTTCCAAACTATTTATTATGATTTTACATAATTTATTTATATTTTTATAAATTTTATTAAGGCCCTTACAGTTGGTTTTCAATATCGATCACCGAACTGCATCCAAAGCGACCTTTTCGAAAATTGATTTGGACATATTTTAAAATCCAACCGTTCAAATTTAAATCTCTTATATTCATTGGAAAGCTCTTTTCGATACAAACCCAGCGGTTCCGATTTTAGGAGAATCCGACGGTCGGATCTCCTGTTACATAAATTTGAAATCAATAGTTGAAATTCGTGAACGATCGCTGTGCGGCGCGTTCTATTCAAACCATTTACATATATATAATATATATTTCGTCGGTTTCCATTCAAAACGTATTTTATAAAAATGTTAATAAATTCGTTTAAAAACGATTTCACTTCCATTACCAATTTAAATTAAACCTCTTATATTCTTATAATTTCAAAATGATAATATTTTCAAAATGTCAGTTTTTGAAATTCAGTCTTTTCAGTATTCATTTTAAAAATGAATAGAATCGATATAAAATCCCTTCATGTTAGAATAGCGTTTTCTACTCAACCCGGCTTCGTTTATTTATATTTTTGTGTCCATCCAAAATGATAATTTAATTCTTTACTGAATATTATTTTAAAATATTCGTTCTTATTCTGAATCGGAATGAGACTCCATCAATTACCATATAATTTCAGTTATATGGATTTCATATACCGCATGTATTCAACAACAATGATAAATAATCATTAAACATTCCAATATCATCCAGAGTGCATTCTACAACTGTATACACATTAAAATAAATAAATAATGCTCAAAACAGTCTGTCAACCAATCGATTGACATACAACTCAATATTGGGATTAGCGTATGTCAAATATCATCCCAATACCCGTGTGGGGTTTACAAACAACAACAGTCAATTCAAATTAATCACCAGTTAATAAATTTAACCAAAATTCGATTCGAATCATTTTTCTAATTAACCAATTTTCACTGTTTAAATTATAAATGGATATTTATAATTTAATTTCAACTACCACATCAATGTTAACCTTATTTTTAATATGTTAAACATCACAACATCACAAACAAAACATATCACAGTCAATCAAACCATCCATGGTTTTCAAACAATAGTTAATGTGAGCTAACATGCACCGTACAACATTTTTGTGATAATTAAACAAATAAAAATCAACATTGGCAATTTATATATTTTCAGTTATGGAATAAATAAATAGCTATACAAAATTTTGAGTTAGAGAATTCTCACATTTGGTTTCGACTCCGTCATTCTTTTATTGAGGATTGTTTTAATAAAATTAAACCGAACGTTTAATTTTATCAAAAACTACAATAGCTTCCGTTTTCGTTCTGGTCAGTTCCATGTTGTAGAGATTGTTGATACGAGTGCAACGCAACTGAAATCATCGGATTTCGACCTCGTATGGAAAAGATATAGCAGTTTATACATTGATTACAAAATTAAATAATTAATTACATCATTAATTAACTAATTACATTATAATCCATTGTCTCCCTACAGCCGAATACTGGAACCCATCTTCGACATCTACATCCCCACGTCGCAACCTCCCCAGGCCGCCGGACCTCGATCAACACCCATCCCTCTGACTGCCTTTCCGCCGCCTTCCACCACCCAGAACAAAGCCGAACTCGACCCCTCCATGACCGTGAAAACGCCAGCGAATGGTCAGCCTTTGAGGGCCAAAATCTCCTAATTGACTAAATAATAAAACATCATGGCCGTCAGATTTACATAGCTTGCTGAGCTCTTCAAATTTGTTTTTAAAAGATTCGAAATCCATTGAGTATATTATAAGAGAATGAGGGAAGAAGGATCGAGCTCAATTCGCCATTAATTTTGACTGGTGGCGGCTGAACTGTGAGATAATGGGTTAGGGTTTTAGTGGATTAAGGGGTACATATATATTTATATAATATTTTATTTAATTCGAAAATAACCCGTTTAATCTCCGAACTCCAAATCAAACCCAATGACTGTCGTTCCTTACCAAATACTCCTATTCGGGACATAATGGAATATGTTTCATAAGCTAATTAAACTGTTTCGATCAGTTTTTATCAAAATTAAAATATAAATTAATATAACGGTCAATATTGAATTCCAACGTACATTCACTACAACAAAACAGGGATTTCATAGCGTTTGAAAAACGCTATTATATCCTAACATAGCGTTTTAGAGAACGCCGTGTAACGACATGCTATGTTAGCTATTTCACTTTAAATAGCGGAAACAAAAACGCTATAAAAAACGAATTTTGTATAGCATTTTTGTTTGCTATCAAACAAAAACGCTATAGAATATGCCATCTGATACTTCTTGTTATAGCGTTTGTATATGTGTTTTTTATAGCGTTTTATTCATATCTGCTATAGCGTTTATCATGCTATTTCTATAGCGTTTATTTAGTTATATTATAGCGTTTCAAATGATTGTTTCTATAGCATTTTGTATTTCATAGCGTTTCTGAAACGCTATTACCTACAGATTTTATTTGTCGTCTTTCCAGCTTTTTTCTTGTATCTATGCACATACATTTAAACATTTCTTATCTTCATATATACAGATAACAAATTTTTACTAACAACAAATATGTATATATATATATATTAACGCATAATATTTCAGATGTATCATTCAAACAACTTAGTATTTCATACAAATTGTTCTATTAATTTTTCCATGTCTACACATAATATTTCATAACAAGTTACTTACAAAACATATAAACTACAGATTTAATCTTGCTTTGCCTTTGATGTTTTCTCCGTAACATCAACAATAATGGTCCTGTCAATGTCAAATAAACAATCAAGATGTTAGTAATTATGATATCATATATTGACAAAGTAAAAGAAACCAGAAGGAAAAAGAAAAAAACTACAACTAGGAAAAAAATATAATGCACTTATGCAAAAGATTACTGCTATTGCGCATTCGAACATGCAACAACTTTCTAAATAAAAGTTAACCTATTAGTTTACGCAAGTTCTGCTATTACGATACAATTGAATTAATAAGCTCTGTTGATGCTTGCAGTTCATAAGTATCATTTCTAGCTCATAACTCATAACCGAGAACTGATGCATTTTTTCTTGAAATTTGCGATAATAAAATAGTTGGCCCTTTGGTTGATTTTAATCACAATAATACCTCAGTATTGTATACTTGAAAGTTTTACATCTACCGAAATTCATAAGACAACGAGAGATTATTCAATAATGTATTTCCTGGAGGCCTACACTATACGGATCTACATATGTATTTCCACTATTCATCAAATGAGTAGATGAATTGCGCAGAACATGTTCTATTCGTATTCACATGTAGTTATGATCCACATAAATAAATAAATAAGAAGATAAATAATGAATAAATGACCATAGAGCCTAATTTGCAATGTTATATGGAATGGATACTCCATTTTATACGGAGCATTTTAAACTGTCACACTCTGTTTTTACATTGAAAAGCATGCTTACGTACGTACACCAAGACAAAAGGGAGTGCTAAATTAGCAAGATCGACTAAAACATTTCAATACCAGATACGAACATTTATTCGTATCTACATACACATGAATATATACTATAATATATGTATGTGTGTGTATTATACATACATTCATATATATATATATATATATTTATTTGTGTGTGTGTGTATTTATATATATGCACATATATGTATATATATTTATATACAAAATTTTCAAAAAAAAAGTATGTATATATATATATATGCATATATGTATGTATGTGTATGTATACATATGTATGTATGTGTATGTACATGTGCATATATTTCAGGTATATACATATATATATGTACGTATAGGCACACACTCTATTTCTTTTTGTATTTAAGGTACCGTAGATTGGAATATGTTTGCATGCACATACTTTGGTTCAATAACTTAAAACAATCTTCTTGTAGGTGGCAACATGGAGGAAACTAGCAGGAAGAAAAAGAAGTCTACAAGGCAGAAGGAATTTTCAGCTCAGAAACCCCAGCTGCGCTCTTCTTCGCGATTTAAACCTTCAGCAAACATATAAGGTAGAAATCCGTTTCAGAGGCCTGTTTTGTGGGAGAGGCTACCAAACGCCTGAAGGAAAAATCATTAGTGAAGTCCGTGTGGATATTTTATGAGAGCGAGGCTCTCTTTATGCTTGTATTTTGTTTGCAGAATTATTTTGTGCTTGTTCATTCTGTTCAAAACTTATGAACGCCTCGCCTGGTGCTTGCAATAATGAAAATGACTGGTGGTAGTTTGATATTATTGCGAGTAGCATCTGAACAATCTGAACGTTTCCTTTAGGCCTCTAGAAACTGTAATCATCAATCCGCATGGTATTTTGGTTCATTTTAGGATAATTCTATTAGCTTCTCATTAGTTACTTTACACATCCGACTAAGATTATCAAATAATCGTTTATCAGCTTTCCCTAAACTAATATAAACTAGCGTTTATTTATTTCCATATTGATGTTTTGAAATGAATAAAAAAAACCAAAAATGTTCGTTTCTGGTGATTGTGGGAATAAATGAATAGATGACAAGGCTCTGAAATAATAAACATGCCTTTGTTGCAAAAAATGATATAGATCAAAAATATTTGTGTGTTTAGTTGTTGCAAAGAAGACACTCTAATACGGATGCACCAGCTTTGACATGTCTGGATAGTTAAATTGACATCATGTATTCATATTTTATATTTTAATGCTATATAGTTATCAAAATGTAGATTAACGAATAGCATGGTGATTGAAATGGCTGAGAATAATTTCCGAATTCGCGATAAACTGACAGATTTATGTTCGAATGAATAGCATGGCGATTGGAATGGTTGTACCAAGTTTTTTTCGGTTCATTTCTCCTTAATAATATGTTTATAGAGCTGAATTTTTTCCCCAAACTATCCAGTCCGATGCAGCCAGTTGAATTCAAGTCATACATCATAGTATTGAATTAATGAGTCGGTCTCATCGTGTTGTTAAAATAATTAGATTATATGAAAACTGATGGTTGAGATGGACTTGACACAGAGGGACAAATAAAACAGGGACATAGGATTTGAAGCTATAATTAGGAAGTTCCAACTGTTTTATGTAGTTTCTCCCTGTTTCAGACACAAAGTATAGCTGTCATCTGATTATCTATCTGTTTTATAATATTTATTTGTCTTAAAGTTTGTATGCCTACCTATTTATCATGACTAAGAAGTTTTCAACTGCATTTTCAAAACAGACTTGGTGCAACAAGATCTCCTTCCAATCTAAATGTAGAAACCCTATAATGACCTCACTCATGTTCGCATGTTATTTGGTCCTTTTCACCGAACCAAACATTACAACCATTAATTCCATTCCACATTGCCTTAACACTTTTCAGATCATTACTAATCTTAAAATTAATAAATACAAGTCACGTATCCTCATAGCCAGCCTTAACAATCAAAAAACATAATATATTATACTTTAGTCCACCATAAACCTCATGCCTGCTAATAACAGCTACCTAGGTATCCCCATCACTACCTTAAGAATCACCAAAAACCTTCATAGTTCATTCACATCCCCGCTAATCTAGAGAAAAATTAAAACAACATACTTTTTTCCATAGCCCAAAATTTTTCAAAATACCTTTATCTATTGTGCACTTTTTTTGAGTTTGGCTCTCTTGTTTTTGGATGGAATAGACCAAAGTAAACAACGCCTGGGTTGGAGATGATTTATAAACAAACCATGCATGAATCGGGGGTTATTTACAAGTAAAACACCCCGTGCCTAGCACTATTTTTTGGTGCACATGTTGGAGGAAGGGGTGAGCTACCACCTCAACATCTAGCGCTCTCTCTAGGTGGGGACAACAACATCCAAACCTTGTACAGTTTTTGGAGTACAATGCCATCACCTTCTAGTTGCATCTCAATGGTATTGTTGGTTACTTAGCTTGTTATAGGGATGATTTACAAATAGATCACAATGGTTTTGAGGGATGATTTACAGATAAATCAAAAAATAAATATTTAAATTACTTATAATTAGAGCGCAAAGAACTTTTCTTTTGATCAATCAACAAGCTTAGACTTAGATCCGAAAACATATTTGGATCCGCACTGAGCGATATCCACATTTCCATATCCTACATTATACGAAATACAATCAAAGTCAATAACTTTTAGCAGATATTCGACTTCATAATTAAAGTCAATTTGTACATGCTGACCGTCTTCATGTAAATATATTAAATGATAAAGTGAATCTGGGCGGTAAACCTTCTTTAGCGATTGGTCATTTCTCTTCTCATCGCAGTAATGAATTAGTGTTGGTCAGCAGTAAATTTTTCACACTTTATTCGGTCGAGGAAGGATAATTTCTTGAAGGAATTAAGAAAATGCTGAATGTTCCAATCAAAATTAGAATGTAAGTAGTAATGAACTGAATATTTTTTGACATGTATATGGTAAAGTTGTTAGTACTGTGCGTGGAATAAATGAAGATATTGCTATTTAGAATATAAGTGTCCTAAACAAAGTTATAATTTCTAAATCTGCTGATGAAGCAGTCAAAGACAAAACTGACCTGAATACTATTTGCAACACAGCCACCTTCTTCTCTTGGCTTGGTGCACCACACCAACTTTGTCAATTCTCCTCTGGAATTCAACTTCTCTATCACCAACCAAAATTCTATTGAAGCTAAAAATCTTCTTGCATATGATACTAGACAAGGAAAATGTTTAACACAATGTGACACTTGTATCTGACAATTCAGACAAAGTACTCTCTCAATTAACTGGAAAATGTTAGTAACCCATAAGAAAAATCTTCTTCAGACGAAGTATTAAAAGATTGAGAGGGTACCTCATTTTTAGTTAGTTTCTTAGCAGGGCAAATAACCGAACTATTGCATGGGCAACGGAAGGAAGCAATGGACATCCTCTCACTGCTTGCGTTAACCACAGCTCTGTGTCGCACGCTCCTATGTCTTCCATTACCAATGCCTGCACACACCAGACATACAACACATGCATTTAAAAGAATAAACTGTTTAGGTGCATTTGTAAATAAATGCCTGTAACTGGTCTGCTATGTTGATAACGAAGGCATTAGACGAGGGTTAACAGAGAATCATCGCCCTTGCTGAAGTATTTGTAATCCAGAACGATCTGGTCTTGAAGAAGGATGGCGCATTTGGGGTCCATGTGGCATTGCAACCCATAAGTCAGTTCCGGCAATGGGCATTTCGGGTAATAGCTTACAGCCATGTGATGCTCTTGCTCCCCTAGGACTCTCTCTATGTACTGCTCCTCCAGTCCCAAACTTTGGGATATCAGCCCTAATAAGCGGAAGCCCAGCAGGCGTACCATAACACGATGACTTATTGACAGGGCAAAGCTGCAATCATCATACATCATAGTGCCCTAATCAATCACTAGACATGACTGCAAAGATGAGTAGGATGGTAAATTGTCGTTGGTGAGAATCCTGGACTGCTGAACTATAAAGTCAATCAGACAAAAAGGAAGGGAGTTCAGAGAAAAGTGGAGAGACTTTTTTCTAGTACCGTATCTTTTAATACCTTCTCAATCTTTTACGTATTCATAACAATTCACAGGAAATCATAAGGCTTGTGGAAAACAGAGTATGCTTAAAATCATGCACTAATGCCACGTCACACTGAAAACTCATGTGTATGGAGAGTCCAACATGCTGCGGGTCATGCTGTAAGTCATGCCTTCTCATAATCAACATTTTAAATCAGATACTCCTAATGCTTATGAAATTGTGTACAACTGAGACACTAATATATATCGATATGAAACGTGAGTCTTGCAAAGACTTGTAAATTTGTATACTCATATGTGGAAATATTTATAAATCTCACACAGGTGAGCTTTTCAAAATTTGTTTATGAAACTGTCCTATTAAAAGGAATGATCTTTTTGTATGTGAAAACTGAAGTAACAATATTAAATAAAGCTTATAACAGTTAAAGTTTCCTTTGAAATTTTATTTGCACAAAACAAATAAAAGAAAAACCAACGGTGACAAATATGAAGTACTTATGCTATCACCAAATCCAATTAGCAGATTATCCAAAGTGAAAGTCAAGTAAAGTAAGGTTGTTTCCAAAGCTTTGCCACAAAGAAAGATATATGATGTTTCTTTGATATATCCAAAGATCATATCTAAAAAATTAAAACTTGTAGTAGACGAAACTGTTCAGGAAGATATAAATAGGAGACATTCTTACTGATTTCTCCTCCGCTTTTGCACTATTTCTAATTATATAAAAATTGATTAGCCTCATTATTCCGCAATATTTAAAAAGATTCTCTTCTGTTAGAAATCAAAGTACATACGTGGTGAACATGTGCAGTTGCAAATGTTGAAGTGAATTGTGTTAAAAGGCCGAGATGATTGCAGAACGTGACGACTGTAGTAAATTAATGGCAGCAACTAGAAAATTATGCTATTCGTGCTAAGGTGCATAAGATGAATTTAGTTTTGAGAAGAGCTACGTTGATGGCATAAAATTGAAGCTTTAAAATAATTGATGATATTAAAAAAAATATGAATAGTAGTCCAAATATAAGGCTCAAAGATACCTAGTTAGTAAGCGATGAACCACGGCGTCTTGATGTTGTAGCATAAAGGTAGCACAGAGATGCACCCTGGCCTGTAAACAAATAACGACACATTGAAATGATTCCTGAACAATAGTGGGCACCATAAATACTTGAAGCTATGACTATGACGATATAGAAACAGGATGGTAGGAGAAGATATAAGGCAGCAGCAATCAAACAAAACTGGAATAGAACGAATCATGTAAAGGCAGTTGAACAGGATGGAACAATAGCTTGCGATGACTATTGTAATAAAATGCAAGGCTAAGATTAATGCACTAGCTGAAGGCACACAGAACTGAAGTGCATAACAAACATGCTTGCTATGGAGTTTTCAAGGTGTCAAGATGAAAGTCCACTAACCGATAACCCACTAACTGAAAATTGCTTACTAGTTAATCTATCTTGGCTTTATTAGCATTTATTAGGAGTATCTTTTAGTTTACTGACAGTTGTAATAATGACACCTGACATTTTGTAAGTTGTAATTTTTTAGTCTGTATTACATCAACATTTGCTACAACGAAATACATATTGTCATCACTATATATCACTTGTTAACTTTTTATTTTAACATTTGCTATATAGAGAAAGAAGCTTCTTCCTATGATTCGAGATTCGTTTTCGCTCACTGTCATTGTTCATGCTTCAATAGTATGATCAGCTTCAGTGACAACCTCCCAAGGGGTATGAAGTACATCTTATATACGATTATTATATGACAATATATATGTATGCCGATGGTATTTTAGTATTAACTAGATATGCTTTTAAATGTATTAGGGATAGTGAAAGGGTTAAAGCATCCAATTTCATTAACAATTTATGGTCAAGCTTTATGCCATTTTCCCCCTTTATTGCAAACCCTGATTGCCAAATTTTAGCTGATTTTTAGTTCTCAATCTAGCAAAAGTAAAATCTCATGTGCAAAGAAAGTGTTAAAATAATATTATGTGTTTACAATTAACGAGTTAAGAAGCAAGAGGCAATTAATTAAACAGTGCACATATTATTCATAAATGAAAATAGTTACTACATTTATTCCATGGATCTTTAACCAATCTAGGGAATTAGGGAAACGCTGAATGTAAAACATACACATCTACATTTTCATATAAAATATTCCCAAAATAGAAAATAGTGGGAAAAAAATTCCATTGTAGTTCCATGGTAATTTTGTTCTAACGCATTGGGTACTTGCTAAATTTCTGCTTATCTAAGAATTTTGGAATGGAGTTTATTCTTCCTGTCATGCATGTATTGACAGTCATGATCCAGAACTACTTTATGCGTGAAACTTTATCGAGCTGCAGTCATGATTGTTGAGTCTTCATTGTGATAAGTACATTTATTTCTGCATTGTTAACACCATGAGAAAATAAATGTAATACACATATTTTTTGGTTAGCATTTGAAGATAATATTGACATGAGAAAATAAATGAGCATATATTGTTACCAGCGTGAGAAAGAATATGTTGTAGAGGATTGGTAATAATAAACAATGTAAAATAAAATTTTGATTTATCATGCCTATATTGAACTAAATTTTAATTTACTAAATATTAAAATGAGAACAAAATATTGTAAAGATACAAACCATATTGATTACCCTTATATGAACATGACACTAACATATAAATACTGTAAATCTACATA
Organism: Allium sativum; assembly: GCA_030737875.1. Taxonomy (NCBI): domain Eukaryota; kingdom Viridiplantae; phylum Streptophyta; class Magnoliopsida; order Asparagales; family Amaryllidaceae; genus Allium; species Allium sativum. Next base: position 12,575,720 of record CM060912.1, read on the forward strand.
AGATTGCTCACTGTGTCCAGTGGGACAGAAAAAAGTCAATTTATAATTTTTGATGAATAAATTAAAAAAATCATTTTATAATAGCTCATAAATGGAAGCTAGGGGCAGATAACCTGCATTTTCCATATTAAACCAATTAAAATATACCCCCAATATATACATTAGATACTGATCATTCCAATGTCAAATGGAAAGGCTTATTTAGCCTAATTTTATCAGTATATATTTACTGCTTTGTACTAAAGCACTAACAACTTACTGAACAATTCTACAAACACATTATGTGCCAGCGTAATGTAGGTAAATTCACTGTATGTTAGTTCTTAAACTAATTTTTTTTTGAACGCATGAATTATTTTAAATTCCTTACCTCGACGATCGATTAAAGAGTGATGGAAGTTTAATTTTCAGAAGCCAATTTCAGATTTGCTACTTTTTTAGATCTGCCCCAAAAGTATCTTATGTTTTCCTATAAAATGATAGGATAAAAATCAAAGTTGCTCTTTTAGGAAATTATAAATTAATACTGAAACTACAAGGCATTGAGTTCATGACAACCAATCTGTACATTGATAAGAAACCACATTGAAACGAATAGAAAATTTCTCATCAAATTAGCGTTTTTCGATTGACAAATACATTGATTCAAACTATTTAACTATTAAATCAGCAGAAAATATAGAATAAAATTTGTAGTACCTCTTGCGCCCATTCAAATCGGAGAAAAGCGGAATCGGCTGTTGATGACAGGACGACGGAGATTATTTAGCGATTCATGATTTTACGGGTTACGGATTTTTTGGATTCAATGTAAAGATTATGGATTTAGCATTCTAGGGATTTTGGTTGTCTGTGGGAGGCAACGAAGGGATAAAAGAACGCCTGTTTTGTGAAGTAAACGACAACAAGCGCTAATTTTTTACTTCCCGCACTAAAGAATTTTAGTTCCCGCCCCTACTTCCTTGTATAGCGTTTATCACGCGGGATTTATTTCTGAAACAGGGTTGGAAACATACATTTCAAGGATTTTGAAGAGATTAGACGGAAACGCTATTCAATATTGCTATTGAAGCCATATTTTGTTGTAGTGATTTTAATTTACTTGAGGCACATACTGACTCCAAAAGTTACGAATATTGAAATATAGCTATGTTTTGACGATACGGTCTTAACAAAATTAATTTCGTCGAATTTGGAGACTGTTTGAAAAATGATCAATTTCTAGTCGACTAAATTTAAATTGAAGCTGAAAACAAGTTTAACTGCACTCACATATTAATTCCAAAAATTATGAAACTTGAAATTTGGAATCTAACAATTATTTGACGTTTCAGATCCAACAAAAGTGGTTTCGTCTAAAACGGAGGTCATTTGCAAAATGGCTATTTTTAAGGACTATATATTGTTAATATATATATATACATATACATATATATATATTCCATAGCAGCTATTTTAAATTTTAGATGGGACATAATTTATAATTTAAAAAGTGAAATCTCACTTTCTTACATTCGTTAGAAAATTACAGTTTAAAAAATTCCAACATTTCTTGTTTTACTGAAATCCGATTTATATTGAGTTATGTATATTCAATCAAAGTTTAAAATTGAATTTTACAAACTACCACGCCATTTCGAATTTGTTTTAATTAAATTTTAATTTTATACGTTCTAACTTCGATTTAAATTAAATTTTAAATCGTTAATTCTCAAAATATATCATTTTTAATTCTTAAAATCCATTAAGTCAGTTAAAAATAAAATTTTAAATTGGTTCAGAAATTCGGGGTTGTTACAATCTCCCCCACTTAAAACCTTTTTTGTCCTCCAAAAGAAAGATAGAATTGAAGGTTGTTTACTTAATCAACTCCACCTTCGCTTGACTCCAGTTCTTCAACTTTTCAGTTTCTAAGAACTTTCTAATTTCTCAAAAATTTGGCTAACACCCTAAATTTTCGAAAAATTTCGCCATAACTTCCTCTGTACAGGAGGGTTTGAAAAATTTATTGGGCCGTATTAGGTACCCAATAAATCATAAATAGCATACATAATTTTTTTTGACCTATCCATGCCGAAGAGAGATGTGTAAAAAGGTCGAAATCTCATACCTTTCCCCAGTGTTGGAAAATAAAATAATCCATGTGCCGTAACTAAAACTAAGAGAGATGTGAATTTTTGTCATCTCCAGACCGGTGTAGGATTTTTATTAAATTCTGCCCCAAGCACCTTTATATATATTTTATTAAGTCCATAGTCAGTCTTCTGTACAATCTCTAATTCAGTAATTTCCATACAAGCATCTTGCTCATATGGTAATCCAAACCTCGTCATATAAGCGCCAAATGCTTATATGGAATATGATATGCTATGTCATATATAATCAGTCTTCGGTTCAACCTTTAATTCGGTTATCGCCATACAAGCGTCTCGCTCATATGGTAATCCAAACCTCGTTATATAAGCACCAAATGCTTATATGGAATATGATATGATATGCTGTCTTTATGTAGTATGTCATGCGGTATAGTTCATAATTTATTTGTTTCTATCCAATAGCGTATGTTGTATCTCACATAGAGCAACCATCACAGTGCATCCAAATTCATTCACAGTAGTTGATATAATAATAAAATTGCTCAGCCAACTCATTAAGGTGCACCTGTTTGTCGGGCACGCAATTTATTTCTTTACTCAACGCGAAGCCATTAACCTGCTCAACATATATACATGTACATATATCCAATTCCAATCAATTTTCAATTTAATTCAACTTTAAACTTGATTTCCTTATTTCACCATTCATTTTCATATTGGTTTGATCATTCCACTATTTTAATTAGTTGAACTAATAATCACACATCACAACCAGCAATCAATTAGTTGATTAACTTTTTCAAATATATAACTTTTTGTATACTCAAAAATCATATTTCAAGACCAAATCACAAATAATAAACCCTATCTAAGTTTTGGTTCTCACACCAGTCAATTGGAAATATATAGATATCCCACCTTCGAAACTCGAACATAACATTGATGATGCAACTGCTATCATCAGAATCATATCCGGGCGACTAGAGTGTGATTCTATATCCACCGAGTATATTTGAGACTTCGGATACACGTGGATCTGACGTATATTCAAAATCTTTCTATGCTCGATAGTCCAAATCAATATAAAATAAAATACTTAAATACATATAATAAGATATAAACTTCAAAACTAATTTTGTTTGTATAAATAATACTCTTCAAACTCATTCTAGGGTATTTATAACCCGATCTCTAACGAGTTATTCTTATAGGATATTACTAATCCTACCTTTGATGAATTCTTTGGTTTGGTTCTAATGTGTCCTGTTCTCGAGCTTTGTAAACCAAAGCTATGATACTAAACTGTGACGACCCAAACTTCCCCGATCCCCGAAGAGACGGAGGAGCCCCGATTGCTTTGAGAACACGATGCATCAGAACACAAACAATAAAACATTCCATTGCTATTACAACAATTTACATTAGAGTACAAGAATATATTAGAGTATGAATAAATATTACATAGTGGAAAAACAATATCAAAGATTATAAAACATAAATATAAAATGTATAAATACAATGTACAGCGAAAATACATCAACTAACACAACTGAAGGGAACACACGGATACAAAGCTTTCCAAATATAGCTCCAGCTGTAAACCAGGATCTTGTTAAATAAATATCTGCAAAAACCAAAACTACTAGCGGCCCGTGTGGAAAATATGGGCACCCAGAATTTAGGTGGAAACAATAAACTCCGAGTCAGTCATGGGACTGGTGAGAGAACTTAAAACATTTATTAATGTTTAATTTAAAATAAGGTAATTCACGAGACCAAGCTATATGTCACGGAATGGGTTTACTCCATGTGAATACCATAGCTTGAAACAAAACGATTTAATAAACAACGCAATACTTTTAGGAAAAATGAAGCTATTATAAGACTCAGGTCCCATCACACAATGCGATGCAAGCCGGAGGATAGAGTTTTACCTTATAATAGCCAAACATGCTTGGTACGCTTTAAAATAAATCATTTTGATATTACTATAAGTACACAGTGTCAAAAACAACTTCAGATGTAAATGTATCAATCATATACGACATGAGAGTCCCATGCCACTATGTCGCCATATAGGTTTAGAACTAAATCCAAAAAGTCGCGTATTGGAAATTGGATTCGTATCTGTGAGTCGAGGCGAGGGATCATCCTCACTGATTCGCGACACTCTAGCTCGTGCCTTAGGATTCAGCCGCAACTGCACCTGGATCTTTAGGTTCGGTCCACACTTACTTTAGTGGATTGGTTATTCCTGAACAATACGTTTTCCTACCCTATGGGGCATAAAATCTGGTCAGTATGTCGACCATATCAAGAGCCACTGGGGACTCAAATCCGAGGTACCTTGCTTTCCAACATCCACATAAGTAAAATGTCTGGGCTCCATACAGTGACATCACTCCTAGCTAGAAAGAAACACATGCAATCCTTACAGTCACTATCCCGTTTTTAACTCATACCGGGTGTGAGGCTCCCGAATTAACGCTATATACAAAGCTATGCTAATTAAAGCTGGACTTTGATCATCATCCACAAAGCTCTGCTTTTCAACAAAAGCCTTGATCATTGCATCTCAATATGTCACATTGTCAATCCATACCATACCATTGATTTCTACCAATATATAACCTCTAAGCTCGTAAGTATCAGAGAAGGGTGTTAAGCAAGAGAATAAATTTCTCGGCCACCAACAGATATATATTTAGCAGAGATCAATGAATACATCACACAATACAATGTCAGACATACAATCCATTTACAAGCCCGTTATGGGTCTGAACGAAACCAGAGGAACCTTATTCCTTATCCCATATGTCCAATATAGGAGAGAGGCCTTCGCAATTTCGGTCCATCTTCAAGTATGTTTGGACAATCACCACTTATTACCTTGTCTTAGGATGTGTAACACCCCGCCTCCGCTAGGGTCACTCGCAAAGGAATGCACTAGCTTTAGAGGGGCATTATTGGTAAACATGCACAGAAATATCACAAGACAGAACATATAAAATAGCGGAAGTAAAATCAAACTTTCATAACATGAATAAATAAGGTCTAAAGCCTTTTACATCAGAGTACATCAAAACCTGTCTTGCAATAATAAAGAAGCATAAAGACTTTTTCATAAATTTTTCCCCAAGTAAAAACAGTAAAGTAGCCATAGCCAAGAAAAGTCCAAGCCATCCATGATGACCTTCAAGCAGAAGAAGTCCGAACTAAACAACAGTATTTCCTCCCTATAACCTGGGGGGGGGGGGAAGGGAAGAAAAGAGGCGAAACAAAACGGGTCAGTCAAAAAGACTGAGTAAGCCCTATCTACTATCAGCATAAAAACTAGTAAAGTTAACTGACATGAGAAACTGAGATGAACATAAGCATGATGACAAGATAGATAAGCTAAATCAAAATAACATGATGAACTACTGAACTCAGATAAACTAAAGTGTCATGATAAATTACGATGTCAAGATAAAACAAGGTATCCCATCGTCAGGTTCCTATCAAGTATAATATCCCCAAGATATCTATCACGTATAACGTCCCATGGTATCTATCCTGTATTTTAGCTCTGCACCCACCGTACTAGTATCCCCACCGTATCATGTGTTAACCATGAATGACCCTTACTCAAAAGTCGTGTAATGGTCTATGTCAACCTAATATATAGGTTACTCAACTCGCATGTTTTATTCTATGTAAATGTTCAGTCCCTTGCCGTAGACCATACGGGCTTTCCCATGAGATTCTATACTACTTTAACATAGTTCCATAATCCTTAAGATCGTTTTGGATTGTCACCCTATATCTAACTAGGGTCTTTCAACATGAATCATCGTTTGTACAACTAGGACTTATGCTACCTAGGGCTACTAGGGATTATGCTTACCTATTGCACGTTTTCGTATCTCAGTTTTGGTTCAACCACCCAGGGCCACTAGGATTTACGCTAACCGTCAACCGCGCCCTTTTTCCCACGCATTCATCGTGAATCGTTTTTCCATGACTGTATGCACATGTATCACATCGTGCCATCCGAGTCCTGTCACAGGGCAGACCAGGAAATACAGGACTCGGTCGGGAGCTTCCGGTTTATCTGCCGATGCAGATGCTAAGGTCTGTTTTTTTCTATACGTGGCTATGGTTCCACGAGACCACTCCCTCAACTAGTGAAAGACAAGACAGGATAAATCCTGTATGAGAACACACTACTGGCCAACCCACAATCCTAGCCTTACCGCAACCATAATTAGATAGCAATTATGGTCTTTTGGGTGTTCTCTGCCTTTCCGTACGTACAAGCTTGACCAAAGATGGTAGGTAGCCTGACGAAATGCTATCTAGGGTACGATCGTGTATCGTCGACTATCCCCTATCCATCCCCGTCTTTAGGTCGCTCGTATAGCAACCAAGGCATACTCTTGGTTCTTCTAACGCAGACCTTAACCTCTCATGAGCCTAGTATGATCACCTGGCAGCTCACAGAGGGATACCAAGAATACCCTCACGTTCCCCGAAGCCGCTGCTTCGTTACCCAGTTCGCTGGAGCCTTTATCTAAATCAGATACTTGCTCCTACTCGTATACTTAAACGATGACCTACCGTATCAGGTTACTCATCTATCTATGAACTGGTCTAAATTTCCTTGACTAAGAATCATTACTTAGTTATTCTTCAACTAAGGTTTACCACTTAGTCTTATTCCCGTTATCCTTGTTAGCTACGGTTATCCACCTAATCCTCAGAACTAGGGTTTACATAATGGATTAAGTGTCACTTAAGTTCATGACTTAACCCGTCTACAAATCATGTCAAAATTGGCTAAGTATCCAAGTTCAAGACTTAACCCTACAAACCATGCTCAAGTTGGTTAAGTATATATTAAGTTGACCCTATCAAATTACTGAGTCAAATCAGTCAAGCGTATTTAAGCGATTCGTGACTTAGCCTTATCCTGTTATCACGTTAGATTGGTTAAGTATTGGTTAACTTAACCTTATCAAATAACCGAGTTGGAGTGTTTAAGTATAGGTTACTTGATCACTTCAAAATTACCGAGTTAGATTGGTTAAGTGTTGGTTAACTTAACCACTTCAAATCATCGTGTTAGATTAGTTAAGTGTTTAACTTAACCCCATCAAACTACCAAGTGGGATTAATTAAGTCTAGGCTAACTTAACCCCATCCGATTTCCATGTTTAGACTAGTTGAGTCTAATCTTAACCCCATCCATTAACTGTATCTTTCGGTTAAGTGTCATTAAGAAAACTTACTTAACCTTACCAAATTATCGTGTTGGATTGATTAAGTGTTGGTTAACTTAACCCCGTCCACTAGTCGTATAAAAATGGTTAAGTGCCATTAGGCAAATCAAGTTACTTAACCTACCCAACCTTGTCATGTTTTGTTAAGTATCATTAGCCTAATCAAATTACTTAACCCATTTGTCCATGTCATATTTGGTTAAGAGTCATTAATCAAATTAACTTAACCCTATCATGTGGCATTAATTACTTAATGCACCTCAACCTCTCACATTTGACTTTGTTGTGGTTACTAGTTAAGCCGGTCGGTTCCGGGTAGCTTTACACCACAACTTGGTCTAACCTCGGGTTCAAGCACAACATGACCAACTTCTCACGTTGGGTCCTATTGTTTGCAACTACTAGTTAGGCCGGTCGGTTCCGGGTAGATTTACGTTGCAAACTCAACCAAACCTCGAGTTGGCCACACTTATATTATCTAAGTGTCATGTCCATTATGTTCCCAACACATATTACAAGTTTTCAAGGATTTGGGTAGACCTAACTTAATAGGTAAATTCCCAATTCCATATTTTCAAGCATACTTACATGTCAACTTCCATGTTATATTTCAAGTCATGTTTTCAAGATATATTTTCATGTCATTAGAAATTACCCATAACATAACCCAATCGCTTTTTAAACTCGCATATACGTTCGCAACAACGTAATGGATTAAAAGAAGAGACTTGGCAAAGGCATGACAAAAATGGATATTAAGCCACAAGTTAATCATGGTGGCAAATGAGGCACAAATGTGTTCATTAACTTGCATGTTACATTCTTAAGCCTCAAAAACATGCATAAACCCAAACTTGGCACACAAGCGAATCATGGTGACAAAAGACATGGAATGATGACTAGTAACTCGCATATATCATCACATAAGGGTTATGACTTCATATGCAAGTTGACATAAAGGTTATGAGGGTTCTCATGTTGCATAATGCAACATTTCAACATAAAGGTTGTAGCTTTTAGCCCACAAGATCAAGATAATGACTTCATAAACTTGCATGACATGATAGCATGTATCATACTCAATGATCAAACCCAAACTTGCAACATGAACATTTAACTTCATAGTTAATATCTAAGAGTAGGGAAAGGGCTTACATTGCTATGAAGGCACAAATCGATTAAGTTAAAGATTGAGACAACGCCTACGCATGCCATCATCCAAAAACCCAAAGATGAAAGCTCCAAATCAATAAAAACCCCATCTTGATGAGCCAAGATCAAAGCTTTAGCCTTGAAATCAACTTGAGAAGCTCTCATACTAACATAGGGACTCTCTAATACTCTCATGATCATGAAAAATCTCATAGAAATGAAGTGGAGGCTAGGATTTTGAGTGGAGGCCATGAGAGGAGCAATTTTGCCATAGTTTAGTTGCATGAATGAATAATGAGGATTTAGGAGAGGGTTAGGGGCTTATTTATAGAGATTAGGATTAGTTAGGACCCTTAGATTAACCCGAGGACCAACCTGAACCATCAGATTTCAAACCAGGCCCAAAAACCTAGCCAAGACAGGAAATAGGTGCACCAAGCAAAACTGCCCGGCCACCATAAGTCGACCCCCAAGTCGACAGGGCTGTCGACTTGGGTCAAGCCATGTCGACTCCCAAGTCGACAGGGCTGTCGACTTGGGGTGCCTGGCGGGAATTTTTCCCGCCTAGCCTTCTACCCCTAATTTTTGAAATTAGAACTCGTTTTTGAACTTGAATTTTCTGGAAACTTCGTCGGACCATAACTTGGTCATACGGACTCCGATTCTCGAAAACTCAGACTCTATTTCGCGTATTTTTCCGAGACGAACGCAATGGCATAGCCCGTTTTACTTGATTCAGAATTTAAAATTAAATTCTGCCTTGATAACATGTTATCGAAATACGGGTTGTTACATTCTCCCCACCTTTTAGGATTTCGTCCCCGAAATCTCCCAGTTAGGAAGAACGTATCCTACCATCCATCATTCATCTACTCAAAACTTCATCCACAAGCAACCATTGTCCTTAGATGATTTCTAATGTTGTATGAATATATGCAAAACGTGTGTGTACATGTTCCTTAGCTAATGCTAATGATCAGGCCTGAATAATCTTTCTAATGCAAAATATGTATAGTGCCATGAATCCAACATGTATGCAAATAATCCTAGTCATATAGATACTATATGCGTGCACAATCATTCAATCATATGCAACAACCGCATGATAATACATTCGATTTCATCCATAAACAAGTATAAATACTCGTGCATATGCAATATGAAATGTGACCGAGTCGAGCTAGTATCTAATGTGTATTCGCGCATCCACGAGCAACCACTTGCAACCATATCAATCATAACATGTTTCAAATACATGTTTACATCCATAGGGTTCTACCTAGGATTCCCTGAAACAGGGTCGAGAAGATAAACAAGACAAACTCCTTACGGGGTTTGTAACAGAAAATAGGACCGAGAGGATGTCCACAGTAGATAGCCTACAAGTAAGCTCTACAGAAAACAGGGATCAAGGATATACTCCCAAAAAGAGATATCATGCGCGTATCTAGTCTTTGACCATCAAAGTCGTATTTCCTCGAGCTTAATTCCATTGTGCCTTGACCGTTTTTTAACTTCGCGATTTCGTAGCTTCTTATTTCCTGTTTCCATAACATGAGCTGGAACTCATTTCTTCATCGCCTCTCGTTCCACTTGCACTTATCCCTTTTTCTAGAATACTTGGCGCAAACATGACTGCGTACTCATGATCTCATGCAAGCTTTCCAAAATTCACTAGTGAATCTTGGATCCCGTTTATATACTATAAGGTATTCCATGTAGAAGAACTTTCTCTTGAAAGTAAACAGATGTCAACCAGGTTATCAAGCGCACTTACTAGGGTGATCTCTATAACCCATGCATAAATGAAGTAAACCATCCGTCTTATTGGCGAACACCACTCGATCGGGCTTCAAATTTCCAATAAAGGCATCAAGCGATTCTAAGTAACTAGTCATGACAGAACCTCAAAAAAGGTTACACTATACTTCAAGGGTATTGCCAAGGCTAGTCAAAAGGTCTAACTACCCTCCTATCAAAACCGAGTGTGGCACCCCCTACTGGATAACCACTTCATCCCTAGAATCCATCTATAGCTTATAAACATAAGCATTATTTCCAAACTCAACACTTGGCATAGACATTCTCAAATCCAAACAAGTCATGTATAAATGGACCGATTCTCCAATAGGACTTTGAGACAAAAATGGGATTCTCTATTACGCTAGTACTTAAGGTGTAGAGACTCAACTATCGAAGCAGACTTAAATGATACGAAAAACGAAGTCCTAACGGGATGATAGAGAAGAAAAACCTTTAACAAGATCGTTACCCTCCTTCCGAGGTACCCTAGAAATGAGAGCATACTACTGCCCTCCCGATGATCTTGCCCTTGTCCCATAATACTTAACTATCCGCCCCGTTTTACCATGCCAAAGGTACTCTCTCGTCATGGGTTTCATTGTTCATCTTTCTCCCTCCTTTGAGGACTAAGCCATACCAACAAGTTGCTCATGCTTAAGCTCGTATCCTTTATCCTCTTTCTCACTATCCTTTCTTATAACGCGGCCACTGGTCTCTCGAGAACCACCTCCATCGTATGGAAAGCACTTTCGTAGATAGAAAAGACTAGTCGCAGTTAAAACCACTGTGACTACAGATGGAGGAAAGAAAGGAAAAGAGATTCAATTAAGGAAACAAGGATAGTGCTAATGGCCTTTGGGGAATAGCCTTTTTATTTAAAAGAAAATTTTCTTGAAAAAAAAAATGCTTCTTTGTAAACGATTTTCAAATAGTTTCCAGAAGGTCTTTAAAAACTTTTGCCCAGTCTGGTAACCTTCTGCTCTGATACCACGTGTAACACCCCGCCTTCTCTAGGGTCACTCGCAAAGGAATGCACTAGCTTTAGAGGGGCATTATTGGTAAACATGCACAGAAATATCACAAGACAGAACATATAAAATAGCGGAAGTAAAATCAAACTTTCATAACATGAATAAATAAGGTCTAAAGCCTTTTACATCAGAGTACATCAAAACCTGTCTTGCAATAATAAAGAAGCATAAAGACTTTTTCATAAATTATTCCCCAAGTAAAAATAGTAAAGTAGCCATAGCCAAGAAAAGTCCAAGCCATCCATGATGACCTTCAAGCAGAAGAAGTCCGAACTAAACAACAGTATTTCCTCCCTGTAACCTGGGGGGGGGGGGGAACGGAAGAAAAGAGGCGAAACAAAACGGGTCAGTCAAAAAGACTGAGTAAGCCCTATCTACTATCAGCATAAAAACTAGTAAAGTTAACTGACATGAGAAACTGAGATGAACATAAGCATGATGACAAGATAGATAAGCTAAATCAAAATAACATGATGAACTACTGAACTCAGATAAACTAAAGTGTCATGATAAATTACGATGTCAAGATAAAACAAGGTATCCCATCGTCAGGTTCCTATCAAGTATAATATCCCCAAGATATCTATCACGTATAACGTCCCATGGTATCTATCCTGTATTTTAGCTCTGCACCCACCGTACTAGTATCCCCACCGTATCATGTGTTAACCATGAATGACCCTTACTCAAAAGTCGTGTAATGGTCTATGTCAACCTAATATATAGGTTACTCAACTCGCATGTTTTATTCTATGTAAATGTTCAGTCCCTTGCCGTAGACCATACGGGCTTTCCCATGAGATTCTATACTACTTTAACATAGTTCCATAATCCTTAAGATCGTTTTGGATTGTCACCCTATATCTAACTAGGGTCTTTCAACATGAATCATCGTTTGTACAACTAGGACTTATGCTAACCTATTGCACGTTTTCGTATCTCGGTTTTGGTTCAACCACCCAAGGCCACTAGGATTTACGCTAACCGTCAACCGCGCCCTTTTTCCCACGCATTCATCGTGAATCGTTTTTCCATGACTGTATGCACATGTATCACATCGTGCCATCCGAGTCCTGTCACAGGGCAGACCAGGAAATACAGGACTCGGTCGGGAGCTTCCGGTTTATCTGCCGATGCAGATGCTAAGGTCTGTTTTTTTCTATACGTGGCTATGGTTCCACGAGACCACTCCCTCAACTAGTGAAAGACAAGACAGGATAAATCCTGTATGAGAACACACTACTGGCTAACCCACAATCCTAGCCTTACCGCAACCATAATTAGATAGCAATTATGGTCTTTTGGGTGTTCTCTGCCTTTCCGTACGTACACGCTTGACCAAAGATGGTAGGTAGCCTGACGAAATGCTATCTAGGGTACGACCGTGTATTGTCGACTATCCCCTATCCATCCCCGTCTTTAGGTCGCTCGTATAGCAACCAAGGCATACTCTTGGTTCTTCTAACGCAGACCTTAACCTCTCATGAGCCTAGTATGATCACCTGGCAGCTCACAGAGGGATACCAAGAATACCCTCACGTTCCCCGAAGCCGCTGCTTCGTTACCCAGTTCGCTGGAGCCTTTATCTAAATCAGATACTTGCTCCTACTCGTATACTTAAACGATGACCTACCGTATCAGGTTACTCATCTATCTATGAACTGGTCTAAATTTCCTTGACTAAGAATCATTACTTAGTTATTCTTCAACTAAGGTTTACCACTTAGCCTTATTCCCGTTATCCTTGTTAACTACGGTTATCCACCTAATCCTCAGAACTAGGGTTTACATAATGGATTAAGTGTCACTTAAGTTCATGACTTAACCCGTCTACAAATCATGTCAAAATTGGCTAAGTATCCAAGTTCAAGACTTAACCCTACAAACCATGCTCAAGTTGGTTAAGTATATATTAACTTGACCCTATCAAATTACTGAGTCAAATCAGTCAAGCGTATTTAAGCGATTCGTGACTTAGCCTTATCCTGTTAGCACGTTAGATTGGTTAAGAATTGGTTATAAACCTTATCAAATAACCGAGTTGGAGTGTTTAAGTATAGGTTACTTAATCACTTCAAAATTACCGAGTTAGATTGGTTAAGTGTTGGTTAACTTAACCACTTCAAATCATCGTGTTAGATTAGTTAAGTGTTTAACTTAACCCCATCAAACTACCAAGTGGGATTAATTAAGTCTAGGCTAACTTAACCCCATCCGATTTCCATGTTTAGACTAGTTGAGTCTAATCTTAACCCCATCCATTAACTGTATCTTTCGGTTAAGTGTCATTAAGAAAACTTACTTAACCTTACCAAATTATCGTGTTGGATTGATTAAGTGTTGGTTAACTTAACCCCGTCCACTAGTCGTATAAAAATGGTTAAGTGCCATTAGGCAAATCAAGTTACTTAACCTACCCAACCTTGTCATGTTTTGTTAAGTATCATTAGCCTAATCAAATTACTTAACCCATTTGTCCACGTCATATTTGGTTAAGAGTCATTAATCAAATTAACTTAACCCTATCATGTGTCATTAATTACTTAATGCACCTCAACCTCTCACATTAGACTTTGTTGTGGTTACTAGTTAAGCCGGTCGGTTCCGGGTAGCTTTACACCACAACTTGGTCTAACCTCGGGTTCAAGCACAACATGACCAACTTCTCACGTTGGGTCCTATTGTTTGCAACTACTAGTTAGGCCGGTCGGTTCTGGGTAGATTTACGTTGCAAACTCAACCCAACCTCGAGTTGGCCACACATATATTATCTAAGTGTCATGTCCATTATGTTCCCAACACATATTACAAGTTTTCAAGGATTTGGGTAGACCTAACTTAATAGGTAAATTCCCAATTCCATATTTTCAAGCATACTTACATGTCAACTTCCATGTTATATTTCAAGTCATGTTTTCAAGTTATATTTTCATGTCATTAGAAATTACCCATAACATAACCCAATCGCTTTTTAAACTCGCATATACGTTCGCAACAACGTAATGGATTAAAAGAAGAGACTTGGCAAAGGCATGACAAAAATGGATATTAAGCCACAAGTTAATCATGGTGGCAAATGAGGCACAAATGTGTTCATTAACTTGCATGTTACATTCTTAAGCCTCAAAAACATGCATAAACCCAAACTTGGCACATAAGCGAATCATGGTGACAAAAGACATGGAATGATGACTAGTAACTCGCATATATCATAACATAAGGGTTATGACTTCATATGCAAGTTGACATAAAGGTTATGAGGGTTCTCATGTTGCATAATGCAACATTTCAACATAAAGGTTGTAGCTTTTAGCCCACAAGATCAAGATAATGACTTCATAAACTTGCATGACATGATAGCATGTATCATACTCAATGATCAAACCCAAACTTGCAACATGAACATTTAACTTCATAGTTAATATCTAAGAGTAGGGAAAGGGCTTACATTGCTATGAAGGCACAAATCGATTAAGTTAAAGATTGAGACAACGCCTACGCATGCCATCATCCAAAAACCCAAAGATGAAAGCTCCAAATCAATAAAAACCCCATCTTGATGAGCCAAGATCAAATCAATAAAAACCCCAACTTGGTCATACGGACTCCGATTCTCGAAAACTCAGACTCTATTTCGCGTATTTTTCCGAGACGAACGCAATGGCATAGCCCGTTTTACTTGATTCAGAATTTAAAATAAATTCTGCCTTGATTCTCGTCTTAACATGTTATCGAAATACGGGTTGTTACAGGATGCCTCCCAATCAAGACGTCAGTAATCATCTATTCGATGTGAAGATTTCCGGTCTTCAGCCACTGTCTTCATCTTGACATTTAATCGTCGTAACAATTATTCGGAATGGGTTAAACCCGGTCTTTCAGAATAACTCGCATGTTTTAAAATCAAGTGATGAATAAACACATCATACGCCTCATTCCAATCCAGAATATTCTTTATTTAAAATATTCTAATCTTTGGGGAAAGGTTCCTATTAATTTTATCAAAGATAAATTCCTTTAAACTTATAGTTTAATCTTCCTTGAAAAACCATTGCAAAAGATTTTATATTATTCTTTAATAATCTTAAACCAAATTAAGGTTTAAAGAACTAGTCGGGATATCGAGCCTTACCGAAGTAATCATTTATTATTATTCCCGGTCCTAACCTATTCATCCCATGGAGCAAAAATGGTAGTACTCCATATTTAACGCCCATCGTTTTATCGGTAAATTTAATTATAATTTCACATTCAAATCTATTTAAAGATTTAACTATCTCATGGAGTAAAACAGGTGGTACTCCATTGTCGACCATTTCTTGAATTTGGTAAATTTGATTACCACATTCACATTTTAATCTAATTAAAGATTTAATAAAACTCCGACTTGGTTTTAATCACAAAAATCGTTATGTAATGATTTATTCAACTTTAGGAAATCAAACCTGTCTTTAACTGGGTTAAAGAACTAATATCACTCAAAACACAATTCACGATAAACGCAAAATCGTATTCCATTAAAATGGAATCTTCACGAAAATCAAATCAGTCGTAACCAATGTGAATTTCCATATCAGACTAATAATATAAATGGAATAACGAAAAAGACTTTTAAATTCCATATATAGTAGCGGTCTTCCTTCACAGAAGCTCATCTCGATTATTACCAAATAAAATTCCATTCGATTTCAATTTAATATATTAAATTGGAAAACGTTACTTTGGAAATTTTCCATTAAATCTTAACAAAAAGATTTACAAATTCCAAATCATAATTTCACTGTTAATTGAGTCAAAGAATGAATGTCATTTAAAACTTCGTTCACAATAAACCCAAAATCTTACTTCCATATGATTCCAATTTATAATTATAAATTTGAAAACTTCATTTATCTTAATTAAAAGATTTATGCTTTTCTCAATGGGGTTTAAGAACGGTGTTATTAAAGACATCGTTCACGAAAAACCCCCAAAAT
Source organism: Allium sativum (assembly GCA_030737875.1). Classification (NCBI taxonomy): domain Eukaryota; kingdom Viridiplantae; phylum Streptophyta; class Magnoliopsida; order Asparagales; family Amaryllidaceae; genus Allium; species Allium sativum. The sequence goes on from CM060912.1 coordinate 12,592,039, forward strand.
ACAATTTGATATTAAATATAAGGCTCTGAATAGACATAATATCCGCTATATTCAATATCAAATTCTGAAACTAATAGATATCGTTTTGGAATAACGATATTAATATCTTCCAAATTCCGATAACAATATCCGTATAATCACGGATTCAAATATCGAAACATCCAAAATAATTTCCATTTCAAATCCATTCCAATTTATTTATTGGAAAACTTTGGTTATATCAAAACCATTCTCAAATACAATTTATTTATTTTACAAAAATCATTCAATCGTTATTTTAGTTACAACTAGTTCATTCGGATAAAAATATCTTCTGTCTTTCCAAATATGAATTTTTCATACAAAATATTTCCAAACCATTTATTATGATTTTACATAATTTATTTATATTTTTATAAATTTTATTAAGGCCCTTACAGCCGGTTTTCAATATTGATCACCGAACTGCATCCATAACGACCTTTTCGGAAATTGATTTAGACATATTTTAAAATCAAACCATTCAAATTTAAATCTCTTATATTCATTGGAAAGCTCTTTTCGATATGAACCCAACGGTTCCGTTTTTAGGAGAATCCTACGATCGGATCTCCCATTACATCAATTTGAAGTCAATGGTTGAAATTCGCAAACGATCGCTGTGCGGCGCGTTCAATTCAAACCATTTAAATATATATAATATATATTCCGTCGATTTCCATTCAAAACGTATTTTATAAAAACGTTATTAAATTTGTTTGAAAATGATTTCACTTCCATTACTAATTTAAATTAAACCTCTTATATTCTTATAATTTAAGAATGATAATATTTCCAAAATGTCAGTTTTTAAAATTCTGTCTTTTTGGTTTTCATTTTAAAACTGAGTAGAATTGATATAAAATCACTTCGAGTTAAAATAGCGTTTTCCACTTAACTCGGCTTCATTTATTTATATTTTTGTATCCATCCAAAATCGAACATCCAAAATCATAATTTAATTTTCACTGAATATTATTTTAAAATATTCGTTTATATTCTAAATCGGAATGCGACTCCATCAATTACCATATAATTTCAGTTATATGGATTTCATACATCGCATGTATTCAACAATAATGATAAATAATCATTAAACATTCAAATATCATCCAAAGTGCATTCTACAACTGTATAAGCATTAAAATAAATAAATAACACTCAAAACATTCGGTCAACCAATCGATTGACATACAACTAATTATTGGGATTAGTATATCTCAAATATCATCCCAATACCCGTATGAGGTTTTCAAACAACAACAATCGATTCAATATTAATCATTGTTTAATAAATTTAACCATCTAATTCGAATTATTTGTCTAATTAACTAATTTTCACTGTTTAACTTATAGATGGATATTTATAATTTAATTTCAACTACCACATTAATGTTAACATTATTTTTAATATTATAAACATCACGACACCACAAACAAAACATATCACAGTCAATTAAATCATCCATGGTTTTCAAACAACAGTGAATGTGAGCTAACATGCACCGTACAACATTTTTGTGATAATTAAACAAATAAAAATCAACACTGACAATTTATATATTTTCAGTTATAGAATAAATAAATGACTGTACAAAATTTTGAGTGAGAGAATTCTCATATTTGGTTTCCACTCCGTCATTCTTTTATTGAGGACTGTTTTAATAAAATTAAAACGGATGCTTAGTTTTATTAATAACTGCAACAACTTCTATTTCCCTTCTGGTCAGTTCCATGTTGTAGAGTTTGTTGATATGTGTGCAATGCAAGTGAAATCGTCGGATTTCGACCTCATATGGAAAAAATACAGTAGTTTATGCATTAATTACAAAATTAAATAATTAATTACACATTAATTAACTAATTATATTATAGTTCATCATCTCCCTACAGCCGAATACTGGAATCCATTTTCGACATCTACATCCCCACGTCGCAACCTCCTCAGGCCGCCGGACCTCAATCAACACCCCTCCTTCTGAGCCCTTTCCGCCACCTTCCACCACCTAGAACATGGCCGAACTCGACCCCACCATGACCGTGAAAACGCCAGCGAATGGTCAGCCTTTGAGGGCCAACATCTCCGAATTGACTAAACAATAAAACATCTTGGCTGCTGGATTTACAGAGCTTGCTGAGCTCCTCAAATTTGTTTTAGGGAGATTCGAAATCCATTGAGTATATTAGAAGAGAAAGAGGAAGGAAGGAACGAGCCCAATTCGCCATTCATTTGGACCGACAGCGGTTGAACTATGAGATAATGGATTAGGGTTTTAGTGGATTGAGGGGTATATATATATACAATATTTTATTTAATTCGAAAATAACCCGTTTAATCTCTGAATTCCAAATCAAACCCAGCAACTATCGTTCTTAACCAAATACCCCTATTCCGAACACAATGGAATATGTTTCGTAAGATAATTCGACTGTTACGATCAGTTTTTATCAAAATTAAAATATAAATTAATATAACGGTCAATATTGAATTCCAACGTACATTTTAATTTACCGGGGCCACATACCGACTCCCAAAGTTACGAAAATTAAAATCTAGCTTTGTTTTGACGATACGGTTCTAACAAAATTAATTTCGTCGAATTCGGAGACTGTTTGAAAAATGGTCTTTTTCTAGTCGATTAAATTTAAATTTAGACCAAAAACACATTTAAATTTACTACGCTCACATATTAATTCCAAAAATTATGAAATTTGAAATCTAACAATAATTCGACGTTCCGGATCATGGAGGTCGTTTGCAAAATGGCTAGTTTTATGGGCTATATATTATTAATATACATACATACATACATACATATATATACACACAATAGCGACTATTTTAAATTTTCTACGGGACATAATTTATAATTTAAAAAGTGAAATCACGGTTTCTTACATTCGTTAAAAAATTACAGTTCGAAATATTCCAACGTTTCTTGTTTTATTGAAGTCCAATTTATATTGAATTATGTATATTCATTCAAAGTATAAAATCGAATTTTTTAAACTACCACGCCATTTCGAGTTCATTTTAATTAAATTTTAAATTTATACGCTCTAACTTCGATTTAAATTAAATTTTAGATCATTAATTCTCAAAATAAATCATTTTAAATTCTTAAAATATATTAAATCAATTAAAATAATTTAAATTGGTTCAAAAATTCTAGGTTGTTACAAAAAGGAGACGGAGATGCTTGGAGTTGTATTGCGGAAATGGCCTGAAAGGAGGTAGCAGGTTTATTGATGTCAGGGAGAAGAAGGGTACAGCGGCGAGTAAAAGGGTAGTGGGTCATTACAAATATGGGTGAGGACTAAATTCCAAAATAGATTAAGTTTGATTTAATTTAAAATAATGCAGAAAATTAAAATTTTAGGTGATTTTTGGTTTTGAACCCTTGTTAATGGCGTCGTTATCCTCTCTGAATCCCCTTTCTTCTTCGTCTTCTTTTACCTTTGATTCGTCCTCCTTTCCCCCCTTACCAACTCGTCGTCCTCCTCCTGAACCTCCTCCTCCTCCTGTTATCTCCAATATTTGGAATCTGGAACCATCTTCTCGTGTCAATTTGAATGAATCTGTGAATCTCAGTTTTTCGAATCGGCTTTTGGATCATACCTTATCCTTCCAAAATGTTTCTAGATCCAGTGATAATTTGGTCATTTCTAATAAATGTCCTTCATCGAATACTTTGTCATTTGATTCTTCTTCTAAAGGTAAATATGTGATACTCGACTCTTTGAACAAGGAATCAAATGCTCAAACTAATGCTGTTTTCACTAATTTCACCGGCAATTCCAATTCATCTGGTTTTAACAATTTGCCGAGCACCTCCACTGCAAGTCCTATTCCAATTAAAAAGGATTATCTGTCACTGTTCAATTCTTTGCCAAAGAATGCAGGAGCTTACAAGCCAATCCAGTTTGATATTGTAAGGGATGGTAATCCGAATCACTTTCCAGATCTAGTCAAATCAGAAGGGATGATGTATTGGGATAAATATCTGGTTGGTTTTTTTTTGGATGGATCTCTATCTTATCTAACTGTCGTGAACTCTTTGCTCAAAGTATGGAAGCTAAAAGGTGAGGTTAATATTAAATCAGATGGTATGTTTTTCTACTTTAAATTTGCAAATGATATGGAAAGAGATTGAGTGTTGAGAGCTGATCCTGTTTTCATAAAGGGTAGAATGTTTATAATAAATGAATGGGATCCCTTAATTGGTAACTATCAATCTAAGATCGAAAAGGTTCCTATATGGATTCATTTACATCGTATACCTCTTTTGCTATGGACTTTTATTGGTATTGACTGGCTTTCTTGCCATGTTGGTAGGCTTATTTGTTTTGATTCTAGTACTGAAAAGTTGCAGAGGATTAGATATGCCAAAGCTTTAGTGGAAATTACACCTGAATTTGAATTTCCAGACTGTATTGAGGTGCCAGGTCTAGGTGAAAAGTGTCATTCTGTGCAAGTTTCTTATGATTGGAGACCCCTGATTTGTACACACTGTAAGATTTTTGGACATGCAACTAGTAGATGTGAATTAACTCCTAGAGAGAATGTTGAAACTGTAAATCAGGCAGGTTTTAATGATGGTAAGATCAGGAATGTGGTTGATAAGAATGTTGTGCACAGACTTGATGACAGAGGTTTTAAGAAACCCCCTATGTCAAAACAAGTTAATAATGGATGGAATAAGGTCATAAACAAGAAAAAGAAGGCATGGATGAGAAAAGAAGGTGGTAATGATACTGATGTTATAGGTGAGGTGGATAAAGCTATGGAGGATGTTGTTCAATTTGATGGTATTGGTGAAGCTGGTTTGATTAAATAGGTTAATAATACAGAAGAAATGGATATCAATGTGGAGCTTCAAAGAAGAGATAATCAGAATATCGTAATAGTTGATGAGCATGGAAATTGTACCATACAAAATAGAGTGACAAATTTTGAAGGGATATTGCAAGATGCTGTGGCTAAGGAGTTTAATGTGGAAAATCCGTTTGAGGTGCTTGGTGATCAGGATACTCAATCATTTTTGTCTAACAATCACTCAACTGATATGTCATCAGATCCAAATATTATTTCATCTCTTTTAGACCCACTTTCCTCTGGGTCTATTTCATCTCAAAATCTCTCTTCATCAAATTTATCGTCCTCTTCATATACCCCCATGTCTTGTGCTTCTTCTTTTAGTTCACAGTCTCCTTCGAATCTTTCTTTCAATCTCAATGTCCATTCATCCTCCCCTTATTCTCATTTATCTCTTCCACCTCATATCATTTTACCTCCCCCTGCTAACACCTCATCTGTTGACACATCATCTACCTCATCATCAGGTGTTTCTTCCCTTGGGAGTAAGAAGAAAACTAAAAAGAAAAAGAAGAGTAGTATGAAGGAAAATATTCCTCCTGTTGAGGATTTGAATGATGGCATTGATGTAAATCCTATAGATGTTATGCCTTCAAATAATTCTAAATCCACTAGAGCTAGGCATACTAGAAGCCATCCAAATGCTATGGTCAAGCCTCTCTCTTTTAAATGACAAGTCCTATCTGTTTTTGGAACATTCGAGGGGCTAATTTACCCTCTAAACAATGTGAAATCAAAGTTTTGATCAAGGAATATAATATCCAGTTAATGTGTATATTTGAGACGAAACTGGATTCTTTAACTACTGAAAAGCAGCTAAATTCATTACTCCAAGATGGTCCTTTGATCATAATTTGGCTGTTGCAAGTTTTGGAAGTTTGTTAACTCTTTGGCATCCTGGTTACTTTTCTCTTATCAAACTTTCTGAATCAGATCAGTATATTCATTTCAAATGCACTTATCTACCCACTAACACTACTTTCTTTCTTACTTCTGTTTATGCTCAAAACTCAATTACTTCTCGTATAGGTTTTATTGAAGCTCTTCATCTTCTAAACCCTTCTAAAGATCCTTGGATTTTAGGGGGTGACTTCAATTGTATGTTCAGTAGTTGTCAAAAATCTGGCGGTTGTTCACTTGCCTTCAAAGATATTGCTCCTCTTAATCTAATGATTATAAAATCCTCTTTAATTTCCGTACAAAGCTTTGGTTTTCCTTTCACTTGGTCTAATTGTGCTCGTTCAGGTCCGTCCACTTTTTGTAAGCTGGACCACATTTTTTCCAACTCATCCTTTTTTGACATCTGGCCAAAATCTTACTACATTATTCCCTCTCCTATTTTATCTGATCATTGCCCTTTGGTGTTTCATTGGGGGAATGAAGTAGCCATTGACTTGGGTAAAAGAACTTTCAAATTTTATAATTTTTGGTGTGATCAACCTAGTTTTTCTTGTCTTCTGATGCAGGTTTGGAACTCCCAGGCTAAACAGAACCCTATGATTAATCTCCTTCATAAAATGAAGCTACTTAAAGTTCAGATCAAAAGCTGGTCCTCTCAGAATTTTGGTAGGGGTGCTCAGAAATCTTCAATTATTAGAATTGAATTGGCTCGTATTCAACAAGAAATTCAACAAAGACCCTATGATTTGATCTTAAAGCAGCAGGAACTTAGTAAGCAAAAGCAGTTGAAGGAATTGTTATCCTTGGAGTTGCAATCTTTAAGGCAACAAGATTTTATTAGAAGGGAGGCTGAAGGTGATAGAAACTCAATTTTTTTTCATAATTCTATCAAACTTAATAAAGCCATGAGTTCTATTTTTCTGATAAAGGATATGAATGGTGTTATTCATAATTCTGAAGACAAGATAAATGATGCTTTTGTCCAGTATTTTTCCTCAATCTTAGGTAATTCCAATCCACACTCTGCCAACATTAACCCCCTTTTTCATACTCATCTTCCAACTATTTCCTCTGTTCAATCTGGGAATCTTATTACTCAAATTTATGGTGATGAGATCAAACAGGCAGTTTTTAATCCAGATTCCAATAGTTGTGGAGGTCCCGATGGCTTTAATGCATTTTTTGTGCAAAAATATTGGAATATTATTGGAGAGGATGTTACAAAGGCTGTTTTGCATTTCTTCTTGACTAATCATCTTCCTACTCGTTGGTCTGCAACATCTATAGCTCTTGTTCCTAAAATTGATAGCCCAGTCTCTGTTTCTGATTTCAGGCCTATTTCCTGTTGTAACATTTTTTACAAAATCATCTCAAAAATCCTTGCTAACAGGCTTCAGTTGGTTCTGCCTTCAATTATTTCTCCTAATCAATCAGCTTACTTGCAAGGAAGGTCCATCTCTGATAATATCTTATTAACTCAGGAACTTTTATATGGTTACAATAGGAAGTGTATTTCACCTAGGTGTATGTTGAAATTGGATATAAAGAAAGCATTTGATTCTATAGCCTGGAACTCTATTCTGGCTATTCTAGCAAGGATGAATTTCCCTATTCCATTTCTTGCATCTATTTTCTCTTGTATTTTCTCTCCAAGGTATTCAATTTCCAGGAATGGTTGTTTGCATGCATTTTTTAGAGGGCCTCAAGGAGTGAGGCAAGGTGATCGTCTATCTGCCTATATTTTTATTATAGTCATGGAATTACTTAATTCTCTTTTGGTTGATCAAGTTTTGAAGAGGAATTTGGATCTTCACCCTAAATGTAAGTCTCCCATGATTATTCATATTCTCTTTGCTAATGATTTAGTCATGTTTACTAAGCCCACTGAAAAGAACATCCAGTGTATTATGGACACTTTGCACTCATTTTTTTGATTACTGGATTACAAATTAACCTTAGCAAGTCTCATATTCTTTTTGCTGGAATTACAATTACTAAGAAAAATGAGTTGATTGCTAAATCTGGGTTACAAGAGATGCCTGTTAATTCTTCTTATTTGGGGTTACCTTTGATTAGTTCTCGGTTAACTAAGAATCAATGTCTTCCCCTTTTAGAAAAGATTATTTCAAAAATGCAACAGTGGCCTTCATGTGCTCTATCACAAGCTGGGATACTTACAATTGTGCAATCTATTGCCTTGGCTTTTACAACTTATTGGACTAGGCATTACCTTCTACCTGCTAAACTTGTTAGTATGATTATCAATGCTCTTAACAAATTTCTTTGGCATGGAGACCCTTTTTCTAGACAGTTGATTCCTATTTCTTTTACCAAATTGTTTGATGCTAAAAGACGTGGGTGTTTGGGTATTACTAATTTGTCACTATGGAACAAAGCTTCTATTTCCTCTTATATTGGGAAGTTGTATGAGTTTGATTCATGTCTTTGGGCTTGATGGGTTAAGGCTAATTTAATACATGATAAGCATTTTTGGACAATGGAAATACCTTTAAATTGTAGTTGGAGTTGGAGGAATATTTTGAAGCTTCGTAGTGCATTTTTGCCTATGGTCCAATGTAACTATATGCATGTTAAAGGATTGTCTTTTTGGCATGATCCATGGTATAAACCTGGTGTGATTTTAAGTTCTATGGTGGTTTTTGGTTTGAGAAGGCTTTCAGGTATTCCAGAAAATGCTAGAGTTGATGACTATATTTTTGATGATTTAGTCTCTCTTCCATATTCAAGTTCAGCTGTGATGAGATCCTTATGGTCTGAGATTTCTGGGAACTTTGTAATGCATGGTGAATTTAGTACTTCTTGGGTGGGGAAGATTCATTCTATTCAGCATGTTTATTCATGTTTTCAAGGTGATAAATAGATTTTTCCATAGGCTAAAAGGGTGTGGGTTGCAAATAATTCTGCAAAGGAAAATTTTCTTTTATGGAAAGTGATGGCAAACGCTATAAATACAAAAGAGAAGTTGTATAAGATTGGGGTAGTCGCTGATGAATTATGTTTTTTATGTGGAGCTGAAGTGGAGACAAATGTTCACCTATTTTTTGAATGCTCTTTTTCATTTCAGATATGGTTGAGTTTATTGGCATTGGGTAATTTTCACAAGCCTTCATCTGTCAGCATCATTGAATGGTTCAACATATATACGGTAAAAAGATGGAAAAATCAGAAAACAAAGGTTCTTTTAACATTTTTGAAGAAATTTGTCTATGAAATTTGGGCTGAGCGTAATAGAAGAGCCTTTGGTCATGGTGTAATGAGTGCTGTTCAGGTTTTCAGAGTGATACAAGCTAAAGTCTTGAAGAAGTGTCGAGTTACTTAATTTGGTTATCTGTTGTGTATGTGGTGGTTTAATCTGTGCATATGAATGTGGCTCTCTAGCATGCTATGATGATTTCGAGGAGGTCTGCTAGTAGCAAGGAAGTGTTAGTAACTGTTCTGGTTTATTTTTAGTATAGTAATGTTTCTCTTGTATGGAATTGAGTGTTGTGAGTGTTTTCTTTCAGCATTGAGTATTTTTATATTTTCACTTGTATAGCTTATTGTTTTTTTCTTAATGCTGATTTCTTGTAATGTACTTTCTGTACTCTCTTCTGTTTAATATAGTTTACTTTGCCTTTCAAAAAATAATTTAAAATAACGTATTAACTTGTATTTATAGTGTCTTAGTCATACATTATCAGAATCCAGCGAAACAGGATCCGTTGGGATCGTATGCACGAGGGATACACCGTGGAACTGATTCGGAGTGAATTGGAGCTCGTTACAATTTATAGTAAAATAAATTGCATGATCTGAATCAATGACAGTTTATCGTTATTTAACGATAAACGTCCAATGTGAGTAAAACTCACTAACTCTGTCCAGTTTATTATTTTATAAACATAATTTAGTATTGATAATGATGATGATTTCTATGTGAAGGTTGTTTGGATGAATTACTAATCAGTTAGTTTAAAATGTAGGCAACGATATATATACATATATATATATGTATATATATATCGTTAATCAATTATTGATTCTGTTTATCAGAATATTTCTGAAACACCCCACCTCCGTTAGGGTCACTCTCAAAGGGAATGCCCTAATTTTGGTGGAGGTTTATAAGTACAAGTCACAGATATACAAGACAGATATAAGAACACATATTTTGCAAACAGCGGAAGAACAACAAATTTTTATTTCATAAAGTCAAATATGTGTTACAACAACAACCTTTCCAAAAACATAACATAATACTTTCATAATCTGTCTTGAGTACATTATTTAAAGAAGCATAAATAAAACATGAGTAAACTGCAAAAGCCCCATAGAGTGTGTCCAAAGCCATAGTTCAAAACAGGAAAGTCCAAGCAATACATTTCTCTTCTTCAAGCTGGATGTCAAAGCTGATCAAGCTGCTGTGTTCCCTCCCTGAGGACCTGGGGGGGGGGGGGAACGGAAGAAAGAAGACGAAAGAAAAGTAGAGTCAGACATAAGCCTGAGTAAGTCTAGTACTACTTTGTCTATGAATAAAGAACTGGGTATGATAAGTAATAACAAGAAGTGGGCAAACACTATAACTTGGTTAAGTTGTCTAGGGTCGAATATACTATCGTACCCCATGTTAATCTCTGAACCCATATAAACTAGTTTCCAATTTGCACCCCATAACCAGGGTGATGTGATCCATTCTATGATGATCGGCTCCTACTCGCGTAGTTACATGTGTCTTACGGCCCCCGATGTCTGTAGTTACCTATGCTGGTCCCACCATGGGGTGTATCAAGTCCCATAGTGGCAACCCGACACAACCTTAGAGTGCAAAGGTATGCTACTGGTGTCCAGTGCTTTATTTTTCTGCGCCGGAGTGCGTGCACGCCCGCACACCGTTAGAACCTACACTGCTACACCACCGCCGTCGATTTTTGACCTCTTACAATCAGCCCAGTAATCGTGCCCCACCCTGCCTAGTTTCAGGGTATCATGATACACCGTGTAGGGTTACTGCTGAAAAGGGTCCCCCGTTACTAGGTTTTCTATCTCTAGCCAATCATGCTAAGTTGGTTAAGTGTTTTCTAACCTAACCCCACCAGTCCGTTTAGTTTAGCATGTTCCATTTTGATTAAGTCTTAGTCCACTTAATCCTAACAATCCTGATTCAGCCTTAATTGTCTTATTAAGGCCCTAACCTCTCACATTAGACAGGTATTGCTGTGGCTGCCTGTTGCCGGTTGGTTCCGGGCAGTCTTACGCCACAACTCAGTCTAACCTCGGGTCCTTGCTGGGCTCCATGTTTAACCTCCCACATTGGATAGGTATTGTTGTGACTACTGGACAGCCGGGCGGTTCCGGGCAGGTTTACATCACAACTCAATCCAACCTCGGATTAAACACATCGTCTTTTCTACATTTACATATTTTGTCATTCTTCTTTATTTCTTATATGTAAATATTTGCGGCCCATTATTATGTTAATGGTGTAAAGGTTACACCAACCATGGGCCCAACCCATACTTGAATTTGGGCCCTTCTACTTTAGTTTTCATTCATTAGTAATTTTAACCCAACATTATTTTCCCCCGTTTTACACGTCCGTTTATATATATTCGGCTTAGCCTTTTAAAGCCCAATTTAGCCATGCGAAAAGGGTAGGCTTAAAGCGTGATTACATACACAAAGAGGGGAAGGTGAGCGCATGAACTTGCATATGACGTTGGAAATACATAATAGAAACTGGTGTACTTGCATAGTGGTAACATAGGTGACATGAATCAAAGCATGTGAACTTGTAATTGAGATATCATTATTGACCCATGAACCTATATTTTTACTTAGGCATAATGTCAAACATAAGCATGGCATAAATACTTTTAGCATAAACATGGCATAATGTCAAACATGGCATAAATACTTCTAGCATAAACATGGCATAATGTCAAACATAAGCATGGCATAAATACTTCTAGCATAAACATGGCATAATGTCAAACATAAGCATGGCATAAATACTTCTAGCATAAACATGGCATAATGTCAAACATAAGCATGGCATAAATACTTCTAGCATAAACATGGCATAATGTCAAACATAAGCATGGCATAAATACTTCTAGCATAAACATGGCATAATGTCAAACATAAGCATGGCATAAATACTTCTAGCATAAACATGGCATAATGTCAAACATAAGCATGGCATAAATACTTCTAGCATAAACATGGCATAGGTATAGTTAAATTTGTTCATGGCATAAATATAAACAAGTCATGTTCATAAGGTTTCTACATGTTTACAAAGAGGATACTTTGTTACTAACACAAAAGCATAGTTCAACTTAATTAAATTTAATCACATAACGATGGTATACTTATGCATAAATATTCCTAATCATGGTGTTTGCTTTTAACTTGCAAAAAAAGGGATTTTTGTGTCTAACTTAGCCATGTCTCACATATGTCATCAAATAATTCTTTTAAACAAGATAGCTTAATCATGAATTTCAATTATGCCCAATATCATTTATAGCCTAGCCATATTCATAAGTTTTGCAAAAGCATGACTTAATACATGGATTATGGTGTCAAAATTCCAACATAGTTTCATATGAACTATAACAACCAAACTTGTCTCAATTACTTGCAAAATGATTTATGCACAAAATAGACATCATGATGGCATAATAACAAAGCCCCAAACTTGCATGAATTTCAATCAACTACATACATGTAGCTTCAACATAGACTACATAATTTGCGCAATATTCCAAACGTATATTTGCATAGAACTACCGCATGTAGTTCTTTATAATTGAATGACATAATTTAGAATATCCAAAAGTATATAAATCGCACAAATACGAATTTCATTGCCACAATTCAAGCATACATATCTACACAATCATTTGTTCATACCAAAGTAATACTCTACTTACAATGGTTGCGGCAAATTCTCTAATTAAGAGATATGATTCCTTTGTTGAATTGATTAGCTTTAGGTTGCTTGAATTGCTTTAGGCTTTAGAACTTTCTCCCTAATCCTCTCTCTCTAGATGGCGGCTACTCTTAGTCGTTCCTCAGCAACATGGCGGCTATGCTCTTAATTTGAATGAATAGATTAGGGTTTAGTCTAGGGTTGTTTATATAGAGGTTAGGAATTGATTAGAACCATTGATGTTGCTAGGTTAGATCGTAGCCATTCATTAGATAGAGAGACCAATTAAAACTTGCCACCTAGCCCTAATGACAAAGCAACCCACAGAAATTCGACCAAACACAGACCAGGCCAGCCAGGAGGGACTGGGTTCGATTTTCAAAAATTAAACTTTAAATTGAGCTGTTTTAGTCTATTTGAATTTTATCTATTGTATACATATATTTTTGCATATATATATATTCTCATATATATACATATATTTTCTTTATTTCCTTATATGTACGTTCTTATCCTTTCAAAATTTGAATTTGTATACGTACATGTATTTGCATGCTCAGTTGGCCCTCTCTAAAACAGAGATAAAAATTATGTCGCCGCCGGGGTTCGAACCCCCGACCTCCATGCTACAAATCCAATGCCTTAACCAACTGAGCTACAGAGGCTTTTGTTAATAAGTCTTAGAATAATAATAATTATTGTCCTCTCCTTACTTCTCTTTTTTCATGTTTTGCTGTAATATTTAAATTAAAGATATCTTCTTCATACGTTATCCGTTTTGCGCAAACTCGGACTCTATCTCAAGCAGAATTCCGAGACGAACGCAATGGTGATGTCCGTTTCCCTTAATTTTTCTATTACAATTTAATTATACTTTAATTTGTTAATTTACTGTTAACGGAAAAATCCGGGGTGTTACATTCTCCCCCACTTAAAAGGATTTCGTCCCCGAAATCTTCAAGTTTAGGAAGAATGTAAATCCTAACATTCAATCATCCATCTACTCATCCATCAAACACGAGCATCCATTGTCCTTAAAAGACTTCTAATGCTTCATGATCATATGCGAAGTGTGTGTGTTCATGAACTTATCTAATGCAAAATCAGGCGGTCTACTGATTCAGTTGACCTCCTTAATGCGAATCATGTAAGTGCCATGTATCCATTATATATGCAGATTTTTCCTATTCATGATTCTACATGGGTGCACAATCTTTCATACAAATGCAACATCCATATGACAACACATTACAATTCAACCATATACGAGTGCAAACATATATGCATATGCAATATGAAGTGACTGAGCCGATCTAAAACCTAGATTGTGTGTGTATATGCAGCCACAAGCAACTACTAGCAATCACTTGCAACCACTTGCAACCATCATACATAACATGTTTCAATTACATGTTTTCATCCAAAAGGTTTCTATCTAAAAGATAAGGTCGAGGAGATATTCCTAAAAAGATAGATAAAAGCGCAACTTAAGGAAAAAGAAAGATCAAGGACGTACCCTCGAAAAGAAAAGGGTAAGCAGTGCGTATTCTAGCTTCAGTTTCCCAAGTCGCGTCTCCCTCGGCGTCGCTCCACTGAACTTTGACGAGTTTGACTTCGCGGTTGCGTAGCTTCTTCACTTCCGTTCCTAGTATGCGGGTTGGAACTTTTCTTATGGTTGCTTCGCGTTCCACTTCGGCCTCTTCGAGGATATTTGGCTCTACCACTTCAGCAGACTCATGTAGACATTTTCGGAGATGTGAAACGTGAAAAACGTTGTGGACTCCTGCCAATTTCTCGGGTAGCTCTAATCTATAGGTCATTTTCCAAATTTTCTCAATGATAGGAAATGGTCCTACCTAAAGGTATAGTCGAATGATAGAAGCAAGTAAAAATTTTGTGCCCATTAGGCAATGTCAAAACTGGAAATCTATGCCACATATATATTGATTAGGAGAAGAACTCTCTAAGCATCAGCCCCGAAGACCGAAATCAACATCAGACTGACACCCAAAGAATTAATCAACCCAACCACCACATATGATTCTAGGAAACTAAGCATGATGGACTCCTTTTAGGTCACAAGGGAGTCCCTTCCTAAGTCCAACTATGTTGCCAAATGTACTTACTAAGGTGATTCTTTACAACTCATGCATAAGTGAAATGAACCTTCAGCCTTAGTGGCGAACACTCCTGGAGTGCCCTATTCTGAAATGCTCCACCTAATGAACCCCTTCTCTAGAAGCTCTTTAATCTGTTTACTGAGCTCTTTTCTTTCTCGTGGAGCCATGTGTCTAACGGGCAACGCAACAGGCTTTGCATTATCTACAAGATATATGCGGAAGTCTATTTCCCGCTTCGGAGGCAAGCCCTTCACCTCTTCGAAGACATCCGGATATTCCCGGACCACTCTAACTGATTGCAAATTTTCAACAGAGGCATCTAGCGACTCAAGATAACTAAGCATAACCGCATACGAGGGATTACAAGAAATTTCCAAAGTATTACTGAGCTGGGTTAGGAGCCTAACAACCCTTTTCTCACAATCAAGGATGGCCCCATTACTGGATAGCCAATCCATACCCAAAATCAAACCATACCCCGCAAAGCCCAAAACAAAGGCACTACATTCAAATTCTACACTTAGAATAGAAATTTTCAAATCCAAACAGATCATAGACAAATGAGCTGGGCCCCCAATTGGGTTTGAAACAATTAAGGGGTCCTCTACCATACTAGTTTTTAGGTGCAGAGATTCTACTAAAGCAGACGAGATAAAGGAGTGTGATGCGCCGGAATCAAATAAAGTGCGAACGGGGTGATCATAAAGATAAACTACACTTTCTACAGAAGTGTTTGTACCTCGCTGTTGCAATGGTGGCGCTTCTAGCACATGAACCTGTGCCCCTGGGGTGGATCCAGCGCCCTGCCCCTGTCCTCGTTTCCTTGGGCAGTCCTTAGCCCTGTGGCCTGTCTGACCGCATGAAAAGCACCCACCATTCTCCTTGGCCTTCTTTTTCCGGCAGTCCTTTACTAAGTGCCCCACTTTGCCACAGAAATTGCACTTCCTCTTCTCTTTGTTGCCTTTCCCGCCCTTCTTAAAGTCTGTCTTCTTGGGCTGCAAACCCTCTTTCTTCCCTTGAGAGCTTTCTGCCTTCGTCTCCTTCTTGCCCTTATCCTCCTCATTCAGCAATGCCATTTGCACCAATCTTTCATACGTGGCTCCCATAGGTATATGGGTCATGGCCAAACTGTGTAATGGCTCATTTAACCCTTTGACGAAACGGAGAGCCTTCTTGTGCGGGGTGTTGACTAGGTCAAGCCCAAACCTAGCCAGCTCATCAAACTGATTCACATACTCTCTGACAGTCTTGTCTCCTTGCTTAAGAAATAAGAATTTTTCTAACTGCAAACTCCTTTCTGCATCTGAGAGAAATTTGGTCTCAAACCTTGCCCTAAAGTCCTCCCATGTCTCCACTGGTCTTTCAGCATTAGTGACTTCCCACCAGTAGGAAGCCTCACCCTTCAATAGCCATACTGCCAACTGTACTTTTTGTCTATCCTCTACCTCAAAGATGATGAATAGGTCTTCGGTTTCTTTTAGCCAATTCCTAGCTGCTACGAAGGACTCAGTTCCATGGAAATCCCTTCCTCCCATAGCTTTAAAATCTTTACATATCTTAGCAAAAGTGTTTCCTCGAGGAGGAGGTGGAGGAAAAGGTGCTGCTGCAGCTGGATGGTTTCCTTCCGCTGGGGGAGGAGGAACGGTAGGACCTGGCTGAGTGGCCCTTGCTTCTAAGAACCGTCTAAACCAACCAGGTATTGGCACCCCTTCTGGCAAGTTAAGATCTTGGGACATGCTGAAACAAAAAGGATAGATTCAAAACGAAGGATAAGAGATAATAACTATGGCTTTGGGGAGTGGACTTTGCCTTTTTAAAATAAAATAATATTTTTCTTTTTTTAAAAATGCTTCTTTAAATTTCCTTTTTGAAAATAATTTTTCAAAACTTTTTATCTTATCTGGTAAACCTATGCTCTGATACCAAGTGAAACACCCCACCTCCGTTAGGGTCACTCTCAAAGGGAATGCCCTAATTTTGGTGGAGGTTTATAAGTACAAGTCACAGATATACAAGACAGATATAAGAACACATATTTTGCAAACAGCGGAAGAACAACAAATTTTTATTTCATAAAGTCAAATATGTGTTACAACAACAACCTTTCCAAAAACATAACATAATACTTTCATAATCTGTCTTGAGTACATTATTTAAAGAAGCATAAATAAAACATGAGTAAACTGCAAAAGCCCCATAGAGTGTGTCCAAAGCCATAGTTCAAAACAGGAAAGTCCAAGCAATACATTTCTCTTCTTCAAGCTGGATGTCAAAGCTGATCAAGCTGCTGTGTTCCCTCCCTGAGGACCTGGGGGGGGGGGGGGGGAACGGAAGAAAGAAGACGAAAGAAAAGTAGAGTCAGACATAAGCCTGAGTAAGTCTAGTACTACTTTGTCTATGAATAAAGAACTGGGTATGATAAGTAATAACAAGAAGTGGGCAAACACTATAACTTGGTTAAGTTGTCTAGGGTCGAATATACTATCGTACCCCATGTTAATCTCTGAACCCATATAAACTAGTTTCCAATTTGCACCCCATAACCAGGGTGATGTGATCCATTCTATGATGATCGGCTCCTACTCGCGTAGTTACATGTGTCTTACGGCCCCCGATGTCTGTAGTTACCTATGCTGGTCCCACCATGGGGTGTATCAAGTCCCATAGTGGCAACCCGACACAACCTTAGAGTGCAAAGGTATGCTACTGGTGTCCAGTGCTTTATTTTTCTACGCCGGAGTGCGTGCACGCCCGCACACCGTTAGAACCTACACTGCTACACCACCGCCGTCGATTTTTGACCTCTTACAATCAGCCCAGTAATCGTGCCCCACCCTGCCTAGTTTCAGGGTATCATGATACACCGTGTAGGGTTACTGCTGAAAAGGGTCCCCCGTTACTAGGTTTTCTATCTCTAGCCAATCATGCTAAGTTGGTTAAGTGTTTTCTAACCTAACCCCACCAGTCCGTTTAGTTTAGCATGTTCCATTTTGATTAAGTCTTAGTCCACTTAATCCTAACAATCCTGATTCAGCCTTAATTGTCTTATTAAGGCCCTAACCTCTCACATTAGACAGGTATTGCTGTGGCTGCCTGTTGCCGGTTGGTTCCGGGCAGTCTTACGCCACAACTCAGTCTAACCTCGGGTCCTTGCTGGGCTCCATGTTTAACCTCCCACATTGGATAGGTATTGTTGTGACTACTGGACAGCCGGGCGGTTCCGGGCAGGTTTACATCACAACTCAATCCAACCTCGGGTTAAACACATCGTCTTTTCTACATTTACATATTTTGTCATTCTTCTTTATTTCTTATATGTAAATATTTGCGGCCCATTATTATGTTAATGGTGTAAAGGTTACACCAACCATGGGCCCAACCCATACTTGAATTTGGGCCCTTCTACTTTAGTTTTCATTCATTAGTAATTTTAACCCAACATTATTTTCCCCCGTTTTACACGTCCGTTTATATATATTGGGCTTAGCCTTTTAAAGCCCAATTTAGCCATGCGAAAAGGGGAGGCTTAAAGCGTGATTACATACACAAAGAGGGGAAGGTGAGCGCATGAACTTGCATATGACGTTGGAAATACATAATAGAAACTGGTGTACTTGCATAGTGGTAACATAGGTGACATGAATCAAAGCATGTGAACTTGTAATTGAGATATCATTATTGACCCATGAACCTATATTTTTACTTAGGCATAATGTCAAACATAAGCATGGCATAAATACTTTTAGCATAAACATGGCATAATGTCAAACATGGCATAAATACTTCTAGCATAAACATGGCATAATGTCAAACATAAGCATGGCATAAATACTTCTAGCATAAACATGGCATAATGTCAAACATAAGCATGGCATAAATACTTCTAGCATAAACATGGCATAATGTCAAACATAAGCATGGCATAAATACTTCTAGCATAAACATGGCATAATGTCAAACATAAGCATGGCATAAATACTTCTAGCATAAACATGGCATAATGTCAAACATAAGCATGGCATAAATACTTCTAGCATAAACATGGCATAATGTCAAACATAAGCATGGCATAAATACTTCTAGCATAAACATGGCATAATGTCAAACATAAGCATGGCATAAATACTTCTAGCATAAACATGGCATAGGTATAGTTAAATTTGTTCATGGCATAAATATAAACAAGTCATGTTCATAAGGTTTCTACATGTTTACAAAGAGGATACTTTGTTACTAACACAAAAGCATAGTTCAACTTAATTAAATTTAATCACATAACGATGGTATACTTATGCATAAATATTCTTAATCATGGTGTTTGCTTTTAACTTGCAAAAAAAAGGGATTTTTGTGTCTAACTTAGCCATGTCTCACATATGTCATCATATAATTCTTTTAAACAAGATAGACTTAATCATGAAATTCAATTATGCCCAATATCATTCATAGCCTAGCCATATTCATAAGTTTTGCAAAAGCATGACTTAATACATGGATTATGGTGTCAAAATTCCAACATAGTTTCATATGAACTATAACAACCAAACTTGTCTCAATTACTTGCAAAATGATTTATGCACAAAATAGACATCATGATGGCATAATAACAAAGCCCCAAACTTGCATGAATTTCAATCAACTACATACATGTAGCTTCAACATAGACTACATAATTTGCGCAATATTCCAAACGTATATTTGCATAGAACTACCGCATGTAGTTCTTTATAATTGAATGACATAATTCAGAATATCCAAAAGTATATAAATCGCACAAATACGAATTTCATTGCCACAATTCAAGCATACATATCTACACAATCATTTGTTCATACCAAAGTAATACTCTACTTACAATGGTTGCGGCAAATTCTCTAATTAAGAGATATGATTCCTTTGTTGAATTGATTAGCTTTAGGTTGCTTGAATTGCTTTAGGCTTTAGAACTTTCTCCCTAATCCTCTCTCTAGATGGTGGCTACTCTTAGTCGTTCCTCAGCAACATGGCGGCTATGCTCTTAATTTGAATGAATAGATTAGGGTTTAGTCTAGGGTTGTTTATATAGAGGTTAGGAATTGATTAGAACCATTGATGTTGCTAGGTTAGATCGTAGCCATTCATTAGATAGAGAGACCAATTAAAACTTGCCACCTAGCCCTAATGACAAAGCAACCCACAGAAATTCGACCAAACACAGACCAGGCCAGCCAGGAGGGACTGGGTTCGATTTTCAAAAATTAAACTTTAAATTGAGCTGTTTTAGTCTATTTGAATTTTATCTATTGTATACATATATTTTTGCATATATATATATATATATATATATTCTCATATATATACATATATTTTCTTTATTTCCTTATATGTACATTCTTATCCTTTCAAAATTTGAATTTGTATACGTACATGTATTTGCATGCTCAGTTGGCCCTCTCTAAAACAGAGATAAAAATTATGTCGCCGCCGGGGTTCGAACCCCCGACCTCCATGCTACAAATCCAATGCCTTAACCAACTGAGCTACAGAGGCTTTTGTTAATAAGTCTTAGAATAATAATAATTATTGTCCTCTCCTTACTTCTCTTTTTTCATGTTTTGCTGTAATATTTAAATTAAAGATATCTTCTTCATACGTTATCCGTTTTGCGCAAACTCGGACTCTATCTCAAGCAGAATTCCGAGACGAACGCAATGGTGATGTCTGTTTCCCTTAAATTTTCTGTTACAATTTAATTATACTTTAATTTGTTAATTTACTGTTAACGGAAAAATCCGGGGTGTTACAATTTCATATTGAAATGACATTGATGTTATTTATATTGTTTAACATCTGTTTATATAAGGAAAAAGTTGGAGGGATCCAACAGGATTCGTCAATATTTATAATACTGCTTGTTTTCATATATTGTGATATATGAGGTGATTTGTAATCTGTGATTGATTATGATGGCACTGGTCTTTTCATTTGGTATTTTAAATACCATAAGTAATACTGGTATATTGAAGCAAAAATATTTATATAAGATCAAAAGATTTTATAAAAAGGAATTTGTGAAGTGGATATTGAATTTTAGAATTTTATAAAATCAAATGGATTTTATAAAAGGAAATATTTGAAAATTAAATAAGAAACTTCGGTATAAAATTATTTATAGTTATATGGAAGTTTAAATGACCGATTATGGTTAAAATACTTAATGGAAGTAATAAGAAGCAAATAAAGAACTTTATGGAATAAATAAAAATTTTGGAAAATAAATAGAATTATAAAGAGGAGAATTTCTTGTTATAAAAGAATTATTGGAAAATAGATTTAAAGAAAATAATTAAAAGAAATCTGTTTTTAACAGATAAATAGAAGAGAATAATTTATGAACGATGTTTATAAATTAAGAAAAAAAATATGTATCATTGGATAAATGAAAATATAAGTCTGAATTTATATAGAGAAGTAAAAATCGGTTTTAACATCGATATTTGAAAATGGAATGTAAACTTAACATTTATTAAGGGAATCATAAAGGATGGAATATGAAAAGGGAGAATCTATTTTAAAAAAAATAGAAATGGAATTTCGAATGTGCTTGAAATAAATAACTTGTTTAATAATAAAAACAAGTAGTGTGAGTTATAAAAAATGTTCATAAACGAAATAAAAATAATTATCAGTGGATACTTTGGACTGTAAATTCAGCAATGAATTTAAAACGGGAAATTTGGATTTGTATTAAAAAGGAAACGATGGAATTTATGTCAATGATTCAAAATGTGAATAGGATTAAAATAAAATCCATAAAGATTTGTAACTAGAATTTGACTATGCCAAATGTTATAAAATAATTTATTTAATAAATTATATACTGAATAAATCGGAATTTGACAAGATAATTAATTTTCGGCTGGAAACTGATATTTTATAATCGAATATAAAGGTGATAGAGAATTATAAACTTATTAAATAAAATTAACAATGAAGTTGACTTGTAAAAGAGATTTGATAAATAAAATGGAATGTGAATAAGAAGTTATAAAATGACTTGATAATTGGAGTTTGAACCTATGTTAGTATTTAAATTATGAAATCAAGATTTGATTTGATAAAACGAGTCCAATTTTCTGTAAAGGAATAATGTTCACGTTATAAGGAGAATAACGATTTAAAAGCAAACGTTTTGCGGATTTAAAATAGTTATAAAAGGAAACTGATAAATGTTGGGAAGTACTAAATTCAAAAATTTATTTAGAAATTGAGTTGACCTGAATGGTAAATTATTCTGGAGTTCAGAACTTATATCGAATATAATTTATTGGAAAGAGAGCTATCGAATATAGTTTATTCAAAAGAGAGTTATCAAATATAATTTATTCGAAAGAGAGTTATTGAATATAGTTTATTCAATAGGGGGTTATCGAATATAGTTTATTCAAAAGAGAGTTATCGAATAGAGTTTATTCGAAAGCGAGTTATATGTTGAAATTCAATTATATCAAATTCGAGAAAGTACTATTTACTTTCCTATTATTAAATCAAGATTTATTTATTTATTAATGAATTAGTTGTTTATTTATTTATTTAAATTAAGAAATAAAAGTTATATTTTGAAGCAGATATTTTGAAAGTAGGGATTATAACGTTATTGTTATGACCAATGATTTTCATAAAAGAATTGGATTCGTAAACTGAATCCAAGAGTTGCGTAAGAAATGATTTAATAAGAAATTAGGAAATGGAGTTAAGGGAATTAGAAACTGACTGATGATTTGTTAAGTTGAATGGCTTTCTAAGTGTCGATCTGATGCTTATTTTGGCCTTCGGGGTTGATATTTAGGGAATTGTTTTCTTACTAGTTTACTGCTAGAAACTGATGGATGTGGGGAGGGGGGGGTAATGATGCGTGAATAAGAAATGGAAATGTTTCTCCAATTTGACAACGTATATTTGATAATTTTAGAAATAAGAATTTATGAATATATAGGGAAATGAATAAATTAATGATAAATTATTTTAAACGGAAAAATGTTGATTGATGATTGATCGATAAAATTTCCATTTGGAAATAAGACCGTTGTGTGTTTAGATGTTTTCCTTCGATAGTTAAATAACCGACTATCAAAGTTTTGACCATTTTCCCGTCGTCAATACGGAGAGACTGTGATTAGATTTATTATCTGAAAACCACTCCGTATGGGCATTAGCATTGCGAATCAAATATGATGAAGGTAATTGAAGATGGAGTTTATGCAAGGGCTGTTCTGAAAAATCCTAGGTAGAAATTGCCTAAGATGCGTTTACAGAATATGCCTTCGGTTTGTCCAGTCCTAGGACAACCTGTATGAAAGAATGTCTGACAGGGTATATGTAATAGATCGTGTAAGTTGATCTCTTCAAAATTATTTACGTTTGGTGGCAGAGGAATTCGTTTCTGCATACCCGTGGTATTTTTAGGGAAATCAGTTTGTGATTCGGCGGGTATGACGATGTGATATTCAAAGTAAATGGAAGTGTGATCTGTACGTCATAGCCTCTAGCCTCATAACCTAGAAATGGTATAAAATCGGGTAGGTCGCATGGCTAAGTGGGTAGCTCCCAATTAGGGGGTATTGTCACCTGATCTAGAGAAATTTCATTTACTTCTTTAACCTATTTTGATGCTGTTCCTTTCGAGAAACAGTTGCTGATCCCAACCGTTGGTGATAATACATTTGGTACACTCAAGCGAAATGAGTGAACGGTTATGTTTAGCCTGGGTTACAAGATGTTTTTGTTGAACCCAGTGTACTCCTCTCTAGAGGTACACTGTCGGAAGGTGGTCCCATACCTTGCCAGTTGAAATCCTTTACCCAATAAGGGCCCGCAGATTTTAATTATATACTGATGTATGTGGAACATGAGATGAAAGCATTCTGCTAGATGATTATTTAGTTATAGTTGATAGACACTATTATAATATCAAAAGAGTTTTGATACAAAGATTATCATTTCTTACAGAAGGAACTTGAATGTTAAATCAAGTGTTTTGGATTCTCATAAGGGAAAAACCCGTTTTGTGTTATACGGCGTGGTCTTATGATATATCGTTTATATTCTTAACTATTTTAAATTGTTTACTCAAACCAGTCCCATGACTGACCAAGAGTTTTTTTTTACCCTAAACTATTGGGTGCCCAAATTTGTACGGGCATTCAAATAGTCTGGATTTTTCAGATATACTTGGAGAGCTTGGAGCAAGAGGTTTCAGGATTATATAGATGTTGTTTTTTTCCTGTGCTGTAAGTGTTGTACTCCGAAAATGATATTGTATATAGATACTTATTTTATTTCAAAGTTATGTTATATAATATATTTATTTGTTCCGCTGTGATATTCCTGTTTGCACTGATGTTGTATGTTCTTCTTCTTCTTCTATTCTAACTTTCTTCCCTTCTTATCTCACCCTCTATTTTCTTTCATTAACTATCTAATGTTGTCGATACTTGAGTTCTGGCATGTAATACGGGTTTATGTATTATTGTTGGAATTCAGGCATCGAATTATTCCAAGCCGTTACAACTAATATACTTATTTTAAATAGAAATAGAAAACCTATGGTGCCCTCTCAACAAATATGAGTAGGAGACTAGGCCTTGTTGGTCTATTTATAGGTGCAGAAGAACCTTGTTCATTGGTTTGAAATGAATAAAATACGAGCCATATAAGGCGTTTCCCAGCATTGGGTCGACCAGGCTCCAGGTGGGTCGACCCCTATGTCGACCTAGTAATAGGATGGGTCAATCCCTAAGTCCGCCACTTATGGCCTAGGTCGACCCATTTACTGGGTGAAAAAGTTATTTTCATTCCTAATAAATTTTCGTTTAACGTTGCACTCAGCGTTCATTTTCTTACCTAATATCCTTCTCCATATTACTTGCTACTATTTATAACTTTCGTTTTAGATTTCGAACCTAACTTTGTGCATATATATTCGCGCATAAGTTCATAAACTTTTATTCATTAATACCTACGCAATAAACATTATTATTAACACTACATTTCTCAATGTTATTATTTAATTTCTTTTCCTATTCTTTAGTCTTATCCATTTCAAATTTCAAACGCAAAATTAAAACACACATATTTTTTCCCGTTTTAACTTTCTGCGTGTTTATTATTAACGTCTATTTTCATTATGTTACACACATAAATTCCATTTTAAATACGCACCCTTAATATATTAATATTCACATATCTATTTTAAATTGAAACGCTACTTGATTAACATTATTTCAAATTTCCTTTTTATTACAGAATATTGTACCATTTATGATATGCATTTATATTGTGCTTTCTTCTGCAATCTATATCTAAATATTATTTCTTTGTTTTAAGTTTTAGTGTCAATTGCTTTCCTCTTTTCGACTCCCTATTTTTTTTTCAATTTCAAACGACCATTTTTTAGAAATTTATATACATACATAATTTTAGAAATATAAATTATATTTGCATGCATTTACATACAAATATTAGCCGACGCTAAACTTTGTACAATCGTAAATTTGTGGTACGAACTCCGTTCGGAACAAATTATATATGTAAATTAATTGGAAAAATGCAACGAATTTAATGATACACGTTCTGAAGCACAATTACGACTATTCCAAAAATGTCTGCTTTCCATTCATTGTATTCTGTAATTATATAATTGGATTAATATTATAAAATGCAGGATGTTACATCCTCCTACCCTTTAGGAAATTTCATCCCTGAAATTAAGTAAAGGTAAGCTTATGTAATTCCTTGCACAATCATCATATGTACATCTGATTTTTCAACCATTTGTGCACTTGTACGAATTGTAACACAATATAAAAATACATGAATACCTAAGCGGTACCTCCTATATGAATGTAATTTTTCTTGAAAATCTTTTAAAAACATAATGCACACATTTTAAATATACTGACAATTTCTACGTAAATGCAATGTTTAGAAAATTAAAAACACTTTTCATTCAATTTTTCCTACACTTTTACAGAGTAAGAGCGTAGTTCTTTCAATTTTTGCATCCAAACCCTACCAACCAACTTTAAATTTGTGAATTCCAAAAGTCTAATTTTCTGAATTCGATTTTTTATGTTAGAAAAAAGGTAGAAAATGAAAAATTACATATTTTCCATCCACTTTTACACACCTCTTTTCCCATACTTGGAAACCTTAATTGATGATCTTACAAAAATTCATATTTTCTATTTCAAGTACAATTTACATAAGAAAAGGTTTCTTTTCAATTTTCCAAACTTACCTTAGAAGAATTCATTTTCTTTTATTATTCTCTATTTTTTGCAGTTGTCGTCATTGTTTGTTTTTCTTTTAGTTGCTCATTTTCTACCTCCATTTCCATTTTATTCATAATTTCCTATGTTTTTGTTCTTACCTACCGACTTCCACAAACACGTAGGAAGAAATATCCCACTAAAATTTTCTATTTTTCTAAATAGAACACTACATAGGAATGCAAATCTATACTAAAAGAAAACTTTCCTACTTCCTCAATGGTGCCGAAATGAACTTCTATTAATCACTAACCATGTCATAAATTTTACTTATATAAATCTCAACTTGCATTTTCCAATTAATTTCCTCTTTATTTTTTCCTTTAAATTATGCAAGATTAAATTTACTTCTTACCTCTTTCTATTTAGTAGTAACCACTTGAGACATCATTTCAAAATTTGTTCAATCCTTTATTAATTGTCTATGCATATTAATCGAACCATTCCTTACTAAATTATTTTTAGATCAATAAAATTTTATATTCCCAAAACTTTTCTCAAATGTTAAAATCGGAGAAGATAGGTTTATGTATTGTAACTTATTTAGAGCTTTATTTATTGTAATATACATTTCATTTTCAAGAGGGATCAATAAGATTAAGTTTTTATGAACTTGGGGACTTTTGTGTTCTGTGTAACGTAACAAGGAAGCTTCAAATTATTTTTTGTGAAATAAGTAGCACAAAATATGGTGCATCACCTATATTTCATTCACCTCTTTCGCAACACATTTTCTTTCCACTTTAACAAAACATGTTTACTTACAAACTTGTTGATTCACAAAATCTTATTTTATAATTATTATTCTAACAAGTTAAAGTGTGTCACTATTAGCCCACTTTGTGAACTGGGCAACACAAAGTCAAGATGTGAAATATTGAAGAACTTGAAAAACACTGAAACGGGTCGGATCGGAGCAGTGTAGCGGTTCGGATCGGATAAAGTCTGCTGTTCGGATCAGTGAACTATTGTTGTTGGAATCAGAGAAGCACGGCTGTTCGGATCGGAGAGCAACCTACTTCCAGTTGGAGCGGAGAGCAACTTGCTATAAGGACAGATCGAAGCGGAGCAGAGTAAAAACAAGAATTAGTCCTAAGTTAATCCAGGTCGGATCGGGTACTCCGATCCGAACCCCTTGTGCACACCGTTCCGATCCGAGCCTGTCTTCCACGTCACTCCCCTGCATGAGCGCCTGGTTATTCGGAGCGGCTATGACCAGTTCCTACCCACAACGTCCACTACTTTGATGCGTTGTCAACATAGAAATCCATCCGAACCCGAGGCTGATGGGATGGATGACACGTGGCTCCGATCCGGATCGGGTTCTGAGCAAATTCTCACCTATAAATACCCTGTCTGGAGACAAAGAAAAGGATCTTTTTTCTGGCACTTTGAGAGTTCAACCACCTCCATAACCCGAATTCCAGCACTCCCGGAAAATCCAAATTTTCTTTCATTATTTGTTTTTAGACAATTGAGTGAATGCAAGTGAGTTTTGAGAGAAATTCAGTGAACATTTTATTGTAATTGCAACTACATTATTGAAAATAGTGAAAGACAAGTGGACGTAGGCATTTCTTCGCCGAACCACTATAAATCCTGTGTGTTCATTTTACTTTTGATCTTATTTCAGTCTGCTTTTAGTCAATTTGGGTGTTAGAACCACTATTTGGTCTAACATTTTGGTGCTTTCACTGAGAACCATTTGAATTCTTTGTTTTTCAGGATTATCGTTCTACTTTTTGGATCGTTGAGTTCAAAGAAGTTAATCCTCAAGTTTCGACGCTCTTGGATATTTGTTGAAGTGATTGTTGAAGAACCATGGCCAAAGGAAATGGCAAAGAAGTTCAATCTGGTCGAGGAAATGGAGCTGGCGAAGATCAGCAAAATGCGGTTGTGACAAGGTCTCGTGGGCAGAGCTCAGCAGCAGGACGAACCGATACAGGAAACCCGAACCGCCTTCAGGGGGAGAGCTCCGATCCGATCCGGGTAGGAGATTCTGAAGCAGTGCATTCCCCCAACCTGAACCGACCCGAGCAGCTTGCCATGTACCGACCCGACCAGGCTCCCCAGCTCCAAACCAACCCGATCTCCCATCTCCGAACCGATCCGACACTTGGTGATGTTGGAACCTCTACTCGAGTCCCTACAAATGCTCCAATTCCAGCCACCAGGGTCAATGATCAGGTCAATCCATCTGCGCCCATTACTCAAGGAGATTTCTCGCGCCTACTTGACATGCTTGAGAGTACTTGGGAGGCTATGAAAATCCACGAGCGCACCAATCTCATGATGCAAGAAAATATGAGACTCATGAGCAGGGAAATTAGCGAACTCCGTAGACAGAGAACCCCATCACCGGTTCGTCACACACCAGTGGATCAGTCTTCTTCTTCCGAGGAAGAGCGGCCCCGTGAACGAAGGCCGCTCGAACGACCTCAGAATTTGGAGCAGCTGACATTCGGATCTTTGGGGTCTCGCGAGGATATTGCATGAGCACTAGGAAACAATGATCCCACTCGGGGGCAAAGGCTCCAGTCCCCTCCTCCCGAGATCGTCCGGGAGTGTAGGGAACGGAGTAGAGCAGAAGCAGCTCAAAGAAGAAGGGCATCTCCTGAACGGGAGCCCAGAAGGAACCCAGATACCAGGGCCAGGGAACCTGAACGGCCCCTAACTAATGCTGATGTACAGGCAATGGTGCGCCAGATTATGTCCGAGAGCCGGAACTATACCAATGAAGATTATGGCATTGAGCGAAGCCATACTCCTTTCACTGACGACATCCTCGACTTTCAGTTTCCCCGACATTTTAACCTGCCGTAGATGGACAAGTATAATGGGAGAACTGATCCGGGACAGCATTTGATGCGATACTCGTGGCTCATGAATGCTGCTGCTGCCCCTGATGCAGTGAAGTGTAAAGCATTCCCGATCTATTTAGAAGATGTAGCGCTGTTCTGGTTTACCCGACTTCCCCCTCATTCGGTTTCGAATTATAGGGAACTGAGCGAACGTTTTATGAATCAGTTCCGACTCCATACCCGAAAGTCCAAAAGTGTTATTGAATTATCAAGAATTAAGCAGGCGCCAGGAGAGTCTTTGAGGTCATATCTTGACCGTTTTAACTTAGCTGTGACTGAAGTTAGTGACCCGCATGAGCCCACCATTCTGATGGCATTAAAGGAAGGAGTCGATCCTGAATCCGAGTTTGGGGATTACCTTTCTGGGAAGACACCCTCCACAAGAGAGATATTCTATGAAAAAACATATATTTAATTAAGACGAGAGGAGGCCAGGGCAAACCGAAAGAGAAAGTCTGAAGCGGCTTCAAAAGAAAATGTTCAGAGTAACGTCGCCGTGAAGCAGTCTGGGGAAAGTTCCGGAAAAGTTGAAGTAAATGTGGGAAACAAGGGTGGAAACAACAATTCTGGAAACGGGGGTAACAACAATAACCGTAATACGAACGGTAACAGAAGAAATAGAAATAGGGGAAGTGATCCTAACAAAAGACCCCGATTCCAGACCTATGAGAATTATACACCGTTGAACGACACCCTGGAGAATATTTACCTGGATACGTACAACGTTTTGCAATATAAAAGACCGCCACCTCGTGACTCGACAGAGAAAGAAATGGCAACTGGGAAGTTTTGTTTGTTTCATGGAACTCATGGGCATTCAACCAATGAATGCCGGCATTTGAGAGATGTGATTGGGAAGCTGCTGCGTGAAGGGAAACTGGATTAATATAAGGTTGCCCCCAGGGACAGGGAGCAAGGAGAGCAGGCTCCAAAACAGATTCTACCTGCTCCCAAGCCTACAGCGCAGCAGAAAGGCAAGGGAATTGTTATCAACTCCATAGTGGGTGGACCTCACCCAACAATCCATAACTTTAGAGCAATGGATCAATATGTAAATGCTGGCAAGCACGTAGATGTGAATGAAGGTGATGATTTGGAAGATATCGCCCCCATAAAACAACAGAAGACAATGTTTGACGACGTGGTATTCCGCAGCAGAGATAATACTGGGATCCAATCACCCACTGATGATCCGTTGGTCATTACTACCACCATTGGGCCAGCCTTGGTTCATAAGGTGTTAGTAGACAACAGAAGTTCCGTCAATATTTTATTCAAAAAGTCATTCGATCAGATGAAACTTGAATCTGAAGATTTAAAGCCATGTGAAGGATGGATCAGAGGCTTCAACAGGGCGTTAACAGCTCCCATGGGATACATAGAATTTCCCATGACCTTGGGGCAAGGAGAACGCAGAAGAGTGCGGATGCTTCAGTTCGTAGTGTTGGACGTAGATTCGCCTTATAATGCATTTTTGGGGAGGCCTGCCCTTGCTGAGTTCAGAGCTTGTATCGCCCCTTGGTGTTTATTGCTTAAGTTCCCAACCGAAGCCGGAACTGGAGTAATGAGAGGGGATCAAGTTTCCGGACGGGCCTGCTATGTTGCCGAATTAAAGATGTTGATGAAAGGACTTAACATCGAGAGTAAAGATGCCTCGCCTCCCCCAAAGGGGGGCTCGGCGTAGCAATTAGAGAGATCGACCCCGAAGGAGTTGCCCAAAGGAACGCCTGAAGACCTGGATCCCAGAAAAGACGAGGAACCAGAGACTAGAAATGCAACTCTTAATGAAGCGACAGTGGAAATTCCGATTGATGAAGCTCATCCAACAAGAGTTTTGAAGATTGGATCTCAATTGGATCCACGTCGGGCCAAAGAACTAACGGACTTCTTGAAGGCGAACTTGGATGTGTTTGCCTGGACCCACGCTGACATGTGTGGGATATCGTCATCCATCATAATTCACACACTAAATGTAAACCCGAAACATCCGCCTGTGAAGCAAAAGAGACGTATGCTGGGCCCAGAGAGGTCGGCTGCTCTCAAAGAGGAGGTGGAGAAGCTGAAGCAGAACGGATTTATTCGAGATTCGACATATCCCGACTGGATATCGAATCCCGTCTTGGTAAAAAAGCCGAATGGAAAGTGGCGGACTTGCATTGATTTTTCAGATTTGAACAAAGCTTGCCCAAAAGATAGTTTCCCACTTCTCAGGATTGACCAGCTTGTAGATTCGACAGCAGGTCATGAACTTCTCTCTTTCATGGATGCATATTCTGGGTACAACCAAATTCCTATGCACGTGCCAGATCAAGAACATACGAGCTTCATTACAAATTTGGGGTTATATTGTTATGTTGTAATTCCATTCGGATTGAAAAACGCCGGAGCCACTTATCAGCGCTTGGTGAACAGAATGTTTTATAATCAAATAGGGAAGACTATGGAAGTTTACGTGGATGATATTCTTGTTAAATCGAAACAGTCCTCCAGCCATACGCAAGACTTAGCGGAAATGTTTGGTATCCTGCGAAAGTATCGGATGAAGCTGAATCCTTTGAAATGCTCATTTGGAGTGGCATCGGGAAAGTTCCTAGGCTTCATTGTGAGCTCCCGAGGAATTGAAATCAATCCTAGCCAAATAGCAGCGATTAGAAACATTGAAGAGCCGAGGAGAATTAAAGACGTCCAAAGTCTTGCAGGGAAAGTAGCTGCGCTGAGTAGATTTATCTCTAAAGCCACAAATAAATGCGTCCCGTTTTTTGATTTGATTAAAAAGGGAAAGAAGAACTTCGAGTGGACTCCGGACTGTGTTGAGGCCTTTCGAAATTTATTGGAACTGCTGGAGAAACCGCCGATTTTGTCAAAGCCAGTGGATCACGAAGAATTGTTTGTTTACTTGGCAGTCTCGGCTCACGCCGTAAGCACAGCCCTGGTTCGAGAAGAAGACAAAGTACAAAGGCCAGTATATTATGTAAGCAAGAAATTAGCAGCGGCAGAGCGCAACTGCCCAAAGATTGAGAAGCTCGCTTACAGCCTCCTAATCGCGTCCCGAAAACTTCGTCACTATTTCCAAGCTCATCCAATAACCATATACACTGATCAGCCCCTGAGGCAGGTGTTGCAGAGACCCGAAGCATCGGGAAGGTTAATCAAATGGAATATAGAATTAAGTCAGTTTGATTTAAATTTTCAACCAAGAAGGTCGATCAGGGGGCAAGCTCTGGCAGACTTTATAGCAGAATTCACCATCCCAGAGGAGGAAGTAATCGTTGACAAAGTGGTTAAGTCCGAGGATGAGTTAAAGATAGATCCATGGAAACTATACACAGATGGAGCCAAGAACGACCGAAGGTCCGGAGCTGGAATTGTCTTAGTCACTCCTGAAGGACGGTCGTTATATTACGCTCTACGATTAGAATTCTCGGCGACTAACAATGACTCTGAATACGAAGCCCTGATTGCCGGGCTGAAGCTTGCTAAAGACCTCGAAATAAAAATGTTGGACATATTCTGTGACTCTAAAATCATTGTTTGCCAAGTACGAGAGGAATTTATGGCTCGGGGACCTCGACTTATTGCCTACCTCAGGAAAGTCAGAGAGCTATTGAGCAACTTGGAGCGGTACAATATAACACATATCCCAAGAGCCGAAAACCAGAAGGCGGATAGGCTGGCAAAGCTGGCTAGTTCCGACAATCAAGAAGAGACTGAAATAATTCCAATTGAAACGTTGGAATCGCCGAGCTTTGAGTCGATGGAAATTGAGTTCGCTTTCGAAGCGGAACCGGAGAAGGAGTCGTGGATGACCCCAATTAAGAACTTCCTTAAGAATGGGACACTCCCATCAAAGAGGAGTGAGAAAAGGGCTATAGTTCGCAAGGCTACCAGATATGTCATACAGGATCATATTCTTTATAGGCAAGGATTTTCTATGCCCCTGTTACGATGTATAGCTCCCGACGACATCAAACGTGTACTAAGAGAAGTGTACGAAGGTGAGTGTGGAGATCATACAGGAGGTCAGACTTTAGCGAAAAAGATATTGCGATATGGATACTTCTGGCCCACAATTAATAAAGATGCAGCTGATTATTCACGACGCTGCGATAAGTGCCAGAGATTCGCCAAAATCCCCAGAGCACCGTCGACCCAACTCAAATCAATGGTGAGTCCTTGGCCATTTGCCACGTGGGGAATTGATATCATTGGAGTTCTACCGATTGCTAAAGGAGGAGCGAAATATGCAATAGTCGCTGTGGACTATTTTACGAAGTGGGTGGAAGCTGAGCCCTTGACCAAATTCACGGCAAGAAAGGTGATAAGTTTCGTGGTTAGAAATATTATATGTCGGTTCAGGATCCCAAGGACCATTATAACTGACAACGGAACCCAGTTTGATGGTACTGAATTCAGAAATTTCTGCCAGAAGTATAAGATCGACAAGCGATACACTGCGGTTGCTTATCCGCAGTCGAATGGGCAAGTTGAGGCAATAAACAAGGTAATAAAATCCATCCTCAAGAAACGGTTAGAGCGCGCAAAGGCAAAATGGGTTGACGAATTGCCCCTAGCTTTGTAGGCATATCGGACAACATTTAAGACGGCTACTGGTCACACCCCTTTCTCTCTCTCTCTTTTGGCTCAGAAGCAGTAATTCCAGTTGAGCTGGAAGTTCCTTCCCACAGGGTGACGTATTATGACCCGATGACGAATCGGGCACTCTTACTTGAGTCTCTTGATGAAGTCGAAGAAAAAAGGGATGAAGCAGATTTGCGTGCGGCAAGACATCGACGTCAGATGGCACGCTATTACGACAAAAAAGTTCGCCTTAGGACTTTTGAACCAGGAGATTTGGTGCTAAAGAGAGTCTTTCCATCCCTTCCTCACCTCGGTCCAAAGTGGGAAGGACCCTTTGTCATCCAACAGAAACTTGAAAAAGGAACCTTCAAGTTAACGACCGTAGATGGCGAAGAAGTCCCTAGAGCATGGAATGCCCAACATTTGATGCGATATTTGGATTAGAAATGTTGTACTCTTTCTTATTTTTCTTATGAACTCTGTAATAAGGCACGACTTGCCTTGGGAAAATCTAATGATATGAATAAAGGACTATAAAGTGGATGTAGGCTACGACTTAGCCGAAACACTATAAAAATATCGTGTGTTATTTACTTTTATGCATTATATATATATACATTCATCGACTATTCTGTTGTGATTATGGAATATAAGATGATTCAAAACCTGAAAAGGTTGAAAACAGTTTAAACATAAGAAAAAGCACAACGACTATTTATGCAACAAGACATAAAAGAATGAGAAAACGACATTCTTAACTCTAACTCTCCAGAGAGAGAGAGAGAGAGTATAAAAGCGTCTCCGACTGAGCGCTGAGAAAAAGATCCTTCCCCGCTGAAAGATCGGGAAGTGAATAGATTGCTGAGCTCGAACTCTAACTCTCCAGAGAGAGAGAGAGTATAAAAGGACGGAAAAACGACGTCCTCTGAGGCGTGAAGGTGCACCCAGACAAGAGACCGCTTCAGTAAGAACTCTAACCTGAGTATAAGAAAGGAGAGTATAAAAGAAATGCCAGAAAAAACGAACGGCATCGACAACACAGAAAATGCTATCCCGTCAGAAAATCGGGAGCATTCAGATTGCTTGATTAAGCCTTAAATAATTTTTAAGAATTGACTGGGGGCACGTATGTATACACATATCTCCTCCCTCCGTAACTTCATTTCATAACTGTAGTAAGACATGCATTTTTACATAAGTGCAGAACTACTGACAAACAGACATTGCAGAAAATGAATTATTTTTTATTTACGAATGAATGAATTTGTACAGGAAAATAGCTAAAAAAGAAGGTGCAAGAGCCACTCTTGTAGTAGCAATTATTGATCTACCAAATACTAAAACAATGCAAGACAACCCACTATTTAGATTTCGAGGGAGTCTTGGACTTCTTGGCGGCTTTCTCCGCATCCTTTGCCTCTTTCTCGGCTTCAGTCAAGATGCACTTTGATTTTTTCTTTCCTGAAGATGCGGTGCTGGAACCGGTTGACTTCTTCCCGGAGGGCGGAGCGCTGGAATCAAGAGAAGATTTTTTAGCGAGTTCCTCTGTAATAGATCTAGTTGAGAGCTTAACAACTAACCTTGATCCCGCATCCACAACTGCGAGAGGCTTGAGGGCTTCAGGGTCTAAGTCTTCGGCTTTTAACTGCAAGCGTTTATCTTGATCAGCTTTCATTGCAGCCAAAGTAACATCATCAGCATTTTTTGACTCCCTGACTATTGCCACCTCTGGATCTTCCTCATGTCCTCCGTCACCGCCATCATCCTTTAAGGCTGTTATCATTTCTTCATCATGGGGAGTGTCAGCCTTAGTCGGCTCACTTCCTTCTCCCAAGTCTTTAGGAGAAGCCTTGTCCTTCCCTCCTTTTGCCTTTTCCGTAGGCTCTGCCCCAGAGGCGGCTCCCTGAGTCACATCTGTCTTTCCGGATGGCTCAATACCTACAGAGTGAGAAGCAACAGTTATCAACTCAGGAAAAAATAATGGGTTTTTCATCGATTGCTCAATCACGTGGCGAAAGGTAGAAATAGCCTTGACAAATTGAGGAGAAAAGGTACGGATACCTTCCGAAGACTTCTCAGCGGGGGTAACTGCTGTCTCTGATTCCATTTCAGGGATTGGGGATAGCAGAGTTGTTCGAGGGATTCCCGGGTGTTCAGGATCATATCCCTCTACTTCAGGAGTTGCGGGGGCAGCAGAAGAGGAACCGGTCTCGGGAATGTTTTTCTGTTTTGTCCTCCGCCTCTCTTCTTCCATAGCATCAGCAATGAGGCAGCGCCCTTCAGCTAGGCGTTCTAGCTCATCATCCCTTAAGTATTTCTCCATCAGCTTGTCTTCATCGATGGAGTCGACCTTGAGCTCCTCTTTTTCCCACTCAACAATCTGACTCCATACTTGGACTAGAGTGGATGGATAATCCTCATTCCAAGAAATGTTCCGGCGACGGATGATGTGTGCGAAGAATTCAATCATTAATTCGCCGAAACCCTGAATATCTGCCTCCGCCTCTGACAATTGTTTGCGGGCCTCCTCCGCAGATTTGATAGCACACTCAACGTTGCCCTCCGCCAGGGCAGCTCTGTTCTCTGCCTCCAGTAGCTTTGAAGCCAAGTTAGCATTCTTCTTTTCTAGCTCAGCATTCCTCTTTGCCAGCTCGGCATTTTTCCGTTCAAGGTCAGTATAAGCAAGGCGCGACTTAGCGGCTTCTGACTTAGCATCATCAACTTGCTTTTTTAACTCAAAACGCTCTTGAGTATGAGATTCCAGCAAATCATGATAACGTTTTTGCATATCTTCAAATTGTTGTTTGAAGTTGGTAGCGTCCCTCTGAGCAATAGCAAGCTGGGCCTGTGTGTCCTCCAAATCTTTTCCTAGGTTCTTTAAGGCCTTTGCATCTTCTTCCGCGGTTTTTTGCATTGAATCAGCATTCGTGATTAGAGTACGGATAATTCTGGAAAGGTTGCGTGAATATTTGAACATTTCAGAATACCGTTTTTCAACCGCGTCTATCTTTGCTTTTGCCTCATCTGCCCACTTAGAAGAAACAGGTTCGAGGGCAGGTAAAAAAGTCAAAGTCTCGAAGTAATGTTCGGGAAATTGCTCCTCCAAATACGCCCGCTTGATTGCAGTTTCCGCATCTAGTGGTGGAGGAGAGGGGATCGTCAATTCAGTGTCCATGTGTGTGGAGGATTCAGTAGTTTCTTTATCTGTCCTAGGTCGTTTAGTAGCAGGGACCTTGCGTTTACTTCGAGACACAGTATCTTCTGGAGGACTTCTCTCTCTGCTGCGCTTCTCGTGGGAAGAGGTGGAGTCTTTCGATTGTGGCCTGTCCTCTTCCCTACGACTTTGATAACCTTTATATTTCTCTTGGTCCGACCGAATGGGAGAGCGAGAACGTGAGGGTCGAGAGCGATAGGGTTCATAAGGCCTTCTCTCCTCCCTACCGCGATCATCGCGGCGATCATACTCGATATCCTGAGGTGGATTAGACATGCTACGGCGGAGCTTCCTGATATCATAGTAAGATCGGGACATCGTGCCTGCACAATAAGACAAATGAAATTCAGAATCAATAATTTCACACAGAGAGAGGTGCAATGAATGCTAAGGCTATTGTGTAAAGCATGTCCTAAGTGGTGTGCTCCCCCCAACCAACCCGAGTCTGAAGCTAGACTAGTACGGGCAGGCTCTTTGGCCTTAGCAGGAGTAGTCTCTTCGGAAGAGGTGAAGACTAAGGGATCCTTCCTAAAATCCTCTGAAGTGTATATAGTTTCAGGAAAGGGGAGATCCCCCAAACCCTGAAATAATGGGTCATCATTACTGGGGACATCTCCCTCAGAAGCATTAAGTGGCGACTCTTTGGAGGATGTTGACATCACCGGTTCGTCATCTTGAGTAGAAGATGGAGAAGGTGAAGTTTGAAGAGGAACTGTAGGAGCTCCCGAACCTTCTCCTGTCTCTGGGACTACATCCACTGGAGGAATATATACGTATGGAGCCGTCCCATGACCGATACTACGAAAAACGGATAACAGCCCATGAAAGTGAAGATATTCGTCCTTAAGGATTTCATCAATAGTCAGGAATTTCTGGTCGCCATTAAGAAGCTGGTGCATCCGGTCAAAGAACACCTGATCTGATATTTGTTTTGGGTTGTCGACTGTAAGCAAAAAGAAAAACAAGTTAAGGCGATGACTCGAGTGTATAGAGCCCAGAATTTAGAAAATCAGTGCTTTACTTGATTTCGTCCACCTCTTGGCACATCCAGGCTGTCGCTTCACATAAAACCACTCCAGTCTGGAATTGCCAGCTTTACTACTGAATGGCGTTGAAATTATCTTCCTCTTGGGAACAGACTCAAAATAGCAAAAAGAAGGAGTTTCTCGAGTCCGATGCTTGAAGTTGTAGAAGAAATGAACGTCATCGAAAGTGAGTTCTATGCCTAGGATCTCACGATATGCTATATATAAAGTGTGTAAGTAGGCATAAGAATTGGGATGCAGCTGCATGGGGGCAATCCGCATTTGTCTTAGAAAATCTACGATAAAGGGAGAAAATGGAGGGATAGCACCGATCATGCACATCAACCAGGTGATTGCCATATATCCTTCCGGAGGGTTGTGGGGACGATCAGATCTCAAAGGCACTAGACTGTCCTTTTTCATTATCCCGAACTTTAAGCAAATTCGGATAAGTCGATCGTTGTCAATTGTTGATTCAACGGAATCTGGAGGTGATTCCAATATGACAGCCGACTCAAATTCATCAGGGGCCCGGTCATCACCAATCCCTCCTTCCTCCTCAAAACCTAGAGAAACTTCATTCTCTGAAGACACCTCGTCACTTTCACGATTTCCAACCCCGTAGTCTGAACCCTCATTATTCCATTCTGGATCCGACGGAGAAGATATGTCCTCGAGAGTAATTTTGTTAGAGGTTTCCGGGGCTTCTTTCCTCTTAGCTAGTCTGGAAGAGCGTCTGGGTCTCATGGTCATAAAACTATTGAAGAAGCAATAGCACAAATTAGAGCAAATTAGCCCGTATCCCCCCGTGCATGTGTGCAAACTAAAGTGTAAACAATGTATACGGAAAGTGCAAAGTAAATGTTTAAAAGTGCGACGAAAAAATTTGGCAAAATATAAAGAGTTGAAGTAGTTCTTGATGTCCAGTTACGTTTGCAAGGCACTATCCTAACTGTCCATTAGGTTGAAGATTATGCCAAAAGTTGATTGGGCCAGTTAAACAAGTTTTCATATATTGAGGTGAACTGCTCTTCGATTCGGTTCGGGTGCGTTTATGGGGATCGGATCGGAGGTGCGGCCCCGACTTGAGCTCGCATAAGATGTGGAACTCAGAAAACAAAAGCGGACCGGTTCGGAGGTAAAGTCCCCTGACGGTTCGGATCGGATCACAGTCATACTTCTCCTCCTTTTATCTTACGGTCCGACCCGATCCGGTTAGGTAAGCTCCCTTTCCCCCTTATTTAAATACTTGCTCCGACCCGATCCGATCTCCTGGATTTCTTTTCTTTTTCCTTTCTTTACTTGCTCCGACCCGGTCCGACTTCCTGAACTTCCTTCCTCTTTCCCTTCTTTTTTCACCTTCCATATCCCTCCGAACCGATTCCCTACT
The DNA here is from genome assembly GCA_030737875.1 of Allium sativum. Taxonomy (NCBI): domain Eukaryota; kingdom Viridiplantae; phylum Streptophyta; class Magnoliopsida; order Asparagales; family Amaryllidaceae; genus Allium; species Allium sativum. The sequence continues at coordinate 12,631,264 of CM060912.1, forward strand.
AACTTCTTCTTTTCCTTCATCCTATTTCTTCCCTAACCAACGCCAAGGCCAGCTTCGTGCCCATCACCCAAATCAAAGCCAAGCGACTATGCGCTGGCGCATTCAACCACGAATTCTAACCCCCTCTGTTACTACCTCGAGGTGACGACGAGTCTACTGGCGACGATGACGAAGGGGGGGGGGGTCACGGTGGCAAGGTCATCCAAATTCCATGCTCAGATCGTCCTAATCATCTACGAATTTGAATCAAAATCAATTAAAAAAGGAATTATCTAAAGTTTTATAACCTACCGATGTAATTACTTCGAGAATTAAAAGGGATTTTGATGCTTCACGAATTTGGTTTTTTCTCGTTTTGCAGAACTTGGGGAGTAAAACAGTAAAAGTGAGAGAAGGAAGAAGACTCAGCTTATATAGAGGAGTAGAATGTCCATTCGTCTCCCCATTCGGATCGGCAGCCCAGTAGAAGAACCCCCGTTCGGATCGGATGGACAGTCCAGAAGCAAAGCTTGGCCCAATAGTCCAGTGAAAAATAGAAAGGAGAAGGGGTCTGTTCAGATCGGAATCCGAACCGAACCGAGTTCTTTAGCTCAGCAACGAATCAAATTGAAATTTGAAGAAAAAGATGAAAATACAAGGAAAATCAAAAGAAAAATCACCTCGAAGAGCGCTGTGCAATGATAGTCAAAGCATGCTCTGTCTCCAACAGAAGCATCCTTTGAGGGGGCAAAATGTTAGCCCACTTTGTGAACTGGGCAACACAAAGTCAAGATGTGAAATATTGAAGAACTTGAAAAACACTAAAACGGGTCGGATCGGAGCAGTGTAGCGGTTCGGATCGGATAAAGTCTGCTGTTCGGATCGGTGATGTATTGTTGTTGGAATCAGAGAAGCACGGCTGTTCGGATCGGAGAGCAACCTACTTCCAGTTGGAGCGGAGAGCAACTTGCTATAAAGACAGATCGGAGCGGAGCAGAGTAAAAACAAGAATTAGTCCTAAGTTAATCCGGGTCGGATCGGGTACTCCGATCCGAACCCCTTGTGCACACCGTTCCGATCCGAGCCTGTCTTCCACGTCACTCCCCTGCATGAGCGCCTGGTTATTCGGAGCGGCTATGACCAGTTCCTACCCACAATGTCCACTGCTCTGATGCGTTGTCAACATAGAAATCCATCCGAAACCGAGGCTGATGGGATGGATGACACGTGGCTCCGATCCGGATCGGGTTCTGAGCAAATTCTCACCTATAAATACCCTGTCTGGAGACAAAGAAAAGGATCTTTTTTCTGGCACTTTGAGAGTTCAACCACCTCCATAACCCGAATTCCAGCACTCCCGGAAAATCCAAATTTTCTTTCATTATTTGTTTTTAGGCAATTGAGTGAATGCAAGTGAGTTTTGAGAGAAATTCAGTGAACATTTTATTGTAATTGCAACTACATTATTGATAATAGTGAAAGACAAGTGGACGTAGGCATTTCTTCGCCGAACCACTATAAATCCTGTGTGTTCATTTTACTTTTGATCTTATTTCATTCTGCTTTTAGTCAATTTGGGTGTTAGAACCACTATTTGGTCTAACAGTCACAATTCCTTCTTGAAAACTTTTATCTTTCATGCAAGGTCACCTATGCTCCCTATAAGGCCAATTCATTTATCGCGCTTTCTCTTAACCACTTATGTCGCTTAATCCCACTACTTGCTTACACATTTAATACTTTTGAAAACAAGTTTATGCAATTACCTCAAAAATCCCTTTAATGCAACTCTTAATATTACAAACCAACAAATTTCTAAAATGGTAAACTTCTGAATTTTTTAAACTTGAATTTTTTTTCTAAAATTCTTTTTCTGCATTTACATTTTTTTCCAAGTTTTTTTTACAAGTTCTAATAGTGGAACTAATTACAAAGTGGTTTCCACCTTTTGCATTTTTCAAATTCGTTGTGCAAAATTACATTTCTTTGTTCTAAATTTGTTCTCTACACAAATTTCTATCGAACTATGTCTGAACTAAATAATAAGACTGGTGCCATTTATGGGACAAATGTATATATAAATTCCTAATTGATTTTCCTCTTTTTTAACCTTTTATCAATTTACAAGGCCCTACTGCCTAATCCATTAATCTGAAACACAAAAATTTCAAAATTAACACATTGAATATCCCCTTTTTTTGAGCATTTTGTACACTTTGCATTCGTTGCCACTCATGGACCTATAATCCTCAACTTCCATAATAATTTCCTTAGTACAAACCCAATACCCCAGCTTCCTTCATGTGTTGTTTTTACTAAATTGGTGGGTTGCTCTATAGATATTGGTATATATAATATACTTATATTTAAAAAAATACAAACACGTTCACTCACTATCTATATAGGAATACAAATTCTAAGCACTAAGACCAGATGTAATAACCAAAATTTCAATAGACTCGATTTATTTTCTTCAAAACTCCAAATCTATGAAACTCGAGTCGGTTTGTCTGGTATCCCGTAGAAAGGTAAAGATAAATATATCAGAGCTCATGATAAAATATCTCACAGCAAAATGAATAAAATATATTAGTAAATACATACTTACCAATATAATGACACTAACTTGCAAGTGCCTCTAAGCTGCTGAATCTCAACAACATGTCCAACCCGCAGGATTGTTATGAGGTGGGGGTCAGAACAAAAGTTTTTGTGAATAGACAAATTATACTTTCTGCAAAACATTACATACACCATTCTATCACTGGTTCTTCATTTATTAAGTTGTTTGGGTTTATTTCATGTTATACATTGGAATTTTCCAAAATAACTTGTACCCAACTAATCCCCACTTGATTAACCCAATAAATAATATATATAGCTATATGCCCAATAAACCAAGGTACTCTCCAAGTATCCTCCTTGAGTGGTCCCCATCGTTGTATTATGAAAACTGTACTGGACCTCCACGCTACAAAGGCAGCTCGAATTTCCAAGGTGGCGCCACGAAGGCACCAAACACCTAAATCTTAATGAAACTCATTCGGAGGATTTACTATATCTGTTAAGACTAGCCTCGGGATGACTGAACAAAATGGCTTCATTAGGCTCGAAATACAAATACCTAATGTTGTTATGTCTCTTAAGTGGCTCTTCGAGGTCCCACCAGCCTACTCCCTATTGAAAGACAATTCGAAATAGCTAAGTGATTGATACTAACAAGTAAACTAAACAAACATATGGTCGCTCATCCAATGACCCGATAATGAAGATCAATGGCCTCTTGGTTATAACTCCAGTCTTCCCTATACACGCTCCAACCAATGATGACAGGTGTGTTCGATGACATGCTATCCTTGTTGGGTCATGATCACTAAGCCCTCTCGCCCACGAGTCAAGGCAGTCGCTGAATCATCCTATAAATCATACGAATCATTCGTTAAGCTGCCTCAGCAACAACCCGGAATTTTGACAATAAATTAGTTATTTTATTGGACTTCAGAAATACGAATTTTTGCAATAATGGAATTTGACCATGAAACTTTAACCGATGCGTTCATCTCGGAATACTGGTCAACTTTCCACGAACGAAGTCCGTATGAAAAAGTTACGAATGAAAAACGAAAAATGGACAGAAATAAATAAACGTAATAAATATAATATATCTTGCCATTTAAAACTAGCCCTCACAGGGCAAAACAGCCGAAGCACGTTCGACACCCATGTGGGAGCGGTTGATCACTTCAGGCCTATAGTTGTTTAGTGGCGGCTAGGTTTTAAAGGGTATTTTCGGTATATATTGTAAAATAAATGGATGGATGTTTAATATATTAAATCTAATGGTTTATGGACAAATCCACTCCTATAAATAAAAGGGTATGGCCTCATTCTATTCCACAAAAATATGTAGGCAACAGCGAAGCTCTGCCATTTCCCTTTCTTTTCCAATTAATTTCTTAAGCAAAAATATATTATACATTCAATCAAACATAAATCTTATAGATTTAAAAGGGATTATTAGATTCAAATAGAAAAGGGTGTGAATTGACGGCTAAGCTGTAACGACCCAAGGATTTTTGACTTTGAAAATCGACAAAAATAACAGTATCGACTATTCAGACATCGGAAATACCAGATAGTTGATAGAAAGAAGTTAGAGGCTGAGGATAGATAAGATAGAAAATTAGAATAGAAGAAGAAGAAGAAGAACACAACAACATCAGAGTAACACGAATCTCACAGCGGAACGAATAAAATATAGTATACAAAGTAACAATGAAACACATATCTGTATTTGTATATTAGAGTACAACCTTACATCACAGCGGAAATAAACAATAGCTATAAAATCTTGAAGCCTCCTGCTCCAGCTCCTCCAAGAATATCTGGAAATACCTGAACTGCTTGACTGCCCATATAAATTTGGGCACCCAAGAGTTTAGGATACAATAAAACAAAATAAACTCTGGGTCAGTCATGGGACTGGTGTGAGTAAACTCCAACCACGTGGTTTAACTTTTACAAATCATTTTCAAAAGAAATGATAATCGTAAGACCGATACACACATAAACGCGGATGGTTTTAATCTTATGATAACCCAAAACATTTTCAAAATCAATACTTTTCTGATATTATAATAATGTCTAATCACAAATAATTAACAATCTAGCAGAACGCTTGCATCTCACGCTCCACATATATATACTATACAGTCAAAACCGTAGGCGCTTATTCGAGATTGGATTCCGACTATGACAAGGTATGGAACCACCTGCCGATAGTGTATCTCTAGAGAGGAATACATTGGGTTCAACAAGAACGTCTTGCAATTCGGCCACACATGACTGACCACTCATTTCTCTTGAGTGTATCGAATATATTGTCAGCTACGGTTGATAGCAACATAACCGTTCCCGGGAGATACAGAAGCGAAAATAAGTAACAAATATGAATATTCTCTAGATAGTGACAATACACCCTAATGGGAGCGACCCACATAGCCATGCTGCTTGCCCGATTTTGGTCATTTCCCAGTTGATGAGGCTTGAGGTCATACCGTATCTTTCGACAGATCATACATTTATTTACTTTGAATGCTACATCGTCATACTCGCCAAATCACAAATTGATTTCCACAAAAATACAACGGGTATAAAGCTAAGAGAAACGAATTCCTCCACCACCAAACATGGATACGTTTGAAGCGATCAACTTACGTGATCCATTAGATATACTCTGTCAAACATTCGTCCATGCAAGTCATCCTAGGTCTGGACAAATCGAAGGCACTATTCTGTAAATCCATCTTAGGCAATTTATAACTACGATCGCTAGAACATCCCTTGCACAACTCCGTCTTCAATTATCTTCATCATATTTGATTCACAACGCTAATGCCCATACAGAGTGGTTTTCAGAAAATGAATCTGATCCCGGTCTCTTCGTATTAACAACGGAAAATGGTCAAAACTTTGGTAGTCGGTGATTTAACTATCAAAGGAGAGCATGTGTGCAAACAATAGTCATATTTCCAAATGGAAATCTTACCGATTAATCATCAATCAACACTGACCCCTTTTAATAGATTTATCAATAATCATTCATTCCCCAATTCCCTTTTTATATCCTTGCCCATATATCTCTTCCAACTTGTTTAACCACTCACGATCGTTGGAAAACATTTTAGTTTACTATAACTATTTATTTTCTACATTCCAGAAAATATTTCTTTTTTCTTATTTGGAAATCATTTCCAAAACTCCTTCATTGGTTTTAAACAGATGTTTAAATAGAACATCGCTATGCCAACTTGAACCATTACACTTATTAACTAAATTCAATTAACTAACCTTCACTAACGAACCTTAAACATTCCTTAGTTAAAAATGAAGTCAATCAAGTTGGGGTACAACTACCTCTCAGACCTTAACTGAACAACATTTCTAACCTCGAAATAGACAAAGTTCACATTTTAAACCTTTAACGAGCTTCCTTACGTAACTCCCGGATTCTATTTACGAATCCACTTATATAATAGATTTCCATTTAATTTTTATCTATTAAAAACAGATTTCCATTTAATATTTATTTTCCACATATTTCCTTTTATAAAATTCTATTCATTTTATAAATATTTCCTTTATATAATACCCTATTTATTCCATATAAATATTTCCTTTATGATATCCTATTTATTTCATATAAATATTTCCTTTTCCAATTCTATTTGTTTTCCAAATATTTCTATTATAATTCTATTTATAATCTAAATAAATATTTATTTTGTAATTCTATTTATTTTCTAAATAAATATTCCTTTTATAAAATCCTTTGATTCTATAAATATTTTATTTTAATATACACTTTGAAGATTCCATTTCTACGTTGCAGTATCACTTATGGTATTAAAATACCAAATCAAAAGGGTCAATCATCATCCAAACACCCATAACCCATAACAGATTATATACCACATCGTATATCACAATATATGAAAAAAAGAGTATTATAAATATTGAGGAATCCAGTTGGATTCCTCCAACCTGTTTCCCTGCATCCACAGATGTTAAACAATATAATTAACATCAATTTCATTTCAACATGAAATATTCTGATCAACAGAGTCAATATTTAATTAACGATATATATAACCGTGTCTGTATTTTCAACTAATCAATTAGCAGTTTAACCAACCAATCAATACATAGCAATCAATCAATATTTATCAGTTCTAAAAATACGTTATGAAAATATAAACTAATCAGAGTTTGCGAGATTTACTCACATTGGACGATCAACGTTAAACAACGATAACTGTTGGTTGATTCAGACAGACAATTTATTTCGCTATAAATTGTAACAAGCTCCAATTCACTTCCAGTCAGTACCATCGTGTAGCTCCCATCCATACGATCCCAACGGATCTGATCGGTCGTAATTCTGACCATGTATGTGCAAGTTATGTATTTTACAAGTTCACACATATATTTAATTAAATTAATCTAAACATTATTAATAAAACTGGGCCTTACCCTTCAAGAATCGGCCCAATCCCCTTTTTAAATTCCACCTCCCATTTCTGAAAAACCGAACTCCACACACCCAGAACACAGCCATTTCCTCCCAAAACTCAAATCCGAACTCCTTCTCCAGTTATTTTAAAATTAAACAAAAATCACAAAAATTCCTCTCATCAACTACTCCCTCTCCTCATGTTAACACCTTCAAACTCGCACCCTTTTTTCTATTTGCGTCTTCTAGAATTTGCACGCTCGGGTACATGAAAATGCAACATCAGCTTTCACCATTATCTACCAAATCTCCTCCACGAGTGTGCCTAACTCCAACGAACTCCACTCCGACCTCGATCCTGCTTTCGACATCACCAATGTTGCCAGATCCGCCATCCCCATCCCGTTGCGTTCACAGCTGAAAGCCGTGACCCTCCAAAAACCATCGACAATTTTTATTTTGTAAAAAGCCCAAAAAAACATAACCAGGGCTATTCGATCTCCTGAGTTCAGATTCGAACTCAAAATGATTTAAAACCCACTGCATTTCACCTGGCGACTAACCCTAGGTCTTTTGTTGAACCCGTACAGCGGACAAACAACGATCGAGGCCCACGAAATTCATACTAGAATGCGGAGGATCACTCCAGGAGTTTGAATATATATGAATTTTGATTTAGAGAATTTTGTTAGATTTTATCATGATTTTTAAAAATCACGATTTCAATTGTCTTTGTTGTTGAAGGTGGCGACTGCCAATTTTACCAGAGAAAATTAAGGGTTAGGGTTGGGAAGATGTTGAAATATTAATAGGTAGATATATATAATTTTTTATCCGATTTTTATATTGATATTTATGCTATCGTTGTTTACATTCGTCCATTAAAAATTTGTATAATCATATACGACATCCAAAAATCATGAAAATGGGCATGTAGCTACAGTTTGACGTTACGGACCCAACGAATTTGGTTTCGTCGAATTCCGACTTCGTTTGCTCACATAACATATTTTTAAAGTCAAATTATTGATATTTTTCACATTAAAATTCCGTACGACCACATACTTACTCCAAAAACCATGAAAATTGAAATCTAGCAATAATTTAATATTCTGGATCTAAAAATTAGTTTCGTCAAAAACGGAGGTCTTTTGCAAAACTGGATATTTTTAAAGCTCTAAATAAACCCATTTAAATTTTAATATATTTAAAAATAATTAAATTAAATATTTATGAATAAATGTTATCGCATATATTCCCAATAGAATATCATACAGCTCCAAAATAATCATATCGGGATCTTATAACTCGACATTTCAAATCCACATTAAATCGGCATTCAATTTATATTGAAAATCCTTTCATAATATAAATAAATCATTATAAATTATAAACGAATTCTATATCGACTATTTTAAAAAAAAAAATTGGACATAACTAAAAATCTACATAGCGAAATCCCGATTTTTCTCTTCCATTAGAATAATATCGTTCACAGATTCGAATGTTTCTTGTTTCATAGAAATCCAGCTTAAAACGGATTCTGTATATTCATTTAAAGTTTGAACCGCCAAATTACAAACTGCCGCGCCATTTCGAGCTCGATTATAATAATAATATAAATTATACGTTCAACTGACATTTATCAATAAATTCTTTAATGTAATTCAATTCTAAACTGAATTATGTATTTTAAATTGTCCAATTCACATAATATTGCCAATTCCACTATTTCCGACTATTTCGGAAATAAATATATTTTTCCATTATTTATATTAATTAAATATTCAATATTATTTAACTAAACAACCATTTAAATCTCTAATTTACTAATTAAATAAATTAATTATTATACCGTAAAGATACGGGACGTTACATTCTTCCCTCCTTAAAATAATTTCGTCCTCGAAATTGCTAAGGTAGAGAATAAGCCTATTAACTGGTTTAAAATTATTCGTTTACTTCTTTAATTTCAGTTTCAACTGAATTAATTTACTTCAATTAAATTATTAATTTATTCTAACTAACGAAAATTTTCAAAATTTTTAAAAAAAATGTCTAACACCTTAAATTTTCAAAAAATTTCGCCAGCACCTCCTTTGTACAGCTCAATCGGTACAACTACAACTTGCCTCTCTAGGCCTTCTCCAATCCAAAAGAAAATCAAACAGCCAAGCGACTTGCCAATTCGTCTCATAAAATCACCAAACTCACATAAAAACAAACATGTACCTTTTTGTCGTGCATATCATTTTATTTCTTGCACTTTCTTCTACTCAACACCTACTGATCATATATCCATCTATACCAATCGATTTCCATTCAATTTCCAATTTTATCCTTAAAACCAAATCATTCATGTATCCAAGCCAAATTCTATTTCAAACCAAAGTTCCATTCTTGATTCCAAACTCCTAACTCATCAATCCAATATACTTAACCTCGTTAAGTTCCATCCATATATTTCATTAAATGGTTAATTTCACTAATCAGTTATCTTTATCTCATAATTCAATTCTGATTTTTATTTCAAAAATCAAATCAATTCACATGGTTTCAATTTTATTCAAGAATCCAACTTTTCTTGATATCATTTCATTTCAATATAGTTTTCACTTAACTGGGTTTTAATTAAATTTTAATTTGCTTTCACAAATTTCAATTTAAATTTGGTTTTAATTCAACAATCTTTCCTTAGAAAAATTTAACAGTTTACCAAATCGAAAATCAAATATTTCCCTTTCGAAATCAAAACAACTTGTTTTTTTTCCAAAACATTTTCGAAAACAATATCTTTGGTAGTAATCCGTCACTTAGAACAAGAAAATGAACACTGATGATGTGGCCAGCATCATCAGAGTTATTTCCTGGCGATGAAAGTGAGTTCAATACTATATCATTTCAAAACTCAATTTTAAACACCTTCATTTTGAAACTACTTCAAAATATCCTTCACAATGTTTGGTAAAACAATTTAAAATCTCCCAGGATTTTAAAATTGTCATATATTTAATTCAATCCATTTATAAAAACTTATTCAAGTTTCCAGAGTTTTAGTTCTAATCCTGATTTAAATTCAGATTTAATTCATCTGATTTCACATATTACACTTATATGAATCCTGATTGGTTATATATATAATCATTCCAATTATAATCTTATTTGATTATAACAACAACCAGTATATTCAATATATTATAATCACTTCAATATCAATCTTTTATATCAAAATATAATTTGGGTAAATTATTTCATTTGCCCTCCTTTCAAAACATACCGTGTCGGTTTATCGTATTCAAGTGTTTAGTAACCCCTATCGATACAGTGGATCAAACTGATCGACCAAAACTCATAAACAACTCAACCAACAAATCTCCACAATATAAAACCATTTTTATAAAGTCTACAAATACATTCACTCGTATATATTCACTCAAACTCAATCTAGGGTATTTCTAACCGCATCTCTAGTGAGTCACACCACAGAGCCAAGGTAATTACTTAACCTTCCGCTCAGATACCACTGTAACGACCCGGGGATTTCGACTCCGAAAATCGACACAAATACCAATGTGGACTATTCAGTCATCGAAAATACCGGATAGTTAATAGAAAGAAGTTAGAGGGTGAGGATAGATAAGATAGAAAATTAGAATAGAAGAAGAAGAAGAACATAACAACATCAGAGTAATACGAATCTCACAGCGGAACGAATAAAATATAGTATACAAAGTAACATTGAAACACAAATTTGTATATGTATATTAGAGTACAATAATTACATCACAGCGGAAATCAACAATTGTTATAAAATCCCGAAGCCTCCTGCTCTAGCTCCTCCAAGAATATCTGGAAATACCTGAACTACTTGACTGCCTGTACAAATTTGGGCACCGAAGAGTTTAGGATAAAACAAAACAAAATAAACTCTGGGTCAGTCATGGGACTGGTGTGAGTAAACTCCAACCACTTGGTTTAACTTTTAAAAATCATTTTCAAAAGAAATGATAATTGTAAGACCGATCCACATATAAACACGGATGGTTTTTATCTTACGATAACCCAAAACATTTTCAAAATCAATACTTTTCTGATATTATAATAATGTCTAATAAAAATAATTAACAATCTAGCAGAACGCTTGCATCTCACGCTCCACATATATATAGTATACAGTCAAAACCGCAGGCGCTTATTAGAGATTGGATTCCGACTATGACAAGGTATGGAACCACCTGCCGATAGTGTATCTCTAGAGAGGAATACACTGGGTTTAACAAGAACGTCTTGCAACCCGGCCACACATGACCGACAACTCATTTCTCTTGAGCGAATCGAATATGTTGTCACCTACAGTTGCTAGCAACATAACCGTTCCCGGGAGATATGGAAGCGAAATGAAGTGACAAATATGAATATTTTCTAGATGGTGACAATACACCCTAATGGGGGCGAACCACATAGCCATGCTGCCTGTCCCATTTTTGTCATTTCCCAGTTGATGAGACTTGACGTCATAACGTATCTTTTGACAGATCATATATTCATTTACTTTGAATGCCACATCGTCATACTCGCTAAATCACAAATTGATTTCCACAAAAATACCACAGGTTTAAAGCTAAGAGAAACAAATTCCTCCGCCAGCAAACGTGGAAATGTTTGAAGCGATCGACTTACGTGATCCATTAGATATACTCTGTCAGACATTCGTCCATACAAGTTGTCCTGGGTCTGGACAAACCGAAGGCACTATTATGTAAATCCATCTTAGGCAATTTCTACCTGGGATCGCCAGAACAGCCCTTGCACAACTCCGTCTTCAATTATCTTCATCATATTTGATTCGCAACGCTAATGCCCATACGGAGTGGTTTTCAGAAAATGAATCTGATCCCGGTCTCTCCATATTGACAACAGAAAATGGTCAAAACTTTGGTAGTCGGTGATTTAACTATCAAAGGAAAACATGTGTGCAAACAACGGTCGTATTTCCAAAAGGAAATCTTACCGATTAATCATCAATCAACACTGACCCCTTTTAATAGATTTATCAATAATCATTTCATTCCCCGATTCCCTTTTTATATCCTAGCCCATATATCTCTTCCAACTTGTTTAACCACTCACGATCCTTGGAAAACATTTTAATTTATTATAACTATTTATTTTCTACATTCCAGAAAATATTTCTTTTTTCTTATTAGGAAATCATTTCCAAAACTCCTTCATTGGTTTTAAACAGATATTTAAATAGAACATCGCTATGCCAACTCAAACCATTACACTTATTAACTAAATTCAATTAACTAACCTTCACTATCGAACCTTAAACATTCCTTAGTTAAAAATGAAGTCAATCAAGTTGGGGTATAACTACCTCTCAGACCTTAACTGAGCAACATTTCTAACCACGAAATAGACAAATTTCACATTTTAAACCTTTAACGAACTTCCTTACGTAACTCCCGAATTCTATTTACGAATCTACTTCTTTTACAAAAATCATTTGATTATAGCAATAGTGTTATAATCCCATGCTTCCGAAATATAATAACTTAAATATAACTTTTATTTCTTAATTTAAATAAATAACTAAACAACAATTTATTTATAAATAAATAAATCTTGATTAAAAATCGGAAAGTAGATAATACTTTCCTACATTCGATATAGTCGAATTCCAATGTATAATTCTCTCTCGAATAATCTCTATTCGATAACTCTCTTTCGAATAACTATATTCGGTAATTTTTTTCTTCGAATAAACTATATTCGATTATCTCTCTTTCGAATAACTATATTCGATTCACTCTATTCAAATAACTAATATTCGACTAACTCTATCTGATTAACTAATATTCGGTTAACTCTATTCCAATAATTAATATTCGATAAACTCTAATTCGATTAACTCTATTTCGAATAACTAATATTCGATTAACTCTAATTCGAATAACTAATATTCGATTACTCTAATTCGAATAACTAATATTCAATTAACTAATATTCGATTAACTCTAATTCCTATCTCATTCAAATTCCCATATGAATTCCTATTTCAAAACCCAATTTTCTTTTCATAAATGTTTTAGTTTATAAAATATTCATTTTAATCCATATTCACATCGAATGTGAATAATATTTCTTTTATATAATCCATTAAGCTCGATTTCATATTTAAAAATAATATTCCGTTTCTATTTTCTATTTATACTTTTATTTATAGAATTATTCATACGAAATCCCCTTTTTACTTCTAACACTTAAATCTCATTTATAATCCACATTATAAATGCTATGTTCAAATTCTATTAAAAATATCGGTGTTAAAACCGATTTCTACTTCTTCATTTAATTTCTGACTTATGTCTCCAATTTATTCAATGATAAATAATTTACTTAATTTATAAACATTATTTATAAATTAATCTTCTCCATTTTATCTGTTAAAACAGATTTCTATTTAATTCTATTTTAATTTAATCTTTTCCATTTATCTGTTAAAAACAGATTTCCATTTAATATTTATTTTCCACTTATTTCCTATTATAAAATTCTATTCATTTTATAAATATTTCCTTTATATAATAGCCTATTTATTCCATATAAATATTTCCTTTATGATATCCTATTTATTTCATATAAATATTTCCTTTATGATATCCTATTTATTTCATATAAATATTTCCTTTTCCAATTCTATTTGTTTTCCAAATATTTATATTAAAATTCTATTTATAATCTAAATAAATATTTCTTTTATAACTCTATTTATTTTCTAAATAAATATTCCTTTTATAAAATCATTTGATTTTATAAATATTTTATTTTTAATATAAACTTTTAGAATTCCATTTCTACATTGCAGTATCACTTATGGTATTAAAATACCAAATCAAACAGATCAATCATCATCCAAACACACATAACCCATAACGGATTATATACCATATCATATATCACAATATATGAAAAAAAAACAGTATTATAAATTTTGAGGAATCCAGTTGGATTCCTCCAACCTATTTCCCTGCATCCACAGATGTTAAACAATGTAATTAACATCAATTTCATTTCAACATGAAATATTCTGATCAACAGAGTCAACATTTAATTAACGATATATATATAAATAACTATATCGATATTTTCAACTAATCAATTAGCAGTTCAACCAACCAATCAACACACAACAATCAACCAATATTTATCAGTTCTAAAAATACGTTATAAAAATATAAACTGAGCATTGTTTGTGAGATTTACTCACATTGGACTATCATCGTTAAACAACGATAACTGTCAGTTGATTCAGAAAGACAATTTATTTCGCTATAAATTGTAACGAGCTCCAATTCACTCCCAGTTAGTTCCATCGTGTAGCTCCCGTCCATACGATCCCAACGGATCAGACCATTCGTAATTCTGACCATGTATGAGCGAGTTATGTATTTAACAAGTTCATGCATATATTTAATTAAATTAAACTAAACATTATTAATAAAACTGGGCCTTACCCTTCAAGAACCAGCCCAATCCCCTTTTTAAATTCCATGGCCCATTTCCTCTCCTTCTTCCTCAATTGGAAAAACCGAACTCCACACGCTCAGAACACAACCATTTCCTCCCAAAACTCAAATCTGAACTCCTTCTCTAGTTATTTTAATATCAAACAAAAATCAAAAAAATTCCTCTCATCAACTACTCTCTCTCCTCATGCTAACACCTTCAAACTCGCACCAGTTTTTCTATTTGCGACTTCCAGAATTTGCACGCTCGTGTACAGGAAAACGCGACATCAGCTTTCACCATTATCCACCAATTCTCCTCCACGAGTGCGCCTAACTCCAACGAATTCCACTCCTTCCTCGATCCTGCCTTCGACATCACCAATGTTGCCAGATCCGCCATCCCCATCCCATTGCATTCACAGCTGAAAGCCATGACCCCCCAAAAACCATCGACACTTTTTAATTTGTAAAAATCCAAAAAAAAACATAACCAGGGCTATTCGATCTCCTGAGTTCAGATTCGAACTCGGAATGATTTAAAATCCACTGCATTTCCCTTGGTGACTAACCCTAGGTCTTTTGTTGATCCCGTATCGCAGACAAACAATGATTGAGGCCCACGAAATGCGTATTAGAATGTAGAGGATCACTCCAGGAATTTGAATATATATGAATTTTGATTTAGAGAATTTTGATGGATTTTATCATGATTTTTAAAAATCATGATTTCATTTGTCTTTGCTGTTGAAGGTGGCGGCTGCCAATTTTACCAGAGAAAAGTAAGGGTTAGGTTTAGGAAGATGTTGAAATATTTATAGGTAGGTATATATGATTTTTTATTCGATTTTTATATTAGTATTTATGCTATCGCTGTTTACATTCATCCTTTAAAAATCTGTATAATCACATAGGACATCCAAAAATCATGAAAATGGGCATGTAGTTAAAGTTTGACATTACGGACCCAACGAAACTAGTTTGGTTGAATTCCGACTTTGTTTGCTCACACAACATATTTTTAAAGTCAAATTATTGACTATTTTTCACATTAAAATTTTGTACGGCCACATACTCCAAAAATCACGAAAATTGAAATTTAGTAGTAATTTATTTCGTCAAAAACAGAGGTCATTTGCAAAACTGGGTATTTTTAAAGCTCTAAATAAACCCATTAAAATTTTAATATATTTAAAAATAATTAAATTAAATATTTATGAATAATATTATCGCATATATTGCCAATAGAATATCATACAGTTCCAAAATAATCATATCGGGATTTTATAACTCGACATTTCAAATCCAGATTAAATCAGTATTCAATTTATATTTAAAATCTTTTATAATATAAATAAATCATAATAAATTATAAATGAATTCCATAGCGACTATTTTAAAATTTGATCTGGACATAACTAAAAATCTACACGACGAAATCCCGATTTTTCTCTTCCATTAGAAAAATATAGTTCAACAGATTTGAATGTTTCTTGTTTCACAGAAATCCGGCTTAAAACGGATTTTGTATATTTGTTTAATGTTTGAACCGCTAAATTACGAACTACCGCGCCATTTCGAGCTCAATTATAATTATAATATAAATTATACGTTCAACTGACATTTATAAATAAATTCGTTAATGTAATTCAATTCTAAACTAAATTATATATTTAAAATTGTCCAATTCACACAATATTGCGAATTCCACTATTTCTGACTATTTCCGAAATAAATATAATTTTCCATATTTATAGTAATTAAATATTCAATATTATTTAATTAAACAACCATTTAAATCTCTAATTTACTATTTAAATAATTGGATAAATTAATTATTATACCGTAAAAATACGGTACGTTACATAAGCTATTCTATGTCAGATTCTCCCCTCTTTTCCTATTTTCTTGCTAATCTACAGATCTAAAGGTATCCCCTTTTCAGAATAATTGTAAATCTGTAAGAATTTGGGAATTATAGGCCTAAAAGATTATTCAGATTTCAGATTTGGATGCTTTCAGGTGAGTGGAAAATTTATATACAAAAATTACAATAATTTATTATCTCATTTGTATTGGATCTTAAATTTATGCCTAAAATTTATTAGATCTATTCGTGGTAATGTTAGATCTAAAATGATGCCTATTAGATTTGTTTATAGATGTTGTCAAAACCTGAAAGTATGAATTTGTAGCTTGAGTAATATTATAATTTGTAGGCTTGTTTAATTGTTTGAAATATATTGTGGTTATTGTAAAACACTGTAGATCTGAAAATCAGTCAGATAAACACTGTTAGGATGCAGTTTTATTCGAGATTTCTAGTTTCTTTGTTAAATGGTGAATTATATAATTTTGATAAAAACATACAACAATGAATTATGTAATTTTGATTAGAAAGATATAACAATGAATTATTTATTTTTTACTAAAAATATAAAAACCTATTTGTACTCGATTTTGTTGGGGTTTAACTTAGTTATTGTAATTTGTGCCTTTATGTTCTTTTTAGATAAAAAACATTATTTAAAACCGCTAAGAAATATGTCAAATATTGAAAAAGGGAAAAGTTGTGTAAATTTACGTACATATATAAATAGATATATTTGTGCATAGTTTACATCAACTATTCCAAACATACATAACATATATT
The DNA here is from genome assembly GCA_030737875.1 of Allium sativum. NCBI lineage: Eukaryota > Viridiplantae > Streptophyta > Magnoliopsida > Asparagales > Amaryllidaceae > Allium > Allium sativum. The sequence continues at coordinate 12,648,419 of CM060912.1, forward strand.
TCCTATGGTTTGAAATGTGTTTATTCCAATATACAAGTATAGTTTACAATAACTGTAGTTGACGGTCTTTTTGTAAGATTTCGAACCTTATTTCAAGATTGTATACAAAAAGGAATATTTGGTTATTAGTTGAAACAAAACATTAAACTTAATGATAATAATAATAAAAGAAAATAACTACGTCAACTGCGCGAAAATGTAAATATAAATATATATACATTGTCCGTCTGAATCTACGTAAACAACGATATATATATATGTATATATATATAATAGTGGATGTTTGAACGTTTGAATGGTATTCATTTTATGGAATTATACATGTAAATGTAATCCATATTAAATAAACATATTTGTGGTGACCATTGTAACAATTAGTATAATTAATTGCTATAAATAGAGCTATAAATAAACAAGTACCTATTGTAACCAACATGGATAATGGTTACAATTTTTAAATTTGTTAGGAAAAATGTCGTACACCATAATTAGAAAATTAAAATATAACTACATCAAAACACGAGGTTAAGATCAACTTATGGTAGCAGTCTGCCCAGAATCACCCGATAAAGCCAGCATCCACAAGTGGCTAGCTTAATTTGAGGAGTCTAGTGCATAAATATAACTGCACTAGGGAACGAGGTTAAGTTCAACTTGTAGTAGAAGTCTGCTCGGAACCACCCAGCAAATCCAACATCCACAAGTGGTTAGCTTAATGTGAGAGGTCAGCTAAGGAGGTTATCCAATAAGGTCAGCTAGATGGTAAAGCGAGATACCTTCTCTCGCCTTACACGAAGTATGGCTTTATATGCGAATGACAGAAGCCTTAACTAGTAGGGTCCCATAGCTAGCGCCCTCTAGTTTATATTAACGGTGAATAAATTGTCGAGAGGTATTGAGTGACCAACAGGTCCTCCTAGGATCTTAAGCGATCGGGGGTGTCCACCCTATCGATCAGTCAATAGTGAGGCGTTAAATGGCTAAGGATGTGCATGTGAATTAGTAAACGCTGTGATTAGGAGTTCACCCTTGATTTAATAATCAGCTAAGTTTTTGTTTAAAGGCTTCATAAATATATGTGTAAACATTCTATCTTGGTATCGAAATTGGGAATACTACCTTAGGAATGGTAGTCAGAGGCATGCGTAAATGTTTACAAGGTTAGGCTAGAATTACTAACCTCGGTAGTCATAAATCTTGGGTTGAATCAAACGGGATACATCTGTTTATTGTAATCTGTGTTGTATATTTCTTGTTCACCAGAATCTTGTTGTTCTGACCCATCCTTTTTAAAACCTCCCGGGTTTTCTAAAGAAGTTTAAGTTCTCATAGGTGTTTTAATTTGGGTTTTGGTTCTCATTCTCTCTCGTTCTCATTATTGACAATGGTGGCTTTCCTTATAAGGTAGTTGCTTGAATTAATACTAGTTTATCCTTTTTTGTTTCCTTCTCATACTCTGATTATGCTCATGCACTTTTATTTGCAAGTACTAGATTTACACTTTCCATGCTTGGATGTGTTCGAGTTTCAATTTTTGTCGAAATTTGGGCTCAGAAAAGTGTGGGGGTGTTACAGCCTCACAACTACGGTGTAACAAATGCAACCAAGACATACTTACCGAATGGTAACATACAGACCGTGCCTCTGCGGGTATAACCCAAAGCCTACCACAGTGGACCATCATGGAGTATTCTCACGTCTCATAGAAGTCCCGCACTTCCCTCCAGTCCCGTCGAATAAGTTGGACGTGCTCCCACCATGTCTCCCGACACGTTCAAGATCTACCCTGTTGGGTTCTGTTAATACCTTAGGTACACCAGGTATTGATTTCAATGACAAAAACCATATAAACATTATTACTAACATATCATTCAAGTTGTGTAGTTACATAAGATATATTACGAAGATATCTATAAAGATAAATAAGAATACTAAAGAATTATTTCAGAGGAAGGATAATTCAAGCAACTAAAGACCAAAGCCTATTAAAGATGAATGCTGAAGAACAGAGATGTTGAAGTGATGAGAAGTTGATTGGACCTTATATTATCTTGTTAAAGATCCCATGGAAATTACACTTGAAGATAATCAACCATTGACCTCAACTGAATCACTAAAACCCACAAATTGAAGGTAATTTGAAATGCTGAAAATCTGAAACACTTCCTGTAACACCTTACACTTATATGTCGACATGTGTGTTTTGATTTGTCGACATGTAACGATTTTTCAGATTTTCAAATTCAAATTGGGAAGTTAATTCCCTCCACCCTTTCACCAAAAGACACATCTTTTCATACACTATTAAAAGCACCTGGAAACGAATTTTCACACCATATTTTCATATTTTCTTCTACTCCTGCATTTATTCTCTACAAAAATCCATTGAATACTATAATATTATCCTTGCAATTCCACTCTCTTTCACTCCTATTCTTCATTAATTTGCAAGCTACACAATGTCAGAGAGTTGCACTTTAATTTATATCATTCTCTCTTTGATTTTATCCTATTTCCATAAAGAATTCAAAGATATATTGTCATTAGAGGTCTATAGGATCACTATACCAAATCTGCAAGAATCTGTATTGAAGATACGACTACTTCCCATTGTTTGTTGCTGTTGATAAAGAGAAGGTAGATATCTTGTAGTCGTGAAATCAAGATTGTAAAGGTATTCTTGCCACCTGTGGAAAGCAAGAGAATATAGTGAAATTCTGCATGGTAAGTGCATGACTGGATGTAGGATTAGTTAATCTGAACCGGTATAAAAATCCTGGTGTTATTTATTTTATTACATTTTATTTTATTACTTATTTCTTTCAATTTGAATAGATATAGTAAATACACTTCATAAATCTAGTGTCTGAATAGCCTTAAGATCCATTAACATTGGGATGTTGACACACCAGTTCGCTTGAAATTGGTTTCAGAGCAAGCTTTTCAAAGTTATCTTTATCTGATTTTTTTTGAAAATTATAAGCGGCTAGTGACACTAGTAACATTGTTATAAATTCTTTTATAGAAGGGCAGTCTACTACTAGACCTCCTCTATTTGATGGCAATACTTATGCCTATTGAGATTGTAGGATGAAATTTTATTTGCAGTCTAATAGTTTAGATATTTGGAACATTACTTAAGTAGAATACATAAAGCCTCAAACTGAATATTCAAAATGGACACTAGACCAAAAGACACAAACACTTAATAATTCTATGGCCATGAACATTTTATTTTTCTTGCTACATAGAAATGAATTTAATCGAGTGTCTATTTGTACTCCTGCATGTGAAATTTGGAGAACACTAAAAATCTGTGACGACCGCCCATAATCCCCGCACTAAACAAGAGGAATAATGCGCTGAAGGGTGTGCCAGGAAGCTGTGGACGATCATCAGAGTAGGTAAACCACATCGAAACCTGTCGTAGAACTCATAGCGCAAGGATAAAATACAATGGAACATACACAACAGATAATAGTAATGAGGCATCATATAGCAAACTTTAGGATAACTTCCTCAACATCATGAAAGGTTATCCAATTGATACCAAAGTTTGTACATAAATCATCACTACAACACTCATATAGCACTCAAATAGAGAAAATAGAAATACTAAGTAGTAATAAAACTGGTACGTGATCCTCCTGATCGCCATTGATCAACATCACTGTCCTCACTAAAGCATCAACTGTCACCTGCTACTTAGTCTGCCCATCCACAACCGGATGAACAACCTAAGATAATAAGAGGGGACATAAATCCTTGAGTCAGACAACAATCTTAGTGAGCGATAAAACAGCCAACAAAATTCAACAAGAAAGTATATGAGAAGGGATAGATAAACATACTAATCTACCCATAACACCATAGAAGAATTCAACCTTATCTTCCTTACATCGGACAGTGATAGCCTTTACAATAACAATTCAACCATTCATCTTTGGAAACCAGGACACCCATCCACTCATGATAAAGCACTCGTAACATCCAGATTACATGTATCTCATGTAAATCATCATAATCAAATTCAACATCCCTCAAGCACAAGCCCTAAAGGCTTGAACCAATATCAGACAAGCACTCAAGGAACACCTCCTTCGATGTTGGACAACCTACATGAGACAATACAACCAGAACAACCAATCATCCATGACTGACTCTGGCTATCACCGCCAATCCTGCTTTGAAACCATTGTTAATCGTATGATGGCCAACCTTACCATATGTCAAGGGCTAATGGTAACCCCAGCTCTAGCATAAACTCCATACGCCTTTAAATGATACGTATGTATGTACAACCTTGACAACTATGCCTTTCAACGATACCCAAGGTATTCGACCTATAACCGGTCTTTTGGGTGCTCCCATCGTACCTTTGCTTTGAGCCTACTAGAACTTATGACTACGATTGTCCCTTGGCCTTCACATCTCTAGTCATCCAACCCAATCACTCTTCATAGCCCAAGCAACCTTCTCAAGCAACCATTATCCACCAACTCACAATGTAACGACCCGGAAATTTGCGATCTTGATTATCCGATATACAACATATATCGAACATCAAGAGTCGAAAATAACTGGATGGTTAATGAAAGAAATTAGAGGGTGAGGAAAGATAAGATAGAACTTATAGAATAGAAGAAGAAGAAGAAGAACATCATCATCAGAGTAAACACGAATCTCACAGTGGAACGAATAAAATATAACATAACTTTTGAAATAAAACAGTTATGTATACAATAGCACTTATCAGAGTACAACACTTACAACACAGCGGAAATAAACAATAGCTATATAATCCTGAAGCCTCCTGCTCCAAGCTCTCCAAGTGTATCTGTAAAATCCCGACTACTTGACTGCCCGTACAAATTTAGGCACCTAAGAGTTTAGGGAAAACAAACAAATAAACTCCGGGTCAGTCATGGGACTGGTATGGGTAAAACAGTTTAAAACAGTTTGAACAAGTAAACGAAATCTCATAAGACCACGCCGTATGACGGAACGGGTTTTTTCCTTATGAGAATCCAAACAACTTTGTAAACAATATCCTTCTGATATTATAATAATGTCTAAATACAAATAGATATCAATCTAGTAGAAACGCTTTCATCTCACGTTCTACATATATAGTATACAATCAAAACCGCAAGCATGTATTGGGTAATGGGTTTCCATCTATGAAAAGGTATGGAACCACCTTCCGATCAGTGTACTCTAGGAAAGATACATTAGAGTTCAATAAGAACATCTTGCAACTCAGCCACACATAACCGACCACTCATTTCGATTGAGTGTATCGAATGTACATCACCAACGGTTGGGATCAGCAACTGTTCCCGTATATAAATTTGGGACAGCATTGACAGATTTAAGAAGAAAATGAATATTCTCTAGATAGGTGAATATACACTCTACTTCGGTGTGACCGACTTAGCCATGCTGCCTGCCCAATTTCTGTCATTTACCGGATGTGAGGCTAGAAGCTACGCTTATCTTTTCACATACCGCATCTTCATTCACTTAGAATGTCACATCGTCATACCCTTTAAATCACAAATTGATTTCCCCAAAAATATCACGGGTATAAGCTAAGAGAAATGAATTCCTCCTCCACCAACGTAAATACGTTTGAAACGATCAACTTACGTGATCTACCAGATATACTCTATCAGACCTTCGTCCATACGAGTTGTCCTGAGACTGGACAAACCGAAGGCACTATTCTGTAAACAAGATAGCCCTTGCATAACTCCGTCTTCAATTTGTCTTCGATCTATTTGATTCGAAACGCTAACGCCCATACGGAGTGGTTCTCGGATAATAACCCAACCGGTCCCTCCGTATTGACGACGGAAAAATGGTCAAAAATTCGATAGTCTGTGATTTAACTATCAAAAGAAAACTCGTGTGCAAACAACGATATTATTTCCAAATGGAAATCATATCGATCAATCATCATTTACCATTTATCTCTTTAGTTCATTAATTTACTTATCTCCTGTTTCCATATATTCTAAATTCTTATTTCTTATTATAAGAAAACATTTCTGATTCTTATTTGGAAAACATTTCCAACTCCTTTACTGCCAAACCTTACCATTTCTTAGTTAAGAAGGAAGTCAATCAAGTTGGGGTATAATTACCTCTCAGACCTTAACCGAACAACGTTTTAACTTCAAAATAGTCAAAGTTTATCTTTTGAATCTTTAACAACTTCCTTACGTAACTCTCGGATTCTATTTACGAATCCACTTCTTTATTGAAAACATTGATTATAACGTTAACGTTATAAACCCTACTTTCGAAATATCTAACTTCAATTATAGCTTTTATTCTTTAATGTGAATAAATAAATGAGCACCAAAATTATGAATAAATAAATCTTGATTTAAACACCGGAAAGTATAAGTACTTCCCCGAATTCGATATAATCTAATTCGACGATTAACTCTCTTCGAGAAATCTCTATTTGATTAACTCTTCTTCGAATAATCTATATTCGATTGTCTCTCTTCGAATAACTTGTATTCGATTAATTCACCCTTTCAAATAAACTATATTCGATCTCTTTCTTTCGAATACGCTATATTCGATAATCTCCTTTCAATTAAAATATAATCGATAACTCCTTTTGATTAAACTAACATCGATAACTCCTTTCGATTAAACTAACATCGATAACTCCTTTCGATTAAACTAACATCGATAATTCCTTTCTATTAAACTAACGTCGATAATTCCTTTCGATTAAATTAACATCGATAATTCCTTTCGATTAAACTAACATCGATCATTCCTTTCGATTAAACTAACATCGATAACTCCTTTTCTTTAACTCTATTTGAATAAACTATATTCGACTAACTCCTTTAACTCTTTTCGTATAACTAATATTCGATTAACTCTATTTAGCTCCATTCAACTCCATTCGAATAACTAATATTCGATAACCCTATTTAACTCCATTTAACTACATTCAAATAACTAATATTTGATAACCCTATTTAACTCCATTCAACTCCATTCGAATAACTAATATTTGATAACCATATTTAACTCTATTCGCTTGACTCTAGATCGCAGCGATCACAATGGCTCTGCCTGATTTCCTCAGGAAACATCCAACCGCCTTCGGCTATCTGCAACCCTACGAATTTCGCTAGCAGTCGTGCTAAGTGGCATCTCATTTGGATTAACTCGGTTTGATAAACTCTCACTGATTAACTCTAACTGTTTAACTCTAACTGGTTAACTCTAACTGTTTAACTCTACTGGTTAACTCTAACTGTTTAACTCGAACTCTAGTCGACTTCTCCTATTCGAATAACTCCTATTTGATAACGTTTATTCATTTATAAAGATTTACTTTTATTAACGGTTCTTCACTTTATAAATGTTCTCTTTAGTAATGTTACTTCACTTATACAAGTGTTGTGTACCCATTCTATTTAAAACTATCGGTGTTAAAATCAATATCTCTTCTCTATATTAGTTCAGACTTATATATTCCATTTATTGAATGATAAATATTTAATTTAATTTATAACTGTTATTTATAAATTAATCTTTTCCATTTATCTATTTAAAAACAGATTCCCATTTTTTATTCATTTTCTAAATATTCCTTTGATTTAGTTCTATTTATTTATCAAATAAATATTCCTTTTTATCTCTCTATTAATTTAACAAGTAAATATCTCCTTTTAAATTCTATTTATTTAACAAATAAATATCTCCTTTTAATTCTATTTATTTAACAAATAAATATCTCCTTTTAATTCTTTTATTTATTCCCTAAATAAATAAATCCTTTTACTTTTATTTATTCCCTAAATAAATAAATAATCCCATTTAATCTATTTGTAAATGTTCTACACATATTTCCTTTTTATCTTTGTTCTATTTGTAAATGGTTTACAAATATTTCTCTTTCTATTTGGTTGACAAATATTTTCCTTTATATTTGTTTCACAAATATATTCACCTTTATATTTGATTTACAAATATATTTTCTTTTATATTTGATTTACAAATATATTTCCCTTTCAATTTTATTCTTAAAAATATTCTAACTCCTTAAATTCCCGGAAAAATTCGCCATAACCTCCTTTGTTCCGGGAGCATCGGGAAAATCCCCAAACCGCCACATAGGCCTTTCCATTCAAAAAGAAAAAGGGTTTGAAATTATTTCCTTTCTAAATATCTCCTATTTATAAATATTCCAATTTATAAATATTTCTTATTTATAAATATTCCATTTATAAATATTTTATTTCCACTATCACTTTGAAAATTCCCTTATCAACATTCCGGTATTTTGGTATTTACCATATCAAATCACGATGCCCAATATCGTCCAAACACACCAAATCGGAAACAGATTATATACCACATCATATATTTCGATATATGAAAGCAAAAAGTAAATTAAATATTGAGGAACCCAGTTGGGTCCCTCCAACCTGTTTCCCTGCATCACAGATGTTAAACAATAAAATCAACATCACTTTCAGTTTGATAGGAAATATTCTGATAGCAAAATCAATATATAAATATTTAACGGTTTATATATATATATATATACACACATATATATATATATATATATATAATTTCCACTAACTGACTAGCAGTTCAATCAATCAACCAACACACAACAATCAACAGATAATTATCAGTTCTAAGAATACGTTATAAAAATAGAACTGTTCAGAGTTGGCGAGTTTTACTCACTTTGGCAGTTCATCGTTAAAGAACGATAAACTGTTTGTTTTGATTTGAATCAAACAATTTGTTTCGCCATAAATTCAAATGAGCTTCAATCCATTCCCAGTAAGTTCTAGTGCGTAGCCACCGTCCATACGATCCCAACGCAACTTACGCTTCGTCAATCTGATATCGTATGATCAAGTTATCACGTTAACAAGTTTAAACACTAATTTAGAATTTAAATAAAAACTTGAGTATTATTGAATTGGGCTTTCACCATGAATCCGGCCCATCCAATATCTGAATACCCAAAACCATAGTTCATCTTCCTCCACAACACTTACATCGCACTCCAGGAAATGAGAAAAAACCGCACGCTGCTCCTTCCATTTCAAATCGCAAATCCCAACTCACCACTCCTTTGTCACATACACAAATACCACCATGATTCATCTTTTCTCAAACCCTTTCACCTCGGATAAACCTTATACAACTCGCACCCTCCCTCTGTTCTTCGACTTCGAGCCAGCGACGCTGTACTCATACAGAGATCGACACTTCTTTGAACGGATCCACAAATTCTTTGCAAACACCCTCTATTCGATCACCTGAGTTCGGATTCGAACTCGAAATCAAGCAAAACTCTTTTAATTTAACCAAAGATCGAACCCTAACCAATACTATTGAGTTTTGACCCTCCCAGACTTGCATCGCACTTCCCAAAGATTATACCAGATCGAAGAGAATCCATTCAGCAGTGCAAATATATATGTTTTACAATTTTATGATTTCATTTGGATTTGTTTGAATTTGTTGAAGATCGACATTTTTATTGAAAGAGGAAAAAAAATCAACGGCGCGTTTTCTTTGTCTGTTGACTTCGGGAGATAATGAATTATGGTTTAGAGTATTAGGAGGGTACTTATAGGAAGGTTTCTTTAGATATTTTCTTTTGATTAATATATTAATTTATAATCAACTGTTGTGTTTATTTGTCTTTTAAAATTCCTGTGATCACATACGATACCCAAAAATCACGAAACTGGACACGCAGCTACAGTTTAATTTTACGGTCCCAACGAAACTGGTTTCGTTGAATTCCGACTCCGTTTGCTCACACAGCGTATTTTTAACCGTCAAAATACTGACTGTTTCTCACTCTAAAAATCCGTACGGCCACATACTGACTCTAAAAATCATGAAACTTGACATCTAGCAATAATTTGATGTTGCGGATCCAACAAAATTAGTTTCGTCAAATTCCGACTTCGTTTGCAAAAGTGGCTATTTTTAAAGCTCTAAATAGCCTATTTAAATAAATAAATATATTTAAATATAATTAAATTAAATATAAATAATTTATATTATCGTATATATTCACAGTGGAATATCATACAGCTCCAATGGAATTTATAACTCGATATTCACATTCCGGATTAAATCGATATTCAATTTATATTGAATATCCATTTAAAATATAAATAAATTCCTTTATATATTATAAAGGAATTCCATAGCGACTTTTCTAAAATTTGATTTGGACATTACTCAAAATCTACACGACGAATCCCGATTTTTCTCTTCCACTAGAAAAATATACTCCACCAGCTCCACGCGTTTCTTGTTTCATAGAAATCCGATTTAAAACGGCTTCTGTATATTCGTTTAAAGTTCAAATCACCAATTTAGGAACTGCAGTGCCATTTCGGGCTCGATTATAATTATATTATAATTTATACGTTCGAACTGTCGTTATTTAAATATATTCGCTAATATGTTTCAACCCTAAACTGAATTAAATCTTAGGGATGACCCAGTTCACAGAATATTGCGATTTCTAGTATTTTTGATTATTTCTGAATTAAATATATTATTCTATTATTTAATTTAATTAAATAACCACTATAATTTAATTAAACCACTATTTAAATCTCTAAATCCTTATTTAAATAATTAAATTAATTAATTATGAAATCACAAAAATACGGGTCATTACATTCTTCACCCCTTAAAATAATTTCGCCCTCGAAATTGCTAAGGTAGAAAACAAACCCTATCGACTAGCCAGACTTATTTGTTCACTTCTCAACTTCAGTTCCCACTGAACCGAAATTGCAATTAAATATTAAATAATTCTTATTAACCAAAATTTCCAAAAATCCTGAAAATTTTCTAACACCTTAACTTCTCTAAAAATTTCGTCAGCACCTCCTTTGTACCGGCATATACGTCAAATCACAACTCGCCTCTCTAGGCCTTCTCCAAGCCAAAAGAAAATCAAACAGCCAAGCGGCTTGCCAAATCGGCTCATAATTTCCCAACTCATATCAAATATAAACTTGTACCTTTTGTCGGGCATATCATTATATCCTTTCCCATCTGCTATCAACTTGGCATATACAAATGCCATCCCAATCAACTCCAACCAATTTATTCTTAATACAACCATTCGCTTATCCAAGCCGAATTCAATTTCAAATTCGGGTTTCAAATTCCAAACTCTCAACTTATCATTTCAATTCCAATCCAGATTATTCTCTAATCACTTCCAGTTTTTCTTAACCTATCAATTCAAGTTAAATTCTGGTTTATTATTTACTTTTACCATCCCATTCGAAATAACTTCACAAGTTAAATTTTAAATTTCTAGAATTTAAATTCCTGGGTTTATTTCAAATCAATTTGAAATTAAAATACCAATTCAAAATATTTGAATTTCTAACAACTTGTTTTTCTTGAAACAATTCAAAAACAAAACCCTTGGTAGTAATCTGTCACTTAGAGCTCAAAAATGAATACCGATGATGGTCGACTTCACCATCGGAACTTATTTTCCAGCGATCGAAGTGAGTTCAATACTATATTTCTTTTCGAAACTCATATTTTATACACTTTCCATTTTGAAATAAATTTTCAAAATATCATTTACAAGGCTTCAACAATTTAAAATCTCCCAGGATTTTAAAATTCTCATATATTTAATCCAGATTCATTTACAAACACTCTTCACGTTTTCAGAGTTTTAATTCAAATCCTGATCTAAATTTCAGATTTTATTCATCTTATTTCATATACTTTACTTATATGAATTCTAATTGGTTATTCATAACCATTTCACTTTTTATAATTTTGTTCGATTATAATAACAACCAACACAACCAATATAAATATTTCCTCTATATCAGGATATAGTTTGGGTAAATTTATTTCATTTACCCTCTTTTCAAAACATATCGTGTTGACCCATCGTATTCGAGTGTTTAGAAACTCCTACCGATAAAGTGGATCAAACTGATCGACCAGAATCCATAAACAACTCAACCAATGAATCTACACAATATAAAATTATTTTTATATCCTCTAGAAATAAGTTCACTCGTATATATACACTCAAACTCAATCTAGTGTATTACTAACCCCATCTCTACTGAGTCACGCCACAGAGCCAAGGTAATTCACTTAACCTTATGCTCTGATACCAACTGTAACGACCCAGAAATTTGCGATCTTGATTATCCGATATACAACACATATCGAACATCAAGAGTCGAAAATAACCGGATGGTTAATGAAAGAAATTAGAGTGTGAGGAAAGATAAGATAGAACTTATAGAATAGAAGAAGAAGAAAATCATCATCAGAGTAAACACGAATCTCACAGCGAAAAGAATAAAAAATAACATAACTTTTGAAATAAAATAGTTATGTATACAATAGCACTTATCAGAGTACAACACTTACAACACAGCGGAAATAAACAATAGCTATATAATCCTGAAGACTCCTGCTCCTAGATCTCCAAGTGTATCTGCAAAATCCCGACTACTTGACTTCCCGTACAAATTTAGGCGCCCAAGAGTTTAGGGAAAACAAACAAATAAACTCCGGGTCAGTCATGGGTCTAGTATGAGTAAAACAGTTTAAAACAGTTTGAATAAGTAAACGATATCTCATAAGACCACGACGTATAACAGAACGGGTTTCTCCCTTATGAGAATCCAAACAACTTTGTAAACAATATCCTTCTGATATTATAATAATGTCTAAATACAAATAGATATCATTCTAGCAGAAGCGCTTTCATCTCACGTTCTACATATATAGTATATAATCAAAACCGCAAGCACATATTGGGTAATGGATTTCCAACTATGACAAGGTATGGAACCACCTTCCGATTAGTGTACTCTAGGAACGATACACTGGAGTTCAACAAGAACACTTGCAACTCAGCCACACATGACCGACCACTCATTTCACTTGAGTGTATCGAATGTACATCACCAACGGTTGGGATCAGCAACCGTCCCCGTGTGTGTGTGTATATATATATATATATATATATATATATATATATATATATATGGGATAGCATTGATAGATTTAAGAAGCAAATGAATATTCTCTAGATAGGTGATTATACATCCTACTTCGGTGCGACCGACTTAGCCATGCTGCCTGCCCGATTTCTGTCATTTACCGGATGTGAGGCTAGAAGCTACGCTTATCTTTTCACATACCACATCTTCATTCACTTAGAATGTCACATCGTCATACCCTTTAAATCACAAATTGATTTCCCTAAAAATATCATGGGTATAAGCTAAGAGTGTAACGACCTGAATTTTGAGCGACTTTGGTTATCGACATAAACTCGATGTCGATAACCAAAACATCGAAAAATCCTGGTAGTTAGTGAAAGAAATTAGAGGGTGAGGAAAGATAAGATAGAAACTTAGAATAGAAGAAGAAGAAGAACACAACATCAGAGTAACACGAATCTCACAGCGGAACGAATAACATATAATAGATAACATATCCTTGAAATAAATCATTATATGTATACAATACATTATCAAAGTACAACACTTACAACACAGCGGAAATAACTATAGCTATATGATCCTGAAGCCTCCTGCTCCAGCACTTCACGTGTATCTGCAAAATCCCGACTACTTGACTGCCCGTACAAATATAGGCACCCAAGAGTTTAGGGAAAACAACAAAGTAAACTTCGGGTCAGTCATGGGACTGGTGTGAGTAAAACAGTTTAAAACAGTTATACAGGTATAGGATATCTCATAAGACCACGCCGCATAACGGAACGGGTTTTTCCCTTATGAGAATCCAAAATATCTTTATATCAAAAACCTTTTGATATTACAATAATGTCTATCAACCACAGTATATATATCATCTAGCAGAAACGCTTTCATCTCACGTTCTACATATATAGTATAAAATCAAAACCGCAAGCACGTATTGGGTAATGGATTTCGAACTATGACAAGGTATGGAACCACCTATCGCTTGTGTACCTCTAGAGAGGAATACATTGGGTTCAACAAGAACATCTTGCAACCCGGCCACACATGACCGACCACTCATTTCGCTTGAGCGTATCGAATGTATATCACCAACGATTGGGATCAGCAACCATTTCCCGAATGGGACAGCATCAACCATAGATTTTTAGAAGTAAATGAAACTCTAGATCTGGTGATTATACACCCTACTTCGGTGCGACCGAATAAGCCATGCTGCCAGCCCGATTTCTGTCATTTACCGGATGATGAGGCTAGAAGCTACGCTTTATCATCATACCAGATTCACTTTGAATGCCACATTGTCAAATCCATCAAATCACCGATTGACGTCCTCAACCCTACATTATGTGTTAGCTAAGAGAAGTTTCCTTCTCCGCTTCCACTCTTGGTACAGTTGGAGAAATCAATATACGTGATCGTCTGGAAATACTCTGTCAGACATCCGTCCATACAAGTCATCCAGGAAAAGGATGAACTGAAGGCACTATTCTGTAAACAGGATAGCCCTTGCATAACTCCGTCTTCAATTTCCTTTGGCATATATGGTTCGCTACGCTTATGCCAATACCGAGTGGTTCTTTGGATAATAATCCAACCGGTCTCTCCATATTAACAACGTTTAAATGGTCAAAACTTCGACAGTCTGCGATTTAACTATCGAATAAAAACAGGTGTGCAAACAATGATATTATTTCCAAATGGAAATTATATCGATCAAACATCATTTAACATTCATCTCCTTAGTTCATTAATTTACTTATCTCCTGTTTCCCTATATTCAATATTGCTTATTTTCTGCATTTGGAAAAATATACGTTATTAACAATGGAAAACATTTCCATTTCTTGTTTTCTTTATCTGAAAACATTTCTGGTTTCTTATTTGGAAAAACATTTCCAAAGCTTCTTCATTGGACTTAGACAGATGTTTAAACAAACCATCGCTATGCCAACTCAAACCATTTCCTTTACTGCCGAACCTTAACTATTCCTTAGTTAAAAAAGAATCAAATCAAGTTGGGGTAGAACTACGTCTCAGACCTTAACTGAACAACATTTCTAACTTTGAAATTGGAAAAGTTCACTTTATATTCCTTTTACTAACTTCCTTACTTAACCCTCCTTCGAATAGCTATATCCGATTGACTCTTTTCACTTAACTCTATTCGATTAACCCTTTTCAATTAACTCTATTCGATTAACCCTTATCAATTAACTCTATTCGATTAACCCCTTTCAATTGGATTAACTCTATTTGACTAACGCTATTGATTTACTCATTTCACTTAACTCCTTTCGAATAAACTATATTCGATAACTCCTTTTTCTTTCTTCGAATAAATTATATTCGATTAACTCATTTTCTTTAACTCTAATCGATTAAACTAACATCGATTAACTCCTTTTAACTTTATCACTAATCGATTAACTAACATCGATTAACTCCTTTTACTTTAACTCTAATCGATTAAACTAACATCGATTAGCTCCTTTGTTCTATTCGAATAAACTATTCATTTATAAGATTTACTTTTAGTAACAATCCTTTACAAATGATTTCCCCTTTTATAAAACTCTATTCGATTTAAAAACATTTTTCCCTTTTTATTTACTTTCGAAATATTTCCTTTTTATAAAATCTGTTGATTTTATAAACTCCATTTATTTCAACATACATTGGAATAAATCCTTTTTACATCCCAGGGTCTTTTATGATATTTAAAATATCGAATAACAATGATCAACATCATTCCAACGCCCATAATCCATAACATATTATATAACACATCATATATCACAATATATGAAAACAGTAAAATAAATGTTGAGGAATCCAGTTGGATTCCTCCAACCTGTTTCCCTGCATCACAGATGTTAAACAATATAGATAACATCACTTTCAGTTCTATATGATACATTCTATAAAAAAGAATCAATATAGAAATTTAGCTAACTGACTAGCAGTTCAATCAAACAGTCAATACACAGTCAATCAGCCAATATCTAATAGTTCTAAAAATACAACATGAAATTATAAACTGTTCAGAGTTAGTGAGATTTACTCACATTTGCACTTTAACCGATAAATATCGGTTTGCGTTCACTGATTCAGTCGAACAATTTATTTCTCCATAAATTGTAATGAGCTCGGAATGACTCGCGGTCAGTCCCATCGCATTGCTCCCGTCCATACGATCCCGACGCAACTTACGGTTTGAATTTCTGATAACATATGATGGAGATATGCGTTATACAAGATGGTATACATTTTAAATAAAAATTAAACTAATTGATTATATAAATTTGGGCTTAACTTCCTTCATAAGGCCCATTATCGAATTAAAATACTCAGGCCCGAAATCCTCTTCTTCCCCAAAAACCTGAACGCGTTGCTCCTGTACACTAAATCTCACCACGGCCGAACTTTGTATCCTCCTCATTCACTCGCAAATCAAACCGATGCCACCGCGATGATCCTCATCACAAACTCTTCACTCCCATACCACTTTAAAACAGTTCGATCTCCCCTGATGTTTGCGGTTTTCTGTCCAGGATGCAGTGAACATCGCGACATCCCAATGACCATGGCATCACTTAAATTGATCGAATACCCCAGAATCACCATACGAGGTGCGGAAATTCACCTCGATCCCAAAACTAACATCAAAAAGCCAAACCGATGCTCACCTACGAACAACCGTCGAGCCCTAGGTACCTCGAGCCTGCACTGGTATGAAACCGGTGACCAAAACAATGGTTCGAACCCAAAGAAACCACTACGGGACTGAAGTATTAGCCAAGAGAAATGCATCTGGCTTGGTTTAAGAAATTTATGGATTTTATTTTATTTACTTTTGAATTTAGAAGAGATTGACATTTTTCTTTTGTGCGGTTTGTGTTTTAAGAAATGGGAATTTGTTCTGGTGATATAACAGTGAAGTTGTGGCTGAGAAGGGAGGTGGGCATGGCTTGTTTTAATCCTAAGAAAATATTAGGATATTTTTATTTTTCTTTTATTTATTGATTTTATAATTGCTTCAGTCTTCTAAAAATCACTGCGAACACATACGACGCCTAAAAATCATGAAAACTGACACGCTGATAGAATTTTACATTACGGTCCCAACGAAACTGGTTTCGTCGAAATCCGACTCCGTCTGCTCACACAGCGTATTTTTAACTGTCAAAATACTGACTGTTTCTCGCTCTAAAAAGCCGTACGGCCACACAGTGACTCTAAAAATCACGAAACTGCAAATCTAACAACTATTTGATATTGCGGATCCAACAAAACTGGTTTCGTTGAATTCCGACTTCATTTGCAAAAGTGGATATTTTTAAAGCTCTGAATGACCCATTTATATATAAATATATTTAAATATTAATAATTTAATATTATTGTATATCTTCACATATGATATCATATCAGAATATACAGTTTGATATTTCAGATTTCAGATTATCTCGGTATTTAGTTTATATCGAAAATCCTTTTATAACGTATATAAAGCGTCGCAAATTATAAAGGAATTCTACAGCGACTTTTCTGAAATTTGATTTGGACGTAGATCAAAATCTACACGAAGAAATCCCGATTTTTCTCTTCCACTAGAAAGATATACTCCACCAGCTCCATACGTTTCTTGTTTCACTGAAATCCGGCTTAAAACGAATCCTGTACATTCAGTTGAAGTTCGAATCGCCAATTTACGAACTGCAGCGCCATTTCGAGCTCGGTTTTAATTATAATATAATTATACGTTCAAACTGTCGTTCAAATTATATATTCGTTATTCTACTTCACTTCTAAATTGAATAAACTATCACAGATGATCCGGTTCACACCATATTTCCATTTCAGCCAATTCTGATATTTCAGAATTAAATATATTATTTAATTTAATATTTTAAATTAAATATTCACCATTATTTTATTCCACGACCATTAAATTCACTAACCCACCATTTATATAATTAAATAAATTAATCATAATACCCCTGCCAATGCGGGTCATTACAAAGAGAAACGAATTCCTCTGCCACCAACGTAAATATGTTTGAAACGATCAACTTACGTGATCTACCAGATATACTCTATTCGACCTTCGTCAATACGAGTTGTCCTATGATTGGACAAAACGAAGGCACTATTCTGTGAACAGGATAGCCCTTGCATAACTCTGTCTTCAATTTGTCTTCGATCTATTTGATTCGAAATGCTAACGCCCATACGGAATGGTTCTCGGATAATAACCCAACCGGTCTCTCCGTATTGATGATGAAAAAATGGTCAAAACTTTGATAGTCTGTGATTTAACTATCAAAAGAAAACTCGTATGCAAACAACGATATTATTTCCAAATGGAAATCATATTGATCAATCATCATTTATCTCTTTATTTCATTAATTTACTTATCTCCTGTTTCCATATATTCTAAATTCTTATTTCTTATTATAAGAAAACATTTCTGATTCTTATTTGGGAAACATTTCCAACTCCTTTACTGCCAAACCTTATCATTTCTTAGTTAAGAAGGAAGTCAATCAAGTTGGGGTACAATTACCTCTTAGACCTTAACTGAACAACGTTTTAACTTCGAAATAGTCAAAGTTTATCTTTTAAATCTTTAACAACTTCCTTACGTTACTCTCGGATTCTATTTACAAATCCACTTCTTTATTGAAAACATTGATTATAACGTTAACGTTATAAACCCTACTTTCGAAATATATAACTTCAATTATAGCTTTTATTCTTTAATGTGAATAAGTAAGTGAGCACCTAATTTATGAATAAATAAGTCTTGATTTAAACACCGGAAAGTATAAGAACTTCCCCGAATTCGATATAATCGAATTCGACGATTAACTCTCTTCGAGAAATCTCTATTTGATTAACTCTTCTTCGAATAACCTATATTCGATTGTTTCTCTTCGAATAACTTATATTCGATTAATTCACTCTGTCGAATAAACTATATTCGATCTCTTTCTTTCGAATATGCTATATTCGATAATCTCCTTTCGATTAAACTATAATCGATAACTCCTTTCGATTAAACTAACATTGATAACTCCTTTCAATTAAACTAACATCGATAACTCCTTTCAATTAAACTAACATAGATAATTCCTTTCGATTAAACTAACATCGATAATTCCTTTCGATTAAACTTACATTGATAATTCCTTTCGATTAAACTAACATCGATAATTCCTTTCGATTAAACTAACATCAATAACTCCTTTTCTTTAACTCTATTTGAATAAACTATATTCGACTAACTCCTATAACTCTTTTCGTATATCTAATATTTGACTAACTCTATTTAACTCCATTCAACTCCATTCGAATAACTAATATTCGATAATCCTATTTAACTCCATTTAACTCCATTCGAATAACTAATATTTGATAACCCTATTTAACTCCATTCAAGTCCATTCGAATAACAAATATTTGATAACCCTATTTAACGCCATTCGCTTGACTCTAGATCGCAGCGATCACAATGGCTACGCCTGATTTCCTCAGGAAACACCCGACCGCCTTAGGCTATCTGCAGCCCTACGAATTTCGCAAGCAGTCGTGCTAAATGGCATCTCATTTGGATTAACTCGGTTTGATTAACTCTCACTGATTAACTCTAACTGTTTAACTCTAACTGGTTAACTCTAACTGTTTAACTATACTGGTTAACTCTAACTGTTTAACTCTAACTCTTATCAACTTCTCTTATTCGAATAACTCCTATTTGATAACGTTTATTCAATTATAAAGATTTACTTTTAGTAACGGCTCTTCACTTTATAAATGTTCTCATTAGTAACGCTACTTCACTTATACATGTGTTGCGTACCCATTCTATTTTAAACTAACGGTGTTAAAACCAATATCTCTTCTCTATATAAGTTCAGACTTATATATTCCATTTATCGAATGATAAATATTTAATTTAATTTATAACCGTTATTTATAAATTAATCTTTTCCATTTATCTGTTTAAAAACAGATTCCCATTTTCTAAATATTCCTTTGATATAGTTCTATTTATTTATCAAATAAATATTCCTTTTTATCTCTCTATTTATTTAACAAGTAAATATCTCCTTTTAAATTCTATTTATTTAACAAATAAATATCTCCTTTTAATTCTATTTATTTAACAAATAAATATCTCCTTTTAATTCTTTTATTTATTCCCTGAATAAATAAATCCTTTTACTTTTATTTATTCCCTAAATAAATAAATAATCCCATTTAATCTATTTGTGAATGTTCTACAAATATTTCCTTTTTATCTCTATTCTATTTGTAAATGGTTTACAAATATTTCTCTTTCTATTTGGCTGACAAATATTTTCCTTTATATTTGTTTTACAAATATATTCACCTTTATATTTGATTTACAAATATATTTTCTTTTATATTTGATTTACAAATATATTTCCCTTTCAATTTTATTCTTAAAAATATTCTAACTCCTTAAATTCCCGGAAAAATTCGCCATAACCTCCTTTGTTCCGGGAGCATCGGGAAAATCCCCAAACCGCCACACAGGCCTTTCCATTCAAAAAGAAAAAGGGTTTGAAATTATTTCCTTTCTAAATATCTCCTATTTATAAATATTACAATTTATTAATATTTCTTATTTATAAATATTTAATTCCCACTATCACTTTGGAAATTCCCTTATCAACATTCCGGTATTCTGGTATTTACCATATCAAATCACGATGGCCAATATCGTCCAAATACACCATCGGAAACAGATTATATACCACATCATATATTTCGATATATGAAAGCAAAATAGTAAATTAAATATTGAGGAACCCAGTTGGGTCCCTCCAACCTATTTCCCTGCATCACAGATGTTAAACAATAAAATCAACATCACTTTCAGTTTGATAGGAAATATTCTAATAAAAAAATCAATATATAAATATTTAACGGTTTATATATATATATATATATAATTTCCACTAATTGACTAGCAGTTCAATCAATCAACCAACACACAGCAATCAACAGATAATTATCAGCTCTAAGAATACGTTATAAAAATAGAACTGTTCAGAGTTGGTGAGTTTTACTCACTTTGGCAGTTCATCGTTAAAGAACGATAAACTGTTTGTTTTTATTTGAATCAAACAATTTGTTTCGCCATAAATTCAAACGAGCTTCAATCCATTTCCAGTCAGTTCCAGTCGTAGCCACCGTCCATACGATCCCAACGCAACTTACGGTTCGTCAATCTGATATCGTATGATCAAGTTATCACGTTAACAAATTTAAACACTAATTTAGAATTTAAATAAAAACTTGAGTATTATTGAATTGGGCTTTCACCATGAATCCGGCCCATCCAATATCTGAAGACCCAAACCCGTAGTTCATCTTCCTCCGCAACACTTACATCGCACTCCAGGAAATGAGAAAAAACCGCACGCTGCTCCTTCCATTTCAAATCATAAATCCCAACTCACCACTCCTTTGTCACACACACAAATACCACCACGATTCATCTTTTCTCAAAACCTTTCACCTCGGATAAACCTTATACAACTCGCACCCTCCCTCTGTACTTCGACTTCGAGCCAGCGACGTTGAACTCAGTACAGAGATCGACACTTCTTTGAATGGAATCCACAAAATCTTTGCAAACACCCTCTATCCGATCACCTGAGTTCGGATTCGAACTTGAAATCGACCAAAATTCCTTTAATTTAACCAAATATCGAACCCTAACCAATACTATTGAGTTTTGACCCTCCCAGAATTGCGTCGCACTTCCCAAAGATTATACCAGATCGAAGAGAATCCATTCAGCAGTGCAAATATATGTGTTTTACAATTTTATGATTTCATTTGGATTTGTTTGAATTTGTTGAAGATCGACATTTTTATTGAAAGAGGAAAAAAATTCAGCGGCGCATTTTCTTTGTCTATTGACTTCGGGAGATAATGAATTAAGGTTTAGAGTGTTAGGAGGGTACTTATAGGAAGGTTTCTTTAGATATTTTCTTTTGATTATTATATTAATTTATAATCAACTGTTGTGTTTATTTGTCTTTTAAAATTCCTTTGATCACATACGATAGCCAAAAATCGCAAAACTGGACATGCAGGTACAGTTTGACTTTACGGTCCCAACGAAACTGGTTTCGTCGAATTCCGACTCCGTTTGCTCACACAGCGTATTTTTAACCGTCAAAATACTGACTGTTTCTCAGTCTAAAAATCCGTACGGCCACATACTGACTCTAAAAATCACGAAACTTGACATCTAGCAATAATTTGATGTTGCGGATCCAACAAAATAAGTTTCAACGAATTCCGACTTCGTTTGCAAGAGTGGCTATTTTTGAAGCTCTAAATAGCCCATTTAAATATAATTAAATTAAATATAAATAAATTTATATTATCGTATATATTCACAGTGGAATATCATACAGCTCCAATGGAATTTATAACTCGATATTCACATTCCGGATTAAATCGATATTCAATTAATATTGAATATCCATTTAAAATATAAATAAATTCATTTATATATTATAAAGGAATTCCATAGCGACTTTTCTAAAATTTGATTTGGACAATACTCAAAATCTACACGACGAATCCCGATTTTTCTCTTCCACTAGAAAAATATACTCCACCAGCTCCACGCGTTTCTTGTTTCACAAAAATCCGATTTAAAACGGTTTATGTATATTCGTTTAAAGTTCGAATCGCCAATTTACGAATTACAGCGCCATTTTGGGCTCGATTATAATTATATTATAATTTATACGTTCGAACTGTCGTTATTTAAATATATTCGCTAATATGTTTCAACCCTAAACTGAATTAAATCTTAGGGATGACCCAGTTCACAGAATATTGTGATTTCCAATATTTTTGATTATTTCTGAATTAAATATATTATTCTATTATTTAATTTAATTAAATAACCACTATAATTTAATTTAACCACTATTTAAATCTCTAAATCTTTATTTAAATAATTAAATTAATTAAATATAATATCATAAAAATTCGGGTCATTACACATAATCTTTGAGTTGCCACCTTCCTCGTTGGTCTACATCGATCAACAGATACGTTCAACACTTCGAATATTCCTACTTGAATCTACTTCGAAGTCACACCATCACCGAGCCAATTACATCACTGCACTGCGGCTTGATGAAAAATATTTTTTTTAGACCTTTTTGTACATACCCGAATCGTACCCAAATAATAAAATTTCAGAAATCGGATCACCGACGGGCCTTCCTGAACACCAACGATCGGCCTTCCAAACCACTACCGATCGGCCTTCCAAACCACCATCGGTCGGTCTTCCAAGGCACCACCAACCGGCCTTCCAAAGCACCATCGGTCAGCCTTCCAAACCACCACTGACCAGTTTTCCAAAGCACCACCGATCGGCCTCTTGAAGCACCACCAACCGTCCTCCTGAAGCACCTCCGATCGGCCCCTTGAAACACCCATCGATCAGTCACCTGGAAATTCCTGTCATCACCGAACGGTCAACTGCCTTCTACCGATCGGTCACCCTGAGTACCACACAACCGAGCCACCTTCTACCAAAGATCGGTCCTGGCTTGTTCCCCAAGACAGGGTTCCTACCAATCGGTCCTCTGTACAGCCCAATCAAACTCCAAATTCGACCAAAAACTCCACCAAATGCTAAATTCGACGAAACCAACTTATCCAATACATCCAATGCAATTACAAACATGTTATGAAAACACTAACATCATAAAAATGACAATTATCATCAAATTATGCAATTTTCACCAAAAACCGTTAAAATGAACATATGATCAAAAATGAGAGATCTAACTTGCATAAACGCATGAAATGGTGTGAAATTAATCGGTTAAACTTGCTAAATTGGATCATAAGGTGATTCATATGAAAATGGACATATAATTGTATAGATCTAGGGTAAAACACCTAAATTTGATGAAAAACAGGATCAAACATTCATATACTTCATTGAATCCATGTGAGAGATGTAAATCACTCACCAATTCTCCAAAACAAGCAAAAATGAAGGAAATAGGAATCCGGACAGCAAGCACTTCGAATCAAACTCCTTGATCCGATGAATTCTCCCTTGAGACGATGTAGATCTAGACTCCAATGGTATAGATCTCCAATTTCCCTCCTTGGAATATGATTTCTAACGGTGTAAGAGTGTTAGAGGAAGGAGGAGCTCAAGACCTCCCAATAAGAGAATGGAAAATTCAAACCCTTTCCCATATACCTTAACTCCTATTTATAGTTTCTACCAATCCCCTAATGGGCCTTTCCCAAATCAGCCAATTAGGCTCTCAAAACCTGGACTCCAAATTGAAAAACTTTAAAACAGCGATTTCTCCCAAACTGCTGAGCCAAATGTTTAATGTAACCACTCTACGGAAAGGCAATCATCAATTCCTTTCCAATGGAACAGGTCTCACCCTCAGATTCAACCTGAGTCAAAAGTTATGCCCTGTACAAGACAGACAGGGGTAAAATAGTCATAAATAAAATTGGTAAAAATTATGGACATGTCTCACATCCCCATAAGCAACAAACCAAATGATGAGAATGATCCAACCCTCAGGAAATAAAATAAAAATATTTTGCGATTTTCCGATACGTAAAATGCAGGCTATTACAAAATCACACATGAAGGCACCAATAAAGTAAAATAGACAAAGATATCTATGTTGACTCACCAGTTTCAACTTTTTCAAATGAAACCAAATGAATATATTTCTGATATGTATACTAGATTTCAAGATATTGTACATGCCTTAATATCACTAGAAAAAAAAATTACTTAAGAAGACTAAGTCAAAAAGATCTTGAATTCACTTCCTAGTGAATGTGATCAGAAGACTATGGCAATTGAAGAAGGAAATGATATTAGTACTATATTAATAGAAGAATTAATTGGTAGTCTAATATTAAGAGAAGTTGCAGGGTAGAAAAGAGAATCAGGAAATTAGAAGAAATCACTAGCACTTAATGCAATGATCGATGATGATGAACCACATGATGATACTGTTAATGATGATATCGAGCTTATTACCAAGAAGATCAAGAAATTCTTAAAGTACTGGATAACGAAAAAACTTCGAAATACTAACAACGACAATTCTAGAAATGGGAATGTTGTTAAATGTTTTGAATGAGATAAACCCGGTCGTTTGAAAAGACATTGTCCCAACTTGAGAAAAACAAAGAACATTTCAAATACTTTCAATAAGGAGAGGAAACAAGCACTCAATGCAACATGGGATGGTTCATCATCAAGCGATAGTGATGCAAAAACAGAAAAGGCCAACGTATGCTTCATGACAATGGATGACCAGAAATGGAATTTCGATAAAGATACTACTAAAGTCTTAAATGATATGCATCAGAGACATGAAATACTTAGGAAATAGTATGATAATAGTTTGGCAGAAATAGATAGATTAAATATATCTAATGAAAAGTTAAGAAAGGAAAAACAATGTCTAAAAGATAAAATTAAAAGATTTAATGGCCATAAAATTGTAAAGGATTTAACAGTAGGAAGTTTTGAAAAACTAAAAAGTGAAAACAAATCCTTAAAATCAAAAAATCTTTCAATGAAGTCATGGATCACTGATCTGAATGACAAAATAACATCTCTAGACAATGTTATTCTTAACCACAGTACAAATTTGGATAAAATGAAAACTGATATTAGTAAATTTAATAAAGGGAAGGATAATCTTAAGAAAGTATTATCTGCATTTAAACACAATAGGAATAAGCATGGACTTGGCTACACCCTTAAGGCTATATCAAAGAAAAATAGTATTCAATGTACTAAGTATGTTAAAGCCACCAAGTTCAAACCAAACCTAGGAAATTAAAGTTAAATCCTCCAAACAGGTTTATTAACTTATGGGTTCCAAAATGGTTGGATAATACTAAAAAAAAAATATTGATAATTTTATTAATAAGGTACGTTTATCTAATGATTATATTTTGAAAGGGAATTCAAAATCTTCATGGGTTTGGCATCCCAAAACTCCATGGACCCCAAATAAAAGGGTATTGGTGTGCATACTTTATAATTTTTCAAGTACCAAATAGTCGATGCTCAAAGCATGTGACAAGAAATCTATTGAAACTTAGATAAATATGAAAGGATTTGTTATTAGAATCAGCAAATTCTGTAACTCTAAAATTCATCTGAATATTTAGTTTATTACATGTTTTGATTTCCCCACTTGTGTTTTATTTTTATGCAAATACAAACTATACATATTGTCTAGAAGTAAACTAAATAGTTCTTTTAACCTTTTTGTTGATGACAAAAGGGGAAAAAGGTATAAATATACTAGACAAAATGATAGGGGGAGTGCACAGAGTTAGGGGGAGTCAAATATAAAAAGTATTATATTTTATCTCTCAAATATTTATATGGTTATCATCATCAAAATGAGGAGATTGTTAGTACCATAGGCACTCTAGGTATTGACTTTGATGACAACAACCATATAAACATTATTACTAACATATCTTTCGAGTTGTGCAGGTACATAAGATATATTATGAGGATATTTACAAAGGTAAATAAGAATACAAAGAAGAATTATAGAGGAGGGATAATTCAAGCAGTTGAAGACCAAATCCTATTAAAGATGAATGCTAAAGAACAAAGGTGTTTGAAGTGATGAGGAGTTGATTGAACCATAGATTATCTTGTTAAAGATGCTATGGCAATTATACTGGAAGATAATCAACCACTGAGCTCATCCAAATCACCAAAATCCACAAATAGAAGGTAATTTGAAATGCTGAAAATCTGAAACACTTTTTGTAACACTTTACACTTATATGTCAACATGTGTTTTGACATGTTGACATATAATGTTTTTTCAGATTTTCAAATTCAAATCAATAAGTTATTTCCCTCCACCCTTCCAGCAAAAGACATATCCTTTCATACACTATTTAAAGGCCCTTGGAAATGAATTTTCACACCATATTTTCACATTTTCTTCGATTCCTTCTTCTCCATTTATTCTCTATAAAAATCCATTGAATATTATCCTATTATCCTTGCAAATCCAATATCTTTCATTTCTATTCTTCATTGATTTGCAAGCCACAAAAGATCAGAGAATTGTACTTGAATTCTTATCAATCTCTCTTTGATTTTATCCTATTTGCTCAAAGAATTCAAAGATATATTGCCATTGGAGTTCTATAGGATCATTATACCAAATCTGCAAGAATCTATATTGAAGATACGACTAAAAGTACCAAACACGTTTAAATTCACCACGCTCACATATTAATTTCAAAAATTATGAAAATTGGAATCTAGCAATAATTAGACATTCCGGATCCAACAAATGTAGTTTCGTCGAAAACGGAGGTCGTTTGCAAAATGGCTATTTTTAAGGGCTTTATATACATTTAAAATATATAAATATATATAAATTCCATAGCGATTATTTTAAATTTCAAACTGGACATAACTTTCAATTTATATTATGAAATCTGAATTTTTCACATTCGTTAAAATGATATTTTTAAACAGATTCAAATGTTTCTGGTTTTACTGAAATCCGATTTATATTGAATTCTGTACATTCGATTGAAATTTAAAATCGGATTTTCAAACTACCGCGCTATTTCAAACTCTATTTATAATTAAAATAAATTTATTTGCGATTTAAATAAGTTTTAAATTGTTATTATTTAAAATAAATCATTTTAAATATTCAAAATCCATTAAAATAGCCAAAATAAAATTTTTAAATTGGTTCTAAAAATCCGGGTTGTTACATTATTTCTATATTTAAACTAGTTATATGATAAGTTTAGTATACCTAAATTAAGACTTATAATTCTAGGATGATTTATTCGATTATGCATAATTATGGTAATTCTACCCAAAATCCTCATTTAGATTAACTACATAACAGTCATTTTTCCTAAGGCAGTAGGCATTGCAATAAATGCTTTTAATACCACTCCCATTATTTTCCATCAATTCCTATTGATTATAACTCACTAATTACCTTTAAATTTATTAGAATACTAATTATCAGTAGATTGAGTTATAACAGTTAATTCTTGTTTATCTAGTTGTAACCTTTTTGAATTTTATAATTTACTTTCATACTTAATACTCATACTTAATACTCATAAACCTCAAGGTTATAATCGTTAATTCTCCATTTATTACAAGCAACATCGATTTATATCTATTAATTGAGAACATTTCAGTTTCAATCCTTATCTAAACATCTACCAAATAATAATAATTATTAGCACTAGTTGCGTATGATTTGGATGAATAAATTGTAAATATATTTTAGCGCGATAATCACATATAAACTAATTTCTTTCTAAATCTAATTAATTTACATTCTTATTCATGCTAATAATCAGAACAATCTTCTCACATCTTAATTTGCTGAAATTCAAATTTTATTAAAAGGTCTTTTGCTATAATTTCCATAAATTTGCCCAAACATTATAAGAAGAGAATGTACACATATTAAAAATTATAAGGAATAGCTATTCATCTATTTGGAATATATAGTATAAACAACGCCCAAAACAGGTAAATTTACGTATCCTTTCCTTTATATTTTTATGCATATTCCTCATAATTTCGAACATGGTCTTTTTACATAAAAGGAGAAATATATTAATTTATAAAAATTAAAAAAGTATACTTACACATCAAAGTATCGATAGATTTAATCTAAAAATGGGCAATTTACACAAATCAAATGCATAAAAATATAACACAACTGCAAATAATAATTTTAACATCTTTTAGGGACTAATTTCCCAGATATAGGCATAAATCCTACTCAAAAGATACATGGGATACAAAAGAGCATACAAGTAAGATTTAGATACTTTCTTAAAAATCCTACAATTCCAATATTTTGGCATATAAATTCAAAAAACACCAACGAAAAAGATTTGATATTATAAACAAAATGTAGATAACCCACTAACCTTGCAAAGCTTTCCAAATCTCAGATCTGAACTACGGATTTTTGTTTTGCATTACCATGTCCTTATAGGTTCATATAACATGTATAAAAAGGGTAAATACACATACTAAAATTTGTAGATCTATTAGTTTTGTTAGGTCTGTATCGTCAAAACATAGCTAGATTTATTTTTCGGGGATTTTTGGAGTCAGTATGTGGCCCCGGTAAATTAAAATGTACGTTCAAATACAATATATATTAATTTATATTTTAATTTAAATAAAAATTGGTCGGTTTGAATTGGCTTACGGGACACATCCCGTTGTGTTCGGAATGGGGGTAATTAGCTAGGGACGATAGTCGTTGGGTTCGATTTGGAGATTGAATGAAAAAGTTACTTTTTGAAATTAAATTAATTAAATTTATTAAAGGGGTCATCCCCTTTATTCCTCCCTCACTCAGTCAAACCCGCCCCTCTTCTAAAACCGCTCGTCACCTCTCCAATCCGCCGGCGACGCCCACCCTGGCGCCACCTCCGGTCGCGCGCCTCCTCCCCAACCTCCGGCGACCCCCTCCCCCTTCTGTCTCCTCTCTCCTCCCTCTCAGGCACAATCTCGCGAGCTACACCCCAAATCCCCGCCTCCGACCATAAGAACCACCCCCCGATCCCCAGACATCAGCCGCCGCCTACCCCGCCACCCACAATCGCCGTGGACCCCTCCCCTTTGAAAAAATCAAATTTTTATGAATTTCAGCCTATACATTTACTTCCTAACCTGTTTTAGCCTATATCTTTTAAACCGTGAGCTTTCTGACCAAAAGTATACAAGGACAAAATCGAAGAGCACAATTTTCTCTTCGTTTTGGGTATATGGAAGTCCTATTTTGGATTGCATAGCCGCCCGAAAAATGCGCATAAAGTCTGTTGTCCGATTCGTGTCTTTTCGCAAATTCTGGCGAAATGAAGCAATTTCGGAAGAAAGGCCCCAAGGCGAAAATTGTCCAGAATAGCGCGCTTAGGCTAGAAAAAAAGGCGTGAAGATTGGAGCTCGTTTGAAATTCTGGAACCAGAATAGAAAATCAGAGCGATAGAAAAACAACGGCGAAGTGGATCCCAATGTGAGAACACCTTCTCACTCAAATTAATTTACAGTTAAATATATACTAGGTTGCAGACGGGGCTTAGTAGCCGCTGACACTATTTTAATGTATAAACCATGATTGTTCTGTTGTATGAATTGAATTGTGGTTGTAAATTGATTGTGGTTGAGAAATGGATTGTATTGGATTTTTGGATTAATTGTGATTGATGTGTATGGCGCGAGCCAGTATTAGGAAAGGGGTAATGCTAGACATTACTTCGGTTTTAATATCGCGCCGTTATAACGCCGAAATTTTCTAAAATAAAATGTATACAATAAAAATATCATTTTTATTGAATGTATGAACCAGTAAAATATTCATGTGTGGAAATAAATATTTAATCGTTAAAAATATAATTTTTAACGTATAAATGAACAACATAAAATTCTCCTGAAATGAAAATGAATATTCATACACAAAGAACGATTTGTTTATGTACACCCATTTAACTGATATTGATTGGGACGATAAATTTTACACATCGCCCAACTACACAAATAAAATCTGTGTTTGTTGATTGAAACCCCATACGGGTATTAGGATGATATTAGACGTACACCAATCCCAATTGTTTAGTTGTATGTCAATCGATTAATTGACAGACTGTTGTAAGTTTTAATTATTTATATTTAATGCTTATGCAGTTGTGTGATGCACTCTGGATGATGGATGATTGTTTATCATTGTTGTTGTATACATGTGTTGTATGAAATCCATATAAATAACATTATATGGTAATTGGCTGTGTCTGATTCCAATTTGGAAATAAATAATATTTTGAAATAACCAATATTTTAAAATAACAAATATTTTAAAATAATATTCAGTAAAGGTTTCAAATGTGATTTTGATGCCCGATTTTGGATGGATGCGAAAATATTGAAATGTGAGAAGCCGTATTGTTTAGATATGCGCTATTTTGACGCGAACAATATTTATATTGATTTTTTTCATTTTTATAATGAATATCGAAAAGGAAATGATTTCAAAATCAGATATTTTGAAAATATTATCATTTATATATTAATGATATGGAATATTCGATTTTGATTTAAAATTGAAATGGAAGTATATACGTTTTGAACAGAAATATATATATATATATATATAATGGCATGAATAGAACTCGCCGCGCAGCGACCGTTTGCGAATTTCGACCATTGACTTCGAATTGACATTGCGGGAGATTCAACCGTCGGATTCTCCTAAAACCGGAACCGTTGGTTCGTATCGAAAAGAGCTTTCCAACGAGTATAAGAGATTTGAAATCTAACGGTTGGATTTTGAATTATGTCCAAATCAAATTTAGAAAATGTCGCTATGGATGCAGTTCGGTGGTTGATATTGAAAATCAACTGAAATGGCGATAACAAAATTATTAAAAATATCAATAATTTGTGTAAAATCAAAATAAAGTATCTAGAAAGAATTCGGGTGAAAAATCCACGTTCGTAAGGATAAAAATATATTTTTATCAAAATGAAATAGTTATTAACTAGAATGAAAGTCCAACGTTTTTAAATAAATAAATTAGATTTGAGAATGGTTTTAATCTAACAGAATTTTCCAATGTATGAATTGGAATGAATTTGAATAGAAATCATCTTCGAGATATTTTGATATTGGATTCCATGACTATACAGATAGTGTGGAGGAATTTGGAAGATAGATATATATCGTTATTCCACATACGATATGCGTTGGTTTCAGAATTTGATATTGAATGTAAGCTGATATAATTTCTGTTCAGAACCTTATATTTTATATCAAATTGGATTTTGGGTTTGTCGTGAATGGTGTATTCAGAAACACTTTTCTTAAAGCTCGTGTGAAAAGAAAATCTTTTAATTAAGATTATTAGAGTTTCCAATTATATTTAGTAATTGAAATAAAATGGAATGTGAATTGGGTTTATTGTGAACTGTGTTTTTAACGACATTCGTTCTTTAACCCGATTAACAGTGAAATGTGATTTGGAATATACAAATATTTTAGTAAGATTAATGAAAATTTCCTACTGTAAAGTTTTCCAATTTAATAAAATAAATCAGAATGGAATGGAATTCGATTAGGTAATAATCGAAGTGAGCTTCTGTGGGGGAAGACTCTTAATATATATGGAATTTAAAAGGCTTTGTCGTTATTCCATTTAAATTATTAGTCAGATACAGAAATTGATATTGATTATATATATTGATCTGTTTCCCGTGAAGATTCCATAATTAATGGAATGTGATTTTGGGTTTATTGTGAACTATGTTTTAAATGACATTGGTTCTTTAACCCAGTTAAAGACAGGATTACATGTCTAACATTGTATTTTGAACTGTATTGTTAATCTCTGCTAAATATATATCTCTTTGGTGGCGGGGAATTTATTCTCTTGCTTAACACCCTTCTCTGAGACGTATGAGCTTAGAGGTTATATATCGGCAGAAATAAATGGTATGGTGTTGATTATCAATATGGCATGTGTGATTTCCCAAATTTATATAATCATTAAATAATGTCTGTTGGAAGGTTAAAACTAAGTGGAGTTTTAATGAATCTTTAATTAGATTGAAATGAGAATGTGATAATTTAAATTATCAAATTTGGGAAATGATCGAGAATGGAGTGTTACCAGTTTTGCTCCAAGCGATAGTTAAATCTTTAGTTAAATTTGAACATGAAATGGTAATTAATTTTTACCGATAACACCGTGGTGTTAGATATGGAGTGCTACCAGTTTTGCTCCATGGGATGAATAGGTTGGGATTGGGAAAAAAAGTAAATGATTTCTTCGGTAAGGTTCGCTAATCCCGACTAGTTTGAAAAATCTTAATTTGGTTAAAATTGTGAAAAGAATATTTGAATAAAAGAATATTATGGAATGTAATGAGGCGTATGTTGTGTTTTATAGCACTTGTTTATGAGAATACGCGAGTTATTCGGAAAGGCCGGGTTTATACCCATTCTGAATAACTGATTCGATGATAAGTCGATGATGAAGACAGTGATTGAAGTCCAGAGATTTTCACATCGTTTGGATGATTACTGATATCTTGATTGGGCTGTACACCTGAGACAAGGTAATACGTGGTGATCGTCCAGACGTACTTGGAGATCGATGTAACAACCCTGAAAATCTGAGCCAATTTAAAATTTTTATTTTGGCAATTATAATGAATTTTAATTATTTAAAATGATTTATTTTAAATAATAGCGACGAAAAATTTATTTAAATTAGAAGTTAGAACGAATAAATTTATTTTAATTATATAACGAGCCTGAAAAGGCGCGGCAGTTTGAAAACTCGATTTTAAATTTCAATTTAATATATATAATTCATTTTAAATCAGAAAGTGGACGACCCAGGAAAATATAACTCTGTTTAACAAATCTTTCTAACGGAGGTGAAAAACTAAAATTTCATAATGTAAATTTGAAGTTAGGGTCAGTTGAAAATTTAAAATAGTCACTATGGAAGTTATAAATATTTATTTATATGGTTTATATATATATAGCCCTTAAAAATAGACATTTTGCAAACGACCTCCGTTTTCGACGAAACCACTTATGATGGATCTGTAATGTCAAATTATTGCTAAGTTCCAAAACTCATAATTTTCTGAATCAATACGTGAGCGTGGCAAAAGAAAACGTGTTTGGTCGGTTTCAATTGAAATTGGTCGACCAGAAAATGGCCATTTTTCAAACGATCTCAGAATTTGATGAAATTAGTTTTGTTAGAACCGTATCTTCGATGCGAAGATAGAAATAATTTTTCTGTAATTTTTAGAGTCCACTTGTGACCCCAGTAAATTGAAATGTGCGTTTAAATTGAATATATAAAGATTTATATGTTAAATCTAATGAAAACTGATCGTAACAATCGAATTGGCCTACGTGACATATCCCATTATGTTTGGAATGGGGGTAGTTAGCTAGAGGCGATAGTCGGTGGGTTCGATTTGGGGTTCGAAATAAAAAGTTACTTTTTGAAATAAGAATAATAATATATATATATATATATATTAAATACCTTCACTCTCTCCTTTATTCCCCCTGGTCAACGTCGATCAAAACAAAAAACAAATAAAAGAAAAAAAACGAAAGCCGCTGCCTCGTTTCTGCCACCACCGGCCTACAGCGCGACGCCACTGCCCTTCCCCACGATCGCCGGCGCCCTCCGCCGTTCTCCCACCTCGACCGATCCTCCTCTCCTCTCTCGAGCCCCAATTCCAAACCCTAGAGCCACACGCCCCAAAATCCGAGCTGCTCCCTTCCTGTGGCCCATCGCCGTCACTCAGATGAACCCCTGCGTCCCTAGCCGAGCTCCCACCTCCGACGAACCCCCATCAGCCCCTCCCCTCTCCCAACTTTCTACTGTAAGTCCTCCTCCTTCTTTTTACTTAATTGTTTATTTATTTTAAAGTGTTTACTGTTTAAAATTGTAAAGATAAGTTTATAGTAGCATAGTAACAAAAATATGATTATATATTTAGATAAGAAAGTTTATATTTTTAGATTAAAGAAAAGATTATAATTTTAGAAAAGGAAAAGATTAGATTTTTCTTAAGGTAAAGCTCTCATTTTTAAGGTGGTAAAGCTCTGGTTTTTAATGATGGTAATGATTTCATTTTTAAGAATAAAATGACGAGAATTTTGAAATAGAAAAGGTGAGATTTTTGAAATAGAAAAGGCGAGATTTTTGAAATAGAAAAGGCGAGATTTTTATAATAACAAAGGACTTGATTTTTAAAATAACAAAAAGTATGATTTTTAAAATAACAAAAATTATGATTTTTAAAATAACAAAAGGTATGATTTTTATATATTGAAAAACAGAATAAAAATTCGATTTTTATATATTGAATAACAGAATAAAAATTCGATTTTTAATATTAACAGTGTGAAGCAGACTGCGATGGAGCCAACTGAAAGCGAACGAAAATCCGGACCATCGTCTGCTAAAGAATGGAGGAGTGGAAACCAAAGGTGAGAACTCCTCACTATAAACAAACAGAAATTTCTAGTGTAGATTTTTATTTGAATTACATGGAGTTCAATACTCGAATTCGCACAATCACATTTATTGAAAGCAATGTATGGAGATTACCCACACTGGGATCTGTACTCCGCGAATAGCCACTTGTGGCGCCGTAATGGCATTGGGGTTGTTGAGTATTTATTTATTTATTTGGATGTTCTACGTGATTTGATAGATAAATAAATAGAAATGAAATTTATTTGTGTGAATTTGGTTTGATGTGTGAAATGGAACTGATTAGAGTGGAATGAGAATGGCGGGGCCATTATTAGACTGGGGATATGGCTGGGCCTTTTCCCGTTTCTAGTATCGTGCCGTTATGCCGCCGAAATTTTCTAAAAAGTGTTAGAAAAATTTATTTCGTTAAAAATAAATATTCATATACAAATCAGAACATGTACACCTATTTGACTGACGTTGATTGGGACGATAAATTTTGCACATCGCCCAACTGCACAAATTAAATATGTGTTTGATTGATTGAAACCCCACACGGGTGTTGGGATGAAATTGACGTACACTAATCCCGACTATTTGGTTGTATGTCGACCGTTGGGTTGACAGGCTGTTTTAAGCGTTGATTAATTATTTTCAATGCTTATACAGTTGTGTGGTGCACTTTGGATGATGGATGATTGTTTATCACTGACGATATATACATGTGTTGTATGGATTGGGCCTCATTCCAATTTGAATATAAATATTTGAAATAGAATATTTGAATTGAACAGAAATATATTTGAATTGAATAGAATATTTGAATTGAACAGAAATATTTGAATTGAACAGAATATTTGAATTGAACAGAAATATTTGAATTGAATAGAAATATTTAAATAAAGGAATATTTGTAATAGAAATATATAAAGCCGTGTTGTTTGGATATGCGCCTTTTTGACGCGAACGATATTTATATCGATTTTATTCGTTTTTATAACGAATATCGAAAAGGAAATCATTTCAAATTCAGATATTTTGAAAATATTATCATTTATATATAATGATGTAGAATATTCAATTTCGGTTTAAAATTGAAATGGAAGTTGGAATCGTTTTGAAAACGAATTTATAAAATACGTTTTGAACGGAAATACATACATACATACATACATACATACATACATACATATATATATATATATATATATATATAATGGTTTGAATAGAACGTGCCGCGCAGCGACCGTTCGCGAATTTCGACCATTGACTTCGTATGGACATTACGGGAGATCCGACCGTCGGATTCTCCTAAAATTGGAACCGTTGGGTTCGTATCGAAAAGAGCTTTGAAACAAATATAAGAGATTTGAAATCTAACAGTTGGATTTGGAGATATGTCCAAATCAAATTTGGAAAAGGTCGCTGTAAGTGCAGTTCGACGACCGTTGATGGAAATCGACTGTACGGGCCTTGATAAAATTATTAAAAATATTAATAATTTGTGTAAAATCATAAGGAATGATTTGGTAAGGATTGGGTTGAAAAACTCAATATTTGAAAAGATAAAAATAGATTTTTATCGAATTGAACTAGTTATTAACTAGAAAGAGAATCCAATTATTTTTAAAGAAATAAATGGGATTGAGAAGGGGTTTTAAAACAACCAGAATCTCCAATATTTGAATCGGAAGGGATTTGAATCGAAATCATCTTCGGGATATTTCGATGTTGGATTTTGTGAGTATACAAGTATTGTTATGGAAGTTATATATTTTATATCGTTATTTCCAATATGATATTTGTTGGTTTCA
Organism: Allium sativum; assembly: GCA_030737875.1. Classification (NCBI taxonomy): domain Eukaryota; kingdom Viridiplantae; phylum Streptophyta; class Magnoliopsida; order Asparagales; family Amaryllidaceae; genus Allium; species Allium sativum. The sequence goes on from CM060912.1 coordinate 12,685,393, forward strand.
GAATTCGATATTGAATATAAGCCGATATATTTTCTATTCAGAGCCTTATACTTAATATCGAATTAGATTTTGGGTTTGTCGTGAATGGTGTCTTCATTAACACCGTTCTTAAACCCAGTTGAGAAAAGAAAATTAGAAACTGATGGGAGGTTAGCTAAGTTGAATGGTTTCTTAGGTATTGATCTGATGTTGGTTTCGGCCTTCGGGGTTAATACTTAGGGAGTTGTTCTCTTACTAATTTACGGTTAGAGATGGATGAATGGAATGTGATTTTGGGTTTATCGTGAGCCGTGTTTTAAAATGGCATTGGTTCTTTAACCCAGTTAAAGATTAAAACTAAATTAGAGTTTTAATGAGTCTTTAATTAGATTGAAATGATCGAGAATGGAGTATCACCAGTTTTGCTCCAAGCGATAGTTAAATCTTTAATTAGATTTGAACGTGAAATGGTAATTAAATTTAGCGATGACACTGTGGTGTTAGATATGGCGTATTACCAATTTTGCTCCATGGGATGAATAGGTGGGGATTGGGAAATTAAATAAATGATTGCTTCGGTGTGGTTTGCTAATCCTGACTAGTTTGGAAAACCGTAATTGGGTTTGATTTGATATCAAAAGGAAGATTAAAGAATAAATTTCAAAGAATTTATCTTTGGTAAAATTAATGGGAACTTGTCCCTAGAAATAAGAATATTTGAATAAAGGAATATTCTGAATTGGAATGAGGCATATGTTGTGTTTGTGTAGCACTTGTTTAAAATATACGCGAGTTATTCAGAAAGGCCGGGTTTTACTCATTCTGAATAGCTGATTCGACGATTGGTCGAAGATGAAGACGGTGGTTGAAGACCGGAGGTCTTCACATCGTTTGGATAATTACTGATGATCTTGATTGGGCTGTACACTTAAGAGGAGAGAAACAGTTGGTGATCATCCAGACGTACTTGAAGATCGACGGATATGCGAGGAAAGTGCCTCCGGTTTCGTTCAGACCCAGAACGAACTTGTAAATGGACTGTGTGTCTGACATTGGATTTCATTCTGTGTGACTGATATCGGTGGCATAGAGTGGTTTGCCTGTGTGGCATGCTAAGATGCAATTGATCAAGGCTTCTGTTGAAAAGCAGAGTCTTGTGGTTGATGATCAAAGCACGGCCTTTGTGGTGTAGCTTTGTGTAGCGTTGATTCGCGAGCCTCACACCCCGGTGTGAACCAAAAACGGGAGATGGACGTCAGGGAGGGCATGCGTTTATTTCTGGCCAGAGGTGGTGTCAGTGCTTAAACTGGCTGACATTTATATACTTTTCACCTGTGTGGTTGTTGCTGTTGCAAGGCGCCTCGGATAAATCGGTCGTTTTCGAACCGATGGAGTCATTCGTTGACTCACTTACGCCCCATAGGGCGGGGAAACGCAGTGTTCAGGCATAATAATCCACATCGGTGGACCGGCCCTGTGGATCCAAGGTGCAGTTGCGGCTGTTCCTGGGACATGGGCTAGATTGTCCCGAATCGGTTGAGGATCTTGCCACTAGCCTCGGTTCACAGAGGGAAATCCAACTTCCAAATACGTGATTTTGCGTTTTTGATTGTAGAGCCTAGTATTGGCGACATGATATATGGTACCCATGCCGTCTATGATTGATACATTTATATTTGAAGTTTGTTTTTGGCACTATGCACTTATAATAGTATCAAATGATTTGTTTTAAACGTATCAAGCATGCTTTGGCTATTATAAGGGAAAACTCTATCCTCCGTCTGCGTTTGCATTGTGTGATGTGACCTGAGTCTTATAGTAGCTTCATTTTACTTTATTTAGCATTGCGCTATTTGTTTTATGCACTGGTATTCTGGGGGTTAAAACCCATTCCATGTTATACGGCATGGTCCCTTGATTTACCCGATTTAAAGTAAAGTTTTAAATAACTGTTTTAGTTCTCACATCAGTCACATGACTGACCTGGAGTTTATTGTTTTAACCGAAACTCTGGGTGCCCTTATTTTCCGCACGGGCAACTAGTAGTTTTGGTTTTGCAGATATATATTCACAGGACCCTGGTTTACAGCTGGAACTATACTCGGAAAGCTCTGTATCTGTGTATTCCTTTCAGTTGTATATTGTATTATTTTCCGCTGCAGTTATGTATTTTAAGCTCTGATAATTTTTCTGATGTATAATATTTATTCATACCCTGTAATTCTTGTATTCTGATGGAATTGTTTGTAATAACAATGAAATGTTCTTCTGTTTGTGTTCCGATGTGTGTTGTTCTCAACTCAATCCGCGCTTTCCTGTAAGGGTGAGTTCGGGTTGTTTCAATCGACGTGATATGCGAGGATCTCTCTTCTTATTGGACATATGGAACGAGGAATAAGGTGCCTCCGGTTTCGTTCAGACCCAGAACGGACTTGGGATGTGTGTCAGACATCAGATTTTATTCTGTTTTGATTGATTTCTATTAAATATATATCTGTTTGCCGGCGGAGAATTTATTCTCTTGCTAACGCCCTTCTCTGAGACGTATGAGCTTAGAGGTTAAATATTTTTGGATATCAGTCGCATGACATGAATTGCTTGTGTGGCATACGGAGATGTAGTAATCAAGGCTTCTGTTGAAAAGTAGAGTCTTGTGGTTGATGATCAAAGCACGACTTTAAATAGCATAGCTTTGTGTATAGCGTTAATTCGCGAGCCTCACATCTCGGTATGAGTCAAAAACGGGATCGTAACTGCAGGGAGTGCACGATGTTTCTTTCTAGCTATGGGTCATGTCATGGTATGGAACCCAAACATTTATATTTTTACCTATGTGGATAATGGATAGCGAGGCGCCTCAGATATATTGGTTACTACAGAGCCGATGGATAGGTCCGTCAGGACCAAGAAACGTGTGTTCAGGAATAACTAATCCACTAATGTAAGTGTGGACCGGCCCTGAAGCATCACGGGGTTCACGAGAGGGTGTTCCCTGAGCCATTTGTTAGAGTGTCTCGAAGCCAGCGAGGAGATGATCCCTTGCCTCGACTCATGACTGAAATCAATTTCCAATACATGACATTTCGGTTTTAATTGTAGAGCCTAGTATGGTGATATGATATATGGTACCCATGCCGCCTATGATTGATACATTTATATTTGAAGTTGTTTTTGACACAATACACTTATAGTAATATCAAAATGATTTGTTTTAAACGTACCAAGCATGTTTGGCTATTATAGGGGAAAACTCTATCCTCCGGCTTACGTTGCATTATGTGATGGGACCTGAGTCTTATAATAGCTTCATTTTTCAAAAAGTTTTGCTTTGTCTCTAAACTGTTTTATGCACGGGTATTTATGGGAGAAAACCCGTTCCGTGTTACACGACGTGGTCTCTTGATTTACTTTATTTTTAAAGCAATGTTTTAAATAACCGTTTTAGTTCTCACACCAGTCACATGAATGATCTGGAGTTTATTGCTTAAAACTAAACTTTGGGTGCCCCTATTTTCCACATGGGCAGCTAATAGTTTTGGTTTTGCAGATTTCTATTACAGGATCCTGGATTTACAGCTGGAACTATATTCAGAATGCTCTGTATCCATGTATTTCTTTCAGTTGTGTTATGTATTATTTTTCCGATGCTATGTAATGTATTTTAATCTCTGATATTTTTCAATGTGTAATATTTATACATACTCTGTTATATTCTTGTACTCTGATTTAATTGTTATAATAGCAATGAAATGTTCTTCAATTTGTGTTCTAATTTATCATGTTCTCAACTCAATCCTATCTTTCCCTTACGGGTGAGTTAGGGTCGTTTCAGCGTGGTATCAGAGCTTTGGTTTACAGAGCTCGAGAACAGGACACTTTAAAGCCAAACGAAAGAATTCATCAGAGATTGTATTAGTAATATCCAATAAGAATGACTCGTTAGAGATGGGATTAGTAGTATCCTAGAATGAGTTGAAAGAGTGTCATTTTTGAAATAAAAATGAAAACAAATTTTGTTCTGAAAAATTAAATCCAATTATACGTATTTGAGTATTTTACTTTATATTAGTTTGGACAATCGAGTATATGAAGATTTTACATATACTCTTGATGAACGTATATACGAAGTATCAAATATACTGGGTAGATATAGAATCACACTCTAGTTGCCCGGAGATGATTCTGATGATGGCGCGCCATTTTCAGTGTTATTTTCAAGTTTCGAAAGTGGGATATCTATATATTTCCAACTGACTGGTGTGAGAACCAAAACTAGCTAGAATTTACTGTTTGTGATTTGACACACAAAATATGATTTTTCAGTATATTAAAGATATATTTTTGAAAAGCTAATCAACTAATTGATTGCTGGTTGTGATGTTTGATTACTAGTTTAACTAATAAAAATATTGGAATGATAATTAATTTAACCAATATGTGAATGAATGGTAAATTTAGTCAAATTGTGTCAAATATTGAACTGAATTGAAAATTGATTAGAATTGCATACAGGTACATATATATGTATGAACAGGTCATAGCATGGAAGCTAAGAAGAGGAATAAAATTATATGCCCGACAAATAGGTACATGTTTACTATATTTCCCGGGTTTTGATGATTTCATGAGCCGATTGGCTTTTTCTTTTTCTTTTTAGATGGTGAGGGTCCTGCGAGGCTTGTTGGAGTTGTAAAGGTCTCCTCGTACAAAGGAGGTTATGGTGAAATTTTGCAAAAATTTAGAGTGTTAGCCAAATTTTTGAGAAATTAGAAAATTCTTAGAAACTGAAAAGTTGAAGAATGAAAGCCAGAATAAAAGTTGAGTTGGTTAGTTAAACAACTTTCAGCTCCGTTCCTTTTCGAGGACGAAAAGATTTTAAGTGGGGGAGATTGTAACAACCTGGATTTTCAGAACCAATTTAAATTTTTTATTTTGGCTATTTTAACGGATTTCGAATATTTATAATGATTTATTTTAAATAATAACGATTTGAAATTTATTTAAATCGAAATTAAGATGAATAAATTTATTTTAATTATAAATAGTGTTTGAAATGGCGCGGTAGTTTGAAAATTCGATTTTAAATTTCAATTGAATGTACAGAATTCAATATAAATCGGATTTCAATAAAACTAGAAACATTTGAATCTATTTAAAAATATCTTTTTAACGAATGCGAAAAATTTAGATTTCATAATGTAAATTGAAAGTTATGTCCAAATTAAAATTTAAAATATTCGCTATGGAATATATATATATATATATATTTGAATATTGGTATAATATTATTAAAGGCATATTACAGCCCAAATCTCGATGCTTCTCTCACAACAGATCAACAGCGCATCATTATATACATTCGTGGAAATAAAAAGACACCGAAGCCAAAACATTAATTCATCCGTTTCTTTCCCAAGTTAAAACATGGCGAACAACTTCATCTTCAGTGAGGAGTTCATGGCGGCCTTAGGTTTTGAGCTTCTAGCCGCGATTCCTGCCAACCCTCTCGTTCCATTCCTCCAGTACGAGATTGTCGTGCTTCCTCTAATGTAGTAAGTCTTCTACCTCTAGTTTGCAAGATTAATTTTGTTTCCACTTCGTTTAGCTTGATAATCTCACTCACCGACCTTCGTTTACTTTGAAATACACGTTTGTTCCTCTCCTTCCATATCCACCAACATGCAGTAATCACGCTAATGCGGTGTATTTTAACTTTAGCATCTTCATTCGCCCAATTCAGAACCAGGTATGCAATTGTTTCATGAAAGTTTGTTTCTTGGTTGTCAAAGTTTAATCTTTGTTGAATTTGTCTGAGAATCTCACAAGAAAAGTTGCAATTGAAGAACAGATGTTGGCGCGGTTCAATGTTATTGTCTCATAAGGTACAATGATTATCAGTAATTATAGCCCAGTTGAAGAGTCTGTCTTTAGTTGGTAGATGAAATAACATTATTTTATAAGCCGTATGTGATATTCCTGGGGGTAATAAATTGTCCTAAATTACTTTGTGCCATTCCACTCTAGGTTTAAATATATATAAAGCCCTTAAAAATAGCCACTTTGCAAACAACCTATGTTTTCAGTGAAACCACTTTTGTTGGATCTGTAATGTCAAATTATTGCTAGATTCCAATTTTCATAATTTTTGGAATTAATATGTGAGCGGGGTGAATTTAAACGCATTTGGTACTTTCAGTTTGAATTTAATCGAATGGAAAATAGCCATCAAACGATCTCCCAATTCGACGAAATTAGTTTTGTTAGGACTGTATCATTAAAACATAACAAGATTTATTTTTTGAGGATTTTTGGAGTCAGTATGTGGCCCCGGTAAATTAAGATGTACGTTCAAATTCAATATATGTTGATTTATATTTTAATTTAAAGAAAAACTGGTCGAAACAATCGAATTGGCCTATGGGACATATCCCATTGTGTTCGAAATGGGAGTAATTAAGGTGGTTAGCTAGGAACGACGGTCGTTGGGTTCGATTTTGAGATTGAATGAAAAGTTACTTTTTGAAATTAAATTAATTAAATTTGTAAAAGGGGTCAACCCCTTTATTCCTTCCTCACTCAGTCAAACTCGCCCCCTTTTTAAAACCTCCCGTCGCCCCTCTAATCCGCCAACGCCATCCACCCTGGTGCCACCTCCGGCCGTGCGCCGCCTCCTCCACCTCCGGCGACCCCCCACACCTTTCTCTCTCCTCTCCTCCCTCTTCGGCGCAATCTCACAAGCCACAGCCCTAAATCCTCGCCTTCAGCCAAACCCTAGCCGCCTCTGACCATAAGCACCACCCCCCCGACCCGCCGGCATCAGCCGCCTCCTACCCCGCCACCCACGACCGCCGTGGGCCCCTCCCCTTTTTAAAAATCAAAATTTTATGAATTTCAGCATATACATTTAGTTCCTGACCTGTTTTAGCGCATATCTCTCAAACCGTGAGCATATGACCAAAACTCCACAATGCCAAAATCGAAGAGCATGATTTTCTCTTCGATTTGGATATATGGAATTCCCATTTTGGATTGTGTAGCCGCCAGAAAAACGCGCGTAAAGTCTACTGTCCAATTCGTGTCTTTTCGCAAATTCTGGCGAAATAAATCATTTTCGGAAGAAAGGCCCCTATGCGAAAGTTGTTCGGAATAACGCGCTTAGGCTAGAAAAAAAGTCAGTGTGAAGAATGGAGCTCGTTTCCAAATTCTAGAACCAGAACAACAAATCAAAGTGATAGAAAAACAACGGCGGAGTGGATCCCAATGTGGGAACACCTTCTCACTCAAATTAATTTACAGTTAAATATATACTAGGTTGCAGACGGGGCTTAGTAGTTCCTGACACTATTCTATTGTATAACCCAAGATTGTTTGGATGTATGAATTGAAGTGTGGTTGTAAATTGATTATGGTTGAGAAATAGGTTGTATTGGATTTTTGGATTGATTGTGATTGATGTGTATGGCGCGAGCCAGTATCAGGAGAGGGGTTATGCTAGACATTACTCCGGTTTTAATATCGCGCCGTTATAATGCCGAAATTTTCTGAAATAAAATATATACAATAAAAATATCATTTTTATTGAATGTATGAACCAGTAAAAATATTCATGTGTTGAAATAAACATTTAATCGTTAAAAATATAAATTTTAACGTATAAATGAAGGGCATAAAATTCTCCTGAAATGAAAATGAATATTCATTTATAAATCAAACGATTTATTCATGTACACCCATTTAACTGACATTGATTGGGATGATAAATTTTACACATCGCCCAACTGCACAAATAAAATCTATGTTTATTGATTGAAACCGCACACGGGTATTGGGATGATATTGGACGTACACTAATCCCAATTGTTTAGTTGTACATCAATCGATTGGTTGGCAGACTGTTATAAGCGTTAATTATTTACATTTAATGCTTATGCAGTTGTGTGATGCACTCTGGATGATGGATGATTGTTTATCATTGTTGTTGTACACATGTGTTGTATGAAATCCATATAAATAATAATATATGGTATTTGACTGTGTATGATTCCAATTTGGAAATAAATAATAATTTGAAATAACAAATATTTTAAAATAATGAATATTTTAAAATAATATTCAGTAAAGGTTTAAAATGTGATTTTGATGTCCGATTTTGGATGGACACGAAAATATTGAAATGTGAGAAGCCGCATTGATTAGATATTCGCTATTTTGCAAGAACGATATTTATATAGATTTTCTTTATTTTTATAATGAATATCGAAAAGGAAATGATTTCAAAATCAGATATTTTGAAAATATTATAATTTATATATTAATGATATGGAATATTCAATTTTTATTTAAAATTGAATTGGAAGTTGGAATCATTATAAAACCAATTTATAAATTATGTTTTGAACAGAAATATGTGTGTGTATGTGTGTATATATATGTATATATATGTATGTATAATGGATTGAATAGAACGCACAGCGACCATTCGCGAATTTCGACCACTGACTTCGAATTGACATTACGGGAGATCCATCTGTCGGATTCTCCTAAAACCAGAACCGTTGGATTTGTATCGAAAAGAGCTTTCCAACGAGTATAAGAGATTTGAAATCTAACGGTTGGATTTGGAATTATGTCCAAATCAAGTTTGGAAAAGATCGCTATGGATGCAGTTCGGTGGTCGATATTGAAAATCGAATGAAATGGCAATAATTAAATTATTAAAAAAATCAATAATTTTTGTAAAATCAAAATAAAGGATCTGGAAAGAATTTGGGTGAAAAACTCCATGCTTGTAAAAATAAAAATATATTTTTATCAAAATTAATTAGTTATTAACTAGAATGAAAGTCCAATGTTTTTAAATAAATAAATTGGATTTGAGAATGATTTTAATCTAACCAGAATTTTGCAATGTATGAATTGAAATGGATTTGAATAGAAATCATCTTCGGGATATTTTGATATCAGATTCCGTCACTATACGGATAGTGTGGAGGAATTTGAAAGATAGATATATATCGTTATTCCCCGTACGATATGCGTTGGTTTCAGAATTTGATATTGAATATAAGCCGATGTAATTTCTGTTCAGAACCTTATATTTAATATCAAATTGGATTTTGGGTTTGTCGTGAATGGTGTCTTCAGAAACACTGTTTTTAAACCCCGTATGAAAAGAATAAATCTTTTAATTAAGATTATTAGAGTTTCCAAATATATTTAGTAATTGAAATAAAATGGAATGTGAATTGGGTTTATTGTGGACTGTGTTTTCAACGACATTCATTTTTTAACCCGATTAACAATGAAATATGATCTACAATATATAAATCTTTTAGTAAGATCTTGTAACGTCCCGCATTTTTATCTGTTTATATTTGAATATTTAAATCAGTTTAAATATTGAAATCGTAATATAAGTGGATTTATATATTAATTAAAACGAAGTTGAACGTATAAAAATATATATTACATATAATCGAGCTCATAACGACGCTGCAGTTCATAATTTAACATTTTGAACTTCAACTGAGTGTACGGGATTCGTTATATACCGGATTTCTTCGAAAAAAGAATGCTGGAATCTATTGAACTATAATTTTCTAATGGTTGTGAAAAATGGAACTTTCGCGTTATAGATTGTGTGATATATCCAAATCAAATATTCCGAAAGTCGCTATGAAATCGTATATGGACCATAACGGTTTATTTAATATAATTAAATATTGGTTTCGAATCTGGACAAGCCCTTTGAGACGCAGTGATAATTTAATTTTTAGAATTTTACTATAATTTTTAATTAATTAAATACACAACTTTTTATTTGAAGTATTTTGCACCCTATATCAGTATTTTGGGGTTTCAAAATATGCGTTAACCTACCGATATTTTTATATTTTTGGGATCGCGGCACCTCACTGAATACAACTATATTTTTATTACAGTCTGCAACGCTCATATATGAGTATACTTGTACATAGCAGGGCGTATAGCTTTCAAACTTTTAAAAATGAGAAATATATTTATTTCCTTCACGGCTAAGAAAGTATTACACCTTTTTCCAATACGCGGAAGATAGACCTAGGTCTTAATGCTTAATGTCCAAGGCAAAGAAAAGAACTATTTATGATATCTCCTCACAAGACTTTTAAGTACTTTACCCACTAGATTGTATTTTTATATACCTATACGCTATTACTTCATAAGTAAGGGAATGGCACATCGTTATCTTCAAGTAGAGACCTGAGCTAAAGCTAAGCGCACATGACTCCCCTTGATGTAACTGACATACATCAGAACGCAGACTTAAAGAAACGAGAGGAATGGGCAAGTAAGACCTAAGCTAAAGGATATTTAAGATGAGCCATGCTGTACGACGGAAAACGACATCGATCTTATCTTCGCTCCTTCTCCGTATATATACACGAGCATTCATTCGGTGGGCTTAAGCAAGAAATAGGAGAATTTGATCTTCATTTTAAATCTTATCTCAATTCTTAAAAACTCGTATGCACCTTCTAAAATTCTGGAAAACCACGGAAAAAGTTATATGTCTAAACTCCTGTGGCGGTTCTCTTCGTTCCTACATATATATTAAAGAGCTCGACACCTTCTTCGGCGTTGTCATACTACACAGTGAAGGAGAGGTTTTGTATATACTGAAGTACACTTTCATATTGAGAAGTAGAAGGGTAGACGTGAGTAGGAAGTTGGTCATGGTGTGGTTTAAGGGTACATGTATGTACATTATGTGGAGGAAGGCTGCAAACTGTATGCTATTAGGTAGAGGAGAGGGTCAAAAGCACGGTGGTATGTATGGTACTAACAGGTAATATTGGGTTTTGCTGGGTAGAGAAGAAGTGGGGAAGCGTACATGCGGAGACTAATTAGTGGAAGGTCGTAGCGGGGTCGGTGTGCCGGTTTCGAAGATGGTACTGGCGAAAGAACATAAGCATGAAAATGGTGAAAAGGCGAGCCACATGAAGTGGCGGTTTGGTGAAGTAACGGTGTGGGGGAAAAAGGGAGCTGGCGGATTCCTATTAGTGGAAGATGAAGGGAGTTTTAATACTGGAGTCAGATTCTTGTATTGGGAAAGCATGCATCGGTTTCCAGTTTGGACGATGGAGAAGTGATGAAAACAGGGTTGGTGTGTTGAAAATGGCATGAGATAAGTTCGATGGAGAGGGATTAGTTTGAGTAAGATAAATTTCAGGGTTTTGATTTCCAGAATGGTGGTGTGTACGATAAAGTGAGGATGGCCCGAAAATGATTGAGAAACTGGTTGAGAAAATGGTAGAGTTCATTTGGATTTTTATGGTTTTGAGGCGGTAAAGAAATGACATGAAAGGGAACGTTAAAAAAAAAGAAGCAGAAGGTTATACTGGAGGTGTGCATGTGATGTTAAGGAAGGGCATGTTACATTTTAAAGTGGAGGCAAGTCGGTGGCATTCTCATGGGAAAAACAGGGGCTCGGGCGTGAAGTTAGACATTTACGGTGAGAAATGACTGGAGTGGTAACATCTCAGAGGAGAGAGAAGTTCCTGCGCAAGCCAATGAAAAAGGAAAGCAAGTAACGACGTTATGAATTCATTTTGGAGCAATTTGAAGCACGTTTGAATTTATGGCAGAAGTGAACGTCGGGTTTAATCGACTGACGCAAATCGTTATTTAACGGTTAACGCGCAAATGTGAGTAAACTCACTAACTTTGTTCTATTTTAAATATTAGATTTTTAATAGTGATCAATAATGGTTGAATGCTGTGTGATGGTTGCATAGGTAAATTACAATTAAATTGGTTGATATATATATATATATATATATATATATATATATATAGCATCGTATATATACACATCACTGGTTGGATACTGATTCCATCGATTATAATATATACATTATATGACCCAAAAAAATGTGTGGTTAGTTATTGTTTGTTTGATTATGGAATTTCACTGGCCTTGAAATAACCGGTATTTTAATACCGTAAAAATAGATGGAAATTGATTCGAGTTTAAAAAGGAAAAATCTATTATTTAAATAAGAGTTGAATTTAAATTGGAATTATATTATTAAATCGTTTTAGTTATATTAAAACAAGCTGTTTAATTTATAAACAATGTTTAGAAATAAGGTTGAATAATAATTAATAAATAGTTTGGAAATATAGAAATATACTTTTAAAAGGGAAGTTGGGAAATCATTTTAAAAGAAAACAATGAACTTTATTTTGATGTTCGGAATGGAAATAGAATTAAATAAATCCATATGGATTCATAATTTAAATTCGACTGTATCGAATAGTATATAAATAATCTTTTAAGAATTATATGGTTTATAATTTAGTGCTTGACAGATGGTTAATATTTGGTTTGGAACCCATGAATAGTAATCGAATCTGAAGTGGATATTTAGCCATAAAGTTTAAGAAATAGTTAATAAGAAATTTACATGGAATGGAGTTTATAAAGTAGGATATGATTCTGAATTTATAAATAACTCAATAGACGAGAGTGTAGCCTATAATGGAGATTTATTTGATAAACGAGTTCAGCTTTCTCTAAAGAGATGATATTAACAATTTAAAATGAATCATAATTTAAAGCAACCATTTTGAAGATGAAAATGGTTTAATAGAAATTGGAAATGTTTTACAATGTTAGTAATGAATATTTTCTAAAGTTCAGAAGATAGGGAAAGTGAAAAAGGGGAAATGTTTCCAAACGTTAATAATATGTATCTTTTGGAAAATGGGAAATAAGATTTTAAAATATTTGAAATTGTTTTCCAAGGAGAGTGAAGAGTTAATACTCAATATAAATAGCCATAAACAATGGAGATTTCAAAGTAAGTATATGGCGTTATAAAAACTACATTGTAAAATGAAACTAGAAATACGGTTTGATTGAGATTAGATAAAATAAGGGGTTAGAGTTATGAGCTTATATCTATTCTAAGATAAGAACGTTGTCGATCAAGGTCTAAGAGGTAAGTAAAATACCCCAACTTGAACGATTTCACTATTATCGAGGAATGGTATTGGTCTGTAACGGAAAGAGATGTCGAGATTAGTTATAAAAGGGGAATATAGCAGCGTATTTCATTAGTTATAAAGGGAATATAGCGGCATATTGCAGTAGTTATAAAGGGAAATATAGCAGCGTATTTGTAACACCCCACTCCTGCTATGGTCACTCGCTAAGGGAATGCCATAACATCGGTGGAGTATTTTTAAGTGAATATAGAACAGAGAAATTACAGCAAGACAGATATAAGTAATACTTGAAAATTTAAAACATCATTTCATTGCAGCGGAAAGTAAAACATGTTTGGTTACATCACAAAACCATAATAAGAGTCAAGTACAGAATATCCATCCTGATAAATAAAGATACATAATCCCAATACATGAACTGATAGCCATAAAAGAAAAGGGTAAGCTGAGCTCTACATCTAGGGTCCAAGCTCCAAGAGAGTAATAAAAGCAGCTTGATCAAAGCCCACTCGTGCTGGGCCCACTCTGAGAACCTGAGGGTTGGGAAAAAGATAAAAACAACGGGGTCAGACATAAGTCTGAGCGAGTCCTATAACTTTAACAATGCAATCATTAAAGTAATTAGGGTATGATATAACTTGGTACGGTGTGACTGGGGATAAATGACTACACTCAGTAGCCAATCAGACTTAGAATGAACTAAGATAACGATAAAGACGCATTTACCCACCCAAGGATAATTACTACACTGCACCACACCAGTCATTCCTACTTAAAGGTTGATCCCTCCCAAGGACTTAGTGAATTTACCCAGTAGTTTCGTGTACCCCTAGTTGACTACATAAGTGTCGCCTGCCCCTATCTCCACTAGGTGTACCCACTACTCCCAGGCGATCGGCTCCCTACCGTAGATACCCGTGCTGGCCCCACAATGGGGTGTATCACTCCCCATAGTGGCAACCCAATACAACCAATGGTGCACGGCTTATATCTACACGATGCAACAACGTCTTACCTACCAGCCCGGGTCCACACACGCATATGAAACCCGTTGGACTTGCGTTGCAACCGCTACCTCGTTTTGGCCTCTTATAGTCAAGCCCAATATGCGTGTCCAGTCCTCGACTTGGGTCGAGCCCACAAAGATACGTTTGGGATATTGGTTGAAATAGGCCCCCACAAGCTACCCACCTAAGCTTGCTATTTCTAGTGTATACCACTTAACCCTTTAATCATGTTTTAATTACATGTTCCACTTTGGTTAAGTATTCTAATCGTATTTTCTATTGCCACCCAAGGCAACCACTAGATTTCCACATGCCACCCAAGGCACCCACCTAACCCCTCATGTCCCTCTACATGCTAATATGGTTAAGTGTTTCTTAATTAATTAATTAAGATCATGACCTCATAAAGACCTCTCACATTAGACCATCTTCCATGACTGCTGGATATGCCGGTTGGGTCCGGGCAGACTTCCGTCATAAAAAGGGTCTAACCTCGTGTCTTTACTTTAATCATGTATTTAATTTATGACTAAGACCTCTCACATTGGGCCAATCATTTGTAGCTGCTGGATTGCCGGTCGGTTCCGGGCAGACTTCCGCTACAAAAGGGTCCAACCTCGTGTCTTAGTTGATTAATTACACCTAATTAATCACCCCCATAATTTGTATTAATTATCCCTAATTAATTACACATTTTTAAGAATATGGGTAGACCTAACTAAATAGGTAAATTCCCAATTCCATAGTATGGGTAGACCTAACTTAATAGGTAAATTCCCAACTCCATAATATGGGTAGACCTAACTTAATAGGTAAATTCCCAATTATGTTCATTCATTTTATGTTATGCTTAAGCATACTAACTTTACACATTTTTATTAACATGCATATTAACCCCATCGTTTCCCACGTAATTCGTTCTCATGACATGTCATATAAATGGGGAGTTTCATTATAAATGTGATGGGTTCAATCTTAGCCCAACGTTGGCATTTACATGGGTTTAAAAGGTGTCAACTTTGCATCACAACATTAAACCCAACTAGGATAAATCATTAACCCAAACTTGCATATGAACTTGCATATAAACTTGCATATGAACTTGCATATAAACTTGCATATAAACTTGCATATGAGCTTGCATAACATGTCATACATAGAGGCAACCTTGCATATGTTATGCATATCATAAAAAGAGACAAACTTGCATATGAACTTGCATACAAACTTGCATATAAACTTGCATATGAACTTGCATATAAACTTGCATATAAACTTGCATATAAACTTGCATATGAACTTGCATATCATGTCATACATAGAGGCAACCTTGCATATGTTATGCATATCATGAAAAGAGACAAACTTGCATATGAACTTATAACATATGACAACCACAACATGCATAAATCCTCATTTACATCCATAACCTCCTAATATCCTATCCTAATTAGTTTAGCAATTGCTTGCTAAAGGCATAGGAACTCACAAATAACCAATTAGCACTTCAATGAGGAAGATTAAGTTGCTAGAGTGGATTAGAACTTGATTAGAGCTGATTTGAGATGCCAACTTCCTCTCAAATTTGGTGGAGGCTCCTTCTAATTTTGATTCGACGGCATGAGGCCCTTGAATCTATTTTTAGTATGAATTAGGGTAGTGTTAGGGTGTATTTATAGATTAGGCAAGTGTTTTAGGCCATTAGATTAACCCTAAATTAGATTAGGACCATCAGATCTCGGAAGCTTCTAGAGAATAGCCCAAAACACAGCCAAACCCTAAAATGGTGCACCCGGCCAGCCAGGGTCAAACCAGAAAGCTATGCAGGTTTCTGGCTCGACACGGGCGCACTTCCCAAGTGCGCCAGTGTAAAAATGTGTTGCCGCACTTCACAAGTGCGCCAGTGCATTTTTGTGTTGGCGCACTTCACAAGTGCGCCAGTGCATTCTGGCTTGTTTTCGGTTTTTCTGCCTAACTTCGTTCGTCCATATCTTCTTCATACGGACTCCGATTTTTGAAAACTCAGACTCTATTTCGCGTATTTTTCCGAGACGAACGTAATGGTGCAACCCGTTTCCCCTAATTCCCACATCTGGGATTAGTTATTCTTTAATTTGTGAATTTTAGCATTAACCGAAATTCGGGGTGTTACAGTATTGCATTAGTTATAAAGGGAAATATGGCAGCATATTGCAGTAGTTATAAAGGGGAATATAGCAGCATATTGCATTAGTTATTAAGGGAAATATGGCAGCGTATTGCAGTAGTTATAAAGGGGAATATAGCAGCGTATTGCATTAGTTATAAAGGGAAATATGGCAGCGTATTGCAGTAGTTATAAGGGGGAAGATAACAACGTATTACATTAGTTGTAAAAGGAAATAAAGAAGAGTTTATAAAAATATGGGAAACTAGAAAGTTAGTATTAAATAAAAGGGCCAGTGTTTGTGTGATGTTTGGTTGTACATTTTATTGGATGTTTGATTTTACTTCGATAGTTAAATAACCGACTATCGAAGTGTTTTGACCATCGTTGTCAATACGGAGAGACCAGTTGATATAATCCGAAAACCCCTCCGTATTGGCATAAACGATGCGAGTTAGATTATGCTGAAGATAACTAATGACAGAGTAAATGAAAGGGACGTCCTGTTCCAGAATAGCGCTTTCTGTTTGTCCAGTCGCAGGACAACTTGTATGGATAAGTGTCTGACAGAGTATACCTAATAAATCACGTACGGTTGATCTCTTAAAGGTATTACGTCTGGTGGCGGGGGAATTCATTCCTCTTAGCTTTTTATACCCGTGATATTTTTGGAAATCGATTAATGGATTGACGGGTTCGACGATGTGGCATTCAAAGTGAATGGTGATCAGATGTTCTGAAGATAGACATAGCCTCTAGCCTCACAACCGGGAAATGACAGAAATCAGGCGGGCATCATGGCTAGTTGGGTCATACCCAAGAAGGGTGTATTGTCACCGATCTAGAGAAAATTCATATTTGTTCTACTTTTCGATTCTGTATCTTTGGATTTTGGCTGGATGGCCAACAACCGTGGGTGACAATATATTCGCTACACTCAAGCTAAATGAGTTTGCGGTCATGTGTGATCGGGTTGCAAGACGTTCTTGTTGAACCTAGGTGTATACCCTCTAGAGTACACTGATCGGGAGGTGATCCCATACCATGTCTGTTGGAATCCAATCTCCAATAAGCGCTCTGCGATTTTTGATTTTATACTATATATGTGGAGCATGAGATGCAAGCGTTTTGCTATTTGGTCATTTACTTGATTAGACATTATTATTATATCATTGGAATTTGATATCAAGTAATTCGGGTTATAGTAAGGTAAAAACCGTCCATGTTTATGTGTGGGCTGGTCTTACTATTATCCTTTTGTCTCAAAAAGGATTTCAAAGTTAAAACGATATGATTGAAGTTTACTCACACCAGTCCCATGACTGACCCAGAGTTTATTTGTTTGTGTTTTTCCTAAACTCTTGGTTGCCGAAATTTGTATGACCAGACAAGTGTTTCAGGGCTTTGCAGATTCACTTGGAGGAGCTCAAAGCAGGAAACTTCACCGCTAGTTCCGCTGTGATGTATATGAGTTATATTTTGATATGGTATGTATGTATAAATTTAGATTTTGTACTTCAAAGTTTTATATAATATACTTTATTCGTTCCGCTGTGAGATTCGTGTTTACTCTAATACTGTTCAGTTGTGTTCTTCTTACTCTTCTATTCTATCTATTTTATCTTTCTCATCCTCTAACTTGTTCTATAAATGACCCGATATTTTCAATGCTTGAATGGTCAACATTGTGTTTTTATTGATTTTCGGGATCGAAAATTTCTCGGCCCTTACAGTGGTATCAGAGCTGGTTGCTTAATTGGTATGCATGATAGAGGGTTCTCGCTTCGCGATTTGGTGGCGAACAGGAAACTCTTACTCCTACATGTCCCGACAATGTGGGTTGGTCGAGTTGCGAGGCTGGACGTAAAAGTAGTTCTGAGGTATCTCTGTAGAGCCACGCTGGGAGGTTAGCCCAGTGGTTGATGGTTAAAAAGCCTAGACCCTTTACAGTGGTATCAAAGCATAAGGTTAAGTGATTACCTTGGCTCTGTGGCATAACTCAATAGAGATGGGGTTAGTAATACCCTAGATTGAGTTTGAGTGTATATATATGAGCGCGTATTTGTAAATTGATATAAAAGCTATTTTATATTGTGTTGATTGGATTGGCGAGTGGTTTATGAATTCTGGTCGAAATAGTAAACTGTGTCGATAGGTGTTTCTAAACTCTTGAACATAGTAATTCGACACAGTATGTTTTGAAAAGAGGGTGAATGAGGTAATCTTACCCAAAATATATTTTGATATAAAGAAAGCATATACATTGGAATTATCTAATATATATTGAATGTGTTGGTTGAAATTATAATCGAATAGGGTTATAATTGAATTGGTTATAAATAACCAATAAGAATTCACATGAGTATAATATATAAATCAGGTGAATTGAATATGATATTAAACCCAAAATTGAAATAAAACTATGGAAACTTGGAAAGATGTTGTAAATGAATTTTGAATTAAATCTTTGGAATTTTAAATCCTGGGAATTTAGAGATGTTTTTCCAAGCATTTTGAGAGGATATTTTGATGTAATTTCAAAATAAAATGTTTAAAATGAGTTTTTGAAAGTAATATAGTATTGAACTCACTTCGATGGCTGGAAAATAATTCTGATGATGACGGCCGCATCATCAATGTTCATTTTCGAGTTTCTAAGTGACGGACTACTACCAAAGATTTTATTTTTGAATTATTGTGAGGAAACAAGTTTCAGAGATTCATATTTTTTGAATAATATATAATTTCAAACTGATTTGAAATAAATCCCAGGAATATGAATTATGAAATAAAGATTTAACTTATGGAGTTAAAATGGTAAAAGTGGAACTTGAAGTAAGATAATCAAAATTGGACTGAATTTGGAACAATCCAGAATGGAAATTTTAAAGGAGAAATATTGGAGATTCAAGTTATTAAAATGAATTGATTTTTGGAGAATAAGAATCAAATTTTGAATTTGGAGATGAAGATAACTGATTTAAGAAATAAATCAGTAAATGGAATTGGAGTTGAAATAGAAATTTGGCTTAGTAAAAGCGAAAGATTGGTTTGAGAATGGATTGATGGGAGATCAACCGAGGATGCTTGGATACATGTTAAAGTGATAGCAAATGGTAGAGATAGAGTTAAAATGCCAACACAAAGGTACAAGTTTACCTTATATTCGAGTATGAGATTTATGAACTATTTTTGTAAAGCCGCTTGGCTGTTTATTTCTTTGGATTGGAGAGGGCCCGGAGAGGTAAGTTGTAGTTGTACCGATTGAGCCATGAAAAGGAGATGCTAGCGAAATTTCTCGGGAATTTAAAGAGTTAGAAAATTTTCAAATTTTTTCAAATATTCGTTAAAAAAAGGAATTAATATATTAATTGAAATTAATTGATTCAGTTGAAACTAAAGTTAAGATGTAAAACAAATAATTTATCTAGTTTGCAGTATTTTTTCCAACTAAGTAATTTCGGGGACGAAATTCTTTTAAGGGGGAAGGAATGTAACGTCCTGCATTTTTATCGGTTTATATTTGAATATTTAAATCAGTTTAAATATTAAAATCGTAATATAAGTGGATTTATATATTAACTAAAACAAAGTTGAACGTATAAAAATATATATTAAATATAATTGAGCTCATAACGACGCTGCAGTTCGTAATTTAACGTTTTGAACTTCAACTGAGTGTACAGGATTCATTATAAACCGGATTTCTTCGAAACAAGAAACGCTAGAATCTATTGAACTATATTTTTCTAATTTATGTGAAAAATGGAACTTTGGCATTATAGATTGTGTGATATATCAAGATCAAATATTCATAAAGTCGCTATGAAATCGTAGATGGACCATAATGATTTATTTAATATAATTAAATATTGGTTCCGAATCTGGACAAGCCCTTTGAGACGTAGTGATAATTTATTTTTTAGAATTTTACTGTAATTTTTAATTAATTACAACTTTTTGTTTGAAGTATTTTGCACCCTGTATCAGTATTTTGGGGGTTCTCGACATGAGTTAGCCTACCGATATTATTATATTTTTGGGATCGCGGCACCTCACATAACACAACTATATTTTTATTTCAGTCTGCAGCGCTCATATATGAGTATAACTGTATATAGCAGGGTGCGGCTAAGAATGTATTACACCTTTTTCCAATACGCGAAAGACAGACCTAGGCCCTAATGCTTAATGTCCAAGGAAAAGAAACGCACTGTTTATGAATATCTCGCCACAAGACTTTTAAGTACTTTACCCACTAGATTGTATTTTTATATACCTATACACTATTACTTCATAAGTAAGGGAATGGCATAGCGTTATCTTCACGTAGAGACCTGAGCTAAAGCTAAGCGCACATGCCTCCCCTTGATGTAAGCCGACATACATCAGAACACAGACTTAAAGAAATGTGAGGAATAGGCAAGTTAGACCTAAGCTAAAGGAAATTTAAGATGAGCCATGCTGTATGATGGAAAACGACATCGATCTTATCTTCGCTCCTTCTCCGTATATATACACGAGCATTCATTCGGTGGGCTTAAGCAAGAAAAAGGAGAATTTCCTCTTCATTTTAAATCTTATCTCAATTCTTAAAAACTTGTATGCACCTTCTTAAATTATGGAAAACCACAGAAAAAGTTATATGTCTAAACTCCTGTGGCGGTTCTCCTCGTTCCTGCATATATATTGAAGAGCTCGACGCCTTCTTCGGCGTTGTCATATTACACAGTAAAGGAGGGGTTTTGTATATACTGAAGCACACTTTCATATTGAGAAGCAGAAGGGTAGACGTGAGTGGGAAGTTAATCACGGTGTGGTTTAAGGGTACATGTATGTACATTGTGTGGAGAATCGTTGCGAACTGTATGCTATTAGGTAGAGGAGAGGGTCAAAAGCACGGTGGTATGTGTGGTACTAACAGGTAATATTTGGTTTTGCTGGGTAGAGAAGAAGTGGGGAAGCGCACATGCGGAGACTGGTTAGTGGAAGGTCGTAGCGGGGTCGGTGTGCCGATTTCGAAGATGGTACTGGCGAAAGGACATAAGCATGAAAATGGTGAAAAGGCGAGCTGCATGATGTAGCGGTTTGGTGAAGTAACGGTATGGGGGAACAAGGGAGCTGGCGGATTCCTATTTGTGGAAGATGAAGGGAGTTTTAAATACTGGAGTCAGATTCTTGTATTGGGAAAGCATGCATCGGTTTCCAGTTTGGACGATGGAGAAGTGATGAAAACAGGGTTGGTGGGTTGAAAATGGCATGAGATAAGTTCGGTAGAGAGGGATTAATTTGAGTAAGATAAATTTCAGGGTTTTGATTTCCAGAATGGTGGTGTGTACGATAAAGGGAGGATGGCCCGGTGTTTTTGGAGTCCAATGCAGGCTATTCAAACTATCCGTGAAGAAGAAAAGGAAATAAAGGGGCCATGATGGTTGTGATGAAATAAGGTAGTTGGAAGCATACAAAATATGATAGATGTGAGTGTGAGCTCGAAAATGGTTGAGAAAATGGTAGAGTTCATTTGCATTTTTATGGTTTTGAGGGGGTAAAGAAATGACATGAAAGGGAACGTTAAAAAAAAGAAGCAGAAGGTTATTCTAGAGGTGTGCAAGTGATGTTAAGGAAGGGCATGTTACATTTTAAAGTGGAGGTAAGTCGATGGTATTCTCGTGTGAAAAACAGGAGCTCGGGCATGAAGTTAGACAATTACGGTGAGAAATGACTGGAGTGGTAACATATTGGAGGAGAAAGAAGCTCCTGCGCATGCCAATGAAAAAGGAAAGCAAGTAACGACTCTACGAAGTCAGTTTGGAGAAATTTGAAGCACGTTTAAATTTATGGCAGAAGTGAACGCCGGGTTTAATCGACTGACGCAAATCGTTATTTAACGGTTAACGCGCAAAGGGGAGTAAACTCACTGACACTGTTCTATTTTAAATATTAAATTTTTAATAGTGATAAATAATGGTTGAATGCTGTGTGATGGTTGCATAGGTAAATTACAATTAAATTGGTTGATATATATATATATATATATATATATATATATAGAGAGAGAGAGAGAGAGAGCGTCGCATATATACACATCATTGGTTGGATAATGATTCCATCGATTATAATATATTCATTATATGACAAAAAAATGTGTGGTTAATTATTGTTTGTTTGAATATGGAATTTCACTGGCCTTGAAATAACCGGTTTTTTAGTACCGTAAAAATAGATGGAAATTGATTCGAGTTTAAAAAGGAAAAAAGCTATTGTTTAAATAAGGGATGAATTTAAATGGGAATTATATTATTAACTCGTTTTAGCTATATTAAAACAAGTTGTTTGATTTATAAACAATGTTTAGAAATAAGGTTGAATAATTATTATTAAATAGTTTGGAAATATAGAAATAGACTTTTAAAAGGGAAGTTGGGAAATCATTTTAAAAGAAAACAATGAACTTTATTTTGATGTACGGAATGGAAATAGAATTAAATGAATCCATATGGATTCATAATTTAAATTCGACCGTATCGAATAGTATATAAATAATATTTTAAGGATTATATGTCTTATGATTTAGAGCTTGACAAATGGTTAATATTTGGTTTGGAACCCATGAATAGTAATCGAATCTGAAGTGGATATTTAGACATAAAGCTTGAGAAATAGTTAATAAGAAATTTACTTGGAATGGAGTTTATAAAGCAGGATATGATTCTGAATTTATGAATAACTCAATAAACAAGAGTGTAGCCTATAATGGAGATTTATTTGATAAACGAGTTCAGCTTTCTCTAAAGAGACGATATTAACAATTTAACATGAATCATAATTTAAAAGCAAACATTTTGCAAATTAAAATGGTTTAATAGAAATTGGAAATGTTTTCCAATGTTAGTAATGAATATTTTCTAAAGTTCAAAAGATAGGGAAAGTGAAAAGGGGGAAATGTTTCCGAACTTTAATAATATGTATCTTCTGGAAAATGGGAAAAAAGATTTTTAAATATTTGAAATTGTTTCCCAAGGAGAGTGAAGAGTTAATATTTAATATAAATATCCATAAACCACAGAGATTTCAAAGTAAGTATGTGGCGTTATAAAAACTACATTGTAAAATGAAACTAGAAATACGGTTTGATTGAGATTAGAAACAATAAGGGGCTAGAGTTACGGGCCTATATCTATTCTAAGATAAGAACGTTTTCGATCAAGATTTGAGAGGTAAATAAAATACCCCAATTTGAACGACTTCACTATTATGGTATTGGTTTATAATGGAAAGAGATGTCGAGATTAATTATAAAAGGGGAATATAGCAGCGTATTGCATTAGTTATAAAGGGGAATATAGCAGCGTATTACAGTAGTTATAAAGGGGAATATAGTAGCATATTGCATTAGTTATAAATGGAAATATGGCAGCGTATTACAGTAGTTATAAAGGGGAATATAATAGCGTATTGAATTAGATATAAAGGGAAATATGGCAGCGTATTGCGGTAGTTATAAAGAGGAATATAACAGCGTATTGCATTAGTTATAAAGGGAAATATGGCAGCGTATTGCAGTAGTTATAAAGGGGAAGATAGCAGCGTATTGCAATAGTTACAAAATGAAATAAAGAAGAGTTTATAAAAATATGGGAAACTAGAAAGTTAGTATTAAATAAAAGGGCCAGTGTTTGTGTGATGTTTGGTTGTACATTTGAATGGATGTTTGTTTTTACTTCGATAGTTAAATAACCGACTATCGAAGTGTTTTGACGATCGTTGTCAATACGGAGAGACCGGTTGGATATAATCCAAAAACCACTCCGTATAGGCATAAGCGCTGCGAGTTAGATTATGCTGAAGATAACTAAAGGCGGAGTGAAATGCAAGGGTCATCCTGTTCCAGAATAGTGCTTTCTGTTTGTCCAGTCCCAGGACAACTTGTATGGACAAGTTTCTGACAGATTATACCTAATAAATCACGTACGGTTGATCTCTTAAAGATATTACGTCTGGTGGCGGAGGAATTCAATCCTCTTGGCTTTTTATACCCGTGATATTTTTGGAAATCTATTAATGGATTGACGGGTTTGACGATGTGGCATTCAACTTGAATGGTGATCAGTTGTTCTGAAGATAGACGTAGCCTCTAGCCTCACAACCGGGAAATGACAGAAATCAGGCGGGCAACATGGCTAGTTAGGTCATAGCCAAGAAGGGTGTATTGTCACCGATCTAGAGAAAATTCATATTTATTCTTCTTTTTGATTCTGTATCTTCAGATTTTGGTTGGATGGCCAACAACCGTGGGTGACAATATATTCGCTACACTCAAGCTAAATGAGTGGGCAGTCATGTGTGGTCGGGTTGCAAGACGTCCTTATTGAACCAAGGTGTATACCCTCTACAGTACACTGATCGGAGGTGATCCCATACCTTGTCTGTTGGAATCCAATCTCCAATAAGAGTCCTATGGTTTTTTATTTTATACAATATATGTGGAGCATGAGATGCAAGCGTTCTGCTATTTGGTTATTTACTTGATTAGACATTATAATAATATCACTGGAATTTGATATCAAGTAATTTGGGTTATAATAAGGTAAAAACCGTCCATGTTTTTGTGTGGGCTAGTCTTACGATTATCCTTTTGTTTCAAAAAGGATTTCAAAGTTAAAACGTTATGGTTGAAGTTTACTCACACCAGTCTCATGACAGACCTAGAGTTTATTTGTTTGTGTTTTTCCTAAACTCTTAGGTGCCCAAATTTGTACGGCTAGACAAGTGTTTCAGGGCTTTGCAGATTCACTTGGAGGAGCTCAAAGCAGGAAGCTTCACCGCTAGTTATTAGAGATTATTTCCACTGTGATGTATATGAGTTATATTCTGATGTGGTATGTATGTAAAAATTTAGATTTTGTATTTCAAAGTGTTATATAATATACTTTATTCGTTCCGCTGTGAGATTCGTGTTTACTCTGATACTGTTCAGTTGTGTTCTTCTTACTCTTCTATTCTATGAGTTCTATCTTATCTTTCTCATCCTCTAAATTCTTCTATAAATGACCCGATATTTTCAATGCTTGAATAATCAACATTGTGTTTTATGTTAATTTTCGGGATCGAAAATTTCTCGGCCGTAACAGATTTAATGAAAATTTTCCAAAGTAAAGTTTTCCAATTTAATAAAATAAATTGGAATTGAATGGAATTCGATTGGGTAATAATCAAAGTGAGCTTCTATGGAGTAAGACTATTAATATACATATGCAATTTAAAAGGCTTTTATTATTCCATTTATATTATTGGTCGGATACGGAAATTGATATGTATTATATATATTGATCTTTTTCCTGTGAAGATTCCATAATTAATGGAAAGTTATTTTGGGTTTATCGTGAACTCTGTTTTAAATGACATTGATTCTTTAACCCAGTCAAAGACAGGATTACATGTCTAACATTGTATTTTTAACAATATTGTTGATCTCTACTAAATATATATCTGTTTGGTGGTGGAGAATTTATTCTCTTGTTTAACACACTTCTCTACGACGTATGAGCTTAGAGGTTATATATCGGCAGAAATCAATGGTATGGTGTAGATTGTCAATGTGGCATGTGTGATTTCCCAAAGTTAAATAATCATTAAATAATGACTGTTGGAAGGTTAAAACTAAGTGGAATTTTAATGAATCTTTAATTAGATTGAAATGAGAATGTGATAATTTTAATTATCAAATTTGGGCAATGATCGAGAATGGAGTATCATCAGTTTTTCTCCAAGCGATAGTTATATCTTTAATTAGATTTGAACATGAAAGGATAATTAAGTTTTACTGATAACACCGTGGTGTTAGATATGGAGTGCTACCAGTTTTGATTCATGGGATGAATTGGTTGCGATTGGGAAATAAAGTAAATGATTTCTTCGGTAAGGTTCGTTAATCCCGACTAGTTTGGAAAACCATAATTTGGTTAAAACTATGAAAAGAATAATTGAATAAAAGAATATTCTGGAATGGAATGAGGCGTATGTTGTATTTTATAGCACTTGTTTATGAGAATACGCTAGTTATTAGGAAAGGCCGGGTTTATACCCATTCTGAACAACGGATTCGACGATAAGTCGACGATGAAGACGGTGATTGAAGACCGGAGATCTTCACATCGTTTGGATGATTACTGATATGTTGATTGGATTGTACACCTGAGACAATGTAATAAGTGGTGATCGTCCAGACGTACTTGGAGATCGATGTGATATGCGAGGACCTCTCTTTTGTATTGGACATATGGAACGAGGAATAAGGTGCCTCCGGTTTCGTTCAAACCCAGAACGAACTTGTAAATGGATGTGTGTCTGACATTGGATTTCATTCTGTGTTGATTGATTTCCATTAAATATATATCTTTTTGGCGGCAGAGAATTTATTATCTTGCTTAACGCCCTTCTATGAGACGTATGAGCTTAGAGGTTATATATTGATGGATATCAGTCACATGGCATGAATTACCTGTATGGCATAAGGAGATGCAGTGATCAAGGCTTCTGTTGAAAAGAAGAGTCTTGTGGTTGATGATCAAGCATGGCTTTAAATAGCATAACTTTGTGTATAGCGTTAATTCACGAGCCTCACACCTCGGTATGAGTCAAAAACGGGATCGTGACTTGTAACGACCTAGATTTTTAGCCGTTGAATTCTAAATATTTAAATTGGTTTTAAATATTTTATTTGAAATATTAAACGATATTCTTATTTTTGTCCGTCGGTCGGTAAATAAAAGAAATCATTGGTAGCCTGTACTTCTTAAACGCTAAATATAAGCGGTTATTATTGATAATCAAGGTCAATTGAACAGGACATGCATGGTATACTTTTTACATATTTCAACTATTTGGTTAATTGCGCCAGTCTTCCCAATTGCATTACTTTCGAACTTTTAATGCAAAGGTGGACGTAAATACAACATAATTTACAAAGTGTAGCATACTGATGTCATTGCAGTCGTTCAGTGTCGGCTTAGTCATGTATAACTAGGATAGCTCGATAACTTCCAATATGATTTTCTCAAAACATAGAAAGGAAACAAAATCTCCGCACATTTGCAAGTGTACAACTAATATCCTTAGAAACATAAATTATTGAATGGTTATAATAAGCCACAAGCTTACGTCCATGACTTGGTAAAATATGGGAACTTGCCCAATTATTTATAAGATTTCAAAACCTCTTTAGACTTGCCATTATATAATCAATTCTTGAAAACAAATCATCTCCTTACGATATAAGCTTCAAAAAACACCGTGCTTTCCAAGACAACTCAATTTTCGTGCATACCAAGCTGTTGTTTCCGTGCATACCAAGCTATCCTATTTCCGTGCCACCCAAGGTACTTCTCTTTTAAATGCTGTTCAATCTTCATCTCATTTCAGGTTCGAGACTCAAAACATAAAGAAGAAAAATAAAACAAATACAAAATAAAATAAAATAAAATATCAAATGAAATCGCACATTCTTATATCCGTTTGAACCATTGTGAAGACGTCTACCATTTCATGTACATGGTGAGGCGTGCGACTATTTTGTCTGGGGTCAACTTTTAAATACGGTAAACTTATGAATGGGTTTTGGCAATGTATGGTCGGATCTGGGAGGAGCAATGGTCGGCGTCAGCTCACCGTGGGTCAGGATGAAGTTCTCGAAAGCAAGGGAGACAGTGGAGAGTTTCGAGTTGATCATGGAGGGGGGCGTGGTGATGGTTTCAGTGGGGGTTAGTGGCTTCCAGTGAGCAGTTTGGGTCAGCGTCACATAAGATCAACTATACTGGAGTTTGGCGTGTCGAGGTAGGGACTATCGGCTGCGCTGAATTCCGAGAAGCAAGGCGATGTTTTCAGTGGGAGTTTGGTAGGGTACTATTCGGATTAGTGTCGCGTTGTACTTCAGGAGGTGGCGAACGGTTCTTCAGGGGTAGCCACGAGTTGACAGGAAGGGTATTGGTCAAGAAGAGGAGGCGAAGAGATGTTGTTCGGTGGTGATGGCACGTGAATCGGCGGACTATGGGAAGAGCAAGAGAGGGTGGGATCTGGGAAGATAGGCCGTGAAAATGGGTACAAGTTAAGGGAGCAGAAGTTGTATTGAGGAAGAAACGCTAATATGGCCTAATCGAATTATTAAGTTATAATTTAATAGTTAATCAAATAATTAATTAAATCGTTAATGACCATTAATTTATTTAGACTTGTGGTGATCGTAACGAATTCATACATTTACATCATTGCACGAAACCTATCACGTTGGGATCACAACGAAGAAATCTACATTGTAGAACAAATCTGCCCAAGAACAAGGCTACACAGATTTCATAATAAAATCAAACGCTTGTTAGATTTTAAATGAAAACAAAAGCAGAATCGTCAACTACGGATCAATGTGAGTAAACTCACTGACTCTGCCTTGTTTATATTTTTAAATTTATATATTGTAATTTTATACTGTGTGATGGTTGTTTGGTTGAATGGTTGGTAAATTGGTTAAATAATTGGTTAGATATATATATTTAACTATTGGTTGGATTGATTCTACTTGCCATGATATCATATATTGAAGTGAAATTGATGTTATATATGTTGATTAACATCTATGGATGCAGGGAGACAGGTCGGAGGGATCCAACTGGATCTCTCATCATTTATATTATTGTTTGTTATTCATTTTGATATATATTGTGATCGATTATGCTGCGTAGAATTACCTTGGCCTTAGAATTTTGGTGTTTTATACCAAATTATATTTTCGAATATAGAAAATAAATTGGAGATTTAAAAAGAAAAATTATTTTCAAAATTAGAGATTGGAATCTGAATAGAGTTGAAAGTAGAAACTTGTTTTAATGAATAAAACAAGTAGTTAAATTTATAAACGATATTTATGACTGAGGGGAAATAATTATCATTGAATAATTAATATTTGGCTTGAAATCGGTATTTTATTATCGAATGAAAAATAATTATAAAAGGTTTTAAAGGGAGATTTTAAATAGAAGTATGATTTTAATAGATAAATTGAGAAGATTAAATTATGAACAACAGTTTAAATTCAGTGAAATATTTATAATGGAACAAATTGAATTTATATAGAAAGTGAAAACCGTTTTGAAACCGATATTTGAAATTGGATTTAAACTTAGTAGTTATAAAGGAAAATGTGAACGAGATTGTAAATATTTGGAATAGATAAAAATGAGATTTTCTATGGATAAATTCAAACAGAAGATATAGATGAAATTTGGATTTGAAATGGAAAAAAAATCAAATGGATTTGATTGTATATAAAAGAAATATATTCACCGTTAAAGTGAATAATGGTTTAAAGCAAATATTTTGTAAATGAAATAACTATAAAGGAAATTTAAATTTTGAAATATAAATCCAAATTGGAATATGAAATAAATTGTGATAATGTATGGTAGTCTGGAACGGTTATAAATTTAGAGTTAGAATTTACCAGAAATGATAGATAAATTCTGAAGTTCAGAATATAAATCGGATATAGATTATTCGAAAGAGAGTTATTTATTGGAATTTGATCATATCGAATTTAGGGAAGTAGTTATTGTTATTTTCCGTTTTGAATCAAAATTAATTATTTAATTATTTATTTATACTTATTAATTTATTTATTGAAATTAATAAGTACAAGTTATATTTTTATAAACCAAATATTTGGGAACCACGATTATAATGCTACCGTTATAATAATTTTTTTTATAAATTTAAACAGCGATTATAAAGCTGCCGTTATAACAAATATTTTGTAAATCTAAACAGCGATTTTAATGCAACTATTATAATAAATGTTTTATAAATCTATATAGCGATTATAATGCTGTCGTTGAAGTAAATGTTTTATAAATCAAATATTTGGAAACAATGAATATAACACTATCATTATAATCAATGTTCTTCCGTAAAAGAAGCGAATTCTTAGATTGAATCTGAGAGTCGCGTAAGCGATGGTTTGTTTGAAGTTGTGAGCTTTGACTATTTCAAAGTTGAGAATGTTGCTTAGTTAAGGTCTGAGAGGTAATTATACCCGAACTTGATTGACTTCATGATTGATGGAGGAATGGTTAAGGTTAGATAGTGAAGACTGGTTAGCAATATGTTTAGTTAATAAATGATTAATGGTTTGAGTTATAATAACGATGTTTTATAACATCGCATTAATTTAAAGGATTTTTGAAGTGTTTTTCCAAAATAAAATGAGAAATATTTTTTACGCATAGAAAACGAAATGAATTGGTCAACGAGGAATTAAGAAATGGAAGATGGAAATATTTTCCGATATTAATAAGGCATATTTTTTGAATATAGAAAATAAGGATTCATGAATATTTAGAAATGTTTTCTAACTTGAATAAGAGATATTTTCTTGAATAAATTAATTAGGATAATGGAAATGTTTTTTTCAAGAATCAAGAGAGAAAATAGAGCTTTGAAAGGATACGAAAGATAGGAAATGGGAATTAGAAATAATAATTTAGTAAGAACTTAATTTAAAAGGGCCCAGTGTTGTTTGATGCTTGATCGATAGAATTTCCCTTTGAAAATAAGATTGTTGGTTGTATGGATGTTCCTTTGATAGTTAAATCACCGACTATCAAAGTTTAATTTTATTTTATACCTCCGTTGTCAATATGGAGAGAACGGGATCAGATTTAATATCTAAAAACCCCTCCATGCTGGCATAAGCGTTGTGAATCAACTTATGCTGAAGATAATTAAAGAATGAGAAAAATGCAAGGGTTGTTCTGTTAATCCTCGGTAGAAATAGCCCAAGATGAATTAATGGAATGGTGCCATTGGGCTGTTCAGTCCCAGGACAACGTATATGGATGGATCTGACAAGGTGAAATTCAATGTAAAGGATGGCAAGATGTGCTGAAAGATAATTGTGACCACAAGCCTCATCACCCGGGAAATGACAGAAATCGGGCAGGCAGCATGGCCATGTGGGTCATTCCCATTAGGGGTATTATCACCTGATCTAAAGAAATTTCATTTGCTTCTTATTCTATTCGCTGCTGCATGCTTTCTATAACGGTTGTTGATCATAACCGTTGGTGATAATATGCTCGGTAGACTCAAGTTAAATGAGTGGTCAGCCATGTGTGGGCCAGGTTACAAGACGTTCTTGTTGGATATACACTATTGGAAGGTGGTTCCATAACATGTCATAGTCGGAATCCAATCCCTAATAAGCGCCCTGCGGTTTTTAATTTATATTATATGTGGAGCGTGAGATGTAAGCGTTCCGCTAGATTCTATTAATTGTTATAAACACTATTATAATATCACCGGATTTGATATCAAAAATATTTTTGGTTACCGTATGATAAAAACCATCCGTGTTTATGTGTGGACCGGTCTTACGATTATCATTTCTTTCGAAAGGATTTTGAAAGTTAAACAAATGGTTGGAGTATACTCACACCAGTCCCATGACTGACCCAGAGTTTATTTTTTTTGTTTTCCCCAAACTCTTGGGTGCCCAAATTTGTACGGGTTGTCAAGTAGTCGGGATTTTGCAGATTCACTTGGAGGAGTCTGAAGCAGAGGCTTCACCAGTTAGCTATAGACTATCATATTTTTATGTTGTGTATGATGTTCGTATCTGGAAACAGGTGTTTATAACTGTTCCAGAAAAAGTTGTTGTGCTCTGATGATGGTATGTATATACAGTTACTGATTTGTATTTTAAAAGGTATGCTATCTAATATATTTTATTCGTTCCGCTGTGAGATATGTGTTCTTTGTTTTCTTCTATTCTAATATTTCTTTCTTTCTATTTCTCATCCTCTAACTTCTTTCTACTAATGATTCATATTTCTGTGCAATTTGGGTTGGACATATGGTGTTATTAGTCGACTCAAAGAGTGCGGAAATTTGGGCCATTACATGACTACAGGGAGTGCATGGCATTTCTTTCTAGCTATGGGTGGTGTCATGGTATGGAGCCCAGACATTTATATTTTTACCTACATGAATGATAGATAGCGAGGCACCTCAGATATATCTATTACTACAGAGTCGATGGATAGGTCCGATACGACCGGGAAACGTGTGTTCGGGAATGACTAATCCACTAGCATAAGTGTAGACTGACCCTGAAGCATCACGGGGTTCACAAGAGGGTGTTCCATGAGGCATCTGCTAGAGTGTCTCGAAGCCAGCAAGGATATGATCCCTTGCCTCCACTCAGGACGGAAATCCAATTTCCAATACGTGACATTTCGGTTTAAATTTTAGAGCCTCGTATGGCGACATGATATATGGTACCCATGTCGCCTACGATTGATACATTTATATTTGAAGTTGTTTTTGACACTACACACTTATAGTAATATCAAAATGATTTGTTTTAAACATACCAAGCATGTTTGGCTATTATAAGGGAAAACTCTATCCTCCGGCTTGCGTTGCATTGTGTGATGGGTCTTTTAATAGCTTCATTTCTCAAAAAGCATCGCGTTGTCTCTAAACTGTTTTATGCACTAGTATTCTTGGGAGAAAATTCGTTTCGTGTTATATGGCATGGTCTCTTGATTTACTTTATTTCTAAAGTAAAGTTTTAAATAACTGTTTTAGTTCTCACACCAGTCACATGACTGACCCGGAGTTCATTGCTTAAACCTAAACTCTGGGTGACCCTATTTTCCACACGGGCAGCTAATAGTTTTGGTTTTGCGATTTTCTATTTACAGGTTCCTGGATTTACAGCTGGAACTATATTCAGAAAGCTCTGTATCCGTGTATTTCTTTCAGTTGTGTTATGTATTATTTTTTCGCTGCTATGTAATATATTTTAATCTCTGATATTTTTCAATGTGTAATATTTATACACACTCTGTTATATTCTTGTACTCTGATGTAATTGTTGTAATAGCAATGAAATGTTCTTTTATTTGCGTTCTGATTTGTTGTGTTCTCAACTCAATCCGGGCTTTCCCTTACGGGCGAGTTTGGGTCATTTCAAATAATATTCAAATTAAATATAGGAATTGAATTTACCCGGTTTATGATGCAAGGTCAGTTGGGTTATTTGATAAAACTTTACAGTTTCCAAGTGCTGATTGCACGTGCAACTGATGTGCATATTATTAATAATAGGAATCCATGAAAATTATTACAATGTGTTGAGGAATCTTCCTAATGGTTTACTTCAAGCGTGAGGTAATAAATGGTCGTATGGTTCGCCTTCCGTCCGAAAGAATATATGTAAAGGAAATTGAGTGTTAGATGTTGCTCCAAGATTAAGATGCTAAGTAGTTGGATCGGTCGTTCAAGGTATTAAGTGATTGGACTCGCAATTCGTCCCTTTCGATAGGATCTTGAGAAGTATGGGTAGTGGACATAAGTGGCTCGGAGATTTTGCAATAATGTCAGATAGATAATAACAAAGGGATCCGTCAAGGGAAGGTCTTAAATGATGAGTTGTTATCTAGCGATCTCATAGGTGCTAAGTAACTAGTTACTATATCTTGCATTATGCATTACTTCTCTTTTTGATATCAGGGTATTAAAATGATAGGAAGCCTTATTTAGTAGTTATGTAACTTAATAGCTAATGTTCTCTAATCAATAATAATGCGTTAGGAAACCACCTATCAAGGTCTTAAGCGATCGTTTGATCTGCCTTATACATACATTATATTTTGAGTGAGGTCTTAATTGATCGTTTGGTCCGCCATATATATATATAAAAATAAAATTTCGAGTAAGGTCATAAGTGGTTATTGGAAGTACTGGCCTCTTTTGAGAATCGAGTGAGGTATAAAGTTGTTTGATAGCTCGCCTCTTTGATATTAGGTTATGAGGTGTTTTAAAGGCTTCATATATAAAAAGTTACTACTCAAGATTTGTTAACTTATTAGATATATAACTTAGGTAAAACCAAAAGGAATACATTTGTGTATTGTGGGCAATATTATATATTTTCTATTCACCAGGACTTATTGTTATGACATACTCCTCATTACAACTCTCAGGATGGCATTACGGGAAGCAGTTCTTTAGTAACGACATGTTTAGTTTTCTTTCTTGTTCTCTTATGCTCGGTACTGATGTGGAGACTCGTTTTTGGGGGTAGTAGTAGCCATTGTTGATGCTTGTTATCCTATCTTGTTTTCATCATGAGATCATTTTATAATATTGTGATTATGCTCATGATCATTATTGCAGATACCAAATCAATGCACCTGGATGCATTTAGGTTTCGATTTTTGTGAAAATTAAAGCTTAGAAAATGCTGGTTTGGTATTAGATCACAAGTTTTAGATTATTGTAGGAATTAAGAATTAGGTGTTGAGTCAAAGATTTCAATGATTATTTTGATTAATGACAAGAAGAAGCTTCATGATCGAAAAAAGAAGAATCAATGACAAAAAGAAAAATTGATGTTTTTCATAGGTTAGAAGTTGGTTATTTAGAATTATAAATGTTAAAATCTATCCTCAAATAATCATACTTCTCATTGCTTTTAAAAATATTCTTGAAAACTCTTTTCTGTAGCAAGTTGACAAAAACATGTCAACAGGTTATTTTTAACTTGTCAACAGGATTTCAAATGAAACTTGTCTACCTATAAAAATTAACCTGTCAACAGCTTTTTAAAGGTAACGGTCAAAAACCTGTCTACCTATAATTTTTACCTGTCAACAGCTTTTTGAAAAGTAATCTTTTTCATGAAGAGTTGCATCCATTTCTCTTCATTAGAAATCATTTCTTTTGATTGCAACTCTTCACCAATAATTACATCTTCTCAATCACTATAAATACATCGTGATTCAATCATCCAAATCACGAATTCTTGCTCTAACTTTTGATCTTATTTTATATGTATTCTTTGCATTCAAAAAGCACTCAAAATCATTATATTATCGTTTGAATCTCCAAGCTTAGTTAATACACTTGTGATTCAACACGATAATCCACTTCCAAATCTTCACGAACATCAAATCATATTTGAGGATAAGATTATAGGAAGGGTGTACTCAATTATTGACTAATCAGTGTTGAAACAAGAACACATTTAGAAGTCAAACTATTGTAAATGTTGAAGTCCTGTGTGGGTAAGCTTGTAGCCCGTGAAATCAAGTGGGTAAGCTTGTGGCCCGTAAATCAAGTAGTGTTGTCAACCTGTTCCTCCGGGTGAAGAGAGGGTGTTGTTTAGTGAAAAGCCGAAGAGGAGCTTCGGGACTGGACGTAGGACCGGAAGTCCGAACCAGTATAAAATCCTGGTGTCGTTACTCTACTTTACTTTATTGACAATTTTTTATCTGTTAGTAATATATTTCTAGTTAGCGAATATTTATTCGTATAACTGTTGAATAAGTTTAAGTTATCACATACATTCCGCATAGCCATATTGTAGATCCTACATAAGTTGTGCACACCGACTTTTCATTAGGACTTAGTGAGAGAATGTATTTGAATTTTCTTTGAATCTTTGCACTTGACTGTAAGTAGTCAGATGATTACATAGTTGCGATCCTACATCATAAGAATAAATCAAGTGAATATGACATGAAAATATTTTAGAGTTAGAGTTTCTTTCCAACCGTGAATTACGCCATGGTGCATTTGACGATTGTTCTGAAGAGCATGAGGATGACATATGGTAGAATCTCATGGAATTTAGATTTATGACTAAAAGTTAGTTGCAACTGAAGTAGTTGCAATTTTTAGTTGTTGATGAGAGTTTCAATCGAAGATCTATTCTTGGTTTCAAGTAAACAGGAAATTCAAATTAATGTGTTGTATTAATCTAAAGGCACATTATTGAGGTTTATTTACTTCATACCTTATTACTGTGGACCGGATATTCTTTTACACTACGACAAAATAGCCTTTACACAACGGAATAATGCCTGTTGCAATATGGGTTTCGCAACGGGCATACTCTTATTGTATTAGCCCACATTGTAATAGTTTACTTTTTATAAGGGTCATTGCCCGTTGTATAGACTCTATGATAACAGTTAATGTCCGTTGTAAAATGATTAATGCATTGACCATTGTAAAAAGGTCTTCTAACAACATGCATTAACCATTGCAGTATAAATGTAATTTTTTTTAAAATTACAATAACATCCATGCAGTACATCCATACCGATAATGAATAATTTAATGAGTAATAAATATTTTCATTAAACAACCAAAATCACATACGAAAAGACTAAAAGCTAGAGCTATAAAATTCTAACATATCCCAAAAGGTTTGATAAGTTTGCATTGATATAGTTCTAATATACATATGACAAACTCCTAATATAAGACTATACAAATATAAGACTGAATTGTGCACTCTCGCTTATTATACTTAAAGAATCAATCTCTTCCTCAATCATACTAAAACTTGTTGGAGAATGGATGTTGATGATGTTTTGATGACAACAACCTTATTTCGATCATTATCATTATTGGTTATAAAATTTGTATTAACACTTTTATCCAGAATATATTTATATATATATATATATATATGTGTATATGCAGGACTTATATGCTGGTAATAAATATTGAAGATGTACAGTTAAGAGATTCAAGATTTCAAAGGAGAATCAGGGCTAATGAGTATCAAGAGTTCAAGAATCCAAGATTATCAGGGTGCTAAAGTACAGATAATATGTAAAACTCCGAATAGCTCTCAAAATCTATTTTCAAACTATCTCTTTTCAAATTGTTTTTTAAATTGATTCCAAACTCCTCTCAAAATGATTTTTAATCATCCAAGAATTTCAAACTTATGATTTTAAATATATGTTTCCTTATTTATAAGTTTCTTATTTTTATAATTTTATATATTAAATCATTTATATAAACATTACTAAGTTTATACTTGATTATAATTTCAAATGTTCTTATTTAACTCTGAAGTTTCATAAAACTCTTTATGTTTATATAGTTTATATATATCTATTTGAAAACATATATATATATATATATATATATATATATATGTGTGTGTGTGTGTGTGTGTGTGTGTGTTTATAATTATACTATATAGTTTTTATATCACTTATATAGTTTTTAATCCTATGTTTAAATAATATTTTGTTATGTTTTTATACTTGTAAAATTATATTTTAACAACTAGTTGTATTTTAGGAATTTCCAGAATACATATGTTAGTTTAAATATTTTAAAAAATGATATAAATTTAAATATATATAGTATATGTCAACATACACATATATACATGTCGACGTATAACAATAACATTTTATTTAAATTTAAAAGTTATGTCTTTTCATTTTAAAACGTTTCAGAAACTGTTGCACCCTTTGGAACACTATAAAAAGGCCTAAAAATCTATTTTTAACAACTTATCATCATCTTCTTCCTCCCTTAACATACCTCCATTATTGCCCTTAAAATTACAAGTTTATGCACTTATACTACGCCGATTTTAAGAAAAATTATATCATTCTTCTTCAATTCTCATTATCTACCATATACTCTCTGTTTGGAAGTGCTACTCAAGAGTTCTAGGACAATTGTAATCAGACAGAATGCAGAAAGGTGTGGGTGTATTCCTTGTAGCCCTGAAATCAAGAAAAGGGGAGGCTGTGTACCTTGTAGCCCGTAAATCAAGGGAAGGAAAGGGTGTTAACATTATAGCCTGTGAAATCAAGGGTCTTGTAATTGGATATTGATATTAATAAACCACTGCACAATCAAGCGTTGTGTGGGACTGGACGTAGAAGCAATTCGAACCAATATAAAATCCGGTGTGTTCTTTCCTTTTCTGCATTTTACTATTATTTATATTTGCATTTGTGATCATTTCTATTATAATATTCATTCTATGATTCATATAGTAGTTTGAGTAATTGATAATTGGTTAAGATTTCTATAAATTCTTTTAAAACACTATTCACCCCACTGTAGTGTTTGTTTTGCCGTAAGATCCTTGATACTCATCCCTAACAATTGGTATCAGAGCATAGGTTTTTGAAATTTCATCATCTGTTTTTGGAAATATTCAATGGCTACCGACAGTGAAATTGCTAATAGTAATAGTTCTTTTATAAAGGATAAGTCTACCATTAGACCACCACTATTTAATGGGGGTAATTATTCTTCTTGGGCATGTATAATGAAAATATATTTGCAATCTATAGGATTAGACACTTGGAATATCACACAAACTGAATATGTTGAACCCACTACTAATTTTGCATAATGGACTAATGAATAGAAGACCTCTACATAAAATAATTCTAAGGCTATGAATAGTTTGTTCTGTTCATTAGATAGAAATGAATTTAATAGAGTATCAGTTTGTAAATCTACTTATAATATATGGAAGCCCTTGCAAGTTACTCATGAGGGAACAAATAAATTTAAACAAACAAGGATGTCCATGTTAACTAATCAATTTGATTTATTTAAAACGAATCAGAATGAATCTGTCTTATTTATTAAAATCGTACATTCATTATTGGCTTTGGGAAAACTTGTTCATAAGAGAACCAAGGCAGAAAATTCCTTAGTTCTTTAACTCCGGATTGGGATTAGAAAACACTAGCAATTGAAGAGGCCAATGGTATTAGTGCAACGAAGATTGAGGAGTTAATCGGAAATTTGATGTCATTTGAAGTATAGTTACAAAAAAGAAAGGGGAATAAGTTGTTAGAAAAGAAATTTATAGCATTCAAAGCAACAACCGATTGTTCTGATTCAAGACGTGAGGATGATGAAGAAATTGCCTTAACGACATGGAATTTTAGAAACTTTTTGAGATATAAAAGGAGAAATAATTTCATGAAAAGTAATCAAGGAAGCTCAGAAAAAATACTCAGAACGATAGATGCTACAACTATAACGAAATAGCCTATATAAAAGGTTTTGTCCATATCCTAATAGATCAAATCAACAAACAAATAACAATTCATCAAAGAAGAGGAAAAGAGCGCATGCATCAACTTTACGTGATTCAGATTCATCATCCAGTGACGAAGAACTAAAAATCGGAAATTCAATTATGTGGTTCACATCAATTTAGGAATTAGAAAATATCGAAGGAATGGATCTAAAAAACAAGTACACCTTAACTAATAATTTTTGATTGAAATGGTTGAGTGGATGCTTGTTTGTTTGCCTTGTTTGAAAATTCGAATATTAAAATTCATACTTGAAAATTGAATTTTGAGATTCAAAATAAAAAAATATATAATAAAAATTAATTTTAAAAGTTTTTAAAAATTAGTATCATCTTAAGAAATAACAAAGAAAAGAATATAAAATATTAAATAATATAACAAAGTCAAAAAGCAATTTGAATTTTGAAAATGCACATATATGTCGACATACATAAATGTGCATGTCGGCATATGCACTAGTTTTGAAATTCAAACTTTGAATTTCAAATGTTTAAACTTTCAAACTTCCCGCCACCTTTTTACCAACTCCCAAGGTATGAAAAGTTGTCCTTCTATTCAGAAAAGATGTTTCCTTTTGAGCTCTATTTAATTATCTATTCCATACTACTTGTTCTACCTCTCACTGAAAATTCAAAACTATCTTTTCCATTTTATACTCCTTAAAACTATTCTCAAATGGCTTCCTTAAGTACTCCATAGACCATAAGACCTACCAAGACTCTCAAAGGTCATCTCTACGATAACTCGGAGGCTATCCAAGTGTATATCGACTATGTTACGAATGGAAAAGTCGGAACATTTGTTATTTTTGAATATTTTGCATCTTATGATCTTCTTTTTCTTTTCAATCGAAATGAGATTTTAAGTTTGACTGATTCTCAGGATACAATGAAGTATATTACCCGAATCTTGTCAAAATATTTTATGCGAATTTAAATCGTAGATTTTACGAAGGAAATGAAAATCAAGTTTGGAGTAGCATCAAAGGCGCTAAAATTATTTTGGATTGTGATATTTGGGAATATATTTTGAATTGCAAGAAAACGGATGCGGATTTTCAGATTTTAAAATTGATGAACATAATTTGGAAACTTTTCAACATATTTTTGAAAGCGATGAACATATAGAATTCATAACGCTTTTTCCACCCAAAAGTAAGAATTATCAACTTCTTCTTCAACGCACTCTTACTGCTTGTTCTGGAAATTTCAATAACCTTATTATCAATGTCCAGAAAGCTCCTTTTACTATCTTTGGCACTTTTGATATTAATTGGACGAAAGTGATTTTACGAGAATTAAATCCAAGGATATGTCAACAAAAGAAAACACTCTCTACCAAGGAATTTACCTTACCCGAATCTTTAAGTATTTTGGAGTAGATTTCAAAGGAGAAGAATTTGTTTCTAGAAAGGTTTTTAATTCAGGAAATATATCCCTTATGCAAATTCCGCTCAATTTCAAACCTTATGAGTCATATACCGAAAAGAAAGCTAGAATGGAACATGAAGGAAATCAAATGGATATCAAAGAAAATGAATCCTCCATGGAAAGTGTAACACCCCGAGTTTTCGGTTAACAGTAAATTGATAAATTAAAGTATACTTAATTCAAAACTTAAGAATTAAGGAAAAAGGGTTATGCCATTGCGTTCGTCTCGGAATTCTGCTTGAGATAGAGTCCGAGTTTGCGTAAAACGGACTCCGTATGAAGGGGATATGACCTCCAGAAGTTTCAGAATTCAGTTTAAAATTCAAACAGCCAGAAACAGTTCAGAAAATGAAGTTCGAAATTCAAAATGGGGCCCAAACTGGGCTAGGCGGGTAAAGTTCCCACCTAGGACCCAGGTCGACTAGGTAGTCGACCTGGCCCCTCAGCCAGGTCGGATCCAGCCCTCTTCTGGCTGGCCTGGTCAGTGTTGGTTGAATTTGTGAGCTCTGGAGTGTCACTGGGGCGTACGTGTCTACTCTTGATTGGCTTCTCTTTAGGATGGATGGCTTAGATTAACCTTGGCTTCATTGACGGCTCTCATTAACTTGCATCTCTATATAAACAACATAGCTCTCAAGCTAATTCACACAAATAAAATAAAGAAGGAGCCGTCATGCTGCTTAGAGGAAACTTTTATCAAGCTATATCACAAATTGAATCGCTGGAAATGTATTACCATGCTCTGATGAATCAGTTAAATATATAGCTAACTAATACACAAATTGCTTTGATTTTGATTTGAAATTATTATACTTAAATAATTTTTCTTTCAATCTTTAAATTATCAAGTGCAAACCCGTGTTGGGTAGAAATAAATTGTGCACAAATTTATTGTTAGGAGGGAAAACAACTGTTTGCAATTCAAGTGTAGTTTAAAACTATTTATGACAATTGGACTGGTTTTGAGCATCTCAAATATGCTACTTTTTAATCAAAGGAAAAAAAATGCAAGTGTAAATAGTTTAGTGCTGGTATGAAGATGATTAGGTGAAAGTAAATACGATTAGTACCTTAAAATATAAATTGAGAGATGACCTTAACCACTTTTTCGTAGATGAGTAATGCAATTACATAAATATATCATTAGATCAATTCATGAAAAAAGTTTGTAGCAAATAATTTGGCTAGGTCCTGCTTTTATCTGTTTTATATTTCTTATCTTCAGTCAGATAAAGATATAATTCGTTAAACCTCTAGAAAATGCTGCATTGAATAGCCTCTAAATATTCTTATGTTAAGGTTGCATGACTATTATGCCTTTCCCTGATTGCCTACCATTCAATGACTTCAACTGATTGGTTTGCAATTTTTTTGAATTAAATATGAAAAAAATGGAAGTAAAAAAAAGGTAAGTCTAACTTCAGGTGACTACTCTTATCTAGCATTCTGAGTTAGAATTGGTCGAATATACTATGACTATAATAGCTTCACCTGCAACAAACGTGCTAATGGAATTATCCTCTAATAAGCAGAGATCTTTGTTGCATAAAATAGCAGTATGCCTAAGCATATTCAGTGATGGAGTTCTTGATACAGTCATGAACTAAACAAATTGCTTGCATGTATTATAGTTTTGCCTTTAGCATACATTGGAAACACTGTCTTTGAAATATTTTTGCCCATGAAATATTTATGTATATCCATCACATGTTGGATATTGCATGTGCTTTGATGTGATTTAAAAAAAAACCACAGACACCAAAATTATACCACCTCATTTCGATAGAGGGATGTGAAAAGTTGGGATATGTAAGCATGATGTTGAAATAAAGTGCAGCGGCGTTAATTGGCGTACATGCACAATTTTATCCATAAAATCTTAAAAATGTTCGAGCTGAAAATAAAAGGGCGAACATATGAATATTGTGATATTTTTAGTTTCACATATAGAACGGAACATAAATGGCGTGATTATGTTATAGTAAAAAAGAGTTGGGAAGGTTTGATGTTATTCTCAAACCTGATAATGCTTCTAAATTGCTATGGAAATCAATTGTTTTTCTGCATATGAAGTGGTAAAAACTATCATTTGTAGGTATCAGAACATAACCTCAGCATTTCCATGAAACTCCTGTAATACAAAAGCTACAAACAATCACCTCACATTTACGGTGATATCCGAAACTAAATAAAACTTATTATGCATCTAAGCGCCGGTAACAGTATTAATATTTGAGTCCAAGCAATATAGGCAAGATAAATATACTGTTAATTCTTTACTTGTATGTAAGCATTTATAGTCAAAAGTAAGCATCATTATTAACCACCACTCGATCTCAGGCACGGCTTGATTTTCTTTAAATGCCCTATTAGCAGATGAAATTGAATTTGCAATCACCAAGCTTACTATGTTTCTTTTGCAATTCCATTTACAGCGATCCTCAAAACGGATGCTGAGATGCTAGGATTGTAGCATTGTACATATTAATATCATAAGCAAGTTGTTATAACATGAACAGTGTTTTATTAGGAGTAATGCATTAGTCCCAATGAAATTGTTACCCTCAAAGACCAATTACTTAAATCGTTAGCACGATAAATTGAGAAATCATTATCCTTATTCTAAGTAGTTTTGTATAGATTTCTTTCACAAAATATGGCATCATTATAAATAAGGATCAAGAGTTACCCTAGTATATAAAGAATACCTATTCACTTTAGAAATTTATGCAAGGAGAAAAATGAGAAGGGATCAAATGTCACTAAGCATTGGTAATTCAAGTAAAAATTTCATTTGTTTGTTAGTATTTACACATTTGCTGGTAGTAAGATATTAGAAATATTAAGATAGTGCATGCATATAAATGTATTTGATTTGCAAAATTATCTTCTTCCAATCAAGGCGTTGCATACTTGTAAAGAATGAAAAATTGAACTCGATATCTTTTTTATATTGACCCAAAGGAAAAAAAATGAGTTCAAGCAACTAAAAAATAAAGCCAACAAAAAACCATTAAGTTTCGAAAATGAGAAATTGCAAATTTCACTTCTTGTAAAGTTGTAAACATGATTGTCAATAATAAATTGTCTTTATGAAACGTAAAAGACATAGTGAACTAATTCTGCATTAACAGTTTGATAATATGCAACATTTGATTAAAGCTGTGGTGAACTTTTTTGCAAACGAAATAACTGTTGTACATTGCGTAGAATTTGTAATTTACCATACTATAAACAAATGCACCATATCCATTGTTATTACATTTGTATTAACTAATTGTCAAAAGAAAAAAAAAATGACCAAACTAATCTTAGTTCTTACAAATACTATGATCAACATAGCACTGACATCAAACAAAAGAAAAATAAAAAACCTTGAATGTAAACAAAAGAAAAAAAAAGATAATAACATTCAATTGATCCATTGTATTGGAAAATAGAACCCAAACAATAAGCTAGCAGGAAAATTAAAACTTAAAAAATTATACCTTAAATGGGGTGAATGTTTTGGTCCTGCAAAGCTTTTTTTTCTTCACAATAAAGGCGACGCACAGTAGTAAAAATGAGGAACTACAGTTTAGAGCTGTAAATAAAAAAAATTTATGTAATTGATTTAGAAAAAAAAGAAGCATGAGAAAACATATAAAAGAAGCTTCAATTCTAAAAAGGAAAAAAATTATGAGTATTCAAAATCAGAAACTTACCTCTGAAAGCAAACAACATTATACAATTTAACGAAAATGGAAAAAAATGAAGTAGCAATATTATTATTTGTAACTATTTTGCAATCAAATATATGATATACATTCTTTTTAAAATAAATTAATCACTATTACGAAATAAGATTGAAATCCTAAAATCACAGAGGACCAGAACCAAATTCTTTGCATTTGATAAAAGTGTACTTATATATTTCTATAACGTTCTCAAATTCTTTGCTGTCATGAGCAAAAAAAGCAAAACTATTTATTTAAGTAAATAATTATGAAAAAACGAATACAAACAATGGGAAAAACAACTAGAAGATGATAGGAACTTACCGCCGTAAATGGTTGAAGCAAATCAGATTGCATGGACATATGTATCTTTCATATCCATTCTTATAGAAACCT
This sequence comes from Allium sativum, assembly GCA_030737875.1. Lineage (NCBI taxonomy): Eukaryota > Viridiplantae > Streptophyta > Magnoliopsida > Asparagales > Amaryllidaceae > Allium > Allium sativum. Next base: position 12,729,991 of record CM060912.1, read on the forward strand.
AGATATAAAAGAACTCAAATAAGAGTCAATCAAAATTTTAATTATAATATGAAAGAAGCAACATAAAATAAAACCAAAGTCAAAGGAAAAAGTGGTATGTAGGAAGATCAATATTATACTCGATGCTGATAGCAGTCAGAAACCTAGTTGTAGAAGAGCCGAAAGAAGAATCCACAAAAATTTAATTGTAACATGAAAGCAATAGCCAAAAATCAAAGCTTGAAAAGGAGAAAAACGTTGCTATTGGTATTGGATTTTTTCAACCGCGATTTAGATTGCTACTCCTGTTTTTATTGCTACTATTATTATTACCGTGGTTGTTATACCAACCTGTAACAACCCATTCTCTATGTTCGAAAGCTACATGATATATATGCCTAAGTCATTTCTAGTTTTAACTTTTAGTGATAGAAAATCGATGCTAGTCAGTCATAACATCAGATAACATGGGATTATGATTTTTTTTTGCAAAACATTTCATTGAAATAATATTTTCATACAACCTATTGCATAACCCGTAAACAATGAGAGCGACATTTGAAGATGCCCCCTTTGATGATCAGAGTATAAATAGCAGTAGTTATAAACTTGATGAATCATTTAATCGGAAAGATGAAGCAAAAGACAGTGGAACTCCTAAAAGCTATTGCCTCTTGTTCGCATCTAGAAAATTATTTGTAGACTATACCTGAAAGAATCAAACCCTTACCCTTCTCATTTGAGTGCTTGAGAGTTTAAGGGGAAAAACATAAACTATGGGTCAGTCAAAAAGATTGGTATGAATAATAACTTAACTACCCGACAATCGATATCTGACGAGACCACAACGCAAAGTGAAACATATTTCCCTCTTGTTAGAATCATATTACGAAATCATATCATCCTGCACCCTCGCACTTTATTGGTTAGTTCAATTATCACAATAATACATATAAACATATGACAACAACATTTATTATGCAGCACATCATAGATTCCCTACCCTAATTATACTCCATTTCTGTGCTTTCGCAAAGAACTGCTTTGCTAGATGATGGAGCTGAAACCTCATTCTAGGATTGATTCCCATCCAGTGTTCCATGGTGTTATATTCCACCTACACGGAGCCAACATTCCCTCCAGTTCTCTCTTATGATTCGCAGGGTAAATTCACACTAACACGAAATCGTAGGCTCACATCTAAATTGTAACGTCCCCAATTTTAGTAAAACATCATCCAATAATTTAATTTTAAGGTTAACTCTGAATAATGCGACAGAAGAGGTAATGTGGATTTGTGTTTAATGGATTAATTGGAAGGTTAGCCTTGTAACATAATAAACTGGGTAAGAATGGAACTTTCAATCCTAGTATATATTATAATGTTCTCCAACAATTTCACTTAACTGTTCATTTCAAAATCTAAACTAAAACTAAAGGGAACCCCAAAAAAGGTTGTCCATTATAAGTAGGAAAAGAAGAAGAAGATAATGATTGGAATTTAGAAGGTTGGAATGCATCAACAAATTGTTAGGAAATCTATTCTATGGTTTTGATGACATAACTATACAATGGAAATCACATATGTACACACACACACACACACACACACACACACACATATATATATATATACAGGTTATCTACAAGCTTTAGTTGAGATAAGGCATGATAACAAAGTCCAATAACAAGCAAGTAAAAGACAAGAAAGATCAAATCAAGAACGAAGAATACACATAATGGATAAGAAACTACTAATACATAGTATCAACCATCTGAAACTATTTTCAGACGTCTATAATAAAACTCAGGAAAACATCTGAAGCAGAGATCAAACATCCAAAACTATTTAAGACATATATTGAAGAATTTGGGAAAACACTGAGTTCAGTCATCTGAAATTATTTTCAGATGTCTGACTTGGAGACTTGGAGTTCGACCAGGAATATTGAACCATAACTGACATATTTTCAGGCGACGTCTCAACACCTCTTCACTGCATCTCTTCACTACGAATGAACACAAATCTTGAATGATCAGCAATGGCCACCACCATCATATATAACTCTTCACAACTATATAAAGCATCGAAATTCAAGAGATGGCAACTAATCAATCTACCTAACTATCTCGATATTCTATACTTTCTGAATCTATCAATCAGCAATCTAGCAAACTCGCATCATCAACTAAATCTTCTATATACTCCTGCACTTCGCAACAATTACTACTTTGAAGATATATTTGAAGACCATGCATGTATTAGTCAATATTTGTGTTGTATTAGAGCACGTCTTTGGCAAGAAAATTTATAGTAATCAAGCTTGTTCACACGAGCGAAGCAAGTTTTGTTGATAATAGAATTTTGAAGACGAGCTTCGGGACTAGACGTAGGATGGGAGGTCCGAACTAGTATAAAACTCTGGTGTGCATTTTCCATATTTACATTTACTTGATTGCTTTTTACTTAATAGTATACACATAAATACTTGCTAATATACTATACAATCCACCTTTATAAGACTTTCAATTGGTATCAAAGCAAGGTTTTTGATCAGAATACAAGCAACACGTTTTTGAATTACACTAATATAGCAAGTATATTTCAAGAAGGCGAGTCAACACAACATCTCCCATTCTTCAATGGATCAAACTATGCATATTGGTCAACCCGTATGTGAATCTTTATGGAAGCTAACGGATTAGAAATTTGGTCTGCTACTCAAAATAAGTACGAAGCACCTACCAATGAAATGAGTATGTGGGCCGATGTACAAAAAACCGCAACTTCAAAAAATGTAAAAGCCATGATTGTTTTATTTTGTTTATTAGAAAAAAATGAATTTTCATGAGTCATGCTATGTAGCACTGCATATGACGTTTGGTGTACCTTACAAATAACACACGAAGGTACTACAAAAGTCTAACAAACTAAAATTTCAATTTTGCAAAATTAATTTTCATCTTTTAAAATGAAACAAAATGAGTCTATAGTTGATATTATTCGAGATTGCGAACTATTCAACGTGATTTAATGGCACTAAGAGTAAAATTCATTGATTTTGACTTAGTACCTCAAGTACTCAATTCTTTAACATTTGAGTGAGAAATAAAGGTATTAGCTATAGAAGAAGCTAATGATCTTTCAACACTCAAAGCTAAAGAATTAATATGAAATTTAATATTCTATGAAGCTAAGTTGTAGGCTAGAAAAGAACAAAACAATGAGAAATATAACGTCACTTTTCAAATCAATAATAAAGACACTGACTTGTATGAAGACGAACTTGTGTTTATCACCATAAAACTAAAACTAATTCAAGAAATTTAGAAGGATGACAAAGTTTCAAAAATAAGAAAAGTCAAGTGCACCAAATCAAACTTCATTCTAATGCTACGAGTGTGATGAATTTGGTCATATGAAGAAAGATTGCCCATATCTCTACAATGACAAGAAGAAGAGCAAAAATGAGAAATTCAAAAGAAAAGAAGAGTTTTCCAGGTCCTCTGGGATGACTCGGATTCTTCTTCGTTTGACAGTGATAGTGATAGTGATTCGGAACAAGCCAATGTATGCTTTATGGCGAAAACAGATCATACATATCCCGTACTTACTTATAGTGAAATATTGGAAGTTGGAACTTGGCATAGAATTAGGTATAGAGAAGTAAAAAAATTAAATAAAGAATACATTGCTAAGATGAATAGAATGGAATTTGAAATAAGTATGCTAAAAGATAAGAAGACTATCGTAGAAGAAGAGTTAGAAAATATCCAAGATAAACACAAAAAATTATCTTTGGAAAATGATAAATTAATAATGGATTTAGAAAAAGTTAAACTAGAAAAATAAGATGTTTACAATAAAATATAACTTTAGAAAGTAATCTAGAAACATCACGTTCTGAAATCTTAGAACTCAAAAATCAATTAGAAAAGATTACTTCAAATGTTTCAAATTTTAACAAAGGCAAACAAAACTCAGAAAATTCAATCAAAAATTCCAGGCCTTCAGGAAATAGGAATAGAGTAGGTTTTAAAAAGACTTTAAAACCTAAAAATAATAGTTTTCTTTATAAAAATGATCATAAAGAAGACTATCAATAAAAAGGTTCTGAAACCTAAAAAGGTAAAAATATGGATTCCTAAATCTAATAACAAACTTATTAGACAAAACATATTGATAATGCTTAAAATGTAGTTTATAACACAAATTATACTTTTAAATGCTCCAAAATCACTTGGGTATCGCTGCCTTCCCCGCCTAACATTTAGGATCCTAACGAAGGAAGTGGGTACTAGTTAAATTATTTGATTTTGGAGGTACCCAAAATAAAAAGTAAGAAGAAATGGATAATTGATAGTGGCTACTCCAAATATATGATTGGAAATGCAAAAATGTTATCAAATATCACATATCGTAATGAAGGCATGGTAACCTTTAGAGATATTTCAAAAGGATAAGTAGCTGGCATTGGAGAAGTCATCAATTCTACGAACGTTTTGTTAGTTAAAAATTTTAAACATAATCTTCTTCGTATTAATCAATTACGTAATAAAGATTTTCAAATAAAATGTGAAAAGATAAATGCAATATTATTGATAATAATACCAACCTAATATTTGTAGGATTTAAAAATAAAAATATCCATGTCTTAAATATGAATATAAAACAAAAATCAGATTTATGTTTAATGGCCAAACTTGATGATCCATGGTTATGTCATAAGTGGTTTTGCCATATAAATTTCAAATAAATTAACAAGTTAGCAGAATATGAGTTAGTAGTAGGATTACCTAAAATAAATAATAAAGTAGAAAACTTATGTGATGCATGTCAAATTGGTAAATTAAAACGAAGTTCATTTAAATTCAAAGATGATATTTCCACAAAACAACCTTTAGAACTTCCTCATTTAGATTTATTTGGTCCAACTCAAGTACGGTCTATAAATCATAACAAATATGGATTTGTAATAGTAAATGATTTTTCAAGATACATTTGGACTCTTTTCTTAAAGCAAAAAAATGATGTCTTTGGTATGTTTAAAATTTTTGCTAAGAAAATCAATAATCATATGGATTTGAAAATTAAAAATATTCGAAGTTCATGGTGGAGAATTTGAAAATGAACTTTTTACCAATTTTTGTAATAAAAAGGGAATAAATTATAAATTTTCTTTTCTTCGCACACCACAACAAAATGGTGTAGTAAAAAGAAAAAATCACGCACTACAAGAATATGCACGAACATTACTAAATAGCAGTGACCTACCAAAGAACTTTTGGGCTGAGGCTATTGCTATAGCTTGCTATGTTTTAAATAGAGTAGCCCTATGTCCTAAAACAATTAAAACATACTTGTTACAAAATGTTTTTGGATAGAAACCTAAACCTTTGGTCCAAAATGTCTTATATTAAATACAAAAGACAATCTAGGAAAATTCAATCCTAAAGATGATGAAGGAATCTTTGTTGGATATTCAAATCGAAGTAAGGCATATATAATTTTCAATAAATGAACCAATGTAATCGAATAAAGTGTACATGTTCCATTTGATGAAAATTTTCTCAATAACCCACTTTTGATGATAAAGAAATTATAATAGAAAATCACTTAAACCCTCCTAACAGTGAAACAAATGAACAAAATAATATTTTAGCTTCATCACCAAGAAGTATAAGAAATCGTCCTAAAGATTGTATTATTGGAGATCTTAATACTAGAGTAACTAGGAACAAACTCAATCAAATAAGTCATGTTGCCTTCGTATAAAATTTCAAACCTAAAAATTGTAAAGAAGCATTTAGTGATGTTTTTTGGATTTTCGAATGCAAGAAGAATTAAGTAAATTTGAACGTAATAATGTATAGGAATTAGTTCCAAGACCAGATAATCAATCTGTTATTGGAACAAAGTGGGTATATAGAAACAAATCAAATGAAACTGGTAATATAGTTAGAAATAAAGCATGATTAGTAGCTTAGGGTTATAACCAAGAAGAAGGAATCGGTTATGACTAAACGTTTGCCCCAATCTATAGATTAGAAGCTATACGAACTTTATTAGCCTTTGCTTGTCATCATGATTTTAAATTATACATAATGATTGTCAAATGTGCTTTTTTAAATCGATTTATTAAAGAAAATGTATACGTAGAGCGACCATCACTTTTTATCCATGAAAATTATCCCAATCGTGTTTTTAAATTAAATAAAGCCTTATATGGTTTAAAATAAGCTCTAGAGTATGGTATGAGCGACTTAAAAATCATTTAATTTCCTTTGGTTTTCAAATAAGATAAATAGACGCCACTCTTTTTATTAAACGAGAAAATAATAACATTTTAGTAGTCCAAATCTATGTTGATGATATTATTTTTAGATCAAACAATGAAAATTTATGTGTTGAATTTTCAAATATCATGAAAAACGAATTTGATATGTCACACATGGGAGAATTTATTTATTTTCTTGGGTTTACAAATAAAACAGCTTAAAATTGGAATTTTGTAACGGCTGGAAATTTTCGACTCCTCGAGAGTCGAAAATTCCGCGACGTTAGTGAAAGAATTTAGAAGGTGAGAAAGAAAAGATAGAACTAATAGAATAGAAGAAGAAGAACATCAGAATCATCAGAGTAACACGAATCTCACAGCGGAACGAATAACATATAATATATAACATAACTTTGAAGTAAACAGTTATATATATACAATAGCACTTATCAGAGTACAACACTTACAACACAGCGGAAATAACTATAGCTATAAAATCTTGCAGCCTCCTGCTCCAAGCTCTCCAAGTATATTTGTAAATCCCGACTACTTGACTGCCCGTACAAATTTAGGCACCCAAGAGTTTAGGGAAAACAACAAAGTTAACTCCGGGTCAGTCATGGGACTGGTATGAGTAAAATAGTTTAAAACAGGTATAGGATATCTCATAAGACCACGCCGTGAATACGGAACGGGTTTTTCCCTTATGAGTATCTGAGCAACTATGACAAGCAATATCATTGTGATATTATAATAATGTCTAAGTACAAATAGGTATCAATCTAGCAGAAACGCTTGCATCTCACGTTCTACATACATAGTGTAAAATCATAAACCGCAGGGCGCTTATCGGAGAATGGATTCCAATAGACAAGGTATGGGAGCACCTTCTGAATAGTGTACTCTAGAGGTGATACACTCAGGGTTCAACAAGAACGTCTTGCAACCCGGCCACACATGACCGCTCACTCATTTAGCTTGAGTGTCGCGAATATATTGCCACCACGGTTGTAGGCCATCAAACCGTCATCCGAAGATACAGAATCAAAAAGAAGTATAAATATGAATATTCTCTAGATCGGTGACAATACACCCTACTTGGGAATGGCCCAGCTAGCCATGCTGCCTAGCCCAACTTTTGTTACTTCCCGGTGTGAGGCTAGAAGCTACGTCTATCTTCAGAACATCTGATCACCATTCACTTTGAATGCCACATCGTCATACCCGCCAAATCACAAATTGACTTATCCAAAAATAACACGGGTATATAGCTAAGAGAAACGAATTCCTCCGCCACCAAACGTGAATACGTTTGAACAGATCAACTTACGCGATCCATTGGATATACTCTGTCAGACCTTCTTCCATATACGTTATCTTGGGACTGGACAAACCGAAAGCACTATTCAGTATATCCATCTTAGTCACTGTTATCTAAGACTTATACAACAACCCTTGCACTTTACTCCGTCTTCAATTTATCTTTGGCATATATTGCTCGCAACGCTTATGCCGATACAGAGTGGTTCTTTGGATAATAATCCAACCGGTCTCTCCATATTAACAACGTTAAAATGGTAAAAACTTCGATAGTTTGTGAGTTAACTATCAAAGAAAAACAAGTGTGCAAACAACGATATTATTTCCAGATGGAAATTATATCGAACAAACATCTTTTAACATATATCTCTTTGGTTCATTTCACATCTCCTATTCCCCTATATTCGACATTTGCTATTTTCAAATGTTTAGAAAATATATTTATTAATACTGGAAAACATTTTCATTCCTTGTTTTCTATATTAGAAAACAATTCTTATTCTTCTTTGGAAGATATTTCCAAAACTCCTACGTTTGGATTAAGCAGATGTTTAGATAAAACATCGCTATACCAACTTAAACCATTTCCCTAAATTACACATTTCACTTAACTCCTCTTTACTGCCAAACTTTAACCATTCCTTAGTTAAAACGAAGCCAATCAAGTTGGGGTAGAACTACCTCTCAGACCTTAATTGAACAACACTTCTAACCTTGAAAATAGGTAAAGTTCGCTTTAAATTCCTTTAACTAACTTCCTTACTTAACCTTTCTGTCGAATAACTATATTCGATTTACTCTTTCCAATTAACCCTAGTGGACTGACCCTATTGGATTAACTCTATTTGCTTAACTCTATTTGATTAACCCTATTCACATAACTCCTATCGAATAAACTATATTCGATATCTCCTCCAACACTATTCGAATAACTATATTCGATTAACTTCTCTAACTCTACTCGAATAAATTATATTCGATTAACTCTTTTAACTTTACGCGAATAAACTATATTCGATTAACACTTTCTTTCGAATAACTATATTTGATTAACTCTTCGTCTAACTCCTTTGGATTAACTCTTCGACTAACTCCTTCGGATTAACTCTTCGATTAACTCCTTCGGATTAACTAACTTCGAATAACTCCTTTGGATTAACTAACTTCGAATAACTCCTTTGGATTAACTCTTCGACTAACTCCTTCGGATTAACTCCTCGATTAACTAACTTCGAATAACTCCTTTGGATTAACTCTTCGACTAACTCCTTCGGATTAACTCTTCGATTAACTCCTTCGGATTAACTAACTTCGAATAACTCCTTTGGATTAACTAACTTCGAATAACTCCTTTGGATTAACTCTTCGACTAACTCCTTCGGATTAACTCTTCGACTAACTCCTTTGGATTATCTAACTTCGAATAACTCCTTTGGATTAACTCTTCGACTAACTCCTTCGGATTAACTCTTCGACTAACTCCTTCGGATTAACTAACTTCGAATAACTCCTTTGGATTAACTCTTCGACTAACTCCTTCGGATTAACTCTTCGATTAACTCCTTCGGATTAACTAACTTCGAATAACTCCTTTGGATTAACTCTTCGACTAACTCCTTCGGATTAACTCTTCGATTAACTCCTTCGGATTAACTAACTTCGAATAACTCCTTTGGATTAACTCTTCGACTAACTCCTTCGGATTAACTCTTCGATTAACTCCTTCGGATTAACTAACTTCGAATAACTCCTTTGGATTAACTCTTCGACTAACTTCTTCGGATTAACTCTTCGATTAACTCCTTCGGATTAACTAACTTCGAATAACTCCTTTGGATTAACTAACTCCGAATAACTCCTTTGGATTAACTCTTCGACTAACTCCTTCAGATTAACTCTTCGACTAACTCCTTCGGATTAACTCTTCGACTAACTCCTTTGGATTATCTAACTTCGAATAACTCCTTTGGATTAACTCTTCGACTAACTCCTTCGGATTATATAATTTTCTTTGAATTCTTTGAATTTTTTGAACATCCATCACTCACGTTTTCAAGAGAATGAGTGGCGGCGGCCTTTATTGAGCAGAAGAGACTTTGTGAATTAGGTTCACAAGGTTAAGGGTATTATATATGATAGAAATAATATTTTAATATTCAATTAAAATATTTATTTTTGAGCAATCGTTATTGTATGTGTTTTCTAAAAATTCCTGTGACCACATACGATACCCAAAAATCACCAAACTGGACATGCACCTTCATCTCGACATTACGGTCCCAACGAAACTGGTTTCGTCGAATTCCGACTCCGTATGCTCACACAGCGTATTTTTAACTGTTGAAATACTGACTGTTTTACACTCTAAAAATCCCTACGGTCACACACTGACTCTAAAAATCACGAAACTGGAAACCTAACAACTATTCGACATTGCGGATCCAACAAAACTGGTTTCGTCGAATTCCGACTTCGTATGCAAAAGTGGCTATTTTTAATGCTCTAAACAGCCTATTTAAATATATAAATATATTTAAATATAATTAAATTAATTATAAATAAATTAATATTATCGTATATCTTCACATATGATATCGTACAGCTCCAGGGTAATTATATATTCGATATACCAAGTCCTGATTGAATCGATATTTCAATTTACATTGAAAAACCCTTTTATAACGTATATAAAGTGTTGCGAATTATAAAGGAATTCCACAGCGACTTTTCTTAAATTTGATTTGGACGTATCTCAAAATCTACACGACGAAATCCCGATTTTTCTCTTCCACTAGAAAGATATACTCCACCAGCTCCACATGTTTCTTGTTTCATAGAAATCCGATTTAAAACGAACCCTGTATACTCAGTTGAAGTTCAAATCGCCAAACAGCGAACTGCCGTGTCGTTACGCGCTCGGTTTTAATTATATTATAATTATACGTTCAACTATCGTTTATTTAAAATATTCATTATTTAAATAATTAAATAACTTAATTATTATACCTTACAAAACGCGCCATTACAGACTTCCCCCCTTAAAATAATTTCGTCCTCGAAATTGCTAAGCTAGAGGACGACCCTATCTAGTGGAACTCCTAAGATTTGTTTACCCCTTATTACTGATTCCAACTGAACCAATAAACATCGACTAAATATTAATCCATTCCGACTAACTAAAATTTTCAAAAATTCTGAAAATTTTCTAACACCTTTAAATTTTCGAAAAATTTCGCCATAACCTCCTTTGTACAGCCCTATTGGTAAAACCACAACTCGCCTCTCTAGGCCTTCTCCAACCTAAAAGAAAATCAAACCGCCAAGTGGCTTGCCAAATCGGCTCATAAATCTCATGCTTATATCAAAAATAAACTTGTACCTTTTTGTCGGGCATATTAACTTCATAACTTTCACCTGTTATCAACCCAACATATACCCAAGGTCATCTCAACAAATTCTCCAATCTGTTTTTATCCATAAATCCAACCATTCGTTTATACCCGAGTCTAATTCAATTTCAAACCATCGTTACATTCCTGATTTCCAAATTCTTATATCATCCATCAACTTAATCGATATCATTCCAATATAATCCTATATTATATTTAACATTGTCTAAGCTTAATTCAAATTTATTTACCCAATTTCAATATTTTAATCCATTTAACTTCATAAGTTAAAATTTTAATTCCGGAATTCAAAATTCCTGGGTTTATTTCAAATCAATTTCAAATCCTAACACTAATTCAAAACCTTGGAATTTCTAAACAACTTGTTTTCTCAACACAATTCGAAAACAAAACCCTTGGTAGTAATCCGCCACTTAGAAACTCGAAAATCACACCGACGATGTATCGATCCATCCTCGGAATTATTTTCCAGTCATCCAGGTGAGTTAGATACTATATTTATTTCAAATTAAAAACATTTTCAAAATCTCCCAGGAACTTAAAATTTCCTTATTTTAATCCCAAATTCTGATTTAAATTTCAGATTTTAATTCAACTGATTCCATGTATTTTACTTATAGGAATTCTGATTGGTTATATATATATATAACCATTTAATTTGTAATCTTACTCGATTATAATAACAACCAATATATTTAATATATTAAAATTTTGATATATATATATTTCTATATCAAAATATACTTTGGGAAATGTTAAATTCACTTACCCTTTTTCAAAACATATCGTGACGACCCATCGTACTCAAGTGTTTATTTACTCCTACCGATACAGTGGATCAAACTGATCGACCAGAACTCATAAACAACTCAGCCAATGAATCTCCACAATATAAAACCATTTTATATGAAATACAAATATGCACTCGTATATATACACTCAAACTCAATCTAGGGTATTACTAACCCTATCTCTACCGAGTCACGCCACAGAGCCAAGTAATTCTTAACCTCGCTCTGATACCAACTGTAACGGCTGGAAATTTTCGACTCCTCGAGAGTCGAAAATTCAGCGACGTTAGTGAAAGAATTTAGAAGGTGAGAAAGAAAAGATAGAACTAACAGAATAGAAGAAGAAGAAGAACATCAGAATCATCAGAGTAACACGAATCTCACAACGGAACGAATAACATATAATATATAACATAACTTTGAAGTAAACAGTTATATATATACAATAGCACTTATCAGAGTACAACACTTACAACACAGCGGAAATAACTATAGCTATAAAATCTTGCAGCCTCCTGCTCCAAGCTCTCCAAGTATATCTGTAAATCCCGACTACTTGACTGCCCGTACAAATTTAGGCACCCAAGAGTTTAGGGAAAACAACAAAGTAAACTCCGGGTCAGTCATGGGACTGGTATGAGTAAAATAGTTTAAAACATGTATAGGATATCTCATAAGACCACGCCGTGAATACGGAACGGGTTTTTCCCTTATGAGTATCTGAGCAACTTTGACAAGCAATATCATTGTGATATTATAATAATGTCTAAGTACAAATAGGTATCAATCTAGCAGAAACGCTTGCATCTCACGTTCTACATACATAGTATAAAATCATAAACCGCAGGGCGCTTATCGGAGAATGGATTCCAACAGACAAGGTATGGGAGAACCTTCTGAATAGTGTACTCTAGAGGTGATACACTCAGGGTTCAACAAGAACGTCTTGCAACCCGGCCACACATGACCGCTCACTCATTTAGCTTGAGTGTCGCGAATATATTGCCACCACGGTTGTAGGCCATCAAACCGTCATCCGAAGATACAGAATCAAAAAGAAGTATAAATATGAATATTCTCTAGATCGGTGACAATACACCCTGCTTGGGAATGACCCAACTAGCCATGCTGCCTAGCCCAACTTTTGTTACTTCTCGGTGTGAGGCTACAAGTTACGTCTATCTTCAGAACATCTGATCACCATTCACTTTGAATGCCACATCGTCATACCCACCAAATCACAAATTGACTTATCCAAAAATAACACGGGTATATTGCTAGGAGAAACGAATTCCTCCGCCACCAAACGGGAATACGTTTGAACAGATCAACTTACGCGATCCATTGGATATACTCTGTCAGACCTTCTTCCATATACGTTGTCTTGGGACTGGACAAACCGAAGGCACTATTCAGTATATCCATCTTAGTCACTGTTATCTAAGACTTATACAACAGCCCTTGCACTTTACTCCGTCTTCAATTTATCTTTGGCATATATTGCTCGCAACGCTTATGCCGATACAGAGTGGTTCTTTGGATAATAATCCAACCGGTCTCTCCATATTAACAACGTTAAAATGGTAAAAACTTCGATAGTTTGTGAGTTAACTATCAAAGAAAAACAAGTGTGCAAACAACGATATTATTTCCAGACGGAAATTATATCGAACAAACATCTTTTAACATATCTCTCTTTGGTTAATTTCACATCTCCTATTCCCCTATATTCGACATTTGCTATTTTCAAATGTTTAGAAAATATATTTATTAATACTGGAAAACATTTTCATTCCTTGTTTTCTATATTAGAAAACAATTCTTATTCTTCTTTGGAAGATATTTCCAAAACTCCTACGTTTGGATTAAGCAGATGTTTAGATAAAACATCGCTATACCAACTTAAACCATTTCCCTAAATTACACATTTCACTTAACTCCTCTTTACTGCCAAACTTTAACCATTCCTTAGTTAAAACGAAGCCAATCAAGTTGGGGTAGAACTACCTCTCAGGCCTTAATTGAACAACACTTCTAACCTTGAAAATAGGTAAAGTTCGCTTTAAATTCCTTTAACTAACTTCCTTACTTAACCTTTCTGTCGAATAACTATATTCGATTTACTCTTTCCAATTAACCCTAGTGGACTGACCCTATTGGATTAACTCTATTTGCTTAACTCTATTTGATTAACCCTATTCACTTAACTCCTATCGAATAAACTATATTCGATATCTCCTCCAACACTATTCGAATAACTATATTCGATTAACTTCTCTAACTCTACTCGAATAAATTATATTCGATTAACTCTTTTAACTTTACTTGAATAAACTATATTCGATTAACACTTTCTTTCGAATAACTATATTCGATTAACTCTTTGTCTAACTCCTTTGGATTAACTCTTCGACTAACTCCTTCGGATTAACTCTTCGATTAACTCCTTCGGATTAACTAACTTCGAATAACTCCTTTGGATTAACTAACTTCGAATAACTCCTTTGGATTAACTCTTCGACTAACTCCTTCGGATTAACTCCTCGATTAACTAACTTCGAATAACTCCTTTGGATTAACTCTTCGACTAACTCCTTCGGATTAACTCTTCGATTAACTCCTTCGGATTAACTAACTTCGAATAACTCCTTTGGAATAACTAACTTCGAATAACTCCTTTGGATTAACTCTTCGACTAACTCCTTCGGATTAACTCTTTGACTAACTCCTTTGGATTATCTAACTTCGAATAACTCCTTTGGATTAACTCTTCGACTAACTCCTTCGGATTAACTCTTCGACTAACTCCTTCGGATTAACTAACTTCGAATAACTCCTTTGGATTAACTCTTCGACTAACTCCTTCGGATTAACTCTTCGATTAACTCCTTCGGATTAACTAACTTCGAATAACTCCTTTGGATTAACTCTTCGACTAACTCCTTCGGATTAACTCTTCGATTAACTCCTTCGGATTAACTAACTTCGAATAACTCCTTTGGATTAACTCTTCGACTAACTCCTTCGGATTAACTCTTCGATTAACTCCTTCGGATTAACTAACTTCGAATAACTCCTTTGGATTAACTCTTCGACTAACTTCTTCGGATTAACTCTTCGATTAACTCCTTCGGATTAACTAACTTCGAATAACTCCTTTGGATTAACTAACTCCGAATAACTCCTTTGGATTAACTCTTCGACTAACTCCTTCGGATTAACTCTTCGACTAACTCCTTCGGTTTGACTCTTCGACTAACTCCTTTGGATTATCTAACTTCGAATAACTCCTTTGGATTAACTCTTCGACTAACTCCTTCGGATTATATAATTTTCTTTGAATTCTTTGAATTTTTTGAACATCCATCACTCACGTTTTCAAGAGAATGAGTGGCGGCGGCCTTTATTGAGCAGAAGAGACTTTGTGAATTAGGTTCACAAGGTTAAGGGTATTATATATGATAGAAATAATATTTTAATATTCGATTAAAATATTTATTTTTGAGCAATCGTTATTGTATGTGTTTTCTAAAAATTCCTGTGACCACATACGATACCCAAAAATCACCAAACTGGACATGCACCTTCATCTCGACATTACGGTCCCAACGAAACTGGTTTCGTCGAATTCCGACTCCGTATGCTCACACAGCGTATTTTTAACTGTTGAAATACTGACTGTTTTACACTCTAAAAATCCCTACGGTCACACACTGACTCTAAAAATCACGAAACTGGAAACCTAACAACTATTCGACATTGCGGATCCAACAAAACTGGTTTCGTCGAATTCCGACTTCGTATGCAAAAGTGGCTATTTTTAATGCTCTAAACAGCCTATTTAAATATATAAATATATTTAAATATAATTAAATTAATTATAAATAAATTAATATTATCGTATATCTTCACATATGATATCGTACAGCTCCAGGGTAATTATATATTCGATATACCAAGTCCTGATTGAATCGATATTTCAATTTACATTGAAAAACCCTTTTATAACGTATATAAAGTGTTGCGAATTATAAAGGAATTCCACAGCGACTTTTCTTAAATTTGATTTGGACGTATCTCAAAATCTACACGACGAAATCCCGATTTTTCTCTTCCACTAGAAAGATATACTCCACCAGCTCCACATGTTTCTTGTTTCATAGAAATCCGATTTAAAACGAACCCTGTATACTCAGTTGAAGTTCAAATCGCCAAACAGCGAACTGCCGTGTCGTTACGCGCTCGGTTTTAATTATATTATAATTATACGTTCAACTATCGTTTATTTAAAATATTCATTATTTAAATAATTAAATAACTTAATTATTATACCTTACAAAACGCGCCATTACAGACTTCCCCCCTTAAAATAATTTCGTCCTCGAAATTGCTAAGCTAGAGGACGACCCTATCTAGTGGAACTCCTAAGATTTGTTTACCCCTTATTACTGATTCCAACTGAACCAATAAACATCGACTAAATATTAATCCATTCCGACTAACTAAAATTTTCAAAAATTCTGAAAATTTTCTAACACCTTTAAATTTTCGAAAAATTTCGCCATAACCTCCTTTGTACAGCCCTATTGGTAAAACCACAACTCGCCTCTCTAGGCCTTCTCCAACCTAAAAGAAAATCAAACCGCCAAGTGGCTTGCCAAATCGGCTCATAAATCTCATGCTTATATCAAAAATAAACTTGTACCTTTTTGTCGGGCATATTAACTTCATAACTTTCACCTGTTATCAACCCAACATATACCCAAGGTCATCTCAACAAATTCTCCAATCTGTTTTTATCCATAAATCCAACCATTCGTTTATACCCGAGTCTAATTCAATTTCAAACCATCGTTACATTCCTGATTTCCAAATTCTTATATCATCCATCAACTTAATCGATATCATTCCAATATAATCCTATATTATATTTAACATTGTCTAAGCTTAATTCAAATTTATTTACCCAATTTCAATATTTTAATCCATTTAACTTCATAAGTTAAAATTTTAATTCCGGAATTCAAAATTCCTGGGTTTATTTCAAATCAATTTCAAATCCTAACACTAATTCAAAACCTTGGAATTTCTAAACAACTTGTTTTCTCAACACAATTCGAAAACAAAACCCTTGGTAGTAATCCGCCACTTAGAAACTCGAAAATCACACCGACGATGTATCGATCCATCCTCGGAATTATTTTCCAGTCATCCAGGTGAGTTAGATACTATATTTATTTCAAATTAAAAACATTTTCAAAATCTCCCAGGAACTTAAAATTTCCTTATTTTAATCCCAAATTCTGATTTAAATTTCAGATTTTAATTCAACTGATTCCATGTATTTTACTTATAGGAATTCTGATTGGTTATATATATATAACCATTTAATTTGTAATCTTACTCGATTATAATAACAACCAATATATTTAATATATTAAAATTTTGATATATATATATTTCTATATCAAAATATACTTTGGGAAATGTTAAATTCACTTACCCTTTTTCAAAACATATCGTGACGACCCATCGTACTCAAGTGTTTATTTACTCCTACCGATACAGTGGATCAAACTGATCGACCAGAACTCATAAACAACTCAGCCAATGAATCTCCACAATATAAAACCATTTTATATGAAATACAAATATGCACTCGTATATATACACTCAAACTCAATCTAGGGTATTACTAACCCTATCTCTACCGAGTCACGCCACAGAGCCAAGTAATTCTTAACCTCGCTCTGATACCAACTGTAACGGCTGGAAATTTTCGACTCCTCGAGAGTCGAAAATTCAGCGACGTTAGTGAAAGAATTTAGAAGGTGAGAAAGAAAAGATAGAACTAACAGAATAGAAGAAGAAGAAGAACATCAGAATCATCAGAGTAACACGAATCTCACAACGGAACGAATAACATATAATATATAACATAACTTTGAAGTAAACAGTTATATATATACAATAGCACTTATCAGAGTACAACACTTACAACACAGCGGAAATAACTATAGCTATAAAATCTTGCAGCCTCCTGCTCCAAGCTCTCCAAGTATATCTGTAAATCCCGACTACTTGACTGCCCGTACAAATTTAGGCACCCAAGAGTTTAGGGAAAACAACAAAGTAAACTCCGGGTCAGTCATGGGACTGGTATGAGTAAAATAGTTTAAAACATGTATAGGATATCTCATAAGACCACGCCGTGAATACGGAACGGGTTTTTCCCTTATGAGTATCTGAGCAACTTTGACAAGCAATATCATTGTGATATTATAATAATGTCTAAGTACA
The DNA here is from genome assembly GCA_030737875.1 of Allium sativum. Classification (NCBI taxonomy): domain Eukaryota; kingdom Viridiplantae; phylum Streptophyta; class Magnoliopsida; order Asparagales; family Amaryllidaceae; genus Allium; species Allium sativum. Next base: position 12,748,069 of record CM060912.1, read on the forward strand.
AATAGGTATCAATCTAGCAGAAACGCTTGCATCTCACGTTCTACATACATAGTATAAAATCATAAACCGCAGGGCGCTTATCGGAGAATGGATTCCAACAGACAAGGTATGGGAGAACCTTCTGAATAGTGTACTCTAGAGGTGATACACTCAGGGTTCAACAAGAACGTCTTGCAACCCGGCCACACATGACCGCTCACTCATTTAGCTTGAGTGTCGCGAATATATTGCCACCACGGTTGTAGGCCATCAAACCGTCATCCGAAGATACAGAATCAAAAAGAAGTATAAATATGAATATTCTCTAGATCGGTGACAATACACCCTGCTTGGGAATGACCCAACTAGCCATGCTGCCTAGCCCAACTTTTGTTACTTCTCGGTGTGAGGCTAGAAGTTACGTCTATCTTCAGAACATCTGATCACCATTCACTTTGAATGCCACATCGTCATACCCACCAAATCACAAATTGACTTATCCAAAAATAACACGGGTATATTGCTAGGAGAAACGAATTCCTCCGCCACCAAACGGGAATACGTTTGAACAGATCAACTTACGCGATCCATTGGATATACTCTGTCAGACCTTCTTCCATATACGTTGTCTTGGGACTGGACAAACCGAAGGCACTATTCAGTATATCCATCTTAGTCACTGTTATCTAAGACTTATACAACAGCCCTTGCACTTTACTCCGTCTTCAATTTATCTTTGGCATATATTGCTCGCAACGCTTATGCCGATACAGAGTGGTTCTTTGGATAATAATCCAACCGGTCTCTCCATATTAACAACGTTAAAATGGTAAAAACTTCGATAGTTTGTGAGTTAACTATCAAAGAAAAACAAGTGTGCAAACAACGATATTATTTCCAGACGGAAATTATATCGAACAAACATCTTTTAACATATCTCTCTTTGGTTAATTTCACATCTCCTATTCCCCTATATTCGACATTTGCTATTTTCAAATGTTTAGAAAATATATTTATTAATACTGGAAAACATTTTCATTCCTTGTTTTCTATATTAGAAAACAATTCTTATTCTTCTTTGGAAGATATTTCCAAAACTCCTACGTTTGGATTAAGCAGATGTTTAGATAAAACATCGCTATACCAACTTAAACCATTTCCCTAAATTACACATTTCACTTAACTCCTCTTTACTGCCAAACTTTAACCATTCCTTAGTTAAAACGAAGCCAATCAAGTTGGGGTAGAACTACCTCTCAGGCCTTAATTGAACAACACTTATAACCTTGAAAATAGGTAAAGTTCGCTTTAAATTCCTTTAACTAACTTCCTTACTTAACCTTTCTGTCGAATAACTATATTCGATTTACTCTTTCCAATTAACCCTAGTGGACTGACCCTATTGGATTAACTCTATTTGCTTAACTCTATTTGATTAACCCTATTCACTTAACTCCTATCGAATAAACTATATTCGATATCTCCTCCAACACTATTCGAATAACTATATTCGATTAACTTCTCTAACTCTACTCGAATAAATTATATTCGATTAACTCTTTTAACTTTACTTGAATAAACTATATTCGATTAACACTTTCTTTCGAATAACTATATTCGATTAACTCTTTGTCTAACTCCTTTGGATTAACTCTTCGACTAACTCCTTCGGATTAACTCTTCGATTAACTCCTTCGGATTAACTAACTTCGAATAACTCCTTTGGATTAACTAACTTCGAATAACTCCTTTGGATTAACTCTTCGACTAACTCCTTCGGATTAACTCCTCGATTAACTAACTTCGAATAACTCCTTTGGATTAACTCTTTGACTAACTCCTTCGGATTAACTCTTCGATTAACTCCTTCGGATTAACTAACTTCGAATAACTCCTTTGGATTAACTAACTTCGAATAACTCCTTTGGATTAACTCTTCGACTAACTCCTTCGGATTAACTCTTTGACTAACTCCTTCGGATTGACTCTTCGACTAACTCCTTTGGATTATCTAACTTCGAATAACTCCTTTGGATTAACTCTTCGACTAACTCCTTCGGATTAACTCTTCGACCAACTCCTTCGGATTAACTAACTTCGAATAACTCCTTTGGATTAACTCTTCGACTAACTCCTTCGGATTAACTCTTCGATTAACTCCTTCGGATTAACTAACTTCGAATAACTCCTTTGGATTAACTCTTCGACTAACTCCTTCGGATTAACTCTTCGATTAACTCCTTCGGATTAACTAACTTCGAATAACTCCTTTGGATTAACTCTTCGACTAACTCCTTCGGATTAACTCTTCGAGTAACTCCTTCGGATTAACTAACTTCGAATAACTACTTTGGATTAACTCTTCGACTAACTCCTTCGGATTAACTCTTCGATTAACTCCTTCGGATTAACTAACTTCGAATAACTCCTTTGGATTAACTAACTTCGAATAACTCCTTTGGATTAACTCTTTGACTAACTCCTTCGGATTAACTCTTCGACTAACTCCTTCGGATTAACTCTTCGACTAACTCCTTCGGATTATCTAACTTCGAATAACTCCTTTGGATTAACTCTTCGAATAACTCCTTCGGATTATATAATTTTCTTTGAATTCTTTGAATTTGTTGAACATCCATCATTCACGTTTTCAAGAGAATGAGTGGTGGCGGCCTTTATTGAGCAGAAAAGACTTTGTGAATTAGGTTCACAAGGTTAAGGGTATTATATAATATTCGATTAAAATATTTATTTTTGAGCAATCGTTATTGTATGTGTTTTCTAAAAATTCCTGTGACCACATACGATACCCAAAAATCACCAAACTGGACATGCACCTTCATCTCGACATTACGGTCCCAACGAAACTGGTTTCGTCGAATTCCGACTCCGTATGCTCACACAGCGTATTTTTAACTGTTGAAATACTGACTGTTTTACACTCTAAAAATCCATACGGTCACACACTGACTCTAAAAATCACGAAACTGGAAACCTAACAACTATTCGACATTGCGGATCCAACAAAACTGGTTTCGTCGAATTCCGACTTCGTATGCAAAAGTGGCTATTTTTAATGCTCTAAACAGCCTATTTAAATATATAAATATATTTAAATATAATTAAATTAATTATAAATAAATTAATATTATCGTATATCTTCACATATGATATCGTACAGCTCCAGGGTAATTATATATTCGATATACCAAGTCCTGATTGAATCGATATTTCAATTTACATTGAAAAACCCTTTTATAACGTATATAAAGCGTTGCGAATTATAAAGGAATTCCACAGCGACTTTTCTGAAATTTGATTTGGACGTATCTCAAAATCTACACGACGAAATCCCGATTTTTCTCTTCCAATAGAAAGATATACTCCACCAGCTCCACATGTTTCTTGTTTCATAGAAATCCGATTTAAAACGAATCCTGTATACTCAGTTGAAGTTCAAATCGCCAAACAGCGAACTGCCGTGTCGTTACGCGCTCGGTTTTAATTATATTATAATTATACGTTCAACTATCGTTTATTTAAAATATTCATTATTTAAATAATTAAATAACTTAATTATTATACCTTACAAAACGCGCCATTACAAATTTTCATACATTAAGAAAAACATTGTTATAATTTATTACAACGTTTTGGAATGGATAAAACATCAAGTAAACTAACACCAATGAGTACTAGTATTCATTTTGACGAAGACATTAATGGAAAAGATTTTAATGAAAAAAATCGAAGCATGATAGGTTCATTATTGTACTTAACCACTAGTACTCATTGGTTCATTAATGGATAAGACCCGATATTATGATGAGCATGTGCTTACGTGCTAGATTTCACGCAAAACCAAAAGAATCTCATCAACGTGTTGTTCAAAGAATTTTACAATATTTATCTAGTACACGAGACTATGGTTTATTCTATCCTAAAGGACCATCATTTGAATTATTTTCATATAGCAATGCTGATTTTAACGGATGTAAACCAGATCATTAAAGTACTAGCAGAAGATGTTATTTTATCGAACTATCATTAATATCATGGTTTAGTAAAAAACAAAATTGTGTATCTTCTCCCACATGCGAAGCTCAATATATGCCAACGGCTCTAGCATGTGCACAAGTCATATACATGTAACAGATGCTTAAAAATTATCGAAAAATCTCCTATTTATTGCGATAATACAAGTGCTATAAATTTATCTAAAAATCCAGTTAACCATACTAGAACCAAACATATAGATATAAGACATCATTTTTTACGTGACAATGTTGAAAAAGGTGTCATTACTTTAGACTTTGTAAATACTGAAAATCAAATAGCAGACATTTGTACCAAATCTTTTGCTGAACAAACATTTGTTAAATTATGACATAACCTAGGGATATGCTCCTTCTCCGAATTAACATAACAAATTTTAATTTATTACCTAAAAATAAACATCATTTTCCCTTTATGAGTAAATAGAGTTTATTAACCATTCAATTCTCTAGGAGTTCGCACTCCACGAATTTTCAACAAACTTCACTTCTATAAATATCAATATAAAATAAAACAGAAACTAAAATTTTCTTACACATCATAATATGTATTCTAAGAAAATCATCTCGCCTGATTCAAGTTCAATTAGAGCTCCCTCGCCTCCACAATTTCTTACGTCATCAGATCTTCCAAAATAAAAATGGGGCTATCTCCGCTACTAACGACTCAAAAAGAATAATAAGCAAGTAGTCAATGAGAAATTAGATGAAATATCTCATTATCAATGTGAGATGATGGATGTGCAAAGAGAAATGTATTACAAGCAAGAAGGCGCCATTCAATATCTAAATTTTCTTGAGAAAGTACTCTATGAAATGTGTAGACACTCTCCAATAAAACGATATCTGCATAAAAAAATTTCCTCATCTCTGTGGAACCCAAAGAAAGGACATACATTCAAGGAAATGCGCGATGAATGACCATCATCACCTCCTCCAAAACGACCACCATGGTTGCCAATAAATTAAAAAGATCGGTATAAGTATGTTGTTATAATCTAGTAAAGTATAAGCATAACGACTTTGTATTTTATCCTTTTTTTGGTTATTAATAAAATATATTCTCCTATAAATAAATATAAAAACCTCAAATCCTACTCAACCATTTAAGTATATACCAAAGCTGAAATTTTCAAACGTCTGAAATGAACTCCAAATATAACTATTCTTCTAGCACAAATGTCTAAAATAAATAACAGCTGTCTAAAAATAGTCTCTGCTCATAATTATCAGACATCACTAATCTCAGGCGTCTATCCCAATTTTTCAGACGTTTGAAATAAGTCTTGGTATCGAATTTTATCAAACAACAAACATTTCAGACGTTTTCCCGATATTTTCATATGTCTGAAATAAATCTAGGACATTCACTCAGACTCAAACCACCACCACAAATGTTTGAAAATTATCCATAGTCATATGAAAATGATTCAGTTTTTGATTCGAAACTATTTCAAACGTCTGAAAACAAATTCAGATGTCTTAAATTTGAAATGTCGGTTTATATATATATATATATATATATATATATATATATATATATATATATATGTGTGTGTGTGTGTGTGTGTGTGTGTGTGTGTGTGTGTTTGTGTGTGTGTGTTTTTAGGATCACTTCTTCTTCCTCATTCATTTTTCCATTCAAATCAAAAATACCTAACCTGAGTCCTTCAAAACTCCAAATTTCAAACCATTATTTCTACAAAACTTCAAAATCCATGGCTCTTAAAGGGAAAAGCGCATCAAAAAGGAAACGAGAGGAAGGGTCAACATCAAATCCATAAGAAACTCAAGAAAAAAATCCATAATTTTTCTCTCAAACTCAAATAGATAAGTGGATGAATAATGCTCTGTTCTCTATTGATAGATACAAAGAGATTCAGAAGAAAAAGCCTCACACTGGTCCTTTCTATTCCTTATAGGATTTTATTTTGTATGAATTGAATGGGTTGTGTCATAATTGTAACACCCCACACCCGCCACGGTCACTCTCCAAGGGAATGCCATAACATCGGTGGAGTATTTTAAGTGAATATAGAACAGAAAAATTACAACAAGACAGATATAAGTAATACTTGAGAATTTAAAACATCATTTCATTGCAGCGGAAAGTAAAACATGTTTGGTTACACCAAAACCATAAACAAGAGTCGAGTACATAATATCCATCTTGATAAAACAAAAGTACATAATCCCACTACATAACTTAATAGCCATAATAGAAAAGATAAACTGAGCTTTACATCCACGGTCCAAGCTCCAAAAGATAGATAAAGAAGTCTGATCAAAGCCCACTAGTGCTAGGCCCACTCTGATAACCTGAGGGTTGGGAAAAAAGATAAAAACAACGGGGTCAGACATAAGTCTGAGCGAGTCCTATAACTTTAATAATACAATCACTAAAGTAACCAGAGTAAGACATAAGCTTGATATACGGTAACGACTGGGGATAAATGGCTACACTAAGCAGCCAACTAGACTTAGGATGAACTAAGATAACCGTAAAGACGCGCCTATCCACCCAAGGATAATTACTATATTGCACCACCCCAGATCTACCCACCCAAGGGTAATTCCTACACTGCACCACACCAGTTCTACCCACCAAGGGTAATTCCTACTTAAAGGTTGATCCCTCTAAGTGTACTTAGTAATTTTACCCAGTAGTTTCTTGTACCCCTAGCTGACTACATAGGTGCCGTCTGCCCCTATCTCCACTAGGTGTACCCACTACTCCCAAGCGATCGGCTCCCTACCGTAGATACCCGTGCTGGCCCCACAATGGGGTGTATCACACCCCAAAGTGGCAGCCCGATACAACAAATGGTGCACGGCTTATATCTACACGGTGCAACAACGTCTTACCTACCAGCCCGGGTCCACACACGCATATGAAACCCGTTGGACTCGCATTGCCACCGCTACCCCGTTTTGGCCTCTTATAGTCAAGTCCAATATGCGTGTCCCGTCCTCGACTTGGGTCGAGCGCACAAAGATACGTTTGGGATATTGGTTGAAATGGGCCCCCACAAGCTGCCCACCTAAGCTTGTCATTTCTAGTGAATCCCACTTAACCCTTTAACCATGTCCACTTACATGTTATAAATTTTGGTTAAGTCTTTTAATCATATTTTAATTGCCGCTCAAGGCCCCCACAAGCTACTACTTAAGCTTGTCATTTAATCATATTTCAGTTGCCACTTAAGGCCCCCACAAGCTACTACTTATGCTTGTCATTTAATCATATTTCAATTACCACTTAAGGCCCCCACAAGCTACTACTTAAGCTTGTCATTTAATCATATTTCAATTACCACTTAAGGCACCCACTAGATTTCCACATGCCACCCAAGGCACTTACTTGATTCCCACATGCCAACCAAGGCACTTACTTAACCCTTTAATCATGTTTAATTACATGTTCCACTTTGGTTAAGTATTCTAATCGTATTTTCTATTGCCACCCAAGGCAACCCACTAGTTTCCTCATGCCACCCAAGGCACCCCCACTAGTTACTACATGCCACCCAAGGCACCCACTTAACCCCTCATGCCCCACTACATGCTAATTTGGTTAAGTGTTTCTTAATTAATTAAGATCGTAACCTTTGTAAAGACCTCTCACATTAGACTGTCTTTTATGGCAGCTGGATATGCCGGTTGGTTCCGGGCAGCCTTACACCATAAAAGAGTCTAACCTCGTGTCTTTACACTTTTCACGTATTTAGTTTATGACTAAGACCTCTCACATTGGGCCAATCATTTGTAGCCGCTGGATTTGCCGGTCGGTTCCGGGCAGTCTTATGCTACAAAAAGGGTCCAACCTCGTGCCTTAGTAGATTAATTACACCTAATTAATCACCCCCATAATTTGTATTAATTATCCCTAATTAATTACAAATATTTAAGAATATGGGTAGACCTAACTCAATAGGTAAATTCCCAATTCCATAATATGGGTAGACCTAACTTAATAGGTAAATTCCCAATTATGTCCATCCACTTTATGGTATGTTTAATCATACCCACTTCACACAATTTTATGTGTTCATTAATTTTTACCCCATCGTCCCCACGTAAACACGTTAACATGACATACTTCACAAGAGAAGATTCATCATACACACAATGGGTTCAACTTAGCATATCATTAGCATTATCATGGGTTTAAAAGGTGTCAACTTGCATATATGACCATAAACCCAACTTGCATAAATAATCAACCCAAACTTGCATGAATCACATATGTCATAAAGATGGTAACTTGCATAAATGTTCATGTCATAGACCTATCATAAAAGTGTCAACTTGCATACATGTCATAGGTCTAAAAGGGATGAACTTGCACATGTACTTATGTCATACATAGAGGCAAACTTGCATATATTATGCATATCATAAAAAGAGACAAACTTGCATATGAACTTGCATCATAACTTGCATATGAACTTGCATCATAACTTGCATATGAACTTGCATCATAACTTGCATATGAACTTGCATAACATGCCATACTTAGAGGCAAACTTGCATATATTATGCATATCATAAAAAGAGACAAACTTGCATATGAACTTGCATCATAACTTGCATAAAACCAAACACTTAGCATGCATAAAACCAAACACTTAGCATGCATAAAACCCACCACTTAACATGCATAAACCCAAACACTTAACTTGCATAAACATAGTGTCATCATGAATAAGTGTTAAACATAGTGATTAGCAAACTAGCATCATAACATATGACCTAAAACCCATTGATCCGCAAGCAAAACCATATGATCTCATCACATCTCATCTACTTAGTTTAGCAATTGGTTATTAAAGTGATAGAAACTCACAAACTCCAAGATTAGCTCCTTAGATAGTTGCTAGAGTTGAAGTAGAGGTGGATTAATTGTTGATTAGCTTGCAGTCCTCTTCACAAATTAGTGGAGGCTCCTTCTAAGTTGAATTTTGGCGGCATGATGGCATAAATTCTATTTTTAGTATGGATTAGGGTAGTCTTAGGGTGTATTTATAGGATTAGGTTGTGTTTTAGACCCTTAGATTAACCCTAGGTTAGCTTAGGTCCGTCAGATTTCGTCCCAAGCCCTCCAACCCAGCCCAAAACTCAACCAGGTGCTCCCAGGCCAGAATTAGCCGACAGGGCAAGTCGACAGCCCTGTCGACTACCAAGTCGACAGGCATGTCGATAGGCAAGTCGACAGCCCTGTCGACAGCCAAGTCGACTTGGCTGGGCGGGAGTTTTCCCGCCTGGCCCCCCATTTCTGCATGTTTCGAAATTCAAATTTTCCGAAAACTTCTTTGGGCCTTAACCGGGTCATACGGACTCCGATTTACAAAATTTCGGACTCTATTTCCCGTATTTTTCCGAGACGAACACAATGACGTAACCCATTTCCGCCAATTCTCACATATGAGATTATTTATTCTGCAATTAGTGAATTTTAGCATTAACTGAAATTCGGGGTGTTACATTCTCCCCTCCTTAAAGGATTTCGTCCCTGAAATCTCTAAGCTAAGGAGAATGCATATCCTACCATCCAAACAACCATCTACTCAATCCATCAAACACGGGCATCCATTGTCCTTAAAACAATTTCTAATGATGTATGAGCATATGCAAAAAGTGTGTGTGTATGTTCCCTATCTAATGTATGAACATATGCAAACCATGATAGTGCCATGCATCCACTATGTATGCGAGAGAACCCTATCGACACATACAATATCTATATGAGTGCACAATCATTCACCAAAATGCATCATCCATATGATAACACAATCATTATACATCCATAAATATTGCTACCTACACACAATTATATGCAATATGCAATATGAAGTGACTGAGCCGATCTAGTGTCTAGAGTGTGTGTATATGCATCCACGAGCAACCACTAGCAAACACTTGCATCCACATGCATCCATCAACCATAACATGTCTCAAACACATGTTTCAACCATAGGTTTACCCTATCTAAAGGTCAAAAGTACTAACGAGAGGACATACTAAAGATAAGATAAGTACTAGACAAACGATAAAGGAGAAGTTAAAAGACATACCCTCAAAAAGGAATGGGTACAATGAACGCATCTTCGCTTCCGTCTCCCAAGTAGCGTTGCCCTAATCTTCTCCCCATTGTACTTTGACTAGTTGAACCTCCCTGTTTCTCAACCTCTTAATCTCTGACCCAAGGATGCGTGTAGGAGCTCGTCGAATAGTCGCATTACGCTCTATCTCTACTTCTCTAAGCAAGCTCGGCTCTACCACCTCTGCGGTCTCATGTAGGCACTTCCTCAAATGTGACACATGGAATACATCATGTACACCACTAAGTCTGTCGGGCAACTCCACTCTATAAGCCATTTGTCCAATCCTTTCCTTAATAGGAAACAGTCCAACAAACCTTGGTGCTAACTTCCCAACAGATCCAAAGCGAATCCACATTCCGTAACGGAGATACTTTGACAAAGACCATGTCCCCAACATCAAACTCAAGATCCGTCCTCCTCTTGTCCGCATAAGATTTCTGTCTGTCTTGTGCCGCTTTCATCCTTCTTCTAATCCAATCAATCTTTTCTGAAGTCTCTCTAACCATATCAGACCCAAGTAAGATCTTATCCGTAGATTCCCACCAACATGTAGGTGATCAACAAGGCCTTCCATAAAGAGCTTCGAACGGAGCCATGCCAATACTAGACTGAAAGCTGTTATTATATGCGAACTCCACCAATGGAAGATGCTCTTCCCATGTACCTCCAAAATCCAAGATACATAGCCTCAAAAGGTCTTCTAAAATACGATTCACCCTCTCGGTCTGGCCGTCCGTCTGAGGATGATATGCGGTACTCAAACACAACCGAGTCCCTACCGCCTCTTGCAAACTCTTCCAAAACTCTCTAGTGAAGATAGGATCTCGACTGCTCACTATATTGGAAGGTACACAATGCAATCTAATAATCTCTCGAATGTAAACTGAAGCTAGCCATGGAGCAGTTCTCTTACTCTCCACGGGTATAAAATGGGCGCTCTTAGTAAGTCTGTCTACCACAACCCAAATTCCCGTATTACCCTTCCTCGATCTCGGTAATCCATCGAGACACTATCCCACTTCCATAGCGGAACCTCCAATGGGTGAAGCAACCCACCGGGTTTCTTCTGCTCCGCTTTCACTTGCTAGCACACCAAGCATCTAGCGACATACTCGGCCACATATTTCTTCATACCGGCCTAAAAGAAAACTCGCTTCATGTCTTGGTACATCTTGTCCCCACCGGGATGAATGGTCATCTTCGACCGATGTGCATCATCAAGTATAGCCTTCCTCAAACCCTCGTCTTGCGGTACACAAAGTCTACCGTCTCTACGCAACCACATCTTACCATCTAGGGTGTACCTACTCAAATGGCTGGACGACTCCCCCTCCTCATGAGCTTCTCTACTAACTCAACCAACTGTGGGTCGTCCCGCTGTGCTCCGCCAATACGCCCCAAAAGAGTAGGCCTAACCTCTAAGGAGGCTAGCAAACCGGGTACAAAGTCAATGGAAGGTCTAAAGTCAAACATAGAAATAAACTCTAAGCTCCGTCGTTCAACGAACAATGAACTCAAGGACAACGTTTTTCTACTTAAGGCGTCCGCTACCACGTTACCCTTACCATGGGTATACGCTATCTCAAACTCATAGGATGCTAAGAATCCCATCCAAAATCATCACAACTGTCCATCTCTCACGCAGACCACCCTAGTCGAACTCGACATCCCCCAAATGCAAGCCCCAAAGGCCTAAACCAATATCAGACAAACACCCAAGGGATACCTCCTTCGAATTCAGACGACCTACGTAAGATGATACTAGTAAAAACGGCTAAATAATTAAGCCCTTGTCCAACACTGGATGTCCTCGCCAGTCTCGCTCTAAAACCACCGTTTATCCCATAACTGGCTTTGCTCAACCTATTGAGCACATACGAAAACATTTTCGCTCCTAGAAAAGACCAAGATGTCATTTACAAAGACCACCACGAACTTATTTAGGTACTCCCTGAACACCCTTCTCATCAAATCAATGTGCGGGGGCGTTCGTCAAACCAAATGGCATCACCAGCCACTCATAAAAACCATCCGGAGTCCTAAAGGCAGTCTTCTCTATACTATCCTCAGCCACTCTCAACTGACGAAACCCCGTGGCTAAGTCCAACTGTGAAAATACTGAGGCGCCAACTAACTGATCAAAGAGATCATCAATCCTCAGCAATGGGTGTCTATTCTTCTTTGTGAGTTTATTTAGTTCTCTTTAGCCTACACAAAGTCAGAGGGACCCATCCGCCTTCGTGGCAAAAACTACTGGAGCACCCCACTCCGATATACTTCGTCTTATGAACCCCTTCTCAAGCAAATCGCCTACTTGCTTATGGAGTTCCCCCCTCTCACGAGGAGCCATGTGACACACTGGCCAAGATACTGGTTTGGCATTGTCTACCAGATATATTCGGAAGTCAACCTCCCGCTCCGGAGGTAAGCCCTTCACCCCCTCAAACACATCCGAGTATTCCCGGACCACTCTAACAGATCGCAAACTCTCGACCGACGTGTCAAGCGATTCTAGACAACTTAGCATAACAGATTCCATGGGATTGCAAGAGATCTCGAGAGTGTTACCCAAGCGGGTCGTAAGCCTAACAACTCTCCTTCCACAAACAAGAACGGCACCATTGCTGGATAACCAGTCCATGCCCAAAACCAACCCATAGCCCGTGAAGCCCAAAAAGCATCACATCTAAACTCAACGCTAAGTATAGAAACTTTCAAACCCAAACACATCATAGAGCCCCCAATTGGGTTTGAAACAACCAAGGGATCATCAACTAAACTGGTGTCTAAGTGCAGTGACTCAACTAACAACGATGAGATAAACGAACTCGATGCGTCAGAATCAAATAAAGTTCGAACCGGATAATAAAGAAATCCAAATTCCAACCTAAACGGTCCTATCCCCATCTGGTACACTAGCAGTGAGGGAATACAACTACCCTCCAGGAGATTCCATACCTTGCCCATGCCCCTTTGGATAATCCTAATAAGGTGTCCTATTCCTCCAAAAGGATAACTACTAGCCCTCTTCTTCCCATTCTCCACTCGTAACCTCCCATCAAAATGAGGTTTCGTCCTTCATTAAACAACAACTATTTGAGCCTTCCTCCCATCGTCTATCCAATAGGTACCTACAAGTCCTCCTCCTTCTTGAACCAACTTCTAGTCCGACTAATGTGTAAGTCCCTTGAAGTGGTTTTCCATTCTTATCTATCTTAGAAAGATCATCCATACGCGGAGGGGAAACTCAAAACAAGAGAGGAAGAGATTCAAAATGGATAATTTGAAAGATATAGATACGGCTATTGGGGATTATGCTTTTCTTTCAAAAACTTTTCTCTTAAAAGACATGTTTTTGAAAATACTCCTTTCAAAAATATTCTTAGAAAATAGTTTTTCTAAAAAAATTATCTGTTCTGGTAACCTCAAGCTCTGATACCACGTGTAACACCCCACACCCGCTACGGTCACTCTCTAAGGGAATGCCATAACATCGGTGGAGTATTTTAAGTGAATATAGAACAGAAAAATTACAACAAGACAGATATAATTAATACTTGAGAATTTAAAACATCATTTCATTGCAGCGGAAAGTAAAACATGTTTGGTTACACCAAAACCATAAATAAGAGTCGAGTACATAATATCCATCCTGATAAAACAAAAGTACATAATCCCACTACATAACTTAATAGCCATAATAGAAAAGATAAACTGAGCTTGACATCCACGGTCCAAGCACCAAAAGATAGATAAAGCAGTCTGATCAAAGCCTACTAGTGCTAGGCCCACTCTGATAACCTGAGGGTTGGGAAAAAAGATAAAAACAACGGGGTCAGACATAAGTCTGAGCGAGTCCTATAACTTTAACAATACAATCACTAAATTAACCAGAGTAAGACATAAGCTTGATATACGGTAATGACTGGGGATAAATGGCTACACTAAGCAGCCAACTAGACTTAGGATGAACTAAGATAACCGTAAAGACGCGCCTATCCACCCAAGGATAATTACTATATTGCACCACCCCAGAACTACCCACCCAAGGGTAATTCCTACACTGCACCACACCAGTTCTACCCACCAAGGGTAATTCCTACTTAAAGGTTGATCCCTCTAAGTGTACTTAGTAATTTTACCCAGTAGTTTCTTGTACCCCTAGCTGACTACATAGGTGCCGTCTGCCCCTATCTCCACTAGGTGTACCCACTACTCCCAAGCGATCGGCTCCCTACCGTAGATACCCGTGCTGGCGCCACAACGGGGTGTATCACTCCCCAAAGTGGCAACCCGATACAACAAATGGTGCACGGCTTATATCTACACGGTGCAACAACGTCTTACCTACCAGCCCGGGTCCACACACGCATATGAAACCCGTTGGACTCGCGTTGCCACCGCTACCCCGTTTTGGCCTCTTATAGTCAAGCCCAATATGCGTGTCCCATCCTCGACTTGGGTCGAGCCCACAAAGATACGTTTGGGATATTGGTTGAAATGGGCCCCCACAAGCTACCCACCTAAGCTTGTCATTTCTAGTGAATCCCACTTAACCCTTTACCCATGTCCACTTACATGTTATAAATTTTGTTAAGTCTTTTAATCATATTTTAATTGCCACTCAAGGCCCCCACAAGCTACTACTTAAGCTTGTCATTTAATCATATTTCAATTGCCACTTAAGGCCCCTACAAGCTACTACTTAAGCTTGTCATTTAATCATATTTCAATTACCACTTAAGGCCCCCACAAGCTACTACTTAAGCTTGTCATTTAATCATATTTCAATTACCACTTAAGGCACCCACTAGATTTCCACATGCCACCCAAGGCACTTACTTGATTCCCACATCCCAACCAAGGCACTTACTTAATGTAACAACCCGAAAATCTGGGCCAGTTTAAAATTTTTAATTTGGCAATTTTATCGAATTTTGATTATTTAAAATGAATTATTTTAAATAATATCGACGAGAAATTTATTTTGAATATAAATCGAACGTATATATTATATACGTCGTCGTTAGAATATAAATATTTATATATAATTATAAATAGAATTGAAAATGGCGCGGTAGTTCGATAATTCGATTTCAAACTTCAATTGAATGTACCGGGTGCAAAACAATCCGGATTTTAGTGAAACCAAAAATCATAGGATCTATTTGATAGTATCTTTCCAACGAATCCGAAAAATCAAGATTTCATATCGGGAATCAAAAAATATGTCCAGTTGAAAATTCTGAATAGTCGCTATGGAATTTATATATATATTTAATAATATATAGCCCTTAAAAATGGACATTTTGCAAATGACCTCGGATTTCGACGAAACCAGTTTTGTTGGGTCCGTGATGTAAAGTTATTGCTAGGTTTCAAATTTCATAATTTTTCGAATCAATATGTGAGCGTGGCAAAGGAAAACGCGTTTGACCGGTTTCAGTTGATTTTAATCGACTGGAAATTGGCCATTTTTCTAACGGTCTCAGAATTCGACGAAACTAGTTTTGTTAGGACCGTATCGTCAATACGAAGCTAGAAAATATTTTTCTGGAATTTTTAGTGTTAGTATGTGACCCCGGTAATTTGAAATGTACGTTTAAAATTCAATATAGTGTTTTAAATGTAAATTCAACGGAAACTGGTTGTAACGATCAAATCAGCTTGCGGTACATATCCCATTGTGTTCGGAATGGGGGTGAAACGCTATGGGCGACAGGCGGTGGGCCTCGTTCAGAGGTCGTATGTGGAAGTCAACTTTTTAATAATTAAATAATAATAAAATAAATAAATAAATAAAAAAACCCTTTCCCCTTATCTCTGCCCCCCCCTTCTTCGAATTCATTCAGAATAAAAAAGGAAAAAAAAAAAATCTCGAATCGATCGAGCCGTTCCCCCCCCCTCCTCGACGTCGATCGACGCCAGCACCACCGCCCCACCGCTACTGCCGCCGCCGATCCTCCAGGCGCCCCCTTCCTCTCGCGACGCGCAACCCTTACCCCCCCCTCGCCGACTTCACCGTAGCCCCTTTTTCTTTCCCGCCCAGTCGACCCCGATACCTCGCCGACCCCTCCTCTAGCCTCCGACGCCCTGTCTCCTCTCCCCCCCCCCCCTCCGAAGTTCAACAGTGGAAACCGCTGTAAGTTATTTTTATTTTTGCTTTTTGATTTATTTTAATTTAATTAACTGATTTATTTTAATTTAATTAACTGATTTCTTATTTTAATTTTATAAACTGATTTTCTTTTTAGCAAAGTATTAAAAACTGATTTTAAAAGTATTAAAAACTGATTTTAAAAGTATTAAAAACTGATTTTTAAAAGTGTTAAAAACTGATTTTCTTTTTAGCAAAGTATTAAAAACTGATTTTAAAAGTATTAAAAACTGATTTTAAAAGTATTAAAAACTGATTTTAAAAGTATTAAAAACTGAATTTTAAAAGTGTTAAAAACTGATTTTTTTTAAAGGTATTAAAAACTGTTTTTTTAAAATGATTTATAAACTAATTTATTTTAAGATTTAAAATAGAAGGAGATTAGAAATTTAAAAAGAAAGCAAAATCAGATTTTTATATATTGAACTTTGAAATAAAAATTCGATTTTTATATATTGAACTTTGAAATAAAAATTCGATTTTTATATATTGAATAGCGAACTAAAAATTCGATTTTTATATATTGAACTTTGAAATAAAAATTCGATTTTTATATATTGAATAGCGAACTAAAAATTCGATTTTTATATATTGAACTTTGAAATAAAAATTCGATTTTTATATATTGAATAGCGAACTAAAAATTCGATTTTTATATATAGAATAGCGAACTAAAAATTCGATTTTTATATATTGAACTTTGAAATAAAAATTCGATTTTTATATACTGAATAGCGAAGTAAAAATTCGATTTTTACATATGTAGTGGCTACGGGCAACGAAGATGACGAAGGTGCGATAGCGATGAAGTTTTCTATCAGTGAAGTGCCGTGGAGCTGGGATAGCTATAGGTGAGAACTTCTCACTCAAATTCTACTTTTCTAGATATATATATATATATATATACACTAGGATGCAGACGGTGCTTATTAGAAGCACCCGACACCTGTCCACAAACCATGGACTTGTTTGATTGGTTGTGTAGTTGGTTAGATTATTTGATTTGGATTGGAATGTTTTGGTGAAATTGAAATTGATATGATTGATGTGTGAATGGCGTGGGCCTTCACTAGACCGGGGATAAGGCTAGGCCTTGTCCCGTTTCTAGTATCGTGCCGTTATGCCGCCGAAATTTTCTAAAATAAGTTAGAAAAATAAAAATATCATTTTATTTAAAGAATGAATTGAATAGAAGTTCATATGTTGAAATAAAATGTGTTATCGTTAAAAATATAATTTTTAACGTGAATGTGAATAAATAAATATTCATTTACAAACCGGATGGTTTGTTTATGTACACTTATTTGAATGACATTGATTGGGTCGATAAATTTTACACATCGCCTAACTGCACAAATAAAATATGTGTTTGATTGTTTGAAACCCCACACGGGTGTTAGGATGAAATTTGAAGTTCACTCATCCTGATTGATTAAATATGTCGATCGATTGATTGACAGACTGTTATAAGCGTTGAATATCTATATTTGATGCTTATACAGTGTAGTGCACTTTGGTTGATGGTTGATTATTTTCAATGCTATTATATACATGTGTTGTATGAAAATCCATATAATTAATTTTATATGGTAATTGATTGGGCCTCATTCCAGTTTTGAAAAAGAAATATTTGAAAAAGAAATATTTGAAATAGAATATTTGAAAATAAAGGAATATATGAAGCCGTGTTGATTAGATTGACGCCATTTTGACGTGAACGATATTTATATCGATTTTAAAAACGATTTCGAAATGAATTGAATTGAAAACGATTTCGAAATGAATTGAATTGAAAACGAATTCGAAATGAATTGAAAACGATTTCGAAATGAAATGAATTGAAAACGATTTCGAAATGAATTGAATTGAAAACGAATTCAAAATGAATTGAAAACGAATTCGAATTGAATTGAAAACGATTTCGAAATGAATTGAATTGAAAACGAATTCAAAATGAATTGAAAACGATTTCGAAATGAAATGAATTGAAAACGATTTCGAAATGAATTGAATTGAAAACGATTTCGAAATGAATTGAATTGAAAACGATTTCGAAATGAATTGAATTGAAAATGAATTCGAATTGAATTGAAAACGATTTCGAAATGAATTGAATTGAAAACGAATTCCAAATGAATTGAAAACGATTTCGAAATGAAATGAATTGAAAACGATTTCGAAATGAATTGAATTGAAAACGATTTCGAAATGAATTGAATTGAAAACGATTTCGAAATGAATTGAATTGAAAACGAATTCGAATTGAATTGAAAACGATTTCGAAATGAATTGAATTGAAAACGAATTCGAATTGAATTGAAAGCGAATTGAAATGAATTCAAATTGAATTGAAATTCGAATTGAATAGAAATGAATTTTGAAACGAATTTATAAAGAAGAATTCAATTTTGATTTGAATTGAAAAGGAAGTTGAAATTGCTTTTGAAACGAATTTTAAAACTATTTATATAATTCGTTTTAAATAGAAATCGACGAAGTATATATTATATATATTATATATATAATATAATGGCCTGAATAGAACGCGCCGCGCCGCGGCAGTTCGTGAATTTCGACCATTTATTTCAAACGGACATTGCGGGAGATCCGACCGTCGGATTCTCCTAAAACCGGAACCGTTGGGTTCGTATCGAAAAGAGCTTTCTAACGAAGGCTAGAAATTTGAAATCTAACGGTTGGATTTGGAATTATGTCCAAATCAAATTCGAAAAAGGTCGCTGTAAGTGCAGTTCGATGGCCGTTGATGGAAATCGACTGTACGGGCCTTGATAAAATTATTAAAAATAGTAATAATTTGTGTAAAATCATAAGAAATGATTTGTGAAAGTTTGGGATGAAAAACTCCATATTTGAAAAGATAAAAATAGATTTTTATCGAAATGAACTAGTTTTGAACTAGAATTATAATTCTATTTATTTTTAAATAAATAAATTGAATTCGAAAAGGGTTTTAAAAGTAACCAAAATTCCAATGATTGCATTGGAGTGGATTTGAATCGAAATTGTCTTCGGAATATTTCGATGTTGGAATTCGGGATTATACAGGTGTTGTTATGGAAATTTGAAAGATATATATTTATATCGTTATTTCCAATACGACATTTGTTAGTCGTAGAATTCGATATTGAATATAAGCCGATATATTTTCTATTCAGAGCCTTGTATTGAATATCGAATGTGATTTGGGTTTGTCGTGAATGGTGTCTTCACTAACACTGTTCTTGAACCCAGTTGAGAAAAGATTGAATCTTTTTATTTAGATTTAATGAAGTGTACCATTAAATGATTTTAATTGGAATTGAATGGATATTGATTTTTGGGTTTATCGTGAACAGTGTTTTAAATAACACTTGTTCTTTAACCTGATAATTAATGGAATGATTTTTGGGTTTATCGTGAACAGTGTTTTAAATAACACTTGTTCTTTAACCTGAAAATCAATGGAATGTGATTTTGGGTTTATCGTGAACCGTGTTTTAAATGACACTGATTCTTTAACCCAGTCGAAGATTAAAACTAAGTGGAGTTTTAATGAATCTTTAATTAGATTGAAATGATCGAGAATGGAGTATCACCAGTTTTGCTCCAGGCGATAGTTAAATCTTTAATTAGATTTGAACGTGAAATGGTAATTGAATTTACCGATAACACCGTGGTGTTAGATATGAAGTATTACCAGTTTTACTTCATGGGATGAATAGGTTGGGATTGGGAAATTAAAACAAATGATTACTTCGGTAAGGTTCGCTAATCCCGACTAGTTTGAATTGATATTCAAAAGTAGATTAAAGCATAAATTCAAGAATTTATCTTTGATAAAATTAATGGGAACCTTTCCCTATGAATGTGAAATTTAGAAACTAACTGTCGGTTAGCCAAGCAGAATGGTTTTCTGGATATTGATCTGAATTTGGTTTCGGCCTTCGGGGTTAATATTTGGGGAATTATTCTCTTGATTAATTTACGGTTAGTGACTAATGAATTGGAATGAGGCGTATGTTGTGTTTGTGTAACACTTTTATAATATATACGCGAGTTATTCGGAAAGACCGGGTTTATCCCATTCTGAATAACTGATACGACGATAAGTCGAAGATGAAGACGATGGTCGAAGACCGGAGGTCTTCACGTCGTTTGGGTAATTACTGATGATCTTGATTGGGCTGTACACCCAAGAAGATAGAAACAGTTAGTGATCGTCCAGACGTACTTGGAGATCGATGGATATGCGGGGTACTAGGTGCCTCCGGTTTCGTTCAGACCCAGAACGGACTTGTAAATGGACTGTGTGTCTGACATCGGATTTCATTCTGTGTGACTGATATCGGTTGCATAGGATGGTTTGCCTGTGTGGCATGCTAAGATGCAAATGATCAAGGCTTCTGTTGAAAAGCAAAGTCTTGTGGTTGATGATCAAAGCACGGCCTTTGTGGCGTAGCTTTGTGTAACGTTTACCTCGCGTGTTTCACACCAGGTATGAACCAAAAACGGGAGAGGACGTCAGGGAGGGCATGCGTTTCTTCCTAGCTAGAAGTGGCGTCAGTGGTTTTACACGCCCTGACGAGTTTGACTTATGTGGTTGTTGCTGTTGCGAGGCGCCTCGGATTGATCGGTCGTTCTCGAACCGATGGAGTCATTTAGTTGGCTCGTTTACGCCCCATAGGGCGGGGAAACGCATGTTCAGGCATTTTAATCCACTCCGTGTGGACCGGCCCTGACGATCCAAGGGTCGATGCGCTCTGACCCTGTGGCTCGGGCTAGGCAGTCACGAAAACGGTTGAGGACTATCTTTTGCCTCGGTTCATAGACGGAAATCCAATTTCCAAATACGTGACTTTGCGGTTTTATTTGTAAACCTATATATGGCGACATGATATATAGTACCCATGCCGCCTATGATTGATACTTATGATTTGAAGTGTTTTATACACTATGCACTTATAATAGTATCAAATGATTTGTTTTAAACGTATCAAGCATTCTTTGGCTGTTATAAGGGAAAACCCTATCCTCGACTGCGTTGCATTGTGTGATGGGACCTGGGTCTTATAACAGCTTCATTTTTCTTTATTTAGCATTGCGCTGTTTGTTTTTATGCACTGGTATTCTTGGGAGGAAACCCGTTCCGTGTTATACGGCGTGGTCCCTTGATTTACCTAATGATTTAAAATAAAGATTAGTAACTGTTTTAGTTCTCACACCAGTCACATGACTGACCTGGAGTTTATTGTTTTAACCTAAACTCTGGGTGCCCTTATTTTCGACACGGGCAGCTAGTAGTTTTGGTTTTGCAGATTTATATTCACAGGATCCTGGTTTACAGCTGGAACGATATCCGGAAAGCTTTGTATCCGTATATCTCCTTCTAGTTGTGTATTATATCATTTTCCGCTGCGATGTATTTAAATGTAATTTAAATCTCTGATATTTCTGTGTAATATTCATTTATACTCTGTATATTCTTGTAATCTGATGCACTGTTGTAATAACAATGAAAAGTCCTTCTGTATGTGTTCTGCTGTGGTTTGTTCTCGAACTATCCGACGCTTTCCTGTACGGGGAAGTTGCGGGTCTTCACATTTGGTATCAGAGCTTTGGTTTACAAAGCAGAGAACAAGACACATTAGAACCGTACGAAAGAATTCATCAGATATTGGATTAGTAATATCCAATTAGAATGACTCGTTAGAGATGGGATCAGTAGTATCCTAGAACGAGTGTGAAGAGTATATTTTTCAAATGAAAACAATTTTTGTTTAGAAAATTTAAATCAATTATTCGTATTTGATTATCTATTTATATTGAGTTGGACAATCCAGTATATAAAGATTTTGCGTATACGTCTGATCCACGTATATTTGAAATTTTAATATACTGGATAGATATAGAGTCACATTCTAGACACCCGGGGATAATTCTGATGATGTGGCCACATCATCAGTATTTATATTCGTGTTTCGAAGGTGTGATATCTATATATTTCCATTAGACTGGTGTGAGAACCAAATCTTATATAGCTAGAACACTTTGTTGTGAATTGGCATCAAAAACAAGATTTTCTGTATATGTATCAAAATTATGAATTTGAAACGTTAAATTCACTAATTGATTGATGTTTGTGTTGTTTGTCTATTTGTTTGCTGATTTTTAACCATTTTTGCCTAATTATATCAAATATTGAACTGTATTGAAAATTGGTTGCGTTTGCTTGCATATACTTGTACTTACACTGAACAGGTCATAGCAAGGAGGCTAGAGCAGAGAATAAAATTTGTTTGCCCGACAAATAGGTACATGTTTACTACATAATTTACTGTTTTGTTTGGGTGATGATGATTTTGTGAGCCTATTGGCTAGCCGCTTGGCTTTTTCTTTTTCTTTTTGAGATCTGAAGGACCGGGGAAGCTATTTGAAATTCCCCGATGCTCCCGGTGCAGGGGAGGTTATGGCGAAATTTTTCAAAAATTTAGGGTGTTAGCCAAATTTTTGAGATTTTGAAAATTCTCAGAAACTAAAGAGTTGGAGAATGGAAGCCCGATCGAGCGTAGAGCTGAATAATCAAACCACTTTCGACTTTGTTCCTTTTCGGGGACGAAAAGTTTTAAGTGGGGGAGATTGTAACAACCCGAAAATCTGGGCCAGTTTAAAATTTTTAATTTGGCAATTTTATCGAATTTTGATTATTTAAAATGAATTATTTTAAATAATATCGACGAGAAATTTATTTTGAATATAAATCGAACGTATATATTATATACGTCGTCGTTAGAATATAAATATTTATATATAATTATAAATAGAATTGAAAATGGCGCGGTAGTTCGATAATTCGATTTCAAACTTCAATTGAATGTACCGGGTGCAAAACAATCCGGATTTTAGTGAAACCAAAAATCATAGGATCTATTTGATAGTATCTTTCCAACGAATCCGAAAAATCAAGATTTCATATCGGGAATCAAAAAATATGTCCAGTTGAAAATTCTGAATAGTCGCTATGGAATTTATATATATATTTAATAATATATAGCCCTTAAAAATGGACATTTTGCAAATGACCTCGGATTTCGACGAAACCAGTTTTGTTGGGTCCGTGATGTAAAGTTATTGCTAGGTTTCAAATTTCATAATTTTTCGAATCAATATGTGAGCGTGGCAAAGGAAAACGCGTTTGACCGGTTTCAGTTGATTTTAATCGACTGGAAATTGGCCATTTTTCTAACGGTCTCAGAATTCGACGAAACTAGTTTTGTTAGGACCGTATCGTCAATACGAAGCTAGAAAATATTTTTCTGGAATTTTTAGTGTTAGTATGTGACCCCGGTAATTTGAAATGTACGTTTAAAATTCAATATAGTGTTTTAAATGTAAATTCAACGGAAACTGATTGTAACGATCAAATCAGCTTGCGGTACATATCCCATTGTGTTCGGAATGGGGGTGAAACGCTATGGGCGACAGGCGGTGGGCCTCGTTCAGAGGTCGTATGTGGAAGTCAACTTTTTAATAATTAAATAATAATAAAATAAATAAATAAAAAAAAACCCCCTTTCCCCTTATCTCTGCCCCCCCCCCTTCTTCGAATTCATTCAGAATAAAAAAAAAAAAAAAAAAAACTCGAATCGATCGAGCCGTTCCCCCCCCCTCCTCGACGTCGATCGACGCCAGCACCACCGCCCCACCGCTACTGCCGCCGCCGATCCTCCAGGCGCCCCCTTCCTCTCGCGACGCGCAACCCTTACCCCCCCCCCCCTCGCCGACTTCACCGTAGCCCCTTTTTCTTTCCCGCCCAGTCGACCCCGATACCTCGCCGACCCCTCCTCTAGCCTCCGACGCCCTGTCTCCTCTTCCCCCCCCCCCCCCTCCGAAGTTCAACAGTGGAAACCGCTGTAAGTTATTTTTATTTTTGCTTTTTGATTTATTTTAATTTAATTAACTGATTTATTTTAATTTAATTAACTGATTTCTTATTTTAATTTTATAAACTGATTTTCTTTTTAGCAAAGTATTAAAAACTGATTTTAAAAGTATTAAAAACTGATTTTAAAAGTATTAAAAACTGATTTTTAAAAGTGTTAAAAACTGATTTTCTTTTTAGCAAAGTATTAAACACTGATTTTAAAAGTATTAAAAACTGATTTTAAAAGTATTAAAAACTGATTTTAAAAGTATTAAAAACTGATTTTTAAAAGTGTTAAAAACTGATTTTTTTTTTAAAGGTATTAAAAACTGTTTTTTTAAAATGATTTATAAACTAATTTATTTTAAGATTTAAAATAGAAGGAGATTAGAAATTTAAAAAGAAAGCAAAATCAGATTTTTATATATTGAACTTTGAAATAAAAATTCGATTTTTATATATTGAACTTTGAAATAAAAATTCGATTTTTATATATTGAATAGCGGACTAAAAATTCGATTTTTATATATTGAACTTTGAAATAAAAATTCGATTTTTATATATTGAATAGCGAACTAAAAATTCGATTTTTATATATTGAACTTTGAAATAAAAATTCGATTTTTATATATTGAATAGCGAACTAAAAATTCGATTTTTATATATAGAATAGCGAACTAAAAATTCGATTTTTATATATTGAACTTTGAAATAAAAATTCGATTTTTATATACTGAATAGCGAAGTAAAAATTCGATTTTTACATATGTAGTGGCTACGGGCAACGAAGATGACGAAGGTGCGATAGCGATGAAGTTTTCTATCAGTGAAGTGCCGTGGAGCTAGGATAGCTATAGGTGAGAACTTCTCACTCAAATTCTACTTTTCTAGATATATATATATATACTAGGATGCAGACGGTGCTTATTAGAAGCACCCGACACCTGTCCACAAACCATGGACTTGTTTGATTGGTTGTGTAGTTGGTTAGATTATTTGATTTGGATTGGAATGTTTTGGTGAAATTGAAATTGATATGATTGATGTGTGAATGGCGTGGGCCTTCACTAGACCGGGGATAAGGCTAGGCCTTGTCCCGTTTCTAGTATCGTGCCGTTATGCCGCCGAAATTTTCTAAAATAAGTTAGAAAAATAAAAATATCATTTTATTTAAAGAATGAATTGAATAGAAGTTCATATGTTGAAATAAAATGTGTTATCGTTAAAAATATAATTTTTAACGTGAATGTGAATAAATAAATATTCATTTACAAACCGGATGGTTTGTTTATGTACACTTATTTGAATGACATTGATTGGGTCGATAAATTTTACACATCGCCTAACTGCACAAATAAAATATGTGTTTGATTGTTTGAAACCCCACACGGGTGTTAGGATGAAATTTGAAGTTCACTCATCCTGATTGATTAAATATGTCGATCGATTGATTGACAGACTGTTATAAGCGTTGAATATCTATATTTGATGCTTATACAGTGTAGTGCACTTTGGTTGATGGTTGATTATTTTCAATGCTATTATATACATGTGTTGTATGAAAATCCATATAATTAATTTTATATGGTAATTGATTGGGCCTCATTCCAGTTTTGAAAAAGAAATATTTGAAAAAGAAATATTTAAAATAGAATATTTGAAAATAAAGGAATATATGAAGCCGTGTTGATTAGATTGACGCCATTTTGACGTGAACGATATTTATATCGATTTTAAAAACGATTTCGAAATGAATTGAATTGAAAACGATTTCGAAATGAATTGAATTGAAAACGAATTCGAAATGAATTGAAAACGATTTCGAAATGAAATGAATTGAAAACGATTTCGAAATGAATTGAATTGAAAACGAATTCAAAATGAATTGAAAACGAATTCGAATTGAATTGAAAACGATTTCGAAATGAATTGAATTGAAAACGAATTCAAAATGAATTGAAAACGATTTCGAAATGAAATGAATTGAAAACGATTTCGAAATGAATTGAATTGAAAACGATTTCGAAATGAATTGAATTGAAAACGATTTCGAAATGAATTGAATTGAAAATGAATTCGAATTGAATTGAAAACGATTTCGAAATGAATTGAATTGAAAACGAATTCCAAATGAATTGAAAACGATTTCGAAATGAAATGAATTGAAAACGATTTCGAAATGAATTGAATTGAAAACGATTTCGAAATGAATTGAATTGAAAACGATTTCGAAATGAATTGAATTGAAAACGAATTCGAATTGAATTGAAAACGATTTCGAAATGAATTGAATTGAAAACGAATTCGAATTGAATTGAAAGCGAATTGAAATGAATTCAAATTGAATTGAAATTCGAATTGAATAGAAATGAATTTTGAAACGAATTTATAAAGAAGAATTCAATTTTGATTTGAATTGAAAAGGAAGTTGAAATTGCTTTTGAAACGAATTTTAAAACTATTTATATAATTCGTTTTAAATAGAAATCGACGAAGTATATATTATATATATTATATATATAATATAATGGCCTGAATAGAACGCGCCGCGCCGCGGCAGTTCGTGAATTTCGACCATTTATTTCAAACGGACATTGCGGGAGATCCGACCGTCAGATTCTCCTAAAACCGGAACCGTTGGGTTCGTATCGAAAAGAGCTTTCTAACGAAGGCTAGAAATTTGAAATCTAACGGTTGGATTTGGAATTATGTCCAAATCAAATTCGAAAAAGGTCGTTGTAAGTGCAGTTCGATGGCCGTTGATGGAAATCGACTGTACGGGCCTTGATAAAATTATTAAAAATAGTAATAATTTGTGTAAAATCATAAGAAATGATTTGTGAAAGTTTGGGATGAAAAACTCCATATTTGAAAAGATAAAAATAGATTTTTATCGAAATGAACTAGTTTTGAACTAGAATTATAATTCTATTTATTTTTAAATAAATAAATTGAATTCGAAAAGGGTTTTAAAAGTAACCAAAATTCCAATGATTGCATTGGAGTGGATTTGAATCGAAATTGTCTTCGGAATATTTCGATGTTGGAATTCGGGATTATACAGGTGTTGTTATGGAAATTTGAAAGATATATATTTATATCGTTATTTCCAATACGACATTTGTTAGTCGTAGAATTCGATATTGAATATAAGCCGATATATTTTCTATTCAGAGCCTTGTATTGAATATCGAATGTGATTTGGGTTTGTCGTGAATGGTGTCTTCACTAACACTGTTCTTGAACCCAGTTGAGAAAAGATTGAATCTTTTTATTTAGATTTAATGAAGTGTACCAATTAAATGATTTTAATTGGAATTGAATGGATATTGATTTTTGGGTTTATCGTGAACAGTGTTTTAAATAACACTTGTTCTTTAACCTGATAATTAATGGAATGATTTTTGGGTTTATCGTGAACAGTGTTTTAAATAACACTTGTTCTTTAACCTGATAATTAATGGAATGATTTTTGGGTTTATCGTGAACAGTGTTTTAAATAACACTTGTTCTTTAACCTGAAAATCAATGGAATGTGATTTTGGGTTTATCGTGAACCGTGTTTTAAATGACACTGATTCTTTAACCCAGTCGAAGATTAAAACTAAGTGGAGTTTTAATGAATCTTTAATTAGATTGAAATGATCGAGAATGGAGTATCACCAGTTTTGCTCCAGGCGATAGTTAAATCTTTAATTAGATTTGAACGTGAAATGGTAATTGAATTTACCGATAACACCGTGGTGTTAGATATGAAGTATTACCAGTTTTACTTCATGGGATGAATAGGTTGGGATTGGGAAATTAAAACAAATGATTACTTCGGTAAGGTTCGCTAATCCCGACTAGTTTGAATTGATATTCAAAAGTAGATTAAAGCATAAATTCAAGAATTTATCTTTGATAAAATTAATGGGAACCTTTCCCTATGAATGTGAAATTTAGAAACTAACTGTCGGTTAGCCAAGCAGAATGGTTTTCTGGATATTGATCTGATGTTGGTTTCGGCCTTCGGGGTTAATATTTGGGGAATTATTCTCTTGATTAATTTACGGTTAGTGACTAATGAATTGGAATGAGGCGTATGTTGTGTTTGTGTAACACTTTTATAATATATACGCGAGTTATTCGGAAAGACCGGGTTTATCCCATTCTGAATAACTGATACGACGATAAGTCGAAGATGAAGACGATGGTCGAAGACCGGAGGTCTTCACGTCGTTTGGGTAATTACTGATGATCTTGATTGGGCTGTACACCCAAGAAGATAGAAACAGTTAGTGATCGTCCAGACGTACTTGGAGATCGATGGATATGCGGGGTACTAGGTGCCTCCGGTTTCGTTCAGACCCAGAACGGACTTGTAAATGGACTGTGTGTCTGACATCGGATTTCATTCTGTGTGACTGATATCGGTTGCATAGGATGGTTTGCCTGTGTGGCATGCTAAGATGCAAATGATCAAGGCTTCTGTTGAAAAGCAAAGTCTTGTGGTTGATGATCAAAGCACGGCCTTTGTGGCGTAGCTTTGTGTAACGTTTACCTCGCGTGTTTCACACCAGGTATGAACCAAAAACGGGAGAGGACGTCAGGGAGGGCATGCGTTTCTTCCTAGCTAGAAGTGGCGTCAGTGGTTTTACACGCCCTGACGAGTTTGACTTATGTGGTTGTTGCTGTTGCGAGGCGCCTCGGATTGATCGGTCGTTCTCGAACCGATGGAGTCATTTAGTTGGCTCGTTTACGCCCCATAGGGCGGGGAAACGCATGTTCAGGCATTTTAATCCACTCCGTGTGGACCGGCCCTGACGATCCAAGGGTCGATGCGCTCTGACCCTGTGGCTCGGGCTAGGCAGTCACGAAAACGGTTGAGGACTATCTTTTGCCTCGGTTCATAGACGGAAATCCAATTTCCAAATACGTGACTTTGCGGTTTTATTTGTAAACCTATATATGGCGACATGATATATGGTACCCATGCCGCCTATGATTGATACTTATGATTTGAAGTGTTTTATACACTATGCACTTATAATAGTATCAAATGATTTGTTTTAAACGTATCAAGCATTCTTTGGCTGTTATAAGGGAAAACCCTATCCTCGACTGCGTTGCATTGTGTGATGGGACCTGGGTCTTATAACAGCTTCATTTTTCTTTATTTAGCATTGCGCTGTTTGTTTTTATGCACTGGTATTCTTGGGAGGAAACCCGTTCCGTGTTATACGGCGTGGTCCCTTGATTTACCTAATGATTTAAAATAAAGATTAGTAACTGTTTTAGTTCTCACACCAGTCACATGACTGACCTGGAGTTTATTGTTTTAACCTAAACTCTGGGTGCCCTTATTTTCGACACGGGCAGCTAGTAGTTTTGGTTTTGCAGATTTATATTCACAGGATCCTGGTTTACAGCTGGAACGATATCCGGAAAGCTTTGTATCCGTATATCTCCTTCTAGTTGTGTATTATATCATTTTCCGCTGCGATGTATTTAAATGTAATTTAAATCTCTGATATTTCTGTGTAATATTCATTTATACTCTGTATATTCTTGTAATCTGATGCACTGTTGTAATAACAATGAAAAGTCCTTCTGTATGTGTTCTGCTGTGGTTTGTTCTCGAACTATCCGACGCTTTCCTGTACGGGGAAGTTGCGGGTCTTCACACTTAACCCTTTAATCATGTTTAATTACATGTTCCACTTTGGTTAAGTATTCTAATCGTATTTTCTATTGCCACCCAAGGCAAGCCACTAGTTTCCTCATGCCACCCAAGGCACCCCCACTAGTTACTACATGCCACCCAAGGCACCCACTTAACCCCTCATGCCCCACTACATGCTAATTTGGTTAAGTGTTTCTTAATTAATTAAGATCGTAACCTTTGTAAAGACCTCTCACATTAGACTATTTATTATGGCAGCTGGATATGCTGGTTGGTTCCGGGCAGCCTTACACCATAACAGAGTCTAACCTCGTGTCTTTACACTTGTCACGTATTTAGTTTATGACTAAGACCTCTCACATTGGGCCAATCATTTGTAGCCGCTAGATTTGCCGGTCGGTTCCGGGCAGTCTTATGCTACAAAAAGGGTCCAACCTCGTGCCTTAGTAGATTAATTACACCTAATTAATCACCCCCATAATTTGTATTAATTATCCCTAATTAATTACAAATATTTAAGAATATGGGTAGACCTAACTCAATAGGTAAATTCCCAATTCCATAATATGGGTAGACCTAACTTAATAGGTAAATTCCCAATTATGTCCATCCACTTTATGGTATGTTTAATCATACCCACTTCACACAATTTTATGTGTTCATTAATTTTTACCCCATCGTCCCCACGTAAACACGTTAACATGACATACTTCACAAGAGAAGATTCATCATACACACAATGGGTTCAACTAAGCATATCATTAGTATTATCATGGGTTTAAAAGGTGTCAACTTGCATATATGACCATAAACCCAACTTGCATAAATAATCAACCCAAACTTGCATGAATCACATATGTCATAAAGATGGTAACTTGCATAAATGTTCATTTCATAGACCTATCATAAAAGTGTCAACTTGCATACATGTCATAGGTCTAAAAGAGATGAACTTGCACATGTACTTATGTCATACATAGAGGCAAACTTGCATATATTATGCATATCATAAAAAGAGACAAACTTGCATATGAACTTGCATCATAACTTGCATATGAACTTGCATCATAACTTGCATATGAACTTGCATCATAACTTGCATATGAACTTGCATCATAACTTGCATATGAACTTGCATCATAACTTGCATATGAACTTGCATAACATGCCATACTTAGAGGCAAACTTGCATATATTATGCATATCATAAAAAGAGATAAACTTGCATATGAACTTGCATCATAACTTGCATAAAACCAAACACTTAGCATGCATAAAACCAAACACTTAGCATGCATAAAACCAAACACTTAGCATGCATAAAACCCACCACTTAACATGCATAAACCCAAACACTTAACTTGCATAAACATAGTGTCATCAGGAATAAGTGTTAAACATAGTGATTAGCAAACTAGCATCATAACATATGACCTAAAACCCATTGATCCGCAAGCAAAACCATATGATCTCATCACATCTCATCTATTTAGTTTAGCAATTGGTTATTAAAGTGATAGAAACTCACAAACTCCAAGATTTGCTCCTTAGATAGTTGCTAGAGTTGAAGTAGAGGTGGATTAGTAGTTGATTAGCTTGCAATCCTCTTCACAAATTAGTGGAGGCTCCTTCTAAGTTGCATTTTGGCGGCATGATGGCATAAATTCTATTTTTAGTATGGATTAGGGTAGTCTTAGGGTGTATTTATAGGATTAGGTTGTGTTTTAGACCCTTAGATTAACCCTAGGTTAGCTTAGGTCCGTCAGATTTCGTCCCAAGCCCTCCAACCCAGCCCAAAACTCAACCAGGTGCACCCAGCCAGAATCAGCCGACAGGGCAAGTCGACAGCCCTGTCGACTACCAAGTCGACAGGCATGTCGACAGGCAAGTCGACAACCCTGTCGACAGCCAAGTCGACTTGGCTGGGCGGGAGTTTTCCCGCCTGGCACCCCATTTCTGCATGTTTCGAAATTCAAATTTCCCAAAAACTTCTTTGGGCCTTAACCGGGTCATACGGACTCCGATTTACAAAATTTCAGACTCTATTTCTCGTATTTTTCCGAGACGAACACAATGACGTAACCCGTTTCCCCCAATTCTCACATCTGAGATTATTTATTCTGCAATTAGTGAATTTTAGCATTAACTGAAATTCGGGGTGTTACAATAATGTTGGCCTTGACACACTCGTTTCATTTTCTTATAATAATGTTCAAATTGATCAGCTTTCAATATTCTTGTTCTACGCCAATTTGGATAGTTCTGCCTTTTGCAATCCTGACAATGAAAATGAGTGGATTTGATAGAGCATGTACGGAAATACTGTAAGATACACCCTTGACCGTGTCAGACGTATTTTACAATGCTCTTATACTGGACAAAACCTTTATGATATTCCTGACCTCTGATTCAAACTAAGGGATAATATTACACATCAAAATTGGGAAGATCATATGCCACAATTTACCTCAACTTTCTTATGACCAAAGTCTAGACTTCTTACTAGGATGCTTATGTATATAGTTATTCCTCATTTAGGAAGTCATGAGCAAATTCATGATCTTGAGCACAAAGTGTTATATGCTGTATTTAGTGAGACACGAGTCTATGGGCACAATTTATTTTTGATGAATTGAAGAATTTCTAGAACCAATCACGCAGATCTATCATTTATTCTCAATATACTGAGATTGCCACAATCCGATAAAGTTTCTTCTTATCTATCAACGTTTGAAGAGGTTCCAATTAAAGAAGCATCAAAAAAGTTCTTCCAACTTATGCACCTACCAAACTAACCTCCTACATTTATCACACTAGAAGAGGAAAAATATCAAGGTGAATAAGAGCACCAATAAGAGCTACAACATGAACCTCCTCCTCCCCGTTCAAAAGAATACCAAGCCAATGAAAATTTACTTCCACCAAAAACTCATATTCTTCGTAGTGAATCTATATGCGAAGTAATGATTCAAAATCAACATGTTATATATAAAAATCAAGTGGCCTTAGGAAATCAAATTGAAAAATATGGAACTAAACTTTGCATTACGACTCCAATAGTGGAAAAGAGTCTAAGTACAATGGTATTTCGATTAAAGAACTCCTACGATGCACATGACCACCTACTTTATCTCCACCTTCTCGTTTTTCCTCACTAGAAAAAGAGATACATTAAGGAGAAACATCAAAGACTGTTGCTATAAATGAGGAGGGGGAAGACAAGAATCATGATTACGTTGCGTAAAGTTAGTTTTAAATACTTGAAAATTTAACTATGTAAATATTATTTCATACTTTAAGCTTAAGTCTATGTTGATGATGTGTATATGTTATGTGAACATGCTATCATTCTTTGTGACGGTGATATTTTCCTGGGTTTGCTATGATACTCTATAATGTGTTGTTTGGGTATGTTGTGAAAATACGTGAAATCAATTTAGGTTATGCTATGTTTAATTATCGCTTTGATCTTTGTTGGGTATAGATGGTTATATTCTTTTATTATGGTGTGTACATGATATCTAAAACACACATCAAGTTATCATATCATTATATAAATGGGTACATATATCTCCTTTTCGATAATTACAAAGGAGGAGAAATTTATTTAGGGGGATTTCATAAATCCAAGGGGAGTTACATAAATAATTTTTACTAAGTACACTGTATAGTTGTCGTCATCAAAAAGAGAGAAAATGTTAGAAAATCTATTCTACAGCTTCGATGACACAACTATACAATGGAAATCATGTATGTACGTAAATATGTATATATTTATACAGGTTATCTACAAGATTTACTCGAGTTACGACATAATAACAAAGGCCAACAACAAGCAAGTTAAAGAAAAGAAAGATCAAACCAAGAAAAGCAATGAAGAATACACACAATGGACAAGAAATAGCCGATACACAATATCAGACGTTTGAAACTATTTTCATACATGTGTTATAGTACTCGAGAAAACATCTGCAGTAGAGACCACATGTCTGAAATTATTTTCAGATGGAAAACATTGAATTAGGGTTCAAACGTCTGAAACTATTTTCAGATGTTTGACCTGGAGTTCGGCCTGAAATACTGAACCATAAATGTCATATTTTCAATATACGTCTCGACATCTCTTTACTACATCTCTTCACCACTAATGAACACAACTCTTGGATGATCAGCAATGGACACCACCACTCATATACAACTCTTCACAACTATATAAAGTATCGAGATTTAAGAGATTGCGAGTAATCCAATATACTCAACTGTCCCAATATTCTATACTATCTGAATCTATCAATTAACGATCTAGCAAACTCACATCATTAACTAAATCTTCCGTATACTCCCTCATTTCACAGCAATTACTACTTTGAAGATATATTGGAAGATCGTGCACGTGTCAGTCAATATCTATGTTATAATAGAGCGAATCTTTGACAAGAAAACTTTATTGCAATCAAGCATGTTCCTCCAGGCATAGCGAGAGTTTGTCCATTGCAGAATTCCAAAGGGGAGCTTCGGGGCTGGACGTAGGACGGAAGGTCCGAACTAGTATAAAACTCTATTATGCATTTTTCAATATTTACATTTAATTTGTTGCTTTTTACTTAATAGTATAAACATAAATGCATGCCCGTATACTATACGATCCACCCATATAGGACTTTCAAAAATCTCATCATCTCTATCCAATCAAGGCGAATAATATGCTTACTCATAGGGTTCTGATATCATGTAGTAACCAGAAGTTGTGTTGAATGATGAGCATAGTTTCATGTGGATCTTGATTTTTATGTGTTTTTGTGAATCATCGATGTTTAGTATATGGTGTGTGATTTGTTTAGATGCTTAAGATTGTAAAATATGCAAATGGAAGATGACTTTTTATATCATCATAACATGTGAATAACTTGTTTTGCATGTTAGACGAATTTGACTAAATAGGGCGTAACCTATAGGTTTCTCCAAATCCTATTAAATTAATGTATGACGTGTGTTTACTATTTTAGGAGATGGATTTCGAATTTCATGAATTGTTATGCTTGTATGAATTTGTTATGAATTTCCTAAGGATGCGTGCTTTAGGAAAGATGGTGAATTAGTTCTAGTATTAACGTATAATTTATTAGACTCGTGTATTTTGTATTTTATGAAACACAAAGTTCTGGAAATGGTATATACTTTTTTCAGAATACTTTTTGTAAACCAATAGATTTCAATAAATATAATGGAGTTGTTAAAAAGAAATACTTTATAAAGAAATAAATCAGTTTTGCATAAAATTACTGTCAATGCCATTTCCAGAATCGGAAGCCCTTTGGCAATGACCAAAATTCAATTTTGGATGTACAGAATAATTGAAGTACCATATATGATGCTTGAAGTATTCAGGCTTCTGCCTCTCATTTTTTGGGTAGGGGATTCGGTGTTGAATACTTATATATACATCCGGTTTAAAGAATAACCACTTTGTAAAGGTTCTTGCCTTGACACTCTATCGCTATGCCGGAGGGGTGTTTTTCCTATAAAAGACCTATTTTACTCATATTATATATACGTACATATACCCATGAATGATTCTAGGCAGTTTTGACAAAAGGAATAGGGGTTGAATGCCTCCAGGTTTGTCGTTTGCGACTGGAAAGGGCTTCCTACCAAAGCCTATGCTTCTAAAGGCTTAGATATCCTCTGCAGACATGCCTTTATAAAACTATTTTCATAAACCACATCCTTAGGCCCTATTGGAGCCATTAAGGAACTTTCCTCATATAAAATGTTTTGATGCTTTGCCTCTATGGCTGTCAGCATTGGTGATGAAAATAAGGAACCTTTATTTATAAAATACAATCTATATATTTTCTAAATGAAATAAAGTCCTTGCATCTATTGCTTGTCGTCATTGCGGGACGACGGGCATTGAATAATATTGAGCAAGCAAAACCGGAAGGGCTGCCCCTTTCGAAATAGCTTGGAAATGAACATTGATATCATTGTGGGAGTCGAAGTAGATTGAAGCCGACACAAGTGTCAGAACCAATATTATGTGCGTATTCTTTATTTCCCTCAGAATGTTATGTATTGGTTGTTGCCACTGTTAAGTTATAGTATTTATGTAGGGAATGATGGGAGGGTCCCAAGGAGGTGGGAATTGACACCCACACCACTTTATTAAGTAATGAAGATGAATATGAATCTGCTGCTTCTTGCAGTAGAGAAGGGCTTATGAAAGGATCCTTCAGTTTCATGTTAGTGGGGAAAACTTTGCAAAGCACTGAAGGGAACTAGAGAGGATGTTGGTTCCAAAGCAATGGCTTACAATTCCATAATAATCCGGAACAAGACCAATAAGGGAACAAATGGTTGGCTCCTTTTCGTTGCAAAGAAGATCTTTGTGAAAGCATAGGTAGGAGTATAATTAGGGAGGGGTTCCATTGTGTGTTGCATATTGTACATTTTATTGTTATTGATGGTTTATTAGTTATAGTTGTGAGAAATGAGTTAACCATTATGTTGAATGTAGAGTTATAGGCTTTCGTATAAGATACTAATGAGAGATAAATCCATTTCGCTATGTGACATAATCTTGTTAGTTATCATTGGTGTCGGGTTATAAGTTATTATTTATACCAGTCTTTTTGGCTAACCTGCAGTTTATGTTTTTTCCCTAAAGCTCTCGGGTGTTCAATTGAGCAGGCTGAGGGTATGGGTGTTTCGTGTTTCAACTACGAATGAACTTACGTAGGCAAAGACGGTGATAGCTATATAGGAAGTGTTGTTGTGTTTTGTTTTGTTGTTGGCTTTATGTATCGGCATATGTTTCTAGTGCCATTATATATATATATATATATATATATATATATATATATATATATATATATATATAGACGCACACACTCTGATCATCAGAGGGAGCATCTTCATATATCGCTCTCGTTGTTATTTTGTAATAATTGATCTATTTTCTGAATGGGTTCTGCATTGGGTTGTATAAATAAACTACTTATATACAAATGAATGTTTGTGGAAATTTTCATATTCCCATGTTATCTGATGTTGAAATTAAATAACATTCGATTTTTTATCCTAAAAAAAATAAAACTAAAGGTGCACCACAAGAAAAGTGGTTATCTACAATAGCAAAAGACAACGTTTTCTTTTCCTTGTCGTGGAAAACAAAGGTCGCTACGTGGTTTTAACATGAGAAACACTAAGATAAATCGAAGCGGGTAATTATTTTACTTCCTTGCACTTCTACTAATTTCAACCGTTAAAAATCCCTAAACTTTTAATCACCGATCCATTTCCTTCTTCTTCCATTTTCATTTTCTGTCCTCTCAATTTTGATTTCAATACGCTTGCTCTAAAAACCACGTCTTCCTTCGTCCTTCGCTTCTGATTTTAATTAACCATCCCCTTGTTGGCCTTATTACGAGCGTTGAAAGCCTTGAATTGTTTTCGTAGGTCTGGAATGGGAGAATTAATGAAGGCTATACTTGAATTTAGTTGTGAGCTCCAGAAATGGGGAAAGGATTTATGAAGGCGAA
Source organism: Allium sativum (assembly GCA_030737875.1). Classification (NCBI taxonomy): domain Eukaryota; kingdom Viridiplantae; phylum Streptophyta; class Magnoliopsida; order Asparagales; family Amaryllidaceae; genus Allium; species Allium sativum. Next base: position 12,785,491 of record CM060912.1, read on the forward strand.
GACTTTGAATGACTTTCGGTTTGTTTCATCAAGGAGGAAAACAAGAAGGCTTTGACTCGTCGAAACTGGTGAGTTTTTTGGTTCTTATCCCTAGTTTTTTATTCTGATGTTGAATTAATATCTTAGACCATATCTGATCATCACTTTAGAATATCAACACCACCGCAAGTTCATAGCATTCATGTACTACAAATAGAAATCAGAACATATATGAAATTTGTAGTTCATCACTTTAGATTTTTGTTTGCAAGTGTTTGATATATTTAGATTTCTATTTATATCATTGGGCTTTATATTAAAGGAAATTACATCGTAATGTGTAGCATTCCTAAAACATGATTAGCTTAGATTGTAATTTCTGCCGCATTGTATGAAACATTTATAAGATAGTCATAGGTAGCCATTGACTTGTTATGTTTGGAGGTTGTATCTAATTTCATGAATATCTGGTGTCTTTGCAGAAAGAGTGATTGTTGCACATGTATGGTAGAGTGTAAGGTGGAGATGATAGGAAATATGTAGCAGAACATTTGTTGAAGATATATCGTGTGGAATGTTTTTCCCCAGTTCATGCTTCATTTTATTTTTAAGCATTTGTGATGTTTAAGGGAGTGACATCCTTATTATGTTGCTGCTAATAGTTCTTAAGCATCAAGGACAAATAAATGTTGTTTGTGTTCCTTCTTCCATATCATATACCACATGCCCATGTTGTTTCTTTCATTGTAGACAACTTCTCAACAATTACCAGCTTGTGATCATAGGTGAATACATTAGCTTATAAATTGCAGTAAACTTAAATGTTATGCATAAATCATATCAGTCTTTAGTTTCAATTCATTCCAGATCCAACCATATAAAATTATTATCAATTATATGACGCATTCTACATTAAGTTGTCAAGTCCATATTAAGCTATCAAGTTTATATCTTGTCTGGGGATAAAATGAAACCTTAAGTACAATATAGTTTCTATGCTAGTCGGATTGATTTGTATTGGCAATCAGGCAAACAATGGCATACATATCATTATTTTCCATATTCATTGATATGTCAATTGACCATGCTTGTACTGTTTTATAACTTGTTATCCAGTGTTCTAGTCATTTTCTTTAATTGCTCAAGTGCTCTTATTTTACCAGTATAATGTAACTGCCATTATAAAATATACATATGTTTCATAATTTCAAAATCAGCGGCCTTCTGAATAATTTCTAGCTTAAGTTTGATAACATTACTTAAAAGAATAAACAGTTATAAGGCACACATGTAGCTGGGTATGTTTATCAAACGGGGATTGAGTGTCGAAACTTTTTTGTTTTCTTGGGACTTTTTAAAACAAATTGAAGGGCAATGGGAGGGAGTATTCTGTGTACAAGTGTTGTGAATATCTTTTTTGTAAGCATGGTTCAGTGTTTACTTAAGTTGTTTTCACTTTTCATAGATATCCACCGCTACACGAATGCTTCTGATAAGATGAACCAAGTTTACATGTTGTGTAATAAAACGACAGCAATGATTATGTTATGTTACACTATACATTGGTTTTTTTTAATACTAAATTAATTATTTTATTAATCCAGAGAAGCTGCTAACTACCAACATGCCTGGTAGTTGGCAATACAATTTAAAAAATATACTCAGGTTTTTAACTACATTACAATCTAAGAGATCATCAATTGGTGATTGAATTTAAAATGCACAAATGACTAACCGGATTACAAAACAACTATGCTAAACTGATACACCAAGAATAGAAGCATAAGAAGCACCTTGATATGGATTTAAAAATTAATAATTTCATATAGCAAAGGAAATGAGTGGAATTGCTCCAAAAGCAGTAAGGGTTAATACAAACACGACTAGAACAGTCCTGAAATAATACGCTAGTTGAATCATTGCCACATGGACAATACAAAACTGAGGCTACTATGTAAGCAGTAGGAAAATCTGCGGCACGAAATACATAAGCCTTGAAGAATTAGGCATGAACAGGACAGAAATGCCAATTGTGACTGTTATTTATGACTATTGAGCCTGCATGGAACTGAAAGGACCTGATCATTGTATAGTGGAATGGTAAGATCTGAAATAGCTGAACAGATGAAACAAGGCAGAAGTGTGAGAGCTTAGGCAAATACTAAAATGACTAATCACTTTATTCAGAAACAGTTGATATTTTGATAATAGTTTGAGCCAAGTTCTAGCGGAATTTTCAAGAATTCCCATAGTTGTGACAAACCAAGTACGGAGTGTTGGGATCCCTCCTTAATTGGAGATTTTCTAGAAAATTCTAGACGTTTCTAGAGAAATCTAGAATTTTCTAGAATGTTCCGGAGAACTCTAGAGAAGTGTAGAACCCTCTAGAAGCTTGTGGAAGAGTGTAGAACCCTCTAGAAGCTTGTGGAAGAGTGTAGCACCCTCTAGAAGCTTGTGGAAAAGTGTGGAACCCTCTGGAATATTCTGGAGACGTGTGGAACCTTCTGGAACCTTACGGAAGATTATGGAAGAATAAAGAAGGGAATGGAAGAGTGTAGAGATTCCGAGAGAGTGTGGAGCATTCTAGAGAATCAAACTCTACCATCGGATGCAAGTAATCACCACCATTCATTATGGAGGTTGAGTAGTATAAATAGGAGAAGGAACCCTATTACTATCCATCCAAGAATCCAAGAAAGAAATCCACTTCTTAGAGTGAGAAAAATACTTGAGAGTTAGTAAGCCTCTTTGAGAGAAAAGAGAGATAGCTTAAGAAGTATCTATCCTTAAGCTTGAGTCAAGTGTGAGTTATTTTTGTAATCAAATTCTTGTAATCCTATTATTCCTTTGTATAGTGGAAGAATCTCCATATTGGAGAATTATAAACTCTTGTGCACCCGTTGCTACTTTTAATTTTAATTGCCTATCTTAACTTCACGAAGCGGGAAAGGCCGAGATTTCCCCAACAGTGGTATCAGAGCCAGGTTCATCTGTAGCCGTAATCAAGCTCGTGTAAGTTCAATATGGAGGATAATGTCGCTCATGATGGAGACATGTTCAAGCTCACAGCCAACAACTACTCCTATTGGAAGCCAATGATGGAGGACCACTTGTATTGTAAGGATTTGCATGAGCCCATCATCTACAAAGATAAAGTGGCAGGGAAGAGTGATGCTCAATGGGAACTGTTGAACCGGAAGGCTGTTGCTATGATCCGTAAGTACATTGACAAAACTCTCGTCGAGCATGTTTCTACTTATACAAATGCCTATGAATTATGGACAAAGCTTGAGTCCATGATTCAGAAGAAAACGCCTCGCAACAAGGCCAATTTAGTTCGACGGTTGGTGAAATTGGAGTATAAGGATGGTCATAGCATGATTGAGCACTTGAATAACTTCAAGGGGCTCGTAAATCAACTAACAAAAATTGATATGAAGATTGATGATGAGTTACAAGCTCTTCTACTCCTCAGTTCCTTACCGGAAAGTTGGGACACACTTGTTGTTACACTTAGTAACTCAGCTTCGGAAGGAAAGTTAACTATGGATACCGTCAGTGACAGCCTTCTTGGTGAAGAAGCAAGGAGAATGGAACGAGATGAGTCTATTCATCCCGAAGCTAATGTTGTTGACAATCCGGGTTGGAATGAAACTCGTGGACGTAGTAAGAGCCGAAATCCACATCAATTTCGAGGAAGATCCAAGTCACGCTCGAAGATTACATGCTATTACTGTGGAAAGATAGGTCACAAAAAAATGGAATGTCGAAGCTTCAAAAGAGACCAAAAGGCGGGTAATGTTAAGCCTGACCAAATAAGCCTAACGAAGAAGCAAGAAGAAAAGAGTACTACTGCCATAGTATTGAAGGAAGATCTGCTATATCTCGTTGGTGAAAGTAACATTCTAAACATTGCTTGCGATGAGAGTTCTTGGATTATTGATTCTGGTGCTTCCTTCCATGTTACTCCACATGAAAACTTCTTCTCATCCTACCAAAGAGGTGACTTTGGCACGGTGCAAATGGGAAATCAAGATAGAAGCAAGATTGTTGGAATAGGAGACATCACTCTGACGACAAGCACCGGGTGCAAGCTTATTTTGAAAGATGTGAGGCATGTCCCAACCATGCGCCTCAGTCTTATCTCCGCTGGAAAGTTAGATGATGATGGTCTGATGAATTACTTTGGTGAGGGGAAGTGGAAGCTCACCAAAGGAAGTTTGACGATGGCTCGAGGAAAGAAGGTAGGCTCATTGTATGTAATGCAAGCTAAGCTATGCAAAGAAGAAGTAAATGTCTCTACTGATGATATGGACATATGGCATCAACGACTTGGGCACATGAGTGAGAAAGGTCTTCACATACTCATTCAGAAACAGCTCCTCCCTAACGTGAAAGGTAAACCACTTCATCCTTGTGCTCATTGTTTAGCTGGAAAACAACACAGGGTTGCTTTCCAAAGATCTTCTCCGCCCACAAGGAGAAAGAACATTCTAGACCTCGTGCACACTGACGTATGCTCGATGTCTGAGAGATCCATTGGTGGTGCTCTACATTTTGTCACCTTCATTGATGATCATTCAAGAAAAATATGGTTGCACCTGTTAAAATCAAAGGATCAAGTGATTGATGCCTTCAAAGAATTCCATGCTCTAGTGGAGAGTGAGACTGGACGAAAGATCAAGTGTGTACGATCAGATAACGGAGGTGAGTATAAAGGCCCTTTTGAAGTCTATTGCAAGAAATATGGCATTAGGCTAGAGAAGACTCCACCCAAGACACCACAATTGAATGGGCTAGCTGAGAGAATGAATCGAACCATTGAAGAAAGAGTTCGTTGTGTGCTCTCTCATGCTAAGTTACCCAAATCATTTTGGGGAGAAGCTATAATGGCTGTGATCGACATTGTCAACCTCACACCATCAGTTCCTTTGGATGGGGCCATTCCTGAGGAAGTTTGGACGGGCAAGAGGGCTTCATATAATCATCTCAAGGTGTTCGGGTGCAGAGCATTTGTTCACATCCCAAAAAATGAGAGAGCTAAGCTTGATGCAAAGACAAAGGAGTGTATCTACCTTCGTTCACCTAAGGATGAATTTGGGTATCGGTTGTGGGATCCAATTAACAAGAAGGTTATTCGCAGTAGAGATGTTGTATTTTTCGAAGACCAAACAATTGAAGATATCAAGAATTCAGAGAGGCCAAGGTTAAGAAGCTACAAGAATACTGAAACTATTTTGGTTCGACATGAAGATAATAACACCCAAGAAAGTAGTGATGCTGAAGATCATGAAACTCATGATGAACCGGTCCAGGAAGAACCTCAATCTAGCACTCCAATCGCACCAGAGCCAAGAAGATCCTCAAGGGACAGAAGACCATCCAGTCGATACAACACAGAGGAGTACGTTACGCTCAGTGATGAGGGGGAGCCTCAAAGCTATAAAGAAGCAATGAGTGGTTGTCATAAAGAAGAGTGGAGAATAGCCATGCAAGAAGAAATGCAATCCTTGCATGAGAATAATACATATGAACTAGTGGAGCTACCAAAAGGGAGAAGAGCTTTGAAGAATAAGTGGGTTTATAGAATCAAGACCGAAGAGAACTGTTTAAAGCCTCGCTACAAAGCTCGGTTAGTCGTTAAAGGATTTGGACAAGAAAAAGGTACTGACTTTGAAGAGATATTCTCTCCCGTGGTAAAGATGTCATCAATCTGAGTCGTCCTTAGCCTAGCAGCCGTGCAAGATTTGGAGGTTGAACAACTCGATGTCAAGACGGCATTTCTACATGGTGACCTAGAGGAAGAGATCTACATGGAACAGCCTGAGGGATTCAAAGTTCCAGGCAAAGAAGATCTAGTGTGCCGCCTCACAAAGAGTCTGTATGGACTTAAACAAGCACCAAGACAATGGTACAAGAAGTTTGACGCATTCATGGCAGAACATGACTTCAAAAAGACAGAAAGCGATCATTGTTTCTTCATAAAGAGGTATGTAAGTGGTGACTTTCTCATACTTCTGCTCTATGTTGATGATATGCTAATCATTGGACAAGATCGCATAAAGATAGCTGCTTTAAAGAAAGATCTAAGCAAGAGCTTTGCCATGAAAGATTTGGGACCGGCTAAACAAATCCTTGGGATGAAAATAACTCGTGATAGATCAAAAAGACTGTTGTGGCTATCCTAAGAGAGATATATCGAGAAAGTGTTGGAAAGGTTCAACATGCACAAATCAAAGCCGGTTAACACTCCACTAGCTGGGCACTTCAAGCTAAGTTCAAAGCAGAGCCCGACAAGTGAAAAAGACAAGGAGGAGATGAAGAAGAAACCATACTCATCTGTAGTAGGCAGCCTTATGTACGCAATGATATGCACAAGACCAGATATCGCTTATGCAGTTGGTGTTGTCAGTCGCTTCTTGGCTAACCCAGGGAATGAGCATTGGGTTGCAGTCAAATGGATCCTCCGATATCTACGTGGAACTTCCAAAAGATGTTTATGCTTTGGAAAAGGAAAACCTGTGTTAGAAGGATATACAGATGCAGACTTGGCTGGTGACATTGATTCACGGAAATCAACATCGGAATACTTAACCACTTTTGCAGGGGGAGCTATTTCATGGCAATCAAAGCTACAAAACTGTATTGCATTATCCACTACAGAGGCAGAGTATATTGCAGCTACTGAAGCTTGCAAGGAGATGTTGTGGGTGAAGAACTTGCTGCATGAATTGGGAGTGGATCAAGAAAAGTATGTCTTGAAGTGTGACAATCAAAGTGCAATTTACTTGGCAAAGAATTCAACATTTCATTTCCGCACAAAGCACATTGATACAAGATATCATTGGATCCGAGGAGTTCTCGAGGAAAAGCAAATACACCTTGATAAAGTTCACACGGATGAGAACTGGTCTGATATGATGACCAAGGTAGTACCAACAAAGAAGTTTGAAGATTGTTGTCAAGGTGTCGGCGTACTACTACCCCCCAATTAAGTCGGGAGGGGGAGATTTGTTGGGATCCCTCCTTAATTGGAGAGTTTCTAGAAAATTCTAGACGTTTCTAGAGAAATCTAGAATTTTCTAGAATGTTCCGGAGAACTCTAGAGAAGTGTAGAAGCCTCTAGAAGCTTGTGGAAGAGTGTAGAACCCTCTAAAAGCTTGTGGAAGAGTGTAGAACCCTCTAGAAGCTTGTGGAAAAGTGTGGAACCCTCTGGAATATTATGGAGACGTGTGGAACCTTCTGGAACCTTACGGAAGATTATGGAAGAACAAAGAAGGGAATGGAAGAGTGTAGAGATTCCGAGAGAGTGTGGAGCATTCTAGAGAATCAAACTCTACCATCGGATGCAAGTAATCACCACCATTCATTATGGAGGTTGAGTAGTATAAATAGGAGAAGGAGCCCTATTACTATCCATCCAAGAATCCAAGAAAGAAATCCACTTCTTAGAGTGAGAAAAATACTTGAGAGTTAGTAAGCCTCTTTGAGAGAAAAGAGAGATAGCTTAAGAAGTATCTATCCTTAAGCTTGAGTCAAGTGTGAGTTATTTTTGTAATCAAATTCTTGTAATCCTACTATTCCTTTGTATAGTGGAAGAATCTCCATATTGGAGAATTATAAACTCTTGTGCACCCGTTGCTACTTTTAATTTTAATTGCCTATCTTAACTTCACGAAGCGGGAAAGACCGAGATTTCCCCTACACGGAGTCACGACGAATTTTCTTTCTACTCATTTCAAGGTTTGGATTCAAATTTGTTTTCAACTAAGCTCATTCCATGCATTATTTATCATGGTAGAAACTTTAATTCTAATGCATGCATAGGATGTAGTAAATATTCTATCAAAAACTCTGTAGGATCCCATCTTCCTGCTGCTTTGGGAATCTAGTGCGCACATGTCGTTAATATCGGTCTGATTTTTGAGTCTTATTCAGGTAAGTATAATGATTGTAGAATACTGGAATTTAAATATCTGTGTCCATGACATGTAAATGTGATAATTACTTGTATTAGGAGCACACTTGCACACATGAATACACTCATATGGGAGAAAAAAATAACTCTTTACTCATTGTTAATTGTATATAGCGAGCCAGTGGATAAGTGATTGCTATAGCTACAGCCTACGTATATAATTACTAATAGTTACCATTAATTCACGAATTAATGATCAAGTCCAAAGGACATGTTGGATAGAATTCATATTTGGTTCTTGATTTTTATTTTATTTGTAGAAACACACTGCTATTTTAATTTTGTTTTCTATTAATGGATGTCTATTAAAGATCAATTTGTTGGAAAGGAAATACATTGTGGATGGCTTTGTGAAAATTACAATTGCATGTCAACGATTCATAATGATGGCAAAATCTCCCATTTCTCCACCAACTGCATTTCGTTTTGTCATTATATCAGCAGGTGTTAAATTACTAAGCGATGATGGCTTTCATGTCATGGGACAAAACATAAACAACATTCGATGTCAAGGTATCCTGGGATAGTAGATGTTTTTTCTTCATCTTCTTTTCCTTAACATCTTTTCTGTTTGATTATTTATCAATAACCCTTCTTCCATATTTCAAGGCAAGATGTTTTTGACATTTAACTAGTTGTAAATTCTTCTTAAACACAACTCCTCAAGCAAGGTAAGTTCTAATAATATTAGTCTGGATGTTGGTGTAATGTGTTCACTGCCAAAATAGAGAGAAAACAGTTACTGTTATTATAGAAGATAATTTTGAAATTTTAAGCAGCCGACTTGGTGTGACCTTTTGCTTTGAGGTTTCTTTGCAAATATAAGTGATGTTCATGCATGTATCATCTCGCAAACATGAAGGGTAGTTGTTCAATATTCATTAATATTTATTTTTTTTTGAAGTAAAAGGTAGTGAATCAACATGATTCACGCCTAAAATATATAACAAACATCAAGTAACCGTGCGTGTATTTACAAAATATGTACAACCAAAACAGCAAAACAGCAAAACAGGCCATCACTACATACGGCCATACAAAAAGGAGCCATACATCAGAGTTAACATTACATAGCATTAAACATAAAAGTAAAACAGCAAGAAACAGTAAGCATCATCGTCAATCATGTGTGCCAGTGATCCGTCCCCTCTTACGAACTCGGTCTGCAATGCTCTCGACATGTCTTTTGCGCTCCATGCCTGCCCAGTCAAAGACAAAATTAAGAATAGAGTAAATAATACTGTTAGGAGCTTTCAATTTGCGGTTAAATTTTCTGGAGTTTCGTTCATGCCAGAGCAACCAAGTGTAAGCAAAGTTCAACAAAGCAAAAAGACGGCTATCATAAGAGGTATGCAGGGTCGGGTAAATTGTGTGCCAAAAGACAAATTGGTCTGCAATGAAATCACTCCAGTGCAAGTCAAGGTGAAGCGCAACCAAACATTTAGTCCAAATATAGAAAGCAAAGTCACAATCCAAAAATAGATGGTGGTAATCCTCGTCGTCATGACCACAAAAAACACAGCCATCCAGAACATGCACTCCTCTCTGACGAATTCTGTTAACCGTATTCAATCTACCATGTATCACGACCCACATATGAATTTTGACTTTATCAGGGATTTTGAATCGCCACATAAGCTCGAACCCCGGCCTCCTAACCCCAGCAAAGTTAAACAACTTACAGATGCTACGAACACTAAATAACTTCCTTTCTCCCTCCAGCATCCAAATAAAATCATCCCGCTCATTATTCAAACTCACCGCTTCAAGCAAATCAAACAAACTGCATAGCTGAAACAATGCATTACCAGCCACAAGTCTTGAGAAATTCAATCTCCATTTGAAACCCGCTGAATCATTATCATACATCTCTCTAACAGTGAAGTTTTTGTTACAAGCAATACCAAAAACTCTGGAAACTCCACACTCAAAGGGACATTAATTAGCCATCTGTCCAACCAAAATGATGTGTTATGTCCATTCTTCACCACAATCTTAGTACCCAACTTCATCCACTGTGCATGAACCATGACATTGCGCCAAAACGCCGAGCATCTAGAAAAATCAGTGTTCCACCCAAAATTGCCATTGTAATATGTACTAATGATCCACTCCTTCCATAAAGCGTGTTTATCAGAGATCATAAACCACAACCACTTACAAAGTAGAGCCGAATTCATTGTCTTTAAATTTATAACATCAAGGCCACCTTGCTCTTTAGATTTGCATACTTGGTTCCACGATATCAAACAGCTTAGCTTCCTCGTCTCTTTAGAGCCAGTCCAGAAAAAGTTACGACGAATTGTGTCAATCTTTTCCAACACCCAACCTGGAAAGTGATAGAAGGACATCCAGTACAATGGAATCGACGATAGGACAGAATTGACAAGTACAAGACGACCAGCACGGGATAATGAGTTGCCTTTCCACCTCGCCAGTCTAGTGTCCACCTTTTCGATCAAATGCTGCCAGTCTTTCTTCATTAATTTCTTGGGGCGAATGTACATACCCAGATAATTCAAAGGAAAAACTTCAGCCTTGCAATTGAGCATTTCAGCACAAGACCTGCGTAAATCATCACTACAACCCAACGTGTAAACACTGCTCTTATGAAAGTTAATTTTTAAGCCAGATAAACTTTCAAAAGCATATAGAATAAATTTAAGTGCAGCAAGGAATTTACATTCAGGTTTACTGAAAATGATGGTGTCATCGGCATATTGCAAAGAGTTGATGCCCCCAACCACATGGTCACTGCCAAAACCGCTAATAATCCCCTCTGCACAACCCAACTTCAGAATTTTGGAAAAAACATCTGCCGCCAAGTCAAAAAGGAGAGGGGAAAGTGGATCGTCCTGTCTCAGTCCACGCCTAGAATGAATGGTAGAGCCGGCAACTCCATTAACACAAATGTTAGATCTACTTGATGAAACAATCATGGAAATCCAATCAATCCACTTGGTGGGGAAGCCTCTTGCCTTCAGCACTTCGATCATAAAGCGCCAGTCAACAGTGTCAAAAGCTTTGGCGAAGTCCAGCTTAAGGATAGCACAGGGGACATCAAATCTATCACAATAAGAAATCACTTCGTCAACCAACGCAGCACCATCCAGAATGTTTCTTCCTTTGATAAAAGCCATTTGGGATATATTCATTAATATTTAGATAAGATTACTTTATGCAATCACACCATGTTGCGTTCTGCTCATCAGCTTATGGGAGCTGCATTTAAAACAACATTAAACATGTTGTCACAACAACATGTATCTTATAGCAACATGAACAGACATAATGTTTAGTATGTCCATCATTAACAGTATATATATAATATCAAAGCCCACTGGAAAACAATAACAGTATAGGTCAGACGTCTGAAATAAATTTCAGACGCCTGAACCAAGCATAGGAATTACCCAAGAACATTTTCAGACGTCTGAAATTGTCTCAGGGTGTTAGCCGAAATCTATTTCAGACATTTGACACTTATTTTCAGATGTCTTAACCAAGTCAGACGTTTGAAAATAGGTTCAGACGTTTGGAATTTGCTGCTGTTTCTAGTTTTCTTTCTATCGACCGGTTGGTTGTATGCGATGTCAACTTATTACTTGTTTTTCTTTTGCAGCTTATGCCCCTTTTGTTAATGATACATTCCTTGAGCCATTCCAATGGCGACAATGATGACAATGCCCCCCTTTTTTCATTAATTTCTTCACGTCTCTCTCTTCAAAAATGTCCTCTCCCGCTCTTGTCCTGTCCTATCCACCATCCCCTATTCCTGTACCTCCTCCTGTGTCAACCATACCCATCAATCAACCTCCTTCTCCACCTCTGATCCCTCCTCCTCCGATCATCACCCCTACATCTTCCTCCTCTGCTCCAAAACCCTCCTTTATTTCCTTTTTCCAATCAAAACCTAGAAATGCAGGTATTTATGAACCTGTTCAATTCGACGTTCCTTATAAAGGTAAATCCGTTGACCCACCTGAAGTCGTTGTTGAGGGAGGTATCAAGAATTGGTCCGGCTGCTTAGTTGATTCATTTGTTGCTGGTAATGTAAATTTTATGGCGGTGAAACAACACTTGGAAAGGAATTGGAAACTTAAAGGCCACTATAATGTTTTCTTTGACAAACAAAATTACCTTTTTAAATTTGCTTGTGAGGAAGACAAGGATATGGTGATTCGAAGAGACCCAATGTTCATTAGAGGCCAGATGTTCATTATTTCTCGATGGACTCCCTCCTTATCCTCTGCGCAAGCTACCATCAAAGCTATTCCAATTTGGGTCACTTATATAAAACTCCTAATCTTTTATGGTCTCTTATTGGAATAAATTGGTTAGCTTGTCATCTCGGAAAGTTGATTTGCTTCGATGAAAACACTGAGAAAATGAAAAGATTTGAATTTGCCAAATGTTTAATAGAAATCTCTGCCGATAAGGAATTACCTGGATTTTTGGTTGTTGGAGATGATACTTGCCCCAATATTGTTATTGAATACTCTTGGAAACCAATTATATGTACTAAATGCAAGATTTTTGGACATGATACAAAACACTGTGAAAAGAGTGATGATGGAAAGAAAGAGTCTGTTCATTTAGTTACTGAAGAAAGTAAAGTGGGTAGAGCTGATAAGGCACAAAATTATAGTGATGACAAAATAGAAAAAGGGAAATGGAAATTTGTCTTCAGAACTAGAAAAAAGAAGAGTAAGATGAAGTCATTTTGGAGGATAACCGGGAATAGTAATGTTAATGGTAAATATAGTAATGGAAATGATGTCACAAAAGTCCTTATACCTCATGTTCATGTTGATCATTGTGTTCATCCATCTGGACATGAAGAAATCATTGATGTAAATAGGATTAATCCTATGCAACACAACAAGGAGCTGAACTTCACTGATGGTGTCGATCATGCAAATTCTACTTCAATTACCATTGCCACCCACGGTCTTATCACCAATATTGCTAGTCAGTGTGATGCAATCGCTTCTGGTATGGTAAGTGTTATAACTGATGGTGACATGAACAATAATGAATCCATGCACACGTGCAATTCCATGCTCCCCACACCAAATAATGCTAATCACTCTGTCACTCGTCAAATCTCTTCTCCATCCATTGATACATCCACTTTCATACCTCATATTCCTTCCATAGCTTTAACTGACTCTGTTGTTCCCTCTGAATCATCTCCATTCATGGTCAAATCTCCTTATAATGACCTTTCCCTGCCAACTCACCTCTTCAATGATCTTTCAACAATTCCAGCTAGAGCAATGCCTCCCCAATCCCACCTACGTCATCATCCTCTAAGAAGAAAAATGGTAAAAAGGAAAAAAAATCCCTGTCCTTTGTTACTGACCTTGACCATGGAATTGTTTTTTCCATCGGCCAAACTGGAATTCTACCTGTACCATCCTCAAAAAAGGCTTCCTCCATCCCCTCTGGTGTAGAAACCAGAGCCTCTTCCTCAAAGAGTTTGTAATGTTCGACAAAATTGCATATTGGAATATTCGAGGGGCAAATTCCATTGACAAGCAACTTGAAATAGATGATCTTATTTCTAGCCATAAAATTGACCTTATGATCATTGCGGAAACCAAACTAAATCATGATACTACTGTTAAAGATGTTCATACTATCAGACATGGATGGCCTCACATCCACAACCTTGCACAAGCTCCTTTTGGTAGACTTTTAATCCTCTAGAACCCTGCTAAATTTGAAATTTCTCCTATCACTGTTCACCGTCAATTCATTCACTCAAAAATCACTCACCTTCCTTCATCATCCCCATTTAGGCTCACTGCTATCTATGCTGAAAACAGTGCGATTCATAGACAATTGTTTCGGACTCTCTAACCAACCTTCAACATCCCTCTCTCCCCTGGATTTGCTTAGCGGATTGGAATTGCATGCAATATTCTACAGATAAAAGGGGTGGTGTTCCCCTTACTTTTAGACAAATTTCTCCTCTCAACAAGGCTATTTATGATGCTAACCTCCCGCATATCCCCACTTCTGGTGAAGCATTTACATGGAACAACTCTAGTAGAAGTGGTGAAAGAACCTTCTACAGACTTGATAGACCATATTTAAATTACCCAGCTCTAACTTTATGGCCATCCCTAACTGCAACTATTCCGCCTCCATCACTCTCCGATAACTCTCATCTTACATTGGACTGGGGTTGGAGGCATGAGAGAGGACATCCCACTTTACCATTTTTTAATAACTGGGCACAACACCTAGATTTCTTAAATTTTGTTTAGACTAACTAGAATACTCCTTTTTTTTGGCAACCCCATGTTCATTTTGCAGGGAAAGCTCAAGAATCTTAAAGTCAACTTGAGGCAGTGGGCTAAAGGAAAGTATGGGAATGGTCATGGCTTATCTTCTCAAATTTGTGCTAGTTTGATGCATGTTCAGTCTTCATTGCAGAATTGCATCAGTCCTTCTCTTCTCTCAAATCTTGCTGCTGATGAATTAAGCCTCTCCAAACAATTATCTAGGGCTTTGATTGAAGAAAACTCCATGGTAAAACAAAAATTAAAACACATCTGGTAGGTTAAAGGTGATAGGAACTCCTCTACTTTTCATAAAACCCTGAAAATCCAAAATGCAAACACCTATATTTCCAGTATTAAAGATATTGGTGGTGTCCAATGTACCTCTCTTGGTTCTATTCAAAATGCATTCATTGACTTCTTTCAGAATTCCTTAGGCTCTGCTCTTAATTTCACCACTTCATTAGCACAACTTGATATGTTCCAGCTTCCATCCATTAACATGAATATGAGATGAAAGCTCATTGAAGAGGTATCTGAAGAAGAAATTCAATCGTCTATTTTTGGTATGAAAGCTTCTAGCTCGCCCGGACCCAATGGCTTTAATGCTTATTTATATAAAGTGACCGGGAATATTATTGGTGGAGATTTGATGAAGGCTATTAAAAAAAAATTCTTGTCCAGTAAGATGGTTGGTGGAGTTAATGCTGCCAGACTGGCTTTGATACCTAAAATTCTTCAACTAGAAAATGTTTCACATTTTAGACCCATTGCTTGTTGTAATGTTGTTTACAAATGTATTGCTCGTATCATTGCGGATAGAATGAAGCCTGTAATTTCTGATCTTATATCGCCAAACCAAAGTGCTTTCATACGTGGTAGAGACATCTCGGACAATATTTTACTCTCAACTGAATTGATGAAAGGCTATAACAGGAAAATCATATCCCCTAGATGTGCTCTCAAACTTGATTTACAAATGGCATACGACTCGATTCACTGGAATTCTATCATCTACATTCTCTTTAAAATGAACTTCCCTGCGCCATTTCTTTGTTGGGTGTACATTTGCATGTCTACTGTCGATTACTCCTTAAGCTGCAATGCTGCGTCTTTTGGATATTTCAAAGGTACTCAAGGAATTAGAGAGGGATGTCCTATGTCCCCTTACCTTTTTGTGCGTGTCATGGAGCTCTTCACTTCCATCTCTCAGCACGCTCATTCCAATAATTTACTGGACTATCATCCTATGTGCAAGAAAATGTCTCTTTCTACTTTACTTTTTGCTAATGACCTACTATTATTCACCAAGCCCAATCTTAAATCTATGAATGGTGTCTACAGCATTCAATCACATCTTAACCGCCTCACTAGTTTATCTATCAACAAACGTAAATCGAAAGTTCGTATAGTGTTAAACTCTCGATTTATGCTACCTCAGGACTGGTACCTTTTAATGAAAATGAAACATACCTTGGAGCTCCTATGTGCCAATCTCAAATCAAACTTTCTCAATGCCTTCAATTGTATGAAAGGATCACCGCAAAAATTTCCAGCTGGCCTAGCTCCAAGTCTTCTATAGCAGGTAGACTAATCATTATTAAATCGTTTGCAACTTCCATAAGCATTTATTTTGCTAGAATTTTCACTCTTCCTATTAAGCTCATAAATATGATCAATTCTGCTTTTAATCAATTCCTATGGCATGGAAACTTGTTCTCCAAAAAGTTGATTCCTATTGCTTTTAAGCATATTTGTGTTTTGAAGGAGTATGGAGGTTTGGGTGTTATGAATATTAAGAAATGGAACAAGTCAGCTTTATCAGATAGGATTGACAAACTTATGAAACATGATGACAATCTACGGGCTTCATGGGCTTGAACTTACCTTATTAAAAATGCTTTCTTCTGGACTACGTTGCCATATGTGGACTGTAGTTGGTCATGGAGGAATATCTTAAGACATAGAGACGATTTCCTTCCTATGGTGCAGTCGGAAATGGAAAATATGAACAAAATGTCTTTCTGGCACGATCCTTGGGTCTCTAAAGGCCTCATTCTTAGTAATTTAATACCATACAACTTGAGACTGATGATAGGGATAAATGACAATCCGTCGGTGATGGATCACTGGTGTGAAGATGTTGTTTCTTTTCCTTACAGCAGTTTGTCCCTAGTTAAGAATGTGTGGAATATCATACACAGCAATTCATATCCAGTTATGTCTCCATATGCTTGCTGGAATGGCCATCCTCATAGCATCAGTTTGATATATAAGAGTGTCGC
Source organism: Allium sativum (assembly GCA_030737875.1). NCBI lineage: Eukaryota > Viridiplantae > Streptophyta > Magnoliopsida > Asparagales > Amaryllidaceae > Allium > Allium sativum. The sequence goes on from CM060912.1 coordinate 12,802,023, forward strand.
TAATAATATGGAAGGTTTCCTTGGCACTCTCGTATTTGGAATTGCGGCTCTCTGCCAAAAGAAAACATTATGTTGAGGAAGATTCTAAGAAATGGGCTTCTTACACTCAGTAAACTTAAAAGTATGCATATTGTTGATGATGCTGCATGTATTTTTTGCAGGAGAAGTGATGAATGTGTCTCCCACTTATTTTTGAATGTGCTTTCTCACACTTCATTTGGTCTAAACTGCTCCAAAATTTTAATATGCACAGTCCTTGTAGGAACGCGGCTATTGAGTGGTTCACTGTCTTCAAAGCAACTAGATGGAAGAGTTCTAAAGGGATTTTACTTTTGAAATTATTTAAGAAATTTATATATATGTTATGGATGGAAAGGAACATGCGTGTGTTTAGAGGAATGTCTTCTTCTAAACACACAATGGTGCTATCTATCATTAGAAACATGAGATAATTTCTTGTACTAGTGCGCTGGCACTTTAAACCAGTGTGTGTTCATGTGCCTGTGCAGAACATCTCTGTTTTTTCTTTTCTAATAAACAGTGGCACGGTCCACTATAAAAAACCAGCTTACCTTTCAAAAAAAAACACTAAGATTTATAATAGTAGTAAATTAACTATGATTTATAAAAAATTAAATAAACTTATAAAAATTAATTAAGTATTATAAAAATTAACTAACAATCCTAAAAAATTAACTAGGTTTACTAATCTTATAAAAAATAAGAAGTTTAGTTTATAAAAGTTAACTAAGTGTAATAAAATATAAAATATTACCAAATATTTCATAATAATAATAGCAATAATTAAAAATTAACTAAGTAATATAAAAAGTGAATATTAGGCTCACATCCTTAAAACTAAAGTTAATTAGGCTCACATCCTTCTCTTTTGAAACACTTAAATCTCATCCCTATTTTTAAAACACAGCTTTTACATTTCCGGAAATGCCCTTAGTTATTGTTTATAGGTTACGTATTGTTTTTTTACATCACAAAACACAATTTTCTGTAAACCTAAATCCATGGCGGCGCTTCAAACCTAAATCCATGGCGGCGGCTACAACACCAAAAGCATGGCGGCGGCTCCAGCACCGAACCCTAAATCAAATCCATGGCAGCGGCTCCAGCACCGAACCCTAAATCAAATCCATGGCAGCGGAAATTAAGTCGCCATCTCCAACGACTGTTTCCTTCTCGGCCCTCAATCGAGATCCGAGTCCATGCCAGTCAGCGTCTGCTTCCAGGATTTGCCTCCACCGAGCACCGCTGTTTCCTGTCCTTTCATCTTGCATTGCGGTCGGAACAGTGCTTTTCTTCTCCATTGAAGCTCGAAAATCACCACCTTAACCTCACTGATATTTATGCCAGACATCGAAAGGTACTTGATTTTCTGTTGTCGGAATTGCTGTGTCATCAATCTAATTTTTTCATGTTTCTTTGATTGCTCAGAGTTGTATTAAGTTGTCTTTTTAAGTCACTGATATTTATGCAGCTAATTTAGTTGCTGATAATTTTGATACTATATGCTTGAGCATGGTAAAATGTATTTCTATAATCAAGTTGTTTCAAGATCTGGCTTTTACTCTATATTCCAGCAAACAATATAAAATATCTTTTTGATTTTTTACATTTAATTGGCGCAGCAGGTTTTATTACATTTAAGTTGCGCACAAGTATGCATTTATTCTTAATATATGCATATATGTATGCAATTTTTTATCAAACAGACAGAAAAACATATTATTTTACAAATATATTCATATTTCTATGCATAAATCTGGAATACTTGCATATAAATATTCAGAAATTATTGTGTAAGATGTAGGAAAATATCTTTGTTTTTTGCTGAACTTATGATTAAAAGTTGCGGACAAATATGCAGCCATTTTTGATATATGCATATATGTATGCAATTTTTTATCAAAAAACAGAAGAACATATTATTTTAACAAATATATTCATATTTCTATGCATATATCTGGAATACTTGCATATAAATATTTCAGAAATAATTGTGTAAGATGTAGGAAAATATCTTTGATTTTTGCTGAACTTTTGCTAAAAAGTTGCGGAGAAATATGCAGCTATTCTTAATATATGCATATATGTATGCAATTTTTTATCAAACTAACAGAAAAACATATTGTTTTACAAATATATTCATATTTCTATGCATATATCTGGAATACTTGCATATAAATATTCTGAAATTATTGTTATTTTGCTGAATTGTACGCATGTATTTATATTATTCTGAAGCAGTTTTTGTAATTTAGGTTACTGCACGTTAAGCTTATTAATGTTGATTTTCTTTTTTTGATAACAGTGTTCCGGCGGATATTGGTGTACTAGTGTTGTTGAAGCTCGGTCGTCCATATTTTTCCGAATGATTGAACACATTTGTTGTTTCTACAGAGACTACTAGATGTGGTTTACGCAATAAGCTGGGTCTTAACAAAATAACTTGTTCTTCAAAAGACCATCATCTCTGCTTTGTAAATGTTCTGAAATTTTTGATGTAGTACATGTAAATGTGGTCTGTACTTATTTTTTGATGTAGTACATGTAAATGATATGAATTTTTTCATGTAAGTATGCACATATTTCTGTTATTTGCGTATATATATGCATTTTGTTATAATTATCTGTATTTACTTTTTTGTCATTTTTTTTGTTTCAGCAATTGTGCAGTACAGTTCTGTATATATATGCAATTATTTCACTTAGTTGCGCAAAACTAATAATTTATTTTCTGCATAATATTACTATATTTATGCAATTATTACACTTAGTTGCATAAATGTATGCAATTTTACGTAATATATGTATATAATTGTCCAGTTTTTCGTGAAAATAAAAAAAAAGTAATAAAAAAATCATTTTACGTAATGTATGTATATAATTGTATAGTTTTTCGTAAAAAAAAAAAGTAATAAAAAAATTCATTTTACGTAATTTATGTAAATATTTGTCTAGTTTTTCGTAAAAAAAAAAAAAAAAAAAACCACGTTGGAGTGATTGAATGTTTTCCAGAATTGTTGGATTAGGTTTATGAGCGAGATAATAGGAGCGATAGACTAAGTAAATGAGGACAAATAGTTGTTGGATAGTTTTTTAGGTGTGTAAGGGTAGATCTGGAATTTTTTTAGCGGAAATTCAAAAATAGGGATGTTTTCTATATTACTTTTATCGCCGGGTTTTTTTTATATTTTGAAACTTAATAGGGACCTGTAAAAAACGCACCCATATAAAAATTAACTAAGTTTTCTGATCTTATAAAAATTAAGAATTTTAATTTGTAAAAGTTAACTAAGCATATAAAAATATAAAATGTTATGAAATATTTTATAATAATAATAGAGATAATTAAAAACTAACTATGTATTATAAAAAATAACTAACTATTATAATAAATTAACTAAGTTTACTAATCTTATAAAAATTTAGAAGTTAGTTTGTAAAAGTTAACTAAGTATATTAAAATATAAAATATTACCAAGTATTCTATAATAATAATAACAATAATTAAAAATTAACTAAGCATTATAAAAAATTAACTAAGTTTATTAATCTTTAAAAATTAAGAGGTTTAGTTTATTAAAGTTAACTAAGTATATAAAAATATAAAATATTACCAAGTATTCTATAATAATAATAGCAATAATTAAAAATTAACTAAGTATTATTAAAATTAACTAACTATTATAAAACGTTAACTAAGTTTACTAATTTTATAAAAATTTGGAAGTTTAGTTTATAAAAGTTAACTAAGTATATAAAAATATAAAATATTACCAAGTATTCTATAATAATAATAGCAATAATTAAAAATTAACTAAGTATTATAAAAATTAACTAACTATTATAAAAAATTAACTAAATTCACTAATTTTATAAAAACTAAGAAGTTTAGTTTATAAAAGTTAACTAAGTATATAAAAATATAAAATATTACCAAGTATTCTATAATAATAATAGCAATAATTAAAAATTAACTAAGAATTATAAAAATTAACTAACTATTATAAAATAATGCCAAGTATGCTATGTTGTTATCTTCAACTTGATCCTTCTTATATTCTTTTTTCTTGTTGTCGAGCATTGTTTTCATGTTAATGTGTAAGCATGACCAAATGCTAACATGAACACATGTGTATAGGTATTGGAGATGGGCATCGTTGTGCATTCGGCTATAATCAGAATATCATTAGGTGCTTGTGGCAACTGATTACGGAGAAAGCGGTAACTTTTAGATGTTCATTTTGTTGGTATTCGGTGCAAACTTGTTTTATGGAGATTTTGTTTTATTTATAGATATCGTGACTTTGTTCGATGGATATTGTGTAAATTTAGTTTATGGTATTATTTTTTTATGGAAATTATGTAAAGTTGGCTTATTAATGATGTCTTTGTGAATGAGTATTGTGTTATATAATTAGTTGGTTGATATATATTTACATGCTGGTGATATGTATGTGCATGAATATTTTGATACAACAATGTGTAAATGCTGTGATAGATGTAAAAAACGTTGTGATATGTGGTAAAACGCTGTGATAGTAAAGAGCATGTAAACTTCCAGAAATGTTGTGATATGTAGCAAAACGCTTAGAAAAGTGTCTTGGTAGACGACGTTTTCGTATGTATTGTGATATTTCCATGGCCTATAACAACTTGCTGGTAGACAACATTCATCAAAACGTTGTAGTATGTCAATTTTTTACAGTGTTTTGGTATGTAATGTGATATCTCCATGGCCTATAACAACTTGCTGGTAGACAGCGTTCATCAAAACCCTGTTAAAGGCTATAACAACGTTTTTTCAACGCTGTCAATAGGCAGTTTTGTTGTAGTGGTGATTGCAGCACCTAATAGCGTTTAGCTTCCGGCCTTTGTGAACGGGTTGTTGTAATTTAGTATCAGAGCATAGTTTATGCAAACTTAATAACTTATTTCTCAACAAGGATTTTCTAACTGAAACCCAAAGAACGGACAAAATTACTAAGGGATTAGGATGGCGAAATTATAACATATTTGTATTTTATTATATAACATGTATATACCCCATAGTCTTTGGGACAACCTTTGGTATCTTACCAAAGTTTGTCCATGGAAAGGAAGTAAGATATAGAGAGCAGCGCAAGGCTTAATACTGGTGGTTGAAGCATCATAACTAATGAAAATGCTCAACCTAATGCTAGCGGATGTCAGGGCCAAGGCGAAAATGGGAATCAAGGTGATGCTACACTATTGATACATTTATGGGACTTTTTCTAATGTTTATTTAAGTGTTGCAAGCTGGAATTACTAGTGGTCCTGGAGGAGATAATCCCAAAGCGCAAACTAGCAACAACAATGCGCAATTGAGTACGGACTACGTTAGCTTGGGAGGAAGGACATTTTTTGGCATGGAAGATGTTGGTACTGTGGATACTTGTTTTCTACACTATGAAAGGATCTTTGGAGTCCTGAGCTTAATTGATGAACGTAATGGAGGTTGGCTTTGAGGCAGCTATAGAATAATTCTTTGCATTGGTGGAATGGAGTTAGGGTAAGGACACCGAAGGATGGAATCACTTTGAAAGGCTTTTGGATGATGCTTAAGGAAAGATTTGTATCACAAACGGCTCAATCTATAATGATGACGAAGTTTGATGAATTGAGTAAAGAAGACATGTCGGTTGTGGAATTTGCTACTTAGTTTGATGCACGTGGATCGATATGTACTGTTATCTTGAGGAATGCAAAGTTCATAAAAGGGCTTCGGGTTTGATATCACGAAAGAAAATATGCCTCACCTATGAGAACCCAATGATGTCATTGTCGAAATGACTATCATGAATGAATAAATGCTAAGAGAGGTTGTGAAACCTAATGGAAGACATAAGTACCACGACAAGAAAAGGAAAATTTTCAAAGGAAAGAAAACTCAAGAAGGGGGAAACTCGAGGAATAAAAAAGCAGAAGTGGTACACTATAATTGCCATCAAAAGGGCCATTACTCTACCGAATGGAAGGATAAAGATGCTATACCCGAGATCACTATTGGAAAGAAGAATATAACGTGATTCAATTGTAATCAGCTTAGGCACTATAAGAACAAGTGCTATGGAGCCCATGAATTTTGGACCTACTGCTACTAAGAAAGGAAAGACAATATTGGAAGGTACATTTTTATTTTGTTACTTATCTATTAAAGTTTTGCTTGATATGGATACATCACACTCATTTATAGCTAGATGTGTAGTAGATAAGCTACCATTTCGACCATCATACCTCACCACAACCTTTAGAGTGGTTAATTCTATCGAAGGCAATATGATACTTTGGATGAGATGTGATAATTTAGAAATTCGTTTGATAAGCTATGTTTTTGTTTGTAACTTGTATGTGTTTGATTTTGATGGTTTTGGAATCATTTTGGGGATGAATTTCCTAAATCAATATGATGCTAGAATCTTTTGTCAGAGTAGGATGTTGTTTACTATGCCATAAACTGCCTAATGCAACGAATTTGCAAGGCGTTGCCAACTAAAGTGTCCCGATAACTATACTATTTTAGTCCTACTGCAACGTTCTACTTTTGATGTTATCTTAGCCATAAAAATGTGTTGCTCTAGATAAACAAGTGTAACACAATGCAATATTTTATATAGTGTTGCTATGGTAGACCTTTCCATATCCTACATGGCGATTTGCATCAACACGATCCAACGGTCCACGTTATTGATACGCGTCATTCTGGTTTCCTTCATTGCCTCAGCTTCTTTGCCCCAAATTTTCATTATTCCACTGGAACATAATTCACGCTATTTTCACTTGAGAAAAAATATACTTGGATTTAACTTAATAGCCGATAGAAAACTAGGGTTATTCCCTCTTCGACAATTTCTGACTTCGTCTTCTTTAATTCGAGATGATCCTCCGATTGCTTCGAATTACAATTGCTTCTCTCGTCATCGATTTCTCGAATGATACTGGTGCTCCGATAACCTTCAATCCTGGTCTCGTTGAGATGAAATCAATCTCTGAAATTAGTATGTGATTTTCCCCTTTTTACTTTTGATTATTGTTTTGTTGTTCGATTTCGATCCCACCTTTGCCTTGATGAATTCATGTGAATTTATAGGGTTACGAATCCCTAAATAATCTCTGATTTCAACATTAGATTTGGTTGTGATTTGTAGCTCCGATTTTATCGAGTTTGAAATATACAAACGTTCTGGAATTTAATTTCGCGATGAATGACTCGACTGAAATTAGATTTTCTGGAATTATATTTATAGCTTCGATTTGGTTGTGAATTGGTACCTTCAGTTGCGATGTTGTAACCTGATATGTGATTTTCTGAAATATGTTGTAACCTGATATGTTGGCCTTCAGTTGCTAGAAGATGGTTGTCAATGGCAATTCCTCGAAGAAAATGTTAGAAAAGTGAGAGGATGATTATGCCAAATTTATGTTCTTGTGCAATGGAGCTGTGCTGACAGAGATGGACTGAGATTCTTCATGCTAAAAGGCAAGAAATAGCATGTGAACAAGTATTTTGTGACCTTCAAAACAGCTTTGCGTTCAACACAATTTCTTGAACAAGTATTTGTCATTCACTTAGTCCATTGTAATCCATACATCATGTTGTTTTCAGGAGACAGAACTCATCTCAGTATGTTATGCAGTCAAACAAAATTATAGTACCATAACATAATACAGTTTATAATGTAGTTCAGTGATCATATGATCTCAACACTTGCCTATCTTCCTGTTCAATTCTAATGGAGATGTTTGATATATGTAAAACATATTTGGCCTAAATTTTTATCTCAAGCTGTACTATTTTAGGTAGCAGTTATGAATAGCAGACTTGTTACAGAAGTGGAAGTTTGAAACAAAAAAAATGTCATTTCAAAGAAGGAAGGAAGGTTATATATTCCGAATATTAATGACTTTAGGAAAGAAGTACTTAAGAAGTGTCATTATTCTAAATTTACAATACACCCTGGTGGTGTTAAGATGTACTAGGCTATGAAGAGAGGTTTTAATAGGGAAGGAATGAAGATGGGTGTTGGCTTGTGGATAAAGCAGTGTTGGAACTACTAGCATGCGAAAATCGAACATCAAAAGCCTAGTGGTTTACTTCAACATTTGGATGTCCTAATTTGGAAGTTAGATCTAATATCCACAGATTTTGTTGATGGTTTGCCAAGAATGAGAAGGGAAACGAAAGCATTTCGTTTGTTGTGGAAAGGTTAACCCAATGTGCGCATTTTTTTCCCATAAGGACCAATAAGTCGGCGCCTATTTTGATAGATTTGTTTGTGAAGAACATTATGAGACTTCATGGAATTCCGGGTAGTATCACAAGTAATAGAGACCCACTATTTACTAGTGAATTTCGGACAAGCCTGTAGAAAGCAATGGGAGCGAAACTTAAGATGAGTAATGCTTACCATCCACAAATGGACGGGCATACCAAAAGGGTAAACAAGGTGTTGGAAGATTTATTGAGGGGTTGTGTTTTGGATTTGGTGGCTCATGGGGGATCATTTACACCTGGTAGATTTTTCTTATAACAATATTTGTCAAACTAGAATAAGAATGGTTCTTTTCGAAGCTTTATACAAAAGACCATGTAAATCACCATCGTGTTGGTTGGAGAGGAGATAGATTGATTCTTAGTCTTGCATTACTAAGAGAAACCACTAAGAAAATTGAGATTATCCAAAAGTAAATGAAAGAAGCTCAATCTAGGAAGAAGAGTTACGCAGTTAGTAGGCATAAGGACTTGGGTTTTTCAGTTGGAGATGAAGTTTTTATCAAAGTTTCACTTATGAAGAGCGTTGTTCATTTCAGAAAATATCGGAAGCTTGCATCGAGATATGTTGGACATTTCCCTATCATGAAAAGGATTGGAAAATTTGCTTATGAATTATTTCTATCGAAAATTTTTGTAGGAGTCCATAAAGTATTTCATTTGTCGCACTTACGAAAGTATGTGCATGATCCCGGGATACCCTAGATCCGAAGGAGGCGGAGGAACTGGTCGTAGAACCTGATCTGACTATTGTAAGAAAGCCAGTTAGAATTGTGGAAAGTTAGGAAAGGATATTGAGGAATAAGTCGGTTAAACTAGTGAAATCCCATTGAAGTGCGAACGAAAAGGATTGCAAATAGGAAATGGAAAGTAAAATGAGATAATCTTACTAAGGTTTCTTCGATGTATGACCTCTATTGTATTGATTACTTGTTTGCTTTTGCTATATTTCGATAAGTCCTTGTCCAAATTTCATGGACGAAATTACATGGGGAAGAAACATCCCAAATTTTAGTAAAACAATATTCAATAATTTGATTATACGGTTAAATTAGAATAATGCGACAGAAGAGGTAATGGGATTTGTGTTTAGTGAATTAATTAGAAGTTTGGATTTGTAACCTAATAAACTAAACGAAACATGCATAAAGCATGAGGATGGCAAGAATGGAACTTTCTACCCTAGTACATATTATAATGTTCTCAAACATTTTCACTTACTTGGTCATTTCAAAACTAAAACTAAAACTAAAGGAACCCAAAAGAAGGCCGGTCATTACAAGTAGGAAAAGAAGACGAATATAAAGATAGGAACTTAAAAGCTTGAAATAAATCAACAAATCTCACCACCACTATCAGATCAAGGTGAATAATATACTTATTCTATGGTTTCAGTTACCATGTGATGACCGGAAGTTGTGTTGAATGTTAAGTATGGTTTTGTGTTGATCTTAATGTTTATGTGTTGTTGTGAATCGTCCATGTTTGTACATGGTGTGAGATTGGCCTCAAATGCTTAATATTGTAATACACGTTAGTTTAAATGGAAGATGGCTTTTATATCATCATTTCATGTGAATAACCTATTTTGCACATTGAACGAAAATGATTAAGTAGAGTGAAACCCCTAGGTATCTCCAAATCCTTCGAAATTAATGTATGATGTGCGTTAAATGCTTTAGGATATGGATCTTGAATTTCATGAATTATTATGCTTGTATGAGTTTGTTACGAATTTCCTAAGAGTGCATTCTTTAGGAAAGATATGCATTAATTCTAGTATTAACATACAAGTTGTTAGAACAATATATTTTGTACTTTATGGGATACAAAGTGCTGGGAAATGGTGTATACTTTATTGAGACTACTTTTTGTAAACTAGTAGATTTTCAATAAACATAGTGGAGTTAGTGAAAAGAAATACTTTATATTAAAATAAACGAATTTTATTCAGGCATCCGCCTCTCACTTTTCTAGTAGGGGATTCAGTGTTGATGCTTAAATATACTTTTGCATTAAAAAATAACTACTCCACAAGAGGTTGTATCCTTGACTCTCTTTCGACTATGCCGGAGGTTTTTTTCTCTCCATATAAGGCCTATTTTACCAATACTATATATATACATATGAATGATTCTAGGCGGTTCTACCTAAAGAATAGTGGTTGAATGCCTTTAGGTCTTTCGTTAGCAACCGGAGGGTCTTCCTACTGAATTCTATGCTTATGAAGGCTCAGATATCCATGAGGTCATTTCCTATAAAGACATTCTTTTATAAAACTATTTTCATAAACCACACCCTTAGCCCTATTGGAGCTGTTAAGGAGCTTTTCTCAAATTAAACGTTTTGAGGCTTTGCCTTTATGACTGTTGGCATCGGTGATGACAACAAGGAACCTTTATGTATAAAATACTATCTATATAGTATTTTCTAAATGAAATAAAGGTCTTTCATCGATTGCTTTCCGTCATTGCGGGACATCAAGCATTGAATAACATTGAGCGAGCAAAGCCGAAAGGGCTAACCCTTTTAGAATGGCTTGAAACTTTGATATCATTGCGCGAGTCAAAATAGATGGGAGCCGACACAAGTGTCAAAACCAATCTGATGTATGTATTATTTATTTCCCTTGGAATGTTATGTATTGGTTGTTACCACTATTAAGTTATAATATTTGTGTGGGGAATGATGGGAAGGGTTCACGGAGGTGGGAATTGACCCTCATCACTATATTAAGTAATGAAGAGTGAATATGAATTTGTTGCTTCATGCAATAGATAAGGGTTTACAAATGGAACCTTCAGTTTCTCGTTAGTGGGGAGGAACTCCACGAAGCACTGAACGGAGCCAGAGGGGATGTTGGTTCTGAAGAAATGGCTTACGATGCCATAATAAACCGAAAGGGGACCAACAATGGAACGAAGGGTAGGCTCCTTTGCCTAACAAAGCAGATCTTTGTGGAAGCACAAATAAGAGTATAATTTGGGTGGGAATCAATTGTGTGTTGTATATGCATGTTGTATTTTTATTGAATGTTTATTAGTTATAAATGTGAGAAATGAACTAACCAATATGTTGTAAGGGATGCAAAGTTATATGTTTTTGTGTACGATACTAACGAGAGTGAAACCCATTCCGCTATGCGGTGTCATCTCATTGGATATCAGTGGTATCAAGCATAAGTTATCATTCGTACTAGTCTTTTTGGTAGATCCATATTTTTTTGTTTTTTCCCCTTAAACTCTGGGGTACTTAATTGAGCTGGTTGAAGGTAAGGTTGTTTCAAGTTTGAGATACGAATAAACTTCCGAAGGAAAAGATGGCGATAGTTATGTAGGAAGAACTGTTGTGTTTTGTTTTTTTTGTTAGCTTTATGTATCGATATATGTTTCTAGTGTCATTATCTATATACTCTATTCATCCGTGGTGGCATCTTCAAATGTCACTCTCGGGGTTATTTTGTGATAATTTATATTTTCTTTGAACATGTTTGCCATTGGGTTGTATGAATGAATTATTTATATATGAATGAATGTTTGTGAAATTTTTCGTACTCCCATGTTATCTATTGTTTGTATTGAATAACATTCGATTTTCTATCATAGAAAGTTAAAATTAGAGGTGTTAACCGGCTTTTTGGTCTGGTTCCCAAAAGTACACAAGACACGCTCGACTCAACGCATCGCGTGGAACTAAAGCCGAAAGGGACGCTTAGGAGCGAAGGAAACAGGATAAAGAGGGATCGCGCCAACCGAGAACTCGCGGCACCCCCAAACACATATTCAAGCCGACTTCACGCGCCTCATGAAGCGAACTTTGTACCCCCGGGAGGTGCAAAATTCGCACCCCCCAGGGGTGCGAAATTCGCACCCAGCAGGGTGCGAAATTTCACACCTCCGTAGGGCGTTAATTTCGCACCCACGAGGTGCGAAATTTCGCACCCTAGGCTCCAAGTGCGAAATTCTGGCATGTGCGGGAACAAGGTGCAAACTTATGGGTATGGTCCCCTATTTCTACCTACTCCCACTGAAACACCCCACCTCCGTTAGGGTCACTCTCAAAGGGAATGCCCTAATTTTGGTGGAGGTTTATAAGTATAAGTCACAGATATACAAGACAGATATAGGAACACATATTTGTAAACAGCGGAAAAACAACAACTTTTATTTCATAAAAGCAAATACGTGCTACAACAACATCTCCATAATTGTCTTACATCTTTTTCAAAAAAAAACATAACATAACACTTTCATAATCTGTCTTGAGTACATTATTTAAAGAAGCATAAATAAAACGTAGATAAACTGCAAAAGCCCCAAAGTGATTGTCCAAAGCCATAGTTCAAACGAAAAGGTCCAAGCAATACATTTCTCTTCTTCAAGCTGGATGTTAATGTTGGTCAAGCTGCTGTGTTCCCTCCCTGTGGACCTGGGGGGGGGGGGGGAAACGGAAGAAAAGAAGACGAAAGAAAAGTAGAGTCAGACATAAAGCCTGAGTAAGTCTAGTACTATTCTGTCTATGAATAAAGAACTGGGTATGATAAGTATAAACAAGAAATGGGCAAGCACTATAAACTTGGTTAAGTTGTCTAGGGTCGAATATACTATCGTACCCCATGTTAATCTCTGAACCCATATAAACTAGTTCCCAACTGGCACCCCATAATCAGGGTGATGTGATCCGTTCTATGATGATCGGCTCCTACTCGCATAGTTACATGTGTCTTACGGCCCCCGATGTTGTAGTTACCTATGCTGGTCCCACCATGGGGTGTATCAAGTCCCGTGGTGGCGGCCCGACACAATCCTAGAATGCACAGGTATGCTACTGGTGTCCAGTGCCTTATTTTTCTGCGCCGGAGTGTGTGCACGCCCGCACCCCGTTAGAACCTACACTGCTACACCACCGCCGTCGATTTGACCTCTTACAATCAGCCCAGTAATCGTGCCCCACCCTGCCTAGTTTCAGGGTATCCTGATACACCTTCTAGGGTTACTGCTGAAAAGGGTCCCCCGTTACTAGGTTTTCTATCTCTAGCCAACATGCTAAGTTGGTTAAGTGTTTTCTAACCTAACCCCACCAGTCTGTTTAGTTTAGCATGTTCCATTTTGATTAAGTCTTTAGTTCACTTAATCCTAACAATCCTGACTCAGCCTTAATTGTCTTATTAAAGCCTTGACCTCTCACATTAGACAGGTATTGTTGTGGCTGCCTGTTGCCGGTTGGTTCCAGGCAGTCTTACGCCACAACTCAGTCTAACCTCGGGTCCTTATTGGGCTCCATGTTTAACCTCCCACATTGGATAGGTATTGTTGTGACTACTGGACAGCCGGGCGATTCCGGGCAGGTTTACATCACAACTCAATCCAACCTCGGGTTAAACACATCGTATGTTCTACATTTACATATTTTGTCTTTCTTCTTTATTTTCTTATATGTAAATATTTGCGGCCAATTATTAAGTTAATGGTGCAAAGGTTACACCAATCATGGGCCCAACCCATACTTGAATTTGGGCCCTTCTATTTTATATTTCCATTTATTAATTAATTTAACCCAACGTTATTTTCCCCCGTTTAACACGTCCGTTTATTACATATATGTTGGGCTTAGCCTTTTTAAGCCCAACTTAGCCATGAGGAAAGGGGAGGCTTAAAGCGTGATTTTATACACAAGAAGGGGAATGTGAGCGCATGAACTTGCAACATAACGTTGGTACCACAAAATAGAAATTGGTGTACTTGCATAGCATTAATGTATACTTTGGTCATAAAGCATAAGTGACATGAATCAAAGCATGTAAACTTGTAGTTGAGATAAGAATATCACTATTGACACATAGGCTTAACTACAACATAAACCTATATTTTTGTTCAGGCATAATGTCAAACATAAGCAAATCATGTTCATAAGGTTACTACATGTTTACAAAGGTGTTTACTTTTGTTACTAACACAAAAGTATAGTTCAACTTAATCATGATTTTAAATCTATTCACATGGCATAAATATTTCTAACATGAAATCATGATTTTTACTTTAGTCTTGCAAAAAGGGGGTTTTGAATCTAACCTAGCTATGTGCCACATATGTCATCATATAATCCTTGTTAACAATATGGATTTCAATTATGCAAAATATCAATCCTAGCCTAATCATGTTCATAAGTTTGCAAATAAGTTTTCTAGTACAAACGCATGGCTTAATACATGGTGCCAAAATTTCAACATAGTTTCATATGAATTATGATAACCCAAACTTATTCCAATTACTTCACAAAAACGATGTTTGTATGAAAATACACATTATGATGGCATAGTAGCAAAACCCCAAACTTGCATGAATTTCAATTCATCAACTACATACATGTAGTTTCAACATGGATTACATCATTTGCGAATATTCCAAACGTATACTTGCATAAAACTACTGCATGTAGTTTTTCATAATTGAATAACATAATTCAAGAATATCCAAACGTATATAATATTTCAAATCGATAAAAACGCACAAATATGAATTACTTTATTGCCACAAATCAAGTATACAAACCAACACAATTATTTGTTCATACCAAAACAATACTCTACTTACAATTGTATGGCGAACTCTCCAATTTAGGGTTTTGATTCCTTGTTGATTTGATTTGTTTAGGTTGCTTTATGCCTTAGAATTTTCCTCCTAATCCTCTCTCTAATTGGTGGCTACTCCTAGTCGTTCCTCAGCAACATGGCGGCTTTGTTCTTATTTTTGAATGAATAGATTAGGGTTAGTCTAGGGTTGTTTTTATAGAGGTTATAAACTGATTAGGACCATTGATGTTGCTTGGATTGATCGTAGCCATTCATTCGAGAGAGGGACCAATTAGAGCCTGCCACCTAGCCCTAATGACAAAGCAGACCACAGAAAATCGACCAACATAGCATAGGCCAGCCAGGTTGGACTGGGCTCGACCTGGCTCTGGACCAGGTCGACATGCCTGTCGACAGCCCTGTCGACAGCCCTGTCGACCTGGCTAGACCAGGTCGACAGCCCAGTCGACCTGGGTGCATCAGGCGGGTGTTTTTCCGCCCTGGCCCATTGGGCCCGGTTTTAATTTTAAACTGTTTTATTCTGTTTGAATTTTAAATTTAATTCAGAAACTTCCGAAGGCCATATCTTCTTCATACGGACTCCGTTTTTCGAAAACTCAGACTCTATTTCGCGTATTTTTCCGAGACGAACGCAATGGCGTATCCCGTTTCCCTTAGTTCTTTGATTTCAAATTAATTATACTTTAATTTGTTAACTTCACAGTTATAGAATTCGCGGGGTGTTACATTCTCCCCGACTTAAAAGGATTTCGTCCCCGAAATCTTCAAGCTAGGAGGAATGTATATCCTAACGTCCAATCATCCATCTACTCATCCATCAAACACGAGCATCCATTGTCCTTAAAAGATTTCTAATGCTTCATGATCATATGCGAAGTGTGTGTGTACATGTACTTATCTAATGCAAAATCAGGCGGTCTACTGATTCAGTTGACCTCCTCGTTGCGAATCATGTAAGTGCCATGAATCCATTATGTATGCAAATTTTCCTATTCATGATTCTACATGAGTGCACAATCATTCAATACAAATGCAACATCCATATGACAACACATTAATGTTCAACCATATACGAATGCAAACATATATGCATATGCAATATGAAGTGACTGAGCCGATCTAAAACCTAGATTTTGTGTGTATATGCAACCACGAGCAACCACTAGCAATCACTTGCAACCACTTGCAACCATCATCCATAACATGTTTCAACTACATGTTTCCATCCAAAAAGATTCTACCTAAAAGATACGGTCGAGGAAATATACCTAAAAAGATAGATAAAAGCGCAACTTAAGGAAAAAGAAAGATCAAGGATGTACCCTCGAATAGAAAAGGGTAGGTAGTACGTATTCTAGCTTCAGTTTCCCAAGTCGCGTCTCCCTCGGCGTCGCTCCACTGAACTTTGACGAGCTTGACTTCACGGTTGCGTAGCTTCTTCACTTCCGTTCCTAAGATGCGGGTCGGAACCTTTCTTATGGTTGCTTCGCGTTCCACTTCGGCCTCTTCGAGGATATTTGGCTCTACCACTTCAGCTGACTCATGTAGACATTTTCGGAGATGTGAAACGTGAAAAACGTTGTAGACTCCAGCCAACTTCTCGGGTAGCTCTAGTCTATAGGCCATTTTCCCAATTTTCTCGATGATAGGGAATGGCCCTACGAACCTTGGTGCTAGCTTTCCTGTGGTTCCAAAACGAACAACGTTCCTTAGCGGTGATACCTTGAGAAAAACTCTGTCTCCAACTTCAAATTCAAGGTCGGTCCTTCTCTTGTCGGCATAGGACTTTTGTCTGTCTTGGGCCGTCTTCATCCTTCTTCATATTAAGTCTACTTTCTCTGAAGTCTCTCGGATCATATCCGGTCCAAGTATGAGCTTATCAGTAGACTCCCACCAACAAGTGGGCGATCGGCACGGTCTTCCATATAAAGCTTCGAAGGGCGCCATTCCGATGGTTGCTTGATAGCTGTTGTTGTAGGCAAATTCCACCAAAGGAAGGTGGTCTTCCCATGTCCCTCCGAAGTCAAGGACGCATAGTCTTAAAAGGTCTTCCAAAACTCTGTTCACTCTCTCTGTTTAGCCGTCGGTTTGGGGATGATAGGCTGTGCTCAAGCATAACTGCGTTCCTACTGCTTCTTGCAGACTCCGCCAAAACTCACTGGTGAAGATGGGGTCTCGGTCACTAACAATGCTAGATGGTATTCCGTGGAGTCGAACGATTTCCTTGAGGTAAAGTGATGCTAGGGATGAGGCAGTTCTTTTACTTTTGACAGGTAAAAAGTGGGCGCTTTTAGTAAGCCTATCCACTATTACCCAAATGCTAGTGTTGCCTCTCCTAGACCTAGGCAGCCCATCGATGAAGTCCATTGAGATGCTATCCCACTTCCACTGTGGGACCTCTAGAGGATGTAGCAGTCCGCCAGGCTTTTTCTGTTCCGCCTTAACCTGTTGGCACACCATACACTTAGAAACGAAATCTGCCACGTCCTTTTTCATGCCGTTCCAGAAGAAAGTCCTTTTTATATCTTTGTACATTTTATCCCCGCCTGGATGTATCGTCATCTTGGAGTGATGTGCTTCCTCGAGAACCTTCTTTATTACATCTTTTGTCTGTGGGACGCATAGTCTTCCGTCTCGCCTTAGCAAACCCTTATCGTCGATGGAGTATCTGTTGAGGTGACTTGAAGTCTCACCCCTAATTAGCCTATCAATCATTTCCATAAGCTGAGGGTCTTCGCGTTGTGTTGTCCCTACTGAATCCACTAAAGTTGGGCGCACTTCGAGAGATGCTAGCAAGCCTGGTACGAAATCGGAGGAAGGCCTAAAGTCGAAGCTGGCTATAAACTCTAGGCTTTGTCTTTCAACAAACAACGGGCTTAGGGTCAATTTCTTTCGGCTCAACGCGTCTGCCACTACGTTGCCTTTGCCCGGAGTGTAGGAGATTTCGAAATCGTACGAGGCAAGAAACTCCATCCATCTTTGTTGCCTCAAGTTAAGATCCTTCTACGAGAAGAGATATTTCAACGATTTATGGTCAGTGTAAAGTTCGAACTTCTCACCTAGGAGATAGTGTCGCCAAGACTTGAGTGCAAAGACGATGGCGGCTAACTCAAGATCGAGGGTTGGGTAGTTCTTTTCGTGCACCTTCAACTGCCTCCCGCCATAAGCTACTACCCTTCCTTCTTGCATTAAGATGGCGCCTAGCCCTGTCCCACATGCATCCGTATAAACAGTGAACATCTTGCTCCCATCTGGCAGAGTCAAAACTGGGGCTGTTGTAAGAGCCCTTTTCAGTCGTTCGAAAGCAAACTCGCAATCCAAATCCCAATTGAACACTAGATTCTTCTTAGTTAATTTCGTGAGCGGAGCTGAGATTTTCGCAAAATCCCTTATAAATTTTCGATAGAAACATGCTAGTCCTAGAAAGCTTCGGACCTCAGTTGCATTCCTTGGTGTCTTCCAATCCTGTACCGCCACTACCTTAGCAGGGTCCACCGCTAACCCTTGTTTGGATACTATGTGCCCAAGGAACCTCACCTCTTCTCTCCAAAAGTGGCATTTGGAGAATTTGGCTTTTAGTTGATGGACTCGCAAAGTTTCCATGATTGCCCTTAAGTGTTGAGCATGTTCCTCTTCACTCTTTGAGAAGATAAGGATATCATCTACGAAGACCACTACGAATTTGTTGAGGAAATCTCTAAATACCCTACTCATCAAGTCCACGAAGTAAGCAGGTGCATTTGTCAAGCCGAAAGGCATGACAAGCCATTCAAAGAAGCCGTCTGGGGTTCTGAACGCCGTTTTATCGATGCTATCTTCAGCCACCCTTAGCTGATGAAAACCGGTTGCTAAATCGAGTTGGGAGAAAACAGACGCTCCTACAAGCTGGTCAAATAAATCGTCAATTCTAGGGAGAGGGTGCCTATTCTTTTTCGTTAGCTTGTTGAGCTCCCTATAGTCGACACATAGACGGAGTGAACCATCCGCCTTTGTAGCGAACACCACTGGAGCGCCCCATTCTGAAATGCTCCTCCTAATGAACCCCTTTTCTAGAAGCTCTTTAATCTGTTTACTGAGCTCTTTCCTTTCCCGTGGAGCCATGTGTCTAACGGGCAACGCAACGGGCTTTGCATTATCTACTAGATATATGCGGAAGTCTATTTCCCGCTTCGGAGGCAAGCCCTTCACCTCTTCGAAGACATCTGGATATTCCCGGACCACTTTAACTGATTGTAAATTTTCAACAGAGGCATCTAGCGATTCAAGATAACTAAACATAACCGCATACGAGGGATTACAAGAAATTTCCAAAGTATTACCGAGTTGGGTTAGGAGCCTAACAACCCTTTTCTCATAATCAAGGATGGCCCCATTACTGGATAGCCAATCCATACCCAAAATCAAACCATAACCCGAAAAGCCCAAAACAAAGGCACTACATTGAAATTCAACACTTAGAATAGAAATTTTCAATCCCAAACAGATCATAGACAAATGAGCTGGGCCCCCAATTGGGTTTGAAACAATTAAGGGGTCCTCTACCATACTAGTTTTTAGGTGCAGAGATTCTACTAAAGCAGACGAGATAAAGGAGTGTGATGCGCCAGAATCAAATAAAGTGCGAACGGGGTGATCATAAAGATAAACTACACTTTCTACAGAAGTATTTATACCTCGCTGTTGCAGAGGTGGCTCTTCTAGCACATGAACCTGTGCCCCTGGGGTGGATCCCGCCCTCTGCCCCTGTCCTCGTTTCTTTGGGCAGTCCTTAGCCCTGTGGCCTGTCTCACCGCAAGAAAAGCACCCACCATTCTCCTTGGCCTTCTTTTTCCGGTAGTCCTTTACTAAGTGCCCCACTTTGCCACAGAAATTACACTTCCTCTTCTCTTTGTTGCCTTTCCCGCCTTTCTTAAAGTCCGTCTTCTTAGGCTGCAAGCCCTCTTTCTTCCCTTGAGAGCTTTCTGCCTTTGTCTCCTTCTTGCCCTTATCCTCTTCATTCAGCAATGCCATTTGCACCAATCTTTCATACGTGGCTCCCATGGGTATATGGGTCATGGCCAAACTGTGTAATGGCTCATTTAACCCTTTGACGAAACGGAGAGCCTTCTTGTGCGGGGTGTTGACTAGGTCAAGCCCAAACCTAGCCAGCTCATCGAACTGATTCACATACTCTCTGACTGTCTTGTCCCCTTGCTTAAGAAATAAGAATTTTTCCAACTGCAGACTTCTTTCCGCATCTGAGAGAAATTTGGTCTCAAACCTTGCCCTAAAGTCCTCCCATATCTCCACTGGTCTTTCAGCATTAGTGACTTCCCACCAGTAGGAAGCCTCGCCCTTCAATAGCCATACTGCCAATTGTACTTTTTGCCTATCTTCTACCTCAAAGATGATGAATAGGTCCTCAGTTTCTTTCAGCCAATTTCTGGCTGCTACGAAGGACTCAGTTCCATGGAAATCCTTTCCTCCCATAGCTTTAAAATCTTTACAAATCTTAACAAACGTGTTTCCCCGAGGAGGAGGTGGAGGAAAAGGTGCCGCTGCAGCTGGATGATTTCCTGCAGCTGAGGGAGGAAGAACGGTAGGACCTGGCTGAGTGGCCCTTGCTTCTAAGAACCGCCTAAACCAACCAGGTATTGGCACCCCTTCTGGCAAGTTAAGATCTTCGGACATGCTGAAACAAAAAGGATAGATTCAAAACGAAGGATAAGAGATAGTACCTATGGCTTTGGGGAGTGGACTTTGCCTTTTAAAACAAAATAATATTTTTCTTTTTAAAAAAAATGCTTCTTTAAATTTCCTTTTTGAAAATAAAATTTTCAAAACTTTTTATCTTATCTGGTAAACCTATGCTCTGATACCAAGTGAAACACCCCACCTCCGTTAGGGTCACTCTCAAAGGGAATGCCCTAATTTTGGTGGAGGTTTATAAGTATAAGTCACAGATATACAAGACAGATATAGGAACACATATTTGTAAACAGCGGAAAAATAACAACTTTTATTTCATAAAAGCAAATACGTGCTACAACAACATCTCCATAATTGTCTTACATCTTTTTCAAAAAAAACATAACATAACACTTTCATAATCTGTCTTGAGTACATTATTTAAAGAAGCATAAATAAAACGTAAATAAACTGCAAAAGCCCCAAAGTGATTGTCCAAAGCCATAGTTCAAACGAAAAGGTCCAAGCAATACATTTCTCTTCTTCAAGCTGGATGTTAAGGTTGGTCAAGCTGCTGTGTTCCCTCCCTGTGGACCTGGGGGGGGGGAACGGAAGAAAAGAAGACGAAAGAAAAGTAGAGTCAGACATAAAGCCTGAGTAAGTCTAGTACTATTCTGTCTATGAATAAAGAACTGGGTATGATAAGTATAAACAAGAAATGGGCAAGCACTATAAACTTGGGTAAGTTGTCTAGGGTCGAATATACTATCGTACCCCATGTTAATCTCTGAACCCATATAAACTAGTTCCCAACTGGCACCCCATAATCAGGGTGATGTGATCCGTTCTATGATGATCGGCTCCTACTCGCATAGTTACATGTGTCTTACGGCCCCCGATGTTGTAGTTACCTATGCTGGTCCCACCATGGGGTGTATCAAGTCCCGTGGTGGCGGCCCGACACAATCCTAGAATGCACAGGTATGCTACTGGTGTCCAGTGCCTTATTTTTCTGCGCCGGAGTGTGTGCACGCCCGCACCCCGTTAGAACCTACACTGCTACACCACCGCCGTCGATTTGACCTCTTACAATCAGCCCAGTAATCGTGCCCCACCCTGCCTAGTTTCAGGGTATCCTGATACACCTTCTAGGGTTACTGCTGAAAAGGGTCCCCCGTTACTAGGTTTTCTATCTCTTGCCAACATGCTAAGTTGGTTAAGTGTTTTCTAACCTAACCCCACCAGTCTATTTAGTTTAGCATGTTCCATTTTGATTAAGTCTTTAGTTCACTTAATCCTAACAATCCTGACTCAGCCTTAATTGTCTTATTAAAGCCTTGACCTCTCACATTAGACAGGTATTGTTGTGGCTGCCTGTTGCCGGTTGGTTCCAGGCAGTCTTACGCCACAACTCAGTCTAACCTCGGGTCCTTATTGGGCTCCATGTTTAACCTCCCACATTGGATAGGTATTGTTGTGACTACTGGACAGCCGGGCGATTCCGGGCAGGTTTACATCACAACTCAATCCAACCTCGGGTTAAACACATCGTATGTTCTACATTTACATATTTTGTCTTTCTTCTTTATTTTCTTATATGTAAATATTTGCGGCCAATTATTAAGTTAATGGTGCAAAGGTTACACCAATCATGGGCCCAACCCATACTTGAATTTGGGCCCTTCTATTTTATATTTCCATTTATTAATTAATTTAACCCAACGTTATTTTCCCCCGTTTAACACGTCCGTTTATTACATATATGTTGGGCTTAGCCTTTTTAAGCCCAACTTAGCCATGAGGAAAGGGGAGGCTTAAAGCGTGATTTTATACACAAGAAGGGGAATGTGAGCGCATGAACTTGCAACATAACGTTGGTACCACAAAATAGAAATTGGTGTACTTGCATAGCATTAATGTATACTTTGGTCATAAAGCATAAGTGACATGAATCAAAGCATGTAAACTTGTAGTTGAGATAAGAATATCACTATTGACACATAGGCTTAACTACAACATAAACCTATATTTTTGTTCAGGCATAATGTCAAACATAAGCAAATCATGTTCATAAGGTTACTACATGTTTACAAAGGTGTTTACTTTTGTTACTAACACAAAAGTATAGTTCAACTTAATCATGATTTTAAATCTATTCACATGGCATAAATATTTCTAACATGAAATCATGATTTTTACTTTAGTCTTGCAAAAAGGGGGTTTTGAATCTAACCTAGCTATGTGCCACATATGTCATCATATAATCCTTGTTAACAATATGGATTTCAATTATGCAAAATATCAATCCTAGCCTAATCATGTTCATAAGTTTGCAAATAAGTTTTCTAGTACAAACGCATGGCTTAATACATGGTGCCAAAATTTCAACATAGTTTCATATGAATTATGATAACCCAAACTTATTCCAATTACTTCACAAAAACGATGTTTGTATGAAAATACACATTATGATGGCATAGTAGCAAAACCCCAAACTTGCATGAATTTCAATTCATCAACTACATACATGTAGTTTCAACATGGATTACATCATTTGCGAATATTCCAAACGTATACTTGCATAAAACTACTGCATGTAGTTTTTCATAATTGAATAACATAATTCAAGAATATCCAAACGTATATAATATTTCAAATCGATAAAAACGCACAAATATGAATTACTTTATTGCCACAAATCAAGTATACAAACCAACACAATTATTTGTTCATACCAAAACAATACTCTACTTACAATTGTATGGCGAACTCTCCAATTTAGGGTTTTGATTCCTTGTTGATTTGATTTGTTTAGGTTGCTTTATGCCTTATAATTTTCCTCCTAATCCTCTCTCCAATTGGTGGCTACTCCTAGTCGTTCCTCAGCAACATGGCGGCTTTGTTCTTATTTTTGAATGAATAGATTAGGGTTAGTCTAGGGTTGTTTTTATAGAGGTTATAAACTGATTAGGACCATTGATGTTGCTTGGATTGATCGTAGCCATTCATTCGAGAGAGGGACCGATTAGAGCCTGCCACCTAGCCCTAATGACAAAGCAGACCACAGAAAATCGACCAACATAGCATAGGCCAGCCAGGTTGGACTGGGCTCGACCTGGCTCTGGACCAGGTCGACATGCCTGTCGACAGCCCTGTCGACAGCCCTATCGACCTGGCTAGACCAGGTCGACAGCCCAGTCGACCTGGGTGCATCAGGCGGGTGTTTTTCCGCCCTGGCCCATTGGGCCCGGTTTTAATTTTAAACTGTTTTATTCTGTTTGAATTTTAAATTTAATTCAGAAACTTCCGAAGGCCATATCTTCTTCATACGGACTCCGTTTTTCGAAAACTCGGACTCTATTTCGCGTATTTTTCCGAGACGAACGCAATGGCGTATCCCGTTTCCCTTAGTTCTTTGATTTCAAATTAATTATACTTTAATTTGTTAACTTCACAGTTATAGAATTCGCGGGGTGTTACACCCACCTACTCCTACATAACCCCTTTCCTATAAATACCCCATGACTTCACACTTGAAAGGGGTTGGAACTTGAGACCTTGGGATCTCTAGAGAGCTCCTTTAATGGCATCTCCTCTTTGAGGAAGAAGAAAGACAAAAGTGTCTTTTACCTAATATATTAAATATATGATAATTATGACATCATATATGATAATGATGACATCATGGCTCAGGGGTGACATCGTATAGCCTTAGAGATGACATCATATAGCTTATAGATGACATCATCTTTCTTTGAGATGAATGTAATGAGATGTTATGAGAGGTTCTCAACCTTGTAAACTTTTGTGATCAATAATATTCCAACAACGCTTCAAAGTGGATATAGGCCCCTCACGAGGCCGAACCACTATAAATCTCTCGTGTTATTTTACTGCTTTCCATTCTTGTCTATGTGACCAAATTAACTATTCCTAGTAATTGGAATTTATGGTGTTTATGACATTTTTTGCCGTCAACGTTTGGTGCTTTCACTGAGAAAACTTGGATTTTGTGCCTTTGGCGCACATTGTCATCAATTCCCGACGAGCTTGAGGTTTCTTGCTAAACCTGTCGTCGAGTCCGGTACATCCCAACAACCTCAACCGGCGGACATCCCGGCCACTAATGAAACCGTCCCTCCTATCGTGGACCCCAAAGCGCCTGCAACACAAGATCAAATCCACGCGCTTAATGAAAAATATGAGAAAACAGCGGTCGAGTTTAATCAAGCGTTAAGGAATAACATCGACCTTACGCGACAACTTCAAGAAAGTCAGCGCATCGTCACTCGACTTCAATTAACTCGTAACAGCGCTCGACCCCGACTAACTATCTCGGAAACTTTCTCTTCCGAGTCGAGGGGTCCGCATCAAAGGAGGAGGTTTAGCCTCATCAATAACGTCGCCCTTACCAATGCCCTCAACAACGGTAATGGCACTGGCTATGCCAACGGCAATGGGAACCGCAACGGCGACCGAACCACATTCACATATAGCGAGGGGGTACAGTACCGAGACTTCTCTCTCTTGATCATCAATGACGGACCAGGTCCTACAAACCAACCTTTTCCTCGACACAACCTGACGGTCTCTAATCAGGATGATGGTCCCGTTATTCCAACGGCCTACGTTCCTCTAGAACAGGATCCACATCACCCTGCTCGACCTCACCATCCACACCAGGACCTAATCATAGATGTCGATGACATGGTGGAAGACGATCCGAACGTCCATCATAGAAGACGCCCTCGCAACAGAACTCTGGAACCTTGCCAAAACCCATGGGTCCCAATGGCGGATCCCTATCCAACTTAACTTCCTGACATGGTCCAAAGAATTATGAGGGAAATGCGAGGAAATGTGCATGATTCATGGGAAGCGCACATTAGGCGTAACCCCTTCACAAGAAGGGTAAACAAAGATGAATGGTCGCGACGCTTCAGCATGCCGCAAATGCCGCTCTACGGTGGCAACCCTGTGCCTTCCTAAATCGATATTAATGGAAAATGGACTCGATTCGGGGCAACGATTCGGTCAAATGCAAGTGTTTCCCAGTCTTCTTATCAAGAACTGCTTTGTTATGGTTCTCTCACCTCCCACTTGATTCCATTAACAACTTCGGCGAGTTAGCGACACAGTTGTTCAAGCAATTCAGGATGCATATACCAACTCCAAAGAATGCCCTCACCCTTTCTAACTTATACCAAGGGCCCGCTGAGCCGCTCAAAAGCTACCTCTCCAGGTTCAACATTGCCCTCGCCGAGGTTGAGGACCCAGATCCTCGCACCATACTCTTACAATTAGCAAAAGGTGTCCTTCCTACTTCCGAATTTGGATCATGGAGGAAGCAGTCAAAAAGCCTCGATGCCTTCTATGAGAAGGCGGATCAGTACTTATGCCTGGAGGGGGCAAGACGAAACTGGCTCTCAGCCACCAGTCCCCCAACGACTCTCAAGCAGGCACTGCAAATAACAACCTCAGGAGAAAACAAATAGGATAGCCCTTTGATCAGAATGAAGGGGCAACTCCCAACAGGAAAAGACCAAACAATGGTAGGCAAGGTGGCCGGAACAACGATCCGGCCCCGACCGAGCCAAGAAAGCCCGACGCTTCGAGACATACAACCCGCTAAACGAGGATCTAGAAACAATTTACTTGGAGACATGCAACACTTTTCCATATAAGAAGCCACGCACTAGGGAAACAACCGACCTCGAGAAAAGTACTGGAAGGTACTGCCGATACAAAGATGTGTATGGCCACAATACCAATGAGTGTCACCAGCTCAGGGACGCAATCAAAAAACTCATCCGTTAGAAGCAACTGGAGCAATATGTCCAAGAACCTTTTCTTCCCGAAGCCAATTCAAAGCCTCAGGCACCAGCGCCTCAGGTAGCCGCCAAGACAGCTCCAGGTTCATCTAACCCAAGGCATGGGATCGTTATCAACACCATATGTGGCGGACCTTATCCCACACATGATAGCTTCCAAAAAATGGAAGAGTATGTTAGTTCAACAAAGCATGCTACTTATGAAGCTTGCTCGACACCCAACGAATCCGTCCCAGCCAAGCTCAAAAAGACCATACGGGACAACATCATTTTCCGCAAAAGAGATTCTACTGGGGTGGAAATCCCGACCACCGATCCACTAGTTATCACGGCTCAGATCGGTGTTGCTTCTGTCCGAAAGGTATTAATCGATTACGTAAGCTTGGTCAACATAATTTTCAAACCTGCTTACGACCAGATGAGGTTAGACTTAAAGCCCTGTCGCGCCGCGATCCATGGCTTCAATGAGACTTTTATTTCCCCAGTGGGAATGATCGATTTACCAATGGAGCTAGGCGAGGGGGATCGGAGCCGGGTCCGAATCCTCACTTTCGGGGTTATAGACATTAATTCCCTTTACAATGCTTTCCTTGGACTCCCCTTTCTCATGGAGTTTCGGGTCTGTATATCGCCAGGGTCTCTTCTAATGAAATTTTTAACAGAAAACGGGATTGGAACAGTCAGAGGCGACCAAGTAAGCGCCAGAGAATGTTATGCAATAGAATGGAAGAATGAACGCAATAAGGATAAGGGAAAAGTAGTGCCCATGCCTTCTTGTGCCAAGACTATTTCAACAAAGAAATCAGCGGCGTTTGGGCCTTGGCTCAGGCACCACTGCCGTCTTTCCAAAGACCTCGACCCACAGAAGGACGAAGAGCCCAAGTACAAGAGGGATACCCCCAGTCGAATCTACAGTGGATATTCTCGTTAATCCCAATGATCCATCAAGGGTGCTGAAGATAGGATCACAACTCCATCCCGTAATCAAAAAAAGATCTTGTAGATTTCTTGAAGGCAAATTTGGATGTGTTCGCATGGACTCACTCCAATATGAGAGGCATCGACCCTGCGATCGCATGCCATTGTCTGAGCATCGATCCCACCATGCCTCCGATCAAGCAAAAGCGCCGCTTCTTGGGACCCGAAAGGTCCAAAGCACTTGAGGAAGAGGTAGACCATCTATCAACAACAACTTTATTTGCGAAGCCGACTACCCCAAATGGGTCTCCAATTTGGTCCTGGTCAAAAAAGCCAATGGTAAATGGAGAACGTGCGTCGACTTCTCTGATTTAAACAAAGCATGCTCAAAGGACAGCTTCCCACTCCCAAAGATCGGCCAACTTGTTGATTCAACCGCCGGATACCAACTACTATCTTTCATGGACGCCTACTCAGGATACAATCAGATCCCAATGAACCTTCATGACCAGGATCATACCTCCTTCATAACAGACCTCGAACTTTACTGCTATCGTGTCATGTCCTTCGGCCTTAAGAATGTTAGCGCTACTTATCAGCGAATGTTTAATCGACTCATTAAAAACCAAATCGAAAAGTCCATGGAGGTGTACGTGGACGACATGTTGGTAAAATCTAACTTATCAAGCGGTTACGTCCACGACCTCTCTAAAATGTTCGATATCCTCCGCCAGTACGACATGAAACTCAACCCCTTAAAATGCTCCTTCGGAGTCGCTTCAGGAAAATTCTTGGGTTTCATCGTCAACTCCCTAGGAATCGAAGTCAATCCAAAAAAAATCCAAGCTATTCGGGACATCCAAATCCCTAAGGACATCGAGGATGTCCAAATTTTAAATGGAAAGGTCGCCGCTTTAAGTCGGTGCATATCTAAGGCTACCGACAAGTGCATTCCTTTCTTCGATTTACTTCAAAAAGGGAAACGCAATTTAAAGTGGACCCCATAATGCATTTATGCATTCAAAGAATTTCTGGATCACTTAGAGCGACCACCTATCCTATCTAAGCCCGTAGACCATGAGGACTTATACATTTATTTGGCTGTTTCTATGCAGGTAATCAGCTCGATGTTAATCCGCCTCGAGGACCGCATCCAATGGCCTGTTAACTACATAAGAAAACGATTGACAGGGGCAGAGAAGAATTACTCGAAGCTGGAAAAGATGGCATTCTGCTTGCTCATTTCCTCTCGGAAACTTAAACTATACTTCCAGTCTCATCCTATAAAGGTTTTCACTAATCAGCCACTACGACCGGTCCTGCAGCGACCCGAGGCATCTGGACGGCAATTGAAGTGGAATATGAAGCTGAGCCAATTTGAGATAACATTCATTCCCCGCCGAGCCATCCTCGGCCAAACTCTCACTGACTTCATAGTAGAGTTCACTACCCCCGAGGAGACTCCGGCAGAGAACACGGAAGCTCCCGGCATTCAATGGAAATTGTTCGTGGATGGGTCCTCCAACAACAGACGTTCTAGGGTCGGAGTCGTGTTCATCACCCCCAAGGAACGCCTGATATGCTATGCGCTAAAACTAAATTTCCCTACAACCAACAACGACGCAGAATATGAGGCCTTGATTGCCGGACTTAGAATCACGACCGAGCTCAAACAAAAGACAATCCAAATCTTCTCCGATTCACAAATCGTTGTGCGTCAAGTACAAGGGGAATATCAAGCTAAAGGGGACCGACTCGTCCTGTACTTAACCAAGGATTAGGAATTACTCACTTACCTCGATCGCTTCGTCATCACTCACATACCCCGAGAACAGAATGAAAAAGCAGATTCGCTATCCAAACTAGCAAACTCCGAGGATCTGCAACTTTTGGGATTCGCCCCTATCGAAGTGCTCAACTCCCCTAGTATCAAGAAAATTTAAACAGAGACAGTCATGAATGCCAAACCCGAACCTAAATCTTGGACGATACCAATAAAGAATTACCTACAACATGGGACCCTTTCGAGGAGCTACAAGGAAAGACGAGCGCTCACCCACCAATCGGCTCGCTATCTTCTAATGGATGGGGTGCTCTACCATAGAGGTTTCTCCGTCCCATTGCTCAGATGTATAGCCCATCATGACGCCATCAAAGTCTTAACAATGTACTTGAGGGGAGTGTGGCGACCATACT
Organism: Allium sativum; assembly: GCA_030737875.1. Lineage (NCBI taxonomy): Eukaryota > Viridiplantae > Streptophyta > Magnoliopsida > Asparagales > Amaryllidaceae > Allium > Allium sativum. The sequence continues at coordinate 12,831,538 of CM060912.1, forward strand.
GGAGGGCACATCTCCACACCACCAGCCTCGTCTCCGCGCACATCTCCTTGGAATTTGATGGCCTTTTTGGGCCTTGGCCCAATAGAAGGCACCTTCCTTTTCAAACCAGAGGCAGCGTGATCTCCCATCGCCTTCCCTCTCGGTGCGTTGCTCGCAACAGCAGGCCTAATAATAGCCCGACCATCCGAAGCAACCCGGCATGGCGAAGGCGCTCTTGGCTTGTCATAGTTTCAGTTTTGCGAGACTCCTCAGGAATCGCACGCAAGGCGGTAAGACGCTGCTTGTACTCTCCATCGGTGGGTGCCTCTGGATTCCCTGCCGCGATCAAAAAAGAATAATGAGACACGGGCTCCAAGAAATTTACAGCAGGATAAGGAGTTCGAAAGTACTTACTCCCTTCAATCCACCTCTTTGCAAATCCAGGAGGGCAGCGCACAAAGAACCAGTCTTGTTTAAACACCGACGACCTGGGCTACGTCCCAATAAAGTATTTGGTGGAGGATGTCGCTTCCAGGAACCATTGGGAAGGCGATCTGCTAGACGTTCTCCTAAGGCTGAAGAAATACCGAATGTCCTCTCGGGTGGGTTACAAGTGCAGATATTCTCGGTATAAAACGTAAGTGCCTAAAAGCGATGAATACGCATTTGGGTGCAGTTGCGAAGGTGCAAGGCAGAAATAGGATAGCACACCCCGAATGAAGTCATTGGCTGGGGGCACACATCTCGCAAAACAAGCTTGTTTATTCCAGTCGGTCAAACCCTCGGGCGACGTGTAAGCCCTGCCACACTCTCCTGGTGCATGGACATCGCCCTCCAGTATATTGAATCGCAGCACCATTTTCCTAACTGTTGTACCATCCATGCGCGACGGTACCGAGTCCGTCGGATTTTCCAAAATAACGGCATCAGGTAACATATCCGGGAATACTGGGCCCGCCGGTGCATCTTCATTAATAATATCCACATTCTCAACCTCTACATTTATGACCGGAGAATGTAGCCTCTCAATTTGTTCCCCGTGATCAGATACTTCGGGTGAACTGGACGATTGAGAAGGAATGGATTCTTCGGTAGTCTTAAGCTCACTGCCACTCGAGCTACCGCTATTGGTAGAATCCGATGAATGAGACGATGACGAGGAAGCCTCGGCTTCCAGGACCAGTCTTTGATCTTGTTTGCATAGCTAGCTATACTTTAACACACTAGTGTTAGACATCGCATTGGAATAACCTGTACCCCTCGTGCTGATTAAAGCTAACAGGTGTGTGCGGTGTCATGCAAAATTAAGATGTACAAACGAAATTAAAATAGTCCAATAGTTCAGTCGCAATTCAGACAAATACGCTATCCTATGTGAAAAATTAAAATTCCTGTACACACGGCTATCATTATACGCGTTAGCACCAAGCGCGCAGGTGTACAACTGATATGTGAATCTAAAGGTGGGCAGTCGGAAGATCGAAGTCCTGTACATGGGAAACAATACCCCGCCAAAGCGTAGCACAGAGCATTTAGGCTAGCAGCAAACCAAAAGACCGCGATAGGCGAGAGAGGCTCCAACAAACTTCGAAGTTCGATAGTCCGAGCGTCAAGGTTCAAAGATTCGAACCCCTTAGGGTTCGAAAATCTGAGCCTCAAGGTTCAAAAATTCGAACCCCACAAGGTCCAAAAATTCGAACCCCAGAGAGTCGAAAATTCAAAGCCCTCCAGGCTCGGGGATTCGAACCCCTCAAGGTTAGAAATTGCGAACCCAAAAGGCTTGGAAATCTGAACTCTAGAGGTCCAGAAATTCGAACCCCTCAGGTTCAAAATTTCAACCCCTGGAGGTTCGTGAACTTGAACCCACAAAGGTTCAAAAATTCGAATCCCAGAGGTTCGAAATTTCGAACCTCGTGAGGGTCGAAGTTTCTGACTCAGTTCAGGCCCCCTCCTCTCTCTCCCTCGCGTCGAACCACTCTGGCCAAGCCTCGACGCCTCGACCTCCTTCCTCCTCGCGCCTCGACCCCAAACATTACCTAAATCTAAGTTCGAAAAGTACTAGGCTTCGAAGCTCTGAATCAATGGCGGTCGACATAGAAAAATGATGGAAGAAGAAAATGAGAAGGGGGGCTATTTATAATAAAAAGTAAAAGTCCGTTCGCATTCAAGAGAATTTCGAGCCTACGGGATCGAAAATTCGAACCCACGAGTTTGAAATTCCGAACCCCTGGATTCGAAATTTTGAACCCACGAGTTTGAGATTCCGAACCTCCTGGGTTCGAAATTCTGAACCTGAGGATCTCGAAATTTCAAACCTCCATGGTTCGAAATTCCAAATCTCCTGGGTTCGAAATTTCGAGCCTCCTATTCTTTTAATTCCAAACCTCTATGGGTAGAAATTTTGAACCCTTATGGTTCGAAATTTCGCACCCCTAAAAAAGAAGAAGGAAAAACCGAACCCTTAGTTCGAAGCTTCACGCCACGCGCTCATGTACACGTATTCTATGCGCATACTGACCTCGCGAACACGCAGAGGCAACGCACTGCGAATACTTAGCAACGTGAGCACGACGCCACACCAGCAACGGCTCGCTCGCAATGCTACACCGAACGAGCATGTCAACCAACATGTGTTTTCCTTTAACTTACAGGATAAACTAGCAACTCAATTACTACTTCAACAATACAAAGCACATCATGTCGATACAAGATGTGCTTTGGGGGGCAAATGTTAACCGGCTTTTTGGTCCGGTTAGCAAAAGTACACAAGGCATGCTCGACTCAACACATCGTGTCGAACTAAAGCCGAAAGGGACGCTTAGGAGCGAAGGAAACATGATGAGAGAGATCGCGCCAACAGAGAACTCATGGCACCCCCATACACCTATTCATACAAAATTCAAACAACTCATGAAGCGAACTTCGTACCCCCGGGAGGTGCGAATTTCGCACCCAACAGGGTGCGTATTTCGCACCCCAAGAAGCGCGAATTTCACACCTCCGTGGGGCGCAAATTCCGCACCCACGAGGTGCAGAATTTCGCACCCACGAGGTGCGAAATTTCGCATCCCAGGCTCCAGGTGCGAATTTCTGGGTGTGGTCCCCTATTTCTATCTACTCCCACCTACTCCTACCTAACCCCTTTCCTATAAATACCCCATGACTTCATACTTGAAAGGGGTTGGAACTTGAGACCTTGGGACCTCTAGAGAGCTCCTTTAATGGTATCTCCTCTTTGAGGAAGAAGAAGGGAAAAATTGTCTTTTCCCTAATATATTAAATATATAATAATTATGACATCATATATGATAATGATGACATCATGTCTTAGAGGTTACATCGTATAGCTTTAGAGATGACATCATATAGCTTAGAGATGACATCATATAGCTTTGAGGTGAATGTAATGAGATGTCATGAGAGGGTCTCAGGACTCTCAACCTTGTAAACTTTTGTGATCAATAATATTCCAACAACGCTTCAAAGTGGACGTAGTCCCCTCAGAAGCCGAACCACTATAAATCTCTTGTGTTATTTTACTGCTTTCCATTCTTGTCTGTGCGACCAAATTAACTATTCCTAGTAATTGAGATCTTTGGTGTTTACGATATTTTTTGCCGTCAACAAGAGGTGACTGCAGCACTTATAACGTTTAACTTTCGGCCTTAGAGAATGGGATGCTACATAACTTCTTTGTACTGTGCGAAGTTATAGATTCAGATAACACTATATTTTAACTGGTGTATTTCAATTTCCACCCATTAGACCCTCTCGATGTACATCCACACAAAGGCAATGTCCAAACAATGGCAACTACCAAACACAAACATTTCAAGGGTTTCTGGTCAAGGTCTAATTTACACTACAATGGATACGAAACCTACGTTGTTTCTGATCTCCTTAGAATCGTATAATGATATCGAAGTCCATATTCAAAGCTATTCCGAAAGGGGGAACCTTTGCGGGTTTGCTACTTAACAATTAGTGCCTATCGTCAATTGAATAATGATAAGCGACAGAGGTAGAACCTCTATTCCTTCATTTAGAAAATATTTAGTCAATAGTTTCCTTGTCTTCATCACCGATGTCGACATCCATCGATGCGGAGCCTCAAAATATTTGTTTTAGAAAATTTCCTTAATGGCCTCTTTAGTACCTAAGGAAGCAGTTTATGGAAAACGGTTATGCAAAGGCATGTCTGTGTAGGCAACGACTTCAAGGATATCAAGGATTTGAAAGAATAGGCTTTGATGGGAAGCCAATTCTGGTTCCAACGAAAGACCCAGAGGCTGGAAGCCCTATTCCTTCCGGAGACAGTACTTTTTCAAAATATTTCTTCAGAAAACAATTCTTTTATAGAATACACCCCTTCAAACAAGCGAAGGAGTCGAGGCACCTCTTGTGGAGCAGCTATATTTCAAAACTAAAGTATTAATAATATCAGGACCTATTTTCCAAAACCAAAATGTAAGAAGCGGAAGCTTGAATACTTCATATATCATACGGTGTTATTTTGAGCATCCATCGTTACTGAAGGTGCTTCCGTAATTTACAGAAGAGTGCTTTCGGATGTGGAAATGGTGCCGACAATAATTTTAGGAAAAAATGATTTATTTATTTATAAAGCATATCTTTTTACGAACTCCACTATATCTATCAAAATCTTATTGGTTTACAAAAAGTCATACAAAAATATACACAATTTTTAGTACTTTCCATTGTAAAAAAATACAAAATACTTGGACATATGATCATACACGTTAATACTAGAATCATCGTCTAATCTTCAATAAAGCCTTTCCGACAACACGTATTTCCACTTCATTCGTCTCAGCTTCCTGCTTGAGATGTTTCCTCCATTCAATCCAGTGCCCGACGCTCATCCTCAGTCAGGTACCGACCCATGCTTGGCCTCATCTACACTCTCTACCCTTGGGGCAGCGACCCCATCCTCTACTAGTTTCTCCCAAGCCATCGCCAGGTTTCGAGGATAGTTGTTGATCCATGAGAGCTCCCGATGTTTAAGGATTTTGACAAAGAAGCCCAAATTGACTGCTCCATGTCCATCTCCACCTCTGCTCAGGCCTCTTTGGCTTGTCGCTTCCGCTCCTCAACTTCAACGTGGTTCTTGACTCCGATGCTATCTACTTGACTGAGCACCTCTTTACTAGTAGCTTCCACCGCCTTCTTATACTTCACAGCTAGCTCATACTCAGTGTTCCTCTTGTCTAGCATCATCCTGAACTCTACGTTCTCCTTCGTGTGGTGCTGCGCTTCTTCATTCTCCTTTCGGAGCCTCTCGTTTTCCTTGGCTAGTTCCTGTTTCTCCGCCCTTAGCTACTGCATTTTCGCATCTCTTCTCATGGCTTGGTTATTTCCTCATTCAAGGCCTTCTTCTCCTTTTCCATATTGGTGGCCTGATTCGACGAAGAGGCTAACACATCAATATAACGTTTACTGGTTGCTTCCATCACCGCTTTCATCTCCTATAACTCTAGTTTCATCGCATGTGTTTCAGCAACATAGCGTTAACACATAAAAGTGTTACCCTACTATGCAGAAACAAGTGTAATTGGAGTCGAGCCTTACCCATCTCCCTCTCCCTGTTCGCAAGGTTATCCCGTTCTATTTTAATATCGCCCTTTAGGCACAGAATCTCGACATTCTTTTTCACTATCATCTCTGATAGGTGCCTCGCATATTTGTACATCTTAGATACCGATAGTAAGCAGCATACACTCGTCTCCAGACATCTTCGTCATCATGGTGAGGAATCAGTCTAAGGTCCAGTAACCAAACATATTCTTTGAAATAGAAGTGGGAAACGATTGTTTCAATATCGCCTTTCTCTCTTTAGGCTTCAGCTGAGGAATATCTGACATATCGGGGAGTGTTGGTCTCTGACCTCTCATGTCCCTTCTACCACTTTCTTGCCCCACATTGCCAGTTCCTCTCCTACTGACGACCGTTGCCACCAGCGTGATGCTTGGTACATAAGCTGTGGCAACTGCAGTTTGATGCCCCGTCGTCAACAATCCTTCTCCCCTTCTTGCATTTGATGGTCTTGCACCTATCAGATAGGGATCTAAGCACGAAGATGGTTCTCGATAGTACCTACTACTTTCTGAGTCACGAGGCCTCTGTCTTTTGTGCTATTTAGTTCTCACATAGAAGTCAGTCATGGCACCCTTCTTCTACCATTGAGAATCTCCAATACCATGGTCTTAATTACTCTTGCGAACAATGGTACCTACAAGAAACAAACTTCGAGTCAAAAATAAACATCCCACATAAGTGAACCAAGTGTTGTGCTATGTAATGCTTGTGAGTGGGCGAGTCCTATGTGTTTCCCCACAGACCTTTTATTCCTTGCTCGAAGGGGTAATTTCCCCAGCACTCGATAACAAACTCTTAACATCTGCTTCATCCAATTCAAAGGATTATGTCTCAATTGGGACCTTATCCAGATCCTTGAACCGATCCACAATTTCCAACTATGCGACGGTCACAGAATTCGTAATCGGAGAACGTGGTTCAATAGCCTCTCTCGGTCTTTTGTCCTTGGTCTGAGGAGGAACGGGGGTGGGTCATGAGCTATACCCTCCAGCACCGTTGGCGTCGCCGCCCACATCCCCTTTAGCCTATGTAACCTCCTCCTCAACCGGGAGCACGTCAGAAGGCACGACAGGGGCCATTTCCTCCTTTAGGCTCAAAAAAGCAACTTCTCCCTTATCTTTCACCACTACTACTGCTCATAATCCAGGTGGCCTATTGAACCACCCTCTGGAAGCAAATCCTGCAAATGTAAAGATCTGACGTAAGGGTCGGGAAAAACGATACTCGTTGGGAACATCCCTCAAAGGCAGAACGCACTGCAAATACTCTTCACTCTTCGAAATCGACAGGATTCCTGCCACATAAATCCCAAGTTAGTTTTGTGTTTACAATACAATTAACTTAGGTAACAAGGTAAATCTCTAAGTACTTATTGCCGACGAGCCACTTTCTTGAAATTCATGGTCGACAACGAACAAAGAACCAGCCACCCTTAAAATAACTAAGCTTACTCCATGTCCTCGGGATTAAGTGACTGTTGGGCAGCGCCTTCATGTATATTAGGGAAGATGAAAAGGTACTTCTCTTCTTCAAAGAGTAGAGGTATCTGATATCTTCACCCGATGGTTCAATCCGCAGCCATTCAACATAGAGGATGTAGGTGCCAAGCAGGAGGGCATATGTGTTCGTATGAAGTTACGTTGGCGCCAATCGGAAGAAGTATATAATTCCCAGATGTACGCACACGACGAGGGCACGCATTGTTGGATCTAGAATAACCCTAGAGGGGGGTGAATAGGGTCTTTCACAGTTTTTAAACTGAATTGAAAATCTAACAGGATATTAAAATAATAAACAGATCACAGAATATAGCAGAAACAGAAATGCAGAAAATAAATCACACACAGATATACCCAGCTTCGGCAAAACCCTGCCTACTGCTGCATTTCTAAGGTTTCTACTAGGTGATAGAACAGATCCCGCATACAAGACCATGTACACTTGCAAACCCTGCTCCTATTCTAACCCTGCGCTCAAAACCGTAGACTGATCGTTATCCCCTCGATCAGATTTTCCCGAATTACAACCCTGTAATCCGTAACCCAGATTTTACAGACTCTGAAACTGACAGTCAACACCCTGACTGATTCTCCTAGTATTTTACAGACACTAGAAACTGATGCATCGATTACAGATGGAACTAAGAAGAAACAAAAATACAAAATAGGTAAAAACAAAGAAAACCCCCTTTTTCAATTTAAAACAAACTAAGCCCTTGTTAAAAAATTGGCCGGCCCATGTAATATTTCATTTGCCCGATCTCTGTCTCTGGGAAAAAAGAATGGCGGCTACGAGCTCCAAAACTAGGGTTTTCTTCAAATCAACGAATCGCGATGCTTGGTTGTAGAAATCTGGTTCTCTATTGCTCGAATCTTTGTTGCTATGTGATTCTTTGATTTGGGATTGTTCTCTCTCTCTCTCTCCCAATCAAAACCGTGAGTAATTTTTTGATTTCAAATTCTTCCTTGAGTTGCTTGTAGTATTCGATTTTGTGGGTTTCGATGCTTGTTGCCTATGATGAATGGTGTTTGTTTATAGGATTATAGAATCCTAAAACATAGCTCTGATTTCATGTGATGACTTGGCTGATAATTTGCGGTTTCCCCTATCGAAATTTTCTTGATTGAAAGCCTTGATTAGCTCGATAATGACTTGTGGATTATTTGGAACCATTTTGATCTGATTTCATGCCTTGTCGAATTTGCTGGAAAAGTATTGAATACAAATTGATTTTTTTTTTCCTGAAATACCACTCTGTAAATTCGAATTTCACCAAATTTTTCCACTGTGATTTCATGATAGATGCCTTGAATAAAAATCTGATTTACTGCCACGAAATTCAGCATTGTAAAACTGGAAATATTTTAAAGAAAAATGTGTGATTGCTGGAAATGATTTCTTGCCGAAAACTTGTTGGTCAAACCTGGAAAAATTTGGAACAAATTTATCCCCTTAAATCAGTTGAAAGTTTACATGTATTCATTTCCGGAAATGCATGAATCTGTTATGTTAATTCATTTGTGCGTTTCTGGAAATCAAACACCTTGTCCAAAAACACTTATTCCCTGATTGATCCCATAAATGTAGAGATTCTCTTAATTGTGCCACTGATTTTCGGAAGCAGAAATGAATGTTCAAGCAAAATCCAATGCTGATATTTTTTGGAAATATTTGAAAGACTTGCCTTTTGTCCATTGTTAATTTCTGAAACTTATTTAACACTTGCCTTGAATTGATCTACTGAATTCTTTGAATTTGACATGAACATTACTGGAAAGAGCTTTTCCAAATTGAAAACTGATATGTTGATTGCTCATATCTTATATGCTATCATGCTATATCATTTCTGGAAAGAATGCATTTGTGCACACTTATGCTTGTTGTTCCATTCGGCCATAATTGTATTCCCTTGTGAAGCTTGTATTTTGACTTTGACTTGATCATGCTGTACATGCACCATGTTTTGCACTCGTACACATGTGGTCCTTGTATCAAGTTTTGCATGCTTGCTTGATTACACTGATTTCATACTTGCTAATAAATGCTTGATTATTTAGCTTCTTGCTTCACATTGAAACTTGCATGTTGTATTGTTGACTGTCTTGAACATGATTCACGTTGCTTGTGCACTGCTGATTAGATCATATGTGCACCACGCTTCGACCCTTGTGCTTGACCACATGCTTATACATCATCATGGCTTGTGACTGAGTATTCATTTCCCTTGTGCAAATGCACATTCATTTTCTATATTCATGTTGAACACCTTGTTCCACACTTGTTTGCCTGCATCATCATGCTGAAATGAATTTATGCTTCACCGTATACATGAGTTTGAACGAAGTCTTGTATACTTGTTATATCCATGTCTCACTGTATTGTGTTCACTTGTCATACATGCATTGAACTGCTGCTGTATATTTATGACCTGCACCTGAGTTGTGCTCCACCATGTTGTTGCTTTGAGGCTCGACCACTTTGGCACGTCCACTTCCCTGTTTGTGCATGCTCGAGCACTTGAACTGTAACCATTTTTCATTCATTGTGCCATGTTGCTTTAGTGCGTATCCATGCTGCATGTCCACATTAGCCTGCTTGACCATTTTTGCATTATGTTCGATCATGGACTTGACCATTTGAACCAGTTCGAACATGAGCTTTACTGTGTTCACATTTGTGATGGCTTATACTTGAGTTTGCACTTGTACCAGAAAGAAAAGACTTGCTTGACCTGCATTGTATTTGTTGGATGCCTCGGCCAACTTGACTTTGAACCTTTGAGCTGTCGACCATTTTTACTCTTTGTTGGCTTTGACATTTGCTGGTTGACATTTGTTTTGTTGCTTTTACTGTTGTGCTGCCTCGACACTTTGAATTATTGTTGACTTGTGTATTGCACTGAGTTGAGCAGGTCCTCGTGGCTACTCCTCAGTTGCACACTGATTGGCGAGGCAGTGCACACGTGTATATACATGCACGTGTGTACATGCAGCCATCAGACGAGTTTTCCTGTCCCTGCACTGAAATATGTGTATATACATATACATGTATGTGTATACATGTATCGTGCGCGTGCTACATTAACATATCAGATCAAGTCATGAAAAAGGATGAGAAACACACCAGAAAACTGAGGCAAATAGAATTTTAAAAATAAAATTTATATTTGCATGTGTTCAGTTTTATTTCTATTGCAGTATACTGTGTGTGTGTGTTTCATGTGTCAGGCAAGCAGGTGATGACTGGACTGACAGTGAAGTGCTGTGAAGACTGAAGACAGAAGACTGAGAGACAGTGTCAGTGAATGTAAATGTATCAGTGATTGAATATGTAGATGAACATGTAAAACTAAGTGATGAGTGTTGAGTGAAGACTTGATGTGTACTGAAATGTATTACAGAGATGTACAAATAGTGGAGTATAAAATTTGTACTGTTTGATATTGAAATAAAATATTCTATTCAAATAAAATACTGTGAATATTTAAAGTTCTGTACAGTTGAATTTTATTTAAATAGAGATATTATATTCATGTATGTTGTGTAGTATATGAAACAGTACAATTGCAAACACATTTATAAAAATATATATTTGGTTGTTATCATCAAACAAAAATCATATAATTGTGTATACAACACCGTTATATACAACAATCTCCCCCTTTTGATGATGACAAACAAATATGAAGATTTTGAATATAATAAATGTGTTTGAGAGTGAAGAACTGAACTCCCCCTATTTGAAAGCTCCCCCTACAACAGAAACTCCCCCTATAACTGTGCATGAGTCAAAAAACTGTGAAACTGAATTGGAATTTTCAAAATTAATATATTTATAAACTATTCACTCATAAATCAAAATCTCAACCCATTCTCCCCCTTTTGTTATCATCAAAAGGATACAGAATTCAAAATACAGATGAAATGTGACAAAAAAAATCAGCATAAAAGGAAGAATGATTATCATAAATCTCAATCAGTCAAACAAAAATCATAATATTCTAAGAACAGGTGGCATATTTCACATTTTTAGAGAATGACCGATATACGATGAATTTTATATAAAATGGAGAGAGTTTAAAAACAATTCATTTTCAATTATTTCCAAAAGAATTTTATAAAATTAAGCAAAAAAAACAGTGATGGATTTGGACTATAGTTAATAATTCAATTTAAGTGACAAAATCGAATAATCTTAAATCCCAATACCTATCAATCAACAAATCATAATACGTCATAAAATTTCAATACATTTCGCAGATTAGAAAGATGGATTGATAGGCTGGTTTTTATAAACACCAAGGAGAATTTCAAATTAATTTCAATTTATAGCACAATTTCCCTTTTTCTTTTTATTTTATTTAAGAGCACACTGACCACGCATAACCAGAGCTTGGATTTTTAAATGAAGTCAGTCGTAGCTTAAATTATAAGTTGTCTCTTAACCATGCATGACCAGAGCTTGGATTTTTAAATGAGGTTAGAGACACACTTATATATTAATTATATTTTCATCATTTTCAGCTTTTAAAAAAGGAAAAACTCCTCGATATATAAAACCAATATGGATGATAGAAATGTGGTAAGTACAGAGATGGACTGTGAAATAAATTTCTAAATTAATTATATTATGAGATATGCATGAACTGTACCAGAATCATTGAAAATTCTCAATTTCACTAATTTTGAATAGTAACATAGTCCCATTTCTATCACAAATATTTTCACTGTTTATTCACGATGATTTTTTTTTTTAAAAAATAAACTCTCCACATTAATATAAAATAACATGATGGATGGTAGAAAGATGAAAGATAATGAAGATGGTCGTGAAATAATTGCCAGTTCAAAGATATTATAATAAACGTTCAACCATCATGAGAATATAAATAAAATCTCCTCTTGTTGTGAAATATACTGCAGTCACAATTCATCATAATTTCAAATTCTGATATATTTTGATGAATTATAAATACAGAATAATTTGGATATTGATTTCAATTTCTGAATGAATAATTAATAAATAATTCTAAAATTGAAAATCAAATACTAGAGAAATATGTTGATCTATACACGACAAGAGGGAAAAATGTGTACAAGACAAAAAAAATGTGGATTTATACATGGTGAAGATTTGAATCTAAGTACAGATGGGTGAGACAAAAATAAGTACTTCTGATACCACTTAGTGTCTCTATTTACGAGGAATTTTAACATGATATTGGACAAGAATGTCATAGACAAAAGAATTATTAAGTACCAAGCCCAAACAGATGAGATAATAGATTATGCACATGTATCAGAGCAACAAGCATGTGATTCCAGAACAAACATTCTTCAAAACAGTATCAGATCAACACAGAACATAGTTTCAAACCATACTTGTCAAGATGATGTTTCTGAAGGTCACAAAAGCAATATATTCCTGATCCATGATTATAAAATTTGGTTTATTTTAAATCATTTGAAGAAATGTGAATATATCAGGATTTAATGAATCAACCACACAATATTATATTTCAGATTCAAGAAATGTGTGCGATTCAATAAATCAATAATTTCAAATGATTTTAAACAAACATATATTAAAATCAAATAACCATGAAATAATAGAGAATTTTAAGACCATATTTTCAAAGAAATTTTCACAAGTATTTCTGACAAACCCATAGAAAAAAAATCAGATCATTTACATCAGGTTTGATAGATATTCATGATCCAAAATAATTTATTTGAAATCACTTGAATCAATGTCAAGTTTTGAAATATAATGAATCAGTCACACAAGGTTGATAATTTCAAATTTAGGAGGTGTGTGATTATTCAAAATATTAATAATTTCAGATGATTTCAAACAAACAAATTCTAACCATGATGATCATGAATTACAATGATTTTCAAGATGTATCACTGAGATTCTAGACAATTTAAAATTTCCAAGCCAATCTGAAAAATAATGAAAATATCACTACTGATAAATAATAGAGTGCTGTAATGAGTGTAATATTTCAAGCTTTTCTAAAATGAATTAGAAGAATCTCAAAACAGCAACGATGTGTGAATTTCCATTAAACTTTCAGATCTTCAAAAATTTAGAATTCAAATTAACAGTGTTCAAGATGTGATATGAATGCATCAACACTGTTATGAATTCAATAATCAGAAACTAAACTTCAAAACAATTGTAGATATTTACAAGTTTAAATACAAGATCTGGAAAATATTAAAATATCAGAATTATATTCAACTAAGGCAAATTTCTAGAAAATATGAATTCTACAATTGGAAGTTAATGAAGCCCAGAAGAAGTTACAGTGATGTGACAGTGAAAAATTAAAACAGAAGAGATAAAGTAAATACACAGAGGGGGTAGAAGGAGAAATAAACAAAAATAAAAAAATATTTATAAAGATGAGTTTAGAGATCATACCAGAATCCAATGTAAATCAGAATCTCTAACTCAACAGATCTTGGCCTAAGGAACTGTAAATGACACAGAGTTATAGACAATCTTGATTTCAAATTTCTTTTCAGCACAGCAGTTCCTCAGCCACCTTCGATACCTAACAGTTTATAGAATCGAGTGGTCTAACAAAGTTTGTAAAACCACTCACAGTTGTATTCATAGCTTTAGATATCCAAACCTGCTTATATAACAATCCGTTAGAATCAACTAGAGTTCCCTTTATAACCCAAATTTGTTTAGGTTTTCCAAAAATCATTTTATTTCTTTTCGGAATACAAAATGAATTGTTATCAAACCAATTCTTATCTCGATTGTGATTAAAAAAACTTTTGGAATTTTTAAAATTCAAATTTTTAGAATGACTCTTCTTGAAGCAGTTTAAAGAGTTTTTGAAATCACAAGAGTTCAAACTTTCAAAATCATTTCTTTTCCCAAAACCAAGACCATTTTTATGACCAGAAGAAAATTGATTTTTCAACAACATATTCAAAGATTTTTCACCAATTGAAAAGCATTTCAAACTCAATTCAAGATTGTTGATTTTGGATTTAAGATCAGAATTCTCTTTCATTAGATTCGAACAACGATTAATGCTGATCTTTCTCTTTTCAGTATCATTCTGTTTCAAAATCAAATTTTCGTTTTCAAGCATTTTAACTTTGGTCTTGGATTCAAAGATCTCTGATTCAAATTTAATTTGTTTTTCAGATCCAAGTTTCTTGAGATTTTCAATCTCTTTTTCAAGCTCACTCAAAATCAGATCTGTTTTCAACAAACTATCACTTTCAGCAATTTCAAGTTTGGAATTTTCGATAGCCTTAAAATTGTTAAATTCCTTTTGAAAAAAATTGTTTGCATTTTTCAACTCAATCTCGTTACCTTTTAAAGCTAGAATTTCTTCTTCAAGCCTTTGAATGTTGTTGTTGAGATGAACGAGATCTGTTTTTAATTTCAAACAATTTTCACAATTAGATTTTTCAAATTTCACAACATTTTCAAGTTTTAATTCCAAACAATGAATTTTGCTGGTCAACTCATGATTTTCAGTTTTCAAAGATTGGTTTTTAGATTGGAGTTTATCAACAGATTTCGTTAAATCAAGACACATGTAAACCAAATCTTCATATGAGAGATTTTCTGTTTCAGCATTTGTTGATTCTCCATCATCTGATTCATCTGAAGTTTCATCTACATGACTTGTTAAGCATAGATCTGAATCAAAGTTGACATTATGGGGTTTTGAGCTGTTGTCAGATTTTCCATACAACTTGTTGAGAGTTCTCCAAACTTCCTGTGCAGATAAACAATGACAGATAAGATTAAACTGTTCAGTGCTAAGATAGTCAAATATAATTTTCATAGCACGAGCATTGAAATTAATATCTACACTATCAAACCCATTGATAATGACATCCCAACATTTAATATTAACAGATTTTAAATAAAATTCCATTTTGGATTTCCAGTTTAAAAAATCTGTTCCATTGAAAATAGTTGGAGATGAGCTGGACTGACTCTCTATCGACTGACAAACAGGAATCACCATTACTCTAGAGTTAAAAAATACCTGGCTCTGATACCACTGTTGGATCTAGAATAATCCTAGAGGGGGGTGAATAGGGTTTTTCACAGTTTTTAAACTGAATTGAAAAACTGACAGGATATTAAAATAATAAACAGATCACAGAATATAGCAGAAACAGAAATGCAGAAAATAAATCACACACAGATATACCCAGCTTCGGCAAAACCCTGCCTACTGCTGCATTTCTAAGGTTTCTACTAGGTAATAGAACAGATCCCGCATACAAGACCATGTACACTTGCAAACCCTGCTCCTATTCTAACCCTGCGCTCAAAACCGTAGACTGATCGTTATCCCCTCGATCAGATTTTCCCGAATTACAACCCTGTAATCCGTAACCCAGATTTTACAGACTCTGAAACTAACAGTCAACACCCTGACTGATTCTCCTAGTATTTTACAGACACTAGAAACTGATGCATCGATTACAGATGGAACTAAGAAGAAACAAAAATACAAAATAGGTAAAAACAAAGAAAACCCCCTTTTTCAATTTAAAACAAACTAAGCCCTTGTTAAAAAATTGGCCGGCCCATGTAATATTTCATTTGCCCGATCTCTGTCTCTGGGAAAAAAGAATGGCGGCTACGAGCTCCAAAACTAGGGTTTTCTTCAAATCAACGAATCGCGATGCTTGGTTGTAGAAATCGGGTTCTCTATTGCTCGAATCTTTGTTGCTATGTGATTCTTTGATTTGGGATTGTTCTCTCTCTCTCCCAATTGAAACCGTGAGTAATTTTTTGATTTCAAATTCTTCCTTGAGTTGCTTGTAGTATTCGATTTTGTGGGTTTCGATGCTTGTTGCCTATGATGAATGGTGTTTGTTTATAGGATTATAGAATCCTAAAACATAGCTCTGATTTCATGTGATGACTTGGCTGATAATTTGCGGTTTCCCCTATCGAAATTTTCTTGATTGAAAGCCTTGATTAGCTCGATAATGACTTGTGGATTATTTGGAACCATTTTGATCTGATTTCATGCCTTGTCGAATTTGCTGGAAAAGTATTGAATACAAATTGATTTTTTTTTTCCTGAAATACCACTCTGTAAATTCGAATTTCACCAAATTTGTCCACTGTGATTTCATGATAGATGCCTTGAATAAAAATCTGATTTACTGCCACGAAATTCAGCATTGTAAAACTGGAAATATTTTAAAGAAAAATGTGTGATTGCTGGAAATGATTTCTTGCCGAAAACTTGTTGGTCAAACCTGGAAAAATTTGGAACAAATTTATCCCCTTAAATCAGTTGAAAGTTTACATGTATTCATTTCCGGAAATGCATGAATCTGTTATGTTAATTCATTTGTGCGTTTCTGGAAATCAAACACCTTGTCCAAAAACACTTATTCCCTGATTGATCCCATAAATGTAGAGATTCTCTTAATTGTGCCACTGATTTTCGGAAGCAGAAATGAATGTTCAAGCAAAATCCAATGCTGATATTTTCTGGAAATATTTGAAAGACTTGCCTTTTGTCCATTGTTAATTTCTGAAACTTATTTAACACTTGCCTTGAATTGATCTACTGAATTCTTTGAATTTGACATGAACATTACTGGAAAGAGCTTTTCCAAATTGAAAACTGATATGTTGATTGCTCATATCTTATATGCTATCATGCTATATCATTTCTGGAAAGAATGCATTTGTGCACACTTATGCTTGTTGTTCCATTCGGCCATAATTGTATTCCCTTGTGAAGCTTGTATTTTGACTTTGACTTGATCATGCTGTACATGCACCATGTTTTGCACTCGTACACATGTGGTCCTTGTATCAAGTTTTGCATGCTTGCTTGATTACACTGATTTCATACTTGCTAATAAATGCTTGATTATTTAGCTTCTTGCTTCACATTGAAACTTGCATGTTGTATTGTTGACTGTCTTGAACATGATTCACGTTGCTTGTGCACTGCTGATTAGATCATATGTGCACCATGCTTCGACCCTTGTGCTTGACCACATGCTTATACATCATCATGGCTTGTGACTGAGTATTCATTTCCCTTGTGCAAATGCACATTCATTTTCTATATTCATGTTGAACACCTTGTTCCACACTTGTTTGCCTGCATCATCATGCTGAAATGAATTTATGCTTCACCGTATACATGAGTTTGAACGAAGTCTTGTATACTTGTTATATCCATGTCTCACTGTATTGTGTTCACTTGTCATACATGCATTGAACTGCTGCTGTATATTTATGACCTGCACCTGAGTTGTGCTCCACCATGTTGTTGCTTTGAGGCTCGACCACTTTGGCACGTCCACTTCCCTGTTTGTGCATGCTCGAGCACTTGAACTGTAACCATTTTTCATTCATTGTGCCATGTTGCTTTAGTGCGTATCCATGCTGCATGTCCACATTAGCCTGCTTGACCATTTTTGCATTATGTTCGATCATGGACTTGACCATTTGAACCAGTTCGAACATGAGCTTTACTGTGTTCACATTTGTGATGGCTTATACTTGAGTTTGCACTTGTACCAGAAAGAAAAGACTTGCTTGACCTGCATTGTATTTGTTGGATGCCTCGGCCAACTTGACTTTGAACCTTTGAGCTGTCGACCATTTTTACTCTTTGTTGGCTTTGACATTTGTTGGTTGACATTTGTTTTGTTGCTTTTACTGTTGTGCTGCCTCGACACTTTGAATTATTGTTGACTTGTGTATTGCACTGAGTTGAGCAGGTCCTCGTGGCTACTCCTCAGTTGCACACTGATTGGCGAGGCAGTGCACACGTGTATATACATGCACGTGTGTACATGCAGCCATCAGATGAGTTTTCCTGTCCCTGCACTGAAATATGTGTATATACATATACATGTATGTGTATACATGTATCGTGCGCGTGCTACATTAACATATCAGATCAAGTCATGAAAAAGGATGAGAAACACACCAGAAAACTGAGGCAAATAGAATTTTAAAAATAAAATTTATATTTGCATGTGTTCAGTTTTATTTCTATTGCAGTATACTGTGTGTGTGTGTTTCATGTGACTGGTAAGCAGGTGATGACTGGACTGACAGTGAAGTGCTGTGAAGACTGAAGACAGAAGACTGAGAGACAGTGTCAGTGAATGTAAATGTATCAGTGATTGAATATGTAGATGAACATGTAAAACTAAGTGATGAGTGTTGAGTGAAGACTTGATGTGTACTGAAATGTATTACAGAGATGTACAAATAGTGGAGTATAAAATTTGTACTGTTTGATATTGAAATAAAATATTCTATTCAAATAAAATACTGTGAATATTTAAAGTTCTGTACAGTTGAATTTTATTTAAATAGAGATATTATATTCATGTTTGTTGTGTAGTATATGAAACAGTACAATTGCAAACACATTTATAAAAATATATATTTGGTGGTTATCATCAAACAAAAATCATATAATTGTGTATACAACACCGTTATATACAACACGCATCCAGCACCACAAATATGCGTGTTCTAGGAAATGTATCCCTCTGGGTAGCGTTAGGGCTGTTACGGTTGAACGGTTCAACCGCCAAACCGTACTAACCATTTACACGGTTACCATCTACTATGGTAACGGTGATGGTAACGGTTGTGGATTTTGATAACCGTGGTAAAACATATCAACCGCACATGATTTTTTTATAATATTTCATAAAAAATATATGTTTTTTTAATAACTCAAGCTAGAGAAATAACATATGTATAAATTAGTTATGTTTTTATTTATAGCCAACATGCACATAGATGGTTTTTTTATAGATAAATAAATTAAATTTTAAGAAAAAAGTTAGAAATTGAATTATTTATGGATAACAATGAAAATTTACGGTAATGGTTACGGTAACAGTTAGAAGATTACGGTAATAATTATAAAATTTGTTAACCGTTATCGACGGTTGTAGTTATGGTTGGAGGTAAAACCGACTGTTACCGTAACCGTAACACCCCTAGGTAGCGTGCATCTTGTCTTCGCCTCCAGGATCCTAACATCGTCCCTGGGTATTCCATACTTCGTACTAATCCACCGCAACGAGGCTTCATCTATCCGCGAAGCGACCGAATTCGAGGGATTCTCAAGAATCGTTGTATCTCCCACCATGTCTGTCTCTAGGAAAACATCTTCCTGGCTATCCTCACCATCCGTTCCATCAATCGGCCCCTTTCCAACAATCCTCGCTTCGCTTTCGACTACCAGCTTGTCTATGTCTACACTTGGATGCGAAGACTCTTCGGATTATGATGTTTGCTCCTATGTGCTAGACGGGCCCACTTGTTGAGACGAAGTAAAGGCTCCATATTTTCCGTTACCACTTGTTGACCAACTTGAATGGTCGTAAGATCCATCAGGACTCAAAGATATTTCTACAGGCTCGAGCTCCAAGCCTTTTAGCTATTTGGAGCTTCTCCTTGTCATTTAGAACTATACTTGCAATATAGTCACGTTAGATGTAAACTAATGTGAAATGTGCAGTGTATGAGGTGTTGACGCGATTATGATAGAAGAGTTCGGAACATGGCAGCGATCACTGGCTTTTGAAACTACTATCATTGTTGTCATCGACCGATCTCGTCGGACTCGCATCGAGTCGTCATTACATCGTGATTGGAGTCGGTAATGAAACTCAAAAGACCGGTAATTCAGTCACATGTCCATAGTTTGAGTTTATGCTCTAGTCCTATGTGCAAGTCTGATTTATCAACTCTTGTCTGAGCGTAAAGGCTTTACTGGCCAATACGTCCAATACAACCACATGACATCACGAAGACAACACGAATCTGAGGAAGGATCTCCCGAAGTTCAAATGTTCAGTGGGTATAGTGGGGTGCAACGTGGCCAGGAGGATTCGAATATCGCTTAAGAGTTGGGCCGAATTCGCATCCCACACGTCCAACACAATTTGTATCCCTTACTCTTTAGAAGAATTTGCATCCAACATCTCCCTCTCATTTCGCACTCCTCCCAGATCGTGGAATCACCAAGTCCCAAGGATATGAATTTTGTGTCCCGAGGCTCAGCGTTCTTCGTCTTCGTATCCCCTATAGAGATACGAAATCTGAGTTTTTGCATGCCTCTACAGGGGATAAGAAATCCAAATTTTGCATCCTACTTCGAGATGCAAAAATCTTGTTCCTCATTCCATTCTAAAGAGTCTCCTAGAGCTTCGAACCCCAAGAACTTTGAGTCCCCAGAGCTTCGAACCCAAGGACATCGATTCCTCGGAGTTTCGAATCTCCAGGACTTCGAATCCTCAGGGCCTCAAGCCTCCAAAGAAAGAATCATCTTGCCAAGGCGCCATGGCCAGTTCCCTAGGCCGTGGAATCGAGCTCCAAACCTGTTTCAATCAAGTCATCCGAAGGAGAACCCACCTGTGGTCGAAATCAGTGGAGGCAAAGGACCTTGGGGGCGGTTCGTTTTCGAGAAAGTTTAAGTCCCAGGAAGCCTAGAAAATACCAAGTTGAGAGAATGGAAATTTTGCATCCCTATATTTATATGGGGAGGGGATGTGAAATTGAGAGAACCGTGAAATCGCATCTCACCCGATAGCGAAAATTCTCACCCCACCAGGATATGATGACTTCATATCCCATCGGGATGAGAACTTTTGCATCCCCTTGGGATATAAAAATTTCGTACCAAAAACAAATAGTGATAACCGAGGATCGAGTTTCCAAGTTCACAAGATTCGTGACTCATGACTTAGGCTATGGTCACGCGTACGTGTTCTTAAAACAATGACCACTGAGATCAATTTGATTTTCTAAACAATCGTACATTTATGAAATCAAACAACTCAAAACGTATGTCAAGCACTCGAGTTCACGATTCGATATCGTTTTCAAAAACGGGCTCGCATGATTGTAAGCCAACAACGTACTTACCAATTATGTCATTTATTTCAAACTCCTGTTGTATCACACAAAACCACATGCAAGCGTTTGAGTGTGACCGACCACCCGTGTCGACAATGACTTGTTTATGTCCAGACACAAACAAGAGTCGATGACTGATGTTTATCTTCTTAAGTCAACAGGAAATAAGTTTCGCTTAAAACGACGTCATAGGATTTCAGTTTGAGAAATCAGGATTCTCAACAACGCTGCAACTCCGTGCTACCATCACCAAATCTCAAGAAGAAGAGTGCGAGAGGTCGTCCCGCGCAACTCGAAGTTCTTTGGTCAACAAGGATACCTAACTTATCTCAAAGCACGTCATCCTATTGCCAGACTGGCATGACTCTCAAGCTCTCATCTGATTTCTCTATATGGTCACTCAGGAATGGTAAATCGCTACTATGAAGCAATAAAACTAGTTAGAGCACTTATTTCAGCTTATATTAAAAGTTATAGTCGAAAGAAACTTTACAAAGTCAACAAGATCACATAAAGATTCGATAAAAACCATTAATGTGTAAAACTTCCATAGAAACCATATTATATAAAATATTAAAATAATACAACTACATATGAATCAAATTCGGTAAAGAGGTTGGTTTGGTGCAATCGACCTTTTGTGCAAAGAGGTTGGTTTCTTGGGATACTAAAGTGGCAGGGATTTCACATATGGAGGCTTGGTGTGGAAGGAATGTGTCGCCTATGTGTTCAATTCGGTAAAGGCAATTTGTTAGGTACTTGTATTTTAACTACCGAAAATTACTTGAGATGAGAAGAGAAGAGAAAGAAAATTTACGTAGATAACTTTGATAAATTTCTGTCTGCAATTTTCATTTCGCTGTACATCTAAATACACGAATAGCAGCGTCATTGTGCCCCCGATTGATAGAAATTAGGGGAGCCATATGAACCACCCCAATTTTTACCAATGGTGTTGGTGTCTTCGTGACACTGCAGTGTCAACTAGGGCTGTTATGGTAATGGTTACCGTTACCGTTTAGCAAATACCGTTACCATACCGTTTTTACTGGTAAATCAGAATCGCTTACCGTTACCGTTACCGTTACCGATTGACTGGTATACCGAAGACTGGTATACCGATAATCTGGTAACCATTACACTGGTAATGGTAAATTACCGTTTGTCCATCGAAGTTTATATCTTGACATGTTTTTTTTACATAGTGCATATTTATTATACTATATGTAGTGTTAGTTTATAAAAAACATAAATGAGAACGAAAGTAAGTGAACTTGGAATTATTTCACCTGATTATCGAACTAAGTATAATCAATAATTTGGTTCTAATGCATGTAATAAAGCATATAATATGAGTACACTTATATTTCAAATTAACTGGTAAAATTACCGTTACCGCTGGTATCGAAGAAATGTTACCGATGATTTACCGTGGAGAGCAGGCAAAACATGCGTGTTTCTTGATGCAACATTTTGGAATGTGTGCCGCCGTTATCAGATAGTCCTCCATCTCCATGATGATGACGGTCTACATCTGCAATATTTGTTTTTCCTCCCCAAATTAAAATTTCTCTTCTAAATCCGACTAAAGGCCACCATCCCAAAAACTTGTAGACCATGGATCTGGTAGTGGTCGCCTATGCAGCTCATTACTAATTTCTCTTCTAAATCGGTTTATCTTGTAAATCAATGTGTTTTATATCTGGTCGCCTATGCAGCTCGTCCGCCCAAAACTTGTAAACCGAATTTGTGGCTCTGAAGCTCATTACACTAAGGGATTTTACAGTTGTTCTCTTTGCTCTTGATTTCACTCTTTTCAACGCATATTTGGAAAATGGAGATTGCAGCAACGGTAGGAACTGAATTGCTTCTCTCGGGTATATTCCGTGTTGTGAGTATTCTGGAAGAAAACTTCAGAGATGTTAAAACTACCGTAGAAATCAAACCTCTTATTGATTTCGTTGATTGCAAATTTAAAGCGTTGATCAGCGAAAAGTCTGATGATTTAGTTCAGTTGATGCCATCGCTGGAGAAGTTGCAAGCCGCTGCTTTAGAGCTGGAAGATCTGCTTGATTTCTACGAATATGACCAAATTGAAAAACAGGTAAATTCTTCTACTTCTGAACCAATACCTAAAGAACAGGTTCTTCCAACGCATTTGAGGAATGGTTTAGACGAATTGCTGATGGCTGTTGAACAACTGGAAAATAAAAGACAATCAATCACATCTAAGACAGGCACGACACAAACACAAGCTGATAATATTACGCCAACAATAGAAATTGCAGCAAAGGTAGGAACTGAGCTGGCTCTCTCAGGTCTATTTCGTGTCGTGAGTATTCTGGAAGAAAATTTCAGAGATGCTAATACTATGGAAGAAATGAAACCTCTTAATGACTTTGTCAGTTACAAATTTGAAGTGTTGATCAGAGACGCAAAGTCCGATCATTTAATTCAGTTGATGCCAATGCTGGAGGAGCTGCAAACTGCTGCTTTAGAAATGGAAGATCAGCTTGATTTGTATGAATATGAGCAAATCGAAAAACAGGTCAACCCTTCTTCTTCTGAACCCATACCTAATGAAAAGGTTCTTCCCGAACATTTGGGTGATGGTTTAAACAGATTGCTGAAGATTGTTGGACAAGTGGAAAATATAGGACAACGCGAGAGCTTCATTGACTCCTTAGTAGGTGAATCTCATGTGGCACGACCAGCAATAATGTTGGCACTCTCAGACGTATCTCGTCTTATGGAGATGCTGGGTTCAAACTTTACAAATAGTGGCAAAATATTGGAACAACTGAAGGATGTCGTTGGTTACCATATTGAAGAGTTAATTGAATATGTAAATTCCAATGATTTAGTCGATGAAATATTCGATCTGATTGATCGATATGAATTTGACCATACCGAAATACAGTATCTGTTTGAACAGGTGAGCTCTTCTTATTTGATTCCCTTAGAGAAATTCAAAACCAATCTTAAAGAAGAGTTGAGACCTACTCATCCCAAGTCACCTTTGAGGATTGGTTTGGAAAAACTATTGAAGTTCCTTGAACTAGTGGAAAAAAAACATCCATCTATCACATCTTCCACAGACACAACACAATCACAGGCTAATGCTATTAGCCCAACTTTGAGGATTGGTGTAGAAAAATGGTTGAAGTTTGTCGAACAAGTGGAAAAGGAACATCCATTTATCACATCTAAGAAAGACACTACACACCGACAAGATTACGCTTCGACTCCAATAAGCACAACTTTTTTCCCTAGTCGTGGATTCCTTTCGACTACAAATCTAGAAAATGGTAAATGCCAAGAAGATGCGGAGGAGATTATGCGAAATCATAAGAATAATCTGAAGGAACTAATCTTTGAATGGACCGACATTTCAAGTAGCACTGATACATGTAAAGAGGTTTTGGAGAGACTTGAGCCGGACCAAAATCTTGAAAACCTATCAATTATAAATTATTCGTGTTACAAGTTTCCAAACTGGATGGTGAAAGAAAACTGGCTTCCACATCTTCGGAAACTAACTCTTCGGTCTTGCACGAGTCTTAAAATAGTTCCATTTCTTCCTCCTTGTCTGGAAAGCATATATGTTGAAAATTGCCACGGATTAATGCAACTTCCTCTTGTTAGTGACGCTCTTCAGTTCATCAAATTGTCAGATTGTCCAAGGCTTACAAGTCTGGGAAATCTACAGCGCTGCACATCCTTGAAATGGTTAACTGTTTATCATTGTCCAATGCTAAGGGGAGAAGAAGCATCATTGGTGGAAGGGGTTGCACAAGGAGATATCGCCAACCGTCTTCCACAAGTAAATTCTATTGTAACAGATGAACCGTTATTGATCCTTGAACTTGTTCAGCAACAGGCCTTCAGTTCCATCCAAAGCCTTAACTTAAAAGGCCTACGAAGATCCTTCTTCGATATGTCTGATAAACACTTTCATCAATTTTCGTCCCTCACTCTTCTAGAATTCCAAGGTTGTACGGTCCTACCAAATCTGGAGAAGCTCTCTTCATTAAAGAAGTTGTATATTTTTAACTGCTCGCCTGTTGAATGGCTGCCAAATTTGCCAGTTTCCGTGCAATTTCTTTATGTAGGTGGATGTCCAAAATTGAAGGAGAAGTATGGAGAGGGTGGCCCTCTCCGCAGCACCGTTTCTCACATTCCTACACTTCTGATCCACTGACTGTGGGATTTAGGTATTTTCTATAGCTTTGTCAAGGAGTATTTCGATAGATATAGTGTAGTGGCACGGCGCTGCAGCCGTTCCAGTTCTATCTGTTAAGTGGATGTATTTATATTTGTGTGTACTTGCTTGTAGCAAACTGTGATTTTTTACTTCTTTTTTTTCTTTTTCTTTTTTTTGTAAGTACATGGATTGAAATTGATGTTTTTGTGCTGTGAACTGTTGTCATTCAACAGATTTTCTATAACTATCGAATTTTAGCTGTATGTTTTGTATTCCTTGTTGATGTTAAATTTGTTGGTGCTATTACTGATCTTTTAACTTGTTGACACTTTCATCTAGTAGTTCGATGCTTCGATTTTGTGCTTTGATATGAAGTTTTATCCGTCCTGGACGTCTTCACTGCTGACTTGTCATATCCTTCACCCAAACAAGCAACCACCAAATCAAGTACAACACTGTTAGTAGAGGCACCCTCTACACATCCACCAGGAAAGCCACAACACCAAAACACTTATAGAATTCAAGTCGAACCACCCCCAGCACACAGCACCTTATAAACCAAGCAAAGAGAATAAAGTTGAACCAACCACACCAGCAAATGAATCGCAGTCGCAATACTAGAAAAAGTGGTTTAATATTTTATTATGTTATAAAGAATTTTTGTCACATTTTCTTCTTCTTTATTTTTGTTTAAATTCAATTAAATATAGTTGCTTATTAACTAAATTAGTGCAAATAAATAACTATAAATACATACACGCATGCATACATTAAAGACAACGGTGTCTCAACAAAGGAAATATAATTTCTCCTTTAGAGTGTGTATGTTTGTATTTACAACTATATCATTATAAAAACATTTCTAACCTATTTACAATTATTTTCAAAAGAATATAATTTTGGAAGAAGAAATGAGAAGTTACATTGAGAGATAACATTTTTTCCTTTAATTTAATCTGTAATCATCTCATATTTCTTAAGCATGCAAAAACAGGAAATACTAATGTAGGAGAGCATCTTTTTAAGGGACGAATATGCGTAGGGGATGCATTTATCACTACAAGAGAAAGCAAAACGGTGTCTCAACAAAGGTGTGTCGACAATCACAGTTAATCAACAAAGGTGTCTCAATCCATAGGAGACCAACGGTTATCTTACGACCGGTCAGCCATTATGTCCCCTCGCCAATCGTCAGAAAATTGTGTATTTTTTGTTTCTTGCTTCATTTTCTTTCCATCCATCACACTCATAGTGCAACACATCCTAGATCTAATACAGATTTATAAATCATATGAATATAATCTCAAATCACATGAGTAGCATCAAAACAATCTCAAATCAGATATACAACATCAAATCAAACAAAAATCACACAAATATCATCAAACCCAACACAAAATCTTGTCAAGTTATTCATATTTCATTGTTCGAATCGAATAATGTTTATTTTGTAACATACAAATTCAGTTTGAAATAGTATTTTATTATATAACATTAAGAAATGAATTTAAAGAAATAGTAAGTATTTTATAAGATGAATTATTTGAGAATTTGAGCATTTAGTGAATGTTTTATATTATAAAAAATGGTTCCAAATAAGAATATTTTTTGCAGGTTCGTAATTAATAATATTAACCACTTTATACTGATTAACAACTTGGTTTTTTAATTTTTGGATTGATATTTATTTTAATAGTGTTTTCAATTAGAATAATATTTATTTTGTTTTTATTTTAAACATTACAGACGATCATAAAATCTTAATTTTTTCACCTATTATAATACAATTCTAACTTAATTATTATCTAACACATAGTAAGCTTGGGTTTTTGGACTGTCATTTGGGTTTACATGAAGTTCAGGACGTTTAGACAATTCTTGTATTTCACGTCATGATTTCAAATCATCCTTAGTCTTTCCCTCTAAATTCATAATTATGTTAAACGTAACACATTATCAAACATATTTTTCTCATTGTTTACCACGTCAATAATATGACACATTAGGTGATTCCTATTAAGGTAACTCCAAAAATATATTTTGTTTGATCCAATTATAAATCATCAGTTTATCTGGAATTTCACTTTTACACCTACTTCATGTATTTTCTAATAGCCCCTTACAAGTTCATATATTTCTTCATTAGACAAATCGTTGGTGCTTATCTTGTCTCTACTCTGTTAGATATAAAGTTTTGTCTCCTCTAGAGATGATTAACATTGAAAACAAAATGGTGGTAATCAAATAATTAAATATTCTTCCCATCGATTAAATAAAATGCTCATATTTCTTTAATGCAACAAGGACAAGCCAGAATACTAGAGGCACTCTATCTTGAAAATATTACATAAGCTGGAAATCACTTATAGTCCACAATAAAGAAGTGAGTAAACAAGTTTTTTAAGTTTGAAGCATTGTATGTTTCAACTCTTTCGTTCCACAGTATTTTTGACTCTCTAATCAATGGCTGCAAATAAAGATTGATTCCCTACGATGTATCATCAATGCCAAAGACATAACATTAAAAAACATATACATAATTTTAATACACATCATTAGAGGTAAATTATAAGGTGAGACGATAATGGATCAAGATGAGTATTTAAAGCCAAAACTCATCTATACATAATCTAAGTCTAAGGTTACGACCCTCCACTATGAAAATGGGATACGTTTCATCCATGCTTCTCCATCAACTGGGTGTGTCAATGTTACTTATTTTTTATTTTTCACACTGTGTAATCTCATATGAACAGTTACAGAAGATGCATATGATTTTTCCTATAGGTAATGGATAAGTAATGCATAAACATGGCATGGATTTTTCCTTTATGGTAACTAAATACTTGCTATGTGAATTATTTAGTATTATCTTTAATTGTACAGTTAAAGCACTTAGCGGATTCAACGCGACAGATGTGTAAAAAGTCATATTGAAGATACAATGTGGAACAAGTGAGAATATAGCGGATGATTCTAAAATAGAATACATAGCTCATAGTTAGTTTATTTACGAATAAATATAAATGATAATTAAATGAAAAACTAACACTTAATTTAATTATAATTAGTGTATTCTTAATTTAAATAAGAACATGTGCAAATATATGTAAATAAACATAAACATTTATGTAGGTTAATAAAATTTAATAGAATATTATAGTACTTTTGTTTCTAAAAACATATATTAAAAATTCAATTGAAAATACCATTTTTGAAATTCATTTCTTTTATAAAAGATGTAGCGGAATATAGTGGAAATAACATGATATATAGGTAATAGAGGAATATAGTGGAGCTTAAAGCAGGAGTGCTACTTTAGAGGCTATTTGGGAAAATCATAACGGTAGAAATTCCCAGTGTGATATAGCAGGGATATAGCAGCATTAACTACACAGATCTTTAATGACTTGCAGGATAAAAGCTATAAAGTATATCAAATCAAATTGCGAAATTGTTATCATCATTAAATTTCTTATATGTTAGACATTACAAATAAAACCATAAGCTCTCACAAAGAATGGATTCCGTAAAGTGGCAAGGTGAGGAACTACCATTCCGTGCAATACACGTTTAGAGGGATGTACAGAGGACCAACTGCTTCAAACTCAACCTATCTGGGATCCTGTAGCATACACCAAACACTCAACGTATAAACAGTAATCCGGAAAGGTAATGATTATATCCTAATAGGAACGACCCACATAGCCGCACTGTGTGCCTTTTACATCCATTACTAGGTAATGAAGATTAAGGTTATTGATTACCTTATACTAAGCACACCTTTTCCTATGTTGCCAAGTCCATTACTAGGTAATGAATTGTACTTATCTGAGAATGGTACATAACGTATGAGAGTAACTTCCTATACCGCAAAACTGATGTACATTCATGGAGATCAATATACACGCATTGTAATTGTAATGTCTGACATTCATTCATATAAGTTATCCTGGGTTTGGATAAACCTAAGGCACTTCTGCTACTATATCATGTGATCTTGTAGAGATAAGTCCTTGCAACAAAGATTCAAATGAAGAACTACTATTTGTAATATGAAAAAAATCCCTCGAGGATTAATGACAGCAACCCTTCATTCAATCTCTATGACTCTTGATCGTTTCATCATTTGGCTTTCGAAACGAAATTGTTCTAAAGTGGTTTTCAGATAGGAATTATGCTAATCAGATCCCAAGCTCTTCGAATCAACCATTGAGAAGGTGTTATTTAAGTTGTTTTGGATGTTTCAGATTTCTTAATTCATTTCTTATCAAAAATTCTTTTAAGGAAGTTAAATCCCATTCATTATGTCGTCTTAGATGGAAAGTCCATTTTAGTACGATGAATCCAAAGAAATAATTACAAGATATTAATTTCCATATTCAATCTATAAAATAACGGTGAAACACCTTTTAAATTCTTATGAGCAGTAAGGGTTCCTTCCTCGAAAGTGGGTATTAAATATAGCAAAGTCACCTCTAGGTAATCCAATTCATTTATCTTAAGAAAACCTGATCTTTTACATTTAACTCGTTTCCTACATTTCAAATTTATCTATCCCTCATCCAGTAAAAGGACCACGTATGCTAGGACACATGAACAACTCCTTAGTTAAATACCTACTGGATCTCATGAATAGAAATTTTTGGTTTACGTTTTGGCTATTCGAGGCAAGATCAAAACAATTGCTTATGATACTTTTTAGCTCAAAACAATTATTAAAACAACTATAAATAAGTTGCATAATTTTTAAATAATCTTTAAAATACTTAATTGACCATTTGAAAACATTCATAAAATGTTTAGAGAAGAGTTGTTAATTATAAACTCATATTTCAACCGTTATCAAAAAGTGTTCCTAAAAATGCCATTAGTACAAAATACATCTGTTGCATCACCTCATTTGCTTCAGTTGTGCTCACAACCGAAACAAATAGTACCATTTGCTTCAGTTATGTAAACAACCGAAGCAAATGCACTGAAGCAAAATTAGCAAATACTTATATTTGTTTCTGTTGTAATCACAACCGAAGCAACTAGTGCTTTTTGTTTCAGTTGTATCAATAACGGAAGCAACTACAGTGAAGCAAATAATGTTATTTGCTTCTGTTGTCCTTACAACTGAAGCAAATTGTGTAATTTGCATCTTTTTCTTAGGAACCAAAGTAGTTACTTTAGTAGGAGAAAATACACATATCGACGATCATAAACTGATTCCTACCTACATTATTGTTCATAATTTACTATGATGAATGATTGTAAGTAAATAATTTATAATTACTAGTTATTATAAATAATTAATAATTATTTTTACATTTTTAATATTTTAGTTAATTATTAGTAAATTATAGTTAATAATTACATTTAATAATTAATAAATTAATTAAAAATTAATACTAATTAATTACTAGTTAATAATCAATATTTTTTTTTTGCAAGGCAAGCGGGGTTAAGTGGACCCCTACCACATTTATTAAAAAAAGAAGAGCGACACACAAAGTACAGTGCAAAGAATGCAGAGTACACCACACAAAGATAGTAACTACAAACACACAAACGAAAGAACAGAAAATTACAACAAAGAACTGAACCAGGTAGTAGCGAAAATAGAGTCTAAATGAGTAGACATGTCCCTCCTCATTTGAAGCTTCCATTCCGCCCACATTTCGTCGTTTGTTTTCAACCTGGTAGTGAAAACTCTAGAGTTACTCTCCGTCCAGATCATCCTAACAAGCTTTTTTATGCACTGGATGAAGAGGATATGCACCTCCTTTCTCCATTTTGTTGACAACCTAATGCATTCCCACTGCAAAGAAGAAATGCCCCCCCGGATTACTAACAATGAACAGCATTAGCACTTTCTACCATAAAATGTTTGCGAACTGACATTCAAAGAACAAGTGCGATTCCGTCTCCTCCTCAATTCCGCAAAGCAAACACAAGACTGGCATGTTCATTCCCATCTGAAAGAGCTTCTTTCTGGTTAACAGAGCACCCAGTATGAATTTCCAAAGCATAAAGTTTTCTTTAGGAACAGAATACTTGCTCCAAACAATCCTAGACCACTGACAGGAGGGGATCAACTCAAGACCCAGAAGGAAGGAGTAAACACTAGCGACAGAATGGAGGGAACCATTCCAAAGCACGTCGGCATTCTCAGCGTAAGATATATTCTTAAGGAGCTCAGCACAAAGGTTGCGCGCCTGATGACTGAACAGGTTCGGCAGAACCACTTTACCAGTTCAGAGAAAATGGGACACTGTCGCATTTCTGTTGATTCCCGATTGTGCAACACATTCGTGGCTTAAAACCTTCGATAGAATTACTCCCTTCGCTATCCACGGATCATCCCAAAAAGACACTAGACCTCTCGGGGAGACAATGTACTGAATGCAAGGCAGGAGAGTGTCACGCAAGGCTAGAATGCTTCGCCAAGCCCAGCTGGCGTTATTCGGACCGATCATGTTCCAAAACTTGCGTTTCTTTACGTTGAATCTCCAACTCCACTGAACCCAGGAGCTATTCTTGCGACTGAGGAGATTGCTTAAATGGACACTGACAGCTGCCACGTTCCACTTGTGAAGGGAAATCAATCCAAGTCCTCCATTTCTTTTCGGAAGCAACATCTTCTTGAACGAACACGGAATCGGTTTTTTACCATACATATTACCAGTCCACAAATATCTCAATAGTGCGGAGCTAATCATTGATACTAGTTTCTTTGGGAGGATAAACGCCCTCGCCCAATAAATGGATAGGGAAAACCCAATGCTCTGCACAAGAACCAACCTTCCCGCTTGAGTCAAGAATTTGTTAGCCCAGCTATTCAAAGATTCGGTTATTCTTTTAAACAGAGGCATACAATTTGCTTTGTTAATACGGGAAGTGCAAAGAGGTAGACCAAGGTAATTTGTTCCCTTTTCAAGAGCATGCATACAAAGTAAAGACCTGAAGTGAGCTTCCTGATCAATGCTAATACCCGAGAACATAACCTGAGATTTGGCTGCACTAATGCACAACCCAGTCATTTCATAGAAGGTTTTCAGAGTTTCTAGAATGGCGTGGAGCGAATTGTCTTGCGGCTTAGTGAACACCATAATGTCGTCCGCGAAGAGGAGGGTTGATATAGAATTGTGCTTGCATTTCGGGTGAAATTGAATTATATCTGTTCGTATTTCTCCTTGAATAAGGCAGTTAACAACTCCATGACTATGATGAATAAGTACGGCGACAAAGGGTCTCCTTGTCTTAAGCCTTGCTTGCTCTTGAAGTATCCAGAACTAGAACCGTTAAAGACCAGGGAGAAACTCCTCGTCGAAATGCATTCATAGATCCATGCCACGAAGACTAAAGGGAAGTTCATTCTTGCAAGGATCCGAACAATAGAAGTCCACTGTATAGTGTCAAATGCTTTGGTCAGGTCAAGTTTTAACAATGCCTTAGGGGTTCCGTTGGCAGTACCGTAACCCTTGATAAGTTCGTGCGTTAATAGGACATTGTCGATGATACTTCTAGAAGGAAGGGAGACTGACTGGTTGCTGGAGATCAGGGACGGCAACACCATCAGCAAACGGTTCGAAATAATTTTGGAAATGCACTTATACGGGACATTGCAACACGCGATTGGTCGGAAGGAAGAAACATAATTTGCCGGCTTGAGTTTCGGAATGAGAACCAAATTGGTTGCGTTCACCTGCGATAGCAGCTTAAATTTGTCAAAGAAGTTGTGAATTGCTCTAATAAAGTCAGCAGCTATAATATTCCACGAGCTGAGGAAGAAATTAACATTGAACCCGTCCGGACCTCCACAAGAAGTTTTGTTTATGGAGAAGAGAGCGAGTTTGATTTCGCTGTTGGAAACTCTGGCAGTTAGAAAATCCGATTGGGTCAAAGAAATGAAAGGCAGAGAGATATTGTCTATCAAGTTCAAGTCAGGAGAGAACCCAGTAACGTTGCCGAGAAGATCAGAGTAATACTTTAAAAGGGTTGCCTCAAATGATTCAGGCGTATCATGGTTATTACCTTGTTCATCGGGTAATTTGATGAATTTGTTCCGCCGCCTGCTTGGTCTTCACGGCAGCGTGGAAATATCTAGTATTCCTGTCACCGTCGTTTTTCCACTTTAGATTAAGCTGCTGTTTCTTCATGCTTGCTTCCAACTCCAGCGCGGCATTTAATTCAGAGAATAAACTACTTTCTTCCAAGGCCACCTCAACATCATTAGGATAAAGATGCATTTTGTCCTGGACCTGATTCAAAGACTTTTTAAGGTTGTCAGACAACTTGGACCCATTCCCGAATTTTGTACTTGCCCATTGCCTAAGAGCATTCTTCGTTTCGTTAAGCTTCCTGCACAAAATAAACATTGGGTTACCATTGAAATGAGGAGACCAGGAAGTGATAATTTTAGAAGAATATTCCGGATCTTGGATCCAAGAATTGAAAATTTTGAAACTTCTTTGCTCTCTTATCGACGGCATTCCTTGGGTAAGGATGATGGGGGAGTGGTCAGATAGGATAGGATTTGGAAGGTGAGCATGGAGTTTCGGCCAGAGAAGCAAGGCCTTAAAATTGCAAAAAACATGGTCAATATTGGTGAAGGTTCTCACACCGCTCCTGGTTCTATTATTCCAGGAGAATCTTGCACCCGATCTACTAACATTTAGCAGGTCCGCATCGAAGATAGCGGAGTTCAGCGGCTCAATATCCCTTAGAAGTAACGGTATTGAACCAAATTTATCCATCAAAGAAAGACAGCAGTTAAAATCCCCAAGCACAACCCAAGGATGGTTGTCTTGCTTGAAGGCGGGGAGGAGGTTGAATAGAGATTGACGAGCATTGATGGAATTGTCGGCGTAAACGACGGTTAGGTAGAAAGTGGAATGGTTAGCTAGATCCGTGACATGAAAATGCATCAGTTGCCTTGTAGAGAAGTCAAGCCTTAGAGTAAGGTAAGAGGGATCGTGAATTACTAGGATCCTACCATAAGCAGCATGGTCAAGGTTGTGAGAAAGCGACCAGCCGGGCATTATATAGGAGGCCGAGGATAGGGTTAGGGAGAGGTTGAGTTTAGTTTCCAGAATGGAAAAAAGATGAAGATTGTTATGGTTAATTAGATCTCTTACTTGGTCTAATTTAAGACGGTCGTGCGCACCTCTAATGTTCCACACAGCAAGATTTTGACTCATTAATTAAACTCCTTGGATAGAGATTCCGCCAGTGTCATACTCCTCGTACGAAGAGTTCTAGGAGATTGGATGGACGAAGAAACCGCAACAAGCGGTATAGGGATGCTTGGAGACGCGGATGTGGCCGGTGGAAAAGGCGAAACCGAAGGAAAAGGAAAGCCTGGAATGGATCCATGGAAGACATAAGGAGGCTTCGGAGGAACAACGCCCTTTGATGAGGAAGGAGGTGGATCAGTAATGGATGGGTTCGCTTGCAAGGTGGTTTTCACAATGTTGTTGAAAGGCATGGAGGGAGGTACACCAATGGGCGTAGAGGTATTAACATGAAGGCTAGAGGGTTCAAGTGGATCAAGGTCGGTAGGTGAACGTATTAAAGGGGTGGCAGGCATATTTGCATGGGACATGCACAATTCGAATATATCCTTTTGGAGACTCTCAGAAATAACTAAATCAAGGGAAGGACCAATAACTTGAGTGGGAGGGGCTTGGATGACTGTCGGGACAGTTTGAGAAGCCATAGGAACTGCTGCAAACTTGAAGGAACCAAACTGTACCTGATTTTGGTTACTTGAATTTATGTCGTACATGTAATCTGATAAATCAACAATCGGTATTTCAAAATCTTCATCGTCTGTCTCAGTACCCTGTGCTTCTGTTTTTCCTCCATTGTCGCTACCATTAATACTCTGCTCCTTCACATTTTGCTCAGCTAACGCTTCGAATCTGTTGCCGGTACTGATACTTGTTACATTCATGTGCTCCTTACCCTTGTTTATTTCGATACCCATTCCCACCTTATTCAAAATAACGACAGTCGGATCGTTAGTGTTATTCCTCGCCTTGGTAGTATTAACTGTTCCGGCATTAGTATTATAGCGTGTTGCCACATTTCCTTTGCCATATCTTTTGTTTGTCACATTCGTCGCTCTCGTCCAAAATTAGGATTTTTTCTGCACCGGC
This sequence comes from Allium sativum, assembly GCA_030737875.1. NCBI lineage: Eukaryota > Viridiplantae > Streptophyta > Magnoliopsida > Asparagales > Amaryllidaceae > Allium > Allium sativum. The sequence continues at coordinate 12,866,908 of CM060912.1, forward strand.
TCATTGTTAACATTGTTGTTTCTGTCCATTCCTACAACTTTATTGCTCTTTTCGGATGGAAGTTCTACAATTGCTTTATCAAGGGTACGAACTTTCTTTTGAATCTTCTGTGAAGATGACTTGCTACAATTCTCCAGCGTATGACCGAACGATTTACAAAGAGAGCAACTATCCGGCTTCCACGTATATTCAACCCTGACATACTGAATGCTGCCGTCGGGCAGTTCAACCGGAAATTCAGAGGGAACTTCAGAGGTTGGCGTAATTTCGACTAAACAATTTGCATAATGCAGTCTTTCTAGTTTTTCCGTTGATTCGTCCATGCGTAAAAATTTCCCGATTAAGGAAGCTAGCCAGCTAATGCCAATCAACGACCACGTGTACATAGGGACATTGTACAATTTTATCCACACCGGAACAGCCCTAATACTACTGGAACTGCTTCCGACGGATGGATCCCAATATTTCAGGATGAACAACTTGTTCCTCATAACAATCGGATCTGATGCTAGGATTTTCCTTCTATCTTCCTTAGAGGATAGATTGAACAGGAACAAGAAGCCGTTAGAATTTACCTTAACTCTTCCTTTTAGCTGCCAGCGATTTTTCAGGAAGTTAATGACAGATGAGAAAGGTAGAGGCTGGTCCAAGAAGAAACCGACAATGGTATGTTGCCAGTTTTCGTTTCCAACATCTATAATTGCTTGAGAAGGCACCAGTGCTCCATTTCTGAAGACAAGCGGAATCTCAGGAGGACGGAAGGCTCCTGCATTTCTGGGTTTATTTGCAAAGAGGGAAGTGAACATGGGTTTGGGGCCAAGGACAAACGGAAGAGGATCGGTTGGCTGCGGTGGGGGGTCAGGTACGGGAGGGGTAAGAGGTGGGTTAGGGTTGTCGGCGTTGGAATTAGAGGAGGGACAGGTGATGGGATAGGTATGGGCGGGACATGAGATGGGATAGGCATGGGCGGGATAGGTGAGGGGATGGTTTGGCAGAGGGAAGGAGTGGGAGAGGACGCCATGAGAGAGAGAACTAATATATATAATAGTTAATAATCAATATTTAATCATTAATAAATCAAATAACTATATATAATAGTTAATTTTTATTTATATATAATTATATAAATATTCATTATCTATAATCAGTAAATTATAGTTAATAATTATTAATAACGAAATATAAAACTATAATTAATATTGATAAATAATCAGTAAATTGTAGTAAAATATAATTAATAATTAATATTGAAAAGTTAATGTTTAACATTTATTTATTAAGTAATATTATTTAATAATTAAGAAGTAATACTTAATTTTCAATAATTTCTATTTGCCATTGTGCATGATTTTGATTAAGCAAGCAAGCCAATAAATTTGAAATTGAAATGCATTTAGTTAGATTAGTTATTATTTGAAAAAATAAAAAAATATTTTCAGAAACTATTCAATCAAAATAGATATGTTTTCCTCCAAAAAAGTTTCCATTTTACAGTCAAATGTGTCTTAGAAAACAATAAATATTATCACAAATTTTTGTTAAGGTTAAACTTTCCTTATTCTATGCTGCTACTTTCATCTTTTTTATTTTTATTTAATGAAAGAAAAAAAATAAACCATGATTGAATAAGGTATGCAAATAGCTCACGACCCGACCCAATATACACGTTAAAACTCTCATCCCGTTGCAGTTTTACTTCTAGCCACCTCCCACAGTTTCCTTGTGGAATCCTACATCGAAAATAATGGTGGCTCTCGCTTCCCGTTCCCGCACTTCTAGCCCTCATCGCGAAAATTCTCTCGCTTCTAGCCCTCGTCGCGTTGCAATTCCTGGCAACTTTGCTCGACGCACGGAGCAAGGATTTAGATGAATCTATTCAGATCCGTCTCCAGAGTGGAATGTGTTGGAAAAGAATGAATCAGGTACTATATTGCATCCTTTTGCGTTTTATTTCATATGTTTACTTGTATAGACCTGTATCAACTAGTCTTTTTTTGAATCTAAGGCTCAACAGAGCAACGAGTATACGGCTAGTTGAATGGGTTAGAGACTGTCAAGGTCAGCCTGGAATGACTTATGTAAATATTCTAACACCACATAGTCAGGGCAACAACTTTCACAAGAAACTACTACAATTTGCATTTGAATGCACAAGCGCACAAGTGTTGACGTCAGTTCCCGTTAAACGATGAGAGACAGTCGATATAAACAACACTGGTTAGTTATTTTTAGTGATTTTTGATTCATTTGTTTTGCAAATTTTCTAGCTATTGGGTACGCCCTTCTATCTTATCTTTTGACATGGTGTGGTTTCGTCTTTCTATATATTCATCCTAAAATAAAAAACCAGTGTTTTTTTGGTGGTTAAGAAAGGTTAGTTAGTGGATATAATCAACTATTTTGGTTTTAACCAGAGAAGGGAGGAAACAACCATTATATGTTTGATCTGAAGAAGTTAACCCGCGGTTCACTTGAGTAGAGCTGAGTTAACTAAGATCCGTACACTTAACTAAACATAGAATTATAGGATTTTTTTTCTTAATATAAAATTTGGGATTATATTCATAACATCTATCACTAAGTGAACATTAGAATAATTTAGACTAGACATGAATATTATAATATGTGAGATAATTGTAAGAACAAATGACATTCCAGTTTCAAATTTAAAGTAGATGGAGAATTATCTAAGTTGTAAAAAGGAGAATATACATGCGCACTTGTGTATTGTTATTACTATTATACACTGCCATTTCTCATCATCTAAATGATACGCAAGTGATTTCTTTTGTAAGATAGTATTGTACTAGTCACATGAACATGTGTCCTTGTTTAAAAGGAATGGGCCACTTTATTTTAACTAACCATGTTTATTTCAATCTCTTCTATTTTGTAGTTAAATCACCAAATAGTGAACGTTTAACCAAGTGTATATAATCAGTTAGATTCCCAAACAAAGACAGTTTGACATTGAATTATCTTTATACTGTTTTTCTGAGATTCCACTCAATTTGATTATAGGGACATGCATATAAAGTTTTAACTTTTAACCACCACAACGACTAGTCAAATTCGATAATGGTTTACTCAGAGAAGAGTATCGCGAGACTATTTTACAAAATATGTTATTTCAAAATTAAATATCTTATTTTATTGATTAGCCAACTATTTTCTCCTTCCTTTAAATATCATTAATTATTCATGAGTGCACAAAAGTACAATTATGTTCTTACTTAAGCCATATTCAATTTTATATTCTATCTACATAACATATGATAATTTGAAACAATGTTTTTATGAAGTTTATTAAATGAGTTTCCTTTCCTATTAAGTTCAAATGTTTGATTATTTAATGCCTGTTGAATTACCATTTATACACAAAATTATTGAAATATGTTAAAGTGCCAGCATGCTTGGTTACTAAGATTTAATCCATGTTAAATGGTGTGCAGCCTGCACAATAGATTGATATTAATCGAAATTATCATAGTAATGAATTCTCATAGTTACATTGGGTAGGTACATGAATTATCACAGTCATGTTAATATGAGCTATTACTCAAACAGAACAACTTTCAACAATTTAATCACTATAGATTGATATGTGTAAATATGTTAGTACACCAATTTTTGAGCGACTCTTACTAATTTTGTGACTACTGTGAGCGAAGGTTTTATAAATATTGAATTTATAACTTATACGGTACAATTGTTGCAAATCCATATATATTGTGTGTAGCCTAGCTTATTAGTAGAACTGAACTTTGCATATTCAATTGGATATTGGTTTTAAAATATGGAAAGTCAAATTAATTCTGCACAATTTGTGTATGTTCATGTGTATATTTGTGTGTGCAGGCGTTAGATAATATAACACTTTTAATTCATGTTTTTTTATTGTTCATAATAACTTTGTGTTTATAGCATACTTTATTAATGGATTTTGAAAAAACATGTTGTTTTGATCACTAATCAGTTTTTCAGCTAAATCTGTTACAATTACTTCATGGTTTACAACTTCAATGTTTTTACATGTTATATGCAGTTTATAGACCTGGTCTAAAGTATTTTAACATATTCTTTAATAACTTTAAGCTATTTAACTATGAAGAAGCTGAAACCTATAAATACTGTCATGTGCTAGCTTGCTATAAGCATGTAGCTATCATATACACCAACGGTCATTTTCATGGCCTCATCTTTCTGAATACTGCGATCCTCCTCTTTTTTCTTAATTCTCTTCTTTCGTTCGTTAATATTTCATTTCTCTTTTTCGTATTGGTTCCAGATTCTGATTTCGTACCTTGTATTACTTTGCCCTATTTTGGCAACGATCTTGATGACGGAATTAGAGGAATTTGTGATTCGAGGCTCTTTCCTGAAGGCGTCTCGTCCCTTCACCGACATTGCAAACTCGATTTTGGCCATCTTCCATAATCCAATTTTAGTTGTCGAGTTTGGCTCTTCGGAAATTGAGTTACGGGTGTTTCCGCTAAGGTGCTTTGTTGAATTACTGCGTTTCAGGTTTGTGGATGTGTGTGGGTGCTTTCTGGAATTATCTCCTCACCATCCGTCAGGGCTTGTGTCCAAATTATCCCCTCGTGGGAGCGTTGCCGATTCTTCGGCGTTGGCTTTCTGGGGTAACCAGTTTTCCTCGGATCTAGTTCGAGCTAAGCAGGAGTTCACCGCCTGTTTTAAGCCTCGATTGCTCTTTTCGAATGAGTGTGATGCTCCGATTTCTGCGGTCCATAGCTTTCTGGTTGGTTCGTTACTCTATGGTGGTGTGTTCGGTCCGGGGTTTGGCAACGTAGTATCACCTGTCGTATGTGGTGAAGGGGATTTGACCACCCCAATTCAAAGCATACAGTGTGTTCCTGCTCCAGTATTGCCGGTAGCTTCTGTTAGTAGGCGGCAGAATAGAGCTCGTCGTAGACGTCGACGGCGTGATCGTATTTCGAAGGTAAACAGATTGAAGGCTGCGGCGAGGTCTTTCCCATCTCGATTAAGCTTGGAGGATCTGCCGGTTTGCTCTGGTTCCTCTGCCTCTCCAAGTTCTCTAATCGCCTTGAAGAGGCTGGATAGTGATGTATCGGTCGGTTATGGTAAGTGGGCGAAGGGTGTCCAGTCTGATATGTGCCCGTCTTCGGTTTGCACAGACCCGCTGATTGTTTCTAAGGAGGTTCCTGAATCGGATTTGCTGGAAGGGTTAAGAGCTGTTGGTGTAGCATCAGAGCAGGCGGTAGGTATGGTTGCTGTGGTGCAGGGCAACAGACTTTTCTATCCGTTTGAAAATTCAGCAAATCAGTTATTAGGGGTTCTAGACTCTACAGTCATTTTGGCTGGGTTGGATTGTGCTATTCAGGTTGGAAGAGGTTTGGGTTCTTTGGGATTGAAGGTTGTTTTGGGATCGACGTCGGTTGGATCTGTTCCGTTGGTGGCTACTAAGGAGGAGGTTGAGTCGGATTCAATGAAAGGTGTTCGAGCCGCTGGGATTGCAAGAGATCAGGCAGTGGGTTTGTCTGTAGTGGTGTTGGGCAACAGGCGCTTCACAGCCTTTGATGCTTCTACTATTCAGGCCTATTTTCCTTTTTATGTTGTTATGCCCAACACTGTTTCAGGTTCGGTTTTAGTTAATAGTTTTGGCTATGCTGCTTCTTCCTTTATTGTTTTTAGGCGTCTTTCTCTTGATGTTTCCTTGTCTTTGCCACGCTCCATTATTTTGGTGTGGCATGCTTCTTCTTTTTTATTGCTAAATAGGAGTGTTCGTGGGTTCCCCTTTGTAGTTTATCTTTGCGGCTCCAACTATCTTGGTGCTTTTGGGTGTTTTTGGCTTTTTATTCGGTATTTGTCTTTTGCTGGGATTGCTGCTACTTATTGGCTATCTTCATCTGGTTTGTGGGGTTTTGTGGCTAGGTTCGATAACATGACACAATTAGTGTCTCATTTGTGATGCGTGAAGCCTGTCTGTGGTTTGGTGTTTTTATCGGTGGCATTCGGGTTTTAGTGCGGTTTGATCCAACTACGGTGATGTGGTACTTTGGGCATTTCCGTATAGCTGCTCAGCTAATGGATAGCTATACGGTCTTACTTTATGGTCTCTGTCCTATGTTAAGCAACCTGGCTATCTCCCGAGATGCCTCATCGATTTCCCCTTTTACCGCCTTTTCTTTTTTATCTGTGTCACTGGTTGGTATGTGGGCTTCATCGACATTACAGGAATATCAAACAGATGACAATCACGTTTTGGTTGCCTCCTATCAGGTACTGGTGACTCGGTTTTTTAGCATCTCCTTTATTCCTAGGAGCCTCTTTGCCCCTGTTTTCCATCTGCCACCCGCTCCAGTAGGAGAGGTTGCCTCTTTTCATTCTTGTGTTCCTGAGTCATCTGCTTGCGTTTCCTATCCTCTTCTTAGTAAGGCTGAGATAGCAATCATTAATGATCGCATGTCTCGTCTTACTAAGAATTCTTATCCTGATAGGGTTAGCGTCTTGGCCTCAGCTTCGGACCGTAAGGCTAGTCGCGCTTTGCGGTCTTCTGCTCTTGCACCTCGTCAGGGTTGTCGTCCGGCGCCTCGCACTCCCCGCACCATTCGCACACGCTCTATAGCGGCGTCCGAGCAGATCGTTAGATCCACTCGACAAACTCTTTATCTTATTTGAGCTAGGCGATTAGCTTGCTTTCCTTCTTCTGTGTTTTTGGATTTTTCTCTGGTTCTGTGGCCTTGATGGCGAACTTTCTTTTCTGGAATGTCCGTGGCATAGGAAACGATGTGTCAGTAGCTAGGCTCAAACGCATTGTTAGGAAGCACTCTGTAAGTGTGATAGCACTCCTGGAACCACTAGTGGGACCGGACGCGATCACCTCTTCTGTTATTTCACTGGGATTTGGCGGGGCATTAGCGAATGTGTCCGACAAGATTTGGATCGTTTGGTCCAAAGGCGTGGTCGTTCAACCTGTCTTCAATTCGGACCAGCTATTGTCGGTGGCTTGTTCGATTCCCTCGTTCTCTCGTCCTTTTTGTTCTCCGCAGTCTATGCTAAGTGCGATCGGATTGAGAGACAAATCCTGTGGGCTGATTGTCTCTCTCTTTCCGACTTGGGCTTCTGTGTTTCTGTGATCGGTGGTGACTTCAATGTTGTAGCAAGCCAAGCAGAAAAGCGTGGAGGCAATGTCGTTAACCGTTTGGCGGTTGCAGATTTCAATGCTTTCATCATCCGTTCGGGTCTTTCCGAAATTTCTTTTGTCGGTTCAGCCTATACTTGGTGTAACAACCAAGAAGGTCCTAATCGTATTCTATCAAGGCTAGACAGGGTATTTGCCTCTGAAGGGTGGTTAAGCCTACCCTTTTCGTTCTCTATCTCCCACCTTCACTGCACCTTTTCCGACCATACCCCTTTGTTTCTTAGCTGCTCCCCGCTTTCCCTCTCTGGCTCGTCCTCCTTTAGGTTCCAGAATATGTGGAGATCTCACCACTCCTTCCTTAGTGTCGTTGAGGAGTCGTGGAATTCCCCCATGAGTGGCTCCCCCTGTGTTGTTTTCTCTCGCAAGCTGAAGCGCCTAAAGACTTGTCTCAAGGCGTGGAATCTGCTCGTGTTCAAGAATATCTCCGACCGTGTTAGAATGGCCGAAGAAACTCTTATATTGGTAGAAGCATCTTTTGATGAGGACCCTAATGCTGCCAACAAGGAGGCTTGGGCGGTGACCCAGCTTGTCTTCTCTTCGGAGCTTCGTACTGAACATGACCACCTTTGCCAAAAAGCTCGGGTCAAGTGGGTCGTCGAAGGAGATACGAACTCCAAGTTCTTTCACTCGACTATTCATAAGAAGAATAGTCGTCTCTCCATTAGCCAGATTCAACGCCCTGATCATTCGTTAGCTTCATCTCCGGAAGAAGTCAAGGATACCATTCTTTCTCACTTCCAAACCTTTCTTAGTTCTCCCTCCGTTTCTGTGTCTGACCCGTCCCTTCTTTCTTTCATTCCTTGTCTCATCCTCCCGTCGGATAGCTGCGACCTAGCAGCTCCCCCTTCCATGGAAGAGATTCGTGCTTGTGTGTTTTCTCTAAGCAAGGACAGTGCGAGTGGGTCGGATGGTTTTAACGGGTTTTTTTTACAGAATTGTATTGCCCATCATTCAGGCTAATTTTTGTCTCGCTGTTTAGGCCTTCTTCTCGGGTGGAGATCTCCCTTCTGGATGGACCTCCACCAATTTGGTGCTTACCTCTAAATGCGATCATCCGAGCTCTTGTGGGGATTTCAGACCGATCAGCTTGTGTAATTTCTCTAACAAGGTCATATCTAAGGTTCTTACCTCAAGACTAGCTCCGTTCCTCGAGCGCCTTATATCTGCTTTGCAAGCTGGTTTTGTTAAAGGACGCCTTATCACTGATAACGTCCTTTTAGCGCAAGAGCCGATTTCTCAAATTAACAAGAAGGTTCGAGGATCTAATGTGGTCGTCAAGCTTGATATGGCTAAAGCTTACGACCGCATGTCATGGTTCTTCATCATCAAGGTCCTGAGGGCTTTCGGGTTCCCGGGACCCCTTATAGATGTTGTCTGGAGGCTTATTTCCAACTGCTGGTTTTCTGTTCTCATTAACGGATCGGCCACAGGTTATTTCAAATCCGGGAGAGGCCTTCGTCAGGGAGACCCCCTATCCCCTTCCCTTTTTGTCATTGCTGCCGAGGATTTCGTTCGAGGTCTGCATTCTCTAACGATAGCCGGGCAGATTCATAGGTTCAGAATCCCTAGGGGTTGTCCTCTTATCTCTTCTTTGTCTTTCGCTGACGACATCATTATTTTCACGAATGGCTCTCGTAGTTCTATCTGTAGTCTGCTGGGTCTTATAAGGCAGTATGAGATTTGCTCGGGACAACTCGTGAACTCTGCAAAAAGCTGCTTCGTCCCCGCAAAAGATATGTCTTCGACTAGATCCTCGTGGATCGAGTCTTTGACTGGTTTCAAGGCGGCCTCTTTCCCGCTCTCTTACCTCGGTATTGTATTATACCGAGGTAGGAAGCTCAACGCCATTTTCGATCCCCTAACTGACAAAGTCGGGGGCAAGATCATTAGGTTGAATGCTACCCTCCTCTCTCAGGCTGGCAGACTGGTTCTCATTAAGTCTGTTCTTGACTCAGTAGGATCTCATATCTTTGTTGCTATGACTCCCACTGCTTCCTTCTTTCGCTCTTACCGTTCTTTGGCTTCTTCTTTTTTCTGGGGAACCAAGGACAACGTGTCTCGCCACCACTGGGTTTCTTGGAATACCATTTGTCGTCCCAAATGTGAGGGTGGCCATGGCCTCCGTAACCCCAAGGACATCTGCATGGCCTTTGCTTGCAAACTTTAGGCGCGGTTTGGAGCAAACAACTCCCTTTGGGCGTCCTTCCTCCACGCCAAGTACCGAAGGCTTGCTGGCACAAATTACTCTAGTATCCCGTCCTTCGCTAGTGAGACGTGGAAACGGATGCAATCTGTGAAGGCCTTCTCGGATGCTCATGGGGGTGGTACCATTTGGTATGGTAATCCCTTCTCGCTCAAGGCGGCATGGGTTTCTGTGCGGACTCCTCGCCCTCGCCTCTTTGTTTTCAGTTCAGTATGGAATGCTCGAATTCCTCCAAAAGTTTCTCCGTTTATGTGGCGTACCTTGCATGAGGGGTTACCAACTGATGAGAACCTTCAAAGAATCGGCATTCCTTACATGTCCAGTGCAGGTGCTGCAACTTTGGAAACTGCGAAACGACTTTTCATTTACTTGGCACTGGTTCCTGCGCCAAGGCAGTCTGGAATTACTTCGGGAATCTTATGGGTTTCCGAGGCAATTCCACCTCGATGGAAGCTTTACTGAGATTCTGGTGGACCGACATCTCAGGTAAATCTGTCCGTTCTATTCTTTTTCGTTTGAATCCTTGTCTTGTCGGATGGCACATCTGGTGCTCCAGAAATAAGGAAGTTTTCGACAATGTGGCTATGGACCCTCCTACCATTATCCGAAAAGTTAGGAACGATGTGTTTCTTGCTTTCTGGGGTAGGCCTTTCAGGGGCGCCATAGGAGCCCGCTCTAGGAGGTTCATTGTTACCTTCGATGTTTTATCGATGGCGGTCACTCCCAGGGCAGGTATTGGCTGATTTTGTATAGTGCTTTTGTTTACTGCTTTTGTTTTTCGTTTACTGCTTTTGTTTTTCGTTTACTGCTTCTTTTACATTTTTCTCCCTTTTTACCCCCGCACCCCCCCTCAATCTAATGACGTTTGCTAGTTGTGCAGTTCATGGTTTTTAGGTTGTTGGTATTCTTTGGACTGGCAGGAGCCTTCGAGGAGGGCCTATGGAGCAGGTACAGCTGATGTTCTAGTGGAGCTAGAGTTTTGTTGCTATCCTTTGGTTTCCCTACCATTCTTGGTCTAAAGGGAGCATGGAGAGTAAGAGAACTCAGAGGTCATCCAGCTGATCACCTCACTGGATTCGATGGAGCTTGCGATCATTGAGAAGTAGATATACTTCACTATCGTGTGGTGGAAGTGTCGGAGCTCGATTTTGACGTACGATGGGCGGTGGTTTATTCGGAGCTCATCTATCTACTTCTCTATATATACATATAGGCTTCGCCCGACCTATTGTTATTTTTGGTTACCTGCCAGGCATGTTGGCAGTTTTGGTAGAATTTCTTCAATAAATATTACAATTTTACTCAAAAAAAATACTAGTACTACCGCACAACGATGGGAAAACCGACCGTTAAGTTGTGTGATATTAAAGAAAAAAATTCTATTAATTATTTTTTTAAACAATATTTTTTTTTAAAATTCGCTGTGTTGTTTAAAAAGAAAAATATCTTATTTTACATTAAGTAATATTCTATGTTAGACCAAAAATTGGCACTTACACCCAAATGCACATCACATAATGCAGAAAAAAGTAAAATCAGAGGAGACACACGAGGTTTTTATAGTGGTTCGGCTATAAATGTAGCCTACGTCCACTTTATAATCTTATTGTTATACTGACAGATTACAAGAATTAGTTACATGTAGGCATACAATCCGTGTGCTAATTGAGGTCGGTTCGTGATTATGTGATCGGGTCGTGATGTGGGTTTCACGAGCCGAAGTCTGGTCATGAGCTAGAGTTGGTGTTGAGGTACATGGTCGGGTCGTGGTAACGGGGGTCGTGACCCATATATGCTCCACGAGCCGGGGTGCATCACGAGCCGAGGAGGCTTCATGAACCGAGGAAGGGGCAAGCCCAAGGGTGCATCACGAGCCAGGGAGGGTGCACTAGCCATACTCCGATCGTGTGACGCTTCGTCGCTTTATCCACGAAATTGCCAGATTACACCCGTTCATGGAAACGGACATAACTTTCAAACTGTAAGTCCGATTAAGCCAAACGAAAGCTCAACCTGAAGCTAATTCAGAGGGCTACAGAGCAAAGCTCCATAATTGCTGTTTTCGGGTCCAAAAGAGATCGTCTGATAGGAGTTTCGGGCCTGTTTATGTTGATGATGTGATTTTGACCAAATCTCTCTATGTCTTCTGACGTTGTTTCCACTGCTTGAGCATGTTACTAGTCTGGAATTCCATGTATGACAGCTTTGACCAAAGAGTGTTTCAACAAGTTTTCCCCCCAAGAACATATCTTGCTGGTCGAAGGAAGATGTATTCTAAATAATCCAAGAAATCCATAATACATAGAGGCCCAGAATGCGACGATCACGTGGGATCGTATTAAGGCCATAAAACCAACGATCACGTAGGATCGTGTTAAGGCCGAGAGAAATCCAAGAAAACCAAAGATCCATACCTGCAAGAAGATAAGATATACGATGCTAGAATAATTCCTAGACGGCCTTACCGGAGTAAACCGTCCGAGGATATGTTAGAGGGGTTCCAAGACGGCCTTACCGGAATAAGACGACCAAGGAAAAGCAATGAAGGTTCCAAGACGGCCTTACCGGAGTAAGACGACCAACTAAATGCCATGAAGTTTCCAAGATGGCATTACCAGAGTAAGACGACCAAGGAAAAGCAATAAAAACTTGTTTATACCGGACGGATCCAGTTCGGAGCCAGAGCTCATGTCTGTTTAGACTGGATGGATCCAGTTTAAAGTCGGAATGCTTGTTACTAATTCACGAAAATGCAGCGGTCGTTTGCCGGACACGACTAGAGACCATAGGTCGGTTCCGTGCGTGTGGACTGATATGTCCACTTTTATTACATGCAAAGAAAACAAAGAAGGGCGAGAAGTCGCCTAAAAGCCTAAAAACATGAACTATGGACCAGAGTCCGGCAAACTGAAGAGATCCACAGAGTGGGATCAGTTAATGATAAGCCCGTGATTGCTCAATCCGAGATCGTTCCCTCTCCACGGAGTCGGTGGTGGCAATGCAGGTGTGGGCACTGTTGGTGGAGTTACATACTCGGGTAGCTCTCCTCGTCTGACCCGACCCTCAATAAGGTCTCGTAAATGTCTGCAGTCATCAGTGTTATGTCCTTCCATGTCATGAAATATCCAATGCCTTCCAGAGTTGCATTGTGATAATGTTGGCTCCCACTTGGGAGGCCTTGGATAGGAGACAGCACCCCCTGTATCCACGTAAATGTTGCTCAGAGTGTCATTCAGTTCAGTGTATTTGTCGTATCTGGACCCTCTCCAGGGTGGAGCATTACGATCATTCTTTGCAGTGGCTGTTCCTTTGCCTTTTCCAGAGTCAGACGGTCCTCCATCTTTGAGCACGTTGACATCGAGGATTTTCTTCTCGGAAGTTGCATCTTCTTCACGCAAAAATCTATCTCTTCAAGGTAGAATTCACTGAGATCCCGCGGTGGGTCCCGGTACAAGGATTTTTTGAATTCTGAGTTATCTAGAACGCCGGACACGGCTGCCATCAGTACCATCGATGGTTTAGGGCGATCAACCGATGCTGCTGCAATGTTGAATCTTTCCTGGAATGAACGTAGAGTTTCTCTGGGCCTCTGCTTGATTGTAGTGAGGGATATGACGTTCTTGGGTCGTGTGATGTGGACCCGAAACTGTTCAAGGAAACGAGTGACCAACATATTCCAGCTGTTGATCGATTCCGATTCTAGCTGTCGAATCCACATGGAGGCTATATCAGTTAGAAAGAGGGGAAAACACTTTACCATTACGTTTTCCGATGCTAATTGAACCTGCATTTGATGTTTGTAGCGCATGAGATGCACAGTAGGATATGTCTTGTCGTTGTAGGGATCCAGTTGTGGAAGTTTGAAATCTGAGGGGTTGCGAGAATTCCTGATTTCCTGTGTGAATGGATTGTGATTGACGTTATCCACATCATTCTGATAAGTGCGAACTCTTGAGAGGCGTTGAATGAGATTGGTGAGCCGATCGCCTTCAAAAAGTTGCTGTAAACTGCCAAGATCAGAGTTGGTGCCCCCAGTGTTGAGCGTGAGAGAAGGAAGCTGCCGGTGAGCTGCTGGAAGTGAGTTGCTGGGACTGGTTCGTGGGCTAGGGAATGCACCACGAGCGGGTCGTGGGTCCACATCACAAGCCGGGTCTGGGTGGAGTGATTCGTGGAAGCCGACTCGTGTGCCCGGGTCGTGGAGGCCGGTTCGTGAGCCAAGGAGGGCGAGCCGATCGGGTCGCTGGTGTAGGTCACGAGCCGCTTCTGGTTCTGCACCACGAGTCGTGTCCTGCTGCTGAGTGGGAGCTTGTATTCCGGCATCCATCCGATTCGGAGCTGAAGAAGGTCGAGCCTGACCATTTCCAAGAGTGAGGGGGTTGCCCCCGAGTCCAGGTGATGCACGAGCCGCTTCTGTGGCTTCATTTCCAATGCGTTGTTCGTTGCTGCTCGGCCTGCCATCCATCCGAGCGAAGAATTCGTCCATCATTTTCTGTTGTTTTTGGAGGAGATCATCTTGCCTTGCCATTTGATCTCTCAATTCAGCGAGAACGTCGTCCATCTCGTCTCCGATCAAGTATGCAGAGAGATCACCATGAGAGGAAGCCTCGTGGCTTGCCTCGTTCCTTGCGCCTTCAGCGTCAGCATCCTCAGCATGTGCGGAAGTTCCAGTCTTCTTCCTTTTGATTGCCATTGAGTCTCCTTTCAAGCTAGAAATTGAAGTAACGTCGTGTGCACCCTTCCTGGCACGCCAAAATGTTAGACCAAAAATTGGCACTAACACCCAAATGCAGATCACAGAATGCAGAAAAAAGTAAAATCAGAGGAGACACAAGAGGTTTTTATAGTGGTTCGGCTATAGATGTAGCCTACGTCCACTTTATAATCTTATTGTTACACTGACAGATTACAAGAATCAGTTACTTGTAGGCACACAATTCGTGTGTTAATTGAGATTACAAAAGATTATGTACGTAATTCACGTGTTAATTGTGGAGAAAAGAGAAGAATTTGGTTGTTCTAAAGTGAAAAGTCCTTGCACTTCAGTAATGGTGGAAGCCGCGAAGAGTTAGAGCCAAAAGATCCCTCGAAATTCCATGTAGTGGTGTAGTTATAGTGGTAGGAGAGCTTCTGGGAGGACCGGTTCGTGACAGGGCACGTGGCGGCCGATATTCTATTTTCATAAGCTTCCAGTTCTAGCGTATGTGCATGGCAGAGAATAAAATATCCTGCATCCACAACTACCCACTTAAACTACCTGACATTTTGGTTGCTGCTATTGCTACTAAGTTGAACCAACCAATCTTTGGCTGCTGCATACAATATGGTTGTATCGACTCAAGTGTAATTCTTTCAATCAACTCATGTGTAATTCTTTCAATGACTAATAGATTCTCTTAAGCAATAGTTATATATTGTCTAGAAAAATTAAATCGTGTGATTGCAGTTCATCGCATGTACCTTTTATGAAGAAGGAAAAATACACCCGTTAAAGTTAGAATTAACCTGTGGACCCACATAAACGATTCACTATGTGCATTGTGCAACACAGAAATAGAATCAAAATATTGCATCAAATAATAATTGAATTACTGAACTAAGTTCAAGTGGATATAAAAGCACACTAAAGTATTACCATGATGCTTGTATTACCCACATGTAGCTTATACATCAATTGATTTTTTTTTGCTCATTCATGTATGTATATCTACATGCACATATGCACACATACATCATATATTATACAGAGATGTCCATAAATGTCAGATATAGGAGAAATAATACACAATAGGTAACTTTAATGGTTGCTTTTAGATATAGGTACTGTATCCAGCAAGAGACTGATAAACATAATAATTTGGTGTACATCTCAAGATCCATTCAAAAAGTAGATTTACCGTATCCACTTCCACGCCACCTTAAAGCACGGGAATTGCAGCTCCAACCTAGAGACAACAGTTTAGAACTATGGTTTAAAAACTGTAGTTTAGTTCAAACAGCATTTGCAGACTACAGCTGCAAAACTGCAGTTTAGAATAGCAGCGTGATTGTAATTTTTTTTTAGTACAATCACGGAACTGCAGTTTTATGAACTACGGTTTGCAACTGCAATTTAATGACGTCGATACATCTACCAGAATCATTAAATTTTGGTCAAAAATTACAGTTGAGTTTTGATTAGCAATCTGGACATACCTAGATTAGCTAGCAATAATAGTTAATTTTTAAATCAAGTGCAAATCTAAGGAAAAAAAACGTACACAAAGAATCTAAACGCAAAAGAAACTCCAAAAAAATGGAAAACTTGACAGTTTCTAAGTTACTGCAAGACTTCAGTTGATTCTTTGCATATAGAAATGATTGTTTATGAAACCAGATTATCTCAACAATATTTATAACTGTACATAGATTGTTTATAAATGTGTCCTAAGCTGTATTGAGGCTGTTTGTCTTTGTTAATATTATTTTTAGTGGCACAACATAATGTTATTTTTGTTAATATTGAGGTAATTTGTCTTCTCTTGTTTCCTCCGTGTTATGAGCTGGTAATTTATATTTGTCTACGTTTTCAGGGATTGGTTCGTTTCTAGGCACGGTATTCAGTCTGGGCACAATGCAGTCTATGTGTTATGAACTTAAATTAAAAGCAGAATGCAGTCTGGGCACAGTATTCAGTTGGAGATTGGTTTGTTTCTGACAGTTTTGCCATTTGTGGGAGTGAGTTTTTGTAAATACCGCATTATCTTTATTTTTTTGGAGCTGTGATTTTTTTATTTGGTTATTTCCTGTAAATTGTTGGTGTACCTCTGTTGGTACATCTTCTATGTAATAACACTATCAATGAAATTATTACATTCAATAGTCCAATTTATATTGTTATATGGTTTGATTATATAATTGGAAGTGATAATTATTTGTGAAATATATCTATTGCTTGTTTGAGAATTGTAGTGATTTATGAGGGTATTTTTTTTGTTAAATATAGTTTTTTGCTTTTGATGTAAGCACGATAGAAGCAACAAATAAGGTCCTTTTAAACTTCGCTACCCTGTTTTTGCTTCGGCAATTGGGAATCGAAGCAAAAAATGATGTTTTGTTGCTTCAGTTGTGTACCAGAAGCAACAAATTTGGATTCATTTGCGTCGTCTTCATTTGCTTCAGATGTTGAACTGAAGCAACAGGGGGTAAGAAACCGAAGCAAAAAAGTAATTTTTTTTGCTTCGGTTTTCCAACCGAAGCAACACATTTTGACTTATTGCGTCGCCTGCAGTTGCATCGGTTGTAGAACCGAAGCAACAGGGGGTAAACAACAGAAGCAACATGCCAGTTTTGTAGTAGCGTGCTATTTTAGCTTAATTAATTAAAACAACTTTTTGTCACATAAAAATTCATATATTTAACTTAAATTTCCTTTAAAACATTTAAATTAATTTATAACATTTACTTCATATTTTTAAGAAATGAAAAATCTTAATTTAAAAAAAAATGCATTTTTTGGATTTTGAACTACAACAACCCGATGATTTCCAAAATTTATTTTGCTCATATCTTGAAATCTGTTTTTTTTTTTAAGGGATACATATATTTATATATTTAAAATAAAAGGATACAGCGGTTTTTATAGTGGACCGACCACTTCAGCCTTAAAAGATTTACAACACTGAAGCTAGGCTATAACACAACTCCACGCAGGAAGCACTATCACCTCCACGCAGGGAGTCATACCAAACAGGCAAAGCCTGTTACAAGATCAAGAGACATCAGCACAAACCAGATTCAATAGATCACAAGCCAGTCCAAACCACTGACAACGGCTCCGAAGAGCACCAGCACGACAAGACAACCATCCGATTTCAAACACCATAAGATCTACCCAAAAGATTATCCCGACAAAATCACCAAAAATCACTAAAACCAACAGCAAAACTATTGTTACCAAGCAATTAAATAAAACGGGCCGCCCAATGCCAAAACAGTTCATTACAGCATCACAAAGGTGGGATGCGCATACCAAAAAGAAGGCGTGAACATGCTGGAAGAACAATTCTTGAAATCTAGTCAGTGAAATATTAATATTATTGATTCGTTGGAAAGATATGGTTATAAGATCTTTAAAAAAAAATCATTTCAATTGTTTTGGATTCATAATTTTTCGTATATAAAGTTTTAACTTTTCAAGGCGCGTAATTATGAACTGCCATTAAACGACATATTAAAATTTGTCCAAACTTCATTCTTTTTTCTCAAACTTCATGAAAATACTCTAAAGCGTTTATAAATCATTTCTAAATCATTTGAAATCAATTTTGAGAGGCTATTTGATTTACACTATTTCATTTATGAAAGGGAAGTGATTCCCTTTGTGCTTTTCAATGAGTACTTAACGTGACATAATAAATCATCCATTCAATAAACATACTATCAATCAAGTATGATAAACATACATTGTAACAAGCATATATATCATTACGCATTTTCATGACATATGGAAATTTAATGTCATTGCTAGCATCAAAAATTAACATAACACCCAAAGAGTCCAGTGATTAACTAAATTGGCAAATTAAATGAAAATGAGGACTATGTCGATAAAATTGCATCGCAGTAGGTAAGAACATAAAAGTTATGATGATTCAACATTATTGTGTCTATGTCCACTTAGAAGATTTTTGTTATTTTATTGCTATTTTGAGAGTTACAAGGTCCCAGATCAGTATGAATCTGAATCGTTTAGAGAAAAATAAACAAGTAGTTTAAGATTCATTTCTTTCTAATGCGTCTGTTAATTATAGATATAGGTAGTTAAAATTATCCCCGAAAAGTCGAAGAGACGTTGTAAAAGAGATTTGGAGCGGGCCTAACCCCTTCAGTATGGGATCAATACAGATCTCTTTGATAGGGATCAGTATCGATCCCTCAAATCATAGCTAGGGAATCGTGGTGCAATTACTTATATGGGATCCGAGTCTCTAACATTTTGCTAAAGTTTCATGTGATTCTGCCTTGATGTTAAAGAGATATGACATCTTGTTGGTTGAGGCTGAACTATCATGTTGATTTGTCTTAGATTGGTACCGGTCTCTTGGTTTGAACTAGTCAGATCCGTTACTTGCTGAGCTCTTAAGCAATGTTCTGCTAGGCTCATTCAATTATTGCCTCATGGTAAACAATTACCATATGCAGTTAATATTTGTTTATATCTATCACTATCAAGAGGTGTCTCTCAGAGCAGTTCATGATCGCCATTTTTTGATTGCAAGCTATAACATATCCCAGTAAATAGTAATGATTGACTAAAGTATGTGTATTAAGCTTAGTCAGACCCTTAGTTTGCAGCGCCAATGTCGTCTTATATTACTTATGTAGTTAGTATCTCTTTGTAAGTCGTCTTGTTGCTGCTGAGTGCTGACAAAATCATTGTTTGGATTCCATGATGACTTGCTCTTTCACTAAATATCAGTGGCACTTCTGCAATTTACGTATTTTATGTTTTGTTTACCATTCAATAGATTAAAAAATGACGAATATTAAAAAAAAATTAAATGTAAGTTAACCATATTAAAAAATGACGAATATTTTGATTTGCTTCCGTTCTATATATGTATTGGTTTCATTTATATCATGTAGTACATTCATATATATATATATATATATATATATATATATATATATATATATAGGTCTTGTATTTTTATTATTATAACTAAAGACAGATGTTTAATCAGCTTCTCATTTGAGAATCAAACACGATGGGCTCCAAAATGTTAGTTGGAGCTGTAGTTTTGTGTAATAAATAAATAATTGAGGCACGAAATTGACTTTTACTGTAGGGAAGGAAACATGGATCTGACCGCGACAGCAGCTCCAGCTGGACTCTCTTGTAATAAATGATTGAGGCAGCTCCAGCAGCACGAAATTGACTTTGACTTTGGATCAGGGCAAATCTGAAAGAAAAACAAATCAGTGAACAGACGCATTTTTATTAGTTTTTATTATGATGAATTGGCACAGATTACTTTCATATATGTCAATGTATCTGTAGCATATTTATTTATTATGAATTGTTATATATTACATTCCTTGCAACGTAGATCTTAAGATGCATTTAATTTTGAATAGATTTAGATATTTTGAAGGTGTACATAATAAAAGGGAATTGCTGCGAACGGTGAATGCTTTCTTTTTCTTTCGAAATAGGCAAATTGAAAGTAACACGATTTTTTTTTTCTTGTATTTATTATTTTTATTGTTTGTGTGTTTTTATTGTCGAACAGAATAGTAGAATGCAGAATACAAATTGCAGAATTTAAATTACATATAATTGCAGAATACAAATTGCAGAATTGTAATTACATGATTATGAAATACGAATTGCATAATTTAAAATGCTAAAATAAAATACACAATATAGTGAGCTTTTTTAATGCATTCCCGTGGCAACTAGTTTGTTTCGTATATTGTCTCAAACAACTGCCACGATGGATGTTATTTCGGTTCTTTGAACGGGTTCTCGGTCTCTTTTTCCACGATTTGGTATACTGTAATACTCATCGAGATATTCCTCTGGCATTAGATCGGGGTTGTCAACATACAACATAAAATCTGGATCATCGGCGTTGTATTTTCTGATATAGTTGTGAATAGTCATTGTAGCAGTAACAATTTGTACTTGAACATTGTATGGATACGTTGACATGTTATGTAAGATGACAATTTTTTTCTTTCAAATACCAAAAGTTCTGAACGATAGTAGTTGAAAATTTCATTATCTGACTTCGGCACATTCTGTGTGTCATTAAAGTATGGTATATGGTATCTCACGGTTCGATAATGAGTTATATATCATTCGAACAGTGAATACCCTAAATCCACTAAATAACACTGTCCGACAGGAGTATGAGAATTATAACTTTCTGAAATACTTTAGCGTCATGGGAAGTTCCTTCTCATCCCTCTCTTACAAATGTAAATGTTAAATCAAACGCATAAACATCCATTATATTTTGTGCAGGAAATCTTTTCCGCCCTACAAAACATTGCATGTCCACCCGAGACACATGAGTCATTATATGTCTCCCATCAATAGCTCAATACAGTTTTGAAGAAAGCAAAATATCACGGTGAAGAACGAATTTGTTGTGGAATTCGATAAAATTCGATATCTATCGGCCTAATAATATCCACTGCCAGTAAGAGAACTGAATCCAAAACTTTATGAAAAATATGGCATATCATATCATTCGATCGTTGAAAACGTTTAGCAACCTGCAGTATATGAAGAGTCAATGCGATAGTATATAGGAATACAACCACCATTTCTCTACCGTTATGTGCATCGAAGCCTCCAATTCATAATTTCTTAACCGTTCACACAAAGATGTGAAACACAATCGCTTCACTCGAAAATTTCGTTGATAGCAGTCTGCATGTCATGAAAGTATTTCGTTGATCCAAGCAAAACCGGACGTTACAGAATCATGTATTATGCTCCTTTCCCGTGTTTTATTTGCCATAATTTCTCGAATATCGATAATATCTTCCAAATCTTCCGTATCATAATCATCACTATATTCCATTATATTTTGACTTGAAAGCTGCAGAAGTGAAGAATGGAGAATGAAGATGGTGAAGGAGAAGTGGAATGGAATAGAGAATAGAGGTGGTATGTATTTAAAAGGGGAAAAAATAGTAGTTGAGTAAGTGGCTTTAACGTCCGACACGTCGGACGTGTCGGGTGTTAAAGCCACTTTTCCAACAGTTTAGTTGGACTGGGCAAATGTGTGGGGTCCACGTTTGAAGCGTCAAACACGTCTGACGCAGACGCAATAGTTGACTGCCCATTCTGGAAATCCAGCGCTACCTTAGTGTGTATGTTGTAGACAAACAAAAACTCTGTTTTCCATAAATGATTTTACATGACTCTCCCCCGGCAAGGCAGCAACAAGTTATTTTGCTGTGTAATAATTGTGAAGATGTTGAGATTATATAAACATGTTTTTTTACAATTGCAACAAGGAAGCAGTTTACAATTACATTGGACTGACATATTAAATTTATCTTTTTTCTAACCTAATGAATCAAAGATGAAATATGTTAATTTGTAAATAGGGAAATTTTAGTAAGTTGGAGCATTACGAGCTTCTAGGTATTTTCCTTTGTAGCAAAAATGTTATTTGCCTGAAGATCCAATCTTTTCAGTTCTAGCTCATTGACATGCCACTTTTTTCATAATGACCAGGAGCTTCCCTTGAAACGACCATTAGAGGTTCCTATATTTATATATGTTACCCATAAGTTTGTGTATATCAAGCAGTGTTGTATCAGCGCTTATTATTCCATGATGATATTTTTATCCAGATGATGACAAACTCCTTTTTTCAATCTACACAGACTCATTCTTCTCATTTTGAAACTTTTTCAATCGCTATCCAAAGACTTGAATTCAATTCCGTTGGACCGAAGCTCCCATTTGTTGTTAGCTGCAAAAATAAAGAAGATAAAGGTGGGTTGCAAAATTTAAAAGACTGAAAGAATTATATATGGAGTGGAGTTTCACAAAGATGTGTTATGTTGGTCGATTTTTTGGATGATATTTTATCTCTCGCTTTACAGCATAAGCTGAAAATTAGAAAGAGGGAATATGAACGAGAAAACAAAATGAAGTTAGAGGGTTGGTAATAATGACTGGAAATTCCCATGGAGATGCTCATTTCTTCCACATATCATTCTGTTATAACTCTCACCCAAGCTTTCCATACAAAAATTCAATGAGTAGTTCATTCTCTTTATCAAAACGAGCTTCAACTTGTTCTACTTGTTGGGTTTTTAATCTGGTCGGGTATATAATACGTGACACAATTGGGAAAGGGTCCAGAACCAGTATAATATACCAAGGCATGTTCGATCCCTAGTCAGTTGATGTAACAACCCAATTTTTTAACAAACAATAATTAATTAACAAATTAATTAATTGAGGAATAAACTAAATAAATATTAATTAAAATAGTATTCATAATTGAGAAAAAAGGATTTCACTATTGCGTCCGTTACGAAATTTTGGTTAGGATAGATATTTGATGTGCCAAAATCGAAATTAAAACGAAGAAGTTATATTTGTTTACAGATTAAGCAAAATTCAAAAATAATAATATAATAAGAGTCAAGCATGGTCGATCACTGGGTCGACCGAGGACCTAAGTGGGTCGACCCTGTATCGATCCACATAAGGGTATGCGTCGACCCAGACGTGGTCTGGCAACGTTGTTTGTCAAAAATTATTTTGACCATTTGAGCTATATTTTTGGATTTAGCTTCCAAATCCTTCTTCTAATCTAATGGCCTAAAATCTAAACATAAAATTCAATGAACTTGGAAATAAAATCAATGAAGTTGGACACCCTAACTATATTATGGCCCTAAAACCTAACCTATTCCATTTCTCTACCTCTCTCAAATAACCCTCTTCTCAAATATTATTCTAATGGAGTATTGGGGATTGGTTCTACATATGTTTCTTAGCGATATCCATAGATAGAAAGGATATAATAGTGTGATTGGATAATAATAAGTAAAACTTTTGAAAAGGATTACTTGGGACTTAGTAAATTTATACAATAATGGGTATAAAAGAGGCGTGTTGAAATCTGACTAAAAGACGTAATTAACAAACAAATTGTAATATTTGGAACATAATGAAATTTAGTAAAAAAATGGATTTTGGGCATGTTGGAAATTAATGAATACTATATTCAGGTAATGGATTATAAATTGAAATAAATTGTACTTAATTGGACATTACGTAACATGTAATTAGAAAACATGTTACTTGGAATAAATTGCACTTAGTTTGATATTAAGTAACATTTATTTGGAAAACATGTTAATTGGACACTAAGTAATAAGTAAATGGAAAATATGTAAGCAGTAATAAATTGGACTTAATGGGACATTAAGTGACATGGAGAAGAGTTGTATAAAAAGATTACATTTATTTAGAAAGGCCAATTACAGCAACCTAGGAATATAACACGAGGTTATATTGGACTTATTAATGAACTTAAAATGTGTTAAATTAAAATTGTGTGATTAGTAAGCTAAGGGGTCTATTCCGGTGAGACATAAGGGGCTCGTAGAAATCATAGTTGCAAATTTTAGACCAAGTGCAAGGGTGACTTGTGTTAAGTGCATTTTCCATGGAACCTGTATCAAACAGTAGTGTTACATAACGACCCAGATTTTTAACCATTTTGTTTAAAAATTTAAATTGGTTTTAAATGTTAATTTGGAAATATAAATGGATTTATACTTATTAATTAAACGAAGTTGAATGTATAATTTATATATAATTTAAAATGAGCTCGTAACGCACGGTAGTTCGTAATATTACGTTTTTAACTCCAACTGAATATATAGAATTCATTTTAAGTCAGATTTCTTTGAAACAAGAATCGTCCGAACCTATTAGATTATAATTTTCTAACGAAGAGAAAAATCAAGGTTTCGTATTGTAGATTTTAAGTTATGTCCAAATCAAATTTTTAAATAGTCACTATGGAATCGTTTATAAAATTATAACGATTTATTTAATAATATGAAAGTTTTTTTTTTTATAAAATTAAAAATTATTTTAACCTTGAATTTTGATATAAATGATTTATGAATGTTTACATGTGCTATTGGAATATTATGGGAAGTTAGTAGAATTTTAAAATATTCAGTTAATATTGTTTTAGCAGAAAATATGAATTTTATATTAATTTAATATCAGTTAAAAATAGCCAATTTTGAAACAATGATGGATTTCAACGAAATCAGTTTATTGGATCCGTAACGTTAAATTATTGTTGAAAATAAATTTTTTAGCGATCCAATATCGTATGTGACATCGGTAGCCATAAACGCCTAGATTTTTAATTAAACGTTTTATTCGATTTAACATGAATATTCAGAATAAATAAATTCCAAACGCTTTCAGAATTCAACGAAACAAAATTTATTAAATCCATAATGATTTATTATTGTAAGATTCTAAATTTCAAGATTTTTGGTGTTAATATGTAATCATAAGAAATTTAAACGCATACCGATTCACATTGTGACATTATAAAGGAATTTTTACAAACAACCTCGGAATTTGAGGAAACTTGCTCCATCATGTCTGGAATATTTAATTATGCTAGGATGCAAATTTTTATCTCAAATAGAGGTCATATGAAGTGGTTTTTACCTGAAGCTTACAGCATAAGATTCACATATATTAAAATAATAATAAAATCCCTTATATATACCACGTTTAACCCTAATTTTTGGGTCAACTGTTTCTCTCATGGTCAACCCATTCACGAGCCGCCACCCTAACCTCTGAATGGCCAATATGGTTCGAAATTTCTTGCTTAAATTCCTCGAAATCCATGAATCAATACAAGAATCACTCAGCTAGTAAAAGATAGTACTCAATGAGAGCTATCATCTGATCAGTCATGATCGAATCTAGAGGCTCAGGATGGCCAGAGATCGTTCTCGAAGACGTCGCGGTCAAGGAGTTTTTACTGGTGATAGGAGGCGCTGGACCGTTCGGGAATTGGGGTGAAGCTCAGAAGGGTGGAGGCGCTCGTCTCGGCGTTGGAGGATGGACCTCCGATGGTCAGAGGGGTACTGCGATGGTTTATGATCTCATGTGTGCCTAACAGTTTGAACAATAAAGGAATTGGGAATGAAGTATTAGAGAAAGGGTATCGTACATGCGGACTGGTCCAAGCGCATCACGCAAACGTGTTATTAGATCGTATGTCTAATCTTTTAATCCCGTGCTTGCTTTATCTTATCAGATTGCTAATTAACTTGATTATCCACATATTCTCTTTTATTCAAGTTACTCGGTTTCCCTGACCCCTTTATATCTTAATAAAAAGGACCCCTTTCAGGATTGGTTTATTAATTAGACAAGTTTAACTTAATCATATTTTAAGTTCATTAATAAGACTACTGGCATAACATGTTATTTCTTAAGTTGTAATTAACAAAAGTAATCTATAACCCCTTTTTATTACATGTCATTTACTGTCCAATTACATGTTTAGAAGTTCAATAACATGTTTTACTTAATCTATAATTAAGTACATCCCTTCCCAATCCTCATGTTTTCTTATGACATGCTTATTTAGTATTATATTAAATACAACTTATTTCATTTTATAAGTCTTTTTTGTTCTTTGTTATTTAATCATAACTTCGTTTTACACTGTCATCACAACCTGTTGTTTTCGTTTACTTATTAGTATAGTTCTTCTAACTAAGGTTTATTAATAAATTATCTTATTCATTTATTATAACCTATGTTATAGTTCCGCTTGTCCCTATGACAAGCCTACCTATTATATTACCTTCTCATTCATACAATTATTTATAATAGGTTATATTCTCCATTCATAGTATTTTCCCTTCGTTCCTTAACCTTAACCAGACATTTATTGTACTAACATCCATTTAACTACCATCTTGTATATTCTCATTATTTTAAGAAAATATTTCACACACCTCATTAGATTGATTAGTGGAAAGATATAAAGTTCCATTTCCATAACACACATAAATCAAGATCCGTAGTTGCAAGCTATTTCTTTTATTTTCATCGTGGACATAAATATATCTTTTTATTTGATTACTGTGCAATACGATAAAAGAATCCCTATTTCACACCAATCCTTTTTTTCTTTTCTTGCAACTACGTTTTAGTAATTTTACGTATACGGAAAAGTATCAAAATTTCGCAAATCCATCTAACCCAGTCCACTACTAATTTCCTCTTCTTATTAATTGAGTTAGATGTTACTTACCATTTCCAAATCACAGTAAATTTTCCATACAAATAGGGCACATCTATTCTTTTTCCATTATTCCCAATTTCACTGTAATTTGATTTACAATATAACCAATTTGTCACTAAACGACATCTTAGTAACATATTCACGTTTATAGTAAATTCAACAATTTTATTGTTACAGTAATTCTTAATCCAAACAGAAGAGTAATAAAATCGGTTTGTACAACAACATATTCTTAACATACTTGAAAATAAATTATATCATAAATTATACTTATTTAACATGTTACGAATAATGGGGAACGTAAACGGTAAATATAACTTTGCCCAATAGATATAATTCTAAATCCACTCACCTAATGTAATATCCCCGAATTTTAACTAAGTTTGATTTGGAATTTTTATTATTTTGGATTTCTTTTGAATATAAATTGATTTTTTTTTAAGTTTGAATATGAATTTTTATTTTTTAATAAGTATCTTGTTTTATTTTACATAATTTTGTATAAGAAAAACTTATTTTAAGAATTATATTTGATTTATAAGATTTTACGTTTAAGTAATGATAAGTATGGAGATGATGTGTCCACTTATATGTTTAAATGCATGAAGTGGTGTGTATATTGAAAACCATGTGTCCCCTTATGTGTTTATATGCATGTGAAGGTTACATGAAAAAAAACCAAGTGTCCCTTGATTTAATTACTAAATTAACCTTCCTAATGCCTATATAAACACATATACTCCCCTCCATCAAACCACACTACAATTTGTATCTCACGTTCACTCTTCCTCTTCATATTTTCAGTTTCCAGTAAATGAAAATTCACCTTTCCTTCCAATTAAAAATCCATTTCTCTTGACCCGTTCAATTTTAGATGAGATAATATATGCGGAAGTTGTCTGAATCATCGTTGTCGATTTTTAGAAATTGTCGGATCGAAATTTCATTAACAAACAAAAGAGAGATTGCAGATTTATAGAGAATCGAATAAATAGGTTCAAAACTTCAGAAAATCATATCTCTTAATCCGGGAAGAATCATGCAGCGCCGTCAGCATCGTTGAGATCAGAGGAGAACGTAGTATTTTTCATATGAATTCGGTGTGATTTTGCGTTGATGATCGGAAAAGTTCGAATCTAGGGTTGGGTTTGGTCGGAGAATGGAGCATTGATAGACGAATCGAGAATGACGTGATAACGAGGGAAGAGAGAGCTTTCTTGTGGCGGAAATGGGTGGAGTGCGGTGGAGATTTGAGGCGTGCGACATGTATGGGTTCACGAGATTTTTCTGTGCGGTTTCCAGGACTCGGATGCGTCGGATTTTGATTGCAGAGGCCAGAGGTTTGGCGAGTTGGTGCAGTCGATTGAGGAGGGGATGGCGAGTTTGTATATGGGTTCGGATTGAAGTACGGTGAAGTAATTGGCTTGTATATGTGCAAGCCGTGCAGGTTTTTGGGTTCCAGGAAATGAATAGGAGAAGGACACAAGGAGGGGAGGAAGAAGAAGGGGAAGTTAGGACAGGTCTTAAACGCAAGGAGCATTTGGGCTTGGGCCTAGCTTTTGGGTATGGTTATATTGTTTTAATTTCTAAGTTTATAATAGTGTAGATTTTAAACATTAATATCTCGTTCAATTCAAATCCGATTAAACCGCCGTTGGGTCCATTAGAACCGTATCGGAAAATAGAACACAGTTGTATATAATACTGATAATTTTTAGTTAAATATAAATTATGATAAAATAAATAGTCCTTATATATAATTATAAATATATAAAATGAGCATCATTATTAATATAGTTCTAATATAAAATTAGCAGAGAAATCATTGGCCACCAATAGAAATGGATTGGAAGCAGTACGAGTAGCGATATCATTATTCATTCATAAGGAAGCTCTGATAGTGAAGATTTATGAGCTCTAATGGTGAGAACTTCTAATTTAAATTATTTATTTGAATTAGTTAATTATTATTAGCTGAGATCAATTATAATTAGTTAATGATAATGTTTGGTGGATGTTGATGTTTGAATGGTTGTTCATTGGATAACACACCAAACACTGATAAGTGTTATTGACCATAACGCTTGGGCACTGTTGAAATGTTTGTTTATTGTTTGTGATTATAATGAATGAATTCGTGTTCATCTGATCATATGATTGATTAGGTAATTATGGTTGCATGATATTACACACACCGGGGTTGTGGAAATATATGGATGATCGATTTTTTTTACATCTCCTTCCAATGTATAATTTTATTTTATTTTAATTATTAACTAATATTTATAATTTTAGTTTTGAATTTAGATATCAAAACTGTTTGGAACTTTAGTTTGAATTGTTTATCGAAGTTAAGCTGAATAAACTATATTCGTACAATTTGAGGCGGCTTTGGAATAAGATCTAAATCATGTATTTTAACATGGATTTTGTGTAAATGATCTTTGGGAAATGTGTTTATTAAAAACTCAATTTAATTAGATATGAAGGATTTTGAAATTTGAACAATGGTCTTTGAAATAACGTTGTTTTGGAACTGAAATGAAAATACTAATCCATTAGGAAAAGATTTGAACGATTTATATTTAAATCGTTATATGGCTTGAATGGAATGCGCTGCGGTGCGACGGTTTATGAATATCGATTTTAAATTTTTAAATGGCTATAACTTGATTATTTTAAATCAGTTTGACTTGAAATGAGAAACATTAGATTTCAAATGATAATGGTATTTGAATAGAAAAGAAATTTTCAAATTTCAACGAATGATTTCCAAGTTATATTTAAAACAAATTTGGAAAAGGTCGCTATATAGGCAGCTCGGTGACCGTAACGAAAAATCAAATAAAACAGGTTTTTAAAATTATTGTAAAATGGAGAAAAATTATGATAAATCTTATTTTATTATTTTATAGTAATTAGAACTAAAATATTTGAATTGCAAATGATTATAATCTATTTTATGTAAAAGGCTACTTTACAGCACTTTTGGTAACGCTTCCAAACGTTATTATAGCAGTTTCATAGATAAATTGGTTTTGATGTTTATAAGTCGTGAATTATTATTTAAACTGAAATTTTTTTAAAATAGTTTGGAAGGTTTTAAAGTACTGGAAATTCTTCATATGAAATTTAAATGGGTTTTCCAATCATAAATAATTGGATATGGTTGGAGAAAAATCTTCGGATGTTTGATATTAATTCGGTGGATGAAAACTCTTATTATTTGAGGAATTTAAAAAAGATATTTCACCGTTATTCTGCCTATGATATGAGTTGGATGCGGAATTAATATCAAAGATGAGTTGATGGTATTTCTATCCAGATCTATTGTTAAAGAGTTGAATAAATCTTTTAATTAAGATACGGGTTCCTCAATTTGATTGAAATAAGTTGGATAGAAATAATCTTCGGATATTTGATATGAAATTTCATGACGTAAACGTACATTATCTGAGGAATTTGGAAGATATTATTATATCGTTATTCCACTTATAGTATTCGTTGATTATGAGAATTGATATCGAATATAAGTAGATACAATTTCTATGTAACTTATGTTCACTATCGATTGATTTGGGTTTTGTCGTGAATCGTATCTTCAATAATACCATTCTTGAACCCAATGATATTTAGTTGTGGAAATTCATATCGTAATTTGAGATTTAATCGAATCTTTGACTTGAGAAATTAAAAGTAAGAAAATTGGAAAGAAAGTATAATCTTTTGATTAAGATTAAAGAGTTAAGATGATAACGGGATTTATGAAATTAGAATAATTCAAATCTTGTATCGTAAATGAGGTGATAACTATTTGGAAGGAGATTTGAATTGAAAAGCCCGTGTTAACCATAACTGTTGTTTTAAAAGTACGCTTATTACTTAAAAAGACTGGGATAGAATATATGTTCGAAAACCATTCCAAGTAATAATACGATGTTGTTCGAGACTTGGTCAATGGCGAGTGAAGACCGTGGATCTTTGGATGTATTCAAATTGATTGCTGATGCCTCGGTTGGGCTGATCCCCCGATATGAGGTTATAAGTTACATGAGGACTGAATATATTTGGAGATTTTTGGAATTTTGTTCCGTCCAGGCCCAGAATTGACTTGTATGGATTGTGTGTCTGACATTGTAATTGACAGCATAACATTGATTTCCGTTAATATGTATCTAGTTTGTGACGTATGAGCTCGAAGTGGTTATGTAATGATGGAAATCAGTGATCATGTTGTGAATGGACATTGTGACATACTTAAGAGATGAAATGAGCTTATATGATCAAGGCACTGCTTATTTAAGCATGGCTTTGTGCATGACGTGACATCGAAAAACCTCACACCCCGGATTTGATGAGAAACTAGCGGTTAGGTTGCGTACTATATATATGATTGATGATGGAAGCTGCAGCAGTGGGAAACCACTTATGAACCTGGGGAAATTGGGTATGTTCGGGGGTCCGTGTCTGGACGAAAACCGTTGATTTGCCCTGTGATTTGCAGTTGGTGTCCGTGATGGGCGAAAAAGCCGTGAGGCACTTAGCTTCGTACCCCTGATTGATCTTTCATGCCAGGAATCGTCCAGTAGGAAACCCAAATCTCCAATACGAGCCATACGATTTTGATTGTTTATATACATATATGGCGACATAATATTATGGGTATTATGCTATCTAAGATTAGTACATTTATTTGCGAAATGGTTTTCCACACTATATATTAAGTATTGAAAGAGGATTTTACGTATGAAAGCATGTTTGGTTATCATAAGATAAAACTCGCCCATCTGGTGTGCGCTTGCATTGTGTGATGTGGGACGAGCTTATGATAGCTTCATTTTCTCAAAGTCATTGCGAATTTATATGCACGGGAATTCACATGGAGTAAATTCGTTCCGCATTAGCAGCGTGGTCCGATGAATTTCCCAACTTTAAAATAAATTCTATAAACAACTGTTTTATGTTCTCACACCAGTCCCATGACTGACCCGGAGTTTATTGTTCCCACACCTAAACTCTGGGTGACAATAAATTTTTCGCACGGGAAGCTACTAGTTTAGTTTGCAGGTTTTTCTTTTGAGAATTGGATTCAGGTTGGAGCTAGAGATAGATTTTGAGTTCGCTGAAGAATTCGTTTCTTTCGCTGAGAGTATATTTACCTTTCTTCCGCTGTATATGTTGTAACTCTGATATTCTATGCAACT
The DNA here is from genome assembly GCA_030737875.1 of Allium sativum. Lineage (NCBI taxonomy): Eukaryota > Viridiplantae > Streptophyta > Magnoliopsida > Asparagales > Amaryllidaceae > Allium > Allium sativum. The sequence continues at coordinate 12,898,321 of CM060912.1, forward strand.
CTGATGTAACATTTCGTTAGGCAATGAAAAGTTATGTTATTTTTTTTGAATATATGTATATATCCATAACAATTCGTCTTTGTGAACGGTTTTAGTTGGTTTAAAAAATCGGGCAAAAAGACGGGTCATTGCAGTTGGTATCAGAGCTTTGGTTATACAAAACTATGGGATACGACATATTTTGAATGAAAGATCGGACTCATTAAAGCTATATTATCTCATTAGAGATAGGGTTAGAAATGCCCTAGAATGAGATTCCGGAATATTATGATCGAGAGAGCGTACTGTAAAAATAGATTATTTTGAAATAAAAGTAAGCTGTTTTAAAGAATGTAATCATTTTGAAAGATAACTTTTAATAACAATTTTCGAATATTTGTATTCGACATCATGATTGGACTATCGAGTATATGAGGATTTTGAATATACATCTAACTAACGTATATACGAAGTCCAATGTATACTAGATAGATATAGGATCACACCCTAGTCGCTCGAAGATGATTCAACTGATGACCATGGCACCATCAGTACTTATTTCCGAGTTTCGAAAGTGGGATGACTATATGATTCCAGTTAAGACGTCGAGGAATACTTAAACTATTTCGATATGTTAGAAATATTAAAAATGAATTTAATGTAAGGACAATATGTTATAAATGCTAAACAAACTATTTTGTTAATAACCAGAATGGTAAATGATAATATGCAAGTTAAACTATATTGCTTAAAGTATATTTTAGCAAATCAAACCACCCTTAAGAAGTTGGAAAGTAATTGTGACTTTAGTTAGGAATCTGTTTAAAAAGATGATTTAAATTGTAACGAATATCGAAGTAGGAAGATAACTATTGTGTGAGTAATTCAAATAGAAAATGTATATAAAGAGTAATCGTTTAGAATGAAAAGAGAACGAAATTTGAAGTAAAATTTACTCAAGAGAAAGTTAATGAAAACTGGGTATTCCAAGAATAAATAACTTATAAATTAGGTGCGCTCGACTTTCCTACCTTGACCTAGGTTAGTTCCATCGTTTAAATCCAAACCGTTTGTTAGTAGGTAGCGTCGTCCATACCTCCTTATCTTATGAATTTGGTCAAGTATGGTAACTCGATCTGGCATACGTTTGATATTCGTTTTGATATTAAAACCCTATTTATACATCTCCACTTGATTTGAGTTCATGCAAGTTGATTTGTCTCATAGATGTATGCCCTTTTGTGCCTTTTTGTAGAATGAAATCAAGATTTAATTCAAACTAGATAACTTAATTATCTAGGAAATTGTGTTAACAAAACCTCAACAAGTAGGCCCTACTTAGTAAGAAGGCAAGGAAATTTGGACCTTCGAAATATAAAATTTAAGAAGTGGGTTCTGAAAATGTTAAGATTTAAAACTTTAAACAACACTAGCTTGAACATGTATACGCATAATCAGAATGCGCAGAGGAAGCGTGATGGTATTTTAAATAAAACTATTTTAAGATATTTTCCGTCTAGTTGAGTATGGAAAACTTTCTAAACAAGATTCGATGTTTAAACAAGAATGGAAAAGAGTTATATATTTTGGATTTTAGGTGGATTTAAAAGAAAAGATGTTATTCAATTTTGTGAATATGAGAACTAAAATATGAAATCCAACTATTGAAGATATGGAAATTATTCGGAAATATTGGAAATATTTGAAACAATTTAAAATTTGAGCACTTAGTCTTATAATTTAAGTTACATTGATAATAAACCATGGGTTCCATAATTTTAAGTTAGAAAGATAATTTCTAAACTTTAAATGGCTTAGGGTCGTAGACATCTAAGTATTAGACCGTATCTATCCCAGTTTCTCCTTAGTGGTAGTGGTAGCAACTATATTCTAATATAAGCATGTCCAGTGACGACCCTAGTAATCTCGAGATTATAAAAGTTTCTTCAGACTCTGCCTTTAATGAGAATTAGATAGAGTATCCTGAGAATGATACGAGTCTTGGTTCTGACCATTACATTTCCGATAGGTTAAGAGAGAAATTCGAATTTAAAATTTGTAAAGGAGTTTAAGTTTACTCAACTTCCTATTCGAGGACGAAAAGTTTTAAGGGTGGGTGAATGTAACATCCCCGAATTTTAACTAAGTTTGATTTGGAATTTTTATTATTTTGGATTTCTTTTGAATATAAATTGACTTTTTTTAAAGTTTGAATATGAATTTTTATTTTTGAATAAGTATCTTATTTTATATAATTTTGTATAAGAAAAACTTATTTTAAGAATTATATTTAATTTATAAGATTTTACGTTTAAGTAATGATATTTTCTGATTTTGATATAAATTTGATAAGTTATTTTTAATATTTCACAAGAACAATTTTTCTTTAATATCAATAAGTAAGATAATTTATAATGATGTTTATAAAATTTTATAAGGATTGTTAAGACTATTTTAGTAAATTTTATGTATATATATTTGATAAGTAATATAGATAAGTATTTTGAAATATTAATAAGTTATAAATATTTTTGATAAACCTTAGGTAACATGGTGATTACACATATAAATGTTGAAATTTTTGGCTACATTAATAAGTGTTACAAATATGTTACTAAATAAAATAATTAAGGTTTAGGATAAGTATGGAGACGATGTGTCCACTTATGTGTTTAAATGCATGAAGTGGTGTGTATATTGAAAACCATGTGTCCCCTTATGTGTTTATATGTATGTGAAGGTTACATGAAAAGAAATCAAGTGTCCCTTGATTTAATTACTAAATTAACCTTCCTAATGCCTATATAAGCACATATACTCCCCTCCATCAAACCGTACTACAATCTTTATCTCACGTTCACTCTTCCTCTTCATATTTTCATTTTCCAGTAAATGAAAATTCACCTTTCCTTCCAATTAAAAATCCATATTTCTTGATCCGTTCAGTTTTAGATGAGATAATATATGCGGAAGTTGTCTGAATCATCGTCGTCAATTTTTAGAAATTGTCGGATCGAAATTTCATTGACAAACAAAAGAGAGATCGCAGATTTACAGAGAATCGAATAAATGGGTTCAAAACTTCAGAAAATCATATCTCTTAATCCGGGAAGAGTCGTGCAGCGCCGTCAGCATCGTTGAGATTAGAGGAGAACGTAGTATTTTTCATATGAATTCGGTGCGATTTCGTGTCGATGATCGGAAAAGTTCGAATCAAGGGTTGGGTTTGGTCGGAGAATCGAGCATCGATAGACGAATCAGAGAATCACGTAGTGACGAGGGGAGAGAGAGCTTTCATGTGGTAGAAATGGGTGGAGTGCGGTGGAGATTTGAGGCGTGCGACATGTTTGGGTTCACGGGATTTTTCAGTGCGGTTTCCACGACTCGGATGCATCATATTTTGGTTGTAGAGGCCGGAGGTTTAGCGAGTTGGTGCAGTCGATTAAGGAAGGGATGGCGAGTTTGTGTATGGGTTCGAATTGAAGTTCAGTGAAGTAATTGGCTTGTATATGTGCACGCCGTGCACGTTTTTGGGTTCCAGGAAAGGAATAGGAGAAGGACGCAAGGAGGAGAGGAAGAAGAAGGGAAAGTTGGTCCGGGTCTTGAACGCAAGGAGCATTTGGGCTTGGGCCTAGCTTTTGGGTATGGTTATATTGTTTTAATTTCTAATTTTATAATAGTGTAGACTTTAAACATTAATGTCTCGTTCAATTCAAATCCGATTAAACCGCCGTTGGGTCCGTTAGAACCGTATTGGAAAATAGAACGCAATGGTATATAATATTGATAATTTTTAGTTAAATATAAATTACGATAAAATAAATAGTCCTTATATATATAATTATAAATATATAAAACGAGCATCATTATTAATATAGTTCCAATGTAAAATTAGCAGAGAAATCATCGGCCACCAATAGAAATGGATTGGAAGCAGTACGAGTAGCGATATCATTATTCGTTCATAAGGAAGCTCTGATAGTGAAGATTTTGGAGCTCTAATGGTGAGAGCTTCTAATTTAAATTATTTATTTAAATTAGTTAATTGCACTTAGCTGAGATCAATTATAATTAGTTAATGATAATGTTTGATGTATGTTGATGTTCGAATGGTTGTTCATTGGATAACACACCAAACACTGATAAGCGTTATTGACTGTAACGCTTGGGCACTGTTGAAATATTTGTTTATTGTTTGTGATTATAATGAATGAATTCGTGTTCATCTGGTCATATGATTGATTTGATAATTATGGTTGCATGATATTACACACACCGGGGTTGTGGAAATATATGGGTGATCGATTTTTTTTTACATCTTCTTCCAATGTATAATTTTATTTTATTTTAATTATTAACTAATATTTATAATTTTAGTTTTGAATTTAGATATCAAAACTTTTTTGAACTTTAGTTTGAATTGTTTATCGAAGTTAAGCTGAATAAACGATATTCGTACAAAATGAGGTGGCTTTGGAATAAGATCTAAATCATGTATTTTAACATGGATTTTGTGTAAATGATCTTTGGGGAATGTGTTTATTAAAAACTCAATTTAATTAGATATGAAGGATTTGGAAATTTGAATAATGGTCTTTGAAATAACGTTGTTTTGGAACTGAAATGACAATGCAAATCCATTAGGAAAAGATTTGAACGATTTATATTTAAATCGTTACATGGCTTGAATGGAATGCGCTGCGGTGCGACAGTTTATGAATATCGATTTTAAATTTTTAAATGGTTATAATTTGATTATTTTAAATCGGTTTGACTTGAAATAAGAAACATTGGATTTCAAATGATAATGGTATTTGAATAGAAAAGAAATTTTCAAATTTCAACGAATGATTTTCAAGTTATATTTAAAACAAATTTGCAAAAGGTCGCTATACGGGGAGTTCGGTGACCATAACGAAAAATCAAATAAAACAGGTTTATAAAATTATTATAAAATGGAGAAAAATTATGATAAATCTTATTTTATTATTTTATAGTAATTAGAACTAAAATATTTGAATTTCAAATGATTATAATCTATTTTATGTAAAAGGCTATATTACAGCACTTTTGGTAACGCCACCAAACGTTATTATAATAGTTTCAAAGATAAATTGCTTTTGAAGTTTATAAGTCGTGAATTATTATTTAAACTGGAAATTTTATAATATAGTTTGGAAGGTTTTAAAGTATTGGAAATTCTTTATATGAAATTTAAATGGGTTTTCCAATCGTAAATAATTGGATATGGCTGGAGAAAAATCTTCGGATGTTTGATATTAATTCGGTAGATGAAAACTCTTATTATTTGAGGAATTTAAAAAAGGTAAATCACCATTATTCTGCTTATGATATGAGTTGGATGCGGAATTAATATCAAAGATGAGTCGATGGTATTTCTATCCAGAACTAATGCCAAAGAGTTGAATAAATCTTTTAATTAAGCTACGGGTTCCTCAATTTGATTGAAATAAGTTGGATAGAAATAATCCTCGGATATTTGATATGAAATTTCGTGATGTAAACGTGTACTATCTGAGGAATTTGGAAGGTATTATTATATCGTTATTCCACTTATAGTATTCGTTGATTATGAGAATTGATATCGAATATAAGTAGATACAATTTCTATGTAACTTATGTTCACTATCGATTGATTTGGGTTTTTTCGTGAATCGTATCTTCAATAATACCATTCTTGAACCCAATGAGATTTAGTTGTGGAAATTTGTATCGTAATTTAGGATTTAATCGAATCTTTGATTTTAGAAATTAAAAGTAAGAAAATTGGAAAGAAAGTATAATCTTTTGATCAAGATTAAAGAGTTAAGATAATAACGGGATTTATGAAATTAGAATAATTCAAATCTTGAATTGTAAATGAGGTGATAACTATTTGGAAGTAGATTTGAATTGAAAAGCCCGTGTTAACCATAACTATTGTTTTAAAAGTACGCTTATTGCTTGAAAAGACCGGGACCGAAAATATTTTCGAAAACCATTCCAAGTAATAATACGACGTTGTTCGAGACTTGGTCAACGACGAGTGAAGACCGAGGATCTTTGGATGTATTCAAATTGATTGCTGATGTCTCGGTTGGGCTGATCCCCCGATATGAGGTTATAAGTTGCATGAGGACTGAATATATTTGGAGATTTTCGGAATTTTGTTCCGTTCAGACCCAGAATGGACTTATATGGATTGTGTGTGTCTGACATTGTAATTGACAGCATAACACTGATTTCCATTAATATGTATCTGGTTTGTGACGTATGAGCTCGAAGTGGTTATGTAATGATGGAAATCAGTGATCATGTTGTGAATGGACAATGTGACATAGTTAGGAGATGAAATGAGCTTATATGATCATGGCACTGCTTATTTAAGCATGGCTTTGTGTATGACGTGACATCGACAAACCTCACACCCTGGATTTGATGAGAAACTGGCGATTAGGTTGCGTACTATATATATGATTGATGATGGAAGCTGCAGCAGTGGGAAACCACTTATGAACCTGGGGAAATTGGGTATGTTCGGGGGTCCATGTCTGGACGAAAACCGTTGATCTACCCTGCGATTTGCAGTTGGTGTCCATGATAGACGAAAAAGCCGTGAGGCACTTCGCTTCGTATCCCTGATTGATCTTTCATGCCAAGAATCATCAAGTTGGAAACCCAAATCTCCAATACGAGTCATACGATTTTGATTGTATATATATATATATATATATATATATACATACATATATGGCGACATAATATTATGGGTATTATGCCGTCTAAGATTAATACATTTATTTGCGAAATGGTTTTCCACACTATATATTAAGTATTGAAAGAGGATTTTACGTATGAAAGCATGTTTGGTTATCATAAGATAAAACTCGCTCATCTGGTGTGCGCTTGCATTGTGCGATGTGGGACGAGCTAATGATAGATTCATTTTCTCAAAGTCGTTGCGAATTTATATGCATGGGAATTCACATGGAGTAAATCCATTCCGCATTAGCAGCGTGGTCCCATGAATTTATCAACTTTAAAATAAATTCTATAAACAACTGTTTTATGTTCACACACCAGTCCTATGACTGACCTGGAGTTTATTGTTCCCACACCTAATCTCTGGGTGCCCATAAATTTTTCGCACGGGCAGCCTGTAGTTTAGTTTGCAGGTTTTGCTTTTGAGAATTGGATTCAGGTTGGAGCTAGAGATAGATTTTGAGTTCGCTGAAGAATTTATTTCTTCCGCTGGGAGTATATTTACCTTTCTTCCGCTGTATATGTTGTAACTCTGATATTCTACGCAACTCTGATGCAGCATTTCGTTATGCAATGAAAAGTTCTGTTATTTTGTTCAATATATGTATGTACCCATAACAATTCATCTTTGTGAACGGTTTTAGTTGGTTTAATTACCGGCGAAAATCTGGCAAAAAGACGGGTCATTACACCTAACAACTTTCCAATCCTTGAATCTGATTCAATTTTTTGATTCTGTGGTCTTTCTAACTGAATCTAGTATTAAAACAAACACGGATTTACAATTTTGATGCTTAAAAAAGAGGGAAGGAAGGAAAGAAACATAAATAAATCAGATTCATAGGACTTACCTCACGCTGATCAGAAATATGAACGCATATGTTGTAAATTTACATTCTTTATCTTCAAATTTTGAATCAGAATTTCCTAAAAGCTAATTTTTCTAATTTCTGGAAGATTTAGAGAGAAAAGAAAATGGCAAAGCCTTTCGTCGTCAAAGAAAATATGAGTTGGAGGCTAGGCCACGCTACTCTATTTATAGTTGTGTAGGAGATTCTGGTCCATTGGATTTAATAACATAAAATCCGCACCATTCAAGCCAAGAAAACACGTCACCAAAAAACCAGATCTGGCATGCATGGGTCGACTAACCTTAAATTTGTGTCGACCCTATGCTCGACCCATAAGTTGACCTATTTATGTATTGGGTCGACCCAATGCCTGGGTCTGAACGTGTTTCCAACTGTCTTTATTTTATAATTTAATTTTATGTTTAAACGTTCCTTTTTATTCCTTAATATAACTTGTATGAATCATGTGAAATTTTCCTTATATGTACATTTATACATATTTACTCTTATAATATGCATTTCTTTAGCCATCACTCTAAAATTAAAGATATGGCGCCAATGGGACTCGAACTTGCACCACTCACCTGGGAGAGACATGCTCCCACCAACTAGACTATGTAGACTTTTGTTCACAAGACTAAAAACAACGGTGGCCATTGTTCTTGTTAGTGTCCTTTTTATATCTTCTTTTTTACGTTTGTTGTAATACTTTAGTTGAAGATAAAATTTTCATCTTAAATCCGTTTTCAGCAAACCATAGGTCTAAATTAATTATAAAATTGCCACGGACGCAATGCTGCTAATTCCGTGAAAAAAATCTAAAACTTTTCAAATTTTCATTTTATTATTTAATTAAAATGTGGGGTGTTACATATTATATCGGTTAATTTCAGATTCGTTGATTTAAGTTATTCATTGTTTAGTGTGAGGCACGTTGACTTGTAGTAAAATGTGATGTATGGGACATATTTCCTTCACTTTTCGAGTTACTATTTAGAAGTACATGGAACATTATTATTATTATTATTTTCCAATAATTTCTTTGATGCGAAGATAGACTTGGGGGAGTTTTATATATATGCATGCTTGATCGAAGTGGTTAAGTTACACTCGACGGGAGTTTGTAATGTTAGGGGTTTGAAAAGGTATATAGTACTTGACCATGCTTCGGGGAGCTTATTTGTTGATGCATGTGTAAATTTGTTGTTTGGATTCGTATTGATGCCTTTGTTGACAATTGTTGCTTTTGTTATTTTGGATCCATTTTGACGCCTTCGTTGTTTTATTGCCTTTTTCATTTTGGATCAGCTTTATGATGTCCCATTGACATTGTCGCTTTTTGGTGCTTTAGATCCAATTTATGAAGATTCATTGATTTGGAAATTCCCTTATAGCCCAATAGATAATTCAACGCTAATAAATTTATGATGATCGCTTATTTGTTGAACAAACTCTTAGATGAGTTTACATGTTGTCATTTGAAGAATTTGCCTTTGTTGTTCCTTGGAGATTTAGTGATTTTAATTATTTCGTTTAGCCTTAGGACTAAAGCAATATATTTTGATGGGAATATTTATTCTTGTGTCATTACCTATTTCATGAGATCTTTTATATGTCAATCTAGTTTAGTATCTCATGAATAGTTTGTTAATCAGAGCTTATATTATTCCTTTTGTGTAAACAGGAATCCTTAGCTATATGTTCTATATTTTACTTATCATTTGATAATCGATATGTCTAAGCTAGACTGACCCATGTATTTTATAATCGAGTCATACAGAGTTGTTTCATATAAATATATAAATTCGAGTTTTCCATGCATTCACCCTGCCTTTATAATTTTGAAGCTATTTCATGAGTCATGTGTTTGAGTTTTTGATGCGTTCCTTTTGCGATTTATTGTATATGTATATAGTCTTTAGAGCCATTCGAGTATGTATAAATATACTGTTATGATTCCGCTATTTGTAATTATGTGTGATCTATTTTGTGATATGCTGTATACTTTTGTATTTCTACTCCATTTTGAATATGATCCTTAGCCACTGTAATAATATATTAGACATGAATTGAGTATGTCAATCCACTTCAGGCAAGAAAGAAAAAAGATCATGCCCAATTGATGTATTTGATACTCGTTTGATATAGGAGTACAGATGCTTAATCCTAACCAGCCTTTTTCTTTGCTCTAATAGATAGTGTTACTTAATAAATATAAGAATTTGATAGTGTTTTACAAGAAAATTTGATTTAACACTAAAGAGAGTTGATAAAGAGTTGATACTCGAATGCTTCTATTATTGATATTTCTGATAGAATGCCAAAATAATAATGTTATATAGTATTTGGATTGGTATACACACAAATATTTATAAATAGGTTTACTTTTGTTTATGGGCTTCTACGATCTAAGATCCTTCAGTAGATGCACCCGAATGGTTAACACTTGCTGAAAATATAGAGGGGCCGAAGTAATACACAGTTTTAACTCCCCCTCAAATCGATGTTGGGGTTAGGTTTTCCATGGCCTAAAAAATGGTGATCTGCTCGATTCTCCACAAATCCTATCGATTTACTTATGAAAATTGCGAGCTTGGCCCTTATCATCCTTCAAATCACTCTAGATCCGGAGCTTTGAGCCGGATTTGAGTAGTATTCGCCATTACTTGGTTTCAATTTATTGAGATCAATGGTTCCTGCTTCATTTTTGTGAGACTTCCTGAGATGTTGTGAGCTTTCTCTTCCTTTTCACGATTTGATTTGAGGTATGTCTCCATCAATTTCCCTTACTTTCAGGTCATCACGAAACTTTGTGAAGTTTTCTGATGATAAGGCTTTGAAGAGAGTGTCCACACGTTGATAAATAGCTCGGAACGTGCTTCACTTCCAAATTTCCTTTCATTATTTACTCTCTTATAAAATATAAATCAACCTCTTTATGTTTGGTTCTTGAGTGAAGTATGGGGTTGGCTGTCATTTAGACAACACTCTGATTATCGCACCGTAATATTGACTTGCTTGTCTTGATATTTAGTTCAGCGAGCATTGATTTTAGCCACACTATTTCTGCTTTAACATTAGTTATACTTCTGTATTCTGCCTTTGTATTGACCTTGATATCGTTGGCTGTTTTTTTAGCACCATGACACTATGTTGTCCCCACTGTATATACAGTATCTAGTAGTTGACTTTCTGTCATCTAGGTCAGACGCCTAGTCAGCATCAGCAAATCCAATGATGTTGAAGTTAATGTTAGCATTGATAGTAAGTCCGTAATGTAGTGTAGCATTTAGGTATCTGAGTATTCCTTTCGCTGCCTTCCAGTGTGTGTCTAGTGGTTCCTGCGTAAATTGACACACTTTGTTAACACTAAATGATATATTTAGTTTAGTGATAGTTGCGTACTATAAAATACCAACTGCACTTCTATATTTTTTTGAATTATATATGGAATATCCTCTATTTTTGGAGTAATGATGACTGCTAGTCATTGGAGTTAGCTAACCTTTTGCATCACTCATTTGAGTTTTTGTCAGTAATTTGGCTATGTACTTTTTTTGGACAAAACGATCTCTGTTGATGAGTTTGTTACGACTTCTATGCCCAGAAAGTAACTTAGTTTTCCCAAGTCTTTAACTAAAAATTGTTTATCCAAGTATTTCACAAGCTTGTTGATCTCTAGATTACCGTTACCTATAATGACAATATCATCAACATATATCAGAATGTATATAGTAGAGCAACTTCTAAATTTTGTAAATAAAGAGTATTATCGGATTTAGTAGATTAAATACCCATGTTATTTAACGTGATTTTTAATTTACCAAATGATACTCTAGGTGCTTGTGTCAAACCATACATAGCTTTAATTAACTTGCACACATATCTGGTTGAATAAATCCCCGTGGTTGTTCCATATACACATCTTCCTTTAGAATGCCATTTAGGAAGGCATTATTGACATCCACTTGTCTGAGTTGTCACCCCTGCTTATAGCAATAGTAAGTATAACTCTGATTTTCGATGGTTTTACTACTAGAGAGAAAAGGTTACTTTGTAGTCAAAGTCTAGTTGTTATTAGTGAACCCATTAGCAACCAACCTTGCATTGTATTTGTCTATTGAGCCGTCTGGTTTCCTTTTAATCTTGTATATCCACTAGCATTTAATAACATTTTTATCCTTTGGTTGTTTGACTAATTCCCCCGACTGATTTTGCATGAGAGCTCGATACTCAGTGGCCATGGCTTTCCTCTAATTGCTGTTAGTTTTAGATTTATCATATTAGGTTGGCTCTTCGTGACAGTAAGAGCAGTACATATTTCAGATTTGAAAATCCTACTCTCTGCTCTTGTGATCATTGGTGAATAGATGTGACATGCGGTTGAGTGCAAGGTTGTTCCTCTTCATCTGTATTGCTAATGCTGACATCTTGACTTTCTTCATATTGATTGTTGTATGTTCTTTCTTGACCTTGTAGTCCAGTTAATTCACTGAATTGACTAGGCGGCTGTACAGTGTCATCATGGTGTGATGTTATAATGTCATATGTTTTGTCAGTTTCACTTGCACTTAAGAACTAAGAGTACACTAGTAATGGTGGTGTTGATACTTTTGTATCATATATTTGTTTGATGTCTTAATACTTTTAGTATGATAGGGAGAAAAAAATCTAATTATACATGGCATGTCTGCTTATAAATACTTTTCCACTATCATCTAAGCACTTGTATCCTTTTTGACTTGGTGCATATCTTATAAATGTACATGGTTTTGACCTATATTCAAACTTATTTGTTGTATGACCTTAGATACGGATAACACAAACACTCAAAGGTTTTTAGAAAGTTATATTCTAGTTAAACATTAAATAGCTTCTCATCTGGACTGATTCCTTTAAGTACTTTTACTGGCAGTTTATTTATCAAATAAACTGCAGTACTAAAGGAGTCAGGCCAAAATTTCAATGGCTTTTTTGTCTTAGCTAATAATGTGAATCATGAACATTTTACCACATGTTTATGTTTCATTTCCACTAGCCCATTCTGCTCTGAAGTATACGAACATGGGGTTCTGCAAATTATTCCCTTTAAAAGAAAATAATCCCTTAGTCATTTGTATAATATGCCGCTATCAAATTGAATTTTTTTGACCTGTGAACTGGTTTGCTTTTCAACTTGTGTTATAAAGTGTATCACAGTGTAATAATGTATATGACTTAGACTTTAGAACGTGTATCCATGTAAATATACTACCTGCATCTACAAAAGACAAATAATATTTGTATCTACGTTTAGAACTGATTGGCGCAGGACCCCAAAGATCAGTGACAATTAAACTTAATGGTTTAAAGTATCCAGTAGTAGAGTCAGAGAATGGTAATTTGTGGCTTTTTATCATTTTACAATAAGTGCACAAGTAGGATAAAGATAAATCATCAAACTTAATACTGTTTCTATAAGAACCTGTTTAACAACACTTGTACTTAGTTGACCAAGCTTATTGTGACATAGATCAAATACATCGCTATTTTTTAATTTCGTTTTTATTAAGATTACAATTCACTAATCTTTTTCCAGTGTTGTTGTAGTTGATTTGATTAAACTTGCACCATCCTTTCACTTCATTACCCTGTAATAAAACACTTTTAATGAGTATATCTCTGACCAAATAATATTTTGGATAAAATTCAAAATATACTTAATTATCTTGAGCAAATTGAGATACACTTAAGATATTTTTCTTAAGATTATAACCCATAAAAGATTATTCAAGAGCAACAGTTTGTCTCCATTAATATATCCATTACTGAGTAATATGTATAGACTTACTATTCCCCATGCAAAGTAATTGATTACCTTTGTACACATTACATTCAAGGTTCAAGTTATTTAGGCTGTTAGTTAAGTGGTTTGTAGCCACTGAGTCTGAATACCAACTTTCATCACTACTATGATCAACTCTTGGCATTTCATTTTGATTGTTTGGTTTAGTATCACCTTGTACATTCTGATAATTTTGCGCTTGTGCCACATTATCATTTTAATTGTTGCTTGTTTGATTGCTGATAGCTTGACAAGGTGTATAATTCTGATTGAATCTGAGGTAGCTCTTGAATGTAGTGTGACCTTCTCTTTCACAGATCTGACATTTAGATCTATTGCTGTTGTTATTTTCGACTCTTCCTCCTGATCTATTGTTGTAGCCACCTCTTTGATTTATTGATTTGATCTATGATCTTTATTTCTATAGTCGTCAGCACAGTTGATGGATACATCCTATTCTTGAGGTCTTTTGTGTTGGGTATTCCAACCCATATTTGGCATAATTTTATGCAGGCAAATTTGGCATAATTTTATGCAGGCATATTTGGCATAATTTTATTCAAGCCATGCTTAATCTGTGGGTGGGATTTATTGGTTTTGTCCTTTTCTCAGAATTTTTGTGCAAGCATGCCTTTTGTACAACAACATCTTTTCATTTCAAGGAAGACACGGGAAAATTACTCACATTTTTTTGGCATGCACATAAAAGAAAAGAGGGTTAATATAACCAGATATGGTCAGACAGGGCAGCAGCAGTTTTTGGTCATTTATCATCTTCCTCAAGGTGTTTTGGTCTTCAAAATTGAGCTTCATTCTTGCTCGATTCACCGCTGGCCTGAAGTGCACGCATAGGGTGTTTTCTTACACCTTTTTCATCTCTTATTGTTTTGGATTCCGGTGATTAGTAGTGAATCTTTTGTAAACATTTTGGGGCTGTTTTCCCCCTTTGGTTTATCAATAAGAGAATAGGGTAGACTCCTTAAGAGGTCTCATGGTTTTTACTCTTCACATCGAAGAGGTTTTCCACGTATAAAATCTTGTGTCTTGCTATTTTACTTTCATCGTATTTTTTTTTTTTTATTTGAATGGTGTGTTGGTTGATTGTCTTGTGTGTGATATTGTGGGTGTAGTTTGTAGTAACCCTTAATCGATCTTATCATTTTGATTTCCATTCTTGCTTCATGCGACAATATTATTGAATGCACTTCATCCATAGAAGGTGTATCCCTTTGTGATGAAATTATCACTTCAACTGCCTTATATTCATTACTGAGTCCAATAAGAACTGTTAGAACTAGTTCTGATTTGGCATCTTATGACCTGCTGCTTCTAGTTGATCACGCAGTGTTTTCATTTTGGATAAGTACTCCCTCATGCTGCTACTATCTTTTCTTGTATTATCCAACTGCCGTCTATAATGCATGATTTTGGCATATGCCTAAGAATTGAAATTCTTTTCAACACTTGTCCAAATTTCATTAGAAGTTTTACACCCAATGACCAGAGATAATAGGTTGTTATTGATTGATGATAATAACCATGCACTAATCAGTCTGTCTTGCCTATAGTATTTTATGTATTCTTTATTGACTACTGTATTTTCTTGATCAGTTATATATCTTGAAGAGACGGCAATAGTGCCATAGATATACCCTTCCAGTTCATACCCTTGAATAGCTATTTCAATATGAAACTTCCACAATAAAAAGTTATTTTCTAATAATTTTACTGTGATAACTTAATTTCGTGGGCTTATTACAGTTTCCACTAGTTGACCAGTAGATGTGGCCATGATGGTTGGTTGATTTTGAAAGGTAGCTGATATTGCTGCTGATGATTGATTACCCATGATCCAAAATCTTGAGAATAGAAAGAATAGTGTGGGCACTGAGCAATAAATGGTTTAGAAAAGAGACTTCAAAATGCCAAATGAAAGGCTTCAATTTAGGTATGAGTTTGCAACCAGTTGATCTTCAGATGATGATGTAGTTTTCTAATGAGTTGGCTGGTGAGGCTACTATTTGAATTGATTTCTTGATTTCTTGGTGATTTGAATTTGATTTTCTGAATGCTTTTCATTTATTGCTTGGATTTGATATCTGAGATTATGATGCAACCAATAATTTCTTGCGGGCGATGCACTGATCCATTTTATCAAGTCGACTCTCAAATGATGAGTTTAACTCGGATGAGAGGAAAATCCAAGCGGTGAAGATACTGCAACGGGTTTTGAAAATGGTATTCTTTAGTTCTTGATTGAAGAATAGTTCTCTATTGGCTCTGATACCATACAAGAATTTGTTAATGTTTTACAAGAGATTTTGTTTTAATACTGAAGAGAATTGATAGAGAGTTGATACTCGAATGCTTCTGTTATTGAAATTTCTGATAGAATGCAAAAAGAATAATGTTACAGAGTATTTGGACCAGTATATATACATGAATATTTACAAATGTGCTTACTTTGGATTGATGGACTTTTGCAGTCTAAGATCCTTCGGTAGATGCACCCAAATGATTTATACTTGCTGAAAATAGAGAGACCGAAGTAATACACTGTTTTAATTGTAATGCACATAGGGTGTTCTCGAGATGGACTCTACAATTTATACTTTCTTATCCGCATTCTTTTTTTGAATATTATATATTTATTGGTGGTGGGTGCGGTTCGGCTCGGATGGTTTGGAGCCTAAATTACTTCCGTACCACATCAAACGACTGAGCAGAAATACAAACCATTAGGCTAACCGTTCAAGCAGTTCAGTTTCGGTTCGGTTTTATTGTAATACAGTCTGGTTTTGGTTCGGTCCGATTTGAACTCATATTAAATATAAAATAAGAGAATTATGTCTATCAACAATCAATTTAAAATTATGTGATGGTGCCATTTAATAGTTGAAACATACGGTGTAATCCTGCATTAAAAAATTAGTTTCTAACCGTATAAATATTTCAAATTTATGTTTAATGAAAAGTAAAACTGCTTTAGCACGTTAACTAAGCATCAGCATTAATTAATGCATAAATATTAAGTAAGATAATTTAAATAAGATTATAACTAACATTATAGGCAAAAAACATATGGAAACTACTATACTGAAACTATAAATATTTGCTTTGTGATAACAACTGTTATTAATATAACAACATATGTTGAAAATAGAGTATACATCGTTAAAAATAAGATATGAATTAGTTATATTTTAATCATAAGATTATTAGTGTAGGTATTCGATTCGATTCGGTTTAATACGGTTGGGTCAACAGTTTAAACTGCAACCGAGACGTATCGTGGCGGGTCGGTTCGATTTGGGGTGTTTTCTTTAGATACAAGATTCAGTTTGGTTTTCCGTACTATTTTTACCATACTATTTTTATGTTCAGTCTGGACGGTTTCCGTATTGCAATGTGATTATGTCCACGTTTAATATTTATCAGTTTTTCGGTATACTCCAGTTGTACTCATGGTCTAAAGCCAAAGGTTGATCATGTTATAGTCAAAAAATGTTAGGAGTGCTTAGATGATTACCTAATGGACTCTTGAAGAATTGCGATTTATCATTTATGTGAAAGTATTTTTTTTTTTAAAAAAATTAATTAATTAAAAATAAAGAGGAAATTGGTCACCACCTCGCATCTGGGCTAGAGTTGACTCCCGAAGTCTATTGCCCTGTCGCCCATGCGGCCTGTCCACCGCAGATGTTAACCCATTTTGGGGACTACATTTTGCTGCGTTGCATATCAGTGCTTTTAATCTCAATCAATTTGTTGTGTATTTCAAAAAATGGAGATTGCAACAACAGTACTAGGGTTGGCCGTCGAAGTTCTACCTCCTCTTATCAACAAGCTGGGATCGAAACTGGGAGGTGATGTAACTCCTGCTGAGATGAAAAAACTGGATCATTTGGTTCGTTACAAAATTGCAACGTTGATCGAAGAAGTAAAGTCGAATGGTTTAGCTGAGTCGACGTCAGTGCTGGACGATCTGCAAGCCACTGCTTTAGACCTGGGGGATATACTTGATCGATATGAATACAAGCAAATCCAAAAACAGGTCGGTCCTTCCTCTTCCAATCCCGTTAAGAAATTCATACCTGAAACTATGCTTCCAAAATCATTCTTGAGGAAATGCTTGGAAAATTTGCTGGAGAATGTTGAACAAGTGGACAAAATACTTGTCCCATCTAGGACTAGCACAAAACAACCACAAGCTAACACTATTACACCGACAACCTCAACTCTTTTATCTCCATATTTCGGAAGAGCAGACCAATGTGATATGATAATTGAGTTCTTAGTAGGCAAGTCTCATGCTGACTTAAATGTTAGGACCAAAAACGTTTCCATAATGGCCATAAGAGGATTGGGAGGGGCCGGTAAAACTGCCACCGCTCAGTATGTCTACAATGACAGCAGAGTTGAAAATTATTTTGATCTAAGGATGTGGGTACATGTTACACGCGGTTTTGATGAGCGAAGACTTATCATGGAAACGATAGAGTCGGCAGAAGAAAAGGAATGTGGTCAAATAAGCAGTCCGGACTTGCTTCAGAAAAAACTAAAAAAGTCGGTTTTTGAAAAGAAGTTTCTTTTAGTTTTAGATGATGTTTGGGCAGAAGACACGTCAAGATTGCATATACTACTGAGTCCTTTGAATCAAGTCGGGGTGAAAGGAAGTAAGATTATAGTAACGACTCAGACGGAAAAAGCAGCAAAAGATTTGAATGCAAAAACTGTCATCCTTTTAGATGAACTGAAATATGAAGATTGTTGGTCAATATTGAAGCATCATGCATTTGATGATAATGAAGAAACTATTGAAGGTCTTGAAGAGTTAAAATATGTTGGGGATCAGATTATAAGCAAGGTAAAACACTCTCCTCTAGCATTGAAGGTTGTGGGCAGATCATTAAGCGATAAAAGAAGCGTGAATGAATGGGAAAAAATTCTTAAACATGATATATTGAAGGAAACTATGGATATTCTTTTATTTAGTTTTCGGTGCCTACCTCTGCATCTCCAAAGATGTTTTGCATATTGTAGCTTATTTCCTAAAGGTTTCAGATTTTTCTTTGACAGTTCTCAACGGAGACCACACTTGATTTCATTGTGGATTGCACAGGGTTTTATTAAAAAAACAGATGAGCTAACACTTGAGGAAGTAGGGATGAAGTATATTGAGCAGTTGCTATCACAATCTTTCTTGGAAAAGAAATCTAAAGATTACTTTGTAATACCTAATTTACTTCATTATTTAGCAGAAACAGTTTCAAAGAAACTATGTCATAGAGTTGAGCATCATGCCACAATGAACATTCCTAAAACGTGCATTCATCTCTCCTTGTGCATATCAAGAGCAGTGATACCAGACATGGAAGCTATATATAACATATTCAATTTGGGAAAACTGCGCACCTTAATCATTCTAGGTGGACCTAGTCTCAGAGATATTTTTCAAAATGGGAAGGATAATCTTCAAAGTCTAACTAAACTACGTGCATTATACATTCCTCCTGACCAACTAAAGGAACTACTGAGTATTCCTTTTATTGATAAACTTAAGTTGCTTCGGTATTTGCATGTACAATATGGCGAGAGCCTACCAGAACCCTTGGTCAAGCTATATCTCCTTCAGATTTTAATTTTGATCACAAATCGAGCAAGTAGTCTCCAAAATGGCCATCAATATTTGGAAGCTGAAACTCTGCCTGAACATTTTGATAATTTAACGAGCCTGCGTACATTAAAATTTTATGCCGAATGCGGAAATGAATTGGATTATCTGTGTTATCATTCAAAGATGATAGATGTGGGAAAGCTAACATCACTCCAGAATTTGATTGCATTTCATCCTGAAAAAGATAGTCCTAAGGGAATGGTGGCGATAAGAGAACTATCACTTTGTGGATCACTCTCTCTTTTGAACCTCGAAAATTTACAGAGCAAAGTGGCAGCTGAGAAGGCGATGCTCAACCAGAAAAAGAGACTGAATAAGCTCATCTTCGAATGGAGTAACACTAGCAATGTTAACTTAAAAACATGTGCAGATGTTTTGGAAGGACTTGAACCCCAGGGGAACCTTGAAAAACTAGAAATTGTAGGCTATCAAGGTGCTACGTTTCCAAACTGGATGAGTAAGCTTCCAGGTCTTAAAACTCTAACACTTCGCTCCTGCACAAGTCATGAAATACTCTCATCATTTCCTCCTCGTCCGCGAAGCTTGCATATTTACGAGTGCAATGAACTGATGCAACTTTCTTTTGTTGGTGAAACTGGCCACACCCTCATTTTGCATGATTTAACAAAATCGGCGCTACCATCGGTGTTTAAGAGGTCTCTTGGTCTTTGTAGGCTTACTATAAGAGGATGCTCAATAAACGATGTTGATTTATCGTTCCTCACAAACCTTGAACATTTGTATCTACTAGGCCTTCCCAATCTGCATACCATTAGTGACTTGAGTCCTACGCTGGCTAAATTGAGTATTGTAGATTGTCCAAAGCTTACTAGCATGGGAAATTTACAGGGCTGCATATCCTTGCAACGTTTATCAATCTTTAAATGTCCAGTGCTAGTGAGAGAAAAATGTTCGGTGGTGAAAGGAACTGCAGAAAGAGATGTCACCAACTGTTTTCCACGAGTAAAATATATCTGGACAGACGAACCATTATTGGTTCTTGAACTTGTTCAGCTGCAAGCCTTCAGTTCTATTGAAAGTCTTTGTTTCTGTGGTCTAGGCAGACCCTTCCCGCCAATGCTGCAAGAATACTTTCATCAATTTTCCTCCCTCAAACGTCTTTTATTAGAAGATTTCACAACCCTAGACAATCTCTAATTGTTGTGTGGGATATATCTGCTATGGCCTCCTCCTCTTCTTTTGGTAAGTTTTATTCATGCCTTAACTTGTTAGTAGTTCTCTTAGTTCATATATACCTATATAACACAGTTCCAGTTTTGTTTGTTAAGTGAATGTATTTAGTTTTGAATTTTAAGACCGAAATGGAGATCTATTGATAAGTTATGAACTAATATTAGGTATCTGTGTGTGGTCACCAGTTTCTACTGAACTACATGTTTTATCCATGGTTCTTAATTCCGGCCGGTACCCCGGGATTCCGGCCATTTCGGTCCGGTTCCGGTGGTGACCGGGCCGGAATTTGGCCAGAATTCCGTTTTGGAAATTATTACGTTAAAAAGCCCAAAAAAAAAAAAAAAAAAAAAAAATCTAACAATGATTCATAATTTACCTGGAAAAAATCACCATAACAACGACAACGCAAGAATCAAACAACGAAAATGAAACTATATAACAATAAAAATTAGTCATTTATAATTTTGACTGAGAGCAAACGAATTTAAGCATGGTAGAGAGAAATCGAGCGCGACGAGGGTGAAGCCCAAGCTTGAGAGAGAAAACCCAACAGGATGAAGGAGAAACCAGAAAGAAATTCTGTAGAGAAGGAGATCAATTTTGGGGTAAATAATGAAATTTGGGCTAATTGCTGAAAAGGAGCTCGATAAATTGAAGTATCGTGCTAGTTGCTACTAATCAAGTGTATAGACTGCTGCTCGGTGGAGCTACTGTACGAGCTGCTTGGTGGGTTGGATGGGCTTGCTTGCACTTACTTTTGCTACATTACACCTAATAGTACAGAAATTATGGTGTTTGTAAATATACAGTGTGCAGACATCATTGTACCAAAGGCATATTTATTTGTGTATTTGTAAACACCTTTGTTATGTACATCTTTATATCAAAACACACATTTTGCATATGACCAAAAATAAAATGGAAACAAAAGTTTAAATCTTGCTTAGTAATGCATATTTATAGAAAACCGTACCGGAATTATCAAAACCGGAAATTAACCGGAATTTCCGAAATTTCCGAAACGGAACCGGATTCTTAAATTTTCTACGTGACCGGAACGAAACCGGAAACCGGAATTTCAAACCATGGTTTTATCCATCATATTTGTGTTTTTTTTATAACATTTTAATCAAAATTATCTGTTTTTTTAAGGAGTTTTGGCTTTTGCACTGTATGTAATGTATAGCTTTTGCTTTTGGAATTGTTTGTGCTTTAACTTATCTTACCTATTGATACTTCCATTCATGTAGGTGTATGATGTGTTCTTCAGTCCTAATGATCCATCTTACTTGTCTGGTGATTGAAAATGAGGTATCACCCAATTCAAAACCCTGTTGAACGATGGACATATTTCGGTTTCTATGTTGAGCTGTACTTGTATGTATAGGTATGACCTTATCTGGTTTGATTTTAAACATGCAGTGATTTGTGTATGCATTATATCATAAATATGTGTCCTGTGTTTGTTATTTGTGTGAATGTAACTATGTAAGTGTGTAAAATAAGTGTGTAAAATAAGTGTGCAAGCCAGAGCACGATGAATAAACTATTCCTGTTATAGTGTGTGTGTGTAGAAATATTACCTTTTTTTTTCTTGGTTACTTGTTACCGTGTTAAATTTATGTACTAATTGTGATTTCAGGGTAATGATGCATACTGGTTATTCGTCTCATCCTTGTCCAAAGGCCCATGCTAATCTTCATTATATATTCTCAATTTTACCCCATGTCCTTCAAAGGATAATTTGATGCATAGTTTAGATGATTAGGGACAGGTCCTTTCTTTTTCTTTCTCTTTTTGGAAATGGAAAAAAAGATAAAAGGCCCAAAACCTAAGCCCAAGAGAAACGGTCAAAAAATAAAAAGACAAACGGATAAACAACCCGAAAGCAAAACATAAAACAAAGCCGAAGAATTCTCCTGAACAAAGCAAACGCTAAAACTAAAAGAAGGGTAATGGCAGCTCAGACGAAACCCTTGTCTTTGCTATTTTCCCCTCAAAAAACTCTTCATGGCGGTTTCCTCGCTTTCGATTCTTTAATCTCATCTTTTGAATCTTTTATGATAATGGTAACTTTTTTTTTTTTTTTGAAAACATAAAAAAAAGAGTGTTAAGGCCCAAGGCCGAAGGCCCAGAAGAAACGGGTAAAACAACCCGATAACATAACATGACATATCAAACAAACCCTAGCCGCATCTCATAAGTCAGCCTTCCCTCAAAACATTTCCAAAACCCTAGAAAAATGGCGAGCTCTCGAGAGAGTTTATCTCCGCCATGAATTCCAACATCATGGCAGTTTCCAAACAAAATCATGCTAATCTCGTTCTTCCTCTCAGGGGGATACGGGTTTGAATTTGACTTCATAGTCTTTCAAATTGAGTCTCTGACATTCTATGATAGTAGAAATGTTCAGATCTAAACCTTTCGAACTTCCAAAGCTTCTTCTAGGTCTTTTTGGATCTCTGAAGTCTTCAGATTTTCCACCACTGCTGCTTTCACCTTCACTCCAACTAGATAAGTGATAGATCTGATTCTTTAGCTTGCTTTTGTAGTGATGTTCACCGATTCTATGTAAAAAGCTGACCTTTTCTTTAAATTTTCTCTTCTTCAGGCACTTATTGAGCTCTAGATCACTACTGGAGGTACTTCTCTCTGCATCAGGTAAACACAGTGGATTACTATTCAAATTATACTTTTATTTATATTGTTTCATTGAAGTAATTTGTCTACTTCCTTTCCAAAAAGGATTTCTAATATCAGTGTATGAGAAACGGGCACCAGGGAGGAAGCCAGAGCTACAAAAGGTATCCTGAAAGCACTCTGGATCACCGCTAGGTGTATGAGAATAATTTTTGTCTATCATATTGTGTTTACTTCTCTTGCAGTATTGATTGCTGTTAGTAAGGCTGAGTTGACCTTCACCAGGAAGGAAGTCAGAATGTTTACACTGGCCTTTGTTTCCTTTTACACCCAAGTCATTGGCACTTGGATTTGAATGATAGCTTGAAATCTTGTGGGAGTTCTGCTTACCATTAAGTAAGAAGTCTTCAACTTTCTTATCATAATCTGCATCTTTACTAAATTTGACCTGATTATTTATGCTATCATTCTTATGTCTGCTAGCTTTTCTCATAATAATTTGGCTATCAGTTATGATATTTTTCCAGAGTTGGTTGCAATTGATTTCCTTGTTTGTATGAAGCCTTTGATTCCTATCTTTCCAAATATAGTATATCATAGCAGTTAACTAGACACAAGCCTTATTAAAATTGTTGGACTTGGTTTTAAAATGTTTCATAATATAATCAATACTACTTCTAATATCTAATGTAGAGATACATCTAATGCTGGTTGATACCAAGATTTGTTTGTGCACTCCCTATACTTTACTGCTTATTTCACGTAGGTATTTAGTTGGTTTTTTTTTTGCTTGTTGCAAACCATAATATCTCTTGTACCTGCATCACCCTTGACTTGCAATTATGTACCTTGTTGCCATTTTGTAAACTGAAACCTATTAGGCTGTCTTGATATGTTCGTGCGTGCTACTAAATGAAACTGATGGTACATAATGGTATACCCCTGTCGTGTTTCAGTTAGTCGGGAATATATGGGTGTCGAAACATTACTACATGCATCAACAATAGGTGACAACAAACGAGTGGCATGTTGCATGGTCCAGTAACAATTCCAACCAAGATACATCAATATATATATATATATATATATATATATATATATATATATATATATATAACCCAAAATAAGACAACAAGCATATGTGAATAGATGGGCATAAAAATTTCAACCAAGCATAATGCTGCATGAATTTATCTTCATATATTCACCCGTGCAATTCCCATATGCAAGCTGTAGGTCAGGTGGATGATTGAAAATGCATGTCCAGGTAACATATAGATACAGGTACATAGTGACAAAAAGCTATGCAACATAATGGCACAAGTAGACGTAGTATAGAATAAATTTGTGTCAAGGGAAATATACCACGGGTATGCAGGGGGAAAACAACAGTGGGTTCATAGCAAGACACTTGATAATGTAACATTTTCGGACAAGGCATGGACATGGAACAAAAATACTAAGTTTTCAAACAAATGCAAATGGACAAAATAACAGTCATATGTGCATGCATAAGGAAGTTTAGCAACAGACTGAGAAGTGGATGGTTAGGCTTTAGTAGCTAAACTCAAATATACAAGTAGTATGTATATGGACAGTACATGCATGAATTAAGCTCAGCGGGGAGATCTCAAATGCAGGCAAGAACACAAGGCAAATTGTCATATGGAAGCAACATGTAAGCTGGGTTCATGCGCAAATCATGGAAAATAGTACAAAAGGAAGGTGCAAGATTGCTAGACTTTTAACTGTTTTCTTTTTCTTCTCATATTAGTTCATTTTTGTGCTCTGCCTATAGTGGCCTCCCCTCATGCAGCGCACCCTTTTCGGCCACCTCCTGAGTTTGTGGTAGCCATCTTCAAACACTCCGAAGCCGATTCTCCGACCCACGCAACCCAGGCCAACAACCAAACACCGCGCCGACTGCTATTACTATAACGACCTGTCTTTTTGACCGCTTCAAGTCGGTAATTAAACCAAGTCAAAACGTTCAAAATGACAAATTTTTATTTAGCTGGTATTAGAGCTTTGGTTTGACAAAGCTTAGCTCATCGGGTTTAAAAGCTCATTAGAGATAGATCGAAATATTCTAGAATGAATGGAATTGACACAAGAATCACTATAAAGAGCGAATTTTGCAATATAAATTATTTTGAAATTAAACAAACCATTTTAAAAAGTGTAATTATTTTGAAATATAATTTATGATAAGAGTTTTGAGTATTTTATTGGACGTCGAGGTTGGACTGTCAAGTATGTAAGGATTTTGCATATACGCTTGGTCAACATATATACAAAGTCCAATATATACTAGACATATAAAGTCATCCTACTTTCGAAACTCAAAAATTTGCATGAGATGGCCTGGAAGCCAAAAACTCAAACTATGCAGCATGTACATTTAGGCAAACCAAATAAGGAAGAATGAATGTGGCCAGTTTATATATACACCATATAACTGAGTGTGTGTGTGTGTACATATATTTTTTCTTTTTTGTTTTTTTTTTGAAAATTGGTTCACTATTATTAATAACTAGAAAAGTACATAATAAGATTAGCATACTAACCTAAATACAGACTGAAAAGCATAAAATAAAATACGTACGAAGTAATTAAATCCTAAAAGAGAGTTTAAACCCATGATGAGGTTACCAACTCCGTAGCAACTGCGATCCCGCTGCACTTCTAATCCTATATTACTATCCTTCGAGTCTTTTCTTCGAGTGGCAGAGATTAAAACAGTTTGCCACCATTCCGTTACTTTGTTACTAATCACAAGTTTCCATCTTCATATGCACATTTACACACTTCTTCTACCGTACAAACTGACATTTTTCTCCATAATGCTACTGCTACTAAAATCAATGAACATGAATGTGCATCAGCACCCAGCAATGCCACAATCTCCCATGTTTGTGCTAAACCAATACAGAAACCATTCCAATTTGTGACAAACAACTGCAACACCTCTTCAAACCCATCAAAAGGGTATGCATGAATTTGAAGAAGGAGAAGTAGAAGCCATCCTTCGTATAGATCGGTTTCTTCATCGCATGTCAGACATAGAAGAACTGAACACCTATTTATTGATCCAGCAGATCCGAGAATATCACATTTGGTTTTCCTATCTACCATTCTCAGCCCAGCGACATGGACTGCTTCAAATTACACCCGTCTGTGATATCCATTTAGTCAAATTTAGGTAGAAAATCATGGAATGGTGAATCATGCAATCATAAGGCTCGTTCTGCAGAATTTTCAAAACGTTTAACAGAAACCGTATCCATGTGTTACAGTGCAGTTCAAAAATGCCAAAAATAATAATCACAGAAGTCCCTAATCGATATTGAAATTCAATGGCTATCATTCTAGAGAACGACCCCCAACTCTGAAATATATCGGTTCAATTTGCACCCAAACTTTATACAATCCATTATCCATAAACATTGACGCCATTTGTCTCTTTAAATAATCCATTACCGTCAACGTAACCATCATCTATCGATGTTTCATTTACAACCAGTAATTTCTGGAAGTGTAAATCGGTTGACATAATTCTCTTTCCCTTGAAGCGGCATAAATATTTCAATGAAAAAGAAGATTTGCGATTAAAATCAGAAGAAGCCCAATAGACTGAATAATTAAAGATTCTATGGCTATAAATGGCTCGTTTTAATCCCAAGGAGTAAAACAGTTTGCATAAAAAGCAATTGCACAGGAGATCTGTAACGACCCGTATTTTCAGCGATGTATAATTAATTAATTTATTTAATTATATAAATAGTGATTTAGAAAAGTAAATGGTCGTTTAATTAAACTATAGGGAGAATTTAATTAATATAAATAATAAGATAATATATTGAAATTTCTGAAATAATCAAAATTTGTGGGATTCACAATATTGTGTGAATTGGATTGGTTATAATATTTAATTCAGTTTAAAGTTGAATTATAATAACGAATATATTATATAAACGACAGTTGAATGTATTAATTATATTATAAATATAATCGAGCTCGAAATGGCGCGGTAGTTCGTAATTTGGCGATTCGAAGTTTAAACGAATATACAGAAGCCATTATAAATCGGATTTCTGTGAAACAAGAAACGTTCAGAGCTGGTGAAGCATATTTTTCTAATGGAAGAGAAAAATTGGGATTTCGTCGTGTAGATGTCTAAATCAAATTTCTAAAATAGTCGCTGTGGAACGTTTATAAGCCATAACGATATATTTAATTATAATTAAATATTGGCTTCGAATTTGGATAAATCCTTGTAGACCTATTTATAATTTAATTTTTAGAATTTTTCTGTAATTTTTATTTTGGAAAATAAGCACTTTTTATTTTGGAGTATTTTACACCCTATATCAACATTTCGGGGTTTCACAGAATAAATAAACGGACCTATATTTTTATATTTTCGGGATCATGGCGCATTGATCGACACGACAGTATGGTCATTTCTGTCCATAGTGGTTCGTACGCGAGCCTAGTTTTATATAATAGAGTACCGTGACTTTTTCTTTTTTACATTACTTTCCCCGTGTATACCTATTGTGCATTAAATTCTTCGAACTTGTTTTCCATTACTTCATAGCTGAGCAATGCACTCGAAATAGGTTCTGTATGTTTTCTATTCCTTTGCTTGTAAGTAATAATGGTTCCTTAGCATAGAAGTAAAAAGATATATAAAGAAAAATGTCTCACCTCTTGTTAAACCCATCCTCTCTGTACGTTTACTTTCCTTAGGCCTTAAGTCTAACCTACGCTACAAATTTGCACGTCCTATCCTCCAAAGCTTAGGTGTTAGGTTTCTCCACGGTATACTATACATCAAGTGTCCTGTACCTTTCCATTTCACATTGCAGCACGTCGCTTTTTATAATACTCCTTAGGATAGAAGTAAAAGGGTGTGTATATATAATATATTAGAATATATATAGGTACGTTTACTTTCCTTAGTGAGTAAGGGATCAAAGCCTTTATGTATATATATATCACTTTCTTGCCATTTTGATCCTCTCTTCTCCGCCAAACACAACAGCCTCTCCCGCTCTCTTCTTTACATATATTTCTCTTCTTCCAATACAAATGAATTGATGGATCCACTTCATTTCCTCCCAATATCACTCATACATGTACACAAGCTATCGCACTGCTTTTAAATTCCTTCATTTTGCTGGGTTGTCTCACTGGTTTTGGACACGGTGACATGATTTCGAGTTTACTGTAAATTGTATGGGGAGTGAAAGGATCCGCGCTGGGTAAAGAAACAGCTGCGTGAGAAGAAGACAAGTAATGAGGAGGGGTATTAAGTGTGAAAACGTGATTAAAGGATGTTGGGTGTTAAGTTAATCAAGGTGAGTGTTAGCGGGTGATAATCATGTTTAGAGGATTAAAGGAGAAGGCTTTGGTGTTTTTTTGTGTTAGATAAACCGTGTATAGGAATCAGAAAGGGAGGGCATGCGTTGTGATGAAAAGAAGGTGAAGTGGCAAAGACTTGTTTTCCTCTCGGGTTGCAAGCTGGAAGTTTACACGGTGAGCATTCCTGTGCAAGTCACATAGGAAAATACACTGAAGGAGATACTTCACAAACTATGCAATTATATTTAAGTATTAATATACTGTCTCCTTCGGGACTTATGGAGCCAAGTGAAATGAAGAAATATTGGTAAAGGGCGATGTCCAGAAGTGGCTGGATTTGAAACATTTTGGGCTACGTATCCTGGTGTATGTGAATGGTCATGCCGTCATGGGAAGTACATGAGCATCGTATTTTAGAGGAGATGGCACTGTATGAATTGGAGGCGGTTGTAGTGATGTTTGGGTGGGCGGTTTAAAATCATTTGGGCCGTTTGAAAGAAGGTGAAGCACATTTCTAATTATAACTAAGTTTTTATTTAATTAAATATGTGTACCGACTTTTAAATGTCGTATCTCGTCCATACGAACTCAGACTGACGAGCCGTTCGTCACGTTGGAATCATAGAGACGCAAGCTACGTACTGGAACTAGTCTGGAGGAATTTGGAGTTCGCTACAATTTATAGCGAAATAAATTGTCCGTCTGAATCAAGCAATGGTTATCGTTATTAACGATGATCGTCCAATGTGAGTAAAACTCACTAACTCTGAACAATTATATTTTTATAACGTATTCTTAGAACTGATAATTATATGTTGATTGCTGTGTGTTAACTGTTTGGTTGAATTGCTTGTGTATTGGTTGAAAGTATAAATAATGATATATATATATATATATATAAATCGTTAATCAAATATTGATTCTGTTTATCAGAATATTTTATATTCGTGATATTTGTGTTGTTTAACATCTGTGATGCAAGGAAACAGGTTGGAGGGACCCAACTTGGTTCCTCAATATATAAAATACTGTTTGTTTCATATATTGTGTTATATGATGTGATATGAAATCTGTTGATGATTTTATATATTTGAATGATACCGATCATTGTTATATGTACTTTAAATACCATAAGGAATACTGAAATGTTAAAAAGGGAATTTTCAAAGTGTTTATTGAAAATAAAATATTTATGAAATCAAGGGTTTTATAAAAAGGAAATTTAATTATAAAATCGAAGGATTTTATAAAAGGGATATTCATTTATAATATGAATTAGAATTTATTTAAAGAGAAAATACTTATAAAATCAAGGGATTTTATAAGAAGGGAATTTATTTATAAAATCAAAGGATTTTGTAAAGAGGGATATTTATTGGGATAATAAATAGAAGTATGAAATGAAATTTATTTATTTAGAAAATAAATAAGAGTATAAAAGGATTATTTATTTAGAAAATAAATAGATAAATATAAAATGAAAATATTTGTAAATGAAATATAAGAAAGGGAAATATTTGTAAAACATTTACAAATAGAATAGGAAGAGAAATATTTGTAAATACATTTACAAATAAAATAGAAAGGGAAATATTTGTAAAACATTTCCAAATAGAATTGAAAGAGAAATATTTATTTAGAAAATAAATAAAGATAAAAAGGGTAATTATTTGAGAAAATAAATAGAATTATATAAAGGAAATATTTATATGAAATAAATATGGACAAATAGAAAAGTAAGTATTTATAATCGAATAGAGTTAGTCGATTAGAGTTAACCAGTTAGAGTTAACCAGTTAGAGTTAATTAGTTAGAGTTAACCAGATAGAGTTAATTGAACATAGTTAATCGAATTAGGATTAATTCAATATAAGTTATTCAATTAGAGTTGATCGAATATTAGTTATTCGATCGGAGTTAATCAAGTTGAGTTAAATAAGTCGAGTTAATCAAGTTGAGTTAAATAAGTCGAGTTAATCAAGTTGAGTTAAATAAGTCGAGTTAATCAAGTTGAGTTAAATAAGTCGAGTTAATTAAGTTAAGTTAGTCAAGATGAGTTAATCAAACCGAGTTAATCCAAATGAGTTAATCCAAAGGAGTTAGTCGAATATTAGTTATTCGAATAGAGTTAAAGGAGTATCGAATATAGTTTATTCGAATAGAGTTAAAGGAAAGGGTATCAATTATAGTTTAATCTAAAGGATTTAACGATTTTAGTTTAATCGAAAGGAGTTATCGATTTTGGTTTAATCGATAGGAGTTAATCAAATATTAGTTATTCGAAGTGAGTTAATCGAATATTAGTTATTCGAAGAGAGATAATCGAATATAAGTTATTCGAAGTGAGTTAATCGAATATTAGATATTCGAAGAGAGATAATCGAAGAGAGATAGTCGAATATAAGTTATTTGAAGAGAGATAATGAATATTAGTTATTCGAAGTGAGCTAATCGAATATTAGTTATTCGAAGAGAATTAATCGTGGAATTCGATTATATCGAATTCGGGAATGTACTTATACTTTCCGGTGTTTAAATCAAGATTTATTTATTTATAAATTAGGTGTTTATTTATTTATTTAAGAATAAAAGTTATATTTGAAGTTAGATATTTCAAAAGTAGGGATTATAACGTTATCGTTATAACCAATGTTTTCATAAATGAAGTGGATTCGTAAATAGAATCCGAGAGTTTCGTAAGGAAGTTTGTTAAAGGTTTAAAAGATAAACTTTGTCTATTCCGAAGTTAAAACGTTGTTCAGTTAAGGTCTGAGAGGTAATTATATCCCAACTTGGTTGACTTCCTTCTTAACTAAGGAATGGCTAAGGTTTGATAGTAAAGGATGGTTAAGTGAATTAAGTTAATGAGTGAAATGGTTTGAGTTGGCATGGCGATATTTGATTTAAACATCAGTTTAAATCTAGTGAAAGAGTTTTGGAAATGTTTTCCAAATAAGAATCAGAAATGTTTTCTGATAATAGAAAATAAGAATTTAGAATATATGGAAACAGGAGATAAGTAAATTAATGAACTAAAGAGATAAATGTTAAATGATGATTGATCGATATAATTTCCATTTGGAAATAATATCGTTGTTTGCACACTTGTTTTTCTTTGATTTTTAATCACAGACTATCAAAGTTTTGACCATTTTTCCGTCGTCAACACGGAGAGACCGGTTGGATTATTATCCGAGAACCACTCCGTATGGGCATTAGCGTTTGAATCAAATAGATCGAAGACAAATTGAAGACAGAGTTTATACAAGGGTTATTCGGGCAAATCCTAGGTAGAAATTGCCTAAGATGGATTTACAGAATAGTGCCTTCAGTTTGTCCAGTCCCAGGAAAACTTGAATGGATGAATGTTTGACAGAGTATATCTGGTAGATCACGTAAGTTGATTGTTTCAAACGTATTTACGTTGGTGGCGGAGGAATTCGTTTCTCTTAGCTTATACCCGTGATATTTTTGGGGAAATCAATTTGTGATTTGACGGGTATGATGATGTGGCATTCAAAGTGAATGAATGAGTAATCTGTTGAAAGATACGTTATGACCTCCAGCCTCATCAACTGGGAAAAGACAGAAATTGTAACAACCCGTATTCTACGCATCGGAAGATCGTAGAATATTTACTTCTTTTTCTTGTGAAGTCATATGGTCATGTACTTTTGGGAAACGACTATTGGGGTCATTTCCCGTGTTCATGATTTTTGCCGATTTTTAAATGACCGGTTTGCCCCTGGCTGATCTTGTTTTGGCCATAACTTTTGACTGGAAAGGAGTTTTGACCTGAAACCTCTTCCAGTAGCTTCGGATGATGGTTTCTCTTTCCGTAGAGTGGTCATAATAGCCAAACGGACTTACCGTTTGAGAGATATTGCTGAATTAAGGTTTAGAGGGTTAAAAACAGCTAATTGGGCTTAACCGGGTGATTAACAGCTAGACCCATTGGGGGATTTCGGGATTTGGAGTATTTATAGGCTGTTAGGGTTAGTAATTTCGGTTTTTCTCATTTCCCTGCCGCCACAAACATCATAGAAAACCCTAACAATGGCCTCCAACATCTAGAATCATCCCTAATCACTTCTTAATCGAGTTTTGGCTTAAACTACATCAAATCAAGGAGAAATAACACCAAATCAGAGTTGAAGCTGCTGCTAGGCATTGAAATTCGACCTATACAGTAGATTATTTCAAATCTAAAGTTTATTTGTGGCAAAGGTGAGTGATTAGCATTGTTTTGACACTAATTGCAGTTAATCAGGGTGATTTGTGTTAATTAGCGGATTTATGCATAAATGAATTCTGGAAAAATGTTTAGAAATTCTTAAATAATATTTTATGCCTCTGTTAGAAAATTTGGTTAGTTTAGTTAAGTTTTATTAATCCTATGATTAGTTTTTCTTAAACATGCTTAAGGGAAAATATGGGGTTTTGGCTATGTTTGATCCGTTTTAACCTATCAAATTATTGTTTTGGTGTTTGTGAATGATTATACATGTTGCTATGACTGTATGGTATGCTTTGTGATTGATTAGAACAGTTAGATTGGTTGAAAACGCCGTCGAATGACGTAAAACAATCGCTGGAAAGAAGTGCAGGAAATCATCCGAACAGGATCGGATCGCCCCCCTTTATCTCGACCTGACCCGATGTAGATTGTCACGAGCAGAACCACTCCAGAAGCCACGACCCGACCTGCTCGCGTCAGATGACTCTTACCATTCCGCCTTTGCCTGATGACCACAACCCGAAGAGCACGAACCAATCCGCCATGAATTGATGAAGGCTGGTTTCACGAGGCGATGGAGGAGTGCGACCCGACCCGAAGCTTGGCCACGACCTGATCCGATGGAGCTGGAGGACCACGAGCTGATGGCGCAACCCGATCCGAATGGAGGAACTCGACCCAAACCAGTATGGTGACTGCGGATTGAACTAGGAAGCTTGAATGCGAGATATGAGCTATGAACTGAATGAAGACCGATCCGGAGAAGAAGACTGAAACCCGAGATGCAAAGGTAGTCCAAATGGGAAGTTTGTACTCAGGATCCAGTTGGGAACCAACGAGTTGACTTCATGAGTTGGGCTTTGCTACGGGAAGTGTGCTAAGGGGTTGTCGATGTCTGTAACTTTGGATCACTATGTGTAGCGGGTACGTGAACGGATTCAGGGCCACAGTGGCCTAGGTACGACTAAAGGGCTATAGACCAATGAAGTGGGGTCATTTGTAAAGGTTTAGTCATGACTCCATAGGGCAAGCTTGGTGGTAGTAGTAGTTGTACAAGTCGAACTCCGTCACTACTTCGATGGGTATAGTGGTTGAGTGTGGTGGACACCGTATACTTTACGCACTGAGTGAGAGATGTGATGATGGTCGCTATGATTGATTTGTTTGCCTTCACTATGACATGCACACCCCCACCCCCCGTATTCTTTACACCATGTGTTAGTGGCACCTTAGAGCATTGTACGGTATGTAGTGCTAACTCTTTGGTTGCAGGTCCAGGTTCAGGTATGGTTTAGTATACTTGTTTTGTTCTGTTTAGCTGCTTATCACTCATACCAGATTTTTTGTCTGACCCAGAGTTTTATATCTCTTCTTATTACTTTGGATGCTCACACGAGCAAACTAGAGACAGGTTAGGTGGTATGCACGGGTAGCTGTACCAGAGACGAGCAAGAGGCTTCCACGTATGATACTTATAGATAATCTCCCTGTGTTGTTGAAGGTCACTACTTGGGCATTAGTAGTGTACCTCCTTCTCTTGCTTTCTTTTGCTTTAGAGACAGTTTTAAAGGTGTAATAATGATGGTTATGGATCATAAGCTGTATTTGGATTTCCGCTGCTATGATGGTTTAGTTTTCAGCTTATGCACTGTCTCGCCTGTTTTATGTCAAAATATGTTATTAATATATTTTATTCCCATGAGCTGTGAGACATTCTACAGGTTCCTTGTTAGTTCATTCTTTTCTTTCCTTTCTTTTGCGACCGTCCCGTGCCAGCTGGGCATGTGTACAACGCACTTTCGGAGGAAATGCCGGTTGGTCCGGGTCGGGCCGTCACACTTGGTATCAGAGCTCTAGGTTGCGTATTTAACCTAGGGAAGTCATCAAAGAGAGATAATATACGTATAGGAGAGCGCGTATTTGTGATTATTTTGGTTTTTAAAAGCTATATATATACATTATTAGTATAGCTAAGGATGAAGTCGCACTGCACTGACACCACAAGGAAAATGGTTAATCGTTTTCTCTGTACAGATTGAACAATGAGCCGATACACAAGAGGAACTGGTAGAGGTGCCAATAATGGGAATGCTGCTGAGATGAGGACGATGTTTACTGACCTCATGAGAGAGATGCTTAGGGATGTTCAGAGGGCAGCTCCTAATGCTGCTAATGGTGATGGTGCAGCGGTGCAGGCTCCTAGGGCCGATTTTGCCAAGCTGAATAAGGATTATACTAGCCTTGGTGGAAAGCCGTTCCTCGGAACGGAGTCGGCTACGGACGTTCAGGATTGGTTGGATAGCTGCGAGCATATCTTCAAAGACTTGGGTATCGAGGATGCAATGAAGAGAAGGCTAGCATCCCATCAGCTACAAGGACGGGCAATGAATTGGTGGAATGCTATCAAGGCAGCTACTCCCGAGGATCAGATTACTTGGGATCAGTTTACGGCTCGCTTTAGCGATAAGTTTATCTCAGCTGCTCAGAAGTCAGAATTGTTTAGGAAGTTTCTGGAGCTTAAACAGAATGGAAGGGCAGTTTCAGAATATTTTGCTGAGTTCGATACTTTGTCGATTATCTTTGATTGATACTGCCGAGAAGAAGAACAAAAATTTTATAATTGGTTTGGATGGATACTTGGGGGAAAGGCTTATTAACTACATCAATGAGACGTTTGAATCAATTATGGGGAAAGCTTTAAGGTCAGAGAGTCTTTACCCTAAGTCGAAGACTGAGGTTACATCTGCAGAGGAGCCAAAGCCGCAAGCAAGCAGTGGAGGCAAGAATGGTCCTCAGAATAAGAGAAAGCAGAATCAGACCAAGGACGGCCAGAAGAAAAAGAATAAGAAAGACGTGGAGTGCTTTAGCTGTGGTAAGAAGGGCCATTAAGCCAGTAATTGTCGGGCCAAGCCAGCGGATAGGAAGTGCTTCAACTGTGGCCAAGTTGGACATCAAAAGGATAAGTGTCCACAACCTTTGAAAGAGAAGTAGATTGTGAAAGCATATGCCATCAGTGCTATTCCTTCTTCATCGAATGCCACAACTGCGGCGGAGAAGGGAAAGAATGTTGTAATCCAAGGTATGTTTTTTGTTTATGATGTTCCTGTTAGAGTTTTGTTTGATACCGGAGCTTCCAGTTCTTTCATATCTAGTGACCTGGTAGATAAGTTGGAATTGGAGCCCGAGATAGTCGATAGACCTTTAGTAGTGACGAACCTGATTGGAGGTTCGACTAGCCTTAGTATGATTTGTCGCAATGTGGTCTTATCGAGTCATGGATGCATGTTTGTTTGTGATTGCTTTGTTTTGGGCTTTACTGGGTTTGGCATTATTTTGGGAGTCGATTGGCTCCAAAGAAACAGGGTGGTGGTAGACTGTGAGCGCTTGTTGGTGATAGTTGGAGCGGATGATGGGCGGAGGGTAGTGTTTGGTGGTCTACCCAGTGATGGGGTAATGGCTAGTTTTCTAAATTCCCTCGACATCCCGCATGATGAGTTGTCAGGTTTGCCCGTGGTTGGCTAGTATCCGGACGTCTTCGAGGAAGTGACCGGGCTTCCACCACCCCGAGAGATTGAGTTCCTTATTGATTTAGTGAAAGATGCCAGACCTATAGTGATGCCACTTCGTCGTATGGCACCAGGGGAGCAGCGAGAGCTCGGGGTGCAAGTAAGCGATCTTTTGAAGAAGGGATTTATCAGAAGAAGCGTTTCTGAATGGGGAGCACCAATTGTGTTTGCTACCAAGGCCGATGGTTCCCTTCGATTGTGTGAGGACTACCGCGAGCTTAATAAGGTGATGAGGAAGAATAAGTATCCTCTACCGCGGATAGATGATTTGTTTGATCAGTTGAGTGGCACGAGAGTGTTTTCTCAGTTGGATCTCGCGACAGGTTTTCATCAGCTTAGAGTGGAAGCTGAGAGTATAGCTAAAACGGCATTTCGAACGCCGTTTGGATTTTATGAGTGGTTGGTCATGCCATTTGGGTTGACCAATGCACCGGCATATTTTGTGGATCTTATGAATAGGGTATTCAGAGATCAGTTGAATAAGTTTGTTCTTGCGTTCATGGATGATATTTTGGTTTACTCGAGGAATGAGGAAGAACACAAGGAACATTTGAGAACAGTGATGGAGGTGTTGAGGAAACACCAATTGAAAGCAAAGTTTTCTAAGTGTCACTTCTGGAGGAAGGAAGTGAGGTTCTTGGTCCATGTTGTTTCAGAGAATGGAATTGCCGTGGATCCTGCGAAAGTAGCGACGGTACAAGATTGGTGTACACCCAAGAATTCAACAGATGTAAGAAGTTTCTTGGGGTTAGCTGGATATTATCGTAAGTTTTTCCAAGACTTCTCCAAGATAGCAGCACCGTTGACTCAGTTGATCAAGAAGAATCAAGCTTTTGTTTGGGATGAAAAGTGCGAGTATGCATTTGAGAGTTTAAAGGAAAGGTTGACGTGTGCACTAGTGTTAGTCATTCCTAAGGGGAATGAAGAGATGACGGTATATACAGATTCCTGTGGTACCAGACTAGGTGTTGTACTGATGCAAGGCGGTAGGGTTATAACTTATGCAAGCCGGCAACTGAAACCGCATGAGAAAAGATATCCTACCCATGATTAATAATTGGCAGCGGTCGTATTCGCGTTGAAGATGTGGCGACATTATCTCTTGGGAGAAATATTTGAGTTGTTTACTGATCATAAGTCATTCAAGTATCTTTTCTCTCAGAAGGATTTAAATCTTCGTCAGCAAAGATGGTTAGAGTTCTTAGCTTCATATGATTTCGATATCGCATACACACCAAGCAAGGGCAATGCAGTAGCTGATGCCTTGAGTAGAAGACATGCCAGCTTGGGGGCCATGTTTTTGAAATGGAAGCAACTGGAGTATATCGCAGGGTATGATTTCAGACCAAAGTGCGAATTGAATCCAGTAATGTTAGCGAGTTTGACGATCAGACCCACTTTGATTGAGCGGATCGGCTCCAGTCCAAGGGACGATCCTAATCTATTGGAAATCATCTCCAAGTTAGAGATGAGTATCGACGGTGAGGAGATGAGCAAGTATGGGCTTGATCGAGATGGATGGCTTCGAAAGAATGGAAAGTTAGTTGTACCCAACGTGGATGGATTGAGAGATGAAGTGCTTAGAGAATGTCATCACTCAAGACTGGCTATACATCCTGGTGGTAACAAGATGTATCAAGACATGAGGCAGACCTGCTA
The DNA here is from genome assembly GCA_030737875.1 of Allium sativum. Lineage (NCBI taxonomy): Eukaryota > Viridiplantae > Streptophyta > Magnoliopsida > Asparagales > Amaryllidaceae > Allium > Allium sativum. The sequence continues at coordinate 12,936,077 of CM060912.1, forward strand.
CTGGGAAGGAATGAAGAGAGACGTTGGGAAGTTTTTATCCAAGTGCATGAATTGCCAGTTAGTTAAAGCTGAGCAAAAGAAGCCTAGTGGTTTGTTACAACCGTTAGAAATTCCCGAATGGAAATGGGATCAAGTTTCAATGGACTTCATCGATGGTTTACCGAGGACTAGATCGGGCCATGATAGCATTTGGGTGATTGTTGACCGTTTGACCAAGAGCGCAAGATTCATACCAATCAAGTCAAACAGAACAGCGGCTAAGTTAGCTGAACTGTATGTGAAGCAGGTAGTGAGATTTCATGGAGTACCCAAAGGCATTATAAGTGACCGAGATCCATTGTTTACTAGTGGGTTTTGGAAGAGCTTACAAGAGGCGTTAGGATCAGAATTACATCTCAGTACCGCGTATCATCCTCAAACCGATGGACAGACAGAGAGGGTGAATCGAGTGTTAGAAGATCTTTTGCGAGCTTGTATATTGGATTTTGGTGGATCATGGGATGACCATTTGCATCTAGTGGAGTTTGCCTATAATAATAGTTATCAATCCAGTATTGGAATGGCTCCATTTGAAGCTTTGTATGGAAGACCGTGTAACTCACCATCATGTTGGTTGGAAACTGGTGAGAAGTTTGTGCTTGGACCGGATGTAATAAGAGAAACTTCGGATAAGATCAAGATCGTTCAACAGCGAATGAAGGCCGCTAAAGATAGACAGAAAAGTTATGCTAATAAAAGATGAAGAAACATGAAGTTTTCCGTTGGTGACATGGTGTTTGTCAAGATATTTCCATTGAAGAGTGTGATTCGTTTTGGTAAGAAAGGCAAGTTGACACCAAGGTTTGTTGGTCCGTTCCCAGTTCTCGAAAAAGTTGGGAATTTGGCATATAAAGTTGAGTTACCAGAGAAGATGGCAGGAGTTCACAACGTATTTCATGTTTCCCAGTTAAGGAAGTTTGTACATGACCCTAGTGTGGCTATTTCACCAGATCAGTTGGATGATATCGAGGTTGAACCCGAGGCGGTTGGGAACCGCAGGCCTATGCGTATCGTTGGGAACGATACGAAGCATCTTCGAAGGAAGGCGGTGAAACTAGTCAAAGTTCAGTGGGGTGATGATGAGGAAGACTGTCCGTGGGAAATAGAGGAGGACATAAGGAGGAAGTATCCAAAACTCTTTGCCTTGTAAGGTTTTTATATCAGTATAGTACTCCCTTGTTAGTTATTCCGCATGCTAGGTTAGGCTTGTTTGTTTGTTATGCATGTCTGAATGTTTATAAATGGCTGGTAGGTATGCGGGATACCTTTGTGCGTTTTAGTTAAGGAATTTCGGGGACGAAATTTCTTAAGGGGGGAGAATGTAACGACCCGCATTCTACACATCGGAAGATCGTAAAATATTATTTCTTTTTTTTTGTGCAGTCATATGGTCATGTACTTTTGGGAAACAACTATTGGGGTCATTTCTCATGTTCATGATTTTTGCCGATTTTTAAATGACCGGTTTGCCCCTGGCTGATCTTGTTTCGGCCATAACTTTCGACTGGAAAGGAGTATTGACCTGAAACCACTTCCATTAGCTTTGGATGATGGTTTCTCTTTCCGTAGAGTGGTCATAATAGCCAAACGGACTTACCGTTTGGGAGATATTGCTGAATTAAGGTTTAGAGGGTTAAAAACAGCTAATTGGGCTTAACCGGGTGATTAACAGCTAGACCCATTGGGGAATTTCGGGATTTGGAGTATTTAAGGGCTGTTAGGGTTAGTAATTTTGGTTTTTCTCATTTCCCAGCTGCCACAAACATCTTAGAAAACCCTAACAATGGCCTCCAACATCTAGAATCATCCCTAATCACTTCTTAATCGAGTTTTGGCTTAAACTACATTAAATCAAGGAGAAATAGCACCAAATCAGAGTTGGAGCTGCTGCTAGGCATTGGAATTCGACCCATACAGTAGATTATTTTAGATCTAAAGTTTATTTGTGGCAAAAGTGAGTGATTAGCATTGTTTTGACACTAATTACAGTTAATCAGTGTGATTAGTGTTAATTAGCGGATTTATGCATAAATGAATTCTGGAAAAATGTTTAGAAATTCTTAATTAATATTTTATGCCTCTGTTAGAAAATTTGGTTAGTTTAGTTCAGTTTTGTTAATCCTATGATTAGTTTTTCTTAAACATGCTTAAGGGAAAATATGAGGTTTTGGCTATGTTTGATCCGTTTTAACTTATCAAATTGTTGTTTTGGTGTTTGTGAATGATTATACATGTTGCTATGATTGTATGTTATGCTTTGTGATTGATTAGAATAGTTAGATTGGTTGAAAACGCCGTCAAATGGCATAAAACAGTCGTTGGAAAGAAGTGTAGGAAATATTCCGAACCGGATCGGATCGCCCCCGTTTATCTCGACCCGACCCGATGCAGATGGTCACGAACAGAACCACTCCATAAGCCACGACCCGACCTGCTCGCGTCAGAGGACTCTTACCATTCCGCCTTTGCCTGATGACCATGACCCGAAGAGCACGAACTGACCCGCCATGAATTGATGAAGGCTGGTTTCACGAGGCGATGGAGGAGTGCGACCCGACCTGAAGCTTGGCCACGACCTGATCCGATGGAGCTGGAGGGCCACGAGCTGATGGCGCGACTCGATCCGAATGGAGGAACTCGACCCGAGCCAGTATGGTGACTACGGATTGAACCAGGAAGCTTGAACGCGAGATATGAGCTATGAACTGAATGAAGACCGATCCGGAGAAGAAGACTGAAACCCGAGATGCAAAGGTAGTCCAAATGGGAAGTTTGTACTCAGGATCCAGTTGGGAACCAACGAGTTGACTTCATGAGTTGGGCTTTGATGCGGGACATGTGCTAAGGGGTTGCCGATGTCTGTAACTTTGGATCACTATGTGTAGGGGGTACGTGAACGGATTCAGCGCCACAGTGGCCTAGGTATGACTAAAGGGCTATAGACCAATGAAGTGGGGTCATTTGTAAAGGTTTAGTCATGACTCCGTGGGGTAAGCTTGCTGGTAGTAGTAGTTGTACAAGTCGAACTCCGTCACTACTTCGATGGGTCTAGTGGTTGAGAGTGGTGGACATCGTATACTTTACGCACTGAGTGAGAGATGTAAGGATGGTTGCTTTGATTGATTTGTTTGCCTTCACTATGACATGCACACCTCCACCCCCATATTCTTTACACCATGTGTTAGTGGCACCTTAGAGTATTGTACGGTATGTAGTGCTAACTCTTTGGTTGCAGGTCCAGGTTCATGTATGGTTTAGTATACCTGTTTTGTTCTGTTTAGCTGCTTATCACTCATACCATACTTTTTGTCTGACCCAGAGTTTTATGTCTCTTCTTATTACTCTGGGTGCTCACACGAGTAGACTAGAGACAGGTTAGGTGGTATGCACGAGTAGTTGTACCGTAGACGAGTAGGAGGCTTCCACGTATGATACTTATAGATATTCTCCCTGTGTTGTTGAAGGTCACTGCTTGGGCATTAGTAGTGTACCTCCTTCTCTTGCTTTCTTTTTCTTTAGAGACAGTTTTAAAGTTGTAAAAATGATGGTTATGGATCATAAGCTGTATTTGGATTTCCGCTGCTATGATGGTTTAGTTTTCAGCTTATGCACTATCTCGCCTGTTTTATGTCAAAATATGTTATTATTATATTTTATTCCTATGCGCTGTGAGACATTCTATAGGCTCCTTGTTAGTTCATTCTTTTCTTTCCTTTATTTGACGACCGTCCCGTGCTAGCTGGGCATGTGTACAGCGCACTTTCGGAGGAAATGCCGGTTGGTCCGGGATGGGCCGTCAAAGAAATCGGGCAGGCAGCATGGCTAAGTGGTTCACAACCAATTAGGGTATATTGTCACCATCTAGAGAATATTCATATTTGTATTTCTTTCAACTCTGTATCTCCCGGGAACGGTTATGTTGGAATACTAACCGAGGGGTAGCAATATATTCAATGCACTCAAGCAAAATGAGTGGTCGGTCATGTGTGGCTGAGTTGCAAGATGTTCTTGTTGAACTCCAGTGTATCACTTCTAGAGTACACTGAGCGGAAGGTGGATCCATACCTTATCATAGTTGGAATCCATTCCCCAAATAAGAGCCCGCGGTTTCGATTGTATATTATATATGTAAAACGTTAGATGCAAGCGTTTCTGCTAGATTGATAAGTACTTGTATTTAGACTTTATTGTAATATCAGAAGAGACTTGATATAAAGAATAATTTGGTTTATCGTAAAGTAAAAACCATCCATGTTTATGTGTGGATCGGTCTTACGATTATCCTTTCCTTTAAAGAGATTTTAAAAGTTAAACAAATGATTTGAGTTTACTCACACCAGTCACATGACTGACCCAGAGTTTATTTTGTTTTGTTTTCCCTAAACTCTTGGTTGCCCAATTTTGTACGGGTAGTCAAGTAGTCGGGATTTACAGATACTTGAAGAGCTAGAGCAGGAGGCTTCAGGATTATATAGCTATTGTTGTTTCCGTTGTGTTGTAAGTGTTGTACTCCAATAATGGTGTTGTATATAGATACTGTTTTATTTCAAAGTTATGTTATGAAATATATTTATTCGTTCCACTGTGAGATTCGTGTTTACTCTGATGCTCTATGTTCTTCTTCTTCTTCTATTCTAAGTTTCTATCTTATCTATTCTCACCCTCTTATTTCTTTCATGGACTATCCGGTATTTTTTCGACGCTTGGAGTGTCGACATTGAGTATATGTCGGTAACCAAGGTCGACAAAATCCCCGGGTCGTTATAGTGGTATCAGAGCTTAAGGTTTAGTAATTACCTTGGCTCTGTGGCGTGACTCAGTAGAGATGGGGTTCGTAATACCCTAGATTGAGTTCGAGTGTATATATACGACTGAACGTATTTGTTATTTGATATAAAAATTGTTTTATATTGTGGAGATTTATTGGTTGAGTTGTTTATGGATTCTGGTCGATCAGTTTGATCCACTGTATCGGTAGGAGTTTCTGAACACTCGAATATGATGAACCGACATGGTATGTTTTGAAAAGAGGGTAAACGAAATAATTTTACACAAATTATATTTTGATATAAAGGATTTATATCGAAGTGATTATAATATATTGGATATATTGGTTGTTATGATAATCGAGTAAGATTATAAAAATGCGAAATGGTTATGTATATAACCATCAGAATTCATATAAGTGAAATGTATGAAATTGAAATGAATTAAATCAGAATTTAAATCAGAATTGAAATTAAAACTCAGGAAATTTGAATAAGTGTTTGTAGATGGATTGGATTGAATATATGAGAATTTTAAAATCCTGAGAGATTTTAAATTGTTTTACAAGCCGTGTGAATGGCATTTTGAAATAAATTTCAAAATGGAGATGTTTAAAGGTGATTTTGAAAAGTGATATAGTATTGAACTCACTTCGATCGCTGGAAATTGAATTCTGATGATGACAGCTGCATCATTAGTGTTCATTTTCGAGTTGTTGAGTGACGGGTTACTACCAAAGATTTTGTTTTAAATTGTTTTGCGAAAACAAGTTATTCAGAAATTCAAAAGTTTTGAATTGTTATTATGATTTCAAATTGATTTGAAAGAAAAACCCAGGAATTTAAAATTTCTAGAATTTAAATTTAACTTGTGAAGTTAAGTAAAAGGAGATGATAAAAGTATTTAAATCTGAAATTGATCAGGGAATAATCTGAAATGGAATTGAGGGATAAGTTAAGAGTTCGAAAAATTGTGATTGGGGTTAGAAGGAAATTGGGCTTCGATATAAGCGAATGGTTGTGTTGAGGATAAAAACTGATTGGAGTTTGATTGGGATGACATTGGTATATGCTGGATTAACAGCAGATGGAAAGGATATATTGATATGCCCGACAAAATGGTACCAGTTTATATTATATATGGCTTTGAGATATTGATGAGCAGAATTGGCAAGCCGCTTGGTTGTTTGATTTTCTTTTGTGTTGGAGAAGGCCTAAAGAGGCGAGTTATAGTTGTACCGATTGACCAATACAAAGGAGGTGCTGGCGAAATTTTCGAAAAGTTAAGGTGTTAGAAAATTTTCAGGATTTTTGAAAATTTTTGTTAACAGAAATAAATTAATATTTTTATTGGAATTAATTGGTTCAGTTGAAACTGAAGTCAAGAAGTGAAGAAATAATTTTAACCCAGTTGGTGAAGTTTGTTTTCTACCTTAGCAATTTCTAGGATGAAATTATTTTAAGGGGGAAAGAATGTAACGACCCGTATTTTTAGCGATGTATAATTAATTTATTTAATTATATAAATAGTGATTTAGAAAATTAGGTAGTCGTTTAATTAAATTATAGGGAATATTTAATTAATATAAATAATAAGATAATATATTAAATTTATGAAATAATCAAAATTTGTGGAATTCACAATATTGTGTGAATTAGATTGGTTATAATATTTAATTCAGTTTAAAGTTGAATTATAATAACGATTATATTATATAAACGACAGTTGAACGTATTAATTATATTATAAATATAATCGAGCTCGAAATGGCGCGGCAGTTCGTAATTTGGCGATTCGAACTTTAAACGAATATACCGAAGCCGTTATAAATCAGATTTCTGTGAAACAAGAAAGGTTCAGAGCTGGTGAAGCATATTTTTCTAATGCTAGAGAAAAATCGGGATTTCGTCGTGTAGATTTTGACTTGTGTCTAAATCAAATTTCTAAAATAGTCGCTATGGAACGTTTATAAGCCATAACGATATATTAAATTATAATTAAATATTGGCTTCGAATTTGGACAAATCCTTGTAGACGTAGTTTTAATTTAATTTTTAGAATTTTTCTGTAATTTTTATTTTTGAAAATAGGCACTTTTTATTTTGGAGTATTTTACACCCTATATCAACATTTCGAGGTTTCACAGAATAAATGAACGGACCTATATTTTTATATTTTCGGGATCATGGCGCATTGCTCAACATGACGGTATGGTTATTTCTGTCCATAGCGGTTCGTACGCGAGCCTAGTTTTATATAACAGAGTACCATGACTTTTTCTTTTTCACATTACTTTCCCCGTGTATACCTATTGTGCATTAAATTCTTCGGACTTGTTTTCCATCACTTCATAGCTGAGCAATGCACTCGAAATAGGTTCTGTACGTTTTCTATTTCTTTACTTGTAAGTAATTCTGGTTCCTTAGCATAGAAGTAAAAAGATATATAAAGAAAAATGTCTCACCTCTTGTCAAACCCATCCTCTCTGTATGTTTAATTTCCTAAGGACTTAAGTCTAACCTATGCTACAAATTTGCACGTCCTATCCTCCAAAGCTTAGGCGTTAGATTTCTCTACGGTATACTATACATGAAGTGTCCTGTACCTTTCCATTTAACATCGCAGCACGTCACTTTTTATAATATTCCTTAGGATAGAAGTAAAAGGGTGTGTATATATAATATATTAGAATATATATAGGTACGTTTACTTTCCTTAGTGAGTAAGGGATCAAAGCCTTTTTATATATATATATATATATCTCTCATTTTCTTGCCATTCTGATCCTCTCTTCACCGCCAAAAACAACAGCCACTCCCACTCTCTTCTTTACATATATTTCTCCTTCCAAAACAAATGAGATGATGGATCCACTTCGTTTCCTCCCAATATCACTCATACACGTACACAAGCTATCACACTGCTTTTAAAATCCTTCATTTTGCTGGGTTGTCTCGCTGGTTTTGGACACGGTGACATGATTTCGAGTTTACTGGAAATTGTACGGGGAGTGAAAGGATCTGCGCTGGGTAAAGAAACAGCTGCGTGAGAAGAAGATGAGTAATGAGGAGGAGTATTAACAGTGAAAACGTGATTAAAGGATGTTGGGTGTTAAGTTAATCAAGGTGAGTGTTAGCGGGTGCTAATTATGTTTAAAGGACTAAAGGAGAAGGCTTTGGTGTTTTTTTGTGTTTGATAAACTGTGAATAGGAATCAGAAGGGGAGGGCATGCGTTGTGATGAAAAGAAGGTGAAGTGGCAAAGACGTGTTTTCCTCCAGGGTTGCAAGCTGGAAGTTTACACGGTGAGCATTCTTGTGCAAGTCACGTAGGAAAATACACTGAAGGAGATACTTCACAAACCATGCAATTATACTTAAGTATTAATATATTTTCTCCTTCGGGACTTGTGGAGCCAAGTGAAATGAAGAAACGTTGGTAAAGGGCGATGTCCAGAAGTGGTTGGTTTTGAAGCATTTTGTGCTACGTATCCTGGTGTATGTGAATGGTCATGCCGTCATAGGAAGTACATGAGCATCGTATTTTAGAGGAGATGGCACTGTATGAATTGGAGGCGGATGTAGTGATGTTTGGGTGGGAGGTTTAAAATCGTTTGGGTCGTTTGAAAGAAGATGAAGCCCATTTCTAATTATAACTAAATTTTTATTTAAATAAATATGTGTACCGACTTTTAAATGTCGTATCTCGTCCATACGAACTCAGATTGACGAGTCGTTCATCACATTGGAATAATAGAGACGCAGGCTACATACTGAAACTAGTCTAGAGGAATTTGGAGTTCGTTACAATTTATAACGAAATAAATTGTCCGTCTAAATCAAGCGATGGTTATTGATATTAACGATGATCGTCCAATGTGAGTAAAACTCACTAACTCTAAACAGTTATATTTTATAACGTATTCTTAGAACTGATAATTATCTGTTGATTGCTGTGTGTTAACTGTTTGGTTGAATTGCTTGTGTATTGGTTGAAAGTATAAATAACTATATATATATAAATCGTTAATCAAATATTGATTCTGTTTATCAGAATATTTTATATTCGTGATATTTGTGTTGTTTAACATCTGTGATGCAGGGAAACAGGTTGGAGGGACCCAACTGGGTTCCTCAATATATAAAATACTGTTTGTTTCATATATTGTGTTATATGATGTAATATGAAATCTGTTGATAATTTTATATGTTTGAATGATACTGATCATTGTTATATGGTATGTTAAATACCATAAGGAATACTAGAATGTTAAAAAGGAAATTTTCAAAGTATTTGAAAATAAAATATTTATGAAATTAAGGGTTTTATAAAAAGGAAATTTAATTATAAAATCAAAGGATTTTATAAAAGGGATATTCAATTATAATATGAATTAGAATTTATTTAAAGAGAAAATACTTATAAAATCATGGGATTTTATAAGAAGGGAATTTATTTATAAAATCAAAGGATTTTATAAAGAGGGATATTTATTGGGATAATAAATATAAGTATGAAATTTATTTATTTATTTAGAAAATAAATAAGAGTATAAAAGGATTATTTATTTAGAAAATAAATAGATAAATATAAAAGGAAAATTTTTGTAAAATAAATATAAGAAAGGGAAATATTTGTAAATCATTTACAAATAGAATAGGAAGAGAAATATTTGTAAAAACATTTACAAATAAAATAGAAAGGGAAATATTTGTAAAACATGTACAAATAGAATTGAAAGAGAATTATTTATTTAGAAAATAAATAAAGATAAAAGGGGGAATTATTTGAGAAAATAAATAGAATTATATAAAGGAAATATTTATATGAAATAAATATAGACAAATAGAAAAGGAAGTATTTATAATCGAATAGAGACAGTCGATTAGAGTTAACCAGTTAGAGTTAACCAGATAGAGTTAATTGAACATAGTTAATCGAATTAGGATTAATTGAATATTAGTTATTCAATTAGAGTTGATCGAATATTAGTTATTCGATAGGAGTTAATCAAGTTGAGTTAAATAAGTCGAGTTAATCAAGTTGAGTTAAATAAGTCGAGTTAATTAAGTTGAGTTAAATAAGTCGAGTTAATCAAGTTGAGTTAAATAAGTCGAGTTAATCAAGTTGAGTTAAATAAGTCGAGTTAATCAAGTTGAGTTAAATAAGTCGAATTAATCAAGTTGAGTTAAATAAATCGAGTTAATTAAGTTAAGTTAGTCAAGATGAGTTAATCAAACCAAGTTAATCCAAATGAGTTAATCCAAAGGAGTTAGTTGAATATTAGTTATTCGAATAGAGTTAAAGGAGTATCGAATATAGTTTATTCGAATAGAGTTAAAGGAAAGGGTATCGATTATAGTTTAATCGAAAAGAGTTATCGATTTTAGTTTAATCGAAAGGAGTTATCGATTTCAGTTTAATCGATAGGAGTTAATCGAATATTAGTTATTCGAAGTGAGTTAATCGAATATTAGTTATTCGAAGAGAGATAATCGAATATAAGTTATCCGAAGAAGAGATAACCGAATATAAGTTATTCGAAGTGAGTTAATCGAATATTAGTTATTCGAAGAGAGATAATCAAAGGGAGATAGTCGAATATAAGTTATTCGAAGAGAGATAATCGAATATTAGTTATTCGAAGTGAGTTAATCGAATATTAGTTTCTCAAAGAGAATTAATCGTCGAATTCGATTGTATCGAATTCGGGAAAGTACTTATACTTTCCAGTGTTTAAATCAAGATTTATTTATTTATAAATTAGGTGTTTATTTATTTATTTAAGAATAAAAGTTATATTTGATGTTAGATATTTCGAAAGTAGGGATTATAATATTATCGTTATAACCAATGTTTTTATAAAAGAAGTGGATTCGTAAATAGAATCCGAGAGATTCGTAAGGAAGTTTGTTAGAGGTTTAAAAGATAAACTTTGTCTATTCCGAAGTTAAAACGTTGTTTAGTTAAGGTCTAAGAGCTAATTATACCCCAACTTGATTGACTTCCTTCTTAACTAAGGAATGGCTCAGGTTTGATAGTAAAGGATGGTTAAGTGAATTTAGTTAATGAGTGAAATGGTTTGAGTTGGCATGGCAATGTTTGATTTAAACATAAGTTTAAATCTAGTGAAAGAGTTTTGGAAATGTTTTCCAAATAAGAATCAGAAATGTTTTCTGATAATAGAAAATAAGAATTTAGAATATATTGAAACAGGAGATAAGTAAATTAATGAACTAAAGAGATAAATGTTAAGTGATGATTGATCGATATAATTTCCATTTGGAAATAATATCGTTGTTTGCACACGTGTTTTTCTTTGATTTTAAATCACAGATATCAAAGTTTTGACCATTTTTCCGTCGTTAATACGGAGAGACCGGTTGGAATATTATCCAAGAACCACTCCATATGGGCGTTAGCATTTCGAATCAAATAGATCGAAGACAAATTGAAGACGGGGTTTATACAAGGGTTATTCTGGAAAATCCTGGGTAGAAATTGCCTATGATGGATTTACAGAATAGTGCCTTCGGTTTGTCTAGTCCCAGGTAAACTTGAATGGACGAATGTTTGATAGAGTATATTTGGTAGATCACGTAAGTTGATCGTTTCAAATGTATTTACATTGGTGGCGGAGGAATTCGTTTCTCTTAGCTTATACCCGTGGTATTTTTAGGGAAATCAATTTGTGATTTGACGGGTATGACGATGTGGCACTCAAAGTGAACGAATGAGTAATCTGTTGAAAGATACGTTCTGACATCCAGCCTCATCAACTGGGAAATGACAGAATCGGGCAGGCAGCATGGCTAAGTGGTTCACAACCAATTAGGGTATATTGTCACCATCTAGAGAATATTAATATTTGTACTTCTTTCAACTCTGTATCTCCCGAGAACGGTTATGTTGGAATACTAACCAAGGGGTGGCAATATATTCGATACACTTAAGCGAAATGAGTGGTCTGTCATGTGTGGCTGAGTTGCAAGATGTTCTTGTTGAACTCCAGTGTATCGCTTCTAGAGTACACTGAGCGAAAGGTGGATCCATACCTTGTTATAGTTGGAATCCATTCCCCAAATAAGAGACCGCGGTTTTGATAATATATTATATATGTAGAACGTTAGATGCAAGCGTTTCTGCTAGATTGATAAGTACTTGTATTTAGACATTATTGTAATATCAGAAGAGACTTGATATAAAGAATAATTTGGTTTATCGTAAGGTAAAAACCGCCCGTGTTTATGTGTAGATCGGTCTTACGATTATCCTTTCTTTTAAAGAGATTTTAAAAGTTAAACAAATGATTTGAGTTTACTCGCACTAGTCACATGATTGACCCAGAGTTTATTTTGTTTTGTTTTCCCTAAACTCTTGGGTGCCCAATTTTGTATGGGCAGTCAAGTAGTCGGGATTTACAGATACTTGAAGTGCTAGAGCAGGAGGCTTCAGGATTATATAGCTATTGTAATTTCCGCTGTGTTGTAAGTGTTATACTATAATAATGGTGTTGTATATAGATATTGTTGACGTCAAAAGCTGGTCACTAGTGACTGCCAACCCCCAAAACACACGAATTATGATAAAAACGTAGAGAGGAAAGTAAATAAAAGGGGAGCACACACAGAATTTTTATAGTGGTTCGGCAAAGATGGTGCCTACGTCCACTTTATATATTATATCTCTTTTTTATTACAATTACAATGCTTTTTACTTGAAGAAGAGCAAGAAAGTGGCTGTCTTCACTTCTTCTCTTTTTGAGAAAGATTTCGGAGGATGAAGAGTCTAAGGAGAAAGCCCCCAAAAAGAAGTCCATTTTCCTCTTTAAGCTTTGAGGTATTTATAGGCGAAGAAAGCAACTTGGGCTATTGCTATATGGTCCAGCCATTTCGGGAAGGCCCGGGCACGTGGAATCCATCCATTGGCTCGAGTTGCGGCTGGAAGACTGACTCCACTGTTCATTAATAGTATCCTCGAAAGTTGTGGCCGACGTGGCATTCATGAAGTGGCATATCAAAAGTAGAGCTTTGTCCGCATATGGTTGACCGCCTTTGTCTCCTTGGAAGTCGGGATATTAGGTGGAATGGCTCTGTAGAAAATTTCCACGCTGGCCCGAGATAATCGGTCGGCTCACTCCGATAAACTCGGTCGATTGGGAGACCTGTTCTTGCGGAGCGAGCTGTTATTTGTTGAGTCTGGACGTGGGCCGATGTGTGACTGTCTCAGTCCCAGTGGTTGGCTGTTGGGTTTCCGGAAGCGCGGCTTGTATCTGTTTATGCGTTTGGGCTTTGATCTGGTTCGTTAGACTCACCAAATAGTGGGTTAACACTTTGCCCCTCAGAATGCATCTTCGTCGATAGAGGGAGGTGTGTTCTGAAACTTGAACCGAAGCACAAACGCTTGAGCTGCTAAGGTTGCGCCAGACCATATTAAGGCCAGAAAACCGACGGTTCGATATTGTATTAAGGCCGGGAAATCGACGACCATGCAGGTCGTATTAAGGCCAGAAAAATGACGGTTCGATGTTGTATTAAGGCCGGGAAACCGACGACCATGCCAGGTCGTATTAAGGCCAGAAAATCGACAACTATCGCGATCCGTATTAAGGCCGAGATGATGATCACCATGAGAATTGATTCCTGCAATTATAAAACAAACCATCCTCGTTTCGGAGGAGGGCGATGGATCGAGCATGTTATTCCACTTGGCTTTAGAGAGGGCGAGTATTATCCATACTCGGCTTGGTGGCGAGCATCATCCATACTCGGCTTGGTGGCGAGCATCATCCATACTCGGCTTGGTGGCGACCATCATCCATACTCGGCTTGGTGGCGAACGCTTAATCTGGTTCGGCTTAGAGAGGTGGCGAGTATTATCCATACTCGGCTTAGGGCAAGTGTTTTTTATGCTCGACTCATGTTAGGTTAGTGCGCCCAACGAGCTATGAACGCTCGTGGTGTTAAAAGAAAAGAAAGATAGAGTATGATCCGTACTCGTATTTAGAGAATATGACCTCACTCGCATAGGGGAGTAGGTGTTTTAAAATGGTGGTGGGCTTTCGCGCTGACCACATGGAACAGGGGGGCGAGCGTTATCCATGCTCGGCTTAGATTCTTAAACACAATCCATGTTTGCAAAAGAAAATTCATAACAGCTAAACAACTACTACAAAGAAATTCTAAAGGGAAAACCATTGATCCCAGAGCAATCCTAGGAGCTAAATCCTAACTCCATTCATGGGTATATCAAGGTCTCCTTATTGTCTGAAAGAAATACATCGAGATAAAAGATAAAAAAATCTAATTAATGATAATGCCGCGAGTGCTAGTCTCAGGGTCCTTTTCGTTTCTAGGAGCTCGCGGACCAGCCTGAGAAGCTTGGGCAGAAGGTCGCGGCGGCATGGCCGGGGCGTGATCTTTGACATATTCAGGAAGCTCTCCTTTTCTGACCCGTCCATCGATGAGATGGCGCAGATGTCGGTATTCATTTGTATTGTGTCCAGCTACGTTGTGGAATATACAATGTTTGCCAGAATCGAGTTCCATTTGGGTTGGCTCTCATCGAGGTGGTCTTGGAGTTGGCAAGGATTCACGTATGTCAAGGTAAATGTCGAGCAAAGAAGAGTTGAGCTCGGTATATTGATCGTACTTATTTTCATTCTGAGGTCGCACGTTACGTTCGCCCTTCTCCAGGGCCTTTCCTCTTCCTTTATTCTGGCCCTTGTCGTTGAATGGACCTTGTTTCTTGGCTACTAGAACCTCAAGGCTCTCCATTTCAAGGCTGGCGTCTTCTTATCGGAGGAATCACTCGGCCTCAGAGTGGAAGTCGTCTATATCTTTCGGAGGATCTCTGGTTAAGGAGTTTGAGAATTCTGATCTCTTCTGAATTCCCGCTATAGCGGCCATGAGTACCACAGATGGCTCGGGCTGATCGACGGATGCCACGGCTGCGTTGAATCTTTCAAGGAAGGATCTGAGCGTCTCTCTGGATCGCTGCTTGATGGTAGATAAGAACATGACATTTTTCGATCGAGAGATATGCACTCGAAACTACTCGATGAAACGGGTGACCAGGGTATTTCAGCTGCTAATCGACTCCGTTGTTAGCTGCCGAAACCACATACCGGCTATATCTGTGAGGAAGAGAGGAAAGCACTTGGCCATGAAGTTAGTCGATGCACCAAGCACTTCCATACGTCTCATATATCGCATGAGATGGATGGTCGGATCAGTGCGACCGTTGTATGGCTCGATAGCTGGGAACTTGAAGTCCGGAGGGTTTCGGGAGTTTCTGATTTCTCTAGTGAAGGGGCTGCGATTGACATTGTCTATGTCTTACTGTGAAGAATTGCCCCGAGTGAAACGTCAGATGATGCTTGCAAGCTGACTCCCATCTCCGAGGAGTCATTGCCATGAATTTAGTTCTGCGTCTTGATGGGGTTCTGCCCGAGGATCCGACAAAAGCATGCTCGGAAGGGTGGCCACTGGCTGGGCTCGACCTTCGAGAGTTGAATGAAGATGTGAGGGAAGGTGAGATCTGGCAGGTGATTCTGGGGTGAATGGCCCCTCTGGAACCCGATGAGTTGTGGGTCGAGCCATACCCTTTATTGAGGGCCTGAGCTGATCCAGCGTAGCATGTGATGTTCGGAGCCCGGGGTTGCCCCCGTTTGAAGCGAGGTTAGGAGGGTCTATGGTAGCACCTTCTTCAGCTACAGTGAGGGCCGACAAGATAGGGTAGCTTCCCTCGTTCGAAGGGAAGGATATTCCAGCTCTTCGTTGATGAGGAAGAGTGGTTAAACTGGTCTGCGGCAGGATCCCGGGTTGTAATGGGAATGGCGTTGATTCTGAGGGACCCAATGGGAGCTCGACCGATTCGACAGGTCGAGATGATCCAAAGAGCGGAGGCATATTTGCCAGACGACCTAGATCTTGATCGCCCGCCTCTTGATGTTCTGTGGCCACAGCTGCGCTGATCGCTGGAAGCGATACCCCAAGTTGTGCTCGACTAGTTAGTGGGACCAAACCAGGATGAAATAAAGGTGTAGCCTGATTAGTGGCCTGATTTCGCGTAAACTGAAGGTCAGCTGCTGCCCCAGTCTCGGCCTGTGGAGGAATTGATGTTGAAGCGTTCAATCCCGTTTCCAGTCGACCGAGAAGGTGATCCATCAACTGCTATTGTCGTTCGAGGACCCTTCCCTGAGATGTCATGTGGTCTCTGAACTCGATCATGATCTTGTCCATGTCGTCTCGAGTAAGGAACCGAGATATGTCATCATGAGAGGAAGCTTCGTAGCTCACTTCTGCGGCATCGGTATCGGCTGCATCGGCGTTTGCGGGACGAGAGGATGTTGAATCTTTCTTTCGTTTGTTCGCCATGAGCAGAGGTTATAATAGAGGGTCGGTGTGCTTCCCCTTCCTGGCGCACCAAAGTGTTGACATCAAAAGTTGGTCACTAGTGACAGCCAACCCCCAAAGCACACGAATTATGATAAAAAGAGAGGAAAGTAAATAAAAGGGGAGCACACACAGAATTTTTATAGTGGTTCGGCAAAGATGGTGCCTACGTCCACTTTATATATTATATCTCTTTTTTATTATAATTACAATGCTTTTTTACTTGAAGAAGAGAAAGAAAGTGGTTGTCTTCACTTCTTCTCTTTTTGAGAAAGATTTCAGAGGATGAAGAGCCTAAGGAGAAAGCCCCCAAAAAGAAGTCCCTTTTCCTCTTTAAGCTTAGAGGTATTTATAGGCGAAGAAAACAACTTGGGTTGTTGCTATGTGGTCCAGCCATTTCGGGAAGGCCTGGGCACGTGGAATCCATCCATTGGCTCGAGTTGTGGCTGGAAGACTGACTCCACTGTTCATTAATAGTATCCTCGGAAGTTGTGGCCAACGTGGCATTCATGAAGTGGAATATCAAAAGTAGAGTTTTGTCCGCATATGGTTGAACGCCTTTATCTCCTTGGAAGTCGGGATATTAGGTGGACTGGCTCTATAGAAAATTCCCACGCTGGCCCGAGATAACCGGTCGACTCACTCCGATAAACTCGGTCGACTGGGAGACCTATTCTTCCAGAGCGAGCTGTTATTTATTGACTCTGGACGTGGGCCGATGTGTGACTGTCTCGGTCCCAGTAATTGGTTGTTGGGCTTCCTGAAGCGCGGCATGTATCTGATTGTGCGTTTGGGCTTTGATCTGGTTCGTTAGACTCGCCAAAAAGAGGGTTAACAGATACTGTTTTATTTCAAAGTTATGTTATGAAATATATTTGTTCGTTCCGCTGTGAGATTCGTGTTTACTCTGATGTTGTATGTTCTTCTTCTTCTTCTATTCTAAGTTTCTATCTTATCTATTCTCACCCTCTAATTTCTTTCATGGACTATCCGGTATTTTTCCGATGCTTGGAGTGTCGACATTGGGTAAATGTCGGTAACCAAGGTCGACAAAATCCCCGGGTCGTGACAAGATCGTGCATCAGAAACAAATGGAACATTTTAGACGATGAAGTGTAAAAATGGTTTTAGGAATATTTTTCTGATAAACCGCATAATCTTGAATAAATCGTATTCTCCAATAAACTGAAGCAGGCCCAAAATATTTGAAATCGTGTGAGAATAACTCAAATCGCAGAGTAAATAGATCAAATTACCTTTTCGAAACCAGATCTAAGTCGAAAAATATTCCAAATTAAAGAGAATCGGTTGGAGGACGTAGGAATTCTGGATATGAATGTTGCAATTAAAACGGTTTCTCCATATCTCACTTGGTCCTTGGATGTTTTGATTCTCAATGAGGAGACTTCCAGAATCGAGTTCTAAAGGTAATCGTAAAGTCCAGTGTTGCAAAGTTGAAGAAATACTTAGATCTGAGAGGGCTTTGTAATTTCGGGAAAAAATTCTTGGATTGTGTAGCGGTTTTCGGAAGAAAACAATTGGATCGCCATTTCCTGTCCCCATGGGAGAAGAAAGCGGTTATAAAAGATGGTATTTTCATTGTTAATTTGTTTGTGTGTGTGTATATATATATCAGTCGTTAAATCTACAATCTAATACATGTATACCAGTGTCAGTATACATATATATGATTAGACACACAAGCGCATTGAATACATGAGAATGCAAATAGTGGATTTAGGGGAAATGTTCAGTGCAAACATTCAAGTCTGCTTATATTTTTTTAGCCATTTGTGAGTGTCATGTTAAAGTTAATTAAGTAGGGATGTGATGGCAGAATTGTAACACCACGCATTTTCTATAAACCTTAAAGTAACGAATTAAAGAATACTTAATTTTAAATGTGAGAATTAAGGGAAACGGGTTATGCCATTACGTTCGTATCGGAATTCTGGTTGGGATAGAGTCCGAGTTTGCATGAATTGAACTTCGTATGAAGAAGTTATGGCCTTCGGAAGTTTCAAAAATTAAAATTTTAGTTTTAAACACAGAAGCGGGCAAGGCGGGAAAATTCCCGCCCCAGGCCAGGTCGACAGGGGGGTCGACCCTAGTGTCGACCTACCCTACAGGTCGACCTGGGGGTCAAACTACCCACTCCCCCCCCCCGCGCAGATCTGAATGTGATGATGTTTTGACTCATTGCTGAGTCAGTAGGGCTTAGGTGGCTGTTTGGATGGTTCTGGTTGCTCCGGTGTTGATCTGATGGCTTAAATTAATCTAAAAACTCTATATAAACACATGTAGACTCAACCCCTAAACCTAAACTAAATTAAGTCCATGGCCATCATGCTGTCAGTTCTCAACCTAGAGTAGCCGCCACCAACTAGAAGCAAGCTTAGCAACAATTCATTTCAACTCAAGTCTAATCGAAACAACAAACTAGTCTACATCAAGGGAACGCTAATCAATTACAAAATACAGATCCCAGAACTCAAGACTTTCTTTTTGTTGTGAGTACAATTTCATTCACAAAATAATTGTTAAATGTAACAACCCGAAATATAACAACATGTTAAATCAAGAATCAAGGCAGAATTAAATTATAAAATCTGAATCCGATAAAACGGGCTGTGCCATTGCGTTCGTCTCGGAAAAATACGCGAAATAGAGTCCGAAATTTCGTAAATCGGAGTCTGAATGACCAAGATATGGCCTCGCGAAGTTTCACGAAAAAATCGAAAACGAAAACAGATTCAAATTTCAGAATTCAGAAGAGGCGGGAAAATTTCCCGCCAGACCAGGGGTGGTCGACTGGGGAGTCGACCCCCTACCAACCAGGTCGACTGGGGAGTCGACCCCAGGGTCGACCTGGGGGTCGACCTGCCTAGTCGGACCCAGGCAGCCTGGTGCACCTGTTTTGCTGTTTGGCTCGGTTTTGGAAGCTTGTGACGATTTTTGAGGGCTGGGATCTACCTTAGGGTTAATCTAACGGCCTAAAACTACCCTAATCTCTATAAAAACACCCCTAGACTTGCCTAAACCCTCACAAATCACTCTTGCAATGAAGTGCTGCCCAAATCTACATTGATCATGGCCTCCATCCCTAAATTCAAGAACCTATGCATTCAAACTAGATCCAAGGCGAAGGTGCAAGCTTTCTACACCAAATCAGGGGTTTTGATCATCGTCTCAACATGGATTCTTCGACAAGACGATTCATGCTCCTAAATCTCTAAGCCACGCTATGTAAGTTCTAGCTACTTCGAGATGTTAACGGTAGTGTAATCATGGCATGGAATAAAATGTGGTTAAACATGAATGCTACAACCTACGCGAGCCTAGTTTGCTCCTTTAACATGAACATATGACTTTGGGTTATGTTGTAGCGACTAAACCATGCTATTCATGTTGCATTGGACTTAGTTTGCCATGCAAGATTGGACCTTTACTTGTAGTATGATAGCATGAACACTTAGAGCCACTTTGACTTGTGAAATAGTTGCATAAATTGGACTTTGGGGCTTATGCATGTAAGTGAAACCAACCCCCTTATGATATCATGTTTATGTAAGGTCAAATCCCGTTATGATAATATGCAAAATTGTGGCCAAATCCTTTATGACATTATGCATGCTTGTGGCCAATCCCCTTTTATGTTATGCATGCTTATGGCCAAACCCTATATGATAGTATGCATGCTTATGGCCAATCCCTATATGACACTATCATTCATGTTTTAAGGCCAAACTCCCTTATGATACCATGCATGTTTGGAGCCAATCCCTTTTGTGGCATCGTGCATGTTTTGGGGTCTACATGTAGCCATAGTATACCTACTATATTGACTCGCTTTTACTCAAGTGAATACACAATTTTGGGGTAGTTAGATAAACATGACGCGAAATCTTGACTTGAGTATGACACGAAAACTTGACTTGAGGTTACATGTGAACACGACATGTAAGTTGAACCAAAACGGGGGCATTACACGTGGGGTAAACATGGGACTTGAAATTAGACACGTATGGGTTATAAGTGTAATATAACACTAGACCAAACATGATAGTGGCTAACTCGAGGTTGGGTTGAGTTTGTAGCATAAATCTACCCGGACCCGCCCGGCTTAACTAGTGGCTACAAACAATAGGATCCAATGTGAGAAGTTGGTCATGTCGCGCTTAAGACCCGAGGTTAGACTAGGTTGTGGTGTAAATCTCCCCGGACCCGCCCGGCTTAACTAGTAACCACAACAAGGTCTAATGTGAGAGGTTGAGAGTGCATTAATTAAATTAATGCCATATGATAAGGTTAAGTAAATTTGACTAATGACACTTAACCGATATGACACGAATGGGTAGGTTAAGTAGGACCGGGCTTGATTTCTTAATGGCACTTAACCATACAAGACAATTAGGGGATGGGGTTAAGTAATTTATGCTTAACTAATCCGACTTGGTAATTAGATGGGGTTAAGTAATTAAGACTTAACTAATCTAAACACGGTAATTAGATGGGGTTAAGTCACCTATACTTAACTAATCTAAACACGGGAATTCGATGGGGTTAAGTTAAACACTTAACCAATCTAAACTTGGTAATTCAATGGGGTTAAGTAACCAATACTTAACCAATTTAACATGATAATTTAATGGGGTTAAGTAACTTATACTTGACCAATTATACATGATGATTTGATGAGGTTAAGTAAACCTACACTTAACCAATCTAATATATGGACCTGGTAGGGTTAAGTCACAAGACCTTTTAAATTAGGCTTAACCATTGTAATACGGTTAGTGGATGGGGTTAAGTTAACCCATACTTTACCAATCCGACTTGATAATCTGATGGGATTAAGATAATCTATGCTTAATCAATCTAACATGATAATCTGATAGGGTTAAGACTAATAAATACTTAACCAATTTGACTTGATAGGGTTAAGTCATGAGCTTCTCGGTACACTTAACCAACTTGTAGGGCTAAGTCCTGAACTTGAGTACTTAGCCAATCTTGACCTGATTCGTAGGCGGGTTAAGTCATGAACTTGGATAACAACACTTAACCCATTTGACAAAACCCTAGCTCAGGAGACTAGGTGGGAAATCGTAGTTAACAAGGATAGCGGAAAGAGGGGCTAAGTGGTAAACCTTAGTTAAGGGTAACTAAGTAATAATTTTTAGCTAAGGACATGGGACTAGTTCATAAAGAGATAAGTAACCTGGTACGGTAGGTCATCGCTTAGTATACGAGGAGGAGCAAGTTATCTGACTTGGATAAAAGCTCCAGCGAACTGGGTGACGAAGCGGAAGCTTCGGGGAACGTGAGGGTACTCTTGGTATCCCTCTGTGAGGTGGAAAGTGGTCCATGAAACCCGGCCTCACAGAGGTTAAGGTCTGCGGTAGAATAGCCAAGAGTATGCCTTGGTTGCTATGCGAGCGACCTAAAGACTGGGATGGATTAGCGTGGAGTCGACGATACTTGATTTTGCCCCGGGATAGCATGTCGCCGACTACCTACCATCTTTAGTCAATCATGTACGTACGGAAAGGCAGGGAACTCCCAAAAGACCATATACTAGCTATCGAGTTATGGGTGAGGTTGGCTATCTGGAAGTGGGCATCGATGGGCCTTAGTGTAGTTCTCATACATGATTTTTCTTGGATTTCCTTTCAGTAGTTGATGGAGGGGTCACGTGGGACCATAGCCACGGATACAAAAACAGACCCTGATATCTGCATCAGCAGAGGACTTAAAGCTCCCGACCGAGTTCCGTATTTCTTGATTTGCCCTGGCACGGAACTCGGATGGCACATTGAGGAACATGTGCGTCTAGACATGGAAAACGGTTCACGATACATACGTGGGATAAAGGGCGCGGTTGACGGGTGGCATAATCCTTAGTGGTCCTAGGTGGCCAAAACTCAAACCGAGACACGGAAACGTTCATTAGGTAGCATAATCCCTAGTGATCCTAGGTGGCATAAATCCTAAGGGAACGCGCGATAGGTCATGGTAAGGAAACATAACAAGATCAAGGGTAGCAGTCCAAAATAACCTCAAGGATAAAACGTTCACATGGGAAAGCCCGTATGGCCTACGGCAAAGGACTGAACTTATACATGGGAAGAAACACACGAGTTGGGGAAAACCTACATATGCTATATATTAGGTTGACATGGACCCTTACATGGCATTGGGCGAGGGACATTCATAATTAACACAGGACGCAGGATGGGATACTAGTACGAGAGGTGCAGAGCAAATATACATGATAGATACCGTGGGATGTTATACATGATAGATACCTTGTGATAGTATACTTGATAGAAACCTGACGATGTGATACATTGATCCTCGACAGTGTAGTTTATCATGATATCTTAGTTTACCTTGCTACAGTAATTCAACCTGTTTTAGTTTATCTATCTTGTAGTCATCCTTATGTTTACTTTCAGTTTATGCATGTCATGTTACCTTTACCTGTTTTTATACTGGAAGTAGATAGGACTTACCAGTCTTTATGACTGACCCCGTTTTCTTTCGACTCTTGTCTTCCGTTTCCCCCCCAGGTTTTCAGGGAGGAAACACTGTTATCTAGTTCGGACTTCTTCTACTTGACGGTCATCACACATGGCTTGGACTTTTCTTGGCTATGGCTACTTTACTGTTTTACTTGGGGAATAATTTATGAAATGGTTTTATGCTTCTTCATTATTGCAAGACAGGTTTTGATGTATTCTGATGTAAAAGGCTTTAGACCTTATTTTATAAGGTAATGAAATTTGTTTTACTTCCGCTGTTTTATATATATATATATGTTCTGTCTTGTAATATTTCTGTGCGTGTTTACCTCGATAATGCTTCACCAAACCTAGTGCATTCCCTTTGTGAGTGACCCTAGCGGAGGTGGGGTGTTACATTTGGTATCAGAGCAGAAGGTTACCAGACTGGGAAAAGTTTTTAAAACCTTCTGAAAACTATTTGAAAAACCATTTACAAAGAACCATTTTTCAAGAAAAGTTTTGTTTTGAAAGGCTATTCCCCAAAGGCCATTAGCACTATCCTTTGATTCCTTGATTGAATCTCTTTTCCTATCTTTCCTCCATCTGTAGTCACAGTAGTTCTAACTGTGACTAATCTTTGTCTAGCCACGTAGGTGTTTTCCGTACGATGGAGGTGGTTCTCGAGAGATCTATTACCATGGTACAAGGAGGGATAATAAGAGTAAGGATAAAGGACGCGAGCTTAAGGATGAGCAACTGTTGGTATGGCTTAGTCCATCAAGGAGGACAAGGACAAGATCATCGGAGAGGGCAATTGTACGCTCCCATTTCTAGGGTACCTAAAAGAGATGGTACCGTTTCTGGTAAAGGTTTAGTCGTTCTCTTCTATCATCCCGTCCAGACTTTGTCTTGATCATCGTATCATTTAAGTCTGCTTGGATAGTTGAGTCTCTGCACCTTAGTACTAGCATGGTAAAGGATCCCAGTTTTGTCCCAAAATCTGGTTGGAGAGTCGGTCCATTTATTCATGACTTGTTGGATTTGAGAACGTCTATGCCAACTGTTGAGATTAGAAGTAATACTTCTATTGTTGAGCCATGGATGGATTCTAGGGGTAAAGTGGTTATCCAGCAAGGGATACCATTCTCGGTTTTGAAAAGAGGGTAGTCAGACTCTTGGCTTGCTTTGGTAATACCTTCGAAGTCTCGTGTAACCTTTTGGGTTATGTCATTGTTAGTTACCTAGAATCCCTTATCGGAAATCTCTGATCCAATCTAGTAACGTCCGCCAATAAGACGGATGGTTCATTCCGCTTGAGCATGGGTTATAGGAATCACCCTAGTAAGTGCACGTGGTAACATGGATTGGCATCGATAAGCGAGATCCAGAATTCACTAGCGAATTTTGGAGAGCTTGCATGAGTACGCAGATATGTTTGAACCGAGCATACTAGGGAAAGAATAAGTGAAAGTGGAACGAGAGGCGACAGTGAAAAGAGTTCCAACTCATACCTTGGAAATAGGAATCAAGGAGCTACGAAAATCATGAAGTCAAAGGTGGTCAAGTCACACTGGAATTAAGCTCAAGGAAATGCGGCCTAAACGCGCGCATCATATCTCTTTAAGAGTATATCATTGATCCTTGGTTCACCTGTAGAGCTAACTGCATGCTATCGCTTGGTGGATATCCTCTCGGTCCTGTTTCTGTTACAAACCCCGTAAGTAGTTTGTCTTGTTTATCTCCTCGATCTTATCTTGGGAACCTTAGATAGAACTCTATGGATGTAAACATGTATTTGAAACATGTTATGATTGATATGGTTGCAAATGGTTGCAAGTGGTTGCTTGTGGATGCGCGAATACACATTAGATACTAGATTGACGCGGTCACGTTTCATGTTGCATATGCACGAGTATTTATACTTGTTTATGGATGAAATTGAATGTGCTATCATGCGGATGTTGCATATGGACGAATGTTTGTGCATGAATATAGTACTTATATGACTAGGACTATTCGCATACATGTTGGACTCATGGCACTAAACATATTTTGCATTAGAAAGATCATTCAGGCCTGATCATTAGCATTAGCTAAGGAGCATATACACACATGTTTTGCATATGTTGATATGGCATTAGAAATCGTCTAAGGACAATGGTTGCCTGTGGATGATGTTTTGAGTAGATGGATGATGGATGGTAGGATACGTTCTTCCTAACTTGGAGATTTCGGGGACGAAATCCTTAAAGGAGGGGAGAATGTAACAACCCAAAATTTAACAACATGTTAAATCAAGAATCAAGGCAGAATTAAATTATAAAATCTGAATCAGATAAAACGCGCTGTGCCATTGCGTTCGTCTCGGAAAAATACGTGAAATAGAGTCCGAAATTTCGTAAATCGGAGTCCGTATGACCAAGATATGGCCTCGCGAAGTTTCACGAAAAATTCGAAAACGAAAACAAATTCAAATTTCAGAATTCAGAAGAGGTGGGAAAATTTCCCACCAGACCAGGGGAGGTCGACTGGGGAGTCGACCCCCTGCCAACCAGGTCGACCGGGGAGTCGACCCCAGGGTCGACCTGGGGGTCGACCTGCCTGGTCGGACCCAGGCAGCCTGGTGCACCTGTTTTGCTGTTTGGCTCGGTTTTGGAGGCTTGTGACGATTTTTGAGGGCTGGGATCTATCCTAGGGTTAATCTAATGGCCTAAAACTACCCTAATCTCTATAAAAACGCCCCTAGACTTGCCTAAACCCTCACAAATCACTCTTGCAATGAAGTGCTGCCCAAATCTACATTGATCATGGCCTCCATCCCCAAATTCAAGAACTTATGCATTCAAACTAGATCCAAGGCGAAGGTGCAAGCTTTCTACACCAAATCAAGGGTTTTGATCATCGTCTCAACATGGATTCTTCGACAAGACGATTCATGCTCCTAAATCTCTAAGCCACGCTATGTAAGTTCTAGCTACTTCGAGATGTTAACGGTAGTTTAATCATGGCATGGAATAAAATGTTGTTAAACATGAATGCTACAGCCTATGCGAGCCTAGTTTGCTCCTTTAACATGAACATATGACTTTGGGTTATGTTGTAGCGACTAAACCATGCTATTCATGTTGCATTGGACTTAGTTTGCCATGCAAGATTGGACCTTTACTTGTAGTATGATAGCATGAACACTTAGAGCCACTTTGACTTGTGAAATAGTTGCATAAATTGGACTTTGGGGCTTATGCATGTAAATGAAACCAACCCCCATATGATATCATGTTTATGTAAGGTCAAATCCCGTTATGATAATATGCAAAATTGTGGCCAAATCCTTTATGACATTATGCATGCTTGTGGCCAATCCCCTTTTATGTTATGCATGCTTGTGGCCAACCCCTATATGATAGTATGCATGCTTATGGCCAATCCCTATATGACACTATCATTCATGTTTTAAGGCCAAACCCCCTTATGATATCATGCATGTTTGGAGCCAATCCCTTTTGTGGCATCGTGCATGTTTTGGGGTCTACATGTAGCCATAGTATACCTACTATGTTGACTCGCTTTTACTCAAGTGAAAACACAATTTTGGGGTAGTTAGATAAACATGAACATGACGCGAAATCTTGACTTGAATATGACATGAAAACTTGACTTGAGGTTACATGTGAACACGACATGTAAGTTGAACCAAAATGGGGGCATGACACGTGGGGTAAACAAGGGACTTGAAATTAGACACGTATATGTTGTAAGTGTAATATAACACTAGACCAAACATGAAAGTGGCCAACTCGAGGCTGGGTTGAGTTTGTAGCATAAATCTACCTGGACCCGTCCGGCTTAACTAGTGGCTACAAACAATAGGATCCAATGTGAGAAGTTGGTCATGTCGCGCTTAAGACCCGAGGTTAGACTAGGTTGTGGTGTAAATCTACCCGGACCCGCCCGACTTAACTACTAACCACAACAAGGTCTAATGTGAGAGGTTGAGAGTGCATTAATTAAATTAATGCCACATGATAAGGTTAAGTAAATTTGACTAATGACACTTAACCGATATGACACGAATGGGTAGGTTTAGTGGGACCGGGCTTGATTTCTTAATGGCACTTAACCATACAAGACAATTAG
Source organism: Allium sativum (assembly GCA_030737875.1). Classification (NCBI taxonomy): domain Eukaryota; kingdom Viridiplantae; phylum Streptophyta; class Magnoliopsida; order Asparagales; family Amaryllidaceae; genus Allium; species Allium sativum. The sequence continues at coordinate 12,962,920 of CM060912.1, forward strand.
GGGATGGGGTTAAGTAATTTACGCTTAACTAATCCGACTTGGTAATTCGATGGGGTTAAGTAATTAAGACTTAACTAATCTAAACACGGTAATTAGATGGGGTTAAGTCACCTATACTTAACTAATCTAAACACGGGAATTCGATGGGGTTAAGTTAAACACTTAACCAATCTAAACTTGGTAATTCAATGGGGTTAAGTCACCAATACTTAACCAATTTAACATGATAATTTAATGGGGTTAAGTAACTTATACTTGACCAATTATACATGATGATTTGATGAGGTTAAGTAAACCTACACTTAACTAATCTAATATATGGACCTGGTAGGGTTAAGTCACAAGACCTTTTAAATTAGGCTTAACCATTGTAATACGGTTAGTGGATGGGGTTAAGTTAACCCATACTTAACCAATCCGACTCGATAATCTGATGGGATTAAGATAATCTATGCTTAATCAATCTAACATGATAATCTGATAGGGTTAAGACAAATAAATACTTAACCAATTTGACTTGATAGGGTTAAGTCATGAGCTTCTCGGTACACTTAACCAACTTGTAGGGCTAAGTCCTGAACTTGAGTACTTAGCCAATCTTGACCTGATTCGTAGGCGGGTTAAGTCATGAACTTGGATAACAACACTTAACCCATTTGACAAAACCCTAGCTCAGGAGACTAGGTGGGAAATCGTAGTTAACAAGGATAGCGGAAAGAGGGGCTAAGTGGTAAACCTTAGTTAAGGGTAACTAAGTAATAATTCTTAGCTAAGGACATGGGACTAGTTCATAAAGAGATAAGTAACCTGGTACGGTAGGTCATCGCTTAGTATACGAGGAGGAGCAAGTTATCTGACTTGGATAAAAGCTCCAGCGAACTGGGTGACGAAGCGGAAGCTTCGGGGAATGTGAGGGTACTCTTGGTATCCCTCTGTGAGGTGGCAAGTGGTCCATGAAACCCGGCCTCACAGAGGTTAAGGTCTGCGGTAGAAAAGCCAAGAGTATGCCTTGATTGCTATGCGAGCAACCTAAAGACTGGGATGGATTAGCGAGGAGTCGACGATACTTGATTTGCCCCGGGATAGCATGTCGCCGACTACCTACCATCTTTAGTCAATCATGTACGTACGGAAAGGCAGGGAACTCCCAAAAGACCATATACTAGCTATCGAGTTATGGGTGAGGTTGGCTAACTGGAAGTGGGCATCGATGGGCCTTAGTGTAGTTCTCATACATGATTTTTCTTGAATTGCCTTTCAGTAGTTGAGGGAGGGGTCACGTGGGACCATAACCACGGGTACAAAAACAGACCTTGATATCTGCATCAGCAGACGACTTAAAGCTCCCGACCGAGTTCCGTATTTCTTGATTTGCCCTGGCACGGAACTCGGATGGCACATTGAGGAACATGTGCGTCTAGACATGGAAAACGGTTCATGATACATACGTGGGATAAAGGGCGCGGTTGACGGGTGGCATAATCCCTAGTGGTCCTGGGTGGCCAAAACCCAAACCGAGACACGGAAACGTTCATTAGGTAGCATAATCCCTAGTGGTCCTAGGTGGCATAAATCCTAAGGGAACGCGCGATAGTTCATGGTAAGGAAACATAACAAGATCAAGGGTAGTAGTCCAAAATAACCTCAAGGATAAAACGTTCACATGGGAAAGCCCGTATGGCCTACGGCAAAGGACTGAACTTATACATGGGAAGAAACATACGAGTTGGGGAAAACCTACATATGCTATATATATTAGGTTGACATGGACCATTATATGGGATTGGGCGAGGGACATTCATAATTAACACAGGACGCGGGTTGGGATACTAGTACGAGAGGTGCAGAGCAAATATACATGATAGATACCGTGGGATGTTATACATGATAGATACCTTGTGATAGTATACTTGATAGAAACCTGACGATGTGATACATTGATCCTCGACAGCGTAGTTTATCATGATATCTTAGTTTACCTTGCTACAGTAGTTCAACCTGTTTTAGTTTATCTATCTTTTAGTCATCCTTATGTTTACTTTCAGTTTATGCATGTCATGTTACCTTTACCTGTTTTTATACTAGAAGTAGATAGTACTTACCAGTCTTTATGACTGACCCCGTTTTCTTTCGCCTCTTGTCTTCCGTTCCCCCCCCCCCCCAGGTTTTCAGGGAGGAAACACTGTTATCTAGTTCGTACTTCTACTTGAAGGTCATCACGCATGGCTTGGACTTTTCTTGGCTATGGATACTTTACTGTTTTACTTGGGGAATAATTTATTAAATGGTTTTATGCTTCTTCATTATTGCAAGACAGGTTTTGATGTATTCTGATGTAAAAGGCTTTAGACCTTATTTTATAAGGTAATGAAATTTATTTTACTTCCGCTATTTTATATATATATGTATGTTCTGTCTTGTAATATTTCTGTGCATGTTTACCTCGATAATGCTTCACCAAACCTAGTGCATTCCCTTTGTGAGTGACCCTAGCGGAGGTGGGGTGTTACATTAAATTAATTTGGATGAGTTATAATTTGGATTATGAGAATATATATGTTGAATCATGTGATGTTATGTAACTTCGTTGGTGAACATATGACAGTCTTATTATCTAGTGTTGGTAGATCTATTTCATATGTCCAATCTCACATGATTAATTTGGTTCATGTTGTGACATCAGTTGTAGGCAAGTTTGTGATAATTAAATCATATGCTAGTTCTTATGTGAATCTTATGGAAGTTTGGAATATGCTAGTTTGTATCATATGCAAATCTATAGGTGGATTATACACAAGTTTATATGTGAATCAAGTATATGTATGTATGCAAGTTCATATGGAAAACATAGTTTACATGTTTAGATTCATATGCAAGTTTAGGTGGAATAACCATATTCATACATGCAAGTTCACACCTGTATGTTTAGATCTATATATAGATCCATGGCAGTTATGCAAATATAACTATATTCCTAGGCAAGTTTGGATGAAAACTATATTCATATATGCAAGTTCACACCTTTATGTTTGGATCTATATTTAGATCCATGACAGTACATCGATTATGCAATTTATATCCTAATTGTCCATTGTTATGCAAGTATTGGTTATGCAAATTTCTGCTAAAAATCCTTATTTGCAAGTAAGATCTATTTTGTGTGTTATGCAAGTTGTGATGTTTCTTTTCTTCTTATGAGTTAGACTATTTGCTAGTCTAATATATATTTCATGTTAAGCAAACGCACGAATTTCATGGGGACAATGGGAAAATATTGAATATACATAATTGTGAATTGGTATAAAATGGCCTTAAAAGGCATACAATTAATTTGAGACATTAATTGGTATAATTAGTATACCTGAAATTTATGAACATAATTTAGGTGACAATTATGGACATAAATTAATTTGGAATTTATTGAAAAATTTGAATAGGGATATCAATCCAATTTGGGGTTAAATAATTATGTGTAATAATTAACCGCCTAAGACACGAGGTTAGACTCGTTTGTGGTATAAGACTGCTCGGACCCGCCCGGCAAATCCAGCAACCACAAACGGTAGTCTAATGTGAGAGGTCAAAGGCATAAATTAAATGCGTACCAATTGTAAGACACAAGGTTAGGCTCGTTTGCGGTATAAGACTGCCCGGACCCACCCGGCAAATCCAGCAACCGCAAACGGTAGTCTAATGTGGGAGGTCTTACAAGGTGGTTAAGGTCTTAATGAATTAAGTAACACTTAACCTGGATAAACATGTAGTGGGACATGGGGGTTAAGTGGGTGCCTTTGGTGGCTTGTGAAATACGATTAGAAACACTTAACCAAGTTGGAACATGTAAGAAGACATGAATAAGAATGGGGTTAAGTGGGAAACCTTAGTAGGGACCAAGCATAGGTGGAAAGCTTTTGTTAGGCATGGGGGCCCTTTTCAAACCAGTAACCCATTAAGTATCTTTGTGGGCTCGACCCAAGTCGAGGACGAGACACGCTTACTAGGTTTGATTGTAAGAGGTCAAAACGGGTTAGCGGTGGTAACGCAAGTCCAACGGGGTCATGTGCGTGCGTGGGCCCGGGCTGGTAGGTAAGACATTGCATCGTGTAGGTATAAGCCGTGCATCCTTGAGTTGTATCGGGTTGCCTCTTTGGGGAGTGATACACCCCACTGTGGGACCAGCACGGGTATCTATGAGTTGTGGAGCCGATCGCATGGGAGTAGTGGGTACTACTAGTTGAGGTAGGGGCAGGCGGCACCTATGAAGTCAGCTAGGGGTACACAAAACTACTATTATGATTCCTATGTTCAGTAGGGGGCATCAACTTTTAAGGTGACTGGTGGTGGTTCAGTGTAGTAATTATCCTATTGTGATTAGGAGCGCAGTTAGCATTATCGTATTTCTCTTGGTTGCTTTGTCATACCCATTTGTTTCATAGTTATTCCTTTTTTTCCAATTATGCCTTATCCTAGTTACTTTAATAATTATATTGTAACACCCCGCCTCCGCTAGGGTCACTCGCAAAGGAATGCACTAGCTTTGGAGGGGCATTATTGGTAAACATGCACAGAAATATCACAAGACAAAACATATATAAATAGCGGAAGCAAAATCAAACTTTCATAACATGAATAAATAAGGTCTAAAGCCTTTTACATCAGAGTACATCAAAACCTGTCTTGCAATAGTAAAGAAGCATAAAGACTTTTTAATAAATTATTCCCCAAGTAAAACAGTAAAGTAGCCATAGCCAAGAGAAGTCCAAGCCATCCATGATGACCTTCAAGCAGAAGAAGTCCGAACTAAACAGCATTGTTTCCTCCCTGAAACCTGGGGGGGGGGGGGGAACGGAAGAAAAGAGGCGAAACAAAATGGGTCAGTCAAAAAGACTGAGTAAGTCCTATCTACTTCCAGTATAAAAACAGGTAAAGGTAACATGACATGCATAAACTGAAAGTAAACATAAGGATAACTACAAGATAGATAAACCAGGGTAGCCGGTTGAACTACTGCGGCAAGGTAAACTAAGGTATCATGATAAACTACAGTGTTATGATAAGTCAAGGTATCACATCGTCAGATTTCTATCGAGTACATTATCACAAGGTATCTATCCCGTCTAACATCCCACGGTATCTATTATGTATATTCTTCCTAGTTCTAACATGTATATTTGCCCTGCACCTCTCGTACTAGTATCCCTACCCGCGTCATGTGTTAACCATGAATGTCCCGTGCTCAAAGTCGTGTAATGGTCCATGTCAACCTAATATCGCATATATAGGTTACTCAAATCATATGTTTCTTTCCATGTATATAAGTTCAGTCCTTTGCCGTACCTCGTACGGGCTTCCTCATGTCGTATTATCCTTGAAATCGTTTGGACTGTCACCCTTGTTCTAGCTAGGCTCTTCCATATGAATCATCGTTTGAACTACTAGGACTTACGCCACCTAGCACCACTAGGGATTACGCTTACCTATTGCACGCTTTCGTATTTCGGTTCGGGTTCAACCACCTAGGGTCACTAGGGATTACGCTGACCGTCACCCGCGCCCTTTTTCCCACGCATTCATCGTGAATCGTTTTCCATGACTGTATGCACATGTATCACATCGTGCCATCCGAGTCCTGTCACAGGGCAAAACAAGAAATACAGGACTCGGTCGGGAGCTTTGGATTTATCTGCCGATGCAGATACTAAGGTCTGCTTTTCTACACGTGGCTATGGTCCCACGAGACCCCTCCCTCAACTAGTGAAAGGCAACACAAGAGAAAATCTTGCATGAGAACTACACTCCGGCCAGCCCACATCCTACGGCCTACCTCACCCATAATTAGATAGCAATTATGGTCTGTTGGGTGTTCCCTGCCTTTCCGTACGTACCCGCTTGACTCAAGATGGTAGATGATCGGCGAACTTGCTATCTCGGGCACCTTATGTATCCGTCGACTCACTGCTATCCACCCCAGTCTTTAGGTCGCTCGCATAGCAACCAAGGCAAATTCTTGGTTATTCTACCGCAGACCTCAACCTCTTGTGAGCCCAGGATGATCAACTGCGACCTCACAGAGGGATACCAAGAATATCCTCACGTTCCCCGAAGCCGCTGCTTCGTTACCCAGTTCGCTGGAGCCTTTATCTAAATCAGATAGCCTGCTCCTACGCGTATACTTAAACGATGACCTACTGTATCGGGTTACTCATCTATCTAAGAAGTGGTCCAGATTTCCTTGACTAAGAATTATTACTTAGTTTCCCTTAACTAAGGTTTACCACTTAGCCTTATTTCCATTACCCTTGTTAACTATGGTTATTTACCTAATCCTCCGAATTAGGGTTTATCTAATGGGTTAAGTGTCACTTAAGTTCATAACTTAGCCCGTCTACAAACCATGTCAAAATTGGCTAAGTATCCAAGTCCAAGACTTAACCCTACAAACCATGTGTCAAGTTGGCTAAGTATATCAAGCAATCCATAACTTAACCCCGTCTAATTATCATTTTAGATTGGTTAATTATATAAATTAACTTGACCTTGTCAAATTACCGAGTCAAATCGGTCAAGAGCATTCAAGTGATTCGTGACTTAGCCTTATCATGTTTTCACGTTAGATTGGTTAAGTATAGATTAACTTAACCTCATCAAATTAACGAGTTAGATTGGTTAAGTATAGGTCACTTAACCTCATCAAATCATCGTGTTAAATTAGTTAAGTGTTTAGCTTAACCCCATTAAATTACCAAGTGGGATTAATTAAGTCTAGGCTAACTTAACCTCATCCGGTTACCATGTTTAGATTAGTTAAGCCTAATCTTAACCCCATCCATTAACTGTATTATACGGTTAAGTGTCATTAAGAAAATTTACTTAACCTTATCACGTTATCGTGTTGGATTGATTAAGTGTTGGTTAACTTAATCCCGTCCACTAGTCGTATAAAAATGGTCAAGTGTCATTAGGCAAATCAAGTTACTTAACCTACCCAAGCTTATCATGTTTTGTTAAGTATCATTAGCCTAATCAAATTACTTAACCCATTTGTCCATATCATATTTGGTTAAGCCTCTTTAATCAAATTAACTTAACCCTATTATGTGGCATTAATTTAATTAATGCACCCTCAACCTCTCACATTAGACCTTATTGTGGTTACTAGTTAAGCCGGGCGGGTCCGGGTAGATTTACACCACAACCTAGTCTAACCTCGGGTCTTAAGCGCGACATGACCAACTTCTCACATTGGGTCCTATTGTTTGCAACTACTAGTTAGGCCGGTCGGTTCCGGGTAGTTTTACGTTGCAAACTCAACCCAACCTCGAGTTGGCCCTTCTTATATTATCTAAGTTCATCATGTTTCCAAAACATGTTACAAGTTTTTCAAGCATTTGGGTAGACCTAACTTAATAGGTAAATTCCCAAAGGGTAGACCTAACTTAATAGGTAAATTCCCAAGCTCATGTTTTTATGCATACTTACATGTCATCTTCCATGTTATCTTTCAAGTCATATTTTCAAGTATAAACACATGTCATATTCAAGTTAAGATTTTGCGACATGTTCATGTTTATCGAACTACCCAAAATCGTGTTTTCCCAACGCAAGCAAAGCGAGCCAACATAGTAAGGATACTATGTCACATATTGGTCTCAAAACATGCATGATGCCAAAAAGGGATTGGCTTCCACATGCACAACCTTGGCCAAAAACATGCATAGTGTCATGAGGTAATTTGGCCACAAACACGCATATTATCAAATGGGGTTTGGCCATAAACATGCACAACTTAGAAGAGGGGATTGGCCACGAGCATGCATAATCTCATAAAGGATTTGGCTACAAACTTGCATGTTAGCATAAGGGGTTTGGGTTCATAAACATGCATAAGCCCCAAAATCTTGTCTTAGCCAATGCTTCACACATAAAGTGGTTCCTAAAGGTTCATGCTAGCATTTCATGCATAAAGATCCAAACTTGCAAGTTAAACTAGGTTATGCATAGCATGAGAGGCATGATTAAGTCACTCACATGGCCTAAAATCATAAACATGAACACAAGAGGCAAGGTAAGGTTCATATAGGTTCGCATAATCATGTTTAGCCTCATTTTATCCCATGTCAACATTAAAAATACCGTTTTGATCCAAAAGTAGCTAGAACTTACATAGTATGGCAAGAGGACTAGGAGCATGAATCGTTTTGGCGAAGAAAGGTGGCTCCTTTGATGAAGATCCATCATGAAACTCGCATAGCAACGTTGATTTGGCCTCTATTTGGTGTAGCAAGCTTGCACCTTTTGATTTGAACCCGATTTGAATGCATAGGCTCTAGGGATTGGAGATGGAGGCCATGATCAAGATTGATTTTGGCAGCACTTAGTTGCTAGGTTTGATTTTTAGGGATTTAGGTTAGGTTTAGGGTCTTTTTATAGAGATTAGGATAGTTTTAGGCCCTAGGATTAGATCTAGGATTAATCTAGGCTACAGAAATCGTCACAGGCCCATCAGACCCGACCAAGGTTGCATCCAGGTGCACCTGGCCACAAAACACGGAGTTGTGTTTTTGGACCCAGTCGACACCCCTGTCGACTTGGGGTCCAAGGGTGTCGACAGCCCTGTCGACTCCCCTGTCGACATGGGCTTTGGCGGGAAAATTCCCGCCTACCCCAAAACTTGAACTTCCTAGGTGATTTTCAAACTTGAAAACCCTGAAAACTTCGACGGATCATAACTTGGTCATACGGATTCCGATTCTCGAAAACTCGAACTCTATTTCGCGTATTTTTCCGAGACGAACGCAATGGCATAGCCTGTTTCACTTGATTCAGAATTTAAAATTAAATTCTGCCTTGATTCTCGTTTTAACATGTTATTGAAATACGGGTTGTTACATATATTGTTAAAGTTATTGCACTCGCCAGACTTTATGTCTGACCCCCTTTGTTTTCGCCTCTTTTCTTCCTTCCTCCCCCCCAGGTTCTCAGGGTGCGACTAGTGCTAGTGGAGCTTGATTTGGATTGCTTTATCTCCCTCTCTTTTGGAAGTGCTTGGATTGCTGAAGTAAAGTTCAGCTTATCTTCTTTATGACTATTCATGTTGGGGTTATGCTTTTTATTTTATGTACTCTGATTTTGTCAAGATGGATATTATGTACTTGACTCTAGTCTTTTGGTTTTGATGATGTAACCAAACTTATTTATTTTCCGCTGCAATGAATGAAGTTTTAAATTTCTAAGTACTGCTTTATATTTGTCTTGTTGTTAAGTTTTTGTTCTATACACACTTAAAATGCTCCATGGAAGTTAATGCTTTCCCTTAGTGAGTGACATTAATGGATGTGGGGTGTCACACGTGGTATCAGAGCTGAAGGTTACCAGAACAGATAAGAGATTTTGAAAAACTGTTTTTCAAAAGCATTTTTATAAAGAATATGTTATGTTTTAAGGAGAGTATTTTCAAGAGAAAAAATTTATTTTAAAAACATAACCCCTAAGAGCCATATATCTTTCCTTCGATTCTTTTATTTTGAATCTTTCCTTTTTTGTTTCAGCATGTCTGGCAATCTTAACCTACCTGAGGGCGTTCCGGTACCTGGCTAGTTCAGAAGGTACCGAGTGGCTAGGGCTAATACTGCAGGCCCAGCAGACGTTCGTCCTCCCCCAGCTACACCCGCTCCTCCTCCTCCCCCTGCCCGCGGTGATACTTTTACGAAGATATGCAAGGACTTTCGGGAAATGGGCGGAAAACCTTTTCACGGGTCAGAGACGTTTGTTGAAGCTCGAAATTGGCTTAAGGAGGTGGAAGAATTGTTTGGGATCTTTGAAGTAGAAGATGGAAGGAAGGTCCCATTAGCTGCTTGGCTAATGAAGGACGACGCCTCGTTTTGGTGGGAGGTCAGTAATAGAGAGCGTCCAGTTGAGACATGGGCAGATTTCAGGTATAGGTTCGAGGCGAAATTTCTCTTACGAGCAGAAGAAAACTTATACATGGAAAGGTTCTTGGCATTGAAGCAGGGAAATCTATCAGTAAAAGAGTACATCAACAAGTTCAATCAGTTGGCGAGGTTCGGCTTAGACTTGGTGAACACACTTGAAAAGGAGGCTCTAAGATTTGTTAAAGGCTTGAATGAGCCGCTACACGGGTTGGCTATGACCCACATTCCTATGGGGGCCACCTTTGAGAGACTGATTGACATGGCACTTATGCATGAAGAGGAGAAGGGCGCTAATGCTAATAAGGCACCAGAGAAGAAAGGGGATCAAAAGAAACCACAACAGCAAAACAAGAAGGGTGGTAAAGACAACAATGGCAATGGAAAGAAAAGATTGTTTAATTGTAGGACACTGGGCCATCTGAGTAAAGACTGTAGGAAGAAAAAGAGGACTGGCTGTTTCCACTGTGGCGAGGCAGGACATCTGGTTAAGGATTGCCCGAGGAAAGGACAAAGAACAGGGTCTACTTCGAGAGGGCAGGTTCAGGCTCTCATGGCACCAGGGCAGGCAAGAGGGCAGGTCCAGGCTCTTATGGCCCCGCCGTAAGAACGAGGTAGAACTATTTCTGTTTAGAGTTTAGTTTATCTTTTTGATCATCCTGTTCGCACACTTTTTTTATTCTGGCGCATCGCACTCTTTTATATCAACTGCTTTAGTTGAATCACTGCACCTAGACACCAGTATAGTAGAGGATCCCTTGGTTGTTTCAAATCCAATTGGGGGCTCAGCTTATTTGTCAATTATTTGTTTGGATTTGGAAATTTCTATACTTTGCGTTGGGTTTAGATGTAGTGCCTATGTTTTGGGCTTCACGGGCTATGGCTTGATTCTAGGCATGGACTGGTTATCCAGTAATGGTGCCGTCCTCGATTGTGAAAGGAGAGTGGTTAGACTCATGACTCTCCTTGGTAACACTCTCGAAATCTCTTGGAATTCCATGAATTCTGTTATGCTAAGTTATCTAGAATCTATTGATGCGTCTGTTGAGAATTTGCAGTCTGTCAGAGTGGTACGTGAATACTTGGATGTGTTTAAGGAGGTGAAGGGCTTACCTCCGAAGCGGGAGATCGACTTCCTCATATACCACGTCGATAACGCAAAACCCGTTGCCTTACCCGTTAGACACATGGCTCCAAGGGAGAGAAAATATCTCAGTAAGCAAGTTAAAGAGCTACTAGAAAAGGGGTTTATAAGGCGGGGTATTTCTGAATGGGGTGCTCTAGTAGTGTTCACAACCAAAGCGTACGGTTCCCTCTGCCTATGCGTTGATTATAGGGAGCTAAACAAGCTGACCAAGAAGAATAGACACCCACTTCCTAGAATAGACGATTTGTTCGATCAGCTTGTAGGTGCATCGGTTTCCCCCCAATTATATCTGGCTACCGGGTTTCATCACCTAAGAGTGACTGAAGACAACATTGATAAGACCGCGGTCATAAACCTGGATGGTTTCTTCGAATGGCTTGTCATGCCTTTCGGCCTGACAAACGCACCTACTTATTTCGTTGATTTGATAAGTAAGGTGTTCCGGGAATTCCTTAATAAGTTTGTGGTGGTCTCCGTGGACGACATTTTGATCTTCTCGAAGAATGAGGAAGAGCATGCTTTGCATTTAAGGGAAGTCATGGATACTCTCCGTGCACATCAGTTGAAAGCTAAATTCTCCAAATGCCATTTCTAGAGAGAAGAAGTTAGATTCCTTGGACATGTGGTGTCCAAAGAGGGGTTAGCTGTGGACCCCGAAAAAGTAGTGGCGGTGCAAGACTAGAAGGTTCCACAGAATGCAACCGAAGTCTGAAGCTTTCTCGGGTTAGCAGGATTTTATCGAAAGTTCATGAAAGACTTTGCGAAAATCTCAGCTCCACTCACAAGGTTAACGAAGAAGAACTTGACTTTCACTTGGGATTTGGATTGCGATGTTGCTTTCCAACATTTGAAGAGGGCTCTGACAACAGCCCCAGTTCTGACATTGCCTGATGGGAGCAAGATGTTTACAGTATACACAGATGTATGCGGCACGGGAGTAGGCGCTGTCTTGATGCAAGAAGGGAGGGTAGTAGCTTATGGTGGAAGGCAGTTGAAAGTTCATGAGAAAAACTATCCAACCCACGATCTAGAGTTGGCTGCCATAGTTTTGCGCTTAAGTCTTGGCGCCATTATCTCCTAGGTGAGAAATTTGAAATGTTTACTGACCATAAATCGTTGAGGTACCTTTTCTCGTAGAAAGATCTCAATCTTAGACAACAAAGATGGATGGAGTTCCTTGCCTCATAAGATTTTGAGATCTCCTATACTCCTGGCAAAGGCAATGCGGTAGCAGACGCCTTGAGTAGAAAGAAGCTGATCCTAAGTCCTCTCTTTGTAGAAAGACAAATCTTGGAGTTCATAGCAAACTTTGACTTCAGACCCTCTGTTGATTATGTGACTGGTTAGATAGCAATGCTAGAGGTGTGGCCTACTTTGTTGGACTCAATATGGACCGCGCAACGTGAAGACCCTCAGCTAGTTGATGTGATAGATAAGCTAATTAGGGGTGAGACTTCTAGTCACCTCGATAGATATTCCATCGATGATAAGGGTTGGTTGAGACGAGATGGAAGGCTATGCGTACCACAAGCAAGGGATTTGGTGAAGATGGTTCTCGAAGAGGCACACCATTCCAAGTTGACCATACACCCAAGTGGAGACAAGATGTACAAAGACATTAAAAGGGTTTTCTTTTGGAATGGCATGAATAGGGATATAGCTGAATTCGTTTCTAAGTGCATGATATGCCAGCAAGTCAAGGCGGAGCAGAAGAAGCCTGGTGGTCTGCTTCATCCTCTAGAGGTCCCATAATGGAAATGGGATAACATCTCGATGGACTTTGTTGATGGGTTGCCTAGGTCAAGAAGGGGCAATACCAGTATTTGGGTAATAATGGACAGGCTTACAAAAAGTGCTCACTTTATACTTGTCAAAAGTAGGAGGACTGCTTCGTCGTTAGCATCAATTTATCTTAAAGAGATAGTTCGGCTCCATGGGATACCCTCCAGTATAGTGAGTGATCAAGACCCTATCTTTACGAGCGAATTTTGGAAGGGTCTGCAAGAGGCTGTAGGTACACAGCTATGCTTAAGCACGGTCTATCACCCTCAGACCGATGGTCAGACGGAAAAGGGTGAACAGAGTACTGTAAGATCTTTTAAGACTATGCATTCTCGACTTTGGAGGAACATGGGAGGATCATCTTCCTTTGGTGGAATTCGCTTACAACAATATCTACCAAGCCACCATAGGCATGGCACCCTTAGAAGCTTTATATGGAAGACCATGTCGATCACCAACTTGTTGGTGGGAGTCCACAGATAAAATCATACTTGGGCCAGACATGATTAGAGAGACTTCAGAGAAAGTGGGCTTGATACAAAGAAGAATGAAGACTGCCCAAGATAGACAGAAATCTTACGCAGGCAAAAGAAGGACCGACCTTGAGTTTGATGTTGGGGACAAGGTGTTCCTTAAAGTATCTCCTTTGAGGAATGTCATTCGCTTTGGGTCCGTAGGGAAGTTGGCACCAAGATTTGTAGGACCATTTCCTATCATTGAAAGGATTGGGAAGATGGCTTACAGAGTAGAGCTGCCCGAAAGACTGGCTGGGGTCCATAATGTTTTTCATGTCTCTCAACTACAAAAGTGCTTACATGAGTCTGCGGAAGTTGTGGAGCCTAGCATACTAGAGGAAGTCGAAGTGGAACGAGAAGCAACTGTGAGAAGAATTCCAATGCATATCTTGGGGACATAAGTCTAAAAGCTACACAACCGTGAAGTCAAGCTTGTTAAAGTTCAATGGAGCGACGCCGAGGAAGACGCGACTTGGGAGACTGAGGCCAAAATACGCGCAGCCTACCCTTTTCTTTTTGAGGGTACATCTTTGATCTCTTTTCTCCTTAAGTTTATTCATGCTTGTATCTACCTTTTTAGTATATCTCCTCGGTCACATTCTTTATCTTTGGGTAGAAGCCAATGGATGTAAACATGTATTTGAAACATGTTATGATTGATGGATGCAAGTGGATGCAAGTGTTTGCTCGTGGATGCATGTACACACACGATAGGCACTAGATCGGCTCAATCACCTTCATATTGCATAGAAATATTTGTGCTTATTTAGGTTAATAGATGAATAATGGTTGTGTTATCATATGGATGTTGCATTCAGATGAATGGTGGTGCACACATGTAGAAATAATATGTATCATTAGGAATCTTTTGCATACATAATGGATGCATGGCACTATCATGATTCATATTAAGGAGGTCAACTGAATCAGTAGACCGCCTGATTTTGCATTAGATACGGACATGTACACACACTATGCATATATACATGAAAGCATTAGAAGTCTCTTAAGGACAATGGATGCATGTGTTTGATTGTTGAGTAGATGGATGATTGGATGGTAGGATATACATTCTTCTTGACTTGAATATTTTGGGGACGAAATCCTTTAAGGAGAGGAGAATGTAACAACCCGTATTTTCTGTAAACCTTAAAGTAACGAATTAAAGAATACTTAATTTTAAATTTGAGAATTAAGGGAAATGGGTTACACCATTGTGTTCGTCTCAGAATTCTGGTTGGGATAGAGTCCGAGTTTGCATGAATTGGACTTTGTATGAAGAAGTTATGGCCTTCGGAAGTTTAAAAAATTCAAATTTCAGTTTTAAACGTTGAAGCGGGCAGGGCGGGAAAATTCCCGCCCCAGGCCAGGTCGACCAGGGGGTCGACCCTAGTGTCGACCTACCCTATAGGTCGACCTAGAGGTCGACCTACCCCCTCGGGTAGATCTGAATGTGACGATGTTTTGACTCATTGCTGAGTCAGTAGGGCTTAGGTGGCTGTTTGGATGGTTCTGGTTGCTCCGGTGTTGATCTGATAGCTTAAATTAATCTAAAAACTCTATATAAACACATGTAGACTCAACCCCTAAACCTAAACTAAATTAAATCCATGGACGTCATGCTATCAGTTCTCAACCTAGAGTAGCCGCCACCAACTAGAAGCAAGCTTAGCAACAATTCATTTCAACTCAATTCTAATCGTAACAACAAACTAGTCTACATCAAGGGAATGCTAATCAATTACAGAATACAGATCCCAGAACTCAAGACTTTCATTTTGTTGTGAGTACAATTTCATTCACAAAATAATTGTTAAATTAATTTGGATGAGTTATAATTGGGATTATGAGAATATGTATATTGAATCATGTGATGTTATGTAACTTTGTTGGTGAACATATGACAGTTTTGTTATCTAGTGTTGGTAGATCTATTTCATATGTCCAATCTCACAAGTTTAATTTGGTTCATGTTGTGACATCAGTTGTAGGCAAGTTTGTGATGATTAAATCATATGCTAGTTCTTATGTGAATCTTATGCAAGTTTGGAATATGCTAGTTTGTATCATATGCAAATCTATAGGTGGATTATACACAAGTTTATATGTGAATCAAGTATATGTATATATGCAAGTTCATATGGAAAACATAGTTTACATGTTTATATTCATATGCAAGTTTAGGTGGAATAACCATATTCATACATGCAAGTTCACACCTTTATGTTTAGATCTATATTTAGATCCATGGCAGTTATGCAAATATGACTACATTCCTAGGCAAGTTTGGATGAAAACTATATTCATATATGCAAGTTCACACCTTTATGTTTACATCTATATTTAGATCTTTGACCGTACATCGTTTATGCAAGTTTATATCCTAATTGTCCATTGTTATGAAAGTATTGGTTATGCAAATTTCTGCTAAAAATCCTTATTTGCAAGTTAGATCTATTTTGTGTGTTATGCAAGTTGTGATGTTTCTTTTCTTCTTACGAGTTAGACTATTTGCTAGTCTAATATATATTTCATGTTAAGCGAACGTACGAATTTCGTGGGGACAATGGGAAAATATTGAATATACATAATTGTGAATTGGCATAAAATGGCCTTAAAAGGCATATAATTAATTTGAGACATTAATTGGTATAATTAGTATACCTGAAATTTATGAACATAATTTAGGTGACAATTATGGACATAAATTAAATTGGAATTTATTGACAAATTTGAATAGGGATATTAATCCAATTTGGGGTTAAATAATTATGTGTAATAATTAATCGCCAAAGACACGAGGTTAGACTCGTTTGTGGTATAAGACTGCCCGGACCCGCCCGACAAATTCAGCAACCACAAACGGTAGTCTAATGTGAGAGGTCAAAGGAATAAATTAAATGCGTACCAATTGCAAGACACGAGGTTTGGCTCGTTTGCGGTATAAGACTGTCCAGACCCGCCCGGCAAATCCAGCAACCGCAAACGGTAGTCTAATGTGAGAGGTCTTACAAGGTGGTTACGGTCTTAATGAATTAAGTAACACTTAACCAGGATAAACATGTAGTGGGACATGGGGGTTAAGTGGGTGCCTTGGGTGGCTTGTGAAATACGATTAGAAACACTTAACCAAGTTGGAACATGTAAGAAGACATGAATAAAAATGGGGTTAAGTGGGAAACCTTAGTGGGGACCAAGCAAAGGTGGAAGCTTGTGTTAGGCATGGGGGCCTTTTTCAAATCAGTAACCCATTAAGTATCTTTGTGAGCTCGACCCAAGTCGAGGATGGGACACACTTACTAGGTTTGATTGTAAGAGGTCAAAACAGGTTAGCGGTGGCAACGCATGTCCAACGGGGTCATGTGCATGCGTGGGCCCGGGCTGGTAGGTAAGACGTTGTTGCATCATGTAGGTATAATCCGTGCATCCTTGAGTTGTATCGGGTTGCCACTTTGGGGAGTGATACACCCCACTGTGGGACCTGCACAGGTATCTACGAGTTAGGGAGCCGATCGTATGGGAGTAGTGGGTACCACTAGTGGAGATAGGGGCAGGCGGCACCTATGAAGTCAGCTAGGGGTACAAGAAACTACTATTATGATTCCTATGTTCAGTAGGGGGGTCAACTTTTAGGGTGATTGGTGGTGGTGCAGTGTAGTAATTATTCTATGGTGATTAGGAGCGTAGTTAGCATTATCGTATTTCTCTTGGTTGCTTTATCATACCCATTCGTTTCACAGTCATTCCTTATTTTCCAATTATGCCTTATCCTAGTTACTTTAATAAATATATTGTTAAATTTATTGTACTCGCCAGACTTTATGTCTGACCCCCTTTGTTTTCGCCTCTTTTCTTCCCTTTCCCCCTCCCCCTTGGTTCTGAGGGTGGGACTAGTGCTAGTGGAGCTTGATTTGGATCGCTTTATCTCCCTCTCTTTTGGAAGTGCTTCGATTGCTGAAGTAAAGTTCAACTTATCTTCTTTATGGCTATTCATGTTGGGGTTATGCTTTTTATTTTTGTACTGATTTTGTCAAGATGGATATTATGTACTTGACTCTAGTCTTTGGGTTTTGATGATGTAACCAAACTTATTTGTTTTCCGCTGCAATGAATGAAGTTTTAAATTTCTAAGTACTGCTTTATATCTTTCTTGTTGTTAAGTTTCTGTTCTATACAACTTAAAATGCTCCACGGAAGTTAATGCATTCCCTTAGTGAGTGACATTAACGGACGTGGGGTGTCACAAAAATCTCAGGCCACGTGAATGAACATGTGTACCTAACTACATATACATGGCGCTTGTACACATGTATACATATTTGTATAAAGATACATGTACACATGCTGCCATATATTTGCAATTAACACATCATATATATATATTAAACACCTGTACAAGTGAAGCAGGAAGAAAACAAGTATGCAGTTGAAAATTCTCAAATATATGTCCAGATTTTCAAGATATATTGGTATATATTTTAGACAAATTTATGAGATAAAAACCTTATCAAGGTAATAGCATTATTCATAAATAATTAGCATATAAACAGGTAGGATACTACAACAAGATTTGCATATTAAAACAAAATAAACTTCCAGACAACGCAGGTAACATCAGAATATGATCAGCAAGCCCAAAGAGAAGCTAAAATAATAGCTCAAGCACCAAGCAGTTTGGACAATAATCAGTATATATATCTTGAATATGAGTAGGTGGTGTCCAATTTGTCTTGTTCATACGTATACATATACTATTCCATGCAATGACAGTGTACATTTATCAGAACAAAGCGAGATAATGCCTGATTTTTAGGTTATAAGTCATGGCATCACAATATTGTACGAATCCAAGCAACAAGGTCAGATGATCAAATAGCAATACAGAATACATGTGAAACAGTAACTTCCAGAACATAGAAAGGATGTCCCAGAAGTTTCAAGCAGCGTGGCATAAAGATATAGGGTAAGTGGACACATGAATACAAATATTTCACGTCATGGCAAACAGACAAAATACACATGCACATTCAGATTTAAGTCTGTCAGGGGAAACATTTCAAGGTAGTAACATAATCATGGTATAGCGTCAACAACTACGGCACATATCAAATTTTACAGCCTGCATGGGAATAACTAGGCATTTCAACACAAAATGCTTAGGACATGGTACCCAACAACCCATGAATAAAATAGTGTATCAGCACATAGGTTAGAACAGTAAACCGAGTGAACAAAAACCAAATTAAATATTCAATTCAAATGCTCAACTATATGCATATATACACATATGCAGCTACATGTATACATATATAACGTAAAATCAAAGAGGAAATTTGAGATCAATTGAATGACTAAGACTCGATTACAACCCAAAATACATGTATACACGTATAAACATACGTATATACACATACCATTAGGGAATTTCAGTCATTATTTCAATAGCTACGACAATGTGACAGTAGATAGGTCTGAACGAAATGGGTAAATCCACAAGGCAACCAATACCATCGAAAGCAACTATATATTTAGTTTAAATCAAAATCAATTTACTTGAAATAAGCTAATCGTAAGAGTTTTCTTACCTTGGACAACGACGAAAGGAGCAGGTGACGGTTTTCGGTGGCGCAGGCTTTGATTCTCGGGGCTCAGGCAACGAGGGTGGCGGTGAACAATGACAAGGAGGAAGTCAATCAATTTTGGTTGCTGATGGTGGCGATTTCCAATTTGAAGCATAGAAGAAACGAGGGATTGGTGTAGGAAACAGTGGTAGCCAATTTCGAAGGAGAAGAAGATTTTTTCCGATTTTGGGAAAACTGTAACGAACTGCCATTTCGATCGCTCCAAGTCGGTAATTAAACCAAATTGAAACGTTCAAAATGACAGATAGTTATTTATCTTACAGGGTTTAAACAGAACAACATGGAGAATTATAGACGGAAAACAGACAAAATATCTCACAACAGAATTTTAATTACAAAAATCAAAGTTAATAAAACATTATACCTTACAGTGGAAGGTTTTCAATACAAGTACATTTATCTAAAATAAATATACATAAGGATGAACCAAAGCGAGAGCATCTTCACGTGCTTCTAGTTTCGATAGCTAAAATATCTATATCTGCAACACATCGGGTCTGACCCGAGCGTTACATGCAAAAACATAAAACACTCGAGTCAGGATTAAACTTATTTCAAGTCAGCCAACTTCGAACAAACACACGAATATAATTATTAATCCTAACAATTTATTAAATGATTAGAGCATAATAACACGTGAACTGCTGAAATATCAACATCATGGAACACAACCAACATGATAGCATGCATGAGGCATGCACTTGGTAACAAAGGAAATGTCAAGAACAAGTAAGGAGATGCTACAGCAACTACACATGACACAATAAAATATGCAAGATCATTTTCTAATATCAAAATCAGGCATGTATGGAAGCAACATAAGTAATACAAGTACATGCAGCACCAAGCCTAAGGGTTCAAGCTGGCACAAAACAAAGGGAAATGTACACCACATTAAAATGCCCAGTAATACAATATGCGGGTTTTGGTCTCAGTAACACATTTAACGGCCTGCTATTTTGACTACCCCAAGTTGGTAATTATACCAACTCGAAACGTTCAAAACGAAAGATTGTTATTTACTTACAGGGTTTAAACATAATTAAACACAAAATCATAATATACAATACTTGCAATGGAATAAAATTTTATACAAATAATATCAGAGTTTATACAATATTTTGTACAGTGGGAAAATGGATTATATACATATATTTTAAAATAGAATTTTACAATATTGTAGAGCTTGCGCGCGCGTCATCATGTGCTTCAAGCTTCAATTGCTGAAATCTATAGATCTGCAACACTCGTGTCTAACCTGAGCGTTCCATGTAAAACATAGAACACTCGAGTCAAGATTAATCATTGTTCAAGTAAACAACTTCAGTAATATACTAAAATATGACAGTTAATTCTAGCTCGAACATGAATGTTTAAATATCAAATATGTGTCGCTATGTCTAGCATTCATGGTTAGAATTCACTTTGATATAGGAGCCAAAACAACATACTTTATTTAAATAAATTTGGCATAAGCAACATTGTTAGGGATGAGAATCACGGATCTTATGGCAAAACTAACACTAGAGGGGAGGGGGGTGAATAGTGTTTTAAGGAACTTATAGAAATCTTAAACAATTAACGATTACTCAAACAACTATATGAATCACATAATGAATTTCACAATAGAAACAATCATAGATGCAAATATAAACAGAAATAATCACACCGATTCCACGTCCTTGATTTCACGGCTACAAGGTTCACATCGATTCAACACCCTTGATGTCATGGCTACAAGGTTCACACCATTCCTTTTCCTTGATTTATAGGCTACAAGGAACACACCCTTTCCTTAACAATTACAAACAACCCTAGAATTCTTGAATAACACTTCCAAACAGAGAGTATTTGATAGAGATTGAGAATAGAAAGAGAATGATATAATTTGTATTGAAAACGACAGAGTATAAGTGTAGAAATCAAGAAATTAAAGTAGAATAATGGTGATAAGAGATAAGATGAAGATGGAGAAGATAAGATGATTAAAATTTTGAAAATGAGCCCTTTATATAGAGTTCCAAAGGTTGCAACAGTCCGGAAACGTTTCAAAACATGAAAAGACACTTTCTTTGAAATTTGAAAATTGACGGTTATATGTTGACATGTCAAAAGTGGTATGTCGACATATATGTAATTTTTTAAATTTTAAATCATGTTTAAACTATTTAAATCAATATATATATATATTATGAAAATTCTTGAATCAAAACTAGTTGTTTAAAATATTTTTTCTGAAGTATGGAAACATATATAAATATTATCTAACCATATGATATAAAAACTATATATATATATAAATGATATAAAACTATATAAAATATAATTATAAAACTTTATAATATGTATAAACAATATAATATATATATTTGAAATAATAATTAAAAACTTTTAATAATCTGAAATCATTTAGGAAGGAGTTTGATATAATTTTGAAATTAATTTGAAAAAGTTTGAAATAATTTGAAAGCAGAATTTGAAAGTGCTAACCGGAGTTTTACATACTAACTATACTCTATTACTTTGATAATCTTGAACTCTTGAAATCTTGATACTCATGAGTCTATAATCTTCTTTTGAAATCTTGAATCTCTATAAACTCTTAACTGTACAGTCTTCAGTATTTATTTCCCGCATATACATACATATATATATATACATATACATATATATATATATATATTGGATAAAGATGTTAGTGTATATTTTTATAATCAATAATGTTAATAATTTAAACAAGGTTGTTATCATCAAAATTCCATTCTCCAACAATCTCCCTCTTTTTGATGATGACAACCTTGGTTTGTCAAATATCCATACCTGATATTACTTGTTGATCAGATTTTTTGAATACTCCCCCTTTCACCATGAATTCCTTCTAACAGCCCTTTAAAATATGCCTATCTTAACTATACCCTATTTTATAATTTCTCCCCCTTTGTCATCAACAAAAAACTATAGCAAACTATACTCCCCCTAAATTTATGCTATAAATGATTCTAATGACTCATTCCAGATATATAACTTCCCTAAGATTGTAATACTGAATCTAAAGATTTATAACTTCTTCTAAATTAATGACTAATGTAATTCTAGTAAATATAAAAAAGAGTATAAACAAGTAATCCAAACAATTCAACCAATATACAAGCAATCATTTTTCATATCAAACCAGTCAAATCAAATCTCACCAAATCAAACAATATTTACAAATTTTCAAAGACATATCAAATCAATCAAATTTATACATCTCTTAGTACTTCTACCCATCCATCTCCACCGAAGATTGGATCCTTTTTGATGACTTCCCAGTCACCGTTGTCTTTGGTGAGAGGTACTCCAGTGATGTTATTATCTTCATCTCTAGAAAGAGAAGAAATCATCCAATGAATGGCATCAAAGTGTTTCTCTTGTTGTTCAATCGTCTTTATCTGACTTAATTCAAGATGACACTGATTACGAAGTATTATAGATAGGATATTCTTGAACGAATTGAGGGTTTATTCAAGATTCTCACTTCGATCGTAAATAAGATTGGCCATTATTTGATTATTTAGAGAATGAGTATATAGAGAAGAAATAGAGAACTAAAATTAAGTTTTTCTGGAAGGAAAACGTATTTATATGGACTGGAATTCATTTAGAAATGAATAGATACAAGTTAGTTATTTAAAAATTCAAATTTGAATCAATTTGAATTTCTGACAGCTATACGTCGACATGTAAAAAACTACATGTTGACATACCCATATGTATTTTGGGTATTTTGAATTTTTGCACAATTTTTGGATTCTTTCTTACTATTGTATATTATTTCATTTAATTTTAATGTTTTTACAGAGGTTTAAAATTTGTTTTGACAGAAAACAATAACATTCATTACTACTAAATGATTACAATCAAACGATACATGAAGTTCAAGACTAGAATTACGAAATATGAAAATACGAAAGAAAATACAAGCTACAACGAAAAGATATCACAAACTAATAAGCTTAAATGTCAGCGGATGAGGAAAAGGAAGATGATAATCCAAGTTTTCTTCCTATTTTACCAAAGAACTTGTTCATTTTAGAAAACATTTTATTGAGTGCCTTCTTGGTCTTCTTTTGGTTCTTCGCTAACTTGACTTCGTTTTTGACAAGTAATTCTTTGGATATGTCTCTACTAGTTGTTGGGCGTTCTACACTTTCCAAAGAGGATTCTTCTTCTGCTTCGTTGATTTCTATTGGTTTTCCTCTTGTTCCATCCGAGCTTGTTTTTCGGCAAATGTTTCATAAGGCTTAAAAATGATTGAAATTTTCATAAAGTTTATATTTTTCGAGTTAAAACCTTTCTTGGCACAATTCATCTGCTTTGAGATCCACCTAAAAATATTTAAAGATGCGGGTAAGATAAACTCCATGATAGAGAGTATTTTCTTTGGTGGACATTTCTTTGGGTTTGAACTCTTTTAAAATCACATCGGCCCAATTAATATCGTAGTTGCCAAAGATGAAAAAAGAGCTTTTTGGACCTTAAGGGTAGGGTTATTGAAATTTCCAGAACAAGGAGTGAGAGTATGTTGAAGAAGGAGGTTGACAATTCTTGCTTTTGGGTGGAAAAAGCGATTTTTAAAATCCGAATGTTCATCACTTTCAAAAATGTGATGAAACGTTTCCAAATCTTGTTCATCAATTTCAAAATCCAAAAAATCCAAACCTGTATTCTTACAATTTAAAATTATTCCCAAAATATCACTTTCCAAAATAATTTGAATGCCTTTTACACTACTTCAAACTTGATTTTCATTGCCTTCTTAAAAACTACGATCCAAATTCACTTAAAACATTTTGACTCGATTCGGGTAACATAATTAATCGTTATCCCGAGAATCTATCAAGCTTAAAACTTCATTTTGTTCAAAAAAAGAACGAAGATCATAACAAGGAAAATCTTCAAAGATAGCAAAGATTATGTATTGACTTTTCATTAGCAACATAGTCAATATATGCTTGAATTGCCTCCGGATTATTGTAGAGATGACCTTTGAGAGTTTTGGTCAATCTCATGGTTTTTGGTTTACTTGAGGAAGCCATTAGAATGTAGATATGAAGAGAATAGAATGCAGAAAATTATTTTGAATTTTGAATGAGAGGTAGAGTAGATGATTAAATAGAGAGTGAATTGACACAACTTTTCTGAATAGAAGGACACCTTTTCAGATGTGGGAGTTGGTGAAAAGGTGGAGAGAACTTTGAAAGTTTAAACTTTTGAAATTCAAAATTTGTATTTCATTTTCTGGTGCATATGTCGACATGTCAACTCATGTATGTCGACATATATATGCCACTTCAAATTTCAATTTGCTTTTCGAATTTGTTTAACTATTTCAATATTCTATATTTTGTATTTAATTATTTTCTAAGACAGTATTAATCTTAAAAATTATATTTTAAGATTAATTTTTGTTATTATATTTATTATTATTTTGAATTTCAAATTTCAAATTTTAAATTTAAATTTTAGAATTTAAATTTCCAATTCAAATTTCAAACAAGGCAAGCAAACAAACGTCCATTCAACCAATTCAATCAAAAATTATTAATTAAGGAGTACCAGGTTTTTAGATCCATTTCTTCGATATTTTCTGAATTCTGAATCGCTATGAAGCACATATTTGAATTTCCAGTTTTTGGCACTTCGTCACTTGATGATGAATCTGAGTCATCTAAAGTTATTATGTATGTCATTTTCCGCTTCTTTGACGAATTGTTGTATGTTTGTTGATTTGATTTATCAGGATATGGACAAGACATTTTTATATGACCTGGTTTGTTGTAATTGTAGCATCTATTATCATTTTTTCCCGAACTTCCTTGATTATTTCTCTGAAAATGATTCTTCTTTTATATCTCAGAAATTTTCTGAAATTCCTTGTCATGAAGGCAATTTCTTCATCATCCTCACTGTTTGAATCAGAACTATCACTCTTCACTTTAAATGCTATAGATTTCTTTTGTGTCAGCTTATTTTCCTTTCTTTTCTGTAAATGTACTTCAAACGACATCAAATTTCCTATTAACTCCTCAATCTTTATTTCACTGTTATTATTGGCTTCTTCAATTGCCAGTATTTTCTGATCCCATTCTGGAGTTAAAGAATTAAGAATTTTCCTGACTTGATCTTCTTCAGAATGAGTATTTCCTGAAGCCATTAATGAATTCACGATTTCCTGAAACCTGCAGTACATATCGGAGACAAATTCATTATAATTATTTTTAAACAGCTCAAATTGATTAATTAGCATTGATATTTTTGTCTGATTAACTTTATTGGTTCCGTTATGAGTAACCTGCAAGGTTTTCCATATATTATGAGTAGATTTACAAACTGATACTCTATTAAATTCATTTCTATCTGATGGATAGAATAGCATATTCTACTCTGTGCACCAGCCTTTTGTTCATTGATCCATTGTGCAAAATTAGTAATAGGATCAACATGTTCAGTCTGAGTGATATTCCAAGTGTCTAATCCTATAGGTTGCAAATATATTTTCATCTTACATGCCTAATATGAATAATTACTGCCATCAAATAATAGTGGTCTAACGATGGACTGACCCTCTTCAAATGAACTATTACTACTAGCAATTCCAGTGTCGGTTGCCATTTAATATTTCCAAAATTCAGATGATGAAATTTTGAAAACCTATGATCTGATACCAATTGTAAGGGATGAGAATAACAGATCTTAGGGCAAAACGAACAATAGTGGGGGGGTGGGGGGTTTAAATAGAGTTTTAAAAAACTAATATAAATCTGAAACAATTAATGATTACTCAAACAACTATATGAATTACAAAATGAATATCACAATAGAAACAATCATAGATGCAAATATAAGCAGAAATAAAACGCAAAAAAGGAAAGAACACACTAGATTTTATACTTGTTCAGATTACTCCTACGTTCAATCCCACGCAACGCTGGTGCAGCGTCATGGGAATTTCAACCCTTGAATCTAGACACTAACACATCCCGTGTCCAAACTCAAATATCGAAAACCCAGAAAGCTAATAAAAAGAATTTGGAGGATGAGAAAAGATAGAAAGAAATATTAGGACAGAAGAATAAGAAGAAGCACAAACACTACACAAAGCCTCACATCGCAACAGAATATAATATAATATAGAAATAAATATTTATAAAGCACTTGAATAAATATACTTCCATCTGAGTACAATAGACAAATATGGACAGTTATAATAACCTGTCCACAAATACAACACATAGCGGAATAATATTACATATATATATCATACGTCTGGACTCCTCCAGCTTATCTCTAAACTTCACAGTATCCGATAACCTGAACCTATAACTCGGGCTGACCCGAGCATTACAAACACCACGGATCAGTCTAGCAAACCAGCGTTATAAAAAATCGCTAAGTTTGGATAACATCCATATTGCTTAATTTTAGAAAATCTTTTTGAAAGAAAAGGACAACAGTAAGATCAGTCCACACATAAACACGGATGATTTTTACCTTACTATAACCCAAAACATTTTGATATCAAAATCCAGTGATATTATAATAGTGTCTATCAAGTAAATAACCAAATAGTAGAATGCTTGCATCTCACGCTCTACATACATAGTATAAAATCAAAAACTGTAGGGCTCTTATTGGAGATTTGATTCCAACTATGACAAGGCATAGGACCATGACCCGATCAGTGTACTCTAGAGGGGATACACTAGGGTTCAAAAGAACATCTTGCAACCTGGTCATACATGACCACCCACTCATTTAGCTTGAGTGTTAAGGGCCCACCGTTCATCCGTGGAGATACAAAATCAAAAGAAGAACAAATAAGAATTTTCTAGATTGGTGATAATACACCCTGCTTGGGAATGACCATAGCCATGTTGCCTGCCCGATTTTTGTCATTTCACGGTTGTGAGGCTTGAGGCTACATTTATTTCTTTTAAAACATATGGCCACCATTTTCTTTGAATGTCACATTGTGAGATCCGTAAATCACATATTGGTTATACGAATACACATTGGGTGTTAGAATAAAGTGAAGTTTCCTTCTCCCTACAAACTTGGTATATTTATAAAAATCAACGGGGGCGTGATCGTTGGAAATACTTTGTCAGACATTTGTCCATATATGTTCGTTCTGGGACAGAACAAAACCAAGTCACTCTCCTACCACATCCTTACGGATTAGTAGCAAGAAGTCCTTGCAAATCAGTAAATTCTCAACCACGACCGAATCACGTCAGAATACCTTTAGTTGCAATCCCAGAG
Source organism: Allium sativum (assembly GCA_030737875.1). Taxonomy (NCBI): domain Eukaryota; kingdom Viridiplantae; phylum Streptophyta; class Magnoliopsida; order Asparagales; family Amaryllidaceae; genus Allium; species Allium sativum. The sequence goes on from CM060912.1 coordinate 12,990,239, forward strand.
ATTAATCGACAAGTAATCCGTCCGCTTATGAAAGATCCACGGTCTTCAATTTCTCCATCTTTAATCTTCAACGTTATGTATTTGCTGGTCAGAATGGTTTTCGAATATGAATTCGATCTTGGTCTTTCCGTACCAACAACGTTGGTTAGATTTTGATAGTCGGTTATTTAACTATCAAAATAAAACAACCATTCATCCATAAAAAGATATTTGAGTTCATTGATTCAACACCCAACATCATTTGGCCGCTTTAATTGACCATCGGTTAATTAAACTTCTAATATCTTAAACTTTCAACATTCGGAAAACATTTCTATTTCAATTTCACTATTCAATATAATACACGGTCTTTAAAACCATTATCGCTCATTAACTCACTTCATTTACACACCTCACTATCGAACCTGACCATTCCTTAGTCAACAATGAAGTCAACCAAGTTGGGGTATAATTACCTCTCAAACCTTAACTGAACAACATTATTAACTTTACCATTCGTTATTATTAAATTAATAAATCTTTCTTTAAAGGTCCTCGAAATAAAAATTGATTTTAAAATAGTCAACTCAAAGAATTATTAAATTCCCATCAACTAATATAATTAATTTAAGAAATTCCATTCAGATCTTTACTTACGTTTACCAACCACGTTATAACTCATTTTATATGTTTGAGTCATTTTCAAATCTTCTTTATAAGAATCTAGTTTTCAAAAACTGTTTTATAAACACATCTTTATTTATAACTATTTTGATCGATGGTACTAAAGAGGCAAATGTCTACAAAAGTACTGAACCGTGAAATATCAGTCCATTTCACATTCAATAACAATATATAATCATTTGATAACCATTATTAATCATATTGAGGAATCCGGTTGGATTCCTCCAATGTGTCCTTCCTTGCATCATAATGGATTATCCCAATTTCAATATAGCAATATATTTATCACAATAAACGAAAATAAACAGTTTAATAAATAGCGGTCAACAATCAATTAACAACATCCATTCAAGCATCCATTTATTTATTTAATTTGTTTATATTATTATAAACGTAACCAACAAGGTAAATAACCTCATTTGGAATAAAATCGTTAAAATAACGATTTAAATTCGATCAACTTAAACAAACCATTAATTAATCAGTGGATATTAAAAATAAGTATTCAGCATCCATGCAAACAGTCATCAAACCATCAATCATCAGCAAACATTGCACACAATTTTAAAACCTGGCTTATATAAAGTATAAACGGGATAAATTGAGTGAGTTGAACTCACCTTGGATTGATCCGTTGAATAAACAGTTCAATTTAGTCAAATTAACAGGCGTTTAATTTTACTAATAATTCCATCTGTCACTGTCCCCGACCAAATCAGTTTCATAAAGTTGTGTTCGTCCAAATGATTCCATCACCCTTCGTTTGGTTGAATTCTAAAATCGTATGCACAAGATATTAACAATACAATATTATACGTATTAAATTTAAATAGTTTATATGAGTTAAAAAGATCTAAATTGGGCTTAACCTAAATTTCTTTTGAATGCTCAGCCTACGTCAAATTTTAAAGTAGGCACAAACACTAACTGAATTCCTCTAATACTTTAAAACAAAATTACGGTCGTTGCATCTTAAATCTGTTAAGCAAAACTAGCTGTTGATATTATAACCAGGTCGACCATTTCTGAGAAATACTGAACTTCATTTCTATGTTTTGAAACTAGTATAAACATGTTTTGAGTTCAACGTTAATTCCATGTTTTAAGCAAATCAGCCCATGCTTAATTATTTTATAAATGCAATTTGGGCCATATACATTACCTTCCCTCTCCAGACTTGATGCACCGAAACGTATTCTTCCCAACCCTCTGCGGCAGCTGTATCCACGTTTTATTATTATTATTATTATTATTATTATTTTTCATTTAAACTTCAAAAGCACATATCCCAACTAATTCTTCAGCCCATATTACTTTGGAAAACACAGCCCACCAACTTCACCCATCCGCTATCCTTCTTCTTCTCATGTTCTCATTTCTACACTCCACCTGCTCCTATTCACTAACTTCCATGACAAAGAAACATACGTAAATTAAGGGTCCGTTTGATTTTGAACAGGAAGGGGCATTTGGAAGGGGCATGGGGAAGGGGCATTGGAAGGGGAATTGTTGGGAACGGGGAATGTGTTCTTTTTACGGAAGGGGCATTTTGGAAGGGGCATAGTTATTATTTTATTGTTTTTGTATATATTATTTTTTAATTGTTTGTGTTTGTTTGTATTTAGTGTTGAACAGATAGTAAAACGCAGAATACAAATATTAATGAATTTAAAAAAACAACAACTACGATTTAAAAAAAACAACACCATCACAACACCATTCAAAAAAAACCCACAACACCATTCAAAAAAAAAACACAACTAAACTCCAACATTCTGACACAACACCCACAAGAATCACACCTGTCCACTCCTCAGTTGCCTAACAAAATGAATAACACAAGCCCTAAGCTGTGCGGGCTTCTCAAGCAAAGAATAAAATGGGTTGTGACCCAATCTGTCCTGCTGTGACAGAATAACCGCGACCTCCCAATCCTGATAGTCATCCTCCTCACGGCGTACAGACATGCATAACTCTACAAGCTCGTCTCAATCCATGAGCGAAGGAGCTGAACGAGAAGGACCAGCACCAGACCTGACCGACCTATGAGTCGGATGACTCGAGATGTCCACATTCTCGCCACGGATGACATCGCCAAATATCTGAGCCTCTTGCAAATGAACTGGTGGAGCATCCGGAATCATGTACTGACATCTATCTGTACAGATGCATCCTGAAAACATGGAGTCCAACTCCCTGAATCGTGCCGGGGACCCACTCTTGAACTTGCGCATCTGTGGTGGCACCGTCGCCCACCATTCATCCGATCCTTGGATGGTATCTAATTGCTCGTCCCATCCCCCTCCAGCAATCTGTAGCAGTCTGTTCCAAGGTGCCCAATCTCTTTTCATGTTATCGAATTTATTCTTCATTTGACCAGCGTTGTAGTCCAAGCCGGTCCGCTCGTTGAACGCCTGGGCGATCAACTGATACCATCCGCCAACATTATGTGCACGCGTACCCAGATGTTGCATGCACACGTCAATGAACGCGTTCGTGGTGTCGTTGGTCCATTCGGCGATGGAGCGAGTGGACGATGACTGACTTGCGGCCATTCTGAAAAAGTAACAAAAAAATTGTGAATAAACTATGTAGCAAGAGGAGTAAATAAGAAAAAAAACAGATTTAAGGGAAAAAAACCTGAAAATATCGACGAGATGAAGGTGAATAGAGCTGAAATTTTCGGATTTGATGTTGATTAGTGATGAAAATGGAGATGGAATGGAGTGAATATATAGGGAGAGAAGGAAGAATCAGCTGTTCTGGAAATTTCGTCGCGTCGGACGTGCGTCCGACGCGTCGGACGCGAAACTTATCTTTTCACCCGTTCGTCTTGAAGGGGCAAAAGTGTGGGACCCACCTTTGACGCGTCGGACGCGTCGGACGCAGACGCGAACATTAACTGCCCAGTTCAGAAATCAAACGCTACCTAAACCACCCTCATCTCCTTTCCTTGGACGTGCTCACACATTCCACTCCCTATTACTTCTCCTTCCCATCACGCAAGCCTTCCCCATTCCATGCGCATTCTCCCTTTTTTCTTCTGTAAAATATGACTGCACCATAAAACTTTCACTCGTCAGCATTGCCACGTCCACCCTCTTGTATCCTTCTTTTCCGCCATGTTACTCTTCCCATAAATTTACTTGCCAATGTTTTTCTCTACCTAGTTCCCCTTTTTTCTCTCTCCTACAGTTTCTACCTACACCGCCTGTATTAAATCCCGTTGCCTTCCCCGTACATGCATCTTAGACTTTTCCCATACATTTCTTTTCCTCCACACGCATAGGTCCCCCTTTTTGAAGCTCATACATGAAGTCCACGGACCAGAGAATTCAAACAATGTATGATGCACGTACCTGATCCCCACGCATAAACTGATACATACCATTTCTACCCTATTATGTACAGTAAAACGTGAGCAGTCTTCCCCATCTTCTTTGCATCTCTACTTCCTCTTACTATTGCTTCAGTTCTTATTTGAACGCCGCCCACCATTCCTGTTCATCACCGCTCCTCAGTCCACTGCCCTAGACGCCACCACCATTTGACTGCTAGTCAAGCTCGCCCCCTTCTTGTACGCACTTAACCCATCACGCTGAATCTGCGCCTTCCTAACTCCAGTAATTCCGACCTTGCACCATCCAGAAATCAGGAACCGAGTCGTTTCCTTCGTTTTTACTTGGTTTATATTTTAAATAGCTTACGTTGATTCTATTTCTGTGAAGGAAGATTTTGTTAGCTGTTTTGATTTGCCAGAGAAATGAGAGTTTAAGATTTAACTTTACGGAAGAAAATGAAATAGGTCACTCCTATATATAAAAGAAGAAGAAGCGAGGATAGACACAACGTCTTGTTAAAACATATAGGATAGAGTGGCCATAGTTTTCATGAATAAGGTTAGGTCTGCGCGATTGTTTCCTTTCAGGCAGCAGCTTTATTTTCTTAGATAGCTATGTGCGGTTGTCGGCTGAAACGAAATTTTGAAAAGAAAATATATATTATTTGGTCGGCTGAAAGTTGGTATATGGGTAGGCTAATTCTTGTAGGCTGATGAAACAGGGTGTCTACATATTAATTGTAAGTCGGCAGAAGGATTGAGTTGTACAGCCAAAAGATTTATGTATATATACCGTTCTTATATTTTTCAACTAGTAAATGCGAGTATCTGCCCGTGTGCAGAGCACAGGCCTTATCCTAGTATATATATATATATATATATATATAGCAGAATTTACGTTGAATGTTTTAAATTCGTACCGATATTCACGAACTCCAAACGTAATGTAAATTGACGTACCGCTACATCTTGACGTTTCAGTCCTAATGAAACAAATTTCGCTGAAAACCAATTTCGTTTTCAAAACGACGTTATTTTAATTTATCGGTTAACCCTTTTAAATTTTCGTTCGCCGACAAAATAACTCTGTTTGGCTCCGAACTGGAAATCTAGCAATAATTAATTGTACGTATTCCAATAAAATTCGTTTTATCAAAAATGGAGCTTGTTTGAGAAGAAAACTACTTCTAAGGCCTGTATAATATCGATATAATTTAATTTAATTTCAAAACAATTAAATTCAACAATAATAAATCATTATTATCGAATATATCTCAAATAATATACAGCTTCAATCCAATCAAAATGATTTTATAACTCATCATTAATGTATTTGAGTCTAACGTTGTCCAAATATATAAAAATCCCCTTTAAATAAATTAAATAAACGTTACCGTAGCGACTATTTGAAAATTTGAATTGGACATAACATGTAATTTATAATATGAAATCTCCATTTTTTTTTCTTTTATAAGAGAAATATAATCAAATCGATCTGGATGATTTTTATTTCACAGAGTTCCGACTTATATCGGATCCTGTATATTCAATTAAAGTTCGAAACTCGACATTACGAACTACCGCGTCATTTTGAGCTCATTTTAGTTATATTATAAATTTATATATACATCCAATCTTTGTTTTATTAAATAAATTCGATATAAAAATCCATTAAATCCATATTTAAACAGAATTAAAAATTCGTAATTAATGTTCGAAAATCTGGGATGTTACATAATTTCCCCCTTAAAAGAATTTCGTCCTCGAAATTATAAGGTAAGAAGAATGCTCCAAACCCAATGTTTTCAAAATAATCTTTTAGAATTTATTATCAATATTATTCTAAGTTTTTAAGATTTTCGAAAATTCCACCAGCATCTCCTCTGCATGGCTCGATCGATACAACTACAACTGCTACTCCGAGCCTCACTTTTCCAAAAGGAAAGCCAAAAGACTATCCTACTCAGGGGTATAACATCAATCATCAACCACAAAGTTAAGGTTCACCTGTTTGTCGGGCAATTCAATCTATAATTATGAATCACGACATTACCAACTCTTTATCTTCTTCTACCCTGTACTTCAATATCTATAACTAGATCATCTCCATGGCCTTCTGGAATCTGTACTTAGCTCAACTTATAACACAAACAACAAATATAGGGTTAATGTGACAACCCGAGTTCCGAGAGACCGAATTTTTCAAATTCTATCCATCGAGACCCGAGTTGGGTGCTCTGGTATCCTACAGAAAAAGACAGAGTTAAAGAAAACATGTCATAACTCGTAAAGCATCTCACAGTGGAAGGAATTAAAATATAATATATTCAAAAATAGCTTTACCTTATATATCATACTGTCTAACCAGTATCCAAAGCTACAACATCTCTGTCATGAACGTAACCTGGAATTATGTAATGAGGAGGGGGTCAGAACATAAGTTCTGGTGACTGGACTTAGAATAAACTTCTGTATAATCTTACATATACCGTTCAGTTATATTTTCTTGCTTATTAGGTTATTCGCGACATTAGCTCTCTAGGCCATACTCATGTCCCACTAGTAGGTTAACCTAATACAACGTATATGTAGATACCTAATACAACGTATATGTAGATACCCCCAACTTGTCTAATCCATTACATATACATATACATACATACATACATACATACATACATACATATATATATATATATATATATATATATACTGTCCCTTGCCGTATGTCGCACGGGCTTCATCATGTAAATCTATACTACTATAATGTAGTGCCACCATTATCGAAATCGTTTGGACTGCTACTCTAGATCTTGCTAGATTCCGTGTACCATCTAGATCTAATCTAAGGTTTACTATCGAGCGCTTCCTAGATTCAAACAGGGTTTACGCTACCCGAGGCCACTGGGGTTTATGCTACCTATTGAACGCTTCTCGGAATCAGGGTTTACGCGACCTAGGTCCAACTAGGGATTATGCTACCTATCGAACGATGCCCCCTAGTCTAGGACACACTACCCAAAGCGATATATGCTGCTAGACTTTCCCCACGTACGTGTCTTGAATCGTTATCGATGTCTAGTTGCACATGTCCTCTATATGTGCGGCCCGAGTCCCATGGCAGGGCTAATCAAGAAACACGGAACTCGGTCGGGAGCTTTAAGTTATCTGCCGATGCAGATGCTAAGGTCTGTTTTTATCTGTGTGTGGCTATGGTCCCACTTGACCCCTCCCTCAACTAATGAAAGGCACCCAAGAAAATCAAGAATAAGAACTATACGCAGGCCCCCTATGCCCCACAAACCTATTGGCCAAGCCTCACCCATAACTAGATATCAGGTATATGGTCTGTTGGAGTTCTCTGCCTTTCCGCTTCATGTACTCGATTGACTCAAGATGGTAGGTAGACGACAACGTGCTATCACAGGGCTAAACAAGATATCGCCGCCTCACGCTGGTCCATCCTAGTCTTTAGGTTGCTTATATTGCAACCAAGGCATACTCTTGGTTCTTATAACGCAGACCTTAACCTCTGTGAGCCCAAGAGGATCATCTGCAACCTCACAGAGGGATACCAAGAGTACCCTCATGTCCCCTCGAAGCCGCGTGCTTCGTAACCCAGACCGTTTGAGCCTTCTTCATGATTAGATCGACGTTCGCTCCTCCTCGTGTTCTACTTGGTTTTCTTGACGAAATTTTACTACTTAGTTCTCTTAACTAAGGTTTACTACTTAGTTTTCCTAAATCGTTAGCTTTCTTAACTAAGGTTTAGTACTTATTCCTTTTAACTAAGGTTTACTACTTAGTTCTCTTAATCGTTCGTTTTATTAACTAAGGTTTATAACTTAGTCCTCTTAACTAAGGTTTACTATCTAGTTCTCTTAGTTCTCTTAACTAAGGTTTATTACTTGGTTCTCTTAACCAAGGTTTGATACTTAGTTTATGTTACTTAGTTCTCTTTAACTAAGGTTTGTTACTTAGTTCCTTTTAACTAAGACTTACCAATGGATTCATGCATGACTTAAGTTCTCTTTATCAAATGATAGCGTACGGGTGTTTTCCCACATTTCCAGCTTAGATTAACTTATTTCATGGTATAAGTTGTCCCACCCTTCGAGTCTTGTATTACATCTTAAGTCATATTCATTTCTTATCCCTAGGATAAGTTTATCTATTATTTAATCTTATCATTCCCCACTTTTCCTTGCTTTGATACTGTTACATTGGTTAAGTTTGCCCATGTGTCCAAGTTGAATTAACCCCCAATCACGTATTCAGTTCAACCCACGTACCATGCCAAATTGGTTAAGTGTTCTCTATCAGTTCATTTTGACTTAACCCACCCATATATCATGTCTAATTGGTTAAGTGTTATCTAGTGGTTAACGTTGACTTAACCCACCCATATATCATTTCAAATTGGTTAAGTGTTATCTAGCGGTTCACGTTGACTTAACCTACCCATATATCATGTCAAATTGGTTAAGTGTTGTCTAGTATTTCATGTTGACTTAACCTTACCATACTAGCATGTGTCATTATAATTAATTAATCATTAATGTCCAACCTCTCATATTAGACCTATTGTTGCGGTCACTGGATGTGACGGTTGGTTCCGGGCAGGATTATACCACAACTCAATCTAACCTCGAGTTTCAAGAACATTATGACTTACTTCTCACATTAGAACCTATTGTTTGCAGTCACTGCATGTGCCGGGCGGTTCCGGGCAGGATTACACCGTAAACTCATTCTAACCTCGAGTTACCCATGTTTCATGTTTAGTTTAATGACCCGCATTTGCAGAGGTATAGTAATTAATTAATTTAATTATTTAAATAGTGAATTAAAGGATTTAATGGTCGTGGAATTAAATAATGGTGAATATTTAATTTAAAATAATAAATTAAATAATATATTTAATTCTGAAATAATCAGAATTGACTGAAATGACTATATGGTGTGAACTGGATCATCTGTGATATTTAATTCAGCTTGGAATTGAATTTGAATAACGAACATATTATATAAACGACACTTTGAACGTAGAGTTACAATAAAATTAGAATCGAGCTCGAAATGGCGCTGTAGTTCGTAAATTGGCGATTCGAACTTCAATTGAATATACAGGATTCGTTTTAGGCCGGATTTATGTGAAACAAGAAATGTGTGGAGCTGGTGGAGTATATCTTTCTTGTGGAAGAGAAAAAATCAGGATTTCGTCGTGTAGATTTTGAGATATGTCCAAATCAAATTTTAGAAAAGTCGCTGTGGAATTCCTTTATAATTTATAAAGGAATTATTTATATTTTAAAAAGGAATTTCAATATAAATTGAATATCGGGTTGACCCAGATTTGAAATATCGAGTTGTAAATCCCATTGGAGTCGTATGGTATTCCACTGTGAATATATACGATAATATTAATTTATTTATAATTTATTTAATTATATTTAAATATATATATATATATATATTTAAATGGGTCATCCAAAGTTTTAAAAATAGCCACTTTTGCAAACGAAGTCAGAATTCGACGAAACTAACTTTGTTGGATCCAAAACATCAAATTATTGCTAGATTTCAATTTCCGTGATTTTTAGTGTCACTGTGTGGCCATACGGATTTTTAGAGTGAAAAATAGTCAATATTTTGACCTTTAAAAATACGCTGTGTAAGCATACGGAGTCGGAATTCGACGAAACTAGTTTCGTTGGGACCGTAATGTCGAACTCTAGCTGCATGTCCAGTTTCGTGATTTTTGGGTATCGTATGTGAACACAGGAATTTTAGAGGACAAATAAAAACAACATTTGCTTAAAAAGAAATATAAAATTCGAATAAATAAATATTATAACTAACTTATATAAGCACCTTACTTCCCTAAACCTAATTCTCTAGTCAACAGGGAGAAATAAATCCGCCGCTACTCTTCTTAAATTTCTTTCAGCAAAACGCAAGCTTTGAAAAATCAAAACAAAAGATATACACCTCTATAAATCTCAAAATATATATATATATATATATATATATATGATCAGTACAAGGAGCTCTTCGATCTGGTACCAATTTCTTGTGGTTAGATCGCATCTTTGTCCGCTGGAAATTATACAGCGTATGGCTAGGGTTAGGAAATTGGTGATTTCGAATCATTGTTGGTTCGATTCAATGTTGGATTTGTATTCAGTGGTGAAAACCGCACCTAGTGGCTTAATTTGAGGGGATTCGGTTATGAAAATTGTTGAGGGGTTGTTCACGGCTTCAGGAACGGTGGATTGTGGAGACGAGGGGCTGTCGCGAGGCTCACTTTTGGCGCGAGACGGAGGATATTGTGATGGAATCAAAGAGGGTTTGATGAGGAGGAAAAGGGATGTTGTTTGGCAATGAACGATGGAGTAATGAGGTGGTATTCTGGAGGTGAAGTCGGCGTATTTTGGAGGAGCTGGAGTTCGATCTGTATAATTGGGGAAGAAAGGAGAGTCTGGGCTTTTAGGGGGCGGGCTGGTGTATTTCTAAGTGGTCCGGGAGCAAATATAAGGTTAAGGCCCAACTAAATATTTGAATTTTTAGTTATAATTTAATTTCAAATATTTGTACCAAATTATAATGTCAATAACTTATCCATATAAAATCAGAATCACAAACCGTAAGTTGCGTTGGGACCATATGGACGAGAGCTTCACAATGAAGCTGACTGGAAGTGGATTGGGGCTAGTTACAATTTATGGAGAAATAACTTGTTTGATTCAAATCAAATAAACAGTTTATCGTTCTTTAACGATGAACTGCAAATGTGAGTAAAACTCACCAACTCTGAACAGTTCTATTTTTACAACGTATTCTTAGAACTGTTAAATATTGTCTGTTTGATTGTGTGTTGACTGTTTGATTGAACTGCTAGTCAGTTAGTGGAAATTATATATATATATATATATATATATATATATATATATATATATGTATGTATATATACCGTTAAATATTTATATGTTGATTCTGCTATAAGAATAATTCATATCAAAGTGAATTCGATGTTAATCATATTGTCTAACCTCTATGATGCAGGGAAACAGGTCGGAGAAATCCAACTGGATTCCTCAACATTTATTTTACTGCGATTTATATATTGTGATATAAAATGTGATATATAATATGACGTTGATTATGTGTGTTGGACAATATTTATTGTTGTTATATGGTGTGTTAAATACCATAAGAAATACCAGAATGTGGAAAAGGGATTTTCAAAGTATATTTTGAAATTAATTAATTTATATAAAATCAATGGATTTTTTATTATAAAAGAAAAGGGTTTTGAATAAAAGAAATATATTTATAAATCAAATATAAGGGAATTATATTTGTTAATCAAATATGAGGGAATTTATTTGGTAATTAAATATAAGGGAATTTATTTGTTAATCAAATATAAAGGAATTTATTTGTTAATCAAATATAGAAGGAATTTATTTGTTAATCAAATATATAGGAGATATATTTGAAATGAAATATATAGGAGATATATCTGAAATGAAATATAAAGGAATATATTGGTAAAACATAAACAAAGAGTTAAAAGAATTTATTTATTTAGGAAATAAATAAAAGTAAAATGGTTTATTTATTTAGGAAATAAATAAATATTAAAGGAGATATCTATTTGATAAATAAGAACTAAATCAAAAGAATATTCAGAAGATGAATAGAAAATGGAAATCTGCTTTTAACAGATAAATAGAAAGGATTAATTTATAAATAACAGTTTGTAAATTAAATGAATATTTATCATTCGATAAATGAAATATATAAGTCTGAACTTATATAGACAAGAGATATTGGTTTTAACACCGATAGTTTTAAATAGAATGGGTACACAACACTTGTATAAGTGAAGTAACGTTATTAAAGAGAACATTTATAAAGTGAAGAACCGTTAATAAAAGTAAATCTTTATAAATGAATAAATGTTATCAAATAGGAGTTATTCGAATAGGAGAAGTCGATTTGAGTTAGAAATAATTGATTAAATAAATCGATTAGAGTTAGGTTGACTAGTTAGAGTTAATCAATTAAGGTTGACCAGTTAGAGTCAATCAATTAAGGTTGACCAGTTAGAATAAATCAATTAGAGCTAACCAGTTAGAGTCAACCAGTTAGAGTTATCCAAAAGGAGTTAATCGAGTAGAGTTATCGAATATCGCTTATTCGAAGTAGAGTTATCGAATATCGTTTATTCGAAGTAGAGTAATCGAATATTGGTTATTCGAAGTAGAGTAGTCGAATATTGATTATTCGAAGTGAGTTAATCGAATATTGGTTATTCGAAGTGAGTTAATCGAATATTGGTTATTCGAAAGGGGAGTTATCAAATCGAATAGAAATAAAGGAGTTAATCGAATATAGTTTATTCGAAAGGAGTTAATCGAATATAGTTTATTTGAATAGGGTAAAGGAGTTAATCGAATATAGTTTATTCGAATAGAGTTAGAGGAGTTATCGAATATAGTTTATTCGAGATGATTAAGTGAATAGGGTTAATCAAATAGAGTAAATCAAATAGAGTTAAGCAAATAGAGTTAATCCAAAAGAGTTAATCGAATATAGTTATTCGAAAGAAGGATTAAGTAAGGAAATTAGTTAAAGAAATTTAAAGTGAACTTTACCTATTTCAAGGTTAGAAATGTTGTTCAGTTAAGGTCTGAGAGGTAATTATACCCCAACTTGATTAGCTTCGTTTTTAGCTAAGGAATGGTTAAGGTTCGGCAGTAAAGGATGGTAAAGTGAATTTAGTAATTAAAGGAAAGGGTTTGAGTTGGCATAGCGATGTTTTATCTAAACATCTGCTTAATCCAAACGTAGGAGTTTTGGAAATGTTTTCCAAACAAGAATCAGAAATGTTTTCTAATATAGAAAACAAGAAATGGAAATGTTCCCAATGTAAATAACGTATATTTTCTAAATTTAGAAAATAGCAAATGTTGAATATAGGGAAACAGGAGAGGTAAAATGAACTAAAGAGATTAATGTTAAATGATGTTTGTTCGATATAATTTCCATCTGGAAATAATATCGTTGTTTGCACACTTGTTTTTCTTTGATAGTTAACTCACAGACTATCGAAGTTTTGACCATTTTAACGTTGTTAATATGGAGAGACCGGTTGGATTATTATCCAAAGAACCACTCTGTATTGGCATAAGCATTGCAAATCATATATGCCAAGGATAATTGAAGACGAAGTAAAGTGCAAGGGCTGTTGTAGTCTTAGATAACAGTGACTAAGATGGATATACTGAATAGTGCCTTCTGTTTGTCCCGTCCTAGGACAACTTGTATGGACGTAGGTCTGATAGAGTATATCCAATGGATCGCGTAAGTTGGTCTGTTCAAACGTATTCACGTTTGGTGGCGGAGGAATTCGTTTCTCTTAGCTGTATACCCGTGTTATTTTTGGATAAGTCAATTTGTGATTTGGCGGGTATGACGATGTGACATTCTAAGTGAATGAGGATGACTTGTATGGATAAATGTCTGACAGAGTATTTCCAGAAAGGTCACGTACATTGATTTCTTCAACCGTACCAAGAGTGGAAGCGGAGAAGGAAACTTCTTTACCTAACACGTAATGTACTGTTGTAGACGTCAATTAGTGATTTTCGATGGATCTGACAATGTGGCATTCGAAGTGAATCTGATGTGATGATAAAGCGTAACCTCAAAACTCACATCCGGTAAATGATAGAAATCGGGTAGGAAGCATGGCTATGTTGGTCGCACCTATTAGGGTGTATAATGTAACAGCCCGAAAATCTGGGCCAGTTTAAATTTTTTATTTTGGCAATTTTAGCGAATTTTGATTGTTTAAAATGAATTATTTTAAATAATATCGACGAGAAATTTATTTCGAATAGAATTCGAACGAATATATATTATGTAGATCATCGTTAGAATATAAATATTTATTTTAAATTATAAAAGGAATTGGAAATGGCGCGGTAGTTCGATAATTCGATTTCAAACTTCAACTGAATGTACCGGGTGCAAAACAATTCGGATTTTAGTGAAACCAAAAATAATGGAATCTAATTGATAATATCTTTCCAATGAATCCGAAAAATCAAAATTTCATAGCAGGAATCAAAAGATATGTCCAGTTGAAAATTCTGAATAGTCGCTATGGAATTCAGGCCCTTAAAAATGGAAATTTTGCAAACGACCTAGGAATTCGACGAAACCACTTTTGTTGGGCCCGTGATGTAAAGTTATTGCTAGATTCCAAATTTCATAATTTTTCGATTCCATATGTGAGCGTGGTAAAGGAAAACGCGTTTGACCAGTTTCAGTTGATTTTAATCGACTGGAAAATGGCCGTTTTTCCAACGGTCTCAGAATTCGAAGAAATTAGTTTTGTTAGGACCGTATCATCTATACGAAGCTAGAAAATATTTTTCTGGAATTTTTAGAGTTAGTATGTGACCCTAGTGAATTGAAATGCGCGTTCAAATTCAATATATCGAGTTATATGTTGATTTTAACGGAAACTGATCGAAACGACCGAATCAGCTTACGATACAAATCACATTGTGTTCGGAATGGGGGTAATTAGCTATGGACGACAGGCGGTGGGCCTCGTTTAGAGGTCGTATGAAAAAGTTGCTTTTTGAAATTAAATAATTAATTAAATAAAAAAATCCTCACTCTCTCTCCTCTCTCTTTAATCCTTTTGCTCCCCCCCCCCCCGATTCATTTCTGAACGAAAAAAAAGAGGATCGACGATGGCCATCGCGCCTCCAGGCGGAACCGCGCCACCGCCCTCCGCTTCCATCCCCCTCGCGCCGACGATCCGACCAGAGCCCCCCCTTCGCGTTTCTCTCTCCCCCTCTGATAGAACCCGCGCCCAAAACCCCCAAAGCCCCAATCGAAACCGCAACCCCAGCCTTCCACCGCCGACCGTGACTCCGGCGAGCCCCCCCGCTGACCGACGCGCGCAGACATCCCCCTTCAGCGATTAACTGTAAGTTTTTCCTTTTTTATTTTTATTTTTTTATTTTTATTTTTTTATATATATCTGTTTTATTATTTTTATTTATGTAAATCACGTTTAGATCTTCATTTAAATCAAGCTTAGAGGTTTATATGAAATCGAAATTAGATTTTTATGCTAAATCAAATTTAGTTTTTTTATATGAGGAAAGTTAGTTTTTTTTTAATAAGTAAAGACATGATTTTTTTTTTAATGATATAAAAATATGATTTATGGTTTAAAAAATTCGATTTTTATATATTGAATAGCGAAGTAAAAAATTCGATTTTTATATATTGAATAGCAAAGTAAAAATTCGATTTTTATATATTGAATAGCGAAGTAAAAATTTGATTTTTACATATGTAGAGAATACGGGCAACGAAGATGACAAAAAGGCGAAAACGGCGAAGATTTCTATAAATGAAGTGTCGTGAAGTTGGGATTTCAATTTCTTTTTCTATTTATATATATACTAGGATGCAGATGGTGCTTAGCAGCACCCGACACCCGTCATCCGTCATCCACAGACCATGGATGGCTTGTTCGTTTAATTGTTTGGTTGTGTAGTTGGTTAGATTATTTGGTTTGAATTGAATTGAATTGTTTGGTGAAATGAAATTGATTTGATTGATGTGTGAATGGCGTGGGCCTTCACTAGACCGGGGATAAGGCTTGGCCTTGTCCCGTTTCTAGTATCGTGCCGTTATGCTGCCGAAATTTTCTAAAAATAAGTTAGAAAAATAAAGATAACATTTTATTTAATAAATGAAACGAATAGAATATTCATAGGTTGAATAAAATAGTTTGATCGTTAAAAATATTATTTTTAACGTGAATGTGAATAAATAAATATTCATTTACAATCCGGACGGTTTGTTTATGTACACCTATTTGAAGGACATTGATTGGGACGATAAATTTTACACATCACCCAACTGCACAAATAAAAATCTGTGTTTGATTGCTTGAAACCCCACACGGGTATTGGGATGATATTTGACGTACACTAATCCCGATTGTTTAGTTGTATGTCGATCGATTGATTGACAGACTGTTATAAGCGTTGAATATTTATATTTGATGCTTATACAGTGTAGAATGCACTTTGGATGATGGTTGACTATTCATCGTTGTTGATATATACATATGTTGTAGAAAATCCATATAATTAACATTATATGGTAATTGATTGGGCCTCATTCCAGTTTTAAAATAGAAATATTTGAAAAAGAAATATTTGAAATAGAATATTTGAAAACAGGAATATATGAAGCCGCATTGATTAGATTGACGCCATTTTGACGTGAACGATATTTATATCGATTTTATTCATTTTATAATGAATATCGAAAGTGATTTCAAAATCTGATATTAAAAAAAAAAAGAATTGAATATAAATAAATTCAAATTGAAATTGAATATAAATAAATTCGAATTGAAATTGAATATAAACGAATTCGATTTGAAACTCGAATAGAAATGAATTCAAATAGAAATTAATTTGAATTGAAATTGAGTTAATTTGAAATTCAAATTGAATTGAAAAACGAACTGAAATTGAATTAAAAATCAATTTGAATTGAAATCGATTTGAAATGAATTTAAAACGAATTTATATTGGAATATTCAATTTCGATTTGAAATTGAATATGAAGTTGAAATCGTTTTGAAAACGAATTTAAAACGATTTATAAAGCACGTTTTGAATTGAATAGACGAAGTATATATTATATGTATAATATAATGGCCTGAAAGAACGCGCCGCGCAGCGGTAGTTCGCGAATTTCGACCATTGACTTCGAACGGATATTGCGGGAGATCCGACCGTCGGATTCTCCTAAAACCGGAACCGTTGGGTTCGTATCGAAAAGAGCTTTCTAACGAACATTAGAAATTTGAAATCTAACGGTTGGATTTGGAATTATGTCCAAATCAAATTTGGAAAAGGTCGCTATAAGTGCAGTTCGATGGCCGTTGGTGGAAATCGACTGTACGGGCCTTGATAAAATTATTAAAAATAGTAATAATTTGTGTAAAATCATAAGAAATGATTTAGAAAGAATCGGGATGAAAAACTCCATATTTGAAAAGATAAAAATAGATTTTTATCGAAATGAACTAGTTTTGAACTAGAATTATAATTCTATTTATTTTTAAATAAATAAATTGAATTTGAAATGGTTTTGAAAATAACCAGAATTTCCAATGGCTGCATTGGAATGGATTTGAATCGAAATTGTCTTCAGAATATTTCGATGTTGGATTTCGTGATGATACAGGTATTGTTATGGGAATTTGAAAGATATATTTATATCGTTATTTCCAACACGATATTTGTTGGTCGTAGAATTTGATTTTGAATATAAGCCGGGATATTTTCTATTAAAAGCCTTGTATTTAATATCAAATGTGATTTGGGTTTGTCGTGAATGGTGTCTTGACTAAAACTATTCTTGAACCCAGTTGAGAAAATATTAAATCATTTTATTTAGATTTAATGAAGTGTACTAATTAAATAATATTTAATTGGAATTGAATTGATATTGATTTTTGGGTTTATCGTGGACAGTATTTTAAATAACACTCGTTCTTTAACCCGATAATTAATGAAATGAGATTTTGGGTTTATCGTGAACCGTGTTTTAAATGACACTGATTCTTTAACCCAGTTAACGATTAAAACTAAGTGGAGTTTTAATGAATCTTTAATTAGATTGAAATAATCGAAATGGAGTATCACCAGTTTTGCTGAATGCGTTAGTTAAATCTTTAATTAGATTTGAACGTGAAATGGTAATTGAATTTACCGATAACACCGTGGTGTTAGCTATGAAGTATAACCAGTTTTACTTCATTGGATGAATAGGTTGGGATTGGGAAATTAAAACAAATGATTACTTCGGTAAGGTTCGTTAATCCCGACTAGTTGAATCGAAATTCAAAAGAAGATTAAAGAAAAAATTTAATAATTTATCATTGATAAAATTAATGGGAACCTTTCCCTATGAATGTGAAATTTAGAAACTAACTATCGGTTAGCTAAGCAGAATGGTTTCATGGATATTGATCTGATGTTGGTTTCGGCCTTCGGTGTTAATATTTGGGGAATTATTCTCTTGATTAATTTACGGTTAGTGACTGATGAATTGGAATGAGGCGTATGTTGTGTTTGTGTAACACTTATTTAAAATATACGCGAGTTATTCGGAAAGACCGGGTTTATCTCGTTTTGAATAACTGATACGACGATAAGTCGAAGATGAAGATGATGGTCGAAGACCGGAGGTCTTCACGTCGTTTGGGTGATTACTGATGATCTTGATTGGGATGTACACCCAAGAAGATGGAAACAGTTGGTGATCGTCCAGACGTATTTGGAGATCGATGGATATGCGGGGTACTAGGTGCCTCCGGTTTCGTTCAGACCCAGAGCGAACTTGTAAATGGACTGTGTGTCTGACATTGGATTTTATTCCGTGTGATTGATCTCTATTAAATATATATCTGTTTGGCGACGGAGAATTTATTCTCTTGCTTAACGCCCATCTTTGAGACGTACGAGCTCAGGGGTAATATATTGATGGATATACAACGCATGGAGTGAATTGCCTGTGTGGCATGCCTAAGTGGCAATTGATCGAGGCTTCGGTTGAAAAGCAAAGTCTTGTGGTAATGATCAAAGCACAGACTGTGTGGCACAACTTTGTGTAACGTGAATTCGCGAGCCTCACACCCCGGTTGTGAACCAAAAACGGGAGAGGACCTCAGGGAGGGCATGCGTTTCTTTCTAGCTAGGGTGGTGTCAGTGACCTACCAGCCTTGACATTTATATACTTTTCACCTGTGTGGTTGTTGCTGTTGCAAGGCGCCTCGTTTAGATCGGACGATCCGGGTCCGATGGAGCCATTCGTTGGCTCATTTACACCCCAAAGGGCAGGGAAACGTAGTGTTCAGGCATAATAATCCACATCAGTGGACCGGCCCTGTCGCTCCAAGGCTTGCCTGCGCGCTTGCCTGAGGCTTGGGCTAGAGAGTCTCGAATCGGTAGAGGACGATCCCTGGCCTCGGTTCATAGATGGAAATCCAATTTCCAAATACATGATCTTTCGGTTTTAATTGTAGAACTAGTATGGCGACATGATATATGGTACCCATGCCACCTATGGTTGATACTTATGATTTGAAGTTGTTTTATACACTGATAATAGTATCAAATGATTTGTTTTAAAACGTATCAAGCATTCTTTGGCTGTTATAAGGGAAAACCCTATCCCCCGGCTTGCGTTCATTGTGTGATAGGACCTGGGTCTTATAACAGCTTCATTTTTCTTTATTTTTCATTGCGCTGTTTGTTTTATGCACTGGTATTCTTGGGAGGAAACCCGTTCCGTGTTATACGGCGTGGTCCCTTGATTTACCTAACTTTAAAAATAAAGATAAACTGTTTTAGTTCTCACACCAGTCCCATGACTGACCTGGACTTTATTGTTTTAACCTAAACTCTGGGTGCCCCTATTTTTACATGGGCAGCTAGTAGTTTTGGTTTTGCAGATTTATATTCATAGGATCCTAGTTTACAGCTGGAATGATATCCGGAAAGGTTTGTATCCGTATATCCCTTCTAGTTGTGTATTGTCTTATTTTCCGCTGCTATGTAATGTATTGTAATCTCTGATATTTTTCTGTGTAATATTTATTCATTTATACTCTGTATATTCTTGTAATCTGATGTATTGTTGTAATAACAATGAAATGTTCTTCCGTCTGCGTTCTATTTTGTGGCTTGTTCTCGAACTATCCGCGCTTTCCTAAACGGGGAAGTTGTGGGTCCTTACATTTGGTATCAGAGCTTTGGTTTGCAAAGCTAGAGAACAAGGCACCTTAGAACTATACGAAAGAATTCATCAGATATTGGATTAGCAATATCCAATGAGACTGACTCGTTAGAGATGGGATCAGTAGTATCCTAGAACGAGTGTGAAGAGTATATTTTTCAAATGAAAACAATTCTATTTTGAAATTTAAATCGTTTTACACGTATTTGAATAATTTATTTATATTGATTTTGGACAATTCAGTATATAAAGAATTTGCATATACGCCTTGCAAATGTATATTCAAAGTTTAAATATATTGGATAGATATAGCATCACACTCTAGTCGCCCGGAGACGATATTGATGATAGCGATCGCATCATCAACATTTATGTTCGAGTTTCGAAGGGGGGATTCCTATATATTTCCATTAGACTAGTGTGAGAACCAAAACTAGATAGTGCTTATTGTTATGATTTGGCACCAAAAATTTGATTTTTGACTATGTATCAAAATTATGAATTTGAAACGTTAATCCTCTAATTGATTGATGTTTGTGTTGTTTGTTTAATTGTTTGATAATTTTGAACCATTACGCCTAATTGTTTCAAATAATGAATTGTATTGAAATTTGGTCGCGTTTGCTTGCATATACATATACTTACATTGAACAGGTCATAGCAAGGAGGCTAGAGCAGAGAATAAATTTTGTTTGCCCGACAAATAGGTACATGTTTACTATAATTTACTGTTTTATTTGGGTGATGATGATTTTATGATCCTATTGGCTAGCCGCTTGGCCTTTTCTTTTTCTTTTTGAGATCAGAAGGCCTTTATGGCAATTTCGGGATTTTCCCGTGGCTCCCGGTGCAGGGGAGGTTATGGCGAAATTTTTCGAAAATTTAGGGTATTAGCCAAATTTTTGAAGAATTTGAAAATTCTCAGAAACTGAAAAGTTGGAGAATTGAAGCCAGATCGAACGTAGAGTTGATTAATCAAACCACTTTCGACTTTGTTCCTTTTTGGGGACGAAAAGTTTTAAGTGGGGGAGATTGTAACAACCCGAAAATCTGGGGCAGTTTAAAAATTTTATTTTGGCAATTTTAGCGAATTTTGAATTTTTAAAATGAATTATTTTAAATAATATCGACGAGAAATTTATTTCGAATAGAATTCGAACGAATATATATTATGTAGATCGTCGGTAGAATATAAATATTTATTTTAAATTATAAAAGGAATTGGAAATGGCGCGGTAGTTCGATTTCAAATTTCAATTGAATGTACTGGGTGCAAAACAATTCGGATTTTAGTGAAACTAAAAATAATGGAATCTAATTGATAATATCTTTCCAACGAATCCGAAAAATCGAAATTTCATAGCGGGAATCAAAAGATATGTCCGGTTGAAAATTCTGAATAGTCGCTATGGAATTCAGGCCCTTAAAATGGAAATTTTGCAAACGACCTCGGAAACCACTTTTGCTGGGCCCGTGATGTAAAGTTATTGCTAGATTCCAAATTTCATAATTTTTCGATTCAATATGTGAGCGTGGAAAAGGAAAATGTGTTTGACCAGTTTTAGTTGATTTTAATCGACTGGAAAATGGCCATTTTTCCAACGGTCTCAGAATTCGAAGAAATTAGTTTTGTTAGGACCGTATCGTCTATACAAAGCTAGAAAATATTTTTCTGGAATTTTTAGAGTTAGTATATGACCCCAGTGAATTGAAATGCGCGTTCAAATTCAATATATAGAGTTATATGTTGATTTTAATGGAAACTGATCGAAATGACCAAATCAGCTTACGATACATATCCTATTGTGTTCGGAATGGGAGTAATTAGCTATGGACGACAGGCGGTGGGCCTCGTTTAGAGGTCGTATGAAAAAGTTGCTTTTTGAAATTAAATAATCAAATAAATAAAAAAATCCTCACTCTCTCTCCTCTCTCTTTAATCCTTCTACCCCCCCCCCCCCCCCCGATTCATTTCTGAACGAAAAAAAAGAGGATCGACGATGGCCATCGCGCCTCCAGGCGGAACCGCGCCACCGCCCTCCGCTTCCATCCCCCTCGCGCCGACGATTCGACCAGAGCCCCTCCCCCGCTTCGCGTTTCTCTCTCCCCCTCTGATAGAACCCGCGCCCAAAACCCCTAAAGTCCCAATCGAAACCGCAACCCCAGCCTTCCACCGCCGACCGTGACTCCGGCGTGCCCCCCCCCCCCCCCCCCCCGTTGACCGACGCGCGTAGACATCCCCCCTTTCAGCGATTAACTGTAAGTTCTTCCTTTTTTTATTTTTATTTATATATATATATAACTGTTTTATTATTTTTATTTATGTAAATCACGTTTAGATCTTCATTTAAATCAAGCTTTGAGGTTTATATGAAATCGAAATTAGATTTTTTGCAAAATCTAATTTAGTTTTTTTATATGAGGAAAGTTAGTTTTTTTTATAAGTAAAGACATGATTTTTTTTAATGATATAAAAATATGATTTATGGTTTTAAAAAATTCGATTTTTATATATTGAATAGCGAAGTAAAAATTTGATTTTTACATATGTAGAGAATGCGGGCAATGAAGATGACAAAAAGGCGAGAATGGCGAAGATTTCTATAAATGAAGTGTCGTGAAGTTGGGATAGCTATCGGTGAGAACTTCTCACTCTTCAATTTCTTTTTCTAGTTATATATATACTAGGATGCAGACGGTGCTTAGCAGCACCCGACACCCGTCATCCACAGACCATGGATGACTTGTTTGTTTAATTGTTTGGTTGTGTACTTGGTTAGATTATTTGGTTTGAATTGAATTGAATTGTTTGGTGAAATGAAATTGATTTGATTGATGTGTGAATGGCGTGGGCCTTCACTAGACCGGGGATAAGGCTAGGCCTTGTCCCGTTTCTAGTATCGTGCCGTTATGCCGCCGAAATTTTCTAAAAATAAGTTAGAAAAATAAAGATAACATTTTATTTAATAAATGAACGAAATAGAATATTCATAGGTTGAATAAAATAGTTTGATCGTTAAAAATATAATTTTTAACGTGAATGTGAATAAATAAATATTCATTTACAAACCGGACGGTTTGTTTATGTACACCTATTTGAAGGACATTGATTGGGACGATAAATTTTACACATCGCCCAACTGCACAAATAAAAATTTGTGTTTGATTGCATGAAACCGCACACGGGTATTGGGATGATATTTGACGTACACTAATCCCGATTGTTTAGTTATATGTCGATCGATTGATTGACAGGCTGTTATAAGCGTTGAATATTTATATTTGATGCTTATACAGTGTAGAATGCACTTTGGATGATGGTTGACTATTCATCGTTGTTGATATATACATATGTTGCAGAAAATCCATATAATTAACATTATATGGTAATTGATTGGGCCTCATTCCAGTTTTAAAATAGAAATATTTGAAAAAGAAATATTTGAAATAATATATTTGAAAATAGGAATATATGAAGCCGTATTGATTAGATTGGCGCCATTTTGACGTGAACGATATTTATATCGATTTTATTCATTTTATAATGAATATTGAAATTGATTTCAAAATCTGATATTTAAAAAAAAAAGAATTGAATATAAATAAATTCGAATTGAAATTGAATATAAATAAATTTGAATTGAAATTGAATATAAACGAATTCGATTTGAAACTCGAATAGAAATGAATTCGAATAGAAATGAATTTGAATTGAAAAACGAACTGAAATTGAATTAAAAATCAATTTGAATTGAAATCGATTTGAAATGAATTTAAAACGAATTTATATTGGAATATTCAGTTTTGATTTGAAATTGAATATGAAGTTGAAACCGTTTTGAAAACGAATTTAAAACGATTTATAAAGCACATTTCGAATTGAAATAAACGATGTATATATTATATATATAAAATAATGGCCTGAATAGAACGCGCCGCGCCGCGGCAGTTCGCGAATTTCGACCATTGACTTTGAACGAATATTGCGGGAGATCCGATCGTCGGATTCTCCTAAAACCGGAACCGTTGGGTTCGTATCGAAAAGAGCTTTCTAACGAACATTAGAAATTTGAAATCTAACGGTTGTATTTGGAATTATGTCCAAATCAAATTTGGAAAAGGTCGCTATAAGTGCAGTTCGGTGGCCATTGGTGGAAATCGACTGTACGGGCCTTGATAAAATTATTAAAAATAGTAATAATTTGTGTAAAATCATAAGAAATGATTTAGAAAGAATCAGGGTGAAAAACTCCATATTTGAAAAGATAAAAATAGATTTTTATCGAAATGAACTAGTTTTAAACTAGAATTATAATTCTTTTTATTTTTAAATAAATAAATTGAATTTGAAATGGTTTTGAAAATAACCAGAATTTCCAATGACTGCATTGGAATGGATTTGAATCGAAATTGTCTTCGGAATATTTCGATGTTGGATTTCGTGATGATACAGGTATTGTTATGGGAATTTTAAAGATATATTTATATCGTTATTTCCAACACGATATTTGTTGGTCGTAGAATTTGATATTGAAAATAAGCCGGGATATTTTCTATTCAAAGCCTTGTATTTAATATCAAATGTGATTTGGGTTTGTCGTGAATGGTGTCTTGACTAACACTGTTCTTGAACCCAGTTGAGAAAAGATTAAATCTTTTTATTTAGATTTAATGAAGTGTACCAATTAAATAATATTTAATTGGAATTGAATTGATATTGATTTTTGGGTTTATCGTGGACAGTATTTTAAATAACACTCGTTCTTTAACCCGATAATTAATGAAATGAGATTTTGGGTTTATCGTGAACCGTGTTTTAAATGACACTGATTCTTTAACCCAGTTAACGATTAAAACTAAGTGGAGTTTTAATGAATCTTTAATTAGATTGAAATAATCGAAATGGAGTATCACCAGTTTTGCTCCAGGCGTTAGTTAAATCTTTAATTAGATTTGAACGTGAAATGGTAATTGAATTTACCGATAACACCGTGGTGTTAGCTATGAAGTATAACCAGTTTTACTTCATGGGATGAATAGGTTGGAATTGGGAAATTAAACAAATGATTACTTCAGTAAGATTCGTTAATCCCGACTAGTTGAATCGAAATTCGAAAGAAGATTAAAGAAAAAATTTAATAATTTATCTTTGATAACATTAATGTGAACCTTTCCCTATGAATGTGAAATTTAGAAACTAACTGTCGGTTAGCTAAACAGAATGGTTTCCTGGATATTGATCTGATGCTGGTTTCGGCCTTCGGGGTTAATATTTGGGGAATTATTCTCTTGATTAATTTACGGTTAGTGACTGATGAATTGGAATGAGGCGTATGTTGTGTTTGTGTAACACTTATTTAAAATATACGCGAGTTATTCGGAAAGACCGGGTTTATCCCATTCTGAATAACTGATACGACGATAAGTCGAAGATGAAGACGATGGTCGTAGACCGGAGGTCTTCACGTCGTTTGGGTGATTACTGATGATCTTGATTGGGATGTACACCCAAAAAGATGGAAATAATTGGTGATCGTCCAGACGTATTTGGAGATCGATGGATATGCGGGGTACTAGGTGCCTCCGGTTTTGTTCAGACCCAGAGCGAACTTGTAAATGGACTGTGTGTCTGACATTGGATTTTAGTTCGTGTGATTGATCTCTATTAAATATATATCTGTTTGGCGGCGGAGAATTTATTCTCTTGCTTAACGCCCTTCTCTGAGACGTACGAGCTCAGGGGTTATATATTGATGGATATCAACTGCATGGAGTGAATTTCCTGTGTGGCATGCCTAAGTGGCAATTGATCGAGGCTTCGGTTGAAAAGCAAATTCTTGGGGTGATGATCAATGCACAACCAGTGTGGCACAACTTTGTGTAACGTGAATTCGCAAGCCTCACACCCGGGTTGTGAACCAAAAACGGGAGAGGACCTCAGGGAGGGCATGTGTTTCTTTCTAGCTAGGGTGTTGTCAATGACCTACCAGCCCTGACATTTATATACTTTTCACTTGTGTGGTTGTTGCTGTTGCGAGGCGCCTCGGTTAGATCGGACGATCCGGGTTTGATGGAGCCATTCCTTGTCTCATTTACGCCCCAAAGGGCGGGGAAACGTAGTGTTCAGGCATAATAATCCACATCGGTGGACCGTCCCTGTCGCTCCAAGGCTTGCCTGCGCGCTTGCCTGAGGCTCGGGCTAGAGAGTCTCGAATCGATAGAGGACGATCCCTGGCCTTGGTTCATAGATGGAAATCCAATTTCCAAATACATGATTTTGCGGTTTTAATTGTAGAACTAGTATGGCGACATGATATATGGTACCCATGCCGCCTATGGTTGATACTTATGATTTGAAGTTGTTTTATACACTATACACTGATAATAGTATCAAATGATTTGTTTTAAAACGTATCAAGCATTCTTTGGCTGTTATAAGGGAAAACCCTATCCCCCGGCTTGCGTTCATTGTGTGATAGGACCTGGGTCTTATAACAGCTTCATTTTTCTTTATTTAGCATTGCGCTGCTTGTTTTATGCACTGGTATTCTTGGGAGGAAATCCGTTCCGTGTTATACGGCGTGGTCCCTTGATTTACCTAACTTTAAAAATAAAGATTAACTGTTTTAGTTCTCACACCAGTCCCATGACTGACCTGGAGTTTATTGTTTTAACCTAAACTCTGGGTTCCCCTATTTTGACATGGGAAGCTAGTAGTTATGGTTTTGCAGATTTATATTCACAGGATCCTGGTTTACAGCTGGAATGATATCCGGAAAGCTTTGTATCCGTATATCTCTTCTAGTTGTGTATTGTCTTATTTTCCGCTGCTATGTAATGTATTGTAATCTCTGATATTTTTCTGTGTAATATTTATTCATTTATACTCTGTATATTCTTGTAATCTGATGTATTGTTGTAAAAACAATGAAATGTTCTTCCGTCTGCGTTCTATTTTGTGGCTTGTTCTCGAACTATCCGCGCTTTCCTAAACGGGAAAGTTGCGGTTCTTTACATTTGGTATCAGAGCTTTAGTTTGCAAAGCTAGAGAACAAGGCACCTTAGAACCATACGAAAGAATTCATCAGATATTGGATTAGCAATATCCAATGAGAATGACTCGTTAGAGATGGGATCATTAGTATCCTAGAACGAGTGTGAAGAGTATATTTTTCAAATGAAAACAATTCTGTTTTGAAATTTAAATCGTTTTACACGTATTTGAATAATTTATTTATATTGATTTTGGACAATTCAGTATATAAAGAATTTGCATATACGCCTTGCAAACGTATATTCAAAGTTTTAATATATTGGATAGATATAGCATCACACTCTAGTCGCCCGAAGATGATATTGATGATAGCGATCGCATCATCAACATTTATGTTCGAGTTTCGAAGTTGGGATTCCTATATATTTCCATTAGACTGGTGTGAGAACCAAAACTAGATAGTGCTTATTGTTATGATTTGACACCAAAAATTTGATTTTTGACTATGTATCAAAATTATGAATTTGAAACGTTAATCCACTAATTGATTGATGTTTGTGTTGTTTGTTTAATTGTTTGATAATTTTGAACCATTACGCCTAATTGTATCAAATAATGAATTGTTTTGAAATTTGGTCGCGTTTGCTTGCATATACATATACTTACATTGAACAAGTCATAGCAAGGAGGCTAGAGCAGAGAATAAATTTTGTTTGCCCGACAAATAGGTACATGTTTACTATAATTTACTGTTTTGTTTGGGTGATGATGATTATATGAGCCTATTGGCTAGCCGCTTGGCGTTTTCTTTTTCTTTTTGAGATCAGAAGGCCTTTATGGCAATTTCGGGATTTTCCCGTGGCTCCCAGTGCAGGGGAGGTTATGGCGAAATTTTTCGAAAATTTAGGGTGTTAGCCAAATTTTTGAAGAATTTGAAAATTCTCAGAAACTGAAAAGTTGGAGAATTGAAGCCAGATCGAACGTAGAGTTGATTAATCAAACCACTTTCGACTTTGTTCCTTTTCGTGGACAAAATGTTTTAAGTGGGGGAGATTGCAACAACCCGAAAATCTAGGCCAGTTTAAATTTTTTTATTTTTGGCAATTTTAGCGAATTTTGATTATTTAAAATGAATTATTTTAAATAATATCGACGAGAAATTTATTTCGAATAGAATTCAAACGAATATATATTATGTAGATCGTCGTTAGAATATAAATATTTATTTTAAATTATAAAAGGAATTGGAAATGGCGCGGTAGTTCGATAATTCGATTTCAAACTTCAATTGAATGTACCGGGTGCAAAACAATTCGGATTTTAGTGAAACCAAAAATAATGGAATCTAATTGATAATATCTTTCCAACGAATCCTAAAAATCGAAATTTCATAGCGGGAATCAAAAGATATGTTCAGTTGAAAATTCTGAATAGTCGCTATGGAATTCAGGCCCTTAAAAATGGAAATTTTGCAAACGACCTCGGAATTCGGCGAAACCTGTTTTGTTAGGCCCGTGATGCTAGATTCCAAATTTCATAATTTTTCGATTCAATATGTGAGCTTGGCAAAGGAAAACGTGCTTGACCAGTTTCAGTTGATTTTAATCGACTGGAAAATGGCCATTTTTCCAACGGTCTCAGAATTCGAAGAAATTAGTTTTGTTAGGACCGTATCGTCTATACGAAGCTAGAAAATATTTTTCTGGAATTTTTAGAGTTAGTATGTTACCCTAGTGAATTGAAATGCGCGTTCAAATTCAATATATAGAGTTATATGTTGATTTTAACAGAAACTGATCGAAACGACCGAATCAGCTTACGATACATATACCATTGTGTTCGAAATGGGGGTAATTAGCTATGGACGACAGGCGGTGGGCTTCGTTTAGAGGTCGTATGAAAAAGTTGCTTTTTGAAATTAAATAATTAATTAAATAAAAAAATCCTCACTCTTTCTCCTCTCTCTTTAATCCTTCTGCCCCCCCCCCCCCCCGATTCATTTCTGAACGAGAAAAAAAGAGGATCGACGATGGCCATCGCGCCTCCAGGCGGAACCGCGCCACCGCCCTCCGCTTCCATCCCCCTCGCGCCGACGATCCGACCAGAGCCCCCCCTTCGCGTTTCTCTCTCCCCCTCTGATAGAACCCACGCCCAAAACCCCCAAAGCCCCAATCGAAACCGCAACCCCAGCCTTCCACCGCCGACCGTGACTCCGACGAGGCCCCCCCCCCCCCCCCCCGCAGACATCCCCCCTTCAGCGATTAACTGTAAGTTCTTCCTTTTTTAATTTTTAATTTTTAATTTTTTATATATATCTGTTTTATTATTTTTATTTATGTAAATCACGTTTAGATATTCATTTAAATCAAGCTTAGAGGTTTATATGAAATCAATATTAGATTTTTATGCTAAATCAAATTTAGTTTTTTTATATGAGGAAAGTTAGTTTTTTTTAATAAGTAAAGACATGATTTTTTTTAATGATATAAAAATATGATTTATGTTTTAAAAAATTCGATTTTTATATATTGAATAGCGAAGTAAAAATTCGATTTTTATATATTGAATAGCAAAGTAAAAATTCGATTTTTATATATTGAATAGCGAAGTAAAAATTTGATTTTTACATATGTAGAGAATACGGGCAAAGAAGATGACAAAAAGGCGAGAACGGCGAAGATTTCTATAAATGAAGTGTCGTGAAGTTGGGATAGCTATCGGTGAGAACTTCTCACTCTTCAATTTCTTTTTCTAGTTATATATATACTAGGATGCAGACGGTACTTAGCAGCACCCGACACCCATCATCCACAGACCATGGATGGCTTGTTTGTTTAATTGTTTGGTTGTGTAGTTGGTTAGATTATTTGTTTTGAATTGAATTGTTTGGTGAAATGAAATTGATTTGATTGATGTGTGAATGGCGTGGGCCTTCACTAGACCGGGGATAAGGCTAGGCCTTGTCCCGTTTCTAGTATCGTGCCGTTATGCCGCCGAAATTTTCTAAAAATAAGTTAGAAAAATAAAGATAACATTTTATTTAATAAATGAACCGAATAGAATATTCATAGGTTGAATAAAATAGTTTGATCGTTAAAAATATAATTTTTAACGTGAATGTGTATAAATAAATATTCATTTACAAACCGAACGGTTTCTTTATGTACACCTATTTGAAGGACATTGATTGGGACGATAAATTTTACACATCGCCCAACTGCACAAATAAAAATCTGTGTTTGATTGCTTGAAACACCGCACGGGTATTGGGATGATATTTGACGTACACTAATCCCGATTGTTTAGTTGTATGTCGATCGATTGATTGACAGGCTATTATAAGCGTTGAATATTTATATTTGATGCTTATACAGTGTAGAATGCACTTTGGATGATGGTTGACTATTCATCGTTGTTGATATATACATATGTTGTAGAAAATCCATATAATTAACATTATATGGTAATTGATTGGGCCTCATTCCAGTTTTAAAATAGAAATATTTGAAAAAGAAATATTTGAAATGGAATATTTGAAAATAGGAATATATGAAGCCGTATTGATTAGATTGACGCCATTTTGACGTGAACGATATTTATATCGATTTTATTCATTTTATAATGAATATCGAAAGTGATTTCTAAATCTGATATTAAAAAAAAAAAGAATTGAATATAAATAAATTCGAATTGAAATTGAATATAAATAAATTCGAATTGAAATTGAATATAAACGAATTCGATTTGAAACTCGAATAGAAATGAATTCGAATAGAAATGAATTTGAATTGAAATTGAGTTAATTTGAAATTCAAATTGAATTGAAAAACGAACTGAAATTGAATTAAAAATCAATTTGAATTGAAATCGATTTGAAATGAATTTAAAACAAATTTATATTGGAATATTCAATTTTGATTTGAAATTGAATATGAAGTTGAAATCGTTTTGAAAACGAATTTAAAACGATTTATAAAGCACGTTTTGAATTGAAATAGACGAAGTATATATTATATATATAATATAATGGCCTGAATAGAACGCGCTGCGCCGCGGCAGTTCGCGAATTTCGTACCATTGACTTCGAACGGATATTGCGGGAGATCCGACCGTCGGATTCTCCTAAAACCGGAAACGTTGGGTTCGTATCGAAAAGAGCTTTCTAACGAGCATTAGAATTTGAAATCTAACGGTTGGATTTGGAATTATGTCCAAATCAAATTTGGAAAAGGTCGCTATAAGTGCAGTTCGATGGCCATTGGTGGAAATCGACTGTACGGGCCTTGATAAAATTATTAAAAATAGTAATAATTTGTGAAAATCATAAGAAATGATTTAGAAAGAATCGGGATGAAAAACTACATATTTGAAAAGATAAAAATAGATTTTTATCGAAATGAACTAGTTTTGAACTAGAATTATAATTCTATTTATTTTTAAATAAATAAATTGAATTTGAAATGGTTTTGAAAATAACCAGAATTTCCAATGACTCCACTAGAATGGATTTGAATCGAAATTGTCTTCGGAATATTTCGATGTTGGATTTCGTGATGATACAGGTATTGTTATGGGAATTTGAAAGATATATTTATATCGTTATTTCCAACATGGTATTTGTTGGTCGTAGAATTTGACATTGAATATAAGCCGGGATATTTTCTATTCAAAGCCTTGTATTTAATATCAAATGTGATTTAGGTTTGTCGTGAATGGTGTCTTGACTAACAATTTTCTTGAACCCAGTTGAGAAAATATTTAATCTTTTTATTTAGATTTAATGAAGTGTACCAATTAAATAATATTTAATTGGAATTGAATTGATATAGATTTTTGGGTTTATCGTGGACAGTATTTTAAATAACACTCGTTCTTTAACCCGATAATTAATGAAATGAGATTTTGGGTTTATCGTGAACCGTGTTTTAAATGACACTGATTCTTTAACCCAGTTAACGATTAAAACTAAGTGGATTTTTAATGAATCTTTAATTAGACTGAAATAATCGAAATGGAGTATCACCAGTTTTGCTCCAGGCGTTAGTTAAATCTTTAATTAGATTTGAACGTGAAATGGTAATTGAATTTACCGATAACACCATGGTGTTAGCTATGAAGTATAACCAGTTTTACTTCATGGGATGAATAGGTTGGGATTGGGAAATTAAAACAAATGATTACTTCGGTAAGGTTCGTTAATTCCGACTAGTTAAATCGAAATTCAAAAGAAGATTAAAGAAAAAATTTAATAATTTATCTTTGATAAAATTAATGGGAACCTTTCCCTATGAATGTGAAATTTAGAAACTAACTGTCGATTAGCTAAGCAGAATGGTTTCCTGGATATTGATCTGATGTTGGTTTCGGCCTTCGGGGTTAATATTTGGGGAATTATTCTCTTGATTAATTTACGGTTAGTGACTGATGAATTGGAATGAGGCGTATGTTGTGTTTGTGTAACACTTATTTAAAATATACGCGAGTTATTCGAAAAGACCGGGTTTATCCCATTCTGAATAACTGATACGACGATAAGTCGAAGAAGAAGACGATGGTCGAAGACCAGAGGTCTTCACGTCGTTTGGGTGATTACTGATGATCTTGATTGGGATGTACACCCAAGAAGATGGAAACAGTTGGTGATCGTCCAGACGTATTTGGAGATCAATGGATATGCGGGGTACTAGGTGCCTCCAGTTTCGTTCAGACCCAGAGCGAACTTGTAAATGGACTGTGTGTCTAACATTGGATTTTAGTCCGTGTGATTGGTCTCTATTAAATATATATCTGTTTGGCGGCGGAGAATTTATTCTCTTGCTTAACGCCCTTCTCTGAGACGTACGAGCTCAGGGGTTATATATTGATGGATATCAAACGCATGGAGTGAATTGCCTGTGTGGCATGCCTAAGTGGCAATTAATCGAGGCTTCGGTTGAAAAGCAAAGTCTTGTGGTGATGATCAAAGCACAGCCTGTGTGGCACAGCTTTGTGTAACGTGAATTCGCGAGCCTCACACCCCGGTTGTGAACCAAAAACGAGAGAGGACCTCAGGGAGGGCATGCGTTTCTTTCTAGCTAGGGTGGTGTCAGTGACCTACCAGCCCTGACATTTATATACTTTTCACCTGTGTGGTTGTTGCTGTTGCGAGGCGCCTCGGTTAGATCGGACGATCCGGGTCCGATGGAGCCATTCGTTGGCTCATTTACGCCCCAAAGGGCAGGGAAACGTAGTGTTCAGGCATAATAATCCTCATCAGTGGACCGGCCCTGTCGCTCCAAGGCTTGCCTGCGCGCTTGCCTGAGGCTCGGGCTAGAGAGTCTCGAATCGGTAGAGGACGATCCCTGGCCTCGGTTCATAGATGGAAATCCAATTTCCAAATACATGATTTTGCGGTTTTAATTGTAGAACTAGTATGGCGACATGATATATGGTACCCATGCCGCCTATGGTTGATACTTATGATTTGAAGTTGTTTTATTCACTATACACTGATAATAGTATCAAATGATTTGTTTTAAAACGTATCAAGCATTCTTTGGCTGTTATAAGGGAAAACCCTATCCCCCGGCTTGCGTTCATTGTGTGATAGGACCTGGGTCTTATAACAGCTTCATTTTTCTTTATTTTTCATTGCGCTGTTTGTTTTATGCACTGGTATTCTTGGGAGGAAACCCGTTCCGTGTTATACGGCGTGGTCCCTTGATTTACCTAACTTTAAAAATAAAGATAAACTGTTTTAGTTCTCACACCAGTCCCATGACTGACCTTGACTTTATTGTTTTAACCTAAACTCTGGGTGCCCCTATTTTTACATGGGCAGCTAGTAGTTTTGGTTTTGCAGATTTATATTCATAGGATCCTAGTTTACAGCTGGAATGATATCCGGAAAGGTTTGTATCCGTATATCCCTTCTAGTTGTGTATTGTCTTATTTTCCGCTGCTATGTAATGTATTGTAATCTCTGATATTTTTCTGTGTAATATTTATTCATTTATACTCTGTATATTCTTGTAATCTGATGTATTGTTGTAATAACAATGAAATGTTCTTCCGTCTGCGTTCTATTTTGTGGCTTGTTCTCGAACTATCCGCGCTTTCCTAAACGGGGAAGTTGCGGGTCTTTACATATAATCACCTGATCTAGAGTTTCATTTATTTCTATAACTTTTTGTTGATGCTGTCCCATTCGGGAAACGGTTGCTGATCCCAACCGTTGGTGATATACATTCGATACACTCAAGCGAAATGAGTGGTCGGTCATGTGTGGCCAGGTTGCAAGATGTTCTTGTTGAACCCAGTGTATTCCTTTTTAGAGGTACACTAGCGAAAGGTGGTTCCATTCCTTGTCATAGTTGGAAATCCATTACCCAATATGTGCTTGCGGTTTTGATTGTATACCATATATGTAGAACGTGAGATGAAAGCGTTTCTGCTAGATGATCATTATATTGTGGTTGATAGACATTATTATAATATCATAGGGGTTTTTGATATAAAGATATTTTGGATTCTCATAAGGGAAAAACCCGTTCCGTTATACGGCGTGGTCTTATGAGATATCATTTACCTGTTCAACTGTTTTAAACTATTTTACTCATACCAGTCCCATGACTGACCTGGAGTTTATTTTGTTTTGTTTTGTTTTCCCTAAACTCTTGGGTGCCTAAATTTGTACGGGCAGTCAAGTAGTCAGGAATTCACAGATATACTTGGAGAGCTTGGAGTAGGAGGCTTCAAGATCATATAGCTATAGTTTATTTCCGCTGTGTTGTAAGTGCTATACTCTGATAAGTGCTATTGTATACATAACTGTTATATTTCAAAGTTATGTTATATATTATATGTTATTCGTTCCGCTGTGAGATTCGTGTTACTCTGATGATGTAAGTTCTTCTTTTCTTCTTCTATTCTAAGTTTCTATCTTATCTATCCTCACCCTCTAATTTCTTTCATTAATTATCAGGATTTTTCGATGTTTGGTAATCGACATTGAGTTTATGTCGATAACCAAAGTCGCTCAAAATCCAGGCCGTTACAGTTGGTATCAGAGCTTAAGTTAAGAATTACCTTGGCTCTGTGGCGTGATTCGATAGAGATAGGGTTAGTAATACCCTAGATTGAGTTTGAGTGTATATATACGAGTGCGTATTTGTATTTGATATAAAAATGGTTTTATATTGTGGAGATTCATTGGCTGAGTGGTTTATGAGTTCTGGTCGATCAGTTTGATCCACTGTATCGGTAGGAGTAAATAAACACTTGAATACGATGGACCGACACAGTATGGGTATGTGATATATTATCATATATGGGATGTGTTGGTAGTAATTATAATCAGATAAGATTATAAAATGTGAAATAGTTATATATAACCGATCAGAATTTATACAAGTGAATTATATGAAATTGAAATGAATTAAATCTGAATTTAGATCAGAATTGGAATTTAAAATCCCAGAAATGGGAAATGTGTTTGTAAATGAATCTCGATTTAATATATGTGAATTTTAAGATCCTGGGAGATTTTAAATTTGTTTACAACATTGTAAAAGGATATTTGGAGTTGATTTCAAGGTGGAAATGTTTAAAAATGGGTATTGAAAGTGCTATAGTATTGAACTCACTTCGGTAGCTGGAAAATAGATTCCGATGTTGATCATGACATCATCGGTGTTCATTTTCAAGTGTGTAAGTGACGGATTACTACCAAAGATTTTGTTTTCAATTTGTTTTGGGAAAAACAAGTTGTGTTGAATTTCAAAAAGGGAAATTTGGATTTTTGAAAGAGGTAAACTGTTTAAAAACTTCCAGGAAGAAAAGGTTGTTTGAATTTAAACAAATTAAAGTAACATTTGTAAAATCCAATAGAATTGGGATTGAATTAAAAGCCAGTAAGTGAAAATATTTTGAAATAGATTAGTGTCAAGTAGGATTAGATTTGATTAGAGATAATCTGGAATTATATTGGACTGGTGAGTTATGGATTTAAAATCGAGAATAGTGCTTGAGTTTGAAATGAAATTCGACTTAGGTATAAGCAAATGGTTGCGTTAAAGATAAATTGATTTGAGATCAAGTTGGAATTGTATTTGCATAAGTTGAATTAATGACAGGTGAAGTGATAAAGTTGATATACCCGACAAAAAGGTACAAGTTTATATTTGATATAAGCATGAGATTTATGAGCCGAATTGGTAAGCCGCTTGGCTGTTTGATTTTCTTTTGGGTTAGAGATGGCCTAGAGGGGCGAGTTGTGGTTTTACCGATAGGGCTGTACAAAGGAGGTAATGGCGAAATTTTTCGAAAATTTAAAGTGTTAGAAAATTTTCAGAATTTTTGAAAATTTTAGTTAGTCGGAATGAATAAATATTTTAGTCGATATTAATTGGTTCAGTTGAAACAAGAGATAAGGGGTAAACTGATAAGCTTTTACCAAATAGATAGGGTCGTCCTCTAACTTAGCAATTTCGAGGACGAAATTATTTTAAGTGGGGAAGAATGTAATGACCCGCATTTGCAGAGGTATAATAATTAATTTATTTAACTATTTAAATAGTGAATTAATGGATTTAATGGTCGTGGAATTAAATAATGGTGAATATTTAATTTAAAATAATAAATTAAATAATATATTTAATTCTGAAATAATCAAAATTGACTGAAATGACGATATGGTGTGAACTGGATCATCTGTGATATTTAATTCATCTTGGAATTGAATTTGAATAACGTATATATTATATAAATGACAGTTTGAACGTAGAGTTATAATATAATTAAAATCGTGCTCGAAATGACGCTGCAGTTCGTAAATTGGCGATTCGAACTTCAACTGAATATACAGGATTCATTTTAGGCCGGATATCTGTGAAACAAGAAACGTGTGGAGCTGGTGGAGTATATCTTTCTAGTGGAAGAGAAAAATTGGGATTTCGTCGTGTAGATTTTGAGATATGTCCAAATCAAATTTTAGAAAAGTCGCTGTGGAATTTCTTTATAATTTATAAAGGAATTATTTATATTTTAAAAAGGAATTTCAATATAAATTGAATATCGGGTTGACCCAGATTTGAAATATCGAGTTGTAAATCCCATTGGAGTCGTATGGTTTTCCACTGTGAATATATACGATAATATTAATTTATTTATAATTTATTTAATTATATTTAAATATATTTATATATTTAAATGGGTCATCCAGAGCTTTAAAAATAGCCACTTTTGCAAACGAAGTCAGAATTCGATGAAACTAATGTTGTTGGATCCGCAACATAAAATTATTGCTAGATTTCAGTTTCCGTGATTTTTAGAGTCACTGTGTGGCCGTACGGATTTTTAGAGTGAAAAATAGTCAGTATTTTGATCTTTAAAAATACGCTGTGTGAGCATACGGAGTCGGAATTCGACGAAACCAGTTTCATTGGGACCGTACACTACAAGAAAAATACCCTATTGCAACTAGCTATTTGCAACAGGCGTCAAAGGACAGTTGCAGTAAATGATATTTAGCAACAGGCCTTTTGTAACAGTTGCAATAGATGAGATTTAGCAATAGACCTTTTGTTTCTGTTGCGGAAAACAATTTTTTTGCAATTGCGCTTCACTGCCTGTTGCAAAAACATACGTTTAGCAACTGTGCTTCCATAAACGTTGCATAAAACATATTATTTGCAACTGCACTTTCAAACTTGTTGCAAAAAAATATGATTGGCAACTGTT
The DNA here is from genome assembly GCA_030737875.1 of Allium sativum. NCBI lineage: Eukaryota > Viridiplantae > Streptophyta > Magnoliopsida > Asparagales > Amaryllidaceae > Allium > Allium sativum. The sequence goes on from CM060912.1 coordinate 13,027,816, forward strand.
TTTGCCTGTTGCGATAACTGTATTTTTTTACAACTGGTAAAGCCAGTTGCGAACAACATGCTTTTAAAACTTATTATTTTCCCTCACCTTTGGTAAACATAATTACTATTAAATAAAAAGTAAGATGTAATAAGTAATATTTAGTTATATTATAAGAAGTATATTTTTAGATATATTATAAGAAGTACTAAGTATAATACTTATTAATATGAATTAATACTTTAATAATAAATAAATATGAAGTAATTATTTACTAATTGATATAGCTTTTAATAATTAATACTAAATATGTAATAACTGATAAATCTTAATATCACTAAAAATATGATCTAATAAATAACATTGTTTAAAACTATGTTTTCGATAAGTCAGCAAACATGGATAAACAATTAAAGTAATAAAAAATTAGATCATTACAAGTAAAATACCCTTTGGGAACTATTTATTTGCAACAAGCAACATATGACAATTGCGAAAAACGATCTTAAGCAGCTGTCATTTATTAACGACATTTAATAATTATAAATTTAAAAAATAATTAAAAACTATATTAAATAATTAATAAATAAATTTTAATAATTGATGTTCATGTTCGATATTGAATTAATATCTAATATTCATAATTATGAAGTAATCTTTAGTGATTAATAATTATTTTAACAATTATTACTAATAATCACGTCAAATAATTAAATATTAATAATTATGTAATAAATAAGACTAATAATTAATAATTAATAGAATTTAATAGCTAAGAAGTGATATTTAGTATTTTTATACTTTATAATCATAATAAAAAGTTATATTTATTATTTATTGTTATTTTTAATTGAAAACTTTGAAATTTACAAGTTAAATCAAAATATAGTTAGTAACAATTTTTTTTATAATTTGTTTTTGACAACTAAATTATAATCAATGATTTTGAGTAATAATGTACAAACAAAAATATATAAATAATAATATATATATTTAATATTTAATAATTTATAATAATGTTTGTTAAATTTTCTTTAACAAAATTTTAGTTTGAAATTTTCTTTATGCTGCAGCCACACCTGGGCAAATAAACTTTGTTTCGATGTTAACACATTTCCATGCGCGCCTCGAAAATTTCGTTTCCCTCCAGACCCTACATTTTATTTGCCTCAAAAATTTCATTTCCTTCCAGACCCTTCACTTTTCTTTAGCAAATAAACCCTAATTAGATACCCCTTCCAGCCGCCTCAAATTTCAGAAGAAACAAAATCGACATTACCAATCCGAGCTTCTTCTCTACTTCTCATCCAAATTTCTTTCTTGTACCTGCTCTAATCGTTGGTGGAATGCCTGGTGCTCTTATATCTACGACCGACAAAAAGAATCGACTAAAGGTTTTTATCTGGGGTCAGAGATTGGAAGACGAGATGAGTCGCAGCCAGCCACCACCTGGATACGAAGATCCTGCTATTCTTACTTCCGAGACATCATGTAGGTCACTGTTAACCTGAATTTGCCTGATTCTATAGTTGAATTAAAAACTCAAGGATTTCTCATATTGTTATGATTTTGCACATTATATGTATCTAAGTGCAGTTAGCGTAGGTGAAGTAGCAGCTTTGTATGAACTATTTAAAAAAATCAGCCACTCAATAATAAAAGATGGAATTATCCATAAGGTGATTCTTCTATCTGAAGTTAAATAACACCTTAATTACAATCACATACTTTTGAAGCTTCTATTCGTCTTTCTTTTTTATGCAGGAGGAGTTTCAACTTGCACTTTTCAAGAATAGCAGCAAAAAAAAAAAAATCTTTTCGTAGATATGGTATGTTTTCAAATTCTTTGTTTCTTCCTTCATACATATGGAAGTTCTTTGGCGAACTTGCGATGTTATCTGTAACAACCCGAATTTTTACAACACGTTAAATCAAGAATCAAGACAGAATTAAATTATAAATTCTGAATCAAGTGAAACGGTCTGTGCCATTGCGTTCGTCTCGGAAAAATACGCGAAATAGAGTCCGAGTTTTCGAGAATCGGAGTCCGTATGACCCGTTAAAGGCCCAAAGAAGATTTCTGGGAATTTGAATTTCGGAAAACAGTTTTGGAAATCAGATCTGGGGCTAGGCGGGAAGTTTCCCCGCCTAGGCCATGTCAACAGGGCTGTCGACAGGCCTGTCGACTTGGGCCCAGACCAAGTCGACAGCCCTGTCGACTTGCCTGTCGACAGGGGGTGGCCGGGGGCAAGCTTCCTGGCGCACCTGCTTGTCTCACCTGGTCTTGTTCTTGGGCTGGTTCTGGAAGCTTCCGAGATCTGATGGTCCTAATCTATCCTAGGGTTAATCTAAGGGCCTAAAACACTCCTAATCTCTATAAAAACACCCCTAAGCCCCCCCCCCCCTAAACCCTCATAACTCACCCTCTCCACGAAGTGCTGCCCAAATGCCAAGTGATCATGGCCTCCATCCCCCTTTCCTAAAGCCTATGCATTCAAATCGGGTTCAAATCAAAATATGCAAGCTTGCTACACCAAATGGAGGCCAAATCAACGTTGCTATGCGAGTTTCATGAAGGATCTTCAACAAAGGAGGCACCTTTCTTAGCCAAGATGATTCATGCTCCTTTCCCTAGGCCTAACTATGTAAGTTCTAGCTACTTTTGGATCAAAAAGGTATTTTTAATGTTGACATGGGATAAAATGAGGCTAAACATGATTATGCGAAACTATATGAACCTTACCTTGCCTCTTGTGTTCATGTTAATGATTTTAGGCCATGTGAGTGACTTAATCATGCCTCTCATGCTATGCATAACCTAGTTTAACTTGCAAGTTTGGATCTTTATGCATGAAATGCTAGCACGAACCTTTAGGAACCACTTTACTTGTGAAACATTGGCTAAGACAAGATTTTGGGGCTTATGCATGTTTATGAACCCAAACCCCTTGTGCTAACATGCAAGTTTGTGGCCAAATCCTTTATGGGATTATGCATGCTCGTGGCCAATCCCCTCTTTTAAGTTGTGCATGTTTATGGCCAAACCCTTTTTGATAATATGCATGTTTGTGGCCAAATTACCTTATGACACTATGCATGTTTATGGCCAATCCCTTTATGATGTTATGCATGTGGAAGCCAAGTCCTTTTTGGCATCATGCATGTTTTGAGACCAATATGTGACATAGTATCCTTACTATGTTGACTCGCTTTGCTTGCGTTGGGAAAACACGATTTTGGGTAGTTAGATAAACATGAACATGTCGCAAAATCTTAACTTGAATATGACATGTGTTTATACTTGAAAATATGAATTGAAAGATAACATGGAAGATGACATGTAAGTTTGCATAAAAACATGAGCTTGGGAATTTACCTATTAAGTTAGGTCCACCCTTTGGGAATTTACCTATTAAGTTTGGTCTACCCAAATGCTTGAAAACTTGTAACATGTTTTGGAAACATGATGAACTTAGATAATATAAGTATGGCCAACTCGAGGTTGGGTTGAGTTTGCAACGTAAAACTACCCGGAACCGACCGGCCTAACTAGTAGTTGCAAACAATAGGAGCCAATGTGAGAAGTTGGTCATGTCGCGCTTAAGACCCGAGGTTAGACTAGGTTGTGGTGTAAATCTACCCGGACCCGCCCGGCTTAACTAGTAACCACAACAAGGTCTAATGTGAGAGGTTGAGGGTGCATTAATTAAATTAATGCCACATAATAGGGTTAAGTTAATTTGATTAATGAGGCTTAACCAAATATGATATGGACAAATGGGTTAAGTAATTTGATTAGGCTAATGATACTTAACAAAACATGATAAGCTTGGGTAGGTTAAGTAATTTGATTTGCCTAATGACCCTTGACCATTTTTATACGACTAGTGGACGGGATTAAGTTAACCAACACTTAATCAATCCAACACGATAACGTGATAAGGTTAAGTAAATTTTCTTAATGACACTTAACCGTATGATACAGTTAATGGATGGGGTTAAGATTAGGCTTAACTAATCTAAACATGGTAATCGGACGGGGTTAAGTTAGCCTAGACTTAATTAATCCAACTTGGTAATTTAATGGGGTTAAGTTAAACACTTAACTAATTTAACACGATGATTTGATGAGGTTAAGTGACCTATACTTAACCAATCTAACTCGTTAATTTGATGAGGTTAAGTTAATCTATACTTAACCAGTCTAACGTGAAAACATGATAAGGCTAAGTCACGAATCACTTGAATACGCTTGACCGATGTGATGACAAGGTCAAGTTAATCTATATAATTAACCAATCTAAAATGATAATTAGACGAGGTTAAGTCATTGATTCCTTGATATACTTAACCAACTTGACACATGGTTTGTAGGGTTAAGTCTTGGACTTGTATACTTAGCCAATTTTGACATGGTTTGTAGACGGGCTAAGTTATGAACTTAAGTGACACTTAACCCATTAGATAAACCCTAATTCGGAGGATTAGGTAAATAACCATAGTTAATAAGGATTATGGAAATAAGGCTAAGTGGTAAACCTTAGTTAAGGGAAACTAAGTAATAATTCTTAGTCAAGGAAATTTGGACCATTTCTTAGATAGATTAGTAACCCGATACGTTAGGTCAACGTTTAAGTATGCGTGTAGGAGTAGGCTATCTGATTTAGATAAGGGCTCCAACGAACTGGGTAACGAAGCAGCGGCTTCGGGGAACGTGAGGATATTCTTGGGATCCATCTGTGAGCTGCCAGGTCATTATACTAGGCTCACGAGAGGTTGAGGTCTGTGGTAGAAGAACCAAGAATATGCCTTGGTTGCTATGCGAGCGACCTAAAGACTAGGGTGGATAGCAGTGAGTCGACGAATACATAAGGTGCCCGAGATAGCAAGTTCGTCGATCATCTACCATCTTGAGTCAAGCGGGTACGTACGGAAAGGCAGGGAACACCCAACAGACCATAATTTGCTATCTAATTATGGGTGAGGTAGGCCGTAGGATGTGGGCTGGCCGGAGTGTAGTTCTCATGCAAGATTTTCCCTTGTGTTGCCTTTCACTAGTTGAGGGAGGGGTCTCGTGGGACCATAGCCACGTGTAGAAAAGCAGACCTTAGTATCTGCATCGGCAGATAAATCTAAAGCTCCCGACCGAGTCCTGTATTTCTTGGTTTGCCCTGTGACAGGACTCGGGTGGCACGATGTGATACATGTGCATACAGTAATAGAAAAACGATTCACGATGAATGCGTGGGAAAAAGGGCGCGGTTGAGGGTTAGCGTAATCCCTAGTGGCCTAGGTGGTTTAACCCAAACCGAAATACGAAAGCGTGCAATAGGTAAGCGTAATCCCTAGTGGTGCTAGGTGGCGTAAGTCTTAGTAGTTCAAACGATGATTCATATGGAAGGGCCTAGCTAGAACAAGGGTGACAGTCCAAACGATTTCAAGGATAATACGACATAAGGAAGCCCGTACGAGGTACGGCAAAGGACTGAACTTATATACATGGAAAGAAACATATGATTTGAGTAACCTATATATGCGATATATTAGGTTGACATGGACCATTACACGACCTCGAGCAAGGGACATTCATGGTTAACACATGACGCGGGTAGGGAGACTAGTACGAGAGGTGCAGAGCAAATATACATGTTAGAACTAGGAAGAATATACACAATAGATACCGTGGGATGTTAGACGGGGTAGATCCCTTGGGATAATGTACTCGATAGAATTCTGACGATGTGATACCTTGACTTATCATAACACCGTAGTTTATCATGATACCTTAGTTCACCTTGCCACAGTAGTCCAACCGGCTACCCTGGTTTAGTTTATCTATCTTGTAGTTATCCTTATGTTTACTTTCAGTTTATGCATGTCATGTTACCTTTACCTGTTTTTATACTGGAAGTAGATAGGACTTACTCAGTCTTTTTGACTGACCCGTTTTGTTTCGCCTCTTTTCTTCCGTTCCCCCCAGGTTACAGGGAGGAAACAATGTTGTTTAGTTCGGATTTCTTCTGCTTGAAGGTCATCATGGATGGCTTGGACTTTCTTGGCTATGGCTACTTTACTGTTTTATTTGGGGAATAATTTATTAAGAAGTCTTTATGCTTCTTTACTACTGCAAGACAGGTTTTGATGTACTCTGATGTAAAAGGCTTTAAACCTTAATTATTGAATTTATGAAAGTTCGATTTTACTTCCACTATTTTATATGTTCTGTCTTGTGATATTTCTGTGCATGTTTACCAATAATGCCCCTCCAAAGCTAGTGCATTCCTTTGCGAGTGACCCTAGCGGAGGCGGGGTGTTACATTTGGTATCAGAGCCGAAGGTTACCAGGCTGGGCAAAAGTTTTTAAAGACCTTCTGAAAATTATTTGAAAAACCGTTTACAAAGAAGCATTTTTCAAGAAAATTTTCTTTTAAAAAGAAAAAGGCTATTCCCCAAAGGCCATTAGCATTATCCTTGTTTCCTTGATTGAATCTCTTTCCCTTTCTTTTCTCCATCTGTAGTCACAGTGGTTTTGACTGCGACTAGTCTTTCTAGCTGCGTAAGTGTTTCCCGTACGATGGAGGTGGTTCTCGAGAGACCGTTGCAGAGTTATGCGTGAAAGGATAGTAAGAACAAGGATAAAGGATACGAGCTCAGGGATAAGCAACATGTTGGTATGGCTGAGTCCTAAAAGGAGGGAGAAAGATGAACAATGAAACCCATGACGAGAGAGTACCTTTGGCATTGTGAAACGGGACGGATAGTTAAGTATCATGGAACAGGGACAAGATCATTCGAAGGGCAATAGTATGCTCTCATTTCTAGGGTACCTCAGAAGGAGGGTAACGATCTTGTTAAAGGTTTAGCTTTTCTTCTCTATCATCCCGTCGGGACTTTGTTTTGATCACCGCATCTTTTAAGTCCGCTTAGATAGTTGAGCCTCTGCACCTTAGTACTAGTATAATAGAGGATCCCGTTTTTGTCTCAAGTCCTATTGGAGGATCGGTCCATTTATTCATGACTTATTTGGATTTGAGAATGTCTATGCCAAGTATTGAGCTTGGAAATAATGCTTATGTTTATAAGCTATGGATGGATTCTAGGGATGAAGTGGTTATCCAGCAAGGGGTGCCATTCTCGGTTTTGGAAAGAGGGTAGTTAGATTCTCGACTCATCTTGGTGATACCCTCGAAATCTCGTGTAACCTCTTGGGTTCTGTCATGGCTCGTTACCTAGAATCCCAGGACGCAGTTGTTGGTAATCCGTTTGAATAGAATTCGCCGTTAAGGCGGATGGTTCGTTTCGATTATGCATGAGTTATGGGACTCTTGGCAATTTGGATTGGCATCGGAAAACGAGATCCAGAATTCACTAGTGAATTTTGGGGAGCTGGCTTGAGTACGTAGATATGGTTGAGCCAAGTATACTAGGGAAAGAATAAGTGAAAGTAAAACGAGAGGCGGAAGTGAAATGAGTTTCACTCGCACCTTGGAAACAGGAATCAAGGAGCTACGAAATCATGAAGTCAAAGGCAGTCAAGGCACGATGGAACTAAGCTCAAGGAAATGCGACTCAGGAGACTGAAGACTAAATACGTGCATGATATCTCTTTTGGGGAATATATCCTCGATCCCTGTTTTTCTGTTGAGCTTGCTTGTAGGCTATCTTTTATGGATATCCTCTCGGTCCTGTTACAAACCCCGTACGGAGTTTGTTTTGTTTATCTTCTCGACCCTGTTTCAGGGAATCTTAGGTAGAACCCTATGGATGTAAACATGTATTTGAAACATGTTATGATTGATATGGTTGCAAATGGTTGCAAGTGGTTGCTCGTGGATGCGCGAATTTACATTAGATATTAGCTCGACTCGGTCACATTTCATATTGCATATGCATGAGTATTTATACTTGTTCATGGATGAAATTGAATGTGTTATCATGCGGATGTTGCATATGGTTGGATGTTTGTGCACGCATATAGTGTATATGACTAGGACTATTTGCATACATAATGGATTCGTAGCACTAAACATATTTTTGCATTCAAAAGATTTTTCAGGCCTGATCATTAGCATTAGCTAAGGAACATGTACACACACGTTTTGCATACATTCATAAAGCATTAGAAATCATCTAAGGACAATGGTTGCCTGTGGATGATGTTTTGAGTAGATGGATGATGGATGGTAGGATATGCTCTTCCTAACTTAGAGATTTCGGGGACGAAATCCTAAAAGGTGGGGAGAATGTAACAACCCGAATTTTTACAACACGTTAAATCAAGAATCAAGACAGAATTAAATTATAAATTCTGAATCAAGTGAAACGGTCTGTGCCATTGCGTTCGTCTCGGAAAAATACGCGAAATAGAGTCCGAGTTTTCGAGAATCGGAGTCCGTATGACCCGTTAAAGGCCCAAAGAAGATTTCTGGGAATTTGAATTTCGGAAAACAGTTTTGGAAATCAGATCTGGGGCTAGGCGGGAAGTTTCCCCGCCTAGGCCATGTCGACAGGGCTGTCGACAGGCCTGTCGACTTGGGCCCAGACCAAGTCGACAGCCCTGTCGACTTGCCTGTCGACAGGGGGTGGCCGGGGGCAAGCTGCCTGGCGCACCTGCTTGTCTCACCTGGTCTTGTTCTTGGGCTGGTTCTGGAAGCTTCCGAGATCTGATGGTCCTAATCTATCCTAGGGTTAATCTAAGGGCCTAAAACACTCCTAATCTCTATAAAAACACCCCTAAGCCCCCCCTAAACCCTCATAACTCACCCTCTCCACGAAGTGCTGCCCAAATGTCAAGTGATCATGGCCTCCATCCCCCTTTCCTAAAGCCTATACAATCAAATCGGGTTCAAATCAAAATATGCAAGCTTGCTACACCAAATGGAGGCCAAATCAACGTTGCTATGCGATTTTCATGAAGGATCTTCAACAAAGGAGGCACCTTTCTTAGCCAAGATGATTCATGCTCCTTTCCCTAGGCCTAACTATGTAAGTTCTAGCTACTTTTGGATCAAAACGGTATTTTTAATGTTGACATGGGATAAAATGAGGCTAAACATGATTATGCGAACCTATATGAACCTTACCTTGCCTCTTGTGTTCATGTTTATGATTTTAGGCCATGTGAGTGACTTAATCATGCCTCTCATGCTATGCATAACCTAGTTTAACTTGCAAGTTTGGATCTTTATGCATGAAATGCTAGCATGATCCTTTAGGAACCACTTTACTTGTGAAACATTGGCTAAGACAAGATTTTGGGGCTTATGCATGTTTATGAACCCAAACCCCTTGTGCTAACATGCAAGTTTGTGGCCAAATCCTTTATGGGATTATGCATTCTCGTGGCCAATCCCCTCTTTTAAGTTGTGCATGTTTATGGCCAAACCCTTTTTGATAATATGCATGTTTGTGGCCAAATTACCTTATGACACTATGCATGTTTATGGCCAATCCCTTTATGATGTTATGCATGTGGAAGCCAAGTCCTTTTTGGCATCATGCATGTTTTGAGACCAATATGTGACATAGTATCCTTACTATGTTGACTCGCTTTGCTTGCGTTGGGAAAACACGATTTTGGGTAGTTAGATAAACATGAACATGTCGCAAAATCTTAACTTGAATATGACATGTGTTTATACTTGAAAATATGAATTGAAAGATAACATGGAAGATGACATGTAAGTTTGCATAAAAACATGAGCTTGGGAATTTACCTATTAAGTTAGGTCTACCCTTTGGGAATTTACCTATTAAGTTAGGTCTACCCAAATGCTTGAAAACTTGTAACATGTTTTGGAAACATGATGAACTTAGATAATATAAGTATGGCCAACTCGAGGTTGGGTTGAGTTTGCAACGTAAAACTACCCGGAACCGACCGGCCTAACTAGTAGTTGCAAACAATAGGACCCAATGTGAGAAGTTGGTCATGTCGCGCTTAAGACCCGAGGTTAGACTAGGTTGTGGTGTAAATCTACCCGGACCCGCCCGGCTTAACTAGTAACCACAACAAGGTCTAATGTGAGAGGTTGAGGGTGCATTAATTAAATTAATGCCACATAATAGGGTTAAGTTAATTTGATTAATGAGGCTTAACCAAATATGATATGGACAAATGGGTTAAGTAATTTGATTAGGCTAATGATACTTAACAAAACATGATAAGCTTGGGTAGGTTAAGTAATTTGATTTGCCTAATGACCCTTGACCATTTTTATACGACTAGTGGACGGGATTAAGTTAACCAACACTTAATCAATCCAACACGATAACGTGATAAGGTTAAGTAAATTTTCTTAATGACACTTAACCGTATGATACAGTTAATGGATGGGGTTAAGATTAGGCTTAACTAATCTAAACATGGTAATCGGACGGGGTTAAGTTAGCCTAGACTTAATTAATCCAACTTGGTAATTTAATGGGGTTAAGTTAAACACTTAACTAATTTAACACGATGATTTGATGAGGTTAAGTGACCTATACTTAACCAATCTAACTCGTTAATTTGATGAGGTTAAGTTAATCTATACTTAACCAATCTAACGTGAAAACATGATAAGGCTAATTCACGAATCACTTGAATACGCTTGACCGATGTGATGACAAGGTCAAGTTAATCTATATAATTAACCAATCTAAAATGATAATTAGACGAGGTTAAGTCATGGATTCCTTGATATACTTAACCAACTTGACACATGGTTTGTAGGGTTAAGTCTTGGACTTGTATACTTAGCCAATTTTGACATGGTTTGTAGACGGGCTAAGTTATGAACTTAAGTGACACTTAACCCATTAGATAAACCCTAATTCGGAGGATTAGGTAAATAACCATAGTTAATAAGGATTATGGAAATAAGGCTAAGTGGTAAACCTTAGTTAAGGGAAACTAAGTAATAATTCTTAGTCAAGGAAATTTGGACCATTTCTTAGATAGATTAGTAACCCGATACGTTAGGTCAACGTTTAAGTATGCGTGTAGGAGCAGGCTATCTGATTTAGATAAGGGCTCCAACGAACTGGGTAACGAAGCAGCGGCTTTGGGGAACGTGAGGATATTCTTGGGATCCCTCTGTGAGCTGCCAGGTCATTATACTAGGCTCACGAGAGGTTGAGGTCTGTGGTAGAAGAACCAAGAATATGCCTTGGTTGCTATGCGAGCGACCTAAAGACTGGGGTGGATAGCAGTGAGTCGACGAATACATAAGGTGCCCGAGATAGCAAGTTCGTCGATCATCTACCATCTTGAGTCAAGCGGGTACGTACGGAAAGGCAGGGAACACCCAACAGACCATAATTTGCTATCTAATTATGGGTGAGGTAGGCCGTAGGATGTGGGCTGGCCGGAGTGTAGTTCTCATGCAAGATTTTCCCTTGTGTTGCCTTTCACTAGTTGAGGGAGGGGTCTCGTGGGACCATAGCCACGTGTAGAAAAGCAGACCTTAGTATCTGCATCGGCAGATAAATCTAAAGCTCCCGACCGAGTCCTGTATTTCTTGGTTTGCCCTGTGACAGGACTCGGGTGGCACGATGTGATACATGTGCATACAGTAATAGAAAAACGATTCACGATGAATGCGTGGGAAAAAGGGCGCGGTTGAGGGTTAGCGTAATCCCTAGTGGCCTAGGTGGTTTAACCCAAACCGAAATACGAAAGCGTGCAATAGGTAAGCGTAATCCCTAGTGGTGCTAGGTGGCGTAAGTCTTAGTAGTTCAAACGATGATTCATATGGAAGGGCCTAGCTAGAACAAGGGTGACAGTCCAAACGATTTCAAGGATAATACGACATAAGGAAGCCCGTACGAGGTACGGCAAAGGACTGAACTTATATACATGGAAAGAAACATATGATTTGAGTAACCTATATATGTGATATATTAGGTTGACATGGACCATTACACGACCTCGAGCAAGGGGCATTCATGGTTAACACATGACGCGGGTAGGGAGACTAGTACGAGAGGTGCAGAGCAAATATACATGTTAGAACTAGGAAGAATATACACAATAGATACCGTGGGATGTTAGACGGGGTAGATCCCTTGGGATAATGTACTCGATAGAAATCTGACGATGTGATACCTTGACTTATCATAACACCGTAGTTTATCATGATACCTTAGTTCACCTTGCCACAGTAGTCCAACCGGCTACCCTGGTTTAGTTTATCTATCTTGTAGTTATCCTTATGTTTACTTTCAGTTTATGCATGTCATGTTACCTTTACCTGTTTTTATACTGGAAGTAGATAGGACTTACTCAGTCTTTTTGACTGACCCGTTTTGTTTCGCCTCTTTTCTTCCGTTCCCCCCCAGGTTACAGGGAGGAAACAATGTTGTTTAGTTCGGATTTCTTCTGCTTGAAGGTCACCATGGATGGCTTGGACTTTCTTGGCTATGGCTACTTTACCGTTTTATTTGGGGAATAATTTATTAAGCAGTCTTTATGCTTCTTTACTACTGCAAGACAGGTTTTGATGTACTCTGATGTAAAAGGCTTTAGACCTTAATTATTGAATTTATGAAAGTTCGATTTTACTTCCGCTATTTTATATGTTCTGTCTTGTGATATTTCTGTGCATGTTTACCAATAATGCCCCTCCAAAGCTAGTGCATTCCTTTGCGAGTGATCCTAGCGGAGGCGGGGTGTTACATTATCTCAATAGCTATGTAGTTGGAGTTAAAGACATGTTTCATTAGCTTTATTTTATATTCTCACAGAAATTTAAAATAGTTGTTTTTTTACACTTTTACGTAGATATTTTCTCTTTTGAGCCCATTTGGTTTGATCTTTGAGTTTTATGTTTTACATTTTCAACATATGTTTCAGAAGGTGCCAAGAGGATTAAGATATCATCTTAACAATTACAACAAAAAGGAATATTGAAAGTGAGATTATTGAATTCAGTTTTTACTGGGGATTTTGATGATGATTGCCTTGAGCAAACGCTGAATGCCTTCTGCAATGGTAGGCGAGTACCTATATGAAAGTCTGAGGTTCAAAGGTAAACTATTGAGCTTATGTTTTTACTATTTAAGTATAGTGGTTTTTATTATACTTGTACATTGTTTGTACTGTTAAATTACCTTTTTGAAACTGTATATTGATGGATATTAATAAATGATTCAGGCGTTGTAGTTTAGTTTGCACGGATATGATTTCAAGAAGCAAAGAACGGATTGTTGTTTAACTTGTCTGTGCTGAAACTTGTATATTATTTTTAGTAACTGAAATTATAGTTCAATCACTGCCCTTTATATTCAGTGATGAGTTGCTTGCGTTTCTTTTTATTATTGTCTACATATTTCAACCAATCAATCGTATATTTGTGAAAATAATGAGATGGTTTAGCATAATGCTGATGGTTTTGGAAAGTAGTATAACTGTCTTTAACCATTCACTGTTTTCAGGTGGGTTTAGATTAAATGCTACTAGTGGCAATGTGGCCCTGGGGAGGTGGATTGGGGTAAGTTTTTGATGCTCTAGAGTCTATTCTTGTTTTGGGTTTGTTAAACTCAGGCCTGTAGCCATCTTGTAGGATTGTGTGACCCTCACAGAGGTCTGATGCAACTTTGTATATTCCTTTTGGAATTGTATGTAGAATCATCCTGACAATGACGTCACTAAGATGCCGGAGCTCGATGAGATGAAAAAGAGACTGAAGGAGATTAACACAGTTCCGGATGCTGCCAATGCAGCAACACAGGCTACTAAAGAGGAGCATGATTCTTGATGGGTGTATGCAGGATTATAGCTTGCTTTGCCATCCATCACAACAAAAATTTTATCAGGTTTGCACATTGTTGGAATACTGAGGCATGTTTAAGTACCTGGCCATGAATCAAAGCAGCAACTGTTAAGTACCATGATGTTCATGATCGACAGCAAACTTATAGCATGGACTGCAGATTTGTTTTAGTGATCTGATGATATTTGTTCTCTTGTTATAGTATATGTATATGATAGAGTAGAAATATGATTAGAAAATACTCTATTCGAAAAAATGTGTTGTGTGAGAGAAGAAATTGTTATATATGAATGGTGTATGAAAATTATAGAAATTTTTGTTGTAATTGTTTGTACTATTAAAACTTTGTTAAAATAAAATTTTATTAGTTTATTTCATTTTGTGATATACACTATTACTAAAGCGAATACATTTAATATGTAATATCTATAAGCTGTAACATTTTTTTTTTATAGATTTATGGATCTATTGCAACAGGCATATATTGTTGCAAAATGATCTGTTGCAACAACAAAAGCCTGTTGCAAAAAAGTATACCGCAACATTTTATTGCAACAGGCAGAAAATGTTGCGGACTTTTTGCAACTTCGGCTATACCAACAGGCGCAGGCCTGTTGCAATATGTCTACTTCAACAGATATCGCCTGTTGTGAAAAGTGCTTTTTGTTGTAGTGGTAATGTCGAACTCTAGCTACTTGTCCAGTTTCGTGATTTTTGGGTATCGTATGTGATCACAGGAATTTTAGAGGACAAATAAAAACAACGTTTGCTTAAAAAGAAATATAAAATTCGAATAAATAAATATTATAACTAACCTATATAAGCACCTTACTTCCCTAAACCTAATTCTCTAGTCAACAGGGAGAAATAAATCCGCCGCTACTCTTCTTAAATTTCTTTCAACAAAACGCAAGCTTTGAAAAATCAAAACAAAAGATATACACCTCTATATATCTCAAAAAAATATATGATCGATCTGGTACCAATTTCTTGTGGTTCGATCGCATCTTTGTCCGCTGGAAATTATACAGCGTATGGCTAGGGTTAGGAAATTGGTGATTTCGAATCATTGTTGGTTCGATTCAATGTTGGATTTGGATTCAAGGGTGAAAACCACACCTAGTGGATTAATTTGAGGGGATTCAGTTATGAAAATTGTCGAGGGGTTTTTCACGGCTTCAGGAACGGTGGATTGTGAAGACAAGGCGCTGTCGCGAGGCTCACTTCTGGCGCGAGATGGAGGATATTGTGATGGAATCAAAGAGGGTTTGATGAGGAGGAAAAGGGGTGTTGTTGGGCAATGAACGATGGAGTAATGAGGTGGTATTCTGGATGTGAAGTCAGCATGTTTTGGCGGAGCTGGAGTTTGATCTGTATAATTGGGGAAGAAAGGAGAGTCTGGGATTTTAAGGGGCGGGCTAGTGTATTTCTAAGTGGGCCGGGAGAAAATATAAGGTTAAGGCCCAACTAAATATTTGAATTTTTAGTTTTAATTTAATTTCAAATATTTGTACCAACTTATAATGTCAATAACTTATCCATATAAAATCAGAATCACGATCCGTAAGTTGCGTTGGGACCGTATGGACGAGAGCTTCACAATGAAGCTAACTGGAAGTGGATTGCGGCTAGTTACGATTTATAGCGAAATAAATTGTTTGATTCAAATCAAATAAACAGTTTATCGTTCTTTAACGATGAACTGCAAATGTGAGTAAAACTCACCAACTCTGAACAGTTCTATTTTTACAACGTATTCTTAGAACTGTTAAATATTGTCTGTTTGATTGTGTATTGACTGTTTGATTGAACTTCTAGTCAGTTAGTGGAAATTATATATATATATATGTATATATATACCGTTAAATATTTATATGTTGATTATGCTATCAGAATAATTCATATCAAAGTGAATTCGATGTTAATCATATGTCTAACCTCTGTGATGCAGGGAAACAGGTCGGAGGAATCCAACTGGATTCCTCAACATTTATTTTACTGCGATTTATATATTGTGATATAAAATGTGGTATATAATCTGACGTTGATTATGTGTGTTGGACGATATTTATTGTTGTTATATGGTGTGTTAAATACCATAAGAAATACCAGAATGTGGAAAAGGGATTTTCAAAGTATATTTTGAAAATAATTTATTTATATAAAATCAATGGATTTTATATTATAAAAGAAAAGGGTTTTGAATAAAAGAAATATATTTGTAAATCAAATATAAGGGAATTGTATTTGTTAATCAAATATAAGGGAATTTATTTGTTAATCAAATATAAGGGAATTTATTTGTTAATCAAATATAAAGGAATTTGTTTGTTAATCAAATATAGAAGGAATTTATTTGTTAATCACATATATAGGAGATATATTTGAAATGAAATATATAGGAGATATATTTGAAATGAAATATAAAGGAATATATTGGTAAAACATAAACAAAGAGTTAAAAGAATTTATTTATTTAGGAAATAAATAAAAGTAAAAGGTTTATTTATTTAGGTAATAAATAAAGATTAAAGGAGATATCTATTTGATACATAAATAGAACTAAATCAAAAGAATATTCAGAAGATGAATAGAAAATGGAAATCTGTTTTTAACAGATAAATAGAAAGGATAAATTTATAAATAACAGTTTATAAATTAAGTGAATATTTATCATTCGATAAATGAAATATATAAGTCTGAACTTATATAGATAAGAGATATTGGTTTTAACACCGATAGTTTTAAATAGAATGGGTACACAACACTTGTATAAGTGAAGTAACGTTATTAAAGAGAACATTTATAAAGTGATGAACCGTTACTAAAAGTAAATCTTTATAAATGAATAAATGTTATCAAATAGGAGTTATTCGAATAGGAGAAGTCGATTTGAGTTAGAAATAATTGATTAAATTAATCGATTAGAGTTAGGTTGACTAGTTAGAGTTAATCAATTAAGGTTGACTAATTAGAGTCAATCAATTAAGGTTGACCAGTTAGAATAAATCAATTAGAGTTAACCAGTAGAGTTAACCAGTTAGAGTTATCCAAATGAAGTTAATCGAGTAGAATTATCGAATATCGCTTATTCGAAGCAGAGTTATCGAATATTGTTTCTTCGAAGTAGAGCAGTCGAATATTGGTTATTCGAAGTAGAGTAGTCGAATATTGGTTATTCGAAGTGAGTTAATCAAATATTGGTAATTCAAAGTGAGTTAATCGAATATTGGTTATTCGAAGTGAGTTAATCGAATATTGGTTATTCGAAGTGAGTTAATCGAATATTGGTTATTCGAAAGTGGAGTTATCAAATCGAATAGAAATAAAGGAGTTAATCGAATATAGTTTATTCGAAAGGAGTTAATCGAATATAGTTTATTCGGATAGAGTAAAGGGGTTAATCGAATATAGTTTATTCGAATAGAGTTAGAGGAGTTATCGAATATAGTTTATTCGACAGGAGTTAAGTGAATAGGGTTAATCAAATGGAGTAAATCAAATAGAGTTAAGCAAATAGAGTTAATCCAAAAGAGTTAATCGAATATAGTTATTCGAAAGAAGGGTTAAGTAAGGAAGTTAGTTAAAGAAATTTAAAGTGAACTTTACCTATTTCAAGGTTAGAAATGTTGTTCAGTTAAGGTCTGAGAGGTAATTATACCCCAACTTGATTGGCTTCGTTTTTAGCTAAGGAATGGTTAAGGTTCGGCGGTAAAGGATGGTAAAGTGAATTTAGTAATTAAAGGAAAGGGTTTGAGTTGGCATAGCGATGTTTTATCTAAACATCTGCTTAATCCAAACGTAGGAGTTTTGGAAATGTTTTCCAAACAAGAATCAGAAATGTTTTCTAATACAAAAAACAAGAAATGGAAATGTTTCCAATGTAAATAACGTATATTTTCTAAATTTAGAAAATATCAAATTTTGAATATAGGGAAACAGGAGAGGTAAAATGAACTAAAGAGATTAATGTTAAACGATGTTTTTTCGATATAATTTCCATCTGGATATAATATCGTTGTTTGCACACTTGTTTTTTTTTGATAGTTAACTCACAGACTATCGAAGTTTTGACCATTTTAACGTTGTTTACATGGAGAGACCGGTTGGATTATTATCCAAAGAACCACTATGTATTGGCATAAGCGTTGCGAATCATATATGCCAAAGATAATTGAAGATGGAGTAAAGTGCAAGGGCTGTTGTATAAGTCTTAGATAACAGTGACTAAGATGGATATACTGAATAGTGCCTTCAGTTTGTCCAGTCCCAGGACAACCTGTATGGACGAATGTCTGACAGAGTATATCCATTGGATCGCGTAAGTTGGTCTGTTCAAACGTATTCAAGTTTGGTGGCGGAGGAATTCGTTTCTCTTAGGTGTATACACATGTTATTTTTGGATAAGTCAATTTGTGATTTGGCGGGTATGACGATGTGTCATTCTAAGTGAATGAGGATGACTTGTATGGATAAATGTCTGACAGAGTATTTCCAGAAAGGTCACATACACTGATTTCTTCAACCGTACCAAGAGTGGAAGCGGAGAAGGAAACTTCTTTAGCTAACACGTAATGTACTGTTGTATACGTCAATTAGTGATTTTCGATGGATCTGACAATGTGGCATTCGAAGTGAATCTGATGTGATGATAAAGCGTAACCTCCAACCTCACATCCGGTAAATGACAGAAATCGGGCAGGCAGATTGGCTATGTAGTCGCACCTATTAGGGTGTATAATCACCTGATCTAGAGTTTCATTTATTTCTATAATCTATTGTCGATGCTGTCCCATTCGGGAAACAGTTGCTGGTCCCAACCGTTGGTGATATACATTCGATACACTCAAGCGAAATGAGTGGTCGGTCATGTGTGGCCGGGTTGCAAGATGTTCTTATTGAACCCAGTGTATTCCTTTCTAGAGATACACTAGCGAAAGGTGGTTCCATACCTTGTCATAGTTGGAAATCCATTACCCAATACGTGCTTGCGGTTTTGATTGTATACCATATATGTAGAACGTGAGATGAAAGCGTTTCTGCTAGATGATTATTATATTGTGGTTGATAGACATTATTATAATATCAAAGGGGTTTTTGATATAAAGATATTTTGGATTCTCATAAGGGAAAAACCTGTTCCGTTATACGACGTGGTCTTATGAGATATCATTTACCTGTTCAACTGTTTTAAACTATTTTACTCATACCAGTCCCATGACTGACCCGGAGTTTATTTTGTTTTGTTTTGTTTTCCCTAAACTCTTGGGTGCCTAAATTTGCACGGGCAGTCAAGTAGTCAGGAATTCACAGATATACTTGGAGAGCTTGGAGCAGGAGGCTTCAAGATCATATAGCTATAGTTTATTTCCGCTGTGTTGTAAGTGCTGTACTCTTATAAGTGTTATTGTATACATAACTGTTATATTTCAAAGTTATGTTATATACTATATGTTATTCGTTCCGCTATGAGATTCGTGTTACTCGGATGATGTAAGTTCTTTTTTTCTTCTTCTATTCTATGTTTCTATCTTCTCTATCCTCACCCTCTAATTTCTTTCATTAATTCCCAGGATTTTTCGATGTTTGGTTATCGACATCGAGTTTGTGTCGATAACCAAAGTCGCTCAAAATCCGGGTCGTTACATTTAGCCAATTAACAATTCATGTCTATCCTAGGTGTCAAGGCCAATTATAAATTTACAAGCATGTTCATGTTCATGCAAGATATCAAATGTAAATTACCAATTCACAAGCATGTTCATGTTCAAGTTATGCCGCTATTGTCAATTTCATGTTATGTGTCGAGTTCCATAATTAAATAAAAACATGGTTTGACCAACATATTCAATTTCTTTTAATTATGGTTCTACACTTCCCATTAGGGTCTTAACTGCATATCAAATTTCCAAATCCCCAAATTTATGTTCATGCCTTTAATTTCGTTAATAGGTTATGCTTATTATTCCAATTCAACTTATAATTTAAAACCCTCAATCCCATAGTATTTAGATTTGAAATTAATCGCCTTTTTCCCAATCCTACCCCACATTCAATAATTCCAATTTAATTTACATAATTTCATTTTAACATCATAAATCAGAATTCATGATTATGCATTGTTTACGTCCCAAATCATATCCAAAGATTCACTATGGATTACGCTCCAGAATTACCAATTACAAGCTATATCACAATGATTTCCCAATATTTGAAATAACAATTGTTATGCCACGATCCCCAAATTTACAATAATTATTGTCATGCCATAATCCCCAAATTACAGATTATATTTCTCGATTGCATAAAATAGATTATACCCAATATTCCCATATTCCTGTCGTACGTATGTATAATAAGATTACGTCTAGGTTCGAGATAACCTAGATCCAAACATAAAAAGGGGAAGAAGAATAAAAGAACAATTATTATAACATAAATCTTGAATTGAATTTATAACTGGGGAATGTTGAACGATATTTATACCATTATGCACAAGTTTATTATAATTCCACTCACCTTGCTTTTCATCTTCAATTCAAGGATTTGGCTTAACTTTGATTGATTTCATGCCCCAATTCATAGATCTGATATATCTTTGATTTCTTTGCGCAGTGTAAGTTGTGAATCTGAATTTCTCCTCCTTGCATAGTGTAAATTGCGGATCGGAACCCCTTTTTCTCTTTAATTTGGAGGTTGTCTTGATTTTAAACTTTTGATTTTCAGAATAGGTGTTCTGAATAGAAAAGGGGAAGAAAGTGGATCTAGAAATTTCTTGGTGAAGAGGATTTCTTTGTTTTGATTTAGATTAGGCCAGAGTAGAGACATAATGCAGTTGTGTAGAGAAAGCACTAGGTCTAGCAGTGTTTATATAGGTAGGACCAACAAATTTAGTCAGAAATCGCGTCTAGGTGCGAAAAAGTGAATTCTGCCCGAATCTGGGGGTAGGTCGACCACCAGGTCGACCTCCCTGGGTAGGTCGACCCCCAGGTCGACCTGCCTGGGTATTTTCCTATGTAAATTCTGAATTTTTGTTGAATCTTCCGAAGGCCAAAACTCTTTCATACGGAGTCCGATTTTCGAAAAACTTGGACTCTATTCCAAGCAGAATTCCGAGACGAACGCAACAGTGATGTCCGTTTTACTTAATTCCTGATATTTAAATTAAGTATCCTTATTTTATTATCTTCTCTGTTTCGTACACTGTTATCGAATTAATTTTTCCTTCTCTTCCATATATTAATAAATTTTCATTGTACATTACCATTATTTACCTAGCTATGTGTATATACATTTATGTACATTTTTAATTTTATTAATAATGCGGGGTGTTACATTTTCCTACCCTTAAAGAATTTCGTCCTCGAAATTCGATAAGAGTAAAATAGATAATCCCTCGCAATATGCATCCATCATGTGTGCATCCAATTGTTGCAAACACTGTGCACATGTGCAAAGTGAGATACATCATAGTAAAGTATGTATGCCTAATTTGGATCCACCTATATACATGCAAATTTTAAAAAATCTTTCAAAACATGATGCTCACATCCTAAATATACTTGCAGTTTTATATGAATGCAATATTCTTGAAAAATCAAAATATTTTTCATCCAAGTTTTCCCATACTCTTATAGAATAAGAGCATAGTTCACCCAATTGTCACATCCAAAACGCGACCATCCATCATTAAATTCAAAATTTAGAAACATCTAATTTTCCAAATTTGATTTCTTATATTACAAAAAGGTACAAAACGGAAAATATTCACATCCTCCGTTTTTCTTTTCTAATCGTACCTGGATTTTTTTTATATGACTATTCTACGAAGAATTCCTATTTTCCTATCCAAGCACAATCAAATAAGAAAAATTTCTTCTCCTTTTCAACTTATCTTGGAAAAAATTCATATTTATTCCTCTTAAGATTTTCATTTTCTTTTCAGAGAAACTTTTGTTGCCTTACTGAATTTGTGTGTTCTTGTTAGTTAGGCTATCCTTTTTCTTAGCTTATTAGACTTAATCCAATTACTTAAGTTTGTTTATTCAAAATAAGCTTTTTATGTTTTCAACTCAAACAGCATCCTACACAGCTACTACTACGAGCCAAGAATCTTAGGACTTTGTCATCTCAGACAATTGCGAGTCCACACAACAGGATCTACCCACTTACTTGCCCTTTACTACTTAGTAGTCACTACTAGTCCTTGCTGTGTGTTACTAGCCTATCTGTTTTTTTTTTCTCAAGCAAGAAACCTAGGTTTCTCAATGCTTATGCATTCCACGGGAAATTTTCCATTAGTTTAATATTAGCTAATCCCTGACTGTAAATTGGCAAGAGAGTAACTCCGTAAATATCAACCCCGAAGACCGAAATCAACATCAGATTGTCACTCAGAGAATCGCTCAACTCAACCAATCTCTAGTTGGTTCCAGTTGTTTAATCCATGGCTTTAACTTTCTCTCGTTCTTCTCTAGGCACTAATCCTTACCTACTCCATTCTTTTTAAAACATGGTTTGGCCTTCTTTCTTTCCATTATATTTTGCTTTCAAAAATTAAAAGTGTTGAAACTTCATTTTCTCCTCCAAAACTTGTTTTTGCCAAACCACAAAAACATATCAAAATAAAAATGCAAAACATTTTTTTTCAAATCACAAAACTGGAGTACACAAGGACAACTATTGAGCTTACACTGTTTTTAGTTTAACTATTCACTATAAGGTGCAGACATCTATTCTATTCCTATAACTTATTTTTCCCACCCAACAAAATTTCTTTGTAAATCAATAATCAAAATTAATTGTTAACAGAATAGAGATTTTAAAACCTCTTTTACAAAACGCAACACTTTTTAAACTGATTCTCTCAACTATATATATATTCCTAATCCATTTTCCACATTTTAACCTTTTTCTAATTTATAAGGTTTCACTTCTAAACCCACTACTCTGAAATAATAACATTTCAGTTTTAATTCTTATGGGATACTTCCTTTCTCCAATACCAAATCATATTGTACACTTTCCAACCAAACCACCTAAGGGTCTTAAAATTTCTAGGTTCATTCATTTAGTGTAAAAATAGCTATCCCAACTCTTTCCATACCTAGTGGGCTACTCTATGGATTTAGGTTTATATATACATAATATATTTATATTTTAGAAAATACAAATACGTTCACTCATTATCTCCCTAAGATCACTAAACCAAAGCTATGATACCAGATGTGACAACCCGAATTTCAACAGACCGAATTTTTCAAATTCTATCCATCGAGACCCGAGTTGGGTGCTCTGGTATCCTGCAGAAAAAGACAAAGATAAAGAAAACATGTCAGAACTCGTAAAGCATCTCATAGCGGAAGGAATTAAAATATAATATATTCAAAAATAGCTTTACCTTATATATCATACTGTCTAACCGGTATCCAAAGCTATACCATCTCTGTCATGAACCTAACTTGGAAGTATGTAATGAGGAGGCGGTCAGAACATAAGTTCTGATGACCGGACTTAGAATAAACTTCTGTAAAATCCTATATATACCGTTCAATTATATTTTCTTTCTTATAAGGTTATTCGCGATATTAGCTCTCTAAGCTATACTCATGTCCCACTAGTAGATTAACCTAATACAATGTATATGTAGATACCCCCAACTCGTCTAATCCTTTCCATATATATATATATATATATATATATATATATATATAGTCCCTTGCCGTATGTCGTACGGGCTTCATCATGTATATCTATACTACTATAGTGTAGTGCCACCATTCTCGAAATCGTTTGGACTGCTACTCTCGATCTTGCTAGATTTCGTGTATCATCTAGATCTAATCTAAGGTTTCCTATCGAGCGCTTCCTAGATTCAACCAGGGTTTACGCTACCTAGGGCCACTGGGGTTTATGTTACCTATTGAACGCTTCTCGGATTCAGGGTTTACGCGACCTAGGTCCAACTAGGGATTATGCTACCTATCGAACGATGCCCCCTAGTCTAGGACACACTACCCAGAGTGATATATGTTCCTAGACTTTCCCCACGTACGTATCATGAATCGTTATCGATGTCTAGTTGCACATGTCCTCTATATGTACGGCCCGAGTCTCGTGGCAGGGCTAATCAAGAAACACGGAACTCGGTCGGGAGCTTTAAGTTATCTGCCGATGTAGATGCTAAGGTCTATTTTTATCTATGTGTGGCTATGGTACCACTTGACCCCTCCCTCAACTAATGAAAGGCACCCAAGAAAATCAAGAATGAGAACTATACGCAGGCTCCCTATGCCCCACAAACCTATTGGCCAAACCTCACCCATAACTAGATAGCAAGTATATGGTCTGTTGGAGTTCTCCGCCTTTCCGCAACACGTACTCGATTGAATCAAGATGTTAGGTAGACAACGACGTGCTATCACAGGGCTAAACAAGATATCGCCGCCTCACGCAGGTCCATCCTAGTCTTTAGGTTGATTATTTTGCAACCAAGGCATACTCTTGGTTCTCTTAACTAAGGTTTACTACTTAGTTTTCCTGAATCGTTAGCTTTCTTAACTAAGGTTTACTACTTAGTCCTTTTAACTAAGGTTTACTACTTAATTCTCTTAATCGTTCATTTTCTTAACTAAGGTTTACAACTTAGTCCTCTTAACTAAGGTTTACTATCTAGTTCTCTTAGTTCTCTTAACTAAGGTTTATTACTTGGTTCTCTTAACCAATGTTTGATACTTAGTTTCTGTTACTTAGTTCTCTTTAACTAAGGTTTGTTACTTAGTTCCTTATAACTAAGGCTTACCAATGAATTCAAGCATGACTTAAGTTCTCTTTATCAAATGATAACGTACAGGTGTTTTCCCACATTTCCAGCTTAGATTAACTTATTTCATGGTATAAGTCGTCCCACCCTTCGAGTCTTGTATTACATCTTATGTCATATTCATTTCTTATCCCTAGGATAAGTTTATCTATTATTTAATCTTATCATTCCCAACTTTTCCTTGCTTTGATACTGTTATATTGGTTAAGTTTGCCCATGTGTCCAAGTTGACTTAACCCCCAATCACGTATTCAATTTAACCCACATACCATGCCAAATTGGTTAAGTGTTCTCTATCAGTTCATTTTGACTTAACCCACCCATATATCATGTCGAATTGGTTAAGTGTTATCTAGTGGTTCACGTTGACTTAACCCACCCATATATCATGTCAAATTGGTTAAGTGTTATCTAGCGGTTCACGTTGACTTGACCTTACCCATATATCATGTCAAATTGGTTAAGTGTTGTCTAGTATTTCATGTTGACTTAACCTTACCATACTAGCATGTGTCATTAGCATTAATTAATTATTAATGCCCAACCTCTCATATTAGACCTATTGTTGCGGTCACTGGATGTGACGGTTGGTTCCGGAAAGGATTACACCACAACTCAATCTAACCCCAGATTTCAAGCACGTTATGACTAACTTCTCACATTAGAACCTATTGTTTGCAGTCATTGGATGTGTCGGGCGGTTCCGGGCGGGATTACACTGCAAACTCATTCTAACCTCGAGTTAGCCATGTTTCATGTTTAGCCAATTAACAATTCATGTCTATTCTAGGTGTCACAGGCCAATTATAAATTTACAAGCATGTTCATGTTCATTCTAGATATCAAATGTCAATTACCAATTCACAAGCATGTTCATGTTCAAGTTATGCCGCTATTGTCAATTTCATGTTATGTGTCGAGTTCCATAATTACATAAAAACATGGTTTGACCAACATATTCAATTCTTTTAATTATGGTTCTACACTTCCCATTAGTGTCTTAACTGCATATCAAATTTCCAAATCCCCAAATTTATGTTCATCCCTTTAATTTCGTTAATAGGTTATGCCTATTATTCCAATTCAACTTATAATTTAAAACCCTCAATCCCATAGTATTTAGATTTAAAATAAATCACCTTTTTCCCAATCCTATCCCACATTCTATAATTCCAATTAAATTTACATAATTTCATGTTAACATCATAAATCAGAATTCATGATTATGCACTGTTCACGTTCCCAAATCATATCCAAAGATTCACTATGGATTACGCTCCAGAATTACCAATTACAAGCTGTATCACAATGATTTCCTAATATTTGCAATAACAATTGTTATGCCACAATCCCCAAATTTACAATAATTAATGTCATGCCATAATCCCCAAATTATAGATTATATTCCTCGATTGCATAAAATAGATTATACCCAATATTCCCATATTCCAATCGTACGTATGTATAATAAGATTTCGTCTAGGTTCAATATAACCTAGATCCAAACATAAAAAGGGGAAGAAGAATAAAAGAACAATTATTATAACATAAATCTTGAATTGAATTTATAACTGGGGAATGATGAACGATATTTATACTATTATGCACAAGTTTATTATAATTCCACTCACCTTGCTTTTCATATTCAATTCAAGGATTTGGCTTAACTTTGATTGATTTCATGCCCCAATTCCTAGATCTGATCTATCTTTGATTTCTTTGCGCAGTGTAAGTTGTGAATCTGAATTTCTCCTAATTGCATAGTGTAAATTGTGGATCTGAACCCTTTTTCTCTTTAATTTGGAGGTTGTCTTGATTTTAAACTGTTGATTTTAAGAATAGATGTTTTGAAGACAAAAGGGGAAGAAAGTGGATGTAGAAATTTCTTGGAGAAGAGGATTTCTTTGTTTTGATTTAGATTAGGCCAGAGTAGAGACATAATGGAGTTGTGCAGAGAAAGCACTAGGTCTAGGGGTGTATATATAGGTAGGAACCAACGAATTTAGTCAGAAATCGCGTCCGGGTGCGAAAAAGTGAATTCTGCCCGAATCTGGAGGTAGGTCAACCCCCAGGTAAACCCCTAGGTTGACCCCCAGGTCGACCTGCATGGGTATTTTCCTATGTAAATTCTGAATTTTTGTTGAATCTTCTGAAGGCCAAAACTCTTTCATACGGAGTCCGATTTTCGAAAACTTAGACTCTATTCCAAGCAGAATTCCGAGTCGAACGAAATGGCGATGTCCGTTTTACTTAATTCCTGATATTTAAATTAGTATCCTTATTTTATTATCTTCTCTGTTATGTACACTGTTATCGAATTAATATTCCCTTCTCTTCCATATATTTATAAGTTTTCATTGTACATCACCATTATTTACATAGCTATGTATATATACATTTATGTGCATTTTTTATTTTATTAAAAATGTGGGTGGTGTTACAGTTAATTCTGTTGGTTTCATTACACATGCGATTCTAGAATTTTATTTCTTCAGTTTCCAATCCGTTCAACTTATTAGTTAACATGTTGATGAATTCTTATTCAATTATTCATTTGATTTCCAATTTCCATATCTATTTTATCTAATTTCATTACTTAAGCTAATTTGAATTCCAGACAAATCAATCAAACAACTAAATAACCAATTTTTATATTATTTAAGAAAAATATTTCCTTTTTCTATAAAAATATAGTATGAGCAAAATGATTTCATTTACCCTCCCTATAAAACAATATTGTGTCAATTACCAGTTCAATATGTTTTCCAACACTTGAACTGATTAATCAACAAAATACAAACAATTTTATATAAAATTTACGAATACGTTCTCTCATATATATACCCAAACTCCATCTAGGGTATTTCCAACTCCATCTCTATGAGTTATACCACAGAGCCAAGGTTACTACTTAACCTTCAGCTCTGATACCAAGTGCAGTGTCCTGGGAATTTCAACACTCCAATTTAGATACTAAAGCATTCCGAGTCCAAACTCAAATATCGAAAACCCAAAAAGCTAATAGAAAGAATTTAGAGGATGTGAAAAGATAGAAAGAAATATTAGGATAGAAGAATAAGAAGAATCACCAACACTACACAAAGCCTCACATCGCAACGGAACAAAATATAATATAGAAATAAATCTTTATAAAGCACTTGAATAAATATACTTACATCAGAGTACAGTAGACAAATCTGGAGAGTTATAATAACCTTCCCACAAATACAACACACAACGGAATAATATTATATATATCTCATGCGTATGGACTCCTCCAGCTTATCACTAAACTTCACAGTATTCAATAACCTGAACCTATAACTCGGGCTGACCCGAGCGTTACAAGCACCATGGACCAGGCCTGTGAACCAGCATGAGAAAAACCCACTAAGTTTGAATAATATCCATATTGCTTAACTTTAGAAAATCTTTTTCAAAGAAAAGGATAATAGTAAGACTAGTCCAAACATAAACACGGACGGTTTTTACCTTACCATAACCCAAAACATTTTGATTTCAAAATCCAGTGATATTATAATAGTGTCTATCAAGTAAATAACCAAATAGTAGAATGCTTGCATCTCACATTCTATATACATAGTATAAAATCAAAAACCGCGGGGCTCTTATTGGAGATTGGATTCCAACCATGACAAGGTATGGGACCTCACTCGATCAGTGTATCTAGAGGGGATACACTGGGGTTCAACAAGAACATCTTGCAACCCAACCACACATGACCGCCCACTCATTTAGCTTGAGTGTAGCGAATGTATTATCACCTAACGGCTTTAAGGGCCCATCGTTCATCCGTTGAGATACGGAATCGAAAGAAGAATAAATATGAATTTTCTCTAGATTGGTGATAATACACCCTGCTTGGGAATGACCCACCTAGCCATGCTTCCAGACCGATTTTTGTCATTTCCTAGTTGTGAGGCTTGAGGCTACATTTATTTCTTTTAGAACATATAGCCACCATTTTTTTTGAATGTCACATTGTCAGATCCGTAAATTACATATTGGTTATACAAATACACACTGGGTGTTAAAATAAAGAGTGCCTTCTCTGTACCAACTTGGTATATTTGTAGAAATCAACAGGGAATGATCATTGGAAATGCCCTGTCAGACATTCGTCCATATATGTTCATTCTGGGACTGAACGAAACCGAAGGCACTCTCATACCACATCCTTATGGATTAGTAGCAAGAAGTCCTTGCAAATCCGTAAATTCTCAACCACGACCAAATCACGTCAGAATACCTCTAGTTGCAATCCCAGAGAATATTCGACAAGTAATCCTTTCGCTTATGAAAGATCCACAGTCTTCAATTTCTCCCTCTTCTATCTTCAACATTACGTATTTGCTGGTCGGAATGGTTTTCTAATATGAATTCAATCCCGGTCTTTCCATACCAACAATTGGTGGTCTGATTTTGATAGTCGATTATTTAACTATCAAACTAAAACAACCATTCATCCATAAAAAGTTATTTGAGTTCACTGACTCACCACCTAGCATCATTTGGCCTCTTCAATTAACCGTCGATTAATTAAACTTGTAAAATCTTGAATATTTCAACATTCGAAAAACATTTCCATTTCAATTTCACTATTCAATTTAATACACGGTCTTTAAAACCATTATCGCTCATTACCTCATTTCATTTACACACCTCACTATCGAACATGACCATTCCTTAGTCAACAATGAAGTCAATCAAGTTAGGGTATAATTACCTCTCAGACTTTAACTGAACAACATTATTAACTTCAAAATTGATAGAGGTCACAACTTCGAATATCAACAATATTCACCATCGTAACCCTTGGATTCAATTTTAAGAAATTTCTTCTTTTACGAAACAATTCTCATTATAATAATATAATATATGCTTTCCAATTATTTATATTTAAATTATATTCTTATTCGTTAATCAAATCAAATCAATAAATAAATACTTAAATAAAACATTAAATCTGTTTACTTCACCATTTACTACTATTAAATTAATAAATCTTTCTTTAAAGGTCAAAATAAAAATCGATTTTAAAATAGTCAACTCAAAGCATTTTTTAATTCCCATCAACTAATATAACTAATTTAACAAATTTCATTCAGGTCTTTACTTACATTTATCAACCACGTTATAACTCATTTGATTTGTTTGAGTCATTTACAAATCTTGTTTATAAGAATTTGGTTTTCAAAATCTGTTTTATAAACACATCTTTATTTATAACTATTTTGATCGATGGTACTAAAGAGGCAAATGTCTACAAAAATATTGAACCGTGAAATATCAGTCCATTTTACATTCAATAACAATATATAATCCTTTTTATAACCATTATTAATCATAATGAGGAATGCGGTTGGATTCCTCCAACGTGTCCTTCTCTGCATCACAATGGATTATCCCAATTTCAATATAGCAATATATTTATCACAATAAACAAAAATAAACAATTTAATAAATAGCGGTCAACAATCAATTAACAACATCTAGTCAAGCATCCACTTATTTATTTAATACGTTTATGTTATTATAAATGTAACCAACAAGGTAAATTACCTCATTTGGAATAAAATCGTTAAAATAACGATTTAAATTCGATTAAATTAAACAAACGTTTAATTAATCAATGGACATTAAAAGTAAATATTCAGCATCCGTGCAAACAGTCACCAAACCATCAATCATCAGCAAATATTGCACACAAATTTAAAACCCGGCTTATATAAAGTATAAACAGGATAAACTGAGTGAGTTGAACTCACCTTGGATTGATCCATCGAATAAGTAGTTCGATTTAGTCAAATTAACAGGCATTTAATTTGACTGGTAATTCCATGTGTCTCTATCCCCGACCAAATCAGTTTCATAATGTTGTGTTCGTCCAAACGATTCCATCGCCCTTCGTTTGGTTGAATTCTGAAATCGCACGCAAAAGATATTAACAATACAACATTATACGTATTAAATTTAAATAGTTTATATGAGTTAAAAAGATCTAAATTGGGCTTAACCTAAATTTCTTTTGAATGCTCAGCCCACGTCAAATTTTAAAAGTAGGCACAAATACTGACTGAATTCCTCTAATATTTTAAAACAAAATTATAGTCATTGCATCTTAAAACTGTTATCCCAAACTAGCTGCTGATATTATAACCAGGTCGGCTATTCCTGAAAAATACTGAACTTCATTTCAATGTTTTGAAACTAGTATAAACAAATTTAGAGTTCAACGTTAATTCCATGTTTTAAGCAAATCATCCCAAGCTTAATTATTTTAGAAATGCAATTTGGGCAATATACATTACCTTCCCCCTCCAGACTTGATGCATCGAAACGTACTCTTCCTTACCCTTTCCGGCACCTGTATCCATGTTTTTTTTATTATTATTCTTTTAAACTTCAAAAGCCCATAACCTAACTAATGCTTCATCCCACGTTACTTTGGAAAACGCAGACCACCAACTTCCCCCGTCCGTTATCCTTCTTCTACTCCTGTTTCTCATTTCTGCACTCCACATGCTCTTATTTACTAACTTCCATGACATAGAAACACACATGAATTAAACCACCCTCATCTCCTTTCCTTGCACATGGTCACACAGTCCACTCCCTGTTACTTCTCCTTCCCATCACGCAAGTCTTCCCCATTCCATGCGTGTTCTCCATTTTTTGCTTCCCTAAAATATGACCGCACCATAAAACTTGCACTCATCAGCATTGCCACACCCCCTTCTTGTATCCTTCTTTTCCGCCTTATTACTCTTCCCATACATTTACTTGCCAACGTTTTTCTCTACCTGCTACCCCTTTTTTCTCCCTCCTACAGTTTCTACCTACATCGTCCGTATTATATTCCATTCCTTTCCCCATACACATGTCATACACTTTCCCCATACATTTCTTTTCCTCCACATGCACAGGTATCCCTTTCTGAAGCTCGTACATGAAGTCCACGCACCAGAGAATTCAAACAATGTATGCTGCACGAACCAATCCCCACGCACAAACTGACACATACCCCATTATGTACAGTAAAATGAGAGTAGTCTTCCCCATCTTCTTTGCATCTCTACTTCTCTTACTACTACTTTAGTTCTTATTCAATCGCCGCACACCATTCAGTTCATCACTGCTCCTCACTCTACTGCCCTGGATGCCACCACTATTCGACTGCTCGTCAAGCTCACCCCCTTCTTGTATGCACTTAACTATCACGTTGAAACCGCACCCGCTTACTCCAGTGATACCAACCTTGCACCACCCAGAAATCAAGAACCGAGTCGTTTCCTTCGTTTTTACTTGGTTTATATTTTAAATGGCTTGCATTGATTCTATTTCTGTGATGGAAGCTTTTGTTAGCAGTTTTGATTTATCTGAGAAATGAGAGTTTAAGATTTAACTTTAGGGAAGAAAATGAAAAAGGTCACTCCTATATATAGGAGAAGAAGAAGCGAGGATAGACACAATGTCTTGATAAAACGTATAGGATAGGGTGGCCATTGTCTTCATGAATAAGGGTAGGTCTGCACGATTGTTTCCTTTCAGACAGCAGCTTTATTTTCTTAGATAGCTATGTGCGGTTGTTGGCTAAAATGAAATTTTGAAAAGAAAGTGTATATTATTTGGTCGGCTGAAAGGCGGTATATGGGTACGCTAATTCTTATAGGCTGATAAAATAGGGTGTTTACATACTAATTGTACGTTGGCAGTAGGTTTGAGTTGTACAAACAAAAGATTGATGCATATATACCGTTCTTATATTTTTCAACTAGTAATTTATTTAAATATATATATATATCCAAACTTTGTTTTATTAAATAAATTCGATATAAAAATCCATTAAAACCATATTTAATCGAAATTAAATATTCGTAATTAACATTCAAAAATCTGGGACGTTATAGCTGGATTGCGCAGAGTTTTATTAATAATAGTATCAACTTTACAACACCCTTGATTTCATGGCTACAAGTTTAACACCGATTCCACACCCTTGATTTCACAGCTACAAGGTTCATACCGATTCAACACCCTTGATTTCATGGCTACAAGGTTCACACCGCTCCCTTTCGTTGATTTACAAGCTACAAGGAACACACCCTTTCCTTAACAATTAAAAACAACCCTAGAACTCTTGAATAACACTTCCAAACATAGAGTATTTGATAGAGATTGAGAATAGAAGGAGAATGATATAATTTGTACTGAAAACAGTAGAGTATAAGTGTAGAAATCAAGAAATTAAAGTAGAATAATGGTGGTAAGAGATAGGCTGAAGATGGAGAAGATAAGATGATTAAAATTTCAAAAATAAGCCCTTTATATAGAGTTCCCAAGGTTGCAACAGTGCGGAAATGTTTCAAAACATTAAAAGACACTTCCTATGAAATTTGAAAATGTGACGGTTATATGTCGACATGTCAAAAGTGGTATGTCAACATATATGTAATTTTTCAAATTTTAAATCATGTTTAAACTATTTATATCAATATATATATATATATATTCTGGAAATTCTTGAATCAAAACTAGTTGTTTAAAATATATTTTCTAAAGTATAAAAACATATATAAAGTATTATTTAACCATATGATAAAAAAACTACATATATAAATGATATTTTTTTTTGAAAACACAATAATGTGTGATCTTCCTATAGGAAGAGAGCACATATATATATATATATATATATATAAATGAAAAGAACAGGGTACAATATCCAAATACAGACCCAGACAAGAATGCCAAAAGAAAGTAAGGAATAATAGATAGATGA
This sequence comes from Allium sativum, assembly GCA_030737875.1. Taxonomy (NCBI): domain Eukaryota; kingdom Viridiplantae; phylum Streptophyta; class Magnoliopsida; order Asparagales; family Amaryllidaceae; genus Allium; species Allium sativum. Next base: position 13,061,174 of record CM060912.1, read on the forward strand.
GTTCCGGCAAGGCCACCACCCATCATACCACAATACCGAGTTCCGGCAAGGCCACCACCCAGTATTGAGTATATCTATTTCCTTACAAAATGGCAATCTAAATAATAGACAATGGGGCTAATCATACCCCTATAACCACAACACATCAACAATAAATACATAAAAACTAGACAAGCAAGCAAAAATCCCAATCCAGTCAGCACTCTCATAGCCACGTAAGTTCCCGGGGTAAGTCCATAATCAGTACCCTGAAATACTAAGAAAAATTATCAGTAACAAACAAGTATATATGATTATATGCTTATACCTATATATGTATGTGTAAATATACATATTAGTATAAAAATTATACTTATGTGTATATTAACATGTATATATATGTATAATCATATAATCATATATACCATAGAAAGAAAGAGAAAGCGAAATAAAAACATGTAGGGTAAGTGCTAATAACTAATCAAAGGTCAACAGAGACGAAATCTATTAAATGTAAAATATCTAGAAAATCTAATAAACAAACTCAGATTTGATCTGACCTTAAGCAGAAAACAGCCAAAGCTTAAATAACCAAAAAACTTATAATGTGAGTTCGACATCCAATCTAGACTAAATTTCACAATACTAATTATTAAATTATCAGAAGATTCAGACTTAAAATTAAATAATCTCTGATTTTTTTCTAACCAAATAAACCACCCCGAGATTACTATTAAGGAATCCAATATATATCTCTGCCTAGTATTAAACCTTAATCTAATACAATTCCAATACTCAGTACAATCATTTAAAACATTGAAGCCGACAAATGTAAAAATATTTAGAATCATGTTAAAAATATAAAGTGTGAATTTACAAGAAAAGAATAGATGATCGACGTGCTCCTCACAAATATGACAAAAACCACATTTGCTATCAAATATGATATTCTTTCTTTTCAATAGCTCAATCGTATTAAGTTTCTTATGGATGATCAACCACATAAGAAACTTCGCTTTGGGGGGAGCATTTGACTTCCATAGAAATTTAAAAGGATAAGTAGAAACTCCAGAAAAATTAATAAAATTATACATTGAATTAACTGTGTAGACTGATTTCTTATCTAAACTCCAACTCAGAGAATCCCCATGCTCATCTAAATTATACATTTCTAACTTCGCTTTAAGTAGAGCTAACTGTCTTAACAAGACTTCTTCTAAAATGTTATCGAAGGAAAACACCCCCGGTGGGTGAACATCCACCCTATAAACATCTATAATACGTGCATCCTTAAAATTACAATTATCATAAAGCTCATTGAATTCAATTTTTAATGGCACCCTAGAGATCCAAGGATCATGCCAAAAGTAAGTAATATCCCCTGAGTGAACTATTACTTTATAACCTATTTTGAAAAAAGGAAAACAATTCAGAACAGATTTCCAAAAGTGTGATAGTCTATTTTCCCATACACTGCTATTCCCCACGATGAACTCCCCTCTAGAGTAATAGGATTTAACTACAATGGACTTCCACGATGCGTTAATGTCAGGGCTTCTAAATTTCCATAACCATTTAGCAAGCATAGACGAATTAAAATTGTATAAATTTAAAATACCCAAACCCCCTTCGTTTTTAGACTTACAACACGTGTCCAAGTTTACTAAACATTTGTGAACTTGACCTAAGGTAGCACCATTCCAAAGAAAGTTACGTCTAATCCTATCAATTTTCTCTATGACCCATAATGGAAATCGATGTACAGCCATCCAATATGATGGAATAGCCGAAAGTACCGAATTGACTAAAACTAATCTACCTACTCTCGATAGGAATCTGTTATTCCAACTAAGTAATCTATTATTAATCTTATCAATGATCACTAACCAATCTTCTTTTTTAAGTTTCGAACGTCTAATCTTAAACCCTAGATAATCAAAAGGGAATTTCATAATGGAGCAGTTTAAGGTGTCAGCTACCAAAGTCTCCACCTTATTAACATCATTAAAAACCATAACCGCACTTTTATCAAAATTAATCCTAAGACCGGATAACATTTCAAAACAGTAAAGTATAAATTTAAGAGTAATTATGTGCTTTGGCGAGTGGGAAGAGAATAATAATGTATCATCAGCAAATTGGAGAATAGATAATTCATTATTAAATTCCTTGTTCCCAACACTACCAAGTATCCCTAGTCTACTTGCTCTTTTAATGTTTCTAGAGAAGACATCCACCGCTAAATTGAACATAAAAGGCGATAAGGGGTCTCCTTGTCTAAGACCCCTCTTAGATTGAATCTTCTTTCCCACTATCCCGTTAACAACTATGTTAGAACAACCAGATATTAACAATAATAAGATCCAGTTTGTCCATCTTACACTAAAACCTCTAGCAAGAAATAGTTCACATAAGAAATCCCAGTCTATAGAGTCAAAAGCCTTCTCGAAATCTAACTTTAAAATGGCACAAGTAATGTTATTCTTACAACAAACATTGATGTATTCCTGTACTGCTGCCACACCATCAACTATATTTCTACCTTTAATGAATGCGGTTTGAGAACAATCGATAAGATCGTTCATCCTAGTACTAAGCCTGTTAGCTAATAGTTTAGATATAATCTTAACGGAAACATTAATAAGAGAGATTGGCCTAAAATCCTTTAGAGAATTTGCTCCCTCTCTCTTATGAATAAGGATGACGTTTGCACAGTTGAAACTACCTAAACGTAGTTCACCATTATAAAATTCATTAAATAAATTTATTATGTCTGGCTTTAAGACTTCCCAAAATTGCTTATAAAAATTAACAGAAAATCCATCTGGTCCAGGAGCTTTGTCACTAGGCATATCACATATTGCCTTCCTAATCTCCTGCTCAGTAAAAGGTTCGTCTAAACTATCAAGATTTGTCCTACCTTCATATGGGTATAACTCACTCCATCTAACGTTAGTTCTCCTCTTAATCTTAGTACCAAAAATCCGCCTATAGTAACTAGTGAAAGCTTCATTTAAATCTTTTTGTATATTCAATTCTACATTATCCACAATTATAGAATGAATCATATTATCCCGTCTCCTCTTGTTCGCTACACTATGGAAAAATTTAGTGTTATTATCCCCTTCCTTAATCCATTGTATTCGCGATCTTTGCCTCCACATTACCTCTTCTTTTTCTAAAATTAGTTTGAGATCTTTTTTAAGATTACAGTATTTATCCTTTTCAGCTAGATTAAGAAGCCTTGACTCACTAATTTTATCCAAATCCAATAAACCACACATAATCTTATTCTTTTTAATTCTCACATTACCAAATACAAATTTATTCCAACGCTTTAAAAAGAATCTCAATTTACCTAACTTAGCAACAAAAATCTTAGCACTATTACCACAATATAAATCATTAAAGTAGAATAAAGATCTCCATTTTACCAAAACTAGATTTATGAAACTAGGATCAAGTAACCACATTTTCTCAAATTTGAAATTATTGATAATAGTTAAGTTCGAATCACAAGTAAGGATGATTGGACAATGACCAGAGAGTAAGAATGGAAGTCCCTCGACTCTACAATTCGAAAATCTATCTTCTATCTCCGAATTAATGAAAAACCTGTCTAATAATGCAAAGGAGGGACTATCACGAACGTTCGACCAAGTGAACAATCTATTATCCATATGAATTTCTATCAAATTATTATCTAAAATAAATTCATTGAATTCCTCCATATCGGAGAAATCACCTTCACGGGGTAACCTCTCCCCTAGGAATCTAGTAACGTTGAAATCACCCCCAACAATCCAAAGATTGGGGGGGGGGGGGGGGTGATTTCTGAAATTAGATATTTCATCCCACAAAATTCTCCTCTCTATCTTAGAATGAGGTCCATACACATTGGATATGCACAAAGTAGAATCATCGCAAAGGGAAGCTAATATAACGTGTAAAGAATGTATCTTTATAGACTCTTGAACGAGTCTATATTGACTCTCTTTCCAACCAATCATGAGTCCACCAGCAGTACCTACTGCCGGTAGACACACCCATTTACGGAAGGTGGACCCACCTAATCTAAGATAAAATCTAAAATCCGGACGTTCGATTTTTGTTTCTTGCAATAAGATAATATCAATATGGTTATCTCTAAAGAAAGATCTAACTTTAGCACATTTTTTAGGTTCATTTAGTCCTCTAACATTCCAACTAACTATCCTCATCTATTCAAGGAAGTAACCCTTTCTAATTCTCTACTCCTAATATAATCATCGTCCAATTCAATATCAGTAAATATAATTGCTGTATCACTGGCAAGCTGAAAAAGTTGGCTAGTTGTCATACTATTTAGCGCATATGGAGAATAAGTACTGCCGTAAACAGAAGTCATACCTGAGCCCTGTGTCGAACTGCTACTACTAGCATCCTGTAACGACCTGTATTTTTGACTGTTGAATATTTAATATATTATATTATTTAAAACATCGATTTAGAATTTTAGATAAATTTACAAAGTATGGTTTGTTTGTTTAGCTATATATATGGACGTATAAATTTTATACTCCTTGGAATTTGAAGTCTGCTCTAAGCGATGGTGTTAATTTAGTAGCGTCATTTGAAACTTAATTTACTTTAATTAAGGTTATATGAGATTAGAATAATAAATCAACTCTAAAGAAGTCGCGCCACAAAAGGGTCGCGCCATAAAACAACTTGAAATATGAATACTCCACCTTTGTCAAATAAATAAACATGACACCATAAACAAGAACATTAAAATAAAACTGAATTAATATACTACATAAAAGAAAGAAAGAAAAAAAAATGTATACAATACAAATTCATTTGTAAATTTACATGTTCAGCATGTGTTGTCGCAAAACAAAGGAAAGAAAATCTGTGCCCATAGTCACCATAAGGAAAACAGCTATAAAATGTTATCTCTATCCATCGGTGAACAGTAAAAGAAAGGAAAATTTTATTTATACATTAAGCTTTACAGTACAGAAATACATATAAAGTTTTGGTACAACATAAAGTGAAATGGACAAGCTACAACTCTTTTAAATACGGCATGTCTTGTTCCCATCTCGTCCTTCCTGAAACAGTCAAAGCTACAAGAAAAAAAAAATATAAACCTATTAGTAATAAATTTAAAAATATATATATAGGTATATATCAATGAACAGCAAAACATGAACAGAAACAAATATATATTCATGATCAAGGGGACAACCTAGAAACACAGTACAAATAGCTAAAAGTTTAGGTAAGTATATGTATCTATACAAGGCAGATTTTATAAATCAATGAACAGTGAATAAACTGCTATAAAACAGTAACTAACAGCTAGAGAGAAAAGGGGAGCATGAAAACCGAGATAGAAGAAGCAGCCAACAAGACAAGACAATACCATACATCAATACAGTGAAGTACAATGAACAACTAAAAGAAAATACAAAAGAAAACAACTCATTTTAAATTACTGCATGTCTGGTTTCATTCAAGGGAACAGAAAAATATAGATCAGACAATACAAAGCTGATGTGGGTATGGCTAAACCTACACATATAATAAATTCATGTACCCATTTGGATAGTGAACGAACAACTAGGGATAGTAGGAACAGCCGTGAACAACTAGGAACAGCCAGACCATCAGAGGGTGTACAGACAACCAAACAATTTGATATGTTCATCTACAGCAAATATATATTTATATATATATATATGGTAGACACAAATTATATAGACAATGAGCTGACATATATATATTATATCACAAATCTACACGGTAAGGATGTATTCAAAAACATGTACAATCCTGAACACAAGATTTAAAATATCTGCATTTGAAATGAACAAGGCATAGCCCAAATCTCGACAAAACCAAGTATGCAGTGATCAATAACCATCACTGTATAAATCAATCTGAAAAGTAAAGAACAAACCCCAATGGCCTAAGGGTAGCCAAACCTAAAATCTGATTTTCAGATTTGATAGATATAACAATTCGCAAACCCTGAAAGACAGTGATTTTTCCCAACACAAACCCACTACTATAAATACAGGTATACACGCACAAACCATTCGAAGGCAATAACCACATGAACATCACAGTAAATCGAAAACGTTCGAACCATCAGAAAGTAATCAAAACAAATATTACTGCAATTAAAAATCAAGAAGGAGACTTAGCTTAAATTCGAGAGGGCTTCCATCTGAGTCGCTCGTCATGGTGCTGAAGTTGATCGACGAAGCAACGGTGAACAGGTGTTGGGGGTTTAGGCCGAGCGAGTGGAAGGGGGAGAAGGGTAATCAGAGCGTGGCGGCGTAAGGGGGGGTGCGACGCCGAACTCCGGTTGGCAAATGAGGATCGAAAGGAAGGATTAGGGTTTGTTTCTTTTCCAGCTAGGGTTTGATTTGGGGAAATAAAATAAGGCGGCGGGTTAATGAATGGAAAAGAGGACGGGTTAGGGTTATTATGGAGAGCGGGTCGGGTCCTGTTGGGCTGAAGAGCTAAGGTAATGGCCCATTTTTAAAAGAAAAGACCATGTTTAAAATTTGAATTTGACTTAAAAACTTGTTTTGATGATTACTTGACCATACGTGATCAGATTTTCGAACGGTTGGGTTCGTTGGAACCGTGAAGACAAGCACTACGTGATGATGCTGGTTCAGACGGGATTAGGAGAGACCGGGATTTTTGATTAAATTAAAACAGCAGTTTAATCAAAACGCAGCGTTAATCGACAAATCAGGTGAGTTAAACTCACTCAGCCTCCTCGTTTATATTTTATATAAACTAGGTTTATTTTTGCGTGTTCTGATTTTGAGTGATTGACTGTTTGCTGATCATACATACATACATTGTTGATTTAACAAATGAAATTAAACAGTTGTTAAATTTCAGGAAATAACCACTGTTTTGGGACGACCCAAATGGATAATTTCCCTCGATTATTCATGTTTATAAAAAAATAAACGTGATTGAAATGGTTGAATTGTTTGTGTTATCTGTTTGCCAATGTATGGTTGTTATTAGCAGATAAGGGGAATAGTTGCGATTTGGAAATCGATTTGATCGGTTAAAGTTGAATTGAAATCCAACATCTAGTTGGGTTAACTAGTAGGAACATTGGTTGAATAAGCTGGCATTACATCGTCTGTAAACCAGTCGTTTTACAAATACAGATTTCTATCTGTAAGTGTGACCTTTCGAGGATTACAAAAATTTATTCTAGGCTTTAAAAATTTTATTTTGAATAAAGAAATTTTTAAGAAGAAAGAGAAAAGGTATTACTATTATTCGAAGGTTCATAAGTTATTACTAACTTGTCTTGATAAAATACTTGTGTAAGCAGATGGGATGAGTATAACCTAACGGTTGGAAAATTCGATTAATTCCTAAGAACAGTTAAATAAGTTATTTAAATTAATTATATTTTTAATTAATTTAAAAGAGGAATTAACTTGCATAGACCAAAAGATAATGTGGTTTTTATAAACAAGTTCATATTTGAACTCGGGTTTTCGAATAAAGCAACGAAAGGTTCTACACGAATGCGACAAGTTAAAAGGGGATGTTACTTAATATTGGATTGTGAAAAAGGAGATAAAAATGCAAAGCCTTTATTTAAGACTGAAATTTATAAACAAGATTTATAAATGGAACGAGAGTTAAACGTTGTGTTAAAATAGAAATATTTGATCATGGTGTCAAGTTGAATCAAGGAAATTTGTTTTGATATCAGAAAGGAATATCAAGTTTGTATTACACCTGATATCTATCCTCAGATAATAATGTTGTTAACCAAGGTCTGAGAGGTAATCAAATACCCCAACTTGGATGACTTCAGAATTATCGAAGGGTGACATCAGTTGTAACTAGAAGGGTGTTAAGTAATTTATTCTGAGAAATAATAATGTGACGTCGTTCGAAGGAATATATATATTGTCATTCCATATAAAAAGGAATTAAAAAGAGGACGTAAGAATATGATGCGATGTTTCCAAAATGGAAGAAATAAAAGGAGGTTTGCGAAACGTGGCTATATTTTCCGAATGTGAGAATAGGATTTGGAATGGAATTTGTTTTGAAATGAAGGGGACGTTTATGGTGATCAAAATAACAAAGGGAGGGTTTGTAATAATTATGGTATGATGATAAGTAGGATAAATCACTCGAGTATAGATAACAAGTGGTGATTTAAAACAAATATTTTGAAATATAAGCTAATGAGATATTGAATATAATTCAAGGTATTTTTCTATAGAAATAGAAATGATGTGAGATTTCTGGTATAGAAAATCGATATATCATTTTGATATTTCAAATTGATTTATATAAAGGCCAAGTGGCACTGGATGTTATGACGATGGATCCTTTTTCATTGTTTTATGGTTTTATGGATGTTTGCTTGATAGTTAAATAACCGACTATCAAGTCTGACCCTTACGGGTGTTGGTATGGAAAGACCGGGATCGAATGAATATTCGAAAACCATTCCGACCAACAAATACGAATATGTTGAAGATCAGACGATGATCGAGATGGAGCATGTGAAGACCATAGTTTTCATAAAGCGGAAGAACCACTTACAATCTCTGATTCGACCCGGAGATACACTGGGGTTCTGTCGTGGTTGGAATCTGTGAATTTGCAAGGACGATCGCTACTGATCCATGGGGTGATTCCTGTATTGGAGGCAGTAGGAGAGTACCTTCGGTTCATCCTGTTCCTGGATGACTTGTATGGACGAGTGTCTGACAGAGTATTTCCAAAGGGCCACGTACGTTGATTTCTTCAAACGTATCATAGTTGGTTAGCTCCCAACTAGGGTATTTTTGTGGACGTCAATTAGTGATATCCAGAGGATCTGACAATGTGACATTCAAAGTGAATGGTGGCCAGATGTTTGAAGAGAAATTCTAGCCTCAAGCCTCATCAACCGGAAGATGACAAAAATCGGGCAGGTAGCATGGCTATGTGGGTCGCTCCCATTAGAGTGTATAATCACCTATCTAGAGAAATTCCTTTTGTTTCTTATTCTATCGATTCTGCCTATTCGGGAACGGTGGTTTGAGTCCAACCGTTGGTGATATACATTCGATACACTCAAGCGAAATGAGTGGTCGGTCATGTGAGGGCCGGGTTGCAAGAAGTTCTTGTTGAACCCTGTGTATTCGCCTCTAGAGATACACGTACGGCAGGTGGTCCCATACCTTGTCAAGTTGGAAATCCAATCTCCAATAAGTGCCCACGATTTTGTTTGTATATATATATGTGAAGCGTGAGATGCAAGCGTTTCACTAGATTGTTATATACTTGTATTTAGACATTACTATAATATCAGACAAGTATATGGTTTCAAAGCTGTTTTGGGTTATCGTAAGGTAAAAACCGTCCGTGTTTATGTGTGGACCGGTCTTACGATTATCCTTTTCTTTCGAAAGGATTTTTAACTTTAAAATCAAGTTGTGTGATATCATAAATTGCTGTGCGAGTTTATCTCACTCTGGTTCACCAGACTGACCCGGTGTTTTTTTTAAATGCTCGGGTTAGCCCGGGGTGTACAGGTTCAGGTTATCAGTTACTGAGAAGTCCAAGGACGAGCTGAAGATGTTCAGACGAGAATATTCCGCTGTGTGATGGTATATATGAGGACAGGTTGTCAAAACTGTCCAGATATGGGTTGTACTCTGATATTGTAAGTATTTTAAAGATTTCAGTAAAGATTTATTTCTGTATTATATTTTGTTCCGCTGCGATGTGAGACTCTGTGTTGATACTTCTTCTTCTTCTATTCTAATATTTCTATCTTTCTTATCTCACCCTCTAATTTCTTCCTATAAACGTTCCAGTGTTTTCGGTGTTGGAAGGTCGACAAGAGTACGGTAAGGGTATTTATGTCGATTTTCGAGGCCGAGAATCCCTGGGTCGTTACAGTGGTATCAGAGCTATTGGTTGAGTAGTAACCTTGGCTCTGTGGCGTGACTCAATAGAGATGGGGTTAGTAACACCCTAGATTGAGTTTGAGTGTATATATATATGAGAGCGTATTTGTAATTCTATATAAAATTATTTTATATTGTGTTATTTGACTAGTTCGATTTCAAACTAGCAATTGACGCAGTATTGTTTTGTTAAAATGGTCGGATGAAATAACTTTGGCCATATTATATTTTGTATAAAAAATAATAATAATAAGTTTTGATTGATTTTGAGTTGGTTGATTTATTTGGATTAAATTCAAATTTGACTATGAATTGGAAAGGATCAAATATAACTCTAATTTTCCACATATGGAATTAGAAAAGAGAAAATGGATAACGTTTGAAATAGAAATCAAAATTTAGTTGAAATGGAGATGTATGAATTAGAGAAGTAAATAGATAATTGAATATGAGTTCTGAACTTAACATGGTTAAGTGTTGGATACAGAGATTAAAAGGTGGAGTTGGGAAATCAAAGTCATTTGATTTGGTTAATTGGATTGGGTATTGTCGAGTGGTTGTTGAAAAAGTGAATTGGGGAATTGTGTATAACCATGGAAGGGTACCTGTTTGGATTCTTGTTTTCTTGAATCAAAGTTAGGCCCAGAATGGCGTTCGCGATTGGTTTGGTCGGGCAACGCAACGAAGATGCTGGCGGATCCTTCGAAAATTTTATAATTTATAATTTGAAAATAATTCCATAATAATTATCTTGAGAATAATTGGAATTGGAACATTCCTCGTACCTAGCAATTTCGAGGACGAAATTATTTTAAGGGGGAAGGAATGTAACGACCTGTATTTTTGACTGTTGAATATTTAATATATTATATTATTTAAAACATCGATTTAGAATTTTAGATAAATTTACAAAGTATGGTTTGTTTGTTTAGCTATATATATGGACGTATAAATTTTATACTCCTTGGAATTTGAAGTCTGCTCTAAGCGATGGTGTTAATTTAGTAGCGTCATTTGAAACTTAATTTACTTTAATTAAGGTTATATGAGATTAGAATAATAAATCAACTCTAAAGAAGTCGCGCCACAAAAGGGTCGCGCCATAAAACAACTTGAAATATGAATACTCCACCTTTGTCAAATAAATAAACATGACACCATAAACAAGAACATTAAAATAAAACTGAATTAATATACTACATAAAAGAAAGAAAGAAAAAAAAATGTATACAATACAAATTCATTTGTAAATTTACATGTTCAGCATGTGTTGTCGCAAAACAAAGGAAAGAAAATCTGTGCCCATAGTCACCATAAGGAAAACAGCTATAAAATGTTATCTCTATCCATCGGTGAACAGTAAAAGAAAGGAAAATTTTATTTATACATTAAGCTTTACAGTACAGAAATACATATAAAGTTTTGGTACAACATAAAGTGAAATGGACAAGCTACAACTCTTTTAAATACGGCATGTCTTGTTCCCATCTCGTCCTTCCTGAAACAGTCAAAGCTACAAGAAAAAAAATATATAAACCTATTAGTAATAAATTTAAAAATATATATATATAGGTATATATCAATGAACAGCAAAACATGAACAGAAACAAATATATATTCATGATCAAGGGGACAGCCTAGAAACACAGTACAAATAGCTAAAAGTTTAGGTAAGTATATGTATCTATACAAGGCAGATTTTATAAATCAATGAACAGTGAATAAACTGCTATAAAACAGTAACTAACAGCTAGAGAGAAAAGGGGAGCATGAAAACCGAGATAGAAGAAGCAGCCAACAAGACAAGACAATACCATACATCAATACAGTGAAGTACAATGAACAACTAAAAGAAAATACAAAAGAAAACAACTCATTTTAAATTACTGCATGTCTGGTTTCATTCAAGGGAACAGAAAAATATAGATCAGACAATACAAAGCTGATGTGGGTATGGCTAAACCTACACATATAATAAATTCATGTACCCATTTGGATAGTGAACGAACAACTAGGGATAGTAGGAACAGCCGTGAACAACTAGGAACAGCCAGACCATCAGAGGGTGTACAGACAACCAAACAATTTGATATGTTCATCTACAGCAAATATATATTTATATATATATATATGGTAGACACAAATTATATAGACAATGAGCTGACATATATATATATTATATCACAAATCTACACGGTAAGGATGTATTCAAAAACATGTACAATCCTGAACACAAGATTTAAAATATCTGCATTTGAAATGAACAAGGCATAGCCCAAATCTCGACAAAACCAAGTATGCAGTGATCAATAACCATCACTGTATAAATCAATCTGAAAAGTAAAGAACAAACCCCAATGGCCTAAGGGTAGCCAAACCTAAAATCTGATTTTCAGATTTGATAGATATAACAATTCGCAAACCCTGAAAGACAGTGATTTTTCCCAACACAAACCCACTACTATAAATACAGGTATACACGCACAAACCATTCGAAGGCAATAACCACATGAACATCACAGTAAATCGAAAACGTTCGAACCATCAGAAAGTAATCAAAACAAATATTACTGCAATTAAAAATCAAGAAGGAGACTTAGCTTAAATTCGAGAGGGCTTCCATCTGAGTCGCTCGTCATGGTGCTGAAGTTGATCGACGAAGCAACGGTGAACAGGTGTTGGGGGTTTAGGCCGAGCGAGTGGAAGGGGGAGAAGGGTAATCAGAGCGTGGCGGCGTAAGGGGGGGTGCGACGCCGAACTCCGGTTGGCAAATGAGGATCGAAAGGAAGGATTAGGGTTTGTTTCTTTTCCAGCTAGGGTTTGATTTGGGGAAATAAAATAAGGCGGCGGGTTAATGAATGGAAAAGAGGACGGGTTAGGGTTATTATGGAGAGCGGGTCGGGTCCTGTTGGGCTGAAGAGCTAAGGTAATGGCCCATTTTTAAAAGAAAAGACCATGTTTAAAATTTGAATTTGACTTAAAAACTTGTTTTGATGATTACTTGACCATACGTGATCAGATTTTCGAACGGTTGGGTTCGTTGGAACCGTGAAGACAAGCACTACGTGATGATGCTGGTTCAGACGGGATTGGGAGAGACCGGGATTTTTGATTAAATTAAAACAGCAGTTTAATCAAAACGCAGCGTTAATCGACAAATCAGGTGAGTTAAACTCACTCAGCCTCCTCGTTTATATTTTATATAAACTAGGTTTATTTTTGCGTGTTCTGATTTTGAGTGATTGACTGTTTGCTGATCATACATACATACATTGTTGATTTAACAAATGAAATTAAACAGTTGTTAAATTTCAGGAAATAACCACTGTTTTGGGACGACCCAAATGGATAATTTCCCTCGATTATTCATGTTTATAAAAAAATAAACGTGATTGAAATGGTTGAATTGTTTGTGTTATCTGTTTGCCAATGTATGGTTGTTATTAGCAGATAAGGGGAATAGTTGCGATTTGGAAATCGATTTGATCGGTTAAAGTTGAATTGAAATCCAACATCTAGTTGGGTTAACTAGTAGGAACATTGGTTGAATAAGCTGGCATTACATCGTCTGTAAACCAGTCGTTTTACAAATACAGATTTCTATCTGTAAGTGTGACCTTTCGAGGATTACAAAAATTTATTCTAGGCTTTAAAAATTTTATTTTGAATAAAGAAATTTTTAAGAAGAAAGAGAAAAGGTATTACTATTATTCGAAGGTTCATAAGTTATTACTAACTTGTCTTGATAAAATACTTGTGTAAGCAGATGGGATGAGTATAACCTAACGGTTGGAAAATTCGATTAATTCCTAAGAACAGTTAAATAAGTTATTTAAATTAATTATATTTTTAATTAATTTAAAAGAGGAATTAACTTGCATAGACCAAAAGATAATGTGGTTTTTATAAACAAGTTCATATTTGAACTCGGGTTTTCGAATAAAGCAACGAAAGGTTCTACACGAATGCGACAAGTTAAAAGGGGATGTTACTTAATATTGGATTGTGAAAAAGGAGATAAAAATGCAAAGCCTTTATTTAAGACTGAAATTTATAAACAAGATTTATAAATGGAACGAGAGTTAAACGTTGTGTTAAAATAGAAATATTTGATCATGGTGTCAAGTTGAATCAAGGAAATTTGTTTTGATATCAGAAAGGAATATCAAGTTTGTATTACACCTGATATCTATCCTCAGATAATAATGTTGTTAACCAAGGTCTGAGAGGTAATCAAATACCCCAACTTGGATGACTTCAGAATTATCGAAGGGTGACATCAGTTGTAACTAGAAGGGTGTTAAGTAATTTATTCTGAGAAATAATAATGTGACGTCGTTCGAAGGAATATATATATTGTCATTCCATATAAAAAGGAATTAAAAAGAGGACGTAAGAATATGATGCGATGTTTCCAAAATGGAAGAAATAAAAGGAGGTTTGCGAAACGTGGCTATATTTTCCGAATGTGAGAATAGGATTTGGAATGGAATTTGTTTTGAAATGAAGGGGACGTTTATGGTGATCAAAATAACAAAGGGAGGGTTTGTAATAATTATGGTATGATGATAAGTAGGATAAATCACTCGAGTATAGATAACAAGTGGTGATTTAAAACAAATATTTTGAAATATAAGCTAATGAGATATTGAATATAATTCAAGGTATTTTTCTATAGAAATAGAAATGATGTGAGATTTCTGGTATAGAAAATCGATATATCATTTTGATATTTCAAATTGATTTATATAAAGGCCAAGTGGCACTGGATGTTATGACGATGGATCCTTTTTCATTGTTTTATGGTTTTATGGATGTTTGCTTGATAGTTAAATAACCGACTATCAAGTCTGACCCTTACGGGTGTTGGTATGGAAAGACCGGGATCGAATGAATATTCGAAAACCATTCCGACCAACAAATACGAATATGTTGAAGATCAGACGATGATTGAGATGGAGCATGTGAAGACCATAGTTTTCATAAAGCGGAAGAACCACTTACAATCTCTGATTCGACCCGGAGATACACTGGGGTTCTGTCGTGGTTGGAATCTGTGAATTTGCAAGGACGATCGCTACTGATCCATGGGGTGATTCCTGTATTGGAGGCAGTAGGAGAGTACCTTCGGTTCATCCTGTTCCTGGATGACTTGTATGGACGAGTGTCTGACAGAGTATTTCCAAAGGGCCACGTACGTTGATTTCTTCAAACGTATCATAGTTGGTTAGCTCCCAACTAGGGTATTTTTGTGGACGTCAATTAGTGATATCCAGAGGATCTGACAATGTGACATTCAAAGTGAATGGTGGCCAGATGTTTGAAGAGAAATTCTAGCCTCAAGCCTCATCAACCGGAAGATGACAAAAATCGGGCAGGTAGCATGGCTATGTGGGTCGCTCCCATTAGAGTGTATAATCACCTATCTAGAGAAATTCCTTTTGTTTCTTATTCTATCGATTCTGCCTATTCGGGAACGGTGGTTTGAGTCCAACCGTTGGTGATATACATTCGATACACTCAAGCGAAATGAGTGGTCGGTCATGTGAGGGCCGGGTTGCAAGAAGTTCTTGTTGAACCCTGTGTATTCGCCTCTAGAGATACACGTACGGCAGGTGGTCCCATACCTTGTCAAGTTGGAAATCCAATCTCCAATAAGTGCCCACGATTTTGTTTGTATATATATATGTGAAGCGTGAGATGCAAGCGTTTCACTAGATTGTTATATACTTGTATTTAGACATTACTATAATATCAGACAAGTATATGGTTTCAAAGCTGTTTTGGGTTATCGTAAGGTAAAAACCGTCCGTGTTTATGTGTGGACCGGTCTTACGATTATCCTTTTCTTTCGAAAGGATTTTTAACTTTAAAATCAAGTTGTGTGATATCATAAATTGCTGTGCGAGTTTATCTCACTCTGGTTCACCAGACTGACCCGGTGTTTTTTTTAAATGCTCGGGTTAGCCCGGGGTGTACAGGTTCAGGTTATCAGTTACTGAGAAGTCCAAGGACGAGCTGAAGATGTTCAGACGAGAATATTCCGCTGTGTGATGGTATATATGAGGACAGGTTGTCAAAACTGTCCAGATATGGGTTGTACTCTGATATTGTAAGTATTTTAAAGATTTCAGTAAAGATTTATTTCTGTATTATATTTTGTTCCGCTGCGATGTGAGACTCTGTGTTGATACTTCTTCTTCTTCTATTCTAATATTTCTATCTTTCTTATCTCACCCTCTAATTTCTTCCTATAAACGTTCCAGTGTTTTCGGTGTTGGAAGGTCGACAAGAGTACGGTAAGGGTATTTATGTCGATTTTCGAGGCCGAGAATCCCTGGGTCGTTACACATCCGAAGCCGGGGACCTACCTCTATATGGAGAGGTGCTAGATCTGATTCTAGCACTACGCCGTACCAATCCAGAACAAGAAATAGCTTTTCTGCGCCTCCCCCTTCTAGACGCAGAGGATGAACGATCTGAAATCACCTGTACGACCTCATTTGGCGTCAACAAATCATCACCGCGCAAGTAATTAGCAGTATCCTGTTCACCCACTGTTGAGGAATGACCATTGCCAACACAGCAAATCAGTCTAAACAAATTGTCCTCCCAATTAAATATATCATAACTCGGCCTCAATGTCAAAGACCACAACATCATTCCACCTGTGCCGATAGCCACCATGATCTCGCTGCTGAAATGACAGACCCTAACCAAATTGCCAGCCGAGAGTGTTATTGTACCATCCAACCTCTTCCCTTCCAAACCCAACTGATCATCCCATCTATTCGGAACTACCACCTCAAAGCTAACCCGGTCACCACCAGTCACCTCACAAACCCCTTCTACATTATCTTCTATATCAAATTCACATTTTTTATCCACCTTGCCACTTCCCATTCTAATACGATTCAAGTCCTTCTTATGATGTAACAAATTAACTTTTAATCTATTAACCCGAAATCCTCTCCTTCTCGAGTACTCCGACTTCATACCAACCTCACTGCCAGAGTCTACTGTATCTTCATTCGTTGATACCAGCCCCTCCTCATCTACATTCATTGTCAATGCATCAAAACTATTCGAAAGAGCAACATCATTTGCCACTGTCCATGAAATCACTTTTGACTGATCTTTAGTGAGAGCAGTCTCCCTCTTCAACATCACCTCATGACTTACCTCTTCCATTTCTAGTTCATCCCCCTCTAACGTCACATTAATACTCTTGTCGAGCTTATACCCATTACTCACATCAACAGACACAGAATCGTCAACCAGACCCATGCATTTTATTACTGCAGGGTCCAACATCAATGGATCACAACAGTGAGGCCACCGCAATTCAACAATATTTAGTCTATCCTCTTAAAAACAGTTTACCTCACACTCAGCTATATTTGCACTCTTTACCTTAACCTCCTCTGCCTTGGAGTTGTACATTAAGCCGTCAAGTTTCAAGAAACCAGAAGCAGTAGCATTATGATACTCCTTATCTCTGAATTCACTAATAATTGCAGAATGCAGGGCATCGAAGTGATCCAGAATTCTGTCTAGCAACCTAACCGCCTTCATGATTTTATTCGGAAACTGATCAGAGAGCAATCTTCGTAGCTTAACCAAGTTTAAACTAAATGCAAAGGCGTGTTCTTTACTGTTTAAAGGTGCTGGCAATGGGGGATAGACCCTGTCTTCATCACCCACAAGATTCCATCCACCATCCCTTCTAAACTCCATCCCAACAACAACAAGAGGTAGGCACTTTCATTTAAACAACTAGGAGAGTCCAGAGAAAGCAAGTCTAGAATAATTATAAAATTTTATAATATATAAATGATATAAAACTATTTATAATATAATTATAAAATTTTATAATATATATATATATAAACTATATAATATATATTTTTGAAATCATAAGTAAAAACCTTTAATAATTTGAAATCATTTAGATAGGAGTTTGAAATAATTTGAAAGCATAATTTGAAAGTTCTATCTAGAGTTTTACATACTAACTAGACTCTATTACTTTGATAATCTTGAACTCTTGAAATCTTGATATCTTAATACTCATGAGTCATGAATCTTCTTTTGAAATCTTGAATCCCTATAAACTCTTAATTGTACAGTCTTCAGTATTTATTTCCTGCATATATATATTCTGGATAAAGATGTTAGTATATATTTTATAATCAATAATGTTAATAATCGAAACAAGGTTGTTGTCATCAAAATTCCATTCTCCAACAAACATTTGTTTAGGTTGCCAAATAAGACAAGAAGTTGTTCCATATTTTCTTATAAGATAGGGTGTAAGCTAATACATATGTTCAGGGACATCATACATGTGAATTCCATCCTTCCAAGTCATAGAACAAAATGTTATAGCCAAACCAAATCAATCCGCAAGACAGTACACACAAAACTTAAACAGTGTAAGTTTCCAAGGAAAAAAATAACTAACATGCATGCACATCCTATTTCATTATCAACTTAATTTTTATTAAAATTCAATTAATGAATAACTAATTTTATTAGTTCACTTATATTACACTCATATTTCTTGGCAAACCATGACGACTCAATGATGGATTTTGAATGTGTTAAAGATTCAAGTCTAGGAAGGCCTTAACAAAGAAAACTATCGAAGAGAACAAATTCGAAGAGTGGGGATTTCGAAAAGGATTGTTGTGCGTACTGTTGGAAGTAATATGCTGGTTTTGTTGCTTGTTCTATTTGGAATAGTGTAGTGACCAGGATGAAATGTGTTGATGTTTGTTCTAATAGCTTATGTAAATTGCCAAGTGTAGTCATATGTAAATGCAATACGTATGAGTCATATGTATTGTTGCTTGTGCTTTGAATTGGTTTCCCTGGGTGGAATACCTTCATAGTAGTCTAGAAATAGTTTCTAACTCTTACTCTGTAATTTAGATAGGATTAGTGGATGGTCCATTCTAAAAACCATAGTGGACGGACCACCTTAAGAAACCAAAAATAGTAGGTTAGCAATATGCCAATCTCCTCGAATATCTATAATTATTATTTGTCATAATAATAAGTGTTTGCGGTCACTTTAATAACTGATCGGCTCTGCCAAAAAAAATTAAATATTGAATATTTTAAAACATAACTTATCACTGTGTAGAAAAGTAAAATTATCAGTCTAATTCATTGCATTAATTTGATTTAGTTCTCCAGAATAACTAATATACATATAATGAATCAAAGCAATGTAATATGATAAAACAATAATTTTGTACAATCACTGCATATGTAAACAAGTCAGCTTAAACCAAATTTAATTCACCTATTTACGATACCACTGTAAACATAAATCAAAATTTAATCTACCAAACAATACCATCCTTTTTACTTTAAAAAATAATTATGCTACGAACAAAAAACAATGCCAATTATCTTAAACCTCCTTAGCAAATTAACTTCATGTGCAATATAAAACAACATAGGTTCAATTTTGTTGTTCCTACAACCATATCGCAGAAGAAATATATATATAATATTGTTATAAATTTGATTGAATCGGTAATATGATATATAGAAGAGAAGGAATTGAAATGCACGTTTTACTTGATGAAATTGTATTCAGTAGTTACAAAGTGGTAATGTACATAGGGTATTTATAACCGATGAAACAAAATTTGGGATGAGCCCAATATGACTAGCGGAATATATTATCTCGCTTATTACCCCATCAAACATAACGAGGGTTAGGGTTTGAGAAAGTAAAGCAAGAAAAAAATGGTGGTTGTGCATTCCTTTCTTCCTAAAAGTTCTTCGTTCAAGAGGGAATCGGAGTTGAAAAATTACAATGAAATAGCCTTGAATCTACTTATTCTGGCAAATAGATGGACTGATCTGATCTCTTGCTGAAATCTATTTCGTCGGCGTTGAGCTCGAGCTTATGTCAATTGAAGTTCACTCTTGATAATGGTTTTGTAAGTATGTACGCCTTTTGATGATTCGAATATATATACCCAATCTTTAGCTTGTTTTGCATAACTTATTCCTGAATGAAATACAGACCCAGTTCTATGTGCTTATTTTTCGAATGTAGAACTGGATGTGAGATAGCACTTGTGTCGTCACATGATATTGTAGAATATTTGTCTGATTTGAGTTTGATTTCGCTTAATATGGACTTTATCCATATTAATCCAGTTGTAGTACTTTCTATGCTTCTCAATTCTGCCTCTGTACTGGATCTCGAGACAATATTTTGGTTTTTTGCAGACCATGATACATGATTTTTACCTAAGAATATACAATACCTTGATGTTGACTTTCTGTCATCTTGATCATTTCTCCAGTCAGCATCAGAATAAGCATTAATATTAAGTGTCTTGCTTGATCCCAGAATGAGTTCTTGATTTATTGTCCTTTTAAATATTTGAGTACTCTTTTTACTGGTTTCCAGTGTTGATCAAGTGAGTTTTGCAAATATTGGCTCACTTTATTTACACTATAAGCCATGTCTAGTGTGGTGATAGTCACATATTGTAATGCTCCAATTATGCTTCGATATTGCTTGTCATTTTGAATTGCTTCCCTGTTGGTTTTCGACAATTGTGGATTTGTAACCATAGGAGTTGATTGATGATTTATCTTGTCCATTTTAGCTCTAGTTATGATTTCTGATATATACTTTCTTTGGTTGAGATGAATTTCAGAGTTTCCATTTCTCTTTACTCTAATCCCTAAGAAATAATTTAGGTCTTCAACGCCTTTGATAGAACATTCCATGTTTTGTATTCTGGTAATTCCATAGATTTCTATCTCACTACTTCCTATAATAATAAATTCATCGACATAAATTAGTATATAAGTGGCAGAATCAGTGGTAAATTTTGTAAATATAGTGTTATCAGATTTGGTTAAGTTGTATCCATGTTTCACAAGTGTTGCTTTCAACTTGTCAAACCAAACCAATGGAGCCTGCTTCAAACCATAGTTAGTCTTGTGTAATTTTCATACTAGTCCCTCCTTTTCTTTCTATAAAAACCCTTGCCGTTGCTCCATGAATATCCCTTCCTGCAAAACACCAGTAAAAAAGGCATTATTTACATCAAGTTGTTTGATGGACCAACCCTTGTATAAGGCAGTGGTTAAAACAATTCTGATTGAAGTGGGTTTCACAATAGGGGAAAAGGTTTTAGCGAAATCAAAACCACTATACTGTGAATATCCCTTAGCCAAAAGTCTTCACTTATACTTTGAGATTGAGCCATCAACATTCTTTTTTAATCCAAAGGTCCACTTGCAGCCTATTATATTTTTATGATCTGATAGAGTCACCAAGGTCCATGTGTTATTTTTAACACTGCTGTATATTCCTCATTCATGGCAGATTTCCATTTGTCTGATTGTGTGGCTTCTTGATAAGATGATGGCTCTTGCAAGTCCATTGTGATGTATATTTTTGGCACGAACATACCATACTTTCTACTTGTCATCATGTGATACTGATTAGCATTGTCTCTAGTAGAAACGTTTTAATTAGTGTCACTTGTAGCCTTGTTATCTTTGCTCTGAATTTCTTGATTTTCAATATGAACTTGTTTTAGTTGATTGAAGGGGTCAAAGTTGGATGATAGGATTTGTTTCTTTGGTCCATCCATAGGCATAGTGATTTGAGAGCCACTGTCATAGCTGACCTACCTGTGCTGAACTGGCGTGACCATCTCCATATAATCAGGTATGGATGGAGAGTACTACCTTGGATTTTGAACCTTTTTCGTGGTTTTAATCCCTTCTTTACCAAAAGGAAACACTTCCTCATTGAATACACCATGTCTAGTTAAATATATTACGCCTTTACTATTTAGAAACTTATACCCTTTTGATTACTTGAATAGTTTAAGAAAGTACATGATGCCGATCTACATTCAAGTTTATGACTGTTATAAGGCCTTAGATAATGGAAGCATTGACACCCAAATACCCTCAAGTGATTATAATCTGGCTTTTATGCAGTTAGAGTCTCATGAAGACATTTGAACTCAAGCACTATAGTGGGTAGTAGATTAATTAGGTGCACTGAAATTGTACAAGCTTCTGGCCAAAATTTAAGAGGCATAGAAGCTTTTGCAAGCAGTGTTAACCCGGTTTCTACAATGTGTCTATGCATCCTCTCTATAATGTCATTTTGTTCAAACGTGTAGGGGCAAGTGGTTTACGACATATACCTTTATTCAAAAACATATTTTTTAAGTGGCAAGAACTCTTTGCCTCCATCTATTTGATTTCTTTTTTACTTTGTTTCCTTTTTGATTTTCAACAGATGCAATGAAATGCTGAATAGTTTTGTAAGTTTCAAACTTACTTTTAAGTAGGTATACCCAAACCTATCTAGTATAGTCATCTATGAAAGAAATATAATATTTGTATCCGTAACCAAAACATACTGGGGCTGGTCCCCACAGATCTGTAGCAATTAGTTCAAGTGGCATAGAATAGGTATTTTTTGAATATGGAAATACAATTTTATGACTCTTTCCCATTTGACAATATGTGCAGACATTTGCGATAGGAATTCTATCAACATCAATGTTATTACTACTGATTACATGCCTAGTATCTTTCAAACTGGGGTGTCCCAGTTTGTTATGCCGTAGTTTAAAAGCATTACAACAATCAGGATCACTAACGGTAGACAACACATAATCATTCCTTTTACAGTTAGCTTTTCTTGCGTTTATGACATCAAATTTGTAAAATCCATTACTCTCAATACCCTGCAAAATTATTTCTTGAGTCAGTATGTCTTTTACTAAACATGCATTAAGAAAGATCTCAAAGTAAACATTACTGTCTTCGGAAAATTGGAAATCACTTATTAAATTTCTTTTAATTGATGGTACCCTTAACAAGTTTTTGAGATAGAGTTATTTAGGTCCATCAACTCTAGCATTTTCAGTATGTGTTATGTGAATGCTTTTACCATTTCCCACAACTAAATTTTGCATATCTTTGTACTCACAATTGCCATAATTTAGATTGTTCAAATTGTTTGTCACATAGTTGCTAGCACCTAGGTTTGGAAAACAACTGTCATCATTTATATCTTCCACTTTGGTTGTGTCAGTGTACTTGATTTGTTGTCACTCTGAATACTGATTGTGTTGGCACTTAAACTATTGTTTTGCATAGTAGGGGTATAGTTTGCAATGAACCTCAAATAGCACTTATTGGCACAGTGATCGATTTTTTCCAAATTTGCCACCAGATTTTGTTTTTGTTGTTTTTTCTTCTACCCTTTTTCCTTTAGAAAAGGAATATACAAATAACAAAAGTGAGAATCTATCCATTCTCCGACGGCTCTCAAAAACAGCATATAAGGAAAGCAAAAACCATGCACACACATAAATAATAGATGCGGAACAAAATAAATCTAAAAAAACAGAAATAGAATACGGACAACAACAAAACGAAAATAACAAAAGAGGCAAGGCTAATGAATCCACAGTAGACAAATGCCAAAGACGAAAGCATCGCTGAAATCTCTAAATCTCTACATAAGGCGAATAAAGAGCAAGACCGGCAGGAGCCCCTACATGGAAGTCCACAAGCACATGATAAAAAGTCCTAACTACCTCTCTAGAAGCCCCGATAGCTCCAGCTCCTTAGCTTCATCAAATCCATCTATAAGGTAGCACCTCCTACCGTAAGGTTATCCCTGGACTAGTCGAAACCAATAACCTAAAACTCCAGGTCCTGCATTACTAGCAAACATCATAAGATCTCTAGGGGGAGTGTGTGAACACATCACAGAAAAGCCTGCCTACAAAGGAATCAACCGATTCCCGCCCTAGGAGTAGTCGGTACCTCAGTGATAACAAAGGTACCTGCTAACCTCCTAGAGCGAGTGCCAATAATTCCCCTGAACGGCCTACCTCGAAAGTAAGGAAAATCTCATTCCTTACCCTCCATATGATGGTAAGAGGATCCATCGGCACATCATCGAATATTGCTTTATTCCGCGAGCACCAGATATGCCGGTCCACCAGATTCTTAGTAAATCCGAAAGCGAAGTGGAATTACCTCGGCAACCAACCAAGTTCCCGAAATAATTCCAGACAGAATTGGCACAAGAGCCAAGAAAAAACAAATGAGTAATGGATTTCAAAAAACCAGCACTACAACACCTGCAACAGGAAGTGATTGGGATGTCGATCCTCTGGAGGTTCTCGTCTAGTGGCAACCCATCATGCAAGGTTTTCGACATAAACAAAGAGACAATCAGAGGAAGCCAGACATCCTAGATGAAAGAGAAAAGATGTAGGCATAGAATTGGCGTCCTCGCCGAATTCCACACTGCACTTATCGAAAAGGAACTACCATCCCAATTGGATTTACCCCCATGTGAATCTGATAAGGCCTTCACAAATTGCATCTGTTTCCACATCTTACTCGCGTAGAATGGGACACTGGTGAAATTCGTGCCTACAAGCCTGTGATACTTAGCGTTGAGGAATGTCGCATAGAGGGAGTCGCTCAATCCAAATCTTCTCCACAAATTGCAAAAAAAGGTAGTACAAATGTCCTTAGAGTTACGGAGGCCCAAACCTCCTTCACACCTGGGATGACAGATGGTGTTCCACGAAATCTAATGGTGTCGATACGCATTTCCCTTGTTTCCCCAGAAAAATGATGACGCCAAAGACTGGTAAGAGTGGAAGAAGGAAGAAGTAGGAGTCATAGCAGCAAAGACATGTGATCCAATATATTCTAAAACAAACTTTATGAGAACTAGTCAACCTTCCTGAGAAAGAAGAGTCGCATTCCAACGAATGATCTTCCCTATCGCTTTGTCAGTTAGGGGATCGAAAATGGCTTTAAGCTTCCTACCTCGGTATAGAACAATACTGAGATAAGGTAAAGGAAGAGAGTACCCCTAAATCCAGTAAAGGTCTGAATCCAAGAAGATCTAACCACAGCCAAGTCTTTCGTAGAGTAAAACAACTCTTATCGGAGTTAATGAGTTACCCTGAGCTACGCTCATACTGCTAGATAAGGCTCATAAGCCGACGAATAGAGTGATGACTACCATTAGTGAAAATGATGATGTCGTCAGCGAAAGATAAGGTGGAAATAAGAGGGTAACCCCTAGGGGTACCAAACCTGTGAATCTTTCCAGCTATTGTAGGTGAATGAAGTCCACGAATGAAAGCCTCGGCAGCAATCACGAAATGAGAACGTGATAGGGTGTCTTCCTGATGCAAACTCCTTCCCTCATCGAAAAACCAGTTAACTGATCCGTTGATGAGAATGGAAAACTAGCAATTGTAGATCAGTCTCGAAATAAGGTCAATAACGGGTTACGAAAAACGGAAATCCCTCAGAACCTTAATGACGAAGAACCATGACATGCGATCGTATGCCTTAGCCATATCTAGCTTCACGACCACGTTAGAGCCTTGGACCTTCCTATCGATCTGGGAAACAAGCTCCTAAGCTAAAAATGTATTATTAGTAATCAGACGCCTTTTTACAAACCCAGCCTGAGAAGAAGTAATATAACGCTCGAGAAACGGTGCTAGTCTAGAGGCTAGGACCTTTAAGATAACCTTATTAGAAAAGTTGCACAAGCTAATCGGGCGAAAATCCACGCAGGTAGGAGGATTTTCGCACTTGGGAATAAGAGTCAAATTGGTGGAAGTCCACCGATTGGTAGATCTCCAATTGAGAAGAAAAACTAAATGGTGAGATAGAAGTCAACTTGAATAACCATCCACACACTCCGAAAAAAGACCCCGTTGAAGCCGTCTGGCACACTCGCACTGTCCTTACTAAGTGCAAAAAAACAAGCTCGAATTTCCTCCAATGTAGGAAGTGCGGCGAGATTAGAGGTGTTCGACGGAAGAACCAACCTAGGAATGTAAGCAAGAAGGTTCGCGTCGGAGACCAACACCGAAGGAGTACAAAGAAATGATTGGAAATGGGAAATGATAGTATTTTTGACTTCACTCAGCGTGGAAGCCAATGAAAGGTTAGGAAGCTGGATTTGATGAATCGTTAGAAGATTATTTTTCTTACGGATAGTGGAATGGAAAATTTTGGAGTTCATATCACCTTCAATGATTAACTTGATCCTCGCATTTTGGTGGAGATAGTCATGCTCAATACGGAGTTCTGACGAGTAGGCCAGTTAGGCAAGCGTCCAAGCCTCCTTGTTCGTAGAAGAGGGATTCTAGTCAAAAGATGATTCAGCTAGAATAAGAATTTCTTCTGCCACCCGAACATGGTCAAAGATATTCTTTAAAACATGAATGTTCCATGCCTTAAGCCAAGCCTTAAGAAACTTCATCTTACGGGAAAACACAACACACGAGGGACCAAGAACAAGTGAGTTCCATGAGTCCGCCACCACGCTATGGAAAGTGTGACGAGATCTCCACATACTCTGGAACTGAAAAGAACACGGGCCAGAAAGGGAAAGGGGGAACAACGCATAATCATCGGAGCATGATCTGAGAAGGTGCCATGCAAATATGAAAAGAAGAAATTGAACAGAAGGTTGAACCAACCTTTTGATCAAAAAATCTGTCAAGTCTTGAAAGAATTCGATTTGGCCCATCTTGGTTATTACACCAAGTAAAAGACGAACCGATGAAAGATACTTGAAAGAGACCCGAGCTGACGATGAAAGCATTGAAATCCGCTACCACCACACGATTAATGGCATTTCCACCCCTTTTCTTAGTTTGGAAGGTAGCAATGTTGAGGTCGCCTCCTAAAACCAAATCCGAAAAACCCAAGTCTGAGAGAGAGAGGATGTCAAACCAAAAGGCCAAAAACTCTATCCTATCACACTTAGCGTACAGAGCGAAGAAAAGAAAAGAGGAGGCAAACGAAGGAAACAAACAGACTACCGACAGAAGCTGATCGGAATCAAAAACAGGTGGACGACAATGTCTCTGCACCAAAGATTCCAAATCTTGTCAGACATACTGGTTTAGGCACCACCAAAACCAGGAGACATAACCGACTTAATGATCTCTTACGGACCCACAAAAGGTTCTAGGAGCGCCACCAAACAGGTAGAATGCTTCTTAACAATGCACTTGAGTCTAGCCACTGACGCATTATTGCCTATACCACGAACATTCCAAAAAAGGATATTTGACATCTAGGAAAAGCACAAAATAACCAAGCACAAAGAAGATAAAAACCTCACACAAGTCGAGAGAAAAAACACCTCTCTGCTTAGATAAGGTACATCATATGTCGAGTAGACCTTACGATCTGCTCAGATGCCGCTATAGAGCGTGTGTGAATGGTGCGGGGAGTGCGAGGAACTACTCGCTGACTACGTTGTGATTAGCGGGTAGACGAGCGAACGGATGCCTCACGGGGCACCAAAGAGACCCAATGACCCTAATCTAGTGGATAACAAGAGGACGCACCAGTCCGAGAAGGACATGAGTTCTTAGAAAGCCGAGATAGACGATCATTAATGATCACTATCTCATTCTTACTAAGAAGGGGAAACAAGACAGAAACAGAAGAACCAAAGCAACGAGAAGAAATAGGGGGACACAACAGGACAACAGGAACAAAAAAAACAGAAAAAAATGTGGAGTTTCTCAAAGGAGACAACACCAATTACTATGAACTTTACTAAAGCCGAACTGTCATCTGGTTGACAACCCCGCAAAATAGATAAATTTCTAAAGCCGGAGCCCCTAAATCCATCGAAAGGTACAATCAAATTAGGGAGGCCACCTCCCTAGTAAGCCGTATAGTGGACCACTGCAGTGCTCACTATACGTTTACGACAGGGAGACCACCCATCCCAAGAAGTCAATACCCAGAAGAGTTGCCAACAAAACCCACCAAAAAATGATAGCACTATCCAAACCATACGAGTCACTAACGAAATAGAAGCATCCTCACAATGTTCATATAGTCGGGCAACCCAAAAATAGACACAGAAAGGCCGAACCCCCTCCCCTTGTAGAAACATAACAATAAGTGACCAGCCAAGGTAGCCAAACACTGTAAGGCCGAGACAGACCGAGCCAAAGGTACGACAAGGCCCAAAAGAAAACCACAAAGCCATGACTTTCGAACCAAAAACCTGTCAAAACATGATCTGGACGAAGCCAGGGGCTTAGCACACCATACGTGCCTTCCCCAGCAAGACAAAACATTTGAGCCAACAGGAAAAAGCTCAACCACAAAGACAGGGAAAAACTCAAGAAAACTAGGGTGAAGGCACAAATAGAAAGTGGGAGCACAAGCATGACAAACAACACACACATGGCCTATCACTCCCGTATCCAAAGAGGAACTTACAGTGATAGGGTGCTCACATGAACATATGGCATGGCTCAAGGCATCACACACCATACCATCGAGAAACCAAAAATGCAAACCAAACTCCAAATTAAAATCAAAAGAGAAAATAGGAAAAGAAAAGCTTAACCGAACCTGAGAGCTTAACTGGTCAGCCATGGAAACCAACGATGAGAAGCAAGTCAAATCAGCATCACATGAAACATTCTGATCCAAGACTTCCGATAAAGAACATAGCACATGCTCCACATTGTCACAGAGCGACGCCGAACCCAATACAACATCCAACTCGCAAGACCGCTACGTGTTCTCCGCTGCTATGCCAAGAGAAACAGCCTCTAGCTACAAATGACGAACAAAAACAGAAGCCTTATGCTGTTGAAGATACTGGGCTCCATGCAACTAAGGCGAACAACTAGCGACCTCCTTAATACCAGCCTCTCCCTGTGGAACAACACAGTCCATCTCCAAAAAACCAGGTACACCACTCTCTAAATAACACAAATCACCAATAGCAACAACTCCATCTGCAAAAACACCCGATAAACCATCAAAAGCATTCGATGTAGTAAGATGAGCTGCCCGAGCAGCATAGGCAGTAGGAACAGTAGAGGCCAAAGCTGACAGATCTAGAATGAGGATCTTAACATGCTTCAAACGTCGATGACGTCGAGCACGTTTCAACCTACTTCCCAAAAAGCAAAGAAGAGGCGCTGAATCCCCTCCAACCTTTAAATATTTGAAGAATCCATTGATCATTTCAGGTTCTGTTGGGTTATGTCCCAAATTTCACCTCTTTCTTTGAACATTAGCAGCACTATCCCCATGAGCACAAACTGGATTCTTTCCTAGCCATCTGCAGCTGTTGTATTTGGAAAGAACATAATGCACATGTATTCAATAGATCGAAGAAACACTTTAATGGCATCTGTGGTCATATCATAGACTTATTTGAACTCTGGACAAGTTCCACCCGCCCTGCATGCTTCAGACATGTTCTTCCTACTCCTCCATCACCTAGCACCTAAGGTAGTATCTCTACTCATTCATACTGATGGACCTCCACGGCTTCAGGTTCTTCGTACTTCTCAGCAGTATTGTGTTGTCTATGTATTTTGTTGGTGTACTTGGCCGGCGTATTTGGTTGGTGCTAGTGTATTTTAGACAATATAAATTATGTAGTATGATTATTTTGGCTACTTTAAGAGACTGAGTAAGTCCTGTACTTTATGCCACTGGTTGGGCCTGTCAACCAAAATATTTATATATATTATTACGCTAATCGGCTGTGTAGCTTCATGCTACACACCCGTCTTGCTCTAAAATTTAATGTTTGTAATTTGGGAAATGATTAAGATTATTTGAGCTTTAAATTTAATTGGTTCAAGTTAAATAGATTGAAAAGATAAAAGTGAATCAAATGAATTAAAATCTAAATTAAGTGAAGTTAAATAAAATTGGATTGGATTCGAAATATATCGAGTGGAATTGAATGTTCGTATTGAATTGATTTGGAAATTAGTTGGAATTGGACACACACATATATATATATATATATATATATATATATATATATATTGAACAACTTACTGAAAGGAAGCTATGGTGAGGAATGCAATTGAATGTTTGTCTAAACGGTACATTTATACTGTATTAATCGGGTTTGATGATTTTATTATCCTAGTAGGCAAGGCACTTGGCTTTTCGATTTTCTTTTTTATTGGTGAGTGCCTATAGAGGTGTTTTGAGGTTGTACCGACTGAGCTGTACAAAAGAGGTTACAGAGATTTTTTTGAAAAATTATGGCCTTAGAAATATTTGGATCGGGTAAATAAGGAAAAACTATAGGAATAACTACGTAAGTTTGTGTATTTCATTTCCTCAAATAGATTCTATTTGAGTGCAGAACTTAAATGTGTATTTACACTGATCCGGGAAAGGATTTATCACTCAATGTTTGAAGATGAAACTGGATGAGGGTTTGTGGTTCGTTTCTTGAGTTTTTTACCATAGTTATGAGCTATGCAAGGGAAGCTAGAGTTTTTTGATCAAGGACCCGATTAGTGTCCATACTAAGGGGTCAAGGGATCAATACTAGTTCGGAGATATGTTGTGTACTCGAATGAGAATTGAAAAATATATTCCCCATCAATAATCTATGTATAACTTATGGAGTTAAGTTTCGAAAATAGGGAAAGGTACAGGCCAAGTTAGTTAGAATAAAGGCTTTGTTGGTTAAGTAAACAACCTTCAGTTCCGCTTCGATTTCGAGGATGAAATCTTTTAAAGTGGGGGAGATTATAACGACCCAGATTTTATTAAGGAACATTTAATTAATTTAAAATTAAAAAACAAGTTATTTTAAGAACTTAAAGACTTGGAATTTATTTAAGTAAGGATTTAAATGTTAATTTACTTAGAAATGGGAATATCAAGTTTGAAATACGAATTAATTTATTTTGAGGCTACATGAAATTCTATTTGAGTATATACAATGATAGTAATTTATTTTACACGAATTTGATTGTTTTGAAATCAATTTATATTTCACTGATTTAATTGATTGTTGGAAAATAGTCATTTTGCAAACGTTAAATTATTGTAAGGTTTCAAATTTCGTGTCAATCGCAGTTAGTATGTGAGCGTATGCAATATAAATGCATGTTAAAATTTGATTTGAAAATTAATAATAATGTATAATTTTATTTTGAGGAAAACTAGTGATAACAATCAAACCAGCTCCAGAAACATATTCCATTGTTTCCGAAATAAGGGTATTTGGTTGGGAACGACAGTCGTTGGGGTTCATTTGGAGTTCGAGGCACTAAACTTCATAACTAAGTAAACTACGATTAAAATATTAACAAAAATATATCTATAAATACCCCTAAACCCTTAAACCCTAACCCCCTTTTTCATTTTTACCACCACCCCTTCAATGGCCGACATTCACCCTTACTTCTTCCTTATTATCTTCCAAACCGTCAACATTTAGCAAAATCCTTCAACATGAAAGTTGTAGCGCTCTTTGAAACGACCCGAACTTCCCCGTAAAAGAAAGCCCGGATTGAGTTGAGAAAGAGACAAATCAGAACACAAACATAAGAACATTTCACTACTTATTACAACAATTTCCATCAGAGTATAAGATTATAACAGTGTATAAATAAATATTATACATCAGAAAATTATCAGAGAGTTTAAATTACATTTAAATACATAGCAGCAGAAAGATAATACAAAACACAACTAAAAGGAATACACGGATACAGAGCTTTCCGAATATCATTCCAGCTGTAAACCAGGATCCTGTGAATATAAATCTACAAAACCAAAACTATTAGCTGCCCGTGTGGAAAATAGGGGTACCCAGAGTTTAGGTTAAAACAATAAACTCCAGGTCAGTCATGTGACTGGTGTGAGAACTAAAACAGTTATTAATCTTTACCTTAAAGTTAGGTAAATCAAGGGACCAAGCCGTATAACACGGAATGAGTTTCCTCCCAAGAATACCAGTGCATAAAACAAACAACGCAATGCTAAATAAAGAACAATGAAGCTATTATAAGACCCAGGTCCCATCACACAATGCAACGCAAGCCGAAGGATAGGTTTTTACCTTATAATAGCCAAATAATGCTTAATATGCAAAATTTAATCTTTTATTATTACTATAAGTGAAGAAATCAACTTCAAATATAAATATATCAATCATATACGGCATAGGTACCATATATCATGTCGCCATACTAGTTCTACAATTAAAACCGCAAAATGTCATATTGGAAGTTGGATTTCCATCTATGAACCGAGGCTAGAGAGTCTCAAAGAGGTAAGGACGATCCCTTGCCTCGGTTCATAGATGGAAATCCAACTTCCAATACGACATTTTGTAGTATTAATTGTAGAACTAGTATGGTGACATGATATATGGTACCCATGCCGTCTATGATTGATACATTTATATTTGAAGTTTATTTCTTCACTTATAGTAATGATAAAAGATTAAATTTCGCGTATCAAGCGTTATTTGGCTATTATAAGGTAAAACCCTATCCTGTGGCTTGCGTTGCATTGTGTGATGGGACCTGGGTCTTTTAATAGCTTCATTGTTCTTTATTTAGCATTGCGCTGTTTGTTTTATGCACTGGTATTCTTGGGAGGAAACTCGTTCCGTGTTATACGGCGTGGTACCTTGATTTACCTAACTTTAAATTAAAGATTAATAGCTGTTTTAGCTCTCACACTAGTCACATGACTGACCTGGAGTTTATTGTATTAACCTAAACTCTGGGTTCCCCTATTTTCCACACGGGCAGCTAGCAGTTTTGGTTTTGTAGATTTATATTCAGAGGATCCTGGTTTACAGTTGGAATGATATTCGGAAAGCTCTGTATCCGTATATTCCTTTCAGTAGTGTTTTGTATTATCTTTCGACTGCTATGTATTTAAATGTAATTTAAATTCTCTGATAATTTTCTGATGTATAATATTTATTCATACTCTATTATATTCTTGTACTCTGATGGAAACGGTTGTAATAAGCAATGAAATGTTCTTATGTTTGTGTTCTGATTTTTCGTGTTCTCAACTCAATCCGGGCTTTCCTTTACAGGGAAGTTCGGGTCATTTCACTCTTCCTCCTCTTCAAATTCATAAGGATAAGTTGTTGATCGAAGCTACAGGTCGTCGTAGATCCGAGCTTAAAGTTTCGAGTCCAGTTTTTGTTAGGATCTAGAATAACCCTAGAGGGGGGGTGAATAGGGTTTTTCACAGTTTTTAACAAGAATTAAAAAAAACTTAACGAGATATATAATAATAAACTGATCACAGAAAATAGCAGAAACAGAAATGCAGAAAATAAATCACACACAGATATACCCAGCTTCTGCAAAACCCTGCCTACTGCTGCATTTCTAAGGTTTCTACTAGGTGATAGAATAGTTCCCGCATACAAGACCATGTACACTCGCAAACCCCTGCTCCTATTCTAACCCTACGCTCAAAATCCTAGACTGATTCAAACCCCTGAATCAGATTTTCCCCAGATTACAAGCCCGTAACCTGTATTCCTAGATTTTACAGATTCTAGTACTGTCAGTTAACTCCTAACTGAAACTCCCCTAGAGTTTTACAGACTCTATAAACTGTTCAGATTGGTTTACAGAAAAATTACAACAAAAACACAAAGAAATAAAAAGGAGAAACAAAAATTAAAGCCCTAGGAAATAAAATAAAGGGTCATCCCCTTTAATTCAAGCTTGAATGGGCCGGCCTCTTTGTCATTTGATTGCACCATCCTTCATTTGTTAGCCCGATCCTTTTTATTCTCTGGAAAAACAAAAATGGCGGCGGCTCCTCTCTTAATCTCCTAGGGTTTTCTGAAATCCTCCAAAACTCTGATCGATTGCTGAAAAAGAATTGAATCTCCGAGGCTCGACTTCTATGGCATGCTTGTCTATCGATTTGGATTTCTCTGATTTTAGGATTTACAGTGGCGACCGAAACCCTAAAATTGTGAGTGAAATAAATTTAATTCTCTGCTTGAATTTTTGATGTTTGGTTTCGATTTGCGTTGGGTTCGATACACCTTAGCCGATGATGAACTGGTGTTATAAATAGGGATTACAACCCCTTAGAAATCTCTGATTTCAAAAACATTGATTCGACCTGAAATTTGCGGTTTCCTCTTTTTATTTTCTTAATGAATCGATGAATCTGGTCTTTGATTTGGCCTCCGATGTGATTTGCAAAAATACTGAATTGCGTGATTTTGGCTTTGTATTCAGACATGAATTAGCCCCGATGACTTGTCTGATAATTGTGTGTTTCCTCTTTTGAAATTCTCTGCTTTGATTTGAATGATCCTAGCCTTGAATGAAACCTTGCGTGATTTATTGATTTCCATATAGCACAAACTCTTTGAAAAAAACATTTCCAAAAATTGATTGCTGAGAAATTCTTGCATGTCCACACTTGATTAACGCATGAATGAATTCATTGTCAAAAATGCTTGATAAATTTCTTGCCATTTAGCTTTGTTTCATCTCAAAACTGATTTCTAAAAAAAAAATACAGAATTGTTTGCATGCCATAAAGAACTTGCTCAAATATGATTTGCCGAATTGATACTTTCCCACTTTTGTTCTTCTGGAAGCATGAATTCCATATATTCCTCTGGTCCCATGCATAATTAAAACTCAGAAAAGTTGTGCATTCGAAAGTTGGAAACATTTGAGGACTTCAAAGTATTGTTACAGATTTTCCAAAAAAAAAACTTTGCCAAATCTGGATTCTTCAATTTGCTAATTTTCTGGAAATCACACGCACTTGCATACTCTGAAACATTTTCTGATTTGTGGATTTATTCCTTACCCAAAATGATTATTGTGACTTCTGCAACTAGTCATTTGAACTGGAAACTGCTTTTGAACATGTTGTTCATGCCAAACACTTGTGTCGAGCTTATTCACACTTGTCTACACTTGCCAATTGCCATGAAATTTCCACACTAGCTTGGTCATGCTTGTCACCAGCACTTTGTATTGTGCTACAGTCTCCATGCTTGAATTGCTTGACTGTATTTTCACCTATGCTGCATTTTGATCATGCTGTTCTTGTAAAACTCATGTGCCTTGACATCTTGGCTGCGCCTATTGTGTACTTTTCATGATGTCATGCCATCACCATGTACCATTTCTTTGCTTGAGCTGTTTACTTGCATGCACCATTATAACTCATGAACTTGCTGAACTGTATACATGCTGTAGCACCACCATTCATATTTACATGCTTTATTTTTATATGCTGGTATGATGCCCTGCTTTTGAACTATCCATGCTCCACCATGAATCTGAACTGTTCCCTAGTGTTGCTGGCTTGTTTATCTCACAATGTATTTGCTGTCACTTGTTTGCTGAACCATGTTTACATGTGTCGAGCACATTTGCTTGTCACTTTGCTATGACCATACACTGATGCTTTGACTTTTTTTTTTTTTTTTTTTTTACTTGCACTTGAAATGATAGCTTGCTTGACCATGGCTCGACACTTTGTACTCGCCTGAAACATTTGAACTTGTGACCCACATTCCACCTTGGCTTGTTCATGAATTTTGCTGTTGTGCACCACTTTGCTGTTTGACTTTGAAACTGTCTTGTGTTTGATTTTGACATTTGTGTTTTTTTTTTTTTAAAAAAAAATCAGCAGACTAGTCACACTAGTTGAGGCTGATCAAAAATCAGCAAACTAGTGTGATTATGTCGAGGCTGATCAAACCAGATCGAGTCAGAAAAATGATGAGAAACACACCGAAAACTGAGGCAAATAAATTTTCAAAATAAAAATTATATTTGCGTATAATTTAGAAAAATATTTCTGTACAAGATACTGTGTGTGTGTGTTTCTGAATGACAGGTATACAGGTGATGACTGGACTGACAGAAGACTGAAGATCAAAGATGAGACTGGTCCAGAAGATAGAAGATGAAGACTGTGTGTAAACAACAGTGTCTGTATAGTCAAGTGAATGTATAAATGAAACTGTAAACAGAGTGTGAGTGTCATAGAGAGGAGCTGTGTATTGAAATTGTACTGTTATCTGTATTTAAACAAATTTGTTTGAAATAAAATATTACTTTATTGTTGTCAAACAAATCTATCTAATTTATTTAGTATATTTACAGTACATTGTTTAGTGAATGTTCAAATAGTGGAGTTGTAAGATTTATACTGTTTTGCTTGTTGAAATAAAATATTATATTTAAATAAAATACTGTGTATATTTGAACAGTGATATAACAGTACAATAACAAACACATTCAAAATAATATATACTTGTTTGTTATCATCAAACAAAAAATCATATAATTGTGTATACAACACCGTTTTATACAACAATCTCCCCCTTTTGATGATGACAAACAAATAAAAGATTTTGAATATAGTAAATGTGTTTGTTCGTGAATATTTGAACTCCCCCTATTTAAATGCTCCCCCTACAATAGACAACTCCCCCTATAGATGTGCATGAGTGAAAAGTATGAATAACAAAATTTAATAAAATTTTGCAAAATTAAAAATATTTATAAAATATTCACTCATAAGTCAAAATCTAATCCATTCTCCCCCTTTTGTTATCATCAAAAGGATACAGATTTTAAAATACAGATGAAAATTGACTAAAAATATAATTTCAGCTTAAGAGGAAGAACAGTCATCATAAATTTCAATCAGTCAAACAAAAAACATAATATTCTAAGAACAGGTGGCATATTTCACATTTTAGAGAATGACGGATATACGATGAATTTTATATAAAATGGAGAGAGTTTCAAAAGCAAATCATTTCCAATTATTTTCAAAAGAATTTTATAAATTTAAAGCACAAAAACAGTGATGGATTTGGACTATAATTATAATTTCAACTTAAGTGACAAAATCGAATAATCTCAAATCCCAATACCCATCAATTAACAAATCATAATACGTCATAAAATTTCAACACATTTCACAGTTTAGAAAGATGGATTGATAGGATGATTTTTATACACCAAGGAGAATTTCAGATTAATTTCAATTTATAGCACAATTTTCCTTTTTCTTTTTATTTTATTTAAGAGCACCCTGACCACGCATAACCAGAGCTTGGATTTTTAAATACGGTCAGTCGCAGCTTAAATTATAAGTTGTCTCATAACCATGCATGACCAGAGCTTGGATTTTTAAATGAGGTTAGAGACACACTTATATATTTATTATATATGTTTATCATTTTCAGTTTCAAAAGGAAAAACTCCTCGGTATATAAAACCAATATATGGATGATAGAAATGTGGTAGGTACAGAAATGAACTGTGAAATAAATTTCTAAATTAATTATATTATGAAATATAACCAACCGTACCGGAATCATTGAAAAATCTCAATTTCACTAATTCTGAATAATAACACGGTCACATTTCCATCACAAATATTTCCACTGTTTATTCAAAAAGATTTTTAACAAATATTAAACTCTCCACATTAAAAAGAATGATGGATGGCAGAAAGATGATAGATAAACAAGGTGGTCGTGAAATAATTGCCAGTTCAAAGATATTATAATAAATATTCAACCATCATGAAAATCCAAATAAAATTTCCTCTTGTTGTGAAATATATTGCAGTCACAATTCATCACAATTTCAAAATCTGATAATAATTTTGATGAATTCTAAATGCAGTTCAATTTGGATATTGATTTCAATTTCTGAATGAATAATCAATAAATAATTTTAAAGTTGAAAAACAATTACAAGAGTAATATGCTGATCTATACATGACAAGAGGGGAAAAAATATATATACAGCCAAAAAAAATATGCAGCACATCTAAACTGATACCACATGGTGTCTCTACAAAGTAAAAAAAAAAATAATTCAGAACAGATGGATGAAAAAAAGCTGATACCGCTTGTTATCTCGCTCTCGAGGAATTTATTCACACCCTGGATATCTCAGATTAAAGAAACTTAGCCAGACAAATTTAGCACATTTATTTGTATAAGGCAAAAAAAAAATGTATAGATCTATACAAGGTGAGAAAAAAAAAGGAAAAAAAAAATGAATCTCAGTACAAATGGGTGAGACAAATATGAGGCGCTTCTGATACCAAATGTTCTCGCTTTCTCGAGGATTTTAATGACAACCCGGTGGCTACCAATGGTATCTCAGTCAACAGAAAAGACTTAATTACAAAGCAAGCAACTCAAGGACTGATACCACTTGGTGTCTTTATTTATGAGGGTGGTAACAAGACATTGGAGACAAAACAAGTATATCACAGACAAAAGAATTTTAAATACAAAGCCCAGGCAGATCAAGCAAATTAATTTCATGTATCAGAGCATGGTATGTATTTGATACCAAAACAAGCAGTCATCAACAAATATTTTCAAGTCAATTTCTTCTAACCAGAGCAGCATGATTTCAGAACAAACATTTTTCAAAAACAGTATCAGAGATGGTTCCTTTTATCAGAGCAGCAAGCAGATTAAATCAAGTAATTTCCAAACCATTTTTCAAATTAATTATCAGAGAAAATCAAGAGTCAGTTCAAATCAGACATGTCCGGATGATGGTCATAACAGACAGTTCATGATTAAGATTAAAATACCGTTTATTTTAAATCATTTGATGGAATATGGAAATATCAGAATTTAATGAATCAACCACACAGATTATTTATTTTGGATTCAGGATATGTGTGTGATTCAATAAATCAATAATTTCAAATGATTTTTAAACAAACTAATATTCAAATCAAATCATCATGAAATAACAGAGAATTTCAGAAACAAGTTTTCAAAGAATTTTTCCAAACATATTTCAGACAAGTCCAAAGGTAATTCAGATCATTTACATCAAGTATAAGATATATCCATGATCCAGAGAATTAAAATTATTTTATTTGAAATCATTTGAATTAATGTCAAGATTGGGATATAATGAATTAGTCACACAAGGTTGATTATTTCAAATTTAAGAGGTGTGTGATATTCATAGTATCAAGAATTTCAGGTGATTTCAAACAAACTAATTTCAACAAAAATAACCATGAATAGAGATAAATTCCAAGATGTATCACTGATTTAAGCCAATCCAAAAATCAATGAAATTTTCACAACTGATCAATAACAGAGTGCTATAATGAGTACAATATTTTGAGCTTTTCTAAAATGAATTAGAATAAACTCAGAACAGCAAAGGTGTGTGAATTTCCATATACTTTTCAGATCTTCAAAAATTTAGAATTCTAATTAACAGTATTCAAGATATGACATGAATAATCAACACTGTTAGGAATTCAGAAATAATAAAACAAACTTCTAAACAACTGCAGATAATTACACGATTAAATTCAGAATCTGGAAAAGATTATAAACAAAAGAGTTTTATACGAATAAAATGAATTTCCAGACAGATATGAGTACTGCAATCAGAAATTCCAGAAAGCACAGAAAAAGAAAGATGTGACAGTGTCAAAACAAAAACAAAAACAAAAATAGAAGAAGAAAGAAGAAGGGATAAACAAAATAAAAAAAACAAGGAATATTGACAAAGCTGAGTTCAGAGGTCATACCTGAAATGCAGTGTAAACCAGAAACTCTGACTCACCAGATTTGGCTCAGGAACTGTAGATGATTCATTGATGTAAAGAAGTTTGAATCGATTTCTCTTTTCAGCTCAGTTGTTCCTCAGCCACTTCATGTACCTAACAGTTTATAAGATCGAGTGGCCTAACAAATTTAGTAAAACCACTCACAGTTTTGTTTGCAACCTTAGGTACCCAAACCTGTTTATATAACAAACCATCCGAATTTACCTTTGTGCCTTTAGGAACCCAAAACGTTTTGAATTTAACAAAACCCGTTTTATTTCCATTTGAGATCCAAGGATGTTTAAAAGATTTGTTGTAAAACAAAACCTCATCTCGATTGTGATTTGCAAATCCTTTGAAGTTTTCAGAGTTAGAACTTTCAAAACAAACATTTCTAAAGTGATTTGAGGGTTTTTTAAAATCATAAGAATTTTGATTTCTAAAAACATCATTTTTCCCGAATCCAAGACCAGATTTATTTCCACTATAAACTTGGTTTTGTAACAGCATATTCAACGATTTTTCCCCATTAGAAAATTTATCCAAAGTTGATTCAAATCGTTGAATTTTGGATTTTAGATTGCTATTTTCTTTTAGTAAATTTGAGCAATTATTTATAGCAATCTTCTGTTCAACATCGGACTGTTTCAAAACCAAATTCTCATTTTCAAGCAATTTAATTTTGGCTTGGGATTCGGAAATTTCAAATTCAAATTGTTTTTGCTTTTCAGACTCAAACTTCTTGGATTTTTCAATCTCATTTTCAAGTTCTTTCAAAATCAAACCACTTTTCACCAAATTTTCATTTTCTGCAATTTCAAATTTGGAATATATATCAGTCTTAAAAATTTCAAATTCCTCTTGTAAAAAGTTATTCAAACTTGATAACTCAATCTTGTTTTCTTTTAAGATCAGAATTTCCTTTTCAAACCTTTGAATATTTTTATTGAGATGAACAAGATTGGTTTTCAATTTTAAACAATTTTTACAATCTGAATTTGAAGAATTTTTAAAATAGTCAAGCTGTGATTCCAAATAATCAATTTTGCTGGTCAACTCAGAATTCCCAGATTTCAGAGATTTGTTTTTAGATTTGAGTTTATCAACAGATTTAGTTAAATCAACACACATATAAACCAAATCTTCGTATGAGAAATTTTCAACTTCAGCATCTGTTGATTCTTCATCATCTGATCCTTCTGAATTTTCATTTGTAAATCCTGTTAAACAGACTTCTGAATCTGAGTTGACTTTCTCTGGTTTTGAGTTGCAGTTGTCAATTTGTCCAAACTTTGTATTGAGAGCTATCCAGATTTCCTGCGCAGTTAAACAATGGGAGATCAGACTGTATTGATCATCGTCAAGATAAGAATATAGAATATGTGTAGCACGAGAATTAAAAACTTTATCTACCATATCGTACCCACTGATAACAACATCCCAACATTTAATATTGACAGATTTTAAATAAAATTCCATTCTGGATTTCCAGTTTAAAAAATCTGTTCCAGTGAAAATAGTTGGAGATGAACTGGACTGACTCTCTATCGACTGACAACAAGGATTCACCATTTCTCTAGAGTTAACAGAAAACCTCGCTCTGATACCACTTGTTAGGATCTAGAATAACCCTAGAGGGGGGGTGAATAGGGTTTTTCACAGTTTTTAACAAGAATTAAAAAAAACTTAACGAGATATATAATAATAAACTGATCACAGAAAATAGCAGAAACAGAAATGCAGAAAATAAATCACACACAGATATACCCAGCTTCGGCAAAACCCTGCCTACTGCTGCATTTCTAAGGTTTCTACTAGGTGATAGAATAGTTCCCGCATACAAGACCATGTACACTCGCAAACCCCTGCTCCTATTCTAACCCTACGCTCAAAATCCTAGACTGATTCAAACCCCTGAATCAGATTTTCCCCAGATTACAAGCCCGTAACCTGTATTCCTAGATTTTACAGATTCTAGTACTGTCAGTTAACTCCTAACTGAAACTCCCCTAGAGTTTTACAGACTCTATAAACTGTTCAGATTGGTTTACAGAAAAATTACAACAAAAACACAAAGAAATAAAAAGGAGAAACAAAAATTAAAGCCCTAGGAAATAAAATAAAGGGTCATCCCCTTTAATTCAAGCTTGAATGGGCCGGCCTCTTTGTCATTTGATTGCACCATCCTTCATTTGTTAGCCCGATCCTTTTTATTCTCTGGAAAAACAAAAATGGCGGCGGCTCCTCTCTTAATCTCCTAGGGTTTTCTGAAATCCTCCAAAACTCTGATCGATTGCTGAAAAAGAATTGAATCTCCGAGGCTCGACTTCTATGGCATGCTTGTCTATCGATTTGGATTTCTCTGATTTTAGGATTTACAGTGGCGACCGAAACCCTAAAATTGTGAGTGAAATAAATTTAATTCTCTGCTTGAATTTTTGATGTTTGGTTTCGATTTGCGTTGGGTTCGATACACCTTAGCCGATGATGAACTGGTGTTATAAATAGGGATTACAACCCCTTAGAAATCTCTGATTTCAAAAACATTGATTCGACCTGAAATTTGCGGTTTCCTCTTTTTATTTTCTTAATGAATCGATGAATCTGGTCTTTGATTTGGCCTCCGATGTGATTTGCAAAAATACTGAATTGCGTGATTTTGGCTTTGTATTCAGACATGAATTAGCCCCGATGACTTGTCTGATAATTGTGTGTTTCCTCTTTTGAAATTCTCTGCTTTGATTTGAATGATCCTAGCCTTGAATGAAACCTTGCGTGATTTATTGATTTCCATATAGCACAAACTCTTTGAAAAAAACATTTCCAAAAATTGATTGCTGAGAAATTCTTGCATGTCCACACTTGATTAACGCATGAATGAATTCATTGTCAAAAATGCTTGATAAATTTCTTGCCATTTAGCTTTGTTTCATCTCAAAACTGATTTCTAAAAAAAAAATACAGAATTGTTTGCATGCCATAAAGAACTTGCTCAAATATGATTTGCCGAATTGATACTTTCCCACTTTTGTTCTTCTGGAAGCATGAATTCCATATATTCCTCTGGTCCCATGCATAATTAAAACTCAGAAAAGTTGTGCATTCGAAAGTTGGAAACATTTGAGGACTTCAAAGTATTGTTACAGATTTTCCAAAAAAAAAACTTTGCCAAATCTGGATTCTTCAATTTGCTAATTTTCTGGAAATCACACGCACTTGCATACTCTGAAACATTTTCTGATTTGTGGATTTATTCCTTACCCAAAATGATTATTGTGACTTCTGCAACTAGTCATTTGAACTGGAAACTGCTTTTGAACATGTTGTTCATGCCAAACACTTGTGTCGAGCTTATTCACACTTGTCTACACTTGCCAATTGCCATGAAATTTCCACACTAGCTTGGTCATGCTTGTCACCAGCACTTTGTATTGTGCTACAGTCTCCATGCTTGAATTGCTTGACTGTATTT
Source organism: Allium sativum (assembly GCA_030737875.1). NCBI lineage: Eukaryota > Viridiplantae > Streptophyta > Magnoliopsida > Asparagales > Amaryllidaceae > Allium > Allium sativum. The sequence goes on from CM060912.1 coordinate 13,104,035, forward strand.
TCACCTATGCTGCATTTTGATCATGCTGTTCTTGTAAAACTCATGTGCCTTGACATCTTGGCTGCGCCTATTGTGTACTTTTCATGATGTCATGCCATCACCATGTACCATTTCTTTGCTTGAGCTGTTTACTTGCATGCACCATTATAACTCATGAACTTGCTGAACTGTATACATGCTGTAGCACCACCATTCATATTTACATGCTTTATTTTTATATGCTGGTATGATGCCCTGCTTTTGAACTATCCATGCTCCACCATGAATCTGAACTGTTCCCTAGTGTTGCTGGCTTGTTTATCTCACAATGTATTTGCTGTCACTTGTTTGCTGAACCATGTTTACATGTGTCGAGCACATTTGCTTGTCACTTTGCTATGACCATACACTGATGCTTTGACTTTTTTTTTTTTTTTTTTTTTTACTTGCACTTGAAATGATAGCTTGCTTGACCATGGCTCGACACTTTGTACTCGCCTGAAACATTTGAACTTGTGACCCACATTCCACCTTGGCTTGTTCATGAATTTTGCTGTTGTGCACCACTTTGCTGTTTGACTTTGAAACTGTCTTGTGTTTGATTTTGACATTTGTGTTTTTTTTTTAAAAAAAAAAATCAGCAGACTAGTCACACTAGTTGAGGCTGATCAAAAATCAGCAAACTAGTGTGATTATGTCGAGGCTGATCAAACCAGATCGAGTCAGAAAAATGATGAGAAACACACCGAAAACTGAGGCAAATAAATTTTCAAAATAAAAATTATATTTGCGTATAATTTAGAAAAATATTTCTGTACAAGATACTGTGTGTGTGTTTCTGAATGACAGGTATACAGGTGATGACTGGACTGACAGAAGACTGAAGATCAAAGATGAGACTGGTCCAGAAGATAGAAGATGAAGACTGTGTGTAAACAACAGTGTCTGTATAGTCAAGTGAATGTATAAATGAAACTGTAAACAGAGTGTGAGTGTCATAGAGAGGAGCTGTGTATTGAAATTGTACTGTTATCTGTATTTAAACAAATTTGTTTGAAATAAAATATTACTTTATTGTTGTCAAACAAATCTATCTAATTTATTTAGTATATTTACAGTACATTGTTTAGTGAATGTTCAAATAGTGGAGTTGTAAGATTTATACTGTTTTGCTTGTTGAAATAAAATATTATATTTAAATAAAATACTGTGTATATTTGAACAGTGATATAACAGTACAATAACAAACACATTCAAAATAATATATACTTGTTTGTTATCATCAAACAAAAAATCATATAATTGTGTATACAACACCGTTTTATACAACAGTTTTCATATTTCATGTTTTTCGAGGAGATGAAGGCATTTTTTAGGAAAAGTTGCCAACTACAAAGTTGCTCGGAATGTCGAGATAGGTCTAGTGATGAAGTTTCGTGACCACCGGAGGTAAGAGACGGCGCTGAAAGCGGTTTTTGTGATTTTCGGCCAAGGTGGATTTTTTGGTGATCGAGAGGGTCAGGCGGCGTGGGGTTCTGGGCGTTGGACCTGCTTGTTATTGTGGTTTAGATAATGGTTGGGGTTTGGCATCTGAATGGACGTGGGTGGCGCGGTGGTGATCTTCTGGATGATGTGTGCAATGGGTTCAACGTTAAATATGGGAGAAGGATTAACTTCGCTTATCACGTCATTAAGAAGCCTAATCAAGGTTGTTTATTAAGTTAATTACTAATTTATGCTAATTAAATTATTGGTTAATTTAAGTTAATTAAAATTAATTGAAATGGTAACAATGATTATATGTTCGTACGTGAACAAAATAGATCGAGATGAAGTGCGATGAAATCGTGATGACAAACATGTTGGATCTAGAATAACCCTAGAGGGGGGGGGTGAATAGGGATTTTCACAGTTTTTTTGTTGAGTTAAAAAAACTGACATGATATTAACTAATAAAAAGATCACAGAATACAGCAGTAATAAAAAGCAGAAAGGAAATAACACACAGAGATACCCAGCTTCAGCAAAATCCTGCCTACTGCTGCATTCCTAAGGTTTCTACTAGGAGTTAATAACAGATCCCGCTAATAGACAGTGTAAACTCGCACTCACTGCTCCTGTACTAACCCTACGCTCAAAACCCTAAACTGACCGATATCCCCTCGACCAGATTTTTCCCGAATTACTAACCCGTAATTCATAACCCTAGATTTGACAGACTCTAGTAAACTGCTAGAATTTTACACGCTCTATAACTGTTTGATGATTGGTTACGAATAAAAAATACAACACAAAAAATAAAGGCAAAACAAATAAAATTGAAAAACCCTAGCCCTTATATTATAAAAACTTAGCCCTTAAGATCAATTTGAACTTGGCCGGCCCTTTTAGAAATGGATCCACTTATGTTTGTTTTACCCGATCATTTTTCTTCTGGAATCAAAAATGGCGGCTTGGATGAAAGCTAGGGTTTTTCTTTAATCCCAAATCTCTACGCTTGAGTGATGGAGTGCAATTCTCTGATGCTCGAGTCTCTGCGGCTTGCTGGTTCTTCGATTTGAGATGTTTCTCTCTGACTCTTGATCAAAAAACAAAGTGAGCTTTTCTGAATTACTATTCGATTTTGTTCCTGAATGTTTTTGGGTTTGGTTTTCGATCTTCTTGAATTGCCAGTGATGTGTTGGTGTTAAATATGATAACAAAATCCTAATTTTGCACTCTGATTTCATCGTATGACCTGGCCTGATCATTTGCGTGGTTCCCCTTTTTGTTTCTCGGCTTGACTGAATGAATTAGAGAAATTTGTTGCTTTCCCCTTTTGACATTAAAACCCTTGGCATGACTTATTAGCTGCTGCCTTGTTCGAATGAAATTTATTCCTTGCCTTTGAATGTGCTATGTAAATCCTAGCCATATATTTGCCAAACATATAGCTTGACTTGTTGCCAATTCACAAGAATGATTTATTCTTTTTGTTTCCATGATTTAATGTCGTATATAGATTGTTCTGCTCAAATCTGGAAATATATAATTTGATTGCTTTCCCCTTTAAAATATTGGTTGAATGAAATCCCAGAGTGATTCAAAACTGGAAACATTTAATTCGATTTTTCTGGAAAAAATGATCTGCCCCTTTGAAAATGTTTGTTGCCTGATATATCACCTTGCTGACTTTTGCACAATTCCCTCTTTTGAATTTGCTTGGCTTTTAAGGTCTTGAGCAGTTCCGAAATTCACGACTTTGAATGGAATTTGGATGCACTTTTCTCTTTTGAAAATAGCAAATTTTGAGCCATGAATTTATATGCAAAGAAGTATTGTATGATTTCTGGAATTAAACCTTGTGGCCCCTCTTGAAATCAACTTAATCTTTCCTGAAACGATTAGCAATGCTTGCCAAAAATGGTTGATGGAATGAAGTGATTACTGAAGATATCTTGCCCAAAATATCACCTGATTGAAAACTGGAAAAACTCTTTTGTTAGAAAAAGATTGAGTAGAAAATTTCCTCTTTGCTGAATTTATGCACTTCCTTTCTCTATGACCATTTTTATTAATAATGACCAAAGGAATAGCAAGACAAAACTGATTTGCTAAAACAGTTTTCTTGCTAAATATATACAATGTTTTCATAAGCCTGTTTGCATCCATATATATCAATTTGCCTTGAACAACTGCTTTGTGCTATGTTTATTAACCAGATCTGAATTATATTTGAGCTTGCATCTTGTCTGGTGTTGAACTGGAGTAGAATTTTGCTGCTTTATTTATATGCTGTGTAGAGCCATGAACATGTGCTAATCATTTTGTGTATTAAATACACATGCTGCTCCAATGTTCATTATACTGTTGCATCATGCCTTGAACTTGATGCTATGTCCATTCTTGTACATGCATTGTGCACTGACTTCAATAAAGTGATGCACATGTACACTTCACACATGCCATGTATACATGTGATTCATATTGAAACATGTATAGTTGAGTCACTTTGAGCTGCTTTGAATTTTTGCATTTGTCTCGAACATGCTATTTGTATTTTACCATTTATATTTACATGCTGAAACTGATTTTTGCACACACAATTCACATGTTGTTTGACTCGACTCACTTGTATGGCCTCGGCCCATGTTTTAGCTGCTGAGTTGCCACATTGCACTGGCATGTAGTTTTGTGTTTGTCGAGCCATTCATTTGAAATATGCTGAACCGAATTTCCATATGTTGCATAGTTGCTTCAGCTCCATCATGCTGTTACACAATAACATGCCACTGTCTTGACCATGATTGTGCCGTGTTGACTTTGTTACTCAACCCCATGGCTTGAATTTTCTGTTGACTTTACATGGAGTTATTTTCATGTGTGCACTGAGTTGAGTTGGTCCACATGGCTGCTCCTCAGTTGCTCGCTGATTGGCGAGGCAATGCACATGTGTATATTTATACATGTGTGTATATGCAGCCATCAGACAGGATTTCTTGTCCCTATATTGTACATATACAAACTGAATAGACACAAATCAGATCAAGTCCTGAAAAATGATGAGTAACACACCAGAAATCTGAGGCAAATAAAATTTTAAAAAATAAAATTTATATTCACATGTATTTTGAAAATTATTTCTGTTCCATATGCTGTGTGTGTGTTTCTGTATATGACAGTAAACAGGTGATGACTGGACTGACAGAGAAAGCTGTGAAGATAGAAGACAACAGACAGTTTTGTAAACTTGTAACTAAAAATGAAAATGTGACTGAGTGAATATATGTAAATATGACTATATACTGAGTGTGAGTGTTGTAAAGAGGGACAAATGTATTGAATATATTGAAATGAAAGATATCAGTGAAGTATAATGGAGTTGTAAACTTTGTACTGTTTAGATATTGAAATAAAATATTCTATTTAAATAAAATACTGTGAATATTTTAATTTCTGTACAGTCGCATTTCATTTAAGTATAAATATTATATTCCAGTCTGTGATGTAAATATAGAACAGCATAGTAACAAACACATTAAAATAATATTTATTTGGTTGTTATCACCAAACAAAAACTAATATAATTGTGTATACAACTACGTCATATACAACAATCTCCCCCTTTTGATGATGACAAACAAATAAAACATTTTGAGCACAATAAATGTGTTTGACAGTGAATATTGAACTCCCCCTATTTATTAGCTCCCCTCTACAACTGACAACTCCCCCTATAACCGCGCATGAGTGTTGAAAATGAATTTAATGAATTTTCAAAAATAAAAATATTTGTAAAATATTCACTCATAAATCAAAATCCCAACCCATTCTCCCCTTTTTGTTATCATCAAAAGGATTCAGAATTTAAAATGTAGATGAAAATTGACTAACAAATATAATTTCAGCTTAAGAGGAAGAATGGTCATTATAAATCTCAATCTGTCAAAAAAAAATCATAATAAACTAAGAACTGGTGGCATATTTCACATTGTAGAGAATGACGGATTTATGATGATTTTTATAAAAATGGAGAGAGTTTTTTTTTTAAATGAATATTTTCCAATTATTTTCAAAAGAATTTTATAAAGTTGAGCTCAGAAAACAGTGATGGATTTGGACTATAATTACTAATTCAATTTAAGTGACAAAATCGTATAATCTCAAATCCCAATAGCTATCAATCAAAAAATCATAATATTTCATAAGATTTCAACACATTTCACAGATTAGAATATGGATTGATAGGCTGGTTTTTATAAAAACCAAGGAAAATTCCAAATTAATTTCTGTTTATAGCATATTTTTCCTTTTTATTTATTTATTTATTTATTTAAGAGCACACTGAACACGCATAACTAGATCTTGGAATTTTTAATGAGGTCAGTCGCAGCTTAAATGATAAGTTCTCTCATAACCATGCATGACCAGAGCTTGGATTTTTAAATGAGGTTAGAGACACACTTATATGTTAATTATATTAATTATTTTCAGCATCAAAAGAAAAAACTCCTAGGCGTATAAAACCAATATGAATGATAGAAATGTGGTGGGTACAGAAATGGACTGTGAAATAAATTTCTAAATTAATAATATTATGAAATATGATCAACTGTACCGAGATCATTGAAAAATTTCAATTGTCACTAATTCTGAATAATAACATAACCACAATTCCATCACAAATATTGTAACACCCCGAGATTTCTGTGGTCGACCTGGTCGAGCCCAGTCAACCTGGCTGGCCAGGTCTGTGTTTGGTCGAATTTCTGTGGTCTGCTTTGTCATTAGGGCTAGGTGGCGGGTTCTAATTGGTCTCTCTATCTAATGAATGGCTACGATCTAACCTAGCAACATCAATGGTCCTAATCAATTCCTAACCTCTATATAAACAACCCTAGACTAAACCCTAATCTATTCATTCAAATTAAGAACATAGCCGCCATGTTGCTGAGGAACGACTAAGAGTAGCCGCCGACTAGAGAGAGAATTAGAAAGAAAGTTCTAAAGCCTAAAGCAATTCAAGCAACCTAAAGCCAATCAATTCAACAAAGGAATTTGCGTCTACAATCCACTATGGGGCTTTTGCAGTTTATCTATGCTTTATTTATGCTTCTTTAAATAATGTACTCAAGACAGATTATGAAAGTGTTATGCTATGTTTTTGGAAAGGATGTTGTTGTAACACGTATTTGACTTTATGAAATAAAGTTTGTTGTTCTTCCGCTGTTTACAAATATGTGTTCTTATATCTGTCTTGTATATCTGTGACTTGTACTTATAAACCTCCACCAAAATTAGGGCATTCCCTTTGAGAGTGACCCTAACGGAGGTGGGGTGTTTCGAATTCTATAACTGTGAAATTCATGAATTAAAGTATAATCAAATTCAAATCAAAGAACTAAGGGAAACGGGATACGCCATTGCGTTCGTCTCGGAAAAATACGCGAAATAGAGTCCGAGTTTTCGAAAAACGGAGTCCGTATGAAGAAGATATGGCCTTCGGAAGTTTTGAATTAAATTTAAAATTCAAACAGAATAAAATAATTAAAAATCGGGCCCAGTGGGCCAGGGCGGATAAACACCCGCCTAGGCCACCCAGGTCGACTGGGCTGTCGACCTGGGCTACCCATGTCGACAGGGCTGTCGACAGCCCTGTCGACAGGGGTGTCGACCTGGTCGAGCCCAGTCAACCTGGCTGGCCAGGTCTGTGTTTGGTCGAATTTCTGTGGTCTGCTTTGTCATTAGGGCTAGGTGGCGGGTTCTAATTGGTCTCTCTATCTAATGAATGGCTACGATCTAACCTAGCAACATCAATGGTCCTAATCAATTCCTAACCTCTATATAAACAACCCTAGACTAAACCCTAATCTATTCATTCAAATTAAGAACATAGCCGCCATGTTGCTGAGGAACGACTAAGAGTAGCCGCCGACTAGAGAGAGAATTAGAAAGAAAGTTCTAAAGCCTAAAGCAATTCAAGCAACCTAAAGCCAATCAATTCAACAAAGGAATCATATCTCTTAATTAGAGAATTCGCCGCAACCATTGTAAGTAGAGTATTACTTTGGTATGAATAAACAACTGTATTGATTTGTATGCTTGAATTGGGATAATAAAGTAATTCATATTTGTGCAAAATTATGTTATTCATTATAAAGAACTACATGCGGTAGTTCTATGCAAGTATACGTTTGGAATATTGCGCAAATTATGTAATCTATGTTGAAGCTACATGTATGTAGTTGATTGAAATTCATGCGAGTTTGGGGCTTTGTTATTATGCCATCATGATGTATATTTTTGTGCATAAATCATTTTGCAAGTAATTGAAACAATTTTGGTTGTTATAATCCATAGGAAATTATGTTGAGAATTTGGCATCATGTATTAAGCCATGCTTTTGTACTAGAAAACCTATTTGCAAACTTATGAATATGGCTAGGCTATGAATGATATTTGGCATAATTGAAAACCATGATTAGGTCTATCTTGTTTACAAGAATTATATGATGACATATGTGGTACATGGCTAGGTTAGGTTCAAAAGGTCCCTTTTTGTAAGTTTACATGACTAAAGTAAGAACCATGATTTCATGTTAGAAATATTTATGCCATGGTTATGTGAACAAATTTAACTATACTTATGCCATGCTTATGTTTGATATTATGCCATGCTTATGTTTGACATTATGCCATGCTTATGCTAGAAATATTTATGCCATGTTTATGTTTGACATTATGCCTAAATAAAAATATAGGTTCATGTGTCAATAATGATATCTCAATTACAAGTTCACATGCTTTGATTCATGTCACCTATGTTTTATGACCAAAGTATATGTCACTACTATGCAAGTACACCAGTTTCTATTTTGTATCCCCAACGTCATATTGCAAGTTCATACGCTCACCTTCCCCTTTTTGTGTATGTAATCACGCCATAAGCCTCCCCTTTTCGCATGGCTAAATTGGGCTTTAAAAGGCTAAGCCCAATATATATAAACGGATGTGTAAACCGGGGGAAAATAACGTTGGGTTAAAATTAATTAATGAATGAAAATATAAAATAGAAGGGCCCAAATTCAAGTATGGGTTGGGCCCATGATTGGTGTAACCTTTACACCATTAACTTAATAATGGGCCGCAAATATTTACATATAAGAAATAAAGAAGAATGACAAAATATGTAAATGTAGAACATACGATGTGTTTAACCCGAGGTTGGATTGAGTTGTGATGTAAACCTGCCCGGAACCGCCCGGCTGTCCAGTAGTCACAACAATACCTATCCAATGTGGGAGGTTAAACATGGAGCCCAGCAAGGACCCGAGGTTAGACTGAGTTGTGGCGTAAGACTGCCCGGAACCAACCGGCAACAGGCAGCCACAACAATGCCTGTCTAATGTGAGAGGTCAGGGCCTTAATAAGACAATTAAGGCTGAGTCAGGATTGTTAGGATTAAGTGAACTAAAGACTTAATCAAAATGGAACATGCTAAACTAAACGGACTGGTGGGGTTAGGTTAGGAAAACACTTAACCAACTTAGCATGTTGGCTAGAGATAGAAAACCTAGTAACGGGGGGACCCTTTTCAGCAGTAACCCAAAAAGGTGTATCAGGATACCCTGAAACTAGGCAGGGTGGGGCACGATTACTGGGCTGATTGTAAGAGGTCAAAGCGACGGCGGTGGTGTAGCAGTGTAGGTTCTAACGGAGTGCGGGCGTGCACACACTCCGGCGCAGAAAAATAAGGCACTGGACACCAGTAGCATACCTTTGCACTCTAAGGTTGTGTCGGGTTGCCACTATGGGACTTGATACACCCCATGGTGGGACCAGCATACGTAACTACAACATCGGGGGCCGTAAGACACATGTAACTATGCGAGTAGGAGCCGATCATCATAGAATGGATCACATCACCCTGATTATGGGGTGCCAGTTGGAAACTAGTTTATATGGGTTCAGAGATTAACATGGGGTACGATAGTATATCCGACCCTAGACAACTTAACCAAGTTATAGTGTTTGCCCACTTCTTGTTTATACTTATCATACCCAGTTCTTTATTCATAGACAAAATAGTACTAGACTTACTCAGGCTTTATGTCTGACTCTACTTTTCTTTCGTCTTCTTTCTTCCGTTTCCCCCCCCAGGTCCTCAGGGAGGGAACACAGCAGCTTGACCTACCTTAACATCCAGCTTGAAGAAGAGAAATGTATTGCTTGGACTTTCCTGTTTTGAACTATGGCTTTGGACAATCCACTATGGGGCTTTTGCATTTTATCTATGCTTTATTTATGCTTCTTTAAATAATGTACTCAAGACAGATTATGAAAGTGTTATGCTATGTTTTTGGAAAGGATGTTGTTGTAACACGTATTTGACTTTAAGAAATAAAGTTTGTTGTTCTTCCGCTGTTTACAAATATGTGTTCTTATATCTGTCTTGTATATCTGTGACTTGTACTTATAAACCTCCACCAAAATTAGGGCATTCCCTTTGAGAGTGACCCTAACGGAGGTGGGGTGTTTCACTTGGTATCAGAGCATAGGTTTACCAGATAAGATAAAAAGTTTTGAAAAAAAATTATATTCAAAAAGGAAATTTAAAGAAGCATTTTTAAGAGAAAAATATTATTTTATTTTAAAAAGGCAAAGTCCACTCCCCAAAGCCATAGGTACTATCTGTTATCCTTCGTTTTGAATCTATCCTTTTTGTTTCAGCATGTCTGAAGATCTTAACTTGCCGGAAGGGGTGCAAATACCTGGTTGGTTTAGACGGTTCTTAGAAGCAAGAGCCACTCAGCCAGGTCCTACCATTCCTCCTCCCCCAGCGGAAGGAAATCATCCAGCTGCAGCAGCACCTTTTCCTCCACCTCCTCCACGGGGAAACACATTCGCTAAGATATGTAAAGATTTTAAAGCTATGGGAGGAAGGGATTTCCATGGAACTGAGTCCTTCGTGGCAGCTAGAAATTGGCTGAAAGAAACGGAGGACCTATTCATCATCTTTGAGGTAGAGGATAGACAAAAAGTACAACTGGCGGTGTGGCTATTGAAGGGCGAGGCTTCCTACTAGTGGGAAGTCACTAATGCTGAAAGACCAGTGGAGACATGGGAGGACTTTAGGGCAAGGTTTGAGACCAAATTTCTCTCAGATGCGGAAAGAAGTTTGCAGTTGGAAAAATTCTTATTTCTTAAGCAAGGAGACAAGACTGTCAGAGAGTATGTGAATCAGTTCGATGAGCTGGCTAGGTTTGGACTTGACCTAGTCAACACCCCGCACAAGAAGGCTCTCCGTTTCGTCAAAGGGTTAAATGAGCCATTACACAGTTTGGCCATGACCCATATACCCATGGGGGCCACGTATGAAAGATTGGTGCAAATGGCATTGCTGAATGAGGAGGATAAGGGCAAGAAGGAGACAAAGGCAGAAAGCTCTCAAGGGAAGAAAGAGGGTTTGCAGCCTAAGAAGGCGGACTTTAAGAAAGGCGGAAAAGGCAACAAAGAGAAGAGGAAGTGCAATTTCTGTGGCAAAGTGGGGCACTTAGTAAAGGACTGCCGGAAAAAGAAGGCCAAGGAGAATGGTGGGTGCTTTTCATGCGGTCAGACAGGCCACAGGGCTAAGGACTGCCCAAAGAAACGAGGACAGGGGCAGGGCGCTGGATCCACCCCAGGGGCACAGGTTCATGTGCTAGAAGCGCCACCATTGCAACAGCGAGGTATAAATACTTCTGTAGAAAGTGTAGTTTATCTTTATGATCACCCCGTTCGCACTTTATTTGATTCTGGCGCATCACACTCCTTTATCTCGTCTGCTTTAGTAGAATCTCTGCACCTAAAAACTAGTATGGTAGAGGACCCCTTAATTGTTTCAAACCCAATTGGGGGCCCAGCTCATTTGTCTATGATCTGTTTGGATCTGAAAATTTCTATTCTAAGTGTTGAATTTCAATGTAGTGCCTTTGTTTTGGGCTTTTCGGGGTATGGTTTGATTTTGGGTATGGATTGGCTATCCCGTAATGGGGCCATCCTTGATTGTGAGAAAAGGGTTGTTAGGCTCCTAACCCAGCTCGGTAATACTTTGGAAATTTCTTGTAATCCCTCGTATGCGGTTATGCTTAGTTATCTTGAATCGCTAGATGCCTCTGTTGAAAATCTGCATTCAGTGGTCCGGGAATATCCGGATGTCTTTGAAGAGGTGAAGGGCTTGCCTCCGAAGCGGGAAATAGACTTCCGCATATATCTTGTAGATAATGCAAAGCCCGTTGCGTTGCCCGTTAGACACATGGCTCCACGAGAAAGGAAAGAGCTCAGTGAACAGATTAAAGAGCTTCTAGAAAAGGGGTTCATTAGGAAGAGCATTTCAGAATAGGGCGCTCCAGTAGTGTTCGCCACTAAGGCGGAAGGTTCATTTCGCTGATGCATGAGTTGTAAAGAATCACCTTAGTAAGTACATTTGGCAACATAGTTGACATTTGTTTATTTTCAAGAGATAATTCATCTATGTGGAATACCTTCTAGTAAGTGAACAAGATCCAAGATTCACTAATGAATTTTGGAGAGCTTGCATGGAACCATGAGTACGCAGTTAGGCTTGAGCCAAGTATACTAGAAGGAGAATAAGTGAAAGAGGAACGAGAAATAGGTTCCAACTCATATTTTGGAAACAAGAATTAAGAAGCTACGAAATTGTGAAGTTAACGACGGACAAAGCATAATGGAGTTAAGCTCAAGAAATGCGGCTTAGAAGATTGAAGACTAGATTCGTGCATCGTATCTCTTCTTAAGAGTATATCCTTGATCCCTCTCTTCCTGTAAAGCTCACTTGCATGCTATCTTTTGTGTATATCCTCTCGGTCCTATTCTTAATCCAATTTCTATTGCGAACCCCATAGGGAGTATGACTCATCTGTTAGTAACACATGTTGGGGCTCGAGGGTGTTCGTTGATTTTACTAAAAGTTTTTGGGCTTTATAGGATACAGGTTGGTCTTAGGAAGGGACTCCCTTGTGACCTAAAAGGAGTCCATCATGCTTAGTTTCCTAGAATCATATATGGTGGTTAGGTTGAGTAATTCTTTGGGTGTCAGTCTGATGTTGATTTCGATCTTCGGGGCTGATGCTTAGAGAGTTCTTCTCCTAATCAATATATATGTGGCATAGGTTTTCAGTCTTGACATTTCCTAATAGGCACAAAGTTTTTACTTGCTTCATTCGACTATACCTTTAGATAGGAACAATTGGGAAAATGTCCTATAGATTAGAGCTACCCGAGAAGTTGGCTGGAGTCCACAACATTTTTCACGTTTCACATCTCCGAAAATGTCTACATGAGTCTGCTGAAGTGGTAGAGCCAAATGTCCTAGAAGAGGCCGAAGTGGAGCGCGAAGCAACCATAAGGAAAGTTCCAACCCGCATATTAGGAACGGAAGTGAAGAAACTACGCAACCGCGAAGTCAAGCTCGTCAAAGTTCAGTGGAGCGACGCCGAGGGAGACGCGACTTGGGAAAACTGAAGCTAGAATACGTACTGCCTACCCTTTTTTGTTCGAGGGTACATCCTTGATCTTTCCTTTTTCCTTAAGTTGCGCTTTTATCTATCTTTTTAGGTATATTTCCTCGACCGTATCTTTTAGGTAGAAACTCTTTGGATGGAAACATGTAATTGAAACATGTTATGTATGAATGGTTGCAAGTGGTTGCAAGTGGTTGCAAGTGATTGCTAGTGGTTGCTCGTGGTTGCATATACACACACAATCTAGGTTTTAGATCGGCTCAGTCACTTCATATTGCATATGCATATAAGTTTGCATTCGTATGTGATTGAACTTTAATGTGTTGTCATGTGGATGCTGCATTTGTATTAAATGGTTGTGCACTCATGTAGAATCAAGAATAGGAAAATTTGCATACATAATGGATTCATGGCACTTACATAATTCGCATTAAGGAGGTCAACTGAATCAGTAGACCGCCTGATTTTGCATTAGATAAGTACATGTACACACACACTTCGCATATGATCATGAAGCATTAGAAGTCTTTTAAGGACAATGGATGCTCGTGTTTGATGGATGAGTAGATGGATGATTGGATGTTAGGATATACATTCCTCCTAACTTGAAGATTTCGGGGACGAAATCCTTTTAAGTGGGGGAGAATGTAACACCCCGAGAATTCTATAACTGTGAAATTCATGAATTAAAGTATAATCAAATTCAAATCAAAGAACTAAGGGAAACGGGATACGCCATTGCGTTCGTCTCGGAAAAATACGCGAAATAGAGTCCGAGTTTTCGAAAAACGGAGTCCGTATGAAGAAGATATGGCCTTCGGAAGTTTTGAATTAAATTTAAAATTCAAACAGAATAAAATAATTAAAAATCGGGCCCAGTGGGCCAGGGCGGATAAACACCCGCCTAGGCCACCCAGGTCGACTGGGCTGTCGACCTGGGCTACCCATGTCGACAGGGCTGTCGACAGCCCTGTCGACAGGGGTGTCGACCTGGTCGAGCCCAGTCAACCTGGCTGGCCAGGTCTGTGTTTGGTCGAATTTCTGTGGTCTGCTTTGTCATTAGGGCTAGGTGGCGGGTTCTAATTGGTCTCTCTATCTAATGAATGGCTACGATCTAACCTAGCAACATCAATGGTCCTAATCAATTCCTAACCTCTATATAAACAACCCTAGACTAAACCCTAATCTATTCATTCAAATTAAGAACATAGCCGCCATGTTGCTGAGGAACGACTAAGAGTAGCCGCCGACTAGAGAGAGAATTAGAAAGAAAGTTCTAAAGCCTAAAGCAATTCAAGCAACCTAAAGCCAATCAATTCAACAAAGGAATCATATCTCTTAATTAGAGAATTCGCCGCAACCATTGTAAGTAGAGTATTACTTTGGTATGAATAAACAACTGTATTGATTTGTATGCTTGAATTGGGATAATAAAGTAATTCATATTTGTGCAAAATTATGTTATTCATTATAAAGAACTACATGCGGTAGTTCTATGCAAGTATACGTTTGGAATATTGCGCAAATTATGTAATCTATGTTGAAGCTACATGTATGTAGTTGATTGAAATTCATGCGAGTTTGGGGCTTTGTTATTATGCCATCATGATGTATATTTTTGTGCATAAATCATTTTGCAAGTAATTGAAACAAGTTTGGTTGTTATAATCCATAGGAAATTATGTTGAGAATTTGGCATCATGTATTAAGCCATGCTTTTGTACTAGAAAACCTATTTGCAAACTTATGAATATGGCTAGGCTATGAATGATATTTGGCATAATTGAAAACCATGATTAGGTCTATCTTGTTTACAAGAATTATATGATGACATATGTGGTACATGGCTAGGTTAGGTTCAAAAGGTCCCTTTTTGTAAGTTTACATGACTAAAGTAAGAATCATGATTTCATGTTAGAAATATTTATGCCATGGTTATGTGAACAAATTTAACTATACTTATGCCATGCTTATGTTTGATATTATGCCATGCTTATGTTTGACATTATGCCATGCTTATGCTAGAAATATTTATGCCATGTTTATGTTTGACATTATGCCTAAATAAAAATATAGGTTCATGTGTCAATAATGATATCTCAATTACAAGTTCACATGCTTTGATTCATGTCACCTATGTTTTATGACCAAAGTATATGTCACTACTATGCAAGTACACCAGTTTCTATTTTGTATCCCCAACGTCATATTGCAAGTTCATACGCTCACCTTCCCCTTTTTGTGTATGTAATCACGCCATAAGCCTCCCCTTTTCGCATGGCTAAATTGGGCTTTAAAAGGCTAAGCCCAATATATATAAACGGATGTGTAAACCGGGGGAAAATAACGTTGGGTTAAAATTAATTAATGAATGAAAATATAAAATAGAAGGGCCCAAATTCAAGTATGGGTTGGGCCCATGATTGGTGTAACCTTTACACCATTAACTTAATAATGAGCCGCAAATATTTACATATAAGAAATAAAGAAGAATGACAAAATATGTAAATGTAGAACATACGATGTGTTTAACCCGAGGTTGGATTGAGTTGTGATGTAAACCTGCCCGGAACCGCCCGGCTGTCCAGTAGTCACAACAATACCTATCCAATGTGGGAGGTTAAACATGGAGCCCAGCAAGGACCCGAGGTTAGACTGAGTTGTGGCGTAAGACTGCCCGGAACCAACCGGCAACAGGCAGCCACAACAATGCCTGTCTAATGTGAGAGGTCAGGGCCTTAATAAGACAATTAAGGCTGAGTCAGGATTGTTAGGATTAAGTGAACTAAAGACTTAATCAAAATGGAACATGCTAAACTAAACGGACTGGTGGGGTTAGGTTAGGAAAACACTTAACCAACTTAGCATGTTGGCTAGAGATAGAAAACCTAGTAACGGGGGGACCCTTTTCAGCAGTAACCCAAAAAGGTGTATCAGGATACCCTGAAACTAGGCAGGGTGGGGCACGATTACTGGGCTGATTGTAAGAGGTCAAAGCGACGGCGGTGGTGTAGCAGTGTAGGTTCTAACGGAGTGCGGGCGTGCACACACTCCGGTGCAGAAAAATAAGGCACTGGACACCAGTAGCATACCTTTGCACTCTAAGGTTGTGTCGGGTTGCCACTATGGGACTTGATACACCCCATGGTGGGACCAGCATAGGTAACTACAACATCGGGGGCCGTAAGACACATGTAACTATGCGAGTAGGAGCCGATCATCATAGAATGGATCACATCACCCTGATTATGGGGTGCCAGTTGGAAACTAGTTTATATGGGTTCAGAGATTAACATGGGGGTACGATAGTATATCCGACCCTAGACAACTTAACCAAGTTATAGTGTTTGCCCACTTCTTGTTTATACTTATCATACCCAGTTCTTTATTCATAGACAAAATAGTACTAGACTTACTCAGGCTTTATGTCTGACTCTACTTTTCTTTCGTCTTCTTTCTTCCGTTCCCCCCCCCCCCCCAGGTCCTCAGGGAGGGAACACAGCAGCTTGACCTACCTTAACATCCAGCTTGAAGAAGAGAAATGTATTGCTTGGACTTTCCTGTTTTGAACTATGGCTTTGGACAATCCACTATGGGGCTTTTGCAGTTTATCTATGCTTTATTTATGCTTCTTTAAATAATGTACTCAAGACAGATTATGAAAGTGTTATGCTATGTTTTTGGAAAGGATGTTGTTGTAACACGTATTTGACTTTATGAAATAAAGTTTGTTGTTCTTCCGCTGTTTACAAATATGTGTTCTTATATCTGTCTTGTATATCTGTGACTTGTACTTATAGACCTCCACCAAAATTAGGGCATTCCCTTTGAGAGTGACCCTAACGGAGGTGGGGTGTTTCAAATATTTTCACTATTTATTCAAAAAAAATTAAAAAAAATATAAACTCTCCACATTAATATAAAATCATAACGGATGCAGAAGGATGATAGGTAATGAAGAAGGTCGTGAAATAATTGCCAGTTCAAAGATATTATAATAAATATTCAACCATCTTTAAAAATTAAAAAAGAAAATCCCCTCTTGTTTGTGAAATATACTGCAGTCACAATTCATCATAATTTCAAATTCTAATAATAATTTTGATGAGTTATAAATAATGTTCAATTTGATATTGATTTCAATTTCTGAATGAATAATCAATAAATAATTTTAAAATTGAAAAACAATTACAAGAGGAATATGAGGAGCTATACAGGATTAGAGGGACTAAAATATATACAAAAAAAAAATCCTGCACATCTGATACCAATTGGTGTCTCTATTAATGAGAATTATAAAAAGACACAGGAGACAAACAAGGGTATCCCATATAAAAGAAATTTTGTTACATGGCCCAAGCTGACAACTCAATAGATTAAAACATATATCAGAGCAACAGATCGATCAAAACAAGTAGTTATCTAAAACAGTATCAGAGCAGCAAAAAATCAATATCACAGCAGACATGTCAGAAGATGGTCACATACGATCATTCAGGATCCAAGATTAGAAATGCAATTTATTTGAAAACATTTGAGGAATATGAAAAACTCTAGATTCAATGAATCGATTACACCAAATTATTAGTTTCACATTATAGATATGTGTGTGATTCAATATATCAATAATTTCAAATGATTTTAAACAAATAAATATTCAAATCAAATCATCATGAAATAACAGTGATTTTCAAATACCATTTTTCAAAAGAAATTTTCAAGATATTTCTGATAAGTATAAGAGAAATTTCAAACCATTTACATCAAATTTGAGAGGTATTCATGATCCAGAAAATTTAGAAAATAATTTATTTGAAATCATTTGAATCAATGTCAAGTTTTGAGATATAATGAATCACTCACACAAGATTGATAGTCTCAAATTTTAGAGGTGTGTGATATCTAGAATATCAAGAATTTCAGATGATTTCAAACAAATAAATTTCAACAACAATGATCATGAATAAAGATGAGATTCAATATGTATTACTGTAATTCAAGACAATTTAAAATATTCAAACCAATCTAAAAATTTCTAAAATTATCACAACTGGTAAATAACAGAGTGCTGTAACGAGTATAAATTTTCAAGACTTTCCAAAATGAATTAGAAGAGACTCACAACAGCAAAGGTGTGTGAAATTCCACAAAACTTTCAGATCCTCAAAAATTTAGAATTCTAATCAATAGTGTTCAAGATATGACAAGAATACATCAACACTGTTATGAATTCAGAGAATCAGAAAACAAACTTCAAATCAATTGCAGATATTTACAGAAATAAATTCAAGATCTGGAAAAGATTAAAAATATCAGAGTTTTATACACATGAAGTTAATTTCCAGAAAATATGAATTCTACAATTGGAAGTTTAAGAAAGCCCAGAATAAAAAAAAAATCAAAAATGAAAACAGAAACAGAAGGAGTTAGAAGGAGAAATAAAATTAAAAAAATATTTACAAAGGTGAGTTTAGAGATCATACCAGAATCCAATGTAAATCAGAATCTCTAACTCAACAATCCTTGCTAGAGGAACTGTAAATGATACAAAAACAGTTTGAATTTGAATTTCCTTTGAACAGTAGTTCCTCAGCCACCTCCAGTACCTAAGTGTTTTGGGGATTAAGTGGTCTAACAAAATTAGTGAAACCACTCACGGTTGTGTGTTGGACTTTCGGTGCCCAAACTTGTTTGAATAGCAACCCATCAGAATTTATCAAAGTGCCTTTAGGGATCCAGATCTGTTTGAATTTAGACGTATTCATTTTGTTTCTTTTTGGGGTCCAAACAGAGTTGTTTCTAAACAAGCTAACATTTTTCTTTCGATTAAAAAATCCTTTGAAATTATCAAAGTTCAGATTATCAAGTCGATTCTTTTCAAAGAAGGTTGAAGGATTTTTAAAATCTTTTGAGCTTCTCTTTTCAAAAACATCAAATTTTCCAAAGCCGAGTCCACTTTTATTTCCTGATGAAAATTGATTTTTCAACAACATGTTTAAAGATTTTTCACCGTTAGAAAATTTAGTCAATGTTGTTTTAAGTCATTGAATTTCAGTTTTAAGATCACCGTTTTCTTTCATTAAATCTGAACAATGGTTTTCAGTGATCTTACACTTTTCAAAATCAGTTTTCAAAACCAAATTTTCATCACTAAGAAATTTAATTTTGGTTTGGGACTCAGCAATTTCAAATTCAAAACGTGTAATGACCCGCATTTTCAGCGATTTAATAATTAATTTATTTAATTATTTAAATAGTGAATTAGAGAATATAATGGTCGTTGAATTAAATAAGAGTAAATAATTAATTAATATAATAATTAAATAATATATTTAATTCTGAAATAATCAGAATTGGCTGAAATGGCGATATGGTGTGAATTGGGCAATTTAAAATATATAGTTCAGTTTAGAATAGAATTTGAATAACGAATATATTGAATCAACGATGCTATAATGTTATAAGTATAATTTAATTATAATCGAGCTCGAAATGGCGCGGTAGTTCGCGATTTGGCGATTCGAACTTTAAACGAATATACAGAAGCCGTTTTAAATCGGATTTCTGTGAAACAAGAAACATTAGGAGCTGGTGGAGTATATTTTTCTAGTGAAAGAGAAAAATCGAGATTTTGTCATGTAGATTTTTATTCATGTCCAAATCAAATTTTAGAGAAGTCGTTGTGGAATTCCTTTATAATTTATTTATATTTTAAAAAGGAATTTCATTATAAATCGAATATCGATTTATATTGGGATTTGAAATATCGAGTAGAAATTCATATAGGAATATTCTAGAGTTGTATGATATCGTATGCGAATATATACAATAATATTTATTTTTAAATATTTAATTTAATTTTTTTTAAATATATTTAATATTTAAAAAGGGTTATTTAGGGCTTTAAAAATAGCCACTTTTGCAAATGACCTCAGAATTCGACGAAACTAATTTTGTTGGATTCGCAATGTTAAATTATTGTTAGATTCCAATTTCCATGATTTTTAGAGTCATTATGTGGCCGTACCGATTTTAAATGTGAAAAACAGTCGATATTTCGATGGTTAATAACACGCTGTGTGAGCAAACGGAGTCGGAATTCAACGAAACCAGTTCCGTTGGGACCGTAATGTCGAGCGGTAGCTACTTGACGATTTCCGTGATTTTTGAACATCGTGTGTGATCACATGGATTTTTAGAAGACTAGAACGAATATAAATTTATAAAAGAAAAATATAAAAAAATATCCCACCATTTTCTTGGCCAAATGAAGGGCCACGCAACCTCTCTTCTCAGCCACAGACTTTACCAACCCAAACAAACACATAAATACCGCATAAAACCCACATTAGTAAACTTTGAAAAATGAAAACAAATGAAATAAAATCGTAACAATTCTTATAAATTCCTATAAATCAGGCTATTTATATATTTGGATTCTCCGCTACTTTCTCTTCACAACCGTGTATGGTTTGCTTGGTTCGACATCAGTTTTGTGGGTACGAAATCGACAGCGAAGAGGTTAGATGAACTAGGGTTCCAGTTTTAGGAAAATTTGGGGAGATTAGGTTCAGTGTAATGTCGTCGTTGGTCTTGTGGTAGGAAATGGAACGGATGGGCAAAGTTTTGGGGGATTCGAAATTATTTGATGTCGATGTCTGCGTGGAGACCTGAGAACCGCGAATGACTAGAAGTTGGTCGAGTTTGGTCTTGTGAGGATGGGGGGAGTGAGGATTCGAAGAGGATAGTCGTGGTGAAGTCCGTTTTTGAATTAAAGGAAAGATGAAGGGTGCAGTGAAGGTTACAAAGGGGGAAATGGCTGTGAATGGTTTACTGGATTGCGTTGTTGAGGAGGAAGAAGATCAGAAGGAGGCGGGCTTTTGTTTGGAAGAGTGGGCCGAAGTTTGGATTAGGTTTAAGCCCAACTATAAAGTTATAAAATTCAGTTTCTTTGTTTTAAGTTAAATTATATTCAAACTTGTATAATGTATAACTTGAGCAGACGTTAACGGAATTGAGCGAAACAAGATCCGTTGGGATCGTATGGACGATGGCTACACCATGAAACTGACTGGGAGTGGATTGGAGCTCGTTTGTATTTATGGTGAAATAAATTGTTTGATTCAAATCAAACAACAGTTTATCGTTCTTTAACGATGAACTGCCAATGTGAGTAAAACTCACCAACTCTAAACTTTTATATTTTTATAACGTGTACTTAGAACTGATAATTATCTGTTGATTGATGTGTGTTAACTGTTTGGTTGAATTGTTTGTGTATTGATTGAAATCACAGATAACGATATGTGTATATAAATCGTTAATCGAATATTTATTCTGTTTAAACAGAATATTTTATATTCGTGTTGCTTAACATATGTGATGCAGGGAAACATGTTGGAGGGACCCAACTGGGTTCCTCAATATTTATAATACTGTTCTGTTCATATATTGTAATATATGATGTCATAGATAATTTGTTGTCGATTTTGTGTGTTGGGACGATATAGGTCATCGTGATTTGATATATTAAATATTAAAATACCTGGATATGGGAAAAGGAATTTTCAAAGTGATATTGAAAATAATATTTATAAAATCAAAAGATTTTATAAGGGAAATTTTTATAAAATCAAAAGATTTTATAAAAGAGAATATTTATAAATGGAATATGTATAAAGTGGATTATTTATTTAGAAAATAAATAAGATATTATAAAGGGATTTATTTTATAAATCCAAAGCTTTGAAAGAAGGAATTTATTTATGAAATCAAAAGAGAAAGATTTGTAAACCATGTACAATTGAAATCGAAGAGGAAATATTTGCAAAACAAATATAAAAGGAAATGATCGTGAAACAAATAGAAAGGGAAGTATTCTAAAAAATGAATAGAATTTATAAGAAAAGAAATAAGGGGAGAATGGGTATCAAATAGAAATCTGTTTTACCAGATAAATTGGGAAGATTAATTTATAAATAATATTTTATAAATTAAATAAAGTATTTATCATTCGATAAATGGAAATATAAGTCTAAACTTATATAGAGAAGTAGAAATTGGTTTTTACACCAAAATTTTTAGAATGTGAACTAAACACTTCTAAATTGAATAAACGTTATAAAAGGAACATCTATAAAGTGAAGAACTGTTACTAAAAACAAATCTTTATAAATGAATAAATGTTGTAAAAAGAGAAATCTTTATAAATCAATAAAGTAATCGAATATAAGTAAATTGAGAAGGTGTTAATCAAATTGAGTTAATCGATTAAAGCAAGTGAATCGATTAGAGTTAGATTATCGAGTTAGATTATAAAGTTAAGATAATTAAGTTAAGTGAATCGAGTTAAGTTATCGAGTTAAGTGGATTGAGTTAAGTGACCAAGTTAATCGAATATAGTTATTTGAGATAGAGTTAGTCAAACAGAGTTATCCAGGATAAGTTGCCATTTCATACGACTGCTAGCGTAATTCACAGGGCTGTAAATAGCCACGGCGGTCAGATGTTTCCAGAGGGAATCAGGCGTAACCATTGTGATCACTGCGATCTAGAGTCGAGCGAATGGAGTTAAATCGAATAATAGTTATTCGATAGGAGTTAATCAAGTTGAGTTAGATTATCGAGTTAAGTGAATCGAGTTAAGTAAATCGAGTTGAGTTAATCAAGTATGGTTAGTCAAACCAAGTTAGTCGAGTTCGTCGAGTCGAGTTAATCGAATTTAGTTATTCAAAAGGAGATATCGATATTAGTTATTCGAAAGGAGTTATCGATATTAGTTATTCGAAAGGAGTTATTGATATTAGTTATTCGAAATGAGATTATCGAATATTGTGTGTTCGAAAAGAAAGAGTTATCAAATATTAGTTATTCGAAGAGAGATTATTGAATATCGTTTATTCGAAAAGGAGTAATCGAATATAGTGTATTCGAAAAGAAAGAGTTATCGAATATAGGTTATTCGAAGGAGAGTTAATCAAATAGAGATTACTCGAAAGGGAGTTATACGTCGAATTCGATTATATCGAATTCGGGAAAGTATTATTTACTTTCCAGTTTTTAAATCAAGATTTATTTATTTATAAATAAACTAGTTGTTAGTTTAGTCATTCAGTATAAGTAATAAAAGTTAGATTGTTAAGTTAGATATTTCGGAAGTAGGGATTATAACGTTATCGTTATAACCAAGGTTTAAATATAGAAGTGGATTCGTAAATTGAATCCGAGAAAGATGTAAAGAAGTTGTTAAAGATTAAAAGATAAACTTTGACCATTTCGAAGTTATAACGTTGTTCAATTAAGGTCTGAGAGGTAATTATACCCCAACTTGATTGACTTCCTTCTTAACTAAGAAATGGTAAGGTTTGATCGTAAAGGAGTTTTGGAAATGTTTTCCAAGTAAGAATCAGAATTGTTTTCTGATAATAGAAAATAAGAATTCAGAATATATGGAATCAGGATATAAGTAAAGTAATAAACTAAAGAGATAAATGTTAAATGATGATTGATTGATATAAATTCCACCTGGAAATAATATCGTTGTTTGCACACATGTTTTCCTTGATAGTTAAATCACAGACTATCAAAGTTTTGACCATTTTAACGTTGTTAATATGGAGAGACCGGTTGGATTTTTATCCAAAGAACCACTCTGTATTGGCATAAGCATTGTGAATCATATATGTCAAAGATAATTGAAGACGGAGTAAAGTGCAAGGGTTATTGTATAAGTCTTAGATAACAGTGCCTAAAATGGATGTGCTGAATAGTGCCTTCGATTTGTCCAGTCCCAGGACAACTTGTATGGACGAAGGTCTGACAGAGTATATCTAATAAATCGCGTAAGTTGATGTGACAACCCGCCTTTTCTGAATAATCCAAGCTGACGATATAACCACACATGTCCAACTCGAACGATTCAAAACTGACAGGTAATCAATTTAGGGTGTATAATAGAATCATATCATAGAATCACATATACAGAATAACACAGAATCTCGCAGCGGAAATGAAATAATATACATAAGCAGTTCATGAAGCTACTTAAACAGTTACAATTTAATTATACAATATAGCAACTCATAAATTTCGCAAATACAAGCCAAACGGAATTAGGATAACTCGAGAGATGTCGTGGTATTTTCCATCTCTTAAGGATCCATTAAACTATCTATATATAGTATGATACGCTATTATATGTAATGTCTATCAGTAATATAAAATATTTAAAATAACATTAAGGCTTTACATTGATCCCGCTTAACATGTTTTTAAATAATGTGGTCTATATAGGTTCTGTAACACAAACAGTAGAACGTCGGTAGCCAGTGAGTCCGGTATAGGCACATGTTAAATAGAAACTCGTAGTGGTCACGCATAAGGATAAAACGTATGACAAGGCACGTGAAGCAATGCCCAAGGTAGGATACTACCAATTTGCCTGATCCGGACTGGTGGTAACCCCTAACGGCCCACCGCAACACAACACTTCCAAAATCAAGGGTGATCACCAAATAACAAAAGATAGAATATACGAAGAAGTGTGTCAACTAGAGGTAGCTAGCCTCAATGGCCCGGCACGACTCCTGTTTAAGTCATTTCAAATTTGACACAAGTGGCGGTCATCCATTATCGTTCACTTTCTTCAATCTAGCAACGTGCACCAAAAACAAGCACTTCATTCTGGATTATCACTTCACGAACATAGTTATCAAAGTGGTTCCAGTATCGACAGAGAATGTGTCCATAACTGACTTCGGTCTCTTTGACAACTAACGTCATTCAATTTTCATTTATTAATTTGTCGAATAGATCAAACCATAATTTGTATTTCAACTTCTTATTTAGACTTGAACTATCAAATATTTCAATTTGAAATATTAACAACATTTTTATCGTTTGCAATTATACACTTAGCTTTATGTCTAATTCCAAAGTTCCAAATCAATAAACTAAAGTAGTATTTTCTTTTTTAAAATTTACAATTTTCAAATATTGAATATTTCATTTAAGCTCACATTAAAATTTCACAATTTTACTTCATATAACTAAATTGTTTTTCTCAACTAAATTATATCAAAATTTACAATTTTGAAATTATTTCCTTAAATATTTAGGCTAACATTTTTCTAATAAGAGGTTCAACAATGGTTATTTTAATAAGTTTAAATAAAATTTAAATCACTTAATATTTCATTTATCAATTTAAATCAAATTTCCATGTATATAATTTAAACCAAAGTTTAATCTTCGAAATTTGAAACAATTCTATTTTCTTTTCAAAATGGGAATTTAAACTTTGAAATACGTATAGTGAAATGTAGAAGTTGTGAGAATTTCGTCGGAAAATTTGAATGTTGTCGGTCGCGCAATTTTCTGTGCAAAGCTGCGCATAACAGTTCAAATTTTAGCAATTTTAAAATCTCTTCAAAACAAGTTCGGACAAACATGAAAAATATTCTATTCGTTGACAGTAATCCAATGGTGAAATTCATTTCGCGAAAATCGGACGTTTTGACCTCCGTTGCACATCCGCATTTTTACGTCAAAGGGGTCCGTAACGCGTTTTTGAATGGAGCATGCAGACACTGCAAATTTTATACTGTTGTGTCCGTCTCATCGCGCTGATTACTGAAATATATTCATTTGTCAGTTTCGGTGTTCGGTTTGTGCTGAAACTGTGAAAAAGCTTGCACAGTTCATTTTTGAAACAGAGCCATTTAAGTTCGAAAAGTCCCTTTTACGATCTTACAAATCCTTCTAAATATTTTGGGTCTGCAAAAGATGTATTTTAATTTTATTAACCTACCTAATTATTATTTTTTCAAAGCTTAGTAAGGGTGAACAATGCATGCTTTTGATTTATATACATGCGCATTGTTCATTAATACATCACACATTATGTATGCATATTCAAGCACATGAAGACAAATTTATATATTTACTCATGCTGTCACGCATACATGCACATACACTCCACACGCACACATGCAACACGCACTCACTCGCACATACAACATGCACTCACACACATATAATGCACAGGAACCTGACACACACATGCACATGCACCTCAAGCCAATTCATTTTCCTTTCAGGTGTGAACCAATAGATATGGGGAAAAGTGGAAGAATATCAAAGACAACAAACACGCATGGAAAGGGAAAGTCAAGTACAGGCATGTTACATATTTGCTTCAAATTGCATGCTATAGCATACCATATTTCCTTTTTACTTGACAAAAAAAAAGTTTTTTTTTTTTTTAAAAAAAATAACTTCATGCGTCTGGGAAGAAGTAATAAAATGGTGTCCCCTATTTCTTTCGTTAATGTCATATACATTCCCTTTTTGGACAAAATGGACAAATGAATACCATTTACAACAAAAAAATGAAAGATAAGAACTATCTTTGCTGTTGCATGAAAATGAACCATCCATACATGCTCTTACGAAACAAAATAAGCCCACGCTTCCCATTTCCCTTGTATACCAATTCATGCATGTAAATGCATCTTCAGACAACCTCACATGTTGCATTTTTTTTTTAATAAAATTCCCAACCAAGTATATATATGTGTTAAAAATGAACTAGAAGGCAAGCAATGGTAAGATGCTTCCTTCTTGCTTGCATGCATGCATTTTGTGGACAAAATTGAATGTTTGGTTCTCAGTAACCATGCGTGATATATAAAACCAAATGGAGGTTAACAAATGAGAAAGATCTATACATTTATACTGCATACATACTTTTCCCCCGAGAATTCATCTGTATATGTTGCATGAACATATTAACAGAGAATAAAAGAATGAGTGTATCTTATCTTTTTTTCCCTTGTTTCATGCGTTTTGTGTTTTTTTTTTCTTTTTTTCTTTTTTAATTCATAGGCATGCATATGAAACCAAAAATGAAGACATCCATGAATCCATGTGTTAATCAATATTATTCTCTTTTTCAGAAGGAAGGAAGAACAAAAGTAAAACTAGAAAATGATCATCCTTCCATCAAACATTTCATGCGTCCATTTTATATGGTATACTGTTTTGAGAACAAATGGTTCTTTTTTTTCTATTTTGTGACACAGCAAGTTCATATGTGTATTGATATATATAGCAACACATTAAAGAAAATTTAGGCGTGAGTAACAACTCACTTTCGATTTCGAGAGCTAAACATCGAGATGGACACGGCGAGAGAACGGAGCTACTATCGCGGTTGTTATCGAGATTGCCGGAGCTTGAGACGAAGGCTGTCGGACTTGGAGCGGACTGTCGGAACTCGGTGCGGGCTGTCGGAACTTGGTGCAGGCTATCCGAACTTTAAAGAGGACATGAGCAAAGAGGGAGGGCGTGAGAAAGAAAAGAGTGGAATGGTGGCTTTCTACTTAATGCGCGTGGTCTGCTCATGTGGTTCTTTTTTTTTTCTTTATTAATTTTTTTTTGTTTTATACGAAAGAAATTTTGTTGCTGAAGCAAGAAATAATTAAAGGAGAAGAGACAATGAAAAAGAGAGAGCAGATGAGTTTCGAAGCACAGGTATATATAAAATGGTGGTAGGTGAATTTGCCGTGTACATGCACAGATCAAAGGATGCCTGCATTTCACCTCATTAATTCAACGAAGACTCTTCATTTAATGCAAAGAAGAAAGAAAATGTGTCTTGTACATCACTCTCATTAATGCTCCATATTCTCATTTATATTATGATATGATTTATGGAGACATTTATTCTTGGTTTGTTTGTTGCACTCATTTTGTTCGGGATTTATTATTTAACTATAAACAGGGTCACCTGTATGGAATAACTGTCTATCCATTTTTCTTTACAGACACCTAAATATTAGTATAAATATACCATTGGAATCAGGACGTCGAGACGAACACAACGACACACAGTTATTAGTGCTTTGAACATTTTATAAAAATTCTATTTCTATATTTAATTTCACTGAGTTTAATTAGCAGTCATTTAAATTTATTTAGTTTAAACTTATCAGAATTATATGGAACGAACTTATAACCTTTTGATTACAAATTTGTTTTCAAATTCTTTACATACAAATATTTATTTTTATTTTAAATTCAATAAACTTTGAACATATTCGTTCTAATAACTAAATTTAATCGTTTTATTTTATTTGCTTGTTTGTTTCTTGTAATTTATTGTTATATAATTTTTTTTTCTGATCTGAAAAACCAGGTCGTTACATTCTCCCCTACTCAAGTCTTTCGTCCTCGAAAAGAACGGAACAAAGAAAAATAAAGAAATAAGCAGGAACGTAAGAATGATTAATGATGAATTGGGTACCTTATGCAAACAATTCAGGATTTGAGGCACGGATACTCTCCTCAGTTTCCCAAGTGCAATCTCGGTCATCTCTACTCCACTGAACTTTGACGAGATTAACTATCTTCCTTCTAAGCTGCTGCGTATCTTTATCGACTATACGAAGTGGTCTTCTTTCTATAGTAAGATTTGGTTCAACATGCATATCTTCAAATAAAGCAGGCTGGACTATAGCTAACGGGTCATGTACATATCTACGAATATGTGAAACATGGAATACATTATGCACACCCGATAGTTTCTCCGGTAAATCAACCCTATAAGCCAAACCGGCAATCTTTTCTAAGATAGGAAAAGGACCAACAAATCTCAGAGCAAGCTTCCCTTTCTTTCCAAAACGAATCACGTTCTTCAAAGGTGAAATTTTCAGAAATACAAGATCACCAACAATAAATTCCAAATGTCTCCTCTTTCCGTCAGCATACTTCTTTTGTCTATCATGAGCAATCTTCATCCTCCTTCTGATTTCTCCAACCTTTTCATAAGCTTCCAAAATCATTTCGGGGCCTAGAACAAGTCGATTCCCAGATTCAATCCAATAAGATGGAGATTTACATGGCCGTCCATATAGAGCGTCGAACGGTGCCATTTTAATACTCGCCTGAATTTCAAAGATTTATTCAAGATTTACATTTATTTAAATATGAACTTAAATTTGAATTAAATTACCTGATAGCTATTATTATAGGTGAACTTAACGAGATGGAGATGATCTTCCCAAGACGCCCCAAAATCTAAAGCATAAGCACGAAGCAAATCCTCCAGAATCTGATTTACTCTTTCGGTCTGACCGTCTGTCTGAGGATGATAGGCGGTGCTCAGGTTCAATTGAGTTCCCAAAGTTATCTGGAAATCTTTCCAGAATTTGCTAGTAAAAATGGGATCTCTATCACATACTATGCTAGACGGAACACCATGAAGTCGGACTATATCCTTCATATAGAGCTCGGCTAAACTTGAAGCAGTTCGAGTTGTCTTTACATGAATAAAGTGGGCTGATTTGGTTAGTCTGTCAACAATAACCCAAATGCTTTCATTTCCCCTCCTAGTCCTTGGTAATCCATCTATGAAATCCATAGAAATTTGATCCCATTTCCAGTTAGGAATCTCTAAAGGCTGTAACAACCCTGCAGTCTTCTGATGGTCGGCTTTTACTTGCTGGCAAGTGGCGCATCTACTGATATGAATAGAAATGTCTCTCTTCATTCCACTCCACCAATAAAGCTTCTTCATATTCTGATACATCTTGGTGACCCCAGGATGAATAGAAAGTTTGGGTTGATGATTCTCCCTAAGCATCTCCTATCTTAGACCATCCACATTTGGAACGCAAATACGGTTGATGATCCTCAAAATTCCATTGGAACCAATTTCAGCGCCCTATCTCTTCTGCACATTAACAACTTCTTTATTGAGAACGCTTTCCTTTATTCGCATAAGCATTTCATCTTCTTCTTGCTTAGCAATAATGCGATCCATAAGAGCTGGAGAAGCAGTAATTTGGAATAACATTTCTTTGTTTCTACTCAAAGCGTCAGCTACCACATTAGCCTTTCTGGGGGTATAGTTGATGTCGAGGTCATATGATGCTAAGAACTCGAGCCATCTGACTTGCCTCTGATTCAGATCCTTCTGTGAAAAGATATACTTCAATGATTTGTGGTCAGTAAAGAGTTCAAATTTAATTCCCAAAAGATGGTGCCTCCACAACTTAAGAGCAAAAACTACAACAAGTAGTTCTAAGTCATGCGTTGCATAATTAACTTCATGAACTCTGAGTTGTCTACCAGCATAAGCAATACCTTTACCATGCTACATAAGAACATCTCTCAAACCTTCTCCGCAAGCATCGGTATAAACAGGCAAACCTTCACTTCCATCCCGAAAAGTAAGAACGGGAGTAGAAGTTAACTTGCGTTTAAGTTCATTAAATCTTTTATACACTTATCGCTCCAATCGAACTTAACATTCTTTCCAGTCAAAGCTGTGAGTGGTGAAGAAATTTGAGCAAAATTCTCGATGAATATCCTATAATAACTAGCTAAGCCGAGAAAACTACGAATATTGGTTGGAGTTTCAGGAGTTTTCCAATCCTAAAAGTTAAAGAATTATGATTACCTATATAAGAGTGATAAGATAAATCGAATAAGAATGAATTGATGTTTTAAATAAGGGCTTACTTTGATTACGGCGATCTTAGCTGATCGACCGAAATTCCATTCTCCGAAACAATATGTCCAAGAAACCTAACTTTATCTCTCCAGAAATGACACTTAGAAAACTTGGCCTTCAGTTGATGATCTCTCAAAGTTTTAAGAATGAACATGAGATGCTCCTCATGTTCTTCTTTAGTCTTAGAAAAGACTAAAATATCATCAATAAAGACAAGGACAAACCTATTCAGAACATCCCGGAATACTCTGTTCATGAGGTCAACAAAGTAAGCTGGGGCATTAGTTAAACCAAATGGCATAACTAACCATTCATAGAAACTGCCTTCTGTTCGAAAAGCTATTTTGGGAATACTATCTTCAGAAATTCAAAGTTGGTGAAAACCTGTGGCAAGGTCGAGTTGAGAAAATATCTTGGCTCCGTGCAGTTGATCAGATAGGTCATTAATGCGACGCATTGGATATCGGTTCTTGTGAGTAAGCTTATTCAGTTCTCGATAGTCTACGCACATTCTCAGAGAACCGTCTGACTTAGTTACAAATACAACTACAACTCCCCATTTTGAATGACTTCGGCGAATTAGATCTTTAGAGAATAGATCTTTGATTTACACCTTTAATTCAATCTTCTCCTTAGGTGCCATTCTTCTTGGCACAAGTACAATGGGTCTAGCTCCTTGAATGAGATCAATACGGAATTCGATTTCACGATGAGGCGGTAAGGAAGTTACTTCTCCAAAAACATCAGGAAAATATTGAACAACAGGAGTAGTGCTAAAATCGCTAAGATGAGAATCGAGAGAGAAAATGAAACTTCCTGCAATATCTTGAGGCAACTGACATTCGATCTTCAAGGGTTTACCTTTGTCACAACGTAAAGAGACAGTTCGAGCTTTGCAAGAAATAATGGCATTGAACTTCCTTAACCAATCTCCTCCCAACAATATATCAAAGGCCTTGAAGCCAAGAACATAAAAATCCCAAGTAAAACGGTGCATGCCTTTAAGGAGTTTAACCCCTTTGCAAGTCATCTCAAGATTTACAGCTCCACCAATAGGGTTTGATACACATAGGAATTTAGGCGCGTGTTCGGGTTTTAAGACTTGATTAAGTTTATCACATAAATCAACAGATATAAAGCTATAGGATGCACCAGTATCAATTAAGACGCGAACAGGTAAATTATGTAATGAAAAGGTGCCTTGGAGTGTACCTTTGTTATCCTCCACCTTAGGAGTGGTAACAGCAAAGTCTCTCGATGGTGTATCCTTCCGCTGGGTTGGGCAATCCTTCTTCTGGTGGCCTGGCTATAGCAAAATAAAGCAAAGGTCTCGCCTAGTCATCTGAACCGGGGGAACATTAGCTCCTGCTGAAACTGGGCAGCTGTTGGCATAGTGTCCCAGCTGCTTGCACTTAAAGCATGTGATCTTGGACAAGTCAACGGGTTGTCTTTGTGGATGTCCTACTCCACCTCTATTCTGCCAATTCTTTATCTGTTGCTTAAAGTTCGGTTTCCTCTTCTTTGCATTGCTAGACTCCCCCTGAGTAGTCTGAGAATGAACAACCGCTTCCTTGGGATCAAGGTTCTCATAACGAAGAGCCATGTCCATAAGAGCTGTGAAGGTTCCATGAATGTGAGCAGTGAGGAGATTGTAATACTCTGGACGGGCTCCTGCTACGAATTTCTCGTTTTTCTTTAAAGGAGTGTCAATAAGACCAGGGCCGAACTTGGACAGTTCATTGAACTTCCTTTCATAATCTGAGAATGCCATGGTTCCCTGCTTAAGGTCCATGAAACTCCGGTACAATTGAGACTTTCCAGCTTCTGGCATCCACTTAGTCACGAATGCCTCCCTAAAGATTTGTAGGCACTATTAGGTAGATTCAAAAGATAAACATTTCGAATATGAATTCCTTTAGATTTTACCTAAACAACTCCCAAGTGATGTCTTCATCAATAGTATGAGCTGTGACAGTTTCCCACCAATCACGAGCTGTTTCATCTAACTGCCAGATAGCTAATTGGCACTTCTGGGCTTCAGTAATATCCAAGCCAGTAAAGATCCTTCCAATACTCTTAAGCCATTGCTGGGCTTCAATAATTCCTTCTGATCCAATAAATTTTGTGCCACCTAGCTGAGAAAATTCCTTGCACAAAATAGTGAATCTAACTGGAGCAACTCGTACTTTAGGTATGGGACTAAATCCTCTTCCCCTGCCTCTAACATTTCTACCTCTTCCACGATTCATCCTGAAAAGTCGAGGATGAGATAAGAATAATACTTGAGAAATTCAAACTGGAGAGAATCCTAATTAAAGAAAATAGGCTAAAGTTTAAAAAGAGATTTTGAAAATAGGTTTGATTTTAAACATTTTATACTTTCAAAATACGCTCTCTCGGAAATGATTCTACTCATTATAGGGTATTTCTAACCCTATCTATAATGAGTTTTACCCCCCAGGCTAAGGTGTTTCTAAACCTCAGCTCTGATACCAATTGTGACAGCCCGCCTTTTCTGAATAATCCAAGTTGACAATATAACCACACATGTCCAACTCGACGATTCAAAACTGACAGATAATCAATTTAGGGTGTATAATAGAATCAGATCATAGAATTACATATACAGAATAACACAGAGTCTCGCAGCGGAAATGAAATAGTATACGTAAGCAGTTCATGAAGCTACTTAAACAGTTACAATTCAACTATACAATATAGTGACTCATAAAGTTCGCAAATACAAGCCAAATGGAAATAGGAACTAATACTGGATAGGATGGAGTCTTCGACTAGGTCTTCGGCTCCAGATAAAGTGCTCCTCGAGAACACTGCAATACTCAGTCTGACCCGAGCGAAATGAGAAAAACATAAAACACTCGAGTCAGGTCTAAACATTCTAATGTGATTAGATCTAAACTCAAATGCAAATAACTCGAGAGATGTCATGGTATTTTCCATCTCTTAAGGATCCGTTAAACTATCTATATATATAGTATGATACGCTATTATATGTGATGTCTATCAATAATATAAAATATTTAAAATAGCGTTAAGGCTTTACACTGATCCCCCTTAACACGTTTTTAAACAATGTGGTCTATACAGGTCCTGTAACACAACTAGTAGAACGTCGGTAGCCAGTGAGTCCCCTATAGGCACATGTTAAATAGAAACTCGTAGTGGTCACGCATAAGGATAAAACGTATGACAAGGCACGTGAGGCAATGCCCAAGGTGGGATACTACCAATTTGCCTGATCCAGACTGGTGGTAACCCCTAACGACCCACCACAACACAACACTTCCAAAATCAAGGGTGATCAACAAATAACAAAAGATAGAATATACGAAGAAGTGTGTCAACTAGAGGTAGCTAGCCTCAATGGCCCGGCACGACTCCTGTTTTAGTCATTTCAAATTTGACATAAGTGTCCGTCATCCACTATCGTTCACTTTCTTCAATCTAGCAACGTACACCAAAAATAACACTTCATTCTGGATCATCACTTCATGAACATAGTTATCAAAGTGGTTCCAGTATCGACAGAGAATGTGTCCATAACTGGCTTTGGTCTCTTTGACAACTAACGTCATTCAATTTTCATTTATTAATTTGTCGAATAGATCAAACAATAATTTGTATTTCAACTTCTTATTTAGACTTGAGCTATCAAATATTTCAATTTTAAATATTAACAACATTTTTATCGTTTGCAATTATACACTTAGATTTGTGTCTAATTCCAAAGTTCCAAATCAATAAACTAAAGTAGCATTTTCTTTTATAAAATTTACAATTTTCAAATATTGAATATTTCACTTAAGTTCACATTAAAATTTCACAATTTTACTTCACTTAACTAAATTGTTTTTCTCAACTAAATTATATCAAAATTTACAATTTTGAAATTATTTCCTTAAATATTTAGGCTAACATTTGTTTAATAAGAGGTTCAACAATGGTTATTTTAATAAGTTTAAATAAAATTTAAATCACTTAATATTTCATTTATCAATTTAAATCAAATTTCCATGTATATAATTTAAACCAAAGTTTAATCTTCAAAATTTGAAACAATTCTATTTTCTTTTCAAAATGGGAATTTAAACTTTGAATTACGTATAGTGAAATGTAGAAGTTGTGAGAATTTCGTTGGAAAATTTGAATGTTGTCGGTCGCGGAATTTTCAGTGCAAAGCTGCGCATAACAGTTCAGATTTTAGCAATTTTAAAATCTCTTCAAAACAAGTTCGGACAAACATGAAAAATATTCTATTCGTTGACAGTAATCCAATGGTGAAATTCATTTTGCGAAAATCGGACGTTTTGACCTCCGTTGCACATCCGCATTTTTACGTCAAAGGGGTCCGTAACGCGTTTTTGAACGAAGCATGCAGACACTGCAAATTTTATACCGGTGTGTCCGTTTCGTCGTGCTGATTACTGAAATATATTCGTTTGTCAGTTTCGTTGTTCGGTTTGTGCTGAAACAGCGAAAAAGCTTGCACAGTTCATTTTTGAAACAGAGCCGTTTAAGTTCGATGTGTCCCTTTTACGATCTTACATATCTTTCTAAATATTTTGGGTCTGCAAAAGATGCATTTTTATTTTATTAACCTACCTAATTATTATTTTTTCAAAGCTTATGTAAGGGTAAAACATGCATGCTTTTGATTTATATACATGCGCATTGTTCATTAATAAATCACACATTATGTATGCATATTCAAGCACACGAAGACACATTTATATATTTACTCATGCTGTCACACATACATACACATACACTCCACACGAACACATGCAACACGCACTCACTCACACATACAACATGCACTCACACACATATAATGCACAGGCAACTCACACACACATGCACATGCACCTCAAGCCAATTCATTTTCCTTTCACGTGTGAACCAATAGATATGGGAAAAGGGGAAGAATATCAAAGACAACAAACACGCATGGAAAGGGAAAGTCAAGTACACACATGCTACATATTTGCTTCAAATTGCATGCTACAGCATACCATATTTCCTTTTTACTTGACAAAAAAAAAGGTTTTTTTTTTTAAAAAAAAAAACTTCATGCGTCTGGGAAGAAGTAATAAAAAGGTGTCCCCTGTTTCTTTCATTAATGTCATATACATTCCCTTTTTGGACAAAACGGACAAATGAATTCCATTTACAACAAAAAAATGAAAGATAAGAACTATCTTTGCTGTTGCACGAAAATGAACCATCCATACATGCTCCTACTAAACAAAATAAGCCCATGCTTCCCATTTCCCTTGTATACCAATTCATGCATGTAAATGCATCTTCAGACAACCCCACATGTTGCCTTTTGTTTTTTTTAACAAAATGCCCAACCAAGAGTATATATGTGTTAAAAATGAACTAGAAGGCAAGCAATGGTAAGATGCTTCCTTCTTGCTTGCATGCATGCATTTTGTGGACAAAATTAAATGTTTGGTTCTCAGTACCCATGCGTGATATATAAAACCAAATGGAGGTTAACAAATTGGAAAGATCTATACATTTATACTTCATACATACTTTTCCCCCGAGAATTCATCTGCATATGTTTCATGAACATATTAACAAAGAATAAAATAATGAGTGTATCCTATCATTTTTCCCTTGTTTCATGCGTTTTGTGTTTTTTTTTTCTTTTTTTTTTTAATTCATAGGCATGCATATGAAACCAAAAATGAAGACATCCATGAATCCATGCGTTAATCATGGTTATTCCCTTTTTCAGAAGGAGGGAAGAACAAAAGTAAAACTAGAAAATGATCATCCTTCCATCAAACATTTCATGCGTACATTTTATATGGTATACTGTTTTGAGAACAAATGGTTCTTTTTTTTCTATTTTGTGACACAACAAGTTCATATGTGTATTGATATATATAGAAACACATTAAAGTAAATTTAGGCGTGAGCAACAACTCACTTTCGATTCCGAGAGCTAAACGTCGAGATGGACACGGCGAGAGAATGGAGCTACTGTCGCGGTTGTTATCGAGATTGTCGGAGCTTGAGACGAAGGCTGTCGGACTTGGAGTGGACTGTCGGAACTCGGTGCGGGCTATCGGAAATTGGTGCGGGTTGTCGGAACTTGGTGCGGGCTATCCGAACTTGAAAGCGGACATGAGCAAATAGGGAGGGCGTGAGCAAGAAAAGAGTGGAATGGTGGCTTTCTACTTCATGCGCGTGGTCTGCTCATGTGGTTCTTTTTTTTTCTTTATTATTTTTTCTTTTTTTTTTATACGAAAGAAATTTTGTTGCTGAAGCAAGAAATAATTAAAGGAGAAGACACAATGAAAAAGAGAGAGAAGATGAGTTTCAAAGCACAGGTGTATATAAAATAGTGGTAGGTGAATTTGCCGTGTACATGCACATATCAAAGGATGCCTGCATTTCACCTCATTAATTCAACGAAGACTCTTCATTTAATGCAAGGAAGAAAGAAAATGTGTCTTGTACATTACTCTCTTTAATGCTCCATATTCTCATTTATATTATGATATGATTTATGGAGATATTTATTCTTGGTTTGTCTATTGCACTCATTTTGCTCGGGATTTATTATTTAACTATAAACAGGGTCACCTGTATAGAAATAACTGTCTACCCATTTTTCTTTATAGACACCTAAATATTAGTATAAATATACCATTGGAACCAGGACGTCGAGACAAACACAACGACACACAGTTATCAGTGCTTTGAACATTGTATAAAAAATTCTATTTTTATATTTAATTTCACTGAGTTTAATTTGCGATCATTTAAATTTATTTAGTTTAAACTTATCAGAATTGTATGGAACGAACTTATAACGTTTTGAATACAAATTTGTTTTCAAATTCTTTACATACAAATATTTATTTTTATTTTAAATTCAATAAACTTTGTATATATTCGTTCTAATAACTAAATTTAATCGTTTTATTTTATTTGCTTGTTTGTTTCTTGGAATTTATTGTTAAATAATATATTTTTTCTGATCTGAAAAACCAGGTCGTTACAGTTGATCTCTTCAAACGTATTCACGTTTGGTGGCGGAGGAATTCATTTCTCTTAGCTGTATACTCGTGTTATTTTTGGATAAATCAATTTGTGATTTGGCGGGTATGACGATGTGACATTCTAAGTGAATGAAGTTGTGGCATGTAAAAGATAAGCGTAGCTTCTAGCCTCATATCCAGGAAATGACAGAAATCGGGGTTGCTGATCCCAACCGTTGGTGATATACATTCGATACACTCAAGCAAAATGAGTGGTTGGTCATGTGTGGCCGGGTTTCAAGATGTTCTTGTTGAACCTAGTGTATTCCTCTCTAGAGGTACACTAGCGAAAGGTGGTTCCATATCTTGTCATAGTTGGAAATCCATTACTCCATACGTGCTTGCGGTTTTGATGTTATACTATGTATGTAGAACATGAGATGAAAGCGTTTCTGCTAGATGATTATTATATTGTGGTTGATAGACATTATTATAATATCAAAAGGTTTTTGATATAAAGATATTTTGGATTCTCATAAGGGAAAAACCCGTTCCGTTATACGGCGTGGTCTTATGAGATATCGTTTAATGGCTCAAACTGTTTTAAACTGTTTTACTCATACCAGTCCAATGACTGACCCGGAGTTTATTTTGTTTTGTTTTCCCTAAACTCTTGGGTGCCCAATTTTGTACGGGCAGTCAAGTAGTCAGGATTTACAGATACTTGAAGAGCTGGAGCAGGAGGCTTCAGGATTTTATATAGCTATAGTTATTCCGCTGTGTTGTAAGTGCTGTACTTGATAATGATATGTATATTCAAGTTTCAAAGCTATGTTATATTTTATTCGTTCCGCTGTGAGATTCGTGTTTACTCTGATGTTGTGTTCTTCTTCTTCTTCTATTCTAAGTTTTCTGTCTTATCTATCCTCACCCTCTAATTTCTTTCAATAACTTTCCGGTTATTTTCGATCCTTGGATGTTCGATATGTGTTGTATATCGGATAACCAAGATCGCATTTTACCGGGTCGTTACAGTTGGTATCAGAGCTTAAGTTAACTAATTACCTTGGCTCTGTGGCGTGACTCGGTAGGGATAGGGTTAGTAATAACCTTGATTGAGTTTGAGTGTATGTATACGAGTGTGTATTTGTAATTTAATATAAAGTGGTTTTATATTGTGGAGATTCATTGGTTGAGTTGTTTATGGGTTCTGGTCGATCAGTTTTATCCACTGTATCGGTAGGAGTTTATAAACACTCGAATAGGATGGGTTGACACGGCATGTTTTGAAATGAGGGTAAATTAAAATAAGTTTACCCAAGGTATATCTTGATATAGAGAAGATATATATATATATATCAAAATTATAATATAGTGGACATATTGGTTGTTATTATAATCGAGTAAGATTATAAATTAAATGGTTACGTAAATAACCAATTAATATTCGTATAAGTGTTACGAATGAGTTAAATCTGAAATTAAATCAGAATTGAAATTTAAACCTAAAAATTTGGAGAAGTGTTTGTAAAAGAACTGGATTAAATATACGTGAATTTTAAAATCCTAGGAGATTTTAAATTTATTACAAGCATTGAAATGATGAGTTGAACTGATTTCAAAATGGATGTATGTGGAAATGATTTTGAAAGTGGTATAGTATTGAACTCACTTGATCGCTGGAAAATAGATTCCGATGATGACAGCTGCATCACCGGTGTTGATTTTCGAGTTGTAAGTGACGGACTACTACGAAAGATCTGGTTTTGAAATTGTTTTGCGAAAACAACGTGTTCAGAAATTCAAGGGATTTTGAATTGTTATTATGATTTCAAATTGATTTGAATAAAAACCCAGGAATTTATATTCTAGAATTTAAATGTAACTTGTGGAGTTAAGTAAACCCGAAATTCGATCCAAGGATAATTTGAAATGGGATTGAGGTATAAGTCAAGAGTTGGAAACTGTAATTGGGGTTGGAATGAAATTGAGCTTCGACAAGGAAATAATTGTGTTGAGATTTGGTTGATTGAAATTGATTAGAAATCGATTGGTATAGATGAATATGTGGTCTACAGGTATTGAGTAGACGCCAGTGAAAGTGATATAATGATATACCCGACCAAAAGGTACCAGTTTATATTTCATATGAGTTTGGTGATTTATGAGCCGATTTGGCAAGCCACTTGGCTGTTTGATTTTCTTTTGGGTTGGAGAAGGCCAAGAGAGGCGAGTTGTGGTTTTACCGATAGGGCTGTACAAAGGAGGTTATGGCGAAATTTTTCGGAAAGTTAAGGCGTTAGAAAATTTTCAGGATTTTTGAAAATTTTCGTTAATAAGAATAAATGAATAATTTAATTGAAATTAAATTGGTTCAGTTGAAACTAAAATTAAGAA
This sequence comes from Allium sativum, assembly GCA_030737875.1. Classification (NCBI taxonomy): domain Eukaryota; kingdom Viridiplantae; phylum Streptophyta; class Magnoliopsida; order Asparagales; family Amaryllidaceae; genus Allium; species Allium sativum. Next base: position 13,143,946 of record CM060912.1, read on the forward strand.
GTGAACAAATAATTTCTAACCAGTCAATAGGGTTTGTTTTCTACCGTAGCAATTTCGAGGACGAAATTATTTTAAGTAGGGAAGAATGCAATGACCCGCATTTTCAGCGATTTAATAATTAATTTATTTAATTATTTAAATAGTGAATTAGAGAATATAATGGTCGTTGAATTAAATAAGAGTAAATATTTAATTAATATAATAGTTAAATAATATATTTAATTCTGAAATAATCAGAATTGGCTGAAATGGCGATATGGTGTGAATTGGGCAATTTAAAAATATATAATTCAGTTTAGAATTGAATTTGAATAACGAATATATTGAATCAACGACGCTATAACGTTATAATTATAATCGAGCTTGAAATGGCGCGACAATTCGCGATTTGGCGATTCGAACTTTAAACGAATATACAGAAGCCGTTTTAAATTGGATTTCTATGAAACAAGAAACGTTAGGAGCTGGCGGAGTATATTTTTCTAGTGGAAGAGAAAAATCGAGATTTCGTCGTGTAGATTTTGATTTATGTCCAAATCAAATTTTAGAAAAGTCGCTGTGGAATTCCTTTATAGTTTATTTATATTTTAAAAAGGAATTTCATTATAAATCAAATATCGATTTATATTGGTATTTGAAATATCGAGTAGAATTTCATATAGGAATATTCTAGAGCTGTATGATATCGTATGTGAATATATACGATAATATTTATTTTTAAATATTTAATTTAATTGTTTTTAAATATATTTGATATTTAACAAGGGTTATTTAGGGCTTTAAAAATAGCCACTTTTGCAAACGACCTCAGAATTCGATGAAACTAACTTTTTTGGATTCGCAATGTTAAATTATTGTTAGATTCCAAGTTCTGTGATTTTTAGAGTCAATATGTGGCCGTACCGATTTTTAATGTGAAAAACAATTGATATTTCGACGGTTAAAAATACTCTGTGTGAGCAAACGGAGTCGGAATTCGACGAAACCAGTTTCGTTGGGACCGTAATGTCGAACGGTAGCTATGTGACCATTTCCGTGATTTTTGAACATCGTGTGTGATCTCACGGATTTTTAGAAGGCTAGAACAAATATAAATTTATAAAAGAAGAATATAAAAAAACATCCCACCATTTTCTTGGCCAAATGAAGGGCCACGCAACCTCTCTTCTCAGCCACAGACTTTACCAACCCAAACAAGCACATAGATACCGCATAAGACCCACATCAGTAAACTTTGAAAAATGAAAACAAATGAAATAAAATCCGTAACAATTCTTATAAATTCCTATCAATTAGGCTATATATATATTTGGATTCTCGGCTACTTTCTCTTCACAACCGTGTATGGTTTGCTTGGTTCGACATCAGTTTTGCGGGTACGAAATCGACAGCGAAGAGGTAAGATGAACTAAGGTTCCAGTTTTAGGAAAATTTGGGGAGATTGGGTTCAGTGTAATATCGTCGTTGGTCTTGTGGTAGGAAATGGCACAGATGGGCAAAGTTTTGGGGGATTCGAAATTATTTGATGTCGATGTCTGCGTGGAGACCTGAAAACCGCGAATGACTAGAAGTTGGTCGAGTTTGGTCTTGTGAGGATGGGGGGAGTGAGGATTCGAAGAGGGTGGTCGTGGTGAAGTCCGTTTTTGAATTAAAGGAAAGATGAAGGGTGTGGTGAAGGTTACAAAGGGGGAAATGGCTGTGAATGGTTTATTGGAGTGCGTTATTGAGGTGGAAGAAGATTAGAAGGAGGCGGGTTTTTGTTTGGAAGAGTGGGCCGAAGTTTGGATAAGTTTTAAGCCCAACTATAAAGTTATAAAAGAAAATTCAATTTCTTTGTTTTACGTTAAATTGTATTCAAACTCGTATAATGTATAACTTGAGTAGACGTTAACGGAATTGAGCGAAACACGATCCATTGGGATCGTACGGACGGTGGCTACACCATGGAACTGACTGGGAGTGGATTGGAGCTCGTTTGAATTTATGGTGAAATAAATTGTTTGATTCAAATCAAACAATAGTTTATCGTTCTTTAACGATGAACTGCCAATGTGAGTAAAACTCACCAACTCTGAAAAGTTATATTTTTATAACATATTCTTAGAACTGATAATTATCTGTTGATTCATGTGTGTTAACTGTTTGGTTGAATTGTTTGTGTATTGATTGAAATCATAGATAACGATATGTGTATATAAACCGTTAATCGAATATTGATTCTGTTTAAACAGAATATTTAATATTCGTGTTGTCTAACATATGTGATGAAGGGGAAACAGGTTGGAGGGACCCAACTGGGTTCCCCAATATTTATAATACTGTTCTATTTATATATTGTAATCTGTTTAAACAGAATATAATCTGTTGTCGATTTTGTGTATTGGGACGATATAGGTCATCGTGATTTGATATGGTAAATATTAAAATACCTGGATATGGGAAAAGGAATTTTCAAAGTGATATTGAAAATAATATTTATAAAATCAAAAGATTTTATAAGGGAAATTTTAATAAAATCAAAAGATTTTATAAAAGAGAATATTTATAAATGGAATATGTATAAAGTGGATTATTTATTTGGAAAATAAATAAGATATTATAAAGGGATCTATTTTATAAATCCAAATCTTTAAAAGAAGGAATTTATTTATGAAATCGAAAGAGAAAGATTTGTAAACCATGTACAAATGAAATCGAAGAGGAAATATTTGCAAAACAAATATAAAAGGAAATGATTGACACGACCCGAACTTCCCCTGTATGGAAAGCATGGATTGCTTTGAGAACACGACAAGTCAGAACACAAACAGAAGAACATTTCATTGTATATTACAACAATTCCATCAGAATACAGGAACATCACAGAGTATGAATAAAAATTATACAATAGAGAATATCATAGATTTAAATACATTACTGCAGTGGAAAAATAATACAAAACATAACTGGAAGAAATACACGGATACAGAGCTTTCAGAGTATTACTTCAGCTATAAACCAAGATCCTGTGAATATAAATCTGCAAAACCCAACTACTAGCTGCCCGTGTGAAAAATAAGGGCACCCAGAGTTTAGGTTAAAACAATAAACTCCAGGTCAGTCATGTGACTGGTGTGAGAACTAAAACAGTTATAAATCTTTATTTTAAAGTTAGAAAAATCAAGGGACCACGCCGTATAACACTGAACGGGTTTCCTCCCAAGAACACCAGTGCATTAAACAAACAGCGCAATGCTAAATAAAGAACAATGAAGCTGTTATAAGACCCAGGTCCCATCACACAATGCAACGCAAGCCGGAGGATAGGGTTTTACCTTATAACAGCCAAAGAATGCTTGATACGCTAAATTTCATCTTTTATTATTACTATAAGTGAAGAAAACAACTTCAATCATAAGTATAAATCATAAACGGCATGGGTACCATATATCATGTCGCCATACTAGTTCTACAATTAAAACCGCAAAATCAAGTATTTGGAAATTGGATTTCCATCTATGAACCGAGGCAAAAGATAGTCCTCAACCGATTCGAGACTCTCTAGCCCGAGCCTCAGGAACAGCCGCAACAGCCCCATGGATCGTCAGGGTCGGTGTAACACCCCGTATGTTGAAATAACTTGCTAAAATATAAAATGGGGCAGAATTAAATTTTAAAATCTGAATCAGGGGAAACGGCTATGCCATTGCGTTCGTCTCGGAAAAATACGCGAAATAGAGTCCGAGTTTTCGAAAATCGGAGTCCGTATGACCCAGATAAGGCCCAAGGAATTTTTCAGAAATTTAAAACAAATTTTAAAACAAAAATTTCAAAATTTCAGAAGTGCCGGGAAAATTCCCGCCAGACCCAGGGAGTCGACCTGGGGGTCGACAGGGGTGTCGACCTGCCCACCAGGTCGACTAGGGTGTCGACCCTAGTGTCGACCTGGGGGTCGACCTACCTGGTCGAGCCCAGGTGACCTGGGTGCACCAGTTCGGCTTTTGGGCTGTGTTTTGGTGGCTAGGACGAGATCTGACGGCTCTAATCTGATTTACGGTTAATCTAATGGCCTAAAACACCTAGCTAATCTATAAATACACCCTAAGACTACCCTAATTCATACTAAAAATAGATACAACGCCGTTATGCCGTCAAAATGCAACTTGAAGGAGCCTCCATCAATTTAAAGAGGAAGATAGCTTCTCAAATCAATTTCTAATCAACTCTAGCAACTTAATCTTCTTCTTAGGAGTGCTAATCAACAAGTTGTGAGTTTTCTATAGCCTTAATGACCAATTATTGAAATGATTATGATAGGATATAATGAGGTTATGGCTATGAATGTGGATCAATGCAAGTTATGCAGGTTATATGCTATGTGTTAATGATGTTATGCAAGTTATATGCTATGTGTTAATGATGTTCTGCATGTTATGCAAGTTATATGCTTTGTGTTAATGATGTTATGCATGTTATGCAAGTTATATGCTATGTGTTTGTGATGTTATGCAAGTTATGCAAGTCATATTCTACATGTTCATGTTGTTATGCAAGTTATGCAAGTCATATGTTACATGTTCATGATGTTATGCAAGTTATGCAAGCTATATGCTATATGATCATGATGTTATGCAAGTTATGCAAGTGTTCATGATGCTAGTTGCTGTGATAAACATTGATCCATTATGACACCATGATTATGCAAGTTTGGTGTATGATTATATGCAAGTTCATATATGTTATGTTATGCAAGTTTGGTGTATGATTATATGCAAGTCCATATATGACATGTTATGCAAGTTTGGTGTTTGATGATATGCAAGTAACATGTGCAAGTTTACACCTTAGTATGATATGCATACATATGCAAGTTAACCCCTTTGTATGTCATACATACATATGCAAGTTTACCCCTTTGTATGACATAAATGACTTATGCAAGTTAACCTCTTTATGACATATGTGATTCATTCAAGTTTGGGTTGATTATTTATGCTAGTTGGGTTGATGCTATATGCATGTTGACACCTTTAAAACCCATGTTAATGTTATGCAAGTTGAAGCCATTGTATTTGTGATGAATCTTCCCTTTTATGTCATGTTAGCGAATTACGTGGGGAACGATGGGGTTAATATACATGTTAATGAAATGGTGTGAAGTTGGTATGATTATGCATACCATAAAGTGGATGGACATAATTGAGTCAATTATGTACATCGTTAAAATTGGAATTAATTAGGGAAAATTAATTCGAAATATGGGGGTGATTAATTAGGTGTAATTAATCGACTAAGACACGAGGTTGGACCCTTTTGTAGCGTAAGACTGCCCGGAACCGACCGGCAAATCCAGCGGCTACAAATGATTGGCCCAATGTGAGAGGTCTTAGGCACAAACTAAATACGTAACAAGTGTATAGACACGAGGTTAGACTCGGTTATGGCGTAAGGCTGCCCGGACCCAACCGGCAAATCCAGCTGTCATAAAAGATAGTCTAATGTGAGAGGTCTTTACAACGGTTACGTTCTTAATCAATTAAGAAACACTTAACCAGATAAGCATGTAGTGGGCATGAGGGGTTAAGTGGGTGCCTTGGGTGGCTTGTGGAAATCAAGAAAGTGCCTTGGGTGGCATGTGGAAATCTAGTGGGTTGCCTTGGGTGGCAATAGAAAATACGATTAGAATTCTTAACCAAGTGGAAACATGTAATTAAACATGATTAAAGGGTTAAGTGGGATGCACTAGATAAAGGGACAAGCTTAGATGGGTAGCTTGTGGGGGCCCATTTCAACCAGTAACCCATATGTATCTTATTGGGCTCGACCCATGTCGAGGACGGGACACGCGTACTGGGCTTGACTATAAGAGGCCAAAACGGGTTAGCGGTGGCAATGCAAGTCCAACGGGTTTCATATGCGTGTGTGGACCCGGGCTGGTAGGTAAGACGTTGTTGCATCGTGAACGTATAAGCCGTGCACCTTCGATTGTATCGGGTTGCCACTTTGGGAAGTGATACACCCCACTGTGGGGCCAGCACGGGTATCTACGGTAGGGAGCCGATCGCTTGGGGAGTAGTGGGTACACCTAGTGGAGATAGGGGCAAACGGCACCTATGTAATCAGCTAGGGGTACACGAAACTACTGGGTAAATTTTCTAAGTCCTTGGGTAGGATTAACCTTTAAGTAGGAATGACTGGTGTGGTGCAGTTAGTAATTACCCTTGGGTGGGTAGATGCGTCTTTACCGTTATCTTAGTACATCCTATGTCTTGTTGGCTACTTAGTGTAGTCATTTATCCCCAGTCATCCCGTACCAAGTTTATATCATACCTTAATTACTTTAATGATTGTGTTGTTAAAGTTATAGGGCTCACTCAGACTTATGTCTGACCCCGTTGTTTTTATCTTTTTCCCCCTCGGGTCCTCAAGTTGGGCCTAGCACTAGTGGGCTTTGATCAGATTTCTTTATCTATCTTTTGGAGCTTGGACCGTGACGTAAAGCCCAGCTTATCTTTTCTATTATGGCTATTGTTTATCTAGTGGGATTATGTACTTATGTTTTTATCAGGATGGATATTTAGTACTTGACTCTTTATGGTGTTGTAACTAAACATGTTTACCTTCTGCTGCAATGAAATGATTTTTTAGATTTTCAAGTATTTATATCTGTCTTGTTGTAATTTTTCTGTTCTATATTCACTTAAAAATGCTCCACCAAAGTTAAGGCATTCCCATAGTGAGTGACCTTAGCGGGTGTGGGGTGTTACACGTGGTATCAGAGCGAAGGTTACCATAACAGATAAATTTTTTAGAAAACTATTTTTCTAAAAACATTTTTGGAAGAAGTATTTTCAAAAACATGTCTTTAAAGAGAAAAGTTTTTGAAAGAAAAGCATAATCCCCAATAGCCATATCTTTATCTTTCGAATTCTCCGTTTTGAATCTTTCCTTTTTCGTTTCAGTATGGCTGTGGATCTTAACTTTCCGGAGGGTGTGACGATACCAGTATAGGAGATTGATGGAGGCTAGGGCCGCCACTGCGAGTCCAGCAAATGTCCCTCCACCAACAGTAGCACCCGATCTTCCTCCTCCCCCTCCTCCTCCTCGCACGGATACTTTTGCCAAGACTTGCAAGGAATTTAAGGCTATGGGAGGGAAAACTTTTCAAGGATCAGAAACTTTTGTGGAAGCTAGAGATTGGCTTAAGGAGGTGGAAGAGTTGATAGATATCTTTGAGATGGAAGAAGGAAAGAAAGTCAAGTTAGCTGCTTGGTTAATGAAGGGAGAGGCCTCATTCTGGTGGGAGGTCACTAATGGAGAGCACCCCGTTGACTCTTGGGCGGATTTCAGGCAAAGATTTGTGGCAAAGTTTCTCTCAAGGGCGGAGGAAAATTTGTATATGGAAATGTTCTTGACTCTAAAGCAAGGAAACCTGTCAGTGAAGGAATATGTTAACAAGTTTAATCAATTGGCAAGGTTCGGCATAGACATGGTGAATACACCGGAGAAGAAGGCTTTGAGGTTCGTTAAGGGCTTAAATGAACCGATGCATGGATTGGCTATGACTCACATCCCTATGGGGGCCACCTTTGAGAAGCTAGTAGACATGGCACTCATGCATGAGGAAGAGAAGGGTCCCAATGCTAATAAGGCACCCGACAAGAAAGGAGATCAAAAGAGACCTCAACAGCAACAAAACAAAGGTGGGAAGGGCAACGATGGCAAGGAAAAGAAGAAGTGCTTCAACTGCGGGATACCAGGCCACCTAAGCAAAGATTGTCGGAAGAAGAAGAAGACTGGATGCTTCCACTGTGGCGAAGCAGGGCATCTAGTGAAGGATTGCCCAAAGAAGGGGCAAAGGACGGGATCTACCTCAGGAGGACAGGTGCAAGCTCTTATGGCACCGGGTCAGGAAAGGGGGCAAGTTCAGGCTCTCGCGGTTCCACCGATTCGGGAAAGAGGTAGAACTATTTTCGTTGAAAGTCTGGTTTTTCTATTTGATCATCTTGTCCGTACATTGTTTGACTCTGGCGCATCGCATTCGTTTATCTCATCATCATTAGTTGAGTCACTGCACTTAGACACCAGTCTAGTAGATGATCCCTTGGTTGTTTCAAACCCAATTGGGGGCTCCACTTATTTTTCCATGATATGTTTGGGTTTGAAGATTTCTATACTTAGCGTTGAGTTTAGATGTGATGCTTTTGTTTTGGGCTTCACGGGCTATGGGTTGATTTTGGGCATGGACTGGTTATCCAATAATGGTGCCGTTCTTGATTGTAAAAGGAGAGTAATTAGGCTCATGACCCGTTTGGGGAACACTCTCGAGATCTCTTGTAATCCCATGGATTCTGTTATGCTAAGTTATCTTGAATCGCTTGACGCTTCGGTCGAGAGTTTGCGATCTGTTAGAGTGGTCCGGGAATACTCGGATGTGTTTGAAGAGGTGAAGGGCTTACCTCCGAAGCGGGAGATTGACTTCCGAATATATCTGGTGGATAATGCTAAACCAGTATCTTTACCAGTGCGCCACATGGCTCCTCGTGAGAGGAGGGAACTCCATAAGCAAGTAGGGGAGTTGCTTGAGAAGGGGTTCATAAGACGAAGTATATCGGAGTGGGGTGCTCCAGTAGTTTTTTCCACGAAGGCGGATGGGTCCCTCAGACTTTGTGTAGACTATAGAGAACTCAACAAGCTCACAAAGAAGAATAGACACCCATTGCCGAGAATTGATGGTCTCTTTGATCAGTTGGTTGGCGCCTCAGTGTTTTCGCAGTTGGACTTGGCCACGGGATTTCATCAGTTGAGAGTGGCTGAGGATAGTATAGACAAGATTGCCTTTAGGACTCCGGATGGTTTCTATGAGTGGCTGGTGATGCCATTTGGTTTGATGAACGCCCCTGCATATTTTGTTGATTTGATGAGTAAGGTGTTCAGGGAGTTCCTTAATAAGTTCGTGGTGGTCTTTGTGGATGACATCTTAGTCTTTTCTAAGAGTGAAGAAGAGCATGCCCTACATCTTAGGGAAGTGTTGGAGACTCTTCGAGCGCATAGCCTTAAGGTTAAATTCTCTAAATGTCACTTCTGGAGGAAGGAAGTGCGGTTCTTGGGGCACGTGGTCTCCAAGGAAGGGATAGCTGTGGATCCCGCGAAGGTAGTATCCATCCAAGATTGGAAGGTTCCGAAGAATGCTACCGAGGTGAGGAGTTTCTTGGGGTTGGTTGGCTACTATAGGAAGTTCATCAAGGACTTCGCGAAGATATCAGCCCCATTAACTCGCTTGACGAAGAAGAATCTAGTCTTCGTATGGGACGTAGATTGTGATGATGTGTTCCGACGATTAAAGATAGCTTTAACCACAGCTCCAGTCTTAGTGTTGCCAGATGGGAGTAAGCCATTTGTTGCCTATACCGATGCTTATAGGACTGGACTGGGTGCAGTCTTAATGCAAGAGGGAAGGGTGATAGCCTACGGTGGAATGCAGTTGAGAAAGCATGAGAAGAATTACCCTACCCATGATTTAGAGTTGGCCGCTATTGTTTTTGCGCTTAAGATTTGGCGCCATTATCTTCTTGGAGAGAGATTCGAATTGTTCACTGACCACAAATCATTGAAATACTTGTTTTCTCAGAAGGATTTGAACTTGAGACAACAAAGGTGGATGGAGTTCTTAGCATCCTATGATTTCGAGATAGCATATACCCCTGGCAAGGGTAACGTGGTGGCGGACGCCTTGAGTAAAAAAAGGTTGTCCTTGAGTCCATTGTTCGTGGAACGACGAAGCTTGGAATTTATCTCGATGTTTGATTTCAGACCTTCCGTTGACTATATACCCGGTTTGCTAGCATTCTTGGAGGTCAGACCTACTCTTTTGGGATGGATTGGCGAGGCACAGAGGGACGACCCACAGTTGGTTGAGTTGGTAGAGAGGCTCATAAGGGGGGAGTCGTCCAACCATTTGAGTAGGTACACCCTAGACGATAGGGGGTGCTTGCATAGGGACGGTAGACTTTGTGTACCGCAAGACGAGGGTTTGAGGAAGGCTATTCTTGATGATGCACACCGTTCTAGGATGACCATTCATCCCGGTGGGGACAAGATGTACCAAGACATGAGGCGAGTTTTCTTTTGGGCCGGTATGAAGAAAGATGTGGCCGAGTATGTCGCTAGATGCTTGGTGTGCCAACAAGTGAAAGTGGAGCAAAAGAAACCAGGGGGGTTGCTTCACCCATTGGAAGTTCTGCAATGGAAGTGGGATAGCGTCTCGATGGATTTTATTGATGGGTTACCTAGATCGAGGAAGGGTAATACGGGAATTTGGGTTGTGGTAGACAGACTTACTAAGAGCGCCCATTTTATACCCGTGAAGAGCAAGAGGACTGCTCCCTGGCTAGCTTCAGTTTATCTTCGAGAGATAGTCCGATTGCATGGGGTACCTTCTTGCATAGTGAGTGATCGAGATCCTATCTTCACTAGCGAGTTCTGGAAGAGTTTCCAAGAAGCAGAGGGGACTCAATTGTGTCTGAGCACCGCATATCATCCTCAGACGGACGGCCAGACCGAGAGGGTGAATCGTGTTCCGGAAGACCTTTTGAGGCTTTGTATCTTAGACTTTGGAGGTACATGGGAAGAGCATCTTCCATTGGTGGAGTTCGCGTATAACAACAGCTTTCAGTCCAGTATTGGTATGGCTCCTTTCGAAGCTCTTTATGGAAGGCCTTGTCGATCACCTACATGTTGGTGGGAATCTACGGATAAGATCTTGCTTGGGCCCGATATGGTTAGAGAGACTTCGGAGAAGATTGATTTGATTCGAAGAAGGATGAAAGCAGCGCAAGATAGGCAGAAATCTTACGCGGATAAGAGGAGGACGGATCTTGAGTTTGATGTTGGGATCATGGTCTTTGTCAAAGTATCTCCATTACGGAATGTTGTCCGCTTTGGGTCCGTTGGGAAGTTAGCTCCAAGATTTGTAGGACCGTTTCCTATTAAGGAAAGGATTGGACGGATGGCATATAGGGTGGATTTAACCGAGAGACTTAGTGGGGTGCATGATGTATTCCATGTGTCACATTTGAGGAAGTGCCTACATGAGACCGCAGAGGTGGTAGAGCCGAGCTTGCTTAGAGAAGTGGAGGTAGAGCGTGATGCAACTATTCGACGAGCTCCTACCCGCATCCTTGGGTCAGAGATTAGGAAGTTGAGGAACAGAGAGGTGCGACTAGTCAAAGTGCAATGGGGAGAGGATGAGAGCAATGCTACTTGGGAGACAGAAGCGAAGATGCGCTCACTATACCCATTCCTTTTTGAGGGTATGTCTTTTAACTTCTCCTTTATCGTTTGTCTAGTACTTATCTTATCTTTAGTATGTCCTCTCATTGGTACCTTTGACCTTTAGATAGGGTAAACCTATGGTTGAAAAATGTGTTTGAGACATGTTATGATTGATGGATGCGTGTGGATGCAAGTGTTTGCTAGTGGTTGCTCGTGGATGCATATACACACACTTTAGGCACTAGATCGGCTCAGTCACTTCATACCGCATATTGCATATACTCGTGTGTAGGTAGCTATATTAATGAATGTATAATGGTTTTGTTATCATATGGATGATGCATTTTGGTGAATGATTGTGCACTCATGTAGAAATAGTATGTGTTGATAGGGTTCTTTCGCATACATATTGGATGCATGGCACTACCATGGTTTGCACTAAGGAGGTCAACTGAATCAGTATACCGCCTAATTTTGCATTAGACAGGGAACATATACACACTCTCTTTGCATATGTTCATACAGCATTAAAAACTTTAAGGACAATGGATACCAGTGTTTGATGGTTTAGTAGATGGTTGTTTGGTTGGTAGGATACGTTCTTCTTGACTTAGAGATTTCGGGGACGAAATCCTTTAAGTAGGGGAGAATGTAACACCCCGTATGTTGAAATAACTTGCTATAATATAAAACAAGGCAGAATTAAATTTTAATATCTGGATCAGGGGAAACGGGCTATGCCATTGCGTGCTTGTCGGAAAAATACGCGAAATAGAGTCCGAGTTTTCGAAAATCGGAGTGCGTATGACCCAGATAAGGCCCAAAGAACTTTTCAGAAATTTAAAACAGATTTTAAAACAAAAATTTCAAAATTTCAGAAGTGGCGGGAAAATTCCCGCCAGACCCAGGGAGTCGACCTGGGGGTCGACAGGGGTGTCGACCTGCCCACCAGGTCGACTAGGGTGTCGACCCTAGTGTCGACCTGGGGGTCGACCTCCCTGGTCGAGCCCAGGTGACCTGGGTGCACCAGTTTGGCTTTTGGGCTGTGTTTTGGTGGCTAGGACGAGATCTGACGGCTCTAATCTGATTTACGGTTAATCTAATGGCCTAAAACACCTAGCTAATCTATAAATACACCCTAAGACTACCCTAATTCATACTAAAAATAGATACAACACCGTTATGCCGTCAAAATGCAACTTGAAGGAGCCTCCATCAATTTAAAGAGGAAGATAGCTTCTCAAATCAACTTCTAATCAACTCTAGTAACTTAATCTTCTTCTTAGGGGTGCTAATCAACAAGTTGTGAGTTTTCTATAGCCTTAATGACCAATTATTGAAATGATTATGATAGGATATAATGAGGTTATGGCTATGAATGTGGATCAATGCAAGTTATGCAAGTTATATGCCATGCGTTAATGATGTTATGCATGTTATGCAAGTTATATGCTATGTGTTAATGATGTTATGCATGTTATGCAAGTTATATGCTATGTGTTAATGATGTTATGCATGTTATGCAAGTTATATGCTATGTGTTTGTGATGTTATACAAGTTATGCAAGTCATATGCTACATGTTCATGATGTTATGCAAGTTATGCAAGTCATATGTTACATGTTCATGATGTTATGCAAGTTATGCAAGCTATATGCTATATGATCATGATGTTATGCAAGTTATGCAAGTGTTCATGATGCTAGTTGCTATGATAAACATTGATCCATTATGACACCATGATTATGCAAGTTTGGTGTATGATTATATGCAAGTTCATATATGATATGTTATGCAAGTTTGGTGTATGATTATATGCAAGTCCATATATGACATGTTATGCAAGTTTGGTGTTTGATGATATGCAAGTAACATGTGCAAGTTTACACCTTAGTATGATATGCATACATATGCAAGTTAACCCCTTTGTATGTCATACATACATATGCAAGTTTACCCATTTGTATGACATAAATAACTTATGCAAGTTAACCTATTTATGACATATGTGATTCATGCAAGTTTGGGTTGACTTTTTATGCTAGTTGGGTTGATGCTATATGCATGTTGACACCTTTAAAACCCATGTTAATGTTATGCAAGTTGAACCCATTGTGTTTGTGATGAATCTTCCCTTTTATGTCATGTTAGCAAATTACGTGGGGAACGATGGGGTTAATATACATGTTATTGAAATGGTGTGAAGTTGGTATAATTATGCATACCATAAAGTGGATGGACATAATTGAGTCAATTATGTACATCGTTAAAATTGGAATTAATTAAGGAAAATTAATTCGAAATATGGGGGTGATTAATTAGGTGTAATTAATCGACTAAGACACGAGGTTGGACCCTTTTGTAGCGTAAGACTGCCCGGAACCGACCGGCAAATCCAGCGGCTACAAATGATTGGCCCAATGTGAGAGGTCTTAGGCACAAACTAAATACGTGACAAGTGTATAGACACGAGGTTAGACTCGGTTATGGCGTAAGGCTGCCCGGACCCAACCGGCAAATCCAGCTGCCATAAAAGATAGTCTAATGTGAGAGGTCTTTACAACGGTTACGTTCTTAATCAATTAAGAAACACTTAACCAGATAAGCATGTAGTGGGCATGAGGGGTTAAGTGGGTGCCTTGGGTGGCTTGTGGAAATCAAGAAAGTGCCTTGGGTGGCATGTGGAAATCTAGTGGGTTGCCTTGGGTGGCAATAGAAAATACGATTAGAATTCTTAACCAAGTGGAAACATGTAATTAAACATGATTAAAGGGTTAAGTGGGATGCACTAGATAAAGGGACAAGCTTAGGTGGGTAGCTTGTGGGGGCCCATTTCAACCAGTAACCCATATGTATCTTATTGGGCTCGACCCATGTCGAGGACGGGACATGCGTACTGGGCTTGACTATAAGAGGCCAAAACGGATTAGCGGTGGCAACGCAAGTCCAACGGGTTTCATGTGTGTGTGTGGACCCGGGCTGGTAGGTAAGACGTTGCTGCATCGTGTAGGTATAAGCCGTGCACCTTTGATTGTATCGGGTTGCCACTTTGGGAAGTGATACACCCCACTGTGGGGCTAGCACGGGTATCTATGGTAGGGAGCCGATCATTTGGGGAGTAGTGGGTACACCTAGTGGAGATAGGGGCAGACGACACCTATGTAGTCAGCTAGAGGTACACGAAACTACTGGGTAAATTTTCTAAGTCCTTGGGTGGGATCAACCTTTAAGTAGGAATGACTGGTGTGGTGCAGTTAGTAATTACCCTTGGGTGGGTAGATGCGTCTTTACCGTTATCTTAGTACATCCTATGTCTTGTTGGCTACTTAGTGTAGTCATTTATCCCCAGTCATCCCGTACCAAGTTTATATCATACCCTAATTACTTTAATGATTGTGTTGTTAAAGTTATAGGGCTCACTCAGACTTATGTCTGACCCCGTTGTTTTTATCTTTTTCCCCCTCAGGTCCTCAGGTCGGGCCTAGCACTAGTGGGCTTTGATCAGATTTCTTTATCTATCTTTTGGAGCTTGGACCGTGATGTAAAGCCCAGCTTGTCTTTTCTATTATGGCTATTGTTTATGTAGTGGGATTATGTACTTATGTTTTTATCAGGACGGATATTTAGTACTTGACTCTTTATGGTGTTGTAACTAAACATGTTTACCTTCTGCTGCAATGAAATGATGTTTTAGATTTTCAAGTATTTATATCTGTCTTGTTGTAAATTTTCTGTTCTATATTCACTTAAAAATGCTCCACCAAAGTTAAGGCATTCCCATAGTGAGTGACCTTAGCGGGTGTGGGGTGTTACAGTCGGTCCACATGAAGTGGATTATTATGCCTGAACAATGTGTTTCCCCGCCCTATGGGGCGTAAATGAGTCCACTGACTCTATCGGCTCGAGAACGACCGATATATCTGAGGCGCCTCCAATTCCAACAACCACATAAGTCAAACTCGTCAGCCAGTTCAAGCACCGACGCCACTCCTAACTAGAAAGAAACACATGTTCTCCCTGAGGTCAGTCTCCAGTTTTTGGTTCATACCGGGGTGTGAGGCTCGCGAATCAACGCTACACAAAGCGATGCCACAAAGGCCGTGGTTTGATCATCAACCACATGACTCTGCTTTGCAACAGAAGCCTTGATCATTTGCATCTTAGCATGCCACACAGGCAAACCACTCCATGCAACCGATATACATCAATCACACAGAATGATTTCCAATGTCAGATACACAGTCCATTTACAAGTCCATTCTGGGCCTGAACGAAACCGGAGGTACCTTATTCCTCCCCCGTATGTCCAATACAGGGCAGAGGTCCTCGCATACCCGTCGATCTCCAAGTACGTCTGGACGATCACCAACTGATTCTCTCCTCTTGGGTGTACAGCCCAATCAAGATCACCAGAAATCACCCAGAAGATGTGAAGACCATCCAGTCTTCTACCATCGTCTTCTTCTTCGACATATCGTCGTAATAGTTATTCAGAATGGGATAAACCCGGTCTTTCTGAATAACTCGCGTATATTATAAACAAATGTTACACAAACACAACACACGCCTCATTCCAATTCATCAGTCACTAACCGTAAATTAGTAAGAGAATAATTTCCCAAATATTAACCCTGAAGGCCGAAACCAACATTAGATCAATACCCAGGAAACTATTCATCTTAACTAATTTTCAGTTAGTTGCTAAATTTTACATTCTTAGAGAAAGGTTCCCATTAATTTTATCAAAGATAAATTCTTTGAAATTTATTCTTTAATCTTCCTTTGAATATCATTTCAATCAAATTAAAGATTGATTAAAACTCCACTTACTTTTAATCTTTAACTGGGTTAAAGAACCGATGTCATTTAAAACACGGCTCACTATAAACCCAAAATCACATCACATTGTTAATCGGATTAAAGAACAAGTGTTATTTAAAACACTGTTCTCGATAAACCCAAAAATCAATTTCAATTCCAATTAAATATAAATTAATTGGTTTACTTCATTAAATCTAAATAAAAAGATTTAATCTTTTCTCACCTGGGTTCAAGAACAGTGTTAATGAAGACACCATTCACGACAAACCCAAATCAGATTCGATATTAAATACAAGGCTCTGAATAGAAAATATATCGGCTTATATTCAATATCAAATTCTGGAACCAACAAATATCGTATTGGAAATAACGATATAAATATATCTTTCAAATTTCCACAACCATATCTGTATAATCACGAAATCCAACATCGAAATATTCTGTAGATAATTTCGATTCAAATCCATTCCAATACGTATATCGGAAATTCTGATTATTTTTAAAACCACTTCAAATCCAATTTATTTATTTAAAAATATTGGATTTTAATTCTAGTTCATAACTAGTTCTTTTCGATAAAAAACACATTTTTATCCTTTCAAATGTGGAATTTTTCATCCCAGTTCTTTCCAATCCATTTATTATGATTTTACATAAATTATAGATATTTTTAATAATTTTATCAAGGCACGTACAGTCGATTTTCAATAACTGTCGTCGAACTGCACTTACAGCGACCTTTTCTAAATTTGATTTAAACGTATCTCCAAAGCCAACCGTTAGATTTCAAATTTCTAAAATTCGTTAGAAAGCTCTTTTCGATACGAACCCAATGGTCCCGGTTTCAGTAGAATCCGACGGTCGGATCTCTCGTAACGTCAATTCGAAGTCAATGGTCGAAATTCACGAACTGCCGCGGCGCGGCGCGTTCTATTCAGGCCATTTAATATCTTTAATATATATTATATATATTTCATCGATTTCAATTTTAAACGTATTTTATAAATCATTTTAAATTCGTTTTCAAAACGACTTCAACTTCGTATTCAATTTTAAATCAAAATTGAATATTCCACGTCATCGATATATATATATATAAATGATATTATTTTCAAAACGTTATATTTTGAAATCACTTCGCTTTCAATATTCGAATAAAATCGATATAAATATCGTTCACGTCAAAATGGCGCAAATCTAATGAACACGGCTTTATATATTTCAATAACTTCTTTATTTTATTCAACAAATAAGTATTTTCTTCAACACATGAATATGTAAATTTTATTTCAACACATGACTAATCTCAACAAATGAGTTCCGTCAACACATGAACATATATTTTACTTCAACACATGAATATGTAAATTTTATTTCAACACAAGACTAATATCAACAAATGAGTACCGTCAACACATGAACATATATTTTACTTCAACACATGAATATATATTTCTTTCCACACATAAATATATATTTTATTTTCAACACATGAATATATATTTTATTTTCAACCCATGAATATATATTTCTCAATATTCTTTATTTTCTAAATTGGAATGAGGCCCAATCAATTACCATATAAGGTTAATTATATGGATTCCATACAACACGTGTATATAACAGCAATGATAAATAATCAACCATCATCCAAAGTTGCACAACACAACTGTATGTCAACCTATCGATCGACATACAATAAATTATTGGGACTAGTGTACATTCCAATACCCGTGTGGGGTTTCACATCAACAAACACATATTTTAATTGTGTAGTTGGGCGACGTGTAAAATTTATCGTCCCAGTCAAGATCAGTCAAATCAGTGTACATAAACAAACCGTCTGGTTTGTAAATGAATATTTTATTTTATTCACTTCCACGTTAAAAATTATATTTTTAACGATAAAATATTTTATTTCGACACATGAATTTCTATTCAGTTCATTTACACAATAAAAATGATATTTTTATTTTTCTAACATATTTTAGAAAATTTCGGTGGCATAACGGCACGATACTAGAAATGGGACAAGGTCTAGCCTTATCCCCGGTCTAATAATGGCCCATGCCATACACATATCAATCAAACCAATTTCATTTCACCAAACAATCAAATTCAAATCAAATAATCTAACCAACTACACAACCAAACAAACAAGTCCATGGTCTGTGGACGATGGTGTCGGGTGCTACTAAACACCGTCTGCATCCTAGTATATATTTCTAACTAGGAAAGAAAATTTAAAGTGAGAAGTTCTCACCCAAGCTAAACCAAACGCCTCGACACTTCTACTGTATAATATCTTCACCGTGCTATCAACGAGATATGTTTCACGCATTTGGTATTAAAGATCATATTTTTATAACACTCCTTATATAAAAATCATACTTTTATTATCTACGTTATATAAAAATCATATTTTTATTATCTACGTTATATAAAAATCATATTTTTATTATCTACCTAATATAAAAATCATATTTTTATTATCTACATTATATAAAAATCATATTTTTATTATCTACGTTATATAAAAATCATATTTTTATTATCTACATTATATAAAAATCATATTTTTATTATCTACGTTATATAAAAATACCACCTTTACTTCCTATATATAAAAATCGAATTTTGCTCGCCACTTCATATATATGAAAATCGAATTTTTATCGCTACTATATGTATAAAACTCACTTCTTTATTCGAATAAAATCCAACCTTTTCATTGCTAAAAATCTCGTCTTTACATCGTTAAAAATCTAATCTTTCCTCTCATAAAAATCGAACCTTCCCTTGTTTAAAAATCTAAACTTTTCTCGTTTAAAGATCTAAACTTTATATAAATAAAACTTATAGCTAAAATCTAATCTTTATTTAAATTCAAAATCAAAGCTTTGTTCTAACCCGTGAAAAGAACCCACCAAAAACAAGAAAGACAGTGCTTTTAAATAAATAAATAAAAGAAATTACCCACATTTTTGGTAAAAATTGAATCTTGATCCGGAGGAGGGGTTTCACGTCGGTCCTGGGGGATGCAGGCCATCCGAGAAGTGGCTGGGGCGTCGTAGCTCCGTTGATGGACTCAGGAGGGGGTGGCAGCAGATATTTAGGGTGTAAGGCTTTAAAATTAGAGGAGAAGAGAGAGGAGGTCGGCGGGGGAATGAGGGCGACTATGGTGGCAGGGCGCGGTAGGGGGGTCCTCAAGCGGCGGCGACGGTCAGGCCAAAGGCGGTGGGAAGAAAAGGGGGCTGAGCGATTTAGGGGGAAGAGAGTGGCGATTGACGTGGCAGAAGGTTTGGGAAGGGGGAGCGGAGGTCAGGCGGTGATGGGGCTGGACGTCGGTGGTGGCGGAGGGTATGGGGAGCGGCGGAAAAGGGGAACGACGGGTATAAAAAGGTGGAGGCGCGGTTTTCCTTCTGATTAGGTTTAGAGGGAGAAAATAAAAAGGGGGAGGGGTTTGTGATATTATATATATATAATTATTTATTGTTTTTCAAAAGTAACTTTTTATCTCGAACCCCAATCGAGACCCACCCTAGCTAATTACCCCCATTCCGAACACAAAAGGATATCTATCGTAGGACAATTCGATCGTTACGATCAGTTTTCGCTCAAATTAAAATATAAATCTGTATATTCAATTTTAAACGTACATTTCAAATTATCGGGGCCACATACTAACTCGAAAAATTCTAGAAAAATTATTTCTAGCTTCATATTGACGATGCGGTCCTAACAAAACTAATTTCATCAAATTCTGAGACCGTATGAAAAATGGGTATTTTCTGGCCAACCCAAATTGACTAAAACTGTCAAAACACGTTTAGCTTCGCCACGCTCACATATTGATTCAGAAAATTATGCAAAAATAAACTTAGCAATAACTTGACATCCCGGATCCAACAAAAGTGGTTTCGTCGAAAACCGAGGTCATTTGCAAAATTTTCATTTTCAAAGGCCTTTATATATATTAAAATATACATAAATTCCACAACGACTTTTCTGAATTTTCAACTGGATGTAACTCTCAACTTCTAAAGTGAAATCTCAGTTTCTTACATACGTTAGAAAGATATGATTAAACAGATTTAAATATTTCTTGTTTCGTTCAATTCTGACTTATATTGAATTCTGTATATCCATTTGAAATTCGAAATCGAATTTTCGAACTACAGGGCCATTTCAGGGTCGTTATATAATTAAAATAAATTTATTCGTTTTAACTTCGTCAAAAATAAATTTTCCGTCATTATTATTTAAAATAATTCATTTTAAATATTCAAAATTCATTAAATCCGCCAAAATAAAAAATTTAAATTGGCTCGGATTTTCCGGGTTGTTACAATCTCCCCAACTTAAAATCTTTTCGTCCTCGAAAAGGAACGAAGGTGAAAGTTGTTTTCTAATCAACTCAACTTTCGTTATTTTAATTATGGCTTTAATTCTTCAACTTTTCAGTTTTTAAGAATTTTCAAAAATTTGGCTAACACCCTAAAATTTTGAAAAATTTCGCCACAACCTCCCCCGCACCGGGAGCTTTGGGTATTTCAAATAGCCTCCCATGGCCCTCACCAACCCAATGGTGGTATAAAAAGAAAAAGAAAAAGCCAAGCGGCTAGCCAATCGGCTCATAAAATCATCATCACCCAAAGAAATACGATAAATATGTACTTATTTGTCGGGCAAACAATTTTATTCCTCTCCTCTAGCCTCCTTGCTATGACCTGTTCAGAAGATATACATGTATATGCATGCAAATGTAAACATTTTTCAATACAGTTCAATATTCGGTCCAATTTGGCCTAATGGTTCAAAATTTCAAAACAATAATCAAACAACTCAACCATCAATCAATTAGTGAATTAACGTTTCAAATTCATAATTTTGATATATATATATATATATATACAAAAAATCATGTTTTTGATGCTAAATCACAACAAATAAGCCCTATCTAGTTTTGGTTCTCATACCAGTTTAATGGAAATATATAGATATCACACCTTCGAAACACGAACACAAACTCTGATGATGCAACAATCATGAGAATCATCTCCAGGCGACTAGAGTGTGATTCTATATATATCCAGTATATTAAAACTTCAAATATACATTCATGATGCGTATACGCAAAATAATCATATACAAGATTGTCCAACTTCAATAGAAATAAAATATTCAAATACGAATAATTGAATTCAATTTTCAAAACAAAATTTGTTTTCAATTTTATTTGACAAGTAACACTCTTTCGACTCGTTCTAGGATACTACTGATTCCATCTCTAACGAGCCATTCTCATTGGATATTACTAATCCAATTTCTGATGAATTCTTTCGTTTGATTCTAAGGTGTCTTGTTCTCGAGCTCTGTAAACCAGAGCTCTGATACCAAGCTGACATGACCCGAACTTCCCCTGTATGGAAAGCACGGATTGCTTTGAGAACACGACAAGTCAGAACACAAACAGAAAAACATTTCATTGTATATTACAACAATTCCATCAGAGTACAGGAACGTCACAGAGTATGAATAAAAATTATACAACAGAGAATATCATAGATTTAAATACATTACTGCAGCGGAAAAATAATACAAAACATAACTGGAAGAAATACACGGATACAGAGCTTTCTGAATATCACTTCAGCTATAAACCAAGATCCTGTGAATATAAATCTGCAAAACCCAACTACTAGCTACCCGTGTGAAAAATAAGGGCACCCAGAGTTTAGGTTAAAACAATAAACTCCAGGTCAGTCATGTGACTGGTGTGAGAACTAAAACAGTTATAAATCTTTATTTTAAAGTTAGGAAAATCAAGGGACCACGCCGTATAACACGGAACGGGTTTCCTCCCAAGAACACCAGTGCATTAAACAAACAGCGCAATGCTAAATAAAGAACAATGAAGCTGTTATAAGACCCAGGTCCCATCACACAATGCAACGCAAGCCGGAGGATAGGGTTTTACCTTATAACAGCCAAAGAATGCTTGATACGCTAAATTTCATCTTTTATTATTACTATAAGTGAAGAAAACAACTTCAATCATAAGTATAAATCATAGACGGCATGGGTACCATATATCATGTCGCAATACTAGTTCTACAATTAAAACCGCAAAATCACGTATTTGGAAATTGGATTTCCATCTATGAACCGAGGCAAAAGATAGTCCTCAACCGATTCGAGACTCTCTAGCCCGAGCCTCAGGAACAGCCGCAACAGCCCCATGGATCGTCAGGGTCGGTCCACACGGAGTGGATTATTATGCCTGAACAATGCGTTTCCCCGCCCTATGGGGCGTAAATGAGTCCACTGACTCTATCCGTTCGAGAACGACCGATATATCCGAGGCGCCTCCAATTCCAACAACCACATGAGTCAAACTCGTCAGCCAGTTCAAGCACTGACGCCACTCCTAACTAGAAAGAAACGCATGTCCTCCCTGAGGTCCGTCTCCAGTTTTTGGTTCATACCGGGGAGTGAGGCTCGCGAATCAACGTCATACAAAGCGATGCCACAAAGGTCGTGCTTTGATCATCAACCACAAGACTCTTCTTTGCAACAGAAGCCTTGATCATTTGCATCTTAGCATACCACACAGGAAAACCACTCCATGCAATCGATATACATCAATCACACAGAATGATTTCCAATGTCAGACACACAGTCCATTTACAAGTCAGTTCTGGGCCTGAACGAAACCGGGGGTACCTTATTCTTCCCCCGTATGTCCAATACAGGGCAGAGTTCCTCGCATATCCGTCGATCTCCAAGTACGTCTGGATGATCACCAACTGATTCTCTCCTCTTGGGTGTATAGCCCAATCAAGATCACCAGTAATCACCCAGACGATGTGAAGACCATCCGGTCTTCTACCATCGTCTTCATCTTCGACATATCGTCGTATCAGTTATTCAGAATGGGATAAACCCGGTCTTTCTGAATTACTCGCGTATATTATAAACAAATGTTACACAAACACAACATACGCCTCATTCTAATTCATCAGTGACTAACCGTAAATTAGTAAGAGAATAATTTCCCAAATATTAACACTGAAGGCCGAAACCAACATCAGATCAATACCCAGGAAACCATTCATCTTAACTAATTTTCAGTTAGTTGCTAAATTTCACATTCTTAGGGAAAGGTTCCCATTAATTTTATCAAAGATAAATTCTTTGAAATTTATTCTTTAATCTTCCTTTGAATATCATTTCAATCAAATTAAAGATTTATTAAAACTCCACTTAGTTTTAATCTTTAACTGGGTTAAAGAACCGATGTCATTTAAACACGGCTCACTATAAACCCAAAATCACATCACATTGTTAATCGGATTAAAGAACAAGTGTAATTTAAAACACTTTTCTCGATAAACCCAAAAATCAATTTCAATTCAATTCCAATTAAATATAAATTAATTGGTTTACTTCATTAAATCTAAATAAAAAGATTTAATCCTTTCTCACCTGGGTTCAAGAACAGTGTTAATGAAGAAACCATTCACGACAAACCCAAATCAGATTCGATATTAAATACAAGGCTCTGAATAGAAAATATATTGGCTTATATTCAATATCAAATTCTGGAACCAACAAATATCGTATTGGAAATAACGATATAAATATATCTTTCATATTTCCACAACCATATCTGTATAATCACGAAATCCAACATCGAAATATTCCGAAGATAATTTCGATTCAAATCCATTCCAATACGTATATCGGAAATTCTGATTATTTTTAAAACCACTTCAAATCCAATTTATTTATTTAAAAATATTGGATTTTAATTCTAGTTCATAACTAGTTCTTTTCGATAAAAACACATTTTTATCCTTTCAAATGTGGAATTTTTCATCCCAGTTCTTTCCAATCCATTTATTATGATGTTACACAAATTATAGATATTTTTAATAATTTTATCAAGGCACGTACAGTCGATTTTCAATAACTGTCGTCGAACTGCACTTACAGCGACCTTTTCTAAATTTGATTTGGACGTATCTCCAAATACAACCGTTAGATTTCAAATTTCTAATATTCGTTAGAAAGATCTTTTCGATACGAACCCAACGGTCTCGGTTTCAGGAGAATCCGACAGTAGGATCTCTCGTAACGTCAATTCAAAGTCAATGGTCGAAATTCACGAACTGCCGCGGCGCGGCGCGTTCTATTCAGGCCATTTAATATATATAATATATATATTATATATATATTTCATCGATTTCAAATTTAAACGTATTTTATAAATCGTTTTAAATTCGTTTTCAAAACGACTTCAACTTCATATTCAATTTTAAATTAAAATTGAATATTCCACATCATCGATATATATATATATATATATAAATGATATTATTTTCAAAACGTTATATTTTGAAATCACTTCTCTTTAAATATTCGAATAAAATCGATCTGAATGTCGTTCACATCAAAATGGCGCAAATCTAATCAACACAACTTTATATATTTCAATAACTTATTTATTTTATTCAACAAATGAATATTTTCTTCAACACATGAATATGTAAATTTTGTTTCAACACATGACTAATCTCAACAAATGAGTACCGTCAACACATGAACACATATTTTACATCAACACATGAATATGTAAATTTTATTTCAACACATGACTAATCTCAACAAATGAGTACTGTTAACACATGAACATATATTTTACTTCAACACATGAATATATATTTCTTTCCACACATAAATATATATTTTATTTTCAACACATGGATATATATTTTATTTCCAACCCATGAGTATATATTTCTCAATATTCTTTATTTTATAAATTGGAATGAGGCCCAATCAATTATCATATAAGGTTAATTATATGGATTCCATACAACACATGTATATAGCAGCAACGATAAATAATCAACCATCATCCAAAGTGCACAACACAACTGTATGTCAACCTATCGATCGACATACAATAAATTATTGGGACTAGTGTACATCCCAATACCCATGTGGGGTTTCACATCAACAAACACAGATTTTATTTGTGCAGTTGGGCGACGTGTAAAATTTATCGTCCTAATCAAGATCAGTCATATCAATGTACATAAACAAACCGTCTGGTTTGTAAATGAATATTTTATTTTATTCACTTCCACGTTAAAAATTATATTTTTAATGATAAAATATTTTATTTCAACACATGAATTTCTATTCAGTTCATTTACACAATAAAAATGATATTTTTATTTTTCTAACATATTTTAGAAAATTTCGGCGGCATAACGGCACGATACTAGAAACGGGACAAGGTCTAGCCTTATCCCCGGCCTAATAATGGCCCACGCCATACACATATCAATCAAACCAATTTCATTTCACCAAACAATCAAATTCAAATCAAATAATCTAACCAACTACACAACCAAATAAACAAGTCCATGGTCTGTGGACGATGGTGTCGGGTGCTACTAAACACCGTCTGTATCCTAGTATATATTTCTAACTAGGAAAGAAAATTTAAAGTGAGAAGTTCTAACCCAAGCTAAACCACACGCCTCGACACTTCTACTGTAGAATATCTTCACCGTGCTATCAACGAGATCTATTTCACGCATTTGGTATTAAAGATCATATTTTTATAACACTCCTTATATAAAAATCATACTTTTATTATCTACGTTATATAAAAATCATATTTTAATTATCTACTTTATATAAAAATCATATTTTTATTATCTACCTAATATAAAAATCATATTTTTATTATCTACATTATATAAAATCATATTTTTATTATCTACGTTAAATAAAAATACCACCTTTACTTCCTGTATATGAAAATCGAATTTTGCTCGCCACTTCATATATATGAAAATCGAATTTTTATTGCTACTATATGTATAAAAATCACTTCTTTATTCGATTAAAAATCCAACCTTTTCATTACTAAAAATCTCGTCTTTACATCGTTAAAAATCTAATCTTTCCTCTCATAAAAATCGAACCTTCCCTTGTTTAAAAATCTAAACTTTTCTCGTTTAAAGATCTAAACTTTATATAAATAAAACTTATAGCTAAAATCTAATCTTTATTTAAATTCAAAATCAAAGCTTTGTTCTAACCCGTGAAAAGAACCCACCAAAAACAAGAAAGACAGTGCTTTTAAATAAATAAATAAAAGAAATTACCCACATTTTTGGTAAAAATTGAATTTTGATCCGGAGGAAGGGTTCACGTCGGTCCTGGGGGATGCAGGCCATCCGAGAAGTGGCTGGGGCGTCGCAGCTCCGTTGATGGACATAGGAGGGGGTGGCAGTAGCTATTTAGGGTGTAAGGCTTTAAAATTAGAGGAGAAGAGAGTGGAGGTCTGCGGGGGAATGAGGGCGACGATGGTGGCAGGGTGCGGCGGGGAAGGGGGGGGGTCCTCAGGCGGCACAGCGGTCAGGACAAAGGCGGTGGGAAGAAAAGGGGGCTGAGCGATTTTGGGGGGGAAGAGAGGGGCGATTGACGTGGCAGAAGGGTCGGGAAGGGGGAGCGGAGGTCGGGCGGTGGTAGGGTTGGACGACGGTGGTGGCGGAGGGTACGGGGAGCGGCGGAAAAGGGGGACGACGGGTTTAAAAAGGTGGAGGCGCGGTTTTCCTTCTGATTAGGTTGAGAGGGAGAAAATAAAAAGGGGGAGGGGTTTGTGATATTATGTATATATTTAATTATTTATTGTTTTTCAAAAGTAACTTTTTATCTCGAACCCTAATCGAGACTCATCGACTGTCGCCCCTAGCTAAGTACCCCCATTCCGAACACAATAGGATATCTATCGTAGGCCAATTCGATCGTTACGATCAGTTTTCGCTCAAATTAAAATATAAATCTGTATATTCAATTTTAAATGCACATTTCAAATTACCGGGGCCACATACTAACTCGAAAAATTCTAAAAAATTTATTTCTAGCTTCATATTGACGATATGGTCCTAACAAAACTAATTTCATAAAATTCTGAGACCGTATGAAAAATGGGTATTTTCTGGTCGACCCAAATTGGCTGAAACTGTCAAAATACGTTTAGCTTCGCCACGCTCACATATTGATTCAGAAAATTATGCAAAAATAAACTTAGCAATAATTTGACATCCCGGATCCAACAAAAATGGTTTCATCGAAAACTGAGGTCGTTTGCAAAATTTCCATTTTCAAAGGCCTTTATATATATTAAAATATATATAAATTCCACAGCAACTTTTCTGAATTTTCAACTGGACGTAACTCTCAACTTCGAAAGTGAAATCTCAGTTTCTTACATCCGTTAGAAAGATATGATTAAACAAATTTAAATATTTCTTGTTTCGTTCAAGTCTGACTTATATTGAATTCTATATATCCATTTGAAATTCGAAATCGAATTTTCGAACTGTAGGGCCATTTCAGGCTCGTTATATAATTAAAATAAATTTATTCGTTGTAACTTCGTCGAAAATAAATTTTCCGTCTTTATTATTTAAAATAATTCATTTTAAATATTCAAAATTGATTAAATCCGCCAAAATAAAAAATTTAAATTGGCTCGGATTTTACGGGTTGTTAGAATGATCGTGAAACAAATAGAAAGGGAAGTATTCTATAAAATGAATAGAATTTATAAGAAAAGAAATAAGGGGAGAATGGATATCAAATAGAAATCTTTTTTACCAGATAAATTGGGAAGATTAATTTATAAATAATATTTTATAAATTAAATAAAGTATTTATCATTCGATAGATGGAAATATATGCCTAAACTTATATAGAGAAGTAGAAATTGGTTTTTACACCAATATTTTTAGA
The DNA here is from genome assembly GCA_030737875.1 of Allium sativum. Lineage (NCBI taxonomy): Eukaryota > Viridiplantae > Streptophyta > Magnoliopsida > Asparagales > Amaryllidaceae > Allium > Allium sativum. Next base: position 13,171,840 of record CM060912.1, read on the forward strand.
ATGTGAACTCAACACTTCTAAATTGAATAAACGTTATAAAAGGAACATCTATAAAGTGAAGAACTGTTACTAAAAGTAAGTCTTTATAAATGAATAAATGTTGTAAAAAGAGAAATCTTTATAAATCAATAAAGTAATCGAATATAAGTAAATTGAGAAGGAGTTAATCAAATTGAGTTAATCGATTAAAGTAAGTGAATCGATTAGAGTTAGATTATCGAGTTAGATTATCAAGTTAAGATGATCGAGTTAAGTGAATCGAGTTAAGTGGATCGAGTTAAGTGACCAAGTTAATCGAATATAGTGATTTGAGATAGAGTTAGTCAAACAGAGTTATTCAGGATAAGTTGCCATTTCATACGACTGCTAGCGTAATTCGCAGGGCTGTAAATAGCCACGGCGGTCGGATGTTTCCTGAGCGAATCAGGCGTAACCATAGTGACCACTGCGATCTAGAGTCGAGCGAATGGAGTTAAATCGAATAATAGTTATTCGATAGGAGTTAATCAAGTTGAGTTAGATTATCGAGTTAAGTAAATCGAGTTAAGTGAATCGAGTTAAGTAAATCGAGTTGAGTTAATCAAGTATGGTTAGTCAAACCAAGTTAGTCGAATCGAGTGGGTCGAACCAAGTCAGTCGAGTTCGTCGAGTTGAGTTAATCGAATTTAGTTATTCAAAAGGAGTTATCGATATTAGTTATTCGAAAGGAGTTATCGATATTAGTTATTCGAAAGGAGTTATCGATATTAGTTATTCGAAAAAAGATTATCAAATATAGTGTATTCAAAAAGAAAGAGTTATCGAATATTAGTTATTCGAAGAGAGATTATCGAATATCGTTTATTCGAAAAGGAGTAATCGAATATAGTGTATTCGAAAAGAAAGAGTTATCAAATATAGGTTATTCGAAGGAGAGTTAATCAAATAGAGATTACTCGAAAGGGAGTTATACGTCGAATTCGATTATATCGAATTCGGGAAAGTATTATTTACTTTCCAGTTTTTAAATCAAGATTTATTTATTTATAAATAAATTAGTTGTTAGATTAATCATTCTGTATAAGTAATAAGAGTTAGATTGTTAAGTTAGATATTTTGGAAGTAGGGATTATAACGTTATCGTTACAACCAATGTTTTAAATATAGAAGTGGATTCGTAAATTGAATCCGAGAAAGACGTAAAGAAGTTGTTAAAGATTAAAAGATAAACTTTGGCCATTTCGATGTTATAACGTTGTTCAGTTAAGGTCTGAGAGGTAATTATACCTCAACTTGATTGACTTCCTTCTTAATTAAGAAATGGTAAGGTTTGATCGTAAAGGAGTTTTGGAAATGTTTTCCAAGTAAGAATCAGAAATGTTTTCTGATAATAGAAAATAAGAATTCAGAATATATGGAATCAGGAGATAAGTAAAGTAATGAACTAAAGAGATAAATGTTAAATGATGATTGATTGATATAAATTCCACCTGGAAATAATATCGTTGTTTGCACACATGTTTTCCTTGATAGTTAAATCACATACTATCAAAGTTTTGACCATTTTAACGTTGTTAATATGGAGAGACCGGTTGGATTTTTATCCAAAGAACCACTCTGTATTGGCATAAGCGTTGCGCATCATATATGTCAAAGATAATTGAAGACGGAGTAAAGTGCAAGGGCTATTGTATAAGTCTTAGATAACAGTGCCTAAGATGGATGTATTGAATAGTGCCTTCGGTTTGTCCAGTCCCAGGACAACTTGTATGGATGAAGGTCTGATAGAGTACATCTAATAAATCGCGTAAGTTGATCTCTTCAAATGTATTCATGTTTGGTGGCGGAGGAATTCGTTTCTCTTAGCTGTATACCCGTGTTATTTTTGGATAAATCAATTTGTGATTTGGCGGGTATGACGATGTGACATTCTAAGTGAATGAAGATGTGGCGCGTAAAAGATAAGCGTAGCTTCTAGCCTCATATTCGGGAAATGACAGAAATCGGGCAGGCAGCATGGCTATGTAGTTCGCACCTATTTGGGTGTATAATCACCTGAATTAGAGTTTCATTTACTTCTAAAAATCTATTGTTGATGCTGTCCCATTCGGGAAACGGTTGCTGATCCCAACCGTTGGTGATATACATTCGATACACTCAAGCGAAATGAGTGGTCGGTCATGTGTGACCGGGTTGCAAGATGTTCTTGTTGAACCCAGTGTATTCCTCTCTAGAGGTACACTAGCGAAAGGTGGTTCCATACCTTGTTATAGTTGGAAATTCATTACCCCATACGTGCTTGCGGTTTTGATGTTATGCTATGTATGTAGAACGTGAGATGAAAGCGTTTCTGCTAGATGATTATTATATGGTGGTTGATAGACATTATTATAATATCAAAAGGTTTTTGATATAAAGATATTTTGGATTCTCATAAGGGAAAAACCCATTCCGTTATACGGCGCGGTCTTATGAGATATCGTTTATTGGCTCAAACTGTTTTAAACTGTTTTACTCATACCAGTCCAATGACTAACCTGGAGTTTGTTTTGTTTTGTTTTCGCTAAACTCTTGGGTGCCCAATTTTGTACAGGCAGTCAAGTAGTCGGGATTTACAGATACTTGAAGAGCTGGAGCAGGAGGCTTCAGGATTTTATATAGCTATAGTTATTCCGCTGTGTTGTAAGTGCTGTACTTGATAACGATATGTATATTCAAGTTTCAAAGCTATGTTATATTTTATTCGTTCCGCTGTGAGATTCGTGTTTACTCTGATGTTGTGTTCTTCTTCTTCTTCTTCTATTCTAAGTTTTCTGTTTTATCTATCCTCACCCTCTAATTTCCTTCATTAACTTTCCGGTTATTTTCGATCCATTGATATTCGATATGTGTTGTATATCTGATAACCAAGATCGCATTTTACCGGGTCGTTACAAAACGTTTTCGACTCTCAGATTCAGATTTCTTAAGTTTTTCAATCTCAGATTTTTCAAAATCTTTGAAGTTTGCAATTTCTTCTTCAAGCCCTTTTAAAATCAAATTAGATTTCAACAAATTTTCTTGTTCAGCAATTTCAAATTTAGAATATATATCTATTTTAAAAATTTTAAATTCCTTTTGCAGAAGGTTATTCAAATTTGATAACTCAATCTTGTCTTCTTTTAAGATCAGAATTTCATTTTCAAATTTTTGAATATTTTTGTTGAAACGAACAAGATTGGTTTTCAATTTCAAACAATTTTTGTAAAATGAATTTGAAGAATTTTTAAAATGTTCTAGTTGTAATTCCAAATCATCCATTTTACTGGTCAACTCAGAATTCTTAGATTTCATATATTTGTTTTTAGATTGAGTTTATCAACAGATTTAGTTAAATCAACGCACATATAAACTAAATCTTCGTATGAGAAATTTTCTGTTTCGACATCTGTTGATTCTCCATCATCTGATCCTTCTGAATTTTCATTTGTAAATCCTGTTAAACAGAACTCTGAATCTGAGTTGACTTTCTCAGGTTTTGAGCTACCATTGTCAGAACTTCCATACTTCGTATTGAGAGTATCCCAGATTTCCTATGCAGATAAACAATGGTAGATAAGATTAAACCGTTCAGTACAAAGATAATCAAATATAATTTTCATAGCACGGGTATTGAAAGTAATATCTACACTATCAAATCCATTGATAACAGCATCCCAATATTTAATATTAACAGATTTTAAATAAAATTCCATTTTGGATTTCCAGTTTAAAAAATCTGTCCCATTGAAAATAGTTGGAGATGAACTGGACTGACTCTCTATCGACTGACAACTAGAAATCACCATTACTCTAGAGTTAACAGAATACCTGCTCTGATACCACTTGTTGGATCTAGAATAACCCTAGAGGGGGGTGAATAATGTTTTTCACAGTTTTTTTGCTGAGTTAAAAAAACTGACAGGATATTAAATAATAAACAGATCATAGAATACAGCAGTAATAAAAAGCAGAAAGGAAATAACACACAAAGATACCCAGCTTCGGCAAAATCCTACCTACTGCTGCATTCCTAAGGTTTCGACTAGGAGTTAATAACAGATCCCGCTTACAGACACTGTAAACTCATACTCACTACTCCTGTACTAACCCTACGCTCAAAACCCTAGACTGGCCGATATCCCCTCGACCAGATTTTTCCTGAATTACTAACCCGTAATTCGTAACCCTAGATTTGATAGACTCTAGTAAACTACTGGAATTTTACAGACTCTAGAACTATTTGATGATTAGTTATAAATAAAAAATACAACACAAAAAATAAAGACATAACAAATAAAATTGAAAAACCCTAGCCCTTATATTATAAAACTTAGCCCCTTAAGATCAATTTGAACTTGGTCGGCCCTTTTAGAAATGGATCCACTTATGTTTGTTTCACCTGATCATTTTTCTTCTGGAATCAAAAAAGGCGGCTTGGATGAAAGCTAGGGTTTTTCTTTAATCCCAAATCTCTACGCTTGAGTGATGGAGTGCGATTCTCTGATGCTCGAGTCTCTGCGGCTTGCTGGTTCTTCGAATTGAGATGTTTCTCTCTGACTCTTGATCAAAAAACAAAGTGAGCTCTTCTGAATTTATTATTTGATTTTGTTCTTGAATGTTTTTGGGTTTGGTTTTCAATCTTCTTGAATGGCCAGTGATGTATTGGTGTTAAATAGAATAACAAAATCCTAATTTTGCTCTCTGATTTCATCGTATGACCTGGCCTGATCATTTGCGTGATTCCCCTTTTTGTTTCTCGGCTTGATTGAATGAATTGGAGAAATTTGTTGCTTTCCCCTTTTGACATTAAAACCCTTGGCATGACTTATTAGCTGCTGCCTTGTTCGAATAAAATTTATTCCTTGCCTTTGAATGTGCTATGTAAATCCTTGCCATATATTTTCCAAACATGTAGATTGACTTGTTGCCAATTCATAAGAATGATTTATTCCTTTTGTTTCCATGATTTAATGTCGTATACAGATTGTTTTGCTCAATTCTGGAAATATATAATTTGATTGCTTTCTCCTTTAAAATATTGGTTGAATGAAATCCCAGAGTGATTCAAAACGGGAAACAATTAATTCGATTTTTCTGGAAAAAATGATTTGCCCCTTTGAAAATGTTTGTTGCCTGATATATCACCTTGCTAAATTTTGCTCAATTTCCTCTTTTGAATTTGCTTGGCTTTTAATGCCTTGAGCAGTTCCGAAATTCACAACTTTGAATGGAATTTGGATGTACTTTTCTCTTTTGAAAATAGCAAATTTTGAACCATGAATTTATATGCAAAGAAGTATATATGATTTCTGGAATTAAACCTTGTGGCCCCTCTTGAAATCAACTTAATCTTTCCTGAAACGATTAGCAATGCTTTCCAAAAATGGTTGATGGAATGAAGTGATTACTGAAGATATCTTGCCCAAAATATCACCTGATTGAAAACTGGAAAAGCTCTTTTGTTAGAAAAAGATTCATTAGCAAATTTCCTCTTTGCTGAATTTATGCACTTCCTTTCTCTATGCCCATTTTTATCAATAATGACCAATGGAATAGAAAGACAAAATTGATTTGCTAAAACAGTTTTCTTGCTAAATATATACAGTGTTTTCATAAGCCTGTTTGCATCCATATATATCAATTTTCCTTGAACAACTGCTTTGTGCTACGTTGATTAACCTAACCTGAATTATATTTGAGCTTGTGTCTGGTGTTGAACTGGAGTAGAATTCTGCTGCTTTACTTCTCTGTTGTGTAGAGCCATGAACATGTGCTAATCCATTTTGTGTATTAAATACACATGCTGCTCTAATGTTCATTATATTGTTGCATCATGCCTTGAACTTGCTGCTATGTCCATTCTTGTACATGCATTGTGCACTGACTCCATTAAAGTGATGCACATGTACACTTCACACATGCCATGTATACATGTGATTCATATTGAAACATGTATACTTGAGTCACTTTGAGCTGCTTTGAATTTTTGCATTTGTCTCGAACATGCTATTTGTATTTTACCATTTATATTTACATACTGAAACTGATTTTTGCACATACAATTCGCATGCTGTTTGACTCGACTCACTTGTATGGCCTCAGCCCATGTTTTAGTAGCTGAGTTGCCACATTGCACTGGCATGTAGTTTTGTGTTTGTCGAGCCATTCATTTGAAATATGCTGAACCGAATTTCCATATGTTTCATAGTTGCTTCAACTCCATCATGTTGTTACATAATAGCATGCCACTGTCTTGACCACAATTGTGTTGTGTTGACTTTGTTACTCGACCCCATGGCTTGAATTTTCTGTTGACTTTACATGGAGTTATTTTCGTGTGTGCACTGAGTTGAGTTGGTCCACGTGGCTACTCCTCAGTTGCTCGCTGATTGGCGAGGCAATGCACACGTGTATATTTATACACGTGTGTATATGCAGCCATTAGACAAGATTTCTTGTCCCTGTATTGTACATATACAAACTAACTAGACACAGATCAGATAAAGTCCTGAAAAATGATGAGAAACACACCAGAAATCTGAGGCAAATAAAATTGTAAAAAATAAAATTTATATTCACATGTATTTTGAAAATTATTTCTATTCCATATATTGTGTGTGTTTCTGTACATGATAGGTAAAACGGTGATGACTGGACTGACAGAGAAAGCTGTGAAGACAGAAGACAACAAACAGTTTTGTAAACTTGTAACTGAAAATGAAGATGTAACTGAGTGAATGTATGTATACATGATTGTATACTGAGTGTGAGTGTTGTAAAGAGGAATAAATGTACCGAATAGATTGAAATGAAAGATATCAGTGAAGTATACAAATAGTGGAGTTGTAAACTTTGTATTGTTTAGATATTGAAATAAAATATTCTATTTAAGTAAAATACTATGAATATTTTAATTTCTGTACAGTCGTATTTTATTTAAATATAAATATTATATTCCTGTCTGTGATGTAAATATAGAACAGTATAGTAACAAACACATTAAAATAATATTTATTTGGTTGTTAACATCAAATAAAAAATCATGTAATTGTGTATACAACTACGTCATATACAACAAAATATAACACATGGAATGGAACTGGAATGGCTAGAGCTTGCTGGAAATTATGTTTGAATTAAACGATCGTTTAATTTAATTTGAAACTAGCCGTTATTACAATGACAAATATCTCGATGAGAAATTCTATTTGGAATATTTATAGTGAGAACTTCTATTTGGAATATCTATAGTGAGAACTCTTTTGATTTAGTTTGAGAAGTTATTATAATCATTTTCTGATTATATATTGATTGCCTCTGACCGCTATGGTTGCTTCATGGTTGATGGAACAATTTATTATTAATGTTTATGTACGTATAAGCATTAACGATTATAACTCTTATATTATAACTGTTGTTTGATGGACGATGATTATTGTGGTTGTGTTTACGTTTATTGACATATATAAAATTGACACCACGTATTTGGAATTATTTAGGAATAGGCTGAGTCTCGTTCCATTAAGAATTTTCAAACGAATATTTTAGTAAAAAAAGGCATAAAAATGGAAATTGGATTTTTATATCCGAAAAATTTAGAAATGAAATTGATATCATTTCAAACAACTTTTGAAAAGGTTGAAATGAATTTGAAAAGTTTTGAATTTGAAATAGCCTACTCTAATTTGAAATAGATTTTGAATAGTAAATCCAAAATTGGATTCGAATAAGATATATAAACGATGTTTTTAACTCTAATTGATTATTTCCTTATTTTTATATAATGTTTAAATTGATTTATGAAAGTTTGGATTTCAAAAGATATAATTTTGAAAAATAATTATATTTTATTAATATTATAATAATAGAATATTTAATTTTGATTTATAATTGAATTTGAAGTTGGAATTAGGTAATATCGCTTTTAAATGAGTTTATAAACATTTTATGAAATATACTTGGACTGTATCAGAAGAGTTTTATTTTAATTATAATATGGTTGAACAGGACTAGTCGCGCAACGAGAGTTCATGAATTTCGACCATAAACATCAAATGATCATAATTAAGGAAATATAAATCGGATTTTTCCGAAATGAAAAAATTATTTTTTCTATGATTAATAGTTGTCAAATGAAAGAAGAAATTTTGAATTCTAACTTACAGATTTTAAGTTATGTTCAAAATTATTTTTTAAAATGTCGCTGTAAACGTAGTTCAGCGACAGTAATTGGAAATCAATATAAATGGCTTCATAATTTTTTTAAAAAATGCAGAAAAAATATGATAAATCATAATAAATGATTTTAATGTGATTTGGAGAAGAAAGATGAAGTTTTGAACTATATTATTATTTAAGTGCTTTCAGACTAACTTACCAAATATGGTAAAATGACATTTTGGAAATTTAAGTTAAATGAACTAAAGTTTTTCAAATCCTAACTTAGTGGATTTGATTGGAATTAATCGTGAAGTATTTGGTGTTAATTCCATAGATAAGACTCATACTATTCGAGGAATTTAAAAGGCAGATACACTGCTATTCCGCTTATATTATCAGTTAAATATGCGAAGTTGATATTGAATATGAGCTGATATGGTTTCTCTCTAAATATTATATTTCATATCAATTGATTTGGGTTGTTGTGGACGATGTCATTAATAACATCATCCTTAACCTAGTAGGATAAGATATTTGGTAAATTAGATATAATGTGTTTTGAAATATGTATTTTGATAAATCTTTTTATTAAGATGAAAGTTTATTCCAAATTTAATTAATCGTATTTGGATAGAAATGATCCTTGGATATTGGTATTGACTTTCGTTGTGTAGACGTATACTATTTAAGGAAATTGGAAGATATTTATATCATTATTCTACTTATACTATTCGTTGATTACAAGAATTGGTGTTGAATAAAAGTTGATGTAAATTCTATTTAAATCTTATATTTAATATCAAATTGGTTTGGGGTAAAATTTTATTTTTGCATGTCCTTGTGTGGATCGTACGTTGTCGAGTTAGGTATTTTTCTAAGTGACAATATGATGTTGGTTTAGGTCTTCGGGGTTTTCACTTAGGGAATATTGAACTGGATTAGGATGATTCACATTGATGATTGCTATTGTTTTATTTGGTTTGTTGGGAATGGTGTCTTGAATAACACCCTTTTTTAACCTAGTTAAATTAAGTTATGATTTGCAATCTAAAGAGAATTAAGATTTTGTGAAGGCTATGTGAACAATACTTAATGACTTTGATTTAAAGATGGGTTTGAAAAGGAAAATTAAGTTAAGGAATAAAGAGTTAATGAATCTTGATAAAAAGTTAATGAATGATTATTGAGATTAATCTTCATTAAGATTAATTGAATCTTTATTTTAAGATTTTAAGTTTCAATGGGAAGTTTATGTAATTAATCTTTTAATTAAGATCTAATTTGAATATGAATTTGAAAAGGAAACCTTGGGTAAAGTAAAGAAAATCTTGATTTAAAGATTTAAAGAAATGGATTTTGAATTAACAAGTTTTCAGATATGAAATTTATTACGAATAAGAAACGGGGAATTCTATAAGAGGTTTTAATGAACCATTCAGAGTTGGAAGAGACTTGATTAATCCCGTGTTTGCATATGGGTTTCAAATAGCGCTCGTTATTCAGAAAGACCGGGATCAGATTTCTATCTGAAAACCATTTCGAATAATGATATGACGAAATAGAGCAAATGAAGATTTGGAAGACGGTGGTTGAAGATCGAGAACCTCCATATCGTAGGATTGTTTGTTGATGTCTCAAATAAGTCCCCCTATTATGAGGTTATATTTTGACAGTGGTCCGAACGTACTCAGAGATTTTTTGGATTGCAAGGGCCTCCCTCCTTTATTGGACAAGGAATAAGGTGCCTTTGGTTTCGTTCAAAACTCAGAACGAACTTGTGTTGGATGTATGTCTGACATTGTACTTTATAGCATAATAAATTGGTTTCTATTGATGATATATCAGCTTGGTGGCGGAGGATCTGTCCTCTTAGCTCAACATTCTCCTTTAAGACATACATACTCAGAGGGTTATATATTAATAGATATCGGTTATACGTTGTGAATTAAAAGTGTGGCGTGCTAAGTATTGAGCAATTGATGATCAAAGAATGGCTAATATAGCGTAACTTTGTGCGGAAACGTGACTGGAAGCCTCACAACCCTAAAATGAGCTGAAATAGGATGAAGTACCGCATAGTTAAGGACAAACGTTTCCTTCTAGTTGAAAAAGTGATGCTATATTATGAAGCCAAAGAAATTTACTTATATAGAGATGGATCAAGGCGCCTTGAATAATGGACGGTTACGACCAGGAAACATTATGTTCAGAAGAAACCCGAACTACACCTGGTATAGGTGGGTTGCCTCTGCCGCTACAAAGAAAAGGTTCATCTATTGGTTCCTGGGACATCCCGCTAGAGGTGTACCCGGATCGATTAATTAAGATCCTTTTCCTTGGTCATTGTTGGAATCCAACCTACAACTATGAACCTATATAGTTTTAGTTGCAATCTATGTATGTAGACATAATATATGGGTTTCTATGTCTGCTAAGATTTATACATTTATTTTGAAAAGGTTTTCAAAGATAGACATGAATGAAAATATCGAATGAAATTTCGTGTATCAAGTATATTTGGCTATCATAAGGTAAAACTTGCTCCTAATGGTGTGCACTTGCATTGTGTGATGGAATGCAAGTCTTTTGGTAGCTTCATTTTCAAAAAGCATTCCGAGTCTTTATGACTGTTATTCATAAGGAGGATCATGTTCCACGTTTTACGAGGTAGTCTTATGACTTGACTAATTTTAAAATAAATGTAAATAACAATTTTAGTTATCACACCAATCCCATGACTGACTTAGAGTTTATTGTTCTTTTCCTTAAACTCTGGGTGCCCATATTTTCTACACGGGCAGCTTATCTAGTAGTTTTTGGTTTGCATATATTTTATAGAGCAGGTGCTGGATTGAAGCTAGAGCTTTGTCCAGAGCATTTTATTTCTTCCGCTGAGCTTAGTAGTTTCTGCCGTGTATTTTCCGATGTGCATGTATTTACTATTGTACTCTAATATCTCTTGTACGCTAATGTAAAAGTTATTGTAATGATAATGGAAAAGTTATTTTGTTTCTGTTCCAATGTGTAAGTACCCCTAACAATCTATTTTGTTGAATGGTTTAAGTCAGTTTATTTATCGGTTTGAATCGGGCATGAAGGCTGGTCCTCACAATATATATATATATATACATATATATATATATATATGTGGGGGGGGAAGAATCTAAGTTGGTCTTGATTATTGAAGACTATACAGTTCAAATATTCAAGATTTCCAAATAAAAGAGTACAAGATACAAGACTCTAGAGCATCAAGAATTCAAGAGTTAAAGAAATACAGAATAATTGTGTCTAGATATTTTGGTAGAACTATGGTTAGCACTGAATTTTGATTACCTTCTTCTTTCAATAATTTCAAACGATTTCAAAATTACTTCCTTGTTTTTAAATCATTTTTCTAAGTGATTTCAAAATTACTTCCTTATTTTAAATTTATTCTTTTATTTTAACTCCTATTTTTTAATTTTACATTTCATATATTTTAACTCCTAATTCAAATATTTATTACTTATAGATTTAATATTTACTTATTTTTTCAATTGCCTTAGTTATATTTATAAATTCAAAAGCTTTTCTTATATTTATAGTTTGAATATATATACTTTTATATCATATAATATATAGATTTTAATTATTTTTAAACCATTTTAATATATGTTTTTAAATATATTTTCTACTTGGAATACTATATTTTAGTATAGAGGAATATAGTTTGTTTTAACTTAGGAATCACCATAATTTAGATAAGCATTATTTAAATTAATTTTAAATTGTACTTTTGAAATTATACAAGGGTGTGTCGACATATAACTTTAGGGATTTCGGCATATGAACCGTTAACTTGTTTTTTTTTTTTTTGAAAACTTGCGCCTTTTGAATTCAAATCTTTTCTGAAACGTTGTGGCTGTTGGAGAACTATATAAAGGCTTCAGAATTTGAAAATTTTAAACTACTTTTCATCTCCCTCTTCTTCCTTAATCATCTTGCCATTATTCTTCTTATTTTCTAGAAACCTATACTCATACTCTGCCCATTTTCATAGAAATTATATCAATCTTCTTCTCTTACAATTCTACATCAAACTCTCTCTGAAATTCAAGTTCTACTCAAGAGTTATAGGATCTTTGTAATCAAAGATTGCAAGATCAAGTTCTATCGAATCTATCCTCCAAAACGGGTTAGGAAAAGGGTGTGGTCATGTCTCGTTTAAACCGACTAGATGTGATTGTGTCTGAAAAATGGATTGGGTGTAAAGTTGTGGTCTTGAAAATTAACCGAGTCTCACTGTACTCGGAAGTAGTTGGGATGTGCCATTGTAGCCATGAAATCAAGGATTGTAATATGGATATTAGTTGAATAAAAATCCATATAATCCCAGCGTCGTGTGGGACTAGATGTAGGGAAGTCCTTAACCAGTATAAAATCCCTATGTGTACTTTTCATTTACTGCTTTTTATTTTATTATCTCCATATGTGATTGTTGATATCTGTGGTTTGCATAGCATTCTGTGTAATCCAAAAGATTTTAAGAAATTTAATAAAATCCATAAAACACTATTTACCTCCTTGGTGTTTATTTTTCCTTAAGATCCATAATCCGCATCCCCACCAAACACATGAATGCCCATACATACATATGTTTGTTTATCTTTTTTGAATATTTCCTAGTCGAATTTTCGAAGTGCTCAATTGAAATGAATCGAAGCCTTGTAGGTTCCTTCCCAGTCAAGATGGTGATGAGAAAATTGTTAAGGTTGAGTACCTATATGGACCCGATTTATGCACATAATGTAAGGTTTTTGGCCACTGTAATGCTAATTGTCTGAAACAAGTTGTAAAACAGCCCATTGTTAAAGCTAAGAAGAATGAAGAACTGCAAAATACTGAAAAACTAAATAATAATGAAGAACTTAACTAATTTAAATTCATTGTACATAATTCTTCTCAATTAGTCCAACTTCATTGTATGAAATGTGTCTTAATTTGTTCAAATTGATTTGCATTCCTTTACTAAGAGGTGAATTTTTAAAAGTTATAAATATTATTATGATGGATTAACAGTTTTAAAATAAGTGTTTCAAAATGAATGAGGAACTCAAATAAAATCTATTAATATATTTTGTTGGTGCATATAATAAGTTAGTATTCAGGAATGCATATCAATTTGAACAAATTAAGATGCATTCTATTAAATGAATTTGAACTAATTAAGATGCATCAGTACAATGAATTTGAATTAATTAAGGTGCATTCCAAATTCATCACAACTATTTCAAATTCATTGCTGGGAATGCATATTAATTAATTCAAATTCATTGTAAAGAATGAATATCAATTATTTCAAATTTATTATTGGTTATTTCGTATAAATATAACTGTAACCACACTAATTTTAATACATAGGAATTAATTAAATAATAAAATAAAATTATAAAATTATCATAATTTAGTTTCAAAAGTTACACCATTGTGTTTGCGGTGATTTTTTGATCAATTTACGTACATAGTTTGTAAGAAACATATTTAAAACAAAAATATATTAAAGAAACAAGATTGAAAAAAAAATAAGTGGCACGGGTCGACCCCTAAGTCAAACTATAGGTCAACCCCAAGTCAAACCATAGGTCGACCCCCATAGGGTCGGGTTGACCCACCAGTTAGCCTGGACGCAATTTCTATCTAGTACGAATGTGTAAAGAGATTTTTATAATTTAAGCTGATGTGGCTTCATCCTGTTGGTTGATTCCAAAATCCGAATGCTTTGATTGGTTCAATGATGTGTCTGGATAAGATTAAATCTTGTAATTCAATGGTTTGAGATCCCTAGGCTACACTACCAAAAAAAACCTTAGACCTTTATTCACTCGCATCATAATCTTTTCCCACTATGTTATCTCTCTTTTGAGATTGACTGAACTTAAATTTTTCTGGGAAAAGATCTTTTAGATAAAATATTAATTATCAACTTAGAGACGGGATCTGTAGCAGCTGCGAAGAAGAGCTTCAGACCACCAGTAAGTGTTGTAATTATTTATATTTTAAGTAATTTAAAAGTATAGGGTTTCTAATAATTTTACTTACAGTTTTTCTTATAGTTTTCTATAAGCTCTTTCACGTTAGTATTTTTTATTTTCCTTACAGTTTCTTTTATTTAAATTCTACAAGTTCATTTTTTTAGTCTTTTTCCTTAGCATGTATTTGTATCAGTTATTTCAGCTTTTTTGTAATTATTAACATTTTTCTTAGAGTTTTAAATGTTAATTTACAAACATAGTTTTTAATTCTCTTTTCGCACATAAAAAAAGAAAAATAGCATAAATTTCGCAAATAAGGATTAAATCAATAAAGAACTAAATTTACAGCAAGTACATATAAATTGCATATTTTCAAAAAAAGGAAACATATTGAATTAAGCAGATTTATAAAAATTTATAGTGAATTATGACCAGTATCGTAATTCATAAAAAACAGAAAAATAAGAAGATTATTATAAAAACAAGAAAAAAATATAAGAAAAAGAATAATAAAACCTATTAAGATACTAGTAATAATTACATTGTCAGTAACCGGGTCAGTAGGCTGGGCCTAAATCTAGGATTGAGCAAAGAAAAGAGAAATCAGTTAAATAGTTTACACAATTAATTTTAATCAATCAATTTTTTAGTTCTTTGGTAATTTTTGTAATATACGTCATTATTACCCCCGAATCGGCCAGATTGTATTTTGACATATACGGGCATATCAGATTTTGCGAATTCCAAAATTGTAGGCATCTTACATAGTTTACTAATTTAAAACAGTAATTATTTCCTAATACTAGGAATAAAGACCGACATTTTCATTTCATCCTTTTTATATATATATTATTGTACTTAAAATTTTATGTGCTATTTTGAGTTGGCAAATATAGTAATGTAAATTTCAGCTACAAGCAGGCATATTCATCTTACGGTAGTTTTGTATTCCTCATTTTCCTCTTTAATTTTTGGATTTAGGTTTTGTAAACATCAAATTACAGGTAGGAAAAGCTCACGTTGTTTCTAATGCCAAAATCACTCTTCTCAATACCTATAATAATGATTAATATTAATATTCTTGTTGTATTTAATACTTTTTTATGTTTTACTTAAATTCTATGCAGTTGGAATCTCTGGAGCAACAAAAACCTATTTATCAATTTTCAATGACTTGTTTTATATGTTCAAATGCTTTTGTATGATGATGAGGACGATGATGGCGGAAATCATGATGCCAAAGATGACGATGATGATGATGAGATTCAATGTTCAACCCGGCAAACCAAGTATCGTTTGGCTTTGGAGCTGAAAAAGTGCCCTGCTGCAATTGAATACTTATGCCATGATCATTGTCCATATGAGCATTTGGTATCACTCCTGGAATAAAAGTTGCTACATTGAAAACGATGATTTTTCATATCGTGGCTTCTATGATTTCTGTTCGGTTCGGTAACTCGGTAGAAACCTTCCAACAATAACCTAATATTATCATGAAAAATGAATTAGAAATGGTTCGTGAACCAGATGGGGAGTTATCTGAACAGGTGTGCAACAACCAGGAGACCAACAACACTCCACCAAAAACATGGCCATAAGAGCTTGCGAATATGGCGCTTATCCCAGTTGATTTATTCCTTGATCCACCATTGCCAGTAGGCATAAACGACCCAGATAATGACAATAATTCAAAGTGTCCCTGCATGATATACCACCTCTCAATAATATAATGGAAGTTACTGGGATAAAGTTGTATGTTGTATTAATACCAGTGTGAAGAAGTTTTGTCTTAAAGCGTCTTCTTCTTCCCTTTTAATGATTGTGGGGCTAGTACATTCTCAGCACTTTTGATGTTGTTCAAATGTGTACACCAACAAATATGAGGCTAACTACAACTGTAGCTGCAGATAGATCAATCTGTCTGATGATGAAGTTCCCAAACAATGTGCTATCCTCTATGTCAATGCAGGTTAATACTTGATATAACTTTGTTTGATTTTTTTTGTGAATTTCCTTTTGCTTTTTTTCTAGTCTTTTGGGTAGAAGATTGATGCGTAGTTTGAGAATGGTGTATGTGAAGCAAATTATAGTTTAAGTCGAGTACCACAAAAATGAGTCATTAGGTGCAAAGGATGTACGATTTTGAAAAAAAGGCCTTAATTGTGCCAACACATATAATTTTTTTTCTAACTCTTATCTACTGACATATTTTGCCAAAAGAAGCCTTAGCAGTATAAAATCATGAATATATACATTTGTCCTATTTA
Organism: Allium sativum; assembly: GCA_030737875.1. Taxonomy (NCBI): domain Eukaryota; kingdom Viridiplantae; phylum Streptophyta; class Magnoliopsida; order Asparagales; family Amaryllidaceae; genus Allium; species Allium sativum. Next base: position 13,188,281 of record CM060912.1, read on the forward strand.
TATAGCGTCTCTGCCTCCTCCTTTCATGAAAGTGCCTTTCATGTGAGAGTATGTATGATGTATCATGTGTGTGTATGTGTGTATATCTTTGCATGTGTATAGATAATTAATATTGTTCACAGACATGAGTGTATTATTAGAGGAGTGTTGCATTGCCTTTTAAGCTGAAGATGTAAAAATTATAGATAATCCTAATGTACTATTTTAGTTAATATGTATTTGTTGAACTGAATATTTGAGAACGAATGCAAAATCAAGGTAGAAATGTAATATTATGATATTTAGAGATGTTCAATAGAACATGTGTGGAACTTTATTTTTATTTTAAGAGTGCAACTTATTTGTATAATTTGGTCAATTCTTCTATGAAAAAATATATTTGCAACCATAGTTTTTAGTTTTTTTATCGTGGTTGTTATACAATTTATAAAAACCTAGCAGATGATATTCTTTTTGTGAGATTCACTTCACATAAAATGATCTTTCTCTGTGTTATAGTGTTGGAATTTCTACATACTTTCTGATCGACAAATCATGAAATCCTATATTTGAATAGATGACCCATATTGATTTAATTGAGAAGGAGTAAGGGAAAGTAAATAAATTAGCGGAAACCATACCTGGATTCATAGATGTTTACAAAGGGAAGATTAACCTAGTTAAGATGTGGTTTTATTTTCAAACTTGACACAAACTTTAGATCTAAATTGGTGGTTGCTGATTTCATCAACTTATTAAGAGAAAAGACAAATCTAAAAGATATAAATTGGATATGATCTTACAAATTGACATAAACCTAAATCTGAATTATTTTCCATAAAAGAGATTAGGAGAATATCTTGAGCTTATGCAATTCGGGGACAATAACCCAGTATTTATAATAGTGTGATAAATTTGGCCCTTCAATAATTTGAAAATCACTCTGGTCTCTAAGCATTCTTTGCATAGCATTTACATCATTAAGCCTTATTTGTTTTATTACTTTATTTGATAACTTTAATTAGGCTTTACATCGAAATAGCATAACACATTTTATTTTACATATGTGGTCCAAGTATTGAAATTTTCCAACAATCACCATTGGGCTACATATGTAATAAATTTAAAAATGTGTTTAACTTTATAAACTCCAAAATTTGCTATTTACAATATATGGTGTATCTGAAACAATCTTGTCCATTGACGGTGTTGACAATGGATCAAAGTGGTCTTCGTCACATTTATCGTAACTGGACCCATCAATGGCCACATATATCAATATAATAAATGATATAGATCAATCACGGAAGAGTAGCATGAAAATTACATGAAATGTGATATATACATATCTATTTCCAACTGGTCCTTTAGTAAGATCAAATGTTCAATATTTCAACAACGTAGATTGCAAATAAAAGTTTATTACCTTATTTCTGATCAGAAAAATAACTTGATATATATATATATAAGTAACTGAAGTATAGAGCAACAAGTCATATGACAATACCAAATTCAAACTCCGCCCGAACCAAAATATCCTTACATGAAAAATTACACCAATTGAGCTATATTCTAAAAACCTAAAATTTTGGAACTAATTAAAAAAATTATATTTCAAGTTTTACTTAATTATATAAGGGTTTATAGTCGATTTAAAAATTAGAAATTTTAATATTACTTTAATAGCTCAAAACGAGACATTTTGCAAACGATATCGAAATTCGACGAAACTAAATCCAATGGATCCAGAATGTTAATGTAACGTCCTAGATTTTTAGTCGTTTAACTTTGAACATTTAAATTGTTTTAAATGTTAAATTAGAAATATAAATAGATTTTTAATATGAAGTTATCAAATATATCAAATTATCGTAATACGAAAACAATAATAACTGGATTTGAAGTTAAAATTTGATCAAAATAATTCTATCGATTAATATAAATTCTATTTGAGTTAGAATGATAATAATTATTTATTATCTATGAATTTAATTGTTTTGAAATCGATTTATATTATTGAATTTAATACGTAAAAACAGCTAATTTTCAAACAATCTCAAAATTAGATGAAACATATTCCATCAGATCCGACATAGTGTATTATTATCGGATTTCGAATTTCGAAGCATTTGGATTTATTGTTCGATCGAACGATTGGAAAACGCTTAGGAATAATTACATAGAATTTAATTTAAATCCTCGATTTAAATTGTTGTCTTCTCCATACAAATGAATTAGACTTCGGAACTTGTTCCAATGTGTTTAGTATAACGGTATAATCCTAGAAATGCCAATTGTTATGCTCAAATAGGAGTTCGGAACTGTGAGATATTTTGAATATAAAATTAAATAGGTCAATTCAAAATCAAGCCAATTTCTTTTCATATTAATTCAGCCACCCTATGTTGTTAACTAAGCCGACCTAAGAACTTAAAAATATGCAGATCTACCCTGTTTCTCGAGCTGAAATATTTGCTCCGTCCTTCATTTGCAAGCCAATAGTGATTTCATGGTGTATGTAATGAGTTGTCCCCCGTTCTTCATTTATAAATATCACAACATACCCCTCTCTTTTCTGTTTCCTCGCTCATTAAAAATCAAAATAAAAATGGCCATTCCTTCTTACCGTGAATCACTTTCTTCTAAAATCAATTCAAAATCAAACAAAAAGCTTCAAGGAGAAACCGCGATTCATTCTGTAACGACCCAGATTTTTCAGTAATTTGAATATTTAAATCTGTTTTAAATATTATATTTGGAATATTAATGAATTTTTATATCGAATTCGTTTATTAAAATGTTGTTTGAATGTTAAATTTATATTAATATTAATCGAGCTCGTAACGGGGAGGTAGTTCGTAATATTGAGTATTAAACTTCGATTGAATATACATGATCATATATAAGTTGAATTTCTGTGAAACCAGAAACGTTAGATCTAGTTGATTATAATTTTCTAATGAAAGAGAAAATCTGAGATTTCATATTATAGGCTATTAGTTATATCCAATTCAAATTTTCAAATAGTCGCTGTGGAATTCGTTAATAAACGATAACATTTATTTAATATATTTAATAAGGTTTTTATATAATTTGGATATCGCTTTAACTCGAAATTGATGATGTTGAGTTGTATAATCCATATTATTTTATATTTGGAGAGATATGATATTTCAATTTGGATATTTACGTTAATAATATTTTACTTTTATTTAATTGAATTATTTGGAATTTAATTAATATTTTTTCGATATTATTATAATCGTTAAAAATAGCCATTTTACAAATGACCTCAGTTTTCGATTCAATTAGTTTCATTGGAACCGTAGCGTTAAATTATTGCACGAAATCAAATTTTGTTGTAAACCGATGTCGTATGTGACAACGGTTGCCGTAAATTCCTCGGTGTTTAATTTAATTGTTTAGTCGATTTAATTTGGAATTTACGAGTTATAGATTATCTAACTAACTCCAAATTGAATGAAATTAATTTTGTTAAATCAGTAATAATTTATTATTATACTATTTCGATTTTCAAGTCAATTGGATTTATCTTGTGATGCACGCAATTTGAAAGCGTGTCGATTCACATATATGAGTTATAAAGGAACTTTCACAGACGATCTCGGAATTCGACGAAACCTTTTCCATTATGTCCAGAATATTGTTTTAAGCTAGAATCACAAAATATCCAACTGTGAACTTCGTTAAGGTCATCAAGACCTTTAATTTGAACGACGATGATCGTTTGGTGTCGCATGTGGTGGGTGGCTGGACGTTTGGAAGTTCTGACGGTTCGTGGGTTAGTGTCGGCGTTTGATGGGGCTAGGAGGGAAGATGCTTACAAAGGGAGCTATGTTGCGGCATCTAGCATAATTGAATCATCATCCGATCATCGGACAGTGGTGCAGCATGGACGAGTAGTTAGGCTGCAAGGTTGTAGCATCCCGAAAATTTCGACACCTAAATTTAGACACTAACACATCCCGTATCCAAACTCAAGTATTAAAACCCAAAAAGCTAATAGAAAGAAATTCAAGGGTGAGATAAGAAAGAAAAAAAGTCAAGAATAGAAGAATAAGAAAACCAATATAACAGATAGTCTCACATCGCAGCGGAACAAAATATAATATACAAATAGACTTTATTGAGAGCTTTGAAATAAATACTTAAAATCATCATAGTAGATCAATACATCCAGACAGTTATAATAATTTGTCCTCATATACAACACACAGCAGAATAAATACTAATATGTATCTTACATCTGAACTCCTCCTGCTTATCTTCAGACTTCAATGCATCCGGTAACCTGAACCTGTAAAACACGATCTAACCAGAGCATTTCAAACGCCGGATCAGTCTGGCGAACCAGAATGAGAAAACTCGCTAAGATTATTGGGTCATCCAACTTGATTTTAAATTCAAAATATTTTCAAAAGAAAAGGATAAGCGTAAGACTAAATCCAGACACAAATACAGACGGTTTTTACCTTATGATAGCCAAAACTTTTTTCAAATCATATCTCTTCTGATATTATAATAACGTCTAAATACAAATAAATAACAATCTAGCAGAACGCTTGCATCCCATGCTCCACATATATAATATAAAATCAAAAACTTCGGGCTCTTATTGGAAATTGGATTTTGACCATGAAAAGGTATGGAACCACCTGCCGATAGTGTATCTCTAGAGGGGAATACACTGGATTCAACAAGAACATCTTGCAACGTGGCTACACATGACCGACCACTCATTTTGCTTGAGTGTATCGAATGTATATCACTAACGGCTGGGCTTAAACCACCGTTTCCCGAAAAAGGACAGCATCAAATGGAATAAAGAAGGAAATTAATTTTCTCTAGATAAGAGATTATACACCCTAATGAGAGCGACCCACTTAGCTATGATGCCTGCCCGATTTTTGTCATTTTCCACTTGATGAGGTTTGAGGTTATAATTCTTCTTTTTAGAACACATGGCCACCATTCATATCGTTCATACAAGTCATCCAAGAAAAATAATAACCGAAGGCACCCTCCTACCACATCCTAGTAATCACCCTATAAATCATTAGCGAGTATTCCTTGCAATCCGTAAATTTCAACCACGACAGAATCATAATATATCTCTAGGGATCAGCTAGAGATTGTAAGTAATTCTTACGTTTTATGATGATCTATGGTCTTCAATTGCTCCATCTCGTTCAGCATCTTCCACGTTTTCGTATTCATTGGTCGAAATGGTTTTCGAATATAAATTCGATCCCGGTCTTTCCGTACCAACAATGTTGGGCCAGATTTTTGACAGTCGGTTATTTAACTATCAAAATAAACAACCATAAAAATAAAACAAATCCATTGGTTTATTACACAACATCACTTGGCCATTTTAAATATCCATTTCGTTAATCAATTCTTTTAAATCTTCCAAAACATGGAAACCATCTTTTCAAAATAATATTATAATCAACACTTTCATTCAATACATTTATTAGTCCCTAACCGTAAATTAGTAAGAAAATAATCTCCTAAATATCAACCCCAAAGCCCGAAACCAACATTAGATCAATATTCAGAAAATCGCTTACCTCATTCAATCTCAGTTAAATTCTAATTCCTTAATTTCATATTCTCAACTTTTATTTCATTAAAAATTCATTTCTAATAACTCATCTCAATAATATATTCAAATAAACTTGGGTTTTCTAACACTGTCCAACTTGGATTTAATAAAATCCAATTAAATAGAATTTCAAATATGAATTCACTTTAAAACTACAATTTAAACTTAACTTATATTATAATTAATATAATTTTCTTTGAAATATCATTTTGTTATAAATAGACCTTATCGTTTCATAAACTTCCATTATTCCTTTTAAATTTCAGGATATCCACTCTGATTAATAAATAAATGATAATCAACATCAACATTTAAAAAAATGTTTACTTAACCATTAAATATTTCCATTAAATATATAAATTAACTTAATAAATCCATTTCAATTAGCATAGTTGACTTGGTCAACTCTAACATGATTAAATCGTTAATCAAATCTCAATTCATATTTCTATTTAAATAAATTGCAAATTTAATTTATTTAAATAATCCTATTTTATTATTAAAATAATAATCAATTCAGTATAATTACATTTTAATTGTTTATTAAAAACAACTAATCTCGGTTTTAATCGTTACGTTAAATTCTGTCATTTGCTTATCAATCTTATTAATATAACAAAAAAATGATTTAATAATTAAATATTCATTTATTTTTTATAAGCTTCCATTTGAATAATATATTTAAAAATCTGTAAGTTTTATAACTTCATTTTCTATTTGAATTACCTTACGGTAAATAAAACCTTATAAAACGATGTCTTATTAAGCCATCTGCTATTATTCCACAACCAATATCACACACTGGTTAATAACAAACAAACGTTGAATTCATATTCAACAATCAATAATCAAATTAATAACATAATCATATTGGTTAAACAATTCATATAACGATCATATGCAAATTGTTAACGATATTTTTCGTCAACATTGGAGGTAGGTCAATGGAGATGGATCTAAGTGAAGAAAGTAGGTGGTTTAGCCTTTACAAGCTTGGACTGGTTCTCCGTCCCTAGATGTTGAGGCTTTGGGAAGAAGGATCACTAATCTATTATTCTCGACAGAGGATTGTAATGGCGGATATCGAGGGATTCCACACCAAGCTCGCTAAGAGATCTAAGCTTGTCAGGAGGCCAGAAGCTCACAGGAAGGGTTTGAACCTGTAGGAAAGGGCATTCCCTTCTATTTGCAAGAAGGTCCGGACAAGAATCCGTGTATTTGCAAGAAATAAATAGTAAACCACGATAATTAAAGAAAAACAATGTGACAAACTCACAGCAAGATGCTTTGGATATGATTAATCTTTGATTTAGAATACATAACTAGAGTTGAAGAACCTCTTCAGTCGATTCCAGTCTTAGGGTTTTAAGAGAGGAGATACAAAGATAAGTCGAATGAGAAAATAAAAAAAGCGAGCCCCCCTTAAATTTGACCCCTGGAGTACTATTTATAGGAAATATGGAGCCCTTCCTCTATTGGGCCATTAGGCCTTCACGATTCTTTGTTGGCCGCCTTTTTCCTTGGTCTCGGACGTTTTCGCTTTGGCCGCTTTGTAGTGTTAATTATGGCTTTCTAGATGAAGGTTTCAACTAGTTGAGAGCCTTTTCGAGGGGGCCATATGCTTGTGGTTGTGGTAACTTTGTGGAAGGTATCTTGAACCTCCGTATGTAGGTTCTCGGTTATATTCTTTTGGATATAGTCTTGCGGTTTTCCCGTGAATACTTAGAGGAGCCTGCCCTCATTATGTATGTGGTTAGCTAACGGTTCAGAACCACTGTCAGCGTCTGTGCTAAGTAGACTAGTGTAGATAGCTTGTATCCCTCCCGAGATTCAAATCTGCATTTTGGTGGGATTTTCGGGTATTGCCTGATCTTCCAGAAGGTTGCTCCAAGTGACCCGTCTGTTATTTTATCCATACAGCCTCTTGGCATTTGTACGGTAGGTGTCACGGAAACGGGTTCCGTATAATCTTTATGTGCTTCTGTCTTTGATGCTCTTGAAGTTTTAGCTTCCTGATGTATTGGTATTAGGCGGGTTAATACCGTAGTTTCCTTTGGACTACATCTGATGGGTTTCTCTCTTTTATCTTTCTTGGTTTCTGATCAGGATGGCTTTTGCCGTAGAATCCCCTGTCTGGTTGACACTGTTGGAAGGGTCTTGTCGGATTGACCCTGTTGGATAAATCCCACTGGTTATGTCTTGTAGCTTTTACGATCTTTTCTCCTAGGAAGGTCCCGGTTGATGTAGCTTTCGGTCCGTTTCTCCCTGCTCTTGACTCCTCCTAGTATTTGACCCTATTTTCTGAAGGGTTCCCGTGAGCTTTCAATCATCCGATACCCCTTCACCGCCAGCCTATTTCATTGTTAATTTTGGTAGTAACATTTCCCCCTAATGATGGGGTATTTTTGACTTTCCAAGTTAAATTCTTTGTCTTTTTTGAAGTGTCGTATCTGAGCCTTTGGATCTTCCTTGATCGGGAATGTTGATTGGTCTTTGTTTGTACGGTGGGGATTTGGGTAAATTTCTTTATGTAATTACCACTACTTCTTCTTCACTTTTTACCTGCAACATTAATTTCTCGAACCATATTATTTGTTCATTAAGGACTTGAAGCTTATTTTGGGAATCTTATGTTCTGAACCTCTGGTAAGTATCTCTGTTTTGGTCTTTAATTTAGGAAATAATATTGTTCTGCCCAAATTAGCTAGGGTTTTGCATATCGGGTATAAAGTGTTCGAATGTTAATAACTTGGAAGGAAATTCATGGCAAGCCACTCATATGCCTTTTTCCCCAAATATTAATTTTAGGGTTTGAGAAACGCAATTTTCATTAAGGAATCTATTCTCATAATTAAGTAATGGGAATGGTGCTTAGTGCCATCCAGGTCTTTGGTGGTGACCTATGGTTGCCTGGCTATGACTCAATTGTTATCTTTTCTTCCGAATTCTCTTAATGTTAACCTAGACTAGTTCTTAGAGTTGGCCCAACATTCATTATTATGACTATCCTTTGCTAGTCGGTTTATATATTATCTCCTTTGAGTGCTCTAATGAATGGGATATGAATTTTATGTGTTTATGAAATTATATCACCTAGCAACACTATGTCTGATAAAAGGAGCCCCGGTCCATCATCCATTGGTGCTTGTGGCATTTCTCGGAGGAGGAAGTCTTTCTTCTTGAAGAAGTCGTTGATTACTTCTCAAGATGAAGTAAACTCTATTCTTACAAGCTTTGGGATAGAAGATGTTGAGGCTATCCCTGCTGCTTATTGTGATGACATCATGCATCCCCCTGAGGGATATTTCGCTTACTCAACTACACATATCTGGCATGGAGGCTTATTTCCTTTTCCTACGTTTGCATTTTGACTTCTTCGGGATTTGGGGATTGCTCCCATCCAACTCTTACCAAGCACTTATACACTGTTTTTATGTCTTGAAGTACTCTTTCTCGAATCAGGCCAGGCTTCTCTTACTTCTAACCTCATTCAACACCTGATGTATTTCACAAGAGGTGCTTGTTCCCCTATATTCCACGTTTCGTCCTTGCGGAAGATTGTTAACGATGACACAGGTAAGGTTATACCTTGGGAAGACCAATTTTTCTTCATCAAATGTCCCATTGGTGTTTCAGGCCAATTTGCTGATCGTGGTGAGCCCTACTAACCTTTTGCGAGTGACTATCTTTCCGCTTGTGGCTTATCTTTAATTGCTTTCTTTCAGATCCCGTTTCTAAGAGAGTGTCTTTAACCGAAAGCAAATCCCGTGTAGCTGAGCTCATTTTGAAGCTACTCGAAAAGCCACCCGATCGGTCTACTCTATTAACCAAGGACAAGCTGTGTTTCCATAAAATCCTCCCTAGTGGGCAGAAGGTCTTGGGGCGTCCCCCTATTCGTCTTCCTAATTCTAAGCGTTTATTGTTCTGTTCAGAAGTGTTTGCTTCCTCGTCTCCCCAATTCCCGGGTATGTTTTGTTAATTTGATAGCTTCTCTATTGAGGTCTTTTTGGCACCAATGTTCCGTGCTTTTTGAATCTATCTTTTTTTTTTGCTTGACTAGGAGTTTCAACTGTGGAAGCCCCTACTCTTACCGATACTAGAATCGATCTACTGCTGTTGCTATTAAGACATTGGCTGAGTTACCAGTCGGCCCCCAGCTGAGAGACTAAAGCTTAATATTCATACTTTTGTGACTTCCGGGAGTGCTTTCGGCAGAGAAATAGGAAGTGGCGTTTTCCCGTATTTCAGCTTCTCAATCCACTGAGCCTTTTAGGCCCCTTGATTTTCCAATGGATTTTACTGATCTTGTGAAACTTATTCTTTCTGGACCAAAGTTTTTTGACATCCCGTTACCCTCCACTTCTTCAAACATGGTGGACTTCTACCAGCATTTGATAACCTGACATCTTAAGGTACAACATTTCCTTTTCATTTTGGGCTATCCATTTGTTGCGACTGTATGCTGAATGTGTCTAATTTCCCAGACGATCAAGGAATGGCACTTGTCTAAGACCGTTCCTTCTTCCTCTGCAACTGAAATCACTCAGCTTCGAGAAGCGAACCCAACTTTGAGTGATGAATATGAGAGGTTGAAGGCTTCCTTGGAACATGCCGGGTCATCTTTAGAGAAAGAGAGGCACACTAAGGATGTAATCCCCGACAAGGTGTCGGCCATAGAGCACTAGATAGCGGAAGACGCGGTTACTCACACTGATGAGGTTCGGAAGAGTCCAGATAATCTATGCAGTTGAAGACATGATTTCAAATTTCTTGCAAGTCCACCTTCGCAGATTAAGTCCGACTGCTATGAAGATGCCTTATTTCACCTTCTTTCTGATAACCTTTAAAGTCTTCCTAAACTCCGAACCACCCAAGTTCCCCCTTTCATCAGGGATCGGGGTATGGAGAGGATTAAGTTGGGCGAAGAAGGAGTTGAGATACCATAGAGGAGTGAATCCAAAGTCGAGGACCTTCAATATATTGACCATCTTCTAGATGATTTAGGCGAAGGAAGGGAGACTCTCACTTCTGTTGGCAACAAAGAGTAGAATGACGGCGATGGTTCCGGGGGTGATGGCCACCAGGGTAAGCATATTGTTCGCAACTATGAATTGTCATTGCTTAAACAAGGTGGCCCCTCTAGTCTTTCGGGAGGGAAGAAAGCTGTTGGTCATGAGGTTCTTTTTCTTCGGGTATAATTCTCACTCCGGACGTGTTTTTCTCTTTCCCTGAAAATTTGACTACAACTAAACTCCTGTCATTACGATAGACAAAAGAAAAGTTGTTTCCTGTCTTAAGCAGAGTTAGGTAACAGAACAGAAGAATTCAAACTGTTTTTATGTAGGGCAGGTGGCACACTTGTTAACTTAATTCCGCGACCTATGTAATGTTTGTATGGAGTTCCCCTTCATCACATGTGAAGGCTAATATGCTTGCTTGCATCATGACAGAATTTTATTTTCTATGAGGATGCATTACGCATGATTTGTAGACTGAAAAAGGAGTTTCGATCGACACCTACTCATGCTTTCGGGGAAAAGCATTTTCTTGAGGAACTTAAGAGCGTTTGCACCGCATGTCCTCAAATCTACTTTAACTTTCTTAGAGGGGATCGCGAAGCGATACAAAAGAGTTTTGGGGTTAAACATGCTGAGATGCTTGTGTAAACAATAAATGTATGAATAAGTGATCTTTTTGTAATTCCCCTTTTGTCTATATGTCATAGTAGATTGGTTTCGGGTTTAACTCGTGCAAATATGTATATGAAAAGGGGTTTTATTCTTGCAAATTGAAAAGAAGATAAAATCATAACTATTTTCTTGTGTGCTTGTGGGTAGGTTGATCGACGCGAGATTCCCCCGTCTCGGAGCGGAGCATCACTAGCGAAGGAGATTCTTCCTATGTCCCAAGGGAGGAGGATTTTACATCAAAGTTTATCCATCAAACATTTGACTGAGAGGATGAATGCTTTGAAAGGACAGCTAGAAGAGAAAGATAGGACTATTCTTGGATTGAGGGCATACATAAAGACTATGCTCTCTATCGAGTTTGAAGATGAATTGAGGCATTTACGCCAACGTAGTGCTGACTTAGAAATTGTTAACCCTCTTTTTTAGCAAGAGTCTCAACGAGCCAGACCAAAGCCCAAACGCGCAAACACACATAAGCCGCGCTTCAGGAAGCCCAGCAAAGATGCAATCCAAAGAAGTCGCATATCATGACTGCTTATCCCGGGAAAATAGCTCTCCTGATCGACCGAGTTTTTCGCCTTCAGATAGAATACGTCGACCGATTATCTCGGGCCAGCATGGAAGATTTCTACAGAGCCAGTACACCAAATATCCCGACTTTCAAGGCAGTAAAGGCGGTCAAACCATATGCGGACAAAGCTCTACTTTTGATATACCTCTCCGTGGATGCTACGGCAGCCACAACTTCCAAGGATACTATTTATGAATAGTGGAATCAGTCTTCCAGCCGCAATTCAAGCCAACAGATGGATTTCACGTGTCCAAGCCTTCCAAAATGGCCATATCATATCGCAACAGCCCAAGCTGCATTCTCTACCTATAAATACCTCTAGGCTTAAAAAGGAAAGAGACTCTCATTTTTCTGCCAACTCTGTTGCACTTCAATTCTGGAGTTCATCTCTCTTAATCTCTCTCAAGAAGAAGAAGGGAAATAGCCATTTTCTTTCCTTTCTTCAAACAAAGCATTGTACTTGTAATCAAAAAAGATAAATAATATATAAAGTGGACGTAGGCACCATCTTTGCTGAACCGCTATAAAATTTCAGTGTGTGCTCCCCGACCTTTTACTTTTATTGCATTTTTAATCTTTGTTCATGTGTTGATCGTACGATTGGGGGTTGATCGTCACTAGTGACCAACTTTTGACGTGAACACTTTGGCGCGCCAGGAAGGGGCTGGGCACCTACATCGCCATCGAGCCTCTGTACACTTTAGCCCATAGCGAATAATCAAAAGAAAGATGCAACATCCTCTCATCCTGCAAACACCGATGTAGCCGATGCAGATGCTGCAGAAGTAAACCACGAAGTTTCTTCTCATGACAACATGTCTCGATTCCTAACCCGGGACGACATGGATAAAATCATGGTCGAGCTCAGAGACCATATGACATCTCAAGGTAAAGTCCTCAAACGACAGTAGTAGTTGATGGATCACCTTCTCAGTCAACTGGAAACGGGATTGAAAGCTTCAACATCAATTCCTCCACAAGCTGAAGCTGGGGCAGCAGCTGACCTTTAGTTTATGCAAAATCAGGCAACTGATCAAGCTACACCTTTATTTCATCCTGGTTTGGTCCCACCAACCAGTCGAGCTCAACCAGGGGTATCGCTTCCAGCGACCAGCACAGCTTTGGCCATAGAACCTCAGGAGGCGGGCGATCAAGATCTAAGTCGTCTAGCAAATATGCCTCCACTCTCTGGAATATCTCGACGAATCGAATCGGTCGAGCTCCCACAGGGTCCATCAGAATCAATGCCATTCCCATTACAACCCGGAATCTTACCGCAGTCCAGTCTAACCACTCTTTCCCTTCAGCAAAGAGCTTGCACAGCCTTCCCCTCGATAAAGGGAAGCCATCCTACTATGCCGGTCCTCACCGTGGCGGAAGAAAACGCTGCCTTAGACCCTCCTAACCTCGCTCCAGATGGGGGCAACCCTGGCCTCCGAACATCACATGCTATGCTGGATCAGCCTAGACCCTTTGCTACGGGTATGGCTCGACCCATAACTCATCGGGTTCCAGAGGGGCCAATCTGCCCAGAACCACTGCTAGATCTCACCTTCCCTCACACCTTCACTCAACTCTCGGAGGTCGAGCCCAGCCAACGGCCATCCTTCCGAGCATGCTTTTGCCGGATCCTCACGCAGATCCCCCTTAGGATGCAGAACTAAATTCATGGCAACGACTCCTCGGAGATGGGAGTCAGCTTGCAAGCATCATCCGACGCTTCACTCGGGGTAATTCTTCGCAGTAAGACATAGACAATGTCAATTGAAGCCCCTTCACCAGGGAAATCAGAAATTCTCGAAACCCTCCGAACTTCTAATTCCCAGCTATCGAGCCATACAATGGTCGCACTGACCCGACCATTCAGCTCATGCGATACATGCGACATATGGAAGTACTTGGTGCCTCGACCAGCTTCATGGCTAAGTACTTTCCCCTCTTTCTCACAGATATAGCCGACATGTGGTTTCGGCAGCTAACAATGGAGTCGATCAGCAGTTGGAACACTCTGGTCACCCGCTTCATCGAACAGTTCCGAGTACATATCTCTCGACTGAAAAGTGTCATGTTCTTATCTACCATCAATCAGCGATTTGGAGAGACACTCAGATCTTTCCTCGAAGATTCAACGCAGCCGTGACATCTGTCGATCGGCCTGAGCCATCGGTGGTGCTCATGGCCGCCATCGCGGGAGTCCAGAAGAGATCAGAATTCTCAAACTCCTTAACCAGAGATCCTCCCAAAGATATCGATGATTTTTACTCTGAGGCCGAGAGATTCCTCCAACAAGAGGATGCTAGCCTTGAAATGGAGAGCCTTGAAGTTTTAGTAGCCAAACAACAAGGTCCATTCAGTGGCAACGGCCAGAATAAAGGAAGAGGAAAGGCCCCGGAGAAGAACGAACGCAGTGTGCGACCTCGAAATGAAAACAAATATGATCGATACACCGAACTCAATTCCTCTTTGCTCGACATCTACCTCGACATACGCGAGTCCTTGCCCACTCTTAGACCATCTCGACGAGAACCGACACAGATGGAACTCGACTCTGGCAAGCATTGTATATTCCACAACGTAGCTGGACATAATACAAATGATTGCCGACATCTGCGCGATCTCATCGAAGAACGAGTCAGAAAAGGGGAGCTCGCCGAATATGTCAAAGATCGCGCCCTGGCCATGCCGCCGCGACCTTCTGCCCAAGCTCCTCCGGCTGGTCCGCGAGCTCCTAGAAATGGAAAGGACCCTGAGACTAGCACCCACGGTATTATCATTAATTAGATTTTTTTATCTTTTCTTTCGATGTATATCTTTCAATAATATGGACACCTTGATATACACATGTATGGGGTTAGGATTTAGCTCCTAGGCGTGCTCTGGAATCAATCGTTGTCCCCGTAGAATTCCTTTTCTTTGTAATAGTTGTTTAGCAGTTATGAATTTTATTTTTTTGCAAACATAGATCATGTTGTAAAATCTCTATGTCGAGCATAGATAATGCTCGCCCTCCTGTTTTGTGTGGTCAACGCGAAAGCCCACCACCACTTCAAACACCTACTCAAGCGAGTGGGGTCGCATTTTCCAAACACAAGTGTGGATTACACTCTCTTTCATTTTTTACAACACGAGCATGCATAGCTCGCGGGACTAACTAACCTAACTTGAGTCGACCATAAGAAACACTTGCCCTAAGCAGAGTAAGGTTAATACTCGCCCTCTCTCCAAGAGGAACCAGACTAGCGTTCGCCATTAAGCCGAGCATGGTTAATGCTCGCCATTAAGCCGAACCAGACTAGCGTTCGCCATTAAGCCGAGCATGGTTAATGCTCGCCACCAAGCCGAGCATGGTTAATGCTCGCCACCAAGCCGAGCACGGTTAATGCTCGCCACCCTCTAAAGCCAAGTGGAATAAAATGCTCGACCCATCACCCTCCTCCAAAATGAGGATGGTTTGTTTTGTATTTGCAGGAACCAACTTTCATACAAATGGCGATCATCATTTTGGCCTTAATACAGTTCCGGACAGTTATCGGTTTTCCGGCCTTAATACAACCTGGCGTGGTCGTCGGTTTTCTAGCCTAAATACAACATCGGACCGTCAGTTTTCTGGCCATAATATGGTCCGTCGCGACCATAGCAGCTCGAGCGTTGGTGCTTCGGTCCAGATTTCAAAACACATCACCCTCTATCGATGAAGATATATTCTGAGGGGCAAAGTGTTAACCCTCTTTTTTAGCAAGAGTCTCAACGAGCCAGACCAAAGCCCAAACACGCAAGCACACATAAGCCGCGCTTCAGGAAGCCCAGCAGAGACGCAGTCCAAAGAAGTCGCATATCATGAATTCTTACCCCAGGAAAATAGCTCTCCTGGTCGACCGAGTTTTTTGCCTTTAGATAGAATGCGTCGACTGATTATCTCGGGCCAGCATGGAAGATTTCTACAGAGCCAGTCCACCAAATATCCCGACTTTCAAGGTAATAAAGGCAGTCAAACCATATGCGGACAACGCTCTACTTTTGATATACCTCTCCTTGGATGCCACATCAGCCAAAACTTCCGAGGATACTATTTATGAATAGTGGAATCAGTCTTCCAGCCGCAATTCAAGCCAACAGATGGATTCCACATATCCAAGCCTTCCCGAAATGGACGGATCATATCGCAATAGCCCAAGCTGCATTCTCCACCTATAAATACCTCTAGGCTTAAAGAGGAAAGGGACTCTCTTTTTTCTGCCAACTCCTTTGCACTTCAATTCCAGAGTTCATCTGTCTTAATCTCTCTCAAGAAGAAGAAGGGAAATAGCCATATTCTTTCCTTTCTTCAAACAAAGCATTGTACTTGTAATCAAAAAAGAGAAATAATATATAAAGTGGACGTAGGCACCGTCTTTGCTGAACCACTGTAAAATTTCTGTGTGTGCTCCCCGTCCTTTTACTTTTATTGCATTTTTAATCTTTGTTCGTGTGTAGATCACACGATTGGGGGTTGATCGTCACTACTGACCAACTTTTGACGTCAACAGAAATTGATTTGAACAATGCCACTACAAAGTGCGAGACATGGGAATAGTGTTGTTAATCCCTAAAAATTCACATGCGCATTGGCGAGAGGACACAAGGCAAACATCACCAGGCTCGGTCGCGCACGATGCAATTGCTCTAACACTGTCACTTGCTCACCAAAACAAACATAATCGCACCAAGGAATTGTAACCAGCATGTGCCCTCGTTTCTCCATAAAGCAAGTCTTCCATTCAGCATAAGCAGGTGCGACCTCATAACATAAGTGGTAAAGCCAAACAATGCCATGCAAAGGCAGCAAGGGAACGGGCACCTCTGGACCAAGAAGGATGGTTGTAACACCCCTTGTTTTCTGTTAACATTAAATTAACGAATTAAATAATAATTAATTTTATGTGAAAATTAAGTGAAACGGGTTATGCCATTGTGTTCATCTCAGAATTCTGGTTGGGACAGAGTCCGAATTTGCGTGAATTGGACTTCGTATGAAGAAGTTATGGCTGTCGGAAGTTTCCAAAAATTCAAATATATAAAAACAGCTCGTTCAGAAATTTAAATTTCAAACCAAAAGTGCAGAAGCGGGCTGGGCGGGAAAATTCCTGCCCAGACCCAGGTCGACTAGTGGGTCGACCCTCGGGTCAACCACCCCCCTACAGGTCGATCTAGGGGTCAACCTGGGGGTCGACCTGCCCCCTAGCAGATTTGAATACGACGACGTTTTGACCTGTTGCTGAGTTAGATGGCTGTTTGGATGGCTCTGGTTGCTTCTGTGATGATCTAATGGTTTAAATTAATCCTAAAACTCTATATAAACATATATAGACTTAACCCATAAACCTAAACTAAATTAGAACAATGGCCATCATGCTGTCACTCCAAAATCTAGAGTAGCCGCCACCAATTAGAAGCAAAGTAAAGCAATTCAATTCAACTCAAGTCTATAACAACGAATTTGTCTACTTCAAAGGCGAGCTAATTCAACTTCATAATACAGATCCCAGAACTCAAGGCCTTCTTTGAGTTGTGAGTCTGATTTCTTTAATAAGATAATTAAAAAATTAATTAGGTTGAGTTATAAATTGGGTTATATGGCTATGTTTGTGAATCATTGGGAAAAATGTGATATTTTGTGAATTTTATGCTAGTTGTTATGTGAATTCTATGCAAGTTGAATCATATGATAGTTCTTATGTGAAACCTATGCAAGTTGTGATATGTTCTTATATGAATCTTATGCAAGTTTGGGATGTTAAAACATATATGAATCTTATGCAAGTTTGGGTTGTTAAAACATATGTGTATCATGTATATACGTATGTTAGTTTATGTGACATTAATTCTTATGTTTAGATCCATATACAAGTTTACACCTTTATGTTTGGATCTATGACCTACATAATTTATGCAAGTTTACACCTTATTGATTAGATCTATGACATAAAAAGTTTATGCAAGTTTGTAACTATTGCCTATGCAAGTTTGAGTGGAAACCATATTCATACGTGCAACATCACACCTTTTTAGATCTATATTTAGATTCGTGACAATATAAAGTTTATGCAAGTTATGATTCTTATTTGCAAGTTAGATCTATTTTATGTTACGCAAATTTGTGAGGTTTTTTCCTTTTTATGTGTTAGACTATTTGTTAGTCTAATATATATATGTCATGTTAAGCGAGCGAATAACGTGGGGACAATGGGGAAAATACTGAATATACGCATACTGAGAATTGGCATGTAATGCCTTAAATGGCATATAAATTAATTTGTGATGTTAATTGGTTTAATTTTTATACCATAAATGGATGGATATAATTAAGGTGTCAATTATGGACATAGTTAAAATTGGAATTTGAATAGGGAGATTAATTCAAATTGGGGATAATTAATTCTGTGTAATTAATCGTCTAAGACACGAGGTTAGACTCGTTTGTGGTATAAGACTGCCCGGACCCGCCCGACAAATCCAGCAACCAGAAATGCCAGTCTAATGTGGGAGGTCTTAGGCATAAATTAGATGCGTAACAAGTTGCAAAGACATGAGGTTAGACTCATTTATGGTGTAAGACTGCCCGAACCCACCCGGCAAATCCAGCAACCACAAATGCCAGTCTAATGTGAGAGGTCTTGCAAGGATTACAGCCTTAATGAATTAAGTAACACTTAACCAGGATAAACATGTGGTGGGCAATGAGGGTTAAGTGGGTGCCTTGGGTGGCTTGTGAAATACGATTAGTAACACTTAACCAAGTTGAACATGTAAGAAGACATGATTAAGAAGGGGTTAAGTGGGAAACTTTAGTGGGGACCAAGCTTAGGTGGATAGCTTGTGTCAAGTAATGGGGGGCCCGTCTCAACAAGTAACCCATAAGTATCTTTGTGAGCTCGACCCAATTCGAGGACGGGACATGCTTACTGGGCTTGACTGTAAGAGGCCAAAGCGGGTTAGCGGTGGCAATGCAAGTCCAACGGGTTTCATGTGCGTGCGTGGGCCCGGGCTGGTAGGTAAGACGTTGTTGCATCATGTAGGTATAAGCCGTGCATATTCTGTGGTATCAGGTTTCCACTTTGGGGAGTGATACACCCCACTGTGGGGCTAGCATGGGTATCTATGAGTTAGGGTGCCGAACGCTTGGGGGTAGTGGGTACACCTAGTGGAGATAGGAGCAGGTGGCACCTATGATAGCAGCTAGGGGTACACGAAACTACCATTATTATATTAACTTATGTTCAGTAGGCGGGATCAACCTTTAAGGTGACTGGTGATGGTGGTGCAGTGTAGTAATTATCCTATAGCGGTTAGATGCGTAGTTAATGATATCATTGTTCGTATTATTTCCTTAGTTTTCTTAGTCTTGCCTTTTATTCATAGTCATTTCCTTATTTTCCAGCTTATGCCTTACCCTAGTAACTTTAATAATTATATTGTTAAAGTTATCGTACTCGCCAGACTTTATGTCTGATCCCCGTTTGTTCCCACCTCTTTTCTTCCTTCCCCCCCAAGTGCTCAGGGTGGGACTAGTACTAGTGGAGCTTGATTTGGACTACTTTATCTCTCTTCTTTTGGAAGTTGCTTGGATTGCTGAAGTAAAGTTCAGCCTATCTCAATTACGGCTATTTTATGTTGGGGTTATGTCTTTTATTTTATGTACTCAGAACTTGTTTATCAAGATGGATAATAAGTGTATTTGGTTTTGTAGTTGGTTTTCACATGATGTAATCAAACTATTTCTCCGCTGCAATGAAAGTTGTTTCTTTTCATTTCCAAGTACCAATATATATTTATCTATCTTGTCTACTTTTTTGTTCTATACACAATAAACGCTCCACCAAAGTTAAGGCATTCCCTTTATGAGTGACCTTAATGGAGATGGCGTGTCACAACGGTCGCACAAGGAACAGAGAGGAATCAACTCCAGACCCACACCCCGCTCTTACAAGACCTACCAAAGCACTCACAGGACGCTCGTTTACATGATCCCGCTCAGCTATTCAAGACACTTGTTCTAACGAGCCATAACAACTGGATACAATCATGGACAGCTTGCTATAGCTAGCCAGTGGCATGACCGTAATTAGCAAAATGGACGATCCACAGCATAAATAAACAGATTCTGGATCAATTACAAGGGGGAGATCACCTAAAAATACACCATGGCTTCCAACATAGAGGGGGGCCTCTTTTTGAAACCACGAAGTGCTGCTAAATTTGATACTCAACCTCAGATCTGGCCATGGCATCAAAGACCATCTCACGATGAGGAAAGACGAGGGGATCCTCCTTCTCAATCATTCATCCATCCTTTTTCTCCTTAAACTCTGCTATTCTCTTATATAATTCTCAAGAACAAAATATATAATCGAGAGTATATTGAGTGGATATAGAAATGTATGAAATCAGAGAGCCGATGTACCTTGTAATTCTCATTATAAGGCAGAAAATCTCCGTCATAGTGGACGTAGGCCTCGTTAACGGCTGAACCACTCTAAAACTTGTCTCTATTTTACTTTTCCTGCATTTTTCACTTTTTATTGCTAATTAAACACGGTTCCATCTATTTCCTACCGAATTGGTGAAGTACAGTTTAGTACCTTGGGTGTTTAGACCAATTTTGGTGTAAACAAGTGTTTCAAGAATATTCCTATTATGACGGGATCTTCATCCTTTGGGGTTGCGACCACTCGCGAGATCCCTACCCATCAGAAGTTCTATTATTCGAATAACCCTCCCCCAGGCTAAAGGAATCAGCCGTTTCTGAGTGGTGCAAAAGTGTGGTAGCCGAGATGAAAGGGACTTATGACACTAAGTTGATTAAGGATTATCATGATCGTGTTGTCAGGTATGCTGACCAAATTAGACATTTACAAGAAGAAAGGCATAATTTGCGTATGGATGTTTTCAAGTTGGAGAAGGAAAACAATTCTCTTAGAGTAATGTGTAGGGCTTATAACAGAGCCTTGAAACTTCATATTAGGCCTTCTGATCATTTAGATGAAATGAGTAGGACAATGCGGAAGCTTAACAAATTACTAGGCATTGTGCTTCGTCATGCTATCGACCCAACTTTGCCTGATGATGGAGAGGAACCATATTTTCAATAATATGTTATAGTGGTGAGATACAGTTATACCTATAATCAGAGTATTGGGATTGTAATGATTTTTCTTTGGTGAGTGAACTTCGTGTATTGACAATGTCTGTTAAGTAAATAGCTGTAGATATGAAACATGGATAACAATTGCTTGCATATGAATGGTTTGAGAAGTTTTCCTGAGTGAGAAAAGAGATAACCTTGTTACCCCAAATTATTTTGATGATGAACCTCTCGCTTTCTTCCAAATTTTGCTTTGTGGCCTCTCCTCCGTGAGTGCATATATTTTTGTTATAATTTGTGATAAACATTTTGGAGTTTTCCTATGGGTCGGTTATCACCTTCCGGATCCGTTTCAGATCGAGGTTATTCAGACTTTGGTGTCGGTGTAAGACCTGGTGTTTGATGTAAGCCTAATCAACTCAGATTCGGGTTATTCATAGTAGGAGGCCGGGAACCTGCTTCTGGTTTTTATGGAAAATTGAATTACCTGGTTTTGGTGTTGAGATAAGACAGGGATCCTTCTCTTGGCACTTTGCGAAGGTCCTCCTTGACCCAGATTCGGATGTCGATATAAGTAGAGGACCGAAAACCCCTTCCGATATTCGTGAGAAACCGCATCAAACCAGTTTAGGGTATTAATATAGATAGGAGACCGAAAACCTCTTACGGCATTTGTGAAGAGCGAAATCGATCCGGATTCGGGCATTAATATATAGAAGACTGGAACCCCCTCCGATACTTGTGAAGATCTGAATCGACCCAGATTCGGGCTTTAATATATAGAAGACCGAAACCCCCTTCGGTATTTGTAAGAGCTGAATCGACCC
The DNA here is from genome assembly GCA_030737875.1 of Allium sativum. Classification (NCBI taxonomy): domain Eukaryota; kingdom Viridiplantae; phylum Streptophyta; class Magnoliopsida; order Asparagales; family Amaryllidaceae; genus Allium; species Allium sativum. The sequence continues at coordinate 13,210,098 of CM060912.1, forward strand.
AGATTTGGGTATTAATATATAGAAGACCGGAACCCCCTCCGGTATTTGTGAAGAGCCGAATCGACCAAGATTCGGGCATTAATATATAGAAGACCGGAACCCCCTCTGGCATTTGTGAAGAGCCGAATCGACCAAGATTCGGGCATTAATATATAGAAGATCGGAACCCCCTCCTGTATTTATTGTTTTGGCATCCTCTTTGGATTTGATTTGTGAAGCAGAGGTTGTACATGCTTCCTGAGCCACTCCTTGGGCTTTTGATGTCAAAGCAGAGGATGTACGTGCTTTGTTGGCTACTCTTTGGGCATGTGCATCCGGTGCGCTTGGCTGTCTTATCCACAAGCAGGGCCCAAGGACTTACCCGACCTCCCTCTTGGAGGCGCCTTATCCTAACCATCGTAGGCAATGATAAGGTCTTAAAAACTTAGATGGGGACATCGTAGGAACATAACTAAGGTTTACTCTTTTGATGCTCTATATTGACTATCGTAGGCATTGATAGAGGCTTACACACCACCCCTCTCCGAGGGGTGCCCTCTCCTGACCATCGTAGGCGATGATAGACATTTGCATTCCCTTTTGCTGGTAACGTGGAACACAAGCAGAAGTAGGACGTGCTCTTCTGCGAGCAGAGGTAGGATGTGCTTAGTTCTATCATAGGCATGGCATACTCTTCTGCAAGCGGAGGCAGGGCATGCTAATTTTAGATGCACCGCCACGACCATTTCTAGTGTGAAAGGAGGCTTACGCTTTTGATGCTTTAACCTAGCCTCCTCTGATTTGGGCATGGAAAAAGACTAACAAACCACACCCCCTTCGGAGAATGCCTTGCCCGAACCAATTTGGTGCTGATAAGGGTTTTTCTTTTCTTTTATACATTTGTGACTTGACCTGTCCTTGGTCATTTTAAGTTTGTGGGCTTTTCTTCTTCGCAATCGGGCAGATAACTTTTCCTTTTGCTATTTCTAAAGGTTTTAGCGGCATGACCTCTTACGCTTTCTTTGCATATCTTTGTAATTTTCCTTGGTTTAAGAACTTGATGATCATTCCCTATAGAACCCTGCATTGGTTTGTTTCATTTCTGTTTACCATATGGTAGTAGCAACACGACCCTTCTCTCTTGGCTTCGTTCTTGGGTTTCTTCTTTAATGATGGCCAAAAGTTCAACTCACATCTAGTCAGGAAATAGATACCCTCAATCGATGTTGTGAGCTTACAACCTTTTGTTAACCTTGACTCGAAATTCTTCTTTTGTTGTTGCATTTTGGCCCTTTTATTACCTAATTTTGTCATTCCTTCCTTATCTCTACACTTCCTTTTAATGGCCTTTCAACGTGGGGGTATATCTCTTCTAGACTCTTTATTGATCAGAGGAATGGAAGCTTTCTCAATGCTTTGTTCGAATATGGTTCCTCTAGCCTTTGTGAGGATGGCTTCTTTGGTATGGAGAAAGGAGTTGTATCTTTACATCGAGGATTGGTAAAGGGAAAAAAATCAGAGTTGGTCCAATATGGAAGGCGTTAATGCTCCGTCGACCCAGATCATAAGGTTATACATTTTTCACTTTCTATTGGATAAGCAGGGTGTCTAATTTAAACCTTTCGATTGCCCATGGCTCATCAATATTTGCCCCGGTCATGGGAAACCTATTACTAACTGGTAGGGATTTTTATCCATAATGTTCGCTTATTCAAGGTATAATCCAACCTAGGACGGAAAAGCACAGGTGGATATATGGAAAGGTTAACCAAAGGAGCGCAGGTTCAAGCCCTCCTTCTAGCGCCAAAATGTTAACGATATTTTTCGTTGACACTGGAGGTAGGTCAATGGAGATGGATCTAAGGGAAGGAAGTAAGTGGTTTAGCCTTTACAAGCTTGGAATGGTTCTCCGTCCCTAGACGTCGAGGCTTTGGGAAGAAGGATCACTAATCTGTTGTTCTTGACAGAGGATTGTAATGGTGGATAGCGATGGATTCCACACCAAGATCGCTAAGATATCTAAGCTTGTGGGGAGGGAAGAAGCTCACCGGAAGGGTTTAAACCTATAGGAAAGGGCGATCCCTTCTATTTGCAAGAAGGTCCGGACAAGAATCCATGTATTTGTAGGAAATAAATAGTAAATCGCGACAATTAATGATTAAGAAAAACAATATGTCAAACTCATAGCAAGATGCTTTGTATATAGATGCACACATCATTAATCTTTGATTTAGAATACATAACTAGAGTTGAAGAACCTCTTCAATCGATTCCATTCATTTGGTTTTAAGAGAGGAGATACAATGGTAAGCCGAATGAGAAAATAAAAAAAATGAGCCCCCCTTAAATGTGATCCCTGGAGTCCTATTTATAGAAAACTTGGATCCCTTTCCGCTATTGGACTATTGGGCCTTCAGGATTCTTTGTTGGCCGCCTTTTTCCTTGGTCTTGGATGTTTTCGCTTTGGCCGCTTTATGGTGTTAATTATGGCTTTCTCGATGAAGGTTTCAGCTGGTTGAGAGCCTTTTTGAGGGGGACATATGCTTGCTGTTGTGGTAACATTTTGGAAGGTATCTTGAGCCTCCGTGTGTAGGTTCTCGGTTATATTCTTTCGGATATAAGCTTCTGTTTTCTCGTGAATACTTAGAGGAGCTTTCCCTCATTATGCATGTGGTTAGCTACCGGTTCGGAACCACTATTGGCATTTGTGCTGAGTAGACTAGTGTGGATAGCTTGTATCCCTCCCGAGATTCCGGGCTGCATTTTGGGGGGATTTCCCGGTATAGCCTGAACTTCCAGAAGGTTGCTCCAGGTGACCCGTCTGTTATTTTATCCATACATCCTCTCGGCATTTGTACGATAGGTGTCACGGAAACGGGTTCCGTATAATCTTCATGTGCTTCTGTCTTTGATGCCCTTGAAGTTTTAGCTTCTTGATGTATCGGTATTAAGCAGGTTATTACCGAAGGTTCCTTTGGACTTCATCTGACGGATTTTTCGCTTTTTCTTTCTTGGTTTCTGATCAAGATGGCTGTTGCCGTAGAATCCCCTGTCGGGTTGACACTGTTGGAAGGGTTTTGTCGGATTAACGCTGTCGGCTAGATCTCGCCAGTAATGTCTTGTAACTTTTACGATCATTTCTCCTAGGAAGGTCCCAGTTGATGTAGCTTTCGATCCGTTTCTCCCTGCTCTTGACTCCTCCTAGTATTTGACCCTACTTTTCGAAGGGTTCCCGTGAGCTTTCGGTCATCCAATACCCCTTCACCGCCAGCCTATTTCACTGTTAATTTTGGTAGTAACACAAATAAATAATCAATACAACTGATAGTTCTCAACCAATAATAATAATTCAAGCATCCAATTTAATTTAAATACGTTTATATTATTATAAACGTAACCAACAAGGTAACTTACCTCGATTGGAAATAATCATTAAAAATAACGATTTGGTTTGATTAAGTTAAACAAATGTTTAAATTAAATTAGTTGTGTAAAAATATTAAGTATATATGCAAACAATAATCAAATCATCTAAACATAGCACAAAAACAATAAACCCGACTTATAAAAAATATAAGTGGGACAACTGAGTGAGTTAAACTCACCTTGGTTTAATTCTGATGTTTTTAAATGGATCGTATAAATAAAATTAAATAGGTGTTTAATTTTGTCAAAACCCCAATCGCTTCTAGTGCTGTCGAAACCAGATCCATTATGTCACCTTTTCTGATATGATCACAACGCTCCTTTGTTTTGTTTAATCCTGACACTGTATGAACACGTCAAAAATTTAATAAGTTAATTGTTTAATTTAAGTCAACTACTCCCTAAATTAAAATTACTAAACTAATTTAAAAATGTGTATATATATATTGGGCCAATTAATACCTTTAACTCACGCTTCTACAAATTTCCAGCCCAAGACTCCTCTGACAAACAAGCCAATCCCTTTCCGATTTCATTCTACCCAGTTATCTTTCCCCATATATACGATTGTTGCATTCTTCTTATATTCTACACTGTTACGAACATCGGTCCCATTTTCTGTCCAAGTATATATATATATATATATATATATATATATATATATATATATATATATATTAGTAGAAAGCTCACACTTTCCTAACATAATAAAAACAGCCCGTCCCATTTTTCCTTCCCTCGACATTTTTCCCTCTTCCACAATATCCTATTCTTCTTCCCACTTTGAAGTCGTGCTACCTGCTGCTTATTTTATTTCTGTGAACCCACTTCCTTTTTTTATATATAAAACAAATGAGCCTGGCCCGTAGACCCAACCCACAACGCACCACGTTCTTCTTCCCTGCTATCCCATCTCGTTTCTCCATTCCAATACCTGCTGCTAACCGCATTTACTCCTACCCCATCTTCTTGCCTTTTGTTCCTCAAATATTTTCCCATCTTCTATATTTCTTACCGCAACCCTTCCCATATTCTGCTGCAGCTTTGACCAGACATCATTCCCACGTTTTTGTTCCCTTTTGTATGCTTCCTTAACTCCTGTATATTCCTGTTCAAACACCCTATAACAATGCACCAACTCGCATGACATTCGCACACACCAAACACATCTTGAGCTCCACTGTTGCTCGTTCTTGTCATGCAAATCCTTGGACAAACAAATGTATGTGGACTTCACATCATCTCAACGCGTCTTCGGTTCCCACGTTCCTCCAGCAGAAGAGAAAAAGTTACGACTCCACTTCGACTTTTACATTGAAAGTTCGGCAAAAATGATGGACGAGGGAGTTCAAATGTTTTTAGAAAAAGAAGAAGAAGAAGCGTTTTGTTTCCTTTTAGTTCGCTGTACTTCAAACTTCAGAATGAACAAAGAAGCCTTTATATTTATACCCCAAGGATACTTGGTTGCGAAGTAGTAGGATTAGGCACTAAAATTGTAGGGTAGGTCTACCAAAATAAAATTCTGATTTGATGATACATTGGTGCGTGATTTTCGGAGGAAGATAGGAACATGCTTTACACTGGTACGATTGAGTTTATTAGACATATGCATGAAGTAGCTAGGTTTGCAGACGGACGTTGGCTCGGGCATGTGTTTCCAGAAGTAGGCTGTTTGTGTACTCTATTTTCTTAAGCATGAAGATCTTCTTGTTTTTGGTCTGCACGTGTACAGGAGATGCCTTTATGCAGTGTTTTTTCACTTAACGTGTGTTGATGGGTTACAAGGTAGGAGTTGAATTTGGGATGTTTAGCGAGTCGGCATGCAGAAAAAACCGGGGTAGCTTGTGCGTTTTGTTTGTAGAAGAGAAAATGAATGTTAAGTAGGTATGTAGAAGTGAAATCATTGGCTTGCTATGACTTTGCAATGCTGTTTGATTAGAGGTTTGGACACTACTAGTTGTACATTGTACCCTTGGTAGCATGTGTGTAAAACTTGGTGAGGAATGAAGTTGGTAAAATATTATTAGAAAGTGTAGTTTAAGTGTATGCTGCATATTTTCGAACCAAGTCCGGCTAGTATATTCCTTAGCACTTAAGAAGGCAGAGTGTACAATCACTTTAACTCGAAGTTTTATGTATTATTGAATATGATTAATTAATTTCTACTGCTATTACGTTGTACGCTGTAAATTTGCAACACTATATATGATCTTAACACAAAGAAAATGGACGCCATGGTATAACTTTACGTTACGGCCCTAATGAAACTAGTTTCATTGAAAACGATCTCCGTTGCAAAAACAGCGCTATTTAGATTCCAATTTATCCATCGGTTCACTTTTAGATTTCGTCTACTGATAAAACAACTCCGTTAGGCTCCAAACTAGAAAACTAGAAATAACTAGCCATACGCATTCCAATAAAATTCATTTTGTCAAAAACGGAGATCGTTTGAAAAATAATTATTTATACGGCTTATATAATTATCGTTAAAACATAAATAAATAACAAAACAATTAAATTAAATAATAATAACTTATTACTATCGTATATACCTAAATATAATAATACACAACTCCAAATATAAACCAATATGGAATTATAACTCAATATTAACAATTTCAAGTCAAAAGATATTCGAATTATATAGAAATTCCTTTTAAATTATTAAATAAATGTTATCATTTATAGACGATTTCCACAAAGACTATTTTAAAATTTTAATTGGACATAACTTATAATTTATAAACTGAAATCTCAATTTTTCTCTTCCATTAGAAAATTATAATCAAATAGATTCAAACGTTTCTGGCTTCATAGAATTCCAACTTAAAACAGATTCTGTATATTCAATTGAAGTTCAAAACTCAATATTACGAACTACCGCAACGTTACGAGTTCGTTTATAAATAAAATATAAATATAAACGTTATCATCATTTTACATACGAATTCAATATTAAAATCTAAATATAATATTAAAAACAAATTTAAATATTCGAATTCAAATGATCGAAAAATCCGGGTCATTACATTCTACCCCCTTAAAAGAATTTCGTCCTCAAATTTACTAAGTAGAGAAGAATGCACCAAACCCAATTATTTTCAAAATAGTTATATCAAAATATTATAAAAACTATTTCCAAGTCTTTAAATTTTATGGAAAATTAGCCAGCACCTCCTCTGTATGGCTCGAACTGAACAACCACAAACGCTGCTCTGGGACTCACATCGATCAAAAGAAAATAAAAGCCAAGCGGCTACCCATCTCAAGGGTATAAAATCAAACACCAATCAATAATATTAAGGTTTTACCTATTGTCGGGCAACCAATACTCTAGTCATAAGGAAAATCAACTAACCACATTTCCTCCTCTTTCAACCTGTACTTAACTCGATATCCAATGCCAATGACAGATTCAGGGTTAAACCATTTCAGTTTTATTTCATATTCGATTCAATTCTCAAAGTTTATTATATTGAGCTTACCTCTTAGCTTTCAGTTCATATTTACTGCTAATGAATTTTATATTCAACCAATCTATCATCAAATAAATAAACAATCAACAATCAACACAATCCAATCATTCCATTTTCATACTAATTTTACTTGACTTATCCTTAGTTAAATTCTGATTTATTTAATTCCAACTTAATTTTTTGTCCATAATTTCCATAATTTTAATTCCGTTCTGATTTTTTTAAACCATTCAAATTTGTAATCCAATTTGAATTCCCATTCAAATTACTCAACAAACCAATATTTAAATAATAAAATTATTACCTTTTCAATATAAAAATATGTTTTGGGAAAAATTATTTTATTTACCCTCTTTACAAAACAATATTGTATCAACTTGCTAGTTCAACTTGAACCGATCAAACAACACAATACAAAACATTTGTATATAAAATCTACAAATATGTGCTCTCATATATACACACACACACACTCAACTCGATCTAGAGTATTACTAACCCAGACTCTATCGATTTATTCCATAGAGCCAAGGGTATTCCTAAAACATTGCTCTGATACCAACTGTAGCGTCCCGAAAATTTCGACACTTGAATCTAGACACTAACACATCCCATATCAAAACTCAAGTATTAAAACCCAGAAAGCTAATAGAAATAAATTAGAGGGTGAGATAAGAAAGAAAGAAAGTTAAGAATAGAAGAATAATAAAACTAATACGGCATAGAGTCTCACATCGTAGCGGAACAAAATATAATATATAAATAGACTTTATTGAGAGCTTAGAAATAAATTCTTAAAATCATCAGAGTATATCAATACATCCGGACAGTTATAATAATCTGTCCTCATATACAACACACAGCGGAATAAATACTAATACGTATCTTACGTCTGAACTACTCTTGCTTATCTTCGGACTTCACAGCATCTAATAACCTAAACCTATAAAACCCGGTCTAACCTTAGCATTTCAAACACCGGATCAGTCTGGCGAACCAAAGTGAAAAAATTCACTAAGTTTAAAGGGTCATCCAACTTGATTTTAAAGTCAAAATCTTTTCGAAAGAAAAGGATAATTGTAAGACCAAATTCACACATAAATACGGATGCTTTTTTACCTTATGATAACCCAAACAATTTTGAAATCATATCTCTTTTGATGTTATAATAGTATCTAAATACAAATAAATAACAATCTAGTAGAATGCTTGCATCTCACGTTCCACTTATATAATATACAATCAAAAACCGCAGGCTCTTATTGGGGATTGGATTCCGACCATGACAAGGTACGGAACCACCTATCGATATTGTATCTCTAGAGGGGAATACACTGGCTTCAACAAGAACATCTTGCTACTCGGCCACACATGACCGACCACTCATTTTGCTTTAGCGTATCGAATGTATATTACTAACGGTTGGGCTCAAACCATCATTTCTCGAAAAAGGGACAGCATCGAATAAAATAAAGAAGGAAATTAATTTTCTCTAGATAGGTGATTATACACCCTAATGGGAGCGACACACTTAGCCATGTTGCTTGTCCGATTTTTGTCATTTTCCGGTTGATGAGGCTTGAGGTTATAATTCTTCTTTTTAGAACATCTGGCCACCATTAATATCATCCATACAAGTCATCCAGGACAGGATGAACCGAGGGCACCCTCCTGCCACATCTTAGGAGCCACCCTATCAATCAATAGCGAGTAGTCCTTACAATCGTAGATTTCAACCATGATGAAATCACGATATATCTCTAGGGACCAGCTAGAGATTGTGAGTAATTCTTACATTTTATAAAGATCTATGGTCTTCAACTGCTCCATCTCGATCAGCATCTTCCACGTTTTCGTATTCATTGGTCGGAATGGTTTTCGAATATAAATTCAATCCCAGTCTTTCCGTACCAATAACGTTGGGCCAGATTTTTGATAGTCGGTTATTTAACTATAAAAATAGACAACCATAAAAATAAAACAGATGCATTGGTTTTTTACACAACATCACTTGGCCATTTTAAATTTCTATTTCGTGAATCAAATCTTTAAATCGTCCAATTCCTAGAAACTATCTTTTCAAAATAATATTATACTCAACACTTTCATTCAATACCTTCATTAATCCCTAATCGTAAATTAATAAGAAAATAATCTTCTAAATATCAACCCCGAAGGCCGAAACCAACATCAGACCAATACTCAGAAAATCACTTATCTCAACTAATCTCCAGTTAGATTCTAATTCCTTAATTTCATATTCTCAACTTTTATTTCTTCAAAAATTCATTTCTAATAACTAATCTCAATAATATATTCAAATAAACTTAGGTTTTCTAACTCCATCCAACTTAGATTTAATAAAATCCAATTAAATAGAATTTCAAATATGAATTCACTTTAAAACTTAAATTTAAACTTAACTTATATTATCATTAATATAATTTTCTTTGAAATATCATTTTATTATAAATAGACCTTATCGTTTCATAAACTTCCATTCTTCCTTTTAAATTTCAAAACCTCCACTTTGATTATTAAATGATAATCAAATATCAACATTTAAATTATTTTTACTTAACCATTAAATAAATTAATTAATTTAATAAATCCATTACAATTAACACAGTTAACTTGGTCAACTCTAACACGATTAACTCGTTAATCAAATCTCAATTAATCTTTCTATTTAAATAAATTGCAAATTTAATTTATTTAAATAATCCCATTTGATTATTAAAATAATAATCAATTCAATAAAATCTCATTTTAATTGTTTGCTAAGAACAATTAATCTCGGTTATTAACCGTTATGGTAAATTCTGTCATTTTCTTATCAATCTTATTAGTATAAGAACAATATCATATAATAATTAAATATTCATTTCTTTTTTATAAACTTCCATTTGAATAATATATTTAAAAATCTGTAAGTTTTATAACTTCATTTTCTATTTGAGTTACCTTATTGTAAAGCAAACCTTATAAAACGGTGTCTTATTAGGCCATCTGCTATTATTCCAAAATCAATATCACACATTGGTTAATAACAATCAAACGTTGAATTCATATTCAACAATCAATAATCAAATTAATAACCCAATCATATTGGTTAAATAGTTCATGTAATGATCATATGCAAATAAATAATCAATTCAACTGATAGTGATCAACCAATAATAATAATTCAAGCATCCAATTTAATTTAAATACGTTTATATTTTTATAAATGTAACCATAAAGGTAAGTTACCACGATTTGAAATAATCATTAAAAATAACGATTTGTGATTAAATTAAAAAAATGTTTAATTTAAATCAGTTGTGTAAAAATATTCAGTATATATGCAAATAATAATCAAATCATCTAAACATAGCACACAAACAATATACCCGACTTATATAAAATGTAAGAGGGACAACTGAGTGAATTAAACTCACCTTGGTTTAATTCAGACGTTCTTAAACGGATTGTTTAAATAAAATTAAACAAGTGTTTAATTTTATCAAAACCCCAGTCACTTCCAGTGCTGTCTAAACCAGCACCATTACGTCACCTTTTCCGATGGGATCACAACGCTCCTTTGTTTTGTTTAATCCTGACATTGTATGAACGCGTTATAAATTTAATAAGTTAATTGTTTAATTTAAGTCAACTACTCCCTAAATTAAAATCACTAAACTAATTTAAAAATGTATGTGTGTGTATATATATATATACTGGACCAATTAATACCTTTAACTCCCGCTCCTACGAATTTCCGGCCCAAGACTCCTCTGACAAACAAGCCAATTCCTTTCCATTTCGTTCTTCCCAGTTATCTTTCTCCATATATACGATTGTTGCATTCTTCTTCTATTCTGCACTACTACGAACACTGATCCCATTTTCTGTCCAAGTATTTTTTATTTTATTTTTTTAGTAGAAAGCCCACACTGGCCCAACATAATAAAGCAGCCCACGTCCCATTGTTTTCCTTCCCTCGACATTTTGCTCTCTTCTGCAATATCCTATTCTTCTTCCCACTTTGAAGCCACGCTACTTGCTGCTTATTTTATTTCAGCGAACCCACTTCTTTTTTTCCCTTTTTTATAAAAAAATGGGCCAACCCTATACAACCAACCCACAACGCACCACGTACTTCTTCCCTGCTATCCCATCTCGTTTCTCCATTCTAATACCTACTGCTAAGCGTATCTACTCCTACCCTATCTTCTTGCCTTTTCTTCGCCAAATATTTTCCCATCTTCTATACTTCTTACTGCAACCCTTCCTATATTCTGCTACATCTTTGACCAGATATCATTCCCACGTTTTTATTTCCTTCTACCTGCTTCCTTCGCTTCTGTATACTCCCGTTCAAACACCCCATAACAACGCACCAACTTGCATGGCATCCGCACACGCCAAACCCATCCCGAGCTTCACTGCTGCTCGTTCTAGTCATTCAACTCCTTAGCCAAACAAATGTATGAGGGCTTCAATACATCTCAACGTGTCTTCAGTTCCCACGTTCCTCTAACAGAAGAAAAAAAGTTGCGACTCCACTTCAATTTTTACATTGACATTTCGCAAAAACAATGGACGAGGGAGTTCGAATGTTTTTAGAAAAAAAAGAATAATAGTTTTGTTTCCTTTTAGTTCCCTGTACTTTAAACTTTAGAATGAATGAAGAAGCCTTCCTATTTATGCCCCAAGGATACTTGGTTGCCAAGTAGTAGGATCAGGTACGAAAATTGTAGGGTAGGTCTGCCGAAAGAAAATTCTGATTTGATGATACATTAGTGCGTGATTTTCGGAGGAAGATAGGAACAGGCTTCACACTGATACGATTGAGTTTATTAGACATATGCATGAAGTAGCTAGGTTTGCAGAGGGACGTTGGCTCAGGCATGTGTTTCTGGAAGTAGGCTGGTTGTGTACTCCATTTTATTAAGCATGAAGTTCTACTGCGTGTGTATAGGTGATGTCTTTATGCAATGTTATTTCATTTCATGCGCGTTGATGGGTTACAAGGTAGGAGTTGAATTTGGGATGTTTAGCGAGTAGGCATGCAAAAAAGAACAGGGGTAGCATGTGCGTTTTGTTTGCAGAAGAGAAAATAAATATTTTAAGTAGGCGTGTAGAAGTTAAATCATAGGATAGCTATGACTTTGCAATGCTGTTTGATTAGAGGTTTGGACACAACTAGCTGAACATTGTACCCTTGGTAGCATGTTTCTAAAACTTGGTGAGGAAGGAATTTGGTAAAATATTATTAGAAAGTGTAGTTTAAGTGGGTGATGCATATTTGCGAACCTAGTTAGGCTAGTATATTTCTTAGCACTTAAGAAGGTAGAGTGTACAATCACTTAAACATGAAGTTTTATATACCATTTAATATGGTTAATTAATTTTTACTACTATTACGTTGTACGTTGTAAATTCGCACCACTACATGCGATCTCCAAACACAACTAAAATGGGTGCCATGGTATAATTTGACGTTACAGTCCTAATGAAACTAATTTCGTTGAAACGATCTCCGTTTGCAAAAACGGCTCTATTTAGATTCCAATTTATCCATCGTTCACTTTTAAATTTCGTCTACCAATAAAACAACTACATTAGGCTCCAAACTGGAAAACTAGTAATAACTAGCCATACGTATTCCAATAAAATTTGTGTCGTCAAAAACGGAGATCGTTTGGTAAGTAATTCTTTATACGTCTTATATAATTAACGTTAAAACATAAATAAATAAATAACAAAACAATTAAATTAATTAATAATTACTTATTATTATCATATATATCCAAATAAAATAATACACAACCCCAAATATAAACCAATATGGAATTATAACTCAGTATTAACAATTTCGAGTCAAAAGAAATTTGAATTATTTAGAAATTCCTTTTAAATTATTAAATAAACTTTATCGTTTATAAACGATTTCCATATCGACTATTTTAAAATTTTAATTGGAGATAACTTACAAGTTATAAACTAAAATCTCAATTTTTTCCTTCCATTATAAAATTATAATAAAAAAGATTCAAATGTTTCTCGTTTACAGAATTTCGACTTAAAACGGATTCTGTATATTCAATTGAAGTTCAAAATTTAATATTACGAATTACCGCGATGTTACGAGTTTGTTTATAAATAAAATATAAATATAATCATTTAATCGTTGTTTTATAAATGAATTCAATATTAAAATCCAAATATAATATTAAAAACCAATTTGAATATTCGAATTCAAATGATCGAAAAATTCGGGTCATTACAGAGGTGGTTTTAAAGCGAATGAAGGTTGTTGAAGGAATTAACAGAAGTCGGCACATATTTGTTTCCTAACAATGTAATCAATAACTTAATAATAGGGTTAAGTTAGTTAATAATTTAATTTAAATTATATGACCTTTAAACGTTAGTAAATTTAAGATTAATTAAGGAATTTAGTTTTGTTTTTAGTTAAACCATGGAGCCATGTTTTCAAACAAGGGCAGTGGGAGTTAAACACATGTTGGCCCTGTGTATTTACACAATAAATGAACTTAATTAGTGTTAATTTAAGTCTAATTAAGAAGTTAGTTTTAATTTAAAATAGTATAATAAGAATGTTAATAACTTGTGTATATATATTTACAGAATTAAAGGGAATAAGTTGCGTTACGATCGTGGCGACGGACACTACATTATGGAACTAATTTGGATGGATCTGGAATCAACGGAAATTTAACAGTTAAATTAAATGAGTGTTTAATTTAGCAGTAACTAAACCAATTCAGCGACAATGGAAATCAAAGTGAGTTAAACTCACTTAGTTCTTCCTACTTATATTTTATATAAGTAGGGTTTTATAATTGTGTGCTGTGGTTGCTAACGGTTGATTGTCTGTTAATTACATTCATATACTGATTGAACAGATGAAATTAAATGTTGTTTAATTTCAGTGGAAACCAAATCGCTGTTTTAACGATTGGAACCAATTAAGGTAACTTACCTCATTGGTCACATTTACATTTATATAAACGTGTTAAATTAAATTGTTGACGTTAAGTTATCGTTGTTGGATGTTTATATAAATTATCAGTTAAATTGTGTATTTTCATGAATAATGATTATATTAAGGTAACATATCTGGATGCAGGGAATAACAGGTTAGAGGGATCCAATTGGATTCCTCACCAGTAGTTGTTGTAACAACCCGGAAATTCTAAGCCAGCTTAAATTTTTAATTTTGGTTATTTTAATGGATTTTGAATATTTAAAATGAATTATTTTAAATAAAAACGACGGAAATTTTATTATCGACGAAGTTAAAACGAATAAATTTATTTTAATTATATAACGAGCCTGAAATGGCCCTGCAGTTCGAAAATTCAATTTCGAATTTCAAATGAATATACAGAATTCGTTTTAAGTCAGAATTTAACGAAACAAGAAATATTTGAATCTGTTTAACCATATCTTTCTAACAAGTGTAAGAAACTGAGATTTCACTTTAAAAGTTGAGTGATATGTCTAGTTTAAAATTCTGAAAAGTCGCTATGGAATTTTTATATATTTTTATATATATAAAGGCCCTTAAAAATGGAAATTTTGCAAACGACCTCGGTTTTCGACGAAACCACTTTTGTTGGATCCGGGATGTCAATTTATTGCTAAGTTTATTTTTGCATAATTTTCTGAATCAATATGTGAGCGTGGCGAAGCTAAACGTGTTTTAACAGTTTTAATTAAATCGGGTCGACCAGAAAATGGCTTTATTTCAAATGGTCTCAGAATTTGACGAAATTAGTTTTGTTAGGACCGTATTGTCGATACGAAGCTAGAAAATATTTTTCTGTAATTTTTCAAGGCTGTATGTGGCCCCAGTAATTTAAAATGTACGTTCAAATTGAATATATAAGGATTTATATATTAATTTCAAAGAAAACTGATCGTAACGATCGAATTGGCCTACGATACATAGCCCATTGTGTTCGGAATGGGGGTAAAACGCTAGGGACGACAATCGGAATAGAAGAGAAATTTAAAATAGATTAATATATATTTTATTATATAACCCCCCACCCCAATTCATTTTCTTCGATCTAATTCGTTTCCCCTTTCTAAAAAACAACCCGATGCCCTCCCACCACGTTCTGTCCGCCACCATCGACGCTCCTCCACCGTAACCTCCACCCCTTCGCCAGCCCCCCCTTCGTCGACTCCGTTTCCCCCTCTCCTCTAGTTCGACGACGCGCCCTCCCTTCGAAGAATCCGCGAAGTCCCCACAGCCAAATCGCCCCCGCTCCCTTCAGGCGCCACCCAGACCACCTGACTCCACCAATCCCGACGTCGCGCCCTTGACTGAGACCAGCGACCGTGAAGCCGAGTGCCGCCTTGCCTCCTGCGCGAGCTCCAAGCCGTCCAGCAACGCAGAGATCCCCTCTCCGATCCCCTCCCCTCTCCTTAAGCAGCAAGTAGGTTTTTATGATTTTAGTTCAATTTAAAAACTGTTTTCAGTTTAACATAAAAACCGATTTTGGTTTGCTTTAAAACTGATTTTAGTTTAGCTAACAAAAACTGATTTCTTTAATAAGCAAAAAGATTTGATTTTGTTAATATTTAAATAGGTGGTTTTTAATTTAGAAAAGAAGTGAATTTCGAATAGAAAGATGAGATATTTTAATTACGAAAAATCGAGATCTTTGATTATGTAAAGCAGAGATTTTTATTTGTTTAAAGTTATAATTTTTAGTGGGTTAACAATATGATTTTTACTCATGTAGAGTATTAAAAATATGGTTTTTATATTTTTAGAATATTAAAAATATGATTTTTTTAATTAGAGTAATAAAAATGTGATCTTTTTATATATAGCAAATTAAAAATATGGTTTTTATATTTTTAGAATATTAAAAATTTGATTTTTTTTAATTAGAGTAATAAAAATGTGATCTTTATATATATAGAAAATTAAAAATATGGTTTTTATTAATGTGGAGTATTAAAAATATAATTTTTAACCATGTAGAAGTATAAAAATATAATCTTTATAGAGGGTCAAATAAAGAAAGAAGTGATTTTTAAGGTTAAAAATATAATTTTTATATTATAGAAAGAATAAAATATATAATTTTTATATAAGCAAGAAGATAAAAATATATTTTTTATAATATAGAAAAGCTAAAAATTTAATTTTTATACTAGTGGCATATTAAAAATATGATCTTTATATAGATATGATAATAAAAATATAATTTTTATATGAATAGTGAGGTAAAAATATGATTTTTATATAGTGAACAATATAAAAATACGATCTTTATTGTGAAGTGAACAATATAAATTTATGATCTTTATTGTGAAGTGAATAATTAAAAATATGATTTTTAATGCGGAAAAAATTCGATTTTTATATATATGAAGTGGAAATAAAAATTCGACCTTTATATAAGGAGTAGCATTGTTAAAAATATAATTTTTAACATATACATCGTGAAAGAGACTGCGTTGGAAGAACGATGAAGATTTCCTACATAAGAAGAGTCATGGCGTTTGGATTAGCTTTCGGTGAGAACTCCTCACTCTAAATTTTATTTCCTAGTTAGAAATATATACTAGGATGCAGACGGTGTTTAGTAGCACCAGACACCCTCGTCCACAGACCATGGACTTGTTTGTTTGGTTGTTTGGTGATTGATTAGAATATTTGTTGAAATTTTGTGGTGTGAATAATAAAATTAATTTGATTGATATGTGTATGGCGTGAGCCATTACTAGACCGGGGATAAGGCTAGGCCTTGTCCCGATTTTAGTATCGTGCCGTTATGCCGCCGAAATTTTCTAAAATATGTTAGAAAAATAAAAATATCATTTTTAGTGTGTAAATGAACTGAATAGAAATTCATGTGTTGAAATAAAAAAATTTATCGTTAAAAATATAATTTTTAACGTAAAAGTGAATAAAATAAAATATTCATTTACAAACCAGACGGTTTGTTTATATACACTGATTTGACTGATCTTGATTGGGACGACAAATTTTACACGTCGCCCAACTGCACAAATAAAATCTGTGTTTGTTGATGTGAAACCCCACATGGGTATTGGGATGTACACTAGTCCCAATAATTAGTTATGTGTCGATCGATAGGTTGACAGACAGTCGTGTTGTGCACTTTGGATGATGGTCGCTTATTTATACTTGCTGTTAGATACATGTGTTGTACGGAATCCATATAATTAACATTATATGGTAATTGATTGGGCCTCATTCCAATCTAGAAATTAAAGAATATAATATATAAATCCATGTGTTGAAAGAAATATATATTCATGTGTTGACAGTACTCATTCGTTGAGATTAGTCATGTGTTGAAATAAAATATTCATGTGTTGAAGGAAAATATTCATTTGTTGAATAAAATAAAGAAGTTATTGAAATATATAAAGCCGTGTTGGTTAGATTTGTGCCAATTTGACGTGAACGATATTTATATCGATTTTATTCGAATATTGAAAAAGAAGTGATTTCAAAATATAACGTTTTGAAAATATTATCATTTATGTATATCGATGTTGTGGAATATTCAATTTTTATTTAAATTTGAATATGAAGTAGAAATCGTTTTGAAAACGAATTTAAAATGATTTATAAAATACGTTTAGAATTGAAATCGATGAAATATATATAATATATATATATATATTATATATATTAAATGGCCAGAATAGAACGCGCCGCGCCGCGGTTTTTCGTGAATTTCGACCATTGACTTCGAATTGACGTTACGGGAGATCCGACCGTCGGATTATCCTGAAATTGGAACCGTTGGGTTCGTAAAGTGCTTTCCAATGAATATTAGAAATTTGAAATCTAATGGTTGGATTTGGAGATACGTCCAAATCAAATTTAGAAAAGGTCGCAATAAGTGCAGTTCGACGACCGTTATTGGAAATCGACTGTACGGGCCTTGATAAAATAATTAAAAATATCTATAATTTGTGTAAAATCAAAATATACAAATTGGAATGAACTGGGATGAAAAATTCCCTATTTGAAAGGATTAAAATATATTTTTATCGAAATGAACTAGTTTTGAAATAGAATTATAATCCAATATTTTTAAATAAATGAATTGGATTTGAAGTGGTTTTGAAAATATTCAGAATTTGATATTGAATATAAGCAGATATATCTTCTATTCAGAGCCTTGTATTTAATATCAAATGAGATTTCGGGTTTGTCGTGAACCGTGTTTTAAATAACACCGGTTCTTTAATCCAGTTAGATATTAAAACTAAGTGGAGTTTTAATGAATCTTTAATTAGATTGAAATGATCGAGAATAGAGTATCACCAGTTTTGCTCCAAAGCGATAGTTGAATCTTTAATTAGATTTGAACGTGAAATGGTAATTAATATTTACCGATAACACCGTGGTGTTAGATATGGGGTATTACCAGTTTTGCCTCATGGGATAAATAGGTTGGGATTGGGAAATAAAATAAATAATTACTTCGGTGTGGTTCGCTAATCCCGACTATTTTGAAGTGATATTTAAAGAAAGATTAAAAAATAAATTTCAAATAATTTATCTTTGATAAAATTAATGGGAACCTTTCCCTAAAAATGTGAAATTTAGCAACTAACTGAAGATTAGTTGAGATGAATGGTTTCCTGGGTATTGATCTAATGTTGGTTTCGGCCTTCGGGGTTAATATTTGGGAAATTGTTCTCTTACTAATTTACAGTTAGTGATTGATGAATTGGAATGAGGCGTATGTTGTGTTTGTGTAACATTTGTTTATTATATAAGTTGGTTTTTTGGAAAGACCGGGTTTATACCCATTCTGAATAACCAATTCGATGATAAGTCGAAGATGAAGACTGTGATATGCGAGGAAAGTGCCTCCGGTTTCGTTCAGACCCAGTAAAGACTTGTAAATGGACTATGTGTCTGACCTCGGATTTTATTCTGTGTTGATTGATCTTCGTTAAATATATATCTGTTTGGCGGTGGAGAATTTATTCTCTTGCTTAACGCCCTTCTCTGAGACGTACGAGCTCAGAGGTCATATATCGATGGAAATCAGTCGCATGGAGTGAACTGCCTGTGTGGCACGCCTAAGTGGCATGTGATCAAGGCTTCTGTTGCAAAGCAGAGTCTTGTGGTTGATGATCAGAGCATGGCCTACTTGGCCACGCTTTGTGTATAACGTGGATTCGCGAGCCTCACACCCCAGTATGAACCAGAAATGGGAGAAGGACTCAGGGGGGACGTGCGTCTCTTTCTAGCTAGAGGTGGCGTCGGTGCTTAAACTGGCTGACATTTATATTCTTTTCACCTATGTGGTTGTTGCTATTGCGAGGCGCATCGGATATAGAGTCAGTGGGCTCATTTACGCCCCATAGGGCGGGGAGACGTAGTGTTCAAGGTTTTATTTAATCCACATCGAGTGGACCGCCCCTGAAGATCCTAGGTGCAGTTGCAGCTGTATCCTGAAACATGGTAGGCTAGATTGTCTCGAATTCGGTGAGGATCTTGCCCCTTGCCTAGATGGAATCCAATTTCCAATATGTGTCATTCGGTTTTATTTGTAGAGCCTAGTATGGCGACATGATATATGGTACCCATGCCGTTTATGATTTATACTTATGATTGAAGTTGTTTTCTTCACTTATAGTAATAATAAAAGATGAAATTTCGCGTATCAAAGCATATTTGGCTGTTATAAGGGAAAACCCTATCCTCCGGCTTGCGTTGCATTGTGTGATGGGACCTAGATCTTATAATAGCTTCATTGTTCTTTACTTTAGCATTGCGCTATTTGTTTAAGCACTGGTATTCTTGGGGTAAAAACTCATTCCGTGTTATACGGCGTGGTCCCTTGATTTACCGAACTTCAAAAACCAAATTAATAACTGTTTTAGTTCCCACACCAGTCACATGACTGACCTGGAGTTTATTGTTTTGATCTAAACTCTGGGTGCCCTTATTTTCCGCACGGGCAGCTAGTAGTTGGGTTTTGCAGATTTATATTAATAGGACCTGGTTTATAGCTGAAGTGATATTCGGAAAGCTCTGTATCCATGTATTCCTTTCAGTTATGTTTTGTATTATTATTCCGCTTCAGTATTGTATTTAAATCTCTGATATCCTCTGTTGTATAATTTTAATTCATACTCTGTAATATTCTTTTATTCTTATGGAATTGTTGTAATAAGCAATGAAATGTTCTTCTGTTTGCGTTCTGGTTTGTCCTGTTCTCTTACGATCAGGGAGTTCGAACGGTCTTGGTCGGTTTAACGATCGATTCGGATCGAGCGAAATTCCTAGTTGTTACAGTTGGTATCAGAGCTTTGGTTTACAGAGCTTGAGAACAAGGCACATTAGAACCAAACGAATGAATTCATCAGAAATTGGATTAGTAATATCCAATGAGAATAACTCGTTAGAGATAGGATCAGTAGTATCCTAGAACGAGTGTGAAGAGTGTTATTTTTCAAATAAAATTGAAAACCACTTTTGTTTTGAAATTTAAACCATTTTATACGTATTTGAATTTTCATTTTATTTTGATTTGGACAATCCAATATATAAAGATTTTGCATATACGCCTTGCAAACGTGTATTCGAAGTTTTAATATACTGGATAGGTATAAAATCACACTCTAGTCGCCCGGAGACGATTCTGATGATCGGTGCACCATCATCAGAGTTTGTGTTCAAGTTTCGAAAGTGAGGTATTTATATATTTCCTTTAGACTGGTGTGAGAACCAAAACTAGATAGGGCTTATTTGTTGTGATTTGTCATCAAAAACAGAATTTTCTATATATATATATCAAAATTATGAAATTGAAACATTAACCAACTAATTGACTGTTGATTATTTTGTTTGATTTTTGTTTGATTAATTTAAATTTTAAACCATTATGTGAATGTAAGGTATATGTAGCCAAATTGAACCAAATGTTAAACTGTATTGAAAATTGTTTGAAATTGCATGCATATACATGTATATCCATTGAACAGGTCATAGCAAGGAGGCTAAAGAAGAGGAATAAAATTGTTTGCCCGACAAATGGGTACATGTTTATTGTATTTGTTTGGGTGATGATGATTTTATGAGCCGATTGGCTTTTTCTTTTTCTTTTTATACCACCATTGGATTGGTGAGGGCCATGGGAGGCTATTTGAAATATCCCGAAGCTCCCGGTGCAGGGGAGGTTATGGCGAATTTTTTCGAAAATTTAAGGTGTTAGCCAAATTTTTTGAAAATTTTGAAAGTTCTTAGAAACTGAAAAGTTGAAGAACTTAAGCTGTAACGAAAATCATGGAAGTTGAGTTGATTATAAAACAACTTTCAGCTTCGTTCCTTTTCGAGGACGAAAATATTTTAAGTGGGGGAGATTGTAACAACCCGGAAATTCTGAGGCAGTTTAAAAAATTTATTTTGATTATTTTAATGGATTTTGAATATTTAAAATGAATTATTTTAAATAAAAACGACGGAAAATTTATTATCGACGAAGTTAAAACGAATAAATTTATTTTAATTATATAACGAGCCTGAAATGGCCCTGCAGTTCAAAAATTCAATTTCGAATTTCAAATGAATATACAGAATTCGTTTTAAGTCAGAATTGAACGAAACAAGAAATATTTGAATCTGTTTAATTTCTAACGAGAGTAAGAAACTGAGATTTCTCTTTGAAAGTTGAGAGATATGCCCAGTTTAAAATTATGAAAAGTCGCTATGGAATTTATATATATTTTAATATATATAAAGGCCCTTAAAAATGGAAATTTTGCAAACGACCTCGGTTTTCGACGAAACCACTTTTGTTGGATCCGGGATGTCAATTTATTGCTAAGTTTATTTTTGCATAATTTTCTGAATCAATATGTGAGCGTGGCGAAGCTAAACGTGTTTTAACAGTTTTAATTAAATAGGGTCGACCAGAAAATGGCTTTTTTTCAAACGATCTCAGAATTTGACGAAATTAGTTTTGTTAGGACCGTATCATCGATACGAAGCTAGAAAATATTTTTCTGTAATTTTTCAAGGCTGTATGTGGCCTCGGTAATTTAAAATATACATTCAAATTGAATATATAAGGATTTATATTTTAATTTCAACGAAAACTGATCGTAATGATCGAATTGCCTACGATACATAGCCCATTGTGTTCGGAATGGGGGTAAAACGCTAGGGACGACAATCGGTGGGCTTGATTTCGACTTCGAAATAAAAAGTTACTTTTAGAAGAGAAATTTAAAATAGATTAATATATATTTTATTATATAACCCCTCCCCCAATTCATTTTCTTCGATCCAATTCTTTTCCCCCTTTCTGGAAAATAACCCGCTGCCCTCCCCCCATGTTCTGTCCGCCGCCATCGACGCTCCTCCACCGCAACCTCCACCCCTTCGCCATCCCCCCTTCGTCGACTTTGTTTCCCCCTCTCCTCTAGTTCGACGACGCGCCCTCCCATCGAAGAATCCGCGAAGACCCCACAGCCAAATCACCCCCGCTCCCTTCAAGCGCCACCCCGACCACTCGACTCCACCAATCCCGACGCCGCGCCCTTGACTGAGACCAGCGACCGTGAAGCCGAGCGCCGCCTTGCCTCCTGCACGAGCTCCAAGCTGTCCAGCAACGCAGAGATCCACTCTCCGATCCCCTCTCCTTGAGCAGCAAGTAAGTTTTTATGATTTTAGTTTAATTTAAAAACTGATTTCAGTTTAACTTAAAAACCAATTTTGGTTTGCTTTAAAACTGATTTTAGTTTAGCCACCAAAAACTGATTTCTTTAATAAGCAAAAAGATTTGATTTTGTTAATATTTAAATAGGTGGTTTTTAATTTAGAAAAGGAGTGAATTTCGAGTAGAAAGATGAGATTTTTTAATTATGAAAAATCGAGATCTTTGATTATGTAAAGCGGAGATTTTTATTTGTTTAAAGTTATAATTTTTAGTGGGTTAAAAATATGATTTTTACTCATGTAGAGTATTAAAAATATGGTTTTTATATTTTTAGAATATTTAAAATATCCTTTTTTTTAATTAGAGTAATAAAAATGTGATCTTTATATATATAGCAAATTAAAAATATGGTTTTATATTTTTAGAATATTAAAAATATGATTTTTTTAATTAGAGTAATAAAAATATGAACTTTATATATATAGCAAATTAAAAATATGGTTTTTATTAATGTGGAGTATTAAAAATATAAATTTTAACCATGTAGAAGTATAAAAATATAATCTTTATAGGAGGGTCAAATAAAGAAAGAAGTGATTTTTAAGGTTGAAAATATAATTTTTATATTATAGAAAGAATAAAATATATAATTTTTATATAAGCAAGATGATAAAAATATAATTTTTATAATATAGAAAAGCTAAAGATATAATTTTTATACTAGTGGCATATTAAAAATATGATCTTTATATAGATATGATAATAAAAATATAATTTTTATCTAAGTAGTGAGGTAAAAATGTGATTTTTATATAGTGAACAATATAAAAATACGGTCTTTATTGTGAAGTGAACAATATAAAATTATGATCTTTATTGTGAAGTGAATAATTAAAAATATGATTTTTAATGCGGAAAAAATTCGATTTTTATATAGATGAAGTGGAAATAAAAATTCGACCTTCATATAAGGAGTTGCGTTGTTAAAAATATAATTTTTAACATATACTTCGTGAAAGAGATTGCGTTGGAAGAACGATGAAGATTTCCTACATAAGAAGGGTCGTGGCGTTTGGATTAGCTTTCGGTGAGAACTCCTCACTCTAAATTTTATTTTCTAGTTAGAAATATATACTAGGATGCAGACGGTGTTTAGTAGCACCTGACACCCTCGTCCACAGACCATGGACTTGTTTGTTTGGTTGTTTGGTGATTGATTAGAATATTTGTTGAAATTTTGTGGTGTGAATAATAAAATTGATTTGATTGAGATGTGTATGGCGTGGGCCATTACAAGACCGGGGATAAGGCTAGGCCTTGTCCCGATTTTAGTATCGTGTCGTTATGCCGCCAAAATTTTCTAAAATATGTTAGAAAAATAAAAATATCATTTTTAGTGTGTAAATGAACTGAATAGAAATTCATGTGTTGAAATAAAATATTTTATCGTTAAAAATATAATTTTTAACGTAGAAGTGAATAAAATAAAATATTCATTTACAAACCAGACGGTTTGTTTATGTACACTGATTTGACTGATCTTGATTGGGACGACAAATTTTACACGTCGCCCAACTGCACAAATAAAATCTGTGTTTGTTGATGTGAAACCCCAAACGGGTATTGGGATGTACACTAGTCCCAATAATTAGTTGTGTGTCGATCGATAGGTTGACAGACAGTCGTGTTGTGCACTTTGGATGATGGTCGCTTATTTATACTTGCTGTTAGATACATGTGTTGTACGGAATCCATATAATTAACATTATATGGTAATTGATTGGGCCTCATTCCAATCTAGAAATTAAAGAATATAATATATAAATCCATGTGTTGAAAGAAATATATATTCATGTGTTGACAGTACTCATTCGTTGAGATTAGTCATGTGTTGAAATAAAATATTCATGTGTTGAAGGAAAATATTCATTTGTTGAATAAAATAAAGAAGTTATTGAAATATATAAAGCCGTGTTGGTTAGATTTGCGCCATTTTTACGTGAACGATATTTATATCGATTTTATTCGAATATTGAAAAAGAAGCGATTTCAAAATATAACGTTTTGAAAATATTATCATTTATATATATCGATGTTGTGGAATATTCAATTTTGATTTAAAATTGAATATGAAGTTGAAATAGTTTTGAAAATGAATTTAAAACGATTTATAAAATACCTTTAGAATTGAAATCGATGAAATATATATAATATATATTAAATGGCCAGAATAGAACGCGCCGCGCCGCGGCAGTTCGTGAATTTCGACCATTGACTTCGAACTGACGTAACGGGAGATCCGACCGTCGGATTATCCTGAAACCAGAACCGTTGGGTTTGTATCGAAAAGAGCTTTCCAATGATTATTAGAAATTTGAAATCTAATGGTTGGATTTGGAGATACGTCCAAATCAAATTTAGAAAAGGTCGCTGTAAGTGCAGTTCGACGACCGTTATTGGAAATCGACTGTACGGGCCTTGATAAAATAATTAAAAATATCTATAATTTGTGTAAAATCAAAATATACGAATTGGAAAGAACTGGGATGAAAAATTCCCTATTTGAAAGGATAAAAATATATTTTTATTGAAATGAACTAGTTTTGAACTAGAATTATAATCCAATATTTTTACATAAATGAATTGGATTTGAAGTGGTTTTAAAAATATTCAAAATTTGATATTGAATATAAGCAGATATATCTTCTATTCAGTGCCTTGTATTTAATATCAAATGAGATTTTGGGTTAGTCGTGAACCGCGTTTTAAATGACACCGGTTTTTAACCCAGTTAGAGGTTAAAACTAAGTGGAGTTTTAATGAATCTTTAATTAGATTGAAATGATCGAGAATGGAGTATCACCAGTTTTGCTCCAAAGCAATAGTTGAATCTTTAATTAGATTTGAACGTGAAATGGTAATTAATATTTACCGATAACACCGTGGTGTTAGGTATGGGGTATTACCAGTTTTGCCTCATGGGATAAATAGGTTGGGATTGGGAAATAAAATAAATAATTACTTCGTTGTGGTTTGCTAATCCCGACTAGTTTAAAGTGATATTCAAAGAAAGATTAAAGAATAAATTCCAAAGAATTTATCTTTGATAAAATTAATGGGAACCTTTCCCTAAAAATGTGAAATTTAGCAACTAACTGAAGATTAGTTGAGATGAATGGTTTCCTGGGTATTGATCTGATGTTGGTTTCGGCCTTCGGGGTTAATATTTGGGAAATTGTTCTCTTACTAATTTACAGTTAGTGACTGATAAATTGGAATGAGGCGTATGTTGTGTTTGTGTAACATTTGTTTATTATATACGTGGGTTATTTGAAAAAACCGGGTTTATACCCATTCTGAATAACCAATTCGACGATAAGTCGAAGATGAAGACGGTGATATGCGAGGAAAGTGCCTTTGGTTTCGTTCAGACCCAGAACGGACTTGTAAATGGACTATGTGTCTGACATCGGATTTTATTCTGTGTTGATTGATCTTCGTTAAATATATATCTGTTTGGCGGTGGAGAATTTATTCTCTTGCTTAACGCCCTTCTCTGAGACGTACTAGCTCAAAGGTTATATATCGATGGAAATCAATCGCATGGAGTGAACTGCCTGTGTGGCATGCCTAAGTGGCATGTGATCAAGGCTTCTGTTGCAAAGCAGAGTCTTGCGGTTGATGATCAGAGCATGGCCTACGTGGCCACGCTTTGTGTGTAACGTGGATTCGCGAGCCTCACACCCGGGTATGAACCAGAAACGGGAGAAGGACTCAGGAGGGGACGTGCGTCTCTTTCTAGCTAGAGGTGGTATCGGTGCTTAAACTGGCCGACATTTATATTTTTTTCGCCTATGTGGTTGTTGTTGTTGCGAGGCGCCTCGGATATAGAGTCAGTCGGCTCATTTACGCCCCATAGGGCGGGGAGACGTAGTGTTCAGGTTTTATTTAATCCACATTGAGTGGACTGCCCCTGAAGATCCTAGGTGCAATTGCGGCTGTATCCTGAGACATGGTAGGCTAGATTGTCTCGAATTCGGTGAGGATCTTGCTCCTTGCCTCAGTTCATAGATGGAAACCAATTTCTAATACGTGTCATTCGGTTTTATTTGTAGAGCCTAGTATGGCGACATGATATATGGTACCCGTTTCGTCTATGATTTATACTTATGATTGAAGTTGTTTTCTTCACTTATAGTAATAATAAAAGATGAAATTACGCGTATCAAAGCATATTTGGCTGTTATAAGGTAAAACCCTATCCTCCGGCTTGCGTTGCATTGTGTGATGGGACCTGGGTCTTATAACAGCTTCATTGTTCTTTACTTTAGCATTGCGTTGTTTGTTTAAGCACTGGTATTCTTGGGGTAAAAACCCGTTCCGTGTTATACGGCGTGGTCCCTTTATTTACCGAACTTTAAAAACCAAATAAATAACTGTTTTAGTTCTCACACAAGTCACATGACTGACCTGGATTTTATTGTTTTGACCTAAACTCTGGGTGCCCTTATTTTCCGCACGGGCAGCTAGTAGTTGGGTTTTGTAGATTTATATTCACAGGACCTGGTTTATAGCTGAAGTGATATTCGGAAAGCTCTGTATCCGTGTATTCCTTTCAGTTATGTTTTGTATTTTTTTTCCGCTGCAGTATTGTATTTAAATCTCTAATATCCTCTGTTTTATAATTTTAATTCATACTCTGTAATATTCTTTTATTCTGATGGAATTATTGTAAT
Source organism: Allium sativum (assembly GCA_030737875.1). Taxonomy (NCBI): domain Eukaryota; kingdom Viridiplantae; phylum Streptophyta; class Magnoliopsida; order Asparagales; family Amaryllidaceae; genus Allium; species Allium sativum. The sequence continues at coordinate 13,237,410 of CM060912.1, forward strand.
AAGCAATGAAATGTTCTTCTGTTTGCGTTCTGGTTTGTCCTGCTCTCTTACGATCAGGGAGTTCGAACGGTCTTGGTCGGTTTAATGATCGATTCGGATCGAGCGAAATTCCTAGTTGTTACAGTTGTTAAATTATATTATATTATATATTGAAATATGAAATTTTGATGTAGGGATTGACAGGTTGGAGGAATCCAACTGGATTCCTCACTAATATTGATAATGTTTATCAATTTGATTGGATTTGATTTATTTGATGTGAAATTGGTTAATATTTAATGGGTTTGGTACTATAGTAGACATTTGCCTCTTTAATACCGTTGATAAATTAAAATATTTTTGGAATCAATAGCAAATATATTCTATACGGTTTTCAAAGTTATATTTATCGATTTGAATTACATTGTTTATTTTAAAAGTGAAAGTATTTATTTATGTTTTTATAATTATGTAAATTATAAATTAATGGAATTCTAAGTTATTAATAAATAATGGTTTAACAGTATAAACTAAAATGAAATGACAAAATGATTGGGTAAACGCCTTAAGTGGCATAAATGGAATTTTAAGAGATCTTAAAACGTTGAAATGGATTAATGGAATTGGGAAAGGAAAATGAGTATAGTCGTGTAATTTTAAAATGGAATCTAATATTTATATTGTATATAAAGCCTTGTATTTTAAATAGTTTAGTAAATGGATATTGATTGAGTTGCAAATTTATAACATTGGTTTATAAATGTAGAGAGAATGCTTTTAGGAAATTTTAGATGAATGGATAAGGAATTTTAAAGGATTTGAAAAGTGTTGTAATGGTTTAATGGGATCAAAAATATATGAGAAATGATTTTAAAAGAGTTGACAAGTGATTCTTGTAATAAATGAATGTTTTTGCAAACGTTGGTTATAAATATATGAAATGTGATTAAATGGATTTTTCATAAATGAGATTAGCGAATAATGGAATTTGAAATAGGATACCGATTTGGAGTGTAACTGGATTTGAGACAAATACTTAATAATTATGTTTTTAAGTCAAAATTTACTGAAAGGGAGTTAAATGGAAATACGTATAAACTGAGAAGAGTTGTGAGATGGATTTATAATACGAAGGAATTTGACAAATTGGAGTTAAATATTGACAAATGATTTAAAGGATACTCGAAGAAAATGGATACAAGTTATTGGCAAAATATTTGCAAATGGGAAAAAATATTTATAAATAAAGGGTTAAGGATTTGTAAATTATTAATGGAAGATTAAGGATTTTGTAAATGGAAAATTAAGGATTTTATAAATGTAAGGTAAATGATTTTGTAAATGAAAAGTAGAATCGTTTTTAAAATAGAATTTATGATGTTTGTTATAGAAGTTAAATTAAATTATTTTAGTTAATTTTTATGAAATAATAATTTAAAAGAATTTGAAAATAATTAGCGAGATTATAGATAAATATAATCGTTATAAAAGTGGTAAAATGGGAATATAGTGTGGGGTTTTAAAGAAATTAGAACTCATTGTAAGTTGGTTGAGTAGAGTAAGTTTCGAGGTGTCAATCTGATGTTGTTTTCGGCCTTAGGGTTGATACTAAGAGATTTATTCACTTACCAATTTACAATGAGGGTCTAATGAGTAGAAGTGATGATAATTAAATTTTCTTATATCAAATAAGAAAGTGAAATGTTTTCCGAATTAGCAGTTTTTAAATATTTAATTAATGACCGGTTAATTAAAGAGGCTAAATGATGCTGGGTACTGAGAGTAAATTTATATTACTTTTATGGATGAATGGTTGTTTATTTGATAGTTAAATAACCGATTATCAAATCTGGCATATACGATTGTTGGTACAGAAGGACGGGGATCGAATTTATATTCGAAAACCATTCAGAACCAGCAAATACAAATTATCGACGATGACTGAAGAAGGAGAAATTGAAGACTGTGGATCTTCATAAGCGAAATGCATACTTGATAAATGTCTCTGGCTTCCAACTGGAGGGTTTTGATGGTAATTCGGTCTTGATTGGAATTTACGGATTGCAAGGACTACTCGCTACTGATCCATAGGGTGATACCTAGGATGTGGTAGGAGGGTGCCTTCAGTTCATCATGGTCCTGGATGACTTGTATGGACGAATGTCTAATAGAATATTTCCAAGGACGGTAAGGCCCGTACATCATGTAGAGATCGCCCATATTAAGGAAGTCGCTCATTCTTATACCAAAAAAATTGTTCGCACGAGATGAGGAGAAGAATTGGTTCCGGTCACACGTTCCACTCTGCAGTCGTTCGTTCATACTACCCTGATCGATCGTACGTAGCGGGGAATACAAAGATCCCAGAGATCGCACATGCATCCCATGTCCGCTCACGGATTGCAACCCCAGTCACTCTCCCATTCCTCAATCGGTCACTAATGCTCCAATCATATGCTACCTACCGGTACAACAGATGTCAACTCCAGAGTGATCGCACTTATATCTGCTCCACAAGCCTTGGTCGGTCGCCTGTTCATTTACAACCAGATACTATCTGTCGGTCAATAAAAGGCTTAACAGGATGACCCGGTCGGTCGCTTTTATACCAACCATGAAGCTTTGACAAGTCGCCTATGCACTCCTCACCTGTTCGCCCATTCAATATGCTTAGATCTATGCAATCGCTCGCTCCCATGAATCCACTCATGCAGAACAGCTGAATACAACTATCGACAGTTACCTACAGCTAGGCAATGGCATTTTCGTAATTAATGAAACGAGCGACCCATAGCCTACATATATGAATTGCAACTCATTTCTTCGGGAGAGCTCACCTATAAATAAGCCATGGCTTCCACCATAAGGGGGATCAACTCCTTGCCACCACGAAGTGCTACTGAATTCTTTCCTCTACCATTCCTTAAAGCATTTCAACCATCATTGTCATCTCCGCTTGAAGGTGATTCGTCCATTTGGCCATTGCATCCATTAGTATCTTATACGTGAAAAAAAAGATCAAAGACATCCTCCTTCTCCATCGCTCACCCATCCTTCTCCTCCACGGATTCGACCACTCTTCCATTGAATTCCGTGAATGTAAGCGAGATTTGTATGTGAGAGTGAGAATATGTTGAGAGAATGAGAAGATGTACGAACAAAGTGAGTTTATATGCATTGTAATCATTGTCATGATAATGCAAGCTACCTTCATAGTGGACGTAGGCCTAGCTTATGGCCGAACCACTCTAAAACCCTTGTATTCATTTTATTTTTCCTCCTTTTTTTGCTTTAATTCCTATTGATTGCGGCTCCATCTATTTTCCAACCACGTTGGTGAAGTACGATTCCGGTACCATTGGTGTTTGAGCCATTTTTTGGTGAAAACATTTGGCTCCTATGGGGCCATGTTCGTATTTCCTTCCTTCACTCTTTCCTCCGATTTCGACAACCTACCGTTGAAATCCTAATCCGCCTCCTACCTCGAAGCCATGGCCAGTTCAAAGAAAAATAACTAGTCCATTAGAGCTACCACGATTGTGGAGGATGTTCGTGGTGATGAAGCTAAACCACAAACTTTGAATCGAGAAGTTGAAGTGTCCTCTAGGACATCCATAACACGAGATGAAATGAATATGGCTATGATCGGTTTGAACGAAAAATGGATGCTATGACAAAAATGATGATGGAAAGGCTTGTTGCCCTGATTAATGCTCAAGTCAATCTTCCGCCACCAAATGCTGTAAACAATGTTGACGAAAAAGAGGACTCTTCTGCCTCAGACCCTAGTCGATCCCACTTCTTAGTAGAAGATAGGGGGAGGCTGGCATTGAGGACTCTAAGGTCAAATCCCCATAGCATGAGGAGAAGCACGCAACCCAGAGCGCCGCAAGTCCCACCAAAGGGACACCTCCCAAAAGAGGTGCTAGGCATCGGATCTTGAACCGCGATCGCATCGACAAAAGCATTGATGCCAATCCCGTGGAACGAGCGGGCGATGAGAATCGCATTGCGGATATGATCCAATGAATAATGAAAGAAAATCCAACCTGAGAAGACGATGAGAAAGAATGGGAGTTTTCACCCAGTAAAAACCCATTTACAGAAAAGATCCGTCAAGTAAAGTTTCCTAAAAAATTAATACCCCTGACAATAGCACCTTATGGTGGAACTGGAGATTCGAACATCTTCCTATTCCAATAAAATCAACACACGCATGGAGCTAGGGCAACTGATGAGATAAAATGCTTGTACTTCCCTGTATGCCTAGAAGGTGTGGCTTCACTATGGTTCACAAGACTCCCACCTAAATGTGTTGATCAATTTGCTGACTTGGCAAGAAGATTCCAAGACCAGTTCTGCCTACAAACTACCAAAGCGAGGGATGTACTGCACTCAGCGAAATGGAATAAATGTCTGGAGAAACCATCAAAGCTTTTTTTACACGATTCTATGCTGTAGCAGCTGAAGTCATATAACCAGAACCTTGGTATTTGTTAGCATCCCTAAAAGGTGCTATTGATAAGAAATCAGAATTTGGGAAATGGCTCAAGATAAAGAAACCCAAAACCCTAAAGAAGTTCTATAAGTAAGCCAAAGAGTATATGAGCGTGGAAGACGATGCGCCGAATATTCCGAAGGTTGTGGAAAGTAGTACTACCAAAGATGGGAAAGACAACGAGTTTCAAACCGAGCAGAAGAATGACTCTGGGCAGAAGAGGGGAAGCGGTGAAAAGGATAGCAGAGCCTATAAGAAAACGCAACTTTACAAGCATTCAGAATTGACTCTCTTAAATGAAACCCTAGAAAGGATCTACTCCTCCACAAAGGATTCAGGCAATCAAATAAAGCCTCAGAAGATTACTGAGCAGCCAGCCAACTCCAGCAAAATTTTCCGATTTCATAATCAACCGGGACACAGCACTAACGAATGTCGACACCTAAAGAGTTTGATCGAAGAGAAAGAATCAGCTTCAACAGTATGTGAAGAATCCTTAGAACGCTCCAGATTCCCAGGAACAGAACAATACCACCAATCAATCTGACTCAGGTGAGAAAGCTCAGATACATGTTGATTCGAGACTAGTAATCAACACGATTTTTGGAGGACCTCATCCGACCGGAAGCTGCTGGGCGGACATGGAGAGATACGCCAATGAGCTGATGGGTGCCTCAAAGGAAGAAAGGTGCATGATCCTCAGCAATGAGCTTCCAATGAAGATACCTAGAACCTCGGCCGATGATGTGGTATTCAAAGATAGAGATCCTGACGGATTACTTACACCAACTGTTGATGCTATGGTAGTTACAATTGGTCTTGGCCTTGCAGTTGTGAAAAGAGTCCTAGTTGACACGGGGGCATCCGTTAGTGTGATCTTCATAAATACATTTTAGAAAATGAACCTCTCTATGACAGAAGTGCGAGCCTATCCAAATAAAATCCATGGATTTACCGGACAACCCACACAACATATTGGTACAATTGACTTGCTCGTCAAACTAGCAGACGGGGAACGCAAGGTCTCTATGATGCAAACCTTCGTCTTGGTGGATGAGTTCTCCGCCTACAATGCGTTCCTCGGGCGACTGACTCTCGCAGGATTTAAAATTGTGCTATCTCCATGGTGTTTAACTATGAAGTTTCCAACAGAGAATGGAATCGGTGTAATTAAAGGCGATCAGGCCACCGCGAGGGAGTGCTATGTGATAGAGCTGCATCAGGTAAAGAAGAAATATTTGGGGGAAAATACAGAGGCTCCACCCCACATTCGCGAACTCCCCTTATAGCAATTAAGGACCGGTCCCTGCACTGGCAACACAGAGGAGCGCAAAAGGAGATCGATCCTAGAAAAGAGAGTGTTGAGGACGAAGGAGTGGCCCCGGTTGAGATCACAATTCCTATAGCTGTTAGTCCGAAAGATCCAAACCGTGTGCTGAATATAGGATCTCAGTTGAGCCCCGAATTGAAGAGTCAATTGATTGCATGTTTAAATGCTAATTTGGATGTGTTTACGTGGAACCATTCTGACATGAGCGACATATCTCCAGATGTTGTAGTCCATAAGTTTAATATTAATCCACATGTTCCATCTGTCAAGTAGAAAAGGAGGACCCAAGGGCCGGAGAGATCAAAGGCCTTGAAGGAGGAGGTTGACAGGCTAATGGAAAACAACTTCATCAGGGAAACTACCTATCCAAACTGGATCTCCAATCCTGTACTTGTAAAGAAAGCAAACGGCAAATGGCGAGTCTGCGTAGACTACTCGGATCTTAATAAAGCTTGTCCAAAGGATAATTTCCCTCTTCCCAGAATTGATCAATTGGTGGATTCCATAGCTGGGTATGAGTTGCTGTCTTTTATGGATGCGTATTTTGGCTACAATCAAATCATGATGTATGGACCAGATCAAGAGGACACAAGATTTATCACTGATCTTGGCTTATATTGCTAAAAAGTGATGCCGTTCGGCCTAAAGAATGCAAGGGCGACTTACCGGCGATTGGTAAACGCTATGTTCAAAAACCAAATTGGCAAGACAATGGAAGTCTATATCGTTGATATGTTGGTAAAGTCAAAAAGAGCAGTTGATCATTTGGAAGATTTAGCCCAAATGTTCGATATTCTACGCCAATATGGTATGAAGGCGAATCCTTTAAAATGTTCCTTCGGGGTCGGTTCAAGCAAGTTTCTAGGGTTTATGGTCAACGCTAGGGGCATAGAAGCCAATCCAGCAAAAATATCAGCCTTGAGAGAAATGCGCGCTCCAGAAACCAAGAAAGAGCTTCAGCGTTTAAATGGAAAAGTTGCAGCTTTGAATCGCTTCATATCCATGGCAACATACAGATGTCTTCCCTTCTTCGACGCCCTTAGAAAAGGGAAGAAAAAGATACAATGGACTTCTAAATGTCAGAAAGCTTTCGAAGAACTAATCCAACACATGGCAACACCTCCAATGCTGTCAAAGCGTAGTGATGGAGAAGATTTGTTTGTATATCTGGCAGTATCCGCCCATGCTCTAAGCGCGACACTGGTAAGGGAGGATTCGAAGGTTCGGAGATCGGTCTATTACATCAGTAATAGGTTATCTAGGGCAGAACTTAACTACCCAAAACTCGAAAAGCTCGCTTATTGTTTACTTATCCCCACAAAGAAGCTTCGGCCCTACATTCAGGCTCACCCTATCAAAGTCCTCACGAATCAGCCTTTAAAGCGGGTTTTGTTTCGATCAAAGACTTTCGGGAAGTTGTCAAAATGGAATATTGAGCTTAATCAATATAACATTACATACCACCCCCGAAATGCAATCAACGGACAAGCGCTTGTAGATTTTATCGCAGAATTTACCGATCGAGGAGAGATAAAAGAGGAACCTGATACTGAAACCAACACCCAAAGGAATTACTTGTTGATAGAGCATCAAACGATTACTACTCTGGGGCAGGAGTAGTCCTGGAAACCCCTGAAGGAAGATCTATATCCTATGCGCTGAGACTAAAATTTCCATCAACAAATAATGAATCTGAATATGAAGCCCTCATTGCAGGAGTAAGGCTAGCAAGAGAGTTACAACTAAAGACCGTACAAATCTTTAGTGACTCCCAACTAGTGGTGTGTCAGGTCCGGGGAGAGTTCCAAGCCAAAATGGGTAACTTGCCAACTTATCTATCTAAGGCCTTGGAACTACTAAAGAGCTTCGAGCATTATACCATATCTCACATTCTGAGAGAAGAAAATACCAAGGCGGATTCGTTGGCAAAGTATGCAAGCACAGGAGATGCACAGGTTATAGGATTAGTCCCAATGGAGGTCCTCTCCAGCCCCAACACGGGACAAATTGAGATGGATTGGGTCATGGAGGTGGATAATGAGCTAGACTCGTGGATGGCACCAATCAAAGAGTATCTCATGACCGGTACACTCCCGGCAGAAGTTAATAAGCGAAGGAAAATCTCACGATACGCCTCTATGTATCTCATTCAGGATGGACGGCTATACAGATGAGGATTTTCTACGCCCTTATTTCCTTGTGTTACAAAAAAGGACTCGAAAGCAATCATGATAGAATTACATGAGGGTGAATGCGGAGGTCATACTGGTGGCCAGACATTAGCCAAGAAAATTCTGCGATATGGTTACTTCTGACCAAACATAAATAAGTACTCCGTAGCATATACCAAAAAATCCCATGGATGCCATCAACAGCTATAATCCAAATGGTCAGCCCATGGCCATTCACCATCTGGGGCATTGATCTCTTAGGAACGCTTCCCACCGCGAAATCTGGTTTTAAATACGCCATTGTTGTTGTTGATTATTTCACAAAATGGGCTGAAACGGAACCATTGGCAAATATAACCTCAAAGAAGGTTATTAACTTTGTCTTGAAAAATATAATTTGTAGGTTCGGAGTGCCGCAAAAAATAATCATAGACAATGGGACCCAGTTTGAGAGTGAAGAGTTCCAAAAATTTTGTGCCAAGTATGAAATCAAGAAAAGTTTTTCAGTAGTTTCCCATCCGCATGCAAACATGCAAGTGGAAGCTGTAAACAAAATCATTAAATCGACCATTAAGAAGCGGTTGGAGAAATCCAAAGGTGGTTGGGCAGATGAGCTTCCACTAGCACTATAGGCATACCGTACCACTCATAAAACTGCGACTGGGTGCACTCCCTTTTCCTTAGCTTTCAGCTCTGAAACCATGACCCTGTAGAACTGGAAGTTCCCACCCATAGGAGGATTCACTTCAACCATGAGGAAAATGAGTGGTGTAACACCCGACGTCCATTAATGTCACTCACAAAGGGAATGCATTAACTTCCACGGAGCATTTTAAGTGAATATAGAACAGAAAGTCACAACAAGACAAATATAAAGCAGTACTTGAAAATTAAAAACTTCATTTATTGTAGCGGAAGGTAAATATGTTTGAGTACATCATCAAAACCATAACTAGAGTCAAGTACATAATATCCCTCTTGATAAAATCAGAGTACATAAAGTAAAGACATAATCCCACTACTACCAATAGCCATAAAGAAAAATGATAGGCTGAACTTTACTTCAGCAATCCAAATCCAAGTGCTCCCAAAAGAGATCCAAATCAAGCTCCACTAGTACTAAGCCCACCCTGAGAACCTGGAGGGGGAGGGGGGAAGGAAGAAAAGAGGTGGAAACAAAGGGGGTCAGACATAAAGTCTGGCGAGTCCGATAACTCTAACAACATAATTATTAAAGCAATATGATAAGATATAAGCTGGAGAATAAGGTAATGACTGTGTGAACCACATGGGTATGGCAAGGCAATCATGAGAAACAGAGATAACGTTAATGGCGCTTCCTAATCAATATAGGATAATTACTATACTCTACCGTACTGTACTGTACTAACACTAACTGCACCCCTACTAGTCACTCTAGAAATTTGATCCCTCTTCGCTAAATAGAATGATGATAGCTTCGTGTACTACTAGATGTACCCACTATCCTCCATGTTTGACTGTATATCTCTAGCTGCTATCATAGGTACCCAATGTGTACCTATCCCCACTAGATGTACCCCCTTGATAATGGTAATTCCACGTACTCCTAGCTGACGTCATAGGTGCCTCTGCTCCAATCTCCACTAGGTGTACCCCCTTAATAATTAATTAATAATGGTAGCTTCGTGTACCCCTAGCTAACTACATAGGTGTCGTCTGCTCCTATCTCCACAAGGTGTACCCACTACCCTGCCTCATTCGATCGGCTCCCTAACTCGTAGATACCCGTGCAGGTCCCACAGTGGGGTGTATCACTCCCCAATATGGCAACCTTATACCACGCAAGGAATGCACGGCTTATACCTACACGATGCAACAACGTCTTACCTACCAGCCCGGACCCACGCACGCACGTGACCCCGTTGGACTTACGTTGCCATCGCTAACCTGTTTTGGCCTCTAACAATCAGGCCCAGTAGGCGTGTCCCGTCCTCGACTTGGGTCGAGCTCACAAAGATACTTAACGGGCTACTGGTCTGAAAAGGGCCCTCACCAAACTTCCCACCTAGGCTTGGTCCCCTATAGTACATCCCACTTAACCCCCTTCATGTCCACTTACATGTTTTAAATTTGGTTAAGGGTTTCTATTAGTAATTCCATATGCGACCCAAGGCACCCACTTAACCCTTATGTCCCACTTACGTATTTACTTTCGTTAAGTGTTACTAATCGTATTTCCTCATGCCACCCAAGGCACCCACGTAACCCCCATGTCCCACCACATGTTTTACTTTGGTTAAGTGTTTCTTAATTTATTACTACCGTAACCCCTGTAGGACCTCTCACATTAGACTAGCATTTGTGGCTGCTGGAATTGTCAGGTGGGTCCGGGCAGTCTTACACCACAAACGAGCCTAACCTCGTGTCCATACAATTGTTACGCATTTAGTTTGGGCCTTTGACCTCTCACATTGGGCTACCATTTGTGGCTGCTGGATTTGCCGGGCGGGTCCGGGCAGTCTTACACCACAAATGAGTCCAACCTCGTGTCTTAGGCAATTAATTATACATAATTAATTTTCCCCAAATTTGAATTACTTTCTCTATTCAAATTTCCATATTTATTTATGTCCATAATTTATCACGTAAATTATGCTCATCTATTTATGGTATATAAATTATACCAATTTCATCACTAATTAATTTTATTCCTTAAAATTTATTACATGCCTTTTTAGGCCATTACATGCCAAATTCACAATATGTGTGTATCCACAATTATCTCCATCGTATCCCCGTCATTCGTTCGCTTAACATGACATATACATATTAGACTAGCAAATAGTCTAATACTTAAAAAAGGGAATAAACATCACAAAGTCACATACACACAATAATAGATCTAAATTGGCATCTAACTTGCAACTAAGAATTACAACATACTTGCATAGTCTTTGTATTACCAAGGATCCAAAATCATAGATCTAAAAGGTGTGAACTTGCATGTATGAACATAGTTTTACACCCAACTAGCCTAGGTAATTATCACAAACTATGTATGTCGTCAATCTAAACATAAAGGTGTCATCTTGCATAACTATGGATCCAATAAAAGGTGTTAATCTGAGTAAACTATGGATCCGCATAAAGGTGTAAACTTGCATAACTATGCATGTCATAGTTTCAACATAAAAATGTCAACTTGAATATGGATCTGAACTTTAAAGGTGTGAACTTGTATATATATGAATCCAATTATCACTTAAACTTTCATATGAACATAATACTTATACGGACTAGCATATGTTCCACATCCATATTCGCATAAAAACTGATGTTATAAACCTAGGTGATTGGATTATAAAAAGGGATTCATTGACACAAGTTAACATCATGAACTACTAGCATATATTTTAGATCCAAACTTACATAACATCATATAACTCGCATACAACTTGCGTGATCCTATTAACTTGCATAACATCATATGTACAACTTGCAATATCATATTAACTTGCATAATCATATTAATCTTGCATAACATCATACATGGAACTTGCATAATCATATTAACTTGCATAACATCATATATGATACTTGCATAATCATATTAATCTTGCATAACATTATACATGAAACTTGCACAATCATATTAACTTGCATAACATATTAATCTTGCATAACATCATATATAAAACTTGCATAACATCATATAATATGAATCAAGTTAACTTACATGATTAAACATATGAATTAGATCCACAACCACAACTTATAATCCAACGTATATCACATCATAATTAATTTAGAAATTATTTTGTTAAAGTGATCGAACTCACCATTCAATGAAGCTCTGAAATTTATTAGCATTCCTTTGTTGTAGTTGAATTTGCTGTTGTAGTTGTTATTGAATTGAATAGATTAGCTTTATTCTTCTTCTAATTGGCGGCGGCTACTTCTAGGTTTTGGAGTGACGGCATGACGGCTATTGATCTAATTTTTATTTTGATTTAGGGTTAGGTCTTAGGGTGTATATATAGGTGTAGGGAGTTATTTAGGACCATTAGATTAACCCTGAACCGTGAGAATCAATCAAATGAAAAATCTGCATTTGAGCGAATCGGCCTACGGGTTGACAGCCAAGCACCTTGGATTAACCCCTAGTCGACCCAGCGAGCTCGGGTCGACCTCAAAAATGGGCCGGTTCGGTTATTCCCCCTCCCAATTCGCCGTTTTGAACTTTTTTGCATATTTATTTATTTAATTTTTAATTCTATATATATATATATATATATCAATATATATATATTTCTCTGTGCAACCCATTTCACTTAATTCTTTTCTAAAAATTAAGTATACTTTAATTTGTGAATTTTTATGTTATAAAATTACGGGGTGTTACATTCTCCCCTCCTTAAAGGATTTCGTCCCCGAAATCTCCAAGTCAAGAAGAATGTATATCCTACCATCTAATCGTCCATCTACCCAACCATCAAACACCAGCATCCATTATCCTTAAAAGACTTCTAATGCTTTATTGTTTATATGCACAATGTGTGTATATGTCCAAATCTAATGCAAAATTAGGCGGTCTACTGATTCAGGTGACCTCCTCAATGCAATTCATGATAGTGCCATGCATCCAATATGTATGCAAAAGATCCCTAATGATACATAATAATTCTACATGCGTGCACAACCATTCAACTTAATGCAACATCCATATGAAAAAAAACCATGATACATCCATCAATTAAATATGCAAGCATTATTTATATGCAATATGAAAGTGATTGAGCCGATCTAGTGCCTAATGTGTGTGTATATGCATCCACGAGCAACCACTAGCAAATACTTGCATCCACATGCATCCATCAATCATAACATGTCTCAAACACATGTTTCAACCATAGGGCTTCCCTATCTAAAGGTCAAAGATTTAAACGAGAGGATATGCTAAAGATAGAACAAGTACAAGCTAAGCGATAAAGGAGAAATTAAAAGACATAACCTCAAAAAGGAAAGGGTACAATGAACGCATCTTCTCTTCCGTCTCCCAAGTAGCATCTCCTTGATCTTCTTCCCATTGCACTTTGACTAATTTGACCTCTCGGTTCCTTAACTTCTTAATCTCCGACCCAAGAATGCATGTAGGAGCTCGTTTGATCGTGGCATCTCGCCCTACTTCCACTTCCTTAAGCGTGCTCGGCTCCACCACTTTCGCCGTATCATGTAAACACTTCCTCAAATGCGAAACATGGGACACGTCGTGTACGCCACTAAGTCTTTTGGGCAATTCCACTCTATATGTCATCTGTCCAATTCTCTCCTTAATAGGAAAAGGCTCAATGAACCTCGGCGCTAACTTCCCTCCTGATCCGGGCGAACAACATTTCTTAATGGAGGCACCTTGGTAAAGACCATGTCCCCAACGCTGGACTCAAGCTCGGTCCTCCTTTTGTTGGCATATGACTTTTGCCTATCTGGCGCCGTTTTCATCCTCCTTCGTATCAAATCGATTTTCTCCGAGGTCTAAGATACATAACCTCAAAAGGTCTTCAAGAATATGATTCACCCTCTCAGTATGGCCATCCGTCTGAGGATGATATGCGGTGCTCAAACATAACTGAGTCTCTACCGCCTCTTGCAAGCTTTTCCAAAATTCGCTAGTAAAGATAGGGTCTCGGCCGCTCACTATACTGGATGGAACACCATGTAAGCAAACTACCTCTCGAATGGAAGCCAACCATGGAGCAGTCCTCTTACTCTTTACGGGAATGAAATGGGCGCTCTTAGTAAGCCCGTCTACCACGACCCAAATCCCCGTATTACCCTTTCTCGATCTTGGCAACCCATCAGGTTTCCTTTGCTCCGCTTTTACTTGATGGCACTCCAAACATCTAACGACATATTCGGCCACATCCATCTTCATACCGACCTAAAAGAAAACTTGCTTCTTGTCCTTTTTATGCCTTGTCCCCGCCAGGATGAATGGTCATCTTTAAACGATGTGCATCATCAAGAATAACCTTCCTTAAGCTCCCGTCCCATGATACACAAAGTCTACCGTCCCTACGCAACCAACCCTTATCATCTAGGGTATACCTACTAAGATGGCTTGATGACTCCCCTCTTACGAGCTTCTCTACTAACTCCACCAATTGTGGGTCATCTCATTGTGCCTCTCCAATACGTCCTAAAAGCGTAGGTCTGACCTCAAAGGACGCTAGCGAACCAAGTACAAAATCAATGGATGGTCTAAAGTCTAAAGTCAAAAGTAGAGATAAACTCTAAGCTACGCCTCTCAAACAGACAAAGGATTCAATGTCAATCCTTTCCTACTTAAGGCACCCACCACAACGTTACCCTTTGCCAGGGGTATATGCTATCTCGAAATCGTAGGATGCCAAGAACTCCATCCACCTTTGCTGCCTTAAGTTCAGATCTTTCTGAGAGAACAAATACTTTAGCGACTTATGGTCTGTAAGCGACTCAAACTTCTCACCAAGCAAATAATGATGCCAAGGCTTGAGCGCAAAAACTATGGCAGCCAATTCTAAGTCGTGGGTAGGGTAATTCTTCTCATGGACTTTCGACTGTCTTCCACCATAACATATCACCCTTCCCTAAAGACCACATGCCCTAAAATTCTCACTTCTTTCCTCCAAAAATGGTATTTTGGAGAACTTAGCTTTAAGCTGGTGCGCTCGTAGGGTCTCTACGATTTCCCTAAGATGAAGGGCATGCTCTTCTCCGCTTCTAGAGAGAACCAGGATATTATCCCATGCAAAATCATCATAGCTATCCACCTCCCACGCAGACCATCCTAGTCGAACTCGACATCCCCCAAGTGCAAGCCCCAAAGGCCTAAACCAATATCAGACAAACACCCAAGGGATACCTCCTTCGAATTCAGATGACCTACGTGAGATGATACTAGTAAAACGGCCAACCAATTGAGCACTTGACCAAATCTGGTTGTCCTTGCCAGTCTTGCTCCAAAACCACCGCTAATCACATAACTGGCTTTGCTTAATCTATTAAGCATATACGAAAACTTATTTCGCGTCTCTGGGTAAACCCCGCACTTTATAAAAGACGTCTCCATACTCACGGACCACACAAACAGACTCCCAATCATCTTTGGATGCGTCAGAAGATTCTGGGCAGCTAAGCATCACTGAACCCCTAGGGTCACAAGAAATATGAGGGTCTTTCCATAAAGAATCAATGGTCTAACTACCCTCCTTTCACCATCTAGGATGGCACCCCGCCTGGCTAGCCAATCCACCCCTAGAATCAAACTATAGCTCGTGAAACCAAGGATGAAGGTTTTGCATTCAAATCCAACGCCCAAGATAGACACTCTCAAATCCCGACAAACCATTGAAGGATGAGTCGAACCACCAATAGGATTTGAGACTAGGATGGGATCCTTAACTAGACTAGTATTTAGGCGCAGTGTTTCAACTAATGAAGAAAATACTAACGAGTATGAAGCGCCAGAATCAAACAAAGTTCAAACAGGATGATAAAGAAAACCAAATTTCAACCTAGACGGTCCTATCCCCATTAGGTATACCAGCCGCGAGGGAATACAACTACCTCCAGAAGATCCTGTACTTTGTCCTTGCCTCTTTGGACAATCCTAATAAGGTTTCCTATTTCTCCAAAACAACTAGCCTTCTTCTCCACATTCTCCATTCGTGACCTCCCACCAAGATGAGGTTTCGTCCTTTGTTAACCAAACAACTATTTGAACCTTCCTCCCATCGTCTATCTTAAAGGTACCAACAAGCCCTCCACTTCCTTGGACTAACTTCTAGCCCGACAAACGTCTAAGTCCCTTAGAGTGGTTTTCCATCATTCGTACGGAAGTCCTTATTTATCTTAGAAAAAGCATCTATACGCGGAGGGGGGAAATTCAAAAAGAGAAAGAGGAAGAGATTCAAAACGGAGAATCGAAGGAAGGATATATGGCTCTTGGGGATTATGTTCTTAAAATAAACCTTTCTTTCAAAAATAATCTTCTACAAACATATTTTTGAAAGTATTCTTTATAAAAATGCTTTTGAAAAATAGTTTTTCAAAATATCTTATCTGTTCTGGTAACCGTCAGCTTTGATACCACGTGTAACACCCCACGTCCATTAATGTAACTCACAAAGGGAATGCATTAACTTCCATGGAGCATTTTAAGTGAATATAGAATAGAAAATCACAACAAGACAGATATAAAGAAGTACTTGAAAATTAAAAACTTCATTTATTGCAGTGGAAGGTAAATATGTTTGAGTACATCATCAAAACCGTAACTAGAGTCAAGTACATAATATCAATCTTGATAAAATCAGAGTACATAAAGTAAAGACATAATCCCACTGCTACCAATAGCCATAAAGAAAAATGATAGGCTGAACTTTACTTCAGCAATCCAAATCCAAGTGCTCCTAAAAGAGACCCAAATCAAGCTCCACTAGTACTAAGCCCACCCTGAGAACCTTGGGGGGGGGGGAGGGAAGGAAGAAAAGAGGTGGAAACAAAGGGGGTCAGACATAAAGTCTGGCGAGTCCGATAACTCTAACAACATAATTATTAAAGCAATATGATAAGATATAAGCTGGAGAATAAGGTAATGACTGTGTGAACCACATGGGTATGGCAAGGCAATCAAGAGAAACAGAGATAACGTTAATGGCGCTTCCTAATCAATATAGGATAATTACTATACTCTACCGTACTGTACTGTACTAACACTAACTGCACCCCTACTAGTCACTCTAGAAATTTGACCCCTCTTCGCTAAATAGAATGATGATAGCTTCGTGTACTACTAGATGTACCCACTATCCTCCATGTTTGACTGTATATCTCTAGTTGCTATCATAGGTACCCAACGTGTACCTATCCCCACTAGACGTACCCCCTTGATAATGGTAATTCCACGTACTCCTAGCTGACGTCATAGGTTTCGTCTGCTCCTATCTCCACTAGGTGTACCCCCTTAATAATTAATTGATAATGGTAGCTTCGTGTACCCCTAGCTGACTACATAGGTATCATCTGCTCCTATCTCCACTAGGTGTACCCACTACCCTGCCCCATTCGATCGGCTCCCTAACTCGTAGATACCCGTGCAGGTCCCACAGTGGGGTGTATCACTCCCCAATATGGCAGCCTTATACCACGCAAGGAATGCACGGCTTATACCTACACGATGTAACAACGTCTTATCTACCAGCCCGGACCCACGCACGCACGTGACCCTGTTGGACTTGCGTTGCCACCGCTAACCCGTTTTGGCCTCTAACAATCAGGCCCAGTATGCGTGTCCCGTCCTCGACTTGGGTCGAGCTCACCAAGATACTTAATGGGCTACTTGTCTGAAAAGGGCCCCCACCAAGCTTCACACCTAGGCTTGGTCCCCTATAGTGCATCCCACTTAACCCCCTTCATGTCCACTTACATGTTTTAAATTTGGTTAAGGTTTCTATTAGTAATTCCATATGCCACCCAAGGCACCCACTTAACCCTTATGTCCCACTTACGTATTTACTTTGGTTAAGTGTTATTAGTCGTATTTCCTCATGCCACCCAAGGCACCCACTTAACCCCCATGTCCCACCACATGTTTTACTTTGGTTAAGTGTTTCTTAATTTATTACTACCGTAACCCCTATAGGACCTCTCACATTAGACTGGCATTTGTGGCTGCTGGATTTGCCGGGCGGGTCCGGGCAGTCTTACACCACAAATGAGCCTAACCTCGTGTCCATACAATTGTTACGCATTTAGTTTGGGCCTTTGACCTCTCACATTGGGCTACCATTTGTGGATGCTGGATTTGCCGGGTGGGTCCGGGCAGTCTTACACCACAAATTTGTCCAACCTCGTGTCTTAGGCAATTAATTATACATAATTAATTTTCCCCAAATTTGAATTACTTTCCCTATTCAAATTTCCATATTTATTTATGTCCATTATTTATCACCTAAATTATGCTCATCTATTTATGGTATATAAATTATACCAATTTCATCAGTAATTAATTTTATTTCTTAAAATTTATTACATGCCTTTTTAGGCCATTACATGCCAAATTCACAATATGTGTGTACCCACTATTATCCCCATCGTACCCTCGTCATTCGTTTGCTTAACATGACATATACATATTAGATTAGCAAATAGTCTAATACTTAAAAAAGGGAATAAACGTCACAAAGTCACATACACACAATAATAGATCTAAATTGGCATCTAACTTGCAATTAAGAATTACAACATACTTGCATAGTCTTTGTATTACCAAGGATCCAAAATCATAGATCTAAAAGGTGTGAACTTGCATGTATAAACATAGTTTTACACCCAACTAGCCTAGGTAATTATCACAAACTTACATAAACTATGTATGTCGTCAATCTAAACATAAAGGTGTCATCTTGCATAACTATAGATCCAATAAAAGGTGTTAACCTGAGTAAACTATGGATCCGCATAAAGGTGTAAACTTGCATAACTATGCATGTCATAGTTTCAACATAAAAATGTCAACTTGAATATGGATCTAAACTTTAAAGGTGTGAACTTGTATATATGTGAATCCAATTATCACTTAAACTTGCATATGAACATAATACTTATATGGACTAGCATATGTTCCACATCCATATTCGCATAAAAACTGATGTTATAAACCTAGGTGATTGGATTATAAAAAGGGATTCATTGACACAAGTTAACATCATGAACTATTAGCATATATTTTAGATCCAAACTTACATAACATCATATAACTCGCATACAACTTGCGTGATCCTATTAACTTGCATAACATCATATGTACAACTTGCAATATCATATTAACTTGCATAATCATATTAATCTTGCATAACATCATACATGAAACTTTAACTTGCATAACATATTAATCTTGCATAACATCATATATAAAACTCTCATAACATCATATAATATGAATCAAGTTAACTTACATGATTAAACATATGAATTAGATCCACAACCACAACTTATAATCCAACGTATATCACATTATAATTAATTTAGAAATTATTTTGTTAAAGTGATCGAACTCACCATTCAATGAAGCTTTGAAATTTATTAGCATTCCTTTGTTGCAGTTTAATTTGCTGTTGTAGTTGTTATTGAATTGAATAGATTAGCTTTATTCTTCTTCTAATTGGCGACGACTACTTCTAGGTTTTGGAGTGACGGCATGACGGCCATTGATCTAATTTTTATTTTGATTTAGGGTTAGGTCTTAGGATGTATATATAGGTGTAGGGAGTTATTTAGGACCATTAGATTAACCCTGAACCATGAGAACCAATCAAATGCAAAATCTGCATTTGAGCGAATCGGCCCACGGGTTGACAGCCAAACACACTGGATTAACCCCTAGTCGACCCAGCGGGCTTGGGTCGACCTCAAAAATGGGCCGATTCGGTTATCCCCCCTCCCAATTCGTTGTTTTGAACTTTTTTGCATATTTATTTATTTAATTTTTAATTTATATATATATATTTCTCTGTGCAACCCATTTCACTTAATTCTTTTCTAAAAATTAAGTATACTTTAATATGTGAATTTTTATTTTATAAAATTACGGGGTGTTACAAGAGGTTACAACTTGAGGCCCTCGACCAACTCGAGGAAAAAAGAAAGGAAGCAGAACTTAGGGTGGCTGGACATCAAAGAAGGGTAGCTATGCATTTCAATTCAAAAGTCAGACATAGAACTTTCGAGATCGGAACCTTGTGCTGAAAAAAGTAATGACCAAAACCGGGGTTTTTGGACCAAATTGGGAAGGGCCATATGTTATAAACCAAAAACTTCGAGGCGGTACATTCAAATTGACCACCACAGATAGAGTCCAGATTCCTCGAGCTTGGAATAGCGAGGACATCTGCCGTTACTTTCTATAATGCATTATTCGAACCTATTGTAAAAGCTGTGAACATTTGCAAAAACTTCTCATTCGAACTATGTACATAAAAAACACATGAGTGATAAACTCAATTTGCTTACACGAATCATATAATTGCAGACTTCTGCTAAAAGTTAACCTCTTAGTGTGGGAAAATAAGAAAGGTTACTCTCTCAAAATCCAACCATAGTTGGAGACTTCCCAAGCGTAACGGAGCTGGAACAATTCAAAAACACTAAGTGTCAAAGCATCGTACAAACTAAGCAATCAGTGAGTGACAAATCAAAAAGCTGCATCTTTCATCGCAAAAACACCAAATCCTTAGTGAGCATCCAGCAGAAGGATTGGTGCCAAACTGTGAAAATAATGAAAAGGTGGAAGCAGCCAAATTTGTTCCACGGATAAAAGATTGCCAGTCCCAAAAGAGGCACCTTGTTAAGTGCAGGACACGAATTCTTTAAATTGAACTAAAATTCGATAAGATGAACTAGTGTCCACCTCCCAGAATGAAGCATAAAGTCGGAAGGGCCGACAAAACCTAGGCTGGAAGTACCAGTCCTAGTGCCGGAAGGACCGGCAAAAAAGCAGGAAGGACCAATAGTTGGAAGGACCGACAAACCTAGCTGGAAATAACAGTCCTAGTGCAGGAAAGACCGGCAAACGTGCTGGAAGGACTAGCGCAAACAGAAATCCTAGACGAAAGAGGGTAACAGAAATCGTAACCGAAAGGGGGTAATATAAATTCTAGCCTAAAGGGGTAACATAAATCCTAGCCGAAAGGGAGTATCAGATTTAATCTTCCCAATTCTGAGCTAATCAGAACAGAGAAGGTATAAAGTTGGATTAAACTTAAAAGTACTTAAACCCGATCTCCAAAGGACTCGGGTCACTGAGTTAGTGAGAAGTGTGGTTGAATACATTATAAAAATGTGTACCTGACCAAATCTCCGAAGGGCTTGGGTCACCAGGTTGGCGAGAAATATGGTTAGATACATCAGAAACCAAAAACATGTAATTAAACTAAAACTCCGAAGGACTCGGGTCATTGAGTTAGTGAGAAAAACGATTAAATACATCATAAAATTTATAACCCTCTTTAAGGGGAATGCATTCAAGTTCAAATTCCGAAGGGCTTAGGTCACCGGGTCAGTGAACGTATGAATGAATGCATAATCACCAAAAAGAGGAAAAAGCGGCATAAAACCAATCAACTAAATTGTATGCTAAGAAGCCAATCGCTTCCAATCTAATAAAGCTATAGCAAGCTACCATAACATCAAAAAGCAAGTCGGTAGCATAAAAGTTACACACCGTAAGCCTGATACTAACACACGGTCAACAAAGAAAATTGTGATGCAAAGTACAAGTAGAAAGTGATACCAAATAGGATGGAAGACCATAGTATAACAAACAAAAGCATTGTCCCGTACTAACAAAACAGAGCACAGAAGCATCACAATGTCCCAAACCAGTCACAGAACCACCAAAACACCAAAATAAGCACAAGTTGCATCACAGACCAACATAAACTTAAATGCGAGGATTGGCATCAACTTATACAACCGATCTAAAATCATATTTCGCAAAAGAAACGACCAAAGGCAAGATAGAGAAGTTACAGAGCTACAGATCCTTGTTCTTCCCAGGCCTACCAACCTTCCTCTTAACCTGGGTAGAGAAGGATGGAGGTTCATCAGCCAAGGACCCTTTGCGCTCTGAAACTACCAACTCAACATCTCCTGGAGCAAATGAGGCAACGACAATATCCCTGGATCTAAGAGCTTGGATCGACTTTGCCTTGTCATCCTCTAGGGCAGAGATACGCTCGAGATTATCCCTGTGAAGCCTTTGGAGATCGCAAGCAAGTGTGTGCCAACCGCTCATTTGTTTTGCAGAATGATCCTTGAGCAGATCCATCTGCTTCCCAAAATGATACATAGCAGTCTCAAAACGGGCAAGCATCTAAGCCTTCGCGGCAATCATATCACAAGAAAACATTTGATGATCAGATGGAGATATGTCTACATTAGAAGATATCCTTGCAAACTCCGGCCTTTGCGTCGTTTTGCAAGCTTGGGATTGCATGGCTTAGGGGCATAACGTGGCCTATTAATGATTATTTGAAGTTCTATATGAGAGGGACTGAGGAGAGAGTTCACAGATGGTTGACCAATCGATTGAACGCCAGTTATCTGAACATCCAAATCAAAAATCTTTTCAAGCCGATGTCACTCCGGAGATGTATCCATATTGTGTAAGTGAATTAGTTATGCAATTCAGGGATTTAAAGGGACAATCAAGATTAAACAAGTAACGCAACCAAGAGAAGAACCGCGAATGACCAATCCCTCCACTGTTGGACGCGCGTAACAAGTTCATGTTATTCTCTTATGTTTCACTCAAAATGGTCACTCATGTTTAACCAAGTCAAGACCATTCAGGATTGACTTAAGGGAAAAACAGGAACGGCCCTTTGTCAAATTCACTTGGGCGACCACATGAGTCATACCAGAAGTGTAAATCGTAGTAACAATATCAAGGCAGCATATCTTAAGCATTTTTTCGTACATCATGATTGTAAAATAGATAACTGGGAACAAACCATTGGCACATGGTCATAAGATTAAAAATTGTGCAAGATATGAACTTGTCTTAAGCATTTCAGCAAGCATATCATGTGTACGAAGTTTAGAACCAGAGAAAAAAGGGATGTCGGAGTTAAATGTTCTCAAAACAAGTGCATGCACAAAATAAGCCAGATCCAGTCCAAAATTCCGACTATTATCATCATAAAAAGATCAAAAACAACACAAATCGTATCTAATGATCATAAAGGCTTCAGAGAGCAATCCAAGAAAGCATAAAAGGACTTATTCCTATTAAAATATATATTATTGATTCAGAAGAGGAACAAGCATAAGCAAGGATTGACAAACCTGCGCTGCACAAATTGATGACAGGAAAAAGTACGGAGTTTCTGGCTGGGAGAATCTAATCTAAAGGAAATCGAAGTAGAAATTAGGCTCTTTTAGAATATAGCTGCTATCAATGTTGGAAAATAAAAGTGAATTAAAGAGAGGAGTAAGAAAACGAGAGGGAAGATTAAAAGACACGCATCCAGATCATTCTCGCCATGTCAACTCAATACTCGATTGCGCAAATATAAGTAGCCCATCAGATCCAGCTGGCTTGCTCGCATCCCCATGATTTGATCGATCATAATAACACTTCGACTCATAAGAAATAGTGTGAGTGACTCAGGCTTTTCGCTCACGAGAAAGAACGATCTCAGCCGTCTTTACCTAGACAATCCTAAGTTCTGCATGATTATCCCTTGGTAAGTCGGATTTAATCTACCAAACTATATTATGATTAGTTATTTCGAAGCGTGTAATTTTTTGAAAAATAAATATTACAAACTTCGAGGGGTAAATGTCTATCCCTTAAAAACATACATATATTGGTTTATTAAACCTATGTAAAAACTATGGGTTGAGCGTCATTAGGGTCGTTCGTGCATAGTCCAATCCAATCCAGTACACCCAGATAGTTTGTGAAGGATAAGGGACGATCACACAGAACAAAGTTCAAGTGCCAGCTTAAGGTTAAGCATGCCAAGGAAGGTCGCATATATCAGAACACGTTGGGTCGTCCGCTCAACACAGCCAGGATCGATCATACAGCATAGTACGACCATATAGAGGAGTCGCGCGCACAAAGCTAGCTCAAGAATGGCACTACCCAAGGACGGTAAGGCTCGTACATCCTGTAGAGATCGCCCATATTAAGGAAGTCGCTCATTCTTAACTAGAGAAATCGATCGCACAAGACGAGGAGAAAATTTGGTTTCGGTCACACATTTCATTCTACAGTCGTTTGTTCATACTACCCCAATCGATCGTACGTAGCGGGGAACACAAAGATGCCAGAGATCGCACATGCATCTCACGTCCGCTCATGGATTGCAAGCCCAATTGCTCGCTCATTCCTCAATCAGTCACTAATGCTCAAATCATATGCCTCCTACCGGTCCGACTGATGTCAGCTCCAGAGTGATCACACTTATATCTGCTCTACAAGCCTTGATCGGTCATCTGTTCATCTACAATCAGATACTGAAGCTTCAACCAGATAATATCTGTCGGTCAATAAAAGGCTTAACAAGATGCCCGGTCGGTCGCTCTTATACCAACCACGAAGCTTTGACAAGTCGCCTATGCACTCCTCACCTGTCCGCCCATTCAATGTACTCAGATCTATGCAATCGCTCGCTTCCATGAAGCCGCTCGTGCAGAATAGCTAAATACAACTATCGATAGTTGGCTACAACTAGGCGATGACATTTTCGTAATTAATGAAATGAGCGACCCATAGCCTACATATATGAATTGCAACTCATTTCTTCAGGAGAGCTCACCTATAAATAGGCCATGGCTTCCACCATAAGGGGGATCGACTCCTTGCCACCACGAAGTGCTGCTGAATTCTTTCCTCCACCATTCCTTAAAGCATTTCAACCATCATCATCATCTCCGCTTGAAGGTGATTCATCCGTTTGGCCATGACATCCATTAGGATCTTATAAGTGAAAAAAAAGATCAAAGACATCCTCCTTCTCCATCGCTCACCCATCCTTTTCCTCCACGGATTGCACCATTCTTCCATTGAATTCCATGAATGTAAGTGAGATTTGTATGTGAGAGTGAGAATATGTTGAGAGAATGAGAAGATGTATGAACAAAGAGAGTTTATAGGCTTTGTAATCATTGTCATGATAATGCTAGCTACCTTCATAGTGGACATAGGCCTAGCTTAGGGGCGAACTACTCTAAAATCCTTGTCTTCATTTTATTTTTCCTCATTTTTGCTTTAATTCCTATTGATTGCGGCTCCATCTATTTCCAACCACATTGGTGAAGTACTATTCTCGTACCATTGGTATTTGAGCCATTTTTTGGTGAAAACAATAGTGGTGACGACAAAAAACCGTAAGGTGACAATACATCCTAAACATTCAAGCGAAGTGAATGGTTGGTCATGTTTAGCATGGGTTGCAAGATTTCTTCTTGAATCCTGGTGCATTCCTCTCTAGAGATACACTGTCGGAAGGTGGTCCCATACCTTGCCAATTGGAATTCAATCTCCAATAATCGCCCACGGTTTTGATTGTATACTATATATGTGGAGCGTGAGATGAAAGCGTTCCGGTAGATTGTTATTTATTTGTATTTAGACACTATTATAATATCAGAATATGATATGATTTCAAAATATTTTGGGTTATCGTAAGGTAAAAATCATCTATGTTTATGTGTGGATCAGTCCTACGGTTATCCTTTTCTTTCAGAAAAGATTTGTTAACTTTAAAATCAAGTTGGATGGTTCTTATAAACTTTATGGGTTTCTCACTCTAGTTCACCAGATTGATCCAGCGTTTGTAATGCTAGGGTTAGACCAAGTTTTACAGGTTCAAGTTATCGGATGCTATAAAGGGGTGAGCTGGAAAAGTTCAAAATGTATGATATTATATAGTTATTTTTCCGCCGTGTGATGTATGTAAGGAAAGGTTGTTATAATTATCCAGATGTGTTGATGTACTCTGATGAATGTAAGTATTTTTCAAGCTCTCAATAAAGATTTATTTCTATGTTATATTTTTTTCTGCTCAGATGTGAGAATCTATGTTGTGATGGTTCTTCTTCTTCTATTCTAATATTTCTTTCTTTCTTATCTCACCCTCTAATTTTTTCTACCAACTATCCGCTTTTTCTTGCAATTTGGGTTGAACGTGAGTTGAAATTAATCAACTCAGTGGGTACGATTAGTTGATTTGTTATAGTGGTATCAGAGCGTAAGGATTAGTAATAACCTTGGCTCTGTGGTGTAACTCGATAGAGGCTGGGTTAGTAATACCCTTGATCATGTTGAGTACATATATATATATATATATATATATATATATATATATATATATATATATATATATGACAGTGTATTTGTATATTTTATATACAAGCGTTTTGTATTGTGTTATTTGATCGGTTCAATTTTGAACTAGTAATGGATACAATATTGTTTTGTAAAGAGGGTAAATGAAGTAATTTTACCCAAAATATATTTTTGTATAGAAAAGAAATTGTTTTATTAAATTATCGAGATATTGGTGTGTTTGGTCGATTTGAGTGAAATTCAAATTGGATTAAAATTTTGAAATGGTTGATTATAGCCAAAAGAGAATCTCAATATGAAATAAGAAAATTAGATTGAATGAATCAGGATTTGGGTTGTAAAATAAATACTTAGAAAAATAAATTAGTTAGTTGGATTTGGAATAGGAACTTAACTTGGTTAAGTGGAGTTAAGAATAATATTGGATGTAGTTGAAAGTGATTTGGGAATTTGGAAATTAAATGGATAATTAAATAAAAATCAGTCGAATATTAACCGATTGATGTTCAAATATGTTAAACCAAAGTAAATTTTAATATGTTGAATGTAAATTCAATTGATTTGATTTAGTTTGTTGTGCATTGGTTGTTAATTGATTGTTGATGGTTGGCTAGATTGGATGAATATAAGTCATCGACATTTTAAAATAGAGTTTAATGAATTGAAAACCAGGAAAATAAATTCTAGTATTATGAATTGAATGAAACCTCATAAGAATTAAAAATTAATGATTTGAACCTGTATTTGCAAATGAATTGATGCTTCATGCTTGATTTCAGAATTAGTATTGTTATGCTTGTTGATTAGTAAAATATTATTTAAATATTTCATATACATGTTACTTATATGTTGAATTGAGTTAAGTACAAGAGCCAAGTGGCTAAGAAATTGAGTTTGGTTGTGTAGATTGCACATAAGTTAAGCAAGTATGCTCAATAGCGCTCGTATAAGGTACGCTGTAACATCCCGCATTTTAATTGGCTTGTATTTGAATATTTAAATCAGTTTAAATATTGAATTCGTAATATAAATGGATTTATATATTAATTAAAACGAAGTTGAACGTATAAAAATATATATTAAATATAATCGAGCTCATAACGACGCTGCAGTTCGTAATTTAACGTTCTGAACTTCAACTGAGTGTATATGATTCGTTTTAAATTGGATTTCTGCGAAACAAGAAACGTCGGAATCTGTTGAACTGTATCTTTCTAACGGAAGTGGAAAATGGAGATTTTGTCGTATAGATTGCAAGATATGTCCAAATTAAATATTCAGAAAAACAGCGGCATAATCGTTTTTGGCCGTAACGGTTATTTAAATATATTTGAATATCAGATTCGAATTTGGACAAGGTTCTTTTGAGAAGTAGTTATAATGTAATTTTCGGAATTTTACTATAATTTTTAATTAATTAAATAAGCTACTTTTTATTTGGAATATTTTGCACCCTATATCAATATTTTGGGGTTTTAAAATATGAGTCAACCTACCGATATTATAATATTTCTGGGATCGTGGCACCTCGCTGGACATGACTGTATTCTTATTTCTGTCCGCAGCAGCCCGGACATGAACGAAACATTTCATAACGCGGTACACTAGAGATGTAAAACAAAACAAATTTATAATAGATTATATGGAGCACATACTTTCACGCCATACCTATTTATGATACTCCATAACTCACGCCTTACCCAACCAAGCCTTCGTGGTAAAGTTTTCAGTCATTTAGATATATTGTTAATACTGATTTTCGACATCAATATTAGCTGACTAATATAAGAGTACATTTTGATATGGTTGTAAGTTAAATATATATGATGTCTATATAAGCCCACGTTATATAATCATATAGGATCATACATACAATACACTGGAATATCCATTATATACAGATATAACTAATGATAACGAGTATGTGCGAATTACCTTATATATCCTAACCAACATTTCACATACCTAGTTAAGGCAGTAGGAGAAAAACCATTCCCCTAAAACGTGGATAACGCAGGCTACCTTATCATGTATTTTCACATCACTTTCATTGAGTTCTGTACCCTTGTCTATTCTACATCTACTTCTGCCAACCAATGGTTTTAAAATGCTTCACACTTAAGGAAATAAACTGCAAATCTAACCAGCTGTACACCTAAGTTTAGCTAATTATCTACATACCTAAGTTAGCACGTTCGATGTATTTTCTCAGATTCAAAAACATCATAGCCACTTTCTAGTACGTGCGTATATATTATTAAATCTAGCAACCACCCTAAAAAGACCATAACCTACCTTAAAACTAGGGGTGTCAAATGGGTCATTTAGGGTCGTATAAGGGTCAAGTAAATTTTGACCCTATCCTTTTGCAACCCTTTTATTTTGACCCATTTACCATAACGTTTTACCTGACCCAACCCACATATTATGTGGGTTACCCATTTAACCCACATATTAAAAAATATTACTTTAAAATAACGATTTTTAAAGCTAAACATGCCAAAATTACGAAAATACCCTTTATTTTTAAAAATATGAAAAAAATTCATAAAATCCAGAAAATTATGAAATGAAAAGTAATAAAAGAATTATTCAAAAATAATGATTTTTAAAGCTAAAAGGACCAAAATTACGAAAATACCCTTCATATTGGAAAAATGAAAAAAAATGAAAAAATTTCAAAAAATCCAGAAAATTATGAAATGAAAAGTAATAAAAGAATTATTTGAAAATAATGATTTTTAAAGCTAAAAGGACCAAAATTACGAAAATGCCCTTCATATTTGAAAAAGTGAAAAAATTGAAAAAAATTCAGAAAATCCAGAAAATTACGGAATGAAAAGTAAAA
Source organism: Allium sativum (assembly GCA_030737875.1). NCBI lineage: Eukaryota > Viridiplantae > Streptophyta > Magnoliopsida > Asparagales > Amaryllidaceae > Allium > Allium sativum. The sequence continues at coordinate 13,266,117 of CM060912.1, forward strand.
AAAGTATTACTTTAAAATAACGATTTTTAAAGCTAAAAATGGTAAAATTACGAAAATGCCCTTCATATTTGAAAAAGTGAAAAAAAATGAAAAAATTTCAGAAAATCCAGAAAATTACAAAATGAAAAGTAAAAAAAGAATTATTTAAAAATAAGGATTTTTAAAGCTAAAAATGCTAAAATTACGAAAATAACCTTTATTTTGGAAAAAGTAGAAAAAAGTGAAAAAAATTCAGAAAATTACGAAATGAAAAGTATAAAAAATTATTATTTTTTCATAATTTTCTGGATTTTTTTAAATTTATTATTGTTTTCACTTTTTTCAACATGAAGGGCATTTTCGTAATTTTGACATATTTAGTTTTAAAAATCGTAATTTTCGAATAATTCTTGTTTTACTTTTCATTTCGTAATTTTTTGGGTTTTTTAAAATTTATTTATTTTTTTCACTTTTTCAGCGTTAAGGGCATTTTCGTAATTTTGACCTTATTTTACTTTAATAATTATTATTTTCTAATAATTCTTTCATTACTTTTCATTTCATAATTTTCTGGATTTTTTGAAATTTTTTCATTTTTCCAATATGAAGGGTATTTTCGTAATTTTTACATTTTTAGCTTTAGAAATCGTAATTTTTGAATAATTCTTTTTTTACCTTTCATTTCGTAATTTTTTAGATTATTTGGATTTTTTTATTTTTCACTTTTTTCAAAATGAAGGGTATTTTCGTAATTTTGGCCTTTTTAACTTTAAAAATAATTATTTTCGAATAATTCTTTTATTACTTTTCATTTCAAATTTTTCTGGATTTTTTGAAAAATTTTCATTTTTCCAATTTGAAGGGTATTTTCGTAATTTTTACATTTTTAGCTTTAGAAATCGTAATTTTCGAATAATTCTTTTTTTACTTTTCATTTCGTAATTTTCTGGATTTTTTGAATTTTTTTTCATTTTTCCAATATAAAGGGTATTTTCGTAATTTTTTCATTTTTAGCTTTAGAAATCGTAATTTTCATATAATTCTTTTTTTACTTTTTATTTCGTAATTTTCTGGATTTTTTGAATTTTTTTCATTTTTTCACTTTTTTCAAAATGGAGGGTATTTTCGTAATTTTGGTCCTTTTAGCTTTAAAAATCATTATTTTCGAATACTTCATTTTTTTAAATTCTCATTTCATAATTTTCTGGATTTTTTGAATTTTTTTCTTTTTCTCACTTTTTCCAAAATAAAGGGTATTTTTGTAATTTTGACCTTTTTACATTTAAAAATCGTTATTTTAAAGTATTACTTTTTTACTATTTGGGTAAGTGGGTTACCCATTTGTAACCCTTATAAAAAAGGGTCAACCCTTTTATGATTTATTTAATAAAAAATTATAAAAGGGTTGACCCGATAGGGTTGTAATTAGGGTAAAATGGGTTGGGTAAAAGGGTGGGTCATATTTTGACAGGTCTACTTAAAACTAGATCACAGCTGTACCTTGGAAATGCAAACTGTACATTAAACTATAGCAACCTATTACTTGGCCATGAAGGCTCATTCTGTATAAATACATATAGACTGTCTCCATCTCTAAAAAAAAGCCTCACCGTTCTCTCTTTCCTTCTCAACAAAGAAACGCAGACTCCAAAATCCGAAAGAAATCAAATACAAACTCAAAACAAATAATATAACCCGCACTAGCATGAGAAGAGATGCTAACATGGATGGAGCGTTGAAGGAGTACACAACGGAAGGAAATACTGGCGCAGGGTGCCACTTTCGAAGAGATGAACCATGGTGCGAGCTCGGTCTGAAGGATACTGTCGGATGGAAGGTAAGACACTGAGAAGAATGCGAGCATTGCGTGGAGGTTGAAACCGCAAGTTGGACGATGGGTTTAGAAAGGAGACATAGTTTTAGGAAACACGTTCAAATAGTGGTTCCATTCGAGAATCAAAGAAGATTTGGAAGACAGGGGAAGCTTGCAAGTTGATGAGCAAAGAAGTGGGGCTTTACTGATGAAATGGGATCAGTGTTATCAACGGTGAAGACATGCAGACGTGTATATAAATATGAAAGGGATGAGTGTCCGCTTGGTGATGGGTTCAAGCATTTAACAGTTAACAAAAAGGGGAGTTGGTTGCGATGTACACGGTGAACTCAAGACGTGAGCATGGAGACAGCGCGGGTATAAAGTGAAGTAGTGAAGGAAATAAAGGGTGAAGGGTGTATATGCTTTACGTTGGTGATGCGTGCTCAAGAATGGCGCAAGTCTGGAGCATTATATACTGAAGAAGTAACGTGTGAGAAGATTGGAGGGTGGATTTGTATATACTGGAGAAGCAACTGTTGGCACGGGTGATTGTTGTTTTAAGGGAGGATTGTAAAAATGGAAGTGATTTTAGAGTATAACGTGGTAGTAAGGAGGTCACACGTGAAGAGTTAAGTACAAACAAATGAAGGCTTGGGAAGTTCTTTTGTGTGAAGATAAAGGCGGTGCATGGAGTTGAAAATGTGAGATGGGGATACTTGCGTCAGTATGTAGTTTTGTAGGCGTATTCAATTAGTTCATGGGTTTAAATGGAGCAAGTGCCCTGGTGTTGTTGACGGAAGAGGCAGGTGAACAAGGAAGTGGTCTTCTGTTGTCTTGGATATAAAGTAATACTGTCCGGAGATTTCATTCGTAATCATATAGCAAGGAGGATCACAGTGCCGGCCAGGGATGTTACTAGGTTATTGGGCCGGGATTTTTGGTGAGCCCAATTAGTAAAATAAATAAATAAAACAAAGAAAAATGGGACGTGAAGGTGAGTGAAACATAAAGCGGCTGAAATGCATTGAAGAGCATTTGAAACGTATACAAGATGGCACGGGAGCAACCGGAAGTGAAGAACGATGAAATTACAGTGAAAGCAACTGAAAGGGTTGTTTTTGAATATGCCGATATGAAGGAGTGAAGTATACAAATGCAGATCAGTTGAAATTGTAAAGTCACAGGTTACGCACTAGAACCAGTGTGGATCGATTCAGAGATCATTAGAAATTATAACGTCTGATCCGGGGTACCGACGCAAATCGTTATTTAACGGTTAACGCGCCAAGGTGAGTAAATTCACTCACTCTGATCTATTTTAATTATATTTTAATATTGGTTGAATGCTGTGTGATGATCGTTTAGGTAGATTACACTTAAATTGGTTGAAATAATATAAACCGTTATATATCTAAACTGACGATTGAAAATTGATATTTCATAATGATATGAAATTGATGATATTTATTGTGGTTAACATCTGTGGATACAGGAAATCAGTTAGAAGAATCAAACCGGATTTCTCAAGATTTGTATGTATTGTTTGTTTTATATTATTTATATATAAACGGTCTGAACCTAAATAACATTATTAGGAATTAGAACTAAAATTCGAGGATGTCGAACGTATTAAAGTAAATTATTTTAGGAATTATAATCTGATAGGATAGCTAATATTTAGATTTAAACCGACAAATTATAATAGGATATGAAATCAATATTTAGTTATAAACTTGATATTGATTTAATAAGAACCTGACTTAGAAACAGAGTTATCAAATGATAAAGGAAAATATGGCAGCGCATTGCAGTAGTTATAAAAAAGAATATAGCAACGTATTGCATTAGGTATAAAGGAAAATATAGGAGCGTATTGCATTAGTTATAAAGGAAAATATAGCAGCGTATTGCATTAGTTAAAATATAACGGTTTTAAAGTGAGTCGATAAGTTATACTGAGCATGATAAGGAAAGTGATATAGTTTTAAAGAAATTAGAACCCGTTGTACGTTGGTTGAGTTGAGTAACTATCGAGGCGTCAATCTGATGTTGGTTTCGGCCTTCGGGGTTGATACTTAGAAATTTATTCACTTACCGATTTATAACGAGGAACTAATAGAGTAGAAGTGAAGGGAAGTAAGGAAAAGTTTATAAAAATATGGGAAACTAGAAAGTTAGTATTAAATAAAAGGGCCAGTGTTTGTGAATGGATGTTTGTTTTTACTTCGATAGTTAAATAACCGACTATCGAAGTGTTTTGACCATCGTTGTCAATACGGAGAGACATATTGGATATATTATCTGAAAACCACTCCGTATAGGCTTAAGCGTTGCGAATTAGATTATGCTGAAGACAATTGAAGACGGAGTGAAATGCAAGGGCCGTCCTGTTCCAGAATAGGTGCTTTTTGTTTGTCCAGTCACAGGACAACTTGTATGGATGAGTGTCTAACAGGGTATACCTAACTAATCGCATACAGTTGATCTCTTAAAGGTATTACGTCTGGTGGTGGAGGAATTCGTTCCTCTTAGCTTTTTATACCCGTGATATGTTTGGGAATGATTAGTGAATTGACGGGTTTGACGACGTGGCATTCAAAGTGAACGGTGATCAGATGTTCTGAAGACAGACGTAGCCTCTAGCCTCACAACCGGGATATGACAGAAGTTGGGCTGGGCAGCATGGCTAGTTGGGTCATCCCCAAGCAAGGTGTATTGTCATCGATCTAGAGAAAATTCATATTTGTCTTCTTTTCGATTCTGTATCTTCGGATTACGGTTGGATGGCCAACAACCGCGGTGACAATATATTCGCTACACTCAAGCTAAATGAGTGAGCGGTCATGTGTGGCCGGGTTGCAAGACGTTCTTGTTGAACCTGCAGTGTATACCCTCTAGAGTACACTGATTGGAAGGTGCTCCCATACCTTGTCTGTTGGAATCCTATCCCCAATAAGCGCCCTGCGGTTTATGATATTTTTATACTATATATGTGGAACGTGAGATGCAAACGTTCTGCTACTTGGTTATTTATATTGATTAGACATTATTAATATCACTGGATTTTGATATCAAAATGATTCGGGTTATAGTAAGGTAAAAACCGTCCATGTTTATGTGTGGGCTGGTCTTACTATTATCCTTTTGTTTCAAAAGGATTTTCAAAGTTAAACAGTATGGTTGGAATTTACTCACACCAGTCCCATGACTGACCCAGAGTTTATTTTGTTTGTTTTCCCTAAACTCTTGGGTGGCCAAATTTGTACGGGCAGACAAGTGTTTCAGGATTTTACAGATTCACTTGGAGGAGCTGGAAGAAGAAGGCTTCACCACTAGTTATGTAGAAATTATTTCCGCTGTGATGTATATGAGTTATACTCTGATATGATATGTAAGTACAAATTCAGATTTGTATTTCAAAGTTATGTTATAATAAAATTTATTCGTTCCGCTGTGAGTTTCGTATTTACTCTGATTCTGTCCAGTCGTGATCTTCTTCTTCTTCTATTCTATTAGTTCTATCTTTTCTATCTAATCCTCTTATTTCTTTCTGTTAATGTCCCGGTATTTTCGATGCTCGAGTAATTGACAGTGTATTTATGTTGATTTTCTGGGTCGAAAATCTGCGGCCATCACATACGCTTACGCGAAAATTTATATTTTTGGGTTTTTAATTTTGTTTTCTGACTGTGCGGGTCGATATATATATATATATATATATATATATATATATATATATATATATTATTTGTTCTTGCGATGTCACAGAAGTCCTACCGTACATGGGAGACTCTACCGATTTTTTCTGGGAATTTAACATGTTAGAAAATTTTCTATATTTTTGAAAATTTTATTTAACGATAATGAATTGGTTTTCGATTTAAAATATATTGGATTTAAAGTGAATAGGTTTGTGACATTTTTCTTACCTTAGTAATTTCGGGGACGCAATTCTTTTACGGGGGAGAATGTAACAGCCCAGATTTTCAGTCATTTGAATTTGAATATTTAAATCTGTTTCAAATATTATATTTGGAATATTAATGAATTTTTATATTGAATTAGTTTATTAAAATGTAGTTTGAACATTAAATTTATATTTAAAATTAATCGAGCTTGTAATAGCGCGGTAGTTTGTAACGTTGAATTTCGAACTTCGATTGAATATACAGGATCCGATATAAGTCGGATTTCTGTGAAACAAGAAATGTTTGAATCTAGTTGATTATAATTTTCTAATGAAAGAGAAAAATCGAGATTTCATTTTATATATTGTTAGTTATGTCCAATTCAAATTTTCAAATAGTCGTTACGGAATTCATTAATAAACGATAGCGTTTATTTAATATATTTAATAAGGTTTTTATATAATTTGGATTTCATTTTTAACTCGAAATTGATGACGTTGAGTTGTACAATCCATATTGGTTTATATTTGGAGAGATATGATATTTAAATTTGGATAATTACGATAATAATAATAATTTATTTTTGTTTAATTGAATTATTTGGAATTTAATTAATATTTATTCGATATTATTATAAGGGTTAAAAATAGTCATTTTACAAATAGGCTTGGTTTTCGATGAAATTGGTTTTACTGGTACCGTAGCGTTAAATTATTACATGAAATCAAATTTCATTGTAAACTAGTATGTGACAACGGTAGACGTAAATGCCTCGATGTTTAATTTAATTGTTTTGTCGATTTAATTTGGAATTTAAGAATAATAGATTATCTAACGAACTCCAAATTGAACGAAATTAATTTTATTAAATCCGTAATGATTTATTATTTTAATTTTCATGTCAATTGGATTATTTTTTTGATCGTACGAAATTTAAAAGCATGTCGATTCACATATACTAAATATAAAGGAATTTTCATAGACGATCTCGGAATTCGACGAAACCTTTTCCATCGTGTCTGGAATATTGTTTTATGATAGGATTACTATTTTCATTGAAAATGAAGGTCGTATGTGAATATTTTATCATGTTACTTTGTCTTTAAGTTTTGTATACTATTATTATATTATACCTTTCCCCTATAAATATTATTCTTTACAAGTCAAACTCTAAGATTCACGTCCCCGGTCAACAATTCATGGAGCCACCTCCATTTCAATAGACGACCAGAATTTTCCACTTTACTTTTCGAATTTTCAGCAATCTACTAATCAAGTCAAAAAATATCCAACTGTGAACTTGTTAAGGTCATCGAGACATTTAATTTGAACGGGTGTGATTGTGTGGTGTTGCTTGTAGTGGCCGGCTCAACGTTTGGAAGTGCTGACGGTTCGTGGGGCAGTGCCATCGTTTGGAAGGGCTAGGAGGGCCGATGCTTATGGAGGAGGCAGAGGGAGCTATGGCGCAGGTTCTGGCATAGTTGGATCATCGTCCGATCATCGGACAGTGGCACAACATGGATGAGTAGTTTGCAGCGAGTTGGGTGTAACACCCTGTATTTTCTGTGAACATTAATGTAACGAATTAAAGAATACTTAATTTTAAATTTGATAATTAAGGGAAACGGGTTACGCCATTGCGTTCGTCTTGAAATTCTACTTGAGATAGAGTCCGAGTTTGCGTGAATTGGACTCTGTATGAAGAAGGTATGGCCTTCAGAAGTTTCAGTAATTTAAATAAATAAAAACAGCTCAAATTAAAGTTCAAAATTCAATATCAAACACAGAAGCGGGCTAGGCGGGAATTTTCCCGCCCAAGGCCAGGTCGACCAAAGGGTCAACCTCCCCCCATACAAGCCGACCAGGGGGTCGACCTGGGGGTCTACCCACCACCCTCGGGCAGATCTGAAATGTGACGATTCTGACTCTTTGCTAAGTCATTAGGGCCTATGTGGTTGTTCTGGATAACTCTATCTTGTACGGATGGTCTTGACTTTCTCCAGGTTGATCTGATGGCTTACATTAATTTAAAACTCTATAAAAGCAACCCCAACTCTCAACCCTAAATCACACAAATTCATACCAAGAGCCGTCATGCCGTCCATAGTCAACCTAGAGTAGCCACCATTCTCCTTCAACTAGGAAACAATATAGAAGCTAGGAATCAAATCAAATCAAATCTAAATTAGAAGAACAATTAGTCTACATCAGAGGAGAGCTATTCAGTTCCAAAAAATAGATCCCAGAAAACAAGATTTTCCTTTTGTTTGTAAGTACAGTTATCCTTCAGATGTGAACAAATTAAAGTCATGATCTGTAATAAAGTGATAATAGAATTGTGCCTATTTGTTGTATGATAATGGTGATTCTGATTTATGTCTATTTTTGTGACGATTCTATCATACATGCCTATGAAACTATTGAGGTTTATTGAACCTATCATGTTGTATAGAATTTGGTGAATGAACTTATTATGTTGTATAGAAATGAAATTATCATGTTTGGTGATTCTATCATGTTATGTTACATGCAAGTTTCTAGGCTAAATAATGTTCACATATGCCTATATGTTTAGATCTACAACCCTATATGTTTAGATCTACCTCTGTGTTTAGATCTATGTTAATTAGATCCAATTCAATGCAAGTTCACCTTTACATGCCAAACTTAATTTGTGTAGTTCTATGCAAATTCATATGCTTATGTTTCATGTTAATTGGATCTAAAAATGCACGTTCATTATCCTATGCCAAATCTATATGTCACATGTTTAGTTAGATCTATATTTTTATGCTGTTGGAATATTACATGTTCTTCGTTTTTCCCTTTTATTTATGAGTTGGCTAAATATCGAGCCTAACATTCTATGTAATTTTGCGAACGTACAACGGGGGGTAACGTTGGGGAAAACATGAAATTACATATAATTGGCATATTTGGCTCATAATCATATAAGTGATTTATGGCATGGAAATGGTATAATTTATATACCTAAAATTATGAACATGATTTAGAGGGAAAGTGGGCCATGAAAATAATTGTTGATTATTTACATATAAACATGAAGGACAAATATGTAAATTTAGTGAAAGACGAATATGCCTAACCCGAGGTTAGATTGAGTTACGGTGTAAGACTGCCCGGAACCGCCCGGCACATCCAGCAACCATAACAATATAGATCTAATGTGGGAGATTAGCGCATTAAGCCAAAAAGAACCCGAGGTTAGATTGAGTTACGGTGTAAGACTGCCTGGAACCGCCCAGCACATCCAGCAACCGTAACAATATAGATCTAATGTGAGTGGTTGGTGCTTTAATGAATAAATTAAAGATAAGGAACAAGCAAGTCAAGATTGGTAGGGTTAAGTTAAATAAGGCAACACTTAACCAATTCAACATGTTAGATAAACTGATGGGTGGGGTTAGGTAAATTTGGACACTTAACCAATTTAACATGTTGATTAGGAAACCCTAGTAACGGGGACCCATTTCAGCAGTAACCCACATAGATGTATCATGGTACCCTGAACTAGGCAGGGGGGCACGATTACTGGGCTGATTATAAGCGATCAAAATAACGGCGGGTGGTGCGTCAGTGTAGGTTCCGACGGAGTACGGGCGTGCACGTACTCCGGAGTGGAAAAAGCAGCCACTGGGCATCATAGGATTTGATACACCCCATGGTGGGACCAACACAGGTATCTACAATCAAGCGGGGGCCGAATGACATATGTGATAAATGCATGCGAGTAGGAGCCGATCGATAAAGGGGATCATTTCACCATGAACACGTGGTGCTAGTTGGAACAAGTATAAGTAGTGCAGAGAAATAGAAATGGGTGCGATGTATATTCGGTTTATCCTGCCTTATCTAGTCTTATGTTACCTTATTATTCGGGTATTGTCCTATTTTCAGTTTATTCATGTCTTGTTCTTTTCCTTGTTCTCATGCTGAAGAGTCACTGGACTTACCAGATTTATGTCTAACCCATTTTTCTTTCGTCTTCTTTTCTTTCGTTTCCCTCCCCCAGGTCCACAGGGAGGGAATACTCCAGCTTAGTTCAGACCCTTTGCAAGCTTGTAGAAAGTAGATGTATTGCTTGGAATCTCTTTCCTTGGGCTATGGCTTTGGACACATTCTTAATGGGGATTTATGCTACTTTATTTTGGTTTTATGCTTCTTTATGTTTTAATAGAGACAGAGATTTTGATGTAATGGTTTGGAAGTTGTTTTGAGATAGTTTGTTGTAATGTTTTGATTGAACCAGTACTTATGAAATAAATTTAGTTTTTCCGCTGCTTATATATATCTGTCTTGTAAATTATCTGTGTCTTTTACCTATAATGCTCCACAAACATTAAGGCATTCCCTTTGTGAGTGACCTTAACGGAGGTGGAGTGTTTCACTTGGTATCAGAGCAAAGGTTTACCAGATCAGATAAAAGTTTTTGAAAACTGTTTTTCAAAAAGAAGTTTAAAGAAGCATTTTTCAAAAAAAAGTGTTGTTTTTAATTTAAAAGGCATAATTCCCAAAGCCGTATGCACTATCTTTCTATCCTTTGTTTTTGAATCTTTTCTTATTCGTTTCAGCATGTCTAGGGATCTTAACCTTCCAGAGAGTGTACCGATGCCTGGCTGGTTCAGGAGGTACTTAGAAGCTAGGGCTAATGACACAAGCCCAGCAGACATTCCTCCTCCCCCAGCTGCAGCGGTTCCTCCTCCTCCTCCTCCGCATGCAAATGCTTTCTCGAATATATGTAGAGAATTTCGAGTCATGGGTGGAAAGAACTTTAATGGAATTGAATCGTTCGTGGAAGCAAGGAATTGGCTCAAAGAAACTAAGGATTTGTTCGTTTTCTTCGAGGTGGATGATAGGCAGAAGATACAGTTGGCGGTGTGGTTGCTTAAAGACGAAGCTTCTTATTGGTGGGAGGTTACCAATGTTGAGAGGCCAGTTGAAACTTGGGAGGATTTCAGAATGAGGTTTGAAATGAAAATCCTCTCACAAGCTGAACGAAGCCTACAGATGGGGAAGTTCTTAACTCTCAAACAGCGAAGTATGTCGGTCAAGGAATACGTCAGCCAATTCAGCTAGTTGGCTAGATTCGGAGTGGATTTAGTAAACACTCCACATAAGAAGGCTCTTCGCTTCGTTAAAGGGTTGAATGAGCCACTACATAGCCTAGCTATGACCCATGTACCCATGGGTGCGACTTATGAGAGATTGGTGGACATGGCACTGTTACACGAGGAAGACAAGGATGGCAAGAAAGAGGCAAAGGTGGAAGTGCCTCAAGATAAGAAAGCGGAGGGATCACATAACAAAAGGACGGATTCATAGAACAGCGGGAAAAACAATAAACCCCGTGACAAGAGGAAGTGTAATTTTTGTGGCATTCCTGGACATCTAATTAAAGGCTGCAGAAAGAAGAAGAGGAAGATGGGTGGTTGTTTTCATTGCAGCGAGACAGGACACATGGCTAAGGACTGCCCAAGGAAGCAATGGCAGGGGCAAAGGACTGGGTCTACTTCTGGAGGGCAAGTTCACGCTCTCATAGCACCTCTGCAAGAGCGAGGTAGAAATATTTCTGTCGAGAGTTTAGTTTATCTTTTTGATCACCCTGTTCGTACACTCTTTGACTCTGGCGCATCGCAATCTTTTATATCTACTGCTTTAGTTGAATCTCTGCACCTGGACACCAGTATAGTAGAGGATCCCTTGGTTGTTTCAAATCCAATTGGGCGTTCGGCTTATTTATCAATGATTTGTTTTGGATTCGGAAATTTCTATACTAAGCGTTGGGTCTAGATGCAATGCCTATGTTTTGGGCTTCATGGGCTATGGGTTGATTCTAGGCATGGATTGACTATCCAGTAATGGTGCCATCCTCGATTGTGAGAAGAGAGCGGTTAAACTCATGACTCGCCTCGGTGACACTATAGAAATCTCTTGTAATCCCATGAATTCTGTTATGCTTAGCTATCTAGAATCTCTTGATGCGTCTGTTGAGAACTTGCAGTCTGTTAGAGTAGTCCGTGAATACTCGGATGTCTTCGAGGAGGCAAAGGGCTTACCTCCGAATTGGGAGATAGACTTCCTCATATACCTTGTTGATAATGCAAAACCCGTTCCTTTACCCATTAGATACATGGCTCCAAGGGAGAGGAAAGAACACAGCAAGCAAGTTTAAGAGTTGCTTGAGAAGGGGTTTATAAGGCGGAGTATTTCTGAATAGGGTGCTCCAGTGGTGTTCGCAACCAAAGTGGATGGTTCGCTTCGCCTATTCGTGGATTATAGGGAGCTAAACAAGCTGACCAAGAAGAATAGGCACCTACTTCCAAGAATAGACGACTTTTTTGATCAGCTTGTGTAATGACCCACATTGGCAGAGGTGTTATAATTAATTAATTTAATTATTGGAAGGGTGATTAAGAGAATAAAATGATGGTTTAATTAAATAATGGTGAATATTTAGTTAAAATAATAAATTAAATAATATATTTAATTCTGAAATAATCAGAATTGGCTGAAATGGCGATATGGTGTGAACTGGATCATCTGTGATATTTAATTCAGCCTGGAATTGAATTTGAATAACGAATATATTATATAAACGATAGTTTGAATGTAGAGTTATAATATAATTAAAATCGAGCTTGAAATGGCGCTGCAGTTCGTAATTTGGCAATTTGAACTTCAACTGAATGTACAAGATTCGTTTTAAGCCGGATTTCTGTGAAACAAGAAACGTGTGGAGCTGGTGGAGTATATCTTTCTAGTGGAAGAGAAAAATCGGGATTTCGTCGTGTAGATTTTGATTTACGTCCAAATCAAATTTTAGAAAAGTCGCTGTGGAATTCCTTTATAATTTATAAAGGAATTATTTATATTTTAAAAAGGGATTTCAATATAAATCGAATATCGGGTTGACCCAGATTGGAAATATCAAGTTATAAATCCCAGTAGAGCTGTATGGTATTCCACTGTGAATATAGACGATAATATTTATTTTTAAATATTAATTTAATTATATTTAAATATATTTATATATTTAAATGGGTCATCCAGAGCTTTAAAATATAACCACTTTTGCAAACGAAGTCGGAATTCGACGAAACTAATTTTGTTGGATCCGCAATGTCAATTAGTTGCTAGATGTCAGTTTTCGTGATTTTTAGAGTTACTGTGTGGTCGTACGGATTTTTTAGAGTGAGAAACAGTCAGTATTTTGACGGTTAAAAATACGCTGTGTGAGCATACGGAGTCGGAATTCGACGAAACCAGTTTCGTTGGGATCGTAAGGTCGAGAGCTAGCTGTATGTCCAGTTTGGTGATTTTTGGGTATCATATGTGGTCGCAGGGATTTTTAAGGACTAAGAACGAATATAAAATGATTAAAATAAAATATCCTAAAAATATCTAACTTAAATATCGAAATCTCATCCCTTATAAATACCCCCCCTAACAATCCTTATAACCTAATTACCTCATTTAGTCAACTGAATTCCGCCGACAATATTTACAGCAAGTCAAAAAAACCAATTCGCCCTCTTCTAAAATCAAATACAAATCAGGGAAAATCCTAAAAATCCTAAAGTATAAGTGTATGGATTCCTCAAGCAAACAGCTTCGATCTGATATGCCTCGTGCTGAGCTCGACGGTTTTTTCTCGTAGGTTCTAAATGGACGCAGCTTCTAGGGCTTGAGGATTTGGCAAATAAATGCCACGATTTAAGTTCTTGTGATTTGCTTTGAGTTGAGAGCGTCAAATGGAAGGTGTATGAGAGTTTTGGGGATGTTCGAACTCAGATGAGTTCGCTCCTGAGCTCGCGATGCTGGTTGAAGGAATCGGGGGTGATGAAGTCGAGTTCAGTACGGTGGGTATGTGGTTGAAGAGGAGGAGACGAGGTGATTTTTGGTGTTTGTTGTTTGGAGTTCGGTTGAAGAATGGAAGAATGGTGGGAGATGGAAGTCGGCTATGGCTTTGGGATTAAGGAGCAGGTCACGACTTTCTTGGTTTGGGGAAGACCACGTTGGTGGGTGCGGGTTTGGTAAATAAAAGGGGTGGTGGTCCTTAGTTAAAGTTAAGCCCAATAATATATATATATATATATATATATATATATATATATCCATGTTTTATTTATTTTAATTCATGTACTAACTTCTAAATGCCATAACTTCTACATACTAAATCAGAATCTCGAATGGTTTGATTCGTTCGGATCGTATGGACGGGGGCTCCACAATGGAACTGACTGGGGGTGGATTAGTGCTCGTCTGAATTTACGTTGAATTAAACTATTTGATTCAAATCAAACAACAGTTTATTGTTCTTCAACGATGAACAGCAAATGTGTGTAAATCTCAATAACTCTGAATAGTTTATAATTTCATGTTGTATTTTAGAACTGTTAAATATTGGCTGATTGACTGTGTGTTGACTGTTTGATTGAACTACTAGTCAGTTAGTTGAATTTCTATATTGATTCTGTTTAACAGAATATATCATATGAAACTGAAAGTGAAGTTGATTTTATTGTGTAACATCTGTGGATGTAGGGAAACAGGTTGGAGGAATCCGATTGGATTCCTCAACAGTTATTTTATTGTTTTCATATATTGTGATATATGACGTGATTTATAATCTGTTGTTGATTATATGTGTATGGACGATATTGGACACCGTAACTTGATATGTTAAACACCATGACATACCGGAATATTGAAAAGAGAATATTTATAAAATCAAGAGGATTTTATAAAAGAGAATATTTATAAATAGAATATTTATAAATAGAAATATTTACAAATGGAATATTTATAAATAGAAAATACGTTTAAGTGGAATTATAAATGAAGGGAAACCTTTATAAATGGAATATTTATAAATTGGATTATTTATTTAGAATAAATAGATAAGATACTATAAAATGGATTATTTATTTGTTAAATAAATAAAATATTAAATAGGGATTATTTACTTAGAAATAAATAGGAGATATTCAAAATGGAAATAACTGCAAATCATTTTCTTTTTGAATGGAAAGGCTTGTGTAGCGGTTTGGGAATTTTCCCGATGCTCCTGATACAAAGGAGGTTATGGCGAATTTTTCCGGGAATTTAAGGAGTTAGAATATTTTTAAGAATAAATTTGAAAAGGAAATATTTAGAAAATAAATAGAGTTATAAAAAGGAAATTTGTTTATAACTGAATAGGATGTTATAAAAAGGAAAACGTTATAAAAAGGAAATCATTTGTAAAGTGAAGAACCGTTACTAAAAGTAAATCTTTATTAATGAATAGTTTAAACAGTTAGAGTTAACCGGTTAGAGTTAAACAGTTAAAGTTAAAACAAACATAGTTATTCAGGATGAGTTGCCATTTAGCACGACTGCTAGCGTAATTCGCAGGGCTGTAAATAGCCTACGGCGGTTGGATGTTTCCTGAGGGAATCAGGCGTAACCATTGTGATCGCTGCAATCTAGAGTCGAGCGAATGGAGTTAAAGAATATAGAGCTAAGCAAAATTAGAAACTGACTAGAGATTAATAAGTTGAATGGTTTCCTGAGTATCGATCTGATGTTGGTTTCAGCCTTCGGGGTTTATACTTAGGAAGTTGTTCTCTTGTTAGTTCATAGTTAGAGTCTGATAGTTGTGGAAGGATAGTGATACGTAAATAAACAATGGAAATGTTTTCCAATGTTGGTAACGAATATTTTCTAAAAATAGTAAATAAGGAAATATGAATATATATATATATATGTTTGATGATTGGGTCGATAATTCCATTTGGAATTTAGATCGTTGTTTGTACACGGACATATTTTCATTTGATAGTTAAATCACAGACTATCAAAGTTTTGACCATTTTACGTTGTAAATATGGAGAGACCGATTGGATTATTATCCGAAGAACCACTCCGTATTGACATAAGCGTTGTGATCAAATACGATGAAGAAAATTGAAGACGAAGTAAAGTGCAAGGGCTATTGTATAAGTCTTAGATAACAGTGCCTAAGATGGATGTACTGAATAGTGCCTTCGGTTTGTCCAGTCCCAGGACAACTTGTATGGACGAATGTCTGACAGAGTATTCCCAACGAATCATATATGTTGGTCTCTTCAACGTATTACGTTTGGTGGCGGAGGAATTCGTTTCTCTTATCTTCATACCCATGATACCGTTAGAGAAATCGATAATGATTTGGCGGGTATGACAATGTGGTATTCCAAGTAAATGAAGATATGATATGAAAAGATATGCGTAGCTTCTAGCCTCACATCCGGTAAATGACGGAAATCAGGCAGGCAGCATGGCTAAGTCTGTCGCACCGAAGTAGGGTGTATAATCACCTATTTAGAGAATATTCATTTGCTTCTTTAATCTATCAATGGTGTCCCATATATATATACGGGAACGGTTGCTGATCCCAACCGTTGGTGATGTACATTCGATACACTCAAGCGAAATGAGTGGTCGGTCATGTGTGGCTGAGTTGCAAGATGTTCTTGTTGAACTCCAGTGTATCGTTCCTAGAGTACACTGATCGGAAGGTGGTTCCATATCTTGTCATAGTTGGAAATCCAATCATACAATACGTGCTTTCGATTTTGATTGTATACTATATATGTAGAAGCGTGAGATGCAAGCGTTTCTGCTAGACTGATGTTTATTTGTATTTAGACATTATTATAATATCAGAATGATATTGCTTTGCAAAAATGTTTGGATTCTCATAAGGGAAAAACCCGTTCCGTTTTGCGGCGTGGTCTTATGAGATATCATAAACTTTTTTAAATGATTTGAGTTTACTCACACCAGTCCATGTTGTGTGCTTAGGCATGTGTCGCATGATAGGTGGTTCTCGCTTTTCGTTAGGTGGCGAACGGGAGACTCTTACTCCTACATGTCCCTTTGGTAGGGTTAGTTTAGAAGTCGAAAGGCTGGCCGTAAAATATGGTATTGGGGTACCAGTGTAAGCCACAGTGGGTTTTACCTTGCTGCTTTGGAGGATGGGGACGGTTGCAAAGCCTACTCAAAATCCGGGTCGTTACAGTTGGTATCAGAGCATTGGTTTAGTGAATTACCTTGGCTCTATGGTGAAATTCAGTAGAGATGTGGTTAGTAATATCCCAGACTGAATTTGAGTGTATATATATACGAGTGCGTATTTGTTAGTTAATATAAAGTGATTTATATTGTGGAGACTCATTGGTTGAGTGGCTTATGGATTCTGGACGATCAGTTTGATCCACTGTATCGGTAGGAGTTCTATAAACACTTGAATACGATGAACCGACATAGTATGTTTTGATATAGTATATTGGTTGTGTTGGTTGTTATTATAATCGAGTAAGATTATAAAAAGGTGAAATGGTTATAAATAACTAATCAGAATTCACATAAGTAAAGTAGATGAAATAAGATGAATTAAATCTGAATTTAAATCAGATTGGAATTAAAATAAGGAAATTTTAAGTTCCTGAGAGATTTTGAAAACGTTTTTCAAACTGAAAGTGATATAGTATTGAACTCACTTCGATAACTGGAAAATAGATTCTGATGATGAATCGCGACATCGTCAGTGCTCATTTTCGAGTTCTAATTGACGGATTACTACCAGGGGTTTTGTTTTTGAATTGTTTTGAGAAAACAAGTTGTTTAGAAATTCAAAGGATTTGAATTGGCATTATGATTTCAAATTGATTTGAAATAGACCCAGGAATTTGAAATTTGACATTTAAATTTAACTTGTGAAGTTAAATGGATTAAAATAGCAAATGTGAATAAGTGAATTAAAATTTAACTTGAACTGAGTTAAATTGAATTGAATTGGATTAGAGAATAATCTATTATGGAATTGGGTTGATGAGTTAATAAATTGGAATTTGATATTGGGGTTCGAATGAAATTCGATTTGGATTTGAGGATATGAGCTGATTGGAATTTGATTGAGATAACACTAGTATATGCTGAGTTGATAGCATATGGAAGTGATAGGGTTGATATGCCCGACAAAAAGGTACCAGTTTATATTATATATGAATTTGAGATTTATGAGCCGAATTGGAAAGCCGCTTGGCTGTTTGATATTCTTTTGGGTTGAAGAAGGCCCAGAGAGGCGAGTTGGAGTTTGAGATATTGACCAGTACAAAGGAGGTGCTGGCGAAATTTTTCGGAGAGTTAAGGCATTAGAAAATTTTCAGGAATTTTGGGAAATTTTCGTTGGTAAGAATTAAATAAAATTTAATTGAAATTAAATTGGTTCAGTTGAAACTGAAGTTAAGGAGTGAACAAATATGTTCTAACCAGTCGATAGGGTCGTCTTCTAACTTAGCAATTTCGAGGACGTAATTATTTTAAGTGGGGAAGAATGTAATGACCCGCATTGGGTGTTATAATTAATTGATTTAATTATTGGAAGGGTGATTAAGAGAATAAAATGATGGTTTAATTAAATAATGGTGAATATTTAATTAAAGTAATAAATTAAATAATATATTTAATTATGAAATAATCAGAATTGGCTGAAATGGCGATATGGTGTGAACTGGATCATCTGTGATATTTAATTCCGCCTGGAATTGAATTTGAATAACGAATATATTATATAAACGACAGTTTGAATGTAGAGTTATAATATAAATAAAATCGAGCTTGAAATGGCGCTGTAGTTCGTAATTTGGCGATTTGAACTTCAACTGAATGTACAGGATTCGTTTTAAGCCGGATTTCTGTGAAACAAGAAACGTGTGGAGCTGGTGGAGTATATCTTTCTAGTGGAAGAGAAAAATCGGGATTTCGTCGTGTAGATTTTGATTTACGTCCAAATCAAATTTTAGAAAAGTCGCTGTGGAATTCCTTTATAATTTATAAAGGAATTATTTATATTTTAAAAAGGGATTTCAATATAAATCGAATATCGGGTTGACCCAGATTGGAAATATCAAGTTATAAATCCCAGTATAGCTGTGTGGTATTCCACTGTGAATATAGACGATAATATTTATTTTTAAATATTAATTTAATTATATTTATATATATATATATATATTTAAATGGGTCATCCAGAGCTTTAAAATATAGCCACTTTTGCAAACGAAGTCGGAATTCGACGAAACTAATTTTGTTGGATCCGCAATGTCAACTAGTTGCTAGATGTCAGTTTTCGTGACTTTTAGAGTCACTGTGTGGTCGTACGGATTTTTAGAGTGAGAAACAGTCAGTATTTTGACGGTTAAAAATACGCTGTGTGAGCATACGGAGTCGGAATTCGACAAAACCAGTTTCGTTGGGACCGTAAGGTCGAGAGCTAGCTGTATGTCCAGTTTGGTGATTTTTGGGTATCATATGTGGTCGCATGGATTTTTAAGGACTAAGAACGAATATAAAATGATTAAAATAAAATATCCTAAAAATATCTAACTTAAATATCTAAATCTCATCCCTTATCAATACCCCCCTAACAATCCTTATAACCTAATTCCCTCATTTAGTCAACTGAATTCCGCCGACAATATTTACAGCAAGTCAAAAAAACAATTCGCCCTCTTCTAAAATCAAATACAAATCAGGGAAAATCCTAAAAATCCTAAAGTATAAGTGTATGGATTCCTCAAGCAAACAGCTTCGATCTGATATGCCTCGTGCTGAGCTCGACAGTGTTTACTCGCGGGTTCTAAATGGACGCAGCTTCTAGGACTTGAGGATTTGGCAAATAAAAGCCACGATTTTAGTTCCTGTGATTTGCTTTGAGTTGAGAGCGTCAAATGGAAGGTGTATGAGAGTTTTGGGGATGTTCGAACTCAGATGAGTTCGCTCCTGAGCTCGCGATGCTGGTTGAAGGAATCAGGGGTGATGAAGTCGAGTTCAGTACGGTGGGTATGTGGTTGAAGAGGAGGAGACGAGGTGATTTTTGGTGTTTGTTGTTTGGAGTTCGGTTGAAGAATGGAAGAATGGTGGGAGATGGAAGTCGGCTATGGCTTTGGGATTAACGAGCAGGTCACGACATTCTTAGTTTGGGGAAGACCACGTTGGTGGGTGAGGGTTTGGTAAATAAAAGGGGCGGTGGGCCTTTGTTAAAGTTAAGCCCAATAATATATATATATATATATAATCCATGTTTTATTTATTTTAATTCATGTACTAACTTCTGAATGCCATAACTTCTACGTACTAAATCAGAATCTCGAACGGTTTGATCCGTTGGGATCGTGTGGACGAGAGATCCACAATGGAACTGACTGGGGGTGGATTAGAGCTCGTCTGAATTTACGTTGAATTAAACTGTTTGATTCAAATCAAACAACAGTTTATCGTTCTTTAACGATGAACTTCAAATGTGAGTAATTCTCACTAACTCTGAACAGTTTATAATTTCATGTTGTATTTTAGAACTGTTAAATATTGGCTGATTGACTGTGTGTTGACTGTTTGATTGAACTGCTAGTCAGTTAGTTGAATTTCTATATTGATTCTGTTTAACAGAATATATCATATGAAACTGAATGTGAAGTTGATTTTATTGTGTAACATCTGTGGATGCAGGGAAACAGGTTGGAGGAATCCGACTGGATTCCTCAACAGTTATTTTATTGTTTTTATATATTGTGATATATGATGTGATTTATAATCTATTGTTGATTATATGTGCATGGACGATATTGGACACCGTAACTTGATATGTTAAACACCATGACATACCGGAATATTGAAAAGAGAATATATATAAAATCAAGAGGATTTTATAAAAGAGAATATTTATAAATAGAATATTTATAAATGGAAGTATTTATAAATGGAATATTTATAAATAGAAAATACGTTTAAGTGGAATTATAAATGAAGGGAAACCTTTATAAATGGAATATTTATAAAGTGGATTATTTATTTAGAATAAATAGATAAGATACAATAAAATGGATTGTTTATTTGTTAAATAAATAAAATATTAAATAGGGATTATTTACTTAGAAATAAATAGGAGATATTCAAAAAGGAAATAACTGCAAATCATTTTCTTTTTGAATGGAAAGGCTTGTGTTGCGGTTTGGGAATTTTCCCGATGCTCCTGAAACAAAGGAGGTTATGGCGAATTTTTCCGGGAATTTAAGGAGTTAGAATATTTTTAAGAATAAATTTGAAAAGGAAATATTTAGAAAATAAATTGAGTTATAAAAAGGAAATTTGTTTATACCTGAATAGGATGTTATAAAAAGGAAAACGTTATAAAAAGGAAATCATTTGTAAAGTGAAGAACCGTTACTAAAAGTAAATCTTTATAAATGAATAGTTTAAATAGTTAGAGTTAACCGGTTAGAGTTAAATAGTTAAAATTAAAACAAACATAGTTATTCAGGATGAGTTGCCATTTAGCACGACTGCTAGCGTTATTCGCAGGGCTGTAAATAGCCTACGGCGGTCGGATGTTTCCTGAGGGAATCAGGCGTAACCATTGTGATCGCTGCGATCTAGAGTTGAGCGAATGGAGTTAAAGAATATAGAGTTAAGCAAAATTAGAAACTGACTAGAGATTAATAAGTTGAATGGTTTCCTGAGTATCGATCTGATGTTGGTTTCGGCCTTCGGGGTTTATACTTAGGAAGTTGTTCTCTTGTTAGTTTATAGTTAGAGTCTGATAGTTGTGGAAGGATAGTGATACGTAAATAAACAATGGAAATGTTTTCCAACGTTGATAACGAATATTTTCTAAATATAGAAAATAAGGAAATATGAATATATATAAATATATATATGTTTGATGATTGGGTCGATAATTCCATTTGGAATTTAGATCGTTGTTTGTACACGGACATGTTTTCATTTGATAGTTAAATCACAGACTATCAAAGTTTTGACCATTTTACGTTGTAAATATGGAGAGACCGGTTGGATTATTATCCGAAGAACCACTCCATATTGACATAAGCGTTGTGATCAAATACGATGAAGAAAATTGAAGATGAAGTAAAGTGCAAGGGCTATTGTATAAGTCTTAGATAACAGTGCCTAAGATGGATGTACTGAATAGTGCCTTCGGTTTGTCCAGTCCCAGGATAACTTATATGGACGAATATCTGACAGAGTATTCCCAACGAATCATATATGTTGATCTCTTCAACGTATAACGTTTGGTGGCTGAGGAATTCGTTTCTCTTAGCTTTATACCCGTGATACCGTTAGAGAAATCGATAATGATTTGGCGGGTATGACGATGTGGTATTCCAAGTAAATGAAGATATGATATGAAAAGATATGCGTAGCTTGTAGCCTCACATCCGGTAAATGACAGAAATTGGGCAGGCAGCATGGCTAAGTCGGTCGCACCGAAGTAGGGTGTATAATCACCTATCTAGAGAATATTCAATTGCTTCTTTAATCTATCAATGCTGTCCCATATATATATATATATATGTATATATATATATATACGGGAACGGGTGCTGATCCCAACCGTTGGTGATGTACATTCGATACACTCAAGCGAAATGAGTGGTCGGTCATGTGTGGTTGAGTTGCAAGATGTTCTTGTTGAACTCCAGTGTATCGTTCCTAGAGTACACTGATCGGAAGGTGGTTCCATACCTTGTCATTGATGGAAATCCAATCATCCAATACGTGCTTGCGATTTTGATTGTATACTATATATGTAGAAGCGTAAGATGCAAGCGTTTCTGCTAGACTGATATTTATTTGTATTTAGGCATTATTATAATATCAGAATGATATTGCTTTGCAAAAATGTTTGGATTCTCATAAGGGAAAAACCCGTTCCGTTCTGCGGCGTGGTCTTATGAGATATCATACACTTGTTTAAATGATTTGAGTTTACTCACAACAGTCCCATGACTGACCTGAAGTTTATTTTGTTTTCCCTAAACTCTTGGGTGCCTAAATTTGTACGGGCAGTCAGGTAGTCAGGATTTACAGGTATACGTGAAGAGCTTGGACCAGGAGGCTTCAGCATTCGATAGCTATTATTTATTCCGCTGTGATGTTATGTGTAGTACTCTGAAATGGTATGTATATGCAGCTATAACTTTGTATTTCAAATGTTATGTTATATTTTATTCGTTCCGCTATGAGATTCGTGTTACTCTGATGATGTTGTGTTCTTCTTCTTCTTCTATTCTAAGTTTCTATCTTATCTATCCTCACCCTCTAATTTCTTTCATTAATGACCAGGATTTTTCGATGTTTTGGTCATCGACATCGAGCTTATGTTGATAACCAAAGCCGCTTAAAATCCGGGTCGTTACAGCTTGCAGGTGCATTGGTTTTCTCCCAACTAGATCTTGCTACCGGGTTTCATCAGCTAAGAGTGGCTGAAGACAGCATTGATAAGACCGCGTTCAGAACCCCGGATGGTTTCTTCGAATGGCTTGTCATGCCTTTCGGCTTGACAAACGCACCCGCTTACTTCGTTGACTTGATGAGCAGGGTGTTCAGGGAGTACCTCAATAAGTTTGTGGTGGTCTTCGTGGATGACATTTTGATTTTCTCGAAGAGTGAGGAAGAGCACGCTCTGCATTTAAGGGAAGTCATGGATACTCTTCGTGCACATCAGTTGAAAGCCAAATTCTCCAAATGCCATTTCTGGAGAGAAGAAGTAAGGTTTCTTGGACATGTGGTGTCCAAAGAGGGGATAGCTGTGGACCCTACGAAAGTAGTTGCAGTGCAAGATTGGAAGGTTCCACGGAATGCAACCAAAGTTCGAAGCTTTTTCGGGCTAGCGGGCTTTTACCGAAAGTTCATCAAAGACTTTGCGAAAATCTCAGCTCCACTTACAAGGTTAACGAAGAAGAACCTAACTTTCACTTGGGATTTGGATTGCGATGTTGCTTTCCGACGTTTGAAAAGGGCTCCAACAACAGCCCCAGTTCTGACATTGCCTGATGGGAGCAAGTTGTTTACCGTATACACGGATGCATGTAGTATAGGATTAGGCACTGTCTTGATGTAAGAAGGGAAGGTAGTAGCTTATGGTGGAAGATAGTTGAAAGTACATGAGAAAAACTACCCAATCCACAATCTAGAGTTGGCTCCCATCTTTTTTGCGCTTAAGTCTTGGCGCATTTATCTCCTAGGCGAGAAGTTCGAATTGTTTACTGACCATAAATCGTTGAAGTACCTTTTCTCGCAGAAAGATCTTGACTTGAGGCAGCAAAGATGGATGGAGTTTCTTGCCTCATATGATTTTGAGATTTCCTACACCTCTGGCAAGGGCAATGTGGTAGCAGACGCCTTGAGTAGAAAGAAGCTGACCTTAAGACCTCTCTTCGTAGAAAGGCAAAACTTGGAGTACATCAAATTTTGACTTTAGACCTTCCTTTGAGTTTGTTCCTGGCTTGTTCGCAACACAGGAAGTATAGCTTACTCTTTTGAACTCAATAAGAACCGCGCAACGTGAAGAACCTCGGCTAGTTGATGTGATGGATAAGCTAATTAGGGGTGAGACTTCTAGTCACCTCAATAGATACTCCATCGATGATAAGGGTTGGTTGAGACGGGATGGAAGACTAAGCGTCCCACAAGCAACGGATTTGGTGAAGACGTTTCTCGAAGAAGCACACCATTCCAAGTTGACCATACATCCAGGTGGAGACAAGATGTATAAAGACATAAAAAGGGTTTTCTTTTGGAATGGCATGAAGAGGGATGTAGCTAAATTTGTTTCTAAGTGCATGACATGCCAGCAAGTCAAGGCGGAGCAGAAGAAGCCTAGTGGTTTGCTTCATCCTCCAGCGATGCCACAGTGGAAATGGGATAGCATTTCGATGGACTTTATTGATGGGTTGCCTAGGTCAAGAAGAGGAAATACCAATATTGGGGTAATAGTGGACAAGCTCACAAAAAGCGCTCACTTTATACCTTTCAAGAGTAGAAGGATTGCCTCATCGTTAGCATCCATTTATCTTAAAGAGATAGTTCGACTCCATGGGATACCCTCCCGCATAGTGAGTGATAGATATCCTATCTTTATGAGCGAGTTTTGGAGGAGTTTGCAAGAGGCTGTAGACACATAGCTATGCTTAAGCACTGCCTATCACCCTCAAACCGATGGTCAGACGGAAAGGGTGAACAGAGTACTAGAAGACCTCTTAATATTGTGCATTCTTGACTTTGGAGGAACATGGGAGGATCATCTTCCTTTAGTGGAATTTGCTTATAACAATAGCTACCAAGCCACCATAGGCATGACACCCTTCGAAGCTTTATATGGAAGACCATGCCGATCACCAACTTGTTGGTGGGAGTCTACAGACATGCTCATACTTGGACCAGACATGATCAGAGAAATTTCAGAGAAAGTGGACTTGATACGGAAACGAATGAAGACTGCGCAAGATAGATAGAAGTCCTACGCAGACAAAAGAAGGTCCGAACTTGAGTTTGAAGTTGGAGACAAGGTGTTCCTTAAAGTATCTCCTTTAAGGAACGTCGTTCGCTTTGGATCCGCAGGAAAGTTGGCACCAAGATTTGTAGGACCATTTCCTATCGTTAAAAGGATTGGGACGATGGCTTACAGAGTAGAGCTGCCCGAAAGATTGGTTGGAGTTCATAATGTCTTTCATGTTTCTCACCTACAGAAGTGCTTACATGAGTCTGCGGAAGTGGTAGAACTAAGCATACTAGAGGAAGTAGAAGTAGAACGAGAAGCAACTGTGAGGAGAGTTCCAACTCGTATCTTAGGAACAGAAGTTAAAAAGCAAGCTTGTTAATGTTAAATGGAGCGACACCGAGGAAGACGCGACTTGGGAAATTGAGTACAGAATACGCGCAGCCTACCCTTTTCTTTTTGAGGTACATCGTTAATCTCTTTTTCCATAAGTTTATGCTTGTGTCTACCTTTTTTAGGTATATCTCCTCGGTCCTATTATCCTTATGTAGAAACCTATGTATGTGAACATGTATTTGAAACATGTTATGATTGATGGTTGCAAGTGGTTGCCCGTGGACGCATATACACACACATTAGGTGTTAGATCGGCTTAGTCACTTTCATATTGCATATGCATATATGTATTTGTATATGGATTGAAACTTGATGTGTTATCATATGGATGTCGCATTTGTATGAATGATTGCGCACTCATGTAGAATTATGAATAGGAATAATTGCATACATCATGGACTCATGACACTGACATAATTTGCATTAAGGAGGTCAACTGAATCAGTAGACCGCCTGATTTTGCATTAGATAAGGACATGTACACACACTATGCATATGATCATGAAGCATTAGAAGTCTTTTTAAGGACAATGGATGCCTGTGTTTGATGGTTGAGTAGATGGATGATTGGATGGTAGGATATACATTCTTCTTGACTTGAAGATTTCGGGGACGAAATCCTTTACGGAGGGGAGAATGTAACACCCTGTATTTTTTGTGAACATTAAAGTAACGAATTAAAGATTAATTAATATTAAATGTGAGAACTAAGGGAAATGGGTTATGCCATTGCGTTCGTCTTGAAATTCTGCTTGAGATAGAGTCCGAGTTTGCGTGAATTGGACTCTGTATGAAGAAGTTATGGCCTTCAGAAGTTTCAGCAATTTAAATAAATAAAAACAGCTCAAATTAAAGTTCAAAATCAAACACAGAAGCGGACTGGGCGGGAATTTTCCCGCCCAAGGCCAGGTCGACCAGGGGGTCGACCTCCCCCCATACAGGTCAACCAAGGGGTCGACCTACCCCCCCTCGTGCAGATCTGAAATGTTACGATTCTGACTCTTTGCTAAGTCAATAGGGCCTATGTGGCTATTCTGGATAACTCTATCTTGTCTGGATGGTCTTGATTTTCTCCTAAGTTGATCTAACGGCTTACATTGGTATATAACTCTATAAAAGCAACCCCAACCCTCAACCCTAAATCACACAAATTCATACTAAGAGTCGTCATGCCGTCCATGGTCAACCTAGAGTAGCCGCCATTCTACTTCAACTAGGAAAAAATATAGAAGCTACGAATCAAATCAAATCTAAATTAGAAGAACATTTAGTCTACATCAAAGGAGAGCTATTCAGTTTTAGAAAACAGATCCCAGAAAACAAGATTTTCCTTTTGTTTGTAAGTACAGTTATCCTTCAGATGTGAACAAATTAAAGTCATGATCTGTAATCTATACCATATTATAATTACTGAGTTAGCATTGGAGCTCTCACAAGCCACACTACTACAAAAGTGGGCATATTCGACACTAATTTGTGTGCGTTGCATGAAAAGTGTGGCGAAAGCTATGATTTCTTCGAGCTTCTGCAACAACATTCATATGTTGTTGCATTATACGTGGATGCACTGTTGCGGTGGGAATTTTAGTGTTCTGATGTGCAACACCAGTTAAAAGCGTAGCATTATGTATATATAATCCAGCTCAGCTATTCGCGTTATCAACATATAAAAACCCCAACCGTAGATGAAAGATTAATCCAACGGTTCAAACCATCTATGGATCTGATGATCTTAATGTTAGCCATCATCCAATCATTGACAGCCACGTCATTTCATTCTTCTGACGAAATTTTGGCGCGATCTTCTCCCTTCATGAAATCGTTTTCTTCTCTATCATCTAATCGTTTTCCCCCCTTTTTACTATTGACAAAAATTTAAACCTAAATTCACGTCAGTATCGATCCTCTCCTCGACAGCAAATTCTATTCCGAAAAGGATGAAGCTTTGAAACGCTTTCTAGTTTTGATTGCTCAGGCGCTGACATCGCCAGTTTTTTCCCTCAGGTTCAGATTGTATTGCACTGTGAATTAGTTGCGCTTATTATAGATTGGATTATGAGTAATTAGTAATTAGTTCATTTGTTACATTTTGGAAAACCCATTCGCTTATGAGTAATTAGTTGCGCTTATTATTGATTTGGGATTTGGGATTATGCTGAGGTTTATTCGAAAATTATACCCAGCAATAAACCATGAGAACCGGGCTACTGGCATGAAAAAGACATTGGTTTATTATAGAGGTCGAGCTAGTTAAGGAATGGGGACTGCGGTTAATTTGCACTGCTTGAGGTTCATACCTTACACTGCGGTTAATTTGTATGCTTGAGGTTAATTTGCACTGCGTTGACATCCGAATTTTAAGCCTCTTACCGCAGATTTTGACAAAATCTGAAGCGGGCACTCAAGCATTTTCGTTTTATTACAATACACATCATACACGCAGTGCATATATACACTCACAAGTATACACGCACGCACAAGTATACACGCACAAGTATCACAAGTATACAAGCTCAAGTATCATAAGTATACACGCACAAGTACACACGCTCAAGTATCATAAGTATACACGCACAAGTATCACAAGTATACAAGCTCAGGTATCATAAGTATACACGCACAAGTACACAAGCTCAAGTAGACACGCACAAGTATACACGCGCGCACAAGTATACATGCACGCACAAGTATCATAAGGCAGCCATCTGAAGGCACGCACAAGTATGCACGCACAAGTATCATAAGTATACACCAGAGACGTACGCAGAGAATTTAAAAAATCACCAGCATTCACAAACAAAACAACGTACCATTCATAAACATTCAAAAACATTCACCAGCATCCATCATCAGTCATCACCAGTCATCACAAACTTCCACAACCACACAAAGTTTCACAAATATTCACAAAATTTCAAGCCAAAAATCATTACCAGTAGAATAAAACCAACATCCACAAACATCACCAGTCATCACTAGCATCATCACCAGCATCCACACCAGCATCAGCACCAGCATCCATGTCAGAGTCATTGTCCATGTCAGAGTCATTGTCTATGTCAGAGTGGCTGTTAAGGATAGAGCATAGTCAGCGACCAAACCAGAATTTCTTGTTGTGGAGGGCAAAGTGATCTTTGGATGATCAAACTTCAATAGGTATGTTAATTCTATTTCTGTAAACATTTTGTGATCCACCTAATATATTATATGATCAAACTTCTATTTCTGTAAACATTTTGTGATCCACCTAATATATTATATGATTCAATTCTCAAATAATGTGATCCACCTACGAGTTTATATGCCTTAATTATCAAACAATTTGACATGTAACACGCATTAATTATCAAACAATTTGACATGTAACCACATCTGAAGGAAATTCAAGCCATACAATAACAGTGTCTCAAATTCAAGCCACACAACCACGTCTATGTACAACTAACAGAGCACCAGTTTGTATTATTATTTCAGAATCTTGGGTGGGGCATTATAACCTTGCATATATGTATGTGAGTGTGTGCATGTGTGGTTGTGTCTCACTATAAGAAACTGTGGATGAAAGTAAAATTTACCTATGATCACAAAAAAATGGTACCACCGGTTCCTCCATATTGCTCACAAACAGAATTTCAGGCCTCGTCAAAGGATGAGTATGTGTGGTGCGCTCAACCCTAATGATGTATTTCTTGTTGTCGAATCGAGCAGCAAAAACATTCTCCAGGCCAATGCCTTCATAAAATTCCATTTTCAGGTATAATGATCTATGGTCAATTCGAGACCAATGACAGTCGTCAATTTCACACACATTTCCCATTGGCGTCATTAATTCTTTTATTGCAGGAACATTTGTCTTCAGGAACTCGGGAAAGCCAACAACTCTGGCCCATGATTCTGCCTCGAACGCTGGTTCAGGCTCAAATTCTTCAGCAGACCATTGTTGCACATAAAAAGCACCTCCAATTTTTGTAAAAAGTTTCAACATTAGCGCATGATCACGCGTACTGTAAGATGGGCATGTTATTAGAAAAGAGTTTTTGGGTATAACCCGTATAGTCCACTCCTCATTAAGCTTCAGCGTATGCCTAAGCGTGAGATGCACAAATTCGTAAGTCCAATGTCCTGAAAGAACAGTGGCAGTGATGCATAGTGAAGAGTCCTCCATTGTTTTTTTTTTTACTTTTGACGATGGAGTTTTGTTTAGGAGTTGAAGATGTAGATGACGATATGCTTCTGAAGCTTGATAGGATATGAAGTGACACACTGTACGTGGCAGTAATATGGGAACTGAAGACTTTTTGCTCAGAAGACGAATGGCCATATGAAATTGCTTATTTTTTGGCTGGCATGAGTGACCAATCGCCAATGGTCAGTAAGTCAATTGTAATAATTGTGTTCATAACATTTTACTAAGAAGGCCAATGGCCATTCAATGCCACCACTTATCAAATAACTTGTTATCATTTGATCAGGTGCATATTTAATTCTGGAAGGCAGAGGGATACATTTTGCAGATCGGATTGCTGCATATATATGATTCATATATAGGTACATACTAACATACATATATATTTCCTATTGCGATCGGATTGCTGCATATATATGATTCATATATATAAATGAGTAATACATTTTGCAGGTGTGGACACATGTGTACATGTTCAGAATTCGCTAAAGAATTGGCCAAGAATGGATCAGGATAATGTCCCTTATGCCGTGCACCTATTCTTGAAGTAGTTCGAGCTTACTGTATACAATGAACAAAACAGTGTAGCTGATTTTTGAGTTTTGATATTTGGATAATTAAAACAATTGCTTTGTATGAGTTTCTTGTACAAAACCTGTATTGCAAAATATTTAATTAAAGCATTGTATTTCTATCAAATTAGTGTTGCATTTTCCTTTTTCTACTGTTGCGTTAGCTTTTATTGATATCGCATTTCATTGTAATGGTGTTGCATTACATATTGTAGTGGTGTTGCATTACATTAAATATAATTGCTTACCCATCGCACGTGGACCCCACAGCTGACGTGGATAGCTGGTGTGGCATGTGACACGTGGAGTGCTGACATGGAGAGATGACGTGTCATGTGACACGTGGAAAGCTGACGTGGCGGCACTGGAAGCCAGGCCCTAACTAATGCTTAAGGCAACGCTGAATAATGTTGCATTACGTGCAAATAGTGTTGCATTATGGCTATAATGCAACACTTTCTTTCCGTGGCCGTAGATGGGCAAAAGTGTTGCCTTAGGTGGCTAATGCAACGGCCGCGGATGCCACGCCCCCCTGGTGTTGCCTATTTGAAAAAATGGCCTATGGCAACGCTTTTTTGATCTACGGCCACATAAAAATAGTGTCGAATATGCCCACTTTTGTAGTAGTGCCATCCTGAATTTTCGGCGCTTATCTAAAGCTGAACCGTCTCAATTGCCCTTTCCCGATTGTTTCTTCTTGATACCTACCACTTAACTGATCCCTACGCATTCCAGATCTTACCCTATTTCCATCTTTCCCCTTCCAGAGCACACAGGCATTCTCAGATTTCTTAAAACTCAGGAATCGCGTCCTTTCCCTTTTCAAGTTCGTTTCCTCTTTAGCCGTGCCCCTTCTATCATCTCCTTCAGATCGAAAGGAACAAACAAACCGAACTTTCCTTTTTCCACTGCTCGCATCTCTTCCTCCCATCTCCCTCCACCTCTGGACTTTCAATTGGTTGATTTCTTCTGTTCAGGTAACTTCCGCCAATTGATCTCACGTGAATCGGGATTTTTTCTACCATCGTCTAGGTTTTCAGGTATAAATGTCAAATATCATCTGAATTGTTTAAGCCCAATCTTTAATTCTACTATTTTTCTTAACTTTCATATATGAAATTATTTAGGTTGAGAGAAGTAAAATTTGATGTACACAATAGCATAAAATTCGGTTTTCCGAAGTGAAAGGTAAAGGCTGTTGATTATTTTGTTAATTTTTAGTACCCATCTGGGATATGGAAAACCTGATGCTATCTTGCTTCATTCACGTGAAAATTTAATGATTTATTTGATTGTAACAAGTTTTATTCATCTTCTTCTAACTGTTTTTTTAAATTTCTTTGCAGTCGAACCATCTACGGTTTAATTTGAAAATCGCTAATGTTCACCATTGCTGCAACATTACAAATCCAATTATTTGATTTATTTTAATTTATCTTTCTCATTCACCTAACACATAGGATAATTTTTGCTAGGTTCATGAATATGTGTACCCACGAAGTGAACTGGAAAAATAACATAAACTATCTTCAAAATTATGTTCCATTTCACACAGAGTATCCTTCACCCAGTAACACATACATGTATGTTTAATAGGACTATCCATTCACCCAATAACACATACATGTATGTTTAAATATCCTATTTACTGTAACGAATGCATGTTTCCCTGTTATTTTGTAAGATGGGTTCATTATATATGAAACACTATTAGCTTTGACCGCTAGCGGAATAGTATCAATTGAAATGTTTGGAGGTAGTAAATTAATCTTTGGGGCAGTAAATCCATCAAAATAAATTTGGGATATTACATTTTATGCATATATACAGATTTGAGTTTTGTTTACTTCTTTTTCTTTCCACTATTGTTTGTTCATACTGTAATATAAAAATGTCAAGGGTTAAGCCTCTGCCTTGATGTTATCCGTTTTCTGTCTCACCGATAAGCTTTATAATTCCTTTAATTTCAAAGCATCTCACCTGTTCACTTGGTAAACGTGATGGTTATCTACTCTTCCTGTGCGTAGTATGGTGCATCAACCTAATTAATAGTTCTGTCTACAGTTGTGTTTGATTATCTAGATATGATTTTTGTGAAAAAATATTCAACATTAAGGATATGATTAGATTATTATTTTAAAAAAGTGTTAGTTTCTAACTAATGTTTACTACGTAGATAAAATGATTATTCATTTTGTGCCACCAAATTCAGACTCAAATATAATAAAAGTCAAGTTTTGTTTTCTACATAAACACTGGATTTTGGTACAAAAAACAAGTGGTTATTCACACGAGAACTAATGGGACAAACACCAAGTGCTAGAAATATGATAATACCTAGACACATATATTTGCTGGGCATTCCTACAATCAGATAACGATACATTTAAGTCAACATGAATCAAATGACAATAATGTTAAATTCAATATAAAAAAAGTACTTGCATTTTAAAACAAATGGTTAAACTTACAATAGCAGTTCATGTAGTCACTTTGGATGTGCTAACACTCATGTTACTTCTGTCTTCCAATTTCACATATTAAATTTTCGCTTTGTCGAAAACCAAATATCTTCTGTTTTATCTTCACTAATTCTAATGTATAGATATAACATATGCTCAATATTTCCAAATTGGATTTGCCAAATATTCATATCTACTAATTTTTAGTTTTAAAATGGATGTGTTAAACATGATGTTTTACACTTCTTGAAAGAATCTAAAGAAGAGCTTTAAGCTCATAGAATTTGTATCTAAAATATGATTCATTAACAATTCACTTTGGATAGTCTGGATATATATAAAAGGAAGAATATATCCATCACATAATATTATCATTAGTTGCATTATATCCATACGGGTTTTATTATTTGTTTAGAAAATAGAGAAAGTATATTTGGATGGCTTTTGTAAGCATCAATTCATGTTCAATATTAATGTGAAATATTGGTGTGAATTGCATAATGATCAATCTACCACTTTTAAAAAACAACCAAGAATTGTATATTTTCCTGAACATATACTACATAATAGATCTATTCAATTGGTGATAAGTGAGTGAACGCTGCTGCAGAACAATAATCATATAAAACTGGCGGCTCCAACCCACTACTATGTATAAAATATTCAAAACAGTAAATAAGAATCAAAATGCTTTTATTGAATGATTTGAAGTAAAATCATGCAATATACTTGGACTTAGTAAATTCATAGATGGTCTTCGAAATTTCAAATTCGATCACCTTATTGTAATAATGCAATGATCCAGATGGAATCTCATTTGCTATCTAGCTCATTATTCACTAGTGAAAGCTTGGTTCTCTAAATTTTCAGAAATTATTGTTTTTTACAACACACACATTCGGCTTAAATACATTTTTCATGATTTTTTATTTGACTGGCATTTTGCATTCCAAGTAGAATATTGTTCTTTTGCTTATCATTAGTATGATAACGAAGTCTTATGTATTTTTATACTAATGGTATTTATTATTATTTTTCTTTGTAAACAAAGTTAAGAGTAGGGCGTGCTGCCCTGCTGATTACAATGCTAAATTTTACTTATTTGGTGCATATCTTACTTATTTGGTTATGCAAGTCCATAGGTTCGATGCTTGAATTACTCTACTATCTTTTTACTAATTTGATTCCAAGGTCTATGTCTGTATTTGATAAACTAATTTACAAGTTGAATTTTTTACTTCTAATTTTAGCATACTAATTAAAAGCTTCTACAAGGGCTTAATTTAAATTCTCCAAAACGATGTCTGAGCTGTTAATGTTAACAAATCAGTTTTTATTATCTTCTTTTGGTACTATCAAATTTTTGGCATTAAATTTTACTGGTATTTTGTTATATTTCCCCAAAATTTGCTGCTTAAATTCAAAATATTGTTATTCTTACTTCGTATATTACAACGCAGTTGCTGGATTTTGCATATAGTGAAACAGTATGATCGTCTAACTAACAAGTCTACAAAGCCTATTTGGCAAAAGTGACGGTGTATTCTTTCATTTGGGTCCATCTTCAAGGTGATTCAAGTGAATTTCATGTACCTTATTTACGTTATTTGTTTGAAATGAGATGTTAGTTTTATCTCAACTGGATAAAGCTTTTCCTTATTTTATATAGATTTAAATGAAACATTTTTTTAGGGATTTGCAATTTAATTCAGTTGTAATATAAATTAAAACATGAAACAATTAGTTTAATTTTCATCGTATAACAGTTTTTATGAGAACATAACGCCTGAAATGGAACAAGTTTTTGTTTGCTTGAAGTCATTTTTTATACTTCCGGATCTACTATTCACGCAAGTATGTTCACATTTGTAATATTAGCAAAGAAAATTTTGGCAGTGGAAGCTACACATGACAAGATTGGAAATATTTTCCCACAACATTTGGTGTATTGTTTTGTATGCACACGTGAGTGTGTGCACAGCATGTGCATATGCCTGTATGCGCATGTATGTGTATTCATATACAAGCATGTGTAGAGTAAAAAAAAATTATGTTTCATAGTTCATTTTACAAACCTGATAATTTAGTAGAAAGTTAGAAGTCTCTTAATGATTAATTTTATAATACGTATATGTCTGATTAGCATATATAATTACCAATGTTTGTATACTCTAGCGGAATGCAACGGTGGCTGAATTCAATATGTTTGTAGCCTTAATTAACCTTTAAGTCAAAGAACTAACATTCATATGCTTTAGGTAATTTACCAATTTAACTAACATGACAACCTGCTGTTATTTGAAGCTTTGAATTCCTCGTTGAGTATTTAACGAAAATACACTATTTCTTTTATGAAATGCTTTATTTATTAATCAATTTTGAAATTGCGCATTGAAGTTGGCAAGGTATCGTTCCTGCTCGTGCCACTAGAGATATGCTTGATTGCAAACTTCTTTTAATTTATTATACTAGCTAATGCAAAACTATAAACATATTCTATATTATTATGCACAGTGAATATAATGCATAGGCTGACGTTGAGGAGTAATTAGTAAGCCATGCCCAATTCCAATTATATAACTTAAAGATGTACATGGTCTCTCAAATTGATGGAACATATTAGAAAATTAAGTGTAAATTTTATTTTTATGGTATCTTGGTAGCCACCTGGGATTTACAGTTGATAACTCCTTTTATGCTGAAACGTCTGTCTGAAGAACTGTAGATTTCTATAATTGAAACCATGCACCTGTGTATCGTAATGACTACATTTAAGTTATCATATTCAGTACACATCATTATCTTGGTACGTATCTGTAAAAGTCAATGTTAAGTTTTGATTCTTTTGTAATAATAATGATTTTGTATCATAGAAAGCACTACATTAATTATTCTAAATCCCATATATATATATATATATATATATATATATGGAATAATGTAAAGTCCAAACTAACAACTGAGAATTTGATACAAAAATAAGACATTGGAAATTCTTACGTGATGTTATAGCTGACAATCTAATGCTTAACAAACAATTTTAGAACTCACCTCTATGAAGATTGGACTTTTAGGAAATTAAAAATAGTTTCCCCATATAGTACGTATATTAAATGAAATTGCATCCCAAATATTTGGTGTCCATATTATGTATTCATTGGTTGCTATTTTGTATTGACCGTCAACAAATTCTAATGGTCATTCACATCAGTTACTTTTATTTTTCCTCTCTTTAATATTACCTTTTCCTTAACATTAATAGACCTCTTTAAGTAACTTTATTGTTGAAATTTTGTAGTAATGAGTGATTAAATGCATGATCACGACAATAAGGTAGTGATAGCTGGCATGGGAACATATTATAGTAAAAATTAATTGTTAACCCTGTAATTGTTTTATTCTGGTATTGTTTCTTCCAATAAGTTTCTACATCACAGATTTTGGTCATGTGTTTTTAATCTGCTTACTGTATTTCATTCATCTGCGATGACTGATCTAAATGAACTATTGTTTTTTTCTCTTCAATTAGCTGCAGCGTTAGGGCTATTACAAAATTAATGCTTCTAATTTTGAATTAATATGACAATTTATTTTCTTATTTGCTTGGAAATAAGATGGCGTAACGTAAGCTTAATTAATCAGTTGAAATGTAAATGATATATTGTTATTTGCTTCATGCTCTTGCATCATAATTTGAATAGTGAAACCAATTTCCAAGTTAAAATAATTGTGGTTCGAGTGTCAATGTAAGTACATGTTTTCATTATTTTCTGTGATAATCTAGACATCAAAGTTCAACAAAAGAATTACAGTCAATATTATTTTTCTCATTTCTATAATAATTCTCAAAGACTACAGTCATCTTCAACACCGGATTAAAATAAGAAATTTCGTATTTGTCTAAATCAAAATTACACACAGATCAAGAAGGTGGATTGGACAAACGACGTGTGTGTAGCACGGGTTCGCCCCAGTAGTTATGAAATATAGAACGGTGAATGTTACACTTTTTATTAAATTTGAAATTGGGAAAATACACTTAATAAGAAAATAAGATATAACAAAGTTTGATCGGTTGATGGATGTCTTGATATTATAACTTATAAGGCACTGCTCAAATTAATTTTGAGTAGGAATCACCACTGGAAGCTAAAATGTGCTCAATGTTAATATAAGAACTTTCCGTGTCTTTCGTGGTATCACTACTACGAGAAATATTGATAAAACACTAAATTAGTATAAAATGAAGTTTTAATTCATATATATACATATAATCAATTGAGTATTAGTGTGAATTTAAAATTTTATGTTTACTTGAAACATTTATGGATATATAAGTATGTTATAAAATTGTTATCTTTGGATCCATCTTATATGTAAATAACGAGATTGATTGAAAGAAATTTTAATAAAAGCAAGCATCTCTTTACTATAACCTTTTTGATAAAAGATACACATATAGTGTAATGACCCGGGATTTCGACCAACTAATTTTAAATATTTAGAATGGATTTAAATATTTAGTTGATAATATAAATGAATTTTTATATTTATGTTATCGATTTAAATATCGATTTCGATTTAATATCGTATATATTAAAATATCAAAATAAGGAATCAACGAATAACTGAATTCGAAGTGAAAACTGATTTGAAAACAGTTCAGATAATCAATACATAATTCTGTTTGAATTAGAATAATAATATTCAATAATTATCGAAGAAATTAAATGGTTTGAAATTTAAATTAAATAAATTTAAATTAATATCTATTCGGGATGATCGAACTGGACTTCGTGACTTATCCCAGTGTGTTCAGAATAGCGGTTTTACCTTAGAACTGTCAGTTGTTGGGTTCAGAAAGGAGTTGAAATCAAAGTGATAATTTAATTTAAAGGATCCAGTTTAAAAATCAAATTTAAATAAAATAGATTGTGTGGACCGAAATTTAAATAACAAGGAGGCCGCTGTCTTCGTTTTCTTCCACACAAGATTATCATGGAAAAGTGATGGCCACGCGGTTCTCATTTAAACCGTACCCCCTACCTACCTCTCCTCTATAAAATCAAGGCCTTTAGTCTCCGTCTTTACTTCAACAAAACCGACCTCTTCCTCAAATCGGAACCCGTCCTTCTCTTCAAAAATCGGTCAAGGGATTCAAATCAAAACAAGAATGGCCACTTCTACTTAAATCGTTCGAAATCGTATTCCAGTAAAACTCCGAAATCCCAAATTGGATTAACCCTAATTTCGTTATTTCGTGCGATGAGTTTGAATAGCTCGACATTGAAAATCGCGAGCTAGGGTTCAGCTGAATCGGTCGCTATGGTCGGAACTCGCTCATTCAAGGCCGGCGATGTACTTTAGGTGGGGATGTGTCTAAACGTTATGAAGTTGGTTGAGTTCGATCCACAGTTAGCAACCGCGACCTGGGTAGAACCAATTTGACGGAAAAGAAAGGGAGTTCGATGGTGGCTTGAACAGTGAAGGAGGGGCGGTTGCGTTCAATTACATGCATAAGGGGAGTAAATGCAGTATGTGGGTTTGAAGAGATTTGCAAGGAAGGAGAAGTGCTTGGTGCAAATACCTGACTGTGTGATTTGGGAAGTCACAGTTAAATTTGTGGAAGAAGGAAGCACCTTACGTTCGGGATGGTTCGGTTTGTTGTTGGTTAAAAGGGGTTGGTGACTATGTTTTAGTGATGCAGTGCTGAAGAGTAGCGATGGAATTCACTAAGGGTTGTTGGGTCAAGAGAGACGGTGTTAGACGTGTTGAGCTCGTGTGGATGGAGAGCGTAAAGTTAAGGTAAATGGATTCATAGTCAAGACGATATGGGATTTTAAATGGATATTCAGCAAAATAAAACGCTGGTGAGTAAATCTCGCCTTTTATTTAGAAATTTATTTTTATATAGTTAAAAATAATTGTCTGTGCTTGTTTGAATACTGTCTGATTGTTTTAAAAAAAATATTAGTTATTTAGGATATATATATATATATTGGGTTGATGATTGGTTGGATTCCTGCAGTTTCATTAGCGGGTGCCCGCGGTTTAAATAGCGGATGATTACCCTATACGCCCCACGCTATGATTAGTGGATGACCTTCTATACCGCGATATCCTGCCTCGAAGCAGGATGGATATTACTATGTTGACTAACGTCTGTGGATGCAGGAAAACAGGTTGGAGGAATCCAACTGGATTCCTCAAAAATATATTATCTGTTTGTTGTTTGTTTGATTTCATATATATTCATATATGATGTGTTAAAAATCAAATGATTGAAAATTGGTTGATTTGATTGTTTAAAATATCCCTGGGGCTTGAATATTGATTTTTTAAAAAAATATCGAAAAGGGTATTTGAGATTTGAAAAGGGAATTCTATTTTATAAATAGAATTTGAATTTTTAATGAGCTAGGAAAAATATTAACTTGTTTGAATATATAAAACAAGTATGGAATTTATAAACTCTGTTTATAAATGAAAAGATGGAATTTGAATCGAATTTATAAACTTTGTTTATAAATGAAAATATGGGATTTGAATTGAATTTATAAACGTTGTTTATAAATGGAAAGGTGGGATTTGAATCGAACTTATAAACTTTGTTTATAAATGAAAATATGGGATTTGAATTGAAGTTATAAACGTTGTTTATAAATAATAAGAGAATTCAAATGGACTTTAAACTATAGATTTTGAATATGGAATTCAAATGGACTTTAAACTATAGAATTTGAATATAGAATTCAAATGGACTTTAAACTATAGAATTTGAATATGGAATTCAAATGGACTTTAAACTATAGAATTTGAATATAGAATTCAAATGGACTTTAAACTATAGAATTTGAATATAGAATTCAGATGGACTTTAACTATAGAATTTGAAAATAGAATTCAAATGAAGTTTAAATAAAGAGAATTCAAATAGAATTGAATTGGAATTTGAATAAGAAATCGATAAGGAAACGAGAGTATGAGTATAATTAGAATTTGTTAATATGCAGTTAAAATATATTTGAACATGTCATGTTCAAATATGAAGGTGAAATAGACTGAAAAGTTAAGCAACAGATTTAATTAACAAATTGAGTTAAAACGATTGGTATAGTTAAAATAGATTGGACAGGCATAAATATACATGAGACAGGTATGGCATAAAGTATAGAAGTGAAATAAATAGAATGCCCGACAAAAAGGTACGTATTTAATTTCCATATGAGATTTTATGCGCCGTATCGGCTAGCCGCTTGGCTTTTTCTTTTTCTTTTTGAGATGAGAAGGACCGGGAAAGCTATTTGAAATTTCCCGATGCTCCCGGTACAAAGGAGGTTATGGCGAATTTTTCCGGGAATTTAAGGAGTTAAAATATTTTTAAGATAATTTGATAGTTAAAAATCAACGTATCAAAATATATAGAAGTCGATAAGAAAACGAACTTAGAAATAGAATAGTATAATCAAAAAGGAAGTATAAGAATAAAATATTGTAAGAATAGAAAGAAGAAGCGTATACGTGTCTGAAAAGTGAATAACTGGTTTGTAAGGTATTGATTATTCGAGTAAGTAGTCTTATCTGTTTTGACGTTGTAAATGTTATTCAGTCAAGGTCTGAGAGGTAGTTATACCCCAACTTGACTGATTTCATTATTAACAAATAAATAGTAAGATTTCAGGCTCGAAGATCAATGTTGGATAAAAGTTAGTTGAATACAGTATTTGGGTTGTCGTAACGATGTTTTACACAACATCTGTTTTGACCCAAATAAGTGTAAGTATAGGAATAAACGAGATTGGGAAAGAGGTAAGTAATTGGAATATTTTCCAATTATAACTAGCATATATTTTCTAAAGTTTAGAAAATAAAAGAAGGCGATATTCGGAAATGTTTTCCAAATAACGTAAAAGGCCAATATGGTTATTGAAAATATTTGGTTAATAAATATTGATAAGAAATAGAGAAGAGATTTAATTAAATATTAATTAAGGGCTTAGTAATTGGTTGATAATTGGATGAACACTTGTTTTTATCCGATAGTTAAATCATCGACTATCTAAACACTTGTTTTTATTCGATAGTTAAATCACAGACTATCGGAGTTTTGACCATCGTTGTCAATATGGAGAGACCGGTTGGATTATTATCCGAAGAACCACTCCGTATTGGCAGTAGCGTGCGAATCAGATTATATAAAGATAATCGAAGACGGAGTAGAGTGCAAGGACTTTTTCTATAAATAGAAATAGTACCTTCGATTCATCCTGTTCCTGGGTGACGTGTATGGATGAATGTCTGACAGTGTATTTCTAGAAAGGTCACGTACATTGATTTCTTCAATCGTACCAAGAGTGGAAGCGGAGAAGGAGACTTCTTTTAGCTAACACGTAATGTACTGTTGAGGACGTCAATCGGTGATTTGACGGATTTGACGATGTGGCATTCGAAGTGAATCTGGTGTGATGATAAAGCGTAGCTTCTAGCCTCATCAACCGGTAAATGACAGAAATCGGGCAGGCAGCATGGCTATGTAGGTCGCACCTATTAGGGTGTATAATCACCTG
Source organism: Allium sativum (assembly GCA_030737875.1). Classification (NCBI taxonomy): domain Eukaryota; kingdom Viridiplantae; phylum Streptophyta; class Magnoliopsida; order Asparagales; family Amaryllidaceae; genus Allium; species Allium sativum. Next base: position 13,307,351 of record CM060912.1, read on the forward strand.
ATCTAGAGTTTCATTTACTTTTAAAAATCTATTGTCGATGCCGTCCCATTCGGGAAACGGTTGCTGATCCCAACCGTTGGTGATATACATTCGATACACTCAAGCGAAATGAGTGGTCGGTCATGTGTGGCTGAGTTGCAAGATGTTCTTGTTGAACTCGGTGTATTCTCCTCTAGAGATATACCAGCGGAAGGTGGTTCCATACCTTGTCATAGTTGGAAATCCATTACCAATACGTGCTTGTGGTTTTGAATGTATATTATATATGTGGAACGTGAGATGCAAACGTTCCACTAGATTGTTATCTACTTGATTTAGGCATTATTATAATATCAAAAGAGTTTTGATATAAAGATTATAGTTCCTTTCAAAGGGATTTTGAAAGTTAAATCAAGTGTTTGGATTCTCATAAGGGAAAAACCCGTTCCGTGTTATACGGCGTGGTCTTATGAGATATCATTTAGTTTTCTGAACTGTTTTAAACTGTTTACTCATACCAGTCCCATGACTGACCCGGAGTTTATTTTGTTTTGTTCTACCTAAACTCTTGGGTGCTTAAATTTGTACGGGCAGTCAAGTAGTTCAGGATTTTAGAGATCTATCTAAAGGAGCTTGGAGCAGGAGGCTTCAGCGTTAGTTATATAGAATTCTGTTCCTCTGTGTTGTAAGTGTTGTACTCTGATAAGTGTATGTTATACAGTTAAGATTTTTGTATTTCAAAGATATGATATATTATATTTTGTTCCGCTGCGATGTGAGATTCTGTGTTGTTATTTCTGTTCTTCTTCTACCTCTTTCTTCTAAAAAAAATGTTTCGTATTTTCGTGATATTTGGGTTGGACGTTTGATGCATATAGTCAACTCTGATGTTACGGATTTGTGGGTCAATACAGTTGGTATCCGTGCTTAGGTTGAGCGAATACCTAGGCTGGTTTGAATGTGCTCATTAGAGATAGGATCAGTAGTATCCTAGAAAGAGTTGGGTGTATATATATACGAGAGAGCGTACTTGTTATTTGATATAAAAACTGTTTTATATTGTGTTGACTAGTCTGTTTAGTGGATTATAAATTTTGGTCGAATCATGGGACGCCACGATGTCGTTAGGAGTTTATAAACACTTGAACAGAAGATTGGACACGATATTGTTTTTAAATAGTTGAGTTGATTGTTAGGATTATAATCGAATGAGATATTAAAACTGAAATAGTTATATATAACCAATGGAATTTGTATATGAAATCAAATACAAATGAGATAAATTGAAATTGAATTCCAACCAGAATTCAGAATTTAAAATCCTGGGAGTTTGGAAAATACTTTTCTAAATTTTCTAAATGGAGTTTGAAAGAAATATAGTACTGAACTCATTCAGTAGTTGGGAAATAATTCTGATGATGGTCGCAACATCATTAGTGTTCATTTTCGAGTTTCTAAGTGATGAATTACTACCTTAGAAAAGTGTTTGATGGAAATTTGTTTGAAAAGAAACAAGTTATTTGAAAATTCAAATGTTTTGAATTTCAGATAGATATAAATATATGTATATATTTATATTACTTAAAAGGAATTTTGAAATGGGAATTGGAATATAGATTTCAAATAGAAGTAAAATAAAGGAATTTGAATATATATATAATTCAAATAGAAGTGGAATAGAATTTGAATTCAAAGGAATTCAAATGAGTTTGAATAAAGAAAATTCAAATAGAAATTGTATAAGAAAATTGAAATGGAATTTGAATTCAAAGGAATTCAAATGGATTTGAATAAAGAAAAGTCAAATAGAGATTTGAATATTAGAATTCAAATGGAAAATGGTTAAATAGAATTACAAAGAGAATATAAAGTGGAGGTTGAATATTAGAATTCAAGAAAATATAAAGTTTGAAATAGAAATTGAGCAAAGGAATTTAAATAGAAATTGAATAAAGGATTTCAAATGGAATTTGAATAAGGGATATGAAATGGGTTTTTGAATGAAGGATTTCAAATAGAAATTGAAGTTAAGAAAATTCAAATAGAATTTGAATAGAAGAAAATTCAAATAGAAATTGAATAGAAGGAAATAATATAGAGTTTGAAGATAAGAAATTCAAATGGAATTTGAATATTGTAAATATATAGGCCTTGAATATCGAAAGTGAAATGAAATTGAATATAGGAATTCAAATAGAGTTGAAATGGAAAAATGGATTGGGTATATATTAAAAATATATCAGAATGGAGTTGAATTTATTATGAACAAAGTTAAAACGTTTATATTTATAAATATATTTAAAACGAGCTCGCCATAGCACGGTAGTTCCTAAATTGGCGATTCGAACTTCAATTTAGAATACAGAACTCAATTGAAGTCGGAATTCTTTGAAACAAGAATCGTCGGGACCGGTTGAATAATAGTTTTCTAATGAAAGAGAAAAATCGGGATTTCATTGTATAGACTTTTAGATATGTCAAAATCAAATTTTTAGAAAAGCAGCGCCAGAACAATTATAGAACCATAACGGTTTAATTAAATAAATAAAAGGATTTTTAGGAAATAAAATCCGAATTGGCATTAGAAAAATCCAGACTGGAGATATAAAATGAATATGAACTCCAGTGAAGTAAGTGAAATGATTTTTAAGACAAAAATCATATTTTAAATGGTTAAATAGAATTAACTAAATTGGAGAATAATTAGTTAAAGGAAATTTGAATCGAAATTGGGTTTTTGGATAAGTGAAAGAGATTGAAAATTTATATTCGAAATTGAATATATAACTCGAGTTGAAATTATAATTAGATTAGTTTATAATTAAGTTGACATATATCTGAACAAGTTATATTCAAATAAAAAGGGTAAAATAGGCAAAACGGTTAATTAGCAACTAGTTAATGGGAATTTGAATGATTGAAATAAAATTTAACTAAAGTTAAATGGATCGAAATGAATAAATTGAGTAAAATCAATGTGAATGAAATATGAATTTGGTACGAATAAAAGGATTTATATTTGTAACACAAATACAAAGGAAGTTATGTGCAAACAAATAGAAGGGAATATTTGTAAAACATTTACAAATTGATTCAGTGGAAATATTTATTTATAGAAAATAAATAGAATGTTATAAATGAGATATTTATTTGTTAAATAAATAGAATTTAATCAAAGGAATATTTAGAAGATGAATAGTAAATGGAAATCTGTTTTTAACAGATAAATAGAAAAGATTAATTTATAAATAACAGTTTATAAATTAAATTAAATATTTATCATTCGATAAATGGAATATATAAGTCTGAACTTATATAGAGAAGAGATATTGGTTTTTAAACCGATAGTTTTAAATATAAGGGGTACACAACACTTGTATAAGTGAAGTAACGCTATTAAAGAGAACATTTATAAAGTGAAGAACCATTACTAAAAGTAAATCTTTATAAATGAATAAACGTTATCCAATAGGAGATATTCAAATAGGAGAAATCGATTAGAGTTAGAATAAATCGATTAGAGTAAGAATTAACCAGTTAGAGTTAATCAGTTAGGGTTAATCCGTAGAGTTAATTGAATATTAGTTATTCAATTAGAATTTATCAAATATTTGTTATTCAAATTAAGAGTTAACCAGATAGAGTTAATTGAATATAGTTAATCGAATTAGGATTTAATTGAATGTTAGTTATTCAATTAAAGTTGATCGAATAGAGTATTGAGATAGAATTAGTCAAACATAGTTACTCAGGATAAGTTGCCATTTCGTACGACTGCTAGCGTAATTCGCAGGGCTGTAGATAGCCTAGGGCGGTCGGATGTTTCCTGGGGTAATCAGGCGTAACCATTGTGATCGCTGCGATCTAGAGTCAAGCGAATGAAGTTAAATAAAATATTAGTTTATTCGAATAGAACTAAAGGATTATCGAATATAGTTTATTCGAAAGAAGTTATCGATTATTAGTAAATCGAAGGAGTTATCGATTATTAGTAAATCGAAGGAGTTATCGATTATTTTTAATCGAAATAAGCTATCGATTATAGTTTAATCGAAAAGAGTTATCGATTAGTTTAATCGAAGTGAGTTATAGAATATTGGTTATTCGAAGGAGTTATCGAATTTAGTTATTCGATGGAGTTAATCGAAAAGAGTTAAATCCAATAGAGTTAATTGATAACAGTAAATTGAATAGAGTAAATCGAATATAGTTTATTCGAAGAAAGGTTTTCGAATCTAGTTATTCGAAAGAGAGATTATCGAATATAGTTATTCGAAGGGAGGAGTTATCGAATAAGGATTTATTCGAAAGAGAGTTACGTAAGGAAGTTTGAATTGTTGAGTATCAACATAAATAAAATTTTGAAAAGTTAATGGGTTTTTAGCACTTTTTCTACCTTAGCAATTTCGAGGACGAAATTATTTTAAGTGGGGAAGATTGTAATGACCCGGGATTTCGACCAACTAATTTTAAATATTTAGAATGGATTTAAATATTTAGTTGATAATATAAATGAATTTTTATATTTATGTTATCGATTTAAATATCGATTTCGATTTAATATCGTATATATTAAATTATCAAAATAAGGAATCAGCGAATAACTGAATTCGAAGTGAAAACTGATTTGAAAACAGTTCAGATAATCAATACATAACTCTGTTTGAATTAGAATAATAATATTCAATAATTATCGAAGAATTTAAATGGTTTGAAATTTAAATTAAATCAATTTAAATTAATATCTGTTCGGGTTGATCGAACTGGACTTCGTGACTTATCCCAGTGTGTTCAGAATAGCGGTTTTACCTTAGAACTGTCAGTTGTTGGGTTCGGAAAGGAGTTGAAATCAAAGTGATAATTTAATTTAAAGGATCCAGTTTAAAAATCAAATTTAAATAAAATAGATTGTGTGGACCGAAATTTAAATAACAAGGAGGCCGCTGTCTTCGTTTTTTTCCACACAAGATTATCATGGAAAATTGATGGCCACGCGGTTCTCATTTAAACCGTACCCCCTACCTACCTCTCCTCTATAAAATCAAGGCCTTTAGTCACCGTCTTTACTTCAACAAAACCGACCTCTTCCTCAAATCGGAACCCGTCCTTCTCTTCAAAAATCGGTCAAGGGATTCAAATCAAAAGAAGAATGGCCACTGCTACTTAAATCGTTCGAAATCGTATTCCAGTAAAACTCTGAAATCCCAAATTGGATTAACCCTAATTTCGTTATTTCGTGCGATGAGTTTGAATGGCTTGACATTGAAAATCGCGAGCTAGGGTTCAGCTGAATCGGTCGCTATGGTCGGAACTCGCTCATTCGAGGCCGGCGATGTACTTTAGGTGGGGAGGTGTCTAAACGTTACGAAGTTGGTTGAGTTCGATCCACAGTTAGCAACCGCGACCTGGGTAGAAGCAAGTTGACGGAAAAGAAAGGGAGTTCAATGGTGGCTTGAACGGTGAAGGAGGGGCGGCTGCGTTCAATTACAGGCATAAGGGGAGTAAATGCAGTATGTGGGTTTGAAGAGATTTGCAAGGAAGGAGAAGTGCTTGGTGCAAATACCTGACTGTGTGATTTGGGAAGTCACAGTTAAATTTGTGGAAGAAGGAAGCACCTTACGTTCGGGATGGTTCGGTTTGCTGTTGGTTAAAAGGGGTTGGTGACTTTGTTTTAGTGATGCAGTGCTGAAGAGTAGCGATGGAATTCACTAAGGGTTGTTGAGTCAAGAGAGACAGTGTTAGACGTGTTGAGCTCGTGTGGATGGAGAGCGTAAAGTTAAGGTAAATGGATTCATAGTCAAGACGATATGGGATTTTAAATGGATATTCAGCAAAATAAAACGCTGGTGAGTAAATCTCACCTTTTATTTAGAAATTTATTTTTATATAGTTAAAAATAATTGTCTGTGCTTGTTTGAATACTGTCTGATTGTTTTAAAAAAAAATTAGTTATTTAGGATATATATATATATATATATATATATATATATATATATATATATTGGGTTGATGATTGGTTGGATTCCCGCAGTTTCATTAGCGGATGCCCGCGGTTTAAATAGCGGATGATTACCCTATACGCCCCACGCTATGATTAGTGGATGACCTTCTATACCGCGATATCCTGCCTCGAAGCAGGATGGATATTACTATGTTGACTAACGTCTGTGGATGCAGGAAAACAGGTTGGAGGAATCCAACTGGATTCCTCAAAAATATATTATCTGTTTGTTGTTTGTTTGATTTCATATATATTCATATATGATGTGTTAAAAATCAAATGATTGAAAATTGGTTGATTTGATTGTTTAAAATATCCCTGGGGCTTGAATATTGATTTTTAAAAAAAAATCGAAAAGGGTATTTGAGATTTGAAAAGGGAATTCTATTTTATAAATAGAATTTGAATTTTTAATGAGCTAGGAAAAATATTAACTTGTTTGAATATATAAAACAAGTATGGAATTTATAAACTCTGTTTATAAATGAAAAGATGGAATTTGAATCGAATTTATAAACTTTGTTTATAAATGAAAATATGGGATTTGAATTGAATTTATAAACGTTGTTTATAAATGGAAAGGTGGGATTTGAATCGAATTTATAAACTTTGTTTATAAATGAAAATATGGGATTTGAATTGAAGTTATAAACGTTGTTTATAAATAATAAGAGAATTCAAATGGACTTTAAACTATAGATTTTGAATATGGAATTCAAATGGACTTTAAACTATAGAATTTGAATATAGAATTCAAATGACTTTAAACTATAGAATTTGAATATGGAATTCAAATGGACTTTAAACTATAGAATTTGAATATAGAATTCAAATGGACTTTAAACTATAGAATTTGAATATAGAATTCAAATGGACTTTAACTATAGAATTTGAAAATAGAATTCAAATGAAGTTTAAATAAAGAGAATTCAAATAGAATTGAATTGGAATTTGAATAAGAAGTCGATAAGGAAACGAGAGTATGAGTATAATTAGAATTTGTTAATATGCAGTTAAAATATATTTGAACATGTCATGTTCAAATATGAAGGTAAAATAGACTGAAAAGTTAAGCAACAGATTTAATTAACAAATTGAGTTAAAACGATTGGTATAGTTAAAAAAGATTGGACAGGCATAAATATACAGGAGACAGGTATGGAATAAAGTATAGAAGTGAAATAAATAGAATGCCCGACAAAAAGGTACGTATTTAATTTCCATATGAGATTTTATGCGCCGTATCGGCTAGCCGCTTGGCTTTTTCTTTTTCTTTTTGAGATGAGAAGGACCGGAAAAGCTATTTGAAATTTCCCGATGCTCCCGGTACAAAGGAGGTTATGGCGAATTTTTCTGGGAATTTAAGGAGTTAAAATATTTTTAAGATAATTTGATAGTTAAAAATCAACGTATCAAAATATATAGAAGTCGATAAGAAAACGAACTTAGAAATAGAATAGTATAATAAAAAAGGAAGTATAAGAATAAAATATCGTAAGAATAGAAAGAAGAAGCGTATACGTGTTTGAAAAGTGAATAATTGGTTTGTAAGGTATTGATTATTCGAGTAAGTAGTCTTATCTGTTTTGACGTTGTAAATGTTATTCAGTCAAGGTCTGAGAGGTAGTTATACCCCAACTTGATTGATTTCATTATTAACAAATAAATAGTAAGATTTCAGGCTCGAAGATCAATGTTGGATAAAAGTTAGTTGAATACAGTATTTGGGTTGTCGTAACAATGTTTTACACAACATCTGTTTTGACCCAAATAAGTGTAAGTATAGGAATAAACGAGATTGGGAAAGAGGTAAGTAATTGGAATATTTTCCAATTATAACTAGCATATATTTTCTAAAGTTTAGAAAATAAAGGAAGGCGATATTCGGAAATGTTTTCCAAATAACGTAAAAGGCCAATATGGTTATTGAAAATATTTGGTTAACAAATATTGATAAGAAATAGAGAGTAGATTTAATTAATGGAATATTAATTAAGGGCTTAGTAATTGGTTGATAATTGGATGAACACTTGTTTTTATTCGATAGTTAAATCATCGACTATCGAAACACTAGTTTTTATTCGATAGTTTAATCACAGACTATCGGAGTTTTGACCATCGTTGTCAGTATGGAGAGACCGGTTGGATTATTATCCGAAGAACCACTCCGTATTGGCAGTAGCGTGCGAATCAGATTATATAAAGATAATCGAAGACGGAGTAGAGTGCAAGGACTTTTTCTATAAATAGAAATAGTACCTTCGATTCATCCTGTTCCTGGGTGACGTGTATGGATGAATGTCTGACAGAGTATTTCCAGAAAGGTCACGTACATTGATTTCTTCAACCGTACCAAGAGTGGAAGCGGAGAAGTAAACTTCTTTTAGCTAACACATAATGTACTGTTGAGGACGTCAATCGGTGATTTGATGGATTTGACGATGTGGCATTCGAAGTGAATCTGGTGTGATGATAAAGCGTAGCTTCTAGCCTCATCAACCGGTAAATGACAGAAATCGGGCAGGCAGCATGGCTATGTAGGTCGCACCTATTAGGGTGTATAATCACCTGATCTAGAGTTTCATTTACTTCTAAAAATCTATTGTCGATGCTGTCCCATTCGGGAAACGGTGGTTGATCCCAACCGTTGGTGATATACATTCGATACACTCAAGCGAAATGAGTGGTCGGTCATGTGTGGCTGAGTTGCAAGATGTTCTTGTTGAACTCGGTGTATTCTCCTCTAGAGATATACCAGCGGAAGGTGGTTCCATACCTTGTCATAGTTGGAAATCCATTACCAATACGTGCTTGCGGTTTTGAATGTATATTATATATGTGGAACGTGAGATGCAAACGTTCCACTAGATTGTTATCTACTTGATTTAGACATTATTATAATATCAAAAGAGTTTTGATATAAAGATTATAGTTCCTTTCAAAGGGATTTTGAAAGTTAAATCAAGTGTTTGGATTCTCATAAGGGAAAAACCCGTTCCGTGTTATACGGCGTGGTCTTATGAGATATCATTTAGTTTTCTGAACTGTTTTAAACTGTTTACTCATACCAGTCCCATGACTGACCCGGAGTTTATTTTGTTTTGTTCTACCTAAACTCTTGGGTGCCTTTATTTGTACGGGCAGTCAAGTAGTTCAGGATTTTACAGATCTATCTAAAGGAGCTTGGAGCAGGAGGCTTCAGCGTTAGTTATATAGAATTTTTTTCCGCTGTGTTGTAAGTGTTGTACTCTGATAAGTGTATGTTATACAGTTAAGATTTTTGTATTTCAAAGATATGATATATTATATTTTGTTCCGCTGTGATGTGAGATTCTGTGTTGTTATTTCTGTTCTTCTTCTACCTCTTTCTTCTAAAAAAAATGTTTCGTATTTTCGTGATATTTGGGTTGGACGTATGATGTATATAGTCAACTCTGATGTTACGGATTTGCGGGTCATTACATATAGGTAAAATTTTGATTATGTTTATTATAAGATAACAGATAGTTGAACGGGCATAAGGTGTTAAAGGTTAATTGTATATTCTACATAGTTCACATAGACATCTCACAACAACAATATCCGTTTATAGGGTCTTATTTTTGGATTTTAATCTACCCTTTTTAGGATAAACAAAAATGAGGTGATATACAAATTATCAAATATCAATTATCAGGATATCATTTGACTACGGTACTGCCTCTTCAGTGTGTTGGGTGCTTCAATCTTTGTCTTAGGAAGATACTCATACCTGTTTAGATGTTATTCTTAAATAAGGACACCATCAGTTACTTCTACTTAACATTTCAGTCCTGTATATCCACAGTTTTAGACTACCGTCTATAACATCTATTTTACATAAGTTCATTTTGTTAATTGAACATCCCTTAAAATCAAAATGTATTGCTTGACAAATAAAAATACATGCCCCGAGGGAGTGTTGGTGGAACTGACAAGTGCAAAGAAACAAAAGATCGAAGTGGTGGAGAAAAAGAAAAATAAATGCGTGGAAAAAGGGACTTTATTGATGGTTCCATAACCAGTAGGGACACTCATACCTGTTTAGATGTTATTCTTAAAGAAGGACACCATCAGTTACTTTTACTTAACATTTCAGTCCTGTATATCCACGGTTGCAGAATACCGTCTATAACATCTATTTTACATAAATTCATTTTGTTAATTGAACATCCCTTAAAATCAAAATGTATTGCTAGAAAAATAAAAATACATGCTCCGAGGAAGTATTGGTGGAACTGACAAGTGCAAAGAAACAAAAGATCGAAGTGGTGGAGAAAAAGAAAAATAAATGCGTGGAAAAAGGGACTTTATTGATGGTTCCATAACCTGTAGGGCCAGTAGTAGAGAGTTTTGGATTAAGGAGCAAAAAAAAAAAAAAAAAAAAGAATGTAAATGCAATGTGCTTACATGAAGCTATGTGTTTTAGGTAGAGGCTCCTACTTCTGTCATCCTTAAGCTGTTTGATCGATGCATCTTGCTTTGCATATGTTATTAGGGAGTAGAATTACAGTTAAGCTGATGATTCATATAATATTTGTGAACATAGCAAAATAGTTATGGTGCATATCCTTTGATTTGTTAATTTATAGAATTACAGACTGTAAGGCAAGTAGTCCATCTACAGCACAAACTGCCACCAATTTTCAACTGCAACTCATCAAAAGGGCGCTAATGAAGGCCAGAAGAATGGAGTTGCATGGTATACCTACTGAAAATAATAGTTCATACTCATCAAATTGTATTATCCATGTCATATGCTGGGGATATTGTAAAATTTTCATGGAATGTTTGAACTTCCTAATGTTGTTACACTTTGTGAAGGGTTTTAAATAATACACTGTTCCTGGATGTCCGTGTACTCCTTGAAAGGAGTATTTGTTTTGGTATATCAAAGGTAATTGTCAATTAACTTATGTGCATGGTTTCAGAAATGTTCTGTTTTTGAATTTTATGGCACGGAAATTGAACACAACACTTTTGACTATTATCTTCCAAATGCGCTAATGTAATAACAACATTCGATATAGGTTAGTTTTTGTACTTTGTTTCAGTTTATTTATAAATAGTTCATGATACAACTACCCTTCCATTTTCACATTTTACATGGAATGGCATTTTATAACTAGCAGAATGCTTTTGATTCAACAACATTAGGTCAATAGATGGATTATTAGAGGATTTATCACTAACTGAATTATACATTTCCGTGTGCGAAGCACGAGTACGCACTTGTAAAGTGATAATAGAATTGTACCTATTTGTTGTATGATAATGGTGATTCTGATTTATGTCTATTTTTGTGGCGATTCTATCATATATGCCTATGAAACTATTGCAGTTTATTGAACCTATCATGGTGTATAGAATTTGGTGAATGAACTTATTATGTTGTATAGAAATGAAATTATCATGTTTGTTGATTCTATCATGTTATGTTACATGCAAGTTTCTAGGCTAAATAATGTTCACATATGCCTATATGTTTAGATCTACAACCCTATATGTTTAGATCTACAACCTCATATGTTTAGATCTATGTTAATTAGATCCAATTCAATGCAAGTTCATCTTTACATGCCAAACTTAATTTGTGTAGTTCTATGCAAATTCATATGCTTATGTTTCATGTTAGTTGGATCTAAAAATGCAAGTTCATTATCCTATGCCAAATCTATATGTCACATGTTTAGTTAGATCCATATTTTTATGCTGTTGGAATATTACACGTTCTTCGTTTTTCCCTTTTATTTATGAGTTAGGCTAAATATTGAGCCTAGCATTCTATGTAATTTTGCGAACGTACAACGGGGGGTAACGTTGGGGAAAACATGAAATTACATGTAATTGGCATATTTGGCTCATAATCATATAAGTGATTTATGGCATGGAAATGGTATAATTTATATACCTAAAATTATGAACATGATTTAGAGGGAAAGTGGGCCATGAAAATAATTGTTGATAATTTACATATAAACATGATGGATAAATATGTAAATTTAGTGAAAGACGAATATGCCTAACCCGAGGTTAGATTGAGTTACGATGTAAGACTGCCCGGAACTACCCGGCTGTAACGACCCAGAAAATCTGAACCAATTTAAATTTTTTAAATTGGCTAAAATAATGGATTTTAAATATTTTAAATAAATATTTTAAATAATGGCAATGAAAACTGAGTTTGAATCGACATTTGAAAACGAATATAATTAATTATAATTATATATAGAATTGAAAATGGCGCGGTAGTTCGATAATTCGATTTCAAACTTCAATTGAATATACCGGGTGCAAAACAATCCGGATTTTAGTGAAACCAAAAATAATGGAATCTAATTGATTATATCTTTACAACGAATCTGACCAATCGAAATTTGATAGCGGGAATCAAAAGATATGTCTAGTTGAAAATTCTGAATAGTCGCTATGGAATTCAGGCCCTTAAAAATGGACATTTTGCAAATGACCTCGGATTTCGACGAAACCACTTTTGTTGGATCCGTGATGTCAAGTTATTGCTAGGTTTCAAATTTCATAATTTTTCGAATCAATATGTGAGCGTGGCAAAGGAAAACGCGTTTGACCAGTTTCAGTTGATTTTAATCGACTGGGAATTGGCCATTTTTCAAACGGTCTCAGAATTCGACGAAACTAGTTTTGTTAGGACCGTATCGTCAATACGAAGCTAGAAAATATTTTTCGGGAATTTTTCTAGTTAGTATGTGACCCCGGTAATTTGAAATGTGCGTTTAGAATTCAATATAGTGATTTAAAATGTAAATTCAAAGGAAACTGATTGTAACGATCAAATCAGCTTGCGATACATATCCCATTGTGTTCGGGATGGGGGTAAAACGCTATGGACGACAGGCGGTAGGCCTCGTTTCGAGGTCGTATGTAAAAGTCAACCTTTTTGCAAAAATAAAATAATTAAATAATAAAAAGGAAAAAAAATAATTTTAATTTCCCCCCTTTATCTCCCTTTCTGGCCCCCCCGATTCATTAAACAGAAATAACAGGAAAAAAAAAGGAAAACCTAAAACTATCGATCGACGCCCCCCTGAAGCATCGACGCCACCGCCCTGACGACCGCCTCCACCGAAGCCTCACCCTCGAACCGCCAGTGACCTCGCCCTCCCCCTCGAAGCCATCGTGACGCGATTCGAGAGCCCCCCCCCCCCCGTCTGACGACCTCCCACCGTCGACGAACTGAAGGCCACCCACCACGAAGCCAGCGCCGACCCTGACGACCGCTTCCCCCACTTCTTCGCATACAGTAAGTATTTTATTTTTTATTTTTTTTATATATATACTGATTTTATTTTAATTAGAAAATACTGATTTATTTTAATTGATTTATAAACTGATTTTTTTTAATTAGGAAAAACTGATTTTTAAAATGATTTAAAACTGATTTTTTAAAATGATTTAAAACTGATTTTGAAAAAGCATTTAAAAACTGATTTTGAAAAAGCATTTAAAAACTGATTTTGAAAAGGTTTTAAAAACTGATTTTATTTTAAGATTTTAAAAAGAAAAAGATTTAGATTTTAAATGGAAAAAGATTTAAACTTTAGGGTAGAAAAAGGTTTAAACTTTAAAAAGAAAAAGGTTTAAACTTTAAAAAGAAAAAGGCTTGAACTTTAAATAGAAAAAAAGATTTGGACTTTAAACCGATTTTAATTTTTAGATTTACAATAGTAAAAAAGATTTGAACTTGGAAAAATAAAGATCATATTTTCAAAATAGAAAAGACGGAATTTTTATTAAGTAGAAGAAGTAAGATATGATTTTTTTTATATTTTTAAAGTAATAAAAATATAATTTTTACACCATAGGAATAACAAAAATATAATCTTTATTTTTAAAAAGGCGGAATCTATATTTTTGAAATTCGATTTTTATATATTGAATAACATAGTAAAAATTCGATTTTTACATATGTAGAGAATACGGGCAACAAGGGCGACAAAAAGGCGAGGTTGGCGAAGATTTCTATAAAGGAAGAGTCGTGTTATTGGATAACTATTGGTGAGATTTCTGATTTAAAAATATTATATATGTGTGAAATGAAAGTGAATTGCTATATAAATATAAATATATATATATATATATACGCCCCTCGTCCACAAACCATGGACGATATTTATTGATTGAAATTGGCGTGAAAATTGATTGATAGCGAATGGTTGTTTGGGATTGTTTGTGATTGATATTGGTTGATTGTGGTTGAAAAATACCCGCTTGTGATTGAGAAATATTTGGTTGAAACCACATAGGATTAGTTTGTGGAAATGAAATAAATATATACATGCCGCCTGCGTGCGAACTAGATGCATGATCCCCATTGTCAAAAACCGCGAGGTTTTAAGGTAGAGCGAGGAGCCGTACTAGGGACGGTCCCGGTTTTAACTACCCTGCCGTTATGCTGCCGAAATTTTGAATAATATTCGTGTGTTTGAATTATTTTCATATGCTTAAACTATATTTATTCATTGTATAGAAAACATTCATGTGTTGAATTGATATTCATTCGTTGATTAGAAATTCATGTGTTGAATGGTATTCATATTTTGAAATAAATTGTTTGATAATACAAATCACCTTTTATCTATAAATAAAAACTATAGAAAACATTCATGTGTTGAATTGATATTCATTCGTTGATTAGAAATTCGTGTGTTGAATGGTATTCACATTTTGAAATAAATTGTTGGATAATAAAAATCACCTTTTATCGACTATATGAACTGTGTAAAATAATCTCGTTTTAAAGAAATTGTTTTATGATAAAAATCCTATTTTTTTTATCACCAATATGAAGTATATCAAATAATAGTGTTTTGAAATAAATCGTTTTACAATAAAAATCACATTTTTATTGTATGCATGAATCGTTGAAATGTGAAGTGTTAAAAATAGCCACTTGTTCAAAATAAACATATATGAGTTGAAATATTCATTAATTAGCTAATGAAATGATTTGCACCTATTTATGTAACATTAGAATGAATGGTGTTTTTAAACAAAATAGGAATCAAATATGAAGTCGAATAGAAAATGATAAATGATAAGAACTGTGTACATATGTACATGCATATTCATTGAACAGGTTATAGCAAAGGGGCTAGAGAAGAGGAATAAAATTTTGTGCCCGACAAATAGGTACACATTTACTGCTTTGTTTGGGTGATGATTTTATGAGCCTGTTGGCTAGCCGCTTGGCTTTTTCTTTTTCTTTTTGAGATTAGAAGGACCGGGAAAGCTATTTGCGATTTCCCGATGCTCCCGGTGCAGGGGAGGTTATGGCGAAATTTTCCAAAATTTTAAGGTGTTAGAAAAATATTTGAAGTGAAAACGATATGGAAATCATTGAATGAACTATATTTATATAAATATATAAATATAAATAAAATTAAAACGAAACGAAGCCGTGCAGTTCGTATTTTGAAACCGTGATTTCAAACAATAGTACGGGGAATCCGACCATTGGATTTTCCCGAAACCTCAACCGTCGGGTTCGCCTTGGAAATATCTTCCCAACGGCACCAACTTTGCAAAAATCCAACGGTTGGATTGCCTGGAATGTTTAATTCAAATCTGAAGAAAAACAGCGCCAGAAGCGATTATATTTATATATATATATATATATATAAATAATTATATATTTAATCGAATAACGACGCTGCACTTCGTATTTTGAAATCGAAAATTCAAACGATTGTACCGGGAGATCCGACCGTCGGATTTTCCCGAAACTGGAACCGTTGGATTCGCTTTGAAAAGACCT
This sequence comes from Allium sativum, assembly GCA_030737875.1. NCBI lineage: Eukaryota > Viridiplantae > Streptophyta > Magnoliopsida > Asparagales > Amaryllidaceae > Allium > Allium sativum. The sequence continues at coordinate 13,323,142 of CM060912.1, forward strand.
TTCTAATGATGTAAATTTTGCGAAGATCCAACGGTTAGATTTTCAGATATGTGTAAATCAAATCTGAAGAAAAACAGCGCCACGGCCGCCTTATGGCCCGAAGCGTCGTTTTGAATAAAATAGCTATTTTAAAATAAATAAAAATAGCGATAAATAGTTATAAAATATCATAAGCGATATGGAATAGAAATAAACTGAATTTGTTCGATTTATATGGCTTTTGATGGTTGAATGTGTTTGGTGTGAAAATTACATTAAAGAACAAGATTGTTGTTGTCAAATAATTTAACCATTAAAATAAATTGATTTGAAATTCTAAATACGTGAATTATTTGGAAAGGCCGAGTTAATTCTCATTTCAAATAATTGACCGACGATTGAAAGTCGAAGATGAAGACGATGGTCGAAGACCGGAGATCTTCACCTCGTTTGGATGGTAACCGAGGTCCTGATTGGGAGGCATCCCGAAATATGGATAATGAGTGGTGATCGTCCAGACGTACGTGGTGATCGAAGGGTTTGCGAGGTATTTAGTGCCTCCGGTTTCGTTCAGACCCAGAACGGACTTGTAAATGGACTGTGTGTCTGACATTGGAGTTTATTCTGTGTTGATTGATTTCTGTTAAATATACATCTGTTTGGCGGCTGAGAATTTATTCTTTTGCTTAACGCCCTTCTCTGAGACGCACGAGCTCAGAGGTTGTATATCGATGGACATCAGTCGCATGGCATGAATCGCCTGTGTGGCATGCTAAGATGTTGTGATCAGGACTTCTGTTGAAAAGCAAAGTCTTGTGGTGATGATCAAAGCACCGCCTGTGTGGCGTAGCTTTGTGCATAACGTGAATTCGCGAGCCTCACACCCCGGTATGAACCTAAAACGGGAGAAGGACCTCAGAGAGGGCATGCGTTTCTTTCTAGCTAGGGTGGTGTCAGTGACCTACCAGCCCTGACATTTATATACTTTTCACCTATGTGGTTGTTGCTGTTGCGAGGCGCCTCGGTTTGATCGGATGATCCGGATCCGATGGAGTCATTCGTTGGCTCATTTACGCCCCAAAGGACGGGGAGACGTATTGTTCAGGCATAATAATCCACATCGGTGGACCGGCCCTGTCGCTCCAAGGCTTGCCTGCGCGCTTGCCTGAGACATGGGCTAGATTGTCTCGAATTCGGTAAGGACTATCTTTTGCCTTGGTTCATGACGGAAATCCAATTTCCAAATACGTGATCGTGCGGTTTCGATTGTATAGATATTTGGCGACATAGTGGCATGGGACGCTCATGTCGTCTATGATTGATAGTTATGATTTGAAATTGTTTTCAAAACATATAAACACTAGTAATAATATCAAATGCCTTTGTTTTTATTCGTATCAAGCATATTTTGGCCGTTATAAGGTAAAACTCTATCCTCTGGTTTGCGTTGCATTGTGTGATGGGAACTGAGTCTTATAATGGCTTCATTTTTATAAAAAGCATAACGATGTTTAAAAGAAAGATTTGTTTTAAAGCACTGGCAATCCAATGGAGTAAACCCGTTCCACGAAAGTTGCGTGGTCCTGTGATTGGCCAATTATATATATGTGTTGAGTGGATTTCTCATACCAGTCCCATGACTGACTCGTAGTTTGTTTCACTTTCAAACTCGGGTGCCCCTTTTTCTACACGGGCAGCCTTGTATTCAGGTTTAGCTGGTTCTTTTTATGGATAGCTGGAGCTGAAGATGGATTCTATCATTATTTCTTTTTATGCTGTTCAGCTCCTATTGTACATATTTTGTTTATTTCCGCTGTAGACATGTATGTTTAGCTGAACTGTATTTGTACTAAGTAAGATCCTGTATACTGTGTAACTCTGATGATTACTTTTATCCAGTATATTCTATTGTTCATTATCTGGTGTATTTAATTAATTCTGCTCTGCTATTATCTGTTTCTGTGTTATATTCCAAAGATAACCCTGTTTCCGTCTGAACGGGATTTTCAATTCAAATCGAATAGAAATGAAAGTAAGAAGAATTCAATTTTGATTTAAATTGAAATGGAAGTTGAAATTGTTTTTGAAACGAATTCAAAACTATTTATATAATTCGTTTTAAATAGAAATCGACGAAGTATATATTATATATATTATATATATAATATAATGGCCTGAATAGAACGCACCGCGCCGCGGCAGTTCGTGAATTTCGACCATTTATTTCAAACGGACATTACGGGAGATCCGACCGTCGGATTCTCCTAAAACCGGAACCGTTGGGTTCGTATCGAAAAGAGCTTTCTAACGAATATTAGAAATCTGAAATCTAACGGTTGGATTTGGGGTTACGTCCAAATCAAATTTGAAAAAGGTCGCTGTAAGTGCAGTTCGATGGCCATTGTTGGAAATCGATTGTACGGGCCTAGATAAAATTATTAAAAATAGTAATAATTTGTGTAAAATCATAAGAAATGATTTGGGAAAAATTGGGATGAAAAACTCCATATTTGAAAAGATAAAAATAGATTTTTATCGAAATGAACTAGTTTTGAACTAAATTTAAAACCGAATTATTTTTAAATAAAGAAATTAGATTTAAAAAGGGGTTTTAAATAATCGGAATTTCTAATATAATTGATTGGATTTGAAATGGGTTTATCGTGAACGGTGTTTTAAATAACACTAGTTCTTTAACCCGATAATAAATAGAATGTGATTTGGGTTTGTCATGAACTGTGTTTTAAATAACACCTAGTTCTTTAACCCAGTAAAAGGAGTTTTAATGAATCTGCAATTAAATTGAAATGTGAATTGATAATCTGAATTATCAAATTTAGAAATTGAGCGAGGATGGAGTATTACCAATTTTGCTCCAAAGCGATAGTTAAATCTTTAATTAGATTTGAACGTGAAATGGTAATTAAATTTACCGATAACACCGTGGTGTTAGTTATGGGGTAATAACAGTTTTGCTCCATGGGATAAATAGGTTGGGATTGGGAAATAAAATAAATAATTACTTCGGTGTGGTTCGCTAATCCCGACTAATTTGGAAAACCATAATATGGTTTGAAATGATATCCAAAGGAAGATTAAAGAATAAATTTAAAAGAATTTATCTTTGATAAAATTAATGGGAACCTTTCCCTAGGAGTGTGAATATCTGAATTGGAATGAGGCGTATGTTGTGTTTGTATAACAATTGTTTATTATATACGTGGGTTATTCAGAAAGGCCAGGTCTATACCCATTCTGAATAACCGATGCGACAATAAGTCGAAGAGGTTGAAGACGGTGCAAGACCGACGATCTTCACATCGAATGGATGGGTGCTACTGACGCTCACGATGGGAGTAGCTACCTTGAAGGGGGCTGAAATGGTAGCCGTCCGGACGTGCATAGAGATCGACGGATATGCGAGGAAAGTGCCTCCGGTTTCGTTCAAACCCAGAACGGACTTGTAAATGGATGGTGTGTCTGACATTGTATTCCTTTATATTGTATTCGTTGATCTCTGCTAAATATATATCTGTTTGGCGGCGGAGAATTTATTCTCTTGCTTAACGCCCTTCTCTGAGACATACGAGCTTAGAGGTTATATATTGGCAGAAATCAGTGGTACGATATGGATTGATAGTGTGGCATGCTGAGATGCAGTGATCCAGACTTTTGTTGAAAAGCAAAGTTTGGTGGATGATGATCAAAGCGTAGCTTTAATATAGCACGACTTTGTGTATAGCGTTGATTCGCGAGCCTCACACCCCGGTATGGTGGTAAACTGATGGTTAGATCAGTATGCTTTTTCGTGGATGGGCACCTTCGTGTTGTCGTGGATTCGGTCGACCGAGAGTGAACTTAGTGCTCAGAGGGATAGGGTAAGCGGTGTTTTCTCTCGTCGGGACGTAAGCCGCAGTGATACTCGATTTCCCAAAAGTGCGGATGTGCATTACGGTGTTTTCTCTAGCCGAGACGTAAGCCGTTGAGATGGCACTACGCGATCGATCTTTCGAATCAGGAGCCACCATGATGGAAATCCAATTTCCAAATATGACATTTTGCGGTTTTGATTGTAGAGCCTAGTATTGGCGACATGATATATGGTACCCATGTCGTCTATGATTGATACATTTATATTTGAAGTTGTTTTCTTCACTTATAGTAATAATATAAGATGAAATTTCGCGTATCAAGCATATTTGGCTATTATAAGGGAAAACCCTATCCTCCGGCTTGCATTGCATTGTGTGATGGGATCTGGGTCTTATAATAGCCTCATTGTTCTTTATTTAGCATTGCGCTGTTTGTTTTCTGCACTGGTATTCTTGGGAGGAAACCCGTTCCGTGTTATACGGCGTGGTCCCTTGATTTACCTAACTTTAAAAACAAAGATTAATAACTGTTTTAGTTCTCACACCAGTCACATGACTGACCTGGAGTTTATTGTTTTAACCTAAACTCTGGGTGCCCCTATTTTCCACACGGGTAGCTAGTAGTTTTGGTTTTGCAGATTTATATTCACAGGATCCGGATTTACAGCTGGAACGATGTTCGGAAAGCTCTGTATCCGTGCATTATTTTCAGTTGTGTTTTATATTGTTTTTCCGCTGCTATGTAATTTATTGTAATCTCTGATATTTATCGAATGTAATTTATTCAATTATACTCTGTATATTCTTGTATTCTGATGGAATTGTTGTAATAAACAATGAAATGTTCTTCTGTTTGTGTTCTATTTTGTCGTGTTCTCAAACAATCAGGCGTTTCGAAAGGTCTAGATCAGTTTAGCGACTGATTCGGATCGAGCGAAATTCCTTGTTGTACATCCAGCAACCATAACAATATAGATCTAATGTGGGAGGTTAGCGCATTAAGCCCAAAAGAACCCGAGGTTAGATTGAGTTACGGTGTAAGACTGCCCGGAACCGCCCAGCACATCCAGCAACTGTAACAATATAGATCTAATGAGAGTGGTTGGTGCTTTAATGAATAAATTAAAGATAAGGAACAAGCAAGTCAAGATTGGTAGGGTTAAGTTAAATATGGCAACACTTAACCAATTCAACATGTTAGCTAAACTGATGGGTGGGGTTAGGTAAATTTGGACACTTAACCAATTTAACATGTTGATTAGGAAACCCTATTAACGGGGACCCATTTCAGAAGTAACCCACATAGATGTATCATGGTACCCTGAACTAGACAGGGTGGGGCACGATTAATGGGCTGATTATAAGCGGTCAAAACAAGGACGGGTGGTGCATCAGTGTAGGTTTCGACGGAGTATGGGCGTGCACGTACTCCGGAGTGGAAAAAGCTGGCACTGGGCGTCAGTAGTCATACACTATGCATCTTGAATCGTGTCGGGTTGCCACCATAGGATTTGATACACCCCCATGGCGGGACCAGCATAGGTATCTGCAGTCAAGTGAGGGCCGAATGACACACGTGATAAATGCATGCGAGTAGGAGCCGATCGATAAAGGGGATCATTTCACCATGAACACGTGGTGCTAGTTGGAACAAGTATAAGTAGGTGCAGAGAAATAGAAATGGGTGCGATGTATATTCTGTTTATCCTGCCTTATCTAGTCTTATGTTACCTTATTATTCTGGTATTGTCCTATTTTCAGTTTATTTGTGTCTTGTTCTTTTCCTTGTTCTCATGCGAAGAGTCACTGGACTTACCAGACTTATGTCTGACCCATTTTTCTTTCGTCTTCTTTTCTTCCGTTTCCCTCCCCCAGATCCACAGGGAGGGAATACTCCAGCTTAGTTCAGACCCTTTGCAGGCTTGAAGAAAGTATATGTATTGCTTGGATTCTCTTTCCTTGGGCTATGGCTTTGGACACATTCTTAATGGGGATTTATGCTACTTTATTTTGGTTTTATGCTTCGTTATGTTTTAATCAAGGCAGAGATTTTGATGTAATGGTTTGGAAGTTGTTTTGAGACAGTTTGTTGTAATGTTTTGACTGAACCACTACTTATGAAATAAATTTAGTTTTTCCGCTGCTTATATATATCTGTCTTGTAAATTATCTGTGTCTTTTACCTATAATGCTCCACCAAAATTAAGGCATTCCCTTTTTGAGTGACCTTAACGGTGGTGGGGTGTTTCATTGGGTTTCAAAGCGAATGTAGGTTGTTAAAGGTATTAATAGAAGTCGGCCCATATTTGATTCCTGACCATGTAATCAATAACGTAATAATAGGGTTAAGTTAGTTAATAGTTTAATTTAATCATATGACCTTTAAACGTTAGTAAATTTAAGATTAATTAAGGAATTTAGTTTTATTTTTAGTTAAACCGTGGAGCCTTGTTTTCAAACAAGGGTTGTGGGAGTCAAACCGATGTTGGCCCTATGTATTTACATAATAAATGAACTTAATTAGTTTTAATTTAAGTATAATTAAGGAGTTAGTTTTAACTTAAACTTGTATAACAATAACGTTAATAACTTATGCATATATTTACAGAATTGAAAGGAACAAGTTGTGTTACGATCGTGGCGATGGAAATTACATTGTGGAACTAATTTGGACGGATTTGGAATCAATGGGAATTTAAAAGATAAATTAAATGAGTATTTAATTTAATTGTAACTAAACCAATTCAGCGACAACGAAAATCAAAGTGAGTTAAACTCACTTGGTTCTTCCCACTTATATTTTATGTAAATCGGGTTTTATAATTATGTGCTATGGTTGCTAATGGTTGATTATTTGTTAATTATATTCATATGTTGGTTGAACTGATGGAATTAAACGTTGTTTAATTTTAGTGAAAACCAAATTGTTGTTTTAATGATTGGAACCAATTAAGGTAACTTACCTCATTGGTCACGTTTATATTTATACAAACGTGTTAAATTAATTGTTGACATTAAATTATTGTTATTGGATGTTTATAGAAATTATCGGTTAAATTGTATATTCTCATAAATAATGATTATATTGAGGTAATATATTTGGATACAGGGAATAACAGGTTTGAGTGATCCAACTGGATTCCTCACTAGTAGTTGTTAAATTTTATCATATTATAATATATATTGAAATATGGAATTGTGATGCAGGGATTGACAGGTTCGAGGAATCCACTAATATTGATTATGTTTATTAGTATGATAGGATGTGATTTATTTGATGTGAAATTGGTTAATATTTCATGGGTTTGGTACTATAGTAGACAGTTGCCTCTTTAGTACCATTGATAAAATAAAAATATTTTTGGAATCAATGTTAAATAGATTCTTACAGTTTTCAAAGTTATATTTATAGATTTGAAATACGATGTTTATTTTAAATGTCTAAGTTTTTATTTACATTTTTATAATTATGTAAATAATAAATTAATGGAATTCTAAGTTATTAATAAATAATAGTTAAACGGTACACTGAATTGAAATGATAAAATGATTGGGTAAACGCCTTAAGTGGCATAAATGGAATTTTAAGAGATCTTAAAATGTTGAAATGGATTAATGGAAATGGAAACGGTATATGAGTACAGTCGTGTAATTTTAAAATGTGAATCCAATATTTAATACTGTATATAAGGCCTAGTATTTTAAATAGTTTAGTAAATGGATATCGACTGAGTTGAAAATTTATAACATTGGTTAATAAATGTTAAGAGAATGGTTTTAGGAAATTTAAATGAATGGATAAGGAATTTTAAATGATTTTAAGAGTGTTGTAATGGTTTAATGGGATCATAAATATACGAGAAATGATTTAAAAGACTTGATAAGTGATTCTTGTAATAAATGAACGTTTTTGCAAATGTTGGTTATAAATATATGAAATGTGATTGAATGGATTTTTCGTGAATGAGATTAGTGAATAATGGAATCTGAAATGGGATATTAATTTGGAGTGTAACTGGATTTGAGACAAATACTTAATACTTATGTTTTTAAGTCAAAATTTACTCGAAGGGAGTTAAGTGGAAATACGTATAAACTGAGGAGAGTTGTGAGACAGATTTATAATATAAACGAATTTGTCAAATTGGAGTTAAATAATGACCAATGATTTAAAGGATACGCAAAGAAAAAGGATACAAGTTACTGGAAAAATATTTGCAAATGGAAAAAATATTTATAAATAAAGGGTTAAGGATTTATAAATTATTAATTGAAGATTAAGGATTTTGTAAATAGAAAATTAATGATTTTATAAATGTAAGGTTAATGATTTTGTAAACGAAAAGGGGAAGCATTTTTGAAATATAATTTATAATATTTATTATAGAAGTTAAATTGAATTATTTTAGTTAATTTTTATGAAATAATAATTTAAAAGAATTTGGAAATGATTAGCAAGATTGTAAAGAAATGTAATCATTATAAAAATGGTAAAAAGGGAATATGGTATGGGTTTTAAAGAAATTAGAACTCGTTGTACGTTGGTTGAGTATAGTAAGTTTTGAGGTGTCAATCTGATGTTGGTTTCGGCCTTCGGGGTTGGTACTGAGAGATTTATTCACTTACCAATTTACAATGAGAGTCTACTGATTAGAAGTGATGATAATTGAATTTTCTTATAGCTAGTAAGAAAGGGAAAAGTTTTCCAAATTAGCAGTTTTTGAATATTTAATTTACAACTGGTCAATTAAAGATGCTTAATGATGTTGGGTACTAAATCAGTAAATCTATTTTTTTTATGGATGAATGTTTGTTTATTTGATATAAATAACCGACTATCAACTCTAGCCTATACTATTGTTGGTACGGAAAGACCGGGATCAAATTTATATTCGAAAACCATTCGGAACCAGCAAATACGAATTATCGAAGATGATTGAAGAAGGAGAAATTGAAGACCGTGGATCTTCATAAGCAGAAGGGCTACTTGATAAATTTCTCTGGCTTGCAACCGGAGGGTTTTGAAGGTAATTCGGTCGTGATTGGAATTTACGGATTGCAAGGACTACTCGCTACTGATCCATAGGGTGGTACCTAGGCTGTGGAAGGAGGGTGCCTTCGGTTCGTCCTGTTCCTGGATGACTTGCATGGACGAATGTCTAACAGAGTATTTCCAAAGGGATCGCATACGTTGATTTCTTCAAACGTATGATAGTTGGTGGCAGAGAATGGTCATTCTCTTAGCTTAACAACTAGTGTATTTTTGGGGACGTCAATTAGTGATTTTCTAGCGGATCTGACGATGTGGCAATCAAGGTCAATAGTGGCCAAGTGTTCTTAAAAGCTCAAAACCTCAAGCTTCATCAACTGGGAAATGGTATAAAATTGGGTAGGTTGCACGGCTATGTGGCTCGCTCCCAATTAAGGTGTATTGTCACCATCTAGAGAATATTCATATTTGTTACTTCTTTTCATTTCTGTATCTCCCAGGAACAACGGTAGTCGCGAAAAAAAAGCCGTAAGGTGACAATAAATTCAAAACATTCAAGCGAAGTGAATGGCCAGTCATATTTAGCCTAGTTTGCAAGATGTTCTTTTTGAACCCTGGTTATTCCTCTCTTGAGATACACTTTCGGAAGGTAGTCTCATACCTTGCCAGTTGGAATCCAATCTCCAATAAGCGCCCGCGATTTTGATTGTATACTATGTACGTGGAGTGTGAGATGCAAGCATTCCGCTAGATTGTTATTTATTTGTATTTATACACTATTATAATATTAGAATAAGATATGATTTCAAAAAGATTTGGGTTATCATAAGGTAAAAACCATATGTGTTTAGGTATGGATCGGTCTTACGATTTTCGTTTTCTTTCAGAAAAGATTTGTTAACTTTAAAATCAAGTTGGATGTTGCTTATAAACTTAGTGGGTTTCTCATTCCGGTTCAGCAGACTGATCCGACATTTGTAATGCTCGATTTAGGCCGAGGTTTACAGGTTCAGGTTATCGGATGCTATGAAGAGGTGAGCCGGAAAAGTTCAAACGTATGATATCATATAGTTATTTTTCCGATGTGTGATGTATATGAGGACAGGTTGTTATAACTGTCCAGATGTGTTGATGTACTCTGATGATTGTAAGTATTTTTCAAGTTCTCAATAAAGATTTATTTCTATATTATATTTTGTTCCACCGCGATATGAGACTCTGTATTGTGATGCTTTTTCTTCTTCTTCTTCTATTCTGATATTTATTTCTTTTTGATCTCACCCGCTAATTTCTTTCTACTAAATATCTGCTTTTTCATGCAACTTGGGTTGGATGGGATTTGTAATTAGTCTGCTCAAAGGTTATGAAAAAGTCGGTTTGTTACAGATTCTGCAACTGCTAGGGTTCCCTGGGATTGTCATCGATCAGAACACTCGCACGGAGTGTTTGGTGGCTGAGTTGTTCGAAGAGCGGGAAATGTGAGGTCTGTAACTCGCGAATTGGTGAATGGCGATGACGTGATGGACTGTAGGAGAGGTCGACATTCTTGAAGTCGCTACCATTTCATCCAATTTTTAGGGAGCTCGGATCCGTCATTTTGGGATGTTGGATGCAATGAAGGCGGTATGTTATTTGGGATAGGAGCATGTCTGGAGTCGGCAGTAAGGACTGACGAAGCAAGGCAGTGCAGCTTAGTGGAGTGGAAGTAGTGCAGTGGTGATATCGAGGTAATGAAGTATGTCTGTACAAAATCGGTTTAAGGCAGTGATGATTGAATTCGTGGCAGTGCAGTGTGGTCGGATTGCTAGTTATGGGTTCGATTGTGTGGTGCAGCAATGTAGTGACATTGAAGTATGATGATCGGAAAACAATGGAGTTTTGATGTGTAGTGTTCGACGATATGCCAAAGTAGATAAGTCGTTTTGGGGATGTTCTTAGGAGACATGGATCGAGTGTTTTTTAGCATGCTTCGTGGATTGATTGATTTATTTACAAGGCAGCAAGGTATACGATTTTATGTGATTTAAAAATACGTAGAAGAATTAATTTATTTGTTCCTTAATATTTAATTTTAACGAGCAATCGTTTAATCAAAAATAAAAAAATCATAGGAACAGAATAAGTCGATTCGAGATAGATTCAGTTGCGGCGATTCAAGTAGATGCGTAGTCGAGATGATATGGCATTTTAAATGGATATTCACCCAATAAAAATCAAGGTGAGTAAACTCACTCTCTGGATTTGTTTATAATTTATTTATAAAGGAATATTTATTTAATATAATGGTATATGCTGTTTTTTGGTTGTTTGGATGCATTGAAATAGTTGTGTGACTAGTATATATATTAGTTATATTTAAGCTTGATGGTGGAATATGTATGTATGTATGTATTTATGTATGTATATAATTGGTGAACGGATATTTCCCGTAGTATGATTGGCAAATGATTTCCCTAAGCGACCCATAATATTTATAATGGATGACCTTCTATACCGCGATATTCTGCCTTAAAGAAGGATGGGTACTATTTATGTTGTCTAATATCTGTGGATGCAGGAAAACAGGTTGGAAGGATCCAACTGGATTCCTCAAAATTTATTATTGTCTGTTTTCATGTATATTATCATACATGATGTTTTAGATAACCTATGATTGATAATTGGGTGTTTTGGATGTTTGAATATCACTGGCTCTAAATATTGATATTCAAAAATATCACAAAAAGGGAGTTTTTAGATTTTAAAAAGGAAGATGTAGTTTTCGAAATAGAAATGGAATTTTCGAATGGGTTAGGAAATATTAACTTGTTTTAATAATAAAAATAAGTAGCTGAATTTATAAACGATGTTTATAAATAGAAGAAAAATTATCACTGGTGTAACTCCCCGAAATTTTCATGACACTAAAAGAGGATAAAGTAAATAATAATTAATTTAATATTCATAATTAAGGGAAACGGACTACGCCATTGTGTCCGTCTCGAAATTCTGATCAAGATAGACATTTGGTTTGCGTAAATCGGACAACGTATGAAGAAATTATGAAGGTTTGAAGTTTGTATACGCGCAAGATAATTATATATATAGGGTCCAGGAATTCAAAAATCTCAGTTCAAAATTCGAAATTACGGAAATTTGGGGAAGTAGGAAAAATCCCGCTTAGGGGAGTCGACCCGATAGGAGGGGTGTCGACCCCGGGGTCGACCCCCCTAGGGCTGAGGTGGCAAACGGTTTAGGTTGCTATTTCCATTTTTCAAAAATTTCTAGAGGTCCATTTCTCTTGTTTTCTTCACTGGAAATCAATGGAGGCCAAACGCTGCTGGCATTTGAACTGATCTAAATTCTTTATCTTCTACAACAATCAAATAAAGCTAATCAGTTAGAAATTCAAGATCCATTCTTCTTCTAGTTCTATTTTTTCTAATCCAAACACGGTGAGTTCTTAGTTTCTTTTAGATTTAAATATTTAAAAGTAAACCTGATATGACTATAGTTTGGATTTGTTCCTATAACTAAATTATACTGGATCCATTGTAAATCGTATGCATATGACATTCTGAATTGGTTATTACTTGGATCTAAATCTCTATCTAGTCGGATCTATTGTAACTTCTATGACATTCTATGATGTCGATCCTAAACCTTATTTGTATCAGATCTACTCTTAACCATTGGATCTGAATTATGTAGACATCTAAATTATTAATCAGATCTAGCTTATTATTTTGATCTCCTTGTGCTTATCATATTAGATTTGAACCTGTTGGACATCTAAATTAATATTTAGATCTTTTCATGCTTATTTTAACATCTTTGCCATGTTAAAACTAGTTAACTACCACAAGTTCATTGGATCTATGCTTATATGTTCACCTTATCACCATGTTAGTATATGTTTATGCTAGTTATGTTAGGACAATCATTTTTGTCATATTCCCACCACCTTTCCCTTTTATCGTTTATAACTAGGCTATTATCTAGCCTAAGCATGCCGCGAATTTTGTGAATGCGCTAGTTAGGGAACGGGGGAAAAAGATTAGTATTGGCATAATTTTAATAATGCTTATAAACATGAATAGGACATATAATTCAATATGGGGAAAAAGGGCATGGACACATATAAGGAAATAGGTAAAATTGGATAATAATTAAAATGCCTAGGACTACAGTAATTATAAACTATAACTGCACTTATGACACGAGGTTAGGTTGCATTTGTGGTAGAAGTCCGCCCGGACCTGATCGTCACATCCAGCAACCACTAATGTTGAACCTAATGTGAGGTGCCTTTATCAACCTAATGTGAGAAGAACTTCCCCACCTATGATAGCTGCCATAGTATTCGCGCTAAAGATGTGGCATCATTATTTACTTGGAGAGAAGTTCGAGTTATACACCGATCATAAATCTCTCAAGTATTTGTTCTCGCAGAAGGATCTTAATTTAAGGCAACAAAGGTGGATGGAATTCTTAGCTTCTTATGATTTTGAAATTTCTTATACCCCTGGCAAGGGTAATGTGGTAGCCGACGCACTAAGTAGACAAAGGATGGCCTTAATTCCTCTGTTTGTGGAGAGGAAGAGCTTGGAGTTCATATCAACCTTTGACTTTAGATCCTCCATCTAGATTTTTCCTGATATGTTTGCATCGCTAGAAATACGACCAAATCTTATGGATCAGATAGGAGCTTCATGGCAAGGTGACCCGCAGATTTTAGACATCATGGGTAAGCTCAGAAAAGGGGAGACTTCTAGTCACCTCAATAGATATACCATAGATGAAAATGGGTGGTTGCGACGAGATGGAAGGCTTTGTGTTCCTCAAACTGGAAGCTTGATAAAGGCAGTACTAGAAGAAGCCCACCATTTTAAGATGACTATTCATCCAGGCGGTGAAAAGATGTACAGAGACATGTAGAGGGTTTTCTTTTGGGCTGGGATGAAGAAAGATGTGGCAGATGACCTATTTCTCAATGTTTAGTTTTCCAGCAAGTTAAAGCTAAGAAAAAGAAGCTCGGTGGTTTACTTCATCCTTTGGAGGTTCCACAGTGGAAATGGGAGAGCGTCTCCATGGACTTCATAGATAGTTTGCCCAGATCAAAGAAAGGCAAAACTAGTATTTGGGTTATGGTGGATAGACTGACTAAGAGCGCTCATTTCATTCCAGTTAAGAGTAAGAGGACGACATCATGGTTGGTAGCAATTTATGTTGAGTACCTTCCAACATCGTAAGCGATCGTGACCACATCTTTACCAGCGAATTTTGGAGGAGCTTGCAAGAAGAATTAGGTACATAGTTGTGTTTGAGCACCCTTTATCATCCTCAAACCGCTGGACAGACGGAGATGGTGAACAGAATTCTAGAGGATCTTTTAAGACCCTGTATCCTAGACTTCGGAGGGACTTGGGAAGAGCACCTTCCTTTAGTAGATTTTTCCTATAACAACAGCTATCAAGCCAGCATCGGCATGGCACCCTTCAAAGCATTGTACGTACGGACGACCCTGTAGATCACCAACTTGTTGGTGGGAATCTACAGAAAGATTGTTACTTGGACCTGATATAGTTAGAGAAACATCCGAGAAAATTGATCTCATTCGACGATGAATGAAGATAGCTCAAGATAGGCAGAAATCTTATGAAGACAAGAGAAGGACTGACATCGAATTTGAAGCAGGAAACTTAGTTTTTATTAAAGTATCACCTCCGAGGAATGTGGTTCGCTTCGGATCTATAGGGAAGTTAGCACCCAGATTTGTGGGACATTTCCCATAACTGAAAGGATCGGCCAAATGGCCTATAGAGTACAGCTCCCACAAAATCTATCCGGCGTTAATGATGTTCCACAATTCTCATCTGCAGAAGTGCTTGCATGACACCGCGGAAGTTGTTGAGCCAAGTATATTAGAGGAAGTAGAAGTGGAACGGGAGACAATAGTTAGACGAGTTCCTACCTGCATTCTTGGATCAGAAGTTAAGAAGCTACGCAATAAAGAAATCATGTTGATAAAGGTTCAATGGGGAAATAACCCAGAGAATGCGACTTGGGAGACCGAAGACAAGATTCATGCTTCGTACCCTTTCCTTTTCCAGGGTATGTTCTTAACTCCTTTTTCCAAAGTTTTATATATGCTTGCTTCTGTCATTTGAGTATGTCCTATTTAGTATTTTTGACCTTTAGATAGGAATCCTATGGATGTAAACATGTGTTTGAAACATGTTATGTTCGATGGATGCAAGTGGATGCAAATGTTTGCTAGTGGTTGTCTGTGGATGCATATACACACATTAGGCACTAGATCGGCTCAATCACTCTCATACTGCATATGGATGTGTGTGCATTTTTCTTTTCTTTTAATGGTTGAAAATGGATGTATTATCAAATGCATGTTGCATTTGGATGAATGGGTGTGCATACATATAGAACTTACATGTTATAATAGGATTATTTGCATACATATTGGATTCATGACACTAACATACATTGCATTGAGGAGGTCGACTGAATCAGCAGACCGCCTAATCTTCGCATTAGTATTGGGACATATACACATCCCTTTGCATATGTTCATATAAGCATTAGAAGTCTTTAGGGAAAATGGATACCTGTGATTGATATATGAGTAGATGTGTGATGGATGGTAGGATATACATTCTTCTTAACTACTTGAAGATTTTGGGGACGAAATCCTTTAAGTAGGGGAGAATGTAACACCCCGAAATTTTAACGACACTAAAAGAGGATAAGTTAAATAATAATTAATTTAATATTCATAATTAAGGGAAACGGACTACGCCATTGCGTCAATCTCAAAATTCTGGTTAAGATAGACATTTGGTTTGCGTAAAACGGACACCATATGAAGAAATTATGAAGGTTTGTATATGCGCAAGATAATTATATATATAGGGTCCAGGAATTCAAAAATCTCAGTTCAAAATTCGAAATTATAGAAACCGGGGAAGCGGGAAAAATCCAGCCTAGGGGAGTCGACCCCATAGGAGGGGTGTCGACCCCGGGGTCACCCCTCAAGGGGGGTGTCGACCCATGGGTCGACCCCCTAGGGTTGAGGTGGAAGATGGTTTCTGGAGGCTGGCAGCTATATATAGGGATCCATTTCTCTTGTTTTCTTCACTGGAAATCAATGGAGGCCAAACGCTGCCGGTGTCTGAACTGAACTGAATTCTTTGTCCTCTACAACAATCAAATAAAGTTAATCAGTTAGAGATTCAAGATCCATTCTTCTTCTAGTTCTATTTTTTCTAATCCAAACACGGTGAGTTCTTAGTTGCATTTAGATTTAAATATTTAAAAGTAAACCTAATATGAATATAGTTTGGATTTGTTCCTGTGACTAAATTATACTGGATCCATTATAAATCGTAAGCATATGACATTCCGAATTGGTTATTACTTGGATCTAAATCTCTATCTAGTCGGGTCTATTTAACTTCTGTGACATTCTATGATGTGGATCTTAAACCTTATTTGTATCAGATATACTCTTAACTATTGGATCTGAATCATGTAGACATCTAAATTATTAATTAGATCTAGCTTATTATTTAGATCTCCTTGTGCTTATCATATTAGGTCTAAACCTAATAGATATCTAAATTAATATTTAGATCTTGTCATGCTTATTTTAACATCTTTGCCATGTTAAAACTAGTTAACTACCACAAGTTCATTGGATCTATGCTTATATGTTCACCTTATCACCATGTTAGTATATGTTTATGCCGGTTATATTAGGACAATCATTTTTGTCATATTCCCATCACCTTTCCCTTTTATCATTTATAACTAGGCTATTATCTAGCCTAGGCATGCCGCGAATTTTGTGAATGCGCTAGTTAGGGAATGGGGGAAAAAGAGTAGTATTGGCATAATTTGAATACTGCTTATAAACATGAATAGGACATATAATTCCATATGGGGAAAAAGGGCATGGACACCTATAAGGAAATAGGTAAATTTGGATAATAATTAGAATGCCTAGAACTATAGTAATTAGAAAATGTAACCGCACTTATGACACGAGGTTAGGTTGTATTAGTGGTAGAAGCCTGCCCGGACCCGACCGGCACATCTAACAACCACTAATGTTGAACCAAATGTGAGGGGGTCTAAGTGCACAGATACCAGACGGGCTAAGACATGAGGTTAGCCCCAACTTGTAGAAGAAGTCTGCCTGGACCTGACTGACATATCCAGCATCCACAAGTTGTAGGCCTAATGTGGGAGGTCTAGCCCATTATAAACCATAAATGGACAGGGTAACGAATTGTAATACTTAACCTAGTTGAATCCATAGGGATTGTATGAATATGAACTAAAATTGGAGTTAAGTAAATTTGGTTGAAAAGTGGGTGGGTTAAGTAAATCTCAGGGGGTGGGTAATATATTACATATAGGCCCACAAACTTAACCCAATAAGGTTATGTAATTAAAGACACCTAGTGGTATACATAACCGGAGGAAATAATAAAGTTATGTAATTAAAAACACCTTTTAGGGTAAGCATAACTTGTAGAAATAATAGGGTTACACCTAGTGGTATACATAGCCAATGAAAACCTAGTGGGGGATACAAGACAATGGGGAGAGCTTTTATCATATTGTGTGGGACTCGTTTCTGCCAGTAACCCAGAGTTGGTATCAAACATATACTCCGAACTAGGTCGGAGAAGGGGCACGCTTACTGGACTAACTGTAAGAGATCCAAACGTGGAGGATGGTGTGGACGGGTAAACCGACCGGGCCATGTGCGTGCATGAGCCGGGAAGAAGGGGATAAGATGCCGTGACACCTATAGGTATGGTTGTGCACATTATTAAGATGAGGGGTTGCCACTTTAGGAAGTGATACCTCCTACTGTGGGACCAGCACAGGGTATCTATGCGGGTTAGGTAGTCGATCGATTAGGGTAGTAGTTAGGGTACATCTGAACGTATGTCTAAATCTACCATTTTAGAGTGGAAGGGACCATCTCATTCTGGCTATACTAGTAATAGTGCAGGGTAATCATTAGTGAAGCGTATGTACTCCATCATGCTACGTTGTCAAGCTCACCTTTTATGATGTTATCCTTCTTGTCCATCTTATATGCCTATCATGCTACTTTTTCTTATTTACTTACTAAAAGTAACTGGACTCACCAGACTTAATGTCTGACCATTTTTGTTTCCTCTTCTTTCTTCCGTTACCCCCTAGGTTCGCAGGGAGGGAATTCTCAGGCTTAGTCAAGACTTGGCTATCATCTTGTTGGAGCTGCTTTTGAAGTATAGCTCAAGTTCTTATCTCTACTATGGCTTAGCTCTTTTTTTTGGGGAATTATGCTTTTTATATATTTATGTACTCTGATGGTACAAGACATAAGTTATATTATTGTAATGATTTTTGTGACTTATGGTATTTTGGACCACGATGTTATGATTTATGTTTGAAATAAAAATTTGAATTTCCGCTGCTACCTTATTTATATCTGCCTTGTAATATTCTGTGTCTGTTCACCTATAACGCTTCACGAAACTTAATGCATTCCATTAGTGAGTGACATTAATGGACGTGGGGTGTCACACTTGGATAATTAAGAAATGTAAATTCAAGTGTGAATGTAAAAGGAAAAAATTGTTTTCCCAATGTAGGAATTGGATATCAAATGGAATCTGAAATAGGAACTTGTTTTACTATATAAAACAAGAAGTGTAATCTATAAACGATGCTTTTAAATGGAAGTGAAAAATATTTGATTTTGAGAATTTAAATTGAAGTATGAATTTAAAAAGAGGAATTATTGAAAATCGTTTCAAAAAGGGAACATTAGATTTTCTTACGAAACTCGGAAAATATATTGAACTGAAGTAAATCCAAGGGATTTATAATTGAATTTGATTATATCAAATTTTATAAAATAATTTGTTTCCAAGAAAATTGAGATAGAGTTTAATATAAAAATTTAAGATGTGAATAAATTTATAACCGAGTTATGAATTTTGACTGAAAAATAGACAATTATAGAAAATAAGAGGTTTTTAAGTTAGCTTTGGAAAATTGGGTTAGTTTATAATAGAATATTGGAGAAGTAGAGTTAAAATTTATTAATAACGAAGTTTAAACGTTTATAATTTAATTTAATTAAAAAACACACGCCACGACATGATAGTTCGTAATTTGACGATTCAAACTTCAATTGTGTATTTAGAACTCGATATAAGTTGAAATTCGATGAAACAAAAAATGCCCGGACTTATTGAATGATAGTTTTCTAATGAAAACGGAAAATTTGGATTTCATCTTATAGGTTTTAACTTATATCAAAATCAAATATTAAAAATATCGCAGTAAAATCTTTTATAAACCTTAATGGTTTACTAAATAAAATAAAAGAGTTTTGATTGAATAAAATCCGAATTTCAATTAGAAAAATCCCGATTTAAGTTAAAATACGAACTTAAGTGGAGTGAATGAAGTGATTTTGATATAAAAATTAGATCTTGCATTATGAAATGAAGTTGACTAATGTGAAAGGCAATTAAGGATCGAATTCAACTTTGGTTAAGGAAATTGTATTTGTAAAATGGAATTGGAAATTTTGAATACAAAGCATGAAATCAAACGTAGAATTTGATTTCGACTTGTGTATAAGTGAATTAAAAATATATTTGATTATGATATGCTCAAATCAAAAGTGTATTACGCGAAAGAGCTAATAAAAGAAGTGGTTAACGAATTTTGTTAAAAATGATTGGATTGATTGAAATAAATTGGGAATGGACATATATATGTTAAACGGGTATGAAATAAAGAGAATGAAGAATGTAATTTGAGTGCCCGACAAAAAGTTACGTGTTTAAATCCCATATGAGATTTTAAGAGCCTATTGCGCAAGCTGCTTGGCTTTTTGAACGGAAAATGCCCAGAGAGGCGAGTTGTAGTTGTACCGATTGAGCCGTGCATAGGAAACGCTGGCGAAATTTTCTGAAAATGTAAGGAGTTAGAATATTTTTAAGAAAATTTGATAACTAGAAATCAATATATTGTATATATATATATATATATATATATATATATATATATATAGAATTCGATAAGGAAACGAACTTATAATAGAATATTATAAACAAAAAGGAATTCTGTAAATTTAAATCTGGTAAGAATAGAAAGAGAAACGTATACACTTTTAAAACCAAATAATCGGTTTTATATGGCGAATTATTCGAGATAAGTGGTCTTGTCTATTTTGAAGTTAAAAATGTTATTCAGTCCGGGTCTGATAGGTAATTTTACCCCAATTTAATTGATTTCTTTATTAATTGATAATTAGAAAGATTCTGTCTCGAAGATCAATGTTTAAGTAAGAATTAGTTGAATGTAAAATTTTGGGTTGTTGTAACGATGTTTTACAAAACATTCGTTTTCACCCAAGTAATTGGAATTTTGAAAATATAATAATATATATTTCCTAAGTATAGAAATGAATGGTCATAAAAAGGAAAAGTAATTGGAAATGAATTCCAACCATAAATAGAATATATTTTCTATGTATAGAAAATAAAAGAAGATGAGATATGGAACGTTTTCCAAATATCGTAAGAGGCTAAAGCATTTTGAAAATATTGGAGTAAAAATATTGGAAGGAATCTAAGAAATGATTTAATTAATGAAATATTAGTAAGAGCCAGTGATTGTTTGATGTTTAGTCAATAATATTTCCAGTTGGAAATTCGGATGGATGTTTGATTTTCTTCGATAGTTAAATAACCGACTATCGAAGTTTTTGACCATCGTTGTCAGTTGGAGAGACTGGTTGGATTTATTATCCGAAAGCCACTCCATATAGGAATAGGCATTGCGAATTAGATTATGGTGAAGATAATTGAAGAAGGAGTAAAGTGCAAGGGCTGTTCTGTTTATAGAATAATGCCTTGGTTTGTTCAGTCCTAGGACTTGTATGGACAAATGTCTGACAAAGTATGTTTAACAGATCACATATGGCGATCTTTTCAAGGTATTACGTTTGGTGGCGGAGGAATTCGTTTCTCTTATATTTTTATACCCATAATATTTTTGGAAAGATCAATTAGTGATTTGACGGGTTTCACGATGTGGCATCGAAAGTGAATGGTGGCCAGATATTTCAAAAAGGAAAGCGTAACCTCAAGCCTAACAACCGGGAAATGACAAAACTCGGGCACGCAGCATGGCTAGTGGGGTCGCACTCAAGCAGAATGTATTATCACTGATCTAGATAAAATTAAATTGTTCTTCTTTCACTTCTATATCTTACGGATTATGGTTGGATGGCCAACAATCGTGAGTGATAATACATTCGGTATACTCAAGCTAAATGAGTGGTCGGGTTGCAAGATGTTCTTCTTGAACCCTAGAGTTTTCCCTTTAGAGTACATTGATTGGAAGATGATCCCATTCCTTGTCATAGTTGGAATCCAATCTCCAATAAGTGCCATGCGGTTTTTGATTTTATACTATATGTGGAGCGTGAGACGCAAGCATTCTGCTAGATGGTTATTTATTTTATTAGACATTACTATAATATCACCGGTTTTGATATCAAAAATGTTTTGGTGTAATGTGAAAACCATCTGCATTTATGTGTGGGCCTGTCTTACGATTATCCTTTCTTTCAAAAGGTCTTTTTCAAAGTTAAACAAAATGGTTGGAGTTTACTCACACTAGTCCCATGACTGACCCAGAGTTTATTTTGTTTGTTTAGCCTAAACTCTTGGGTGCCCAAATCTGTATGGGCAGTCAAGTGTTTCAGGCTTTTACAGGTATACTTGGAGGAGCTTGAAGCAGAACGCTTCACGGTTAGTTATTTAAAGTTATTTCCGCTATGTTGTATATGTGTTGTACTCTAATATGGTATGTATATACAATATAGATTTGTGTTTCAAAGTTATGAATATTTGTAACAACCCGTAAAATGCGAGCCAGTTTGAAATTTTTATTTTGGCAATTTTAGAGAATTTTGAAGATTTAAAATGAATTATTTTAAATAATATCGACGAGAAAATTTATTTTGAATATAATTCGACGTATATATTATATACGTCGTCGTTAGAATATAAATAATTATATATATAATTATAAAAGGAATTGAAAATGGCGCGGTAGTTCGAAAATTCGATTTCTAATTTCAAATGAATATACAGAATTCAATATAAGTCAGAATTGAACGAAACAAGAAATATTTGAATCTGTATAACTATATCTTTGTAACGAAGTTAACAAACTGGGATTTCATCTTAGAAATGAAAAGATATGTCCAGTTGAAAATTCTGAATAGTCGCTATGGAATTCAGGCCCTTAAAAATAGCCATTTTGCAAATGACCTCGGATTTCGACGAAACTAGTTTTGTTGGGTCCGTGATGTCAAGTTATTGCTAGGTTTCAAATTTCATAATTTTTCGAATCAATATGTGAGCGTGGCAAAGGAAAATGCGTTTGACCATTTTCAGTTGATTTTTATCGACTGGAAATTGGCCATTTTTCAAACAGTCTCAGAATTCGACGAAACTAGTTTTGTTAGGACCGTATCGTCAATACGAAGCTAGAAAATATTTTTCTGGAATTTTTCTAGTTAGTATGTGACCCCGGTAATTTGAAATGTACGTTTAAAATTCAATATAGTGATTTAAATGTAAATTTAACGGAAACTGATTCAAACGATCAAAACAGCTTGCGATACATATCCCATTGTGTTCGGAATGGGGGTTAAACGCTATGGGCGGCAGGTGGTGGACCTCGTTTAGAGGTCGTATGTGAAAGTCAACTTTTTAATAATTAAAAAGAAAAAATAATAATAAATAAATATAATTCTCCTCTCCTTTATCTTCTGGCCCCCCCATTCTCGATTCAGAATCAAAACGAAAAAAAAAAAAGAAACTAAACCTAATCGATGCGCCTCCAGGTGACAGCCGCCCCTCCCCTTAAAACGCCGCTGCCACGCGAAGACCCCCCCCCCCCCCAGGGCGCCTGAGGCGATGCGCGAGAGCCCCCCCCCCCCCGGCGGCGTGACGATCGCGACACCCCCCCCTTTGCCGCAGTCCACCATTGGAGCCCCCTCTGTAAGTCTTTTTTTTATTTATTTATTTTTATTTTATGTATTAAAAGAAAAAAAAACTGAACTGAATTTGATTTATGTTTAAAACTGAATTTGATTTATGTTTAAAAACTGAATTTGATTTATATTAAAACTGAATTTTATTTTGTTTAAAACTGAATTTTATTTTGTTTAAAACTGAATTTTATTTTGTTTAAAACTGAATTTTATTTTGTTTAAAACTGAATTTTATTTTGTTTAAAACTGAATTTTATTTTGTTTAAAAACTGAATTTCATTTATGTTGTAAAGTTATAAAAATTCGATTTTTCTATATTGAATAGCGAACTAAAAATTAGATTTTTCTATATAGAATAGCGAACTAAAAATTAGATTTTTATATATTGAACTTCGACTTAGAAATGGAATTTTTATATATTGAACTTCGACTTAGAAATGGAATTTTTATATATTGAACTTCGACTTAGAAATGGAATTTTTATATATTGAACTTCGACTTAGAAATGGAATTTTTATATATTGAACTTCGACTTAGAAATAGAATTTTTATATATTGAACTTCGATAGAAAAATAGAATTTTTATATATTGAACTTCGATAGAAAAATAGAATTTTTATATATTGAACTTCGATAGAAAAATAGAATTTTTATATATTGAACTTCGATAGAAAAATAGGATTTTTATATATTGAATAGCGAAGTAAAAATGTGATTTTTACGTATGTAGTGAAAGCAGCAACGAAGGTGACAAAAAGGCGAAACGACGACGACTTCTGCAAAAGAAGTGCCGTGGAGCTAGGATAGCTATATGTGAGAATTTCTCACCTTTCAATTTTTTTTCTAGTTATATATATACTAGGATGCAGACGGTGCTTAGTAGCACCCGACACAATCGTCCACAGACCATGGACTTGTTTGTTTGACTGTTTGGTGATTGATTGCGATATTGGTTTGAATGTGGTTTGTGGTGTGAAAAATCGAATCGATAAATTGGTTAGGATTAGACGTGCGCCGTTATAAGGCGAAGGAGTAAGGCTAGGTTAGACTCTTACTCCAAATTTTGTGGTTTGCATAACGAATTGATTTGATTGATGTGTGAATGGCGTGGGCCTTCACTAGACCGGGGATAAGGCTAGGCCTCGTCCCGTTTCTAGTATCGTGCCGTTATGCCGCCGAAATTTTCTAAAATGTGTTAGAAAAATAAAAATATCATTTTATTTAAAGAATGAACTGAATAGAAATTCATATGTTGGAATAAAATGTTTTATCGTTAAAAATATAATTTTTAACGTGAATGTGAATAAATAAATATTCATTTACAAACCAGACGGTTTGTTTATGTACACTTATTTGAATGACATTGATTGGGAAGATAAATTTTACACATCGCCCAACTGCACAAATAAAATATGTGTTTGATTGTTTGAAACCCCACACGGGTGTTAGAATGAAATTTGAAGTTCACTCATCCTGATTGATTAAATATGTCGATCGATTGATTGACAGGCTGTTATAAGCGTTGAATATCTATATTTGATGCTTATACAGTGTAGTGCACTTTGGTTGATGGTTGATTATTTTTCAATGTAAGTGTATACATGTGTTGTATGAAAATCCATATAATTAACTTTATATGGTAATTGATTGGGCCTCATTCCAATTTGAAAAATAAAGAATATTATAAAATAAAAGTTCATGTGTTGACAGTACTCATTCATTGAGATTGGTCATGTGTTGAACGAAATATTTTGATAATAACAACTATTTTGAAAAAGAAATATTTGAAATAGAATATTTGAAAATAGAAATTTATGAAGCCGTGTTGATTAGATTGACGCCATTTTGACGTGAACGATATTTATATCGATTTTATTCATCTTAAAAATGAATATTGAAAAGTGATTTCGAAATCGAATATTTTGAATTGATTGAAAACGATTTCGAAATGAATTGAATTGAAAACGATTTCGAAATGAATTGAATTGAAAACGATTTCGAAATGAATTGAATTGAAAACGATTTCGAAATGAATTGAATTGAAAACGATTTCGAAATGAATTGAATTGAAAACGATTTCGAAATGAATTGAATTGAAAACGATTTCGAAATGAATTGAATTGAAAACGATTTCGAAATGAATTGAATTGAAAACGATTTCGAAATGAATTGAATTGAAAACGATTTCGAAATGAATTGAATTGAAAACGATTTCGAAATGAATTGAATTGAAAACGATTTCGAAATGAATTGAATTGAAAACGATTTCGAAATGAATTGAATTGAAAACGAATTGAAATGA
The DNA here is from genome assembly GCA_030737875.1 of Allium sativum. NCBI lineage: Eukaryota > Viridiplantae > Streptophyta > Magnoliopsida > Asparagales > Amaryllidaceae > Allium > Allium sativum. Next base: position 13,348,371 of record CM060912.1, read on the forward strand.
ATTCAAATTGAATTGAAATTTGAATTGAATAGAAATGAATTTTGAAACGAATTTATAAAGAAGAATTCAATTTTGATTTGAATTGAAAAGGAAGTTGAAATTGCTTTTGAAACGAATTTAAAACTATTTATATAATTCGTTTTAAATAGAAATCGACGAAGTATATATTATATATATTATATATATAATATAATGGCCTGAATAGAACGCGCCGCGCCGCGGCAGTTCGTGAATTTCGACCATTTATTTCAAACGGACATTGCGGGAGATCCGACCGTCGGATTCTCCTAAAACCGGAACCGTTGGGTTCGTATCGAAAAGAGCTTTCTAATGAATGTTAGAAATTTGAAATCTAACGGTTGGATTTGGAGATACGTCCAAATCAAATTCAAAAAAGGTCGCTGTAGGTGCAGTTCGATGACCGTTAATGGAAATCGACTGTACGGGCCTTGATAAAATTATTAAAAATAGTAATAATTTGTGTTAAATCATAAGAAATGATTTATGAAAGTTTGGGATGAAAAACTCCATATTTGAAAAGATAAAAATAGATTTTTATCGAAATGAACTAGTTTTGAACTAGAATTATAATTCTATTTATTTTTAAATAAATAAATTGAATGTGAAATGGTTTTGAAAATAACCAAAAATTTCCAATGATTGCATTGGAGTGGATTTGAATCGAAATTGTCTTCGGAATATTTCGATGTTGGAATTCGTGATTATACAGGTGTGGTTATGGAAATTTGAAAGATATATATTTATATCGTTATTTCCAATACGACATTTGTTAGTCGTAGAATTCGATATTGAATATAAGCCGATATATTTTCTATTCAGAGCCTTGTATTGAATATCGAATATGATTTGGGTTTGTCGTGAATGGTGTCTTCACTAACACTGTTCTTGAACCCAGTTGAGAAAAGATTAAATCTTTTTATTTAGATTTAATAAAGTGTACCAATTAAATAATATTTAATTGGAATTGAATTGATATTGATTTTTGGGTTTATCGTGGACAGTGTTTTAAATAACACTCGTTCTTTAACCCGATAATTAATGTGATGTGATTTTGGGTTTATCGTGAACCGTGTTTTAAATGACACTGATTCTTTAACCCAGTCGCAGATTAAAACTAAGTAGAGTTTTAATGAATCTTTAATTAGATTGAAATGATCGAGAATGGAGTATCACCAGTTTTGCTCCAGGCGATAGTTAAATCTTTAATTAGATTTGAACGTGAAATGGTAATTGAATTTACCGATAACACCGTGGTGTTAGATATGAAGTACTACCAGTTTTACTTCATGGGATGAATAGGTTGGGATTGGGAAATTAAAACAAATGATTACTTCGGTAAGGTTCGCTAATCCCGACTAGTTTTGAATTGATATTCAAAAATAGATTAAAGAATAAATTCAAGAAATTTATCTTGGATAAAATTAATGGGAACCTTTCCCTATGAATGTGAAATCAGAAACTAACTGTCGGTTAGCTAAGCAGAATGGTTTCCTGGATATTGATCTGATGTTGGTTTCGGCCTTCGGGGTTAATATTTGGGGGATTATTCTCTTGATTAATTTACGGTTAGCGACTGATGAATTGGAATGAGGCGTATGTTGTGTTTGTGTAACACTTATTTAAAATATACGCGGGTTATTCGGAAAGACCGGGTTTATCCCATTCTGAATAACTGATACGACGATAAGTCGAAGATGAAGGCGGTGGTCGAAGACCAGAAGTCTTCACGTCGTTTGGGTGATAACTGATGATCTTGATTGGGCTGTACACCCAAGAAGATGGAAACAGTTAGTGATCGTCCAGACGTACTTGGAGATCGATGGATATGCGGGGTACTAGGTGCCTCCGGTTTCGTTCAGACCCAGAACGGACTTGTAAATGGACTGTGTGTCTGACATTGGATTTCATTCTGTGTGACTGATATCGGTTGCATAGAGTGGTTTGCCTGTGTGGCATGCTAAGATGCAAATGATCGAGGCTTCTGTTGAAAAGCAAAGTCTTGTGGGGTGATGATCAAAGCACGGCCTTTGTGGCGTAGCTTTGTGTAACGTTTACCTCGCGTGTTTCACACCCGGTATGAACCAAAAACGGGAGATGGACCTCAGGGAGGGCATGCGTTTTCTTCTAGCTAGAAAGTGGCGTCGGTGGTTTTACACGCCCTGACGAGTTTGACTTATGTGGTTGTTGCGGTTGCGAGGCACCTCGGTTATATCGGTTTCGGTCGAATGCATTCTGGTCGGCTGATGGACCAGACTTACACCCCATAGGGTGGGGAGACGTATTGTTCAGGCATAATAATCCACTCCGTGTGGACCGGCCCTGACGATCCAAGGGGCAGTTGCGGCTGTTCCTGAGACACGGGCTAGAGCGTCTCGAATCGGTTGAGGACTATCTTTTGCCTCGGTTCATAGATGGAAATCCAATTTCCAAATACGTGACATTTGCGGTTTTAGTTGTAATCCTATATATGGCGACATAGTGGGATGGGGCGCTTATGCCGCCTATGATTGATACTTATGATTTGAAGTTGTTTTATACACTATGCACTTATTATAGTATCAAATTATTTGTTTTAAACGTATCAAGCATTCTTTGGCTGTTATAAGGGAAAACCCTATTCCCCGGCTTGCGTTGCATTGTGTGATAGGACCTGGGTCTTATAACAGCTTCATTTTTCTTTATTTAGCATTGCGTTGTTTGTCTCATGCACTGGTATTCTTGGGAGGAAACCCGTTCCGTGTTATACGGCGTGGTCCCTTGATTTACCTAATGATTTAAAATAAACATTTATAACTGTTTTAGTTCTCACACCAGTCCCATGACTGACCTGGAGTTTATTGTTTTAACCTAAACTCTGGGTGCCCTTATTTTGACACGGGCAGCTAGTAGTTTTGGTTTTGCAGATTTATATTCACAGGATCCTGGTTTACAGCTGGAACGATATCCGGAAAGCTTTGTATCCGTATATCTCCTTCTAGTTGTGTATTGTATTATTTTCCGCTGCGATGTATTTAAATGTAATTTAAATCTCTGATATTTCTGTGTAATTTATTCATTTATACTCTGTATATTCTTGTAATCTGATGCATTGTTGTAATATACAATGAAACGTTCTTCTGTATGCGTTCTGTTTTGTCATGTTCTCAAACGATAGGGCATTTCGAACGGTCTGGGTCGGTTTAGCGACTGGTTCGGACCGAGCGAAATTCCTTGCCGTCACAGTTGGTATCAGAGCTTTGGTTTACAAAGCTCAGAGAACAAGACACATTAGAACTGTACGAAAGAATTCATCAGATATTGGGTTAGTAAAATCCAATGGGAATGACTCGTTAGAGATGGGATCAGTAGTATCCTAGAACGAGTGTGAAGAGTATATTTTTGAAAATGAAAACAATTTTTGTTTTGAAAATTTAAATCGACTATTCGTATTTGATTATCTATTTATATTGATGTGGACAATCCAGTATATATAGATTTTGCGTATACGTCTGATCCGCGTGTATTCGAAATTTTAATATACTGGATAGATATAGAATTACACTCTAATCGCCCGGAGATGATTTTGATGATGGAGCTCCATCATTAGAATTTATGTTCGAGTGACGAAAGTGGGCTTTCTATATATTTCCTATTGACTGGTGTGAGAACCAAAATTAGATAGGGCCTATTGTTGTGATTTGGCATCAAAAATCTAATTTTTGACTATATATCAAAGTTATGCATTTGAAACTCTAATCAACTAATTGATTGATGTTTGTGTTGTTTGTTTATTTGTTTGCTAATTTTTAGCCATTTAGCCTAACTGAATCACATATTGAATTGTATTGAAAATTGGTCGCATTTGCTTGCATATACATGTATACATTGAACAGGTCATAGCAAGGAGGCTAGAGCAGAGAATAAAATTTGTTTGCCCGACAAATAGGTACATGTTTACTACATAATTTCCTGTTTTGTTTGGGTGATGATGATTTTGTGAGCCTATTGGCTTTTTCTTTTTCTTTTTGAGATCTGAAGGACCGGGGAAGCTATTTGAAATTCCCCGATGCTCCCGGTGCAGGGGAGGTTATGGCGAAATTTTTCGGAAATTTAGGGTGTTAGCCAAATTTTTTGAAATTTTGAAAATTCTCAGAAACTGAAAAGTTGGAGAATGGAAGCCAAATCGAGCGTAGTGCTGATTAATCAAACCACTTTCGACTTTGTTCCTTTTCGGGGACGAAAAGTTTTAAGTGGGGGAGATTGTAACAACCCGTAAAATGCGAGCCAGTTTGAAATTTTTATTTTGGCAATTTTAGAGAATTTTGAAGATTTAAAATGAATTATTTTAAATAATATCGACGAGAAAATTTATTTTGAATATAATTCGACGTATATATTATATACGTCGTCGTTAGAATATAAATAATTATATATATAATTATAAAAGGAATTGAAAATGGCGCGGTAGTTCGAAAATTCGATTTCTAATTTCAAATGAATATACAGAATTCAATATAAGTCAGAATTGAACGAAACAAGAAATATTTGAATCTGTATAACTATATCTTTGTAACGAAGTTAACAAACTGGGATTTCATCTTAGAAATGAAAAGATATGTCCAGTTGAAAATTCTGAATAGTCGCTATGGAATTCAGGCCCTTAAAAATAGCCATTTTGCAAATGACCTCGGATTTCGACGAAACTAGTTTTGTTGGGTCCGTGATGTCAAGTTATTGCTAGGTTTCAAATTTCATAATTTTTCGAATCAATATGTGAGCGTGGCAAAGGAAAATGCGTTTGACCATTTTCAGTTGATTTTTATCGACTGGAAATTGGCCATTTTTCAAACAGTCTCAGAATTCGACGAAACTAGTTTTGTTAGGACCGTATCGTCAATACGAAGCTAGAAAATATTTTTCTGGAATTTTTCTAGTTAGTATGTGACCCCGGTAATTTGAAATGTACGTTTAAAATTCAATATAGTGATTTAAATGTAAATTTAACGGAAACTGATTCAAACGATCAAAACAGCTTGCGATACATATCCCATTGTGTTCGGAATGGGGGTTAAACGCTATGGGCGGCAGGTGGTGGACCTCGTTTAGAGGTCGTATGTGAAAGTCAACTTTTTAATAATTAAAAAGAAAAAATAATAATAAATAAATATAATTCTCCTCTCCTTTATCTTCTGGCCCCCCCATTCTCGATTCAGAATCAAAACGGAAAAAAAAAAGAAACTAAACCTAATCGATGCGCCTCCAGGTGACAGCCGCCCCTCCCCTTAAAACGCCGCTGCCACGCGAAGACCCCCCCCCCAGGGCGCCTGAGGCGATGCGCGAGAGCCCCCCCCCCCCCCCCCGGCGGCGCGACGATCGCGACACCCCCCCCCCCCCCTTTGCCGCAGTCCACCATTGGAGCCCCCTCTGTAAGTCTTTTTATTTATTTATTTTTATTTTATATATTAAAAGAAAAAAAAACTGAACTGAATTTGATTTATGTTTAAAACTGAATTTGATTTATGTTTAAAAACTGAATTTGATTTATATTAAAACTGAATTTTATTTTGTTTAAAACTGAATTTTATTTTGTTTAAAACTGAATTTTATTTTGTTTAAAACTGAATTTTATTTTGTTTAAAACTGAATTTTATTTTGTTTAAAAACTGAATTTCATTTATGTTGTAAAGTTATAAAAATTCGATTTTTCTATATTGAATAGCGAACTAAAAATTAGATTTTTCTATATAGAATAGCGAACTAAAAATTAGATTTTTATATATTGAACTTCGACTTAGAAATGGAATTTTTATATATTGAACTTCGACTTAGAAATGGAATTTTTATATATTGAACTTCGACTTAGAAATGGAATTTTTATATATTGAACTTCGACTTAGAAATGGAATTTTTATATATTGAACTTCGACTTAGAAATAGAATTTTTATATATTGAACTTCGATAGAAAAATAGAATTTTTATATATTGAACTTCGATAGAAAAATAGAATTTTTATATATTGAACTTCGATAGAAAAATAGAATTTTTATATATTGAACTTCGATAGAAAAATAGGATTTTTATATATTGAATAGCGAAGTAAAAATGTGATTTTTACGTATGTAGTGAAAGCAGCAACGAAGGTGACAAAAAGGCGAAACGACGACGACTTCTGCAAAAGAAGTGCCGTGGAGCTAGGATAGCTATATGTGAGAATTTCTCACCTTTCAATTTTTTTTCTAGTTATATATATACTAGGATGCAGACGGTGCTTAGTAGCACCCGACACAATCGTCCACAGACCATGGACTTGTTTGTTTGACTGTTTGGTGATTGATTGCGATATTGGTTTGAATGTGGTTTGTGGTGTGAAAAATCGAATCGATAAATTGGTTAGGATTAGACGTGCGCCGTTATAAGGCGAAGGAGTAAGGCTAGGTTAGACTCTTACTCCAAATTTTGTGGTTTGCATAACGAATTGATTTGATTGATGTGTGAATGGCGTGGGCCTTCACTAGACCGGGGATAAGGCTAGGCCTCGTCCCGTTTCTAGTATCGTGCCGTTATGCCGCCGAAATTTTCTAAAATGTGTTAGAAAAATAAAAATATCATTTTATTTAAAGAATGAACTGAATAGAAATTCATATGTTGGAATAAAATGTTTTATCGTTAAAAATATAATTTTTAACGTGAATGTGAATAAATAAATATTCATTTACAAACCAGACGGTTTGTTTATGTACACTTATTTGAATGACATTGATTGGGAAGATAAATTTTACACATCGCCCAACTGCACAAATAAAATATGTGTTTGATTGTTTGAAACCCCACACGGGTGTTAGAATGAAATTTGAAGTTCACTCATCCTGATTGATTAAATATGTCGATCGATTGATTGACAGGCTGTTATAAGCGTTGAATATCTATATTTGATGCTTATACAGTGTAGTGCACTTTGGTTGATGGTTGATTATTTTTCAATGTAAGTGTATACATGTGTTGTATGAAAATCCATATAATTAACTTTATATGGTAATTGATTGGGCCTCATTCCAATTTGAAAAATAAAGAATATTATAAAATAAAAGTTCATGTGTTGACAGTACTCATTCATTGAGATTGGTCATGTGTTGAACGAAATATTTTGATAATAACAACTATTTTGAAAAAGAAATATTTGAAATAGAATATTTGAAAATAGAAATTTATGAAGCCGTGTTGATTAGATTGACGCCATTTTGACGTGAACGATATTTATATCGATTTTATTCATCTTAAAAATGAATATTGAAAAGTGATTTCGAAATCGAATATTTTGAATTGATTGAAAACGATTTCGAAATGAATTGAATTGAAAACGATTTCGAAATGAATTGAATTGAAAACGATTTCGAAATGAATTGAATTGAAAACGATTTCGAAATGAATTGAATTGAAAACGATTTCGAAATGAATTGAATTGAAAACGATTTCGAAATGAATTGAATTGAAAACGATTTCGAAATGAATTGAATTGAAAACGATTTCGAAATGAATTGAATTGAAAACGATTTCGAAATGAATTGAATTGAAAACGATTTCGAAATGAATTGAATTGAAAACGATTTCGAAATGAATTGAATTGAAAACGATTTCGAAATGAATTGAATTGAAAACGATTTCGAAATGAATTGAATTGAAAACGAATTGAAATGAATTCAAATTGAATTGAAATTTGAATTGAATAGAAATGAATTTTGAAACGAATTTATAAAGAAGAATTCAATTTTGATTTGAATTGAAAAGGAAGTTGAAATTGCTTTTGAAACAAATTTAAAACTATTTATATAATTCGTTTTAAATAGAAATCGACGAAGTATATATTATATATATTATATATATAATATAATGGCCTGAATAGAACGCGCCGCGCCGCGGCAGTTCGTGAATTTCGACCATTTATTTCAAACGGACATTGCGGGAGATCCGACCGTCGGATTCTCCTAAAACCGGAACCGTTGGGTTCGTATCGAAAAGAGCTTTCTAATGAATGTTAGAAATTTGAAATCTAACGGTTGGATTTGGAGATACGTCCAAATCAAATTCGAAAAAGGTCGCTGTAGGTGCAGTTCGATGACCGTTAATGGAAATCGACTGTACGGGCCTTGATAAAATTATTAAAAATAGTAATAATTTGTGTTAAATCATAAGAAATGATTTATGAAAGTTTGGGATGAAAAACTCCATATTTGAAAAGATAAAAATAGATTTTTATCGAAATGAACTAGTTTTGAACTAGAATTATAATTCTATTTATTTTTAAATAAATAAATTGAATGTGAAATGGTTTTGAAAATAACCAAAAATTTCCAATGATTGCATTGGAGTGGATTTGAATCGAAATTGTCTTCGGAATATTTCGATGTTGGAATTCGTGATTATACAGGTGTGGTTATGGAAATTTGAAAGATATATATTTATATCGTTATTTCCAATACGACATTTGTTAGTCGTAGAATTCGATATTGAATATAAGCCGATATATTTTCTATCAGAGCCTTGTATTGAATATCGAATATGATTTGGGTTTGTCGTGAATGGTGTCTTCACTAACACTGTTCTTGAACCCAGTTGAGAAAAGATTAAATCTTTTTATTTAGATTTAATAAAGTGTACCAATTAAATAATATTTAATTGGAATTGAATTGATATTGATTTTTGGGTTTATCGTGGACAGTGTTTTAAATAACACTCGTTCTTTAACCCGATAATTAATGTGATGTGATTTTGGGTTTATCGTGAACCGTGTTTTAAATGACACTGATTCTTTAACCCAGTCGCAGATTAAAACTAAGTAGAGTTTTAATGAATCTTTAATTAGATTGAAATGATCGAGAATGGAGTATCACCAGTTTTGCTCCAGGCGATAGTTAAATCTTTAATTAGATTTGAACGTGAAATGGTAATTGAATTTACCGATAACACCGTGGTGTTAGATATGAAGTACTACCAGTTTTACTTCATGGGATGAATAGGTTGGGATTGGGAAATTAAAACAAATGATTACTTCGGTAAGGTTCGCTAATCCCGACTAGTTTTGAATTGATATTCAAAAATAGATTAAAGAATAAATTCAAGAAATTTATCTTGGATAAAATTAATGGGAACCTTTCCCTATGAATGTGAAATCAGAAACTAACTGTCGGTTAGCTAAGCAGAATGGTTTCCTGGATATTGATCTGATGTTGGTTTCGGCCTTCGGGGTTAATATTTGGGGGATTATTCTCTTGATTAATTTACGGTTAGCGACTGATGAATTGGAATGAGGCGTATGTTGTGTTTGTGTAACACTTATTTAAAATATACGCGGGTTATTCGGAAAGACCGGGTTTATCCCATTCTGAATAACTGATACGACGATAAGTCGAAGATGAAGGCGGTGGTCGAAGACCAGAAGTCTTCACGTCGTTTGGGTGATAACTGATGATCTTGATTGGGCTGTACACCCAAGAAGATGGAAACAGTTAGTGATCGTCCAGACGTACTTGGAGATCGATGGATATGCGGGGTACTAGGTGCCTCCGGTTTCGTTCAGACCCAGAACGGACTTGTAAATGGACTGTGTGTCTGACATTGGATTTCATTCTGTGTGACTGATATCGGTTGCATAGAGTGGTTTGCCTGTGTGGCATGCTAAGATGCAAATGATCGAGGCTTCTGTTGAAAAGCAAAGTCTTGTGGGGTGATGATCAAAGCACGGCCTTTGTGGCGTAGCTTTGTGTAACGTTTACCTCGCGTGTTTCACACCCGGTATGAACCAAAAACGGGAGATGGACCTCAGGGAGGGCATGCGTTTTCTTCTAGCTAGAAAGTGGCGTCGGTGGTTTTACACGCCCTGACGAGTTTGACTTATGTGGTTGTTGCGGTTGCGAGGCACCTCGGTTATATCGGTTTCGGTCGAATGCATTCTGGTCGGCTGACGGACCAGACTTACACCCCATAGGGTGGGGAGACGTATTGTTCAGGCATAATAATCCACTCCGTGTGGACCGGCCCTGACGATCCAAGGGGCAGTTGCGGCTGTTCCTGAGACACGGGCTAGAGCGTCTCGAATCGGTTGAGGACTATCTTTTGCCTCGGTTCATAGATGGAAATCCAATTTCCAAATACGTGACATTTGCGGTTTTAGTTGTAATCCTATATATGGCGACATAGTGGGATGGGGCGCTTATGCCGCCTATGATTGATACTTATGATTTGAAGTTGTTTTATACACTATGCACTTATTATAGTATCAAATTATTTGTTTTAAACGTATCAAGCATTCTTTGGCTGTTATAAGGGAAAACCCTATTCCCCGGCTTGCGTTGCATTGTGTGATAGGACCTGGGTCTTATAACAGCTTCATTTTTCTTTATTTAGCATTGCGTTGTTTGTCTCATGCACTGGTATTCTTGGGAGGAAACCCGTTCCGTGTTATACGGCGTGGTCCCTTGATTTACCTAATGATTTAAAATAAACATTTATAACTGTTTTAGTTCTCACACCAGTCCCATGACTGACCTGGAGTTTATTGTTTTAACCTAAACTCTGGGTGCCCTTATTTTGACACGGGCAGCTAGTAGTTTTGGTTTTGCAGATTTATATTCACAGGATCCTGGTTTACAGCTGGAACGATATCCGGAAAGCTTTGTATCCGTATATCTCCTTCTAGTTGTGTATTGTATTATTTTCCGCTGCGATGTATTTAAATGTAATTTAAATCTCTGATATTTCTGTGTAATTTATTCATTTATACTCTGTATATTCTTGTAATCTGATGCATTGTTGTAATATACAATGAAACGTTCTTCTGTATGCGTTCTGTTTTGTCATGTTCTCAAACGATAGGGCATTTCGAACGGTCTGGGTCGGTTTAGCGACTGGTTCGGACCGAGCGAAATTCCTTGCCGTCACAGTTGGTATCAGAGCTTTGGTTTACAAAGCTCAGAGAACAAGACACATTAGAACTGTACGAAAGAATTCATCAGATATTGGGTTAGTAAAATCCAATGGGAATGACTCGTTAGAGATGGGATCAGTAGTATCCTAGAACGAGTGTGAAGAGTATATTTTTGAAAATGAAAACAATTTTTGTTTTGAAAATTTAAATCGACTATTCGTATTTGATTATCTATTTATATTGATGTGGACAATCCAGTATATATAGATTTTGCGTATACGTCTGATCCGCGTGTATTCGAAATTTTAATATACTGGATAGATATAGAATTACACTCTAATCGCCCGGAGATGATTTTGATGATGGAGCTCCATCATTAGAATTTATGTTCGAGTGACGAAAGTGGGCTTTCTATATATTTCCTATTGACTGGTGTGAGAACCAAAATTAGATAGGGCCTATTGTTGTGATTTGGCATCAAAAATCTAATTTTTGACTATATATCAAAGTTATGCATTTGAAACTCTAATCAACTAATTGATTGATGTTTGTGTTGTTTGTTTATTTGTTTGCTAATTTTTAGCCATTTAGCCTAACTGAATCACATATTGAATTGTATTGAAAATTGGTCGCATTTGCTTGCATATACATGTATACATTGAACAGGTCATAGCAAGGAGGCTAGAGCAGAGAATAAAATTTGTTTGCCCGACAAATAGGTACATGTTTACTACATAATTTCCTGTTTTGTTTGGGTGATGATGATTTTGTGAGCCTATTGGCTTTTTCTTTTTCTTTTTGAGATCTGAAGGACCGGGGAAGCTATTTGAAATTCCCCGATGCTCCCGGTGCAGGGGAGGTTATGGCGAAATTTTTCGGAAATTTAGGGTGTTAGCCAAATTTTTTGAAATTTTGAAAATTCTCAGAAACTGAAAAGTTGGAGAATGGAAGCCAAATCGAGCGTAGTGCTGATTAATCAAACCACTTTCGACTTTGTTCCTTTTCGGGGACGAAAAGTTTTAAGTGGGGGAGATTGTAACAACCCGTAAAATGCGAGCCAGTTTGAAATTTTTATTTTGGCAATTTTAGAGAATTTTGAAGATTTAAAATGAATTATTTTAAATAATATCGACGAGAAAATTTATTTTGAATATAATTCGACGTATATATTATATACGTCGTCGTTAGAATATAAATAATTATATATATAATTATAAAAGGAATTGAAAATGGCGCGGTAGTTCGAAAATTCGATTTCTAATTTCAAATGAATATACAGAATTCAATATAAGTCAGAATTGAACGAAACAAGAAATATTTGAATCTGTATAACTATATCTTTGTAACGAAGTTAACAAACTGGGATTTCATCTTAGAAATGAAAAGATATGTCCAGTTGAAAATTCTGAATAGTCGCTATGGAATTCAGGCCCTTAAAAATAGCCATTTTGCAAATGACCTCGGATTTCGACGAAACCAGTTTTGTTGGGTCCGTGATGTCAAGTTATTGCTAGGTTTCAAATTTCATAATTTTTCGAATCAATATGTGAGCGTGGCAAAGGAAAATGCGTTTGACCATTTTCAGTTGATTTTTATCGACTGGAAATTGGCCATTTTTCAAACAGTCTCAGAATTCGACGAAACTAGTTTTGTTAGGACCGTATCGTCAATACGAAGCTAGAAAATATTTTTCTGGAATTTTTCTAGTTAGTATGTGACCCCGGTAATTTGAAATGTACGTTTAAAATTCAATATAGTGATTTAAATGTAAATTTAACGGAAACTGATTCAAACGATCAAAACAGCTTGCGATACATATCCCATTGTGTTCGGAATGGGGGTTAAACGCTATGGGCGGCAGGTGGTGGACCTCGTTTAGAGGTCGTATGTGAAAGTCAACTTTTTAATAATTAAAAAGAAAAAATAATAATAAATAAATATAATTCTCCTCTCCTTTATCTTCTGGCCCCCCCATTCTCGATTCAGAATCAAAACGGAAAAAAAAAAGAAACTAAACCTAATCGATGCGCCTCCAGGTGACAGCCGCCCCTCCCCTTAAAACGCCGCTGCCACGCGAAGACCCCCCCCCCCCCCCAGGGCGCCTGAGGCGATGCGCGAGAGCCCCCCCCCCCCCCCCCCGGCGGCGCGACGATCGCGACACCCCCCCCCCCTTTGCCGCAGTCCACCATTGGAGCCCCCTCTGTAAGTCTTTTTATTTATTTATTTTTATTTTATATATTAAAAGAAAAAAAAACTGAACTGAATTTGATTTATGTTTAAAACTGAATTTGATTTATGTTTAAAAACTGAATTTGATTTATATTAAAACTGAATTTTATTTTGTTTAAAACTGAATTTTATTTTGTTTAAAACTGAATTTTATTTTGTTTAAAACTGAATTTTATTTTGTTTAAAACTGAATTTTATTTTGTTTAAAAACTGAATTTCATTTATGTTGTAAAGTTATAAAAATTCGATTTTTCTATATTGAATAGCGAACTAAAAATTAGATTTTTCTATATAGAATAGCGAACTAAAAATTAGATTTTTATATATTGAACTTCGACTTAGAAATGGAATTTTTATATATTGAACTTCGACTTAGAAATGGAATTTTTATATATTGAACTTCGACTTAGAAATGGAATTTTTATATATTGAACTTCGACTTAGAAATAGAATTTTTATATATTGAACTTCGATAGAAAAATAGAATTTTTATATATTGAACTTCGATAGAAAAATAGAATTTTTATATATTGAACTTCGATAGAAAAATAGAATTTTTATATATTGAACTTCGATAGAAAAATAGGATTTTTATATATTGAATAGCGAAGTAAAAATGTGATTTTTACGTATGTAGTGAAAGCAGCAACGAAGGTGACAAAAAGGCGAAACGACGACGACTTCTGCAAAAGAAGTGCCGTGGAGCTAGGATAGCTATATGTGAGAATTTCTCACCTTTCAATTTTTTTTCTAGTTATATATATACTAGGATGCAGACGGTGCTTAGTAGCACCCGACACAATCGTCCACAGACCATGGACTTGTTTGTTTGACTGTTTGGTGATTGATTGCGATATTGGTTTGAATGTGGTTTGTGGTGTGAAAAATCGAATCGATAAATTGGTTAGGATTAGACGTGCGCCGTTATAAGGCGAAGGAGTAAGGCTAGGTTAGACTCTTACTCCAAATTTTGTGGTTTGCATAACGAATTGATTTGATTGATGTGTGAATGGCGTGGGCCTTCACTAGACCGGGGATAAGGCTAGGCCTCGTCCCGTTTCTAGTATCGTGCCGTTATGCCGCCGAAATTTTCTAAAATGTGTTAGAAAAATAAAAATATCATTTTATTTAAAGAATGAACTGAATAGAAATTCATATGTTGGAATAAAATGTTTTATCGTTAAAAATATAATTTTTAACGTGAATGTGAATAAATAAATATTCATTTACAAACCAGACGGTTTGTTTATGTACACTTATTTGAATGACATTGATTGGGAAGATAAATTTTACACATCGCCCAACTGCACAAATAAAATATGTGTTTGATTGTTTGAAACCCCACACGGGTGTTAGAATGAAATTTGAAGTTCACTCATCCTGATTGATTAAATATGTCGATCGATTGATTGACAGGCTGTTATAAGCGTTGAATATCTATATTTGATGCTTATACAGTGTAGTGCACTTTGGTTGATGGTTGATTATTTTTCAATGTAAGTGTATACATGTGTTGTATGAAAATCCATATAATTAACTTTATATGGTAATTGATTGGGCCTCATTCCAATTTGAAAAATAAAGAATATTATAAAATAAAAGTTCATGTGTTGACAGTACTCATTCATTGAGATTGGTCATGTGTTGAACGAAATATTTTGATAATAACAACTATTTTGAAAAAGAAATATTTGAAATAGAATATTTGAAAATAGAAATTTATGAAGTCGTGTTGATTAGATTGACGCCATTTTGACGTGAACGATATTTATATCGATTTTATTCATCTTAAAAATGAATATTGAAAAGTGATTTCGAAATCGAATATTTTGAATTGATTGAAAACGATTTCGAAATGAATTGAATTGAAAACGATTTCGAAATGAATTGAATTGAAAACGATTTCGAAATGAATTGAATTGAAAACGATTTCGAAATGAATTGAATTGAAAACGATTTCGAAATGAATTGAATTGAAAACGATTTCGAAATGAATTGAATTGAAAACGATTTCGAAATGAATTGAATTGAAAACGATTTCGAAATGAATTGAATTGAAAACGATTTCGAAATGAATTGAATTGAAAACGATTTCGAAATGAATTGAATTGAAAACGATTTCGAAATGAATTGAATTGAAAACGAATTGAAATGAATTCAAATTGAATTGAAATTTGAATTGAATAGAAATGAATTTTGAAACGAATTTATAAAGAAGAATTCAATTTTGATTTGAATTGAAAAGGAAGTTGAAATTGCTTTTGAAACGAATTTAAAACTATTTATATAATTCGTTTTAAATAGAAATTGACGAAGTATATATTATATATATTATATATATAATATAATGGCCTGAATAGAACGCGCCGCGCCGCGGCAGTTCGTGAATTTCGACCATTTATTTCAAACGGACATTGCGGGAGATCCGACCGTCGGATTCTCCTAAAACCGGAACCGTTGGGTTCGTATCGAAAAGAGCTTTCTAATGAATGTTAGAAATTTGAAATCTAACGGTTGGATTTGGAGATACGTCCAAATCAAATTCGAAAAAGGTCGCTGTAGGTGCAGTTCGATGACCGTTAATGGAAATCGACTGTACGGGCCTTGATAAAATTATTAAAAATAGTAATAATTTGTGTTAAATCATAAGAAATGATTTATGAAAGTTTGGGATGAAAAACTCCATATTTGAAAAGATAAAAATAGATTTTTATCGAAATGAACTAGTTTTGAACTAGAATTATAATTCTATTTATTTTTAAATAAATAAATTGAATGTGAAATGGTTTTGAAAATAACCAAAAATTTCCAATGATTGCATTGGAGTGGATTTGAATCGAAATTGTCTTCGGAATATTTCGATGTTGGAATTCGTGATTATACAGGTGTGGTTATGGAAATTTGAAAGATATATATTTATATCGTTATTTCCAATACGACATTTGTTAGTCGTAGAATTCGATATTGAATATAAGCCGATATATTTTCTATTCAGAGCCTTGTATTGAATATCGAATATGATTTGGGTTTGTCGTGAATGGTGTCTTCACTAACACTGTTCTTGAACCCAGTTGAGAAAAGATTAAATCTTTTTATTTAGATTTAATAAAGTGTACCAATTAAATAATATTTAATTGGAATTGAATTGATATTGATTTTTGGGTTTATCGTGGACAGTGTTTTAAATAACACTCGTTCTTTAACCCGATAATTAATGTGATGTGATTTTGGGTTTATCGTGAACCGTGTTTTAAATGACACTGATTCTTTAACCCAGTCGCAGATTAAAACTAAGTAGAGTTTTAATGAATCTTTAATTAGATTGAAATGATCGAGAATGGAGTATCACCAGTTTTGCTCCAGGCGATAGTTAAATCTTTAATTAGATTTGAACGTGAAATGGTAATTGAATTTACCGATAACACCGTGGTGTTAGATATGAAGTACAACCAGTTTTACTTCATGGGATGAATAGGTTGGGATTGGGAAATTAAAACAAATGATTACTTCGGTAAGGTTCGCTAATCCCGACTAGTTTTGAATTGATATTCAAAAATAGATTAAAGAATAAATTCAAGAAATTTATCTTGGATAAAATTAATGGGAACCTTTCCCTATGAATGTGAAATCAGAAACTAACTGTCGGTTAGCTAAGCAGAATGGTTTCCTGGATATTGATCTGATGTTGGTTTCGGCCTTCGGGGTTAATATTTGGGGGATTATTCTCTTGATTAATTTACGGTTAGCGACTGATGAATTGGAATGAGGCGTATGTTGTGTTTGTGTAACACTTATTTAAAATATACGCGGGTTATTCGGAAAGACCGGGTTTATCCCATTCTGAATAACTGATACGACGATAAGTCGAAGATGAAGGCGGTGGTCGAAGACCAGAAGTCTTCACGTCGTTTGGGTGATAACTGATGATCTTGATTGGGCTGTACACCCAAGAAGATGGAAACAGTTAGTGATCGTCCAGACGTACTTGGAGATCGATGGATATGCGGGGTACTAGGTGCCTCCGGTTTCGTTCAGACCCAGAACGGACTTGTAAATGGACTGTGTGTCTGACATTGGATTTCATTCTGTGTGACTGATATCGGTTGCATAGAGTGGTTTGCCTGTGTGGCATGCTAAGATGCAAATGATCGAGGCTTCTGTTGAAAAGCAAAGTCTTGTGGGGTGATGATCAAAGCACGGCCTTTGTGGCGTAGCTTTGTGTAACGTTTACCTCGCGTGTTTCACACCCGGTATGAACCAAAAACGGGAGACGGACCTCAGGGAGGGCATGCGTTTTCTTCTAGCTAGAAAGTGGCGTCGGTGGTTTTACACGCCCTGACGAGTTTGACTTATGTGGTTGTTGCGGTTGCGAGGCGCCTCGGTTATATCGGTTTCGGCCGAATGCATTCTGGTCGGCTGACGGACCAGACTTACACCCCATAGGGTGGGGAGACGTATTGTTCAGGCATAATAATCCACTCCGTGTGGACCGGCCCTGACGATCCAAGGGGCAGTTGCGGCTGTTCCTGAGACACGGGCTAGAGCGTCTCGAATCGGTTGAGGACTATCTTTTGCCTCGGTTCATAGATGGAATTCCAATTTCCAAATACGTGACATTTGCGGTTTTAGTTGTAATCCTATATATGGCGACATAGTGGGATGGGGCGCTTATGCCGCCTATGATTGATACTTATGATTTGAAGTTGTTTTATACACTATGCACTTATTATAGTATCAAATTATTTGTTTTAAACGTATCAAGCATTCTTTGGCTGTTATAAGGGAAAACCCTATTCCCCGGCTTGCGTTGCATTGTGTGATAGGACCTGGGTCTTATAACAGCTTCATTTTTCTTTATTTAGCATTGCGTTGTTTGTCTCATGCACTGGTATTCTTGGGAGGAAACCCGTTCCGTGTTATACGGCGTGGTCCCTTGATTTACCTAATGATTTAAAATAAACATTTATAACTGTTTTAGTTCTCACACCAGTCCCATGACTGACCTGGAGTTTATTGTTTTAACCTAAACTCTGGGTGCCCTTATTTTGACACGGGCAGCTAGTAGTTTTGGTTTTGCAGATTTATATTCACAGGATCCTGGTTTACAGCTGGAACGATATCCGGAAAGCTTTGTATCCGTATATCTCCTTCTAGTTGTGTATTGTATTATTTTCCGCTGCGATGTATTTAAATGTAATTTAAATCTCTGATATTTCTGTGTAATTTATTCATTTATACTCTGTATATTCTTGTAATCTGATGCATTGTTGTAATATACAATGAAACGTTCTTCTGTATGCGTTCTGTTTTGTCATGTTCTCAAACGATAGGGCATTTCGAACGGTCTGGGTCGGTTTAGCGACTGGTTCGGACCGAGCGAAATTCCTTGCCGTCACAATATTCTCTTTTGTTCTATATTCTGTCTGTTTCTATTTCTTAACCATAATGACTCCTAATTCTGTGCAATTTGGGTTGGACGTGTGTTGTTTTAGTTACCTCAAATAGTATTGATTTCCGGGCCACTACAGTTGGTACCAGAGCTTAGGCTTTGTTGGGGTTACTCATTAGAGATAGAGTCAGTAGCACCCTAGGATGAAAATGAAAGAGTATATATGAGAGAGCGTATTTATAAGTTGATATAAAGACCGTTTTATATTGTGTTGACTTGTTTGTTGAGTGATTTATGAATTCTGGTCGAATCGTATGAAGCCACGACGTCGATAAGTGTTTCTAAACACTTGAACAGGAAAATTCGACATAATATTTTTTTAAGTGGGTAAATGATGTAATTTTACCCAAAATTATATTTTGACATAAAAGTGAATAATTTTCTAAAATTATTTATATGTGGATGTGTTGGTTGTTATTATGAGATATAAAATTGGAATGGTTATATATAATCAAATAGAATTTGTATATGAATAATATATACAAATGCGATAAAATTGAATTGGATTCAAACCGGAATTGGAATTTAAATCCTGAAAAGTTGGAAAATATTTTTCCAAAGTATATTAAAATAATATAGCTTCGTTTTGGAAGGATTTTTGAATAAAAATCGTTTTGAATGGATTTTGAAACAAATAAAGCACTGAACTCACTTTAGTCGTTGGAAAATAATTCTTCTGATGACTGCAGCATCATCAGTGTTCATTTTCGAGTTTCTAAGTGATGGATTGCTACCTTGGGAAAATTTCTCAATGGAAATTTTTTGGAAAGAAAACAAATTGTTTTGGAAAATTCAAGTGTTTTGAATTTGAAATGGAAATAAATATATGTATATGTACGATTTCAAAGGAATTTGAAATAAATATCGGGTAATTGAATTCTGGAATTTAAAACTTAACTCGTGCAAGTTAAATAGATTGAAGTGGATAAACTGATTTTAAATCAATTTAAAATTAACTAGAAATATAAGTGGTTATTTTATTAACCAGATAACGTCGAAGTGTAGTAGTAAAATTTTCATTGTTGTAAACAAAATAAATAAATTGAATAGTATACACAAGGAATTTGATTAACAGGTTTGTATAAATGTGAAAATATGCAGGAGAGCATATGGATTGAAGATAAGAATGTGATGATGGATTGTCCAAAAATGGTGAACATGTCAATAGAGATAAATGATGGGAAATTGAGTATAGACATGAGATTTAAAGGTTCTGTGTGAGATGCAACATCTCGGAATTTTAGCAATTTAATAATTAATTACTTTAATTATTTTATTATATTGGTTTGATAATTTAAATAGTTTGTATTCATATATTTTGAATATTTAATTAATAGAAATAATGGGATAATATAATTTTTTCTGAAATAGTCGGAAATGATCAGATTTGCAATATTATGTAATTTGGATGATATATGATATTTAATCAAGTTTATATTAGAGCTATAATAACGAATCTATTATTCAAATGACAGTTGAACGTATTAATTATAATATAATTATGAACGAGCTCGCAATGTCGCGGTAGTTCGAAATTTTATATTTTGAACTTCAGTTGAGTATACAGGATACGTTATAAGCCAGATTTTTTCGAAACAAGAAATGTTCGAGTCTATTGAACTATATTTTTCTAATGGAAGTGAAACATTGTTATTTCGTCTTATAGATTATATGTTACGTCCAAATCAAAATTTTAGAAAGTCGCTATGAAATCATTTATAAAGCATAAAGATTTATTAAGTATAATGAATCGTTGATTTCGAATTTGGATAAGATTTTTAAGACGTATTTTTAATTTAATTTACAGAATTTTTCTATAATTTTAATTTTGGAAAATAAGCAACTTTTTGTTTGAAGTATTTTAGACCTTATATCAGCATTTTGGGATTTCACAAAATAAGCTAACTTTTCTATTTTACTATATTTTTGGGATTGTGGCACATTGTTTGACATGACAGTATTTTTATTTTTTTTCTATAGCGGTACGTAAAACAATGAAATTTGGTGTAACGGAGACCGTAAAACTTCGCTCTGGAAAACAAAGCAAAACATATCTATGCCACGAAAAATCATAAACATATTTATTAAATTACTTCACAAGTAAGGAACATTGAAGTGAAAACTGCAAGCTACCCTAATCTAAACTACCGCTCATACCAAAGTCCTCTCCTATACTGTAAGCTATGAAGTAAAGTCATCGTGAAAAGAAGTTTCCATAGAATCAAATATTTGAAACCTACCCTATCATCTATTCCTTGGAAAACAAGGTTCTTAACAATATAAATACACTGCGTTGTCACGTTTATTTCTTCTGGCTTTAGAAAAAACTCCAATGTCTTTCGAAGCTTCACAAAAAATAAAAACAAGTAAACTTCTCCACTATACATTACAAAAATTATATTTTCGAAATCATCAAGCTAGGAGCTACAAGCTCGAACAGTTTTGAATGATTCCAACACCATTTTTGTCGCACATTTTTTAACACCAGCGAAGTAAGGTAGGAGGTGACGAGTGTTGTTCAGTGGGTGACGTGACAGGGCTTTTCGACGTGAGTGGAAGATGGTGAACTGGAGTGTGCAATATATTTTTTGGAAGCTTCTCATCGGAAGGATTTTTCGCATGGTTCACAGTAGAGGTTAGAGCCTTGAGAAAAGAAGATTTCGATGGTTTGTAAGTGCAGATGGAAACGTTGAAATTGCACGCAAGTTTTGAGGAAAGAAAGGAGGGACGGGCGGTTAGAAAATGGTTTGATAGGATATGGAAGGCGCTTGTGTTTTCGTGAAGACTGGAGTATGATACTTCAATTTGGAGAAAAAATAAAAGAAAACGGACGCTAGTCAGTGGTACACACGTGGAGAGGGAGCAGATAGTAGCTTGAATAGCTGTTGGTTTTGGGAACGAGTAGGAGGAGAAATTCATGAGGAGTATTACATTGTTTCTAGTTCAATTATTCATGAAAAATAGGAAGAGAAGTGGACGTAGGGAGTTTCGGCTATGGTATTTTACTGCTCGCATTAGTCTACTGCAGTCGAATAGTGGAAGAAGAGAGGTGTGTAGTGTTGTATATAACGGTGTTGTATACACAATTATATGATTTTTGTTTGATGATAACAACCAAATATATTTTATAAATGTGTTTGTTACCGTACTGTCCTATATTTACATCACAGACAAAAATGTAATATTTATATTTAAATAAAATACATCTGTACAGAAATTCAAATATTTACAGTATTTTATTTAAAATATATATATTATATTTCTAACATTCAAACAATACATCTATTTTAACTCCACTATTTAATCACTTCACATATTTGTACTTATAAATAAACAGAATAGAATAGACAAGTTTGTTTGAAAACTATGAAATAATATTTTATTTCAAACAGATTTTGTTTATTTCAAATAATCAGTACAATCACTTTTTCATATACATTAGCTCCTCACTATATCACTCAACACTCAATACTTTTTCACTTATACATTCCCAGACTCAATATACAGACACTTTCATTGTTACACACACTATTCTTGTTTTCTGCCTTCTGTCTTCTTGTCTTCTGTCTTCACAGCTTACAAGACAGCCCAGTCTTCACAGTCAGTCCAGTCTTCATACCTGTCATACAAATGAACAAACACACAGTACACTGCAATAGAAATAATATTGAATACATGTGAATATAAATTTTATTTTTTAAATTTTATTTGCCTCAGTTTTCTTGTGTGTTTCTCATCATTTTTCTGACTTGATCTGATTTGTTAATCCGACTGTGTCTAGACAGTATATAATACAGGGACAGGAAAATTCGTCTATTGGCTGCATATACACACGTGTATACACGTGTGCACTGGCTCGCCAATCAGAATGGTGCGAGCGACAGAGGAGCAGCCACGTGGACCAACTCAACTCAGTGCATCACACAAATATCAATGCAAAACATGGTCGAGCCATGGTCATGCAAAGCAGCATCATCAAAATATCGGCATGGTGAATGCAAGTGAGCAAATGGGATAAGCAAATACCATGACACAAGTATGTGTACAAGATGAAAATCAGTTAAGCAATTACAAACTTAAACATGGCAGTTCAATTATCATGGTAGCAACATTCTCAAACTCACAAAGGAGCATGAATTTCAATTGCCACAACATGTGCAGCAAGGGTTAAAACATGTTCATTTCAGCCAAGTTTTTTATGGTCAACATTTCAGTGCTGCAAAACATGATTCAAATGCAAGGCATGTCAAGGAGCTCATAAGGATCAATGCAGCATAGCAGCTAAATGCAAAGTCTAAACAAATGTGAACTCAGTGACTACAAAGTCTACAAGTGCAAACAGGACAGTCAAATTTTTTTTTGGTCAAGAAACATGTTCAGTTTTATACAAGTGTATGGTGCAAAATGGAATAGTGAATGATGCGCAAATGCCACACAAGTGCATGGACATACGAGCAGCAATACATGGATGAGTCAGCATGAAAATTGCAATGTAAATGACCACACATGGACTTTAGTGTACATATCTACTGCAAGCAATGTGATTCAAATGGATGATACAAACAACAAATATATACATTGACACAGCAAAATGTAAATGGTATATGGCAAGTAACTCATGCACATGACATGTTCATCCAAACATAAGAGCTTCTTTGTTTCGAGCAAACATAAATGTGTAATCTGGACTGCAATGCACAAGCATATGGGTGCATAAAAGTATACACAGAAAATTTGTATGGAGCATGGGTTGAGACAAGTGTGCACATGAAGATGGTGCTGACAGCACAAAAAATGGTACATGCAATGTTCAAAGAGATGGCAGCAGTGAAGCATGTTCATTTCAGCCTTGAAACATTCAAGAAGAACAACAAGCAATTTGGCAGCAGGTTAATTTTTGGGGCAAGAATATATTTCCAGATATCACATGCTTAAAGTAGAAGGGAAAACATTAATTTATTTCTGGAAATGAACACATTTATGGAAAATGTTTAACGGGCATGAAATTATTTCAAAAATGATGAGAAAAATTCATGATCTCCAGAAATTCATGTGAATGGGTCACGACATCAAATCTGGAAAGAAATCATGGCGACATTTTTAATGGTGAACCTTGTTTTTGACAAAGTATTTTGGGAAAAACAGCAACTGCTTGTTTGGAAACAAAGTTATTTTCGGCATTGAATCATGTAATCAATTTCTCTATTCAAACAAGGCAACAAAGTTCATAGGGAAGTTTTTTAAAAAAAAACTACAAATCGAAGATAATATCCAGATTTATCACACATCATCATGCCGAAGGAAAGCAATTTATTCAAGGGACAAATACAAGTCAAGAGTAAATCTCGCAGCAATTCAAAGTCGAGCAAAATCAGGCAATAAAGCAAAAGGGGAAACCGCATGAATCAGATCGAAGTCATTCACACAAAATCAGAGATTCAAAGGATTTATAATCCTATAATAATTCACACCATTTTCATCATAGGCTGCATCAAAAATCAACAACAACTCGAGAGCAAAAATCAGAATAACTATTTTCAGAGAAACTTATAAGATTTTCGATCGAGCAAGTTCCCAAATCATAGAAAAGAAAGCCGCAAGTGTTTAATCCATCAGAGATTCGATTTTTTCATCAAGTATCAATTCGGATTTGGGGAAGAACAGAGAAACCCTAGATTGAGACCGCCGCCATTTTCAATACTCAGAAGACAAGAGATCGGGTGAACTCAAATAAAATGGGCCGAAACTTTTAACCATTTGCTAGGCCATGTTTTAATACAAAGGGGGTTGTTTTGAATCGTTTATTTAATCTAGGGTTTCTCCTTTTTATTTCTTTGTGTTTTGTTGTAATTTCTTTTGTAAACCAATCTGAACAGTTTACTAGTCTGTCAAACTAGGGGTTACTGACTACGGGGTTGTAGCCAGGGGAAATCTGATCTTGGGGACAAAGATTAGTCAGGGTTTCTAGTATAGGGTTAGTATAGCAGCAGGTATTGCGAGTGTACAAAACTGTATAGGCGGTTAGCGAGGGTCGCGAGTCTATAAGTTTGTGTATGCGGGAGTCTGTATAATTCTATAATAAAAACCTTAGGGAATGCAGTAGTAGGAAGGGTTGCCGAAGCTGGGTATATCTGTGTGTTATTTATTTACAGCATTTATTTACCCTGATCATTATTTGTGCTGTGATATTTTTAATATTATATACTCAGTTAAAAACTGTGATAAACCCTATTCATCCCCCTCTAGAGTTAATCTAGATCCAACATGTAGTAGTGTTGAGTTTTGTTTGAGTGAAAAGTAATGGTATACGTATGCACGTTAGAAAGAAAGGAAAAAAATAGAATGATTTATAAGAGCTTGCGTGTTAATAATATGAAGTAGAAGATGATCTCGGAAAAATTAGAGTTGGCTTCTTTTAGCATGAAAGAAGGATATGTGTAGAACGGGTGGGTTTCTTTTGAACGAGCCGAGAAGTAAGGTAAGCCCAATTAAGAAAGAAGAATAAAAAAGTCGAATGGACATTCACATGGATTTACCTGGGGAGTTCTAAACCGGAGCCTTACGCGTTTTAAAGCAGGCAATGTGGAAGAAGTTATAATCAGTGGTCTTGGTTTTAGTTATGGGTATATGTCGATAAATAATGGTAACCCCAAAGTTTTATTTATTTAAGATTAAAGAAATATAATAATTTATTAAGTTGTTGATTTAATATATTGTCCATATATGGTTAGAATTACGAACCATCTGTCACGTTGAAATCGTGTGAATGCAGGCTACACCATGGAATTAGTATGGAGCCATTTGGAAGACGTTACAATTTTAGGCGAATTAAAATGCTTGATCGGATCTATGGAACCGTTAATCAACGATTAACGGGCAAGGTGAGTAAACTCATTAACTCTGTCAAGTTTTATAATTTTATAAATGTTATTTAATATAAATAATGATTGAGTGTTTGTGTGATGGTTGTTTAGTTGATTTGCTAACTAGTTAGTTGAATAATATATATAGTTATATATATATATATATAAATTGTTGATTGAAAACCAAATCTGTTTATTATTATATTTCATTTCGATATGAAATTGGGATTTTTATATTGATTAATATCTGTGGATGCAGGAAAACAGGTCGGAGGGATCCAACTAGATTCCTCCATAATTTTATTGTTGATTTTCATATATTACATTATATAATGTGACATATAATCGGTGATTGATTATTGTGTGTTTTGGGATGTTTCGAATAACATTGACCAAAAATAATTGGTATTTAAATACCATAAAATATATTCTAATATATTGGAAAAGAATTTGGGATTTTAATAACTTGTCTGAATCATATAAAACAAGTAGTTTTGTTTATAAACGATTTTTATAAATGAAGAAAGAAATTATTATTAAATAATTTGGGAATGTGAATTTAAGAAATTGGCAAAAAGAAGAAATGATGAAATGGATTTGATGTTCGGTATGTGAGCGGAATTAGAATAAATCCATAAGGATTTGTAATTTATAAACCGTTAATGTCAGATTTATTAAAATAATTTATTTTACAAATTATATATTATATATTCCAGAATTTGACAAGATAGTTAATATTTGGTTTGAAACCAATAATTTATATTCGAATATGTACTGGAGATTTAATTATGAACTTGGTATATAATTAACAAGAAATTTACATGTAATTAGGGTTTATGAAGTGGAGTATGAATACATATTTATTTAAATAACTCGATAACATGAATTTAACTTGTAATGTTATTTTGAAATATAAATCACGATTCGATTGATAAAACGAGTCTATTGTTCTGTAAAGGAATGATATTCATGTTTTAAAGTGAGTAATGATTTAAAATAAACATTCGCAGATTTAACTAGTTAAAAAGGGAAATTGGTAACTGTTTGGAAGTGATAAATTCAAAAATGAATCGATGAATTGGGTGGACCTGAAACGACGAGTTTATTCCAAAGTTCGGAACGTTATCCAAATATAGATTATTCAAAGAGAATTATACGTTGAAATTCAATTATATTGAATTCAGGAAAGTACTATTTACTTTTCAGTTTTTATCAAGATTTATTTTTAATTACTTAATTATATATTTATTCAAATAAATGAATAAAAGTTATATTTTAGTTAAATATGCCAGAAGCAGAGGTTATAACATTATAGCTGAAATAAATGATTTCCGTTAAAAGGAGTGGATTCATAAACTGAATTCGAAAACTTTTGCAAGAAATGATATGATAAGAAATTAAGAAATGGAGTTAAGGAAATTAGGTACTGATTGGGAATTGGTTAAGTTGAATAGCTTTTTGAGTATCGATCTGATGTTGGTTTCGGCCTTTGGGGTTGATACTTAGGGAGTTGTTCTCTTACTAGTTTATGGTTAGGGACTGATGGATTTGAGAGAATAGTGATGCGTGAATAAGATACAGAAATGTTTTCCAATGTTAATAACGTATATTTTCGAAATACGGGAAATAAAGAGTTGTGAATATATGGAAATGTTTTCGAAGAAATCGTGAGATGCAAAGTGAATTCGAAAAATATTTTGTAAAGGTATTTAAGGAAAATTGGGAAATGAAATGATTATGGATAAATCTATTTAAAGGGGCGCAGTGTTGATTGATGATTGATCAATAAGATTCCCATTTGGAAATATGACCGTGGTTTGAATGTATGTGTTCCTTTGATTGTTAAATAATCGGCTATCAAAGTTTTTGACCATTTAGTACGGAAAGACCGAGATTTTATTTATTATTTGCAAACCACTCTGTGTGGGCATTAGAGTTGCGAATCAAATATGATGAAGATAATTGAAGATGGAGTTTATGCAAGGGTCGCTCTGGCGATCCTAGGTAGAAATTGCCTACGAAGAATTTACATAATAGTGCCGTCGGTTTGTCCAGTCCTATTACAACGTGTATGGACAAATGTCAGATAGAGTGTATCTAATAGATCACGTAAGTTGGTTTCTTCAAACGTATTCACGTTTGGTGGTAGAGGAATTCGTTTCTCTTAGCTTTATACCTGTGATAGTTTTGGGGAAATCAATTTGCGATTTGGTGGGTATAACGATGTGGCGTTCAAAGTAAATGAAGATGTGATCTGTCAAAAGATACGTTACGACCTCAAGCCTCATCGATCGGGAAATGACAATAATTGGGCAGGTAGCATGGCTAAGTGGGTCGCTCCCAATTAGGGCATATAGTCACCATCTAGAGAATATTCATTTTACTTCTTTCGCTTCTGTATCTCCCGGGAATGGTTATGTTGGTACGCCAACCGTAAGGTGACAATATATTCTGATCATTCAAGCGAAATGAACGGTCGGTCGTGCGTAGCCGAGTTGCAAGATGTTCTTGTTGAACTTCTATGTATCCCCTCTAGAGTACACTGATCGAAATGTGATTCCAAACCTTTTCATAGTTGGAAATCCATTTCCCAACAAGATGTAATGGCGCGTTTTGTTAGCTGTCGAATAATTAATTTATTTAATTATTTATATATCGATTTGGTGATATCGATAACTTAAAGTACAACGTTCGAACTTATAATTATAATTATAATTAAAACGAACCTGAAACGTCGCGGCAGTTCGCAATTTGGCGATTTGAACTTCAACTGAATGTACATGATTTATTTTAAGCCGGATTTCTATGAAACAAGAAACGTGTGGAGCTGGTGGAGTATATCTTTCTAGTGGAAGAGAAAAATCGGGATTTCGTCGTGTAGATTTTGAGATATGTCCAAATCAAATTTTAAAATAGTCGCTATAAAATCGTTTAACGACCGTAATGGTTTATTCGTTATAACTTGAGATCGGGCTTGAATTTAGACAAGGTTCTTTTGGGAAATAGCGATAATTTAATTTTTAGAATTTTATGGTAATTTTTATTTAATTAAATATGCGACTTTTTATTTGAAGTATTTCGCACCCTGAAATCAACATTTTGAAGTTTCAAAATATGAGTCCACCTACCGGTATTATTATATTTTTGGGATCGTGACACCTCGTTGGACACAACCGTAATTTGTTTTCTGTCCATAGCAGTTCATACGCGAACGGAGTTTGATATGGTAGGGTACCCTAACTTCAAAATATACCAAGCATTTGTCTACTGGGATGATGACGTTTTGATGGAGCATGACCAAATAAAATATAACCAATGTGTGTACCTAAGAAACCTAATTTTATATATGTATGTAAATGAAAAGGGGAGACGTTAACACTAAAACAAGAGAGTACACACACATGGTAATTCATATTCAAACGTGGATAAAGTAAAGCCCTTAGCCAGCTATAACGTGGCCTCCTAAATCTCCTCCGAAATTCCAAAGAAGAAAATCCTCCACGTATAAAAACTAATCCCCTATATAAATACCCCCTCTAAAACATTCCTAAATCTAATTCACTTCTGTTGGTGGTCAACCAAAATGTGCCGCAAGTCTAGCTTCAGGAAAAAAACAAAGTTTTCGATCTTCTTAAACCAAAATCAAATCATCGAGTTCCTCTAAAATCAAAATACTGGTATACTTTGGTTCACCAACTAAATCCCTTTGATTCAATACCACTATCAGGTCGTGCGATTCACGTTGGGAGGTATCGACGGTTTCACTGTCGACATTAGGGTTCCTGTTTTCAAGGAAATGGTGAAGAAGTGGACCACCGCAAGTGTGGCGTTGGATTTCAGGTAAGAAGGCGAACTCGGTGGGGTAATTTGGTGAACTCCGGTGTTGTCTTGGTTGCGGTTTCCTGTACCAGCGAGAAAAGGGGTTCTCGACGAAAATTGGGTGCCGGGTGCGAGTTGGTACTTTCGAATATGGGTTGATGGAGGATGTCGAGAGGAGCAAGATGGTGGTGGTTTCGGGAAGAACGGTGGTGTGTAGGGAGAAAAAAACCGGCGGTCAAAGGATCAGGAGTGGCAACGCATTTTACTAGAGTATACGGTGTTAAGGAATTGGGAAAGAAGAGTATATGGTGCGGGCCTAGTAACTTGAGGGGTAATGGGCCAAAAGGATGAAGTAAGCCCAATAGAAATATTCAAGTTTATTTAATTTAAAGTGTATAAACTTATATAATCAATATCTTGGCCATACTGTATCAGAATCGAGAACCGTAAGTTGCGTTGGGATCGTATGGACCGGAGCAACACAATGAGACAGACTGGGAGTGAATCCGAGCTCATTACAATTTATGGCGAAATAAATTGTCCGTCTGAATCAAATAACGCAAACCGTTATTTAACGATTAACGCGCCAAAGTGAGTAAATCTCACTAACTCTGAACAGTTTATAATTTCATGTTGTATTGTTAGAACTGTTAAAATTGTCTGTTTGACTATGTGTTGATTGTTTGATTGAACTGCTAGTCAGTTAGTTAAATTTCTATATTGATTCTGTTTAACAGAATATATCATATGGAACTAAAAGTGATGTTATCTATATTGTCTGACATCTGTGATGCAGGGAAACAGGTTGGAGGAATCCGACTGGATTCCTCAACAGTTATTCTATTGTTTTTCATATATTGTTATATGATGTGATATAAAATCTGTGGGCGATTATATGTGCTTGGACGATATTGAATATCGTGATTTGATATGATTGAATACCATAACATACCGAAATGTTGATAAGGGGATTTTCAATGTTTATATTGAAAATGGAATCTTATTTATAAAATCGATAGGAGTTTATAAAAGGAAAACATTTATTTAATTTGAAAATAAATAAATGAAAAAGGAAACATTTATTTAGAAAATAAATGAAATAAAATAGAAACATTTATTTAGAAAATAAATGAATTAGAATATAAAGGAATATTTATTTAGGAAATAAATATAACATTTATTTAGATTATAAATAAATGGAATAAAGGAATATTTATTTAGGGAATAAATAAAGGAACACTTGTTCGGAAAATAAATTGAATTGTACAAGGATAGATTTAAACACGTGCTTCGCACACAAGTATAACACGATATGGATTTTAAGGAGATATTGTAGAAGTAGGAATTATAACCAGAATGTGATAAAAGGATTAAACAAAGTAATTTGTTAGGTTAACCAAAGCAAGTTAGTCGAGTTAATCAAAGTAATTGGTTAAGTTAACCAAAGTAAATTAGTTAAGAAAAACTAAGCGGTTAATCGAAGTGAATTAGTTAAGTTAAACTAATTGGTAAATCAAAGTGAATTAGTTGCGTCAAACTAAGTGAATTAGTCAAGTAAAACTAATTGGTTAATCGAAGTAAATTAGTTGGGTTAATCAAAGTGAATTAGCTGAGTTAAACTAAGTAAATCGGTAGAGTTAATCAAAGTGAATTAACTAAGTTAAACTAAGTGGATTAGTTCAGTTAATCGAGACAAGTAAATCAAGTTAGGTTAAACCATTTGAGGTAACCAGTTAGGTTAAACCGTTGGAGTTAACCAGTTAAAGTTTACCAGTTAAAGATAAACAGTTAGAGTCACCAGTTAAAGTTGACCATTTGAGTTAACCAGTAAAGTTTACCAGTTAAAGATAAACAGTTAGAGTGACCATTTAAGGTTGGACAGTTAAAGTTGACCAGTTAAAGTTGACCAGTTAGAGTTGACCAATTAGAGTTATCCAAGTGGAGTTAATCGAGTAGAGTTGCCGAATATCAAGTAGAGTTATCGAATATAGTGTATTCGAGGGAAGAGTAATCGAATATAGTTTATTCGAGTGGAGAAATCAAATGTTATTCATTTGAGAAGAGTTACCGAATATTATTTATTCGAAGAGTAGTTATCGAATATTGGTTATTCGAAGTTAGTAATCCAAAGGAGATATTCGAAGTTAGTTAATCCAAAGGAGTTATTCGAAGTTAGTTAATCCAAGGAGTTATTCGAAGTTAGTAATCCAAAGGAGTTATTCGAAGTTAGTTAATCCAAAGGAGTTAGTCGAAGAGTTTATCGAATATAGTTATTCGAAAGAAAGTGTTAATCGAATATAGTTATTCGAGTAAAGTTAAAAGAGTTAATCGAATATAATTTATTCGAATAAAGTTAGAGAAGTTAATCGAATATAGTTCATTCGAATAGTGTTGGAGGAGATATCGAATATAGTTTATTCGATAGGATAGAAGTGAATATAATTTATCAATTAAGTTATTCGAATGAGTTATTCGAAGGAGTAAATCAAATTAAGTTAATCGATTAGAGTTGAGTTAATCGATTTGGGTTAAGTTAAGTTATCGAGTTAAGTAATCGAGTTAAGATTTATCGAGTTAAGTAATCGAGTTGAGATAATCGAGTTAAGAAAATCAAGTTGAGTAAATCGAATAAGTGGTTCGATAAGAGTAAATCCATTTAAGTTAAACCGGATGTTAGTTATTCGATAAGAATTGACTCATTTAAGAAAATCGAATATTTGTTATTCGATAAGAGTTAATGGAATAGAGCCAACCAAGAAGAGTTATTCGAATATTAGTTATTCGATAGGGGTTAATCGAAATAGAGTTTATCGAATATAAGTTATTAAAAAGGGAGTTAATCGAATAGAGATTTCTCGAAAGAGAGTTATACGTCGAATTCGATTATAGCGAATTCGGGAAAGTACTATTTACTTTCCAGGGTTTAAATCAAGATTTAGTTATTGATTTAGAAATTAGGTGTCTGTTAAATTATTCGAGTTAGGAGATAAAGTTATAATTTAGGTTAGACATTGCAGAAGTAGGAATTATAACGTTATAGTTATAATCAAACGTTTTCATATAAGAAGTAGATTCTTAACCTGAATCCGAGAATTTGCGTAAACAGATGATTGGAAAAAGTGAGTGACGAGCTTCATCTATTTCACAGTAAAGGACGTTGTTCAATTAAGGTCTGAGAGGTAATTATACCCCAACTTGATTGACTTCAGAATTGACAAAGGAATAGTTGTGTTTCGATAGAAAAGGTTGATTTGAAATATAGTTAAGTAATAAGCGATTAATGGATTAAGCGTAACGATGTTTTATACAACGTTCATTGGAAATCCGTAAACGAGTTTTGGAAACGTTTTCCAAATATAGTCATATATGTTTTCTAAACATAGAAAATGAAATGTTTTCATGATAAGAATTTAAGAAATAGAGTTAAGCAAATTCAGAAACTGACTGGAGAGGGTAAGTTGAACGGTTTTCTAAGTGACGATCTGAAGTTGGTTTCAACCTTACGGATTGATACTTAGAGAATTGTTCTCATACTAGTTACAGTTATGGACTGATAGATGCGAAATAATAGTGATGTGAGAATAAGCTATGGAAATGTTTTCCAATGATTAATAACATATATTTTCTAAATATATGAAATAAGGAAATATGAACATATATATGTATATGATGATTGATCGATCGAATTCCCATTTGGAAATAAGATCGTTGTTTGTACATCGACATGTTTTCATTTGATAGTTGAATCACAGACTATCAAAATTTTGACCATATGTACGTTGTAAATACGGAGAGACCGGTTGGATTATTATCCGAAGAACCACTCCGTATTAGCATAAGCGTTGCGAATCAAGTACGCTGAAGATAATTGAAGACGGAGTGAAGTGCAAGGGCTATTGTGAAAAGCCTAGGTAGGATAGATTCACTGAATAGTGCCTTCGGTTTATTCAGTCCCAGAACAACGTATATGGACGAGTGTCTGACAAAGTATTCTTAACGAATCATATATGTTGATCTCTTTAAACGTATTACGTTGGTGGCGGAGAAATTCGTTTCTCTTAGCTTTTATACTCGTGATGCCTTGAGAAATCGATAATGATTTGGCGGGTATGA
This sequence comes from Allium sativum, assembly GCA_030737875.1. Classification (NCBI taxonomy): domain Eukaryota; kingdom Viridiplantae; phylum Streptophyta; class Magnoliopsida; order Asparagales; family Amaryllidaceae; genus Allium; species Allium sativum. The sequence goes on from CM060912.1 coordinate 13,381,766, forward strand.
CGATGTGGCATTCAAAGTAATTGAAGAAAAAATCTGTCAAAGTGATAAACGTGACCTCAAACCTCACAACTGGGAAATAACAGAAGTTGGGCTAGGCAGAATGGCTAGTTGGGCCATACCCAAGCAGGGTGTATTATCACCATCTAGAGAATATTCAATTGTACTTCTTTATAATCTATTTCAATGCTGTCCCTTATCGGGAAGGATGGTTGCTGATCCCAACCATCGGTGATAATATATTCGTTACACTCAAGCTAAATGAGTGGACAGTCATGTGTGACCGGGTTGCAAGACGTTCTTGTTGAACCCTAGTGTATCTCCTCTAGAGTACACTGATCGGATGGTGCTCCCATACCTTGTCTGTTGGAATCCAATCTCCAATAAGCGCTCACGGTTTTATTTGTATACTATGTATGTGGAACGTGAGATGCAAGCGTTCTGCTAGATTGATATCTATTTGTATTTAGACATTATTATAATATCAGAAAGATATCCTTTATTTAACCAAGTGCTGGAGTTTTATTCACACCAGTCCCATGACTGACCCAGAGTTTATTTTGTTTTGTTTCCCCTAAACTCTTGGGTGCCTAAATTTGTATGGGCAGTCAAGTAGTCAGGATTTTACAGATACACTTGGGGAGCTTGGAGCAGGAGGCTTGAGGATTATAGCTATTATTATTCCGCTGTGTTGTTAAGTGTTGTACTTTGAAATGGTATGTATATACGAGTACTGATTTGTATTTCAAAGTTATGTTATATTTTATTCGTTCCGCTGTGAGATTCGTGTTTACTCTGATGATGTAAGTTCTTATTATTCTTCTATTCTATTAGTTCTATCTTTTCTTCCTCACCCTCTACTTTCTTTCACTAACGTCTCGGAATTTTCGACTCTCGAGGAGTCGAAAATTTCCAGCCGTTACAGTTGGTATCGGAGCTTAAGTTAAGTGATTACCTTGGCTCTGTGGCATAACTCGATAGAGATGGGATTAGTAATATCCTAGATTGAGTTTGAGTGTATATATATGAGCGCGTAATTGTTATTCAATATAAAATGGTTTTATATTGTGGAGACTCATTGGTTGAGTGGCTTATGAATTCTGGTCGATCAGGTTGATCCACTGTATCGATAAGGGTTACTAAACACCCGAATATGATGAACCGTCATGGTATGTTTTGAAAGAGGGTAAATGAAATAATTTTTCCCAAAATATATTTGTTTATAGAAGAAATATATATCTTGAAATTATTATAGTATATTGATTGTGTTGGTTGTTATTATAATCGAATAAGATTATAAAAGGGTGAAATGGTTATAAATGACAATCAGAATTCATATGAATGTAATATATGAAATAGTTTGAATTAAATATGAATTTAAATCAGATTTGGAATTAAAATAAGGAAAATTTAAGTTCCTGGGAGATTTTGAAAATGTTTTCAAATTGAAAATGATATAGTATTGAACTCACTTCGATAACTGGAAAATAGATTCTGATGATGAATCTAGACATCATCAGTGTTCATTTTCGAGTTCTAAGTGACGGATTACTACCAAAGGTTTTGTTTTTGAATTGTTTTGAGAAAACAAGTTGTTTAGAAATTCAAAGGTTTTGAATTGGCATTATGATTTCAAATTGATTTGAAAGAAACTCAGGAACTTAAGTTCTGGAATAAAAATTTAACTAATGAAGTTAAATAAAATGAGATGGTAAAAATAAATTGAAATTTAACTTGAACCGAGTTAAATAAAATTGAATTGGATTAGAGATAATCTAGAATGGAACCAAATTGATAAGTCAATAATTTGGAATTCGAATGAAATTTGATTTGGGTTTGAGGATATGAACTGATTGGAGATCAATTGGAATGGATAACATTGGTATATGTTGAAGTGGTAGCAGATGAAAGGGATAGAGTTAAATGCCCGACAAAAAGGTACAAGTTTATATCATATATGAGTTTGGATTTTGTGAGCCGAATTGGCAAGCCGTTTGGCTATTTTGATTTCCTTTTGGATTGGAGGAGGCCTAGAGAGGCGAGTTGTGGTTTGACGTATTTGTAACGGCTGGAAATTTCCGACTCCTCGAGAGTCGGAAATTCCGAGACGTTAGTGAAAGAATTTAGAAGGTGAGAAAGAAAAGATAGAACTAATAGAATAGAAGAAGAAGAACATCAGAATCATCAGAGTAACACGAATCTCACAGCGGAACGAATAACATATAATATATAACATAGCTTTGAAGTAAACAGCTATATATATACAATAGCACTTATCAGAGTACAACACTTACAACACAGCGGAAATAACTATAGCTATAAAATCTTGCAGCCTCCTGCTCAAAGCTCTCCAAGTATATTTGTAAATCCCGACTACTTGACTGCTCGTACAAATTTAAGCACCCCAGAGTTTAGGGAAAACAACAAAGTAAACTCCGGGTCAGTCATGGGACTGGTATGAGTAAAATAGTTTAAAACAGGTATAGGATATCTCATAAGACCACGCCGTGAATACGGAACGGGTTTTTCCCTTATGAGTATCTGAACAACTTTGACAAGCAATATCATTGTGATATTATAATAATGTCTAAGTACAAATAGGTATCAATCTAGCAGAAACGCTTGCATCTCAAGTTCTACATACATAGTATTAAATCATAAACCGCAGGGCGCTTATCGAAGAATGGATTCCAACAGACAATGTATGGGAGCACCTTCTGAATAGTGTACTCTAGAGGTGATACACTCAGGGTTCAACAAGAACGTCTTGCAACCCGGCCACACATGACCGCTCAATCATTTAGCTTGAGTGTCGCGAATATATTGCCACCACAGTTATAGGCCATCAAACCGTCATCCGAAGATACAGAATCAAAAAGAAGTATAAATATGAATATTCTCTAGATCGGTGAAAATACACCCTGCTTGGGGATGACCCAACTAGCCATGCTGCCTAGCCCAACTTTTGTTACTTCCTGGTGAGGCTAGAAGCTACGTCTATCTTCAGAACATCTGATCACCATTCACTTGAATGCCACATCGTCATACCCGCCAAATCACAAATTGGCTTATCCAAAAATAACACTGGTATATAGCTAAGAGAAACGAATTCCTCCGCCACCAAACGTGAATACGTTTGAACAGATCAACTTACGCGATCCATTGGATATACTCTGTCAGACCTTCTTCCATATACGTTGTCCTGGGACTGGACAAACCGAAGGCACTATTCAGTATATCCATCTTAGTCACTGTTATCTAAGACTTATACAACAGCCCTTGCACTTTACTCCGTCTTCAATTTATCTTTGGCAGATATTGCTCGCAACGCTTATGCCAATACAGAGTGGTTCTTTGGATAATAATCCAACCAGTCTCTCCACATTAACAACGTTAAAATGGTAAACTTTGATAGTCTGTGATTCAACTATCAAATTAAAACATGTTGGTGTACAAACAACGATCTTATTTCCAAATGGAAATTCGATCGATCAATCATCATATGTTCATATTTCCTTATTTCATATATTTAGAAAATATATGTTATTAATCATTGGAAAACATTTCCATAGCTTATTTTCACATCACTATTATTTCGCAACTATCAGTCCCTAACTGTAACTAGTATGAGAAAAATTCTCTAAGTATCAATACGGAAGGTCGAAACCAACATCAGATCGTCACTTAGAAAACTGTTCAACTTACCCTCTCCAGTCAGTTTTTGAATTTGCTTAACTCTATTTCTTAAATTCTTATCAAGAAAACATTTCATTTTCTATGTTTAGAAAACATATCTGACTATATTTGGAAAACGTTTCCAAAACTCATTTACGGATTTCCAATGAACGTTGTATAAAACATCGTTACGCTTAATCCATTAATCGCTTATTACTTAACTATATTTCAAATCAACCTTTTCTATCGAACCACAACTATTCCTTTGTCAATTCTGAAGTCAATCAAGTTGGGGTATAATTACCTCTCAGACCTTAATTGAACAACGTCCTTTACTGTGAAATAGATGAAGCTCGTCACTCACTTTTTACAATCATCTGTTTACGCAAATTCTCGGATTCAGGTTACGAATCTACTTCTTATATGAAAACGTTTGATTATAACTATAACGTTATAATTCCTACTTCTGCAATATCTAACCTTAATTATAACTTTATCTCCTAACTCGAATAATTTAACAGACACCTAATTTCTAAATCAATAACTAAATCTTGATTTAAACCCTGGAAAGTAAATAGTACTTTCCCGAATTCGCTATAATCGAATTCGACGTATAACTCTCTTTCGAGTAATCTCTATTTGATTAACTCTTCTTCGAATAACCTATATTCGATTATCTCTTTTCGAATAACTCATATTCGAAATCTCTCTCTTTCGAATAAACAATATTCAATCTCTTTCTTTCGAATATGCTATATTCGAAAATCTCCTTTCGATTTACTAATCGATAACTCCTTTCGATCAAACTAAAATCGATAACTCCTTTAACTCTATTCGAATAACTAATATTCGACTAACTCCTTTGGATCGACTCATTTGATTAACTCCTTCGAATAACTAATTCGAATAACTAATTCGAATAACTTACCTTCGAATAACTAATATTCGATTTACTCTAACTCGATTAACTTAATTCTAATCGATTTACTCCATTTCGATTCAACTTAATTCAAATTGATTAACTTAACTCAAATTGATTAACTCTTTTCGAATAACTAAATTCGATCTAACTCTTCTCGAATAACTACATTCGATTAACTCAAATTGAATAACTAAAATTCAAATAATCTCTTACGTGTTTAACTCTATTCGAATAACTAATTCGAATAACTCTAATGTGTTTAACTCTATTCGAATAACTAATTCGAATAACTCATTTCGAATAACTAAATTCGATTAACTCTTTTAACTTTACTCGAATCACTATATTCGATTAACACCTTCTTTCGAATAACTATATTCGATTAACTCTTCGACTAACTCCTTTGGATTAACCAACTTCGAATAACTCCTTTGGATTAGCTAACTTCGAATAACTCCTTTGGGTTAGCTAACTTCGAATAACTCCTTTGGATTAACTACTTCGAATAACTCCTTTGGATTAGCTAACTTCGAATAACCAATATTCGATAACTACTCTTCGAATAAGTAATATTCGGTAACTCTTCTCAAGTGAATAACATTTGATTTCTCCACTCGAATAAACTATATTCGATAACTCTTCTCAAGTGAATAACATTTGATTTCTCCACTCGAATAAACTATATTCGATAACTCTTCTCAAATGAATAACATTTGATTTCTCCACTCGAATAGACTATATTCGATAGCTCTTCTTCCAATAAGTGATATTCGACAACGCTACTCGATTAACTCCACTTGGATAACTCTAACTGGTCAACTTTAACTGATCAACTCAAACTGAGTAACTCTAACTGATCAACTCTAACTGGTCAACTTTAACTGGTCAACTTTAACTGGTCAACTCTAACTGGTCAACTCTAACTGTTTATCTTTAACTGGTAAACTTTAACTGGTTAACTCAAATGGTTTAATCTAATTGGTTAACTCAAATGGTTTAACCTACCTTGATTTACTTGTCTTGATTAACTGAACTAATCCACTTAGTTTAACTTAGTTAATTCACTTTGATTAACTCTAACCGATTTACTTAGTTTAACTCAGCTAATTCACTTTGATTAACCCAACTAATTTACTTCGATTAACCAACTTGACTAATTCACTTTAGTTAACTTAACCAATTACTTTGATTAACTCGACTAACTCGTTTTGGTTAACCTAACCAATTACCTCGATTAAGTCGACTAACTTTACTTTGGTTAACTTAACCAATTACTTCGATTAACTTAACCAATACACTTCGATTAACTTAACCCATTTCACTTAGTTTAACTTAACTAAATTACTTCAATTAACTTAACCCATTTCACTTAGTTTAACTTTATTTGATTAACACATAAATTCCTTTATACTCGATTACCACATATTTTTCCTTTACACTTGATTAACCAATATTTTCCTTTATACTCAAAATCCCCTTTTCTTTATAATATAAAATCCATCGATTTTATATAAATAAATTATTTTCAAATTTATAGTTTGAAAATCTCTTTTCTATATCTTGGTATTTCTTATGGTAATTAACACACCATATAACAACGATGAATATCGTTCAAACACACATAATCATCATCAGATTATATATCACATTTATATATCACAATATATAAATCACAGTAAAATAACTGTTGAGGAATCCAGTTGGATTCCTCCAACCTGTTTCCCTGCACCACAGATGTTAGACAATACAACAACATCGATTTCACTTCACTGTGAAATATTCTGATAGCAGAATCAACATATGACTATTTAACGGTTTATATATATACGTAAATATATATATAAAATCTCTACTAACTGACTAGCAGTTCAATCAAACAGTCAACACACAGTCAACCAGTCAAACAGATAATATTTTAACAGTTCTAAGAATACAACGTGAAAATAAAACTGTTTAGAGTTTGTGAGATTTACTCACATTGGCAGTTCATCGTTAAAGAACGATAAACTGTTGTTTGATTTGAATAAAATAGTTTATTTCGCCATAAATTCAAACGAGCTCCACTCCACTCCCATTCAGTTCCATTGGGTATTGTTCGTCCCTACAATCCCAACGGATCTTGTTTCGCTGAATTTCGATAACGTATGAGGAAGTTACGTCATTTTACAAGTTAATATACTATTTTGAAATTTAAAACTTAAATTAAATATGGTAATGGGCCTCACCCCTTCCATGATGGCCCAAACCAGCTCCAACCAATATAACCGCACCTGCTTCACAAAAAAATCAAACCCGTCTTCATTTCCTCCCTCAAGATAAACGTGTCACTCCCTCATCACTCCGTTGACCCGCCGTTGACTGGCCCTACCCTCCACCTCGGCCATCGATGGCCACCGCAACCACCACCATTTCGTTCACCAAGAAAATCTCCATCTTCCCATCCCTTTAATGCCCATCTCGATCTCCGTCTACTGCTCGCGAGCTACAGGTCTCGTCGATGAGACCGACACCGCCGGGCTTCACCAAAAACACAGCGTCGATGTTGAATCTAACCCTGAACCCAAATCCATACTCGAATTCGCGAATTAAGGCTCCCATTTCCCAAATTCTGGAACCCTAGGTTCGCTGCTGTTGAGTTCTGGCGACAGATACATAATCGAATTGTGTGAAATGTGTTTAGGACTGAAGCAAATCACTCAAGGAATTTAGTTATCTGGGTCTTGGAATTTAAAAGCGTTTATGTGATTTGTTCATGAATTTTCCCTTCACGTTGGAAACCAGAAATGGGATTTTATAGGCTGTGTTGAGGTAGGTAGCACTTGTGGTTGAAATTTGAAGATGTGTGGCTTGCTGTTGATCCAAAGAAAATGGGGGAATGTTTTATTTTTAAATTATTTATTTTCTTGATTTTATATTCGTCCTTGGTCCTTAAAAATTCCTGCGACCACACACGGTATTCAAAAATCGCAAAAATGAAAATACTGGTAGAGTTCGACATTATAGTCCCAACGAAACTGGTTTCGTCGAATTCTGACTCTGTATGCTCATACAGCGTATTTTTAACTGTCAAAATACTGACTGTTTCTCACTCTAAAAATCCGTACGGCCACACACTGACTCTAAAAATTACGAAACTGGAAATCTAACAACTATTTGATATTGCAGATCCAACAAAACTGGTTTCGTCGAATTCCGACTTTGTTTGCAAAACTGGCTATTTTTAGACCTCTGAAAAATCCATTTAAATATATAAATATATTTAAATAAATTAAATTAAATATAAATAAATATATATTATCGTATATATTCACATATGATATCGTACAGCACCAGAATATCATATCAGAATTTACGGCTTGATATTTCAGATTCCAGATTATCCCGATATTCAGTTTATATCGAAAATCCTTTTATAACGTATATAAAGCGTCGCAAATTATAAAGGAATTCTACAGCGACTTTTCTGAAATTTGATTTGGACATAACTCAAAATCTACACGACGAAATCCCGATTTTTCTCTTCCACTAGAAAGATATACTCCACCTGGTCCATACGTTTCTTGTTTCACAGACATCCGGCTTAAAATGAATCCTGTACATTCAGTTGAAGTTCAAATCGCCAATTTACGAACTGCAGCGCCATTTCGAGCTCGATTATATTTATATTATAAACTATACGTCCAACTGTCGACGATTGAATATATTCGTTGTTCAAACTCAATTCCAAGCTGAATTAAATATTTTAGCTGATCCAATTCACACAGTATTGTGAATTCGGTGATTTCCGATTATTTCGACATTATTATATTATTTATTTTAATTAAATATTCAATATTATTTAATTCAAGTCATCGATAGCGCCCAATCGATATTTAATAATTAAATAAATTAATTATTCGACAGCTAACAAAACGCGCCATTACAGTATTGATCCGTACAAAGGAGGTTATGGCGAAATTTTTCGAAAATTTAAGGTGTTAGAAAATTTTCAGAATTTTAGTTGGTCGGAAATGAATTAATAAATTAATTAAAATTAAATAGGTCCAGTCGAAACTGAAATTTAGAGGTAAAAAAAAAAAAGATTTTTAAATCTAGTTAGTAGAGTTAGTAGCATTTTTCTAACTTAGCAATTTCGAGGACGAAATTATTTTAAGGGGGGAAGTCTGTAATGGCGCGTTTTGTTAGCTGTCGAATAATTAATTTATTTAATTATTTAAATATCGATTTGGTGATATCGATAACTTAAAGTACAACGTTCGAACTTATAATTTATAATTATAATTAAAACGAACCTGAAACGTCGCGGCAGTTCGCAATTTGGCGATTTGAACTTCAACTGAATGTACATGATTTATTTTAAGCCGGATTTCTGTGAAACAAGAAACGTGTGGAGCTGGTGGAGTATATCTTTCTAGTGGAAGAGAAAAATCGGGATTTCGTCGTGTAGATTTTGAGATATGTCCAAATCAAAATTTAAAATAGTCGCTATAAAATCGTTTAACGACCGTAATGGTTTATTCATTATAACTAGACATCGGGCTTGAATTTAGACAAGGTTCTTTTGGGAAATAGCGATAATTTAATTTTTAGAATTTTATGGTAATTTTTATTTAATTAAATATGCGACTTTTTATTTGAAGTATTTCGCACCCTGAAATCAACATTTTGAAGTTTCAAAATATGAGTCCACCTACCGGTATTATTATATTTTTGGGATCGTGACACCTCGTTGGACACAACCGTAATTTGTTTTTTTTCCATAGCAGTTCATACGCGAACGGAGTTTGATATGGTAGGGTACCCTAACTTCAAAATATACCAAGCATTTGTCTACTGGGATGATGACGTTTTGATGGAGCATGACCAAATAAAATATAACCAACGTGTGTACCTAAGCAACCTAATTTTATATATGTATGTAAATGAAAAGGGGAGACGTTAACACTAAAACAAGAGAGTACACACACATGGTAATTCATATTCAAACGTGGATAAAGTAAAGCCCTTAGCCAGCTATAACGTGGCCTCCTAAATCTCCTCCGAAATTCCAAAGAAGAAAATCCTCCACGTATAAAAACTAATCCCCTATATAAATACCCCCTCTAAAACATTCCTAAATCTAATTCACTTTGTTGGTGGTCAACCAAAATGTGCCGCAAGTCTAGCTTCAGGAAAAAAAACAAAGTTTTCGATCTTCTTAAACCAAAATCAAATCACCGAGTTCCTCTAAAATCAAAATACTGGTATACTTTGGTTCACCAACTAAATCCCTTTGATTCAATACCACTATCAGGTCATGCGATTCACGTTGGGAGATATCGACGGTTTCACTGTATTGTACTTGGAAGAGCTTGGTATACTTTGGTTCACCAGCTAAATCCCTTTGATTCAACATTTTTGTTTTGTTTTACCCTAAACTCTTGGATGCCAAATTTGTACGGGCAGTCAAGTGGTCGGAATTTTACAGATACTTGGAAGAGCTTGGAGCAGGAGGCTTCAACATTAGATATACATAGAGTTTATTTACGCTGTGTTGTTATGTATTGTACTTTGAGATGGTGTGTATATATATGTAGTTTCAATTTGTATTTCAAAAGTTATGTTATATAATATATTTTATTCGTTCTCCTGTGAGATTCGTGTTTACTCTGATTCTGTTCTGTTGTGTTCTTCTTCTTCTTCTATTCTAAATTTTTTAATTATATTTCTCACCCTCTAACTTCTTTCTATCAATGATCTGGTATTTCCATTTCTTGAATATTTGACATTGTGTTTGGTGTCAATTTTCGAGGTCGAAAATTTCCTGGTTCTTTAAAGTGATATCAGAGCTGAAGGTTAAGTGATTACCATGGCTCTGTGGCGTAACTCAGTATAGATAGTGTTAGTAATTCCCTAGATTGAGTTGAGTGTATATATACGAGAGAGCGTATTTGTAAATTTTATAAAAAATGGTTTTATATTGTGGAGATTTAACGATTGAGTGACTTATGAATTCTGGTCGACCATGGGGCACCATAATGTCGGTAGGGGTTTCTGAACTCTCGAATACGACGAACCAACACAGTATGTTTTTCAAAAGAGGGTAAATGAAATAATTTTACCCAAAGTATATTTTGATACAAAGAAATGACTCTTATTGGAATTATTATAGTATATTGGATGTGTTGGTTATAATCGAATAAGATTATAATTGAGATGGTTATAAATAATCAATCGGAATTCGTCTAAGTGTAATATATGGAATCAGATGGATTAAATCTGAACTTAAACCAGAATTGGGAATTTAAAATCCTGGAAATATAGAAAAGGTTTGTAAATGAATTTGGATATGGAAATTTTAAAATCCTGGGTGAATTTGGAAATGTTTTCCATGTATATTTTAAAATAATTTCAAAATGGAAGAGTTTGAAAAAAAGGTTTTGAAAGTGATATAGTATTGAACTCATTTCGATTACTGGTAAATAATTATGATGATGATGACCGCATCGTTAGTGTTCATTTTCGAGTTTCTAAGTGACGGATTACTACCAAAGATTTTTTTTGGATTATCTGAGGAAATAAGTTTTCAACAAAAAATTAAAATGTTTTGAATTGCTATTATTATATGTAAATATATATGATTTCAAACTGATTTGTAATAAAACCCAATAATTTGAATTTTGAAATTTAAATTTAACTTATGAACTTAAATAAATTGAGCTTGAAAAAGTGAATAAATAAATTAGAGCTTAACTTAAATAAAGTTAAATAAAATTGGACTGGATTAGAGATAATCTGGAATAAGACTAAGTTGGTGAGTTAAGAGTTTGGAAGTGAGATTGGAATTAAAATTTGGAATTTGGCATGGACATAACAGAATGATTGCATTGAGGATAAATTATTTGGAAATCAATTGGGAATGCATGGATATATGTTGATTGGGTAGCAAATGGAAGAGATAGAATTGAATGTCCGACAAAAAGGTACGAATTTACATTATATTTGGATATGAGATTTACGAGCCTGTTTGGCAAGCCACTTGGCTGTTTGATTTTCTTTTGGATTAGAGAAGGCCTCAAGAGGCAAGTTGTAGTTGTACCGATTGAGCCGAGCAAAGGAGACACTGGCAAAAATTTTCTGGAATCTAAGGTGTTATAAAATTTTCAGAATTTTTGAAAATTTTCGTTGAAAAGAATATATTAATATTTTGATTGAATTTGATTTCTTCAGTTGAAACAGAAGTTAAGAAGTAAAACATAAGCTTTTAACCTAGTTAATAGGGTTTGTACTATTTTCTCACCTAAGTAATTTCGGGAACGAAATTCTTTTAAGGGAGAAGGAATGTAATATCCCAGAATTTTAGCGATTTAACAATTAATTACTTTGATTATTTTATTACATTGGTTTGATAATTTAAATAGTTTGTATTCAAATATTTTAAATATTTAATTAACAGAAATAACAGGATAATATAATTATTTTCTGAAATAGTCGGAAACGGTCGGATTTGCAATATTGCGTAATTTGGATAATTTATGATATTTAATTAAGTTTATATTCGAGTTATAATAACGAATCTATTATTTAAACGACAGTCGAACGTATTAATTATAATATAGATATAAACGAGCTCGTAACGTCGCGGTAGCTCGAAATTTTACATTTGAACTTCAACTGAGTATACAAGATTCGTTATAAGTCGGATTTGTTCGAAACAAGAAACGTTCGAATCTATTGAACTATATTTTTCTAATGGAAGTGAAAAATTGAGATTTCTTCTTATAGATTGTAAGTTATGTCCAAATCAAAATTTTAGAATGTCGCTATGAAATCGTGTATAAACCATAATGATTTATTAAATATAATAAATCATTGATGAATTTGGACAAGATTTTTAAGATGTATTTTTAATTTAATTTATAGAATTTTTCTGTAATTTAATTTTGGAAAATAAGCAACTTTTTGTCTGAAGTATTTTACACCCTTATCAGCATTTTGGGATTTCACAAAATAAGCTAACTTGTCTATTTTATTATATTTTTAAGATCGTGGCACATTGTTAGACATGACAGTATTTTTATTTCTGTCTATAGCGGTCCATAAAACAATAAAATTTGATGTAACGGAGACCGTAAAACTTCGCTTTGGAAAACAAAACATATCTATGCCATGAAAAATCATAAATTATTAAAATACTTCGCAAGTAAGGAACATTGAAGTGAAAATTGCAAGCTATTCTAATCCAAACTACCCCTCATACCAAAGTCCTCACCTATATTGTAAGCTATGCAGTAAAGTCATCGTGAAAAGATGTTTTCGTAGAATAAAATCAAATGGTTGAACCTACCCTATCAGCTATTCCTTAGCAACCAAGGTTCTAAACAATATAAATACACTGCTTTGTCTCGTTCATTTCTTCTGGCTTTAGAGAAAAGCTCCAACATCTTTCGAAGCTTCAAAAAAAAAGTAAACTTCTCCACTATAAATTACAAAAATAGTATTTTCAAAATCATTGAGGTAGGAGCTTCAAGCTCGATTAGTTTTGAATGATTCCAACACCATTTCTGTAGCACATTTTTTAATAGCAGCGAAGTAGGGTAGGAGGTGTCGAGTGTTGTTCAGTGGGTGGCGTGACAGGGCTTTGCGACGCGAGTGGAAGATGGTAAACTAGAGTATGCGGAAGAATTTTTGGAAGCTTCTTATGGGAAGGAATTTTCGCATGGCTCACGGTAGGGGTTAGACCCTGGAGAAAAGAAGATTTCGATGGTCTGTAAGTGCGGATGGCAACGTTAGAGTTGCACGCAAGTTTTGAGGAAAGAAGGGAGGGACGGGAGGCTAGAAAATGGTACGATAGGGTATGCAATGCACGTGTGTTTTTGTGAAGACTGGAGTGTATTGTTTCAATTTGGAGAAGACATAAAAGAAAACCGACGCTAGTCAGTTGCCCGAAAATCCAGTCCAATTTGAGCTGACCAAATAACTCAAGTCCAAACCCAAATTGCACTAGAAATTCAAGAAACTAATAGAAAGAAGATAGAGGGTGAGGAAAGGTAAGGTAGAAACTTAGAATAGAAGAAGAAGAAGATAACATCAGAGTAACACGAATCTCACAGCGGAACGAGTAACATATAATAGATAACATATCCTTGAAATAAATCAGTATATGTATAAATAACATTATCAGAGTACAATACTTACAACACAGCGGAAATAAACTATAGCTATATAATCCTGAAGCCTACTGCTCTAGCTCTTCAAGTATTTGTAAATTCCTGACTACTTGACTGCCCGTACAAAATTGGGCACCCAAGAGTTTAGGGAAAACAAAACAAAATAAACTCCGGTTCAGTCATGGGACTGGTATGAGTAAAACAATTTAAAACAGTTTGAACAAGTAAACGATATCTCATAAGACCACGCCGTATAACGGAACGGGTTTTCCCTTATGAGAATCCAAAATATCTTTATATCAAAAACCTTTTTGATGTTATAATATTGTCTATCAACCATAATATAATAATCATCTAGCAGAAACGCTTTCATCCCACGTTCTACATATATAGTATACAATCAAAACCGCAAGCACGTATTGGGTAACGGGTTTCCAACTATGACAAGGTATGGAACCACCTTTCGCTAGTGTACCTCTAGAAGGAATACACTGGGTTCAACAAGAACATATTGCAACCCAGCCACACATGACCGACCACTCATTTTTCTTGAGTGTATCGAATGTATATCACCAATGGTTGGGATCAGCAACCATTTCCCGAATGTGACAGTGTCAACAATAGATTTTAAGAAGTAAATGAAACTCTAGATCAGGTGATTATACACCCTAATAGGAACAACCTACATAGCTACGCTGCCTGCCCGATTTCTGTCATTTACCGGTTGATGAGGCTTGAGGTTACGCTTTATCATCACATCAGTTTCACTTCGAATGCCACCTTGTCAAATCCATCGAAAATCACTAATTGATGTCTACAACCACACATTACGTGTCAGCTAAAAGAAGTTTCCTTCTTCGCTTCCACTCTTGGTATGGTTGAGGAAATCAATGTATGTGACCTTTCTGAAAATACTCTGTCAGACATTCATCCATACAAGTCATCCAGGAACAGGATGAACCGAAGGCAATATTCCGTACATCCATCTTAGGCACTATTATCTAAGACTTATACAATAGCCCTTGCACTTTTCTCCGTCTTCAATTATCTTTGGCATATACGATTCGCAACGCTTATGCCCATACAGAGTGGTTCTTTGGATAATAATCCAACCGGTCTCTCCATATTAATAATGTTGAAATGGTCAAATCTTTGATAGTCTGTGATTTAACCATCAAAGAAAAATAGGTGTGCAAACAACGATATTATTTCCAGATGGAAATTCTATCAATCAATCATCAATCATATATATATATATATATTCATATTTTCCTTATTCTATGTTTGATTAAGTTTCTGATTCTAATTGGAAAACATTTCCAAATTCTTCTTTACTTGGTTTTAAAAAGATGTTTAAATCAACATCGCGATGACAACTCAAACCACTATACTATTTTACTAAATTTACTTAACCACTTTCACTCTTGAACCTTAACCATTTCTAAATTAAAAACGAAGTCAATCAAGTTGGGGTATAACTACCTCTCAGACCTTAACTGAACAACATTTCAAGTCTTGAAATAGGGTAAGTTCTTCTTTTAACTCTTTAACACTTCCTTACGTAACTCTCGTTCGAATAAATCTCTATTCGGTAACTCCTCCCTTCGAATAACTATATTTGATAATCTCTCTTACGAATAACTAGATTCGAAAACCTTTCTTCGAATAAACTAAATTCGATTAACTCTATTTATTTAACTCTATTCGAATAACTTATTTTACTTAACTCCTTTCGAATAACTAATTCGATAACTCCTTTCGATTAAACTATAATCGATAACTCCTTTCGATTAAACTATAATCGATAACTCCTTTCAATTAACTAATTCGAATAACTAATTCGAATAACCCATATTTATTTAACTCTATTCGAATAACTAATTCGAATAAGTCTTATTTATTTAACTCTATTCGAATAACTCTTATTTATTTAACTCAATTCGAATAACTAATTCGAATAACTCTTATTTATTTAACTCTATTCGAATAACTTATATTTGATTTTCTTACTTTCGAATACTTATATTCGATAATCTCTTTCTTCGAATAAATCTTATTCGATTTAACTCCTGTCGAATAACTAGATTCGAACAACTCACTTCGAATATCTCTGATTCGATTATCTCACTTCGAATATCTACTATTCGATTATCTCACTTTGAATATCTACTATTCGATTATCTTACTTCGAATATCTACTATTCGATTAACTCCTACGATGAACTTAAATCGGTTAACTCATCTCGAATATTTCTGATTCGATTAACTCCACTGATTTAATCTAACTGATTACTTCTAACTGGATAACTCTAATGGGTTAACTCTAATGGTTTAACCTAACTGGTTAACTCTAATGGTTTAACCTAACTGGTTAACTCTAATGGTTTAACCTAACTGGTTAACTCTTTATCCTTATTCAGTTTCAAACATCGATGTTGAAATCGATTCTTACTCCTTTTTATAAGTCCTGACTTATATAATCCATTTATCCAAATGATAATATTTAACTAAATTTATAAATCTCATTTATAAATCGATCAACTCCTTTTATCTGTTTTCTTCTTCATATATATAAGTTCAGACTTATATATATGTCTATTTACCCAAATGATAAATATTTCCTTTATAATCTATTTGTTTTCTAAATGCCTTTACCAATATTTTCTTTTTAAATCTTTATTTGTAAATGGTTTACAAATATTACCCCTTTAAATTCTATTTGCAAATCTTTTGCAAATATTTCCTTTAATATCTTATTTACTTATTCTAGATGAATAATCCTTTTATTATCTTATTCTATTTAATAAATAAGTATCCTCCTTATCTTATTCTATTTGCAAATGGTTTGTAAATATTTCTTTAGGGTTTTATTCCTACGTATTTCCTTTATTAATTTCTATTTATTTAACAAATAAATACCTCATTTAATATCTCCTTTATTTTCTAAGTAATAAATCCTATATAATATTTTATTTATTTAACAAATAAATAATCCATTTTATAGTATTTTATCTATTTATTCTAGATAAATACTTCACTTTATAAATATTCCATTTATAAAGATTTTCCTTTATTTATAATTCCACTTAAACATATTTCCTATTTATAAATATTCCTATTTATAAAATCTTCTTTGATTTTATAAATAATTTATTTTCAAATATCACTTTGAAAATTCCCTTACCAACATTCCTGTATGTTATGGTGTTTAACATATCAGATTTCGATGTCCAATATCGTCCATACACACACAATCAACAACAGATTATAATTCACATCATATATTAAAATATATGAAAAACAATAAAATAACTGTAGAGGAATCTAGACGGATACCTCCAACCTGTTTCCCTGCATCCACAGATGTTACACAATAAAATCAACATCACTTTCAGTTCCATATGATATATTCTGTTAAACAGAATCAATATAGAAATTCACTAACTGACTAGCAGTTCAATCAAATAGTCAACACACAGTTAATCAGCCGATATTTAACAGTTCTAAAAATACAACATGAAATTATAAACTGTTCAGAGTTAGTGAGATTTACTCACTTTGGCAGTTCATCGTTAAAGAATGATATACTGTTGTTTGATTTGAATCAAACAGTTTATTTTTTCATAAATTCAAATGAGTACCAATTCACTTCCAACCAGCTTCATTGTGAAGCTCTCGTCCATACGGTCCCAATGCAACTTGTTTCGCTGAATTCCGATCTCGTATGAGGTAGTTACATTATTACAAAGTTAATACATATTTGAATTAAATAAAACTTAAATGTATATTCACTTTGGGCTTTACCAATATAACCAGGCCCATTCACCATTCAAACCCGCCCCAAACACAGCCCTTCTTCCCCGAACCATGAAATACGTGGCCGCTCCTCCATTCCACAGCCATGACCGCACCTTTGTTCCACCATTCCTCCTTCTTCCTTCAGCGAATTCCAAAATCGACTTCACCATTCTTCTTCTCATTCGAATCTCCTCCCACCCATCACTTCGAATCACAACTCGGTGCCACCATATCCAACGCGTCTTCCAGGTCCTGACGCTGCTACAGGGAGCCAACCGACACCAAACAACACCGAACATCACCAAAAACTTACATCGAATGCTAAATCATCACACAAGTACAAATCCGACATCCTTTTCATGCATCGATGCTTCAATTCGCAACTAACTCGAACCCTAGCCTCTACTGTACACGTTCAATACTCCGAAAATGATATCGAAATGCACAGAAATGGTCGGAAACTGAAGTCCTTCCACTCGTGATCCCAAATATATAGATATCATGATTTTATGATTTTTATTTCTATTTCAAATGATTTTTTTCCTTCTTGCGTTTTGTGTTTGAGAAGGGGAATTTGTTCTGGCGGCTTCATTTTTGATTATATAGGAAGGTTGTGAATTTTTGTGTGGTGAGCAAAGGTGAGTGGTGGCCTACTTTAGGTCCACCCAAAAATTAGGATATTTTAATCATTTTATATTCGTTTCTGCACTTTAAAAATCCGTGTGATCACGCGCGATACCCAAAAAATCATGAAACCGTACATACAGCTAGCTCTCGACCTTACGGTCCCAACGAAACTGGTTTCGTCGAATTCCGACTCCATTTGCTCACACAGTGTATTTTTAACTGTCAAAATATCGAATGTTTTTAACTCTAAAATTCCGTACGGCCACACAGTGACTCTAAAAGTCACAAAACTGGAAATCTAACAACTATTTGACATTGCGGATCCAACAAACTTAGTTTCGTCGAATTCCGACTTCGTTTGCAAAAGTGGCTATTTTTAAAGCTCTGGATGACCCATTTAAATATACAAATATATTTAAATACAATTAAATTTAATATTTAAAATTAAATATTATCGTCTATATTCACAGTGGAATACCATACAACTCTACTGGGATTTATAACTTGATATCTCAAATCTCGATTAAATCGATATTCAATTTATATTGAAATTCCTTTTTAAAATATAAATAATTCCTTTATAAATTATAAAGGAATTCCACAGCGACTTTTCTAAAATTTGATTTGAACATAAATCAAAATCTACACGACGAAATCTCAATTTTTCTCTTCCACTAGAAATATATACTCCACCAGCTCCCAACGTTTCTTGTTTCACAGAAATCCGATTTAAAACGAATCATGTACATTAAGTTGAAGTTCAAATCGCCAAATTACGAACTGCAACGCCATTTCAAGCTCGGTTTTAATTAAAATATAATTATACGTTCAAACTATCATTATTTAAATATATTCGTTATTCTAATTCAATTCTAAACTGAATTAAATATCACAGATGATCCAGTTCTGATCATTTCAGAATTAAATATATTATTTAATTTATTATTTAAATTAAATATTTACCATTATTTAATTAAACCACCATTTAATTCACTATATCACTATTTATATAATTAAATAAATTAATTATAATACCTCTGCAAATGCGGGTCATTACGTTCTTCCCCACTTATAATAATTTCGTCCTCGAAATTGCTAAGGTAGAGAACAACCCTATTAATTGGTTATAACTTATTTGTCCACTTCTTAACTTCTGTTTCCAACTGGACCAATTTTATTTCAAATAAAAAAATTTAATTAATTTTTATCAACGAAAATTTTCAAAAATCCTGAAAATTTTCTAACGCCTTAACTTTTCGAAAAATTTCGCCAGCACCTCCTTTGTACTGGTCAATACGTCAAACCACCACTTGCCTCTCTGGGCCATCTCCATCCCAAAAGAAAATCAAACAGCCAAGCGGCTTGCCAATTCGGCTCATAAATATTATATCCAATAGAAATATAAACTTGTACCTTTTGTCGGCATATCATTATATCCTTTCCACCTGTTAACAATTCAGCGGATACAAGGGTCATCCCAATTAAACTCCAATCTGATTTTATCTACAACACAACCATTCGCTTATATCTGAGCCAAATATCATTTCAACTCGAGTTTCTTCTCGATTCCCAACTCTTAACTTGATTATCACATTACACTTCAAATTTGAATCTCACAATCCAATTTGTCTTGATATCATTCTATTTCAATCTCAGTTACCACTTTACTGGCTTTACTTTAATTCAATTTTGCTTTCACAAATTTCTGTTAAATTTGTTTTTAATTCAAACAGTCTTTCCCTGGGAGTTTTTAAACAGTTTACTCTTTTCAAAACTCAAATTTTCCTTTTTGAAATTCAACACAACTTGTCTTTCCCAAAACAAATTCAAAATAGTATCTCTGGTAGTAATTCGTCAATTACAACTCGAAAATGAATACTGATGATGCAGCTGTCATCATCAGAATCTATTTTCCAGTGATCGAAGTGAGTTCAATACTATAAAACCATTTCTAAACATTTCCACTTTGAAATTCATTTCATAATATAATTCACACTGCTTGTAAAACAATTTAAAATCTCCCACGATCTTAAATTTTCCTTATTTTTAATCCAAATCCATTTACAAACACTTATCCAATTTTCCACAATTTTAATTCAATTTCTGATTTAAATTTCAGATTTAACTCATCTAATTTCACGTATTTCACTTATATGAATTCTGATAGGTTATTTACATAACCATTTAATTTATAATCTTGCTCGATTATAATAACAACCAATATATCCAATATATTTACTTCTTTATATCAAAATATATTTTGGGTAAACTTATTTTAATTTACCCTATTTTCAAAACATATCGCGACGACCCATCGTATTCGAGTGTTTATAAACTCCTACCGATACAGTGGATCAAACTGATCGACCAGAACCCCTAAACAACTCAACCAATGGATCTACACAATATAAAACCACTTTATATCAAATTACAAATACGCACTCGTATATATACACTCAAACTCAATCTAGGGTATTACTAACCCTATCTCTACCGAGTTACGCCATAGAGCCAAGGTAATTCACTTAACTTAAGCTCTGATACCGACTGTAGTGACCCGAAAATCCGGTCCAATTTGAGCTGACCAAATAACACAAGTCCAACCCCAAATTGCACTGGAAATTCAAGAAACTAATAGAAAGAAGATAGAGGGTGAGGAAAGGTAAGGTAGAAACTTAGAATAGAAGAAGAAGAAGATAACATCAGAGTAACACGAATCTCACAGCGGAACGAATAACATATAATAGATAACATATCCTGGAAATAAAATCAGTATATGTATACAATAACATTATCAGAGTACAATACTTACAACACAGCGGAAATAAACTATAGCTATATAATCCTGAAGCCTCCCGCTCCAGCTCTTCAAGTATCTGTAAATTCCTGACTACTTGACTGCCCGTACAAAATTGGGCACCCAAGAGTTTAGGGAAAACAAAACAAAATAAACTCCGGGTCAGTCATGGGGCTGGTATGAGCAAAACAATTTAAAACAGTTTGAACAAGTAAACGATATCTCATAGGACCACGCCGCATAACGGAACGAGTTTTCCCTTATGAGAATCCAAAATATCTTTATATCAAAAACCTTTTTGATATTATAATACTGTCTATCAACCATAATATAATAATCATCTAGCACAAACGCTTTCATCTCACGTTCTACATATATAGTATACTATCAAAACCGCAACCACGTATTGGGTAATGGGTTTCCAACTATGACAAGGTATGGAACCACCATTCGCTAGTGTACCTCTAGAAGGAATACACTGGGTTCAACAAGAACATCTTGCAACCCGGCCACACATGACCAACCACTCATTTTGCTTGAGTGTATCGAATGTATATCACCAACGGTTGGGATCAGCAACTGTTTCCCGAATGGGACAGTGTCAACAATAGATTTTAAGAAGTAAATGAAACTCTAGATCAGATAATTATACACCCTAATAGGTGCAACCTACATAGCCATGCTGCCCGTCCGATTTCTGTCATTTACCGGTTGATGAGGCTTGAGGTTACGCTTTATCATCACATCAGATTCACTTCGAATGCCACATTGTCAGATCCATCGAAAATCAATAATTTGCGTCTACAACCATACATTACGTGTCAGCTAAAAGAAGTTTCCTTCTCCGCTTCCACTCTTGGTACGGTTGAGGAAATCAATGTATGCGACCTTTCTGGAAATACTCTGTCAGACATTCATCCATACAAGTCATCCAGGAACAGGATGAACCGAAGGCACTATTCAGTACATCCATCTTAGGCACTGTTATCTAAGACTTATACAATAGCCCTTGCACTTTTCTCCGTCTTCAATTATCTTTGGCATATTTGATTCGCAACGCTTATGCCCATAAAAAGTGGTTCTTTGGATAATAATCCAACCGGTCTCTCCATATAAACAACGTTAAAATGGTCAAAATTTTGATAGTCTGTGATTTAACCATCAAAGAAAAATAGATGTGCAAACAACGATATTATTTCCAGATGGAAATTCTATCAATCAATCATCAATTATATATATATATATATATATATATATATATATATATATTCCTTATTCTGTGTTTGATTACGTTTCTGATTCTAATTGGAAAACATTTCCAAATTCTTCTTTACTTGGTTTTAAACAGATGTTTAAATCGACATCGCGACGACAACTCAAACCACTATACTATTTTACTAAATTTACTTAACCACTTTCACTTTCGAACCTTAACCATTTCTAAATTAAAAACGAAGTCCATCAAGTTGGGGTATAACTACCTCTCAGACCTTAACTGAACAACATTTCAAATCTTGAAATAGGGTAAGTTCTTCTTTTAACTCTTTAACACTTCCTTACGTAACTCTCGTCCGAATAAATCTCTATTCGGTAACTCTTCCCTTCGAATAACTATATTTGATAATCTCTCTTACGAATAACTAGATTCGAAAACCTTTCTTCGAATAAACTAAATTCAATTAACTCTATTTATTTAACTCTATTCGAATAACTTATTTTACTTAATTCCTTACTTAACTCCTTTCGAATAACTAATTCGATAACTCCTTTCGATTAAACTATATTCGGTAACTCCTTTCGATTAACTAATTCGAATAACCCTGATTTATTTAACTCTATTCGAATAACTCTTATTTATTTAACTCTATTCGAATAACTAATTCGAATAACTCTTATTTATTTAACTCTATTCGAATAACTTATATTCGATTTGCTTACTTTCGAATACTTATATTCAATAATCTCTTTCTTCGAATAAATCTTATTCGATTTAACTCCTGTCGAATAACTAGATTCAATCAACTCACTTCGAATATCTCTGATTCGATTATCTCACTTCGAATATCTACTATTCGGTTATCTCACTTCGAATATCTACTATTCGATTATCTCACTTCGAATATCTACTATTCGATTAACTCCTACGAATAACTTAAATCGGTTAACTCATCTCGAATATTTCTGATTCGATTAACTCCACTGATTTAATCTAACTGATTACTTCTAACTGGATAATCCTAACGGGTTAACTCTAATGGTTTAACCTAACTAGTTAACTCTAACGGTTTAACCTAACTGGTTAACTCTTTATCCTTATTCAGTTTCAGACATCGATGTTGAAATCGATTCTTACTCCTTTTTATAAGTCCCGACTTATGTACTCCATTTATCCAAATGATAATATTTAACTAAATTTATAAATCTCGTTTATAAATCAATCTGCTCCTTTTATCTATTTTCTTCTTCATATATATAAGTTCAGACTTATATATATATATATATCTATTTACCCAAATGATAAATATTTCCTTTATAATCTATTTGTTTTCTAAATGCCTTTACCAATATTTTTTTAAAATCTTTATTTGTAAATGGTTTACAAATACTACCCCTCTAAATTCTATTTGCAAATGTTTTGCAAATATTTCCTTTAATATTTTATTTACTTATTCTAGATGAATAATCCTTTTATTATCTTATTCTATTTAATAAATAAGTATCCCCCTTATCTTATTCTATTTACAAATGGTTTGTAAATATTTCTTTAGTGTTTTTTTCCTATGTATTTCCTTTATTAATTTTTATTTATTTAACAAATAAATACCTCATTTAATTTCTCCTTTATTTTCTAAGTAATAAATCCTATTGAATATTTTATTTATTTAACAAATAAATAATCCATTTTATAGTATCTTATCTATTTATTCTAGATAAATACTTCACTTTATAAATATTCCATTTATAAAGATTTTCCTTTATTTATAATTCCACTTAAACGTATTTCCTATTTATAAATATGGCTATTTATAAAGTCTTCTTTGATTTTATAAATAATTTCCTTTTATAAAATCCTTTGATTTTATAAATAATTTATTTTCAAATATCACTTTGAAAATTCCCTTACAACATTCCGGTATGTTATGGTGTTTAACATATCAGATTTCGATGTCCAATATCGTCCATGCACACACAATCAACAATAGGTTATAATTCACATCATATATCAAAATATATGAAAAACAATAAAATAACTGTTGAGGAATCCAGTCGGATTCCTCCAACCTGTTTCCCTGCATCTACAGATGTTACACAATAAAATCAACATCACTTTAAGTTCCATATGATATATTCTGTTAAACAGAGTCAACATGGAAATTCACTAACTGACTAGCAGTTCAATCAAACAGTCAACACACAGTTAATCAGCCAATATTTAACAGTTCTAAAAATACAATATGAAATTATAAACTGTTCAGAGTTAGTGAGATTTGCTCACTTTGGCAGTTCATCGTTAAAGAACGATAAACTGTTGTTTGATTTGAATCAAACAGTTTATTTTGCCATAAATTCAAACGAGTCCCAATCCACTTCCAGTCAGCTTCATTTTGAAGCTCTCATCCATACGGTCCCAATGCAACTTGTTTCACTGAATTTCGATCTCGTATGAGGTAGTTACGATATTACAAAGTTAGTACATATTTGAATTAAATAAAACCAAAATATATATTCACTTTGGGCTTTACCAATATAACCAGGCCCATTCACCATTCAAACCCGCCCCAAACACAGCCCTTCTTCCCCGAACCAAGAAATACGTGGCCGCTCCTCCTCCATTCCACAGCCATGACCGCACCTTTGCTCCACCATTCCTCCTTCTTCCTTCAGCGAATTCCAAAATCGACTTCACCATTCTTCTTCTCATTCGAATCTCCTCCCACCCATCACCTCGGATCACAACTCGGTGCCACCATATCCAACACCTCTTTCGGGTCCTGACGCTGCTACAGGGAGCCAACCAACGCCAAACAACACCGAACATCACCAAAAACTCACACCGAGTGCTAAATCATCACACGAGTACAAATCCGACATCCTTTTCATGCATCGATGCTTCAATCCGCAACTAACTCGAACCCTAGCCTCTACTGTACATGTTCAATACTCCGAAAATGATATCGAACTGCACAGAAATGGTTAGAAACTGAAGTCCTTCCACTCGTGATCCCAAATATATAGATATCATGATTTTATGATTTTTATTTCTATTTCAAATGATTTTTTCCTTCTTGCGTTTTGTGTTTGAGAAGGGGAATTTGTTCTGGCGGCTTCATTTTTGATTATATAGGAAGGTTGTGAATTTTTTTGTGGTGAGAAAAGGTGAGTGGTGGCCTATTTTAGGTCCACACAAAAATTAGGATATTTTACTAATTTTATTTTAATCATTTTCTATTCGTTTCTGCACTTTGAAAATCCGTGTGATCACACGCGATACCCAAAAATCACGAAATTGAACATACAGCTTGCTCTCGACCTTACGGTCCCAACGAAACTGGTTTCGTCGAATTCCGATTCCGTTTGCTCACACAGTGTATTTTTAACTGTCAAAATATCAAATGTTTTTCACTCTAAAAATCTGTACGGCCGCACAGTGACTCTAAAAATCACAAGACTGGAAATCTAACAACTATTTGACATTGCGGATCCAACAAACTTAGTTTCGTCGAATTCCGACGTCGTTTGCAAAAGTGGCTCTTTTTAAAGCTCTGGATGACCCATTTAAATATATAAATATATTTAAATTTAATTAAATTTAATATTTAAAATTAAATATTATCGTCTATATTCAGAGTGGAATACCATGCAGCTCTACTGGGATTTATAACTTGATATCTCAAATCCCGATTAAGTCGATATTCGATTTATATTGAAATTCCTTTTTAAAATATAAATAATTCCTTTATAAATTATAAAGGAATTCCACAGCGACTTTTCTAAAATTTGATTTGGACATAAATCAAAGTCTATACGATGAAATCCCGATTTTTCTCTTCCACTAGAAAGATATACTCCACCAGCTCCCAACGTTTCTTGTTTCACAGAAATCCGATTTAAAACGAATCCTGTACATTCACCTGAAGTTCAAATCGCCAAATTACGAACTACAGCGCCGTTACAAGCTCAATTTTAATTATAATATAATTATACATTCAAACTGTCGTTATTTAAATATATTCGTTATTCTAATTCAATTCTAAACTGAATTAAATATCATGGATGATCTAGTTCACACCATATCGCCATTTCAGCCAATTCTGATTATTTCAGAATTAAATATATTATTTAATTTATTATTTAAATTAAATATTTACCATTATTTAATTAAACTACCATTTAATTTACTATATCACTATTTATATAATTAAATAAATTAATTATAATACCTCTGCAAGTGCGAGTCATTACATCAGTAGTACACGCGTGGAGAGGGAGTAGACGGTAGCTCGAATAGCTGTTGGTTTTGGGAATGGGTAGGAGGGGAAATTCATCAGGAGTATTATATTGTTTTTAGTTTAATTATTCATGAATAGTAGGAAGAGAAGTGGACGGAAGGAGGTTCGGCCATGGCATTTTATTGTTCGTGTTAGTCTAATAGAGTGGGATAGTGGAAGAAGAGAGGTATGTAGTAGTGTTGAGTTTTGTTTGGGTGAAATGTAGTGGTATATGTATGCACGTAAGAAAGAAAAGGAAGAAATGGAAGCAAAGTTTTGCATGAAATGATTTACAGGAGCCTGCATGTTAATAATATGAAGTAGAAGATGATCACGGCAAAACTGGAGTTGGCTTCTTTAAACATGAAAGAAGGGTCTGTGTGGAACGGTTGGCTTTCTTTTGAACGGGTCGTGAAGTAAGGTAAGCCCAATTAAGAAAAAAGAAAAAAAAAGTCGAATAGGCATGCACATGGATTTACCTGGGGAGTTTTAAACTAGAGCCTTGCGCGTTTTAAAGCAAGCAATGTGAAAGAAGTTATAATCATTGATGTGGGTTTAAATAATGGGTATGTGCCGATAAATAATTGTAAAGTCCCAAGTTTTATTTATTTAAGTTTTAAAAAATATAATAATGTATTAAGTTGTTGATTTAATATCTTATCCGTACGTGGTCAGAATTACGAACCGCCTGTCATGTTGGAATCGTGTGGACGCATGCTACACCATTGAATTAGTCTGGAGCCATTTGGAGGACGTTACAATTTTAGGCGAATTAAAATTCTTGATCAGATCTGTGGAACTGTTAATCAACGATTAACGACCAAGGTGAGTAAACACATTAACTCTGTCCAGTTTTATAATTTTATAAAAATTATTTAATATTGATAAATAATGATTGAGTGTTTGTGTGATGGTTGTTTGGTTGATTTTCTAATTAATTGGTTGAATAATATATATAGTTATATATATAAATCGTTGATTAAAAAACGAATCTGCTTATTATTATTATATTTCATATCGATATGAAACTGGGATTTGTATATTGATTAAAATCTGTGGATGCATGGAAACAGGTTGAAAAGATCCAACTGGATTCTTCAACAATTTTATTTTTCATTTTCATATATTACATTATATGATGTGACTAATAATCGGTGATTATTTATTGTGTGTCTTGGGATGTTTTGAATAATATTGACATGTAATATTTGGTATTTAAATACCGTAAAATATACTAATATATTGGAAAAGAATTTGGGGTTTTACTAACATGTTTTAATCATATAAAATAAGTAGTTTTGTTTATAAACGATATTTATAAATGAAGAAAGAAATTATTATTAAATAATTTGGGAATGTGAATTCAAGAAATTGGTTAAAAAGAGAAATGATGAAATTGGTTTGATGTTCGGGATGTGAGCTGAATTGGAATAAATCCACAAGGATTTGTAATTTATAATCCGACAATGTCGAATTTATTAATATAATTTATTTTTAGAAATTATAAATTATATATTCCAGAATTTGACAAGATTGTTAATATCTGGTTTGAAACCAATAATTTACAATTGAGTATGTACTAAAGATTTAATTATAACCTTGGCATATAATTAACAAGAATTTTACGTGTAAATAGGGTTTATGAAGTGGAATATAAATACGTATTTATTTAAACAACTCGATAATAAGAATTTAACCTGTAATGGTATTTTTAATTATAAATCAAGATTTGATTGATAAAACGAGTCTAGTTCTCTGTAAAGGAATGATATTCATGTTCTAAAGTGAATAATGATTTAAAACAAACGTTTGCAGATTTAATTGGTTTAAAAAGGAAATAGGTAACTATTTGGAAGTGATAAATTCTAAAGTGAATCTAGGAATTGGGTTGACCTAAAACAGCGTGTTTATTCCGATGTTCGAAATGTTACTCGAATATAGATTATTCGAAAGAGAATTATACGTTGAAATTCAATTATATTGAATTCAGGAAAGTACTATTTACTTTTCAGTTTTTTTTTAAGAATTATTTTTAATTAACTTATTATTTATTTATTCAAATAAATGAATAAAAGTTATATTTTAGTTAAATATATCAGAAGCAGAGGTTATAACGTTACAGCTAAAATTAATGATTTCTGTTAAAAGGAGTGGATTAATAAACTAAATTTGAGAATTTATGTAAGAAATGATATGATAAGAAATTAAGAAATGGAGTTACGGAAATTAAAAACTAATTGGAAATTAGAAACTAATTGGAAATTAGATAAGTTGAATAGCGTTCTGAGCATCGATTTGATGTTGGTTTCGGCCTTCGGGGTTGATACTTAGGGAGTTGTTCTCTTACTAGTTTACGGTTAGGGACTGATAGATTTGAGAGAATACTGATGCGTGAATAAGATACGGGAATGTTTTACAATGTTAATAACATATATTTTCGAAATACGGGAAATAAGTAGTTGTGAACATATGGAAATGTTTTCCAACAAATCGTGAGACGCTAAGCTGATTGGAAAAATATTTGGGTAAAGATATTTTAGGGAAATTGGGAAATGAAATGATTATGGATAAATATATTTAAAGGGGCGTAGTGTTGATTGATGATTGATCAGTAAGATTTCCATTTGGAAATATGACTGTGGTTTGTATGTATGTTTTCCTTTGATAGTTAAATAACTGGCTATCTAAGTTTTTTACCATTTCCGTTGTCAATACGGAGAGACCGGTATCAAATTTATTATTTGCAAACCACTCCGTACGGGCATTAGTGTTGCGAATAAAATATGATGAATACAATTGAAGACGGAGTTTATGCAAGTGTCGTTCTGGCGATCCTAGGTAGAAATTACCTTAGATGGATTTACAGAATAGTGCCTTCGGTTTGTTCAGTCCCAGGACAACGTGTATGGACGAATGTCTGATAGAGTTTATCTGATAGACCGCCTAAGTTGGTCTCTTCAAACGTATTCACGTTTGGTAGCAGAGGAATTCATTTCTCTTAGCTTATACCCATGATATTTTTGGGGAAATCAATTTGCGATTTGGCGGGTATGACGATGTGGCATTCAAAGTAAATGAAGGTGTGATCTGTCAAAAGATATGTTATGACCTCAAGCCTCATCAACCAGGAAATGACAAAAATCGGGCTGGTAGCATGGCTAATTGGGTCGCTCCCAATTAGGGTATATTGTCACCATTTAGAGAATATTCATTTTTGTACTTCTTTCGCTTCCGTATCTCCCGGGAACGGTTATGTTGGTTTACCAACCGTAAGGTGACAATATATTCGGAACATTCAGGCGAAATGAATGGCTGATCATGTGTGGCCGAGTTGCAAGATTTTCTTGTTCAACTCCAGTGTATCCCCTCTAGAGTACACTGATTGGAAGGTGATTCCATACCTTTTCATAGTTGGAAATCCAATTCCCAGTAAGAGCCCGTAGGTTTGGATTGTATATTATATATGTGAATCGTGAGATGTAAGCGTTCCACTAGATTGACATTTACTTGTATTAGACACTATTATAATATCAGAATAATATTGTTTTAAAAAAAGGTTTTGGGTTATCATAAGGAAAAACCATCTGTGTTTATGTGCTGAAATTTGTACGTACAGTCAAGTAGTCGGGATTTAATAGATACTTGGAAGGGCTTGGAGTAGGAGGCTTCAGCGTTAGATATAAATAGAGTTTATTTACTATGTGTTGTTATGTATTGTACTTTGACATGGTGTGTATAAATGAAGTTTCAATTTGTAGTTCAAAAGTTATGTTATATAATATATTTTATTCGTTCCGATGTGAGATTTATGTTTACTCTGATTATGTTCTGTTGTGTTCTTCTTCTTCTTCTATTCTAAATTTATTTCTTTCTATTTCTCACCCTCTAACTTCTTTATATTAATGATTTGGTATTTCTGTTTCTTGAATATTCGACATTGTTTTCCATGTCGATTTTTAGGGTTGAAAATTTCCTAAAGTCGTTACATGAGAACTGAGTTATGAAGATATGAAGTGTAAGATCTCAACCAAGTGGGTTGAGAGAAGTTACAAGAGTTATATTATCTTTCTATCTTAGTAACTTCAGGGACGAAAATCTTTTAAGGGAGAAGGAATGTAATGTCCCTGATTTTAGTCGTTTGACTTTGAACATTTAAATTGTTTTAAATGTTAAATTAGAAATATAAATGGATTTTTAATATGAGGTTATCGATTTAATATTGAATATACCGAATTATCGTAATACAAAAACAACAATAATTGGATTCGAAGTTAAAATTTGACCAAAAGGATTCTATCGATTAATATAAATTCTATTTGAATTAGAACAAAAATAATTATTTATTATCGATGAATTTATTTGTTTTGAAATCGATCTACATCGATTGAATTTAATATGTAAAAATAGCTAATTTTCAAATGACCTCTGAATTTGACGAAATCAGTTCCATCAGACCCGTAATAGTGTATTATTATCAGGTTTCGGATTTCGTAGCATTTGGATTTAGTGTTCGACCAAACGATAAGAAAACGCTTAGGTATAATTAAATAGAATTCAATTTAAATCCTCGATTTAAATTGTTATCTTCTCCATACGTTCGAATCAGACTTTGGAACATGTTCCAATGTGTTCAGAATAGCGGTATAACCCTAGAAACGCCAATTATTACGCTCAAATAGAAGTTCGAAACCACGATATATTTTGATTATAAAATTAAATAGGTCAGTACAAAATCAAATTAATTTCTTTTCATATAAATCCAGCCACCCTATGTTGTTCCCTAAACCAACCTAAAAACTTAAAAATACGCAGACCTACCCTATTTCTCGAACTGAAATATTTACGCCCTCCTTCATTTGCAAGCCAACAATGATTTAATGGTGTGTGGTACAAGTTATCCCCTATTCTTAATTTATAAATATCGCAACATACCCCTCCCTTTTTTCTATTTCCTCCCTCAGAAAAACTCAGAATAAAAATGGCCATTCCTTCTTACTATGAATCACCATCTTCTAAAATCAATTCAGAATCAAACCAAAAGCTTTAAGGAGAAATAACAATCCATTATGTCACCGCTACCGTTCCTTTAGCTCATCATAGATCTGAACAATCGTGCAAAGTATTTGGTGGCCAAGTTGTTCGAAGAGGGGGAAAGGCAAGTTCTGTAACTCACGAATTGGTGAATGGCGATGACGTGATGGACTGTACGGGAGGCCGACATTCTTGATGTTGCGACCGTTTCATCCAATTTTTGGGGGGTCGGATCTTTCTTTTTGGGATGGTGGATGCAATGAATGGGGTATGTCATTTGGGGAAGGAACATGCCAAGAGTCGGTAGTTAGGACTGATGGAGCGAGGCAGTGCAATGTAGTGGAGTGAAAACGTGCAGTGGTGATATCAAGGTAATAAAGTATGCCTGGACAACATTTGTTTGAGGCAGTGATGATTGAATTCATGGCAGTACAGTGTGATCAGATTCCTGGTAATAGGTTCGATTGTGTGGTGCAACAATGTAGTGGCATTGAAGTATGATGATTGAAAAAGAATGGATTTTGGCTGTGTAGTGCTCGACGATATGCCAAAGTGGATAAGTCGTTGTTTTGGGGTTGTTTTTAGGAAACATGGATCGAGTATTTTTTATTTAACATGCTTCATGGATTGATTGATTTATTTACAAGGCAACAAGGTATATGATTTTACGTGATTTAAAAATACGTAGAAGAATTAATTTATATGTTTGTTAATAGTTAATTTAAATGAACAATCATTTAATCGAAAACAAAGTAAAATAATCATAGATACAAAATAAGTCGATTCGAGATAGATTCGATTGAGGCGATTCATGTAAATGCGTAGCCGAGACGATATGGCATTTTAAATGGATATTTGCCAAAAAAATCAAGGTGAGTAAACTAATTCTCTGGATTCTTTTATAATTTATTTATAAATGAATACTTATTTAACATAATGTTATGTGTTGGTTGTTTGGATGCATTAAAATATTAGTGTGGCTTATATATATATATATTAGTTATATATAGGCTTGGTGGTTGAATATATATATATATATATATATAATTGGTCATTTGATATTTCCTGTAGTACCATTAGCGGATGATTTCCCTATGCGCCTGACAATATATACAGTGGATGACCTTCTATGTCGCGATATCCTGCCTCGAAGCAGGATGGTATTATTTACGTTGTCTAACATCTGTGGATGCAGGAAAACATGTTCGAAGGATCCAACTAGACTCCTCAAATTTATTATTTTTTGGTTTCATGCATATATATCATATATGATGTGTTAGAGAACCTATGATTGATAATTGGGTGTTTTGGATGTTTGAATATCACTGGCTCCAAATATTGATATTTAAAAATATCACAAAAAGGGATTTTTTAGATTTTAAGAAGGGAAGTTTATTTTTCGAAATAGAAATGGAATTTAAGACTGGGTTAGGAAATATTAACTTGTTTTAATGATAAAAACAAGTAGATGAATTTATAAATGATGTTTACAAATGGAAAGAAAAATTAT
This sequence comes from Allium sativum, assembly GCA_030737875.1. Lineage (NCBI taxonomy): Eukaryota > Viridiplantae > Streptophyta > Magnoliopsida > Asparagales > Amaryllidaceae > Allium > Allium sativum. The sequence continues at coordinate 13,414,761 of CM060912.1, forward strand.
CATTGTATAATTTAGAAATGTGAATTCAATTGTGAATTTAAAAGCAAAATTTTATTTTCCTAAAGTAGAAATTGGATTTCAAATAGAATTTGAAATAGGAACAAGTTTTACTATATGATACAAGAAGTGTAATTTATAAACGATGTATATAAATGGTAGTGAAAATATTTAATTTGATAGTTTAAGAATTTAAATTCAAGTATGAATTTAAAAAACGAATTGAAAATCGTTTCAAAAAGGGAGCGTTAGATTTTATTTCGAAACACGGAATATATATTGAATTGAAGTAAGTCCAAGTGATTTATATTTGAATTTGGTTATATCGAATTATATAAAATAATTTATTTCCAAGAAAATTGAGTTAAAGTTTAATATAAAAATTTAAGTTGTGTATAAATTTATAACCTAGTTATAAATTTTGATTGAAAAATAGGCAATTGTAGAAAATCGAAGTTATTTAAGTTAGCTTTGGAAATTTGGGTTGGTTTATAGTAAAATAGTGAAGAAGTAGAGTTGAAATTTATTAAAAACGAAGTTTAAAAATTTATAATTTAATTTAATTAAAAATGAACTAGCCACGATGCGGTAGTTCGTAATTTGACGATTCAAACTTCAATTTTGTATATAAAACTCGATGTAAGTCCAAATTCGATGAAACAAGAAACACCCGGTGTGACGGCAAGGAATTTCGCTCGAACCGAATCAGTCGTTAAACCGATCTAGACCGTTCGAAACCCCTGATCATTTAAGAACAGGACAAATCAGAATGCAGACGGAAGAACATTTCATTGTTATTACAACAATTCCATCAGATACAAGAATATACAGAGTATAATGAATAAATGACATTCGATAAATATCAGAGATTACAGTAAATTACATAGCAGCGGAAAATAATACAAAGCACAACTGAAGGTGATATACCGATACAGAGCTTTCCGGATACCATTCCAGCTGCAAATCAGGATCATGTGAATATAAATCTGCAAAACCGAAACTACTAGTTGCCCGTGCGGAAAATAGGGGCACCCAGAGTTTAGGTTAAAACAATAAACTCCAGGTCAGTAATGTGACTGGTGTGAGAACAAAAATAGTTATTTAAAACTTTACTTTAAAAGAGGGTAATTCAAGGGACCACGCCGTATAACACGGAATGGGTTTCCTCCTAAGAATACCAGTGCATAGAATAAACAGCGCAATGCTTTTTCGAAAAATGAAGCTATTATAAGACCCAGGTTCCATCACACAATGCAACGCAAGCCGGAGGATAGGGTTTTCCCTTATAATAGCCAAACATGCTTGATACGTTTAAAACAAATCATTTGATATTATAACAAGTGTATAGTGTCAAAACAGTTTCAATCATAAATATAAATCATAGACGGCATGGGTACCATATATCATGTCGCCATACTAGTTCTACAATTAAAACCGCAATACACGTACTGGAAATTGGATTTCCGTCATGAGTCGAGGCAAGGGGCAAGCTCCTCTCCGCGTTCGAGACACTCTAGCAAATGTCTCAGGACTACGCACTCTGGGAAATCCTGGATTCGACTGGGACGGTCCTCACTTACGTTAGAGGATTAGTTATGCCTGAACACACGTTTCCCGGTCCTTACAGACCTATAATCGAGGCGCCTCATTCCAACAACCACAAAGGTGAAAAGTATATAAATGTCAGGGCTGGTAAGTCACTGACACCACCAAAGCTAGAAAGAAACGTCGTGCTCTCCCAGCGGTCCGTATCCCTTTTTGACTCATACCGAGGTGTGAGGCTCGCGAATTCACGTTATACACAAAGCTGCCACGTAGGCCGTGCTTTGATCATCAACCACAAGACTCTGCTTTTCAACAAAAGCCTTGATCATTGCATCTTAGTGTGCCACACAGCAATTCATGCCATGCGACTGATGTCCATTGATACACAACCTCTGAGCTCGTACGTCTCAGAGAAGGGCGTTAAGCAAAAGAATAAATTCTCCGCCGCCAAACAGATGTATATTTAAAAGAAATCAATCAACACAGAATAAAATCCAATGTCAGACACACAATCCATTTACAAGTTCGTTCTGGGTCTGAACAAAACCGGGGGCACTTTCCTCGCATTTCCATCCATCTCCAAGTACGTCTGGACGACCACCAACTATTTCCATCCTCTTGGGTGTACAGCCCAATCAGGATCGTCAGAAGTTATCCAAACGATGTGAAGACTTACGGTCTTCGACTACCGTCTTCATCTTCGATATATCGTCGAATCGGTTATTCAGAATGGGTATAAACCCGGCCTTTCCGAACAACCCGCGTATATTAAAACGAATATTATACAAACACAACATACGCCTCATTCCAATTCTGAATATTCTATTATTTAAATATTCACATCTTTTGGGAAATTTCCCATTAATTTTATCCAAGATAAATTCTTTAAAATTTATTCTTTGATCTTCCTTTGGATGTCATTTTAAACCAAATTATGGTTTTCCAAACTAGCCGGATTAGCGAACCATACCGAAGTAATTATTTATTTTATTTCCCAATCCTAACCTATTCATCCCATGAAGAAAAACTGGTAATGCTCCATATCTAACACCGTGGTGTTATCGGTAAAATTAATTACCGTTTCACATTCAAATCTAATTAAAGATTTAACTATCGCTTTGGAGCAAAACAGGTGATACTCCGTTCTCGCTCATTTGCCAAATTTGTTAATTTAGATTTATAGATTCCCATTTCAATCTAATTGCAGATTCGTTAAAACTCCTTTTGCTGGGTTAAAGAACTAGTGTTATTTAAAACAAAGTTCACGACGAACCCAAATCACATTCTATTTATCATCGGGTTAAAGAACTAGTGTTGTTTAAAACACAGTTCACGATAAACCCACAAATCAATTCTAGTTCAATTCAAATCAAATATATTAGGAATTCCGATTATTTAAAACCTCTTTTTAAGTCTAAATTATTTATTAAATAAAATCGGGTTTTAAATTTAGTTCAATATAGTTCATTTCGATAAAAATCTATTTTTATCTTTTCAAATGTGGAGTTTTTCATCCCCAAATTTTCCCAAATCATTTCTTCTGATTTTACACAAATTATTACTATTTTTAATAATTTTATCAAGGCCCGTACAGTCGATTTCCAACAATGGCCATCGAACTGCACTTACAACGACCTTTTTCAAATTTGATTTGGACGTAACTCCAAATCCAACCGTTAGATTTAAAATTTCTAATATTTGTTAGAAAGCTCTTTTCGATACGAACCCAACGGTTCCGGTTTTAGGAGAATCCGACGGTCGGATCTCCCGTAATGTCCGTTTGAAATAAATGGTCGAAATTCACGAACTACCGCGGCGCGGCGCGTTCTATTCAGGCCATTATATTATATATATAATATATATAATATATATTTCGTCGATTTCTATTTAAAACGAATTTTATAAATCGTTTTAATTTCGTTTCAAAAACAATTTCAACTTCCATTTCATTTCAAATCAAAATTGAATTCTTCCTTATAAATTCGTTTTAAAATTCATTTCTATTCAATTCAATTTGAATTCATTTCAATTTGTTTCCAATTCAATTAGAATTCGTTTTCAATTCAATTCGAATTGGTTTTATATTCAATTCAATTCAAATTCGTTATCTATTCAATTCAATTCGAATTCATTTTGTTTGCTATTCAATTGAAATCAAATTCGTTTTCCATTCAATTAGAATTCATTATATATTCAATTCATTTCGAAATCGTTTTATATTCAATTCATTTCGAAATCGTTTTATATTCAATTCATTTCGAAATCGTTTTATATTCAATTCATTTCGAAATCGTTTTATATTCAATTCATTTCGAAATCGTTTTATATTCAATTCATTTCGAAATCGTTATTTATTCAATTCAATTCGAATTCGATTTGTTTTCTATTCTATTCAAATTCAAATTGGTTTTCTATTCGATTCAATTCAAATTGGTTTTCTATTTGAATCAAATTCATTATATATTCAATTGAAATCAAATTCATTTTATATTCAATTGAAATCAAATTCGTTATATATTCAATTCGAATTCGTTTCCTATTCAATCTAATTCAAATTTCATTTCAAAATATGCGATTTCGAAATCACTTTTCAATATTCATTTTAAAATGAGTAAAATCGATATAAATATCGTTCACTTCTAAATGGCGTCAATCTAATCAACACGGCTTCATATATTTCTATTTTCAAATGTTCTGTTTCAAATATTTCTTTTTCAAATATTTATATTTCAAATATTTCGTTTTCAAATATTTCGTTTTCAAATATTTCGTTCAATACATGACTAATCTCAACGGATGAGTACGGTCAACACATGAACCTTTATATTATATTGATAAAGATGTAAATTTTATTATAAAAATATTTCGATCAACACATGACTAATCTCAACGGATGAGTACAGTCAACACATGAACATTCATATTATATTGATAAAGATATAAATTTTATTATAAAAATATTTCGTTCAACACATGACTAATCTCAACGGATGAGTACGGTCAACACATGAATCTTTATATTATATTGATAAAGATGTAAATTTTATTATAAAAATATTTCGTTCAACACATGACTAATCTCAACAGATGAGTACAGTCAACACATGAACATTTATATTATATTGATAAAGATATAAATTTTATTATTAAAATATTTCGTTCAACACATGAATTTCTATTCAGTTCATTTACACAATAAAAATGATATTTTTATTTTTCTAACTTATTTTAGAAAATTTCGGCGGCATAACGGCACGATATTAGAAACGGGACGAGGCCTAGCCTTATCCCCGGTCTAGTGAAGGCCCACGCCATTCACACATCAATCAAATCAATTTCATTTCACCAAACAATTCAATTCAAACCAAATAATCTAACCAACTACACAACCAAACAATTAAACAAACAAGCCATCCATGGTCTGTGGATGATGGGTGTCGGGTGCTACTAAACACCGTCTGCATCCTAGTATATATATATAACTAGAAAAAGAAATTGAAAGGTGAGAAATTCTCATAGGTAGCTATCCAATCATCTTGACTCTTCTTTGACATAAATCTTCATCGTTATCGCATTCTTGTCATCTTCGTTGCTGTAGCCACTACATATGTAAAAATCGGATTTTTACTTCGTTATTCAATATATAAAAATCGTATTTTTACCTTGTTATTCAATATATAAAAATCGAATATTTACCTTGTTATTCAATATATAAAAATCAAATTTTTATTATGATATTCAATATATAAAAATCGATTTTTTATTATGCTATTCAATATATAAAAATCGAATTTTTATTATACTATTCAATATATAAAAATCAAATTTTTATTATACTATTCAATATATAAAAATCAAATTTTTATTATACTGTTCAATATATAAAAATCATATTTCTTACTTACAAGGAAAAATCAATTGTTTTCTACTATGAAAAATCAAATCTTTTCTATATGAAAAATCAATTCTTTTCCTAATGAAAAATCAATTCTTTTCCCTTGTTGTTCATATAATCAAAACCATATTTTTATAACACCCATTGCACAATAAAAAATCGTATTTTTATTTCTATTCTATTTACATAAAAGTCACATTTTTATTCGCTACCTATATAAATAAAAATCATAACTTTTTATGGATAAAGACCATATCTTTACTAGGATAAAAATCAAATCTTTACAAGGGTAAAGATCAAATCTTTCCTTGCTTTAAAATTCTAATCTTTTTATAGCCATTCATATATATAAAAATAAACCTTCCTACTTATAAAAATCAAACTTTTCATGTTAAAAATATATATTTTTCTCATATACATTTTAAATAAAAAGTATAATTAAAACTGAATTATAGAAATTAAAACTGAATTTAAATATATAAGAAAATCACCTTTCGTTCAGTGGGGTCTGCGCGGAGGAAGGGGGGAATCCAGCTCAGGCCGGCTGCGGTGGGGTAAAGGGGGGGCGGAGGCTGCATCGCGTCCGAGGTGGCGTCGGGGTGTGGTCTAGCACCTGCGGCGGCAGGATGGGGTTTCGTGGGGGGCGGGGGGTCGCGCTCGAACTAGAGGAGATGGGGGAGGCGCGGTCGAGCCTGGCGGAGGGCGATGGTGGCAGGCGCGACGTGGAGGGAGGGGCGGCGAGGTCATCGATCGGATTGGGGATCGGGTTTTTTTTGTTTTTTTTTTCTCAGTGGAAAATGATTTCAGAAAGGAGGGGGCAGATTATAAGGAAAGGAGAGAAAGGGTTTATTTTATATTTTTTATTATCTAATTTTCAACAAAAAAGCAACTTTTATTTTCGACCTCAAAACGGGGACCACCGCCTGCCGTCCACAGCATTTTACCCCCATTCCGAACACAATGGGATATGTATCGCAAGCTGATTCGATCGTTACAATAAGTTTCCGTTAAAATCAACATATAACTCTATATATTGAATTTGAACACGCATTTCAATTTACCGGGGTCACATACGAATTCTAAAAATTGCAGAAAAATATTTTCTAGCCTCGTATTGACGATACGGTCCTAACAAAACTAGTTTCGTCGAATTCTGAGACCGTTGGAAAAATGGCCATTTTCCAGTCGATTAAAATCAACTGAAACTAGTCAAACGCGTTTTCCTTTGCCACGCTCACATATTGATTCGAAAAATTATGAAATTTGAAACCGAGCAATAATTTGACATCACGGATCCAACAAAAGTGGTTTCGTCGAAATCCGAGGTCATTTGCAAAATTCCCATTTTTAAGGGCCCGAATTCCATAGCGACTATTCAGAATTTTCAACTGGACATATCTTTTGATTCCCGCTATGAAAATTTGATTTTTTGGATTCGTTGGAAAGATATTCCCAATTAGATCCTAATGTTTTTTATTTCACTAAAATCCGGATTGTTTTGCACCCGGTACGTTCAATTGAAGTTTGAAATCGAATTATCAAACTACCGCGCCATTTTCAATTCTATTTATAATTATAAATATTTATTTATATTCTAATGACGACGTATACAAATATATACATTCGAATTATATTCAAAATAAATTTATCGTCGATATTATTTAAAATAACCTATTTTAAATATTCAAAATTCGCTAAAATCGCCGAAATAAAAGTTTTTTAAACTGGTTCAGAATTTCCGGGTTATTACAATCTCCCCCACTTAAAACTTTTCGTCCCCGAAAAGGAACAAAGTCGAAAGTGGTTTGATTAATCAACTCTACGTTCGATCTGGCTTCCATTCTCCAACTTTTCAGTTTCTGAGAATTTTCAAATTTTCAAAAATTTGGCTAACACCCTAAATTTTCGAAAAATTTCGCCATAACCTCCCCTGCACCGGGAGCCACGGGAAAATCCCGAAATTGCCATATAGGCCTTCTGATCTCAAAAGGAAAAAGAAAAAGCTAATAGGCTCATAAAATCATCATCACCCAAACAAAACAGTAAATTATAGTAAACATGTACCTATTTGTCGGGCAAACAAATTTTATTCTCTGCTCCGGCCTCCTTGCTATGACCTGTTCAATGTAAGCACATGTACATGCAAGCAAATGCTTCTAATTTTCAATACAATTCAATATTTGGCACAATTAGGCATAAATGGTTAAAATTATCAAACAAATAAACAAACAACACAAACATCAATCAATTAGTAGATTAACGTTTCAAATTCATAATTTTGATACATATATAGAAAATCATGTTTTTGGTGCCAATTCACAACAATGTGTTCTAGCTATATTAGTTTTGGTTCTCTCACCAGTCTAATGGAAATATATAGATATCACACCTTCGTCACATGAATATAAATACTGATGATGCACGTGCTATCATCAGTACCATCTCCGGGCGACTAGAATGTGATTCTATATCTATCTAATATATTAAAACTTCGAATATACGTTCATGACGCGTATATGCAAAACCTTTATATACTAGATTGTCCAAATTCAATATAAATAAATATTCAAATACGTATAAAATGGTTTAAATTTTCAAAACAAAATTGTTTTCAATTGGAAAATATACTCTTCACACCCGTTCTAGGATACTACTGATCCTATCTCTAACGAGTCATTCTAATTGGATATTACTAATCCAATATCTGATGAATTCTTTCGTATGGTTCTAATGTGTCTTGTTCTCGATCTCTGTAAACCAAAGTTCTGATACCAAATGTGACGGCAAGGACTTTCGCTCGATCCGAATCAGTCGTTAAACCGATCTAGACCGTTCGAAACCCCTGATCGTTTGAAAACAGGACAAATCAGAACGCAGACGGAAGAACATTTCATTGTTATTACAACAATTCCATCAGATACAAGAATATACAGAGTATAATGAATAAATTACATTCGATAAATATCAGAGATTACAGTAAATTACATAGCAGCGGAAAATAATACAAAGCACAACTGAAGGTGATATACGGATACAGAGCTTTCCGGATACCATTCCAACTGCAAATCAGGATCCTGTGAATATAAATCTGCAAAACCGAAACTACTAGCTGCCCGGGCGGAAAATAGGGGCACCCAGAGTTAAGGTTAAAACAATAAACTCCAGGTCAGTCATGTGACTGGTGTGAGAACTAAAACAGTTATTTAAAACTTTACTTTAAAAGAGGGTAATTCAAGGGACCACGCCGTATAACACGGAACGGGTTTCCTCCCAAGAATACCAGTGCATAGAATAAATAGCGCAATGCTTTTTCGAAAAATGAAGCTATTATAAGACCCAGGTCCCATCACACAATGCAACGCAAGCCGGAGGATAGGGTTTTCCCTTATAGCCAAACATGCTTGATACGTTTAAAACAAATCATTTGATATTATAATAAGTGTATAGTGTCAAAACAGTTTCAATCATAAATATAAATCATAGACGACATGGGTACCATATATCATGTCGCCATACTAGTTCTACAATTAAAACCGCAATACACGTATTGGAAATTGGATTTCCGTCATGAGTCGAGGCAAGGGGCAAGCTCCTCTCCGCGTTCGAGACACTCTAGCAAATGTCTCAGGACTACGCACTCTGGGAAATCCTGGATTCGGCTGGGCCGGTCCTCACTTACGGTAGAGGATTAGTTATGCCTGAACACACGTTTCCCGGTCCTTACAGACCTATAATCGAGGCGCCTCATTCCAACAACCACAAAGGTGAAAAGTATATAAATGTCAGGGCTGGTAAGTCACTGACACCACCAAAGCTAGAAAGAAACGTCGTGCTCTCCCAGCGGTCTGTATCCCGTTTTTGACTCATACCGAGGTGTGAGGCTCGCGAATTCACGTTATACACAAAGCTGCCACGTAGGCCGTGCTTTGATCATCAACCACAAGACTCTGCTTTTCAACAAAAGCCTTGATCATTGCATCTTAGCGTGCCACACAGGCAATTCATGCCATGCGACTGATGTCCATCGATACACAACCTCTGAGCTCGTACGTCTCAGAGAAGGGCGTTAAGCAAAAGAATAAATTCTCCACTGCTAAACAGATGTATATTTAATAGAAATCAATCAACAAAGAATAAAATCCAATGTCAGACACACAATCCATTTACAAGTTCGTTCTGGGTCTGAACGAAACCGGAGGCACTTTCCTCGCATATCCATCCATCTCCAAGTACGTCTGGACGACCACCAACTATTTCCATCCTCTTGGGTGTACAGCCCAATCAGGATCGTCAGAAGTTATCCAAACGATGTGAAGACTTCCGGTCTTCGACTACCGTCTTCATCTTCGACATATCGTCGAATCGGTAATTTAGAATGGGTATAAACCCGGCCTTTCCGAACAACCCGCGTATATTAAAACGAATGTTACACAAACACAACATACGCCTCATTCCAATTCTGAATATTCTGTTATTTAAATATTCACATCTTTTGGGAAAAGTTCCCATTAATTTTATCCAAGATAAATTCTTTAAAATTTATTCTTTGATCTTACTTTGGATGTCATTTTAAACCAAATTATGGTTTTCCAAACTAGCCGGGATTAGCGAACCATATCGAAGTAATTATTTATTTTATTTCCCAATCCCAACCTATTCATCCCATGAAGAAAAACTGGTAATACTCCATATCTAACACCGTGGTGTTATCGGTAAAATTAATTACCATTTCACGTTCAAATCTAATTAAAGATTTAACTATCGCTTTGGAGCAAAATTGGTGATACTCCATTCTCGCTCATTTGCCAAATTTGATAATTTAGATTTATAGATTCCCATTTCAATCTAATTGCAGATTTGTTATAACTCCTTTTGCTGGGTTAAAGAACTAGTGTTATTTAAAACACAGTTCACGACGAACCCAAATCACATTCTATTTATCGTCGGGTTAAAGAACTAGTGTTGTTTAAAACACAGTTCACGATAAACCCACAAATCAATTCTAGTTCAATTCAAATCAAATATATTAGGAATTCCAATTATTTAAAACCCCTTTTTAAATCTAATTTATTTATTACAAAAAAAATCGAGTTTTAAATTTAGTTCAATCTAGTTCATTTCGATAAAAATCTATTTTTATCTTCTCAAATATGGATTTTTCATCCCCAAATTTTCCCAAATCATTTCTTCTGATTTTACACAAATTATTACTATTTTTAATAATTTTATCAAGGCCCGTACAGTCGATTTCCAACAATGGCCATCGAACTGCACTAACAGCGACCTTTTTCAAATTTGATTTGGACGTAACTCCAAATCCAACCGTTATATTTCAAATTTCAAAAATTCGTTAGAAATCTCTTTTCGATACGAACCCAACGGTTCCAGTTTTAGGAGAATCCAACGGTTGGATCTCCCGTAATGTCCGTTTGAAATAAATGGTCAAAATTCACGAACTGCCGCGGCGCGGTGCGTTCTATTCAGGCCATTATATTATATATATAATATATATATAATATATTTCATCGATTTCTATTTAAAACGAATTTTATAAATCGTTTTAATTTCGTTTCAAAAACAATTTCAACTACCATTTCATTTCAAATCAAAATTGAATTCTTCCTTATAAATTCGTTTTAAAATTCATTTCAATTCAATTCAATTTGAATCCATTTCAATTTGTTTCCAATTCAATTCGAACTCGTTTTCAATTCAATTCGAATTGGTTTTATATTCAATTCAATTCAAATTCGTTATCTATTCAATTCGAATTCATTTCGTTTGCTATTCAATTGAAATCAAATTCGTTTTCCATTCAATTCGAATTCATTATATATTCAATTCATTTCGTAATCGTTTTATATTCAATTCATTTCGAAATTGTTTTATATTCAATTCATTTCGAAATCCTTTTATATTCAATTCATTTCGAAATCGTTTTATATTCAATTCGTTTCGAAATCGTTATTTATTCAATTCAATTCGAATTCGATTTGTTTTCTATTCTATTCAAATTCAAATTGGTTTTCTATTCGATTCAATTCAAATTGGTTTTCTATTTGAATCAAATTCATTATATATTCAATTGAAATTAAATTCGTTTTATATTCAATTGAAATCAAATTCGTTTTATATTCAATTGAAATCAGATTCGTTATATATTCAATTCGAATTCGTTTCCTATTCAATTTAATTCAAATTTCATTTCAAAATATGCGATTTCGAAATCACTTTTCAATATTCATTTTAAAATGAGTAAAATCGATATAAATATCGTTCACGTCTAAATGGCGTCAATCTAATCAACACGGCTTCATATATTTCTATTTTCAAATGTTCTGTTTCAAATATTTCTTTTTCAAATATTTCTATTTCAAATATTTTGTTTTCAAATATTTCTATTTCAAATATTTCGTTTTCAAATATTTCGTTCAACACGTGACTAATCTCAACGGATGAGTACGGTCAACACATGAACCTTTATATTATATTGATAAAGATGTAAATTTTATTATAAAAATATTTCATTCAACACATGACTAATCTCAACGGATGAGTACAGTCAACACATGAACATTTATATTATATTGATAAAGATATAAATTTTATTATTAAAATATTTCGTTCAACACATGACTAATCTCAATGGATGAGTACGGTCAACACATGAACCTTTATATTATATTGATAAAGATGTAAATTTTATTATAAAAATATTTCATTCAACACATGACTAATCTCAACGGATGAGTTCAGTCAACACATGAACATTTATATTATATTGATAAAGATATAAATTTTATTATTAAAATATTTCGTTCAACACATGAATTTCTATTCAGTTCATTTACACAATAAAAATGATATTTTTATTTTTCTAACTTATTTTAGAAAATTTCGGCGGCATAACGGCACGATACTAGAAACGGGACGAGGCCTAGCCTTATCCCCGGTCTAGTGAAGGCCCACGCCATTCACACATCAATCAAATCAATTTCATTTCACCAAACAATTCAATTCAAACCAAATAATCTAACCAACTACACAACCAAACAATTAAACAAACAAGCCATCCATGGTCTGTGGATGACGGGTGTCGGGTGCTACTAAACGCCGTCTGCATCCTAGTGTATATATATATATATATATATATATATATATATATATATATATATAACTAGAAAAAGAAATTGAAAGGTTAGAAATTCTCACAGATAGTTATCCAATCATCTTGACTCTTCTTTGACAGAAATCTTCATCGTTATCGCATTCTTGTCATCTTCGTTGCTGTAGCCACTACATATGTAAAAATCGAATTTTTACTTCGTTATTCAATGTATAAAAATCGAATTTTTACCTTGTTATTCAATATATAAAAATCGAATTTTTACCTCGCTATTCAATATATAAAAATCGAATTTTTATTATGCTATTCAATATATAAAAATCGAATTTTTATTATGTTATTCAATACATAAAAATCGAATTTTTATTATACTATTCAATATATAAAAATCAAATTTTTATTATACTATTCAATATATAAAAGTCAAATTTTTATTATACTATTCAATATATAAAAATCAAATTTTTATTATACTATTAAATATATAAAAATCATATTTTTATTATACTATTCAATAAATAAAAATCATATTTCTTACTTACAAGGAAAAATCAATTGTTTTCTACTATGAAAAAAATCAAATCATTTCTATATGAAAAATCAATTCTTTTCCTAATGAAAAATCAATTCTTTTCCCTTGTTGTTCATATATTCAAAACCATATTTTTATAACACCCATTGTACAATAAAAAATCGAATTTTTATTTCTATTCTATTTACATAAAAGTCACATTTTTATTCGTTACCTATATAAATAAAAATCATAACATTTTATGGATAAAGACCATATCTTTACTAGGATAAAAATCAAATCTTTACAAGGGTAAAGATCAAATCTTTCCTTGCTTTAAAATTCTAATATTTTTATAGCCATTCATATATATATAAAAATAAACCTTCCTACTTATAAAAATCAAACTTTTCATGTTAAAAATATATATTTTTCTCATATAATTTTAAATAAAAAGTATAATTAAAACTGAATTTAAATATATAAGAAAATCACCTTTCGTTTGGGGGGGTCTGCGCGGAGGAAGGGGGGAATCGAGCTCAGGCCGGCTGCGGTGGGGTAAAGGGGGGGCGGAGGCTGCATCGCGTCCGAGGTGGGGTCGGGGTGGGGTCTGGCACCTGCGGCGGCGGGATGGGGTTTCGTGGGGGGGGGGGGTCGCGCTCGAACTGGAGGAGATGGGGGAGGCGCGGTCGAGCCTGGCGGAGGGCGATGGTGGCAGGCGCGTCATGGAGGGAGGGGCGGCGAGGTCATCGATCGGATTGGGGATCGGTTTTTTTTTTTCTCAGTTGAAAATGATTTCAGAAAGGGGGGGGGGGGGGCAGAGTATAAGGAAAGGAGAGAAAAGGTTTATTTTATTTTTTTTATTATCTAATTTTCCACAAAAAAGCAACTTTTATTTTCGACCTCAAAATGGGGCCCACCGCCTGCCGTCCATAGCATTTTACCCCCATTCCGAACACAATGGGATATGTATCGCAAGCTGATTCGATCGTTACAATCAGTTTCCATTAAAATCAACATATAACTCTATATATTGAATTTGAACACGCATTTCAATTTACCGGGGTCACATACGAATTCTAAAAATTGCAAGAAAATATTTTCTAGCCTCGTATTGATGATACGGTACTAACAAAACTAGTTTCGTCGAATTCTGAGACCGTTGGAAAAATGGCCATCTTCCAGTCGATTATAATCAACTGAAACTGGTCAAACGCGTTTTGCTTTGCCACACTCACATATTGATTCGAAAAATTATGAAATTTGAAACCTAGCAATAATTTGACATCACGGATCCAACAAAAGTGGTTTCGTCGAAATCCGAGGTCATTAGCAAAATTCCCATTTTTAAGGGCCCGAATTCCATAGCGACTATTCAGAATTTTCAACTGGACATATCTTTTGATTCCCGCTATGAAAATTTGATTTTTCGGATTCGTTGGAAAGATATTCCCAATTAGATCCTAATGTTTTTGGTTTCACTAAAATCCGGATTGTTTTGCACCCGGTACATTCAATTGAAGTTTGAAATCGAATTATCGAACTACCGCGCCATTTTCAATTCTATTTATAATTATAAATAATTATTTATATTCTAACGACGACGTATATAAATATATACGTTCGAATTATATTCAAAATAAATTTATCGTCGATATTATTTAAAATAACCTATTTTAAATATTCAAAATTCGCTAAAATCGTCGAAATAAAATTTTTTAAACTGGTTCAGAATTTCCGGGTTATTACACCCGGACTTATTGCTTGATTGTTTTCTAATGGAAGAGAAAAACTTGGATTTCATCTTATAGGTTTTAAGTTATATCAAAATCAAAATTTAGAAAAGTCGCCATAAAATCGTTCATAAACCATAACGATTTATTAAATAAAATAAAAGAGTTTTGAGTGAATAAAATTTGAATTTCAATTAGAATAAAATCCTGATTTAAGTTATAAAATAATACGAACTCAAGTGGAGTGAATGAAGTGAATTTGATACAAAATCAGAACTTGCATTATGAAATGAAGTTGACTAATGTGAAAGGCAATTAGTTAAAGAAAGGTTGGATCGAATTCAACTTTGGTTAAGGAAATTGAATTTGTAAAATGGAATTGGAAATTTGAATATAAAACTTGAAATAAAACATAGAATTTGATTTTTACTTGTGTATAAGAGAATTAAAAATATATTTGATTATTATATTTTCAAATCAAAAGTGTATTAGGCAAAAGAGCTAACTAAAGAAGTGGATAGAGAATTTTGTTAAAAATGATTGGATTGATTGAAATAAATTGGGAATGGACATATATATGTTAAACAAGCATGGAATGAAGAAAATTAAGATTATAATTTGAATGCCCAACAAGAAGGTACATGTTTCAATCCCTATATTGTACCGATATTCTGATTTTCTTTTTGAATGGAAAGGGCCTAGAGAGGCAAGTTGTAATTGTACCGATAAGGACGTGCAAAGGAGACACTGGCGAAATTTTCTGTAAATTTAAGGAGTTTGAATATTTGTAGGAAAATTTGATAACTAGAAATCAATATATTGATATATATAGAATTTGGTAAGGAATCGAACTTATAATAGAATATTACGAACAAAACAGAAATCTAAAAATTGAAATCTAGTAAGAATAGAAAGAGAAAAGTATACACTTTTTTTAAAAAAAATTGGTTTATATGATGTCAATTATTCGACAAAAGATGGTTTCTTTTTGATGCCCAACCACCATATTTGATAGTGAAAGAACATTGTGGAAAAGCATGGCAATTACGTGGCAGACTTCAAGTCTGAATGGACAGGTCCATGTACTACATGAAATTTTACATACTAGAGAGCGGCTTCGAGTCCTTTCCTCGGAGACAACTATTATTAGCGGTAAACCGTTCATTATTACTCAGTGGAGTCTGACAGATGGTCATTCTAGTGAGTAAGTTATCTCCATTCGATATGGACATACTTCTCAAATATCACCTCTGTATTGCAGTCTTTGATTGGTCTAAACTAGTTATCAAATTATATAGGGAATCTTAGATGCCTCGATGCAAATATTGTTGCTCGTGAAAAACTATTTTATGCTAAAGCGTTAATAGAGATAACTCCGGATAAGCCACTACCAGAGACTATTAAAGTAAGAATAGAAGATGACTACGTTGCAGAGGTAAGACTACGATATGGATAGACCCCCGACATATGCCCACTGTAACGACCCAAGGATTTTCGGTCCTGAAAATCGACACAAATACCTTTACCGTAACTCATGCCGACTTTCCAACCACCGAAAACACTGGACGTTATTAGAAAGAAATTAGTGGGTGAGATAAGAAAGAAAGAAATATTAGAATAGAAGAAGAAGAACCAACATAACACAGAGTCCCACATCGCAGCGGAACAAAAAATAATATGGAAATAATTTTATTGAGAGCTTGAAATAACTTACAATCATCAGAGTACATCAATTTATCTGGACATTTATAATAATCTGTCCTCATACACAACACACAGCGGCAAGATACTAGATCTGAACACTTTCAGCTTGTCTTTGAACTTCACAGCATTCGATAACCTGAACCTATACATCCCGAGCTAACCCGAGCATTTACAAAACACCAGGTCAGTCTGGTGAACCAGAGTGTGATAAAGTAGCACAGTATTAAGATATCACACACTTGATTTTTAAGTTAAAATCCTTTCGAAAGAAAAAGGTAATCGTAAGACCAAATCCACACATAAATATGGACGGTTTCTACGTTACAATAACCCAAAATAGTTTTGAAATCAATATCTTGTCTGATATTATGATAATGTCTAAATACAAGTAATACCAAATCTAGTAAAACGCTTACATCTCACGCTCTGCATATATAGTATACAAACAAAACCACAGGCGCTTATTGGAGATTGGATTCCAACCATGACAAGGTATGGGACCACCTGTCGATCGTGTATCTCTAGAGACAAATACAATGGGTTCAATAAGAACGTCTTGCAAGCCGGCCCACACATGACTGACCACTCATTTCGCTTGAGTGTATCGAATGTATATCACCAACGGTTAGGTGCGACCCACCGTCTTCTCGAAAAGGTACAGCATCGGAATAGATTAAAGAAGCAAATAAGATTTTCTCTAGATAGGTGATTATACACCCTAATGGGAGCGACCCACATAGCCATGCTGCCTGCCCGATTTTTGTCATTCACTGGTTGTGAGGCTTGAGGTCATAATTTCTTCGAAACATATGATCGCCATTCACTTTGAATGCCACATCATCAAATCCACTAGATATCGCTAATTGACATCCACAAAATACTCTAGTTGGGAGCTAACCAACTATGGCACGTTTGAAGAAATCAACATGCGCGATTCTTTTGGAAATACTCTTTCAGACATCCGTCCATACAAGTCATCCAGGAACAGGATGAACCGAAGGTACTCTCTTACTGCATCTCATATAGGAATCACCCCATGGATCAGTAGCGAGTAGTCCTTGCAATCCACAGATTTCAACCACGACAGAACCCCAGTATATCTCCGGGTCGAATCAGAGATTGTAAGTGGTTCTTCCGTTTTACAAAGATCTATGGTCTTCAACGCTCCATCTCGATCGTCATCTGATGTCTTTTATATTTTCGTATTTGTTGGTCGGGATGGTTTTCGGATATAACTTCGATACCAGTCTTCCCGTACCAACAAACGCATAGGCCAGATTTGATAGTCGGTTATTTAACTATCAAATAAAACAGTCATTCAACCATAAAATAAAAATAGAACTTACTGTTCAGTATTCAGCATTACTCGGCCTTTTAATTCAAATAATTAAAACATCTTATCTTCCAATATTTTGGAAATTCAGTATTTAATTCCTGTTTAACAGAAAATTTATTTACGAAGAATATCTTACAACCATTTCAATTATCTTCCTTCCATTGTTTTCCAATCATTTGCTAAAACTTTATTTATAATCCATAATAGAGAAATCAATCCAACTTATTATTCGTAAAACATTGTGAAATATTTTTCATTTATTTAGTTCACATCTTCAAGTGTTTATTCTTATTGAATAAAACCAAATCTTACGTTTTTATTCTGTGGTAATTCTCCTATATTTCCTTTTGACTTTGGGATTCTCATTCTGTATGTATATACCCCAATGTTTCACTAAACATTGCATTATTATTTCTAAATGAAATAATAAACTCTTACTATCCTTTATATCAACATGACTAATATCATCTTCAGATAATTTCGAAGTCGTCCAAGTTGGGGTATTTTAATTACCTCTCAGACCTTGATCAACGACGTCCTTATCTTCAGATAAATATAAGTCATGATCCAGAAACTAATATCTCATTCAAATATCAATTCAAATTCTATTTCTATTTAATTCAGAAATATATCTTTATAATTTTACTTTATCCTTTGGAAGTCTCCTTTTAAAATAAAACTAATATTGTTTAATCCATCTTACCAAACATCACTTTTATAAACTTCCAATTTATTAAATACTTTGTTCCCTAGCTGGGCTATTATCATAACCCTATTACCTAATTATTTTCAAAACCCTTTTCCACATTCCCTCTCCTTCCTGGGAATCTCATTGTCCAATTATTGACTCAATTCCACACTTAAATATGTCCAATTCCAAATCACTTCTTTACTTCTCGTTTGCTTTATAAACCTTGTTTTTACATATCGGGTTTGATATTTACTCTTCTATACTTTCATTTCCTTTACTTAATCCAATCGTTAAGTAACCCTTCTATTTAAGCTTATAAGTTCGCTTAAATCACTTTTTAACTTCATTATAAACTCGAGTTAAAATATAAAACTCGTTCAGAATCTCTTCTCAAAATTTAAATCAATCCCAGTAAATTCCTTCTTTTAATATAATTAATTCAACTAACTTCATATAATTGTTTCTACGAAACAATTTATCGAATTCTTAACCGTTGGGTTATTTCCTGCTTATCTGCTTACACTTTCTCTTAACATAAGCGTTTACTTTATCAAAACAATTTAATACTGACTTATAAACCTTTGAATAATAATAATTATTATTATTATTTTCTTTAAAAGTCGCTCTATTCAAAATAATATATTTAAAACCTATTTTGGTTATAAACTAAATTTATAACTTCAATACTGTCTGTTCACTTGACGATAAAAATCCATAATTGTATAATGATTGACTTCTAGACAGTGATGCCAAAATACCCAACCAATATATTCACTGGTTAAAACAAATCACATGTTGAATTTTCAATTCAACTGTTATCGATCAAATCAATTGTCCAATCCAAACTATTTCCTTTATCTGATAATAACAACCATCAATCAGCAAACAGATGACACAAAAAATTCAAACCATGTCAATCACGTTCATTTTATAAACGTGAACAATCAAGGGGAAATTACCTTTATTGAATTAGAACAAGGTTTGGTGACTTACTGGAATTAAATGTCCGTTTAATTCCACAGATTAAATCAAAAATAAATATCCATAACTAGCAGATGGTCAACTACTAGAAATCAGAGCACACAGAAATAAAACCCAATTTATATGAAATATAAACGGGAAGAACTAAGTGAGGTTAACTCACCTTGATTTGTTTTGGTCGTTAGACGCTTGTTTTTAATTAAATTAAACAGCGTTTAATTTAATTAAAAAATTTCCGTGCTTCCAGTCATGACAGACACTGCTCCATCTCGATCCTCCTGTCTCTACGGTTCCAACGAGCCTAATTGTGTCAAAATCCGTTAACATATGCGCGATATATTGCATTAACTAATTTATAAAGTACTTTTATTTTCAAACATGAATTAATTAATTTAAAGATGGGCTTTTACCTTTTATTTTGGCCCGCATATACCTAGCCCAATCACCCTATCAAAACCCTACCGTGCTCCGTTCAAACCCTCACAAAACAAAAAGACACCGCCTCCACCAAAAATTAACGTCTCCAAAAGATTCGGCCATGGTCAAAAACCTAGATCCCCCATCGCCCCTACTTTCTTCAACCACAAATCGATTTCAACTGCGTCGCATATCCCTTTACGCAACCACCTCCTCGATCTCCCTTCTCTCGCCTCCTCCCTTCGGTCTGACCAACCCCCAATATAATTCTCCCAGTACCTAACGTCATCCCAACTTCGCTGTAACCCCTATGCCCTTCCCGATCTACTTCAGCTCATCCACAAACCAATTTGAAGCTTCCATCGAAGAAATTACCGAACCCTAAGCCTCGATTCAAACAAGTACAGCCGAAGATTCCTCATCTCGAGATGAAACGCAGATAAGTATTTAACTAAATTTTTGTTTGCAGTATTTCTTGTTTTGATTTTCTATAAGTGGTTCGAATGGTTTACTGTATTGTTCAATTGGTTAAATTCCTATGCGCGGATACCTGTATTTATAGTGATTGATTTGGTTAGATGAGATCAATGTCTATCAATGCCTAAATCATAGGTAGTTCAGCTACTTTAGCTTAGACCATACGCGTTCTCCCCTTTCCAGCTTGTGTTTGTACTGATGATTTGAGGTTGATGGCTGCAAGATTATTTTACAGAGATTTTTTTGTTGAACTAAAAATAGGATTTCCCATGTTGTTGTTTTGTTTGAAAAACAGTGACTAAATCTGTATAGATTTGGTGGATCTTAGGCTATGACTTGTCTATTTCAAATGCAGATATTTTGAATCTGCAATTAGTTTTTATGTTCAAATTTTTCTATATACATATTTGTTGTGTAGATTTAGTATATGAATCTGTCCAGATTTGTTTCATATGTATACATAGATTTGATTTCTTCATTGTACTTCTAAATGATGTATGCATATATACATACATCTATTTTCAATTTAGCTATGCACTTGTCCCTTTCTTTAGTTGTTCATCTCATTGTGTTTAGCCGAATATCTATAACAGTTTAGCTTTAGCTGTTCATGATATAAAAAGGATTGATGTATAAATATACATCTCTGTCTTCATTTAGCTGTCCATACCCTATTTTTCTTAGCTGCTGTTCATTTACTGATTTTCAATGGAGAAACTTATGTGTCACTATTTTCTGACCTGCAGGAATTTAAAATTGGAATGAATATAAATGCTTTGTCCAATTTCAGCTGTTCATAAATTTCTTTATTTATATTTTCTTTCTCTTTAGCTGTTCATAGCTGTTTCTTGGCTGTTCATTGTAATCGGCTGTTCATTGATTTTGTCTGTGGACATATAGTTGTCTGTGAATATATATACATCAATTTTGTTTGTTTCAATTATGCTTTCATAATCTTTTTTTTCTGTTTTCTAATCTCTCTTTTTCTTTAATTTCAGATCAGTGCACATGGAGAAAAATCTTGGTTAACTGTTTATTGGATGCAACAGGACATGCAGCATTGTAGTGCAACAGTTTTGCATAGATTTGTTTGTGCAGTCTACTGTTTATTTATATGAATTCCTTAGCTGTATGAAAAAAATGCATAGGGATTCACTTAGTTGTTCATGTGCTGTACAAAAATTGGAAATGAAAAGGTGTACATATATATGTTCTAGCTGTTTAGCCATGTACTTATTAACTATTTTGCTATATTCTTTTTTCTTTTTACTGTTCTTAAAAGCAATAAGCTATGACATTGATTATCAATATAATTTCTTCTCGTACATGCTGTTTTGCATCTTGTATAAAGACAAATATATATATATATATATATATATATATTGTTTTTCTTTGTATTTGCATATGTACAAATCATGTATGGATATGTGTGTTGTTTTGGTGTATTAATATTTCAAGTTCAAATATTGTAAATATTTTAGTTTTTATGTTCTTTGTATTTCAGTTTTATGCTTATTCTGTTGATGTTTATGGCGCGACCTACGATATGTTCATGTTTTAATTTGTTTTCAAGTTTTTTATGGCGCAACCCCTTTTATGGCGCTACTCCTTTAAGGTTGTTTTATTATTTTAACCTCATATAACCTTAATACAAATTAAATTAAGTTTCAAATGACAATAATAAATTAATACCATCGTATTAAAGAAAACAACTTCAATTCCAAAGAGTATAAAGACTCAAAATTTAATGTTATGGATTTTAAAATGATATTCTATATATATAAAAACCCTTTTATAGTTATATAAAATTTGTACGTCCATATATAACTAAATAAATGAACTATATCTTGTAAATTCATTTAGAAATTATAAATCGATATTTAAATAGAATATACTAAATATTTACTAACCAAAATACGGGTCGTTACACACTCAATGCCCATCTTTCGGTCACAAGCTTGGTAACTGTAATTGGAAACCAACTGATACAACCCCACTCCCAGTCCCTCCTACTGATAGAGTTCCACTTCCACGTCCCAATTTGAAATGGGTACAGAAATCCCATGATACGGTACCTGTTCCAATTCATCAGCATCGGGATATTGTTATACCTAGTAAAGGTGAACTAAAGATAAATGAGGATGACACTTTGGATGATGATAAAGAAGAGGATGGAATTTATTGTTTTTCAGGAGATAGATCATGGCATCATGAAGCTTCTGGCACAAGATATGATCCATATGAAAATGAGTATTACAAATATGTAACAAACATTGAAGATAACTTCAGAAGATTGGAATATCAGGTTGGCTGAGAAAATTTTGAGCTGATTCAGGCGGGTGAGCTAGGTGAAGAACAAATCATTGTTCCTTGATTCTTCATGGGATTGGGAGTGCGAATTTCATAGTCTGAACCCTTGTTTTGTACCTAACCTTGCTGTAGCTTTTTTAGTATATCAGCGTTATAGGTGGTGTCGATTCCAGTTCATCCATCCTAGTCGGGGACTAGTTAAGTAGATTAGTAGCAGTAGCATTTTGCTACTCTCCTATTTTGTATTGTATAGTGTGCACTTCAAACTAGTACAAATTTTTTATGCTTGTGCAGTACTCCTTTTTCCTAAACCCCTTCTAATAAAAGTGGTATGGCCACTATAAAACCGACATTGCTTTGCCACATTATTCGAGATAAGCGGTCTTGTCTATTTTGAAGTTAAGATGTTATTCGGTCAAGGTCTGAGAGGTAATTATACCCCAATTTTATTGCTTTCATTATTAACCGATAAATAGAAAGACTCAGTCGTGAAAATCGATGTTTAAATAATATTTAGTTGAATGTAAAATTTTGGGTTATTGTAGCGACATTTTACACAACATTCGTTTTAACCTAAGTGGAATTTTGGAAATATAATAATAAATATTGGGTAAGTATAGAAATGAATGGTCATGAAAGGAAAAAGTAATTGGAAACAAATTCCAATCATAATAGAAGATATTTTCTAAGTATAGGAAATAAAAGAAGATGAGATATAAAACGTTTTCCAAATATCGTAAGAGGCTAAAGCGTATTGAAAATATTGGAGTAAAGATATTGGAAAGAATCTGGGAAATGATTTAAGTAATGAAATATTAGAAAGGGATAGTGATTGTTTAATGTTTAGTCAATAATATTTTCAGTTGGTAATTTGGATGGATGTTTGATTTTCTTTGATAGTTAAATAACCGACTATCGAAGTTTTTGACCATCGTTGTCAATACGGAGAGATCGGTTGGATTTATTACCCGAAAACCACTCTGTATAGGCTAGGCGTTGCAAATTAGATTATGCTGAAGATTACTGAACATGGAGTAAAGTGCAAGGGCTGCTCTATTTACAGAATAGTGCCTTCGGTTTTTTCAGTCATAGGAAAACTTGTATGGACGAATGTCTGACAGAGTATGCCTAATAAATCACATAAGATGATCTTCTCAAGGTATTACGTTTGGTGGCGGGGGAATTCGTTTCAATTAGCTTTTTACACCGTAATATTTTTGGGAAGATCAACTAGTGATTTGATGGGTTTGACGATGTGGTATTGAAAGTGAATGGTGGCCCGATGTTCTAAAAAGGTAAACGTAGCCTCAATCCTCACAACCAGGAAATGACAAAAATCGAGAAAGCAACATGGCTAGTTAGGTCGCACCCAAGCAAGGTGTATTATCACCAGTCTAGAGAAAATTCAATTGTTTTTCTTTCGCTTCTGTATCTTGCGGATTACGGTTGGACGACCGACAACCGTAGGTGATAATACATTCGGTACACTCAAGCTAAATGAGTGGTCGGTCATGTGTGGCCATGTAGCAAGATGTTCTTGTTAAACCTCAGTGTATCCCCTCCAGTGTACACTGATAGGTAGGTGGTCCCATACCTTGTCATAGTTGAAATCCAATCTCCAATAAGCGCCCTTCAGTTTTTTATTTTATACTACATATATGGAGCGTGAGATGTAAGCGTTCTGCTAGATGGTTATTTGTTTGATTAGACATTATTATAATATCATCGAATTTTGATATCAATAATGTTTTGGTAATCATCAGGTAAAAACCATCTGTATTTATGTGTGGTTCGACCTTACGATTACCCTTTCTTTCAAAATGTTTATTTCAAATTTAAACAAAATGTTTGGAGTTTACTCACACATGTCCCATGACTGACCCATAGTTTATTTTTTTTGTTTACCCCAAACTCTTAGGTGCCCAAATTTGTACGGGCAGTCAAGTGTTTCAGGCTTTTACAGGTATACTTGGAGGTGCTTGAAGCAGGAGGCTTCACCTTTTGATATTTAAAGTTATTTCCATTGTGATGTATATGTGTTGTACTCTGATATGGTATGTATATACAATACAAATTTGTATTTCAAAGTTATGATATACGGTATTATATTTTGTCCATTCCGTAGTGAGATTCTGATGTTCTCTTTTGTTCTATATATTTCTATTTCTTTAACCCTAATGACTCGTATTTCTGTGCAATTTGGGTTGGGCATTTGTTGTTTTAGTCAACTTAGATAGTACGTATTTCTAGACCACTACAGTTAAAATATGGTAGGTTTCTAATTTCATAATTTTCGGAGTTATTATGGGAGCATACAAAAAATAAACGCATATCGGGAAATTCAATCAAAAATAAGTAATAACGTAATAAAATAAGAAGACCAATGTTCAAACGGAATTAAAATTCGACAAGACCTTTTTCATTGGATATGTAATTATGAAATATAGTAGTGTTTAAATTTTCGTATCAATCGGACTTACCGTTTGATCATAAGAGTGATAAATGCGTTAAAAAGACTTATATAAGCCTTTACTCTTAACAATTTCAGAAACACCTGTATTTCTTTAGTGACTTTTTTCCATCCAACCGTCTACCATGTGCTTTCTCCCCTCTCATCAAAAGACAACACTTCGTTGATCCACACCCATCCCCTTTTTATAAAAATCAAACCATTCTTTTCTTTTTTTCCACTTTAATTTCCATTTCCCCCTTTTGTTTTACCCTTTCCTCTCTCTCCTTTCTTACTCCTCCTCCACCCCACACACGGCTTGACCTATGCATGACCTCCTCCACACACCAGCGAGTGCCTCCAGCCCTTCCACCACTAACTTATGTCCCCACCATCCTTGCAAAACCCTAAAATACCTTTTCCACCTCTTAAAACCCTAAATTACACCATGTTCTCCCCCATTTGCACCCAAGTCCAAACATTTGGGTCCCACAACAGCCTACGCTTGGACCACCCAGCCCAAGTTCCGACCCCCACCAGCCCAAGACATGGACCACACCTCAACCCGATCCCCTAAGCCTCTCAAAATCCTGCTTCATTTTCTTCTCAATCTAAAATATACATCCCCTTGTTCGTCCGTGAGTTTAGATATCCCACAACGTCGAAACTCTACCGATTTCAATTCCAAAGATCTCTAGTGACGTTGGGAGGATTCCAAAATCTTTCGGGAACGTTAGGATATCCTCTAATTAAAGATTGACGGAGTGGAACCCTTGGTGAGAAATCGTAAATGTGAAAGAGCTAGTTAAACATTAACAATAGTTTGTGAACTTATATAAGTTATATAATGACTTGTGATTGATGATATAAGCTCATGATAGTATTTAATGATGTAAAGTATGGTAAAAATATGATTTTTAAGTGAAGTACTTGTAGTTACTTGGGGATATGACACTTAAAACTAATAATGTGAACATTAGGAATTGGTTGAACCTTAAATGGTTAACGAAATGTAAACTAACTAACTATTAGTTAATTAATATTTATAAGAACCATATTCGGGTAATTGGACGATGATTGATTAGACATTGATGCTTGACAGTAATTGATATTGCGGTTAATCTGTTGATTGACAAACCCATATAATTGTTAATGGCTTAAGGCTTATATGGTATATACCATGACATGTTTATTGATGGATGTTATTATGATTTTTGATAGTGTTATGTGATACACTGATTAAGTATAACCAATAAATGTGATAATTGGTTCATTGGTTAAGTCTCCATTAAATAAAACGATTTAATGAATATTTTATTAATATAATAATAGGCGAAAAATAAAAGTTCGAATTTGATGTCCGATTTTGGTTGCACACAAAGTTTATGTTATTATGATGAATATTCGTAAAAGAAAGAAATTGATCAGAAATAATTTTTAGATAGTTAAGGCATGCTCAAGTTTTTATTTTAAAATGAACAGTAATAGGTAAAAGTGAAGTTTAGTTAGGGTATATAAGAAAAGTTTTAAGAAGATTTTCTTTACAAAACTGGCTTATTTATTTATATAACGGATGTTAGGAAAATTTGGAGTCAAAATAATGAAGTTTGACAAATAATATTATTTTAATGATTGAAATAATATTATAATACTTAAATATTAGAATAATTGAATTTGATAAAATATAGATTTTAGAAATTAACATAGAGGTTTATATAAAAAATACACTATTTCTGAAGCTATTCGACGTAATTTATAATATACATCGAAATATGGTCAAAATACAGCTCATTGCGCCGCGGTAGTTTGCGAACTTCGACCTGTAACTTCAAACTGATGTACCGAGAGATCCGACCGTCGGATTTTTCAGAAACAAGAACCATTGGATTCATAATGAAAATAACTTTCAAATGATAAGTAGAGTTTTGTAAACCAATGGTTAGATCTTGAGAAAAGTTCAAATCAAATTTGAATAAAAAACAGTGATAGGTCCAATAATGGCCTGAAATTGAGATTTGAGGAAATGGGCTAATTTTAAATAAACATAGGGAAAAATAATTACAAAATATAATAAGTGATTTGAAAGAGGTTTGAACCAATTATATATTATTTTGAATGATAAAAGCTGGTTAAGTGGAATTTGGCTATTTTTGCAACACCTTTTATAACGAGTTTTGAGAAACGTTTAGAGATAAGGATTTTTAATTCGCAAATTGAATCTAATCCTTAGTAAACCTTTTTATAAGGTTAAAAAGAAGTGTAAAGATGATTTTTGGAAGTTGAACAACTTAACCAAGTTTAAGAACAAGATTTAAATCTTATGAAATGGTTTCCAATTAAAGGAGACTTAATTGGTGGGTTGATAATCCAATAAGGATCTTGTTTTGACATTAATTATTCGAAAAGACCGGGTTCAATCCATTTTAAATAATTATACAACGAATTAAAAGTCGAAGATATTGAAGATAGTGGAAGATTGGGAATCTTCACATCGAATGGACTGCTTGTTGATGCCTTGGGTCGCTCCCATTATAAGGTAAAAGTGGCAGTAGTTTGGACGTACCTGTTGATTTTCCAAATATGCAACGGCCTCTCTCCTTAATTGGACGAGGAATAAGGTGCCTTTGGTTTCGTTCAAACCTAGAACAAACTTGTAAATGGATGTGTGTATGGCGTTGTATTTTACAATATAATACAACATAACCAATTGGTTTCTATTGATGTTATATCAGTTGATGGCAGAGAAATTATTCTTTTAGAGTAACACCTTCCTCTGAGACTTATGAACTCATAGGGTTATATATTAATAAACAACGATTTTATGTTGTGAATTGGCAATGTTCCATACCTGTTGTTGGAAGACAGATCATAACTTTTGTTGAAAAGCAGAGCTTTGTGAGATGTTGACTCTAGTGCCTCACACTCCGGACTGAGCCAAAAACAGGATGATGGACGGCTGAGATAAGGGCGTGCGTTCCCTCCTAGCTAAAAAGTGATGTCATGGTATGAGCCCAGGAAGATTTACTTATGTGGATGATGGATCGAGGCACCATGGATGATGGTCAAATACGACAAGTCGATGGTCAGATGAGACCAGGGAACTCTATGTTCAAGTAAGATTCGATCAGCCCGTTAGTGCTGACCTGCTCAGTCGCTCCAAAGGATCACATGCGTGTGAATCCTAGACATCTAGCTAGGGATGATCCGAACGGATAGGGAAAATCCTTTTCCTGGGTCCATGATGGAATCCAATTTCCAATACGAGCTTTACGTTTTCAGTTAAAAACCTACACGGCAACATAATGGGATATGGCATTATGCCGTCTAAGATTGATACACTTATTTTCGAAAGTGTTTTCCACACACTAATGATAATATCAAACGATTTTCTCGTATCAAGCATGTTTGGCTATTATAAGGTAAAACTCTATTTTCTGGTTTGCGTTGCATTATGTGATGGGACTTGAGTCTTATAATAGCTTTGTTTTTTCTAAAAGTATTGCGTAGTTTTTTAAACTGGCATTCATGTGAGGAAACTCGTTCCATGTTATACGGCGTGGTCCCTTGATATGCCTCACTTTTTAACAAATTAAGAATAACTGCTTAGAGTTTCTCATACCAGTCCCATGACTAACTCGTAGTTGGTTTTTCCCTTGCAAACTCAGGTGCCCATGTTTCCACATGGGCAGACTAGTATTCATGTATTAGTTAAGATCATTTTGGAGTTGTGTATGGAAGCTGGTTTTGGATTTGTAGCTGGAGCAGGAATTGGATGTTCTTTTCGACTCTCTAAGACTCTGTTATGCTGATTTATTATTATTTCCACTGTGTATCCATTTGATTAATGCAACTGTTATGTATAATTATTAAGATCCTATGTGATGTATTAAATTCTGATGAAAACCTATGATGTAATTTTATGTATATTATGTGATGTAATGCAATGTTTTATCTTGTGTCGTTATATTAATGTTTTATATTCTAAAGGCTATCTATTCTTCTGGGGATCGAGAGAATGGGTCGTCACATATATGCTCATAAAAGACCTTAGGTGATAATCCTTTTGTAAGAAGGTCCGCCATAATGGAGTTTGTCAAAGTTCTCTCTATGAATTACATTTTTTTTCCATGCTTCCCTTATTGGAAAATAATATGTATTTTTAACTGTCACAATGTTACTTTAATGGTCTTTCAATTCTTTATCAATAAACCAAAGTCTTGTGGCAGAATTTTATAATTATTTCCATAGTTGGATGTCTTGTAATTAAACATAAAAAATATTTCCATAGTAGTGGAATCTATAAGTGTTTGCATGACACGTTTATTTATATAGCTCCACACTATATTACCATTACCTTAAGTGGATCTTTTGCGGTAATGACATCCAAAAATATTCGGATCGTAATTCTTTATGATCTCCAATTGATCTATTTTTTTATTAATGAGCATGTAATCTTCTATTTTGTTCTTTAAAGATACCTCATAACCACTTTGCTAACTAAACAGTGATCCACTTTCAATTTCCATAAGATATCTGCCAAACAATACACGCAATATCCATATATATATATATATATATATATATATATATATATATATATATATATATCACTTAGTATATATTAGAATCCACATCTCTAATACATGAGGAATCTTTTGCATTTCTTTCGTTTCAAGTATGTTAGCATTTAACTGTTTTGGTAAAAGAGAATCAACTGAACCGAAGTTTACATACCAAACCTTTTTAGCACTTATCTTCCTAATTTTTTTGTAATAATCTAAATATCACCGCATGAACAATAATTGCGTATATGAATCCCAAACACAAAAGAAAAATTCATAGGGTTTCTTAAGTAGTTTCATCAATGTCTCTATTGAGAAACGTAACTCTAATTCTCACCAGATAATGCTCAAAAGTACATGATGCAATAAGCTCTAAAGTGATTCTAAAGAGTGCTTTACTAAGTTCAAAAGAAAAACTTCTTTAAAGAAACCAAAATTTCCTTTCAAGAACAGTGCTTCCAATAAAAATTTATTATAAAATTCCACCCACTCGATCTGGTTTTTGTCTTCGAATGGTTATTTATAACAAATGATCTTGTTTTACTTAAGTTAGAGGGAAATTTCATACTTAATTATCCATATAGATTTACACTATATTTTCATATCTTAAATCCACATTTTAAATTAGTACCTCATATTGAATGATGTAAGTCCATATAATCATCTTTACCAATCTATTATTTATCTTTATGAAGAAATACAACATAATCATCTGGGACAACATTTCTTCCCTTTCAAGTAGATTTCCTTAGCGACCTTGCATTCTAAGGCTATTGAGTCTATTTTCTTGAAACATTAAACCTTGACTTGAAGAAAAATTTCTTTAGCATTGTCTTACTATGCTTCCTAATTTACTTTTTATTATTAATAGGATACAAACCCTATATATTATTGGAATAATGGTTATACTTTATTTCTCCCCCACATTCAACATCCTAAAGAAATTAATACATTTCCCATCATTAAACTTTTCTTTAGTGTGGATTTATAAAATTATACCTTTAAAGTTGTTTAGTATATCAACAAATTATTTTCCACCTTTTCAATATCTCAGTCTAGGATTCCTTAATAAGCTTAAATATATAATTATATCAGCCAACAAAACAAAATTTGAGATATCATTACAAGCAATTCAACATAAGAAGACATAACATATATATCAGACATTAGGAGCTTTAATTACATAAACATTTGAATTTATTCATAAATCAACGTTATTATTTCTTAAAAAACATTAATAACCTATTTTGTTCATATTAGAAATAAGAAACCGAAATATGTCTAAAAGCCGATGTTACTACAAAATTAACTTCGAATGCAAGATGATGGTGAAGGGGTATCGGGTGACCGCAAGCACATAGGAGTTCTCCAAAAGGTAAGAGCTAAACACTAGAAAGAACCAAAAGCAAGAAAGAATGATCCGACAGCTATGCAAACCAACATCCTTACAGGGGAAAGGAGCTCAAAGTCTGCAGAATGCTGAAACAGTCCATCCGGCAGGACACACCAGGCAGGGGGTTCTATAGCGAAAGGCCACCTAAGTCGGAAACTAAGAAAAAGGAAGACAAGAGCTCCAATTATTGAAACCCGGAAGGGCTATCGGTATTAACCTGCTTAATATTGATACATTAAAAGGCGAAAGTATCAAGGGTATCAAGCCAGAAGTACATAAAGATTATGTGAAACCATCTTCCGAAATATCTACTGCATAAATGCTGAAAGGTCACATTGATAGACAATAGACACATCAACGAGATCCACCTTTCGAAAGACCAGGCTATTCAAAAAGCTCCACCGGAAGGTCAACTGGAATCCTAGCGGAGATACAGGCGATCCGTAATAATCCACTTAGTACAGACACCGACAGTGGTTTCGAACAGGCAACTATCTACATACATCACGAGGGAAAGCTCCTCTAAGTATTCATGAG
Source organism: Allium sativum (assembly GCA_030737875.1). NCBI lineage: Eukaryota > Viridiplantae > Streptophyta > Magnoliopsida > Asparagales > Amaryllidaceae > Allium > Allium sativum. The sequence continues at coordinate 13,446,425 of CM060912.1, forward strand.
AAAGCCGGAAGCCTACATCTGGAAACTTACGTCTGAAAGCCACAACCGAGAGTTCAAATGCCATCCGAAAAGCTACTACATCGACAAGCTCACCTCAATCTCAAAGTAGCCCTAATTGACCAGGAGCCTCACTTTGGAGGCTATAATGGGAACTATAAAAGTGGCCGAAAGCCAAATATCCGAAATCCAGAAGAAAAGCGACCGACAGAGGTTCTTGCAGGTCCAACAGCTCAATAGCAGAAGAAGCCCCGAATTCTCTATAAATAAGACCCTAGGGATCACACTTGAAGGAGGATTTTTTTCTTTCTGATTCCTGTACTCTTTCCTCTCGAGTAAACCCTAATCCTTAAATTAGTTTGGGGATTTCTCTTTTCCTATTCGTGTATTCCGAATCAAATATCAATAAAGAGTGAATCGACACTTGTGATATTTCTTTATGTGTTTGTTGTGCTATTTCCTAGTTATGGTTGCTGTAGCTTACTATTTTTTTTCTTACATATGTATAAGCCTTCGACCAAGCCTTTTTGCAGATCAAGTGAAACACCTCTTCCCATAAGCTTAGACCCTTATACAAGCTTAGCGTAGAATTCCTCCCTAACATCCATTAAGTCCTTTATCAAGGGTTGTATTTAGAGAACCTTCTTCCCAAGGTAACCATTGGTTTTCGGATCGCTTAAGCACGATACTCACCCCATCGAGGGAAGAATAACTATTATTTCAGATTCTAGGCCTTGATACTTAAGAACGATGAACTAATTCAACCTTGTGAAGGGTGAACAACCTATTTTTCCCTTAGGTCCATTCCCATTGACATATCCCCGGTGTTGCAAAAAATATCGTTAACATTTTGGCCTTGGAAGGAGGGCTCGAACCTCTGATTCCTATTCCTACCTTTAACTCATTAGGTAACTTTTCCACGTTTATAACTGTGTTGTTCCGTCCCGGATTGGACTAAGCTTTGAAGAAGCAAACGTTATGGATAAAAGGACTTTACCAGTCACTAATGGGTTCCCCTTGGTTGGAACGAGTATTAGCGAGCCATAAGCAACCGAAAGGATAGAATTAGAAACCTTGCACATCCAAGGGAAAAATAAAGATGTAGAGCCATGTGATCCTGATCGATGGAGCATTAACCCCTTCCATTTAGGACCAATTCCAATCTTTACCCTAAACCATTCTTCAACGTATATAACCCCTTTCTTCATATCAAAGAGGCTATCCAAACAAAGGCTAGAGGAACCATATCTGAATGGAAGGTTGAAAAGGCTTCCACTCCTCTTACCATAAAAAGGTCTAAAAGAGATATACCCCCATGTCGAAAGGCAGTCAAAAGAAAGTTTGGGAACAAAGAGGGAATAACAAAGTCAAGTGATAAAAGGGTCAAACTGCAACAACGAAAGAGGGCTTTCGAGTCAAGATTGCCAAAAGGTTGTAAGCTCACAATGTCAATTGAGTGTATCTACTTCTTAACTAGACACGAGTTAAACTTTTAGCCGTTATTAAAGAAGAAACCCAAAAAAAAGCTAAGTTGGAGGGGCCATATTGCTACTACCACATGGTAAACGGACACGAAACAAACCATTATAGAGTTTTAGAGGGAATGATCATCAACTTCTTAAGCCAAGGTGAACTACAAAAATATGTAAGGAAGGCATAGAAAATTAAGCTGAAAAGATCTTTAAGAAAGGAAAAAGGTCACCTACACGATTGTAAGAAAGAAAATCCCCACCAACTTGAAATGACCAAGGCAGGTCAAGCCATAAATGGATTAAAGAAAATAAAAAACCCTTGCCATCACCGAATTGGTCAGGGCAAGGCATCTCGCGAAGGGGGGTGGTGTGTTAGTCTTTTTACATGCCCAAATCAGAGAGGGCTAGGTTAAAGCTTTAAAAGCGTAAGCCTCCATTTCACACCAGAAATGGTCGTGGCGGTGCATATAAAATTAGCACGCCCTGCTTCTGCTCACATAAGAGTATGCCCTGCTTCAGCTAGAACTAAGCACGTCCTACCTCTGCTCGTAGAAGAGCACGTCCTACCTCTGCTTATGTTCCACGTTACTCATAGAAGGGAACGAAAACCCCTATCACCGCCTATGATGGTCAGGATAGGGTACCCCTCGAGAGGGGTGGCGTGTAAGTCTCTATCAGTACCTACAATGGTCAATATAGAGCATCAAAAGAGTAAACCTTAGTTCTATGCTTACAATGGGCCCGTCTAAGCTTCTAAGACCTTATCATCAACTACAATGGTCAGGATAAGGCACCTCCTGGAGGGAGGTCGGGTAAGTCCTTGGGCCCTACTTGTGGATAAGCTAGCCAAGCGCACCAGACGCATAGGCCCAAAGAGTTGCCAACAAAGTACGTACATCCTCTGCTTTGACATCATAAGCCTAGAGATTGGCTCAAGAAGCACGTACAACCTCTGCTTCACAAATCAAATCCAAAGGGTAAACCAAAACACTGATACCGGAAGGAAGCTTCTGGTCTTCAATCTTTAATCACCTAAACAAGGGTTGGTTCAGGTCTTCCATACTAATACCTGAATCTGGGTTGATTTGATTCTTCAAAAATACCGGAAGGGGATTCCCAGTCTCCAATCCTTAATTACCCAAGCAGGGGTTTGTTCAAGATTTCTATAAACACCGGAGTGAATTCCCGGTCTTATGTCAATACCTGAATCTTGGTTACTTCGGGACTTCTATCACATGCACAAACCTAAAATAGACCGAGTGCTCTATTAAAGCATCAGAAGATAATTCCTAGTCCTTTACCAGATAATCCTAGTATGGGATGGATCTGAAAGTTTATAATTCGCTAACATAAGAATCCCGAGGTGAATCAGAACAACCAGAAACATGCTCTCAAGAGAAGGCCCATCATCAAAATAGCCCCAGATAAAATGGTTACCTCCCTTTTCTTATTCAGGGAGAATTCTTAAACCATTTATATACGAACAACCGTTGTCTGTATTTTTTATTTCAACATCCATTTACATGGTAGACAACATCAATACACAAGTTCATTCACAAAAATTACATTCTCAATGCCTCAAGTATAGGTATAATTACATGCCACTATTACAAAATGTCAGTAAATATCTAGGTCCTCTCCATCTTCAGGCAAAGGAGGATCAATGGCATGATGAAGCGCAAAGCTTAGTAGCTTGTTAAGCTTTCGCACTGTCCTACTTATTTCATCTAGTTGATCAGAAGGTTTAATTTGAAGTTTCAAGGCTTTGTTATAAGGCCTACACATTGCTCTAAGAGATTTGTTTTCTTTCTCTAACTCAAAAACATTTATACACAAGTTATGCCTTTCTCCTTGTAAACGTCTTATTTGATCAACGTACCAGACAACACGGTCATGAGAATCCTTAATTAACTTAGTACCGTAGGTCCCCTTTATCTCGGCTACCACTCTTTTACACCACTTAGAAATAACTTATTCCTTTAACCCAGGAGGAGGGTTATTCAAGTAAAAGTACTTTTGAAGGGCGGCGGTCTTGCGCGCGGTAGCAACTCCAGGAGGTGAAGACTCCATCATGATAGGAATGCTTTTAAAGCAATATTCCCATGTCTCGCACTTCGTATTGACATTTTTTAAATCCATTTCCAAGTCAACGATACGTCGGCGTAAAACCCTCAATTCATCTTCAAACTTGATAGAGGGTTTAGTCTTTATGTATATCTTCAATCTAAGAACAATTGTATCTCTTTCTTCTAACTAATCTTTTAAAGCATTCATTCTCTCATTCAAATGTTTAATGGATAAATTCTGGAGTAAAATCTTCCTCTCTTGTGACATAGAAAGAACCTCTTTTGATGGCAGCGCTTCACTCTAAGATGGGAAAATCTCACGGCAATCAACCTACTCATAGGAATCAGGAAGATAGTTACAATACTATTTTCTCTTCGGTTTACAAAAATAAAACTCCATTCTTATATAAAAGCTTTGTGTGAGTTAAATCCAAAACCAGTCTACCATGGCATATAGATAAAAAAAGAGTAACAAAGGCTCGCTTTCATTTGATTAATACAACTATCGCTTACATAACATCTTGGCATGTTTAACCCTTAAACTCTTTAGAATTGCTTCATGGTCCTCACTTAGAAAGTTAAAAGAGAGCTAAGGGAATTCGGTATAAACACCACTAAGTCTCTCAAAAAAAAATTCCTGATATCATGAATTGATGTTGTTAAAAACTCCCTTCGCAGTCTACCAGTCACATGTAGTGCATCTTCATAGTGAACAAAGTTCTTTCATAATGCAAATAAGTGTATTAGCAGACATATGTAGTAAATGGGACTCTGTACAAGTTTTATACAGACTGCTGGATTAAGTTTACAAATGTTCTTCTTGTTCTAACGATTTAATTCCTTTTTGTTTGCCATCTAATTCTGTTTAAGACAGGAAACAACTTTTCTTTTGTCTATCAAATATAGCAAAAGAAAACTAGCTACAGTCAAATACTCGGAAAAAGAGAAAATGTCGCCGAAGGAAGAATTATACCCAAGAAAAGGGAGCTTCAGGACCCACGGCTTTCTCCCCTCATAAAAGGCCGGAAGGGCTACCTTCTATAAACAAAAGAGATTCAAGGTCAAAGGCAATGTGGGAACCTCCTACCTTAGGGCTATGCCTAATATAATCATGAGGCGCTTCGGCTCCCAAAAGAGGATCATTTCTGTTCCTTTCGTGTTCATCCTGACGGCCCCTACTTCTGAAGCCATCACCGTCATTACCCCCACCGTTATCAACAAAGGTAGAAGCCTCTTCTCCTCCATCAGAATCATCAGAAAGACTATCAATATATAGAAGATCCTTGACTTTAGACTCACCCTTCTGTGGCTTCTCAACACCTTGTTTACCAACTCGATCCTTTCCATAACTCTATCCTTGACAAAAGGTGGAACAAGAGTGGTTCGGATCTTAGAAAGACTCTAAAGATTATCGGGAAGGAGGTAAAATAAAGCATCTTCATAACACTTAGTCTTAATATGTGAAAGATGAACTTGCAATAAATTAAAAATCCTGCCTTCAGCTGCATATATTATCTATGCAGTGTGGGAAAGCTTCTCATCCTTCTTCTGAAGCTCATCGGAATGAGTGAAAACATCTTCCGCTATTTGATGTTCTAAGGCTGACACTTTATCAGGGGTCACGTCCTTAGTCTGCCTTTCTTTTTCTAAAGCTGCCTTGGCATGTTCCAGGGAAGCTTTCAACCTCTTACATTCATCACTTAAAGCTTCATTCGCTTCCCGAAGCTAAATAATTTCGACGGTAGAGGAAAAAGGATTTGACTTAGGAAAAAGCCATCTCTTGGTAATCTAGAAAGTTAGGAGAATTCAGTACACAGCCACAACAGACAGAAAGTCAAGATTAAAAAGAAAATTTGGTACCTTAAGCTGTCGGGTGATCAAATGCTGGTAGAAATCCACCATGTCTGAAGAAGAGGAGGGTAACGAGATGTCAGAAAGCTCCGGACCAGAAAGGACAAGCTTCACAAAATCAATAAAATCCGTTGAAGGATCGAGGGGCTTCGAAGGCTCAAGGGACTGAGAAATTGTGATTTGTGGCGTAATATGTGCACCCACTCCCAATGTACTTGGAAGGGATGACGGTAAGACACAACCTCCAGTTTCTCTACTGGAAGCAACCTCAAAAATTACAGAAGTAGAAAAATCAAGATTTAGCTTCTTAGCTGGCGGTTTGACAAGCAACTCAGCCAGCCTCTTAATAGCAACAACAGTAGATTAATTCAAAACATAGGTGAGAGTCGAGACTTCCAAAGGAAAAATTCATAGTCAAATGAAAAATCAAAAAAAATTCAAGAATGTGGAGCTTAGATATTAAAGAAACTGTCGAATCAGCAAAACATATCGGGAGACAAGAGGGTAGAGGAAGCAAACACTTCTGAGCCTAACAATAAACGCTTAAAGCCTAGAAAATGAGTAGGTGGACGCCCCAGAACCTTTTGCCCATCAGGAAGAAGATCATATTGATGCAACTTGTCCTTGGTTAACAGAACAGATCGACCCTGCGGCACTTCAAGTAGCTTCAAGATGATCTCAAACACACGAGATTCACTTTCGGTTAAAGGAACTCTCTTAGAAGCAGGATCTAAAGAGAAACAACTAAAGTTAAGTCACAGATGAGAAAAAATAATTGCTCACAAAAGGTTGGAAGATTCACCATAATCAGCAAATTTTCCTGAAATACCAATAGGACATCTGATGAAGAAAAATTGGTCTTCTCAAGATATAGCCTTACCAGACCATCATTAATAATCTTCCTCAAACGGGTAGCATGTAACACAGGGAATTTAGCATCTCTTTAAAAACGCATCAGGTGATGAATGAGATTAGAAGTAAGAGAAGCCTGACCTGATTCAAGAGCAAGTATTTCAAGACCTAGAAGCAATGTATAAGTGCTTGGTAGGAGTTAGATAGGTGCAACCTCCAAATCCTATAGAAGTCGAAATATGAAAGATGGGAAAGGAAAGAAGCCCCTATGCTAGATATGCGCAGCTGAATACGTAAAATATCCTTCGAGAAGATTCATAACATTATCATGATATGTAGCAGGAATTACCTCCACTTATCAATTCCAAAGCAAACGAGAATGGAGTTTACTTCATCTTGAGAAGTAATCAAAGATTTCTTCAAGGTGAAAATTTTCCTCTCCTGAGAAATACCACGAGCACTAGTTTGCAATGGATCAGGACTCCTTTTATCGGACAAGGTGCAGTTAGGTGATATAATTCCATAAATATGTGAATTCATATCATACTCCTTAGAATACAATGAAGTGATAGCACATAACCTATCGGTAATAGATAGTCGAGATAGTACATATTAAAATAATTCCAGATATTAGCTTAGATAAAACCTGCAACAGATATCGTATTTGCTGAGAAATAATTAAGCCTAAAGTAATAGCAGGATCCGTTGTTCTTAAGGATAATGCTAAGAAAGCTCAGAGGAAAGGATAATGATTGAACCAAAACCAGGCAACCATAGGTCAACACTAAAGACGTAATTGGCTCTCGGCGCCGGTCAAATTGATATTGCCAGTAGTACCATATTCGTTACTTAATTGTAAAATAGACTCTTTTATGTAGATTGCATATCTTAAACCATAAAAGTTGATATTTGAGGGGGGGAAGCATGTGTGTAGCCTACCATGAATCCTTATCCTGATCATTGACATTCAAATGATTTATATTCAACACCTAAAACCTTCATTAGCTTGGGCAGAGCAATTTAATTCCTAATTAGAGTTCAAAGCAGACATATTTACCAGAGATTCAATCGAGAAATCCTCGAAATAAGCTTCAAGTCCTAAGTGAACAAATAATCTGGTTCGAGAATTTAATGTTACACGTAAAAGGTGAAGAAGAAGAACAAGCATTGGTAATTATGCAAAGAGTCAACTCAAATCTACACCTTACAAACGGAGACCAATCAGTGTTTCCAGTCAAGGGAGATCAAAAGACGCAAAGCAGACATCCAAGAAAAGACAAAAGTTTGACTTGAAAAGTCAAAAACACCCCTTCATTAGGGGGGGGCAAATGTTACTACCAAAATTAACTTCGAAATCAAGATGATGGTGAAGGGGTATCGGGTGGCTGCAAGCACATAGGAGTTCTCCAAAAGGGAGGAGCTAAACACTAGAAAGAATCAAGAGTAGGAAAGAATGATCCGAGAGCTACACAAACCAACACCCTCTTAGGGGAAAGGAGCTCAAAGTCTACAAAATGCCGACACAGTCCATCCGGCAGAACACACCCAGCAGGGGGGTTTATAGCGAAAGGCCAACTAAGTCGGAAACTAAGAAAAAGTAAAACAAAAGCTCCACTTATTGAAACCCGGAAGGGCTATCGGTATTAACTTGCTTAATACCGATACATCAGAAGGCGAAAGTATCAAGGGTATCAAGACAGAAGTACGTAAAGATTATCTGTAACCATTTTCCGAAACGTCTACTGCATAAATGCTGAAAGGTCACATTGATAGATAATAGACACATCTACGAGATCCACCTTTCGAAAGACCAGGCTATTCCAAAAGCTCCACCGGAAGGTCAACTAGAATCCTAGTTGAGATACAGGCTATCCGTAATAATCCACTTAACACAAACACCGACAGTGGTTTCGAACCGGCAGCTATCTACACACATCACGAGCGCAAGCTCCTCTAAGTATTCATGAGAAAGTCGGAAGCCTACATCTTGAAACATACGTCCGAAAGCCACAACCGGGATCAAATGCCATATGAAAAGCTACTACATCGACAAGCTCATCTCAATCTCAAAGAAGCCCCAATTGAACAGGACCCTCACTTTGGAGGCTATAATCGAAACTATGGTCGAAAGCCAAACATCCGAAACCCAGAAGAAAAGCGGCAAACAGAGGTTCTTGCATGCCCAATAGCCCAACAGCAGAAGGAGCCCCGGATTCTCTATAAATAAGACCCCAGGGGCGACATTTGGAGGAGGATTTTTCTCATTCTGATTCCTGTACTCTTTCCTCTAAAGAAAACCCTAATCCTTAAATCAATTTGGAGATTTCTCTTATTCTATTCTTGTATTCCGAATCAAAGGTCAATAAAGAGTGAATCGACGCTTATGATATTTCTTTATATGCTTGCTGTGTTATTTCCTAGTTATGGTTGCTGCAGCTTACTATTTTTTTTTACATATGTATAAGCCTTCGACCAAGAATTTTTGCAAATCAAGTGAAACACCCCTTCCCACAAGCTTAGACCCTTCTACAAGCTTAGCGCATAATTCCTCCCTAATATCCATTAAGTCCTTTATCAAGGGTTGCATTTAGAGAACCTTCTTCCCGAGGTAATTGTTGGTTCTCGGGTCGCTTAAGCGTGATACTCACCCTATCGAGGGAAGAGTAACTATTCTTTAGGATTCTATGCCGTGATACTTAAGAACAGTGAACTAATTCAACCTTGCGAAGGCTAAACAACCTATTTTTCCCTTAGGCCATTCCCATTGACCTATCTTCGGTGTTGACGATAAATATCTTTAACAGACAACATAAAGAAATCAAAAAAATCAAACAATTTAACTGAAATCTCAATAATTACTTAAAGAAATATCTGATATACTTTACCTCTTATGTATGCATATTTTATTATAGAAACAACTGTAAATATATTTATATGTTATTTTTTTTCTTTTAGATTCTTAGTGACTTCATTATCTTCATTTATAAATTTGTTTACAATGTATGTCAAATGAGTAATTCCAACATTATCATGCTTCATATTTCTTATTCTTACCATAAAGCGAAATAAACTCAATAAGAGAACAATTTATTCTTAACTTATTATTTTACAATAATAATATTCTTGAAACAACTATTGTAATAACTTGAGTGCCTTTAACTTTTGAATCAAGATTTTTCTATATAATACTCATTTAAATTTTTTTTACTTTGACTTTGTGGAATCAAGCACAACAAATTGTGCTTGTTTCCCTTTATTGTTTCCATAAAGTGCTTTGCATTCTCACTAGATTACTCGTCAAAATTAGTTACCCTCGTTGAATATAACAATATGATTTTTGTTTGATTATAACAAAAATATATATTATTATATAAATGCGTTCGTAACTGTACTATTCTATACTACGTCACATACAGAAATATATATTTATTTTGAATAAAATGATATTACATAGAATTTATAATTCAAATTTATTTTTAATATATATAAATATTTTATTTCAACATTAAAATAGTACAAATTTCTGACTCCACTATTATACATTCCACTGTCATATAACACTATACATTACTTTCTCACTACAACACTCAAATTCCACTCATATACATTCATACACTTAATCACACAATCACTCAGTTACATGTACATTTCACTCTGCTCTCTCGGTTACATACACTGACACACACTTGTCTTTAGTTTGCTTCAGAGTCAGTCCAGTCACCTGCATACCTTTCGCAGAAATACACACATTAAACTGGAACAAAATTAGATTTACATTCTAGAAAATATGAATTTATTTTAAATTTTATTTGCCTTGGAATTTTTATGTGTTTCTCATCATACTTCTATACTTGGTCTGATATGTACATACACTTATTTGTGTCTAGACTGCTTGTGATATTCATAGTGATCCACTGTAAATACCACAAGGTAGATTGTATGCTAGTGCTCGCAGATCAGCCTCAACACAGATATAGTTGTTGTTATAGTTGTCTGATGACCAAGACCAGCCTCGACTCACATTTGTGGTCTACTGGTCTTGACCAGCCACAACACAACGTATAGAGGTCTACTGATGTAAATAGAAAATATAAATAGCACATGCACAATACATGTATACATATACATGTGTATGTATATACACATATATTGATAATGTGCAGGGGCAATATGGTCAAACATCAATGAATAAAGTGCAAGCACATAATGCAGTCTCAAAATAAACAAGAAATCAGATCTTTCCAGAGAAGCATGAATGAATCAAAGTGCACATGACAAGTGATAGAAATCAAAAATGAGCAACTAGCCAAGAAATCATGCATATGGCAAGCAAGGACATGGCATTCACATAATAACATAAACACGTACATACAAATATTTTTGTGTACATATATACACACACACATGTATATGTATATGACCAGAGAACAAGTGTACAACATCATGAACAAATGTCCAGGACCACCAAAGGATACAAAGCAACACTTAAGTATAAAGGCACAATCATGTACATGACAAAGTACACAAATCAAATATAGCAACTATCAGGCTTTCACATGGCAGTATACACAGTATCAAATATATACAGCAACTCAAGTCAAAGGTCAAGCCATGGCTCAACATGAAACTCCAGGTTCAAATACACTGAGTAAAACATGTACAGGCTCGAGTTAAGGCCACGATACAATAGCTTGTCGAAGCACAAGGCTCAACTACATAGTAGCAACAAAGAAGTGGAAAGCACATTTCAAAACATGCAAAAGGGAAAGAGGTTCAAGTGCAACAAATGTATACAAAGCAGTAACAACCTAAATTGGCTCAATATGCACAGAGAAATGATACAAAACAGGATGGCATAGCAGTTTCAATAAAGAGGAAAAGTCAAAATTCAAAAGCTAGTGGATGATGACATGTTACAAGGATTTCAGGAACACAACAGTAAGTGTGTTGAAAAGGGTATAGAAAAAAGGCAAAATTGGCTAAACACAAACATATGACCTTTTCAGATCAGACAAGAACAATGCACATGTGTATTTCATAATGCACAAAGAAATGTGCAAGACCATGTACACACAGGAGTGGCAAGAGAGGATATGATCAACTTCCAGAATCAAATGCAACACATGAAAACTACATGCATATATATATATATATGTGTGTGTGTGTGTGTGTGTGTGTGTGTGTGTGCGCGCGCGCGCGTGCGTGCATGCGTGCGCAACTACACGATATCCAGCAAAATAGATGGATAGAGAACTAGAGAAAGAAAGCAAGACACGGAATATCACAAATGACCCAAAAAGCATATCTGTACACACATGGATAGTAGCACATATACATGGTAAAGTAAAAACTTGCGTTTGACACATGAAGTAGCATATGCACAAGTGAGAGTGCACATTCACATAAATGGTGCAGAAATACAATGCGCATGTACAAAATCAATGGCAAGTATATGGCAGCAGGAAATAGCACAAGATGAAGACAAAAAACAAAGGTAAGCAACAGCTTTTTTAAAATGGATCGAGTGAAGCATCTATTATCACTTATGCATGCCATCAAGGAGGTTAAGTAGCAGAAACAGGAATTCAAACCAAAGAATTATTCATGGTTTTACTTAAATAAGTAATAATTCAATTACGCAAATGCCATCCAAAAATCGCCTTAAATCACTGCCGCTTGAATCTTACAAATTACTCCATAAATACACAATAAACACAAATGGTAATTCCAGAAATCAATTCAATATTATTCGGTAAGGTCATTTCAAAATCTCCTTAAATATCATCACTAAAAAATCATGCTAGTGTGTTTTTAGGGAAGAAATTAAATCAATGTTTTTAGTTTATTTCGAGAATGATTTTTGGCAATGAATGAATTCACGTGTACAAAAGTTTCTAAAAATTCACAAGTGCGGTTTTATATCAAAGAAAATCAAACTTTTTTCCAGAAATCAATCAAGGATTCACGACATTTCAACAGGCATTTTATCAGGAAAAATCAAGACATAATCACCATGAAATCCGAGACATACAAGGGTTTCTAAACCCTATAAAAACACCATTCATCACAGGCATTTGATTATCGAAAACCAAAAACAAATCAATCAAAAAAGTAAAATAGAGATACTCGCATACTACCGTTTTTTCGATCAAACAACAAAGCCAAATCGTCGATCAGAGATCAAAAAGCATCGGAGCAATCTGTGACGCAATTACGTCAATTTTCAAGTGCCGCGAATTGAGGAAAAGTGGCGAAATCTATTTTCATTTGCTCACCATCGAACAAAGAAAGCCAAAGCTTTAAGGGACAAAGGATAAAATTAAAAGGGAGGTTGATATTTTTTATTAGGGCTTAGGGGGTTTTTGTCTTTTTTGTGTAATTCTTTTGAAATCATTTTACAATTTTCTAGTTTTCTGTGAACTAGGGTGTCTAGCTATAGGATTCGTAGTTAGGGTTTACGAGCTATGGGTTTGTAATTCAGTAAAATCTGATCTTAGGTATAAAGATCAGTGCAGGGTTTTGAGCGTAGGATTATAACAGTTGTGAGCGGGTGTCGCCAGTTTACAGGGAAATTGTATACGTAGAGATTGTTTTAATTCTAGTAGAAAACTTGGGTAATGCAGCATTATGTAGGGGTTTGCTGAAGCTGGGTAAAATCTATGCCATTTATTTTTTTGCATTTATTTATTCTGCTGTGATCTGTGCTGTGACAATTTTATATTCATTAAAACTGCAATAAACCATATTCAATCCCCCTCTAGTGTTAATTTAGATCTTACAAGTGGTATCAGAAGAGTGATTTTTAACTCTAGAGTATAAATCTCCCTAATGTTGATTGTTCTAGTTGTGAGTCAAGTGAGAGTCAATCTAGTAACTCCCCTAACTATTTTTGATGGAACAGGTTTTTAAATTGGAAACTGAAAATGGAATTTATTTAAAATCTGTAAATATTCAATGTAGGGATATTGTTATAAATGGAGATGATATGCTAGATAAAAGAAATAAAGTTATCAGATCTCGTTCTATGCATATTTTATATTCTTATATTACTGATGATTAATACAACCATATCTCAAAACTTCAATAATAGAAATAAGAAACATGGCGGCAAGCACGAATAACTGCCCATCCACGTTTTCTCGACAATCGGTTGGTCCACAGCCTTTACAAACTTCCTCAACCACTGCCACTATCCCACCGGTATCATCTAAGTCATTCGTTGATGCAATTCGCTCTTCTCCAAACCCAGTCCTGTAACGCCCCACCCCGAGACCCGCTCTAATAGAAGGCATTAACATACTTAAGACTTCTTTAATGCAAATCTACGAGTGGTCGCTCCTATTAAGCCCTATTCTCCGCTCTAATAGACGGCATTACTTGTTAATGCTCTTTATTAGGGTGGGTCCCGGGGTGGGGCGTTACAAGTCCCCTCATCCTGAACTTTGAAATCAACCTCAATCATATTATGTATTATTTCATGAAACTATCATCAAAAAATCAGAGGAAATTTGGTCTAATACCATTGTCCTTCATCTGATCGATTGCTAGCTATCATTCTTAAAACTTAAAGATTATACTACTCGAATCTGGAAACCATCTGGTGGTTTTCACGTTTACTTGGCTCCTAACTATTAGTTTGCAGTGCAATTCGATAACCTCGAAGATTTAGAGAAATTTTTTGAATGTACCCCCAACTCTTACTTTGGAAAATTATTTCTGATAGATGAATGGGTTCCAGAATATGATTACTCAACATTTTCTACAATTGAAGTTCAGATCTGGATACGAGTTCATAAATTACGTATAGAGATGTGGACTTTGGAAGCTTTGTAGATAATCTCCAGTTTTATTGGCATACCTTTACAAATTGATGATAATACTGCAGAAAGAAAATTTACAAAGTATGGACGGGTTCGGATCGCTATCGATTTGAATACAGACCTTAAAACACCCATTCCAGATTTTCTTCCTAATGGCATTGAGCATAAAGTTTCATTTGAATATGCATATGTCCTTACAAATGTGACAAGTGTAAAACTTTTGGACATAAGACTTCAGTGCGTGATGTTTTTACCATTCCTAAAATTGTTAAGAAAACTTCTGACCAACCATCTGCCTCTGCTGCCATTTTGAACGTCCAGGATTTCTCTGCTCCTCCATCTGCTGATTTATCTTTTATGGATACAGAATTGCCTGATGATATTTAGCAAGAAGATATTCAACATGTAGCAGAAGTCATCCAAGAAGAGGTTGATTCTAAAGACACTACAGATGTGTCAGACATGGTTTCCAAAAATTCTTCCTACCTTAATGCAACAAAAAAGAATGTCAAAACATCAACTCCTCTAAAAGAATAAGAGGAGTTCTTCCTCACTTAAATGACATTCCTTACATGGAATATCATGCGAACGAAAATATCAATTCGTATGACTGATGTACTCACTCTCTTAACACAGTTAAAAAAAACAGCGGTTGGTTTAGTAGAAACAAAGTTAAACCCAAATAACTTGAATTTTTTTAGTAAAAATTTATTTTCTAATTGGAAATATATTACTAATGACTCTACGGAGTGTACAGGGCGTATTTTACTTCTTTGGGACACTTCAGTATGGTCATTATAAGTGTCGTCTTCATCATCACGGCATATTACCACCTCAGCAAAGAATACAGGAGGACTTACACTCATATTTACAGTTATTTATGGGAGTAATATATTTGCTGAAAGACAATTACTATGGAATAGTCTTATTACTTAGGCTCAAATTTACAATGATGCATGGTTGTTGATGGGTGATTAAGAAAATGCGCTCTCACCTAAAGACAAACATGGTGGATTTCCAATTCCATTTCAGCATATCAGGAGTTTTCAATATTGTTTGATTTAGTCTGGTTTATTAGAAATAAAACACATTGGTTTTTCTTTCACTTGGAGGAGAAGAGGATTAGCCAAAAATATTGACAAGATATTGGCTAGCAATACCTTCATTCAAAAATTTATAAATTTAAAAGCTCTATCACTTTCCCAATTAACAAGTGATCATAATCATTTATTTGGACTTAAGTCCTACTGCAATGCAAAAGGGCTACACATTTAAATACTGCAATGAGTGGGACTTAACAGAGGGTTGTGATCAATGCATAATAAGGGGTTTGTCTACTGTTTCATGGGGATTTGCCAGCTATTTATTTCTAAACAAATTAACCTCCTTCAAGCAAGAGTTGAAGAAATGGAATAAACTGAGAAGGAAGCAAGATGACTAACTACATGAACTGGGGATACAATTCAAATGTCTAGATCTTGCCAACCATAATGATCCAACTAATATAGGTTTGTATGATGAAATGCTTTGTGCAAAGAATCAATTTCCAATTCAGCAGGCGATACAGCTTTGAGGGTTAAAGCAAAAGGCTAAAGTTTCTTGGCTTCAACAAGGAGACACAAATTTAAAAAAATTCCTCTTAAAAATGACTTCTAGAAAATTTGGTAATAATATCAGGGCTTTAATAAAGCCTGATGGACTGTTATTGCACAGAGACTCAGACATTGAAGTGGAAGCTAGTTCCCCAGTGGGAATGATCCATGGCTTCAATGGGACAGCTCTTGCTTACGACCAGATGAGGTTAGAAACAAATGACTTAATGTCATGTCGCGCCACGATCCATGGCTTCAATGGGGCGTCTAGTTCCCTAGTGGGAATGATCGATTTACCTGTGGATCTAGGCGAGGGGGATCAGAGCCGGGTCCGAATCCTCACTTTCGTAATTATAAACATTGATTCCCCCTACAACGCTTTCCTTGGACGCCCTTTTCTCACAGAGTTTCGAGTCTGCATGTCTCCATGGTCTCTCCTAATGAAATTTCCGACAGAAAACAGGATTGGAACAGTCAGGGGTGACCATGTAAGCGCCAGAGAATGTTATGCAATAGAATGGAAGAATGCGCGCAATAAGGACGAGGGAAAAGCAATGCCCGCGCCTTCTTGCGCCAAGACTATTTCAGCATAGCAATCAGCGGCGTCTGGGCCTTGGCTCAGGCGCCACTGCCGTCTTTCCAATGACCTCGACACATGGAAGGACAAAGAGCCCAAATACAAAAGGGTTACTCCCGTTGAATCTATAGTAGATATTCCCATTAATCTCGATGATCCAACAAGGGTGCTGAAGATAGGATCACAACTCCATCCCACAATTAAAGAAGATCTTGTAGATTTCTTGAAGGCAAATTTGGATGTGTTCACATGGACTCACTCCGATATGAGAGGCATCGACCCTACGGTTGCATGCCATTGTCTAAGCATCGATCCCACGATGCCTTCGATCAAGCAGAAGCGCCGCTTCTTGGGACCCGAAAGGTCCAAAGCACTCAAGGAAGAGGTAGAACGTCTACTCAACAACAACTTTATTCGTGAAGCCAACTACCCCGAGTGGGTCTCCAATCCGGTCCTGGTCAAAAAAGCCAACGGAAATGGCTAACGTGTGTCGACTTCTCTGATTTAAACAAGGCATGCCCAAAGGACAGCTTCCCACTCCCAAAGATCGACCGACTTGTTGATTCAACCGCCGGATACCAACTACTATCTTTCATGGATGCCTACTCAGGATACAATCAGATCCCAATGAACCTTCACGGCCAGGATCATACCTCCTTCATAACAGACCTTGGACTTTACTGCTATCGCGTCATGCCATTCGGCCTCAAGAATGTCGGCGCTGCTTATCAACGAATGGTTAATCGGCTCTTTAAAAACCAAATCGGAAAGTCCATGGAGGTGTACATGGACGACATGTTAGTAAAATCTAAAGTATCAAGCGGTCACGTCCACGACCTCTCTAAAATGTTCGATATCCTCCGCCAATATGACATGAAACTCAATCCCTTGAAATGCTCCTTCGGAGTCGCTTCAGGAAAATTCTTGGGTTTCCTCGTCAATCCCGGGGAATCGAAGCCAATCCAGAAGAAATCCAAGCTATTCAGGACATCCAAATCTCTAAGAACATCAAGGATGTCCAAAGTTTAAATGGAAAGGTCGCCGCTTTAAGTTGGTTCAAATCTAAGGCCACTGACAAGTGCATTCCTTTCTTCGATTACTTCAATAAGGGAAATGCAATTTTGAGTGGATCCCAGAATGCATTTCTGCATTCAAAGAACTTCTCGAACACTTACAGCGACCACATATCGTATCTAAGCACATAGACCATGAGGACTTATACATTTATTTGGCTGTTTCTACGCAGGTAATCAGCTCAGCGTTAATCGGCCTCGAGGACCGCATCCAACGACCCATCTACTACATAAGAAAATGATTGACAGGGGCAGAAAAGAATTACCCGAAGTTGGAAAAGGTGGCATTCTGCTTGCTCATTTCCTCTCGGAAACTCCGACCATACTTCCAGTCTAATCCTATAAAGGTTTTCACCGATCAGCCACTACGACTGGTCCTGTAGCAACCCGAAGCATCTGGACGGCTATTGAAGTGGAGTATTATGACGACCTCCCATAATCCCCACACTATACAAGAGGAATAATGCGCTGAAGAGTGTGCCAGGCAGTCAAGGACGATCATCAGAGTATGTAAACACAAGCGGAACCTGTTATAAACTCACAGCGCAAGGATAAAATATAATAGAACATATACAACAGGTAGTAATAGTGAAGCAGAAACACAAGACTTTCATACAACCAAAAAGTAATATCCACAACTTGGAAATAGTGTTTGTACAAAGTTTCCTCACTACATCACTCAGAAAAGCAAATAGCGGAAATAATATTATTAGATAGTAGTAAAACTGGTACGTGAGCCTTCTGCACGCCATCGATCAGCATCGTCGTCCTTACTAAAGCATTATCTGTCACCTGTTACTTAGTCTGCCCATCCACAACCGAATGAATAGCCCCAGGTAATAAGAGGAAACTTAAAACGTTGAGTCAGAGAACAGTCTTAGTGAGCGATAAAACAGCTAACAAATTTCAAAAATAAAGTGTATGAGAAGGGATAGATAAACATACTAATCTACCCACGATACCAGAGAAGAACTCAACCTTGTCTTCCCCACATCGGACAATGATAGCCTTTACTATAAACAATTCAACCATTCATCCATGGAAACCAGGACACCCATTCAATCATGGAAAACACTCATAACATTCAAATTTTATAAGTCTCACATAGACAACCCTAATCGAGTTTAACATTCCCCAAGTACTCTCCCCAGAGGCCTAAACCAATATCAGTTAAGCAATCAAAGAACATCTCCCTCGACTTCGGATAATCTATGTGAGATAGTACAAACAGAACAGCTAATCATCAATGATTGACTATGGCCATCACTGCCAATCATGCTTTGAAACCATCGTTAATCGTATCACGGCCATCCTTGCCATATGTCAAGGGCTAATGGTAACCCTAGTTCTAGCATAAACTCCATATGTCCAACCTTGACAATGTCCAATCTTGACAACTAGGCCTTTCTCCAAGACCCAAGGTACTCGACCTACCACCGGTATTTTAGACGCCTCTAGTGTACCCCTGCTTCGAGCCTGCTAGAACTTACGACAACGATAATCTCTCGGCCATCACATCTCTAGTCACCCAATTTGATGACATTTCATGGCTCGGCAACCTTTTCGAGCAACCATTATCCACCAACACACGACCTTTGAGTTGCCACCTCATTCGTTGTTCTACACCGATCAACGAGCACCTTTCAACACTTCGAACCTTCCTACTTGAACCACTTCGAAGTTACACCATCACCGAGACATATTACACCACTGCGCTGCAGCACGGACCCGAAAAATAAATTTTTTAGAAAATCAACACCGGTCGGTCCTCCCAAAACATACTGGTCGGTCCTCCCAATCACATCGGTTAGTCCCCTCTTGATCTATACCGGTCGGTCTCAAAGTCCCCTTCTGGAATCACCAAAAACTTGCTACCTTGACCGGTCGGTCCTTCTTTGAACTCCCACCGGTCGGTTACCCCAGGAACTACACCGGTCAGTCTTCCCAGGAACTACACCAGTCGGTTCCCTAAAGCACAACTCCCACTGGTCAGTCGGCCTTCTGCTTCTGCCTACCGGTCGGTCTTCTAAAACCCTGCACAATTTGCCAACATCTTCGGATCGGTCGGTCTCCTTTCCTCTCTACCGACCGGTCACCTGCACAGCTTCAAACCATTTTAAATTCCACCCGAAACTTCATCAGACGACGAATCCGACGAAACTAACTCATCTGATTCATCCAATATGACCGCAAACATGTCATAAAATCACCAATAACATGAATATGACGATTATCACTAATATAATGCAAATTTCACCAAAAATAATTAAAATGAACATATGATCAAAATGAGAGATCTAACTTACATAAACATATGATATTGCATGGAATTAACCGATTAAACTTAGTAAATTAGATCATAAGGAGATTCATATGAAAATGGACATCTAATGGTATAGATCCATGAGGAAACACTTACATTTGATGACAAACATGCACGAACACTCATATACTTCATTGCATTCATGTGAGAGATGTAAATCACTCACCGATTATCCCAAACAAGCAAAAACGATAGAAATAAGAATCCGATCAGTGAGCAACTTGAACCAAACTCCTTGATCCGATGAATTTTCTCTTGAAACGATGTAGATCTAGCCTCAAATGGTGTAGATCTTCGATTTACTCCTTAGATTTGAATTTTTAATGGTGGAAAGGTGTTAGAGGAAGAAGGAGATCAATGCCTCCAAATGAGAGAATGGGAAAGTAAACCTTTTCCCTCCACTCTCACCCCCTATTTATAGGATTCCTCCAAACCTGAACAACCAACTAAAAACCCTTAAAACAGCGATTTCTCCCAAATCGCTGAGCCAAATCTTTAATGTAACCAATCTACGGAAAGGCAATAATTAATTTCTTTCCAATAGCAAAGGTCTCACCCTCTGATTTGACCTGAATCAAAAGTTATTCCCTATACAAGACTGATAGGGGCAAAATGGTCACAAACAAAATTGGTAAAAATTATGGACATGTCTCACATCCCCATAAGCAACATATTAAAAGATGAGAATGACCCAGCCCTCAGGGAATAAAATAAAAATATTTTACGATCTTTCGATACGTAGAATGCGGGCTGTTACAAGTATGGAGCTGAGCCAGTTTGACATAACGTTCATTCCCCGTTGAGCCATCCTCGGCCAAGCTCTCGCTGACTTCATAGTAGAGTTCACTGCCCCCGAGGAGACTCCGGCAGAGAATACGGAAGCTCCCGGTATTCAACGAAAATTGTTTGTGGACGGATCCTCCAACAACAGATACTCTGGGGCCGGAGTCGTGTTCATCACACCCGAGGAACACCTGATATGCTATGCGATAAAACTAAATTTCCTTGCTACCAACAACAATGCAGAATATGAGGCCTTGATCGCCGGACATAGAATCGCGATCGAGCTCAAACTAAAGGCAATCCAAATCTTATCTGATTCACACTCATCGTGCGTCAAGTACAAGGGGAATATCAAGCTAAGAGGGAACGACTCTCCCTGTACTTAACCAAGGTTCAGGAATTACTCACTCACCTCGATTACTTCATCATCACTCACATACCCCGAGAACAGAATGAAAAAGCAGATTTGCTATCCAAACTAGCAAGCTCTGAGGATCCGCAACTTTTGGGGTTTGCCCCCGTCGAAGTGCTCAACTCCCCTAATATCAAGAAAATTCAAACTGAGGCGGTCATGAACGCCGAACCTGAACCTGAATCTTGGATGACACCAATCAGGAATTACCTACAGCAAGGGACCCTTCCAAAGAGCTACAAGGAAAGATGAGCGCTCACCCGCCAATCGGCTTGCTATCATCTTATGGATGGGGTGCTCTACCGTAGAGGTTTCTCCATTCCATTGCTCAGATGTGTAGCCCATCATGACGCCATCAAAGTCTTAACCGATGTACATGAGGGGGAGTGCGGCGACCACACTAGAGGGAAAACCCTGGCCAGAAAAATACTTAGATATGGTTATTATTGCCCCACGCTCGATTAAGACGCCGTAGACTATGCTCGTAAGTGCGACAAGTGCCAGCGCTTCTCAAAGATCCTGAGAGCCCCGCCTACAGAGCTAACACAAATGATTAGACCATGGCCTTTCACCATGTGGGGAATCGACATCATTGGAACTCTTTCAATGGCCAGAGGCAGGGCACGATACGCCGTCGTCGCTGTTGATTATTTTACCAAATAGGCAGAGGCCGAAGCTTTCGCCACGGTTACCACCAAGAAGATGATCTACTTCGTGGTACACAACATCATTACTCAATATGGGGTCCCTTAATCTTTCATCTCTGATAAGGGCACTCAATTCGAGAGCGCTGAATTCAAAGCCTTCTGCCACCGACACAACATCGAAAATAGATTCTCGGTAGTGGCTCATCCTCAAGCCAATGGGAAGGTCGAAGCGGTCAACAAAGTTATTAAGTACGTCATCAAGAAGCACGTGGAAAAGGCTGGGGACATGTGGGCGGACGAACTTCCTCTATCCCTATAGGCATACCGAACCACCTACAAGATAGCAACTGGACATACTCCTTTAGCCCTTGCCTACGGATCAGAAGCCGTCATTCCTATTGAGCTCAAGCTTCCATCTCATCGAGTCATCTATTTTGATCCGAAGACAAACCAAGATTTACTTTTAGGGTCACTTGACTTGCTAGAAGAAAAAAGGAATGAAGCTGATCTCCGAGCCGCTGCCCAACGGCAACGAGTCACCCGATACTTCAGTTCCACGGTCCGTCATAAGGACCTCAACGTCGGCGACCTCGTCTTAAAGAGGATCTTTCCTCCACCAATAGGCCTTGCCCCTCATTGGGAAGGTCCGTACTCCATACAACGAAAGCACAGCAATGGATCATCCAAACTCGCAACCGTGGATGGAGCTGAACTCCCAAGGGCATGGAACAGTGAACATCTCCACCGCTACATTATAGAACTTAATACACAGTTGTTTATGCCTTCCAACAATGTTTTGTTTTCTAGCAATTCAATGCATTGTAAAGGCTATTACTGCCAAAGTTATTAGTGGAAATGATGTTCAACTTCCCATCTCTTCCTGTTTGTGTAAACTATGCGCATGACGCACTTGGTTAATCCTGACAGCCGACTTCCACGTAATCAAACGATCGCCATATCGACCTCTCGAGCATGGGCGCCGATACCGCCATCCAGGCCTCGAGCCAACACCGAGGCCAAACACCAATGGCTACGACCGGCACACCAAGCAAGGGAGCCGACCACGCTACTCGAGTCGCCGGCCCGCGGTGCGACCGAGTATAAATAACCACAAACTCGAACCTCGACCCTGTGCCGAGGACGAGGATAAATAGTTACGCGTCCAAGTCCCAAGCGACTTTGGGCCACCCAATAGCCAGGTAGGAGGGATGAAAATCCCTCCCTCGGCTACGGGTGTCGGTCGAATCTTGGCGTAGCACCGAGACCGACCCTTAAATCGTTTCTTCCCCGAAGCTCTCAAAGCTAAGGGGTAGCCCATTGCCACGATCGGACCCTATGAGCTGATGATTCAGGCTTCTCTTCTCAGGCGAATAAATGACGCCTACGGCTCGCCTCAACCTGATGAACGACGGGAGAGCCACACACCAGGAGGACCGCAAAATGCGACGCCCTATGCCTTCGCTACACTTGGGACTAACCCCAGGCAACCCAAAACGGCAAGCGCTCAGCCTGGCTTCGCAAACTACGGGTTTCCTGAGCAGAAGAAAACTTACTAGAAGCCTTCGCTCAATCACACCCCTCTAGAATAATTGATCCAGAGCGCGGCACACAATCGCTTTTTTGTCAAGTGTAATGATAAGTATGCTTATGCAAGTACGGGACACCGGAAAACATAAGAAGAACATCTGAACACTTGACACAAATCGCAATCTTTACTAATTCATATTCAATTTCCACATACACACACTCTAAGACATACTACGTGTCTAACATCTTTCTTTCTAATGACAGGGTGTACAAAAAAACCACACCGTGTCTTGAAAAACCAAAAGCGAGGGACGTACCCGCATAAACTATCGGCCTACACTACCAAAATGAACGGTAACTTCTACTTAAGTTACTAACACTAACCATGTCTTTTCTTTTTGCCCTTGTGTTTCTTCTTTGCAAATCAGCACTTGACGGTTCATCCTTCGCACTGGGCCTCTTCTTGCTAGACCCACTCCTTCCATCTTGGCCCTTCTGAGAAGTGGTCAATTCATGAGAAGTCGAAAGACGCTTCTCGTCTGCACCCTCACCACTAGAGATCTCGGTGATATCAACAAGGGTGGTATGCGGCGTAGGCACGGGGGCACTTCCGGTAGTAAGGCCTACTACAACGCCACTCTTCTCCAGTATCTCCTTGCCTTCTCGCTCAGCCTATTCCTTGGCCTCTCTGGCTGCCCGATGCTCAGCAAGCTTTGGGACTTATGCGGCATGACAGCACCAGCCTTGGTTTTCTCGACGGACTCGGTAGCCATCTTCTGGGCTTCCTCATCCTCCCTTTTCTTTCAAGCCTCATCAGCAACCCTCTTCTTCTCTGCCACCTCATCGGCCCTCCTTCATGCGACCGTTTCAGCGGCTCTCGCGTCAGCATCCCGCTTGGTCTTCATTAGGACCTCCTGCCTGGCAGCCTCATCCTGCCTCCGCTTCTCCTCCAATTCCTCGCTCTTAGCCACCATATTGGCTAGTTGAGCCTCCACCATGGCTGCCATCGAAGGCACATCGGCTTCCACCGGACCTCTCGTATGAGAACTCTGCCCGTCAACCACCTCTCCTTCCTCCATAAGGCTCTCGAACATACTAGGAGTTAACCTTATATCCGAGTAGGTGTCCAGTTGATCGTCTCCTTCTCCAAATTGCACTGCCGCAGGTCTTGGCCCAGGTTCAGTTGTTTGTGGGACCACGGGGGCAGGGCCCAATGCCATGGTCTGTCTAGGAAGGGTTGTACAGTGAAAACACAACCTTTAAATTTGCGAATTTGGTAATTACATCATCATTGGGGATGCAGGGAAAAATAAATTTACCTCCGGCCAGGGATGGTGTAGAAACGATGAGAGGGGTACTTGTGGTGGTAGGTAAAGTGAATCCGGTCTATCCTAGCTTCGGGTGCTTAGGGTCATACTCAGTTGAAACCCGAACTGAATCTGCGGTATCACTCACCATAACCGATTCAGGGGCCAGTGGCCGATGGGAGCTTCATTCTGCAAATGTCTCTGCTACCACAACGCTCTCGGTCATGGTAGCATTCCCTTTCTCGGCAGTGATCCTCTCTAGCCTCTCTCCCAGCAACCTCTTACCCTCTTCTCGCTTCTCGCGCTCTTCAGTGGTTAGGAGATCAATCATAAGCTATTGTTCGTCCAAGGACCCGACATCCACTTGGCGCAAATAAGCCTCATATGTAACCAACCTCTCCCAGGTCCGAGCTAGTTCCCGGGGATAGTCGTCAACCCATGTAAGGCCATGGAATTTCAAAACCTTAATGTATATGTTTCAGATATCTTCCTCCATGGACAATTGAACCCGGAATTCTGTATCCTCCAGCTGCTTTATCAGTTGTTCCACCTCTCTCAGGTGTGTCGCACTCAGTCCATACATTGTGCCCAAAACATCCCGATTACTGGCCTCCACGTCCTCCTTGTCCCTTTTCACCTCCTCAAGCTGTCTCTACAGGCTGTCATCCTCCGCTCTTAAAGCATTTTTGTCATTTTGGAGGTCGAAGACACTCGCGTTATCCCTCTCCAGATCGGCACATAATTTATCCACCTCGACCTTGTCCCTCTTTATGGTCGTGTTCTGGGTAGTTAGGTCGGCTATAGTTTCCATGAAAATGGAACGGGAGTGATCGGCCTCCCTCTTGAGTGTCTCGTACCCTTTCTTTATCTCAGCTACATCAATGAGATTCACGAGTTAGCATTTACAGATATGGGAATGAACGATAATGTGCCACCGGTACAAAAAGCAAACTCACTTATGTCTGTGTTTAGATAAACGACAGTGGTCTGCTCAGCATCAATAGTTAACTTTTGATCCCTGAGTTCCATGTTCTTCCTCTTGATTAGCTCCGATAGATGAAAGGAATAGGCGATAAGATCGTCATCCTGGTGGTTCGCTTCCTTCACATGCATCCAGATCTCTCCGGAGTCCCTAGCGGGAGGCGGGCGGAGATCCGGGAGGACCGTCAGCTCATCAAAGTAGTGGAGGGAAAGTATCCCTAAGTTAAGAGAAGAGTGTCCCTCGGACACCCAAATCGGAGAAGGAGGAGGAGATCATCGAGATCGATCCCCACCTCGGTGCTGACTACTACGACCAGGAGGGGGTAGAGTATCATTCAAGTTGGCCCCTCTTCTGAAGCCCTCAAAGAAAGGATTCATAGGGCGTTGACGGCCTCCATGTCCATAACCTTGTCATCCACGCCCTCTAGCCATGTCACCTGTCAAAGAAACGAAGCAAAGTCAGTTAAGTCGCACGCTTAGATAAGCCGCTATGCTACGTAGTGTTAATGAGTGTATGCCCTAAGTGATCTCTCAACAAACCAGTTTGTGGTCCACTCGAAGGAGTTAACCCCTCCGCAGCAAGAGCTAGTTCTTCCATGCTAGCCGAAGTCGGCCACGGGGACACTTCTAGGTCAAGTTTATTTAAGCCATCAAACTGGCGCTCCTCCTCAAGCGAGGTGGCAGCTCCTGGAGAAGTCACTGGAGACAATGGCCTAATCGACACTTCCTCCACCGCCCCTTCAGCCGGGGGCGGGACGGGAACATTCAAGTGGCCCTCAACTCCAGCTGCGGCCTCCTCACCGCGAGCCCCATCTCTACCAACGTCTTCCTGGAATTTAACAACATTTTCGGCCTGGACCGAGCAGAAGGCAACTTTCTTTTTAGACAGGGGTCACAGGGCTTTCCGCCACTACTTTTTTGGCACACTGCTCGCCACTACGGGCCTAATTATAGCCCGGTCATCAGGAAGCAACCCCGCACGACGAAGACTCTCTTGCTTGTCACAGTTTCAGTTTTGCGAGACTCCTCGGGAATCGCCTCCAAGGCATTAAGATGCTGCTTGTACGCTTCACTAGCAGGTGCCTCTGGATTTCCTGCCACAATCAAAAAAGAATAATAATAAGACGCGGACTCCAAGAACTTTATAGTAGGGAACAGAGTTCAGAAGTACTCACTCCCTTCTATCCACCTCCTTGAAAATCCAGGAGGGCAGCGCACAAAGAACCAGGCTTGTTTGAACACGACAACCTGGGCCACGTCCTGACGAAGAATTTGGTGGCGGCTATCGCCTCCAGGAACCATTGAGAAGGCGGTCCGTAAGACGTTCTCCTCAGACTGAAGAAATATTGAATGTCCTCTCCAATAGGTTCCAATTGCAGATATTCCCTGTATAGAACGTAAGTGCCTAAGAGCGATGAATAAGCATTTGGATGCAGTTGCGAAGGTGCAAGGCGGAAATAGGATAGCATGACCCGAATGAAGTCATTGTCTGGGGGCACGCATCCCGCAAAACAAGCTTGTCTGTTCAGGAGGTCAAACCCTCGGACGGCGCATGAGCCCTGCCACCCTCTCCTGGTGCATGGACATCGCCCTCTGGTATATTGAATCGCAACACCATTTTCCTAACTGCTGTAGCATCCATGCGCGACGGTACCGAGTCCGTCGAATTTTCCAAGATAACGGCATCGAGCAACATATCCGAGGCTATTGGGCCCGCCGATGCATCTTCGTTATTAATATCCACATTCTCAACCGCTTCACTTATGACCGGAGAATGTAGCCTCTCAATTTGTTCCCCGTGATCAGATACCTCGGGTGAACTGGCCGTTTGAGAAGGAACGAATCCTTCGGTAGTCTCAAGATCGCTGCCACTCGAGCTACCGCTATTGGTAGAATCAGATATATGTGACGATGACGGGGAAGCCTTGGCTTCCAGGATTTTCTCGGTCTTTGTTCTTGTTTGCATGGCTAGCTATACTTTAACACACTAATATTAGACATCATATTGGAATAACCTGTACCCCTCGTGCTAGTTAATGCTAATAGGTGCGTGTGGTGTCATGCAAAATTAAGATGTACAAAGGAAATTAAAATAGTCCAATAGTTCAGTCGCAATTCAGATATATGTGCTATCTTATGTGAAAAAGTCAAATTCCTCCATAAGCAACTATCTTTGTACGCATTGGTGCCAAGCGTGCAAGTGTACAACTGATATGTGAATCTAAAGGTAGGCAATCGGAAGATCGAAGTCCTATACAAGGGAAACAATACCTCGCCAAGGCGTGGCGCAGAGCAGTTGGGCTAGTAGCAAGCCAGAAGACCGCGATAGGCGATAGAGGCTGCAACACACTTCAGAATTCCAAAATTCAAAACCTCCCAGGCTCAAAGAAACGAACCCCTCAAAGTTCGAAACTCCAACCCCTGGAGTCTCAAAAATCGAAACACTGGGTTCGAAATTTCGAACCCTCGAGGTTCGGAGTTTTGACCCTTAGAGGTTCAAAAATCCGACGCCCTAGAGGTCTGGAAATTCGAACCACTTAAGGTTCGAAATTTCGAACCATCAAGGTTCGAAATTTCGACCCTTAGAGGTGCAAAGATCTGACCCCTAGAGGTCTGGAAATCCGAACCCCTAGGCTCGAAAATCTGAGCCCTAAGGGTTCGAGAACTCGAACCCACGGAGGTTCGAAATTTCGAACCTCAGGAGGGTTAGAACTTCCAACCCGGCTCGAAGCCTCCATCTCTCTCCCTCGTGTTGAACTACTCCTCCAAGTCTCGGCCCTTCGACCTCCTTCCTCCTCTATTTTTGGCCCTAGCCATTACCTACGTTTGGTTCGAAATAATAGTGTTGTGTTCGGGGGATTTTACAACATCGGAAGCCAAGGCAGAAAATAAATGGAAGAGAAAAAGTGAAGGAGGGGCTATTTATAATAAAAAGGAAAAGTCCCTTGGCATTCCCGAGGATTTTGAGCCTACGGGTTCGAAATTTCGAACACATAAGTTCGAATTTTCGAACCCCCAGGGTTTGGAATTTCAAACCCACGAGTTCGGAATTCCGAACCACCTAGGTTCGGAATTTCGAAACTCCGATTCTCGAAATATCGAACCTCTGCGGGTCGAAATTTCGCGCCCCTATGGTTCGAAATTTCGCTCCCTTTAAAAAAACAAAAAAAATGAGAAGGAAAAATCAAACCCCTGGGTTAGAAGCTTCACTCCGTATGATCATGTACACGTATTCCATGCGCATACTAACCCCCGCGAACACGTGGGGGCAACACACTGCGAATGCTTAGCAATGTGAGCACAACGCCAAACCAGCCACGGCTCACAAGAAATCCTACAGCGAACGAGCCGGTCAACTAACATGTGTTTTCCTTTAACTCACAGGATAAACCAACAACTCAATTACTACCTCAACCAATCCAAAGCACATCATGTCAAGACAAGACGTACTTTCGGGGGCGAATGTTAATTGGCTTTTTGGTTCGGTTCCCAAAAGTCCACAAGACATGCTCGACTCAAGCATTGCGTGGGACTAAAGCCAAAAGGAATGCCCAGGAGCAAAGGAGACAGAATGGAGAAGGACCGCACCGCCAAGGACCTCACGCTTCCCCTAAATGCATTTCTGAACCAAGGCCTCGAACCCCTAAAGTTGTATCTCGAGTTCCTCCTTTGTACAGCCTTCGCACCCCTCGGAGCAAGAACTTCGTAAGGTGCGAAATTCGCACCAAGCAGGGGTACGAAATTCGCACCCCATCGGGTGCGAATTTCGTACCCAGCAGAGGTGCAAAATTCATGCCCTAGGGTGTGAATTTTGCACCCTCGGAGGTATGAAATTCGAACCCCCCAGGGTGTGAATTTCGTACCTCCGAGGGGTATGAGTTTCGCACCCAGCAGGGTGCGAAATTCGTATCCTACGGGGTACGAATTTCGCACACCCAGGGGGAGCCAATTTTGCACCACATGTGGTGCAAAAATTCGCACCCCGGGCTCCAGGTGCGAAATTTCAGGGTATACAGGCTTAAGGTGCAAAATTATGGGTGTGGTCCCTCATTTCTACCTACTCCCACCTAATCCTACCTACTTCCTCTCCTATAAATACCCCATGACTTCACACTTAAAAGGGTTTGGAATTTGAGACCATAGGACCTGCAGAGAGCTCTATTAATGACATCTCTTATTTGAGAAAGAAGAAGGGAAAAAGTGCCTTTTTATTAATATATTAAATAGATGATAATTATGACATCATATATGATAATGATGACATCATGTCTTAGAGATGACATCATATAGCCTTAGAGATGACATCATATGGCTTTGAAATGAATGCAATGAGATGTCATGAGAGGGTCTTAGCCTTGTAACTTTTTGTGATCAATAATATTCCAACAACGCTTCAAAGTGAACGTAGGCCCCTTACGAGGCCGAACCACTATAAACCTCTTGTGTTATTTACTACTTTCCGCTCTTGTCTATGCAACCAAATTAAATATTCCTAGTGATTGGAATCTTTGGTGTTTACGACATATTTTGTCGTCAACAAAAATCCATTTACTCAATTATATAGTAAAATCCATTAAGCCTCTTTTCTTGGCAATTTTAAACATCATCTTTTGATACTAATCAATTTACTTAATTTAATTATTAAGTAAACACTTATTTAAAACCATCGCCTTAGCTTTATATCTATTTTATAAACTTCATTTATAAATCTTGGATTTATTATAAACACCTTTACAAAACTTTTCACAAACTTCAATTAATATCTCATTTCAACCTGATTACTTAAAAAGTTATCACTTTATTTATTATTAAATAAATAGTAATTCACTTCATCATTAACTATCGTAGAAGTAGTTAACTTTTTTAATGACTAAAAATAGAATAGTTGATTTATTTAAAAGGTTATTAAAATAATAATTAATTTTGTTAATAATAAACAACTCGAAGATTTTCTTTAAATACGGTTAATTAGAAGATTAGTACATTTTAATGAAATCTTATTACATTTAAATAATTGTTTATCAAAACAATTTCTATCAGATTAACTAAAAATACAATTAAGCTAATAACTAATTCTGTTTAAACAGTTGACTTAGTCAACTAAAAACAATAGTTAACTTGTTAACTGATTCTAACTGTTTCCTCGCCTTCAACTTATTAATAATATAAGTAACTCGATATAATCTCACTTAACTGTTTTTACCAAAAAACAATTATCCCAAATCATTAACCCTTTGGTTAATTTCCAACTTACTTTCTTATAAAATTTATCAAAACATAAGAAATTGTTATGTAATCATTTAATAATATTTTATACAACCAATTATATCATTTATTAATAAAACTTCTATTTCTATACAACTTATAAAATATAACTAAAGAACTTACATCAGTTATAAAATATAAATTTTGTAACTTAAATTACGTTAACTCTCCTGACAGCAAATCAACGTTTTAAAATGATGGTTTTAATGCCGTCTGATGCCAATCACCTAATCAATATTGTATATTGAATAATATCATATCAACATTGAATTCTTATAACGACCCGGATTTTCCACTCATTTGAATTTTAATATTTGAACTTGTTTCAAATACTATATTTGAAATATTAATGGATTTTTATATGGAATTTATTAATAAAAACGAAGATTGAACGTATAAATTTATATTTAATTTAAAACGAACTTGCAGTAGTGCGGTAATTCGTAATATTGAGTTCTGAACTTCATTTGAATATATATGACCCGATATAAGTAAGAATTCTTTGAAACAAGAATCGTCTGAACCTATTTGATTATAGTTTTCTAATGAAAGAGAAAAATCAAGATTTCATATTATAGATTTTTAATTATGTCAAAATCAAATTTCAGAAAGTCACTATGGAATCGTTTACAACCATACGATTTATTTAATATAATAAAAGGATTTTAATATAAATGGAATATCTTTTTAATGATGAAAATTTATAATGTTGAGTTTAAAATCTGAATTTGTTTATTTTGAAGCTATCTGATATTCTATTTGAATATATACGATAACATTGATATATTATTATTAAATTGAATTGTTTTGAAATTAATTATATTTTATCGATATTAATTAAGCCTTAAAAATAGTCAATTTTCAAATGAACTCCATTTTCGATGAAACGATTTTTAATAAATCCGTAACGGCTAGTTATTGCTAGATTTCAAATTTGGAGCCAATCGGAGTTGTTTTGTGAGCATGTGGATTTTAAATGTGAACCGACAAATAATTTGGAATTAAAATAACCCTGTTTTGCAAACGGAGCCAGATTTCAATGAAATTAGTTTCATCGGATCTGGAACGTTAAATTATAGTAGTGCATCTATTTTCATTGCGATTGGAGCTCGTGTACGATAGTATGAATTTAAGAACGCTCAACGATAGTTAGCTGTATCATTTAATAACCGGATAAAAAATATATATCAAATCAAAATAAAATAAAAATAAATAATCAAAATTAACCTATGCACATTCTCTGAAAAATTATTCCTACTCTAACTTCCCTCTACTTGCCTAATGCATGCACGCCTATAGGCCTATAAAACAAGCCAACCCAAGACAATTAAATCATGAACATGCCTTTGCTTGGAAAGTTTTCCTACTATAATCCTCTATTTACGCAACCTATGTATTAACCCATGCACATGCATTTTCACCAAAATTTCTTCAGCTACCCAATTTTTGTGCAAACCAATACATGCACATGCCTAAGTTTCTAATGGACATGCTATGCATGTCTTCTCCCACATGCTAAAACTCCATTCCCAAATTCTGTTGTTGCCTAACCCATTCACATGCCTATGCTATATATATACAGGCCTAAAGATTTAAAATCAGGCATATGTATTTTTAATTCATGTACATGTTGCACATGCTTCCTATACATGTAGATAACGACTTCGATTCCATTCATATTTTTTCTTCTTCCATAAACACATGCACGCAGGCCTCATTTCTTTTTCCACCGCAAGCATGAAAAAAAATCAAAACCTCCATTCAATGAAAAAAAATTCAAAACTCCACAAATAATTCGTATTAGTCTTGGTTATCCACAACGAAGTCGGAGTGGGTGGTGAGCTCAACGCTTGGGTGTAATTTCGTTGAACTCGAGTGATTGTAGAGGCTGGAATATCAATCAAAACATGGAATCTTTAGTTGCGTTTTCTGGCCAGGGGAAGAGTTCAAGTGGGCTGAGTTTCTGACCCGCAGTGGTGCTCTGATGAAGGAGAATGATGGTGGGATCAAGGTCGATTCTAGGCTCAAGATTGAGGTGCAGTTGGACATAGTGGAATATGTGATTTTTTCTGTTCACTAGAAGAAGGCAAGAGGTCTAGAGGGAGCGAGGTCAGGTCAGAGATGTGGACATGGAAGGGGTCATTACTGTGGTATCAAAGTAATGGTTAAGTAATAACCTTGATCTATGGCATAAATCAACAGAGATGGAGTTAGTAGTACCCTAGATTGAGTTTGAATGTATATATATGATAGAGCGTACTTGTAGATTTTATACAAAGGTTTGTATTGTCTTATTTGGTCAGTTCAAGTGTATAGAGATCCTATTAGACTAGCAACAGACTCGATATTGTTTTGTAAAGAAGGTGAATTAAATAATTTTAACCAAATTATATTTTTGTATAGAGAACGAAACAATTTTATCAAATTATTGAGATATTGATTTGTTTGATTGAATTGAATGGAATTCAAATAGGACTATGAATTTGAATGGCTTAATATTACCAAAAGAAATTTCACATATGGAATTTGTAAATGAGAATTTCAATATGAAATTGAATGAATCAGAATTTAACTTAAAGATAAGTTGATTGAACTTAGAAGAGAAAATGATTTATTTTCAAAATGAAAATCAGAAGATGAAAGTGGATAATTGAAAAATCAATTAGTTAATTAAATATAGAACGGGACTTAAATTGATTAAGTAAATAAGTGGATAAATTAAATTGGTTCCGTTATGTTGATTGTGCATTGTTTGTTACTAGATGATAGGTTGATTGAATAAGATCCATTAACAGTTTAGTAGGAGTTGAATGAATTGAAAGCTAAGGAGTTGAAAATTTAAATTGATCAAAACTGAACTCGCCACATCGAGGTAGTTCGTAATTTTACGATTTGAACTTTAAACTGATGTTTAGAATTCAATTTAAGTCACTTTTCTTCAAAATAAGGATTATATAGGCCTAATTGAATGTAGTTTTCATAAGAAGGAGAAAAAAATTAAAATCCAACTTATAAATTTTGAGTTATGTCCAACCCAAATTTCCGAAACTACAATAGTTTTGTAGTTGGTTAGTATTTCATAAAAATATAGTTTTAAATTCTTTGAAAATTTGGAAATGAATACCTTCGGCCTTTAAATGTCCAAACTTAACCTTAAGGTGATGATGGGTTAATCCAAACCTGAATTTTGATTTGGAACATAATATATATGATAAAACTTAGATATTGATTTAAGCTGTAAATTGGAATTAAGTAACTTAAAGGAAACATGAGTAGTATTTTATGAAATAGTTCATAACTAATTTTGGAATTATAGGAATATTAGCAACATTATTGAGTAGGATTAATAATGTGATGAAAATTCATAAAATTATACGTTTTTGAGGAAATGCAGGTTTAGAGAAGGATAACTATTAGCTACTTTACTTTATAATTGGAGTTCGGTTGCCCGATAATTTGGTAAGCCTTAATATTGATGTTTGAGTGATTGATTTTATACCCATAAGATGGGTAGCCGCTTGGCTTTGTTTTCTTTTGATCGATGTGAGATCCAGAGTGGCATTTGTGGTTGTTCCGATTAAACACCACAGAGGAGGTACTGGCAATTTTTTGTTAAAATTTTAAGACGTAGAAATTTTTGGTGATAATTCTAAAACAATTATTTTGAAAGTAATTGGTATTAGAACATTCTTCTTACCTGGTAATTTTGGGGATGAAATCTTTTAAGGGGGGAAGAATGTGACAACCGAGATTTTTCAATTATTTGAATTTGAATATTTCAACTTGTTTTTAATATTATATTTGAAAATTTAAAGGATTTTTATATGGAATTTATTAATAAAAACGAAGTTTGAACGTATAAATTTATATTTAATTTAAAACGAGCTCACAGCAGCGCGGTAATTCATAATATAGAGTTTCGAACTTCAATTGAATATCTAGGATCCGATATAAGTCGGAATTCTTTGAAACAAGAATCGTCCGAATATATTTGATCAAGATTTCATATTGTAGATTTTTAGTTACGTCAAAATCAAATTTTCAGAAAGTCGCTATGCAATCGTTTATAAACTATAACGATTTATTTAATATAATTAAAGGATTTTAATATAAATTGAAAATTAATTTAACAAAGAAAAATTATAATGTTGAGTTTAAAATCCGAACTAATTTATTTTGAAGTTATATGGTATTCTATTTGAATATACACGATAGTATTGATTTATTATTATTAAATTGAATTGTTCTCAAATTAATTATATTGTATCGATATTATTTAAGTCTTAAGAATAGTCAGTTTTCAAATGACCTCCTTATTCGACTAAATGGGTTTGAATAAATTTGTAATGGCTAGTTGTTGCTAGGTTTCAACTTTGGAGCCAATCGAAGTTGTTTTGTGAGCATGTAGAGTTTAAATGTGAACCGATAAAAAATTTGGAATTAAAATAACCCTGTTTTGCAAACAGTGTCTGATTTCAACGAAATTAGTTTCATTGGATTCAGAACTCCAAATTATAGTAGTGCGTCTATTTTCATTACGATTGGAGCTCGTGTGCGATAGTGTGAATTTAAGAACGCTCAAAGACAGAAAGAGGTAGAATTTAATAACCGAATAAAATATACGTATCAATTCAAAATAAATAATCAAAACTAACCTATGCACATGCTCATAAAAATTCTTCGTACCCTAACTTCCCTCTGCTTTCCTAATGCATGAACGCCTGCAGGCCTATCAAACAAGCCAACCAAGACAATTAAATCATGCACATTCCTTCACTTGGAAAGTTTGCCAATTCTAATCCTCTATTTACGCGGCCTACGTATTTACCCACGGACATGCATTCTCACCAAAAATTCTTTGGCTACCCTATTTCCGTGCAAACCAACAGATGCACATGCCTAAGTTTCGAATGCACATGTTATGCCTGTCTCCTCCCATATACTAAAATCCCTACCTAAATTTTGCTGCTGCCTAACCCACTCACATGCCTATGTAATATATACACATGCCTAAAGATTTAAAATCAAACAACTGTATTTTTAATTCTTGCACTCATCGCACATGCTTCTTGTACATGTAGAAAACGACTTCGATTCCATTCATACATTTTCTTCTTCTATAAATACACGCATGCATGCCTCATTTCTTTTGCCTCAGCAAGCATGAAAAAAATTGAAACCTCCATTCAATCAAAAAAATTCAAAACTCCACAAACAATCGTATTAGCCTGGGTCGTCAACAACAAAGTCAAAGAGAGTGGAGAGCTCGACACTTATGTGTAATTTGGTAGAACTTGAGCTACGGTAGAGGTCGAAATATCGATTAGAATGTGGAATCTTTAGTTGCATTTTTGGCCAGGAGAGGAGTTTGAGTGGGCTGAGTTTCTAACCAACGATGGTTCTTTGATAGGGGAGAAGGACGGTAGGGTCAGGGCGAGTCCAGGCTATAGGAGGCGGTGCAGTCCAATGTGGTGGATTGTGCGAGTTTTTCTGATTACTAGAAGAAGGCGTGGGGTCCAAAGGGGACGAGGTCGGGTCGGAGAGTGGACGTAGAAGGGGTCGTTACAATTTCAATTCAACAATCAACATCCAAATAGGATTTAATGTTGCTTGAGATAAACAATTCATACATAAATGAATGAAAAACAAGTAGCATACAAATATTTGAGGAATCTAGTTGGATACCTCCAACCTGTTATTCCCTGCAACACAGCTCATAATGTTATTTAATAAATGCATATGAGATCAGAATTGTAATCTAATGTATTTAAACGACATAAATATAATATTGTCAATAAGCAATCAAACAGTCAAACAATAATCACCCAAAGCATCCAAACATCCAGTTTATACTAATAATGGTAAATTATAATTATATGAATTTTACCATATCATTGTATTTCAGAAAGAGTGAGAGTTAACTGAATTTTTTTTTAGATTGATGATTTTCGGTCGGTTTATTTAAGTTCAAACGAGCGTTTGAAATTATATAAAAATCCAATTTCATTCAAATCATTCCGAACCAGCTCGATAGATAAGTGCTCGTCACTACGATCCCAACGAATCTCGTTTTCTGAATTCTATTCAATAACGAACGAGTTGCATTGGTTACAAGTTTTTAATTAAATTAAACATCCTTAATTATATATTTAAAATAAACTAACTAGATTATACCATTAATTATGTTATTAACATAAACAAATCTCCCCCTTAATCACGTCTACTCCCAACTACTCGTCGAACATAACCCTACCTCTCAAACCCATCGCCGCCTTGCAAGAAGCCCCCGGGGCCGATCTCGAATCCCCTACCAGAATCGCCTCCCCATGGCGAACCACTGCACCAACCCCCATGGCCTCACGCCCCATCGTTCGCATGAATTATAGTCATGAACGAAAATAAAAATGACCCCAAATCCACCGGCTATAGACCACCGATGCGCCCCTGACAACTGTCTTCAATTCGGCTTCTCCTAGCCCTCCATTTCTCTTTAGATCCCAACACCCAATACCCAATGACGACGTCGGGTTCTGCAATAATCCAAATATCAGCCTACCCACTTCATCGCCGAATTCTGGCCACTACGCTCCACTGTAACTCCTCTAATCACCACCGGCTTAAAGCCCTCTCCACCCTCTACAAGTTCCGTGTTGGAGCCTTCCACTAATTCTCTACGAATCGAGAGATACAATTGATTGCTTGTGGCGGTTCAGAAATGAAAACGGGAAAATTAGGGGGTTAGTGATTAGGTTATTTGGGTTGAATGTATAGGTGAGTTTATTATTATTTTATTAAAAACACTATTCATCGTTCAATGTTTTTGATTTATATGACCACATACAATCTTCGATTGAAGTGAAATTAAAAACCGTGTAATAACTTAATATTCTTGTCACGATGGAACTGGTTTCGTCAAAATCTGAGACCTTTTGAAAAACTGCTATGTTAACTTCAAAATATAAATCGATATGCATTTATATTGTGCATGATTATATATTAACTTTGATTGACCTGAAACTTGAAATATTATAATAATTAACCACTACGGATTTTATAAAATTGATTCTGTTGAAATCCGAGGTTGTTTGAAAATTGGTTATTCTTAAGTTCCATATTAAATCGATAAAATATAAATCGACTTCAAAATAATCACATCCAATAATAATAAATTATTATTCTATATACTCAAACAGAAATTATATAGCACTAAAATAAACTAATTTAGATTTTAAACTCAACATATCGAATTTTAAGTTAAATCAATATTCAATTTATTTAAAATGCTTTTATTTTATTAAATAAATCATTATAGTTTATAAACGATTCTATAATGACTTTTTGAAAAATAGATTTTGACATAACTCAAAATTTATAAGATAACAACTTAATTTTTCTTGTTAATTGGAAAATTTAATCCAATAGATCCGAAAAATTCTTGTTTCAAAGAATTCCAACTTATATTGGACCCTGCACATGCATTTGAAGTTTAAAATGTAAAACTATGAACTACTACGACATTACGAGCTTGTTTTTAATTTAATTATAATTTTACGTTCAAACATCGTTTAATTAATAAATTCCCAATAAAATCCCTTTTGTGTTTGCAATAAAACATTTAAAACAAATTTTAAATGTTCAAAATTAAATGACTAAAAATCTAGGTCGTTACACTGTTGTTCGTTTTATTTTATGCCGACCTAAACATGAAAGTGCAACATATCTTCCACATGTGTCGTACATATAAAACATATATATATATACATATATAAAGCATAAATGCATAAAATTGTCTTTTCTTATTCTAATAGAAACAAGATGAATCATTTAATTTCCATAACCAAAGCATTTAATGCTATTGGAAAAACAATGGTTAAGTCACGTACAAAGTCGCTCTCTTAAAGACGTTTCGCCGATATGCTCAATGGTGCAAAGCAGTTCGTACCTTTCGCCACCGTCTCTAGGTTAAAATGGCCTCTTCTTAAATATTAATCCGCTTGCACAAACGAGTTGATGATTTGCACTGAAAATTAAAAAACTGTACTGCTTTTTCCTTTTTGTAGTGAAAAAAATTCAATGAAGATAAGGAGGTTTTTGAAGAGAGAGGAAGATGAAACAGTTGTTCTATTTACTGCTTTTTCTATTCCATTTGTAATATAGACAGAATGCAAAAATGTAACGTTCGCTATGTTAGTGGGAGAAAAGTTGGATCACAATTAATACCATAATAAATGAAAGAACGGTCAAAAAACTGCAACTTATAACGTGTGAATTGTATATGTTTCAAAAGTGATAGTTTAAATAAGTTCTAATTTATTATTATTCATAGCAATATTTTAATGCCATTTGTTTTCGTAATAGCTCGATAAAAAGTCATATGAATATATGACTGTTATGCTAGTGTAACTGCTCAATCACAATAATGGCTGATAAAAAGTCACATAAATATATGACAATTATGCTAGTGTAACTGCTCAATCACAATAGTGGCACATGTGTATATATATATTAAATATTTAAATATATATATTACCGTTATAACTTTCAATGGCTCAATTGCATTAATGACTCAATAATAAATTCTTAGTAACTGTATTTTTTTTAATAAATTCACTACATGCACAAAACGTTTCCAACAACCCCCCACTTAAAAAAAATTAAAATATTTTTCAAACTGTTCAAAAAACATAAGAATGTGCATAAACAAAGGCTTCTTCGAACTTGAACCTTCGCATAGTGGATAAGATACAGTTTTGCTAGAGTGGCACGTGGTCTTGAACTCTATTCCTGACATCATACCACACACAGGCCTTCTAGAGTGCAATCAATTTAACCCGTGCGTTTATGGATATGCACGTCTACCCCAGTTTAGTGAATTCTCTAGAAGTTTTGCCCAACCCTCCATAGAAAACGACCACATTTCTACATTCACATAAGTGAGTCTATAAAGATTACTCCTAAAGGTAGGTACTCCACTCCAAATAGAGTATAGATCTCATTAAGAGTTTCTATTAACTCATCCTCTAATCACTAAAGGAATACATGCTTCTAAGTGTAAAAAAATAGCATGTTCAACCAACATAACTACAAAACTAGTTTTTACCATTGAACCTAGTTCTTAGGATCTCCAGTCATTAGGTCGGGTTACCATTGCACGTGACTCAACAATCTAAGGGAAAAGTCCCATTCATTTAGAAGTATTAAGGACTTTCTCTCTCGATAGTCCTTTCGTTAAAGGATCTGCAAAATTTTCATCAATGCTTATATGATCCACTCTAATAGTACTGTGCTTACAATGTATTTGTCATCTCTTGCCGTTATAATAATGGTTCTATACTTTTGCAATAATCGCGATACTATCGTAGTGGATCAACATAGCTGGTATCGGTTTTTCATATAAGGGAATCTCGGCCAGTAGATTTCTCAAGTACTTTGCCTCTTCAATAGTTGTGTCTAGTGCTATCATCTCAGACTCCATAGTATACTGAGCCAAAATAGTCTATTTCTTGGATTTCCAAGAGTGACTCCTTCAGCAATGCTAAATATATATATATATATATATATATATATCCATTGGTCGCTTTTGAATCATCGGATAAAGTATTCCAGTCTACATCGGAATAACCTTTAAAAACAACTAGAAACTTTTCATAATGTAATCCAAAGTTCATTGTTCGTTTAAGGTATCTCATGACCGTCTCAATAGCAAGCCAATGCTCTATATTAGGTCTACTGGTAAACCTGCACAATAATCCCATGACACAGGCAATGTCGAGTCTTATACAATCAGTGGCATACTGAATGCTGCCAATAATGCTTGCATATTCAAATTGTCTTACACCTTCACCAGTGTTTTTAAATAGTTTTACACTGGGATCATATGGTGTACATGAATTTTTACAATAATAGTAATTGTAATTTTTTAGAATTTTCTCAATATAGTGAGATTGATCCAAAGAAAGTCCCTTTTCGGACCTAGTAATCTTAATACCAAAGGTAACACTCGCTTCACCTAGATCTTTTATATTGAAATTGTCACTTAACAAAGATTTAACAATGTTTATGGCATGAATGTTTGACTTAAAAATAAGTAGATCATCTACATATAGACATATAATAGTGCAAATGTCATTCTCGGATTTATAATAAATGCATTTGTCACTTTCATTAACTTTAGAACCATGTGAGATTATCAGGTTATCTAGTTTTTCATACCATTACTTAGGGGCTTTTTTTAAATCATATAAAGATTTCTAATTTGCAAAATTTATGTTCTTGACTAGGAATTACAAAACCTTCAGGTTAGTCCATATAAATTTTCTCTTCTAATTCACCATTTAAAAGGGAATTTTTAACATCCATTTGATGCATTATTAAATTAAGAATAGATGCAAGTGAAACTAATACAAGAATGGATGTAATTCTAGTAATAATTGAAAAAGTATAAAAAAGTCTACTTTTTCTCATTGTTTAAAACCTTTAGCTACTAAATGTGCTTTATATTTATCAACTGTGCCATCATGTTTTAATTTTCTTTAAAGGGCATCATTGTGCCCAATTCTAAAATGATTCCTACAAAAGTCGGGGTCAACATCACCTACTAACTGGCATTCATCCCGTAAAAGATAGAGAGCCTCGACCATTACTGTGCAAATCTCGATTATCCTAATGGCCTACCATCTCAGAAAATTCGGATAAGCGATGCTCAAAAGAAGATCACGAAAACATAACATAACTCAAAATTGTTGGAGAATGGAGTTTTGATGATGACAGCCTTATTTCAATATTAATTGATTATAAAATACATACTAACACTTTTATCTAGAATATATATATGCAAGATTTATATACATATTCCTGAAGATTGTATAGATTAAAGATATTAGAGATTCGGGATTCAGAGATGATTCAAGACTTATGAGTATTCAAGAATTCAAGAGTTCAAGAAAAATATAGTAATATAGTCTGGTTTATGTATGACTCTGAATGGCACTCCAGGTTCAAATTCATATTCAAATTCTGTTTTTTAATTTATGATTTCAAATTCTATCTTCAATGTAATAACCCGGAAAATCAGAACCAATTTAAAAATTTTATTTTGAATAATTTGGTTAAAAATTGAGTCAGAATTTAAAATTTTCATTTTTAAATATGAATAAAGCCCTTGAAAATAGTGATTTTACAAACGACCTCCGTTTTCGATGAAACCACTTTGGTTGGACCCGGGATGTCAATTTATTGCTAAATTTCAAATTCCATAATTTTTGAAATCGATATGTGAGCATGGCAAAGGAAAACGCGTTTGATGATTTCAATTTGAATTGGATCGACCAGAAAATGACCATTTTTCAAATGGTCTTCAAATTCGATGAAATCAGTTTTGTTGGGACCGTATCGTCCCAACATAGCTAGATTTATTTTTCGGCAAATTTTAGAATCAGTATGTGGTCCCAGCAAATTAAAATGTACGTTCAAATCAGAATTTGAATGTTTTATATCTTAATTTGAAGAATAATTGACTGAAACAGTCGAATGGGATTATGAAACATATTCCATTGTGTTCGCAATTGGGGTATTTAGCTAGGGCGATAGTCATTTGGTTAGGATTGGAGTTCGTATGGAGAAAACCCTATTTTTGAATTAAATATATAACCAACCAATCAAATTCATTCATTCATAAAATGAAAAATGAAAAATGAAAAATGAAAAAACGCGGAAAGCTTTTTCTCTCTCCCCGATTACCAGCGACGCATGACGGAACCTCCTTCTTCCCTTCTCTCTTCAAAATCTCAAAAACTGCTCATTAAAATCACGTGCCCCAGTAATGGTATTTGTAGATCAGGCCATCCTCTTCAAATCCATATAAGTCGCTCCTCCTATCGTCGTGTATTCTGGTCGAACCACCTCCCCGAAGTCAGAGACTTCATTCCGCCGCCGTGGACACCAGAGACCACCGAAGTAGGCCC
Source organism: Allium sativum (assembly GCA_030737875.1). Taxonomy (NCBI): domain Eukaryota; kingdom Viridiplantae; phylum Streptophyta; class Magnoliopsida; order Asparagales; family Amaryllidaceae; genus Allium; species Allium sativum. Next base: position 13,488,933 of record CM060912.1, read on the forward strand.
CACTTCAGGCACATGTGCGCCCACCCTCCCTCTTCGGCGCTGCAAAGCCCGATCGTCACATCGCTTCACGGATTTGGCGCAAATTGATGACCTAGTTTGGAACCATTTCAGAAAGGTACGGTGTTTAATTTTAAAACTGATTTCAACAGTTTAAAAACATCGCAAAATTCGATTAACTTCTAAAAATTGTATCTTTTTGCTATGTGGTCGAAATCCAGTTAAATAAGAGACACCGGGTCCGTGAGGACGTCTTCTACATTCTAGAAGAGACCGGGGAATTTTTAGAGCTTGCTACAATTTTTGGCAAAGCGAAAAGCAATGTGAGATTTCTAAATTAAATTAAATTTAGAAATAAAATATTAGGATGTAGACAGAGTTTAGAAACTTCCGACACCCGTCGTCCACAAACCATGGACGACTTGTTTGAGTTGTGATTTGAAATTTGGTGAATATTACGAATGGTTGATTATTGATTTTGGTTGAAACCAAATAGGATTAGTTTGTGGAAAAATTCGTCTGCATACGAAATAGATTATCTCCCTTATCAAAATCTGCGAGGCTTTAAGGTAGCGCGAGGAGCCGTACATCGGGACGGTGCCGGTTTTAATTACCCTGCCGTTATGCTACCGAAATTTTCTGAAATATTTATGTGTTCGAATTTTATTCATGTGTTTAAATATATTCATGTGTTGATAAAATGCTCATATGTTGAATAAATATTTAGAACGATAAAAATCACATTTTTATCGCTTGAATGAAGTATAGAAAATAATCATATGTTGAATAAATATTTATAACGATAAAAATCACATTTTTATCACTCGAAAGGAGTATATAAAATATTCATGTGTTGATAAAATATTCGTGTTTTAAATAAATTGTTTGAACAATAAAAATCACATTTTTATCAAATATATAAAGTGTCAAAAAATATTCATGTGTTGAAATAAATTTGTGTGAGTTAAAAATATTATTTTTAACACGTATGTGGACTGAAATTGGATTAGAGAAAGAAGAATGAATTATATTTATATATATAATATATAAATTAATATAAATCGAATAACAACACTGCAGTTCGCATTTTGAAATTGTAACTTTGAACGATGATATCGGGAGATCCGACCATCGGATTTTCCCAAAACTGAAACCGTTGGGTCCACTTTGAAAAGATCTTTCCAACGATATAAAATTTGCACAGATCCAATGGTTATATTTTCAGGTATCTGTAAATCAAATCTAAATAAAAACAGCGTCAGAATGAATTATATATATATATATATATATATATATATATATAAATTAAAATAAATCGAATAACGACGCTGCAGTTCGTGTTTTGAAATCGTAATTTTAAACGATGATACCGGGTGATCCGACCGTCGGATTTTCCCAAAACTGCTTTGAAAAGATCTTTCCAACAATATAAAATTTGTAAAGATCCAACGGTTAGATTTTCAGATATGTGTAAATCAAATCTGAAGAAAAACAGCGCCATGGTCACGTTATGGCCTGAAGCGTCGTTTAATTAAATTGGCTATTTTTAAATAAATAATAATAGCTTTATATCGTGATAAAATATTATGAACGATATGGAATGGAGATAAACCAATTTTACTAGGTTATCAGATATTTTGATGGTCGGATGTGTTTGACATAAAAATAAAACTAATGAACTGAATTATTGATGTCGAATAATTTAACCATGGACAGAATTGATTTGAATTCTAAATATACGTGAATTATTTGAAAAGGCCGAGTTAATTCTCATTTCAAATAATTGTTCGACGATAAGAAGTCGAAGATATGAAGACGGTGCAAGACCGATGATCTTCACAATGAATGGATGGCTACTAATGCCTTTGATAGGAGTTCCTGCCTTGAAAGGGTTACAGTGATGGTTGTCTGGACGTACTGGTTGATCGTTTGGATGTGCGAGGGCCTCTCTCCTGTATTGGACATACGGGAGAGGAATAAGGTGCCTCCGGTTTCGTTCAGACCCAGAACGGACTTGTAAATGGATGTGTGTCTGACACTGTAGATTGACAACGTGGCATGCAGAGATGCAGTGATCAAGGCTTTTGTTGAAAAGCAGAGCCTTGTGGTTGATGATCAAAGCATAGCTTTAATATAGCGCCGCTTTGTGTATAACGTTAATTCGCGGCCTCACACCCCGGTATGAACCAGAAACAGGAGAGGACTTCAGGAAGGACATGCGTTTCCTTCTAGCTAGGAGTGGTGTCAGTGGTTTACAATCCCTGACATGTTTGACTCATGTGGTTGTTGGAATGCGAGGCACCTCGGTTATATCGGTCACTGCGGTGTCGATGGTCTGGTCGGGATATAACCTGTTTTCGCCCTATAAGGCGGGGAAACATAGTGTTCAGGCATTTTAATCCACTCTGTGTGGACCGTCCCTTCGATCCAAGGGCCCACCTCAGTCTGGGTCCTGAGGGGCGGGTTAGAACGTCTCGAATTTGGTAAGGACTATCTTTTTCCTTGGTTCATGACGGAAATCCAATTTCCAAATACGACATCGTGCGGTTTTGATTGTAACTTATATTTAGCGACATGATAGATGGTAACCATGTCATCTAGGATTGATACTTATGATTGAAGTTGTTTTTGAAATATATAAACACTAGTTAGGATCATCACATTCAATCTCTATCTTCTCTATTTTATTTTCTTTACTTTACTTTTGATTTTAAACTCAAGTTTTACAAGTTTTATATATATACTATATACATTATATATACTTTATATTTATATAGTTTTAACTCTATAATTTTATAAATAAGTTTATATAGTTTATATTTATGTTTTTATATGATTTTCTACTTTATAATATTCATTTATAACATTATGATTTAATTCAAGAATTTCCAAAATTATATATATATATATATATATATATATCAAAACATTTGAAAATTGCTCAAAATTCAATTTTACACATGCTTATGTTAACATATATATATATATGTGTGTGTGTGTGTGTGTGTGTGTGTCTATGTCGACATATAACTGTCACTTTTTTTATTTTCAAAGGAAGCTCTTTTCACTATTTGTGACATTACAGAAATGTTGCAACCTTTCAAATCTTATAAATTGGGGCTGATTTCAAATTTTTCATCATCCTTCTTCTCCATCTTCATCTCCTTTCTTTACAGCATTAATATTTCATATTTTTATGATTTCTACACTTATACTCTGCTAAATTCAATTCTATTTACATAAAACTTCTTCTCTTCTCACGCTCTACTCATTACTCTCTAAATTGAAGTGCCATTGAAGAGTTATAGGGCTACTGTAATTATTTGGAAGTGTTTGGGTAATCGGTGTTTTTCTTGTAGCCATGAAATCAAGGAACAGAATCTGTGTGACCCTTGTAGCCATGAAATCAAGGAGAGTATACTTGACCAAGTGTGTGGAATTGGTGTTACCCTTGCAGTCATGAAATCAAGGAGGTTGTACTTGAATATTGATATAATAATAAAACTCTGCGCAATCCAGCATTGCATGGGACTGGATGTAGGAGCAATTCCGAACCAGTATTAAATCCGATGTGTTCTTTCCTTTTCTGCATTTTATTTTTGTTTATCTTTATGTTTGTGTTTGATTTTGTGCGTGTGATTGTTTTTGTGGTGTTTGTTTCATATAGTAGATCATATAAGTTTTAGATTTTGTTTAAATTCTCAAAAACACTATTCACCCCTCCTCTGGTATTAGTTTACACTAGTTTGAATTCATGTATTGCATCAGTATTAAATGAGTCTGCATTCAATTTTATTGAAAAATCAAGTTACTACGATTTGATTTTTGAAATTTAAAATTTTTCAAATTTTGATATATGGATATGTTACAAAACCATCATGATATTGTTGTTTTAAAATTGTAGATTATTTAGGTTGAAATTTCATTTGATTATTTGAGAAATTATTTGATTATTTGAAAAGCTGTGTTATTTTACAAAAAATGATGTGTTATATGTTTATTGGATATTCAAACTCTGAAAAGGTGGGTGAAGTGGTTGTTGGAAATTCAAATTCAGAAATGGTTGCTGTTGAAAATTCAAATTCCGAAATGGTGTGGTACATGGCTGTTGAGAACTCAAAATTCTTATGAACACATGGTAGAAATCAAAAAGAGAAAAAGAGTAATGACGGTTGCTGAAAAGACATCAAGAAGAAATGGATATATATAATGTAAATCAGCAAAGAAATGGATATTAGGTCAATTTATAGCCTTGTATTTTCATCTACAACTTATATTCATACTGTACTTCTCTTCATTTGCTTCGTAATGCCGCTGGATTCATGTGAATCCGTCAAGAATTGACCAAGTAATGATCAAATGAAGTTTTTGTAAACAAAGAGTGAAGAAAACCAAAACTATCGACGATTATCTTCAAATTACATCCACATGTTAGACTATTCTGTCCCAAATCCTTTTCCAGGTTGTAGTTCTTGTTCTTGTGGTCGTTTTGATGGGTAGATCATCAAATTTCAATCAAAATTGAGTGAGATATGATTATTTGAAGTTGGCTATGCAAAACTGAAAAATTGTTACGGGATTTAATTCATCTCTCTTAGTGTTTTGACTTGCTGCACCCCCAATACTATCCAAATTCGTCCCCAAACTGTTATTAAATCGTAGTCCTTACATTTCTCTTCTATTTTCCACTGATTTCATCCAATTCCACTAAGAAACGAAGAAGTCATGCCTGCTGAAAGATTGATTGAAAATGGAAAATCGGAAAGAAGAAGAAGAATAAGAGAAATAGTTATGAAGAGACATGACTTTTGGGCCTTTATATAGTAGTTGGAGTGTCCATTCATTCTAAATTAAAAATTCAAATTTAAATTTTGGCACCAAGTCAGTTGAACTACTAAATCATCAATATCTTTCTCATACGGTTTTCAAATTCAGCAAATGAATATACTATGGTGATCAGAAAAACGAGCCCGTCACAATAGAACATATCTTATCGTCAAATTCTGAAAGATGTTGACATGTGGTTCATAACAATGGAATTGTGGAAGGACAACAAAATGGAGAATTGCAAAAGGAGGTACGCCTTATAATATTTTCATAATTATCGTTATATTTAGGAATATACATCTATGCACATAGTTAGGTATAGAAATTTATCTCTTTTATAATTTTAGATAATTTGGTTCATATATTGATACACCATAGTATACTTGTCAATATATCAATTTAATCTTTTCTTATTCTAAAATTAATTTTCATTACTATTTGAATTTGAAATTTTGAAAGGACATTTTTTTTCAATATGAAATTGTCTGTTCAAATTCTAATTATCAATTTTGTTCATCTACTTATGTGTCATATATTTTGTTTCAAAAATATATATCGAAATTATATAAATTAATAAAATTATATTAAGTACATAAATTTTTCAAACATTTTATATTGTTATACAATATAAATTTATATATCTTTTATATGTAGTTTAAACATACATAGTTTAATTTATATTTTCGTCACAATTTTGGGTTACATTATCGTAGATATTATTTGAAACTAAATACGAATTTTGGTTTCTTGGTTTATTAAGATTTATGAAACTTGTATCTTTTAAATTAATTTTTTGGTATATATAATATATGATTTTTATGTTTAAATATATAATTTAAATATAGTAAGTTATAGTTCTATAGTTTACTTTATATTATCAGATTTCATTAAAATAATTTTGTTATAACTACAAATTTCTTTTAAAATTTTAGCATATAAATGATTATTTAATGTATTTTGATTTCTAAAATTTAAATTTAAAATTGATTTGTATCAAAATATTGATGTATATCTCGTAATAAATTAAATTTTAAATTCTTTTTAAATTAGTTTTTATATATACTTAAGAATATATAATAGCTTACTTATGATACAAATATTATATTCTCTTTAAAAAGATCTTCAATTTTTACTATATTTACCCTACTAATATTATTTAACTCCACAATTTTTCTGAATATTTTACTACTTATCATGAATATTTTTATTATTCTTTTAATCGCTTTCATTAATATAATTAACCTAACTCTAAAAATTAACATTATCACCAAATCATTCTGCATACTATCATTATACATCTTATTTCATATCATTCATCATTATAAATTACAATTGCATTTAAAATCAAGATCATTTACATCATAAGTTGCATTTCATTTCATATTGTTTTGCATATGACATACATTTCTTACTACATTATAATAAACATACTTCACATACATATTAACTTTTAACTCATAACATATTTACTTTGATTTAATTGACTTATTTTACTTGGTTGAATTGTTTTACTTAATTGACTTGCTTAATTTGTTTGACATAAATAACTTGATTGATTTGTTTGACATGGTTGAATTTCATTAGTGGTGTGTTAGAAATATACTTATGCATTTTTGGTTGATAGGAGTTTTATAGGTTTTTAGGATAAGTAGAAGTTATAAGAAATGGTTGGCTTTATATCAAAATTTATTTGAATTAATGTTTCATGACAACAAAACTTAAATTGGTTGATTGTTTGGATTAAATTACTTTACTTAACTTATATCATAGAATTATTTCAAATTAAAGTCTTAAAGGGAATTAGAGTAAAGGCTAGGTTTAGTCTTGAATTAGATTAAGGGGGAGTTTATAGTTTCTAGGATTAGTTGAAGGTTTAAGAAGTGTTTATTAACGTATATTATTTAATTTGATTGACTGCCTGAATTGATTGCTTGAATTTCTTGTTTGGATTGATTATAAATATTGATTGGATTGCATAGTTTATTATCTTTCTATTAGACTAGTATAGTCATAATTTTAGGAGGATTTATAATCTTTTAGGCTTAGAATCATAGAGTTAGAGGTAGATATAAGGATATCATAGAATCAGGGATAGTTATATATATTAATACTTTAGTATATAATGTTATAATAGAATATGTATAGATATATATATATAGGATTTAGGCGGAGTATTTTATGATTATAGATTTATGATTCAAGGGGAGTACTTTACTTTAGTATAGGAATTATTTAGACAGTTATAGGATTTAGGAGGAGTGGTTTTAGAATTTCTTTTTGATAAATCCTAAGGGGGAGAAATTAAAAAATATAGAATTAGTTTATAGAATTCATATAGACAAGGGAGGTATTAGAAGGATCATCATCAACATGTATGAATATATATTTTATAAGCTAAGGCTGTCATCATCAAAAAGGGGGAGATTGTTCGAGAATGGAATTTTGATGACAACAACTTTATTTCAATATTAATTGATTATAAAATATATACTAACACTTTTATCTAGAATATATATACATATGCAGGATTTATATACAGGAATACATACTGAAGACTGTACAGTTTAAAGATATTGGAGATTCAAAATTCAGAGATGATTTCAGACTCATGAGTGTTCAGGATTTCAAAAGCTCACGAGTTCAAGGTAAATATAGTAATAGAGTCTGGTTTATGTAAGACTCAGAATAGCACTCCGGGTTCAAATTCAAATTCAAATTCTGTTTTTCAATTTCAAATTTCAAATTTCAAATTCTATCTTCAATCTCTATTTTATTTTCTTTACTTTACTTTTGATTTTAAACTCAAGTTTTACAAGTTTTATATATACTTTAGATTTATATAGTTTTAACTCTATAATTTTATAAATATGTTTATGTAGTTTATATTTATGTTTTTATATGATTTTCTGCTCTATAATATTCATTTATAACATTATGTTATAATTCAAGAATTTCCAGAATTTTATATATATATATATATATATATATATATATCAAAACATTTGAAAATTGCCCAAAATTCAATTTTACACATGCTTATGTCTACATACATATATGTCTATGTCGACATATAACTGTCACTTTTTTTATTTTCAAAGGAAGTGTCTTTTCACTATTTTTGATGTTTCAGAAACGTTGCAACCTTTCAAATCTTATAAATATGGGATGATTTCGAATTTTTTCATCATCCTTCTTCTAGATCTTCATCTCCTTTCTTTATAGCATTAATATTTCATATTTTTATGATTTCTACACTTATACTCTATTGAATTCAAGTCTATTTACATAAAACTTATTCTCTTCTCACTCTCTACTCATTACTCTCTGATTTGAAGATATAGTGAATAGTTTTAGTGCTATTGTAATCATTTGGGAAGTGTTTGGGTAATCAGTGTTTTCTTGTAGCCGTGAAATCAAGGAACGAAATCGGTGTGACCCTTGTAGCCGTGAAATCAAGGAGAGTATACTTGATCAAGTGTGCAAAATCGGTGTTATCCTTGTAGCCGTGAAATCAAGGAGGTTGTACTTAGATATTGATATAGTAATAAAACTCTGCGCAATCGCGCATTGTGTGGACTGGATGTAGGAGCAATTCCGAACCAGTATAAAATTCAGTGTGTTCTTTCCTTTTCTGCATTTTATTTTTGTTTATATTTGTGTTTGTGTTTGATTCTGTGTTTGCGATTGGTTATATGGTGTTTGTTTCATATAGTAGATCATATAATTTTAGATTTTGTTTAAATTCTCAAAAACACTATTCACCCCCACCCCTCTAGTGTTAGTTTTGCCTTAACGATCCATTCCGCAATCCCTAACAGAAACCAATGAAGCAACCACAAAACCCTAAAAATTGAGCCTAGAAAATACCCATAGTGACAATTCGAGACTTAAGTGCCAAGGAGGTTGATAAAACCACGTACTCATTGTAAATTGGGTGCAGTGGGCAACATAACTGAAGTACAAGTTCATTCCAATCTGTGATGACCCATGGTATAGGGGAAACACCTCCCATAATGGCTTCAAATTCCATTGGGGTAAAACATTCCATAGGCCTACCACAGGGTATAAGAAGTGCAGCAGTAGAAAATAAAGTGCTATAATGGGGGTAAAAGTGCTAAAAATATGGAAAAATGTCGAAAGGTATCAAAATACTGACGATACGAAGGCATACAACAAGCAAAAGAGATTTTATTATCATATAGAGTTTAGCTACAATGGTACAAACAACTCAAAAGCCGAGGGACGACACCTGCTCAACTCCGACCAAGAAAGAATTACAAAAGATAGCACTGTACAAGATACAAAATACAAGATGTTAATCCTTCTACTTTCCACCCTTCGAGGAATTGCTCAATTTTATTGTCAACTTTTCTGTCTTGTTGTTATGAGCAGTGGTTGAAATCGGCCATGCAAGAATTATAGGAGAATCCTCGGCGACTATTGGTTTGGCAACAATAGCTTTTGATCTCTTCATGCACCATGCTCTCCACTACGCCTACCCTTGGGAATCTTCCCACTTCCAGATGAGGGTTCTTTGTGTTCAACGACCATATATCCACCCACGGTTCATTTATCTTCAAGCTCTAGCTCCTTATCATCAAAGGTTTTCCCGCCTCCTCCAAAGGATATTGTCATGTCATCCAAGTCCTACAAATTGCAATCTGGTCAAAGGTGTAGCCCTTGATGGGATATAGAAGCTGAAACAAGGACCGGAGCTAGCGAAGCTGCAGTTGTTAGCAGAACGATGGTCACTGACGTAGGACCCTTGGAGACAAGCGTTGAAGAGCTGAAAATTATCGTAGTCCCTATAGCACTAGAAGTGGAGGAGCATTAGTACAGCAGGTCCAGACCTACATCAAGCAAAAAATAGCAAGTAAATCATCAAACTCAAATATATAAAATAATAAGTCTTCTAAATCTGAAATAGTACCAGTTATATCAAGAGAACCTTGGGTGACGATTTCGAAGTCTTGTGCATCGTTTCCATTGCCTTCGTTGCTTGATAGGGTCGCCTAAGCAGCGGTAGCAATAGAAGGAATGGCAACCTCAGTAGATGTAGTAATAATGGAAATGATTGCAGTGGCGGCTTTGATGGAGGTAGGGTGATGACTATAAGGATAGCCTCGACGAAGAAGGCTTTTACACCCGAAGGATCTACGGAGGGAGTAATAACATCAGAGACTATCTAGTCGTGATGGGTCTCGCCCGATGTTCTAGCTCTACCTATAGTATTATGCTACCGTTCAAGCCCAAGCTCCTCTTATCCTTGGGAGAGAGAAGCCCAAGAGTCATCATTAAAATAAAAGGCCTTGTTCTCATATTTAGTATATTTGTCATCATCTACCACTCGCCTAAGGATCTCCTCCCATACTTCAGCTAATGTGTGGGGGTACCTCTCATCCAGAAACTCTAAACTGCCCTTCCACATGATGTAGAGTACGTAGAATTTGAGCATTGCCAAGTCAAAGATACTCATAGTTTAATTATGGATCTGTTCGATGGAAGCCTTCTCAAAAATAACATGATATCGTTCATGTTGCATTTGTTTTTTCTAATTTGCGACTAGGCGAGTCGCTCCTTCAACAAAATAATCTCAAGAGTTTGTGAATCAACTTTTTAGTTGAGGGAAGCGGCAATCTTTCGTAAGCTTTCTACATTCTTCCTTTCAACGTCAAGCTGGTCCTCGGCGAGCTTTGGAGCATCATGAACATCTCGAAGCTGGGACCCTAACAAGGCCTCTTTCTACGTATGGGATTTGACCACCTCATCCAACTTGTACTCAACCTTCTTCTTTGCAGCCTCGGCTTCCTCACTGGCCTGAATGAGTTTCGTGATCCCAAATCATGCTTCTTAAGGGTTTTCTCCCATTCAGCGCGGTCTCTGTCCATGGTTAGTTGTGCCTCATAATTAAGTTTATTGACCCTTTGGAGCATGGAACCAGCTTCTGCCAATTTAACAGCTTCACCATGCCGATCTTAAAAACTTCGATTTCTTAAAGATTTCTTCCTTATCTGCTGGCGCTAAATCCAAATTAAAGTGCATTTTGATCGAGAAACACCTTGGAAACTTCTCAGAAAGATGAGAAGGCTTGTGAAAGAGAAAATAAGGTGCTCTCTTAACAATCCGATAGACATCATAGGCAGACAAAGGGATAGCAGGAGGAACAGAGTTCGAAGGTCCAGTAGTAGTATGATCGGTGGATGTCGCGGAAGGTGGATTTAGACCTTGATCTGTCTTGGCATGCTTTAATGGCTCTTCTCTGCCCGCTTCCTTCTTCTTCTCAACCCTTTCCCTCTTTTTGCATTTATCCTACTCTCTACTGTGATCTCGATCGTGGCGAATGCAACCCTCTCATTCTCGCCTATCTCTTTCATCGTGATCCCTCCTCTCTCTCTCTCTCTCTGTCCTCCCTATCCCTTCGATTGCGCTTTTCACAAGCCTCTCCCTCCTTCCTCCTCGGTCTCGGTGTATCCGGGATGGAATCACTTTAAACCGTAAGAATCCCTGAATGCGTGATATTTGAAATCATCATAATATTAACGACTCATAATGACACTTGAAATAGAATAAAGCTAAGTTAGCATCAAAATTGAGCTTAAGCAGGAGAAGAAAGTGCACATGACAAATATAGATGATCCTAAGTGCACGTTAAGTATCATCTAAAACTTGATTTCCAATGAACCACTTATCATTGAAAGAATTGTGGGAGTCGTAATAAACTTAGAAATGACGTGCTAGGCACGGAAAGCATAAGAAGTAGTAGCGATATGCCCGAGTTAGACACTGCAGGAGTAGCAGGTGCAATAGCATCTTGGAGTAGCTCGCTGGGAAACATGTACAAGTCACTCAAATCTCCAAAGACCTCAAAGTCATCCCCGCCTAAGGGGTTTGAAGGGAGAGAATGAGCCGCGCTAATTGGGTCATCGTCAACGGCAACATGGGTAGGACCAGTGTCGAAAGCTCTATCGGACAACTCCTCATCAAAAGACTCCATAAACATGTAGTCATGATCACTCTCGCCGACACTACAATTGTTACCTCTTAAAAAATCTGCTTCCTATATCTCCGCTTTGGGGTTGCTCTTATGCCTTCCCTTCACATTGAATAAAACTTTCTTCACCGTCCTCATGAATAGGAGACATCCTAGGTGGGATACTAGCTTCTGCTATAACAGGTTGACCCGAACTCCTTCTCAGGGTTATTTCTCCAGAAGAAACCACAATAGGAGTATCCTCTCTGATATTTTAAAGAAGATGAGTTTCAGCCTAGGTACGAGTAGAAGTCGAAATCTCTCAAGGGATCGGAAAGCATCAAGAAGTCCAAATTGGTGGAGGAACTTGTCTTGAAGTAGAATATCCATGTTCCTCGCCCCAGCCTCAGATGTTGCCAGATTCTTACGATCTATAACAGGAATGGGTAAATCTTTGAGAAAAAGAAAGAATATAATGTGTTGGGTGTTACGAAATCTTGAGTTCGAACGAGATGGAAACCTGAATTCAAGTGCTCACCTTTGTGTGTCTAAAACCTGTTAAACTCATCCTAGCATCGAATGAAAAAGAACAAGTTCATGAATGGAGGAATTTTATCTTAGATACAAAGAATTAGCTTTCGATTACAAGAAGCTTTGATAAAGATGAGGGATGCATGATCCTTTCTACTCTTAAAAACGCAAAGATGAAAAATCTTGGAAAACATGGGAACGCGTTGTATAGTACGCATGAAAAGCACATACATACCTGTCAGCATGGCATTACCATTTGGACATAACTAATAGGGCGCAACCCTAGTTTTTGAAGAACTAATGGAAGTAAAGGGTTTAAGGGAGGGACGATGCCATTTTGACACATATAATAGTGGCAAGCCGTGAAGCTGGACGGAGGCTGCTCAACAACTTTGTCCTTCCCAGACAACTGAACCTCATCCTTCGGGATGCCAAACTAGATGCAAGCATGTTGGAGCAATCGATGAGCTACCACAGTGGGGAATCTCTTCAGTGGATTGGGGATATGTCTAAGCACGGGACATGACAAGTCAACCATAGGCCATGTTGCGGTAATAGCTCTCTTAGTCAGAACATGTGTGGAGGTTCATATTTGGACAGACAATGAATACATGGTCGAAGTCGATTTAGCCATAGCTTGAGAAGAGTCACCCCTCCATAATGTAAGCGCTCAGAGTCTCATGAAGCCATTCTACATAATGAATCTCATATTCAGAACAATCAGGTGCATGTATTCCCTAAGTGTTAAGTGTTGTGTGGTGTTATTGAGCTTGTGATAATTTTCTGCACTTTTCTTTCTTTGACTAGACTTACCCGTTTTCGACTTGAGCAATCAATAACAGATTTGTCGCTCGAATCAGCCCGAAAAGCTCTTTATTACTAGATCACTGGATGTGTATGCATTCTACTTTATAAAGCAAGCTCAATTGTGCGTCTTCTAGGTATACGGACATTAGCAAAAAGTGCTAAAGAGTTTAAAAGTTCTATGAATGAAAATCACAAAAGTTGAAGTTATTAAAGTTAATTCAAATTGTAGGATCCACTTGTTTGCTATGAAAAAGTGATGTTGGGGTATGAGTGCCATTTTCTTAGATGAAATTGTTCTAGTTAAAATCATAAGTCCAGCACCACCAAGATATGAATTCATTTATTGTAACATATAAGTCCAAGTTCAATTTTGTCAAGAAGTGTAATTAAGTCTAGATTCAGTTCCAGATCATTTCTATGATTGATTCGAAGCTTTAAAGGGATCTATAGTTTAGTTTAGATTTCAAATGCAAGTTTTCAATTGTCCTAGATCTAAATTAAAGTTCAAATTCGAGGCTCGTATTGGACCAAGTCCAATGCCATTTCATGAAGTCAAGTTAAAGTTTGAGATTTTCGGTTCGGTGCAGTAAAAAGATAAAAGGAATAAAATAAAGGCGAGGGTCTGATATATATAGCAGAAAGGAGAAGACCTTTCTGCTTCCCTTAGATTTGACAAATGATTCAATTCAGATCGACTAAGTTGATTCAGAATTTGGTTCGATAATCGAATCGGATAAAAAAAAGGGGAGAAAGAAGGAAAGAACTAGGAAGAGAAACTTTGACATTTCCATGACTTGGTCGATAACACCACGTGTTGATTCACGTGCATGAATTGACTTGACTTGATAATGGGATCAACTTGCGCAAAAAAAGATGTTAGGTTGCAACGACATACATGTATGCAATCATATGTGGGAGCCAATAACTCTGACACAAATTTACTATATGACAAATATATATATTCAACCTCTTGACTCGATGGGGTTTGAGTGTTTACATGTGTCTCTTGGTAACTCTAATCAAAGACTATGACTTGGAAAGTACCATCAAACACGGTATAAATCATGTTTAGCTATTTATGCAAAAAGGGATATTCCAAATGTCGTGACTACTCAAAAAGACATGACTACTCATCACCACTTTCCTAAAAACAGAATACATCCTAGGGAGATGCTATTCAACCGATTCAAAGCACATCATGTCTACAATGCGACGTACTTTACGGGGCAAAGTGTAGACTTGCCTTCAAAAAGGTCGTCAAGCACATAAAAATCCTTGCTAAAGGCAATCCAGATATGGAAACAACTTCAAAGCTTTCATGAATATCTGAATCGACTGTAACGACCCAGAAAATCTGAACCAATTTAAAATTTTTAAATTGGCTAAAATAATGGATTTTAAATATTTAAAATAAATATTTTAAATAATGGCGATGAAAACTGAGTTGAAATCGACATTTGAAAACCAATATAATTAATAATAATTATATATAGAATTGAAAATGGCGCGGTAGTTCGATAATTCGATTTCAAACTTCAATTGAATATACCGGGTGCAAAACAATCCGGATTTTAGTGAGACCAAAAACATTAGTATCTAATTGATGATATCTTTCTAACGAATCCGACCAATCGAAATTTGATAGCGGGAATCAAAAGGTATGTCCAATTGAAGATTCTGAATAGTCGCTATGGAATTCAGGCCCTTAAAAATGGACATTTTGCAAATGACCTCGGATTTCGACGAAACCACTTTTGTTAGATCCGTAGTGTCAAGATATTGTTAGGTTTCAAATTTCATAATTTTTCGAATCAATATGTGAGCGTGGCAAAAGAAAACGCGTTTGACCAGTTTCTGTTGATTTTAATCGAATGGAAATTGACCATTTTTCAAACGGCCTCAGAATTCGACGAAACTAGTTTTGTTAGGACCGTATCGTCAATACGAAGCTAGAAAATATTTTTCTGGAATTTTTCTAGTTAGTATGTGACCCCGGTAAATTGAAATGTACGTTTAAAATTCAATATAGTGATTTAAAGGAAAATTCAAAAGGAAACTGATTGTAATGATCAAATCAGTTTGCGATACATATCCCATTGTGTTCGGAATGGGGGTAAAACGCTATGGGCGACAGGCGGTGGGCCTCGTTTCGAGGTCGTATGTGAAAGTCAACTTTTTGAATAATTAAATAAAAAAAAATATATATATATATTTTTATTCCCTCCCTCCCTCTTATCTTCTGCTTGCCCCCCCCCCCCCCCGTTCGTTATAATTCATAACAGAAAGAAAAAAAAGAAAAAGAAAAAAAAAACCCAAACCCTAAAACTATCGAGCCGCTGCCCCCCCCCAACCCTCGTCTCGACGCCGACGAAGAGCCGCGCCCCCCAACCCTCGTCTCGACGCCTGCGAAGAAGCCGCACCACCGATCGAAGACCCAAGCCCCGCCTCCAGCGATCGACCCCGAAGCCCCCCGTTCAAAGCCCTAGCGAACACCCACTTCGAGGAGCCTCCGACGTCTGCGAAGACCTCCCCCCCCCCCCCCTCTCTGTAAGAATTTCTGTTTATTTTATTGTTTTATTTTTATTTTACAAAAACCGAATTTAATAATGATTTTGTTTTAAAAATAAAAACTGAAAATGTTTAAAAGTTAAAATCTGAATTTTATAAAAGGTATAAAACTGAATATTTTTAACAGGAATTTTTAAAAGTATTAAAACTGGAATTTTTAAAAGCATTTTAAAAACCTGAATTTTAAAACAGATAAAAGAAAAAAAGCTGATTTGGTTTTTTTAAGAAAGTAGAAACAGGTTTTTATAAAAGTATTTTAAACTGATTTTCTTTAAAAGATAAAAACTGTTTTGTTTAAATATGAAAAACCGATTTTTTTTAAGTGTTTAAAACTGATTTTAAAAGATTTAAAAACTGTTTTGAAAAGCATTTTTAAAACTGATGTAAAAAAATTAAAAAACTGATTTGGTTTTTAAAAGTTAAAAACTGATTTTGTTGAATATTAAAAACTGATTTTGTTTTAATATTAAAAACTGATTTTGTAAAAAGTATAAAAACTGAAATTTTTAAAAAAGGTATTGAAAACTGATTTCTTTAAAAATAAAAAAATCATATTTTTATTTTGAAAGTCAAAGTAAAAATCATGTTTTTATTTTGAAAGTCAAAGTAAAAATCATATTTTTATTTATTGAAAGTCGAAGTAAAAATCATATTTTTTATATATTGAATAGTGTAGTAAAAATTCTATTTTTACATATGCAGAGAATACGGGTGAAAGCGACAAATAGGCGAAGATTTCTATTAAGAAGAGTCTTGAAGTTGGATAGCTATTGGTGAGATTTCTGATTTAAAATTTATATATATATATATATATATATACGTGTGAAGTAAAAGTGAATTGCTATATATAAATATATATATATATATATATATATATATATATATATACGCCCCTCGTCCACAAACCATGGACGATATTTATTGGTTGAAATTGTGGTGAAAATTGAATGATTGTTTGGGATTGTTTGTGATTGATATTGGTTGATTGTGGTTGAAAAATACCCATTTGTGGTTGAGAAATATTTGGTTGAAACCACATAGGATTAGTTTGTGGAAATGAAATAAATATATACATGACGCCTGCATGCGAACTAGATGCATGATTCCCATTGTCAAAAACCGCGAGGTTTTAAGGTAGAGCGAGGAGCCGTACTAGGGACGGTGCCGGTGTAACTACCCTGCCGTTATGCTGCCGAAATTTTGAATAATATTTGTGTGTTTGAATTATTTTCATATGCTTAAACTATATTTATTCATTGTATAGAAAACATTCATGTGTTGAATTGATATTCATTCGTTGTTTAGAAATTCATGTGTTGAATGGTATTCATATTTTGAAATAAATAGTTCGATAATAAAAATCACATTTTTATCTATATATAGAAACTATAGAAAACATTCATGTGTTGAATTGATATTCATTCGTTGTTTAGAAATTCATGTGTTGAATGGTATTCATATTTTGAAATAAATAGTTCGATAATAAAAATCACATTTTTATCTATATATAGAAACTATAGAAAACATTCATGTGTTGAATTGATATTCATTCGTTGTTTAGAAATTCATGTGTTGAATGGTATTCATATTTTGAAATAAATAGTTCGATAATAAAAATCACATTTTTATCTATATATAGAAACTATAGAAAACATTCATGTGTTGAATTGATATTCATTCGTTGTTTAGAAATTCATGTGTTGAATGGTATTCATATTTTGAAATAAATAGTTCGATAATAAAAATCACATTTTTATCTATATATAGAAACTATAGAAAACATTCATGTGTTGAATTGATATTCATTCGTTGTTTAGAAATTCATGTGTTGAATGGTATTCATATTTTGAAATAAATTGTTTTATGATAAAAATCCCATTTTTATCACCAACTTGAACTATATAGAAAAATAGTGTTTTGAAAGGAATTGTTTTACAATAAAAATCACATTTTTATTGTATGTAAGAAATCGTTGAAATGGGAAGTGTTAAAAATAGCCACTTGTTCAAAATAAACATATATGAGTTAAAATATTCATTAATTAGCTAATGAAATGAATTGCGCCTAATTATGTAACGTTAGAATGAATGGTGTTTTTAAACCAAATAGAAATCAAATATGAAATTGAATAGAAAATGAAAAATGATATGAACTGTATATATATGTACATACATATTCATTGAACAGGTTATAGCAAAGGGGCTAGAGTAGAGGAATAAAATTTTGTGCCCGACAAATAGGTACACATTTACTGATTTGTTTGGGTGATGATTTTGAGCCTGTTGGCTAGCCGCTTGGCTTCTTCTTTTTCTTTTTGAGATTAGAAGGACCGGGACGCTATTTGCGATTTCCCGACGCTCCCGGTGCAGGGGAGGTTATGGCGAAATTTTTCCAAAATTTAAGGTGTTAGAAAAATTTTTGAAGTGAAAACGATATTGAAATTGTTGAATGAACTATATTTATATAAATATATAAATATAAATAAAATTAAAACGAAACGAAGCCGTGCAGTTCGTATTTTGAAACCGTGATTTCAAACGACTGGTACGGGAAATCCGACCATTGGATTTTCCCAAAACCTCAACCGTTGGGTTCGCCTTGGAATAATCTTTCCAACGGCACCAACCTTGTAGAAATCCAACGGTTGGATTGTCTGGAATGTTTAATTCAAATCTGAAGAAAAACAGCGCCAGAAACGATTATATTTATTTATATATATAAATATAATTATATTTAATCGAATAACGACGCTGCAGTTCGTATTTTAAAATCGAAACTTCAAACGATTGTACCGGGAGATCCGACCGTCGGAATTTCCCGAAACTGGAACCGTTGGGTTCGTTTTGAAAAGACCTTTCTAATGATGTAATTTTTGTGAAGATCCAACGGTTAGATTTTCAGATATGTGTAAATCAAATCTGAAGAAAAACAGCGCCACGGCCGCCTTATGGCCCGAAGCGTCGTTTTGAATAAAATGGCTATTTTAAAATAAATAAAAATAGCGATAAATCGTTATAAAATATCATAAGCGATATGGAATGGAAATAAACTGAATTTGCTTGATTTATGTGATGTTTGATGGTTGAATGTGTTTGGTGTGAAAACTATATAAAGAACACAATTGGTGTTGTCGAATAATTTAACCATTGAAATAAATCTATTTGAAATTCTAAATATACGTGAATTATTTGAAAAGGCCGAGTTAATTCTCATTTCGAATAATCGACCGACGATTGAAATTCGAAGATGAAGACGATGGTCGAAGACCGGAGATCTTCACCTCGTTTGGATGGTAACCGAGGTCCTGATTGGGAGGCATCCCGAAATATGGATAATGAGTGGTGATCGTTCAGACGTACGTGTTGATCGAAGGGTTTGCGAGGTATTTAGTGCCTCCGGTTTCGTTCAGACCCAGAACGGACTTGTAAATGGACTGTGTGTCCGACATTGGAATTTGTTCTGTGTGATTGATAGCCATCAGTTGCACGGGGTGAATTGCCTGTGTGGCATGCTAAGATGCAGTGATCAGGGCTTCTGTTGAAAAGCAAAGTCTTGTGGTGATGATCAAAGCACCGCCTGTGGGGCGTAGCTTTGTGTATAACGTGAATTCGCGAGCCTCACACCCCGGTAGGAACCTAAAACGGGAGGAAGGACCTCAGGGAGGGCATGCGTTTCTTTCTAGCTAGGGTGGTGTCAGTGACCTACCAGCCCTGACATTTATATACTTTTCACCTATGTGGTTGTTGCTGTTGCGAGGCACCTCGGTTTGATCGGACGATCCGGGTCCGATGGAGTCATTCGTTGGCTCGTTTGCGCCCCAAAGGGCGGGGAGACGTATTGTTCAGGTATAATAATCCACATCGGTGGACCGGCCCTGACGATCCAGGGGGCAGTTGCGGCTGTTCCTGAGACATGGTAGGCTAGATTGTCTCGAATTCGGTAAGGACTATCTTTTGCCTTGGTTCATGACGGAAATCCAATTTCCAAATACGACATCGTGCGGTTTTGATTGTATACCTATATATGGCGACATAGTGGTATGGGGCATTAATGCCGTCTATGATTGATAGTTATGATTTGAAATTGTTTTCAAAACATATAAACACTAGCAATAATATCAAATGCCTTTGTTTTATTCGTATCAAGCATATCTTGGCCGTTATAAGGTAAAAACTCTATCCTCCGGTTTGCGTTGCATTGTATGATGGGAACTGAGTCTTATAACGGCTTCATTTTTATAAAAAGCATAGCGATGTTTAAAAGAAAGATTTGTTTTTAAAGCACTGGAAATCCAATGGAGTAAACCCGTTCCACGAAAGTGGCGTGGTCCTGTGATTAGCCATATTATATATGTGTTGAGTAGATTTCTCATACCAGTCCCATGACTGACTCGTAGTTTGTTTCACTCTCAAACTCGGGTGCCCCTTTTTCTACACGGGCAGCCTTGTATTCAGGTTTAGCTGGTTCTTTCTGGATAGCTGGAGCTGAAGATGGATTCTATCATTTATTTCTTTTTATGCTGTTCAGCTCCTATTGTACATATTTTGTTTATTTCCGCTGTAGACATTTATGTATAGCTGAACTGTATTTGTACTAAGTAAGATCCTGTATACTGTGTAACTCTGATGATTATTTTATCCAGTATATTTTGTTGTTCATTATCTGGTGTATTTATTTAATTCTGTTCTGCTATTATATGTTTCTGTGTTATATTCCAAAGATAACCTTGTTTCCGTGAGAACGGGAAATCGGGTCGTCTCAACGTGGTATCAGAGCTTTGGTTAAGCTTAGTTCTGGAATATAACATTTGAACGAACTCGTCAGAAATAGAACCAGTAGTGTTCTAGGACGGGTAACTCAATACAGATAGGATCAGCAATATCCTAGTATGAGTAAAGCAGAATGAATACACTTCGATAGACCCATTTACACTTCAAGTATTTGTCTCTATATTTTAAAATACCTTTTCTGTGACCTGACACTTGATCTGCTATTTGCAGAAGAACTAGAAAATGAGTGCCAGAAACAGAAGAAGTAATACTAACCCGGATATTGAAGCTCTATTCATGAAGTATAGAAATCTGGGTGGAAAGCCGTTCTCAGGCGAAGAATCTATTATGAGAACACAAGCTTGGATTCGTTCGGCTGAGAAAATATTCGAAGCATTAAAGCTGAGGGATGACCAGAAAAGATTACTGGCCTCCTGGGCTCTCAAAGATGAAGCTTTGTTCTGGTGGGATTCAGTTATTAAGGATAATCCAGAAGGTGATATCACCTGGGATAGATTCAAAGTTATTTTCTTGGAAAGATTTACTCCTCCCGAAGCGACCGAGCGACTATGCGATGAATTTTCCTATATAATTCAAGGCGATATGACCATCCCAGAATATCACAAGAAATTCAATGAACTTGCTCACTTTGCTCCCCATCTAATTCAAAATCCGAAGGGGAAAAATATGAGATTTATTCACGGGCTTCAAAGGAAATACCAGAATAAGGTATTGGGACATGTGAAGCTTCCTTTTTCTGAAATGATATATATGGCCTATCAGTGTGAAGATCTCCATAAGAAAGGAATGTTGCGAGACGAAGAAGAAATCAGCTCTAGCAGCAAAAGGAAATTTGAGGCTGATAGCCCAGAGACAAGTGAGCAGCCTGAGGCTAGTACGAAGGTTGAAGTCAAAAAGAGGCAGAAGATCAATCAGAAAAGGGTAAAGGCAGTCGTATGTCTAAAGTGCAATCAGCAAGGGCATTCGATGAGAAATTGTAGATCTTCGAACAGACGAAAGGGTGATGGGTCTAAATCCGGGATGAATCTTCAAGAAAATAGTAAATGCAATCTCTGCCATCAGGCTGGTCACATAAAGCAAGATTGCTGGCAGTTGAAAAAGACTGAATTAGTTCAAGTGAATGAAGTGGCAGAAACTTCTGAGCCCTCAGCTATTCAGGAAAGGCCAGATGTTTTAGAAGGCACGCTAACTGTCAAAGACATCCCAGTTAAAGTACTGTTTGACACAGGCGCGTCACGAAGCTTCATTGCAAAGGATGCAGCTAGGAAACTGGATTTGAATTTGAAAAAGCTTAAGGAACCAATGACTGTCCAGAATCCGGTTGGGGGTTCTATTGATCTCAGTTGGGTTTGCGGAGTGCCGGTTTCTTTCTCTCGTTATCGGTTTCCTACCATCGCAGTCGTCATGAATTTTAAAGAGTTTGATCTTATCTTGGGGTTAGACTGGTTGACCAAATACGAAGCTGAAGTTAAATGCGCCGACAGAGTCGTAAAGGCGAAGATTAAATCAGGTGATTATATAACCATTCCCTGTGAAGGTCAGAATGCTAATAGAAAAGACTTCTGGGCAGCTTTGAATGTTTCTCTAGCCCAAATAGAAAATATCCCTGAAATCACTGAGAATATTCCTGACCTCATTAAAGATATTCATGTCGTCAAGGATTATGCGGATGTGTTTGAGGAAGTCGTTCGCTTACCTCCGCAGAGAGAAATAGATTTCAAGATTGCTTTAGTTCCCAATGCAAGGCCGGTAGTTCACGCTATTCGAAGAATGTCCTTGAAAGAGAAAGAGGAATTAGACAATCAAACAAGACAGCTAGTATGGAAAGGTCTGATCAGGCCTAGTTTCTCTGATTGGGGTGCAGCAGTGGTGTTTGTCCCAAAATCTGACGGTACTCTACGTCTATGTGTGGATTATCGTGATTTAAACAAGCAGACTATAAAGAACAAATATCCATTGCCGCGGATTGATGATTTGTTGGATCGATTAAATGGAGCACAAGTATTTTCACGAATGGACCTAGCTACAGGTTTCCATCAACTTCGAATTGCCGAAGAATGTGTTCCAATGACAGCGTTCAGAGGTCCCGACCTATTCTACGAGTGGTTAGTAATGCCATTCGGCTTATGTAACGCTCCAGCTTATTTCGTCGATCTGATGAGCAGAGTATTCAGAGGAGTATTGAATAAATTTGTTCTGGTTTTTATTGATGATATTCTAATCTTCTCTAAATCAAAGGCCGATCATGAAAAGCATCTGGAACAAGTGTTAGAAATCCTCAGAAGGAATGTATTGAAAGCCAAGTTTTCCAAATGTATATTCTGGCAAGATGAAGTGAAATTTCTGGGCCATGTCGTATCGAAAGATGGAATCGCTGTGGATCCAAGCAAAATCACAGCTATTCAGAATTGGAAACAACCCAGTACTCCCACTGAAGTCCGCAGTTTTCTCGGATTGGCTAGCTATTACCGAAAGTTCGTTAAAGACTTTTCGAAGATATCTGGTCACTTAACGAAGCTTACAAAGAAGCATTCTAAGTTCAAGTGGACTCAGGAAAGTGAGGAGGCTTTCGAAGAGCTAAAGTTGAGACTAACAACAGCTCCAGTGTTAACCATCATTGATGGCAACCAGGATTTAAAAGTCTGGGCTGATGCGTCTAGAGAAGGCCTTGGAGCAGTGTTAATGCAAAGAGGCCAAGTGATTGCTTATGCTAGCCGTCAACTGAAACCGCACGAGAAAAACTATGTAACTCATGATCTTGAGTTATTGGCTATCATATTCTCTTTGAAAATCTGGAGACACTATCTTCTGGGCGAGAGATTTGAACTGTTTACAGATCATCAGTCATTAAAGTATCTGTTCACTCAGAAGGACTTAAATTTGAGGCAGCAACGTTGGCTAGAGTTTCTTGCAGCATATGACTTCGAAATTATATATACTCCAGGGAAAGCCAATGTCGTGGCCGATGCGCTGAGTCGAAAGAATGTAATGATCGCCAGCTTTATTATCACAACTTCCTTGATTGACAAAATATCTATTCTTCAGAAGGAGGATAACTTTATAAAAGATATGATCAAAAGGATTCGGAAAGGCGAACCCTCGTGTTTTCAAATAGATAACGACGAGACCTTGAGGTTAAAAGGAAGGATTTGTGTTCCTGACGTTCCTGAGCTAAAAAGGGAAGTGTTAGACGAGTGTCACAAGTCCAAGCTGAGTATCCATCCAGGCGTGGCCAAAATGTATAACGATCTCAAAAGAACTTTCTGGTGGAAGGCTATGAAAAGAGACGTTTCGATATATGTTAGTCGATGCCCTACTTGCCAGCTAGTCAAGAGTGACCAACAGAAATTGGCTGGATTATTACAACCGCTAGAAGTTCCTGGCTGGAAGTGGGAACATATTTCTATGGATTTCATCGATGGTTTGCCCAGAACCAGGAAAGGAAATGACAGTATTTGGGTGATCGTAGATCGCTTCACGAAGACCGCCCATTTTATACCTGTCAAATCAAATAGAACCGCTCAGAGTCTGGCGCAGATATACTTCAGGGAAATAGTTAGACTACATGGAGTGCCGCTCAGTATAGTAAGTGATAGAGATACGATTTTCACTAGTAAATTCTGGGAAGCATTTCAAGTCGAGCTGGGAACGAAGTTAAACTTGAGCACCGCTTATCATCCTCAGACAGACGGTCAGACTGAGAGGGTAAATCGCATTTTAGAAGATCTATTGCGGGCTTGTATTATAGATTTCGGTGGATCATGGGAAGACCATCTACATTTGGCTGAATTCTCTTATAACAATAGCTATCAGGCAAGCCTGACAATGTCGCCATTCGAAGCATTGTATGGTAGACCGTGCCGATCTCCTGCTTGTTGGGTCGAGCCTGGAAATAGACTTGTGTTGGGTCCTGATATGATTCGAGAAGCTGCCGACAAAGTCGATTTTATTAAGAAGAGATTACTCGCCGCTCAAAGCCGACAAAAGAGCTACGCCGATAAAAGAAGAAGAGATATATCCTTTGAAGTTGGCGACTATGCATATTTGAAAGTATCGCCGATGAGAGGAGTTATCAGGTTCGGTAAAACTGGAAAGTTAGCACCCAAATTCATTGGTCCGTTTCCTATTCTGGAACGGATTGGAACTCTCGCTTATAGGGTCAAACTGCCTGACTGGTTGCCTGGTGTGCATGATGTATTTCACATATCTCAACTTCGAAAGCACGTTCATGATCCAGACTTGATCGTGGAAGAAGCAGCTCAGCAGGACATTGAAATTACTCCAGAATTAGCTGTGAGGCGAGAGCCGCTAAAGATTATCGGCAAAGAGACCAAAGAGCTGAGAAACAAGAAAGTTCACTTAGTCAAAGTGCAATGGAGTGGAGATCCGCGAGATTGTACTTGGGAAACTGAGGAGAGCATTCAGAAAGCTTATCCTAGGTGCCGAGTAGATATCTCTGATTGACTCCGGTGCAAGGTACATTTACCCTACCTTGCATTACCATTTAATTCTCTATTCTGTTGTTATTTCCTTTTCATGGATGTGCACTATTTATTCTATACTCTGAATGATTTTTAAAGGAATATAAAATTTGATTAGTATATTTTTGAAGGTTAAAAACAATTGGATTGGTTGTTGTGTTGTGGGATTGTAGATTTATCAAACCACTTTCGACTTTATTCCTTTTCGGGGTCGAAAAGTTTTAAGTGGGGGAGATTGTAACGACCCAGAAAATCTGAACCAATTTAAAATTTTTAAATTGGCTAAAATAATGGATTTTAAATATTTAAAATAAATATTTTAAATAATGGCGATGAAAACTGAGTTGAAATCGACATTTGAAAACCAATATAATTAATAATAATTATATATAGAATTGAAAATGGCGCGGTAGTTCGATAATTCGATTTCAAACTTCAATTGAATATACCGGGTGCAAAACAATCCGGATTTTAGTGAGACCAAAAACATTAGTATCTAATTGATGATATCTTTCTAACGAATCCGACCAATCGAAATTTGATAGCGGGAATCAAAAGGTATGTCCAATTGAAGATTCTGAATAGTCGCTATGGAATTCAGGCCCTTAAAAATGGACATTTTGCAAATGACCTCGGATTTCGACGAAACCACTTTTGTTAGATCCGTAGTGTCAAGATATTGTTAGGTTTCAAATTTCATAATTTTTCGAATCAATATGTGAGCGTGGCAAAAGAAAACGCGTTTGACCAGTTTCTGTTGATTTTAATCGAATGGAAATTGACCATTTTTCAAACGGCCTCAGAATTCGACGAAACTAGTTTTGTTAGGACCGTATCGTCAATACGAAGCTAGAAAATATTTTTCTGGAATTTTTCTAGTTAGTATGTGACCCCGGTAAATTGAAATGTACGTTTAAAATTCAATATAGTGATTTAAAGGAAAATTCAAAAGGAAACTGATTGTAATGATCAAATCAGTTTGCGATACATATCCCATTGTGTTCGGAATGGGGGTAAAACGCTATGGGCGACAGGCGGTGGGCCTCGTTTCGAGGTCGTATGTGAAAGTCAACTTTTTGAATAATTAAATAAAAAAAAATATATATATATATTTTTATTCCCTCCCTCCCTCTTATCTTCTGCTTGCCCCCCCCCCCCCCCCGTTCGTTATAATTCATAACAGAAAGAAAAAAAAGAAAAAGAAAAAAAAACCCAAACCCTAAAACTATCGAGCCGCTGCCCCCCCCCCCCCCCAACCCTCGTCTCGACGCCGACGAAGAGCCGCGCCCCCCAACCCTCGTCTCGACGCCTGCGAAGAAGCCGCACCACCGATCGAAGACCCAAGCCCCGCCTCCAGCGATCGACCCCGAAGCCCCCCGTTCAAAGCCCTAGCGAACACCCACTTCGAGGAGCCTCCGACGTCTGCGAAGACCTCCCCCCCCCCCCTCTCTGTAAGAATTTCTGTTTATTTTATTGTTTTATTTTTATTTTACAAAAACCGAATTTAATAATGATTTTGTTTTAAAAATAAAAACTGAAAATGTTTAAAAGTTAAAATCTGAATTTTATAAAAGGTATAAAACTGAATATTTTTAACAGGAATTTTTAAAAGTATTAAAACTGGAATTTTTAAAAGCATTTTAAAAACCTGAATTTTAAAACAGATAAAAGAAAAAAAGCTGATTTGGTTTTTTTAAGAAAGTAGAAACAGGTTTTTATAAAAGTATTTTAAACTGATTTTCTTTAAAAGATAAAAACTGTTTTGTTTAAATATGAAAAACCGATTTTTTTTAAGTGTTTAAAACTGATTTTAAAAGATTTAAAAACTGTTTTGAAAAGCATTTTTAAAACTGATGTAAAAAAATTAAAAAACTGATTTGGTTTTTAAAAGTTAAAAACTGATTTTGTTGAATATTAAAAACTGATTTTGTTTTAATATTAAAAACTGATTTTGTAAAAAGTATAAAAACTGAAATTTTTAAAAAAGGTATTGAAAACTGATTTCTTTAAAAATAAAAAAATCATATTTTTATTTTGAAAGTCAAAGTAAAAATCATGTTTTTATTTTGAAAGTCAAAGTAAAAATCATATTTTTATTTATTGAAAGTCGAAGTAAAAATCATATTTTTTATATATTGAATAGTGTAGTAAAAATTCTATTTTTACATATGCAGAGAATACGGGTGAAAGCGACAAATAGGCGAAGATTTCTATTAAGAAGAGTCTTGAAGTTGGATAGCTATTGGTGAGATTTCTGATTTAAAATTTATATATATATATATATATACGTGTGAAGTAAAAGTGAATTGCTATATATAAATATATATATATATATATATACGCCCCTCGTCCACAAACCATGGACGATATTTATTGGTTGAAATTGTGGTGAAAATTGAATGATTGTTTGGGATTGTTTGTGATTGATATTGGTTGATTGTGGTTGAAAAATACCCATTTGTGGTTGAGAAATATTTGGTTGAAACCACATAGGATTAGTTTGTGGAAATGAAATAAATATATACATGACGCCTGCATGCGAACTAGATGCATGATTCCCATTGTCAAAAACCGCGAGGTTTTAAGGTAGAGCGAGGAGCCGTACTAGGGACGGTGCCGGTGTAACTACCCTGCCGTTATGCTGCCGAAATTTTGAATAATATTTGTGTGTTTGAATTATTTTCATATGCTTAAACTATATTTATTCATTGTATAGAAAACATTCATGTGTTGAATTGATATTCATTCGTTGTTTAGAAATTCATGTGTTGAATGGTATTCATATTTTGAAATAAATAGTTCGATAATAAAAATCACATTTTTATCTATATATAGAAACTATAGAAAACATTCATGTGTTGAATTGATATTCATTCGTTGTTTAGAAATTCATGTGTTGAATGGTATTCATATTTTGAAATAAATAGTTCGATAATAAAAATCACATTTTTATCTATATATAGAAACTATAGAAAACATTCATGTGTTGAATTGATATTCATTCATTGTTTAGAAATTCATTTGTTGAATGGTATTCATATTTTGAAATAAATAGTTCGATAATAAAAATCACATTTTTATCTATATATAGAAAATATAGAAAACATTCATGTGTTGAATTGATATTCATTCGTTGTTTAGAAATTCATGTATTGAATGGTATTCATATTTTGAAATAAATAGTTCGATAATAAAAATCACATTTTTATCTATATATAGAAACTATAGAAAACATTCATGTGTTGAATTGATATTCATTCGTTGTTTAGAAATTCATGTGTTGAATGGTATTCATATTTTGAAATAAATTGTTTTATGATAAAAATCCCATTTTTATCACCAACTTGAACTATATAGAAAAATAGTGTTTTGAAAGGAATTGTTTTACAATAAAAATCACATTTTTATTGTATGTAAGAAATCGTTGAAATGGGAAGTGTTAAAAATAGCCACTTGTTCAAAATAAACATATATGAGTTAAAATATTCATTAATTAGCTAATGAAATGAATTGCGCCTAATTATGTAACGTTAGAATGAATGGTGTTTTTAAACCAAATAGAAATCAAATATGAAGTTGAATAGAAAATGAAAAATGATATGAACTGTATATATATGTACATGCATATTCATTGAACAGGTTATAGCAAAGGGGCTAGAGAAGAGGAATAAAATTTTGTGCCCGACAAATAGGTACACATTTACTGATTTGTTTGGGTGATGATTTTGAGCCTGTTGGCTAGCCGCTTGGCTTCTTCTTTTTCTTTTTGAGATTAGAAGGACCGGGACGCTATTTGCGATTTCCCGACGCTCCCGGTGCAGAGGAGGTTATGGCGAAATTTTTCCAAAATTTAAGGTGTTAGAAAAATTTTTGAAGTGAAAACGATATTGAAATTGTTGAATGAACTATATTTATATAAATATATAAATATAAATAAAATTAAAACGAAACGAAGCCGTGCAGTTCGTATTTTGAAACCGTGATTTCAAACGACTGGTACGGGAAATCCGACCATTGGATTTTCCCAAAACCTCAACCGTTGGGTTCGCCTTGGAATAATCTTTCCAACGGCACCAACCTTGTAGAAATCCAACGGTTGGATTGTCTGGAATGTTTAATTCAAATCTGAAGAAAAACAGCGCCAGAAACGATTATATTTATTTATATATATAAATATAATTATATTTAATCGAATAACGACGCTGCAGTTCGTATTTTAAAATCGAAACTTCAAACGATTGTACCGGGAGATCCGACCGTCGGAATTTCCCGAAACTGGAACCGTTGGGTTCGTTTTGAAAAGACCTTTCTAATGATGTAATTTTTGTGAAGATCCAACGGTTAGATTTTCATATATGTGTAAATCAAATCTGAAGAAAAACAGCGCCACGGCCGCCTTATGGCCCGAAGCGTCGTTTTGAATAAAATGGCTATTTTAAAATAAATAAAAATAGCGATAAATCGTTATAAAATATCATAAGCGATATGGAATGGAAATAAACTGAATTTGCTTGATTTATGTGATGTTTGATGGTTGAATGTGTTTGGTGTGAAAACTATATAAAGAACACAATTGGTGTTGTCGAATAATTTAACCATTGAAATAAATCGATTTGAAATTCTAAATATACGTGAATTATTTGAAAAGGCCGAGTTAATTCTCATTTCGAATAATCGACCGACGATTGAAATTCGAAGATGAAGACGATGGTCGAAGACCGGAGATCTTCACCTCGTTTGGATGGTAACCGAGGTCCTGATTGGGAGGCATCCCGAAATATGGATAATGAGTGGTGATCGTTCAGACGTACGTGTTGATCGAAGGGTTTGCGAGGTATTTAGTGCCTCCGGTTTCGTTCAGACCCAGAACGGACTTGTAAATGGACTGTGTGTCCGACATTGGAATTTGTTCTGTGTGATTGATAGCCATCAGTTGCACGGGGTGAATTGCCTGTGTGGCATGCTAAGATGCAGTGATCAGGGCTTCTGTTGAAAAGCAAAGTCTTGTGGTGATGATCAAAGCACCGCCTGTGGGGCGTAGCTTTGTGTATAACGTGAATTCGCGAGCCTCACACCCCGGTAGGAACCTAAAACGGGAGGAAGGACCTCAGGGAGGGCATGCGTTTCTTTCTAGCTAGGGTGGTGTCAGTGACCTACCAGCCCTGACATTTATATACTTTTCACCTATGTGGTTGTTGCTGTTGCGAGGCGCCTCGGTTTGATCGGACGATCCGGGTCCGATGGAGTCATTCGTTGGCTCGTTTGCGCCCCAAAGGGCGGGGAGACGTATTGTTCAGGTATAATAATCCACATCGGTGGACCGGCCCTGACGATCCAGGGGGCAGTTGCGGCTGTTCCTGAGACATGGTAGGCTAGATTGTCTCGAATTCGGTAAGGACTATCTTTTGCCTTGGTTCATGACGGAAATCCAATTTCCAAATACGACATCTTGCGGTTTTGATTGTATACCTATATATGGCGACATAGTGGTATGGGGCATTAATGCCGTCTATGATTGATAGTTATGATTTGAAATTGTTTTCAAAACATATAAACACTAGCAATAATATCAAATGCCTTTGTTTTATTCGTATCAAGCATATCTTGGCCGTTATAAGGTAAAAACTCTATCCTCCGGTTTGCGTTGCATTGTATGATGGGAACTGAGTCTTATAACGGCTTCATTTTTATAAAAAGCATAGCGATGTTTAAAAGAAAGATTTGTTTTTAAAGCACTGGCAATCCAATGGAGTAAACCCATTCCACGAAAGTGGCGTGGTCCTGTGATTAGCCATATTATATATGTGTTGAGTAGATTTCTCATACCAGTCCCATGACTGACTCGTAGTTTGTTTCACTCTCAAACTCGGGTGCCCCTTTTTCTACACGGGCAGCCTTGTATTCAGGTTTAGCTGGTTCTTTCTGGATAGCTGGAGCTGAAGATGGATTCTATCATTTATTTCTTTTTATGCTGTTCAGCTCCTATTGTACATATTTTGTTTATTTCCGCTGTAGACATTTATGTATAGCTGAACTGTATTTGTACTAAGTAAGATCCTGTATACTGTGTAACTCTGATGATTATTTTATCCAGTATATTTTGTTGTTCATTATCTGGTGTATTTATTTAATTCTGTTCTGCTATTATATGTTTCTGTGTTATATTCCAAAGATAACCTTGTTTCCGTGAGAACGGGAAATCGGGTCGTCTCATCGACCAAGACCCGGATCGTTCAAGGCCATGTTATGATGTAAATCTGGTTTAACCTATCTCTGAATCGGCAAAGGATGAAGACAAGAAATTTGGGTTCGACTAAAAGGTTAGGTCGGCTAAAGAAGATGGAGAGCATCTCTGCTTTGACCAAAATTCAGTTCGACTATGTCGAACTGGACTTACATCGATCCTGATTGGGAGGCTTCTACTGACTCTCTCTGTTGCAATATCGTGACCAAGCCTATGATCTCCACTACTTCCAAATCGACCTCCACGTGTCCCAGTCGAACCGGATTTGAACTTTACGTATAAATAGTCCCCTAGAGCATGAAAAATGGATCTTCAGACTCCTCTTATGTATTTTACTTTCTGCGAACAATCTATACTTGTGATTCCATTATCTCCAGCCCTGTAATCTCATTTCATTGTAATATGTAAGATAAACTTATAAAGTGGACATAGGCAATTCATAGATGAACCATTAAAGATTCTCGATGTGTGCCTGTTCTTTATTTTCATTTATATTTTCATCACTTTTATTCTCTTCTCTACTTTCTTTGGGTGTTTGTGCCATTTTTTGTGTAAATAGTCACACTCGCTCAATCACCTTCACATTCAAAGTCTTCATCTTCAGTGATTGACCAAGAATTTGTCTAGTCGTCCATGGTACCAATCAAAAGTAGAATAATGAAGTAAACTGGAAAAGATATAATTTAATTCGCAAATATAAATTTAATTTAAATTTTTTATTTATCTCAGTTATTTAGGTTGCTTCTCATTATTTTCTAGATTGAGCCAGATATATGTATATACGTACAAGAACAATGTATACTATTTATAGTGATATACTATGATTATTATAGTGTTCAAGCATGAATTATTTTTACCACGGACAACTGCAAAGGTCAAATCAAAAGATTCAACTCGGTGCAATGTAACAGCGTACAATATTTTTTGGCCACAACAGAAACTTATATTGAAGTCTTATGTCTTCCATACAACGAGCTCGCAAATGAAGTTTAATATTCAAATCGGTAATTCATAAGCACAATACATGCACATTCATGTATTTTTTTTGAAATTTGGTTCACTTTATTACGGACATATAACTGTACATCTGTCATTGTATATGCATGGTATAAGAATACATCAAATAAAAAGGAATAACCACTTTTCCACTCCCGCTACTTTCACCTCCATTTCCCTCGTCGTCTTTCATCGAGCATCCATTAATTGAATACCCAGTGCAACATAAACTTAAATTTGTTGAAGTCCTTAACGTCGTACTTCCATTATTCGTTGCCAAGTAAACAATCTCCTTCACAATTTGTCGAAGTTTAGTTGCAACATCACATGATTTATTCACAAATATTCTCTGATTTCGTTCGTTCCATATAAAGTACATTGTGGTTGTTAGAGCACCACATGCAACATCTTGCATTTGATCCCAGACACAAATGTGGAATGAAACTGTTTAAGCTAATCTTCAATTGAAGGTAGTAATATAGGAGTTAGGCCCAACTTTAGCATAACAGCGCACCAAATGTATCCCGAGTATTCACAGCTGAAAAATAGATGATTAATAGCTTTTGCATCTTTGTCGCACAGCGTACACGTAGTGCTTGATACAACTCCAAACCGAAAGAGACATTCTCTAGTGTTCAATCTGTCTAACAATGCCAAGTAGGAAACAAATGACATCCTTCTACTATTTTTTTGTATGCCAGATAATGTGTAGGTGAGGCTTTACCACTCCACGTTCATGACCAGCATGAACTTGTTTTGCAAAAGAGAATTTTCCACCATCTGCCGACTTATAATAATCAGTAAACTTATCTGAACGAGGCTGAATGTGGTGTATGTGCGTTGCAACTTCATGAGTAGCCGGATAAAGGGAGGGGCATAGAGGGTGATCCCGCATCACCATAGAGACATGTTCTATCTCACTTCCAACTACTTGCAATTTGTTGAAGCCTAACATATCGACCAAGCATTTGCGGTTGATCCAGGGTTTGACCAAAGAGAGGTATTGTCTGCAGAATGGATTGTTAAGGCAAAATAAACACTAGAGGAGGGGTGAATAGTGTTTTTGAGAATTTAAACAAAATCTAAAACTTATGTGAACTACAAGATAAATCACACACCACAAACACAATCACAGACACAGATTCAAACATAAATACAAAGTAAACAGAAATAAATATGCAGAAAAGGAAAGAACACACCGGATTTTATACAGGTTCGGATTGCTCCTACGTCCAGTCCCACGTAACGCTGGATTGTGCAAAGTTTTATTACTATATCCAAATTCAATTACAACCTCCTTGATTTCACAGCTACAAGGGGTACCAACGATTCCAACCTCCTTGATTTCACAGCTACAAGGGATACCGCCAATTCTAACCTCCTTGATTTCACGGCTACAAGGGATACCACCAATTCTAACCTTTACTCAACCCAAACAACTTTTACTCAACCCAAACAGCACTTGATTCAGAGATATATGAGAAGAGAGTGTAGAGAGAAGAAGTTTGATCAAAGCAGAATTGAATTCGGCAGAGTATAAGTGTAGAAATCATAAAAATAATTAAGAATGATTATACAATGAAAGAGCATGAAAGTGGAGAAGAAGATATGTTTAAAAAATCGAATTCAAGCCCTTTTTATAGAGTGTGAAAGGTTGCAATGTTTCTGAAACGTTTTAAATAATGAAAAGACACTTCCTTTCGAATTTGAATTTCTGACAGTTATATGTCGACATAGTGTTTTTGGTATGTCGACATACCCTAGTGTAATATTGTATTTTAAAGTATTTTTCAAGTGTTTTGATATTAATATAATTCTAGAAATTCTTGAGTAAAAATCTAGTGTTGTAAATTAATATTATATAGTAGAAAAACATATGAAAACATAAATCTAAACTACATAAATATATTTATAAAATTATTACATCATAAGATTTTAAACTATATAAATATATAAAGTATAAGAATATAAATATATAAAATTTAAGTTAGAAAAACAAAGAAGAATAAGAAAGGAAAAAATAGAAAAGATAGAAAACAAAATAGAGAGGATTGAGGATAGAATTGAAAATTAGAATTTGAAAATTAGAATTAGAATTTGAACCTGGAGTGCTATTTAGAGTCTTAAAAAATCTAGACTCATAACTATATTAATCTTGAACTCTTGAAATCTTGAATACTCATGAGTCTTGAAATTTCTCTGACCTTTGAATCTCTATCATCTTTAAAACTGTACAGTCTTCAGTAATATTTCATGTATATAATTCCTGCATATATATATATATATATATATATATATATATATATATATATATATATATATTCTACACAAATAGTGTTAGCATATATTTTATAATCAATGATCATTGAAATAAGGTTGTTGTCATCAAAACTCCATTCTCCAACAATCTCCCCCTTTTTGACGATGACAACCTTAGTTTATAAAATATCATACCTGTATATACCTGTTGATGATGATCCTTTTAATACTCCCTCTGTCTGTAAGAGTCCTGCATTATCAAAAAGAAATTCTAAAGGTACTCCCCCTAAATTGTATAACTTCTTGAATAGAACTTCAGTAACTATCCAATAAAAATACTCCCCCTTAATCTATTCAAACTTAAAATACTAATACCTGTTATGATGATTAAATACAAACCAATCCAAGTATCATTATTACATATATTTGTCTGATATATATATATATACACACACAAATCAAACCAAATCAAATCACACCATATGTCTTAGTATATACAAGTTTCAAACAATAGAATCCAAATCACACCAAACAGTATGTTTTAGAATACTTAAGCAAATCAATCAAATCGTACCGAATAATTAAACATTTCTTGGAACTTCAACCCATTCTTCTTGTCGAGTAACTGGGTTCTTCTGGATACCTTTCCATTTTTCTTCAATGTCATGTGATGTTTAGCTTTTTTCATTTCTGAAATGAGAAGAAATATCCCAATGAATCACATCAAAATGTTTTTCCTGATGTTTAACAATCCTCATTTGAATTAACTCTAGTTTGCGTTGATTGCGTAGTACTATGGAGAGAGTTTTATTGAAAGAATTCAAAGAATCATCAAGATTTTCACTTATATTATGAATAGGATTTTCCATAGATTTGATGAGAAATGAATAAGGAAGAAGGAGTAATGGAATAATGATTTTTTCTGGAAGAAATGGACTTAAATAGGGTCTGGAATTCGTTGGATTTTGAATGGACATGAGTAGTTATTTTAATTTAAAATTTGAAACATTTTTAAAATATGTCAGTTATATGTCGACATACTCTTTTTGTCATGTCAACATACTATAGTGTTATATTTTAAAAAAATTGAAATTTTGAATTTTGTTATATTATAATTAGTTTTATAGTTTTTGCAGAAACATAAAGATGATTATATCATAAAATAAAAACTCCATTCATTACTTGATAGAAAGAAAATACATCCAACTAATCAAGACACACTTTAAATACGAGATTCAAAAGCAAATATAATGAAATATATAAAGATAGATTAAACTAGATGGCCTAGTTTTCGAATGATGACGAGGAAGATGAAATTCCAAGCTTTATTCCTATCTTGACCATGAATTTGGATATTTTTGAAAGTCTCTTGTTAAGCTTCTTTTGATTGTTGATGATTTTCACTTGATTTTGAACAATCGTATCTTTGTAAATACGTTTAGAAGTTGGGTACTCAATACTTTCCATAGAAGCCTCCTCTTCTACTTCGACTTCCATTGGCTATTGTTCTTGTTGCATTCGAGCTTGTTTGGCCTCGAAGGTCTCATAAGGTTCGAAAGTGAGAGGAATTTGCATGAGATGAATGTTTGATGCATCAAACACTTTTCTAGGGACAAATTTTTCTCCATGAAGATCAACATTAATGTGTTTTAAAATACGAGTGAGATAAACACCATAGTAGAGAGTGTTTTCTCTTGTAGATAAATCTATGGGCTTTATTTCATTTAGGATCATTTCGGCCCAATTGATAATATATCCACCCATAATAGCAAAGACAGCCTTTTGGACTTAAAGAGTTGGATTGTTGAAATTTCCGGAACGAGGAGTGATGGTATGTTGGAGGAGAAGGTTAACAATTCTTGCTTTTGGACATAAGAAATGATTTTTGAATTCCATTGGAGCACCATCTTCGAAAATATCGTGATAGGTTTCCATATCGGTTTCTTCGATAGCAAAAGTTGAAAAATCCGAGCCTACGCTTCTACAATTTAGAATAATGCTAAGAGTTCGGCATCGAGAACAATTAGAGTTCCTTTGACACTACTCCAAATATGGTTTTCGTTACCTTCGTAAAATCCGCGATTAAGATTTGCATAGAACATCTTCACGAGTTTAGGATAACATACTTCGTCGTTATCACGATAGTCTATTAGACTCAACACTTCATTGTGTTCGAAAAGAGAAACGAGATCATAAGAGGGAAAATTGCTAAAGACAGCGAAAGCACTCGGGTTAACTTTAGCATTTGCTAAATAGATACCATAGGTTTTGATGGTTTTGGTTATCTTCAATTTTTGAGATGAACTTGAGGAAGCCATTAAATTGATAATTTTTGGAAAAGAATAGATATGAAGAATATAGTTTTGAGGTATTAATGAAAGGTAGAAAGGATATATATATATAAATTGAATAGATATGAATTGAATGAATATGAATAGGCACAAATTTTCAGATTTAAAGGACACCTTTTCGAACCATGGGAGTTGATGAAAAGATTGGAGGGAAGTTTGAAAGTTTAAACTTTTGAAATTCAAAATCTAAATTTCAAAACTGATTAGATATGTCGACATATAATTTTTTGTATGTCGACATACTTGACTTATTTCAAAAGGAAATTGGATTTTTATGTTTTGAAATATATTATCGATTTATATTTCAGGTTTAATGATTTCCTGAAATAATTCTAATCCTAATAAACACTCAAACAAATTTATTTTACTAATTTATTGGTTATTTAATATTATATTGTTATTTTGAATATCAAAATTCAAATTTCAAATTTAAATTTCTAATTTCAAAATTTTGTTTTTAAAGTTTTAAATTCAAACCAAAAAAATCAAACAAAGCAACCATTCAACCAAATAAAATTAAAATTTAATTAATGTGTACCTAGTTCTTCATGATTTTCTGAACTTTGAATTGCCGTAAAGCATATACTCATATTTCCGGTTTCTGGTTCTTCATCACTTGATGACGTATCTGAATCATCTAATGTTGCTGCGTATGCTTTCTTTCTTTTCCTTATCGAATTGTTGTTGTCCGTTTGTTGAGTCGATTTATCTAGATATGGATACAATTTCTTTATATGGCTTGGTTTGTTGCAGTTAAAACATCGTCCATCATTCATTTTTGAATTTCCTTAATTATAGCTCTTCCTTCTATATCTTAGAAATCTTCTAAAATGATTTTCCATAAGCGTTGTTTCTTCATCATCTTCACTACTCGAATCAGAATCATTTGTTTACTTTGTCATTCGAGGCATTGTTTATAATATAAACCCAATGATTTTATTTAACTTCAAAACTTTGTCGAATAAAGATTACAGTAACGTGTATGGAAATAATAATTAAATTTCCATATTTACTTTCATTTCCAAACAAGTTTAACCTCTTATTTTCATTTCCTCAAAAATCATAGCTTTTCAAATAAAACCGTACCATTTCCATTACTTATAAAATAGTGCCATATACTTAATCGAATAGTATAAATATAGTCACACTTCATATCGAGGTCAAAGAATGTCAAATAATACATTGTTTACTATAAAATCCAATAGTTTTATTATATTTCAAAACCTTTCAAATAAAGTTGAAATCTTCATTATGGAAATAATATAAATATTTCCAATATTATTACCATCTCAAACTAGTATCATCCCTTGGTAATAGTGAAGTCATTCAGGTTGGGATATTTTATTTACCTCTTGGACCTTAACAATTCTATTTAAAATATCATAAGTCTCACTCACTATTCTATTTAAATATGGTTTATAAAACATTTCTTACACTTGAAATCTATTTCGATTTTAGTGACCTTTACTTAATTCGTTTATTAAGTAAATACTTACCAAATCCCAAACCCTTAGCTTTAAACCTCTTTACTACAATTCATTCATAACTTGGATTTTATTACAAAATCCATTTGCTAAACCCTTTTTGAGACGACCCGAACTTCCCCGGTCTCCGAAGAGAAGAGAAAGAACTGATTGCTTTGAGGACAAGACGATCAGATTACAAACAGAAGAACATTTCATTGCTTATTACAACAATTTACATTAGAGTACAAGAATATTCAGAGTATGAACAAACAATTTACATTTAATAAATATTAGAGATTCAAATTACATTTAAATACATAGCAGCGGAAAAAAAATACAAAACACAACTGAAAGAAATACACAGATACAGAGCTTTCCGAATATCCCTTCATCTATAAACCAGGATCCTGTGAATATAATTATCTGTAAAACCCAACTACTAGCTACCAGTGTGGAAAATAAGGGCACCCGGAGTTTAGGTTAAAACAATAAACTCCAAGTCAGTCATGTGACTGGTGTGAGAACTAAAACAGTTATTAATCTGATTTTTAAAGTTAGGTAAATCAAGGGACCACGCCGTATAACACGGAACGGGTTTATCCCCCATCAATATTAGTGCATAAAACAACAGCGCAATGCTAATTAAAGAAAATGAA
Source organism: Allium sativum (assembly GCA_030737875.1). Lineage (NCBI taxonomy): Eukaryota > Viridiplantae > Streptophyta > Magnoliopsida > Asparagales > Amaryllidaceae > Allium > Allium sativum. The sequence goes on from CM060912.1 coordinate 13,527,876, forward strand.
GCTATTATAAGACCCAGGTCCCATCACACAATGCAACGCAAGCCGGAGGATAGGGTTTTACCTTATGATAGCCAAATAATGCTTGATATGTAGAATTTAATCTTTTATTATTAATATAAGTGAAGAAATCAACTTCAAATATAAATGTATCAGTCATAGGCGGCATGGATACCATATATCATGTCGCCATACTAGGCTCTACAAATAAAATCGAAAAATCATGTATTGGAAATTGGATTTCCGCATGAGTCTAGGCAAGGGATGTACTCCTAACCGCTTCGAGACAATCTAGCAAATGTCTCGGGACTGCACACTCTGGGCAACCCCTGGATCCTCCAAGGTCGGTCCTCCCTTACATTTGAGGATTGGCAATTCCTGAACACACGTTTCCCCGCCCAATCGGGCGTCTATGAACCAGATGACTCAATATATGAGGTGCCTCGCATTCCAACAACCACATAGGTAAAAAAAAATATAAATGTCAGAGCTTGCAAACGCTGACACCACCCATAGCTAGAAAGAAACGTCATGTCCTTCTTGGGTCCCTTATCCCGTTTTTAACTCATACCGAGGTGTGAGGCTCACGAATCAACGCTATACACAAAGCGGTGCTATATTAAAGTTGTGCTTTGATCATCAACCACAAGACTCGACTTTTCAACAAAAGCCTTGATCAATGGATCTCATCATGCCATACAGGCAATTCATGCCATGCGACTGATATCTATCGATATATAACCTCTAAGCTCGTACGTGTCAGAGAAGGGCGTTAAGCAAGAGAATAAATTCTCCGCCTCCAAACAGATATATATTTAATAAAAATCAATCAACACAAAATAAAATCTAATGTCAGACACATAGTCCATTTACAAGTTCGTTCTGGGTCTGAACGAAACTGGAGGCACCTTTTTCCTCGCCCATATGTCTAATACAGAAGAGAGGCCCTCGCATATCCGTCGATCTCCAAGTGCGTCTGGACGATCACCACTTATTACCTCGTCTTGGGTGTACAACCCAATCAAGACATCAGTAATCATCCAAACGTTGTGAAGACCGCCGGTCTTCAATCACCGTCTTCATCGTCGACTTATCGTCGAATCAGTTATTCAGAATGGGTATAAACCCGACCTTCCCGAATAACTCGCGTATATATTATAATCAAGTTATATAAACACAACATACGCCTCATTCCAATCCAGAATATTCTTTATTAAAATATTCACATTTTTAGGGAAAGGTTCCCATTAATTTTATCAAAGATAAATTCTTTAAAATTTATTCTATAATCTTCCTTTGGATATCATTTCAAACCATATTAAGGTTTTCCAAACTAGTCTGGATTAGCGAACCACACCGAAGTAATCATTTATTTTATTTCCCAATCCCAACCTATTTATCATATAGAGCAAAACTGGTAATACTCCATATCTAACACCACAGTGTTGTCGGTAAATATTAATTACCATTTCACGTTCAAATTTAATTAAAGATTTAACTATCGCTTTAGAGCAAAACTGGTGATACTCCATTTTCGATCATTTCAATCTAGTTGAAGATTCATTAAACTCCACTTAGTTTTAATCTTCCCAAAAATCAATATTAATGATTATATAACTTGGAAAATCATATCCTGTCTTTAACTGGGTTAAAGACCTATGTCATTTAAAACACGGGTCATGATAAACCCACAATCACATTCCATTTTATTCCAATTACTGAATATAATGGGAAATTCTAATAATCTTAATTGAAAGATTTATTCTTTTCACACTTGGTTTAAGAACAGTGTTATTGAAGACACCATTCCATCAGTCTCTAACCGTAAATTAGTAAGAGAACAATTCTCTAAGTATTAATCCAGAGGGCCGAAACCAAGATTAGATCAATACCCAGGAAACCATTCAACTTAGCTAATCTCCAGTTAGTTTCTAATTTTCTTAACTCCATTGGGTTTAAGAACAACATTTTTAAAGATACCATTCACGACAAACCCAAAATTCAATTCAGTTCCAACTAAATATTAATTAATTGGTAAACTTCATTAAATCTTAATAAAAAGATTTAATCTTTTCTCAGCTGGGTTTAAGAACAGTGTTAGCGAAGACACCATTCACGACAAACCCAAAATCCCATTTGATATTAAATACAAGGCTCTGAGTAGAAAATATATTGGCTTATATTCAATACCAAATTCTGAAATCGACAAATATTATATTGGAATAACGATATATATATCTTCCAAATTCCTCCACAATGTCTGTATAATCACGGAATCCAATATCGAAATATTCCGAAGATAATTTCGATTCAAATCCATTCCAATTCATATATTGGAAATTCTAGTTATTTTTAAAACCATTACAAATCCAATTTATTTATTTAAAAATACTGGATTATAATTCTAGTTTATAACTAGTTCATTTCGATAAAAATATATTTTTATCTTTTCTAATATGGAATTTTTCATCCCAATACTTTCCACATTATTTATTATGATTTTACACAAATTATTAATATTTTTAATAATTTTATCAAGGCCCGTACAGTCGATTTCCACAAACGGTCATCGAACTGCACTTACAGCGACCTTTTCCAAATTTGATTTGGACATAATTCCAAATCCAGCCGTTAGATTTCAAATCTCTCATATTCATTGGAAAGCTCTTTTCGATACGAACCCAACGGATCCGGTTTTAGGAGAATCCGATAGTCGAATGTCCTGTAACGTCAATTCGAAGTCAATTTTCGAAATTTACGAACGGTCGCGGCACATTCTATTCAGGCCATTTAATATATATAATATGTATATATTATATATATTTCATCGATTTACATTTAAAACGTATTTTACAAATCGTTTTAACTTCGTTTTAAAAACGATTCCAACTTCATTTTCAATTTTAAATCAAAATTGAATATTCCATATCATTAACATATAAATGATAATATTTTCAAAAACATCAGATTTTGAAATCAATTCTTTTTCGTTATTCATTATAAAAATGAATAAAATCGATATAATATCGTTCGCGTCAAAATGGCGCACATCTAATAACACGGCTTTATATTGTTCAATAATTTCGTGTCCATCCAAAATCGGACATCAAAATCAGCTTTTAATCCTTTACAGAATGTTATTTTAAAAAATTCGTTATTTTAAAATATTCCTTATTTTAAAATATTCGTTATTTTAAAATATTCTTTCTTTCTGAACTGGAATCAGACACAGTCAATTACCATATAATGTGATTTATATGGATTTCATACAACACATGTACATAACAGCAATGATAAACAATCAATCATCATCCAGAGTGCACTACACAACTGCGTAAGCATTAAATATAAACAATTCACGCTTACGCAGTCTGTCAACCAAACAATTGACATACCCCTAAACAATTGGGATTAATGTACGTCAAATATCATTCCAATACCCATGTGGGGTTTCAATCAACAAACACATATTTTATTTGTGCAGTTGGGCTATGTGTAAAATTTATCGTCCCAATCCATATCAGTCAAATGGGTGTGCATAAACAAATCGTTCGATTTGTAAATGAATATTTATTTTATTCATAAACACGTTAAAAATTATATTTTTAACGATAAATAATTTATTTCAACACATGAAAATTTTATACAGTCCATTTCACATCACAAACAATTTTCACAACACAATCCAATAAACAAACAAGTCGTTCATGGTCTGCGGACGACGGGGTCGGGTGCTGCTAAGCACCTTCTGCATCCTAGTATATATTTTAACTAGAAAATAAAATTAAAGTGAGAAGTTCTCACCTTTGTGATCCAGTCCTCCATTCTTTATTTCTGAACGGTTCAGATTTGCCTGAATTTCCAACGCAATCCTTTCCACGCTGTTCATAATAAAAATCACATTTTTAATATGATGTTTATACATTAAAAATCATATTTTTACTTCGCTATATATATAATAAAAATTATATTTTTATCGCTACTTCATATATATAAAAATCGAATTTTTATTGCTACTTCATATATATAAATCGAATTTTTTTCGCTACTGAATATATAAAAATATAATCTTTTCATATTCAAAAATATAATCTTTTCTAATTTAAAAATCGATGTTATTTTATATATAAAGATCCTATTATTATGTCGCTTTTATATTTATAAAGATCTAATTTTTAATTCGCTAACTTATATATAAAAATCAAATTTTTTATATCATTAAAAATCAAATTTTCATGCGATTAAAAATCAAATTTTCATAATGCTATATATATAATAAAAATGTTATTTTTATTAACTCTATATATATATATATTTAAAACCGAAATATAAATCAATATTGTAAAATCTCACCTTTTTGCTTGTAAACATCAAATCTTTTGTCGCCGGAGGGGTATTACTTCGGCTTTGGGTGGTGGGAGGATGCAGTGGTCGGTGGTGGGCCGTTGGAGGTGGTGGCGGCAGTTTCCTTTCAATTTTAGGGTATGAAAGGGGGCGTAGAGGTTTGGTTGAGGCGTGGACCAGAGGGGGCGGAACTGACGAGGGGGAGGGTTTGTGGGGGTCGGCGGCGGAGTTGAGGGGAGGGTGCGGCGATGTATGGGTTGGAGGTGGGGTCAGTGGTGGCTGCGGTGGCGACTCTCTATGGATTCGAGGGATTTCAAAAGGGAGGAGGACGATGGGGGGGAAAGAGGAGGCCGAAGGTTAGGGGGGTGGTCGGCGGCAAGCGGCGGTGGGGGGGTGGGGGGGTTTGGACGTCGGCGGCGGGGTCTGGGATTGGGGATCGCGTTTTTTTTTCTATTCAATTTCAGCGTTGACTGATTTAGAGAGGGGGGAGAGGGCTTAAGGGAGGTTATATATATTTATTTAATTATTTTAAATTCCAAGAATTTACATTTTTCATTCGAACCCCAAATCGAACCCAACGACTGCCGCCCTTAGCTAATTACCCCATTCCGAACGCAAGGGATATGTCCCGTAAGCCAGTTCGGCTGTTTCGATAAGTTTTTGTTAAATTTAAAATATAAATCAATATATTTTAAATTCAAACGCACATTTTAATTTACCGGGACCACACATGGACCCCAAAAATTCTAGAAAAATAAATCTGGCTATGTTTTGGCGATACGGTCCTAACAAAACTAATTTCGTCGAATTTGGAGACCGTTTGAAAAATGACCATTTTCCAGCCGATTAAATTCAAACTGAATTTACCAAACACGTTTAAATCCACCACGCTCACGTATTAATTTCAAAAATTATGAAAATTGGAATCTAGCAATAATTTGACACTCCGGATCCAACAAAAGTGGTTTCGTCGAAAATGGAGGTCGTTTGCAAAATGGCTATTTTTAAGGGTCTTATATATATTAAATATATATAAATTCCACAGCGACTTTTCTGAATTTTAAACTGGACATAACTTACACTCTACAGAGTGAAATCTCAGTTTCTTAACTTCGTTTGAAAGATATTGTTAATCACATTCAAATATTTCTTGTTTCGTCCAATTCCGACTTATATTGAATTATGTATATTCATTTGAAATTAGAAATCGAATTTTCGAACTGTCGCGCCATTTCAGGCTTGTTATATAATTAAAATAAATTTATTCGTTCTAACTTCGTCGAAAATAAATTTTCCGTCGTTATTATTTTAAATAATTCATTTTAAATATTCAAAATTCATTAAAATAACCAAAACAAAAATTTTAATTGGTTCTGATTTTCCGGGTTGTTACAATCTTCCACACTTAAAATCTTTTCGTCCACGAAAAGGAACGAAGCTGAAAGTTGTTTAACTAACCAACTCAACATTCATTCTGGCTTTCGTTCTTTAACTTTTCAGTTTCTAATAATTTTCAAATTTTTCAAAAATTTGGCTAACACCCTAAATTTTCGAAAAAATTCGTCATAACCTCCTTTGTACGAGGAGCATCGGGAAAATCCCCAAACCGCAAGATAGGCCCTGTCATCTCAAAAGGAAAAAGTTAAGCAGCTAGCCACTCAACTCATAAAATCATCCAAACCCAATAAATTAGTAAAAATGTACCTATTTGTCGGGCATACAATTTTATTCCTCTGCTTAGCTTCCCTGCTATGACCTGTTCAATGTATATACATGTATATGCATGCAATTTGCAATCTATTTTCAATTCAGTTCAAAATTTGATTCAATTTGGCTTAATGGTTCAAAATTTTAATTAATCAAACTAATAATCAAACAACACAATCAGTAATCGATTAGTTGATTATCTTTTGAACCACATAACTTTTATATATATATATACAAAAAAAATCCATTTTTGATGCTAAATCACAACAATGATCCTATGATGTTTTGGCTCTCGCACCAGTCAATTGGAAATATATAGGGATCCCACTTTCGAAACTCGAACATAAACACTGATGATAATATATCAATCATCAGTATCATCTCCGGGCGAATAGAGTGTGATTCTATATCTATCCAGTATATTAAAACTTCTAATATATGTTTGCAAGGTGTATATGCAAAATCTTTATATACTAGATTGTCCAAAATCAATATAAACAAAATACTCAAATACGTATTATTGGATTTAATTTTCAAACCAAAATTAGTTTTCATCTTTATTTTAAAAATACACACTTCACACTCGTTCTAGGATGCTATTGATCACATCTCTAACGAGTCATTCCTATTGGATATTACTAATCCAATCTATGATGAATTCTTTCATTTGGTTCTAATGTCTCTTGTCCTCGACCTTTGTAAACCAAAGCTCTGATACCAAACCGAGACGACCCGAACTTCCCCGGTCTCCGAAGAGAAGAGAAAGAACGGATTGCTTTGAGGACAAGATGAATCAGATTACAAACAGAACAACATTTCATTGCTTATTACAACAATTTACATCAGAGTACAAGAATATTCAGAGTATGAACAAATAATATACATTTGATAAATATTAGAGATTCAATTACATTTAAATACATAGCAGCGGAAAAAAAATACAAAACACAACTGAAAGAAATACACGGATACAGAGCCTTCCGAATATCCCTTCATCTATAAACCAAGATCCTGTGAATATAATTATCTGTAAAACCCAACTACTAGCTGCCAGTGTGGAAAATAAGGGCACCCAGAGTTTAGGTTAAAATAATAAACTCCAAGTCAGTCATGTGACTGGTGTGAGAACTAAAACAGTTGTTAATCTGATTTTTAAAGTTAGGTAAATCAAGGGACCACGCCGTATAACATGGAACAGGTTTATCCCCCATCAATATTAGTGCATAAAACAACAGCGCAATGCGAATTAAAGAAAATGAAGCTATTATAAGACCCAGGTCCCATCACACAATGCAACGCAAGCCGGAGGATACGGTTTTACCTTATGATAGCCAAATAATGCTTGATACGTAAAATTTAATCGTTTATTATTACTATAAGTGAAGAAATCAACTTCAAATATAAATGTATCAATCATAGGCGGTATGGATACCATATATCATGTCGCCATACTAGGCTCTACAAATAAAATCGAAATATCATGTATTGGAAATTGGATTTCCGCATGAGTCTAGGCAAGGGATGTACTCCTAACCGCTTCGAGACACTCTAGCAAATGTCTCGGGACTGCACACTCTGGGCAACCCCTGGATCCTCCAAGGCCGGTACTCCCTTACATTTGAGGATTGGCAATTCCTAAACACACGTTTCCCGCCCTGTCGGGCGTCTATGAGCCAGATGACTCAATATACGAGGTGCCTCCCATTCCAACAACCACATAGGTAAAAATAATATAAATGTCAGGGCTTGCAAACGCTGACACCACCCATAGCTAGAAAGAAACGTCATGTCCTGCTTGGGTACCTTATCCCGTTTTTGACTCATACCGAGGTGTGAGGCTTGCGAATCAACGCTATACACAAAGCGGTGCTATATTAAAGCTGTGCTTTGATCATCAACCACAAGACTCTACTTTTCAACAAAAGCCTTGATCATTGGATCTCAGCATGCCACACAGGCAATTCATGCCATGCGACTGATATCTATCGATATATAACCTCTAAGCTCGTACGTCTCAGAGAAGGGCGTTAAGCAAGAGAATAAATTCTCCACCTCCAAACAGATATATATAATAGAAATCAATCAACAAAAAATAAAATCCAAGGTCAGACACATAGTCCATATACAAGTTCGTTCTGGGTCTGAACGAAACCGGAGGCACCTTATTCCTCGCCCATATGTCCAATACAGGAGAGAGGCCCTCGCATATCCATCGATCTCCAAGTGCGTCTGGACGATCACCACTTATTACCTCGTCTTGGGTGTACAGCCCAATCAAGACATCAGTAATCATCCAAACGATGTGAAGACCGTCGGTCTTCAATCACCGTCTTCATCGTCGACTTATCGTCGAATCAGTTATTCAGAATGGGTATAAACCCAACCTTCCCAAATAACTCGCACATATATTATAATCAAGTAATATAAACACAACATACGCCTCATTCCAATCCAGAATTCCTCTTTATCCAAAACCATTAACCATTCTTCCTTTGCATCTTGGAAATTCCTCTTCTATTACAACCAATTCTATTTAATTTAATTATTAAGTAAACACTCATTTAGATAGATCACTTTAGCTCTAAATCTCTTTTATAAACCTTTGTTTATAAAATTTGGATTTATTTCTGAAATCCTGTTATAAAATTATTTAAAAAATTCAATAAAAACTTATTTCAAAACTTGATTACCTTCTTAAATGATTTCAATTAAAAAGGTAATTCCTTTAATTATTATTAATTAAAATAATAATTGGTTTCAAAATTAATCGAAGTAAAAGTAATTTACTTCATCATTAACTAATGTAGAAGTTGTTAACTTTTTTATTAACTAAAGACAAAATAGTTAATCCTTTTAAAAAGAGTTATTAAAATAACAATTGACTTTATTAACAAATATACCACTCGATAGTCACATTTAAACACAGTTACTTTAAAGATTAATTAATTTTTTAAGAACACTCGTTAAGCTTAACGACTTTTTCCGTTAAAACTATTCCTATTAGATTAATTGATAAAGAATTAATATATTAACAAATTCCAATTAGAACAGTTGACCTAGTCAACTTGAAAACATCAGTTAACTTGTTAACTGATTTCAACTAATCCTTCGCCTTATATTAATTAATAATATGATTAATTTAATATAATCTCGCTTAATTGTTTCTTAAAAACTATTATTCCAATTTATTAACCCTGAGGTTAATTTCTAACTTACTTGCTTATAAAACTTAAATAAGAGTTTACTATATAAATCATTTAAATACTTTTATAAAATACGCTTACAAATATTAATTTACTTATAAAACTTCTAATTTTTATAAAATAAACTTTATAACCTTGCTTTAGTTATAAAACAAATTTTATAACTTCAATTTCGTCAATTAGCTTGACCGCAAATCGACGTCTTAAAAAGATAGATTTTAGGTCATCTACCGTCAATTACTTAATCAATATTGCTTATTGATTAATAACACAATAATGTGGAATTCAATTCAACAATCAACATCCAAATGGATTTAACATTACTTGGATTAAACAGTTCATATATATAAATAATATGAATTCAAGTAACATACAAATTATTTGAGGAATCCAGTTGAATCCCTCCAACCTGGTCTTCTCTGCATCATAGCTCATAATATCATTATATAATTGCATATGAAATAGAATTTTTAATCTAATGCATTCAATACGATGGAAATATAAATATCGTAAATCAACAGAGCTAACAAACAAACAATAATCATCCATAGCATTCAAACATACGATTTATACTAACAACAGTAAATTTTGATAAATATGAATTTAATCACATCGTAGTTTCAGAAAGCGTGAGATCTAATTCTGGTTGTTTCATTTAATTTTAAACGGCCGTTAAAAATTAAACAAAATTCTAGTAAGCTCTTAATCCTTCCAAACCAATTCGTATGCATTGCCTTTGTCAATACGATTCCAACGGATCCTGTTTCGTGCAATTTTAATAATGTATGAAAAAGTAATTGCAATTACAAGTTTATACAAATTAAATTAAATATATATTAACTAATTATATAATTATACCTTAACCCTGCTTAATCCTTAATCCATGTAATTAACATTAATTAACCATTCTTTTATCACGTTTTAAAATACGAATTGTTTCCAGGCTTCGATTTTTTTTATGCGAACGAAAACAACGTTGCTTCCAACCCTCACTGGTTTGGTCGAATTCCGAGACCATTTGAAAATCTCCAATTTTAATTTCAAAACGTGAAACGATACGCGTTTATATCACGCATGATCACAAAACAACTCCAATTAACCTGAAATTGGAAGTCTTACAATAATTAACCATTATGTATTTTAAATTGGTTTCGTTGAAATCCAAGGTCGTTTGACAATTGGCTATTTCATTGTTAAATTAGAACGATAAAATATAAATCGATTTCAACACGATCAAATCCATTGATAATAAATTATTATTATCGTGTGTATATATATATACATATTCAAATAGAACTTTGTATAGCTTCAAAATAAACTAATTTGGATTTTAAACTCAACATATTAAATTCCAAGGTAAATCGATATCCGATTTATTACAAATCCTTTCATATTATTTAATAAATCATTATGGTTCATAAACAATTATAACGCGATTTTTCTGAAATTTTCGTTTGGACATAACCCAAAATCTACAACATAAAATCCCGATTTTTCTCTTTCACCAGAAAACTATAATCCAAAAGATCCGGAAGATTCTTGTTTCAAAGAATTTTGATTTATATTGGATCTTGTACACTCAACTGAAGTTCAAATCGAAAAATTAAGAACTACCGCTACGTGAAGAGCTCGTTTTTAATTTAATTTAGTTTGTTTTATGCATTCAAACTTTGTTTAATTAATAAATTCCTTATCATAATTCAAATCTGAACCTAATTCGGTCCTAATAAATCATCCAGTTCATACTATATCTCAAATCCAATTTATTCTCTATTACTTTGGAATTAAATTTATTACTTTACTATTTATATTAATTTAATACTCAAAATCATAGAATTCGAGTTATTTAAATTTCCAAATTAATATTTAAAACCAATTTTAAATGTCCAAACTTAATGGCTAAAAATATGGGTCGTTACATCCTTATTCCATCGCGTTCTCTTAGTGTTTCGATGAAATTGTGTTTTGATCCTTTTTCGAAAGAGGGCTTTCTTCCTTGCATGATAGATTTCGTCCATGCGAATGAACTTGTCAAATCGGATGTGAAATTCTTATAAGTATTCACACTCAGTCACAATAAGATATACCAAGAATGGGGTTTTATTTGAAGTCCTGAATGAACCGCTATCATCTTAGCCATATCATCCATCCCATTCGCCCTTCAAACCTCTACATTAAACCTCTTTAGATATTATCCCAAGGGTTCCTTCAATTGCTTCTTGATGTTAGCAATCATTATGGAATGGACAGAGGAATCCTTTCAGATGCATAATTTTGTTGTTAACTCATAAGAGAACCGCTTCCATAAATATATTGTCCTTTCGCAATATCGTCGATACCATTTGACAGCGGCTCCTTATAGTGTCAGTGGTAATACTCTACATCGGAAGGATCCTAAAGTGTTGTATAGATCTATTTGGCTATTGAAAGCCATAAGATTATCATTTGGATCAGTGGTTCCTTGGTGCTTAATGGTTGGAGTGTTCACCTATGATCGAATAATGCTGCCATTATTTCATAAGTGAATGGGGCGAGCCTTTCGTTGCCCTTAACTTGTGCATCAAAGGTCCTCTTCCCCTTGGAGTTGAGTAAGTGTTTAATAGACTTTTATGCAAAGTCTTATGATAGTTTGCTTGATGCATACCATATCCTTGAGTAGTGGAGCTCCCGGATTGCTCCTCTTTATTTCTGAGCTTCCCTTGATAGTCAGCCTTTGTAACTTCTTCCTTTGGCTTTTTAGATTCAAGCAATGAAGGTCCAATTTTACCTTTTCTCTCTGGTTGGTTGACCATATAACCTCTTTTCGAGGGATCAAGCTCCTGATCTATTGTCGACTTTGTGTTTCAGGTGCTTCTGCTATTGGAAAATCTCTAAGAAAGCACCTTACGAAGTAGTGTTTTAGTTATGTCACTTCCTATCTCATCCATTTCGTATCTTCAGCGTTTGTTTCCTATGTTTCCATGATAGAAGGCTCCCCTTGTGCAGTGTTCGTTGGATTAAACAATGGAGTTATTACGTCCTCTAATTCGGTGGTGTGTATAACATCTTCATTTATGGTATCAAGCTTCTTAGCTTTAGTCTTCATTTTTCCTATATACATTAAAAAGTGAAAAGTTAATTCATACTAATTGGAAGGTTGGAAGTTCACCATCTTTAATCCAAAGACGAGGAATCCAAATCCTTTTAAGCTAGAAATTGCAGAACGTGCGAGCGCTCCCATACCTGGCGTACTAAAGTGTTGACATCAAAAAGTGGGACTTTTGAAAATCATCCCCCAAAGTGCGCAATCCACACACAAATCATAGAATATTCTCACAGTCGCAATCACAGAATGCAAGAAATAAAGCAAACACAGGGAACACACAAGAGTTTATATAATGATTCGACTTAATCCAAGCCTACGTCCATTTATGATCTTTGTTTATACTGTTGATTAAAGGTTACATTTGTTTGATTTGTAAGAAAGTAGAGAAAGAAGTTATTTATACATGAAATCCTTATGTCAATATGATGTAACTTGAACTCCAGTAATAGCAATGTCCTTGCATGAAGTATAGAGCCCAAAAGATCAAAAAAAGTCCTTCAGTCATCCTTGAAGCGAAGTATATATGGGAAGATTTGGTTCGGGTCGGCATGCCACCTGGCGACCATCCCCGGTCAGGTCGACCACGTGTCATGCGATCCGAGAAATTGGGGTACGCGTTCTGGCCTTGTCTTCATGCGAGGAATGGCCTTCCTCGAGTCGTATGGCACATGTGTCGCTCGATCCATATTTTCAGGAGATAAAGCAAGTCAGAGTTGACCGAGTAAATGGCTTCACGAATCGGGCTTGTACCAGGTGTTGCGATTGGATCGGCACAGCCGACTTGACCCGAACACGCTGAACTAGAGGATCCAATCTGAAATAAGAAGCTGGTAGGCTCATGCCGACCCGAATGTTCCAATCTGAGGAGTTCGATCCAAAGTTGATGGACTGCTTCGCTCCGAAGCTCTGTAGAGTGACATCTATCCAATCTGACTAGGTCGATCCGAGAAGTTGATCGAACCAGAACTTAGAGTACGCCGATTCCATACTTCTAAGAGCATTAACACTTTAACCAAATGAATTAATCCAACAAGAGGTTATACCATATCTTGAGTACTTCGCCTGATAGAAATCAGAGTTGTGATGACCTTGCCAACAATTCCCAACCTCCTTCTTTTATTATGAATTGCCAAACAAGATTACAAGAATAGAAAAATCTCCAAATTGATTTTTGAAATTAGGGTTTACACTCTGCGATTGTTAATATAAATTTTGGAAATAAAATCCCTTACCTGATTCTAGACCCAAGGGTCGTATTTATAGATGCTGATTGACCCTCCTTTATCCTAATGAGTTTCATCTTGAAGGCATTACGGAGATAGACCCGAGAGCTCAGCAAAGGTGCTCTTGGTGGTAAGCAACTTGCGCTTATGGTACAACTGAAGGGCTTCTTTCAAAAAGTGGGCTTAATTACTATGGAAGGTGTGTGTTTATCCAAGTTTTCGGCTTTTAATGTTAGCTATGAATAGTTTACTCCAATGATAAACGTCTTTTAGTACGATAAGTGTCTTACCGAGAACATTTTATTGGATATGATGTTATTTTTGACGAATAATTCTCCAAGACCCTTTCATTTGAGTTTTCTAAGTTCTGTGCTTTGTTGCTTGGGTTAGAAGTGTATCATCAGAGAGACAAGCCTTTGACGTTATCAGAAGCGGCTTTTCTTCATTATCCCATATGCTTTTTGCCTTTAGCGGCTCTTTACTTCAGCTTTGCTCTTTATCTCTTGTTCAACGACGACACAACCTATGACTTTAGTACATCTCCTTCAGTTTCTCGAAAGTCTTTATTTCAGTTAATTTTAAAGGACGTGTTTCTACCTGCTTTCTTTAAAAGCTTTCTTCTGTATTTTAGCCTTCTTTCACCTTTTCTACCATGGAGAATATATTTAGGCTAACAGGAGTAACATGTAATATATACCCAATTTGCAAAAAGTTACAACTTTGCATCAACCAATAGCAACATCTTGCTTATTTTCTATAAAGTATATGGCTTTATCCTTCTCTTTGCATGCTAACATTAACTACTTTAGTTCACAAGTCGGTAAACGAAAAGAAATGGACATAAAGAAGCAATAGATTGAACAAATGATCAAGCAAATTAGCTATCACAATGTTAGTTTGTTGAATACAATGTATATATATATGTATTACTATGTATATATGTACAATTATACAATCATGACCGGTTGAAGAATTCGGGTTGCCGTAGGCAACATAGAACTAATTGAATTTTTTTGGAAAAATGTTTTCCAAACAAAGGGTTTGCTTGGGATTTTATTTGGAAAAGTTGCCCTGAACCTGAATTGAACTATTGACCCCCGTATTATCACACCCAAGTACCTCCACCGTGGCAACTCCATTTCTTTAACATCTAGTGCAATAACCTTTTATCATAACTCACATAACTTTTTTGTCACCTCCCTCTTTGTAACAGCATGCATTTCACGTATCGGAGGATCGTAAAATATTTTTATTTTATTCCCTGAGGGTTGGATCATTCTCATCCTTTAATATGTTGCTTATGGGGATGTGAGACATGTCCATAATTTTTATCAATTTTGTTTGGGACCATTTTGCACCTGTCAGTCTAGTACAAGGCATAACTTTTGACTCAAGTTGAATCTGGGGATGAGACTTGTACCATTGGAAAGGAATTGATGGTTGCCTTTCCATAGAGTGGTTACATTAAAGATTTGGATCGGCGGTTTGGGAGAAATCGTTGTTTTAAGGTTTTTCAGTTGGCTATCCAGGTTTTAGGAGCCTAATGGGCTAGTTTGGGAGAAGCCCATTAGGGGGTTGGTGAAAACTATAAATAGGGCGTAAGGGATATGGGAAATGGTTTTAGTTTTCCATTCTCTCATTTGGTGCCTTGTGCCCCTCCTTCCTCTAACACCTTTCCACCATTAAAAATCATAATCTAAGGAGGGAAATTGAAGATCTACACCATTGGAGGCTAGATCTACATCAATTGAAGAGTGAATTCACCAGATCAAGTGATTTAGGGCAAAGTGCTTGCTGCTCGGATTCTTACTTCATCAATTTTTGCTTGTTTGGGAGAATCGGTGAATGATATGCATCTCTCACATGGATTCATGAAGTGTATGAGTGTTTGTTCATGTTTTTCATCAAATTTCAAGTGTTTTTCATAGATCTATGCATTGGTAAGTTCATTTTAGCAAGTTTAGATAGGTAATTTCTATGACATTTCACGTGGATAAGTTAGATCCATATTTTAGCAAGTTCATTTTAGCAAGTTTAGATAGGTAAATCACCCTATCATCTGATTTAGCAAGTTTAGATAGGTAATTTCTATGATATTTCATGTGGATAAGTTAGATCCATGGTTTTGCTCATATGTACATTTATGGTGATTTTGGTGAATTTTACATGTTTATTAATGGAACTGACATATTGGTGTTATTAGTGATTTCATATCATGTTTGTGGTCATATTGGATGAATTGGATGAGTTGGTTTCGTCAAACTAATCATTTTGGCGAAGTTTTGGTCGTAATTGGAGTTGCATTGAAGGATGCAGGTTTTGGGTCGAGCAAGCCAAGGTCGGTCGAACATGGTGGGTCGATCCCAAAAGTATGTCTTGGAGAACAAGTCAGAAACCATGCCCTGGTCGGTTAGTCTCATTTGTGTCGGGTCGGTCATTTAGGTCGGGTCGACCATAGTATGGGTCGGTCGAGCAGGTCTGAGGGTTCTGGTTTTGGAAGAAGTTTGGGTCGGTCGGTCTAGACGTTGAAGGTGGGTCGATCGAGCAAGGCGAGGGTCGAGCAAGCTTGGGTCATGCACCTAGGGACTGGTCGGTGTTCTGAGGGTCGGTCATAGGGAGGAGTCGGTCACTAGGGAATTGGGTCGGTTGCACCAGGGATCGATTGCGTAGTGATGTAATTCAGCTCAGTGATGTGGTGACTTCATAGTGAATTCAATGGAGAATGACAAAGTGATGTGATTTGTTCGTTGGATGTGACGAATGTGGGAACGACTCAAGGATGTATTCAGTTCGTGTGAAGTGATTACTTTAAAGTGTTCTGAGCTTATGAATAGTCGTAATTGATAATGACTAGAGGTGAGAAGGCCGAGGAATTATTGTTGTCATAGTTTCTAGCGGGATCAAAGCAGGGGTACGATGGAAAGACCGGTTGTAGGTCAAGTACCCTGAGCATTGTGTATGGCCTAGACACGTGTTGTGTATAGCGTGTGAGGTTTTACTAGAACTGGGGCGTCGTGGGTGGTCCTTGACAATTGACGACAAGTTGTTAGCTAGTCATACGATAACGAGGGTTCCAAAGCAAGGCTGGCGGTGATAGCCAGGGTCAGTCATGGATGCTAGAATGCTTTTCATAATAATGGTTGAGTTGCTATTAATATGCGTGAATGATTTTCTGGTTGCCATGGCTGAATTGTTATTCCTTTGGATGTATGGATAGTAAAGGCTATCATTGTCAGGTGTGGAGAAGGCATGTGTAAGTTATTCTCTAGAGCTGGGTAGATTAGTTGTTTATTTACCCATATTTACCCATTCTCATATACCTTATTGATGAAGTTTGTTAGCTATTTTGTCGTTCACTAAGACTGTTGTCTGACTCAAGGTTTTATGTTTCCCTCTTATTACCTTGGGTTGTTCATCCGGTTGTGGATGGGCAGACTGAGTAACAGGTGACAGGTAATGCTTTAGTGAGGACGACGATGCTGATTGATGGCGAGCAGGAGGCTCACGTACTAGTTTTATTACTGTCTAGTATTTGTTTCCGCTGTTTGATATTTCCTTGAGTGCTGTAGTGAGGCTAATTGTACAAACACTGTTGTTGATATCCACGTGCATGGGAAATACTTTCTAGTTGTCATGAAAGCTTAGTGTTTTCTGCTTCACTACCACTACCTGTTGTATATGTTCTATTATATTTTATCCTTGTGCTGTGAGTTTACGATAGGTTCGCTTATGTATTATACCTTGATGATCGTCCATAGCTGTCGTGCACACCTTTCATCGCATATTTCCTCTTGTATAGTGCAAGGGTTGTGGGCGGTCGTCACACCCTTAGTGTCCTCATCCGGAGGGTTGCCCTGGGGGCCGTCTGACCAGCCTAGCCCTGGAACCGAGCATGTATACAACATTCTTTGAGTAAATATATTCTAGCATTTATGTATCATCTTATATATATGCATTGTAATAAAAGATTAAATTTGGTGCTAATTGATATGTACAGACCGTATCCACGATAAATCATGTTTCCATACACACAGAAATAACTATGTTCAAGCATCATGCATGTAAGTTGTAACCTCATAAAATATTCATAAATCAAATTTTGCATTGTGTCATCAACATAGGCTAAATACTAGTATATAGAAAACTAAAAAGAATAAACAATGACACAATATTTGAGATAGTTTGATCAAATTCGAACCAAACTTCTTTTATTAGAATTCGCGATTGTTCCTCTTTTATATAATTCCTTATTCAAATGTGGTTTTGTTAATTAATTAAATTTTGAACAGCTGCATTACAGTTAAATGATCATGATGCCCTCTGGATCTACGTGGCGTGGATATAGCTCATCCATACGTATTCAATGAGTACCAAAAAGCTTAGTCAATGAAAACTAGGAATGATTACCATCAGTTTGTTTAATATTGTATCATCATAAGAGAATTATGTTTTGTTATTTTACCCCTCATGTGAGAATCTTATTTTTAAAATATTAGGTGATGTCTTGTTACTTTTATGTTCTGAGTTCTCAGTATTAATTATAAATAATAAAGAGGAGTGAAGGAACGACGGATGTGATAGAACGAAAATGAAGAGGGCGACAGAAGAAAGAATTGTTTCTTGTATTTTTGTTATTTTCTGAAACATGAAAAATAAGAAAAGGCTATTTTTCGATTTGTGTGTTAATTTCTTTGTCTAAACAAATCGTTTTTCATGCTACATGTGCTCCATTTGCATTTACGTATGGACAAAATCGAAAATATCGAAAATAAATGGAATGCAGTCTTAGAGATGGTCTGATTCCATGTTGTATTTTGAACTTTGTGTTTTCAACTTGCACTAAGGAATACCAAGAAATAAGAAAGAGAAAATTTTATAATTGTTATTCATTGCTATGATCAACATACAAAGATGAAGTTCGGTTGTTTTCCATGTTTTTGTTATGTCCTGAAACATGATGAACGCAATAAAGTTATTCTCTATTTTATATAACAATTTTGTTTTTCAAACTTGTTTGATTTTCAACAATACAAATGATGGAAGCACTTTTATGTCTAATTGGACCTTAGTTTCCAATAATCCTACATATTTTTTTTATTTGTGAAAATTTCTTTGGATTAATAGTGCATAAGAGATTATTTATCTGAAATTCTTATAAAACACACACTTTTATTTTAGTGAAATTGCGAATATTTATAGTTTTCGAAAGTTCAAATATTTACGCCTTCTCGAACCATGAATATCTATAGTGGATACCATAAATACTTGCGTCATATATTGCAAATATTTGCATTTACGCCCAAGATCTCATAGGAATTTTAATTCATATTAATATTTGATTAAGTGGCGATTTGATTTCAAAAGGTCAAAACTATCCAAGATGTTGGCTTAATTGACTAATAGAGGTTGAAAAACCAAATATTGTGGTTTCATCCTCAAACTGAAACAAGGTGGCAATAGTCAACCATATTATAATTCAGACATGGTTTTTTAAGAATGTTTTTTGTTTATTAAATTGAGATAAGAAGGAGATACTAATTTATGTTAACATTTAATAAAAACTTCGTTCGTAGATAATTATCTAATGCAACAAGATAAGCTAAGTACTGTTGGAGAATGGAGTTTTGATGACAACAACCTTATTTCAATTATCATTGATTATAAAATATATGCTAACACTTCTGTCTAGGATACACACACACACACACACACACACATGCAGGATTTATATACAGGAATTATTACTAAAGACTGTACAGTTTAAAGATAGTAGAGATTCAGAATTCAGAGATGTTTCAAGACTCATGAGTATTCAAGATTTTAAGAGTTCAGGATAGATATAGTTATAGAGTCTAGATTCACTATAACAAAACTAGTCTTTAATGACGCAAAAGGTGTGTCTTTTATGACGCTTATGCGACGCTATTTTAATGGCATCGCATAAACGTCATAAAAGACACACCCTTTTGCGTCGTTAAAAAATAATTTTGTTGTAGTGATTATGTAAGACTCTGAATAGCACTCCAGGTTCAGATTCAAAATATTTTCAAATTCTATCTTCAATCTCTTTCTTCTCTATTTTACTTCTATTTTTAGTTAATTTTAAAATTAAGCTTTATAAGTTTATACTTTATAAGTTATATATATATATATATATATTATATACTATAAATATGTTTATATAGTTTATATTTATGTTTTCATATGATTTTCTACTTTATAATAATTATTTATAACACTATATTTTAATTCAAGAATTTCCATAATTATATATATATATATATATATCAAAACACTTGAAAAATATTCAATTCAATTTTGTACATATATATGTCGACATACATATATATACATGTCGACATATAACTGTCATTTTTTCAAAATTGAAAGGAAAATTCTTTTCACTATTTGTGACAGTTCTGAGACATTGCAACCTTTCACACATTATAAAAAGGGGCTGATTTCGAAAAAAAATTATACTTCTTCTTCTCCATCATCATTCCCTTTCATTACACCATTATTCTTTATCATTTTTATGATTTCTACACCTGTACTCTGCCGAATTCAATTCTGTTTTCATTTATCTTCTTCTCTCTACACTCTCTAAATCAAGGCTATTGAGGAGTTATAGGGCTATTTGTAATTGTTAGGGTTGTATAAGTAATCGGTGATATCCCTTGTAGCCGTGAAATCAAGGAGGTTGGACTCGGTGGTATCCCTTGTCGCCGTGAAATTAAGGAGGTTGGACTCGGTGGTATCCCTTGTAGCCGTGAAATCAAAGAGGTTGTACTTGACTATTGATTTCGTAATAAAACTTTGCGCAATCCAACATTGCGTGAGACTAAACGTAGGAGCAATTCCGAACCAGTATAAAATCCGGTGTGTTCTTTCCCTTTCTGCATTCTATTTTTGTTTATATTTGTGTTTGTGTTTGATTCTGCGCTTGTGATTGTCTCTGTGGTCTTTGATTCACATAGTAGTTCATATAAGTTTTAGACATTATTTAAATTTTCAAAAACACTATTCACCCCACCCCCTCTCTATTGTTTGTTTTGTCTCCACGATCCATTCTGCAATCCCTAACAATTAGAATATCTTTATTAATAATTGTAATATGTTTGACGTTACACTTAATGGTATCAATGTGAATTACAAAAAACGCCCATATATTCTGATATCACCTAAAAATTGGATCTAGCTTCTTCATAAATTTAAAATTCATCTTAAAATTTGGATCTAATTTCTTTCATAAGTTCAATATTTCCTATAAATATTAGATCTACATTCTTCTAAAGTTCAAACTTTCCATCCACAAATAATATCAAACCTTAATATCGCTTAAACATATGATCCAACAAATGAACCTCTACAAATATTATTGAATATTAGTCGTTTTGCTGAGTGATCTAATAAATAAATTTCATTTACAGATATTGCAAAATTCTATATACATGAAAATAAGATTTGAAAAGTAGATTTCTTTTAATAATTAATAAAAACATTAAACTAACAAAAAATGGATATCACAGCTAAGAAAATAAAAAAATCATACTATGATCAAGGTTAAAAAAGCTTAACTTTTATGCAAATCATTTATTTTCAATATGTTAAGCATATCCAATTTCTAGAAAAACAATTCAATTTTCGGAAGTCAACTTATAGAAAATTTGATACTAACGTGAAATACCGAAAATGACGTCTATAGGATACGTAAAATATCAACATCACAATTTTAGCAGATAAATTTTCTTTACAATTCAAAATGCTTAACCATAGATATCATCAAAACTTAATATCACTAAAATAAGGATCTAACAAACAAAAATTCAACAGCAAGAATTTAAACTAACTACGACCGGCTTCAGTGTAAATTTATAGTTAAATATTTATAAAAAATATTTTCTCTTGAATGTGCAAAATAAAAATTATAGAAAAACAAAATTTTATTTACCAATTCAAAACGTTCTTCTATAGATATTAAATAATGTTAATATCGCATAAAAATTCGCTGTAGCAAATAAATCTTATTTACAAATTCACTTTTTATTAATTAATAATAGAAAAGAATTAAACTAATAAAAAATAGATATCCTAACAAATAAAAATTAAGACTAACACATAAAGATATAACTAAATACTTACGATTTTTTTTCTCATAAATAATCAAACGTAAAAAATAATCACGCGTGAAGTGCGTGTCGTAATGCTCGTTTATATAATTTTAAAAGATCGTTTGACTAAAATTTCTATTAAGTTTTGCAATACACTAAATATCTTTGCCAAACAAAGTATACAGATTAGGTTCTTAAAGTTTTAATTAAGCTGTCGAATAATTGCGTAAATTTATGCAATCAATTAGTAAATGATTGTATTATGCAATTATAGTAGAAAACAACAAACATTTCCTTAATTATTCAATAAAATTTGCAAAAATTTCTACGAGCTATTTATCAAAAAATTACGGCAATTTTTGTAAAAAAAATTGAAAAAACTATGAAAAGTTTGTGCGATTATTCACCAAAAAAATTGCGAAAACGTCCTTACTTATTCGGAAAAAAAAATGCGGAAGTTTTAGCCTTTTTTTTTTCAAAAAATCACGGATATTTTTACAATTATTCAACAAAAAATTACTAAAACATTCACAATTATTCAATAATTAGATTTTAGAAAGTGAAAAATAGGCATAAGTACAAACTTTGAAGAAAAAAATAGACTGAACAGAACCATTTTTTTTTAAAGCTAAAAGACAGACTTTGAAAAATATTAAATTGAAAAACAGTATTAAATATAACTAGCATATTTTAGAATGTAAAACTGAATATAATATTAGTCGTAACTATCTTTTTAGTATAATAGCAAAACTGAATATAATACTACATGTATTTAGCATTTTTCTTCAGTTTGATTATTCCTACGTTTGTTCTTCGGGCTAAAGTTGAAACTTGATGTCCTTTAATTTAAATTTTCTTTTTCAAAGTTTGTCATTCTTTCCAAGTACAATCTTTTTTTCGTGGAGTCTTCAATCTTCATCCTAGGCATGCCCTACTATTCACTAATTTTAGTACTTAACTGTCCCTGTCGTCTGATAACATTTGTAATTATTTTGCGATCAACCTTTAATAACCAGTTACGTCATTGCTCGGTCCCATTACCACGGTAAACGTGATCTGTAATTTGGTTGCTAGAATTCTCCGTTAATTCCTCCATAATTTCATCTTCCTCCAAACCTGCAAAGTCGGGCTTCTTCTCCCATCATCGTCGTCGTCGTCATCGCATCAGCCCTAGTGAAGACTCCAATTATACCCTCCGTACTCCCACCTAAAGCACTCTTATTCTAATCTCAGTTGCTAAAACCAAGCCAACCCCTCCGCTCTTTCGCCTTCAAATTCTCACTCCAGTTCAACCTCTTCGCCTTCAACAGCCTTATCAACTTCTATGGAAAACTATGGCCTGCTGCAACACGTGAAGCACCGTTCAGTCTTCAAATAACATCTTTAATACCTCATCGTACTACTAAATCTGTTATAATTACGTTGTATGGTCGACTTGAATAGGCGCATGACTTGTTCGATGAAATGCCTGTTAGAGACAGCGTTCCATATACCACTTGCAGATGCAGTATTAACTTCCTGATATGATGTTCGAAGGAATAAGGTATTAAACTCTGTATCCTTTTATGATTTGGGGGCAGATTTAAATAATATACCGAAAGGGACAACATATACACCTAGAAGTCAAGAATCAACATTCAAAAAACAATATAAATTTTGTAAGCAAAGACATTATTTAATCGTTAATTTCATACCCATAGCACCAAAACTCGCATGATAAAATACAAAGAATATGGTCAAATACAAGTAAATTATATAGCTGGAGGAGTATCACTGCATACAGAATACTGTAGTAAGCTCCCAGATCTCGTTCTATTTGTAGAATCATCAGTATAGCTGCAACAATAGTAATCATCAAGAATGAAGAAAAAAGGTTCATTTTCTGCAGTTTTACTTTACAAGGAGTTGTTTGTGTTTACAATGCTGTTGTGTAGATGGAGTTGTGGAAATTCTAATTAATTTAAAAGGACATGTACACTGAATTTTTTTCCCGTATCATAACTTCATATTTAATGACTTGTTTGTCATGTATCATTGATGAATAAATAGCAAATAATGGAAAAGAGATGTTTTACAATATGAAAATATTTTAGTCAGTTGACTCACTTTATGTTGATGACATAAGTATGTGAATCTGTGATGTCTTTTTAATCAATTATATGCAAGGGGATATGAATGTAAATCTGAATTGTCATTTTAATTAATTATATGCAAGGAGATTCGATTATAAAGTGGTTTCGTCATTAATGAAATTAATCAAGCTAAAAAGTTTATACATACTGGAAATTAATGTTAAATTTTAACCTTCTCATCATAGGAGAAGCTTGTTGGATAACTGCCAACCCGTAGTAACTCATAAGATAATTTTAATCGTTTTCCCTTCAAAAATAACTGTTTATTGGCATTAATTTAAAAATTAAATAGTTTTAAGAAAATACCTTGAGTGTGCACAATTTGAGGAATCTGTTATCCTAAGTTCGCTAGTAAAAATCATTTAAGTAGGGACTATCATTGAAGTAGAGATTTAAAAGTTCAGTTTTTAATTAGGTGGAAAATAAGAAGGACAAATTTAACAAAAAGTTTGATGAAAAGAATGGAAAGTTTAGATTTAGTCAGACTGACAAATGTTAGTGTAAATGGAAAAAGGATAGTTGGCTCCTGAATTCCACTTTTAGTGTAAATGTGTCATTCTCCCTAATTTTGAAACTTTTCATGCTTTTCACCAAAAAATTTACAAAGTTTGTACTTTAAAAGAAAATCCTCTAGTTGCAAAAAATATGTAAGACTTAAACTTTCGTATTATAATCTAAATACTGGTATTTGGTTTCATAATAATTTTAGATGTCAAAATCTAAAGATTGAAGCATAATTTTTAATCGGCCTCATATTGTGAATAATTTTACATGTGAGGTAAGGGAGAAGGACAAGTTTTGAAATAAAGATTAGACTGAAGGACAAAAATTCAATTTTTGACAGATATATAAACATTTTTTTTTAAATTGGCTGAAGATACTAAGCATATCTAGCTTTATATCCTATTTTAGCACTATACAAAATGCTAGTTATAACTGATATTGTATAAATACTAATTATATTTAGCACTATCATACAATATAATTTTTTATAAGTTTGTTCTTTGGTGTAAAAATGAAACTTCATTTCCTTTATATAATAATAATAAATAAAAAATCAAAGTTCGTTCTTGTGCATATTTTCCACTTTACACATTAGTGTCTACACAAGGTACATATTCCCACAAATTAACATATGTAAGTTTATGCTTTCATGTTACATTTACATATAGAATTTTGCATATACATGATCTTGGTAAGTTAATTGTTTTGCAAGTTAAAAGTACATTAGGAGAAAATTTCAATACTTAAACAAGTATTGTAAAAACAAGCACAACCCACTGCAAATATGAGCATGAACCACTACATTGAAAAATATGCGATGATCTAACAAAAAAAAAAGAGCTATTAGGCCTATACAGTAAACCAAGCCCTTTAATGCTCATCTTCACCAAAAAGCTTATAGCTCGAGCAGCTAATCAAAATTATTAAGTCAAGACAAAAGTTGCGTTAACTAGTCACATCAAAGAAAGTCATGTAACAATCTAGATTTGGCTGCCATAATTGTGGAGATGACAAGCTACCGCTTACTTTCAGAAAATGATGATAAATTGGAATCACAACATAGTTCATCAGAGTGTTGCTTCTAGATCACTAGATATGATGGTGATGGATACCAAGGGTGGAGCATGTTGAAATTAATGATTCAAATATTAGTGGAGAAGGAAAGAAATTGATTGATTGTCAATCAATTAATTGGCTTGTTTATGGAAAGGGATAAGAGGAAGATTTTTTTGGAAGAAAAATAATTAATAGGCCAATCAATCAATTGATGAAGAAAGGGAAAGAGATTGAGACCATAATTATGCCATCCATTTATGCTCCAATCAAATCAAGGAAGATGTTTATTTTTCTTCATGTCCTAGAAACTTCTATTCTTTATCTCCAAGAAATCCCTATATAATTAGGGGTCATGTTATTGAAAAAAAAAAAAAAGTAATCCACCATTAGTCTTCTCTCTATTGTAATCTGTTGTACTCATTTCTTCACTGAGAAATAAAGGTTGTTGGGTCTCCGTGGACGTAGGCAAAGCCGAACCACGTTAAAAATTGGTGTGCTCTTTCCTCTATTTTTGTTCTCTCTATAAATTTGTGCCACTTGTTTTTATTTTTTGGCGTTGTTGAAATTGTTGACAGACTAGATCATTGGGTTAATTCGTATTCCGCTACCCAAATCTCTGATTTTGCACTACAGATTGGTATCAGAGTCAGTCGTCCTGTTCAAAGACTTTTTCAACCATGTCAAATTCCGCAAAGAATAACGGTGGTAGAAGCGCTACAAATTATGGAGTTGCTAGATTTGATGGAAAGGGGGATTTTGGCACATGGAAGATGAAGATGGAAGCGGTGTTGAAGAAAGAGAGGACATTTAAAGTTGTCTCAGATCCAGAGAAATTGAAGAAATTACCACCTGAAGAGTTAGAAGAATTGGAAGAGGATGCTCTTACTACCATCCAACTTAGCCTTTCTGACGAAGTACTTAGAGAGTTTTCTCATGTGAAAACTGCTAAGGAATTGTGGGATGTTCTTCAGAGAAAGTTCTACGATAAGTCTCTCACCAACCGCATCATCTTACAGCAACAACTTTATTCTTTCAAAATGAGGCCTGGAACAGATGTATTTGCTCATATAGATGCCCTCAACACACTTGTCATGAATCTTCGAGCAGCTGATGTAAAGATTGAGGATGAGGCGCAAGCTGTTATTCTTTTATGTTCTTTGCCTGCAGAGTATAACACTTTTGTTAACTCTATGATCTATGGGCGTTCGTCTATTTGCTTGGAGGATGTGAGGACAAATTTGCATAATGAGATGTTGAGAGGAAAGTTGGCAAGCATGAGCATGGAGAATGATTCTGAAAGCCTTGTTGCACAGAGAGGAAGAAGTCAAAGTAGACCCAAATATGGTGGAGACAGAGCTAAGTCCGGATCTCAGTCAAGAGGAGCTCGGAAGGGAGTTTGTCATTATTGCAGAAAACCTGGACATTATATTGCAAATTGCCCCAAGTTGGAGAATAAAAATAAAGCTGTTCCCCAGAAGGCTTCAGCATCTACGGCGGAGACATCAGATTCAGATAATGATCCTGGCATTTTTACAGCCTCTGCCTCTCCTATGAAGAGCACTATGTGGATTATTGACTCGGGTGCATCCTATCACATGACACCGGATAGGCACGTTTTTTCCACTTATCGTCAGTTTGATGGAGGAGAGGTTCTCATGGGAAATAATGCTGCTTGTTGCATGATTGGTATTGGAACAGTAAAAATCAGGATGTTTGATGGTGTTGTTCGCACTTTATGTGATGTCAGGCATGTGCCTGATTTAAGGCGTAGTTTGATCTCCATTGGAGCATTGTGCAATTTTGGCTTAAAGTGTGTAATAGAAAAAGATTCATTAAAAATTACAAATGGCTCATTGATAGTGATGAAAGGGGTAAAAGCTGGAAATCTGTATTTGCTGAAGGGTACAACTGCTGTTGTGGAGTCTGCTTCAGTTATTGATTCAGTTGATTCCGATTCTACCAGATTGTGGCATTTTCGTACGGGCCACATTGGAGAGCGCAGTTTAGAAGTATTGAGAAAGCGAGGCTTGATTGACGGTGTTCATCATTCAAAACTTGACTTTTGTGAAGGATGTGTACTTGGAAAGCAGACGAAGGTTTCTTTTGGCATTGCAGAGCATAAGTCTAAAGATGTTTTAGAGTATGTTCATACTGATGTTTGGGGCCCCGCACCATGCCTATCTTATGGAGGAGCAAGGTATTTCGTTTCATTTGTTGATGATTTTTCTAGAAAAGTATGGGTTTACTTTATGAAGTCCAAAGATGAAACTTTTGATAGGTTTCAAAGTTGGAAATCTCTTGTTGAGAAGCAGTCTGGAAAGAAAGTGAAGGTTCTTCGTTCAGATAATGGTGGTGAATTCACTTCTCAAAAATTCATCAAATTTTGTGAGTCTGAGGGAATCAAAAGACACTACACCACACCAGGAGACCCTCAGTCAAATGGGGTTGCAGAGAGAATGAATCGGACTTTGTTGGAAAGAACTCGTTGCTTACGGCTGACTGCAGGATTAAATAAGAGATTTTGGGCAGAAGCATTATCTACGGCGGTTTTCCTTATCAACCGCACACCTTCTACTGCCATAGATATGAAGATTCCTGAAGAAGTATGGAAGGGAGGGTCTGTATCATATTCCTTTCTCAGAGTGTTTGGTTGTCCAGCTTATGTGCATGAGAGCAAAGGGAAGTTGGATCCAAGATCGCGCAAGTGTATTTTTCTTGGTTATAAGAAAGGAATTAAGGGTTATAGGATGTGGTGTCCTACTACCCAGAAGATTGTTACTAGCAGGCATGTTACATTTGATGAGAAGGCTATGTTGAAGGTGGAGCCTTCTTCTTCAGTTAATGATGATGTTGAGAGGACAAATTCAGAATACCAAACACAAGGCAGATCATCAGACTTCCATACAAGTAAAAATGGTGATTCAGATGACACCGTGGTTGATAGGGAAGAGATAGAAGATCAATCTCAAGGTGGAGCTCAAATTCAAACTCGACCAACGAGAGAGAAGAAAAGACCTACATGGCTTGATGATTTTGTGGGATTAAGCATTGAAGATATTGACTTTGATGACATGGCAGCTTATGCATTAAGCATATTTCATGATGAACCAAGAGACTACAAAGATGCCATTAGTTCAGTTGATAGCTCCAGTTGGCTAGTAGCAATGGAGGAGGAGATTGAGTCTTTGCACAAAAATCACACTTGGGATTTAGTGCCACTTCCTTCCGGCAAGAGAGCAATTGGATGTAAATGGATCTATAAGGTGAAAGATGGCGGCAATGTTGACTTGAGGTACAAAGCAAGATTAGTGGCGAAGGGTTATGTTCAGAAGAAAGATGTGGAGTTTCATGATATTTTTTCTCCAGTCGTTAGACATACTTCCATTCGCATTCTTTTGGCATTGGTTGCTCACTTTGACATGGAGTTGGAACAACTAGATGTCAAGACAGCATTCTTGCATGGTGATCTTGAGGAGGACATTTATCTACAGCAGCCAGAAGGGTTCATTGATAGCAGCAGGCCAGGTCATGTTTGTAAACTTAACAAATCTCTTTATGGCTTAAAACAGTCTCCTAGACAGTGGTATAAGAAATTTGATAAGTTTATGATCTCACATGGTTACTCTAGAAGCTTTAAGGACCAATGTGTCTATTTTAAAAATTGTAATGATGATATCATCTATTTGTTACTTTATGTTGATGATATGTTGATAGCTTCTAAGAGTATGTCAAAAATTTCGGAGTTGAAAATGGAGCTCAGTAAGGAATTTGAGATGAAAGATTTGGGAAATGCACAAAGAATTTTGGGGATGAATATTCAGAGGGATAGAAAGCAAAGAGTTTTGAGGCTCACTCAAACTCAATACATCGAGAAAGTCCTATCTCGATTCGGTATGGAGAATGCTAAACCGGTGGCTACTCCATTAGGCTCTCAATTCAAGCTATCCAAAGATATGTGTCCCACATCGGATGAAGACAAAAGGGATATGTGTAATATTCCTTATTCTAGTGCGGTTGGAAGCCTTATGTATGCTATGGTATGCACAAGGCCTAATTTAGCTCATGCAGTTGGTGTTGTCAGTCGATATATGTCTAACCCAGGTAAAGAGCATTGGCAAGCAGTGAAGTGGATACTCAGATATCTTCGTGGCACTTCTTCAGTTGGCTTGTTATATGGTGGAGTAGATGGAGACATCTCTCTTAGAGGATACTGTGATTCAGATTATGCTGGGGATAGAGATGGACGGAAGTCGGTGTCGGGCTATGTTTTTACACTTGGCATAGGCCCGATTTCGTGGAGATCAAAGTTGCAGTCAATCGTAGCTTTGTCGACTACCGAAGCAGAGTTAATGTCGATTGTGGAAGCAACAAAGGAAGGATTGTACTTACTTCAGTTGTTGGATGATCTTTCAATGGAGCAGCGGACAGTGGAGCTATTTTCAGATAGTCAGAGTGCGATTCATCTTGTTGAGAATCAGGCTTATAGTTCACGGACGAAGCACATTGATGTTAGAGGCTTCTTTCTTATGCTTGAGGAAGAACGAAGCAAGATCAAATTATTGAAGGTGGGTACTTCAGATAATCCTTCAGATATGATGACCAAGTCACTTCCAAAGGACAAGTTTGAGCATTGCTCAAACTTGATCAGTTTGCTTCCTGTTACTTGAGCGCCATGGGGCGCTGGGCCCAACAACTTCTATGTTGATCGTTGAAGATGAGTTAATGAAGAAAGATTGCCATATTTGAATCAAGGTGGAGTGTTGAAATTAATGATTCAAATATTAGTGGAGAAGGAAAGAAATTGATTGATTGTCAATCAATTAATTGGCTTGTTTATGGAAAGGGATAAGAGGAAGATTTTTTTTGGAAGAAAAATAATTAATAGGCCAATCAATCAATTGATGAAGAAAGGGAAAGAGATTGAGACCATAATTATGCCATCCATTTATGCTCCAATCAAATCAAGGAAGATGTTTATTTTTCTTCATGTCCTAGAAACTTCTATTCTTTATCTCCAAGAAATCCCTATATAATTAGGGGTCATGTTATTGAAAAAAAAAAAGAGTAATCCACCATTAGTCTTCTCTCTATTGTAATCTGTTGTACTCATTTCTTCACTGAGAAATAAAGGTTGTTGGGTCTCCGTGGACGTAGGCAAAGCCGAACCACGTTAAAAATTGGTGTGCTCTTTCCTCTATTTTTGTTCTCTCTATAAATTTGTGCCACTTGTTTTTATTTTTTGGCGTTGTTGAAATTGTTGACAGACTAGATCATTGGGTTAATTCGTATTCCGCTGCCCAAATCTCTGATTTTGCACTACAGAGCATGTACTCGAGTTGCATCAACCATGGCTTGAGAAGTGAGATAATGAGATGTATCGGTGTGTGCACATGTGTACAAGCTATGCATCGATACATGGAGATTTAGCGAGATAGCTGCTGTGTATTTTAGCGAATTGTAATGCTAAGTATTATAAACAGGTTTGGATTGTAAATGAGTAAGCATGGACTGATTGGAATGTTTATACAAGTGAAATGACTTGAAATAGTCGAGTTAAACTGAATGGAAAATTTTTAAGTACCATTGAAATTTGCTAAGCGCCTTTTAGAATTAGTTAAGTTATAAGTTGGAAACTAACCTTATTTAATAACGATTTTGAGAATTGTTAAATTTATTTATGATATTTAATTGTTAATCTTATTAACAACGCTTAAAGTAAATTTGAATTATTAATAATTTAAAGTTAATCTAATTTTGATTGGAGTTTAATTATTATTTAACTAATAAATTGTTTAAGACAATGATTATCTTAGTTAAGGGTGTTTAGGTTAATTATCATTTTTAAATGATTATCTTAAGTTAATTAATTATATTATTAATGATTTTTGTGAGTTGATCGATTATGTTAAATGAGATACTTTAAATTATAATTAACGGAAAGGATTTGAAATGAAAGTTACTTTTGAATGGTGATTAAAAGTTGATTTGATTCTTAATAAATGAGATGAGATTTGGGTTTAACTAGTCAAGTTTGCTAATTTTTTTTTTTAAATAGTCAATTTGATTTGAAGTAATAATTCACAAATGGTGTTTAATTTAATATAATTAACTTAAGAACACGCTTTAAATAATAGTAATGTATGGTAAAAAGAGAGATTTAAAGCTAATGAGTTTAGTTTTTTAAAAGGGTTTACGTGATATAGGAATTAAATAAATATGGTTTATAATTAGAAAGGGAATTAAATCCAAAAAACAGTTTATAGAACCTTGTTTAAAAATGAATGGTATATCGAACTTGTGAAAGTTATTGATTAAGATGTAAAAGTGTTTATTATATGCTCTTATATCTTATCTTTTGTGTATAAATAAAATATTACGTGAGTATTATTTTGTCACTTTTACAGATATGCCAACAAAGCCACATGCAGTCAGAAAAATAAAAAATAGATATCATGAGACTTGCATATGAAGATCTCACATCAAATTGCATTTTGAACATGAGAATAATTAGTAGAAAGAATATACTTATCATATATTAAGGAAGGCATGTCAAGGAAGCAAGAGAAAAAGAGGAAAACTTACCAAAGGCCAAAACTTACCTGATTTAACCAAAGCCCGTTTGTGATTGTATTAGGTTTAGGTTGACTAATCTATCCTATAAATACCCATGTATACTCTTGTAAACTTTATCCAAGAATTGAGAGTTCATTCTTTTCTTTTCTATACTCCTCTCGGGTCTAGTAATTTTGTGTTGTCTATTCAATTTGATTTGGTAGAGCACAATTTACTGTTGCAATTTACTCTTTTTAGTCATTGACCGTCAGATTAGATTCAACGGTAATCTTAATTTTTATTTATGTTTGTTTATTTCTTTTCTGCAGCTTTTATTTCAGTATTCTATTTTATTTTCTATCGCTGAATTTATTATATATCCGATTAGATTCGAATCTGTAGTGAATTCAATTGCAGTTTTAATTTGTTTTCTATTGATAATAGTGATTTGGTCATCGGTTCAATTAGATTTGTTCTGAATCAAATTGTAGTTTCAATTTTATATCAATCAAATCATCCAAATTCGTCCAACTCGCCTACAAAATATATAAATAATAAATTTTAAATTTCCTACAGGTGTTCGACCTGCATACTACACACATGTGCTCTTGCAGTAATTTATAATAAATTTGCGCTTTTCTATTCCATAGGAAAGTGTAAAACAAGTTTTTGGCGCCGTTGCCGAGAAGGTAACAATTAAATTTTATTATTTATTTAATTTTCGATTCATATTAGTTTTTATTTTTTCCCTTTTTTCTTTTATATATAGAAAAAAATATTGCTTAGTTGATTGGTTATTACGTATTGATACTACAATCTCTAAACCGAGAGAAAAAAAATTCTTGTCACTTTTTCTTTATTTTCTTTTCCTATTTTCATCTATTTCTTTCCCTTTTTCAGTCTCCTTTCCAATCTTTACATTTCTTCTTCTACAAGTCTTAAAAAAAATCCTTTCTTAATTTTTTTGCCTTGTATTTGTTTGTTGCATCTCTTTTCTGAATCATCCATCACCAACTTTCAAGCCAAACACCTCCATCATCTTTATTACTGTAACGATGCAGTCGATTTTCGACTCCGAAAATCGACACAAAAACACCATGTTGACTATTCAAGCATCGAAAACACTAGAATGTTAATAGAAAGAAATTAGAGGGTAAGATAAGAAAGAAATAAATATTAGAATAGAAGAAGAAGAACCAATGCAGAATCAGAGTCTCACATCGCAGTGGAACAAGATATAATATTGAAATAAATCTTTATTGAGAGCTTTGAAAAGAAAATACTTACAATCATCAGAGTACATCAACACATCTGGACAGTTATAATAACCTATCCTCATATACAATACAGCAGGAAATAATTATATAATATCATACGTCTGAACACCTCCAGCTCGTCTTTGGACTTCGCAACATCCGATAACCTGAACCTGTTAAAACGCGGTCTGACCCGAGCATTACATACGTCGGATCAGTCTAGTGAACCAGAGTGAGAAAACACTCTAAGTTTAAAGGTATCATCCAACTTGATTTTAAAGTCAAAATCTTTTCGAAAGAAAAGGATAATCGTAAGACCAAATCCACACATAAATACGATAACCCAAAACATTTTTGAAATCAATATCTTTTCTGATATTATAATAGTGTCTAAGTACAAATAAATATCAATCTAATCAGAATGCTTGCATCTCACGCTCTACATACATAGTATACAATCAAAACCGCGGGCGCTTATTAGAAAATGGATTTCCTGGCAAAGGTATGGGTAGCCACCTTCCCGATA
Source organism: Allium sativum (assembly GCA_030737875.1). Taxonomy (NCBI): domain Eukaryota; kingdom Viridiplantae; phylum Streptophyta; class Magnoliopsida; order Asparagales; family Amaryllidaceae; genus Allium; species Allium sativum. The sequence goes on from CM060912.1 coordinate 13,561,572, forward strand.
ATGTACCTCTGGAGATGAATACATTGGGGTTCAACAAGAACATCTTGCAACCCTGGTTAAATATGACCGGCCCCTCACTTCGCTTGAGAGTACCGAATATATCATTACCAAGGTTGGGGGGCAGCCGACCGCACCGATAGCATACATACAAATTAAAGGGACAACCAAATGCGTTTGGTTTCTCCAGATCATGTAATGATATACCCTTTTGATGGGTGTGACCTACATAGCCATGCGACCTACCTGATTTTATGCCATTTCCCGGTTGATGAGGCTTAAGGTTAACATTACTTTTAGAACAACATATCACCATTCACTTTGAATGCCACATTGTCAGATCCATCAGATATCACTAATTGACGTCCACAAAAACTCTAGTCATTAAGCTAGAGAAGGTGTTTTCTCCGCCGCCAACTATGGTACCTTTGAAGAAATCAACGTAATTCCCACTACGCCATAGATTGTCTACTGCAACGAAAATCTAAGGTGTTGCCAGCTAAAATGTTGTCACAACTATGCTGATTTTTGTGTATTGCAACACACTCTTTAATGTGTTACCATAGATATCAAATGGTGTTGCATTAGCTATAGTTATAAACTTATAAGTTTAATTTTCCACGTCATCAATTTGCATCTATAAAAAGATGCATATATATCCGTCAATTTACCTTTTAAAAACAACATCTGAAGTTGACACCTCACTAATCCGTTAAAATCCTTATCCAACAATAGGAAATCAACTTACGTTACTCATTCGATTCCTCTTTCTCAATTTTTCAGATTTGTTCGTTCTCACCCCCAAATTTCTAATTCCAATCCCTAATTTTCATTCACCTACTTCTTCCACTCAACCCTCTCTGCATCCTCCACTTCTTCCAGCGGGTCGTTGACTCCAAACGTACCCACTTCTCCCCTTCCCCGTCATCAAACGGCAGTCAATCCAAGAAGAAAGGTGCTAGCTTTTTATTTTGTGTTTCTCATGTACGTTTCTGTTGGTTTTTTTGATCATCACTATTAATTAGTCTACCGAGAAATGGATTATTATCACCATAAGTATAATTTTGTTTGGTTGGTGGTTTTTTTTTGTGGTTCTGTTGTATGTTGATTCGCTGAAATGTTCTTTAAGCGGCTATTGGGTTGTTATTCAATTTAATAACACAGAATTCTAGTTCCTAGTGAAGTGTGGATGTGAACAATTAGATCATCGACCTTATATGAGCTGCATGTTCTAAACAACTGCTCGGGTTTCCCAAGTTGTTGTTGCCTGTGATGATTGAGACATGATACTGCTAATTTTTTTAATAAGATGTACAGTGATTTATGAAAATGTTTTTATAAGGATACCTACATATACATGATAGTTATCATTTCTTAAGGATTATCATGATCTACATGCATAAGACCGTTTAATAAGTATACGCATAATTTCTTGAGTATGTGTGTGTATGTGTGTATTTATAAGACTGGCTAATAAATATACGCATGTTTTGTTTTGGTTATGCACACAACTACTGAATGCATGAAATACATGCCTAAAAGCCTATTGAATGATTTGCAGTTTGTGATATCACTTCAATTCTTCTTCAATTCGAGTTCAATGACCGCTCAATCAATTTCTACTTCAAATTCATCAACAACGGCTGCGAGAAAGAACTGCCACCACAAAATCCCAGCGAACATGAGGACTGTGAAGGGAGGGTCGAATGTGGGAAAGAAGTTTTTTGGTTGCTCCATGTAGCCGGTAAGTATAAATTAGGATTTTTGGTTGCTTTGTCGATTATCATATCTTTCAGTAATGTTTTAGTCAAGAATTTAAGATATGTGTAGAATGACAATTGCGGGTATTTTATGTGGCATGACGAAGTGTGTGAAATCAACAACAATGCTGAACTGGATGATACTACTGTTAAATTGATGGAAAAAGACAAGATTATATCGCAAGTGCTCATGGAAAAGAAGACAATTGAAGAAAAGTTGTTGAAACAAAAACAAAAGAGGGCAAAAGCCGATGAATTTGTGGAAGATATGAAGGAAGAGTTGGTCCTAATGCGTATTGAATGTGGAAAACACGAGAAAGGAGAAAAATTCTTTTCAACAACTTTAGCTATGTCCTGGATCATGTTTGGAGTTTTTTTGTGTGTTGCCTTGGCAATGTAGAGCACTGAAGTAACATAAAATAGCATGCATGGACGGTTTTTCAGGTATAATTTTAGGTTTTGTCACATTGTAGATTAGTGATAATATTTGCTACATTGCAGATTAGTGATTTTTTTTTTTTACCACATTACCCATTAAACCTAAAGTGTTGATTACTGATAATTTTATCCACATTGTAACTGTCTAATTGTTTACTCAGTATACACTTGTATACACACTGTGCCTCTGTTATACTATGTATACACATTGTATACACATTGCTTAGATCAGTACACACTTGTGTCCACATTGTGCCTTGTTATGTAACTCAGTTATATAAATGAAACACAAATGCAAATGAAACTCAGCTATGTTTAGATCAGTATACACTTGCATACACATTGTTTAAATCAGTTATGTAACTAAGTTATGTTTAAGATCAGTATAAACTTGTATACACATTGTGCCTCTGTTATGTAACTCAGTTATGTAAATGAAACACAAATGCAAATGAAATTCAGTTATGTTTAGATCAGTATACACTTGCATGCACATTGTTTAGATCAGTTATGTTTAGATCAGTACACACTTGTATACACATTGTTCAGATCAGTATACTATGTTATACTGAAATGCAAATGGAATTCGGTTATGAAACTCAGTTTGTGCTGGAAGGAAACTCGGTTATACTATGATCATGGTTTGTGCTGAAATGCAATTGAGGCATCTCTTATTTTGTGCTGAAATGCAACTGATGCATGTAGGTGAAGGAGGCAGTAATGAGGTTGTTCAAGAACTTGTTATTAAAGGCACTAGAGGTACTCGATGCAGTAGAGGCACTGAACGCACTAGAGGCTTGCGCTATATTTTGAAACTGTTTTAGTTTTATGTAAACATGAATTTAGTACTGGCTGTGTTTGTTACTGAAATGTCTGTAAAATTGAATTTAGTGGCTATGTTTTGTTATTTTGTAGTTGACTAAGTACTACTTATGTTTGCTGGTTAGTTTGAAATAAAAAATTCTTTGTTAATTTCAGTGTGACGTTATGTTATGTAATGTTGTCATATCTATGATATAATGTTGCAGTATATGATGTTAAATGTTGTCATAAATATGAAAAAGTGTTACCATTGGGTGGTAAGACTGTTGCCATATAATTATGCATGTGGGCCCTATAACATGATTTAGCGGCGATTCCGTGGACCTGGGCTACAGATTTTAGTGGGTCCCACATTTTTGTAAATTTAATAACTGTGGCAACACCAGTACAGATGTTGCCTTAGGGTCGCAAAGATGTTGTATTTGACTCTAAGGCAACACGGCAAAATGCATCACGAAGAAAGTGTTGCCACAGACCATTTTTTGACTATAGCAACACTATTTGGCACTTTCTACATCACTTCTTCAGTGTTGCAGTATGCAATCTATGGCGTGGTGCCCTTTGGAAATACTCTGTCAGACACTCGTCCATACAAGTCATGCAGGAACAGGATGAACTGAAGGCACCCTCCTACCAAATCCTATATAGATGTCACCCCAAGGATCAGTAGTGAGTAGTCCTTGTAATCCAAAGATTCCAATCACGACAGAATCACAGATCAAAATATCACCGGGAGTGACCTAGGGATATTCAACGAGTAGTTCTTTCGCTCATGAAGGTCAACAGTCTTCAATTACTCCATCTTCAATCTGCATCTTCGTGTATTTGCTAGTTCAGAATGGTTTTCGAATATAATTTGATCCTGGTCTTCACGTACTAAAAATCGTATGGGTCAGATTTGATAGTCGGTTATTTAACTATCAAATAAATAGTCATAAGAATAAAATGAGTTTACTAGTTCAGTACCAGCATTACATGGCCTCTTTAACTAAAACGATTAACGGTAGTTAATCTAGGACTCTTAGATATTTCAACATTATGAGTATAGCTTTTCATTTCTTATTTAACATTAGGTTATTTCAAAATTATTATATTTTCATACTTAGGAAAATATATTATAATCATATTCAATTTTCTATTTTTACTATCATTTCAAACATTTGCTACGTCATGCTCTGTTATCTATAATTAGGAAAAACAATTCAACTTATCATTTGTAAAATAATGTTATGAAATCTCATTTGTTACATTACTTGAAAACAATAATCAACCTTTATTATTTAGATTAATCCTATTCCAAAACTTTACTTTTCATTTTCTTTACCCCGGAAAATACCTTTACAATTCCACATAAATCTCTTTTACAACTCCATTTACTTAGGAAATATTAGTATATATATTCTCGAATCTTCTTATTTCCATTACCTTGGAATTTACATTATATATACTCAAATCTTATTTCCGTTACTTTGGAAATCTCAATATATATTCTCAAATCTTGCGATTAACATTGCGTTATTATTGTTGAAAAATGGAGTTTTGATGACAACAACCTTATTTCGATATTAATTGATTATAAAATGTATACTAACACATTTATCTACAATATATATATATATATATATATATATATATATATATATATATACGTACGTAGAATTTATATACACGAATTATTACTGAAGACTGTATAGTTTAAAGATATTATAGATTCAGAATTCAGAGATGATTAAAGACTCATATGTAATCAAGATTTCAAGAGTTCAAGATAAATATATAATAGAGTCTGGTTTATGTAAGACTCTGAATAGCACTCTAGGTTCAAATTCAAATTTTGTTTTTCAATTTCTAATTTCAAATTATAATTTCAAATTCTATCTTCAATCTCCATCTTCTCTATTTTACTTTTTTTACTTTACTTTTGATTTTAAACTCAAGTTTTTATAGTTTATAATTTCTCTATATGTATATACTTTATATTTATATAAGTTTTAAACTCTATGATTTTATAAATATATTCATATATCTTATATTTATGTTTTCATATGATTTTCCACTTTATAATACTTATTTATAACACTATGTTTTAATTCAAGAATTCCCAGGATTATATATATATATATATATATATATATATATATATCAAAACACTTGAAAATTGCTCAAAATTCAATTTTACACATGCTTATGTTGACATACATATATGTCAACATACATATATGTCTATGTCGACATATAATTGTCACTTTTTTATTTTCAAAAGGAAGTGTCTTTTCACTATTGGTGACGTTCCAGAAACGTTGCAACATTTAAAATCTTATAAATAGGGGCTGATTTCGAATTTTTTCATCATTCTTCTTCTCCATCTTCATCTCCTTTCTTTACACCATTATATTTTCTTATTTTTGTGATTTCTACTCTTATACTCTACCGAATTCAATTCTATTTACATAAAACTTCTTTTCTTCTCACTTTCTACTCATTACTTCCTGAATTGAAGTGCTATTGAAGAGTTATAGGGCTTTTGTAATAATTTGGGAAAGTGTTTGGGTAATCGGTGTTTTCCTCATGGCCGAGAAATCAAGGAACGGAATTGGTGTTACCCTTGTAGCCGTGAAACAAGGAGAGTATATTTGATCAAGTGTGTGGAATCGGTGTTACCCTTGTAGCCGTGAAATCAAGGAGGTGGTGTAGGATCTAAATTAACCCTAGAGGGGGGGGGGGGGGGGGTGAATAGGGTTTATTGCAAATTAAATGAATTTAAAATAAAATTGCAGAAAGAAAATCACACACAGAAGATACCCAGCTTCGGCAAAACTGTGCCCTATTGCTGCATTCAAGGTTTCTACTAGGAATTTTAAAGAATCTCTTCACTTACAGACTCTTGTAAACTCGCGACCTTCGCTTCCGACTGTTTAAACCCTACGCTCAGGACCTTGACACAACTCGATCCGTTAAGTTGTGATTTTTCTAACTACAGACACTAGTAGTTATCGACTCTAAAGGATAAAACTTGAATTTTAAAACAAGAAAACATAAAGAAATAAAAACCCTAGGAGTTAAGGTTAAGGGTTATCCCCTTTTTAAAATAAGAGAAAGCCGGCTCCCTTTGTAATTCAATTCAACCCTTCTCTTTTCCTCTGGGAATTTAAAAAATGGCGGCGCTAGGGTTTCTGCTATCCTCAAAATTAGATCGTGATTGATGAAATTGCTCTGGAATTCTTCTATAGACTCGACTCCTTTGAAGCATCTCTTCTTCGATCGATTCCTCTTGGGATAGATAATGAAATCCTCTATGAGTTATCTGAATTAAAGAGGATTTCTCTGAATTATTGTTGGTTGATCTCGATTTTTTTCTCTATCATGCCGATGATGTTATGGGTGTAAATTTATAGGGTTTCTAAACCCTTAAAACTTTGATTCTAGATGCTTCGTTCCCCCTTGAATTGATCTTGTGAGTTTTATTGCCAATTTGATTTGTTGGACTTTTTCATATGTTCTGAGATAAGTATCGATTTTTTATTGCCTTCTGGAACTTAGAATCAGTCTTGAATTTTTGGAAAAAAAAACTTGCGTTATATGATCGGATATTGTGGACTTTAAATTGGGTTTGAAGAATTCAAACTTTTTAAAACTTGCGTGAGGAATACTAGAACTTTTCTGTGGATAATTTTAACATTACGAAAAATGTTTTCTTCAGGAAAAATTGTCCCATAATTGTATTTTAACTCTTCATAGAAAAACTGATTCGAACAGATGCTTCCTTGATTTTGTTGTGAATTGTATTCAGATTTAACTCAGTAATAACAGATATTACCCTTGACCATTTTTGGTAACTTGATATTGCTTTAAACAATTACTATACTTTGATTAGCTGAACTCTTGAATTGGTGCTATGTCTTCCAAAAACTGTTTTGCACTTTGAATAGTCTGCTTGACCTGCTTCACCATAGAACCTGTACTATATTATCTTGGCCCGAAACTTTGGTAAATTGGTGCACTTCTCGTTGTTAACGTGGTTTGAGTTTGCTGTGTGAACATGTTGCATTTGTAGTTTCTTGAATCACATTAGCTTGACAACTTGTTTGGTTTTGTTACTTGAAATTTTTGTGTGAACTTGGTGTTAGCTTCACCATTATTTACATATACCTGAAACACCATTGAGCTGCATCTCCAATCCTTTGCAAAACTGGTTTGTGTTTATTGTTTGATGCACATTTTAGTTGTTGTGTTGATCTTGTGCTTTACCTATGCTGCACTATACTGACATCACCATGCTACATGCTGTGTTGCTAGAATCTTGCTCCACTGTGTCATACTGTTGTGCTTGTTCATTTCCATGTGCTCGGTCATATTTACTTGAACTGTTTTGTTCCTTCGGACTGGACTGTGCCCTTCATGTTCATGTTACTTGAAATTGTATTTGATCCTTTGCTGTGTGTAGCATCATGTCCTAATGCTTTGACCATTCATACTAATATTTTTGCATATCAGTCCCACTATTTTAACTGGCTTGATCATTGTGATCTGCACCTTTTTGTCACCTTGACTTGACGTGGCACTTGTGTAACGAAAAGGAATTTCGCTCGATCCGAATCGATCGCTAAACCGACCAAGACCGTTCGAAACCCCTGATTGTTTTGAGAACATGACAAACCAGAACGCAAACAGAAGAACATTTCATTGTTAATTACAACAATTCCATCAGAATACAAGAATATACAGAGTATAAATCAATATTACACATTCAAAAAATATCAGAGGTTACAATACATTACATAGCAGCAGAAAATAATACAATACACAACTAGAAGTAATACACGGATACAGAGCTTTCCGAGTCTCGTTCCAGCTGTAAATCAGAATCCTGTGAATATAAATCTGCAAAACCAAAACTACTAGCTGTCCGTGTCAAAATAAGGGCACCGAGAGTTTAGGTTAAAACAATAAACTCCAGGTCAGTCATGGGACTGGTGTGAGAACTAAAACAGTTATTAATCTTTATTTTTAAAGTTAGGTAAATCAAGGGACCACGCCGTATAACACGGAATGGGTTTCCTCCCAAGAATACCAGTGCACAAAACAACAGCGCAATGCTAAATAAAGAACAATGAAGCTATTATAAGACCCAGGTCCCATCACACAATGCATCACAAGCCGGAGGATAGGGTTTTACCTTATAATTGCCAAAGCATGCTTGATACGCTAAATTTCATGTTTTATTATTACTATAAATGTGTAGTGTCAAAACAATTTCAATCATAAGTATCAATCATAGACGGCATAAGTGCCCCATCCCACTATGTCGCCATACTAGGCTCTACAATCAAAACCGCAAAGTCACGTATTGGAAGTTGGATTTCCATCTGTGAACCAAGGCAAGGGATCGTCCTTACCGAATTCGAGACGCTCTAGCCTGCCCCTCAGGAACAGAACGCATCGTCCCTTAGATCGTCAGGGCCGGTCCACCGATGTGGACTAAAATGCCTAAACACTGCGTTTCCCCACCCCATGGGGTGTCAATGAGTCCAGTGACTCCATCGGCTCCACATAGTCACCGATATATCTGAGGTGCCTCGCAACAGCAACAACCACATAAGTCAAACTCGTCAGGGCATGTAAAACCACTGACGCCACTTTTAGCTAGAAGGAAACGCATGTCCTTCCTGATGTCCTCTCCCGTTTCTGGTTCACAACCAAGGTGTGAGGCTCACGAATCAACGTTACACAAAGCTATGCCACACAGGCGGTGCTTTGATCATCAACCACAAGGCTCTGCTTTCCAACAAAAGCCTTGATCATTTGCCACTTAGGCATTCCACACAGGCAAATCACTCCATGCGATTGATATCCATCAATATATAACCTCTGAGCTCGTACGTCTCAGAGAAGGGCGTTAAGCAAGAGAATAAATTCTCCGCTGCCAAAAAGATATATATTTAATAGAAATCAATCGCACAGAATGAAATCCAATGTCAGACACACAGTCCATTTACAAGTTCGTTCTGGGTCTGAACAAAACTGGAGGCACCTTGTACCTCGCATATCCGTCGATATCCAAGTACGTCTGGACGTTCACCAACTGATTCCCTCCTCTTGGGTGTACGGCCCAATCAAGATCATCAGTAATTATCCAAACGACGTGAAGACCTCCGGTCTTCAACCACAGTCTTCATCCTCGACATCACGTCGAATCAGTTATTCAGAATGGGATAAACCCGGTCTTTCTGAATAACTCGCGTATATAATAAACAAGTGTTACACAAACGCAACATAGGCCTCATTCCAATTCAGAATATTCCTTTATTCAAATATTCTCATACTTTGGGAAAGGTTCCCATTAATTTTATCAAAGATAATTTCTTTAAATTTATTCTTTAATCTTCTTTTGAATATCAATTCAAACTAGTCGGGATTAGCAAACCACACCGAAGTTATCATTTATTTTATTTTCCAATCCCAACCTATTCATCCCATGAAGTAAAACTGGTCATACTTCATATCTAACACCACAGTGTTATCAGTAAATTCAATTACCATTTCACGTTCAAATCTAATTAAAGATTTAACTATCGCCTGGAGCAAAACTGGTGATACTCCATTCTCGATCATTCCTATCTAATTAAAGATTCATTAAAACTCCACTTGGTTTTAATCTTCCCAATAATCACTATCAATGATTATTTAACTTGGGAAATCATATCCTGTCTTTAACTGGGTTAAAGAACCTATGTCATTTAAAACACGGTTCACTATAAACCCAAAATCACATTCTATTCAATTCCAATTAAATACCATTTAATTGGTACACTTCATTAAATCCAAATAAAAAGATTTAATGTTTTTCCCAACTGGGTTAAGAACAGTATAAATGAAGACACCATTCACGATAAACCCAAATCACATTTGATATTAAATACAAGGCTCTGAATACAAAATATATCGGCTTATATTCAATATCAAATTCTACAACCAACAAGTATCGTATTGGAAATAACGATATAAATATATCTTTCAAATTTCCACAACCATCTCTGTATAATCACGGAATCCGACATCGAAATATTTCGAAGATAATTTCGATTCAAACCCATTCCAATTCATATATTGGAAATTTTGATTATTTTTAAAACCACTTTCAAATTCAATTTATTTATTTCAAAAAATAAATTGATTTTAATTCTAGTTCAAAACTAGTTCATCTCGATAAAAATCTATTTTTAACTTTTCAAATATGGAGTTTTTCATCCCAAATCATTTCTTATGATTTTACACAAATTATTACTATTTTTAATAATTTTATCAAAGCCCGTACAGTCGATTTCTATCAACGGCCATCGAACTGCACTTACAACGACCTTTTCCAAATTTGATTTGGACATAATTCCAAATCCAACCGTTAGATTTGGAATCTCTAATATTCGTTAAATAGCTGTTTTCGATACGAACCCAACTGTTCCGGTTTTAGAGAATCCGACGGTTGGATCTCCCGCAACGTCAATTCAAAGTCAATGGTCGAAATTCGCGAACTACCGCAGCGCGGCGCGTTCTATTCAGGCCATTATATATATAATATAAATATTATATATATTTCATCGATTTCCTTTTAAAACGTATTTTATAAATCGTTTTAAATTCGTTTTCGAAACGATTTCAACTTCATATTCTATTTCGAATCAAAATTGAATGTTCCACTTCATCGATATACAAATGATAATATTTTCAAAACGTTATATTTCAAAATCACTTCCTTTTCTATGTTCATTATAAAAACGAATATAATCGATATATATATCGTTTGCGTAAAAATGGCGCATCTCTAATCAACACGGCTTTATATATTTCAGTAACTTCGTTATTCTATTCAACAAATGAATATTTATTCTATTCAACACATGAATCTATATTTCTTTCAGCACATGAATATTCTCAACACATGAGCATCGACAACACATGACTATTTTTGTTATTTAATATATTTTATAAAATTATGATAAAGATGTAAATTTTTATTGTTTAAAATATTTTACTCAACACATGAATATTTTCAGCACACGAATATATATTTTATTCAACACATGAATATTTTCAGCACACGAATATATATTTTATTCAACACATGAATATATATTTTATAATATTCTTTATTTTCCCAATTGGAATGAGGCCCAATCAATTACCATATAATGTTAATTATATGGATTCCATACAACACATGTATATAATAGCAACGATAAATAATCAACCATCATCCAAAGTGCACCACACAACTCCATAAGCATTAAATATAAATAATTAACGCTTACACGGTCTGTCAATCAAACGATCGACATACAACTAAATAACTGGGATTCGTGTACGTCAAATATCATCCCAACACCCGTGTGGGGTTTCAATCCACAAACACCGAATATTATTTGTGCAGTTGGGCGATGTGTAAAGTTTATCGTCCCAATCAATATCCTTCATATAGGTGTACATAAACAAATCGTCTGATTTGTAAATGAATATTTTATTTTATTCACATACACATTAAAAATTATATTTTTAACGATAAATTCTTTATTTCAACGCATGAATGTTTTATTATCCATTTCACATCAATATCACAAACAAACTTCACAACACATCAAACAAGCATACAAGTCGTCCATGGTCTGTGGACGACGGGTGTCGGGTGCTGCTAAGCATTGTCTGCATCCTAGTATATATTTTAACTAGAAAACAAGATTTAAAGTGAGAAGTTCTCACAGACTAGCTAAACCAATACACCGTGACTCTTCATATGTAGAAATCTTCGTCATGCTCGCCTTTTGTCAATTTTGTTGTCCTTAGCCACTACATATATAAAAATCACATTTTTATATTGTTGATATGTATATGAAAATTACATTTTTATAATCACTCTATATGGATAAAAATCACTATTTTTATACCACTACTATATAGACAAAAATTCTATTTTTACACCGCTACTATATAGATAAAAATTATATTTTTATACCGCTACTATATAGATAAAAATTCTATTTTTATACCGGCGTTCATATAATAAAGATTATATTTTTATCACGCTATTCACTATATAAAAATTATATTTTTATATCGCTCTTCTTCTAATAAAGATTATATTTTTATAATACTCCTTCCTATATAAAAATTATATTTTTATATCTACTTCTAATATAAAGATCGAATTTTTATATCATCGCTATAAAAATCACATTTTTATTTCAACATATATATAATAAAAATCAGATTTTTATTATCTATATAATATAAAAATCGTATTTTTATTCTTTCTATACTACAAAAATCATATTTTTACATTACTACTTCTATAAAGATCACATCTTTATTACTCTACATTATATAAAATCATATTTTTATTCTTCACGTCTAATAAAAATCATATTTTTAATCTCTACATTATATAAAAATTATATTCTTATGATCTCTATGACATAAAAATCATATTTTTATTACTAATATATATTACTGATTTTATAATTGCTATATATATTTAAATAAACTGATTTAACAAATATGCTTTCAACATACCAAAGAATTTAGATTTAAAATTCTAACTTTAGCGATTTAAAAATTCTAACTTTAGTGATTTAAAAATGAAGATCAAAGAAGACTAAAGGAACTCACAGCGGGAAGGGTGCAAATTTTCTGATCGAATTGCCGAGGGAGGGGGGTGCTGCTCACGGCTGGAGTGCGTCGGAGGATGGCGTCAACCGCGGGGGGGGGGGGGGGGGGGATCGGGGCTTCAGGCGGCGGTGGTTATCCTAGGTGGAGCGCGACTTAGGGTTTGGGATTAAGGGGCTTCTGGTCCGCGGGTTTGGGGATTGGGGGGGGGGGGGGGTCGATCGCCTGAAGTGGAGCCGGAGGTGTCACGGTAGGTGATGGCGTTGGGGAGGGGGTGCGACAATCGCTGGTGGAGGGCACGTCGATGGGGGCGGCGGTCTTTCTCCTTCTGGCTGCGCAAGTTCTATTGTTTTTTTTCTTTTCTCTGAATCTCGATTTGGTCAAAGGAAGAGAGGGGGGCTGATGTAACAACCCGGAATTTGGGGCCAATTTAAAATTTTCATTTTAGAGATTTTAAATGTGTTTAAATAGTTGAAATGAATTATTTTAAATAAAAATGACTAGAAATTTATTTTGATTGGATTTAATACGAATATGTTTAATTTAATTATAAAATGAATTAGAAAAAGGACGGTAGTTTGAAAAGTCAAACCTAAACTTTGACTGACTGTACAGGATGTAGAATAAATCGGATTTTGGTGAAACCGAAAAATTTAAATCTGTTATTGAATATCTTTCTAACGAATCTGAAAAATCAAAGTTTCATAGCGGGAATCAAAAGTTATGGCCAAATGAATTTTCAGAAAGGTCGCTATAGAGAATATATCGCCCTTGAAATTAGACATTTTGTATACGACCTCGGAATTTGACGAAACCACTTTTGTTGGATCCGGGATGCCTAATTATGGCTACGTTTCAAATTTCATTATTTTTGAAGTTAATATGTGAGCGTGGCAAAGGAAAATATGTTTTCGTCAATTACAGTTAAATTGGATCGACCAGAAAATGGCCATTTTACAAACGATCTCAGAATTCGACGAAATTAGTTTTGTTAGGACCGTATCGTCAAAACATAGCCAAAAATAATTTTTCTGAGCTAGTATGTGGCTCCGGTAAAATTTAGAAGTACGTTCGGATTTAATATTAAAGAATTAATTTGAGAATAAAGAAAACATACTGTAAACTTCAGATTTGGACTTCGGCAATAGCGCCATCGCGTTCAGAAGATGTCAAAACATATTGTTCGACAGTCGTTGGGGTCCGTTTGGAGATCGTACGGGAAAACCCTAATTTTAGGATTTAATTAAATATAAAAAAAGGAAATACACTTAGGAATACACGTATAAATACGAGGCACTATTCATCGTCTCTCCCTCTCGTTACCAGCCGCCCCCCCCCCCCCCCTTTTCTACATCAAATTTTCAAACCCCGATTCCTCCTCCTCCGCTCAAAATTAGACCACCCCATCGTGAAACTTTTTAAAGCCCTCTTCCTCCTCTTCAATCCCATATAAGATTCATCTCCTATCGAGCACCAGAGCTCGAGTTTCGAGCCTCCAAACGCGGGCCGTGTTTTCCGCCGCTGGGCCCCTCAGGCGCCACCGAGTTGACCATTTCCGACCGGCGCCAGTTCGCCTCTCCACCCCCTCCGACCTCCAACAACCCGTTCCTTAAACCATCAACTATAGATCGCGAATTCTCGAATCAAAGTTTTGAACAAACAGAAAATTTTAAGGTATGAACAACTCAGATTTTTGCCATGCTTATTTTTGTTACAGTAGCAGTTGTTAAAAGTAATTGTTAATTAAAAATGGATAATAAATTCATACGAACTCTGAATCTGAAAATTTCAGTTCCGGCGGAACCGTGACGACGAATAGACTTTGCTGAAACTGATTGGAACATTTTCTGACACTCTATTGATTGTAGATTCGTGCAATAGCAAGGTGAGATTCTGTTTTTAATAAATCTAATTTATTAGATTATTAATCGTTATATAAATAATTGAACAATGAATGAAATAGAATTGAGATGTGATAATGTTATGAATGATGGTTTACATGTATGTACGATTTCAGATCAATCATTTAGATCTGATGTTGGGTTGTTATTTTTCTCTTGGTTCGGCTCTATTATTGTAGATTTGTTAATGCGATCAAACTCTCATTATTGAGATATATATATATATATATATATATATATATATATACATACAAACGTTTGGTCCCTTAGTTTGTTGCATTCAAAATTCACAGTTGTGTAAATTAGGAATGATAAACAACATTCGCCCTCTTTGTTTATTTATACCATTGGAGAATTTTGTTCCTATTAAAACGATTAGATTTTTAGAGTCGTTTGTTCAAAATAAAGGATCTCCTTTTTAACATCGTTTTAATGAAAATAAAAATTACCTTTTTATTTGAAACTTTGATATGCAGTTGGCGATGAAAAGAAAAATTACATTTTTATTTGAAACTATGATATGTAGTTGGCGATGAAAATAAAAATTACTTTTTTTATTTGAAACTATGATATGAAGTTGGCGATGAAAATAAAAATTACATTTTTATTTGAAACTATGATATGCAGTTGGCGTTGAAAATAAAAATTACATTTTTATTTGAAACTATGATATGCAGTTGGCGATGAAAATAAAAATTACATTTTTATTTGAAACTATGATATGCAGTTGGCGATGAAAATAAAAATTACTTTTTTTATTTGAAACTATGATATGCAGTTGGCTATGAAAATAAAAATTACTTTTTTATTTGAAACTATGATATGCAGTTGGCTATGAAGATAAAAAGTACATTTTTCTATACAACTAAAGTCATGCGATTTGCAATGCAAATAAAAGTTATATTTTTCTATGTAGCTATGAATGAGATTTGAAAGACGAAAAGAAATTATTATTTTTTTAAATAAGAATGAGAAATTGCATAGAGAATAAAAATTCACATTTTATATGTGGATTAAGGACGAGGATTTACATAGTAAGAAAATTTCCATTTCTATTATGTAAGTGAAAAGGAGAATTTACATAGTAGGTAAAATTCCAATTTTTACATGTAAATAAAAGAAGGAATGTGACATGTAATATAAATTTACTTTTTTTTCTTTCTTTTAATGTAAATAAAGTAGGAATTTTCATCGTATGAAAATTTACATTTTTATTAATGTAAATAAAGTAGAAATTTTCACCGCATGAAAATTACATTATTTTTAATGTGATTAAAATATGAGTTTGCATTGTATGATTAAAAAATTACATTCTTCTATGTAATTAGAATAGGAGTTTGCATCGTATGATAAAAACTACATTTTTATATGTAAGTAAAACACGAATTTCCTTCGTATAATATAAATTACATTTTTATATGTAACGTATGATGAGATTTACAATGTAAATTAAAAATTACATTTTTTAATGTAAGAAAGAAGTAGGATTCACATTAAAACTAAAAAATTACACCATTATATGTAATTAGAAATAGAATTTACATTGCGAATTAAAAATTACATTTTTATATGCAATGGAAAGATAAGAATTTGCGGGGTAATAAAGATTACATTTTTCTATACGTAGTGTGATGACCCCAGACTTCCGTATTACGAAAGTAAGGATAATCATTTAGGAATAAAACATATTTACAACAAAAATAGATCTCAGATAATTATCATAACACATAAACCATTGCAGCGGAAATAAATGTCATCAGCATCATAATATCCAATACATCAGAGTACGCAGTACAGGATACAACTTAGCCAAATAAAGAGTCTCAACAAAAAGGGGAAATAAGTTTTCAAATGGAAAGAAACAAGTCTCAAACTTCATCACGTACATCAAAGCTATAAAGGTAAAATGTCTCAAGCAGAAGTAAAAACTAGAGAAAAGGTCTTCTTCTTCTTTCGTACAAGCAAGCTCCAATCAGAATGTATCACCTGAACCTGTCAATTGGCTGCCCATGTGGAAAGAGGGCACCCGCGTTTGCAAAAGTGAAACAAACTACGAGTCAGTCATGGGACTGGCGTGAGAATTCTTAACTAAATTAACTATCAATATAGCGAATCTCAGGACCACGACGCTAACGCGGAACGGGTTTACTCCATTGGATTGCCAGTGCATGATTTTATAAAGTTTGTATAAAACAGCGAAATGACTTTTGAAAAATGAAATCATCATAAGACTCAAGTCCTATCACACAATGCAACGTGAAAAGTAATATTTTAATATTATGATAGAGTTTTCCCTTATGATGATCAAACATGCTTAATACGTGAAAAGTAATATTTTAATATTATTATTAGTTTCTAAGAAGTATTAAAATACATCAATATAAATATATCAATCCTAGACGGCATAGCACCCCATCCTACTATGTCGACGTATATAAGTTTACAATCAAAACCGAAATGTTGTCGTATTGGGAATTCGTTTTCTGTCATGAAATCGAGGCTGGGGATCGTCCTCTTCCTATTCGAGACACTCTAGCAAATGCCCCAGGATCCCTCGCAGTGAACCCTTGGATCTTCAGGGCCGGTCCCCACCTAACGGTAGTGGATTAATTATGCCTGAACACACGTTTCACGGTTCCTATGAACCTATAGTATGATCACTTCCGGCCTATAAAAAACCCGAGGTACCTCAATCCAAAATCCACATAAGTAAAATGCCGGGCCGTGTTAAAGCCCAAACACCACTAGCTAGAAAGAAACGTGTGCACTCCCTGCAGTCGTAATCCCGTTTTTGACTCATACCGGGGTGTGATGCTCGCGAAGTCACGATATACACAAAGCTATGCCCAAACAGGCTATGCTTTGATCATCAGCCACAAGACCTGCTTTTCAACAAAGCCTTAATCATTGCATCTTGGCGTGCCACATTGACAACTCAACGCCATGCGATCGATAACTATTACTACATATCAGGTTGTTAAGTAGAGAATAAATCCTCTACCACCAAACAGACATATATTAATAGAAATCGATTTAATTACATGAAGTGAATTTCAACATTAGACACGCATCCATTTACAAGTCCGTTCTGGGTTTGAACGAAACCGGAGACACCAAAAAGGCGCTCGCTTATCCGCACGACCAACACACACGTCCGGACAATTACTGCTTCAACCCTGTCCTGGGAGCAAATCAGTCTAAGGTATCAGAAGTCATCGTCCATTCGAGGTGAAGATCGCCGGTCTTCAACCATCGTCTTCTTACATCTTTGATTTAATCGCCGTGCAATTATTTGAAACGAGTTAAACTCAGTCTTTTCAAATAATTGTCTCATAATTATAATTTAAAACATTTCATATATATTTAACTATTTATCGCTATTTTTATTTATTAAAAACAGCTCGAAATAAATAAACGATGTTTCGGGTCAATGGGCGACTCTGGCGCTGTTTTTACCAAAATTTGATTTACACATATCTTAAAATCTAACCGTCGGATTTTGATGAAATTTATATCGTTGGAAAGCTCTTCCCAAAGCGGTCCTAATGGTTCTAGTTTTAGGAAAAATCCAACAGTCGGATCTTTCGGAATAATCATTTGAAGTTACGATTTTCGATACGCGAACTGTCGCGCTTGTTTCGTTAAATTTTATATTTATATAAAAATATATAAACCATTGGGCGATTCCCTTTATTAAAATTCATTCCTTATACTCTATGAAAATATCATTTTTGTCCGCCAATTCCAATGCGACAAAAATGATGTTTTCAACATCGTATAGTTTTATATTCAATAAAAATGACATTTTTGTTCGCCAATTCTAATGCGACAAAAATGATGTTTTCAACATCGTATATTTTTATATTCAATAAAAATGACATTTTTGTTCGTCAATTCTAATGCGACAAAAATGATGTTTTCAACATCGTATATTTTTATATTCAACAAGAATGACATTTTTTTGTTCACCAGTTCTAATGCGACAAAAATGATGTTTTCAACATCGTATATTTTTATATTCAACAAAAATGACATTTTTGTTCGCCAGTTCTAATGCGACAAAAATGATGTTTTAAAATGTACTCTTTCTTTAATTATAAAAATGTTCTTTTATCCTATTTGTTTTAAAGACATAAAAATGAACTTTTCATTCTATTTTTTTAAAGACATAAAAATGAACTTTTTATTATATTTGTCTTAAAGACATAAAAAATGAACTTTTTATTCCATTTCATTTTAATAACATACAAATGAACTTTTTATCCTAATTCATTTTAAATAACATACAAATGAACTTTTATCCTAATTCATTTTTACAACATAAAAATGAACTTTTTATCCTAATTCATTTTAAATAACATACAAATGAACTTTTATCCTAATTCATTTTAAATAACATACAAATGAACTTTTATCCTAATTCATTTTTACAACATAAAAATGAACTTTTTATCCTAATTCATTTTTACAACATAAAAATGAACTTTTTATCCTAATTCAATTTTTACAACATAAAAATGGACTTTTTATCCTAATTCATTTTCTTCAACATAAAAATGGACTTTTTATCCTAATTCATTTTTTACAACATAAAAATGAACTTTTTATCCTAATTCATTTTTTACAACATAAAAATGAACTTTTTATCCTAATTCATTTTTACAACATAAAAATGTACTCTTTATAAAATGTAAATGTTTCATCTCTTTTTCTTTGACAATGAAAAATGTAAATTCTTTTGCATTGAAAAATGTGAACCTTTCATTATTACATAGAAAAAATGTAAATCTTTCATCTTCGTAATAGGAAAATGTAAATGTTATATTTTAACATAGAAAAATGTAATTTTTTTACCTCTCTTTATTACAATAGAAAAATGTAAATTTCCTATTACACTTTATTACAATAGAAAAATGTAAATTTTCTATTACTCTTGGTTACAATGGAAAAATGTAAATTTCCTATTACTCTTTATTACATTAAAAAAATGTAAATTTCCTATTACTCTTTATTATAATAGAAAAATGTAAATTCTCTATTTCTCTTTATTATAATGGAAAAATGTAAATTCTTTATTTCTCTTTATTATAATGGAAAAATGTAAATTCTCTATTTCTCTTTATTATAATGAAAAAATGTAAATTCTCTATTTCTCTTTATTATAATAGAAAGATGTAAATTCTCCTTTAATCGTCTTCTTAATGTACATTTTTCCTAAAGGGACTCAACTCAGTTTGGTGTCAAAATATGATAACCAAAAATAATGGTTTTTGTCTAACCATTTCTATTTTCCCAACATCGTCATTTCAATGTCTACACATACAACACAATATACGATTTGGTGTATAAATTCGATGAATCACAATAAAAGGTCTCATCTTTGTTTTATTTGTAAATCAAATAAAACATATAATCTTTATTTTTCCTTTAATTAAAATTTAAAAAGATTTAAACTTTCTTAATTTTAGAAATCATAAACAAAATAAAAATTCAATCTTTGTTTATTTTATGTAAATCAAAATAAAGATTCCACCTTTGTTATTATTGCAAATCAAAAATAAAGATTAAATTTTTGTTTTATTTTGCAAATCATAAATAGAAATTTACCTTATGCTATTATTTTACAAATCAAAATAAAATTTACCTTTCATTTATCTTGTTAATCAAAACAAAAACTCAACATTTCATTTTATGTGTTGAACCAAAAATAAAGATTTAACTTTCCATATTTGTTGTAAAACAAACAAAGATTCAATGTTTCATTTTACTTTGTAAAAACAAAATAAAGATTCAAAATTTCATCTCTTTTGTAAAGCAACAAAGATTCAATTTTTCATTCTATAAGGAATAAAAATAAAAATAGAAAAAAAAACAATAAAGATGAGAACTTTATTGAGATTACATCAGAATTTCACAGATCTAAACTGACATACTATAACATGATATCACAACAAATATAATTCAACTATACGACAAATCACCACATAACAGATCAGAAATAACATATAATGATTCAACTGATCGAATATAATTAAATTATTTAATTATTCAAATTCAGAAATCTCACAGTCGTTGAAGATTTTGGCCAAAATTCAAACTGTTCAGAATGGTCATGTTTCAGTCTCAACACGTTTTATTCGTTGTTACCATTCCAACGCTTCCGAAATCGTCAAATTATGAGTTGAAATGAATCAGTTATGGTTAAATGAAGTTTTAAAACAATTTAAATTAATTAATAAATAAATTAGTTAGGCAAATACCCTTTCTTCTTCCCTTAGTAATACGGCCATATGCTTCTTCCTATTGTTCGATCCTAGTACAGAAATTATTGAACAAACCGTGGGGCTTCGGGATGATCAGAGGGTGCAGGGTGGTTCGGCTCAGGGCGGCGCTCGGGGGGGGGGGGGGGGAAGGGGAGGGGTTGGATGAGCTCGGTCGAGCCTAGGGGGGCCGACGCGGTGGAACACGACGGACTTTGGGGAGTTGCTGCTTGGACTTCAGGCGACGAGAGGATGATCTATCCGTATGAAATTAAAGGGGGAGGAAAGGGCTTCGATTTGGTATATGTGAGGGGTTCTAATTCGAAGAGATGAAGGAGAGATTGGTGGAGGAAGTTTGGAGGTCGGTGGCCATTGATTTGGGGGGTGGCGGCTGGGAGATGATGAATAGTGAACCTAGGGTTTTAAAAATCCAATATTTATAATATTATTTAATGTATTTTTACAAAAAAAAAACCATATCTTTCAAACCGATTCAATTTCAGTCTAGCAGAAAGTGACCCTAGCCAATAGCCCATATTCTGGATCCAATGGGACAGATCCCGTCAGCCCAAACGGTTGTCTTTGGCCTATATTATTTAATTTAATATTTAATTCCTTTATTAATTTAATTCGTCTGCAAAAATAAATTCACCGAGGCCACAAACGGACTCAGAAAAATCCAGAAAAAATATATTTGTCTATGTTATGACGATATGATCCTAACAAAACTAATTTCATCTAATTCTGACACAGTTTGAAAAATGGCTATTTTTCAGTCGATTAAATTTGACTATGATCGACCAAACACATTTTCCTTCGCCACGCTCACATATAAATTCAAAAAATTCTAAAAATTGAAACCTAGCAATAATTCAACATTCCGGTTCCAACAAAAGTGGTTTCGTCGAAAACAGAGATCATTTGAAAATTGACTATTTTCACTGGCTTTAATATTATTTAAAAATGAAAATTTTAAATTTCTGGCACATTTTCCACCAAATAATTCGAAATAAAAATTTTAAATTGGTTCGGTTTTTTCGGGTCGTTACAATCTCCCCCACTTAAGAATTTTCGTCCTCGAAAAGGAAACAAAGTAAAGTAGGAACCATGATGGAAAAATGTAAATTGGAATAAACGTACCTCAGTACAAGAGTTACTCGGAGATATCCACTCTGCACTTGGGGTAAGCCTTTTTGATGCTATCCTCTGTCTCCCAAGTACAATCTCTAGGATCCCCACTCCATTGAACCTTGATTAGGTTGATCTTCTTGTTCCTCAAGATTTTGGTTTCTTTGCCAATGATCTTAATCGGGTCCTTCCTCACTATCAGATTTGGAGCAATATCTAGGACCTGTTGGTTTAGTTCATCCTCAATCAGATATGGATCGTGCACATGCTTGCGGAGTTGCGATACATGAAATACATCATGCACCCCTGGCAACTAGTCGGGCAGCTGCACTCTATAAGCGAGAGTACCAATCCTTTCGAGAATAGGAAATGGACCAATGAATCTCGGTGCCAACTTTCCCATCTTCCCAAAACGAATCACGCCTCTCAAAGGAGAAACCTTCAAGTATACTCGATCACCTACAGAGAATTCTAGATTTCTTCTTCGCTGGTCTGCATAGCTCTTTTGTCGGCTCTGAGCAGTCAACAAGCGCTTCTTAATCAAGTCAACCTTATTCGATGCTTCACGAATCATGTCGGGGCCCAAGACTACTCGATTGCCTGACTCCACCCAACATGCCAGAGATCTGCACGGCCTGCCATAAAGTAATTCAAACGGTGACATCCCCAAGCTTGCTTGGTAGCTATTATTATAGGAGAATTCCACCAAGTGCAAGTGGTCCTCCCATGAACCGCCATAATCAAGGATGCAAGCACGCAACAAGTCTTCCAAAACACGATTCACCCTCTCAGTCTGGCCATCTGTCTGAGGGTGATAGGCAGAGCTCAGATTTAACTTGGTCCCAAGCTCTTCTTGAAAAGCTTCCCAGAATTTACTGGTAAATAATGGATCCCGATCACTGACAATGCTTTTTGGAACCCCATGCAGTCTGACTATCTCTTTAAGATAGAGCTGTGCTAAACTTCGAGCTATTCTTTTGGACCGAACATGGATGAAATGGGCAGACTTCGTTAAGTGATCCACAATCACCCATATGTTATCGTTGCCTTTTCTGCTTCGGGGTAAGCCATCCAAAAAGTCCATAGAAATTTCCTCCCACTTCCAACCTGGAACTCCCAGTGGTTGCAACAAACCTGCCAGTTTCTGTTGATCACTTTTAACTTGCTGACAAGTGGGACATCTAGCAACATAAATAGAAATATTTCTCTTCATCGATTTCCACCAAAAGGTGCACTTGAGATCATGGTACATTTTGTTTACACCTAGATGGACACTGATTTTAGATTTGTGGCACTCATCCATCACTTCTCTTTTTAGCTCAGCAATGTCAGGCACACAAATTCGCCCTTGCAATCTAAGGGTTCCATTATCGTCAATCTGGAAACTTGAGGCGTCGCCCTTACGAACTCGCTCACAAAGCTTCTGAATAAATTTATCATTCTTTTGAAGAGCAGAAACTTTATCAATCAAAGTAGAAGTGATAATGAGACTGGTGATAATGATATTGTTGCATGCTGCATTCTTTCTACTGAGCGCATCGGCTACAACGTTGGCTTTTCCCGGAGTATGTCGGATATCTAGGTCATATGATACAAGAAATTCGACCCAACGTTGCTGCCTCATATTCAAATCTTCTTGGGTAAAAAGGTGTTTCAAGGATTTGTGATCCGTGTAAATTTCAAACTTCTCACCCAAAAGATAATGCCTCCATATTTTAAGAGCAAACACAATGGCCATTAGTTCAAGATCATGCGTGACATAATTCTTCTCATGCGGTTTCAGTTGGCGGCTAGCATATGCGACTACTCCGCCTCTTTGCATCAGCACCGCACCAATACCTTAAATAAATAAGGGATAACATGTTAAAATGAGATTTGTCATCAAAGGAAAAATGTTATCTCTGACATGTTAATTTATAAAAGAAACAACCTTGCTTAGAGGCGTCGGTCCAGACCTTCAAATCCTGATTGCCATCTATGATGGTCAACATAGGAGCGTTGGTCAACCTCTTCTTTAGCTCTGGGAAAGCCGTCTCGCATTCCGGTGTCCACTTGAATTTTGTATGTTTCTTGGTCAGATTTGTCAATGGGCAAGCTACCTTCGAAAAATCTTTGACAAATTTCCGATAATAGCCAGCCAGCCCCAAGAAACTTCTGACCTCCGTGGGAGTTCTAGGCTGTTTCCACTCTTGGATGGCTGAGATCTTTCCTGGATCTACGGAGATGCCTTCCTTTGATACAACATGGCCGAGGAATTTCACCTCTTCTTGCCAGAATATGCATTTAGAAAATTTTGCTTTCAGCACATTTCTTCGCAAAATCTCTAAGACTTCTCCCAGATGTTGTTCGTGCTCAGCAGTGGATTTAGAAAAGATGAGGATGTCATCGATGAACACGAGCACAAATTTATTTAAAACATCTCTGAATACTCTATTCATCAGATCAACAAAATATGTTGGAGCATTACATAGACCGAAAGGCATTACTAGCCATTCATAAAAGATATCCGGTCCTCTGAAAGCAGTTAAAGGCACACACTCTTCTATAATGCGAAGTTGATGGAAGCCTGTAGCTAGGTCCATCCTAGGGAATACTCGTGCCCCATGCAAGCGATCAAGCAAGTCATCAATACGAGGCAGTGGGTATTTTTTTCCAGAGTTTGTTTGTTGAGATCACGGTAGTCTACACATAGCCTGAGAGTACCGTCTGATTTTGGGACGAACACCACTGTTGCTCCCCATTCTGAGAAGCTGGGCCTGATCAGACCCTTCCACAAAAGCTGCTTGGTTTGATTTTTCAGCTCCTCTCTTTCTTTTGGCGACATTCTCTGAGTGGGATGTACAACAGGCCTTGCATTCGGAGCTAAATCAATTCGGAAGTTGATTTCTCTTTGCGGAGGTAGGCCCTCAACTTCTTTGAATACATTAGCGTAATCTTTGACGACAGGGATATCCTCAATAGAAGTAGGGGTAACTTCTAGAGAAGACCAAAATGTTTTCCTGTCGGTGGCTGAGCCATGGCACGGGATAGTAATATTTCCAAGCTTAGTTTTAACTTTGACAATCCTCTCGGCACACTTGACTTTAGCCTCATGCCTCGATAACCAATCAATCCCAAGGATTACATCATACCCAGAGAAATTCATAACTATTAAATTTATAGGGAATTGGTAGCAAGAATAGGAGATTGGCACTCTACAGTATTTATCGAGTATAGGACAACCTCCTATCGGACTATTTGCTCTAATCAACTCTTTAAGTTTTCTTGGTTTCAATTTCAACTTTTGAATGGCGTCATTAGAAATAAAACTTCATGTAGCACCGGTGTCAAATAAGATAGTAATAGGGATGTTCTTAATATTAAGCGTACCTCTTAAGACATCGGGTTTATTAGGCCCCTCAGTCGAAGCTGGTGTATATGCTCCCTCATAAACATGTGCCACCTGAGCATTCCTTAGCAGTGGGCAGTTCGCCTTAATGTGCCCCTTTGATGACAATTGTAGCATTCCCTTTTGTCCTGCGAACTCTGGCCACGATTCTGAGGATTCTGACCACATTTCTGGGAACTCTGACCACGGTTCTGACTAGGGCCTGAATCATTTTTCTTGACCTTTTTAGGTGCTCTACACTCGTAATCAAAATGCCCAATCTTGCCGCAGTTATAGCAGATCACCTTGCTCCTATCCCTCTTCTTCCCTTGGGGTTTAGCTGTAGAAGAATTGTTCGCCTCCTGTTTTTTGTTAGCCTGTTCCTTCTGGTTGTTGCCTTGACTTTTCCCTCTATCCTGCGGTCCAGACTCGTCATTCTCCTCATAGCGGCACGCCATCTCTACTACTTCATTGAAAGGAAGCTTAATATGGGCAGTGACTCGGTTCAAATGTTTCTTAGACAGCCCCTTGATAAAAAATTTATTCTTCTCTACCAGATCTTGAATCAAACTAGGAGCATATCGTGAAAGCTCATCAAACTTCCTCACATACTCAGAAACGGTCATATTCCCTTGCTGTAAGTTAACGAACTGTTCGCGCAGGTGCTCTCTAGCTTATGGGGGTATATACTTCTCATTGAAAAGCTCCTTAAATCTGGCCCAAGACATATTGGCCACGTCATTGCAGATTTTGATCGTATCCCACCAATGCCCTGCTTCCTCTTTTAGTTGCCAAACTGCCAGGTAACGCTTTCTCTGATCTTCCAGTTCCAAGCCCTCTAGGATCTTTTCGCAATCTTTAAGCCATGCTTCTGCCTGAATCGCAGACTCTCGCCCCGTGAAAGGTACACCTCCAAGGTTTTTGAATTTCTTTGACATTCTCTCCAAATCGAA
This sequence comes from Allium sativum, assembly GCA_030737875.1. Lineage (NCBI taxonomy): Eukaryota > Viridiplantae > Streptophyta > Magnoliopsida > Asparagales > Amaryllidaceae > Allium > Allium sativum. The sequence goes on from CM060912.1 coordinate 13,587,852, forward strand.
AGGCTGTGGAGGTGGAGGTGGTTCGGTTACGACCTCTGAATTATGATGTTCCTGAGTGATGGGTGTCTCGTCTCTAGCTTGCCCTCCAGCTCCTACTCGGGCTCCTCCTCTAGCCCCGCCTCGAGCTCCACCTCGGGCTCCAACTCGGGCTGTTCTTGCTCTAGTATCCATTTAAATCAGTCTGTACCATCAAGGAAAGAGTCAAACCAACAAAAATGAGAATTTTCAAGAAAAGATAAGATAAGGACAAGGTGAACAGATGATGATGTAATGGCTGATACATATGTGTTATTCTGCTGTGCTCACTCTAGGACATTACTAGTCCTATCTCTAATGAGCTACTCGTCTTAGAATTATGTGGATTCTATCTAGACGAATTGTTCTAAATATGTTATATTCCGAAGCTAAGGTTAACCTTAGGCTCTGATACCAACTGTGATGACCCCAAACTTCCGTATTACGAAAGTCAGGATAATCATTTAGGAATACAACATATTTACAACAAAAACAGATCTCAGATAATTATCATAACACATAAACCATTGCAGCGGAAATAAATGTCATCAGCATCATAATATCCAATACATCAGAGTACGCAGTACATGATATAACTTAGCCAAATAAAGAGTCTCAACAAAAAGGGGGAATAAGTTTTCAAATGGAAAGAAACAAGTCTCAAACTTCATCACGTACATCAAAGCTATAAAGGTAAAATGTCTCAAGCAGAAGTAAAAACTAGAGAAAAGTCTTCTTCTTCTTTCGTCCAAGCAAGCTCCAATCAGAATGTATCACCTGAACCTATCAATTAGCTGCCCGTGTGGAAAGAGGGTACCCGAGTTTGCAAAAGTGAAACAAACTACGAGTCAGTCATGGGACTGGTGTGAGAATTCTTAACTAAATTAACTATCAATATGGCGAATCTCAGGACCACGCCGCTAATGCGGAACGGGTTTACTCCATTGGATTGCCAGTGCATAATTTTATAAAGTTTGTATAAAACAGCGAAATGACTTTTGAAAAATGAAATCATCATAAGACTCAAGTCCTATCACACAATGCAACACACACAGGAGGATAGAGTTTTCCCTTATGATGATCAAACATGCTTAATAGGTGAAAAAGTAATATTTTAATATTATTATTAGTGTCTAAGCAGTATTAAAATACTTCAATATAAATATATCAATCCTAGACGGCATAGTACCCCATCCTACTATGTCGACGTATATAAGTTTACAATCAAAACCGAAATGTTGTCGTATTGGGAATTGGTTTTCTGTTATGAAATCGAGGCTAGGGATCGTCCTCTTCCGATTCGAGACACTCTAGCAAATGCCCCAGGATCCCCCGCAGTGAACCTTTGGATCTTCAGGGCCGGTCCCCACCTAACGGTAGTGGACTAATTGTGCCTGAACACACGTTTCCCGGTTCCTATGAACCTATAGTATGACCACTTCCGGCCTATAAAAAACCCGAGGTACCTCAATCCAAAATCCACATAACTAAAATGTCGAGCCGTGTTAAAGCCCAAACACCACTAGCTAGAAAGAAACGTGTGCACTCCCTGCAGTCCTAATCCCTTTTTGACTCATACCGGGCTGTGAGGCTCGCGAAGTCACGATATACACAAAGCTATGCCTAAACAGGCTATGCTTTGATCATCAGCCACAAGACCTGCTTTTCAACAAAGCCTTGATCATTGCATCTTGGCGTGCCACACTGACAACCCAACGCCATGCGATCGATAACTATTACTACGTATCAGGGTGTTAAGTAGAGAATAAATCCTCTACCACCAAACAGACATATATTAATAGAAATCGATTTAATTCCATGAAGTGAATTTCAACGTCAGACACGCATCCATTTACATGTCCGTTCTGGGTCTGAACGAAATCGGAGACACCAAAACGGCGCTCGCTTATCCGCACGACCAACACACACGTCCGGACAATTACTGCTTCAACCCTGTCTTGGGAGCAAATCAGTCTAAGGTATCAGAAGTCATCGTCCATTCGAGGTAAAGATCGCCGGTCTTCAACCATCGTCTTCTTACATCTTTGATTTAATCGCCGTGCAATTATTTGAAATGAGTTAAACTCGGTCTTTTCCAATAATTGTCGCATAATTATAATTTAAAACATTTCATATATATATTTAACTATTTATTGCTATTTTTATTTATTAAAAATAACTCGAAATAAATAAACGACGTTTCGGGTCAATGGGCGACTCTGGCGCTGTTTTTATGAAAATTTGATTTACACATATCTTAAAATCTAACCGTCGGATTTTGGTGAAATTTATATCGTTGGAAAGCTCTTCCCAAAGCGGTCCTAACGGTTCCAGTTTTAGGAAAATCCAACGGTTGGATCTTTCGGAATAATCGTTTGAAGTTACGATTATCGATACGCGAACTGTCGCGCTCGTTTCGTTAAATTTTATATTTATATAAAAATATATAAACCATTGGGCGATTCCCTTTATTAAAATTCATTCCTTATACTCTATGAAAATATCATTTTTGTCCGCCAATTCCAATGCGACAAAAATGATGTTTTCAACATCGTATATTTTTATATTCAATAAAAATGACATTTTTGTTCGCTAATTCTAATACGACAAAAATGATGTTTTCAACATCGTATGTTTTTATATTCAATAAAAATGACATTTTTGTTCGTCAATTCTAATGCGACAAAAATGATGTTTTCAACATCGTATATTTTTATATTCAACAAGAATGACATTTTTTTGTTCGCCAGTTCTAATGCGACAAAAATGATGTTTTCAACATCGTATATTTTTATATTCAAAAAAATGACATTTTTGTTCGCCAGTTCTAATGCGACAAAAATGATGTTTTAAAATGTACTCTTTAATTATAAAAATGTTCTTTTATCCTATTTGTTTTAAAGACATAAAAATGAACTTTTTATTCTATTTGTTTTAAAGACATAAAAATGAACTTTTTATTCTATTTGTTTTAAAGACATAAAAAATGAACTTTTTATTCTATTTCATTTTAATAACATACAAATGAACTTTTTATCCTAATTCATTTTAAATAACATACAAATGAACTTTTATCCTAATTCATTTTTACAACATAAAAATGAACTTTTTATCATAATTCATTTTAAATAACAAACAAATGAACTTTTATCCTAATTCATTCTAAATAACACACAAATGAACTTTTATCCTAATTCATTTTAAATAACATACAAATGAACTTTTATCCTAATTCATTTTTACAACATAAAAATGAACTGTTTATCCTAATTCATTTTTACAACATAAAAATGAACTTTTTATCCTAATTCATTTTTTACAACATAAAAATGAACTTTTTATCCTAATTCATTTTTTTACAACATAAAAATGAACTTTTTATTTTTAATTCATTTTTTACAAATTCATTTTTTACAACATAAAAATGAACTTTTTATCCTAATTCATTTTTTACAACATAAAAATGAACTTTTTGTAAAATGTAAATGTTTCATCTCTTTTTCTTTGACAATGAAAAATGTAAATTCCTTTGCATTGAAAAATGTGAACCTTTCATTATTACATAGAAAAATGTAAATCTTTCATCTTCACACAGGAAAACGTAAATCTTATATTTTAACATAGAAAAATGTAAATTTTCTACCTCTCTTTATTACAATAGAAAAATGAAAATTTCCTATTACACTTTGTTACAATAGAAAAATGTAAATTTTCTATTACTCTTGGTTACAATGGAAAAATGTAAATTTCCTATTACTCTTTATTACATTTGAAAAATGTAAATTTCCTATTACTCTTTATTATAATAGAAAAATGTAAATTCTCTATTTCTCTTTATTATAATGAAAAAATGTAAATTCTCTATTTCTCTTTATTATAATGGAAAAATGTAAATTCTCTATTTCTCTTTATTATAATGGAAAAACGTAAATTCTCTATTTCTCTTTATTATAATAGAAAAATGTAAATTCTCCTTTAATCGTCTTCTTAATGTACATTTTTCCTATAGGAACTCAACTCAATTTGGTGTCAAAATATGATAACCAAAAATAATAGTTTTTGTCTAACCATTTCTATTTACCCAACATCGTCATTTCAATGTCTACACATACAACACAATATATGATTTGGTGTATAAATTCGATGAATCACAATAAAAGGTCTCATCTTTATTTTATTTATAAATCAAATAAAACGTCTAATCTTTATTTATCCTTTAATTAAAATTTAAAAAGATTTAAACTTTCTTAATTTTAGAAATCATAAACAAAATAAAGATTCAATCTTTGTTTATTTTATGTAAATCAAAATAAAGATTCCACCTTTGTTATTATTGCAAATAAAAAATAAAGATTAAAATTTTGTTTTATTTTGCAAATCATAAATAGAAATTTACCTTATGCTATTATTTTACAAATCAAAATAAAATTTACCTTTCATTTATCTTGTTAATCAAAACAAAAACTCAACATTTCATTTTATATGTTGAACCAAAAATAAAGATTTAACTTTCCATGTTTGTTGTAAAACAAACAAAGATTCAATGTTTAATTTTACTTTGTAAAAACAGAATAAAGGTTCAAAATTTCATCTTTGTTTGTAAAGAAACAAAGATTCAATTTTTCATTCTATAAGGAATAAAAATAAAAAAAATAGAAAAAAAAACAATAAAGATGAGAACTTTATTGAGATTACATCAGAATTTCACAGATCTAAACTGACATACTATAACATGATATCACAACGAATATAATTAAACTATACAACAAATCACCACATAACAGATCAGAAATAACATACAATGATTCAACTGATCGAATATAATTAAATTATTTAATTATTCAAATTCAGAAATCTCACAGTCGTTGATGATTTTGGCCAAAATTCAAACTGTTCAGAATGGTCCTGTTTCAGTCTCAACACGTTCTATTCGCTGTTACGATTCCAACGCTTCCGAAATCGTCAAATTTTGAATTGAAATGAATCAGTTATGGTTAAATGTAGTTTTAAAACAATTTAAATTAATTAATAAATAAATTAGTTAGGCAAATACCCTTTCTTCCTCCCTCAGAAATACGGCCGTAAGCTTCTTCCTATTGTTCGATCCTAGGTCAGAAATTATCGAACAAACCGTGGGGCTTTGGGTTGATCAGCGGGTGCAGGGTGGTTCGGCTCAGGGCGGCGCACGTAGGGGGGTGGTTTGGCCGAGCTCGGTCGAGCCTAGGGGGGCCGACGCAGTGGAAAACGGCGGACTTCGGGGAGGTGCTGCTCAGACTTCAGGCAACGAGAGGATGATCTATCTGTATGAAATTAAAGGGGAGGAAAGGGCTTCGATTTGGTATATGTGAGGGGTTCTAATTCGAAGAGATGAAGGAGAGGATGGTGGAGGAAGTTTTGAGGTCGGTGGCCATTGATTTGGGGGGGTGGCGGTTGGGAGATGATGAATAGTGAACCTAGGGTTTTAAAAATCCAATATTTATAATATTATTTAATGTATTTTTACAAAAAAAAACTGCTATCTGTTATCTGTTGGGAGATGATGAATAGTGAACCTAGGGTTCCATTTCAGTCCAGCAGAAAGTGACCCTAGCCAATAGCCCATATTCTAGATCCAATGGGATAGGTCCCATTAGCCCAAACTGCTATCTATGGCATGTATTATTTAATTTAATATTTAATTCCTTTATTAATTTAATTCGTCTGCAAAAATAAATTCACCGAGGCCACAAACGGACTCAGAAAAATCCAGAAAAAATATATTTGTCTATGTTATGACGATACGGTCCTAACAAAACTAATTTCGTCGAATTCTAACACTGTTTGAAAAATGGCTATTTTTCAGTCGATTAAATTTGACTGTAATCGACCAAACACATTTTCCTTCGCCACGCTCACATATAAATTCGTAAAATTCTAAAAATTGAAATCTAGCAATAATTCAACATTTCGGTTCCAACAAAAGTGGTTTCGTCGAAAACAGAGATCGTTTGAAAATTGACTATACTCACTGGTTTTAATATTATTTAAAAAGGAAAATTTTAAATTTCTGCCACATTTTTCCACCAAATAATTCAAAATAAAAATTTTAAATTGGTTCAGATTTTCTGGGTCGTTACACGTAGTTAGGAGTTGGGAACTAGCATTGAAAATAAAATTACCTTTCTATCATATAGTTAAAGATTAGAATTCACATTGTAAATAAAAACTACATTTTATTGTAATTAGAAGACATGAAATTTGCATCGTATAAGAAATTATACTTATTTTAAATGAAATTAGGACATGGATTAATCGCCGCAATAGAAAATATAATTGTAGGTGATTAATTAAAATGAGAATTAGCATGTATAGTAAATTTACATTTCTTTGTAAAGAAAAAAAAACGAAACATGATTAGTGATTTTATTTCAATGAGAATTTGCAATGTAAAATAAAAGTGCATATTTCATATGTAAATAAGAAGAAGAGTTTGAACTGTAATTAAAATTACATTTTATAATGTAAATAAGAAGAAGAGTTTACATTGTAATTAAAATTACATTTTTATAATGTAAATAAGAAGTAGGATTTTGTAATGCAATAAAATTTACATTTTTATATGTGAATTAAAAGTAGGATTTGGTAATGTAATCAAATTTACATTTTTACATGTAAATTAAAGAAAATGATGGAGTTTACATTTTTAATGTAAATAAAAAATGAATTTAGGATACTGTAATATTATCGTCATTTTCAAATGAATTAAAATAATATTAACGAATTAGAATGATTTTCAATAAGTATGTATATACGAGGATTATTTGGAAAGACCGAGCTACTCTCATTCCAAATAATCATACGACGTAAAGAATCGAAGTATGAAGACGGCGTGTGAAGACCGTAAATCTTCCATCGAGAGGACAACGATCGAGGCTCTGATTTGACTTGCTCCCAATTCAAGGGTCATGGTCATTGCCCAAACGTACGCGTTGATTTCACGGGTTTGGTTTTCGCTCAGACCCAGAGCATAAGCTAATAAATGGATTGTGTGTCTGACATCGTACTCCGTTAAATATCATGTTATTAATTCTCTGTCGAATGTATGAATGTTTGGTGGCAGAGAATTTATTCTCTTGCTTAACACACTTTCATATGTTTCGGCAAAGGATTGGTAGTGTGATACGGAGTGACAGTGTGGCATATTAAGATGCAACGATCCAGGTTTCTGATTGAAAAGCAGAACCTTGTGGTGACGATCGAAGCACAGCTTGAATAAGCATAGCTTTGTGTATTACGTAACTTCACGAGCCTCACAACCCGGTGGAGTCTAAAACGGGAGAAGGGAACGCAGGGAGAGCAGCACGTTTCTTTCTAGCTAGAAGTAGTGTCGGTGCTTAAACTGGCTGATATTTTACTTATGTGGATGATGGAATGAGGCGCCTCGGATGTTAGGTCCTATAGGACCGGGAAACGTGTGTTCAGGAATAACTAATCCACAAACCGCAAGTGTGGACCGGCCTTGCAGGATCCAAGGGTTCTCTATGGGGAATCATGAAACATTAGCTAGAGTGTCTCGAATCAGTAAGGAGCTCCTCCCTAGCCTTGATTCATGTTGGAAACCAAATTCCAAATACGACCCTCCGAATTTGATTGTATTACTAGTACGGAGGCATAGTATATGGTAGTTATGCTTCCTAGGATTGTTACATTTATTTTTGAAATGCTTTTATATACACTAATAATAATATTATACTCGTATTTATCATATTTAGCATGTTTAATCACCATAAGTTAAAACCCTATCCTATGGTTTGTGTTGCATTGTGTGATGGGACTTGGGTCTTATGGTGATTCCATTTTTCTCAAAAGCATAGCGTTGTTTTACGAATTACTTATTGTCTGCTATGTCACTTTAAATTATGCACGACAATCCATTGGTGTAAACCGGTTCCGCGTTAGCGGCGTGGTCCTTGGATTTGCCTTATTACTAGTAGTTAAATTAGTTAAGAATTCTCACACCAGTCCCATGACTGACTTGTAGTTTGTTTTCACCTTTGCAAACTCGGGTGCCCTCTTTCCTACACGGGCAGCCAAGTAACAGGTTTGGCTTTCTTTGGAGTTGATGTCTGTGGAGCTTTCTTGGTGTTGCTTATTTGGAGGTGCTTATGTTGGACCACGAAGACTATCTATCATTTATCCTTTGTTTACATTTATCTTCAGACATACAGACTTATTTCCAGTTGTTCTATTTTGAAGTTGGAACTTATTTCCTTTTGCTGAAAACTTGATGTAATAATTTAAAACTCTGTGACTGTGGGATTCTGTGTTTGATGACATTCATATTCCGCTGCTATGATGTTGTTATTCTATAGTTTTCTTATGCTATGTTGTATCTGTGATCTATATTGTTGCATTTATGTTGTATTCCAAATGATTATTCCTTACTTTCATTCCGTGGAAGTTTGGGGTTATCACAATTGTTATCAGAGCTTTGGTCAAACTTAGCTTTGGAATATAACATATTTATAATAATTTGTTTACGTAGAATCACAATATTCTATGGCGAACATTTCATGTTAATACATAATAGTCAGTCATTCTATCATCATCTTTTCATCCATCCTTTCATCTTTATCATTTCTTCAAATCACCATTATAGTTGTTCTGACTCTTTCCTTGATCGTACAGAACTAACTAGAAATGAGTACTGCTGCTGCTAGGGCTAGAAGAAGGCAAAATAATAACGAAACCGAGGATCCCACTGTCCAACAACCATCACCACCGCAGCCCTTTGATTTGGATAAGGTGGCGAAGAAGTTCAAAAACCTAGGAGGAGTGCCATTCAAGGGTACTGAAACTGTGACACAGGCTCAAGCTTCGCTGAGGAACTGCGAAAAGATTTTTGGAGGATTGGAGCTAGAGGATCAGAGGAAAAGATTAGTGGGTTAATGGATGCTACGGGAGGAAGCTCAAAACTGGTGGGACACAGTCACGGTTGGAGGGACTGCAGATAATATGACTTGGACAAGGTTTAAGGAGCTTTTCAATGACAAATACATTTCAAGGCAGGAGGTAGAAAGACTGCTTGACGAGTTCGCCAATCTGAAGCAAGGCGACAAGACCATCTCAGAATATGTACGAAGATTTGAAGACCTCTCCCACTATGCCCCTGAATTGATTCAGGATGACTTTTAGAAGAACAAGAGGTTCATAAATGGGCTTGCGAGAAAATATATTGATAGAGTCACTGCCCACATCGACCTTTCTTTCAATAAGCTGGTTGAGTTTGCTTGTCGATATGAGGAGAATGATAAGAAGAATTCCCAACAAGACAGAGAAAGGAGCTTGGCTAACAATAAAAGGAAGCAAACAGAGAAGAAGACTGAAGGAAGCAGTTCTAGAGCTGCTAAGACTCATGATAAGTCTAAGGTGCAATGCTACAACTGCCAGAAGTATGGACACTATAGCAAGGAATGCAGAAATCCAAAGAAGGCCAGAAGTGGGGATACTAGAGAATGCTATAACTGCCATAAAAAGGGTCACCTCAAATTTGATTGTCCACTGTTGAGGAGTGTCCAAGTTGCACATGTGTATGAGGAGGCAAGTGCACCACCTTCCTCCGCACCTACTTCTTCTGAAGGAGCAGGTAAGCCTGATGTTTTAGATAGTACCATTTCTGTTAAAAACATTCTTGTTACTGCTTTGTTTGATACGGGTGCATCGAGGAGCTTTATTTCTAGCAACACGGTTAAGAAATTGAGATTAAAAACAAGAAGTCTTAAGGAGCCAATTAATGTTCATAATCCTGTAGGAGGTTCTACCACTCTAGATTTATTTTTGTAAAGTGCCTGTATCCTACTCCTATTTCCAATTTCCATTTAACTTGATCATTATGAATTTTTCCGAGTTTGATATCATCCTTGGTCTGGATTGGCTAACAAAATTTGATGCCGAAGTAAGGTGTGCGGATAGAATAGTTGAAATAAAAATGAAGTTTGGAGATATTATTTCTATACCTTGCCATGATTCAAAATCTGATAGAAAGGCATTTTGGTCTTCCCTCGAAATCACTCCTATTTCTTTAGAAAATATTCCCGTGGTCAAAAATTACGCGGATGTATTTGAAGAAGTAGACAGCCTACCCCCACGAAGGGAAATCGATTTCAGGATTGATCTCGTTCCAAATGCAAGACCTGTAGTTCATGCTATCAGAAGGATGATCCCTAAAGAAAAGGAAGAATTGCAAACCCAAACTAAGCAGCTCTTGTGGAAGGGACTAATCCGGCCTAGTTTTTCCAATTGGGGTGCAGCTGTGGTGTTTGTCCCCAAGTCTGATGGTACTCTATGGCTCTGTGTGGATTACCGCGGCCTTAACAAACAAATATTGAAGAACAAATACCCCTTGCCTCACATAGATGACTTAATGGACCAATTAAATGTGGCCAAGGTGTTTTCAAAGATGGACCTAGCCACAAGTTTCCACCAACTCCGCATAGCCGAAGAATGCATACCTTTGACCGCCTTCAAAGGTCCTGACATATTCTACGAATGGTCAGTGATGCCGTTCGGTCTATGAAATGCTCCAGCCTACTTTGTTGACTTAATGAATAGGGTCTTCCGTGAGGTCCTAAATAAATTCATTCTAGTCTTCATTGATGATATTCTAATCTATTCTAAAACTAAGGAGGAGCATGAAGGGCATTTAAGGGAAGTGTTGGAGATTCTACGAAGAAATGTTTTAAAAGAAAATTTTTCCAAATGCACATTTTGGAAACATGAGGTAAAATTCTTGGGCCATGTTGTGTCAAGAGAAGGAATTGTTGTGGACCCAAGTAAAATTGCCGCCATTCGAGATTGGAAGCATTCCAGTACACCCACTGAAGTAAGAAGCTTCCTAGGTTTGGCTGGATATTACAGGAAATTTGTCAAAGTCTTCGCCAAGCTGTCTGGCCCATTAACAAAGCTCACCAAGAAGCATACCAAGTTCAATTGGACATCGGAGTGTGAGGAGGCCCTCCAAAAGCTAAAAGTGAGTTTGACAACAGCCCCCGTACTAACCATCATCGATGGCAACCAAGATTTAAAAGTCTACACCGATGCTTCTCAAAGTGGTGGTCTTGGTGCGGTACTGATGCAAAGAGGCAAAGTTGTTGCATATGCAAGTCATCAATTAAAGCCGCATGAGAAAAATTATCGTGTCCATGACTTGGATTTGTTGGACGTAGTCTTCGGTTTAAAATTTTGGAGACATTATCTTTTGGGTGAAAAAATTGAATTATTCACAGACCATCAATCTTTGAAATATCTCTTCGATCAAAAGGATTTGAATTTAAGGCAGCAACGGTGGCTAGAATTTCTGGCGGCATACGATCTTGACATCCTATATACGCCGGGAAAAGCCAATGTTGTGGCGGACGCACTTAGTAGAAAGGACGTCATTGTCGCAAGCCTCATCATTACCCCTTCTTTGATTGACAAAATTTCTGCCCTTCAAAAGGGGGATGAGTTTATTCAAAGAATTATTAAGAAAATTCAAGAAGGTGAAAACATGAGCTTCCAAATAGATCGCAAGGGAGTCCTTAGATTGCAAGGGCGAATCTGTGTTCCAAATATTCGAGAGCTCATGAGGGAAGTTTTAGATGAAGGCCACAAATCAAAGCTTAGCATCCATCCAGGCGTAAGCAAGATGTATCAAGATCTAAAGCGCCCGTTTTGGTGGAGGTCTATGAAGAGGGATATATCCATCTATGTGAGTAGATGTCATACATGCCAACATGTTAAGAGCGATCAACAAAAGCTTGCGGGATTGTTGCAACCATTGGAGGTTCCAAGTTGGAAGTGGGACCAAATCTCCATGGATTTTATAGATGGTTTGCCCCGTACTAGGAGAGGGAATGACAGCATATGGGTGATCATGGACCGCTTTACAAAGTCTGCTCATTTCATACCTGTCAAGTCCACTCGAACTGCTCAAAGTTTGGCGCAAATCTATTTCAAAGAAATCGTCAGGCTACATGAGTAATGAAGCTAAATCTTTCCTTTTATCATTATCTGAATGAAAATTTTCATTTTCTGATTAAATAATAAAAGAAAAATCTTTTGTTTTAAACAGAGTTCCTAGTAGCATTGTTAGCGACCGTGATCCTATCTTTGCTAGCAAATTTTGGGAAGCATTCCGAAATGAGTTGGGAACGAAGTTAAATCTCAGTAATGCATATCACCCTCAGACTAATGGCCAAACTAAGTGGGTGAATCGTGTTCTTGAAGATTTATTGCGAGCTTGCATACTTGATTTTGGAGGTTCTTGGGAGGATCACTTGCACTTAGTTGAATTCTCATATAACAATAGCTATCAAGCAAGTTTGAAAATGTCTCCATTTGAAGCCTTATATGGTAGGCCATGTAGGTCGCCAGCATGTTGGGTTGAAAAAGGAAATCGTCTAGTATTGGGTCCAGACATGGTCCGAGAAGCTTCAGACAAAGTTGATTTTATTAAGAAGCGATTATTGGCTGCCCAAAGTAGACAAAAGAGCTATGCAGATTTAAGAAGAAGAGAATTAGCTTTTGAAGTGGGTGACTATGTCTATTTGAAAGTTGCTCCTATGCGAGGTGTAATCCGTTTTGGAAAGACAGGAAAATTAGCACCTAAATTCATCGGCCCCTTCCCTATTCTTGAAAAGATTGGCACCCTAGCCTACAGAATTCAGATGCTCGACTGGTTGCCTGGAGTGCACGATGTATTCCATGTATCTTAACTTCGAAGGCATGTCCATGATCCGGATCTAGTTGTGGAGGAAGCAGCACAACAAGATTTGGAGATTACCCCAAGCCTTGCAGTGAGAAGGGAACCACTGAAAATTATTGGCAAGGAGACTAGGAAGCTGAGAAATAAAAGTATCAACCTAGTCAAGGTGCAATGGAGCGGTGATCCTAGAGACTGCACTTGGGAAACCGAGGAGAGTATCAAACAAGCCTATCCCAAATGCAGAGTGGATATCTCCGATTAGATTTTATTTTGAGGTACGCTTAAAATATTTCACATTCTCTGTGTTGGTTCCTACTCTTCTATTTTCCTTTTTCCTTTTCGAGGACGAAAAGTTCTTAAGCGAGTGAGATTGTAACAACCCGGAATTTGGGGACAATTTAAAATTTTCATTTTAGAGATTTTAACGGTGTTTAAATAGTTGAAATGAATTATATTAAATAAAAATGACTAAAAATTTATTTTGATTGGATTTAATACGAATATGTTTAATTTAATTATAAAAGGAATTAGAAAAAGGACGGTAGTTTAAAAAGTCAAACCTGAACTTTGACTGACTGTACAGGATGCAGAATAAATCAGATTTTGGTGAAACCAAAAATATTTAAATCTGTTATTGAATATCTTTCTAACGAATTTGAAAAATCAAAGTTTCATAGCAGAAATCAAAAGTTGTGGCCAAATGAATTTTCGGAAAGGTCGCTATAGTGAATATATCGCCCTTGAAATTAGACATTTTGTATACGACCTCGGAATTCGACAAAACCACTTTTGTTGGATCTGGGATGTCTAATTATGGCTAGGTTTCAAATTTCATGATTTTTGATGTTAATATGTGAGCGTGGCAAAGGAAAATGTGTTTTGGTCAATTATAGTTAAATTGGATCGACCAGAAAATGGCCATTTTACAAACGATCGCAGAATTCGTCGAAATTAGTTTTTTTAGGACCGTATCGTCAAAACATAGCCAAAAATAATTTTTCTGGATTTTTCTGAGCTAGTATGTGGCTCCGGTAAAATTTAGAAGTACGTTCGGATTTAATATTAAAGAATTAATTTGAAAATAAAGAAAACATACTGTAAACTTCAGAATTGGACTTCGGCAATAGCGCCATCGCGTTCAGAAGACGTCAAAACATATTGTACGACAGTCGTTGGGGTCCGTTTGGAGATCGTACGGGAAAACCCTAATTTTAGGATTTAATTAAATATAAAAAAGGGAATACACTTAGGAATACACGTATAAATACGGGGCACTATTCATCGTCTCTCCCTCTCGTTACCAGCCGCCGCCCCCCTTTTCTACATCAAATTTTCAAACCCCGATTCCTCCTCCTCCGCTCAAAATTAGACCACACCACCATGGAACTTTTTAAAGTCCTCTTCCTCCTCTTCAACCCCATATAAGATTCATCTCCTATCGAGCACCAGAGCCCGAGTTTTGAGCCTCTAAACGCGGGCCGTGTTTTCCGCCGCTAGGCCCCACAGGCGCCACCGAGTTGACCATCTCCGACCGGCGCCAGTTCGCCTCTCCACCCCCTCCGACCTCCAACTACCCGTTCCTTAAACCGTCAACTATAGTTCGCGAATTCTCGAATCAAAGTTTTGAACAAACTGAAAATTTTAAGGTATGAACAAATCAGATTTTGCCACGTTTATTTTTGTTATATAGCAGTTGTTAAAAGTAATTGTTAATTAAAAATCGATAATAAATTCATGCGAACTCCGAATCTGAAAATTTCAGATCTGATGGAACCGTGACGACGAATAGACTTTGTTGAAACTGATTGGAACATTTTCTGACTCTCTGTTGATTGTAGATTCGTGCAATAGCAAGGTGAGATTCTCTTTTTAATAAATTTAATTTATTAGATTATTAAACGTTATATAAATAATTGAACAACGAATGAAATAGAATTGAGATGTGATAATGTTATGAATGATGGTTTACATGTATGTATGATTCCAGATCAATCATTTAGATCTGATGTTGGGTTGTTATTTTTCTCTTGGTTCAGCTCTATTATTGTAGATTTGTTAATGCGATCAAAATCTCATTATTGAGATTTATATATGTGTGTATACATATATATATATATATACATACGTTTGGTTCCTTAGTTTGTTGCATTCAAAATTCACAATTGTGTAAATTAGGAATGATAAACAACATTCACCCTCTTTGTTTATTTATACCATTGGAGAATTTTATTCCTATTAAAACGATTAGATTTTTAGAGTTGTTTGTTCTAAATAAAGGATCGCCTTTTTAACATCGTTTTAATGAAAATAAAAATTACTTTTTTATTTGAAACTATGATATGCAGTTGGCGATGAAAATAAAAATTACATTTTTATTTCAAACTATGATATGCAGTTGGCGATGAAAATAAAAATTACTTTTTTATTTGAAACTATGATATGCAGTTGGCGATGAAAATAAAAATTACATTTTTATTTGAAACTATGATATGCAGTTGGCGATGAAAATAAAAATTAGTTTTTTATTTGAAACTATGATATGCAGTTGGCGATGAAAATAAAAATTACATTTTTATTTGAAAATATGATATGCAGTTGGCAATGAAAATAAAAATTACTTTTTTATTTGAAACTATGATATGCAGTTGGCGATGAAAATAAAAATTACTTTTTTATTTGAAACTATGATATGCAATTGGCTATGAAGATAAAAAGTACATTTTTCTATGCAACTAAAGTCATGAGATTTGCAATGCAAATAAAAGTTACATTTTTCTATGTAGCTATGAATGAGATTTGAAAGACGAAAAGAAATCATTTTTTTTTAATTAAGAATGAGAAATTGCATAGAGAATAAAAATTCACATTTTATATGTGGATTAAGGACGAGGATTTACATAGTAAGTAAATTTTCATTTCTATTATGTAAGTGAAAAGGAGAATTTACATAGCAGGTAAAATTCCAATTTTTACATGTAAGTAAAAGAAGGAATGTGACATGTAATATAAATTTACTTTTTTTTTCATTCATTTAATGTAAATAAAGGAGGAATTTTCATCGTATGAAAGTTTACATTTTTATTAATGTAAATAAAGTAGAAATTTTCACCGCATGAAAATTACATTATTTTTAATGTGATTAAAATATGAGTTTGCATTGTATGATTAAAAAACTGCATTCTTCTATGTAATTAGAATAGGAGTTTGCATCGTATGATAAAAACTATATTTTTATATGTAAGTAAAACATGAATTTCCATCGTATAATAAAAATTACATTTTTATATGTAACATACAATGAGATTTACAATGTAAATTAAAAATTACATTTTTGTAATGTAAGAAAGAAGTAGGATTCACATTAAAACTAAAAAATTACACCTTTATATGTAATTAGAAATAGAATTTACATTGCAAATTAAAAATTACATTTTTATATGCAATGGAAAGATAAGAATTTGCGGGGTAATAAAGATTACATTTTTCTATACGTAGTTAGGAGTTGGGAACTAGCATTGAAAATAAAATTACCTTATTATCATATACTTAAATATTAGAATTTACATTGTAAATAAAAACTACATTTTATTGTAATTAGAAGACATGAAATTTGCATCGTATAAGAAATTATACTTATTTTCAATGTAATTAGGACATGAATTTATCGCCACAATAGAAAGTATAATTGTAGGTGATTAATTAAAATGAGAATTAGCATGTATAGAAAATTTGCATTTCTTTGTAAAGAAAAAAAAACGAAACATGAGTAGTGATTTTATTTCAATGAGAATTTGCAATGTAAAATAAAAGTGCATATTTCATATGTAAATAAGAAGAAGAGTTTGCATTGTAATTAAAATTACATTTTTATAATGTAAATAAGAAGAAGAGTTTGCATTGTAATTAAAATTACATTTTTATACAGTAAATAAGAAGTAGGATTTTGTAATGCAATAAAATTTACATTTTATATGTGAATTAAAAGTAGGATTTTGTAATGTAATCAAATTTACAATTTTACATGTAAATTAAAGAAAAGGATGAAGTTTACATTTTTAATGTAAATAAAAAATGAATTTAGGATACTGTAATATTATCGTCATTTTCAAATGAATTAAAATAATATTAACGAATAAGAATTATTTTCAATAAGTATGTATATACGAGGATTATTTGGAAAGACCGAGTTACTCTCATTCCAAATAATCATACGACGTAAAGAATCGAAGTATGAAGACGGCATGTGAAGACCGTAAATCTTCCATCGAGAGGACAACGATCGAGGCCCTGATTTGACTTGCTCCCAATTCAAGGGTCATGGTCATTGCCCAAACATACGCGTTGATTTCACGGGTTTGGTTTTCGCTCAGACCCAGAGCATAAGCTAATAAATGGATTGTGTATCTGACATCGTACTCCATTAAATATCATGTTATTAATTCTCTGTCGAATGTTTGAATGTTTGGTGGCGGAGAATTTATTCTCTTGCTTAACACCCTTTCATATGTTTCGGCAAAGGATTGGTAGTGTGATATGGGGTGACAGTGTGGCATACTAAGATGCAACGATCAAGGTTTCTTGTTGAAAACCAGAACCATGTGGTGACGATCAAAGCACAGCTTGAATAAGCATAGCTTTGTGTATTACGTAACTTCACGAGCCTCACAACCTGGTGGAGTCTAAAACGGGAGAAGGGAACACTGGGAGAGCAGCACGTTTCTTTCTAGCTAGAAGTAGTGTCGGTGCTTAAACTGGCTGATATTTTAGTTATGTGGATGATGGAATGAGGCGCCTCGGATGCTAGGTCCTATAGGACCGGGAAACGTGTGTTCAGGAATAACTAATCCACAAACCGTAAGTGTGGACCGGCAATGCAGGATCCAAGGGTTCTCTATGGGGAATCCTGAGACATTAGCTAGAGTGTCTCGAATCGGTAAGGAGCTCCTCCCTAGCCTTGACTCATGTTGGAAACCAAATTCCAAATACGACCCTCCGAATTTGATTGTATTACTAGTATGGAGGCATAGTATATGGTAGCTATGCTTCCTAGGATTATTACATTTATTTTTGAAATGTTTTTATATACACTAATAATAATATTATATTCGTATTTATCGTATTTAGCATGTTTAATCACCATAAGGTAAAACTCTATCCTCTGGTTTGTGTTGCATTGTGTGATGGGACTTGGGTCTTATGGTGATTCCATTTTTCTCAAAAGCATAGCGTTGTTTTACGAATTACTTATTGTTTGCTATGTCAGTTTAAATTATGCATGGCAATCCATTGGGGTAAACCCGTTCCGCGTTAGCGGCGTGGTCCTTGGATTTGCCTTATTACTAGTAGTTAAATTAGTTAAGAATTCTCACACCAGTCTCATGACTGACCTGTAGTTTGTTTTCACCTTTGCAAACTCGGGTGCCCTCTTTCCCACACGGGCAGCCAAGTAACAGGTTTGGCTTTCTTTGGAGTTTCTGTCTGTGGAGCTTTCTTGGTGTTGCTTATTTGGAGGTGCTTATGTTGGACCATGAAGGCTATTTATCATTTATCCTTTGTTTACATTTTTCTTCAGACATACAGACTTATTTTCAGTTGTTCTAGTTTGAAGTTGGAACTTATTTCCTTTTGCTGAAAACTTGATGTAATAATTTAAAACTCTGTGACTATGGGATTCTGTGTTTGATGACATTCATATTCCGCTGCTATGATGTTGTTATTCTATAGTTTTCCTATGCTATGTTGTATCTGTGATCTGTATTGTTGTATTTATGTTGTATTCCAAATGATTATTCCTTACTTTCATTCCGTGGAAGTTTGGGGTTATCACAGCTGAGGGAATATATAATAATATATTTTATTTTATTTAATTAATTTCAAAAAGCAACTTTTTATTTCGACCTCGAAATCGAACCCACCGACTGTCGCCCATAGCTAATTACCCCCATTCCGAACACAATGGGATATGTATCGTAAGCTGATTCGATCGTTTCGATCAGTTTCCGTCAAAATCAAAATATAAATCTATATATTGAATTTGAACCCGCATTTCAATTCACCGGGGCCACGTATGAACTCTAAAAATTCCCGAAAAATATTTTCTAACTTTGTGTTGATGATACGGTCCTAACAAAACTAATTTCGTCGAATTCCGAGACCATTTATAAAATGGTCGTTTTCTAGTCGATTAAAATCAACTGAAACTGGTCAAACGTGTTTTCCTTTGCCACGCTCACATATTGATTCGAAAAATTACGAATTTTGAAACCTAACAATAACTTGACATACCGGATCCAACAAAAGTGGTTTCGTCGAAAACCGAGGTCGTTTGCAAAATTTCCATTTTTAAGAGCCAGAATTCTACAGCGACTATTCGAAATTTTCAACTGGGCGTAACTTTTGATTCCCGCTATGAAATTTCAATTTTTCGGATTCGTTGGAAAGATATTCTCAAATAGATTCTAATATTTTTGGTTTCGCTAAAATCCGGTTCATTTTCCGCCTGTACATTCATTTGAACTTTGAAATCGAATTTTCAAACTACTTTGGCATTTTCAATTCCTTTTATAATTAAAATAAATATTTATATTCAAACGACGATCTATATAATATATATGTTCTAATTCTATTCAAAATAAATTTCTCGTCGGTATTATTTAAAATAAATCATTTTAAATAATCAAAATTCATCAAAATTGCCAAAATAAAAATTTTAAATTGGCTCAGATTTTCCGGGTTGTTACAACTTGCAATCTTCCTGTTTGTTCATACATATGCTGACTTTGCTGATTTGAATTTTAAGCGATATTTTGGACTTTCATGTTGCTCAACCATGTCGACTTGGCATGCACCACTATTTTGAACCATTCCGTACATTTGCTATGTTGATCATATATGTGCACTGAGTTGAGACGGTCCATGTGGGTACTCCTCAGTTGCACACTGGATTGGTGAGGCAGTGCACACATATATATTTATACACGTTTGTACATGCAGCCATCTAGATGAATTTTTCTGTTCCTGCATATCAGACCAAGTCTAGAAAAATGATGAGAAACACACCAAAATTCTAAGGCAAATAAAATTTAAAAAAAAATATTTGCTTGTATTTAAATTTATTTTTGTTGGAGTCTACTCTGTGTGTTTCTTGTGACAGGTATGAGGACAGGACTTGACTGAAGGCTATGAAGACAGAAGATGGAAGATAGAAGACAGTGAAAAATAACAGTGTCAATGTATGAGAGTGTCTGTATATGCGAATGTAATTGTAGTTGTATAGAGTGAGTGACAGAGTTGCAATGAGAATGAATGAAATGTAGTATGTCAAATAGTGGAGCTATAAGAAAATGTACTTTTTCGAAATTGAAATAAAATATTTTTATTTAAATAAAATACTGTGTGATTGTTTAAATTTCTGTACAGTTATATTTTGTTTAAATAGAAATATTATAATCATGTCTGTTGTGTAGTATATCAGTACAGTTACAAACATATTCAATAATAAATATATTTGGTTGTTATCATCAAACAAAAAATCATATAATTGTGTATACAACACTGTTATATACAACAATCTCCCCCTTTTATGATGACAAACAAATAAAAGATTTTGAATGTGTTTGAAAGTGAATTATATTACCCCCCCCCCCACCCCATTTGTATGCTCCCCCTACCACTAAGCTTCCCTTATTGATGCATATATTTGAGAATTTTGAAATAAATTAATCAAAACACCAAATTTCAAAAAAAAAATTATAAATATTCACTCATCCATCAAAATCTTGACTATTCTCCCCCTTTGGTTATCATCAAATGAATATCAGAAATTAAAACAGTGATGAATATAGACTAGAAATATAAATTCAAATCAAGAGGGAAAATATATCGTAAATCTCATTTAATCAAACAAAAATCATAATATCCTTCAAAATTAGAAGCAAATTTCACTTATTAAAATGATGGATTTACGATTGATTTTATAAAAATGAGGAGAGTTCAATAAAGTTGAATATTTGAATTTGAAATTTTTTTAAAAAAATAGGCTCAAAAAGTGTAAGCACTTGCTAACCACGCATAACCCAAAGGTCTTTTAAATGGGGTTAGTAGTAACTTAACTTTATCCTCTCAATGAGTTCTATCCATGCACAGCCCAAAGGTCTTTTAAGTGAGAATAGAAGCACATAGAGATTAAGGTAATTCACCCACGCATAAACGCAAGGACTTTTAAATGGAAGTGAATACCAAGGATAAACTATTATATATATATATATTTCATGATTTTATTTATTCTTAAAAAATTAAACTCCCCACATTATATAAAATCACGATAAATGTCAGAAGGATGAAAGTAGAAGAAAATGATCGTGAAAAAATGCACCAATTTTAAAGATATTATAAAATTTGTTCAACTGTCATGAGAATTTAATAATATTTCCTTATGCTATGAAAAATAATATAGTCAATACTCATCACAATTTCAAGATCTGACATAATTTCAACGAGTTCCAAAATAGTTCAAATGATCAATCATTTAACTTTTGAATAACCATTTAGGATTTATTTTTTAAAAAAATGGATAATGATCAATCAATTTCTATAATTCCCAAATCTAAGCGTAATCGTGAAAATCTATCTTTGGGAAGAGGTTTTGTAAATATCAACAAGTTGATAATCAGTTAAAATAAACTCAATACAAATATCTTCTCGTGAAATGTGATCTCTGATAAAATGGTGTCTCACATCTATGTGTTTAGTGCGTGAATGGTGAACATGATTATTAGACAAATCTAAAGCACTTTTACTGTCACATTTTAGTGGTACTTTTTTATAAATTAGACCAAAATCTGAAAGAGTTTGCATCATCCATAATATTTGTGCACAACAACTTCCTAAAGCAATGTATTCATCCTCAGTTGTGGATAAAGCAACACAATTTTGTTTTCGACTTGACGATGAAACTAATGAATGTCCTAGCATAAAACAAGTTCCACTAGTGCTTTTTCTATCCACAAGGGATACAACATAATCAGCATCAGAATATCCAATTAATTCAATTATTGCATGCGGGATACCATAAACCAAATTTGTGTGTGTGCAAAAGATATCTTAATATCCTTTTTGTGGCTTTTAAGTGTGATTCTTTTGGATTAGACTAAAAGCGTGCACATAAACAGACTGCAAACATTATAACAGGCCAAGATGCGGTGAGATAAAGAAGTGAACCAATTATTCCACGATATTTTTTTTGATCAACTGCAACTCCTTTCTCGTCTTTGTCAAGCTTGGTTGAAGGACTCATCGGTGTTCTGAGTGGTTTTGCATTTTCTAGTCCAAATCTTTTCAACAATTCAGTGATGTATTTTGTTTGTGATATGAAAATACCCTTGGTGCTTTGTTTTATTTGAAATCCAAGGAAGTACTTTAATTCTCCTACTAGGCTCATTTAAAATTTATCCTGCATGACTTTTTCAAATTTCTCACAAAGACTATCATTAGTAGCACCATATATAATATCATCAACATAAATTTGGACTATTAAGAAATCATTACCTTCATGTAATAGAAACAATGTAGTGTCAGCACTGCCCTTTTTTAAAACTGTTTTTCAAAAGATATGCACTCAAACAATCATACCAAGCTCTAGGAGCTTGTTTAAGACCATATAATGCTTTTTCAAGTTTAAATACATGATTTGGAAATTCATGATTTTCAAAACCAGGGGGTTGTTCCACAAAAACTTCTTCTTATAATTCTCCATTTAAAAACGCACTTTTTACGTCCATTTGTTTAAGTTTGAAACCTTTATAACATGCAAAACTGAGCAAAATTCTAATGGCTTCTAACCTAGCTACTGGTGCAAATGTCTCATCAAAATCAATGCCTTTAATTTGATTATATCCTTTTGCAGCCAACCTAGCTTTGTTTCTAATTACATTTCCGAATTCATTAAGTTTATTTTTGAACACCCATTTAGTTCCTACTACTGGATAGTCATTTGGTCCAGGAACTAATTTCCAAACATTATTCCATTCAAATTAATTGAGTTCTTCCTGCATTGCTAAAATCCAACTTTCATCACTAAGTGTAATTTCAACATTTTTAGGTTCAGTTTCAGAGATAAAACAGTTGTGAATACAAAAGGCACAGATATCTTTATTAAATGATGAACGAGTTCGTATACCTACCGTTGGATTTCCTATTACCAATTCTGGAGGATGGTTGGCTTTGAATTTCAACTTCTCTACTTCAAATGTTTGTTTTGTTGGATCATCACTGCCAGTCTTCTCTTTGCTATTTTCTTTTTCACCCTCATATGTAATTCCCTCATTGTTTTTCTCTTTGTCCACCGTATCCAGATCTGATTCATCAAATTTCACATTTATGGTTAACAATAGTTTTTGATCGTTTGTTGAAGATTCGATAAGCCTTGCTTCTTGAAGAGTAACCCATGAAAATTCCCTCATCAGCTTTTGATTCAAACTTACCAAGATGATCACATGTATTAAGAAGATTACTAGGGCATCCAAAAACTCTAAAATATGAAATGTTAGGCTTTCTGTCAAACCACAGTTCATAGGATGTTTTGTTAAGTATTGGTCTAATCATTACTCTGTTCATTACATGGCAGGATGTATTAACTGCCTCTGTCCAAAAAGTCAAAGGCCAATTATATTCATTTAACATAGATCTAGCCAATTCCAGTAATGTACGATTTTTCCTTTCGACTATCCCATTTTGTTGGGGTGTGCGAGGAGCAGAAAATTCGTGTTTAAAACCATTTTCTTCACAAAAATTTTCAAAATCCAAATTTTCAAATTCACCACCATGATCACTTCTTAAAGTTTTTATTGAAACACCTTTTTCATTTTGAACGAGTTTTGCAAACTTTGAAAAGTAATCAAACGTTTCAGATTTATTGGTTAGAAAATAAACCCATGTAAATCTAGAATAATCATCAACCAACACATAACAATAATGTTTTCGATCAAGCTAGCAATTTCATTTGGTCCAAATAAATCCATGTGAATTAACTCAAGTACCCAATTAGTACTAACAAAATTTTTGGGGCGAAATGATGATCGAATGAATTTTCCCATAGTACATGATTTACACACTTATTACTTCTATATTTCTGATGTGGTAGTCCCCTTACCAATTCTTTTGATTCAAGTCTTTCTAAGAGACTCATACTAGTGTGACCCAATCTCCTATGCCATAAGAAAACTTCTTCATCCGTATCTACTAAACATCGTGAGAGAGTCAAATCATCAAATGATAGTGTATAAACATTTCTTTTTCTTTTTCCCGTGAACACAATATTGTTAGTGGATTTTTCAATAATTTTGCAAGATTCACTATCAAATATCACACTCATTCCTTTGTCACATAGTTGTCTTATGGAAATGAGATTGTGATGCAAGTTTTCAACATATAAAATATCAGTTAAGGAGAAAGTACTATTACCTACTTTACCTTTACCGATAATCTTACATTTTCTGTTATTGCCCATTGTCACACTTCCACCTTTATGTTTTTCAAGGCTGAGGAACTTTGATTTATCTCCTGTCATATGTTTGGAACAACCCGAATCCAAGTACCATTCTTGTTGCTCCTTAGCCCGCCAACATACCAACACACGAGAAGAAGAGATTGACCTAGAGAAACTCATAGGTCTAATAAAATTTGTAACTGAAATTTTTTGATTTTGAACAACAGATCCTTTTGTAATCCAAATTTGTTTATTCTTACCAAGTCAAATCTATAACAATTGCTTGTCGACCCTTTTGGAACCAAAATTTGTATGAATTTTTTATTATTGTTCCTACTTTCACATTTTTCATAGCTATGTCCAATTTTTCCACATTTTATATATTTAGGAAAAACACTTCCACCCTTCGCATTATCATTCATTTTAATGTGTGTTTTCCCAAATCCTAATCCTTTTCTATTACTAGCGTATAATTGATTTCCAAGCAGCATCCTAAATGACTTTTCCCCTTTTGAAAATTTACTCAATGTTATTTCAAGATTTTTTACTTTGTTTTTAAGTGCTGCAATTTCATTTACAAGAGAGGTGCATCTGTTGATGAAGTTCTTTCTTTTTGTGTCATCACTTTCTTTTAAAGCCAAGTGTTCTTGTTTCAATTTTTCAAAATTTGCTTTAAATTCTGTTTTTTCTTGTTTTAAATACTTGCAGTTTTCACAACCAAGGTTTGTCACTTTTTCAAGCTCAGTTTCTAACCTATTGCTTTCGTGAACCAATTTTAATCTATCAGATTTTAATTTCTTAACTTTTGGTTCAAGAGAATCAATGGTTTTGGTAAAATCATGACACATTAAAATTAAATCTTTGTAAGAGTAATTTGGTACCTCAGTGGAATCTTCTTCGCTACTTTCTAAATCTGACTGTGCCATAAGACACAAATTGGCTTCCTCTTTATCACTGTCAGAGTCTTCTTCTTCTCCTTCTTCATCGTCCCATGTGGCTGCAAAAGCTTTCCTTTTATTCTTCTTCTTTCTGTCTTTCTGAAGTAGTGGACAATTTGGTTTGATATTGTAACAACCCGTATTTTCAATAACCTGTTATAACATAAATCGAGGCAGAATTTAATTTATAAATCTGAATCAAGGGAAGCGGGCTATGCCATTGCGTTCGTCTCGGAAAAATACGCAAAATAGAGTCTGAGTTTTCGAAAATCGGAGTCCGTATGACCCGATTAAGGCCCAACGAAGTTTTCAGAAAAATTCAAAGTAAAAACAGATTTCAAATTCAAGTTTGAATTTGGAAATTAGGGCAGTTGGGCGCAGGCGGGAAAATTCCCACCAGAGCACCCAAGTCGACAGCACTGTCGACTTGGGAGTCGACTTGGTTGGACCCAAGTCGACAGCCCTGTCGACTTGGCTGTCGACTTGGCTCAGCCGGGCAGTCTTGCCTGGTGCACCATTTTGGAGTTGTGTTGAGTTTGGGGGCCAGATTCGGTTTTGAGGGCTGAGATTGGAATTAGGGTTTAATCCTAAGCTAAAACTAATCCTAATCTCTATAAATAAGACCCTAACCTAACCCTAAATCATCATTATTCATTCATACAACTAAACTATGGCAAAATCATTCCTCTCATGGCCTCCACTCTCTTCATAAAATTCTAAATTATTTCTATGAGAGATTTTCCATGCATACAAGTGTTTTCAAGCTTGTATGAGCATCATTAGCTTGCATTCAAGTCAAGTTTTTATGTTTGCATCATAAAGCAAGGGTTTTGATCATTTTGGCTCAAGAATTTTTCTATTAGAGCTTGCATTTTGGGTTTATTTGATTGCATAAGGGCTTTGTCATATTTTTGTGTCTTCATAAGCATTGTAAGCCCTTTTCTACTTTCATACTTAAACTCTAAAGTTAAATGAATGATGCAAGTTGTGTTTGATCATTATGATATGCAAGTTTATCATGTTATGTTATGCAAGTATGCCATGTTATGATATGCAAGTTTACCATGTTATGCTATGCAAGTTTGCCATGTTATGATATGCAAGTTTATCATGTTATGTTATGCAAGTTTGCCATGTTATGATATGCGAGTTTATCATGTTATGTTATGCAAGTTTGCCCTATGATATGCAAGTTATGTTATGCAAGTTTGGGTTGATCATTTTGCTCATGTCATCATGTTATGCAAGCTTATCTTGGGTTTATGAGCTAAAAGCTTCAAGCTTTATGCTAAAGGTTGCATTTTGGCAACATGTAAGTTATCATATCCCTTATGATAACTTGCATGTGAGGCTAAATGCGAACTTATGGCAACTTCTACATGTCATTTATCACCATGTATAACTTATATGCTAAGTTTGGTTTTATGCATACTTTTGAGGCCTAATGATGCAATATGCAAGTATATGAACATATGTACATTTCATATGCCACCATGTTGAACTTGTGGCTTCAACACCTTTATGTCATGATTATGCCAAGTTCCCTCTTTCTATCCTTTATGCGCTATTGCGATATGTAAGCGATGGGATTGCGTTTGGGGTTGGGTAAACTTAAAAGAAATAAAAACATAAGATTGGGAATTTACCTATTAAGTTAGGTCTACCCATTGGGAATTTACCTATTAAGTTAGGTCTACCCAAATGCTTGAAAACTTGTAATATGTTTTGGAAACATGATGGACATGACACTTAGAAAATATAAGTGTGACCAACTCGAGGTTGGGTTGAGTTTGTAGCGTAAACCTACCCGGAACCGACCGGCTTAACTAGTTGCTACAAACAATAGGACCCAATGTGAGAAGTTGGCCATGTTGTACCTTGAACCCGAGGTTAGACCAAGTTGTGGTATAAAGCTACCCGGAACCGACCGGCTTAACTAGTAACCACAACAAGGTCTAATGTGAGAGGTTAAGGCACATTAAATTAATTAATGCCTCATGATTAGGGTTAAGTCATGGTCCACTTAATACTTAACCAATTTGGGCTTGGTAGATTAATCAGGGTTAAGTCGTGAACTCATCGTTACACTTAACCAAGTTAATCCATGATTAGTAAAAGGGTTAAACCGTACTTAACCCACTAGAAAAATCCTAGCAATGGGGGTCCACTCCAGCAGTAATCCCAAGTTTGTATCATTAAGACCCTAGGGACTAGGCTAGGGAGGGGGCACGATTACTGGACTTGAGGTAAGTGACCAAAAACGACGGCAGATTGGTACGCCGGTGTAGTTCCTGGCAGACTATGTTCGTGCACATAGTCCGAAGCCGGGGAAAACATGCACGGGTACCAGTAGATCGAGACAGTGCACTCATGTTTATGGTGTCCAGGGGTTGACACCCTAGGGCTTGATACACCCGACGGGAGACACTACACAGTCTGACTACAATTATGTTTGGGCCGTATTGACACCAACACGTGACAAGTTAGGCTTATAGGGAGCCGGTCGACTAGACCGTTTGGTTGGACCGCGTATTAGGGTCACTTCATGTTATTGGGCCAAAGCTTGGGCCAAGGGATCAATACTTGTTTATTCAAGTCATGTTAGTTTGCTAGTACACCTGTGGTGCAAAACCTTAAACCTGATTATGCGATGACACCTTTATCTATCATGCCAGTATGTAGTTATCCTTATGTTCATCTCAGCTTTCATCATGACAGTTAACTTTATTAGTTTACATTGATTGTAGTAGGGCTTACTCAGTCTTTTTGACTGACCTGTTTTTCTTTCGCCACTTTTCTTCCGTCCCCCCCCCCCCCTCCCAGGTTCTCAGGGTGGGAATATTGGAGCTTAGCTTGGATTTTTGATCGCTTGCTTGTGGGATTTTAGCTCATGTACGGTCTTGACATGAAGCTAGCTATGGTTATCACTTATTTTGGGGATAGTACTTATGTGTTTCAGTTTTTCAGTGATGTTGTTTTTATCTAGACTTGTGTATTTGGAAAGTTGACATTATGTTGTACCAGACTTGTTTTGAAATAGTTTGAAATCTTCCGCTGTTTTACTTATCTTATTTACTTTGTTTACATATATACATATGTTCTTGTTCTGCCTTGATATATCATTATGCATGTTTACCTGATTCAAACGTCCCTCCAAAGTCAGAGTGCTTGCAAGAGCCACCCTGGCGGAGGTGGGGTATTACATTTGGTATCAGAGCATATGGTTTACGAGAAGGAACAAAAAGGTTTTAAAAACTTTTGGAAAACTATTTTCAAAACCAAGTATAAAGTATTTTCCAAAGAAAAGTCTAGTTTAAAGGCTATTCCCCAAAAAGCCATTAGCAAAAAATTCCTTCGTTTTTCTCCGTTCTGAATCTGTCTTTTTCTTCGTTTTCAGTATGGCCGATAACTTTGCTATTCCGGAGGGAGTACATGTACCTGTTTGGTATAGGAGACGTTTGGAGGCTAGGGCGACCGAAGCCGGCCCCGCAAATGTTCCTCCTCCTCCTCCTCCAGTAGTTAATGTTCCTCCTCCTCCTGTCGCTGAGGTTCCTCTTCCTCCTCCCCCTCAGCATCCTCAAGCCGACTTCGCAAAGACTTGCAAAGATTTCAAAGCAATGGGTGGCAAGAACTTTCAAGGCACTGAGACTTTTGTAGAGGCCAGAAATTGGTTGAAAGAGACCGAGGATTTATTTGCTATCTTCGGGTTAGACGATCAGAGGAAGATCTTGTTGGCGGTTTGGCTTATGAAGGATGAAGCCGCTTATTGGTGGGAAGTCACCAATGGTACTAGGCCTGTTGAGACTTGGGCCGATTTCAGGGCAAGGTTCGTGCTTAAGTTTCTATCTTCTGCTGAGGAGAATCTGCAAATGGAGAGGTTCATAACTCTGAAACAAGGAGATATGTCTGTCAAAGAATATGTGAACAAGTTCAATCAGTTAGCTTGTTTTGGCTTGGATATGGTGAATACTCCTCAGAAGAAGGCTCTTCGTTTTGCTAGAGGATTGAATGAGCCGTTGCAGGGATTGGCTATGTCACATATTCCCCATGGGGCCACGTTTGAGAGCTTGGTTGATATGGCGTTACTTCAGGGAGATGTCAAGAAAGAGATCAAGATGAATGATACTCAAGCCAAGAAGACTGATTCCCAGTGGAAAGGAAATCAGGGTAATCCAAGTGGTCAGAGCAGTCAGGGCAATCAGAACAAGAACAAGAACAAGAGTCAAGGCAACAAGGGGAACAACAACAAGGGCAAGAACAACAAGGGGAAGTGCCATTATTGCGGTTCAGTTGGGCATCTTATTAAGGATTGTAAGAAGAGGAAAAGGAAGAATGGTGAATGCTTTTTCTGCGGTGAGACTGGACATTTCAGTAAGGATTGTCCGAAGAAGCAAGGGCAAGGCCAGGGCCAGACTCAGCGTGCTGGACCTTCAGGAGGGCAAGTTCATGCTCTCAATGCCGCTCCAGTTCCCGATCGAGGTAGTATTTCTGTTGAGAGCCTTGTATATATTTCTGATTTTCCAGTTCGTACCTTGTTTGATTCTGGTGCATCGCATAGCTTTATCTCATCTGATCTTGTTGATAGTTTGCACCTTAGTACTAGCTTGGTAGATGATCCCGTCTGTGTCTCAAATCCTATTGGGGGTTCCGCCCATCTGTCTATGATATGTGGGGATTTGAGGATCTCTATACTGAGTGTAGAGTTCTTGTGTAGTGCTTATGTTCTTGGTTTTAGGGGATACGGATTGATGTTGGGCATGGATTGGTTGTCCAGATATAGAGCCATCCTTGATTGTGAGCATAGGGTTGTAAGGCTCGTGACTCGCCTCGGAAACACCCTAGAAATTTCTTGTAATCCGAGAGGTCCCGTCATGTTGTGCTATCTTGAATCACTCGACTCATCAATGGAAACTCTTCAGTCTGTGAGAGTGGTTCGAGAGTATCCGGATGTTTTCGATGAAGTTAGGGGGTTGCCCCCTAAGCGAGAGATTGATTTCCGCATTTATCTGGTGGATAATGCAAAGCCGGTTTCTTTGCCCATTCGGCACATGGCTCCGCGTGAAAGGCGGGAGCTAAGTAAGCAAGTGAAGGAGTTGCTTGAGAAGAACTTCATTAGGCGAAGTATATCTGAATGGGGAGCGCCTGTGGTATTTGCTACCAAGGCAGATGGTTCTCTCCGACTTTGTGTTGACTATCGAGAGTTGAATAAGCTGACTAAGAAGAACAGACACCCGTTACCGAGGATTGATGATCTCTTTGACCAGCTTATCGGTGCTTCTGTTTTCTCTCAGCTTGATCTTGCTACTGGATTCCATCAGCTCAGGGTAGCTGAAGATAGTATAGACAAGACTGCGTTCAGAACGCCAGATGGATTCTTCGAATGGCTTGTCATGCCGTTCGGCTTGACTAATGCACCCGCATATTTCGTGGACTTGATGAGTAGGGTGTTCAGGGAGTTCTTGAACAAGTTTGTCGTGGTCTTCGTAGATGATATTCTGATCTTCTCTAAGGATGAGGAAGAGCACGCAAGGCATCTCGTGGAGGTGATGGATACGCTTAGAGCGCATCAGTTGAAGGCCAAGTTCTCCAAGTGTCACTTTTGGAGAAGGGAAGTTAGATTCCTTGGGCATATAGTATCTAAGCAAGGCTTAGCGGTGGATCCCGCTAAGGTAGTTGCAGTTCAGGATTGGAAGACTCCAAGGAATGCAACTGAAGTGAGAAGTTTTCTAGGTCTTGCAGGCTTTTACCGGAAATTCATCAAGGACTTCGCGAAGATTTCCACTCCTCTCACTAAATTGACGAAGAAGAATTTAGTTTTTTCTTGGAGCATAGAATGTGAGCTTGCTTTTCAGGGGCTCAAGAGAGCTCTCACATCAGCACCTGTTCTAGCTTTGCCCGATGGAGGGAAGTTATTTACAGTATACACCGATGCATGTGGCACGGGGTTAGGAGCTGTTCTGATGCAAGAAGGAAGAGTGATATGCTTTGGCGGTAGACAACTCAAAGTGCATGAGAAGAATTATCCCACTCATGACTTAGAGTTGGCAGCAATAGTATATGCACTCAAGGCTTGGCGCCATTATCTTCTGGGAGAAAGATTTGAGCTTTATACCGATCACAAGTCATTGAAGTATCTCTTTTCTCAGAAGGATCTGAATCTGAGACAACAAAGATGGATGGAATTCTTGGCGTCCTATGATTTTGAGATAGCTTATACCCCTGGCAAGGGGAATGTGGTAGCAGATGCATTGAGTAGAAAAAGGTTGACTCTGAGTCCTCTATTCGTTGAGATGAAGAATTTAGAGTATGTGGCAACCTTTGATTTCTCTTTGGCGATTGAGTCGATGACCGGTTCTTTAGCATCTCTGGAACTCAGACCTACCCTTCTTGATCAAGTTGGGGCTTCTCAGAGAGAAGACCCTCAGATAGTTGAGATTATGGATAAGCTGATTCGAGGAGAGGCGTCTAGTCATCTCGTTCGATATTCTATTGATGACAAGGGTTGGCTGAGGAGAGACGGAAGGTTATGTGTTCCAATGGTAGAAGATTTAGTAAGAAAAGTTCTTGAGGAAGCGCATCGCTCTAAGTTGACTATACATCCGGGCGGAGATAAGATGTATAAAGATATGAAGCACATTTTCTTTTGTCCTGGGATGAAGAAGGATGTGGCAGAGTTTGTCTCTAGATGTATCATTTGCCAGCAAGTTAAGGCCGAGTCGAAGAAGCCCGGTGGGCTATTGCATCCTCTAGACGTTCCACTATGGAAGTGGGAGAGTATTTCCATGGATTTTATCGATGGGCTACCAAGGTCAAGGAAAGGGAATACGAGCATTGGGTTTATTGTGGATAGACTTACGAAGAGTGCTCATTTCATTCCGGTGAAGAGCAAGAGGACCGCATCTTGGCTAGCGTCTGTATATCTTCGTGAGATTGTGAGACTACATGGAGTCCCTTCTAGTATAGTCAGTGACCGTGACCCAATCTTTACAAGTCAGTTCTGGAATAGCTTGCAAGAAACTATGGGCACGAGGTTGAATCTAAGTACGGCTTATCACCCACAGACGGACGGTCAAACCGAAAGGGCGAATAGGGTACTCGAGGATCTGTTGAGGCTTTGTATTCTGGATTTTGGTGGTACTTGGGAAGACCATCTTCCTCTTGTTGAGTTTGCATATAATAACAGTTATCAGGCAAGCATAGGAATGGCACCATTTGAAGCTTTATATGGGAGGCCGTGCAAGTCGCCTACATGTTGGTGGGAGACTACAGATGAGCTTATACTTGGGCCTGACATGATCAGAGATACATCCGAGAAGGTCGAGTTGATTCGGAGACGGATGAAAGCGGCCCAAGACCGACAGAAATCCTATGCTGATAAGCGAAGAACTGATTTGGAGTTTGATGTTGGGGATATGGTTTTCGTGAAGGTTTCTCCTTTGCGGAATGTGGTCCGATTTGGAGCCGTTGGGAAGTTAGCACCGAGGTTTGTTGGACCATTCCCTATTATAGAGAGGATCGGGCAGATGGCTTATAGAGTGGAGTTGCCCGAGAAGCTTGCCGGAGTACACGATGTTTTTCATGTCTCGCATCTCCGGAAGTGTTTACATGAATCAGCAGAGGTTGTTGAACCAAGTGTTCTGAAAGATGTGGAAGTGGAGAAAGAGGCTACCTTGAGGAGAGCTCCGATTCGTATCTTGGGGACGGAGACCAAGAAGCTAAGGAATCGAGAGGTCAAGTTGGTGAAGGTTCAATGGGGTGAAGCCGAAGAAGACGCAACTTGGGAAACCGAGGAGAAGATGCGTGGGCTTTATCCATTCCTTTTTGAGGGTACACTCTCAATCTCTTTTCTTTGTTAGCATATCTTTCTCTTTTGCTATCCATGTTTGTCTTGATTATCTAGTTTATCATGTTAATCTTGTCATGAGAACCTTAGGTAGAAACCCTTTGGATGAAACATGTGTTTGAAACATGTTATGCTTGATGGTTGCAAGTGGTTGCAAGTGGTTGCAAGTGGTTACTCGTGGATGCATTATACACGTTAGGCACTAGATCGGCTCACACACTCCTCATATTGCATATGCATGGGTGTTTATGCTTATTCATGGATGAAAATTTTTGTGTTATCACATGGATGTTGCATACGGATGTATGTTATGTGCACACATATAGATGTTATACATTATGTTAGGAATTGCATACATATGGATTCATTTCACTAACATAATTTGCATTGATGATATTTGCATTAGATAAGTACATATACACACACATTTGCATATGTTCATACAACATTTAGAATCTTGTAAGGACAATGATTGCTCGTGGATGATGTTTTGAGTAGATGGATGTTGGATGGTAGGATACGTTCTTCCTAACTTGAAGATTTCGGGGACGAAATCCTTTAAGGAGGGGAGAATGTAACAACCCGTATTTTCAATAACCTGTTATAACATAAATCGAGGCAGAATTTAATTTATAAATCTGAATCAAGGGAAACGGGCTATACCATTGCGTTCGTCTCGGAAAAATACGCGAAATAGAGTCCGAGTTTTCGAAAATCGAAGTCCGTATGACCCGATTAAGGCCCAACGAAGTTTTCAGAAAAATTCAAAGTAAAAACAGATTTCAAATTCAAGTTTGAATTTGGAAATTAGGGCAGTTGGGCGCAGGCGGGAAAATTCCCTCCAGAGCACCCAAGTCGACAGCCCTGTCGACTTGGGAGTCGACTTGGTTGGACCCAAGTCGACAGCCCTGTCGACTTGGCTCAGCCGGGCAGTCTTGCCTGGTGCACCATTTTGGAGTTGTGTTGAGTTTGGGGGCCAGATTCGGTTTTGAGGGCTGAGATTGGAATTAGGGTTTAATCCTAAGGCTAAAACTAATCCTAATCTCTATAAATAAGACCCTAACCTAACCCTAAATCATCATTATTCATTCATACAACTAAACTATGGCAAAATCATTCCTCTCATGGCCTCCACTCTCTTCATAAAATTCTAAATTATTTCTATGAGAGATTTTCCATGCATACAAGTGTTTTCAAGCTTGTATGAGCATCATTAGCTTGCATTCAAGTCAAGTTTTTATGTTTGCATCATAAAGCAAGGGTTTTGATCATTTTGGCTCAAGGGTTTTTCTATTAGAGCTTGCATTTTGGGTTTATTTGATTGCATAAGGGCTTTGTCATATTTTTGTGTCTTCATAAGCATTGTAAGCCCTTTTCTACTTTCATACTTAAACTATAAAGTTAAATGAATGATGCAAGTTGTGTTTGATCATTATGATATGCAAGTTTATCATGTTATGTTATGCAAGTATGCCATGTTATGATATGCAAGTTTACCATGTTATGCTATGCAAGTTTGCCATGTTATGATATGCAAGTTTATCATGTTATGTTATGCAAGTTTGCCATGTTATGATATGCAAGTTTATCATGTTATGTTATGCAAGTTTGCCCTATGATATGCAAGTTATGTTATGCAAGTTTGAGTTGATCATTTTGCTCATGTCATCATGTTATGCAAGCTTATCTTGGGTTTATGAGCTAAAAGCTTCAAGCTTTATGCTAAAGGTTGCATTTTGGCAACATGTAAGTTATCATATCCCTTATGATAACTTGCATGTGAGGCTAAATGCGAACTTATGGCAACTTCTACATGTCATTTATCACCATGTATCACTTATATGCTAAGTTTGGTTTTATGCATACTTTTGAGGCCTAATGATGCAATATGCAAGTATATGAACATATGTACATTTCATATGCCACCATGTTGAACTTGTGGCTTCAACACCTTTATGTCATGATTATGCCAAGTTCCCTCTTTCTATCCTTTATGCGCTATTGCGATATGTAAGCGATGGGATTGCGTTTGGGGTTGGGTAAACTTAAAAGACATAAAAACATAAGATTGGGAATTTACCTATTAAGTTAGGTCTACCCATTGGGAATTTACCTATTAAGTTAGGTCTACCCAAGTGCTTGAAAACTTGTAATATGTTTTGGAAACATGATGGACATGACACTTAGAAAATATAAGTGTGACCAACTCGAGGTTGGGTTGAGTTTGTAGCGTAAACCTACCCGGAACCGACCGGCTTAACTAGTTGCTACAAACAATAGGACCCAATGTGAGAAGTTGGCCATGTTGTACCTTGAATCCGAGGTTAGACCAAGTTGTGGTATAAAGCTACCCGGAACCGACCGGCTTAACTAGTAACCACAACAAGGTCTAATGTGAGAGGTTAAGGCACATTAAATTAATTAATACCTCATGATTAGGGTTAAATCATGGTCCACTTAATACTTAACCAATTTGGGCTTGGTAGATTAATCAGGGTTCAGTCGTGAACTCATCGTTACACTTAACCAAGTTAATCCATGATTAGTAAAAGGGTTAAACCGTACTTAACCCACTAGAAAAATCCTAGCAATGGGGGTCCACTCCAGCAGTAATCCCAAGTTTGTATCATTAAGACCCTAGGGACTAGGCTAGGGAGGGGGCACGATTACTGGACTTGAGGTAAGTGACCAAAAACGACGGCAGATTGGTACGCCGATGTAGTTCCGGGCGGACTATGGTCGTGCACATAGTCCGAAGCCGGGGAAAACATGCACGGGTACCAGTAGATCGAGAATGTGCACTCATGTTTATGGTGTTCAGGGGTTGACACCCTAGGGCTTGATACACCCGACGGGAGACCCTGCACAGTCTGACAACAATTATGTTTGGGCCGTATTGACACCGACACGTGACGAGTTAGGCTTATAGGGAGCCGATCGACTAGACCGTTTGGTTGGACCGCGTATTAGTGTCACTTCATGTTATTGGGCCAAAGCTCGGGCCAAGGGATCAATACTTGTTTATTCAAGTCATGTTAGTTTGCTAGTACGCCTGTGGTGCAAAACCTTAAACCTGATTATGCGATGACACCTTTATCTATCATGCCAGTATGTAGTTATCCTTATGTTCATCTCAGCTTTCATCATGACAGTTAACTTTATTAGTTTACATTGATTGTAGTAGGGCTTACTCAGTCTTTTTGACTGACCTGTTTTTCTTTTGCCTCTTTTCTTCCGTTTCCCCCCCTCCCAGGTTCTCAGGGTGGGAATATTGGAGCTTAGCTTGGATTTCTGATCGCTTGCTTGTGGGATTTTAGCTCATGTACGGTCTTGACATGAAGCTAGCTATGGTTATCACTTATTTTGGGGATAGTACTTATGTATTTCAGTTTTTCAGTGATGTTGTTTTTATCTAGACTTGTGTATTTGGAAAGTTGACATTATGTTGTACCAGACTTGTTTTGAAATAGTTTGAAATCTTCCGCTGTTTTACTTATCTTATTTACTCTGTTTACATATATACATATGTTCTTGTTCTGCCTTGATATATCATTATGCATGTTTACCTGATTCAAACGCCCTTCTAAAGTCAGAGTGCTTGCAAGAGCCACCCTGGCGGAGGTGGGGTGTTACAGATATGGCCTGGTTTATTGCAGTTGTAGCATATGACTTCATCGTCTGAGTTATCTGAATTCTTGGATTTGTTGGATTTTGAATTCTTCTTTCATGACTTGCATTTCTTGTTAGACCACTTTTTAAGAACCATAGCCAATTCTTCAATGAAATTTTCGGCTTCATCATTACTTTCAACAGTACTGTTTAGAGCAGTTGTCTTTTTCTTCGATTTTGAATCATCGCGTCCTTCTTTGGCTTTTAACTCCATTTCATAAGCGATCAAGTTTCCAATCAACTCTTCTATTCTCAACTTACTTAGATCTTTTGATTCTTGAATGGCCGTTACTTTGGCTTCAAAGTTCATTGGTAGTACTCTCAGTATTTTGCTTATTAATTCCACTTCAGTGTAGACTTT
The DNA here is from genome assembly GCA_030737875.1 of Allium sativum. Taxonomy (NCBI): domain Eukaryota; kingdom Viridiplantae; phylum Streptophyta; class Magnoliopsida; order Asparagales; family Amaryllidaceae; genus Allium; species Allium sativum. The sequence goes on from CM060912.1 coordinate 13,624,887, forward strand.
ACCAAGAGCCCTTGCATTATAAATCAGTGTGGAGGATCGACCATACATCTCTTTTATATCTTCATCTTTACGCATCATGAAATTTTCATAATCGTTGCAGAGTAGTGCGAGACGAGATTCCTTGACTTGAGATGTTCCTTCATGTGTAACTTCCAGAGTATGCCAAATTTCCTGCGCAGTTGAACAGTGAGATATACGGTTAAACTCAGTTTTATCAAGGGCACATATTAAAGCGTTCATTGCTTTGGCATCTGTTGAGAATAATTTGTTATCATTAGCATCCCACTTATCTTTTGGCTTAGGAATTTCAATATCATTAATAATCGTACTAGGAGGTTTGTAGCCTGTTTCCACAATATCCCATACATCATAATCGACTGAACTCAAATAAATTTTCATCCTAGCTTTCCAATAGGCATAATCAGTTCCATTGAATATTGGTGGCCTAGCTATGGACTGACCCTCAAAAAAAGCGTTGTTAGACAAATTCATGACTCTAGAGTTAAAAATACCCGCTCTGATACCACTTTTAGGATCTAAATTAACCCTAGAAGGGGTTGAATTGGGTTTATAGCAAATTAAATGAATTTAAAATAAAATTGCATAACGAAAATCACACACAGAAGATACCCAACTTCGGCAAAACTGTGCCTACTGCTGCATTCAAGGTTTATACTAAGAATTATAAAGAATCTCTTCGCTTACAGACTCTTGTAAACTCGAGACCTTCGCTTTCGACTGTTTAAACCCTACGCTCAAGACCTTGACACAACTCGATTCGTTATGTTGTGATTTTTCTAACTATAGACACTAGTAGTTATCGACTTTAAAGGATAAAACTTGAATTTTAAAACAAGAAAACATAAAAAATAAAAGCCCAAGGAGTTAAGGTTAAGGGTTATCTCCTTTTTAAAATAAGAGAAAGCCAGCTCCCTTTGTAATTCAGTTCAACCCTTCTCTTTTCCTCTGGGAATTTAAAAAATGGTTGCCCAAGGGTTTCTGCTATCCTCCAAATCAGATCGTGATTGATGAAATTGCTCTGGAATTCTTCTATAGACTCGACTCCTTTGAAGACCTCTTTTTCGATCGATTCCTCTTGGGATAGCGAATAAATCCTCTGTGAGTTCTCTGAATTAAAGATGATTTCTTTGAATTATTGTTGGTTGATCTCGATTTTTTTCTCTATCATGCCGATGATGTTATGGGTGTAAATTTATAGGGTTTCTAAACCCTTAAAACTCTGATTCTAGATGCTTCGTCCCCCTTTGAATTGCTCTTGTGATTTTTATTGCCAATTTGATTTGTTGGACTTTTTCATATGTTCTGAGATAAGTATCGATTTTTGATTGGCTTCTGGAACTTAGAATCGGTCTTGAATTTTTGGAAAAAGAAAACTTGCGTTATATGATCGGATATTGTGGACTTTAAATTGGGTTTGAAGAATTCAAACTTTTTAAAACTTGCGTGAGGAATACTAGAACTTTTCTGTGGATAATTTCAACATTACCAAAAATGTTTTCTTCAGGAAAAATTGTCCCATAATTGTATTTTAACTCTTCATAGAAAAACTGATTCGAACAGATGCTTCCTTGATTTTGTTGTGAATTGTTGTTCAGATTTAGCTTGGTAATAACAGATATTACCCTTGACCATTTTTGGTAACTTGATATTGCTTTAAACAGTTACAATACTTTGATTAGCCGAACTATTGAATTGGTGCTATTTCTTGCCAAAACTGTTTTGCATTTTGAATAGTCTGCTTGACCTGCTTCACCATAGAACTTGTACTAGATTATCTTGGCCCGAAACTTTGGTAAATTGATGCAATTCTCGTTGTTAACCTGGTTTGAGTTTGCTGTGTGAACATGTTGCATTTGTAGTTCCTTGAATCGCATTAGCTTGCCAAATTGTTTGGTTTTGTTACTTGAAATTTTTGTGTGAACTTGGTGCTAGCTTCACCATTGTTTACACGTACCTGAAAAACCATTGAGCTGCATCTCCAATCCTTTGCAAAACTGGATTGTGTTTATTTTTTGCTACACATTTTAGTTGCTGTGTTGATCTCATGCTTTACCTATGCTGCACTATACTGACATAACCATGCTACATGCTGTGTTGCTAGAATCTTGCTCTATTGTGTCATACTGTTGTGCTTGTTCATTTCCATGTGCTCGGTCATATTTACTTGAACTGTTTTATTCCTTTGAACTGGACTGTGCCCTTCATGTACATGTTACTTGAAATTTATTTGATGCTTTGCTGTGTGTAGCATCATGTCCAAATGCTTTGACCATTCATACTAATATTTTTGCGTATCAGTCCCACTGTTTAAACTGGCTTGATCATTGTGATCTGCACCTTTTTGTCACCTTGAATTGACGTGGCACTTGCAATCTTCCTGTTTGTTCATACATATGCTGACTTTGCTGATTTGAATTTTAAGTGATATTTTGGACTTTCATGTTGCTCGACCATGTCGGCTTGGCATGCACCACTATTTTGAACCATTCCATACATTTTCTATGTTGATCATATATGTGCACTGAGTTGAGATGGTCCATGTGGCTACTCCTCTGTTGCACACCGGATTGGCGAGGCAGTGCACACGTGTATATTTATACATGTGTGTACATGCAGCCATCCAGATGATTTTTCCTGTCCTTGCATATCAGACCAAGTCTAGAAAAATGATGAGAAACACACCAAAATTCTGAGGCAAATAAAATTTAAAAATAAATTTTTATTTGCTTGTATTTAAATTTATTTTTGTTGCATTCTAATGTGTGTGTGTTTCTTGTGACAGGTATGAAGACAGGACTTGACTGAAGGCTGTGAAGACAGAAGATGGAAGACAGATTACAGTGAAAAATAACAGTGTCAATGTATGAGAGTGTCTGTATATGTGAATGTAAATGTAGTTGTATAGAGTGAGTGACAGAGTTGTAATGAGAATGAATGAAATGTAGTATGTCAAATAGTGGAGTTATAAGAAAATGTACTTTTTTGAAATTGAAATAAAATATTTTTATTTAAATAAAATACTGTGTGATTGTTTAAATTTCTGTACAGTTATATTTTATTTAAATAGAAATATTATATTCTTGTCTGTTGTGTAGTATATCAGTACAGTTACAAACATATTCAATAATAAATATATTTGGTTGTTATCATCAAACAAAAAATCATATAATTGTGTATACAACACTGTTATATACAACAAGTTGTACTTGGATATTGATATAGTAATAAAACTCTGTGCAATGCAGTGTTGCGTGGGATGGACGTAGGAGTAACCAGAACCAGTATAAAAAACGTTGTGTTCTTTTCTTTTCTGCATTTTATTTTTGTTTATCTTTGTGTTTGTATTTGCTTTTGTGTCTGTGATTGTTTCTGTGGTGTTTAATTCATGTAGTAGGTCATATAAGTTTTAGATTTTGTTTAAATTCTCAAAAACACTATTCATCCCCCCTTCTAGTGCTAGTTTTGCCTTAATGACCCATTTCGCAATCCCTAACAATTGGTATCAGAGAAAGGTCTTTCAAAAAGTTCGTAATCTGATTTTTGAAAATAGTGATAATGGCAACCAACACTGGTAGCAATAATAGTTCATTTGTAGAGGGCCAGTCCACTATTAGACCACCACTATTTAATGGTAGTAATTATTCATATTCGGCATGTAGAATGAAAATATATTTACAAACAGTAGGATTAGACACATGGAATAGTACAAAAAATGAGTTTATTGAACTCACAACTGCTTTTTCACAAATGAACAAATGGCTGTTGCATAAAGAAATTCTAAATCCATGAATATGTTATTTTGTTCATTAGATGGGAATGAGTTTAATAGTGTGTCAGTATGTATAACTGCTTATGAAATTTGGAGAACTTTACAAGTTACTCATGAAGGAACTAGTAAAGTTAAACAAAAAACGATATCAATGTTTGTTAATCAGTTTGACTTATTCAAAATGAACGAGAATGAGTATATCCCCGATACGTATTACAGATTTCAAGAGATAGTGCATTCATTAACAGCACTTGGAAACACTTATTCTGAAGAAGATCAAGTCGAAAAAATGTTGAGTTCATCAACTCCAAAATGGAATCAGAAAACTTTGGCAATTAAAAGCCAATAATTTCAATGAAATGAAGGTTGAGGAGCTAATAGGAAATCTGATGTCTTTTGAAGTCCAATTACATAAAAGAAAGGAAAACAAGTCAACTAAGAAGAAATCCATTGCGTTTAAAGCAACAACAATTGATTCTGACTCGAGTAGTGACGATGATGAAGAAACAACCCTCATGACATGACATTTTAGAAAATTTCTAAAATATAGAAGGAAAAATTATTTTCAAAATGATAACCAAGGAAATTCAAGAAGAAATGATGGTCAATGTTATAACTACAACAAACCATGCCATATACGAAAAATGTGTCTATATCAAGATAATTCGACTTAACAAATAGACAACAACAGTTCGTCAAGGAAGAGAAAGAAAGCATACGCAGCAACGTTAGATGATTCAGATTCATCATCAAGTGATGAAGGGACAGAAACCGGAAATTCAAATATGTGCTTCATGACAATTCAGAATTCAGAAAATTTCGAAGAAAATAATCTAAAAACCGGGTATGCCTTAAATAATTTTCAAATTTTCATTGGTTGAATGGTTGTTGTGTTTTGAATTTAAAAATTAAAACCTTAAAAATCAAACTTGAAATATGAATTTGAATTTTGAAATCCAAATTTGAATTTTGAATTTTGAATTTTGAATTTTGAAATTCAAAATAATAATATAATAATAAATTATCAATAAAATAATAAAATAAATTTTTGGATGTTTGTTAGGATTAGAATTATTTCAGGAAATCGTTAAACCTGAAATACAAATCGATAATTTAAATCACATTTCACAAAAATAAATTTTCCTCTGAAAGTAGGTACATATGTCGTCATACATATGTCTACATGTAGACATATCTAACCGGTAATTTGAAATTTAAATTTTAATTTCAAAGGTTAAAACTTTCAAACTTCCCATCAAATTTTCACCAACTCCCAAGGTCTGAAAAGATGTCATTGACTACTGAAAAGTTGTGCCTACTAATTCATATCCATTCAATTTCTATATATACACCTATTCTCTCAACCTTTCATTCACAATTTAAAACAATATTCTTAATATCTATTCTTTTCAAAACTATCAATTCAATGGCTACCTCAAGTTCAACTTAGAAATTTAAGTTAACCAAAACCATCAAAGGTTGTCTTCATAATGACAAAGAAGCTATCAAAACCTATGTTAATTATGTAGCAAATGCTAAAGTTAATACGGGTGCTTTCGCCGTTTTTAACCATTTTCCCTCTTACGATCTCATCTCTCTCTTTCAAAACAATGAAGTCTTGAGTCTAATTGACTCATGGGATAATGACAAAGTTTGTTATCCTAAGCTTGTCAATATGTTCTATGCGAATCTCGATCAAGGATTTTACGAAGGCAACGAAAACCAAATTTGGAGTAGCATCAACGGCACGCAAATTTTTCTCGATGCCGAAGTCTTGGGCAATATCTTAAATTGTAGAAGCATAGACTCAGATTTTTTGGATTTCAATATCGATGAAACCGGTTTTGAGACCTATCGCGATATATTCGAAAGCGATGCTCAAATGGATTTTAAAAATCGCTTTTTCCATCCAAAAACAAGAATTATCAACTTTATCCTCCAACATATCATCACTACTCATTCCAGAAACTTTAATAATCCAACTCTCAAGGTCCAAGAAGTCATCTTTGCTATTATGGGTGGCTATATCATCAATTGGGACGATATGATCATAAAAGAGATCAAACCCATAGAATTGTCATCAAGAGAAAACACTCTCTACAATGGTGTTTATCTTACCCGCATTTTCAATTCTTTGGAGTTGATCTTCACGGAGAATAATTTTTGCTTACAAAAGTGTTTGACTCATCAAACATACATCTCATGCAAATTCCTCTCACTTTCCAACCGTATGTTTAACGGCCCAGATTTTTGAAAGCTAATTACAAATACTTAAATTTGTTTTAAATATTGATTTAATGGATTTTTATATCGAAATTATTTAATAAAACGATGTTTGAATATATATATATATATATATATATTTGTAATTTAATTAAAACGAGCGCGTAACGTTGCGATAATTCGTAATATTGAGTTTTGAATTTTAATTGAATATACAGGATCCGATATACGTCGGATTTCTATGAAACAAGAAACGTTTGAATCCATTGGATGATAATTTTGTTATAAAAGAGAAAAATCGAGATTTCATCGTATAAGTTGTGAGTTATGTCAAATTCAAATTTTCAAATAGTCGCTATGGAATTTTTTTTTAAATTATAGTGATTTATTTATAAATATAGAGGATTTTTATATAAATAGAATATTGTTTTTAAACCAAATTTACGAATATTGAGTTCAAAAATATATATTGGTTATTCGGTTTTAATATATATTGGTAATAATAAAATATTTTTATTAAGATCAGATTATTTTGGATTTAATATATTTTTTTTCGATAATATATAAGCTTTAAAAACAATCGTTTTTCAAAACAGTCTCCATTTTCAATGAAACGGGTTTTATTGGAAAACATATAATTAATTATTGCTACATTTCCAGTTTGGAGTCAAACGGAGTTGTTTTGTCAGTAGACGGAATTCAAAGGTGAACCGATAAATTAAAATAATGTCGTTGTGCAAACGGAATCGGTTTTCAATGAAATTAATTCCATAAAGAAGGGAATGTCAAGACTTAGTGGTACGTATGTTTCCACTGCGGTTGGAGTTCGCATGTGGTGGTACAAATGTAACTGTTTAACTGTAACGAGCGACGGAATTAAATAATCGTATAAAATAAAATGTACCGAACCAAAATAAAACATCCAAAATAAATTATACGTAACCTACCCCATTTTCTACCCTAACTTTGCCTACGTAGTTGCTTAAATCTTAAGGAATATATATTTTCCTATTCACGTACTATTTACAGCTACCAATATAAATTTGCACATGCTACCTACGCTGTCCGTGATCGAGTGCGACAGGCCCAGGGTGAAATAGCACACATCCTACATACCGTATTTCTTCGATTCTAAGAAAACCACCTACCCAAACCTATCCTATGTAGAGTGCAGACCCTAGAAATATACTCACAGAAGGAATCTTTCTCCTATTCGAAAATAAATACAATGCATTTCTACCCTTGAAGTCTACAGCTACGCTATATTTTCATACACCCAACCAGGCCTATTTACGCGGAATGAAGTAATTAAACATGCAGCCTAAATGATATATACACAGCTACCCCTGGTTTCAGCAGTCTTCATCAAAGGAAAATGAGCCTAATCTATACCCTAACCGCTATTTTCACACACAGAGAGGCCTACTAAAAAGAAATATGTACATCCTTATAACTACACACAGTTTCCCATCAGAATTCATAGGCCTCGTACTATCTGGGACTTGACGTTGTTCCTATCAGCAAAATTCGATAGCCTATATATACACCTTTTGGTGTTACGTTACTTTAATTTTTCACTGCAAACTGAAATCAAAAGCCATGTTTTATTTCACAACTACATAGCCAGCAATATGACGCATCCACCCTGTTGAAAACGAACGGCAATAAATCCTTCCGTTTTCTTCCTTTTAAATTTCACAACTCATTAACTAATTCACGGAATCTATAACAGCAAAGCTTTTGTACTCGTCGAGATCTGCTACTTGACTAGTGATGATCGATAATAGGGTGCTGTGTCGGCTAGGTTTTGACGCAAGAACAGTGGAGAGTTTGGAGGAATTGTCAGCTGATGGTAGCACCGAGCTAGGAGCTGCGCAGGTTAATAATGAAGGGGGCTCGGCTGCTCGTTCTGACGATAATGGATGGTCGGTATGTGGACGGTGACTGGCGCATTTGGGGGAGTAAGGGCTCGAGCGTGGGTTTGGAGAGTGGTTGTATGTTTGGAGAAGAGGTGTGATGTTGGCAAAGGCCACCGGTGGTGAACTTCCAGGCAAGAGTGAGAGGCAAGGCGGCTGACGAAGTTGGTCTGAGGTGAGGAGTTGAGTAGTAAAAAAAAGTTATATAATACAAAATGGGTAACAGGAAGTGGAAAGGGGAATGTCTATTGCATGAGAAGAAGGTGGAGGAGAAATGGAATTAATAGAAGAGGATGCGTGGGCTACAAATGAGGAACTGGGCTTCTAAGAGGCTTTTGGGGCATGCAAATATAAAAAAAAAGTGCACGATGGAAATAAAAGTTGGATGAGTGAACTGGTGAAACAAACCGCAGGTGGGGATGCTTGCAATTGTACTGATACATGTTCAAGTTGAAGTGTGGAAGAAAAATGGGAGGACGTGGGTTGTATAAGGCAGTAGCCTTCTTGGCCCTTATATATAAAAAAAAGAATATAGAAAAGAGGGAAACGAAAAAGAAAGAAAGAAAGTGATGTTTAGTCGGACAGGCGCTATAAAGGGAAATGCAAAGAAGTGGGAAAGATATGAACGGACCGCATTATATTTTAACCATATTTAGATTGGTTTACTTAGTTTAATTAAGGATTTATAAATTAAATTTTAAATCGTTAATTATTAAATTTATAATTCGTTCGTAGGATGTCAGAATATAGCCAAACCAGAAGCACTGGAACCATATAGAGGAGCACCACATTTTGGGATTGGGATGGTCGAAACCGAAAGTAGTTGGGTATTTTAATTAAATTAAACACATGTTTAATTTAATTAAAAAAACAATTTTCATCATAACAAAACAAATCAAAGGTGAGTTAAACTCACTCAGTTCTTCCTACTTAAAATTTATTTAAGTTGGATTTATTTGTTCGTATGCTATGGATGTTTTATTGGATGATTATTGAATTATATATTCATATATTGACTGAACAGTTAAGTTAAACGTTCGTTTATCTTATTTAAAATAAAATCATTATCTCTAACGATTTAATCCAATTGAGGTAACTTATCTCAGTGGTTACATTTATAATAATATAAACATTATAAATAAGTAATTGGATGCTTGAATTGGTGTTATTTGCTGATTATTGACTGTTACCGTCCATTATTGATTGTTATTATTAAACAGTTTATTTCATCTATTTAGATGGAAACTAAATATTAATTAGCCATATTGAACTGAATGATTCGAATTATGGTAACCCATTGTTTTGCAGGGATTGACAGGTTGGAGAAATCCAACAGGATTCCTCACTTATATTGATAACTATTATCAATGTGTTTGATTATGATTGTTAGATATGAAATGATTTAATATTTCATGGTTTTGGTACTATAGCAGACATTTACCTCTTAGGTACCGTCGGAACAAGAAATAATTTTTGTAAAGTGATATCAAATCGATTTCAAACGATTTCGATGGTATAAATATATTTATATATGAATTTGAAGTATGGTTTTGATCATAAATATAAATATCAAAGTTTAATTTATTGGTTTTATAATTATTTAAATTTGTAATTAATAGAGATGTAAGATATTATTAAATGGATAGTTAAATGATATAAACTTATCATTTTTGTTATTAAAATGTGCAAAATGTTATGTAAAGGCCTTAACGGCCGTAAAGGATGTTTAAATTAATTTCAAAATATTGAAATGGAATAATTAAATTGGGGATTTACGAGGATAAATTAAAAAGATTAAGAAATGATATTTTTTTTAATAAATGATCGTTTTAAACGAACATTGTTTTTATATACGAAATGTGATTGAATAACATTTCGTGAATAAGATTAACGAATCAACGAAATTGGAAATGAGTATTGGTTTGGGAATGAGATTTCAGTTTTTTAAATGAAATCGGAATTGAAAAAAATGAAAATGGATTTATAAATGGGGTTGAGCTTTATAAGTACGATTTGGGTTGAAATGACAAATAAGGATTTATAATTGAATGTAAACCCGATAGCTGGAATAAATTGTTAAATCAAGATTTCCAAATATAGTACAATGGGTTGATTTATACGTGAAAGAGTGGTAATATAAATTCCAAGTGTAACGTAATTGGATAAATATAGATAGAGATTTGGGAAATGAACCGAATTATAAGTTAACACAAATGAATTGCAAAATGGAATATGTAAATGAAGTTTAAGTTTAGGGAAGAGGATTTGTAACCTTTGTTACAAACGATAAATTAAACTATTTGATTAATAAACCGAAAATCTTTATAAAGGATCGTTATAGGGTTTTTAGACAACAAATAAGTTGTTGGAAATGAATTGAAGGATTTGATAAATGGAAGTAAATTTGGAAGTATAATCTATAACAATTGATACAAAATTTAAGTTATATTATTTGTTTAATAAAATATAAGATCTGGGAGAGATCGCAAATTAAGATTTGAAAAGGGTGTTCACATAAGATTGTAAAGGTATGTATATAAAATTTGTAAATAATATGTATATACTATTGTAATCAATAAGTGATTATTGTGAATGTTGGTGAAATACATTTTTAAAGAGATATTGATGAAATTTATAAAGGATTCGATTTATAATAAAATCATGACTCACGCATTATAATGTTAAGTTGTTGTTTTTAGGATGAAGATAATTTTATATAAAAGTTTACTAAAACAATTAAGTAAACGTGTTTGAGATTCTAAACAGAGTTTTGAAAAGAGAAACATATGGGTTAATAAACTTATATTTGTTCTGAAGATATGAATGTTGTTGGTCAAGGCCTGAGAGGTAAATAGAATACCCCAACTTGAACGGCATCATGATTATCCAAGGAGGGTATTAGTTTATAAACGAGAGAAGTTGAGGGAAATATGAGTTATGATTTCCGTGAAATGATTTTATAAACTATATTAGAAAATTTTATAAGTTAAATGAATGATTTTACGAATAGTCTTATTCGATAATAAGAAGAAAATGCGATATTCCAATATCGAAATATTTATAAAAATTTAAACAAAAGATGGTTAATTAAAGAGGCTAAATGATGTTGGGTACTGGATCAGTGATTTCATTTTTATTTTTATGGATGAATGGTTGTTTACTCAAGTTTATTTGATAGTTAAATAACCGAATATCAAATCTGGTCTATACGCTTGTTGGTACAGAAAGACCGGGATCAAATTATATTCAAAAACCATTCTGAACCAACAAATATATGGAAGATGTTGAATGAATATGGAGCAATCGAAGACCGTAGTACTTCATAAAACAGAAGAACCACTTAAAATTTCTGATTCGACCCGGAGATATATTGGGGTTCTGTCGTGGTTGAAATTAATGGATTACAAGGAATACTCGCTATTAATCCCGGGGGTGATTCCTATAATGGATGTGGTAGGAGGGTGCCTTTGGTTCATCCTGTTCCTGGATGACTTGTATGGACAGATGTCTGATAGAGTATTTCCAACGGAGTCACGTACGTTGATTTCTTCAAACGTACCATATTTGGGTAGCTCCGAACTAGGATATTTTCGTGGATGTCAATTAGTGATTTTCTGAAGGATTTGACGATGTGGCATTTAAATTAAATAGTGGTCATATGTTCTAAAGGCAAATTCTAACATCAAGCATCATCAACCGGGAAATGGCAAAAATCGAGCAAGCAGCATGGCTATGTGGGTCACTCACATTAGGGTGTATAATCACCTATCTAGAGAAATTCCTTTTCCTTCTTTAATTTATTTCGATGCTGGCCTTTTCGGAAAATGGTGGTTTGAGTCCAACCGTTGGTGATATGCATTCGACGCACTCAAGCGAAATGAGCGGTCGGTCATGTGTGGGCCAGGTTGCAGGACGTTCTTATCGAGCCCAGTGTACTCCCCTCAAGAGATACACTATCGGTGTAATAACCCGGATTTTCAGAACCAATTTAAAATTCTTACTTTGGCAATTTATTGTATTCTGAATATTTAAAATGATTTATTTTAAATAATAAAGACTAAAAATTCATTTTAATCGAAGTTAGAACGAATAATTTTATTTTAATTATAAAAGGAGTTTAAAATGGCGCGGTAGTTTGAAAATTCGATTTTAAATTTCAAATGAATGTATAGGATTCAAAATACATCGGATTTCAGTAAAATAAGAAATATTTGAATCTGTTTAAAAATATATTTCCAACGAATGTGAAAATTTCAGATTTCACAACGGGAATTGAAAGTTATGTCCAGTTTAAAATTTGAAATAGTCGCTATGGAGTTTAATATAATATAATAAATAGTCATTTTGCAAACAACTTCCGTTTTCGACGAAACCACTTTTGTTGGATCCGGAATGTCAATTATTGTTAGGTTTCAAATTTAATAATTTTTGAAATTATATGTGAGCGCAGTAAATTTAAATGTGTTTGCCAATTTAAATTTGAATTGGATCGACTAGAAAATGACCATTTTTCAAATGGTCTCCAAATTCGATGAAATTAGTTTTGTTAGGAACGTATCGTCAAAACATAACTAGATTTATTTTTTCGGAAATTTTTGGAGTCAGCATATGACCTTGGTAAATTAAAATGTACGTTCAAATTTAATATTAAATGATTTATATTTTAATTTAAATAAAACTATTTGAAATAGTCGAATTGGGTTACGAAACATATTCCATTGTGTCCGGAATGGGGGTATTTAGCTAGGGGCGATAGTCGTTGAAGTTCATTTGGAGTTCGGAACGTTTAGTTCTTAAACGAAGTAAAATAGAATTAAATAATATTAAATATATATATATATATATATATATATATATATATATATATATAAATCCGAAAACCCTAATGCCACACTCAAAGCCGCCGCTCTCCACAAACCAACGGCAGAAATTCATCCGATTTTGGTGACTAATTTCTTCCAATCTAAACCAAATAAAAACGCGAATCCAAAGTGAAAATTAAAGTGTGTTCTGCCCTCTTCAAATCAGTAAAGGTTTGATCGAATATCATTGCTAGGGTTGATCGAATTTTGGGCTTAAAGCCGCTGGTTTTCGAGCAGTTTTGCGGGGTTTAGGGGGTTGCGAGCTTCACAGTGATCGAGGTGGCGGGTGGCGTCGCTGGGGCGCTGCTCCTGCCAGTTTCTGATCGACGTCTGATAGCTTGGATTGCATGCGATTCTAGAAGCCCTAGGGTGAAGGTGGTTCATATTTTACTAGACCATGTAAACAGAGGGAGGAAGAAGATAACGGCTGAAATGTAATTAATGTTTTTTAAATTATTAATTTAAATATATAATTAATGTTTAAAACCATATATCTTTGTCAAACGATGTCAGAATTCAACAAACAAAGATCTGTTGGAATCCTCTTGACGAACACCACATTTCAGACTGACTAGAGCTGAAACGGAGCATATTAGAAATTCAGGTAAATTCAAATGCAAACTGTTGAGAAATTTAAAAATTAAAACTGACAGAGTGGAAAACGAACGTGAGAACTCTCTCGCACTCAATTTAATTTACAATTATTATATACTAGGTTGCAGACAGGGCTTAGAAGCCCCCGACACTATTTACTGTACATACCAGTTGATTGTTTGTTTGGATTGTGATTGGATTGTCATGTATTGATATTGTTGTATATAAAAATTATTTATATAAACTGTATGTAAAAAAATTATCATGAAATAAAATAAATTAACTGGACGGTTTGTTTATGTATACTTATTTATCTGATATTGGTTGGGATGATAAATTTTTACACATCGCCCAACTGCACAAATAATAAACAATATTTGTTGTTTGAAAACCCCACACTGGTATTGGGATAAAATTTAACATATACTAATCCCAATAATTAGTGGTATGTCAATCGATGGGTTGACAGACTGTTTAAGCATTATTTATTTATTTTAATGCTTATACAGTTGTAGAATGCACTCTGGATATTGTATGTTTAATGATTGTTTATCATTATTGTGGTATACATGTGATGTTGAAATCCATATAAATGAAATTATATGGTAATTGTTTGAGTCTGATTCCAGTTCAGAATTAACGAATATTTTAAACAAAGAATATTTTGAAATAACGAATATTTTAAAATAAAGAATATTTTGAATTAATGAATATTTTAAAATAATATTCAGTGAATATTGAAATGTGAAGCCGTGTTAAGTTGTTAAACGCCATTTTGAAACGAACGGGATTATTTTGTCGATTTTATTCATTTTATAATGAATATCGAAAAGTGATTCCAAAATCTAATATTTTAAAAATATTATCACAATATTCTACTGATATGGAATATTAAAATTTGATTTAAATTTGAAAATGAAATGGAAATCGTTTTAAAATGAATTTAAAACGAATTTATATAAGAATATTCAGTTTTCATTTAAATTTGAAAATCAAATTGAAATCGTTTTAAAATGAATTTAAAACTAATTTATAATGGAATATTCAATTTTGATTTAAATTTGAAAATGAAATTGAAATCGTTTTAAAATGAATTTGAAATGAATTTATAAAGGAATATTCTGTTTTGATTTGAAATTGAAATGGAAGTGGAAATCATTTTTAAAACGAATTTAAAACGATTTAAAAAATTCATTTTAAATGGAAATCGATGATATAATATATATATAATAATGGCCTGAATAGAATGCACTGTGCAGCGACTGTTCGCGAATTTCGACCATTAACTTCAAATTGATGTTACAGGAGATCCGACCGTCGAATTCTCCTAAAACTAGAACCGTTGGGTTCATATCGAAAATAGCTTTCCAATGAATATAAGATATTTGAATTCTAACAGTTAGATTTGGAGATATGTCCAAATCAATTTTAGAAAAGGTCGCTATGGATGCAGTTCAGTGGCCGTTATTGGAAACCGACTGTACGGGCGATAATAAAATTATTAAAAATATGGAAAAAATATGTAAAATCATAATAAATGATTTGAAAAGATTTTGGATGAAAAATTCCAGTTTTGAAAGGGTAGAAATATATTTTTATCAAAATGAACTAGTTATTAACTAGAATAATAATCCAATTATTTTAGAAACAAATAAATTGGATTTGAAATGGTTTTAAAATAACTAGATTTTTTCAAAGAATAAATTGGAATGGATTCAGAATGAAAATAATCTTTGGAATATTTTCGAAATTGGATTTCGTAATTATACGGATATTATTGAGGAATTTGGAATATATATATCGTTATTCTCAATACGATATTTGTTGGTTTCAGAATTTGATATTGAATATAAGCCAATATAAATTCTATTCTGAGCCTTGTATTTGATATCAAATTGGATTTTGTGTTTGTCGAGAACGGTTTCTTTATTAACACTGTTCTTATACCCAATTGTGAAAAGAATAAATCTTTTAATTAATATTTAGGGAATTTTACTAATTAATTAATATTTAATTGGATTCAAATTGGATTTTGAGTTTATCATGAATGGTGTTTTCGATATCACTTATTCTTTAACCCAATTAACAGTGAAGAATATGATTTGGAATTTATAAATTTTTTATTAAGATTAATGGAATTTTCCAAAGTAAAGATTTCTAACTTAATAAAGTAAATTGGAATTGAATGGAATTCGATTAGGTAATAATCAAAGTGAGCTTCTGTGGAGGAAGACTACTAATACATATGGAATTTAAAAGGCTTTGTCGTTATTCCATTTATATTATTAGTCAGATATGGGAAATTGATGATTATATATTGTTATGATTTCCATCTAGATTCTATAATTAATGGAATGTGATTTTGGGTTTATTGTGAACTGTGTTTTAAATGACATTGGTTCTTTAACCCAGTTAAAGACAGGATTTCATGCCTAACATTGTATTTTATACTGTATACGTCTATCTCTGCTAAATATATATATCTTTTTGGTGGTGGAGAATTTATTCTCTTGCTTAACACCCTTCTCTAAGACGTACGAGCTTAGAGGTTATATATCGGTAGAAATCAATGGTATGGTATGGACGGCCGATGCAGCATGTTTGATTTCTCGAAGTTAAATAATCACTAATATTGATTTTTGGGAAGATTAAAACTAAGTGGAGTTTTAATGAATCTTTAATTAGATTGAAAAGTGAATGTGATAATTAAAATTATCAATTCACGAAAATGATCGAGAATGGAGTATCACTAGTTTTGCTCCATGCGATAGTTAAATCTTTAATTAGATTTAAACGTGAAATGGTAATTAATTTTACCGATAACACTGTGGTGTTAGATATGGAGTATTACCAGTTTGCTCCATGGGATGAATAGGTTGGGATTGAGAAAATAAACAAATGATTACTTCATAAGGTTCGCTAATCCTGACTAGTTTGGAAAACCTTAATTTGGTTTGGAATTGAAAAGATAATGAAATCTTTTGTAATGGTATCCAAAGGAAGATTAAAGAATAAATTTAAAAGAATTTATTTTTGATAAAATTAATGGGAACCTTTCCCTAGAGATGAGAATATTTAAATAAAAGAATATTCTGGATTGGAATGAGGCGTATGATGTGTTGTTATAGCACTTGATTATAAGATACACGAGTTATTCGGAAAGACCAGGTTTAACCCATTCTGAATAACTAATACGATGAAAAGTCGAAGAGATTAAAGACGGTGCAAGACCGACGATCTTCACATTGAATGGATGGGTTGCTACTGATGCCCATGATTGGAGTAGCTACCTTGAAGGGGCTATAGTAGTAGCCGTCCGAACGTACTTGTTGATTGTACTAATATGTGAGGGCCTCTCTCCTGTATTGGACATACGGGACGAGGAATAAAGTGCCTCCGGTTTCGTTCAAACCTAAAACGGACTTGTAAATGGATGATGTGTCTGACATTGTATTCCTTTATACTGTATTCGTTGATCTCTGCTATATATATATATATATCTGTTTGGTGGCGGAGAATTTATTCTCTTGCTTAACACCCTTCTTTGAGTCGTACGAGCTCAGAGGTTATATACCGATAGAAATCAATGGTACAGTATGGATTGATAGTGTGGCATGCTGAGATGCAGTGATCCAAGCTGTTGTTGAAAAGCAAAGCTTGGTGGATGATGATCAAAGCACAGCTTTAAATAGCACAACTTTGTGTACGGTTAATTCGCGAGCCTCACACACCGGTATGGTGGTAAACTGATGGACAGATCAGTATAATTTAGAGATGAGGATATACATCCTACGGGTTGTCATGGATTCGGTCGAACTAGGTGATACTGGGTGTGGTCGCCCCACACCAGTAGGGACAGGGTACACCCCCCGATTCCCAGACGGATAGAGTTAGCGGTGTTTTCCAATGCTTGGACGTAAGCCGTAGTAACTTGTTTCATGGATAGTGCGGATGTGCATTACGGTGTTTTCGCATGCCTGCGACGTTAACCGTTCGGAATTGCACTACGCGATAGATCTTTTGAATCAGGAGCCACCAGTATGGAAATCCAATCTTCCAATATGGCATTTTGTGGTTTTAGTTGAAAACCTATATATGGCGACATAGTGGTATGGGGCACTCATGTCGCCTATGATTGATACATTTATATTTGAAGTTGATTTCTTCACTTATAGTTATAATAAAAGATTTGTTTTAAAACGTACCAAGCATATTTGGCTATTATAAGGTAAAACTCTATCCTCGACTACATTCATTGTGTGATGGGACCTAAATCTTATAATAGCTTCATTTTTCTTTATTTAGCATTGCACTGTTTGTTTTATGCACAGGTATTCTTGAGGGTAAACCCATTCTGTGTTATATGGCGTGGTCCCTTGATTTACTTTATTTTAAAGTAAAGTTTTAATAACTATTTTAGTTCTCACACCTGTCCCATGACGGACCTGAAGTTTATTATTTTAACCTAAACTCTGGGTGCTCCTATTTTCCACATGGGCGGCTACTAGTTTTGGTTTTGCAGATTTATTTATACAGGATCCTAGATTTACTACTGGAGCTATATTCAGAAAGCTTTGTATCCGTGTATTTTATTCAGTTGTGCTAGTTATTTTATTTTCCGCTACGCATTGTATTTGTGCATTTTATTTCCGCTGCTTTGTATTTTAACTCTCTGGTATTTTTCTGTGTAATATATATTCATATTCTGATATATTCTTGTACTCTGATGTATACTATCGTAATAAGTAATGAAATGTTCTTTTGTTTGTCTTCTGATTTGTCATGTTCTCGATTCAATCTGAGCTTTCCCGTAAGGGTGAGTTTGGGTCGTCTCAACGTGGTATCAGAGATTTGGTTTACAGAGCTCGAGAACAAGACATATTAGAACCGAACAAAACAATTTATCAGAGATTGGATTAGTAATATCCAATGAGAATGACTCGTTAGAGATGGGATCAGTAGTATCCTAGAATGAGTTTCAAATAGTGTTATTTTTTAAATAAAAATGAAAACAAATTTTGTTTTGAAAATTTTATAACTTATTATACGTATTTGAATATTTATTTTATATTGAATTTGGACAATCGAGTATATAAAGATTTGAATATACGTGTATTCGAAGTCTCGAATATGCTGGATATATATGGAATCACACTCTAGTTGCCCGGGGATGATTCTGATGATGAGGCCTCATCATCGGAATCCATGTTCGAGTTTCGAAAGTGGATATCTATATAATTTCCAATTGAAAGGTGTGAGAACCAAAACTTAGCTAGAATTTACTGTTTGTGATTCGACACTGAAATATGATTTTTGAGTGTATAAAAATTATATACATTTGAAATTTTAATCAATAAATTGATTACTGGCTGTGATGTTTGATTATTGATTCAACTAATAAAAATACTGGAATGATAAATAAAGTATAAATCAAGATGTATTAAGTGCAAAAAATAATGCAAACTCTCTTAATAAAATCCTCAAAATATTATATAGGATATGGATGACTATGGCTTATCTCATACTAAATTCTGGATGACTCCGAAACAGGCAAGGAGACCACACCAGAAAGTAGAAAGAGAGTTGAACTATGGAACGCATAAGGTTGTTTATTGTTGTAAATGCAGAAAAGAAGGCCATTATGCAATTGTGTGTCCTGAGAAAAAGAAGAAGAAAGAGAAACAGATAAGAGCGGACATAGTCTGTTTCAAATGCAAAGAGACGGGACATTTTATGCATAAGTGTCCAAACGTAAAGAAAAACCCCAAAAATCTAGGAACGGAAAAGAAATGCTTCCGATGCAAAGAAGTAGGGCATCTAGCCCGAGATTGCCCGTTAAAGAAGGGTGATAAGAAATCCAAAGGAAAGGAGCTATCAACTTTGGAAATTATTCAAGGAGGCAGGACTTCCTAGAAAGTTGAGTTTTAACGTAATGAACTAGTATTTTGGATATATGTATGTATATGTATGATGCTTGTATAAACGTAAGTATGCCTTTTGTTTTAAAAATGTATCGGTCTTGTATAATATAACTAATGAAAGAAAATGTTGAACTAAGTCGAATTTAGCACCAAATACTGAACAAAATTGAAAATTTATTAGAATTTTATATTTTTACATGTGTATATAATGAACAGGTCATAGCATGTAAGCTAAGAAGAGGAACAAAATTGTATGCCCGACAAATAGGGACATGTTTACCATTTTGTTAGGTTTTGGTTATTTTATGAGCTGGCTGGCTAGCTGCTTGGGAAGTGAATATTGAAATAAATGGTATACTTACATATATCCAAAATACTTACATTTATTCTCTTGCTTAACACCCTTCTCTGAGACGTACGAGCTCAGAGGTTATATATCGGCAAAAATCAGTGGTACAGTATGGATTGATAGTGTGGCATGCTGAGATGCAGTGATCCAAGCTGTTGTTGAAAAGCAGAACTTGGTGGATGATGATCAAAGCACAACTTTAAATAGCACAACTTTGTGTAGGGTTAATTCGCGAGCCTCACACACCGGCATGGTGATAAACTGATAGTTAGATCAGCATAATTTAGAGATGAGGATAGACATCCTACGAGTTGTCATGGATTCGGTAGACCGAGGTGATGCAGGGTGTGGTCGCCCCACACCAGTAGGGATAGGGTACACCCCCCGATTCCCAGATGGATAGAGTTAGCGGTGTTTTCCAATGCTTTGACGTAAGCCGCAGTGACTTGTTTCCTGGATAGTGCGGATTTGCATTACGGTGTTTTCGCATGCCTGCGACGTAAACAATTGGGAATTGCACTACGCGATAGATCTTTCGAATCAGGAGCCTGCAATATGGAATTCCAAACTTTTAATATGACATTTTGCGGTTTTAGTTGTAAACCTATATATGCCGACATAGTGGGATGGGGCGCTCATGCCGTCTATGGTTGATACATTTATATTTGAAGTTGATTTCTTCACTTATAGTAATAATAAAAGATTTTTTTTAAAATGTACCAAGCATATTTGGCTATTATAAGGTAAATCTCTATCCTCGACTACATTCATTGTGTGATGGGACCTGAGTCTTATAATAGCTTCATTTTTCTTTATTTAGCATTGCGATGTTTGTTTTATGCACAGGTATTCTTGGGGGTAAACCCGTTCTGTGTTATACGGCATGGTCCCTTGATTTACCTTATTTTAAAGTAAAGTTTTAATAACTATTTTAATTCTTGCACCAGTCCCATGACTGACCTGGAGTTTATTGTTTTAACCTAAACTCTGGGTGCCCCTATTTTCCGCATAGGCAGCTAGTAGTTTTGGTTTTGCAGATTTATTTATACAGGATCCTGGATTTACAACTGGAGCTATATTCGGAAAGCTTTGTATCCGTATATCTCATTCAGTTGTGCTAGTTATTGTATTTTCCACTACGCATTGTATTTTTACATTTTATTTCCGCTTCTTTGTTTTTTAACTCCTTGATATTTTTCTATGTAATATATATTCATACTCTGATATATTCGTGTACTCTGATGTAAATTGTTGTAATAAGTAATTAAATGTTCATTTGTTTTTGTTCTGATTTGTCATGTTCTCAATTCAATCTGGGCTTTCCCGTAAGGGTGAGTTTGGGTCGTCTCAATCGGCAGGTAGTTTCGTACCTTTTCATAGCTGGAATCCAATCTTCAATAAGTGCCCGCGGTTTTGATGTTATATTATATATGTAGAGCGTGAGATGCAAGCGTTCTGCTAGATTGATATTTATTTGTACTTAGACACTATCATAATATTAGAATAATATTGATTTGAAAAATGTGTTGGGTTATCATAAGGTAAAAACCTTCCGTATTTACATGTGGATTTGGTCTTACAATTATCCTTGTATTTCAAAAAGATTTTTAACTTTAAAATCAAGTTGGATGATTTCCCTTAAAAATTAGCGAGTTTTTCTCACTCTGGTTCACCAGACTAACCTGGTTTTGTAATGCACGGGTTAGACTGGGTTGCACAGGTCCAGGTTATCGGATGCTACGAAGTCCATTGACGAGCTGGAGGTGTTCAGACGTATGATATCTAGTATTTATTCCGTTGTGTGATTGTATATGAGGACAGGTTATTGTAACTTTCTAGACGTGTTAATGTACTCTGATGATTGTAAGTTTTATCTAAAGCTCTCAATAAAGATTTATGTTCATATTATTATTTTTCCGCTGCGATGTGAGACACTAGTTATGTGTGCATTGGTTCTTCTCCTTCTTCTATTCTTATATTTATTTCTCTCTTTTCTCACCCTCTAATTTCTTTCTATAAACGTTCCGGTGTTTTCGGTGTTTGGAAGGTCACCATGAGATATGGTAAATGTATTTATGTCAATTTTCGAGGCAGAAAATCCTTGGGGCGTTACAGTGGTATTAGAGCGAGGTTGAGTTGTTACCTT
This sequence comes from Allium sativum, assembly GCA_030737875.1. Taxonomy (NCBI): domain Eukaryota; kingdom Viridiplantae; phylum Streptophyta; class Magnoliopsida; order Asparagales; family Amaryllidaceae; genus Allium; species Allium sativum. Next base: position 13,646,688 of record CM060912.1, read on the forward strand.
TTCTCCGTGGCGTAACTCGATAGAGATGGGGTTAGTAATACCCTAGATTGAGTTTGAGTGTATATATGGGAGTGCATATTTGTAGTAGATTATAAAATTATTTTATAAAGAGGGTAAATGAAATAATTTTGCCCGAACTATATTTTTATATAGAAAAGGAAATAATTTTCTCGAATTATAATAGCATTGGTCACATTGGTTGATTTGTTTGGAATTCAGTATGAATAGTAAAATGATATTGAATTGGCTGGAAAATTTATTAGTTAATTAAATGAGATTCGCTTGGTTAAGTGAAATAAATTCAGGAATGGGTATGAAAATGTATTTTAAATCAATTAAATTTGGAATTTGAATGGATAATAAATTAAATAGAATCACGGAAATGAAATCGAATGACTTAACTCTGTATTAGTTAATGGTATTATAAACTGTGTTAAGTACAAATTCCAGAAGGCCTTGGGAATTGACCGGGTTGCATAGATTGGAATACAGGCTGGGAGAGGATAGAAGATCGGTGATTGATTTTCTTCGTAATCAAAGATTGAGTTGCCCGACAAACAGGTAAACCTTAGTATTATTGGGTTCGAATGATTGATTTTACCCCTGAGTTGGGTGACTGCTTGGCTTTCGTTTTCTGTTGGTGAAATTGAAGCCCGGAGTGGTAGTTGTAATTTTACCGATCGAGCCTTGTAGAGGAGGTGTTGGCAAAATTTTCCGAAAATCTTATAACTTAGAATATTTTTGATGATAATTTTAAAATCATTGTTTTGAAAACGATTGGGTTTGGAGCATTCTTGTAACGACCTGTATTTTTACGGTACAGTAATTAATTTATTTAATTATTTAAATAGTGTTTAGAGATTTAAATGGTCATTTAATTACATAATATTGAATATTTAATTAATAGAATTAATAGAATAATATATTTAATTTCCAAAATAGTGGAAGTCACAATATTGTGTGAATTGGATCATATATGATATACAATTCAGTTTAGAGTTGAATTATATTAACGAATATATTATATAAACGACAGTTGAATGTATAATAATATTATAATTATAATCGAGCTCGAAATGGCACTGCAATTCGTAATTTGGCGATTCGAACTTCAATTGAATATACAGAATCCGTTTTTAAATCGGATTGCTATGAAACAAGAAACGTTCGGAGCTGGTGAAGTATATTTTTCTAAGGAAGAGAAAAATCGAGACTTCGTCATGTAGATTGTGAGTTGTGTCCAATCAAATTTTCGAAAAGTCACTATGGAATTCCTTTATAATTTATAACGATTTATTTATATTATAAATGGATTTTTAATATAAATTGAATACTGATTTGACTGGGTTTGAAATGTCAAGTTATAAATTCAGATAGGAATAATTTGGAGCTGTATTATATTTTATGTGAATATATACGATAATATTTATTTATAAATATTTAATTTAATTATTTTTAAATATATTAATATTTAAATGGGTTTATTTAGAGCTTTAAATATAGCCAGTTTTGCAAACGAACTTCGCTTTCGACGAAACTAATTTTGTTGGATCCGGAATATCAAATTATTGTTAGATTTCAATTTCCGTGATTTTTGGAGTCAGTATGTGGCCGTACGGGATTTTAATGTGAAAAACAGCCAATTATTTGACTTTAAAAATATGCTATATGAGCAAACGAAGTTGGAATTCGACGAAACAAGTTTCGTTGGGTCCGTAATATCGAACTTAAGGTGTATGTCCATTTTCGTGATTTTCGGGTATCGTATGTGATCATACATATTTTTAAATGATGAATGCAAATAGCGAGAGGCTAAAAACAAATAAATTAGTGAATAAAAAAATATTTAAACTTCTCTATAAGTATCCCTCCAATTTTCTAACCTAAGTCATTTTTCATTTCAACGTTCAACAAGTATTGGCCACCGCTTCTTTCCTTTCTTCCACCAAAACAAAACCAATTCGCCACTTTCAAAAATCAAAAGAAATTCAATTAAATTTCAATAAATCGCAACTCAGTTATCTATGAAATCTCTGGAGGGTTATCTTCAATTCGATACCCAATTTGCAGGGTGCGACGCCGATTCTGGCATTCCAAAGTTTTAACTAAGCATCTAGGGTATGGTTTATAAGAGTATTAAGGCGTCCATGTGGAAATCAGATGTTGTATTTATGATTGTGGAGGAGAATGGCTCGAGGGGTGCATTTTTGGTGGCATTTGGGAGTAAAAAGTGACGCAAGGTCGCTGTGTTGGTGGCGTATGGGCCTGAACGACGAGATGGAGGGAGGACCTGCGAGTTGAACAAAAAAGGTATGGGGTGATGCGGATTTTCAGGAGAAGTTTAATGGTATTATTAGTTTCAAGTTTTTGGTGATGTTAGAGTGAATTTTTGAAGTAAGAAGGGATCGGCTTTGTCTCCTGTAGGCTGCGCCAACTACTGGTAAGGCCAAATGGAAGAAGAGACTCGAGAGTTTTGAAAAGGGTATTGGACGATAGAGATTTTGGTGCTAAGGAAAATGGTGATTTTAGTTTTGATTTATAATTAAGAATGGAGAAGGGATGGCGTTCAAGAAGCACGACAATGGTGCACTGTAAGGAGTAGCCTCAATATATCTATGATTTGGGAAGAAACCGATTAGTCTTAATCACGGGATTAAGAAAAAAATGTGAGTTAGAGTTATAATTATCATTTAATAAATTGAATTGTTATTGAAGTATAATTCGTATAAAACTTGTAAAATACACAACAATCTCATACGTGATCAGAAATTGATGAAATAAGATCCATTGGAATCGTATGGGTGGTGGTTACGCAACGGAATGACTGGAAGTGAATAGGAGCTCGTTACAATTATAGAAAAATAAATTGTCTGTCTGAATCAACCGGCAGTTATCGTTATTTAACGATGACCGTCCAATGTGAGTAAATCTCACTAACTCTTTACAGTTTATATTTTTATATATATAATCTGGCATTGGTAAATGATGAACGATTAATGTGCGTTGATCTTTTGATTGAATTGCTGATTTATTAGTTGAAATTATAGATAATGATATATATAAATCGTTAATTAAATATTGATTTTGTTTATCAGAATATTTCATGTTGAAATGAAATCGATGTTATTTATATTGTTTAACATAGGTGATGCAGGGAGACAGGTTGGAGGGATCCAACAGGATTCCTCAATATTTATAATACTATTTGTTTTCATATATTGTGATATATGATGTGATATATAATTTGTTGTTGATTATGTGTGTTGGATGATATTGATCATGGTTATTTGGCATTTTAAACACCATATGAAATACTGGAATCTAAAGAGGGAATTTTCAAAGTGATATTGGAAAAGGAAATATTTATATGAAATAAATATGTTATTGAAAAAGGAAATATTTATATGAAATAAAAAGGGTATTGAAAAGGGAAATATTTATATGAAATAAATAGGATATTGAAAAGTAAATATTTGGAAAAACAAATAGAATTATAAATAAAATTATTATTCACATTCTATGTGAAAAAATAATTTTAAGTAAATATTTTGCAAATAAAATATAACACAGGAATTTGGGGTTTGAATTAGGAATTTAAATGGAATTATTGAAATTAGAAACTGACTGGAAATTAGTTGAGTTGAATGGCTTACTGGGTATCGATCTGATGTTGGTTTCGGCCTTCGGGGTTAATAAGTAGGGCGTTGTTCTCTTACTGGTTTACAGTTAGAGATTGATATATGTGAGAAGATAGTGATGTGTGAATCAGAAATGGAAGCATTTTCCAAATTTAATAACGTATATTTTCTAAAATTAGAAAATAAGGATTTGATGAATATATGGAAATGAGAAATGGGGAAATGAATAAATGTTGATTGATTATTGATCGATAGAATTTCCATCTGGAAATAAATCGTTGTTTGCACACATGTTTTTCTTCGATAGTTAAATCACCGACTATCAAAGTTTTTGACCATTTTTCCATCGTCAATACAGAGAGACTGGGATCAGATTCATTATCTTAAAACCACTATATATGGGCGTTAGCGTTGCAATCAAATATGATGAAGATAATTGAAGACGGAGTTATGCAAAGGCTGTCCTGTTTATAGAATAGTGCCTTCGGTCTATCCGTCCCAGGGCAACCTGTATGGAAGAATGTCTGACAGAGTATATTTAATAGATCGCGTAAGTTGATCTCTTCAAATGTATTTACGTTTGGTGGCAGAGGAATTCGTTTCTCTTAGCTGCCCGTTGTATTTTTGAGGAAATCAATTTGTGATTTGGCGGGTATGACGATGTGACATTCAAAGTAAATAAAGGTGTGATCTGTACATTATAGCCTCTAGCCTCACAACTAGGAAATGGTATAAAATCGGGTAGGTCGCATGGCTAAGTGGTTAGCTGCCAATTAGGGTGTATTGTAGAGAAATTCAATTTACTTCTATAATCTATTTCGATGCAGTCCCTTTAGGGAAACGATTGCTGATCCCAACCGTTTGAGATAATACATTCGGTACACTCAAGCGAAATGAGTGATCGGTCCTGTTTAGCCTAGGTTACAAGATGTTCTTGTTGAACCCGGTGTATTCCTCTCTAGAGATACACTGTCGGAAGGTGGTCCCATACCTTGCCAGTTGGAATTCATTAACCAATAAGTGCCCGTGGTTTTTGATTATATATTATGTTTGTGGAACGTGAGATGAAAGCGTTTTGCTAGATGATTATTATACTGTGATTGATAGGCATTGTTATAATATCAAAAGAGTTTTTATATAAATATTATCGTTCTTGCCAAAGGATTTGAAATGTTAAATCAAGTATTTTGGATTCTCATAAGGGAAAAACCCGTTCTGTGTTATACTGCGTGGTCTTACGAGATATCGTTTATTTTCTCAAACTGTTTTAAATTGTTTACTCCTACCAGTCCCATGATTGACCTGGGGTTTATTTTGTTTTGTTTTCCCTAAACTCTTGGGTGCACAATTTTATACGGGCAGTCAAGCAATCAGGATTTTACAGATATATTGAGAGCTTGGAGCAAGAGGCTTCAGGATTTTATAGCTATTGTTTATTTCCGTTGTGTTGTAAGCGTTATACTCAAATAATGGTATTTTACACAAATACTGTTTTATTTCAAAGTTATGTTATGAAATATATTTATTCATTTCGTTGTGAGATTCGTGTTTACTCTGATGTTGTGATCTTCTTCTTCTTATATTCTAATTTTCTATCTTATCCATCCTCACTCTCTAAGTATCCGGTATTTCCGATGCTTGGATAGTCGACATTGAGTTTATGTCGATAACCAAGGTCGCGAAAACCTGGGTCGTTACAATTCTTCTTACCTTGTAATTTCAGGGACTAAATTCTTTTAAGGGGGAAGAATGTAACGGCCCAGATTTTTGAACGTTAATTACAAATACTTAAATTTGTTTTACATATTTATTTAATAGATTTTTATATCGAATGTATTTAACAAAACGATGTTTGAATATATATGTTTGTAATTTAATTAAAACGAGCGCATAATGTCACGGTAATTCGTAATATTGAGTTTTGAACTTTAATTGAATATATAGGATCCGATATAAGTTGGATTTCTATGAAACATGAAATGTTTGAATCTGTTGGATGATATTTTTCTAATGAAAGAGAAAAATCGAGATTTCATTGTATAAATTGTGAGTTATGTCAAATTCAAATTTTCAAATAGTCGCTATGGAATTGTTTTTAAATTATAGCGATTTATTTATAAATGTATAGGATTTCTATATAAATAGAATATCAGTTTTAAACTGAATTTATGAATATTAAGTTTAAAAATATATATTGGTTATTCTGTTTCAATATATATTGGTAAAAATAAATTATTTTTGTTAAGACCGGATTATTTTGGATTTAATATATATTTTTTCGATAATATATAAGCTTTAAAAATAATCATTTTTCAAAACAGTCTCTGTTTTCAACGAAATGAGTTTTATTGGAAAACATATAATTGATTATTGCTAGATTTCCAGTTTGGAGCCAAATGGAGTTGTTTTGTCGGTAGACGAAATTTAAAGGTGAACCAATAAATTAAAATAAAGTCGTGCAAACGGAGTCGGTTTTCAATGAAATTAATTTCATTGCGACTGGAATGTCAATACGTAGCAGTACATATGTTTCCATTGCGGTTGGAGTTCGCGTGTGGCGGTACAAATATAACGGTTTAACTGTAACAAGCGACGGAATTAAATAACCATATAAAATAAAATGTACTGAACCAAAACAAAATGTCTAAAATAAATTATACGTAGTCTACCCCATTTGTTACCCTAATTTTGCCTACCCAGTTGCTTAAATCTTAAGGAATATGTATTTAACTATTCACATACTATTTACCAGCTACCTATATAAATTTGCACATGCTACCTACGTTGTCCCTGATCGAGTGAGACGGTCCCAGGGTGAAATAGAACACAGCCTACATACCATACTTCTTCGATTCTAAGCAAACCACCTATCTAAGCCTATCCTATGTAGAGTGCAGACCCTAAAAATATACTCACGACGGTAATCTTTCTCATATTCGAAAATACAACACAATGCACTTCTACCCTTGAAAGTTTACAACTGTGCTATATTTTCATACACCGAACCAGGCCTATTGACATGGACTGAAGTAACTAAACATGCAGTTTAAATGATATATACATAGCTACCCTATTTTCAACTGTCTTCATCAAAGGAAAATGTGCTTAAGCTATACCCTAACTGCTGTTTTCACACATACAGAGGCTTACTGAAGAGAAATATGTATATCCTTGTGACAACACACAGTTTCCCATCATAATTCACATGCCTCGTACTGTCTGGAACTTAACGTTGTTCTTATCAGCAAAATTTTATAGCCTATATATACACCTTTTGGTGTTACGTTACTTCAAATTTTCACTGCAAATTGAAACCAAAAACCATACTTTATTTCATAACTACACAGCAAACAATATGACGCGTCCACCCTGTTGAAAACGAACAACAATAAATCCTTCCATTTTCTTCCTTATAAATCTCACAACTAGTTAACTAATTCACGGAATCTATAACATCAAATCTTTTATACTCGTCGAGATCTGCTACTTGACCGGTGATGATAAATAATAGGGTGTTGTGTTGGCCAGGTTTTGACGCAAGAATAGTGGAGGGTTTGGAGGAATTATCAGCTGATGGTGGCACCGAGCTAGGAGCTGCGCAGGTTGATAATGAAGGGGGCTTGGCTACTCATTTTGACAATGATGGATGGTCGGTCAGTAGACGGTGACTGGCGCAGTTGGGGGAGGAAGGTCTTGAGCATGGGTTAGGAGAGTTGTTATATGTTTGGAGAAGAGGTACGGTGTTAGCACAGGCCGCCGGTGGTGAACTTCCAGGCCGGAGGGGGAGGCAAGGCGGCCGACAAAGTTTGTCTGAGGTGAGGAGTTGAGTAGTGAAAAAAGGGATATAATACGAAACGGGTAATAGGAAGTGGAAAAGGGAATGTCCGTTGCATGAGAAGAAGGTGGTGGAGAAATGGAATTAATAGAAGAGGAGGTGTGGGCTGCAAATGAGGAATTGGGCTTCTAAGAGGCTTTTGGGCCATGCAAATAAAAAAAGGTGATCGATCGAAATAAAGTTAGATAAGTGAACTGATGAAACAAACTGTAGGTGGGGATGCTTGCGGTTGTACTGATACATGTTCAGGTTGATGTGTGGAAGCAATGGAAGGACGTGGGTTATATTGAGTGGTAGCCTTCCAGACCCATATATATAAAAAAAAGAATATACAAGAGGGAAACGAAAAAGAAAGAAAATGATGTTTAGTCGGACAGGCATAGTAAATAAAGGGAAATGCATAGAAGAGGGAAAGGTATGAACGGACCAGATTACATTTTAACCATAATTAGATTGATTTACTTAGTTTAATTAAGGATTTATAAATTAAATTTTAAATCGTTAACTTGTTAAATTTATAACACGTTCATGGGATGTTAGAATATAGCCAAACCAGAAGTGTTGGAACCATATAGAGGAGCACTACATTTTGGGAATGGGACAGTCGAAATGGGAAGTAGTTTGGTATTTTAATTAAATTAAACACATGTTTAATTTAATTAAAACAAACCATTTTCACGACAAAACAAACCAAAGATGAATTAAACTCACTCAGCTCTTCCCAGTTATATTTTATATAAGTTGGGTTTATTTGTTCGTGTGTTACGGATGATTTATTGGATGATTATTGAATCGTATATTCATATATTGACTGAACAGTTAAGTTAAACGTTCGTTTAACATAATTAAAGTAAAATCGTTATCTCTAACGATTGAATCCAATTGAGGTAACTTACCTCAGTGGTTACATTTATAATAATATAAACGTTATAAATAAATAATTGGATGCTTGAGTTGCTGTTATTTGCGGATTATTGACCGTTACCGTCCATTATTGAGTGTTATTATTAAACTGTTTATTTCATCTGTTTAGATGGAAATTGAATATTAATTAGCCATATTGAACTGAATGATTCGAATTATGGTAACCCATCGTTTTACAGGGATTGACAGGTTAGAGGAATCCAACAGGATTCCTCACCTATATTGAAAACAATTATCAGTGTGTTTGATTATGATTGTTAGATATGAAATGATTTAATATTTCAGGGGTTTGGTACTATAGTAGAGATTTTCCTCTTAGGTACCATCGGAAAAAGAAATAATTTTTGGGAAGTGGTATCAAATCGATTTCGAACGATTTCGAAGGTATAAATATATTTATATATGAATTTGAAGTCCGGTTTTGATCATAAATATAAATATCAAAGTTTAATTTATTAGTCTTATATTTATTTAAATTTATAGTTAATAGAAATATAATATAATATTAAATGAATAGTTAAACGATATAAACTTATCATTTTTGTTATTAAAATGTGCAAATGTGTAACGAACTGGGATTTTCGACTCCGAAAATCAACACAAAACTAACATGCTGACTATTCAGACATCGAAAATACTTGATCATTAATAGAAAGAAACTAGAGGGTGAGAATAGGTAAGATAGAAAATTAGAATTGATTAAGAAGAAGATCACCATAGAACAGAATCAGAGTAATTCGAATCTCACAGCGAAACGAATAAAATATAATATATAACATAACTTTGCAATAAAACAGTATGTATATATGTATATACAATAACATTATCAGAGTACAATACTTACACACAGCGGAAATAACAATAGCTATATAATCCTGAAGCCTCCTGCTTCAAGCTCCTCCAAATATATCTGTAAAGACCTGAACTACTTGACTGCCCGTGCAAATTTGGGCATCCAAGAGTTTATGAAAAACAAAACAAAATAAACTCTGGATCAGTCATGGGACTGGTGTGAGTAAACTCAGATCATTTGGTTTAACTTTTCAAAATCCTTTTCAAAGAAAAGGTAATCGTAAGACCGATCCACACATAAACACGGACGGTTTTTACCTTACGATAACCTAAAACAGCTTTGGAAATCAATATTTCTCTGATATCGTAATAATGTCTAATCACAAGTAATTAACAATCTAGCAGAATGCTTGCATCCCACGTTCCACATATATAGTACACAAACAAAATCGTTGACACTTATTGGAGATTGGATTCCGACTATGACAAGGTATGGGACCACCTGCCGATAGTGTATCTCTAGAGGCGAATACACTGGGTTCAACAAGAACGTCTTGCAACCCGGCCCACACATGACCAACCACTCATTTCGCTTGAGTGTATCGGATGTATACCACCAACGGTTGTGAGCTACCCACCGTTTTCCCAAAAAGGGACAGCATCGAAAATAGATAAAAGAATGAAATGGATTTTCTCTAGATAGGTGATATACACCCTAATGGGAGCGACCCACCTAGCCATGCCGCCTGCCCGATTTCTGTCATTTCCCGGTTGATGAGGCTTGAGGTCAAAACGTATATTTGATACACCTGACCACCATTCACTTTGAATGCCACATCGCCGTACCCGCCAAATCACAAATTGATTTCCCCAAAAATACCACAGGTATAAAGCTAAGAGAAATGAATTCCTCCACCACCAAACGTAAGTATGTTTGAAGAGATCAACTTACGCGATCCGTTAGATATACTCTGTCAGACATTCGTCAATTCACGTTGTCCTGGGACTGGACAAACCGAAGGTACTATTATGTAAACAGGATAGCCCTTATATAACTCTGTCTTCAATTATCTTCATTATATTTGATCGCAACGCTAACGTCCATACAGAGTGGTTTTCAGATAATGAATCTGATCCCGGTCGCTCCGTATTGACGACGGAAAAATGGTCAAAAACTTCGATAGTCGATGATTTAACTATCAAAGAAAAACAGGTGTGCAAACAACGATATTATTTCCAGATGGAAATTCTATCGATCAATCATCATTCAACATTTATCTATTTAGATTAAATTATCATTAATTTATTCATTTACCCATTTCTATATATTCGTAAATTCTTATTTTCAAAATTTAGAAAATATACTTTATAAATCATTTGGAAACATCTCCATATTCACTCCCATTTCTTATTTCCTATATTAGAAAAACATTTCTGATTCTTATTTGGAAACATTTCCTAAAAAACTCCTTTATTAGATTGAAACGGATGTTTAAATAAACATCGTTATACCGATTAAAATCATTTCGCTCATTAACTAAATTCACTTAACCAACCTTCACTATCGAACCTTAACCATTCCTCAGTTAGAAACGAAGTCAATCAAGTTGGGGGTATAATTACCTCTCAGACCTTAACTGAACAACATTTCTAACTTCGAAATAGACAAAGTTCACCTTTTAAGTCTTTAACAACTTCCTTACGAACTCTCGGATTCTATTTACGAATCCACTTCTTTTACAGAAATCATTTGATTATAACGATAGTGTTATAATCCCCTGCCTTTGAAATATAATAACTTAAATATAACTTTTGTTTATTAATTTGAATAATTAACCCAACAACTAATTTATTAATAAATAAATAATCTCGATTTGAAAACGGAAAGTATATAGTACTTTCCTAAATTCGATATAATCGAATTTCAACTTACAATTCCCTCTCGAATAATCTTTATTCGATAACTCCTCTCGAATAACTATATTCGATTATCTCTCTTCGAATAAACTATATTCGATATTTCTTTCGAATAACTACATTCGATAACCCTTTTTTCGAATAACTTATTTCGAATAACTCCTTTAATTCTATTCGAATAAACTATTTCGAATAACTCTTTTAATTCTATTCGAATAAACTATTTCGAATAACTCCTTTGGATTAACTCAACTTATTTAACTCCTATCGAATAACTAATATTCGATTAACTTATATTCGAATAACTATGTCTGTTTTAACTTTATTTCGAATGGCTAATATTCAATTTAGCTCCATTCGCTTGACTCTTGATCGCAGCAATCACAATGGTTACGCCTGATTCCCTCAGGAAAACTTCCGACTGCCGTAGGCTATCTGCAGCCCTGCGAATTACGCTAGCAATCGTACGAAATGGCAACACATCCTAAATAACTATGATTGACTAACTCTATCTCAAATAACTATATTCGATCAACTCTAATTGAATAACTAATATTCAATTAATCCTAATTCGATTAACTATGTTCAATTAACTCTAACTGGTTAACTCTATCTAATTAACTCTAATCAATTACTCTAATTCGATTAACTCTAATCGATTAACTCTTCATCCATATCCAGTTTCAAATATCGATGTTGAAATCGACTTTTACTTCTCTATATAAGTCCTGACTTATATATCCTATTTATCCAATGATAAACATTTCATTTAATTTATAAAATATTATTTATAAGTTTATTTTCTCTATCTATTGGTTAGAATAGATTCTATTTAAAATCTTTGCTTTAAATCTATATCATGTTATACCCGTGTGCGAAGCACGGGTCTAAACCTTTCAACTATAAAATCCTCTTTTATACTATTCTATTCACTTTTCAAGCATTTCCTTTTATAATCCATTTATTTACCAAATAAATCCCTTTTTGATAATTCTATTTATTTATAAAATATTTTCTTTTTATATAAAATCCATTGATTTTATAAGTAATTCCTTTGATAATCTAATTGTTCCCTTTCTATTTGTTTTACACATATTTCATCTTTCTATTCTATTTATTTTCAAATAAATATCCCTTTTCAATTCTATTTGTAAATAGTTTACAAATATTTTTTTTCAATTCTATTTGTAAATGTTTTACAAATATTTCCCTTCAACCCTATCTATTTGATTAACAAATAAATATTCCTTTTTAATCTATTCATTTCCTAAATAAATATTTTCTTTTTATAAAATCTTTTGATTTTATAAATATTTCTTTTTCAATATAACATTGAAAATTTCCTTATTAACATTCTTATGGTATTTAACGTACAATATAACAATGATCGGTATCATTCAACCAAACAAAATCAACAACAGATTTCATATCACATCATATAACACAATATATGGAAAAGAAAAAAAACAGTAAAATAAATGTTGAGGAACCCAGTTGGGTCCCTCCGACCTGTTTCCCTGCATCCACATATGTTAATCAACATAAATAACAAGAATATGAAATATTCTGATAAACAGAATCAATATTCGATTAACGATTTATATATATCGTTATCGATATTTTCAACCAATTAACTACTAGTCCAACCAAACAGCCAACACACAGCAATCAACCAATATTTATCAGTTATAAAAATATGTTATAAAAATATGAGTTGAGCAGAGTTAGTGAGATTTACTCACCTCTTGATTTGATTCGACAGTTCTGGTTGATTTATACAATTTCAAACAGACGTTTGAAATTATATAAAATTCCAATTGGCTTTGAATCCTTCTAACCCAGTCTGTACCCGTAGTATTTTTCAATACTATTCCATCGGCACTTGTTTCATGCAATTCTGATCACAGATGAAAAAGTTATGCTTATTATGATTTATTGCTTAAATTAAAATAATTAAATTCATAATCAAATTAACTAAACTAAATACCATACTTAAGCCCAATCTGTGATTTAATAAATCATTCTCTCCATTCAAAACACCCAGGTCAAATAAGAACGAAACACCCCCAACAAAGATCACCGCTGCTCCTCCTCAACCCCCACCAGACCACCAATCCTCGCCACCACTGGCTGCACCACTCAAACCCCCCCCCCCCCCCACACCGACTGGAGGCTCGACCCTCCAGCACCCACGATATCGCCAGAAACGGTCCTCAACCGTAAACCCTAACTTTGCCACTTTCTCTCACCACCGACCTCGATGGACCAACCCACCTCCTCCAATCCACTCGCCCCATCCTCCCTGACACTTCGCCCTCAATCCCCACGACCACCTGAGGACCCACGACACCTGAAATCGCCAGTACTTAACCTAAACCAAAATCCTACACATCCACCTTTTCCTCGATTTCCAGGCCACTGCACGACCTCCGACCACCACCACTTCGAAGCCCCAACATCCCACTCCAAGTTTCGTGTTGATGACAGTTGTCGATAACCCATAGTTAGAGAGATACGATCAAGTAAAAATGGGAGTTGGCTGTGTTAACAATTGGGGATAATCGATTTTGGGTTTTTGACTTTGACGTGGATCTTGAAAGAGGAACAAAGGGAGCCAGACATTGGTAGATTTTGAGGCTTAGGACTTTATTTTTGTTTTTCCTCTACTTTGATCGATCTGAGAATGGCAAATGGAAGATAGGAATAGAAATTTGGGAATGAACCACTTAGGGATTTGGATGTTTAATTTATAGAAAATTCTATTATTATTTTATTTAAATATTTTATTGATTTTATATGAATCGATGCCTATCGTCATTCTGTTTACAGATTATAATTTCGTATAAATACATAGAAGTCCGTTGGTCATGAAAATGGACACCTAGCTATCGTTTGACATTTCGGACCCAACAAAACTTGTTTCACCGAATACTGCGTCCGTTTGCTCACACAGCGTATTTTTAAAGTTGAATTATCGACTGTTTTTCACAATAAATCGCCCACGGCCATATACTGACTCCAAAAATCACGAAAATTGAAATCTAACAATAATTTGACATTACGAATCCAACAAAATTGGTTTCGTCGAATTTGGAGGTCGTTTGAAAAACTGGTTATTTTTAAAGCTCTAAATAATCCATTTAAATATATAAATATATTTAAAAATAATGAAATTAAATATTTATAAATAAATATTATCGTATATATTCAAAATAGAATATCATACAGCTCCAGTTGGATTTATAACTCGATATTCAAATCCCGATTGAATTGATATTCAATTTATATTGAAAAATCCATTTATAATATATATAAATCGCTATAAATTATAAAAGAAATTCCACAGCGACTTTTCTAAAATTTGGTTTAGGCGTAAATCAAAATCTACACGATGAAATCTTTATTTTTCTCTTCCATCAGAAAAATAAACTTCACCAGCTCCTAACGTTTCTTGTTTCACAGAAATCCGATTTAAAACGGCTTCTATATATTCGTTCAAAGTTTGAATCACCAAATTACGAACTGCTGCGTCATTTCGAGCTCGAATATAATTAAAATATAATTATACGTTCAAACTGTCATTATTTAAATAGATTTGTTAATATAATTCAATTTTAAACTGAATTATATATTTTGAATTTCCCACTTCACAACATATTGCTATTTTAGTTAATTCTGATTATTTCAGAATTAAATATATTATTATATTATTTATTTTAATTAAATATTCAATATTATTAAATTATGGTCATTTTAAATACCCAAACCATTATTTAAATAATTAAATCAATTATTTATATACCATAAAAATACGGGTTGTTACAAAATGGGTATGTAAAGGAAGGCCATAACGGTAAAGGAAGTTTAAATTAATTTCAAAATATTGAAATGGAATAATTAAATCGGGGATTTACAAGAATATATTAAAAAGATTGAGAAATGATATTTTTGTAATAAATGATTGTTTTAAACGAACGTCGTTTTTATATATCAAATGTGATTGAATAACATTTCATGAATAAGATTAACGAATCAATGGAACTGGAAATGAGTATTGGTTTGGGAATGAGATTTAAATTTTTTAAATGAAATCGAAATTGAAAAAACGAATTTGGATTTATATATGGGATTGAGATTTATAAATACGATTTGGGTTGAAATGACAAATAAGGATTTATAATTGAATTTTAACCCGATAGCTGGAATAGATTGTTAAATCAAGATTTCCAAATATAGTATAATTGGTTGATTTATAAGTGAAAGAGTGGTAATATAAATTCCAAGTATAACGGAATTGGATAAATATAGAATGAGAGTTGGGAAATGAATCGAATTATAAGTCGTCACAAATGAATTGCAAAATGGAATATGTAAATGAAGTTTAAATTTTCGGAAGTGGATTTGTAACCTTTGTTACAAACGATAAATTAAACTATTTGATTAATAAACTGAATTTTTTCATAAAGGATCGTTATAGGGTTTTTAGACGACAAATAAGTTGTTGGAAATGAATTGAAGGATTTGATAAATGGAAGTAAATTTGGAAGTATAATCTGCAACAATTGATACAGAAGTTAAGTTATATTATTTTTTTAATAAAATATAAGATCTGGGAGAGATCGCAAATTATGATTTGAAAATGGTGTTCACATAAGATTGTAAAGGCATTTATATAAGATTTGTAAATAATATGTATATACTATTGTAATCAATAAGTGATTATTGTGAATGTTGGTAAAATACATTTTTAAAGAGATATTGATGAAATTCATAAAGGATTCGATTTATAATTAATTCGAGACTTGTGCATTATACTGTAAAGTGGGCTTTTTTTTGGATGAAGAGAATTTTACATGAAAGTTTACTTAACAAATTAAGTAAACATGTTTGAGATTTTAAACAGAGTTTTAAAATGATAAACATATGAGTTAATAAACTTATATTTGTTTTGAAGATATGAATGTTGATGGTCAAAGTCTGAGAGGTAAATAGAATACCCTAACTTAAACAGCTTCATGATTATCCAAGGAGGGTATTAGTTTATAAACGAGAGAGGTTGAGTGAAATATAAGTTATGATTTCCTTGAAATGATTTTATAAACTGTATTAGAAAAGTTTATAAGTTAAATGAATGGTTTTACGAATATTCTTATTCGATAATAAGAAGTAAATGAGATATTCCAATGTTGGAAGATTTATAAGAATTTAAATAATATATGGTTAATTAAAAAGGCTAAATGATGTTGGGTACTGGATCAGTGAATTCATTTTTATTTTTATGGATGAGTGGTTGTTTATTTAAGTTTGTTTGATAGTTAAATAACCGACTATCAAATCTAGCCCATAACTTGTTGGTATGGAAAGA
Organism: Allium sativum; assembly: GCA_030737875.1. Classification (NCBI taxonomy): domain Eukaryota; kingdom Viridiplantae; phylum Streptophyta; class Magnoliopsida; order Asparagales; family Amaryllidaceae; genus Allium; species Allium sativum. Next base: position 13,663,159 of record CM060912.1, read on the forward strand.
CCGAGATCAAATTATATTCAAAAACCATTCCGAACCAACAAATACGTGGAAGATGTTGAATGAAGATGGAGCAATTGAAGACCGTAGATCTTCATAAAACGGAAGAACCACTTAAAATCTCTTATTCGACCTGGAGATATATTGGGGTTCTATCGTGGTTGAAATCTATGGATTGCAAGGACTACTCGCTACTAATCCATGGGGTGATTCCTATATTGGATGTGGTAGGAAGGTGTCTTCGGTTCATCATGTTCCTGGATGACTTGTATGGACGGATATCTAACAGAGTATTTCCAACGGAGTCACGTACGTTGATTTCTTCAAACATGTCATAGTTGGGTAGCTCCCAACTAGGATATCTTTGTGGATGTCAATTAGTGATCTTCTGAAGGATTTGACGATGTGATATTCAAAGTAAACGGTGGTCAAATTCTCTAAAGGAAAATTCTAACCTCAAGCCTCATCAACCGGGAAACGACAAAAATCGGGCAGGCTGCATGGCTATGTGGGTCGCTCCAATTAGGGCGTATAGTCACCTATCTAGAGAAATTCCTTTTCATTCTTTAATTTATTTTGATGCTGTCCTTTTCGGGAAATGGTGGTTTGAGCCCAACCATTGGTGATATACATTCATTACACTCAAGCGAAATGAGTGGTTGGTCATGTGTAGGCCGGGTTGCAAGATATTCTTGTTGAACCTAGTGTATTCCCCTCTAGAGATACACTATCGGTAGGTGGTTCCATACCTTGCCATAGCCGGAATCCAATCTTCAATAAGCGCCCATGGTTTTGATGGTGTATTATATATGTAGAGTGTGAGATGCAAGCGTTATGCTAGATTGATATTTATTTGTATTTAGACACTATCATATTATCAAAATAATATTGATTTCAAAAATGTGTTGGGCTATCGTAAGGTAAAAACCGTCTGTATTTATGTATGGATTTGGTTTTACGGTTATCCTTTTCTTTCAGAAAGATTTTTAACTTTAAAATCAAGTTGGATGATTCCCCTTAAAATTTTGCGAGGATTTCTCACTTTCGTTCACCAGACCGACCCGGTGTTCGTAATGCTCGGGTTAGACCGGGTTGCACAGCTCTAGGTTATCGGATGCTGCGAATTCCAGAGACGAGCTGGAGATTTTCAGACGTATGATATCTAGTATATATTCTGCTATGTGATTGTATAGGAGGACAGGCTATTATAACTATTTGGATGTGTTAATGTACTCTGATGATTGTAAGTTTTATCTAAAGCTCTCAATAAAGATTTATGTCTATATTATATTTTGTCCACTGCGATGTGAGATACTGATTATGTGGGTGTTGGTTCTTCTCCTTCTTCTGTTCTTATATTTCTTTCTCTCTTTTCTCACCCTCTAATTTCTTTCTATAAACCTTCTAGTGTTTTCGGTGTTTAGAAGGTCGGCACGAGATACGGTAAATATATTTATGTCGATTTTCGGGGCCGAAAATCCTTGGGCCATTACAATATGAGACATTTGAAGCCAAACAAGCTCGAATGCGACAAGAACAAGCATATATGGAAGTCGAAGAAGAAACTTCTTTATAAAATGTTGAGTGCCCAACCAACACTAGACATATTTCCAAAGAGATGATTGTTCAAAACCAAGTGAAGATTGCCAATAATTAAAAGAAGCTTAAAAAGAATTTTTCAAAGATGACCAAGTTCATGGTAAAGATTGGAAGAAAGCTTGGAATCTCATCTTCTTCATCTTCATCCGCTGAAAACTAGTTTATCTAGTTTTATTTATCTTTAACTATTTATATGTATTTACTTTCGAATCTCGTATTTAGTGTGTCTTAATTAGTTGGATGTATTTGCTTTTCATGAAGTAATGAATGGAGTTTTATTTCTATTTAAAATTGTCTTTAAGTCACTATAAAAAATTTAGATTTAAATATAATATAATATAAGATCAAAAAATTCAAAATTTGAAAATTTTTTGAAAAAAATTAGTGGATATGTCGACATACATAATTGTACATGTCAACATATAACTGCCAGAATTTCAAAATTTTAAATTAAATAACTAACTCATATCCATTCAAATCCAACGAATTCCAGACCCTATTTAAGCCTATTTCTTCAAGAATAAATCATTATTCCATTTCTCCTTTTGCCTTATTCATTTCTTCTCAAATCCATGGAAAATCCAATCCATAACTTAAGTGAAAATCTTGAAGAAACATTGAATTCCTTCAAGAACTTTCTATCTATAATTCTACAAAGCTAGCATTATCTCGAATTAAGCCAAATAAAGATGTTTGAACAGCAAGAAAATCATTTTGATGCAATTCGGTGGTTAATCTCTTTTCTTTTCAGAGATGAAAATAACAATCTCGCTAAGGCATCATCAACCAAAGAAGATGAAGATTGGGAAGTTATCAAAAAGGATCTAATCTTTGGAGAAGACGGTTGGGTAGAAGTCCTAAGAAACTTTTAATTGTTTGGTATGGTTGATTTGATTTAATTTGATTGATTTGTTTGAATTTGTTTAATTTGGATCAAAAAACTTGTATATATTAAACATATGGTGTGGTATGATTTGATTTTGTTTGGTTTGTATATATGACATCAGACATATATAATTATAATACTTGGATTGGTTTGTATCGATTGATAATCATGAATTTATGAAATATTATTATAGGATATATATATATATATATATATATTTATTTATTTAGAATTCAGGGGGAGTATTTTGGTATAAGGATTATATAGATATAAAGGGAGAGTAATTTACCTTATAGGAATTATTTAGATAATTATAGGATTTAGGCGGAGTAGTTTTAGAATTTCTTTTTGATAATGCCAAAGGGGGGAAATTATAAAATACAGAATTAGTTTTTAGGATTCATATAGACAGGGGGAGTATTAGAAGTATCATCATCAACAGGTATGAATATATATTTTATAAACTAAGGTTGTCATCATCAAAAGGGGGGAGATTGTTGGAAAATGGTGTTTTGATGACAATAACCTTATTTCAATATTAATTGATTATAAAATATATACAAACACTTTTATTTAGAATATATATATATATACACACACACATACACACACACACACACACACACACACACACATATATATATATATATATATATGCAGGATTTATATACAGGAATTATTACTAAAAACTGTACAATTTAAAGATATTAAAGGTTCAAAATTGAGAGATGATTCAAGACACATGAGTAATCAAGATTTCAAGACCTTAAGATAAATATAGTAATAGAGTCTAGTTTATGTAAGACTCTGAATAGCACTCCAGGTTCAAACTCAAATTCTGTTTTTCAATTTCTGATTTCAAATTCTATTTTCAAATTCTAACTTCAATCTTTATCTTCTCTATTTTACTTTCTTTACTTTACTTTTGATTCTAAACTCAAATTTTATAGTTTATAAGTTCTATATATTATATGTACTTTATATACTTTATATTTATATAAGTTTTAAACTCTATAATTTTATAAATATATTCATATATCTTATATTTATGTTTCATATAATTTTCTACTTTATAATACTTATTTATAACACTAAGTTTTAATTCAAAATTTTCCATAATTATATATATATATATATATATATATAGATCAAAACACTTGAAAATTTCTCAAAATTCAATTTCACACATGCTTATGTCGACATACATATATCTCTATGTCGACATATAACTATCACTTTTTTTATTTTCAAAAGGAAGTGTCTTTTCACTATTTGTGACATTCCTGAAATGTTGCAACCTTCCAAATCTTATAAATAGGGGCTGATTTCGATTTTTTTTTCATCATCATTCTTCTCCATCTTCATCTCTTTTCTTTACACTATTATATTTTCTTATTTTTATGATTTCTACACTTATACTCTACCGAATTCAATTCTATTTACATAAAACTTCTTCTCTTCTCACTCTCTACTCATTACTCTTTTAATTGAAGCGTTATTGAAGAGTTATAGGGCTTTTGTAATCATTTGGGAAAGTGTTTAGGTAATCGTTGTTTTTCTTGTAGCCATGAAATCAAGGAACGGAATCAGTGTTACCCTTGTAGCCGTGAAATCAAGGAGAGTATACTTGATCAAGTGTGTGGAATCGGTGTTACCCTTGTAGCCGTAAATTAAGGAGGTTGTACTAGGATATTGATATAGTAATAAAACTCTGTGCAATCCAGTGTTGTGCGGGACTTGATGAAGGAGTAATCCGAACCAGTATAAAATCTGGTGTGTTCTTTCCTTTTTTGCATTTTATTTTTGTTTATCTTTGTGTTTGTGTTTGATTCTGTGCTTATGATTGTTTCTATGGTGTTTAATTCATCTAGTAGATCATATAAGTTTTAGATTTTGTTTAAATTCTCAAAAACAATATTCACCCCTTCCCCCTCTAGTGTTAGTTTTGCCTTAACGATCCATTCCGCAATCCCTAACAATTATTTCAATTGTGGAAATAATAATTATTCTTAACCTCTTCCCATTACAAACTAAATCATCCTCAGATAATCCTGAAGTCATTCAAGTTGGGGTATTTATTTACCTCTCAGACATTGATCAACAACGTTCTTGTCTTAAGATAGATATGAGTGGTAATTCAAAAATTGATATTTTATTCTAACATAAAAAAAATCTCATTGAACTATTTTATCATGATTTTATAATCCATTTCTTATTTTTGAAAATCTCTTTTTCAAATACCACTATTATTACTTAATTCGTTGATCAAGGAATGCTTATTAAACATTCACTCTACTTTATATTCCTTAAACCAATTTATTTTATAACATGGATTTTATTTCAAAATCAATTACCACATACCATTTCAAAAATCCTCTTTTTCCAATCCATTTACCATTTCCCTTTTTGAATATCTTATTGTAATTTCTCCAATTCTACTTTATTTCATTATTAAGTAACGCTAATTTAATTAACGCTTTAACACCTCATCTCTATGTATAAACTTCGTTTATATAATTCTGGTTTAATATAAATCCTTGTATTCTCAATTTCCTTTTACTTAATTCAAATATTAAGTAAACATTTATTTAAGCTATCGTACTCGCTTAAAATCTCTATTATAGCTTCGTTATAAAAACTCGGGTTTTGATATAAAACCCATTCATAAACTCCTTTCACAATTCAATTAGATTCAATTTCAACTTCAATCACTTTTTAAATGCATTTCAAATAAAAAGTAATTTCCTAAATTATTATTAATTAAAATAATAAGTTACTTCAATCATTTACTACAATAGCAGTAGTTAACTTCTTAATTGACTAAAATAAATAGTAAAATCCTTTTTAAAATCTTATTAAAATTAAAACAAATATTTGTTAAACTATTTCATTAGATTAATTCAAACCAAACTAATTTAATAACCAATTCCAGTTAAAACAGTTAACTTAGTCAACTCAAAACACAGTTGTCTTGGTAACTAAACTCAATTGATCCTTCCTTTAAATTAATTAATAATATAATTTATTTAAATAATTTCATTTAATTGTTTCCTTAAAAAACAATTATCAAACTTTTAACCGTTAAGTAAATTTTCTACTCTCTTGCTTATAAATCTAATTAATATAAGAATTTCCTTTACAAAATCATTTAATAATTAAATATAACTTAAATAATAAATGATAAATATTTATTTCCTTTTAATGACTTTTATTCAAAATAATAAATCTAAAAATCTATCTCTATTTGTAAAATATATTTTATAATTTCATTTCTATCGATTCACCAGATAATAAATCAATATAAATAAAACGATTCGTTTTTAAGCCGTTTACTGCCAGTTACTCAACCAATTTTTCCCATTGGTTAAAACTAAACAAATGTTGAATTTCAGGTCAACGGTCAACAACCAAATCATTCATCCAATCAGAACAGTTCATAAAATGAAAATAAATAACATCTAATATATTTGAGGAATCCATTTGGATCTCTCCAACCTGTTCTTCCCTGTATTGAATAGGTTATCATAAATAAATCATTCAATAAGAATTAATAAATTTTAAACTAATAATTTCTATAACAATCAATAATAATAACTTAACATAACAAACCAATTCAAACAATTCATTAATTTAAACACGTTTATTTTTATAAATGTGACCAACAAGGTAAGTTACCTTTGTTGGTTCTAATCGTTAAAATAACGATTTGGTGTTTCACTGAAATTAAACAAACGTTTAATTTCATCGTTTCAATCAATATATGAATATACATTTAACAAACAATACACCATTAGTAACCATAGCACACACAATAAAAACCCGACTTATATAAAATATAACTGGGAAGAACTGAGTGAGTTTAACTCACCTTAGGTTCCCATTTGTTGTCAACACAGTCCAGCTTCCAGCTGCGTTCAACTCTGTCCGAACCAGCTCGACATTGTTGTGCTTTCTGATATGCTTCTGACACCACTTGTTCCGTTCCCTTCTAATAACACAATCATACATTATAAACTTAATACGGTTCACCATTTTAATATTGTATTTACTTAAACTTTTAAAATAATTATTATCTAAATTTCTCATTACGTTAATCAAGACACGGTTTACTTCGGTTAGGCATAAATTAACAGGCTATGTCACAAAACTGTTCACTTGTATATAACTAATCCTAAATAATATAAATTTTATTAGTTTAATCCCTACTTATGTTAATTTAAACCTTCACTAGGAAAATATACTTTTACTTATGCAGTGTCAAACCCACGTTATATTAGGCAAGACTAAACATGATTAGGGACATACAAATATTTGTGTAGGCCACGTTATACACTGTATTTGGCACCTTAATGTATAATTATCACGTTATCTTTACTTCTCCCCACCTGTTATGCACATATACAAACTCGCTTACTAAAATTGTTAGGCCACGTAACCTCGGGTCAATTATTTTAAATATAGATGGTTCGGCACTTACAAATTAGGTATATAAAATACTACAAATTGCCAACGTTTTTAAAACAACTGATTAGGCATTTTAATAAGTTAGATCAGGCACATGTAATTAAGGTTAGGCATTTATACCCTTTCCATCGTTCACTACTGTTTCTCTTCTTCATTACTGTTTCTTCCCACTTCGCCTACGCAGCACCGGCCATCCACTGCCCCTGACAACAGGAAGCCACCACGCCCATCTCCGGTTGTTTTCGAAACCTTCCCTCCTTACTACGGACCAACGTTAGAGGACCCTGCCCTTGCTCCATCACCTACGCACTGAACCAACTCTCCTCCTCACCGATTCTAAGCCGCGGCACAGTCATCTAACCTAGAAGAACCACGACACTTCACCTGCTGTACATGCAGCACATCACCCCTCCCTCGTAGATTTACGTCTGTCCGCTTTTTGAAATCCGTCTGCTTCACCCACGCATTTCTCTAATCCCAACTACCTCGTGCGTTGTGCAATGCATGTCTCCATTAGAAAATATGTTCAACTCCTGCTGTTGCCTTTTTATCCTTCCTCTTCATAGTTCCAGTGCAATGAATTCTGTCCCCACTGCAATACAACCACACCACAAGCTGATCATCATCCTTTCCTCTCACCCATTAATTTTCAAAACTGTTCCATGTCCAATCAGATCCCACAGATCGTTTCTTTTTCTTGTTTTTACATAGGTACGATTTCGTTGTGTTGGGTAGGATATGAAACAAGGTTTGGTTTAGTCTGCTGGAAAGGAAAAATGTAGAGTTGTGTTTATGGAACGAGGCAAGCAATTTGATTTGCAAAAAGAAACAGACGAGGTGTAAGCTAATAATTTCAACAAGAAGGAAATGGTGATTACACACGGTATTTATAGAAGAAAAATCAAGGGATAGAAACAACGTTACATCCTACTTAAAGTAGGTAGTTGGAATGTGTGAATATAGCTGAAGGGAGTGCAGTGTAATTTCTTACCACATATAGGCAGGTTCGTAGCTTTTTTTAGGTTTTCAACGTGTAAATACATAGAGGCGGGTATAAAATATTATCATTTTATTATAATGAAACTTCGCCGTGAAGTATCATGTTAAAAACCACTATATATGATGTCCAAACAAGACGAAACTCCTAATCTTAGCATAAAAATATTTTAGACCCGGTGGGACAGGTTTCGTCAAATTCTGAGGTCATTTATGAAAAGTCCTTTATAAATCACAGTCTAAAAATCACACGTTTAAATTTTCCACGATCACAAAATAAATCCAATCAATTTGAAACTTTGCAATTCTACTTGTCCTTTTTACGGATCCAATGAAATTTATTTCGTTAAAATCGGAGTTCATTTGGTCACTCGTTTGTCCCTTTAAACTTACCCCTATCCAAATTGGCCAAAATAAAATAAATTATTAAATAAAAATAAGGGCGTTTGACGTTGCCGTGATCACAAGGTTAATCGGATTACTACCAAATTTGAAACATAACAATAACTTAGTAATACATATCCAACGAAACTCGTTTGGTCAAAATCCAGCTCTATTTGGAAAACAACGATATTTTAAAATTTAGATTATTTGCTGGTTTACAATTAAATTACGTACGCTCACATATTTACTTCGTTTGGCCCCAAAATTTGTAGCACGCTATATTTTGACGTTCTAGATCCAAAAAAAATCTGTTCACCGCAAACGGAGGTCATCTGAAATTGGCTATTTCAAAGGCTTATAAAATATCGATTAAATATTATAAAATTCTAAAGTAATTCAATTAATAAATTATTATTATCATAAATATCCACATATGATATATGGATAGCTTTATATATAAATAAATATGGATTATACAACTCAACATCATCAATTTCGAGTTAAAACGGTATCCAAATTATATTAAAGCCCTTTTAAATTTATTAAATAAACATTATCGTTTATTAACAAAATCCATAGCGACTATTTTAAAATTTGATTTGGACATAACTAATAATCTATAACACGAAATCTGGAATTTTCTCTTTCATGTGGACATTATCATCAACAAGATCCAAACGTTTCTTATTTCACAGAATTCCGACTTATATCGGATCTTATATATTCAATTGAAGTTCAAAACTCAATATTACGAACTATTACGCCATTTCGAGCTCGATTTATATTATATATAAATTTAACATTCAAACTTCGTTTTAATAAACGAATTCAATATCAAAATCCATTAATATTCCAATATAATATTTAAAATAATAAAATATTATAAATATCCGGCTGCAAAACATGGGACATTACAATTACATACAACACAGTCCCCTTTGGCTTTCCTGCACATTCACCCACAGTCAAAACCCCAAAATCACATCCTCCCAGATCAACTCAAAATTCACCCATCACCAATTCAACTTCACAAAAGTACAGTGAGCATACCCAACTTTCTTCACCTCACCTTCGGCCCGGTTCTGCCAAATTCCAGTTCACAACAATTTCCTTCCCATCTTCTGCAAACTGTTCATCATCAACAAAGACCTGAGCTTCATACCCAATTTCCAAACCCAAGTGCAACGTCCTCCATCCAAAATCTAACTTAAATCAACCCCCTACACCTTCACGCATCACCCACAACACAAACCAAGTGAACCGTTCACCAACACAAATCCATCGCAAAACCACAGCAGCAAAACAAGTTTTGGAACCCCACTTCATCAGTCAACCCAACGGTATTCTTTTCTCATCTTACTCACAACCATCAGATCACCGGTCAGGCGAGTTCATCAACATCAAACAACCTTCATTACATACCCAATACCTACCGCATCATCCAATCTGCCATCACAAGTCAACAACCTACCACTGTTGTTCATCTTTAGACCATCTCTTACATCACCAATTGCCAATTCGAAAACCTAAATAGTACGGCAAAAATCCAAATCAAATTCTCCCCAAATTTCCAAACCCAAATCGAACCCTCCAATCGCCTATTCGAAACCAAAGCAAAAACCCGAATTAATCGATTTCGAATTATAAAAGGAAGAGGCTTGATTTCGTTATTTCGATTTGCTGATTTTTCTTTTCGTTTATTTTGGGTTCTCGAGCGGTAGTTTGTGGTGATTACTTCGTTGGTGAAGGGGTTGTTTATAAGAGAGAACGTTTTGGCATTGTGTTGCTGAAAAAAGGGACTTAGTGCCTTAATGTTGAGAACGCGTGCATGGCACCGAACTTGGCTTGACATTCCGAACGGTTGAGTGCATGGTTATCTACTTATTGAGTGCATAATTATTTTAGGGTGCTACTATTCACACCCCGGTTTACACTTCTGGACACCTTTATAAATTTAATACAAATGAATATTTTTTATATTCTTCTGGCCACCATATCTTATTCCTTCACTCAATCATTCACCGCTGTACTTCTCTTAAAAAACACGTACATCTCTACAATTTCAAATCCTAAACCCTAATAAAAGAAGATATTCTTCTGTACCTATTAGAGATGGAAGATAAAGATAAATGCTAGAATTGCTTGATTTTTATTGTTTTTATTATGATATAGAGCATGTTGTTAGGATTTTTTAATGGTTAGTATTTTCCATTGTGTTTTTGGATAATTTTTTCTACTACATTTGAAATTTCAAGCTTGGAGGACATTAAACTTGACGATGTTGTAATAGAGAATGACAATGTAAGTTTTGATTTGTATGGTTTTTATCTGTATAACTTACGTATCTTCTTTTACAAATTGATTTTTTTTTTTTTTTTTTTTTGATTATTTGATAGATGAAGTATTTGAATGATTATAAATTACACGATAATCATGATGATTGTGATAATATGATGCAAGATGTTCGATTAAATGACTCAGAAGACATAAATGTTGATTTGACGAATCATTTCACAACCGATGAAGTAAGTACACATTTATAAAAATTAAAATTTCTGATGTGGTTATGAAAATGGATTATGTTAATTTTTCTTAAACAATTTGACTTTAGGTATTTGATTCGCAGTGGAAGAGCTCTAAATGAGGAGGGAAGTGTTCGTATAGAGGTAGATGTTGGTGGCCTCTCCATTTCTAGGTTATTAATTTACATGGTGGCCAGAAGAGGAAATTCGAAATATATGGGGTGCTTTCAGTTTTGGTAGCCGGAAGTGTAAACTGGGGTGTGAATAGTTGCACCCTTATTTTATTATATTTTTATTTGCTCTTGTTAGCTTTTGATTTTCGTTTAGTTAGTCTAGTTTGCTTTTTTGTTAGTTTTTTTTGTTTGTCTTCATTGTAGTTTAATTTTTGTTTCATTTTATCTTTTTTGTTTTCCTTTTTCCTTATTTCAACTGCTTTTCTTTATTAAAAAAATTCAAATCAATTCAAAGGCTAACAAGAAATGAAGAGTTCAACTAAGCGATACAAGGAATTCAAAGATCAAACAATCTGCAAACGATTGGATTTTAATCACTAACACTACTCAATTGCTCTGAACAGATAGTCATACCCCACTATAAATTTTTTAAAACACTACAGATGTTGCAGCTACTTAAAAATATATAGAAATTAATTGTAAAGATTTTCAGCTGGTACAACAGCTTGCTTGTACAATTTTTTAATTTCTGCATTTATTATTATCTAATTGTCGTGGTTGGATGAAATTTTCATAACTAAAGTCATTATTCTTATCATTTTTCAACAATAAAACCTGATTAGATATTGCAAAATATTTAACTATAAGAGTGTATTTTATGAAATTTATTCTCTCAAGGGTTTGATCACGGATATATATTAGTTCAGTTTATTGAACTTATCGAACTGAGCTACTTTTACCTAATTTCTTCGCCTTAACCCTTTGCTCATTTCAACTTGTAACCTCTGCTGTAAACCCCCTTCCTCTGCACTCTACTTCAGGTAACTTGCTTTCGCAAGTTCTTCAACTGGTAGTTACTGGCTAGGAGGGGTTGCAACTGACATAGATTAGACATGGAAAGAAGTAACTCCTTCATGTTGTCTTATTTACGCATTTCGACATTCTTGTCTGTGATAAGACTTCCTGGTATGAGGATCTTCAATGTTTTCAGTGTCTTTCATCTTGTTAGATGCTCTTGGGTTTACAGTTTTAGGTCTTACTGGTTGTTCTTGTAATTTGGGGTGTTTGGTTGTTCTCTTGTAATTGTAGTTTGGTTCTTAACATGTAACCTGTTGTCCGCTTAGTTGCTATTTGTTCTTAGATGGTTTATTTGATTGTCTACAGTTTCAAATGGTTGCTTCACAGAAGCTTCATATGCTATTGTATGCTTGATCAGTATGGGAATAGTGAGAATGCTCTGGTTCTATGTATGGCCTTTAGCAACACAAGGAAGTTTCGGCTCGCATCGTTGCTGTTCTTGGTCTCAAATCCTCATTTCCTTTCCTTCTTATGACATTTATGTAAGCTCTATCTCATGTTCATTCAGTTGTGTATTTACAATTGAGATGTTATGGAAGCAACATGGTAGCCATTCTCTCTGCGTAGCACGTGATGCAAGGACTTTCCCAGGAAATCTGTAGAATTTCAGTCCCACATGCTTTTGGGTATGGCTCGAGAATTCTGATGTGACGTTGTCCTTCAGCGCTGTCTATGCTATATATTTTTACTATTTAATCAGTATGTAATTTGATCCCTAATTTGATCCATGCGTGGAGTTATATTGTAGTTTAGTAACTTAAACTAGCTCCAAGACTGTAATCTAGATTAGATATAGTGGACGACCCACTACAAATGTCGTTCACGATGGTCAGTCCACCTTAAAAACCGAATTAGCTAACTACTAACTACTGTCACCTATACCATATTGTAATTTTATTATTAGTCATAATAAAAAAGTGTTATGGAACACTATAAAAACCAGTCGATTATGCCAAAAAAAACTTTTAGTAAAAGAGGTTGTATACTACCCGTTAAACATTGCTCATATCTCTTAGTATTTATACTATACGTGAATGACCATAAGACCCTCTTCGCCCTTCAAATCGAGATTATCAACTAATAAGATATACTTAAGTACGTTATTTATTTTGAATAGGAGTTAATTGTGTCAACCATCAGTCTAGTATTTTCTTTGATTGCATTTGATAATGATGAGTGAATAAAGTATTATCCACCATACTTCTCCTAGGGGTTCTCAGGTAAATCAAAATATTTCAAACGGGGTGAATGACAATCAACTAAATCAAAAATTTCTAAATCTTAGTGTTGGAATGGATAAACCCTTATCACTTCAGATCTATGTTACCCAACTAGGACTGTTCAAACTTATATCATCGTATTTCCACCAGTTGAAGGAAATTTTGAGCTTAAACATTCTTTTATTCAAGAGATACCAAAATTTACTAGTTTTGAAAATGCTTACGAATTTCTAAGTGAATTTGAATTGTATTCATCCACAATAAAAATGCAACAATTATCTAATGAATCAATCAAGCCAAGGCTAGTTCCATTCGCATTACTTGAAAGCACTAGAAGATGGCTAAATTCTCTTCCAAAACATTCCAAAAGAAGTTGGGATGAATTTGTCACTGTATTCTTGAACAAGTTTTTGTCATTGTATTCTTAAACAAGTTTTTCGATTTCCATAAAACTCTAAAAATCCGAACTGAAATAAATCAGTTTTCCCAAAACGAGAGGGGAAATTTTTCAAAAAACTTCGAGAGATTCAACCAATTATTATATATTTGTCCTCATTATGCAATTCCCAACCATCACTTATGTTGAATTACATACGAATGACTAAACTATCAAACTCAACCACAACTAGAATCAACGTGTGGAGGAGAATTTATGTCTAAAATAGTAGATGAAGCTTGAGAATTCTTATAAAATTATTTTGAAAATGACATGCAATGGGAGTCAATTCATGTTCTCATCCATGCTTCTACTTGAGGTGTGCATGTCGTGAATCCATTTCATATTCCCTTAGAAACTCAAACTTCTCAAATCTAAGAAGGACAACTCCATTATTATCCTCAAGACCGAGTCAATATTATAGCACAAAATAATCATTACTCATCCATGTATAACCCTAGTTGGAGAAATCATACAAATTTCTTGTGGTCTAATCCCAATAATGTGGCAAATCCATCTCACATGATATTGAATTCGAAATACCAAACTCTGTTTGCTTCTAGTCCTCAAACATATCAAATTCAACCTCAATCCAAGCCTTCAAGTCAACCATATTGGCATTCTAACTTTCAATCGTTAACTCAGTCTCCTTCATCCTTTGAAACTTCAAAAGAAATTGTTCAACTAGAGAAACACATAAACAACCAAGATGCTAAATTCGAACAAATGATGAATATGATGAAGGAACGAATGAAAAGTAATGCGAAAGGAAAATTATCTAGTCAACCCGAGGTGAATCCAAAATATAATTCTTGTAGTGTGAACTCTTGTGAGATGGAAACTATATTTTGGATAACGCTGTCACCAACCTCGGATCCAGAAAAATAATTGATAACAATGTCAGTAATCCCAAAAATCATTCGATTTCAACCCCAATCGAAAAGCCTAACTGTAACGACCGCCCATAGCCCCCACACTAAACAAGAGGAATAATGCACTAAAAAGGTGTTCCAGGCAGCTATTGACGATCATCAAAGTAGGTAAACATCATCGGAACCTATCATAAATCTCACGGTGCAAGGATAAGATATAATTGAACTTATATAATAGGTAATAATAGTGAAATCTAATTGCACAGAAACTGAAAACTCTTAATAGAACTCGTAGAAAGATCCATACAACAAAGGATAATATTTCTGTATAAAGGTCCTCACTACATCCCTCATAGTATATAGTATCAGCCGAAACAGAAAATACTAGATAGTAATGAAATTGGTATGTGAGCCTCGTGGTCGCCATCGATCAACATCGCCGTCTTCACTAAAGCATCACCTATTACCTGCTACTTAGTCTTCCCATCCACAACTGGATGGACAGCCCAAGGTAATAAGAGGGAAACATAAAATCTTGAGTCAGACAACAATCTTAGTGAGCGATAAAACAGCTAACAAACTTCATCAATAAAGTATATGAGAATGGATAGATTTACCAACCACTACCCGTCACTAGAGAAGAAGTCTCACCCATCTTCCCCACGTCCGACAGTGATAGCTGATATACACATAAATGTATATATTTTATCCGCATATTTATCTTATTTTATCTTTTAAATAATTGATATTGTGTATTTATAGCTGTGTTATCAGATTGTTGACAAGAAACACGGTTTAGAGCATTTGATGAATAAAGCATGAAGAATTTGCTGGAAAAAAAATGAAGTTAAAATTACTTAAGTTTGAAGAGTTTAAAGCTTGAAGAGTTTAAAGCTTGAAGAATGGTTGCAAATAGAGTTTAGTTGGGTAGATTTGGCTCACTAAAGACTCATATTGTGTTCACATTGGCTCAATTGCAGACCATTTCACTCATGTAGCGTTCACATTAGCTCCTTTGCAAGGCTTCTCATTCATGCACTGCACGCGTTCACACTGGCTCACTTACAAGGCCTCTTACTCTACAACCCCGTTCACACTAGCTTATGTGTTATTTGGGCTAATTCTTTAGTCCCACATTGTGGAATTTGCCAAGTAGCCTTTGTCATATCAGCTATAAATACACTTTATCTCATTCATTGTAAAACGCACTTAGTTTTATTCAGTAATCCTTTGCTTGGAATAAAACTCTTCTTTCTCTCTTCTATTTAGTTTTTATTTGCATTTTATTTATGTTCATGTCTGTTATTTTCTTTATTCTTTTTTTTCTTTTAGCTATGTCTAGCTAATCCTCTTTGATTAGGGGGTGATGACGCTAATAGATATGATTCAATATGAATCACATAGCCAAAAGATTAGAACTTCATGTATGTAGATCTAGATTTGAACTAAGGGTTAGATATGAACCTTCATACCCTGTGTCGTTTAAGAGTTGTGCTCCTTCACAGGGTATATTCGAGTTCGATCTAACACTTATCAGATTTATATTTAATATTTAGGGTTTTAGAAATAAAATAGTGAATCTGTCCTGATAGCCTATGGTTGTTTAAGAGCTGAGCTCCTGCATAGGCTATACTTGTTGTTATTTACATATTTGTTTCTAGAAACCTAATTATAGTTGATTCATGTTTGTGACAGAAACATGAATTAGATCTGTATTTATTCGATTGGCTATTGAGGAATATTAATCTAATCTATGTCATTATCCCCTAATTGCTTTCTCTTATTGTTAAAACTCTCTTTTTGTTTATTTTCTGTGTTTGCAACCAATCAAAATTCTGAATAACTTGATTGGATTTATTAATTAAAATATTTTTGGTCCCAGAGTTCGACACCCTCCACAACAATCCTTGTTGTTTAGGAAAGCTGAACGGATTTTACAGTTGTTTACAATTGTATAATTTGTTCGCAAACAAATTTTGGCGCCGTTGCCGGGGACCTATTTGATATACACGTAAATGTGTATATTTTATCTGCATATTTATCTTATTTTATCTTTTAAATAATTGATATTGTGTATTTATAGCTGTGTTTTCAGATTGTTGGCAAGAATCATGGTTTAGAGCATTTGATGAATAAAGCATGAAGAATTTGCTGAATAAAAGTGAAGTTAAAATTACTTAAGTTTGAAGAGTTTAAAGCTTGAAGAACGGTTGCAAATAGAGTTTAGTTGGGTAGATTTGGCTCACTAAAGACTCATATTGTGTTCACATTGGCTCAATTGCAGACCATTTCACTCATGTAGCGTTCACATTAGCTCCTTTGCAAGGCTTCTCATTCATGCACTGCACGCGTTCACACTGGCTCACTTACAAGGCATCTTACTCTACAACCCTGTTCACACTAGCTTATTTGTTATTTGGGCTAATTCTTTAGTCCCACATTGTGGAATTTGCCAAGTAGCCTTTGTCATATCAGCTATAAATACACTTTATCTCATTCATTGTAAAACACACTTAGTTTTATTCTGTAATCCTTTGCTTGGAATAAAACTCTTCTTTCTCTCTTCTATTTAGTTTTTATTTGCATTTTATTTATGTTCATGTCTGTTATTTTCTTTTTATTTTCTTTTCTTTTAGCTATGTCTAGCTAATCCTCTTTGATTAGGGGGTGATGACGCTAATAGATATGATTCAGTATGAATCACATAGCCAAAAGATTAGAACTTCATGTATGTAGATCTAGATTTGAACTAAGGGTTAGATCTGAACCTTCATACCCTGTGTCGTTTAAGAGCTGTGCTCCTTCACAGGGTATATTCGAGTTCGATCTAACACTTATCAGATTTAGATTTAATATTTAGGGTTTTAGAAATAAAATAGTGAATCTGTCCTGATAGCCTATGGTTGTTTAAGAGCTGAGCTCCTGCATAGGCTATACTTGTTGTTATTTACGTATTTGTTTCTAGAAACCTAATTATAGTTGATTCATGTTTGTGACAGAAACATGAATTAGATTTATTCGATTGGTTATTGAGGAATATTAATCTAATCTATGTCATTATCCCCTAATTGCTTTCTCTTATTGTTAAAACTCTCTTTTTGTTTATTTTCTGTGTTTGCAACCAATCAAAATTCTGAATAACTTGATTGGATTTATTAATTAAAGTATTTTTGGTCCCAGAGTTCGACACCCTCTACAACAATCCTTGTTGTTTAGGAAAGCCGAACGGATTTTACAGTTGTTTACAATTATATAATTTGTTCGCAAACAAATTTTGATTTCAAGAATTTTTCTGAAACTGTTGAAACCCCTTGTGACTTGATCGTTTCAACTTAATCTCACTTTGATCACTTGTTTTTCAATGATAAATTTCTGCAGTATATGAACTCTTTTTGGAATAACACAGTTTTTGAGAAAACACGATTTCGAAATTTACTGAAAATTCACTTGTTTGGTTTTAACTTTAGGTTTATGAATGAACCTTTAGTCAACAAAATTGCCAATATCAAAGCAAAACTGAACAATATTTCTCAAAATCATTGTGGGGGTGCGAATGCTGCACACGTCTCTCAATTTATACATCATCTGAACAAATCAAACTTTGTTATTGAGACTTCTACTAAACCCCAGCTCGATGACCTCTCTTTAGTTGCTACAGAAATTCAATTCGATTTTAGGATCAATTGTAAGATCAAAACTTTAAAATTAGCAACTCAAACTGTTGAAAAAGCGAATTTTGTTTTTCCAAATCTGACATGTAATACAAAAACTTTTATGATTTGGTTTTCTATGCTGAAGCTGTGTCTCATAATCTTAATGAGGCTGATCCATTGGTCCATTGGACCGGTACATCTATTCAATGACTGCGTATTTTCTGCACACACATCCGGTAAGCCATGCTGACCCTCTTATTTTATTTTTCCTTTCACTAAGATATGTCTGATTAACGACTGTGAGGACACAGTCACACTCAAGTGTGGGGGTAATTTACATTACATCAGCAATCAAATTTTATGAAGTAGGTCATTCATTGAACAAGGATTAACTTAAAATTCATAAATAACACCTTGGTTCTTGTTTGATAAGTTGAATTGTTGGGTGATGAGAATGAACATTATTTATTCATTGAATCGTAATGTGTCTTTTTAAGATGCTAGCTTGAGACTGTGCAGACGTTAGTCGTGTTCTGGAGTAAGTGTGTCAACCTTTGTTATACATGTTAGAACATGCAAGTAAAAATAATCAAAAAAAAAGTCAAATAATAATGATTTTGCACTTACATTGGATTTTCTGAGTTCGTTTTCATGCATAATATTTTTCTCACTCAAATTTTCACACTTGTAAGTTCTAAATTCCACTTGGCCCAATTAAGGAGAAATGACTCATTGTAGCGTTCTTCTTCGATACCCCACATTATTCAAACCCAAGTTTTAGTCAATTTACATCCATGTTTCGACAGGTTTATCTTATATTGGTATACTCAAGAACCTTTGTTTAAAGGTCAAAAAAAACGTCACTTTTTATACCAATATTACACCACCCACTCCGTACTTGTTTTAAGGTAGGATAACCATATACCACATCTTATTTTATATGGGTCATCTATCTTGCGAAACTTTTCTTATCATTCCTTTCAGCTTTTTGGATAACATCAATCTAGACTTGTGTGTTGAATTAGGGTTATAGAAGTAGAGTAAATAGGGCACAAAACTTTCCTTTCATGAAGTGTTGGTTTAATAGAGGAGGAATCAAATGAAATAATGAACGGTATCATTCCATTCCATCTCCACTCATCATTCGTGATGCAAAAAAAAGGAAAAAAAAGGAAAAAGAAAAATATGAAATTAAGAGAGAGTCTCTCTGAATAAAATAGTCATTCATCATTATTGACTGTAAAAGCATTCAATTCCATTCCATCCACATCCATTCTACTGTACTTGGAAGTGAGGATTGTAGTAGACGAGATGGAAGGAAATAAAAATGTTCATATGTGCCTTAGTATTACTTTATCTTTTGTAGCTTGAAATTCAACTAATACACTTGCCCTCTTATTTATAACATTTTTAGAACTTACAAAATTTTCCTTCATCTATGCATAACTCATATCCAATACATTACAGTTACATTGGTGCAAAATCATTCAAAAAAAATGTGAATAAAGAAATGATTGGGTGCACATTGTCGATGTGTAGAACTTTGGTTGACACCACGCTCTTAACCTTCAAGACAATTACAGTGTTATCAAGGAATTACGATTCAGCTTGAATTTTTTTTTTCATTTTTGCACTAATTATGGGATGGACAATTTGGGGCTAAACCGTTATTATTGAAGTTAGGTGAAATCCTTGGAATGTGAAAGACCTTAAATATATTGTTTGATTAATCCGCGTACATAAGACGCTCTGAATTTTGTGGGTAGTATCCGCTGAAAACCCTCACGAGACAACACTCGTCCTACTGGGGACACCCAGAGGTTTAACGGCTTATTGCATACGCTAAATGCAATCGTGTTTCCTACGAAAGTGTGACATATCTTAGTTTAGTTTATTCGAGGACGAATAAAAAGATAAGTGTGGGGGTATTTGATATACACATAAATGTGTATATTTTATCCGCATATTTATCTTATTTAATCTTTTAAATAATTGATATTGTGTATTTATAGCTGTGTTTTCAGATTGTTGACAAGAATCATGGTTTAGAGCATTTGATGAATAAAGCATGAAGAATTTGCCGAAAAAAAGTGAAGTTAAAATTACTTAAGTTTGAAGAGTTTAAAGCTTGAAGAGTTTAAAGCTTGAAGAACGGTTGCAAATAGGGTTTAGTTGGGTAGATTTGGCTCACTAAAGACTCATATTGTGTTCACATTGGCTCAATTGCAGACCATTTCACTCATGTAGCGTTCACATTAGCTCCTTTGCAAGGCTTCTCATTCATGCACTGCACGCGTTCACACTGGCTCACTTACAAGGCCACTTACTCTACAACCCCGTTCACACTAGCTTATGTGTTAATTGGGCTAATTCTTTAGTCCCACATTGTGGAATTTGCCAAGTAGCCTTTGTCATATCGGCTATAAATACACTTTATCTCATTCATTGTAAAACACACTTAGTTTTATTCTGTAATCCTTTGCTTGGAATAAAACTCTTCTTTCTCTCTTCTATTTAGTTTTTATTTGCATTTTATTTATGTTCATGTCTGTTATTTTCTTTTTATTTTCTTTTCTTTTAGCTATGTCTAGCTAATCCTCTTTGATTAGGGGGTGATGACGCTAATAGATATGATTCAATATGAATCACATAGCCAAAAGATTAGAACTTCATGTATGTAGATCTAGATTTGAACTAAGGGTTAGATCTGAACCTTCATACCCTGTGTCGTTTAAGAGCTGTGCTCCTTCACAGGGTATATTCGAGTTCGATCTAACACTTATCAGATTTAGATTTAATATTTAGGGTTTTAGAAATAAAATAGTGAATCTGTCCTGATAGCCTATGGTTGTTTAAGAGCTAAGCTCCTGCATAGGCTATACTTGTTGTTATTTACGTATTTGTTTCTAGAAACCTAATTATGTTGATTCATGTTTGTGACAGAAACATGAATTAGATCTGTATTTATTCGATTGGCTATTGAGGAATATTAATCTAATTTATGTCATTATCCCCTAATTGCTTTCTCTTATTGTTAAAACTCTCTTTTTGTTTATTTTCTGTGTTTGCAACCAATCAAAATTCTGAATAACTTGATTGGATTTATTAATTAAAATATTTTTGGTCCTAGAGTTCGACACCCTCTACAACAATCCTTGTTGTTTAGGAAAGCCGAACGGATTTTACAGTTGTTTACAATTGTATAATTTGTTCGCAAACAATAGCCTTTAACCAAGGTAACAACAATTCATCCATGGAGATCAGAACATCCATAAAAAACATTCATAGCATCCAGATTACTTAGGTCTCACATAAACAATCCTAATCGAGTTTAACATCACTCAAGTACTCTCCCCAGAGGCCTAAACCAATATCAGTCAAGCACCCAATAAACATATCCCTTGACATTGGATAATCCACGTGAGATGGTATAACAAAACATCCAAACATTCAAACGTCCATGACAGACTCCGGCTATCACCGCCAATCCTGCTTTGAAACTATCGTTAATCGTATAATGGCCCATCAAGACAACCATATGTCAAGAGCTAATGGAAACCCCACAACTCCATACGCCATCACGACTCGTATGTTTGTCTTCTCAAATCTCGACAACTAGGCCCTTCACGACTGCCCAAGTTAAGAGACCTTTTATGACTACCCAAAGTACCCTTGCTTTGAGTCTGC
Source organism: Allium sativum (assembly GCA_030737875.1). NCBI lineage: Eukaryota > Viridiplantae > Streptophyta > Magnoliopsida > Asparagales > Amaryllidaceae > Allium > Allium sativum. The sequence goes on from CM060912.1 coordinate 13,684,906, forward strand.
TAGAGCTTACGATAATGATAATATTTCGGCCTTCACATCTCTAGTCGTATTCTCTGGTGACTAATCATAAACTCAAATCTCACTCAAGTAACCATTATCTACAACCCAACACCTTTGAATTGTCTGCCTATTCGTTGCTTTTCACCAATCAACGAACACATTACAACAATTCAAACCTTCCTACTTGAACTCGTGTCGAAGCTAGAACCATTATCGACTCAGATACTGCATTTTATAGCATCTCTGGCCTTTTCGCTATGAAAAACTGGTCAAAATGTCAAAACAGCCTTTTACAGCGTTTCTGAAATGCTGTTATATCCCCTGGTTCAATTCTGCACCCATGCGCAACCGAAACCCATGTGCGACCGACCATAGCATTTCACAAATGCTGTCGTAGGTACGACTGACCACAGCATTTCTCAAATGCTGTCATAGGTCCGACCGACCACAACATTTCTCAAATGTTGTCATAGGTGCGATCCAAAACTCATGGGTGACCGACCACAGCATTTCATAAATGTTGTCGTAGGTGCGACCCAAAATTCATGCATGACCGACCACAGCATTTCACAAATAGTGTTGTACGTGCGACCCAAAACTCATGCGCGATCGACCACATCATTTCACAAATGCTGTCGTAAGTGCGACCGACCACAACATTCTCAAATGTTGTCATATGCGCGACCGACCACAGCATTTCTCAAATGTTGTTGTATGTGCGGCCGACCACAGCATTTCATAAATGTTGTTGTAGGTGCAACCCAACCCTCATGCGTGACTGACCACAGCATTTCACAAATGCAGTCGTAGGTGCGACCCAAAACTCATGCGCGACCGACCACAGCATTTCACAAATGTTGTCATAGGTGCGACCGACCACGGCATTTCTCAAATGCTGTCATATGCGCTACCGACCACAACATTTCTGAAATGTTGTCATATGCGCGACCGACCACAGCATTTCACAAATGCTGTCGTTTCTCTGGTGCGACCCCTGGCCTGAACAGCCCCAATCTAAGTCCAATTTCTACCAAAACTTCGCTAATTGACACAATCGATGAAATACACTCGTCTAATTCATTCAACACAAACATAAGCATGTTATGAAATCACTAACAACATGAATATGACGATTGTTACCAAAATTATGCAAATTTCACCAAAATCATGTTAAATGAACACATAAACAAAAACGATTGATCTAACTTACATGAAATGGCATAGGAATTTCCAGTTTTAACTTATTAAATCAGATCCTAAGGTGCTTCATATGAAATAGGACTTACCATGATGTAGATCTAAGGAAACAACTTGAATTTGACGAAAAACATGACCAAACATTCAAATACTTCATTGAATCCATGTGAGAGATGCAAATCACTCATCGATTCTCCAAAACAAGCTAAAATAGATGAAATAAGAATCCGGACAGCAAGCACCTCGCACCAATCTCCTTGATCTGATGAATCCTTGCTTCAATCGATGTAGATCTAGCCTCCAATGGTCTAGATCTATGATTTTCCTCCTTAGATTTGAATTTTTAATGGTGGAAAGGTGTTAGAGGAAGAAGGAGCTCAAGGCCACCAAATGAGAGAATGGGAGAAGTAACCTCTTCTCCATACCCCTCACCTCCTATATATAGTTTCCACCAACCCACTAATGGGCCTCCCCTAATTCAGCCCATTAGGCTCCCAAAACCTGAACAGCCAACTAAAAAACCTTAAAACAGCGATTCCTCCTAGTCCGCTCAGCCAAATCCTTAATGCAACCACTCTACGGAAAGTCAATCATCAATTCCTTTCCAATGGCACAGGTCTCACCCTCTGATTCGACCTGAGTCAAAAATTATTCCTTATACAAGACTAATAGGGGCAAAATGGTCACAAACAAAATCGATAAAAATTATGGATATGTCTCACATCCCCATAAGAAACATATCAAAAGATGAGAATGATCCAACCCTCAGAGAATAAAATAAAAATATTTACGATCTTCCGATACGTAAAATGCGGGCTGTTACATTAACACTCTTCCGGCGGCAACTAAGGCTAATTCTTCTGAATCTTTCAAATCACCATCTTCTTCGAATGTTGGCAATCCCAACATCTCTTCTTCTAATGTCGGCAACCCCGACAATATATCTTCCTCTAATGTTGGCAATCCTAACACCCCATCTTATACACCCCTACCTCCCTCACTTGCTATATCGAAACCTTCTTTTTTGAACGATCAAAATTCTAAAAGAGTTTATAAACCAGTATCTCGATATCCTTATAGACTTAACAACAATAAGAAGGATGCGAATTTCGAAAAAAATTCTTGAAATCTTCAAACAATTTTGTGTCATTGTTCCTCTCTTAGACACCATCGAACAAATTCCTCAATATGCCAAGTGTCTCAAAGAGCTATGCACCCGAAAACGAGCCACTAACATTCATAAAATAGCTTTTTTGACAGCAAATACTAGTTCTGTTTTCTCAAACCCTTCACCAATCAAGTATAAGGACTCCGGTTGCCCTACAATCGACTGTAAAATAGGAAATACTCACATCAGTTATGCCCTACTTGATCTTGGTGCAAGTGTCAATCTTCTTCCTTACACTGTTTATCGATAACTTGGACAAGGGGAATTGAAAACCACGAACATCACAATTCAACTAGTCGATCGATCTTTTAAAAAGCCATTGAGTATAATTGAAGATATTTTGATTCAAATTGAACATTTTTATTTCCCCGTGGATTTCATAGTCCTAGAAACAAGCCTGTTTCGAATCCTAATAGTCAAATTCCATTAATTTTGGGTCGGCCCTTCTTAGCCACCTCGAATGCTATCATAAATTGTAGAAGCAGCCAACTTCCACTATCGTTTGGGAACTTAACCATTGAAATGAATATTTTCATCAACCCAAAGAGTCTGAAATAGGAAATGTTGACATAATAGATATAGTTTTAGATGACAAATCTAATTTATCTCCTCTGAAAGCTTCACTTCCCTCAATAAACATGTCCAATATTTCCTTGAAGAACTATTCGAAGATAAGCTTAAATTTTTACATGATGACTTAGGGGATGCCTCAAAAATAATTTTAGTTCCATATCAACAATGAGATTGTGGTTAAAATCTCTTGTTAATGGGATTATGATAATCTTGATCTAAATGATATAAATCATTGGCACGACAAAATTTTCATAGAAAGGATTTTGATATTAGAATTTGAAAGTGTCTAAGCAGCAGTAAGATCGAGTAGTATGGAGTAAAAATATAATAAGGAAAAGTAGTAGCTATAAGTAAAATCACACAGTCGATTTATACTGGTCCAGCCACCGTCCTACGTCCAGTCTCAGACTCCCTTCTGGTATTTCACAAGCACAAATATCCTCTCTTTACCCGGAGGAGCAGGTTCACAATTACCTGAACAACCGAACGGGATTTCTTGTCTCAACTGCTGAAGAGGACTTTCTCAATACAAAATAATTGCTGACTTTTTGTGTTCTTGATAACTCGAATACGTCAATATTTAGTACACCCTACCTATAGTCTTTCCTTGATGATAAATGTGAAGCTTGTGAAAGAGTATGAAAGATTAAAATCTTAAGTATTTGTAAATAAAGTGCTTTTAGAGAATAGAGAGCTTTTAGTAAGATAGAAAGAATTAGAATGAAATTCGGTGATTGGATCACTTAATCACGTCTCTATTTATAATATACAAAGAGATATAACTAATCACGTAGAGAATTAATGAAGAGAAATGAATTAGAAAGTTGTGACTCTTCATAATAGGTTGCAACACTTCGTAATCAGATGTCTGAAAAGAAATTTCAGATGTCTATTTTGGTTTTAAAAGTAAACAGTAAGGAAGTAGTATACTTCGGAGCAGATTCAGATGTCTAAAAATTTCAAAACAGACGTCTGAATATTATGTAAAATTGAAATTTGTTTCGGCAAGCAAACGTCTGCCCAAAAATTTTCAGACGTCTGTTTTATGAGCAAAACTTATTCCTTACTTTTTTTCAATGTGAAATATATATATATATAATATGTGTGTGTAATCATCAAGGAAGACTTTAACACATAGATCTAAGACTAACAGATTCTTACAACACATATAATCTTCATTTTGTGCTCTTGAATCTACTCGTTGAATATCTTCCTGCAAAACAGTTAGTTGATATAGTATATATGCTTATGTATAGTTGTCATAGTCAAAATGCTATATAGCGAGATTCAACATTCTCCCCCTTTTGACTAAAGACAAGTGTATAAGCTCCCCCTATCAATATGCATATATCATTATTTGTTTCTCCCCCTTTGTCATTGATAAAAAGGGATACTTATGAAACATTTATGCTCAAACACACAATCACACCATAAACATAAACATATAATAGACAAGCACAACTATTTAGACATACCAAGCACATAATAGAGTTTTGGGTTGAAATATAAAGCTAAGTACCAAAAAATATTACACACCATTAGTTAATTAAAATTTTCTAATCAAAATATGTAGATCACCATATCACTAACCGTGCTTACCAATAATCGAAAGTAGATGCCACAATAGTTGTTCCACCGTCTTTGGGAGAGCCTTGTTCAGAACTAGTATAGGGAACATCTTCGGCCGAACTAGATGACCATTGAAATGGAACCGGAGCATAAGCTTGGCTAGAAGAAGTCCCGATGCAAGATATTGACTCCCAAGTTTTGTTCAAAAAGCCTTTGATGGATTCAAATTTCTTATTTGTTTTCTTTTCAAAACGTTTTAAATATTTATGAATTTTAGATTGATTGCGTGATAGTGTAGCTAAAGCTTGTTTGGAAGAAGTATCGGGAGAAATGATTTGAATTCCTTCTTCTTCCCTAACTTGACGGCGGTGAGAAGGCTCGGTTATAAGAGATTCTGGTTGAGATGCAACGTGTTGGGTCCAACCCTCAAGAGACTTGTACTCTGCAGTTGTCGGATTAGGATCAATATCCATGAGCTTTAAGGTTTTTGAACCGTTTTCTTTAATGCTTAGAGAAGGAGTATCGGGTATGGTTATCTAACAAGCGGTAAGGATTCAAGTAATATAAGCACCGTAATGAATAGCCTTATACTTACGTTTGTAAGTAATACTCGTCCATTTATCTAAAATGATTTTGGCCCAATTGATTTGCTTATTTTTGTTTAGGGCATACTAGGCTTGGAAATCACGTTTATAGACCTCTTCATGACTTCCTTTGCGGGGTTGGATTGTCTGGACCAATGTTCGATCTAACAACTGGGCTTGTGGCCATAGATGAGTGGAGGTAAGTTCATGCATATTAATGAGATTATCAGAAAGGAACTTGTGTGATACCTCATCCCTTGTAGTCATATCAACTTCTATTGTGTCAATATCAAGCCCTGGCCAAGCGCATTGCAAAATTTGACCTAGTTGTTGAATTGGAAGAAGGATACATTTTCCACATACCCAAGACCAAACACAGTCCTTTTGTTTTGAGGTCTAGTATGATCAAGGTTCAAGTTTTCCAAAAACATCTTGACTAGCAAGGGATAAATTTTGACATTATCTGTGTTAAAATCGACTAGAGATTCGAAGTGATAATGTCTAGCATATTGAAGAATTCAATAATTAAAGAGAGAATCAAACTTAACAAAAGCACCTTCAAAGAATTTATAATCTTTCATTGCCTTGTATCTTGCCTTAGCAGTATCATCCCATAGCCATTTTTGAATTAATTCATCGGAAGGAGGATTTGATTCTTCTTCTCTTGTACATTTGCCTCGATTGGCCATGATTTTATCGTAAAACGATGAAGTTTTTTTTGAGTGATTTGAAAATCAGGGGCTAGGGTTTTAACAAGAAGTTAAAAAATGAAATGGTAAAAAGTGAAAAGATGAAGAGTTATGATGGTTGGTAAAAGTCGGGTCCCTTTTTTTAAAAAACATTTCTGTTCGAATTCAGACGTCTGATTTTTAAAAATAGACGTCGGTTTTTTGTTCAATCCATAACCATAAGGAATTAGTTCATTTTTGGGAGAATTCGGACATCTGTTTATTTCTGGTCAGACGTCTGCTTTTGTATGGTATAGAATACGTACTCCAGTAATCAGACGTCTGAAAATTTGAGTCAGACGTCTGTTTTTGACAAATTTCGAATCAGCAAGAATATAGTTCATTTTGACCATATTCCAGACGTCTGTTTGGCAGTGAAATTTTTTATATATATTGAACTCAGATGTCTATTTGATTTAAATTAGACGTCTATTTATATTTTTTTTTTTTGAACTAGGTTTTGTTTATGATAAAGCAATTTATTTTATATATTAATAGAGAATGATTCCTATAAGACAGCTTAAATATTGAAATAGAAATAATATTAAACGAGAGTTAATTCTTAGAAGGTGGAGTCTTTGTCAGTGTTGAAAACTTTTCTCTTCATTTGCTTTGTAATTCTTGTCTTAAGAGTTTGGACTATATGACGGTCGGTGGGGAGAGAAGGTATAGTAATTCTTTGTAGGATTAACCGGATCTTTGTCAGTTCAATAGGATAAGGAAGGATCAATAGGGTCTGGTGGAATCAATAAGGGTGAAGAAACATCCTTCAATTTTGGGTCACAAAATTTATAAATCATTTTCTCGAGAAGGCTTAAATGAGTTGCGGTAACCTTCCGCTCAAAATATAGTTCTTTTTGGAGTGCGATTTGCTCTGTTTGATAGTGATGAATTTCATCCGGTTTCCTTTTCATATTCGGTGATGTAAATAGCACTCGTTTTGCCTTCTTTGCATCAGGAGTGAATCATGTGTGGTAGTTTCCCCATCTATATTTAAGTTCATTTCTTGGAGTTGGCGTGGGAAAGTGAGGAGTATCTGATGAACTATCCGTTGTGAAAGTAATATTAATTGAAGAATTCGAGTTATTTGAAGACATAATTGATTTTGAACTTCTTTTGAGTTTATAATATGTGTTTTGATTTTGGAATGAAAAAGGGCATAAGCTTATATAGGTGAGATTAAAGGAAAAACATGTAGTTCGTATTTCAGAAGGTTATAACCAGATAAATACTTAAGCATAATGAGTAATTTTAGGAATTAAGCTAAATTTGGCTAGTAAGTTAACATGATACGTACTTTCCTTTTTCTAAAACTTGTTTAAAGTGATTTTATAGTAAACTATATATCATTAACATATATTATGCCTAATTCGTGTCTTATCTTAATAAAAATATTTTCTAACATAGGTTTAGTGAATATGTCGGCTACCTGATTTTCAGTTGAGATATATTCTAAATTTATAATAATTTTTCCTATATTATCACGTAAAAAATGATGACGAATGTCAATTTGTTTGGTTCATGAATGATTTATAGGATTTTTGGATAGATTTATTGCACTAGTGTTATCACAATATATTGTAGATTTAGATAAATTTACTCCAAAATCTTTGAGTGTTTGTTGCATGTAGATCGCTTGTGCACAAGCTAAAGCAGCAGATATGTATTCTGCTTCACATGCAGAGAGTAAGACACAATTTTGTTTCTTACTAAACCAAGATACAAATGATTTTCCAATAAAATGACATGTACCACTTGTACTTTTTCTATCCGTCCGGGATCCACTAGAATCAGCATCACTGTAAGATACTAATTCGAATGGACATTTATTCGGATAAAAAAGACCGAAGTCCTTAGTATTATTAAGATATCTTAGAATCTGTTTCACTGCTCTTAAATGTGATTCTTTAGGGTCTGCTTGGAATCTTGCACATAAACATACACTTATCATTATATCAGGGCAGCTGACAGTTAAATAAAGTAACACAACACCAAAAAGGCCATATTGTAACAGTTTTCCAATCCATATTTATAACAGTTATAAACATGAGAATATGCTCATGGTTACTACTGTGATAACGCACTACAACGTTTATAACCGTTGTCCAAAGCTGATAGCACTTTAAATACACCAAACTGTACTGGGTAGCTTAGCAATTTTATCTTTAAATGTGAAAACCTAATTGCTAGCTAATTTTCCTTATCTTCCTTCAGATTCGCACCTCATCTTACCCAATGTCGTCTCCAAAAAATGAATCGTCGGTTTTCCCTAATTTGTTCTGATCTGGCCTCATCAACACACATCGATCTAAATTCCATCACCAGAGCTATTGCCTTTGAACGAGAATGGGAAGTCTATTCCTCCTTCGTACTTGCTGCATCACTGCGTCATCGTCCTAGTTTGACTCAGGTATCTTTTGTTTATTTTCTATCCGAGTTTCGCTTTTGCTTCAAAGTTTTCCATACATCGATATGGATATCTTCAAAGTTTCGTTGTTGATTTAATTTCTCTTTCCATGCTGCTTCAATGAATGTAGACCTTGCATTTCCATGTTGCTTTAATGGATGCTTCAGACAAGTTTCATTCAAAACTAACGGGTTTTATTCTAGAGAACATATATAGTACACCCTATTCACTTTGTTGTTCAAAGTTTAGATTCAACGGCTGGAATGAAAGCAAATACCAGTGTTGAGTGTGATAAACATTCAGGTTCTTTGAACGTTGGAGATTCTAACTCATTTGAATAAATGACATCTACTGGATTTGTTGTATATGTTGCTGTTGGGACTGCAAAAAATGAATCAATCATCGACGACACTGAGATATCTTATGATCTGCTGCACTTCGATAACTTCACGGTTTCCGTTAGGTATATTTCATTCCTCAAATCTTCATTTATACATAATTATTATAACTTCTACTTTGCAAGAATTAAACTCGGAATTCGATAAGTTTTTTGTTTTTGTGTGGTTAAACTATAATACAGAGTTCAGCTTAGATAGTGCTTGCTTTATTGATAACAAGTGTGAACCCGTGCTACGCACACGGATATTGCTATACTTGTCTTTTTCATGGATGAATCATTATTGCTTGTATTGAGCAAAATGTAAAACAAAACAAATAACTCTACCCAATGCCAAAGATAATTACATTCACTACAACCATCAAAGAAGACTGAATAATTCACAATTTACAAATTATTGAACAATACATAATTTCATCAAAACTTTCAAGTTGCATGTAAAATAAAGTACAGAATGGTATATCACTATAATTGACAGGCGTATATGGTTAACTGTAAAAAAGTTAGCCCGAAATGCATAAATCCTATAATGCTCCAGGCAGTAAAATGGATAAAAATTGACAAATTAAACTAAAAATATATGCTTAAACTGTGGAAGAAGGCAGGCTGCATCATCCGAGTGATTCCAACCGAATACAATCATAGCACAACTAGTCAAGGCAAAATTTAAAGCCTAGTTTTCAGAAATCCATCTGGGACTTCAATGGAAAAAAAATCAACTGGTCCATGCTGCAAGAGAAAAATAACAAAAAATATTATAATGTAGAATTTTGAGTTTTAGGAATTCATTTATGATATATTTCTACCACTAATCAACTGCTTCCACTGCAAATTTCCAATATAGAAATAGGTAAATATATTTGTTAGTACGAAGAAAGATACGCATTGATAATAGGAAAATAAAAATAACATGTGAGAATGGACCTCAATACAAAATTCATTGATAATGAATAAAAACCAGAGAATCGACATAAATTTGAGCAGAATCGGAAGCCAAGGAAACTAATTTTATTTTTCGAAAATGGATCCAAGTTAATATTCCAATATGTATCATATGGTGTAACTTTTTAGAAAGAAAATCACACCTGTGTAGTTCCTAACTTAGCGTGAGTCCAACAACGGTAGTACAGTAGATTATCCAAACGAATATAAAATATGATCAAATAGTTAAGGGGATTAAGGGGATTAAAAGAGGCAGTCAATTTAATACAATTAATGCTATTTGTAGCCCCTTCAAATTCTATCCAGTACAAAAATAAGCACTAATTTTTTAGGTAAAGTAGAAGTTTGTCAACTATAACTTGCATATGAATTTAAGTGGTTTCACCCTCTACAAAATTCCACTGTCATTTATATCTTTGCATTCAATTACAGTGTAAAATTTATATTTACTTAATCTATGATTGTTAATATTCAGTACGCCAAATTTTTAGAAATAATCAACGAACCATTATATCTTCATATACAATTTTAGTAGGTCATCTATGAATCCGATTTTCAATTACTCAATCTATGGTTTAGAACAGTTAACATGCTACTTTCCACTATATAACACTCATGATCCTAGTTCCAAAATCAACTCATATGATCATAAAGGAATTAAAAGTCTATGATGATATTTCCAAGTACATAAACATGCAACACTATATACTGAACTTGAGTATTTTACATATAATCAATAAATTGTGAAAGATTTTCAAACATGGAACATATAGTTCCATTGATACAAATGTCAATGAAAAATAAGCTGTCAATTGCAGACCATATGGAACTGTCTATTATTATATTGTAGTAATTAATAAAGCGTTGATGAATGCGTTAAAAAAGAGAGAACTAAGAAATACAGGTTAGCATTGAATGTGCCTAAAAAGAAGACAATATGTAGAGAAAACAAAATATAAAACCTGTAGACCATTAACTAATTTGATCAAAGTAAAAATATAATGGCTCATCGATTGCATATGAAGATATAATTTAAGTTAATCAACAGACTGGTAAAATTTGAGAATTGTATATACACATATATGAGGGGTCCAACATAAATAATCAAATAGGAATGTGTACATTGAACTAAAAATATGAGCCGGATTATTAGTGGGGTAAAAAAAAACTATTGTACAAAGAAAATAATTAATGGGGGAAAAACTAATGTACAAAGAAAATAATTAAGAACCAAGTCCAAGCATTTTTTATATTTACTTGCAAAGCACACAGTGGTTAAGATGAAATATGTGTTATCATAATCTTTCAAACCATAATGCCTATGGAAATACCGATGTAAGGAAAAAATAATCAAGCACTAAATCCAAACATTTTGTTATATTTATTGCAATGCACATGATGGTTATGAAGAAGAAGAATGTGTTATTATAATTTTTTTCAGACCGTAATGTGTTAGAAGGATTACAAACTACAAATCCTCCTTCATCTTCAGCTAACATCCAATCAACTTTATGGTTATCCAATACATCATGGGCATAAAAAAATGGTTATAGCCATCGTATGAATACACCATGACAAAATCAAAAACTCCATAATAGACAATTTTAATGTTAACAGTTTTGTATTAATTTTATACCATACATCAATAAGTCAATGAGCAAATAGCATCTTGCATAGCTTGCACATACCATATAAAAGAGATTAGTAAGCGAATGAATGTATTTCTTGACAACATGCATATATTTTTGTTCGTTCAAATAAGATCTATATTACATAAGGGGTTGGACAAAGTAGTTGCCAAGTTACACTATTTACGTAGAATTCAAAGTATTTTGGAAATTTGTGTATTTATATTCTGCAAGGTTAAAAAATTTAAATAAGCTTTACTTTAGTGACCTAATAGGTTTTGCATTAATTTTATACCATGTATCAATAACTCAATGAGCAAATAGAATCTTCAATAGCTTACACATACCATATAAAAAAGGTCAATAAACAAATAAACTTGTTTCTTGACAACATGCGCATATTTTTGCCCCTCGAAATAAGATCTGTATCACATTAAGGATTCGACATAGCAGGCTCCAAGTTACACTATTTACATAGAACTCATAAAGTATATTGGAAAAAAAAATATTTCTATTCCACAAAGATAAAACTTTGAATCTATACTTGTTTCATTTCAAATGATTATATTTAGAAGATCCAACTACTTATGTATATGACCAAAAATTTACTATCAATATGAACTTATCTTATTCTCTTTGTGGCATGTGTTAGTGCATAAGGATTTTTCTTTTCCCAACGCAAAAGTAAAAAATGACCATGTTTTAAAATATGAAATATTTTGAATGACGTGATTCAGGATAGTGTCTAAATCATGTGCAGCTTAAGTGGATGCATAACCAATATGTTCTAGTCATCTATGTTAATATATATTTAAATATATAAGCATACATAGAAAACGTATCAAACATAAACTCAAATTTAAAAATCTTTGAAATTTCTTTTTAATAGTCAATAAATTAATTAAATGCAAAAAAGTAGCAAGCTTAAATCTGCGGCGAGAAAACCACTGATCGACATATCTAACAACATGAAATTAACGGTGGTATCGAAGAAGAAATGTCCTAGGGATGAGGTTGATGGCAGGGCACTTAATCGCCTTCTTCTTGTTCGGCCTGAACTTTCGAATCTGTTTGAACCGATTGACAAATTAGTTGCAGGTGCTCTTGGAAGCAATGTAAAAGACAAAAATGTAAATGAGGACATCAAGTCCTTTGGAAATGTCTTGCTTGATGTGTAGTCAGCTTCTACAGTTGAAGAAAATCAACACAATCGTATCCTATCTGCTCAATCGACTCACACTAACATTCTCAAAAACCAGGAAATCGATTATAATGAAAATTCAAATACAATAGAAGCCAGAAAACAACTATTTTTGTTGACACCCTTACCTCAATCAAAAGTTTCACAATTTAATTGTCCAGCCTCATCCAAAACCATGGTCAAAATACTCCCTGAAAACACATGCAAAACAAAAATCAAGGAGAACCCCTCCTTTATTGTAACGAGGAAGACATCTGATAACATTACAAAAACAACGAAGATACCTGAGAACGTCATAGAATCAAAGAAAACATGTGGGAACATTCTAGAAGTACAAACTTCGTGCAACGATAAAGACAGATCAGAAGAAGTATGTTGCGTCAATGCAGTATTGAAGGTTCTGACTTCAAATTATGAAGATCTGTTAGGACACAGGAGAATGATATGAACGGTTGTAAGAATGGAGGAAAAGACATGGAGTTAGATAGGTTCTTAGCAGTATTGAAGGTTCTGACTTCAAAGTATGAAGATTTATTAGGACACAGGAGAATGATATGAATGGTTGTAAGAATGGAGGCAAAGACATGGAATTAGACAGGTTCTTGTCTCCTCCGAAAACATGTACAGTATTGGAGCCTAGCAAGGATGATAAGCTGGTGCCTAACCTGCAATTATGGAAACTCCATTGTTTGAAGATGCGGAAAGCACGATAATGAAAAGGAGGAATGCAGAAGAAAACAAACTAAAAAGGGAGCTGTGGACTAAGTTTGAATAAGTGTCTGAAGATGGACTGCACTTTGATAAGTCTGTTTTTCTAAAGCTGCCAAGGAAGGGTTCATGGATATGCTTGATGATGCTTGAAAATCTGAATGTGGACATGGAAGTAAACTGCAGTTGGTTTGTTCAATGTTGATATGTGACTTTGTCCACGGGTATATAAACATCCTAAAGCAGGGGTTGTATTGAATTATGGGAACAATATAAACATGAATTGATATCAAATATTATTTACATGAAATTTCCCATGCATTTCAGGAGATAAACTATATATTCTCTCAAACTCGCACCGTCAAATTTCTTTGATCAGTACTCTAAAAGATTCATTGACCACATTCGATATTCAAATAAAAAGAGCTTATTTTAATATATAAATATGGATATTAGCGCAAACAAAAGTCTAATAAAATGGAAATGAGGAAAGGTAATAAACTGTAGACTTAAAGGAAACAGTTGCAATTTTAGGGAGAAAGAAAAAAAGGTAAGAAATAATGTGGGATTGTCAATAGGAAGAAAATATGGGAAAAACTGAGGAAACTACAGGGAAAGCATATTATATGGGTAGATTAAAATTGGAAAAAGAATTGAACTTTTACCTATGCTTGTAAGAATCGCTGCCATCTATGTTAGACACAAAATTCATTTAAGATTAAAGCATCCTGCATAGATCAAAAAAGATATTTAAAAATGAATCTCAAATTAAAATATGATAAAATGAGTATCAAGGCAGCTTAATATAGATCCAACATAGAAGATAACATCATGTAAGATTAATAAGCCACCAATCACAGATTCATTTCTGAAAGTTGGAAAATGATGAGATGTAAATGTAAATCTATTAAACTGATGAGCAAGCTACAACTTTATATTGTTCCTAAATTAGATTGAATCCTATATTGAATATGACCAAAAAAAAAAGCTCACATGATTGACAAATAGATGCAGACTGCCTATAGACGATTCCACCTGATGTGGCAATATTCATTTTACATTACTATAATATTAGGTAATTTATATTGTTATATATATATAATAAAGTATAACTCCTGAAGTGATACGTTAAAAAAACATATCCCAATCTTCTTATCCCACAACTTCATTTTTTGCGAATTTTTAGATTACAGCTAACTTTCAAGCAATGTTCATATGACCACAAAAACCAAACAAATTCCTATAAATGAAAAATGGTTCAATTAAATTGGCAACATCTATCGAAAATTAATACACATCAGGTGATTTATGTTTTTTTTAATGAATTATAAGGCAAACAAAGCATAGCGTAATCCTTATGATTTAATGACACATGCATTCATGTTTCGTATCAATACTCAAAACTGGAAATTTCATTTGTACACCTCATCACCAAAATTATAGAAAACTGTTTTCGCTTGTTGTCTAAGCTTGTTAACAGTTTTCCAATTCGAATAAAGGTATCTATTATTAAGCTGTCACACATAAATTTTTAGAAAGAAAAATAGAAAACATATTTTGTTGAGTAGTCATATATAGTAGTTTGCCAGAAGCGAATTTCATACCACATCGAAATCTAGAATCAAATCAGCACAGATGCATTTATCTTCTTAAAATATATACAAAGTCACCCCGCTTATCAGTGCATTTTATGCACTGTAAACACAACGATGATGCATTTCAATTTGTAGCTAGTAATAATTTGCTAATTCTCCTTATTTTCAGCTGAAATGCATGGATTTTTCATACAAAGATTACTTGTTATAGGTAATTTTGTAAATGAGAAAGCATGTCAGGTTGGAGTAAAAGAGAGGTTTAAATAAAATTCTGGAAAAATTCAAGTGCAAAAGCGGCTTTTGAAGAAAATCGCCAAAACTTGCAAGATTAAACTCCCTTGAATGCATAATTAACAGCACCAACATCAAAACAATAAAGTACATAACATATGTTTTTATCAAATCACTCGCTATTTATAAGTAACAACATAATCCCATTGTAATACCCACCAAACAGTACTTCCATCATATTGGATCAGCTCACCCCTACCATACTGTTATAGTTTTGATTTTATTTACTTTAAGTTAAGCAGTGTGTAAATTAATGTTAAAACCTCTAAAATCTTGGTTATAGTGCAGGAAAGAAGGGTAGTTATCTGACTAATTTATAACTAATGTGGAAAATTTGGCAAATGGTATGGTATTCAATATGTAAGAGAAAATAAGCTATGAAATTCTTGCCTTACCATTTATAGTTTGAAATGACTTGTACGAATCTCATAATTGCCTTCTTCATAACCTAAATGGAAAGCAACACGAGAAAATACCATAGAATAAATTAGTGATGACAGTTACATATAGTTTACTACTTAAATAAAGAATTGAAGCAAAGCAATATGTTGAAATTTAAGTTAATTAGAACATTAAACCAAACAGTACACAAAATATTCAGTTTTCTATTTGTAAACTAAGTAGGAAGGAAATCTTAAAGACTGCATAGTACAATATTATATTTTGCAATATCAAACAGAAAGTTGAAAAAAATCAAAGGGGTTAGAATATAGAAAAACATATAAATAAAACATAGTGTCAATATATTGCCACTAAAAGTGATAAATGTTTAAAGTGTAAGGGGTGATCAATCCCTTTCAGCGGAAAAACCTCAATAGGATCTTGTAATGATGTGATAGAACAAACAGCTTGAAATGAATATAAATCTCAGATCACAGAAAAAAATGCAACAAAGAACACACAAATTTATAGTGGTTCCACTATCGCGAGATAGTGTACGTCCACTTCAATGGGGAAGAGATTTTATTAATATATTCAAGAGATTACAGAGATTTTTTAATGTAGAGCAAAAGAAATGAAGAATACAATGATCTCTCACTGCATAGCATTCTCTATGTCTCTCTTTAAATAGAGAAAAGATTACTTGGGGATGAGACAATTGATTTATGTAAAATAAATCAATTTATGGAAAAACAAATATCCCATTAATTAATTGGCATATGATTGATTGATAATTTCCCTTTTCTCCATCAATCAATCCCTTTTGCAATTTTAGTCTCTTTCCGTTTCTTTTCTTCATGAAACATGGAAACTAATTAAATGACAAACATTTCCAATATCCCCTATTCATTAATATTTCTTCCATTTCTTTACATTCATTCCTTGCACAAAACAGGTAACGAAATTACCATGCATATCTCCATAATTAATTAGATATGGAAATATTGTATCATTAAATTCAAATAATCTCCACCTTAATACAATATCTCATGCAACCTAGAGACTCCAATGTGAATGCTTCCCAATGAGTTCCTGCTAAAGCCACCCCTCATTGCACTTTGTTAGTGAACTCCGGCAAGGCCACCGCCCACCAACAAAGTGTTGGAAGCATTCAAAAAACAAGGTAGACATTGTGCAACCAACTCCTATCTCTTCATACAAGAAGAATACCACATCTTCTATTGACTTCAACCAAGCAACTCTCTTCCCCATTGTGCCACCATGTGGCACCTAAAACTTCATCCAGTGAATCAAGTTCGAACAATGCTCGAACTTAGTAGCAGGTAATGCGTTTGTAAACATGTCTGCTGCATTGATTTGTGTGAATTTTCTGAAGACGAACTAACTTCTCCTCATTCATAGAGATAAGGAAAGACTCTCTTACCTCTATATGCTTTGTTCTAGAACTGAAAGCTAGATTTTCAGCTAAATGAATTGCACTTTGACTGTCACAATTCACCAAACAAGCATCTTGCATGAAACCCAAATCACACAATAACTTCTTCAAATAAAGTGCCTCCTTAGCTACCTCAACTGCAGCTATCAACTCTTCCTCTATAGTAGACAAAGCAACTATAGTCTGCAACCTCGCTCTCCAACTAATAGCTGTTCCTCCAAGTGTTAACACATAGCCTGAGGTTGACTTCCTTCTATCTCTATCTCTGGCATAGTCTGAATCACAGAATTCAACCAAGTTGAAATCCTTATTTCTGCCGCAAAAAACAAGCCCATAATCCGATGTTCCTCTAAGATATCAAAAAATGTACTTCACTGCCTCCCAATGCGATTTTCCCGGATTTGTCGTGTATCTACTAACTAATCCAACAGCTTGAGCAATGTCAGGTCTAGTGCACACCATAGCATACATCAAGCTACCTACTGCACTGGCATAAGGCACCTTCTACATATAGGCCTTGTCCTTTTCTGAGATCGGAAAGCCCTGATTAGAAAGCTGTATATGCAAAGGCATGGGTGTACTGATAGCCTTTGCACCATCCATGCTAAACCGAGCAAGCACCTTTTGAATATATTCCTTTTGAGTAAGTCTCAAAAGTCCAAGCTTTCTATCTCTTTGGATTTCCATCCCCAAAATTTTCTTTGCTTCTCCAAGGTCTTTCATATCGAATTCCGCTTTTAATTTCAATTTCAATGCATCAATTTTCAGCTTTATCCTTGGAAGCAATCAACATATCATTGATATACAAAAGTAAATACACCCAATTATTATTCTTTAAATGCTTAAAATAAACACATGCATCTTTAGTACTACGATTAAAACCATGTGAAAGCATAAAATAATCAAACCTTTTGTACCATTTTCTAGGCGACTGTTTTAGACCATAAAGAGATTTCTTCAACTTGCATACCCAATCTGACTTTCCATCTACAATAAATCCTTCTAGCTGCTTCATGTAAATGGTTTCCTCCAAGTCACCATGCAAGAAAGCGGTCTTCACATCAAGTTGTTTTAACTCCAAATCGTAAGCGGTAACTATTTCAAGTAGGATTCGAATTGAAGTTTGTCTAACAACTGGAGCAAATATTTCATCATACTTTAGCCCCTTTCTTTGTGAAAACCCTTTGGCTACTAATCTTGCCTTGTATCTACCATCATCTTTTACCTTGAACACCCACTTGCAACCTATGGCTCGGCTTCCTTGAGGTAGTGGTACCAAATCCCAAGTCTTATTCTTTTGCAAACACTGTATCTCCTCTTCCATAGCGCAATTCCACTTCGACATGTCACTCGACTCCATGGCTTCTTCAAGGCTCAATGGTTCATCATGAATTACATGTAAAGCATACTCAAATTGATCATCAAGGCTCAAATTTGCATACTACTGATCTCCATATCTAATTGGAGCTCTCTTTGGTCTCTGACTAGCCCGAATGACTATATCGCCCGACTCTCCTTCAGCTCCACCTTGAACTCCACCTTGAGCTCCACGTTGAGCTGAATCATCTCTAGCTTCATGACCATCACCATCACTACTAGAGGAAATATGTGGACTATCATGTGATGTATATTCAACTTCTTCGTCGCTATTATCAATAGTGATAGCTCTACTTTGGGTTTGAAATCTGGGAATCTCGGTCTTTTCAGACTTCTCATCAACTGTGTCTGAACCCTCTGATAAACCTTCCAAAGGTTTGAACATTGCTGTCTCATCAAAAGTAATATGTCTGGAATGTATAACTTTCTTCGTAATTGGATTCCAAATTCTATATCCTTTTATGCCATCTGTATAACCAAGAAAAACACATTTGGAGGCCCTAGGCTCTAACTTGTCATGTCTTGTATTGTAAACATAAACTGGACATCCAAATATATGAAAATAACTTAATAAAGTGTTTTTACCTCTCCATACCTCTTATGGAATCTTCCCATCAATGGCTGAGCACGAAATCTGATTAATAATATGTGTTGCAGTCGAAATAGCTTCAGCCTAAAAACCCTTAGACATACCCGCAGTCAATATCAAGCAACGGGCCTTTTCAAGTAGAGTCCTATTCATTCTCTCAATAACCCTATTGGATTGTGGATCACCAGGTGTAGTAAAATGTCTTCTAATACCACGCTGTCTGCAGTAGTCGAGGAACTCTTTAGAGACATATTCGCCACCATTGTTGGATCTAAGAATCTTCAATTTCCCTCATGTTTGGTTTTCAACAAGAGCTAACCAAACCTTAAACTTCTCAAATAATTCCGACTTAGCTTTCATTACATACACCCAAACCTTGCGCGAGTAGTCATCAATGAAGGAAACAAAATAATATGCTCCACCAATAGAAGCTGTAGAGTATGGCCCCCAAACATCTGAATGCCCATAATCAAGTACCCTCTTAGAAGTATGCATGCCATCGCCAAAAGAAACTTTGGTTTGCTTTGCCAATACACACTCCTTGCAAAAGTCCAACTTGTTGAAGATTTCTCCTTTGATCTTTTTCTTCTTATGAAGCAACTCTAAGTTCTTCTCCGAAGTATGACCTAATCTCATATGCCAAAGCTTGGTAGCATTCAAACATTTAGAACTATCGACTCCGACACATGAATCTCCATGGATAGTGGTACCCATTAGCAAATACAGATTTTGCACTATAACACCCTTCATCAATACAAGTGCCTCTCTAGAAACTCTCAAACCATCTTTAACAATGGTTATTTTGCATCCCAATGATGCTAACTGGCCTAATGATATCAATGACTTCCGAAGACCTGGGACATAGCGAACATTTGAAAGTGTGCGAACAATCCCATCATACATGCGAATGCGAACTGAACCAACTCCCATAGACTTGCATGTAGCATCGTTCCCCATAAGGATAGAACTTCCTTCTTTGGCATCGAAGGAAGAAAAATAATCCTTATTAGGAGTAATGTGAAATGATGCTCCAGAATATAGAATTCAGTGGTCTGCAACATCTGATACAACCGCTGTCAATAAGTCGCTAACGCCTTTCTCCATCGCAATAGATGAAGAACCATCAGAGTTCTTCTCCAAATCTGGATAGTCTCTTCTCCAGTAGCCTGGTTTCTTACAATTATAGCACTTTCATCTTTAGACTTACTCCGCGAATTAGGCTTCCTAGAATTGGAACGCCCCCTATTGTCCTTCACTTTCTTCTTTGCTCTTCCTCTCTCTGCAAATAAGCCTGAGCTACTACTTCCTCCACTGCTATCACCAACACCAAACTCTTTCATCTGATCTCTCAACTCTTCACTGAGCAAACCTATCTTCACATCATCTAATTTCAATGTGTCTCAACCATAGATAAGGCTGTTAGCGAAACCAGTGTATCGCTCTGGAAGCGAACACAACAGAACCATTGCTTTTTGTTCTTCATCAATCTTCAACTCAACAGACTTCATCTTCATCAACAGGTCATCAAACACACTTAGGTGTGTCTTAATTGAAGAACCTTCCTTCATCTTATAAGTGAAGACAGTCTTCAACAAGATCAGGCGGTTGGTTAGGGATTTCTTCATGTAGAGGTTCTCCAACTTCTTCCAAATGCCTCTAGCCATTGTCTCCTGACTGATTTCAGAAATTACATTCTTTCCCATAGCAAGCTGAAGAGTAGTAAAGGCCCATTCTTCCATCTCTTCTAATTCTACGGATGAAATATCAGCAGGAAATGTCTCTGTATCAAATACTACTCGATGAACGCGATTTCTTCTCAAAACTGCTTTCATCATCCACTGCCACTTTTCAAAATCTCCTTCACCATTCCACTTCTCTACCATCAACTGTGATCCTGATGCCACATAGGAGCATCTGACGTATGGAGCAACTATTGGCACTAACGTATTATTTTTATTGTTTTCATCTCCTCCTTCCATTCTACCAAACACCTTCTTTGCGAATCTCGCTCTGATACCAGTTGTAAGGGGTAATCAATCCCTTTCAGCAGAAAAACCTCAATAGGATCTTACAATGATGTGATAGAACAAACAGCTTGAAATGAATATAAATCTTAGATCATAGAAAAAATGCAACAGAGAACACACAAATTTATAGTGGTTCCACTATCGCAAGATAGTGTACGTCCACTTCAATGGGAAAGAGATTTTATTAATATATTCAAGAGACTACAGAGTTTTTTTAATGTAGAGCAAAAGAAATGAAGAATACAATGTTCTCTCAATTTATGGAAAAACAAATATCCCATTAATTAATTGGCATATGATTGATTGATAATTTCCCTTTTCTCCATCAATCAATCCCTTTTGCAATTTTAGTCTCTTTCCGTTTCTTTTCTTCATGAAACAAGGCAACTAATTAAATGACAAACATTTCCAATATCCCCTATTCATTAATATTTCTTCCATTTCTTTCCATTCATTCCTTGCACAAAACAGGTAACGAAATTACCATGCATATCTCCATAATTAATTAGATATGGAAATATTGTATCATTAAATTCCAATATAAAGACACTGCAAATTCATGTGGATTATATGAATTCCAAGTCAATGTAAAACCACTTAAAAGGGCAAGGTAAAAATCCCACAAAAAAAAGGTGGTCAAAAAGTAGGTTAATAAATGGTGTATATTATTTCTCTCTTATAGTTACTAATTACTGATAAGCGCATAAATACATGAATCAATGAATTGTATTGCCTGAGCATAGAATATTAATGGGTATAATACCCATATTATTGTTGAAAGTTCAAAAAGGAATGACCTATATATTAATACAAAAAAGAATTACATTAAATCGAACATACTGAAATTGTTCCATCTAATTCTGAGTTGTATATATAAGTGAATGAAGTCTAGTATATGTTGTAAGAAAAATTAGCTGTGTATGAAGAACACAAGAACATGGTGGAGATTCAAACATTAAAAGTCAAATCTTTAATTTAAAAGGTACTAATTATTATTTTAAGACAACCTTGTTAGAGTGGTATATCTATGTTTTTTATTTACAAAGTAATGCCATAGTCATATTAAGCCTCAAATAAAACTCCTCTTGAAAAGCTGCTAGCAAGTCATATGATGCAAGGGAACATTTTAAACCACGTTAAATCCATGTATAAAGTTGACAAAACCATAAAAAACATTCAAAACTTATGAATAATAATACTAATAATTAATTCAACAATATACAATAGTATGGAAAATTTTAAGGGAAAAAGAGTGAAATTTGACATGATGCAAGTAATAATCGATAAATGCTTCCAAAATATAATTATTTCAGTTCCAGGAGACAAAGATAAAACTAATAAATCGATAGTAAGTGAATGTAATATAGTTCCCTTGCTGTATCCATAAAAATGGAAAAAAAAGTAAATTACATTGGAAAAGATAAAAGTGCTAATTTTACTTAAAAATCATCTTGACTATTCTCAAAATCATATCACTTCATTTGATAAGTTATGAAATGATCCTTCCAAGTTTATAGTCTCTATAGCTCCAAAAATTTTAGTTAGTGTCCTAATTTAATGCCCATAGTCTGCAAATGTCGAAGAGTCGAAGCAGAAAAGGGCGAACAACATATAGGAAGGATAAAAGAAAATTTGATAAAGGAACAAAGTATAATGGAAACTGAATTATGTGATTAATTTTCAATTATATTACAATGGTACTTATAGATAAGCATAAACATAAATGAAAGATTCCTTTTAGGACCACATGTTATTTACTTAGACAAAAAATACCATGCAACATAACGTTAAAAAAAAAGATTAAGCAAGATACATGACAAATATAAAAGAATTCGACAAATACTTCCCCAAAATATGATAGGCTAGGATCTTTTTTAAACACAGCCTAGCAAGCAAACTCAAACTAATTTCCTAAGTTTTTGGCTTCTCAATTCTCTACTTCAATTTAGAATAACAATGGTTATATGTTGAAGTAAAAGAAGCCACAACTAAATTTTAATATTGTAAAGAAAAGACCATATTTGTTAAGCATATGGACAAAATATATTACCATTAAATTTGAAAAAATTACCGACATAAAGTGAAATGGACAAAAGTCCCATGAAGATGAAACCAAAAAAGAAGAGCAATGAAGAGGAATGAACAACAAATGAATGAAAAATTGATAGCGATTGCAATTGAATCCATAATTTTGAGAAAATAAAGTAAAGAAAATCAGAACAAAATTACCTGTTGAAGCTTACTACATCTGACTTACATGTAGATTATCCGATTATTATAATTTTGTATGGTAATGCTGCATGATGTTTATACAATAGGCTAAATGATTCAAAAATTACAAAAACAAAAAAATTAATTAAAAAGGTTAAATGCATAAAAACAGAACAAAATGTATCGTAGCAAAGCACAAAATAAACAACCCAGTTTAAAAAATTACAGAATATCCATTTAAATTATTTCTAAAATAACCAAAAACCTCAAGCGTGAACAATATACATTGCTATAGAGCACAAATTATAGAAATGTAATATAGAAGACCAAAAAATTACTTGAATCCAAATTCAAATTATAAAACTCTATGAGAAGTTCATTCTTCTTAAAGCCTTGTATCTTAGAGCAATACGACTGAAGAAGAAGCTTTTCCGACTCAATTCCCTATATCAATTAGTAACACGAATGAAACCATACATAACAGATCAATATATATGGGAAAATCCTCCTTTTCTAACGAAGTTAACTTTATGTATCAAAATTGTTTGACATTTATGAATAATACAACTGTGGCCTTCGACATGACCTTTAGATTTGCTACTTTTGGATTTCACCTTTTTGTAGGAAGGTCAGACCAATATGACTGAAGAAAGATGCTTTTTCAACTCAATACCCTATAAAAATTAGGTACGCAAATGAAACCATAACAAATCATTTTTTATGGAATAATCCTACTTTTGTAACAAAGTTTACTTTATGCAACAAAATTGTTTGAGATTTATGAATAGTATGCATGTGGCCTTTGACAGGACCTTTGGATTTCCCATAAAAACGATCGTAAGCAGTCCCCTCCATTGTAAAATGCTAAAATCAAAAGAAAATCAACACATAAAATAGATAACATGTACTCTCAATTTTAGAAATCAGTTGTATTTTCTCCCAATTTTAGCAAATTGACATAAAATCCTGCAAAAAGCCCTACTTAGCATACAAATCACTTTACATAATTCGAACTTACATAAGATTCATGAGAAGCCCTAGCATCCCAATTCAGTAAAGGAAGCATGTAATGTTACATGATGATAATACAGTAGGCTAAATGATACAAAAATAAAAAAATTAATTAAAAAGTTTAAATGCATAAAAATAGAACCAAATGTATCGTAGCAAAGCACAAAATAAACAACCCAGTTTAAAAAATTACAGAATATCCATTTAAATTATTTGTAACATAACCAAAAACCTTAAGCGTGAACAATATACATTGCTATAGAGTACAAATTATAGAATTGTAGCATAGAAGACCAAAAAATTACCTGAATCCAAATTCAAATTATAAAACTCTATGAGAAGTTCATTCTTCTTAAAGCCTTGTATCTCAGAGCAATATGACTGGAGAAGAAGCTTTTCCGACTCAATGCCCTATATCAATTAGTAACATGAATGAAACCATACATAACAGATCAATATTTATGGGAAAATCCTCCTTTTCTAATGAAGTTAACTTTATGCATCTAAATTGTTTGAGATTTATGAATAATATACCTATGGCCTTCGACGGGACCTTTAGACTTGCTACTTTTGGATTTCACCTTTTTGTAGGAAGGTCAGACCAATAGGACTGAAGAAAGATGCTTTTTCATCTCAATGCCCTATAAAAATTAGGTATGCAAATGAAACCATAACAGATTAATTTTCAAGGAAAAAACCTACTTTTCTAACAAGGATTACTTTATGCAACAAAATTGTTTGAGATCTATAAATAGTATTCCTGTGGCCTTTGACATGACCTTTGGATTTCCCATAAAAACGATACTGAGTAGTCCTCTCCATCGTAAAATACTAAAATCAAAAGAAGTAAACACATAAAATAGATAACATGTACTATCAATTTTAGAAATCATTTGGCATACAAATCAATTTACATAATTCGAACTGCCCTAGCCTCCCAATTCAGTAGAGGAAGCATGTAAGGAACATGATTTCAGAAGAATCAGCGGCAATAGAAGAAGCGATTCGATGGAGCTGGAAGGGCATAGACGTAATACCCTATACCAATAGCTAATCGGCCCTCTTTTGCAATAGCATGAAGGAATATCCATACCTTACAAAGAAAGTGTCTTCTGGTGAGACGTGAGTATTTTACGCGTAGAAAATAGAAAAGCACAGTGACCTAGAGGAGAAAGATTTAGGTTTAGGTTGAGAACAGGAAAAGGAATTGTAATAACCCGCAAATTCTGAACCAATTTAGAATTTTTATTTTAGAAAATTTTAACAAATTTTGAGGTTATAATGTAATTTATTTTAATAATAATGGCTAGAAATTTATTTTAATCGAAGTTAAAACGAATAAATTTAACTTATATATAAAAGGAGTTAGAAATGGCGCGGTAGTTTTAAAATTGGATTTTGAACTTTAACTGAATGTATAGGATTCAAAATAAATCAGAATTGAGTACAACCAGAAATATTTAAATCTGTTTAATCATATCTTTCTAACGAATCTGAAAAATTGAAATTTCATAGCGGAAATCAAAAGTTATGGCCAATTCAATTTTTAGAAAGGTCGTTGTAGAATTTATATATTATATAAAGGGCCCGAAAGGCTACTTTTCACATATGAAGGAATTTTGACTCAAAACCACTTCCATTGAGTTCGGAATGAAGTTTCTACATTTAAAAATAGTAAACACTTATATATTTTAAGTTTTGGGATTTATTTGTTTAAAAATGTATTTAAAATATATTGGCCTTGAAAATAGTCATTTTTCAAACGACCTCTATTTTTGACGAAACCACTTTTGTTGGAACCGGAATGTCAAATTATTGCTAGGTTTCAATTTTTAGAATTTTTCTATTTAATATGTGAGCGTGGCAAAGGAAAATGTGTTTGGTCGATTACAGTCAAATTTAATCGACTAAAAAATAGCCATTTTTCAAACAGTGTAAGAATTCAACGAAATTAATTTTATTAGGACCGTATCGTCATAACATAGACAAATATATTTTTTATGGATTTTTCTGAGTCCGTTTGTGGCTTCGGTGAATTTATTTATGTAGACGAATTAAATTAATAAAGGAATTAAATATTAAATTAAATAATACAGGCCACAGACAGCCGTTTGGGCTGACGGGACCTGTCCCATTGGGTCCAGAATATGGGCTATTTGCTAGGGTCAACTTTGTTTGGACGGGAATCAGCACGGTTTGAAAGATTTGAATTTATTTGTAAAAATACACAAAAATCAATATAAAAATGAAAAAAAAAACCTAGAATCACAAAACACTATTCATCATCTTCGTTGTAGCCGCCGCCCCTTCATATTAATGGCCGAATTTGCTTCCCCTTCCTCCATTAATTTCTTCTTCATCCCTCCGAATTAGAATCCCTCACACATACCAAATCAAAGCCCCTTCCTTCCCCTTTAATTCCATACGGGTGGATCATCTTCTCATCGCCCGAAGCCCGAGCAGCAGACCCCCAAAACCGTCGCGTCTCGTTCGCCGTGGGCCCCCTAGCCACGACCGAGCTCGGCCAAACCACCTCCCCCGCGTGCGTCACCCGTAGCCAGTCGATGTCCCGCCATCCGATCAGCCTCTAGTGCATCCATCCAAGAGCAAATCCGAACCCTAATATTGAACAATATTGAAAACTGTTGGCCTGTAGTGTCTGTAAGGAGAAGAAGGTTATTTACTTTATTAATTTATTATTTAATTAATTTAAATTGTTTTAAAACTTCAATTAATCATATCTAACTCATTTCAATTCGAAATTCGATGATTTCAGCGACGTTGTAATCCTGTGACTGAGATCAACGCATCTAGACTGACTGGAGTTGATTCTGAACAGATTGAATTTTGGCCAAAAATCTTCAACGACTGTGAGAATCTCTGATTTTTTTTAATCTAATTAATTTAAATAACTATTTTATTTTGTTAAACAATTATCTGTATGTTATTTAATCAGATCTGCGTTGTAATTTATTGTGCTGGTTGTTCTGATGGATTATATTGAACTGTACTGCGTTGTATTGTATAGATCTGTGTTTGTAAATTTAGATCTGTATAAATTTTTAAATAATAAAATAAAAATTGGTTGACATATTTATATTTACCTCTTTTGGTTAAATAAAAGGACATATTTAGTAAACACATATTTATTCACATGTTGTTTGTAAATTAAAGAGCACATCTTGAATTCATTTTTTTATTTACAATTGTTGTGTAAATAAAAAGACATGATTGATAAACACATTTTTTGTTTACATTTTATTTGTAAATAAAAACATATCTGAATAACATACTTTTATTTACATTTTATGTGTAAATAAAAAGATATATTTGAGAAACCTATTTTGTTTACATTTCCGTATGTAAATAAGGTTTCATATTTAAGAATTATATTTTTATTAACATTTCATATGTTAATAAAAACCCATTTTAAAGAATTACATCTTGTTTACGGTTTGTATGTAAATAAAAGGGTAAGTGTTTAGAAACTACATTTTTGTTTACATTTTATATGTAAATAAAAATCCATTTTTAGAAATTTTATTTGCAGTTTATATGTAAATGAAAATCCATGGTTAAAAATAGAATGGCACACAAATATTAACATAAAAATAAATCATCCTCTTTTTTTTGTGTTCTTAACATAATATACACATAGAAAAATGAATCATCCTTTTTATTTGTGTTCTTAACACAAATATGAACATAGAAAAAAAATGAACTATCTTTTTATATTGTGTTTTCAACACAAAAATACACATAGAAATGAGTCACCCTCTTTATTTGTGTTCTTAACACAAAACTAACCTGGAAATAAAGTCCATCTTTTTATATACATGCTACAACACAAATATATACTTAGAATATGTTACACAAATAAAATTCACTTTTATTTGTCGCTTGAGAACTTAGAATTTGTTGCACAAATAAAATTTACTTTTTTATTTGTCATTTGAAAATTAGAATTTATTTTACAAACAAAATTCACATTTATTTGACATTAGAATACATAGAAATATATATACATATATACATTCTTTTATATGTTATTAGAATGTACAGAAAAGTATAAAAAAATAGAAGGATTCTTTTATTTGTTATTAGAATTCATAGGAAAGTGTTAAACAATAAAATACCCTTTTTATGTTATTCAAGAATTAAAATTAAAATTTGGTCTTTTATTTGCATTCACAAATGTAAACATATATTGAAAATAAAGTTTTGATCTTTTATTTGCATTCACAAATTCAAACACAAATTGAAAATTAAAGTTTCGTTCTTTTACTTGCATTCACACATGCAAACATGTATATATATATATATTGAAAACCAAATAGTTCTTTTGTTTGGAATCACTAATGTAAATATACATGGAAATTAAAGTTTATTCTTTTATTTGCATTCTTTAATGCAAATATACATTGAAGTATAAATTGTTCTTTTATCTGCATTCCCTAATGCAAATATATATTGAAAATAAAATTTGTTCTCTTTACAATCACAAACGTAAATATACTTTGAAAATCAAGTTTGTTCTTTTATTTGCATTCCACAATGCAATATAACATCTAAGATAAAAGTAGGAATGGCAATGGGGCGGGTTGAGGCAGGTTTCCCGTGCCCCAGAACCGACCCGGAATTTTTAAACCCCGCCCCAGACCCGCCCCGTAGACCCGGTGCGGGTCTGGAATTTCGCCCCGTACCCGAAACCCATACGGGTCAGGGTAGACCCGCCCCGCCCCGCGACCCAGTGATATTATGTTCTAAAGTACACAAATTTATATATTTATATTTTTTTATCACTAAATGATAAATTATATGCATATTATAATGTGTTCACAATGACAAGAGAATATTATAAAATGAGTTGCAAGATAATAGTTCAAAATGTATGCATTTGTTATTGTATGATTATCATTGATTCAACTTAATACAATGAAAATTTTATAGTTTGTCAATTGAAAGAATATAATATTCAATTTACAACCATGTATATCTAAGAAGATTAACAAGTAATAGTTATAGTTATAAAGAGTTTGAAAGATGTTTCGATCATGCGGGTCGGGTTGGGGCGGGTTAGCCTTGCCCCAGACCCGACCCTAGACCCGGACCTCCAAAAGCGGGTCGCGGGTCTACCAGCCCCGAAGACCCTATGGGGCGGGTCTAAATGGGTCAAAACAGGGGCGGGTCAAGCGGGTTTGGACCCTAGACCCGCCCCATTGCCATCCCTGGATAAAAGTTACATTTTTATTTGCAAACTTAGATGCAAACAAATTTATTTAAAGACAAAGGTTACATTTTTGTCGCATGATTTTAAAATGCGAACAAAACATTAAAATAAAGGTTACATTTTTATTCATTTATTTTCTTCACTTGATGTAAATAGACATAAAATAAGAAGTTGTTCTTTTATTTACATTTCTTGATGTAAATAAAACTAGAAATTAAATATTACATTTTTATTTGCATTACTCAACGCAAATAAACAGGGAATAAAAAGATACAGTTTCATTTGCAATCCTTAATGCAAATAAATTATGAAATGAATTGAAATAAAAGATTTTATTTTATCATCGCTTTTATTTCCATAAATGGACTTAACATAAAGATTTCATTTGTTCATTGTTTTCAAATAAAAAGATTGTACATTTAAAATTTACATTTTTTATGTAATTTATATTACAATAAATAGAAATAAAGAGTTCATTTTTATTGACATTTTACATGCGGTAAAATAATAGAAATAAAAGAGACATTTTTATCGTGTATTATATATTGTGTATTACATTGCCATAGACAAGTTAACTGACTTGTTTATGTGATTGGATCAATCATTTTCACACATTGCCCAAATGCACAAATGAATTTGTTATTTGTTTGTTGGTTGAAACCCCACACGGGTGTTGGGATGAAAATGAACATACACTAATCCCAATATTTAGTTGTATGTTGATCGTTAGATCAACAGGCTGCGATGAGCGTTATTATTTAATTTTAACGCTTACACAGTAGAAATTACACTTTGGATGAAAATGGATGAATTGATGATTATCTATTTTATTGTCATTTGTATGATGTGTGTGAAATCCATATAATCCAAAATTATATGGTAAATGATTGAGTCGTTTTCCGATTCCGGTGTTCTTTTAAATAATAATATTCTTACATTAGAAATTCTTTTTATATAAAGAATATATTTTAATATAAAAATATATTTTTAATCAAGTATATGTTAAAACAAAGAACATTTGTAAAAGATAAAGATTTGTAATATAAAGAATACTTCTCATTCAGAGTCTTTATATAAAGAATATTTTTATGATTATTTTAAAATATGTTTTTAAAAGATTACTAGCATTTGCAATTATATTTTGTGATATGAAATAAATTGAGATGTGAAGTGGATTTATCGTGGACGATGTTTTAAAAGACATTTGTCCTTTAATCCAATTTACATTGAAATTATTATTTGGAATTTATAAATCTAATTTATAGATTTAAAAAGGCATTTTCTAAAAATCAAGTTTTCCAATTTAATATATTAAAATAGGAATTAAGTGGAAATTCGATTGGTAATAATCGAAATGTGCTTCTGTAAAAGAAAACCGATATTATATGTGGAATTTAAGAGGCTTTGCCGTTATTCCATTTATATTATTAGTCCGATACAGAAATCTATATCGATTATGTATTAATTTGATTTATGTGAAATTCCTTATTTTAGAAATCGATTTGTGGGTTTATCGTGAATTGTGTTTTAAAGAACACTAGTTCTTTAACCCGTTTTAAGACAAGATATATTCCATAAAATATATGATCTTGTAATAATGATTTTTGATATTAAATCAAAATTAGAGTTTTAATAAATCTTTTAAGGAAGATTTAAGATTTTATTTTCAAGGACTATCTTTGATAAAATTAACGAGAATCCTTTAATATGAATATTCTTATTAAAAGAATATTCTGAGTTGAAATGTGGCGTAATGTGTGATTTTCCAATATTTGATTTTTAATCACAAAATACGCGAGTTATTCAGAAAGACCGGGTTTAACCCATTCTGAATAATCCTCATGACAATCAAGAGTTGAAGATGAAGACGGTGGTTGAAGACCGAAGGTTTTCACATTGTTGGGATGGTGATGACTGGTATCTTGAATTGGGACTGTACATCCCAAGGCAAGTTATTTGGTAATGATCGTCCAAACGTATTTGGAGATCGACGGACACGTTGTTTCGCTCAGACCCAGAGCGGACTTGTAAATGGATTGCGTGTCTGACACTGTATTCCTTTCTACTGTATTTGTTGAACTCTACTGATTATATATTTCTGTTTGGTGGTGAAGAATTTATTCTTTACTTATCACCCTTCTCTAAGACATATTAGCTTAGAGGTTATATATATATATATATATATATATATATATATATATATATATATTGGTAGATGATCAATAATATGGTAGGGTCTGACAATGTGACATGCTAAGATGCAAATGATCAAGGCTTTGTTGAAAAGCAGGCCTTGTGGTTGACGATCAAAGCACAGTCTCCTTAGGCATAGCTTTGTGTATATCGTGACTTCGCGAGCCTCACACCCCGATATGAGTCAAAAACGGGATATGGACCGTAGGGAGTGCACACGTTTCTTTCTAGCTAGGAGTGGTGTTTGGGCTTTAACACGGCCCGGCATTTTACTTATGTGGATTATGGATTGAGGTACCTCGGGTTTTTTTATAGGCCGGAAGTGGTCATATTATAGGTCCAAAGGGACCGGGAAACGTGTGTTCAGGCATAACTAATCCACTACCGTTAGGTAGGGACCGGCCCTACCGCATCCAAGGGTTCACTACCGGGGATCCTGAGGCATTTGCTAGAGTGTCTCGAATCGGAAGAGGACGATCCCTAGCCTCGATCTCATGATGGAAAGCCAATTCCCAATACGCCCTTGCGGTTTTGATTGTATAACTAGTACGGCGACATAGTATATGGTACCTATGCCGTCTAGGATTGATATTATATTTGAATGTTTTAAATATATATATATACACACACTACTAAAAATATCGTTTTTACGTATCAAGCATCTTTTGACCATTATAAGGTAAAACACTATCCTCTGGTGTGTGTTGCATTGTGTGATGGGACCTGGGTCTTATAATGGTTTCATTTTTCTAAAAGCATTGCGTTATTTGACGATTTACTTTAATTATGCACTGGCAATCCAATGGAGTAAACCCGTTCCGCGTTAGCGGCGTGGTCCTGTGATTAGCCTACTTATTAGATAGGTTAAGTTAAGAATTCACACACCAGTCCCACGACTGACCTGTAGTTTGTTTCACTTTGCGAACTTGGGTGCCCTCTTTCCAAACGGGCAGACGAGTAGCTTTTTGCAGATATAGTTAAGAAGGATCCTGGATTGAAGTCTGAAGATGGGTCCAGAATATTGATGGCCTTCCGCTGAGATTAGTTCCGCTGCAATGTATTTAATTTATTGTAAATGTATCTTCCGCTGTATTATTTATTGATGTACTCTAATATATTCTGTACTCTGATGTAACATTCACTGTTGATGTTATAAAAGTCTGTGTTGTTGTTCTGATGTGTTGTATGCCCAAAGTTAACGTACGCGGGTTTTGAACGATTTTGATCGATCTAGTGATCGATTGGCGTCGGGCGAAATCCGGGTCGTTACAGGAACCAAAAAAAAGAGCGTAGGAAAAAAGAAAAGAGCGGCGAGAGAAGCAATCGGGAAAATTAGAGGGGGCGATCACACGCGAGACTGTTTGTGTCCAAATAAGGTGGAGCACTGAGAGCTCAAGAAAGTAAACTCAGTTTTTATAATATAGTATAGATTTGACAAGTAAGAAGGAGGAATTCACAATTTATTATTATTACATTGGGCCTTTTAAATGTTATTTTTTATTTTTTCTGGGCATTACATAGAGGCCCCGTATTACTTCCTATTTATGCTGTGATTCTTCTGGTAGAAGAGAGGTTCATAAGTTAAATGTAACTCTAGTTTTGGGAATTAAGTTAGCTTTTTGTAAAAGCCCCATACTTTGGAAAATTTAGTGTGGAGATGTTGCTTTCTCTAAGTATTTAAGGGGCGGTTTTTTTTCTGGGTTTATGTTTTAAATGGTCTCAATTCTATTACGATTGTGGCTGAGTGTGGCAATATGAGATTTAATTATTGTTTGACATTATTATATGCTATTAATTACATGCATGATCATATCAAATATCACTTTCCTTACATAAACTAAGACAAAATAAAAGCACTTGAGATCGCTTTGCTAGTATAAACCAAGACAATAAAAGGACCTCCATCATAAGACAATCAATTTAACTAAACCGACAGAACATTTCTACTTGCACATACATATTTTTACCTCATGCTTTTAGCGATATACTCATTTTTGGTCATTTCTACTTGCACAAAGCTGATTGTATATAATGATGATTACCATATTCAGTAATTAGTTTATTTACACTAGAAATAGTTATACACAAAACCAGTAGCAACAGACAAAACCATTGTTTGATATGAAATAGTTATCAAATTATACACAAAACCATTTCACACGCTGATTATCAAACAATGAAATAGTATATGATAATGATGATTATCACATATAGCCGCTGATTGTATATAATGATATGATAATAGTTATACACAAAACCATATATGGTAACCATTGTTTGATAAGATAATCAGCGGCTATATATGATAACCATTGTTTGATATGAAATTATACATGTGCAGCGGTTTGGCCAATTAGGTACATGGAGTAGAATATATGGATAGGAAAATCATGGATGCAACTTAATTTGAAAAGAAAGATTTTGGTATAATCTGATACTATACAATTCTACCTTTTTATCCTTTTTTCATGTACCTCAACCTTATCATGGTTAATGGTTTAAATAAGAACAAAAATTTTAATGTGATAAGAATGAATGACAATCCGCTAAAGTAGTGTATAACCTATATTTCAGTTTCACCACTCAAAAGTGGGATTTCATAACAAGTTGGATTCTTTGTGAATTTGTCAGGACACGCCCTTTTGAAGAAGGCTAAGGAAAACACTCATTTGTGACTTGATATATTTTTTATAACTAGGAAAAAATAAAATAGTATCGCAAGGGGTGTAGTGCATCCTCGTCCTCTGTGCATGTATGAATGTTTGTTGGATTAATGGTCATAATGTTGTATTAATGTTCATTACATTTTATTTTTTCCTAGTTTGAATGCTTTTCTTTATATCTACACTTTTTGAGTTGTTTGATGGCATAGCCATAATGTTTTTTTTATTATTTAACTGGAAACAGTGATCATTTTATTGTTGTTATTTGATTGTCACCCATCCTAGGTTCTCAATATAAGGTACTTATAGAGTATGCACCATCATAGAGTGTCCCTAATCTGTCTTCTAAAAAGGATGGTCGTGAAGGAACTATACTCAAAGATATGTATGTTTCTCTATTATGTTGAAACCGGGTCTTATGAGTCCTCTACATGAAGCATGTACCTCTCTTGTTCTAAAAAATAATAATACTCAAACACTGTCTTTTCCTAGCCATCCACCACATGTACTATATACATATAAGGAGACACATATTAACATACTTACATACATGCACACATGTATGCATGCTTGTATGTATTCATTCGTGTTTCTCCTGATCAATATCGGATCCTGACTATTTGGAATTCCTTGAGGCTGTTGCAAAGATCGAGAATCTTCCTAGTGCTGAGATTCAGCTAGAAAGAAAGGAATTGGAGAAGGATGGTTAGTTGCAACTGTCTAATAAGTGGAATGAATACCAAATTTAGCCCTGATACAAAATCATGTTCAATTTTCAATGCACTGCTATTTTTAGGTGCGTGGAAGGATAGTAACACCATTCATGGATTTTATTCGCTAGAAACGAGCAGCTAAAAATGGCTCTTAAGTACGGCTTATTTAATCTATTATGTGATCAAGGTATGATTGTTTCTATTCCACGGTTTATACTTTGCTAAACTATTGAATTTGACATAGATCATAAAATAGCCTTTTTTTAAAGTTGGTGTTACAGACATCTTGATGCATGCTCTTTATTGAATTATTCATCATGAGTCTTAAACTATATTTGATTTCTTAAACCTTGTTGAAAGCCGACATTTCTTAACAGGTCTCTTACGAGTGTTGTTTACTTGAAAATAGTCAGGAATGTGGTTTTTAGCAACTGAGAATATGTTTTAAATGCGTAAGAGCATGTTCTATGATAGAAATGTGTAAAATGTAAATTGGAATACAGTTTTAACAAAGAACTATATTTTTTATACATTTTTAATAATAGTTGCAGATTTTTTGATGTAAACATAAACTTTTAAGATCACCCTTCAAATCAATATAATACATTGCTTTTCAAGTTATTATTACTATATCTTTCTTAGCCAAGTCAAACCCAGTCTTAATTTAGTCTCAAGTTCTTCTGCCTTTTACCAAATCAATATATTTGATCCTTTACGGAGTCAATAGATTTGTATGTTTTACTAGCCAATGGCCATAAGGTCTAAGTTTATTCATTTTTTTGGGCACTGCACAAAAGCGAAAGGTTTATGCTTATAGTATTATTCATTCTTTTCCCTATCTATGTTGTATGGGTAGCAGAACTATCCTACCGATGTGCCTGTACACGAATACGAAATAAAGCCAAATGAACATGCAGTGTTATTAAATAATTTGTAATTCAGTCAAAAAATTAATATGTTTTTTGTCTTCCTATCCCTTTATAGGAGTAGCATATACATATATGCATTTCCACAAGTTTACATTTTAACAATACTATATATTTTCTATTACCGAATTAGATCTCATTTTTAGATGGGAAGGCAATATCTCATGCAGCTGCAAAAGTTTCATGATGACTTTAAAAAAATGAGTTCTGAAGATGATTGGTCATGTAAATGCTGAAGGCATAATTCAATTGAAGGGGTGTGTTGCATGTTTGATTGACATAGGAGATGAACTACGGGTCATAGACCTCATGTTTGATGGTGACATAATGCTTTTCACATTTTGTTTTGAATAATCATTTGTGGAAGAATGTTTAGTATGACAGTATTTTTCCAGGTACATTTAACGATCTTGACCATCATCCAATGGCTGCATTTGCAAGTTGTTTATCACCAAGAGATAAATCAAAGGAACAAATTCATTTATGAAACGAACTACCAAAACCATTGGAATAAATTCAAGATGTTGCAAGAAGAATAGTTGAGGTTCAACCATTTTTACTTAGGTCACTTTTATATTATTTTCAACTTTCTATTTTTAAGTTTGTTACTTTTCTTTATGAATTCGTGATGAACCAGTATATTTGCATATACAATACGAGTGTAAACAGGATGCTAATGTAGAAGGATATATGGAAGCAACAGTAAGGCCATATTTAATGGATGTTATATATTGTTGGTCAAAGGTTAGTAATTTTACATATTTTCTACTATGCTTGTGTAGCTATTGATGGTGCAATCAAATTTGTCTGTTGCTACTAGCTTAAACGAGAGCATTTTGAAAACTTTGACTTGGTTGTTCTAGAATATGTTACTTTGGTTGGTCTTTGAGTATACTTACTAAATATAAAGCATGGAATGTAAATTTGGGTCAATTTTGATACTATGCTTGTCTGGTATGTAAATGTGGAATGTAAATTTGACGGTTTTCAGTTGTATATTTGATTTACATTTCATTACATAACTAGATTGAAAAATAGCACAAGTTAAAAAGACTGTTTATGAAAATTAGTTTGGCTATAAGTATGGCTATACATGTCACTATCAGATAACTTGTCCTAGTTTTATCCCAGTGTATGGCTATTCATGCATATAAGTTTGTACATCAGTATGGCTATTCATGCATATATAAGTATGTCACATAGGACAATATGCGCAATTGTTATTATCATAATTTTATTTAAATCAGTACGGCGGTCCTTGTTCTCCAAGCTGCTAACCATGATTTGAT
Source organism: Allium sativum (assembly GCA_030737875.1). NCBI lineage: Eukaryota > Viridiplantae > Streptophyta > Magnoliopsida > Asparagales > Amaryllidaceae > Allium > Allium sativum. Next base: position 13,721,960 of record CM060912.1, read on the forward strand.
CTCTAATCGTGGCAGATTGAATTACAATGAGCATAACATGGTGTAGATCAGAGGATCTAATCACAGCGGAAATATATAACAAAAAAAAAAAAAAAAACTGAAAATGAGAGATCACACAAGATTTAACGAGGTTCGGCAATAGCCTACGTCCTCGGGCAAGAGAGAATGATTTTATTTCTTACGGTGAAGAAGCAAAAGGGGAGAGATACATACATGTTTCATCACAACTCTCTCATGACGGCTGAAGTCATAACCCTCACATAAATTTTCAGCTCACACACTAAAACCCTCACAAATGAGACGATCATACACAAAGCTCTCTGATTGTCACATATCCAGCTGCACCACCAAAGTAGCTGCCTACGTACCCAAAGGATCAAGCTGCCGTAGTTCATCATAATGTCTCAGAACGAGACTTCACAGTGTTCCGAAGAACCTCCACCCCATCGGGGTATCATACATCAAACATACAAAACATTAATCAAGTCAAGACAATGCTTGAACTTGACACTAGGAACCACTTTAGTCAACATGTCTGCGAGATTCTCTTTTGTATCAATCTTCACCAAGAGAATATGACCTTCAGTTAATACTTCTCTAATGAAATGATAACGCACATCAATGTGCTTTGTTCGGGCATGATGAACTTGATTCTTTGCTAGGTGGATGACACTCATACTATCAGAATACACAGGAAGTTGATCTTGCACCACTCCCAAATCATCCAACAAACCTTGCAGCCATATAGCTTTTTTGAAAGCTTCAGTCACAGCCATATACTCTGTCTCGGTAGTAGACAATGCTACCGTCAATTGCAAAATCGATCTCCAACATATAGGACCACCTGCCAATGTAAACACATATCCAGTAGTGGAACGTCTCTTATCCAAATCACCTGCATAATCCGAGTCCACATATCCAACACATAAATGATTGTTGTTCATGTCTCTCACAAATTCCAAACCCACATCAATAGTTCCCAAAAGATATCTCAAAATCCATTTGACCGCATTCCAATGCTCTTTTCCAGGAGCATGCATGTAACGACTAACCATACTCACGGCATGTGAAATGTCAGGTCGTGTACACACCATCGCATACATAAGGCTCCCCACGGCATTAGCATACGGTATATTTGCCATAAATTGAATTTCATCATTGGAAGAAGGACACATAGTTGCATTTAATTTAAAATGAGCAGCCAAAGGTGTACTCACTGTTTTGGTGCTCTCATTAATGCCAAACTTCTTTAATACCTTCTTCAAATATGCCTTTTGAGATAAACATACTTTAGCATTCATCTTATCTCTTTGAATTTCCATGCCAAGAATTTTCTTAGCATCTCAAAGATCCTTCATTTCGAATTCAGCCGACAACTTGCACTTTAACATCTCGATTTCAGATTTGCAAGCCGATGCAATAAGCATATCATCTACATATAAAAGCAAATAAAAGAAAGAACCATCATTTAGCTTTTTCAAATAAACACAATGGTCATGGTGGCTTCTAGTGTATCCTTGATCTAACATAAAACGATCAAATCGTTTATACTATTGTCTCGGAGATTGTTTCAATCCATACAATGATCTCTTCAATTTACACACAAGATCCTCTCCACCGGAAGCTTTGAATCCACTTGGTTGAGACATATAAATTTCCTCCTCTAAGTCACCATGTAAAAACGTTGTTTTTACATCCATTTGAACAAGACTCAAATCATATTGCGCTACCAAGGCTAACAAAATGCGAATAGAGGAGTGTTTCACAACCGGAGAAAACACTTCATTATAGTCAATTCCCTCCTTTTGAGCATAGTCTTTTGCAACTAGTCTCGCCTTGTAGCGGACCTCATTCTTCTTTGCTCCTTCTTTCTTCGCATATACCCACTTGCATCCAATTGCTTTCTTGCCTTTTGGAAGTTTGGTGAGAACCCAAGTGTCATTCTTGTGAAGAGATGTCATTTCTTCACTCATAGCCGCTATCCATTCCTCACATTCAACACTATGAATAGCTTGCATATATGTTTCAGGAATTCCTTCATCATTAACAGATAAAGCATATGTCACACAATCTCGAAACCAACCCGGTTTCTTGATATCTCTTCTTGGTCTGCTAGTAGCAATCGATTCCTGAACATTCCTCTCAGTTTCTGCTTCTGAATCATCAGCACTACTCGGATCAGCAGTGCTTTCATCAATTTCAGCATCATATTCTGCCATTTCAGCAGCAGTTTTTGACGGTTCAGCAGCAGTTTTTGACATAACAGGAGCAGTTTTTGACATATTAGCAGCAGTTTTTGTCCTTTCAGCAGCAGTTTTTGACCTTTCAGCATCACCTGGAGCTTGCGATACAACATCAAACTTCACACGCTGCACATTCTTGGGATTGTTGGAGCTGTTTGGGCTGCTAGTGCTAATTTCTGTCGATTTAGCATTATTTGACTTCAGCATAGCATCTTCATTGAATGTAACATCTCTACTTATGATCATCTTCTTTTCAACTGGATTCCAAAGTTTGAATCCTTTGACACCACTCTTCATGCCAACAAATATTGATTCAATGGCACGTACACCAAGCTTATTGTCTTTCACATGATACCAAGCAGAACAACCAAATACATGAATCATATCATAGTCATAAGCAGGCTTACCATACCATACTTCCATAGGTGTTTTACCTTTCAATGCGGATGAAGGCAACCGATTGATAAGAAAACATGCATACGTAACAGCTTCAGCCCAAAATGCTTTACTCAAACCAGAATTTGATAACATACACCGTACTCTCTCCAACAATGTACGATTCATCCTCTCTGCAACTTCGTTCTGCTGCGGTGTTTCTCTAACGGTGAAATGTCTTTTAATCCCCTCATCTTGACATACTTTGTGGAATGGATCACTAGTGTACTCTCCACCGTTGTCTGAACGAAGCACTTTGAGTTTTCTTCCAGTTTGAGTCTCTACCGCTTTCTTCCATCTCACAAATACTTCTAGAACATCACTTTTCTGTTTCATAACATACACCCATACACGTCTAGAATAATCATCAATAAAAGAAACAAACCAATGCTTACCTCCCAAAGATGCATTTTTGGAAGGACCCCATACATCCGAGTGTACATAATCCAAAACACCACTAGATTTATGCATTCCTTTACTGAAATGAGACCTGGTCTTCTTGCCTTTCACACAATGTTCGTAGAAATCAAGCTTACTAACAGCAGCCCCTTTCAACAAATTTTGTTGTATCAAAGTATTTAATGACTTCTCACCTGGATGTGCAAGTCTCATATGCCATAGCATTGACATTTCTTTAGCTGCAACTTCACTTTGTTCAGCTGTAGCAACATCTCCAATCACCTTTCTTCCATTCAAGTAATATAAGTTGTGACGGCGTGTACCTTTCATAATAACCATAGCACCAGAAATCACCTTTATAACACCATTTCGTCCTTCAAGTCTAAGCCCCTTGGATTCAAGCATTCCTAAAGAAATCAAATTCTTTTTCATACTTGGCACACATCTCACACTTTTCAATTCTCTAATTGTCTCATCATGCAACTTTAGCCGAATGCTTCCAATACCCACAATGCTACAAGAATGATGGTTTCCCATCAATACTTCACCTTCAAATTTTGTAAAACTTGAGAACCATTCTCTATGTGGAGTCACATGAAAAGTTGCTCCCGAGTCTAGTACCCACTCATCATCTTCTGCCAAAAGAATTGAAGGCATTGTGATTAAGGAAAAATCCGATTCAGCCCCGTCATCTTTGTTGGACTGCACAACATTCGCTGCATTTTTCTTTTTCTTGTCTCGCTCCTTCACTTTCGGACAATCTTTAACCCAATGGCCTTTCTCATGACACCATGCACATTCATCTTTAGCTAAACGTCCCTTTCCTTTAGACGGTCCTCTACTTTTATCACGACTTTGGCCAACATTTTTCTTGCGGTCATTTTTTCTACCCCTCACTACTAGAGCTTCACCACTATCTTCTCTAGAGATGTCATCTCTATGCATCTTACGAAATTCTTCACTACATAATGCGGTGACAACTTCATCATAAGTGAGCTTGTCTTTGCCATGAATCAACGACTTGATTACGGGCTCATATTTCTCTGGAAGAGAATTCACCAAACATATAGCCTTTTCTTCATCCGGAATGACCTCATCATAATTGACCAGTTCGGTTAAAAGCTTGTTGAAGGAATCGATGTGCTCCGTTAGAGTTGCATCCTTCTTCATATTAAACCGATACAAATTTCTCTTCAAATGAATTCGGTTTGCTACATTTTTCACGAGGTATTTTGCTTCAAGCTTCTCCCACAACACTTTTGGCGAGGTTTCATGTTGGTAGTTCACTCTAATATGGGCTTCTAGGCAGCCCCTAATCGCAGCCAAGCAAAGTCGTTGATTCTTCTCCCACTGTTTGTTGGACCAATCATCAGGCTTCTCTTCTCCCAAGCAAGCTTCTAGGTCCAAGTGTTCAAGAGCATCGGCCACATCAGTCCTCCATAAGCCGAAGTTATTGGTACCATTGAACTTGTCTACCTCTAACCTTGCTCTATGATAAACCGTTCTCTCCTCTTTTGGTGCTCGAACAGTTCCAACAGTCGTAGATGGACTTGATTCAGTCATATTCAGCACAAACACCTTTCAGGAATAAACACAAACACCTTCTGTGCACTTCAAAAAAAACACCACCACACCTCCAGAAACTGAAACCGGGTGCTCTGATACCAATTGTAGATCAGAGGATCTAATCACAGCGGAAATATATAACAAAAAAAACAAAACTGAAAATGAGAGAACACACAAGATTTAACGAGGTTCGGCAATAGCCTACGTCCTCGGGCAAGAGAGAATGATTTTATTTCTTACGGTGGAGAAGCAAAAGGGGAGAGATACATACAGGTTTCATCACAACTCTCTCATGACGGCTGAAGCCATAACCCTCACATAAATTTTCAGCTCACACACTAAAACCCTCACAAATGAGACAATATATAGTGTAAAGTGTTTTGGGCTTCAATAGGTAAAAGGCCCAACATACAAGTGCATTTTCATTTCACGTGACTGCACATAACGTGCAGCAGTCTTCACACATGGATATACTTGGAGTCCATACAACTCATGTTCAGAGAAATTCCATTCCGTGTCCCAGCTAAGTAATGATCATGTAGTTTGAAGGATTCGGTTCAAAAAATTTGAACAGTAGAAGACTTCCAGTTAAGTCTAATTTACGCATCATTTTCAGTTAAACTTAGAAACCATGAGCTGTTTTACAGGTATTATCATAGATCATAACTATAGCAATATTTTTTTCTTCTGCTGGATAAATGGTACTAATGAATAAAAATGCAAGTAAGAGTGTTGTCTGAATGGTGCATCTATTTAAAGCCAGAACCCTCATGTGCAAGTTTCTGCATCGTGTGAAAATAAAAAATGAAAACTAGTTTGTTAATGATATTTGAATTCAACTAGAGCATCAAGGTTAATGACATTGACAACAAAGGATACAATTAGAGCGTCAGGTTGATTCTTGGGTAGAGTAACAAGGGTTTTCCCATATCAAATTCTGGTTTGTATTCAACTAGAGTATCAAGTTTGAGAGCAAAATCAGGTTGATTCTTGGGTCAGATTGATTCTTGGGTGGAGTAATAGGGGTTTTCCCGTATCAAATTCTGGTTTGTATTCAACTAGAGCATCAGGTTTGAGAGCAAAATTAGGTTGATTCTTGGGTCAGGTTGATTCTTGGGTGGAGTAACAGGGGTTTTCCCGTATCAAATTCTGGTTTGTATTCAATTAGAGCATCAGGTTTGAGAGCAAAATCTTGCTCTGAGCACAGTGGAGCATGAAGGAGGGGTTCGTCGTAATCGCAGAAGCAAGTTGTGTTATTGGATGATAAGGTCAGGGTAGTTGACAGTCAATTTGCTTGGTGCTCATGCACCAACAATGCATGGGAGTCTAGGTTTGGTTTTTGAATAGTGAGGGATGGAGATGTATGTTAGCCTGATGGCGTTCATTTGGGTTAAGGGGAATGCATGGGCGTGTAATTGTGATGCGGGAGGAAGTAGATTAGCTGTTATGTCTGATTTGAGTTGGGTCAATGGGCCTTGGAAAAAAAAACAGATTCTTTGAAAATATATGTTGATTTATACATAAGTTGGGGTTAGTCTAAACATAATGGGAAACAAAACCTGCAAATGGATTGTTTGGTTATGGGGAGATGTTGAGATGTGTATGGTAGTTGTGGATTTTCACACGTAAGAACAGGTTCTGCGGTTGAAACTGCCTGGGTGTCCATATGTGCAAAAGTTGTGCTGAGTTTGAAATTGCTTAGGTGGTCACACGTTAGAATTAGAGTTAACTTGGATGACTGAATTTAGAAGAAATAATATTGAAGCCTATTTTAAAACTTGTTATGTATGTTAATGGCAGTATATAACTTGAGGTATTTTGTTTGAGATATATGTATGTTTACTATTCTAAATATTGTGTATTATTGGCTATATGCAGCCAACATAGAATCAATATTTATTTCCATGAAATATACATTAATGTATATGTAACTGGTATTATTACTGTGTAAGAAATATATTCAACTATGTATGTAACTGATATTAGTATTGAATATATATCTACATGCTTGTTTGATATGGAATATATCTTAGTGTGCATTATTGACTAATGTGGACGCAGTGTAGTATGTGCAATTAGTAACAGTTTCAACTATGAGTAAATTCAACATTATCACGGTTATAAGCGTTAGATTATTTTAGATTATAACAGCTTTAACCTTGAGTAAATTTTTGATTATAACGGTTATAACCATGAGAAAATTCTAAATTATAACAGTTATTACCGTTAGAAACATAAATATTACAATGCTTATTACCGTCAGTAAGATAAATATTATCACACTTATAACCGTGAGAATAGAAAATATAGTCACACTTATAACCGTGAGATTATCCGTTAGTATTTGTCACGGTTCGTGATAACATGCGTGATAAAAATCACCAACACCTGTTGGCTCAACAGTTATAACCGTGAGGATGCGACTTACTTACGGTTATAAGCGTGACAAATGGGTCTTTTGGTGTTGTGTAACGAACCAATCATACTTCTATATAGTTTTTGATCAACACTTTTTCCTTTTTCATCTCTATCAAGATGAACTGTAGTACTCATAGGAGTTGGTTTTCCTGAAGTGTTGTCTAAACCAAAATGTTTAATTAGATTGTTACAATATTTTTCTTGATTCATAAAAAAGCCATTTGAAGATTTTTTTTAATTTGTAATCCAAGAAAATACGATAATTCTCCCATTTGAGACATTTCAAATTTTTTTGTCATTATAGTAGAAAACTCATTACACAGATTTTCATCTGTTGATCCGAAAATAATATCATCCACTTAAATTTGTACAATTATAATATCTTTATTTGTATTTTTAATAAATAATGTCTGATCTGCTTTACCAATTTGAAAACCAGAGTTTATTAAGTCACTTTTGAGTCTTTCATACCAAGCACGTGGTGCTTGTTTTAAACCATATAATGCTTTTTAAATTTATAACATAATTTGGATATTTTTCATGTATAAATAACGGTGGTTGTTCTACGTAAACATTTTCTTTAATAAATCCATTTAAGAAAGCGCTTTTAACATCCATTTGATAAAGTCTAAAGTTATGAATACATGTGTATGCTAAAAGTATACGTACAGCTTCAGGTCTTGCTACAGGTGCAAATGTTTCTTCATAATCAATACCTTCCTCTTGAAGTCTTGTGCTACTAATCTAGCATTGTTTCTTGTAATATTTCCAAGTTCATTAGTTTTATTTTTATACACCCATTTTGTACCAATAACTGATTGATCATTTGGTCGAGGTACTAACTCCCAGACATCATTACATTCGAATTAGTTTAACTCTTCTTGCATTGCTATTATCCAATAATCATCCGTAGAAGCTTCTTTTGGATTTTTGGGTTCAATAGTTGAAAGAAATGCTACATGAACCATTTGATTTAATTGACTTCTTGTTCGAACGTGTGAATCCATTTCTCCAATAATGTTTTGTGTAGGATGGTCTCTTAAAATTCTGGGAGGTGATCTAATTTGTTCTATGGAAACATTTTCAGTATTTTCAAGACATGTGTTTTCTATAATTTCATCATCTTTGATTTTTATATTTTTATTAAAATTTTCATCAAAAGATATGTGTAAAGATTCCTCTGTAATATTAGTTCATTTATTAAATATACGGTACACCTTACTACGTTCTGAATATCCAGCAAAATTTCCATGATCAGCTTTGGGATCAAATTTTTCGAGTAGAAATTTAGTATTTAGAATAAAACATTTAGAACCAAAAATTCTAAAATAAGATATATTCGGTTTTCTTCCATTAAAAAGTTGGTAAAAAGTATTCCTGGTCAAAGGACGTATTGAAATTCGATTTAATACATAGTAAGCAGTTGCTACAGCTTCCGCCCAAAATTGTTTTGGTAAAGTACTTCCATTTAATAAATTTCTAGCGCATTCTTGTAAAGTTCTATTTTTTCTTTCTACGACCTCATTTTGTTGTGGTGTTCTAGGAAAGGAAAAATTATGATTTATTCATTTCTTTTTACAAAAATGTTCGAATAACTTATTTTCGAATTCACCACCATGTTCACTACAAATGTTTTTTATTTTTAGATTTTTAGAATTTTGTATTATTTTGAAAAGATCTTTAAAATGTTCAAAAGTATCGCTCTTATTTTTCATAAAAACAGTCATGTATATCTCGAAAAGTCATCAAATATTATGAATACATATCGATTATGATTTATTGGTTGAATCTGAGTTGGTCAAAAAAGATCCATATTTAGTAATTCTAATGGTTGTAGAGTTGAGATAACATTCTTTGATTTAAATTATGATTTAGTCCATTTTCCTATTTGACAATCTTTGCGAAGATTTTTTTTACTTTAAAATTTATCTTAGGTAATCCTTTTACTAATTCATTTTTCAAGATTTTCTGAATAGTTTTAAAGTTTATATGACAAAGATGTTTGTGCCATAACCAAGAATCATTATTATTGGCTATCAAACACATTTCTTTATTATTATTAACTTTCATATTTAAAACATAAATATTTCTATCTCTATTTCCTTCAAAAAAAATATTTTGATATTTATCAAAAATACTACGTTTATTTTTAGAAAATGTTATTTTAAAACCTTTATCAAATAATTGACTAATACTAAGTAAATTATCTTTTAAGTTTTTAGCTAAGGAAACTTTAATAGTAAGAGGTAAGTTTGAAATACCATAGTAGCATACATCTCCTTTGCCAATGATAAAGCCTTTTGAGTTATCTCTGAAAGTAACAGAGCCACCATCAAAGTATGAAATAGTGGTAAGCACATCTTTGTCTCCGGTCATGTGTTTTGAGCAACCACTATCTAAGATGCATTTTCTCTTTTTAAGTGGGACCTGCAAAAAATATTAATAAGCAAATTGGTACCCACATTTTGATAGGGTCCTAAGAGTTAGATCTTAGGAAGCCAAACCCAAGTGAGTTTAGTATCCCTTTTGTACAAATAATTTTTATTATTATGGGCGGATTCCACAAATAATTTGATACGTTTGTTTCTAATCAAACTATTGTTAGTTTTTGGAACCCATATCTCTATTTTATTAACCTTTTTGGTGTATGTTGGTTTATCCTTAATTTTTGAATCAATTTTCCTCTTTAGTTCTGCATTTTTCTTTGGAGGATTTTTTTATTCTTTCTTAAATCCTAAACCATTTTTGTTTGAAGATGGTCGAGAATTTTCTATGATCCTTGATAAATTTTCTCTACCCTTATTGAAGTTAGTTACATTTTTAGAAAGATTATCTAATTTGTTTTGAATACTTTTATTTTCTAACTCTAATTCTTTTATCTTGGTTTTCAAAATGTGATTTTCAGAAATAATTACGTCATTCGTTGCCTTGTAAGCTTCAATTTCTTGTCTCAAAAGTGAAAATTGATTATCTGAATTTGAAAGAGTCTCTTGAACCTTTTCAAGTTCTTCTTCTAAGATTATTTTTCATCTTTTAGCATATCTCTCTCAAACTCGGCCTTATTCTAATTTTCTCGAGTTTCTTTAAGTTTCTATTTAAGAGTTTTTATAGTGTTTAAAAATTCAGTATTAACTTCTTTTAAATCCTTATAAGACAGATCACTTACTTCAGATTCTTGAGCCATGAAGCACACATTTGCTTGTTCATTTTCGCAATCATTATCACCGTTTGATGAGTTTGAATCTGAATTGTCCTATGTAACAGTAAAGCCTTCTTTTTGATATTCTCTTTCTTATTCTTGTTGTTGAAATTTTTCTGATTTTCTTTTACTTCTGGACAATCTTTTACCATGTGACCTTTCTTGTGGTAATTAAAGCATTCTAAATTTTATGATGAAGTTTTGCTTGAGGTATACTTTTTGAAATTTCCTTTTCTATATTTTAGAATTTTGTTAAAGTTTTTAGCTATAAAAGCTAGATCCTCATCTTCTGATACTGATTCTTCCTTATCGGTATGGAATGCTACATTACTTTTCTCTTGAGCTAATTCCCTTTTTCCTTGAAGATTAACTTCATAAGACATGAGATTACCTATGATTTCTTCTGGTTTCATAGCTGATAAATCATAAGCTTCCTCGAGGGCTGACACTTTTCTTTCCCAATCATCAGTTAGAGAATTTAGCACTTTGGATACAATATCAAAGTCACTATATTTTTCTCCCAGTCCTATCAATGCATGCAGAATGTCTTGAAATCTTGAATACGTATCATTGATGGTTTCATTTTGTTCCATTTTAAAGTTATGGAATTGGTTTTTAAGCATTGAAATCTTTTTCTGTTTGACTTCGTTTGTGCCAACATAGATGGTTTTTAGTGTTTTCCATATTTGATATGCTGACGTACATATGCTAACACGATTGAATTCATTCTTATCGAAAGCACAATATAGCATATTCATTGCTTTGGCATTTGCTTCATCTTTCTAAGTTGTTGTCCATGCAGAGTATTCAGCCGTAGGTGCAGTGAATTCCTTTTGAGTAGCATTCCAAGCACTAAAACCACTTGCTTGCATATATATCCTCATTCGTGTAGCCTAATAATTGTAGTGTAGTCCATTAAACAACGGTGGCCTTTGAGTAGATTGTCCTTTGGCAAAAGTATTCGATGTAGTACTAGGGTTATTCTCCATATTATCAAAGTATCAAATAATGGTGTTACGGTTATAGGATAACCTTGCTCTGATACCAAATAAAAGTGTCTAAGCAGCGGTAAGATCGAGTAGTATGGAGTAATAATATAATAAGGCAAAGTAGTAGCTGTAAGCAAAATCAAACAGTCGATTTATACTGCTTCGGACCACTATTCTACGTCCAGTCCCAGACTTCCTTCTGGTATTTCACTAACACAAATATCCTCTCTTTACCCGGACGAACAGGTTCACAATTACTCGAACAGCCGAATGGGATTTTTTGCCTTAACTGTTGAAGAGGACTTTCTCAATACAGAATAATTGTTGACTTTTTGTGTTCACGATAACACGAATATGTCAATATGTAGTACACTCTTCCTATAGTCTTTCCTTGATGATAAACGTGAAGCTTGAGAAAGAGTATGGAAGACTAAAATCTCGAGTATTTGTAAATAAAGTGCTTTTAGAGAATAGAGAGATTTAAGTAAGATAGAAAGAATTAGAATGAAATTCGGTGATTGAATCACTTAATCAAGTCTCTATTTAAAATATACAAAGAGATACAACTGATCAGGAAGCGATTTAATGAAGAGAAATGAATTAGAAAGTTGTGACTCTTCATAATAGGTTGCAACTCTTCGTAATTGTCTAGAAAAGAAATTTCAAATGTCTGTTTTGATTTTAAAAGTAAAACAGCAAGGAAGTAGTATATTTCGGAGCAGATTCAGATGTCTGAAAAATTCAAAATAGACATCTTAATATTATGTAAATTTGAAATCTGTTTCGGCAAACAGACGTCTGTCTGAAATTTTTCAGACGCCCATTTTATAAGAAAAACTTATTCCTTGCTTTTTTTTTCAATGTGAAAAGAGTGTGTGTGTGTGTGTATAATATGTGTGTGTAATCATCAAGGAAGACTTTAACACATAGATCTTAGACTAACAGATTTTTACAACATACATAATCTTCATTTTGTGTTCTTAAATCTGCTTGTTGAATATCTTCCTACAAAACAGAGTTAGTTGACATAGTATATATGTTTATGTATAGTTGTTATAGTCAAAATGCTATATAGTGAGATTCAACAGAATTCACTGATATGCCTATTGTGCCTCTCAAATCAAATAATAAATCATCATGCATCATTTTTGATAGAGACAAATGTGGAGGGAAAGGAAGCATCATTCATTATAGAACATTCATCATCATATATTTCATTTTGCATATGATTTTCATTCACATATAGTTGTTAAATTTTATTTCATTTCACAAATCATTTTCCATCTCATTCACCTTTGGGTACTATCTTTCAAATTTAGGAAACGAGTTTACAATGTGGACACTATTTTGTTTTTAGATAAGACCATCATGCATTTTAGACCATTTTAACATGCCAATTTTTTTTATTTTTTCTTTGGAAATACGACTCAAATTTAGGAAGAGAGTCTGCATTGCATTCTTTTTATTTTCCTTTCATTTTCATGCATTTAGAAAAGACCATCATACATTTTAGACCATAGTAACATGCCAAAAATTTTTTTTTTGGAAATACGACTCATTTTAGATTAGTACAATGATGCAAGTTAACAATTTTTTGGTCAATTTATAGTAATTTTTTCTCTCGAATAAGAAATATAATGAAATTTTGAATTACGAGCGATAACAGTGTAACCAGTAAATAGGGAGATTCTTAGGTGATGGCCATGAAATATATTCTAAACGGTAGTCTTTATTTAATGAATGGAGGACTAAAAGTACATGTATTGGCTTTTCGAGTCTTTAAAACTAAGTTGTGTTAAGCTGAATTGCATAACTCTCTCTTTCTTATATTCAATAATAATGATAATGCAAGGGTATCCAACACTGCTTGTAAATCTAGCATTGGTGTGCAAACTAGCCAAGCTCTTTTCCAACTCCCGCGTCATTTTGCAAGGTAGTGCATGGGAGGTATACCTTGGTCTCATTTTATGAGCTGGACACCTAAGGATTTACCGACATCTTATTGACCAAGTCAGCGTCGGTCTACACAATCCACCAAGCTCTGTCCCAAACTCTCTTAGTCCGTGAGGCAGTGCATGGATGGTACATCTTGATCTTCTAAGTTAGGTGTGTGCAATTAATCATAAATTTTATTTTTTATAAAGATAAAGAATAAGAAATGATTTCCAAACACTTCTTAACCTTAAAGATTTGACTAGCCAAACACAAGGAAATAAGAATACCACTTTGCAAACTGTGACAAGCAAACTAAGAATTTATTTTATGGTTGCACTACGTTATTAACTGAACCAACTGGGCATACTAGAATCTAACATTCAAAAACTTGGATTATGTTGTAAATTTGTGACAAGTTGAGATACCAAAATTTCTATAGATTGATTTCTAATTGTATACTGCTGCGTTGCAGCTTTTCTGAAACAAGTTGTGTTTTCATTTGCATATGTCCGTTGCATTCGTGTAGTTACACTAGAATCATAAAACACTACATTTGGATTTTGTGGGTAGTATCCGTTGAAAACCCTCACGAGGCACCACTCGTCCTATTAGGGGCACCTAGAGGTTTAGCTGCTGGTTGCATACGCCTAATGCAATCGTGTCTCCTACGAACGTGTGACCTACCTAGTTTAGTTTTTTATTTTCTGTTTTACTCGAGGATGAGTAAAAGATACTTAAGAGTGAGTGTATTTTATTAACATGTAAAAGTGTTTATTTTATGATCATATATCTTATCTCTTGTGTATAAATAAAATATTACTTTGGTATTATTTTGTCACTTTTACAGATATGCCAAATAAACCCCATGCAGTCAGAAAAATATAAAATAGAGATCAAAATGTTGTGTGTGTGTGTGTGTGTGTATGTATGTGTGTGTGTGTATGAAGACTTGCACATGAAGATCTCACATCAAGTTGCTTTTTGGACAAGAGAATAATTGGTCGAAAGAATATACATATCATAAATCAAGGAAGGCTTGTCATGGAAGCAAGAGGAAAAGAGGAAAACTTACAAAGGCCAAACTTACCAGATTTAAAACTTACTCGATTTAACTAAGGCCCATTTGTGATTGTATTAGGTTTAGGTTGGCTAATCTGTCATATAAATACCCATGTAGTCTCATTGTTAACTTTATCCTAGAATTGAGAGTTCATTCTTTTCTTATCTATACTCCTCTTAGGTTTAGTAAATTTGTGTGTTGTCTATTCAATTAGATTTGGTAGAGCATAATTTACTATTGCAATTTACTTTTTTCATTAGTGATTGACCGTTTGATTAGATTCAATGGTAATCCTTTTTTTTTGGGTAGTTTTTATTTCAGTATTATGTTTTATTTTTCTATCATTGAATTTATTATAGATCCGATTAGATTTGAATCTACAGTGAATTCAATTGTAGTTCTTATTTGTTTTCAATTGATAATTATGATTTGGTCATTGTTTCAATTAGACTTTTTCTGAATCAAATTGCAGTTTCAATTTTTATTTTAATCAAATTATCCAAATTCGTCTAACTCGCCACGAAATATATAAATAATAAATTTTAATTTTCCTCCCTGTGTTCGACCTTCATACTACACACCTACGCGCTTGTAGTAATTCATAATAAATTTGCGCTTTTCTATTCTATAGGAAAGTGTCAAACAGTTATATATATGGTTGAATTTGTTTATTTAAGAATGTGCCCAGTTTTGTCTGAGAGGTAGTAGTACCACAACTTAAACGGCTTCATTGTTATCAATAAATAGTACTAGTTTGGGATCAAGATTGATGTTTTATGATTTAAAAGATTATTTCATATACAGACTTGTGAACTTAAGTAGGTAAAGCTTTTAAATAGGTGATTTGGATTTGTAGAAACCTATGCTTTCATATGACATCTATTTTATTCCTTTTAATATGATTTTGAAAGAGAACATTCTAAAGTGTTTATTAACATATACTTCTATCGCAGGACTAAGCATACAAATTATTTTGGAGGAAAATAATTAAAAAGATTTAACTAATAAGAGATTAAATAAAGCCTAGTATTTTCCTTGTGAAGTTGCATATGATTGTTTTGTGTAGGTTTGATGGTTAAATAACCAACTATCATATATGGGTTAAAAGAAGTAAAGTTTCATGTTACTTGGTTTTCCAAACTCACCTACGCGTTATTTTGCGATAATTCTAAGGTCAAACAAAGCATATTTCCTGATTGAGTTTGGGTTGCTTTGGAGCCTCGAGAAGGAGCTGGAGATCCAAGATGTAATAATGTATTCCATCCTATTTCGTGATGTTTGTCATTGTACTGGGATTATTAGAGTTTGTGGGGGAGGGGGGGAGGGGACAAGTATTTATAGCTGCCCAGCTTGTTTTGTAAATCTGTATTTTAATGTATTTATATAAATTTCGGTTTTCTTTGTATAAAGATTATTGAAAATTATTCGTTCTGCTATGAGATTCGGTTCTATCTTTTCATTCTTTTCCCCTGTCCATCCATCTTTCTGGTTCTTGGTTATTTGGCTTTTGACTACCATGAATGTATTAGTATTGATTTCTAGATGTTGAAAAGGATGATTGTTTCATTTTTATTATTTTAAAATTTCCTTTTTTGCCTAAAAGAGTTCATAAAGTTTTACTTTCCTATTTTTCTTTCACCGTGTTGATCTCACATGAAAACACCACTGGTTTGATGATTTCTATCTTCCCAAGTTATTCTTCTACTTGTAAGTACTTTGTAAGATTATCCAAGCTCATTTCTCCTTCTTATGTTTTAGGATTTTCAATTAGTATTTCCAAGGGGTGAATCTGTCTATTATGGATGGGACTTTTATTGTAACACCCCACGTCCATTAATGTCACTCACAAAGGGAATGCATTAACTTCTATGGAGCGTTTTAAGTGAGTATAGAGCAGAAACTTAACAACAAGACATATATAAACAGTACTTAAAAATTTAAAACTTTATTCATTGCAGCGGTAAACACATAGGTTTGATTACATCATCAAAAACCAGAGTCAAAGTACATAATATCCATCTTGACTAAATCAGAGTATAAATTGGAAGACATAACCCCAGTACAAAATAGCCATAAATAAGATAGGCTGAACTTTATTTCAGCGATCCAAGCAATCTTCTAAAAGCAGAGATACAGCTGTCCTAAATCAAGCTCCACTGGTGCTAGTTCCAACCTGAGCACCTGGGGGAGGAAAGGAAGAAAAGAGGAGGAAACAAAGGGGGTCAGACATAAAGTCTGGCGAGTGCGATAACTTTAACAATATAATTATCAAAACAACTAGGCTAAGGCATAAGTTGGAAAATAAGGATATCACTGTGAACAATTGGGTATGACAGAGTAAACAAGGAAACAAGATGAACAAAGATAACGTTAAAGCGCACCCAAACCACCATAAGATAATTACTATACTGCACCACCATTAGTCACCCTAAAGGTTGATCCCACCTACAAAACTTAATAATGATAATGGTAGTTTCTTGCACCCCTAGCTGCCTTCATAGGTGCCGCCTGCCCCTATCTCCACTAGGTGTGCCCACTACCCCCATGCGATCGGCTCCCAAACTCGTAGATACCAATGCTGGCCCCACAGTGGGGTGTATCACCCCCCAAAGTGGCAACCCGATACCACCAATAATGCATGGCTTATACCTACACGATGCAACAACGTCTTACCTACCAGCCAGGGCCCACACACTCATATGAACCCGTTGGACTTGCGTTGCCACCGCTAACCCGTTTTGGTCTCTTACAGTCAAGCCCGGTATGCGTGTCCCGTCCTCGACTTGGGTCGAGCCCACAAAGATACGTATGGGTTATGGTTGAAACGGGCCCCCATTACTTGACACAAGCTATCCACCTAAGCTTAAACCCCTCTAGTACATCCCACTTAACCATCTTCTTTATTCATGTTCACTTACATGTTTCAAATTTTGGTTAAGTGTTTCTAATCGTATTTCAAATGCCACCCAAGGCACCCACTAGATTCCACGTGCCACCCAAGGCACCCACTTAACCCCCTCATGTCCCACTACATGTTTATCTGGTTAAGTGTTTCTTAATTCATTAAGACTGTAACCTAATAAAGACCTCCCACATTAGACTGGCATTTGTGGCAGCTGGATTTGCCGGGCGGGTCCGGGCAGTCTTAAACCACAAACGAGCCTAACCTCGTGTCTTTACAATTGTTACGCATTTAATTTATGCCTAAGACCTCCCACATTAGACTGGCATTTGTGGCAGCTGGATTTTCCGGGCGGGTCCGGGCAGTCTTACACCACAAAAAAGCCTAACCTCGTGTTTTAGACGATTAATTACACCTAATTAATCATTCCCCAATTTGAATTAATTTCCCTATTCAAATTATCAATCAATTCCAAATTTGACTATGGCCATAATTGACTCAATTATGTCCATCTATTTATGGTATGCAAAATCATACCAATTTTCACCACAAATTTATTCTATGCCATTTAAGGCATTTATGCCAATTCTTAATATTAAATCTTTTAATATTATCCCATTACCCCACGTTGTACGTTCGTTCGTTTAACGTAAAATATACGTTAGACTCGAATAGTCTAACTCATGGAATAAAGAGAAAACATCACAACATACATATAATTAAAACTAGATCTAAACATAAGGGGTGAACTTGCATGTGTGAATGATGTTCTACATCTAAAACTTGCATAGGCCAAAGTCACAACTTGCATAAAACTACATATGTCATAGATCCAAATCTAAAGGTGTAAACTTGTTTAGATAATGGTCACAAACTTGCATAAATCATGTATGTCATAGATCTACATCTAAAGGTGTAAACTTGCATAGGCAATAACCACAAACTTACATAACATGATTCATATTCCAAACTCATATATTTATATAAACTTGCATATGTGATTTATGCAACATAACAATGGTGTAAACTTACATCTAAACATGTAAACTAGCATGTATAATTTAGCATATAACTCACACATGTCATAGCCTAACTTTAGATCTAAAATAGATGTCATGAAACATGTAAGGTTATACATAATCTTTACTAACTTGCATATGATCCACATCTAAATCAATACCTAAACTTGCATACATACATATGATTTATCATATGAATCAACATAACCAAACTAGCATATGAAACATCATCATGAATTGGTCAATTATAGAATTACAACATAGATGATAACATCACAACTTTACAATATAGATGATAACATCATAGAATTTACAACATAAATGATAACATCACAATTTTACAACATAGATGATAACATGCGGTCAATAATTCACAACATAGCCATATAATCCGCATCATAACTCAATCCAATTAAATTGCTAATTATTTTATTAAAGAAATCGAACTCACAACTCAAAGAAGGTCTTGAGTTTTGAATTCTGAGTTCTGAAGTTGTATTAGCTTTCCTTTGAAGTAGATTCGTTGTTAGAGTTGAATTGAATTGAATTTGATTAGCTTTCTTACTCTCTAATTGGTGGCGGCTATTCTGAGTTGCAAGGTGACGGCATGGAGGCTACGAATCTAATTTTAATTTGATTTTAGGGTTTGAATCTGCATGTCTTTTTATAGAGTTTAGGATTAGTTTAGGCCGTCCGATCAAACCAGAATTAAATCCCAACCAATCAGAGCAGATCAGAAACCCTAATGAGTCAGCATATAGTCATTTACAGGTCATCAATCAAATCTGCCGGGGGGGGGGGGTAGGTCGACCCCCAGGTCGACCTGGTCAGGGTAGGTCGACCTGGCCCTGGCGGGAAAATTCCCGCCTAGCCCATTTGACTCTGAAATTTGAATTTTTCAAAATCTGTTTTGAATTTTCTAAAACTTCCGATGGCCATAGCTTCTTCATACGAATTCCAATTCACGCAAACTCGGACTCTATCTCAACCAGAATTCTGAGACGAACACAATGGCGCAACCCGTTTCCCTTAATTCTCACATCTGAGATTAGTTATTCTTTAATTTGTGAACATTAATATTGAAAATTACGGGGTGTTACATTCTCCCCTCCTTAAAGGATTTCGCCCCCGAAATCTCCAAGTTAAGGAGAATGCATATCCTAACATCCAAACAACCATCTACTCAACCATCAAACACAGGCATCCATTGTCCTTATAAAATTCCTAATGCTGTATGAACATATACAAGAAGTGTGTGTATATGTTCTTTATCTAATGCAAAATCAGGCGGTCTACTGATTCAGTTGACCTCCTTAATGCAAACCATGATAGTGCCATGCGTCCATTATGTATACGAAAGAATCCTATCGATACATATTATTTCTACATGTGTGCACAACCATTCACCAAAATGCAGCATCCATATGATAACGCAACCATTATACATCCATTAACTTACATATGCACACACATTTATATGCAATATGCAATATGAAGTGACTGAGCCGATCTAGTGCCTAAAGTGTGTGGATCCACGAGCAACCACTAGCAAATACTTGCATCCACATGAATCCATCATGCATAACATGTCTCAAACACATGTTTCAACTACAGGACTACCCTATCTAAAGGTCAAAGATACTAGCAAGAGGACATACTAAAGATAAGATAAGTACAAGCTAAGCGATAAAGGAGAAATTAAAAGACATACCCTAGAAAAGAAAAGGGTACAATGAACGCATCTTCTCTTCCGTCTCACAAGTAGCGTTGCTCTCATCATCTCCCCATTGCACTTTGACTAGCTTGACCTCTCGATTCCTCAACTTCTTAATCTCCGACCTAAGAATGCACGTAGGAGCTCGTCGAATCGTCGCGTCACGCTCTATCACCACCTCTCTAAGCAAGCTTGGCTCTACCACTTCCGCGGTCTCGTGCAAGCACTTCCTCAAATGTGATACATGGAATACGTCGTGTACGCCACTAAGTCTCTCGGGCAACTCCACTCTATACGCCATCTGCTCAATCCTCTCCTTAACAGGAAACGGCCCTACGAACCTTGGTGCTAACTTCCCAACGGACCCAAAGAGAAAAACGTTCTGTAATGGAGAGACCTTGACAAAGACCATGTCCCCAATATCAAACTCAAGATCTGTCCTCCTCTTGTCCGCATAAGATTTATGCATATCTTGCGACATCTTCATCCTCCTTCGAATCAAATCGATCTTTTCCGAAGTCTCTCTAATCATATCGGGCCCAAGCAAGATCTTATCTGTAGATTCCCACCAACATGTAGGCGAATGACACGGCCGTCCATAAAGAGCTTCAAACAGTGCCATGCCAATGCTAGACTGAAAGCTATTATTATATGCGAACTCCACCAACAGAAGATGTTCCTCCCATGTACCTCCGAAGTCTAAGACACACAACCTCAATAGGTCCTCTAAAATACGATTCACCCTCTCGGTCTGGCCGTCCGTCTGAGGATGATATGCAGTGCTCAAACATAACTGAGTCTCTACCGCCTCTTGCAAGCTCTTCCAAAATTCGCTAGTAAAGATAGGATCGCGGTCGCTCACTATGCTAGAAGGAACACCGTGCAAACGAACTATCTCTCGAATGTATATGGAGGCTAACCATGGAGCAGTCCTCCTACTCTTCATGGGAATGAAATGGGCGCGCTTAGTAAGTCTATCTACCACGACCCAAATCCCCGTATTACCCTTCCTCGATCTTGATAACCCATCAATAAAATCCATCGAGACACTTTCCCACTTCCATTGCGGGACCTCCAATGGGTGAAGCAACCCACTGGGCTTCTTTTGCTCTGCTTTCACTTGTTGGCACACCAAGCATCTAGCAACAAACTTAGCCACATCCCTCTTCATGCCGGCCCAAAAGTAAACTCGTCTCATGTCCATGTACATCTTGTCCCCGCCGGGATGAATGGTCATCTTCGAACGTTGTGCATCATCAAGAATGGTCTTCCTCAAATTCTCGTCCCATGGTACACAAAGTCTACCGTCCCTACGCAACCAACCCTTATCATCTAGGGTATATCTACTGAGATGGCTCGATGACTCCCACCTTTTGAGCTTTTCTACTAACTCAACCAATTGTGGGTCATCTCGATGTGCCTCACTAATCCGTCCCAAAAGCGTAGGTCTAACCTCTAAGGATGCTAGCAAACCGGGTACAAAGTCAATGAAAGGTCTAAAGTCAAACGTAGAGATGAACTCTAAGCTTCGTCGCTCAACAAACAACGGACTCAAGGACAACCTTTTCCTACTTAAGGCGTCTACCACCACGTTACCCTTGCCAGGGGTATATGCTATCTCGAAATCGTAGGACGCTAAGAATCCCATCCACCTTTGCTACCTTAAGTTCAAGTCCTTCTGAGAGAACAAGTATTTTAACGACTTGTGGTCAGTGAACAATTCGAATTTCTCGTCAAGAAGATAATGGCGCCAAGACTTAAGCGCGAAAACAATAGCGGCCAACTCTAGGTCATGCGTAGGGTAATTTCTCTCATGCACTCTCAACTGCCTTCCACCATAGGCTATTACCCTTCCCTCTTGCATTAAGACTGCGCCTAGTCCTGTCCCACAAGCATCGATATAAACGGTAAATGGCTTACTCCCATCTGGCAACACTAAGACTGGGGCTGTGGTCAAAGCTCTCTTTAAACGTTGGAACGCATCATCACAATCTACGTCCCATGTGAAAACTAGGTTCTCCTTCGTCAAGCGTGTTAATGGGGCTGATATTTTTGCGAAGTCTTTGATAAACTTCCTATAGTAGCCAGCCAACCCTAAGAAACTCCTCACCTCGGTAGCATTTTTAGGGACCTTCCAATCTTGGATGGCCACTACCTTCGCGGGATCCACAGCTATCCCTTCTTTGGAAACCACGTGCCCTAAGAATCGCACTTCCTTTCTCCAAGAGTGACATTTAGAAAATTTAGCTTTAAGGCTATACGCTTGAAGGGTCACCAACACTTCCCTAAGATGCAGGGCATGCTCTTCCTCGCTCTTAGAAAAGATCAAGATGTCATCCACAAAAACTACCACAAATTTATTAAGGTACTCCCTAAACACCCTACTCATCAAGTCAACAAAGTATGCGGGGCGTTTGCCAAACCGAAGGGCATCACAAGCCACTCGAAGAAGCCGTCTGGAGTCCTAAAGGCAGTCTTGTCCATGCTATCCTCAGCCACTCTCAACTGATGGAAACCCGTGGCTAAGTCCAACCGCGAAAACACTGAGGCGCCAACTAATTGATCGAAGAGATCGTCAATCCTCGGCAGTGGGTGCCTATTCTTCTTAGTAAGCTTATTAAGTTCCCTATAGTCCACACAAAGTCTAAGGGACCCATCTGTTTTCGTGGCAAATACTATTGGAGCACCCCACTCCGACATACTACGTCTGATAAACCCCTTCTCAAGCAATTCTTTCACTTGCTTACTGAGTTCTCTTCTCTCCCTTGGAGTCATGTGGCGCACTGGAAATGCAACTGGCTTTGCATTATCTACTAGATATATTCGAAAGTCTATCTCACGTTTTGGGGGTAAACCCCTCACCTCATCGAAGACATCAACATATTCACGGACTATACGAACAGAATGTAAGTCATCATCAGATGCGTCAAGGGATTCTAGGTAGCTAAGCATTACTGGACCTCTAGGGTCACAAGAAATATCAAGGGTCTTTCCACAACGAGTCAAAAATCTAACAACCCTTCTTTAACAATCTAGGATGGCCCCGTATCTAGTTAGCCAATCCATACCTAGAATCAAGCCATAGCCCATGAAGCCAAGAACAAAGGTGTTGCATTCAAAATCAACGCCCAAGATAGACACTCTCAAATCCCGACAATTCATAGAAAGATGAGCCGAACCACCAAAAGGATTTGAGACTACTAAGGGATATGTAACTAGACTAGTATCTAGGTGCAGTGTTTCAACTAATGATGTAGAGATAAACGAATGTGATGCGCCAGAATCGAATAAAGTACGGACAAGATGATCAAACAGAAAAACTAAACTTTCAACGGAAATCGGTCTACCTCGTTCTTGCAGCGGTGGGACCACGAGAGCCTGAACTTGCCCGCTTGCTTGCCTTGGTGCCATAAGAGCCTGCACCTGTCCTCCCGAGGTAGACCCTGCCCTCTGCCCTCTCTTTGGGCAGTCCTTAATCAAATGTCCTGCTTCGTCACAGTGGAAACAACCAGTCTTCTTTTTCTTCCTACAGTCTTTGCTTAGATGGCCTGGTGTCCTACAGTTAAAGCATCTTTTCTTTCCCTTACCATTGTTGCCTTTACCACCTTTCTTGTTCTGTTGTTGTTGTTGCGGCTTCTTTTGATCCCCTTTCTTCTCGGGTGCCTTATTAGCATTGGCGCCCTTCTCCTCTTCATGCATAAGCGTCATATCAACTAGTCTCTTAAAGGTAGCCCCCATGGGGATGTGGGTCATAGCTAACCCATGAAGCGGCTCGTTCAAACCCTTAACAAATCTCTGGGGCTTCTTTTCTGGTGTATTCACCAAGTCCAACCCAAATCTCGCCAACTGATTGAATTTGTTGACGTATTCTTTCATCGATAGATTCCCTTGCTTCAACGCCAAGAATCTTTCCATGTATAAATTCTCCTCAGCCCGTGAGAGAAACTTTGCTTCAAACCTCCGCCTGAAATCTGGCCATGTATCAACTGGACGCTCTCCGTTAGTGACCTCCCACCAAAACGAGGCCTCATCCTTCATTAGCCAAGCAGCTAACTGGACCTTTCTTCCATCTTCCACTTCAAAGATTCCAAACAATTCTTCCACCTCCTTTAGCCAATTTTGAGCTTCAACAAATGTCTCCGTCCCGTGAAAAGGTTTTCCACCCATTGCCTGAAAGTCCTTACATATCTTAGCAAAAGTATCGACACGAGGAGGAGGAGGAGGACTTGCTGGACGTGTGGTGGTGGCCCTAGTTTCCAAATACCTCCTAAATCATCCTGGTATTGGTATCCCCTCGGGTATCTCGGGAATTCCAGACATGCAGAAACGAAAGAGGAAAGATTCAATACAAAAGAACCGAAGGAAAGATATATGGCTTTTGGGGTTATGCTTTCTAAAATAAGCTTTTCTCTTGAAAATACTGTCCTTAAAACATACTTTTGAAGGTACTTCTTTATAAAAGTGGTTTGGAAAAACAGCTTTTCAAAATTCATATCTGTTATGGTAACCTTCAGCTCTGATACCACGTGTAACACCCCACGTCCATTAATGTCACTCACAAAGGGAATGCATTAACTTCTATGGAGCGTTTTAAGTGAGTATAGAACAGAAACTTAACTACAAGACAGATATAAACAGTACTTAAAAATTTAAAACTTTATTCATTGTAGCGGTAAACACATAGGTTTGATTACATCATCAAAAACCAGAGTCAAAGTACATAATATCCATCACGACTAAATCAGAGTACATAAATTGGAAGACATAACCCCAGTACAAAATAGCCATAAATAAGATAGGCTGAACTTTACTTCAGCGATCCAAGCAATCTTCTAAAAGCAGAGATACAGATGTCCTAAATCAAGCTTCACTGGTGCTAGTTCCAACCTGAGCACCTGGGGGAGGGGGATGGGAAGGAAGAAAAGAGGAGGAAACAAAGGGGGTCAGACATAAAGTCTGGCGAGTGCGATAACTTTAACAATATAACTACCAAAATAACTAGGCTAAGGCATAAGTTGGAAAATAAGGAAATGACTGTGAACAATTGGGTATGACAGAGTAAACAAGGAAACAAGATGAACAAAGATAACGTTAAAGCGCACCCAAACCACCATAAGATAATTACTATACTGCACCACCACTAGTCACCCTAAAGGTTGATCCCGCCTACAAAACTTAACAATGATAATGGTAGTTTAGTGCACCTCTAGCTGCCTTCATAGGTGTCGTATGCCCCTATCTCCACTAGGTGTGGCCACTACCCCCATGCGATCGTGTAACACCCCACCCCGAGACCCACCCTAATAAAGAGCATTACTAGGTAATGTTGTCTATTAGAGTGGAGAATAGGGCTGGTTAGGGGCGACCACTCGTAGATTTGCATTAGCAAGTCTTAAGTATGTCGATAAAGTGGTTGCTATTTTTTTCTAGAGGCTCGACATACTTAATACTTTATGTTGTACAATTCTACGGTGGCTCCAGAATAAGCTCTGAATACAGTACATATTATTACACCACCACAGATCACAGAATAGTAACATAATATTGCATCATTAGAGTACAACAATTACATGTGCTACAAAAGAATAGATAAACTTCTCTCGCTTACAATATGATACAACAATGAAATATAGAAAGCTCTACTATTCGAACTCGACTACATAAGCTCGAGTGAATGAAGCTACGGTAAATATGGATTAAAGAAAACCTGCTAAACCCAAGCTCAACAACTACACCTGAAATACCTCGGTCTGACCCGATGAATACACACACGGGTCAGTCTAGTTTACAAATCAGTATAAGAAATAGATAAGCACAAGATATACAACTCTTCACCCTAAGAGTTGTGAATATGATGACATAAAGGGATTAATTAGTTTCAGTTACATGACATAATAAAAGGGATAAATAAACAAGCCTCAAGGACTAGATCTAGGCTAAGTATATCACCATACTCGAGCCATAATGGAAACATAACACCAAAATCATCAAAATTATCATATACATTTCAAACGAGTTAAATTATCAATAAAGGGAGTATCCCACTCCAAAACATCTTAGTCTCAAAATATGTTGGATTAGAAATCCAATTGCTCTTTGCAAATGTACGATCACCCCGATCGAGTAAGAATCATAAAACCCAAATCATAAAAGAAATAATAAGAAATGTACATGTTCCATAACAATAGAGCCCATCCCAAGCTATAATGTTGCTCATCCCGAGAAATAGCCATGTATCATCAAATGAAAAACATCAAAATCATCATATAACTCAAATGAGTCAAATATCACGGAAGAAGCATCACACTCCAAAATAGGAGATCACAAAATGTTTATGTAAATTTAAAATCCAATAATCCTCCATGTATGATCGTATAGATCAAATCACAAAATATCAACACAATATGGATCCATTAGAAATAAATATGCACGTGCAACCACATGATAATATAGCTTCCCCCAAGCTTAGCTCGGTACTTATACGTATTCAAGTTAGGCACCAATCACTGCGACCCTCCGGTCGAGTGTATACGTATACATGACTCTTCCCGAGTCTCAGCTTCCCCTCGAAGCAAAGTACTGGCTTAACAAACACAATAAGCGTCACTGACTCACAGTTAGTAACCCGAGTAGTGGTAACAATGCGTCCCATACCACACGTTCTCACTACTGGTTCACTAGTTATTTATCAGCTTCACAATGGAAAACATCGAAAATACCAAATCATCGAAAGCACCAAATCATCGAAAACACCAAATCGTCGGAAACATCAAATCATCAGATTCAATCTAACTATACTGGAATTAACTGACTTCGTATACTTCCGTGTCCCATACCACGGAGTGTACAATGTCGTTTAAAATCCAATATGTTATCTTGAAGGGTGCAACATTGTGTAGTTTATATATAAGAAAATACTTGATTTCGAAATATGTTGTGAAATATTTTACGAAATCAATAGTTTTCTTTCTTGGAAAGCTATAGATTTGAAGATAGGTTTTTCTACTATTTTTTTGGAGGCCTCTTAGTGTAAAAACTAAAATTATAAATCTCATTTAGCCCCAAAACTATAATAAAAACTTAATTTATATGTATATCAGAAAACTAGTTTAAATCGTGCAATGTGTGCTCAAAACTCATCACTAAATACACAACCCAAATTATGCATTAATGATAATTTAGGCTTCTCCTTTGATAAAGTAAGCCAAAACACAACACAAAAAGCATGGTTTAACAGTAGATCAAGAAAAGCATAGAAGCATTTAAGGAAAGACGCCCAAATTTACACTAAGGCATGGAATATGCGCAGAAATCAATCAAGGTTGCAAATTTCAGAATAGTTTCAAATGACCAAACGATCTCCGAATGGTCTAAATTTTGGTAGGTATAAACTAGATAGACCAGGCTTTCAAACGAAAAAAGTAGTCACTGAATTTCGATATCGCATGAAAAAGATATGGTGCTCCAAACTTAGACTTTGGACTGAATTTCAGCTAGGCTGAAATCAATTCCAGGTCCAAATTCGTGACCAGGTTTGAACAGCCAAACTATCTCGCACTGGCCTAAAAATTTGCAAGCCTATAGACAAGATCCCAAAATTTATAACGGAAAAAGAATCACTCAAAACGGATAGATAACGAAGGAGATATAGAACCCCAAAGTTAGATCTTGGCGTTGTTTTCACTCTGGAAATTCAAACGCAGGTCTGAATCACGACCAAAGTTCGACTTTGAGGTCAGTTTAAAGCATTCAAATGACCTCTAAATGATCTGAAAACTGATATGCACATAATAGAAAAGTTTAGCTTTCCAATAGAAAAAGAATCAATGAATTCCGACTTGATATGAAAGAGTTACGGACACTCAAAAATGGACTCAGGCCATGTTTGCAGCAACAAAACGTGCACTTGCAAAATCTTGTGGCCAAACTGATCTCGCCGCAAAGGTTTTAGATATCAAACGAAGTATTTTTGCACATAAATTTTCATGTATCTATACCATAACACATGAACTGTCAATCGAAGAAAATCCGACAACATTCCGTTGTCGGAATTGAGAAAAACTACATGCAAATAACAACTAAACTCGATTTCATTAAAACTAAACATTGACATGAAATTCAAACAAACTCAAGCCGCATGCAAGATAAATGTTTAAACTAGAATGTGTGAGTGTAACAACTCACCTTATCCTCACGAGCTAGCATGCAAGCCTCAACTCATCATCAATTTCCCAAAAAGCTGCATTTTTAATCTCTGTTGAAACAATGTTTTGACATAGCAAACTTAATTATTTTCCTACAAAATTTTGACAGAAGATGCTTTATTGAGTTGAGAATAACATATCCAAATTTCAGAATTTTTAGATTTTTCTATAATTAGTTATGATTTTTCTACTAACCTTCATTTTCTGCCCAGATCTGACCCAAAAATTGCTTGAGAAAAGAAGATGTTTGATCCATCAAAACTAAACCAATTGCCACGAAAATTGGAGCAGAGGTGCTGGAATGTGTTAGCAACAACATATCTAAATTTCAGAATTTTTGGAATTTTATTTGATTTGATTTGATTTTTCGAACAGCTTAGGGTTTTTACTTTGAGAGGAAGAGAAGGCTTGATACATTGATTGAAACATATTCTGGAAGAGGAGGAGTTTTACATCTTTCTTACAATGATTTGGATTAAAGGATTGAATTTTGGGGTAGATGGAGGTCATAGTTTTTGCACTGGAAGAAGCTTCAGGTCAGAGGAAGGAAGAAGAAATAAGATGTCGTTCCTTTCTTTTTCCTCCTTCCAGAACGTAGAAACCTTAGAGAAATGGGCTAATTAACCCAAAAAGGCCCAAAACCATGTTTAATTAACTCAAGTTCTCCAATTTAGAAATAAAATACATGTTTAACACTCAATTAAACACACCCAACACAACTAAATCACTTAACACACACACACAAACACAAACACCAATCAAGTTGTGCTAATTTTAACATTTCAACACACATATAAAAACATAAAACACATATACACTATTTTAATTATCAAATTCAACGTAATACATGAAATAAATATGTTTATCAAAATATCCTTATTAATACTTGTGCAATTTCAACAACACAACAAAACAATTGTCAACAATGTTCTATTTTAACAAAATAAATCATTAACATGTTAAAACACATATTCTTAGATTTATTATCTATTTGCACCAATTAAGCTTTCTACAAAAATATTTTTATGTACCAAAATTACACGATTATTCTATTACTCAAATATTACAATTATTGTCATAAAACTATAATGAAAAGGATTTTAACTCAGTCATTGTCATATAAAACACTTTTATCCATTTTTATTTCAATACAACAATACACATATATTTATATGTATTGTTGTTATTTAAAAACACAAATTTTCCAATTTATCCATACAACAACGTTGTTGTACATTTATTAACTCAACCAGTTAAATTTATTGTTAATGATAATAAAATGCACCAAGACAATAGATATTGATTCACATTTATATTTATATCCTCGTACAATCAACTAACCGATTTATTCATTGATTAACATTTTAAAGATCACATGTGCACTTTAAATTCACAAATGTAATTTAAACTCAATTCCTTATAAATATTATTATTATCAATATACAACTTGTATTTGAAACCCCAATTAGTAATTTGATAATTAAATCAACGATTTACCCTTTGACATTGAAAATACATTTCCCCTTAAATATAGATTCCCAAAATATATTTTCAATATCCCCTTTAATTATTAAATTATGATCATATGGTTATAGATTGGAATAAATTTCTGTTATAACAAAATTATATAATTTATTCCAAATGTTTAGTTCTAACAAATGCTCAAAACTTTACAAAAAATGTTATACATGTTAGTCTCACAAACTCATATCACCAATATATTATCTTAAGAATTACAAAACCCAGTAAATATGCATTTTCCGGTCACCTGAAAATCCGGGTTGTTACAGACTTCCCCCCTTAAATAAATTGCGTCCTCGCAATTTGTTAAGATTAGTTCTTCATCAATTCAGATTCTACAAGTTATTTATCTCAATTTGCTTCTTAAAAACTTCTCGGTTTAGGAAGCTAACACATGGAATTTTTAAATTTTCATCATATAAAATTTTTAGCCTCAAAATCTCTCACTTGAACTTATCCAAATCTTAAATAAAGCTTTAATCATATTCATTAACTCACTAATATCAAGCTTTAAACAACACAGCTTATCTTTCACAAGGCATTATTTGAAATACACACTCAAGATTTTTCGCTCCTCCATCATTACTTGACGCTGCCTTACCATTGAAGTTATCTAAATTTCCTCAAAGTATGGCTGCTACTTGGACTTTTCAATCATCAAATAGCCTCGCCATTTCTTGAGGTTTATATCCATCTCTATGGCGGCAACTAGCCAAGTGAATTTAATATGAATGTGTATCTCAAAAGTGATGCGCTTGTTTTAGAAAGTTGTATATTTAAAACGCTATTATATTCAACCCATTTTAGTTTTTCATTTACAATTTAATTGGAATAACATTAAACCACTATTTTCCATCAATCCTTCTAAAACTTGGCTACGATGTCGACAAATCGTTGTCGTTGCCTCATCAAAGTCACTATACTCCACATCCCACGTAGTGGTTTAACACTATTCCAACGTGGTAACCTCTAATTTTATTTTTGCATCCAACACTACAACAAAAAGACCTTTTTATGACGTTTAAAAACCGCCATAAAAACTTTCTATGGCGATTCTATAAACGTCATAGATCAACATGTTATTAAAAGTCTGGTAGATATTATAGCATGTAATTCTTGCAATAGAAAACGTATCTTTATTGCAATCTTAAACAGGGTCATATAGATGCAACTGGTTTTCTATAGCGTTATGAAACGTGCTATAGAACTATTATGACATCATTTGGTTGCTATAATATGTTAGCATGACATATTATTATGGCATCTGTACATGTTATGGAATCATCGCATGAAGCTTTTATGACGCAATTATAGGCTATAGAAAATTCATTACTCTTTACTGCAGCAACGTTTTGTTGCTATAAAAAACATTCTATTGCAACATTTTGCTGCCATAACATTCAAAGTTACAATTTTAAATTCTAATAATATATTATAACAATTCGATAAAAAACCACATTTGTCACGTTAATCTAAGTACACAAATGGAGTCATAAGACAAATCACAAAATATATATATTCATAATATTTCATACATGAAGAATTCAAACATAAATATTATCAATACATACGATTACAGCAAACCAAAACGATACATACTTAGAATATTCATGAACTTCGACAAGCATAACCGGTTTGAAGAATAAAGAGTGTTACATCATATATCAGCCTCCATAGCATCATATAACACCTGTCAAGAAGTATAAACATACGTATATTAGTGAGTATATACAAATATGTATAATTACAAATGATGCATTGGCCAAAGACATGATTTTCAATTTCTTTTGTTGAATATAATAACTTGAAATAACAGTAGCATTGAGTAACTATGAGTTTCGCATATATAAAATTTAAACTGAGCTGAGTTGATGCAACAGCAGCTTTCAGTGGATGGCAGAAGTAGCATTGTATTTTCAATGTCAAAACTTCAGTCGATTGACAGTTAGCATTTTTTTATCATGACTCTCCGTTGAATACGGGTGAGCAATATTCGGTTCAAACCGACTTAAGCTTTCAGGCACTATCAAAAAATAAGGATCTTTCCCCACGGTGGCATAGTTCCATGAACATAAGATAATAATTCAGTGGATCAAAAGTAAAGTGTATTAGGAAAATCACAAAGTAAAATTATCAACATTGTTACCTTGTCCATGTCTCAGTTTCATGTAAATAATGCTTCTCAATGATCTCAAATACCTCTAGTTTCACTGGCTGAATCATAACGTTAATCGATATCAGATCTTGAAGCTCCAGAAAGTAATCCTGCTTTTCTTTAGGTTAGTGGCTTTTATAAACTTCAGCATTGGAAATCATAGTAAATAGCACAGATTATGGAACATGCTCACACTTCCATTCATTTTCAGTCCTTTGATTGAAAATGCAGTCTACAATTCAAGGCTGCTCGCTCGCTATGTAATCCACAATTTATTAACTTTCAGCATGCTTACCTGCATATGGACAAAAAGGTTGCACAAATACATCAAAACTCATGGGTACATATAGTCTAAATCCGACAAATATAACTGCACTTTTACAAAATGTATTAACTGCATTTCAAGAGATAATAGATGAAAGGGTTGAGACAGGTCAAAACAAATATAATCTTAATCCAACACACTGAAACTGTACAGTAAAGTCAAATGCGCAAGAACCACAAGTACATATATCTTTATACCTAGTTTCTACAAAATCAATTCGTAAGTCCACAAAGTTTTTGACCAGATATATGAGATTTTAATTAATCTTTTTTTATTAATATTACCCAACTCAATTTACTAATGTCCTTATTTAAGTTGCATGAATATCATCATTAGACCATTCTTCTATTTAAGAAAAAGAAATGCATATGTACAAATTAAGTAAGGTGAGTTAATATTGTGAACTTACTCTTAGCTCTTTCACTTCTGTTTAGCTTAGCTCCTATCAGTTCTCAAGCTACTGCATGCAACTTCCGTGCTTTCTCATGTTTTTCTTACAATATATCTGGCAATAACAGAGCAGCTTCCTCATGCTCACTACTTAAATAATGCGTTCCCCAATATCAATACATGCATTACCATTTTTTTTATTTGCATAAAAAGTCTTTTCTTCTATCAAAACCTAATGCATACATCCAGGTTGCTCGATTTTTAGGTCCAGTTCTACTCCTTTTCCAGACTAGTCATCAAGCCAGTCCTTCACCTCCGGATGATAATCCATCCTGCAGATGTGTACATGCCTTCACTAGTATGAGCAAAATTTAGAGTAAGATTAGTCAAGCTAATGGTTGATCAGTTGACAAATTTAAAGATTTCTTGGTCGTTTTACTCTATTAAGCAACACTGATACTCATAATCTAATAGCTTAATCATGTTATATATTAAATACAATCAAAATTACACTAATTTGATATAACAAACAGTTAATGGTCATAAATTTTATATGCAATGTATAAAGCATAAGAGATAGCAACATAATTATTACAAAAAGAGCAAAATATTAATCGTGGAAAATCCAAATTAGCCTTCTGTAAAATTCCAAAATCCTAGAAGTAAAAATAATAATTAGAAGAACATCCATGAAAAATTATGCAAACTGACCTGATAAGTTGTCCTAGTGTAAACTGGGACAACGATTTCAGTTCAAACTAGCAACACTTTAACTAAAATTGACTACCCACTTTGCATTGGGACAAAGAAATTGCACCATCCAACTGCACTGTCCCTAGGTAAATTCGAACATTCTGCCCCAGTTCAGGTTTAACAAACTGGGTGCGATTGTGTTGTCCAGCCAGAGAAGTTTTCAACGGTGGATTAATGAAGACTGCAGCAACTCCCATTCTTAAAAGCAACAAAGTAGATAGCGTTGATAATTTGATATGTACCGTGGGTATATAACACCTCTGTGTACGTGCATGATCTTCCCATTTACTCTAAAGATGGCTACAGATGGTTCACATTTGGTGATGTATATGTGCCTAATAAACCTATTGGCATATTTAAACTATATTGTCATAGAATGCGATTGGTCATACTATAAAAAATGATTCCCTCACATAAACATATTAATTATGTCATCCATATCGAACTGTCCTTGAAAGATTTAACTCTGGGTCCATAAATCACTCAAGTTCCAAATAGATGTAGTTTCAAATTATCTATTTTCACCCCCAAAGCACATATGGTACTGTCAAGAGACTTCTCCTTATCTCAAATCAAATCATTTTTGGAAAGATTGTTCTGTAACTGATTAGATTCCCTAAGGGAACCCTATATAAAAATACACGAATTAAAATAAATGCATGGATGGTCGAAGTCCTAAAACATCCCCCTATATTTTAGTGTGACCAACAATGTCACATGTAAGTTCTAATACCAAAGGAGCGCCAAGTGAAGTTGAATTACATGCAGTTCTACAACTGGAAAACACTTGGATCTGAGTTGTAATTCTCATTCTTTGTTCATCATCTTTGCATAATTAGATAAAAAATTGATAACCAAAATCAATTTTAATTAATCTATCTATAGTTTACTAGTTAAAATTCAAACTATAAAAATAATCCTGCAAATAGAACATTCCTGGTCTGAGTCTACCAAAATACATTATATTTTAAATGCTGTGTGGCAAAGTAATCAAACCTATGTGGCAAAGAAATGAGTAGGATTTAAAAAGAAATTTTATACTAGAGAATTCCAAATGAAAACTATTTCACAAAAATTAAAATTAAATGTCTGCAAAATAAAAAATAAAATAAAATCAAGAAAACTCTTAGACATTCAATACACTAGTACAATGCGGAATTAGAACTCAACTTATATGTAACTTCCATGAAATTCAAAACAATATATAATGAAAATTACCTAGAAGGCTTGAACAGGGATCGTTGCAATCCTAAAGTAATACGAACTAATAAATTGAGCAGACAAGACGCAATACCAATGCTCTATCCCGTCTACCTACGAGGAATGTCCATGGTTTAGGCGACAAGATATAAAATTACACTAGGTGCTGCAATGAGTATTACGTACTTGCATGATGAATGCACACCACATATACTTCATAGATATATTAAATTATACAATATACTCTTGGATTTAAATACGAAGATGCAATTGCAAGCTTGCACCAGCGAGCCAAATTGCATAGTTGCTTGCTGGTGCAAGCTTGCACCAGCAAGAAGTTTGTTCACTTAGGGAATACCGGAATACCCATGTATCAATGGATGTTTGATCACCGTTACAGCCACTAAACAAAATTATTTACCAACCTTCGAACCTTTACAAGCCCCATTTCTTGGGCGATGGCTTCCCAAATATGCTTTCCATTCCTAAATAAAAATTAAATATGACAACCACTAAACATTAGTTTTAAATGTTATTTGATTTTTGCAAAACAAAAGTGAACTTCAGTTATAAAAAATTATGGAATGCAATATGACATACAGGGCAAGTAAAAACAAAAGCTGTAAATTCAATGCTTAGTTCATGCACCATACTAAATTCATACATTGAAAAGGCTGTGTTAATGAATACTAAATGTCAACTAAAATATAAGGACCAAAACATTAAATGAATTCTTCTTTGCAATTTACTGCTAGTCTCAAAAAATAATATTAGAAGGGCTCTCGTTCATTGATATTGACACAGGTTTGGGATGTCATCCCCTTGAGTTAATGGTCTTGCAATTATAGCTTTAATAAACTACATATTTCCAAGTCAAAAATTACGGGATGCAATATGACATTCTGGGCAAGTAAAAACAAATGTTAAATTCAATGCTTAGTTCATGCACCATGCTAAATTCATACATTGAAAAGGCTACGTTAATGAATACTAAATGTCAACTAAAATATAAGGAAGTTACATAAATCGTACAAACCTCAAACGGCCTACAACCACCAAAATAACATGCAAGTCCACATCCACTAGCAACCCATTCAGTTTAACCTTTCGTCACTAAACGATACACTTCATACCAATAACATAACCTACCAAATAACATTGCCACCTTCATTAATAAAAGAATGATGCAAATAATCTGAAGCAACATTTTAGACAACTTAATGTCCATAGCTAATGTAATTATTATTCTAAGGTTCTAAAAACAAGTTTATCAAAAGATAAGATACCTTCAAGATGCTTTTTCCACACTCCATTTTTAACTTTGTATTTATGTCCCTAAGGATAATCCAATCTTATATGCTTTCAATCTCTCATAACTTGTCCTTCCCTGCTGAAAATATCAAACCAAACATAGTTAAATAGAGTAAAGATTCATTTATACTCTATGCATCAAATTAACTCGGTTTTCTAACCAAGCATAGCTCAGGTTTTTAATTGAGCTACAGCTTCTAACTCGGCTAAGCTCAGTTTTTTGAACTAAACTTGCTCAATTACATAAAGTGAGCATAGCTAAATTTTTGTAAGCTTGGTTCTACAACTGAGAACAAGCTCAGTTGCAAAAACTGAGCAAACTCAGTTTTCTAGTCGAGCTTAGCTCGGTTTAAGAACCGATCTTAGCATGGTTTAAAAACTTCCTAGGAATTAAAGTTGCTCAGTTTGTGTAACTGAGATTCTCGGTTTTCTAACTAATCTTAGCTCAACTTTCTAACTGAGCAACATTTTCATGTAATGAATGGGTTCTTTTCTAGCAAAAAAATAATGAACTTAGAATAACAAGTTCGCTGTCATACTGGAAGTAGTTTCCCTCATTTGCATATCAGATTGCTTTTCAACAAAAGAAATAAAAGTATTGATGGTCTGCAGTGAATAGCCATGTGTTGTGTAAACAAATGATTGATATAAAAATATTGGCGCAAACATAATTTTTTATTTAAGTTTCAATAATTCAATTAACAGTATTTCGCAGAAAAATAATATTGAGGAATTATAATTATAAACAGGAAAGTTAAAGGAGCTTCTTTCAGGAGTTTATCATGACACTTATAAAAGGTAACAGAACATGCATATTTATCACACACATTATCACTCACAGTTCATTGCTTTTGTTCTTTTATATAACTCAATTTATTTATTTATTTATTTCAACTTATTTTCATTTGAAATATGCAGGGTCTAGGGATCCTATATAACATGATGATACATGTACAAACTAATTATATGTCTCCTTGTTTCTCAAAATTCATATACAGAAGTATACTTCCTATGTTTATGTACAACCATATGAAAAGTATGTGAAAAATATTTGTTAGAAAGGTCATTTTGCACATGCTTTACTTTTATTCACTGCTGAATGCATTACGGGAATACATTAATAGGTACAAACCTGGTATAATCTTACCTAAAGATTAAGCACTAATCGTTGTTATTTGATCCTAACCACTATTAGATGAACTTCAACAAGTGATTATACGTAGGAAGTTATTCATGTCGTCGTTTGATATAATCCAAATTAGGCCATTCACCATTGTCCATGAAGACAAAATATTCCCATGTATTAGTAACAGAGAATGGCAGATTATTGAAATACAAAAAAGTACCTCATTCAATAATCAAATTCACTAGCAGCCGGAGAGGTATTGGCACATAGAAATCTCATTAAGAAGTTGTTAAAGTCGGCTAGCTTGTAGATGTGATCTGGAAGAGCATAATTTGTGCTTTGTTTCACCATCAGTCCTCCTTCCTCAAGATCGAAACAAATAAAACTATAATTTACAGTTCAAGTAGGAACCTGTAGAATAAGATATTTGCTATAATGCGCAGCATCTTTGTTATTGCAAAATAAAACTTAATTAACTTACTTAATTATCCTAAACTTAATAAA
This sequence comes from Allium sativum, assembly GCA_030737875.1. Taxonomy (NCBI): domain Eukaryota; kingdom Viridiplantae; phylum Streptophyta; class Magnoliopsida; order Asparagales; family Amaryllidaceae; genus Allium; species Allium sativum. The sequence continues at coordinate 13,759,328 of CM060912.1, forward strand.
ATAAATTGAAACTTTAAAGGATCAATGTGTTTGTTACTAAAATCTTACTGATGAATGGATCTAATGAGATTTCACAAAATAACATTTTCTGATAATGGTGTGGTGTTTGGATATTTACTTACATCTGTTATTTCTTAATGTCATAAAGCCATTTAAAGGCTTGTGCTCGGGTGAAAACAAAAACACCTCCACCATAAATGGATCTTCGTAGAAGCATGTCACGGTCCAGATAAGAGAGGTAATAAGGTCCAACTGGCGATCACCTGTCCGAGCTGCTCACAGGTATCTGTGCTTTGAAAGTTTTGATAAATTGTCAAATTGGCAGGCTTAAGAAAGAATGAGGAAGTATAGTTGGAGCTATCATGGCCTGCCGCTCATCGCTGATCTTTATATTTTCAACAGCAACCTATTATAAAACAGGTGAGTTCTCAATATACATATTGTTGGATTAAGCTATAAGGAAAATTGTATAGCAGCACCATATTTCAAAAGAACACTTTTTTAAAGTGAAAATGGATACTTATATGGCAATACATACTAAACAATCGGAGCCTAACGTTGTTGGACACTTTTTTGTTGTAGCAAACAATTTGAAAATTTTCTAAACATTGAATGAATCTGCATTAAGAACTTGGCCCAATGATTTTTTTCATGAACAAAACAACCTTAATACTATTTATTTATTTCATTGCCTTAACTACATGAAAAAAATCAACTTAAGCAAACATATTATATTATGCTTGTAAATAACAGCTGTAAGACACGGTCATCTGTAGCTATATTACAGTACTATTGCATCATAATTCATAGAGTTAACAACTGTTTACCCAGAAATTGATTCGAATTAGCAGTTAAAAAAAAGTTATGTACGTTACTGCAATCAACAATAAACCATCTACAACTTATTCTTTTTTATCGCCAATTCAAAGTAAGATTTACGAACAAACGAGGCTTTTGTTTTGAAAATATCAGCAAAGCAACTCGAAAAAAACACGGACAGAACTTACAATTTGAAGAAAACCAATCGAGCTTGTGAACGATCAATTTCTGTTGTGTTGAAGTCGCAAGGCTGTGTAATAACAGAATCGGAAATTTTGGCCCTAATCTGAAAATTTTAGAGGCAAGGCAAAGAAGCCAAAGACAAAGAGGAGTTTCGATGGGAGGGAACCAGGAATCGAAGGAGGAATTTCGACGGGAGGGAATGTGTGAGCGGAGAGGGGATTAGGTTGAGTGAATTGGAGTGAAGCATGAAATCAGAGGGAAACGTGAAAATTAGATTTAGGGAAGAACAGAAAAGCAAATTTCAGCGGCCAAATAATGGGAGGGAAGCCTGAAAAATTGAGCGGTCAAAATTTTGCCATATCATTTGTTATTGCGTGGCATCCATGTCATGGATTACCATTCAAACCAAATGACTTATTTGCTATTGCATTGGTCAATGTAATGGCTTACTGTTCAAAGCCATGGATTATTCTAACTAGTGACTAGCATACTTAACATTGCAAGTTAAATTATCGTGCAATCCTTGCTTGCTATAAATGTATTATTTTTTTGTAGTGCAACTTCATTTTTACTTCTCATATTTAGTGTTATGTTGCCTCGAATAAGTGTTTAAGAAATTTCTATCGATATGTTGATCAGACGTATCGACCAAAACCCTTAAGACACTCACCGGGCCATTCAACATAAAAAATGATCACCAATTTAACTTAATTATCAGCTTACAAAGCAATTAGCTTATCGATTGTAATTTCTCATTATTCTCATCCCTTATCGCACACTTGAAATCAACACCACTTTTAAATTTTAAGTTATTCCCTTTTACCGAACCCAACGATCAACTCAAATATCAAGGATAGGGTGAAAATTTTTCCTAAATTTTTTTTTACCCAAAGGTTCAAACATTGAAACATAAAGAGGATGGAAAGATTCTCTTATCAAATCACATTACGAAAAGAATTACCAACAATGGAGTACTTGTGGAATAATCCTCTTATTCCTATATATATTCCTCAAACTCAAGGATCCCTATGACTCTTAGATAAGAAACTCAAGACAGGATAACAAAGGAAACGATAAAGTAGACACGATTGTTATCCTTCCATGTTGTAACACATGTACTATTCTGGTTCTGTTCTGTGCCTAATGTACTTTGTTCTGAACTTCGCTCTGATACCATTTTGTAACACCCCACCCCGAGACCCACCCTAATAAAGAGCATTACTAGGTAATGTTGTCTATTAGAGCGGAGAATAAGGCTGGTTAGGGGCGACCACTCGTAGATTTGCATTAGCAAGTCTTAAGCATGTCGATAAAGTGGTTGCTGTTTTTTTCTAGAGGCTTGACATACTTAATACTTTATGTTGTACAATTCTACGGTGGCTCCTGAATCAGCTCAGAATACAGTACATATTATTACACCACCACAGATCACAGAACAGTTACATAATATTACATCGTTAGAGTACAACAATTACATGTGCTACAAAAGAATAGATAAACTTCTCTCTCTTACAATATGATACAACAATGAAATATAGAAAGCTCTACTATTCGAACTCGACTACATAAGCTCGAGTGAATGAAGCTACGGAAAATATGGACTAAAGAGAACCTGCTAAACCCAAGCTCAGCAACTACACCTGAAATACCTCGGTCTAACCCGAGGAATACACACACGGGTCAGTCTAGTTTACAAATCAGTATAAGAAATAGATAAGCACAAGATATACAACTCTTCACCCTAAGAGTTGTGAATATGATGACATAAAGGGATTAATTAGTTTCAGTTACATGACATAATAGAAGGGATAAATATACAAGCCTCAAGGACTATATCTAGGCTAAGTATATCACCATACTCGAGCCATAATGGAAACATAACACCAAAATCATCAAAATTATCATATACATTTCAAACGAGTTAAATTATCAATAAAGGGAGTATCCCACTCCAAAACATCTAAGTCTCAAAATATGTTCGATTAGAAATCCAATTGCTCTTTGCAAATGTACGATCACCCTGATTGAGTAAGAATCATAAAACCCAAATCATAAAAGAAATAATAAGAAATGTACATGTTCCATAACAATAGAGCCCATCCCAAGCTATAATGTTGCTCATCCCGAGCAATAGCCATGTATCATCAAATGAAAATCATCAAAATCATCATATAACTCAAATGAGTCAAATATCACGGAAGGAGCATCACACTCCAACATAGAAGATCACAAAATGTTTGTGTAAATTTAAAATCCAATAATCCTCCATGTATGATCGTATAGATTAAATCACAAAATATCAACACAATATGGATCCATTAGAAATAAATATGCACGTGCAACCACATGATAATATAGCTCCCCCCGAGCTTAGCTCAGTACTTATACGTATTCAAGTTAGGCGCCAATCACTGCGACCCCCCGGTCGAGTGTATATGTATACATGACTCCTCCCGAGTCTCAGCTTCCCCCCGAAGCAAAGTACTGGCTTAACAAACACAATGTGCGTCACTGACTCACAGTTAGTAACCCGAGTAGTGGTAACAATTCGTCTCATACCATACGTTCTCACTACTGGTTCACTAGCTGTTTATCAGCTTCACAATTGAAAACATCGAAAACACCAAATCATCGAAAGCACCAAATCATCGAAAACACCAAATCATCAGACTCAATCTAACTATACTGGAATTAACCGACTTCGTATACTTCCGTGTCCCATACCACGGAGTGTACAATGTCGTTTAAAATCCAATATGTTATCTTGAAGGGTGCAACATTGTGTAGTTTATATATAAGAAAATACTTGATTTCGAAATATGTTGTGAAATATTTTACGAAATCAATAGTTTTCTTTCTTGGAAAGCTATAGATTTGAAGATAGGTTTTTCTACTATTTTTTTGGAGGCCTCTTAGTGTAAAAACTAAAATTATAAATCTCATTTAGCCCCAAAACTATAATAAAAACTTAATTTATATGTATATCAGAAAACTAGTTTAAATCGTGCAATGTGTGCTCAAAACTCATCACTAAACACACAAAACCCAAATTATGCATTAGTGATAAAATAAGTCAAAACATAACACAAAAAGCATGGTTTAAAAGTAGATCAAGAAAAGCATAGAAGCATTTAAGGAAAGACGCCCAAATTTACACTAAGGCATGGAATATGCGTAGAAATCAATCAAGGTTGCAAATTTCAGAATAGTTTCAAATGACCAAACGATCTCCGAATGGTCTAAAATTTGATAGGTATAAACTAGATAGACCAGGCTTTCAAATGAAAAAAAGATTCTCTGAATTTCGACATCTCATGAAAAAGATATGGTGCTCCAAACTTAGACTTTGGACTGGATTTCAGCTGGGATGAAATCACTTCCAGGTCCCACTTCGTGACCAGGTTTGAACTTCCAAACTATCTCGCACTGGCCTAAAAATTTGCAAGCATATAGACAAGATCCCAAAATTTATAATGGAAAAAGAATCACTCAAAGCGGATAGATAACGAAGGAGATATAGTACCCCAATGTTAGATCTTGGCGCTGTTTTCACTTTGGAAATTCAAACACAGGTCTGAATCACGACCAAAGTTCGACTTTGAGGTCAATTTAAAACATTCAAATGACCTCTAAATGATCTGAAAACTGACATGCACATAATAGAAAAGTTTAGCTTTCCAATAGAAAAAGAATCAATGAATTCCAACTTGATATGAAAGAGTTATGGACACTCAAAAATGGACTCAGGCCATGTTTGCAGCAACAAAACGTGCACTTGCAAAATCTTGTGGCCAAACTGATCTTGCCACAAAGGTTTTAGATATCAAACGAAGTATTTTTTTCACATAAATTTTCATGTATCTATACCATAACACATAAACTGTCAATCGAAGAAAATCCGGCAACATTCCGTTGTCGGAATTGAGAAAAACTACATGCAAATAACAACTATACTCGATTTCATTAAAACTAAACATTGACATGAAATTCAAACAAACTCAAGCCGCATGCAAGATAAATGTTTAAACTAGAATGTGTGAGTGTAACAACTCACCTTACCCTCACGAGCTAGCATGCAAGCCTCAACTCATCATCAATTTCCCAAAAAGCTGCATTTTTAATCTCTGTCGAAACAATGTTTTGACATAGCAAACTTAATTACTTTCCTACGAAATTTTTACAGAAGATACTTTATTGAGGTGAAAATAACATATCCAAATTTCAGAATTTTTATATTTTTCTATAATTAGTTATGATTTTTCTACTAACCTTCATTTTCTGTCCAGATCTGACCCGAAAATTGCTTGAGAAAAGAAGATGTTTGATTCATCAAAACTAAACCAATTGCAACGAAAATTGGAGCAGAGGTGCTGGAATGTGTTAGCAACAACATATCTAAATTTCAGAATTTTTGGAATTTTATTTGTTTTGATTTGATTTTTCGAACAGCCTAGGGTTTTTACTTTGAGAGGAAGAGAAGGCTTGATGTATTGATTGAAACATATTGTGGAAGAGGAGGAGTTTTACATCTTTCTTACAATGATTTGGATTAAAGGATTGAATTTTGGGTTAGATGGATGCCATAGTTTTTGCACTGGAAGAAGCTTCAGGTCAGAGGAAGGAAGAAGAAATATGATGTCGTTCCTTTCTTTTTCCTCGTTCCAGAACGTAGAAACCTTAGAGAAATGGGCTAATTAACCCAAAAAGGCCCAAAACCATGTTTAATTAACTCAAGTTCTCCAATTTAGAAATAAAATACATGTTTAACACTTAATTAAACACACCCAACACAACTTAAATCACTTAACACACACACAAACACAAACACCAATCAAGTTGTGCTAATTTTAACATTTCTACATACATATTAACACATAAAACACATATACACTATTTTAATTATCAAATTCAACGTAATACATGAAATAAATATGTTTATCAAAATATCCTTATTTATACTTGTGCAATTTCAACAACACAACAAAACAATTGTCAACAATGTTCTATTTTAACAAAATAAATCATTAACATGTTAAAACACATATTCTTAGATTTATTATTTATTTGCACCAATTAAGCTTTCTACAAAAATATTTTTATGTACCAAAATTACACGATTGTTCTATTACTCAAATATTACAATTATTGTCATAAAACTATAATGAAAAGGATTTTAACTCAATAATTTTCATATAAAACACTTTTATCCCTTTTTATTTCAATACAACAACACACATATATTTATATGTATTGTTGTTATTTAAAAACACAAATTTTCCAATTTATCCATGCAACAACGTTGTTGTACATTTATTAACTCAACCAGTTAAATTTATTGTTAATGATAGTAAAATGCACCAAGACAATAGATATTGATTCACATTTATATTTATATCCTCGTACAATCAACTAACCGATATTATTCATTGATTAACATTTTAAATATCACATGTGCACTTTAAATTCACTAATGTAATTTAAACTCAATTCCTTATAAATATTATTATTATCAATATACAACTTGTATTTGAAACCCCAATTAGTAATTTGATAATTAAATCAACGATTTACCCTTTGGCATTGAAAATACATTTCCCCTTAAATATAGATTCCCAAAATATATTTTCAATATCTCCTTTAATTATTAAATTATGATCATATGGTTATAGATTGGAATAAATTTCTGTTATAACAAAATTTAATTTATTCCAAATGTTTAGTTCTAACAAATGCTCAAAACTTTAAAAAAAAAATGTTATACGAGTTAGTCTCAACAACTCATATCACCAACATATTATCTTAAGAATTACAAAACCCATTAATATGCATTTTCCGGTCACCCGAAAATCCGGGTTGTTACAGATCGGCTCCCTAACTCGTAGATACCCGTGCTGGCACCACAGTGGGGTGTATCACTCCCCAAAGTGGCAACCCAATACCACCAATAATGCATGACTTATACCTACACGATGCAACAACGTCTTACCTATCAGCCTGGGCCCACACACGCATATGAACCCGTTGGACTTGCATTGCCACTGCTAACCCGTTTTGGCCTCTTACAGTCAAGCCTAGTATGCGTGTCCCGTCCTCGACTTGGGTCGAGCCCACAAAGATACGTATGGGTTACTAGTTGAAATGGGCCCCTATTGCTTGACACAAGCTATCCACCAAAGCTTGGTCCACTCTAGTACATCCCACTTAACCCTCTTCTTATTCATGTTCACTTACATGTTTCAAATTTTGGTTAAGTGTTTCTAATCGTATTTCAAATGCCACCCAAGGCACCCACTAGATTCCACATGCTACCCAAGGCACCCACTTAACCCCCTCATGTCCCACTACATGTTTATCTGGTTAAGTGTTTCTTAATTCATTAAGACCGTAACCTTACAAAGACCTCCAACATTAGACTGGCATTTGTGGCAGCTGGATTTGTCGGGCGGGTCCGGGCAGTCTTACACCACAAACGAGCCTAACCTCGTGTCTTTACAATTGTTACGCATTTAATTTATTCCTAAGACCTCCCACATTAGACTGGCATTTGTGGCAGCTGGATTTGCCGGGCAGGTTTTACACCACAAAAGAGCCTAACCTCGTGTCTTAGACGATTAATTACACCTTATTAATCATTCCCCCAATTTGAATTAATTTCCCTATTAAAATTATCAATCAATTCCAAATTTAACTATCGCCATAATTGACTCAATTATGTCCATCTATTTATGGTATGCAAAATCATACCAATTTTCACCACAAATTTATTCTATGCCAATTCTTAATATTAAATCTTTTAATATTATCCCATTGCCCCACGTTGTAAGTTCGTTCGTTTAACGTAAAATATATGTTAGACTCGAATAGTCTAACTCATGGAATAAAGAGAAAACATCATAACATACATATAATTAAAACTAGATCTAAACATAAGGGGTGAACTTGCATGTGTGAATGATGTTCTACATCTAAAACTTGCATAGGCCAAAGTCACAACTTGCATAAAACTACATATGTCATAGATCCAAATCTAAAGGTGTAAACTTGTTTAGATAATGGTCACAAACTTGCATAAATCATGTATGTCATAGATCTACATCTAAAGGTGTAAACTTGCATAGGCAATAACCACAAACTCACATAACATGATTCATATTCCAAACTCATATATTTATATAAACTTACATATGTGATTTATGCAACATAACAATGGTGTAAACTTACATCTAAACATGTAAACTAGCATGTAGAATTTAGCATATAACTCACACATGTCATAGCCTAACTTTAGATCTAAAATAGATGTCATGAAACATGTAAGGTTATACATAATCTTTACTAACTTGCATATGATCCACATCTAAATCAATACCTAAACTTGCATACATACATATGATTTATCATATGAGTCAACATAACCAAACTAGCATATGAAACATCATCATGAATTGGTCAATTATAGAATTACAACATAGACGATAACATCACAACTTTACAACCTAGATGATAACATCATAGAATTTACAACATAAATGATAACATCACAATTTTACAACATAGATGATAACATGCGGTCAATAATTCACAACATGGCCATATAATCCGCATCATAACTCAATCCAATTAAATTGCTAATTATTTTATTAAAGAAATCGAACTCACAACTCAAAGAAGGTCTTGAGTTCTGAATTCTGAGTTCTGAAGTTGTAATAGCTTTACTTCGAAGTAGATTCGTTGTTAGAGTTGAATTGAATTGAATTTGATTAGCTTTCTTCATCTCTAATTGGTGGCGGCTATTCTGAGTTGCAAGGTGACGGCATGGGGGCCACGAATCCAATTTTAATTTGATTTTAGGGTTTGAGTCTACATGTCTTTTTATAGAGTTTAGCATTAGTTTAGGTCGTCTGATCAACCCAGAATTAATCCCAGCCAATCAGAGCAGATCAGAAACCCTGATGAGTCAGCATATAGTCATTTACAGGTCATCAATCAAATCTGCCCGGGGGGGGGGGGGGGGAGGGTAGGTCGACCTGGTCAGGGTAGGTCGACCCCCAGGTCGACCTGACCCTGGCGGGGAAATTCCCACCTAGCCCATCTGACTCTGAAATTTGAATTTTTCGAAATCTGTTTTGAATTTTGTAAAACTTCTGATGGTCATAACTTCTTCATACGAAGTCCAATTCATGTAAACTCGGACTCTATCTCAACCAGAATTCCGAGACAAACACAATGGCGCAACCCGTTTCCCTTAATTCTCACATATGAGATTAGTTATTCTTTAATTTGTGGACATTAATATTGAAAATTACGGGGTGCTACATTTATCCTCTTGTCCATATTCATATTATCCTGAATGAATTAGTTTAGGATATGCGTAATATCATTGAATCTTTACTAATAGCCTATCATCCACTGTTTCAAATCTCAAAAATATTGCCTGAGATCTCGTTTTGGGCTCCGTCCGAAACGAAATAGCAAATATCACTTTAAATATCCTTTCGAATATATCGCCCGAGATATTGCAATATCGAACAATACATCGACCGATACGAAATACTGGAATATCGTTCGAAGTCTTGGTTTTTTGTTTAAGATTTAAATCCTAGCCTGAACTAGAACAATAATTAGAAAAATCTAATCTAGCCACGATAATCTCTTTTCATTTTACATTTTGCATGTTAAATGACCATATTGTATATTCATATATGTTTTACAATGCTTATGATTATCAAATTCGCCTTTTTTACATACATGTTACCTATGAAATTATGTATTTTATGATCTACTTATGTTGTAATTTTTAATGTTTTGGATCTTTTTAGTGTTTTATGTTTAACAATAATTTGTTTTCATGGATTCTATGTTTTAAGTAGTAATCTGTTTTCATTGTGTTATATTTTTGTTATAACCATATTACGATTTAGATTATGAATGATCTTTCGTAAACTAAGAATATAAAGTGATTTTGCAATTCAAGTTTAAGTTACTATGTTTTTAATATCATTCATAAAAATCATTTTACGAGAATATGATTTTTTTAACATACCATATACCCCAAGATTATTCCGATATGATCTTTTAGACCCGATATGGAAATCCGAGATGAACCCCCGAGTTAGACTCATCTCGCCCGAGATCTCCCCCGGTACGAGATCAAGTCTCTAAAATCTCCAAGTACAAACGCGACTGATATCCGAGATTTAAAACCTTGCTACCATCAGTCATTTTATAATTGGAATTTTTAGTAGCTAAAAATTTCTTACTTATTGTGTCCTCCATCCGATACAGATCTTTTGTCATTGCATTGCGTGTCATAGTCTTTCTTCATTTCAACTCGATCATGCTTGCACAATAACCTCATTTGCTATTTTACTAGCTTTGTCGTTATAAGCATATAAACATATTTTAGTCCAATCAGTAGAAAATACGTCTTTTTATGCCAATACCTACAACTATCACCATCGAATTTCTTCAACTTGGTGAAATCAAAAGCGAACACTCTCTAACTATGCGATGTCATTATCAAGATAATGTCTTAAGATTGTTATTGAGGATTCTGAAAATCCAATGAAGTGGCACGACAACAACAAAGGCACACTTGTTTTTTTATCACTACAAGGCACATCATTGACACTTTTCTAAAGATGATATTTGCTCTTTCCGAACATCTAATCAAACAAATGAGTGATGTGAGTTAAAGCAACTCATCTTAAAAGATACAATGAAATCAAAATGATTATTCTTTTGATGATTGCAATAGCACTGTCGAAACATATCCAAATTATCTGTTGAATTGACTGCAACGATAAGAGTATTGAATTTTTGATCTGCTATACCACAAACCCATTATAATTTTTGAAATAAACAAAAATGGCGTAGAGAACGAAAAAAATATGAAGGATAAGAGAATGAGTGAACTTTGATTTGTAATGCTACCAAGCGTTTATGATTCCATAAATTTGCAATTCTTGAAGGCGTTCTTGAATTCAAGAAAAATTGTTCTGAAACACTACTATGGCGTTGCAAATACGAAGAAAAGAAGAATAATCAAAATAGATTGTAGATATTTCTATTTATATACTGAAGAGATATATTTGTTTGTAACAGTCATGTCTTTTCATTTTAAATTTCAAACTTCATGCCATGTCAACAATTACATTTCCCAACGTCTTGTAACAGTTTAAATCTCTTGTTATTTAAGCCCATTCAAACGAACTAGTTAATGCGTTCAGATTTGACGCATTTTTAACTGGAATAATTCTATAGAAAATATATTTTTAACCCCAACCCAAACCGAATCCAATCAGATGGAGGACAATAGCAAAGGCATGTATGTAGGTCATGCAAGACATCTCTCCTTACAGTAGAGAAAACTTTAGGTTGTCCAAAGGCCCAACTCTCTCATAAGAAAACTGCATTTATGCAAATATATCTTCTCATATTTTAAAATGCGAGAGAACTCCCATACCACCTTCTCTTTCTTTCTTCTCATTTTAAAGCAAATACAACAAACACATAATTGTATAAAAATTTCACTATTACAGAGGTCTTGCTCCGGTTAAGTAATTTTTTGAGTTAGAATGAAATAAAATCATATAGTTAAAATTCCTATTCGATGGTAGCAGATGTGTACGATTAGATTTTGAGAGTTGAAATGTAAACATGATAGTTATTCTAAACTATTTAGTTTAGATAGAACTCTGAATCATAATGAAAATGACTATTTTGAATTCACATCCCAGTTTATGCAATGATTTTCTAAAGTTGACCATACATAATCATTATGTTGCCAGAGCGATTTAAACATAAGATTTCATGATATTAAATACAAGATAATATCTCAAATTTTTACATGAAATTTCCTGCATCTTTACTACGACATTAGGGGAGTACGAATGATGAAGGTAATGAATTGAGAGAGCAAAAAAGTAGGAAATGTGTGAAATTTCTCACATTTTTGCTAAAAAAAATTCTATATAAATCTGTGTCATGGTAAGAAAATGCTAAGACAAGAGTGAAAGCATAGGAAAAATGTATGAGATTTCCTACTCCATGTTTTTACGATAAAAGACCAAGTGTAGGAATTGCTTGGCGATTTACCATATATATTCCTTTTGTTTTTAACATTTTGATGTATAAAGGTTCATATGTCATCTCTACGTCCTGGCGAGTGTTTAAATTTTTAACTTTATAATACTACGTATTTCCCCATACTATTAATTTCGGGTTTTCACCTAAAGGGCTTACTTGTTCAAAGCAATAAGTTTTAAGGACAACAATTCTTAAAAATTAGTTTTAAGGATATTTTACAGGAAAAAGATAAAAGAATTTATCATTTTAGTTAAATATAAATAATGATAAAAGAATTTATCATTTTACTCTATAACTTAAAAATATAAAAGAATTTATCATTTTCCCGTCCTTAAAACTAATTATTCAGAAGTGTTGCCCTTAAAACTTATTATCCTGAAATAAAATGCACTTCAACCTAATTTCTACTTTAATTTCATTATTTCTAACCAAAAATAAAATTCTAATGTATTGTGTAGGCAAGACATAAAAAGAAACTTATATTGTTTTGTGATTTTTCTATTTTATGCGATTTTTCATTAATTTAGTATAATACGCGTATTTGGATACAATGAAAGGTATGCGTTTATCTTTCACTATTAGTTTAGTACTTTACATTATATGCACTAACTGAGTGCATATTGTTACTTAAAACTACATACTAATTTTCTCACATTTATAATCAGTGCGATTAAAAGAAAATGCTAAACAAAAATTTATAAATTAAGCTACTTGACTCACTAACATTAGGTAGATAAAATAATTATTTAATATCCATTCGTATTTGGGTATGCGCATGATATTCGAAAGTGTATAGATGCAGAGGTTACAGTGTCCGCTTTTGAAGGTAGATCCGTTAATGGATGTTTTCAAACGCGAATAGTGTCATATTCAAATCTATATCTAAATTATTTTTGGAGGCAGATAAAAATTTCTTTTGGCTAACGATCGATAAAAAAAACATAAACTGGAAACTTTAATTAAATGCCATTTTTTTTCCAATCACATTAATATTAAAATATGCACAATCAACAAATATGATGACAACATAGTAGCTAACGTGCATTATATAAACATAATTTAAATAATTACAAACAATAACAAGTACGTAGCTTTTATTTTACTAAATTACACATAAAACACACAACTATTTTGATAAAAAACTGATTGAATAATTTGTCTTCATATTTGCTTTTATATACGTTTTTCTGAATATCATGCATTTATTTGTTTTTCATACATGAATGTTGACGGATTTTATTTTATTGTTTCAACAAAAGAAAGTATATAACAAAACTGGGGAAAAATTGTCTTTCTTTGGTGGCTCATAAAAACAGATAAACAACACAAAGTAGTTGTATCTGTGGGAACTAAAAAACATCCAAGCACTAAACAACCATTAAGGCAATACAAATACCAACACCACCCCAAAAAAACAAGAAAAAGACACAAAAATAAGAGCCGGAACAACAAGCTAAGCCCACCAAATAAAATAACAAACCAGAAGAATCTCAGTTTGGAAAGAAGTAGCAGATACTCCAGAAGAAATCTCAAAGACCACTACACCAAAACAGGCGATTGCCAACGAGTATAACCGTCGCAAACAATTTCCGCAACACTTATTAGCGTTGCTACGGGGGCGTGGCAATGTAGTAGCAACGCTTATAAGCGTTGGTAGATTTTCTGTGCCAACGCTTATAAGCGTTGGTATATTTTCTGTCCCAACGATTATAAGCGTTGGTAGATTTTCTCTACCAACGCTTATTAACGTTGGTAGATTTATGTTTGCGACGCTTATACATGTTGCAATATATTTGTTCGCAACGCCTATACATGTTACAAAATTGTAATTCACAACAAATATAAATTTCAATAAAAACAGAAATATGTATTAACAACTTGCATATTCTAACATTAATAGTCAATTAATAACCAACATAACGATAATATAGACGATATTTAATATGAACCAAAAACTAATATTAAACTCAATGCATACTAATGGATAACATTCATAATCACATAGCGATATAGAATATCAGTTAACAATAAACAAGCACAATACATAATTAAGATGTCAAACTCAATACATAATTAGTTTGCTAAAATCAATACATAAATTAGATCCTACAAATACCGAATACGAAACTCTGGCCATATAACGAAGCCTCCATCTGAAAATTCGCATAACTTGTACATTCCATTTTGAGGACCATCATAAATTGGTGCATCCGGTTCAAGAACTTCAACAACCCAAATTACTTTCTCTATATTCGGTACCACTTTCCTAAAATGACAAATTGTTTGTGTTCCAAGATAACCTCTTGCTACCTCCTTCTCTAGATCATTGGACAATAGCATTACGTATTTCTTTTCCATTGTAGAAGAATGAAGATCATTAAGTGACACATTTGGAGTAACGGTTACATTATTGATTATAGGAGGATCCCTTAAATTAGAAGCACCTTCTGTATGAGGAGTAGTACTTGAAGGACTTGCAATAATTTTTTCTTGCAAAGTAGGTATAAATTTCATAAAAGTTGAAGTAATTGAATTGATGGCCTTATCAACTTGAGTAGCTACTTGCCTTTCTATCTCCAATTTCCAAACGGACAAATCCACGGCTTGTTTTTTATCAGCTACAGCTTTTACAGCTCGAGCCACCTTTACTTGTTTTAAAGAAGAAGTAGAACTAATTGCTCGACAATAATTTTTCTTCATGTCGGAACCAAAAACTTCTGCAATTGGATCATTATCAAGATCATCTACTGCGCCACTAGAACTACCATCCAATTTTCTCTTTTCTTCCGCTGCCTCTAGAAGTGCCTGCATTAATTGAATATCACATTAAATTGAAAATTTCAGTTTCTTGTTAAAAAACAAAAAAACATGAGTTTACATCTCGCACAAAATAATATAAACTTGCAGGCATGGAGTGATCAATAATACGGCTCAGAAAAACTGAGCCACAGGCTCAGCAAAACTGAGCCATAGGCTCAGTTTTTGTTAAGCCACGGGCTCAGAAAAACTGAGTCGTAAGGCTCAGTTTTGCTGAGCCACAAGGTTCAGAAAAACAGAGCCTAATGGCTCAGATTTGCTGAGCCACAGGCTCAGCAAAACTGAGCCTAATGGCTCAGAAAAAGCTGAGCCACAGGCTCAGTTTTCGCTGAGCCGTGGCTCAGATTTGCTGAGCCCGTGGCTCAGCAAAACTGAGCCACACAGGCTCGGTTTTCGCTGAGCCGTGGCCCAGTTTTACTGAGCCACAGGCTCAGCAAAACTGAGCCTAATGGCTCAGATTCGCTGAGCCGTGGCTCAGAATCGCTGAGCCTGTGGCTCAGCAAAACTGAGCCACACAGGCTCGGTTTTCGCTGAGCCATGGCCCAGTTTTGCTGAGCCACAGGCTCAGCAAAACTGAGCCTAATGGCTCAGAATCGCTGAGCCTGTGGCTCAGCAAAACTGAGCCACACAGGCTCGGTTTTCGCTGAGCCACAGGCTCAGCAAAACTGAGCCTAATGGCTCAGAAAAAACAGAGCCACAGGCTCAGCAAAACTGAGCCTAATGGCTCAGAAAAAACAGAGCCACAGGCTCAGTTTTCGCTGAGCCGTGGCTCAGATTTGCAGAGCCACAGGCTCAGCAAAACTGAGCCTAATGGCTCAGAAAAACTGAGCCACAGGCTCAGTTTTTGCTGAGCCACAGGCCCAGCAAAACTGAGCCTTGTGGCTCAGCAAAACTGAGCCTAATGGTTTTGTGAATCGCTGAGCCGTGGCTCAGAATCGCTGAGCCTGTGGCTATGTTTAATACATTGGTCGCTGAGCCTTTTTTTTTACGAAATGGAGTTTCTGCCATCACTCGACTACCTTGTCCAGCTATTGCTCATCAGTATTCACCTTCTCTTTAGCAGCCTCTGTGGTGTAGAAAGGTTGAAGAAAAAAATAATGCTCACAGTATGAAGATCTTAAACAATAAATAAATTTGAACAACATGTAAGATGCTTCAGTTTTATTTACAAACCTTGGAACCATTTATAAGATCTTACAATTTTCGTGAAAACATGACTCATATGGAATCATCTGTAATTCATTAGCAAGAAGAAACAAAGTAAATTTAATGCTATTGAAAGGAATCATCCAGGTAATAACATGTGGCATTGAAATTGAAGCAAGGGAAAAGTTGCCTTGTGTTGATTTAATTTCTAAGGAAAAAAAACAATACAGCTAAAGCAAAGTCTAAAAATATATCGCACTTCACGATACTCTACAGTGATGAGCAAAATAAGCAAGCCTGAGAGAACTTAAATGTTAACAGTGTGAATAAAACTGAAATAAATGAATAGTTTGGTCATATTGGTGAGATGAGATTCAAAGTTGCAAAAAATGTGCACGGAACTAAATAGAACAACAAAAGAGCACGTGAAAACCCATTGCTCTACATGGTAATTCCTTCCCTAATTTATTGTAGGTATCTCACGTTCAGATTTATTTTCAGCCCCAAATTATGTTCTACTTGTCATAAATATATATATATGGTGTCAACAATACTAACTGAACCATAATCTACTTAATTGCAAATTGAGTATTACACAAACATGAGTGATAATTGAGGCTACATATAAAAGTGGAATAATATGGTAACTAATTAGGAAAACACAACATCAAGTTTATCAATTAAGCTCATTCAAACAAACGATTGTCAAAAAACCAAAACTAAAAAAAAACAGAATACTTCTTTTTACATGCACTGACTGTATACTTATATGGATTATTATTCATTTTAAAAATTAACTCAAGTAAGACTACATTTAAATGAACGAAGACTAATGGGCGCATTAATTTAGGCATCTCACATTCAAGCATAACGCTTCTTAAGATTACTACATTTTTAATTGATCAATCATTACATGCATAGCCATCATGAATGCATAATCACATGTTTAAACTCATGTACACTCGTATAAGTAGTCATACAATTTATATTACCTACTACTTCAATGTTTCTAGCAGGCATATTGTCTATATAATCAAATTTATAGCCTAAGAACTACAGGGTACTTTTTATTTGGTCGAAGAACTACAGAAAGGTTGAGCGGGAGCTGCTTTGGGTTTCAAGTCACAGAAACCTTCATTTGAATTACAATTCAAAAGAATGATGTAAAATAACATTTATTATTCATTTTTCTTGAAAATGATAAGTAGAACATTATATGACATGAAGCCAGAAAAGTAAAATTAGGTGGCTATGAGTTAGTATGAAAATGAATTATACGTTGAAATCTTTTATTAAACTTAGCCTAATGGCTCAGAAAAAACAGAGCCACAGGCTCAGTTTTCGCTGAGCCGTGGCTCAGATTTGCAGAGCCACAGGCTCAGCAAAACTGAGCCTTGTGGCTCAGCAAAACTGAGCCTAATGGCTCAGAAAAAACAGAGCCACAGGCTCAGTTTTCGCTGAGCCGTGGCTCAGATTTGCAGAGCCACAGGCTCAGCAAAACTGAGCCTAATGGCTCAGATTTGCTGAGCCGCAGGCTCAGCAAAACCGAGCCTTGTGGCTCAGCAAAACTGAGCCTAATGGCTCAGAATCGCTGAGCCGTGACTCAGAATCGCTGAGCCGTGGCTCAGAATCGCTGAGCCTGTGGCTCAGCAAAACTGAGCCACACAGGCTCGGTTTTCGCTGAGCCACAGGCTCAGCAAAACTGAGCCTAATGGCTCAGAAAAAACAGAGCCACAGGCTCAGTTTTCGCTGAGCCGTGGCTCAGATTTGCAGAGCCACAGGCTCAGCAAAACTGAGCCTAATGGCTCAGAAAAACTGAGCCACAGGCTCAGCAAAACTGAGCCTTGTGGCTCAGCAAAACTGAGCCTAATGGCTCAGAAAAAACTGAGCCACAGGCTCAGTTTTCGCTGAGCCGTGGCTCAGATTTGCAGAGCCACAGGCTCAGCAAAACTGAGCCTAATGGCTCAGAATAACTGAGCCTTGTGGCTCAGCAAAACTGAGCCTAATGGCTCAGAAAAAACTGAGCCACAGGCTCAGTTTTCGCTGAGCCGTGGCTCAGATTTGCTGAGCCACAGGCTCGGTTTTACATGCACTGACTGTATACTTATATGGATTATTATTCATTTTAAAAATTAACTCAAGTAAGACTAAATTTAAATGAACGAAGACTAATGGGCGCATTAATTTAGGCATCTCACATTCAAGCATAACGCTTCTTAAGATTACTACATTTTTAATTGATCAATCATTACATGCATAGCCATCATGAATGCATAATCACATGTTTAAACTCATGTACACTCGTATAAGTAGTCATACAATTTATATTACCTACTACTTCAATGTTTCTAGCAGGCATATTGTCTATATAATCAAATTTATAGCCTAAGAACTACAGGGTACTTTTTATTTGGTCGAAGAACTACAGAAAGGTTGAGCGGGAGCTGCTTTGGGTTTCAAGTCACAGAAACCTTATTTTTATTTTATTATACAACTTTAAATGGATGATTGATACCAGCTAAATTCGAGCAATGTGTCCAGGTTCTATTGATTTAATGACAACAAAATTATGGTGTAGGATGATATTAAACAGAGAAGCAGCTCATTCATTGCCTTTAGCTGATTAATGGGTGAGGAATTGTGTCCGACAGAAATACAAATGTGTAAAAAAAATCCAACCAGAAGTACATGAACCAACGACAATGACGCAGATCAACTTGAAAAGAATATCGCTTAGGACTTTCACATGCACAAATATAATGTACTGTCAAACTTCCAAGTAGAAATTACATTGTAAACATCTACAATCATCAAACTTAAAAACCCACCCAGCATTGATTAGTTCTATGTAACTAAGCAATCTATATTACAATAAGTAAATCTTACAAAATAAGATATTTTTTTTTTTGGGTCTGCTTGTTATAAAATATGTATCATATACTCATACAGTCCATTTTCTACCATTTGCTAGGTTTAAAAATGCAAATCCCATATTTCGATTACATCTAATCTCACTATCTCACAAAAAGCCTATCAGATGATATCTCAAACAGCACAAGTACATCTTAGGTGCAAATCTCTGATTGAAATATTGATCTCAAAAGTATATACCATAACTCATATTGACTAAGGAGAACTCAATGAACATGATTTACTCAGTGTCCATTTAAAATCTCGATAATTACCTCATCCATCAACGGAATCTGACCACCAATTTGTTTTTTTAACAAATGAATTTTAGTTTTTTTTTTTTAACAAATAAATTTTAGTTTTTTTTAACAAATGAATTTCAGTTTTTTTTTAAACTACTACTACAACTTTTTCAAACTCCTTGAGAATCAATTTCAAGGGAATAGCTCTAATTTTAGAAAAAAAACTAAACATGTTTTTTAAGCAAACAAACATGTTTAAATTATAGTTATAGTTATGAGTGTTATCTTAATTGAAATTTTCGTTTTCACGATGAATCTTTATATTAACTTATTAATAATAATACCGTAAAATCATTGATTACAGACTGAAATACCTCTCTGCCTTTATGCTAGAATGACACAATCACATCATTTAAATTAAATGAAAAGGGTTCTTGTACATAAACTTCAAAAAAAACATTGAACAGTTACTGATTTCGAGGTGAAATACTTACTGAAAAATTACCTCAATAAATCGAACTAATCGTCGCCCATGGATGTTGAGGTAAAAGCATTGAATAGCAATTATTCAAACCCGCTACAACCTGCGTCAACCTAGTTTTGTTACATACATAAACATGAACTTTCAGACCAGCAATAATTGTACGGCGAATTCACGCTAAAGGATGAAGAAATATACGAGAAAGTAAATCAAAATAAGTATAAAATTCATATGACAAAGTCGAAATCGAATCGCCTAAAGCAAAGGCCGATTCACTGAGTCGATCGAATGAGAGGCCGATTTCGATCGCCTGAAGGAGTGGAGGACTTGGATTCACCTGAACGAGGGGAGGACTTGGAATCCGATTTGCAAATTTTTGCTACCTAATTTGATTTGTAGCGGCCGATGAATGAAAAAGCGTTGGAGAGATTGGAAATAGGGTTAAGTACAGGCATTTACGTTTCTGCCCCAAGAAATTACAATTTCACGGAAATTCTCAACCCAAATATGCGTTGGCGAAAAAAGAGTTGTATATTTGTATTTATGGTAACACATTTTTCCCTTAACAACGCTTATTTCGGTGACTAAGCTACAACGGGAATAAGTGTTGGCGTGTAGAAAAAATAAGTGTTACCAAATGACTATTTTGGTGTAGTGGACCTCCACAGACCCCGCTCGATCCAAAGCAAAGCTGTCCAAACGGAGGACACACGCTGAACCGACGTCCAAGCAAGCTAGAAGACGGATGCAGCTCCGAACCACACCAGAAAGCCTTCCCATACCATAAAGAAAAAACTTCCAAAGAACAACAAGCGAAGGCCAAACCACATAGTACTAATCACAATCCAAGAACTTCCTTAAAAAATAAAATAAAAATACATACACATGGGCACACACACAGAACTCACCCCAGGCTCGCACGAGGCCGCGATCCCTGAGTAACGTCAAAAGCACAAGTTGCTAAAGAGTGACGACGAAGGATACCCAAGAAAGTTCTTCCTCGAAACGCGAAATGGACATCGTTTTTAACTTTGCGAATGATAGAAGACAACATCACAGGTGCAGCGTCCAAAACCGCAAAGTTTCACGTGCACTACAAATCCCAACAGATAAGGCATGGAATTAGTCGGAAGAGGATTAACCGAAGACCCTTCCCATTCCTCCCATCCCACCAGGAGCGAAGCAAGGCAAGAAGGGAACGACCATCCACCTCACATCAACCAATAACCCAAAAAACAACTAAACAGCTTTAGCACACTCACCAAACATAAAAAGATGAGGACATGATTCAACATTTCCTACTTTGCAACATCTAGAGCGAGATATTATAGGGATAACGATCTTCACTTGATTAAATCTAGAGGGAGATCGTCGTGAAGAAGTTTCCACATAAGAACGAAGACTTTACGAGGATGCGGCGGTCCCAAATAAAAAAAAGCACGCATTTGCGCAACTTGAATTCTAGAAGAATTCCAAGTTGCCCTCAGAGAGAAGAAACCGCCATTCTCTCCAGAACCACCCGCATGCGAATCAGAAAATTCCTTCATCGATTGCATGTGTTTCCACGTCTCACTTGTATAGGAAGAGATCCCGGAGAAATCAGAAGAAAGAAAACGTCGATACTTCGCATGAAGAAACAATGACCAGAGAGAAACTTTACCCAAAGCTTGCAAGCGTAAGCTTTGCAAATGTCCCTTGGGTTTCATAGCCTAGTCCGTCCTTGCGTTGGGACGACAGATGACAAATATTTAATGTAGCTTAATAAAATTCAAAACCAAACAACTTAGGGGTCGTTCATAGTCATGACCGTGCCACGAAATCGTTGGATCCGCGTCCGACGCATGAATTTGTTTAGCACATCCAGCCCCGTTCAACCGGATGTTGAAAATTGGTCCGTTCGTCACGCGAACGGTGTGCAAAATGTTCCCATTTTGGTTGGAACCAAACCCCATTCGTATACACATACGCCTGAGTGCCCAAATGCCCATCGTTGACATTTAATATATATGTATAAGTATCAAGTATTCATGTTTATTGAAACCCATTTGGTTTTATTTCAATTTATATTATAGCTTGCATGCTCATATATATAACAAGATACTTATAATGCTTTGACAATGTGAGATTATTACTATCTTTCCAAAATGTTGTCATTCACATAAGAAACATGAATTAAAATTAAACGCATAAATTAATTCAAAACAAGTAAATTAACAAATAAATATCTCGTTCAAATACAACACTCAAATACCTCATTCGTAGCAAAAAATACATTCCTCATTTACAACGGTGCCACGCTCAAATGTCACATTCAAATGCAACATTCAAATACCCCATTAGAGCATTCCCAACCCAAGGTTGGGTTGGGCTCCAACCGACCCCCAACAGGGGGTCGGTTGGAGGCTCAAGGGTTGCTTGGCAACCTTGGCCTTAGCCGGCATTCATAAAGCCGACTAAGGTAGGGGACACGGTCTAAATATGACCGTTGCCCTAGCCGATTTTTATAAAGACGATTATATTAGCCAGCTTTGTAAAAGTCGGTTAAGGACTTCTTAATTACCGAATTTTTTTTGCACTCAACTACCTTCTATATATGCCTTCATGCTTCTATCTTTGAGTTTTTAAAATGCTTGTATCTTTCAGTTATTAATTGATGTTGTAAATGAGTCTCCATAAGTAAGTCTAAACATTTAAACTCATACTTCATTAATAACGATATTCGAGAAACAAACATACAAAACATAAAACAGATATTAAAACTAGATAATTGCCTTTTCAGATTACGACTGACTTCCAACATGATTCTAGTAATGCTCCACTAGATTTTCTCTGAGTGCAAGATGAGCATGCAGATCTCTTATATCCTCAATTCGCTTCATGTACTGGGCAAATGTATTAGGGTCTTTGTATGGTTTTTTCTGAAATGCAGCAACAACATAAGGATAGTTTCGAAGTTGAAGCTCATATCCATCACGTCAATACATGATGTCAGCTAACACTTCAGGGTCGTGGTATTTTGATTCCTTCCTTAATATATGAAATCTACCTTGAAGCACTACAAAAGCTCGTTCAACATATTTTCTCAAACTTTCTTATTGTTTGGCAAAAAGTGGATGTTTAGCATTATTAGGCCTTTTATAAGCTTGCACTAGTGTTCTACACTTTGGATAAATACCATCCACCAAGTAATAACCCATATTATAATCTGCACCTCCTATTTTGAAGTTGCTTGGAGGTGTTATATCGTTGTATAAGTCGTTGAATAAATAAGACTGTCGCAAAATATTTATGTCATTTAGTGAACCATGTACCCCAAAAAAGCATGCCAAATATACAAATCAAACGATGCAACAACTTCCAATACCATAATTGCCTTTTTATAGTGTCCGGAGTACTGGCCATGTAATGCAATAGGACAATTTTTCCGCCTTCAATGCATACAATCTAAACTACCTAACATACCAGGAAATCCACATTGTTCTCCCATTGCCAACAATCATTCAATATCACGTGGGGTTGGAGTCCTAAGGTATTCCTCACCAAACTGCATAACAACGGTCTTACAAAATTCTTTCATGCTTAAGATAGCTGTTGAATCCCACATCCTTATTTTATCGTCCACTGAATCTCCTGATACACCGTATGTAGCATCCGTATTGCAGTAGTGGACTTTTGAAGGGGAGAAAGTATGAATTCGTTGAGTGCATTTACTTTGTGAGTAAAAAAGACATTTGTTTCAGAGAGTTTGTCGAGAACTCTATTAAAGACGTTCTTGGACATGCGAAACCTCCTTCTGAACTCCGTAGGCCCATAGACCGAATTTTCAATAAAATAGTCTTGAATTAGTAGGCTATGAGCAACAACGTAATTTCTTCCGTATTGCATATCTCGCCTTCCGAAGACACTCCCCACTTGGGTTGAACGATTGCTTTCTTCATTTTCAAGAGTCATTAGCTCAAGCATTTGAGTTGAAATAATGTTCTATTGCTCAATTTGTGTTTGAATGAACTCATGTGAAGAGGAAGAAGAAGATGGACATCATAACCTTTTAAGTTTATTCATTCCGGAATGGGTTTTTGATTGAAGATGAAGAGTGGATTGAAAGGTGGCTTGTCCCATATCTAGTGTTGATGTCGACTTGACACTGCAATTTGGACTGTAGCAATCATATCTTGTCTCGTACTAGTATTGATGTCGACGCAACGCTGCGTCTAGGACTGTAGCAACGATAGCTTGTCTCGTACCTAGTGTTGATGTCGACTTAATGCTTCTTGAAATGTAGCCACGAAAGCTTGTCTCGAACCATTTGTTAAAGTAATTGGGTCGTTATCCATTTGTTAAATTTATGAGATAAGCTACTTTTGCGCCTGCATTCTGACAAAGCACTGTCGTAAAACAAATGACATGACAGAACTTTGACAAATATTATATTCATGTGGTTGAGTACACCGTAATTTTTAACTTCTTTATATTCTTAAATCTTTACTATAAACGGGGACGACCCAAATTGGTAACTCCTTTACGTTCATAAATGTAAACACAACCTTTAACTTGCGTACAAACATCGTTCATTACTACAAAACATAGGATAAAGGTTACAAGAAGCGTTCGACACAACATATAACTACGACATAACTTTGACAAGCGTGTAATTATTACACAGTACCACATGACTACGACCTTTCGGGGTAAAATGTAGCATCCATGAAGCATTTCATTCTTTACTACAACATTCATTCTTTCCAAGCGACTAACCTCAGCTTGCATCTCAAGTGCGTACTGGACACCCCTCTCTGTCAATTCCAAGATTTTTTTTTACAACTTTGCAATACTTGGCGATTATGTGCATCAATGTACGCTTTGCAACCATAAAAGCGACAACCTGCGTTTGCTTGACTTTTAGAAACAAGCAAATTACACTCGACCCCGCAATTCCAAAGGACCGAACGACCTGTCATGCTAGAGCTTGACCTATCGGGGTTTTGACTAGCAATAAATTCATACAAACAAGCGTTGAGGGATTTTTGTATTGGTCCAATATGCTGGACTGCAATGTTTGATTGTGAGACGCTAAAGAGTTTTGGCTCTTCTTTTACAACTCCAACTTGAACTTCCATTTGCATTTAGGGGTTAAACTAATCGGGTCGTCCCTTAACAAAAGTGGCACGTTCTTTAACAAAAGTGGCACGTTCTTTATTGCAAACGCATTCTTTATTGCAGGCACGTCTTTAATGCAGGCACATCATTCTACAAAAGAGGCGCGTTCTTCAAGTCAGTCTTACCCATAAATACGGGCTTCAATGGGACGACATTCAGCAAAAAAATGTTGATTTCTTATCCATCCTGATATGATTACACTGATCATCTTTATGAACCGTCACCTCCAACTCCGTCTACACTAAGAAAACCGACCGAATGGTACATCGAAATGGAAGAGCGACTTCATGAGGAATTGCGAGAAATGGATATAGACGCAAAGATGCAGCATATGCAAATAGGCCATCAACACCTACCTCAAACCCATCAGCAACAACCTTAAAACCAAACAAGACAGTGTAATTCTTCATGTCTGAAATTCAATTGAAGACGAAGAGGTGCAGTCACCAAATATTGTATGTTATTATGGTTTTGAAGCACCACAATATGTCATCCGACATGGAAAGGACATTGGTTGCCGATATTATTTTTGTCCAGTACATACAAACGAATGCGCATACGGCCAGTAGGTAGACAAACGTTTTCCTCCCAGAGCTATTACGTATGGTTTGGAATTGGGAGAAAAAATACGAAAGCTACATAACCAAATCAATGATCTCAGTCAAGCAAACATCCGACTTCGCTAGGGTTTAATTTATAAGTTTAAGTATTTCATGTCTTTGCCGGTCAGAAAAGTTTATGATCACTTAATTATGTTAAGTAAACATGAAGTATGGTTGTTTAAGTAGTAACATACTTAAACATCCATTTATCCAGAGTTGTATTACCTATTTCTTATGTAGTTCCCGTTTCCTATGAAGAAAACAACTTATTTATATTACGAAGTGAATTGAGATAACTAAATACGCCAACAAAACAAAATAAACAGACAAACAATAACATTAAAATCACACATTGGATTCTAATGGCAACTACAGTCGTTGACATGACTTGACGTTGCTAAGTAGTACATACACACTGTTGAAATGACGTACGAAACACATCGAAACAAAACAAACTGCTGTTTTAATAACAAACATTAATCGACATAAAAGCATCGTAGATAAATATGAACTAGTCAGATTGTAGCGCGTTAACAAGCTATAATGAAGTTCGTAAGCTTCATAGCCGATGAATTCCAATCCGCGTTTGAATAGGTAACGCGAATCAAAAGTGGAACGGGTAGCTTTGAAAATATCATCATCTTCTACCTCCTCGATAATCTCGCGGTAACGAGCACACTCATCCCAAAAGCTTATATGTTTTTTTTTTAATGAATTTCTTTGGTAGACCTCTGTGAGGGACATTTGGGGTTGTCATTGTAAGTTTTTTGAACCAACTACCAGAACATTTCATGGGTTACTCCCCTACCTCCTTGCAGAATTTTGCCATGTCTTTCGTCAAAGTCGATATACGATTTCACAAGTAGAAGTGACTTAGATGGAGACCAATTGACGGTGAACATGGAGTAAGGTGTGGAACGAGGAAAGAGATGGAAAATTTTATATGGAATTTGTGATCATAAGCGACCTTTTTATACACGCCTATGGTGTTTTTAGTCGACTTTTAGAAAGCCGGCTAAAGTGACGGTCTGGATTTAAATTCAGATCATCACGCAGATTACAATCCAACGACAGAGGATTGTTAACGCATTACCATCTTTAGCCGGCTAAGGAAAATACAGCAACCTGATTGAGGTTGCTGTTTCTCTCTATTGGGGTGGCTTGGATGTTAACCCATGAGGAGTTATATCCATTCTCACTCCTTTTGGGAACGATCTTACCGTTTGTCAAAAACACAACCTTACATTGGTTTTGAGACCGTTGCCTGTTTTATGCGATTCTTGGTTACATTGGTCAAGAGGTCATGACGCCCCCGGGTTTACGTGGCGTGGATGAACATCCAAACGTACATTCAACGGCAACGAGTGACCGCTTTCTATAAATCGACAAATCCCACAAAGAAACCGAGGTGGTGCCGGCACGTGTATTCAAGCATTAAATAACCCATCAATTTATTCATTCTTTATTATAGCGTCAGCTAGCTGCCCCGTTTGCTACCTGTCCATGCTACTTCTCCATCTCTAATCTCCACCGTTCATCATTCTCACCTTTTCTTCTTTCTTTTTCTCGTAATATAATACCACTTTAATTTAAAATGATAATCATATCCAAAGTAACGTACGAACATCGATCCTTTGTTTCCGCTCTTTCATCTTTGCTTCATCCCTCCCAACACCACCTATTCCTTCATCTTCTTCCTCTTCCTCTTCCTCTTCACTCGGTAATCTCAATCGCCTACGATGACGAAAAATTCCATTAGTTTACCACGTTAAACAGTCACGTACATTCGACCGATCCTCGCCTTTTCATTTGCTTTGCTTAGCTTTGGTCCGACCCGATCTGATCTGGTTTCGTCAACCCGGTCCGTCGCTTATGAGCTCAGCATCCATCTGAATCAGGCTGGTTCTCCTATCTTCTTTTATTTTCTTTGTTTGGCATTTCATCGACTACTTTGTGGAGCTGCTGGGTTCAATGATTTTCCGTTTTGTAATTTGTTATCATTTCAAAATGGTTTAGAGACCGATTATAACTTCAGCATGAGTCATTTGTTGTGCATGCATTGATGGATGTTTGTTAATGGTAGAGTATTTATAGTTGGTTTAATGCGTTGGTGAAATGCAGAATGAAATCGGCGTTGTAAAATGAAAGCTTGGCCGTATATGATACTCTTTTCGACAGCTATGTTGTTCATTGTGTATAGGATGACGAGTATTCAGTATGAAGACACAGAGGTATGGCCAGCTTATTTGAACTTGTTTCCCCATTTTAATCTCTTCATTTGCTTGGTTACGGTTTGTTCATGTTTGCAGCAGCTGCAAATTGATCTAATGAGCTGGTGTTATTTGTTTTGTTTGACAGATGGAAGAACTCTCCCATCCTTTCTATACTGCCACGGTAACTTCATATACATTTGCGTTTCTTATCTTACGATGAGCCAAATACATCAAACTTCTCAACATTTCTTATGCTTCTAAACTATGAGTGGCCATCAATTATATAGCACAGCATGATTATCAGTTGGATCTATTTCAATTGCACCTCTATTTTTGCCGCACCTCCTAGCCCCTGATTTTGAGCACGACTTCTGAAGTAGATGATACTTGAAGCGGAAAGAGGGAGAAATCATTATGATTTAAATGGGAATGTGGTAGACATCGGGGGATAGAGGGGTGCCACAAAATGGGTGCCATTGAACGCTCATTGTGTGTGTATAAGACATTTTGTTGTACACTAATGAATTTCTATGTAAGGAGTGCTGATAATACTAGTTATACATTTGGTGGTGTGACCATAAATTTTTGGTTCAATTGGCATAATTTATAACTCAGTTATTAAGAAAAAAAAGATACAGGGTTGCTTGAAACACTTTTGGGATCGTAGATACATTGCGGATATGTTTTTGGAAAATCTGGATATATAGGCCTATTTGGAATAATCAAATCTATAACAGAGACATACCTGTTTCTGCCGCACCATTTTTTACGTTGGTGCAATTTCAATCGCACCAGTGTAAATTTGGAGATTTTTTTTCTCCTTTTTTTTTTTGTACTAACACCATCCTAAATCACTCCAGTGTGAAACTTTTTACAGCAGCATGATACAAAATTGTGCCTGTGCAGAAAACTTTATGCCATTGTGTCCTGAACAAATATATTTTTGGAGTTAGATTTGAAATTGAAACAACTATGTTTTGATTATTCTTTATTTAAAGGTGGCTTATTTGGACAATTTTTCCTATCGTTTAAAGATTTTGTAGTCGAGAAAATTAAAAGATGCAAGTGTACCGCTACATTCTTGGTCATCATCAATTCCTTACACCTACATTGAGATAGATTTTACTGAGCGTTATTTTGTTCAACTTGCATAATGCTTGAATGATGAAATATAATCCTTCTAACTATATCTATGATTCAGGATTCTGTAACGAGTGAACGCATTGGAAATTTGCCTCATGGTATAGTGCATTCAAGATCTGATATGGAGCTAAAGCCTCTGTGGAGCTCAGAATTGAAGGTTAGTTTCTTAATTATACATGGACCCACCTTCCCATGTTAAGGGTTTATCTTTTTTCCTGGACGAGAGTGGTGTTAGTTTGGAACCATTCAATGCTAGCACCACCCCCGCCCCCCCCCCCCCCCCAAAAAAAAGGGAAAAATAAATAAGTTTTGGTACTTTTGGCTATGAGGTTTAATGTTTGAATAATATACATTGTGGTGTTGTTAACAGTATCCATATTACGCTGCAACATTCAGTTTCATGCTCTACGGATTGGATTCTATGGTTTAGACATATTTAGTTCTGCACTAGCTGGTAGTTTTTCCTGGTTCCTTCTGTGCTCAGATAGAATTATATACATTTTTGTTCAAAACCTCATATCCTATGAAGCACTGTCTATTGTCAATGTGGTGAACCTGTAGTTTCCTCTTACATGTTGAAATATATTTTTAGTTATGTGAATACCCTACCAATGTTTACGGTCTCGCAAATATATGTAACTCAGATAATGAAAACACCTGGGACTGTTACCAAGCAATTTTTTCGATTTCTTATTCCAATCTGGCAAGTTGGTCATGCTCATCTATGTTTGTCTATTTTTTTAATTAAAGAATATTTTCTTTCCTAGATATTAATTTTAATACTGAAGTTCCTTTCCATGTTTCATTTATGTTGACGATGATAATAGCTAATGCCATGTTGCTTATTCCTGGTTACAGGGAAGCATTCGGTATAACCGCCACTTACTGGCAATGCCTGTAGGAATTAAGCAAAAGAAGAATGTGGATCTTGTTGTTCGAAAGGTATGGGGTAATTCAATATTCAGAGGAATTATCTAAGTTGAGCTTTCCTCATCTGATTTTCTATTATCAGTTTCTTCCAGAGAATTTTACTGTTATTTTATTCCATTATGATGGAAATGTAAATGGGTGGTATGATCTCCCATGGAGTAAACGTGTCATCCATATAGTTGCAAAAGATCAAACTAAATGGTGAGCCTTACATGGTTATGCATTTTTTCATACAAATACATCATTTTAACATCTGGGCCAGTTTTTTGGGTCCAACTCTAAGTAGTCCAGGCTTTAATGTCTCAACCTTGTAGCAGGTGGTTTGCCAAGCGCTTTTTGTACCCAGATGTTGTCTCCATTTACGAATATATATTTCTTTGGGATGAAGATTTGGAAGTTGAGAATTTCCATCCTGGAAGGTATTTTCTCTCCTCTATTTTTATTTACTTCCGGGCCATGTTAATCGATAGTAAAATAAAATAAAATAAAAATCATTTTTTTTAAATTAAATTAAATTAGGACCCTCTGCTTCATGCTTCATTTGACTTCAATCAAAATTTATGCACATTTACTGGAAGTGTCCAAGTCTATTGAATATTACGTGCACTCCACATGCCCATTTTTTTTACTCAGTGGCAACAACACTAAGAATGGTGCACACACACACACACATATCTATATATATATGTTCCTCAGTTTATATTTTTGTTCATAAATCCTCTGAAGTATGGTTACATCATCGTATGTGGATCATATAGTATGTTATTGTAATATGTGAATCAATTGAAAAATCATCATATACACGGTTCTACTGTAAGTAGTATTTCGCGACAAAGTCATTTTTCCTAAAGATGTAATGCATATGACTGTGTATGCCACATTTAGTAAGTATACAAGGAGATAATATAATCAAGCACTGCAGAAATATAACCAACCATTGGGACAAAGACCAGCACCACTATTCAAGTGGTTAGACGCTTTAATTTTGATGTGAGATGTCACATGTTCAAAACTTGCATAACATGATTCGAACATATATGTACCAATGTTTTAAAACGCAAAAAACGTACGTGAGGCGATTTCGGGTCCGTTAGGCGAGGCGTAAGCCTCGAAGCGTTGATGCATAAGCCTTTTGGGTAAAGAAAAAGCGCAACACATATATACTTAATTTTTAATATGGACTAACATTAAACTTGAAATAGTAAGTAAAAACCAAATAAATTAACCTAGCCAAGAATAGAAATTAGAAACCAATCAAACAAGGACCGATTAAAAAAATATAGTATAAAAAAGACACAAAAATACAATAAATTAAAAAAATGGAATCAAGCTTGATTCCATCATTGGAAACAAGCTCGACTCCAATATACTAGAGTCAAGCTCAATTCCAGAGAAGGAGTCGAGCTCGATTCCAGTTGAATCGAGTTTCCAGTTCGAAAATTTCAGGCTCGAGGTTATTTTTTTTTTCATCTGAATATTTGACCGATAGGGCAGAAGATGGAGTGAAAATTTTTGAGGCGTACGTTTTTTGTGTTTTTCACGCCTCAATGGGTTGAGACATACGTTTTCTTGCGTTTTTCACGTCTCAATGGGTTGAGGCTTAAGCCTCAAAGGTAAGACGCCTCATGAGTTGCGCCTCAAGGCGTTTTTGCTCACGCCTCGCCTCAAGGCACGCCTCTGGCGCGTTTTTTAAAACACCGATATATACGTGTATATATGTATATAAATATATTTACATATATGTATATACATACATACATATATATTTATTTATATCTATGTATGTATATATGAGTAGCGTTCCGATGGTACTCTTGTTTTGTAGCACCATTTTAGCACCCCTACCCTACTATGAGCTACACTAATCCAAATTTCAATGGGTTGAGGCGTACGTCTTTTTGCGTTTTTCACGCCTCAATGGGTTGAGGCTTAAGCCTCAAAAGGTAAAACACCTCATAAGTTGCGCCTCAAGGCGTTTTTGCTCGCGCCTCGCCTCGAGGCACGTTTTTTAAAACACTGATATATACATATGTATATATATGTATATACATATATGTGTGTGTATGTAACTATATATATATATATATATATGTGTGTGTATGCATGTATGTATATATGAGTAGCGTTCCGATGGTACTCTTGTTTTGTAGCACCCTTTTAGCACTCCTACCCTACTGTGAGCTACACTAATCCAAATACAGTAAGATTTTGTAGATATTCAATCCACATATATTATCATCTATCCAAAATTTATATTCATTCTAACATTTGTAGAATAATATATTTGATGTTTAAATTTGACTGTTCGAAATGTCTGAACAGTGAATAAGTGAGCTAAGATTTTTAAAACGTTATGAATGTTGGAACGAGCTCAAATTTTGGATAGATGATAATATATATGTGGATTGAACATCTACAAAATTTGGTTGAATTTGGATTAGTGTAACTCACAGTAGGGTACGAGTGCTGATAAGATGCTGCAAAACAGGGGTGCCCCAGAATGCTCATCTATATACGCACACACACGTGTGTGTGTGTGTGTGTGTGTGTGTGTGTGTGTGTGTGTGTGTGTATTGACATGCATTATTTGTACACTACATAAGACTTGTTGTATGTGTACAACTAAAGTGCTTAGTGGTTTTATAGTGATGGAGGTGTAGGAAGTTGTAACTGAGTTAAAAGTGGAAGTTCAATGGAGATGCAAAAGAGTCTTTACATTTAGAACAAAACTAAAGTTAATTTATTCCCAATTTCACATTATTTATGTAAGAGAAAGAAACATTCTTTAATCTCATATAACAAAAACGAATAATATCGTAATTTATGCAAACTAGATTTTGTGATTATCATAGATTTTTAACTTATAGCGAGCACTTATATCTTGAAATTAGGTCTTTACCCTAACTGTGCTGATTTGGTTTAGAAGAGAATTAGTTGTATTTGTATATTAATATTGCTAAAGAATATGTTGAAAGTCCTTGATATCGGGTATGGCGGAAAATTGCGGGGCTTAAAACGGATCTACTGTTTAATAGCTCTAAACTGAAATGATATAGCGGTAGGAGAGCGTTATGTGCTGTAGCGACGAATTTGCGGGGTTTTTAACTACACACTATGTATTACGTGTAGTATTAATATATACTATCATCTAATCATCCATTTTATTTTAAACTTTATAAGATGTCTTATACCAGTTTTCTGTTTTTTATTGCATTAATCATAAAGCTGTGGCTGTTATGCTTATAAACATAAAGCTGCGGATATAATGCTATACACAGCAAGTGCAACTAAATCAAAATTAGTTTATTGATGCTTACACTGCAGTGGAAAAATAGATCAGTGGAAACAATTTTGTCTTTCGGTAACATCTGTAATCCCTATAGGTATCTGAAGATAGTGAAATCAGCGGGACTAGAAATCTCTCAGCCTGCATTGGACCCTGATTTTTCTGAGATACATCATCAATTAACTTCTCGGAGAAAGAAAGGACAATTCCACAGGTAATATGATTGATTCAGTTTGTTTTTGTCTTTCGTTGATGGTGCAAATTAGACACTTATCAATCTGTTTGTGTAGGAGGGTGTATGATGCTCGAAGCAAAAGAAAGTGTACCAGTTCTAGCGAGGGACCCCCATGTACTGGGTATGTATACTCTGTTTTTAAATATATACTCAGATTTTATATGTATTCCTCTTTCAAAAACAGCTTGTTTATTTACATAGCAAATAATGCATAAAAACCTACAGTTGGACCATCCTGGCCAGGTGAATTATACCATTCTTTGTATAACTAACTTCACCAAAATAAAAAATGACTTAGTTCTGCCTGCGTTTAAAACATGAGAACTCAGCGTGGATAACATTCTACTAGCATTTGTGCCGTTGTTTGGTTTGGAAAATCAATGATTGATCGTTTATGTAATGAATTATTATTATTATATCAATTATTATTATCTGATTAAAAATATATCAATTATTAATATAATGGCCATTTATTGATTTGTTGAGAATTTCTTTAATTATTTGAATAATTGTTAAATAAATGCAAGCCATTGCATTGCATCCGACATACTTTTTTCAAATTTTATGCTTACCAATCTCAAATTGCTATACCATTGCTTGTATTATCATAATCAAATGATTGAACATCAAAAAAAGAAAAGATTACTGGGATGGAAAATAAAACACAAATGGTGACACAAAAGATTTGGACGTCGGATCCTTTCGTCCTTGTATGTAGGGTGGAATTTGGAGGACAATCCAATGGTGAAGATTCTTTGTGTCACAAAATTGTGTTCAAATAGATTTTCCCATAAGTAAATAGCCCTGAGAGAAGAGTCCCTGTCATGGTTGCAAATATTGCTTGAAGAAATAAATGTAGGTTTCCTAATTAAACCGTTTAGCTCCTACTTTACATACATATATACAAAATCAACACTCACTATCAATCATGCATTACGTTCGGTTCTAAGCACTATGTTCTTAGTACCATTTAGATGCCAAATATGATTAACCGGGTTGGGATGCATGTGTGATTATTTGATTGCTGGCTTAAAATCCCATTAAGTATTTACACATACATATCATCAAAATCGTGGCCTCTTGAAAAGGGAGGCTCTAATCATTTACCTGAAGGCCCAGCTGGGTCCGATGACGAAACCAGGATTATGGTTTGCGTTAGGAGTAATTAGGAAAATGATAAAAAAACATATGGAAAAATAAGACTAAATAATATGAATATGAATTATTTGAGAAGATTGCATAAACATGAGAGTAACTAAATTTCTGCAAATTGTAGCAACATAGACGGTTTTGCGTAGGTTTTAGTTTTTTCTTCTTCTGTGGTAACACCTCATGTTTAAAATAAATGATTCAAAACTGATTAATAGTTTAAGCATTTCAATCAATGCACTAAGCAATCAAAAGACATATTAAACTGTTATAATTCCTTTTGAAGTATAAACAATTGCAGTCTAACTATTATAGTTCATAGTGCAGACTGAATGAGAAGTGCTATTGATTAAGTGTAATTTGCGGGCATCAAAGCTATTATTGATTAGATATCATATAGATATGCATAGATGACATATAACTTCACATAGCACATATTATCCATCCAGGATTACTCAAATTATAGCAATGAAGATAATACACTTGCAACGCTTTTGATGCAAATGACAGTTAAATCCAAGTAATACTTGATGCAGCCGATCTGCATACGGATTGTGACCATAATTTGGTCCATGGTGCAACTTCAAAAGTTAAAATGATAAATATTTGTGGATGTCATTTTCAAGAGCAACATGATGATTTTAGAAGGGAAAATTTGAATAGGATCGTGTTGTTTAGAAGCTGACATATTTGCCCATTTTTTGTTGATTTTCCTTTTGTTTTCTTCGTTAGAGTGAATGCGAACCCAAAACTTACTCTAGGCTTATAGCTAGCCGTCCTTGCCTCTATTAGGTCGGTTATAGATGGCAGAGCATCATCCTTTTCCTATTCGTCGTTCAATGTATTAGGATTTGATTAGGTAATTTGATGTACAATATTATAGTTCACTTTAAATTTGTTTGTATCTGCAAAACCGCTTACTGAACTAGCAGCGGTTACTTGCATTCATTCTGTTCCACAATGTTCATTCTGCTGAAGTCTTTTAGTGAGAGGCCAAAATTTGGAAGGATGGAAAAATAGCGATGCCTTTTTAATGGTAGTAAGCATTAATTTTTCCTCGAAAACAATGCCTTTTTTTAATTGTTGCCCATACTATTTGTAGATGGGTGGAGGGCATGGCACCAGTATTTTCACGATCTGCTTGGCGTTGTGTTTGGCATCTTATTCAGGTAGCCTTCATTACTTTTGCACTGGATTACATTGTGGTTCCCTTGTTCTTGCTTTAATTATTTACCAACTAACTGTACAATATTTGTTTCGGTAATCATGATTACTGGAATAGTTAGAAGAATAAAATTTTAAAAGCTCAGTAGAAATAACTAAAAGAAATGATAGTAACGTGTTGGTACACGCTACACAGAGCTTTCCTGTTAGTTTCATGTGTGATGATCCACTGCCAGTGAACTTCAGTTTGTGCGTGTGTGTCTCTGTTTACTAGAAGACACTTGCACTCGTGCGTGTGTTTTTATACATAAAAAATGTCCAAAATAAATCAGGCAAACTTTGAAGGTAGCTGAATTTTCTTTCTTGGTCTTATTTCTTTTTCAGAATGATCTAATTCATGGTTGGGGAATGGATATGAAATTTGGATATTGTGTTCAGGTTAGCGTTCTTCCTCTTTTTCTTTCTTTTTTACTTTTTTTCCCTTCGCCTTCTATATGTTTCTTTCATGAAGTTTGCCTTATATGTTTTATATACACAGCTAATATGGTAACCTGCTTGTGTTCACAGCAAGCCGTAATTCTTCGTTAGTTTTTTTTGGCTATCTTTTCTCTGATCCCCCCTTATTAGCATGAAAGAAAACACAATATTCTTATATTTAATTATTTATACATTTCGTATGTTTAAACAGTTGTGTAGTAATTTTGTTAATACAACCCCCCCCCCCCCCCCCCCCCCACACACACACTCTAGAACGTTGACACGAAGTAATATGTTGAAAGAAAAAGCATGTCGATGAACAAAACATTAACATGTAAGTAGTATTGATCATTTTCAGTTTGCCATGAAGTAGAATATAGGCCAAAAAATTTGAAGCACCAAATCTTTTTACCAGTTTTCAGTATTAGTTTAGGAAGTTTTACTTATAAAAACATATGTAATATATGCTGGTGAGAAGTTTTTTTTTTTTTTTTTTTTTAAGAGAGTAGCTTCTATATTGGTTTTCTTACCATTGACCTCCGAAATTCAACCTATTTCAACCAATCAATTATAATATGTCACATAGGTGACTTCTCACTAAGTAGACTAAAGCGGTTTCTCACCAACACTAACTATTCACTCTCTCTACGTACATGCATATATACGAATGTATAGAGTACTCCAAAGGCAATAGATTATATACCCTATATCCTTGAAATTTTGAAAATATTGTATACGATGTCCTAGAAAATATTTAACCAAAATGTTATTTCGTAAGCTAATAAAACAAAATATTACATAGAGTGAGTTCAAAGTTTTTATTATATATATATATATATATATATATATATATATATATATATATATATGTTTGTGTGTGTGTGTGCGCGTGCGTGTGTGTATATGTATATACAGACGCTTCTTTTTAATATAAATGAAGAAAAGTAATGATTTTTTTTTTTTTTTTTTGGAATCAAGGAATAAATAAATTACATTAAGTAGTGAAAATAGAAGACTAATTTCGGCACTATAGTTCTTTTGCTTGTGTTGTGAACATGCATGAGAAATCTTACTTTTAAAACTAACCACGTTGAATAAAAATCAAAATTCATTTTTTTTTCATGGAACAATTGATCTAAAATGGGAAAGAATAGGTTTTACTAATTTGAATAACTTTAAGGCTTTTGAATTTGAAATTAAAACAAACAACCTACTTTAAAGTTCTTTTAAGGGAGCAACGATTGAATCACAGAGTGCCGTTCGTGTGCAAATTTTGGCATGTTCCTGTTGGCGACGCACGTCCGACGCTTCAACAGAGCCGATCCATCAAATGATACGTCCAACTCATTGGAGCAAATCGGCGTCAGAAGCATCTGACGCATCCTTTTATAAATAATTTAATGATGTTAAACCTAATTAATTTTTTTATATAATATTCTAAAATTAATAACTTGTGCAATTAAGATCCGTCTGAGACGTAATTTTTTGCATTGCAATCATATCGAAGTGTTCCACATTATGGCTTGTATACATTTTGTTGGTGAGTATTGTTTGAAACAAACATACATCTTTTGGTTCTAGCCATCTTATTCTTTTGTTGTTTGAATTCAAATTCTAACACTAAACGTGATATATTGTTTTTTGGATGGTGTGTTGCCCTGCATCCCATGAAGGGAGCTGCCTCCGGACTCTGCGACCTGACTAGCCAGGTTGACCGTCGGGGGCGTTGCTCTCGCGCTACTTAGGTGCTGCCGCTCCCTTTGATCCCCCTTCTTAGTGATAATTATTTCAGATAATTATGTTTTAATTGTTTTATCATTGTTTTTTTTGAGGTAGTTGCTTTGCATTTTAATTTATGTACTGTTATTTCATTTTAATTAATTGTATATTGCACAATAATGCAAATAATTAATTAATTATAAAACATTTAAATTTAAACCCCAAATTGAATAACCCGACTCAGTTCTATGCTCAAATACTCTGTTCATAGCCGCAAGTACGCAACCCACTCACTAAAGCTACCATGCTGAATATCTTGTTCACGTTTGCCGCAAACACATTCAAAATTAAACATGGAATTTGACACAAGTAGGCCGTTGGAATTTTTTGTCTTTATATGGAAGACAGAATTTAGGGTAAGATCTAGAGGTAAAATTTCTTGGTTGTCTTTTGCGTCTACATGTTATATGTTGTGTCCAAATAGGATTTCCTTTTTTTAAACCAGAAAGCTGGAAGCTATTAGAAAATTAACTAAAGATGGCTTTTAGTGAAAAGTAGTCATACTTAAAGATATAATAAGTTGAATGGTTAATGTACGCATACTAAAATATGTCAATGAAGAACGGGTACTATGCATGTGGAATGTATTGCCGTCGAGAACTGGAGTAACATTAAAAAAATGTTATTGTAACGACCAAGTTGAACATGGGAAATATAACTAATTTGTCATGATCCTCATGTGGATTCAATTTCTTAAAAACAACAACAACTAAGTCATTAATCCCAAACAAGTTGAGATAGGCTAGAGATGGAGCATAAAACTTGAACACAAAAGTTAATTCAAATGTAATAATAATAACAAGAGATTTGAAGGTAAAAACATAAATAAAAATAAAATAAAATTTAAAGTAAATAAATAGTGGTAGTAATAGCAATAAATAAACCATTATATTGATGGTGGTGGCGGTGATGATGATGATGATAGTAGTAATAGATATTGATGACCAACATTACGACTTATACCCATATGCAATAGTCCTATCATCTAAAACTAAAAACACTATCATCCAATTTCTTAACTGAACAAAATTAACATCTTTGAAATTTCTCGCTGCTTTGCACAAAAAAGTTGTGTTAAAACCATGTTACAGTTATGCGTAATATTAAGGTTCTTTATGTCACTTTTATTTCTGAGTGTTAGGGTGTGTCTATCTCAGTTTCATAACATTTATCAGTTTATTGGTATTTCGAGCAAAAGCATGGTGGAAATGGTTTCAATGTACAAACCGCTAAAGATTTTATGAGTGATATCAATTTCTAGTTTCAATTATAACAACTCCTTTGTTGCTTTTGCTTGTGTCCTAAGCAAGATTACCTGAGCGGTTTCAACCTTGTTGGGTTATGATTATACATACCATCGGTATTTCTTGAATGCATCAATCTCATATAGAAGTTTAAACTTAAAAAAGCAAAGAAAAAAAATGGTTATTAGTGTGCAAGGGCAACTTGCGCTTAGAAGTAAACATAGACATAGTGATGAATGACACGCCATGGTGCATGGTGCGGCGTTTGCGCCTTTCTTACTTGTGGCGCGTATACGAAAAGACACGACAAATGACAAACAGTGTAAACTAGTGCACCTTTTCATCATATTATCGTTTTTAATTTTTTTTATAATCCGAACTACATAAAAATTAATATTGATCATACTATGAAGTATTAAAAAGGGATATTTATAATTAAATAATGAGAAACATGGATTTTCGTTTTGTATTGAAGATGATGACTTGAGGTGTTGTTGTTAGAACACCATGTGTGGGTGAAACTAGATATTCGAGTAAAAGAACATACACATCAAGAAGTTTTTTTTAGCATACGTTTAGTTCCTTTGCATCTTCAACTAGATATCCGAGTAGAAAAACATACACATTAAGAGGTTTTTTAGCATCCTTTTAGTTCTTTTACATCTTTATGAAAAAGAAACAAATCTAAATGAGACAGATTAAGGACATACTGATGATGCTTATGAATATGATGATGTGTATATTGATTTGAAAAATAACTGCTAAACCACATTCAAACTTGAAGTTTATTAGTAATATATATGATTTATATTGGGTTTTGATTCTAAAATATTATTACGTTTGAAATATTATTACGTACATTTTCAAAAAAAAAATATTATTACGTTTGAAATTCTTTATTTATGAATTTGATGATGCTATTTTACAAAAAAGCTAAACTTTTTGTTGTATATATTTAGCAAAGATATTGAACTTTTTATATGTTATATGCGTTGGCCTATTGTTAACGTCTAAAATACACAAAAGCTTCCTGTTTTAAAACATTGTGAATTAGGCCCTTGTTTTTTGAAAATCATCAAAATAAAAATAAAAAATAAACGTAAAAAATTACCCAACTTCAAAAGTTAATTCAATATAAAATCATATTCATATACATGTAAGAAAAATACAAAATACACGCTTTAACGAAAATGCAGGAAAATCTGCAATTTTTCGAAGAGGAAAATACCATGAAGGACAAAATGGGAAAAAAATTGTTCCATAAAGACAAAAGGCCAAAATTTTGTATAAGTGTAGTGTAAAGGGAAGAATTATAGTGGATCTCTGAGTTCCTCCCTTTACACTAAATTTAGTCCTTAAGGATAAAATTTTGCCCACTTGTCATTATGAAACAATTTATTGTTCCTTTTGTCCTTGAGGGTAAAAGCCCCTTTTTCGAAAAATTGCAGATATTGCAGCAATTATATATAAAAAATGCATGTTTTAATGTAATTTTTGTTGATTGCTTTCAAAAAATTGAATGTCTAAACTTATTCAAACATCACATTATTGCAGAAAATCATCATAAAAATGGTGTATATTGCATACAAATCAAAATTATATCATTTTCAGTAAAATTGCATAAATAGGCGCAAATGTATAGAAAATTGCAGATATGTCTGTTGTTCTTTGATACACTGAGACATGTCTGCAATACATAGAGAGATTGTTGCAGACGCTTATTCACAATAGGTTTAGGCATTCTTGCATATTTTTTTTTCTGCAATATGTTATGTGACTGACAATAGATGTATATGTCTGCACTTATTCAAAATAAGTGTAGACATTTCTGCATATGTTATTTCATTTTTTATTACTTGAAATACACTATATGAACAATTGTAGATATGTCTGCTCTTATTCATAATAGGTGCAGACATTTTCGCAATTTTTTTATTTAGAAATTTTCCGTTGATATTTGCATTATTTTTTTAAGTAGCAACGGGAAAAAAAAAAAAAAAAAAACCACGGAAATGTATTGCTGTAGTAAAATAGAGAAACTTTTTACAATGAAAGTTAGAGAGGGATCCGCGTTGAATTAAGTTTCATTTTAAGAATGTCTCCCTAATATTTGTTTAAATTTATAATAATAAAAATTAAAAGTTTAAAGTAAATTTAAAGACGTCATGCCGTGCGCGTAGGCTTCAGGAAGACTTTGTGCCTTTTTGCGTAATGCGCCAAGGCTCTGGAAAGATTTTTTTGCGTCCCATTAATAACTATGGAAGCACACAGAATTACCTTGCACTTATTGTACATGCCAACAGTTTTGTACTCTTAGATAATTGAAACTTTAAAGTTGTGGTGTAGGGTGATCGAACTCACAAAATTGGAGTTATCGACAGCGAATACATCATCCATCAAGGTGTTCAGACATTGGGAGCATCAGCTATTGAAAAGGTTACATCTTGTTGTATAACTCATCTTTTTTCTTTTGTATATGTATATTTGATATAAACATGTGTACTTTTGTTGCTGAAACGATATTGCATGTGAGGGTTGGATAGAAAAAAAAAAAAAACCTCATCTTTTTTCCATCAAGGTGGTCAGACTTGTAATATGCGACTAGAGTTTACATGCTTAACTTATACCTAGTTACGATCTTGTCAACAAATTAGGCTACATTGGAACGAGAAAAACCATTTGCCAATTGCTTGTTTCAGACTTCTTAAAAGGAACGTTAGAATGGCCAACTTTGGGCAGTTTTAGTTGAACAGTAATATGTAGTTTGACGTTCAAGTAAAATAAGTTAATCATGATAATGTAAGCAATTTGAGGTTTAAAAGAGTTGTAGTAGATATACCCATTGTTGGAGATGCTGTTAGAGTTATGGAACAACAGGCGACAAATATCTGGCGTAGTACCATTCTAATAACAACTCACATTTTGCAGACATATCAAAAGAGTAGAGCATTTGATTCACGAGCTGAGGTAAATCTTTGCTTTCCTATCGTAAATCATTAAATGTATACCTTTTCTTTGTTCTAATTTTGGTTAACGGCTGTTTCTGGCTTCACAGATTAGAAGAAAGGCAAGGGCAGAGCTTGATAGTTTTAAGAAGAGATGGGATAGAGCTGTGAAAGAAGACGATACCTGGATAGATCCTTTCTCGAATTTTAATACTAATAAAAAACAAAAGAAATATATTCATGTCTTGTAGTGGTTAAATCGACATTTACTAAATGTTATTAAAAACTTATGCTCAGTGCTCTAA
Source organism: Allium sativum (assembly GCA_030737875.1). NCBI lineage: Eukaryota > Viridiplantae > Streptophyta > Magnoliopsida > Asparagales > Amaryllidaceae > Allium > Allium sativum. The sequence continues at coordinate 13,801,643 of CM060912.1, forward strand.
CTTCCTCATTCGTATGTAGTTTCTGGTTATCATCGTAAGGGTCATATGCTCGAAAGAGTTGATCCTTTAGCCTTTTCCCTTTCGAGTAGAAAGCAGTAGTTGATATGAAACTCCAAAACTGTAAATACCAGTGTTGTGGCACGTCTTAGAATGTGATTATGATTTATGTTTTTAAAAAAGTATGCGTTTGACATATTTAAAAGAAAATGATTTGAATAAATATTTATTTATAATTTTACATTGAAATTATATGTCGTGACCATGTGTAATGTATTTAAATTTTTATTCTTAATTTGCATTATTGGATTTTTTATTTTTATTTTTGTTGTTGGTTGAAATAGTTATTTATTAGATTCGATTTTTAGATCATATTTAAATTTGAAAATGCACTTTCAGATTGTAAGAAAGTTTCTATTTTTAAGTGGTATATGTAAAGTTAGGTATGTAATGATATTTTAAGAAGTTTGCGAGAAGATAAAAAAATTGTGTTTTCAAATCGATTATTAATAAAAAGAAAATTATGCTGTAAAACTAATTTTTATTAATGAAGAGCTTGCATTTCATTGGATGATAATTGGTAATATTTGTATCATCTATTAAATAATGGAAGTAGAAAACTTTTATTGATTATAAGACTTTTTTTTTTAAGAAGAAATAAATATATATCGAAAGTGAAGAAAAATGACGTTTCATCTATTTTCACAAAAGCCAATCAACAATGGCTACGCATATGTGATTGGGTCAAAAAAATAAGAAAACAGAAAATAACCTCAGAAGAACATCTACAAAAGGAAAATACAAGTGAAGTAACACAACACCTCTGACAACACTCCTACAGGAAGCAAATAAAACAACCACTCTCAAGAGACAACACTCAAAAGAACCGATCAATAGAAGCAACAACTAAACCAGGGCAAGGTAGGAAGGTGAAAATGAAAAGAAGCCTCTCAGATCTACCTCCCATTCCAGGAAAGCCCGCAACTCCCAGAGAACCAAGCTGCAACCAACTCCTATAGTTCTACCAAAAGGTTGAGGAGAGCTATGCAAACTCGGACACAACAAGATACCAAAAAAAAACTACCCCACCCTATCCTGTGACCACGAGAAACCGAAAAGGCACAGGCAATGGCAGAGGAGAACAGATTCAACAAACCCGTAAACGGTCTCCCAGGAAATCGAAATAAATATCGTCTAACACACAACAAATGATCTATCCAGAAGCCATAGGGTCTCATCAAAGATCGTCTTGTTTGGTAGCACCACGAATGCCATATGATCAGACAGGATAACATCCCGGGGAGAATGGACTGAAGATCTTTGCCAAGACCCCCAACCCCACAATGACTTGGGGACATCAAAAGGAGTTGTTGGTAGAACCTACAGACCCACCAACGCGCCAAAACGGAACCAAACCTCAACCGCACACCCACCATCCCTAAATAAATGAGCGGCTGATTCTAAAGCCCCAGCACTGTAACACTTGCAGCGGGAGACAATAAGAATGACTATCCTCCTAAGAATGTCATACAGAGGAAGCCCCTCACGAAGGACCTTCCACATTGTGATCAAAACCTTCGGATGAATACGACAATCCAAGATGAAGGAGAAACGGATCCCTCACAGCCGGTACTCTAACCGAGTTCCAGGCAACCCAAGTGGAGAAAGGATCACCATTCCAATCATAGCCACGACCATGACTATCTAGAAAAACCTTCACGGACTGCATCCGTTCCAAGTGTAACAACCCGTATTTTTCAACTATTTAAAATTTTGAATTTGATAAGATTTTTAATTTTAGTAAGGTTAGAATTTGAAATTTAATGAGTTAATTGTGAAACGTATGATGTAAACTTGATTAAATTAACTAAGGAATGAATTGCAAACAATTGTAACAATAATAACTTGCATGAATTGTAAATTTAACTATGATTTTGTTTGTATTAATAAATACCAAAATTTGGATGATTTTTTTGAGTGGAATTGCTTTAATTTATTTACAATTGAAATTCAAGTGAATTTGATAAATAATCAAAAATTGAATTTAAAATAAATGAAATTTGATGTAAAAAGTTAATTCGAATTCTATTCGAATTTGAAGCAAAGTTAATAAACTTCTGAATTTAGTTTGAAGTGAATAAACAAAAACTGAATATTTTAATATATTACTGAACCCGTTAAAATAAATATTTTGGAAACGAACTCGGAATTCGATGAAATCAGTTTCATTGGATTCAAAATTGTAAATTATTGTAAAATTTCAAGTTTCGCGTCAATCGAAGTTGTTATGTGGTCATGCGCGATATAAACGCGTATCGATTAACGCTTTGAGATTTAAAATTCGTTTTTTATATGATCTCGGGTTTCGGTGAAACCAGCTTCATCGAAATTGGAATATTGAATTATTGCAAGGTTTCAAACTTCGTAGCCATCAGACTTATCGTTTGACCGTGCGAATTTAAAATATGTATAAATTTATGTGTGCAATTTAATTTGAATAATTAAATTTTTAAGTGCAACTGTTGTAGACTTCTGAATTGGGTCTTGCAACTAGCCCCATTACGTTCAGAAGGTCTTTAAATCTACAGTCTGTAAGCAGGTTTGATTTGGACCCCGGCCCATTCTTGTCTTTAAAAGAACGAAAACTAAAACAACTAAATAATAAAATATTGCTAAAACCTATTTTTTTCATCAAGGCTGCCTACCGTGTATTTCAATGGCTGCGAGTCCCTCTCTTTTTCATCTCTTTTCCGTTCAAACCACTCAACAATTTTAGTCAACTCCGAAACACAACTTTTAGTCCTACAAGAGTTCCTTAAATTTATATGACTTGATTGTATTTCGATAGTCAATTGAAGGAGTTTTTGGGTCGTTAGCCATTTAGAGGCGTTTTCTGATTAAAGCGAAAAGTTAGGGAGGGTCGATTTCCGGTCATGGGTGGAACTCGAGATGGCGGATCAGGTGGTGGTACGTGATTGTGGTCTGAGGCTAGTGGAGAGGTGCGAGATATTGAGGGAGGGAATGTTTTTTTGGTCGTGTTTTCCTGGAGCATGTTGGGAACGAAGAAGAAGAACGATAGGGAAATTGTGCGGATGTGTCAAATTTTGGTTGGGTGAGGTTTACTTTTAATTTTTTTTGTTTTAAATTGAAATGTTATAACATGAATAACTTTTTCATACGATCACAGATTCACGCACGATTTTTTAGTTGCGATCGTATTGGAATTCTGGACGACATGGAGTTAGTTTGATCGGATTTGGAGTTAGTTAAATTTTGGGCCTCCAATTGGATTTCTAACGCGTTCAAAATCAAAGGTGAGTGATTAAACACACTCACGCATAACAAAAATATTTGATTGTTAGTTAAATTAAAATCATGTTATGATTGTATTGATTGTTGTTTGTTAGTTAAAATAGCATATTTATGTTGATTGACATCGATAGTGCAATTTAATTTGACTGTTTGTTTAAATTTTACAATTAAGTTAAATTTGACCTTTAATTACTAGTTTAAAACCCGATACCTAATTACTAGTAAATTGATGTGATATTGAACTATTTGGATGGATTGATGTTGAGCCTTGGATCGATATGTTTGATATATCGATATTTCAATGTGTGAATTTACCCATCATTCACATTTATTATATATGACTGTTATTTTGGTTTGATTAATCCCAATCATTTACCTTCGATGTTACAGGCAACAAATAAATCTGGGATTAATCATTAAAATAAATTAAGAACGTTGTTGAAATGATAAATATCTATGACCCTGATTTGGATTGAAATGATATATATCCTTTTCCAAAATACTAAAATTAAATTTTAAATATTACTTGGCCATAGGATAGAAAATTATATACGGACACCAGTTGGTTAAATAAAATTTGTTTTAACCTTGAATCTTGAAATATTGTTTTAAAGGCAATATTGATGTTATATAAATCTGTTAGGGAATGCGGAATGGATCGTTAGGGCAAAACTAACACTAGTGGGGGGGGAGGGGGTGAATAGTGTTTTCAAGGAATTTAAGAAAATCTAAAACTTATATGATCTACTATATGAATAACACATCATAGAGATGATCACAGACACAGAATCAAACACAAACACAGAAATAAACAGAAAAATGCAGAAAAGGAAAGAACACACCGTATTTTATACTGGTTCAGATTACTCCTACGTTCAGTCCCACACAACGCTGGATTGCGCAGAGTTTTATTACTATAACAATATCCAAGTACAAAACCCTTGATTTCACGGCTACATGGTTAACACCGTTTCTACCACCCTTGATTTCCCGGCTACAAGGTTAACACCGTTTCCTTCCTTGATTTCACGGCTACAAGGAACACACTGTTTCCAAACTATCCCAAAACAATCCCAAATGATTACAATTGCCCTATAATGTTTTCAATAACACTTCGATTTAGAGAGTAATGAGTAGAGAAGAAGTTTTATATATCTAGAATAGGAATCAGCAGAGTATAAGTGTAGAAATCATAAAATTATGAAATAATAATGAAGGGATGAAAAGGGATGAAGACGGAGAAGAAGAATAGTTAAAAGTTTCGAAATCAACCCCTATTTATAAGATTTGAAAGGTTGCAACGCTTCTGCAACGTTACAAATAGTGAAAAGACACTTCCTTTCAAAACTGAAAATATGACAGTTGTATGTCGACATTCCAACATATGTAGTTCAAGATTTGAAATTTGAGTATTTTTCAAGTGTTTTAATATATATATATAATTCTGGAAATTCTGGAATTAAAACATAGTGATATGAATAAGCATTATAAAGTAGAAAATCATATGAAACCATGAATATAAATTATATAAACATATTTATAAAATTATAAAGTTTAAAACTATATAAATATAAAAGTATATAACTATATAAATATATAAACTTATAATCTTTAAAACTCAAGTTTAAAATCTATATTAAAATTGAAAAACTTAATTAGAATTTCAATAGAATTTGAAAATAAAATTTGAAACAGAATTTGAATTTAAATTTGAATTTGAACCTAGAGTGTTATTTAGAGTCTTACATAAACTAGACTCTATTACTATATTTATCTTGAACTCTTGATTTCTTGATTACTCACGAGCCTTGAATCTTCTCTAAATTCTGAATCTCTTGAGTCTCTAAACTACACAGTCTCCAACAATCTCCCCCTTTTTGATGATGATAACCTTAGTTTATAAAATATTCATACATGTTCGTATATGTTGATGTTGATCCTTCTAATACTCCGTCTGTCCATATGAATCCTATATACTCTACTTAAACTAAGTATATATTTTATAACTTCTTCCCCTTTGGCATCATCAAAACAAAATTCTAAAAATACTCCCCTTAAATCCTATATCTATCGATATAACTCCTATACTAAAGTAAAATACTCCCACTGAATCCTAAATCTGTATATATATATACGTATATATATATATATATATATATATATATATATATATATATATATATATCCTATAATCATACTAGCGTAAAATACTCCCCTTAAATCCATGGCTATATTAAACAAATCAACTCAAATACCATAATTACATATGTTTTGAGTCATATATACAGACAAGAAAACCAATCCAAGTAATATTTACATATGTTTTAATATACATGCTTTAAGTCAAGTAATTCAAACCAGTCAATACATTAGTTCAAACAAATTCAAACATATCAAACCAATCAAATCATACCAAACAATCAAACGTTTCTTGGGACTTCTACAATTCAAGACATTGCCCAAGATTTGACAATCTAGAACAATCTGTGTGCCTTTGACACTACTCCAAATTTGGTCTTCATTTCCTTCATAAAAACAACGATTAAGATTCGCATATAACATCTTGACAAGCTTCGGATAATGCACTTCATCGTTATCTTGAGAGTCAATTAAGCTTAATACTTCATTGTGATTGAAGAGAGAGATAAGATCATAGGATGGAAAATCTCCAAAGATGGTGAAAGCACCCGTATTGACTTTTGCATTTGCTAAATAGTCAACATTGATTGCTTCTCTATCATTGTGGAGATAACCTTTGATGGTTTTGGTTAATTTCAACTTCTGAGATGAACTTGAGGAAGCCATTGAAATGTTTGTTTTAAAGAGTATAGATATGTAGAATATAGTTTGAATTGTGAATGAAAGGTAGAGAGAATAGAAGTATAAATAGAAATTGAATAGATATGAATTGAATGGGCACAACTTTTCAGAAATCAATGACACATTTCCAGACCTTGGGTGTTGGTGAAAAGTTGGAGGGAAGTTTGAAAGTTCAAACCTTTGAAATTCAAATTCTGAATTTCAATTCTCAGGCTGATATGTCGACCTATAGACATATGTATGTCGACATACATGCTTAATTTCAAAGGACATATGATCTTTGTGGCTTTTGGTTTATATTATGGATTTATATTTCAGATTTAACTATTTCCCGAAAATATATTAATCCGAGCAAACATCAAAAATTTATTTTACTATTTTATTATCTAATTATTATTTTGAATTTCTAAATTCAAAATTGAATTTTAAAGTTTAAATTTCAAATTCAAACAATAAAAGCATCCATTCAACCCAAAAAAAAAATTTTAAATTAATTAAGGTGTACTCGGATTTTAGATCCATTTCTTTGATATTTTCTTAATTATGAACTGCCGTGAAGCACATGATTGAATTCCCGGTTACTGGCTCTTCATCACTTGATGATGAATTTGAATCATCTAGAGTTGTTGCGTATGTCCTCTTTCTTTTCTTTGATGAATTGCTATTATTTGTTTGTTGAATCGATTTATCTGGATATGGACACATTCTTTTCATATGGCCTGGTTTACTACAATTATAACATTGATTATCATTTCTTCCTGAACTTCCTTGGTTATTACTTTGAAAATTATTTCTCTATCTGTATCTCAAAATTTTTCTTAAATGTCTTGTCATTAAGGCTGCCTCTTCATCGTCTTCACTGCTTGAGTCAAAATCATTTGTTGTTGCTTTAAACGCTATGGATTTCTTTTCAGTTGGCTTGTTTTCCTTTCTTTTCTGTAATTGGAATTCAAAAGATATCATATTTTCGATTAACTCCTCAATCCTCATTTCATCGAAAATGTGGGCATCTTCAATTGCCAATGTTTTCTGATCCCATTCTGAAGTCAATGAAGTCAATATTTTCTGACTTATTCTTCTTCTGAATAAGTTTTTCTAAGTGTTGTTAATGAATGCACTATATCTTGTCATATGCAATACATACCGGAGATAGATTCATTCTCGTACATTTTGAATAACTCAAACTGATTAATTACCATTGATATCTTTATTTGTTTAACTTTACTAGTTCCTTCATGAGTAACTTGTAAAGTTATCCAAATTTCATAAGCAGATTTACAGACTGACATTCTATTAAATTCATTCATATCTAATGAACAGAACAACATATTCATGGCTTTAGAACTGCCTTGTGCAGCAGCCTTTTGTTCATTAGTCCATTATGCAAAATTAGTTGTAGGTCCTACATATTCAGTCGGTTTTATATTCTATGTGTCTAATCCTACTTATTGTAAATATATTTTCATTCTACATGCCCAATATGAATAATTACTACCATTAAACAGTAGTGGTCTAACAGTGGACTGGCCCTCTACAAAAGATATTATCAATGTTGGTTGAAATTTAATATTTTCAAAAATCAAATTATGAACTTTTTAAAAAAGCTTGCTCTGATACTAATTGTTAGGGAAAGCGGAATGGATTGTTAAGGAAAAACTAACCCTAGAGGGGAGGGGTTGAATAGTGTTTTCAAGGAATTTAAGAAAATCTAAAACTTATATGATCTACAATATGAATAACACACCACAAAGATGATCACAAACGCAGAATCAAACACAAACACAAAAATAAACAAAAAAAAAAGCAGAAAAGGAAAGAACACACCAAATTTTATACAGGTTCGGATTACTCCTACGCCCAGTCCCACACAACGCTGGATTGCCCAGAGTTTTATTACAATATCAATATCAATATCTAAGTACAACACCCTTGATTTCACGGCTATAAGGTTAACAAGTTTCTACCACCCTTGATTTCCTGGCTATAAGGTTAACACCGTTTCCTTCCTTGATTTCATGGCTACAAGGAACACACTGTTTCCAAACTATCCCAAAACAATCCCAAATGATTACAACAACCCTATAACTCTTCAATAGCACTTCGATTCAGAAAGTGATGAGTAGAGAGTGAGAAGAGAAGAAGTTTTATATATTTAGAATAGAAATCGGCAGAGTATAAGTGTAAGACTCATAAAAATATGAAATAATAAGCGAGGAATGAAAAGGGACAAAAACGGAGAAGAAGAATGGTTAAAAAATTCTAAATCAACCCCTGTTTATAAGCTTCGAAAGGTTGCAACGCTTCTGGAATGTTACAAATAGTGAAAAGACACTTCCTTTCAAAACTGAAAATATGACAGTTGTTTGTCGACATGCCAACATATGTATGTTGACATATATAGTTCAAAATTTGAAATTTGAGAATTTTTCAAGTGTTTTAATATATAAATATATAATTATGGAAATTCTCTAATTAAAACATAGTGATATGAATAAGTATTATAAAGTAGAAAATCATATGAAATCATAAATATAAATCATAAAAACATATTTATAAAATTATAAAGTATAAAACTATATAAATATAAAAGTACATAACTATATAAATATATAAACTTATAATATTTAAAACTCAAGTTTAAAATCAAAATAAAAATAAAAATAAAAATCTTAATTAAAATTTGAATAGAATTTGAAAAACAGAATTTTAATTCTAATTCTAATTCTAATTTTAATTTGAACTTGGAGTGCTATTCAGAGTCTTACATAAACTAGACTCTATTACTATATTTATTTTGAACTCTTGATTTCTTGATACTCATGAGCCTTGAATGTTCTTTGAATTTTGATTCTCTTGAATCTCTAAAACTCACAGTCTTCAGTATTAATTCATGTATACAAATCATGCATATATGTGTGTGTTTGTGTATATATATTCTAGATAGAGATGCCAGTATATATTTTATAATCAATTAATATTGAAATAAGGTTGTTGTCATCAAAACTCCATTCTCCAACAAAATCAAGGGTTTTAATTTCGATTTCAAGCCATTAATGGCGATAGGGAATTCTACCTTTTCTACTCCTCTTCACGTTCTCCATTCATTCTTCTTCTTCTCCTTTCTAATTGAATCGCCCTCTTCCTCTTCTCCTCTTTTCTACCTTGTTTTCGCCTGCATGGCCTTAGATTTGAACGAAGTTTTTCATTTTAGATCTAACCCTTCTCTCCTCAATCTTCCCTTATTTTCTTCGATCCATGCCTAGCCTATTAATTTTTAGCCAATCTAACGCCACTCGACCCTTCTTCTCCTTCATATGGTGGCCACCTCCTTGGTTCCATTCACTTTCTGCCCATGCTTTGTTGATTTCAAAACCTCCCTTTTATACGATTTCCTGTAATGCGCTTCACCAGGTCCTCAGGCGATTCTGATCCATACATCGCCTTGTGTTCATTGTCCGGTGTAAGCCTGACCTGTGTCAGGAGGAATAGGGACAATGAGAGGTCTGTTAGGTCGTGTGGTTATGGCGGCTGGGCCGTGTGGTTATGGCGGCTGGTCTGTGATGCTTTGGCGGTGGTTTTGACTTGTCTAGGTCTTTAAGATATGGTATCCACGCGGAGTATCTGTGCTCGCAATAACTTTTGCATATTAATGGTTTTGCATTTCACCTCCTAGGCAGTGATGATGCTGGTCTGTGCTTGATATTCAAAGTGGGTAAGGATTTCATCTTGTGGGTATTTTTTGTTGCCATTTCGTGATGTTTTGGTTATTTGTTCAATGGGTTGAGGTATATGGTCTTACTACTTTGGAAGTTGAGGATATTGGATGATTTGGCTTCAGGTTATGGGAGTGTGATTTTTTGGTCTTGCTTGGCTACCTTCTCTCTTAGCATACAAGTGAAGCTTGTCTTTCGACATGCTGTAGACTGTTTGGTTGGCTTTATGCATTCTAGATGCCTATACTCTCAAGATCTGGCCTTGGTTGATACAGTTCATTCCATATGAACGAAGTCTTGCTCTGTGTTATGGTGCCTGTTGTAGCTCTTATGCTATGCTAGGTTGTGAAAGTTGGGGTGTTGCTGTTTAGTGCATCCAAGTGAAGGTCTATTGTATTCCACTTCCTGCTCTATAATGTCTCACCTACTTGTGCTATCAATGTCGAAGTGTAGTACGAAAGCCTTTGTGCTATGAATGTGAAGTTGTGCAAAGTGGGGTGCAGTGTGATGGAAGTGTCCTTGACATTTCATAATGCTGGAGTTCCTTTATTCGGCTCAATATTTTGTATTTGTGTTCTTACTTTTGAATGAGTATACTTAATTATATGTTATTGTCCTTCCTGCCTCCCTGCATGGAGTGTTTAGGAATAAGAATTCTATGTTTACATTTATTTGTTTAGCCCAAGTACTGTAAGCTAATATAGCTGTAGTAGACGGTCCACTTTAAAAACCGTATGTGGTGGACGATCCACTTTAAAAATCGAAATTAGCAGACTGGTAAAATGCCAATCTCCTGTAATGATTATTATTTGTTATAATAATAAGTGTTTGCTGTCACTTTGAAAACCGGTCGGCTATGCAAAAAAAAAAAGATGTTTTATAAATTGGTTTCCTTTGAATTTGAACTTTGAATTTTGAAATTTAAAACATAAATGAAATTTGTTAATGATGTAAACTGAAGTTAAAACTCGAAATGATATATGGATTAAATCCATATAAATTAAATTGTTTATTCATCTTTGAATTTACTTCATATTAATTTGATTCAAAGTAATATTTGAATTGGGACTCGGGATTTTTTATAAATCGTTATAATACAAGATGAGAAGTCTAGTTTGGAAACTTTAAATATTTGAATCCAATGGATTGAATTGAATTTGAAATGGGAATTGAAATCTAAAAATTGAATCGAATTGATTTGAAATTTGGAATATGATTTCTGACTTGTTTAAAATTTAGAAGAAACAATTCTGATTCAAATTATTTTATTTAAACCCTTATATGAACAATTTTCCTAAACAACTATTTCTTTATAAATTATTCTATATTTTAATTCATATATAGTGACTATTTTACTTTTTAAAACTATTCTATTTTCTTTACTTATACTTATGCTGCAACTATCGTAATAAACTATTTTAATAAATAACTATTTACTTTATAATTTATTTCTGATGTATGTGTGTGTGTGTATATTCTACTTTGATTTACTATTTAACCATCAACTATATATTTTATAAACTTCCTTAACATTTAACTAAATTTTGATAATCCTATTTTTATATATTCAAAATTATATATTTAAATTATTTCAAATATATCTAAACCATTTTAATACATGTATATAATTTAACTATTAAATATTAAATTATTTTAAGATTGGAATATCAATTGGGTTTAAATTGAGATTTAATACGAAAATATATCCTATTTAGAATATGACTAATTTGAAAGCAAAATTGATATTTTGATATGAAGTATGAACCGTTTGAAATATAAATGCGACCGGTGTGAAAATGTAAATGTTTGGTTGTTAAAGAGACCGGGATCGAATATTGTCATCCTCTTTGCCAATACCGAAAACCGCTTCAATAACTATGTACATAAAAGATGAATCCATAATAAAGTAGGTTGGTTTGGCGAACCTACTGGAATAAAGTAAGAGAACGATGATGGATATCCTTGACCATCAGATCATAATTAAAATGACTAAAACGTGTGTTATACCGTGACCAAATGGGGTTAGCTACCCCATCAGCAACACTTCTTCCTTTATTACTATAATCCCTTGATTTAATTGATTTGATTTGATGTGCATCATTGATTTGGGAGTGTTGTTCCGAGGTGGACGGTAGTTGCAGCCATGCATAACCACCAGTCTGGGCATGCAATCGGTAGATTCCTACCCTAAATATTTCACGTGTGCCTTGTCATATTATCTTGATCACGCCTATTACAATTTTTTTTTGCATTGTACCTATGGAGTGCTTCCTGATAGCTCGCCGGTTTGGCGGAGTTTACGGTACTGTATAAACTACAATGTTTATAAACGGTGTAATGAGCTAACTGATGTTTACTGGTTGACTAAGTCAATTGTTTTATTGTAAATTTATCACTAGATTAATTGGTTTCAATAAATCTAATGGAAATAGTTTTACGAATAATCGTTAAACTTAAGAAATTTTCTTAAGGGTTGATTAATTTTTAAGTAACTGTATTTCAAAATGATTGTCCAAAGGTTTATTATTATAACATTAATTATTATTTTAATAATCTTTTAATAAGGAATTAGGTATTCTAACTTAAGATAATAACGAAGTTAATTACTTTTATTTTATTTAATGAAGTTAATTATTGTTAATAATAATTAAGATGGCTACTTTTAAATGAAAGTAATCAGGTTTGCAATGAAGTCTAGTTAGATTTTGAAAGAAATTTATGAACGAATTTTCATATAAAAAATTGAATGTTATAAATGAAGCGATGGATTTAAATTTGACGTTTGTTTAAGTATTAAGTTAAGTGATCGTTATAAGAAAGAATGTGCTTGAAGTTTATAAAAGAATCCAAATTAAGATATGAAATGATTTGGCAAAAGATTTGGTAAATGGATTATTATATAATCCGAATTATAAAGGGAATCGTATAAAGGAAGTTTTAAGCAGAAGGTAAAGTATTTTAAGTGAGCGAATTACTTAATCAACGAATTAAGTAAAAATAGTATAATTAAGAGGGAATTTCAAAAAAGTAAGAACATGGTTTATAAAAACCATATTTTGAATAAAGTAGGAGATAGAGATGGTTGATATTATAAGTGATATTGGTTTTGAGTTATAAACTATTATTTATCTTAAGATAAGAATGTTATCGGTCAAGGTCTGAGAGGTAATTAGAATACCCCAACTTGAACGACTTCACTATTACCGAGAGATGGTATTAGTTTGTAATGTTAAAGGAAATTTTGTAAATAAAAATATTTCCAAAGTAAAGGAGATACAAAAGGATATGAGATATATAAAATGATATTTCCAGCGTAAACAAGTATAAAATGGTTTGTGAGATATATAAATATTTCCGTCATAAGGAAACAAGGAAAGGAATTTAGTTAAAATGTTGACTAATGTTTTCAATTAATGGAAACAAAGAGATTTATTTGAGAAGTTATAAAATAGATTTTAAATCGATAAAATGGTTCAAGTGGATGGTTTGAAATGAAAGGGGCTTGAGCTGACGAAGTACTAATCCATACTGTTGGAATTGATAGCTAAAACACCGACTATCAATGAATATTATTTTGGACTTTTGACGAGTTAGTTTGAAGAGACCGGGATGGGAATTAGACACAAAACCACATCGAACCAACTGGTTATTTGAAATCTAATCTGTAGATATTTTTATTAAGATGGAGCATTGAGGACCGTGGATCTTCATGAGCGGAAGAACTACTCGTTGAGTTTCTCTGACTTGTAACCAGAGTTATTTCGATAGTGATTCTGTCGTAATAGAAATCTTTGTATTGCAAGGACTTTACACAACTGATCCTTGGGCATGATTCCTATATAGGATGCGGTAGGAGGGTGCCTTCAGTTCATCATGTTCCTGGATGACTTTTATGGATGAATGTCTGGTAGAGTATTTCCTAAAACTCACGTACGTTGATTTTTACAAGTATACCAAGTTTGGTGGCGGAGAAGTTCTCTTAGCTTAACACCCAGAGTATATTTATAGACATCAGTTAGTGATTTGACGGATCTGACGATGTGACATTCAAAGTTATGAGATGTTCTTAAGAAGGTCAATTGTGACGTCGAGCCTCATCAACTGGGAAATGAAAAAAAATCATGCAGGCGGCATGACTAAGCAGGTCATTCCATTAGGGTATATTTTTCACCGATCTAGAGAAAATTCATTTTGTTCTTTTATTCATTTCGTAGTACGGGCTATAACCTTTGGTGGTTTTCTCATTGCATTATATTTTCCTGTTGGTCTACCACCTGAACTAGTTGTAAATGTGTTGTCTTCCTTTGGATCTGAACTACAAAGGCTTAGTTGTTTGGTCAGCTTTCTAGGTATAAAATGCATTCCTGAATGTTCCTATCGTACTTTGCCCCATTTTCCTTCCCTTTAAAGTATGTTGTAGCAATTGTGCAAGTTGAAAGGTTGGTTGTTATGTCGGACATATACACTGCATTTTCTTGGTTAAGTTACATAACATGAATTCATGTATATCGAAAAAGATAGAAGAACATAGTCACAGAATACATATTACAATGTAGTACCAAATTCATGTCATTTTCACCACTTTGTTGTCTACTATCCACTCCGACCGTTATCTCTTTCCACTATCGGAAGTTAGCATCGATTCTCTTCTAAGACTGCTTCAAAGAGTTAATGGAACTTAAAGGATTCTGTAGACTACGGTAATTAAATAATTTCCAAACTGACTTCAAAATGAACTTTCACTTTGACTCGTGCCTTTTCTGTTGTCTTCGAAACACTCAACCCAACAGAAGACTAATTCAGCTTGTTCATCAGGGGATCATTTTACAATTTTATGACATCTTATTTACGGGATATTAGTACATGATTCCGGAGTTTCATTGACGTAAATTCGGATTTCTTCATTTTTGCGTCTATTATCCCCATATAAAAGTTCATATTTCTAGAAATATTGGACGAAGTATTAAAAAACTTAGACCAATGTTGGCTACTGTGAAATGAGGAGTGTTGACCATTATAGTTTTGCTGAAATGAGGGATTCTGCGCGTGGTTAAAAATTTGGGTATTTTGATAATGATTTGAATTTGGCTGTGAATGATAGAAATTCTGGTTTTGTTTTGGAAGGCAACAATCGGGTGCATTTTGGATAGTACCAACATTGAAATTTTGAATGTGCTAACAGTACGGTTTGTGTAGAAAATTGATATTGGTCGTGTTGACAGTTGTATGGAATCTGATTGCACTAAGATGGAACCTTAGATTTTTCTCTGTTATTCTTTGATATTGCAACTAGGATGAATAGAAAAATGTTAGTTCGACAATAGATAAAAAGAAGATAAAATTATGTAGCTAGGGATTGTAAGATTCGGTGTATATATAGAGGAAGAAAGATGGAAGAGGAGGGGATATGGGAAGGAGCAATGGTCGACAAAATAGTCGTTGGCCCTTAAATGAATTATTTAAAGCCGGCTATAGGACAACAGTCTGGCAGGCTTTAAATAAGCCTACTATAGGGAAAAAAGTTTGCCCCTTAGCCAGCTTATTCAAAGTCGGCTAAGGCACTATTTCCATCCAACTTACAGGGCTACTTTGGCAACCTCCGAGGTTGCCAAAGCAACCCAAATTAGAGCAACTGACCCCCTATTTGGTGTTAGTTGATTCCTTGACACGCAGTTGGGAATGTTATAAGTTGTCAACACACCTTGAAGCAAATTGTTATCGATTTTAATTCAGCCTCATATACTTATTAAATTAAAGAACTATAAATGAGAAAAATCACGCTTCTAGGATTCAAGAGTTGATTGATCAATTCGATCACTCCTGAAGTGAAAGAGGAAGAGTTTCATGATTAATATGATTCATTGAAAAAGAAGGGGGTGAAGGTGTATATTTTGAAAAGACTGACCAATCTCTAGCATGGTCCGAGGACGTAAGACGTTTGATCTAGGTTCGTACGATTCTCTTTTAGGACACAAATTTAAAGAAAAAATGTACGAAAATATGTCTGTTTGAAAATTTTGATGTTTTTCTATTATTTGAACATATTCAATGTTTTTTTATTGTTCTAACACTGTCCACCCATTATTCAATTCCTACGAACAAAGTGAAAAATTAAACCTTGTTTATTTATGTTCATCCATATTTCATATAGGATACAACACACGCACCTTTGTCAAGTTCAGTCCGCCTAATTTACACTCTCAAATAAGAGATTGCATACCCAACCTTGGGAATAGTTCTGCCATAAGTTATTTTTCAGATATAAATTTCTTCTAGAAAGAAAACATTATGTTATATACTCAACAAAACACTATCTAATTATTCTCACTCTACACATTAATTCATTATCTGTTTTTAAAATTATGTTAAGAATTTAATTTGTTAAGTTCCTCTTTTAATATCTCGTAAATTAGTAAATAGTTCCCTCTTTCATTATTCATTTTAAAAAGAAAATTTTATGTTAATCCCCGCCGTTTAATTTTTGGTAAATTGGTAAATATTTGAATTACAATTTTATTTCTAATATAATGTTCAAATTTTCTAATATGATTAGTTTATAGGGTTAGTCTATTAAGGGATGCTCCACTTATCACATTACCCAAAATCAGACTTAGATGTGGACCAAGTTGGAAGAATGGACAAGAAAGCATCCAGAGCTACTTTGAAAGGGTGATGTGGTGATCTAGATATAAAGGAAGATGATGAGGAGAGATAAGGAAAAGATGACGGAGCAAAAGAAAAATAAAAGCCAAAGACTTACACTATATATTTAGCTTGCAACTTGAAAATCAGTCGTACATGCATTAACTGTGAGTTATTTATTGGATACGATGTATGTTTACTATATGGGAATTTTGTGACATGATGTTCTAGATAGTCTCAATATTGTATATGAGCTTGTATTTCTCACTTTATGGAATTCTTATGGTGTTTTTTTTTACTTTTTCCTTTTTTTTATTTTACATATGTTTTTGAATATGATGTTGTACTGGTTTATAATTTTATTTTTTGGGATTTTTCCAAGGATCTTTACATAATTATATTTCAAAAGAGACACAAGTTAAAAAATCTATTTTTTTCCATTTATACATTTTTTTTATTAATCCACTAAAGTTTGAAAGAAAAAGAAGACCTAAAAATTGAGAATCAATCTCAATACCAAAACCCCTTGATTATAATAAAGATCCTTCCCTAATGCATGTATTTATAGCTAATATCAACCAATAGGAACGTAGAGATAAGTTGCCTAATATATCTCTCTCAGAACTAATCAAATAAATAAATAAATTTGACAATAAGTATCTCTTCTAAACTCAAATCTATTATTTCCATAATTAGTTAGCCAATTAAACAATTAACTTATAGAACAAATATTATGTTGCATATCATCAACTCACTCAATTAATATTTTTTTATTTGCTCCGCCTTTGTTCGAAAATAAACCTAATCAACCTTCAATCTACCTAGTTATGCATACTTCCATTGAAAACTCATATTGTCAATGAATCAAACTTGTAATACCACAAAGGCCTAAATCTGATGTTGTGGTTTTTAATTGCATGCTCCACCTTAATTCGGATAAATTTGCTTCTCCAACTCCAATTTGAGAACCCTTTACATTCTCTACCATATGTTCATGCAATTTGTATATGTTATTGTTTCCTTGCTTTGGGCAAATAACCTCACTATTATTCCTCCGAGTTCTTATGATTACTCCACTTCAAGTTGGAAAGTTACAGCTATTTTGTTCTAACGATCCTATTAAAGAAAGATTCTTCTTAATTTTTATAATGTGCCTAATTTCTGTTAGCTTCACAATCCTTTCATCATACATATTCAACTTAATTGAAACTATACCTTTAACACGAAAATCTCCAAAAATCAGCAGATTTCACGTTTTTTTTTTGCTCTGTGTAATTAATGAATGCTTTCTTTTGATTACACATGTGAAAACAAGTATATAGATCATTTACCCAATCTCTTCTTTTTTTTACTTTATCTACATATAGGGTATTGTCATCAAAATTTAACTCTTTATTGCTTTCTTATCAAGATTAATTTTGCATTTTTTCAATGCTTTCAACTTTCCTTTATAGCTATTAAGCTTGTTGCAAAATCTCAACTGGTAACTGGATTAATCTACAATGATACCAAATGAAACCCCTTTTCATATTTCATTTGTTTGACCATCCTCAAAATTAGAAAGATTTCCCCTCCTAGCAAGATTGACTTCTTCCAACAAATTTCTGCTTTCTCTTTCTTATATATCATTTTCCTCTATTTGGTTCATCATCCGCATCTCCTCGTTAAGTAGTCTGCTGACTTCCAATCCCACTGAAATAATTCCAATCGAATTAGAATTGTTCAATGCAACCACAAGCATTTACCAACACTCCAAGAATGAACTCATTAAACTCAAAGCTTATGCTTCATCATCTACCTTATAATATACGATATCCAATCGGCGTATGACTGCCAGAAAACCATTAAGATGCTCTCTAGCTGACGTACATTTGTTAAGCTTAAGATTCACTAATGTTCTCATATGAAGATTCTTTATTGTTGCGAAGTTTTTTTTGCATATATTCCATCCATTTTCTTCTAGCTTGCATGTTGACCCTCCTTTTGTCATGGCCATCACGCTTTGGTAATCTTATCACTGAATTGCTTGTAACCCGGGCACAAACACACGTAAACATGGAAATGCTTGGACTACGCATTAAAATCAATGAATACTTGAAATTAGAAATTCACAAGATTCAGGTCGGTCATGTCCTTGGACATCTAGATTGCTCGGGATTGTGTACAGATAATCATATGGACTCACGAGGTCATTGGATTCGATAGAAAGGTGCTTTGCAACAAATTGGATAATTACTCAAGATTTTTCTAGATGTCGGATTGGTATGACTCCGTTAAGGGATCAGTACGACATCGATGAGGGATCAGTACAATTCCTATACTCGAAACTTCAGAACTCGATGGTTGTTCAGTATTTTGGTCATAATTTAAGCTTAGATTATCAAAATGAAGAATAATTAGTTAGAGGTGAAAGCCAACGGAAAAAGGGACCTGTTATAGGGATCACATCCCATTTGATGCAATTCTTAAGGACTAGTACAGATCTTTATTGATGGATCAGTGTTGATCCCTAAAGGTGGGTTTAACCCCGAAATCACTTTTATGGGCTAGGTCATACCTCCTTTGTGGGGCCTCTTGTGGGATTTCCTACCGATCTGACCTCTTCTCATGCCTATAAATATAACCCTATGAGCACTCAAAAAAGGATCTTCTCTTCTTTACATGCAAACTCCATTGAACATTGGAACAACTTCGACCTCTTCTCTCTTCATTCATATAACAACTAATTGTACTTGTAATCAATAATTTATTCAATCGATTACTTCAAGTAGAAAAAGTCAAAAAATTGCAAAACCAGTATAAAAACTTGTATCTCCTTTGCTACTTTCCATTATTATTCTGTGATTATGCCTTGACCTATGATTGCACTATGATTATATTATTATTTTCATATGAATCAGGTGCTGGCATTAGATTGACTATAATCCGTTGTTAACATTTTGGCATGCCAAAAATAGGCTACTACTTGAACCAAAAGCAATCTCTCTTCTTAAAAAAATTATAGGGAAGAAGAAAACTACATATAAACAATTAGAAGGCGCACCAACTCAAGGAGGAAGTTAAGAGGCTTCTTCAATGGGAAATCCTACCTTATATCTCATAAGGGAGGACATGGACGAGGTAGTGAACAACTTAGAAAACCGCCCCAACATCAAGAGAACCTGTTACTACGGCAAAAGGAGATGATGAAGAAGTTCCTTAATTAGTTTGGATGAGACGAACAATCAGAAATCAGGAATCTAAGATTCGGAAACATACCTAGAAACATAAGAAGCAACATGCTAGAATTGGAGGCAACTGCCCCCACTTCTAGAAAAATCGGTACCGACCCCACAGGATTGATACTGATCCTATGGAAACAAGAAGCAACACCCCCAGTGATGCTAACTTGACATTCAATCAATGGATTTTTAAATGAGCATGCTCGAGCTTGAACTTTGGATTGGATCGTCAAAACATTGGAGCTAAGGTGTAAGAATTAGATATGGCGTCAAATGCAATGAATTGAGGTGAGTCTAGCTCTCGTCATGGCTTCATCATCAATTGACAAGTGGAAATCAAACAATGATAATGGCTAAGTCTCCTATATATGTACGAGAACAAGCGAGATACAACATGCGCTTGGATGAGGATAAATTGTCAATGTCACCTTCTTTGCTCTCAATCAATTTATAATAAAAGGGCTAAACTATTTACTCTTGTACGAGAACCGAAGAGAACCCTAGATAAGTTATAGGCAGTGAAAAACCTATTAATTTTTACAAAAAAGTTGACTTCTTTACACTCTAATAAATTTGTTTTCCTGTATGGATGACGCTCGTCAGACATAGACTTTGTGTTTTATTACTTTAATAGGCGTGTATGGTGGATGCTTGTCATTGGATGTAAAATCTGATTTTAAACAACTTTGATCACTTGATGAATATGGATGATTCTCATCAAGTATAAAACCTTTTAATTAAATGGATCGTCATTCTAGCAACATGATGCTTCGATCGGGATCATCAAACACTCCCATGTTTGGCAAGGGTCGAGCCATTCTTAAACAACGTGGCTTGATTATGATCGCTAGTGGTGAACAATGCCAAACAAGCATTGGACGAATCCATATATGGTTCATTTAATCAAGATTTTTGAATCACTATCATGATCAGCAAGAAGTTGGTGAGTCTAGAATTATTAAGTGAAATTTTGCTCAATGAGAAAGTTGGATCGTCGATTATTATGATCGGTAAAAATTAGATGAGGTTATCGATGGATAAATGCGCAAGACTTAGAATGTCAAATGCAGTAGTGCTTGTTAAAAACCCGACGAGGCTTGTATCGTCAAGTACGGATGACAGTTGACATGGAATCGACTCGGTGTTATCGTATAAACTTGAATCAATCCGGAGAGGTTGCAAATATCGAGCTTATCCAAAACACATATTTCATTGATAGGTAATTTTTTTAGGGCAAGTGTTGACCTGCCTTTTGTCAAGATCGTCACACTTTGTAATTCTTACCACTGGATCGCTCGTAATTCGACCGCAAACACACATACACTTGGAAATGCTTGGACCAATAGTATCGATGAGTACTTGGAAATCGAAATTTACACGACTCGGATCGACTGTGTACTTGGACATCTAGATTTCTCGGGATCGAATACGTATGATAATATAAACTCATGAACATCTGGATTGAATGGAATGACGCTTTGGAACAAGCTAGTAAAACAATCAGAATTTGGCTAAGTATTAGTTTGCTATGTATCTGACACTTAGAACTTCAGAACTCGATAGTGTTTAGTATAATAGTATCTCAATAATGATTTGACTTTAGAGTATCAGAATGATGAACCATCAGTGTGAAAGATAATAGAAAAAGAAACTCACCAAAGTGATCACACCCCATTTGGTGCAATCCGTAGGGATTGGTACCAATCTATAAACATGGGGGCTACCCCAATTCCACATTGTGGGGTGGGCCATGCCCTCTTTGTCGGCCCATTGTGTGATTTTCTACCGATCTGACCTCTTCCCATGCTTGTGAATACATCTCCATCAGAACTCAAAAGGGATATTCTCTTCTCTGTGTGCAAACTTTGGAGACAAATTCAACCACTTATCTCTTCATTCATACAATAACTAACTGTACTTATAATCAATCGTTTAATCATTCGATTATTTATAGATGTAGCCAATGTTTGTCGACCCACTATAAAAATGTGTGTGCTCTTAACTACTATCCATTACTATTATCTGATTGTGTTATGATCTTTGAATTCATTGTGTTTATATTTTGATTTGCATATGAATTAGGTGTTGAAATTTGATTAGGAAAAATATAGTGTCAACATTGTATAAAAAATATTTCATTAGCAACAATATGAAGCATTGCATTCTTTAAAATGCATCGAATAGCCTTAAAGTCTTTCTATCCAAATTCTACTGTTTTTCTTCATTTAAATTGCTTGATTTCTCTCCTTTATTATTTAATAGTTGGTGAAGATCATTGAGATATAGAAAATTGATCCTTCGTTTTCATCTTCCATAATCCCTAACTTCTACTATTATGTTTTTTTGGGGTTATCTTCTTCATAATCAGTCTCTTCAAAAAATTTGTGTACTAGGTTTACATAACAACAGTTATAATTTTTCTAAGGATCTCTACACAATTAGTTTTTAGAAGAGATATAAAGTAAAAAAAACTGGGGTTTACATAACAACAGTTATAATTTTTCTAAGGATCTCTACACAATTAGTTTTTAGAAGAGATATAAAGTAAAAAAAACTGGGGCCTTCCTTCAAACAAAATTTTACTAATCCATTAATAGATTACCAAGAAACCTTAAAAATTGAGAGTCGGTCTCAATACCAAAACCCATTGATTGTAGTAATAGTTCAAGAATGATTCAAAGATGGTGATCCTAGTTTGCAGTAAAAAAGTCCTAGTGTTTTGTTATTTAATTTTTTATTCAATGGATAGGCTTAGTTAATATTTTCTTATTTACGTAGCTACTATTGTGCATGGTTTTCTGTTGTAAGCCTCTATATATATATATATATACACAAAATATAGGCAGGTTAAAGTCAATAAAGGTGGGCGGTTTTTTATTACTATAACCTCTTCTTTTTTACCTCTCTTCCCAACAAAAGTGGTATTAGAGCAACATAAGATTCCTGGTGATTTGCTTGAATAACTATGGCAGCAAATGGCAGTCACGTTCCTATGAGTGTCTCTCAACTTCTCACTCCCATTTTCAAAGTAGAATGCTATGAATTTCTTATCATCAAAATGAAGATTTCTTTAGATCTCAAGACCTTTATGACTTAGTTGAGACTTGCTATGACAATGAAGATATGAATGGTGGTTGACTGTGAGAAAACAGTAAAAACGATTCAAAGGCATTGTTCTTCCTTCGACAAGCAGGCCATGACACATTTTTTCTCCAAAATAGCAACGACATCCACTTCAAAGAGGCATGGGATATGTGGCAGAAAGAATTTATCGGTACATCAAAGGTAATAGTAGTAAAAATTCGAACTCTTAGACATGAATTTGAGAGCTCGCTAATGAAAAGTGATGAGACTTTACAAGATTACTTATCTAAAGTAATTTCAACTATTAGTCAAATAGGATCTTATAGAGAAAATTTTTCTGATTCAACCATTATTTCTAAAGTCTTACGAACGCTGACACCTAAATATGATCATGTAGTAACTATAATTAAGGAAAATAAGTACCTTTCTGTTTGCTCTTTTGATAAGTTCTTGGCAAGCATATGAGGCAAGCAGGGACGTAAGCAGAAACTTTATGCAGTGGGGGCGGATTTTTCATTTTTCTTAATTTTGACGTATCATATTCTACATTAAAATCAGATGAATTTAAATTTGCAGCACATATATATTACCTTTGATTAAAAACATACAAATTAGCATCATAAAATATAATATCACCAAATATCACAAAACATCACAAAATATATAATATGTTTTTCTTCTCAAAATATCATCCCTACAAATGATTCTTCACAAGCATACTCTTCGAGACTTCATATTTTGGAAATGTTGAATGATTTCTTCAACTCCAATGGTATTTTCTATGTCTCTTTCCACATATGGCACCAAACAGTCATTCATAACATCATCTTCTAATCGATTACGTATAGATGACTTGATAATTTTCATTGCAGAAAAGACTCTTTCGACCGTCGCAGTCGCAACAGGTAGTAATAATGCTAACTTCAATAGCAAATATACTAAAGGATATAAACGATGTTTCTTTCTTTGAACCATCTTTTTAGCAAGAGCACTAATTCCTTCGACTTCGGAAAATTGACTATCAGATTTCAAATCCAAAATATAATTATCAAGTTGATGATTAAGTTGCATTAAATCATTTAAAGAAAAATCCAAAGGGTAAAATTCAGCAAAACGAATAAGTTTCCCTTTATCATATGAAGAAAAAGCATCGCTCGGACTAAGACAAGCCATGAACAACAATAGCTCTGTATTTACTTCATTAAAACAATTATTTAACTCTTGAAGTTGCATATCTATTACTTCATAGAATAGTCCAACACGATAATGAAGTGAAAAATGTACTTTTTAATTGGTACTCTATGAAAAATGTACTCCATTTGCTTAACTATTTTTCTACCTTAATCAAACATTGGTTCATCATAGTTGATTAACTATTGTCTACAAATCCAAACCATGGGAATATGAAAAACAAATGTTCAACATAGTTGATTGACTCAACTATTGTCTACAAATCAAAGGCATTGAAATAAAAAGAACAAATCAAAAATAATTATACGGTACCTTGTGAAGATGGAGGACTGGAATTGAAAATATGTTTGAATTGGAGAAGATGGACTGGAGAAAGCAAAAATGTGTGTTCCTGGTTACCTCTCGATCTCTGGAAATAATTAAACACCTTGCGTGCTGCAGGTGACTTTTGGACTTTTGAAACCATGAAGCAGCTTGCGTGTGCTGCTGTTGTCCTATGTTTTTTTTTTAAGTTTCTAAAATCCAGTGGGGTCGGCCGACCCCACTGGGCCTACACTCAGTACGTCCTTAGAGGCAAGGCCTAATAGATCATCTGAGAAAAATGAAGAAAAGGCATTTCAAGCTTCTCAAGTAAAGGGGGAGGCAAACAAAAAAACAAGACTTTTTTGGAAGAGGGCGTGGAAGAGGTAGAGAAAGAGGTAGCTTTGATAGACAACAAAGGTAGTTCACAGGAGAGCAAAGATGGAACAAAGACACTGTTCAATGTCACAACTACAACATATTTGTACATGTAAAGACAAACTATTGAAAAGGCTCATAAGCACATTATGTGGAAAACGAGGATGAGGAAAGTAAGTTATTTATGGTTCATTCTTTTTCAAACGATTTTCAAAATGATGTTTGGTTTCTGGATAGTGATTGTCCAAATCACACGACTGAAAATAAATCATTGTTTGAAGAACTTGATGAGTCATTGAAGGTACAAGTCAGAATTGAAAATAACAAGCAGATTCAAGTTGATGGAAAAGGAACCGTTGCTGTGAAGACTAGCTATGGTAATGGGAAATTAATTAATAATGTTTTCTTTGTTCCTAATCTTGCTCACAATCTATTGGGTGTTGGATAGTTGATGGCTAGTGGATATGAAATTTTATTTAATGATAAAGCATGTGTTGTTAATGATAAAATAATAATCTAGAAAGTCAATTGTTAGCGTGAAGACGACAAAAAATAAGATGTTTCGACTTAGAATTTCCACGGTGGAAAATCAAGATCTTTTCTTAGTTAAAAGAATGGATACACGATATGGCATATGAGATATGGGCATCTCAATATCAAAGGCTTGAAACTATTATGTCAGAAAATTATTATTCATGGGCTACCTCAAATTAATTGTGTTGACCTGTGAGAATCAGGCATTATTTATAGGAAACAAGCAAGAAAATCTTTTCAAAGTGGACATGAATGGAGAGCTTCTAAGTGACTTAGGTTGATTCATGTTGATCTATGTGATCCTATGAGAACTTCATCTCTTAGTGGAAGTAAGTATTTTCTACACTTTACTGATGATTATAGTCGCATGTGTTGGATGATAGAAAAGTCAGAAGCATTTGAAAACTTCAAAACTTTCAAAGCTTTTGTGGAAAAGAAAAAATATGCTTTTATAATGACTCTTCACATTGATCAAGATGGTGAGTTAGTATCAAAATAATCTAATCGCTTTTGTGATGAATATGGCATTCGAAGAGAGTTGATAGCATCTGTTAGTTTTTTTGTGATACAACATTCCATAGTTATGTCGATCTTTGATATATTTGAGTCTATATTGAATATTGACTCAAATTCATTGCTTATTTTATAGGTTTGATAGATTTTGAAGATTGATTAATTGCATCTTTTAAAGATTTTGTAGATTTTATGGAGTGATTATTTGCCCCTTGTATTGTATTCGAAAAGGTAACAAATTATCTACATGGGAAGACTTATGGAATTACTCAATGGCTTCTTGAAAAGATATTTTTTCAACCCTATTATAAATAGGCATTACATTGTTCATTATATGTACATAGGAGAAAATGTTTATTCTCTTTAGGTTTTAGGATTTGAGATATCTTCTCAATTTTAGATTTTTATTGTAATCTTTTGGTAGTTTAATAAAAGTTTTGTTTTGCTGGAATAATTTTATTATTATTTTTCTTCACTTCTTATCTCTTCTAAATCTAATTGTGTAGAGATCCTAAATTCTCTAAAATTGGTATCAGCACCTGCAACATAAATTTTTCGAAGAGAGTTTGATTATGGAGAAGATAAGTGTAAAAAAACTTAATGGTAGAAATTAAGGGTTATGGAAGGAAAAAATGGAGGATTTTCCATATCTCAATGATCTTCACCAACCATTGGAGAACAAAGGAGAAAAAACTACTAAAGTATCTAAAGAAAAGTGGGAAACTTTAGATAAGATGGTTGCAGCGACTATTCGTTGTTTTCTAGAGAATACGGTGTTTCATGTTATTGCTAGTGAAACATCTGCTTTTGGAATTTGGTAGAAATTAGAAGGAATCTATGCAAAAAACTCTGCAACAAATAAAGAAATTCTAATGAGAAGATTGATAAATTTGAAGCTTAAAGAAGGTGGGTCGATTGGAGATCATCTCAATGACTTCCAAGCAATTGTAAATTAATTGGGAGCTATCAGTTACAGTGCAGATGACGGGACACAACCTTTGATATTGATGAGTTCTTTACCAGAAAGTTGGGAAACACTTGTTATTGCATTAAACAACTCGAATTCAAATGGAGTTGTTTCAATGGGATTGGTGGTCAGTAGTCTTCTTAATGAGAAGATGCAAAGTGTGGCGAACCGAATTTCCTGGTCGGCGTAAACCGAACAAGAAGGCGGACTGCTTTGAGAACACGACGCATTAGAACACAAACATGAGAACATTGCTATTACAACAATTTATATCAGAGTACAAGATATTAGAGTTCAAATAAAAAATATACATCGGAAAATATCAAAGATTAAAATACATAGCAGCAAAAATAAAAATATATAAATACAATGCACAGCGGAAATACATCAACTGCCACAACTGAATTCTGAATATAGCTCCAGCCATAGTCCAAGATCCTGTGAAAAGAAATATCTGTGAAAACCAAAACTATTAGTTGCCCATGTGGAAAATATGGGCACCCATAGTTTAAACGAAAACAATAAACTCCAGGTCAGTCATGGGACTGGTGTGAGAACTGAAACAGTTATTAACTTTATTTCAAAGTTTGGTAAATCAAGGGACCACGCCGTATAACACGAAACAGATTTCCTCCCATGAATACCATAAAGCAAAACTCGCAATGCTAAATAAAAAAACAATGAAGCTATTATAAGACTCAGGTCCCATCACACAATGCAACGCAAGCCGAAGGAAAGAGTTTTACCTTATAATAGTCAAATATGCTTGATACACGAAATTTATCTTTTATTACTATAAGTGCATAGTGTAGAAATCAACTTCGAATATAAATGTATCAATCCTAGACGGCATAGTACCCCGTCCTATTATGTTGCCATATATATAGGTATACAACAAAAACCGCAAAGATCGTATTTGGAAGTTGGATTTCCATCATGATGGCTGCTGATTCGAAAGATCGATCACGTAGTGCAATACTCCATGGCATACGTGCAGGGCTTTTGGAAAACACCGTAATGCACATCTGCCTTTATCCATATGGGAATCAGGTATAAGCCCTATCCCTACGGGTGTGGGGCAACTACACCCAACATCATCTCCGTCGATCGAATACATGACAACCCTAAAAGTTGTCGTCTATCCTCATCTCGAAAGAAGTATACTGATCTAACCATCAGTTCTCCATCATACCGGTGTGTGAGGCTCGCGAATAAAGGCTACACAAAGTTGCACTACTTAAATTTGTGCTTTGGTCATCAACCACAAAGCTATGCTTTTCAAAAAAAGCCTTAATCTATGCATCTCAGCATGTCACATTGTCAATCCATACCATACAATTGATTTCTGCAAATATATAACCTCTAAGCTCGTACGTCTCAGAGAAGGGAGTTAAGCAAGAGAATAAATTCTCCGCCACTAAAGAGATATATATTTAGCAGAGATCAATGAATACAATATAAAGGAATACAATGTCAGACATACCATCCATTTGCAA
Source organism: Allium sativum (assembly GCA_030737875.1). Classification (NCBI taxonomy): domain Eukaryota; kingdom Viridiplantae; phylum Streptophyta; class Magnoliopsida; order Asparagales; family Amaryllidaceae; genus Allium; species Allium sativum. Next base: position 13,829,811 of record CM060912.1, read on the forward strand.
GTCCATTCTGGGTCTGAACGAGACCAAAGGCACCTTATTCCTCGTCCCATATGTCCAATATAGGAGAGAGGCCCTCACACATCCGTACAATCAACAAGTACGTCCGGACAACTACTGTTACTATCAAAATCAACATTCAAAGAAATATGGCAGTGAAGGGGTATCAGTTGATCAAAAACTCGCGGAAGGTCTTAATAGAAAGTAGGACCCGCCATTGAAAAGAGCGAGAGCAGGAGGACGTAATCCGAAAGTCCACCACAACCGGCCACTTTGCCAAAGTCAGTCCGACAAGACCTTCCGGCAGTATCGGCTCGACGAAAGGCTCCGTGTAAGGAACCACTCTGATCCAGAACCTAGGAAGTCGGAAGCTACAGAACCGATGGACAAAGCCCAAAGGGAAACCTTCTACACATAACTTACCCAAATACCGATGCACCTAAAGACGACAATATCAGGCACTAACCCGGAAGAACACAAAGGCCACTCAAAACCGACTTCCAAAGCGTCTACTACATAACTACCAGAAATGGCACATCTGCAAAATAATAAGAGTGACACCGGAAGCCTCCCTCCAAAAGTACAGGCTACCGCTAAGGCCCTACAGGAGGGTAAGCCAGAACCTGGACAGGGATTACAGGCTACCCGTGCTAGCCTGCCTAGTACCGAAACCCGTAGCGGTTTCAACCCGGCAGCTGTCAACATACACCATGGGGTCAAGCCCCTCCACCTATTCACGATAAAGCCGAAAGCCTACTTCCGGAAATTCATGTCCGCAAGCCTACATTCAGAAGCTGTCTTCAAGAATTCAAGTATCATAACCAAATACACCCAAGGCGGCCGAAGGTCGAGCACCCAAGACCAGGAATAAAACTACAGGTCAAATGCCCAGGCGGGTCCGATAGCCCTACGACGAAAGGGGTCCAGAACCATTATAAATAGGCCCTAGGGATCACATTAGGGGGGGACTCTTTCTCTTACTTTTTGTATTCGTAAAATCAACTTAGAAAATAACATCAATGGAGAATTCCACTCTGTGACATTTGTGTATTTCCATTAAAAGCTTAATGAAAGGAGAACTTCTTAAGAATATTGCTCTATAAGCATGTACTTATATTTCTCTAATTGCAATACTTGCAGTTCATTATCCATTCTGTAGAGAAGTCTGAGTTTGCATCAATCAACACCCTTGAATGGCGATCGAACCTCGATCATTGAGTCTAGATTCGATCTGGTAATCCTCAGTGAGCCTGCGACTTAGAACCCTAGCATCCTAATTCCCCACTAAGGTCGATCGGGGAAGAGAACCAATCCACCTGATTTTCCTTTAAGATTTGTCCCCATTGACCCACTTCTAGTGTTGACAAAAAATATTGTTAACATTTTGGTGCTAGAAGGAGGGCCCGAACCTCCGACCTTGTGGTTAACAACCACATATCAACCTATGTTGTTCCATCCTGGATCAGACTAGCATTGAATGAGCAAAGTTATGAGCAAGAAACCCTGATGAAGGCTTTCAGGATTTCGAGCGGATAAGTTAAGAACCACTAGCCGTAGTGTAATGGAGGAGCAAGAGTTAAGAGCAGAGGCTTTGATAATAATAAAGCAGAAGAAGAAAATAGGACTACATGCTTACGAGATGGGGAACAACAACTCCTCCCACATAGGACAAACCATGGCATTCCCACCCAGTGGATCTACATTAGAGGACGTTAGCGTTTTTCCCCACTTAAAGAATGCACTCTACTGACAAGTTAAGGGAATGACGCTCGAACCCGAAATAATGGATGATTTCAACCACTTCGTCGACAAATGGACCAAAGAGATAGCAACTCGATTCCAAAATGTTTCGAAAAAAGAGGACGAAAGTACAGGAACCACAACTGGGAAGATCCACAGGAGGATTAGACCCCATCATCGAAAAAGGAAGTGTCCGTCAAAGATACCCCAGGAACACCACCTCACTACTTCGAGGGAGAATGTTTACTTCCTAACTAAACACGAACTCGGCTGTTGGACCTCCATGAAGAAGAGGCCTAAATACTAAAGAATGCAGAAGGACCTTATTGTCATTACCACTTGATGAATAGACATGAGACTAATCACTGCAGAACGCTCGGGGAATCCATCATCAAATTCATCGGTCAAGGCCGATTACGAGAGTTCATCAAAAAATCGAGACGAGTTTGAGAAAATCCTTAGGAAAAGGATTAATACACATGTGCCAATATTCGGAAAATCCATCCCTCAGAATTTTAAAAGGAAAACCCAAAAGGGGTCCAATCACCAATGGATTAAATCCCTCGTTATCGCCAAATTGGCAGGGGCGAGGCATCCTCCGGAGGGGGATGATGTGTTAGTCTTTCTCCATGCCAAAATCAGAGGGGGTATGGTTAAAGCATCAAAAGCGTAAGCTGTCGTTTCACACCAGAAATGGTCGTGGCGATGCATCTAAAATTAACATACCCTACCTCTGCTCGTAGAAGAGTATGCCCTGTCTCTGATAGAACTAAGTATGTCCTACCTCTACTCGAAGAAGAGCACGTCCTACCTCTTCTTATGTTTGGCGTTACCCGTAGAAGGGAACGCAAACCCTATCATCGCCTACGACGGTCAGGATAGGGCACCCCTTGGAGAGGGGTAGCGTATAAGCCTCTATCAGTGCCTACGACGAGCATCGAAAGAGTAAACCTTAGCTTTGTGTCTACGATGGCCCCATCTAAGTTTCTAAGCCCTTATCATCGCCTACGATAGTCAGGATAGGGCACCTCTTGGAGGGAGGTCAAGTAAGTCCTTGGGTCCTACTTATGGATGAGCTAGCCAAGCGCTCCGGATGCACAGGCCCAAAGAGTGGCCAACAAAGCACATACATCCTCTGCTTTGACATTGAAAGCCCAAAAGGAGGCTCAAGAAGCACATACAACCTCTTCTTTCGAAATCAAATCGGAAGGGATACTTACTTCGCCAATACCGAATGGGGTTCCGGCCTTCGATACTAATACCCGAATCTGGGTCGATTTGGCGCTTCACCAATACCAGAGGGGGTTCGGTCTTTAACACTAATACCCGAATTTGGGTTGATTCGGCACTTCACCAGTACTGGAGGGGGTTCCGGTCCTCAGTACTAATACCCGAATCTGGGTCGTTTCAGTGCTTCGCCAATATCGGAAGGGGTTCCGGTCTTTGATACTAATACCCGAATCTAGGTCGATTTAACGCTTCACCAATGCCGGTGGGGGTTCCTGTCTTCAACACTAATACCCGAATTTGGGATGATTCGGCGCTTCACCAATACCGGAGGGGGTTCCGGTCATCAACAATAATACCCGAATCTGGGTCGATTCAGCGCTTCACCAATACCAGAGGGAGTTCAAGTCTTCAATACCAGTACCGAATCTGGGTCGATTCGGCGCTTCGCCAATACTGGAGGGGGTTCCGGTCTTTGATACTAATCGATTCGGAGCTTCACCAATACTAGAGGGGTTTTCGGTATTCAACACTAATACCTGAATTTGGGCCGATTCGACGCTTCACCAGTACCGGAGGGGGTTCCGGTCTTCAACACTAATACCCGAATCTAGGCCGATTCGACGCTTCACCAATACCGGAGGGGGTTCCGGTCCTCAATACTAAAACCCGAATCTGGGTGGATCGAAATCTATAGGAATACCGGAAGAAGTTTCAGTCTACTATTATTAATGACCGAATCTAAGCAAGCCTCAGTGTTTCGCCGATGCCAAAGATGGTTCCGGTCTTCTAAGCTAAAGCCCAAATCCTGGACAGTTCGGTGTTTCATAGATACTGATGAAGATTCCGGTCTTCTGTACATATTCGAAGCAGGGTCAACCAAATACTTTGCAAATGATGGGAGAAGCAATTCAACTCCGACTACATGACGAACCACAACACAGACCGCACACCGGTTGCCTTTATCATTTCTCCTTTCTACCTAGGAAAATATCCCTGATTTATACGGATGCACCGAATACTCGCACTAACACCAAAACACAAATGAGTATTTCGAATCTTTTATGATGGAACACGCTACGACACTGTTAATCCCAAAAAGGGTACGGGACACTGTTTCCAAAACCACGAGACGGACCCAACATAGCATTCTGTGCCTAGTCATAACATAGCGATGGCGAAAAGGAAAACATCTAGATTAAAATACGCAATTTCATGCCAAACCATATCATCATAGGTCCTACTCTTATCTGTATATGCTATTTACATAAAATGCTACACTCCGTTATTAAAATACAGGGAACTTTACACATTACATAGATGTTTTTAGAAAAAAGAAAGGGAGAAAGGAGAAGGAAGCACGCTCCAATACAACGACTCCCATACGAGAAATAGACCAACTTCTGATAGGGTGCGCCCTATTCATGGAACCAGGAGGAAGTCGCAGAGCGACGAATCGCGGCACGCAAAAGCTCGTCGACCCTTTACATCTTTTCCATCACCTCTCCTGGGTCATCCAAGGGTTTAGGTTGCCACTTTTAAGCTTGATTTGAAGTCTTACCGATCACGTGGAGATTTTGGTTTTCCTTCCTCAGATCAGAAGCGTCTCCGCGCAAGAGCGGTTTCTCCTTATGTAATTGCTTAAGTTTGAAGGTATAAAAGTCAGCACGACGAGAATTTCCCTCGATCTCCTTCCTGACATAAAGACTTTTCACGCCTGCCTTAACTCGTCTATACCACCTGGCAGCGAAGGAATGATCTGTCCCAAGGTGAGGATACCCAATCTCACATTCCGAAAAGATGTATTCCGTCGAGACCCGTGAGTCATTAGAGGTAGAGACCCCAAGGGCACATCCAAATATAGTCTCCGATTCTTTGCTTCTTACTAGAAAGTCTTTGTATCTCACCTTGAAGTCCCTAACTTGATGCCATAGCTCATCCCTTTCTTTGTGAAAATCGATAGTAGGATTTGTCTTCATGATCCTCCTTGCCTCAAGAATATCTTTGTCTTTTTTTCCTTATTTGGGTCTCCAATACACGTATTTGTTCTGCAAAACGTTGCGCCAATCAATCCCCGGATAGGACACATCTTCCATCTATGGTGGTAGGAGAAGTTCTCGAAAAATCTCCCAAACGCAAAGGAAACAATGCACTTCTATCCACAGAAGGGGAAATGTCTTCAGGTAAATCATCCTATTTAAATAAGCAGATAAGCTATCTTTGCAAGGGTGTTTCAAATCCAGGAAAAAGCATGCGACAAAAGAAAAGGAGGTAAAATCGAATACAATTCACATTCACACGTGTTATTGTCAAGGAACATCTAGATATAACAGATCATCTTTCCCAAATATTCTTTTCCTTCATGTTACATATTAACTTTTCATGATGAGCCCTAAGTTTCTTTAGTATTATCTCCTTGTCATTCCCCAAGAAGTTGAAAGATAACTTAGGATACTTCATATGTTTGAGTTCTTTCAAGAAGCGTATCTGCTGGATCTAAAAGGAGGCTTAGTGAGAAATTCTCTCTTTTGTTTAGAAAGAGAAGGAAGATCATCCTTAAAAATAAAAATAAAAGAGGAAGGGTAAGCAGCAAGGGCATCATTCCTATCACCATAAGAACAAGCCATCAAAAGTCAACTGGTACAAGTAAAGAAAGAATTTAGAGGATGGAATTTATACCTGGAGAATAGGGGAACCTGCGTGCATAACCTGCTCTCTCTCCTCAAGCTCCAAAAAATTTACCCTCTCCGCATATCAATCATCTTCATACGAGCTGACAACAGTACCACCTTCTTTATGCAAAATCGGATTTTCATCACCCCCGGATAATTGCATTCAAACATCTTTTCAACAAACAAAAGGTCCTCGACCTTCGCCTTCTCTCATTCAGAGTCCCCAGTACCCTGATCTGAGGCAATAACATCGCTAAAGATTTTGTTCCGAAGGAATGAAGGAAGAGAAGGAAAGTCCGTATCAGGAAACTTGCCACGGTTATCGCGGTAGACTGAGAGGAGAACCCTGTCATAACGGTCATACATCATATCTGGAAAATGCACTTTCGAGAACAAGGAAATCCGATCCTGAGTTTCGTAAATTATTCGCCTGGCATCTGGAAGAGTCGCCTCCCTTGTTTTTAGCCTCCTTGCGTGCTTCATCAGCATATCTGATCGCTCAAGCCTGAGGGCCAAACCTTCGGATGTCAGGGAACTGTTGACAACCCTCCCTTTTAAAGGACTCTATCATCTGATCACTAGTCTCTTCATTGCTTCTCTTCGCAAAGGTTAGATCATGAACCTTAGACTCCGACATGGCTTTCTCTCTTTGAAGTTCTTCCTTATCCTGGAATGAAGCAGCAGCTGTAGATCTGGTAACATACCAATCCTTGGATATCTAAAAAAAAGTGGGAGACAGAAAAAAAAAGAAAGAGGGGGGGGAGGGTGTGAGAGCAATGCAATGTTAGTTCTTACGACAATAAGATAGACAAAAAGCCACAAGGGAACAGGGATACAAACCAGAAGTTGTCGTTTAACAAAATTGAGAAAAAACTCAAACCATCCTTTAGAAGTCAGTTTCCGAATATTGGAAACGTCGATAGAGGATAGAGCAGATCCTACGATTGTATCAAAGTCTGAAGCCTGAAAAGAGGGACCCACGGGGTCAAAAGGAGAAAGGGAAGGTTCACGCTCCCCTAAATCTGGACTTCCATGAAAATCAAATGTTAAGAAACTGGTAACAAAATCACTCCCAACAGTCTCTGCAGAGGAGGGACAAATGTTGTGACAACTTCCAGGAGAAAAGACAAGAGGGGTACACAGTAGCCGACGACAAGGCGACGCAACAATTTCGCCTTCAGAAGAACGGGAAACAAAATTTACCCTTTTGTGATGCCGAAGGGAATCGCTGTCAAAAACTCAAGTAGACCTTTTCTTAGACAGAAATTCGGGGGAAGAAGGGGCCACGGAAGGGGAGAATAAAACATCTCCAAGAAACGCAGAACAAGGGGGGAAGTTTGTTCTGGAAGATTCCTTCCCAAAGAAGAAGAAATATACCCAGTGAAAAAGCACGAGAGAAACAGTTCGAAATGCTGATTCAAGACACTTGGGATTTCACTCAAAGCATTGCTCACTTGGTGTTCCTTTATCCCTAGCTCCTCCTCCATCAAATAAAGCCCTAACTCATTCAGAATGAAATCGCCAGTTTGTGTAATCTCGTACATAGCCCTGCCAGGTGATACCATAATATAAACATGTAATTCAATCTAATTTTCTTTGATGATTATACACAAACGCCATATAGGCATATGCATGATTTGGAATTTCATTATCCTATAAGACGATAACCCTGGCTAAGGAAACCGATGTCATTAAGTTGAGTTATCCACTGTTACACTAAAAAAAACTTACCACCAACAAGAGTTGTCCACTTAAGAATGAATCAATGGACGAGATTGATACGAAGAAAGTAAGGATACTGCACGAGGATAAAAGGAAGGGAAGTATGCTTTGTATTCAGAATGCATAGGCAATCCTGATCAATCAAAAGGAGATCAATCAATTCTCCTGATTGAAGGAAGGCAGAGGGCACAAAGGAAAAACTCCAAAGAAAAGACAAAAATTTGACTTGTAAAGTAAAAAACACCCCGTCACTGGGGGGGGGGGGGGATGTTACTATCAAAACCAACATTCGAAGAAAGATGGCAGTGAAAGGGTATCGGGTGACCGAAACCTCATGGAATGTCTTAATAAAAAGTAGGACCTGACAATGAAAAGAGCGGGAGCAGGAGGACATAATCCTAAAGGCCGCTATAATCGGTCACTTCGCTAAAGTCAGTCCGACAAGACCTTCCGGCAGTATCGGCTCGACGAAAGGCTCCGTGTAAGGAACCACTCTGATCAAGAACCAAGGAAGTCATAAGCTACAAAACCTACAGTCAAATCCCAAAGGGAAACCTTCAACAGATAACCTACCCAAATACCGATGCACCTAAAGACGACGATATCGGAGGCACTAACCCGGAAGAACGCGAAGGCCACTCAAAACCGACTTCCGAAGCGTCTACTACATGACTGTCGAAAAGGTCACATCTGCAAAATAATAAGAGTGACACCGGAAACCACCCTCCAAGAGTACAGGCTACCGCAAAGGCCCTACCGGAGGGCTAGCCGGAACCTGGACAGGGATTACTGGCTACCCGTGCTAGCCTATCTAGTACCGAAACCCGTAGTGATTTCAACCTAACAACTATCAACATACATCACAGGGTCAAGCCCCTCCACGTATTCATGATAAAGCCGAAAGCCTACATCCGGAAGTTCATGTCCGCAAGCCTACATTCATAAGCTGCCCTCAAGAATTCAAGTATCGTAACCAAATGAGCCCAAGGCGGCAGAAGGTCAAGCACCCAAGACCCGGAATAAAATGACCAGCCAAAAGCCCAGGTGGATCCGATAGCCCTACGACGGAAGGGGCCCAGAACCTTTATAAATAGGACCCAGGGATCACATTAGGGGGGGACTCTTTCTCTTACGTTTTGTATCCGTAAAAACAACTTAGAAAATAACATCAATGGAGAATTCCACTCTATGGCATTTGTGTATTTCCATTAAAAGCTTAATGAAAGGAGAACTTTTTAAGAAAATTGCTCTGTAAGTGTGTACTTTTATTTCTCTAATTGCAGTAGTTGCAGTCTATTATCCATTCTGCAGAGAAGTATGAGTTTGCATCCATCAACACCCTCGATTGGCGATCGAACCTCGATCATTGAGTATAGATCCAATCTGGTAATCCTCGGTGAGCCTGCGACTTAGAGCCCTAGCATCCCATTTCCCCACTAATGTCGATCAGGGAAAAGAACCAATCCACTTGATTTTCCCTTAAGATCTGTCCCTGTTGATCCACTTCCGGTGTTGACGAAAAATATCATTAACAACTATCACTATAACCCCTTCATGGGAGCTACCCAAATCCAGGGCATCATTAGTAATCCATTCGATGTGAAGATCGTCGGTCTTGCATCGTCTTCAATATCTTCGACTTTTAATCTTCGTATCAGTTAATCAGAATGGGTTAAACCCGGTCTTTCCGAATAACTAGCGTGTCTTAAAATCAAGTGTTATAAAAACACATCACGCCTTATTCCAATCCAGAATATTCTTTTATTCAAATATTCTTTACATTGGGAATTATTCCCATAAATCTTATCAAATATTTAATTCATTTAAACCTCTTGTTTAAATCTTCACTTGGAAACCATTACATTAGATTTTGTATTATCTTTTCACAACTTTAAACTAAATTAAGGTTTATCAAACTAGCTGGGATTATCGAGCCTTATCGAAGTAACCATTTATTTTATTAATCCCAATCCCAATCTATTCATCCCATGGAGCAAAACTGGTAGTGCTCCATATCTAACACGCAATGTGTTATTGGTAAATTAAATTACCATTTCACTTTCAAATCTAATTAAAGATTTAACTATCGCATGGAGTAAAACTGGTGGTACTCCACTTTCGAACGCTTCTTGAATTTGATAAATGTAATTATCACATTCACATTTCAATCTAATTAAAGATTCATTAAAACTCCATCTTACTTTTAATCTTCAAAAATAATTATTTAATGATTATTCAACTTAGGAAATAAATCATGTCTTTAACTGGGTTAAAAAAACTAATGTTATTTAAAACACCATTCATGATAAACCCAAAATCCAATTTCAATTCAGTTCCAATTAAATTAATTAATTGGTAAACTTCACTAAATCTAAATTAAAATATTTATTCTTTTCTCAACTTGGTTTAAGAACAGTGTTATTTAAGACACCATTCATAACAAACCCAAAATCCAATTTGATGATAAATCAAGGCTCCGAATAGAAATTATATCGGCTATATTTAGTATCAAATTCTGAAACCAACAAATATCGTATTGCGAATAACATATTTGTAACTTCCAAATTCCTCAAAAATATCCGTATAATAACAGAATCCAATATCGAAATATTCCGAAGATTATTTCCATTCCAATTTATATATATTGGAAAAATTCTGGTTATATTAAAACCATTTTAATTCTTTTTAGTACTTTATTCTATTTGTTAGCTAGTTCATTAAGATAAAAATATATTTTATCTTTATAAACATGGAACTTTCCATCCAAAATCATTTCAAATCATTTATTATGATTTCCCATAATGTATTTATATTTTTAATAATTTTAATAAGGCTCTTACAGTCGGTTTCCCATATCGGCGACCGAACTACATCCATAGCGACCTTTTCCAAAACTGGTCTGGATATATTGTAAAAAATAACCATTGGATGTCAAATCTCTTAATATCATTCAAAATCTCTTTTCGATACGAACCCAATGGTTTTGGTTTTAGGAGAATCCGATGGTTGGATCCCTCGTTATGCCAATTCGTAATTAATGGTTGAAATTCGCGAACGGTCACTGCGCGGTGCGTTCTATTCCGACTGTTTAATATATAATATATATATCGTCGATTTATATTTAAAACGTATTTCATAAAATATTTATAAATTCATTTTAAAATGATTTTAACTTCCTTTTCAAATTTAAATTGAACATCCCATTTTATTATAATCTTAAAGTGATAATATTTTCAAAATGTCATATTCGAAATTCAGTCTTTCGATATTCATTCTAAAAATGAATAAAATCGATGTAAAACTCATTCGAGTTAAAATAGCATATCTAAACTTAACCCGATTTCATATTTTTATATATTTTTCTGTCCATCCAAAATCGGACATCAAAATCATATTTTGTTCCTTCACTGATTTTTTTTAAAATATTCGTTAATATTCTAAATCGGAATCAGACTCAATCAATTACCATATAATTTTATTTGTATGGATTTCATACATCGCATGTATTTAAAAATAGTGATAAACAACTATTATACACTCAATTCACATCCAAAGTGCAATCTACAACTGTATAAGCATTAAATAATTAAATAATGCTTATCACAGTCTGTCAATCAATCGGTTGACATACAATTATATCCAAGGGAGATATGAATTAATTATCATCCCCAGACCCGTGTGGGAGTTCAACCGACAACAATGAATTCAAATTAATCATTGGTTAATAAATTTAACAAATTCTAATTTTATTCGAAATATTTTTCTAATTAACCAATTTTCACTGTTTTAAATTATAATTAAATGGATATTTATAACTTAATTTCAATTACTACAATAATATTAACATTATTTTTAATATGTTCATAGTCACAATCAAACATAATACAATCAATCAGATCATCCATAGGTTTTCAAACAACAGTGAGGTGAGCTAACAGGCACCATACAACATTTTTGTGATAATTTAAAACTGATAAAAATCAACACTGGAAATTTATATAAAATAAATAATTGTACAAATATTTTAGTGAGGGAGTTCACACTTTGATTTCCACTCCGTTATTCTTTATTTGAGGATATTTTTAATAAAATTAATCCGGACGCTTAATGTTATCAAAAACTACAACAGCTTCTGTTTCTATTTTGGTCAGTTCCATAGCGTAGATTTCATCGTTGTGAGTCCAATGCACCCAGTTTTGCAAATTTCTGTAATCGTTTGCAAATGTTATGATTGTTTAACCACTTCATGATTTAATTGTCATTAATGATAATAATTAATAATTAATTAACTTAACCCATCTGTTAATCATACCTCTAATTATCTCTTTCGTGTAACATGCTTCAGATAAAACCCAACTCATCGTCGACTTCGTGACTCACCCACGCACACGCCTCCATTCGATTGGAGGTCGATCCAACACTTCCCCGATGATGACCTCAGTCCCCTCACCCACCGCCGTAAGTGGCGACGAACCCGCAACCCCCAATTCTCCTCGATTTGCATGCGAACATCGTCAGTTGGAGGCTTGAAATCATCCGCCACTTTGAGAAAAAGTAGATCATAACTGTAAGAAAATGGAGATCTCAGGACCCTCTTTGATTTTCGTATAGAAGTTATACTCTAATTCTTGCTTGATTGAGAACGATTAACGAAATGATTTAGGGAGATTTCTGCCATTTAACGAATGGAAGCGACTGCATTATGAACAATAGGAATTAGGGAGTAATTTTGAACATTATATATATATATATATTAAAATATATATATTAATATTTAATTCAATTAATTATTTCGTAGTGAATTTTCACATCCGAACTCCAAATGAACCCCACGACTGTCGCCCCTAGCCAAGTACCCGCATTCCGAACTCAATGGGATATGTTCGTAACCTAATTCGACTGTTTTAATCAGTATTTGTTAAAATTAAAATATAAATTAATATAACGGTCAATATTGAAGTTGAACATACATTTTAATTTACCGGGGCCACATACCGACTCCAAAAATTACGAATATTGAAATCTAGCTATGTTTTGACGATATGGTCCAAAAAAAATATTAATTTCGTCGAATTTGGTGACCGTTTGAAAAATGGCCTTTTTCTAGTCGATTAAATTTAAACTGAAATTCAAAACACGTTTAAATTTACTACGCTCACATATTAGTTCCAGAAATTATGAAATTTTAGACCTGACTATAATTGATGTTCTGGATCCAACAAAAGTGGTTTCGTCGAAAATGGAGGTCTTTTGCAAAATGGCTATTTTTAAGGGTTATATATAATTTAAAATATATATAAATTCTATTGCGACTATTTTAAAATTTAATATGGTCATAACTAACAATTTATAAAACAAAATCTCAATTTTTCACATTCATTAGAAAGATATAATTTAATATATTCTAATGTTTCTTGTTTTACTGAAATCCGACTAATATTGCATTCTATATAATCGTTTAAAGTTCAAAACAAAAATTTCAAACTATCGTGCCATATCGAGTTCGTTTTAATTAAATTTTAATTTTATACGTTCAAACTCTTATTTAAATAAATTTGAAATCATTCATTCTCAAGATAAATCATTTTAAATTCTTAAAATCCAGTAAATCAATTAAAATAAAATTTTAAATTGGTTCAGAAATTCTGGGTTGTTACACGAAGGATGAATCTAGTGAAGGACAATAAAAAGAGGAAACTGGAAATCAAATTTGTGAGGTGCATTTTGCAAGGAAGAGGAACCGACCAAACAAAGAAAGGAGCCAAAATAGACCAAATACGGAGAGGGATTTCATCTAATACTATTGTGAAAAACAAGGCCATCAACTCAAATTTTGCAACAAGCTTAAGAGAGACAAAGAAAGAATAAAAGCATTGGAAGATGACAAAGACAAACTTGATGAAGGAAGTGATGATGAGGTAAACTTTGTAATTAGTAATGATATTCTCTGTGTGGATGAAAGAAATGAAAGTGGATGGGTGCTTGATACGGGTGCATTTTTTCATATATGCCGCCAAAAGGGAGCATTCACTGATTATAAGGAGCAAAATAGCAAGGTGGAAACTACTAATGGTGGAGACTTACATGTTAAGGGGATAGGTTCAGTTAGGCTGAAGATGCATGATGGAAGGGTGGTGAAGCTTACAGGAGTTAGGCACGTCTCGGAAATTACGAAGAATCTTGTTTTAGTAGGACAGTTGGAGGATAATCGTTGTAACTTTGCAACTCGGGGTGGAGTTACAAGAGTTTGGGAGGGTAATAAGGAGGAGCTACTTGCAAAAGAGGAAGTAATAATGTATACAAATTGATTGGGAAAATGATAGAGAATGAAGGAACTTCTCAAAGTGGTGGTGCAAATTCAAATTGGTCAAAATCAAGGTGGAGCCATCAACAGAAAGCTACGAAGACCACATGGAAGCCATTGTGGTATTACAATAGTTCTGATTTATTGATGGCATGCATGTCTAATTTGGATCTTGCATAATTTTTGTGATCTGAAGGTTATTCATTTTTTTGGAATGGCGATATTTGTTCCCATGGTATTATTGGATAATGTTTTAAATCTGGGGTTCTAGGTGGAGCTTGAATGACATATATGGAATATAGTATCAAAGTGGAGATTGTTAGGTTTTTTGTGATACAACATTCCATAGTTATGTTGATCTCTGATATATTTGAGTCTATGTGGAATAATGACTCAAATTCGTTGCCTATTTATTGGTTTGATAGATTTTGAAGATTGATTAATGGCATCTTTTAAAGATTTTGTAGATTTTATGGAGTGATTAGTTGCCTCTTTTATTGTATTAGAAAAGGTAACAAATTATCTACATGGGAAGACTTATGGAATTATTCAATGGCTTCTTGAAGAAGATATTTTGTCAACCCTGTTATAAATAGGCACTACATTATTCATTATATGCACATAGTAGAAAAGTTTTATTCTCTTTAGGTTTTAGGATTTGAGATATCTTCTCAATTTTAGATTTTTATTGTAATCTTTTGGTGGTTTAATAAAAGTTTTGTTTTGGTGGAGTAAATTTATCATTATTTTTCTTCACTTCTCATCTCTTCTAAAATCAAATTGCATAGAGATCCTAAATTCCCTACAGCATCATAATAAAATGATGTTGTAGAGCGAAAGGATCAAACAGTGGTAGATATGGCAAGAAGCTTACACAAAGTTAAAGGACTTCCGAATCAGTTTTGGGCTGAACCAGTGGAAGCAATGGTACTAAATATATCTCCCATAAAAGATATCTTAAATTAAACACCAGATGGAGCTTGGTATGATAGAAAACCAACAGAAAATCATTTAAGAATTTTTGGGTGTATTGCTTATGCTTCGGTAAGTTCTTAGTTCCATCATAAATTTGAAATGTATTTTGTTGGGTATTGCAACCAATCCAATCTCCATAGTATTTGATGAAGATGCAAGCTCGAAGTGGAATGAAGAAATAAAAGATGCTCATGTTCAAATCCCAAAAGGAAGCTTGACTCAAATATTCAAAGGTGTCGAACTAAATAATGAGAACTCTCGTACTTTTTTCAGTTCACCATCATGTAGATCATCAAGTTCAAAATGCAACTGTTTACCACATCAAGTTCAAGAACCATCATTTCATCTTTCTATGAACCCTCTGATGAAAAACCTTCAATGAAGGTTAGATCCTTGAGAGAGATTTATGAATCATGCCAATTTGCGATTTTTGTTTCAGATCCTATAACTTTTAAAGAAGCAACAGCAGAAGAAGAATAGAATGCAATGAAAGAAGAACTGATGCCAATTTAGAAAAATGAGATATGGGAAATGATTGACTTACCAAAAGAGAAGAAAGAAATTGGCCTTAAGTGGAATATAGAAACAAAATATGATGCAGATGAAAAAAAACCAAAAGCATAAGGTTTGACTAGTGCCAAAAGGATATTCGCAGCAAAAAGGTATTGATTTTGAAGAAACTTTTCTCCAGTCCTACGATTTAAGACTGTAAAAGTTGTTTTAGCATTAGCTGCACAACTACAACTTCCCATTTTCCAATTTGATGTTAAGTCTACATTTTAAAATGTATACTTGAAAGAAGAAGTTTACATCACTCAATCGGAAGGATTTATTGTCGAAGGCAAGAAAACAATGATATACAAATCAAAGAAGGCACTTTATGGACTGAAGCAAGCCCCAGGGCGTGATATAGTAAGATTCATGGTTACTTTCGTCAAAATGGATTTTCAAGAAGTGAAAATGAACCCAATCTCCATATAAAAAATAAAAGTACAAATTTTATCATTGTATTCTTCTATGTTGATGATATTACATACATTAGCTTGTCTGATTCTCTTGTGGCTGATTTTAAATCTAATATGATGAAGAAGTTTGAGATGTCAGATATGTGGTTGTTCATTATTTTCTAGGTCTTGAGATAACGAAAGGAGTTGATAAAATTTAATATCACAAAGGGAATAATATGCAACAGATCTTCTAAAAAGATTCAACTTACTAAATTGTAAACTGGTTCCAACACCTATGAATGTAAGTGAGAAACTACGACTCAAAGATGGCACAAAGGAAGCTAATGCAAAACAATTTAGAAGCCTGGTTGGAGGTTTGGTTTATTTATCTAAAATCAGTCTAGAATTTGCTTTCTCTGTCAGTATTATTTCTAGATTTATGCAAAATCCCACAAAACACCGCTTTGAAGCAGCAAAAAGAATTCTGAAATACATTGTTGGAATGTTACATTAAGGAATCTGGTAAACTCAATTATCCAATTTTAGACTTTATGGATTTACGGACAACGACTAGGAAAGCTCGTTAGATGATTGAAGAAGTACATCAGCTAATGTTTTCAGTCTTAGATCATCACATGATGCCCAAAAAAGAAAACTATAGTAGCATTATCTTCTTCAGAAGCAGAGCATGTCGAAGCTACATCAACTCCTTGTCAAGCAATTTGACTTAGAAGGATTCTTACAGATCTACACCAAGAAAAGAAGGATGCAATCAATATATTTTGTGATAATAATGCTATTGTTGCAATGAAAAAGAATCCGTCATTTCATGGAAGGAAAAAACATATTGATATTCGACTTCATTTCATTCAAGTTTTGGTTGCAAAAGGTGAAATTTTGTTGAAACAATGCGGTATGCATGAGTAGTTGGCTGATATTCTTACAAAATTACTTGCAAGATATAAGTTTTCCAACTTTAAATCACGATTGGAAGTGTGTATCTTTGAATCATGAGGGAATGTTGAAGAATGATTCAAAGATGGTGGTCCTAGTTTGCAGTGAATAAGTCCTAGACTTTTGTTATTTAATTTATTATTCAACGGATAGGCTTAGTTGATATTTTCTTATTTACGTAGCTACTTCTGTGCATGGTTTTCTATTGTAAGCCTATATATACGTAGGTAGGTCGAAGTCAATAAAGGTGGGCAGCTTTTTATTATTGTAACTTTTTTTAACTCTCTTCCCAATAATCCTAACACACTTGTTTATATCTTCTACCACCTAATAGAAACATAGAGATAAAGTGGATAACATATCTCCCATAACTAGTAAAATAAATAAATATGTTTGACCATATATCTATCTATTTTCCTAAAAATGATATCCAAGAGAGATATGCATAAATATATCTGTCTAACTCAAATATTATATTTTTTAAAATTGATCAAACCGATCGCTAGGGAGGTTTCTTTATTGTCACTTGACCAAAATCAACTTTTCCAAAGCCAAAATAAATATGGAATATGTCTATAATATGTCTCCTTAAATCTTTTCAATTTATTTCACTTAGATACAATATAACAGTCGATTCCCAATCGTTATGCGGTTGTACTACTTAGCCAACCAATCGGTGGACTAACAAAACAAATATTATTATCGGGAAAATAGCATCAAGGACAAAGTTACTGGTTTTTTCAACCGTAAGGACGGCCTGGTGAAATTTTATTCTAAAGGACAAAGTATCAAATTTTAGATATCAGTTTTAAAGTGTATATGATATTAGAATTGGCTACCAGTTTTTAAGGATCGGTTGCACAATGTGTATAATATCAAAATTTAGCTACCAGTTTTTAAGTATCAGCTTTACGGTATGTATGGTATCAGATTTAGAGTGTGTATTGTTCTTAATAATAAATTTTTGGTAGGTCTTGAACTTGGAAAAGTTACACTACTATAATACAGAGTTATTCCAACGGCTCAAAGCCATTGGCAGCCGTTAGAATAGTCGCTGGAATAACATTCACGAGTTCCAACGGCTTCTAACGGATCCAACGGACTATTTCCAATGGCTATCACTATAAGAAAATGGGGTCTTTAGCTACCAATTGTAAGCATAGGTAAAACTAACATAATGGTGGGTAATATATTTTAGCTACCAATATTGAATTGGTAGAAATTGGTAGGTAAGGGTTAGTAGATAAAGGGATTTACCTACACTTATTGATATTGGTAGGTAAAAGAATCAGCGGTCTCCACTACGTTATGACTCAAATAATAAGTCATCAGCTGATGTGTTTGATGATGTGTCATCCTATATGGCTGCCGACAAGGTTGTCATAGTAGTATACACACGACATATATTAATCCCGACACTTGGCTTTTAATGGTTGGTTCATGTGTCGAACAGTAATTTGTCCATGTGTCATCATTTGATTAGTGCATGTGACATCATTTTTGTAGGCCATATGGCATTATTTGATTAGTCCATGTGGCATTATCTGATTTGCCATGTGGCATTATTTCATTGGTTTAAATTTTATAGCGTTATTGTACCATAGAGCGTTATTGTAATAGCACACATAGCATCATTTTATTAGTTTATTAAACGATTCAAATTTTGGTTAAATTGAATGGTTATGTGTAGGTAAAAGGTAATAACAATTATTTGTGACTATTCTATATTAGCTGTTGATCAAAAGAATGAATCTGGACATAACAAGATCCTATCATCGTTGGATGTTTAATTTTTGATTTTAGGAACAAGTATTCCTGGAAAGTATCGAATAAGAGATGGGGTAAAATTTTGATTATGAAAATAAATATTTGAAGGCATGATTTTGATCGAGCCAATCAAGTTAGAGTTAATGGATCGGCAATATCAACCGGTGATTTGAAATCAATGGACGGTTGGATTTTATTTTAAATGAGCAGTTGGATTTCATTTCCACGTACTTAATTAGAATCATGATACTAAATTGGGATCAAGATAATTTACCACCTAAGGAAGGCTCATTGTTTGCTTTCGTACAATACAATTCATAGATAGTAAATAAAGTTTTACTGTGACTATCAATGTTTGATTTTGTGTGAAAATATTATGATCGTTACATTTCTGAGTACTTGGAATGGAATCTCTACAAGTTGCCACAGTTTAAGGATGTAATATGAACAAGTACGCATAATTACTTGAAGAAATAAAAGAATTTACTTTCACTGAGTCACCAGTAATTTTTGTATCCTAACACCTTCGCTAAGACCGAAATATTTGTTGTTACTAAAGTTCAAACAAAAAAATTAATTCAATTCATGGCAAATTTAATGGTCGAAAGGCTGGTTTCTTATTGGAATTTTAATAAAAATTTCAATCACACAGCACTTGGTTACGTTAACTAAGAAAAATCCATTGAAGAATAAGACAAATCATGATCAGTTGTTTTTCTACCTTTTTTTTGTACACACATAACACGAACGCCCTTTCGTTCAACAATTGGTATCATCACAAAAATTGCTAGAATATACTTTTTTGACACATCATCGCACAACTCGGCATTTTTCTTAACGAAAGTTTAAAATAATATGATAAAAATAAAGGGGCTAATCGCAAAAAGAAAACTTTTCCTTGTGTATATATGTGTAGATAATACATTTTACCTACATATAATTTTTGGTAGGTAATCACCCTTCAATAATTTTATAACATTGATAATATTTACCTACCAATAAATTTACCATTAAATATTGGTAGATAAAGGTTCTCTTTACCTACCCATAGGTAAAGGTCAAATTTCTTGTAGTGTATACCAATGGCTTCAAACAGCGTCAGCCGTTGGAAACCGTTTAAAAACAATAACCAAAGAGCCGTTGGAAACCTTTGGTGACCATTGGAAAAACTGGTTTTTTTATAACAGTAAGCAAATAACCTTCTGGCCACCCCATTTCCATTCCAATCCATTTTCAATCCAATTCCGATCAATGTCTCATACATAGAACACATATATACCAATAACAATATAAACAACCAAAATAAATCTACGAAACATTAATATATACAAAACAAACTATCCAAACATCCATAATACGATTAAAATATACAAACCATCACCCACTCTGTACCATCAAAATATCCAAACATCCAAACATGTCTACATACTGCACCATTATATACAAACCATTAAAATAAATCCAAAGTGTCAATCTCACCCACTCCATACGCATATATACAACATCAAAACAAATCACAATCTCCAAGCCAAATAAAAAAACATACCTCAAGCTTCATCATGTTCGTCGCCTCCAGAAGTAGACGATGAAAGAAAACCACCATGATTGTGTACGTACTCCGCAACCTTTTAATTCAGCTGCTCAATCTGCATAGCCCGCACACGATTCTGGTCTTGCAACTGCTCAATCAAGGCTTGCATCTCCTTAATTTCTGCTTTGTCTTGGACTCTTGGGCCTTTTGAGCTTGTCGAACCTGTAAATAGAATAAATAGCAAAAATGTTATGTCAACAAATAAAATATGACATTCTCTCATGCATTGTATAAAAATGTATATATGCAATGTATAAAAATGCATTGTGTTTATGCATATATAAGTATTTTATTTTATACATATGCATATATAAGTATATGTATAAAAATGCATTTTATTTAGATATTTATATTTTTTATTTGTTTGTTTTGTTTTTGAAAGTTAAGTATTTTTATACATGCAATGTATAAAAATGCATTATGTTTATGAATATATAAGTATTTTAATACATGCATATGTATAAAAATGCATTTTGTTTATGCAAATATAAGTATTTTATATATCCATATGTATAAAAATGCATTGTGTTTATGCATATATAAGTATTTTATTTGCAGTATTTTATACATATGCATATATAAGCTTATGTATGATAATGCATTTTATTTAAATATTTATAGTTTTTATTTGTTTGTTTCTTTTGCTTTTTGAAAATTAATAACATGCATAGTTTATGCATATATAAGTATTTTTATATATGCAATATATGAAAATGCATTATGTTTATGCATATATAAGTATTTTTATATATGCATATGTATAAAAATGCATTGTGTTCATGCATATATAAGCATTTTATTTGTGGTATTTTATTTTATACATATGCATATATAAGCATATGTATAAAAATGCATTTTGTTTAAGTATTTTTATTTTTTATTTGTTTCGTTTTTGAAAATTAATAACATGCATAGTGTTTATCCATATATAAGTATTTTTATATATGTGTATGTATAAAAATGCATTGTGTTTATGCATATATAAGTATTTTTATATATGCAATGTGTTTATGCATATATAAGTATTTTTATGTATGCAGTGTGTCATAAGTATTTTTAAATATTTTGCATCACTTAGAACCTAGAAAGTACGAATATTGGTTAAATCATACAAATATTACCGTCAGGTTACTGAATCCATAACGTCTGCTCCATGCGACGGATCCATAACAACATCAAATAGGTTGTCTTCCTCCTTCGGCGTCAACTCATCATGACAGGACTGCTTAAGTACATGAGCCCGTGCTTTCTGAAACTTTGCCTATAATGCACAAAACAATTCAGTTGAAAAATTATATGTAATAAATTAAAATACACATACATATGCAGTTGTTGCCTTATCCTGATCATCCCACTGATAAGTGGCGTTGCCGGCCTCGTCTACATGCTTGGATGTGTGGGTGTGAGTAAATACATTCATATAGGACATGTGATGTCCACGAGCTCTTTCCTGCAATTGATAATTTAAATATCTCAATTCCACAAAGTTAATTACTGAACTATCAATATAAAAATTTACCAAGTCCTCGCGGTTATGCTGGAAAGACTTGGATCCTCCACGATGAGTTATTGGATTCTTGTTCCTGTTTCCGGTGTTTCTTGCTGACTCAGCCTGCAAATGTGCATTAACTAGTTATTTAAAATCGACAAAAAAATAAATTAGATTCGTTATATATTTACTTTGAACTCACCTGTGTCCCACCACGCAACCATCTTATAAAGACTTCGTCGCCCATCCACTTTGGTTTCCTCCCCTTTTTCTTAATCTCATTCATCTTCTTCCTGTAATTCCTGGAGACCTTTGAGTTCCAATGTCGCTCAACTAGGCTCATGTTAGGCTCCAGTACATCTACGGTGCCCTGTATAATGAGAAAATATTACTAATCTCATTTATTAACAAATTTGTAAAGCAGTATAACCTTACCAGAAAATCTTGGCAGACGGTCTCTTTAACATCTGCTGGGACCCTGCTCTACTTAGACCAGAAATTGCTCATTCTAGCCGTATACACATACTTAGAGACATTTAGAACCATCTGAGATGGCTCCAACTCAAACCCCCTTCATTAAATATAAATTAAAACTTTATAGAATATAGTTATGTTAGTTTAAAAACATTATATTGTTATTCTGCTAATTTTGATATTGACCATCAGCCTTAGGCTTCAAGTAAACAATTGGACGAGCTAACTGATTGTCACTACCCTCACTGGCATGTTGGGTAATGCTACCTCCTTCAAAGCCAGAGGCAGGTCCAGAACCGAAGCCAGACATTATATACCTGCCACATTTTAAAAATCAAATACTACACCTGTTTAAACCAAAAATTTGGTTCAAACACCAAAGGTACGTAAACTCCACCAAATGGTAAGTAACAGAAAACGAGACCACAATCGCAAAAAGTAAGTAAGAACACAAGAATTTTTATTGTTATTCGATCTAAAATAGATCTACGTCCAATTTGGAGGTGATTTCATTATCATGGGGAGATTTACAAAGTTCATCACCTCATACATTTCAATTATTTCACTCTTTCTTTTTCTCATAATGATCCTCTACTTTCACTCTCTTTTAGCTTTAGATCTCACTTGGATTCATGGAGGAATGGATTAGATCTCGCGAATTGTGATGGTTATCTTATAGATCTTCAATCACTTAGGCGTTTTGATGCTCTTCCTTGATTTGATATGAATTTTGTGGTAGATCCGAGCTTTAGAGAGGATTTATAACGGTTGGAGATCACTTGAAATGAGTTAAAGCAATTTTCCATGGCATATAAAGCAGATTAGAGAAGCTTTGAATGAATTTGAAAGAGAATTAATAGTGTTTGGAGAAGTTGGGATCTATTTGATGTTGGAGGAAGGTGGAGTGAGCTTAGGAAGCCATTAATGGAGCTTGAGAATGGTTGAAAACTAAAATGACAGCCCTTCGGGGTGGTTTAGATCGGTTCTTTGAGTGGTTGTGAAAGAGGGTATTTATAGGTGGATTTGGTGTGGAGCAAATAGAGTGGCGATGTTGTAATTATGGGGTACCGAAGCATGTGGGACAGCTGGCAATGGTCACTTTGCAGCTGGCACTAGCCTGGCTTTACGTATGCACGAGCGACCTGGAACCATTCATGCACGAGCGAGCTGGAATCAGTCATGCACGAGCGAGCTGGAATCACAATGTATGACCTGGACAAAATAATACTGCTCGATCATGTGATACAATATAATATGCTACTGCTTTTCCATGCAAACGTGTTTGCCTATTCCATGTATATTTGCTAATCCACGTCCCAACTGCTACGTGTCTTTGTATCTTTTTTATGCTACTCATATGTAAGGCCGTGCTCGACCCCTCCATGTCGGATGTGTACAACCGAGCTGAAGGTGCTTGCACGACCCCTACTGTGGAGTTTGCTCGACCCGGTGTTGATGAAGTGCCCGACCTGTAGATTGCTTCTTGCACGAGCGAGATGAAAGTGATGCTCAACCTGGAGAGCCATGCTCGAGCTGGCAGATGGATGAGTGGGCGAACGAGCCGCATTGGAAGTGCTCGATCGATAACTGCTGAGAAAAGCGACTTTGAGTTACAAGATTCCAATTGGATTTCGCAGGGTGGTCTTTATTGGTGCGATGAGTTTGATCGGCGTATCGAGCATATCAATTTTGTCGAATTCTTCAAATGCCCCATTTTGAAGGCAAGATCAAGCCAAGTGTATTAGCTTCCTCGGTGAGAGTAAGTTGGTTTTTGGCTTGTTGCAATGTCGTGATGGACGCCTGGTATTTTTTCCGGGCATTATCCAACTCTTTAGCTTTTGTGTTGCCCTTGTACTGTGGGTCGTCACAAGTCATAAAAGCTTAAGGTGATTAGTTTGTCGGGTTTCCTTGATTATGGTTGACGCACTAGAAGCTTCTACTTTGTCAAGTTAAGCTATTGGAGCTCGCCAACATGTACAAAGCTTTTGTGCTTTGTCAATTCAGTAGGAATTTCGACTTTACTAGATAATTTGGTGCTTCTACTTGGAGGGATCTTTATATCTTTATGCCCCCGCTAGGGGTGGGGCTTATATATTATGCCCTCGCTGGGGGAGGACTTTGTATTCCATGCCTTGCTCAAGGAGGACTTGGGATTTAGTGCCCCGCTCGGGGAGGTCTTGGGATTTAGTGCCCCCGCTCGGGGAGGTTTTGGGATTTAGTGCCCCCGCTCGGGGAGGTCTTGGAATTTTACACTTCACATTTGATATTTCAAAAGCTATGCAAATGGTTTTCATTCTTCACATCTGATATTTCAGATGCTACACAAATGGTTTTCATTCTTTACATATGATATTTCAGATGGTACGCAAATGATTTTCATTCTTTACATCTGATATTTCAGATGCTATGCAAATGGTTTTCATTCTTCACATCTGATATTCCAGATTATACGCAAATGGTTTTCATTCTTCACATCTAATATTTCAGATGCTACGCAAATGGTTTTCATTCTTCACATCTGATATGCCAAATGCTACGCAAATGGTTTGCGTTCTTCACATATGATTTTCCAGATGCTACGCAAATGATTTTCATTCTAGACATCTGATATTTCAAATGCTACGCAAATGGTTTTCATTCTTCACATCTGATATTTCAGATGCTACGCAAATGATTTTTATTCTTCACATCTGATATTTCAGAGGCTACGAAAATGATTTTCATTCTTCACATCTGATATTTTAGATGCTATGCATATGGTTTTCATTCTTCACATCTGATATTCCAGATGCTACGCAAATGGTTTTCATTCTTCACATTTGATATTCCAGATGCTACACAAATGGTTTTTATTCTTCACATCTGATATTCCAGATGCTACGCAAATGGTTTTCGTTCTTCATATCCGATATTTCAGATGCTATGCAAATGGTTTTCATTCTTCATATTTGATATTCCAGATTCTAGGCAAATGGTTTTCATTCTTCACATTTGATATTCCAAATGCTACGCAAATGGTTTTCATTCTTCACATCTGATATTTCAGATGCTACGCAAATGGTTTTCATTCTTCACATCTGATATTTCAGATGCTACGCAAATGGTTTTCATTCTTCACATCTGATATTTCAAATGCTACGCAAATGATTTTCATTCTTCACATCTGATATTTCAGATGCTATGCAAATGGTTTTCATTCTTCACATTTAATATTTCAGATGCTACGCAAATGGTTTTCATTCTTCACATCTGATATTTTAGATGCCATGGAAATGGATTGGGTGGCTGTTATATCGTTTCACAGGCAGCTATCATCCCTTTGTCAGAGGCTTGACTTGACAGGCTATTTCGGTTTACGAACTGAGACTTTGAACCTCTCATTTAGGGAAGTTCTCCTTCGACAAAAGTTACAGCTCTCGCTTTTTTTTGCCGTGGCGCTTGTTTGTTGTTTGGATCTTTGCGACTTTTCCCATTCACTTTTCAAGGCGGTGCTTTTCTATTTTTGTATTTATGCATGTTGATCTTTATAGCATTTAGCACTTGAACTAGAATTGGTGGGGTCGCGATGTTATAGGAACAAGCGCTCGACAGATGGCTTGCAATGTGAAATCATTTTTTAAGCAAGTTTTGATTTGACATAAAATTTTGCAAGTAAGAAATTCATTCAGACAGATATGCTCTTAATCGTAGAACTAATGTTCAGTAAATCACTTGTAGATTATTACAGACTGTTTACAAGAAGTTTTGAGTATGACAAAAAGCAAAAACATAAAGTAAAACATGAACTAAAGCAGGAAATAGAGCATGAAGTAAAGCGGTGGTGATATTGATCGTTTATTCTGAGCCATTGAAATTGGAGCACCATCAAAGGTTATCAGTGCATGATCATCCTTGGATGGGTTTGAGCAGTAGCTCCGTTACTTGGACCAGGCTGATCATTTGATGCCCCCGCCCCTAGGGAGTTGCAGAAGGATTCACGGTCTGCAGATTCTTTATGTACTGCTGCAACCTATTTTTCCTGATCAACTCCATAAAGAGGTTCTTCAGGTGTCGGCACTCATTACTGTTATGACTAGGCTGGTTGTGAAATCTATAGAACTTTCCCAAGTTTTCTGCTTTGCTGCTTATCCTTATCGGATTTGGCTCCACATACTCTTCAGAATTCTTTGTTGCAAGATAGATGTTTTCAGGAGCGACATTCAAAGGTGTCAACTCTGATGAGTTGAAAATGCGAGACTTCTTATAATCTTCGTTGCCCTTCCCATCTTTGGTGGGCTTCTACTTTGAATATTCTTCTGATTATACTGAGTAGAAACATTTTTGGTAGCTTCGAGAAGTTGGTTACTCTCGATAATTTAAAGAGACATAGGATCGTTGTCCATTTTCATGTACTCCTTTGCTTTTTTGTAGAACTTTTCAAGCGTGTTTGGTTCTTTCATTTTGATCTATTTACCAATTTGCTCTTCTTACCTACAACACCAATTAGAGACATTAAGATCATATGGGGCTCGGGATTTCCTACTTCATACAAAGTAGTATGGAGTCTCTTGAGGAAGGCTTTAATAGACTCTCTCGGATTCTGCTTCATTGATGTTAGGAAATAACTTCCTTAGCCTTGGTAGCTTGTAACCTGAATTGCTCCTTGAATTTCAGAATCAAATCATCGAATCGGTCAACAGATTTGTGTGGTAGCTTTGTGAACCATAATTATGCAACACCTTCTAGATATAGAGGGAAGCACAAACATTTGATCCTGTTGGTTGCTTTGGCGGCATTCATATCTATACTAGAAGTGATTCAGATCAGAAGTCCCGTTGTATGGATTCAGAGTAGGATGAGGGAACTTTTTAGGGAACTTTGCTTTGCGGATCCTCTTTGTGAATGGATTTTTGCCGGGGGAGAAGTCCCACTCTCTTTCATTGTCATTGCGAGCCATGTCATCTTTCATGATTTGCTTTACCATATCCGCGATATATTCCTTCGAGTTGTGTCGTTCTAGAGAGCGAACTTCGATATCTTTTCTGGATGCTCGTCTTGGCGAGTGATCACGATTAGAGGATCTAGGATTTTTACCTCCACTACGGGGAGGTGCCCTTGTGATAGGACTTACAACTCGTCGGGTATTTCGATCAGAATGGGTTTTAATTTTCAGTTTTGATTCTTCGTCATTAGTATCACCTTTGTCATCAAATCCTTCTATGTTGTCATTATGATTATGATCGGAGGCTGATGAATTTGCATTCTCTTCAAGATTGAAATGGTGGAGGAGGAGCAGGATTTTCTTGAGCATTTATAAGAGCATTCATCTTCTCCATTAAAGCATCATTAGCATCCATCAAAGCTTTATTTGAAGTTTCCATGTGTTGATTTAAATTGGCGACGACGACATTTAGTTCGGCTCTAGTCACTCTAGCTCCGGCCATTGAGTTTTCTCCAACTTCAAAGCAGGTTGTAAGTGGAGTAGTTTCATTATTAGCAATGTTTTCGTTTTCTTCAGCAGCTTTACTTGAGGTCTTCTTAGATTTAGCCATTATTTCGGACAAGGCTCTGAATTTTGAAGAGAACTCGTCGTTTGGGCTAGATCTTAGATTTAGAGAATCTGTGGTAGAGGTAGGCTTAAAACTTCAATGCGAGGTTTTTAAACTTGAGAGAAGTGTGAACATGGCCCCATGGTGGATGCCAAATGTTTAAACCAAAATTTGGTCCAAATACCAAAGGTACGTAATCCGTACTTCACCAAATGGTAAGTAAGAGAAAATGAGACAAAATCGCAAAAGTAAGTAAGCACACAAGAATTTTTGTAGTGATTCGATCTAAAATAGATCTACATCCACTTTGAAGGTGATTTCATTATCATGGAGAGATTTACAAAGTTCATCGCCTCATACATTTCAATATTTCACTCACTCTCTTTCTCATAATGATCCTCTACTTTTCACTCTTTTTTCGCTTTAGATCTCACTTGGATTCATGGAGGAATGGATTAGATCTCGCGAATTGTGATGCTTATCATGTAGATCTTCAACCACTTAGGCGTTTTGATGCTCTTCCTTGATTCGATATGAATTTGGTGTTAGATCCGAGCTTTAGATAGGATTAATAACGGTTGGAGATCACTTGAATTGAGTCAAAGCAATTTTCCATGGCATATGGAGGAGATTAGAGAAGCTTCGATTGAATTTGAATTTGAATTAATGATGTTTGGAGAAGTTAAGATCTATTTGATGTTGGAGAAAGATGGAGTGAGCTTAGGAAGACATTAATGGAGCTTGAGGAGCTTGAGAATGGTGGAAAACCGAAATGATAGCCCTTCAGGGTGGCTTAGATCGGTCCCTTGAATGGTTGTGAAGTGGGTATTTATAGGTGGATTTCGTGTGGAGCAAATAGAGTGGCGATGTTGTAATTATGGGGTATCGAAGCATATGGGACAGCTGACCATGGTCACTTTACAACTGGTGCTAGCCTGGCTTTACATATGCACGAGCGACTTGGAACCATTCATGCACGAGCGAGCTGGAATCAGTCATGCACAAGCGAGCTGGAATCACAGTGTACGGCCTGGACAAATTAGTACTGCTCGTCCATGTGATACAATATAATATGCTACTGGTTTTCCATGCAAACATCTTGCCTATTCCATGTGAATTTGCTAATCCACGTCCCAACTGCTATGTGCCTTTGTATCTTTTTTATGCTACTCATATGTAAAGCCTCGCTCGACCCCTCCATGCCAGATGTGTACGACCGAGCTGAAGGTGTCTGCACGACCCCTGCTCTGGAGTTTGCTCGACCCGGCGTTGATGAAGTGCCTGACCTGTAGATTGGTTCTTGCATGAGCGAGATGGAAGTGATGCTCGACCTGGAGAGTCATGCTTGAGCTGACAAATGGATGAGTGGGCAAACAAGCCGCATTGGAGGTGCTCGACCGATAGCTGCTGAGACGAGAGACTAGGTAGCCATAGCACTGCTCGACCCAGAGCACTGTGGCCTACTCGATTAGAGGTTTGATGTAGTGCACTTATAGTGTTCGTCAGAATGTTTGAATAAGCTTTTAGCTAGTTAACAACGACATAGTATTGTTATCTTGTTTATTTAACTTATTTTTATACATTAACAAAACGAGTATCACGACCAGATAGATTGTACTAGAAATGTTCAAAATATTGACCTTGATCATCCTATAAGAAACGGAAAATTTTGCAATGCAACAAAATAAACCATTAAATTTTTTAAAATAGTATATGTAAAATTGTGTGCTAGAAATTTGCGCATAGCGCAAAAAGAGGCAAAGCTCATATACAATTTTGGCGCAAAAAGAGGCGAAGAGGAAAAAACATCATCATGTATAATATTATAAGAAATGTCAAACATAAGTCTTCAAAAATCATGATAATGTTATATAATACTAATAAAGTAGACTTATAAGAGATGTCAGTGTTTGTTCTATATGGAACTAGACATTTAAAGTAAAATATACATGTAGTATAAAAAATAAACTAAAACATGATAAATATATCTATATCATATTATATTTTATATAAATAAAACTTACATAAATATACATATGGATTAAACATATGTTATTATAAACTTAGTTTATGGAACATAATAAAATAAATTTGGATGTACAATTACATATATTTATTCGTTTATTTTTTTATAGTTAAGACATTGTTAAATCGATTTATAATGGTGATAATATACCAAATATATGTTAATTGCTAAAAATTAAATAAATTAAGGTTAACAACTAGGAATCAATATTATGGTGATAATATACCAAACATATGGATTTATTAACTATAATGACATTTTAATTGCTAACAATTTCATTATTTTCAGCGATGATATAGCAATTGGGAGGTATCACGATGTAATATACATATGTTAACAACTAGGAATTAATCAAACTTCAAATTAAACCCTAAATAAATTAAAACAAAAAAACTAGGTTTATAGAAATTACCGATTTTGGAGAGCAAGAAGAGTGGAGATGGGTGGAGATGGAGTAATATGGCACCGGAGGTGGTAGCCTTGGTGGTTGGATTGGCGGCAGCTCGTTGGAAGGTGCAAAAATAGCGGAAGGAGGAGAGTTTTGGTGAGCTGGGGAAGAAATGAAACTCTCGGCTTGCTGTTCTGGAATATATCCAAAAAAATTCAACGACTGCCAACGGTCTTTGTTCTATCGGTTTCCAAAGATCTCTTAATTGTCGTTGGCAGCTACTGGAAATGGGGTGTTGTAATAGACTGTTCATCTAATAGCGTTATGAAGTTTGTCTTTCATAATAAAATCCTTTGTTATTACTGCATGTCTTCAACATATTTGTCTGTGCAAAGTTGGCGGAATGCTTGTTTTGTGTTGTAGTTTAAGTAAAAGAAGAGTAGCAAAAATGCTAAAATTTTAGTTTTAGCAAGTCGCCAGAAGGTAGTAAAAAAATCCATATTCACATTTTCTGTTGTTGTGGAGAAATTTTGATTCAAGACCGCTCAAATCAAAAAAATCCCCAACGCCACGGAAAACGAGATTGTGGTAATAGTGCAAAAACAACCAATCGAACAATCTCAATCTTATCCAAGTCAATCACAATCACCAAAAAATGGAAATAATAGAGCAATACCGAGAAACTAAATCACACAGGGATTTATAGTGGTTCCACCGATGTCTTTTCAGTGTACGTCCACTTTGAGAGAGAAACCTTTATTAATATCAATAGAAGAGTACAAGAGATTGATTACAATGATCAAATTTACTAGAAAAAATTGATTTTGTGGAGAAAGGAATTGAAGAAGATTAGGATTGCCTAAACCCTAATTAGAATAAACCTTGATCTAATCTCTTGATTTTGTTGTCCCTCCTCCTTTTGGATCCGATGTAGCTTATATAGACATAGGGAAGTATACGAAAATTCCCAAAATTTCCTCTAGATCCGAAATATTTGAAATATCCTCCAGATCCTAAATATTCTTCAGATCTGAAAATATCCTCCAGATCCTAAATATTCGAAATATCCCGAAATATCCTCCTCAATCTAACACATAGTATCGCATACTTCAACACTCCACCTCGATACTATATCCATCTACATCACAAACTTTAATGCACCCAAGCATTTCCTTCCATCTTCAATAAAGAAAGCTTGAATGTTTCCCCAATAAACTCCGGCATAGCCACCGCCCATTGCACTTCACTAACGAGTTCAGGCATAGCCCCCACTCGTCAATGAAGTATTGAAACATCCAACTCCTAAACCAGTCTCACCAAAAGACAATGTACTCGGGAGTGAAAACGAGTACTTACCATGAAGACAGAACACCAACCTCTCACCGATACTCTTCTACATCCAAGTTTCACTCTCAACTGTGCCACCACG
This sequence comes from Allium sativum, assembly GCA_030737875.1. Classification (NCBI taxonomy): domain Eukaryota; kingdom Viridiplantae; phylum Streptophyta; class Magnoliopsida; order Asparagales; family Amaryllidaceae; genus Allium; species Allium sativum. The sequence continues at coordinate 13,861,041 of CM060912.1, forward strand.
TGGCACCTAACATCTCTCCAAGCGAATTAAGTTCGAGCAATGCTCGAACTTTCCAATCGGCAATGCCTTAGTGAACATGTTCGCTGCGTTATCCTTTGCGTGCACTTTCCGAAAGCATACTTGCTTGTCTTCATCCATGGCTACTAGAAATGACTTTCTCACTTCAATATGCTTCGTTCGTGAGCTAAATGCCAAATTTTGTGGCAAATGTATAGCACTTTGGCTATCACATCGAACATCGATACTCTCATGTTCGAAACCCAAGTCACACAATAGTCACTTCAAATAGAGTGCCTCCTTTGCCGCTTCCACAACGTCTATCAACTCCGCCTCCATAGTGGATAAAGCAACTACGGTTTGCAATCTCGATCTCCAGCTAATGGTCGTACCACCAAGTGTGAAGACATACCTGGAAGTTGATTTCCTCTGATCCCTATCACCGGCGTAGTCCGAGTCACAATAACTAACTAACTTGCAACTCAATCCATCAATTCCACCACAAACAAGACCATGAGATGCTGTGCCTTTCAAGTATCTCAATATAGCCTTCACGGCTTCCTAATGCGATTTCCCCGGATTAGCCATATACCGACTAACCACCCCGACGACATTTGCAATATCGGGTCTTACACACACCATGACATACATCAAACTTCCAACCGCACTAACATATGGCACCTTTGCCATATAAGTCTTGTCTTTCTTCTCGATAGGTGATCCCTTACTCGAAAGCTTTATATGCAAAGGTAAAGGTGTATTTGACGCCTTTGCATTCTCCATGCTAAACCGGCAAAGCATCTTCTTAATGTACTCCTTTTGAGTCAATCTCAACTCAAAACACTTTTGATCTCTTTCAATTTCCATGTCCAAGATTTTCCTTACTTCTCCAAGATCTTTCATTTCGAACTCCGCCTTTATTTTTTCTTTCAACTTGTTGATTTCTGCTTTGTCCTTAGAAGTAATGAGCATATCGTCCACATACAAGAGTAAATACACCCAACAATCATTTCCTAACCTCTTAAAGTGAACGCAAGCATCCTTGATGCTTCGATGGAAGCCACTTTCAAGCATGAAATGATCAAATCTCTTGTACCATTGCCTAGGTGATTGCTTCAAACCATATAGTGATTTCTTCAACTTGCAAACTAGTTCTGACTTACCTTCTACAACAAACCCTTCCGGTTGCTCCATGTAGATGTCTTCATCAAGTCTCCATGCAAGAAGGCGGTTTACACATTTAGTTGCTCCAACTCTAAGTCGTAAATAGCAACTAATGCAAGTAATACCCGGATAGAAGTATGCCTCACAACCGGTGCGAAGATCTCATCATACTCCTTTACTTTACTCTGTGCCAACCCCATAGCCACTAGCCTAGCTTTGTATCTGCCATCGTCCTTCACCCTATATATCCATTTGTACCCAATAGCACAGTTTCCTTGAGGAAGTGGAACCAACTCCCAAGTCTGGTTCTTCATTAACGATTGCATCTCTTCCTCCATGGCGCAAATCCACTTCGAGCTATAACTCGAATCCATGACGTCATCAAGGTCCATCGGGTCATCTTGGACTACATGAAGAGCATAGTCCAAATTCTCACCAAAGCTAAGATAGTTCCAACCACCATATCTTTCGTGTGGCCTTATAGCACGACGACCAACCCGAGTAGCAATGCCATCACCTGGTCTTTCTTCAGCTCCACCTTGAACTGAATCTTCTCTAGGCTCGTGCACATCACCAAAACTACTAGAGGAATCTTGTGGAATATGTGATGTAACATCAACCGCATTCACCTCGCAAGCACCCCCAACAACTCTACTCTCTCTAGGCCTGAAAGTGGGAATAACTTCCTTCTCCTTTGATTCACCATGAACCAAATCCGAGACATCCGATGAGCCTTCATTCTCCTTGAACATAGCCGACTCATCAAAAGTAACATGACGAGAAACCACAGCCTTCTTCATTTCCGGATCCCAAATCCGATAACCTTTGACACCATCCATATAACCGAGAAAAATCCCTTTGAAATCTCTAGGTGAGAGCTTATCATTCCCCGGATCATGCACATAAAAAGGACTGCCAAATACACGAAGATAACTCAAGTCAATGCTCTTCGCCTTCCACACTTCCTCTGGAATTTTGTTATCAATAGCCGATCACAGAATCCGATTAATAATATTCACCGCGATTGACAAAGCTTCGGCCCAAAATCCCTTAGACAAACCCGATGTCAATCTCAAGCATCGAGCTTTCTCTAGTAGAGTTCGGTTCATTCTCTCCGCCGCTCCATTGGATTGCGGATCTCCCGGTGTAGTAAAATGCCTCTGAATACCATGATGCTTGCAAAAATTCAGAAATTCTCCGAAAACATATTCGCTGCCATTATCGGACCTAAGAAGCTTCAAAGTCTTTCCACTCTCATTCTCAACAAGAGCCTTCCATTCTTTGAATCTTGCAAATGCCTCCGACTTGGCCTTCATTACATACACCAAAACCTTCTGAGAAAAATTATCAATGAAAGAAATATAATATCTTGCTCCTACCAAAGAAGCTACAGGCGCTGATCCCCAAACATCTGTGTGCACATACTTAAGAATCCCTCTTGAATCATGTTTTCCTTCACCGAATGAAACTCTAGTTTGCTTCCCCATGACACATTCCTCGCAAAACTCCAACTTTCTGAAACTCTCACCATCAATCATCTCCCTTCAACGAAGAACATCTAAACTCTTCTCCGAGACATGACCCAATCTCAAATGCCATAGCCGTGTAGCATCTAAGCCACGAGAACTATCAACACTGACACAAGTTTTGCCTTCCACGGTCACTCCTTGAAGCAAATAGATACCATGAGTTTTAGCACCCTTCATAACCACAAGCGCACCCTTCGAAACCCTCAAGCTATCAATCTCAATGGTGATCTTACAACCTAAAGAATCCAACTGTCCCAAAGAGATAAGTGACTTTCGTAGTCCCGGAACATAGCGCACATTAGTGAGAGTACGAACCACTCCGTCAAACATCCGAATTTGCACGGATCCAATGCCCTTCGACTTGCAAACTGCACCATTTCTCATAACAATTGATTTCCCTTCCCATTCAACGTAAGAAGAAAAACAATTCCTATTAGGCGTCATGTGATATGAAGCCCCCGAATCAAGCACCCAATCGCTGCCCGAAACATCTGATGCTACTGCCGACAAAACATCTACGTCTCCCTCACCAACATCTCTCTCCACCGCAATTGATGAAGATGCTACTTCCTTCTTCCCCTTGTCTGGACAATCATTCTTCCAGTGACCAGGTTTCTTTCATATAAAAAGCACTTGCCATTTCTTTCCTTTGACTTTCCTCTTCCACCGGGCTTCTTAGACTTAAAACGCCCCCGGTTTCCTTTCTTCTCTGACTTTTCTTTCTCCGCAAATAAACCTTGACCATTACCAGCACCACTACTACCATCACTCAGCTCCTTCATCTGATCTCGCAATTCCTCACTAAGAAGACCCCTTTTGACATCATTCAGAGTCAATGTATCCCGGCCATAGATCAAACTGTTTGAGAACCCAGTATAACCTCAGGCAATGAACATAACAATATCATCGCCTTCTGCTCCTCCTCAATCTTCAAATCTACCGCCTTCATCTCCATTAGCCAATCATCAAACACATTTAAGTGTGCATTTAGCGAAGTTCCTTCCTTCATCTTGTAGGTAAAGAAAGTCCGCAACAAGATTAGTCGATTTGTGAGTGACTTCTTCATATACAGCTCTTCCAACTTGTTCCAAATACCTTTAGCAGTCGTCTCACCACTAATTTCGGAAATAACATTCTCCCCCATGGCAAGTTGAAGTGCAGTGAATGACCACTCTTCCATTTCTTCTCTCTCCACATCTGAGATGTCCTTTGGCAATAAATGTGTATCAAACAACATCCGATGTACCCGATTCCGCCTAAGAACCGCTTTCAACTTCCATTTCCACTTTTCAAAATCATTATCGTCATTCCACTTGTCGATAATCAATTGTGAACCAGCAGCTGCATACGACCAATGTACATAAGGAGCTACACCACTTGGACCAATTGTTGATGGATTATTTGAACCTGATTCCGACATTTCTACAACTATCTACCAACACCAATGCTCTAATACCAAATGTTGTGGAGAAATTTTGATTCAAGACCGCTCAAATCAAAAAAATTCCCAATGTCGCGGAAAACGAGATCGTGGTAATAGTGTAAAAACAACCAATCGAACAATCTCAATGTTGTCCAAGTCAATCACAATCACCAAACAATGGAAATAATAGAGCAATAAAGAGAAACTAAATCACACAGGGATTTATAGTGGTTCCACCGACGTCTTGTCAGTGCACGTCCACTTTGAGAGAGAAACCATTATTAATATCAATAGAAGAGTACAAGAGATCGATTACAATGATCAAATTTACTAGAAAAAGATGATTTTGTGGAGAAAGGAATTGAAGAAGATTAGGATTGCCTAAACCCTAATTAGAATAAACATTGATCTAATCTCTTGATTTTGTTGTCCCTCCTCCTTTTGGATCCGATGTAGCTTATATAGACATAGGGAAGTATATGGAAATTCCCTAAATTTCCTCTAGTTCCGAAATATCCGAAATATCCTCCAGATCCTAAATATTCTCTAGATCCAAAATATTCTCCAGATCTGTAAATATCCTCCAGATCTTAAATATTCGAAATATCCCGAAATATCCTCCTCAATCTAACACATAGTATTGCATACTTCAACATCTATTAAGGGCTTAAGTTGAGTCTGCAATTCATTGCAAAATCCTCTAAAACTGGCCCATCTCCGGATCATCAGCATTGGCTGGATTTTACGTTTTTAGCGAGGTCTAATAGTCATGCTTATTAATGTCATTGGCTGGTCATCGGAAGAAAATGTCATCGTCACATTCTCGGTATTTTCCTCGCCATTGGTATTGTGCTAGCATGTGTAGTTGAAGACTATGTTGCCATGGGTTTTACATGGACGTCCTCGTTAAGGTGTGTATCAAGTATCAACAACTTATTGATTTTGGTGAAAGCCTGTATTTCTAGTTGTGATGATTATTGAAAGTACTAATATTGTATTCAGGTTATTTTATACAAGTCAAACAGAATCATATGAATGACAAGCTTACTTTATAACACATCTCCTGTTTATGAATTCTTTTCTCCACTCAAACGTTTAATTTTTAAATATATTCTTATATATTTAATGTAAAGACAATATAAATGCCTTTCTAAGGTGGTGTAGCATGTAGCTGTATAGTAATCGGCATGTATGAGTCCAACTTATGTGTTAACTCCTGACCTATTATGGTATAAACGACTATTTCGTTGTTAAATGAGATTGAAAAGCTCATTTGATTAACTATAGTGGTATACCATTGTTTAAGATTAAATTGGAAAAACAAGATAAGATTTACAATCTCTTCCAAACCAATAAATTCATGATATTACACATATTGGAGTGCTGCATAAATATATGCCTCGGTATACTTTACAAAGTAATTCAAAAGTATATTGAAAAATATCCGTTCAGACAAAAATGGATTCAAGAAAACCTATATTTCTTGCAAGGATATGTCTGTATTTTCTTCTTTTAGTTCTACTAAACATGTCTATTAACAGTGAAGGAAGAGAACTAAAGAAGGAAGCCAACTTGATGTACAACTTAATGGTAAATATTGAACAGAATCAACATCATTATCTCTAGCTACTAGCTATTTATTGTTGGGAAACAATGGCCGAGTCACATACTTTGTCGCTTTCTTGAAGACGATTCGGCGATCTGGTCGGTGGTGCAAAACCAGTTCGTACTTCCGCCGCCGCCTCTAGGATAAAACAGCCTCTCTAAAATGAATAACCGATTTGCTTTGCACAAACAAATCCGTGCAGATTTGCACTTTCGAATTTAACTGCTCGAAAATTTCTGAAAGAATAATTTTTTTTTAATTGCGGAGGAAGAGAAAACAATTTTTTTCTGTGTACCAATCTCGTCTACAACTGATGATAATATATAGATGGGATTAGGGCTGAACGAAAATACTGGTCAGTGGAGGAAAATAGGATCTACGAAATACTTGGTCAAAAGTTTATCGCTTCATAATAAAAGTCAGCACAGAAATATTTTTGTATTTAAAAAACTGGTTCGAAAAATGCAGTGTTTTCTAGACCAAAAATATAAGTGTCTACACCACATAGCCAAGGTCCAAGCCCAATCCCGAACCGAACCGAGCCGAGTCGGGCCGGGTTGAGTCGAGTTGGTCGGTTGGTCGCGCGCGTGTGTGGTGGTCATGATGCATGGTCTCCCTCCTCACAACAAAGCATGCATTGGGAGCCCAAGGCCCCAACATGACTTCTTAGAAACAAGTATAAATACTTGCATCCTTCTTATAATCCCATGATGTGGGACTATTCACAATTAGGAGGCATCATAAACTTATTTCATATTTTAAATAATTCATAAAATTTCCAACAATCCCCCACTTGAATTTTTTAAAATATTATCGAGCAGTTTCTAAAAACGTAAGACTGTGCATAAACAAAGGTGTCATCTTACTTGAACCTTTGCGTAGTGAATAAGATCCAGTTTTTACTAGAGTGACACGTAGTCTTGAACTCTATTCCTGACATCAAACCACACACAGTCTTTTCTATAGTGCAATCAAATAAGCCCGTGCGTTTATGGCCATGCACGTCTATCCCAGTTTAGTGAACGCTCTAGAAGTTTTTCCCAAACAACTCCATAGGAAACAGCCACATTTCCACATTCACATAGGTGAGTCTATCAAGAGTACTCCTGAAGGTAGGTACTCCACTCCAATAAGAGTATAGATCTCATTAAGACTTTCTATTAACTCATCCTCTATCACTTCAGGAATACATGCTTCTTAGTTTTTTCATATAGCATGTTCAACTTCTATCACTACACAACTTGTTTTTACCCATTGAACCTATTTCTTGGGATCTCCAGTCATTTAGGTCGGGTTACCATTGTGCGTGACTCAACAATCTAAGGGCAATAGTCCCATTCTATTAGAAGAATTGTGGACTTTCTCTCTTGACAGTCCTTTCGTCAAAGGATTAGCCAAATTTTCTTCACTACGTACGTAATCCACTCTAACGATACCTGTGGAAAGCAGTTCTCTAACCATGATGTGCTTTCGACGTATTTGTCGTCTCTTACCGTTATAATAACGGTTCTGAACTTTTGCAATAGCCGCGGTACTATCGCAATGTATCAACACAGCCGGTATCGGTTTTTCCCATAAGGGAATCTCAGCAAGCAGGTTTCTCAAATACTCTGCCTCTTCACTAGTTGTGGCTAGTGCTATCATCTCAGACTCCATAGTAGACTGAGCTAAAATAGTCTGTTTCTTGGATTTCAAAGAAACATCTCCTCCAGCGATGCTAAATATATAGCCACTGGTCGCTTTAGAATCATCAGATAAGGTATTCCAGTCTGCATCAGAATATCCTTCAAGTACAGCTGGAAACCTCTCATAATGTAATCCAAGGTTCATGGTCCGTTTAAGGTATCTCATGACCCTTTCAATAGCATGCCAATGCTCTATGCTAGGTCTACTGGTAAACCTGCACAATAATCCCACGACATAGGCAATGTCGGGTCTAGTACAATCAGTGTCATACCGAAGGCTGCCAATGATGCTCGCATAATCAGACTGTCTTACACCTTCACTAGTGTTCTTAAATAACTTTACATTTGGATCGTATGGTGTACATGCAGGTTTACAGTCAAAGTAACTATATTTCTTTAGTATCTTCTCAATGTAATGAGACTGATCCAAAGAAATTCCCTTTTCTAACCTAGTAATTTTAATACCAAGGATTACAGTCGCCTCACCTAGATCTTTCATGTCAAAATTGGCACTTAATAAGGATTTGACTGAATTTATGGCATGAATGTTTGACCCAAAGATGAGTAGGCCATCTACATAAAGGCATATAATAGTGCAAATGTCATTCTCAAATTTGTAATAAATGCATTTGTCACTTTCATTAACTTAAAAATAATTTGAAATGATTAAGTTATCAAATTTTTCATGCCATTGTTTAGGTGCTTGTTTTAAACCATATAATGATTTATCTAATTTGCATATTTTATGTTCTTGACCATGTACTACAAATCCTTCAGGCTGGTCCATGTAAATTTCTTCGTCTAATTCACCGTTCAAAAAAGTGGTTTTAACATCCATTTGGTGTATTAGTAAATTATGAATGGAAGCAAGTGAGATTAATACTCGAATGGATGTTATTCTAGTTACAGGTGAAAAAGTATCGAAGAAATCTATATTTTCTTTTTGTCTAAAACCTTTAGCTACTAGTCGTGCTTTGTATTTATCTATAGTACCATCAGGTTTTAGTTTCTTTTTAAGTACCCATTTACAGCCTATAGATTTACAACCAGGGGGTAAATCTGCCAATTTCCAAGTCTTATTGGATTCAAGAGAATCCATCTCATCATTTATAGCCTCTCGCCAGAAATCGACATCTAATGAAGATAAGGTCTCTTGGAGGTTTAAGGGATCCTCCTCTATAGTAAAAGCGCTAAAATCCGAACCAAAATCTTTTACGGTTCTTTCTTTTTACTTCTTCTAGGTTCAGCTTTAGAACTTTTATTAAAATCTGTTCTAATAGGCGTGCTTAAAGTGCCCCCACTATTCCTTAATTTAAAAGGAAATTAAGTTTCATAAAAATCGGCATCATTTGATTCAATTATGTTATGTGCATTTATATTATAAAATCGATATGCTTTGCTATTAATAGCATAGCCTACAAATACACATTCATATGCTGTACTTGCCAATTTTATTCTCTTAGGGTCTGGAATGCAAACATATGCTAGACAAACCCAAGTTCTAAAGTATGAGACATTGGGTTTATGATTCTTTAAAATTTCATAAGGTGAAATTTCATTCTTAGATTTAGGGATTCTATTTAGGACATAACATACAGTCAATAAAATATCCCCCCACCAATGTTTTGTTGCACCAGAATTTAGTAGGATGGCTACTACTAAATCGGTAAAAGTCCTATTTTTTCTTTCAGCTTTACCGTTCATTTCAGGTGAATAGGGTGCAGTTCCCTCATGTACAATACCATGTAATTTATAGAAGTTTAGAATTGAATTAGATTCATATTCTGTTCCTCTATCACTACGAAATCTCTTGATTTTCCTATTTGTTTGATTCTCAATCTCAGTTTTGAATGTTTTAAACATGTCAAAAGCATCACTTTTATTTTTCATAAGATAAACATATGTGAAATCGGAATAATCATCAATAAAAGTGATAAAATAACGATGTCCATGTCTAGTCAATGTGCCATCAAGTTCACATATGTCAGAATGAATCAAGTCTAAGGGTTCAGATTCTCTATCAACAGATTTATGAGGTTTCTTTGTGATTTTTGCTTGTGTACAGAATTCACATTTATCAGATTCAGATTCTGCTATCTTAAGTATCATATCTAGAGTGCTCATGTTATGAATTATCCGTTTATTAACATGACATAATCTAGAGTGCCAAATATTAAAATCACACAACATATAAGCAGAATTATTCACTTTATTAGATTCAACATTTAATTTGAACATTCCTTCACAAGCATAACCCTTTCCTACAAAGTTTCCCTTATACACTATGGTATACAAATCAGCCCCAATAAATTGAGTAAACCCTGCCTTATTAAGGAGGTAGCCAGACACCAGATTCTTCCTCATCTCTGGAGTATGCAAAACATCTTTGAGGATCACAGTCTTCCCAGAGGTAAACTTGATCTCCACGTTTCCAATCTCTGCAACTTTAGTGGTGTGAGAATCTCCCAGCAACACTTTCTGATCATCAGCAGCCGTGTATGTGGAAAACATAGCATGATCATGGCAGACATGGCGAGAAGCACCAGTGTCTACCCACCAACCCTCTGATCGACCAATAAGGTGGATCTCAGTAATCATAGCCATAAGAGGCTCCTCCTCAGTCAAGTTAGCCTGTGGTACAGAGCTAGGCTTGTTCCAAAACTTTCGTGCCATATGACCTGGTTTTCCACAGTTGTAACATAGAAACAACTGTCCAGAGTCATTCTTTTGGGCTGATTTTTGCTGTCCTTTTGGGTTTCCTTGCGGATTCCCATTCTGTTTGTTGTGTCTGTTCTGATTCTTAAAAGACTTCTGGTTTGGTTTCAGAACTGCGGGTTTGGTCTTTTTAGTGTTGTTATTTGAAACAAACAACACTTCCTCTTTCTGGTCCTGTTTGCGTGCCGCCTCCTCAATGCGAAGGCCAGTGATCAAACTCTCTAAGGAAAATTCCATAGTCTTATGCCGTAAGAAATTTTTAAAGTCTTTCCAACCTGGGGGTAGTATGTCAATAATAAAAGCAATTTGAAACTGTTCATCCAAAACCATACCTTCGGAGATGATCTCATGAGCTATTTTCTGCAGCTCATGAGACTGCATCTCTACTGACCTATCGTCTGTCATCTGGTACTTGAGATAGCGGCTTACAACATACTTCTTTGCCCCTGCCTCCTCTGTATCGTATTTCTTCTGCAGTGCTTCCCAGATCTGCTTTGTTGTCTTGTCCTCCGAGTTATAGTAATCATACAGATCATTGCTCAATCCGTTCAGAATAAAATTCTTGCACAGATAATCTTGTTCAGTCCAGGTCTGCAACTGCTTTGATTGTTCAATCCAGGATGTCATCTGCGCTTCATCAGCTCCGTCAGGCTTGTCTGGCAGCTGCGGTTTGTCGGTGGTCAGAGCAGTAGCCACCTTTCTCATCGTCAGGTAGAACTCCATTTTCTGACGCCATCGTTTGAAGTGCAGACCTTCAAAACGAAACGGGGCAACAGTCACCAATGGGTTCTGGAATGCAGAGGAAGGAGCAGCATCATCTATGGTTGTTGTCGAAGCCATTGTTTCTAATTCGTCTTCAAATTGTTGGGAAACAATGGCTGAGTCACGTACTTTGTCGCTTTCTTGAAGACGATTCGGCGATCTGGTCGGTGGTGCAAAACCAGTTCGTACTTCCGCCGCCGCCTCAAGGATAAAACAGCCTCTCTAAAATGAATAACCGATTTGCTTTGCACAAACAAATCAGTGCAGATTTTTACTTTCGAATTTAACTGCTCGAAATTTTTTGAAAGAATAATTGTTTTTTAATTGCGGTGGAAGAGAAAACAGTTTTTTTCTTCTGTGTACCAATCTCGTCTGCAACTGATAGATCAAACTGTTTGAGAACCCTGTATAATGCTCAGGCAATGAACATAACAATATCATCGCCTTCTGCTCCTCCTCATTCTTCAAATCTACCGCCTTCATCTTCATTAGCCAATCATCAAACACATTTAAGTGCGCATTTAGCGAAGTTCCTTCCTTCATCTTGTAGGTAAAGAAAGTCCGCAACAAGATCAGTCGATTTGTGAGTGACTTCTTCATATATACCTCTTCCAACTTGTTCCAAATACCTTTAGCAGTCGTCTCACCACTAATTTCGGAAATAACATTCTCCCCTATGGCAAGTTGAAGTGCAGTGAATGCCCACTCTTCCATTTCTTCTCTCTCCACATCTGAGATGTCCTCTGGCAATAAATGTGTATCAAACAACATCCGATGTACCCGATTTCGCCTAAGAACCACTTTCAACTTCCATTGTCACTTTTCGAAATCATTATCGTCATTCCACTTGTCGATAATCAATTGTGAACCAGCAGCTGCATACGACCCACGTACATAAGGAGCTACACCACTTGGACCAACTGTTGATGGATTATTTGAACCTGATTCCGGCATTTCTACAACTATCTACCAACACCAATGCTCTAATACCAAATGTTGTGGAGAAATTTTGATTCAAGACCGCTCAAATCAAAAAAATCCCCAATGTCGCGGAAAACGAGATCGTGGTAATAGTGTAAAAACAACCAATCAAACAATCTCAATGTTATCCAAGTCAATCACAATCACCAAACAATGGAAATAATAGAGCAATAACGAGAAACTAAATCACACAGGGATTTATAGTGGTTCCACCGACGTTTTGTCGGTGTACGTCCACTTTGAGAGAGAAACCATTATTAATATAAATAGAAGAGTACAAGAGATTGATTACAATGATCAAATTTACAAGAAAAATTTGATTTTGTGGAGAAAGGAATTGAAAAAGATTAGGATTGCCTAAACCCTAATTAGAATAAACATTGATCTAATCTCTTGATTTTGTTGTCCCTCCTCCTTTTGGATCCGATGTAGCTTATATAGACATAGGGAAGTATATGGAAATTCCCAAAATTTCCTCTAGATCCGAAATATCCTCCAAATCCTAAATATTCTCTAGATCCAAAATATTCTCCAGATCTGAAAATATCCTCCAGATCTTAAATATTCGAAATATCCCGAAATATCCTCCTCAATCTAACACATAGTATTGCATACTTCAACATCCGTTAAGGGCTTAAGTTGAGTCGGCACTTCATTGCAAAATCATCTAAAACTGGCCCATCTCCGGATCATCAGCATTGGCTGGATTTTACGTTTTTAGCGAGGTCTAATAGTCATGCTTATTAAAGTCATTGGCTGGTCATCGGAAGAAAATGTCATCGTCATATCCTCGGTATTTTCCTCGCCATTGGTATTGTGCTAGCATGTGTGGTTGAAGACTATGTTGCCATGGGTTTTACATGGACGTCCTCGTTAAGGTGTGTATCAAGTATCAACAACTTACTGATTTCGGTGAAAGCCTGTATTTCTAGTAGTGATGATTATTGAAAGTACTAATATTGTATTCAGGTTATTTTATACAAGTCAAACAGAATCATATGAATGACAAGCTTACTTTATAACACATCTCCTATTTATGAATTCTTTTCTCCACTCAGACGTTTAATTTTTAGATATATTCTTATATATGTAATATAAAGACAATATAAATGCCTTTCTAAGGTGGTGTAGCATGTAGCTGTACAGTAATCGGCATGTATGAGTCCAACCTATATGGGTTAACTCCTGACCTATTGTGGTATAAACGACTATTTCGTTGTTAAATGAGATTGAAAAGCTCATCTGATTAACTATAGTGGTATACCATTGTTTAAGATTAAACTGGAAAAACAAGATAAGATTTACAATCTCTTCCAAACCAATAAATTCATGATATTACACATATTGGAGTGCTGTATAAATATATGCCTCGGTATACTTTACAAAGTAATTCAAAAGCTTATTGAAAAATATCCGTTCAGATGAAAATGGATTCAAGAAAACCTATATTTCTTGCGAGGATATGTCTGTATTTTCTTCTTTTAGTTCTACTAAACATGTCTATTAACAGTGAAGGAAGAGAACTAAAGAAGGAAGCCAACTTGATGTACAGCTTAATGGTAAATATTGAACAGAATCAACATCATTATCTCTTGCTACTAGCTATTTATACTATGCTTTGATATGTATCAAATGTTACTTACTATGTAAAGGCAGCAATGGCAGCGGCAAACAAGTCAGTCATGAATACAAACCAAGAATCTAATTACAATATGCATGTGAGTACCTATAATCCACAGTTGCTTTCCTGACATAATATTGAACATAAAAATCAAAAGACACTGCATGCATGTAGTTGGCCAAGCTGAGGTCAGACCCCAACGGGAAGTTTTTGGGGGCAAAAGTAACAATGTCAGTGCATGGACTTGGTATGTTCAAGGGTGAGAAGAGGGGCATGACCAGTGCTACGAGTATAGTGATCTCCAGTGGATCCTATTCAACTAACGATTTTGAATGTATCCACGTAGGATGGCATGTATGGCATTTTTATTTTACTTTTGTCCCCCCTTTTCCCCCCCTTTGTTACTCATGTTAACCATAAATATGTCGCCGATCCTTCCATGTCGCAGTTTTACCCGGATATTTATGGCGATCTGGAATCTCATATTTACGTTTATTCCCAAGTAAGTGCCCATTTCCTGATAGTTTTAATTTACCAAAAATTTATAGGCATTTTTGTTGACATTTGCGACAGAGAAAAGGGCGGCTTGGATGTTTCAACCTAGATCTTTGTTCGGGGTTTGTACCAGTTAAGGGAGCGAGGATGGTGCCAGGGTACAAACTCTGGCCATATTCCAGGCCCCATGGAGAGCAAAAGTACCTCAACCTTCGTATTGAAAAGGACAACAAGAATGCAAATTGGTGGCTCTACTCAGGCCAGGAACCAATGGGTTACTTCCCATATTATTTTTTCTCCACCTTAAGGGAGCATGCAGAGGAAATCATCATAGGAGGGGAAGTGGTCTACCGAAAAGGGAATGTCGGGCCTCCAATGGGCAGTGGGTACTACTCACATGCGGGCGAGAATGTGGCAGCCAGTATGACTTACGCTGCGGTGAAGCTTCCGTTTCATGGCTTTTATTACGTCGATAATAACACATTTGATTCGTATGCGGAGAATCCTAAGTGTTATAGCATCAACGGGCATGTCGTTAACCAACGGAGCGTTGTTTATTACGGTGGTCCTGAAGGATGTAGAGACTAGTGAGCTGGCTTGTAAACTGGAGTATGCATTGATGTGGTGAGAATAAAGTTTGGCATTGGATGTGTTAGAATTTTTATAAATTTTTGGTTGATAAATTTTTAAGGAAATGAACAAAATATATAGAGGGAAAAAAAATATCAGATCAGCCATTCATAATTATCATTAATAGTTTAAAATTAAATTTTATGCAAGAAATAATCCAGCCCATGTAATCACTTTTCAAAGAATTTGTAATGTCACCACTTTTGATGTATGGGCAATAAACTTTTATGTAAAATGCAAGAACATTACTTTCAAGAGTTTATTCAAAAGAATTTATAATAAAATAAAATGATGTCTCAGCCTTCTCGTTTTTACTTTTCCATGGCAAATACAATATAGATAACATTGTTTAATATTGTATACTATTAAGTTCTATAAAATTAAATAAAACATCAAATTGGATAAATAATGTCACTAACAGGTTAGAAAGAAGAATTCCTAATGTTATGAAGTTTATACATATTAGTATAGCTATTGAAAAGAAAAGGTAATAACTTCTTCATTTAAAAGTTTTGCGATACAGTGTTCTTCGCCCTCCTGTCCTCCAACTGCAGTGAATGAGTCTCCGTGCTTGTTTGAACGAGGTATGTATGTTAATTTGTGTGATAACTTGGGAAAGACAACAAACGCAGAAACAAACGATTTGTCTGGACAGACTACGGACTTTGGGAATATTGAATTGGGTCTAAATGTGGATCGTGTTGTTCAAGTGAAGACTGTATGTGATGGATTGAATGGTATTCGTACTGAATACACTGATATAAACCGTGTCCAAACAAGCACACCACATGTTCGACAGATTACCCCAAACAACCAGAACAATTTTACAGCAACCCAGTTACCATCCCTTCTATTCTCCTCGCACTCCCCAATCCAACATGCCTCATTCTTTGCAACTTCAGTTAACCCTGAAGCAGCGACGACTTCCCCAAACGCTCCGTAAAGTTGGTCGACATTATTTGAGTCTCTTCCAAAAGTAGCCGGGGAGTACAAACCAGTGGGTTTTTGATATACTTCTGAGACGATCACCTTGTCGGTTTTTTCTTGAATACCAAGCCACCTACCGTTGACATGCATACAACCTATCGCTCTTCATGGCAAATCCGCGCCTCAATGAAAATGATGTATGTTGATGGCCTTTACTATTTTAAGTTCTCATTTGCTGAAGAGAGAATACGTGTTCTGGAAGCAGCTCCTGCTATTATTGAAGGAAGACCATTTATAGTGACATCGTGGAATGTTGTAATAGACAGAGTACGTGAACCGATCCTATCTATTCCTGTCTGGCCTCAGTTCACCCACACCCCTTCTGTACTATAACCACTTCTAGGTTTAAACTGACTTGCTTGTCATACTGGTAAACTCAAATGTTTTGACGCCAACACCGTTTCAAGAAAAAACTTAGTTTTTGCCAGGGCCCTAATTGAAATTACCCCAGATAAACCATTGCCTACTCAGATCAAAGTTAAATTAGACAATCGAGTACACAATGTGGATGTTAAGTACAGATGGAAACCATAAATATGCACAATATGTAATTCTTTTGGTCATCGCCCTGAAGTCTGTATACTTGAAGATAATGTCCCACCCTCGGTCAAGATTCCACTACCTAAGCCTCCTACACGTGTTTGGGTTCTCCTACCGGTAGGAAGTTTCCTCTGGTTGTGGAACCTCTTGTACTCCTAGATGTCCCTCCAGATCTAGACATCCATTTTTCATATATATATATATATATATATATATATATATATATATATATATAAAGCAGTAGAGGATAGAAGTCATATTTTCTATGAGCCAATGGATGGCAAATTGAATATCCGAACTGATGGAGAAGTTGGTGAGAATAATTAAATTCTGTTGTAGGATCCTATATGGATAGAGATCGTCTTTTAGCTACTTTTAACGTTGATGATTTTGCACTCTTTTGGACCTATAAGCGTAACATGACTCCCTTCACAAGCTCCTTCTATAACGACGATCCTGACGGTATTGTTCTTCAGTTTCATGTAGCAATACTTATGTACTCTGTTATGATGTCGATGTTTGTTAAATTTAGTAATGATAGTGTCTGGACACTTCAAACCAGGATGTTACTCCGTGCATGTGCGGAGTACCAGAAGCTTTACCTATAATAAAGTTGTTTGCGGTCACGTAAAAAACCGGTTAGCCATCCAAAAAAAAAGTTTTACGCATGATGTCTGTCGAATACCTACATTCTATTTTACTTGAATGATCATGGTCATTCTTTGATGAATTTATTACGAAGGCATATGATTGGTTAGTAAACCTATTAGTAAGGGATTTGGTCAATCACACCCAAATGAACAATAAAAGTATTATACTCACATATCAAGTGGCATAGCATAGAAAATGGACAAAGACGTCAAATTTTATAATGGCTCGAGAAACTCTAATCCACATAGAGTAATTTTATTATTTATGTTGCTTGATTACAAGCACCACCGTTGTTTAGAGTATGAACATAAAGAAAAATGAAAATGATGTTGATCCGAAAAAATGTGTGACAACCTTTGTTTTGGATATTCGAGTAAACATATTTTTTTTGAATTATTTAGAGGGTAAACAAATTCTAATGAAGTTTGTAATTTAAAATTTGTGAAAAAAAAACAAATCCAAAAAGTCTGACTTGCATAATCATCTAAGTTGAATGAATAAAAGATTTGAGGTTCATACGAGGAATTGTGTTGTAATGTGGATATACTAGATTTGGACTAAAAGATAAAAAATAGTAATTTAACACATGCTTGTTGGAAAAAAAAGTAAAGTAAAGAATGTTTTGCCAAAAAAAAGTTGAAAACTTTATAATGTGAATTTGTGTTAAAAAAGCGTTGAAGGATGCTATTTGCCAAAATGCAATAATTTTGTGAATATTATTGTAAATGGTGAAATTTGCTGTAAAAGAGATTTTTTTAATTTAAGAGAGTTATAAATAAATTATAAACAGTAAAATATTGGTTGGAAATCAATATTTAAGTATTTAAAATATTTTTGATATTATGTATAAAATTGTTTAAATAATACAATGGATGTTTTATGTAATTTTGCTGTTAAAATGGAAGTGGTATTTATAAATTAATTTTTTTACCAAAAAAGGCATATATAACCAAAAAAGGAAAAAATACGTCTTTCTCCAGTGGCTCACAAAACAGTAACAATTGACAAACACAACTACGATTGTGGCATACAACCGAAGAACTACAAGCACTAACCCACATTGAACAACGACATAATAACCACATAACAAATCAAAACACCCTAAACCACAACAACATACGGTCAACAAACACAACCGCCAAAACAACCACGAACCGACCCCAAAAACCTATCGCCTCTCTACCATCCCAAAGTAACCTAAACACCAATACTCAACCCTTAGAGCACTCAAATAAGAAAGATCCAAACAAACTACCCGAGGGCGCCGAGAACCCAACTCCAGCTCCGAAGCTATTGACGACCCACTCCAAACTCCTCTTTTGCTTCCCAAGATCAATCCTCAAGCACCTCAGAGACCCGAAGACGCGCTTTCGATCCCAAAGCTTCCAAAACTGTTGAAACAGCCAATACCTGCAACTTCGAACTCCAAAACTCCTAGCCTTCATACCCGAAAAAAACTCAACCTGCACCCGCTTTGGGGCAAGTCCCCTTGAAATAGAGAATCAGGCACAAGATATAGATAAAGGAACGAGACCTAGGTTACCTATGAAGGGAAGACTTCTGAACGTGAAGAATACATCATCCTTAACTTTGCGAATGATGGATACATATTTCATTGGTGATTCATCGAAAACGACCTTGTTTCGAGAACATCACAGATACGACAATGTAGGGGACATAAAAGGGTGGAGTGTAATGACCCGTATTCTATGTATTTGAGGATGGTGGAATATTTATTTTATTTTCATATAGAATTGTATGAACGAATAACTTTGGAAAATGACTATTAGGGCTATTTCCTTCTTTCAACTTTTTTTTTAAATTTTAATGTGATTATTTTGCCTCTAGTGAATCTTGTTTCGCCCATATCTTTTGAATCGTGAGAACTATAGACTAAAAACCACTCCCATTGAATTTGTATGATGATTTCATATTCTCTAGAGTGGTCACATTTAAAAAACAGACTTACTATTGGAGAGAGATGACTGAAATAAAATTTGGAGATGATTATGCAATTCAGTTGGGCTTAAATGGGTTGTTAGGGTGAGGTCCAATACCCATTTCGGGTTAAATGACTTGTGGGGGCTGAAAGGATAAGAGAATCATCTCCTATTCACTTTCCCAACTCACAAAATAGATCTAATAGCTTATTAATGGCTTCTACCTCTCCAAATCATTATTAAATCCATCTTTAATTAGCTAACTACCTAATTAGCATCAAGTTAAGTCAAATCAACATCCAAAAGAGGACAAAGATTGTTACAACAATTAGGAATCCGAGCCAAAACATCCTTATTTTCGTGTCTACCTTCTCTGGAGTGATTAAGGTGAGTAATAGTGTTCTTACTCACTAACTAGACCATATAAACATGTAAACGCCTCATAATAATATGGAAAAATGCTTATAATTCATTATTAATCATGTTATGACACATATTAAATTTGGGTTAATTTGAGTTTGATTTGTGAATCCTGAAATTTCAGTGATCAAGGGAAAACCATGTTATTTTGGTGTTTTGATATTGTTTGGAGTATTTATATGTATTTTCTGTTGTTAAGTATGTTAAAACATTGACGAGGAATGCTAAGAGATATACAAACATCGTCGAATGGCGAAATAGGACTTTAAAATCCACTTTAGAAGGCTACAAATTCCGGTCGGCCAGATCGGATCAACCAGGTCGATCGGCGAAAAAGTTATCGGAATTGCGTGAAAATTTGAAGGGACAACAAGGAAGGTCCCAAGAGGCAATAGGACAAATCTCAAGTCATTTAGAGTTCTGGAGATTAAGATATCGAGTTTTGAAGTTCAGGTCGGGTTGGATAGTTTGGCCAAGTCGGTTTGGTTAAAGGCGAACTGAAAATAGGCGGGTGGAGTTGGAGAAGGAAAGTGGGCTTCGACTCGATCGTTAAGCCAAGCTTCGACTTGAGTAAGCTCTCAAACTCTGGATCGACATTTACAATCCGGATCGAATCGAATAGACCCGGGTCGGCCGTGTTGTTCGTCTGGAGATAATGACCAATTTTGGATCGACTTAGCAGATCCGGATATGGTGTTCCAGCCCGAATCGGCATGGTCGATCCGGGTATGGCACTAGGTGTCTGACTCAAGCATGTCGAGTCGGAGAGGCCCGATCTGAATATGGGAAGGGGTGTGGTTTCCTTAGGTTGGTGCATTGTATGGCACTACTTCATGACAACGAACAAGCTCTTTTGAAGATAAATTCCAATACGATTAGCTAGTCCGAGTTGTGAAGAAAACCTTAGGGAGGGCTACCACATAGGCACCATGTGGGGAACCATAGTGGTGATTTCCAAGATGGACTTCGTTCAGACATGTGTGCAAAGGGGTTATCTGCATTCACAACTTTGGTGCACCTTGGAGAGAGAGATACATAGATGAATCAACGCTAGGTGCAGTATGGACTGATTGGCCCGAACCCTAGTGTCAACTGCAGTATGGACTAGGTAGGGTTATCTGCTATAGTCCAGTGTAGTATGGACATAGAATAGTTGGGTAGAGCCCATTGTAGTAGGGAATACCAGTGCAACGATGGATAGGGTGATCAAAGTGCTGAGTGCAGTGTACTCGATACACCAAGTGAGTGTATGTGTTCATGAATGTTGTGTTTAGATGTTTGCTATCAATATGTTACACACACTTCAATTTACACATAGTATTATAGTTACCATATAGTAGAGTACATGATTATATGTGTTAACGCTTTGGATGCAAGGCCAGGTCAGGTATAATTTATCATACCTATTATGTTATCCAATATAGTGATTGAGATTACTATCGCTCACACTAGACTTGTCAGAATTAGGGTTTTATGCTTTGCTTCTTGTTACTCTAGATGCTCTTAAATGAGTAGACTAGAGATAGGTAGGTGTGTCGAGTAGCTGACCGGAGACAAGCAATAGGCTCCAACATATTATATATAAACTCTTATCCTTGTTTATCTTTGTTGATCACTACTTTGGGCATTAGTAGTTTATTTTCTTTTGAGAAAGTGAGATACTTATACTTATCTATTTTGGGTAATTAGCTGTGATATGAATATGCTATTTTGAGGTTGTGATTCATTCAGTTTACACTGTCTCACCTATTTTATATCATGTTTTATTTTATTGTTTTATTTCGTTCCATGCATTGTGAGATATATGTCATGTTACTTGGTTTTGCTTATTTTAGTTTTGATTGTTGCCTTGTATTAGTCGAGACACCAACACAACGTAACATAGTTTGGTGTCGGATTGTACGGGTGGTCGTTAAATATGGTATCAGAGCTTAGGTTGCACAGTTTGACTTAAGTGGGTAGTGTCGTGCAAAGCATGTACGTATATAAGAGCGCGTATTTGTAGTATTTCGATTTTTAAAACTAAACCTATATATATATATATATACTTTAGTATATTTGAGGTAAGTTGCATTGCACATGCACCACTAAGTAGGATTCCTTAGAAAGACGACTAGTCAATTTCTTTTCAGATTGAATAATGAGTCGTCAAGCAAGGAATGCTGCTAAGAATTCCACATCTAGAATTGAGGAAGGATCAAGCTCGAAGCTAACAATGTTAATACTCCCGATATGCAGATGATGTTTACTTCTTTCATGAGAGAAATGCTTAGAAACACTCAAGGCGCTGCTCAGAATGTTGCTGAGGGTGGTGGTGCAATTGTGCAGGACCCCAGGGCCCTCTTTGCCAAACTTAATAAGGATTTTACCAGTCTGGGTGGTAAACCATTCCAACGAACGGAGTCGGATATAGAGGTTCAGGATTGATTTGATACTTGTGAACGTATTTTGAGGATCTTAGGCTCGATGGTGCCATTAAGAGGAGGTTGGCTTCGCATCAACTTCAGGGCAGAGCCATAAACTAGTGTAACGCCGTTAAAGCTGCTACTCCCGAGGACCAGTTACATGGGATCAATTCAAACCTCAATTTAGTGGAAAGTTTATTCTGGCTGCTCAGAAGTCAGAATTGTTTGGAAATTTACGGAGCTTAAGCAAGATGGTAGGACTGTTTCTGAATATTTTATTGAGTTCGATGCTTTGTTGAAATATGGAATGTCATTTATCGATACTGTTGAGAAGAAGTATGAGATATTCATCACTGGGTCAGAAGATTACTTGAGAGAGGCTTATAAATCACATTGATGATAATTTCAAGTCCATCCTCGGAAAAGCTTTAAAGTTAGAAAGCCTTTACATCAAGTCAAAGACCAAAGTTGTTGTTGTTGTTGTTGTTTCCAAGGAGGTGCCAAAGCTATAGAAGGGTGATAGAGGCAAGAAGAAGAAAATTCCTAATAAGAGGAAGCCTTTCTAAGCCAAGGATGGACTGAAAAAAAACTAAGGGTGAATTCGAGTGCTATGCCTATGACAAGAAGGGACACCCTATTAAGGATTGTATGTGAAAGATGGGGTGGGGGAATAAATGCTTCAATTGTGGCCAATAAGGACATTGCCAGAGTGTAACACCCCACACTTTTTTGAGCCCAAATTTCAACAAAAATCGAAACTTGAACACATCCAAGCATGGAGCTTGTAAATTTGGTACCAGCAAATAAATGAGCATGAGCATAATCAGAGTACGATAAGTTAACTCACAACAAAAACATAATGGGTAAAACTAGTATTAACTCAAGCAACTACATTTTTAAAGTAAGTCACTTTACCAATACTGAGCATGAGAGAGAACAAGAGCCTAAAGCCAAACTTAAACACTTATGAGAACCCAACCTTGTCTAGAAAACCTGGGTGGTTGTAATGAGGAGGGAGGTCAGAACGAAAAGATTCTAGTGAACAGGAAATTTACAACACAAATTACAATACACAGATGTATCCCGTTTGGTTCAAACCAAGATGTATGCCTACCAAGGTTAGTGATTCTAGCCTAACCTTGTAACTCTTTACGAACAACCCTAACTATCCTTCCCAAGTATGATACCAAGATAGAACGTTTATGCTTACATTTAGGAAGCTTTATACCAGAGCATGGTTGGTTATTTAATCAAGTATGGACCCATAATTACGGAGATTCTATATATATATATATATATATATATATATATATTCTCATTCGCTATCCTTTATTATTTAATGCCTCACTATTAACGATAGATAGGGTGTATTCTCCCTGATCGCTTAAGACCCTAGGAGGACCTATTAGTCACTTATTATTCCTCGATAATATATTCAACGTTAACATAAATTAGAAGGCACTAGCTACGGGGCCCTGCTAGTTAAGGCTTCCGTCATTTACGCATATAGCCTTTCCTCATGTAAGGTGAGAGATGATATTTTATCATTCACTGTACCATCTAGCTGATCTAATTGGATAACCTCCTTACTCACTTACTACTTCCCGTAGGGTAGGTAGCCATTTCTAACTTTTTTAGATTCTAGGTTTGGGTAGGCCCCACACACTCACGCCATTCAGGACCCCTAAACTAAAAGACCTACTCCTAGATGGACTCTTCAACCCTAATCGCTTAAGTCCCAGGAAGAGGACTATACGCGAAGGTTATTTAGTTCGTACTCCATTAGCCTTTAATACCCTTCTTTATTAGGATAAAGTGGGTTACATCATTAAGTCCTTTCGCCTTAGTTTCTCTTTGCGGAAATACTACCTGCACGTGATTTATTATCGTCACAGGTTCCTATGGTTAATAATATTTTATATCATTAACCTACTAAGCCTAATTCTAATTTTTATTATAAATTCTATATTTAAAAGTACAATTAAGGAAAGTTATATCCACTTTACTTTATAATATTTATTCCATAATTTCCTTAGTTGGACATAGTATTTAAACAACATTTAATACCCATTAATCCCCGTTTTACACTTATTTGCTTCTATCCCTAAGTTTATTGCCACTTATGACCATAACGGTCATATTTTCCTAAGAAACCATTTACACTGGATATCCTTATTTTATCAGTCCTGAAGTATCTATTTGTTGTACCCGAACAGACAATTACAATTTTTATTTATTTGTTGCTTGTTATATATACATACATATATTTGTGCATCAGGCCTCTCACATTAAGTTGACCACTAGTGGATGTTGGATTTACCGGTTGGTTCTAGGCAAACTTCTACCACAAGTTGAACTTAACCTCATGCCATAGTACATTTATAATTATGCATTAGACCCCTCACATTAAGTTGGCCACCTGTGGATGCTCGATTTGTTGGGCTGTTCTAGGCAGACTTCTACCACAAGTTGAGCTTAACCTCGTATTTAAATCCAGTTATAATTCAAATTCCGTAATTGGGGTTTACAATATTTATCCTAATCAATTTAGGAATTTTAAACATTTTGCTTAATTTCCCTAATAAGTTTACTATCCCCAAATCATCATTGCTTACAATGGTTATTTAATTATTTGTAGCCCTATTTATAGCAATCAATCACATTAATTAATTGCTACAATGGTCACCACAAATATATTAATTTAATATGGATTACATTTACATGTATGATTCCATAATTGAATACCGTTCAAGCATTCAAACATTTAATATAATGTATATTTTGTAATTTATGTAGATTCGAGAGGATGATATATATAATTATATTTATATTTTTTGCGTAGTTAACATAGTTATTTTCTTATTATTATTTTTAAATTTAATGTATTGGTTTAATCAATATCCACACATTCCTTTTTGCATTCTATCTTGCCATAAGGTTCCAAATTTTACCAAAAGACCGTTAGCTGTAGTTATCGTAAATTATGTCTGATTGGTGAATAGATATATTTCAAATTCATAAGAAATATGTATATATATATATATATTTGGAATAGTTGATGCAAACTACGCACAAATATGTATGTTTATATGTACGTTTGCACCACTTTTCCCTTTTTAAATCTTTTCGTCTTATCTCTCGATAATTCAAAATAATGTCTTTTGTTCAAAAAGAGAAAAACGACATATTTACAACAATTAAGCAAAAACCCAAACAACATCGAACACAAATAGATATAATTCTTTGAAATTAAAACCACATAATACACCAACTTACATTGAAACTATGGATTTGGATGAAACTACATTTAAACAGAGCTATTGAGACTGATTTCCAAATCTTCGGTGTTTTACAACAACTACAATATATTTTTCAACATAATTGTAGGAAATATGTATAAACAAATTTAAGAATCCTACAATTAATATTTTTCCTAACCACAATTCACAATTTACAAGTTTTGACAATATTTACTAGTAGATCTGATAGGTATCAATTCAAATACAACAACATTATGAACATATCTGATGAAAATAGGTATATATTTTGAGATCTAATTCATAAGAGATAAATAGTCTATCATAACTTTGTATGTAAATTTACCACTCACTTAAAAGCATCCAAATTTAAAGTTTGAATAATATTTTAAGCCTACAATTCCAAAATTCTAATAAATATACAGTTTATCTGAAAGGGGATACTTTCAAATCTGTAGATATGTAAGAAAATATGAAGAGAGGGGAGAATCTGATGTAGAGAACTAATTCATATTCTTTTCCATTAGATCTGATAATCCCTTTCAATTTTATTTGATTGGTTGTATATGAATATATTTTTAATTAAAAAAATTGATTGGAAGAGAAAGCGAAATGGCAGAGCTTCGCCACTGTCTACAGATTTGTATGGAAAAAAAATGAGGCCTTACCCCCTTATTTATAGGAGTGGAATTGGCCGTGTACCATTATATTTATTCTAGTTTATATCCGTCCATTCGCTTAATAATATAATGTAACCTAACACCCTTCACCCTAGCCGTCACTGGGCATTCCGGCGCCCAGTAGGTCGACTGCTAGGATCGACCGCTTGGGTCGCCAACTGCCCAGTGAGGCTGGTTAAATATGGTATATAATATATAATTATTCTGATTTATTTATTGTGAATACTAGGCATGCATCCCTATTTTCAAAGTGAATTAGGCTCACGTCCCTAATGTTTTTAAAATGCAAACCCGATCCCTATTTTCAAAAGTTACGTGTTTTGGCCAAAATTTTATGCGTTGACATGTAAAAAAATATTCTAAAACCTGCAAACGTTCCCAGAAGTTTACAAATAAAAAGTTGCATACATATATGCAACTATGGCCAAAGCTGTTTCCATTGAAAATATGGACCGAAACTTGCATACATGTGTGCATCTATTTGAAATACGTGCACACATATATGCAAGTATTTAAAGAAGAAAACTTGATTGAAAATTTTCCTGCAGATTGTTGCACACATATGTGCAGCTTTTCTGTTTTACTGCACGCTTGAATGCAAATAAATGTGAACTGATTTGCAATAGGCTACGAATTATTGCACACATTTATGTGAGAATTATGCAATACTTGCACAGATGTATGCTAGAAAAACAACACAGGTGCATAACTGAAATATTTGCACAGTTGTATGCAAGAAAATTCAAATAGGTGCATACTATTATGCATTTAAATGCATTTTCATTGTTTTTCTGCTTTTTTCGCTTTTGATGTGTTTTTTGGTGGATTTTTTATCAGATTTTTTTTATGTTTAAGTGTTTTATTTGAATAAGAATTTACTTGGTTCATATATATATTTTTTTACTGAATTTTCGAAAAATAGGGAAGTAATTTATAATAAATTTTGGACCGGACCTGGGCCTAATTTAAAAATATAACAGGGACCTGTGCCAAACAGACACTTATTTGTTTTCCGTCCATTAGCGTATTTCGTTCGTAGCTTTTTCATACAGACTCCGTTCGCGAAACTCCAAACATGAAAGTTGACCATAATTCCGAGACGAACACATCTGTTTAAGTTTCATGGTCAAATTCCCTCGACTGAAGAAATTCCTACTTTTGAAATTCTAATGATTGATTCATATTGTCAAAATTCCGGGTTGTTACGTTCTTCCCTCCTTAAAAGGAATTTCATCCCGAAATTCTGGCACTTATTATTTTATTCTATGCAACCAATTTGTGTACATTCACTTTGCAATCATGTGTATATGTGCATGGTGTACATAATGCAATTTCAACCATAAAACATGTATGCAAGATGATTCTACGTCGGATCCTCCTATATATATGCATTAATTTTTTGAAATACTTTTAAAAGCATTATGCAAAACATCCTAAATATACTGGCATTTCTATACGAATGCAAATTTTTGATAACTCTTTTTTTTCATCCATTACCTTCACACAATTACGAATAATAGTGTGAAGCAACCAATTTTGCATCCAACTCCTACCATCATAAAAAATCATGCAATCTAATCGTTTCCTATTTAATTTCTCCTAAAACGGAAAAAGGAAATCAAAGCGAAGAATTTTAACGTTTCCTCTGCTTACAAATAATCCATTTCCCGCCCTATGGTGAAATTTTAACCTCAGTTACCCAAAATTCTCGACAAATTTCCATCTATAGGTTGTAAAGGAGGCTTAAAGCCAGCCCTAAGATGTATAACGAGTTAATTAATAACCCATGTGCATCGTTGACAAGGTATGGAAACAAATTTCCCAAGGATGAAACAACCTTTTGTTGTTGTCGTTAACATTTTTATTGTATCGTCGGTCATATTTCACCGCTAAAACACGCACACAAAGCATCCAAAATTCTTCCTTACGCCGATCATGTGACTAAAAATCGAAAATTTCCATTAAATAAAATTTCCACTTGAAAAGTTCCTACATTTATTCTTTTCAAAGCCATTTCACTTTTCTATAAAAATTAAAAATGATAAAAAGTTTTTTTTTAAAATAACGTTCTCCAAAAACTTCAAAAAAGTATTTTGCGAAAACTTAAACGATTCCAGTCACATGTTGTCCAAAAAGGAAGTCAGTCGCGCAAAAATGCGAAAAACTGAAATCACTCAAAAGACCAAAATAAATTTTAGCTTTAACGTGGAACAGTTATTTATTTATTTATATACTCGTGACGTGGAACCGACCCTTTACTAAAGTTTATCCAACACCGAATTCTATTCTTTCCGGCTCTAGGACAAATGCTAGTTTAAAAATGAGATTTCATTCAATTAAATATGTGTGAATGACAAAACAATTTCTAACATGGAAATCTCACTAACCAAAGTCGTGCGATTTTCAACACCAGCAGTTACAAATACTACAACAACAAGATAAAGAAAATGCTAAAAAAGGAAACACACGATATAAATGCTACATGCACAAGGCATAACTGACACGACTACCCATTGTAGGATGGTCGAGCTCTGCGGCTGGAACCCGATCCATTCCTACGTACAAGCCAGGAGCGCAGTATGGCGGAGATGCAGTTAATCTCACGCGTCTGTCGGCGTTGCGCCTCGCGAACCTCTCGGAGTTTGGCCTGAATGTTGCGGAGGGCGGTGAGCTCTGGACTCTCCTGGTCAAGCTGCTAGGGCTATTGAGCTATAACGGGTGGTGCGGTGACAGGAGCATCAGGCAGCTGTATTCCCATCTTCCAGAGAGTGGCGAGGCTAATGGTGGTCGGTGACTTCTTCACTGCTATCTCCCCAGAAAGTCTCACCTGGAAGTATCTAAAGGCATGGGTGTGAAGGTAACCGTAAGGAAAATGGCTCTGTGGGGTGCCAACGAAGCGCTCAGGAAGATGAATAATAAACATGCGCTCCCCATTGATGGCTATGCCGCCAAAAGTAGCACAGGTGCCGTGGTGAATAGAAGGATAAATCTGCTCTGAGCTTCCCACCTTCGGGATGATCTTATGTTGTTGGATGCGCACAACTACTCGGGCGATGGGTCACAGATTGGCAGTTGTCCCAGTTTTGGGAGCTTCAAGGAGGATACACCGAAGGATCTGAGTATCCTCCATCTCAGTTGCATCACGCTCGGCTCCAACTGTTGAGATGCCCAATATTTGAGCTAAGTCGTCGTCGGTGAACTCGATGAAGGTGCTCATAACCTTATATTATATGATGCAAGACTCGTCATCGATGTTGTCATCCGTCTGGGAATCAAACAGACGGACATACCACATATATAGGTCATGCTCAAAAGTGTCACAACGTAGGATCGGTGTTATTCCTACAACGACTAAAAGCTCCTCTAAACCAAAAGCGGCGAAATCTACAAACTTCACCGGCCGACCAAAATGAAAATCATAACTTGCTATGGTCAAGTAGTGCTTGATCTTCTCCTCATCACGGTCTAACCAAGCAGCTTCCTGAGGTGTGAGACTTGGGTGTTGAGTGGTGACATTGCGAGGAGGTGCCATGGACGAATTGGTGAACTGGGCAAAGGAAATTGCAAATCCGGAGTATAATTGGGTAGAGATCGACATGAGAAGGATTTTTGTGGTAATTAGGGACGAAACGGAGTGGAGGTTGCTTGGATTGGAGCTTGGGAATGGAGGAGGGTTAGGGTTAAGTGGAAATTGGGGTTTGGGGAAGGAGAAGTCGGCTAGAACGATATATATATATATATATATATATATATATATATATATATATCGTTTTAGCTGAATTGGGTCGGGTTCAGTCTATGTCTCCTTAAGGGGAGCGGTCGACCGCAAGCCCCTTAAAAGGCGCAGTATGAAACTCGGCCCAACGGTCCATATAAATTATATAAAAATTAAAATCAAATTTTTATTACGTTGAAACAACTTCCGACCCCAACCGAATTCTCGTATCGACTTCCACCACTCGTCGAGTCGAGAAGTTTAATTTTCCAACGCCTTTTTCCTTACATCTAAAAAGGTTGTGGCCACCAAATTAAACGAACTTAAAACAGGAAACTGAAAAATTTAAAACTTTCCAAAAATAGAATTTATTGAAATCTAACAGTTTCATATTCATAAATCCATTTTACTATTATTTATATTCCAGTTTATGTTAACAAACTGAAAAACTTTTTCATGTTTAGAAATGTCGGAGCTTCAAACATTAAGGATTAATTGTGATAATTTCAATAAATTATCCAATATATATAGGAAGAGGGATACTAAAAATTATAAGGAACATATATTTATTATTTTCAAGTTTAGTGTCATATTCCTAGTCATTTCTAATTCCCCCTTCCTACCAATCAGATTATATTTATTAAAATTACACTAAGCCCCAAAAATTATTGTAACTCGAATAGATTAATTTTTAAAAACCATATCTTTATAAAACTAGACCTTTATAAAACCATTTTTCCAAAATCGTATTTCATTACTTTCAAAACCCAATTTTTTCCCCATATAGTTTAAGAAATAAATTTTCCTCGAATACAAGGCCAAGAACTCAATTGAATGTTTCAATAAAGGAAGATTTAGAATTTTAACAAAGCATCAAATGGATATACCTCGAAATTATATTTTCAAAATGGATGCGACATAATAATGTGAACTTTTCCCGTTTTGGATTGAGAAATTGTCTTAACCGGAACTACCAACAAAACCAAAAACCAGAAATCGCGACTATCTCAGTTGATGCTAGATTTATATATATACATATTATTATTCCAGTCTCCAAACTCGAACTGACACAATCCAAAATCCCCTGATCTTCGAGGAGATGGAAAACCGCGGATTGCGTGAGAACATTGCGCATCAGAATGCAGAATGATAGAACTTTTCATTGCTATCACAACAATATTACATCAGAGTATAAGAATATCAGAGTACCAATAAGTATTACACAGCGAAAAATAAAAATGTATAAATAAAATGCGCAGCGGGAATACATCAACTAACACAACTGAAAGAGATACACAGATACGAAACTTTCTAAATAAAGCTCCACCCGTAAAGCAGGATCCTGTTAAATAAAAATCTGCAAAAGCAAAACTACCAGCTGCCCGTGTGGAAAATATAGACACCCAGAGTTTAGGTGAAAACGATAAACTCTAGGTCAGTCATGGGACTGGTACGAGAACTCAAAAACAGTTATTAAACTTTTACTTTAAAATAGGGTAAATCATGGGACCACACCGTATGTCACGGAACAGGTTCACTCCCATGGATACTCTGAAATAAAACAATTTATGAACAACACAATGCTTTTTGAGAAATAAAGCTATTATAAGACTCAGGTTCCATCACACAATGCAACGCAAGTTGGATGATAGAGTTTTACCTTATAATAGCCAAACATGCTTGGTACGCTTTAAAACAAATCATTTTGATAGTAGTATAAGTGCACAGTGTCAAAATCAACTTCAAATATAAATGTATCAATCATAGACGACATAGGTACTATATATTATGTCGCCATACATAGGTTGACAACTAAAACCGAAAAATTTCGTATTGGAAATTAGATTTCCATGAGGAGTCAAGGCAAGGGATGTCTCCTTACCGGTTTCGAGTCATCTCTGGCGGGATGCCCAGGATCAACACACGTAGCCCTTGGATCTTGTAGGGCTGGTCCAACCTTACTTTTGAGGATTGGTTATTCCTAAATAATACATTTCCCGGTCCTATCAGACCTATCACTTGGCCATTGGCGACCAATCAAATCCGAGGCGCCTCACTATCCGTCATCCACATAAGTAAATATGCCTGGGCTCCATACCATGATACTACCTCTAGCTAGAAAGAAACGTATGCACTCTGTGTTGTCCCTAATCCCATTTTAGACTCATATTGGGGTGTGAGGCTCGCGAATTAACGCTATACACAAAGCTATGATACTTAAATCCATGCTCTGATCATCAAACACAAGATTCTGCTTTTCAACCAAAGCCTTAATCATAGCATCTCAGCATGCCACACTGGCAATTCATGCCATAAAACTGATGTCTATCAATATATAACCTCTAAGCTTGTACATCTCAAAGAAGGGTGTTAAGATAGAGAATAAGTTCTCCACCACCAAACAGATACATATTTAATAGAAATCAACCAATACAATGTCAGACATACCATCAACTTACAAGTTCGTTCTGGTTCTAAACGAAACCAGAGGCATCTTATTCCTCATCCCATATGTCCAATATAGGAGTCAGGTCCTCACAAATCCGTTCGATCTCCAAGTACGTCTGGACGACCATCACTTATTACCTTGTCTTGGGGGATCGATCCAATCAAGAAATCGGTAATCATCCACTAGATATGAAGATCTCCGATCTTCAACCATCGTCTTCATAATCGACCTTTAATCGTCATATCTGTTATTCAGAATGGGTTAAACCCAATCTTTCCGAATAACTCACGTATCTTATAATCAAGTTCTATAAAAACACATCATATGCCTCATTATAATCCATAATATTCTTTTATTCAAATATTCTTATCACTGGGAATTAAACCACTTGTTTAAATCTTTCTTTGAAAACCATTGCAAAAGATTTTGTATTATCTTTTAACGATCTTAAACCAAATTAAGGTTTATCCACTAGTCGGGATTAACGGGCCTTGCCAAAGTAATCGTTCATTTTATTATCCCAATCCCAACCTATTCGTCCCATGGAGAAAAACTGGAAGTACTCCATATCTAACACCCATTGTGTTATTGGTAAATTTAGTTACCATTTAACGTTCAAATCTAATTAAATATTTAAATATCGCTTGGAGTAAAACTGGTGGAAGTCCATTTCGAACATTTCTTGACCTCGGTAAATGTACTACCTCATTCACATTTCAATCTAATTAAAGATTCATTAAAACCCTAGTTCAGTTTTAATCTCAAAAATCATTATTTAATGACTATTCAACCCTTGGAAATTAATCTGGTCTTTACTTGGGTTAAAGAACAAATATCATGTAAAAAAACTGTTCATAATAAACCCAAATTCCCATTTTCCATTTAATTCCAATTTATTTGTTGGAAACTTCCGGTTATGATAAAACCATTCACAAATCCAATTTATTACTTCTAAAAATCCTTGGATTATCATTCTAGTTATTAACTAGTTCATTTGGATAAAAATACCTTTTATCTTTTTAAATATGGAATATTTCATCCAAAATCTTTTCAAATCATGAATTATGATTTTACATAGTTTCTCCATATTTTTAATTATTTTATGAAGGCCCTTACATTCAATTTCCAATATCGGCTACCGAACAACATCCATAGTGACCATTTCCAAAATTGGTTTGTACATAATTTAAAATCCGACTATTCAAATTTAAATCACTTAAATTATTGGAAACATCTTTTCGATACGAACCCAACGGTTCCAGTTTTAGGAGAATCCGACTGTCGGATCTCCCGCTATGTCAATTCGAAGTCTATGGTTGAAATTCGCGAACGGTCGCTGCGCGACATGTTCTATTCAAGCCATTTAAGTATATATAATATATTTTGTCGATTTCCATTCAAAACATATTTTATAAAACGTTTATAAATATGATTAAAAAAGATTTCAAGTTCCATTTCAATTTTAGATAAAAATTGAACATCCCATTATATTATAATCTCAAAATGATAATATTTCAAAATGTAATATTTTGAATTTAGTCTTCTTCATGTTCATGATTAGAATGAATAAAATCAATATAAAAATCCGTTCGAGTCAAAATAATGTTTATATACTTAACTCGGCTTCATATTTTTATATTCTCGTGTCCATCCAAAATCGGACATCAAAATCAAAACTTCCAATCTTTATTGAATATTATATTATAAAAATATTCGTATTTATTTTGGATTGGAAAAATATTCAACCAATATCCATATAAATAAATTTATATGGATTACATTCGTCATAAACATCCAACGATAGTTGTAAACAACTATCAGCATCCAAAATGACATCTAGTGTGCATTTTATTTTTAAATAAGCTTCAATCAAATAATTGGCGCTTACATAAATCCGTCAATCAACCAATTAACTGCAATTTCACACAAGGGAGATGTGTGAGTCAAATATCATCCCAAGACCCGTGTGGGGTTTTCAGTCAACAACAAATTTTTTGAATCATTACTCGCATATAATGCACACATAGTAATCATAAATATATAAATAAATACTCAATTATCAAATGCCATTTAAGGCGCCACAAGTGTCCATCCACAGAGTATGAAATGCGAGTGTAACATATTTATACGACGCTTCTAATGCAAATGATTTGTGAATAGTTCGTGTGTTGAACTCCAAAAAGGGATAATATAACTACGTTATGCAACTTCTAACTTGCAACTTAAAATGCATAACTAACTAACTACTCAATATATCAATTTAAGATCGAAGTTCTCACCCAAGCCAGATCAAACACCACGACACTTCTAATGTAGGAATTTCTTGTCGTGCGCTCGCCATTTGTCATTCTCCGCGCTCGAATTCGCCTTTCTAGCTCTAGAATTTGCATACGACCCCCAATCTTCACCAAACCTTGTCACTTGTACAAAAATGTCATTCCAAACAACATTTGCCTTGTGCACTTTTTTCCAAAAATGCACCAGTTCACCATAAATCGCCAAAAAAATCAGCAGATCTGCAAACTTAAATTGCATTTTCTGAGCAGCTCTGAACTGCAAAATTCGATTTTGATATGTGAAATTTGTAGAGTAAATTGAGATCTACAACTTTCGTCTTGTTGAGCCTCATCCAGAAATGCACAAATTGAAAGTTTTTAAGCAAAGAAGGAAGAGGGTGGTTTTTGCAAAATGTATTTTGAGAAAAAATGTGATTTTTATAGGTTTGCGGGCACATGGACCCATAGGGCTACTGTCCGGTGCGGCACAGCTAGAGTAGAGGGTTATGGGTGGTTACAAGTTGGTTCCACGACCATGTGGGGCCTGTAGGAGGTGATTGGTGGTGGTAGGAAGTGAAAACGAGAAGAAATGGGATGTTTTATGCAAAATGGAGCAAAGGAGAAGGAGTTTGGGGCCCACACAGGAGGTGGCCAGTGGGGCAGGTGGCGTGGGGAGGTACCGAAGGGTGCGGTCAGGTGGTGGTGCAGCGGGTGGGGTCCACTTGGGTGGAGGAGGTGTCCATTAGAGAGAAAGAGGAGAAGGAGGAGGAAAATGAAAAGTGAGAGGAAGAAGATAGAAAAGAGAAAGGAGAAGGGACTTTTGTGTAAAATGGAAAGGTGGTTGCGGATTGGTGTAGTGGCGCGATCTCGTGAGTTCAAACAAAACCACTTTGGCTAGTTGGATGGTCTTCGTTTGTTTTAAGTTTTAAAGCTTAATGTTTATAATAGTGTGCTTGTTAGCCTCCACTTCTTTTAATCGCATGATCACAAATTAACTCCATTTTCTTTGAACTTTTTATACCTATATAAAATGTAACTCCGGATCCAACGGAACTGGTTTCGTCGAATTCCGAGTTCGTTTGACCTTCTATTTTATTTTTCGATCAAGTTTGAACTAGACTAAGAAATGCGATTTTAGCTTACCTTTTCGTCTTATACGCCCACATGCTAACTCCAAAATTATGGCCTTTTGGATTAAACCATTATTTGATGATACGAATCCAAAAAAAATAAAACGAAATCGAATTCTGAGATCATCTCAATAATGTTACTTTGTAAACTGATCGTCTGTTTTTGAATAAATGGTTTTGCTTCGCACAGCCACATACTGAGTCCATTTGGCGAGAATTTTGGAACCCAACAATAATTTGTTATTATGATTCCCACAAATATGATCTCGTCGAATTCTGAGCTTCCTAGCAAAATTTCACTTTTTAAGGCTATGCGATGATTTTAAAAATCGATTTTTTTAAATTTTCAAAAACAAAGCTTATAAATTCCATAGCGACTATTCTAAATTTTAATTTGAACATAACTTTCAATTAATAACATGAAAACATGATTTCATACATTTGTTAGAAAGATATGATTAATTAGATCCTAAAGTTTCCTGTTTCATCCAATTCTGACTTATATTGAATTATTTACATTCATTCAAAGTTTAAAACCGTATTTTCAAATGCCATTTCAAGCTCGTTTTATGATTAATATAAATTTATACGTTCTAGCTTCGATTTAATTAAATTTTAAATCGTTAATTTTCAAAACAAATCATTCAAAATATTTATTTCTCCTTGAAAATCAATTAAAAATAAATTTTAAATTAGTTCCAAAAATACAGGTTGGTACAAGAATCATTAGAATCCACTATATGTCATCCTCATGTTCTTCAAGACCAAATCGCCAACGTACTGTAGGGTAAGACAAAATTGGCTAAAAACCCGAACTCAATATATTTCAACTCCCAGTCGCTTAAAGCCCATTTTATAAACTTAGGCCCACGACTTATTTCATCGTCGAAATAAATGTAATCCCAGTAGGAAAGATGGAAGAAAATAGAAAAAGAAAATTGAATTACATTCTCTCACGAGTCCTAATCTAACTAATTCCACTTATAGTTAACCTATGCTCTGATAACACATGTAACACCCTATATTTTTCTGAGCCTAAATTTCGAAAAATATTGAAACTTGAACACATCCAAGCATAGAATGTGTAAATCTGGTACCTGCAAATAAATGAGAATGAGCATAATCAGAGTACGATAAGATAACTCACAAAGGAAACAAAATAGGATAAACTAGTATTAACTCAAGCAACTACCTTTTAAAGTAAGCCATTTTACCAATACCGAGCATGAGAGGGAATAAGAATTGAAAGCCGAACTTAAACACCTGTGAGAATCCGACCTTCTATAGAAAACTTGGGTGGTTGTAATAAGGAGGGGGGTCAGAATAACAAGATTCTGGCGAACAAGAAATGTACAACACAAATTATAATACATAGATGTATCTCGTTTTGTTCAAACCAAGATGTATGCCTACCAAGGTTAGTGTTTCTAGCCTAACCTTGAAACCCTTTTATGCACGACCCTAACTACCCTTCCCAAGTAGTATTTTCCAAGTATGATACCGAGATAAAACGTTTACGCATATATTTAGGAAGCCTTTATACTAGAACAAGGCTGGTTATTTAATCGAAAATGGACCCTTAATTTCGAAGTTTCTAAATATATAAATATATATATATATATATCCTCATTCGCTATCCTTTATTGTTTAATGCCTCACTATCAATGATAAATAGGGTGGATTCTCCCTGATCACTTAAGACCCTATATGGACCTATTGGTCACTCATTATTCCTCGATAATATATTCAACGTTAACATAAACTAGAGGGCACGAGCTACGGGGCCCTGCTAGTTAAGGATTTCGTCATTCACGCATATACCCTTGCCCCGTGTAAGGTGAGAGATGGTATTTTATCGCTCGCTATATCATTTGTCTGACCTTATTGGAAAACCTTCTTAGTCACTTTGTACTTCCCGTAGGGTAGGTAGCCATATCAAGTGTTTTTAGTTTCTAGGTTTTGGGTAGGCCCCGTACACTCAAGCCATTTTAGACCCCTAAACTGAAAGACCTACTCGCAGGTGGACTCTTCAACCCCAATCGCTTAAGACCCAGAAAGCAGACTATACACAAAGGTTTTTAAGTTTGTACCCAGTTTGTCTTTAATACCTT
Organism: Allium sativum; assembly: GCA_030737875.1. Taxonomy (NCBI): domain Eukaryota; kingdom Viridiplantae; phylum Streptophyta; class Magnoliopsida; order Asparagales; family Amaryllidaceae; genus Allium; species Allium sativum. The sequence goes on from CM060912.1 coordinate 13,898,210, forward strand.
TCCCTATTGGGATAAAGTGGGTTATGCCGTTAAGTCCTTTCCTCTTAGTTTCTCTTCATGGAAATACTGTTTGTACACGATTTATTACCATCATGAGTTCCTCTTGTTAATAATATTTTATATCATTAACCTACCAAGCCCAATTCTAATTTTAATTATAAGTTCTATATTTAACTAGTACAATTAAGGAAAGTTTTATCCTCCTTATCCTAGGATATTTATTTCATTATTTACCTAATCGGACTTAGTATTTAAACAACATTCAATGCCCATTAATCCCCTTTTTACACTTATTTGCTTCTATCCCTAAGTTTAGTGTCATTTATGACCACAATGGTCATATTTTCCTAAGGCAACCATTTACACTGGATATCCTTATTTTATCTGTCCCGGAGAATCTATTTATATTACCCTAACAGATAATTACTACTCTTATTTATTAATTTATTTGTTGCTCTCATTATATATATATATATATATATATATATATGTGCAATAGGCCTCTCAAATTAAGTTGACCACTTGTGGAGTTGGATTTGTCGATTGGTTCAGGGAAGACTTCTACCACAAGTCAAACTTAACCTCGTGCCTAATACATTTAAATTTACGCATTAGACTCCTTACATTTAGCTGGCTACCTGTGGATGCTGGATTGGCCGGGCGGTCCAAGGCAGACTTCTACCACAAGTTGGGCTTAACCTAGTGTCTAAATGCAGTTATAATTCAAATTCCCTAATTGGGGTTTACAACATTTATCCTAATCAATTTAGGAATTTAAACCATTTTACTTATTTCCCTATTAAGTTTACTTTCCCTAAATCATCATTGCATACAATGGTTATTTATATATTTGTGGTCCTATTTATAGCAACCAAACACATTAAGTGCTACAATGGTCACCACAAATATATTAATTTAATATTGATTACATTTACATGTTTGATTCCATAAATGAATACCATTCAAAAATTCAATACAATGTATATTTTGTCATTTTATGTAGATTCAAACAGATGATATATATATTATTATATATTTTTCGTACGGTTGACGTAGTTATTTTCTTTATTATTATTTTTAAATTTAATGATTTGGTTTAACCAATATCCAAACATTCCTCTTTGCATTCTATCTTACCATAAGGTTCCGAATGTTACAAAAAGACCATTAGCTGCAGTTATTGTAAAGTATGCCTGATTAGTGGAATAGAAATATTTCAAATTCATAAGAAATATATATATGTATATACATATATATATATATATATATATTTGGTATAGTTGATGCAAACTATGCACAAATATATATATATATATGTGTAATTACATTTATATTTATATGTACATTTGCAACACTTTTGCATTTTTAATTTTTTTTCATCATATCTATTGTGAATTCAAAATAATGTCTTTTTGTTCAAAAGGTGACAAACAAAATATTTACGACAATCAAGGCAAAACCCCAATAACATCGAACGCAAATAGGTATAATACTTTTAAATTAAAACCACATAATTCACCAACTTGCACTGAAACAAGGGATTTGGAAGAAACTACATCTAAATAGAGCTATTGGTACTGATTTCCAAATCTTCAGTGTTTTACAACAACTACAATACATTTTTCAACATAATTGTAGGAAATATGTATAATTTTTTTTTAAGAATCCTACAATTAATATTGTTCTTAACCACAATTCACAGTTTACAAGTTTTGACAATATTTACTAGCAAATCTGATAGGTGTCAATTCAAATACAATAACATTATGAACAAATCTGATGAAAATAAGCATACATTTTGGGATCTAATTCAAATGAGATAAATAGGCTATTATAACTTTGTATGTAAATTTCCCACTCACCTGAAAGCATCAAAATTTAAAGTTTGAATATTATTTTAGGCCTACAATACATAAATTCTTATAAATCTACAATTTATCTAAAAAGGGATACTCTCAAATATGTAGATATGTAAGAAAATAGGAAGAGAGGGGAGAATCTTTTATGGAGCGTCAATTCACATTCTTTTCCAGTGGATCTGATAATCCCTTTCAATTCTGTATGTTTTATATTTGGTTTGTTGTATATGAATATGTTTTTAATTAAGGAATTTGATTGGATGAGAAAGGGAAATGGCAGAGCTTTGCTGCTATCTACAAATTTGTGTGGAAAAGAATGAGGCATTGCCCATTTATTTATAGGGGTGGAATTGGCCATGTACCATTAGATTTATTCTAGTTTATATCCATCCATTCGCTTAATGATATAATATAACCTAACCCCTTTAACCCTAGCTGTCACTGGGCGTAGTGGCACCCAGTAGGCCGACCGCTAGGGTCGACACCTGGGGTTGCCGACTACCCAGTGAGTTTGGTTAAATATGGTATATAATATATGATTATTCTGATTTATTTATTTTCTATTCGTTATCGTATTTCATCCGTAATTTTTCCATACGGACTCCGTTTGTGAAACTCAAAACATGAAAATTAACCAGAATTCCAAGACAAATGCATCGATTAAAGATTCATGGTCAAATTCCATCATTTGTAGAAATTCCTATTTTCCAAATTCTAATAATTAATTCCTATTACCAAAATTCCGTGTTGTTACGCAGAGAGACTGCCAAGAAGCCCCAAAGTAGAAGAAGTTGGTGAAAGCATATGCTATCAATAATGTTCCTTCCTTGTCCAATGCCCCAACGATGAATGAGAAAGGGAAGGGTATCATCATCTAAGGTATGCTTTTAGTTTATGATATTCAAGTTCGTGTTATGCTTAACACTAGGGCTTCCCACTCCTTTATATCTAGTGACCTCGTAGAGATTGAAATTGGAACCTGAAATTGTTAACCGACCTTTAGTTGTGACGAACCCGATTGGTGTTTCCACTATCCTTTGCATGGTTTGTCAGCGGTTGGTCTTATCGAGTAATGGATGCATTTTTGCTTGTGATTGTTTTGTTTTGGGCTTTATTGGGTGTGATATAATCCATGGAGTCAATTGGCTCCAATGGTGTGGGGTGGTGGTGGACTGTGAGAGGTCTTCGATGACCATTGAGGCTAATTATGGGAGGAGGGTGGTGTTGGGTTGCCTAACTGGTGATGAGGTGATGGCTAGTTTTCTACACGATGAGTTATTGGGTATGCCTATTGCTGGCGAGTATCCGGACATCTTCAAGGAAGTGACTGGGCTTCCATCACACCAAAAGATTAAGTTCTGTATTGATTTATTGAAGGATACCAGACCTATACTGGTTCCTCCTTGATGGATCGTACGAAGAGAGCGGCGATAGCTCAAGATGCAAGTGAGTGACCTCTTGAGGAAGGGGCTATATTCGAAGAAGTATTTCCTAGTAGGTAGTACCAATTATATTCTCCACGAAGGCGGATGGTTCCCTTCGATTGTGTGTAGACTATCTTGAGCTGAATAAGGTAGCGAGGAAGAACAGGTATCCTCCTCTGGGAATAACTGATGTGTTTGACCAATTTAACGTGCGAGAATATTCTCTCAGTTAGATCTTGTGACAGGATTCCATTAGCTATGGGTAGCAAATGAGAGTGTACCTAAGACAACATTACAGATGCCATCCAGGTTTTATAAGTGGTTGGTTATGCCGTTCGTACTGACCAATGCATTAGCATATTTCATAGATCTCATAAATCGTGTTTTCAGGGATCGATTAAATAAGTTTGTACTTATGTTCGGTGATGATATTTTGGTCTACTCGTGAACAGAAGAATAACACAAGGAACATTAGAGAATTATGATGGAAGTGTTAAGGAAACACCAATTTAAGGCTAAATTTTCCAAATGTCACTTCCAAAAGAGAGAAGTGAGGTTCTTGGGCCATGTTGTTTTAGAAAATGGTATTGCCATGGACCATGCAAAGGTGGCAACAACACAAGATTGGTACCCAAGAATGCAACTGATGTGAGAAGTTTCTTGGAGTTAGCTGAATATTATCGTAAATTTATCCAAGACTTTTCCATGATAGACAAACCATTAACTCAGTTTACTAAAAAGAACCAGGCTTTTGTCTAGGATGAAAGATGCGAGTGTGCATTTAAGTTCCTAAAGGAAAAGTTGATGTGTGCTCCTGTGTTAGTTATTCTGAAAGGAAACGAACAAATGATGGTATACACTGATAGTTGTGGTATAGGGTTAGGTGCAGTACTAATGCAAGGGGGTGAAGTTATTGCTTATGCTAGTCGGTAACTAAAACCACATGAAATGAGATACACCACGCATGATTTGGATCCGGCTGCGATTGTATTTTCACTAAAGATGATGAGACATTATCTTACGGGGGAAGGTTCAAATTGTTTAAAGACCACAAGTCATTGAAGTATCTTTTCTCTCGGAAAGATTTGAATTTCTGTCAACAGCAGTGGTTAGAGTTTTTAGCTTCCTATGATTTTAATATTGCATACACCCCGAGAAAGGATAACGCAGTCTCTAATGCATTAAGTGGGAGTCATGCCATTTTAGGGTCTATGTTCCTACAATGGAAGTAACTTGAATATATCACTGGTTATTACTTTAGACCCAGATGTGAGTTGGGGCTAGTTATGTTGGTAAGCTTAATGATTAGACCAACTTTGATCGAACAGATTGGCTCAAGTCAGCGAATGATCCTTGGTTGTTAGAGACCATCACCAGAGTGGAAATTGGTACAAATGATGAGGTTAAGAGAATGTACGAACTCGACCGGGAGGGTTAGGTTTAGTAAAACGGGAGATTGGTTGTACCTAGCATCAATAGATTACGAGATGAAGTACTTAAAGAGTGCACTCAAAGTTGACCATACATCATGTTGGTAATAAGATGTATAAAAACATGAGGAAAACAAAATACGGGGAAAATATGAAGAGGGATGTTGAGAAATTTATCTCCAAGTGCATGAATTACCAATTGGTTAAAGCTGAGTACAAGAAGCCTAGTGGATTTTTGCAACCGCGGGAGGCTTCCGAGTGAAAATGGGAACAAGTTTCGATGGACTTCATTGATGGTTTCCCAAGGACTAGAGCGAGGCATGATAGTATTTGGGACATTGTAGATAGGCTAACAAAGAGGGTCAGGTTTATGCCCGTCTAGTCAAGTAGAACGACAGTCAAGCTAGCATAGTTGTATATGAAAAGGGTTGTGCGATTCCATGGTGTACCAAAAGTCATTGTGAGTGACAGAATCCATTGTTTGCTAGTGGATTCTGGAAAAGCTTACAGGAGGATTTGGGATCAGAGTTGCATCTCAGTACTACTTATCAGCCAAAAACGGATGGTCAGATAGAAAAGGTAAATCACACACTAAAAAGGTCTCCTAAGAGCATGTATCCTAGATTTTAGAGGATTGTGGGATGATCATTTGCATTTAGTTGAGTTTGCATGTAATAATAGTTATCAGTCAAGCATTGACGGGGCTCCATATGACGCGTAATATGGAAGGCCATGCAACACTCCTTTATGTTAGTGGGTGGCAGGTGAGAAACTGATAATTGGGCCAGATATGGTTATACAAACTTTAAAGAAGGTTGAAATAATTCGACAACGAATGAGAGCCGCCCAAAGTAGGTAGAAGAGTTACGCCGATAAGAAACGAAGGGACTTGGAATTCTTCGTTGGGGATTTAGTGTTTGTCAAGATTTCTCTTTTGAGGAACATGATTCGGTTTGGTAGTAGGGGAAAATTATCACCAAGGTTTGTCGATCCATTTCCCGTCCTTGAGCGGGTTAGAAATTTGACATATAGGGTTAAGCTGCCTCAGAAGAAGGTTAAAGTACACAATATGTTCCATGTTTTCCATTTGAGTTAGTTTGTGAACGATTCCAATGCAACTATTACACCATATCAGTTGGATGATATAGAAGTGGAGCTAAAATCCACTGTAGCCCGTAGACCAATTTAGATCGTTGGACATGATACAAAACTGCTTAAGAGGAAGACTGTGTGGTTTATTGTTAACTAGCATTTTGATCCTATTCCCTAAAGCATATCGATCCCACTCGACTTGGCCCATCGCGTGGCACCAAAGCCCAAAGTGTCGTCAGAATACTAAGGATCCAAGCCCAAAAGGAATTCCGTGAGCGTTGGCCTTACAACACCTCAAAGTGCAAATACTGCATCACTCCGCACTGCATTGCCTCACATCGCATCACTACGCACCGCATTAACTTGCATCGCAACACCCCTCTACCTTGCATTCTCCTCGTCCTCGTCCCCAACTTGCACCACATCGTATCACATCCCACATTCCGAATCCCTTCACACCGCATCCCCTACATCGCTTGGCAAACAGTAAATCGCATCCCTTCGGAAACATTTGATCGCATTCCTTCAGGTCGCGATAATTCGCATCCATCGGGACGCGATGGCTCGCATCCACCAGATGAGGCATGCTTCCTCCCTATGAAGCGGAGCATCACATCCTTTTGGGATGCAAAATTCATATCTCCTGAAGTGGGATGCAATTTTCTGCCTGCCTCTGGGATGCGATTTTCTGGGTTCTGCGCCTCTAGGATACGAATTTCTGTTGTGTGGTCCCCACATCTCACATACTCCCACCTAACCCATTACCTATAAATACCCCTTACTCATTCTTGACAAGGGTTGGATTTTGATTGATTTGACATCTCTACAAGCTCCTAGGACATTATTAATGGCAGCACTGCCTTTGAGGAAGAAGAAGACTACTTGCTTTTTTCCAAGACTTAGCATATTGAAAATACGACTCCCAAATACATAGAAATAATTGTAAACGAATGCCTTAATGATGTTCAATGCTTGTAACACTTATTTATGAATAAAGATCAACAAACTACTTCAAAGTGAATGTAGTCCCCTCATGGACCGAACCACTATAAATGTTTGTGTTATTTTCTGCTTTTTGTACTTCAATTTCTGTACGTGAAACGCTAATTCTCAAGTTAAGAGAATTTTTGGGTATGTCGACCATTTTTGCCATCAATACTTTTATGCTTTCACTAAGAACTTAAACTCACTTCTTTTTGCACATTTCTACCTCAACTTCGACGTGCTGCTTAGGTTTCTTCCAAACCTACAGCTCAAGTCCGCTTACGATGTTTAACCGATCAAAGAACCTAATGGTCGGAACCTCCACAGCGGCTAACACTGCTGCTTCTCAACAACCCCAATCAGCTGGGAACCTGACCGACATGGATATCATTCCTTCTATGGACTCCGATGATCCTGTGACTCAAACGCAACTTCACGCGCTTAATAAAAAATTGGAAGATAGATCTCGAGAGCTTGACGACACGTTGAAGACCAACATTGACCTAATGCAACAACTTCAGGAAAGTAAACGTCTTGTTGATCAACTCCAGCTTGCTTAGAACAAAGCTCGGCCGCAACACAATGCCTCAGAAAGTTCTTCTTTCGAAACTCGGGGCCGAAGCCAAAGGAGGAGGATGACAGTTAATGCCAATGCCCTTTCCAACATTAATGCCAACATCAATGGCAATGGCAACAACAACAGAAATGGTAATGGAACTATCGTAACTTTCAGTGAGGGAATGCGTCAACGCGACAGTTCCCTATTGGTTATTAATGATGGAATAGGTCCCAGTAATTGACCCACTCCTCGATAGAACCCAACCATCGTTGCTCTGAACTTAGGGCCTACGCTTCCAGCAACTCAACAGGCCCAAGTTCACTTAGTCAGAATCAACCATCTCAGCTTCATCAACCATACCAAAATTAAGCGAACAATGCTGATGACATGGATGAGGATGATCCCGATGTCCATCACAGATGACGCCCACGGCTCAGGACCCTTGAGGTGAACCACGATCGCTGGATTTCACCAGAGGAGATTCAACCTACGTGTCTCCCAACATGACACAATGGGTCGTGAGAGATATGCTAGAGAACGTCAATGACATGTGGAAAACTAACATGAGACATAACCCCTTCACCAGGGCCGTGCACGAAGCCGAGTGGCGCTTTGACATGCCACAACTCGCACTTTTCGGGGGAAAGACTGACCCTGTAGCTTTCTAAACAGCATGAGTGGCACATGGTCTCCAGTCGGGCCATAGATTCCGTCAAGTGAAAACGCTTTTCGGTTTTCTTGGAAGGCGCAACTTTACTCTAGTTCACCAAACTCCCTACTTAATCTATCTCTACCTTTGACCAACTGTCTACGGAAATGGTCAAACAATTCAGGATGAATGTCCCCATGCAGAAAAACACTCTCACTCTCTCCAACCTCCATAAGGGCCTAAAAAAACCGTCAAAAGGTACATCGAGCATATCAACGCCACCGTCGCTGAGGTTGATGATCCAGAGCCGCGCACTGTCCTTGTTTAGCTGGCCAAGAGAGTCCTTCCTAGCTCCGAGTTCGGATCATGAATCGACAGAAAGCAACCCAAGATCTGGAAGAATTCTACGGAAAGGCCAGACAATTTTTGTGTCAAGAGGAAGAACGACGCAACAAGATTACTCGAGGCGGCCACCCCAATAATCCATACACTGGTATTGTTGTCGATAGTGTCAAAGGAAAACAAGTCAGAGAATCTTCCAACAAGGGTAAAGGGCGGTCTCGTACAACACTATGCTAAACAACGACAAACACGGCGATCGCAACAACAACCAGGCCCTTAAAGGTCCTAAGAAACACGACCGTTATACTATGTTACTACCAAAATAAAGCAACAAAACAAGCTGGCGGTGAAGGGGTAACGGACTGCCACCAGCATAAAGGAATCATCCGTGAGCAAAAGCCAAGAAAAAGGTAAGAGAAGAAAGCATAAGGGAGCAATCCACCATTTATGCAACCGACACCATCATTGAAGGAAAGAGCTCAAAACTACACAAAGAAAGGATACCAATAGAGTGGTTCCGGCACGATGAGTAAACAATGGAAGGTCTCCCAAGCCTAGACCCCTTTTGCAAAGTTAGTGTGGAACCCCTTCCTACAAGCTGTTTATCCCTTATCGAGGGTTGCGCTTAGGAACCCTTATCCCAAGATATCTGTTAGTCCTTGAGTCGCTCAAGCGTGATTCCCACCACATTGAGGGAAGAGTAACTAATCTTTTGGGCTCGAAACCTTGATATCAAGGAAACAATGAACTAAACCAAACTCATGAAAGCTAAATAAACCTTATTTTTTCCTTAGATCCATTTTCGTAAACCTATCTCCGGTATTGACAAAAAATATCGTTAACATTTTGGCGCTAGAAGGAGGGCCTGAACCTCCGACCTTGTGGTTAACAACCACATATCTAACTGTGTTATTCCGTCCGAGGTTGGACTAAGCTTTGAAGAAGAAAGACTATGGGAAAAGCGTCCCAACAAGAGACTTCTAGATCTCAAATGGCCATGTCAGGTACTACTGACCCAAGTGTGATGGAAGAACAAAGGTTAGAACGAAAGCCTTGTGAATAATTAAGCAGAAAAGGGAAGTAGAGCAATATGATTATAGTTATTGGAGTAATAGCCCTTCCTACATAAAACAAACCCTAGCCTTTCCTCTAAATGGCTCTACATCAAAGGGTTATAACATCTTCTTCACATAAGAAAGGCTCTCCACAAACAAATCAAAGGGATGGTGTTCGAAAAAGAAATAACGGATGATTTCAACCACTTCGCTTCCAAATGGTCTAAAAGGATAGCACTTCAATCTCAGCCTATCTTGGAAAGAGGAAACAAGGATATGAGTGAAGCAATAAGGTTTGGTAACAGAAGGGCTAAGTCCCAACAGCAAGAAAGGAAGTTTACACCAAGATTACCCAAAGGATACTACCTTACCACTTCAACGGAAAATATCCATTTCCTAACCAAACATGAACTCAATTATTGGCCGTCTACAAAAAAGAAGCCTATGTATAAAAGGTAATTGGGAGGGCCTTACTGTCACTATCACATAATGAATAGACATGAAATTAACCACAACAAAATTCTCGAAGGGATGATCGTTATGTTCTTTAATCAGGAAAACCTACAAGAATTTGTAAAAGGATCAGATCAAGTTTAATAAGATCCTTAGGAAAAGGATTATCTACATAACTAAGGGTGTGGAAACCCTCTCCAGAACTCTAAATAACCCAAGGTGGGTTAATTTAGGGATAAAAACCCTTGTCACTGCCGAGTTGGCAAAGGAAAGGCACCCCCTAGAGGAGGAGTGGTATGTAAGCCTTTCTCCACGCCGAAATAAGAAAGGGAAAGGTTAAAGCATCGAAAGCAAAAGCCTCCGACCCACACTGGAAATGGTCGTGACGGAGCATCTAATTAGCACGCCCGACCTCTGCTCGCAAAAGAGTACGTCCTGCCCCTACTATGAAATAATCATGTCCTACCTCTGCTTATGTTCCACGTCACCCGCAAAAGGGAATGCAAACCCCTATAATCACCTACGATGGTCAGGATAAGGCTCCCCTTAGAGGGGGTGGAGTGTAAGACTCTATCACCGCCTACGATGGATGGGGTAGAGCATCAAAAGAGTAAGCCTTAATTCTGCGTCTACGATGGCCCAGTTTAAGCGTCTAAGACCTTATCATCGCCTACAATGATCAGGATAGGGCACCTCTTGGAGGGAGGTCGGGTAAGTCCTTAGGCCCTATTTGTGGATAAGCCAGCCAAGCGCACCGGATGCACAGGCCCAAAGAGTGGCCAACAAAGCATGTACATCCTATGTTTTGATAATTAAAAGCCCAGAGAGTAGCTCAAGAAGCATGTACATCCTTTGCTTCACAAAATCATACCCGAAGAGGGGTAACGAACTCATACCAGAGATGGTCTTTGGTCTTCTATCTTAATACCTGAATATGGGTTTATTTAAGTCCTGAGTATTGCCAGAGGTAGATTTCTAGTCTTATCTTAACAGCCGAATTCGGGTAAGTTCGGATTACAAATAATGACCAGTAGTGTGTTCCCGGTCTATCTAATACATAAATCTAGGTCGGTTCAAGATTTCAATCATAGCCAAAGAAGGATACTTGGTTCTCTTAATAACCTGAATCTAGGTTGGTTCCAAACGTCTATTACTACCAAAAGCGGATTTCCAATCTTACACCCCAATCCAAGAGATGGACTCCAGCCTTGCTACTACCAGAAGAAGGGTGCCTGGTCTCCCTTCCTCAACACCTTAACTTGAGATACTGGACTCAAACTCTTAATTCATAAGGAAGGAATCAACCGCCAATGTCCAAAGACAATGTCATGGTTCTTCTACTTAAAAGCCTTCAAACTAAGGTTGCTATCTTTTTGCTTGATCAGGAAAGTTTCTCAAACTCTTTACATTTAACTTTCCATTATTCTTATAGAACATAGATAAGAATCGTATATCAAGTAAACATGCATGCCATTTATAAGTTAATTACAAAGTAATATTTCCAGCTACCCGAAGGAAAGTCGAACAATTAAAGATACTAAGTACATTCTCCTAAAGCTCCCTGCCCTTAAATAAGGGCGAAGTGTTAGCATGACGAATTGCTGTACATAAAAGTTTATTGATCTTCTACCACTTCTCCATAATTTTATGAGGATCGTCTAAGGGATTGGATTGTAATTTTAAAGCCCGGTTATAGGCCTTACCCATGGCATGCATAATTTTATTCTCCCTCCCCAAACTAGAAGCATCCTTTCCTAAGGCATGTTTTTCCTTTCGTAGCCGCTTAACTTTGTAGGTGTAAAAGTCAATGCATTGGAGCATGTCTTCATTACACTTTTTGTCCTAAAGACTTTTCATGTCGGCCTTAACTCTCCGATACCACCTATCAACAAGGGAATTACCTAACCTAGGGGGAATATTCCTCGTGTAGTGGCGTATTTCAAGCTCTGGAGCCTCAAACCCTTTTGAAACTAACGGAGAATCAGACACAGAGGTTTCGCTAGTCCATCTAAAAACAGTTTACCACGCTTTGCATTCTGTGAAAGCACTGTCGCATTCGACTTCTAGATCAACAATTCGACAATGTAACTCGTCCTTTTCTTGATCAAAATAAATGGATGGATTTATCTTGACCTCTTTTTTTAGGTCGCGAATAGTTTTATCTTTCTGCTTTACTAGATCTTCTAAGACGCTTATTTGTTCGTTCAAATGCTCCATAGGAAGTTCTTCGAGCAAAACAGACCCGTCATCAGCGCCAACTGGGAGGCTCTTTGAGAAGTCTTCCCGACTCGTGGTTAGTTGCTATCCCCCTTGGCAGAAGAGGGGAGGTCCTTGAATGATTTTTCATGTTTTTATAAACTTACAAGAAACCACTCATATGACTTATTTCCAGAAAATAGATAACAATAGTAAACCATAACACTATTCATCCAAAGAGGTTGGTACAAATGTCACCCAAAGTCCATACAGATGAGCGTTAAGTACAAAAATCATCGCAATTTAATTAATCCCTCCACTACACTTTGTGTTCATATTGCATATCAACTTTGCGCGATGAGCTCTAAGTTTCTTTAGTATCACCTCTCTATTGTCTCCCAGGAAATTAAAAGAGAGCTAGGGGTATTTCATATAAATAAGCTTAAGTTCTTTTAAAAAGCACTCTCTGCTGGACTTATAGGGATATTTTGTAAGGAATTCTCTCCTCAACCTAGAAAAAGAATGCAAGTCATCCTTGAAAACAGTGTCATTAGTAAAAGCAAGGTTTTTATTGCAATAATGATAAGTAACAAGAGATCACTTCTAGAAGTACAAAGTCATACTGTGGTGTTTGGAAAATATTAATAAGCTAAAAAACAAAGCAAACTAACCCAATATAGGAAAGGAAATGGCTCAAGAGCAAAATTTTGTACCCGAGGAATACGGGAGATAGGCTGCACCATTTGCTCCCTTCCATCAGTTTATGAATAAAACCATCTCTTTAGCAAGCATATCATTACTATATAGAGTAATAGGGACACACGAAGAATTGGTATTTGCATCCCCAAAGGCCAAGGTTTCGCCAATGGGTGAAGAGGACGTGTCATCAGCCTCGCTACTCTGGCAGCTTCTGCACTTGGGGTTAGACGCATTACTATGGTTGTCTCTATTATCGCCACCAATGTCCAACACCAATTCTTCCCAGCTACCAGATTCTAAGCTTTATGGAAATTCCTTAATGAACAGGAGATCCTCGAGCTTCACCGCATATTTCTTAGAAACTTCAACCCTGTTTAGCTAAACTTATTCTTTCCATAACTTTTCTCAAGATAGAAGGGTGAATAAATGGAAAGTCCATGTCTGGAAACGTTTCAAGATTATCACAATAATCTAGGAAAAGAGCCTTCTCATAATATTCTACCACAACATCCGGGAGATGCGCTTTAAAAATAAAGAAATCATATCCAAAGATTCATAATTATTCATTTAACAACGAAAAGCGCTTTTTCTTTTACCCCCAACTCCTCTGCATACTCAGTCAGTATATCCGCTCGCTCACTTTCAAAAGCCAAAATTTTGACAGCCAAAGCACGATTGTTATCTCTTTCTTTTCCAAGAGATGTCCCCAGCTACTCACATGTCTCCACGCTTTTGCTCTTCACCAGAGTCAAGTTATCGGAACTAGGAGACAAGCTTGAAGCCCCCGGAAAGTGGATTGGGGGCTGCTCATAATCTTTTGTCCAGGAGGCAAGAGGGTGTGTTTACGGAAGTTATCCAAGGTCAATAGAACAGAACACTATCTCAGTTCCTTAGGAACACTGCTGAGGGCATCACCAACTTGGACTTCCCTTGTCTCAACTCCACTTTTTTAGGCTTGAAGGATAAAAAGAAGAAGAAACCAATAAGAATTAAAAAAGGGAGAAAAGAAAGAAAAGGGTCACTTTCCAGGATCGACAAAAGTTCCTGATATGCCAAGGGGACTCCTGACGTAGAAAAACCGGTTTTCCCAATCTCTAGACTTATTAATGGGGTCACTAACCCATTTCCTCGCAGAGCTAGGACGAAGAATGAGTGAATCAGGCACTTTAGCTAAATGGAGTAGGAATAGAAGGAGATTATAATTAAGAGAAGTTTGTCATGACTCAAGCGATGGGATCTCTAAGCATAAAAGGAGAGTGTATGTTTTTCGGTGAAAGCTGAATAGGGGCAACCCCAAGTGACGCAGGAACCTAAGAACAAACTCCGAAAAAGGAAAGAGACCTCCATGCCAGATATGAATGGCAGTATAAGCAAAGTACCCTTCTGGCTGGAGTACCCTTCTGGAGGGTTCTAAATAGTATCTATTAAAGAAGCAGGAAGGGCGTCAACGTTAGTCATACCAAAACATCTAAGTATAGCATTTACTTCCTCTTGGGTATTGGTAAAAGAATGTTGAAAAAGGGGAGCCTTCTTTGGGAAAGATTTAATGGATCTTCCTAGCTTGGAGCTACTAGATCGTTGAGCCATAGATATAATTTTGCCAGGTGATATCGTACCATAAAATATAACTTAGTTCCCTTTTCTACTAACGGAAATACACACAATCCACATATAGGTGAATAGATAACATAGGAGCTTGCTAATGTTTGGGATTTAATCCATTAAACACCACAGCTAACTGTGAGAGTTAATATTGACAAGACTTATGCATAAATCACTTATGCTGGAGGATAACTAGAACTTTGGTACGAAACAATTAGTCGGATCATTGCCAAAAGTTTAGTTCATCTCGAAATCCAATATAAGTGGACTCCAGGCCAAAATGTTTATTTAAAAAACATCGAATTTTGCCGGCACTGGGACCTAGAGGATAATAAGCTTGCGGTAGCATTTCCTCCACTAAACTAGCACCCATTGGGTCGGAAGCCAAATAAACATGGATCTTGCGGCAAAATTAAAAGCTAATTAAGTAAACAGCATAGATGTGGGGTTCGACCGTATCAACAACCTAGTATGTGGATTATTGAAAAAAACAACCATCTACATTTAATTTGCATTTTGAAACCCGGGGATGTATGAAAATACAACTTATTAGATCCACCATTAGGCGCCATCCCAACTATCGCTAAGAATTAAACTGCATTTAGATACGTCGAACCCTGATTATTTTCCTAAAGAAGGTTAAAGGCGTGATGCAGGCCTATGCCTGTGATTGAATTAAAAATACTTTCGAAAAATCGAGTTTGAAACCTTAAAAGATATGGAGAAATTTCGATGAATAGTAATCTCATTTGAGTAATGTGGTGTGTAGGAAAAAAAGAAGAGGAAGAAGAAGGAACTTCTAACAAAAGACTCACTTTTAATCTCAACCACACGAATAAAATTGAATTAACGAGCCGGATCTTCCCTGAAAAGACGAAAAGTTAGGAACCCTGCATGATCAGAATCGTACAACATCAAAATAAAGAAAAGTTTGATTTGAAAAGTCGAAAGCACCCTTCACTAGGGGGAAATGTTACTGCCAAAGTAAAGCACAGAAACAAGCTTGCAGAGAAGGGGTATCGGACCGCGTCCACCATAAAGGAATCATCCGTAAGCAAAAGCCAGACACATGGTTAAAGCCGAAAGCATAAGGGAACAATTCGCCAGCTATGCAACCGACACCATCATTGAAGAAAAGAGCTCAAACCCTATACAAAAAAGGATACTGGCAGGGTGGTTCGAGCACGATGAGTAAACAACGGAAGGTCAACCAAGACCGGGAGTCAATGAAGAGAGAGACCAGGAGCCGTACAAACGGAGACCTAGAAAGACGAGAGGGTTATCGGTATTAACTTGCTTAATGCCGATACACAAGGAGACGAAAGCATCAAAGATGCAGAGTTCAAGGCATATGGAGATTATCTGAGAGCCAACTACTGGGACCCCCATTAGATGGTTACCAAAAGGTTACTCTAATAAGTAATTAACAAAGCACTAGAAGCAATCTCCCGGAAGGCAAGGATATATTCAAGTTTCTACTGAAAGGCAAGGCAGAACCTCAAAGGGAGACAAGCTATCCATACTAATCTGCTTAGTGTTGATACCGACAAGGATGAGGGACCCGACAACCATTTACTTGGACAATAAAGGCAAGCCCCACAAAGCATTAATAGCAAGACCGGAAGTCTATAGCCGGAAGCCTACATCCGAATGCCGAAAACCTCTGAAAGCTATTCGCACCGACATGCTCGTGATCGATACAAAGTAGATGGGAAAACATTCAAAAAGGCGTTCTAGAGACCGGGACCATCCGCCCGAAATAGGAACCGACACCTTAACGAGCAATCCATAAAGTCATAAAAGCAGCCGAAAGCTAAAGTGCTCAGGACCAAAGGGAAAAGCGGCCGACAGAGGCTTTTGCTGGCACAATAGCAAAAGGGGCCCCAATTTATCAATAAATAGACCCCAGGAGTCTCATTTTCAAGGCAGTTTTCTCATTCTCATTCTTGTACTCTTTTTATCTTGAGTAAACCTTAATTTCTAAATCAAATTAGGTATTTCAGTTGTAATCACTTGTGTATTCAAAATCAAAGATCAATAAAGAGTGGATCGACACTTAGTACATTTCCTTATGAATTTCTCGTGTAATTTCTTAGCTATCACGAATGCAACATGTTATTTTCTTTCTACATGCATACAAGCTCCTACCAAAGCCTAAACCCCTTTTGCAAAGTTAATGCATAACCCTTCCTACAAGCTGTTTAGCCCCGATCGAGGGTTGCACTTAGGGAACCCTTGTCCCAAGATAACTGATGGTTCTTGAGTCGCTTAAGCATGATGCCCACCACATTGAGGGAAGAGTAATTAATCTTTTGGGCTCTAAACCTTGTTATCTAGGAAACGATGAACTAACCCAAACTCGTGATAGCTAAATAGACCTTATTTTTCCCTTAGGTCCACTTCCTCAGACCTATCTCCGGTGTTGACGAAAAATATCGTTAACATCCTACTTACAGGAACAACACCCCACTTAGCCGATAGTTGGAGACAATATACCTAGAGACCTGTAATACTGTTCAATATAAGAAGCCCAATACAAGGGAATCTACTGACTATGAGAAAAACTCCGACAAGTATTGCAGATTCCATAATATGTTTGGGCACAACACCAATGACTGTCGCTACCTCAAGGATGTGATCGAAAAGCAAATCCACGAGAAACATCTAGAACGGTACGTTCAGATTCATGCTCCTCCTGAATCAGCCGCAGGCCCTTCAATGCACTCTCTCCCTCATGCAGTGCGGCCCTAGGACCTTCCCGCCAAGGGCCACGTGGCATCGTGATCAATACAATTTGCGGTGGGCTCACCCCATGCATGACAGATTTTGTAAGATGGAGGTGTATGCCAACTCCATAAATCATGTCAGCTACGAAGAATTCACTTCCCTTGACGAATTTGTCTCCGCCAAGCTCCAAAAGACGACGCAGGATGATATTGTCTTCCATGAGAGAGAGTCTAATGGAATTGAGATCCTAACTAAAGACCCTTTTGTTATCTCTGCCCAGATATGTATGACCTATGTTCAAAAAATCCTCATAGATTCTGGAAGCTTAGCCAACATTATCTTCAAGCTAGCCTGCAATCTGATGAAACTAGAGGCCAAGGACATGAAGCTTTACCATGCCACGATCCATGGCTTCAATGGCTTTTCCAACCTACCCGTTAACATGGTCGAGCTATCAGTTGACTTGGAGATGGGGATCAGAGCCGTGTCTGAATTCTCACCTTCGTGGTCATCATTGTCATCTTCCCTACAATGTCTTCTTCGGACCCCCCTTCCTTCTAGAATTCTGAGTCATGTCACCATGGTCCCTTCTAATGAAATTTCCTATAGAGAATATGATTGGTACTATCAAAGGAGATCAAGCAACTGCGAGAGCCTGCTATCTCATTGAGTGGAAGGATGTCATTAATAAGGTGAATGGAAAGACAATGCCTCCTCCTTCCTACACCAAGACCACCTCCGCATAGTAATCAAAGGCGTTTGAGTCCTGGCTCAGACGCCACTACCATCTTTCTGACGATCCCGATCCGAGGGAGGACGAAGAGCCCGATTTTGAGAGGGCAACCTTGGTAGAACCAATGGTGGATGTTCCAATCAAACCTGCCAACCCGAAAAGGGTCTTAAAAGTTGGATCGCAACTCCATCCTGCAATAAAGGAAGAGCTCGTGGACTTCTTAAAGGCCAACATTGACGTGTTTACTTGGATCCACTCAGACATGTATGACATCGACCCAGAAATCACTGGCCACATGCTCAGTATCAACCCGAAGCATTTTCTAGTCAAACAAGAGAGTCGAATCTTGGGAACGAAAAGATCGGCTGCACTAAAAGAGGAAGTGGATAGGCTATATGACAAGAGGCCAAGGTGTGTCAACTTCTCAGGCTTGAACGAAGCCTGCCCAAGGATAGCTTCCCACTTCAAAAGATTGACTAGCTAGTTAATTCAACAATCGGCTACCATTTTCTGTTTTTCATGGGTACCTTCCGTACCAGGATCATACTTCTTTCATAACCAACCTTATGTTCTACCACTATGTCATTATGCCCTTCGGTTTAAAGAATGCTGGACCCATCTATAATCTACTTCTCAACTGCATGTTCAGGGACCAGATTAGGAGATCTATGGAGGTTTACATAGAAAATATGCTCATGAAAACGAGAATATCAAGTGACCACATCAACGACCTCGATGAAATGTTCGGTGTCCTTCGTAAATATGACATGAAACTCAGTCTCTTGAAATGCTTTTTGGCGTGGCATCGGGAAAATTCCTGGGTTTCATTGTCAATTCACGGGGAATCGAAGCTAATCTATAAAAAAATCTAGGTTATTCGGATATCTGATCCCCTTATAGCATCAAGGATGTTCAAAGCTTAAACGAGAAAGAGGCCACCCTAAGACAATTCATCTCAAAAGCAACTGACAAATGCATTCTTTTTTTCGACTTGCTCAAAAAAGGGAAACGCAACTTCGCATGGACCCTGGAGTGCGTTGCTGCATTACACGACCCCTTGAATCACTTAGAGCGACCACATATCTTATCAAAACCCATGGATCGCGAAGAATTATGTCTCTATTTGGTTGTATCTGTGCAGGCAATTAGCTCGGCTCATGTGCCTATATAAGATCGTGTCCAAAGGTCTGTTTACTGCATCAGCAAAAATTGACAGGGGTAGAAAAGAATTATCCAAAACTTGAGAAGCTTGCTTGCTGCATGTTGATCTCTTTTTGAAATCTCCGTCCGTACTTTCAGTCCCATTCAATTAAAGTCTACACTGATCGGCCGCTATGAAAGGTCCTACGAAGACTTACGGCATCTGGGAGAATTTTGAAGTGGAACACAGAACTGAGCCAGTTCGAGATTACCTTCATCCCTCATCGAGCCATCCTCATAAAATCCCTTGCAGATTTCATAGCGAAGTTCACAATTCCCGAAGAACCTCCTCTGAAAGATCGGACATTCTATGGAAGTTGTTCATGGATGGATCCTCTAACATTCAGTGTTCTGGCGCTTTGAAGCTCGACTTCCATGCTACCAACAACGATGCAGAATACGAAGCCTTGATATATGGACTCAAAATTGCAATCAAACTTAACATCAAGGCTATCTAGATTTACTATGACTCATCGCTCATCGTACACCAAAGGGGTACAGTTCGCACCCTACCTGGCCGGGGTCGGTGAATTGCCCACCAGCTTCGACCACTATATCATCACACACATCCCTTGAGAACAAAACGAGAAAGTCGATTCATTAGCCAAGCTGGCAGGCTCTGGGAATGCTCTACTCATGGGGATAGCACCAATCGAAGTGCTCGATTCTTTGAGCATCGACCAGATGCAAACTGATTCGACTGCAATGACGGAGCTCGACCCCGAGCCCGAGCCCGAATCTTAGATGACACCAATCAAGAGCTACTTACAACACAAAATCCTCCCTGAGCTCTACCATGGAAGACAAGCACTCATCCGCAAATCATCATCTCGCTGCATCATCCAAAACGGAGTGGTCTACCGAAAGGGATTCTCTGTTCCATTACTTTGGTGTGTATCCCATAATGACACCGATCGTGTGCTACTGGACGTGCATTATGGCGACTACGGTGACCCCACCGGGGGGCAAACTCGGGTAAGGAAGATTCTCAGATAACCTTACTTTCAGCCCACACTCGACCAAGATGATGTCGACTATGCCCACAAGTGCGACAAATGCCCACAAGTCCTTGGCCATTTGCTATGTGGGGTATAAATATCATTGGGACTCTTCCGATGGCCAGAGGTAGTGCACGTTATGCCATCAGCGCAGTTTATTACTTCCCCAAGTGGGTTGAACCCGAGGCCCTTACCACCATCACTACCAAGAAGGTGATCAACTTTGTCGTCCGCAACATCGTCACTTGATATGGAGTCTCCCAATCTATCATTTCCGACAATGGAACCCGATTCGAGAGCATTGAGTTCATGACCTTCTGCTCACAACACCACATTGAAAAGAAATTCTCAACAATAGCTAATCCTCAAGCCAATGGACAAGTCGGAGCTGCTAATAAAGTGATCAATCCATCATCTAGAAGCGTCTGGAAAAACCTAGAGGCTTATCGTTAGATGAGCTCCCTCTAGCCCTATCGGACTACCAGACCACCCATAAAGCAGCGACAGGTCATACCCCTTTGGCTCTCGCCCATGGATCCAAAATTGCCATCCCATTGACCTTAAACTCCAATCTCATTGAGTCACTTACTACGATCCAAAGACCAACTAGGATCTCCTCTTGGAATCACTTGACTAACGACCTGCCTCTTTGACCGCTTTAAACTGGTAATTAAACCAACTTAAAATGTTCAAATCAACGGATCGTTATTTAGCTTACAGAGTTTAAAATAGAATGAACACATAAATCACAAAATAAATAAATAACAAAAATATAAAATAGTGAAATAACTTTTATATATTAATCAGAATTTTTGATACAAGAATTTTCTATACAGCGGAAGGAAAATACAGCTTGAATACAAAAGAAAATTTTACTGTTTAAAATCTTCAGAGTGTGCATCTCCGGAATCCCCAACGTTGCCAATCTTCGAATCCTAAGTTGAAATCTTTAGATCTGTAACACTTAGGTCAAATTGTACACACTCCAAAACTCTGGTCCCTTAAACTCAGGTCTCGAATCAATGGCGAGACCAAGTATAAATAACCCAACTCGAGTCTTGGATCAACGATGAGCTGAGTATAAATAACCCAACTAGAGTCTCGAACTAATGACAGGGCCGAGTATAAATAACCCAACTCGAGTCTCGAATCAACGACTAGGCCGTGTTTAAATAACCCAACTCGAGTCTCAAACAAACGATGAGACCGAGTATAAATAACTCGACTCGAGTCTCGAACCAACGACGAGGCCGAGCATAAATAATTCGGGATGCCCATTCACCTGAGTGACCAACCTCATTCCTAAGTCTTCAGACTTGGGGGCAGCCCACCAGCTAAATGAGTGTGACTTTGACCGCTCGTTTGGCCCCATCCGACCAAAAGGCTCTAGATTCAGAAAAAATTGGTGAACTAACAACGCCCTCGAACTCTAACCCAAAGGAAGCGAAGGGAGAGTACAAAGGATGAACCAACAACGTACCTTCTCATGATTCGGGATCAATGACCCCAGGAAGCCCCGAGAGAGAAGACACCGAACCCGAACTCTACATGACTCGGAAAACCTGACCAAGGGAAATCTCGAGAACAGGGTCGACACACACAATCTTCACACAAATTGGGAATCTCAAGAGTGAAGCCTTAGATTACGTTTGCTTAAGTGTAATGACAAGTATGTTTGCGCAAGTACAGAAACTTGAAAGCGTAAACGAACGTTTGAACACTTAATACAAAATATTATATAAAAAGTGTCAACTAACAATTTCATTCATAACCAAAAGCAAACTACATCTAATTAATTCTTATTCTAATGACATGAAAACCACATCACACCTCCAAAATCAAGGGTCGTACTCACGTTTCCTATTGGCCTACATAACCAAAAACTTTCTAAACAATCACTTGGGCAGTTCACCCTCTTCGTCCTGCTCCTCCTTCTCGTTCTCCTCCCTTTTCTTATTTCTTGAGTCACCACTCGATGGCTCATCAACCTTTCTCTTCTTCTTCCTTGATCCGCTCCCTCCTTTCGCTTTCCTCCCCTTGATCGGTGAAGATGACCTAAGGGCCGTCAATGAAATCTCTTCCTCTTTGTCGTTGCCACTCGAAATCGATGTGACTTCCTTGTCTTTAGGCAGGATCGATCTTAGAGGTTTGGGAGTGACTTCGCTGGAGTGCATGAGTATTGCAGGTGTGCCATCTCCTATTTTCCGCCTAGCCTTCCAAATTATTTTATGCTACGCCACCATGCTAGCCTTAAGCTTTTTGGCCACATCCTTGTAACACCCGACACTTTTCTATGCCTAAATTTCGACAAAAATCAAAACACAAACACAACTAAGCATGTAAATCTGGTACCTGCAATAAATGAGCCTGAGCATACTCAGAGTAAAATAAGATAACTCATAGTGGACACAAAATAGGATAAACTAGTATTAAATCAAGTAACTTCCTTTTTCAAAATAAGTCACTTTGCCATACTGAGCATGAGGGAGAACGAGAACCGAAAGCCAAACTAAAATAACTGTGAGAACCCGACCTTTTCTAGAAAACCTGGGTGGTTGTAATGAGGAGGGGGTTATAACAAAAAGATTCTAGTGAACATGAAATTTACAACACAGATTATAATACATAGATCTATCCCTTTTGGTTCAAACCAAGATGTATGCCTACCAAGGTCAGTGATTCTAGCCTAACCTAGTAAGTGTTTACGCATGACTTTATTACTCTTCCCAAAGTAGTATTCCCAAAGTATGATACCGAGATAGAATGTTTACGTGTGTATTTAATAGGTTACATATGTCATACGCAGTACACAAGATTCACACAAACACCAAGTATCTAACCAATGAGGTGGACATCCAAGTCAATCGCTCATCAGTGTTTATAGGGTGAAGACCCAACTAGGTGGGCATTCTTGATCACTTATGGCCCTATTAAAGGTGGATCTTATGATCTCTTATAACCCTATGGCTGACCTTAGCCCCTTAAGACTCTGTCCTAATATGTCAACGTTCTTAAAGTCTGTACTCTCAATGGTAATATAAGAAGTAGTATTGCGAACGTTACTACTTTACTTATATTACAGTAGGACGCCTATTTCACTTAAGACTTCCCTTAGAGAGTTAGTATCCATGCAATGGCCATATATCTTTTATATACCAGTCTTGTCCCTAGTTGAGCCCTTACAAGCTTCTAGAGGAAGTGGACATCCCTCATGAACTACCCTTCTCCATTACCACTTATGCATAACCATTTTAGAGAAGGGGGACCCAAATACTTACTTCGAATCTAATAAGGGTGGGTCCTATGGTTTTGGTTCCTCTCCAAGTAATAAACCTTCGGAGGGATTCTAGTCCTAACCACTTAAAATGCAAATTAGACAAAAGAGAGTCAGCCACTTAAGACCTTCTCAAGGTGTAGTAAACCTATCTATTTTCACACATGATAGACTTATATATACAGACATACTTCATTATCGTCATGGGTTCATATGGCTAATAATATTTTACATTATTAACCTACCAAGTCCAACTCTATTTTTAATTATAAGTTATATATTTATTAATAAGTCAGAAAGGTTATATCCACTTTTACCTAGGATATTTATTTGATTTCTTCCCTAATTTGGACTTAGTTTTCAAACGACAATCAATTTCCATTAATCCTCTTATGACACCCATTTTCTTATATTTCTATTTTTATTGCTCTTTACCATAATAATGGTCATATTTTCCTAAGACAACTATTTATCAGTCCCAAATTATCTATTTGTTGTACCTAGACAGACAATTACTATTCTTATTTATTTATTTATTTATTTATTTATTGATTAACTGTTCTATATATATATATAATATATATATATATATATATGCACTAGGCCTCTCACATTAAGTAGACTACTTGTGGATGTTGGATTTGTCGGTAGGTTCCGGACAGACTTCTTCCATGAGTTGAACTTAACCTCACCCCTTAGTACATACACATTTACACATTAGACCCCTCACATTAAGATGACTACTTGTGGTTGTTGGATTTGTTGGTCGGTTCCGGGTAGCCTTATACCACAAGTTGAGCTTAACCTCATGTCTAAATGCGGTTATAATTCAAAATTCCTAATTTGGGGTGTACAACATTTATCCTAATTAATTTAGGAATTGTAACAATTATCCTATTATATTTACTTTCCCAATTAACATTGGTTGCAATTGTTAATTATTTATTTATGGCCTTATTTACAGCAATCAATTACACTAATTGCTACAATAGTCACCATAAATATATTCATTAATTATGGAATACAATTTACATGTATGATTCCATAAATTAGTACCATTCAACATTTGAAACCTTCAAATATTTAATACAATGTTTAATTTACCGTTTTACGCTAATTTTGACGAATAATATGTATATATTTATATTTTATGTTTTCGTGCGGTCAGCGTAATTATATTTTATTATTACTATTTATTCTTTTAAATTTAACGATTTAGTTTAATTGACTACCAAACGTTCCTTTTTTGCATTCATTCTTGTCAAAAGGTTTCAAATCTTACAAAAAGATTGTTAGTCGTAATCATTGTAAATTATGCCTAAATTATGGAATTGACATATTTCCAAATCAGAAGAAATATGTAAATATATAATGGAATAGTTGATGCAAATTACGCACAAATATGTATATTTATATTTATACGTACATTTGCACCACTTTTCCCTTTTTGATCTTTTTACCATACCCCTTGTGATTTGAAAATAATGCCTTTTTATTCAAATGGAGGAGAACGACATGTTTACAATGATTAACCCAAAACCCGACAATATTGAATACAAACAGGTATATTTCTTTTAATATTACAATCACATAATTTACCAATCGAATCTTTTTACCCAAATTCATATAAATTATTATTCAACACTGAAGTAGAGATCTGGAATGTAACTACGTCTAAATGGTGTTTAATGCGACTGATTTCTAGATCTACAGTGCTTTGCAAGACTTACAATACATTTCACAACATAAATGTAGGAAATAAGGGTATACAAATTTAAGAATCCTACAATTAATATTGTTCATAAGCAAAATTTGTAATTCACAAGTTTTGACCATTTTTTTTCATAATAAGATCTGATAGGTTCTATTTCAGTTACAATCATATTATAAGAAGATCTGACGAAAATAGGCATATAAACTTGAGATCTAATACAAAGGAAATAAATATATTATTATAAATGTACATATAGATTTTCCGCTCACCTTATAGCATCCAAATCCAAAGTTTGAACCTTTTAGGCCTACAATTCCCAAATTCTTACAAATGTGCAGTTTATCTGAAAATGGTATAAAATTAGGTATGTAGAGATATAAGAAAAAAGGAAGAGAGGAGAGGGTCTGTGACGATCGCCCTGTACCAGTCGACACCCAACAAGTTGCGCTGTGATTGTGGCCGACTAATACAGGACGATCGCCAAGGATTGAAGTAAGAAACCCATATAACCTATTGTATATCTCACAGCGCATAATAATAACATAAGTTATAATACTAAATAGGTGAGATAGTGTATGAGCTGATGACTGAATCCTAAATATCAGAGTAGTAGATTCGTATTAATAGCAAAATATCAAATAAGTCATATGTACATCTCTGAAATACTATCTCTAAACAAGATGCACTACTAATGCCCAAAGTAGTGATCCATAAAAGTAGTAGGGATAATAGTGTATGTATAGTACGTAGAAGCCTCCTGCTCGTCTCCGACTAGCTACTCGAGCACACCAACCGGCCTCTAATCTGCTCATTTAAGAGCACCCAGAGAAATAAAAGTAATGCATAAAACCTGAGGTCAGAAATAGTTTGGTGTGAGCGATAGTAATCTTAATCACTAAATTAGATAATACAATAGGTATGAAGAGTCATACCTGACTTGGCCTCGCATCCAAAGAGTTACTAAGTATAAGTGGAAGTATGTGTCAAAGTGATAGCAATCATCCAATCATAGCAAACATCCTCAAGTTCACTTACATAGTGTACTGAGTATACAATATTTGATACTTTGGATGTCAAATCAATCAAGACACTGGCAAGACCTACCGCATGTGCTCCACCTGTTTATCGCTATGCCCTACCGCATGAGCTATTGCTGAAAACCCTACCCAGTCAACAACACATTGGCTCTGGGTACAATCAGTCCATACCGCGTCAGCTCTGATTCGTTCCTTTATCACTCTATCAATGACGTACCGAGCCTATATATATTGATATCTCCGTTATGCATGTTCCCGCAGCGAAGTCCAACTTAGAAGTCACCCCGATGGTTCCCATCTGGATCCTTGATGGTAACTTCCTATTTAGACTTTCTTCGCATCTCGAGTTTAAATAGTCATATTGGAACTAGTATTCAAAAGAGTCTAATCTTTATCAAGAAGTAATGCAACGCCATACAAACCCATCCCCTTTGCATATCTTAGATAGGATAAGTTCCAGATAAAATAATTTCGGATAGGAAAGTCTTTGTTTAATGCTTCAAATCTAACAACATTCAATTCGATATTCCCAGATCTAATTAGATCCGGGCTTCACAAATAAAATCCAAATCAACCCAACTTATATATGTGTCATAACTTGAATTATAAGAACCTACATGCTAATATACTCAAATTAGTAAACAAGAACACTATTACTCACCTAAATTACTCCAAAAAGGTTAGATCCGAAAACGATGGTATTTGGCTTGGATTTCAACACGTCATAACAACTTTTGTCTTGATTTGCTCTTAACTTAGGTAATTGGATACTCAGATGGTGGATTAGTTGTGGAAAGAAGCCATTAGTGATTTGTGTAGAAGCTCTTTGAATGTTGGAAAAATGCATAGGAAGATTTGAAGTGAAGTTTCTATATATAAAGAAACAAAGCTTCTTTGAGAAGCTACTAATTCTTTGGCTTCCAAGAGAAGCTATTAAGGATTAACTTCCTTGAGAAGCCACTATTTGGCTTCCATGGGAAGCTGCTATTGGCTTCTTTGAGAAGTCACTTTTGGCTTCCAAGAGAAGCCACTAAGGGTTGGCTTCCTTGAGAAACCATCTTTGGCTTCCAAGAGAAGCCACTAATGATTGGCTTCCTCAAGAAGCCACTAGATATTGGCTTCCAAGGGAAACCACTAAAAATTGGCTTCCTTAAGAAGCCACTAAATATTGGCTTCCTTGAGAAGCCATCTTTGGGTTCCAAGGGAAGCCACTAAAGATTGGCTTCCTTAAGAAGCCACCTTTGGCTTCTAAGGGAAGCCACTAAAAATTGGCTTTCTTAAGAAGCCACCAACCAAAAGTTATGAACGAAACATGATTTATTATGGGAAATGGTTACATGGAAATTTGATGAAATTTTCAGAAATACGAGATGACCCTATCAGTGATTTCTTAAAGTTATACAGTCATAGTACCTCATATAACATTAATATTCTACGGTCTTTCGGTATGTAGAATTCGGGTCATTACAGAATCTGATTTGGAGCGTCAATTTGCATTCTTTTCCATTAGCTCTGATAGTCCTCTCAATTTCATATGAATTGGATTTGATTTGTTGTATAAGAGTATATTTTAGATTAAGAAATTAGGTTTGGAGAAGGAGGAAAATGGCAGGCTTCCCTGCTACCCATAGATTTGTGTGAAAAAGAATGAGGCCTTACCCCTTTAGTTATAGGAGTAGAATTGGCCTTGGACCGTTAGATTGATTTTTATTAACATTCGTCCATTCATATATTTTTTATTATCCGTCCATTTTTGTATTTCATCTGTACCTATTTCATACAACTCCGTTTGCGAAACTCCAAACATGAAAGTTGACCAGAATTATGAGGCGAACGCATTGGTTAATGTTTCGTGGCCAAATTCCACCATTTGTAAAAATTCCTATTTTTGAGATTCTAATTAAATAAATATTTATTGTCAATATTCCGGGTTGTTACATTCTTCCCGCCTTAAAAGGAATATCGTCCCAAAATTCTAACACCAAATTATCCTATCCCACACAAAAAATTTGCGTACATCCACTTTGTAACGATGTGTATAAGTGCGTGGTGTACTTAATGCATTTCAACCATAAAATATGCATGAAGGTGATTCTAAATCGAGCCCTTTATACATATGAATTAACTTTTAAAATCAATTTTGAAAATATGATGCAAAATATCTTAAATATATTGGTAGTTCTATATGAATGCAATTTCAAAAATTCTTTTTCATCCATACCCCTCATACAAATATAAATAAAGTGTGAAGCAACCAATTTTGCATCCAAACCTTACCATCCACAACGTCACGCAATCTAATCGTTTCCTATTTAATTCAAACTAAACCAGAAAAAGGAAATTGAAGCGACGAATTTCAATGTTTCCTCCGCTTACAAGTAATCCATTTTCCGCCATACAGTGGAATTTTCACCTCGGTTACCAAAAATAATATGAAAATTTCCATCTAAAGAGTGTAAAGGAGGTTTAAAACAAGCTCTAAAACGTAAAATGAGTTAATTAATAACTCATACGCATCGTTGACAAGGTATGGAAAGAATGTTCTCAAGGCTAAATAGCCTTTCCTTGTTACCGTTAGAGTTTTTATCGTATCGTTGGTTCTACCGCACTGCTAAATGCACACACAAATCATCCAAAGCTCTTCCTTACACTATTCGTGTGACTAAAGATCGATTTTTTCATAAAATAAATTTCCACTTAAAAATTTCTTGTGTTTATTTTGAAAATTCCTTTTTAATACCGTTTTACTTTCCATATGATATTCGTATGAAAATCAAAATTTCGGTAATGTGCCACTTACGCCATTTAAATCGTCTATTTTAATGTAAAATAGATATTTAAATATGCATAAATTTACGTATCCAACTTTTTTCATACAATGCTTCCAAAAGCTTTAAAAATGTACTTTGCGGAAACTTAAACGATTCAAGTCACATGTTGGCGAAAAAGGAAGTCGATCACGCCAGAAATGCAAAAACTGAATTCACACACAAAAAGACCAAACTAAATTTTACCTTTAACAAGGAACAACGATTTATTAATTTATATACCTGTGACGTATAACCGGTCCTTACCTAAAATTTATCCAATACATAATTCTATTCTTTCCAGCCCTAGGAAAACTGTTGGTTTAGATAAGAAAAACGAGATTTCATTCAAACAAGCATGCGTGAATGACATAAACTTTTCAAACATAGAAATCTCATTAACCTAAGTCATGTGATTTACACAATACTAATAGTTACAAGCACAATTCACCACAAAGCCAAGAACCCGATGCTAGAAAGGGAAAACAACAAAGACGACAACACCAAAACTCCTAAAACAATGGTTATGAACAATGAGATGTCTTGCTCGGCGGTTGGAGTTCAAAACAATTTTTATGGTCTTTTATTAATCATAATTTGGCAGCAAAATGCTCAATCTCACGTTACGAACACTACTGATGTTGTTGGAGGTTCTCACATCACCATATCTTCTAAGAGAGAGTTTATGATGAGAAAAGAAACCCACCACAAAAATGCTCCTCATAAAAATCCACCTAATATTGCCTAAGGACAAAATGGATAGGAGAAATTATAGGAAGTAATTCCATGAAACAACACAACACACAAAAACAACAAGCTGAATCAAACATGATGCAGTACTAAATGACAGTTACGCCATCGATTAAGCAAAAGATTAATTTCTGCATCATGAGACAAATTAGTAATAACTTCCCATTTATAGAATGATGTGTTAAAGGGTCACACGTCTACATGGGCAGTTCAAACATAGATTCATGAACTCAAAACTAACATTTAACAAAAAGAGATTTGCTGCAAAATCTCCTAAGTCGGTCAAACAAAAGACCATGCAAGTCCACGTAAAACGTGGATGCCTCTAAGATCTCATTGAGATCCTCCTCGGCAAATCCATCCAAAGACAGTTTAAATCTTCATCTCTGAAACGATGATCGCCTTCATTAAAATCTATCCTGACAAGATATAACAAAGGTGTATGCATCACAAACAACACCTATTCTAAGATCTTGAAGCAACTAGCCGGTGCAAGTCAAACTTCCTCGACAAATTTCCTTAGCCCTAAAGCGGTGAGACCTTTTTTCTTATTCTGATCCAACCAAATGATCTCTACCTAAGGAGGAGACTTAAATGGTGTGAGTAAGATTGAATATTGCAACTAGGTATTATAGGCTAAGAAATGGTCGGAGAGAAAAATTAGATCTTGGAGTATTAGTGAGGAAAGATCTAATGCACAAACAAGCAAAAGAGGAGGAGGTGAGGTGACGACAAAGAAAGAGAAGGAGAATAGAGATATGGTTCGGCTAGATGAGGAATGAAGGACGAAAGAAGGAAGTTAAGATGGTGATTTGGATGCAAGTTTTATGATTGAGTCCTAAGCTCAAGTTGTACCAAAATTCATCAACTAGATGAACATTCTTAATGCTAAACGGTCAACTATTAAATGGGCGTTGGACAAAGATTGATTCTTGACCTTATTAGGCAGGATTAAAATATTAATTGTCCCGTATCATCTTTTAAGATTCAACGCGATCCAAAAAATAATTATCCTTGTCACGACGGTATCAAATACCGCAGTCAAACCCCGAACCAACTCCAAGGATTTATAGTCTCAAGAACTATCCTTTGACTACACAATAAACAAACGAATTCCAAAAATAATTCAGCCAGAAATCCATAATATAATTCAAAACAGATTTTTCCTTTACCTAGCTAACAACAAACAGACGATTCACGAAATCAAATACCCCAAAAATCAAGATGAGGGATTTCCCTTTGCCTTTCCCAAGAAAAGTTTAAAACTTCTCCAAAAATGGAATTTATTATAAACTAACAGTTTCGTATTCACAAACCCAATTCTTATTATTATAATCATTTATATTCCAGTTTGTATTGCAAACTGAAAAACCTTTTCGTGTCCAAAAATGTTGGAGCTTTTAAAATCTTATGGATTAATTGTTTTAATTTCAATAAATTATCCAATATATATAGGAAGAGGGAAACTAAAAAACATAAGGAATAAATATCTATTATTTTCGAGTTTAATGGCATATTCCTTGTCATTTCTAATTCCATCTTTCCTACCTATTAGATTATATTTATTAAAATTACACGAAAGCCCTAGAATTTGAAATACGAATAGATTAAAATTTAAAAACCATATCTTTATAAAACTAGGCCTTTATAAAATCATTTTCCGAAACCATAATTCAAAACTTTGAAACCTCATTTTTATTTTCTCCAAATAAAATTACCTTGAATACAAGGCTAAGAACTCAATTGAATGTTTTAGTAAAGGTAGACTCGGAAATCCAATGAAGTAACAAATGGATATACCTCGTAATTGTATTTCAGAAATGGATAAAACATACTAATGTGAACTTTTTTACCGTTTTGGATTGAGTAATGGTCTTAAACGGAATTACCAACGAAACCAAACACCAGAAATCGCGAATATCTCGGTTGTAGCTAGATTTTTGTCTCGTCTCCAAACTCGAATCAATGGAATCCACCATAAGTCGTCCTCATGCTCTTCAATATGAAATCACTAACGCACTGTGGGGTAGGACAGAATTGGCTAGAAACCAGAACTCAATATATTTCAACTTTTAGTCGCTTAAAGCCCATTTTATATAATTAGGCCCGCTACTAATTCATCGTCGAAATAAATTGAATTCCAGTAAGAAAGACGAAGAAAAAAAGAAAACAAAATCGAAATATGTTCTCTCACGAATCCTAATTTAACTAATTCCTCTGATCGCTTAACCTAAGCTCTCATACCAAATGTAACACCCTACACTTATTTGTGCCTAAATTTCGACAAAAATCGAAACTCAAACACATCCAAGCAAGGAGCGTGTAAATCTGTTACCTGCAACAAATGAGCATGAGCATAATCAGAGTATGATAAGATAATCACAACGGAAACAAAATAGGATAATCTAGTATTAACTCAAGTAACTACCTTTTTCAAATAAGTCACTTTGTCAATAGCAAGCACGAGGGAGAACAAGAAACAAAAGCCAAACTAAAACACCTATGAGAACCCGACCTTCTCTGGAAAACCTAGGTGGTTGTAATGAGGAGGGGGTGTCAGAACAACAAGATTTTGGTGAACATGAAATGTACAACACAAATTATAATACAGAGATGTATCCTATTTGGTTCAACCTAAGATGTATGCCTATTAACGTTAGTGATTCTAGCCAAACCTTGTAAGTGTTTACGCATTACTTTACTACTCTTTCCATAGTATTATTCCCAAAGTATGATACCGAGATAGAACGTTCGCGCATGTATTTAACAGGCTACATATGTCAAGTTATGTCTACGCAGCACACAGGATTTACACAAACACCAAGTATCTAACCAATGAGGTGGATATCCAAGTCAATCGATCATTAGTGTTTTTAGGGTGAAGACCCAACGAGGTTGGGATTCTCGATCACTTATGGCCCTATTAAAGGTGGATCTTATAATCTCTTATAACCATGAGGCGGACCTTAGCCCCTTAAGACCCCGTCCTAATACGTCAACGTTCTTAAAGTCTATAATCTCAATTGTAATATAAGAAGTAGTATTGTGAATGTTGCTACTTAACTGATATTACGGTAGGACACCTATGTCGCTTAAGACTTCCCTTAGACAGTTGGTGAGCATGCAATGGCCACATATCTTTTATATACCTATCCTATGACTTTGGTTCCTCTCCAAGGAATAAACCTTGCGAGCAACCCTAGTCTTAACCACTTAAGACCTAAATTAGACAAGAAGGGATTTAACCACTTAAGACCTTCTCAAGGTGTAGTATACCTGTCTATTTTCAAACACACAATATATATATATATATATATATATATATATATATATATATATATACACACACACACACGCTTCATTATCGTCATGGGTTCGTTTGGCTAATAAAATTTTACATTATTAACCTACTAAGTCTAACTCTATTTTTAATTATAAGTTCTATATTTATTAAAATAAATAAGGAAGGTTATATCCTCTTTTACTTAGGATATTTATTTGATTTCTTTCCTAATTTGGACTTAGTATTCAAACGACCATCTATTTCCATTAATCCCCTTATGACACCTATTTTCTTTTATTTCTATTTTTATTGCCCATTATGACCATAATGGTCATATTTTCCTAAGGCAACTATATCAGTCCCAAGGTATCTATTATGTTAACTACTTGTGGATGCTGGATTTGCCGGTCGGTTCCGGGCAGACTTCTTCCATAAGTTGAACTTAAACTCGTGCCGTAGTACATAAACATTTATGCATTAGATCCCTCACACTAAACTGACTACCTATGGTTGCTGGATTTTCCAGTCAGTTCCGGGTAGTCTTATACCATAAGTTGAGTTTATTCTCGTGTCTAAATGCAGTTATAATTCAAATTTCCTAATTTGGGGTGTACAACATTTACCCTAATTAATTTAGGAATTGTAACCATTATCCTATAATTTTTACTTTCCCCAATCTACATTGGTTACAATTGTTAATTATCTATTTATAGCCTTAATTATAGCAATCAATTGCAATAATTGCTACAACTGTCACAAAAAATATATTCATTAAGTACGAAATACAATTTACATGTATGATTCCATAAATGAATACTATTTAACATTTCAAACCTTCAAACATTTAATACAGTGTATAATTTACCGTTTAACGTTGATTTGGATGGATAATATGTATATATTTATATTTTATGTTTTCGTGTGGTTAACGTAGTTACCTTTTATTATTATTATTATTTATTCTTTTAAATTTAATGATTTGGTTTAATTGACAACCAAACATTTCTTTTTCCATTAAATCTTGTCAAAAGGTTTCAAATCTTACAAAAAGATCGTTAGCCGTAATCGTTGTAAATTATGCCTAAATTATGGAATTGACATATTTCCAAATCACAAGAAATATATGTAATTATATAGTATGGAATAGTTGATGCAAATTACGCACAAATATGTTTATTTATATTTATATGTACATTTGCACTATTTTTCCCTTTTTGTTCTTTTTATCATACCCCTTGTGATTTCAAAATAATGCCTTTTTATTCAAAAGGAGGAAAACAACATATTTACAATAATTAAGCCAAAACCTAAAAATATTGAATAAAAACAGGCATATTTCTTTTAATATTACAATCACATTATTTTCCAATCGAATCTTTTTACCCAAATTCAGATAATTAGTTATTCAACACTAAACTAGAGATCAGGAATGTAACTACATCTAAATGGCGTTTAATGAGACTGGTTTCCAGATCTACAATGCTTTGCAACAATTACAATACATTTTACAACATAACTATAGGAAATAGGTGTATACAAATTTAAGAATCCTACAATTAATATTTTTCATAACCCAATTTGCAATTCACAAGTTTTGACATTTTTTTTACAATCAGATCTGATAGGTGCTATTCCAATTACAATCATATTACAAGCAAATTTGATGAAAATAGGCATATAAGCTTGAGATCTAATATAAACGAGATAAACACGTTATTATAGATGTATATATAATTTTTCCACTCACCTTATAACATCCAAATCCAAAGTTTGAACCTTTTAGGCCTACAAATCCCAAATTCTTACAAATCTATAGTTTATCTAAAAAGAGGATAAATTCAGATCTGTAGAGATGTAAGAAAATAGGAAGAGAGAAGAGAATCTGATTTGGAGCATCAATTTGCATTCTTCTCATTTATATCTGATAATCCTCTCAATTTAATATAAATTGGATTTGATTTGTTGTATAAGAATATATTTTAGATTAAGAAATTAGGTTTGGAGAAGGAGGAAAATGGCAGAGCTTCGCTGCTGCCCACAGTTTTCGTGGAAAAGAATAAGGCCTTACCCCCTTTATTTATAAGAGCATAATTGACCTTGGACTGTTAGATTGATTTTTATTAGCGTCCGTCTATTCATATATTATTTATTATCCGTCCATTTTCGTATTTCATCTGTAACTTTTACATACGGACTTCGTTCGCAACATACATGAAATTTGACCAAAATTCCGAGATGAACGCATTGGTTAAATTTTTATCGCTAAATTCCATCAATTAAAAAAAAAAACTATTTTTGAGATTCTAATTAACAATAACTATTATTGTAAAAATTTCGGGTTGTTACACGTCTCTTGTAGC
Organism: Allium sativum; assembly: GCA_030737875.1. Lineage (NCBI taxonomy): Eukaryota > Viridiplantae > Streptophyta > Magnoliopsida > Asparagales > Amaryllidaceae > Allium > Allium sativum. Next base: position 13,933,437 of record CM060912.1, read on the forward strand.
TATTTGAATATGTCATCAACCTTCTTCTTGGCAGCGTCAGCCTTTTTCTTTACCTATTCCATCGCCTTAGCCTCCACTTCCTTCTCATCCTTCGTCCTAGCCTCTACCTGTGCCATTTTCCTGGCCAGCTCATCTACTACCCTTTTCTCTTCCTTCTCCCAGACATGGAGAGCAGTTGAGCCCTCCATTCTTCGACCAAATCATGCATTGTTTGCTCACTTACTTCGATCGGCCTAACCACCTGCACCTCTTTCCCATCTCCTTCCATCATTTCCTTGAAGAAAGCAACGTCACCTTCGGAAAATGTACAAAGTGGACCACAATTCCTTCGCCCAACTGCTCCTCTAAACCTTCCTTTCCGATCCCGAGATGTACGGGCTATGTTGGTACAAAGCCTATTGTCACCTCTGCTTCAGAGGAACCTGCACGGCGAAGAGGAAGGATAATAAGTCTACTTCATCCCCGTGTTACCATACTTCTAAGAATTCATGAGAATATGACTTTAGTTCCAACACCTGAGGTGCAGCTTTGGCACGCATAGTGCTTCTACCAGTTGGTTGAGGGAAGCTCCCCAGTCCCAACCCCGGTTGATCGGGATTATATTCAGCTTCAGTGGAGGCTAGGACCTGCAAACCACTTGCAGAGATAAAATGCTATGCTTGTTGTTGCTGGGAACTACCTCCAATGAACTCATGAGCCACTAGTAGGCTACCGGTTGCCACCATCTTCCCCTTTGAAGCAGTAAGTGCTACCTCCTTCGCCCTCTCAACATCCTCTCTCAGTAATTGTCTTCCCTTCGACAACAACAGACGTTCTTTCTCACCCAAGTATGAGAACATGAAATCAATTTCATCAAATGCCTCCACCTACTGCAAATCAGCCTCAAATTCCAGCAACCTATCCAAAACCTTGACTAGTGTCCAGAGGTAATCGTCAACCCACAAGATTCCATGGAATTTGGGCTCTTTGATGTACATTCTCCAGATATACAACTCTAGATCTAGCTCTGCCTTGCTCTCAGTGTCCTCGTTCTCATTCTTGAGCTCCTCCACCTCCTTCTGGTACTCTGCTTTTATCTTATTCATCTGGCTGAACATTTTTTAGTAGCAGCCTTAGCAGACTCCTTGTATTTCTTAGCCTCCTCTAAAAGCCTCCTACCTTAGCATTCTCATTCATAAGACTCTGGGCCTTCTCATTTTCAGCTTTTAGCCTTTGGTTCTCCTTGGCCGAGGACTCGTTGTTCGTGCGAAGCTGGTGCACCTCCTTATTTTCTGCATGCAAACAACGATTCTCCTCCAACATCCTTTGCTTCTCTACTTTGAGAGTCGTGTTTTCAGTTGTCACCGAGGCCACATTGTCATTGAATGTCGTCACAGAATTTCGTGCCTCTTCCTCTAGCTTCTTGTATTTCTTCCGCAGTTATGTTGTTACAACAATATAGAGTTATCACCTAAGTGTGTTACTTGTATACATGGAAATAGTTACAATCTAAAGACGTGTCTTACCGAACTCGTCATCCCAATTCTATGTGCTAACCTGCTCGGCTTCGAGGGCCTGCCTCTGGTTTTTAATCTCCGTGTTCATTTGGAAGATCAACTCTAAGAGATACCCAACATATTTATTGAATTCCTTCCACTGGTTGTAGGCAGCATGCACTTTCTTCCACACCTTGCCAGTGTCCTCATGAGGAATGAGACAGATATCCAACGTCCATTTCATCTCCTTAAAGAAATACTTAGGAAACATCTCTTTCAAAAGTGCATTCCTCTTCTCAGGAGTGCGCCTTGAGGCATCCGTCCCATAATTCGAGGCGGCCATCTTCGATGTCCTGCGATCTACTTGCAATGTTTCTTTGCTGGTAGACTTAACAGCAGGCACCTCCATTGGAGCTTAAGGAGTAAGCACCCACGTTTGCAATCTTGTGCTCGCAGTCTCAGATCCTGAATCTGTCCCTAATGATGAGAATGATAGGTGGTGAGGATTCTGAGTATCTCAACTAATGTCGACAGTCACCACCGTGACCGTGGGAGAAAGAAGAAGATTGCGAAAAGTCAGCCGGTTTCTTAAAATTGCTTATTAACGAGCTGCTTTATGGTCGTTGCCCTCCGACCCCTTGACGTCGGTATCTACTACTGCTGCTATCTCGAGCACTTTTACCAGCATAAAACTGGCTCAAGATTATACTCAAGCACCGCATACACATAAATAAATGTGTGTTATGCTGTGTTTATGAGTGTGTGCCCTACATGCAGTCTCCGAAGACTAGACTGAGGCATGCTTGGAGGGGTTATCTCTCCAACAATCAATGTTAGACTTCCAGAACTTGTGCCGCTGGGCCAAGGCAAACAAATGTCAATTAGGACTTGCTCAAGCCCTTAAATTGGTCTAATTTTTCCAACGACGTGGTGGTCTCAAAGGTAGTATCTAGGGAACCGACCTAGCCGACACTTTTGTCCCCATGTCAACAGCCGTAAACATGAATGGAGTGGGCGACAGACCCTCTTCTCCAGTGACCGTCTCCACATCACCAGCGCCGCCTCCACTAGTTCCTTCCTGAGTCTTCATGGCCTTGTGTCGCTTGAACACGACAGGAGGCACTTTCCTTTTACGGCCCAGAGAACTCCCTTATCCCTCATGTTCTGTCTTCCTTTTTCCAGCAGCAACTTGCTGAAATATTGTACGTTTAGTAGGAAATAAGGCCATTTGGCGAAGAGCCTCCTCGTCCAAGATGTTCTCTATGGAGCGAGCTTTGACCTTAATGACCCTCAATCAATCGAGACGCACCAAGTACACAGTGCCTATGGATGCCGGAGAAATCCCTGTAATAGAAGCTCAAAGTTAACTCAGAGCACATGATTCAGCTAACTTCGAAGTCGAAGTAATAATAGATACTTACTTCCTTCCAACCAGCGCCTCGCAAATCCATGAGGGCAATATACAAAGAACCACTCGCGCTTGAAAACGCCAAACCTACTCCATAACCCCTCTATGAATCAGGTGTTGTGTATCGCCTCCTGGTAATACAGAGAAGGCATGCTGGTAACTCTCATCTTAATCTGAAACAAGAACCGGATGTCCTCTTCGTTGGGTTCTATGTGTAGATGTTCCTTGAATAAGTGGTAGGAACCAAGGAGGAAGGTATATCCATTCAGATAAAGCTGCGTTGGCGCTAAATTAAAGTAACTCAGTATATCTTGGATAAAGACGAAAGTTGGGGTTGTGCATCCAGAAGTACACATAAACCGGTTGCAAGCAGTGTACCCTTCTAGAGGTGCGTGCACCCTATCCTCCTTTTGGGAGACATGAATGTCTTCCAAAGGTATGCTAAATCTTGTACAAATGCACCTCAACGTAATTTCATCCAAATGCGAAGGCATCAAATCCGGTGGATTGTTAACTATAACGACATCCGCCATCTTATCCAACACCTACAAGGTGTCTCCCCCTCGATGTCTATGTTTTCCTCCTCCTTGGGATTCTTCTTAGTTGCAACAATCCCTTTCGGCACCGATGGTTAAGTCGGGTGCTCGGTCGTTTGCTGTGAATCTTTCGACTGCAAATCCTAGTCGAGCGCTTTTAGTGAGCCTATGGGAAAAGGTGGACTCTTCAGAAGTCTCAAGCATGTTGTACCCTAAACTAGTACTGCTAGTTGACCCGGATTAGGATGACAAGTGTTGAGAAGCTTCGCTTCCTAAGTCTGATGTTTCTTAAATGATCTTATTTCCATTTGTACCTATACTTTTATATGGTTGCATTAGACGTCGCATTGAAAACATGTACCCCTCATATTGGTGTAAACAAACAAGTACGTCCGGTGAAGTGTGATGCTGATATGGCTATAGTAAATGAATTCAGGACATGACGACGATCACTAAACTGTAACCATTGTCGTCGTCAACCAATATCATTAAATTTACGTTGAGTCGCGGCCACTTCGTGATTGGAATTAAGCAACGAATCTAAAAGTTTGATAGACCGATCCACAGTCCAAATTTATGCACTACATCCTGTGTGCAAGTTTAAGTCCACTCCAATCGTGAAATGTCGCAAAATCGACGCAAGTCCGATGGCTAGGCCATTCGAAATTCGAGCTCCGGGTTAGGTACAACAGAATGCATCTTAGCTAGGAAGGTCGAAAAATTTCTAAGTCCCAAGGATGCAAAAATTGTATCCCCAGGACTAAGGGAAAAATTTCGCATCCCTCCCAGGTTCAAAAAAAATTGCATCCCCCTTTTACCTCACATGAGCTCGCGTCCCTCGCACCACCTAGCTTCAGCCCATTGGCATCTCGCATCGCATCCCCCAGGGAATGTAATCCTTCATTACTTGGGTATGAAATCTCGCATCCCACGGATGCGGAATCACGCATTCCTCTATGCAAAGATCTCGCAACCCACGGATGAGAAATCTCTCATCCTTCGGAAATGAAATCTTGCAACCCTCAGATGCGAGAAAACGCATCCCCATGATGTACAGACCCTCATCCCTAGGATGTAATGCGAATTTCTCCACCGTTTCCTCTCCCCTTTCTTCTCCTTCATCTTTCCTTCACTCCCCTCCTCTCCTCCTCGTTTCTCTCATTCTCCTTCGTTGTTGCTCCATGTCCCCGAATCGAAAACTGAATCTCGAGCTTGGCACCCCCGAAGATCAAATCCGATTTCGATTCAAACAATTGAGTCAAAAATCTGAATCCTACTTGAAAATCGTGTTCGAGTTTCTAATTCCAAGGTTTGAGTTTGTAAAGGTCGGGTTTTGAAATATATGGGGGAGATAAAGCGGGCCAAGCCCATTAGGGAATTTTGCATCCCTCGGTGGATACAAGATTCCACATCCCTTCTGGGATGCGAAATTTCGCATCTTACCAGAATGCGAGATTCCGTACCCAACTGGGATACGAAATTTCGCATCCCACAGGGGTATGAAATTTCATACTCCTCATAGATGCGAGCTTCCTTAAGAAAATATGTATATATATTATATATATGTTTATATATATATATGCATGCATATATATACATTTATAAAAACAGTGGATGAACGAGGACGAAATTTCCATACTTGGTGAAATTTCTGACTTGCGATTCCGACAATTAGCACGCACATGCGTTTTAGATGTTACGACAATCGGCATCGATCTAACCTGTTAACCGATAGTACGCTCGTAAGTCTAAACGAATCTAGAATGTACGACAAGCGATCGAATCCACGACCCGATATCATTTTTTGAAATCCAACTCGCGTAGTCGTAAGCCAACGAAATACTCACAACTCATATTTTATTTTCAAACTATGATCGCATAGCACAAAGTCACATGAAAACTTGTGAGCCTACACGCGACACTATGTCAACAATGACTCGTTTACATTACGGCATGAATGAGAGTCGACGACTAACGTTTAATATCATGAGTAAACATGAATTTGATGTTCAATGAATCTACCGATGGATCGAGATTCTCGACACGCTTAATAGAATGATCACGACCTAGCGTTAAACAACATGGAGATCTTTTCTGCTTCCAGATGAAATCTTTTAACCTCAAAGCATCTACATGTCAAGACAAGATGTACTTTGAGAGGAAAGTGTTAACCAACCTTTTGGTCCGGTTCCCAAAAGCAAACCAGGAACACTCGACTCGACCCATCGTGTGGCACCAAAGCCCGAGGTGTCGCCAGAATACTAAGTGAATCGCTTGAGCGTTGGCCTCACAACACCTAAAAGTGCAAATATCACATCACTCCACACTACATTGCCTCGCATTACTCTGCACACCATTACCTTGCATCGTAACACCCCTCTACCTCGCATCCTCCTCATCCTTACCTCAATCTCGTACCACATCATATCGTATCCCATGTTCTGAATCCCTTCACACCGCATCCCCTATATCGCTCGGCGAACAGTGAATTGCATCCCCCAAGATGCAATATTTTGCATCCCTCGAGATGAGTTAGATCACATCCTTTAGGATGCGATAATTCACATCCATGGGGATGCGATGGCCCACATTCACTAAACGAGGCATGTTGCCTCCCCACGAAGTGGCCCATCACATCCCCTGAAATGTAAATTTCGCATCCCCTACGATGTGAAATTCGTATCCCCTAAAGTGGGATGCAATTTTCTGGCTTCTACGCCATTGGGATGCGATTTTCTGTGTTCTGTGCCTCTGGGATACAAATTTCTGTTGCATGGTCTCCAAATATCACATACTCCCACCTAACCAATTACCAATAAATAACCCCTTGCTTATTCTTTACAAGTGTTGAATTTTGATTGATTTTACCGCTTTACAAGCTCCTAGGACACCATTAATGGTAGCATAACCTTTGAGTAAGAAGAAGACTACTTGCTTTTTTCCAAGACTTGACATATTGAAAATATGACTCCCAAATACATTGGAAGACTTGTAAACGACTTCCATGATGATATTCAATGATTGTAACTCTTATTTGTGAATAAAGATCATCAAAATCCTTCAAAGTGCACGTAGGACCCTCATGGACCGAACCACTATAAACCTCTATGTTATATTTTGCTTTCCGCACTTTAATTTTCCATAGCGGAACACTAATTCTTGAGTTAAGAGAATCTTTAGGTCTGATGACTTTTTTTTCCGTCAACACTTATCAGGTTCAGTGGCGTGAGAATGAGAGTGATAATACTTGGGAGACCGAGGAGAGCATGAGGACATCTTTTCCATATCTCTTCACCTAGTAAGCTTTTAACGCATAATTCTTAAATTCCCATTTAGAGATATTATTAGTTTTCTCGTTTGGTATCCTGCATGCTAGGATGGACTTAAAGAGTTTTGCTATGTATGTTTGTTTCTTGTCGATGATAGCTAGGCATATGGGACAGTCTTATTTGCTGCTTAGGTAATCTCGGGGAAGAAATTTCTTAAGAAGCTGAGAATGTAACGACTAGTATTCTACATATAGGAGGATCATAGAATATTTATTTTATTTTCATATGGGGTAGTATGAATGAATAACTTTGGGAAACGGCTATCGTACTTTCACCATCTTTGTCAAATTTTAATGTGACCATTTTGCCCTTGCAAATCTTGTTTCGCTCATGACTTTTGATTGGTGAGGAATTTAGATCTGAAACCACTTCTATTGGATTTGTATTATGGTTTTCCATTTCGTAGAGTGGTCACACTAAGAAAACGAACTTACCGTTAGGGAGAAATGGCTGAAACAAGTTTGGGAGAGGATTAAACAACCCAATTGGATTTAAACGGGTTGTTAGAGTGAGGCCCAATACCCATTTCAGGTTAAATAACTTGTATCGGATTAAATAATAGGTGAATCATCTCCTATGAACTTTGCCAACTCCTTAAATAGATCTAATAATCTATTGATGGCTTCCACCTTTCTAAATCATCATTAAATCCTTCTTTAATTATCTAACTACCTAATTAGAATCAAGCCAAGTCAAACCAATATCCAAAAGAGGACAAAGGTTGCTGCAACAACTAGGAATCCTAGCCAAAACATCCTTATTTTTGGGTTTACCTTTTTTGGAGTGATTAAGGTAAGTAGTAATGTTTTTACTTGCTTATTAGTTCATATTAATATGCAGACACCTTCATATAAATATGTAAAAATGCTTGTAATTCATTATTTATCATGTCATGACGCATATATAAGTTTGAATTGATTTGGGTTTGATTTGTGAATGCCAATATTTGAGGGTTCAACGGAAAACCATGTTATCTGTGTGTTTTGATCTTGTTTGGTTGATTATATATAGTTTCAGTTGCTGGGTAAGTCAAGACATTGACTAGGCATGCTAGTAAATATGCAAACGGCGTCGATTGATAAAATAGGAATTTAATAACCACATTGGAAGGGCTATAGGTTTTGGGTCATCTCGGTCAGTTCGACCAGGCCAATCTGGGCAAAAGTTACCAGAATTGCGTGAAAATTCGTAGGGACAACAAGGAAGGTCTAGGAGGCTATGTGCCAAATTTCAAGTCGTTTGGAGATCAAGAGACCAAGTTATCGTGCTTTGAAGTTCGAGGCCCGGGTCTGTTTGGTTAGAGGCAAAATGAAAATAGGCAGGTAATGTTGGAGAAGGAAAGTGGGTTTCGGCTCGATTGTCGAGCCAAGCTTCGACTCAGGTAAGCTCTCAAGGTTTGGATCGACATTTTCGATCTGGCCGAATTAAATAGATCTGGGTAGGCCATGACGATCCGAAGTTAACGACCAATTTCGGATCGACATAGTTGACCGGGTATGGCATTAGGTGTACACCTTGACCATGTCGAGCCGGAGAGGGTCGATCCGAATGTGAACAGAGGGAATGGTTTCCTTAGGTTGGTGCATGGTATGACGTTACTTCATGACACTAAACAAGTTCTTTTGAAGATAAACTCCAATACAACTAGCTAGTCTGAGGTGCGAAGAAAAATCTTGAGAGGGCTACCACGTAGGTTCCAAGTAAGGAGCCATAGAGGTGACTTCCAAGATGGAGTTTGTACGAACACGTGTGCACAGGGGTTATCTGGATTCACAGTTTAAGTACATATTTGAGAGAGGAACACAGAGATGAATCAGCGCCTGCGGTATGGACTGATTAGCCCGGACCCCAGCGCTAGTTGTAATATGGACTTGGTAGGGTTATTTGTTATAGTCCAGTGTCGTATGGATAAAGCTATAGTTGGATAAAGCCCGTTGTAGTAAGGACTACCAGTGCCATGATTGACAAGGTGACCAAAGTAGTGAGTGCAGTGTACTCGACGCACCGAGTGAGTGTATGTGAGGATGAATGTTATGTTTAGATGTGTTTGGATGTTTGCTATCAATATGTCAAGCTCACTTCGATTTACACCTAATATTATGGTTACCATAGAGTAGAGTACATGATTATATGTGCTTACTCTTTGGATGCAGGGCCAAGTCAGGTATGATTTATCGTACGTATTATGTTATCCAATATAGTGATTGAGATTGCTATCGCTCACACTAGCCTTTGTCTAATTTTAGGTTTTATGCTTTGCTTCTTATTACTTTGGCTGCTCTTAAATGTGCAGAGTAGAGACGGGTTGGTATGCCAAGTAGCTGATCGGAGATGACCAGAAGGCTCCCACGTATTACATATATACCTTTATCCATGTATATTTTTGTTTATCACTACTTTGGGAATTAGTAGTGTATTTGGTTTTAAAACAATATTTTGGAGATGTACCTATATTTGTCTATTTTGGGTACTTATGTTGCGATATGAATCTGCTATTATGAGGTTGTGATTCATTTAGTTTCATTGTCTCACCTGTTTTATATCATGTCTTATGTTATTATTTATTTTATTCTATGAGCTATAATATATATGACATGTTACGTGGATTTTCCTTATTTCAATTTTGATGGTCGTTGTAACAACCCGTATTTCGATAACATGATTAAGACGAGAATCAAGGCAGAATTTAATTTTAAATTCTGAATCAAGTTAAACGGACTATGCCATTGCATTCGTCTTGGAAAAATACGCGAAATAGAGTCCGAGTTTTCGAAAATCGGAGTCCGTATGACCCGATTAAGGCCCAACGAAGTTTTCAGAAAAATTCTAAGTTAAAACAGATTTCAAATTCAAACTTGGATTTGAAAAATTGGGCCAGTTGGGCCAGGCGGGAAAAATTCCCGCCACAGTACCCAAGTCGACAGCCCTGTCGACTTGGGAGTCGACTTGGTCTGACCAAGTCGACAGCCCTGTCGACTTGGCTGTCGACTTGGCTCAGACGAGCAGTCTTGCCTGGTGCACCTATTTTCAATCTTGGCTAGGTTTTTGGGCCTGGTTTGAAATTTGACGGTTCAGGTTGGTCCTAGGGTTAATCTAAGGGTCCTAACTAGCCTAATCTTCTATAAATAAACCCCTAACCTACCCCTAAACCCTCATTATTCACTCATGTAACTAAACTATGGCCAAATTTCTACTCTCATGGCCTCCACTCAACTATCCTAGCCTCCACTTCATTTCTATGAAAGGTTTCATGATCATGAGAGTATTAGAGAGTCCCTATGTTAGTATGAGAGATCCTCAAGTTGATTTCAAGGCAAAAGTTTTGGTCTTTGTTCATAAAGATGGTGTATTTGTTGATTTGGAGCATCCATCTTTGGGTTTTTGGATGATGGCATGCATAAGCTTCATCACAAGCTTTAGTTTAATCGATTTAGGCCTTCATAGCAATGTAAGCCCTTCCCTACTCTTAGATATTAACTGTGAAGCTAAATGTTCATGTAGAAAGTTTGGGTTTGATTAATTAGAATGATGCATGCTATCATGTTATGCAAGTCTATGTAGTCATTAGCTTGATCTTATGAGCAAAAAGCCACAACCTTTATGTTGAAATGTTGCATTATGCAACACGAGGATCTTCATAATCATTATGTCAACTTGCATATGAAGTCATAATCCTTATATGATGATATATGCGAGTTTCTAGCCATCATTCCATGTCTTTTGTCACCATGATTCGCTTATGTACCAAGTTTGGGTTTATGCATGTTTTTGAGGCTTAAGAATGTAACATGCAAGCTAATGAACACATTTGTGCCTCATTTGCCACCATGATTAACTTGTGGCTTAATACCCATTTTTGTCATTCCTTTGCCAAGTCTCTTCTTTTAATCCATCACGTTGTTGCGAACGTATATGCTAGTTTAAAAAGATTTGGGGTCACATTATGGGGAAACATATTGACATGAATATGACTTGGGTAAATGGGTATAAACATGACAACATGTAACGTTAAATATGACATGTGTTTATACTTGAAAACATGACTTGAAATATAACATGGAAGTTGACATGTAAGTATGCATAAAAACATAAGCTTGTGAATTTACCTATTAAGTTAGGTCTACCCATTGGGAATTTACCTATTAAGTTAGGTCTACCCAATTGCTTGAAAACTTGACTATGAACATGACACTAGACTAAACATGAAAGTGGCCAACTCGAGGTTGGGTTGAGTTTGCAACGTAAAACTACCCGGAACCGACCGGCCTAACTAGTAGTTGCAAACAATAGGACCCAATGTGAGAAGTTGGTCATGTTGTGCTTGAACCCGAGGTTAGACCAAGTTGTGGTGTAAAGCTACCCGGAACCGACCGGCTTAACTAGTAACCACAACAAAGTCTAATGTGAGAGGTTGGGGTGCATTAAGTAATTAATGCCACATGATAGGGTTAAGTTAATTTGATTAATGACTCTTAACCAAATACGACATGGGTAAATGGGTTAAGTAAATTGGTTAGGCTAATGATACTTAACAAAACATGACAAGGTTGGGTAGGTTAAGTGATTTGATTTGCCTAATGACGCTTAACCATTTTTATACGGCTAGTGGACGGGGATTAAGTTAACCAATACTTAATCAATCCAACATGATAACTTGATAAGGTTAAGTGGGATCGGGTTTGATTTCTTAATGACACTTAACCATGCAAGATGATTAGGGGATGGGGTTAGGTAATTTACACTTAACTAATCCGACTTGGTAATTAGACGGGGTTAAGTAATTAAGGCTTAACTAATCTAACCACGGTAATTAGATGAGGTTAAGTAATCCACACTTAACTAATCTAAACACGGTAATTCGATGGGGTTAAGTTAAACACTTAACCAATTTAAACTTGGTAATTCAATGAGGTTAAGTAACCAATACTCAACCAACTTAACGTGATAATTTAATGGGGTTAAGCAACTTATACTTAACCAATTATACATGATGATTTGATGAGGTTAAGTAACCTGCACTTAACCAATCTAATACGCGGACCTGACAAGGGTAAGTCGCAAGACCTTCTTAGAATATACTTAACCAATCCGACTCGATAATTTGATGGGATTAAGATAATCTATGCTTAATCAATCTAGCAAGATAATCCGATAGGGTTAAGGTAAACTAGTACTTGACCAATTTGACCTGATAGGGTTAAGTCATGAGCCTCTGGGTACACTTAACCAACTTGTAGGGCTAAGTCTTAAACTTAAATACTTAGCCAATCTTGACGTGATTCGTGGGCGGGTTAAGGCATGGACTTGAATGATAACACCTAACCCAATAAGACAAACCCTAGTTAGAGGAACTAGGTAGAAAATCGTGGTTAATCAAGGATAACGGGAAAGGAAGCTAAGTGGTAAACCTTAGTTAAGGGTAACTAAGTAATAATTCTCAGCTAAGGACATAGGACTAATTCACAAAGCGATGAGTAACCTGATACGGTAGGTCATCGCTTAGTATACGAGGAGGAGCAAGTTATCTGACTTGGATAAAAGCTCCAGCGCACTGGGTGCCAAAGTGGAAGCTTCGGGGGACGTGAGGATATTCTTGGGATCCCTCTGTTGGCTGCCATGTAATTATACTAGGCCCATGAGAGGTTAAGGTCTGCGTTAGAAGGACCAAGAGTATGCCTTGGTTGCTATGCGAGCGACCTAAAGACTGGGGTGGATTAGCGTGGAGTCGGCGATACTTGGTTTTGCCCTGGATAGCACGTCGTCGACTACCTACCATCTTTAGCCAATCGTGTACGAACGGAAAGGCAGGGAACCCCCAACAGACCATGTTCTTGCTATCAAGTCATGGGTGAGGTAGGCCCGTAGGAAAGTGGGGCTATAGTGGGGCCGGGATGTGGTTCTTATACATGATTTTTCTTGGATTGCCTTTCAGTAGTTGAGGGAGGGGTCATGTGGGACCATAGCCACGGGTACAAAAACAGACCTTGATATCTGCATCGGTAGACGATTTAAAGCTCCCGACCGAGTTCCGTATTTCTTGATTTGCCCTGGCATGGAACTCGGATGGCACATTGGGGAACATGTGCATCTAGACATGGAAAACGATTCACGATACATACGTGGGATCAAGGGCGCGGTTGACGGGTGGCATAATCCCTAGTGATCCTAGGTGGCCAAAACCCAAACCGAGACACGGAAACGTTCATTAGGTAGCATAATCCCTAGTGGGCCTAGGTGGCATAAATCCTAAGTGAACGCGAGATAGTTCATGGTAAGGGAACATAACTAGATCAAGGGTTGCAGTCCAAAACAACATCAAGGATAAAACGTTTACATGGCAAAGGACTGAACGTATACATGGATAGAAACATACGAGTTGGGAAAACCTACATATGCTATATATTAGGTTGACACGGACCATTACATGACAGTGGGCGAGGGACATTCATAGTTAACACATGACGCGGGTTGGGACACTAGTACGAGAGGTGCAGAGCGGATATACAGGATAGATACATAGGACGTTATACGTGATAGATATCTTGGGGATATTATACTTGATAGAAACCTGACGATGTGATACCTTGTTTTATCTTGACATCGTGATTTATCATGACACCTTAGTTTACCCGAGTTCAGTAGTTCATCCTGTTATTTGGATTTAGCTTATCTATCTTGTTATCATGCTTATGATCATCTCAGTTTCTCATGACAGTTAACTTTACTAGTTTCTATACTAATAGTAGATAGGGCTTACTCAGTCTTTTTGACTGACCCGTTTTGTTTCGCCTCCTTTCTTCCGTTTCCCCCCCAGGTTACAGGGAGGAAACACTGCTGCTTAGTTCGGACTTCTTCTGCTTGAAGGTCATCCTGGATGGCTTGGACTTTTCTTGGCTATGGCTACTTTACTGTTTTTACTTGGGGAATAATTTATGAAAAAGTCTTTATGCTTCTTTACTATTGCAAGACAGGTTTTGATGTACTCTGATGTAAAAGGCTTTAGACCTTAATTATTAATGTTTATAAAAGTTTGATTTTACTTCCGCTATGTTATATGTTCTGTCTTGTGATGTTTCTGTGCATGTTTACCAATAATGCCCCTCTAAAGCTAGTGCATTCCCTTGCGAGTGACCCTAGCGGAGGCGGGGTGTTACATTTGGTATCAGAGCAGAAGGTTACCAGACTGGGCAAAAGTTTTTAAAACCTTCTGAAAACTATTTGGAAAACCGTTTATAAAGAAGCATTTTTCAAGAAAAGTTTGTTTTAAAAAGGCTATCCCCCAAAAGCCATTAGCACCATTCTTTGATTCCTTGATTGAATCTCATTTCCTTTCTTTCCTCCATCCGTGGTCACAGTAGTTCTCACTGTGACTAATCTTTGTCTAGCCACGTAGGTGTTTCCCGTACGATGGAGGTGGTTCTCGAGAGACCCATTGTCGTGTTATAAGAAAGGATAATAAAGAGCAAGGGTAAAGGATACGAGTTTAAGGATGAGCAACTTGTTGGTATGGCTCAACCCAGAATGAGAGAGAAAGATGAACAATGAAACCCATGACAAGAGAGTACCTTTGGCATGGTGAAACGGGGCGGATAGTTAAGTATCATGGGACAAGGACAAGATCATCGGGAGGGCAGTAGTATGCTCTCATTTCTAGGGTACCTCGGAAGGAGGGTAACGATCCTGTTAAAGTTTTAGCTTTTCTTCTCTATCATCCCGTTAGGACTTTGGTTTGATCATCGTATCATTTAAGTCTGCTTCGATAGTTGAGTCTTTGCACCTTAAGTACTAGCGTAATAGAGAATCCCATTTTTATCTCAAGTCCTGTGGAGAATCGGTCCATTTATTCATGACTTGTTTCGGATTTGAGAATGACATGCCTCGGTTATGGATGGATTCTAGGGACGAAGTGGTTATCCAGTAAGGGGTACCGCTCTCGGTTTTGATAGGAGGGTAGTTAGACTCTTGGCTAGCCTTGGTAATACCCTCGAAGTCTCGTGGAACCTTTTGGGTTCGGTCATGATTAGTTACCTGGAATCCCTTGATACCTTATTGGAAATATTGAAGCCCGATCGAGTGGTGTTCGCCGATGAGACGGATGGTTTATTTCACTTATGCATGGGTTATAGAAGTCACCCTAGTAAGTGCGCTTGATAACCTGGTTGACATCTGCTTACTTTCAAGAGAAAGTTCTTCTACGTGGAATACCTTATGGTACGAGGTCCGAGATTCACTAGTGAATTTTGGAAAGCTTGCATGAGATCATGAGTACACAGTCATGTTTACGTCAAGTATTCTAGAAAGAGGATAAGTGCAAGTGGAACGAGAGGCGACGAAGAAATGAGTTCCAGCTCATGTTATGGAAACAGGAAATAAGAAGCTACGAAATCGCGAAGTTAAAAGACGGTCAAGGCACAATGGAATTGAGCTCAAGGAAGTACGGCTTTGATGGTCAAAGACTAGATACGCGCATGATATCTCTTTTTGGGAGTGTATCCTTGATCCCTGTTTTCAGTAGAGCTTACTTGTAGGCTATCTTTTGTGAACACCCTCTCGGTCCTATTTTCTGTTACAAACCCCGTAAGGAGTTTGTCTTGTTTATCTTCCCGACCCTGGTTCGGGGAATCCTAGGTAGAACCCTATGGATGTAAACATGTATTTGAAACATGTTATGATTGATATGGTTGCAAGTGGTTGCAAGTGGTTGCTCGTGGATGCGCGAATATACATTAGACACTAGCTCGACTCAGTCACATTTCATATTGCATATGCACGAGTATTTATACTTGTTTATGGATGAAATTGAATGTGCTATCATGCGGTTGTTGCATATGAATGAATGATTGTGCACGCATATAGTATCTATATGACTAGGACTATTTGCATACATGTTGGATTCATGGCACTATACATATTTTTGCATTAGAAAGATTATTCAGGCCTGATCAATAGCATTAGCTAAGGAACATGTACACACACGTTTTGCATATATTCATATAGCATTAGAAATCATCTAAGAACAATGGTCGCTTGTGGATGATGTTTTGAGTAGATGGATGATGGATGGTAGGATAGGTTCTTCCTAACTTGGAGATTTCGGGGACGAAATCCTAAAAGGTGGGGAGAATGTAACAACCCGTATTTCGATAACATGATTAAGACGAGAATCAAGGCAGAATTTAATTTTAAATTCTGAATCAAGTTAAACGGACTATGCCATTGCGTTCGTCTCGGAAAAATACGCGAAATAGAGTCCGAGTTTTCGAAAATCGGAGTCCGTATGACCCGATTAAGGCCCAACGAAGTTTTCAGAAAAATTCTAAGTTAAAACAGATTTCAAATTCAAACTTGGATTTGAAAAATTGGGCCAGTTGGGCCAGGCGGGAAAAATTCCCGCCACAGTACCCAAGTCGACAGCCCTGTCGACTTGGGAGTCGACTTGGTCTGACCAAGTCGACAGCCCTGTCGACTTGGCTGTCGACTTGGCTCAGACGAGCAGTCTTGCCTGGTGCACCTATTTTCAATCTTGGCTAGGTTTTTGGGCCTGGTTTGAAATTTGACGGTTCAGGTTGGTCCTAGGGTTAATCTAAGGGTCCTAACTAGCCTAATCTTCTATAAATAAACCCCTAACCTACCCCTAAACCCTCATTATTCACTCATGTAACTAAACTATGGCCAAATTTCTACTCTCATGGCCTCCACTCAACTATCCTAGCCTCCACTTCATTTCTATGAAAGGTTTCATGATCATGAGAGTATTAGAGAGTCCCTATGTTAGTATGAGAGCTCCTCAAGTTGATTTCAAGGCAAAAGTTTTGGTCTTTGTTCATAAAGATGGTGTATTTGTTGATTTGGAGCATCCATCTTTGGGTTTTTGGATGATGGCATGCATAAGCTTCATCACAAGCTTTAGTTTAATCGATTTAGGCCTTCATAGCAATTTAAGCCCTTCCCTACTCTTAGATATTAACTATGAAGCTAAATGTTCATGTAGAAAGTTTGGGTTTGATTAATTAGAATGATGCATGCTATCATGTTATGCAAGTCTATGTAGTCATTAGCTTGATCTTATGAGCAAAAAGCCACAACCTTTATGTTGAAATGTTGCATTATGCAACATGAGGATCTTCATAATCATTATGTCAACTTGCATATGAAGTCATAATCCTTATATGATGATATATGCGAGTTTCTAGCCATCATTCCATGTCTTTTGTCACCATGATTCGCTTATGTACCAAGTTTGGGTTTATGCATGTTTTTGAGGCTTAAGAATGTAACATGCAAGCTAATGAACACATTTGTGCCTCATTTGCCACCATGATTAACTTGTGGCTTAATACCCATTTTTGTCATTCCTTTGCCAAGTCTCTTCTTTTAATCCATCACGTTGTTGCGAACGTATATGCTAGTTTAAAAAGCGTTGGGGTCACATTATGGGGAAACATATTGACATGAATATGACTTGGGTAAATGGATATAAACATGACAACATGTAACGTTAAATATGACATGTGTTTATACTTGAAAACATGACTTGAAATATAACATGGAAGTTGACATGTAAGTATGCATAAAAACATAAGCTTGTGAATTTACCTATTAAGTTAGGTCTACCCATTGGGAATTTACCTATTAAGTTAGGTCTACCCAATTGCTTGAAAACTTGACTATGAACATGACACTAGACTAAACATGAAAGTGGCCAACTCGAGGTTGGGTTGAGTTTGCAACGTAAAACTACCCGGAACCGACCGGCCTAACTAGTAGTTGCAAACAATAGGACCCAATGTGAGAAGTTGGTCATGTTGTGCTTGAACCCGAGGTTAGACCAAGTTGTGGTGTAAAGCTACCCGGAACCGACCGGCTTAACTAGTAACCACAACAAAGTCTAATGTGAGAGGTTGGGGTGCATTAAGTAATTAATGCCACATGATAGGGTTAAGTTAATTTGATTAATGACTCTTAACCAAATACGACATGGGTAAATGGGTTAAGTAAATTGGTTAGGCTAATGATACTTAACAAAACATGACAAGGTTGGGTAGGTTAAGTGATTTGATTTGCCTAATGACGCTTAACCATTTTTATACGGCTAGTGGACGAGGATTAAGTTAACCAATACTTAATCAATCCAACATGATAACTTGATAAGGTTAAGTGGGATCGGGTTTGATTTCTTAATGACACTTAACCATGCAAGATGATTAGGGGATGGGGTTAGGTAATTTACACTTAACTAATCCGACTTGGTAATTAGATGGGGTTAAGTAATTAAGGCTTAACTAATCTAACCACGGTAATTAGATGAGGTTAAGTAATCCACACTTAACTAATCTAAACACGGTAATTCGATGGGGTTAAGTTAAACACTTAACCAATTTAAACTTGGTAATTCAATGAGGTTAAGAAACCAATACTCAACCAACTTAACGTGATAATTTAATGGGGTTAAGCAACTTATACTTAACCAATTATACATGATGATTTGATGAGGTTAAGTAACCTACACTTAACCAATCTAATACGCGGACCTGACAAGGGTAAGTCGCAAGACCTTCTTAGAATATACTTAACCAATCCGACTCGATAATTTGATGGGATTAAGATAATCTATGCTTAATCAATCTAGCAAGATAATCCGATAGGGTTAAGGTAAACTAGTACTTGACCAATTTGACCTGATAGGGTTAAGTCATGAGCCTCTGGGTACACTTAACCAACTTGTAGGGCTAAGTCTTAAACTTAAATACTTAGCCAATCTTGACGTGATTCGTGGGCGGGTTGAGGCATGGACTTGAATGATAACACCTAACCCAATAAGACAAACCCTAGTTAGAGGAACTAGTTAGAAAATCGTGGTTAATCAAGGATAACGGGAAAGGAAGCTAAGTGGTAAACCTTAGTTAAGGGTAACTAAGTAATAATTCTCAGCTAAGGACATAGGACTAATTCACAAAGCGATGAGTAACCTGATACGGTAGGTCATCGCTTAGTATACGAGGAGGAGCAAGTTATCTGACTTGGATAAAAGCTCCAGCGCACTGGGTGCCGAAGTGGAAGCTTCGGGGGACGTGAGGATATTCTTGGGATCCCTCTGTGGGCTGCCATGTAATTATACTAGGCCCATGAGAGGTTAAGGTCTGCGTTAGAAGGACCAAGAGTATGCCTTGGTTGCTATGCGAGCGACCTAAAGACTGGGGTGGATTAGCGTGGAGTCGACGATACTTGGTTTTGCCCTAGATAGCACGTCGTCGACTACCTACCATCTTTAGCCAATCGTGTACGAACGGAAAGGCAGGGAACCCCCAACAGACCATGTTCTTGCTATAAAGTCATGGGTGAGGTAGGCCCGTAGGAAAGTGGGGCTATAGTGGGGCCGGGATGTGGTTCTTATACATGATTTTTCTTGGATTGCCTTTCAGTAGTTGAGGGAGGGGTCACGTGGGACCATAGCCACGGGTACAAAAACAGACCTTGATATCTGCATCGGCAAACGATTTAAAGCTCCCGACCGAGTTCCGTATTTCTTGATTTGCCCTGGCACGGAACTCGGATGGCACATTGGGAAACATGTGCATCTAGACATGGAAAACGATTCACGATACATACGTGGGATCAAGGGCGCGGTTGACGGGTGGCATAATCCCTAGTGATCCTAGGTGGCCAAAACCCAAACCGAGACACGGAAACGTTCATTAGGTAGCATAATCCCTAGTGGGCCTAGGTGGCATAAATCCTAAGTGAACGCGAGATAGTTCATGGTAAGGGAACATAACTAGATCAAGGGTTGCAGTCCAAAACAACTTCAAGGATAAAACGTTTACATGGCAAAGGACTGAACGTATACATGGAAAGAAACATACGAGTTGGGAAAACCTACATATGCTATATATTAGGTTGACACGGACCATTACATGACAGTGGGCGAGGGACATTCATAGTTAACACATGACTCGGGTTGGGACACTAGTACGAGAGGTGCAGAGCGGATATACAGGATAGATACATAGGACGTTATACGTGATAGATATCTTGGGGATATTATACTTGATAGAAACCTGACGATGTGATACCTTGTTTTATCTTGACATCGTGATTTATCATGACACCTTAGTTTACCTGAGTTCAGTAGTTCATCCTGTTATTTGGATTTAGCTTATCTATCTTGTTATCATGCTTATGATCATCTCAGTTTCTCATGACAGTTAACTTTACTAGTTTCTATACTAATAGTAGATAGGGCTTACTCAGTCTTTTTGACTGACCCGTTTTGTTTCGCCTCCTTTCTTCCGTTCCCCCCGCCAGGTTACAGGGAGGAAACACTGCTGCTTAGTTCGGACTTCTTCTGCTTGAAGGTCATCCTGGATGGCTTGGACTTTTCTTGGCTATGGCTACTTTACTGTTTTTACTTGGGGAATAATTTATGAAAAAGTCTTTATGCTTCTTTACTATTGCAAGACAGGTTTTGATGTACTCTGATGTAAAAGGCTTTAGACCTTAATTATTAATGTTTATAAAAGTTCGATTTTACTTCCGCTATGTTATATGTTCTGTCTTGTGATGTTTCTATGCATGTTTACCAATAATGCCCCTCTAAAGCTAGTGCATTCCCTTGCGAGTGACCCTAGCGGAGGCGGGGTGTTACAGTCGTCTTGTATTAGTCGAGCACCACCACTATGCAACATAGTTAAGTGCCAGCTGGTATGGGGCGGTCATCACATGAACCGAAAATCCTTACCGGACCTTTTAGTCCACCAGGAAAGGAAAAAGTCAAATTGGGAAGAAGTTCCTGTGCTGATCCCCACCAGGTCCCCGAAGAAAGACCAACAATAGCGCACTCACCAGATAAGAAAAGATGGGCAATTGATTCCACGTTCCAGGACCTGCACACTTGCACCGGGATGCGAGATGGATATTGATCCTCATAAGGTTCTCATCTAGTGGAATTTTACCATGTAGATTTCTCCATATAAAAATGGAAAACTTGGGAGGAATGCGACAATTCCAATTGAAAGAGAAACCCTAAATTTTAGGCATCGAATTCGCGTAGAATTCCAAACCGCTCGAAGGGAAAATTGACCCCACTCCATTCGATACCCCGACCATGGGAATCAAATATCACTTGCAAATAATTCGTGTCATATATATCAGAAGTGTTTGTCACATATATGCAAATTTATAACCAATCAGGTTTTCTAAAGCAACTCTGACATTTCATGTCATTTCAAATGGTATCAATTTATTAAATGAAAATGTTAATCATGAGTGAGGCTTCTCGCCTTGCATGGAAAACAAAAAGAGATGAAATGAGCTTGATACAGATACGAATCATTAACTCAAATCTAATGAATTTCTCCATGAGAACTCCAAAACTCAAGATTAACCTCAAAAACTAATAAGCAACCGTGTTTCTCAAAACCCAGGCTTCACATTTCTAAATACCATGCACAATCACTAGGACACATGATCCTTTGAACTTCTCTCTATTCCTTTATTCAAAATACCTCAGGTCCAAGATGCTAGCAAGGTGGAAAGGGATGGGATGGTCGGGTTGACGTTGAGGGAACGACATTGGTCATCTCAGGTAGCTGAAGCAGATCGTCGGCGGCATTAGAGGGGAGGCTGAGGTAAATACTAGGTTTCTATTATTTAGATTCTAAACTTTGGATTTGGAAGATAGTGGGTCGGCCTTGCTGACAGTGGAGGGGAGGTCATAGGTTGGTCGACATTGTTGGGAAGGAGATTGTGGTGGTTCGAGGGGATCCATGCGGTGGCATAGATCAGGGCAGTGCGGTTTAGGTGGAGAGCGTTGTCAAGATGGAAAGAGGGAATGGTTTAGTAATAGGAATTGAAAAGGTGCATGCGTTGTTTTAGGAACTTACGCATGCTTTTAGGAAAAAGAAAACTTATGAAGAGGCAGAAGAGAGAGGAGGTGAAATTGAAAAGTGGAAAGGAAGAATGGGAGATAAAGGCCACTAAATAAATGTTAGGTAATTTTTATTCTAATCCACAATATTAGTAAGTTAATCTACCCTACTTTATAGGATTGTTGACTTTTACTAAAATTTAGATTTTAATCAGTGTATCCACAAAAAAGCATACTTATTTTCTCTTCTTCTTAGTCTTCTTCTCTATGTTTTCCATCGTCTTCTTATTTTCTGTAATCCTAGCATCTAAATCCAAACTAATAGTCCCACATCATGTAATATATTGAAGGAATTGTGTATAAATATGAGTTGGTAGGCATGTAACATCAGGGATTCCTTTTGTTATATGTGAGTTGTGTGCTAGATCATATGCATGCAAAGAAGGGGGCTTTGTTCCGACCATTGTTACATAACAGTGGTATCAGAGCCGAAGGTTCAAAGTGGGCCATGCAGGAAAGGTAGTGCTCTCAAAAGATACTCGTATGATGCGAGTCAAGGGGGAGACTGTAAGGATTGCCTCGCATATTGTAAAGGAGGAATGATGGTTTGATACAATAGTCCCACATCACATAATATATTGAAGGATTTGTGTACAAATATGAGCTGGTAGGAACATAACATCAGGGATTCCTTTTGTTATATGGGAGTTGTGTGTCAGCTCATATGCATGCAAGGAAGGGGGCTTTGTTCCGACCGTCGTTACATAACAAGTAGTTTGTTTATTTTTATTTTTTTTGAAGTTGAATAATTGTATACAAAATTGTATTTTTTTTAATATCACCATTATCACATATAATTATAGTTAGTTATTTTCTGAAATCTTGAAAAAATTGTACATTAGTAGAATATCATTTTATTCAAATATTGTAATAGGAGTATAGGCTGTTTGGATAACATTCACTATCTAGACCCCCTAAGTACTTATACTCTCAAACAATTATAATATACAATTTTCTCTTTTATTGATTCATTAGTATTGTTTAATTACTTTCTAATTTTCTAATATATAGATCTTGAATTAGATTTTAGTTCTTATTTACGGTTGTTGCCCGGTGCAATTGGTGATGTATCTTCAAAATATTAAGCTATTTGAAAAAATTTGGTGCAAACTCCTCTACTAAAATTTTGATCTTTGTTTTTATTTTCATAATCATCTACTACCATATCATGTTTGATCATGTTCAGAGATAATTAGCGAACTAATTGTGTCTAATTGATTGCTTCTTTACTGAATTCAAGTGCTATCAACTCTATTTTTAACACATATTTGTTTGTTACTACTTTATAAAATGGTAGGGATAGTTCAACACAAATAATTGTGAAATAACGCAGAGTTGTGAAAGAAGAAGCACAAAATCGATTGTTAGCTATATAATAGGGTGAAATCTTTAAGTTAATCCGCTCGTGGATTAACTTAGAAAATAGTTGTGGATTAACTTATAGAAGTAAAATGGTGGATTAACTTATTAAAACAGTGGATTAGAATAAAAATTAACTAAATGATATGAACCTGTAACTGAAAACTATTCGAATACCAAGTCTTCAAAAATTTCCATAACCTAAATTTCAATTAATTTCAACATTTAAGAAGCCTATTCACCGATAGACAAGTGAAGATATTAGAGAGAAGGATTACAAATACACACAGGTTACGTTGACAACTTATGCGCATTTCAGTCGAACTTAAAATTTTAGAGCAATAAACATCTGAATTTCGCCAAATGAAAAAAACCGTCTTACTCCGAAAATGGTCTACTATTTTTAGGAAGAAAAACGACTAAGTTCCAACATACTTTTATTTTCAAAACGATTATTTAAATTTAACTATATTCACAAACCGAACAAATTTGCATATTTTTCTATAAAATATATTTCTAAGCTATATTTAGTTAAACACATCTTAAATATTAAATTTTGAATTTTAAGCTTTTAATTTTAGCTGCGCTATATCGGTTGTCACTACTGTAAATCAATCACTCAAATCGATTTAAATGGAGCGAGCCAAGTTAATGTTTATATAATAAATTTACACTACACCATAGATGGCCTACCGCAACGAAAATACAAGGTGTTGCCAGCTAAAATGTTGCCATACCTATGCTGATTTCTGTCTATTGCAAAGCACTCTTCGATGTGTTAGCATAGATATCAAATTATATTGTACTAGCTATAGATATATTCAAATTAAAAAATTAATAAAATTAGTAATCCGCATGAATAGAATCCAACGGCCTATATTACCGGTCTGCATCATGATTTTCCTTCAATCGCTAACATCTTTATCCCCAAATTTTCACTTTCCCGCTGGAAGGCTTCATTTCTTTTTCACTTTAAGGAAAAAATACAGCTCATTTCGCTTTCTTTTTAATGGCCTAATCCAAAAAATAGGGTTTCACCCTCTGAGTTCAGCTTCTATAAATCGAGACAGATTTAAGGCAATCATCCATTTTCGGGTCCTGTAGTGGCAATCAACGATCGGATTTGAGGCTGCTGCTTGGAGTTATGGAGGCACCATTTATGCCTGTTCATGTTGGTTACGGCGAGCCTCTGCCTCATCGAAGCATCAAAGATACTCCAATTGTGAGTAACTGAGTAAATTTCTATTTTATTTTTTCTAATTAGATGGTTTTTTGGGTATTCTCCATATACATTTATTCCCGTCGTTTTCTCAAAATGGGTTTGTTAAGTTTTAACCTTGGTTGTTAAGCATCTCAAAATGGGTTTGTTAATCCCATTCATAGGTACTGAGACTGCTCTAGTATTTTACTGCTAGAACACATAATCAGTTGATAAGATGGGGACTAGAGATTGGTAATCAAAGGCTTATTAGTTACTGAGTAGACTGCAGTGATTTATACATTCGAAGATAGTGTTTTAGGTGCTGTATAATCAAGAGGTTTGCATGTAATATCTATATTGAACACTGTACACTGTTAAGTTGTAAACTGATTAAAGGTTTAAATACATATATGCAGTTGTAAACAGTGAGTAGTAAATAGATATTCAACTGTTTTGATATATTTTGTGTTTGTATGTGTATTATTGAATGAGGATGTTTGATGTTGCATATGATTCACTGTTCAAAAGATTTTGTAACTCATGTATTACCGGAATAAGTATAACATGCAGATTGGAGCATGTATATGCTCATTCCATTACGCAGTAGTGCTTTTATCCTAAAACAAACATAAGTAGGCTCCTAAACTTTTTTTGCTGAGACTCTGTTAAAGGGTATTTCATGCAAATAGTATGATTTTATATAAAATGTATAAGTGTAACCTGCCATTTGTTATTGATTTGTTGTGTGTGGTTCATTTTTGATAAGCAAATAGTTTTGTGTATCTTGTATATGAAATGCAAGTTCGATTATGGTATTTATTCTCCTTTATTACTAAAATGCAGATACGAGTAAGCTGCCTGAACAAACTACAGAGAAGAAGAAAGGTTTGACCGACTGGTTATACCATGTTGTAGGTTCTGGCATGTCTTCTGGTGTTAACTTTGCAATTCAAGTACTGATACCCTTGTTAGAACGGTTCCTTATTTGATAGTATATGGTACTTCAACGAGAAATAGATTCTAACTCTTCAGTGGCATCTATTCAAATATTCTAATGGAAACAAGTGGATTGCTTGTATTTTTCTATGTACTTCGACATATCTTGAAATGGAAATTGTGTGGGTTATGCATGTGCATACACCTGCTAATTACGGTACAAACAAATTATTTTTCTTCCTTTTCTTTATACATATTTTAAAAGTATTGAATATCATGTCTAGTTCACCTTGCTTTGGTTCTCAAACAACAGGGAAAATGTTTCTTTTTCTCTTTTACATGCTTTAGTATACATTATCATTAAGAAAAATGAATTAGTTGCAGTATTACTTAATAGCACGCATACCCTGCACCAGACTTCCAAACACCATTATCTAGTCTCCTTGCTGCAATAGTAGGTGCTGCTTAGCGATGGACAGAGACTCTTGCCGCAAGCATTTGATATTTGATATTTGATATTGGGTTGTATTTGATATTTGATATTTGTGGTTATATTTGACATTTGATATTTGGTTCAGGTATTCTTACATAATACAAAAAATGTTGTTGAACCCCAAATTGACATACTACATTCAGGTGTGAAACTGAAGGCGAGCCATCTTATATCTTATTGGTTAATTGCTATCTTATTGGTTAATTTCTTCTAATTGCTTATGAAGCTGAAGCTGAGCATCTTATGAAGCTTATGAAGCTGAAGGTAACCATTTCCAATGTTTTTTTTATCTTCTTATCCTCTTTGGTTACAGAGTGAAGGGGAGAACATCAAAATGAGTAGACATTTTGACACGAAGCATTAGCAGCCACCTCCAAGTAATTTCTTCAAGTTTCGATAGCATGAATCATGATCATCAGTCACCAAAATATGATCAAAAATGCCGGATGTTCTTCCTTGTTCAAACTCAGCTTTGGCATTTCTAAGCCTTTTTTGAACTTGCTCTTCGGTTTCAGTCCCCCTAAAACAAAGATGCTTCTCGAGATCTTCGAATGACAGTGGGCATATAAACAAGTTTAGCTTTTAGTGAACTATCCCGCACCGATCTGGCACCTTGAATGTCCATGTCCAGATTACATCTCTTTCCAGCATCAGTTACAACATTAACAGCCTCAATACTAGTGCCATAAAGATTTCCATGCACCAATGCTTACTGGATAGGTGCACACTTGCGGTATCATAGTTGTATATATAATACGAGAAATATTTGAATTATACTGCTGATATACCACTAGCATGCTTGTATATATAATAAGTGTATGTACTTTTATTGACATATAGAATGAATTTAGTTATTTTCTGTATTGAAGTCACTAATTCATAATTGATGTAAACTTGAATTGTTTTTCTCTTAATGTGAGCAATTATGTTTGTTGTTAGTGAATAGCGGTTATAATTATAATATTATATTATGAAACTTTTGACTAATAGTAGTTGAGGTATAATTACTTCTAACAGTTATAAAACAAATTTTAACAACTACTAGAAACAGTTGTGAAAAATGATGACTTTATTACGATTGCAGATATAACTAGTGGCATTACAACTGTTTTTTGCAGTTGTGAAAGGTTATTTTTTTTTTGTTATAGTGGTACATGTGGTAACACCAGTACTGATGTTATCATAGGGTCACAAAGGTGTTGTCTTTAACTCTAAGGCAACACAGCAAAAGACAAGCCCAAAAAAGTGTTGCCACTGATCATTTTTTGCCTATAGCAACACTTTTTGACACTTTTTGCATCACTTCTCTGAGGTTGCAGTAAGTCACCTATGACGTAATGTTACAAGATGAATTTTATATAAAATAATTACATTTTATAAATCAATATTGCAACATTAAGTTTATAATTTATTTCACGTTAGCATTGAAGCAAACACGCCGTGAAACTAAATTGCCGTTTCGATTTTATTATTCAAGTTAGACATACGTGCTTTATTTATATCCAGAAATCAATACATACATTTTTAATATTCAAAATGAATAAAAAATTCTAAAGTATAATTTTAATTAAACACATTATTTAAATCATCAAATTTTTTGGTTGTTACATATGTAAATCACCAACTTAAATTATTTAAATGAATTCAATTATTCAGTGCTCCTTAATCCAATAATGATCCTTTAAAAATTGATAGTTCAATGCACACAGTAATCATATTAATAAAGTATTAAAGTTGCTTATCTACTCATACATATTAAAATATATATCACGTAACATAAATTATTTCTTATTGTTGTCGAGAAAAAACATAACGTACTTACTTATATAGTATTAACAAATTTAATTTATAATTTTCATATTTGAATATGGACATAATTTTCACTAAGATCTGTTGTTAGCAAGGATCAAATCATCAAACTTTCCAAACAAAAATTGTCAAGAAAAACAACCAAAGAAATTCACCCAAAACCAGCTTCTGAAGATCAATGTAACTTGAGCCAAAAGACGAGCTGGCCGAAACGATGAATGGGGCGTGTGAAATGAGGTCGGCTTGGTGTAAAATCACAGGTTTGAAGTTGTTGGTGAAAGAGGAAAGGAAATGCTGATGTTCAGGCTGTGGGAGACAGGATTTAAATGCGATTCCTTTTGTATTTTCTCCTCCAACATGGTCCATGCATGCATGAATTTCCACGGCGAGATAACGACGATAGTTTTGTGAAGAATTTATTTTCTTCCGTCCTTCGTCCTTTTGTTTTCTTCTTTGCTTGCCTGTAATTGTTTCAGCCATGAAATTGATCCTTTCTTTTTTGTTCTCCCTTGCTGTATCTTTGTACGTACACAAGCTTCATTTATTATTTCATCAGCGGTGTAATTTCAGAAGTGCTGCATGTGATTGCCGACTAGTAAAGTGAGACATGTTTCATTTTTATTGTTAGCCCACCTTCATGCGAGACCGTGTCACAAACCGGATTTAGGTTTTGGAGATGGTTTGGACTCGAACACGGACAATGATATAGAATTACAAATAAGCAGAGTTACTCGGACCAAACGCTCGAATTATACACTATAAGAAAAATACCCTATTGCAACTGGCTATTTGCAAATGGCGACACACGACATTTGCAATAAATGATATTTAGTAACATACATTTCGCAGCAGTTGAAATAAATAAGATTTAACAACAGACATTTTTTTCTGTTGCGAAAATGATATTTTTAGCAACTGAGCTTTCATAACGGTTGCAAAAAACATATTTTTGCAAGTATACTTCCAAACTTGTTGCAAAATATAATATACATCTTTAACAACTATTTTCGCCACTTGCGATATCTGTATTTTTTTTTCAATTGATAAAGCCAGTTGCGAAAAACATACTTTTAAATATTATTTTTTCACAGGCCCTCAGTAAACATAATTTCTATTAAATGTAAAAGTACAAAGTAATAAGTAATATTTAGTTAAAATATAATAAGTATTAAGTAAAAATAATTAATTAATACAAATTAATAACTTAGTAATTTATCGTGGTTTGTTATTAATAGTATTTAATTATATTTAACAATTATTAATTACATTTAATAGTTAATAAACATAATTAACAACAAATATTAAATAATTAATAAAATATTCATAATATTAAATAATCAATAAAATATTCATAACAATTACTAAGTAATTAACTATTAGTAATTACATAATAGTTAAGATTACAATTTAATATAATTATTAATTGATAATAAAATCTAATTATTACAAAGTGATATTTTTAGTTAATAATGCTATTTGATAAAAAAAATTCTAATAATTAATATTAATAAATAAATTTTCATTTAGTATTTAATAATTATAATTGATAATATAATTTAATATTCAATAATTTAAATAATTAAAACTTTGAATCTCTACAGAAACTGTTTTTGTGAGTCGTTGGAGGAGCTAGATTCTCCCTTTTGTTAAGTTATTTTGTTTTATTTTGTTAAAAATAAAAAATAAACTTAGAACTAAAATAAAACTAGGAATGTTCATAAAGTTTTCTTTTTTTCTTTTTAAACTAAAAGTCAAAATTTGAATTTTCTATTAGAAGATGAAAAAAATCCGTGAATTCTAAAATGAAATTCATTGTAATGTGTTGAAGTTTTCCAAACTTTGGATTACACAAGACAATACAAGTTTTTTATGATTCAACCTAATTTATTGTAATCAGTAACATATAATGATAATTCATAAAGTGACTATTTTATAATTAATTATTATTAATCGACAAACTATACTTACAAATAATAATAAACATATGGTACGAATAATTCGAGAAAACACTAATGTTCGTCCCAAAAATTTCGTAACCCACCAATGTTCGTTTGAAAATTTTCGTAACTCGCCTCAAAGTATGTAAACATTTAATGGCGGCTAGGTTTTCTCTGCCACCTTCTTTCCTCATTCCAGATCTATTCTTCTTCCCTTCGCTTATCTACTTCCCACTCCGAAAATCATCTACACTTCTCCTATCCATTGTTTTGTTTTCTCATTTTATTCCTTAGCCTTCGTTATTTTTTATTCCCCTTAGACCATAACCAACAATTCGTTCTGTTCAGTTATTCTCTCTGTTGTTTTGCAACTGCTCCAACGAGCCGAGCAACCGGAAGGGCAGAAGCAGCCACGGGCTAGCCACAGAAGGGTTTACTACGGCAAAGAGTCTGCCGTTATAAGATTACAACGACAAACGCTTTGCCATTGTAACATTATAACGGCAAACACTTTGCCGTTATAAAGTTATAACGACAAAGTGTTTGCCATTATAAACCCAAACCCAGAAAGCCCCCTCGCCGCCCCTCCTCTTCATTCTCCTTCCCCAATTTCCAAAACCAAAAAATTCATATCATCCCCCGTTTTTTGGCCAAATTTTTCCACCAATCCGTCGACTTTTAACCAAATTAACTATCGTAGTTGAGATATTTGTTCGAAAATATGGCTAGATTACTAAAAAAATCACAAAAAATTCATGCACGGCGATGATGGCGGCACCGAGGGTAGTGGCGCAGGCGGGAATGGTGCAGCGGGTAGTGCTGAACAACCAGTCGCACCGTACGTGCCCGGAATAGAAGACTTGCTTGCAGTCACCGAAAACATGGAGAACCAAGAAGTAGGGGCGCACGAGGAAGGCGACCGTCGTGGACGCGGTGAACGTAGGGGCGGACGAGCCGGTAGGTCGCGTAGGGATGTGGGATCGGTTTCCGCTAGACAGGCCGATCTCGATGGTTGTCTGTATCCGAACCTCGGCACCGCAAAGCTTCCTATGCTATCCAACATTCGCAACCTTCCAGAAGGCCAAGTACACGTTAGCACGCAGTCGAGTTTGGCTGTAAGTATTTTTAGTATTATTTAAATAATATTCTTTGAGTATAAGACATTGAGTAGATAGTATAACATATTATTGAACTGTTGACAGTCGCGGAGTATACATTCATGTGGTTCGTTAGCGAACACACTTAGATATTATCATGCACACTTGGCGGGTAAGGAGGGGTCGTAGCACTATTACATGCTCTTGGATTTCATTTTTTTCTAGGTAATATTAAAGACCTTTTAATGAAACAAGTGGATAATTTATTAGTCCTAGTTTATCTTCTTCTGCGCTTTACAATTTTAGGAATAAACCATGTTATAGATGCTAATGTTCAATTTTGTGTGGCCATTGCTCTACGGTGGTACAGGACCACCCACATTTCACTTTCCTTGTGGTGAGTTAGAACTTACACCGCTTGATTTCTCCATGCTTACTGGTATTAGTATTGGAGTAGCTGCTTATCCCTCACCGCCTTTTGATGATGGTCGATGGCGTGATCGTGCACTTCTTCATGATCTTCTACCTCATTTTAACGTTTCTGATGCATCGTATTGAGCAGAAGGTGCTATTAGAGCGAGCGCCATCCGTGCGGCCATGGATAGCATACTCGCTTAGTACTCTGTTGATGATGACTTAGAGCTTGCTTGATTGTTTGTGTTATACCTTATTGGTAACCTATTCTTTAGTTCTACGAGAAGTAGTTTGCCTGTCGGTTTTGTTGTGGTCGCGGCTGAGTTAAATCCCAATGGGGCGATTTTATATGATTGGGGCACACCTATCCTAGCATACGTATACAGATGTCTCGACATGCAGTGCACCATCTCCGATTCTCAGGTTTTTTTATATGGTTTCTGGGAGTTGTTACAGTATTGGTATTTTGAGTACTCTAGGAACTTTCATTTTGTCATCCGTACTTCAGGCCCGTCGACCTTCTTCCCCCGTATAAACTTTTGGACCGTGGACAATAGGGGGTCCAGGGATAATGAGTCACGCCATGTGTATCCAGTTGCCCACAACCAGATCGACCTGCGGATGTATAGGGATCAGATTATATGGCATCAGTTTGAGCAGAGTACATCATTTGGTCTTGATATTATACAGATTGCTTGGATGCTTGCCGGACAGAGATTTCCACTTATATCTTATCCCTCGGCGGTAGGTGCTTATTGGTTTCTTGGTGAGTGGCGCTGGAGAGAGTTGTATGACTTCGACGCTATTCCCGATGATCCACACCCGCATACTTATCGGTGTATGATTTACCCGACCGATCAGCCAGATATTGCCAGGAGAACGGGATGGTGGACGGCCGAGAGCGTTGTTATCACTGGAGAGTCATACGTTGATTTCTGACGTAGATTTTTCACTAGGTCCTCGGACACTATTAAACATGCAGCTTCGATTGATTTAGTAGGGCCATCTGCTATACGACACAGCATACATCCACCTATTATCGAGGATATTACCCAACCCAGCCAGGGTTTTCGTGCACCTAATCATGTGGCGGTCGCTGGTCATTTTGGTTGGACCATGGCAGTGCCCACTATTGGACTAGATCGTTACGTTGATGTGTTCCATCATCCGGCCCATGATGATTACCCGGATTTTTCACAAATACCATATGCTGATCTGTATGACATGCAGATGGGGATTAGGCATACGGTCTATGTAAATCATAGGCGTAGCCTAGATTACTATGATGCTGAGCTGCGTCGTGTTGCAGAGGAGGCACGACAACATCAGGCGCATTTAGAGGCCCAGCTTGAGGCAGAGCGCTAGAGATTTTAGGACATGTAGTTGTATTACCAGTAGTTGCATGGTGCTGGGTCGAGTCATCCCCTAGATGATGATGATGATGATGAGAGACGTCGTCGGCGCCCCACACGTCCACGTACAGATGGATCGGATCAGTGACTTACTACCACTATTATGTACTTTCGCAGTTGTCATTGTATGTTCCTATTTTTTTAGTAGACGTTCTGTATTTGTTGACTACCACTATTATGTACTTTCGATGTATTACGTTATCGTAGTTGTCAGTTGTATGTTCCTATTTTTTTAGTAGACATTCTGTATTTGTTGACTACCACTATTATGTACTTTTGGTGTATTACGTTTTAGCAGTTGTCAGTTGTATGTTCGTATTTTCTTAGTAGACATTCTGTATTTTTTGAATACCACTATTATGTACTTTCGATGTATTTTGTGTACGTTCTGGTTATGTTACTGTGTAGAGACTGTATTTGGTTCTGGTTATGTACTCTCGATGTATATTGTTGAACAAGATTGTTGCGGAGGCAACTACAGCCGGTATGTTCTGATGTTCTAGTTCCTGTAAATGTTGTTTGGAATGTATTAACGTTTGAATTTGATGTTGAACAAGATTTCCCTTTTCTCATTTAGAAATGCAAAATTCTTAAATAGCACACCAACATAACAAGGTTTACAGATAACTCCATATTCTACGTACAAACATCAAATTAAATAGACTGTAAAACAACAATAAAATCATAATACCATAAGCCTACTCAGTTCCATAGCGGGTCAACCAACTATAGCGGAGTTTATATGCTTCGTAACCAACAAATTCCTCACCATACTCGAAAAGGTAACGAGAATCATATGTTGCTTGATTTGTTTTAAATATGTTCTCGTCTTCAACCGTTTCGATAATCTTTGTGTATCGATCACAAGCGTCTGCAAAATGAAGATTAGCCATTTGGATTTCAACTGATGTTCGTCTAGTGGGCCGGGAATGATGGTTGTTGTATAGCCTCATGATCATTGCCCATCTTTCTTCATATGTTAAACTCCCTCCACTTTGCATTAGTAACTCATCTCTCTTTTCAATCTCAATATTGGATTTTACGAGGGCCAGCAAATCCTTAGAAGAAAATTCTCGAGTTGGAGAATTCAATGTTTGAAAACTATTACTAGGTCGTTGTTTTACTAGATAAGGACACAGAGCTGTAACCGCTCGATGCTGAATTGCGACAGACACCTCTTCAATTTTTGTATCATGAACTAACCCAACTTCATTATCGTTGACTAAGTTTCGTTCGTACTCATCAAAAATCCTTCCCATTTATTCATCACTTATTTCTGAATCGTCCATGTAACCTATGCATCAGTAGAATAAGTAGAGTTACTAGAAGTACGAAATTTGTTGATAATAAACGTTACCTTTAAGAAAACAAGGAAATAAATTTTCTCACTTGAGCCTGGAACGGTGCTGGTTGAAGCTATAAAAGGTATGAGATGGAATATCAAATATGCAGTAATTATAAGGATAATGTACGACCAACAGTTACAATTCAACATAGTAAAATACTCATTACAAAGTTCTCGTGATATTATGTTAGATTATGTACAGTGACCGTTCACATCATTGCAGTACGAAAAATGTTGGCATCACATGAAATGTTGGCATGTACTAATAATATCGTGATATTATGTTAGATTCCCTACAGTGACTTTTCATATCACAATAAATATTGGCATTTACTATTAATTTTGTATACTATTGTCATTTAATTTGGAAGAGACTACTCAATGCAGTTTGTGAATGATGGAGACGTTTACTGGAATCCCAGCTAAGAATGATGGAGACACGTCTTTACTGTTTTATTCTCAGTGGATGGTCTAATAATGTCATACACACATGTGAAAGGGTACAATCTACATACACATGACTCATATTAAATTTACAATGATATTGTAATATGTAATATTGTCGTATGGCTCAATGTCAAGTCATTTCATTGACTGTAGCAGGCTTTGGAAACATTATTCTGAATTGTTTTGTCATAGTGTCAAGTTTGTGTATATGTAGGAGTTAAAAAATAGGGGTCGTCCTCGGGTGCATTAACCATTTCAATTCATGGAGGAGTTAAGAAAAATGGGTCGTTCCCAGGTGCCTTACATAACTTAGAAGCTCACATGACTTGACAATTATAACAACTACAACAGTTGAGCAATTATAACAACTGCAACAACGACAACTAGAACAACAGAAAGAAATGCCAAACCATAATCATACAAACTACAACAACTGAGCACACAAGCATCAAATTCAAACACATACACCTACCACGACCTAGGGAAAGGACCATCTCTAGTTTTACCGGCAACAATCTTGCTCAAGCATCTTATTTCGGCTTGCGCTTCCAATGCATACTGACGTCCACGTTCACACATGGGAGGGTCAATCCACTGCTTAAACCAACGACAATTAATTTCATCAGGATAATTCTTGTGGTCGTTTTAGGCTTGACAGCCGAAAAATCAATGACTGGAATTTATTTCGGTCTCGTCAACAACTAAGACCGATTATTGTCCACAATGGCAAATAGGGTTGGATCAAATCGTCCGTAGTGGCTCAAAAACCTTCCCTTCAAATACAATTTCTTTTCCAGATCTTTGATAAACGTAAGAGGCATCGACATTTGAATACGACGAGTATCCATATTCGTGAGATGGCTGAAACGATTGTTGGAGCTGGACTGGACGTTGCAAGGCATATGATGACGAGTGCGCTTGGGACATGGGTTTCTTGCTTGTAGTTTATTTTCCGGTTCGTTTGGGTGCAGAAGAAGACATTTTTTTGGTTGTACAAGTTGAAGTTGATAAGGTGGTGTGGTTATGTGGAAGAAGGAGGAGGCAGGTTTGTATATAAGGGAGGAAATGCGACCATTTCAGTAGCCGTTGTGGTGCAACTGCTATAAAATACAACGGAAAACGGTTTGCCATTATATTATTATAACAGCAAACTCTTTTCCTAGAGTGTACTCATGTCACTCTTTTTCTACAGTTTCGGACCAGAGTGTAGTCCTTAGTCTATTGTCCAGTTTGGGTCATCGTCAATATACTAACCATGTTACTCCTGTTTCTACAGTTAAGAACACATTTTCCAACGTAGCTACAAGATATAGTGCACAGTATACAGTGGACAATATACAGTAAACAATGCACGATATTCAGTAAACAGTGCATAGTCCAACGTAAACATTACCCGTTCTCAATTGGTCTTCACATTCCGTGTCTTTTGAAAATAGGAAGTAATTTCCTTATGCAGTGGTAACTGAATCTCCTCCTAAATATATCTAACATTGTTTCACTAATACCCGATCCATACAGAGTCAAAATTTTATCTTAAATAGGAAAAATGCCAATTTCATATCCATCTTCTTACAATTACACGGATCATCTCTCTGGACCATCAAATCCTAATCCGTCCACACCTATAGAACAAACTGAGTGGTATATCGAAATGGAAAAGCGGCATAATGATGAGGTGCGACAATTAGAACTTGAAGCAGGAATGCATGAAATGGAAATACGACATCAGTAAGACAATCGAACTCGACAACGTGACCGCAGGTCTAACCTTGTAATTCCTCGTGTTAGAGCCACGGTTGAAGAAGGCGAGGTGCAATCCACAAATATTGTATGCTTTTGTGGTTTTGAAGCATCGCAATTCGTCGTACGTCGTCTTCGAAGTCAATTATATATTGGTGCTAATGTTACAAATTCATCTTCAAAGTTAATTATATATTGGTGCTATAGTGTATTAGTAGACTGCGGTGAGTGATGCGCATTGACTGGTCAAGTCTTGCACAGTTCCCATAGTGCAGTCATGTTTTATGGCAGAGTGGATTCATGTCACTCTTTTTCGTGAGTTTTCGGAATATAGTATTAGGAGTTAAAACATAGGTGTCGTCCTCGGGTGCATTAACCATTATCTTAATTATGTTACTGATAAAGTTGATGCATTATATGGAAACAGTTATACAGTATACAGTGCAAACTATTGTCCCTTGTTAGTGTATAGTGCAGATTCCTTTTGTTGGCTAGCTTTTTGATCAAGCCACCAAGGTTCACACACAAAGAAAATATGATGCCTCTGGCCTTTGATCCATGAAGACTCAGTCGCGATCGCTCCTCTTACATCGGTTCGTGATGTTTCCTCCAGCTCGCGATCGCCCTCATGTCCCCCCGATCTGATCTGTCCTCTCCTCTTCTACCCGATCCGATCCAAGCCTAAAGGACATGGTGAAGGCTGTGACTAAGTCCACCAATATCCGAGAATGTTGGATCTCGTGACATCTATCCACAACTGTCATATTGACCAATTCTCCATCAAGCCATGAACCAATCCAAGATTCTCGAGATGTGTGCCACATATGACCGCGATCCGCCTGAAGAAATCACCTAAAAATAGTCCAGAACTTGGCATTTTTCAGGATCTTTTTTGGCAATTTTGAGTTCTAAATCCACCATTATTACATCTCCGTTATTATTCAGAGTTGTCTCGAAATTATTGAGTGAATAAACATTGTAAGAGTGAGACTGAGGGATAAATCATCAATTGTATTCTGATTCCAAGTATAATCAAAGATATAATGTGGATGTAGGCTCATTAACGCCGAACCACTATAAATCTCGTGTCTTTTCTGATTTTCTAGTATCTTTTGTGATATTAATTTCTGCATAATTGAACAACATGGGTGTTAGAGCCAATTTTGGATCTAACATTTTGGTGCTTTCACCGAGAAACAAGTCCTCAGTATATTGGATTGTTGTTCCGTTGTTTGGATACTCAAGACCGAAGAAGACAGTCCAAAACTCCACTGTTTCAGTTTTTGAAGATTTCAGCGAAGTTCAGATATTATGGCTGGAAAAAAGTCTAAGGAAGTACGAGCTTCGCAGGCGAACGAAGCTGAAAACGAAGCAATCGAAGAAAGTGTGCACGAGCAGGTCGAGGAGGAGCCCTCGGATCGTCGAGAGGAGGGGGCGAACCGATCCGTTGAAGGGATCACGATCCAACCAGCTAATGGAGTTACCACTCGCTCCCACGACCTCATCACGAACCGTCCCCCCAACACTTCCACGATCCGGTCCCGGGGGCGCTCCGATTCACCGAGGTAAGGATTCCGCGATCCAAAGAGACAAGCAAACTACGACCCGACCCGGAAAGGAGGTTAT
Organism: Allium sativum; assembly: GCA_030737875.1. Classification (NCBI taxonomy): domain Eukaryota; kingdom Viridiplantae; phylum Streptophyta; class Magnoliopsida; order Asparagales; family Amaryllidaceae; genus Allium; species Allium sativum. The sequence goes on from CM060912.1 coordinate 13,970,927, forward strand.
GGCTCGTTCCTCTCGTGCTGGTACATCTTCTCGACCTGGCTCAAGCTGTTTACGTATAAGAGAGAATGTTGATGATCAATTTGACCCTTTTGCCCCAGTTACCGAGGGACATTTAACTCGAATACTTGAAGAATTAGACATGCAAACCGATGAACTGGCCGCTCAAAGGCAGGAGAGCTCATTTCTGCGTCAAAATATAACTGCCTTAGGCAGAAGAATCGACGATATTCAAAGGCAGGTTTCACCACCTCCAGCTCACCCTTTCTCTCTGGAACATACATCGTCATCTGAAGAGCCCCGAAGGAACCAACGATGGCCCCCGTTAGAATGGCCCGAAAACATAGAACGACTCCGATTTGGGTCACTTCCGTCTCGTGAAGAGGAGGCATTTAATCAGGGAACTAGTAACCGCAACTTAAATGAACCTGTTCTACCACCAAGGAATGACATGCCTCCGGCACGTTGCGTGATCGACCGTGGCAACAGGGGGCAAGGGAGTTCTGCTCAGGGCCCAAATTTTATAGCAGCACGTCAAAAAAACGAGGGAGGAGGACGTCGGGCAAGGAGTGCTGATCCCGAATCTACCCTGATCTATGCAGAGGTTGAAGCAATGATTAGACAAGTCATGGTAGATAGCCGTGGACAGAGGAATGAAGATTGGGGCATAGACCGCAGTCACACACCTTTTACTGACGACATACTGGATGTTACATTCCCGAAGCGCTTCAATATGCCCACCATGAATCGCTAGACGGGCAGGACTGACCCCATCCAGCATTTAATGCGGTACTCCTGGTCAATGAATGCCGCTGCAGCTACAGACACGGTGAAATGTAAAGCGTTCCCTATATTCTTGGAAGATGTGGCGTTATTGTGGTTTACCCACCTTCCAGCGCGGTCAATATCCAGCTTCAGGGAATTGAGTGAGAAATTCGTAAACCAATTCTGTCTTCATGCCCAGAGGTCTAAGAATGTGATCGAGCTATCCCTCATTAAACAACGACCGGATGAAAGCCTGAGGTCATATTTGGATCGTTTTAACTTGGCTGTCATAGAAGCCAAAGATCCACATGAGCAAACTATGTTGATGGCCTTGATCGATGGCGTCGATAAAGATACCGAGTTTGGAAGATATCTGGCTGGTAAACCACCCCCGACCAGAGAAATATTTTATGAAAAAGTCAATATTCGCCTGCGTCGGGAGGAGATATACGCTAACCGAAAAAGAAAAGCTACTAATAAGGAAGGTATCCAAAGCAACGTGGCCATCAAGCAAACGGGAGATAGCTCAGGATAGGTAGAAGTTAACATTGGGAACAAGAATCAAGACAGCGGTCGTCAATCAGGGAATAATAATAAGAACAATCGGAAGAGAAATCGAGGAAACAACTCTCAGAGGAGATCCCGGTCCAGACCATTTGAGAGCTTCACACCGTTAAATGATACATTGGAGAACATCTTCCTGGATACATATAATGTCCTCCAGTTTAAAAGACTTCCTCCGAGAGATTCTACCGAGAAAGAACATGAAACCGGGAAATTCTGTCTTTTTCATCAGATCCACGGTCATTCCACAAACGAATGTCGTCACTTGAGAGACGTGGTTGAAAGGCTGCTCCGAGAAGGGAAGCTTGATGAGTATAAGGTTACTCCCTGGGACCGAAGGCAAGCCGTACATGCTCCAAACCTAAGCCAACCTACCGCTAAACCAACGGCTCAGCAAAAAGGAAAAAAATATCGGTATCAATACCATAATTGGTGGGCTCCACCTAGCAGGGCACAGTTTCAGAGCTATGGATCAGTACATAAATTCAGCTAAACAGCATTTCAAAGTGGGAGAGTGTAGTAACCCCGAGGACAGCGCTCCGATTAAGCAACAAAAGACGATGTTCGATGATGTCATATTTCGCGAGCGAGAGAGTATTAGAGTACAGTCCCCAACTGAAGATCCGTTGGTGATCACCGTCACCATTGGCCCAGTGATAGTTCATAAGGCCTTGGTAGATAACGGGAGTTCCGTCAACATTTTGTTCAAGAAAACATTCGACCAAATGAAACTCGAGCCGAGGATTTAAAGCCATGCGAAGGGTGGATACGCGGATTTAATGGGGCTTCGACCGCTCCAATAGGATACGTGGAATTATCAGTAACCCTTGGGGAAGGGGAACGCCAGAGAGTGAGGATCCTCCCCTTCGTGGTATTGGATATTGAATCGCCGTACAATGCTTTCTTGGGCCGACCGTCCCTAGCCAAACTCAGGGCCTGTATTGCACCCTGGTGCTTATTGTTGAAATTTCCCATGAATTCCGGTGTGGGTATTGTTAGAGGAGATCAAGTTGTGGCACGAGCATGCTACATTGCAGAGTTAAAACTGCTCCGCAAAGGAAGAGATATAGATGCGAAAGGTGGCTCCTCCCATCCAAGGGAGGAATCATCAAAGCAACTAAAGGAAGTACCTGTGGGACGGTCGCCCAGAGAGTTGCCCGAGGACATAGATCCCAGAGAGGATGAAGAGCCTGGGGGCAGAATGGCGACTCCCAACGAAGCAACTGTGGATGTACCAATCCATGATAGTGACCCAGAGAAGGTCCTGAAGATTGGATCCCAGTTGGATCCTGTTCGAGCCAAAGAATTAACAAATTTTCTGAAAAACTAACTTGGATGTATTTGCCTGGACCCATGCAGACATGTATGGGATATCTCCCTCGGTTATGAGTCATTCGCTAAGCATTAATCCGAAACATCCTCCTGTCAAGCAGAAAAGGCGAATGTTGGGTCCAGAAAGGTCTGCCGCATTGAAAGAAGAAGTCGAGAAACTGAAGAGTAATGGATTTATTAAAGATTCGACATACCCTGACTGGATTTCGAATCCGGTTTTGGTAAAAAAAAAAGCCAATGGAAAGTGGCGAACGTGTATCGATTTCTTTGATTTAAACAAAGCTTGTCCGAAGGATAGTTTCTCGTTGTCCGAAATTGATCAATTAGTAGATTCAACTGTAGGTCATGAACTCCTTTCCTTTATGGATGCCTATTCAGGATATAATCAGATCCCTATGCTTGTCCCAGACCAAGAGCATACCAGTTCATTACAGATTTGGGACTATATTACTATGTGGTAATGCCTTTCGGTCTGAAAAATGCCGGTGCAACATATCAGCGGTTGGTGAATAGGATGTTCTACAACCAGATTGGGAAAACAATGGAGGTATACATCGACGATATGTTGGTAAAGTCCAGACAGTCATCCGATCATACCAACGATTTGGCAGAGATGTTTCAAATTCTCCGAAAATATGGGATGAAATTGAATCCTTTGAAATGCTCGTTTGGGGTAGCATCTGGAAAATTCCTAGGGTTCATTGTAAGCTCGTGTGGAATCGAGATTAATCCAGATCAAATTACAGCAATCCGAAATATCCAAGAACAAAAGCAGATTAAAGATGTGCAAAGCCTTGCTGGAAAAGTGGCAGTGCTAAGCAGATTTATTTCTAAAGCTACAGATAAATGCATCCCGTTCTTCGAATTAATAAAGCGAGGCAAGCGCAACTTTAAATGGACTCCTGATTGTATAGAAGTTTTCCAAAATCTGTTAAATCATCTGGAGAGACCCCCCAATACTGTCTAAGCATGTGGATCACGAGGATTTATTGGTGTATCTGGCAGTGTCATCCCACACGATCAGTTCGGCTTTGGTAATAGAAGAGGATAAGGTGCAAAGACCAGTATACTATGTGAGCAAGAAATTGGCAGCCGCAGAACGAAATTACCCAAAGATAGAAAAGCTCGCTTACAGTTTGCTGGTCGCATCTAGGAAGCTTTGTCACTACTTCCAAGCTCATCCCATTACTGTTTATACTGATCACCCACTTAAGCAGGTCCTGCAAAGGCCAGAAGCATCGGGAAGACTACTCAAATGGAACATCGAACTGAGTCAATTCGACCTGAACTTCCAACCTCGGAGGTCGATAAGAGGGCAGGCACTTGCAGAATTTATAGCAGAATTTACCATCCTTGAAGATGATGCAGAAACTGAAGAAGATGATCCTCCAAAGCTACTCATTGACCCAAATGCTTGGAAACTATATACTGATGGAGCTAAAAATGACAGACGATCAGGTGCCGGAGTGGTCCTTGAAACTCCAGAGAAACGAATAATATACTACGCTCTTAGATTGGAGTTCCACGCGACCAATAATGATTCCAAGTATGAAGCCCTGATTGCCGAATTTGGTAACAAAGCTAATGAAAAATTAGACATCTTTTGTGACTCCAATTTGGTCATGAACCAAGTTAATGAAAAATTTCAGACTAAGAGTCCAAGGTTGATATCATATCTGGAAAAAGTAAGAACATTATTGGGTGGTTTTGAGCACCATAGTATATCTCACATTCCTCGAGCAGAGAATCAAAAAGCGGACAAGTTAGCAAAGATGGCTAGTTCCGATAATCCAGAACATACGGAGCTAGTCCCGATTGAAGTATTACGGTTCCCCAGTGTGGATCACATGGAAGTTGATCTGGTACTGGAAATTGAACCTGAAAGGGAGTCATGGATGACCCCCTTGAAGAATTTCTTGATAAATGGAACGCTCCCAAATAAGAAAAGCGAGAGGCGCGCGGTCATACGGAAGGATTCCCGATATGTGTTGCAAGGCGAAGTCCTGTATAGACAAGGTTTCTCGATGCCTTTCCTCCGGTGCACTGCCCACGACGACATCAAGCGTGTGGTAAAGGAAGTCCATGAAGGTGAGTGTGGCGACCACACAAGAGGACAAGCATTGGCAAAGAAGATATTGCGATACGTCTATTTCTGGCCCACTATAAACAAGGATGCAGCCAAGCATGCACGATGTTGTGATGCCTTCCAGAAGTTCTCTAAAATCCCTAGGGCGCCACCTAACCAGTTGAAGAAAATGATAAGCCCGTGACCTTTTTCTATGTGGGGAATTGATATCATTGGAAGCTTCCCCATAGCAAAGGGCGGAGCAAAGTTCGCTATTGTGGCCGTGGATTATTTTACTAAATGGGTAGAAGTAAAGCCTTTGACCACGATCATGACCAAATGAGTGATCACCTTTGTTGTTAAGAACATCATCTGTCGGTTTGGGATTCCAAAAGTCATCATAACCGACAATGGGACCCAATTCGACAGCACGGAGTTTCGAGATTTCTGTCGGAAGTATCACATCGAGAAAAGATACACCTTTGTGGCACATCTGCAATCGAACGGACAAGTTGAAGCGGCAAATAAGGTGATCAAATCCATTCTGAAGAAAAGGTTGAAGAGGGCTAAAGCTATGTGGGTCAATGAATTGCCCCTGGCACTATGGGCCTACAGAACGACGTATAAGTCGGCAACGGGTCACACCCCGTTTTCCCTAGCTTTCGGAGCTGAAGCTGTTATTCGGTCGAGTTAGAAGTACCATCCCATCGCACCATTTATTACAACCCAATGACCAACAATGAGTTGCTCCTTGAATCCCCGGACATAATTAAGGAAAAAAAATACGAAGCCGACTTACGTGCCTTGAAGCACAAACAACAATTAGCTCGATACTACAACAGAAGAGTCCGAGCTCGCACATTTGAACCCGGAGACTTGGTTCTGAAACGTGTCTTTCCGCCCTTGGAGGATATGGGCCCGAAATGGGAAGGACCGTACTCCATTTTACGAAGGCTTGATAATGGAACCTTCAAGCTAGCAGCTGTAGATGGAGAAGAAATCCCCAGAAGGTGGAATGCCCAGCATTTGCGGCTTTACCTGACATAAAAAGTGTCAGTTCTATTCTTTTGTTTCTAGAACCATGTAAAAAGGCTCGACTTGCCTAAGAACAGTCTGGTTATTTGAACAAAAGATTATAAAGTGGATGTACGTCATGATTCGACCGAACCACTATAAAAATGCTTTGTGTTATTTACCCTAACTGCACCATTTCTTACTTACTCTTTTATTTTGATCAATATATATACTGTTACAATTTCAGGAAATTGTTTTCAATTTATGTAGTAATATCAAAATAACTAATTCAAGATACCATTCGGCGAATCGGAAAGTTCGCAATGATTAAAGCTTCAAAAGGTGCAGCAGGGTAAATTGCATTACAAATTAACTCCTGAGATCAAGGAGAGAATATAAAGGACGCGATGATGACGTCCCCGAGGCGTGCAGGTGCACCATGATAAAACCGCCTTGGCAACACTCTAACCCATTGAAGGATTGGGAGAGTATAAAGGCGCTAGAGACTTAGCGCCCCTAGAACTTCTGCCCCGCTAAAGGATCGGTGAGCAGACCAAAAATCGAGCTCGAACTCTAACTCGCTGAAGGATCGGGAGAGTATAAAGGCGCTAGAGACTTAGTGTCGTGCGAACTCTAACCCGCTGAAGGATCATGAGAGTATAAAGGCGCTAGAGACTTAGTGCCGCGCAAACTCTAGCCCGCTGAAGGATCGGGAGAGTATAAAAGCGCTAAAGACTTAGCGCCGCAAGGACCATTACCCCATGGAAAAATTGGGGTAGTACAAATATGATTCTAATCGATCGCCAACACGCCCTGGCCAAGCACTACAATGACGATCAATTAGGAACGTATACGTGCATTACTACACGATTACTTAGCACATGTATTTCTCGATGATTGTTTTCGTTATGATTAATGATCGTTACTTACAACTTTAACATTTAACTATGAAAGCTTCAATTATGATTACTTGAACTCTACTAACACGATGAATTTGCAGGAACACTGTGATGCAAAAGAAACAGGTCTTTATTTACTGGAAATGGATATGCAAAAAACAAGAAACTTAGCAAAAAGTGAGGGCCAGTCTCACGACCACATCTTTTGGCCAAAAGAAATCCTAAAACTAAAACATGAGCCAATAGCTGCATTCTATTTGCGCTTGGGGGATGGCTTTGATTTCTTGTCCTTCTTCTGTTTTTCTAACTCCTATTTATCGGTACCGGAGCGGTCGCTTTTCTTCCTCTTCCTCTTGTCGACAAGGGGCTCCGGGGAAGGACTGGAAGGTTCGAAGGCAAGCTGTGAAGTTATTGACCTAGAAGAGAATCTTATAACCAACCCGGTCTTAAGGTTAATTTCAGAAATAGGAGTCACGAACACAGGATTCTGTTCCTCCCTCTTAAGAGCTAGCTGCTTCTTCTTCCTAGCCTGTATGTCAGCCAAGGTTTCGCTATCATCACCTTGGCCTCGTCAATGATTTCTACCTCCTCTTCCTCATCTCCATGACCGCCATCTGTGTCACGCAAAGCAGTACTGATCTCGGCGTCTGCAGGAGCGCCAGTGCCAGACTCCACGGGTGCTACTGTAACTCTATCACTGGTTGAGCCCCCAGACCTCGAAAGCTTCGATACCAGAACTCAGGGGAATCTCAACCCTCTCAGCCTCTGCCTTCTCCTCTGCACCCTTTTCGACCACTTTGGTACCTACACCATTAGAAATAAGGGTTAGAAAATCGAGAGGAGATATGGCCATGTCAGTTGACTGTCCCATGAGACGACGACAAGTTACGATTGCTTTAATGAACTGTGGAGAAAATGTGGAGATACCTTCGGCTGACCCATCTCCCAGACTTGTATTGATGGTCCCGACAATCGTAGGAGTAGGTGCCAAGGGGATCAATGAATCATCGGGGTTACATCCCTCAACCTTAGAGGTTTTGGGCTCTACCACCGAGCTCGAGCTCTCGCCAATTTTATCTTTACCCTTGAGCCTGCTCTTCTCCCTCTCCATTTCCTCGTGAATAAGGCGTCTACCTTCCTCCAAAGTCGCGGGCTCTTCACCTCCGAGAAAAGTTTGCATCAGCTGGTGCTCGTCAATTTCGTCGACCCCCAGTCGCCGCTTCTCGCCCTCGACAATTGCATCCCATATATTGGCCAAGGTAACATGGTAGTCGGGAATCCAAGAGTTATCTCGATGCTTGATAACTTGACCTAAGAAATCGAATAACAATCCCTCAAAGCTATCTATATCCTTCTCTTTTTCGGCAAGCTTATCAGCTGCAGCAGCTGCTGACTCAAGAGCGCTATTGGCATTGCTTTCGGCTACAGCTACCCGCTCCTCAGCTTGAGCAAGTTGATCATTTAGAACTTCCTTCTCCTTCTTGGCGAGGGAAAGGTCATTTTTTAAGCTCGCCTTCTCTTTCTCTCAAGCCTCTTTCTCAGTAGAAAAGCGATCCTGAACTGTCTTCAGTTCAGTGTTAACCGCCCTGAGATCCTCCACTTCTTTCCTTAGGGCCACCCGTTCCGGGCTATTTAAGTCAAGCTCGTTGCGAAAACGCTCCCTGGCACTTTCCAACTCGGACTTGTAATTCTCTGCGTCTCACCGAGCTAAAGCCAGTTGGGCCTGTGCATCCTCCAGTTCTTTTGCCATTTTGCACCTAGCCCTAGCATTGTTGTCAATCTTCACTCTGGCCCTGGCTGTGTCCGTCTCCATCCGGCGAACGATAGAAGAGAGTGTAGTCGCATGCTTCTTCATTACCCCTTATTGTTTAGCTGCATGGCACACGTACCCTATCACCTCTGTGTCCCAATCCTCGGGGACCGGTTCAAGATCTAGGACGAACACCATCCCCTCAAAGTAAATGTCTGGAAACGGTTTTCGTAAACGCTCTAACCTGGTCATGATCTCAGAACTGGGGGCAACATCCCTTATAGCAGTAGTGTCCCAGTCATGCTCACCAGAGGAAGTAGGAACTGTCTTCCCCTTCTCTATAATCCTGCCCTCATCTTTGTCCTTGTCCTTTGGCTCGGCGTGTTTCTTAGAAAGTTGGGCGTGAGAAGGAGTGCTTTTTGGAGGGGTTAAATCTCTAGGAATTTGCTTCCCCCCAGCTGGTGGCATTGGACGACTAGGTGGCTTTCCATAACTTTGCTTCGGCGTAGATCGAGGTCGTGCAGGTTAAGATTGAGGAGAATCCCGGGGTCGACGACTATCCCTTCCCCGACAATTGCTACGAGTTTGCTCAATATCTGGAAGGAGGCTTGGTGTCCCCTCGCGAAGGGAACGGTAGGAATAAGACCATTTGAGAAACATTTTTTCTACAAAGAAAACAAGTGTGTGTTAGAACTGTGAACCACAATAGCAAAAGGCTGTTATGATAAACGATGCATGTGTTTTGTGCATCCCGTGGAATCCCCTTTTTTGAAAATGACCAGGGCCCGAAGTTAGGCTCGTCTGGGTAACTTCTTTTTCTCCAACTGGGGCACCCATCTCTTAGGAAAGGGGCAAGATTGGTTCCCCTTCGAAATCTTCTTGGGTATAAATATCATCTGGCAAAGGAATTTTACTCAATTCCCCGAAAATCTATTCCTCCGTTAATTCATCGTGAGCGACAGACTCAATTGCCGATGAAGTCATCAGTGGAGACTGCCCCTCGGAGGTTGAAACCTCCTTTGATTTATCAGCTCGTCCCTCATCCCCTTTATAAACGTTTAAATCTTCATCGTCCTGATTAATCATCGGCGAAGGGCTCTTGCGAAGAGTAGTCGTCTCTGCAGCTTGAGAAGTTCCTTCTCCTTCAGCTGGGGGCACATACTTTTAAGGTTTGCCGCCCGCGCCAAGTCCGAATCTTATGTCCAAAAGATGATGTTTGTGAAGGTTTTCGTCGGTAATACATTTCTTGATTCTCAAGAAGTCAGACTTGCTTTTTAGAAGACGGGATAATTGATCATTATACACTGAGCCTTCTTTCTTGGGAATGTGTGATCTGCGCAAAGGAAAAGGAAACATGTTAATACTTCGATGATGTAATTCAGTAATGCATCTGGAGGCCCAAAACTTACTAGATTTGAGCCACCTCCTCACACACCCAGCCCGGTGTTTTATGTAAAACCAATCAGCTTTGGGATCCCCTATGTTGCTATAACCATCAGACAAAACCTTCCTGCTGGCTACTGATTCAAAGAAAGAGAAATTTGGAGTTGTTGTGGAATGATGCTTGAAAAGATAGTAGAATTTCAAGTCTTTAAAAGTAAGCTCAGTTTGCAAAATCTCTGCATACGCGACATATGGAATGTAAAAGCTGCGTAAGCATTGGGATGAGGTTGCATAGGGGCAATACATAAGCGTCTTAAGGTTTCATTGACGATTGGAGGAAATGGAGGAATAGCGCCTACCCAGCACATGAGTCGGCTGATTGCTATGTACCGTTCTGGAGCAAGATGAGGTCTATCTCCGCTTTCGGGTGTTTTCACATCGTCCCACGGGATCCCTTGTTTCAAACAAATTTTCTTAAGTTTTATATCGTCTAGTTTGGAAGCTAAAGAGTCAGTGAATTTCTCAATTCATAGAACGTCGGGAATCTCATCGGGAGCTCGGTCATCCACTTCGGACTCCTCCTCTAGCGAGGTACTCTCAGATGAATTTGGCTCTGTCTCAGCCTCATATTCGGATCCAAAATCCTCATCCTCTGGGTTAATTGAAGGAACCTCGGGATTATGGTGTTCCGACACCTCCGGGTCCACCTCTGTTTCAGATCTTTCAGGAGAACGACTATCCGACATTGCTGTTTTGGTGAGCAAATATGAGAGATTACAATACAGTTACCCGGTCACCGTGTGTGCAAATGCAAGTGTGTGCATGTGCATACATTAAAGAAAAGCATAAAAGTTAACAAGATCATCGAAGGATTAGTCGTCATATGCAGTCAAGATCATGCGGCTGTCCAGTATAGAAAGTCCCGAGGGCTCTAGCCTAATTGTCCATTTGTATATCAAGGTTACATTGTTTTATTTAGTCAACGAGTCCATTGGATCGCTCGTTGCATTGGCTCGTGAGATAGGGATCGAATTGTCATGCATGGACAGATCATGGAGTATGTGTTGGATCGTGATGAAGCTTCTGATCGTGGAGGAGCTTCAGAAGTCGGATCGCCGGAATTTTTGATATGTCATACTTTACCAGAACGGATCTTGACAACCGATCACGACCAGCTCTACTTCGTGTTACCACGAACCGATGCTCCTTCGTGTCCTCGATCTGATCCGCTAGCCAAACCAACAATCCATCCACCCCCACGAACCATCACCACGATCCGGCTCGACCTTCTCCTTCTTCTTCCTTCTCATTTCTCCCCTCCATCTCTGAATTCGAACAACAGAACCCTTGGCATCACCACTGCTCCCAAAACCTTGAAAAACCACGAAACCCCGCCACCTCTTCCCTCAAATCAACAAAAACTCGAGAAAAACAAGGATAGAAATGTGAAAATATATCTTTAATATGATTACCTTTCTTAAAAATTGGGAAAACGAGTGGGTTTTTCTTGGAAATTGAAGATAGGGTTTCAAAAGGAAGAGCGGCGGCAACAGGAAGAAGAAGAAAAGGAAAAGAAGAGTGAGGTTCGGTTTATATAGCCAAAACCCGCGACCATTAGTATTCTGATTTTTGTCCCATTCGGACCGTGGAGCTTAGTGGGCCACAGATTCAAGCCCATCAGAGAAAAAGGGAGGCCGATCCTTCGAGGTGACTCATGACCGATGTAGGAAGGCCCCGTCGCTTCTCTTGGGGAAATGATCAAATGGTTGACAGCCCAAAATAAAGGCCTTGTCTCATGAACCATGAGGTGTTTGGCGATCCGAATCAGCGAATAATTATCGAAAATGAAGATTTAGAAATACTTATGAAGATTTAAAAGTTTACCTGGCAACCTGGCGATGAAGTATCTGAAACTCCCAGAGATAAGAACTATTCGATAAACAAAGAAATGATGGGTGATGTAAACCGATATTTATACCGGTCAAAGAGCACCACTTCTTGAAGCATTATGACATTTCAGACAGATATGACCACTGATTTGCACCGTTCTATGAAAAGATATTTCTGCAATTCCAAAGCATGTTCCATCCCTGATGAAACATACTTCGAGGGGGAAAAATGTTGGTTAGCTTTTCGATCAAGCCACCAAGGTTCACACACAAAGAAAACATTATGCCTCAGGCCTTTGATCCATAAAGACTCGGTCGCGATCGCTCCTCTTACATCGGTTCGTGATGTTTCCTCCAGGTCGCGATCGCCCCCATGTCCCCCCAATCTGATCCGTCCTCTCCTCTTCTATCCGATCCGAGCCCAAAAGACGTGGTGAAGGCTGTGACTAAGTCCACCACGATCTGAGAATGTTGGATCTCGTGACATCTGTCCACAACTGTCATATTAACCAATTTTTCATCAAGCCACGAACCAGTCCGAGATTCTCGAGATGTGTGCCATGTATGACCGTGATCCGCCTGAAGAAATCACCTATAAATAGCCCAGAACTTGTCATTTTTCAGGATCTTTTTTGGCAATTCTGAGTTCTGAATCCACCATTATTACATCTCCATTATTATTCAGAGCTGTCTCGAAATTATTGAGTGAATAAACATTGTAAGAGTGAGATTGAGGGATAAATCATCAATTGTATTCTGATTCCAAGTATAATCAAAGATATAAAGTGGACGTAGGCTCATTAACGCCGAACCACTATAAATCTCCTGTCTTTTCTGATTTTATAGTATTTTTTCTGATATTAATTTCTGCATAATTGAACAAATTGGGTGTTAGAGCCAGTTTTGGATCTAACACCTTTCAAATAATTATGATATCACTTTCTGATTGTTTCACTTTATTAATTAGTCGTTGTATCACTACCATAAATTTGTCACGAGTATCATCTACACTGTGTCTATGTTGGGAATTGCAACCTTTCTTTTTACAAATTTAGCCCTGCTTTGTGTTCAAACGCAATATTATATGTGAATCAGTTTTATATCTCTAATAGAACAAAAATTCCATACACTTTGTATTCATTTCAATTTTTTTAGGTTTTGTTTTCAATTCCAGCTATGGACAACTTGGAGATTGACGATGAAACAATGAATAATTGTTATGAAGCTTTTGAACGGTCCAGTAATAGTATACAACACAACAAGCCTATCGTGGAATTCGGTGAAGGAGCACAAGTTCGGTCTAAATCAGTGAAGCCGAGAACAAAATCTTTGAATGCTCGATTACGCGAAATTGTAGCAAATCAAAGACCTGGTAAGCAGATCGTATACGAAGGACAAGAAATCGAGCCCCTACATCCTATCGGTCCTACACTACCTAATGGAGCTTACCTTATTTGTTGTTGTGGAGATGAATCGGTTGTTGTTATTGCCAAAACTGAAAAAAAATGTTGGACGTCGGTTCTTCGGATGTCCTGCCTTCGAAGACCATAGGTATTACCCCAATGATGTTCAATGTTGTAATTTTATGCAGTGGATAGACCCCCCGATGTGCCAATGTGGACTTCAATTTGCACTGGAAGCGCAAGCTAAAATAAGGCGGTTAAACAAGATTGTTGTGGAGGCAACTAGAGCTGGCAATCTCAGAAATATTTGGTTTTTCTTGGAATGAAGTTTTATTATCGTAGTTTGAATTTGATGTTGCTATGTTCTATTGTTCCAGTTCTTGTAAGTGTTGTTTGGAATGTATTAACGTTTGAATTTGATCTTAAACAAGATTGTTGTCTTCCCATTTAGAAATGCAAAATTCTTAAATAACGTGCCAACATAACAAGGTTTGTAGATAACTCCATATTCTATGTACGAACATCAAATTAAATAGACACCTGCAGTGGAGTTCATACGCTTTATAACCATCTGTAGCAGATCAACCAACTATAGCGCATTGACTGATCTATTCTTGCACAGTTCGCATAGTGCAGTCATGTTTTTTGGCAGAGTGGGTTCAAGTTACTCTTTTTTGAGAGTGTTCGGATTATTGTGCAGTCCTTAGTCCTTTGTACAGTTTGGGTCGTCCTTGATATACTTTATCAATCAAAAGAAGATTCCTTACAGTTTTCCCAACAGTCGTACCAGTAACCGGTTACATCATTCTTTTTTTGCTGCCGACACAAGCTTTGAAAATCACAAAACGTAAATCAAAGTGTAGCTAGTGACCGTTCACACCATTACCAATCTTGCAGCTATATATACATATGTTAAATTACTCACAACTTATCGCACACAAACAACTTCATTCACATTCTTAGAGCACATCCTTCTATTAGCACTCACTGAAAATGTCTTTGTGATCATCATCTACAGATTCCGAGGTACATGCATACGAAGACATGAGGCTATAGGAGCTTGAAAACGAATTCCAGTTCCAAAACCAAATGAGACCGCAAACTGAACCGCCTTACGAACAGGTGAACGTTCAACCTCCTCATGAAACGCTAGTACCACCTGTTCAAGTATCATCTGAACAGGCGGTCACTCAGTCAACACAAGAAGTAGAGTTCTTTCGTGTACCACTGCATGAACATGTAGTTGATTCCTACCTAGTTCGTTGCTACTACAGGTATGCGGTTTAAGTTGTGGTTCGAGCAGAGGGCAACAATATAGGCCGGTGCATGCAGCGATATCTAGCCTATCCAAATGGTTGCAATTACACGGAATGGATAAACAAACCTTTATGTCCTCGGGGAATAGCATATGCTAATGAACTCGAACGAGAGAATAGACGTGTTCGAAGTGATAATGACCAGTTGTGATTGAACATCATGCGACTCCCTTAAGACTAAACGTAAAATGTAGTTTGCTGAAGTTGCTAATTCCTACTTCATGCTTTGATTGAGCTAGTTCACATGTACTATCGTCAGTTGTTGTATCTTTATAAACTATTGTATCTTTATGCTTATTGTTGTATCTTTATAAACTGTTGTATCTCCTTAGCCTACTCTACTGTGACAAATTACTCTCCTGTAGCGTACACTGTAGCCATGATGGCGAACAATGAAGCCATGATGTTGTCGTTAATATTATATTGGAGATGTAATGAATTTTATATCGAGTTTATTATATAAAATGAAGTTTGAATATATATATATAGTTTATAATATAATTAAAACGAGCCCAAAACACCGTGGTAGTTCGTAATTTTCAAAACGAACTTTAACTGAATATACCAGATCTGATATAGGTCGAAATTCTGTGAAACAAGAATCATCCGGATCGATTTAATTAAAATTTTCTATTGAGGCGAAAAAATTGAGATTTTGTGATATAAATTGTTAGTTATGTTCAATTTTAATTTTTAAATAGTCGCTATGAAATTCGTTAATAAATGATAACATTTATTTAATAAATATAAAGGAATTTTTATACATTTGGATATCGTTTTAAATCGAATTTCTGAATATTTGTATATCATTTATTAAATAATTGTAAAGGATATTCGACATTAAATTCTCCATTACCCTATCCCATATTGAATGACATACCGCTACCCAACCTACAGGTGAAAATGACAAAGATATTATTTTCTCTATTATCTCGTGACATTATGTTAGATTCCCTACACTAACGGTTCAAATCACAATAACTGTTGGCATTCACTATTAATCTCGTGATATAATATTAGATTCCGTGCAATGACCATTCACGTCACAATAAATGTTGGCATTTACTATTAATTTCATATACTATTGTCATTTATTTTGGAATTGACTACTCAATGCAGTCTGTGAATGATGGAGACGGTTACTGGAATACCAGCTATGACTGAAGGAGACGGTTACGACCATATCGAAGGACATACCGCTACCTATCCTACAGGTAAAAATGACAGTGATATTATGTTCTCCATTATCTCGTGATATTATGTTAGATTCCGTACACCGTCCTTTCACATCACAACAACTGTTGGCATTCACTATTTATCTCGTGATATTATGTTAGATTCCCTGCAATGACCGTTCACGTCAAAATAAATGTTGGCATTTACTATTAGTTTCGTATACTGTTGTCATTTATGTCGGAATTGACTACTCAGTGCAGTCTGTGAATGATGGAGATGTTTACTGGAATCCCAGCTATGAATGAAGGAGATGCTTACGACCATATTGAAGGACATACCGCTACCTTACCTACAGGTGAAAATGACAGATATATTATCCCAACCATTCTTGCATATATATATATATATATATATATATATATATATATATATATATATATATCTTTCCTACCTCTACACTCCGGGAGAGCAACGAAACTAAATTTATAAAAAAAGCAAGCAATGGATCCAAATCTATACTATCATTACTATGAAGTCATGAATCAATCCGACGATGCCGAACTAGAAATGGATGAAGAGACGGAGGAGGAGCTGGAACAGCACGCAATGGTTGGGTGTTCCAATTTTTTTGCTGAAGGCTCAATGAACAACCTTCGAGGTAGTATGTATGGCCGGATCAACCGGTGGTATAAGAGAGACTACAAGGATAGACATGAAAGACTAATGAGGGATTACTTCATCGACAATCCAACCTACGATATAAATTTGTTCCGCCGTCGTTACCGTATGTGACCGACAATTTTCTCAAAAATTTATCTTAAACTTCATCAGTCAAACCCATATTTCACTTATAGACTGAACGCAGCACAAGAAATCAGCCACTCACCCCACATTAAAATTTCATCGGCGTTGAGGATGTTAAGCTATAGAACATTTGGTGACCAAATGGATAAATATTTCAAAATCGTAGCATCAACAACAATAGAGTGTCTGAAAGAATTCTATAAAACAGTTGTTGAACAGTTCGGGGAGGAGTATCTGCAGACGCTTGGACCAAACGATATAAGCAGGATACTATGCATGGGAGAAGCTAGAGGATTTCCAGGTATGATTGGAAGTTTAGATTTCATGCATTGGCCTTGGAAAAACTGCCCAATGGGATGAAAGAAATGTTCACCGGACATAAAAAAGTGCCGTCAATGATCCTAAAAGCAGTAGCAATAGACGATTTTTGGTTTTGGCATGCTTTTTTTGGAGTCCCAGGTTCATTGAATGATATAAATGTTTTAAAACAATCATATATTTTCACAGAACTTGCTAACGGACTATCAACAGATATTTCATATAAAGTTGGTAATATCGAACACAAAACTGGACACTACCTAGTAGATGGAATATATCCAAAGTGGAGAACTTTGATGCAAGGATATAGAGTACCATCAAATGACAAAGAATATTATTTTAATAAAAAAGTAGCTAGCTACAGAAAGGACACTAAACGTACGTTTGGTGTTTTACAAGCCCGATTTCATATTTTATGAAATCCTACTCGTTTTCATGATGCAAGAGTGCTTTCAGAAACCATGTATGCTTGTATAATAATACATAACATGATTGTGGAGTCTGAAGGAGGCGGATATAAAAATCAAAAGTCTAATTATCCTTACATGTTTACCGGGTCAAATTCAAAACCCCATAAAGATATAAACTCAATGGGAAAATATGTTGATATGGTTCAACACATTATAGATCAATATGCGCACTTCCAACTGCATGGCCAGTTGGTGGAAAATTTGTGGGCGCATAAAGGAAGGAATAGTCGGAATCATTAGTTGGTACTAGAACTTAAATATTAACTTAAATATCTCCTTAGTGTTGGGTTGAGTCGAGTACTATTTATTAGAGTACTTTGTATCAATGTGTAGTTGGGTCAATAAATCCGGTTTCCAATCATATTGTTAATTGTATCATTATTACAACAACTAGTACATAAATACTACAAACAGGTCACAATAATATTACAACTCAACCCAAGATATATAGCTAGTACATAACCAACAGCTACTACATAAATGCTACAAATAGGTCACAATAATATTACAACTCAACCGAAGATATATAGCTAGTACATAAACACCAACTAGTACATAAGTACTACAAACAGTTCACAATCATATTACAAATCAACCCAACATACATAACTAGTCCTTATACGAATTACTACCACTTCCGCTTCCTTTTTTCTGTACTCTCCAAGCTCCTTGGTTAATATCTCTTGCTGTAGAGGGGAAAGTTTACTAAAATCACATGTAATCATTTTAATATAATTCTTCTCTCGCAGCATTAACTAGTCCTTATACGAATTTCTACCACTTCCGCTTCCTTTTTTCTGTACTCTCCAAGCTGCTTGGTTAATATCTCTTGCTGTAGAGGGGAAAGCTTACTAAAATCACATGTAATCATTTTAATATAATTCTTCTCTCGCAGCATAGCTTTCTTCTCCTCCTGCTTCTCTCGTAGCATAGCTTTCTTCTCCTCCTGCTTCTCTCGTAGCATGACTTGTTTCTCCATCTGGGCTTGTCTGCGGAGCTCTCGATCATCCCTAACTGCCTTTTGGAACTCATCGTCGCTGCGGTTTCTTTGCACCGAAAATTGAACTCTACGATCTCTTGTCTCCTTAGCTGAATTCTCCATTGTTTCCATAAATCTAGATAACTTTGCACCGCGTTGCTCCAGCTGAACTGACTTGGCTCTGCCAATAGGTCGTCCGCCACTAGTTCCATATAAAGGGTTTCTTTCTTGCGAACTCGGTTCACTTCCTGGACTAGAATCAGAGTAGTTCATCCTTCTAGCTTTGTTCTGCTGCTCAAACATGAAGTTGCTTGGGTTCTTCCACTTTGGAAAACTAGATAGAAGCTCAAAGCAGTCATGAAATTTAAACGGATGTCCATACTATTGTTGGTAGGCCTTTCGTGACTCCTCAATCTGTAACACAAAGTCGAAATAGTATGAATGTATGACATTTCTAAGTAATCATAGTATATTATGATATTTTAAAAAAAATCTATGGTACTTACAACGTCATAAGGTGCAGCACCGCTTTGTTGCCTGTTCTGCAATCTTGTCAGTATTTCCAGATAGTTCTGACATGCGGCATTCAACTCTATAACCTCCTCTAAGTGGTCCCCGTGTTCTACTCATCGCTTCCAACGAATTGTAAAACTCTAAAACTCTTTCCCAAAATTTATGACCTTTCATATTATTCCTAATAATGCTATTCTGTGAAATGCATATCCACGATCTAGCAAGTGAAACATACTACTCGGAAGTAAACTTACATTATTTTTTTCTTCCATCCACTGCTGTTCCTTCCCCTTCAGCATGTTCATCCTCAGTTTCTTCTAATTCGGGATCCACCTCCGGTTCAACTTCGGTTTGGTGTCATTTACTGAAAATGCCACTTAAAGACTACCACTTTGACTTCTTTTGGTTATATTCGAGACTGATAGGTGCAACGTATTCTTGACTACAATCTTCAGAGTTTGTAATATGCACATCCTCGTTTGCATCTTCCTCCTCCGCCCCCTCCGTTGAAGTTTCAAAATTTTCTTCATTAGTAAGAGAGACATACCCGTATGAAAACTGTCTTTGCATATTTTGTATACATTCACGGTCACGAACCTCGGACTGTTGCGGAGTTAGGTGAGGTTGTTGACTTTGATCAGTCTGCATCATCATTTATATATATGACTAATGATCGTCGTACACGCCTACCACGGGCCCATCGTTGGTAAAACTATGGCGGGGCGGTAGAATGGACGCGGGGAAAATTAGGAGGAGCGAGCGATTGGTAAAATGGTCGGTATGGATAATTTGAATACGACGAGTAGCCATATTCGTGAGATGGCTACAACGATTACTGATGTTGGACTGAACGTTGCATGGCATATGATGATGAGTGCGGTTGGGACTTGGGTTTCTTCTGGATTACAGTTGTTTTTCTGGTTCGCTTGGGTGCGGAAATAGACATTTTTTTGGTTGTAGAAGTTGAAGTTGAGAAGGTGGTGTGGTTGTGTGGAAGAAGAAGGAGGTAGGTTGGTATATAAGGGAGGGAATGCACTAGCCGTTGGGGTGCAACGGCTATAAAATATAACGGCAAAGTGTTTGTCGTTATAAGTTTATATCGACAAACTCTTTGGCGTTATAAATTTATAATGGCAAAGAGTTTGCCGTTATAAACTTATAACGGAAAACACTTTGCCGTTGTATCCACCAACCCTTGTCTTGTGCACCAGCCACCAACGAGCTCCAGAGCAGCCATAGACTAGCCATGGTGACTAAACAAGCCACACCTGGTTGCTCCGTGGCTTGTTTAGTAACTGAACAAGCCATTGTTGGTTGTGCTCTTACCTTTCATCTGTTTTCTACCTTTTCCATTTATCTCTCCTTATGCTTCTAAAATTTTCTAGGTTCCCTGATTTTCCAAACTCTTTCGCTCCATCCTTGTGTTTGAGCTCCCCTTATCGACCTCTATTTCGTTCCGTTCTTTCCTACTTTTAACCTTATGTCGAGTCTTTTCTTACCAAGCCCTTCCCCTTACTTCTGGGTTTTTAGCTATCTTTTTTATTGGGTTTCTTGATGGAGCTGCCATGGTTTTGTGGCGTTTTGGTCAATTGCAGGATTGTTTTCGATTTTTTTTTCCAGGGGTAGCTGGGTTTGCTGTCTTTTGGTCGGTGGTTGCTGCGGCATAAACAACATACAAGATATCCCAGCCCGAAGTAGTAGTAGAACCTCCAAAGGTAACATTTTAAGTTGTAAGAAGTTTCCTTTAAACCACTAATAGTTAACTGGTTCCAATGGTCGTTAAACCAAACGCAAGAATTCCTCTACTATTAACAATCTGTTGTATTATCCATTAGGTTCTTGACGCAGCCATTTGAGCCTACGGCCGAAAATCTTTTTTTAGTTGATATTACTTGTTTCTTAGAAATGATAAAAATATGCATCAGTGCTTCTTTATTTTAGAGAGAAGTTAATGCACTTTTAATAAAGATGATACTTTTCAACAGTAGTGCCTTGTAAATGCTCTTTTCAGCATATCGCAAGGCTTCAAAACTATAAAAGCGATGGTTTGGGTCGCAATGTAATATTTGAAGCTATACAATGAAGTGTTCCTCCTTGAAGTCAACATTATTCTTTTTTTATTGGGGTTTCATTATGGTATGTTAATCTAATAGAATAGTGCCATATTGTTATGAGATTATGTGAAGAAGTTATTGTACTTATGGAATCTTTGTTCTGACTTGTTTTCTTTGATAGCAAGCATGAAGCATTATTTGTGAAAGCTAGTCTTTGTTGAGTGGTTCTCCCAAATGTAAACTATCGTTTTGGTTCATTTCTATGTAATTAGGTTCGTCTACAAATTCATCATAATAATATGCAGATTATTTCCTTTTGCATGCTTAGCTTTGCTATGTAATGCTGAAACTGATATAACTTAATGTTTAGTTGATGTGTTCATCTAAACGTATATTTTATACATATATATATATATATATATATATATATACATATACATATATATAGAGAGAGAGTAGGGTTCCGCTACACCTCTTATATTGCACGTGAACTCTCCCCCTTGATCTCCACCACCCATTTCCCCACTCATTCTCTCTCTTCCCATTTCAATATTATTTCTTAGTGGGAAGAGAGAGAATGAGTGGGGAAATGGGTAGTGGAGATCAAGGGGGAGAGTTCATGTGCAATATAAGAGGTGTAGCGAAACCCTCCTCTCTCTCTCTCTCTCTCTATATATATATATATATATATATATATATATATATATATATATAGCATTATCATTGTCTAACTTGCAGAATTAACCATGACATTTCCTCCACTTATCACTACTTCATCTTTTCTTCCTTCTCTATCAATTTAGCTTACAACAGTAACTTTCAGGATCCATAAAGTTCCTCTAGGGAAGCTTCTAACTACAAATTCAAAATCATGTCTTCAGCCTTCACCTATTTCCAAATTCGTCTCTTAGAAAAATAGCAGTTGTACTAGTCGAGGGCAATGGAAATAACACAACATATATAAAGAGAAACACGTGTATTGAAAGCAATCAAACTTCTCATCTACTTTGTTGCATTTACTCCTCTCAGAGTAAGTTATTCGGTAAATCTGCACAAAAGCATTCACCTTGTGATTTATTTTATATGTT
This sequence comes from Allium sativum, assembly GCA_030737875.1. Taxonomy (NCBI): domain Eukaryota; kingdom Viridiplantae; phylum Streptophyta; class Magnoliopsida; order Asparagales; family Amaryllidaceae; genus Allium; species Allium sativum. Next base: position 13,992,706 of record CM060912.1, read on the forward strand.
ACTTAATGCAGTAAACAAGTAGTTTACTCTGAATCTTGTTTCCAATATGGTTTATTCCTTTCTAACCTCTATTTTTCATTATTACTTTCATCACTCCTAGTTATTACATGCAAAACACAATAGTTTTCATAATTTTCTATAAAACACAGTTAATATGTAACGATTCAATTACAGCGACGATGTTTACGATTCAGAAACTGGAGTAGACCAGACTGAGGAAGAATTAATTGCCAATAAATTTGACTGGTAAATAGATGTGATATCTCTTAACTTCTTGTAGATTACTAGAGACTTTTTTAATGCTAATATCTAAAAATTATGTAAAAATGGGAAGTCAATACTAAGAAAACTGGATTATAATGAACTTATCAGTACACATGAGAGTCCTGAAAAAGAAAGGGTAACTTTAGGTATGTGCTGATGCACTTTTAGTTTAGATATTTCAGGTGAGTTTACTTTATTATAATTGTTTTCTTCTATTTGGTTATCACTTAGTGCTTGATATATGTCGTTGATACGAATATCTATTCGTTTTCTGCTTCTTAAGGAAAGAGCATTCTCTTCTTCCATCTGAGACTTTTAGGCTTAGAGTTATTTCCATAATTTGGCGTGAGATTTTGATAGTGAAAACCGATTTTCGCCATTTCATGAACTGTAGATTTTGGCATGTGCCTGTTCATGAGAGACAACAAACTTGGAGCATGAACTGCAGATTTGTTCTAATGAATTAATGATATTTATTCTCTTGTTATAATATATGTATGATAGTGTAGAAATATGATAAGAAATATTCTATTTAAAGAAAATGTTTTGAGTGAGAGAAGAAATTGTTATATATGAATAATGCATGAAAATTGTGGAAATTTTTGTTGTAATTGTTTATAAAATTAAAACATTGTTAAAACAAGATTTTATTTGTTTATTACATTCTATGATATACATTAATACTTAAATAAATGCATTTAATACGTAATTTTTGTAAGCTATAGTTGATTTTTTTTTAATGTTACAGATTTAAACTTGATGTACACAATTGCATTAGAATCTATTGAACAGTTGCAAAAGAACCTATTGCAATAGGTTTACAACTATATTTTATAGTTGCAAAGGATACGTTACAACAACAAAGGCTAGTTGCCAAAAAATCTACCGCAACTTATTATTGCAACTGGCAACAACAGTTGCGAAAAGTGACATACCTATTGCACTTCGGCAATCCAGACGGGAGTGCGTCTATTGCAATTGGTCTACTTCAACAGATTTTTCCAGGTGCGAAATGGTTTTCTTGTTGTTGTAGTGTAAGTATGGAAATACTTGAGGAGAGAATTTGGATCGACATGATTCGGGTCAGTATACCTTTGAAGAATCTGGGTCAGTATGGCATGATGGACCGCGGATCGGTATGACCATGGACATCATGTTTTAGATCTTGAATTCAAGCAACTACTTCAGATCAACAGGATGGTAAGAAACTGGATCAGCACAACTAAATTATCACTAACAACCTCTGTTGCATAACACTAGATTAGATCTGACAAAACGAGGAAAAGAAAGCCGAAGTTCACGAAACCGCATAAATTCACCCCTACCTAAACCGAATCGGATATCCCCGTATTGACTCCGATCTTAAACTTCAAGTTTAGACAATTTGATCTGAATCTTCCACAACTTGGTTATAACGACTTCATTCGACTTCTTTGTGGATTTTCGGACAGATCTAGATTCACCTACACCTATAAATGGAGGCCAAGAGCATTAGAAAATGGGGCCACTTATTTTTTCTTTGGACGTAGAAGCCCTACCATTTTCCAAACTCAGCTTCATCATCTTCTTCTAATTTCATACAACCAAGTAACTATGTTTGTAATCAGTGATAAAATAAAAGAATAATATAAATGGAAATAAGCCAGAGTTTATTATACCACTAAAAAATCTTGCCTTTTTTTTATTCTCTACACTTCCTTATCTACATTTGAATTTAAATTCGTGAAATTAGCTTTTGCCACATTTAGGGTGTTGGCGCCATTTTTGATGCTCTAGAAAGGGGGTAATTTGATGTAAGAACTTATAGCTTGGAATTCTTAAAGATTCGAAGGATTAGCAATGGAAAAGAGGAAGAAGACTAGAACTCTAACGAAATGAGCTTGACATGAAGGAAGTCATGGGCTTCCTCTGGTGGAAGTCGTTATTTACACATAATTAGGGAGGTTACGGACAATGTGGTGAATCAACTACAAGTAAGGTTAGCCAAACCAGAATGTATATTGAAATGGAAGGAGGAGATAACGGCTGCTTTCCTCTGACAAATTAGACAAGCAAGATACGCCGAAAACCAAAGCTAAGGCACCAGTTCGAACCTAATAGACATGAAGTTGTGGCAATCAATATGAAGGCAGTGCCGAATCAACCAATCAAGATCGGTACCGAATCGAATTCCCATTTCGGTACAATCTGAATTTTTGTATCGGCACCGATCTGGTTCAAGCAGGGGCAGCCTTAGGACTTTTCGATACGGATATTGGTGCGAGCCGAGGTTAAAACTTGGAACTTGGAGTATGAATTGAGCTCATGTAACATCCTGGAATTTTATCAGTTTAATTTGAGATTATTTAATTTATTTTAATATTCAGTTTGTGTTATTAATCATAAAATTCCATTTTCAATGATAGTTTATTATTAGTAATTTATTTTAATCATTCAAATAATGATTTAACAGCCTTTTTAATCTATATAAAGCTATAATTTAAACTTAGTTTTAATTTGGTTATAAATATATATCAGTACTTCTTCGCAAAAAATATATTTTTAGAATGTAAGTAAATGTTATATTGGTTATTTGGTATTATATTAATAATAAGATTTGGAAAGTTATTACTTGTAATATATAAAAATGATCTGAAGTTATTTATTAAGGTATATTTTAAAATTTTATTTTTAAGTACCTTGATTTGATGGTTAATAATTTTAAATGCATGATTTGATGCTTATATGTAAAATATGTTGATATATATATATATATATATATATATATATTTGTATTATATAAAAAGAAAAGGGACTGATGTGATGTTTACAAATAAAAAAAGAGTATATTTAATTTTTTATTAAAAAAAGTAACAAAATGATGTGCTTAATTACATTAGCTTTTGAAACTTAACTTCTCTCAAACGAGAAGTATTTATTAGTAAAACTGTGAGTTGGAATAAAATGATATAAGGACATGTTGGGTATTTCTTTCTTTTATTTTATGTGATTCTTTGTTATATTAGCCACTTATTTCATTTCATTACATGTACATATGAAATAACCTCTTGCCTCCATTTTCTTTCCTTTCATCTTCATTACCTACTACTCAACTACTATCATGGCTACCACTTCTTTTTGCGAAATAATCAAACCAGCATGTCGGTAAGCAAACGAGACTGCAAAACATAAACAAGGCAGCTAGACTAAAATATTTATATTCAAAAAAATGGTAGTATATTTCCAAAAATAATAATGGTCATACTTATTAAAAAAAAATTGTTTCTTTGAATTTCATTTGGTGTAGTTGCAGAGCCGGCCCTGGGCATAGGCGGTCGCCTAGAGCCCCGGATCCGGATGCAGGTGGAGGAGGGAGGAAGGGGGCCTCAAAATTTTGGGTTTTCGGGGATATAAATACTTCGCGTATGTTTTCTTGACTGTAGAAGCTTGCGGGCTATTGCAATTGCACACTAATTTCTACTGGGCAACCAGAGTTCAAACCTGGGCGTGCTTAACTTTGTGTGTTTTGTGAAAAAATTTCTGCTGCATTGCACTTTTGATAAAATGTTGGGTCTCAGAAAAAATTTGGCCTAGGGCCGCTACTTTCTCAGGGCTGACACTATGTAGTTGTCAATCTAGTGTTATTTTAAGTGGGTTGAGCTATTTGTGGGTGCTTGGTGTGGTTACTGTAGCCATGGCAGTCATAAGTGTACGTTAGGGGTAGCAATCGCTGAACTTTAGGTGTGGGTAAAGCAGATCAGAGTTTGGATCTGGAATGAGGATGTCAAGAGGTACATGTGGCCTGAACTTGGTAGAGCTCGGTGACATGAGATGTTGTGCGAGATTTTGGGCTTGCCACGTGATTTTTTGGATGGTTTTGATCAGTGGGCTCGAAGGCATGGTACTGGGTTTGGTGGTCATGAGAAGAGGTGGCGAAGTTGATGGGAGAGGTCAACGAGTTAGGTCGGGGGTTTACTCACTATGCACATAACTGCATGGTAAATCTTCGAGCAAGAAAGAAAAAGAAGATTAGGAAGGAAAGGAGAAGAAGAAGGGATGTGAGTTGTTGAAGTAGGCTAGCCCACTAAACTGAGGATGAGACTAAATCAAATTATTAGTTGGTTTATATATATGTATATGTATATGTATATGTATATGCATATGTATATGTATATGTATATGTATATGTTTATATGCATATAACTCATTCATCTGAAATTAGATTGCTGAATGGATTAATGTGTTGAGTCCATATTAATGATCTTGACTTCATAGTATAGTTAATTGTCTTTTTTGGTCAAGTAAAAAATTATGACATCTTAAAACATGCAGGTTTTAAGTTACGTTATTTTAATTAATAACGTTGTTTAAATCACACATCTTAAATCCGTGTTGTTTGTTTGGTCAACTAAAATATTACTAAGTTAATTTGAGTAGTTTAAATCACTATGGACGTCTATTTAACAAAATAAAACCCCATTCTTTGCTTGCTACGTGATAGTTTAAATTATGTGATTAATTATTGTCAGCATCGATTAATATGGATTGAATAGTTATATAACTATGGATTTTGAATTGTTGAGTGCTGGAGCCTTTTCAACCTGGCAATCTTGTTCATCACATTAACATGTGAACCCTTTCGAGTATGAATTTAGTAGCAACGTACTTAAGTACAGCTGAAATTGTAAAGCCGTAAACTGAAAATTGTTTTCAATTATTAAAATTCCTTAACAGAACTAGTTTTAAACAATTAAGTTTCCATTTGGATTTAATCAAAAAGTACTTATCAATGATTTAAAAAATTAATTGCGTACTAATTAACATATTTAAATTGATTTCTTATTTAAGATTAATCCTGTTAATTAGGTTTTTAAGTTATTAATTATTCATTAAAGATTTTTAATACTTATGATTTGTTTACAAATGATATTTTAACTTATTAATTACTTAGTAATGATGTTAAAATGTAAGTTATGCTTAAGTTTTAATTATGATTAATCATATCTAATTAAAGTTTAGTTATCGTTTAATAAAGATTAATTGTTATTTAAATGATATTATTAAGATTAAATAATAATTATTTCATTTAAAAAGGGTTTTTAAATATTTATTTAATTATTAATTAAGGTATTAAATTATTATTTAATTATTAAGCAAAGATTATTTTGGTTTCTAAAGGTTTTTTAAAGATAAACTATAATTACTTATTTAAGGAATAAACAAATATTTAATTATTTATTTCAGGGATTAATAATTGTTAATAATTAATAGTTAATTATTATTTAATTAATAATTGATTAATATTATTACTATCTTATTTTAAAAGTGATTAAGTTGATTTCAATTTTATAAATGGTTATTCTAAGTTAATTAATTTATCAAGTAATGATGTTTTAAATTTATTAATTATTTTAAATAAGGCATTTCAGTTAATAAATTGTTTCACTAATAAGAATTAAACTTGTTAATTATTTTTAAATGCAATCGAAGAGTAAACCAATTTACTCAATAATGAGTATTGATTGAAATGGATCATTTTACGAAATGTATTCAAAACACGTCGTTTTGTTACAGTTAATCAATTTATTGACAAGCCAGGTTCATGTTAATTTATATACTTTAGAATACACTTTAAGTTTAATATTGGATTTGAAAATGGATTTAAAGCTAATTAGTCGATTGTGGTAAAGGAATTTTTTAATAAAAGAAATTAAGAAAATTTGTTATAAGTTGGAATGTGAATTTAAAGGAAAGATTAACTTTTAATAATTATTTGGGAATAAATTGCATCTGGGATTTGGTCAACTTAAATTAGACATTTAGAATTGAGATAGTAAACTTATAATATTCCGAAGATGATGGTTGGTCAAGTCATGGTTTGAGAGGCAATTAAATATACCAACTTGAATAGCTTCATTTTATCCAAGCAATTTAATTAGTTTGAGATCAAGAGTTGATTTAGGAAAATTAAATCATTATTTTCATAAATGATTTGTTACTTAAATTTGCAAAATCTTATAAATTAAATAAATTGATTTGGGCTCTAGTAACCCATTAACGCTAAATTGGAAATAAGAGAAAATCTTAATCGTTTTAAAATACAAATTTATATTAGAGGGCTAAGTATATAAATGTTTTGATCATAAGAGATCGAAATTTAATTAATAATAAATCAATAAAAAGGCTTAGTGATTATTATGAGAAATAAACCTTAGATGTCTTTTTATGTGTTATTTGACAACTAAATAACCGACTATTAAATCTGGACCAAAATCTTACTTTGCAAATATCTTGGGAAACACTTGAGTTATAAGGAATAATCATCCCCATTAATGATTTACTATGTGTATAAACCTTGTTTAGTTCCTTAAGGGCAAGAGATAATGAATTTTCCCACTAAAGGTTAGGAGGTGAACTTCACTATTATCCTTGTCGGTTTATTTTCTAAAGAACCGAGGTTAAGTTTATAGAAAACTATCAATATCATTTCGAAGAGACCGGGATTAGATCAATTATCTAAACACCACTTTGATCTAGTAGAGTGACAAATATGGAAGACGTCAAGGACGATGAAGTCAAGGACAACATGAAGACCGGAGTAGAAGGTAGAGATTTTAAGGATGGAAAGGACTGCTTATTGGGCATCACTAGTTGGCTACCAAAATATATATTAGAGTAGTTGTCCCTATGTTCTGGAACCTTCATATTGCAAGGAATACTTGTTTCTAATTCTAGGAGAAATTCCTCATATAATGTAGTAAAAGAAGTGCCTTTGGTTCGTTCAAACCCAGGATGATTTGTATTGATGAATGTCTGGCATTACATTTCTAATCCACGTACATTGACTTTTACAAACGTACATCTATTTGTAGTATAGGAGGTAAACCCTCATATACGAAATATCCTTCCTTGAGGCGTAAGAAATCAAGTGCTATATTTTTGTGGGATTTAATTAGTATGTTAGAAATGATGATGTGGCAGTCCATGTGGAAATTTTTGAAGAAGGCTAAAGATGTGACCTTTAGCCCCATCAGCCAAGAAAATGAAAAAAATAGGGGTGTGCTCTAGGGCCATGTGGTAGGAGACCGTTTGGAGCCTTCCTTCTATTTTAGGTGTATTCGTCGGTTGTGGTTGCACGTGGGAATCATATATAGTGTCATCACGATACAATATTAATGATGAGGTAATCTGGATTATTATGTTTGAGTGCAAACTAGTTGGTTCGTAGGGGTGCGAAAGGTTCCTGCCAGACTCCGGTGCAATTCCTAGGGTACATCACAAAAGTTGTCCCTTATCTTGCAATAGTATGGGATTTAATCTCCAATACGTGCCTTGTAAGGTTTTAATTGTATACCTATTATGTTGGAATTTAATAAATGTAACAATTTTGACTAAGATTCATAAGTATTTGTATCTGTATATTATTGTAAATTTATTAAATTTTGATATAAATTATTCTGGCTATCCTGCGATAAAAACTCATCCGTGTTTATGGAAGCTTGGTATTACGAGATACGATTTATTTCAAATTAATTTCATAACTTAAAAAGAAATAAATTGTTTGTTACATGAGCTTTCTCACGTTGCTTTTCCAGACTAACCAGGGTATTATTTCACAATAATGTAGGGGTCAGACCGAGCATGTTTGACTGGTTAGTGTAGATTGCATGGAGCTTAGGAGAAAAGCTAGAGCAAGATGTACGTCAGTAGATTTTTATTTTCAACTGTGCTAGTGTTCTTGGTTATTATCCAAGTTTTTTCAGACATGATTTTACAACTACCCTGGTTAGTATTAGTTGATACCTTGACAATTTTTAATGAAATAAATTTACTTTCAAAATTTGTAAAGACTTGTTATATACTATATGTTATCGATGCGGCTGTGAGATTTTTTTTTCTATCTTATTTTTCCTTAACCTCTAATGATTTGGTCTTCCGGCACTTGGATGTTCGACACGAGAATACCATGGATGTATTAGTTTCGACTTATGGTTCAAAAAAACTGAGTTGCTAAAGTGCGTGTATCAGGAAAGGAGCAATCTTGCATAATCCTCTCTTAAGGAGCTCGTGGGAATATCGAACTAAACCCTCTCATCTGCATTGATCCGAAGGCAATCACCAAAGAAAAGAATTTTATTTATGGAATCTGAGCATTCATTCCATGAAACTAGTTATGAAGTCCAAAGGCGATTTGCAGACAATAATGACATGTTTATGGATGTTATTCGAAGAACAGTAAGTGGAGGATTAGTCAATAGAGATATGGACAGTGTTCGTCAGCATTTGTGCACTCCAAATATCAGGAATCCTACTATAGATCGAGCTTCTAATTCTGCATGTTTGCAATGTAAGAGCGGACTCACATCTTCATTATATGAGGTATATGAGTCATATGAGTTAGCTAGGAGAATTCAAAGAGATTATTGTCCAACGATTCCTATTCTTCCAATCAGACATTGCAGGATTATGGTTTAGGCAGTTTGAAAATGAATCGGTAAATAATTGAATGACATTGTTCAAAAAATTTACCAGATGGCTTCAGGTCCACATCACATAACCCAAACATAATTACCCTCACAATTATTACATAGAGGATAAGAGAGACTCGGTTAGCATTTCTAGCAAGGTTCAATGTAGAGGTGGCATTGGTGGATCACCTGTATCTATCAATGGCTTTGTTGGTGGTAGTGTTTGGTGTTTTAGATAGTATAAACTTCAAGATAACATTACAATGGGATCCCTCAAAGGATCTCATTGAATTCTATCATGAAGCGGATAGACCTTTATGATAGGAATCCACAAGAGGGGATGAGGAGGTACTTGAGGTAAACTTAGTTAACCAGAAGAGCCTGTTTGGTTCACATTCTGATAAAAGAAAGGGAAAGAAAAAAGAAGAGGGTAATTATGGAAAATTGGAAAAGCATAGAAGAGAACCTATTTTTTTCCTTATTCGGATCTGAATACAATTGCAGAAAGGATTTATCTAAATACAATTGAGCATCATCCACATCGAAGATCGACTAAGTTGACCCTTGACGAGCAATAGAGAAAACACTGTTTGCTCTATGAAATGGAAAGTAAATGATTATAGGAATTCAAAATAATATGACAGATAAGGAAGTTTGTAATAGTTAGCAGGTACCATGGGTTCGATATAGAGTAGTAGTGATGGAACAGGAAAAGCCATCGGCTGAACGGGATAAAGCGGGCCTAGCTTGGGTATAGAGTAGTAGTGATGGAACAGGAAAAGCCATCGGTTGAACGGGATAAAGCGGGCCTAGCTTGGGTGGAGGGATTACCCTTAATTAATATTTCAGAATAGTTAATAAATAATTAAGTCGATAATGCAATTATTTGGAATGAAGAGAACCCTAGCTTGATCTGAGTAGGCAATAAACCATCTAGATTTCCGATTTCATAATAACCTTGTAAAAATTTGGCAAAGCCACTTACTTATTCATGGGAATCAACAAGAATCTAGGTAAGATCTGAGATGGCGATAAATCAATGGCTTTTGCGATACAATTATACCTATGTTTTTTAAATTTATTTTTAAAAAGTAACAGACTAGTATGGACTATGCTTATCAAGTATGGAATTGGAAACTGGGTTTTAACATTAATAACAAATTGATCATCATGTATGGACTATGCTTTGTAAGGCTCAGGCCATCTGACTAGGACTTGAAGGAGCCTAATCAGTTGTTGAGTATGGAATAGGGTCTACAAAGGATAGGCATTTCCATCAAGACTTGGTAGGGTCGCCTGTCAAGTTCACCAACTATGGATTATTCTTAGTAAGATTTAGGCAGTTTCATCAGGTTTGCAAGGCACTCAGTTGATCGTTAGTTGGAACATCCTGTTTTTTACGTATCTAGTGACTGTAAATAATTCTATTTAATCCGTATATGGTCGTACAAATGGTTATAAATGACGTTTTACATGCCAAAGATTTTTTTTCTGAATCTATATATGACCATTTTGCTCTTAGAATGTTTTATAAATAGCTTTTGATAGGGGAAGAACTAGATGCTTTATCTATCCCATTGCTTCAGATTGTTGGCTTTCCATTCTGTAGAGTGGCCACGTGAAGAAATCAGATAAGCAATATGAGGGCTATAGAACCTTTATAATTTCTAAGGTTGTTGGGCAGAATTAACTTTGGGCTAAGATTAGCAAGCCCATTAGTCTAATCACCCTTAATTATAAATAGTGGTTGAAAGGAGACAATTGAAGCTTTCTCTCTCATTTTTTTATCAGCTCTTGAACTAAGGACTATAGTTTCCTCTAATTTCTCAAATCAACACTCAAATTCACACCAAATCATTTCAAATTAGATATTAGACTTACATCAGATGATAATGTTTTTTTTTTGGGTTCATATTCCTGCATTTTCCATACCATCCAGAATAGATCTCCGTTTGATTTCATATGATGAGTGGTTATGATCTCTCACATGATTTTATTGGATTATATTTGTAATTAGGAGATTCAATCATTTATATATTAAATTAACCCTAAAATCTGGATTGATCTATTAATCCCACAACTGGAAAACCCTCGATATCCTATTAATGACATATGATGATTAATTAGAAGTAAATAATTAACCATGATTAATACCAAACTTATGATTATATTTGATTTATCCATGTTCATACAGAATTCAATAATTTATGTGGTTGAATTTTATTTTTAAATGATTGAATTGTTTGCAGTGCTTAATTTAGGTGTCAATATTGTGCTTGTATTTGGATTTTAGATAGGTGGTTGTAGCATATCAGGATCAAAGCTCATTGGAATCGCATAGAACTTAGAGGATGGGCTCTAGAGAATGGTGGGATGACGCTAATAAATCACACCAAGATCAAATCTATGTACACGAATCTACACTAATCCATATGACATGAATCAACTATGATCCATAAGAAAAAATCCAATTGAGGAGTCTACGCTGGATGATTATGGGCCCTATTAAAGAAACTGTAAAGAGATGGTGGTGTTATAAATAGGTTTTATGTCAACTGGGTGATGGATCGAACAAGAAGTGATTGTGGATTCAACTGCGTTATGGATGAAGGGCTAGATTTAGGCCAAGATAATTATAGAATTTTCCAAGATTCAGGAAAGAGCATATGGAAGACTTAGAGCAACTTGACCAACAATTTTAGTTAAGTGCTTCAAATGGCACTGATCCATAGTGAATGGATCAACGCTAATCTATCGAACCATTGACAATGGATATGCAATACATATGGAAGGTAGAAGACTTCATAAGAAGCTTGCAACTACTTGTGGTACCTTAATTGGTTCTACAGTGAGGAAGTTATGACATGTTGAAGTTGTGACTCTTTGATTGTGAACTTGAGAGGGAGTGGTCAATGGCATATGATAGGCCGCTCAAGACAAAAAGAGACGTCGGGATAATGGACCGGTTTGAGTAGGATTCACACCTAAGATGGAATTTTGGATGGCTCTTGAGCTTGGGAGTACCAACGATTCATTGATTTATCAAAGTTTTCTAGTTGTTAACTCAAAGCCAGGGTATTTGAGGGATGCCTATTTGGACGGGTAGCAATGGCCTTGAGCCCTGAACGGCCCAGGCCGAAGGGGGTTCTAGTTGTTTGATATAAAAGTCCTGAAAGAAAACATGTTGAACTGTTGGTTCCACAAACATGGTGGTCCGACTAGAACCAGGATTTACATTTATCCTTAGGACAAGTAAAGATGGTCATAAGGGTTATTAATATATTCAAGATGATAGAAGGGGATAGCCAGGTATTGTTTGATCATTGCTATGGATGCTCTTTCTCTCTCTCTCTCTCTTCTTTCCACAGGTAGGGTATCATATATAGGATATTGAAGTGGGTATTGAGAATTATAGGACTAAAAGAGGCTGCTAAGATTCTTTTATCCTATTCTGCTGTGGTATTTATTATTGCTATTATTTGAGTATCATATATTACTTAGTTATTATGTGTTAACTCTTTGGTTGTAGGGATAGGTCAGGCATGAGACTTAACCCTGCCTAGTATCATATATGTTGTATCTTGATTAACCCTATATGGGGGTGAATAGGGTTTAGTGGAGATTTAAGAGATATTTGAAATCATCACAGCACAGATTGCAGCAGAGAAAATAAATGCAAAAAATAAATAACACAGATTTTACCCAGCTTCGACAAATCCTGCCTACTACCGCATCCCCAATATTTTTTACTAGAATTAAAACAATCTCTATGCTTACAAAATCCCTGTAAACTCGTGATACCTTACTCTTATTCTAATCCTATGCTATAAACCATGCACTGATATTGATACCCAAGATCAGATTTTCCCCGAATAATAAACCTGTAACTTGTAAAACCCAGTTATATATCCTAGAGCTAGAAAACTCTAGTTTTTACAGAAAAAACTAAAAATAGATTATATTGGTTTACAACAAATAAAAAACAAATAAAATAAAATAAAAACAAAATCCCTTTGTATATAAAACAAGATAGGTCGGCCTCCTTTGTTTCTTATGACACAAAGCCATATGCTCCTATGCTTCAATGCCGGCCAAAATCAAAACTTAGGGTTTTGGTGAAAAATCCCAAGTCGCGACCCCTGATTTCTCAAATTTATTCTTTTGATTTCCTTCGGATTCTATCTTATTTCTTGTCCACTGATTTGGGTTGCGTGCGATCAAAATCAAAAGTGAGTAATTCTGATTTAGATTTGTTTGCTCATCGAATTTGTTCTACTTGTTTTCGATTCTCATATGCCAATGATGATATGGTGTATAAAAAGGGATAACCAAACCCTCAAAAGCTCTGATTTTAGAAATTGTCTTGACTGATTTGTTGCTTGTGTTTCCTCTTTTGTTTCCACCATATTGAATGAAATATATGAAAAACTTGAAATGATTCTTACCGAGTTTGAAACGTTGATTTCAGGTAACAATTTGAAATGATTTCTTGCCTTAAAAAATCCCCTGTGAATTCCATGCTAAAAAAATTATGCTTGATACATTCGACTTTGAATCCTCTGTTGATTGTTCGAATTACTGGAAATAAATAAAATTGTTTTCTGGCCTAATATGTTCTACGATACACTAATGTACACATGCCTGAAATAAGTGATGAATCAGGACATGTTTTTTTATGCTTCTCTGTAAATTTGATGAATTGATATTAATATTCAATTTCCAAATTTGACACAATCAAGCCATGCACAACATGAATTGATTCCTTGTATATCACATGCATTTTGTCGAGAAAATTATTTGCGCTATTGATTTATTCCATGTAGTCCATGCAGATTGAAACTTTCTTTATTCAGAAAGAAAAACAATTTAGACAAAAAAAGTTTTCCTTTTTTCGATCATTCGAATTGCTTGTATTCTCACCTTCTGCTTTATGGCTTTGGAATCCTTTACTTGTTGCACAACCTTGTTGACACTACACTTAGTAGATTCACCTATTGCATTGTATATGTGTGTGTACATTTATGCACACACATATATATCATGCGCTTTCTAGTATTGTTTGTTGTACCACTTGAATTTTCTCGACCTTCTTTGTTTGATGTTGTGCTATGTGTGTGTGTGTGTAACAAACTTGTATATGTATGTGAATATATATATATAGTAGTATTCATTCGCAACTTTATATATGGTTCATGTATGCTTTATCCTGTATGGCTATGTCTTGTATGCTTTGGTAATGTGGAACATGTGTGATCAGTTTGTATTGGGTCATTGTAACTTGAGCTCCATCATTCATTGGACTTGCACTTGCCTGATTCACTTTTTCATTGTTGTTTCATGTAGCGAGCTTTGTTTGTCGTGCGGACTTGCGCATTTGCCACGTACATTTGCACATGTGCAGGTTTAACTTAGTTGTATATGATTCACTGCTACATGTTTCTATATATATACACACACACAAACATGTGTGTGTGTATATATACATATATATATATATGTATGTATGCCTTCCCATTGGCTTTTGTGAACCTGGCTTGCCTTATGTATACCTGAAAGCTGCTTGTCATCCTTGACATTTTAGTCATTGAGTTTGTTCATTTGTACACTGTCCTGAGCTTGCATTTGTTTATGTGTTCGAGCCATGTGCAGGATTGTTCACTTTTGACCATTCTTGAATTCTTCATGTACAATCTGTGCATGGCTTGTCTGGCTTGAAATTATCATTCTTGCAACCTGCCTTTTGCATTTATGTAGTATATTTGTGCTTTACACTTGCTGTTATACGTTGGTTTTTTCACTTGACCATACTGTCCATATATATATATATATATATATATATATATATATATATATGCATATATATATATACATATATATGTATATATATGTATATATGAGTTCCAACCCGAGATAGACTATTCTAATGGGAGATAACAAATTAGAGGCTTTGTGTTCTATGTTGTACAATGGAAGAAACTCATCACTGCTTGTGAATTTTCGAAGACCATTACCAAGAATTGCAAAGTTGTGGTTGTTCCAAATAATCAAAATTATGATTTACATGAAATTGCTACATACTTAGTCAGGAACCCAAATCACGAACACTTGATATCCAAACTGAAGAAAATTTCCCTGGCAAATGTTGTTATAGCTATTTGGAGAGAGAGAAATGCACACATTTTCAAAGAGGAAAAAACATGATGAAGATGGCCATCAAGTTTGCCCCTATCTATTTCAATCTAAGTAAAAGGCAAATTCAGTGGGGAAGAAAACTCACCAATAACTGGGTATCATCAGTCGCTAAAGAGTCATATAGGGATCTCCAGGAAGTGTTGGCTCAAATCCCAGGAACCAGTAGACAGTTTGATCCCCTATGATTTGTTGAAGACTATGAAGTAGGGAGGAAGAAGCTATTTGTGGAAAATTCTGGTTTGAAACGATTGATTTAATGTTTAACTGGGTACGGTAATTATATTACTTATTTGACATGTGGTTGGGCCAATTTGGGCTTTTCTTGTAATCGTTACTGTTTGGGCTATCTTGCCTAATAAAATGTTTATCTAGTTTCAATAAAAAAAAAAAACGGGTGTTTGGCTAAATTGTTTTTGACCATTTTAAATTGCTGAATTGTGATTTCCATGTATACATATATGTATACATACACATATGTGTATATATATGTGTGTGTGTATATGTGTGTCACTCTATATTACATTGCTGAGCCTTGATTTGTTGCACTTGTGTGTTCATGAATACTTGTAGCATGTCTGTGTTGTCAAGCTTCACCTGAACACATCATACTTGAAATATTTGTCCCTTTCTGACCATATTGCCCCTGCATAAAATATGCGTGTATATACATATATATATACACATATATGCGTATACATGTATTGTGTATATATATATATATATATGTGTGTGTGTGTGTGTGTGTGTGTATAAATATGAGCAATATAGATATAGTCTACCTTGTGGTATTTACAGTAAATCACTGTGAATATCACAAGTTGTCTAGACAGATGGATATATATACATATCAGATAAAGTCATGAAATATGATGAGAAACACGCCAAAACTCTAAGACAAATAATTTTTAAAATAAAATTATATCTGCTAGAATTTAAAATTATTTTGGTTCCGGTTTTCTAGTGTGTGTTTCTGTGACAAGTAAGCAGAAGTCTGGACTGACTGCGAAGCTGACAGAAGACAAGACTGAGATAGAGTGTGAGTCAATGAGTGTGTTTGTATATGTAAGAGCACATAGAAATGTAACTGTATGTGAAAACTGACTCATTGAGAGTTGTACTAAGGAACATATGTATCAAAACAAATTGAATGTATTGTATTACAGTGAGATGTACAAATAGTGGAGTAATAAGTCTGTACTTTTCAAATGTAGAAATAAAATATTTATATTTAAATAAAATACTGTTTGAATATGTAAGTTCTTGTGCATTGGTATTCTATTCAAATATAAATATTTAATTCTGTCTGTGATATAGTAGAATAGTACAATTACAAACACATTTATAATAATATATATGTTTGTTATCATCAAACAAAGATAATATAATTGTTATATACAATAATCTCTCCCTTTTGATGATGAAAAACACATAGTAGGATTTTGAATATAATAAATGTGTTTAATAGTGAATTGTGGAGTTCCCCATGTATGTAAGCTCCCCCTCCAACATAACTCCCTTAGATATGTGCATGAGTGAAAAGAAAGCAATAACAGAAACTTCAATATTAAAATATTCAAGGAATTTCACTCATCGACCAAAATCTAACAATTCTCCCCTTTTTGTTATCATCAAAAGGATACAGAAATTAAAATAGTGATGAAAAATTGACTAGAAATATAAAATCAGATCAAGAAAGAGAATGTTCATCATAAATCTCATTCAATCAAACAAAAATCATAATATTCTAAGAACTAGAGGAAAATTTCACATTGTAAATGATGGATTTATGATGATATTTATAAAAAATGGAGAGAGTTTTAAAAAATATATGGATTCCAATTATTTTCAAATAAATTCTTCAAATTAGCACAAAATAGTGATGGATTTGGACAATGACTATAAATTCAAATTGAGTGACAAAATCCAATGATCACAAATCCCAATGACTATTAATCAGCAAATCATAATATATCATAAAATATTAACACATTTCACAGATTAGAAAAATGGATTCATAGGCTGGTTTTACACACCAAGGAGGATTTCATATAAATTTTTATTTCCCTTTTTCCTTTCTTTTTATTTTAAGAGCACACTGACCATGCATAACTAGATCATGGATTTTTAAATGAGGTTAGTCGCAACTTAAATTGTAAGTAATCTTTTTACCGTGAATGACCAGATCTTAGATTTTTAAATGAGGTTAGAGAAGCACTTATGTATATTATATATTTATCATTTTCTTTTTCAAAATCTCCTCAGTATATAAAACTAATATGGATGATAGAAATATGGTAAGTACAGAAATCATTATG
Organism: Allium sativum; assembly: GCA_030737875.1. Taxonomy (NCBI): domain Eukaryota; kingdom Viridiplantae; phylum Streptophyta; class Magnoliopsida; order Asparagales; family Amaryllidaceae; genus Allium; species Allium sativum. The sequence continues at coordinate 14,009,924 of CM060912.1, forward strand.
AAATTAATTTCTAAGTTAATCATAAGATAAAATAAAAAATAAGCATTTCGGTATGCATAAAAATAGATTCTAATCCGCGCCGCTTTTTATGAAATATGCTCAATTGTATAGCGATTTTTTTTAAAAAAAAATTCAATTGTCTCTTTTTCTGAAAAAATAATACAGTCACATTTCCATCAGAAATTTTGAAGTAGTAAGTTTAAGATGATATTTTTAAAATAAACTCTCCACATTAATATAAAATCATGATGGATGGAAGAATGATGATAGAAAAAGAAGGTGTTCATGAAATAAGTGTCAATTCAAAGATATTATAAAAACTATTAAATCATCATGAAAATTTAAATAAAATTTCCTCCTGTTTGAAATATACTATAGTCACAACTCATCACAATTTCAATAATCTAATAATAATTTTGCTGGGTTCTAGATACAGTTCAATTTGGTTATTGATTTCAATTTCTGAATAAATAATCAATAAATGATTTTAAAATAGAAAATCTGTTACAAACGGGGTTCTGAAGATAGTCCATACAAGATGAGAAAATTTTCAACTCTTCTAGAATGATACCACTTGGAGTTCTTAATCGTCCAAAGTGGCATTCCAATGTATCTCAAAAAATGTCCAATCATTAAGCCCAAACAGTCAAATCTAACAATTCAGACCTTTTTACCAAAGCAGCAGTCATTCAATTTCAAAATAAGATTTTCATGGGAATTTTCAAAACATCTTTAATAGGCACAGGAGATGGTTCAGGATCCAATATCAAAAGCAGTTTATTTGAAATCATTTGAAGGAATGGGTAAATTTTGAGATTCAATGAATCAATCACATAAGATTATTAATTTTAAATCCAAAAGATGTGTGAGATTCAAGAAATCAAAATTTTCAAATGATTTCGAACAATCAAATATTCAAGCCAAATGACCATGAATTAAAAATGAATTTCAAGATGCAACACAGAAACTTATGCCAAAAGATCTTCAATTCAAAATAGTCATCCAATCCAAAAAACAATTGAAATTATCACAAATTAAAAATATTAGTGCGCTGTAGTGGGTATAATTTTTTAAGTCATTCCAAAATGAATTAGAAGAAACTCAAAACCGTAGAGATATGTGAAATTTCAATTGTTTTTCAAATCGTCAAAAGAATTAAGAATTCAAATTAATAGTGTTCAAGATACGATAAGAATGCTTCAGCACTGTTAGGAATTCAGAAATAAAAAAATAAACTTCAAAAAAATTGTAGAAATTTACAATTTTGAATTCATGTTCTGGAAATTAATAAAAATGAGAGTTTTATACATGTGAATCAAACTTCTAGAAAACCAAGAATTCTGCAATTTGAAGTTAAAAAGCTCAGCAAAAAAATATGGCAGTGTCAAAGCAAATCAGCATAATTAAAAAATAAAAAATAAAAAATAGAATGGGCAGAAGAAGGAACAAATAGAAGAAAATAAACAGAGAATATACACATACAAAAAAAGTGAGTCTTGAGATCATACACGTTTTTCAGAAGACGATGTTGATTCTCTAACTCATCAGACTTGGATAAGGAACTTCAAATAATTCCATGATATGAAATAACAAGAATTCAATTTCTCTTTCACAAAGTTGTTCCTCAGCCTCCCCGGTACCAAAGAATTTAGAGGATCGAGTGGTCTAACAAAATTCGTAAAACCACTCTCAATTGTATTCATACGTTTTGGGATCCAGACTTGTTCATATAAAAATCCATCAGAATTTACCATAGTTCCTCTAGGAACCCAAATTTTTTTAAACTATCTTGAATTTAATGTATTTCCTTTGGGATCCAAAAATGTTTAACTGGATCGTTACACAAAAAATTAACACTTCGACTGTGATTTGAAAATCCTTTGAAATTATCAGAGTTCAGTTCAAGTCGATTCTTTTCAAAGCAATTTAAAGGATTTTTAAAATCATTTGAATTCAGCTTTTGCGCAAATTTATCGAGTTTTCCAAACCCAAAACCACTTTTATTTCCAACAGAAATTTGGTTTTGTAACACCATATCCAACAATTTTTCCCTATTAGAAAATTTATCTATAGTTGATTATAGTTGTTGAATTTTGGATTTAAGATACGTATTCTCCTTTATCAAATTCGAACAACGATAAGTATTGATCTTTCTCATTTCAGCATCATTTTGTTTCAAAACCAAGTTTTCGTTTTCAAGCAATTTTATTTTGGTCTTGTACTCAAAAATCTCAGATTCAATTTGATTTTTTTTAAATTGATGTTTTTCAAAACACTTGAATTTTTCAATCTCCTTTTCAAGCTCATTCAAGAGATATTTAGATTTCAACAAATTTTCTTATTGAAAAATATTATATTTGGAATAATCATATCCAACTCCTTTTGCAAAACAATGTTCTTACAAATTAGCTCATCCTCCTTTTGTTTTTAAAACCATAATTTCTTTTTCAAGCTTTTGAAGATTTTTAATTATATGAGCTAAATCGGTTTTCAAATTTATACAATTTTTGCAATCGAAGTTTTCAAGTTTTAATTCCAACGTATTATTTTTGCAAATCAATACACGATTTTCATATTTTAGAAGTTGTTTTTCCATTGGAATTTATCAACAGATTTAGTTAAATCGGTAAACATATAAACCAAATCTTCATAAGAAATTTTTTCTGTCTCATCGTTTGGTTAGTCTCCATCGGTATCATCATATGTTTCTCCTTTTAAGCATAGATCTGAATCTGAGTTGGCATTCTGGGGTTTTGAGCAGTTGTCGTCTCTTCCATACAACGTGCCGGGAGTTTTCCAAATATCATGTGCAGATGAGCAATGAGAAATGAGGTTAAACTGATCAATACAAATGAAAGAATAAATAATATGCATTGCAATGTCATTCTAATATGCATTATTAGCTCCATTCATAATACTATCCTAATATTTAATATCAACTGATTTTAAATAGAATTCCATTTCTGATTACCAATTAAAAAATTATGTACCATTAAAAATAGTTGGAATACAACTGGACCGACTCTCAATGAAATGAAAACTAGGGAACACCATGAATCTAGAGTTAATGAAACACCTGCTCTGATACCATTTTTGTTCCTAATCCCTAGTGGCACACAAGGATACTTTAGACATTGGTTTTACATCCGGCCTCTCGACCTGTACTAACCAATCCCATGGCATGTGGGGGTAAGAGTAAATGCTTCGCCACATTATCGATCACAAGGAGAGAACCTCCCATCACGACTGGACCATCTCTGATACCACTTGTCGGATCTAGATTAACCCTATTTGGGGGGTGAATAGGGTTCATTAAAGATTTAAGAGATATTAGAAATTATCACAGCATAAACTGCAGTAGAGAAAATAAATGCAGAAAATGAATAACACGGATTTTACCTAGCTTCGGTAAACCCTGTCTACTGTTGCATCCCCAAGATTTTTTACTAGAATCAAAATAATCTCTGCCATACAAAATCCATGTAAACTCGTGATACCTTGCTCCTGTCCTAATCCTACATTCAAAACCCTACACTGATCTTTATGCCTATGATCATATTTTCCCCGAATTACAAACTCGTAACTGGTAAACCCCTATTATATCCTATAACTAGAAAACCATAATTTTTATAGAAAAAACTAAAAAACAGATTTAATTGTTTTACAGCTAATAAAAAGCAACTAAAATTAAATAAAAAAATCCCTTTGTAAATAAAACAAGATAGGACAGCCTCCTTTGGTACTTATGACACAAAGCCATCTGCTTCTCTTTATTCTTCAATATTGGCCGAAATCAAAACTTATGGTTTTGGTGAAAAATCCCAAATCATGACGCCTGATTTCTCGAATTTGTTCTTATGGTTTCCTTAGGATTCTAGCTTCTTTCTTATCCAATGATTTGGGTTGCATGCGATCAAAATCAAAAGTGAGTAATTTTGATTTAGATTTGTTTGCTCTTCGAATTTCTTATGCTTGATTTCGGTGCTCGTATGCTGATGATGATACGGTGTATAAATAGGGTTAACCAAACCCTCAAAAGCTCTGATTTCATAAAATAGCTTAATTGATTTGTTGCATGTGTTTCCTTTTTTGGTTCCACGGTATTGAATGAAATGTCTAGAAAAAGTTGAAATTATTCTTACTAAGTTTGAAACGTTGATTTCATGAAACAATTTGAAATGATTTCTTGCCTTAAAAAATCCCCTGCGAATTTCCATGCTAAAAAAATTGTGCTTGATACATTCGGCTTTGAATCCTATGTTGATTGTTCGAATTTCTGGAAATAAATACAGTTGTTTTCTGGCTTAATATGTTCTTTGATACACTAATGTACACATGCTTGAAATAAGTGATGAATCTGGACATGTTTTTATGCTCCTTTGTAAATTTGATGAATTGATATAATATTCAATTTCCAAATTTGACACAATCCATCCATGCACAAAATGAATTAGTTCCTTGTATATCACATGCATTTTGTCAAGAAAATTACTTGCGTCATTGATTCATTCCATGTAGTCCATGCTGATTGAATCTTACTTTATTCAGAAATAAAAACAATTTAGACAAAAAATATTTATTTTTTATGAATATTCAAATTGCTAGTATTCTTGCCTGCTGCTTTATGGCTTTGGAATCCTTAACTTGTTGCACAACCTTGTTGACACTACACTTGGTAGATTCACATGTCGCATTGTATGTGTGTGTATAAACTTATGCACACACATGTATATATTATGTGCTTTCCAGTATTGTTATCTATACCACCTGAAATTTCTTGGTCTTCTTTGTTTGATGTTGTTCCATGTCTATATATATACACAAACTTGAATATGTATATGAATATGTATATATATATATATATATCTGTGTGTGTGTGTGAGTGTGCGCGCGTATGTGTGTGTGTGTATTATTCGTTTGCAACTTCATATATGGTTCATGCATGCTTTATCATGTGTGGTTGTGTCTTGTATTCTTGGGTAAGGTGGAACATGTGTGATTAGTTTGTATTGGGTCATTGTAACTTGAGCCCCGTCATTCATTAGACTTCCACTTGCATGCTTCACTTTTTCATTGTTGTTTCATGTACTGAGCTTTGTTTGTCATGTGGACTTGTGACTCCCCACGTCCATTAATGTCACTCACAAAGGGAATGCATTAAGTTTCGTGAAGCGTTATAGGCAAATAGATACATAATATAACAAGACAGATATATAGAATAACAGCGGATTTAAAAAATTATTTATCATAAGATGCCAGGGTCCAAAAACATCACATGTCTGAAACATTAAAGCCCATTACATGTTTGAAACATTAAAGCCCAATCACGGTCAGGCAGAATCTACAGCTCTAACAAAAGTAAGCAGAATCACAGTCAAGTCTGAGTCTTTCCTCCCTGAGAACCTTGTGGGGGAATGGAAGAAAGACGGAGAAACAAAAAGGGTCAGACATAAAGTCTGGCGAGTCTGGTGACTTTTAGCAAGTAAATAAATAAAAGTAGCATGACAGGCATATAAAATGGATAAGAGAGATCACTACACAAATGAAAGGTGTGACAAGGTAGACAGGATAAGGTATTTATGCTTCTCTAATGATTAATCTGCACTATTACTTGTATAACCAGAATGAGATGATCTCTTCCACAATAAGGTGGTAAACTTAGGGCATATGTCCAAATGTGCTATAACCACTACCCTAATCGATTGGCTCCCTACTCTGTAGATACTCTGTGCCAGCCCCACAGTAGGATATATCACGACCTAATGTAGCAACCCCTCACTGATATGCACAACCTCATATCTACAGGTGTCACGGTCGTTTTACCCTCCTCTACCCGGCTCATGCACGCACATGGCCCGGTCGGTTTACGCTGCCTACACCGTCCTTCACGTTTGGAACTCTTACAATCAGTCAGTGAGCGTACCCCCTCTCTGCCTAGTACGGAGTACTTTGTTTGATATCTACTCCAGGTTATTGACTGAAATGGGTCCCACACAATATGATACAAGCTCTCCCCTTTGTTTTGTATCCCCACTAGGTTTTCTTCGGTTATGTATACCACTAGGTGTCTTTAATTACATAACCCTATTATTTCTATAGGCTATTCTTACCCTAAAAGGTGTCTTTAATTACATAACTTTATTATTTCCTTTGGTTATGTATACCACTAGGCGTCCTTAATTACATAACCTTATCAGGTTAAGCTTGTGGGCCTATATATAAATATTACCCAACCCCTCCAGATTTGCTTAACCCATCCACTATACAACCAATTTTACTTAACCCTAACTTTAGTTAATAATCATACAATCCCTATGGATTAAATTAGGTTAAGTAGCCCAATTCATTACCATGTCCATTTATGGTTCATAGTGGGCTAGATCTCCCACATTAGGCCTACAACATGTGGATGCGGGATATGCTGGTCGGGTCTGGGCAGTCTTATTCCACAGTTGGGCCTAACCTCGTGTCTTAGCCCGATTCGTATTTGCGCACTTAGACCTCTCACATTAGGTTTAACATTAGTGGCTGCTGGATATGCCGGTCGGATCCAGGCAGACTTCCACCACTAGTGCAACCTAACCTCGTGTAATAAGTGCCATTATAATTTCTAATTGTAATCCTAGCCATTTATTATTAATTATACCCATGTCAATTATATGTTTTATGCCCCTTTTTCCCAATTATGTCCACAATTTATTTTATGCCAATTTTATTCATATTCATTACTCCATTCAAATTTCCAATTATGCCTAAATGTCCAATTACACTCATAATGGATTATATGTCCAAATTCAAATCAAATTATGCCAAATCTGATATTTTCCCCCATCCCCTAACTAACGCATTCGCTTATCTTTGGCGGCATACCTAGGCTAGAAAGTAGCCTAGGCATATACAATAAAAGGGAAAGGTGATGGAAAAAATGACAATAGTGATCATCTTAACAAAAGTGACAAACATATGTACTGGCATAGGCATGTTTGGCATAATAATAATGTGGACATAATAATAGATCTAGCATAATTATAAGGTGGACATAAAAGCAGATCTAACATATTTATAATTTGGACATAAAAACAAATCTAACATAATTAGGATGACATAGTAGATAGATCTAAATATGGATTCACATGTCCAATTTATAACATATCTAAATTGACCACAATATGACAGGTGAAAGGTAATTTACATAAAGAAATAGATCTAACCAATGTTGTAACTGTCTAAATTAACATTAACCACAATATGGTTGTAAATAAAGATCCACAAGGCGACATAATAGAATTACCACAATTGAATTTGATCTAGAGAAGTAGATCTATCGTGACATAGTATAAGATTTAACAATAGCATAGATTCATAGTTTACAACATATCCAAATCACAGTCTTTCACAATTTACTTTTATTCATTTAAATCTAAAAGTAACCAACTCACAGTGTTTGGATTGTTAAGAAGATAGAAAAGAAGTTGGTGTTGAATCTATGCTTGAATCTCATAACTTGATTTGCAGAAGATGAGTAGAATTAGGTTTAGTCCATCTACTGACAGCATTTGGCCTCCATTGCATTTCAGGACATAAAACAAGTGAAAATGGACCTTTATTTGTAGCTTCCAGCCACCAAACCAACTATACTATGTCAGCCCTAGGGGTGTTGACACCCCTATAGGTGGGTCGACCCATGAGTTGACACCCCTTTGGGTGGGTCGACCCCTGGGTCGACACCCCTTTATGGGGGTCGACACCCCTCTAGGGGGGTCGACCCCCTAGAGCGGGAAATTAGTCGCCCATTCTGTTTTCACGCGATTTCGAATTTTGAACATTTTTTGGATAAGTTCTGACTCATATGTATATATACAATTCTTCTGCGCGTATACAAACTTAAAACCCTCATAACCTCTCCATAAGGTGTCCGTTTTATGCAAATCAATTGTCTATCTTGACCAGAATTTCGATACGGACACAATGGCGCAGTCCATTTCCATTAATTATGAATACTAAATTAATTATGATTTAATTTATCCTCTTTAATGTTAATAAAATTACGAGGTTTTACATTCCCCCTACTTAAAGGATCTCGTCACCGAAATCTCCAAGTTGAGAAGAATTCGTATCCTACCATCCATCATTCATCTACTCATCCATCAATCACTGGCATCCATTGTCCTTAAAGATTTCTAATGCATATATGAATATATGCAAAGGTGTGTGTATATGTCCCTATACTAATGCGAAGATCAGGCAGTCTACTGATTCAGTTGACCTCCTTAATGCAATGTATGTTAGTGTCATGAATCCAATATGTATGCAAATAATCCTATTATAACATGTAAGCTCTATATGTGTGCACACTCATTCGTCCAAGTGCAACATTCATATGCTAATTCATCCATTTCCATCCATAAAAGAAAAGAAAATGCACACACATCCATATGCAGTATGGGAGTGATTGAGCCGATCTAGTGCCTAATATGTGTGTATATGCATCCACAGGCAACCACTTGCAAACACTTACATCCAGTTGCATCCATCAAACATAACATGTTTACATCCATAGGATTCTATCTGAAGGTCGAAAAATACTATGGATAAGATATACTCAAACGATAGAAACAAGCACTGATAAGATTTTGAAAAAGGAGTTAAGAACATACTCTCGAAAAGGAATGGGTAGGAAGAACGAATCTTGTCTTCGGTCTTCCCAAGTTGCACCCTCTATGTTATCTCCCTATTGAACCTTTAGCAACTTGATCTCTTTATGGCGTAGCTTCTTAACTTCTGATCCAAGAATACGGGTTGAGACTCACCTGACTGTCGCCTCCCTTCCACTTCTACTTTTTCCAACACACTCAGCTCAACAATTACTGCGGTGTCATGCAGGCACTTCCGCAGATGAAAAATGCGGAAAACATCATGAACGCTGGATTGATTTTCTAAGAGCTTTACTCTATAGGTCATCTGGCCAATCCTCTCAGTTATGGGAAACGGTCCCACAAACCTAGGTGCCAACTTCCCTACCGATCAGAAGTGAACCGCATTCTTCAATGGTGATACTTTGATAAAAACTAAATCTCCCACTTCAAATTCGATGTCAGTCCTTCTCTTGTCTGCATATGACTTCTGCCTATCTTAAGCTATCTTCATCCACCGTCGAATAAGGTCAATCTTTTCGGACATTTCTCTAACCATATCTAGTCCAAGTAATAAACTTTCTGTAGATTCCTACTAATAAGTTGGTGATCAACAGGGTCGTCCGTACAATGCTTCGAAGGGTGCCATACCGATGCTGGACTGATAGCTGTTGTTATATGCAAACTCTACTAAAGGAAGGGGCTCTTCCCAAGTCCCTCCGAAGTCTAGGATAAACAGCGTCAAAAGATCTTCAAGAATCCTATTCACCCTCTTCGTCAGCCCATCGGTCTGAGGATGATAAGCGGTACTCAAACACTACTGTATACCTAATGCTTCTTGTAAACTCCTCCAAATTCGTTGGTAAAGATGGGTTCACAATCGCTTACGATGCTGGATGGTACTCCATGAAGACGAACTATCTCATGAACATAAATTGCTGCCAACATGGTGTCATCCTCATACTCTTAACTGGAATAAAGTGAGCGCTCTTAGTGAGTTTATCTACCACAACCCAGATACTGGTGTTGCCTTTCTTCGATCTAGGCAAACTATCTATGAAATCCATAAAGGCGCCCTCCCATTTCCACTGAGGAACCTCCAAAGGATGAAGTAATCCACCGGGCTTCTTTTTCTCGTCTTTAACTTGCTGGCAAACTAAACATTAGGAAACAATTTCTGCCTCATCTTTCTTCATCCCAGCCCAAAAGAAAAACCTCTTCATGTATCTGTACATCTTATCACCGCCTGGATTAATGGTCATCTTATAATGGTGGGCTTCTTCTAGGACTGTCATTATCAAGCTTCCAGTTTGAGGAGCACAAAGTCTTCCATCTCGTCGCAACCACCCCTTTTCATCTATGGAATATCTACTGAGGTGACTAGAAGTCTCCCTTTTCATCTAAAATTTGTGGGTCACCTTTTTGCGAAGCTCCTATCTGGCTCATAAGAATTGGTCATATCTCCAAGGATGCAAACAAATCAGGTAAAATCTCGATGGAGGGTCTAAAATCAAAAGCTGATATGAACTCTAAGTTCTTTCTTTCCACAAATAGAGGACTCCAGGCCATCCTCTGCCTACTCATCTTCCACCACATTCCCTTGCCAGGGGTATAAGAAATCTCAAAATCATAAGAAGCTATAAACTCCATCCACCGTTGTTGCCTAAAATTGAGATCTTTCTGCGAGAACAGATACTTGGGAGATTTATGATCGGTGTATAACTCGAACTTCTCTCCAAGTAAATAATGACGCCACGTCTTAAGCGCGAATACTATGGAAACTAGGTCTAGATCATGGATGGGGTAGTTCTTTTCATGAACTCTCAACTGTCTTCCCCCAAAACATACTACTTTCCCTTCTTGCATCAGAACCGCACCAAGCCCTGTACCACACGCATCAGTGTAAACGGTAAACACCTTACTCCCGTCAAGCAAGGTCAAGACTGGGGCTGTTGTCAGAGCCCTCTTCAGTCATTGGAAAGCAACGCCACAGTCTATATCCTATGAAAATGCCAAGCTCTTCTTCACCAGTCTAGTGATTGGGGCTGATATCTTTGCGAAGTCCTTATTGAACTTCTTATAGTAACCTGCCAACCCAAGAAAGCTTCTCACCTTGGTTGCATTTCTAGGAATCTTCCAATCTTGTACCGTAACCACCTTGGTGGGAACTATAGCTATCGTAACACCCCATGATTTTAAATATTAAAAATTAACGAATTTAAGATACTTAATTTCAAACATGAGAATTAAGGGAAATGGGTTACACCATTGCATTCGTCTCGGAATTCTGCTTGAGATAAAGTCTGAGTTTGCGTGAATTGAACTCTGTATGAAGAAGTTATGGCCTTCCGAAGTTTCAGAATTCAAATAAATTAAAAATAGTTCAGCAATTCAAATTCAAACAGGGGAGCAGGCTGGGCGGGAATTCTCCCGCCCAAGGGCCAGGTTGACCTGGGGCCTGACCTACCTATACAGGTCGACCAAGGGGTCGACCTCCCCCCCTCCCCCCCCCCCCCCCCCGGGAAAATCTGAAAGGTGATGCTGTTTCGACTCATTGCTGAGTCATTAGGGCTGAGGTGTTATTCTATCTTGACTCGATGGTCTTGATTGCTTCTAGGGTTAATCTGACGGCTCTAAATTAATTAAAATTCTATATAAGTAACCTAACTCTTAACCTAAAATCACATTAATTCAGACCAAGCACCGCCATGCCGTCAATGGAGAACCTAGAGTAGCCACCGTTCTCTTTCAACTCCAAACAAGATAGAAGCAAGAATCAAATCTAATCTAATCTAAATAACAATAAGTCTACATCAAAGGCGAGCAATTTAGTTTCAGAATACAGATCCCAGAAAAACAATACCTTTCTTTTGTTTGTGAGTATAATATCTTTCACAAAATAATTAATTAATCTAATTGTGATAAGTTATAATTGGGATTATGAGAATATGATTTTGAATCATGTGATGTTTTGTTATTATGGATCTGTTTCATATGTTAAATTGTACACGATTAACTTGATTCATCTTATGCAAGTTTGGGTGTTAAGACATATGTATATGAATCATATGCAAGTTTGGGATGTTAAATCATATGCTAATTTATGAATTTTATGCAAGTTTGGGATGTTAAAAACATATATGAATCTTATGCAAGTCTGTATGTGGATTATACACAAGTTCATATGTAAATCATGTAGATACATATGCTAGTTTATATGCAAAGCATATGACATTGATTTACATGTTTAGATTCATATGCAAGTTCGATCCATGGCAGTACATAGTTATGCAAATTTATGTTCTATATGCCCATTACCTATGCTAGTTTATATGTGAATCATATGCTAGTATGAATGAAATTCATATGCAAATTATAGGAAAACCATATCCATATATGCAAGTTCACATCTTTATGTTTAGATCTATATTTAGATCCATGATAGTTTATGCTAATTTGTGTATTGCCTATGCAAGTTATTGGCTATGCAAACGTATGTCATGATTCTTGGATCTATTTTATGTGTTATGCAAGTTGTGATGTTTCTTTTCTTTTTATAAGTTAGACTATTGCGAGTCTAACATATGTTATATCAAAACGTACAAATAGCATGGGGACAATGGGAAAACATTAAATATACATAATTGTGAATTGGCATAAAATGGCCTTAAAAGGCATATAATTAATTTGAGACATTAATTGGTATAAATTATATACCTGAAATTATGGACATAATATAGGTGACCATTATGGACATAAATTAATTTGGAATTTATTGACAAATTTGAATAGGGATATTAATCCAATTTGGGGTTAAATAATTATGTGTAATAAACCACCTAAGACACAAGGTTAGACTCATTTGTGGTATAAGACTGCTCGGACCCGCCCGACAAATCCAGCAACCACAAACGATAGTCTAATGTGAGAGGTCAAGAGCACAAATTAAATGCGTAACAATTGTAAACACACGAGGTTAGGCTCGTTTGCGGTATAAGACTACCCAGACCCACCCAGCAAATCCAGCAACCACAAACGGTAGTCTAATGTGGGAGGTCTTTACATGGTTATGGTTCCAATGAATTAAGTAACATTTAACCAGATAAACATATGGTGGGACATGGGGATTAAGTGGGTGGCCATGGGTGGCTTGTGAAATACGATTAGAAACACTTAACCAAGTTGAAACATGTAAGAAGACATGAATAAGAATGGGGTTAAGTGGGAAACCTTAGTGGGGACCAAGCATAGGTGGGAAGCTTGTGTTAGGCATAGGGGCCCTTTTCAAACTAGTAACCCATTAAGGATCTTTGTGAGCTCGACTCAAGTAGAGGACGAGACACGCTTACTAGGTTTGGTTGTAAGAGGTCAAAACGGGTTAGCGGTGGCAACGCAAGTCCAACGGGGTCATGTGCGTGAGTGGGCCCAGCCTGGTAGGTAAAACGTTGTTGCATCATGTAGATATAAGTCGTGCATCTTTAGTGTTATCGGGTTGCCACTTTGGGGAGTGATATACCCCACTATGGGACCTACACGGGTATCTACGAGTTAGGGAGCCGATCGCATGGGGGTAGTTGGTACAACTAGCGGAGATAGGGGCAGACGACACCAATGAAGGTAGCTAGGAGTACAAGAAACTACCATTATCATTATTACGTTATGTAGGCGGGATCAACTTTTAGGGTGACTAGTAATGGTGCAGTATAGTAATTATCCTATAGTGATTAGGAACGAGATTAACGCCAGAATATTCCTCTTGTTTTGCCTTGTCATGCCCACTTGTTTCATGGTCATACCTTGTTTTACCAGCTTATGCCTTATCCTAATTACTTTAATAATTATATTGTTAAAGTTATTATACTCGCCAGACTTTACGTCTGACCCCCTTGTTTTCACCTTTTTCTTCCTCCCCCCCCCCCAGGTTCTCAGGGTGGGACTAGTACTAGTGGAGCTTGATCTTGGACCTCTTTCTCTCTCTTTTGGAAGTGCTTGGATTGCTGAAAGTAAAGTTCAGCTCATCTCTTTTATGGCTACTTGTGTTGGGGTTATGCTTTTTATTTATGTACTCAGAAAAAAAATTGTCAAGATGGATATTAAGTGTACTTGGTTTTACTGTTGGTTTATGAAGTTGTTGTAATCCAACTATTTCTCCGCTGTAATAAAAGTTGTTTTAAAATTTTAAAGTACCAATATATGTATCTATCTTTTTATATTATGTTCTATACATTAATAATGCTCTAAGAAAGTTTATGCATTCCCTTTGAGAGTGACATTAATGGACGTGGGGTGTGACACGTGGTACCAGAGCTGAAGGTTAACAGAACCGATAAGAGATTTTGAAACACTATTTCTCAAAAGCTTTTTGTAAAGAAACACTTTCAAAATTATGTTTTAAGGAGAATATTTTCAAAAGAAAAGTTTGTTTTAAAGACAGAACCCCCAGAGCCATATATATTTCTTTCAAATTCTCCATTTTGAATCTCTTAATTTTCTTTTCAGCATGTCTGGGTTACCCGAGATACCCGAGGGAATACCAATACCAACCTGGTTCAGAAGGTATCTGGAGGCTAGGGCCGCTGCCGCAGGCCCAGCAGACATCCCTCCTTCCCCAGCTGCAGCCGCTTCTCCTCCTCCCCCTCCCCGTGTTGATACTTTTTCAAAGATATGCAAAGACTTTCGAGCAATGGGCGGAAAACCTTTTCACGGATCAGAAACTTTTATTGAAGCTCGAAATTGGCTTAAGGAGGTAGAAGACTTGTTTGGTATCTTCGAGGCAGAAGATGGAAGGAAGGTCCAATTGGCCGCTTGGTTAATGAAGGACGAAGCCTCGTTTTGGTGGGAGGTCACGAATGGAGAGCGTCCAGTAGAGACATGAATGGATTTCAGGCATAAGTTCAAGATGAAATTTCTCTCATGAGCAGAAGAGAGCATTGAAGCAAAGAAATTTATCAGTAAAGGAGTACGTCAACAAGTTCAATCAGTTGGCGAGATTTGGCTTAGACTTGGTAAACACACCTGAGAAGAAGGCCTTGAGGTTCGTTAAAGGTTTGAATGAGTCGCTACATGGGTTGGCTATGACCCACATTCTGATGGGGGCTACCTTTGAGAAACTGGTTGCCATGGCGCTTATGCATGAAGAGGAGAAAGGTGCTAATGCTAATAAGGCACCGGAGAAGCAAGGGGACCAAAAGAAACCCCAATAGCAAAACAAGAAAGGCGAGAAGAACAACAATAGCAAAGGAAAGAAAAAGTGCTTTAATTGTGGAACACCAGGCCATTTGAGAAGGGCTGTAGGAAGAAGAAAAAGACTGGTTGTTTCCACTGTGGAGATGCAGGACATCTAGTTAAAGACTGCCCAAGGAAATAGGGGCAAGGGCAAAGAATAGGGTCCACTTCTGGAGGGCAGATTCAGGCTTTCATGGCGCCAGGATAGGAAAGAGGGCAGATTCAGGCTCTCATGGCACCAGGACAGGAAAGAGGTAGAAACATTTCTGTTGAAATTTTGGTTTTTCTATTTGATCATCCTGTTCTTACTTTATTTGATTTTGGCGCTTCACACTCGTTTGTGTCTTCTTCGTTAGTTTAAACACTGCACCTAAATACTAGTCTAGTTACGGATCCCATAGTAGTCTCAAATCCTATTGGTGGTTCGGCTCATCTTTCAATGATTTGTCGGGATTTGAGAGTGTCTATTTTGAGCGCTGAGTTTGAATGCAACGCCTTCGTTCTTGGCTTCACGGGCTATGGAATTATTCTAGGCATGAACTGGTTATCCAATAATGGTGCCTTCTTCGATTGTGAAAAGAGAGTGGTTAGACTTATGACTCGACTTGGCAACACTCTCAAAATCTCTTGTAACCCCATACATTTTGTTATGCTTAGTTACCTAGAATCTCTTGATGCGTATGTTGAGAACTTGCAGTCTGTTAGAGTAGTCCGTGAGTACTCAGTTGTATTTGAAGAGGTGAAGGGCTTACCTCCAAAGCGGGAGATAGACATCCACATATACCTTGATAATGCAAAGCCCGTAGCTCTACCCGTAAGACACATGGATCCTAGGGAGAGAAAAGAGCTCAGCAAGCAAGTCAAGGAGCTGCTCGAAAAGGGGCTTATAAGGCAGAGTATTTCTGAATGGGGTGCTCCAGTAGTATTCGCAACCAAAGCGGATAGTTCACTTCGCCTATGCGTTGATTATATGGAGCTAAACAAGCTGACCAAGAAGAATAGGCACCAACTTCCTAGAATAGATGACCTGTTTGATCAGCTTGTAGGTGCGTCTGTTTTCTCCCAACTAGATTTGGCTACCGGGTTCCATCAGCTAAGAGTGGATGAAGACAACATTGATAAGACCGCGTTCAGAACCCCGGATGGTTTCTTCGAATGGCTTGTCATGCCTATCGGCTTGACAAACGCACCTGCTTACTTCGTTGACTTGATGAGCAGGGTGTTTGGAGAATTCCTTAATAAGTTTGTGGTGGTCTTCGTAGACAACATTTTGATCTTCTCGAAGAATGAAGAAGAGCATGCTTTGCATTTAAGGGAAATCATGGATACTCTTCGTACACATCAGTTGAAGGCCAAATTCTCCAAATGCCATTTCTGAAGAAAGGAAGTGAGGTTTCTTGGACATGTGGTGTCCAAAGAGGTGTTAGCCATGGACCCCGCAAAAGTAGTTGCGGTGCAAGATTGGAAGGTCCCAAGGAATGCAACCGAAGTCCGAAGCTTTCTTGGGCTAACAGGCTTTTACCGAAAATTCATTAAAGACATTGCTAAAATCTCAGGCCCACTCACAAGATTAATGAAGAAGAACCTAACTTTCGCCTGGGATTTGGATTGCGATATTGCTTTCCAACATTTGAAAAGGGCTCTAACAACAGCCCCAGTTCTGACATTTCCGGATGGGAGCAAGATGTTTACCGTATACACGGATGCATGTGGTATGGGACTAGGTGCTATCTTGATGCAAGAAGGGAAGGTAGTAGCTTATGGAGGCAGACAGTTGAAAGTACATGAGAAAAACTACCCAACCCACGATCTAGAGTTGGCTACCATCGTCTTTGCGCTTAAGTCTTGGTGCCATTATCTCCTAGGTGAGAAGTTTGAATTGTATACTGACCATAAATCGTTGAAGTCCCTTTTCTCGCAGAAAGATCTTAACTTAAGACAACAAAGGTGGGTGGAATTTCTGGCCTCTTATGATTTTGAGATTTCCTATACCCTAGGCAAGGGCAATGTGGTAGAAGATGCCTTAAGTAGGAAGAGTCTGACCTTCAGTCCTCTCTTTGTAGAAAGGCAAAGCTTGGAGTGTATAGCAAACTTTAATTTTAGACCCTCCTCATAAATTGTGCCTGGTCTATTAGCATCACTAGAGGTGCGGCCTACTCTTTTGGACTCAATAGGAACCGCGCAATGAGAAGACCCTCGGATAGTTGATGTGATGGAAAAACAAGTTAGGGGTGAGACTTCTAGTCACCTTAACAGATACTCCATCGCTGATAGGGGTTGGCTGAGATGCGATGGAAGGTTATGCATCCTACAAGTAAGGAATTTAGAGAAAACGGTTCTCGAAGAGGCGCACCATTCCAAACTGACCATACACCCAGGAGGAGACAAGATGTATAAAGATATAAAAGGGTTTTCTTTTGGAATGGCATGAAGAGTGATGTAGCTGAGTTCGTCGCTAAGTGTTTGATATGCCAGCAAGTCAAAGCAGAGCAGAAGAAGCCCGGTGGTCTACTTCATCCTCTCGAGGTCCCATAGTGGAAGTGGGATAGCATTTCGATGGACTTGTTGATGGGAAGCCTAGGTCAAGAAGGGGCATTACCAATATTTGGGTAATAGTGGACAGGCTCACTAAAAGCGCTCACTTTATACCTGTTAAAAGTAGGACTGCCTCGTCACTAGCATCCATTTATCTCAAAGAAATAGTTCGACTCCATGGGATACCCTCCACCATAGTGAGCGATCAAGATCATATCTTTACGAGCGAGTTTTGGAAGAGTTTGCAAGAAGCAGTAAGCACCCAATTATGCTTAAGCACGGCCTATCACCCCCAAACCGACGGTCAGACGAAAAGGGTGAACAGAGTATTAGAAGACCTCTTGAGATAGTGTATTCTTGACTTTGGAGGGACATGGGAGGATCATCTTCCTTTGCTGGAATTCGCCTACAATAATAGCTACCAAGCCACCATAGGAATGGCGCCCTTCGAAGCTTTATATGGAAGATCATGTCGATCACCAACTTGTTGGTGGGAGTCTACAGACAAGCTCGTACTTGGGCCAGACATGATTAGAGAGACCTCAGAAAAGGTGGAGTTGATAAGAAGACGGATGAAGGCTGCACAAGATAGACAGAAGTCCTATGCAGACAAAAGAAGAACCGACCTTGAGTTTAAGGTTGGAGATAGGGTGTTCCTTAAAGTTTCTCCTTTGAGGAATGTCATTCGCTTTGGGTCCGTAGGAAAGCTAGCACCAAGATTTGTAGGTCCATTTCCTATTATTGAAAGGATTGGGATGATGGCTTATAGAGTAGAGCTACTCGAGAGACTGGCTGGAGTTCATAATGTTTTTCATGTTTCTCAACTACGAAAATGCTTACATGAATCTGCGGAAGTGGTAGAGCCAAGCATACTTGAGGAAGTAGAAGTGGAACGAGAAGCGACTGAGAGAAGAGTTCCAACTCGTATCTTGGGTACGGAAGTCAAAAAGTTACGCAACCGTGAAGTTAAGCTTGTTAAAGTTCAATGGAGTGATGCTGAGGAAGATGCGACTTGGGAAACTGAGAGGAAAATACGCGTAGCCTACCCTTTTCTCTTTGAGGGTACCTCCTTGATCTCTTTTTCCATAAGTTTATTCATGCTTATATCTATCTTTCAAGTATATCTCCTCAGTCCTATTCTTTATCCTTAGGTAGAAACCGATGGATGTAAACACGTGTTTGAAACATGTTATGATTGATGGTTGCGAGTGGTTGCGAGTGGTTGCTAGTGGTTGCTCGTGGATGCATGTATACACACTTTAGGCACTAGATCGGCTCAGTCACCTTCATATTGCATATAAATGTGTATGCATATCTAAATTTATGGATGTATAATGGTAGTGCTATCATATGGACGCTGCATTTTGACGAATGGTTGTGCATGCATGTAGAAATAATATGTATCATTAGGATTCTTTTGCAAACATAATGGACGCATGGCACTATCATGATTTGCATCAAGGAGGTCAACTGAATTAGTAGACCGCCTGATTTTGCATTAGACAAGGAACATATACACATACTTTTTGCATATGTTCATACGGCATTAGAAATCTTGTAAGGACAATGGATGCCTGTGTTTGATTGTTGAGTAGATGGATGATTGGATGTTAAGATATACATTCTCCTTTGAGATTTCAGGGGAGAAATCCTTTAAGGAGGGGAGAATGTAACACCCCATAATTTTAAATATTAAAAATTAAAATTAACGAATTTAAGAATACTTAATTTCAAATGTGAGAATTAAGGGAAATGGGTTATGCCATTGCGTTCGTCTCGGAATTCTGCTTGAGATAGAGTTCGAGTTTGTGTGAATTGGACTCCGTATGAAGAAGTTATGGCCTTCCGAAGTTTCAGAATTCAAATAAATTAAAAATAGTTCAGAAATTCAAATTCAAACAGGGGAGCAGGTTGGGCGGGAATTCTCCCGCCCAAGGGCCAGGTCGACCAAGGGGTCGACCTAGGGGTCGACCTACCCATATAGGTTGACCAGGGGGTCGACCTTCCCCCTCCCCGCCTCGGCAGATCTGAAAGATGACGCTGTTTCGACTCATTGCTGAGTCATTAGGGCTGAGGTGTTATTCTATCTTGACTGGTTGGTCTTGATTGCTTCTAGGGTCAATCTGACGGCTCTAAATTAATTAAAATTCTATATAAGCAACCTAACTCTCAACCTAAAATCACACTAATTCTTACCAAGAGCCGTCATGCCATCAATGGAGAACCTAGGGTAGCCGTCGTTCTCTTTCAACTCAAAACAAGATAGAAGCAAGAATCAAAATCAAATCTAATCTAATCTAAATAACAATTAGTCTACATCAAAGGCGAGCAATTCAGTTTCAGAATACAGATCCCACAAAAACAAGACCGTTCTTTTGTTTGTGAGTATAATATCTTTCACAAAATAATTAATTAATTTAATTGTAATAAGTTATAATTGGAATTATCATAATATGATTTTGAATCATGTGATGTGATGTTTTGTTATTGTGGATCTGTTTCATATGTTAAATTGTACATGATTAACTTGATTCACCTTATGCAAGTTTGGGTGTTAAGACATATGTATATGATTCATAGGCAAGTTTTGGATGTTAAATCATATGCTAATTTATGAATTTTATGCAAGTTTGGGATGTTAAAAACATATATGAATCTTATGCAAGTCTGTAGGTGGATTATAAACAATTTCATATGTGAATCATGTAGATACATATGCTAGTTTATATGCAAAACATGTTACATTGATTTACCTGTTTAGATCCATATGCAAGTTCACACCTTTATGTTTAGATCTATATTTAAATCCATGGCAGTACATATTTATGCAAATTTAAGTTCTATATGCCCACTACCTATGCTAGTTTATATGTGAATCATATGCTATTTGAATGAAATTCATATGCAAGTTATAGGAAAACCATATCCATATATGCAAGTTCACATCTTTATGTTTAGATCTATATTTAGATCCATGATAGTTTATGCAAATTTGTGTATTGCCTATGCAAGTTATTGGCTATGCAAACTTATGCCATGATTCTTAGATCTATTTTATGTGTTATACAAATTGTGATGTTGCTTTTCTTTTTACAAGTTAGACTATTGCGAGTCTAACATATGTCATATCAAAACGTACAAATAGCGTGGGGACAATGCGAAAACATTAAATATACATAATTGTGAATTGGCATAAAATGGCCTTAAAAGGCATATAATAAATTTGAGACATTAATTGGTACAAACTATATACCTGAAATTATGAACATAATTTAGGTGACAATTATGGACATAAATTGATTTGAAATTTATTGACAAATTTGAATAGGAATATTAATCCAATTTGGGGTTAAATAATTATGTATAATTAACCGCCTAAGACATGGGGTTAGACTCGTTTGTGTTATAAGACTGCCCGGACCTGCCTGGCAAATCCAGCAACCACAAACGGTAGTCTAATGTGAGAGGTCAAGGGCACAAATTAAATGCGTAACGATTGTAAAGACACTAGGTTAGGCTCGTTTGTGGTATAAGACTGCTCGGACCCACCCGACAAATCCAGCAACCGCAAACGGTAGTCTAATGTGGGAGGTCTTTACAAGGTTACGGTTCTAACGAATTAAGTAACACTTAACCAGATAAACATGTGGCGGGACATGGGGGTTAAGTGGGTTGCCTTAGGTGGCTTGTGAAATACGATTAGAAACACTTAACCAAGTTGAAACATGTAAGAAGACATGAATAAGAATGGGGTTAAGTGGGAAACCTTAGTAGGGACCAAGCATAGGTGGAAAGCTTGTGTCAGGCATGGGGGCCCTTTTCAAACCAGTAACTCATTAAGTATCTTTTTGAGATCGACCCAAGCCGAGGACGGGACACGCTTACTGGGTTTGATAGTAAGAGGTCAAAACGGATTAGCGGTGGCAACGCAAGTCCAACGGGGTAATGTGTGTGCATGGGCCCGGGATGGTAGGTAAGATGTTGTTGCATCGTGTAGATATAAGTCGTGCATCTTTAGTGGTATCGCGTTGCCACTTTGGGGAGTGATACACCCCACTGTGGGACCAGCACGGGTATCTATGAGTTAGGGAGCCAATCGCATGGGGGTAGTGGGTACAACTAGCGGAGATAGGGGCAGACAACACCTATGAAAGCAGCTAGGAGTACACAAAACTACCATTATCATTATTATGTTCTGCAGGCGGGATCTACTTTTAGGGTGACTAGTAATGGTGCAGTATAGTAATTATCCTATAGTGATTAGGAACGAGATTAACGCCAGAATATTCCTCTTGTTTTGCTTTGTCATGCCCACTTGTTTCACGGCCATACCTTGTTTTACCAGCTGATGCCTTATCCTAATTACTTTAATAATTATATTGTTAAAGTTATTATACTCGCCAGACTTTATGTCTGACCCCCTTATTTTCGCCTCTTTTCTTCCTTCCCCCCCCCCAAGTTCTTAGGGTGGGACTAGTACTAGTGGAGCTTGATCTTGGATCTCTTTCTCTCTCTTTTGGAAGTGCTTGGATTGCTGAAAGTAAAGTTCAGCTCATCTCATTTATGGCTACTTGTGTTGGGGTTATGCTTTTTATTTTATGTACTCAGAAAACAATTTGTCAAGATGGATATTAAGTGTACTGGTTTTACTGTTGGTTTATGAAGTTGTTGTAACCAAACTATTTCTCCACTGCAATAAAAGTTGTTTTAAAATTTTCAAGTACCAATATATGTATCTGTCTTGTTATATTCTAATGCACCATGAAAGTTAATGCATTCCCTTTGAGAGTAACATTAATAGACGTGGGGTGTTACAGCTATCCCTTCTTTGGAGACCACATGCCCTAAGAATCTCACTTCTTTTCTCCAAAAATGGCATTTGGAGAACTTCGCCTTAAGCTAATGGTCACAGAGAGTTTTCAAAACTTCTGTCAAATGTTGGGCATGTTATTCTTCGTTTTTGGAGAAGATCTAAATATCATCAACAAAGACTACAAAAAAATTATTTAAGAACTCCCAAAACACCCTACTCATCAGATCGACAAAATAGGCGGGTGCATTCATCAGCCCAAAAGGCATCACTAGCCATTCAAAGAAATCGTCCAAAGTTCTAAAAGCAGTCTTATCTATGCTGTCCTCAGCCACCCTCAACTGATGAAATCCCATGGCTAAGTCTAACTGAGAAAATACCCAGGCACCAACAAGCTGATCAAATAAATTATCAATCCTCGGAAGCGGGTGCATATTCTTTTTAGTGAGCTTATTCTGCTCTCTATAGTCAACACACAAACGAAGCGAACCATTCGCCTTAGTCGCGAATACCACTGGAGCACCCTATTCAAATATGCTTCGTCTGATAAACCCTTTCTCAAGTACCTTCCCTGCTTGCTTACTCTGCTCCCTTCTTTCCCTCGGAGCCATGTGGCGCACTGGCAATGCAACTTGCTTTGTATTGTCCACCAAATATATACGAAAGTCAATCTTGTGCCTCGGAGGTAAACCCCGAACCTCATCAAAAACATCGGAATAACCTCGGACTACTGAAACATATTGCAAGTCATCGATAGATGCATCAAGAGACTCTAGGAAACTAAGCATAATTGACTCTTATGGGTCACAAGAAATCTCGAGGGTCCTCCCATGACAAGTCACAAGCCTAACAACCATTTTCTCACAATCTGGAATGACACTATACGTGGTAAGCCAATCCATTCCTAAAATCAACCAATAGCCAATAAACCCGAGCACATACGCGTCGTATTCAAACTCGACGCCTAACACAGATATTTTCAAAACCCCGAAAAATCATAGATAAATGAGCCGAGCCACCAATGGGGTTTGAAACGACTACGGTAACCACTACCACACTAGTAATTTAAGTGTAGAGATCCAACTATAGAACTTGATATAAATGAATGTGTGGCACCAAAATCTAAAAGTGTTCTAACAGGATCGTTTGAAAGGGAAACTAAACCTTCTACAGAAATTTTTCTACCTCTATTAAGAGCACTGATCGCGAGAGCATGCACCTGCCCTCTAGAAGTTCCTGCCCTATGACCTTATCCCTGCGATCCATGTTTCTTCAGGCACACCCTAGTAAAGTGTACAACCTCTCCACAATGGTAGTAAGAGTTCTTCCTTCTTTTATAGTCTTTGATCAAGTGACCTTCCATCCCACAATTGTGACATTTTCTCTTATCCTCGTCTTTGTCATTCTTCCCTCATTTCTTCTGTTGTTGTTGCTGTTGTTGTTGCTACTGCCCCTTCTTGGGCCACACCTTCCTATTTTGCGATGTCTCCTCAGCCTTTGCTTCCTTCTTTTCTCCCTTGTATTCCTCATACATTAGAGCCATGTTGACAAGCTTTTCAAAAGTCTCCCCCATTGGAATATCGGACATGGATAACCCATGCAGAGGTTCATTCATCCCTTTCACAAACCGCATAGCGCTTTTGTGTGGCGTATCCACCATCTCTTACCCGAACCTTGCTAGCTGGTTGAATTTGTTTACATACTTTTTCACTATCAAGTTTCCTTTTTTGAGTGCTAAGAATCTCTCCATCTACATGCTCCTCTCAGCTAGGGAAAGATATTTCATTTCGAACCTCTATGTCATGATCGTCTTATCCATCTCTACCCGATTCTTGTACGCATATGGCCCGGTCGGTTTGCATTGCCCACACTATCGTGCACGTTTGGATCTCTTACAATCAGTCAGTAAGTATGCCCCCTCTCCGCCTAGTACGGAGTACTTTGTTTGATACCTACTGCGGTTTACTGACTGAAATGGGTCCCACACAATATGGTACAAGCTCTCCACTTTGTCTTGTATCCCCACTAGGTTTTCTTCGGTTATGTATACTAATAGGTGTCTTTAATTACATAACCTTATCGGGTTAAGTTTGTGGGCCTATATATAAATATTACCCAATCCTCCAGATTTGTTTAACCCATCCACTATCCAACCAATTTTATTTAACCCTAACTTTAGTTCATAATCATACAATCCCTATGGATTAAATTAGGTTAAGTAGTCCAATTCATTACCATGTCTATTTATGGTTCATAATGGGCCAGACCTCCCTCATTATGCCTACAACATGTGAATGCTGGATATGTCGGTCGGGTTTGGACATTCTTATTCCACAGTTGGACCTAACCTCATGTCTTAGCCCGATTCATATATGCGCACATAGACCTCTCACATTAGGTTCAACATTAGTGGCTGTTGGATATGTCGGTCGGGTCCGGGCAGACTTCCACCACTAATGCAACCTAACCTCGTGTCATAAGTGCCGTTACAATTTCTAATCGTAATCCTAGGCATTAATTATTAATTATATCTATGTCAATTATACGTTTTATGCCCCTTTTTCCCAATTATGTCCATAATTGATTTTATGCCAAATTTATTCATATTCATTACTCCATTCAAATTTCCAATTATGCCTAAATGTCCAATTATACTCATAATGGATTATATGTTCAAATTTATATCAAATTATGCCAAATCTAATATTTTCCCCTATCCCCAAACTAACGCATTCGCATATATTTGGCGGCATACCTAGGATAGAAGGTAGCCTAGGCATATACAGTAAAAAGGGAAAGGTGAGGGGAAAAATGACAATAGTGATCATCTTAACAAAAGTGACATAAACATATGTACTAGCATAGGCATGTTTGGCATAATAATAAGGTGGACATAAAAACAGATCTAGCGTAATTATAAGGTGGACATAAAAGCAGATCTAGCATAATTATAATGTGGACATAAAAAATAGATCTAACATAATTAGGATGACATAGTAGCATGTTTAGATCTAAATATGGATTCACATGTCCAATTTATAGCATATCTAAATTGACCACAATATGACAGATGAAAGTTGATTTACATAAAGAATTAGATCTAACCAATGTTGTAACTGTCCAAATTAACATTAACCACAATATAGTTACAAATCAAGATCCACAAGGCGACATAATAGAATAACCCCAATTGAATTAGATCTAGAGAAGTAGACCTATCATGACATAGTATACGATTTAACAATAGCATATATTCATAGTTTACAACATATCCAAATCACAGTCTTTCACAATTTACTTTTATTCATTTAAACCTAAAAGTATCTAACTCACAGTGTTTGGATTATTAAGAAGATAGAAAAGAAGTTAGTGTTGAATTTATGCTTGAATCTCAGAATTTGATTTGCAGAAGATGCATAGAATTAGGTTTAGTCCATCTACTGATAGCATCTGGCATTCATTGCATTTCAGGACAGAAAACAAGTGAAAATGGACATTTATTTATAGCTGCCAGCCTCCAAACCGACTATGTCATGTCATCCCTAGGGGTGTCGACACCCCTGTAGGTGGGTCGACACCCCACTAGGGGGGTCGACCCCCTAAAGCGGGAAATTTGCCGCCCATTCTGTTTTCACACGATTTCGAATTTTGAACCCTTTTTGGATAAGTTCTGACTCATATCTGACTCATATGTGTATATATATAATTCTTTTGCGTGTATACAAACTTAAAACCCTCATAACTTATCCATACGGTATCCGTTTTACGCAAACCAATTGTCTTCTTGACCATAATTTCGATATGGACGCAATGGTGCAGTCTGTTTCCCTTAATTCTGAATATTAAATTAATTATTATTTAATTTATCCTCTTTAATGTTAACAAAATTACGGGGTGCTACAGGACTTGTGCATTTGCCACATGCATTTGCATATGTGCAGGTCTGACTTGGTCGTATATGATTCACTACTGCATGTTTCTATGCATATATATACAAACATGTATATATATATAGATATAAAAACTTGTATATATACATATATATATATATATATATATATGTATATATGTCTCTTCCTTTTGGCTATTGTGAACCTGGCTTGCCTTATGTATACCATAAAGCTGCTTGTCATCCTTGACATTTTGGTCACTGAGTTTGTTCGTTTGTACACTGTCTTGAGCTTGCATTTGTATATATGTTCGAGCCATGTGCAGATTTTTTCACTTTTGACCATTCTTGAATGCTTCTTGTATAATCTGCGCATGGCTTGTCTGGCTTGATCTTACCATTCTTGTAACCTGGCTCGTGCATGTATGTAGTACATATATGCGTTGTACTTGCTGTTGTACTTTGGATTTTTCACTTGACCATATGTCCATATATACATGCATATATATATACATTTGTTGTGTGTGTGTGTGTATGTATATATATGAACGTTCAACTGAATTGTTTTTGACCATGTTGAATTTCAGACTTGTGCATTCCATGTATACATATATGTATATATACACATATGTGTATGTATATATGTGCGTCAATCCATTTTACTTTGATGAGTCTGATTTGTTGCACTTGTGTGTTCATTGATACTTGCAACATTTCTGTATTGTCAGGCTTCACCTAAACACATCATACTTGAAATATTTGTCCCTTTTTGACCATATTGCCCCTACACAAAATATATGTGTATATACACACACATGTATGTGTATACTTGTATTGTATATGCGTAGAATATGTGTATATATATGTATATATAAGTGTGTGTGTGAGAGAGAGCACTAGTGATATCATCTACCAAGTGGTATTTGTTGGAGAATGGAGTTTTGATGACAACAACCATATTTCAATATTAATTGATTATAAAATATATACTAACATCTCTATCTAGAATATATATACACACATATACTTAGGAGTTGTGTATAGGAACTAATACTGAAAACTATAATGTTTTGGAGACTCAAGAGATTCAGAATTCAGAGAAGATTCAAGACTCATGAGTAATCAAGAAATCAAGAGTTCAAGATAAATTTAGTAATAGAGTCTAGTTTATATGTAAGTTTTTGAATAGCACTCCAGGTTCAAATTCAAATTCTGTTTTTCAAATTTTGATTTTCAAATTCTGATTTTCAAATTTCAAATTCTATTTTCAAAATTATAATTCTAATTTTAATTAGTTTTTTATTTTACTTTTGATTTTAAACTTGAGTTTTAAAGATTATATGTTTGTATATATTTATATAGTTATATACTTTTATATTTATATAGTTTTAAACTTTATAATTTTATAACTATGTTTATATAGTTTATACTTAGGATTTCATATGATTTTTTACTTTACAATACTTATTTATATCACTATGTTTTAATTCAATAATTTCCATAGTTAAATATATTAAAACACTTAAAAAATATTCAAATTTCAAATTTTCAAACACATATATCGACATACATATATAGGGATGTCGACATACAACTGCCATAATTTCAGTTTTGAAAGGAAGTGTCTTTTCACCATTTGTAACGTTCAGAAGCGTTGCAACCTTTCAAATCTTATAAATGGGGATTGATTTCGAATTTTTAAACCAGTCTTCTTCTCCATCTTCATCCCTTTTCATTCCTCCATTATTGTTTCATATTTTTGTATTTACTACACTTATACTATGGCAATTTCTATTCTAAACACATAAAACTTCATCTCTTCTCACTCTCTACTCATTACTCTCTGAGTCGAAGTGCTACAGAAGAGTTATAGGGCTGCTGTAATCATTTGGGACTGTTTTGGCATAGTCTTGGAAACAATGTGTTCCTTGTAGCCGTGAAATCAAGGAATGGAAACGTTGTTAACCTTGTAGCTGGGAAATCAAGGGTTGTGGAAACAGTGGTTACCTTGTAGCCGTGAAATCAAGGGGATTGCACTGAGATTTGATCTAGTAACAAAACTTCGTGCAATCTATCATTGCGTGGGACTAGACGTAGGAGCAATCCGAATTAGTATAAAATCCGGTGTGTTCTTTCCTTTTTGCATTTTGTTTCAATTTAATTCTGTGTTTGTGATTATCTCTATGATGTGTAATTCATGTAGTTGATCGTATTAGTTTTAGATTTTCTTAAATTCCTTGAAAACATTATTTACCCCCCCCCCTCTAGTGTTATTTTTGCCTTAAGATCCATTCCACAATCCCTAACAATTGGTATTAGAGAAAGGTTTTTCAAAAATTACATAATCTGTTTTTTGAAAATATTAAATGGAAAATTTTGTAATGATTATTAACACTAGTGTCAATTCATGCATTGCATCAATGTTGAAAGAGTCTGCATTCAACTATGTTGAAAATTCAAGTGATCTACCGAAAAATTGTCCAACACAGGAAAAGATGTGTTATATGGCTATTGAAAATTCAAAAGTTGAAAAGATGAGTGAAGTGGCTGTTGAAAATTCAAATTCCGAAATGATGTGTTATACGACTGTTGAGAATTCAAATTCTAGAAAACAAATGGTGGAAATCAAAAAGGACAAATAGACACTGGATAGTGGCCGTTCGAGACATACAACGGGAAATTCAGAAATACTACATAATCTAGTCTATGAAGATGGTGGAATGGTGAACTTCAGAGATTACTCTGAAGGATATATTGTTGGCATCGGCAATGTTGGTAATTTTGAAACTCCTACTATTTCTGATGTTTTATTAGTTAGGAGTCTAAAACATAATTTACTAAGTATAGGTCAACTTTGCGATAAGGGCTATAAAATAAACTTTGAAAAAAAATAAATGTTTTATAGAAGACAGGAATTCAAAAGTAATATTTAAAGAAGATAGAAAGAAAAATATTTATATATTGAGTATGAAAATCTCCAACGATAATCTATGTCTTATGGCCAATACAAGTGACCCATGGATTTGGCATAAGAGATTTGGTCATATAAATTTCGAACACATATCTAGGATTTCTAAATTAGATTCAATTAGGGGATTACCCAAAATGAAGTTCAAAGTAAATAGTTTATGCAATGCTTGTTAGTTCAGAAAGTTAGAAAGAAGTTCATTTAAATCAAAAAAGGAAATTATAACCTTGAGCCATTAGTTAATTCACATGGATTTATTTGGTCCATCTCAAACCCACAATAAATATGTTTACATAATAGTTAACGATTTTTCTAAATTAACTTGGCCTTTGTTTCTTAAAAATAAAAGTGATGCTTTTGATCAATTAAAATTTTTCTAAAAGAATTCGAAACTTATTATCACTAAAAATTAAAATAATACGTAGTGACCACGGAGGAGAATTCGAAAACGAAAATTTTGTAAAATTTCGTAATAAAAAAGAAATAAACCATAATTTTTCTGTCCTTAGAACCCTCAACAAAACGGAGTAGTTGAACGTTAAAATAAGACGATACAAGAGTGTGCGAGAACTATGTTATCTGATAGTAATTTACCAAGAAATTTTTGGGTTGAGGCAATTGCAACAGCTTGTTATATTTTAAATAGAATTTCAATCAAACCCTTAACTTATAAAGCACCCTATGAACTTTTTTATAATAAGAAACCAAAATTATCATATTTTAAAATGTTTGTAATTAAATGTTTTATACTTAATACTATATAAAATTTTGATAAATTTGACTCAAAATCCGAAAATGGAATTTTTATTGGATATTCAGAGAGAAGTAAGGCATATAGAGTTTCTAATTCAAGAACCAATACTATAGAAGAAACCTTAAACGTTTCCTTTAACAAAAATTATAGAAATGCAACATAACGCAATGAAGATGAATGTGAAAATGAAGTTAATGAAACGAATAATGAAGATAGTCAACCAAATAAAAGAATTAGATTACTAAAAGACCACCCTGTAGAAAGTATCTTAGGAGATATTGAATCCGTCATTAGGACTTGTAATGAAACACCCCACCCTCCATTAAAGTCACTCACAAGGGACCGCCTTAACTTTGGTG
The DNA here is from genome assembly GCA_030737875.1 of Allium sativum. Lineage (NCBI taxonomy): Eukaryota > Viridiplantae > Streptophyta > Magnoliopsida > Asparagales > Amaryllidaceae > Allium > Allium sativum. Next base: position 14,040,097 of record CM060912.1, read on the forward strand.
GAGGTTTGTAAGTAAAAGTCACAGATAAAACACAAGACAGATATAAACATATAAATATAAGCAGCGGAAAACAACAGACTTTTATTTCATAAAACACTTGTTCATACAAAACATTTCCATAATTGTCTCATAACAACTTCCAAAACATTACAACATCATTTCTGTCTTGGTTATTAAATAAAGAAGCATAAAATATGATTAAAACTGCATAAATCCCCATGAATTGTGTCCAACCTCCATAGCCAAGGAGATAGAGTCCAAACCGTACATCTACTATCTTGAAGCTTGCAAAGAGTCTGACTAAGCTGAGTTGTTTCCTCAATGTGGACCTGGGGGGGGGGGGGGGGTGGGGGGGGGGGGGGGACGGAAGAAAAGAAGACGAAAGAAAATAGGGTCAGACATAAAGCCTGGTAAGTATAGTGATTCTTCAGTATGAGAATAAGAATAAGGGCATGATAAGTATAAATTGGAAATAGGAGAGTGCCATAAACTAAGACAAAGCAGTTTGAATCGAATATAATATCGCACCCCACACTATATCTTTACACCAACTTGTATGATCTTAATTGGCACCCCATGATGGAGGTAAAGTGATCCCCTTTTTCTAAAGATCGGCTCCTACTCGCATAATCATCTATGTCTTACGGCCCCCAAAGGTTGTAGATACCTATGCTGGCCCCACCATGGGGTATATCAAGTCCCATGGTGGCGACCCGGCACAATCCTTAGAATGCATAGGTTATACTACTGGTGCCCCCAATGCCCTATTTGTCTGCTCCGAAGTGTGTGCACGCCTGCACTCCATTAGAACCCACACTGTTGCACCCACCACCATCGCTTTTGACCGCTTACAATCAGCCCAGTAATTGTGCCCCACCCTGCCTAGTTTCAGGGTCCATGATACCTAATTGGGTTACTGCTGAAAAGGGTCCCCGTTACTAGGGTTTTCTAGTCAAACATGTTAAGTGGTTAAGTGTCTGTATTTACCTAACCCCACCCATCAATTTAATTAACATGTTGAATTTGTTAAGTGTTTTAGTTAACTTAACCCTACCATCCTGACTTGTCTGTCCTTAGCTTCTTAACGCACCGACCACTCATATTAGACAGATATTGTTATGGTTACTGGATGTGCCGGTTGGTTCCGGGCAGGTTTACACCGTAACTCAATCTAACCTCGGGTCCTTATTAGGCTCCATGCTTAACCACCTACGTTGGATAGGTATTGTTGTGACTACTGGACAGCCGGGCGGGTCCGGGCAGGTTTACATCACAACTCAATCAAACCTCGTGTTAAGCATATTCGTATTTTTTAAATTTACATATTTGTATTTATTACTTAGTATATGTAAATTTAATGTTATGGCCCACTTTCCAAGTTCATCCTTTTTGGTACAAGAATTTATACCATTTAAAATGCCACCAATCCTGGCATGTGACAATCATGCCAATTTCATATATTTTTATGACAAGTTTTCTAATATTCCCAACATTACCCCGTTTAAATATTAGGCTAACAGTCTTAGCCTAATTTTCGTTCGCACAGTTTTTAACATATAATATTAGGCTAAAAACTTAGCCTAATTTAGCGCACGTAAAATTGACATAAGGGAATTCATAAACATGAACATGACATAGGTGTAAACTTGGCATTTTTGGCATAGTCAATATGAACATCATAGTTGTGAACTTGCAAAATAGTCAACATGAGTGTGAACTTGCAAATAGCCTAAATCAACGTACATGTGAACTTGCATTGAAATAGGTATTTAACCAAATTGGTGTCACATAAATTAGCATATGATTTTGATAACATAAGCCTAAACTTGTTTTTGGGTCTAGGCATAACATCGAGCATAACTAGCATATGACAAGGATATGATAATTTCATAAGTTTATGACAAGGGTGCGAACTAGATCCATTCATATGACTAATTACAACATGAAACACATATTAAAGTGGATCTTGACATGGATCCAATTAACTTGCAACTTTCTTACAAACATACTAGCATGTATGTGAACATAATCGATTAAGCATAAAGGTTCTAGCATATATATATATATATATATACATATACACACACACACATGAGATCTTAATCACATACAACCTATATAATCACATAAGCATATAGGTGTCGATTACAATATGAACTATACAACTTGCATGTGATTCTACATATACAATAGGATCAACATAAACTCAATTATACCACAATCATCACCATATCACAATCATACATCGCATATGAATTAATATCGTTGTTATACAATAACACAATTTCACTTCCAATTTACATCGAATCAAGACTTAATTTTATTCACATCGGATGAATCACTATACTTATAACGAACGCGGAACTTAAATTCTGGATTCTGAGTTCTGAATTTGAATTGCTTTCCTTTGGGTAGACTAACGTTGTTTTGATTCGTGTTTTAACATTGATTTTGGCTCGTCACTAAGCTTGTCTACAAGTGGTGGCTCCTCCAAATTTTCTCCCGACAGCATGGCGGCTCCGTCTCTAATTTCTTATGTGAATTTAGGTTGGAGTCTTAAGTTGTATTTATAAAATTTTAAATTAATTAGAGCCGTCGATGAAACTAGAGTGAATCCATACCATCCATCTCAAGAGCAGCCAATCAGAAGGTGACATATAAGCCCTAGTGACACAGCCAGGCTCAGAAATTCGACCAGAAACCCGACCAGGCCAGCCAGGGCCAAACCAGGTCGACTGGGCAGGTCGACCCCCAGGTTGACCCTATGGTCGACTTGGTCACCCAAGTCGACCCCTCGGTCGACCTGGTGCCTGGGCGGGAATTTTCCCGCCCATCCCAGTTTGGGTCTGAATTCGAAATTTGAACTTCGTTTTGAGCCTTTTGAATTTTAATTTGAATTCTGAAAATTCCTGAGGTCATAAATCCTTCATATGGAATCCGATTCACGCAAACTCGGACTCTATCTCAAGCAGAATTCTGAGACGAATGCAATGGCATATCCCGTTTCCCTTAATTCTTTCATCAAAATTAATTATACTTTAATTTGTTAATATACAGTTAACAGAAAATTCGGGGTGTTACATTCTCCCCTCCTTAAAGAATTTCATCCCCGAAATCTTCAAGTCTAGGAGGACGTAAGTCCTAACATCCAATCGCCCATCTACTCAACCATAAAACACAGGCGTCCATTGTCCTTAAAAGACTTATAATGTTTCATGATCATATGCACAGTGTGTGTACATGTCCTTATCTAATGCAAAAATCAGGCGGTCTACTGATTCAGTTAACCTCCTTAATGCAAATCATGTTAGTGCCATGAATCCATTATGTATGCAAAATTTTCCCCATTCATAATTCTACATGAGTGCGCAACCATTCATATAAGTGCGGCATCCACATAACAACATATAAATTTTCAACCATATACAAATATGAATACACATATGCATATGCAATTGTGAAGTGACTGAGCCGATCTAAAACCTAGGTTGTGTGTTTATATGCATCCACGAGCAACCACTAGCAACCACTTGCAACCACTTACAGCCATCAACCATAACATGTTTCAAATACATGTTTACATCCAAAGGGGTTTCTACCTAATGATAAAGGATTATATCGAGGAGATCATACCTAAAAAGATAGATATTAGCACAACTTAAGGAAAAAGAAAGGTCAAAGATGTACCCTCAAAAAGAAAAGGGTAAGCCGCATGTATTCTATCTTCAGTTTCCCAAGTTGCGTCTTCCTCGGCGTCGCTCCACTGAACTTTAACGAGTTTTGACTTCGCGGTTGCATAGCTTTTTCACTTCAGTTCCTACAATTCGAGTTGGAACTCTTCTTACAGTTGCTTCGCGTTCCACTTCAGCTTCTTCTAGAATGCTTGGCTCCACCACTTCTGCAGATTCATATAGACATTTCTGGAGATGAGAAACGTGAAAGACGTTGTGGATTCCAACCAACCTTTCGGGCTGCTCTACTATATAAGCCATTTTCCCAATCTTCTCGGTGATAGGGAACGGTCTTACAAATCTTGGTGCTAGCTTTCCCGCGGAACCAAAGCGAACGACGTTCCTTAAAGGGGATACCTTAAGGAAAATCTTGTCCCCAACCTCAAACTCAAGGTCGGTCCTTCTTTTGTTGGCATAGGATTTCGGTCTGTCTTAGGCCGTCTTCATTCTCCTTCGTATTAAGTCCACTTTTTCTGAAGTCTCTCAAATCATGTCTGGCTCAAGTATAATCTTGTCAGTAGACTCCCACCAACAAGTTGGTGATCGGCACAGTATTCCATATAGAGCTTCAAAGGGTGCCATACCGATAGTGGCTTGGTAGCTGCTGTTGTTGTAGGCGAATTCCACTAGAGGAAGGTGATCCTCCCAAGTCCCTCCGAAGTCAAGAATGCATAGTCTCAAAAGATCTTCCAATACCCTATTCACCCTTTCTGTCTGGCCATCAGTTTAGGGGTGATAGGTCGTGCTCAAGCATAACTGTGTGCCTACAGCTTCTTGCAGACACCGCCAAAATTCACTCATAAAGATGGGATCTCTATCACTCACTATACTGGAGGGTATTCCATGGAGTCTAACTATTTCCTTGAGATAAAGAGAAGCTAGAGACGAGGCAGTCCTTCTTTTGATAGGTAAAAAGTGGGCGCTTTTAGTATGCCTGTCCACTATTACCCAAATGCTAGTATTGCCTCTTCTTGAACTAGGCAACCCATCAATGAAGTCCATTGAAATGTTATCCCACTTCCATTGCGGGACTTCCAGAGGATGAAGAAGTCCTCCAGGCTTCTTTTGTTTCGCCTTGACTTGTTGGCATGTCACGCATTTAGAAACGAAATCTGCCACGTCCTTCTTTATGCCGCTCTAATAGAAAACTCTCTTTACGTCCTTGTACATCTTGTCTCCATCTGGATGTATTGTCATCTTGGAATGATGTGCTTCCTCGAGAACCTTCTTTACTAAATCCCTGGCTTGTGGGACGCACAGTCTTCCATCTCGCCTCAGCCAACCTTTATCATCGATGGAGAACCTATTGAGGTGACTGGAAGTTTCACCCCTAATTAGCTTATCAATCACATCCACAAGCTGAGGGTCTTCGCGTTGTGTGACCCCTATTGAGTCTAAAAGAGTGGGTCGTGCTTCTGGGGATGCCAATAAACTAAGTATGAAATCATAGGATGGCCTAAAGTCAAAACTGGCTATATACTCCAAGCTTTGCCTTTCCACAAAGAGAGGGCTTAAGGTCAGTTTCTTTCAGCTCAACGCGTCTGCTACTACGTTGCCTTTGCCAGGGGTATAGGAAATTTCAAAATCACATGAGGCAAGGAACTCCGTCCATCTTTGCTGCCTCAAGTTAAGATCTTTCTGCGAGAAAAGATACTTCAACGATTTATGGTCAGTATATAATTCGAATTTCGCACCTAGGAGATAATGGCGCCAAGACTTAAGCGCAAAGACAATGGCGGCCAACTCATGATCGTGGGTTGGGTAGTTCTTTTCATGCACTTTCAGTTGTCTTCTACCATAAGCGACTACCCTCCCTTCCTGCATTAGAACAGCGCCTAGTCCTGAACCACCAACATCAGTGTATACGGTGAACAACTTGCTTCCATCTGGCAAAGTCAGAACTGGGACTGTTGTGATAGCCCTTTTTAATCGTTGGAAAGCAAATTCGCAATCCAAATCCCAAGTGAATGCCAGATTCTTCTTTGTTAACTTTGTGAGTGGAGCTGAGATTTTTGCGAAATCCCTAATGAACTTTCGGTAAAAACCTGCTAGCCCAAGAAAGCTTCGGACTTCGGTTGCATTTCTTGGTGTCTTCCAATCTTGCACTGCCACCACTTTCGCGGGGTCCATGGCTAACCCTTCTTTGGACACTATATGCCCAAGAAACCTTACCTCTTCTCTCCAAAAGTGGCACTTGGAGAATTTGGCTTTTAGCTGATGAACTCGAAGAGTTTCCATGATCTCCTTCAGATGCTGAGCTTGCTCTTCCTCACTCTTTGAGAAGATCAAAATATCGTTCACGAAGACCACCACGAACTTATTGAGGAATTCTCTGAATACCCTGCTCATTAGGTCCACGAAATAAGCGGGTGTGTTTGTCAAACCGAAAGGCATGACAAGCCACTCGTAGAAACCGTCTGGGGTTCTGAACGTTGTTTTATCAATACTATCTTCAGCTACCCTTAGCTGATGGAACCCAGTAGCTAGATCAAGTTGGAAGAAGACCGACGCACCTACAAGCTGGTCAAACAAATCGTCTATTCTGTGAAGCGGGGGTCTATTCTTTTTAGTCAGCTTGTTTAGCTCCCTATAGTCCACACAAAGACATAGTGAACCATCTTCTTTGGTGGCGAACACCATCGGAGCACCCCATTCCGAGATACTTCTCCTTATAAACCCCTTCTCGAGAAGCTCCTTAACTTGCTTACTGAGCTCCTTTCTCTCCTTTGGAGCCATGTGTCTAACAGGAAGAGCTATATGATTTGCATTATCAACAAGATATATGCGGAAGTCTATTTACCGCTTCGGAGGTAAGCCTTTCACCTCTTCAAAGACATCCGGATATTCCCGGACCACTCTAACCGACTGAAAATTCTCAACAGAAGCGTCAAGCGACTCTAGAAAACTAAGCATAACAGCATTCAAGGGATTACAAGAAATTTCTAGAGTGTTACCGAGTCGAGTCACGATTCCAACCACTCTTTTCTCACAATCAAGAATGGCACCGTTACTGGATAACCAGTCCATGCCTAAGATCAATCCATATCATAAGAAGCCCAAAACAAAGGCACTACATCTAAATTCAACACTTAGAATAGAGATTTTCAAATCCAAGCAAACCATCGACAAATAAGCCGAGCCCCCAATTGGATTCGAAACAACCAAGGGATCTTCTACCATACTAGTGTCTAGGTGAAGAGATTCTACTAAAGTAGATGAAATAAAGGAGTGTGATGGACCAGAATCAAAGAGAGTGCGAACTGGATGATCATACAGATAAACTAAGCTTTCTACAGAAATATTTCTACCTCGTTCCTATAGAGGTGCCACCAGCGCGTGAACCTGTCCCCCTGAGGTGGATCCAGCCCTCCGTCCCTGCCCCCGCTTCTTTGGGTAGTCCTTAGCCAAGTGTCCAGTCTCTCCACAATGGAAAAAACCCCCATTCATCTTTGCCTTCTTCTTCCTGCAGTCTTTTGCTATATGTCCCACAATGCCACAGAAATTGCACTTTCTCTTTTCACGGGATTTGTTGTTCTTCCCGCCTTTCTTGAGTCTGTCTTCTTAGGCTATAAACCTTCTTTCTTTTCTTGAGGCACTTCCTCCTTTTCCTCCTTCTTGCCTTTGTCCTCCTCGTGTAGCAGCGCCATGTCCACCAAGCTTTCATAGGTCGCTCCCATGGGTATATGGGTCATTGCAAGGCTGTGTAGATGTTCATTCAGACCTTTGACGAAGCGAAGGGCCTTCTTGTGTTGGGTGTTTACCAAATCCAGCCCAAATCTGGCAAGTTGGTTAAACTGATTTACATACTCCTTGATTGTCATATTTCCTTGTTTCAAAGTTAGGAACTTCTCCATTTGCCGGCTTCTTTCAGCTTGGGTGAGGAATTTCATCTCAAACCGCATCCTAAAATCTTCCCAAGTCTCCACTGGCCTTTCAGCATGGGTAACTTCCCACCAATATGAAGCTTCATCTTTCAGCAACCGCACTGCTAGCTGTATCTTTTTCCTGTCGTCAACTTCGAAGATGATGAACAGGTCCTCGGTCTCCTTCAGCCAGTTCCTTTCTACTACAAAGGATTCAGTTCCATAAAAGTCCTTTCCACCCATAGCTTTGAAGTCTCTACATATCATAGCAAAAGTATTTCCCCGAGGAGAAGGAGGAGAAGGTGGAGGAACCGCTGCCACTGTTAGAGGAGGAATGTCTGCTGGGCCCACACCATTGGCCCTAACCTCTAGGTACCTTCGAAACCAGTCGGGTAGCGGTACTCCTTCTGGAAGGTTAAGGTCTCCAGACATGCTGGAACAAAAAGGAAAGTATTCAAGACAAAGGATAGAGAGAGATAGTGCGTATGGCTTTAGGGAATTTATGCCTTTTAAAAAAATAACTCTTTTTCTTCAAAAAGAGTGCTTCTTTAAACTTCTTTTGAAAATAGTTTCAAATTTTTTTATCTAGTCCGGTAAATCTATGCTCTGATATCAAGTGAAACACCCCACCCTCCATTAAGGTCACTCACAAGGGACTGACTTAACTTTGGTGGAGGTTTGTAAGTAAAAGTCACAGATAAAACACAAGACAGATATAAACATATAAATATAAGCAGCGGAAAACAACAGACTTTTATTTCATAAAACACTTGTTCATACAAAACATTACCATAATTGTCTCATAACAACTTCCAAAACATTACAACATCATTTCTGTCTTGGTTATTAAATAAAGAAGCATAAAACATGATTAAAACTGCATAAATCCCCATGAATTGTGCCCAACCGCTATAGCCAAGGAGAGAGAGTCCAAACCGTACATCTACTATCTTATAGCTTGCAAAGAGTTTGACTAAGCTGAGTTGTTTCCTCCCTGTGGACCTTGGGCGGGGGGGGGGGGGGGGGGGGACAGAAGAAAAGAAGACGAAAGAAAATAGGGTCAGACATAAAGCCTGGTAAGTCTAGTGACTCTTCAGTATGAGAATAAGAATAAGGGCATGATAAGTATAAACTGGAAATAGGAGAGTGCCATAAACTAAGACAAAGCAGTTTGAATCGAATATACTATCGCACCCCCACACTATTTCTCTACACCTACTTGTATTATCTTAATTGGCACCCCATGTTGGAGGTAAAGTGATCCCCTTTTTCTAAAGATCGGCTCCTACTTGCATAATCATCTGTGTCTTACGGCCCCCAAAGATTGTAGATACCTATGTTGTCCCCAACATGGGGTGTATCAAGTCCCATGGTGGCGACCCGACACAATCCTTAGAATGCATAGGTTATACTACTAGTGCTCCCCGTGCCCTGTTTGTCTGCTCCGAAGTGTGTGCACGCCCGCACTCCGTTAGAACCCACACTGTTGCACCCACCGCCGCCGCTTTTGACCGCTTACAATCAGCCCAGTATTCGTGCCCCACCCTGCCTAGTTTCAGGGTACCATGATACCTAATTGGGTTACTGCTGAAAAGGGTCCCCGTTACTAGGGTTTTCTAGTCAAACATGTTAAGTGGTTAAGTGTCTGTATTTACCTAACCCCACCCATCAATTTAATTAACATGTTGAATTGGTTAAGTGTTTTAGTTAACTTAACCCTACCATCCTGACTTGTCTGTCCTTAGCTTCTTAAAGCACCGACCACTCACATTAGACAGGTATTGTTACGATTACTGGATGTGCCGGTTGGTTCCGGGCAGGTTTACACCATAACTCAGTCTAACCTCGGGTCCTTATTGGGCTCCATGCTTAACCACCCACATTGGATAAGTATTGTTATGACTACTAGACAGCCGGGCGGGTCCGGGAAGGTTTACATCATAACTCAATCCAACCTCGTGTTAAGCATATTCGCATTTTTTAAATTTACATATTTATCTTTATAACTTAATATATGTAAATTTAATGTTATGGCCCACTTTCCAAGTTCATCCTTTTTGGTATAAGAATTTATACCATTTAAAATGCCACCAATCTTGGCATGTGACAAACATGCCAATTTCATATATTTTTATGACAAGTTTTCTAAAATTCCCAACGTTACCCCGTTTAAATATTAGGCTAACAGTCTTAGCCTAATTTTCGTTCGCACAGTTTTTAACATATAATATTAGGCTAAAAACTTAGCCTAATTTAGCGCACATAAAATTGACACAAGGGAATTCATAAACATGAACATGACATAGGTGTAAACTTGGCATTTTTGGCATAGTCAATATGAGCATCATAGGTGTGAATTTGCAAAATAGTCAACATGAGTGTGAACTTGCAACATAGTCTAAATCAACGTATATGTGAACTTGCATTGAAATAGGTATTTAACCAAATTGGTGTCACATAAATTAGCATATGATTTTGATAACATAAGCCTAAACTTGTTTTTGGGTCTAGGCATAACATCGAGCATTACTAGCATGTGACAAGGAAATGATAATTTCATAATTTTATGACAAGGGTGTGAGCTAGAACCATTCATATGTCTAATTACAACATGAAACACATATTAAAGTGGATCTTGACATGGATCCAATTAACTTGCAACTTTCTTACAAACATACTAGCATGTATGTGAACATAATCGATTAAGCATAAAGGTTCTAGCATATATATATATATACATGAGATCTTAATCACATACAACCTATATAATCACATAAACAAATAGGTGTTGATTACAATATGAACTATACAACTTGCATGTGATTCTACATATAATATAGGATCAACATAAACTCAATTATACCACAATCATCACAATATCACAATCATTACATCGCATATGAATCAATATCGTTGTTATAAAATAACTCAATATCACTTCCAATTTACACCGAATCAAGACTTAATTTTATTCACATCGGAAGAATCACTATACTTACAACGAACACAAAACTTGAATTCTGGATTCTGAGTTCTGAATTTGAATTTCTTTCCTTTGGGTAGACTAATGTTGTTTTGATTCGTGTTTTAAATTTGATTTTGGCTCATCACTTAGCTTTTCTACAAGTGGAGGCTTCTCCTTGTTTTCTCCCGACAGCATGGCGGCTCCGTCTCTAATTTCTTATGTGAATTTAGGTTGGAGTCTTAAGTTGTATTTATAGAATTTTAAATTAATTAGAGCCGTCGATGAAGATAGAGTGAATCCAGACCATCCATCTCAAGAGCAGCCAGTCAAAAGGTGACATGCAAGCCCAAGTGACACAGCCAGGCTCAGAAATTCGACCAGAAACCCGACCAGGCCAGCCAGGGCTAAACCAGGTCGACCCTATGGTTGACCCCCAGGTCGACCCCCTAGTCGACCTGGTGCCTGGGCGGGAATTTTCCCTCCCAGCCCAGTATGGGTCTGAATTCGAAATTTGAACTTCGTTTTGAGCCGTTTGAATTATAATTTGAATTCTGAAACTTCTGGAGGTCATAACTCCTTCATACGGAGTCCGATTGACGCAAACTCGGACTCTATCTCAAGAAGAATTCTGAGACGAACACAATGGCGTAACCCGTTTCCCTTAATTCTTTCATCTAGAATTAATTATTCTTTAATTTTTTAATGTACAGTTAACAGAAAATTCAGGGTGTTACACGTAATCAATTAAATAGTATGAGTAATTCTGCATTTATTTCGACTTTTGAACCTAAGAATCCAAAGGAAGCATCGTCTGATAATTCATGGATCCTTGCCATGCAAGAAGAAATGAATCAGTTTACTCGGAATGATGTATGGGAACTTTTTCCTAGACCAGAGGATAAAACTATAATAGGAACTAAATGGGTTTATAAGAATAAAATGAATGAACACGGTGAGGTTGTAAGAAATATGGCAAGGTTAGTAGCGCAAGGTTATACTCAAGAAGAAGGAATAGATTACGGTGATACGTTTGCCCCCGTAGCTAGATTGGAAGCAATTAGGATATTACTAGCCTTTGTAAACCATAATAATTTCAAATTATATCAAATGGATGTTAAAAGTGCTTTTCTAAACGGATTTGTTAAAGAAGACATATATGTAGAGCAACCACATCTTCTTAAAGACGAAAAATTACCAAATCACGTATATACATTAAAGAAAGCATTATATGGATTAAAATAGGCTCCCAGGGCTTGGTAAGATAGATTAAGAAATTAAATATTACAATCCAACTTTGAAATTGGAAAACTAGATAACACCTTTTTTATTAAAAGGAATAATAAGGATATACAATTAGTGCAAATATATGTTGACAATATAATTTTTGAATCAACAAATGATAAAATGGATAAATAATTTTCAAATATTATGACTTAAGAATTTGAGATGAGTCCTATAGGAGAACTAACATTCTTCTTAGGCTTACAAATTCATCAATTAAAGAATGCAATATTTATTAATCAAGAAAAATACGCAAGAAGTTTAATTAATGAATATAATTTAACAATAACTAATGGGAGACAAACACCAATGGCAAATAAAATAGCCTTAAGTAATGATGATATGTCAAACGACATTGATCCAAAATTATTTAATGCATAGTATATGTTTCTCTGCAAGATATCAGTCGCAACCCAAGGAAACACATTTAAAAGCCATAAAACATATTCTAAGATATGTAAAACATACATCAGACTTTGGATTATTTTATCCTAAGGTGGATTCATTCGATTTAATTTCTTATTGTGACGCTGATTATGCAGGATGTAAATCCGATCATAAAAGTACTAGTGGACCTTGTCATTTATTAAGACATTCACTAGTCTCGTGGTTTAGTAAAAAACAAAATACCATACCTTTGTCAACAACTGAAGCAGAATATATCTCTGCTGCTTTGGCTTATTCACAAGTAATATATATGCAACAAACATTAAATGATTTTATGTTAAATATAAATAAATCACCAATATACTACAATAACATGAGTGTTATAAATATATCTAAAAATCCAACTCATCACTCAAGAACTAAACATATTGATATACAACATCATGTTCTGAGAGATAACGTAAGTAAAGAGAAAATTTCACACGAATTTATAGAAATAGATAAACAAATAGCAGATTTGTTCATTAAGTGAATTTGAATAATTAAATATATTAATATATATTGGAATAACATTAAAATCAAAAAGAAAATACAAAGAACACAAGAATGTCAACATAAATATGTCACTATATCGACATATAACTGCCAGATTTCAAAAATTAGTTCCCACCAAAAGTTAGTTGCAATAACCATTTAAATCTCCACTTAGAATTTTCTACTTTATTCTCTTATCTCACTTCTATAAAAACTCAAAACCAAACTAAGTCATAGCCACCACTAACTATAACAACCAAAATAACCCTGAATCATTCGATGGTCCATTCCAACGTTCTACCCACTCTCGTGTAATCAAATTGGAAGAGAAAATGGAGTATGCTCCCAAAATGCTTGCTGAGATTCAAGTACTTCAAATTCGGATAAGTCAAGAGCAAAGTAAACAAGGAAAGATGATGAGAAATCTTCATAAGTTTGTAATGGATAATCAAGAGAATCCAATCATCATCGAAAATGATAATCAAGCAATGGAAGAAGAAGTAGAGGAAGAAGGGGAGGAGGAAGAAATGATAGAAGAAGAGGAACCGGAAGAGGCACAAAAAGAAGTCACAGATGAGGATGATCAAGTTATGTGGGTTGGTGAAGTCTTATTCGATCAACGTGGAAATATAATTGAACGAAATGGAGATTTTATTCTCCATTACCCAATTGTACAACCCATAAGTCTCCTATCGTAAAGTACAAATAGAATTTATGTTTTTTTCGTCTTTTCGTTTATTCGGTATACTACGTGTATAATTTTTTTTGTAAATCGCTTTGGCGTGTATCATTTGTATTGAAAATCAATGTTTAATTCAATTATTGTTCTACCTTTCATAAGCATTTCATTAGTTTGTTATATATGCACAAATTTAGGGGGAGTCATATACATTAAGTATTCTGATCACATGTTACAAATATATATATATATATATATATCTTAGTGCTTTAGTATAGTTTATTAAAACGATGTAGATAAATATAGGATTTAAGGGAGTATTTTTAGAATTTCTTTTATATAAGGCCAAAGGGGGAGAAATTATAAAATATAAACATAGTGTCTGGTGCTTCCAAGCCTTCTATCTGAGCTTTTCGACATTCCTGGAGGGATATAAACCTTTCTCTTGCTATCGTAGCCTTAGTAAGATAAGTAGAATATATAGGATTCATAGTGATAGGGGGAGTATTAGAAGGATCGACCACAACCGGTATGAATAAGTATAAATATTTTATAAACTAAGGTTGTCATCATCAAAAAGGGGGAGATTGTTGGAGAATGGAGTTTTGATGACAACGACCTTATTTAAATATTAATTGATTACAAAATATATACTAACATCTCTATCTAGAATATATATACACACATAAATGCAGGAGTTGTGTACAGGAATTAATACTAAAAACTGTACATTTTAGAGATTCAGAATTCAGAGAAGATTCAAGACTCATGAATAATCAAGAAATCAAGAGTTTAAGATAAATATAGTAATAGAATCTAGTTTATATGTAAGACTCTGAATAGCACTCCAGGTTCAAATTCAAATTCTTTTTTTTTTCAAATTCAGATTTCAAATTCTATTTTCAAAATTCTAATTCTAATTTTAACTAGTTTTTTATCTTACTTTTGATTTTATATGTGAGTTTTGAAGATTATAAGTTTATATATATTTATATAATTATATAGTTTTATAATTTTATATTTATATAGTTTTAAACTTTATATTTTTATAAATATATTTAAATTTTTTATATTTATGATTTCATATGATTATCTGCTTTATAATACTTATTTATATCACTATGTTTTAATTCAAGAATTTCCAGAGTTATGTATGTATTAAAACACTTGAAAAATATTTAAATTTCAAATTTTCAAACACATATGCCGACATACATATGTGGGGATGTCGACATACAACTCTCATATTTTTAGTTTTGAAAGAAAGTGTCTTTTCACCATTTATATCATTCCAGAAGCGTTGCAACCTTTCAAATCTTATAAATAGGGTTGATTTCTAATTTTTAAACCATTCTTCTTCTCCATCTTCATCCCTTTTCATTCCGCCATTATTATTTCATACTTTTATATTTTCTACACTTATACTCTGCCAACTTCTGTTCTTAATACATAAAACTTCTTCTCTTCTCACTCTCTACTCATTACTCTCTGAATCGAAGTGCTATTCAATAGTTATAGGGCTGTTGTAATCATTTGGGATTGTTTTGGGATAGTCTTGGAAATTGTGTGTTCCTTGTAGCTGTGAAATCAAGGAAAGGAAATGGTGTTAACCTTGTAGCCGAGAAATCAAGGGTGGTGGAAATGGTGTTAACCTTGTAGCTATGAAATCAAGGGGATTGTAACAAGATTTTGATATATTAGTAAAATTCTGCACAATCCTGCATTGCGTGGGACTAGACCTAGGCGCAATCCAAACCAGTATAAAATCCATTGTGTTCTTTTCTTTTCTGCATTTCATTTCTATTTATTTTTGTGTTTGTGTTTGATTCTGTGTCTATTATTATCTCTACGGTTTGTTATTCATATAGTAGATCATATTAGTTTTAGATTTTCTTAAATTCCTTGAAAAACCTATTCACCCCCTCTAATATTAGTTTTTCCTTAAGATTCGTTCTGCATTTCCCTGACAGTATTTACAGTGAAAAACTGAGAATATCACAAGTTATCTAGACATAGATGGATATATATACATATCAGATCAAATCATGAATTATGATGAGAAACACACCAAAATTTTAAGCAAATAAATTTTAATATAAAAGTATATCTGCTAGAATTTAAAATTATCTTTGTTCCAGTTTACTCTGTGTGTTTCCAAGAAAAGTAAGCAGATAACTGGACTGACTATGAAGCTAACAGAAGACAAGACTGAGATAGAGTGTGAGTCAGTGAGTGTGTAATAACCCGGAAATCTGACCAATTTAAAATTTTTATTTTGGCAATTTTGATTATTTAAAATGAATTATTTTAAATAAAAACGACGAGGAATTTATTTTGAATAGAATTCAAACGTATATATTTATTTGAATCGCCGTTAGAATATAAATAATTATTTTAAATTATAAAAGGAATTGAAAATGGCGCGGTAGTTTGAAAATTCGATTTCAAAATTCAAATGAACGTGCAGGATTCAAAATAAATCGGATTTTAGCAAAACCAAAAATAGTAGAATCTATTTGAGAATATCTTTCCAACGAATCCGAAAAATTGAAATTTCATAGCGGGGATAAAAAGTTATGTCCAGTTGAAAATTCAGAATAGTCGCTATGGAATTCTGGCCCTTAAAAATGGAAATTTTGCGAACGACCTCGGTTTTCAACGAAACCACTTTTGTTGGATCCGGGATGTCAAGTTATTGCTAGGTTTCAAAATTCATAATTTTTCGAATCAATATGTGAGCGTGGCAAAGGAAAACGCGTTTGACCAGTTTCATTTGATTTTAATCGATTGGAAAATGGCCATTTTTCAAATGGTCTCAGAATTAAACGAAATTAGTTTTGTTAGGACCGTATCGTCAATACGAAGCTAGAAATTATTTTTTGGGAATTTTTAGAGGCCGTATGTGACCCAGGTAAATTGAAATGCGCGTTCAAATTCAATATATAGAGTTATATTTTGATTTTGATGAAAATTGATTGAAATGGCAAAACTGGCTTACGGGACATATCCCATTGTGTTCAGAATGGGGGTATTACATTAGGGACAACAGTCGTTGCGTCTGGTTTTGAGTTCGTATGTGAAAGCATGTATTTAGGAAATAAATATAAAATTAAAATCCCTCCCCTTCATTCTCCTATTCCTAGTCAACGCCCCCCCCCCCCCCCGTTCCAACCATTCAACAGAAAAAAGAAAAAAAACGATGAACGCTCTGCCCTAACCCCCTCCGACGATCGACCGTCGCACCCCCCCTCCTTTCCCGATTGAAGACCCAAACCCCCCCCCCCCCCCCCACAGCAAACCCGACAGAAACCCTCCTCCCCAACGCCTCCTTCAAAACTGATGCCCCCCCCCTTAATCCGCCACCTTCCGACCTTCGGCCGCCGCCAGACCCTCCTCCTCTCCGTTCAATGTAAGCCCTTATTTCCTTCATTTAGCTTTGTTTCATCATTTTCTTTTTAGTTGTTTGTTTCTATAACTAAGGTAATTAGTTTATAAAAAAAATAGGATTTTTATTTATGAACAAGGTTAGATTTTTATAACGAAGAAAGATTATATGTTTCATAATAGAAAGGAGTGATTGTAATTTAGGAAAATATACGATTTTCATACTAGGAATATTAAAAATATGATTTTTATTCATGTAGAGTATTAAAAATATGATTTTTATATTATAGGAATTATAAAAATATGATTTTTATAATTTGAAGAGCGATAGGAAAATATTGTTTTTGGTCAGATAACAACATAAATTTTATCATGTATATCCAATAAAATAAAATTTTGATTTTTATTGTATAAGTAGAGATAAAAAAATTCGATCTTTATATAAGAAGTAGAAATATATAAATATAATTTTTATATAGGAAAGAGCATTTTAAAAATATGTTTTTTTTAAGGTGAAGAATATAAAAATACGATTTTTATATATATAACGAAATAAAAATCTGATTTTTATTATACGTATAGTGATATTAAAACGTGATTTCTATCCATATAGCGTTGGAATAAGAATGTGATCTTCAATGTGAACAACGTGACAAAGATTATGTTGGGAGTACGAGAAAATCTAGATGTTTAGAAATTCAGAAACAAAACTAGAGGAGTGGATCCCTCGGTGAGAACTCCTCACTTTTATTTTTATTTCTAGTTTGAAAATATATACTAGGATGCAGACGGTGCTTAGTAGCACCTGACACCTGTCGTCCACAGACCATGGATGACTTGTTTGTTTGATTGTTGTGTTGTGAAATTTGATTGTGTGACGTGAATGATATTTATATCGATTTTATTCATTTTTATAATGAATATAGAAAAGGAATTGATTTCAAAATATAACATTTTGAAAATATTATCATTTGTATATCGATGATGTGGAATATTCAATTTTGATTAGAAATTGAATATGAAGTTGAAATCGTTTTGAAAACGAATTTAAAACGATTTATAAAATACATTTTGAAAGGAAATCAACGAAATATATAATATATATATTATATATATTATGGCCTGAATAGAACGCGTCGCGCCGCAGCAGTTCGCGAATTTCGACCATTGACTTCGAATGGATATTACGGGAGATCCGACCGTCGGATTCTCCTAAAACCGGAACCGTTGGGTTCGTATCAAAATGGGCTTTCTAATTTATATTAGAGATTTGAAATCTAACAGTTGGATTTGGAATTATGTCCAAATCAAACTTGGAAAAGGTCGCTGTAAGTGCAGTTCGATGGCCGTTGATGGAAATCGACTGTACGGGCCTTAATAAAATTATTAAAAATAGTAATAAGTTGTGTAAAATCATAAGAAATGATTTGGGAAGAATTTGGATGAAAAACTCCATATTTGAAAAGATAAAAGCAGATTTTTATCGAAATGAACTAGTTTTGAACTAGAATAATAATTTATTTATTTTGAAAATAAATAAATTGGATCTGAAATGGTTTTGAAAATAACTAGAATTTCCAATAATTGAATTGGAATGGATTTGAATCGAAATCATCTTCGGAATAGTTCGACGTTGGATTTCGTGATTATACAGATGTTGTTATGGAATTTTGAAAGATATATTTATATCGATATTTCCAATATGACATTTGTTGGTTTCAGAATTTGATATTGAATATAAGCCGATATATTTTCTATTCAGAGCCTTGTGTTTAATATCAAATGGGATTTTGGGTTGTCGTGAACAGTATCTTTAATAATACTGTTCTTAAAACCCAAATGGAGTTAAGAAAATTAAGAACTAACGGGGGATCAGTTAAGTTGGATGGTTTCTTGGATATTGATCTGATGTTGGTTTCGGCCTTCGGGGTTAATATTTTTGGGAAATGTCCTCTTACTAATTTGTGGTTAGGGACTGATTGAAATGTGATGGGATTTTGGGGTTTATCGTGAACCGTGTTTTAAATGACATCAGTTCTTTAACCCAGTTAAAGATTAAAACTAAGTGGAGTTTTAATGAATCTTTAATTAGATTAAAAAGATCGAGAATGGAGTATCACCAGTTCTGCTCCAGGCGATAGTTAAATCTTTAATTAGATTTGAACGTGAAATGGTAATTGAATTTACCAATAACACCGTGGTGTTAGATATGAAGTATTACCAGTTTTACTTCATGGGATGAATAGGTTGGGATTGGGAAATTAAAACAAATGATTACTTCGGTAAGGTTCGTTAATCCCGGCTAGTTTGGATAAACCATAATTTGGTTTGAATTGATATTCAAAAGAAGACTAAGGAATAAATTTAAGGAATTTATCTTTGATAAAATTAATGGGAACCTATCCCTAAGAATGTGAAATTTAGCAACTAACTGAAGATTAGTTAAGATGAATGGTTTCCTGGGTATTGATCTGATGTTGGTTTGGGCCTTTGGGGTTAATATTTGGGGAATTGTTCCCTTACTAATTTACGGTTAGTGAATGATGAATTAGAATGAGGCGTATGTTGTGTATGTGTAACACTTGTTTATTATATACGCGAGTTATTCGGAAAGACCGGGTTTATCCCATTCTGAATAACTGATACGACAATAAGTCGAAGGTGAAGACGTTGGTTGAAGACCGGAAGTCTTCACGTCGTTTGGGTGATTACTGATGATCTTGATTGGGCCGTACACCCAAGAGGAGGGAATCAGTTGGTGATCGTCCAGACGTACTTGGAGATCGATGGATATGCGAGGTACAAGGTGCCTCTGGTTTCATTCAGACGCATAACGGACTTATAGATGGACTGCGTGTCTGACATTGGATATCATTCTGTGTGATTGATGGATATCGGTTGCATGGAGTGGTCAGCCTGTGTTGCATGCTAAGATGCAAATGATCAAGACTCCTGTTGAAAAGCAGAGTCTTACGGTTGATGATCAAAGCACAGCCTGTGTGGCATAGCTTTGTGTAGCGTTAATTCGCGAGCCTCACACCCCGGTTGTGAACCAGAAACGGGAGAGGACCTCAGTGAGGGCATGCGTTTCCTTTTAGCTAGAAGTGGCGCCAGTGGTTTGACATGCCCTGACGAGTTTGACTTATGTGGTTATTGCTGTTGCTAGGCGCCTCAGATATATTGGTCGATCCAGGACCGATGGAGCCAATCGTTGGCTCATTTACGCCCCAAAGGGCGGGGAAACGCAGTGTTCATGCATAATAATCCACATCGGTGGACCGGCCCTGACTCTCCAAGGGTTGATGCGTTCTGATCCTGAGACATGGGCTAGATTGTCTCGAATTCGGTAAGGATTATCTTTTGCCTGGGTTCATGACGGAAATCCAATTTCCAAATACGACATGTGCGGTTTTGATTGTATACCTATATATGGCGACATAGTGGTGTGGGGCATTCATGCCGCCTATGATTGATACTTATGATTGAAATTGTTTTTGACAATATACACTTATAGTACTATCAAAATAATCTGTTTTAAACGTATCAAGCATTCTTTGGCTATCAAAAGTTAAAAACCCTATCTTCTGGCTTGCGTTGCATTGTGTGATGGGACCTGGGTCTTATAATAGCTTCATTATTCTTTATTTAGCATTGCGCTGTTGTTTTATGCACTAGTGTTCTTGGGAGGAAACCCGTTCCGTGTTATTCGGCGTGGTCCCTTGATTTACCTAACTTTAAAATAAAGATTAATAACTGTTTTAGTTCTCACACCAGTCACATGACTGACCTGGAGTTTATTGTTTTAACCTAAACTCTGGGTGCCCTTTTTTTGACACGGGCAGCTAGTAGTTTTGGTTTTGCAGATTTATATTCATAGGAACCTGGTTTACAGCTGGAATGATATCCGGAAAGCTCTGTATCCGTATATCTCTTTCAGTTGTGTTTTGTATTATTTTTCCGCTGTGATGTATTTAAATGTAATTTAAATCTCTGATATTTTCTGCGTAATATTGATTTATACCCTGTATATTCTTGTATTCTGATGGTATTGTTGTAATTAACAATGAAATGTTCTTCTGTTTGCGTTCCGTTGTGGCTTGTTCTCAATTCAATCCGGGCTTTCCTTACCGGGGAAGTTCGGGTCGTTTTAGTTTGGTATCAGAGCTTTGCTTTACAAAGCTCGAGAACAAGACACATTTGAACCGTACGAAAGAATTCATCAGAGATTGGATTAGTAATATCCAACGAGAATGACTCGTTAGAGATAGGATCAGTAGTATCCTAGAACGAGTGTGAAAAGTAGTGTTTTTGAAATAAAAGTGAAAACAGGTTTTGTTTTGAAATTTAATTCAATTATTCGTATTTGAATATTTATTTGTATTAAATTTGGACAATCCAGTATGTAAAGATTTTGCATATACGCCTTGCAAACGTGTATTCGAAGATTTAATATACTGGATAGATATAGAATCACATTCTAGTCGCTCGAAGATGATTCTGATGATCGCTCGAGCATCATCAGAATTTATTTTGGTGTTTCAAAAGTGGGATTTCTATATGATTCCAATTGACTGCTGTGAGAACCAAAGCAAGATAGGGCTTATTGTTGTGATTTTGCATCAGAATTGTGATTTTTGACTATATATCAAAATTATGAGTTTGAAATGATAATCAAAAAATTGATTGCTGATTGTGTTGTTTGATTATTGGTTGATTAATTAGAATTTGAACCATATAACCAAATTGATCAAATAGTGAGTTGTATTGAAAATTAATCGCATTTGCATACATATACATGTACTTACATTGAACAGGTCATAGCAAGGAGGCTAGAGCAGAAGAATAAAATTGTTTGCCCGACAAATAGGTACATGTTTATTGTACTTCCTTTGGTTTGGATGATTTTATGAGCCGATTGGCTAGCCGCTTGGCTGTTTCCTTTTCTTTTTGGATTGATGAGGGCCATGGGAGGCTATTTGAAATATCGCGAAGTCCCCGGTGCAGGGGAGGTTACGGCGAAATTTTTCAAAAATTTAGGGTGTTAGCCAAATTTTTGAAAAATTCGAAAAGTTTTTAGAAATAGAAAAGTTGAAGAACTTAAGCCGTAAAGAAAATAATGAAAGTTGAGTTGGTTTGTAAAACAACTTTCGACTTCGTTCCTTTTCGGGGACGAAAAGTTTTAAGTGGGGGAGATTGTAATAACCCGGAAATCTGAGCCAATTTTAAAAAAATTATTTTGGCAATTTTGATTATTTAAAATGAATTGTTTTAAAGAATAACGATGAGGAATTTATTTTGAGTAGAATTCGAACATGTATATTTATTTGAATTGTCGTTATAATATAAATAATCATTTTAAATTATAAAAGGAATTGAAAATGGCGCGGTAGTTTAAAAATTCGATTTCAAAATGCAAATGAACGTGCGGGATTCAAAATAAACCGGATTTTAGCAAAAACAAAAATAGTAGAATCTATTTGAGAATATCTTTCCAACGAATCCGAAAAATTGAAATTTCATAGCGGGGATAAAAAGTTATGTCGTGTTGAAAATTCAGAATAGTCGCTATGGAATTCTGGCCCTTAAAAATGGATATTTGCAAACGACCTCGGTTTTCGACGAAACCACTTTTTTTGGATCCGGGATGTCAAGTTATTGCTAGGTTTCAAAATTCGTAATTTTTCGAATCAATATGTGAGCGTGGCAAAGGAAAACGCGTTTGATCAGTTTTAGTTGATTTTAATCGACTGGAAAATGGCCATTTTTCAAACGGTCTCAGAATTTGACAAAATTATTTTTGTTAGGACCGTATCGTCAATACAAAGCTAGAAAATATTTTTCGGGAATTTTTAGAGTCCGTATGTGACCCCGGTAAATTGAAAAGCGCGTTCAAATTTAATATATAGAGTTATATTTTGATTTTGACGAAAACTGATCGAAACGGCCAAATTGGCTTACGGGACAAATCCCATTGTGTTCAGAATGGGGGTATTACGTTAGGAACGACAGTTGTTGGGTTCGGTTTTGAGTTCGTATGCGAAAGCACGTATTTAAAAAATAAATATAATATAAAATAAATATAAAATTCAAATACCTCCCCTTCATTCTCCTATTCCTAGTCAACACCCCACCCCCCCCCCCGGTTCCAACCATTCAACATAAAAAGAGAAAAAGAAAAAAAACGTTGAATGCTCTGCCCTAACCCCCGTCGCCCCATCGCGCTACCCACCAGAGCCCCCTCCGACGATCGGTCGTCGCCCCCCCTCCTTTCCCGATTGAAGACCCAAACCCCCCCTGAGCAAACCCGACGGAAACCCTCCTCCCCAACGCCTCCTTCAAAACTGATGCCGCCCCC
Source organism: Allium sativum (assembly GCA_030737875.1). Lineage (NCBI taxonomy): Eukaryota > Viridiplantae > Streptophyta > Magnoliopsida > Asparagales > Amaryllidaceae > Allium > Allium sativum. The sequence continues at coordinate 14,063,276 of CM060912.1, forward strand.
CTTAATCCGCCACCCTCCGACATCCGGCTACCACCAGACGAGCCTTACCACCCTCCTCCTCGATCCGCGCCTGTGAACCCCTCCCCCCTCCTCAACGTTCAATGTAAGCCCTTATTTCCTTCATTTAGCATTGTTTCATCATTTTCTTTTTATTTCTTTGTTTCTATAACTAAGGTAATTAGTTTATAAAAAAAATAGGATTTTTATTTATGAACAAGTTTAGATTTTTATAACGAAGAAAGATTATATTTTTCATAATAGAAAGGAGTGATTTTTATTTAGGAAAATATACGATTTTCATACTAGGAAGATTAAATATATGATTTTTATTCATGTAGAGTATTAAAAATATGATTTTTATATTATAGAAATTATAAAAATATGATTTTTATAATTTGAAGAGCGATAGGAAAATATTGTTTTTGGTCAGAGAAAAACATAAATTTTACCATGTATATCCAATAAAATAAAATTTCGATTTTTATTATATAAGTAGCGATAAAAAAATTCGATCTTTATATAAGAAGCAGAAATATATAAATATAATTTTTATATAGGAAGAGCATTTTAAAAATATGATTTTTTTTAAGGTGAAGAATGTAAAAATACGATTTTTATATATATAACGAAATAAAAATCTGATTTTTATTATACGTATAGTGATATAAAAACGTGATTTCTATCCATATAGCGTTGGAATAAGAATGTGATCTTCAATGTGAACAACGTGACAAAGATTATGTTGGGAGTACGGGCAAATCCAGATGTTTAGAAATTCAGAAATAAAACTAGAGCAGTGGATCCCTTGGTGAGAACTCCTCACTTTTATTTTTATTTCTAGTTTGAAAATATATACTAGGATGCAGACGGTGCTTAGTAGCACCTGACACATGTCGTCCACAGACCATGGATGACTTGTTTGTTTGATTGTTGTGTTGTGAAATTTGATTGTGTGATGTGAAATGAAATAAATTATTTTATAGTGGAAAATATTTTATAGTTAAAAATATAATTTTTAACGTGTATATAAAATAAATAGCAATAAACAAATCGGACGATTTTATTATATACACTGATTTGACTGATATTGATTGGGACGATAAATTTTACACGTCGCCTAACTGCACAAATAAAATCTGTATTTGTTGATTTGAAACCCCACACGAGTATTGGGATGAGATTTGACGTACACTAATCCCGATTGTTTGGTTGTGTGTCAATCGATGGTTTGACAGACTTTGTAAGGGTTAATTATTTATATTTAATGCTTATGTAGTTGTGTGGTGCACTCTGGATGATGGTTGATTATTTATCATTGCTGTTATATACATGTGTTGTAGAGAATCCATATAATTAACATTATATGGTAATTGATTGGGCCTCATTCCAATTTGGAAAATAGAAATGTAAATTCATGTGCCGAATAGAATGTAAATTCATGTGTTGAATAGAAGATAAATTCATGTGTTGAATAAAAGAAAATTCATGTGTTGAAGAGAATATTCATTTGTTGAATAGAATAACAAAGTTATTGAAATATATAAAAGCCGTGTTGATTAGATTGACGCCATTTTGACGAGAACGATATTTATATCGATTTTATTCATTTTTATAATGAATATAGAAAAGGAAATGATTTCAAAATATAACATTTTGAAAATATTATCATTTGTATATCGATGATGTGGAATATTCAATTTTAATTAGAAATTGAATATGAAGTTGAAATCGTTTTGAAAACGAATTTAAAACGATTTATAAAATATGTTTTGAAAGGAAATCGATGATATATATATATATATATATATATATATATATATATATAATGGCCTGAATTGAACGCGCCGCGCCGCGGCAGTTCGCGAATTTCGACAATTGACTTCGAATGGATATTACGGGGGATCCGACTGTCGGATTCTCCTAAAACCGGAACCGTTGGGTTTGTATCGAAAAAGGCTTTCTAATGAATATTAGAGAATTGAAATCTAATGGTTTGATTTGGAATTATGTCCAAATCAAATTTGGAAAAGGTCGCTGTAAGTGCAGTTCGATGGCCGTTGATGGAAATCGACTGTACGGGCCTTGATAAAATTATTAAAAATAGTAATAATTTGTGTAAAATCATAAGAAACGATTTGGGAAGAATTGGGATGAAAAACTCCATATTTGAAAAGATAAAAGTAGTTTTTTATCGAAATGAACTAGTTTTGAACTAGAATAATAATTTATTAATTTTTAAAATAAATAAATTGGATTTGAAATGGTTTTGAAAACAAACAGAATTTCCAATAGTTGAATTGGAATGGATTTGAATCCAAATCATCTTCGGACTAGTTCGATGTTGGATTTTGTGATTATACAGATGTTGTTATGGAAATTGGAAAGATATATTTATATCGTTATTTCCAATACGATATTTGTTGGTTTCAGAATTTGATATTGAATATAAGCCGATATATTTTCTATTCAGAGCCTTGTCTTTAATATCAAATGGGATTTTGGGTTGTCGTGAACGGTATCTTTAATAATACTGTTCTTAAAATCCAAATGGAGTTAAGAAAATTAAGAACTAACTGGCGATCAGTTAAGGTTGATGGTTTCTTGGATATTGATCTGATGTTGGTTTCGGCCTTCGGGGTTAATATTTTAGGGAATTGTCCTCTTACTAATTTGCAGTTAGGGACTGATTGAAATGTGATGTGATTTTGGGGTTTATCGTGAACCGTGTTTTAAAAGACAACGGTTCTTTAACCCAGTTAAAGATTAAAACTAAGTGGAGTTTTAATGAATCTTTAATTAGATTGAAAAGATCGAGAATGGAGTATCACCAGTTTTGCTCCAGGCGATCGTTAAATCTTTAATTAGATTTGAACGTGAAATGTTAATTGAATTTACCGATAACACTGTGGTGTTAGATATGAAGTATTACCAGTTTTACTTCATGGGATGAATAGGTTGGGATTCGGAAATTAAAACAAATGATTACTTCGGTAAGGTTCGTTAATCCCGGCTAGTTTGTATAAACCATAATTTGGTTTGAGTTGATATTCAAAAGAAGATTAAGGAATAAATTTAAGGAATTTATGTTTGATAAAATTAATGGGAACCTATCCCTAAGAATGTGAAATTTAGCAACTAATTGAAGATAAGTTAAGATGAATGGTTTCCTGGGTATTGATCTGATATTGGTTTCGGCCTTTGGGGTTAATATTTGGGTAATTGTTCCCTTACTAATTTACGGTTAGTGAGTGATGAATTGGAATGAGGCGTATGTTGTGTTTGTGTAACACTTGTTTATTATATACGCGAGTTATTCGAAAAGACCGGGTTTATCCCATTCTGAATAACTAATACGACGATAAGTCGAAGGTGAAGACGGTGGTTGAAGACCGGAGGTCTATACGTCGTTTGGGTGATTACTGATGATCTTGATTGGGTCGTACACCCAAGACGAGGGAATCAGTTGGTGATCGTCCAGACGTACTTGGAGATCGATGGATATGCGAGGTACAAGGTGCCTCCGATTTCGTTCAAACCCAGAACGGACTTGTAGATGGACTGCGTGTCTAACATTGGATATCATTCTGTGTGATTGATGGATAACAGTTGCATGGAGTGGTATGCCTGTGTGGCATGCTAAGATGCAAATGATCAAGGCTTCTGTTGAAAAGCATATTCTTGTGGTTGATGATCAAAGCACAGCCTGTGTGGCACAGCTTTGTGTAGCGTTAATTCGCGAGCCTCACACCCCGGTTGTGAACCAGAAACGGGAGAGGACCTCGGGGAGGGCATGCGTTTCCTTCTAGCTAGAAGTGGCGTCAGTGGTTTGACACGCCCTGACGAGTTTGACTTATGTGGTTGTTGCTGTTGCGAAGCGCCTCGGACATATCAGTCGATTCGGGACCGATGGAGTCATTTGTTGGCTCATTTACGCCCCAAAGGGCGGGGAAACGCAGTGTTCAGGCATAATAATCCACATCGGTGGACCGGCCCTGACGATCCAAGGGTTGATGCGTTCTGATCCTGAGACATGAGCTAGATTGTCTCGAATTCGGTAAGGACTATCTTTTGCCTTGTTCATGACGGAAATCCAATTTCCAAATACGACATGTGCGATTTTGATTGCATACCTATATATGGCGACATAGTGGTATTGGGCATTCATGCCGCCTATGATTGATACTTATGATTGAAATTGTTTTTGACACTATACACTTATAGTACTATCAAAATAATCTGTTTTAAACGTATCAAGCATTCTTTGGCTATCATAAGGTAAAAACCCTTTCCTACGGTTTGTGTTGCATTTTGTGATGGGACCTGGGTCTTATAATAGCTTCATTGTTCTTTATTTAGCATTGCGTTGTTGTTTTATGCACTGGTGTTCTTGGGAGGAAACCCGCTCCGTGTTATACGGCAAGGTCCCTTGATTTACCTAACTTTAAAATAAAGATTAATAACTGTTTTAGTTCTCACACAAATCACATGACTGACCTAGAGTTTATTGTTTTAACCTAAACTCTGGGTGCCCTTATTTTGACACGGGCAGCTAGTAGTTTTGGTTTTGCAGATTTATATTCACAGGAACCTGGTTTACCGCTGGAATGATATCCGGAAAGCTCTGTATCCGTATATCTCTTTCAGTTGTGTTTTGTATTATTTTTCCGTTGCGATGTATTTAAATGTAATTCAAATCTCTGATATTTTCTGTGTAATATTGATTTATACACTGTATATTCTTGTATTCTGATGGAATTGTTGTAATTAACAATCAAATGTTCTTCTGTTTGCATTTCGTTGTGGCTTGTTCTCAATTCAATCCGGGCTTTCCTTACTGGGGAAGTTCAGGTCGTTTTAGAGTGTGTCTGTATATGTAAGATCAGAGAGAAATGTAACTGAGTATGTAAATGAAATGTAATTGTATGTGCAAACTATATGACGAGAGTTGCAGTGAGGAATAGGTGTATCAAAAGAAATTGAATGTATTGTATTACAGTGAGATTACAAATAGTGATCTGTACTATTCAAATGTAGAAATAAAATACAATTTGAATATTTAAATTCTTGTGTAGTAGTATTCTATTTAAATATAAATATTTAATTTTTTCTGTGATGTAGAAGAATAGTACAATTACAAGCACATTTATTGTAATATATATATATATATATATATGTTTGTTATCATCAAATAAAAATCATAGAATTGTTATATACAATAATATGTTGTAGTATAACTGTTTATAGTTGTTTATTGCTCAAACTAGACTATTGTCTAATAGTAGTTTTAAGTTTCCTTTTATTATCTTGGGCGCTCATCCATGATGCGGATAAGCGGACTAGATACTAGGTTGGTGATGAGACTGCTGATCATCGACTAATTTTCAGAGTTAGCGTATTATTCCAATGGTAGATGTCTTATTTTCTGCTATATTGTTTTGTTTTCGGCTGTATTATTTACTCAACACAATTGTGTTGTATATGTTTCTGTTCTGACTTGTCCTTGCATTACGAGATATACTATTGTTTGTTTGGCTTCTTTTTCCCCAACGATCGTTCCATACTAGCCTACACTTGAGAATTATTGCATCTTTTCTTTTTAAGAGGCTGATCATTATTATTTCACATAAATAATGAGTAGAAGTACAAGAAATGCTACTAAGAATTATTATACATCAGCAATGGTTTGCGAGGGAAATAGATAGGAAGTTGCCACACTGATTATCAAGCTACGTTCGAGGGCGTAATAGTATCAATATTGAGGGGAGTTAAAGTTACTCCTGAGACAGTGGTAGATGTGGTCCTCTTATGCAAGTGCCCAGGGTTGAATTCGTAAAGGTGTGCAAGTGTTATTCTTCTCTTGAAAGCAGACCATTTATTAGAGTTGAGTCAGAAATTGAAGCCCAAAATTAGTAGGATACTTGTACTCACATTTTTAGTGATCTTAGAATTAATGATGTGATGAAGAGAAAACTCGCTTCTAAACAACTACAAGGCAATGCTATGAATTGGTGGAGTGCCATTACAGTTGATCTCATGCGATCGATGTAGTGTTAAGTTTGAATAAAATTTGTCCCTACCATTTAGAAGTGCATTCTTTTCTTGGAGTTTACAAGGCTAAAACAAAGTGATAATTTTTTTACTGAGTATGTTGCCATGTTAGAGGCCTTATCTAAGCATGAAATGTCGTTTGTAGGAACTCCCATTTGGAAGAATAAGAAAATCATAACTTGTCTAGATCAGTGCCTAGGCGAAAAGTAGATAAATCATATAGATGTTCCATTTTAAATGCTTATTCAAATAGTCCTTAGTCATGTGATTACAATCGCAAAGAAGACAATTATTGTTGGTAATGCTACTGAGATATGAAACTACAATATAGTGGTGGAGATAAAAATAATTGGAATGGAAAAACGAAGCAATAACATCATGGCACAGATGGATAGAAAAAGAGTAAAAGTGAGGTTGTTTACTATAATTATAAAGAAAAGGGTCATTACTCTATAGAATATAAAGCAACTATATCTAAGAAGAAATGCTTTAATCATGATAAACCTACACATTTAAAGCAGAATTAACCAAGGCCGCATAAAATAAGCATATTATAAAGGCCTGTGCTTTGATGACATTGCCTACTACTTCTAAGATTCTTATCATTTCAGATAAAAGAAAAAGGGATGTATACAAGCTATGCTTTCGATCATAGATGTTTTTATTCAAGTTTTCTTTGAAACTAGTGCATCACATTCTTTATTTAATGATATAGTATGCAGATTAGATTCTGGGCCCGAGATAGTAGGTTGGCCTTTGATTGTGACTAAGCTTTAGGAGGATCCACTGGTCTCTATACGATTTATTGTGGTCTTGTCTTATCGAATTAAGATTGCTCTCTTATGAGTGATTGTTTTGTTGTAAACCTCAGTGGATTTGTGATTTTTCTAGGTATGGGCTGGTTCAAGAGGTATGTGGCTATATTGCATTGTGAGAAGCTTAAGGTGACAATCATAAATATGGAAGGGAAAATGGTCGTGATATGATACCCACTAGAGGATGGAGTACCAGTCAATTTTATTTATTCACTATAGATTCGACAAGATGGATTATCATCAATGCCCATCCCTAATGAGTATTTTGATTTCTTCAACGAGGTAAAAGGATAGCAACTTCAAAAAGAGACTGATTTATTGGAAGAAGCATAACCCATAGTTATGCCTTTGAGGCATTTGGCACCCAAAGAACATCAAGAGTTAGATGTGAAAGTTAATGATCTATTAGGAAAAGATTCCCTTGGAGAAGTGTATCTAAATTGGGATCATCATATGAGTTTGCAACAATGGAGAATGGTTTTTTGACATTATGTGTTGACCATCATGAGCTGAATAAACAGGCAATGAAGTACAAGTATCCACTTCTTTGGATTAATGACTTGAGCTATACCAAACGAATGTATTTTCTCAAATGGATTTTTATGTGGGATTTCAACCATTGATATTAGTGAAGGATATTACATCGATGAAATGCTTTAAGGCACAATTGGGATTCTTTGAATTGTTTGTGATGCCTTTTGGGTTGAGCAACGCATCAACATATTCCGTATCTTATGAACTAAGTTTTCTGGTATAAGTTGAAATTTTTTGTACTTGTGTTTGTGGATGACATTCTGATCTAATTTAGGTTTTGGGAGGAACAAAAGAGGCACTTAAGGATCATATTAGATATTATGAAGAAACATCAGTTAAAGTTTTCAATGTGTTACTTATGGATGAAGGAAGTTAGGTCATCAAGTATCTTGTCAAGGGATTGTGGTAAATCCTACGAAGGGAGCAACAATGAGGGACTGGAATAGACCTAAGAATGTTAAAAAAATTAGGAATCTTCTTGATTATGCTATTTACTATAGATGCTTCATTGAGGATTTCACAAAGGTAACAATACCATTGAATAACTTAACAAAAAAGAATCAGACCTTCATGTGATCATGCTTTTGTTATTTTGAGGGGGAGACTGACTAGTGTCCTATGTTAGTTATCCTAAGTGGAAATGAAGAGTTGGCATCTTTATAATGATACATGTGGCACTGTTCAGATGTGGTACTATTGCAGGGAAATATTTCCAGCTTATGCTAGTCGATAGCTGAAACCGCATAAAAAGTATCACCCTCTTCATGATCTTGAGTTAGAGGCCATACTATTTTCTCTAAACATGTGATGGCATTACCCGTTCCGAGTTAAATCTGAGTTATTTATGGATCATAAATCATTGAAGAAGCTTTTATCCCAAAATTATCTTAATCTTTGACAACAGTAATGGTTGGAGTTTTAGCTTCTGACATTGATATTTCAAAAACTCTGAGGAAAGACAATCTAGTCGTGGATGCATTGAGCATAAGACATGATATTCCTGTATCTGTTTCTTTAGAGTGGAAGCAACTAGAATACATAGCTAGAATTGATTTCATGACACATTATGAGTCAAATCCTGTGACGCTTGCAAGCTAATCCATTATACTCACTCTCATTGAAAGAATTGGAACTACCCAGAAAATGATGCTAAGCTGGTGGAGATACAAAGAGAATAGATATGGGTTCCAAGTCAAAAGAAATGAATCAATACAAAATCGACTAGGATAGTAGACTTTGTAAGGATGGAACATTGTCTATCCCATATGCAAAAGGGATACTGGGTAAAGTGTAGGAAGAATACCTTCATTCTAGATTGACTATTCATCATGGAGGTCATAAGTTGTATAAAGATCTGAAGAGGACCTAATATTGGTAAGGTATTGAAACACCCCACCTCCGTTAAGGTTACTCACAGAGGGAATGCCTTAACATCGGTGGAGCATTATACGTAAAAGATGCAGATAAATTACAAGACAGACAAATAAAGCAGCGGAAAATAAAGTCATTTTATAAACAACTTAATTAAGTCAAGCTTTTACAACAATTTCCTTAATCATACTTAAATGTAATACATAAAACTTCTGTCTTGATTTAAAAACTTCCAAGAATAAAAGAAGCATAAAAACAATGATATTCCACGATAAAGCATGAACCAATCATAGCAGTGGAAGAGAAGAGTCCAAAGTGATACACCAACTAATCTTCAAGCTTGGAAAGAGAAGAGGTCCAAGTTAGGCTGAGATATTCCCTCCCTGACTATCTGGGGGGGAACGGAAGAAAAGAGGCGAAAAACAAACTAGGTCAGACATAAGTCTGGTAAGTCCAGTGATCTTTCAGCATGCAAACAAGGTAAAGGATCATGACATGAATAAACCGAAAATAGGACAATACCATTAAAACAAGGTAACTAAAGACAAGATAAGTGCAAGGTGAACTGAATGCACTTCTACTTTTTCTCTGCTTCGCTACTACTCTATTAATCTGATTTCTATGGTTATCTCTACACCACCTAACTAGTGTCCCAACTAGTAATCTGCAAACAATGATAATCGTGATCCCAAACCCCGTAATTGTGGTAGCCTTCTGGTGTACATCTATCGTAAGGATTCCACCTCAATCAGCCTAATTGCCATGAGCATGTTAGATGTACCCTTACTACCCTATCGATCGGCTCCCTACTTGTATTCATGTTTCATGTGTCTGTGTCAATCGGCCCTCGCATGCATGTAGATACCCTGTGCTGGTCCCACCATAAGGTGTATCAATCCTTATGATAGCGACCCGACATGATTCAAGATGCACAGCGTATAACTAATAGTACCCAGTGCCTTCTTTTTCCCACTCCGGAGTACATGCATGCCCGTAAACCGTCAGAACCTACACTAACGTACCCGGTGCCGCTGCTTTAACCGCTTATAATCAGCCCAGTAATCGTGCCCCACCCTGCCTGGTTCAGGGTACCGTGATATGTACTTAACCCTCCCATCGATTCAAGCATTTTTAATAAATGGTTAAGTTTTGTGGGCCTATATGTACTAATATTACCCACCTACACGAGATGTACTTAACCCTCCCATCGATTCAGACATGTTTGTTTAATAGTTAAGTTTTGTGGGCCTATATTTATTAATATTACCCACCAGCCCGATATGTACTTAACCCTGCCACTGATTCAAGCATGTTTATTTAATGGTTAAGTTTTGTGGGCCTATATTTACTAATATTACGCACAAATCCGATATGTACTTAACCCTCCCACTGATTCAAGCATGTTTATTTAATGGTTAAGTTTTGTTGGCCTATATTTACTAATATTACCCACCAACCCGATATGTACTTAATCCTTCCACTGATTCAAACAAGTTTATTTAATGGTTAAGTTTTGTGTGCCTATATTTACTTATATTACCCACCAACGCGATATGTACTTAACCCTTCTACTGATTCAAGCATGTTTATTTAATGGTTAAGTTTTGTGGGCTTATATTTACTAATTTACCCACCAACCCGATATGTACTTAACCCTCCCGCACATTACGCCATATTAGTTAAGTGTTGTCCGCTCATGTTAACTTAACCCACTCATTCATCATGTCATGTTGGTTAAGCATTTCTTCTTAACTTGACCCTCCTTACTTATCACGTTGGATCGGTTAAGTGTTTCCTATTAACTTAACCCCGTTCGTTCATCAAGTTATATTGGTCAAGTGTTTCTTGTTAACTTAACCCCACGTATTCATCTTGTTGTATTGGTTAATTGTCAGCAATCAATTCAAGTTAACTTAACCCACCTACATGTCATGTTACTTTGGCTTAGTGTTGCCTTCTTGTGTTAACTTAACCCTGCTACAAATCAAGTTATATTGGTTAAGTGTTTCCCTCTTATTTTAACTTAACCTTCCCATAAATCAAGTTATATAGGTTAAGTATTTCTAAATTTACTTAACCCCACCCACTTGTCTAATTAACATGTTATAAAGGTTAAGTGTTCTATATTTACTTAACCTCGCCCACTTGTCTAATTAACATGTTATAACGTTTAAGTGTTCCAAATTTACTTAAGCTCACCCACTTGTCTAATTAACATGTTATAACGGTTAAGTTTTCTAAATTTACTTAACCTCACCAACTTGTCTAAATAACATGTTATAACAGTTAAGTGTTCTAAATTTACTTAACCTCACCCATCAGTTTAGTTAACATGTTGAATTGGTTAAGTGCTTCCTTAATTGACTTAACCCTACCAATCTTGACTTAGCTTTATTAAAGCACCAACCACTCACATTAGACAGGTATTGTTGTGGTCACTGGATATGTCGGTCGGTTCCGGCCAGTTGTACACCACAACTCAGTCTAACCTTGGGTCCTTTTTGGGCTTAATGCACTAACCACCCACATTAGACAGGTATTGTTGTAGTCACAGGATGTGTCAGTCGGTTCCGAGCAGTTTTACACCACAACTCATTCTAACCTCGGGTTAGACATATTCGTTTTTTCTAAATTTACATATTTCTTATTTATGAAAAATTCCTTATGTAAATTATTCCCAATTTAATTATGCCATAATTATCCTTTTAATCATGCTCACAATTAATGGTATACTAAATATATCATTTCATGAACCAATCTATGCCATGTAATTTTTCATGTCTATCCTACATATTTACATGTAAGTTATAAATCAATTACTGTCATGGCCCACTTTCCTTCTAAATCACGTTCAAAATTTTAGGTATATAGATTATACCATTTTCATGCCACTTATCATGCTTATGTTTCAAACATGCCAATTACATGTAATTTCATGTTTTCCCCAACGTTACCCCCGTTGTACGTTCGCAAAATTACATAGAATGTTAGGCTCGATATTTTAGCCTAACTTATAAAATAAAAAGGGGAAAAGAGGAACTTTGCAATATTCCAACATCATACAAAAGTATGGATCTAACTACACATATGTCACATGGATTTGGCATAGAATAATATACTTTTAACTATGAACTTGCAAATTTGATCTATGCAACATGAACTACAAGCATATGAATTTACATGAAACTATACATGTTAAACTTGGCATGTAGTGGTGAACTTGCAAATTAGATCTATCATAAAGGCATGTGGATCTAACATATAATGTTGTAGATCTAAACATATAAGGTCGTAGATCTAAACATGTATGCATAATGGCTCTAAACAATTAGGCATAAACGACATGACTTAGCCTAAAATTTGTATGTATCATAATATCACCAAACTTACATATGATAATTTCATTCCCAAATTCCTATGCAACATCATAGGTTTACTCACCAATTTCCACATAACATGATAGGTTCGATAGACCACAATAGTTCATAGGCATATATGATAGAATAGACATGAATAAACATGAATCAGCATCACATACAACTTGATACAATTATATTTTTACAATTCATTACAAATCATGTCTTTAATTTATTCACATCTGAAAGATAACTACACTTACAATCAAAAGGAAAAACTTGATTTTAGGGATTTGTATTCGGGAACTGAATTGCTCGCCTTTGATGTAGATCGTTGAATTCTCTTAGTTGAATTAGATTAGTTTTGATTTGATTTTGATGTAGCTTCTATTTTCCTTTGAGTTGAAAGAGATGACGGCAATTCTAGGTTCACCATTGATGGCATGACGGCTCTAGAGATATTTTTGTGTGGCTTAGGGTTTAGATTTAGGTTGCTTATATAGAAGTTTGATTTAATAGGAACCGCTAGATTAACCTAGAGCAAATCAAAACCATTTAGACAAGATAGAATAGCCACATCAGCCCTAACGACTCCGCAAGGAGTCCATCAGAACCAATCAGAGGCCACATCTGCCTTAGAGCGAATCGGCCCACGGGTTGACAGCCAAGCACCCTGAATCAACCCCTAGTCGACCCAGCAGGGCTCGGGTTGACCTCAAAAATGGGTCGGTTCGGTTATTCCACCTCCCGATTCGCTGTTTTGAACCTTTTTTCATATTTATTTATTTAATTTATATATATATATATATATATTCTCATATTCATACAAACTTCAAGGCTTAATAACTTCTTCATAAGGTATCCGTTTTATGCAAACCAAATGTCTATCTTGACCAAAATTTTGAGACGAACGTAATAGCGCAACCCATTTCACTTAATTCTTCTTCTAAAAATTAAGTGTTCTTGAATTTGTTAATTTTAATATTCTCAGAAAATTCGGGGTGTTACATTCTCCCTTACTTAAAGGATTTCATCCCCGAAATCTTAAAGTTAAGAAGAATGCATCTAAACATCCAATCATCCATCTACTCATCCATCATCCACAAGCATCCATTGTCCTTAAAAGACTTCTAATGCCACATGAACATTTGCAGAGTGTGTGTATATGTCTCTTATCTAGTGCAAAATCAGGCGATCTACTGATCCAGTTGACCTCCTTAATGCGAATCATGAGAGTGTCATGTGTCCAATATGTATGCAAATATCCCTAATCATGTAAATACTATATGTGTGCATATTCACTCATCCAACATCCATATGATAATACATCAAGTTTCAATCCATATACAAATACATTCATATGCATATGCAGTATGAAAGCGACTGAGCCGATCTAGTGCCTAAGGTGTGTATATGCATCCACGAGCAACCACTAGCAAACACTTACAACCACTTGCAACCATCAATCATAACATGTCTCAAACACATGTTTTCATCCATTGGCTTCTACCTAAGGATCGAGGATAGGACCGAGAGGATATACTTAAAAGATAATGACTAGCATGCAAATATATATTACAGAAAAAGGAGGAATCAAGGATATACCCTCAAAAAGGGTATGATGCGCGTATCTAGTCTTCAGTCTTCTAAGTCGCATCTTCTTTGTGCTTCACTCCACTGTACCTTAACTAATTTAACTTCACGATTGTGAAGCTTCTTGACCTCCATTTCCAAAACCCACTAGTAAAGATAGGACCTCAATCATTTACTATGCTAGAGGGTGTCCAATGTTGTCAAACTATCTTTCCAAGATATACAAAAGTTAACCATGATACCAAGTGTGTATACTAAGATGATTAAAGGTCTCTCTTCTGCTTAGCTTATCCCTCAGGTAACAAATCTGAGGGTCGACATCTCTCACGCAAACCATCCTAGTCGAACTTGGCATCCCTCAAGTACAAGCCCCAAAGGCCTAAACCAATATCAGACAAGCACCAAAGGAATACCTCCTCCGAATTTGGACGATTTATGTTAGATGATACTAGTAAAACAACCAAACAATTGAGCACTTAACCGACGCTGGCTATCTTCGCCAATCCTGCTCCAAAACTATCATTGATCGCATAACTGTCTTTGCATTGTCAACTAGATATAAGCGGAAGTCTATCTCGAGTTTTTAGGAGGAAAACTCATAACCTTAATCAAAAAAACATCTGCGTACTCATGGACTACTCTAACGGATCGAAAATTGTTGATAAATACATAAAGTGATTCTAGATAGCTAAGACAAACCGATCCCTTAGGATCGCACGAAATTTCGAGGGTATTCCGGAGGCAAGTCGAAAGTCTAACTATCCTCCTTTCATAATTACTAGCTAACTAATCCATGCCTAGAATTAACCCATAGCCCATAAAACCAAAAACATAAGTATCTCAAATTCTTACAAACCAAAGATAAATGTGCCGAACCACAAATTGGGCTTGAGACAATAATAGGATCCTCTACTATACAAGCTCTAGGGTGCAGAGACTCAACTATGGAAGCAGATATAAGTGAATGCAAAGCGCAAAAATCAAAAGAGTACTAGCAGGATGATCAAGAAGAAAAATAAACTTTTCAACAGAAACCTCACTACCTCTCTCTTTGGTATGCTGGTGGTGAGAGCATGCACTTGCCTTTCGGAAAATCCTGTCTTTTGTTCTTGCCCGTGCCCATAATTATATGACCCGTTATACCAAAATAAAGATACTTCCTCTTGTTTTAGGTTATACTATTCTTTTCTCCCTTCTTTTGTGAACCAAGTCCATATCCATGAGTTCTTCATCCTTCTATTGTGCTCCTTAGCCAAACTCCCTCATTCTCATCTTTGCCATCCTTGTGTAACTTGTTGACAGGTCTCTCGAAAGCTGCCTCCATCGCACAGAGAATCCTATAAAGCTCGAAAGAAAATTAGCCGCAGGTGAAACTACTACGGCTATAGATGGAAGTTGGGCACTTGTTTTCCCTTTGACAAGTGTCGTAGTCTCGTCGAGCCTATGGAACCATGCCGCGATGAGGTTACCTCCCAGAAAGCCAGAAGCCCCGGAGACTCAGGAAAGAAGGAAACAAGGATTCAAACAGAGGATCAAAAGATAATGCATATGGCTTTGGGGAATACGCCTTTAAAACAAAACTTTTCTTCTGAAAATGCTTCTTTTAAAACCATTTTGAAAATAATTTTTCAAATCTTTTATTTGATCCGGTAACCTTCAGCTCTGATACCAAGTGAAACAACTCACCTCCGTTAAGGTCACTCACAGAGGGAACGCCTTATCTTTGGTGGAGCATTATACGTAAAAGATGCAGATAAATTACAAGACAGACAAATAAAGTAGTGGAAAATAAAATCATTTTATAAACAACTTAATTTAGACAAGCTATTACAACAATTTACTCAATCATACTTAAATGTAATACATAGAACTTCTGTCTTGATTTAAAAACTTCCAAGAATAAAAGAAGCAGAAAAACAATGATATTCCCCGAGAAAGCATGAACTAGCCATAGCAGCGGAAGAGTGAGAGTCCAAAGCAATACACCAACTAATCTTCAAGCTTGGAAAGAGAAGAGGTCCAAGTTAGGCTGAGCTATTCCCTCCCTGACTATCGGGGGGGAACGAAAGAAAAGAGGCGAAAAACAAACTAGGTCAGAAATAAATCTGGTAAGTCCAGTGATCTTTCAGCATGCAAACAAGATAAAGGATCATGACATGAATAAAACGAAAATTGGACAATACCATAAAAACAAGGTAACTAAAGACAAGACAAGTGCAAGGTGAACTGAATGCACTTCTACTTTTTCTCTGCTTCGCTACTACTCTGTTAATCTAATTTCTATATTTATCTCTGCACCACCTAACTAGTGTTCCAACTAGTAATCTGTAAAAAATGATAATCGTGATCCCAACCCCCGTAATTGTGGTAGCCTTCCGGTGTACATCTATCGTGAGGATTTCACCTCAATCAGCCTAATTGCCATGAACATGTTAGATGTACCCTTACTACCCGATCAATCGGCTCCATACTTGTATTCATGTTTCATGTGCCTGTGTCAATCAGCCCTCTCTTGCTTGTAGATACCCTGTGCTGGTCCCACCATAAGTTGTATCAATCCTTATGATAGCGACCCGACACGATTCAAGATGCATAGTGTATAACTACTATTGCCCAGTGCCTGCTTTTTCCCACTCTGGAGTATGTGCACACCCGTAAACCGTCGGAACCTACACTGACGTACCCCCTGCCGCTGCTTTGACCGCTTCTAATCAGCCCAGTAATCGTGCCCCACCCTGCCTAGTTCAGGGTACCGTGATACATCCATGTGGTTTACTGCTGAAATGGGTCCCCGTTACTAGGGTTTCCTATTGGTTAAGTTTGTGGTCCTATATTTACTAATATTACCCACCAACCCGATATGTACTTAACCCTCCCATCGATTCAAGCATTTTTAATAAACGGTTAAGTTTTGTGGGCCTATATGTACTAATATTACCCACCTACACAAGATGTACTTAACCCTCCCATCGATTCAAGCATGTTTATTTAATAGTTAAGTTTTGTAGGCCTATATTTACTAATATTACCCACCAACCTGATATGTACTTAACCCTTCCATTGATTCAAACATGTTTATTTAATGGTTAAGTTTTGTGGGCCTATATTTACTAATATTACCCACCAACCCGATATGTACTTAACCCTTCCACTGATTCAAGCATGTTTATTTAATGGTTAAGTTTTGTGGGCCTACATTTACTAATATTACCCGCCAACCCGATATGTACTTAACCTTTCCACTTATTCAAGCATGTTTATTTAAATGTTAAGTTTTGTGGGCCTATATTTACTAATATTACCCACCAACGCGATATGTACTTAACCCTTCCACTGATTCAAGCTTGTTCATTTAATGGTTAAGTTTTGTGGGTCTATATTTACTAATATTACCCACCAACCTGATATGTACTTAACCCTCCCACACATTACGCCATATTAGTTAAGTGTTGTCCGCTCATGTTAACTTAACCCACTCATTCATCATGTCATGTTGATTAAGCATTTCTTATTAACTTGACCCTCCTTACATATCATGTTGGATCAGTTAAGTGTTTCCTATTAACTTAACCCCGTTCGTTCATCAAGTTATATTGGTCAAGTGTTTCTTGTTAACTTAACCCTACGTATTCATCTTGTTGAATTGGTTAAGTGTCATCAATCAATTCAAGTTAACTTAGCCCACCTACGTGTCATGTTACTTTACTTAAGTGTTGCCTTCTTGTGTTAACTTAACCCTACTACAAATCAAGTTATATTGGTTTAAGTATTGCCCTCTTATTTTAACTTAACCTTTCATAAATAAGTTATATTGGTTAAGTGTTTCTAAATTTACTTAACCTCACCCACTTGTCTAATTAACATGTCATAAAGGTTAAGTGTTCTAAATTTACTCAACCTCACCCACTTGTCTAATTAACGTGTTATAACGTTTTAAGTGTTCCAAATTTACTTAACCTTACCCACTTGTCTAATTAACATGTTATAACGGTTAGGTGTTCTAAATTTACTTAACCTCACCCACTTGTCTAATTAACATGTTATAATGGTTAAGTGTTCTAAATTTACTTAACCTCACCCATCAGTTTAGTTAACATGTTGAATTGGTTAAGTGTTTCCTTAATTGACTTAACCCTGCCAATCTTGACTTAGCTTTATTAAATCACCAATCACTCACATTAGACAGATATTTTTGTGTTCACTGGATGTGCCGGTCGGTTCCGGGCAGTTTTACACCACAACTCAGTCTGACCTCGGGTCCTTTTTGGGCTCAACGCACTAACCACCCACATTAGACAGGTATTGTTGTGGTCACTGGATGTGTCGGTCGGTTCCGGGTAGTTTTACACCACAACTCAGTCTATCCTCGGGTTAGGCATATTCATCTTTTCTAAATTTACATATTTCTTATTTATGAAATTCCATATGTAAATTATTCCCAATTTAATTATGCCATAATTATCCTTTTAATGATGCTCACAATTAATGGTATACTAAATATACCATTTCATGAACCAATCTATGCCATGTAATTTTTCATGTCTATCCTACGTATTTACATGTAAGTTATAAATCAATTACTGTCATGGCCCACTTTCCTTCTAAATCACGTTCAAAACTTTGGGTATATAGATTATACCATTTTCATGCCACTTATCATGCTTATGTGTCAAATATGCCAATTACATGTAATTTCATGTTTTCCCCAACGTTACCCACGTTGTACGTTTGTAAAATTACATAGAATGTTAGGCTCGATATTTTAGCCTAGCTTATAAAACAAAAAGGGGAAAAGAGGAACTTTGCAACATTCCAACATCATACAAAAGTATGGATCTAACAACATATATGTCACATGGGTTTGGCATAGAACAATATACTTTTAACTATGAACTTGCAAATTTGATCTATGCAATATGAACGACAAGCATATGAATTTACATAAAACTATACAAGTTAAACATGGCATGTAGTGGTGAACTTGCAAATTAGATCATCATAAAGGCATACAGATCTAACATATAAAGTTGCGGGTCTTAACATATAAGGACATAGATCTAAACATGTATGCATAGTGGATCTAAACAATTAGGTATAAACGACATGACTTAGCCTAAAACTTGTATGTATCATAATATCACCAAACTTACATATGATAATTTCATTCCCAAATTCCTGTACAACATCATAGGTTTACTCACCAATTTCCACATAATATGATAGGTTCGATAGACCACAATAGTTCATAGGCATATATGATAGAATAGACATGAATAATCAAGAATCAGCATCACATACAACTTGATACAATTCTATTTTACAGTTCATTACAAATCATGTCTTTAATTTATTCACATCTGAAAGATAACTACACTTACAATCAAAAGGAAAAACTTGATTTCAGGGATCTGTGTTCTGAAACTGAATTGCTCGCCTTTGATGTAGAACGTTGAATTCTCTTAGTTGAATTAGATTAGTTTTGATTTGATTTTGATGTAGCATCTATCTTGCCTTTGAGTTGAAAGAGATGACGGCAATTCTAGGTTCACCATTGACGGCATGACGGCTCTAGGGATATTTTTGTGTGGCTTAGGGTTTAGATTTAGGTTGCTTATATAGAAGTTTGATTTAATGGGAACCGTCAGATTAACCTAGAGCGAATTAAAACCATTCATACAAGATAGAATAGCCACATCAGCCCTAATGACTCAGCAAGGAGTCCATCAGAATCAATCAGATGCCACATCTGCCTTAGAGCGAATTGACCCACGGGTTGACAGCCAAACACCCTGAATCAACCCCTAGTCGACCCAGCAAGGCTCGGGTCGACCTCAAAAATGGGCCGGTTCGGTTATTCCCTCTCCTGATTCGCTGTTTTGAACTTTTTTGCATATTTATTTATTTAATTTTTATATATATCTATATTTTTTTTTCTCATACGCATACAAACTTCAAGGCTTAATAACTTCTTCATAAGGTATCCGTTTTATGCAAACCAAATGTCTATCTTGACCAAAATTTTGAGACGGACGTATAGCGCAACCCATTTCAATTAATTCTTCTTCTAAAAATTAAGTGTTCTTGAATTTGTTAATTTTAATATTCTCAGAAAATTCGAGGTGTTACAGGTATGAAAAGGAATATTTGTAAATTCATCTTGAAATGTATGAGCTGTCACTTGGTCAAAGCTAAGTAAAGAAAACATAGCGGGTTGTTATAACATTGAGAAGTTCTTATATGGAAGCTAGAGAAAATGCCCATGGACTTCATTGATGGTTATCTAGGATTAGGGGCGAATATTATAGTATATAGGTGATTGTTGATCGTTTGACCAAGAGTGCAACATTCATTCCTTTCAAATCAATAGGGTGACAACCACGTAGTTGAAATGTATGCTCGATGGATAGTTCGACTCTATGCGATACTCAGAACCATTGTCAGTGATAGAGTCCTTTATATGCTAGTGGATTTTTAAAGAGCTTGCAAGTGATATTGGGGACCATGCTGCATATGAGAATATTTTACCACCCTCAAGATGATGATGAACCGAAAGAGTAAGTCAAGTTCTAAAAGATATTCTTAAATCTTGTGGGATTTGGTGGATCATAGGAAGCCCATCTTCATTTAATTAATTTTTCCTATAATAAAAGCTATTATTCGAGTATTACCATGTCACTATATGGGGAGTCATATGGAAGACTTGTAGTTCCTTGACCTATCTAATAAGTATGCTTCATAAGGAGGCACGTGAGACCTAGCCGGGGAAAGATTATGCATGTGGGGAGGCCCTTTCTCTATAAATGAATCGGTGAGCCGACTTAGTTGTATTATCATACAAGAAAGATATCTTCTTCGTCCTTGAAGGTTGTCTCAATTTATTTGGAATGGAATATTTATATTAGAACTTACCGAAAACTAAAGTCAATACTAAAACTTATGTTTTTGGTAGCCATGAGAGACCTAAAGAGGAGTAAGCATCAATAATTTTGAAATTATGCATTATCAATCCTGGAAAAAAAAAAGGGATCGAACAATCAAGAAAGTCCTACATGCTATTTCGGAGACTGTAGATGCGGCTTCCTTCCTTTGAGGTTGGTTCCAATGATTCGATCCTCTTGTGCTGCACGACTTCTTCAAATGACCTTTGTTGTAATTTAACCTGCTTGTTGAAAGGACTATTACAAATTATTCTTCTTGTTCGCTAGCGGTTGGGACTATGTTTGATGACTTTTCGCCTTTGCTTACATTGTAGATGAACATTGTTATGCCCTATCAAATCGTAGCGGACCATTTGGAATGACTTTCCTTGATGCACTCACTGACACTGCTTCTTCAATTTCGCTTACTGCTTCCCTAACTGGGACTGCAAATGAACTTCCTTTTGATTCTGCCCCACGGACACTAATTCTTCTTCTTCTTCACGAAGTTATACCTCATTAATAAAAAGAAATCCCTGCTAGACATGCTAACTAATCCAACCTTAACTAGGAAGTATAGGGCTTTATGTGCATCCTTTTAAGAGTTTTCTGACTCATTCTTGAACACCGTAGGGATATTCATTCATTTTCACAGCAATATATTTCATTAAGATGATGAATAAATCTAGGATAATCCGAGCTCATTTTCAATAATTGCATAATATATGCCAAATTCAGAAATCTTGAAAATCTGGACAAAACCAACCAAAATACCTTATTTATTGACGAGTATGTGGAACATCACTTATCGTTTAGTTCTAAAGAAAGAGGAAATCGACACAAATGGACCATTTCCAGTTATCAAAAAATGGGGAAGCAGGCTCATAGAGCGGATTTACCTTCGAAAATGACAAATCTGCGCGATATTTTTCATATCTCATATCAATAGAAGTATGCGCATGACTCCAATATTGTAGTATCGCAAGATCAATTTGAAGATGCAGAGATAGAGGCTGAATTCTCAAGACGAAAGCAACAAATAGTTATTGAGAATGAAGAAACTTCTTAGGAGGAAGATAACTAAGTCGGTTATGGTGAAATAGAGTGACGATGAGAGCGATTGTACATAGGAGATAAAAGAAAATGTGAGGACAGCCTATCCATAACACTTTGAATGGTAATCTCGTTTACCGTACATGCTTGCACCCTTATGTCTTATACTATTAGAATTTCAAACGTTTGCATAGAAATTTTCTTTGTTATTGATTGTTTGAATGATAGACTAAATGTTAGATAATTTGCTAGCAAATGGTAGGCATGTGGGATGATATGTTTGCTTGAGGCATTTAAGGGTGAAATTCCTAAACGCGGAAAATGTAACAACCTATATTTTACGTACCATAGGATCTAAGAGAATTCTATCTAAATCATACATGGTTTTACCATTATAATACTGTAGGATCTAGTTCATAGAGACACTATAAATACTCATGGCATTTTGCTGAATCTTTCTATGACCATTTTCCTTTAGAAATACTTGCTTCATCCATATGTTTTTATAGGAGCCAATTAGATGCTCTAACCTTCCTCGTTTCTTTGGGATAGTGGTATTACATTTCTTGTGTAGTCGAGTGAGAAATCAGACAAGTGGTTTGAGTGATACTGTAATTTTATGTTTATCGGAGTGCTAGATAGAATTAGAGTCTTTCTAATGGACTGATATTAGCAAGCCCTTTAGTCTAATCACCCTAAACTATAAATATGGTTAAAGAGAGATAATTGAAGCTTTCCCCCTCATTTTCTGTCATCTCTTGTAATATGATATACTCTAGTTCATCCTTAATTTCTCAAATAAACTCTCAAATTCACATCGAATTTTCTATAAATACTAACAAGATGTTAGATCTATATCTAAGGGTTTAATTTCCTCATTTAGGTTCATATTCCTGCATTTTTAATGGTCCACGATATATCTCCTTTTGATTTCCTTAAATCATGAGATTTGATGAGCAGTTGTAGTCTCTCACATGATTCCATTGTATTATATGTTGTAATTAGGAGATTTAATCACTTACATGTTGAACTAACCTTAAAATTGAATTAGGTTCTTTAATTACAGATCTAAAAACCTTTAAGATAAACGAATTATGACATACGATGATTACTAAGTTAGATCTAATGTAATTAACAAATAATTAACCATGTGTGACGCTAAATCTATAATTAAATTTGATTGATTCAGGTTTATATGTAAATGGATGATATGTATGATAGAAGTTATTTGAGTTTCTCTATGAATGATTGAATTGTTTCTTATGCTTGATTAGTGTGTTAATATTGTGCTTACATGAGGAATTACATGGATGATTGGAACATATTAGGATCAAATTTTATCAGAATCGCATGAAACTTGGAGGATAATCTCTAGAGCATGGTGGGATGGCACCTGTGAAATCACATCAAAATCAGAGCTAGATATATGGATCGACAACAGTCTATAGGGCATTGATCAACACAGATCCGTAAGGAGACCTATAAATGAGGAGCGATCCATGGATGACGATTTTGGGACCATGATGAAGCTATTGTGAAGAGATGGTGGTAATTGGATAGGGCAAGTGTCAACCGGGTGATGGATCGACCAGGTGATGATTGAGGATTTGGCTACGACATCGATGAAGGGGTAGATCTAACTCAAGAAAGATATAACATGGTACAAAACATAATGGAAGAGAATTTAATGGAATTAGAGCAACCTAACCACCTTTTTTTGTTAAGTAAATAAATCGGTATGGTCTATAGGTATGGATTAGTACTGATCCATTTAGCTACGGGCAATGGGTATGCGATCCATATCAAAGTTGGAAGACTTCATTAGAAGCTTATAGGTCGTCGATAGCTTTTAAAGTGAGGAAATTATGGATCTATTGGGACACTTCGATTATTATATCAGATCGGAGTGGTCAAAGGAATACGATTGGCAGCTCGAGGAGGAGAGAGATATAGGATAATGGCTGGTTTGAGAGACACTCGAACCTTAGATGGAGTTGTGGAAGGCTTTTGTGCTTGGGAGTGACATAGAATCATTGGTAGCCATATAGACTGGTAGCGACATGTAACACCCCGCATTTTTAAGTTAAGATAATAAAATAAGAATAACTTAATTAAATAGTTAGAATTAAGTAAAATGGATTATACCTTTGCGTTTGTCTCGGAACACTGGTTCAGATAGAGTCCGAGTTTGTGTAAAACGGGCATCGTATGAAGAAGTTATGGGCTGCAGAAGTCTGTCAGAGAAAACAAGAACCTCCCAGACCAATTCTGGACCCCTCGACCCATGGGGGTCGACCCCTTTAAGGGGGTTAGGCCCCTTCAAGGGGGGTCGAACCCGAGGTCAACCCCATCAAGGGAGGGTCGACCCCCCAGCGGCAGATTTTGGCAAGTTAGGGTTTAGGAGTTTCTGGACGATTCTGATGGCTTTTGGTCAAAATTGAGGGTCCTGGTTACTCCATACACCTACAAATAAGACCTTAGACCTGACCCTAAAACTCATAATTTGGCGGCTACGCTGGAGCTTTGCCATTACTCTCTCTCCATCTCCCCTCAAATATATTCAAAAATTTAGATTTATAAATTAGAAAATCTTAAATTAAGATCTGGAGGGAGGAGATTGAAGATTTTAAAGCGTTCAGAATTACGTGAAAAGCAAGGTAACATTCTAGATCCAATCTATGCAATTTTTCCTCCTCTTTCTTTTTCCTTTCTCTTTTAGTAAAAATAGTAAATCTATGATTATTAGGTTTTGAATTCAATTAGGGGAAAATCATGGAAGATTAGATCTGGACCAGATCCATGATTTGGAAAGCTTACGAGGTGAGTGGATTTAAGCCATATTATTTTAGATAATGGTACATAATCATTTAGCATTCCCCTTTTCATTAATCGTGAAATTTCCAGATTAATTATAAATTGATGTTGTAATGAGTTGAAATGTTAATATGAATATGTCAGGAAATTCCTATGTTAAATTGGATAAGTATTGAATGTTTACATATTGGAGAAAATAAACTTGTTAGGATATGAATAGCCAATTCAGTGATTGTAACTACATGATTTACTTGTGGCATATTATTGAGTAATTGGCATGTAACTTGTTCGATCTGAAAAATTACCCGATTAAACGCTTACATGTCAAAAATTAGAATTAAATACATGTTAAAAAGGACATGCGCCAAAATATAGGGATAAATTGAGAACATGTAAATTGGATTATAGTAAACATATGAAGAGGAAAATATGCCAAAAAATTACATGGAAAAAGGGATAACTATTAAAATATGAACATTCCTAAATATACAGCAATTTGGAACTGTAATGCCTTAAACACGAGGTTAAATTGCACTTGTGATAGAAGTCTGCCCGGACCTGCCCGAAATATCCAACATTCACAAGTGGTAAATCTAATGCGAGAGGTCTAAGTGCATAACTAAAAATGGTGCTAAAACACGAGGTTAAGTCAACTTGAGGTAGAAGTTTGCCTGGACCCGCCCGACAAATCCAGCGTCCACAAGTGTACCTTAATGTGAGAGGTCTAGGCATATGTATGTACACATATATATATAAAAATATATGTATATAACCAAATATGAATAAATGGAAATAATAGTAATTAAATGTCTAACTCAGAAAATAAGAAAGGAAGGGATGTAGTGGACTGAGTTAGTGTTATTCGAAGGAAAAGTGATGTATTTCCCTAAATGACCTATTTCTGAGAACGTTGTTGCAAGTAAGCCACAGTAAATAAAGTAAGAAAAGTAAAGAAATTACTTGCTACCATGGATTTAGATGGGAATACACTATGAAAATAAATCACTGATTCCTTCTATCAAACTGATAAGTTGCATGAAGTATTTTCCTTCAACAGAATAAGGGATACATATATTACAGTGAATGAAGAATGCTGGAATACAACAAAAAAAGAAAATGGTTTAAAAGGGGAATGATAATCACCTATTATAAATAAATAACAATAAAAAAATATTTTATAATAGGTAGACTTGTCCTAGGGACAAGTGGGGATTATAACTTAGGATATAATGAACTAATAAGAAAATTGGATAATTGGTGAAATGAGATAAGGGACATCTAATTGTAAATTAAGTAATCAGAAATGGGAAAACCTGAAACCAGATAAAAAAAGGGAAAAAATATATTGTACTTAATTATAAATTAAGTAATCCATAAACTTGGAGGTTTGAAACCCGCTGATAAGAATAGCATGTTTAGCTTGTCCTAGGGACAAGAGGAAATTATAACATAGGTTATAATAAATAGGTAGAGAAACTTATTAATAGGCCTTAGTTAATAGAACTAATTTAATAAGTAAACAACGATAAGTTGTAGTAACGGTGTAAAATGGAATTATGATTAAATGAGAAAGAATGATGAAAACTTATGGAATAAGTTATATTTAATCATAGATAACGACTGACATGTTAAACAGAAAACATGTGAATTGAGATATACTTAATTACAAATTAAGTGAAACATGTTATTGTAATAATGAAGTCAACAAGAATATAAAAGGGATTGTGGATTACAGACCTTGGGCCACATTCTAGAGAATAACATGTTGTGAGCTTATTAATAAATTTAAATGAGTTAAGTTATATGACTAAAATTGATAAGCAAGAGAAAACTTGGTAATTTGAATAAGAATTCAATGTGGATGAGAATAACAAAGTTAAATGAAAACCTGAGGAGGTAAGGCAAGCGCGTAAAAGAATGATTAGACAAAGGGTCTAACAACATATTAAAGTGAGGTGTTTGGACTAGTCTGCACGTTTGAGGGTAAATAGCCCAATGGGGTAGATCATCGTGGTGTTATTAGGCACGAAGGGGGAGCGAACATTCATTTGATTGTTTTGACGGATCTGAAGGACTGGAAGGGGAAGCACATGGCTTCCTGAAGTACGTAAGATGCTCCCAGTAGTCCTCTGTGCAGAGGAAGATGTCTTGGGCTGTGCACGCAGAGGTTGGGTATGCGCATAACTACTAGGTGGGTGGGCCTTGACTCTTAACTGAAGAAGTAGCTATGCAGTCAGAATGCTATGATGCGATGACACCAGGGTGATTCGGTGGTTGCCTCAACGGGAGGCAGGGACAGGACCAACAAAGATTGGGGATTGTTAGATACTCGTCATCGATAGCCAAAGGTATGCAAAAAGACTAGAGCTAAACCCAAGATACCATTCACCTTTTGCCATCAAGATAAGGGGTTGAGGGTAGACGCCAAATGGATGTTTATATTGTTTGTTGTTAGGGGCGTCGCTTAGCTCTTTTAGCCTTTACTGGTTGAGGGAGGGGCATAGGTAGGCCCATAGCCACCGTGAAAACAGAACCTAGGAATATCTGTAGAGGCCCTTAAAGACAGGCCTGTATAGATAAGGAAATGCTCTCGACCGAGTTCCATGTTTCTTGTATCGCCCTGCCATGGAACTCGGTGCACATTAGAGTACGTGAGATCAAGGCATCGAGCTACAATTAACAGTACGTGCAAGGGATTGTCTAGATACATGCATATCTGCTCTGGGTGGTGTATCATAGACTTGAGGGCATTACTCCGGTATGAGATCTGATACGATCGAGGGTGGCAACTTGTACGCTTACGTAGTGTAGTGATGGTAGATATATGTTTATCGTAACATTGTTATATAGAGATCTGTACATCACTTCGGCGTAGGATGAGGGACGGCGAGCATTTCGGTGGCATTACGATGGAGACCGTGCGATTGGGGTACCATGGGTTGTACTTCGATATTGGGGGTAGCTACACATATACTGTATTAGGTTAATCCACTGGGAAGTAAATGGGCACGACGTGTGTACAAGCCTTGAGTGCTGATAACCCAAGTAACCTAATAAATAAGATAATATGATTGAACGATATATATAGGATTATCCAAAGTGTATAGTTTAAGTCCAGCCACCAGAACTTGTGTTCTGACCCCCTCCTTATAACATACTCGCAGGTTGAATTTGTGGCAGAGACATGATAGCTTTGGATACTGGTTAGGCAGTATGAATAATACGATAAGGCTATGTTTTGATTATACTATATTTTATCCATTTTGCTGTGAGATATTTTCTGAGCTCTGACATATTTTATGTCCCTGTCTTTTCTGTAGGAGACCAGAGCACAAAAACTTAAGTTCCGCTGGATTGGAATTTTGAGGGAAAAAAAACGGTCTTTTGGAATTCAGGTTGTCACATCTGGTATCAGAGCTTAGGTTTAGGATTCCTATATAAATAGTGAGTTAATGTATTTGTATTTTTTTTAAAAGAAATATAAATTTATTATATATATACACCTAGATCCATAGAGGAATCCACTAAATAGAAGGAGTATAATATGGTAAGAAATGGGATGTTTGTTTTGTAAACTAAAAGCACGAAAAAGGAAATCTAAGACTCTTAAGTAATTTGGGTGGAGAGTGTACAATGTACTTTGTATGGAAGGAAAGTGAATCCCATATAATTAGTATTTTAGGTTAGTGGGTTTGGTAGTAAAACCATATAGATTGGAAAAGGTTAGAAAGAGAAAAATGGATTAGGAATATATGGTTGAGAGAATTGATATTGGGGAATGTCTAGGAAAACCTGGAAAATTGGAAACTCGCTTTAAGTCTAACCCCATTGTTAACTTTTAAGAACTTGGAATTATAAAAGTTTTGGGGAAATGGTTTGTGGTATTTTCAAGTTTTAATCTTAAAAGTTATAATTTTAGAATATGTAAAGAAGTACACATATTGAGTTTTAAAGAAAAATTCTCCCAGAAAAAGGTGAATATTATAGAGCATGTATAGCTCGCGAGTTTTCTTGTTATATTTCATACAAGAGTTTTAATAAAGAAAGATTTGAAATCTCCATTCTTATGACAATCCTTTTTGGATAAATTATTTTGACATGATAATTTTGTTGGGTGGACAAAATAAGTGTAGAAATTAAGAATAGAGTGGATGTTGGCGCCTTGTAGTAAGAGACTAAACCGACCTTATTGGTAAGAACAAGTCATAAACTCGATTGAGGAAATAGTGGCCCGTATCTATTCCAGTTTTGTGATTTGAAAAAAAATGATGATTTACATTTTTAAGATGACATGTTTTAGTGGTTTGGCAAAAGTAAGTTTTCATGAGGAAAATGAAAATTTGACACTTTTGAATTTTTTTCAAATGTAAAAGAAAGGGCAAATCGTGTTTTAAAAGTATGGAGTAGGTAAGGGTTAATGACCGGGGAAGACGGGAAAAGTATTGAGGCTATAAAGTAAATAGCGAGAATTATCATGGAATAATAATAGTGAGTTCCTGTAGAATGCGTAAGCATTGGAAAGCCAAGGATGTTGTTTGAAATAATTGTTGGTACATAGCTAGGACTAGTGGCAACTACTAGATAGAAAAGGGGAAAGTAAGTATTTAGACCCTGCTACTAATTTTCAGGTTAGGGGTAAACCCGTTACTACATTTCAGTTGGGATCGTTCTATTATATTGTTCTTGTTGGGAAGTTAGGGTAACACCTGAACTTGTCATGGATCCCATGGTTTGGACTTTTCTGACAGAGGGGGACATATTCCCGAGATTCTTTGCCCTTAGTAGTAGCTGTGTAGGGTGTCTGTTCTCCTGTTTTATTTGAAAGACTAGAGGCTCATTTAAATTTAAACTAAGATCAGATGATTAAATTAAGCTAAGAAAGGAAAAATAGTACAACTAAAAAAGGAAATGGAAAATTCAGTAAAGTAACAAAAATGGAAAATTATGAGAAAAGATGGATATGAATAAAAATTTCCAAGATAAGAAGAAAAAGAACATCAGTAACAAAGAAAATTTTCTTATGTCGGCTGTGCTTGGATAGGAAAATAAGGAATCTTTATAAATAGTTACATAAAAATCCAAGTATGGTTAGAAAAAGATTGAAAAAACAGAAGATGCGGAGTTTTCCGTTTTTCCACCTTTTTGTAACATAAGAGATCGAATTTAGGAAATTAGATTTTTTTGAAATTCGAAAAATAAAGTTGGTTGGTAGGATTATGGATGCAACAATTAAATGAACTATTCTCTTACTCAGTAAGAGTATTGGAAAATTTGGATGAAAAAGCATTTTGATTTTCAAAATATTGCATACATGTAGAACTGCTAGTATATTTAGAATGTGAGCATCATATTTTAAAATGATTTTTGAGAAATTTTCATACACATAGGAGGTACCACTTAGGCATAAATGCATTACTATGTTGTATTTCACTTTGCACAAGTGCACGATGTTTGCAAAAATTGGATGCACACATGATGGACGTATATTATGCGAGGGGTTAATTGATTTTACCCTTATCAAATTTCGGGGACGAAATTTCCTAAGGGTGGGAGAATTTAACACCCCGCATTTTTAACTTAAGATAATAAAATAAAATAAAATAATTAAATATTCAGAATTAAGTAAAATGGATTGTACCTTTGCGTTCGTCTCGAAATTCTGGTTCAGATAGAGTCCGAGTTTGCGTTAAACGAACATTGTATGAAGAAGTTATGGGCTGTAGAAGTCTGTAAGAGAAAACAGGAACTGTCCAAACCAATTTTGGAACCCCGGACCCATGGGGTCGACCCCTTCAAGGGGGGTTGACCCACATGAAGGGGGACCCCACAGCAGCATATTTTGGCAAATTAGGGATTTTGAGTTTCTGGACGATTCTGATGGCTTTTGGTCAAATCTGCATACATCTATAAATAAGACCCTAGACCTAACCCTAATCCTCATAATTTGGCGGCTACGCTGGAGTTCTGCATTACTCTCTCTCTCCTCAAATATATTCATAAATTTAGATTTATAAATTAGAAAATCTTAAATTAAGATCTAGAGGGAAGAGATTGATGTTTTTTAGGCATTCAGAATTACGTGAAAAGCAAGGAACGTTCCAGATCCAATCTATTCAATTTTTCCTCCTCTTCCTTTTCCCCTTCTCTTTTAGTAAAAATAGTAAATCCATGATTATTAGGTTCTGAATTCAATTAGGGGAATATCATGGAATATGAGATGGACCAGATCCGGGATTCGGAAAGCTTACGAGGTGAGTGGTTTTAAGCCATATTATTTTAGATAATGGTACATAATCGTTTAGCATTCCCCTTTTTATTAATCGTGAAATTTTCAGATTAATTATAAATTGCTGTTGTAACGAGTTGAAATGTTAATTTGAATATGTCCGGAAATTCCTATGTTGAATTGGCTAAAGTATTGAATGTTTACATGTTGGAGAAAATAAACTTGTTAGTATATGAATAGCCAATTTAGTGATTGTAACTACATGATTTACTTGTGGCATATATTGAGTAATTAACAGGTAACTTGTTAGATCTGAACAATTACTGGATTAAACGCTTACATGTCAAAAATTAGAATTAAATACATGTTAAAATGGTCATGCGCCAAAATATAGGCATAACTTGATGACATGTAAATAGGATCATAGTAAACATATGAAGAGGATAATACGCCAAAAATTTACATGGAAAAAGGGATAACTATTAAAATATGAACATGCCTAAATACACAGTAATTTGGAACTGTAATGCCTTAGACACGAGGTTAGACTGCACTTATGATAGAAGTCTGCCCGGACCCACCCGACATATCCAGCATTCACAAGTGGTAAATCTAATGTGAGAGGTCTAAGTCCATAGCTAAAAATGGTGCTAAGACACGAGGTTAAGTTGACTTATGGTTGAAGTCTGGCCGGACTCGCCCGACAAATTCAGCGTAAATAAGTGTAGGCTAAATGTGAGAGGTCTAGGCATATGTATGTACATATATATTAATATACTTGTATAACCAGATATGAATAAATGGCAATAACAGTAATTAAATGTCTAACTCAGAAAATAAGAAAGGAAGGGATGTAGTGGACTGAGTTAGTGTGATGCGAAGGAAAAGTGATGTATTTCCCTAAATGACCTATTTCTGAGAAGCTTGTTGCAAATAAGCCACAGTAAATAAAGTAAGAAAAGTAAAGAAATTACTTGCTACCATGGATTTAGATGGGAATATGTCATGAAAATAAATCACTGATTCCTTCTATCAAACTAATAAGGTGCATGAAGTATTTTCCTTAAACAGAATAAGGAATATATATATTACAGTGAATGAAGAATACTAGAATAGAGCAGCAAAAGAAAATGGTTTCAAAGGAGAATGATAATCACCTATTAAAAATAAGTAACATTAATAAAATGTTTTATAATAGGTAGACTTGTTCTAGGGACAAGTGGGGATTATAACTTAATTAGGTTATAATAAACTAATAAGTAAATTGGATAACTGGCGAAATGAGATAAGGGACACTTAATTGTAAATAAAGTAATCATAAAAGGGGAAAACCTTAAACAACTTTAGTAAAAGGGGAAAATATATTGTTCTTAATTATAAATTAAGTAATCCATAAACTTGGAGGTCGGAAACCCGCCGATAAGAATAGCGTATTTAGACTTGTCCTGGGGACAAGAGGAAATTATAACGTTGGTTATAATAAATGGGTGTTTAAACTTATTAATGGGCCTTAGTTAATAGAACTAAGTTAATAAGTAAACAACGATAAGTTGTAGTAACGGTGTAAAATAGAATTACGATTAAATGAGAATGAATGAGGAAAATTTATGGAATAAGTTATATATAGATAATGACTGACATGTTAAACAGAAAACATGCGAATTGAGATAAACTTCAGTGAAACATGTTATTGTAATGATGAAATCAACAAGAATTTAAAAGGGATTGTGGATTACAGACCTTGGGCCACAATCTAGAGAAAAACATGTTGTGGGCTTATTAATAAATTTAAATGGGTTAAGTTATATAACTGAAATTAATAAGCAAGAGAAATTTGGTAATTTGAATAAGAATTCAATATGAATGAGAAACCAAGTCAAATGAAAACCTGCGGAGGTAAGGCAAGCGCATAAAATAAGGATTAGACATAGGGTCTAACAACATATTAAAGTGAGGCGCTTGGACCTGTCCGCACGTTTGAGGGTGAATAACCCAACGGGGCAGATCATCGTGGTGTTATTAGGCATAAGTGGGAGCGCATGTTCATCTGATTATTCTGTTGGCTCCGAAGCACTGGAAGGGGAAGTCGGCTTCCCGAGGTACGTATGGTGCTCCTAGTAGTCCTTTGTGCGGTGGCAGATGTCTTAGGCTGTGCTCGCATAGGTTGGGTCTGCGCATAACTACTAGGTGGGTGGGCCTTGACTTTTGAATGCAAAAGTAGCTATGCAGTCAGAATGCTGTGACGCGGTGACACCAGGGTTATTCGGCGGTTGCCTCATCAGGAGGCGGGGTCAGAACCAACAAAGAAAGCGAGTTGTCAGATACTCTTCATCGACAGCCAGAGGGGTGCGAAAAGACTAGAGTTAAACCCAAGATACCATTCACATTTTGCGATCCGGGTAAGGGGTTGAGGGGAGATGCCAAATGGATGTTTAGATTGTTTGTTGTTAGGGGCATCGCTTAGCTCTTGTAGTCTTTACTAGTTGAGGGAGGGGCCTAGGTGGGGCCATAGCCACCATGAAAACAGACCCTAGAGGCTCTTAAAGACGGGCCTGTACAGTTATGGAAACGCTCCCGACCGAGTTCCATGTTTCTTGTATCGCCCTGCCATGGAACTCGGTGCACATTAGAGGACGTGCCATTAAGGCATCGAGCTACAATTAATAGTACGTACGAGGGATAGTCTAGATACACGCATATCTGCTCTGGGTTGTGTATCATAGACTTGAGGGTATTACTCCGGTATGAGATCTGATTCGCTCGAGGCTGGCAGTATGTACCCTTACGTAGCGTAGTGATGGCGGATATATGTTGATCATCACTGTTATTTAGAGATCCATACGTCACTCCGACGTAGGATGAGTGACTGCGAGCATTTCGCTGGCATTACAATGGAGACCGTGCGAGTGGGGTACCATGGGGTGTACTTATATTGGGGGTAGCTACACATATACTGTATTAGGTTAATCCACAAGGAAGTAGATGGGTACGACGTGTGTGTAAGCCTTGAGTGCTGATAATCCAAGTAACCTAATAAATATGATAATATGATTGAACGGTATATGTAGGATTATCCTAAGTGTATAGTTTAAATCCAGTCACCAGAACTTGTGTTTTGACCCCCTCTTCATTACATACTCGCAGGTTAGATTTATGGCAGAGACATGATGGATCTGGATACTGGTTAGGCAGTATTAATAATATGGTAAGGCTACGTTTTGATTATACTATATTTTATCAATTCCACTGTGAGATATTTTCTGAGCTCTGACATATTTTATGTCTCTGTCTTTTCTGCAGGATACTAACGCACAACAACTTGAGTTTCGATGGATTGGAATTTTGAAGAAAAAAAATCGGTCTCTCGGAATTCGGGTTGTCACACGACAGCTGTGTACCCTAGATCGCCTAAACCAGGTGGAAAGCTGTCTAGTTAGTGGATACTTTGGTCTTGAAGGAAAATTTGTTAAACCATGGGTTACCCAAACACGATAGTCCAAATAGGACCAGGGTTTTCCACCAGCTAATGGCAGAGCGAGGATGGTCATATGGGTTATCAATGTATTCAAGGCTTTAAAGGTGGTAGCAAGGTTTTCTTTGATGGGTGCTATAGTTATCATGGATTCTCTCTCTCTCTCTTCTTTCTCTGGGTAGGCTATCATATATAGGATACTGAAGTGGGGACTGAGAATCAAGGTGTTGAAAGAGACTACTTAGATTACTTCATCCTTTTCAATTATAGTATTTATTACCGATGTTATTTGAGTAGCATATATTACTTAGCTATTATGTTCTAGCTCTTTCATTGTAGAGACAGATAAGATAGAAGACATAAACCAAACCTAGTATCATATTTTGTAGTATAGTTATTTATCATTCACAATAGACTATTTTCTAACCTAATACTTTATGTTACGTTTTATTATCTTATATGTTCATCGATCATGGTAATAAGCAGACAATATATCAAGCTTTGTGTTAACACCGCTGATCGATGAATAACTTAGAAAGCTGGCACATTATTGTGTTGGTTGATATTATAGTTTCCATTGTATTGTTCTACTCTGGGTAAATTGATGTGAGGATGGGATATATTCAAATATTGTGGCATCATGTACAAAATTTATCGATTCTTCGATACGACATTTTCACTTTCTTATGACTCATTACTATTCCATTATTTATGTTCCTATTATATTTTATACAAGTACTATGACATAAATTATATGTTGTTTCATTTCTTTTTACCCAACGATTGACCTATATAAGTCTAGCATAGTTACCAGTGCATCCACTTTGTCATTCGATGTTGGTGGTATCGGGTAGTCATCATATTTGGTATCAGAGCCTTGGTTATTCAATTGACAAAAATTAATAGAGAGTATATGTTTAAGATAGACATATTTGCAAATGATTTTGACTAAATATATATAATGATATTTATTAATTAGAACGAACTTGAATATCCTTGCAGGTTTTCTTTGTAAGACGCTAATCATTTTTATTTTAGGTGAAGAATGAATCGAAGTACAAGAAACACAGCAAGTAATAATTCTACGCCAGGAATGGTAGGTGCGGGGAGCATATCGGGAGTTTCTATGCCTAATTATCAAGGTATGTTCAAGGCTAGGATGGCATGGACGTTTAGGATATTCTACCTACACCTGTGTTGTAATAAATGGTGATGCTCCTATGACATTGCCTAAGCTTGATTTTGCAAAGTTGTGCAATGACTATTCTTCTCTTGGTGGAAAATCATTTATTGAGACTGAATCAACTGTCGAAGTACAAGATTAGTTGGATATTTGTACTTACATTTTTGGGTGATCTTGGAATTGGTGACGCGATAAAGAGAAAGCTTTCTTCTAAGCAACTCCGACGTAGAGCTATGAATTGGTGGCACACCATAACTAGAGAGACTCGAGAAGATTAGTTCTCATAGAAATAATTTAGAGTTAAGATAATTTCATCCTATCATTTGAAAGTCCATTCTTTTCAAGAAGTTTGCAGAGATGAAGCAAGGGGATATGTATATTATTGAGTACATTTCCAAGTTTGAGGCCTTTTCTATGTATGGAATATCTTTCATACAATCTTCCCTAAGAAAGAATGAGAAATTAATAGCTAAACTTTATTAGTACCTCGAGGAGAAGTTAACAGATCATATCGATGTTCCATTTGAATAGTTTGTTGAAAGGAATCTTAGACATGAGAGTATGCTCCCAAAGAAAACCATGGTTGTTGATAATGCTACTAACAAGGGAGAACTGCAACCGCAATGAGGTGGTGGAGCAAAAGGAATTGGAATAGCAGAAGGAAAAGATAAAATAAAGGAAAGGATGGACAGAAGATGAGGAAAAGTCAAGTTGTTATCTATAATTTGAAGGAAAAAGGGCCGTTACTTTAGAGAATATAAACCAGATAAGCATAGTTTAAATGCTTTAGTTGTGATAAACTTAAACATTTGAAGAAATTTTTTCTAGCGCCATTTAAAGATAAGAAGGTCATGAAGGCTTGTGCTTTGGATGCAGTGCTTGCTACTTCTAAAACTCTTAATGCTTCTTATAAAGGAAAAGGGGTTAAGGTGAAAGGTATACTTTCCATCAGGGATGTTTCTGTTGACTATCGTGAGTTTAATAAAGTAACTAAGATGAACAATTATCCTCTTCCACAGATTGATGAATTATTTGATCTGCTACATAAAGTTAAGGTGTTTTCTCAAATCAGTTAGGCTGAGATTTCACCTATTGAGAGAGGCAAAGGATAATATGTCGATGGATGCTTTTAGGACATCATCAGGATTCTTCCAAAGGTTGGCGAGCCTTTTGGATTAACTAATGCACCAACGTATAATGTGGATATCATAAATGGTTTTTTCAGTGATTAGTTTAACAAGTTCGTACTTGTGTTGTGGATAACATTTTGATATACTCTAGGACTATATAGGAACACAAGATGCAGTTTAGACAGTATTGTGGATTATGAGGATGTATCAGTCAATGGAAAAGTTTTCTAAGTGTCACTTTTAGAAGGTGGAAGTGGGATTTTTAGGTCATATAATATCTAAACAATGGGTAGCAGTGGATCCAATGAAGATAGCAAGAATCCAAGGTTGGAATCGACTTAAGAATGCAAAGATGTTAAGAGTTTTCATGGTTTGGCTGGGTACTATAAAAGCTTCATTAATAACTTATCGTAGATAGAAGCACCACCGAGAAAACTAATAAAGAAGAATTAGACCTTGTAAGATGTTAAGTACGCTTTTGTGATATTGAAGGATAAATATAATAGTGCCTACGTGTTAGTTATCCTGTAGTGGAAACGAAGAGTACCATTTGTATTGATTTATGTGGTACAGGTATAGGAGCGATATTGGTGTAGAAAGGAAGATTTTTCGATATTCTAGTCGATGGCTGCCATATGAAAAGAATTGCCCTACTCAAGATCTTGAGTTAGATGCAGTAGTATTTTCTCTAGAGATGTTGAGGCTTTAACAATTGGAAGTGAGATTTGAGTTATTTACAGATCATAGATCATGAAGTATTTTTTCTTCCAAATGAATCTTAATCTTCAGCCACAATAATAGTTGGAGTTTTTAGCTTCACATGTCTATAATATTTCCTACACTTTGGGGAAAGGCAATGCAGTTGCAGATGCATTGAATAGTAGACATGCTAGTTTGGAAGCCATGTTCTTAAGGTGGAAAAAAAATATGTAGATGGATTTGATTTCAAGCACGCTATGAGTTAAAACCTAAGATGTTGACAAGCTTATCAATTAGACCTACTTTCACTGAAAGGTTTGGAACTAGCTTGATGTAAGATGCTAAGCTAGTAGAGATTATAGAGAAAATTGAGATGGGAGTTAAGTTTGAGGAAACGAAGGATATGAAATTGATCAAAATAGTTAGCTTCGAAAGGATGGAAGATTGTTCATCCTAGATGTAAATAGACTATCAGATGAATTCTTGAAAGAATGCCATCATTCTAGATTGACCATTTAACCTAGTGGTAGCAAGATGTATAGATATATAAGTAGGACTACAGGGAAGTTATAACGAGGGTTGATATGAAATTCAGCTCGAAATGTTTAAACTGTCACTTGGTGAAAGCTGAGACGAGGAAACCTAGTGGATTGTTGAAACCATTAGAAGTTCCTATAAGAATATGCAAGAAAGTGTCCATGGATTTTGTTAATGAATTAGCGAGGGTTATGGTAGTATATGTGTTAACTAGCTTTTTGGTTCGATTCCCAAAAGTACACAGGAACGCTCGACTCAACGCATCGCGTGAAGCTAAAGCCGAGGGTGTCGCCAAGGAGTAAAAGAGATGGGACGAGAAGGGATCACGCCGACAAGAACCTTACCGCTCCCTAGAATATCGCCAAACCAAGACCCCGAACCTCTAGGCCCCGTTAACATGGTCTTCATACCCTTCGTGGTACGAAGCCTATATCCGCATATGCCCGGGGAGGGGGGGGGAGGGGGTCGAAATTCCAAAGGCTGGCTATAGGGGATTCGAAATTCCTGGTGTGGTCCCCTATTTCTACCTACTCTCACCTAACCATTCCACTATTAATACCCTTTGGTCTCACACTTTAAAGGGGTTGGAATTTGGTGACTTGACATCCCTAGATAGCTCCAAGTTGCCTCTTTAGTGGCATCGCCATTTTGAGGAAGAAAGAGGGCAAAATTGTCTTTTTCCCAACACTTTGCATACGACCATTATGGCTTCATAGAACTTAGAGATGAATGCAATGAGATGTCATGAGATAGGCTCGACCTTGTAACTTTGTGTTATTAATAATATTCCAACGACTCTTCAAACCGGACGTAGATCTCTCGCGAGGCCGAACCACTATAAATCTCTCGTGTTATTTATTACTTTCTGCACTTACTTTCGCCACCAAAACTTAATTCCTGAGTAATTGGAATCTTGGGTGTTTACGACATTTTTTGCCATCAACAATTTGGTGCTTTCACTGAGAATACTCAGATTTGTTACTTTGTCACACATTGTCGTCTCGACTTCGATGAGCTTTAGGTTCCTTTGTTTAACCTGCCGCCGAGTCCGCCTACAATGGTAAAGCGACTAAAGAATACAATGATCGGCTCTTTAGCCGCAGCTGAAGCCGGAACATCCCTACAGGCCCCGCCGGCGGATATCCCAGCCACTACGGAAACCGCTCCTCTTGTGGACCCCGAAGCTCCCACAACACAAGTGAAAATCCACACACTTAATGAAAAATATGAGAATACAGCTATTGAACTCAATCAGGCGTTGAGAAATAATATCAACCTTATGCGACAACTTCAAGAAAGTCAGCGTGTGGTCGCTTGACTCCAGATCTTTTGGAACAATGCCTGACGTTGACCTACTATCTCGGAAACTTCCTCTTCTGAGTCCAGGTGTTCCACATCAAAGAAGGAGGTTTAGTCTTATCAACAATGTTGCCGTCTGCACCAACGCCCAAGACAACGGCATTGACAACCCCTACAACAACGAAAACGGAAACGGCGATCGAACTACAGTCACTATAGCTAGGGGACATAGTACCAAGATCGCTCCCGATTGATTATCAACGATGGATCGGGTCCAAACAACTAGCCCCTTCCTCGATAGAACCCAACTATCGTCGCCTAGAAGAAAGGACGTACTCACCCAGCGGCCCACAGTCTTCCAGAGCAAGATGCACATCAACCCGCTCAACCTTGTCATCCATATCAAAACCCGATCATAGATGTTGAGGATATGGAAAAAGAAGACCCGAACATTCATCATAGAAGACGCCCTTGCAACAGGACTCCTAAACCTCATCAGAATCTGTGGATTCCGATGGTGGATCCCCCTCCAACTTATCTCCCCGACATGGTCAGAAGGATCATGAGGGAAATGCGAGGAAACGTAACGATTCATAGGAGGCCCACGTTAGCGTAACCCGTTCACAAGAAGGGTAAACGAAGCCAAGTGGCTGCGATGCTTTAACAAGCCGGAAATGCCACTTTATGATGACACAACTGATCCCTGTGCCTTCCTGAATCGACATGAACGGCAAATGGATTCTAGTTGGGGAAACAACCCAGTTAAATGCAAATGTTTCCCGGTCTTCCTGTCAGGGACAGCTCTACTCTGATTCTCTCGTCTCCCACTCAATTCCATCAACAACTTCAGGCAACTAGCGACAGAACTGGTCAAGCAATTCAGAGTACACATCCCAACTCCAAAGAATTCCCTTACTCCCTATAACCTATATCAAGGACCCGCCGAGTCACTTAAGAGCTACCTTTCCCGGTTCAACACCGCCCTTGCTGAGGTCGAGGACCCGGATCCATGCACTGTACTTTTTCAATTAGCAAAGGGGGTACTCCCAACTTCTGAGTTCGGGGAATGGATCGATAGAAAGCAACCTAAAAGCCTCGATTCTTTCTATGAAAAGGTAGGGCAGTACGTGTGCCAGGAAGAAGCAAGATGGAACCGACTCTTCGAAACTAGCCGCTCCAACAATCCACATACGGACACTATGAATAGCAACATCAAAGGGAAACAGGTCGGAGAGCCCTTCGAAAAGGACAAGGGAGCATGTCCTTACAGACAAAGGACGAACAATGGTTGGCAGGGTGGCCGGAACAACGGCCGGGTCCCAACAGAGCCAATAAAACCCGGCCCTTATCAGGCTTTCAAGGTCTACACCTCGCTGAATGAAGACATAGAAACAATTTACTTTGAGACAT
Organism: Allium sativum; assembly: GCA_030737875.1. Taxonomy (NCBI): domain Eukaryota; kingdom Viridiplantae; phylum Streptophyta; class Magnoliopsida; order Asparagales; family Amaryllidaceae; genus Allium; species Allium sativum. The sequence continues at coordinate 14,103,733 of CM060912.1, forward strand.
GTAACACACTGCCATACAAGAAGCTGTGCACCAGATAATCCACTGACTTTGAGAAAAACACTGGCAGGTACCACCGATACCACGACATGTATGGTTATAATACCTATGAATGTCGCCAGCTCAAGGACGCAATTGAAAAGCTTATCTGCGACAAGCGCCTTGAGCAGTATGTCCAAGCTTCCTTTCCGCCCGAAGCAAACACAAATCCTTTGGTGCTAACACCACCAACACCCAACAAAGTGACTCCTGGTTCATCTAACCCCAGGTGAGGGATTGTGATCAATACTATTTGTGGTGGGCCTTACCCCACGCACAAAATCTTTCGTAAAATGGAAGAATATGTGAGTTCTATAAAGCACGCCACCTATGAGGCCTGCTCCACTCCAAATGAATCCATCCCAGCCAAGCTTCAAAAATCCATATGGCATGATATCGTCTTCCACAAAAGTGATTCCACGGGAATTGAGATCCCGACCATAAATCCTCTCGTTATCATAGCTTAAATCGGTGTTGCTTCCATCCGAAGAGCATTGATTGATTCGGGAAGCTCAATCAACATCATTTTCAAAGCTGCCTACAATAAAATGAAGTTGGAGAAAAAGGACTTAAAACTGTGTCATGCCACGATTCACGGATTTAATGAAGCTTCCAGTCATCCAGTAGGAATAATCGACCTTCCCGTCGAACTTGGAAACGGGGACCGAAGCCGAGTCCGAGTCATCACCTTCGTGGTTGTCGACATTGTCTCTGTTAGAATTTAGAGGACGAAGAGGAATAGATTATGAGAAAAAGGAATTTTTGTAAAAGAGGAAAACTTTAATTACTTTTATTTCTTTCTTTTTTTCTTGATTGATACAAATGAGGAGAGAGCTCTTATTTATAAGATACAATGGATCATTCTAGATTTGCAAACAAATGGAAATTATCTTTTCCTAATTAGTAGCAACATTAAAAACTCTAATTAAAACCTCTCTCAATAAAAATGTAAGAACACTCTAGAAATGCAAATCAAGTTTATTATTTTCCTTTTTTCAACACCCCCCTTTAAACTTGATTTGTGACTCCAAGCAAATTCATCAATCTGATAAAGTATTCATACTTGAGCGGTTTAGTGAAAATATTTGATCATTTGACTTCACGTACTCTAGCTGTACTTCCTTTCTAGTGATGCACTCTCTAATGTAGTGATAGCGTGTGTCAATATGCTTGCTTCGATCATGAAAGACTGGATTTTTGGCCAAAGCAATTGCTGACTTGTTATCCACGAAAATCTTGGTTGGCTCCTTTTGTTGCAAATCTAATTCTTTTTGCAAGTTCCTTAGCCAAATTTCATGGCAAATACAGGAAGTAGCCGCTACATACTCCGCTTCGCATGTTGAGAGCGTGACAATTGGTTGTTTTTTCGATATCCATGTGAAAGCTGTGTCTCCCATGTAGAACACAAAAACACTTGTGCTTTTCCAGTCATCTATATCTCCACTCCAATCACTATCACTATATCCAACGAGATCATAATTATCAGAAACAGAGTACAAACCAAAGTTTTTTGTCCCTTTAACATAGCGAAGAATCCTCTTTGCTGCCTTCAAATGAGTTGTGGTAGGATTCTCCATGTATCGGCTTACAACTCCAACCGCATATAGAATGTCGGGCCTTGTGCACGTTAAATATCTTAAGCTGCCGACCAAGCTCTTGAAAAGTGTAGAGTCTACCTTTTCTTCTTCTTCATGCCTTGACAATTTGATTCCATATCAATTGGCGTCTAAACTGGATTAGAGTCTTCCATCTTGAATTTTCTCAATATTTCCTTAGCATAGCCTTCTTGAGTGATTAGAATGCCTTCATCTTCTTGTTTTACTTCAATGCCAAGATAATAAGACACGTGCCCAATATCAATCATCTCAAACTCCTTCATCATCTCTTTCTTAAACTCTTTAAACATGCTTGCATTGCTACCTGTGAAAATCAAGTCATCTACATACAAACATACAATCAATGTATCACCATTTTGGATTTTAATATAGAGTGCATGCTCATATGGACATTTAATGAAGTTTCTCTCTTTCAAATACTTATCAATTCGAGCATTCCAAGCTCTTGGATCTTGTTTCAACCCATAAAGTGCCTTCTTTAACTTCAAAACTTTGTCTTCTTCTCCCTTGACTTCGTAGCCTTGTGGCTGCTCTATATAAATCTTTCTTCGAGGACTTCATTTAAGAAGGCAGATTTCACGTCCATTTGATGTATCTTCCAATTGTTTTGAGCTGCTAACGAAATTATCAATCTTACAGTTTCTAATCGAGCAACTGGAGCAAATACCTCTTCATAGTCAACGCCAGCTCTTTGGATATAGCCTTTTGCTACCAATCTTTCCTTATATCTCTCAACTTCTCCTTTGGCATTTTTCTTTACCTTGTACACCCACTTGACGCCAATCGCCTTATGTCCTTTTGGAAGTGAAGCTAGCTCCCATGTGTCATTTTTCTTGATCGCCTTAATTTCTTCGTCCATAGCATTTCTCTAACTCTTCTTTTGCAAAGCTTCTTGAAAATTTATGGTCTCACAATCTACAAAAAAACAAAAAAGAGTAATATTGTCTTGATTTTTTGTTACATCATAAATTTCTTGAAGGCTTCTAAAACGAGGAACCCTTTCACTTGAGCTCCCATCTTCTTGACAATTTGTTGCTGGTGAGGCTAGTGGGGAAGTAGGCTCTTCACTTGATTGTTCGATCCTTGGTTGTTGTATCTCATCTTCTTCAAAATATGGAAAGAAGTTGTAATACTCATCATACGATTTCCAATCCCATTCTCCTTCTTACAACATCTCAGCTAATTATTATTTTCTTCGTATCAGGATTATAAAGTTTATAGCCTTTAGAATTTGGGTCATAACCAATAAAAATATATTTTTCACTTTTATCATCCAATTTGCTTCGCTTTTCAGTCGGTACATGTACATGAGCTATGCTTCCAAAAACTCTTAGATGAGAAATGCCAGGCTTCCTTCCGCTCCATGCTTCTTGTGGGGTCTTCTTACACACACTTCTTGTTGGAGATCGATTTGATAGATAAACAGTGCATGCCACAGCTTCCGCCCAAAATTCCTTTAGTAGTCTCTTACTTTTAAGTATGCTCCTTGCCATTTCAACAATTGTCCTGTTCTTCCTTTCTGCTACTCCGTTTTGCTGAGGAGATCTAGGCACTGTTAGTTGGCGTCGAATTCCATTATCTTCACAAAACTTCTGAAATTCTCTTGATGTGAACTCTCCTCCACGGTCAGATCTCATGGCTTTTATCATAAGGCCACTTTCCTTCTCAACATGAGCTTTGAACTTCTTGAAGTTCTCAAATACTTCTGATGTCTCCTTCAAAAAATAAACCCACGTTTTTCTTGAAAAATCATCAATAAAAAGAAGGAAATAATTACTTTTACCTAGCAAGCTTGGCTTGATTGGTCCACACACATCTGTATGTATGAGTTCTAATGGTTTCTTGGCCCTTGAGTATGACTCCTTTGGAAAGCCCATTTTGACTTGCTTCCCAAGTAAACATCCTTCGCATAGTTGATTGGGATGATTTATGCAAGGCAATCCTCTCACCGTTTCTTTCTTAAAGAGCAATTCCAATCCTTTGAAGTTAAGATGTCCAAAACAAAGATGCCAAAGCCATGAGACATCTTGGTAGCACGCCTTAAGTCATTGGGCGACACCATGTTGAATGTTGAGCACAAACATTCTATTTTTTGACATTGGTACTTTAGTAATGAGATTGCTTGCACTGTCTCTTATGGAAAGGCTTTTATCCTTTAATTGAATATCATAACCTTTCTCTAAGAGTTGTCCTAAGCTCAAGATGTTACTTTTCATATTTGGCACATAATAAACATTAGAAATAAATTGATGCTCTCCATTCTTTAATTTAATAAGAACATTACCTTTGCCTTTCACTGCTACCTTTGTTCCTCTCCAAATGCCACATTGCCCTTTATTGTTTCATCAAGCTCCACAAACATATTTTTTCTTCCGCACATATGGTTGCTTGCGCCGCTATCTAGATACCATTGATTGTCCTCCCCTTTTTCATTTTCTTTATGGGCCAATAATAATGTGCCATCTTCTACAATTCTTTCTTCAGCATAATTGGTCTTCTCTTCAACTTTATTGTTTCTTGGAGCTCTACATTCAGAAGCATAGTGTCCAAATTTGTTGCAATTATAGTATTTGATCTGTGACTTGTCACTCCTTGAATTAGAATTGCCTCTCCCACGACCTCTAATTGTGCTTTCTCCTCTTTGATTATTGAAGCAATGGTTATTGTCATGGTTGGGCCTCCAACCTCGTCCATAGCCACGTCTTCTTCCTCGTTCTTGACCACGGCCCCATCTTTGTTGGCTTTGATTACTTTCTTCCTTTTTTGAATCAATTCGTGTCTTAAGAACATGCTCTACGGTCTCTTCCTTCTTCCTTTCCTTTTCTTCATAAGCCTACAATGAGCCTAAAAGCTCCTCTATAGCCATGGCCTCCAGGTTTTTTGTTTCTTCAATGATGGCGACAATATGTTCAAACTTTGAATCTAATGATCTAAGAATCTTCTCCATGATTCTGACATCATCTAATTTTTCACCATTTCTTTTCAAATTATAAGTAACAACTAAAACTCTTGAAAAATAATCAGAAACAAGTTCACCTTCTTTCATATGTAGAGATTCAATTTCTCCTCTTAATGTTTGAAGACGCACCTTTTTGACTTGATCTGCACCTTGTAAGATACCTGAAGCCTTTCCCATGCTTCTTTTGCTGATTTTGCTTCCGAAATCTTTTCAAAAGTGTCATCATCCAATGCCTGATAAATTACACTAAGATCCTTCTTGTCTCTTGTCCCCAAGTTTTCCAATTCATCCTTTTGGGTTTGAGATAGACTATCTTCGTCTTCTGGTTCAGTATAGCCTTTCTCAACTATCTGCCATACACGATTTGTTCCAAGGAGGACCTTCATTCTTAAGCTTCAATTATCATAGTTGGTCTTGGTAAGCATTGGAACTGGTACGGGAACGTTGTTATTTGCCATCTCTTAGGATCTTCAGGCTCTGATACCACTTTGTTAGAATTTAGAGGAGGAAGAGGAATAGATTATGAGAAAAAGGAATTTTTGTAAAAGAGGAAAACTTTAATTACTATTATTTCTCTTTTTTTCTTTCTTGATTGATACAAATGAGGAGAGAGCTCTTATTTATAAGATACAATGGATCATTCTAGATTTGCAAACAAATGGAAAATTATCTTTTCCTAATTAATAGCAACATTAAAACCTCTAATTAAAACCTCTCTTAATGAAAATGTAAGAACACTCTAGAAATGCAAATCAAGTTTATTATTTTCCTTTTTTCAGCAGTCTCCCCTTACAACATCTTCTTCGGACATCCCTTCCTCATCGATTTTCAGATCTGCATGTCACCATGGTCCCTCTTGATGAAATTCCTGAACGAAAACAGGATTGGAACAGTTAGAGGCGACGAAGCAAATGCTAGAGAATGTTACGCGATAGATGGAAGAATGCGCGTAATAAGGGCAAGGCAATGCCCACGCCTTCTTGCACCAAGACTGTTTCCTCATAGCAATCAGCGGCTCTGGGCCTTGGCTCATGCTCCAATATCATCTTTCCGATGACCTCGATCCAAGGAAGGACGAAGAGCCCGAGTATGAAAGGGATACCCCGGTCGAACCTATAGTGAATGTTCCAATTAACCCCAATGATCCATCAAGGCTACTAAAATTCGGATCGCAACTCCATCCTACAATAAAAGATATCTTGTGAATTTCTTAAAGACTAACCTAAATGTGTTTACTTGGACTCACTCTAACATGAAGGGCATCGACCCCATGATTGCTTGCCACCATCTGAGTCTTGATCCTATGATGCCTCCAGTCAAACAGAAACGCCACTTCTTGGGACCCGAGAGGTCCAAAGCACTCGAGGAGGAGGTAGAACGAGTACTCAACGACAACTTTATCCATGAAGCCGACCAGCCTGAATGGGTCTCCAACCCAGTTTTGGTCAAAAAAGCCAGCGGTAAATGGCGAACTTGTGTCGACTTCTCCGACTTAAAATAGGCATGTCCCAAGGACAACTTCCCACTTTCGAAGATCGACCGACTTGTTGATTCAACCGCTGGATAACGGCTATTATCTTTCATGGACGCCTGTTCGGGTTATAATCAGATTCGAATGTATCTTCGCGACCAAGATCGTGCCTCTTTCATAACTGGTCTTTGACTATACTGTTATCACGTCATGCCTTTCGGTCTCAAGAATGTAGGAGCCACTTATCAGCGAACGGTTAATCTCCTCTTCAAAAACCAAATCAAAAAGTCTATGGAGGTATATGTGGACAATATGCTGGTAAAATCCAAAATATCCAGTTATCACGTCAGTGACCTCTATGAAATGTTTGATGTACTCCGTCAATACGACGTGAAACTCTATCCCTTAATTGCTTCTTCGGAGTTGCCTTAGGAAAATTCTTGGGTTTCATCGCTAACTCCCAGTGCATTGAAGCTAACCCCGACAAAATCAAAGCCGTTCGGGATATTCAAGTCCCTCAGAACATCAAATATGTCCAAAGTTTAAACACAAAGGTCGTCGTTTTAAGTCGGTTCATCTTTAAGGCCATCGAAAAATGCATTCCTTTCTTTGAATTACTTTGAAAAAGTAAGTGCAACTTCAAATGGACCCTAGAATTTGTTTTCGTATTCGAGGACCTTATGAATCACTTAGATTATCCACCTATCTTATCCAAGACCGTAGGCCATGAGGACTTACACGTTTATTTGGTTGTTTCAATGCAGGCAATCAGCTCGGCATTGGTGCGTATCGAAGATCGTGTCCAGCAACCCGTCTACTATATTAGCAAAACATTGACGGGGGCATAAAAATACTATTCGAAGCTCGAGAAATTGGCTTACTGCCTACTATTCTCTCCCCAGAAATTACGAAACATTTCCATCTCACCCCATAAAGGTCTTCACCGACCAACCACTTCGACCTATCTTACAACGACCCGAAGCTTTAGGGCGGCTACTGAAATGGAACATAGAGCTGAGCTGGTTCGAGATAACTTTCATCCCCAGTCACGCCATCCTTGGGAAGACCCTCGCCGATTTCATAGTGGAGTTCGCAACTCCGGAGGAATCGCCTCCCAAAGACACCGAAACCCCGAATGAAACTATTTGTGGATGGATCTTCTAACTGTAAGTCCTCCGGGGCTGGAGTAGTGCTCATCACTCCATAGAAGCGCTCGATACGCTATGCTTTGAAGCTCAACTTTCCTGCTACCAACAACGACGCAGAATACGAATCCTTAATAGCTAGACTAAAAATCGCAATTGAATTTAATTTAAAAGCCATTCAGGTCTTTTCTGACTCCCAGCTCATCGTGTGTCAGGCATAGTGAGAGTTCCAAGCCTTTGGAGCACGACTCGCATTATATCTGACCCAGGTTCGGGAATTGCTCCCCTAGTACGACCACTTGGTCATCACGCACATTCCCCGAGAACTAAATTAAAAGGTAGATTCATTAGCCAAATTGGCGAGCACTAAGGATTCGCAGCTTATGGGGTTCACCCCAGTCGAAGTGCTCAATTCACCAAGCATTAAGCAAATGCAAACCGAGGTGGTCATGAATGCTGAAACCGAACCTAACTATTGGCTGACCCGGATCAAGAATTATCTGCAACATGGAACCCTACCGGGGCATTACAAACAAAGACGAGCGCTCACTCGCCAATCAGCTCGCTACCTTCTCATGGATGGAGTACTCTACCGCAGAGGCTTCTCTGTCCCATTGTGCAGATGTGTAGCCCATAATGATGCCAACCGTGTTTTGATGGATGTACATGAAGGCGAGTGCGGCGACCACACCGGAGGGAAAACCTTGGCAAGAAAGATCATCAGACATGGCTACTTCTGGCCCACGCTCAGTCAAGATGCCATGGACTATGCCCACAAGTGCGATAAGTGCCAACACTTCTCAAAGATTTCAAGAGTCCTGCCTACAGAGTTGACACAAATGGTCAGCCATTGGTCGTTCGCCATGTGGGGAATCGACATCATTGGAATTCTTCCAATGGCAAGTAGTGGGGCACGTTATGCCATCGTCGCAGTTGATTATTTTACTAAATGGGTAGAGGCCGATGCTCTTGCCATAATAACCAGTAAGAAAATGATCAACTTCGTTATATGTAATATTATCACCCGATATGTAGTCCGTCAAGCTATCATTTCCGACAATGGTTCCCAGTTCGAGAGCGCTGAATTCAAGGCCTTCTGTCAGCGGCACAAAATCGAAAAGAGATTTTCAGCGGTGGCTCATCCTCTGGCCAATGGGCAAGTCGAGGTTGTCAACAAAGTGATTAAATCCATCATCAAGAAGCACCAGGAGAAAGCTAGAGGCATGTGGGCAGATGAACTCCCTCTAGTCCTATGGGCCTATCGAACCACTCACAAGTCATCAATTGGACATACTCCCTTCGCCCTTGCTTATGGATCTGAAGTTGTCATCCCCATTGAGCTAAAATTTCAGTCTCATCAAGTTACTTACTACGATACAAAGACGAATCAAGACTTGCTTTTGGAGTCACTCGATTTACTAGCGGAAAAGAGGAATGAAGCTGACCTCAGGGACACCGCACAACGACAACGAGTAGCCCGATACTTCAACTCCAGAGTCCGCCACAAGGACCTCAACATCAGTGACCTCGTCTTAAAACAGGTCTTTCCTCCGCCAGCAGGCCTCGCTTCTCGTTCAATAGGTCAGTACTCCATACAACGGAAGCTCAGCGATGGAACTTTCAAACTCTCAACCGTGTATGGAGTCGAACTTCAAGGGCATCGAACTGAGCACATCTCTGCCACTACTTTACATAACTTAGTGTACAGTTATTTATACTTTCCAACAATGTTTTGTTTTCTAGCAATTCAAGGCATTGTAAAGACTATTACTGCCAAAGTTATCAGTAAAAATCAGTTTCCCATCTCCCTTCCATGTTTACTCTGTGCATAACATGTTTGATTAATCCTGACAACCAGCTTGCGTACAAACTCACGATTGCCGCCCCGGCACCCCGAGCACGGGAACTAGTGCCGCCATCCGAACCTCGAGCCAGCATCGAGGGCTAACAACATTGGCTACGATCGGCACCCCGAGCAGGGGAGCCGACAACGCTACTCGAGTCCCCGGCCTGCGACGCGACTGAGTATAAATAACCACTAACTCAAATCATGGCCTCGCACCGAGACCGAGGATAAATCGTTCCACGCCCAACACCCACCTAGTATGATGCAAACTTCTCACCTAGCTACAGGTGTTCCTCGAATGTCGGCGCAGCACCGAGACCGACCTTAAATTGTTTCCTCCCCAAAGCTCTCAAGGCTTAGGTGCAGCCCATGGCCACGATCGGACCCTACAGGCTGATGATCCGGGCTTACTCCAGTGAATAAACGATGCTTGAGCTCATAACCCGAATGAATGACGGGAGAGCCCCGCACCGGACGAATCGACGTCCTACACCTTCACTCCACTTGGGTGTTACTACAGGCAGCGCAAGACAAAAGGCGAATAGCCTGATTTTGCAACTGTGGGCTTTCTGAATGGAGGGAAACAAATTGAAACCAACGCAATCTCTCGTCCCTTTGGAAACAACCCAGAGTGTGACCTTTCATCGCATTTCTGTTAAGTGTAACGATAAATACGCTAGTGCAAGTATAGGACGCTGGAAAACGTAAGATGAACATCCAAACACCTGGCATAAACAGTGATTTTTACTAATTCATATTCCATTTTCACACACACACTAAACAGGCTACATGTCTAACGTCTTACTTTCCTAATGATAGGGTGTACATGAAAACTACACTATGTATTGAAAAACAAAAAGCGAGGGTTGTACTCACGTAAACTATCATCCTACATATGCAAAATGACGGTAACATCTACTACAGTCACTAACACTAATCATGCTTTTTGCTATTGTGCTTGTTCTTTGTAGATTCCGCACTCGACAGCTCTCCACCCGTGCCAGGCCTCTTCTTTCCAGACCTGCTCTTTCCTCCTCGGCCCTTCTGAGGAGTTGCCGACTCATGAGAAATCGAGAGGCGTCTCTTGTCTGCACCATCACCGCTCGAAATCTCTGTAACATCAGTGGGAATAGTATGTTTCAATAGCTTGGGTGCATTCCCTGCTGCGAGGTCCACCACGCGTCCCCCTTTCCTAGTGCATCCATGGCTTCCCGCTCCGCCTTCTGCTTCGCCTCCCTGGCAACCAGCCAGTCAGCCTGCTTTTGGGACTTAAACTTCAAGGTATCATCAGCTTTAGGCTTCTTAAGGGTTTTGGTAGCCCTCTGTTGGGAGTCGTCACCCCCCTTCTTCTTCTGAGCCTCGTTAGCAGACCTCTTCTTCTCCACCTCTTCATCGGCCCTCCTCTGCTCAATCATCTCAGCGGCTCTCTTCTCAGCATCCTATTTAGCCTTCATTAGGGCCTCTTGCTCGGCATCCTCATCTTGCCTATGCTTCTCCTCCATCTCCTCGTACTTAGCCACAATCTGGCTTTTTAGGCTATCAACCATGGCCTGCATCGAGGGCACATCGGCGTCCACCGGGCACATCACATGAGCGCTCTAGCCATCTACAACCTCTCCTTCCTCTATGAAACACTCGTGAATGCTGGACCCTAGCCTAATATTTGAAAAAGTATCCAACTGACCACCGCCCTCTCCAGACTGAAGTCCTTGCGGTCTCGGTCCGGATTTCGTTGTCTATGGAATCATGGGGGCAAAGCCCGGTGTCATGGTAGATCCAGGACAAGCTGCACAGTAAAACCACAACCTTTTAGTCCGCAAATTCGATAATAACACTGTATTCAAGAATGCACGTTAACAGGAATTTACCTCCGATCGGGGATGGTGTAGGAAGGATAGGAAGTATGCTCGTTGTAGCAGATAAAGTAAATTCGGTCCCTCCTAGCTTCGGATACTCAGGATTGTACTCATTCGGCGCCCGGGCTAAGGCTGCGGGATCACTCGCCATGTCGGATTTAAAGGCCAATGGCTGGTAAGAGCTTCCTTCTACGAATCTCCCCGCTACCACCAAACTCTCAGTCATAGCGGACTTCCCTTTCTCGGTAGTAAGCCTCGCCATACACTCTCTCAACATCCTCTAGCAATAGCTTCTTCCCCTCCTCTAGCTTTTCACGCTCTTCAATAGTCAAGAGATCAATCACAAGTTGGCGTTCATCCAAAGACCCGACATCTACCTGGAGCAAGTAAGCTTCATAAGGCACCAGCCTCTCCCAGGTCTAAGCTAACTCTCGGGAATAGTCCTCAAGCCATGAAAGCCCGTAGGTGTAACACCCCACTCCCGCTATGATCACTCACAATGGGAATGCCATAACATCGGTGGAGTATTTTAGTGAATATAGAACAGAAAAATTACAACTAGACAGATATAAATAGTACTTGAAATTTTAAAACATCATTTCATAACAGCGGAAGTAAAACATGTCTGGTTACATCATAAACTCACAATAAAAGTCAAGTACAATATCCATCAAGATAAAGAAGTACATAATCCCACTCTCATACAATAGCCAAAACAAAAGGAAAGATAACTGGATAACTGGAGCTTTACATCTACCCAAGCTCCTAAAGACTGGAACAGCAATCCGATCAAGCTCCACTACTGCTAGGATCCACCACAGGACCTGAGGGTTGGGAAAAAGATAAAGACAACGGGGTCAGACATAAGTCTGAGTGAGTCCTATAACTTTAACAATACAATCGTTAAAGTAACCAGAGAAGACATAACTTGATATACGGTAACATATAGGGATGAACGGCTATACTAAGCAGTTAACTAAACTAAGATAAAGGATAAAGACGCATCTACCCTTCCTAAGGTAAATTACTAAACTGCACCACACCAGTCGTTCCTAACTTAAAGGTTGATCCCACCTAAGGACTTATAGAATTACTTTAATAATACTTGCGTACCCCTAGGTGACCAAGTAGGCGCCACGGGGCCCTACAATCCACCAGGTGTACACACTACTCCCCATTCGATCGGCTCCCTAACGTAGATACCCGTGCTGGCCCCACCTTGGGGTGTACCATTCCCCAACGTGGCAACCCGATATAATCAACGGTGCACGGCTTATATCTACACGATGCAACAACGGCTTATCTACCAACCCGGGCCCATTCACGCATATGAAGCCCGTTGGACTTGCGTTGCCACCGCTAACCCGTTTTGGCCTCTTATAATCAAGCCCAATATGCGTGTCCCGTCACTCGACATGGGTCGAGCCTACAAAGATACGTTTGGGATATTGGTTGAAATGGGCCCCCACAAGCTACCCACTTAAGCTTGTCCAATATCTAGTGTATCCCTCTTAACCCTTTAATCATGTTTAATTACATGTTTCTCTTGGTTAAGTATTCTAATCGTATTTTCTATTGCCACTCAAGGCAACCCACTTAAGATTCCACATGCCACCCAAGGCACCCACTTAACCCCTCATGTCCCACTACATGCTATAATGGTTAAGTGTTTCTTAATTAATTAAGACCGTGATCTCCCGTAAAGACCTCCCACATTAGACTGACTGTTATGACCGCCTGGTTAAGCCGGTAGAATCCGGGCAGTCTTACGTCATAACAGAGTCTAACCTCGTGTCTTTACCTTAATCACGTATTTAATTTATGGCCAAGACCTCTCACATTGGACTGACATTTGTAGCAACTGGTTAAGCCGGTCGGGTCCGGGCAGTTTTACACTACAAATGAGTCCAACCTCGTGTCTTAGTCGATTAATTACACCTAATTAATCACCCCCATATTAATTATCCCTAATTAATGTCAAGCTTTTCATAACATGGGTAGACCTAACTCAATAGGTAAATTCCCATGGGGTAGACCTAACTCAATAGGTAAATTCCCAACACATAGTATGGGTACACCTAACTTAATAGGCAAATTCCCATACTATGTTCCTTTATTTTATGTTATGCATAATTATATTAATTTCACACAATCTTATTAACTTATGCATTTAATTATCCCATCGTTCCCACGTAATTTCGTTCATGATATAACACATATAAAAGGTGTCAACTTGCATATGAATGAACATGTTTCAAAGGTGCCATCTTGCATATTAACAAACACATAACTTGCACATGCACTTGCATAACATGTCACATAACTTGCATATAATATGTCACATAACTTACATATTCACTTGCATAACAAACTTGCATATTAACTTATAGACTTGCATAATGTGTCATCATGAATTTGCATATTAACAAACATATAACTTGCATATTTACATACATGTACTTGCATATTTACTTACATGTAACTTGCATATTAACAAACATGTAACTTGCATATTAACAAACATGTAACTTGCATATTTACAAACATGTAACTTGCATATTAACAAACATGTAACTTGCATATTAACAAACATGTAACTTGCATATTTACATACGTGTAACTTGCATATTAACAAACATGTAACTTGCATATTAACAAACATGTAACTTGCATATTAACAAACATGTAACTTGCATATTTACATACGTGTAACTTGCATATTAACAAACATGTAACTTGCATATTAACAAACATGTAACTTGCATAGCATATTACCATGAACTTGCATAACATGCATATGATTACATAGCCCACAACTTGCATATTTAGCATCATGCAAACATAACATACATCATATTAAACTTGCATAAGCTTACATACTCAACATGCATAAACATAAGATTAATGCTAACATCATATCATATGATTCAAAGCTCATTAACCCACATACAAAACCATAAATCTCATCACATCTCATCTAATTAGTTTACCAAAAGATCATCAAAGTGATAGAAACTCACAACTAGCAACTTTGAACACCAAATGAAGAAGATTAAGATGCTAAGAAGGGATTAGAAGTTGATTAGAGAGTGATTAGTATGCAACCCTCTTCATAAAATTAGTGGAGGCCATGAGAGCTAGCATTTTGCCATAGTTTAGTCACTAGGTTTAATTATGAATGAATTAGGGTAGGTTAGGGTCTTATTTATAGATTAGGCAAGTGTTTTAGGCCATAGGATTAACCCTAGATTCAATCCAAGCCATCAAAGCATGTCTTGGGGAAGGGGTCAAGTGTAGGAACCATCTAGGGCCTTTAGATTAAAGATGGACCATGAGAACCATTCAAATGCAAAATCTGCACTTGAGCGAATCGGCCCACGGGTTGACAGCCAAACACCCTGGATTAACCCCTAGTCGACCCAGCGGGCTCGGGTCGACTTCAAAAATCGGCCGGTTCGGTTATTCCCCTCTCCCAATTCGCTGTTTTGAGCATTTTTGCATATTTATTTATTAAATTTTCAATTATATATATATATATATATATCAATATATATATATATATATATCTACACAACCCATTTCACTTAATTAAGTATACTTTAATTTGGGAATTTTCGTGAAACTTCGCGAGGCCATATCTTGGTCATACGGACTCCGATTTTCGAAAACTCGGACTCTATTTCGCGTATTTTTCCGAGACGAACACAATGGCATAGCCCGTTTCCCTTGATTCCCATTTTAGAATTAAATTCTGCCTCGATTTATGTTATTACAGGTTATTGAAAATACGGGTTGTTACATTCTCCCCTCCTTAAAGGATTTCGTCCCCGAAATCTTCAAGTTAGGAAGAACGTATCCTACCATCCAATCATCCTTCTACTCAAAGCATCATCCACGAGCAATCATTGTCCTTACAAGATTCTAAATGCTGGATGGATATATGCAAAAGTGTGTGTATATGTACTTACCTAATGCGAAAATCAGGCGGTTACTGATACAGTAAACCTCCTTAATGCAAACCATGATAGTGCCATGCATCCAATATGTATGCGAAACCCTATTGACACATACAAATTTCTACATGCGTGCACAACCATACACAAAAATGCATCATCCATATGATAACACAGCCATGATACATCCATCAATTCTATCTACCACATCCATTTATGCAATATGCAACATGAAGTGACTGAGCCGATCTAGTGCCTAATGTGTGTGTATATGTATCCACGAGCAACCACTAGCAAACAATTGCATCCATATGCATCCATCAACCATAACATGTTTCAAACACATGTTTCAACCATAGGTTTTACCCTATCTAAAGGTCATAGGTATTAGCGAGAGGATATACTAAAGATAAGATAAGTACTAGACAAGCAATAAAGGAGAAGTTAAAAGACATACTCTCAAAAAGAAATGGATACAAAGAACGCATCTTTGCTTCCGTCTCCCAAGTAGCATTGCTTTCGTCATCTCCCCATTGCACTTTAACTAGCTGAACTTCTCTGTTCCTCAACTTCCTAGTTTCTGACCCAAGGATGCGAGTAGGAGCTCGTCGAATCGTCGCATCACGCTCTACCTCTACATCTCTAAGCAAGCTCGGCTCTACCACTTCCGCGGTCTCATGTAAGCACTTCCTCAAATGTGATACATGGAATACATCATGAACACCACTAAGTCTGTCGGGCAACTCCACCCTATATGCCATCCGTCCAATCCTTTCCTTAATAGGAAACGGCCCAACAAATCTCGGTGCTAACTTCCCTACGGACCCAAAGCGAACAACATTTCTCAATGGAGATACTTTGACAAAAACCATATCCCCAACCTCAAACTCAAGATCCGTCCTTCTCCGATCCGCATAAGACTTCTGTCTATCTTGCGCTGCCTTCATCCTTCTACGAATCAAATCAATCTTCTCTGAAGTCTCTCTAACCATATCTGGCCCAAGCAAGATCTTATCCGTAGATTCCCACCAACATGTAGGAGATCGACAAGGCCTTCCATAAAGAGCTTCGAAAGGAGCCATACCAATACTGGACTGAAAGCTGTTATTATATGCGAACTCCACCAAAGGAAGATGTTCTTCCCATGTACCTCCAAAATCCAAGATACAAAGCCTCAAAAGATCTTCTAAGATACGGTTCACCCTCTCGGTCTGACCGTCCGTCTGAGGATGATATGCGGTGCTCAAACACAACTGAGTCCCTACCGCCTCTTGCAAACTTCTCCAAAACTCACTAGTGAAAATAGGATCTCGATCACTCACAATGCTGGATGGTACGCCATGCAATCTAACAATCTCTCTAACATAGACTGAAGCAAGCCATGGAGCGGTCCTCTTACTCTTTACGGGTATAAAATGGGCACTCTTGGTAAGTCTGTCTACCACAACCCAAATTCCCGTATTGCCCTTCCTCGATCTCGGTAACCCGTCGATGAAATCCATCGAGACACTATCCCACTTCCACTGTGGAACTTCCAATGGGTGTAGCAACCCACCGGGTTTCCTTTGCTCCACTTTAACTTGTTGGCACACTAAGCATCTAGCCACATACTCGGCCACATCTTTCTTCATACCGGCCCAGAAGAAAACTCTCTTCATGTCTTGGTACATTTTGTCTCCACCGGGATGAATAGTCATTCTTGAACGATGTGCATCATCCAAAATAGCCTTCTTCAAACCCTCATCTTGCGGTACACAAAGTCTACCGTCTCTATGCAACCATCCCTTATCATCTATGGTGTATCTACCCAAATGGCTGGACGACTCCCCTCTTATAAGCTTCTCTACCAACACAACCAACTGTGGGTCGTCTCGCTGAGCCTCGCCAATCCGTCTCAAAAGAGTAGGTCTAACCTCCAAGGGTGCCAACAAACCAGGTACAAAATCAACAGAAGGTCTGAAGTCAAACAAAGAAAGAAACTCCAAGCTTCGTCGTTCCACGAACAATGGACTCAAAGATAGCCTTTTTCTACTTAAGGCGTCTGCCACCACGTTACCCTTACCAGGGGTATACGCTATCTCGAAATCATAGGATGCTAAGAACTCCATCCACCTTTGCTGTCTTAGGTTTAAATCCTTCTGAGAGAATAAGTACTTCAATGATTTATGGTCGGTGAACAACTCGAATCTCTCACCAAGAAGATAATGGCGCCAAGACTTAAGTGCGAAAACAATCGCGGCCAACTCTAGATCATGGGTAGGGTAATTCTTCTCATGCACTCTCAATTGTCTCCCTCCATAGGCTATTACCCTTCCCTCCTGCATCAAGACTGCGCCTAATCCTGTTCCACAAGCATCGGTATAAACAACAAACGGCTTACTCCCATCTGGAAGCACTAAAACTGGAGCGGTGGTCAAAGCTCTCTTTAACCGTCGGAAAGCATCATCACAATCTACATCCCATGAGAAAACCAGATTCTTCTTCGTCAAGCGGGTTAATGGGGCTGATATCTTCGCGAAGTCTTTGATGAACTTCCTATAATATCCTGCCAACCCCAAGAAACTTCTTACCTCGGTAGCATTTCTAGGAACTTTCCAATCCTGGATAGATACTATCTTTGCGGGATCCACAGCTATCCCTTCCTTAGAGACCACATGCCCTAAGAATCGCACTTCTCTTCTCCAAAAATGGCATTTAGAGAATTTAGCTTTAAGACTATGCGCTCGAAGAGTCTCCAACACTTCCTTGAGATGTAAGGCATGCTCTTCTTCATTCTTGGAAAAGACCAAGATGTCATCCACAAAAACTACTACAAACTTATTCAGATACTCTCTGAACACTCTACTCATGAGATCAACAAAGTATGCGGGGGCGTTTGTCAACCCAAATGGCATCACTAGCCACTCATAAAAACCATCCGGAGTCCGGAAAGCAGTCTTCTCTATACTGTCCTCCGCCACTCTTAACTGATGAAACCCTGTAGCTAAGTCCATCTGCGAAAATACTGACGCGCCAACCAACTGATCAAAGAGATCATCTATCCTCGGTAATGGGTGTCTATTCTTCTTCGTGAGCTTATTAAGTTCCCTATAATCCACACAAAGTCTGAGGGACCCATCCGCCTTCGTGGCAAACACTACTGGAGCTCCCCACTCCGATATACTTCGCCTTATGAACCCCTTCTCAAGCAAATCCCCTACTTGCTTATGAAGTTCTCTTCTCTCACGAGGAGCCATGTGGCGTACTGGCAAAGACACTGGTTTGGCATTATCCACCAAATAAATTCGGAAATCTATCTCCCGCTTCGGAGGCAAACCCTTTACTTCTTCAAACACATCCGGATATTCCCGGACTACTCTGACAGAACACAAACTTTCGACCGAAGCATCGAGCGATTCAAGATAACTTAGCAAAACAGATTCCATGGGATTGCAAGAGATCTCGAGAGTGTTACCCAAGCGGGTCATGAGCCTGACAACTCTCCTTTCGCAATCAAGAACGGCACCATTACTGGATAACCATTCCATGCCCAAGATCAACCCATAGCCCGTGAAGCCCAATACAAAAGCATCACATCTAAACTCAACGCTAAGTATAGAAATCTTCAAACCCAAACATATCATAGACAGATATATGGAGCCCCCAATTGGGTTTGAGACAACCAAGGGATCATCAACTAGACTGGTGTCTAAGTGCAGTGACTCAACTAACGATGATGAGATAAAAGAATGCGATGCGCCAGAGTCAAACAAAGTACGAACTGGATGATCAAACAGAAAAACCAGACTTTCAACGGAAATAGTTCTACCTCTCTGCTGAATCGGTGGAACTGAGAGAACCTGAACTTGCCCCCCTGACTGAGGTGGTGCTATAAGAGCTTGCACCTGGCCTCCTGAGGTAGACCCCGTCTTCTGCCCCTTCTTTGGGCAGTTTTTCACAAGATGCCCTGCTTCACCACAATGAAAGCAACCGGTCTTCTTCTTTTTGCGACAATCCTTACTGAGGTGTCCTGGTGTTCCACAATTGAAGCACTTCTTCTTCGTCTTCTTTTTGTCACCATTGCCTTTTCCGCCCTTGCCTTGTTGTTGCTGTTGCGGTTTCTTCTGATCCCCCTTTTTCTCTGGTGCCTTAGAATTCTTATCATCCTCATGCATAAGTGCCATGTAGACAAGCTTCTCAAAAGTGGCCCCCATAGGAATGTGAGTCATAGCTATTCCTTGCAATGGTTCGTTCAAGCCTCTAACGAACCTCAAAGCCTTCTTCTCCGGTGTATTCACCAACTCTATGCCAAACCTTGCTAATTGATTGAATTTGTTGACATATTCTTTCACCGTGAGATTCCCTTGCTTCAAATTCAAGAACTTCTCCATAAACAGATTCTCTTCCGCCCTTGAGAGAAACTTAGCCCCAAACCTTTGCTTAAAATCTGCCCAAGAGTCAACAGGGCGTTCTCCATTAGTGACCTCCCACCAGAATGAGGCCTCTCCCTTCATTAACCAAGCCGCCAACTTGACTTTCTTTCCCTCTTCCACTTCAAAGATATCTAGCAACTCTTCCACTTCCTTAAGCCAATCTCTAGCCTCTACGAAAGTCTCTGAACCAAGAAAAGGTTTTCCTCCTATAGCCTTGAACTCCTTGCAAACCTTAGCAAAATTATCCACTCTAGGCTGAGGAGGAGGAGCGGTTGTCTCTGGTGTAGTAGCATTGGCCGGACCCGCAGCCGCGGCCCTAGCCTCTTGCAACCTCCTATACCATAGTGGTATAACTAAACCCTCCGGGATGTTAAGATCTTCAGCAATGCTGAAACGAAAGAGGAAAGATTCAAAAAGGAGATTCCGAAAGATAAAGATATGGCTATTGGGGATTATGCTTTTCTTTTTCAAAAACTTTTTCTCTTAGAAGACATGCTTTTAAAAATACTTTCTTCGAAAATACTCTTAGAAAGTAGTTTTTCTCAAAAATTTTATCTGTTCTGGTAACCTTAAGCTCTGATACCACGTGTAACACCCCACTCCCGCTATGATCACTCACAATGGGAATGCCATAACATCGGTGGAGTATTTTAGTGAATATAGAACAGAAAAATTACAACTAGACAGATATAAATAGTACTTGAAATTTTAAAACATCATTTCATAACAGCGGAAGTAAAACATGTCTGGTTACATCATAAACTCACAATAAAAGTCAAGTACAATATCCATCAAGATAAAGAAGAACATAATCCCACTCTCATACAATAGCCAAAACAAAAGGAAAGATAACTGGATAACTGGAGCTTTACATCTACCCAAGCTCCTAAAGACTGGAACAGCAATCCGATCAAGCTCCACTACTGCTAGGATCCACCACAGGACCTGAGGGTTGGGAAAAAGATAAAGACAACGGGGTCAGACATAAGTCTGAGTGAGTCCTATAACTTTAACAATACAATCGTTAAAGTAACCAGAGAAGACATAACTTGATATACGGTAACATATAGGGATGAACGGCTATACTAAGCAGTTAACTAAACTAAGATAAAGGATAAAGACGCATCTACCCTTCCTAAGGTAAATTACTAAACTGCACCACACCAGTCGTTCCTAACTTAAAGGTTGATCCCACCTAAGGACTTATAGAATTACTTTAATAATACTTGCGTACCCCTAGGTGACCAAGTAGGCGCCACGGGGCCCTACAATCCACCAGGTGTACACACTACTCCCCATTCGATCGGCTCCCTAACGTAGATACCCGTGCTGGCCCCACCTTGGGGTGTACCATTCCCCAACGTGGCAACCCGATATAATCAACGGTGCACGGCTTATATCTACACGATGCAACAACGGCTTATCTACCAACCCGGGCCCATTCACGCATATGAAGCCCGTTGGACTTGCGTTGCCACCGCTAACCCGTTTTGGCCTCTTATAATCAAGCCCAATATGCGTGTCCCGTCACTCGACATGGGTCGAGCCTACAAAGATACGTTTGGGATATTGGTTGAAATGGGCCCCCACAAGCTACCCACTTAAGCTTGTCCAATATCTAGTGTATCCCTCTTAACCCTTTAATCATGTTTAATTACATGTTTCTCTTGGTTAAGTATTCTAATCGTATTTTCTATTGCCACTCAAGGCAACCCACTTAAGATTCCACATGCCACCCAAGGCACCCACTTAACCCCTCATGTCCCACTACATGCTATAATGGTTAAGTGTTTCTTAATTAATTAAGACCGTGATCTCCCGTAAAGACCTCCCACATTAGACTGACTGTTATGACCGCCTGGTTAAGCCGGTAGAATCCGGGCAGTCTTACGTCATAACAGAGTCTAACCTCGTGTCTTTACCTTAATCACGTATTTAATTTATGGCCAAGACCTCTCACATTGGACTGACATTTGTAGCAACTGGTTAAGCCGGTCGGGTCCGGGCAGTTTTACACTACAAATGAGTCCAACCTCGTGTCTTAGTCGATTAATTACACCTAATTAATCACCCCCATATTAATTATCCCTAATTAATGTCAAGCTTTTCATAACATGGGTAGACCTAACTCAATAGGTAAATTCCCATGGGGTAGACCTAACTCAATAGGTAAATTCCCAACACATAGTATGGGTACACCTAACTTAATAGGCAAATTCCCATACTATGTTCCTTTATTTTATGTTATGCATAATTATATTAATTTCACACAATCTTATTAACTTATGCATTTAATTATCCCATCGTTCCCACGTAATTTCGTTCATGATATAACACATATAAAAGGTGTCAACTTGCATATGAATGAACATGTTTCAAAGGTGCCATCTTGCATATTAACAAACACATAACTTGCACATGCACTTGCATAACATGTCACATAACTTGCATATAATATGTCACATAACTTACATATTCACTTGCATAACAAACTTGCATATTAACTTATAGACTTGCATAATGTGTCATCATGAATTTGCATATTAACAAACATATAACTTGCATATTTACATACATGTACTTGCATATTTACTTACATGTAACTTGCATATTAACAAACATGTAACTTGCATATTAACAAACATGTAACTTGCATATTTACAAACATGTAACTTGCATATTAACAAACATGTAACTTGCATATTAACAAACATGTAACTTGCATATTTACATACGTGTAACTTGCATATTAACAAACATGTAACTTGCATATTAACAAACATGTAACTTGCATATTAACAAACATGTAACTTGCATATTTACATACGTGTAACTTGCATATTAACAAACATGTAACTTGCATATTAACAAACATGTAACTTGCATAGCATATTACCATGAACTTGCATAACATGCATATGATTACATAGCCCACAACTTGCATATTTAGCATCATGCAAACATAACATACATCATATTAAACTTGCATAAGCTTACATACTCAACATGCATAAACATAAGATTAATGCTAACATCATATCATATGATTCAAAGCTCATTAACCCACATACAAAACCATAAATCTCATCACATCTCATCTAATTAGTTTACCAAAAGATCATCAAAGTGATAGAAACTCACAACTAGCAACTTTGAACACCAAATGAAGAAGATTAAGATGCTAAGAAGGGATTAGAAGTTGATTAGAGAGTGATTAGTATGCAACCCTCTTCATAAAATTAGTGGAGGCCATGAGAGCTAGCATTTTGCCATAGTTTAGTCACTAGGTTTAATTATGAATGAATTAGGGTAGGTTAGGGTCTTATTTATAGATTAGGCAAGTGTTTTAGGCCATAGGATTAACCCTAGATTCAATCCAAGCCATCAAAGCATGTCTTGGGGAAGGGGTCAAGTGTAGGAACCATCTAGGGCCTTTAGATTAAAGATGGACCATGAGAACCATTCAAATGCAAAATCTGCACTTGAGCGAATCGGCCCACGGGTTGACAGCCAAACACCCTGGATTAACCCCTAGTCGACCCAGCGGGCTCGGGTCGACTTCAAAAATCGGCCGGTTCGGTTATTCCCCTCTCCCAATTCGCTATTTTGAGCATTTTTGCATATTTATTTATTAAATTTTCAATTATATATATATATATATATATATCAATATATATATATATATATATATATATATATATCTACACAACCCATTTCACTTAATTAAGTATACTTTAATTTGGGAATTTTCGTGAAACTTCGCGAGGCCATATCTTGGTCATACGGACTCCGATTTTCGAAAACTCGGACTCTATTTCGCGTATTTTTCCGAGACGAACACAATGGCATAGCCCGTTTCCCTTGATTCCCATTTTAGAATTAAATTCTGCCTCGATTTATGTTATTACAGGTTATTGAAAATACGGGTTGTTACAGTAGGACTTCGAAACTTTAACAAACATATCCTGGAAATTGTAACACCCGACATTTTATGACAATTTAATAATTAAATAATGCATATATGTATATATGTAACACAAAGGATTTTTGAATAATAAAATTAACTAAATTAAAGAATAATTAATCTCAGACGTGAGAATTAAGGGAAACGGGCTGCGCCATTGTGTTCATCTCGGAATTCTGGTTGAGATAGAGTTCGAGTTTGCGTGAATTGGACTACGTATGAAGAAGTTATGGCGATCGGAAGTTTTAGAAAATTCAAAACAGATTTCAAATTTCAAAAATTCAGAGTCAAACAGGCTAGGCGGGAAAATTGCCTCCAAGGCCAGGTCGACCATAGGGTCGACCTGGGGGTCGACCTGCCCTCCCCCCCCCCTCCCCCCCCGGGCAGATTTGAATGATGACCTGTTTGTGACTAGATGCTAACTCATTAGGGTTTCTAATATGCTATGGTTTGCTGGGATTAATTCTGGGTTGATCGGACGGCTTAAACTAATCCTAAACTCTATAAAAACACCTATAGACCCAAACCGTAAAATCAAAATAAAATTGGATTCATGGCCTCCATGCCGTCACCTAGCAACTCAGCATAGCCGCCACCAATTAGAGAGGGAGAAAGCAAATCAAATTCAATCCTCTTCAACTCTAACAACGAATCTTCATCAAAGGAGCGCTAATTCAACTCCAGAAATCAGAATTCAGAACTCAAGACTGCTTTTGAGTTGTGAGTTCGATAGTTTTAGCAAGATAATTAATAAATGAATTGGATTGAGTTATAATGCGGATAATTTGGATGTGATATGAATTGTTGATTTCATGCTGTAATTATGTTGTAGAATTATGTTGTAATTTCTATGATATTATGTTATGATGCTATCATCTACGATGTAAATTTATGATGCTATCACCCATGTTATAATCCTATGATTGGCTTATGTCTAGTTGAATTATCATGTTTCTTATGCTAGTTTGTTATATTGATTCATATGCTAAATCATATGTAGGAAAGTTTAGATGTTGATCCAAACATGAACCATATACAAGTTTGGGTAGAATTATATGTGACCTTACATGGCTATGGCACCTAGTTTATGTGAGAATTTAATTGAAAGTTAGGCTATGACATATGCTAAATTCTACATGATACTTTACATGTCTACACCATTATTGCAATGTATGAATCACATATGTAAGTTTATGAGTTGGATATGAATCATGTTATGCAAGTTTAGGATTATTACCTATGCAAATATAGAACTATGACATATGTTATTTATGCAAGTTTGTGGCCATTATTTCATCAAGTTCACACCTTAGATTTGGATCCATGACATATGATGTTTATGCAAGTTTGTGGCCATTATTTCATCAAGTTCACACCTTTATATTTGGATCCATGACATATTTTATCTATGCAAGTTTTAGATGTAGAACATCATTCACATATGCAAGTTCACTCCTATGTTAGATTTGTGATGTTTTCTTTTATTTTATGAGTTAGACTATTCGAGTCTAATGTATATTTTTACGTTAAACGAACAAACGTACTACGTGGGGGAAAAAGGGGATAATATTAAAAATACTTAATTGGCATAAATGCCTAAAAAGGCATAGAATAAAATTGTGGTGAAAAATTGGTATGATTTTACATACCATAAATGGATGGGCATAATTGAGTCAATTATGGACATCATTAATTGATTGATAATTTGAATAGGGAAAGTAATTCAAATTTGGGGAATGATTAATTAGGAGACACGAGGTTAGGCACTTTTTTGGTGTAAGACTGCCCGGACCCGCCCGGAAAATCCAGCTGCCAGAAATGCCAATCTAATGTGAGAGGTCTTAGGCATAAACTAACTACATAACAAATGTAAAGACACGAGGTTAGGCTCTTTTGTAGTGTAAGACTGCCCGGACCCGCCCGGTAAATCCAGTTGCCACAAATGTCAGTCTAATGTGAGAGGTCTTTATGAGATTACGGTCTTAATGAATTAAGAAACACTAAACCAGATAAGCATGTAGTGGGACATGAGGGGGTAAAGTGGGTGCCTTGGGTGGCATGTGGAATCTAGTGGGTGCCTTGGGTGGCATTTGGAAATACGATTAGAAACACTTAAACGAAATTGAAAGATGTAATTGAAACATGAATAAGAAGCGGGTTAAGTGGGGTGTACTAGAGGGGACCAAGCTTAGGTGGATAGCTTGTGTCAAATAATGGGGGCCCGTTTCAACCTGTAACCCATACGTATCTTTCTGGGCTCGACCCAAGTCGAGGACGGGACACGCATACTGGGCTTGACTGTAAGAGGCCAGACCGGGTTAGCGGTGGCAATGCAAGTCCAACGGGTTCATATGCGTGTGTGGACCCGGGCTGGTAGGTAAGAGGTTGTTGCATCGTGTAGGTATAAGCCGTGCATTCTTTGTTGTATCGGGTTGCCACTTTGGGGAGTGATACACCCCACTGTGGGGTCAACATGGGTATCTACGAGTTAGGGAGCCGATCGTTTGGGGGTAGTGGGTATACCAAGTGGAGATAGGGGCAGACGGCACCTATGAAGGTAGCTAGGGGTGCACGAAACTACCAGTATATTATTAAGTCTGTAGGCGGGATCAACCTTAAGGTGACTAGTGGCGGTGCAGTATACTAGTGGCGGTGCAGTATAGCAATTATCCTATTGTGTTGGTGTAGTTTAGTAAATTTATCTTAGTGGGTTAAGTGCGCTTTAACGATATCGTTGTTCATCGTGTTTCCTTATTTACTCTGCCATACTCAATGGTTCATGATCATTTCCTTATTTTCCAACTTATGCCTTAGCCTAGTTACTTTGTTAATTATATTGTTAGAATTATCGCACTCGCCAGACCTTATGTCTGACCCCCTCTTTTTCCATCTCTTTCCTCCCCCTACCCCCCTAGGTGCTCAGGTAGAAACTAGCACCAGTGGAGCTTGATTTTGGACTGCTTTTAGAAGATTGCTTGGATCGCTGAAGTAAAGTTCAACTTCTCTTTATTTATGGCTATTTTTATGTTGGGGATTATGTCTTTCAGTTTATGTATTTTGTTTTATCAAGATGGATACGATGTACTTGACTTTGCTTTATGGTTTTGAAGATGTAACCAAACATATTTACCTTCTGCTGCAATAAATGAAGTTTTAAATTTTCAAGTACTGCTTTATATCTATCTTGTTGTGATTTTATGTTCTATATTCCCTTAAAATACTCCATGGAAGTTAATGCATTCCCTTTGTGAGTGATATTAATGGACGTGTGGTGTTACACGTGGTATCAGAGCTGAAGGTTACCAGAACATATAAGATATTTTGAAAAACTATTTTTCAAAGCAATTTTCATAAAGAAGTACTTTCAAAAGTATGTTTTAAGGAAAGTATTTTCAAGAGAAAAGTATATTTTAGAAAGCATAACCCCAAGAGCCATATATCTTTCCTTCAGTCCTTTTTGTATTGAATCTTTCCTTTTTCGTTTCAGGATGTATGAAGCATGCCAGAGGGCGTTCATGTGCCCGGTTGGTTTCGTCAATATCTTGAGGCTAGGGCCGCAGCCGCAGGTCCAGCAAATCCTCCTCCTCCTCCTTTTGTCGGTAATTTCGCAAAGATATGTAAGGACTTGAGAGCGATGGGTGGAAAACCTTTTCACGGGACGGAGACATTTGTTGAAGCTCGTAACTGGCTAAAGGAGGTGGAAGAATTGTTTAGAATCTTTGAAGTAGATGATGGAAGGAATGTCCAGCTAGCTGCGTGGCTAATGAAGGATGAGGCCTCGTTTTGGAGGGAGGTCACTAATGGGGGACGTCCAGTCGATACGTGGCCAGATTTTAGGCAGAGGTTTGAGGCGAAGTTTCTCTCACGGGCTGAAAAGAATCTATACATGGAAAGATTTTTGTCACTGAAGCAAGGGAACCTATCGGTGAAAGAGTACGTTAACAAATTCAACCAATTGGCAAGGTTTGGCTTAGACTTGGTGAACACCCCAGAAGAAAAGGCTCTATGATTTGTTAAGGGCTTAAACGAGCCGCTTCATGGGTTAGCTATAACCCACATTCCCATGGGGGCTACCTTTGAGAGGTTAGTTAACACGACACTCATGTATGAAGAAGAGAAGGGCGCCAATGCTAATAAGGCACCCGAGAAGAAAGGGGATCAAAAGAAGCCGCAACAACAACAACAGAACAAGAAAGGTGGGAAAGGCAACAATGCTGAAGGGAAGAAGAAATGCTTTAACTATGGGACACCCGGCCATCTAAGCAAAGGTTGTAGGAAGAAAAAGAAGACTGGTTGTTTCCACTGTGGCGAAGCGGGACATCTTATTAAGGACTACCCAAAGAAAAGGGCAGAGGGCAGGGTCTACCTCGGGAGGACAGGTGCAAGCTCTTATGGCACCCGGGCAGGCAAGGGGACAAGTTCAGGCTCTCGTGGTTCCACCGCTGCAAGAACGAGGTAGAGCAATTTCCGTTGAAAGTTTAGTTTTTCTGTTTGACCATCCTATCCGTACTCTATTCGATTCTGGTGCATCGCATTTGTTTATTTCTACATCATTAGTTGAAACACTGCACCTAGATACTAGTCTAGTTACTGATCCCTTAGTAGTCTTAAATCCAATTAGTAGTTCGGCTCATCTTTCTAAGATTTGTCGGGATTTTAGAGTGTTTATCTTGGGCGTTGAGTTTGAGTGCAACGCTTTTGTTCTTAGCTTCTTGGGCTACGGTTTAATTCTAGGTATGGATTGGCTAACAAGATATGGGGCCATCTTAGGTTGTGAAAGAAGGGTAGTTAGATTGTTGACTCGTTCTGGAAAGAACCCTGATATTTCTTGTGACCCTAGAGGTCCAGTAATGCTTAGTTACTTAGAATCCCTTGACGCATCCGATGATGATTTACATTTTGTTCCCATAGTCTGTGAATATGCTGATATCTTTGATGAGGTGAGGGGTTTACCCCGAAAACGTGAAATCGACTTTCGAATATATCTAGTAGACAATGCAAAGCCGGTTGCATTGCCAGTGCGCCACATGGCTCCAAGAGAGAGAAGGGAACTCAGTAAGCAAGTGAAAGAATTGCTTGAGAAGGGGTTCATCAGATGTAGTATATCGGAGTGGGGTGCTCCAGTAGTGTTTGCCACGAAGGCAGATGGGTCCCTTAGACTTTGTGTGGACTATAGAGAACTTAATAAGCTTACTAAGCAGAATAGACACCCACTGCTGAGGATTGACGATCTCTTCGATCAGTTAGTTGGCGCCTTAGTGTTTTCGCAGTTGGACTTAGCCACTAGTTTCCATCAGTTGAGAGTGACTGAGGATAGCATAGAGAAGACTGCCTTTAGGACTCCAGACGGTTTCATCGAGTGGCTAGTGATGCCCTTCGGTTTGACAAATGCCCCCGCATACTTTGTTGATTTGATGAGTAGGGTGCTTAGGGAGTACCTTAATAAATTCGTGGTAGTCTTTGTAGATGACATATTGATCTTTTCTAAAAGCGAAGAAGAGCATGCCCTACATCTTAGGGAAGTGTTGGAGACTCTTCGAGCGCATAGCCTTAAAGCTAGATTATCTAAATGTCACTTTTGGAGAAAGGAAGTGCGATTCTTAGGGCACATGGTTTCCAAAGAAGGGATAGCCGTGGATCCTGCAAAGGTAGTGGCCATCCAAGATTGGAAGGTTACTAAAAATGCTACCGAGGTGAGGAGTTTCTTAGGTTTGGCTGGCTACTATAGGAAGTTCATCAAAGACATCGCAAAAATATCAACTCCATTAACACGCTTGACGAAGAAGAATTTAGTTTTCACGTGGGACGTAGATTTTGATGATGCGTTCCAATGTTTAAAGAGAGCTTTGACCACAGCCCCAGTCTTAGTGTTGCCAGATGGGAGTAAGCCATTTACCGTTTATACCGACGCTTGTGGGACAGGACTAGGCACTATCTTAATGCAAGAGGGAAGGGTAATAGCCTATGGTGGAAGGCAGTTGAGAGTGCATGAAAGAAATTACCCTACACATGACCTCGAGTTAGCCGCTATTGTCTTCGCGCTTAAGTCTTGGCGTCATTTTCTTCTGGGCGAAAAATTCGAATTGTTCACTGACCACAAATCACTAAAATACTTATTCTCTCAGAAGGACTTGAACTTAAGGCAGCAAAGGTGGATGGAGTTCTTAGCATCCTACGACTTCGAGATAGCATATACCCCTGGCAAGAGTAACGTGGTGGCAGATGTCTTAAGTAGAAAAAGATTATCCTTGAGTCCGTTGTTTGTTGAGCGGCAAAGTTTAGAGTTCATCTCTACGTTTGACTTTAAACCTTCCACTGACTTTGTACCTGGTTTGCTAGCATCCTTAGAGGTCAGACCTACGCTTTTGGGACAGATTGGCAAGGCACAGCGAGACGACCCACAGTTGGTTGAGTTAGTAGAAAAGCTCAAAGGAGGGGAGTCATCGAGCCATCTCCATAGGTATACCCTAGATGATAAGGGTTGGTTACGTAGGGACGGTAGACTTTATGTACCAAAAGACGATGACCTAAGGAAGACCATTCCTGATGATGCACATCGTTCGAAGATGACCATCCATCCCGGCGGGGACCATATGTACATGGACATGAGACGAGTTTACTTTTGGGCCGGCATGAAGAAAGATGTGGCCGAGTATGTCGCTAGATGCTTGGTGTGCCAACAAGTAAAAGCAGAGCAAAAGAAGCCCGGTGGATTGCTTCACCCATTGGAGGTCCCACGATGGAAGTGGGAAAGCGTCTCGATGGACTTTATTGACGGATTACCAAGATCGAGGAAGGGTAATACGGGGATTTGGGTCATGGTAGACAGACTTACTAAGAGCGCCCATTTCATTCCCGTGAAGAGTAAGAGGACTGCTCCATGGTTAGCCTCCGTATACATTCGAGAAATAGTTCGTTTACACGGTGTTCCTTCTAGCGTAGTGAGCGACCGCGATCCCATCTTCACTAGCGAGTTTTGGAAGAGCTTGCAAGAGGCGGTAGGGACTCAGTTATGTTTGAGCACCGCATATCATCCTCAGACGGACGGCCAGACCGAGAGGGTGAATCGTATTCTAGAGGACCTATTGAGATTATGTGTCTTAGATTTCAGAGGTACATGGGAGGAACATCTTCCATTGGTAGAATTTGCATATAATAATAGCTTTCAATCTAGTATTGGAATGGCACCGTTCGAAGCTCTTTATGGACGACCGTGTCGTTCGCCTACATGTTGGTGGGAATCTACGGATAAGATCTTGCTTGGACCCGATATGATTAGAGAAACTTCGGAGAAGATCGATTTGATTCGAAGGAGGATGAAGATGGCGCAAGATAGACAGAAATCTTATGCGGATAAGAGGAGGTCAGATCTTGAGTTTGATGTTAGGGACATGGTCTTTGTCAAGGTGTCTCCATTACGGAACGTTGTTCTCTTTGGGTCCGTTGGGAAGTTAGCACCAAGATTCGTAGGGCCGTTTCCTATTAGAGAAAGGATTAGGAAGATGGCGTATAGAGTGGAGTTGCCCGAGAGAATTAGTGGTGTACACGACGTATTCCATGTATCACATTTGAGGAAGTGCTTGCATGAGACCGCGGAAGTGGTAGAGCCGAGCTTGCTTAGAGAGGTGGAGATCGAGCGTGATGCATGATTCGACGTGCTCCTACGCGCATTCTTGGGTCGGAGACTAAGAAGTTGAGGAATCGAGAGGTCAAACTAGTCAAAGTGCAATGGGGAGACGATGAGAGCAACGCGACTTAGGAGACAGAAGCGAAGATGCGTTCATTATACCCTTTTCTTTTCGGGGGTATGTCTTTTAATTTCTCCTTTATCGCTTATCTAGTACTTATCTTATCTTTAGTATGTCCTCTCTTAAGTATCTTTGACCTTTAGATAGGATAGTCCTATGGTTGAAACATGTGTTTGAGACATGTTATGTATGATGGATGCAAGTGTTTGCTAGTGGTTGCTCGTGGATGCATATACACACACTTTAGGCACTAGATCGGCTCAGTCACTTCATACTGCATATTGCATATAAATGTGTGGACATGTTTAAGAAATGGATGTATAATGGTTGTACCATCATAAGGATGTTTCATCTTGGTGAATGGTTGTGCACACATGTAGAAATGATATGTATTGATAGGGTTCTTCGCATACATAACGGATGCATGACACTATCATGGTTTGCATTAAGGAGGTCAACTGAATCAGTAGACCACCTGATTTTGCATTAGATAAGGAACATATACACACACTTCTTACATATGTTCATACAGCATTAGAATTTTGTTAAGGACAGTGGATGCCCGTGTTTGATGGTTGAGTAGATGGTTTTTTGGATGTTAGGATATGCATTCTCCTTAACTTAGAGATTTCGGGGGAGAAATTCTTTAAGGAGGGGAGAACGTAACACCCCGGATTTTTAAATAATCAAATTAACTAAATTAAAGAATAATTAATCTCAGACGTGAGAATTAAGGGAAACGGGCTGCACCATTGTGTTCGTCTCGGAATTCTGGTTGAGATAGAGTCCGAGTTTGCATGAATTGGACTTTGTATGAAGAAGTTATGGCGATCGGAAGTTTCAGAAAATTCAAAACAGATTTCAAATTTCAAAAATTCAGAGTCAAACAGGCTAGACGGGAAAATTCCCGCCAGAGCCGGGTCGACCATAGGGTCGACCTGGGGGTCGACCTACCCTGACCAGGTCGACCATAGTGTCGACCTGGGGGTCGACCTACCCCCCCCCCCCCCCCCGGGCAGATTTGAATGATGACCTGTTTGTGACTAGATGCTAACTCATTAGGGTTTCTGATATGCTCTGATTGGCTGGGATTAATTCTGGGTTGATCGGACGGCTTAAACTAATCCTAAACTCTATAAAAACACCTATAGACCCAAACCCTAAAATCAAAATAAAATTGGATTCATGGCCTCCATGCCGTCACCTAGCAACTCAGCATAGCCGCCACCAATTAGAGAGGGAGAAAGCAAATCAAATTCAATCCTTTTCAACTCTAACAACGAATCTTCATCAAAGGAGCGCTAATTCAACTCCTGAAATCAGAATTCAGAACTCAAGACTGCTTTTGAGTTGTGAGTTCAATAGTTTTAGCAAGATAATTAATAAATGAATTGGATTGAGTTATAATGCGGATAATTTGGATGTGATATGAATTGTTGATTTCATGTTGTAATTATGTTGTAGAATTATGTTGTAATTTCTATGATATTATGTTATGATGCTATCATCTACGATGTAAATTTATGATGCTATCACCCATGTTATAATCCTATGATTGGCTTATGTCTAGTTGAATTATCATGTTTCTTATGCTAGTTTGTTATATTGATTCATATGATAAATCATATGTAGGAAAGTTTAGATGTTGATTCAAACATGAACCATATACAAGTTAGGGTAGAATTATATGTGACCTTACATGGCTATGGCACCTAGTTTATGTGAGAATTTAATTGAAAGTTAGGCTATGACATCTGCTAAATTCTACATTATACTTTACATGTCTACACCATTATTGCGATGTGTGAATCACATATGTAAGTTTATGAGTTGGATATGAATCATGTTATGGAAGTTTAGGATTATTACCTATGCAAATATAGAACTATGACATATGTTATTTATGCAAGTTTGTGGCCATTATTTCATCAACTTCACACCTTAGATTTTGATCCATGACATATGATGTTTATGCAAGTTTGTGGCCATTATTTCATCAAGTTCACACCTTTAGAATTGGATCCATGACATATGTTATCTATGCAAGTTTTAGATGTAGAACATCATTCACATATGCAAGTTCACTCCTATGTTAGATTTGTGATGTTTTATTTTATTTTATGAGTTAGACTATTCGAGTCTAACGTATATTTTTAAGTTAAACGAACAAACGTACTACGTGGGGAAAAAGGGGATAATATTAAAAATATTTAATTGGCATAAATGCCTAAAAAGGCATAGAATATAATTGTGGTGATAAATTGATATGATTTTACATACAATAAATGGATGGACATAATTGAGTCAATTATAGACATCATTAATTGATTGATAATTTGAATAGGGAAAGTAATTCAAATTTGGGGAATGATTAATTAGGAGTAATTAATCGTCTAAGACACGAGGTTAGGCTCTTTTGTGGTGTAAGACTGCCCGGACCCGCCCGGCAAATCCATCTTCCACAAATGCCAGTCTAATGTGAGAGGTCTTAGGCATAAACTAAATACGTAACAATTGTAAAGACACGAGGTTAGGCTCTTTTGTGGTGTAAGACTGCCCGGACCCGCCCGGCAAATCTTGCTGCCATAAATGTCAGTCTAATGTGAGAGGTATTTATGAGGTTACGGTCTTAATGAATTAAGAAACACTTAACCATATAAGAATGTAGTGGGACATGATGTGGTTAAGTGGGTGCCTTGGGTGGCATGTGGAATCTAGTAGGTGCCTTGGGTGACATTTGGAAATACGATTAGAAACACTTAACCAAAATTGAAACATGTAATTGAAACATGAATAAGAAGTGGGTTAAGTGGGATGTACTAGAGGGGACCAAGCTTAGGTGGATAGCTTGTGTCAAATAATGGGGGCTCGTTTCAACCAGTAACCCATATGTATCTTTGTGGGCTCGACCCAAGTCGAGGACGGGACATGCATACTGGGCTTGACTGTAAGAGGCCAAACCGAGTTAGCAGTGGCAACGCAAGTCCAACGGGTTCATATGCGTGTGTGGACCCGGGCTGGTAGGTAAGACGTTGTTGCATCGTGTAGGTATAAGCCGTGCATTCTTTGTTGTATCGGGTTGCCACTTTGGGGAGTGATACACCCCACTATGGGGCCAGCATGGGTATCTATGAGTTAGGGAGCCGATCGTTTGTGGGTAGTGGGTACACCTAGTGGAGATAGGGGCAGACGACACCTATGAAGGTAGTTAGGGGTGCACGAAACTACCAATATCATTATTAAGTCTGTAGGCGGGATCAACCTTAATGTAACAACCCGCATTCTACGCATCGGAGGATCGTAGAATATTTATTTCTTTCCCATATGAAGTTGTATGGTCATGTAACTTTGGGAAACAACCATTAGGGTCATTTCCCATGTTCATGATTTTTGTCGATTTTTAAATGAAGTAGAGAATCATTCCATTTCAATTTTCTAGCCTCCACTTATCACCAAGGAACCCTAAAAATGGCCTTCAACTTCTAAATCACCTCCAAATCATCTTTTGATCAAAGACTAAGCTTAGCAACATCTAATCAAGGAAGATCTACATCAAATCAGCATTGGAGCTGCTGTTTAGCATTGGGATTTGCATGAAATCAGAGATTTATTTCAGATCTTAGTTTATTTGTGGCTAAGGTGAGTGATTTGCATAGTTTTGCACTAATTATGGCTAATTAGGGGTGATTAGTGTTAATTAGCGAATTTAAACATGATTAAATTCGGGAAAAATATATATAAAATCTGAAATGGTGTTTTAGACCTCTGATATGAATTTGGGTTAATTTGGTTAAGTTTTGCTAATCCTATCATTAGTTTCACCTAAATATGCTTAAGGGGAAATACGGGGTTTTGGGTATGTTTGATCCATTTTAACCTATCATGTGGATGTTTTGATGTTTGTGGTTGATTATGCTTGTTGCTATGACTGTATGATATGCTTTGTGATTGATTTCAATAGTTAGAATGGTCTAAAACGTCGTCAAACGACGTAAACACTTGCTGGAAAAGCTTCAGGAAACAGTGCAGGTTTCGGATCGGATCGAATATGGGGGCTCGGATCGAATAAGTTGAACTGGGCAAGGGATTCGATCGGATCGGAACCTGACACTTGAGAAAACTGGCAAAAAGGAAGGTCACGCTAATTGACTGGGATCGGATCGGATGAAGGAGGAGGGATCGGATCGGAGCACGTGAAGAACGAGGGAGCGGATCGGAGCGGAAGCACGAACTGGATGGGAGATGGCACCCGACCCGACCCGAGGTGGGACACCCGACCCGACCTGAAGAAGGACACCCGACCCGAACCGATACAACGCTGCGAACCCGAACTGAACCGCTACAGGGGAGACAACACACCGACCTGACTCAGCATGGACACCCGACTCGAACCGATGGCTTGAAGGGGAACCCGACCCGACCCAGTATTGACCAATAACCCGAGATGCAAAGGTAGTCCAATACGGGAAGTTAGAGCTCAGGATTCAGTTGGGAACCGATGAGTTCACTTCCTGATTGGGCTTTGCTGCGGGACGTGTGCTAAGGAGTTGTCGATGTTCATAACTTCGATTCACCACTAAAAACGAATGATGGGCTACTTATCAGTGCAGTAGAGTCACTATGACTCGAGGGGCAAGGTGATGGTAGCAAGACTAAGTTATCAGTGCAGTAGAGTCATTATGACTTGAGGGGCAAGGTGATGCATAGTAAGACTATGAGCCAGCGCAGATGGGGTGAATAACTCCATGGGGCAAGTGGACATAGTAAAGGATTGGTAAGACTATGAGCCAGCGCAGATGGGGTCAATAACTCCATAGGGCAAGTGGACATAGTAAGGATTGGTAAGGCTATGAGCCAGCGCGGATGGGGTAAATAACTCCATGGGGCAAGTGGACATAGCGAGGAATTAGTGGCTACGTTATCAGTGCAGTGAAGCCATTTATGACTTCATGGGGCAGAGTGTTCGTAGCAAGGTATGTTGGGTGATCGAAGTGGTGAATATCGTATGCTTTACGCACTGAGTGAGAGATGTGAGGATGGATGCTATGTTTGATTGTTTGTCATCACTATGACATGCACACCCCACCTCCGTATCTTTAAACCTTTTGATATGGAACCTTAGAGTGTTGTA
This sequence comes from Allium sativum, assembly GCA_030737875.1. Lineage (NCBI taxonomy): Eukaryota > Viridiplantae > Streptophyta > Magnoliopsida > Asparagales > Amaryllidaceae > Allium > Allium sativum. Next base: position 14,139,870 of record CM060912.1, read on the forward strand.
CAGTTTGTTGTGCTAACTCTTTGGTTGCAGGTCCAGGTTCAGGTATGTTTTAGTCTACCTGTTATTGTTCACTTTAGATGCTTATCGCTCATACCAGGCTTTATGTCTGACCTAGAGTTTTATGTCTCCTCTTATTACTCTGGGTGCTCACACGAGCAGACTAGAGACAGGTTAGCTGGTGATGCGCGAGTAGCTGATTCGGAGATGGACAGGAGGCTTCCTCGTATGATATATAGATATTCTCCCTGTGTCGCTGGTGGTCGCTACTTGAGCATTAGTAGTGTACCTCCTTTATCTTACTTTTGCTTTGAGATAGTTTGAAAAGTTGTAATAAGCTGTATTTTGGATTTCCGCTGTTATGATGCTTAGTTTTGGTTTACAGCTTATGCACTATCTCTCCTGTTTTATGTCAAGTATGTTATTATTATATTTCGTTCTATGCACTGTGAAACATTCTACAGGTTCTTTGTATGTTCATTTCCTTCTTCCTTTTCCTTCTGATGACCCGTTCCGTGCTAACTGGACATGTGTACAGCGCACCTTTGGAGTAAATGTTGGTTGGTGCAGGGCGGGCCGTCACACTTGGTATCAGAGCTCTAGGTTGCGTAGTTAACCTAGGGAAAGACACTAGGGAGAGATAGTACGTATATGAGATTGACGATGAGTCGAGACACGAGGGGTGCTGGTAGAGGGACCAACCAAGGGAATGCTGCTGACATGAAGGCGATGTTTACTGACCTCATGAGAGACATGCTTAGAGAAGTGCAAGGGGCAGCTCCCAATCCCAGAATTGTTGTTGGCCCAGTAGTGCAGGCGCCGATGGTCGATTTCGCCAAGTTGTGCAAGGATTACACTAACCGTGGTGGGAAGTCGTTCCACGGGACGGAGTCGGCCACAGATGTTCAGGACTGGATGGATAGCTGTGATCGTATCTTCGATGACTTGGGTCTTGAGGATGCGATGAAGAGAAGGCTAGCGTCTCGTCAGCTGCAAGGGCGAGTGATGAATTTGTGGAATGCCATTATAACAGCTACTCCAGAGGGTCAGGTTACTTGGGTTCAGTTCAAGGCTCGCTTTAGCGAGAAGTTTATTCCAGTTGCCCAGAAGTCAGTGTTGTTCAAGTGGTTCTTGGAACTCAAGCAGAACGAAAGGGCAGTTTCTGACTATATTGCTGAGTTCGACACCTTGTCGAAGTATGGACTATCTCTTATCGACACTCCTGAGAAGAAGAATGAGAAGTTCATTACTGGTTTGGATGGATACTTCGGGGAAAGGCTTATCAACCACATCGATGAGACTTTTGAATCGATTGTGGGGAAAGCTTTGAGATCAGAGAGTCTCTACCCTAAGTCAAAGACTGAGGTTGCATCTGCGGAAGGGCCAAAGCCGCAAGCAGGCGGTGGAGGCAAGAATAACTCTCAGAATAAGAGGAATCAGGACAAATCTAAGGGTGGACAGAAAAAGAACAAGAAGGATGTTGAGTGCTTCAGCTGTGGTAAGAAGGGCCATTATGCTAAAGATTGTCGGGCCAAGCAGCGGATAAGAAGTGCTTCAACTGTGGTCAAGTGGGACATTTCAAGGATAAGTGTCTGCAACCTCTTAAAGAGAAGCAGATTGTGAAAGCATATGCTATTGATGTTGTTCCTTCTTCGTCGAATGCCCCAACTGCGGCGGAGAAAGGAAAGAATGTTGTTATTCAAGGTATGCTTTCTATTTATGATGTACCCGTTCGAGTTTTGTTTGATACTGGGGCTTCCCGTTCCTTCATATCTAGTGACCAGGTAGATATGTTGGGACTAGAACCCGAGATAGTCGATAGACCATTGGTTGTGAGGAACCCGATTGGTGGTTCTACTAGCCTTAGTATGATTTGCAGGAATTTGGTCTTATCGAGTCATGGATGTATGTTTGTATGTGATTGCTTTGTTTTGGGCTTTACTGGGTATGGCATTATATTGGGAGTTGATTAGCTCCAGAGATACGGTGTGGTGGTAGACTGTGAGGGCTTTTTGGTGACAGTGAAGGCGGATGATGGGCGTAGGGTAGTGTTTGGTAGCCTACCTAGTGATGGGGTTATGGCTAGTTTTGTAAATTCCCTCGACATCCCGCAGGATGAGTTGTCAGATGTGCCCGTGGCTGGCCAGTGTCCGGACGTCTTCGAGGAGGTGAGCAGGCTTCCACCACACCGAGAGATTGAGTTCCGTATTGATTTAGTGAAAGATGTCAGACCTATAGTGATGCCACTTCGTCGTATGGCACCAAGGGAGCAGCGAGAGCTCGGGGTGCTAGTCAGCAATCTTTTGAAGAAGGGACTTATTAGAAGGAGTGTCTCTGAGTGGGGAGAACCAGTTGTGTTTGCCACTAAGGCAGATGGTTCCCTTCGTTTGTGTGTGGACTATCGCGAGTTGAATAAGGTGACGAGGAAGAATAAGTATCCTCTACCGCGGATAGATGATTTGTTTGATCAACTGGAAGGAGCAAGAGTGTTCTCCCAGTTGGACCTCGCGACAGGATTTCATCAGTTACGAGTAGCAGATGAGAGTGTTTCGAAAATGGCATTTAGGACGCCGTCTGGATTTTATGAGTGGTTGGTCATGCCATTTGGGTTGACCAATGCACCAGCCTACTTTGTGGATCTTATGAATCGAGTATTCAGAGATCAGTTGAATAAGTTTGTTCTTGTGTTCGTGGATGATATCCTTGTTTACTCAAGGACAGAGGAGGAACACAAGGGACACTTGAGGATAGTGATGGAGGTGTTGAGGAAACACCAATTGAAAGCGAAATTCTCTAAGTGTCACTTTTGGAGAAGGGAAGTGAGATTCTTGGGTCATGTTGTTTCAGAGAGTGGTATTGCCGTGGACCCTGCGAAGGTGGCTACGGTACAGGATTGGCCTACGCCCAAGAATACAACAGATGTAAGATGTTTCTTGGGGTTAGTGGGATATTATCGTAAGTTTATCCAGGACTTCTCCAAGATAGCAGCACCGTTGACTCAGTTGACCAAGAAGAATCAGTCCTTCGTCTGGGACGGAGTGTGTGAGAATGCATTCAAGAGTCTAAAAGAGAAGTTGACGCGTGCGCCAGTGTTTGTCATTCCTAGAGGGAATGAAGAGATGACGGTATACACGGATGCTTGTGGTACCAGACTAGGTGCTGTATTGATGCATGGAGGTAGGGTTGTAGCTTATGCTAGTCGACAGCTAAAGCCGCATTAGAAGAAGTATCCTACCCATGATTTGGAATTGGCAGCGATTGTGTTCGCATTGAAGATGTGGAGACACTATCTCTTGGGAGAAAGATTTGAGTTGTTTACCGATCATAAATCATTAAAGTATCTCTTCTCTCAGAAAGATCTGAATCTCCGTCAGTAGAGATGGTTATAGTTCTTGGCTTCGTATGATTTTGATATCGCATACACACCTGGGAAAGGTAATGCGGTAGCCGATGCCTTGAGTATGAGACATGCCAGTTTAGGGGCAATGTTTCTTGAATGGAAGCAACTGGAGTATATCGCGGGGTATGATTTCAGACCAAAGTGCAAATTGGATCCAGTCATGCTAGCTAGTTTGACGATCAGACCCACTTTGATAGAGTGGATTGGTTCCAGCCAGAGGGACGATCCTAATCTATTGGAAATCATCTCCAAGTTAGAGATGGACATCGACGGTGAGGAGATGAATGTATATGGGCTTGATCGAGATAGATGGCTTAGAAAGAATGGAAGACTCGTTGTACTCGACGTGAATGGTTTGAGAGATGAAGTGCTTAGAGAATGTCATCACTCAAAACTGACTATACACCCCGGTGGTAATAAGATGTATCGAGACATGAAGCAGACTTACTACTGGAAAGGGATGAAAAGAGACGTTGGGAAGTTTATATCCAAATGCATGAATTGCCAGCTAGTTAAAGCCGAGCAAAAGAAGCCTAGTGGGTTGTTGCAACCATTAGAAATTCCCGAATGGAAATGGGAGCAAGTCTCCATGGATTTCATCGATGGTTTACCGAGGACTAGATCGGGATATGATAGCATTTGGGTAATTGTTGATCGATTGACTAAGAGTGCAAGATTTATACCAGTCAAATCGACCTGAACGGCAGCCAATTTGGCAGAATTGTATGTGAAGTGGGTAGTGAGATTTCACGGAGTACCTAAAAGCATTGTGAGTGACCGAGACCCGTTGTTCACTAGTGGGTTTTGGAAGAGCTTACAAGAGGCTCTAGGGTCAGGATTACATCTTAGTATCGCATATCATCCTCAGACCGACGGTCAGACGGAGAGGGTGAACCGTATATTGGAAGAACTCTTGAGAGCTTGTATATTGGATTTTGGTGGATCATGGGATGACCATTTGCATCTAGTAGAGTTTGCATATAATAATAGCTACCAATCCAATATCGGTATGGCTCCATATGAAGCTTTGTACGGAAGACCGTGCAACTCACCATCATGTTGGATAGAGACTGGCGAGAAGTTTGTGCTTGGACCAGATGTGATGAGGGAAACTTCAGATAAGATTAAGATCATTCAGCAAAGAATGAAAGCTGCCCAAGATAGGCAGAAGAGTTATGCTGATAAGAGGAGAAGAGACTTAAAATTCTCCGTGGGTGACTTGGTGTTTGTCAAGATTTCTCCGTTGAAAAGCGTGATACGATTTGGCAAGAGAGGAAAGTTAGCACCCAGATTTGTTGGCCCATTCCCTGTCCTTGAACTAGTCGGGAATTTGGCATATAGAGTTGGCTTACCAGAGAAGATGGCGGGAGTTCATGATGTATTTCATGTTTCCCAACTAAGGAAGTTCACTCACGACTCAGATATGACTATTTCACCTGATCAGTTAGAGGACTTCGAAGTAGAAACCGAGGCGGTTGGGAACCGCAAGCCGATTCGTATTGTGGGGAACGATACGAAGTAACTTCGAAGGAAGGCGGTGAAGCTAGTCAAGGTTCAGTGGCGGCGAGAACGAGAATGATTATACTTGGGAGACAGAGGAGAGCATTAGGAAGGCGTATCCAGAACTCTTTGCCTGGTAAGATTTACTTTGTAATTTAGTTATTCCGCATGCTAGGATAGACTTGTTTTGCTTGTTTACATGTTTGATTGTAGTTTTATGATTGATAGGCACGCGGGACCCTTTTGTGTGTCTTGGTTACAGAATTTCGGGGGCGAAATTTCTTTAGGGGGGGAGAATGTAACAACCCGCATTCTACGCATCGGAGGATCGTAGAATATTTATTTCTTTCCCATATGAAGTTGTATGGTCATGTAACTTTGGGAAACAACCATTAGGGTCATTTCCCATGTTCATGATTTTTGTCGATTTTTAAATGACCATTTTGCCCCTAGCTGATCTTGTTTTGGCCATAACTTTTGATTGGAAAGGAATTTTGACCTGAAACCACTTCCATTAGATTCGTTTGATGGTTTACCTTTCTGTAGAGTGGTCACAATAGCCAAACGGACTTATTGTTTGGGAGATATGGCTGAAATAAGGTTTGGAAAGTGAAAAACTGCTTAACCGGGCCAAATAGGGTGATTAGTGGATAGGCCCATAACCCATTTCGGGATTAGGGTTATGGGGAGGCTGAAATGAAGTAGAGAATCATTTCATTTCAGTTTTCTAGCCTCCACTAATCACCAAGGAACTCTAAAAATGGCCTCCAACTTCTAAATCACCTCCAAATCATCTTTTGATCAAAGACTAAGCTTAGCAACATCTAATCAAGGAAGATCTACATCAAATCAGCATTGGAGCTGCTGTTTAGCATTGGGATTTGCATCAAATCAGAGAGTTATTTCAGATCTTAGTTTATTTGTGGCTAAGGTGAGTGATTTGCATAGTTTTGCACTAATTATGGCTAATTAGGGGTGATTAGTGTTAATTAGCGAATTTAAACATGATTAAATTCGGGAAAAATATTTATAAAATCCGAAATGGTGTTTTAGACCTCTGATATAAATTTGGGTTAATTTGGTTAAGTTTTGCTAATCCTATTATTAATTTCACCCAAACATACTTAAGGGGAAATATGGGGTTTTGGGTATGTTTGATCCATTTTAACCTATCATGTGGATGTTTTGATGTTTGTGGTTGATTATGCATGTTGCTATGACTGTATGATATGCTTTGTGATTGATTTCAATAGTTAGAATGGTTGAAAACGTCGTCGAACGGCGTAAACACTTGCTGGAAAAGCTTCAGGAAACAGTGCAGGTTTCGGATCGGATCGGATAAGTTGAACTGGGCAAGGGATTCGATCGGATCGGAACCTGACACTTGAGAAAACTGGCAAAAAGGAAGGCCATGCTAATTGACTGGGATCGGATCAGATAAAGGAGGAGGGATCGGATCGGAGCACGTGAAGAACGAGGGAGCGGATCGGAGCGGAAGCACGAACTGGATGGGAGATGGCACCCGACCCGACCCGAGGTGGGACACCCGACCCGACCTGAAGAAGGACACCCGACCCGAACCGATACAACGCTGCGAACCCGAACCGAACCGCTACAGAGGGAGACAACACACCGACCCGACTCAGCATGGACACTCAACCCGAACCGATGGCTTGAAGGGGAACCCGACCCGACCAAGTATTGACCAATAACCCGAGATGCAAAGGTAGTCCAATATGGGAAGTTAGAGCTTAGGATCCAGTTGGGAACCGATGAGTTCACTTCCTGGTTGGGCTTTGCTGCGGGACGTGTGCTAAGGAGTTGTCGATGTTCATAACTTCGATTCACCACTAAAAACGAATGATTGGCTACTTATCAGTGCAGTAGAGTCATTATGACTCGAGGGGCAAGGTGATGGTAGCAAGACTACGTTATCAGTGTAGTAGTCATTATGACTTGAGGGGCAAGGTGATGCGTAGTAAGACTATGACCTAGTGTAGATGGGGTGAATAACTCCATGGGGCAAGTGGACGTAGTAAAGGATTGGTAAGACTATGAGCCATCGCAGATGGGGTGAATAACTCCATGGGGCAAGTGGACATAGTAAGGATTGGTAAGGCTATGAGCCAGCGCAGATGGGGTGAATAACTCTATGGGGCAAGTGGACATAGCGAGGAATTAGTGGCTACGTTATCAGTGCAGTGAAGCCATTTATGACTTCATGGGGCAGAGTGATCGTAGCAAGGTATGTTGGGTGATCGAAGTGGTGAATATCGCATGCTTTACGCACTGAGCGAGAGATGTGAGGATGGATGCTATGTTTGATTGTTTGCCATCACTATGACATGCACACCCCCACCTCCGTATCTTTACACCTTTTGATATGGAACCTTAAAGTGTTGTACAGTATGTAGTGCTAACTCTTTGGTTGCAAGTCCAGGTTCAGGTATGTTTTAGTCTACCTGTTATTGTTCACTTTAGATGCTTATCGCTCATACCAGGCTTTATGTCTGACCCAGAGTTTTATGTCTCCTCTTATTACTCTGGGTGCTCACACGAGCAGACTAGAGACAGGTTAGCTGGTGATGCGCGAGTAGTTGATTCGGAGGCGGGCAGGAGGCTTCCACGCATGATATATAGATATTCTCCCTGTGTCGCTGGTGGTCGCTACTTGGGCATTAGTAGTGTACCTCCTTTATCTTACTTTTGTTTTGAGACAGTTTGAAAAGTTGTAATAAGCTGTATTTTGGATTTCCGCTGCTATGATGCTTAGTTTTGGTTTTCAGCTTATGCACTGTCTCTCCTGTTTTATGTCAAGTATGTTATTATTATATTTTGTTCTATGCACTGTGAGACATTCTACAGGTTCTTTGTATGTTCATTTCCTTCTTCCTTTTCCTTTTGACGACCCGTTCCGTGCTAACTGGACATGTGTACAGCGCACCTCTGGGGTAAATGTCTGTTGGTGCGGGGCGGGCCGTCACACTTAAGGTGACTAGTGGTGGTGCAGTAAACTAGTGGCGGTGCAGTATAGCAATTATCCTATAGTGTTGGTGTAGTTTAGTAAATTTATCTTAGTGGGTTAAGTGCGCTTTAACGATATCGTTGTTCATCTTGTTTCCTTGTTTACTCTATCATACTAAATGGTTCATGATCATTTCCTCATTTTCCAACTTATGCCTTAGCCTAGTTACTTTGTTAATTATATTGTTAGATTTATCGCACTCGCCAGACTTTATGTCTGACCCCCCCCCCCCCCCCCTCCAAGGTGCTCAGGTAGGAACTAGCACCAGTGGAGCTTGATTTTGGACTGCTTTTAGAAGATTGCTTGGATCGCTGAAGTAAAGTTCAGCTTCTCTTTATTTATGGCCATTTTGATGTTGGGGATTATGTCTATCAGTTTATGTACTTTATTTTATCAAGATGGATATAACGTACTTGACTTTGCTTTATGGTTTAGATGATGTAACCAAACATATTTACCTTCTGCTGCAATAAATGAAGTTTTAAATTTTCAAGTACTGCTTTATATCTGTCATGTTGTGATTTTCTGTTCTATATTCACTTAAAATACTTCGTGGAAGTTAATGCATTCCTTTTGTGAGTGACATTATTGGAAGTGGGGTGTTACAATATATATATGCATAGAAATAAACATTTATAAGAAAAAGATTAATGTAAATAAAAATGTAATGCGTGCATTAAAAGAAAGAAAGGATTGGTTGCATGTAGTGTAAATGTGTTGCATGCACTGATTTACAAATATTATGATTTAATAATAAAAGAAAAATAAAAGAAAAAGATGCAAGCAAGATAATAAAGTTACATGCAATGGTTTAATTAAAAGATTACAACAAATATGAAAAAGAAGAATGAGAAAAGAACAATGACCACCATTTTTCTAAGCCTTGTTAACAATAGCCTTAGTAGCCCAGTTGGTTAGAGCATGTGACTTGCATACAAGAGTTATAGAGTTCGATCCCCGCTGCCGTCATATTTTTGTTTTAAGGGAACGACTAAAATAACATATGTTCTAAAGAGAAAATATATATAAACGCACATATAAGGAAAAATATACATATAAGGAAGTGTAGAAAAATATATTTATACATGTATATGAAAATATACGTGTAAATATGTGTAGAAATATATATACAAGAGATAAAGTCCAAGATAAGGCTACAATCAAAGAAAAATGGCAAGAATTAAACAGCGATACAACACCGTTTGAATTTTGAACACGAAATAAGAGTTGTGCATGTGTGTGTGTATATATATAATCGTAAAATGGTCATTAGAAGATTTGTATACGTATAAGAGGATTGCATGTGAATATAATAGTTAAATAAATTCCAGAAATTCAAACATTCGAAATTCGAACTTCTACGCCAAAACAGCTCGCGGGACCCATAGGGGGGGTTGACACTAGGGCTGTTAATGGGTCGTATGAAGTCGTGTTCGAGTCGGGTCAAGTCGGGTTCGGGTTGATATATAAACGGGTCAGGTCAACCCGTTTATTAAACGAGTCATTTTTTTTCCCAACCCTAACCCGATCCGTTTATAAACGGGTTGACCTAACCCGGCCCATGTAACCCGTATAACTAAATGGGACGTGTCGAGTCGTGTTGGGTTTACCCTTTTGACCCATTGGTAAATATTGCCCACTAATATAAACAGAAAAAGAAATAAATCACCAACAGGCACACTATTATCTGGAAGAGATACACCTGTTATAAGTAAAATTTAACTAACAACATACAAGAATAAATTAATAAAATCCAGCAGCTTACATATATGAGCATACTGATTATTGCATACATAAAAGACTAACACTTACAACATATCTAAAAGACTAACAATATGGAAGAGATACAACATATAATCAGGTTCAGCGGGTCAAAATCAGGTTAACGGGTCAAAACTAAACCCACCCATTTATAAACGAGTCAAATTCGGGTTGACCCAAAAATGACCCGCCAACTAAACAGGTCGGATTAACCTGCTAATTTCTGTGCGGGCTTCGGGTCGAGTAGGAAATTGACAGCCCTAATCGACACCCTTGTAGGGGTGTCGACACCGGGGTCGACACCCCTATAGGCGGGTCGGTACTGGGGTCGACAAGATCTAGCAAGATTCAACGATGAATCATGACTGTATTCTTAACCAAGTTCGAATACTTACTCAGCGCTGCGTGTACAATAAGATCTTGGACACCCATAAATAGGCTAGCAAAGCCTAGCCTAAATCTCATATTTCTGAGACGACGTCTATACTCTGCCATTCTTCTTCCTCCTCAAATCTCTTTAGAAAAATAAGATAATTAGTTTAGGAAAATTCTGAATCAAGATCTGGAGGAAAAGAATGAATGTTAATAAGAAGGTGTTCAGAATCATATTCGAAGTAAGGTAATTTATTAAGTTTGGTCTATTCAATTTTCTCCCTCTTTCTTCCCTTTTTCTTTTAGTAAAAAGTTATGAATCCATGGTTGTTAGGTTCTGAATCCATTTAGGGAAAAACCATGGAATGCTAGATCTGGATCAGATTCAGGATTTGGAAAGAAAATTAGCTGAGTGGATGTAAGTTATATCATTTTTGATAATGATATGTTATCGTTTGACATTCCCCGCTATTGTACAATGTGAATTTGCTAGAATAATTAAAAGTATTGAAATGCTATTATGACATGTTGAAATATTAATATCAATGCGTTGGAAAATTCATATGTTGAAACACTTAGTGTGCTGAAATGCTCACCTATTGAAATGTAAACTTGTTAGAAATACGTGGAGTGATTACTGTTGTTATAATTACATATTAGCTTGTGACACTTATGTACTTGAACCCTTAATTGTAGAAATGGGAATAATTACATGTTAAACTAGAATGATTACATGATTTAACGATTACATGTTACTTTGAGATGAAATTAATTATACGTTAGGAAGATCATATGACACAAAATGGGCTTAATATGATGACATGTAAAATAGGTCGTAGTAAAAATTTGGAAGAATGGACATGCCTAAATTATATAGAAAATTTACAGTAAATAGAAAACTGCAACACACTTAGATACGAGGTTAAATTCAACTTGTGGTAGAAGTTTGCCCGGAAACGCCCGGCAAATCCAGCATCCACAAGTTGTTAATTTAATGTGAGGGGTCTAGTGCATAAATAAAACATGTAACGTGCTCAGACACGAGGTTAAGTCATTTTGTGGAAGAAGTCTACCTGGAACTGCCCGACAAATTCATCATCCACAAGTGGTAGGCTTAATGTGAGAGGTATACTACATAAGCATATATATATATATATATATATATATATATATATATATAAAAGGATAGAAATAAATGGCATTAATTGTGATTAATGGAAATGAAAGGAAATAGGTAAGGAAATAAATGGAAGTTACAACAGTAAAAGAAGTGAATGAACGGGGAATGATAATAACCTATTATAATTAATTACATTAATGAGAATGTTATATAAAAGGTAGACTTGTCCTAGGGATAAGTGGATATTATAACTTAGGTTATAATAAACTAGTGAGAAAATGAGATAACCTGTGTAATGAGATAAGTGGTACTTAATTATAAATTAAGTAATCAGTAAATGGGGGAAACTTTATGAAATGAAAGAATTTGTACTTAAATATAAATTAAGTAATTTGAAAACTTGGAAATCTGAAATATGCTGATAAGAATAACATGTTGAGGTTTGTCCTAGGGGCAAGAGGAAATTATAACATAGGTTATAGTAAATGGAAAGGAGACTTATTAGTGAACCTTAGTTAAGGGAATTATATTAATAAGTAAACAACGATAAGTTGTAGTGACAGTATAAGATGGAATTATGATTAAATAAGAAAGAACGAGACAAACTTATGAAATGAAATAAGTTATATTTAATCATAAATAATAAGTGACATGTTAAACAGAAAACATGTGAATTAAGATATACTTAATTACATATTAAGAAGAATATTTTATTGTAACGATGAAATCAAACAAGAATATAAAGGATGGTGGATTACAGACCTAGGGTCACAATCTAGAGAATAACATGTTGTGGGCATGTTAATAAACTTAAATGGGTTAAGTTATATATCTAAAATTAATAAGCTAGAGGGACTTGGTAACTTGATTAAGAAGTCAACGTGAATGGGAATAACCAAGTTAAATGGAAACCCGATGAAGTAGAGCAAGCACATAATTGAATGTTTAGACATAGGGTCTAATAACACATTAAAATAAGGCGCTTGGACCAGTCCACACGTTTAAGATGAATAACCCAACGGGGTAGATCATCGTGGTGCCATGACGCACGAGGGGAGCGCACATCAATCTGATTATTCTGTTAGCTCCGAAGGACTGGAAGGGGAAGCACGTGGCTTCCTTAGATACATAAGGTGCTCCTGGTAGTCCTCTGTGTGGTGGCAGATGTTTAGGCTGTGCTCACAGAGGTTGGGTCTGCGCGTTACTACCAGATGGGTGGGCCTTAACTACAAAAGTAGCTTTGCAGTCAGAATGTTGTAACGAGGTGACACTAGGGTGATTCGGCGATCACCTCAACGGGAGGCGAGGTCAGGACCAAAAAGGATAATAGATCGTCGAATAACCATCATCAACAGCCAGTGGGATGCCAAAACACTAGAGCTAAACCCAAGACACCGTTCACCTTTCACTATCGAGGTACGGTGGTTGAGGTGCGACGCTAACTGGATGTTTAGATTGTTTGTTAAGGTTAAGTAGCTTAGCTCTTGTAGTCTTTACTAGTTGAGGTAGGGGCCAAGGTAGGGCCATAGCCACCATGAAAAACAGACCGCAGGGATAGCTAAATTTTGAGGCCCTTAAAGGTGGGCCTGTACAGATATGGAAAAGCTCCCAACTGAGTTTTGTATTTCTTGTACATCCCTGCCACAGAATTCGGTGCACATTAGAGGTTATGTGTGGTTAAGGCATCGAATACGATTGATGATACATATGTTGGAAAGTCTAGATACATGCATGTCTGCTTTGGGTGGTGTATCATAGACTTGAGGGCATTACTCTGTGATGGAATCTGATTCAATCGAAGGTGGTAGTCAGTATGCTTACGTAACGTAGTAATGGCAGATATATGCGAAATGTAACATTGTTATATAGAGATCCGTACGTCACTCCGGCGTAGGATGAGGGACTGCGTACATTTCGGTGGCATTATGGTGGAGACCGTGCGAGTGGGGAACCATGGGGTGTACCTTAATATTGGGGCTAGCTACATATATAATGTATTAGGTTAATCCACAGGGAAGTAAATGGGTACGACGTGTGTGTAAGCCTTGAGTGTTGTTAACCCAAGTAACCTAATAAATAAGAAAAGATGATTGAACGGTACATGTAGGGTTATCCAAAATGTATAGTTTACATCCAGTAACCCGAACTTGCGTTCTGACCCCCCTCCTCATAACATACTCGCTGGTTAGATTTATGGCAAAGAGATGGTAGATTTGGATACTGGTTAGGCGGTATTATTAATACGGCAAGGCTATAGTGATTATATTATACTTTATCCATTCCACTGTAAGATATTTTCTGAGCTCTGATATATTTTATATCTCTGTCTTTTCTGTAGGATACCAGTGCAACCAACACCGGTTTCAATGGATTAAAATTAAAAAAAAAATGATCTGTCGGAATTCGGGTTGTTACAGATATGCTTCACCATGGACTCCACTACCCAAGACTCTGTGGCCTCAAGCCCCCTCTTAACTGCTCCACCTCTATTAGGTGCTCGGCTTTCAGTCCATCAACCTTGCTCAATACATCTTTGTTGCTAGCCTAGGCATCCTCCTTCGCTATCTTCATCGCCTCAAGCTGCTTCCTCAGCTCATCGACTTCTGCGTTCTTTGCACGCAGCCTCTCATTCTCCGCTCTTAAGGCGTCATTATCATTCTGGAGCTGGGTTACTCTTGCATTATCCTTTTCCAGGTCAACATACGCTTGCACTAACTCGGCATTATCCTTTTTCAGGGTCATATTCTTAGTAGTTAAATTAGCAACAGTGTCCTTAAAAGTTTAGCTAGCATGCTCGGCTTCCTTCTTCAGAATCTCGTATGCATGTTTCATCTACGCTGCAACAACAATGTTAAAGTTTAAAATTCGGAAACGTGAAGGCTAATGATTATACGACCACAACGCAAGGGGTAGACCTACCTATCTCCTTTTCCAGGTTACCGACGGTGGTCTTCCCGCCATCTATAGTTAGCTTCTGATCAGTGAGATCCAAATTTTTCCTTTTGATCAGCTCCGAGAGATGGTAGGAATACCTAGTAAGCTCGTTGGCCTGATGATATGGGGCCTTCACGTGCATCCATATCTCCCCAGACTCCCTTGCAGGAGATGGACGGAGGTCAGGAAGGAACATCAGCTCATCAAAAAAATGTCGAGGGAAATGATGTTTCAAAAACGCCATTCGCTCATCCATAGAAAGACCTTGTATCTCAGACTTGCTAGATCTTACATCCCCGTTGTAGTCACTCTATCCGGCCCTAGTTTGCCGAGCGACGGCTCCTTCCCCATAGTAGTCTGAACAGGTGCCAAGGGTGTTGTGTGGGAAGGAGTTGTCGATGACAAACGCCTTGACCCCCCTAAGTCGATCGAGATTCTTCCACAGACATTTGGATTGGAGGAGGACGAGTCGAAGATTGTCGAGGCTTATCCCGGTGACAGCTCTCGCTACTACGATATTGTGGTAGTGGAGTGTCACTATACAACTAACCCCTCTTCTAAAGATGTCGAGAAAAGTATTCTGAGGGTGTCAGCGACTTCCATTCCCATAGCCTCATCCTCCGCGCTCTCTTGCCATGACACCTGTTAAGGAAGCAATTCGAAGTCCGATACTTCGCGCACTCGGACAAATTTTTATGGTATGCAGTGTTCATGAGTGTATGCCCTAAATGTTCCCTCAACAGACCAGATTGTGGTATGTTTGAAGGAGTCAACCCCTCCGCAGCAAGAGATAGCTCTTCCATGCTTGTCGTACCCGGCTATGGAGACAATTCTAGGCCAAGTTTATTGAGGCCATCGAACTAGCCCTCTTCCTCGAGTGAGGCGGCGGTCTCAGATGGAGTTATTGGAGACAGTGGCCTGTCCGACGCCCATACCCACGCCTCTCCTACCGGAGGCGGGACTGGAGTGCTCAATGGACCATTTTCTCTAGCCACCGCCTCCTCACCGCGAGCCCCATCTCCACTGACATCTCCTTGGGACTTCGCAGCCTTTTGCGATTGTAGCCCAAAAGGAGGCAACTTTCTCTTCTGACCAGAAGCCTCTTAACCTTTCGCCAATTTTTCATTCGGCCCACTGCTCGCAACCGCAGGCCTGATTATAGAACAATCATCAGAGAGCTGCCCCGCGCGGCGGAGGCACTCCTGACTTGTCACGGTGTTGGTTTTGCGAATCTCCGCTGGGATCTCCTGTAGGGCATCAAGGCGTTGTTGATACTCGATGCCGTTAGGTGTCTCGGGATTCCCTATCATGATTGAGACAAAATTGAATATGAGACAGCGAAACCAAGAATTTATAATAAGAAGCAAAGTTCAAAAGTACTTACTTCCTTTTATCCATCTCCTTGAAAATCCAGGAGGACAGCGCATGAAGAACCACTCGTGCTTGAATACTGACAGCCTGTGACACTTCCCGACAAAGAATTTAGTGGCAGGTGATGCTTCCAGAAACCATTGGGAGGCCAATATGTTAACCCTTCTCTTAAGTTAAAGAAAGTACCAAATGTCCTCTCCGGTGGGTTCCAAATGCAAATACTCTCCATATAGAACATAAGTGCCTTGGAGCAAAGAATAAGCGTTCGGATGTAGTTGCAATGGTGCAATACGGATATAGCGTAACATGTCCCAAATGAAGTCGTTAGCTAGGGGAACGCATCCAGCCATGCATACTTATCGGTTCCAAGCGGCCAAATCCTCGGGCGGTGCATGAGCCCTACCTCCCTCTCCTGGTGCATGGACCTGATCCACAGGAATGTTGAATCATAGAGCCATTTTCCTGACTACCTTAACATCCAGGTGCGATGGCACCAAATATATCGGATTTTCTAGAATAAATGCATTGGGCAGCATATCCGGGGCCAGTGGAGCCACCAATGCATCCGCCTCAATAATGTCCACATTCTCAACCTCATCATATACGACCAGAGAATGTTTGCTTTCAGTTCGTTCTCCATGTTTGGACGCATCAGGTAAACCTGCCGTTTGTGAAGGAGTGGATCCTTCAGTAGTCTCAAGCTCGCTGCCAGTCGAGCTACCACTGTTGGTAGAGTCAGTTGTATGTGATGATGGCAAGGAAGCCTTGACTTTCGAAGTCTTTCCAGTCATCGATCTTGTATGCATCACCAGCTATAATTTAACACACTAGCGTTAGGTATCGAAGTAGAATAACCTGTACCCATCATGTTGGTGAAAACTAAAAAGTGCATGCACTGTTATGCAGAATCAAGACATGCAGAAGAAAATAAAAACAGTCCAACGGCTCAGTCCCAGTTCAAGTTTATGTTGTATCCTATGTGAAAAGTCAAATTCTTGATCATATAACACCATTAGTGTGTGCAGTAATACAATCACACAGGCGACACAAAAGAAGCAAAGGATCAGAATGATGGGGCCAAACGCGAACTCACACCCCGCTCGGGGCTCGGAGACTCAAAACCCTGTTTTGGGGACCAAAGGCTTGAACCCCACTTCGAGGTTCGAACGCTCGAACCCCATCAGCGTTAGAATGCTCGAACCCCAACGGGGTTTAGATGCTCAAACCCCAGCGAGGTCAAAACGCATGAACCCTCCATAGGTTTCGAATGCTCGAATCTCGCTAGGGTTCAAATGCTCGAACCCCGCCAGGGTTCGAATACTCGAACCCCGCCAGGGTTCGAATGCTCGGACCTCGTCAGGCTTCGAATGCTCGGATCCTGTCAGGGTTCGAGGACTCAAACTCCATAGGGATCAAACGATCGAAGTGCCCCACGGTTCAAGGCTCCGCCCGGCGCTCGCCGCACCCAACGCCTTCCTCTCCTCCACTCGCCTCCAAGGCCCTCAAGATCCACCTATTTCACGTTCGAATTTCTAAGTCCAGAAAACTTGGAGCCTGAGTGTTAATGGTGGCCGAGTTCGAAAACATAAA
Organism: Allium sativum; assembly: GCA_030737875.1. Taxonomy (NCBI): domain Eukaryota; kingdom Viridiplantae; phylum Streptophyta; class Magnoliopsida; order Asparagales; family Amaryllidaceae; genus Allium; species Allium sativum. The sequence continues at coordinate 14,156,940 of CM060912.1, forward strand.
GAAGAAAGTGAAATGAGGGGTACTATTTATAAAGAAAAGGGGGGTGTTCCTTGGTATTCCCGTCGTTTTGATCCCCAGAGCGATACAAAATTTCATACCCTTAGGGAAGAAATTTCGAACCCCTTGGGTTCGAAATTTCGAACCCCATAGGTGCGAAATTTCGTACCCCGGGTACGAAATTTCGTGCCCATACCAGGGTGCAAAAAAAGAGAAGAAAAAAATGATGACGACAATGCGCTCGCGTATATGTGTTCTGTACACATGTATACCAATCACCACGAGCATGCAAAGGTGATACAACATGCATACTTAGTGACGCAAACGCAATGTCGCGCCGACAACAACTCGTTTACAATTCCAAAGCGAACTAGCCCGATAACTAACATCTATTTTCTCAAGTTTACAAGAAAAGTCGACGACTCGACTACCACACCAACCAACACAAAGCACATCATGTGTAACACCCCGCCTCCGCTAGGGTCACTCGCAAAGGAATGCACTAGCTTTAGAGGGGCATTATTGGTAAACATGCACAGAAATATCACAAGACAGAACATATAAAATAGCGGAAGTAAAATCAAACTTTCATAACATGAATAAATAAGGTCTAAAGCCTTTTACATCAGAGTACATCAAAACCTGTCTTGCAATAGTAAAGAAGCATAAAGACATTTTCATAAATTATTCCCCAAGTAAAAACAGTAAAGTAGCCATTAGCCAAGAAAAGTCCAAGCCATCCATGATGACCTTCAAGCAGAAGAAGTCCGAACTAAACAACAGTATTTCCTCCCTGTAACCTGGGGGGGAAACGGAAGAAAAGAGGCGAAACAAAACGGGTCAGTCAAAAAGACTGAGTAAGCCCTATCTACTATTAGCATAAAAACTAGTAAAGTTAACTGACATGAGAAACTGAGATGAACATAAGTATGATAACAAGATAGATAAGCTAAATCAAAATAACAGGATGAACTAGTGAACTCAGATAAACTAAGGTGTCATGATAAATTACGATGTCAAGATAAAACAAGGTATCACATCGTCAGGTTTCTATCAAGTATAATATCCCCAAGATATCTGTCACGTATAACGCCCCGTGATATCTATCCTGTATTTTAGCTCTGCAACTACCGTACTAGTATCCCCACTGTGTCATGTGTTAACCAAGAATGACCCTCACTCAAAAGTCGTGTAATGGTCCATGTCAACCTAATATATCGCATATATAGGTTACTCAACTTGTATGTTTTATTCCATGTAAATGTTCAGTCCCTTGCCGTAGACCATACGGGCTTTCCCATGAGATTCTATATTACTTTAACATAGTTCCATGATCCTTAAGATCGGTTTGGACTGTTACCCTAAACCTAGCTAGGGTCTTCCAACATGAATTATTGTTTGTACAACTAGGACTTATGCTACCTAGGGCTGCTAGGGACTATGCTTACCTATTGCACGTTTTCGTATCTCGGTTTGGGTTCAACCACCTAGGGCCACTAGGGATTACGCTAACCGCCAACCGCGCCCTTTTTCCCACGCATTCATCGTGAATCGCTTTTCCATGACTGTATGCACATGTATCACATCGTGCCATCCGAGTCCTGTCACAGGGAAAATCAAGAAATACAGGACTCGGTCGGGAGCTTTCGATTTATCTGCCGATGCAGATGCTAAGGTCTGTTTTTCTTATACGTGGCTATGGTCCCACGAGACCACTCCCTCAACTAGTGAAAGACAAGACAGGATAAATCCTGTATGAGAACACAACACTGGCCAACCCACATCCAAGCCTTACCGCAACCATAATTAGATAGCAATTATGGTCTTTTGGGTGTTCTCTGCCTTTCCGTACGTACACGCTTGACCAAAGATGGTACGACCGTGTATCGTCGACTATCCCCTATCCATCCCCGTCTTTAGGTCGCTCGTATAGCAACCAAGGCATACTCTTGGTTCTTCTAACGCAGACCTTAACCTCTCATGAGCCTACTATAATCACCTGACAGCTCATAGAGGGATACCAAGAATATCCTCACGTTCCCCGAAGCCGCTGCTTCGTTACCCAGTTCGCTGGAGCCTTTATCTAAATCAGATACTTGCTCCTACTCGTATACTTAAACGATGACCTACCGTATCGGGTTACTCATCTATCTATGAACTGGTCTAAATTTCCTTGACTAAGAATCATTACTTAGTTATTCTTCAACTAAGGTTTACCACTTAGCATTGTTCCCGTTAGCCTTGTTAACTACGGTTATCCACCTAATCCTCAGAACTAGGGTTTACATAATGGATTAAGTGTCACTTAAGTTCATGACTTAACCCGTCTACAAATCCTATCAAAATTGGCTAAGTATCCAAGTTCAAGGCTTAACCCTACAAACCATGCTCAAGTTGGTTAAGTATATTAAGCAATTCATGACTTAACCTCGTCCAATTATCATTCTAGATTGGTTAAGTATATATTAACTTGACCCTATCAATTTACTTAGTCAAATCGGTCAAGTGTATTCAAGCGATTCGTGACTTAGCCTTATCATGTTTTCACGTTATATTGGTTAAGTATTGGTTAACTTAACCACAATAAATTAACGAGTTAGATTGGATAAGTATAGGTCACTTAACCACATCAATTCATCATGTTTAGATTAGTTAAGTGTTTAACTTAACCCCATTAAACTACCAAGTGGGATTAATTAAGTCTAGGCTAACTTAACCCCATCCGATTTCCATGTTTAGACTAGTTGAGTCTAATCTTAACCCCATTCGTTAACCGTATTTTTCGGTTAAGCGTCATTAAGAAAACTTACTTAACCTTACCAAGTTATCACGTTGGATTGATCAAGTGTTGGTTAACTTAACCCCATCCACTAGTCGTATAAAAATGGTTAAGTGTCATTAGGCAAATCAAGTTACTTAACCTACCCAACCTTGTCATGTTTTGTTAAGTATCATTAGCCTAATCAAATTACTTAACCCATTTGTCCATGTCATATTTGGTTAAGAGTCATTAATCAAATTAACTTAACCCTATCATGTGGCATTAATTGCTTAATGCACCTTCACCTCTCACATTAGACTTTGTTGTGGTTACTAGTTAAGCCGGTCGGTTCCGGGTAGCTTTACACCACAAATTGGTCTAACCTCGGGTTCAAGCACAACATGACCAACTTCTCACATTGGGTCCTATTGTTTGCAACTACTAGTTAGGCCGGTCGGTTCCGGGTAGTTTTACGTTGCAAACTCAACCCAACCTCGAGTTGGCCACACTTATATTATCTAAGTGTCATGTCCATCATGTTTCCCAAAACATGTTACAAGTTTTCAAGCATTTGGGTAGACCTAACTTAATAGGTAAATTCCCAAAGGGTAGACCTAACTTAATAGGTAAATTCCCAAGCTTATGTTTTTATGCATACTTACATGTCAACTTCCATGTTATATTTCAAGTCATGTTTTCAAGTTGTATTTTCATGTCATTAGAAATTACCCATAACATAACCCAACGCTTTTAAACTCGCATATACGTTCGCGACAACGTAATGGATTAAAAGAAGAGACTTGGCAAAGGCATGATAAAAATGGATATTAAGCCACAAGTTAATCATGGTGGCAAATGAGGCACAAATGTGTTCATTAACTTGCATGTTACATTCTTAAGCCTCAAAACATGCATAAACCCAAACTTGGCACATAAGCGAATCATGGTGACAAAAGATATGGAATGATGACTAGTAACTCGCATATATCATCATATAAGGGTTATGACTTCATATGCAAGTTGACATAAAGGTTATGAGGGTTCTCATGTTGCCTAATGCAACATTTCAACATAAAGGTTGTAGCTTTTAGCTCACAAGATCAAGATAACGAATTCATAAACTTGCATGACATGATAGCATGTATCATACTCAATGATCAAACCCAAACTTGCAACATGAACATTTAACTTCATAGTTAATATCTAAGAGTAGGGAAAGGGCTTACATTGCTATGAAGGCACAAAAGATATGACAAAGCCCTTATGCAATCAAATAGACCCAAAATGCAAGCTCTAACATAAAAACCCTTGAGCCAAAATGATCAAAACCCTTGCTTTATGATGCAAAGATAGAAACTTGACTTGAATGCAAGCTAATGACACTCATACAAGCTTGAAAACACTTGTATGCATGGAAAATCTCTCATAGAAACCATTTAGAAATTTTATGAAGAGAGTGGAGGCCATGAGAGGTGAAATTTTGCCATAGTTTAGTTGCATGAATGAATAATGAGGATTTAGGATAGGTTAGGGTCTTATTTATAGATTAGGCAAGTGTTTTAGGCCATAGGATTAAACCTAGATTCAATCCAAGCCATCAAAGCATGTCTTGGGGAAGAAGTCAAGTGTAGGAACCATCTAGGGCCTTTAGATTAAAGATGAACCATGAGAACCATCCAAATGCAAAATCTGCATTTGAGCGAATCGGCCCACGGGTTGACAGCCAAACACCCTGGATTAACCCCTAGTCGACCCAGCGAGCTCGGGTCGACCTCAAAAATTGGCCGGTTCGGTTATTCCCCTCTCCCAATTCGCTGTTTTAAACATTTTTGCATATTTATTTATTTAATTTTCAATTATATATATATATATATATCAATATATATATATTTCTCTGCGCAACCCATTTCACTTAATTAAGTATACTTTAATTTGGGAATTTTTCGTGAAACTTCGCGAGGCCATATCTTGGTCATACGGACTCCGATTTTCGAAAACTCGGACTCTATTTCGCGTATTTTTCCGAGACGAACGCAATGGCATAGCCCGTTTCCCTTGATTCAGATTTTACAGTTTAATTCTGCCTCCATTTATGTTATAACAGGTTATTGAAAATACGGGTTGTTACATCATGCCAAGGCAAGACGTAATTTGGGGGCTATGTTAACTGGATTTTTGGTCCGGGTTCCTAAAGTACACAGGACACGCTCGAGTCAACGCATCGCGTGAAGCTAAAGCCAAGGGTGTCGCCAAGGGGTAAAGTAGACGGGCCGAGAAGGGATCGCGCCGACAAAAACCTCACCGCTCCCCTGGAATATCGCCAAACCAAGTCCTCGAACTTCTTGCCCTCGTTAACATGGTCCTCATAACCCTCGGGGTATGAAATTCGTACCCAATAGGCTACAAAATTCATACCCCCTCGAGGTAAAATTTCGTAAAACTAGGGGGTACGAAATTCATACCCAACTAGATAAGAAATTCGTACCTTATAGGGTACAAAGCCTATTTCCGCGTATGACGGGGGGTCGAAATTCCGAAGGCCGATTATAGGGGATTCGAAATTCTTGGTGTGGTCCCCTATTTCTACCTACTCCTAACCACTCCACTATAAGTATCCCATGGTCGAACACTTCAAAGGGGTTGGAATTTGGTGACTTGACATCTCTAGAGAGCTCCAAGTGGACTCTTTAATGGCATCTCCACTTTGAGGAAGAAGAAGGAAAAAATTGTGTTTTTCCTAACATTTTGCATATGACTATTGTGACTTCATATAACTTAGAGATGAATGTAATGAGATGTCATGAGATAGTGTCGACCTTGTAACTTTGTATTATTAATACTATTCCAACAACTCTTCAAAGTGGACGTAGGTCTCTCGCGAGGCCGAATCACTATAAATCTCTCGTGTTATTTATTACTTTTCGCACTTACATTTGCGACCAAAACTATAATTCCTAAGTAATTGGAATCTTGGTTGTTTACGACATTTTTTTGCCGTGAACAATATGATAGTATATGGGTAGTTGTTTATAACTCGAGCAAGAGTGAAGGATTTTTTCATGTCATAACAAACAGGATGGCATCCTTGTTAGTTGAGTTGTATGTTCATTAGATAGTTTGATTCCACGGGGTACCTAGAAGCATTGTGAGTGATAGAGCTCCTTTATTCGCTATTAGGTTCTAGAAGAGTTTACAAGAGATATTATGAACTGAGCTGCATATGGACAATGCTTACCATCCTTAGACTGGTGGGAAAACTAATGGGCAATAGAACTCCTTATTGGTAGTCCGTATGCAAAATTCCAAGTAAGAGATAAGAGTGGCTTAGGTCGTTAAGTATGGAATATTCCTGCCTAGGGTTTGGATTTAATAAGAAGAATCAATGGATTTAAATCACTCACCAAATCAAGGGATTTAATAAGAATAAACACAAAGCTGAATTTAGCAGCAAGAAAACAGATGCAAAGAACCCCAAAATGATGCAAACTATGTAGGTCAATAATGTAATATTCTCTTCTAGGTGTTTAGAGGAGAATAGAAGTGATTTGAATGTGTTTTTGAGGTTTTGGAGGAAGAACTGGAGAATCATGGTTCTTTTGACTGTTAGGAAAATGAATGGAGAACCTTAGGTAATCTCTTTAGCCCCCTATTTATACAATCAGCTCTTAATCCTAATGGGCCTTCCTAATTAACCCATTAGTCTACCTACCAATCCAGTCAGTACTAAATAAAACTTAAAACTGTTGTATCTCCCTATCCCCTTAACCAAATTGCTTATGTAACCACTCGAGGGAATCACCAACCATCAAATCTTTCCAATGGCACATGTCTGAAATCTAATTATGCACCAATCAAAAGATATGGCCAGAACGAGATACTCAAGGATAAAATGGTCACAAAACAATCTGGCAAGTATCATAGATATGTAGAACATCCTAACTAACCACATACCAAAATATGAGAAAGATATGACCATGTGCGAATAAAATAGTATTATTTTACGATCTTTCAATATGAAAATACGGGTCGTGATATTCTCCTCCTTTCGGAATTTCGCACCCAAAATCCCAAAACAAGCATGAGCGCACAGTATCTAGTACGCCTACCAACCACGTGCAAGCAAGCTAACATGCATTCTCGAATCCAATAATCCATGTAAGCAATGTCCTAGCCTAGCATGAAGAATCTAATTGTATAAGATACAATGATGCAAGTAGATGCGAAAATGGGATATACCAGCCGAAGAGTTCTGGATACGCCTCCCTCATACTCTCCTTTGTCTCCCATGTGCAATCGTCATCGTCCTCGCCCGACTGTATCTTAACTAGCATAACTACCCTCCTTTTAAACTTCTTCGTAATCCTTTCCCATGATTCGAAGCGGCTTATGAGGTCTCGAAAGTCTAGGCTCAAACTCTAAGTCTTTAAGTTGATCCGGTGCCAGTACAATACCTATGTCATGAACAAACTTTCATAGACAAGATACATGAAACACATTGTGTACACCCACCATCTTTGAAGGTAGATCCACTCTATACGCCAAGTTCCCAATCCTCTCAGTGATCGAAAATGGTCCGACAAACCTCGGAGCCAAGTTAACCTTCTTCCCAAACTGGACTGCATTCCTAAGAGGAGAAATCGTAATCAATTCAAATCCCCAATGAGAATTCCAAATCTCATCTTTTCTTATCTTCAAAGCTCTTCTGATGATCTCGAGCTACCTTAATTCGCTGGCCCACGATTTCTATCTAATCCGAAGTCTCTTGAATCATATCACGGCCAAGCATCACCTTTTCTTCTGCTTCCCACTAATAGAAAGGTGCATTATAAGGTCTTTCATACAACGCCTCATAAGGTGCTATGTCGATACTCATTCGATAATGGTTGTTTCTACCAAATGGAGGTGATCATCCTAAGATCCTCCAAAATCTAGAATACACGCTCTAAGGAGATCTTCCAAAACGCGATTCACCCTCTCAGTTTGACCATCTGTCTGAGGATGATAAGTTGTACTCAAATGCAACTCAATGCCCAACAACATCTCCTGCAATCTCTTCCAAAATCTGCTACCAAACAATGGATCTCTGTTGCTCAGTATCCCTATTGGCATACCATGTAGTCGAACAGTCCATTTCACATATAATTTGACCAACTTCGATGGGTTCTGGTGGACTTGACACATATAAATCTCGTGCTCCTAGTCCAACAGTCCAGAATAACCCAAATACTATCATAACCTGCCCTAGTCCATGGTAATCCACCAATAAATTCCATATATTTATTTTTCCATTTACATTCTGGGACTTCTAATGGTTGAAGCAACCCACTTAGCTTCTTCGGATCAGCATTTACTAATTGACAGTTCATACACTTCAAGATAAACTTGCCCACATCACTCTTCGTACCTTCTTAGTAGTAAGTTCTAGTCATGTCTTGATACATTTTGTCACCACCAGGATGATAGTCAACAAGAATGATGACATTCCCTTAAAGCGCCTTCTCAAAGACCATCGATGTCCGGAAGACACAATCACCCATCGTTGCAAAGCCAACCATCTCGGTCGATCTCAAATTGCATCAAATCATCTAATTCGACTCTCGTCTCAGTCTAACCCGAGATATATGATAACCTATCATCTCAATTCTGGTTAGCTCTAATCCTTTCGATGAGAGCAGGTCTGATGGATTAACTCGCTAATATTTCCGGCTCCAACTCAAAACGAGGCCTAAACTCAAACCTAGCTAAATACTCTAACTGTTTCCACTCTTGAAACATAACTCCAAATATAGCATGAATCTGACTCAATGCATCTGCCACTGCGTTACCATTTTCTAGAGTATAGGGAATACCAAAGTCATAGACCACACAAATTAACTAGTCTTACTTGTAGATTTTGGATAAGCTGGTTGGTTCCGGGCAAACTTGTACAAGTAATGGTCATGTCTGTGTCCCACAAATAATAGTTAAAGTCAATGACCTACTCACATGCTAACAAATTCCTATAGAGACATTAAAATTTTATTTCCTAGTTTAAACACATTTAATACACAATTAATATGCATTGATATTGCGTTTTATTATGTTATGTATATGTAAATGAGAGTGAATTATACGAACGAGAATAACGACCTAACTACGTTTGTGATATCAATCCTAACAATCATTATTAAGGTGTACAAGTTAATTTCTCAGTCAATTAGCATGATCTAGCATGCATTTTCACAATAAATGATAAAAAGAGATATAACAACATCAACATACGACTTGTAACCAAGGATTGAATGATTGCTTTAATAACAGAATAGAGACAAGGTGTCATATTCCTAAATACGTAAGAAAAATCTTCATTTTTTATTAATCCACATTTTATGTAATTTTGTTGTACAAAACTTTATACTTTAATAATTTGCAAGTAATATGTTCAAACAATCCATTCCAAAAATAAATGTTTAAACCTATTCGAATTGCAATATTAAGTCGTTAAGCTTATACAACTTAAATATACATATTATGAATTTTCATATTAAGATAAGAGAATTAGACCAAATTCGAGAATCATACCAATGCCTAAACATCTTTTCTTCCATTACATCAATAATATAAACCCAACAATACTTGATTGACCATTTCTACGTACAAACATAAATAATGGAATATTTAGGGGATTTGATATTATTTTCTTTTCGTATAAACCCAAATCTACCTAGGCACAATAATCCAAATTTATACTCCTAAATCATAGTAAACAGCGAAATTAAATGATTTCCACTCACATTGATTTGAGATAGAAAACAACAGAAATTGTTCTAGAATTGAATCTGGATTTAGCCAATGAAATCGTGCTCCAATCCTTATATAATATATATATACATAAGAATTAGAATTTCAAATGTATATATAATCCAAATTACAGAATCCTAAGTCTATAGAGAACTTAGTTTTGAGAAGGTGGAATGAAGATAAGAGAGATAGAAGAGATCCAGACCTTTTTCTGGAATTAGCAATGGTAGAAGGGAAGAATAGAGGCGTAGAGAGAAATAAGAATAGGGTTTTGAGTGTGGCTAGGGAGCTCTTTTTATAGTTTCAAGTGTAAGTGTAGACCGTTAGATTATTTAGATTAAATTTGGACGGTTTATTTGATACAATATATATAACACTCCCTAACAAAACACTCTCTCCCCACCTCTACACCCAAGAAGGCGATTGGCCCCCTTTATAGGAGGGCGGTCGACCCCGAGGCCGAGCCCCCTTCGGGGGTTGGCTGGAAGAATTTGATTCACTTGGAATGTTTCTTTGTTATGAAATCTGAATGTTTATTTCCTTAGGTTGATCGTTTTCGTACCCTATTGCATATGAATATACACACACAATTTCAAATTCACATGGAATATTCTTTTCATACCAATGCATAATTAATATATTCCATATATATATATATTCTATTTAAATTTCAAACTTAACCTTATAATTGTCCTCTTTCTCTGTCTAATGGATAGTGGAAAGGCGATCCAATTGATAAAACACAGAGTTCTCTCGAAATTCAATTGATAAATCGCGGTGTTCTCTGCAAATACATACTTGGAAGCCATTCCTTCTATCAACAACCACTGAAAAACGAAATCGCTTACATCAAATTCTAGAATCTCGTCCAAAAACTCAATACCTATTACAGTCTGGAATCCCCCGATCCCTGAAGAGACGGAAAAGCTCGGATTGTATAAGAACACGACGCATCGAAACACAATTCAACAGAACTTTTCATTGTTATTACAATAATTTACACTAGAGTACAAGAATATCATAGCACGAATAAATATTACACAGTGTGAAAATAATATTAGAGATTAATAATTTACATAGCAGCGGAAATAAAATATGTAACACAATGCACAGCAGAAATACATCAACTAACACAACTGAAAGAAATACATAGGTACAAAGCTTTCCGAATATAGCTCCATCCGTAAATCAGGATCCTGTTAAATATATATCTGCAAAATCAAAACTACTAGTTGCCCGTGTGGAAGATATGGGCACCCATAATTTAGGTGAAAAACAAAAAAATCCGAATCAGTCATGGGACTGGTGTGAGAACTTAAAACAATTATTAAAACTTACTTTAAAAGTAGGAAAAATCATAGGACCACACCGTATAACACAGAATGGGTTTACTCCACATGAATACTTGTTTTAAACATAAAACAACGCAATGCTTTTTGAAAGATGAGGCTATTATAAGACTTAGGTCCCATTACACAATGCAACGCAAGCCAAAGGATAGATTTTTACCATATAATAGCCAAAAATGCTTTTACCATAAGTGCAAAGTGTAAGAAACAACTTCGAATATAAATGTATCAATCATAGACGGCATGATACCACATCCTACTATGTCACCATATAGTATTACAACTAAAACCGAAAAGTCACGTATTGGAAATTGGAATCCATCTATGAGTCGAGGCAATGGATTGTTCCTCACTGGCTTTGAGACACTCTAGCGCATGTCTCGAGATCACGCCCTTAGTAACCTAGGGATGCGGTAGGGCCGGTCCACTCTTACTTTAGTAGATTAGATATTCCTGAACAATACGCTTAACGGTCCTATCAGGTCTATCACTTGAGCCTTTTAGTTGACTATATATCCGAGGTGCCTTGCAATCCATCATCCACATAAGTAAAATGTCTGGGGTCCATACCATAGCATCACTCCGAGCTAGAAAGAAATGCATGTTCTCCCTACGGTCCCACATCTCGTTTTTGACTCATGCCGGGGTGTGAGGCCCGCGAATTAATGTTATACAACAAGTGGTGCTAATTAAATGCGTGCTTTGATCATCATCCACAAGGCCCTACTTTTCAAAAAAATTCTTGATCATTGCATCTTAGCATAACACATTGTCAATCCATACCATACCATTGACTTCCACCAATATATAACCTCTAAGCTCGTACGTCTCAGAAAAGGGTGTTAAGCAAGAGAATAAATTCTCTGCCACCAAACAGATATATATTTAGCAGAGATCAACGTATAAAAAATACAATACAATGTTAGACATATAATCCATTTACAAGTTCGTTCGGGTCTGAACGAAACCTGAGACACATTATTCCTCATCCCATATATCCAATATAGGAGATAGGTCCTTGCATATCCGGCCGATCTCCAAGTACGTTTAGACAATCACCACTGTTACAGCCCACATTTCACGCATCGAAAGATAGTAAAATATTTTTATTTTATTTCCTGAGGGTTAGATCATTCTCATATTTTAATATGTTTCTTATGGGGATGTGAGAGATGTCCATAATTTTTTACCGATTTTGTTTGTGACCATTTTGCCCCTTTCAGTTTTGTACATGGCATAACTTTTGACTCGGGTTGAATCATATGGTGAGACCTGTGCCATTGGAAAGAAAATGATGATTTCCTTTCCGTATAGTGGTTAGATTAAAGATTTGGCTCAGCGGTTTGGAACGAATCATTGTTTTAAGGTTTTTCAGTTGGTTGTACAGGTTTGGAGAACCACAATGGGCTGATCTGGGAAGGCCCATTCATGGGCTAGTGGAAGGGTATAAATAGTGGGTGGGAGGTATGAGAAATGGTTTATCTATTCTCTCATTTAGTGGCTTATGTTCCTCTTTCCTTTAACACCTTTCCACCATTAAAATCAAAATCTAAAGGAGCAAATATACACCATTGGAGGCTAGATCTACATCATTTGAAGTGGGAATTCATCGGATCAAGGGGTTTGGTTCGAATTGTTTGCTGTCAAGAATCTTAATACATTGATTTTAGCTTGTTTTGGAGAATTGGTGAGTGATTTGCATCTCTCACATGGATTGAATAAAGTATATGAATGTTTGATCATGTTTTTCATCAAATTCAAGTGTTTTACCATAGATCTATACCAGGACAAGTCCACTTTCATATGAATCACTCTATGATCTATTTTAGCAAGTTTAAATTGATAATTCCTAATCCATTTCATATGTTTATGAAAGTTAGATCCGCAATTTAGTTCATATGTTCATTTATCATGATTTTGGAGTGATTTGAATAATTTTAGTGATAATCGTCATATTCATGTTCTTATTGACTTCGTAACATGCTTATGATTACGTTGAATGAATTGGACGAGTATATTTCGTTGATTGTGTCAGTTGGAGAAATTTTGGTCGAAATTGGAGTTGCATTGGGGTGGTGTAGGTTTTGAGTCATTCATGGTGGGTCGGTCGCTCGCACCATTGTCTATGTCTTGGAGAACAAGACAGGTTAGGGGTCGGTCGTACGTGAGAAGACTGGGGTCGGTCGAGGGAGTCTAGGCACGAGCAAGGAGGGTCGGTTGCACCATTATGTGGTCGAGCAGGCTTTGGGTCGCATACAGGGTTGGGTCACACACAATGTTGGGTCGAAGTAGCTTGGGTCAGTCGGGTTTTGGTTTGGGTCGAGTAGATGGTTGGGTCGAGCAGCATATGGATCGGTCATATATTGAAGTAAGGGGATTAGCTCGGTCATAAAGGGTCGGTCGTGCATCCAGGCGAAGGTTCGGTCAGTCTATGGTCGACCCAAGTAAAGAGATTGGTCGGTCTCTGGTCGTGCAATGTGAAGGGGTCAGTCGGTCATGAATGGTCGAGTTCTGGTCGGTTGCACCAGGCGGGTCGATCGCACAGGGTCATTTCTGAAAAAAATTATATTTTCGGATATGACCTAGATTTGAACAAAAGAGCTTAAAAAAATATTTTTGGGGGGCAACCCCCCAAACCCTAGCCCCAGCGCAGTGGTGTAATTCGGCTCGGTAATGTTGTGACTTCGAAGTGGATTCAAATTGGAAGGTTTGAAGTTTTGAATGTGTTCATTGATCAGTGTAGAACAACGATGGTAACTCAAAGGTGTTCTGAGTGGGGGTGATAATGATTGGATAGTCGTCGTTGATGACGACTAGAGATACTGAAGGCGAGGAATTATCGTTGTCGTAGGTTCTAGCTGGCCCAAAGCAGGGGTATAACAGGGGCACCTATAAGACCGAATGTAGGTCGAATACCCTGGGAATCGTTGAAAGGCCTAGGTACGTGTCGTTGAAAGGCGTATGGGGTTTTTGCTGGAAACGAGGTTACCATTAGCCCTTGATGGATGGTAGTATGATATGGCTAATCATACGATTAACGATGGTTTCAAAGCAGGATTGGTAGTGATAGCCAGAGTCTGTCATGGATGATTGGTTTCTTAGTTTGTACCATCCAACGTAATTTGTCCAACATCGAAGGAGATATTTCTTGGGTTCTTGTCTGATATTAGTTTTCTCCTTTGGGGCTTGTACTTAAAATATATTGAATTCGATTAGGATGGTTTATGTGAGATCTATAATCTGGATGCTATGAGGGTTATTGATTAGTCGCTTCTATTTGCCATGATTGAATGATCATTTTGATTACCCTGGATGGATTGTTGTTCCTTTGGTTGTATGGATTGTAAAGGCTATCACTGTCCGATGTGGGAAAGATGAGAGTCGTGTTCTTCTCTGATGTTGTGGGTAAATAAGTTAGTTTATTTACACATTCTCATATACTTTATTAATGAAGTTAGTTAGCAGTTTTATAGCTCACTAAGACTGTTATCTGACTCAAGGTTTTATGTTTCCCTCTTATTACCTTGGGCTATTCATCCAATTTTGGATGGGAAGACTAGGGGGCAGGTGATAGGTGATAGCTTGGTAAAGATGATGCAGTAGTTCGGAGGCGAGCAGGAGGCTGGCGTACTATCTTTCTTACTATATAGTATTTGGATTTCCACTGTTTGCTATTCTCTGAGTGATGTAGTGAGGCAATTTGTATAAACATTATTATTGTATCTCAAGTTTAAGAGTATTACTTTCTAGTCATTATGAAAGTCTAGTGTTTCTTGCTTCACTGTTGATACCAGTTATATATATTATATTATATTTTATCCTTGCACTGTGAGACTTACGACAGGTTCCAATGTTGTTTACCTACCATGATGACCGTCCATAGCTACTTGGCACACCTTTCAGCGCATTATTCCTCTGTTTAATGCGGGGATTGTGGGCGATCGTAAGAACCACTTATTGCCTTGTCTTGGGTGTCCTAACCAATCAAGACATCAGCAATAGCCCAAAAATATGTGAAGATCTCCGGTCTTCAACCACCGTCTTCATCGTCGACTTTTAATCGTCGTAATCGTTATTCAGAATGGGTTAAACCTGGTTTTTCCAAATAACTCTTGCATCTTTATAATCACGCGATAAATACACAAAGATAGCACACATCCCATTCCAATCCAGAATATTTTTTTATTCATAACTCTGGGAAAGGTTCCCATTGATCTTATCAAAGATTTAATTCATTTAAACCTCTTGTTTAAATCTTTCTTTTAAAAACCATTGCAAAAGATTTTGCATTATCATTTTAACAATCTTAAACCGAATTAAGGTTTATAAAGCTAGTCGGGATTATCGAGCCTTACCGAAGAATATTTTCATTTTATTTTCCCAACCCCGACCTATCAATCCTATGGAGCAAACTGTTAGTACTCCATATCTAACACCCATTATGTTATCGGTAAATTAATTACCATTTAACATTCAAAGCTAATTAAAGATTTAACTATCGCATGGAATAAAACTGGCTGTACTCCATTCTCGAACACTTCTCGAATTCAATAAGTTTAATTACCTCATTTTATGTTTCAATCTATTTAAAGATTCATTAAAACTCCAGCTTAGTTTTAATCTCAAAAATCGTTACTTAATGATTGTTCAACCTTTAGAAATTAATCTTGTCTATACTTGGGTTAAAGAACAAATATTATGTAAAAACGTTGTTCACAATAAACCCAAAATCATCTTCCATTTAATATGGAATCTTCGCGAAATTCTGAACAATTTATAATCGATATAAATTTTTGTATCCGACCAACATTATAAGTGGAATAACGGAAAACCCTTTTAAATTCCATAAATAGTAAACGCCTTCCTTCACAGAAATTCATCTCGATTACTATTAATCGATTTCCATTCAATTCCAATTTAATTAAATAAACTAGAAAACTTCCTTCACAATCTTAATTAAAAGATTTATTCCATTCATAACTGGGTTTAAGAACAGTATTATTTAAGATACCATTCACAACGAACCCAAAATCCAATTCGATATTAAATATAATATCTTAAATGGAAATCATGTCGACTTACATTCAGTACCAAATTCTGAAACTAACAGATATCATTTTGGAATAATGATATCAATATCTTCCAAATTCCCACAATAATATTCGTATAATCACAGAATCCAATATTGAAATATCCGAGGATAATTTCCATTCAAATCCATTCCGATTTATTAATTTGAAATCATTGGATTATTATTCTAGTTGTTAACTAGTTCATTTAGATAAAAATATCTTTTACCTTTTCAAATATGGAAAATTTCATCCAAAATCATTCCAAATCATTAATGATGATTTTACATAATTTATCCATATTTTTAATAATTTTATTAAGGCCCTTACAGCCGGTTTCCAATATCGGCCACCGGACTGCATCCATAACGACATTTTTCAAAACTGATTTGGACTTAAATTAAAATCTAACTGTTCATATTAAAGCCTATTATATTTAGTGGAAATATATTTTCGATACAAATCCAATGGTTCTGAATTTAGGAGAATCCGACGGTCGGATCTCCCATCACGTCCATTCAAAGTTAATGGTTGAAATTCACGAACGGTCGCTGTGCGATGCCTTCGATTCAAACCTATATATATATATAGTATTGTTGATTTCCATTCAAAAAAGCGTATTTTATAAAATGTTTATAAATTCGTTTAAAAACGATTTCACTTCCATTTCAATTTTAAATTAAAATTGAACATCTCATATTATTATGATCTCAAAATAATAATATTTTCAAAATGTAAGGTTTTGAAATTCAATCTTCTTGATATTCATTATAAAAATAAATAAAATCGATATAAAATCTGTTCGAGTTAAAATTGCACTTTATACTTAACTCGGCTTCACATATTTCAATATTTTCGTGTCCATCCAAAATCGAACATCAAAATCAAACTTCTAATCTTCATTGAATATTACGTTATAAAAATATTCATATTTATTCCAAATTGGAATAAAATTTCAACCAATATCCATATAAATCGATTTGCATGGATTACATTCATCATGTGCACCCAACAATAGTTGTAAACAACTATCAACATCCAGAATGACATCGAGTGTGCATTTATTTTCATATAAGCTTCAATCAAGTAATTGATGCTTATATGACTCTGTTAATCAACCGATTAACCACAATTTCACACAAGGGAGATGTGTGAGTCAAATACTGTCTCAAGACCCGTGTGGGGTTTTCAACCAACAACAATCAATTTAAATCCATCACTGATTAATAAATTTAGCCAATTCTAATTCGATTCAAATTATTTTTCTAGCTAACAGTTTTCACTGTTCAAATTATAAATGGATATTTATATCCAATTTCAACTGCCACAATTGTATTATTCTAACATGTTAAACATTTCAATATCACAACATAATACTATAAATCAACAAATCATCCAGGGGTTTGCAAAAAACTGTGATGTGAGCTACCAGGCACCGTATAAGAAATTATGATATAATAACATAATAAAATAATTAAGTGAGAGAGTTCTCATCCAATAGTTAATCCAAACTCCATGACACTCTTATGTAGGTTATCTCATCGCGCACTCGCCGTTATCGCTCTTCGCAACCTGAAATCGCCGTTCTGGCTCTATAATCTGCATATGACCTCCATTCTTCACCAAACTTGGTCACCGGCACGGAAACGCCATTCCGGACAATTTTTCCCAAAGGCACTTTCTCCCGAAAACGCTCAGATTCGCGGAAAACTACCAAAACCAATTCCAAGCCAGCGAACTTTGACCGCATATTTAGAGTAACTCTGAACTCCAAAATTCAATTTTGATATATGCATTTCCTAGAGAAAAAGGAAATCTGCAACTTTAGTTATTGGGCCTTGGCCAGCTTAGATCAAAAGTTATTCAACAAAGAAGGAAGAAGGGTGTTTTTTGCAAAAATGTATTTTGGTAAAGAGGAGTTTTTGGATGAAGTGGGGTCCACGGCCAGAGAAGGGGCTGCAGCAGGTGGCGGCAAGTCGGAGAAGAGGGTGGTGGTAGTGGCAGTGGGGCCCGGGGAGGTGATTTGGTGGAGGAAATGAGTTTTAGTGTTTTAGAGAAGAGGAGTGAGGTGAGAGGAGGATGAGGGGGTGGCGCCGGAGGAGGAGGGGTTGCAAGCGGAGGCGGTGGTAGGGGGTGTGGTAGCGGTACCTTGGGGGAGGAGGCCATTTTTTAGAAAAGAGGAAGAAAGAAGAGGAAGGAAGAAGTGAGGAAAGAAAAGGAATAAAAAGACTTAAGTAAGGTATTTCATCGCTCTTTCTCTCCAGTTGCCCGACTACAAACGATCTCCGTTTACCATAAAACTTCGGCAGATGACAATATATGGAATTATGAATCCAACGAATCAAGTTTCGTCAAATTATGAGTTCGTTTGATATTCCGTTTAATTTCTCAGTTAAGCTCAAACTAGCTTCAAAAATGCGATTTTAGCATATATTTTCTTCTTGCACGCCCACACGCTAACTCCAAAAATTATGAAATTTTGGATTCTACCATTATTTGATGATATGAATCTGAAAAAATAAGTGTCATCGAATTCCGAGATCTTCTCAATAATGTTCCTTTGTAATCTGACTATCAGTTTTTACTCAAACGGGTTTGTCGAGCATGACCACGCACCAACTCCGTTCAACGTGAAATTTGAAACTCAACAATGATTTGCAATCCCAAATCCAACAAAATTAGTCTCTCGAATTCTGAGCTTGCTAGCAAAATTTCACCTTTTAAGGACTAAGCGATGATTTTTAAAAATCGAATTTTCAAAATTTTCAAATACAAGGCTTATAAATCAATTTAATAATTTTACTGAGTTTGTTTTAAGTCAAATAAAATATAAAAACAAATTTCAAACTTATTTTCAAATTTTATTTAGCAAAAATAACTAATTTATATTTCCATATTTCTTAAAATAGCTTAAAGCAAAATTTTAAATTGGTTCTGAAATTCTTGGTTGTTACAATCTCCCCCCTTAAAACTTTTTTGTCCTCGAAAAAGAAACGGAGGTGAAAGCCGTTTAACCAACCAACTCAACTTTCAGTTTGGCTTTCGTTCTTCAACTTTTCAGTTTGTAAGAACTTCCTAAGTTTCCTGAAATTTGGCTAACGCCTTAAATTTCAGAAAAATTTCGCCATAACCTCCTTTGTACGAGTTGATCTGAACAATTTTATTGGGTCGTATGAGGCACCTAATAAATAAATATATCGCATACTAATCAAATGTGAATTATCTATGCTCAAGAGATATGTGTAAAAAATCATCCCTTGACCTAGTGATAGGAATTAATCATAGTCAATGTGTTGTATCTAAAACAAGAGAGACGTATACATTTTCGTTATCTCCTGACCCATGTAGGGTTTGTTATTAAATCTTGCAATTTTACCGTTATAAATTGTTAATTCCATAATCAATCCTCACCATACAAGCATCTTGCTCATATGTTAATCCAATCCTCATCATATAAGCACCAAACGCTTATATGGAATATGTTATGCTACGCTGTCCATGATGTATGTTACACGGTGTAGTTGTAACACCCCACCTCCGTTAAGGTCACTCACAAAGGGAATGCCTTAACTTTGGTGGAGCATTTTAGTAAACAGAACAGAAACTTACAAGACAGATAAAACAGTACTTGAAAATTTTTAACTTTATTACAGCGGAAACAGAAATTAATATGGTTACATCCTTTCAAATTTCAGAATTCAAGTACAAAATATCAGTCTTGTACAAAAGCCTTCAAAATGCATGGTTTAAAATCATAATCCCCATGGAACGGAAGCTATACAGAGCCAAGCCATACTTTAAGCACTTCAAGCAAAGAGAATTCCGGATCAAGCTAAAGTATTCCCTCCTTGGATAACCTGGGGGGAAACGGAAGAAAGGAGGCGAAACAACAAGGGTCAGACAAAAAGTCTGGCAAGTCCAGTGACTTTCAGCATATGAACAGATAATAATAATATGATATGAACATAAAACTGGATGTGAGATAACTGTAACAGGTGTAGCAGATATAACAGAAAAACAGAATGATATAAACTATTGTTTTACACTTCTCTGCACTAATACTAGTATAGCAGAATTAGGTGTCACCCTAATGTCTAAATTGAAGCAGGAACGGGTACAGAATACTTTAACAGAAACAGAATGCTAATAATTGGCCTTTACTACCCGATCAGAAACAGACAGAAGCAGAAACAGATTTATCCCTACGGAAACAGAATGTAGAATTAGGTGTACACTAGTAATGGGCCTTTACCACCCGAACAGACGGTACCACACAGAAACAGACAGGTGTTACCACCCAACAGAAACAGACGGTACCAACAGAAACAGACAGAACTAAGCGTACCCTAAAACCCTACCCCAAGCGATCGGCTCCCTAATACATAAATATCCTGTGTCGGCCCCACAGTAGGGTGTATCACTCCCTAAAGTGACAACCAATTGGCACAGACCTATTTACAGATGTCACGGCGTCTTACATCCTCAGAGGCAGACCGGGATCCATGCACGCACATGACCCGGTTGGAACGCACCATCAACACCCCTCGCCATTATCAGAGTGAACCACTTATAATTAGTTCAGTAAGCGTGCCCGGACCCTACCTACTGTTGGGTCAAAGTTTTGATACCAGAAAGGGTTACTGACTAATATGGGTCCCAAACAACAGATGACACAAGTAATTCCCCTCCTAACCTTGTGTCCCCAGACTAACAGATCTCAGATTAACTTGTTTACAAGTTCAGACATACAGAATTCAGATTTACTAGTTCACAGATTAAGTTAACAAGTTTTCATACTAACAGATCAGATGTACAGATTTTTCAGATTTGTCTAACTTTGTATTGGGCCTACAGATTCATGGACGGGTTTACTACACCTATTAATCCAGTTGGTTTAACCCTATTTTCCCCCAATACGTTTTAGACGTCATTCTTATCTTAGATTTGCATTAATTAATTATTAATGCCCAGACCTCTCACATTAGGTCGCTAGCTTGTGGCCGCTGGATGGGCCGGGCGGTTCCGGGCAGACTTCTGCCACAAGCCAGACCTAACCTCGTGTCTTAAGCAGGTTATGACTAACTTCTCACATTAGAACCTATTGTTTGCGGCCACTGGATGTGCCGGGCGGTTCCGGGCAGAATTACGCCGCAAACTCATTCTAACCTCGAGTTAGTCACGTTTATCTTTGCGGCCAATTAATTAATAATTTACCGTTTATGCGCACGCCCAATATATATATATATGCCAATTCAGATTATATCAATAACAGGATGATTATATCAACACAGCAGATAACAGATTTTAGCAGATAGCAGATTTTTCCAGATTATATGACTTAACGGATTTAATAGCTTTAGCAACTTAGCAGATTTTGGCATATAACAGGTTAGGCATCTCAACAGACAAATTTAACAGATTTGGCATTTCAATCTAATTAGCAGTCTAGGCAATATAACAGAACTAGCAGTTTTAGGCATTTTCAACGGATTCAGTAGATGACAGATTTAGCAGGTTTAATATTTCTAAATGTTCTATTTACATGCCTTGCCTAAACATAAATTAGGCCTAAATTCATATGCCGAAATAATTGTCATGATTCACAATATGATCATATACTTCCATGTTTGCATACATTTACATAGCGCAGAATATGGACATAATTTACCCTATAACATATGTTCCAATTTTTGTTAAACTAGCATTTTACAGCAGATTCACATATAAATTATACCAAATATAACCATTAATTCCAATGCATGCCAAAAAATCCCTATTTAGGTGTAATCACAATAATAGATATCCTAATTAATGTAAATCTTTTACACCTAAGCTTCCATATCTTCTTCTTTTTAAGTCATGAATCATTATGCAAACTATACCCAACAATCTAAATCTTTAAATCATATCTTCTAAAAATCAAATCTTGACTTTTATATGCATTTTGTCCAAAGTCTCAAATCATATGTAATCTTACAGTGGTTCCTCTTCTTCTTTTATCACAGAATATGCATAGGTCTAAAACTAGTTTATAACATATGCTTATTTTTCTAATTAATTACAGATCTAAATAACATATGTTCATTTCTCTAATTAGTTACAAATCTAAATTACAACATACTCTATGCATGCAATATATAAATTACATGTTCATAGTCAAATTTATGCATCCAATCCCAAGTCACATGTCCAATATATTTTATGCTTCAGATCTAAAGTCATACGTTCAATTCAGTCTTGTCAAATTTCGCATCATTCATTAATTGTCCCAAATTTTGCGTTCATACGTTAATCTCTTTATGAGATTGGGCACAGGCTCGTGGTAGCCTGGCTATAGAAACAGAAAAGAAGAAAGGAATACAGAACAGTCACAGAAAACAGATCTAACAGAAGAGAATATATATACAACTTCAAACTCAGATTTAAATGCATATCAAAATTATAATTAATGTTTATAGCGGAGAATAACTGTACTTGCCTTGATTGGATTAAAGAAAGAACTTTAGTTGTTACAGAATTGCTGCAGAAGCTTTTATCTCAATTTTGAATTTAGGATGATGTTGATTGACTTCTAGTTTTGATTCTAGCAGAGTAGCGACGCCATTTTTATTTTTTATTAGAAGAAGAGAGCAATGGAGGCTAGAGAATTGTGTTAGAGACTTAGGTTAGGTAGAGTCTAGGGTCATTTTTATAGAGTTTATGAACTGATTAGGACCATCGATGTTGCTTGGATTGATCGTAGCCATTCATTCGAAAGAGAGACCAATTAGAGCCTGCCACCTAGCCCTAATGACAAAGCAAGCTTCTGAAAATCGACCAAACCCAGACCTGGCCAGCCAGGGCTAGACCAGACCTGGCCAGCAGGTCATTTTTGACCTGGGCGCACTTGGCAGGTGTGCCAGGTCAAAAATGTACTGGCGCACTTCTCAAGTGCGCCAGTGCATTTTTGTTCTGGCGCACTTCCCAAGTGCGCCAGTGCATTCTGACCCGTTTTCCGTTTTTTCGCCCAACTTCGTTTGTCCATAACTTCTTCATACGACATCCGTTTTACGCAAACTCAGACTCTATCTCAAGCAGAATTCCGAGACGAACGCAATGGCGTATCCCGTTTCCCTTAATTCTTTGATTTGTAACTAATTATACTTTAATTTATGACTTTCACGGTTATAGAATACACGGGGTGTTACATTCTCCCCCACTTAAAAGGATTTCGTCCCCGAAATCTTCAAGTTAAGAAGAATGTGTCCTACCATCCAATCACCCATCTACTCAACCATCATCCACAAGCATCCATTGTCCTTAGAAACCTTCTAATGTTGTATGAACATATGCAAAAGTGTGTGTATATGTTCCTTATCTAATGCAAAGATCGGGCGGTCTACTGATTCAGTTGACCTCCTTAATGCGAATTATGTCAGTGCCATGAGTCCAACATGTATGCAATAGAATTCTGATGATATATATTATTTCTATATGAGTGCACAATCATTCACTCAAATGCAACATCCATGTGCTGAATCAACCATTTTGCATCCACAAGAATTGAAAAATGCTCACCCATCCATATGCAGTATGAGAGTGTTTTCGAGCCGATCTAGTGCCTAGTGTGTGTATATGCATCCACGGGCAACCACTAGCAACCACTTGCATCCACTTGCAACCATCAAACATAACATGTCTCAAACACATGTTTACACCCATTAGTTTCTACCTAAAGTTCGAAGATTCGATCGATAGGATACAGTCGAATAATGGAAGCGAGTACAGATAGAACGAAAATTTGGTTCCCATTAGACATGGGTCCTAAGTATCGGCCCCAAAGACCGAAACCAACATCAAATTGACACCCAGAGGATTACCTTCTTTAGACAATGTCAAAACTGGAAATCCTATCAAAAGTATTTAGATATTTACAGACTGCTGGTACAGATCAAGTCCCCTAATGATTCTTAGGAAGCTAAGCATGATAAAATCATACCCCACGAAAACTCAGAATGTATGCGTCATACTTGACACCTAACACAGATATCCCTCAAACCCCAATCTCAAACAGATGATCCATAACCCTTATGGGTCTGAGTCTACAGCGGAATTCAGAAATAATACTAGTATTAAAGTGCAGAGTATCGATTACAGAATCAAAATGCCAGAATCAGAATGAGTTTTATTTCAACAATTAGATAAAGATATTAAACCTCCTACAGAAAGTTATCCTAATCCTATCCTATCCACTAGCCTCGAAAGTGTTCGCCTTCCCTCCAGCAGTTGGTCCTGCCCTCTTCCCTTGTCCTCGTTTCTTCGGGCAGTCCCTAGTGAAGTGTCCCATCTCCCCATAGTTGAAGCAAGCGCCCTTCCTTTTTCTGCAATCCTTGTTCAGATGAGTCGAGCTCCCACAAGTAAAGCACTTTTTCCCCTTCTTATCTTCAGACTTCTCATCCTTCTTTTGTGTTTCCTTTTTGGGCCCCGCTTTCTTATTCTGTGGTTCTTCCTTCTTTGTCTCTTTCGGGCCCTTGTCTTCCTCGTGCAGTAGTGCCATATCCACCAATTTCTCGTAAGTTGCTCCCATTGGTACATGGGTCATGGCTAGGCTGTGCAGTGGCTCATTCAATCCTTTAACAAAGCGGAGAGCCTTTTTATGCTGAGTGTTGACTAAATCCAATCCGAATCTTGCTAGTTGGTTGAACTGGTTGACGTATTCCTTGACCGTCATACTTCCTTGCTTAAGAGATAAGAACTTTTCCAATTGTAAACTTCGTTCAGCTTGCGAGAGGAATTTTGTCTCAAACCTTGTTCTGAAATCCATCCATGTCTCAACCGGCCTCTCGGCGTTAGTGACTTCCCACCAGTAGGAAGCTTCGTCTTTGAGCAGCCATACTGCCAACTGTACCTTCTGCCTATCGTCCACCTCAAAGATAACGAATAGATCCTCAGTTTCTTTGAGCCAATTCCTTGCTTCTACGAATGATTCAGTTCCTTTGAAATCCTTCCCACCCATGGCCCTAAAATATCTACAGATCTTTGAGAAAGCAATTGCACGAGGAGGGGGTGGAGGAGGGGGATCATTTGCTGGACCTGCAGCGGCGGTCCTAGCCTCAAGATATTGACGAAACCAACCGGGTACATGAACACCCTCTGGTATCTCAGATGCTTCAGACATGCTGGAACGAAAAAGGAAAGGTTCAATACAAAAAGGACTAAAAGAAAGATATATGGCTCTTGGGGGTCATGTTTTTTAAAATAAGCTTTATTTTTGAAAATACTTCCTTCCAAAACCTTTTTGAAAATAGTTTTCAAAAACTTTACCCAATCTGGTAACCTTCGGCTCTGATACCAAGTGTAACACCCCACCTCCGTTAAGGTCACTCACAAAGGGAATGCCTTAACTTTGGTGGAGCATTTTAGTAAACAGAACAGAAACTTACAAGACAGATAAAACAGTACTTGAAATTTTTTAACTTTATTACAGCGGAAACAGAAATTAATATGGTTACATCCTTTCAAATTTCAGAATTCAAGTACAAAATATCAGTCTTGTACAAAAGCCTTCAAAATGCATGGTTTAAAATCATAATCCCCATGGAACGGAAGCTATACAGAGCCAAGCCATACTTTAAGCACTTCAAGCAAAGAGAAATCCGGATCAAGCTAAAGTATTCCCTCCTTGGATAACCTGGGGGGAAACGGAAGAAAGGAGGCGAAACAACAAGGGTCAGACAAAAAGTCTGGCAAGTCCAGTGACTTTCAGCATATGAACAGATAATAATAATATGATATGAACATAAAACTGGATGTGAGATAACTGTAACAGGTGTAGCAGATATAACAGAAAAACAGAATGATATAAACTATTGTTTTACACTTCTCTGCACTAATACTAGTATAGCAGAATTAGGTGTCACCCTAATGTCTAAATTGAAGCAGGAACGGGTACAGAATACTTTAACAGAAACAGAATACTAATAATTGGCCTTTACTACCCGATCAGAAACAGACAGAAGCAGAAACAGATTTATCCCTACGGAAACAGAATGTAGAATTAGGTGTACACTAGTAATGGGCCTTTACCACCCGAACAGACGGTACCACACAGAAACAGACAGGTGTTACCACCCAACAAAAACAGACGGTACCAACAGAAACAGACAGAACTAAGCGTACCCTAAAACCCTACCCCAAGCGATCGGCTCCCTAATACATAAATATCCTGTGTCGGCCCCACAGTAGGGTGTATCACTCCCTAAAGTGACAACCAATTGGCACAGACCTATTTACAGATGTCACGGCGTCTTACATCCTCAGAGGCAGACCGGGATCCATGCATGCACATGACCCGGTTGGAACGCACCATCAACACCCCTCGCCATTATCAGAATGAACCACTTATAATTAGTTCAGTAAGCGTGCCCGGACCCTACCTACTGTTGGGTCAAAGTTTTGATACCAGAAATGGTTACTGACTAATATGGGTCCCAAACAACAGATGACACAAGTAATTCCCCTCCTAACCTTGTGTCCCCAGACTAACAGATCTCAGATTAACTTGTTTACAAGTTCAGACATACAGAATTCAGATTTACTAGTTCACAGATTAAGTTAACAAGTTTTCATACTAACAGATCAGATGTACAGATTTTTCAGATTTGTCTAACTTTGTATTGGGCCTACAGATTCATGGACGGGTTTACTACACCTATTAATCCAGTTGGTTTAACCCTATTTTCCCCCAATACGTTTTAGACGTCATTCTTATCTTAGATTTGCATTAATTAATTATTAATGCCCAGACCTCTCACATTAGGTCGCTAGCTTGTGGCCGCTGGATGGGCCGGGCGGTTCCGGGCAGACTTCTGCCACAAGCCAGACCTAACCTCGTGTCTTAAGCAGGTTATGACTAACTTCTCACATTAGAACCTATTGTTTGCGGCCACTGGATGTGCCGGGTGGTTCCGGGCAGAATTACGCCGCAAACTCATTCTAACCTCGAGTTAGTCACGTTTATCTTTGCGGCCAATTAATTAATAATTTACCGTTTATGCGCACGCCCAATATATATATATATATATATATGCCAATTCAGATTATATCAATAACAGGATGATTATATCAACACAGCAGATAACAGATTTTAGCAGATAGCAGATTTTTCCAGATTATATGACTTAACGGATTTAATAGCTTTAGCAACTTAGCAGATTTTGGCATATAACAGGTTAGGCATCTCAACAGACAAATTTAACAGATTTGGCATTTCAATCTAATTAGCAGTCTTGGCAATATAACAGAACTAGCAGTTTTAGGCATTTTCAACGGATTCAGTAGATGACAGATTTAGCAGGTTTAATATTTCTAAATGTTCTATTTACATGCCTTGCCTAAACATAAATTAGGCCTAAATTCATATGCCTAAATAATTGTCATGATTCACAATATGATCATATACTTCCATGTTTGCATACATTTACATAGCGCAGAATATGGACATAATTTACCCTATAACATATGTTCCAATTTTTGTTAAACTAGCATTTTACAGCATATTCACATATAAATTATACCAAATATAACCATTAATTCCAATGCATGCCAAAAAATCCCTATTTAGGTGTAATCACAATAATAGATATCCTAATTAATGTAAATCTTTTGCACCTAAGCTTCCATATCTTCTTCTTTTTAAGTCATGAATCATTATGCAAACTATACCCAACAATCTAAATCTTTAAATCATATCTTCTAAAAATCAAATCTTGACTTTTATATGCATTTTGTCCAAAGTCTCAAATCATATGTAATCTTACAGTGGTTCCTCTTCTTCTTTTATCACAGAATATGCATAGGTCTAAAACTAGTTTATAACATATGCTTATTTTTCTAATTAATTACAGATCTAAATAACATATGTTCATTTCTCTAATTAGTTACAAATCTAAATTACAACATACTCTATGCATGCAATATATAAATTACATGTTCATAGTCAAATTTATGCATCCAATCCCAAGTCACATGTCCAATATATTTTATGCTTCAGATCTAAAGTCACACGTTCAATTCAGTCTTGTCAAATTTCGCATCATTCATTAATTGTCCCAAATTTTGCGTTCATACGTTAATCTCTTTATGAGATTGGGCACAGGCTCGTGGTAGCCTGGCTATAGAAACAGAAAAGAAGAAAGGAATACAGAACAGTCACAGAAAACAGATCTAACAGAAGAGAATATATATACAACTTCAAACTCAGATTTAAATGCATATCAAAATTATAATTAATGTTTATAGCGGAGAATAACTGTACTTGCCTTGATTGGATTAAAGAAAGAACTTTAGTTGTTACAGAATTGCTGCAGAAGCTTTTATCTCAAATTTGAATTTAGGATGATGTTGATTGACTTCTAGTTTTGATTCTAGCAGAGTAGCGACACCATTTTTATTTTTTATTAGAAGAAGAGAGCAATGGAGGCTAGAGAATTGTGTTAGAGACTTAGGTTAGGTAGAGTCTAGGGTCATTTTTATAGAGTTTATGAACTGATTAGGACCATCGATGTTGCTTGGATTGATCGTAGCCATTCATTCGAAAGAGAGACCAATTAGAGCCTGCCACCTAGCCCTAATGACAAAGCAAGCTTCTGAAAATCGACCAAACCCAGACCTGGCCAGCCAGGGCTAGACCAGACCTGGCCAGCAGGTCATTTTTGACCTGGGCGCACTTGGCAGGTGCGCCAGGTCAAAAATGTACTGGCGCACTTCTCAAGTGCGCCAGTGCATTTTTGTTCTGGCGCACTTCCCAAGTGCGCCAGTGCATTCTGACCCGTTTTCCGGTTTTTCGCCCAACTTCGTTCGTCCATAACTTCTTCATACGATATCCGTTTTACGCAAACTCAGACTCTATCTCAAGCAGAATTCCGAGACGAACGCAATGGCGTAACCCGTTTCCCTTAATTCTTTGATTTGAAACTAATTATACTTTAATTTATGACTTTCACGGTTATAGAATACACGGGGTGTTACAGTAGTCCATAATTTATTGGTTATTATTCTATAGCGTATGTTTAATTTCACATAAGGCAACCATCACAGTGCATCCAAATCATTCACAGTAGTTTAATAATAATAAAGTTGCGCAACCAACTTAATAAGGTGCACCTGTTTGTCGGGATGCAAATTTATTCTTTACTCAATGTTAAGCCAATAACCTGCTCAACAAATATATGTATACAAATAGAGGCAGGTTCAATGGCACCCCAAAAACTTAGCACCCCTTTAGCCTACCACTTTTTCACCACACATTTCCTCCCTCTCTCCTTCCACTCATTCTCTCACCTCCTACTCACTTTCTTTAAATATAAATATGTGGCTGGAATTGGGGTGCAAATGGGCGGTTGAAATTCTGGGGGACTCCCTGATCCTATATCATACATATATATATATATATATATATATATATATCCAATTCTAACTAAAATTTCAATTCAATTTACATAACACAATTATTTTAAATAACCAATGTTTTCATATATTCCATGTCCAAAATCGCCGAAGGTTTCGTCTAGTTTATTTAAATAAGTCGTCATAAGTAACCAAACAGGAAATCAAACAATCACACAAATAATAAATGGGTTAATTAACTTTCTAAACATATATCTTTTATATGCTCAAAAATATATTTTCTAAGACCGGATTATATATGTGATCATGAATACGTTAATTATAAACTTGTCACTCTCAACACATTATAGGGCATTACTAATCCTATCTCTAACGAGTTTATCATTCTAGAATACTACAGATCCTATCTCTAATGAGTATTCTTAAATAGAACATTACTAATTCTATTTCTAATGAATTCTCTTGTTCGGTTCTACTGTGTCCTGTTCTCAAGATTTACAAACCAAAGCTCTGATACCAAACTGTTACGCTCCGAAATCCCCGATCTCTGAAGATACGGAAAAGCTTGGATTGTATGAGAACATGACCCATCGGAACATAGAACAACATAACTTTTCATTGTTATTACAACAATTTACATTGGAGTACAAGAATATCAGAGCATAAATAAATATTACACAGCGGAAAAATAATATCAGAGATTAATAATTTACATAGCAGCAGAAATAAAATATGTAAATACAATGCATAGTGGAAATACATCAACTAGCACAACTGAAAGAAATACACGGATACAAAGCTGTCAGAATATAGCTCCAGTTGTAAACCAGGATCCTATTAAATACATATATGCAAAACCAAAACTAATAAATTCCCATGTGGAAAATATGGGCAACCAGAGTTTAGGTGAAAAGCAATAAACTCCGAGTCAGTCATGGGACTGGTTTGAGAACTTAAAACAGTTATTAAAATTCACTTTAAAAGTGGGAAAATCATGGGACTACGCCATATGACACGGAACAGGTTTACTCCACATGGATACTAGTTTAAAACATAAAACAATGCAATACTTTTTGAAAAATGAGGCTATTGTAAGAATCAGGTTCCACCACACAAATGCAACGCAAGCCGAAGGATAGAGTTTTACCTTATAGTAGCCAAACATGCTTGATATGCTTTTAAAACAAATAATGTTGATATTACTATAAGTGCATAGTGTTAGTAACAACTTCGAATATAAATGTATTAATCATAGACAGCATAGTACCCCATCTTGCTATGTCGCCATATAGGTTTACAACTAAAATCGAAAAGTCGCATATTGGAAATTGGATTCCATCTGTGACTCGAGGCAAGGGATCATTCCTCACCGATTTCCAGAAACTCTATCACATGTCTCAGGATCACGCCCTTAGTAACCCTGGGATGCGGTAGGACCGGTTCGCTCTTACTTTTGCAGATTAGTTATTCCTGAACTATACGTTTCCCGGTCCAATCAGACCTATCACTTGAGCCTTTTAGTCGGCTCTATATCTGAGGCGCCTCGCAATCCATCATTCCACATAAGTAAAATGTCTGGCTCCATATCATGGCATCACTCCTAGCTAGAAAGAAACGCATGTTCTTCCTATGGTCCCTCATCACGTTTTTGACCTATACCGGGGTATGAGGCTCTCGAATTAACATTATACACAAAGCTGTGCTAATTAAAGCTATGCTTTGATCATCATCCACAAAACCCTGCTTTTTAACAAAAGCCTTGATCATTGCATCTTAGCATGCCACATTGTCAGTCCATAGCATACCATTGATTTCCACCAATATACCACCTCTAATCTCGTACGTTTTAGAGTTGGGTGTTAAGAAAGAGAATAAATTTTCTTCCACCAAACAAATATAAAATTAACAGAGATCAACGAATATAGCACACAATACAATGTCAGATATACAATCCATTCACAAGTCCGTTCTGGATATGAACGAAACCGGAGGCACCTTATTCCTCATCCCATATGTCCAATACAGGAGAGAGGTCCTCGCATATTCGGTGGACCTCCAAGTACGTTTGGGTAATCACCACTTATTTTCATATAAGCTTCAATCAAGTAATTGACGCTTGTATAACTCTGTCAATCAACCGATTAACCGCAATTTCACACAAGATGTGTTAGTCAAATATTGTCCCAAGACCCGTATGGGGTTTCCAACCAACAACAATTAATTTAAATCCATCACTGGTTAATAAATTTAGCCAATCCTAATTTGATTCGAATTCTTTTTCTAGCTAACTGTAACGACCCTCCCTCTCTATTGATCCAAATCGACCGTTAAACCGACTTAAATCGAACCAAAAAGGCGGATACGCTAACTTTGGGTGCACAACACATCAGAACAAACAACAGAAGACTTTTATAAATATCATAATAATGTTACATTAGAGCATCGAAAATAATATATAGTGGAAAATAAATTTACAATAAATGTAATACAATGCAGCGGAAACAAATAAACTAACACAGCGGAAAACTATTAATGCTCTGGACACAGTTTTAAGCTTCGATACAGAATCCTGCTAAATGAAATAATCTGCAAAACCAAAACTACTGACTGCCCATGTGGAAAATATGGGCACCCAGAGTTAAGGTTAAAACAATAAACTCCGAGTCAGTCATGGGACTGGTGTGAGAACTAAAAACAGTTATTAAAACTTTACTTTAAAATATGGTAAACCACAGGACCACGTCACATGTCACGGAACGGGTTTACTCCCATGAATACCAGTGCATAAACAACAAATAATAATAGAAATATGGATCTACAATGCATCATACAACAAGAAATTCCTCAATCTAACCATTTAGGCTTTATCCCTAAACTTAGATTTTTCGAAATCCAGTTCACTTTACATAAATTATTCCTTTGGATTTTTTTCCCGAATTCTTATTTCAAATTATTTGAAATACATATCTATATTTCATATCAAAATAGATTTCACTTCGAGATCTCAAACCAAAATCATTTGGAAATATGAATACCAAAACATCACAATGCATACAAACAAGTATGCAACCAAATATCGGGCTCCCCTTAGACAAGGCAAAGGGCACTCACCTAAGCAACTCGATATATATATGTGCACCTCCCACGATGGAGCAGGATACACAGATGATGCACAATCCCAAGTCCTCGGGGACTACACTGCTATCTCATCCATACTTTTAGTCGCCTTGGTTACCAGAATCTTTACCCACATACTAAACCATTTCATATCCCCAAGTAGGGAAAATCATTTCACAACATAATAATCACAAGTACTTTCCAAAATATAGTACTTTACATTAGCAATTCACATATATGATCAGTCACTATTAATCACGTAACCTTTAAGCTCGTACGTCTGAAAGAAGGGTGTTAAGCAAGAGAATAAATTCTCCGCCACCAAACAGATATATCATCAATAGTAACTAATCGGTTATGTGATGAACTACAATGTCAAACACATAATACATTTCAAAATCATTTCGACAACATCGGGTTTAGGCCACGAAATCCTATCTGTTTTATAAAACATTTCCTGTCCAAAATCGGGAATACATTTCTTTTCACTTAAGAAAATCGCTTTTCAAAATCATTAATTAATTTTGAAATAAACAACATCGCTAACACCTCATAGCCAAACTGTGAAGTGTTTCACAAGATGTTAGCATACAAATATTTCTACCCAACCCAATGCTAAATGTAAAAGCATATTTGCTCATAAACTGGTCGAGAACAATCCAAATAGTCCATCCATAATAATGAATATCAACAACCATGTATATTTGGTTTATATCACATCTCAGGTTTTGGTAAATATAATCAGCATTCATTCATTCAAATCTAATCAAAGATTTATTAAAACTCTTCTTAGTTTTAATCTCTAAAATCATTACTTAATGATTATTCAACTTTCTGGAAATTAATCGCGTCATTAAATGGGTTAAAGAACCAATGTCACTTAAAAAAAGCCCACGATAAACACAAAATCATCTTCCATTCAAATTGCAATCTTCACAGAAATCATAATAGTATATAATCCATATAAATTTCCATATCAAACTAATACTATATGTGGAATAACAGGGAAGCCTTTTAAATTGCATAAATAGTAACGGTCTTCCCTTGCAGAAGTCCATATCGATTATTAAATCGAACTCCATTCAATTCCAATTTAATATATTAAATTGGAAAACTTTACTTTGGAAATTTTCCATTAAATCTTAGAATAAAGATTTATAAATTCCAAATCTTAACTTCACTGATAATCGGATTTAAAGAACAAATGTTATTTAAAACATTGTTCACAATCAACCCAAAATCAACTTTCATTTAATTCCAATTTATAAATATAATCGGAAAACTTCATTAATCTTAATTAAAAGATTTATTCCTTTCTCAATTGGGTTTAAGAAAGGTGTTATCAAAGATGCCATTCACGACAAACCCAAAAATCTAATTTGACATTAAATACGAGGCTCCGAATAGAAATTATATTGACTTATATTCAATATCAAATTCTGAAATTAACGAATATCGTTTTGGGAATAACGATACATGTATCTTCCAAATTCCTCCACAATATCCGTATAGTTACGGAATCCAATATCAAATATTTCAAAGGTTATTTCCATTCAAATCTTTCTAATTCATACATTGGAAAATACTGATTATATCGAAACCATTTCAAATCCAATTTATTTATTTAAAAATATTGGATTATTATTCTAGTTATTAACTAGTTCATTCAAACAAAAATATAATTTTATCATTTTAAATATGGAATCTTTCATCCAAAATCTTTCCAAATCGTTTATTACGATTTTCCATAATTTTTCCATATTTTTAATAATTTTAATATCGCCATTTCAGTCAGTTTCCAATAACGGCCACCGAACTGCATCCATATCGACATTTTTCAAAAATAATTTGTACATATCCTAAATTCAACCGTTAGATTTCAAATCTCTTATTATCATTGGAAAGCTATTTTCAATACGAATCCAACGGTTCCGGTTTTAGGAGAATCCGACGGTCAGATCTCCAGTTACGTCAATTTGAAGTCAATGGTCGAAATTCGCGAACGGTCGCTGCGCGGCGCGTTGTATTAAAGCCATTAATATATATATATATATATATATTTCATCGATTTCTATTTAAAACGTATTTTATAAATTGTTTATAAATTGGTTTTAAAATGATTCCAACTTCCATTTCAATTTTGAAATGAAAATTGAATAATCCATTACATGACAATTTTATTCAGTGCATATATATGTTAAAAATTATATTTTTAACAATACAATAATTATTCCATTTCATAACCATTTTATATATCGCATATATATGCTAAAAATTACATTTTTAGCAAACACATATTTATTCCATAGTATGACCATTTTATATATCGCATATATAAGTTAAAAATTATATTTTTAACGAACAAATATTTATTCCATTTCATCGCATTCCAATTTCTATACATCGCGCGTGTGTGTATATATATATTTACATACACACACACAATGCATATATATTTTTCACATCGCATATATATATTTTTCACATCGCTTATATATATTTTATTCACATCGCATATTTTTTTTTTCATACAACGCATATATATATATATATATATATATATTATAGCGCATATATATATTCAACACGTATATATTTTTCATATCGCATATATATATTTTCCATACCGCACATATATATTCCATATCGCCTATGTATTTTTATTTCGCATTACATATATATATTCCATTCCACATCACAATCCCAACACAATACAGCCAATTAAATCGTTCATGGTCTGTGGACGAGGGAGGTGAGCTAACAGGCACTGTATACAATTTATAATGATTAAAACTGATAAAAATCTACACTAGTATTTCATATATTCAGTTATAAAATAAATAACTGTACAAAAAATTATAGTGAGAAGTTCTCACATTGGGTTTCACTCCGCCAGTCTTTATCTGAAGACTTTATTCTGTTTGAATTTAAATTCGCCTTAAATTCTGATTTGCTCCAAATTTGTTCTAGTCAGTTCCATTGTGTAGATATCGTCATCACGGTTCCAACGGGCCTGGATTTACGGGATTCGGATAACGTATACACAAGTTATTAATATTACTAGTTTTAATGAAATAATGACATAAATTAATTAATTACTAATAATTAATTACCCACTATTCCTTGTCCTTATTACGTCTTCCTCTTCACAAATAAATAAACCGCTCCTTCCAGTAAACATAACCCATGAACTCAAAACCTTCTATCTTCCATTTGTTCTTCCACGCTTCATCATTCCAAAATCCGAAACTACCAAGCTTCTCCATTTCGCAAGCTTATCAACCTCATCCCCTTCACGAGGCGCTCGCGGTCCCCTGTTGGAATCCGACCTCGAGTAGGTCCTGGTTGCCCCCACAGGAGCCACGCAACTTTTTGGCCCCATAATCCATCCAAAAATCTATACAAGTGCGGTTCAATCCCCTTAATCCAAATGCAATACTCAAAAACCAAATAGAAGCTTCAAACTTTCACTATGATTAACCCTAACCAAAGAAGTCGCACGCAAGTCATGCTGCGTGTAACCAATGCGAATTTTATTGATTCGAACTCCCTTGAATTGCATATAGGAATGAAGCTAATCTCATTTCGATCTCAAATATATATTTTTAATATGATTTTATAGATTTCGAATGATTCATAAATGATTTCTGAAGTTTGAATTCCCACGTGAAGAACAACTGATGGCGCCAGCAATTCCGGGTTGACCGTGGAATGAATTTTGACTTAGGGTTAGAGAAATAAGGGTTATATACTATATTATTTTATTATTTTGATTCCAAAAAGTGATATTTTGTATTCGAACTCCAAACCAAACCCAATGACTATCGTCCCTAGCCAAATACCCCTATTTCGGATATAATGGGATATGTTTCGTAAGCCAATTCTACTGTTTCAAACAGTTTTTATTAAAATTAAAATATAAATCAATATATATTAAATTTGAACATACATTTTAATTTTCCGGGGCCACATACTGACTCCAAAATTACGGAAAAATAAATTTAGCTACGTTTTGACGATATGGTCCTAATGAAACTAATTTCGTCAAATTTGGAGACCGTTTGAAAAATGGCCATTTCTGGTCGATTAAATTTAAACTGAATTGAAAAAACACGTTTAAATTTACCACGCTCACATATTAGTTCCAAAAATTATGAAATTTGAAACCAAACAATAATTTGACATTCCGTATCAATAGAAGTGGTTCCATCGAAAACGAAGGTCGTTTGCAAAATGGCTATTTTTAGGGGCTATATATATATATTAAAAATATATATAAATTCCATAGCGACTATTCTAAATTTTAAACTGGACATAACTTACAATTTATAATTTGAAATCTTAGTTTCTTTCATTCGTTAGAAAGATATATTAAATAGATTCTAACGTTTCTTATTTCGTCCAATTCTGACTTATATTGAATTCTGTATATTCAATTGAAATTAAAATCGTTCAAACTACCGCGCCATTTTAAGTTCGTTTTATAATTAAAATAAATTTTTATGTTCTAACTTCCCATTAAATAAATTTTTAGCCGTTATTATTTAAAATAAATCATTTTAAATATTCAAAATCCATTAAAATAGCTAAAATAATTTTTTTTAATTGGTTCTTATATTCCGGGTTGTTTCACTAACAGTTTTCACGGTTTAAATTGTAACAACCCGCACCTCCGTTCACGCAAGATATTGTACCCAACTTAGCCACCGTATAGGTGTGGGGTTTTGTTCCTCAAAAGGCCTCGGCGTTAGTAAGAGATGGGCTCTACTATATAAGTACCCACTTCACATAGACTTCCACGATGTGAGACTTAGGGGTGCTACATTCTCCCCTCCTACAGAGCCCAGCGTCCTCATAGGCTCACAAACACCTTACCCAGGCGTTGTGTTCCACACAGGAGCCACAATTCCGGCTGGGTATCTGCTCTGATACCACTGTAACAACCCGCACCTCCGTTCACGCAAGATATTGTACCCAACTTAGCCACCGTATAGGTGTGGGGTTTTGTTCCTCAAAAGGCCTCGGCGTTAGTAAGAGATGGGCTCTACTATATAAGTACCCACTTCACGTAGACTTCCACGATGTGAGACTTAGGGGTGCTACATAAATTATATATGGATATTTATATCCAATTTCAACAACCACAATTATATTGAACATTTCAATATCAAAATCACAACATAATACCAGAAATCAACAAATCATCCATTGGTTTATAAACAACTGTGATGTGAGCGACCAGGCACCGTATAACAAATTATGATATAATAACATAATAAAATAATTCAGTGAGAGAGTTCTCACCCAATAGCTAATCCAAACTCCCCGACACTTCTTATGTAGGTTTTGTCATCACGCACTCGTTGTTATCGCTCTTCACAACCTGATATCACAATTTTGCCTCTATAGTCCGCATACGAGCTCCAATCTTCACCAAACTTAGTCATCAGCACGAAAACGCCATTCCGGACAATTTTTCCTTAGGGCATATTCTCCCGAAAAAAGCTCGAATTCGCGGGATATCGACAAAAACAGCTCTGAGCCAGTGAACTTTGATCGCATTTTTAGAGCAGCTCCGAACACCAAAACTCGATTTTGATATATGCATTTCGTAAAGAAAGACGAGATCTATAATTTTCGTTTATAGGACCTTGGTTAGAAATGCTCAGATTGAAAGTTATTTAGCAAATAAGGAAGACGGGTGTTTTTGCAAAAATGTATCTTGGTAAAAGAGGTTTTTTTGGATGAAGTGGGGTCCATGGTCGGAGGAAGGACTGCAGCAGGCGGCGCAGGTGGCGGCAGATTGGAGAAGAGGGTGGTGGCAGCGGCGGTGTGGCCCGGGGAGGTGATTTGGTGGAGGAAATGGGTTTTTGGGTTTTAGAGAAGAGGAGAGAGGAAAGATGGGGTAGCACCGGAGGAGAAGGGACTACAGGCGGAGGCGGCGACGGCGATAGTAGTAGGGGATGCAGCAGCGGCACTTTAAGGGAGGGGGCCATTTTTTAGAAAAGAGGAAGAAAGAATAGGAAGGAAGAAGTGAAGAAAGAAAAGGAGGAAAAAGACTTAAGTAAGAGATTTCATTGCTCTTTCTCTCCAATTTCCCGACTGCAAACAACCTCCATTTGCCATGAAATTTCGACATAAGATAATATATGGAATTACAAATCCAAGAATCAAGTTTCGTCGAACTCCGAGTTCGTTTGACCTTCCGTTTTAATTTCTGAATTAAGCTCAAATTAGCTTCAAAAATGCGATTTTAGCGTACATTTTCTTCTTGCTCGCCCACACGATAACTCCAAAAACTATAAAATTTTGGATTCCACCATTATGACGATACGAATTCGGAAAAAATAAGTATCATAGAATTCTGAGATCATTTCAATAATGTTCCTTTGTAAACTGACTGTCAATTTGGCCTTAAATGGGTTTGTCGAGCACGACCACACACGAACTCCATTTAACGTAAAATTTCAAACTCAACAATGATTTACTATCCCGAATCCAACAAAATTGGTCTCGTCGAATTCTAATCTTGCTAGCAAAATTTCACTTTTTAAGGACTAGGCGATGATTTTTAAAAATCGAATTTTCAAAATTTTCAAATACAAGGCTTATAAATCAATTTAATAATTTTACTGAGTTTGTTTCATGTCAAATAAAATATAAAACTAATTTCAAGCTTATTCTCAAATTTTATTTAGCAAAAATAACCAATTTATATCCATATTTCTTAAAATAGCTTAAATCAAAATTTAAAATTGGTTCTGAAATTCCAGGTTGTTACAATAGCCTTCACTCTACGCTTTAAATCTATGAAGTTTCCTGTCTTACCAAATCTCCTCACCGCTAGGTAGGTCGATTATGGAAATATGTGAATTTTTACGGAGACAGAGGATCAAGCCACTAGGGATTTGAGTACCGGCATGCCCCGGCGTTATTGAACTAAGTTCAGTTCCAATATCCCATAACCGATCCTTCATGTAATTTGCAATTCCAAGTAACCACCTTTACCTTTTTTTGACAACATATGTCAGTAGGGATTTTCCGATGATAGAACTGTGTGTATACTGTATAAACTTGCAATGGTCATCAAATGCGTTTGCGCGTTTGAATTACCGCAAGAATATTTAGATCTGGTTTGTGATGGAAAGCGCTACTGCAAAATGTTTTGAAACGTATGCCGGATTGAGGTTTAAAGGTGGTTTAAATGCTATCATCTTATGTGATTCTCCAAGCTGTGATGCAGAATTACGTTCTTCAATTATGAACATCTGTTTGGTAACAGCACAATGCATCTTAGTTGTTCTATATCTACTTTTGAAAAATTGTGCCATTTAAAGTTTTTGACAAGTAGATTAGGAAATAGTTTAAGATCGCTTTCTTGCTGTTAAGATTAGATATTGCTTCAGGAAAAGGATATATTATGTTTGGAAGCATCAAATTCGACTGTAGAAGTTTGTCATGTTTTTTTTTCTTATTTGAACTTCAGGAACTCGATACGGTTACTATAAGCCATATGGATACTACCCCACACATTCACAGGGAAAGTATTCTTAAAGTTGTTGGAGCAAAAATGTGGGGCTACAGTAACATCCCCTTTTTTAACAATTTAATAATTTATTTATTTAGTTTTTCAAATATTGATTTGGAGATTTAAATTGACTTGAATTGAATAATCTTGGATATTTAATTAATAAAAATACTGGAATAATATATTTATTTCTGAGACAGTCGGAAATTGTTGAATTGGCAATATTTTGTAAATCGGGCAATTTAATAAACATAATTCAGTCTAGAATTGAATTATTATAACGAATGTATTATTTAAACGACGTTTAAACATATTAATTATACTACAATTATAATCAAGCTCGTAATGTTGCGGTAGTTCGTAATATTGAATTTTGAATTTCAAACGACTGTATATGATACGCTATAAGTTAGATTTCTGTGAAACAAGAAACTTTCGAATCTAATTAACTATACTTTTCTAATGGAAGTGAAAAATCAAGGTTTCGTATTATAGATTGTGAATTATGCCCAAATTGAATTTTCAAATAGTCGTTATGGAATCGTTTATAAACCATAACGATTTATTAAATGTAATAAATCATTGGTTTCGAATTTGGATAAGATTTTTAAGATGTATTTTTAATTTAATTTATAGGATTTTTCCATAATTTTTAATTTGGAAAATAAACAACTTTTTTTTCAACGTATTTTGCACCCTAAATCAGCATTTTGGGATTTCACAAAATAAGTTAACTTGTCTATTTTTTATACTTTTGGGATCGTGGCACATTTCTTGTCACAATGTTAATTTTATTTTTGTCGAAAACAGTTCGTAAACAAATCGAGTTTTACGTAATGGGTATGCTAAAAACAAAAATAAAAATAAACAAGACATATATAAAAATATGTATATAAATAATAATACATTCTTATGTTACCACGCTACAATATACTCACTCAATCACCTGACTTCTTTACATGGTTATAGTGGTCACGCAACATATATTTGCTCGCAAGCAAATCAAAATTTCGTCACGAGTTCTACCTTCCTTTTTAACAAACTAAAATATAACCTAACATCTATATATTTGTGTTTCTTCCCTGCTAAGACTCGTACGCCCCCGTCTCTTTCAAACACAGACCTAGTTTTCCTACGACTTCATAGCCAAGTCTAGATTAGATTAGGGTAGCTGAAAATTAGCACATGCCTATGCGTGTACTTCCTCTTCATAGTGAAGTAACCATGAAAACCGATTTCCAAAATCTAATCAAAATTATAGGAAGCTGAACATTCCTACTCTACTCATACTTAACGCTTAAGCCTCCTCTTCTATAAATATCGCTTCTTTACCAATTGCAGTAGTTTTCTTTTTATTTTTAGTCTTCATGAACAAAAGAAAATATCCATGGCCGAACTCTTAAATCTAAAACCAACGTGAAGAAGTACCATATATAAATCTCCTTCTCTCGAAAGAAAGAAAATCTAATCAAACAAACTAATTCAAGTATATCATCTCGTGTGGCCAATTCTTTTTCAAATGCTACAGGAGGACTTCGAGCAGCGTGAACACGGTGGAGTAAGGTTGGCTTTCGCGAGAAATGAAGGGTATGATGGTTTGAACTATTGGTTGTGAGGCACATAGGGTGGCAGGGCGCATCTCCTGATGGAGTTTGAGAAATTTTCGAGAAAAAAA
This sequence comes from Allium sativum, assembly GCA_030737875.1. NCBI lineage: Eukaryota > Viridiplantae > Streptophyta > Magnoliopsida > Asparagales > Amaryllidaceae > Allium > Allium sativum. Next base: position 14,198,602 of record CM060912.1, read on the forward strand.
ATAACGCGTGAGTTTTTCTCCGCGTGTGGTGATTTCTTGGAGTCACGATCCAGAAGGAGATGTCGAGCTGAGTCTTGAGGCAGTTGAAGGGGCGCGGTGTGGAAGCAGGAGTTCGACCATGCATAGCACTTGAAGCTTGCGTTGGAAAATTTGAGGAGCAGTTATCTTTTGTTAGTGGAGAAGAAGGCTCCTATGTGGCATGAAGAATCGGTTTTGACAATGGGTATTTGATGGGCCGTATTTTATCAAAATTAAATAAATAAAAGAAAGATGGAAACTGCTGCGTCCGTAAGTATTTAAAGTAAGTAAATGTTTAGATTAATGATTGGTTATAATTAATTATATTTAACGATGTTTTAAATTAATTAAATCTCGTAATAGGTATAACTATTGCAAATGTGAACAGAAACGGATGAAACTGGTCATATTGAAATCGTAGCTATGAGAGCTACATTGTGGAACTGATTTCGTTGATGGAAGTGCTACAGAAATTTCGTGGTAAAATCAAACACTCGTTTGATTTTAAATGAAATAAAAGCAGAATTGTCAACTGCGAACCAAAGTGAGTAAACTCACTAACTCTGTCCAGTTTATAGTATTATAAACATTATTTAATATGGACAAGTAATGGTTGAAATATGTGTAATGGCTGTTTGGATGAATTGCTATTAATTGGTTGAAATAATATATATCGTCATATATACAAGTCGTCGGTTGAATATTATTTCAATTTATTATAATATTTCATATTGATATAAAAGTGATGTCATTTATGTTGATTAACATATGTGAATGCAGGGAAAACAGGTTGGAGATATCTAATTGGATTCCTCAACAATTTTATTGTTGACTTTCATCTATTGTATTATATGATGTGACAAATAATCTATGATTGATTATGGTGTGTTAGGGATGTTTGAATAACATTAACCTGAAATAATTGTTATTTAATTGCCGTAAAATATATTCGAATATATTGGAAAAGAATTTGTTTCTAAAAGAGGAAAATCTATTTTAAATAGAAATTGAATTTCGAATGGAGGAGAATATAATAACTTTTTCTAAGTATATTGAAACAAGAAGTTTGGTTTATAAATGATATTTTGAAATGGGATGAAATAATTATTAGAAAATAATTTGGATATGTAAATTCAAGTATGAATATTATAAAGGGAAATGGATATCATTTTCAAAAGAAAACGATGAAATATATTTTGATGTTCGAAATGTGGATTTGTAATTATAATTCAACGATGTCGAATGTTATTAAAATAATTCATTTATTTTAGAATATATATATATAATTAGGGATTTGAGAAGATAATTAAGATTTGGTTTGAACCCAATAATTTATAATCAAATATGTAATCTAAATTTAATTATAAACTTGATATATGATTTACAAGAAGTTTACTTGTAAATGGAATTTATGAAACAGAATACTATTTTATAAAATAACTCGATAAACAGAAGGTGAACCTGTAATGGTATTTATAAATAAATATCAAGATTTGATTGATATAACGAGTCCAGATTTTTGTAAAGGAATAGTAATCGCATTTTAAAGTGAACAATGATTTAAAAGCAAACGTTCTGAAAAATGGAATGGTTATAAAGGGAATGGGTGATGTTTTGGAAGTGATAAAATCAAAAATGAATTTAGAAATTGAGTTGACCTGAAATGGTAAATTATTTTGAAGTTCGGAACAATAATGGGAATTATTCGAAGGAGAGTCAGACGTTGAATTTAGGAAAGTAATATTTACTTTCCGTTTTTAAATGAAGTTCATTTATTTACGTAGTTCAAAGTAACTAATCAAAATTATATTTTAATTTGGAATATTTTGGAAACGTTTTCCAAATAAAATCAGAGATTTTTCTAAGCATAGAAAAATGAAATTCATTGATAAAAAATTAAGGAATGGGATTAAGGAAATTAGAAACTGACTGGAAATCAGTTAAGTTGAATAGCTTTCTGAGTATTGATCTGATGTTGGTTTCGGCCTTCAGGGTTGATACATAGGGAGTTGTTCTCTTACTATTTTTCGGTTAGGGACTGATGAAGGTGGATGAATAGTGGTGCGTTGATAAGAAAAATGGAAATGTTTTCCAATGTAAATAACGTATATTTTCTTAAGTATAGAAAATAAAGAATTGTAAATATATGGAAATGTTGTTCCAAGAATCGTGAGAGGCTAAACGAGTTGGAAAAATATTTGGGATATAACTGGGAAGTGAATAAATTTTTGATAAATTGATTAAAGGTGTTTGGTGTTGACTGATGGTTGATCGATATAATTTCTATTTGGTAATAAGATCGTTGTTTGTATGGATGTTGGCCTTTGATAGTTAAATAACCGACTATCAAAGTTGTTGACCATTTTTCCGTTGTCAATATGGAGAGACCAGAATCAGATTTATTATCTGAAAACCACTCTGTATGGGCATTAGCGTTGCGAATTAAATATGATGAAAAAAATTGAAGACGGAGTTTATGCAAGGGTTGTTCTAGCAATCCTTGGTAGAAATCGCCTAAGATAGATTTACATAATAGTGCCTTCGGTTTGTCCTGTCCCAGGACAACTTGTATGGACGATTGTTTGATAGAGTATACCTAATAGATTGCATAAGTTGATCTCTTCAAAGTATTTACATTGGTGGCAGAGGAATTAGTTTCTCTTTGCTTTATACCCGTTGTATTTTTGGGGAAATCAATTTGTGATTTGGCGGGAATGATGATGTGGCATTTTAAGTAAATAAAGATGTGATTTGTATAATAGTACGTCATGACCTCAAGCCTCATCAATTGGGAAATGACAAAAATCGGGCAGGCAACATGACTAAGTGGGTCGCTCCCAATTATGTTATATTGTCACCATCTAGAGAATATTCATTATTGTTCTTCTTTTCGCTTCTTTATCTCCCGTGAACGGTTATGTCGGTATACCAACCGTAAGGTGACAATATATTCGAAACATTCAAGCGAAATGAATGGTCGGTCATGTGTGTCCGAGTTGCAAGATGTTCTTGTTGAACTCCAGTGTATCGCCTCTAGAGTACACTGATCGGAAGGTGGTTCCATACCTTGTCATAGTTGGAAATCCATTCCCCAATAAGAGCCCGTGGTTTTTGATTTGTATACTATGTATGTAGAGCGTGAGATGTAAGCATTCTGCTAGATTATTATTTACTTGATGTTGACACTATTATAATATCAGGAAACTATTGATTTTAAGAAATGTTTTGGGTTATCGTAAGGTAAAAATCATCCGTGTTTATGTGTGGATCAGTCTTACAATTATATTTTCTTTTGGAAAGGATTTTTAAAAGTTAAACCAAATGGTTGGAGTTTACTCACACCAGTCCCATAACTGACCCAGAGATTATTCTGTTTTGTTTTACCCTAAACTCTTGGGAGCCCAAATTTATACGAACAGTCAAGTAGTATAGATTTTTTTTAGATACTTGAAAGAGCTTGGAGCAGGAGGCTTCAATGTTAGATATATATAGAGTTACTTCCGCTGTGATGTTATGGGTTGTACTCTGAAATGATATGTATATACAGTTATAAGTTTGCATTTCAAAAGTTATGTTATATAATATATTTTATTTGTTCCGCTTTGAGTTTCGTGTTTACTCTGATTCTGTTCTGTTGAGATGATCTTCTTCTACTATTCTAACTTTCTTTCTATTTCTCACCCTTTAACTTCTTTCTATTAATGATCTGGTATTTTCGATGCTTGAATAGTCGACATTGTGTTATATGTCGATTTTTGGGGTCGAAAATCCTTGGGTCGTTACAGCTACTATGTTGACATAAGGAGTTGTAACTGCACATGTTAGGTCAGTTGGTAAATGTGGACAGCACAAAAGGAATTGGAATTTCTTCTGTCTACTGAAGTACAGTGGGATCACACTTATGTTTGACCTCATCTTAGGTCCATTTTTCATTTATTTTATGTATTTAAATTGTTTGCTTTTTGTCTTATGCATTTTTCTTCAGTTGTATTCGAGTTAGTATGCTAACTTTGTTATGTACTTTATGCAAATTAACAAAAGCGTACCAATTTTCAAAAAAAAATATTTAGACTTTGTGTGTTAATATTTATGCGTAAATTTTATTATTAATATCTTTTACATACAAATTCCATTTCCAGTAAATAATATATGAAAACGGATCAAAATCTTGCCACGAACGCAATAGCAATACTTTCGTAGCCCAATTACCAATTATCCCAAATTCCATTTTCAACCTGTTAACTTATTACTAAATATTATTATTTATTTTAAATTAAATTAGCATATGTCTATTTTAGGTTCATTTTACGAGGTGTTACATTCTCATCCATCCATATAAGAGATTTCGTCCCGAAATCTTTTAAAGGGGCGAAGAACACAACTTGCTTTAAAAAACCATGTTGTACACCCAGTTATTTTATAAGCGTCCATAAACATCCATAACTCATAGTGATTATGAACTGCAGACTTGCTAAAGTGAGCTCATTCCTAGCATGTATGTGTAATAAGTGATGTAGTATGTATGCAAAACACCCTAACATGCATATAATTCTATATGAGTGAACGATGCATTTGTGTTGCAACCATCTCCTACCATCCAATATAACAACCATAATGCAACAAAAAACAAAAATTTAAGAGGAAATAATTACCCGAGAAAAGCTCTGGATGAGTTTTCCTAATCTTCTCCTTAGTTTCCCAAGTGATTTACGTAGGATAATCTCCATACCGTACTCGGACTAGGCAAGTAAAATTGTTATGGAGCCTTTTGATTCCGTGCTCCACAATCTTTGCGATGGCACAAGGCACACTAGACTCCAAATCGAAACTCCCTATGTCCCCAATATCATCTAGCTCGAGTCTGGTGGCTGAATCATGAACGAATCTCCAAATATGAGAAACGTGGAAAACGTTATGGACCCTCGATAAATGCTCAGGAAAATCAACACGATAGGCCAGCTTCCCAATCCTACCCATGATCCTAAAAGGCCCAATAAACTTGGGAGCCAATTTTGACAAATACCAAATCTCCATCATTAAATTCTAGTTCCTCCTTTTATTAGCGTATGAATTCTACCGGTCCATGGCAGCCTTCATTCTCTACCGAATCAAAGCGATAGTCTCCGTAGACTTAGGGATAAGGTCTGGTCCGAGTAGAATCTTGTCGGTAGTTTCCCACCAACAAGTAGGCGATTTGCATGACTGCCCATACAATGCCTCTAAGGGGCTATACCAATCGTCTCTTGACAACTATTATTATATGAAAATTCCACCAAAGGCAAGTGCTGCTCCCAAGCTCCTCCAAAGTCACTGATGCAAGTTCTAAGTAGATCCTCTAGAACTCTGTTGACTCTTTCAGTTTGTGGGTGATAGGCAGTACTCAAACTCAGCATCATTCCCAAAGCTTCTTGAAGGCTCTTCCAAAATTCATTAGTAAGCAACAGGTCTCTATTACTAACTATAGAAGTCGGAATCCCATGTACCCTAACAACCTTATTTATATATAACTAAGCTAATAAGGTGGCGATCTTATTCTTCCTGATCAAAATAAAGCGGACACGCTTCGTTAATCAATCCACTACGACCTAAATGGATTTATTTCTCTTTTTACTCCTTGTAAGCCCATCAATAAAATCCATAGAAATGCGTTCCTATTTCCAAGTGGGAATCTTTGAGGGTAGTAACAGTCCTCTAAGCTTTCCTTGCTTAGCCTTGACTTTTTGGCATGTCAAACATCTAGCAACAAATTCTGCAACATCCCTTTTCATTCCGTCCCAATAAAAGCATCTCTTATACCCTTAAACATTTTGTCTCCACCAGGGTGTATGGTCATACTTGACCTATAACACTCCACAAGAACCTCCTTCCTAAGGTCTTCACATCTAGGGATACACAGTCGATTATCTCTCATCAAGCTACCACTACCATCAACAGAATATTTACCAGCATGAGTGATTAGAAATCTTTTCCTTTAATGACCTTAAATCATCATCAAGGTGTTGCTCGATCTTAATCCTCTCTATCAAGACAGGTCTAACCTCCATAACTGCAAGAAATCCTTCGGTTGCCTCAAGCATTGGTTGCAAATTAAAACTGGAAAGAAACTCTAATTGCCTCCACTCGAAGATTGGACTAAGAGTAGCATGCCTCCGACTCAAAGCGTCGGCTATGACATTACCCTTTCTAGGAGTATGTTGAAGGAAAAATCGAATGATGCTAGATATCCCATCCATCGCTAACGTCGAAGGTTCATATCTCACTGAGATAACAAATATCTAAGAGACTTGTGGTCGGTGAATAGCTCAAAGTTTTCTCCTAAAAGGTAATGTCTCCACATCTTTAGTGCAGAAATTAAAACTGCTAACTCTGAGTCATGGACATGGTACCTTTTCTCATGGTCCTTGAGTTTTCTACTTTCGTAGGCAACTACTCTACCCTCCTGCATAAGTACTGCTCCTAAACCAGTACTACAAGCATTGGTAAAGATTGTGAACATCTTCGCTCCATCCGGGATAACAATAATATACGTACTCATGAGAGGTTCCTTCAACCTCTCAAAGGCAACATTAGATTTTTCAGTCCATACAAACCTATGATCCTTTTTCGTTAGTTGGGTTAGAGGGTTTGCAATCTTTGCAATGTCCTTGATAAATTTTCAATAGTAGCTTGCTAACCCTAGGAAACTATTGAACTTCGTCGCATTGCGAGGGTATCCTCCATTCTTGGACGGCCTCTAACTTAGCAGGGTCTGCTGCTAATCGTGTTCCCAAAATAATATACCCTATAAACTTGACTTCTCCCTTCCAAAATTGACATTTCAAGAATTCGGCCTTAAGATGGTTTTCCCTTAGAATTCCTAGGACTTCCCTCAAATGATCCTCATTCTCCTTATAATTCTTGGAAAAGATAAGGATATTTTCAACAAACACAACCACTATCTTGTTGAGTATGCCTCTAAATACCATACTCATAAAGTCCACAAAGAAAGCAGGGACATTCATCAAACCAAAAGGCATAATCCAATCGAACAATGCATTTGGTGTCCTAAAGGTTGTCTTTGGTTTACTCTCATTTGAAATCATCAAGTGGTGAAATATGGTAGTCAGATACAACTAATAAAATATTTGGGCTCCACCCAAATGGTCAAGCAAATCATCAATTGTCGGTAAGTGGTATCTATTCTTCTTAGTCAATTTATTTTGTTTCGTATAATCCGCATATAATTTTAATGATCCATCAGATTTGGTGGCAAACACTACCGGCGCACCCCACTCAGACATACTTCTACGAATAAACCCTTTATGCAATAATTCTAGGATTTATCTAACTTTCTCCTTTCCTTAGGAGCCATGTGCCTTAAAGGAAATGTTACAGACATCGCATCCTTTTCGAGGTCTATTCTAAACGATATTTCTCTGTGGGATGGGAGTCCTAAGACCTACTCAAAACCATCTGGAAACTTACATACAATCAGTACCGAAGATAGTCCTTCTAAATCAGAAGATAAGGAAAATAAGGCCGGATCCCTATTCCCTGTCCTATAAAAAATTTCTAAGTTGCAGCCTCCAAGGCTTCTCAAGCAAACTACTCCCTTATTGCAGTTAAGGACAGCCCCATAAAATGATAGGCAGTCCGTCCCTAGAATGAGACCATATCCTCCGAACTCAAGTACATACGCATCGGAAAAGAAGACGACATCACCGATGTCCAATACTAGGTCTTTACACACAAATGAAAGTTGCATAGTCCTACCAATGGGGTTAGGCACCTCTATCGGATGGCTAGCAAAGGATAAGGGAAGTTTCAAAGAATCAATAGTCTCTCTAGCAGTGAAGGAACGGGGTGGCTCCTGAATCAATTAGGGTACATAAAGAAATTCCTAGGATAGAAATTATGCCTTCTAACGTTGGTTGCCCTTGATCTCTAGGGGTTGACTTCGAATTGGTGCTACCTCCAAGGTATATTTTTGTCTACTCTATACTACATTCGGTTTAGGGCAGTTCCTAGCCAAGTGTCCATCCTTACGATGGTTAAAGAATTTTCCTTTGAATTTCGCCTTTGTTAAGTTCACTCGACAGTCCTTCACCTTATGCCCTTTTCTATGGCATCTTGAACACGTCTTATCTTCTTTCTTAAATTTACCTCAGTCGTATACATGATAGTTGTCTCAACAAGGGCTTCTCACTTAGCTTCAAATGACACCTGGGCTAGCAACATTTCCCTCAACGGAGAATTCAATCCTTTGACAAACCTAAGGGCTTTTTTCATAGGGGTGTCCACCAACCATCTTCCAAACTTGGATAAATTTGTAAATCCTGCAACATAATCTCTCAAACTTAACTCCACTTACTTCAACTGAATAAACTATTCCATTTGTAGGCTCATCTCAACATTAAGTAAGAACTTAGTCTCAAAGCGGGTCCTAAACTTTGCCTAAGTAAACACTCTACCTGCATTCTCTTCTGAAATCATGTTCCACCACTCTAGGGCCTCTCCCTTCAAGTGCCAAACCGCTACCCTATGCTTAAGCTGATCGTCCCATCTGGTGTCCTTGAAGATCCTTTCACACTCAGCTTATCTATGCTTTAGCTTCGAGGAAGTTCTCAGTTCCCAAAGATGGCTTGTCTCCAAAATTCACGAAATCTTTACAAAGACGAGGAAAGTTGAAGGCCCCTTCAGCGGGCTGAGATGCTGGTTCCGCTAGGGCAGGATTAACAGTAGGGACCTGTTCCACCGTCCTAAAGTATTGTTAAGACCATTCAGGCAAGTATCGAGGTCTTGTCAGGTTCCCCTGCTCGCGTTAGTTATCGGCCATTTCTACTATCTGAAAAGGAAAAAAACCCTTAAGTGGACTTCGTAAGATAGTATTGAGGCCTAAAAGGAAGAAATACAGTTGTCTAGTATAATTGAGTATGTTTTTGGGGTATAGTACTTACACAGATATATATATTTTGAAACCCCTTTTCAAATAACAAATACGTCTCTCTTACGTATATTTCCCCGTAATCGGGTAATATATGCTCTGATATAAATTTAATAACCCATCCGGAATGGGCCTAAATTTCAACCTAAAAAAGGCCCGTCGGAACTTAAAGCCATTCTAAATAGATCATTAATTCCTATAAGGAAATACTAAAAACATATAGCATAGAGCAATTTAATTGAAATCAGAATCTCAGACAGCGGAAGGGATAAAAATAATTTCTCATAAATAGATGTACCATAGATAAATTCATAAATGCCAAATACAATAAGCCTCAGAAGATAACAGACACAACAATAAATATCCTAAATACATGATAACAACAACAATAATAGTACTACTACCAAAAATAACTAAATCTCCATCGAATAGCTCCACCTGCAAGCGATCACTAATCAACATTGATCCAGGGTCCTCACTTACTAACCTTTTTATGTTAAGAGAAGGGGGAGAACATAAATTCCTAGTGAATGAAAAACATATAAGTTTAGGAATGACTATATCCTATATTTGAAAGTGTAAACTATTTATGTTATGTCCACACAATAAACATACACAACTAAAAATACAAGACTGACATCCTCACAACCACTTAAGGCCTATATGTAAATCTAAGTGCGGATATCCCTATAATCACTTAATACCCCACAAGTAAATCTAAGGGCGGACATCCTTACAATCACTTAATACCCTTCGAGGCTGGCTATAACTAGTCACTTAAGGCCATTATCTAACCTATTAAGGACAAACATCCTTACAGTCAATTAATACCCGTGACGGACCCCTAGCCACCTAAGTCCTCGACCTAACGTTAACATTACAAAATATATATTATCTCCTTATAGATCGAGAAATAGTAATAGCTACTTAATACCAGATTTAGGTAGAAACACCATTTAAGACACCGTGGCGGAACTTCTTGATAATATCTAGCTATCCATACAGGTGAACTCCTAACCACTTAATACTTCCCTTAGACGGTGGTTAGGCCTTTCATATAAAACGTCCCTAGGTTAGCACTCACCAAGCCTCTAGATAAGAAGCGGACATTACTTGTTGAACTACCATGCTCATACGCTATCGCCTAATAAGATATTTTAGTGCCTTATATAAGAGAAAGACGGACAAGCACTTAAAACCTCAAAAGGAGGGTCCTATGACTTGTTTCCAAAACCAGGGAGTGAACCTTAGGAATGGACCTAGTCCTAACCATTTAATACCCAACAAGAGGCAGGTCAGCCACTTAATACCTTTTCCCAAGGTAGGCCACTTCACACACACACACACATACACACACACACACACACACACACACACTAGACATCTCACATTAAGCCGCCTACTTATAGATGCTGGATTTGTCGGGCGGCTCCGGGCGGCTCCGGGTAGGTTTCTACTACAAGTTGGGCTTCACCTTGCATCTAAGTGTACTAATTATAATGGCCCACGACACCTATACCACTCACATTAACCCTTCTTTTCTAGATGTTGGATACGTCGGTCAATTCTGGACATGCTTCTATTCAGGTAATGTTTAACCTCATGTCTTTTGTGTCATTAATTATAATTAAAGACATTAACTCACACACATGCATACAATTTCCTATGGGGGCATTCAAATTTTATTTCCTAGTTTAAATGCATTTAGTACGCACTTAATATGCGTTGATATTACGTTTTATTACTTTATAAATATATATAAATAAATAGATGTAAATTATACAAACGAGAATAACAACCTAACCACATTTGAAATGTCAAGCCTAACAATCACTATTAAGGTGTGAAAATTAATTTCCATATCAATTAACATGGTCCAACATGCATATTCACAATAAGTGACAAAAAGGGGAATAACAACATCAACGTACAACCTGAAACCGAGGCTTGAATGTTTACTTCAATAACATAATATAGACAAGGTGTAATACTCCTAAATACATAAGTAAAATCCTCAATTTGGCACTTATGCACTTTTTATGTGATTTTCATATACAAAACAATAATACTTTAATAATTTGCAAGTAATACGTTCAAACAATCCACTTCAGAAATAGATGTCTAAACCTATTCAAATTGCAATATTAAGTCCTTAAGCTTTTGCAACTAAAATATACATAGTTTGAATTTTCATATTTAGACATGAGAATTAGACCAAATTCGAGAATCATACAAACACCCAAGTATCTTTTCTTCTATTGCATCAATAATCCAAACCTAGCTACAATTGATTGACCATTTTTACATACAAACATAAATAATGGAAGATTCAAAGGATTTGATATTATTTTCTTTTTGTATAAATCCAAATCTTCCTAGGCACAATAATACGAATTTATACTACCGAATCATAATAAATTGCAAACTTAAATGATTTCCACTCACATTGATTTGAGATAGAAAACAGTAGAAATTTTGTAGAATTAAATCTGGATTTAGCTAGCGAAACTTTATGGGTTAATATTTACGCACAACTTGTTTTATTAATACCTTTTACATTCAGATTTCGTTTTCAGTAAATAAAATATGAAAACGGATCAGAATATTGCCATGAACGAAATAGCAATGCTTTCGTGGTCAATTCCTAATTATCCAAAATTCCATTTTTAGCCCATTAAATTATTATTGATTATCATTATTTATTTTAAATTAAATTACCTTATTTCTATTTTAGGTTCATTTTACGTGGTGTTATAGTGCGTGTCATGGTATCCCCCCAGGAAACTAGTTTTCAAATATTACTCGACAGTGTAATCTTCCCAACATTAATGGAAGTGTCCGCCCTCTTTGGACTAGAGAAATGGATGTCGGGATTAACGCCCTCGAAATCAAATGATGAGGTCCCAAGTGGGATAACAGCTAAACCCTTGAGCACTTCTTCAATACTAACTAAAGTTTCTTTCTCTGTTCATGGCTTAAAAGATTGAGTATGGGAAGGCTACCTTACTTCAGTTTTGGTTCGCGAGGGAGTTCTTAGGCAGGAAGGTTGGACATCTTCTCTTCCTCCTATCTCTGACTTAGATTTGCACCCTCGCCTTCAATGGCTCTAAGCCCTCTCAATTCCATGCTCCAGAATTAAGGCATGACGACCGAATTCCTTTAATCTTTCTTCTTCACAGGCACCTTCACCTTTTAATTGGGCAACCCCTAACGCCTGAAACTTGACACTTCCATTTCTAACATACTAAAGCCATATAGGAATTCATCAGTAATAAAGCTCTAAGCATTCCTACGGCTTGCCGAAACATCGCGTGGCTAGCGAGCGCCGCATCAGATATGGTGCAAGATGGTCTCGTAAGATTTTTCGAATTAAAGAGAGATTTATATTAGTTATTGCAATGATGCATTGCTATAAGAGTCGAAATATTTATCCAAGTTCAAAAAGTGACACTCACATTCTTCTATCCATTGCCCGATGAAGCCATTTGGAAGCCAATATGATTTAAAGCCGCCAAATTTGTTCCAGCTTTCGATTATTATCTGGATGCTTTGAGTTGCCTCAGAATATAGGAAGGATGGAGCACCTTTCCTTTGTAATGAAGTTAAATAAAAAGCGAACATCGTCAATGATGGGTATTCGATGGATGTATTCAAGAGACAAGATGTAAACACAAAGTAGATACAAACGAGCATTTGGATGGTGCTGCATGGGGGTAAGCCTCATATGATAGGCAATGTTGCAAATGTGGGAGTAGAAAGACGGAACGTAGCCGATTGTGCACATATACTGACTTCGTGTGGTATAGTCTTGGAGGAATGTGTGTCCTATCACGATAGTCTAGAACCGGAGCATCATTGAAAGGAATCTTATGCTTTGCACGGGTTCTTTTCAGCTTATCTTCGTCAATGGTAGAAGGCACAACATCTATTGATTCTCTAACAGGAAAAGTCCTTCCAAAGTATCAGGAACTGGAATGGCATTGCCTGCTGCTCCCCCTCCCCTCCCCATACAACCTCTTGTTGAATGACAGGTTGTTTGATTTGTTGATCAGAAGTTGTTCTATCAAGAACCATAGATGAGCTAAATAATGTATTAGAATTTCCATGCTCTATTTCTTGCCTAGTAGCTAACTCAACAATATGAATTTATTATCTCAAATTCATTAACTTTGAAGCTTAACAAATAATTGTAGTTAGATTAATTAACATGTACCACAATGTGTTTAATCTAGTGCAGTGTGTGCCATGCACTGTAGAGAAATGCAGTTTGGAGCAAAAACAGTGTTAAAGGCATGATTCAGATTCCAACCGGATTGACTATCATCTCTGACCGTCTCACCAACCTTTTGTTCGTTTATGTGTAATTTTACTGTTTTTCTACTCGTTTTTCAATTGTTTTTCTTCATTGATCTCTTTTAAACCTTGTTTCTGCGTACTAGCGTCACTTTTAACGCTAATAACAGATATTCAAATGATTTGAGCACGAGGGCACTAATTGAGGCTGTAACGAGCAAGCAATTGCCTTCGAAACTTCAGGTCAACAGACCGAAGAAAAATTCACTTTTATTCAAGTTGTATAAAATTTTGCATTGAACATTTTTTTTCATTGTTATTTTTTAGATAGATATAGACTCATGTTGTGTCAAATCCTCAAAAGGCTTCCTAACATATGTTGCATTGAACATTTTTTTTGCGTACTAGCGACACTTTTAATGCTAATAATAGATGTTCAAATGATTTGAGCATAAGGGCACTAATTGAGACTGTAACAAGCAAACAATTGCCTTCAAAACTTAAGGTTAGCAGACCGAAGAAAAATTCACTTTTGTTCAAGTTGTATAAAATTTTGCATTGAACATTTCTTTTCATTGTTATTTTTTAGATAGATATAGACTCATGTTGTGTCAAATCCTCAAAACAAGCAATATCATATGTAACTTGCTACTGCTACATCCTAACCTAATGAAATATCCCTAAATCATCCTATGTAATATTGGATGACTAAGGATAGCCAAGACCAATGTTAGCCGCTTTGATTTTCTGATTATCGTACGCTGACTCCATAAATGGACTCCAAAGGCTTCCTAACATATGTTGGTATATTAGAAAAATAAATAATAATTTGTTTATCAGCGTTAGCTAACGAAATTCTATTTAAATCTTTATTAAAAAAAAGGAACTCAACTTCCAATGATACTCTAGAAACTAAGTTAGTATTTAGTTTATTTTACGTTTTGCGTTTTGAGTTTTGTACATTAATTACAAAATATAAGAAGAGTGAAGCGACAATTGATAGAATAGAATGAAGTTGGAATGAGCGACGGAGATGTTAAAGGGATGATAAAATGATGAATTGTCTTTCGCTTTTTTGTTGATTCCCAAAATACGAATAATAACAATAAGTTGTTTCTTGTATTTCATGTTAACTTTACTTTTTAAAACAATTGTTTTTTAAATATACGTGTGTCGTTTGCACTTTTACATCGACGAAATCAAAATAAAACATGCTAAATACCTTTAAAGCTAGTTAAACATCAAGTTTATTTTGCTGTTACATGGGTATGGGGTTCAAAATGCAGCAATAGTAAAATATCGCATATCACTGGTTTGAAAAAGCGTAAAAGAAGTAAAAAATGGAGAAAAATTAGAAGCTGGGTCAACATTGTCTTTTTCCACAAGCATAATTCCCTTCAAATAACCAACAGGCAACGGCAGGTGGACTTCATTTCCTTCTCCTCATACCACCCAAGTATTCCCCAAACAACTTCTTCCTTCTGCTCAATATAATCCAGAACCGCACGATCAAAATCCGAAATACACTTCATAACCTCCTGTCCGCAAACAAAATTTGTAAAGAAGAAAGGAGCAAGGAAGAAGAGGAAAAAAAATGTCAACAGCGAAGATTCAAGGTTGCGAGCTGTGCCCAGGAACAGCTCGCATGTACTGCGAATCGGACGAGGCGCGTCTCTGCTTCAACTGCGACGCCAAAGTGCACAGTGCCAACTTCCTGGTCGCGCGGCACCGCCGGACTCTCCTATGCCGGAGCTGTCAGGGTCTGACTCCCTGGAAGGCCGAGGGCGCCAGGCTCGGTCCTACCATGTCCGTCTGCCAACGATGTTTCGACGGTAAATCGATGAACGCGAACGACGACCGTTCGAATCTCAAAGTCGACGGTGAGGAGGAGGACGATTACGAGGAGGATGACGAAAGTGAAGACGATGAAGGGGAGGAGCAAGTGGTTCCGGGAGTCGAAGAGGGAGAATCGCTGGATGCGATCTCGAGTTCCTGTTGTTCGAGCAACGGTGACGACGCGGAAGAGGAGAAAGAAGATGATGATGTGGGGAACGAAGAAGAAGAAAGCGTTCGATATTACGTGAAATCGGAGAGGACGAGGCAAAATGTGCTGCTAGATCTACTTTCAAATTCTCAGGTTTGCTTTTCATTGTTTTTTTTTTTTTTTTTTTTAGGGTTCCAACACATCTATACTTGTTGAAAGATGGTCGTTCATTTGTTTGCTGAAATGCTCATTTGAAATCTAAGTTGTACTCGTCTACGCTACATTGTTTCTAACTGTGTAAGGATAACATACAGGATCAACAAGCGAACTCTCCATTTCTTAATAGAGCAGCTGCCATGAAAATGAATCGAACTGAAGACGAAGACAATGAAGCATCCAAATCTCTTCGTCCTTCGAAACTTCAGAAGAAATCAAGCGCTGTTCTTCCGCATTCACGTCAGTTAGCTATAAACTTAAACTGTCCTCCGATATGAGAGAGTTTAGTTCTCCAGGTTCGATCAAGTGACTGTTCAGATTAATTACTTTGTATTTTTCATATGTTGTTGTTTATAAACCTATATGGCTATATTCATATCTTCAAAACATGTTATATTCTTAAACTAGCACAAATATCTAAAATATAATAATAAACACTTAAATAAGATTCGATGATCAAGTGGCTATTAGCAAATTGACCAACCTTGATAATACCGGTTTTAGTAAAGAAAGCGATGATGTTAGCAAGCCACATAAATAAGTAATAAGAAACTTGTGGCTGCAAAGGTAAGATAGAGTTGTGTGGCTGCATGTCTGCATCACTTCCTAATTTGAGTACTCAAATAAAACTCAATATAGGCCGTAAACTTCTCCGTGAATCTCAACCATGTGTTGATAGTATCCTGGGTCCATGTACAGTTAATCCTTTTGAAGTTTTACCATCAATATACAGTACTGTTTGCATTGCCTCCATATATGTTTGAACTAAGGTTCGGTAAGGGGAAACGATGAATTATAGTGAACCATTTAAGCAAATCATTGTAACGCACCATATAGTTAAGCGGAGAATGCGTTTACGGCTTTAGGCGAACCATTTAACTTGTGATTATTGATTTATAAGGGTTGGGGTCGAAATAGAGCCGTTAGGAGACGACGCGTAAGCCCGTCTTGATGCACCGAAGGGAACTAAGTTTGTTTGCTTGATTTATGAACATGATATTGGTAAAAGATCGACCTCATGGATGATATATCATATAGGTCCCATAATATGTGCATGTTGTCGGAATTCACAGTACCTTGGCTATGTATATGGTCCTGGGTGCATGCACCTTAACATGTTAAGGCCACGTGTTTGATGCATTTTCCTTGTCATTTCTTGCAACCACATCCACTAAAAAAATGCTGTAGCCATGCTTTAATGTATTTATTGCCAGTTAAACTAGGATGAGTCGTGTTAAACTTTAATTTGTCAAATCAATGACAATAAACAAACAAACTAAAGCGTGTTGAATGCAAACGTCTTCTAGAAGACATTATTAAAAAATGGAAATGGGTAAATTATTCAGAGGTAAATATGGGGCTAGACATGTGATAATGGGTAGAAACTTTGTTATTCATTAATATTGTAGTAATTTAAGTGCGGAAGCAAAGGGGTCTATCTCTAGGGTGGCCCTTGTAGAAATTATAGGGTATTGGGGAACTGTTATCTCTTTCATAATTGATTGGGTCAGAAAACAATTATGCTTTATATCTAAAGAACGCCTCCATGATATCAGTAGGTGATGGTGTTTGATTGTGAAAGGTTGTTTTACATTATCATGTATTGAACGGAATGAATCACATGATAATAACCAAATCTTTGTTAAAATATGTTATTTCACTGGTTATGATTGTATCATGAAAACCTTGTAGTTATTATGTAATTGTTTTCTAATAAAACAACAATAATTTTCGAAAAATGTTAGTAAGTTCTGTCGGCAAATATTAGTAATTCTTGGTAGATGCCACTTCAAAATTTTGCATGTTTATATTCGAAGCATTACCGTATAAGTTCAAAAACAGATAACAAATACGACCGATACAACTACTTTAGGGTCTTAAAGTGGGAATTTTGTTTAGAAGTAGTTATTGTCATTTTTAAGACACTGACTTTTGAAAATAGTTAGAAGGACCGAGGAGGCAACTCAGAACACTCAAGCTCAAATTCACTTCATCCTTATCACCTCCTACGTCAACGGTGCCACCTCACCTAATCCTTTACTCCATTTGCAGCCACCGTTAACCTGTAGCTGCCTATTTATGCTAATTTGTTTCAAAATTAGTCACGCTTCATAATCCCAACATAGCACTATAATAATAATAGTAATAGTAATAATAACAATAATAATATTCGCTAAAATTACAAAACGATACTAAATGTTTGTCAAAAAATGTGAATAAAAAACTATGCCGTAGACATGTAAAAACTACGAAGCTAAGAAGTAGCAGCAAAATTTAGTGTTAAATAATAGTAAAAAAATAAACTTGCACTAACGGATGAATTTTCCTATATGACAACGCGATAACGTAAATTGTTGTGTATAATTCCAAAACGTTGCATGATATTAAGGGATGAGGAGGAGAGTTATTAGAGAGAAACAATTGCAATTTTTATTGATGCAAAACATGATACAAAGTGCACATATATATAGTGCTATGAGCCCAACGGCTAGTATAAAATATACCAAATATGTATGAGCATAACGGCTAGTATTAAATATACCAAGTATGCATGAGCCTAACGGCTAGTAGATAATGACAAAGCATGCTAAATATGATAAAAACGTGTTCACACTCTAACGGCTCTATTGTCTTCATTATGCCCCCTCAGTTCGAACTGGGGTTTCCTTGCTCATTCTGGCTTCCGCCTGCACTGATAACGCGAAGTTCCTCTCTCATTCTGATAAAAATTTTGGTCGAAAGGGCCTTTGTGAGAGCATCTGCTCTCTGATAGTATGCGGGCACATGACATATTGCAAGTCTTCCTGATTGCGTTCTTTCTCTCACAAAGTGGAGATCAATTTCAAGATGTTTCGTCCTTGAATGTTGAATAGGGTTTAGAGATAAAGATACTGTGCTCTTATTATCGCACCAAATGACCGACTTTCGTCTTGGAGTGAAACCAAGCTCCTCCATCAGTGATTCTATCCACATGATTTCGGCTGTAGCGCTTGCCAGTGCACGGTACTCAGCTTCTGTGCTAGATCTTGATGTGGTATGTTGTTTCTTCGTACACCAGGAAATGATATTGGAACCAAGGTAAACGCAGTATCCTGAGACAGACTTTCGATCGTCAATATCGTTGGCCCAATCGGCATCGCTAAAGCACTGTAGGTTAAGTTCCTTTTCTGAATTTAGGCGTATGTCGTAATGTTTTGTGCCTTGTAAGTATCGTAACACTCTCTTTAATGCCGTCCAATGTTCTGATAAAGGGTTCTGCATGTATTGACTGAGTTTATTGACGCTGTAGCATATGTCTGGTCGAGTAATAGTTGCGTATTGTAACGCTCCTATTATGCTTCTATATTGTTTGGCATTGTCGATAGCTTCTCCTCTATGCTTAGATAGTCTTAGGTTACTAATCATAGGCGTAGGTAATGAGTTTGCCTTGTGCATATTTGCCCTTTGCAGTATTTCAGTGATATAATTTTGTTGGGATAATATTAATTCACCATTGTTTTTCCTAATCACTTGTATTCCAAGAAAATATTTTAGTTCCCCCAAGTCTTTAATGGCGAAATTTTGATCCAGCTTGTGAACGATTCTGTTTATTTCTTCGTTGTTGTCTCCTGTTATTAGCATGTCATCAACGTATACTAGAATGAACACAGTTCCATGTATGCCCTTCTTCATATATAGAGAATTGTCCGATTTAACTTGTGAGAAACCCATGTTAGACAAAGTTGACTTTAGCTTTTCATACCAAGCTCTCGAAGCTTGTTTTAAGCCATATATTGCTTTGTGTAGTTTGCATACTTTATCACCAGTACCATATCCTTCAGGCTGTTGCATGTATACCTCTTCAGTCAATTCCCCATTCAAAAAAGCATTGTTGACGTCCAGTTGCCTCACATTCCACCCTTTATTTAGAGCAATGGTCAGTATAATTCTGATGGTTGTGGGTTTTATGACTGGGGAAAAAGTTTCATTGAAATCAAAACCAAATTGTTGCGCGTAACCTTTTGCAACCAGTCTGGCGTTGTATTTGTCAATAGATCCATCTTCTTTTCTTTTTATTTTGTATGTCCACCTACAACCAATCACATTTTTGTGTTTTGGTTGAGTCACTAAGCTCCAAGTGTTGTTTTTTATGAGAGCTTTATATTCAGTGTCCATTGCCTCCTTCCATTTGTTTGATCTTATAGCCTGAGTGAAATTCAATGGTTCAATCTCATTGGCAGAAATATTATATACTTTGGGTTTGAAGATGCCTCTCTTTGACCTGGTGATCATGTGATGTCCAGTTGATTGTGGTGGTGTTTGCTGCTGTGTATCATTGTTGCTGGTATTGTCAACATTGTTGTTGTTTTCTGTATCTTCACTATGTTGCATGTTTTGATGTATGTTTGTATCTTCTGAGTCATTGTGTGTCTCATTGGTTTTCTCGTTTGTTTGATCCATTGTTTCTTCCTGGGTGTTTAAATTGCTTGTGCGTTGTTGCTCTTCATTTCTATCGATTGAAGGTGGTTCAGTAATGAATGGCTCGAATCGTATGTTATTGTTTATGCTTTGTTCCCCATCTTTTTTGCCGATTTGCTTTTCTGCATAAGGAAACTTGTTTTCATCAAATATCACATGTCTAGAAATATATATTTTCCCATTTTTGTCCATGCACTTATAACCTTTTTGGTTTTGTGCATACCCAATGAATGTGCATGGGCTTGATCTCATACTTAGTTTATGATTGTTATAGTCTCTCAAACATGGAAAACATATGTGTATCATTTCATGTGGGCTTTTATTGTTTAAGACTTTAGTTGGCAACTTGTTAATGAGGAATACATATGTGTAGAAAGCTTCATTCCAATATTTCATGGGTAATGAGCTTTGTGATAACAAAGTTAGACCAGTCTCTACTATGTGTCGATGTTTTCTTTCGACTAAACCGTTTTGTTCGGACGTATGCGGGCAAGTTAATCTATGTTTGATCCCTCTTTTGAGAAAGTAATTAGTTAGAGGTTTAAACTCAGCTCCCCCATCTGTCTGAATAACCTTAACAGTACTGTTCATTTGTTTTTCGACATGAGTTATAAATTGCATAACTGTATTGCAAGCTTCTGATTTAGTTTTCAGCATGTATATCCAAGTATATCTAGAATAAGCATCCACAAAAGAAAGATAATACCTGTGTCCCTGATATGAATTTAGAGGCGCGGGTCCCCATAAGTCAACGGCTATAAGTTCCAGTGGCTCATTATAGCTGGTTTCAGAATCACTAAAAGGGAGCTTGTGGCTCTTGCCGAGTTGGCAGTGCGTGCATGTGTGTTTGGTAGGTACATATTTATAATGAATGTTATTATTACGCAGAACAGTCTTAACAGTTTCCAGATTAGGATGTCCTAATTTTATATGCCAAGAATTAATCACGTTACATTCATCGCTATTATTGTCATAATCAACATTATTGCAACTATTCCTAATACAGTCATTGTCACTACTAGCATCTACATTATTATACCAGAATTCTCCACTTGAGTTTGCAGTCTTGAATTTGTATAAACCATCGTATAGGTTACCTCGAAGTAATATTTCATGGTTTAGGGAATCTTTAACTAAACAAAACTTAGGATGAAATTCAAAGTAAACATTATTGTCGTTGGCAAATTTTGATACACTTAAAAAAAAATTATTAATCGTAGGTACCCTAAGAAGATTGTTTAATTTGAGTTGCCTTTTCCCAAAGATAGTCCCTTTGCCTATGTGTGTGATACTAGCAGTACTACCATTACCCATATGCAAATTTCTCATACCTGAGTAATTTCTGCTCCCAATGTTTAAATTTTGAAGATTGCTAGTTATGTGGTGAGTCGCTCCTGAGTCAGGGTACCATTCTTCGAAGCCATTGTCTTCATTTTTTACTTCATCATCATCTGCAGCATTATGTCTTCGGTTTGCGTTATTATTATTTTGAGTTGAATTCCCTGTTGTTGCCATATTTGCTTGTGCTCTTCTTTGTGAAAAGTAATTTTGTCTTGCCTGTTGTCTACCTATGTCTAAATTATACCTGAAGTAACATTTGTTCGCCATGTGACCAAACTTTTGGCATATTTGACATTTCACACGATAGTTGTTGTTATCTCGTTGTATCTTCTTATTTCTGACTGTGGTGTAATTGGCAGAGAACTTATTTTGTGCTGTTTTTCTTTGGTCAATTCTGCCTTCATGAGCAAGGAGTGCTGATCGAACGAACTGTAAATCAGGTAAAGCTTGTTGTGTGGGTAACATAGTTACTAGAGATTCATATTCTTCATCTAATCCACCAATAATAAATAGGATTTGCTCATTGTCGCTGATCTTATGACCAACAGCATTTAGCTTGTCACACAGATTTTTAATTTTTCCTAAGTATTCTTTCATGCTTGCCTCGTTTTTTCTAGAATTTTGTAATTCCCTTCTATATTGCATGATTCTAGCAGCTGATTGTGAACTGAAAATTTGTTCAACTGTTTTCCATATTTCATAAGACGTGCTACATCCAACTATTTGTGATAATAAATTCGAACTTACTGACGATAGGAGCCATGAGGAGAGGAGGCTGTCTTGTTTTTGAAATTTTGTGTAGTCTGTGTTAGGCACAATTTCTCCTTCCGAATTGGTTATCGTCACTGGTGGGACTGTTATTGTCCCATTAATGTACTGCAATAAATCATACCCTCTTAAAGCGATCTCTACTTGATATTTCCATAGAATGTAATTGTCTTCGTCTAGAGATGTGGTGATAATTTGGCTTTTTGGTTTAATCAGGTCATGATGATTAGGTGGAGCACTGTACCCCAAGCTTCCTGAAACAGCGGAGGTTACTTCGTTGTTGTTGGCCATAAAACAAAAACAACTTTCTGCTTGATGATTAAGCCTTTCGGCAATTTG
The DNA here is from genome assembly GCA_030737875.1 of Allium sativum. Classification (NCBI taxonomy): domain Eukaryota; kingdom Viridiplantae; phylum Streptophyta; class Magnoliopsida; order Asparagales; family Amaryllidaceae; genus Allium; species Allium sativum. The sequence goes on from CM060912.1 coordinate 14,220,942, forward strand.
GCTCTGATACCATATTAAGGGATGAGGAGGAGAGTTATTAGAGAGGAACAATTGCAATTTTTATTGATGCAAAACATGATACAAAGTGCACATATATATAGTGCTATGAGCCCAACGGCTAGTATAAAATATACCAAATATGTATGAGCATAACGGCTAGTATTAAATATACCAAGTATGCATGAGCCTAACGGCTAGTAGATAATGACAAAGCATGCTAAATATGATAAAAAACGTGTTCACACTCTAACGGCTCTATTGTCTTCATTACATGATACCACTATAACCAATATTAAAACATGAAATGATATTATGAAGCACCATTGTAAAATAAGATGCTGCAAAATAACCTTTATAAAATGTTACTTGAAAGTAAAAATTGCAAAAAGGCTTTCTATGCTACTATATGCAACAATTTCATTTGAATACATAAATGGCGAAACAAAAAAAATGAATCGTTGGCTTGTTGTCTTTATATGAGATATGAAATTAAAAGGATCGATTCAATGGTAGAAATCCATATTTTTTTCCAGTAATTGTTTCATCAGTTGGACTTTTCTTTGGTAAAATACTTTAGAAATATAGCATTGTGATGTAAATAAATATTACTTTATACAAATTGCTCCCAAAATAGCATTGTGAACTAAGTTATACCTATTTTACTTTAAGGGTTCATTTGATTTTGAACGGTAAGGGTTATTTGGAAGGAGTACCGGGTAGTATTTGTTGCGAACGGGGAATGCGTTTTTTTTACGAAATGGGCATTTTGGAAGGGGCAGAAGTATTATTTTATTGTTTTTGTACATATTATTTGTAATTGTTTGTGCGTGTTTTTTGTTGAACAGAATAGTAGATGCAGAATACAAATTGCAGAATTAAAATTACATAATTGTGGAATACAATTGCAGAATTCAAAATGCTAATATTAAATATAGAATACAATGAAACTTTTTAACGCATTCCCCCGGCAACTAGTTCGTTTCATATATTATCTCGTACAACCGCCATGGTGGATGTTGTTCTGGTTCTTTGAACGGGTTCTCGATCTCAATTTCCGCGATTTGCTATATTGTAATATTCTTCGAGATATTCTTCTGGCACTAAATCAGGGTCGTCATCATACGGCATAAAATCTGGATCGCCAGCGTTGTATTTTCTGATGTAGTTGTGAATAGCCACTGTAGCTATTGTATTTTCTAATGCACTAAATCAGGGTGAAGAATAAATTTGTTTTGGGATTCGGTTAAATTGGGTATCAGTCGGTCTAATAATATCGACTGCCAATAAGAGGACTGAATTCAAAACTTTATGAAAAATGACACTAATCGTACCATTTGATCGTTGAAACCGCTCAGGAACCTGCCTTGTAGGGAGGGCCAATGCAATAGTATATAGGAATACAGCCACCATTTCTTTGACCGTTATGTGCATTGAGCCTTCCAATCCGTAATTTGCTAAACATTCACACAAGGATCTGAAACATAATCGCTTCATTCGAAAATTGTTATGACAACGATCTGTGTATCCTGATAGTATTTCATGAACCCAAGCAAGGCCGGAACTTACAGAATTGTGTATTCTGCTTCTTTCTCGTGTTTGAGTAGCCATAATTTCTTCAAATATCTAGCAAATCTTGCAAATCTTCACAATCAGATCCATCACTATCTGCCATAATTTCTTGAAGAACTGAAGGAAAATGAAAAGTGGATATGGTGTTGTAGTGTTGAAATTGGTGGAATATATATAAGGAGAGGGAAAAGAGGAGGGCAAAAAACGCATCGGACGCGTCCAAAGCGTCCGACACGAAATCTAACTTTTTAGTCGTTCAACTTGAAGGGCAAATGCGTGGGTTCCACTGTTGACGCGTCTAACGCGTTCGACGCAGACGCGAACGTAAACTGCCCAGTTGGAAAATCAAACGGTACCTAAAATGCTAATATACATCGTAAACTCTATTAAATAATGGTAACAGAATCTTATAAAGCTTTCTTCTTAATTCTAGAAGTTTCCTCTCTTCTTTTTAATTTTCTTTGGATATTATATTTTTACATTAACATATCAATTTACACTTATTTATTATTTCTCACATTATTTTACTTTTAATCATTTTATATTTTGATATAGATATTTCAAAGTTTACACGAACTTTTATTAATAGTTAGCTTCTAACTAGGACTGTCAATGGATATCCTAAAAATCTGAAATTCGTCTGACCAAATCCGAAAAGTTGGTAAATATCCGATATTCGAAAAAACAGATGCGGATGCAGTTATAGGCACATCCGCATTCGAAAATTATTCGTCTGCTTTTTCATAACTTTAGCTTAAATTATGTGTTTTTTAAACAATTAAATATATTAATTTATTATTCTGTAAAGTTGGAGGCCTACTAAACGCATGTTAAGTGCTCAAAATTATATGTTATCATCATATTTATTTATTTATTGAATTTTAGTAATTAATTGGATGCGGATATTCGATATTCGAATATGATTTCGGATGTGGATGCGGATATGACATTATCTGCATCCACAACATCCGTTGACAACTCTGTTTCTAACAGTCTATATATTTAAATTAATTACAAAACCCAAAATTTAAATATATTTAATTAACTAATATTTCTTTTAAATACTAAAAGTTTCATAATTTTGTACTTTTTGCTCTGAATACCTACACTTCGCATTTTCTATAATCATTTAAGTTTTCCTCAATTCTTTTCTAATATTTTACATTTTGTACCATATTTATAATTAATTACATAATATTATAACTATTTAAATAACTTTAGCAAACTATTATTCATTGATTCATCTAATAAATCACATCTAGATTAACCATATTCATATTAACAAAAAAAAAAGAATAATTGAATATATAAACACGTGAACCACATAACGTAAATTATACACATAAATAAATGTCACAAGTTCAAAGTTAAACTCATTTATGTCAATATATTTATCGTGTATTGCATTGTAAAATTAATGGCAAATGCCTATATGTTAACATTCATTTAGTTATGTATAAAAAACTACAATATCACTTAACATTGCACGTTTATGTCAATATATTTAAATTAATTATGTGATGTTGAATTTAACAAACAAATTCAATGAATAAATTGTTGTTAATTCATCTAATTAATGCTAAGCGTGATGTTTTAAAATCTTCGCCATGTTCATATCAACTAAAATGAAAAAATTAGTTTTTCTTTGAAATATAATGTTAAATAAGTCACACAATCTAAATAATATATGTAAATAAAAAAAATTAATGTATAATACACTAATCTCAATAAATTTATCATAAAGTGAACAAAACAATCTCCGCTTTAAATACCTGCGTTTTAACATTTCTATAATTATTCGCTGAACTTCATCAATTCGTTCATGATATTATATATTTCAATCCATATGTTTAAACTAGTTATAAAATCTTAAATTCTAATTATTTAAATAATCTTAGGAAATATTTATTCCATTTTTCTAATAGCTCTTAAAAATATACGTCAATTTTATTATGTATATTCATACTAAAAAAAGATAATTTTCCCATGCAACTATAAAGATGTATAAATCACATAACATAATTATGTATATCAACAATAATGACAAGTTAACTTGTAAATTAGTTACGATTAATTTATGTCAAGACTTTACCTTATATTATATCATTAAAAAAAATTGAACATCTATAACTTCACAACAAATTTATTTATTTTCCAAATTTATTTTGAATTTTTCCTACTGTGCTAAATAGTTAAACTAACTTCGTAATTTTACATATAATTTATTTGAACAAATTCTAATGAATAATATCTGTTAGTTCATTGAATCAATTACTGACATTTATCAATTTTGACATTTAAATTTATATTAACAGAAATGATTAAATAATTCTCAAATACAAATGCATGCATATTGTTTATGTTAGCTATAGAACATTAATTACACGTGAACAATAATTATGATTTTAATTAATAATTTTTGTACTTCACATCAAAATTTATCATATACATAACGAAGTTTTAACTCTAAAATAATAAACATTATTTTTGATAATACTGCTGTGTATGACGCACGGATTAGACACTATTATTATTAATATTCACAAAATGTTATTATAATTGATGAAATGGTACAACAAAATAAAGTTATAAACAAGAATATACATACTTCGGCTAAAATGTAACACGACAATTCATAAATGCTGAAACAATTCATAAATGCTGAAACAATTCATAAATGATACCATAGAAAAGCACTCCAAGCTAAGATATACATATTCATCTACAAACCGACGAAACGTAAAGTTCTGTTACAACCCGTTGTGGCACCATGAAATAAAACTACAACCAGATATATATACATAAACAAATTATTTTCAAAAAATAATGTAAAATGATACGGGACATTGTTATCTTGTCATTTTATTTGAAGGTACCATCATGCCCACCATAACCACATCTTCTAGAAGGCACCAATATAAAAAATGGACATCAAAATGAGGTTGCGGGTTAGATTTTCGTCTGTTGGAAATATAATTTGAAATGTTGACTTACTAAATAATTAATATTTGCATTGGAACCATGTATCTAGAATATTGAAAGGGCATGTCTATTGGTTATTGTAAAGTCGTGTCTATTGGGTGAATGGTTATGTAAACCACTATAAATATGTGGTCATTTTGTAAGTTGAAAGCAAGAAATTCAAAAAAGTTCTTCATTTTAAATTAAGCAATCTTCCTCTAATTTCTTCTCCTCTAACAAAGTGGTATCGGAGCGGGGGTTAGTAAATGTGTGATAAAATGACAAACAATGGAATGTTTTCCCTCCAATATCTCCGTCTCACAAAAGAAAATTATGAGAAATGGTGTCTTCGAATGAAAGTTTTAGTTGGTTGACAAAAAGTGTGGGAGATCGTAGACAAAGGCTACGACAAGCCAGAAAATGAGACTGCATTATCCCGAGCGGAGAAGAAAGCCTTAGCAAAGATGAAGGAAAAAGATCAATACGCACTTAGCCTCATTCATCAATGTTTGGATGATTCAATGTTAGAAAAAGTAGCGGATGCAGCTACTTCAAATGAAGCCTGGGAAATTTTGCAAAAGTCTTTCCAAGGAGTTGATAAAGTCAAGAAAGTGAAGCTTCAATCACTAAGGAGTGATTTTGAAGCAATGAAGATGAGTGAATCCGAATTGATTTCGGATTATTGCACAAGGGTGAAGGCGAATGTGAATCAATCAAGAGGCTATGGAGAAAAAATTACTGATGTTAGAGTGGTGGAGAAGATTCTTCGTTCTTTGACTTCGAAGTTCTATTATAATGTGTGTGTCATTGAAGAGACGAAGGACCTCGAACAAATGACAGTAAAAGAATTGGAAGGTTCTTTACATGCTCAAGAAGAGAAAATTAAGAGTAGACAAGAAGAACCACATGAGCTAGTTCTTAAAACTAAAGCAACTTTGAAAAATGAATAAGAAACAACTGATACTAAAGAAGAAATTGGTATTGATAATGAAAAACTTATTGATGTGGAGGAGAAAATGGTGATAAAAATGTTGATGTAAACCTCAAAGACGATTTGAAAAATGAGAATGTTGTAAAGAATAAAGACATGATAGATGAATGGATAATCGAAGCAGAAGAGGAAGTACAGGATGGCATGGAGATAAAAGAAGAAAGCAGCAGTGAAATAAAAGAGGTTGCAGAAACAAAAGACAAAGGAGATAATAAAAATAAGGATATCGAGATGAGTAACCCTGATGATGCCGAGGTCGATGATGATTCAATAAAAAAGGATGCTTGCGAAAATGCGAAGAAGGCAGATGAATATAAAGGAGGTCCTGATGGTGTTCTTAATGTGATCTCTGGTTTTGGCTTCATAGCTGAAACACCCCGCCTCCGCTAGGGTGACTCTTGCAAGCACTCTGACTTTGGAGGGGCGTTTGAATCAGGTAAACATGCATAATGATATATCAAGGCAAAACAAGAACATATGTATATATGTGAACAGAGTAAATAATCATAGATAAAACAGCGGAAGATTTTAAACCATTTCAAAACAAGTCTGGTACAACATAGCTTTCCAAATAAACAAGTCTAGATAAAACAACATCAACTGAAAAACTGAAAATACATAAGTACTAATCCCCAAAAGAAGTAGTCATAGCTAGCTCCATGTCAAACCGTACATGAGCTAAATCCCACAAGCAAGTAGTCTGAAATCCAAGCTAAGCTCCAGTATTCCCTCCCTGAGAACCTGGGGGGGGGGGGGGGGGGGACGGAAGAAAAGAGGCGAAAGAAAACAGGTCAGTCAAAAAGACTGAGTAAGCCCTACTACACTCAATGTAAACTGATAAAGTTAACTGGCATGAGCAGCAGGGATGAACATAAGGATAACAACATACTAACATGATGATTAACTAACAAGGTAGATAAAGGTGTCATCGCATAATCAGGGTTAAGGTTTTGCACCACAGGTGTACTAGCAAACTAACATGACTTGAATAAACAAGTATTGATCCTTTGGCCCATGCTTTGGCCCAATAACATGAAATGACCCTAATACAAGGTCCATCCCAACGGTCTAGTCGATCGGCTCCCTAAGCCTAACTCGTCACGTGTTGGTGTCAATACGGCCCAAACATGATTGTAGTCAGACTGTGCAGGGTCTCCCGTCGGGTGTATCAAGCCCTAGGGTGGCAACCCCTGGACACCATAAACATGAGTGCACAGTCTCGATCTACTGGTACCCGTGCATGCTTTCCCCGGCTTCGGACTATGTGCACGACCATGGTCCGCCCGGAACTACACCGACGTACCCTCTGCCGTCGCTTTTGGTCGCTTACCTCCAGCCCAGTAATCGTGCCCCCACCCTAGCCTAGTCCCTAGGGTCATGATGATACTAACTTGGGATTACCGCTGGAGTGTGCCCCCATTGCTAGGATTTTTCTAGTGGGTTAAGTACGGTTTAACCCCCTTGCTAATCATGGATTAACTTGGTTAAGTGTAACGATGAGTTCACGACTTAACCCCGATTAATCTACCGAGCCCAAATTGGCTAAGTACTAAGTGGACCATGACTTAACCCTAATCATGAGGCATTAATTAATTTAATGTGTCTTAACCTCTCACATTAGACTTTGTTGCGGTTACTAGTTAAGCCGGGCGGGTCCGGGTAGCTTTACACCACAACTTGGTCTAACCTCGGGTCCAAGGTACAACATGACCAACTTCTCACATTGGGTCCTATTGTTTGTAGCAACTAGTTAAGCCGGTCGGTTCCGGGTAGGTTTACGCTACAAACTCAACCCAACCTCGAGTTGGCCACACTTATCTTTTCTAAGTGTCATGTCCATCATGTTTCCAAAACATGTTACAAGTTTTCAAGCAATTGGGTAGACCTAATTTAATAGGTAAATTCCCAATGGGTAGACCTAACTTAATAGGTAAATTCCCAAGCTCATGTTTTTATGTCTTTTAAGTTTACCCAACCCCAAACGCAATCCCATCACTTACATATCGCAATAGCGCATAAAGGATAGAAAGAGGGAACTTGGCATAATCATGACATTAAGGTGTTGAGGCCACAAGTTCAACATGGTGGCATATGAAATGTACATATGTTCATATACTTGAATATTACATATTTTGGCCTCAAAAGCATGCATAAAACCAAACTTAGCATATTGGTGATACATGGTGCTAAATGACATGTAGAAATGGCCATAAGTTCTCATTTAGCCTAACATGAAAGTTATCATAAGAGATATGATAACTTACATGTTGCCAAAATGCAACCTTTGGCATAAAGCTTAAAGCTTTATGTTCATAAACCCAAGATAAGCTTGCATAACATGATAGCATGAACAAAATGTTCAACCCAAACTTGCATAACACAACTTGCATATCATATGACAACTTGCATATCAAACTTGCATAACATAACATGATGAACTTGCATATCATATCATAGCATACTTGCATAACATGATAAACTTGCATATTACATCATAGAAAACTTGCATAACATGATAAACTTGCATATTACATCATGATAAACTTGCATATAGACTTGCATATCACAACATGATAAACTTGCATATAAACTTGCATATCACAACATGATAAACTTGCATATCATACATTTAACTTTAGAGTTTAAGTATGAAAGTAGAATAGGGCTTACAATGCTTATGAAGACACACAAAACTATGACAAAGCCCTTATGCAACCAATTAGACCCAAAAATGCAAGCTTCCAATCGATAAAAATCCTTTCTTTATGATGCAAATATAAGAACTTGACTTGAATGCAAGCTAATGATGCTCATACAAGTTTAAAAACACTTGTATGCATGGAAAATCTTTCATAGAAATGATTTTAGAAATTTTGTGAAGAGAGTGGAGGCCATGAGAGGATTGATTTTGCCATAGTTTAGTTGTAGGATAGATTAATGATGATTTAGGGCTAGGTTAGGGTCTTATTTATAGATTAGGCAAGTGTTTTAGGCCATAGGATTAAACCCTAGTTGCAATCTCAGCCCTTAAAACCGAATCTGGCCCCCAAGCTCAACACAATCTCAAAATGGTGCACCAGGCTAAACAGCCCGGCTGGACCAAGTCGACAGCCAAGTCGACAGGGCTGTCGACTTGGGTCCAACCAAGTCGACTCCCAAGTCGACAGGGCTGTCGACTTGGGTACTCTAGCGGGAATTTTCCCACCTGGCCCAAACTGGCCCAATTTTCCAAATTCAAGTTTGAATTTGAAATCTGTTTTTACTTAGAAGTTTTCTGAAAACTTCGTTGGGCCTTAATCGGGTCATACGGACTCCGATTTTCGAAAACTCGGACTCTATTTCGCGTATTTTTCCGAGACGAACGCAATGGCATAGCCCGTTTCCCTTGATTCAGATTTTAGAATTAAATTCTACCTCGATTTACGTTATAACAGGTTATTGAAAATACGGGTTGTTACATTCTCCCCTACTTAAAGGATTTCGTCCCCGAAATCTTCAAGTTAGGAAGTATGTATCCTACCATCCAATCATCCATCTACTCAAAACATCATCCACGAGCAATCATTGTCCTTACAAGATTCTAAATGTTGTATGAGCATATGCAAAGGTGTGTGTATATGTCCTTATCTAATGCAAATATCATCAATGCAAATTATGTTAGTGAAATGAATCCACATGTATGCAATTCCTAACATAATGTATAACATCTATATGTGTGCACATCACATACATCCATATGCAACATCCATGTGATAACACAAAAATTTTCATCCATGAATAAGCATAAACACTCATGCATATGCAATATGAGGAGTGTGTGAGCCGATCTAGTGCCTAACGTGTATAATGCATCCACGAGTAACCACTTGCAAACACTTGCAACCACTTGCAACCACCAAGCATAACATGTTTCAAACACATGTTTCATCCAAAGGGTTTCTACCTAAGGTTCTCATGACAAGATTAACTCGATAAACTAGATAAACATGGATAGCAAAGAGAAAGATATGCTAACAAAGAAAAGAGATTGAGAGTGTACCCTCAAAAAGGAATGGATAAAGCCCACGCATCTTCTCCTCGGTTTCCCAAGTTGCGTCTTCTTCGGCTTCACCCCATTGAACCTTCACCTACTTGACCTCTCGATTCCTTAGCTTCTTGGTCTCCGTCCCCAAGATACGAATCGGAGCTCTCCTCAAGGTAGCCTCTTTCTCCACTTCCACATCTTTCAGAACACTCGGCTCAACAACCTCTGCTGATTCATGTAAACACTTCCGGAGATGCGAGACATGAAAAACATCGTGTACTCCGGCAAGCTTCTCGGGCAACTTCACTCTATAAGCCATCTGCCCGATCCTCTCTAAAATAGGGAATGGTCCAACAAACCTCGGTGCCAACTTCCCAACGGCTCCAAATCGGACCACATTCCGCAAAGGAGAAACCTTCACGAAAACCATATCCCCAACATCAAACTCCAAATCAGATCTTCGCTTATCAGCATAGGATTTCTGTCGGTCTTGGGCCGCTTTCATCCGTCTCCGAATCAACTCAATCTTCTCGGATGTATCTCTGATCAGATCAGGCCCAAGTATAAGCTTATCTGTAGTCTCCCACCAACATGTAGGCGACTTGCACGGCCTCCCATATAAAGCTTCAAATGGTGCCATCCCTATGCTTGCCTGATAACTGTTATTATATGCAAACTCAACAAGAGGAAGATGATCTTCCCAAGTACCACCAAAATCCAGAATACAAAGCCTCAACAGATCCTCGAGTACCCTATTCACCCTTTCGGTCTGACCGTCCGTCTGTGGGTGATAAGCCATACTCAGATTCAATCTCGTGCCCATAGCTTCTTGCAAGCTATTCCAGAATTGACTTGTAAAGATTGGGTCACGGTCACTGACAATACTAGAAGGGACTCCATGAAGTCTCACAATCTCACGAAGATATACAGATGCTAGCCCAGATGTGGTCCTCTTGCTCTTCACCGAAATGAAATGAGCACTCTTCGTAAGTCTATCCACAATAACCCAAATGCTGGTATTCCCTTTCCTTGACCTTGGTAGCCCATCGATAAAATCCATGGAAATACTCTCCCACTTCCAAAGTGGAACGTCTAGAGGATGCAATAGCCCACCAGGCTTCTTCGACTCGGCCTTAACTTGCTGGCAAATGATACATCTAGAGACAAACTCTGCCATATCCTTCTTCATCCCAGGCCAAAAGAAAATACGCTTCATATCTTTATACATCTTATCTCCGCCCGGATGTATAGTCAATTTAGAGCGATGTGCTTCCTCCAGAACTTTTCTTACCGAATCTTCTACCATTGGAACACATAACCTTCCGTCTCTCCTCAGCCAACCCTTGTCATCAATAGAATATCGAGCGAGATGACTAGACGTCTCTCCTCGAATTAGCTTATCCATAATCTCAACTATCTGAGGGTCTTCTCTCTGCGAAGCCCCAACTTGATCAAGAAGGGTAGGTCTGAGTTCCAGAGATGCTAAAGAACTGGTCATCGACTCAACCGCCAAAGAGAAATCAAAGGTTGCCACATACTCTAAATTCTTTATCTCAACGAATAGAGGACTTAGGGTCAACCTTCTTCTACTCAATGCATCGGCTACCACATTTCCCTTGCCAGGGGTATAAGCTATCTCAAAATCGTAGGACGCCAAGAATTCCATCCATCTTTGTTGCCTCAGATTCAGATCCTTCTGAGAAAAGAGATACTTCAATGACTTGTGATCGGTATAAAGCTCAAATCTTTCGCCCAGAAGATAATGGCGCCAAGCCTTGAGTGCATATACTATTGCTGCCAACTCTAAGTCATGAGTGGGATAATTCTTCTCATGCACTTTGAGTTGTCTACCGCCAAAGCATATCACTCTTCCTTCTTGCATAAGAACAGCTCCTAACCCCGTGCCACATGCATCGGTGTATACTGTAAATAACTTCCCTCCATCGGGCAAAGCTAGAACAGGTGCTGATGTAAGAGCTCTCTTGAGCTTCTGAAAAGCAAGCTCGCATTCTATGCTCCAAGCAAAAACTAAATTCTTCTTCGTCAATTTAGTGCGAGGAGCGGAAATCTTCGCGAAGTCCTTGATGAACTTCCGGTAAAAACCCGCAAGACCTAGAAAACTTCTCACTTCGGTTGCATTCCTTGGAGTCTTCCAATCCTGAACTGCAACTACCTTAGCGGGATCCACCGCTAAGCCTTGCTTAGATACTATATGCCCAAGGAATCTAACTTCCCTTCTCCAAAAGTGACACTTGGAGAACTTGGCCTTCAATTGATGCGCTCTAAGCGTATCCATCACCTCCACGAGATGCCTTGCGTGCTCTTCCTCATCCTTAGAGAAGATCAGAATATCATCTACGAAGACCACGACAAACTTGTTCAAGAACTCCCTGAACACCCTACTCATCAAGTCCACGAAATATGCGGGTGCATTAGTCAAGCCGAACGGCATGACAAGCCATTCGAAGAATCCATCTGGAGTCCTGAACGCAGTCTTGTCTATACTATCCTCAGCTACCCTGAGCTGATGGAATCCCGTAGCAAGATCAAGCTGAGAGAAAACAGAAGCACCGACAAGCTGGTCAAAGAGATCATCAATCCTCGGTAACGGGTGTCTGTTCTTCTTAGTCAGCTTATTCAACTCTCGATAGTCAACACAGAGTTGGAGAGAACCATCTGCCTTGGTAGCAAATACCACAGGTGCTCCCCATTCAGATATACTTCGTCTAATGAAGTTCTTCTCGAGCAACTCTTTCACTTGCTTACTTAACTCCTGCCTTTCACGCGGAGCCATGTGCCGAACGGGCAAAGAAACCGGCTTTGCATTTTCCAACGGATAAATGCGGAAATCAATCTCTCGCTTTGGGGGCAACCCCCTAACTTCATCAAAAACATCCGGATACTCTCGAACCACTCTTACAGACTGAAGAGTTTCCATTGATGAGTCGAGTGATTCCAGATAGCACAACATGATGGGACCTCTCGGATCACAAGAAATCTCTAGGGTGTTTCCGAGGCGAGTCACGAGCCTCACAACCCTATGCTCACAATCAAGAATGGCTCCATATCTGGACAGCCAATCCATGCCCAATATCAATCCGTATCCCCTGAAACCAAGAACATAAGCACTACACAAGAACTCTACACTTAGTATAGAGATCCTCAAATCCCCACATATCATAGAAAAATGGGCGGAACCCCCAATAGGATTTGAGACACAGACGGGATCATCTACCAAGCTAGTACTAAGGTGCAAACTATCAACAAGATCAGATGAGATAAAGCTATGCGATGCACCAGAATCAAACAAGGTACGAACTGGAAAATCAGAAATATATACAAGGCTGTCAACAGAAATACTACCTCTATCGGGAACTGGAGCGACATTGAGAGCATGAACTTGCCCTCCTGAAGGTCCAGCACGCTGAGTCTGACCCTGGCATTGCCCTTGCTTCCTCGGGCAATCCTTACTGAAATGTCCAGTCTCACCGCAGAAAAATGATTCACCATTCTTCCTTTTTCTCTTCTTACAATCCTTAATAAGATGCCCAACTGAACCGCAATAATGGCACTTCCCCTTGTTGTTCTTGCCCTTGTTGTTATTGCCCTTGTTGTTGTTCCCCTTGTTGCCTTGACTCTTGTTCTTGTTCTGATTGCCTTGACTGCTCTGACCACTTGGATTACCCTGATTTCCTTTTCCCTGGGAATCAGTCTTCTTAGCTTGAGTATCATTCATCTTGGTCTCTTTCTTGACATCTCCCTGAAGTAACGCCATATCAACCAAACTCTCAAACGTGGCCCCATGGGGAATATGTGACATAGCCAATCCCTGCAACGGCTCATTCAATCCTCTAGCAAAACGAAGAGCCTTCTTCTGAGGAGTATTCACCATATCCAAGCCAAAACGAGCTAACTGATTGAACTTGTTCACATACTCTTTGACAGACATATCTCCTTGTTTCAAAGTTATGAACCTTTCCATTTGCAGATTCTCCTCAGCAGAGGATAGAAACTTAAGCATGAACCTTGCCCTGAAATCGGCCCAAGTCTCAACAGGCCTAGTACCATTGGTGACTTCCCACCAATAAGCGGCTTCATCCTTCATAAGCCAAACCGCCAACAAGACCTTCCTCTGATCGTCTATCCCAAAGATAGCAAATAAATCCTCGGTCTCTTTCAACCAATTTCTGGCCTCTACAAAAGTCTCAGTGCCTTGAAAGTTCTTGCCACCCATTGCTTTGAAATCTTTGCAAGTCTTTGCGAAGTCGGCTTGAGGATGCTGAGGGGGAGGAGGAAGAGGAACCTCAACGACAGGAGGAGGAGGAACATTGACTACCGGAGGAGGAGGAGGAACATTAACTACTGGAGGAGGAGGAGGAGGGACATCTGCGGGGCCGGCTTCGGTCGCCCTAGCCTCCAAAAGTCTCCTATACCAAACAGGTACGTGCACTCCCTCCGGAATAGCAAAGTTATCGGTCATACTGAAAGCGAAGAAAAAGACAGATTCAGAATGGAGAAAAACGAAGGAATTTTGCTAATGGCTTTTTGGGGAATAGCCTTTTAAAATAAACTAGACTTTTCTTTGGAAAATACTTTATACTAGGTTTTGAAAATAGTTTTCCAAAAGTTTTCTAAAAACCTTTTTGTTCATTCTTGTAAACCATATGCTCTGATACCAAATGAAACACCCCGCCTCCGCCAGGGTGACTCTTGCAAGCACTCTGACTTTGGAGGGGCGTTTGAATCAGGTAAACATGCATAATGATATATCAAGGCAGAACAAGAACATATGTATATATGTGAACATAGTAAATAATCATAGATAAAACAGCGGAAGATTTTAAACCATTTCAAAACAAGTCTGGTACAACATAGCTTTCCAAATAAACAAGTCTAGATAAAACAACATCAACTGAAAATCTGAAAATACATAAGTACTAATCCCCAAAAGAAGTGACAGCCATAGCTAGCTCCATGTCAAACCGTACATGAGCTAAATCCCACAAGCAAGCAGTCTGAAATCCAAGCTAAGCTCCAGTATTCCCTCCCTGAGAACCTGGGGGGGGGGGGGGGGACGGAAGAAAAGAGGCGAAAGAAAACAGGTCAGTCAAAAAGACTGAGTAAGCCCTACTACAATCAATGTAAACTGATAAAGTTAACTGGCATGAGCAGCAGGGATGAACATAAGGATAACAACATACTAACATGATGATTAACTAACAAGGTAGATAAAGGTGTCATCGCATAATCAGGATTAAGGTTTTGCACCACAGGTGTACTAGCAAACTAACATGACTTGAATAAACAAGTATTGATCCCTAGGCCCATGCTTTGGCCCAATAACATGAAATGACCCTAATACAAGGTCCATCCCAACGGTCTAGTCGATCGGCTCCCTAAGCCTAACTCGTCACGTGTTGGTGTCAATACGGCCCAAATATGATTGTAGTCAGACTGTGCAGGGTCTCCCGTCGGGCGTATCAAGCCCTAGGGTGGCAACCCCTGGACACCATAAACATGAGTGCACAGTCTCGATCTACTGGTACCCGTGCATGCTTTCCCCGGCTTCGGACTATGTGCACGACCATGGTCCGCCCGGAACTACACCGGCGTACCCTCTGCCGTCGCTTTTGGTCGCTTACCTCCAGCCCAGTAATCGTGCCCCCACCCTAGCCTAGTCCCTAGGGTCATGATGATACTAACTTGGGATTACTGCTGGAGTGGGCCCCCATTGCTAGGATTTTTCTAGTGGGTTAAGTACGGTTTAACCCCCTTGCTAATCATGTATTAACTTGGTTAAGTGTAACGATGAGTTCACGACTTAACCCCGATTAATCTACCGAGCCTAAATTGGCTAAGTACTAAGTGGGCCATGACTTAACCCTAATCATGAGCATTAATTAATTTAATGCGCCTTAACCTCTCACATTAGACTTTGTTGCGGTTACTAGTTAAGCCAGGCGGGTCCGGGTAGCTTTACACCACAACTTGGTCTAACCTCGGGTCCAAGGTACAACATGACCAACTTCTCACATTGGGTCCTATTGTTTGTAGCAACTAGTTAAGCCGGTCGGTTCCGGGTAGGTTTACGCTACAAACTTAACCCAACCTCGAGTTGGCCACACTTATCTTTTCTAATTGTCATATCCATCATGTTTCCAAAACATGTTACAAGTTTTAAAGCAATTGGGTAGACCTAACTTAATAGGTAAATTCCCAATGGGTAGACCTAACTTAATAGGTAAATTCCCAAGCTCATGTTTTTATGTCTTTTAAATTTACCCAACCCCAAACGCAATCTCATCGCTTACATATCGCAATAGCGCATAAAGGATAGAAAGAGGGAACTTGGCATAATCATGACATAAAGGTGTTGAGGCCACAAGTTCAACATGGTGGCATATGAAATGTACATATGTTCATATACTTGCATATTACATATTTTGGCCTCAAAAGCATGCATAAAACCAAACTTAGCATATTGGTGATACATGGTGCTAAATGACATGTGGAAATGACCATAAGTTCGTATTTAGCCTAACATGCAAGTTATCATAAGAGATATGATAACTTACATGTTGCCAAAATGCAACCTTTGGCATAAAGCTTGAAGCTTTATGTTCATAAACCCAAGATAAGCTTGCATAACATGATAGCATGAACAAAATGTTCAACCCAAACTTGCATAACACAACTTGCATATCATATGACAACTTGCATATCAAACTTGTATAACATAACATGATGAACTTGCATATCATATCATAGCATACTTGCATAACATGATAAACTTGCATATTACATCATAGAAAACTTGCATAACATGATAAACTTGCATATTACATCATGATAAACTTGCATATAGACTTGCATATCACAACATGATAAACTTGCATATCACAACATGATAAACTTGCATATCATACATTTAACTTTAGAGTTTAAGTATGAAAGTAGAATAGGGCTTACAATGCTTATGAAGACACACAAAACTATGACAAAGCCCTTATGCAACCAATTAGACCCAAAAATGCAAGCTTCCAATCGATAAAAATCCTTTCTTTATGATGCAAATATAAGAACTTGACTTGAATGCAAGCTAATGATGCTCATACAAGTTTAAAAACACTTGTATGCATGGAAAATCTTTCATAGAAATGATTTTAGAAATTTTGTGAAGAGAGTGGAGGCCATGAGAGGATTGATTTTGCCATAGTTTAGTTGTAGGATAGATTAATGATGATTTAGGGCTAGGTTAGGGTCTTATTTATAGATTAGGCAAGTGTTTTAGGCCATAGGATTAAACCCTAGTTGCAATCTCAGCCCTTAAAACCGAATCTGGCCCCCAAGCTCAACACAATCTCAAAATGGTGCACCAGCCTAAACAGCCCGGCTGGACCAAGTCGACAGCCAAGTCGACAGGGCTGTCGACTTGGGTCCAACCAAGTCGACTCCCAAGTCGACAGGGCTGTCGACTTGGGTACTCTGGCGGGAATTTTCCTGGCTGGCCCAAACTGGCCCAATTTTCCAAATTCAAGTTTGAATTTGAAATCTGTTTTTACTTAGAAGTTTTCTGAAAACTTCGTTGGGCCTTAATCGGGTCATACGGACTCCGATTTTCGAAAACTCGGACTCTATTTCGCGTATTTTTCCGAGACGAACGCAATGGCATAGCCCGTTTCCCTTGATTCATATTTTAGAATTAAATTCTGCCTCGATTTACGTTATAACAGGTTATTGAAAATACGGGTTGTTACAATAGCTGGTGCAACTTTTGCTAGTCGCATGGATGTCAACAAGCTTGCTTTCACCGGATCGACTGAAACCGGTAAAATGGTACTCGGAATGGCTGCAAAATGCAACCTCAAGCCTGTTACATTGGTATTTGGAGGAAAATCACCTATGGTCGTATTTGATGATGCTGATATCAATCATGATGTAGAGCTTGCTCATTTTGCATTGTTCTTTAACCAGCGACAATGTCATTGTGCTGATTCTCGTACTTCTATGCATGAAAAAAATATACGATGAGTTCGTGGAGAAGTCAAAAGCTCGAGGTTTAAGTCGTGTAGTCGGTGATCCTTTTAAGAAAGGAAAGGAGCAAGGTCTTCAGATTAATGATGAACAATTCAATACGATTCTGCACTACATAAAATTAGGAGTTGTGGTGGTGCTTTCCTTGTTAATGGGGTTGAGATAATTGAAAGTAAAGTGTACTATATCCAACCTATTGTTCTCTCAGATTTCAAGGATGATATGTTCGTTGCGAAAGAAGAGATATTTGGACCACTCCAGTCCATTCTTAAGTTCAATGATTTGAATGAAGTGATTAGATATGCAAATGCATCACCCTTTGGACTAGGAGCTGGCGTTTTCACAAGCAACATTGATAAAGCAAACCATGAAAAGGAAAAAGAAAAAAAGATTTTGATTGGAAAGAAGTTACAACCTATGATACTCGAGCCACTCAACCGAAAAAGAGTAAGAAAGAAAATTTCAAATTAGGAGGGAGTGTTGGAAATATAATTTGAAATGTTGACTTACAAAATAATTAATATTTGCATTGGAACCATGTATCTAGAATATTGGAAGGGCATGTCTATTGGTTATTGTAAAGTCATGTCTATTGGGTGAATGATTATGTAAACCACTATAAATATGTGGTCATTTTGTAAGTTGAAAGCAAGAAATTCAAAGAAGTTCTTCATTTTAAATTACGCACTCTTCCTCTAATTTCTCCTCCTCTAACATCGTCTTGTGGGATCTAATTCGCTCGTCATGTGGTATGTTATATGTTACATAAATTTGTAAGTAAAGCACTCATAACAGAGAAAGTTATAAAAATACATACCGATTTTACTTGTACATGCTAGATAGGTATACTAAAAAAGTAGATTTTGCATAACACATTATATGTCAGCGATTGTTTTTTTGGGTTCCTACATTTTTCAAAATTCAATATAACACTAGGATATGTCTCTGATTAGAAAAGTAAGGTAAAGCAATTTATTGAAGATAATATTTTTTTTCATTTGTATGTTATTTTTGACATTTTTCTAATGATTTATCTGCAATACTTTGATGTTTAAATAAACGTAGACTTTGAAATTTTTATGCAAATAAAAAAAAAGTTGCATGATAACCTGCAAGAACGTGCGTTTTTTTTTCCTTTTTTATATAGTTTTTTTTTTGGGTATGCATATGATGATGATTATATGTTGAATTTAATTTCGAAGTTTGATAAATTTTTACAAATTTTTTTTAATGATTTAAAAAATAGAGACTTAATTTATAAAGTTTTAAAACAAAGTGTTCTTCTCGTATTTTGAAACAAAGTGGACCTGGACTAAACTGTACACATAAACACACACACACACACACACACACACACACATATATATATATATATATATATATATATATATATATATATATATATATATATATATATATATATATATATATATATGAGATATGATCAAAAGCACCCCAAATAGTCTTCTGATTTCCACCACACATTCTCGTTTCTCTCTCTTCCCACTAATTCTCTCTCTATCCACTAAGTTATTTTAATATAAATTTTTGGCTAGTATTAAGGGGCAAATGGAGTGCCAAACAATAGGGGTGCCCTGGATCCTCCATGTGTATATATATATATATATATATATATATATATATATATATATATATATATATATATATATATAGAGAGAGAGAGAGAGAGAGAGAGAGAGAAAGAGAGAGAGAGAGGGGTATGTAGGTTTGAGAGCACCCTAAATGTCCCTCAATCTCCACCAAGTATTTCCTTTTCTCTCTTCTTTCACTCACTCTCTCACTCCCACTCACATTTAATATAAACGGGTGGTGAAAATCAAGGAGCATTTGAAATACTTCATTTTTTGGGTGCAACCGAACGTTTCATATATATATATATATATATATATATATATATATATATATATATATATATATATATATATATATATATATATATAATATCGGGCGACAAAATATTAAAGTTTTACTTAGACATAGTGCCCTTGAACATATCTTACTTTTTATAGCTAGGGCTTTGGACACGTACATGGATGTATAAAGTTTACGTAGATTTGTCAAGCATTGATTACTTTTTATATATATCTCGTGTACCCTATAGATTAAATTATTGGACTTGGCTTAAACTACGAACAATATCATGTGGACTACAATTGGCTATCGAAATGGTTGGACGAGAGGCACCAAGAATAAGTTGGTTTATTTAAACAGAAATATCTCGGGAAGAGGAAAAGGAAAGCTTGGCTGGTAATTAATTATTAACCTTTGCTTTTCCACTAAGAATATGCTTCATTTTTTTCCAATTTTTTAAACATCCGTATGGTGAGAAGTTTAAAAATGGTATCAACCGGCCAATGGTCTGGCAAAGCGTACGAATCGAGTATATAATACCAAAATATGAGTGAAAATATATATGGAATGAGATGATTTTGTAAAGTAGGGTCAGCTGTAAGGTTTGTTGTCTATTTGTTGTTGGTGAATCGGTGGTTCTTTGGTTTTTTGAACTGTAGGTGGCTGCAGTGAACTCTGCTTCTACGTCACTTTGATTGTGACATTGGTCACAATTGCAAGCCTAGTTACACCCACCCCCTGTTTCATGTTTTGTATGAGTGAAGACCGACAGGGATATGAAGGAGTTCGGATCACCTTCTTTTGTTTTCCACGGTAACGGTCAAACAAATTCACAATATCCATGTTATGAGAAATGTTAGGGACACCCGTTGCTTTTAAGTGGCTGTCCATGTTACTGCTCACGCAATTGTTTGTTATTGTGATAATGAGGTCGATATATGACATATAAAACCGCATAGAAATAGTTATGCAAAAGTCTTGATCAATTACTGAGCAAGTAACATGAACAGTCGCTTTCGACTGTTCTTAGCACTTATCTTCATGCAACTTAGAGCGGTCGTGCCCTTATTCAATCGTAGATCCAAGAATCTCAAAAACAGGTTTTAGGTCTACTGTTTATGAAGGTTCAATAAGACGGTTCTAAATTGATCAAAACAAAGAGTGGATTAAGCGTGGACTCTAAATATTTCCAGTGTCATTCCCATTGATGATACTCTAAGAATATTATCTTAAAAGACCGAGGATTTTGTATGAAAAAATATTTTATAAAAGTTACTTTTTTTTTTCATATATATATAGATTTTAGTGTTGCCTTTTGGTCAACAAGTCATATTGTGCTCGATTAAAGGTGGTTTTCTTTATAAATGAGTAGCTTCAACGAATGAGAATGTTTACATGTACACTGGAAGGAAACGCGATATTGATATGAAATTTGTGTTGTAATAATTACTATTAATGCTGATTACTTTTAATTAATTAGTACAAATCATGATTGTATAAAATGTTGAGATCTATTCAAGAATTTAGCAAAACTCTACAACCAATTTATTTCTTGTACCATGTGGAGCCAACATCAGATTATTCCAAGCAATTATTGAATCTGGTCATTATTCTATTTCCTGGCCATTTTTAACTGCAACATGCATCAAAGTGCTCCTTGGGTACAGGATAAGGTCATCGCCAACTGACATTAAAGATCCGTTCTCAGCCACAAAGTGAGACGTTCGAGGACATGTGGGACGCGAGCACTAATTAACCCGGTCAAATAGACTTTCATGAAACGTTGAAAATCTATCTGTTGGCGTCCAATGCCAACGGATAGATTTCCAAAGTACCGATTTATCCTCTATAAAACCATCTTTCCTCCTCACTTTTCTTTCACTAACCCGAGAATCCCTTCAAATACTCTAAAAAAACGATAATTTGTGCCTTTTTGTTGGAAAAAAAAAGTATTTTTTTATACCGTTATGTTTATTTTATAATTCTCTATAACATTTTTTTTTTTTTTTTTTTGAATTTTTCTGATTTTTTTTTGGTACTACAGATGTCTACCTATTCTATCACTGCTACTTCGCACCCAATTGCATAATGGACGGAGGAACGTGACTCGACATTTATAGATATTTGTATAGAGTATATAGCCGAGCACGATTCTAGTGTCAGTAACTACTATGCAATCGTCGTGGCAATGATAAACACCCGTTTTTAGTCTGAATTTTATAGATATCCAGATTAAAAATGATATTTCACGACTGGGGTAGACTACTCATGACACCTAGCGGGGAATGAGATGCAGTGTTCGATTACTTGGATGGTCCTGATGATTTCTGGGCTACTGGCGCTGACAGATTGTACAGACGATTCAGGAAGAACCCCCGATGAAGTTCAGAGAGCAGGACCTTCTATTTGATGGTTGTTTGTGTAAATCTACTTGTGCATACCAGATTCTTGATGTTGCGCCTCCTACTACACCCGCACCTCCACCAGCACCCATATCAGCTGCTTCGTTCACCGCTACCGACGTCGATTATTTTGGAGACTGGATGGCTACTGGCGATCCTCCTTCTGGTCACCCCTCTACTCTAGGCGCAGACAGGTAAAGCGTGATAGCTTGAGCAGTCAGTTTTTTACCGACCATATTCATCAGCTTGCTAACCGCTGCTACGAGCTTGTTCGGGGATCGGTGAATGTGGAGTTGTGGGTGATTCTGATGATCTTCCGCAATGATCAGAAGAATGTGGAGATTGTTGAGATAATTCCTGATGAGGGTATATGTGGATTTATTACAGCGGAGTTGAGCACATTGCCAAATCGTCGTCTATTTTAGATTTTCATGTACTTATTTTAATTTCAAATCTAGTTGTGTTATTTATGTTCGTATTTCAGTTCTTGTAATGAAAATGTTAGTCGCTTTGTTTTATGTAATCGTGTTTAATTAATTCATAACAGTTAATTTAACAATTAAATATCCCGCTCAAATACCCTGTTCGTAGCTAAAAACACATTCCTTGTTCGCTACAGTACCCCGCTCAAATACACTGCTCTAATGCCCCGCTCAAATACCTCGTTTTTCGTTCGCCAAGAACGCACCCTAAGTTTGGATATTCAATCCTGGATAACTGTTGCAACAACAACCGCCTTGAATTTTGTATTGGAAAATCCACATTTTACTCAGAGCATTCCAAAGGTAGACGATCAAGTCTTAATTCCAAGGGTTGATTGAGCATTGTGGGTTTGTCCAAATATCGATTAATGTACCGTTGAACGGCCGACCGTTACGTTTGCGTCAGACGTCTAAATAGTAATAACAAGTCCAACCGTTATGCTGGATTGTTAGAATTTGTGCATTGATTTCCGATGCGTTGAACGTCCTACAAAATCTCATTCCACTCACCTCAAACTCCACAACTCTAACTTTACACAAATTCAACATACCTCCTCACCGCCACCACTCCACACAACCTCAACGTCATTCCATATAAACTAGTATTACCGCACAACGATGGAAAAACCGACCGTTAAGATATGTAATAAAAAAATAAAAACATATTTAGTAAATTTTATTTTAATTATGACCCCAAACCTTGATAAGCACATTTTCTCAATTTATAATTATGAAACAAAAAAGGAAAATGACAGCATGCCACAAATTTTGGTAAAGAATCAATGTTGCCTATGATATCAAGTGTTATCTTTTCTAGAGTGTATTAATAAATAAATCATAAATATATTTTCTGAAGTAAATTATCTTTTCTAATTATAATAAATTTGATATTTGAAGTAAAAAATCCTTACCCTTGATACGAGCTAGGTGTGGAAATATGTATGTGTGAAGTTTGATTGCTAAGCTACCGTTTATTTTTTATTTGTCTGCCTACAGAGCTTACTAACTTTTATACTTTCTTTTTGAAGTTTTATACAAACACGGGTTCACATTGTAATCGAAGGTATATCCGTAAATTAAAGAGGAGGGATGAAAAACATAAAATAAGCAACAGAAACATTATGTGCCTTGCAAACATCAAATGGGCGAATCGAAGAAAGTCTGGCTCGGCTAAATAGAATCTTTGTTCTTATGCAACGCATTAACCCAGACCAAGTCACCAAAATACGTATGCATCGGGCACAATTGTAGTTCCAAAATTTGCATATTTTAATCAACTAAATGTCAAAAACCAACAAAAAAATACAAAAAAATCTAGCCTCCAACCACGAATTTAAATTCCAAATTGGGATTGGCCATCTCAATCTTCTTTTGGGTCCTATGAAGAGGGACAAAGCTGAGTGCTAAGGCTATTGAAAAATAAAAAAAAAAATCTTAGTTAAAACAAACTCGAACTATAGTAATGGATGCAAAATCACAAGCAATAGCTTTTACAGCCATGCATAGCGATGAGCAATATCAAACACTAAAAAAAAAACTCGCTTTTTCCACCATTCTGAAACAAAAAACGTACAAAATCGGAGTGATAAGTAATTATTTCAAGCTATGGAGATTTATTCTCAATCGCTCTTTTAGCAAGATTTGAAACAATCAAAATTCACAGGTGGATATTAAATCGATACACTAATTCAAAATTTGATTATCGAAAAGTGATTTGAACTTAAGAAAAAAAAAAGATGATACCTGGATTGAAGGATGTTGAACAAAATCGAAGATCTGATGCAAATTTGAGATTGTTTGCAGATTAGGTTTTGGAAGGTGTGTTGTGTGGATTCGATGGTGGGCTCGGAGAGTTAGCTGCAAGTAAGGATTTGGGAGGCAGGTTGGAAAGTGGGAGCAGAAGAAGTAGAAATGAAAAGGAACATGTTTTACGGATTGAAAAATTCAACTTGAAGACATGGAAGGAAAATGAGACGAGAAAGAAAAGGTGCGTTGAAAACAACGGAGCAACACAGGGATTTTTATTTTTTTTTACTTCAGAGAAATTGATTTTGGCCACTGACAGTAAGCAAACCTCCCTAACGGTCGGTTTGATTAACCTACAAACACGTAATATCTAATTCCGGACATGATTTCAACTATAAAGAGTAGCAGGATTTAATCATTTTGAGAAGATGTAACGGCAGAAGGAGGATCTGAATCCAATAAATACATGCGTCTACTTTTACTGGCAAAGAATGGATATAAAAAATTGTGACAACTCGCCCCGAGCATAAAGTAAAACAAAAAACTCGAGTTGAGGCTAACATCCTCTTGAAATTAAATCAACTCGGGTGAATTGTTCAAAAGAAATGCACAAGCAACTTAAAGGATTTTGAGATTCACATCTTCTAAGAACATATTAAATTAGATATTATATAATATAATATGCTATTATAATAGTGTCTACGATAAATTAAATATTTAAAATAGCGTAAGCGATATTACATTTTTACCATTGCACTGTGTATAGTGTCGTAGTCTATACTATACTGTAAACCCATCGTAAACTTATGGTGTAACGATCTAGATTTTTTGTCGTCCAAATGGACATAAATCCACAAATGTCGACTTAAATGAATCCAAAAATACAGATAGTTATTGCGGTTAATAAATGAAAAGGAAGAAAAAAGGAAACAATCACATAATCTCGCAGCAGAAGGATAAAGCAAAATAAATAAATAACAGTTCATAATACTGTTAAAACGTACATTTGATTATACATTTACAACGATTATCAGAGTTAACTATCATACAACATACCAATATATGTAGCAGAATAATAGTAGTAATTACGTCTGTCAAGCTCCATCTGTATCTTCAAAATATTGTGGTCTTTGCTAATAGAAAAATTCAGACTGAGCCGAGCACAAATGAAAAGACAAAAACACTCGGATCAGAACTAAAATATTCTCAAACCAGTCAAATCAAAACCATGTAATAATATGAGTGTCACGACATCAGAGATGCTTATGGCAATTCAAATCTCCCATCCAATGTGTTTGTGAGTGCAGTAACTTAAGAAATGTTACGGGAATTTCCATCTCCTAAGGATCCGTCAAACTAGATACTATATAATACAATACGCTATTATAATAGTATCTACGGGAAATATAAAATATTAAAATAGCGTAAGCGGGATTACATTTTTACCTTTACACAGTTTATACATTATCGTAAACATTGCATATAAAAACTAGTAAGTCGTCGATGGATAGGCATGCGCCGCTATACGACAACGTTAAATCAAGATCGTATGGGGCTTGATCAGGATAATATGACAAGACACACGAGGAATGCCCAGAGTAGGAATATACTACTTGCATACCTTGATTGGTGGTAACGCATAGCCGCGACTACTGCCCACCTCGGACAACACTCTCAAATCAAGGATGTGCATCTTTCAAATCAAATCAACCAAGGGACTATAATAACAAAGTAAGAAGTGTTGCCGAGGGGGGTAGCTAACCCCACTTGGTCTGGTGTAGCTCTGTTTTAGTCTTTTTAATTATGACCCGAAGGTCAAGGACATCCATCATCATTTTCTTACTTCATTCCAATAGCGTTCGCCAAACAAAACTACAATCTAGATTCTCCACCATGTACACAGTTGTTAAAGTGGTTTTCGGTATTGACATAGAGTATGATAATATTCGATCCCGGTCTCTTCAACAACCAAACGTTTACATTTTTCACACCAGTCAGTTCTTTTACATTTCAAAGAGGTTCATACTTCATATCAAAATGTTACATTTTTGCTAAAAAATCATTTCAATAGTCAAGATAGAATATTATTCATAATAAAATCCCATTTACACCAATTTTATCTGAAACAATTCCAACCTTAAAATAATTTGAATATTAAAATAGTGGAAATGTATAATAAAGTAGATTATATTTTTTTTAAATAGTTTGAAAATAGATAGTTAGGACATTAAGAGTTTAAATAATAGTTTTAAATATAAATATAATATTTATCAAACTTTAGTTATGTATATATATATATATAATTAAATATTAAAGAAGTTTATGAAATAGACAATGGATTTTTTTAAAAATAGATTATTTAAAATAATTATTACGTATATGTATAAGTAAAAATAAAATAGTTTATAAAAGTAAAATAGTTAAAAATAGTTACAATATATATAAGTTAAAATGGAATAGTTTATAAGAAAAATAGTTACTTACCAAAATAGTTTATATAATGCTTTAAAAATACTATAGTTGGAATTAGAATTATTTCGTCAAAATTTCAATTAGACTTGAAGTCATATTCCAATTTCAAGTCAAACCAAATCAATTTCAATATTTCAATCGGTTAAATTTCCAATTTACATTCATTTCAATTCAATAAATTTAATTCAAATAGTTAAGTTCCAACCAGACTCTCATTTTCAATGATTTCTGTTTATAACAAATATTGAGTTCACAATTCAAATATCATTTTAAATCAATGTTAATTTAAAATAAACTTCAAAGGTGGATAAAACAATTCATATTCAATTTCAAAACTCAAAGTTCAAGTTCAAGAGAAATCAATTTATAAAACATCGGTTATACTGTCTTTAAGCAATACTTCAAGATTCTATGTTAAAACAAATTTGATTTAACTAACCGGTGTCCGTGTATAATTTTCTATCCTATGACCAAGTGATTCTTAGAATTTAATTTTAGTATTTTGGGAAAGGATATATCATTTCAACCCAAATCAGGGTCATAGGTATTTATCATTTCAACCTACGTTATTAGTTCATTATAATGATTAATCCCGTGTTTGTTTGACGTCCGTATCATCTAGGGTAAATAGTTGGGATTAGTCAACACAAACAATAGACATATATAAACAAGCTGAATAACAGGATGAATTAAACATCAATACATCAGGCATATCGATCCAAGGTCAGGATCAATTCATCCAAACATGTCAATACCACATAAATTTAATAGTTATTAGACGTCATGTTAAACTTGCAATTAAACGTCACATTTAAATAATAGTTAAACTAACACTACTGAAGCAAATTAACATAAACATGAAATTTAAACTATTAAGCATCCATCAATACAATCATATCATTTCATGAATTTAATTTAACTCACAACTGAATAGGTGTGGGTGGGTTTAATCACTCACCTTTGGTTTTGCAAGCGATTGAGATCCAATATAGGCCCAAAATTTGACATTCTCAGAATCAGTCAGCGACATCTCCATGTTGTCTTGAAGATGAGATCGCACCCTTTAACAATCGCATAGAATCAAAAAGGATCTTAATCAGAGTTGAATCAAACTTGTTTTAGAATTTTTCGTGGAGTGATTTGTTCGTAATCATTTTTTTTTCTGTAAGGGAAATATAGTGGTTGCTCATATTGTTTTACAGAGAATAAAGGAAGAGGAGTATGCTAAGGTCAAGAATTAGAAGAATTTTATAGGCATGGATTTAGATTTAGGATGAGGAAGTGGCTACATGGAATGAATTTAGTATATGTAATAAAGAATCCTTAGGTTATAAAACTTAAAGATTATTTACACGTTAGATTTCTTATATTTTTCCATGTCCATCTCATTAATTATACGTTACCTAAGATATAGCCTTTTCATTAACTCTGAAACCCATAAATTTGCTAATCAATACTTATACTATGATTTCCTCAGCCATAAATATCATATGGATACAATCAGCTTTTTCTTTTTCACGCATGTATAAAGCATTTATTTCAATTTCAATATATTCATTTATTTTAATTTAAAATTTTATAAATTTCATTTATACTAACATCCAACATTATATTTCAATTATAAAATTAATTGGTTCGTTTCATTGTATTTCAATCCCGTTATTTCCATTTGTTTACAACCACTTTTATTACTCAATTTCACATTATTCATCTCACTAATTATACGTTACCTAAATTTAATATTCACATTAGAAACAAGCCCTATTTTATTATAATTAAATTTGTGATGAATTCTTATACTTTAATTTTACCACACCATAAATATCCTATGACCAATTAGCATTTATTTACGCATGTTACATTAATATTTTACAGTCATCGTCTTAACCATATAAATTTATTTCAATTGATATAGGCTAGGACACACACACACACACACACACACACACACACATATATATATATATATATACATACATGTAATATAGGCTTGAAAACACAAATTTTCACAAAATTTTCTAAGTCATAATTCACAAAAAATTTCGGCAGAGTCTCCTGTGTACGAGGTATTTGATTGACATAGAAATGTGCTTATTTTATGCTCTTATATCTTATCTTTTGTATAGAAATAACATTACTTGGGTATTGTTTTGTCACTTTTACAGATATGTCAACTAAGCCACATGTAGTCAGAAAAATAGAAAATAAAGATCAATGTTGTGTATATACATATGAAGACTTGCAGATGAAAATCTTACATCAAGTTGCTTTTTAGATAAGAAAATAAGTGGTAGAAAGAAGACCCATATCATAAATCAAGGAAGGCTTCTCGAGGAAGCAAGAGGAAAGGCCCAATTTTAACAGAATTAACTATGGCCCATTCGTGATTGTATTAGGGTTTATGTTGGCTATCTACCCTATAAATACCCTTGTATTCTCATTGTAAACATCATCCATGAATTAAGAGTTTTCTTTTACTTTATTTGTGTTTTTATTTTATTAGCAACTAGTGTCATCTACACGATTATGTTTGGTAGAGTACTAGTTGTCTTTTGCACTTATTTTCATTAGTGATTGACCGTTTGATTAGATTCAGCGATAATCCTAATTTTATTTTTGTTTGTTATTTAATTTCTGTTTTTTAATTGATTTCCTAGGTTATATTGAAATGAATATAGATTTGATTCAATTCAACAATAGTTTTATTTCTAGTTTCATTTTTTTTTTCAAAAACAATATCCAAGTTTTGTCTAACTTGCCCACGAAATATATAAATAATAAAATTTGATTTTCCTCCCTATGTTCAACCTGCATATTACACGATATATGCGCTTGCTGTTATTATAATAAATTTGTGTTTTTCTAATCCATTGAAAAGTGCCGATCAAGTTTTTGGCGCCATTGTCGGGGAGGTAAATACTGAATTTTATTATTTAATTTATTTCTGATTCTTGTTAGTTGTTTTTTTTCCTATTGTTTTCTTTTATATATAGAAAAAAAAATCTATATTGGTTGATTGGGTATTAAAACATTGAAACCGCAATCTTCTAATTAAGGAAAAAAAAAAGAAATTGACTTTTGTTTCAATTCCCTTCTCTATTGCCTTCCAATTTTCAATACATTTCTTTCCCTATCTTCTTGTGCAAAGTTTCTTAAAAAAAAATTGTAATTTTTTATTATTTTCTTTCCAATTACAAGTCTCTTTCACCTTCTACAATCTCTCTTTCCATTTTCTTCCCATTTTTTTCCCATTTATTTTTTTCCTATTCTCTCCTTCACTGAAAAAAAGACAATTTTCCTTTTTCTCTCTTGCTTTTGCCTTCACTGCCATCATCTAAACTCATCACCTTTCACCGTAAGCCACTTACCATCCTCTACACCATTGATCAATGACACTTCGCACATCATCTTCCATCACGTCTTAGACCACCCACAAAAACAAATCCACGTTCAAGTTCACACAGTTAACAGACCACACCTCCTTCTCAAAAACTAAAACCGGTCCTTAGTCCTCAAAACTTACCCATCTCTCCTCTGCCAATTACCAAATCATCATACCACGCACAAATCCTACAATTCTCAAATCAACGTTCACCACAACCTCACCTTCCTACATCAACCTCTAACCATCAACACTACAAATTCTGACCATCTCCTCAATGCATCCGACCTCCCTAACTTCATCAGTTTCCGGTAGAAACCCTCATCCATCGACAAACACCAAAGTTCATCCCACCGCCTTTATCTGCAAACCCCAAACTTTCAGCATTTTTCAGTCCACATCCACGCCCAAACTTCCTATCCAAAGTTCAAACCACCAAACGCTATCCACAAAACTACCAGCACTTCGACCTGCCTCAATGCTCCCTCGCACCGTCATAAAATCGCATCCCAAGGCATAAGAATCCAGTTCGAAGAATTACCCGAAAGCCGATGCTCGAAACCCCAATCGCGATTTGAACAAAACCCGATCCAAATTTTGAAATCCATAACCCTATTCCCAAAAATCTTCATATTAGTGTTCGAAATTTTTTAGATAAAAAATCATTAAAAGCGGTTTTGAACAAAAAGGGAACGTGATTTTGGTTCGGATTGTTGCGGTTTCCGTTTTTAGTGCAGCGTTTCCACTTTTCCTCTCGAGATTTGTTTCTGAAAAAAAAGGAAGAGTGAATTGTTGGGAATTCGATTGTTTCCAGATTTGAAGGTTTGTGATTTGTTTCCTGAATTATATAATAAAAGGGCATGTATTAAGTGGAGACTTGATTTCTCTGTGTTTTTCGAGTTTGTTGTTTGATCTTATCATGTGGTTAGGACAGGGTCTTATTTTTGGGCCTACGTGCGTGTCAATGGACTTGTGTGGTTTGTTTTTGGAGCTTTTGATTTTTTTTTATTGTGTGAGTCTTAGTATTCTTTTTATTTTGTTAGGCTTTAGTTCCTTTAAAAATTTTTCTATTTAAGTTCTTTTTTCCCTCTTCTAGCTTAGTCTTGTTTTGTTGATTTTTTTTTCTTTCATATTTTCATAAATTCCCCTTTATTTTTGTTTTTTTTTTATTTCTTATCTTAGAAAAAAACACACACACACAATTCAATCAAGGGACCAAAAGCAAGAAAAATATTCAAGCAACAAACTCGGATTTAGAGGTCAAGTGATTGAAAATAATCAAGTTTGAAGCGTGAGCACTACTCAAATTTTTCTGGATGGACTGCCATACCTCACTGTAAAAATTTCTTTGACTCTATTCAGGTGCTCTGCTGCAAATAAAAATATATAGAAACTTCTTGTTAAAAAAAATTACAGGGGCAGCAGCTTACTTGTACAATATTTTAATTTTCTGCAATTATTATTGTTCGACTGTTGTGTTGGCTGAAATTTCCATAACTACTGTCATCATTATCGTTGTTTTTCTAATAAAATCTGACTAGATATTTCAAAATAATTAACTATAAGAGTGTATTTTATGAAATTGATTCTCTCAAGGGTTTGATCGCGGATATATATTAGTTCAATTTATTGAACTTCTAACAAAAGAGGTTGCATACTACCCGTAAAACATTGGTCATATCCCTTAGTATTTATACTATACGTGAACGGCCATAAGACCCTCTTCCCCCTTCAAATCGATATTATTAACGAATAAGATATATTTGAGTACGTCAACAGCTACTTATGTCAAAATTAAGTTTTGGATTTTCCATGTTTGATAACGATGAGGGAGAAAAGTGTTAGCCACCATGATTCTCCTAAGGGTTCTCAAGTAAATCAAAACTTTTCAAATGGGATGAATCACAATCAATTAAATCAAAATTTTATGAATCTCAATGACGGATTGGATAGACCCTTATCTCTTCGAGATTGATGTTACCCAACTAGCATTGTTCAACCTTTTGTCATCGTATTTCCACCAGTTGAAGGAAATTTTGGGCTTAAACATTCTTTTATTCAAGGGATACCAAAATTTACTGGTTTTGAAAATGCCTATGAATTTCTAAGTGAATTTGAATTGTATTCATTCACAACTAAACTGCAAAATTTGTCTAATGAATCAATCAAGCTAAGGCTAATTCCATTTGCATTACTTGAAAGCGCTAAAAGATGGCTAAATTCTCTTCCAAGACAATACATAAGAAGTTGGGATGAATTTGTCACTGTATTCTTGAAGAACTTTTTCCCTTTCCATAAAACTCTAAAAATCCTAACTGAAATAAATTAGATTTCTTAATATGAAGGGGAAACTTTTTCAAAATATTTTGAAAGATTCAACCTATTATTATACAGTTGTCCTCATCATGCAATTCCCAAACACCACTTATGTCAAATTGCATATGAAGGGCTAGACTATCAAACTCGAACACAGCTAGAATCAATGTGTGGAGGAGAATTTATGTCAAAAACAGTCGATGAAGCTTGATGAAACACCCCACCTCCGTTAAGGTCACTCACAAAGAGAATGCCTTAACTTTGGTGGAGCATTTTAGGTAAAAAATACAGATAAATTACAAGAAAGACAAATAAAGCAGCGGAAAATAAAGTCATTTTATTAACAACTTAATTCAGTCAAGCTTTTACAACAGTTATCTCAATCATACTTAAAAGTAATACATAGAAATTCTGTCTTGATTCAAAAACTTAAGAAGCATAAAAATAACAATGATATTCCCCAATAAAGCGTGAACTAGCTATAGCAGTGGAAGAGACAATCCAAAGCAATACATCGACTATCTTCGAGCTTGGAAAGAAAACTGAGCTAAGTGATTACATTTCCTCCCTGTGAACCGGGGGGGGGGGGGGGGGAGGGGAACGGAAGAAAAGAGACGAAACAAAACTAGGTCAGACATAAGTCTGGTAGGTCCAGTGACTTTCAGCATATAAACAGGCAAAAGTATCATGACATGAATAAATTGAATATTAGACAATACCATGATAACAGGGATAACAAGATAACATAGGATAAACATAAGGTATGATAAGACAAGATAAACTGAATGCGCTTCTACTCTTTCTTTGCTTTGCTACTACTTTGTTATTCTGATTTCTATATCAATCTCTACACCACCTAACTAGTGTCCTAACTAGTAATCTGTATAAATGATAACGTTACAACGTGATCCCAATCCCCGCAAATGTTGGTAGCCTTCAGGTGTACATCTATCATGAGGATTTCACCTCAATCAGCCTAATTGCCACGAACATGTTAGATGTACCCTTACTACCCTATCGATCGGCTCCCTACTTGTATTCATTTCTCTTGTGTCTGTGTCAATCGACCCTCTTTTGCGTGTAGATATCCTGTGCTGGTCCTACCATAAGGTGTATCAATCCTTATGATAGCGACCCGACACGATTCAAGATGCGCAGTGTATAACTACTGGTACCCAGTGCCTGCTTTTTCCCACTTTGGAGTACGTGCACACCCGTAAACTGTCGTAACCTACACTGACGTACCCCCTGCCGCTGCTTTGACTGCTTACAATCAGCCCAGTAATCGTGCCCCACCCTGCCTAGTTCAGGGTACCGTGATACATCTATGTGGGTTACTGCTGAAATGGGTCCCCGTTACTTGGGTTTCCTTAATGGTTAAGTTTGTGGGCCTATATTTACTAATATTACCCACCAACCTGATATGTACTTAACCCTCCCGCACTGATTCAAGCATGTTTACTTAGCGGTTAAGTTTGCGGGCCTATATGTACTAATATTACCCACCTACACGAGATGTACTTAATCCTCCCATTGATTCAAGCATGTTTATTAAACGGTTAAGTTTTGTGGGCCTATATTTAATATTACCCACCAACCCAATATATACTTAACCCTCCCACACATTATGTCATATTGCTTAAGTGTTGTCCATTCATGTTAACTTAACCCACCTATTCATCATGTCAATGTTGGTTAAGTGCCTTATTTACTTAACCCTGTCCGTTCATCAAGTGATATTGGTTAAGTGTTTCCTTGTTACTTAACCCCACGTGTTCGTCTTGTTGTATTGGTTAAGTGTCGTCAGTCAATTCAAATTAACTTAACCCACCTACTCATCATGTCATGTTACTTTGGTTAAGTGTCGCCTTCTTGTGTTAACTCAACCCTACCACAAATCAAGTTATATCAGTTAAGTGTTAACTCAACCCTTTCCATTTATCATGCTATACCGGTTAAATGTTTCCAATTAACTTAACGCTAGTCATCCATCTTGCCATATTGGTTAAGTGTTCTCATTACTTAACCCTAGTCATCCATGTTATATTGGTTAAGTGTTCTCATTACTTAACCCTAGTCATTCGTGCTATATTGGTTAAGTGTTCTTATTACTTAACCCTAGTCATTTCTTAGCATGTCTTGTTCGTTAGCATTAATAGATTTATTAATGCACCGACCTCTCACATTAGATATGTGTTGTTGCAGTTACTGGATGTGTCAGGCGGTTCCGGGCAGTTTTACACCACAACTCAATCTAACCTCGGGTTTTTCTTGGGCATGATGCACTAACCTCTCACATTAGATAGGTGTTGTTATGGTTACTAGATGTGCCGGACGGTTACGGGCAGTTTTACACCACAACTCAATCTAACCTCGGGTTAGGCATATTCATCTTTCACTAGTTCACATATTTACAGTTTATATGAAAATTATTCACAATTACCATATATACCCAATTCTAGATTTTTCATGTTAATTACCAAATTCGCCAAAACTAGTCATGTTCCAATTCTCAAGTTATGCCCAACAAAGCTAATTGCAAGTTATGACCCCCAAATTCAAGTTTTGAGTTATTACTCAAATTAGGCTACATCTAATCTTCCCAAGTTTGTACTAATAGTCACGTCCTAATACCCCAATATACATTATGCTTGGCGTCTTAACCAATGGTTATGCCCAATCTAGATTAATATTCCAAAATACAGTTTGCGCCAAATCTAGATTTAATATTTCATGCCCCAAGTTCGCAACAAAGACAATTATGCTCCAAATCATAAGTTACAAAATTATGTTCCATCATTACCAAATAGACTATTCCCCAATACCCCCGCATTCCCATCGCACGTATAATAAGTTTCAGTCTAGATTCGAGTTTAATCTAGATTCATAAAATAAAGGGGATGAAAGAGGAACATAAACGAGAGTAGGCGTAAAACAGGCATAGATCTGTCAAATATAATATTTTGGACCTAAGAGGATTGCAGATCTGTTAGAGTTGGGGTATAACAAAGATAGATCTGATATAAATAACATCATGAACCCAAAAGTGGTTATATATCAAATGTCCAATAAAGACAGGCATGATTGAATAATAGCTTCCTAGGCATGTAAATCATTGATTCAATAGAAAGTTAGGAATTAACCTAAAAGATTTGTCTTATCATCAAGCATTGACTTAGATCCATTCCATTACATGCCAAAATCACTATTAGGTGTTTAAATCTGAAATAACTGGAACTTACATGTTTACGGTTCAATTTACGGCCCAAATCCCAAGTTATACGTCCAATATATTTTATACCTCAAATCTCAAGTCATATATCCAATATTTTATGCCTCAAATCTCAAGTCATATATCCAATATTTTATGTTTTGAATACAACTCAATTATACCCAATTATACACAGTTTAATATTTTCCCCAAATTTTAGCGTTGGTTATGTCCAAATCATATTTCCAACGTACGTTCATCTCTTATGAGATCTGGCTCAGGCTCGCAGTAGCCTGGCTATAAAACAAAAAGGGAAGAAAGAAAGAAGAGACCAAGAATGGACATAATATTATCAATAAGATAGATCCAAATGATATAGAAAGACAAGCATAATCTCAGATCCAGATTTATTACAATGCCAGAATCACAATTAACTTTTATTTCAGAAAGTAACGTGAACTTACAAATTACAGAAGGGTCTTGAATTCTGGGATCTGTATTCTGAAACTGAATAGCTCTCCCTTGAAGTAGACTATTTGTTCTTCTAATTTAGATTTGATTTGATTCTTAGAAATAGTTGTTGAAATCGTTGAATTGGCCTTTGAATCCATACTAGAATTCTAAACTTGATTTCTGCGAAGGACTTGAGAAGCATAACCCCGTCTTAGATTTATTTTTGATATGAATTAAGGTAGAGTATAGGCAAAATGAAGTTGTGCGGAGAGAAAGTTAGGTTTGGGGTGTTTAAATAGCTTAGGAGCAACGAATTTGGTCAGAACAAGCGTCTAAATACAGAAAAGTGAATTTGTCCTCGAATCTGGAAAAGGGGGGAAGGTCGACCCCCAGGTCGACCCTAGTGTCGACCTGTATAGGGAAGGTCGACCCTAGTGTCGACCTGTATAGGGCAGGTCGACCCCTAGGTCGACCCTAGTGTCGACCTGGCCTTGGGCGGCAAAATTCCCCCCAGCCCGCTTTGGTGTTTGAATTTCGAATTTTGAACTTTTAATCTGAGCTGTTTTGATTTTAATTAATTCCTAAAGCTTCTGAAGGTCATA
Source organism: Allium sativum (assembly GCA_030737875.1). NCBI lineage: Eukaryota > Viridiplantae > Streptophyta > Magnoliopsida > Asparagales > Amaryllidaceae > Allium > Allium sativum. The sequence goes on from CM060912.1 coordinate 14,257,459, forward strand.
ACTTCTTCATACGGAGTCCGATTTACGCAAACTCGGACTCTATCTCAAGTAGAATTCTGAGACGAATGCAATGGCGTAACCTGTTTCCCTTAATTCTTCTCTTAAAAATTAAGTATACCTTAATTTGTTACTTTAATGTTCACAAAAAATACGGGGTGTTACACTTGAGAATTCTTAGAAGATTATTCTGTAAAGGACATGCAATGAGAATCAATTCGTGTTCCCATTCATACTTCTACTAGAGAAGTGCATGTCATAGGTCCAATTCATACTCTCTTAAATACTCAAACGATCCTTAAATCATGGAAACACAACCCCACTATTATCCTTAAGACCAAGCCAATGTCAAAGCTCAAAATAGTCTGTACTTATCCTCATATGACCCTAGTTAGAGAAATCATCCAAATTTCTCGTGGTCTGATCGTAATAATGTACACGAATCTATCTCAAATGATACCAAATTCGAATTTCCAAGCTCCATTTTCTTCTAGTCCTCAAACTTATCTAGTTTCACCTCAATCAATGCCTTCAAATCAAACATATAGGCATTCTAATTTTCAATCGTCAACTCAGTCTCCTTCATCTTCTGAAGCTTCGAAGGAAATTATTCGACTTGAGAAATAGACAAATAATCAAGATGCAAAAGTCGAAAAATTGATGGATATGATGAAGGAGTTAATGAAAACTAATGAAAAACTGCCTAGTAACCCCGAGCTAAACCCGAAATATAATTTTGTGAATTCTTGTGAAGATAGAAATAATTCGGTTAACACTGTCACCACCCTTATGTCTGGACAATCGATTTACAACAACGTCGGAAATCCCGGCAATCCTTCGATTTCAATCCCAATCGAAAAGCTTGACACTCTTCCGTTGGCAATCCCAACATCTCTTCTTCTGATGTCGGCATCCCCGGCAATATATCTTCCTCTAATGTTGGCAACCCCAACACCTCATCTTCTATACCTTTACCTCCTTCACTTCCCTTGTTGGCTTCTTCTTCTTCGAATGACCATGATTCTGAAACAGGACAAGTCAACATGATAGAAAGCGATGTTGACACGATAGATTTACCAATTCAGAAAGTCTCTCACACTTCACTAAACGTATCTACTATATCTTTTGAAGAGCTTTTTGAAGAAGAACTCAAACTTTTAAATGACGAGAATGAATATATGGAACGTCTCAAAAATAATCTTAAGCCCATTTCGTCGAATGAAATTGACATGCCTCTTGTACCTCAAAATTCAGATACGAAATTATCATACATCATTTTCGATAGAGGCAAGTGTAGGGGAAAAGGATATCTCATTTTTCACATGACACCCATCATCGTCATAGATTTCATTCTGCATATCATTTTCATTTGCATATATTTGCTAAATTGCATTTCATTTTACAAATCATTCTCCATTTAATCCACCTTTGGGTATTATCTTTCAAAATTAGGAAACTTGTTTACAGTGTGGACACTGTTTTGTCCAAGTGTGGGGTAGAGTTTGCATTACATCCTTTTGTTTTTCTTTAATTTTTTTTCTTCTTTCTTTTCACATAGGACCATCATGCATTTAAGATCGCAGTAACATGCCAAAAAAAAATTTGAAATACAACTCATTTTAGATTGATACAACAAAAAAAGTTAACAATTGTTAGTCAATTGATAGTATTTTTTTTCTCTAAACTAAGATCGATTAAGAATTATAATAAAACGTTGAATTTTGAGAGATAATAGTGTAACCGGTACATAGGAAGATTCTTAGGTGATGGCCATGAAGTATATTCTAAATTGTAGTCTTTGTTTAATGAGTGGAGGACTTAAAATACTTATATTGGCTTTTCAAATCTTTAAAACTAATTTGTGTTAAGCTGAATTCACGTAACTCTCTCTTGTTCTTATATTTTCAATATAATAATAATAGTAATCCATGGGTATCCAACATTGCTTGTAAATCTATCGTTGGTGTGCAATCCCGCCAAGCTCTATCCGACATGTTGTTGACAAAGTCAGGGTCGGTATATCTTGGTCTCATATTATGAGTTGGACACCTAAAGATTACCGACATCTTGTTGACAAAATCAGCGTCGGTCTGCACAATCCACCAAGCACTTTCCCAACTCTCCCTCAGTCCGCGAGGCAGTGCATGGGTGGTATACCTTGGTCTTTAAGCTAGGTGTATTTAATTAATTGTAAATTTTAATTTTTATAAGGATAGAGAATAAGGAATGATGCCCAAACACTTCTTGACCTTATTGATTTGACTAGCCATACATAAGGAAATAATTATACCATTTTGTGAACTGTGATAGGCAAACTAAGGATTTATTTCATGCCTGCACTATGTTATCAACCGAACCAACCGGCCAAACTAGAATTTAACATTTGAAAATTTGAATTATATTGAAAATTTATTACAAGTTGAGGTATCTAAAATAAAATCAACTGATTAGATATTGTTAAGTTAATTTGTTGTACCATTTTCCTAAAACAAGTCGTGTTTTATTTTTTGTTTCATTTGCATATGTCCATTGCAATCATGTAGTTGCATTAGAACCGTAACATACTGCATTTGGATCTGTGGGTAGTATCCGCTGAAAACCCTCACGAGACAACTCTCGTCCTACTAGGGACACCTAGAGGTTTGACGGCTTGTTTCAGACGTTCAATGCAATCGTGCTTCCTACAAAAGTATGACCTATCTAGTTCAGTATTTCATTTTTTTTCCACTTGAGGACAAGTAAAAGATAAGTGTGGGGGTATTTGATTGACATAGAAATGTGCTTATTTTATGCTCTTATATCTTATCTTTTGTATATAAATAAATATTACTTAAGTATTGTTTTGTCACTTTTACAGATATGTCAACTAAGCCACATGCAGTCATAAAAATAGAAAATAAAGAGCTGTTTACATACATATGAAGACTTGCGGATGAAGATCTTACATCAAGTTGCATTTTAGACAAGAAAATAGTTGTAGAAATCCATATCATAAATCAAGGAAATCTTGCCATGGAAGTAAGAGGAAAAGAGGAAAGGGCCAATTATAATAGAATTAACTAAGGCCCATTCGTGACTGCATCAGGGTTTAGGTCGGCTATCTACTCTATAAATACCCTTGTATTCTCATTGTAAACATCATCCATGAAATAAGAGTTTACTTTTACTTTTTTGTGTTTTTATTTTATTTGCAACTAGTGCCATCTACACAATTAGGTTTGGTAGAGTGTTAATTGTTTTTCGCACTTATTTTCATTAGTGATTGACTATCTGATTAGATTCAGCGGTAATCCTAATTTTATTTTTGTTTGTTATTTAATTTCTTCTTTTTAATTGCTTTCCTAGGTCATATTAAATTGAATATAGATTTGATTAGATTAAGATTTGATTCAATTCAACAATAGTTTTATTTGCAGTTTCAAATTTTTCTGTTTTCAAAAACAATCTCCAAGTTTTGTCTAACTCGCCCACGAGATATATAAGTAATAAAATTTAATTTTCCTCCCTGTGTTCGACCTGCCTATTACACGATTTGTGCGCTTGCAGTTATTATAATAAATTTGCTCTTTTCTAATCCATAAAAAAGTGCCAATCAATATACGTACCTTTCATTTGCGCTATTAGCGATTTAGCTTAATTTGAAGCTAGCAAAAATAACATTTTATGCGCGCGCAACTCAAAAAAGATATGTCATCCATACTGTTTGCAGTGAACACAAATGAAGTAGCAAATGAAACTAAAAAGAACAAATACAATATCTAATCAATTATATTCATCCAACAAAGCACCATAACAAAATTTGCAATGTCAACATTAATATGATTTCATTGGTTCATTTCTCTTTTAAACAATTCATATTCTCATAATTATATCCAAATTCCTATTTACATTCGATTATACTTATCGTTTCTCATTGATTTTTTTCAATTCAATTACACTTTGCTTTGCTCGCATTCACCTAATTGTAATCCATTCACATTCAACATTCATTTCATTTGACTTCATTAGTTAAGTTTTTGGGTGATTACAGTTCAATTTACCATCAATTTCATTTGATCATTTGATTTGTTTTCATTCATGTAACCAAATCCATTTCCATCACTACAACAAAACAGATCTATTACAACGTCCATTTTACAACGGGCGTTTGCTGCCCGTTGTAATAGACTGCTGTTACAACGGTCATTTTCTGGACCGTTGTAATAGAAGCCTGTACAACACACTTTCTACAACGGGCATATAATGCCCGTTGTAATAAATTATATTACAACGGTCATTTTTAGGCCCGTTGTAATAAATATCTATTTTACAACGGTCACAAAACGCCCGTTATAATAGATGTCTATTTTACAACGGTCACAAAATGTCCGTTGTAATAGACGCTAATTTTTGACAATTAATAATTACAATACTTCCATAAAATTAATTTTGATTATTTAATAATTAATCATTAATCATATATTACTTATTATTAAGTATAATATCATATTACTAATTACTAATCATTAATATATTATATTATTTATTAATATTTAATAATCAATCATTAATAATATTATATTAATCATTTATAAATTATAATAATTAATGATTATTAATAAATAATCTCTAATTATTAATTATTATATATAATCAATATTCCAACAAACTTAATTTTACTTTCCAGTTATTAGTAAATAATATATATCCAGTAATCAATATCAATAATTTATAATTAACAATAAACATTAATAATTTATGATTAATAATATTACTACACAATATGAAAAATAATCATTTTAACCGATGTTAATTTTACAATGATCATATAAATTTATGCTAGTTAACAATAAACATTAATAATTTGTGCTAATTTTTAATTTTGAAGGTTGTTTTTTATTTTTTATTTTTTAAACATTGTAAGTCTGTAGTATTCAACGATATTTACCAAATATTGTAAACTCGAAGTAGATCAACAGCAATAAATAGTTGTAAATTCTATTTATTTATTATATTACAACATTATCATAACGTTATGTCAATCCATATTTAGGACAACGTTTGTTATACGTTGTTACGATTATACAACTTTTGATTAATGTTATAAATTCTAATATTTCAACTTGATATATTTTTGTTTTAGGAAAAAAGGTTTTAGTTTGCCTTGCAAAAAAAAAAAAAAAAAGGTTTTAGCAATCCATACCAACTTTAAAAGTAGATCTGAACCATTCTTTCAAATTGACTTGTTCGAACCATGCTATTTTTGAGGGGCTCATATGCGAAAAACATCGAATTAAAAAAAAAATCACTTTCTCCTCTAACCCTAAATTCGGTCTCTCGTGATTTCTCCATCAAATCCCTAAATTCCCTATATTATTATCTCTTGTAGGTGCTTAATGGTGGAACCACTTGGACCAACCTCCTGTGATAGTCTATCAATTACGATCTTCTCCACTACCTTGCAATTGAAAGCCAGACTCATCTGCAACAATCTGAAAATCGAGCTCCTCTGCAATTCGAGATCCGCTGCCACCTGAGTTGAGTTTCTGTGCCATCATTGCCTTTTCATGCTATAGATACGGTAACCTTAATTCCTTTAGATTTGATTTATTTACTACTTTTACCTAATTATTTTGATCTGAATATGGAGTAAACCTAAGTACCTAATCAATTTGTTTTACAATCTGAGTATTTGGTCATTTTTAGCGTTTATCACTAAAAAAAATGTCATATTCTGTTCTATAATTTTTCTAATATTCCTTGAGAATTAGACAATTCGATGAAACGATTCACTATTTCATCTACAAGCATGTTTTCTTCAGCCGAGAACAACCCTAGTTTGTTAATGAGGCTATGTACTTGTATTCTATTTTGATTTCTTATTATAAATTGTAGACTATTATGATTGAACATGTAATGAAGCAATTACATGAAAAGCATTGTCACAGTTATGGTAGTTTCCCATGTAAAAATTAGGAAACTGAAAATAATGGTATATTTGAATGACTAAATAATGAGGAGGCACTTTTCCATAAATGCAAACTGCATATTTGTCTACATATTTCAGTTGTTGTGCCATATATAAAGTACTATGCGATTGAATATCAGTGACATGTCCCTAGGCAGCAACGTGTTTGGTTTAACTGTGTTTTCTTCGGAGTATATTAACACCTTTCAGTAATATGTATACTTCGTATTTCCTCTGCTATAACACTTTTATTTCATTTTTTAATACATATACTTTGTTTGCTATATTTGATTTATGTGCCAACTTACAACCCTAACCATGCACCTACTAACTTTAACACTGACAGTTTTGCTATTTTAATATGCCACAGCTAGGATGTTGGAGATGAACAGCTCGACTCAGGTATGGTTAAGAACAAGATTACTGGTAAACATCACAGGAAAAGAGGTTTATCTAATAGCACCGTTCTACACTGCATCTGGCTGCTTTCGTAAGTGGATAATCTTCTTCTGCTATGATTAGTGCATAACCCATATGAACTTTGACTATATGCTTTGTGCTGGTGAGTTTCTATTACTTGTTATGATCTTACTACTTATTACTAAGCTATTAGTCATACTCTTGTCTTTAACTGTATAACACTGATGAAAAATATGATTATCACTATCTATTTTTTTAAATAACATGTAGTCACTTGCTTCTTCTTCTTCTTCTTCTTATTATTATTATTATGGTGTTTCTAATGTCTACATAATTTTGAATTCACAAAACAGTCTTTAGATGTATTTACCTTTGCAGATTAACTAGCAGCATTAGTGGAACTTCAGAATGTGGTTCATGATTAGGGCTGTCAACGGATACTTTCGGATACGGATAGTGCCATATCCGTATCCGCATCCGAAACCATTTTCGGATATCGGATATCCGTATCCGCGGATACGGACGGATATCGGATAATTATCTGCTCCGCCAACAATCGATAAATCTATGAATATAAATGAATCTTTTTAGCTTAATATTAATCTTTTTCAACCTAATTAATTACTAAATTGCTAAAAACAAATAAATATGATGATAATATATAATTTTGAGCAATTAACATGCGTTTAGTAGACTTTTAATTTTGCAAATTAATAAATTAGTATATTTAATTATGTTAAAATACACATAATTTAAGCTATAATCGGGGAAAAAAGCGGATGGATAATTTTCGGATGCGGATATGCCTATATCCGCATCCGCATCTGCTTTCCCGGATATCGGATATTTATCCGCTTTTCGGATACGGATGCGGACGGATTTCGGAATTTTCGGATATCCATTGACAGCCCTATTCATGATTGTAGTGACACACACAACACCCCCCCTCGGTATATTTGTAAATATATTATACGCGCGCACACACAGTCTGACCATGAATCATGAACAAATAGCATTGAAATTTATCTCTTCCTGTGATTTATAATATGAAAGAGTTGCTTAATAGCTATCTGTTTTGCTAACAGATTTTGAGAAATATATATGAAAATAAGACTATTCTTTGGCATTTAAAAATAAAACCATTCTGCTGAATTAGATCATTTCCCAATATCATGCGCACTATCCCTTTTAACTTATTATCTCTTTCCAAAGTATGAAAAAAACCTTATCCTTAATTTATCCGACCTGCTTTGTATGATGTATGCAACTAGCAATAGTCGAAGGAAATTCTCTTTGTCCATTACAATAATGATGAAATATAAAGAAATTCTTCCTCCACGAATCGTAAGACTATTGAATCAATTTTTAATGTGACTTCTTATTTAATTTATTAATATTTTATATTAGATATGAATGATAATTTGATTATCTTTTGATTTCAAGTTGTTGATCATTATGCTTCATGTTGTTTTGAGGAGCTATACAAATAAGTTCTAATTAAGCTTTCCCCTATATCACACAAAGCTGTTAAGTGTAGACCGAAATCCAATATTAAAGATGGGACTCAAGTTTCAATGTGTTTTAGGAACTAGAATAGGTTTTACTATGAATGCACATAGCTGTTCTAAATATTGAATATTTTTGCAATGATTAACAAAGACAAAATCAAAAATGGAGGAATGATTTCATATGAAAATAAATCCGTTCAAGAGTTCTGTATATTTTTTTGTTACCTAAAACAAAACTGATATGAATAATGACATAATTTTTTTTTGCTCGATTGTCACAAAATGAGTTATTTTTTAACAGTTTTCATTCGTTGTGCAACTACATTTAAAATTGAACACATAAATACTTTCCTGCTCCAAGAATATTCATCGGATTTTGTATCGTGGCTTTCCAGTTTATGTTCCTGTTTAAGGTATGTACCAATTTCCATAGTTATTGCTAACATACAAATATCAATTGAATTTGGAATCTCACCTATTAAAATAGAGAGTACATTTTTAATACATCCGTTTCATAATTTCCAAATTAGAACCTTAGGGAATTTCCAACTACTTAGAGTTTTGTGCTTCTCAATCGATTTTGTGTACCTATCATAACTGATATTTCATCCCTTCGGCCATTGTCAATAGGCTGTACATGAAATACTCACTCGTTGATATTTTACAATATTTGCTCTACTTACGAATGTGGATGTAAACCGATATTTTGCCATCATACCATGATTTACACCCTTTATGATTCCAATACACATAATTTATCCCAAGATAATTGTTGTGTGAACAGGTAATTTGTCGCATAAGAGGCACAAAATTGATCTTTTAACTTTTTGTTTGTTATTCTTTCTGCAGTTGTAGTATATCATTTATGAAATATTTTTATTTTTTTGACATATTATCAGCAAAGCATGATTTTCAAAAGTAATTGACATATTATCAGCAAAGCATCGATTTTCAAAAGTAAAAACTCATTGCTATATGGTATTAAATATTATATTTTATTGCTTATGAAATTTAGTTGTTTTTTACAAAACAGCTTAGAACTATATGAAGTACACAGTGGAAATCTTAAGTAATATAATTACTGAACTGGTTCTTAGTTCTGTCATTTAAATGCAGGAGTAGCGCAAACATTCAACTGGTCGACGCTATGGGTATCTTCAATTGACCTTTTTTTGGTATGTACAAATTGTGCAGACCTATAATTCTGCATCTTTAGAATGCTATTTTTCATTTTGAAGCTTATTGAAATAGTTGACATGAGGAAGGTATCGATGTCAGCTTCTAAATATACTAGGTACGCAAATTTAGTTCAAATAATTTTAAACTTATATTCTAACCATGTGACAGTAAAACTCTAATAGCTTTAATTTTGCACTTGAAGTTGACTATGTAACACTATACCTTCTGTCTTTAATTTCCAAAAAGACCAGCAAGTCCTTTGTTGCGCATAATATTTTTGTAGACCTAGTATGACATTTTTAGAAGCTTTAATCTCCCAAATTTGTCCGAAGCTTACATATGCGTTAATTGTAGGACTCGGTTTTAAGGTGCTTTTGATTCCAATACTAAAGTTATATATATTGTGATTGGCATCTAAAGTTGTACAGAAAATTTAGCGAGCTAAATAAACTCATGATACACTGGAACGTATGGACACTATATCCAATGAACGAGGTTACATATACTAGCAAATCTACCTTATTTAAAAGAACAAAGAGCAAATAGTAAGAAAAATCTATGTACATATGCAATGCGGGGGTGTCCAGCATCCCTATTTTGTAGCACCCTATTTTAAGCCACTCATTAATAGTTACAAACTTTTGTTTGAAGATCAATTTGCTACAGGTGACGACTTCTCCACAGATGACTTAAAATTCACTATGTAGGTAATGTTGATGATAGATAGTTTATAGTCATGCAAGTTACATTATGAAACATATATTTGTATCACCAAACAATGAGATGAAATCAACATCATGTATAATTAATGCTTAATATATCGTCATATTTCACAGTGCAAAAAGAAAGCCAAATTGAACAAATCCTTAGAAAAAAATAGTTTTTGTTAGAAGTTGGCAAAATGGTACATGACTGCAATCTCTTCATGAGAGACATTGAAAGGGATGCACCTTAAATGATCCTTGATTTCCACATATTTTTTCTATGTATAGATTTGGTAGACTAATTCAACATGAAATTTTGCAAAATCATGCTAAATGAACAAAAGTTATAATTTATAACAAAGTTCTGTTTGCTGCTTTTCAGGTTTGATGATTATACATGTTTAATGTGTCAAAATATATTTGAAAGCTTATAAACCAAAATACAAAGGATATCCACACTACTTTTGTCGCAAACTTGACTCAGTTTGTGATTGAAGCCGCAAACTGAGTCCAGTTTGCGACTGAGTTGCAAACTGGAGTCCAATTTGCAACTGAATCGCAAACTGAGTTGGACTCAGTTTGCGGCTTCTATCGCAAACTGAGTCCAGTTTGTGACTGAGTTGCAAACTGTTGCGACTGAAGTCGCAAACTGCATCAGTTTGTGAACAGAAGTCGCAAATTGGATCAGTTGGGACTGCATCAGTTTGTGAACAGAAGTCGCAAATTGGATCAGTTTGCGACAGAAATCGCAAACTGAGTCCAGTTTGTGACTTCTGTCGCAAACCGACTCCATGTTAATCTGCGGTAAAATGATGCTTGTTATTGTTGTCTTCTTCTTGTTGTTGTGGAGATGGAACTAAACTAATATTTGTTATTTTAATTTCTTATACCATTATAGGTTTGGTAGCCCATGCAACTGATTTTTCAAAAAAGCAACTTTCACATGTTATTTTCTTTTTCTTTTGTTAGCCTTTATTATTATTAACGTTTTTATTCTCACTTTCTAGGCTAGTAGTTGTCCCAGAGTGATATCTCTTGATTTTTCTACACAAGAGGATTTTACATATCTTGTTAGCATAATCGGACGTCTTGGTCAGTCTTGTCATAAATGAAGAACATTCACATTGCATCAATAGGACATTGCAATCAAGCTGAAAAAACTGAAGAACATTCACATTGCATCAATCCGACATTGCAATCAAGTTGTGCTGGCTCTAGCAGAAGCAAGCTTAAGGTATGGTGCATATTTAGCAGAATTTGCAGTTTGTTTGTAACAATATATTTAGCTTAAGGTATGGTGCAAACCAGTGGACATGCATGCTACAAAGGTTTATTTGGGTAATGCTATTTCCTCATCAAAATGTGGTAACTTTTTTTCTTTTTTTGCAGTCACACCGTGCAAGTAAATATATGCAGTCTCAAGATCAACAGGCCGTTGGATCTGCCGTCGCGTGGCGCAAAGATTACATTTCTTGGTCTAGTTTTGGTACTTATGAAACTAGTTATGTAATTTATGTTAGAACTATGTCGACGTAACTTATGTAACCTTTTGGAATGTAAACTTATCTAGTCTTTTGGAGTATAAACTTATCGAACTTTTTGAAATGTGTTGGAATTATATGATTCTTGCTTCAGTCTTTTAGTATGTGTTATTATGTGATTTTGATTGTTGCATTACAATATTTATTGCATGTTAAAATATTCATTATTATTATGGATGCATATCGCAGCAGTTATATTTAAATTTTCTATTACAACGGGCAAAAACCGTTGTAATATACTGTATTACAACGGGCAAAGGCCGCTTGTAATTTATTAGCTATTACAACGGGTTAATAACCATTGTCATTGAGTCATTGCACGTGACAGAGCCAGTTATTACAACGGTCTTTTACAACAGTCATTGCCCGTTGTCAAATAGTCAGGGGCTATTACGACGGGTTATATTAAGACGGGCATATGCCAGTTGTGAAATACATATTACAACGGTTTTTGCCCGTTGTAAAAGGACTGTTTTGTTGTAGTGCATTCGAATGTTCATTCTCATTAACCTTCATTACTTAATTTTAATTGATTGGTATAATACACAACTATAAATTTATATTAACACTTTTAACTTCTTGACATTTTGGTAAGTTTTACTATTCAATAAGATGTAATATTCAATATGCCCATTTCAATTAGTATTAAATATTCAACCATTTGAGTTCATTTCCATACCATGTCAATTCTCTATGTCATTTTTTCATTCCATTAATTCTTTAACAAGTTCACTTTCTTATTATTCACTTTAGAAGTTCCTAAAATTCCAAGTTGCTCATTTCTTCTATTATTCTAGAACTTAAGAATTTAATTTCGGGTTCATTTCCATATCAACTTTCAAAATATTATATATATTATAGATAAAACCATGCTATAAAAGATTTAAATGAAATTCAATTTCGCAAAACAAAGCATAAAAAATATAAGTGGTCTCCCACACCTAGACTCTAGAAATAAACGTCGATGATGCGTGCACTCATCACCGAAGTCATTTCCCCAAGACAAGATGGGAATACACACTCATTTCCATTAAATCAATTGAAAATAATATTTGTATGAAACTACTTTTAAAATATAAATATTTTATTTCAAACCATTTGCAAATCAATATTTCAAAAGCACCCGAATTTAAGTTATCAATTCCATATTCAAGTTCATCTTATTTCATTATCAATTAATTCTCAATATTTCATTTTTCTTAAGATCATTCAATAGTCGATAGTTTAGTTATATTGACTAATTAAACAAATTTAATTGATTTTCAAAATAAATCCTTATATGTAGAATATAATCCAAAACAATATTATGGCAATCAGTTCTATTCGAGTACCGACCAGAATTCATCAACACTCTGTTGTATCTAACAATTCTATGATTTTTGTTTGATGATAACAAACATATATTTATTACAAATGTGTTTGTAATTGTACTGTTATACTACATCACAAACAGAATATAATATTTAAATTTAAATAGAATACTACTGCACAAGAATTTAAATATTCAAACAATATTTTATTTAAATATAAGTAATTTACTTAAACATCTCAACGATACAAATTCATAACTCCACTATTTGTACCTATCACTGAAATACAATACATTGCATTTCATAATAAATTTCATTTGTATACAATGCTACTCACTACAGCACACTCAATTACATTTCACTCATGTTTTACAAATTCATTATGTTTTACAAATTCATTATACACTCATATACTATTTCATAGCTTTGTCTTCTGTCTTCTGCCTGTTTCACTGTCAGTCATGTCTTCTGCTTACTTGTCACAGAAGATACACACAGTAATTTGGAACAAAAATATTTTAAAATTCTAATAGATTTAATTTTTATTTTAAACTTTTATTTTCCTTATAATTTTGGCGTGTTTCTCATCATTTTTCATGACTTGATCTGTTTTTTTAGGGACATCCATCTGTATCTAGACAACTTGTGATATTCACAATGATACACTGTAAATACCACAAGATAGACATCGCCTATAGTGCTCACACATATATATTCTCTGGACGCGCACTATAAATACACATACATTTATATGCATATACGCATATTTCTGTGCAGGGACAAATATACCTAACAAGGTTTGTTCAGGTGAAGCCCGACACACATGCACATTGCATGGGTCAGGTATCCATGAACACCATGCGCTGAGGAGCGGCCATGAAGACCAAGCTCGATCCAGTGCAGGCGACATGGAAGGCCAAAACAAGTTCATGGACCAAAATAACATGAAGTACACAACAATTTCAGGTCAGTCACAAGAATGGATACAAACAGTGCATACTTGTGTAAAGAAAAAGCCATGTACATGTGGTCAATACAAAATATACAAATGATCAAGTTCGAGGCAACTCAACAACTAGACAAATACATAATCTTGTACTCAGCAAATTGATTCAGCAAAAAAGTTTTTGCATGGACATGGTCAAATACAAGTCGAGTGTCAAGCAATCATGGTGCAACACAAGACAAGTTCAAGCCCAAAAAAAGCACTCAAAATTATGGTTCATATTTTCTCAAAATAATCTAGTTTTTTAAAAGCAAAATGGCAAGACAGCAATGTACAAGCCAGTGCATCATAACAGCTCAATATACAAGGTGTATAATGATGGGTTACACAGCATGGATGTTCACATACAAGCTTCAAGACAATCCAATAATTCAAGTGCATTATTATACACATACACAAGATAGTTTGCAAGCAAGAAATGATACATGTCAGATATGTAACGCTGTATGCAACAGGCAATGCAAAGTGCAGCAAGTATGGAATCTTTTTATATTTAGCAAGTGATCTTTGTAATTTAATTCTAGAAACATCATGGAAACAATAATCTGGAATGCCATGATTAAATGGTGTCAATTTTACACAACTCTGCATGTATATTGTATTCATGAGACAGAATAATTTGGGGCAAGAACAACTCACAAATATTCAGCAAAGCAATCGACAACCCATTTCTAGAAAGTAATCAAATTCACAATGCAAAATCATTCCAGGAATTCACATGTGATTTTTTTTTTGAGCAACAAATAAATTCGACAATTTTCATGGATTCAATTTAATCAAGGCAACACATTTTCTCTTTAGATTTATAACATTTCAAGATTCAACAAGTCATACAAGGCAATAGTTTTAAAAGGGAAAATAATTTATTTTCTGATATCAGAAAACTGTTTATGGCAAAATCCAAATGAAGTAATCGATCAATCACGCAAGGAAAATGAGGACAAATTGAATTTGTTTTTCAGAAAATTGCATCTCAATGTTTATGGCAAGAAATCATCATATGTATCCTTAGTTAATCAAAGGAACTCAAGAATTTCGCAATCAATTTTGGGCAACAAATTAAATTCCAGAAATCATTTAAGGGAATAATTCTTTTTTGGCAATTCCAATTATTTCATACGAATGGTTATGAAATATGATCAATCACGCAACAGTTATGACAATTAAGCTGATTTAAATTCAAAAAAAGCAATAATCGAAGCTAAATTCACACACAATCAAGACAAGTCATTTATATGAAATCAAAGAGTTTTGTAGGATTTTATAATCCAATTTATACACCTGCAACATCACTATAAAATACTATCAAAACCACAAGCATCAAAAATCAAGCAGAGAAATCGAATAAAAATCCAGCTTGCTCACAAAAATTTAAGGGTTTTTGATCAACTTGCAAAGCAACAAATCAATCGACAAGGAAGCACTGTATAATCTAAGCTAGAGAACCATTTCTAATCATCTTTGAAGTCACGATCTGAATCGAAGAAAAACCCTAATTTGATCGTCGCCGCCATTCTTTTTATTTCCAAAGAGGGAAGATAATCGGGCTAAAAAATTAGAAGGGAGCCGTCCTATTTTGTTTAAGGGAAAAAGGGTTTTTCAATTTTATTTTATTTTTGAATTGTTTTTATTTCATTTGTAAACTCATCGTATTTGTTTCTTGTTTTTTCTGTAAAAACTAGGCCGTCTGTTTATAGGGTTTTAACTAGCAAATTTCTAGTGTTTGTAATAATTAGGAGTTTACTAGTATATGTAAAAACTAGGGTTTACAAGCTATGGATTTGCAGCTAGGGAAAAATATGATCTAGAGGATATAGATCATTCTAGGGTTTTGAGCGCAGGATTAGAACAGGAGCAGGCTTTGCGATTTTACAGGGTTTGTAAGCGGGATCTGTTTTAATACCTAGTAAAAATCTTGTAAATGTAGCAGTAGGCAAGGTTTGCCGAAGCTGGGTATAATTTATGTTATTTATTTCCTGCATTTATTTTTATCTACTGCATTATGTTCTGTGATATTTTAATATCTCGAAATAATTTCAATAAACCTTATTCACCCCCGCCCTCTAGGGTTAATCTAGATCCAACAAGTGGTATCAAAGCTTGGTATTTCATTAACTCTAGAGTAATGGTGTCCCTAGTTGTCAGTCCATAGAGAGTCAGTCCAGTCATATTCCAACTATTTTTAGTGGTACAGAATTTTTTTTAAATTGAAAATCAGAAATGGAGTCCCATTTAAATCTGTTGATATTAAATGTTGGAGTATTATTATAAATGGCTATGATATGGTAAATCGGCATGATATTGGGTTTAATTCTTGTGCTATTCATATTTTATATTCTTATATTGATGATGTTCAATATAGCCTTATCTCCCTTTATTTAACTGCGCAGGATATCTGAAAAACTCTCGACGAGTTGTATAGCAAAGGTGACAACTGCTCAAAATCCCAGAAGGCCAACTTAGATTTAGATTTATGCTTGAACGGAGATACCGATAAAATTTCAGATGGATCAGACGGTGGAGACAAAACAGACGATGTGATAGAAAATTTCTCTTATAAAGATTTAGTTTATATGTGTGCCAATTTAACTAAATATGTTGATAAACTCCAACTGGAAAACAGAAATCTAAAATCTAGAAATCTTGAGTTAACCAGCAAAATTTATGATTTGGAATCACAACTTCGATACTCTAAAAACTCTTCAAGTTCGAATTGCAAAATTTGTTTGAAATTGAAAACCAATCTTGTTCATCTCAATAAAAATCTTCAAAAGCTTGAGAATGAAATTCTAATCTTAAAAAAGAGAAAGAGGTTGAGTTATTAAGTTCGAACAATTTGCTGCAAAAGGAATTCGAAAACTTTAAGATGGTTGAAATTTCCAAAAATGATTTTGCAGAAAAACAAAATTTGCTGGAATAGATTTGATCTTGAAAGTGAGATTGAAAAAATTCAAAATCTTTGAAAAACTTGAATCTGAAAAGCAAAAACATTTCGAACTTGAAATTTCTGAATCCAGAGCCAAAATTAAATTACTTGATAATGAAAATTTTGTTTCGAAACAACATGATACTGAAAGAAAGATCACTAATAATCCTTGTTCAGAGTTAATAAAAGAACGGCGATTTAAATCGAAATTTCAACGACTAGAATCAACCTTGGAAAAAAATTATATTTGGGAAAATCATTGAATTTGTTGTTACAAAATTGGGTTTCTATTGGAAATAAATATAGTATTGGCTTTGGGAAAAATAATGTTTTTGAAAAACGGAATTCAAACAATTTTAAAATCCTACAAACTTCTTTGAAAAAATCAACTTAATAATTGAACTTTGATAATTTCAAAGGATTTTTGAATCACGAACGATATGTGAATTTGTTTTATAGCAATTCAACTAAACGTCTTTGGACCCTAAAAGAAAATAAATCGGGCGTCGTTTAATTCAAATAGATACGGGTTCCAAAAGGCATAAAGGTAGATTCAAATGAATTGTTATATAAACAAGGTTAGGTACCAAAACATGTAAATAAAACTGTGAGTGGTTTTACAAACTTTGTGATACCACTTGATCCCCTAAACATAGGTACCAAAGATGGCGGAGGAACTGCTTTGCGAAAAAGAGATTTATTTCAAGTTGTTCCATATTTCTGTATCAATTATGGTTCCTTAGCCCGAGATTGTTGAGCTAGAGATTCATTTGCTTACATTCAATTTAGGTATGATCTCTAAAATCATCTCTGTTAATATTCATTGTTTTTTCTTTGTGTATTTCTTCCTCTACCTCTTCTATTTATTTTCGGTGAAATTTCTATTTTGATTTGACACTGCCATATATTTTTGTTTCTTCTTGAGTTTTCTTGACTTCAAATTGCAGAATTCATGATTTTATGGAAATTTGCTTTATTTGAATAAAACTCTCATGTTTTAATCATTTACAGATTTTGAATTCAAAATTGTAAATTTCTGCAATTATTTTGAAGTTTAATTCTTTTTTGATTTATGAATTCCTAACAGTGCTGATGCATTCTTGGTATATCTTGAGCACCGTTAATTTGAATTCTAAATTTTTGAAGATCCGAAAATTTAATGAAATTTCACACACCGCTGCTGTTTTGAGCTTCTTCTAATTCATTTTGGAAAGACTTGAAAATTTATGCTCATTACAGTACACTACTATTTTTCAATAGTGATAGTTTCCTTTGTGTTTTGAATTAGCTTGGATATTTCTGATTTGAAAAACATTTGGCTTGATGGTATCGGAGCCAAGAAATTCTTTTTATTCATGATCATTTTTGATAGGATACTTTATGGTTTGAAATCATTTGGAATTTTTTATATTTTGAATCTCACACACCTCTTAGATTTGAAATTAATAATCTTGTGTGATTAATTCTTTGTATCTCAAAATTCACATTTATTCAAGTGATTTCAAATAAACCGTTTTAATTTTGGATCATGAATTATCTCTCATGCTTGATGTAAATATTCTGAAAATTTCTCTCTTGCTTATCAGAAATATTTGTGAAAAATTATTTGAATTTCTGGTCCTGAATCTCACTCTTATTTCATGACCATTTGATCTGAATATTTGTTTGTTTGAAATCATTTAAAATTACCGATTTCTTGAATATCACACATATCTTGGATTTCAAATTTATAATCTGGTGTGATGGATTCTTTAAATCATGAGACTTTCATATTCCTCCAAACAAGTTCAAATAAACTATATTTTCAATCTTGGATCATGAATCAACTTTTGTAGTTTCAGAAATATTTGTGAAAAAATCTCTTGACAAGCCTGCTTTGAAATTGATCTCTGATAAAAGAAATCGCTTTGAAAATATTTTTAAATAACTGCTTGTTTTTGGTATCATATGCTGCTCTGATAAAAGGTTCAAAATCTTTATGATTGTCTTAATCTAATTTGAATTGAAAATCTTTTTGGCATAGATTTTTGTGCTATATCTTAAAATTCATTCTGAAATCATGATCATTGTTTTGTTTGAAATCATTTGAGTATGTTTAATATTTTGAATCTCACACTTTTCTTGGATTAGAAATTAAAAGTTTTGTGTGATCGATTCATTGTATTTTGAAGTTTACACAGCATTTCAGGTGATTTCAATAAATCGTTTCTTTAAATCTTGGATCATGATTTGTCTTCTTGAACCTGTTGAAAATTTTCTGAGATCTTTCTTGTGAGACTTATTCTGAACATGTCTTGCTACTCTGATTGATGGAGCTGAATTGTTAGATTTTATTGCTTGGACTTGGTGATTGGACTTTGTTGACTGAGATGCCCTTGTTAGCCACCAGTGACATATTAAAATCTTAGTTTGTAGAGACAACAAGTGGTATCAGGTTAGAAGTGCTCGAATTTTTCTATTGATTTGATTCTCATCCTGTATATGTTTTTTTTTCTCTTGTCTTGTATATGTTTTTTAATTTCCCTCTTGTGATTGATTTTCCACTTTTAAAATCACTTATTGATTAGTGAAAACAAGGCTCAGGTCCCTAAAACTTATTGAAATACACGCACATCCCAGTTATGTTTACTTTTCAATCATGCCCCCTATTTTTAGCTACCGCCTGGAACTTCCGCCTGCCACTTCAAACATTCCGCGTTCAACGTATTTCAGCAAAAAAATGCTCTTCCAACTAAAAATAATAATTCAAAATCTGGAAATAATCCCAGAAGTCCACGCAAAGAAAAAAATAGTTGCATATATGTGTGCAACTATTGCAAATAGTTTCATATATATATATATATATATATATATATATATATATATATATATATATATATATATATGCGCAAATATTTGAATGCACATGCACATATTTACGCACGCTTCTTGAATAACTGTTATGCAGTTTTTCTGCATAACTGCATATATGTCAAAAAATATGCAGAAGTGAACAAATTGCACGTATGTATGCAGTTTTTAAATAAATGCATGAAAAGTTGTATGTATTTACAATATGTGCATACATGTATGCATTTATATTTCAGTTTTGACGCAGAATTGAAATAGATGCATACATGTATGCAACTAATTGAATTATATGCATCTTTTGATGCATTTTACTGCATTTCGTTGTTTTTGTGTAATTTTTGATTTTGACGTTGTTTTTGATGTTTTTTGATCTGAATTTTTTCACGATTAATTATTTTAATTAATTACGAATTTACATGATATTTTTAGATTTTATTTTTATTTTTTTTATTGATTTTT
Source organism: Allium sativum (assembly GCA_030737875.1). Taxonomy (NCBI): domain Eukaryota; kingdom Viridiplantae; phylum Streptophyta; class Magnoliopsida; order Asparagales; family Amaryllidaceae; genus Allium; species Allium sativum. The sequence goes on from CM060912.1 coordinate 14,277,306, forward strand.
TGAAAAATAGGGACTAAATTTACAATAAGTTTATGACCGGATATGAGCCTAATTTAAAAAGTTAATAGGGACCTGTAGAAAAAGCACCCTATTGATTATTTACTCAAAAAATTGAAATCAATAACCAAAAAGATCTGTATTTAGAACTCATCAATATTATTATCAGATTTTCAAAATTGTGATGAGTTGTAACTATAGTATATTTCACAATAAGAGGAGATTTTATTTAGATTTTCATGATGATTGAGAAGTTGTTATAATATCTTTGAATTGCACTTATTTCACGAACATCTCCTTTATATACCATTATTCTACCATCCATCATGATTTTATATTAATGTGAAGAGTTTTATTTTATTTTTTAAAAATCATCTTAAATAAATAGTCGAAATATTTGTGATGGAATTGTGATTATATTATTTTTCAGAATTAGTGATAACTGAAAATTTTCAAGAATCCCGGTACAGTTGAGCTTATTTCATAATGTGATTAATTTAGAAATTTATTTCACAAGCCATTTCTGTACCTACCACATTTCTATCATCCATATTGGTTTTATATATTGAGGAGTTTTTCTTTTGAAACGGAAAATAGTAAAAATATAATATTCATAAGTGTTTCTCTAACCTCATTTAAAAATCCAAGCTCTGGTCATGCATGGTTATGAGATTAGTTATATTTAAGCTGCAAATAATCTCATTTAGGAATCCAAGATCTGGTTATGCGTGGTCAATATGCTCTTAAATAAAAAGAAAAGAAAATTGAAATATTTTCTTTTTATGAAATTCTCCTTGGTGTATAAAACCAGTCTATCAATCCATTTTCTAATTTGTGTAATGTATCAATATTTTATGAAATATTATGATTTATTGATTGATAACTATTGTGATTTGAGATTATTTGATTGCGTCACTTAATTGAATATATATAATCATTGTCCAAATCCACCACTTTTTTGTGCTTATCTTTTTATAAAAACTCTTTTGAAAATAATTGGACATCATATATTTTAAAACTCTCTCCATTTTTATAAAAATTCATCATAAATCCATCATTCTGCAATGGGAAGTTTGCCACTAATTCTTATAATATTATGATATTTGTTTGACTGATTGAGATTTATGATGATTGTTCTTCTCTTAAGCTGATATAATATTTTTTAGTCATTTTTTATCGTTGTTTTAATTTTTGTATCCTTTTGATGATAACAAAAGTGGGAGAACGGGTTAAGATTTTAATCTTTAAGTTTCAATTATTATTTTTCACTCATGCACGTATTTAGGGGGAGTTTTGTTGCAGGGGGAGCATTCAAATAGGGGAAGTTCAATAATTCACAGTCAAACACATTTATTATAATATTGTATTCAAAATCTTATTTTATGTTAGTTATCATCAAAAGGGGAAAATTGTTGTATCTAACAATTCTATGATTTTTGTTTGATGATAACAAACATATATTTATTATTATAAATGTGTTTGTAATTGTACTGTTATACTACATCACAGACAGAATATAATATTTATATTTAAATAGAATGCTACTGCACAAGAATTTAAATATTCAAACAGTATTTTATTTAAACATCTCAACAGTACAAATTCATAACTCCACTATTTGTACATTTCACTGAAATATAATACATTAAATTTCACAATAAATTTCATTTGTATACAATGCCCCTCACTACAGTACACTTAGTTACATTTCACTCCTGTTGTACAAATTCATGTATACACTCATATACTGTTTCATATCTTTATCATCTGTCTTCTTCCTGTTTCACTGTCCGTCCAGTCTTCTGCTTACCTATCACAGAAGAAACACACAGTATTCTAGAACAAAAATATTTTAAAATTCTAGCAGATTTAATTTTAATTTAAAATTTTATTAACCTCGGAATTTTAGTATGTTTCTCATCATTTTTCATGACTTGATATGTTTTTTTATGGACATCCATTTGTGTCTAGACAGCTTGTGATATTCATAATGATATACTATAAATACCACAAGATATACATCGTCTATAGTGCTCACACAGATATATATATATATATATATATATATATATATATTCTCTGGACGTGCACTATACATGTATAGACATACATTGTATGTATATACACATATTTCTGTGTAGGGACAGATATATCGAACAGGGTGTGTTCAGGTGAAGCCCGACACACATGCACAGTGCATGAGTCAGGTATTCATGAACACACTTGCACTGAGGAGCGGCCATGAAGAGCAAGCTTGACCGAATGCAAGCGACATGGAAGACCCAAACATGTTCATGGACCAAAATAATATGAAATACACATGAAAGCTCAAGTCAATATGGCCGAGCTAAAAACAAATGCTATATGTACACAACAATTTCAGGTCAATCACAAGAATGGATACAAACAGTGCATACTTGTGCAACAACAAAAGCCATGTATATGTTGTTAATACAAAATACACAAATGATCAAGGTTGAGGCAGCTCAACAACTAGACAACTACATAATCATGTGTACTCAGCAAATAGATTCAGCAAAAATGTTTTGCATGGACATGGTCAAAGACAAGCCAAGTGTCAAGAAATCAAAGTGCAACACAAGTCAAGTTCAAGACAAAGAAGAGCACTCAAAATTATGGTTCAGATTCTCTCAAAATGTCTAGTTTTTTTAAAAAGCCAAATTGCAAGACAACAATGTACAAACCTGTGAATCATAACAGTTCAATATACAAGGTGTATAGTGATGGGTTACACAGCATGGATGTACACATACAAGCTTCAAGGCAATCCAATAATTCAAGTGCATTGTTATACACATACACAAGACAATTTGCAGGAAAGAAATGATACATGTCAGATATGTAACACTGTATGCAACAGGCAATGCAAAGTGCAACAAGTATGGCATCTTTTTATATTTAGCAAGTGATCTTTGAAATTTAATTCTGGAAATATCATGGAAACAGTAATATGGAATGCCATGATTAAATGGTTTCAAATTACAAAACTCTGCATGTATATTGCATTCATGAGACTGAAAAAGTTGGGGCAAGAACAACTCGCAAATATTCAGCAAAGCAATCGACAAACCGTTTCTGGAAAATAATCAAATTCACAATGCAAAATCAGTCCAGGATTCACATGTGATTTTTTTTTTGAGCAATGAATAAATTCGACAGTTTTCACGGATTCATTTTAATCAAGGCAACAGATTTTCTCTTTAAATTTATATCATTTCAGGATTCAACAATACGTACAAGGCAACAGTTTTAAAGGGGCAAAGAATTTATTTTCGGATATCACAAAACTGTTTATGGAAAAATCCGAATGAAGCAATTCATCAATCACGCAAGAAAAATGAGGACAGATTGAATTTGTTTTTCAAAAAATTGCATCTCAATGTTTATGGCAAGAAATCATCATATGTCTCCTGAATTAACCAAAGGAACTCAAGAATCTCACAATCAATTTTTGGCAACAAATTAAATTCCAGAAATCATTTCAGGGAATAATTTTTTGGCAATTCCAAGCATTTCATATGAATGATCACGGCATATGATCAATCACACGACTGTTATGACATTCAAGTCGATTCAAATTCAAATAGAGCAACAATCAAAGCCAAATTCACGCACAATCAAGACAAGTCATTTATATGAAATCAAAGAGTTTTATAAGATTTTATAATCCAATTTATACACCTTCAACATCACAGGAAATACTATTGAAACCACAAGCATCAAATATCCAGTAGAGAAATCGAATAAAAATCCAGAGTACTCACAAGAATCTAGGGTTTTCGTTCAACTTGCAAAGTAACAGATCGATCGACAAGGAAGCACTGAATAATCAAAGCCAGAGAACTGTTTCTAATCATCTTTGAAGTCACAATCTAAATCGAAGAAAAACCCTAACTGGATCAGCGCCGCCATTCTTTTTATTTCCAAAGAGGAAAGATAATCGAGCTAAAAAATTAGAAGGGAGACGACTTATTTTGTTTAAGGGAAAAGGAGGTTTTCAATTTTATTTTATTTTTGAATTGTTTTTATTTCATTTGTAAAATCATCGTATTTGTTTTCTAGTTTTTCCTGTAAAAACTAAGTCGTCAAGTTATAGGGTTTGAACTAGCAGTTTTCTAGTGTCTGTAATAACTAGGAGTTTACTAGTATCTATAAAAACTAGGGTTTACTAGGAACGGGTTTGTAGCTAGGGGAAAATATGATCTAGGGGATATAGATCAGTCTAGGGTTTTGAGCATAGGATTAGAACAGGAGCACGATTTGTGAGTTTTACAGGGTTTGTAAATGGGATCTGTTTTTGTACCTAGTAAAAATCTTAGAAATGCAGCCATAGGCAAGGTTTGCCGAAGCTGGTTAAAATTTATATTATTTATTTTCTGCATTTATTTTTATCTGTTGCAATTTGTTTAGTGATATTTTAATATCTCGGTAATTTCAATAAACCCTATTCAGACCCCCCCCCCTCTCTGGGGTCAATCTAGATCCAAATACTCAACGGAACAAGCCACCACGATACAAAATCATTTTATATAAAAATTACAAGTACGCTCTCTCATATACACTCAAACTCATTCTAGGTTATTACTACCCTATCTCTAATTAGTTATCCCAAATAGAGCCAATGTTTTGGCTAAATCAAAGCTCGGATACCAACTGTAACGACCTAGGTTTTTGGTCGTTCAACTCGACAAAAATTTACAAATTTCAACTTAAACAAATCCAAAAATACAGATAGTTATTGGGATTAATAAAAGAAAAGTAAAAAAGAAGAAAACAATCACAGATTCTCGCAGCGGAAGGAAAAAGTATAATAAATAAATAACAGTTCATGAAGTTGTTAAAACATTCATTTGATTATACATTTACAACGATTATCAGAGTTAACTACCATACAACATACCAATATATGTAGTTGAATAATATTAGTAATTACGTCTTTCAAGATCCATCTTCATCTTCAATATAATGTGGTCTTCCCTAACTGAAAAACTTAGGCTGGCCCGAGCACAAATGAAAAGACAAAATCACTCGGATCAGAACTAAAATATTCTCATATCAGTCAAATCAAAACCATGTAATAACACGTATGTCACAATATCAGAGATCCTTATAGTAATTCACATCTCCTATCCAATGTGTTTGTGAGTGCAATAACTTAAGAGATGTTATAGGAATTTCCAACTCCTAAAGATCCGTCAAACTAGATACTATATAATACAATACTCTATTATAATAGCGTCTACGGGAAATATAAAATATTAAAATAGCATAACCGGGATATATTTTTATCCTTACACAGTTTATACATTATGGTAAACATTGCATATAAAACACTAGTAAGTCGTCGGTGGATAGGGATGCGCCGCTATACGATAACGTTAAATCAAAATCGTTGGGGGCTCAATCGGGTTAATATGACAAGGCACACGAGGAATGCCCAGAGTAGGAATATACTACTTGCATGCCCTGACTGGTGGTAACGCATAGCCGTGACTACTGCACACCTCAGAACAACAGTCTCAAATCAAGGATGTGCATCTTTCAAATCAAATCAACTAAGGGACTATAGTAATAAAGGAATAAGTGTTGTCGTTGGAGGTAGCTAATCCCACTTGGTCCGGTATAGCCCTGTTTTAGTCATTTTAATTATGACCCGATGGTTAAGGACGCCATCATCATTCTCTTACATCATTCGGTATCGTTCGTCAAACCAACCTACTTCATTCTGGATTCTCCACCGCCTACACAGTTGTTAAAATGGTTTTCAGTATTAGCAGAGAGTATGACAATATCCGATCCCGGTCTCTTTAACAACCAAACATTTGCATTTTTCACACCAATCAGTTCTTTTACATTTCAAAGAGGTATACTTCATATCAAAATATCAGATTTCGCTTAAAAATCATTTCAAGAGTCAAGATAAAATATTACTCATAATAAAATCCTATTTAAACGAATTTTATCTGAAACAATTCCAATCTTAAAATAATTTGAATATTAAAATAGTGTAAATGTATAATAAAGTAGTTTATATATATATATATATTAAATAGTTTGAAAATAGATAGTTAGGACAATAAGAGTTTAAATAATTGTGTTAAAAATAATATTTATCAAACTTTTGTTATATATTATAAAATGTTAAAGAAGTTTATGAAATTGACAGTAGATTTTTAAAAAAATAGATTATTTAAAATAATTTTAAAATATATTATTTAAAATAATTAATATATATATAAGTAAAAATAAAATAGTTTAAAATATTTACAATATATATGTTAAAAATGGAATAGTTTATAAGAAAAATAGTTATTTACCAACATAGTCTATACAATGCTTTAAAAATACTATAGTTGGAATCGGAATTGTTTCGTCAAAATTTTAGTTAGAATTGAAGTCATATTCCAATTTCAAATCAAACCAACTCAATTTCAATATTTTAATCGATTAATTTTCCAATTTACATTCATTTCGATTCAATCAATTTAATTCAAATAGTTAAGTTCCAACCAGATTCTCTTTTTCAATGATTTCTATTTATAACAAATATTAAGTTCACAATTCAAATATCATTTAAATCAATGTTAATTTAAAATAAACTTCAAAAGTGGATAAAACAATTCAATCTCAATAGACTCAATTCATATTCAATTTCAAAACTCAAAGTTCAAGAGAAATCAATTTATAAAACATCGGTTATACTGTCTTTAAGCGATACTTCAAGATTCAATGTTAAAACACATTTGATTTAACTAACTGGTGTCCGTGTATAATTTTCTACCCTATAGCCAAGTGATACTTAATATTTAATTTTAGTATTTTGTGTAAAGGATTTGTCATTTCAATCCAAATCAGGGTCATAGGTATTTATCATTTCAACCTACATTCTTAATTCATTATAATGACTAATCCCGGTTTTATTTGATGCCCGTAACATCTAGGGCAAATGGTTGGGATTAATCAACACAAACAATAGACATATATAAAAAGGTGAATAACATGATGTATTAAACATCAATACATCAAGCATATCAGTCCCAGGTCATGATCAATTCATCCAAACAAGTCAATATCACATAAATTTACTAGTTATCAAAAGTCGGGTTAAACTTGCAATTAAACATCGCATTTAACTAGTAGTTAAACTAACGCTATCGAAGCAAATTAACATAAACATGCAATTTAAACTATTAAACATCCATCAATACAATCATATCATTGCATGAATTTAATTTAACCAACTATCGAATAGTTGTGAGTGGGTTTAATCACTCACCTTTGGTTTCGCATATGATAGAGATCTAATATAGGCCCAAAATTTGACATTCTCAGAATTAGTCCGTGACAGCTCCATGTCGTCTGGAAGATGAGATCGCACCCTTTAACAATCGCATAGAATCGAAGAGGATCTTCCAATGGTCCCACAACAATGGATGAAAAAGGTAGAGTTGAAACCGTCCAGTCTGCTGGAATTAGATTTATGAATTGCAAAGAGGGCTTCCTTGATTTCATCATCGGCAACATTCATACAAATGTTGGTAACTTGCTCATTTGTTAAAGTAAGAAATTGTAAATGGTCAAGGCAGGTAGTATTAATAGTTTGAGTGACAAGAGATCCAAACGAATTGGTAAAAACTAATGGTGTGCAAAAGCTTGTGGTACATTCTCATATCCTATGTGTAAATGGTTAAGATCATCTTGTATTGCAGGAATCTAGTTGAGTTGGATTTTCTCTTAAGAAACTTGTGATTAAAGGCAGTATTTTTGTCATCGAGATTATCTCATTTGTCACTACATTACTGGATTTTTTTTGTAAAGGTTGTTTTATTTTGTGTCAAGTAGAAGAAAGGTTCATTTTAATGTTTTCATCCCTTGATTCATAACAGCCTTTCATATCTCACGTAATAACATGAATACTTACATTTAGACCGGCTAAGCAGGTTACCATGTAAATAGGATCAACATAGGAAGGGATCCCCAATACAAGGGATTAACTAAAATAATCCAAACTCTGGATTAATATGGGAAGGCATGTGAAACTTCACACTAATGGTGTCAACTGACCCTTTATTATTTGAGTTATATATTATTTAATCCTTATTATTTTAAGCTTTTAGTTTTAAAATTGAATTTACTTTATATAATGGTTTGGACTATATAAAATATATTTAAGTTTAAATCGTTTAAAGTTTTCTTAAGTATTTTACGTTGAAAACTGTCTTTTACTATGTATAATAGTTTCTAAAAGTTTCAGGTTTAACTGCATAATATTATATTTTAAAAAAAAATCGAAAAAAATATTTTCAAAAATACACTAAGTCCACGTCAACATGGTAATGCACTATATGCCGATGTAGTGCATGTTACTTTCAAATTTCAATTTTCGAAAGAAGTATTTATTCGTCATATCCTTTCGTGAATGGACATGACATTATTCCTCTATAAATACAGCAGTTTTCAAACGAAATTAAATTCATATTTTCATCATCTTTTTTTCTCTTCTCTTCTCCATTATTTCTTAACAGAATTCAAATCATTTCCACTTAGTTTTCACATTTCTTTTCTCAAGGTCGGAGTGCAGATCAGAGTTATAGGACGTTGTAATCAAGATCTCAAGTTCTAGTTTGCATTCCATCGTAAAATCGATGCAAATATACTCTAAAGTGTGTGACTTGTTAGCCCATAAATCAAGTTGGGTCAAGTTGTACCTAGAAAACAATTGGGTGTGCCTTGCTGGCACAGAAATACAAGACTGCTGTACCTAAAGGCAGAAATGATAGAGGATGTTTGCCGGTACCCTTGAAATCAAGGAGTGTAAAAGATTCCTAAGATAATAATAATTCGTACAGGCTTTGGTGCGGGACTGGACGTAAGATATTTCTGAGCCAGTATAAAATCCAGTGTATTCTTTCCTTTACTGCTTTTGATTCTGTTTTGTTTTCTATGACAAATCTATGATGGTTTGCAATGCAAGTATAATTAAAGTAATTCAAAAAGATTCATACAAATTTCACAAACACTATTCACCCCTCTTTAGGATTGCCTTAAGATCCACTTCTATTGCACCCACATTTCATAACATAAATTAGCATTCACATGAGTTACATTTGTTAATTGTACAATTCATACTTAAATCCATAATGAAGTTCACACTATATTTCCCACTTAACTAAGTTCTTAAGTCTTAATTACCGTTGAGAATACAAACTAAGTTCTTATTTATATCTGTATACACATCTAGCTCATGTTCAATTCCATCTGATTAAATCAAGTTCACATTAGCATTATTCTTCCCACCTTAATATTGCTAAGGTTTAAATTGCCATTCATATTTATTTCAATCTTGTCCAAGTCAAACAGCTTTTCTAAATGACTAAACTCAATTGAAGTGATAATAATCAATTTTATTAGCTTAACAACATTCATAAAATTAATTTTTTTCTGCACTCACACTTATAAAATCCATTTAATCCTTATAAGTTAAGTTTATATTATGTATTCCACAATAACCACTCTTTTGTAATTTTTTATGTTCACATAAAGCAAATTTTGTCATTTCATAAACATTCTTTAAAAATTTAAATCAATATTCCTATTATATTTACGTTAACCAAATCAAAGTTTTATACTTACAAAAGTTTACATTTTCAAAATATTAAGTTTATGAAATATAACTAGTACTATGCCTATTAAGAGATCATTTTCATTTCAAAATCATTTTATGTGAAATTTACAAAATCAATAAACTCCATTTGTACACAAATTTACCATCTTATAAATTTTCTTTGTATAACATCCTTAGATTCATATACTATATTCCAAAATACATTATAATGTCAACTAATAAACTGTGTGATTATCACACAAGTTATTAGCAAATACAAATTTTCACATTGATTCATCTTATAAGCTATACTTCAAATTTGTTTCATTATTTACTCTGTTTAGTCAAAGATAAATCTGGAACATTAGTTAGAAGCTGAAATAGTAAAAGAACCTAATCAACGGGGATCAACAAAGGATGAGAACCATAATTAGAATAAATTACAGAATATTTATGACTTTGGAACTATCAATTATGAGTTTTCTACAATGGGTTTAGAACAAAAATCGAGATTAACCACGGAAATCCTAATCGAATATAAACTTATCAAGTAAGATGGGTTCAAAAGAACGAAACTCTTGGAAAATGCTAAATTTCAAAGTAATTTTCTATAAAAAATCCATTTAAAACCGATTATACTTTTCAAAATACGCTCACTCAAGAATGATTCTAAGATTGATTTTACTCATACTAGGGTATAACTCAGATACCACATGTGACCACCCTCCTTTTTCAACTATTTAAGTCGATGATAAAACCAACTCAAATCGTTCGAAACAACATATTGTTATATTGCTATGAGCTTAAATATAAAATCATCATACAATCACAAACACAGAAAAATAGAATATCTCGCAACGGAATAAATAAAATAGTACTTCAGGAAACCACTAAATACAAAATTTTAAAATTTATATATAATATCAGAGTTACAGAATCAAATATAGCAGAAATTTAAATACATTGGATTTACTAGATAAGGAATAATGAAATAAAAAGATATAGATGAGGTCTTCAACTAATCTCCAACTCCGAAGGTAGAATCTCAATACTGTAATATTTGGTCGGATCCAAGCATAAGTATAACAAAACACTCGAGTCATGACTAAAATCCTCATAAAAATAGATCAACTCAAATGAACTGTTCAAATGAAATGCGTAAGTAACTTAAAGGTTGTCTGGGATTCCCATCCTCAAAGGATCTATTAAACTATATATTATATAATACAATACACTATTATAGTAGTGTCTATGGTAAATATAATATTCAAAGTAACGTAAGTCGGATTACATTTTTACTATTACAGTATTTATAATGTCGTAGTCTATACATTACCATAAACTAGCAGCATAAGAGGGCACTTCATAGTATACAACACAAATCAAAATTATAGCGGGCGCGATTAGGATAATATGACAAGGCACACGAGGCAATACCTAGCGTAGGATTCTGCCGTCATGCAGAGCCAAGTTGGTGGAAACGCATAGCCACAACTACTGCCCACTTCGAACAACGCTCCCATAATTTAAGAGGTGTAGCTAAATCAAATCACAAAGTAATAGATATGGTATCAAAGATGCTTGTCCAATCGGAGAACCAACCCTACTTGGCCTCGACGTAGCTCCTGTCTTAATCATTTTAGTTACGATCCAAAGGTCGAGGCTTTTCATCATCGTTCTCTTACTTCATTCCAGCAGCGTTCACTAAGCCATCTTATTTCATTCTGAATTCTGCACCACCTGCACAGTTGTTAAGTAGTTCCCGGTTTTGGCAAAGAGTATGACAATAATCATCCCCAGTTTCTTTAACAACTAAGCGTTAACATTTTTCAAACTGTGGTCAATTACATTTAAAATCATATTTTCAGTGCCATAACCAAGTAACTTCAAGTATGATTTCTTTACAATCTTTTATTCAAAATAAATAAGTATTTGATTCGGTTTTGAATTTTAATTTTCATATTCTCAGATGGTTCATTATTAAGTTCAAAATTTGACTTTTATATAATTATTTCAAAAATATCCTTATAAATCGAATTCCTTTGTCTTGAATACATTCAGACACAATAGCCCGGATTGGAAATAGACTATAGTCTAAAATAGGAAACTATTTTTAAAATATTTAAATTTAATATATATTAAAATTAAGTTTTATAAAATGGTTTATTAAAATAGTAAAAGACAGAATTATAATAGTTGACACATATATATAGTTTTATTGAAAATGGTTATAAAATCTTAGTAGATAAGATAGTTGAAATTTAAATAGCTATAAAATAGTTTAATATAAAATAGTACTAGTTTAGAATACATTAAAATATTAATCTAATCCAAACCAAATATCCTTACTTTATGTTTTGACTTATCATTCATTTCAGATTTCTAAATTCTCATTAAATCAACTTAAATTAACTTATACAAATTTTCTATTTTATTAGTTTACAATTTAAAATTACGAATTTTAACCCATTACTTTAATTTGGTTTAAAGCTTGTATTCAAAAAATCAATTTCATTTCATTCTATTATTCAAACAACATTCAAGGATTAATTGTCAAGTCAATCTCTTAAATCATATTTCTTCAACTTCAAAATTTATGATTTTAGCAAATAAAATCTTATGTCGACAAAATCTTCAAATCAAATCCTTTCATTTATGTAATTTGAACAAATTAAGTCTTAAAATTAATTCCTTTATTAAATTAAATATTTAAATGAATGTATATTAAATTAAATTTTAAAATAAATCTTTTAATACTATATAGATTTTTATCTTAATTTTAATTTTTTTTAAATAAATTATTATATTATGTTGAATTAGTTTACATTATAAAATTTAGTTTAAATTAAATTTAAATTTTGAAAATTAAATTTATATATTATTTTCAAACAACAATTTCACTAAATCAACTTTTAACTTAAACTCTTAAATTCAGATTAAATTATCTCAAACATTAACTTAAACTCAATATTCAAACTGACTTTCAAAATCAATAAATACTTATAAAATTTCAAAAACTAGTTTATATTTGACCAACGAAATCCGTATATAATTTTCTATCCTATGGTCATGTGAATCGAGTATGTATCATTTCAACCCGTTTAATTAAATTTTCGGGTATATATCATTTCAACCCGTATCCCAATTCAATTTCAAAAGGTATAGTGATTCAGTATATATCATTTTAACCCAAAATGATTTTCTTAAATCCACATGGAACTTGTTGTGTGAGAGCATAAATTAAAAACATAACAATACTGATATGTCACATAGCAAATACTTATCATGTCATTTGTGTCAATAACTATAAAGATAGATCATACATGTCACAAATAAACATATATCACAAAATAACACAATTTCATGTCATGAATACAAATTTAATTTAACATAACAATCATGTTGACTAAAACAATTCTAACAGTTCAATGTAACCATTCACATGTTTTGAATTATACATTCACAAAATGTTAGTCAAGTGTGAGGTAAACTCATCATTCGAGGCACTAAATGAAGACAACAAACGAATGGACACATATACGTAAAACAAGATGAACAACTACGACTACAAGCAGAATTACACACTCTACAACACCATGGCACAAATAAATTTACGAATCAATAACCCAAGAAGTTTAGATTAAGGGAGTATAGGGGTTTTAGATAAGGAAGATGGATTTTGATTTTTATAAAATTTACAAAATAGAACAAAATTTTGGATATATTAGCACTGAATTTGAAAAGATGATCAACAACAAAGTTTTACGAAATTATTTTATCTTCCATTAAAAAAAAAAGTAGATTTGGATTATTTTTTATGGAGAAAAGACTGAAATAGTGACAAATGAATTTTCTGGTTAGAAATTTGGATTCGAAGGTGTGTTTAAATGATTTGTTATTTCAACGTAGAAGAATATGAAATCTGAAAAGGCGGTCAACGTAAAAGTTGTAGTAATTTCAATTTTACCCAATCTTAAAGAAAGAAAATGTGGATTTGGGTTCACTATGGACAAGTTAGTCCTCTGCAATATGGATCAAAATTGTGGTGAGTCAAAAAGAGAAAAAGCTAGTGAAGTCGGGCTTTTGTTCGGGTCCGAGTTTTGATTTGGGTCAGAGGTGGTCAGGTGTTGTTGTGTGGTGTAAGGAGGCAAGTTAGGTCATTGGTGATGGAAGCTCTGGCTTGAGATGCACAGTTTTTTGCAAGGGAAGAGGAAAAAATCAAGGTTAAACAAAAAAAAAAAAAAAAAAAAAAAGAAAAGAGAATAGTGAATTTGGTGCTTTAATTCAAGGGGTCTAGGGATGGTGGCTGGATGGAGGTCAGGGAATGCTGTTGTGGGAAGATGGTGGAGGTCTGGCGCCATGGCAAGGGGGAGGGTGGAGAGGGTGATGGTTTTAAAATTTACGGTTTTGAATCCAAAATAGCAATTAGGAAAAGAGAAAACAGAAACAAATCAAAGATATGAATTACCTAAGGATTCGATTTATGGAGATGGAGATTCAGATTTGTAAAGGAGGAATTTACAGAGAGAAAGATAATTCACGAAGGAAGAAGGAAAAAAGAAGATATCTCGATGAATGAAAAAAGATGAGGAAAACATATCTTTTGATTCAAACATGAAATATTAATAAAGTGTGAGGATGCAAAGCTTTCTGAAAAAGCCAAATAAATATCTCAATAAAGAGCAAAAGAGGACATGTAAGTATCAACACACAAATGACGTTCTGTTTGTGCGTTTTACACACTGTAAAACTCATATCTTAAGAAAACAAAAGCGGACTTTGACAAAACGAAAAATATTAGACAACTCAAAATTCAGAGTAGAATCATGAAAAAAGAACTTCCAAAATTTCAAACTTTTGAAATTTTAACTCTAATTCAAATTTTGATAATTTTTATCAAACTTGACTTTTTTAGAAAAAAGTTTTATTTCAGTAGATATAACAACTACATTACAAAATATTACAAGTTTATTATTTAAATTTACACTTTAAGAATGAATTTAAATTTAAATAATAATATATATCAAGTTAACTCAACAATTAAGGATTTGCATTGATAATTATTTAATTTCCATTGTCAAATTGTACCTATTTAAATTTGTATACAGAAATCCAATTCATTTATTTGATAAAATTTGATGATAAATTAAAAGAAATTGAAAATTAAAGTTTAAATTAATTCATTTTTAAAAAATTCAAAATTTCAGGTTGTTACAGAAATACTAAATGGACATGCCAAACGGTATCAAAGAAATTTTCGCATGAAAAGACTCTGTTTTCTCTCGTTGTGTGATATGCTGCAGAACTATGGTTTGATTACAACACTACATATTCATTTTAAAGAAGCAATTACCATATTTCCATATACAATTGCCATATCGCTAACACATAGGCAATTACGCGAAAAATTTCAAAGGTTAGGTAACACAATTTCAATATATTTTCATACTGTTTTAGAAAGTGTATTATTATTTGCTAAATATATTATAAACCCATTGATCCTCTATTTAGCACTATACGAGAATAAATTACAAGTTCAAACTGATATTATCCCTATTTTAAGAATTACATGGACGCTATAGGTGGTAATCATGTAATGACACGCTTATCTTCCGATTAAGTCACGCCTCACATTGGACGAAAAGGATATGCTACCTAAGATAACTTAGCAGTTTGCTCATTCGCTTTACAATTTACTTATACGATGACTAGATGGAATTTTTATGCAATTATAACTGATAAAAACTCGAACTTTCTCATCTACTATGGGGGTAGCATTATTTAGTTGACTCGGGTTATTCACTTTTTAGTGGTTATTTACCACCTAATCAAAACGTAATGTATCATATTCTTCATTTATGCGATATAGTGAATCAACCAAAATTGAAAAATGAAAATTTTAAATTATACCATTCAATTCTTCTTACGAGTATTGAAACTTTGGCATGTGGAAGAAAAGAATTGTTATTTTAAAGAGCATCTAACGTACAGTTTTGAAACTCAAATTAAGGGAGTTGTTATTGACACTCCAAATATTGTTAAGGGGAGGTCATTTTAAAAAAAAAAAAAAAAAAAAAAAAAAAAAAAAAAAAAAATTGTTAAGGGAAGTACCAATAGAGAGAGCACCCCCTTAACAAATACACTTTATTTTACCAAATTAGCCTTCTTTACAATAATCTCTTTTTTATTTGTTAATCAAAATTTTTTATACAGTATATTAGTCAGCTACATCAGATTTTTTATATCAAATTATTAATAATTTCATTTGTCAGATTAGATGAAAAAATTATCATTGATGGGAAATCGATATACATACATCGAACAAATATTTTTTTAACACGGTATTACATTATTTGTTCATACCATTATTTATCCTCAAACAATCACTTTTTTTTTTGTTTTCAAATAATTTAAGGATTTCGTTTTTGCATTTGAAATTGATTTGGATTTGGAATGATAACTGATGTTATTACCAGACTTTATTACGAGGTAAAAGGGAACGTAAAAAATTAAGTGCGTGATCCCCCTTAACATTATTTTTTTTGATTGGAGTGTTTTTAAAATTTGATCTCCCCTTAACAATATTTGTAGTGTCAATAACAATGCCCCAAATTAAACTTATTGTTGCTACAATGATTATACATAGTTTTATTAGGTAATACAATAACGGCGTTCCAGATTTTATGGTATTTGTTGATAATCTTGATCTTAAATCAGATGAATATCATAAAGAATATCAAAATATGAGAAATAAGTCATGAGCGATACTCAACGACTAAAAAGAGGAGTTAGTTAAGTGACGATACTCAGAAATTCGATAAAGGATGAATTAATTACAACAGGAATGACATTAGACATGTAAAAATATTTTATTTAGTTATCGATGTATTTACATTTTTTTATCCATGTATTTCTGTTAATTATTAATATTTAGTGGTATTCTTTATAATATTTTTTATGTCACAAAATTTTTACTATGCAAAGAATACAAACAATATAACTGTTCAATTCACCGCTCAATACTCTGCTTGATATACACCAACTCATTTCTCTGTACGAAATCACAAAAACACATGATCTGCTCATTCAACTTTAACCGCTCAGTTCACCGCATAGTTAACCCACTCATTTCAACCATTCACCATCACCAAATACGGATGCTAAATCAGCCTTAGGTGCTGGCGCACTGATTTAATCATCCATCCATTTCATATTTATAGTTTATTAAAAGCACTGCAACTAATATACTAGCAAATTTTATTATAAAAAAGCACGTGATGCCATAACGAAGGAAGATGTTTTTTTTTTTTCTCTCGTTGACTGAAACAGCATGATACTGGGGCTCAGTCCTTAATATTACGGGATGATATTCAAGATCTGAATGTTAGCCCACGAAAGTTGTACGCTCTAAAAGCATTCCCAATCGGAGTTGAGGTTAGAATGTGACAGGTCAACAACAGTTGCACAAAATAGGGGAAGGTTGTCAATACAACTTCTGGAGTTGCCAACTTGGTTATGTGGTATTTTTGACCATTTAAAACTTAGATAAAATTGCAGAAAATTTTAAGAAAAATTATTAATCTAAATTGTATTTGGATTAATTCGAATGTAGTATGAAATGATTAAAAAACTAATAATATCTAATATTTGATGAATTATTAAAATGAGATTAGAATGTAGGATAGTTTATATATGAAATTTATTTAACGTGAAATGTTAAATTGAAAACTAATAATAATATAATTTGAAATTATCAAGTTGTTGTCAGAAAAACGGATATTTTGTGTTAAATAAAATAAGCGGTTTAATGGAATCCAAATGATACTTTGAAACAAATAAATATTGAACGTTTTATTTTAATGTTAATATGAGTAGGCAACTATAGAATTTTAGGATCACCAAAGCAAGATGATCTAACCATACAAAGCAGCTTCTGATCATTGAAACATAGCGGATGTCGGACTGCTTCCCAAATTTTGGACAAATACACCTTTGAGAACCCAAGCACTATACCCACAGACATAAAATTTCCGAGGGAACAAATAAACATAAGGTGCGTCTAGACTGGACATATGCCCCTTCACAGCACACTACGAGTACCAACCAAATTACAATACAATTGAAGATCAGAAGTGCAGAGGAACAAGATTAGACATCCGCACAACTTCTGAACCAGCCAATCAACATAGGGCACTGATCATCGTGATCCCCTAGACCAAACCAATCACAATCCACTAATTTGAAATAGGATTTTGTTCACATCCTTTTTAGGGATGTGAACAAAACACTCCATCCTGATTGGTGGAAATCAGGGGAACTCATATGCACCCCCTTGATTTCCACCAATGGGGACCGAGTGTTTTGTTCACATCCCTTAAAAGATGTGAACAAAACCGGACTCACTAATTTGTGCATTTTGCAATTTTATCCTCTCAAGAGATTGAAAAACAGACACGATATTGGTTACACGAGCTTAAATAGGTATTAATAGGATTTGTTCATCTGCTCAAATCAATTGACGAACAATGTCAGTGACATCTTGCTCTACTTGACAACGACAAATTTAGGATTATTATACCAATACCAAAGAACTGATTGGTTAATACATTCATTTTACTTATTTTTAATTTTATGGTAAATCTTTTAATTGTTCTGTACCGAAATTGCCTGTCACCGCATATGCCCATCAATCACAGCTCCTGATTTCCACATTTTGTAGTTAAATCTTTTAATTGTTCGGAGATTTAAATGCAAATAACTGAAAATGGAAAGATTTGATTGATGGGCACACGCGGGACAAGCAATTTGAGTACATAAGAATTGGCCTCCTTCGTTAGGACGCATTATTGTTTTAGTTTGTTCAGAAAAGATACCGATTTCTGACCGACCCATTGAAGAAAAAAAGTTAGATGAAAGAAAAACCGTGTGTTCGTTTCTCGTCGAATAAAATTGATTGGTAGGTGGAATCTAGAAATCCTTTGTGGTGCTCTATCGATTATTCACCCACCAATAAATCCTCACCTCAATATTTATTTCCCTAAAATAAAGGCAATCCAATGTATATTTAAACAATTAACCTCGCTCATTTCACATTTTCTTCTTTCTCCACAACCCAGAAATTCCCTGATCCCAATCTGGAGCACAAAAGGTACGTTATTCCAACAATATATATATATATATATATATATATATATATATATATATATATATATATATATATATATATATATATATATATATTCCTTCTGACGTTAAATTTCTTTCAAATATTTCAAATAATACACGCATATAAAGAAACTGAGTGAGAATATAAAGGGGGAAAAAAGGTCATAATCCTAAATTGATGAACTGTAGGTATAATCAAGGAATACATATGCAATTCTTTGAGAGCTGTGTAGTTGATAAAGCTCTATTTCACTCTGGCAGCTGCAAAAATTCCTCATATTTCTCGCACCTTTGTCAGGGTGTGGGTTTTCTTTATTAATGGTCGGCTCCTCTTCTTCCTTTTCTTCTGCCTTCTTGCTCCAAAATCTTCTTCTCTTTGGCAATTTTTCCGCTCTCAGATCGGTTTTGCTCTCGATTACGGATAACCATGGTTAGGTTCTCTTGTTTCTCCACCCCTCCCCTCATCCAAAAAACCAAGGTACTTTCTTTTATTATCATGATTACTGTTATTGTTATTATTAATATTATGAATAATTATCTAGTATATCCCTACTCTAGTATCAAAAAACTAAAATTTTATGGAATTTATTATTATACAAATTTACGGAATTTATTTCCATATGAATATTAAACCATGTAAGTTTCAATGTCCTCCTTTTTAGAAAGATCGAAGGCTCCACAGTGATCTACCTTCAACTTCACAACGTAACAACGGCATATCAAATAGCTTTTCTCAACAAGAACTATGGAAAATGGAATACTTGAACAGTGATTCCCATGAAGGCGTTTCCAAAGAGGAATTTTCAAATGCAAGAAGCATAAAAAGAAGCCAGTCTCTTGGATGTGTACTAGACGATCATGGTGACGATGTATCATCATGGTTATGCCTCAATGATGAAAGCACCAGCAGTATAGGAAATGATTCTCATGAGCCTCTCTTCTCTATCGAAGTCCTGAAACAATCGGATGAACACCCGAATGACTTTGCCTCTATGAGGTCGCAATCGACTTCAAATTTCAAAGTCAATTCGGATAATTTCGAGGAAAGGGATGAAAGAGTCGAGCTTAAGCATCGATCGAGGTCCTTTCAAGATTTACACTCTTTGGACGATGATTATGAATCGACTGAAGATAGAAATCAAAACGATGATGAAGAACATGATAATGAAGATGCGAAGAATATTGATGATAAATATAGCCATATAGAAGCGTGGATAAGTAAGATAAATGTAGAGGATGAGAGCAGCGCACCGGTACAAGAAGAAGAAATTAGCGATAACTCGTTCTCATTTCCGAAACAGGAAACTGAAGTTGAAGCTGGTGCTGCTACGCCTAACATAAGGCCTGGTTCGACAGTTAGACATAAGTTAGGCACAGAAGTTGCTTATAATTATATTTCCTCTTTGAATGCGGCTTCCACGTCTGCTCAGATCGTGAATCTCGGGCTGGTTTCGGTTCCCT
This sequence comes from Allium sativum, assembly GCA_030737875.1. Taxonomy (NCBI): domain Eukaryota; kingdom Viridiplantae; phylum Streptophyta; class Magnoliopsida; order Asparagales; family Amaryllidaceae; genus Allium; species Allium sativum. The sequence goes on from CM060912.1 coordinate 14,297,554, forward strand.
TTCTCAGCCCTTTTAACAGCCTGCGAGTGCTGAACTTGGCCGGAAACAATATAGGTATTGACACACCTTGCTTACTATTGGCTTCTGCATTCTATGAAAAAAATTAACACTGTTTTTCCAATTGTTTAAATTGCAGTGAAGATAACTTCAGGGTGTCTTCCTAGAGGGCTTCACATGTTGAATCTTTCAAAGAATAACATTTCGGTTATCGAAGGCCTACGTGATTTAACGCGTCTTCGTGTACTGGATTTTAGCTATAATCGAATTGTTAGAATTGGTCATGGTATGACATTTCCCTTTGCATTTCCGTTTTGTGTGCATCTTTTTCACATAATTGCCCTAGGTTAAGGGCATCCTTGTCATGTACATTTGATATATAAAACCAAGGACTTCAAACGCTCAAATCTCCTATCCATTTTACCAGCTCCACGTGCCACACACTATACACATCTCAACCATTGATTTTTCATCATTAACCATTCATATGGTCGATGATGAATGCATTTCATTACTTGAGGCACGTGGAATGGGTAATAAAGAGAGAAATCAAAACCTGATTCAATGAAGCAAGTAGTAGTTTAGCAGTTATACTTTTGCAATTCAGTATAATTATCATATTCGACAACTAGAAGAAACTTATATGTGGACATCAATTTGTTGATTATTGAAGGTTTGGCATCATGTTCATCGATCAAAGAGCTATATCTAGCGGGTAACAAAATAAGTGACGTGGAAGGTCTACACCGTCTACGCAAACTTACCACTTTGGACCTCGCCAAAAACAAAATATCAACAGCTAAAGGATTAGGACAGCTAGCATCGAACTACGCTTCTTTACAAGCGATCAACGTGGAAGGGAATCCAGCTCAAAAGACAGTAGGGGACGAACAACTCAAAAGGTACTTGATAAGTCTTCTCCCCAACCTCGTCCACTACAACAAACACACGATCAAAGCAGGAGGCAGCAGTGCAAGGGATGTTTCTGACCGCTCGTCGGCTCGATCGATTGCTAGAAATGAAAATAACAGTAAGATTCCAAGGAGAGGATCGCATGGTTCTGGCATCCATAACTTGGGATTAGTCAACCAAGGTACACGATCGAATCATGGAGTTCACCCATTGTTGAAGCAGTCTAAGAATCGGAACATTATGCGCTTGCCTCTTATCAGTGGTGGAATAAAACCAACAAAGTATGTACAGGAGATTGAGAAGAAGCCGGTAAGTTCGCATTCTACTAGTACTATGAAGCGAACCCGGAGCGAGGGTACGCTTTGAATTGTAAGGTCATCAGTTAATACTTTGTACTTAAAAGGGATTAAATATGTATTTGCTTATGTGAGAGCTTATATGATTAACATTATATCCTATAAAATGTATGGATAAATAATGAAATATATGGAAAAATTCAGAAAGTGGAAGGGATTCTAAGAGCGAATGGTGAATTCGACAGATGGGAAGAGATGGTGATGCGAGGTTTGGGAGGATCCATGGCGGCCGTGCTCTCCCATCCTCCATGATTTTCAATGAACGAAATTATATGAAAACCCTCGAAAATTTAACCATTTCCCAGCATGCCTAAAACTGCAAAGGGCAAAGGGTGGTATGAAAGAATATCGAAGAATGCAGAAGGGCATGCAAGTGCAGCTTCCATTCTTCGTCCCTCTCTAACTTTAGAAAGGCAGTAAAGACTTCTATCTCAACTTTCAAATTATTTTATTCACACAATACTGATAATATATTTATATCTGTTAACACTGCAGAAAATGGCTGTTAACAACACCAACACATGAAAAGATGGACGGTGCAGTAGTCGATCAACTCTCAGACTAATATATTCCGTGGTACCAAAGTAATTTCTGAAAGGAGAAACTATTATTATCTCTGTACAGTATAATAAAGATAATATTTCACAAATATTCATTGTTTATCAACTAATAATATAGCATGCATGACAGTTTTCATTTACCGAAAACAAAGAAAGTAGTTCCAACACCATAAAATTTCGCTGCACACAAATATTCATTGTTTATCAACTAATAATATAGCATGCATGACAGTTTTCATTTACCCAAAACAAAGAAAGTAGTTCCAACATCATAAAATTTCGCTGCACACACATAATAGAAAAGTACATAGAAAGTAAAAAATTACAATTAGTTCAACGATCATCACAAAGTTTAAGTTCAAGGGAGAAGGACGAAAGCAGCAAGACTACAGCCTTTTTAAAGCATAACCATATGTAGATTATCGCATCTCATTGCTCCATTTCACTATTTGCTGCGACAAAAATTTCATATAATTTTGTTGGTTTATATTCGAACTTAGTTTATTTTACCAACATGAATATTAAATATTTTATGACCAATCTAAATAATATAGAAATATTGTAATTTGTGTTAGGCGAACCTTGAATGTAGATGGCGTGGCAGTGGTAGGTTTCAAGCATCTGCAAGACTCAAGAAAAGCATGGTTTAGTTTCTTTGAATATTGTACGAGTTATATGAAATACATTTTTTTTTTTTTTTTTTTTTTTTTTTTTACACATTGGTAAGCCATTAAAAAGGCCTATTATACAGGAAAAACTCACAGGATACACGCAGTTAACCAACAAGAGGCATCTACAATATGAACTTATTTGGTATCGCTATATATTGCTTTCTAAAGTAAAGTGATATTACATTTGATTCTTGCCTGCATCCACTTATTACAAATTAATTGGGCTTATCGCATGTTATTTGCTCTAGTCAATTTTTGTCCCTTTTTATATATTTTTCTATATTGACTTTAGTTGTATGAATAATCCAGAAAGAACTCTTTTGGAACACACTATGTGTGTCACAAGGAAAGTGACATGATATTCTTTACACAAATAGCCTTGCCAACGGCAGCGCATGATATCAAAAAACTTCTACTGGACTATTGCAAATTAGCACGATGCCCTTCGGCATTCATTTGCTTTGACATCACTACTCTTTTTGTTCCTAAAAAAAGAGCGGAGTCTGGTCGCATGCTCACATTATTAAGAATCTTCTAAATATATTTTTAAAGTGTGTGCGTACACATGAAATTAAGAGTCGAAATAAGAAAAAAAAAAAAAAAAGTCCAAACCCAATTATCAGCATAAATCTTTTTGACGCATATGAGTTAAAGGCAGGCCTACAACTCTTAAAGTGTAGATCATCAAAACAAATTATGTAGTGCAATGCAGCTGGCAGGATATCACATGAAGATTATCATGAGAATATTATGCAAACACGCCAGGATATTTTTATTTTAGATTAATAGATACATAGTGCTTAGCCTTACACATTGTTTTACCAAAATTAAGGTTGATGAAATTTAACTTCACTTGAGCATCAGTAAATCTGACAATTTCAGAAGGCTTAAAACTCAAAATTCTAAATCTAAATATTTGTATACATGTATTCCTTTTAGTATCTTCGCCATTTTCGCAAAATCTCATCGTATCTATTCCACTGGAATTATACTACAAAAAAAAGACCTCTTAAAGTACTCATGTCAATCATTTATTTTTACACCACTTTCGCTTGCCCATATTGCTTTTCCTTCCAAAAATCTCAACCCTCAATACACCATCCTTCAAACTTGGACATTCACAAAACCTTAAATTTACATACTCTGTTTACTTATTTGCATTTTTTACGTTAGGAACATAACTGATAAAAAGTAATAGTCTAGCATCCGACTAATTAATTGACTGATTTATGGAATATTAAACTATTATCTTTTATTAGTTATGTTCCTAAAATAAAAATGTAAATAAGTGAACAAAGTATGCAAATTAATCAGCAGCTAATATAATTTTGATTGAATAATTTATTTAAGTATTCTAATTAATATATTATTCATGCTAGGAAGGAAGTAAAATTAAAGATATAGCTCAAGGAGTTCTTCCGTCATCATGAGAAGGAAGTATAACAACAATATACTAGTGTGTAACTCGTGCAGTGCATACGGTTTATTGTAGAAACACAATGCTACAAATATTTTTGAAGAATAGAATTTATTATGCAATACATGGTGAATTTGTTAGGATAAATAAGCTTTGAACTTGCTATATTCTAACTGTATACTTATTTTATGATATTCATGTATTTTATGCAAATTAAATTACCTTTTTTGCGGATAGAAATAAGTTATTTGTTTATTGTTATCTAGGACTCGATATATTTTAAGCAAATAAATAAAAAATAGCATTCTTAACTATTTTAAAATTAATAATATTTTAAAAAAAGTGTAGAAAAATATTCATGTACATAGATTTTGAATTTGACGTTAAGTTTTTTTATACGTTTGACTAAAAAATAAATGAGACATAGATTGAATTTCAAATATATCTCGAGAACTTGCAAAAATACATAAAAAATGAAAATGTAATAATGTCACTGAATCAATATATTTGTATACATGTGAAGTTCTTCTAGCACATTATTATCAAAGATAAGTATATGAGACTAACAAAGTGATAAACAAAAATGTCTACTTAAATATTAAAAGAAATGTTATTGTAGAAGATAAGATCCTAAATATTACAAATCACATTGTCGTTTTAGTTATGCAAAAAGAAACTTTTAATCCATTGTTTCATGCTTCAATAATTTTTATTTGTAATAAAAAGTTTTTTAAAAATATTTACCATTTACCTCTAAAAGATAACAAAATACAAAAGGAAAATACTTTTAATCAAAATATGATATGGCTTTTAACTGTCGATTAATGTAAATTATGAATATAAATAGTTAAAATGTAACTTTTTACAAAAAAACATTCTAATGGAAAATGCTACTTGTTTTTCAACATTATATAATACAAATATTCACCGCTTATCATTAATTGTAATGTCTTTCTTCACAAAAATAAATTATATTGATGGCAAAAATAAATAGTAAAAGGATCATGTTTTTAACAATGTACCAATTTTAGAAAAAAAGAATTATGTATATATTTGTTTGTAATGAAATACCAAATATAGAATGAACAAATTATGTTACATTTACTAAAATACTAATTTTAGGAATGGAGAAAACTTATGAACTTGAATGTAGATTAATATAAGAGAATTAAAGATAATTCTTTATATAATTGTGAAAAATGTTGAATCCTATGGACTTGAAAGAGAGAGATAAGTTCTACCATTTGTCAATAGGAATGTAATATACACATTGAATTGTACTTTTTTATGATTTATTGTATTAGTTAATAATTGTTTTTGATTGCATGTATTTAAAGGTTTAAATTAAGATCACTAGGTAAATTCAAATATATGAACTTGAATCCAATGTAAGAAAACTTAGGAGAAGTTCGTAAATAATTGTAAAATTACCAAGCGTTTGCATTTAAATGTAATATGACAGGGAAAAAAAATAGTAAAATGTCGTAATCATCACAATTGTGAAAATATTAAACTACAATGGACTTGAATGGAAAATTACTTTTACCATTTTTGCCAATATTATGAATATGGTACCTGCGATGAATCGACACTTTTTAAAGAATTTATTAGAACAAACAAATATTTGTTAGATTTTGCATTTCTTTATAGAAAAAAAATTAAGATCGCTTAATCAGTTAACATAAGGAGTTAAACGAAAAATGATTGAAGAAAACACGCACAAAATTTGTAAACAAGTATAAAAATAATTGAATTTTGGTAAATGTGAAATGGTGGAAGCAAGATCCAATAGAAACGTTGTAATGATTGTAATGATGATAAATAACAAGATTTAACAGTTAAATATCTGAACAAAATTAAGGAAAGGGAAGAAAATTCCTAAAATCAATATGAGAGCATGAAACTATTAAATATATAAATAAAATTCAACCAAAGATGTGAATCATGTGATATAGGATAAAATCTTATATAGAACAATAATTCATGTGGTAGATACTATTTGTTTGCGAAAAAGACAATGATGAAAGTTGACAATTCAATTTAACATGATCCATATTCATTATTGTTTTTTCATCTTCAGTTAATCAATCAATGTGGATACTAGATAATGGGACACGCACGCACGCGCGCGCGCGCGCGCACGCACGCACACACACACACACACACACACACACACACACACACACATATATATAATTCAACATATCATGTCAAATTAATCTATCAGAGGTGATCAATGATATAAATAACAATCACTGTAATCTTTGATACATTGTTTTAACATGTTTGTCCAATTAATAATATTATCGTATTGTGAAAACATACAGTTAATGAAATAAAAACTCAACGTGTTCATCTATCACCATAGGGACAAAGAAAAAATAATGATTTAAAAACACAAAAAAGAAAATGGCTGAATAAACTTATGGAGAACAAGGATTCATGGGGCCCTCCATTCAAATGGAAAAAACCAAGGACAATGACAATGAAGAAAAATGAACAATTCAAATTAATATGATCCTGATACTGCTATCCTATATGCTGAATTCACCCATAGATTTACTTGAGCAGTGTCATATATACAACTTTAAGTTGTTAAATAGATTAATCAAGAAAGCTAGTACCTCTGTGCTCCTCATCAGCATCATGATACTCCTGCTCCTCTTCAGGCACAGGCTTCAGCTCTACCGCCTCCTCCTCCTCGTTCTCCATGTTTTCAGGTACCAATTCATCCGGATACCTCACAACCATAACCGGGCAAACACAGTGATGCACACAGTAATCACTAACGCTCCCCAACCTCGACTTCCCCCCTCGCTTCACTGCACCAACCCCTCTACTCCCCATAATCACTGCACTAAGCCCAAGCCTCTCAACCTCCAGACAAAGCCTCTCCTTCATGTCGTGATCCTTCACAATATGTATCTTAAACGGAATGTTCCCGTCCACCAACGGCTGAGCTAGAGCTTCCGCCTTTGTAGTAGTGAATACGTCGAAGTCGTCTTCGAGCTTCTGCTGCGTTTCCTCAGAGATCTGCTGATCCGAGGACTTGAGAGGGCCCCAGTCGGCGCCATAGAGGACGGAGGTTGGTCGAACGTGAAGAAGGATAACTGCGTCCCCAGGGCGTATGTAGTTCTGGACCGCCCAGTTCACGGCGTAGGCAGACTCGTCGGAGAGGTCGACTGCAATGGCGATGCGTCGCTGGGCGTTGGCCGCGGCGGAGGTTGGTGAGGAGCTAAAAAAACGTGGAGAGGAGGGGAGGACCGTTCGAGATGGAGATTTTACAGGAGACTGGGGCTCTTGCATATTTCAATTTTGGGGATTAGGTTTATCAGCTTCGGAATGAGGAGGGAGAAGAGGGAGGAAGTCCGTTAAAGCTGGGTTGCGTAGAAAAACCCTTGAAAAAAAGTGGAAAAGCGTAGATATTCAGCCTTAAAACTGGGCTGGGCTTTAATGATATTGTTTCTAGTTTTAAATAGACAAATTGATAACTTTTTGCTGAAAGCATTGTTTATGCATCTAAGCACGTGACATTTTTATTCAAAATGCTAGATAAGATAACGCATTAGCAAATAAGTGAAATGACAATACTAAACACAAATCATGTGTCGTTAAAGCAGTTAACATTTTTATAGCGGTTGAGATGCAAGAGGTCATGAGTTCAGTGACGACCCGTCATCCCGTCCGATTCAAACTAATGATTAAACTGATGAACAAGATGTATGTTTGTGGTAGCAACGCATAAGAACTGAACAAAATATTTTATTATCATTGCAATAACTTTTACATCAGAGTACAGTTTATATCAGAGTATAATAATAAATACATGAACAACGGAAATAAACTATATCAGAGTGTATCATGTACACAGTGGAAAACGTAAACTCTCAGCGGAAGAAATAAAATGTTGTAAACACAACTCTAGCTTCAATCCTGCACCTTCTCTATAACATTTATGCAAACCGAAACTATTAAGCTACTCAAGTGGAAAATATGGACACCCAGAGTTTGGGGGAAGAACAATAAACTCGAATCAGTCATGAGACTGGTATGAGAACTAAAATAGTTATTTACGTTATTTTAAAGTTCGGTAAATCATAAGATCACGACGTATAACACGGAACAGGCTTCCCTTATAAATACTAGTCATAAAACTACTTGCAATGCTTTGTTTACTGAGACGACCCGAACTTCCCCGGTAAGGAAAGCCCGGATAGAATTGGGGACAAGACGAATCAGAACGCAAACAGAAGAACATTTCATTATTTATTACAACAATTCCATCAGAATACAAGAATATACAGAGTATGAATAAATATTATACACCAGAGAAATATCAAAGATTACAATAACTTACATAGCCGCGGAAAAACAATACAACACACAACTGAAAGTAATACACGGATACAGAGCTTTCCGAGCATCGTTCCAGTTGTAAATCAGGATCCTGTGAATATAAATCTGCAAAACCAAAACTACTAGCTGCCCGTGTGGAAAATAGGGGCACCCAGAGTTTATGATAAAACAATAAACTCCAGGTCGGCCATGTGACTGGTGTGAGAACTAAAACAGTTATTAAACTTTATTTTAAAGTTCGGTAAATCAAGGGACCACGTCGTATAACACGGAATGGGTTTCCTCCCAAGAATACCAGTGCATAAAACAAACAGCGCAATGCAAAATAAAGAAAAATGAAGCTATTATAAGACCCAGGTCCCATCACACAATGCAACACAAGCCGGAGGATAGGGTTTTTACCTTATAATAGCCAAAGCATGCTTAATGCGTTTAAAAACAGATTATTTTGATATTACTATAAGTGTATAGTGTCAAAACAATTTCAATCATAAATATCAATCATAGGCGGCATGAATGACCCATACCACTATGTCGCCATACTAGGTTCTACAAATAAAACAGAAAGTCGCGTATTGGAAATTGGATTTCCGTCATGAGTCGAGGCAAGGGGCAAGCTCCTCTCCGTTCAAGACACTCTAGCAAATGTCTTAGGACCACACACAGCGATCCTTGGATCTTCAGGGTCGGTCCTCTCTTACTTTTGAGGATTGGCAATTCCTGAGCACATGTTTCCCAGTCCTAACAGATCTATATCCGAGGCACCTCGCATTCCAACAACCACACAGGTGAAAAGTATATAAATGTCAGTCAGTTTAAGCACTGACACCACCACTAGCTAGAACGAAACGTCGTGTTCTCCCTGCAGTCACTATCTCGTTTTTGACTCATACCGAGGTGTGAGGCTCGCGAATTAACGCCATACACAAAGCTGCACCACACAGGCCGTGCTTTGATCATCAACCACAAGACTTTGTTTTTCAACAGAAGCCTTGATCATTTGCCACTTAGGCGTGCCACATAGGCAATTCATGTCATGCGACTGATGTCCATCGATATACAACCTCTGAGCTCGTACGTCTCAGAGAAGGGCGTTAAGCAAGAGAATAAATTCTCCGCCGCCAAGCAGATGTATATTTAATAGAGATCAATCAACACAGAATAAAATTCAATGTCATACACACAGTCCATTTACAAGTTCGTTCTGGGTCTGAACGAAACCGGAGGCACTTTCCTCGCATATCCATCGATCTCCAAGCACGTCTGGATGATCACCAACTGATTCCCTCCTATTGGGTGTACAGCCCAATCAAGATCATCAGTAATCACCCAAACGATGTGAAGACTTCCGGTCTTCAACTACCGTTTTCATCATCGACTTATTGCCGAATCGGTTATTCAGAATGGGTATAAACCCGGCCTTTCTGAATAACCCACGTATATAATAAACATGTGTTACACAAACACAACATACGCCTCATTTCAATTCATAATATTCTTTTACTCAAATTTTCACATTCTTAGGGAAAGGTTCCCACTAATTTTATCAAAGATAAATTCTTCTAATTTATTACTTAATCCTCCTTTGGATATCATTTCAAACAATATTATGGTTTTCCAACCTAGTCGGGATAAGCGAACCACACTGAAGTAATTATTTATTTTATTTCCCAACCCTAACCTATTCATCCCATGGAGAAAAAATGGTAATACCCCATATCTAACACCACAGTGTTATTGGTAAATATTAATTACCATTTCATGTTCAAATCTAATTAAAGAATTAACTATCGCTTTGGAGCAAAACTGGTGATACTCCATCCTCGATCACTTTTCAGATTTGATAATTTAAATTATCAATTCACATTTCAATCTAATTAAAGATTCATTAAAACTCCACTTAGTTTTAATCTTCTCAAAAATCAATATCCTGTCTTTAACTGGGTTAAAGAACCAACGTCATCTAAAACACGGTTCACGATAAACCCAAAATCACATTTTATTGTTAATCGGGTTAAAAAAAAGGTGTTATTCAAAACACCGCTCACGATAAACTCAAAAACCAATTTAAATCCAATTCCAATTAATATTATTTAATTGGTACACTTCAATAAATCTAAATAGAAAGATTTAGTCTTTTCCTCAACCGGGTTTAAGAACAGTGTTAATGAAGACACCATTCACGATAAACCCAAACATTTGATATTAAATACAAGGCTCTGAATAGAAAATATACCGGCTTATATTCAATATCAAATTCTGAAATCAACAAATATCGTATTGGAAATAACGATATAAAATATATCTTTCAAATTTCCACAACCACATCTATATAATCACGAAATCCAACATCGAAATATTCCGAAGAAAATTTCGATTCAAATCCATTCCAATTCACGTATTGGAAATTCTGATTATTTTCAAAACCATTTTAAATCCAATTTATTTATTTAAAAATAAATGGAATTACAATTCTAGTTCAAAATTAGTTCATTTCGATAAAAATCTATTTTTATCTTTTCAAATATGGAGTTTTTCATCCCAATTCTTCCCAAATCATTTCTTATGATTTTACATAAATTATTGATATTTTTAATAATTTTATCAAGGCCCGTACAGTCGATTTCCTTCAACGGCCATCGAACTGCACTTATAACGACCTTTTTTAAATTTGATTTGGACATAATTCCAAATCCAACCGTTAGATTTCAAATTTCTAATATTCATTGGAAAGCTCTTTTCGATACGAACCCAACGGTTCCTGTTTCAGGAGAATCCGACGGCCGCATCTCCCGTAATGTCCATTCGAAGTCAATGGTCGAAATTAACAAACTGCCGCAGCGCGGCGCGTTCTATACAGGCCATTATATATATAATATATATTATATATATTTCGTCGATTTCCTTTTAAAACGTATTTTATAAATCGTTTTAAATTCGTTTTCGAAACGATTTCAACTTCATATTTAATTTCGAATCAAAATTGAATATTCCACATCATCGATATACAAATGATAATATTTTCAAAACGTCAAATTTTGAAATCACTTTCTTTTCTATATTCATTAGAAAAACGAATATAATCGATATAAATATCGTTCGCATCTAAATGGCTCATCTCTAATCAACACGGCTTTATATATTTCAATAACTTCGTTATTCTTTTCAATAAATATTCTATTCAACACAGGAATCTATATTTCTTTCAACACATGAATATTCTCAACACATGAGCACTGTCAATACATGACTATTTTTTCTATTCAACACATGAATCTATATTTCTTTCAACACATGAATATTTTTTTTATAATATTCTTTATTTTCCCAATTGGAATGAGGCCCAATCAATTACCATATAAGGTTAATTATATGGTTTCCATACAACACATGTATATAAGTAGCAACGATAAATAATCAACCATCATCCAAAGTGCACCACACAACTGCATAAGCATTAAATATAGATAATCAACGCTTACACAGTCTGTCAACTAATCGATCGACATACAACTAAATAATTGGGATTAGTGTACGCCAAATATCATCCCAACACCCGTGTGGGATTTCAATCCACAACCACTGAATATTATTTGTGCAGTTGGGTGATGTGTAAAATTTATCGTCCCAATCAATGTCTTTCAAATAGGTGTTCATAAATAGACCGTCGGGTTTGAAAATGAATATTTATTTAATCACCTTCACGTTAAAAATTATATTTTTAACGATAATTAATTGATTTCAACACATGATATTTTACTATCTATTTCACATCAACATCACAAACAAACTTCACAACACATCAAACAAGCATACAAGTCGTCCATGGTCTGTGGACGACGGGTATCGGGTGCTGCTAAGCGCCGTCTGCATCCTAGTATATAATTTAACTAGAAAATAGAATTTAAAGTGAGAAGTTCTCACCCAAGCTAAACCAAACGCCACGACTCTTCATATGTAGGAATCTTCGTCATGCTCGCCTTTTGTCAATTTCATCGTCCGTAGCCACTACATATATAAAAATCATATTTTTATAATCACTATATATGGATAAAAATTCTATTTTTACACCGCTACTATATAGATAAAAATTCTGTTTTTACACCGTTATTATATAGATAAAAATTCTGTTTTTACACCACTACTACATATATATAAATTCTATTTTTACACCGTTACTATGTAGATAAAAATTCTATTTTTACACCGCTACTATATATATAAAAATTCTATTTTTATAACGGTGTTCATATAATAAAGAATATATTTTTATCACGCTATTCTCTATATAAAAATTATATTTTTATATCTACTTCTAATATAAAGATCGAATTTTTAATACTTCTATAATATAGAAATCATATTTTTAATACTTCTACCTTATAAAAGTTATATTTTTGTATTTCACATATGATAAAAATTATATTTTTATTATTTTTATAATATAAAAATCATTTCTCTCCTACTTCAAAGATATAATCTTTTCGCCATTTCTTTATCTCTTCTATAAATTAAAAATCGAATTTTTTTCTTTCTATACTATAAAAATCATATTTTTATAAATAAAAATACTATCTTTTCACCTTCAAACATACAAAAGACCACATTTTTGATTCGTTTCATACATAAAGATCATGTTTTTAATCCTCTACGCATATAAAAATTAGATCTTTACCATGCTAATTATATATATTAACTAAAACTGGGATTTAAACAATGTATTTACATTAAAACTGAATTTTAATTAATGTTTTTAAATTTAAAACTAAATTCAAAATAAAATAGAAAGGGGGCTCATTGTTTTTTGGCCTTGGTGCTTAGTGGAGAAGTCGCTGGAGCCGGAGGCGGTGCAGTGGTCGTCGGAGCTCGCCGGTCGTGGCACGGAGGGGGGGGGGGGTTCGGCGTCAGCTAGTGTTTAGGTGGAAAGGGGGGGCGCTGTCGATTAGTAGAGGGGGAGGGGGTCTCGGGCTCGAGGTGGGAGGCTGCGCGAGGAGAGAGGAGGGGAGAAGAAGAAGGTGGAGTGGGTGGCGAGAGGAGGGGGTCCTCTACGGCGGCGCGATGGATGGAGGGGGGTGCGGTTTTGGGTCTCGTGGCTTTGGGTTAGGCTTTGACGTGGAAATAGAGAGGGAGAAGTAGAGAGAGGAGAGAGAAGAGGTCGGAGACGAAGGGGAGGGGGTCAGCGCCTGTGCGACGACGACGTGAAGAGGAGGGGCGGTGGCTTCTGCCCCTCCCCCGTCGATCCTTTTTTTCTTTTTCTTTTAAATTTCAGTTTAAAATGAAGAGAGGGAGGAGGGTAAGAGCTTAAATAAAAATATATATTTTAATTTATTTATTTCTAAAAAGCAACTTTTACTTTCGACCTCGAAACGAGACCCACCGTCTGTCGTCCCTAGCTAATTACCCCCATTCCGAACGCAATGAGATATGTATCGCAAGCTGATTCGATTGTTTCGACCAGCTTTCGTCAAATTTACGTTTAAATCATTATATTGAATATTAAACGTACATTTCAATTTACTGGGCCCACACACCGACTCTAAAAATTCCCGAAAAATATTTTCTAGCTTCGTATTGACGATACGATCCTAACAAAACTAATTTCGTCAAATTCTGAGACCGTTTGAAAAATGACCATTTTCCAGTCGATTAAAATCAACTAAAACTGGTCAAACGCATTTTCCTTTGCCCCGCTCACATATTGATTTCAAAAATTATGAAAATTGGAATCTAGCAATAATTTGACATCACGGATCCAACAAAAGTGGTTTCGTCGAAAACTGAGGTCGTTTGCAAAATGGCAATTTTCAAGGGCCAGAATTCCATAGCGACTATCCTGAATTTTCAACTGGACGTAACTTTTGATTCCCGCTATGAAATTTCGATATTTCAGATTCATTTGAAAGATATTTTCAAATAGATTCTAATATTTTTGGTTTCGCCAAAATCCGGTTTATTTTGCACCCGGTACATTCATTTGAACTTTGAAATCGAATTTTCAAATTACCGTGCCATTTTTAATTCCTTTTATAATTATAATTAATTATTTATATTCTAACGACGACGTATATAAATATATACGTTCTAATTTCTATTCAAAATAAATTTCTCGTCGATATTATTTAAAATAATTCATTTTGAATATTCAAAATTCATCCAAATTGCCAAAATAAAAATTTTAAATTGGCTTGCATTTTCTTGGTTGTTACAATCTCCCCCACTTAAAACTTTTCATCCCCGAAAAGGAATGAAACTGAAAGTTATTTTAGAAATCAACTCAACTTCCATTGTTTTCTTTACGGCTTAAGTTCTTCAACTTTTCAGTTTCTAAGAACTTTTCAATTTTTTCAAAAATTTGGCTAACACCCTAAATCTTCGAAAAATTTCCCCATAACCTCCCCTGCCCCGGGGACTTCGGGATATTTCATATAGCCTCCCATGGCCTTCTTCAATCCAAAATAAAAAGAAAAGGCCAAGCGGCTCATAAAATCATCCAAACCCAAAGAAATACAATAAACATGTACCTATTTGTCGGGCAAACAATTTTATTCTCTGCTCTAGCCTCCTTGCTATGACCTGTTTAATGTAAGTACATGTATATGCATGCAATTGTAATCATTTTTCAATACAGTTACATATTTGGTTCCATTAGGCTAAGCGGTTCAAAATATCAAACAAATAACACAACCATCAATCAATTAGTGAATTAACGTTTCAAATTCATAATTTTGATACATATACAGAAAATCATGTTATTGATGCCAATTCACAACAATAAATCTATCTAGTTTTGGGTTCTCACACCAATCTAATGGAAATATATAGATATCTCACTTTCGATGCTCGAAAATAAATACTGATAACGTTGCAGCATTATCAAAATTATCTCCGGGCAACTAGAGTGTGATTCTATATCTATCCGGTATATTAAAACTTCGAATATACGTTCATGACGCGTATATGCGAAATCTTTATATACTCGATTGTCCAAATTAAAAATAAATAAATATTCAAATACGTATAAAATGGTTTAAATTTTCAAAACAATATTGTTTTCATTTGAAAAATATACTCTTCACACTCGTTCTAGGATACTACTGATCCCATCTCTAATGAGTTATTCTAATTGGATATTACTAATCCAATATCTGATGAATTCTTTTGTTCGGTTCTAATGTGTCTTGTTCTCGAGCTCTGTAAACCAAAGCTCTGATACCAAACTGACACGATCCGAACTTCCCCGGTAAGGAAAGCCTGGATAGAATTGAGCACAAGACGAATCAGAACGCAAACAGAAGAACATTTCATTGTTTATTACAACAATTCCATTAGAATACAAGAATATACAGAGTATGAATAAATATTATATACCAGAGAAATATCAAAGATTACAATAACTTACATAGCAGCGGAAAAACAATACAACACACAACTGAAAGTAATACACGGATATAGAGCTTTCCGAGCATCGTTCCAGTTGTAAATCAGGATCCTGTGAATATAAATCTGCAAAACCAAAACTACTAGCTGCCCGTGTGGAAAATAGGGGCACCCAGAGTTTAGGTTAAAACAATAAACTCCAGGTCAGTCATGTGACTGGTGTGAGAACTAAAACAGTTATTAAACTTTATTTTAAAGTTCGATAAATCAAGGGACCACATCGTATAACACGGAACGGGTTTCCTCCCAAGAATACCAGTGCATAAAACAAACAGCGCAATGCTAAATAAAGAAAAATGAAGCTATTATAAGACCCAAGTCCCATCACACAATGCAACGCAAGCTGAATGATAGGGTTTTTACCTTATAATAGCCAAAACATGCTTAATACGTTTAAAAACTGATTATTTTGATATTACTAAAAGTGTATAGTGTCAAAACATTTTCAATCATAAATATCAATCATAGGCGGCATGAATGACCCATACCACTATGTCGCCATACTAGGTTCTACAAATAAAACAGAAAGTCACGTATTGGAAATTGGATTTCCGTCATGACTCGAGGCAAGGGGCAAGCTCCTCTCCGTTCGAGACACTCTAGCAGGACCACACACAGCGATCCTTGGATCTTCAGGGTCGGTCCTCTCTTACTTTTGAGGATTGGCAATTCCTGAACACACGTTTCCTGGTCCTAACAGACCTATATCCGAGGCACCTCACATTCCAACAACCACACAGGTGAAAAGTATATAAATGTCAGCCAGTTTAAGCACTGACATCACCACTAGCTAGAAAGAAACGTCGTGCTCTCCCTGCAGTCACTATCCTGTTTTTGACTCATACCGAGGTGTGAGGCTCGCGAATTAACGCCATACACGAAGCTGCACCACACAAGCCGTGATTTGATCATCAGCCACAAGATTTTGCTTTTCAACAGAAGCCTTGATCATTTGCCATTTAGGCGTGCCACACAGGTAATTCATGTCATGCGACTGATGTCCATCGATATACAACCTCTGAGCTCGTACGTCTCAGAGAAGGGCGTTAAGCAAGAGAATAAATTCTCCGCCACCAAATAGATGTATATTTAATAGAGATCAATCAACACAGAATAAAATCCAATGTCAGACACACAGTCCATTTACAAGTTCGTTCTGGGTCTGAACGACACCGAAGGCACTTTCCTCGCATATCCATCGATCTCCAAGCACGTCTGGACGATCACCAACTGATTCTCTTCTCTTGGGTGTACAGCCCAATCAAGATCATCAGTAATCACCCAAACGATGTGAAGACATCCGCTCTTCAGCCACCATCTTCATCTTCGACTTGTCGCCTAATCGGTTATTCAGAATGGGTATAAAAATGGCCTTTCCGAATAACCCGCGTATATAATAAACACGTGTTACACAAACACAACATACTCCTCATTCCAATTCATAATATTCTTGTATTCAAATTTTCACATTCTTAGGGAAAGGTTCCCATTAATTTTATCAAAGATAAATTCTTCTAATTTATTCCTTAATCCTCTTTTGGATATCATTTCACACCATATTATGGTTTTCCAACTTAGTCGGGATTAGCGAACCACACCAAAGTAATTATTTATTTTATTTCTCAACCCCAACCTATTCGTCCCATGGAGCAAAACTGGTAATACCCCATATCTAACACCACGGTGTTATCGGTAAATATTAATTACCATTTCACGTTAAAATCTAATTAAAGATATAACTATCGCTTTGGAGCAAAACTGGTGATACTCCATCCTCGATCACTTTTCAGATTTGATAATTTAAATTATCAATTCACATTTCAATCTAATTAAAGATTCATTAAAACTCCACATAGTTTTAATCTTCTCAAAAATCAATATTCTGTCTTTAATGGGTTAAAGAACCAACGTCATCTAAAACATGGTTCACGATAAACCCAAAATCACATTCTATTGTTAATCGAGTTAAAAAAACAGGTGTTATTCAAAAAACTGCTCACGATAAACCCAAAAACCAATTTAAATTCAATTCCACTTAATATTATTTAAGTGGTACACTTCATTAAATCTAAATAGAAAGATTTAATCTTTTCCTCAACTGGGTTTAAGAATAGTGTTAATGAAGACACCATACACGACAAACCCAAATCACATTTGATATAAAATACAAGGCTCTGAATAGAAAATATACCGGCTTATATTCAATATCAAATTCTGAAATCAACAAATATCGTATTGGAAATAACGATATAAAATATATCTTTCAAATTTCCACAACCGCATCTGTATAATCACGATATCCAACATCGAAATATTCCGAAGATAATTTCAATTCAAATCCATTCCAATTCACGTATTGGAAATTCTGATTAATTTCAAAACTATTTTAAATCCAATTTATTTATTTAAAAATAAATGGAATTACAATTCTAGTTCAAAACTAGTTCATTTCGATAAATGTAATGACCCGCATTGTCAGGGGTATTATAATTAATTAATTTAATTATATATATCGTGATGTAGTGAATTAAATAGGGGTTTAATTAAATAATATGGAGTATTTAATTAAATTAAATAATTTAATAATATATTTAATTCGGAAATAATCAAAAATATTGGGAATCACAATATTATGTGAACGGGGTCGTCCCTTAGATTTAATTCAGCTTAGAGTTGAATTATATTGACGAATATATTCAATCGACGACAGTTTGAACGTATAATTATATTATAATTAAAAATCGAGCTTGAAATGGCGCTGCAGTTCGCTATTTGGCGATTTGAACTTCAACTGAATATACAGGGTCCGTTTTAAATCGGATTTCTGTGAAACAAGAAACGTGTGGAGCTGGTGGAGTATATCTTTCTATTGGAAGAGAAATACCGGGATTTCATCGTGTAGATTTTGATTTACGTCCAAATCAAATTTCAGAAAAGTCGCTATGGAATTCCTTTAAAATTCGTAATGCTTTATATACGTTATAAAAGGATTTTCAATATAAATTGAATATCGATTCAATCTGGACTCGGAATAGCGAGTATATAATTATACTGGAGCTGTATGATATTCCTCGGTGAATATACACGATAATATAAATTTATTTATATTTAATTTAATAATATTTAAATATATTTATATATTTAAAAGGGTCATCCAGAGCTTTAAAAATAGCCACCTTTGCCAACGAAGTCGGAATTCGACGAAAGTAATTTCATTGGATCCGCAATGTCGAATAGTTGTTAGATTTCTAGTTTCGTTATTTTTGAAGTCAGTATGTGGCCGTACGGATTTTTAGAGTGAAAAACAGTCAATATTTTGACAGTTAAAAATACGCTGTGTGGGCATACGGAGTCGTAATTCGACGAAACCAGTTTCGTTGGGACCGTAATGTCGAACTCTAGCTGCATGTCAGTTTTCGTGATTTTTGGGTATCGTGTGTGATCACACGGATTTTTAGAAGGCGAAACGAATTAACAAAAAGGGAATATACCGGGAATATTCCTTCTGTAAAATATCTAGATATTTATTTCCCTTATAAATACCCCCCCCCCCCTTAACCAATTCTAAACCTAATCTCTTCTCTGGTATGCGCCGTTGTTTTCATTTCATAGAGAAAACAAAATGGCGAGCTAAAGAAATCAAATGAAATTCAAATCAAACTCTATAAAATTAAATACAAGTGTTGTTGAGTTCAGCGTGAGATTCTCTTCGTTTCTGTACAAGTTTCAAGTGGTGCGATAAGCAATTTGTGCTCGTCAGGTTTACACAGCGCGACTAGGGCTTTGATTTGTGGGTAATTGGATCATCGTGGTGAGCAATGGGTTTTGAAACGGGCCCTATGAGGGAAAACCGCACCTCCCTGAAGTGTTCGAACAGATCCCATGAATTAAAGTGTCGATCGACACTATACCTGCTACGCGAGGTGCCAAAGTCGCACGGAGGAGGCATGGCTCGAACATGGTGAAAATGGTATAGACGGGTAGAGGATCGAACGAGATTTATTATGGTGATTTTAGTTCGATTTTTCATTGAGAAGTGGAAGTGCGGTGGAGTGTTGAATTTGGAAAATGTCTGTGATGAGGAGCGGCTGATTTGGTATTCACGATTTGGGGGAGATGAAGAAATGCGGGTCTGGGCTGAGTTCAAAGCAAGGGGTAATGGGCCGGAGATGAAAGTTAAGCCCGTTTAGTTTAAAACCTTGTTTTATATTTTTATTTAAAAGTGTACTAACTTCAAATGTGTATAACTCGATCATACGATGTCAGAATCTCACGAAACAAGTTGCGTTGGGACCGTACGGACGAGAGCTTCGCAATGAAGCTGTCTGGGAGTGAATCCGAGCTCGTTACAATTTATGGTGAAATAAATTGTCCGTCGAAATCAAATAACGCAAACCGTTATTTAACGGCTGACGCGCAAATGTGAGTAAAAATCACCAACTCTGTACAGTTTTATTTTTACAACGTATTCTTAGAACTGTTAAATATTGTTTGTTTGATTGTGTGTTGACTGTTTGATTGAACTGCTAGTCAGTTAGTGAATATTTTATATATATATATATATATAGTTAAATTGTTATATATTGATTCTGTTAACAGAATATTTCATATTTAACTGGAAGTGATGTTGATTATACTGTGTAACATATGTGATGCAGGGAAACAGGTTGGAGAAATCCAACTGGATTCCTCAACAATTATTTTACTGTGATTTATATATTATGATATATAATGTGATACATAATCTGACGTTGATTATGTGTGCTTTGGACGATAATTATCGTTGTTATATGGTGTGTTAAATACCATAAGAAATACCAGAATGTGGAAAAGGGATTTTCAAAGTATATTTTGAAAATAATTTATCTATATAAAATCAATGGATTTTATATTATACAAGAAAAAGGATTTTGAATAAAAGAATTATATTTGTAAATCAAATATAAAGGAAATTTATATTTGTTAATCAAATATAAAAGGGATTTTATTTGTAAAACAATATATATAAGGGAAAATATTGTCAAAACCAATTGAAAGAGGGATATTTGTAAACCATTTACAAATAGATAAAAAGGATTTATTTATTTAGGAAATAAATAAAGGTAAAAGAATTTATTATTTAGGGTATAAATAAAGTTAAATGATTTATTTATTTAGGGAATAAATAAAATAAAGGAATATTTATTTGTTAGAATAAATAGAATAAAGGAGATATTTATTTGTTAAATAAATAGGATTATAAGGAAATATATATTAAATAGATTATAAAAGAAAATCTTTAAAAAGGAATAAACGTTATTAGCGAGTAAGTTAATCAAATTGAGTTATCAGGTTAGTTAATCAAAGTAAATTGATTTGTTAAACTAAGTGAATTGGTTAAGTTAATCAAAGTGAATTGGTTAAGTTAATCAAAGTGAATTGGTTAAGTTAATCAAAGTGAATTGGTTAAGGTAATCAAAGTGAATTAGTTGAGTTAATCAAAGTGATTAGTTCAGTTAATCGAGATAAGAAAAAATCAAGCTAGGTTAATCGAGTTAAATTAGTCAGTCGAGTTAATCAATTGAGTTAGTCAAACCAAGTAAAATCAGTTAGAGTTAATAAGTAGAGTTAATCAGTTAGGATTGACCAGGCAGAGTTAATCAGTTGGACTTAATCGATTTGAGTTAAGATTTTCGAGTTGATAACCGAGTTAAGTTATCGAATACCACTTATTCGATATAGAAGTTATCAAATATAGTTATTTGAGATAGAGTTAGTCAAACAGAGTTATTCAGGATAAGTTGCCATCTCGTACGACTGCTAGCGTAATTCACAGGGCTGTAAATAGCCTACGGCGGTCGGATGTTTCCTGAGGGAGTCAGGCGTAGCCATTGTGATCGCTGTGATCTAGAGTCAAGCGAATGGAGTTAAATCGAATAGTGGTTATTTGATAGGAGTTAATCAACTTGAGTTAGATTATCGAGATAAGTTAATCGAGTTAAGTTCTTGAGTTAGATTATCGAGATAAGTTAATCGAGTTAAGTTCTTGAGTTAGATTATCGAGATAAGTGAGTCGAGTTAAGTTCATCGAGTTAAATTAATCGATGTTAGTTTCATCAAAAGGAGTTAATCGATGTTAGTTTCATCGAAAGGAGTTAATCGATGTTAATTTCATCGAAAGGATTATCGATGTTAGTTTCATCGAAGGGAGTTATCGATTATAGTTTAATCGAAAGGAGTTATCGATTAGTTAAATCGAAAGGAGTTGTCAAATTTAGTTATTCGAAAAGGAGTTATCGATTTGTTAAATCGAAAGGGAAGATTATCGAATATAGTTTATTCGAATAGAGTTAGAGGAGTTAATCGAATATAGTTTATTCGAATAAAGTTAGAGGAGTTATCGAATATAATTTATTCGACAGGAGTTACGTGAATAGAGTAAATCAAATAGGAGTTATCAAATCTAGTTATTTGAAAAGAGTTAATCGAATATAGTTATTCGAAAGAAAGGTTAAGTAAGGAAGTTAGTTAAAGAAATATAAAGTGAACTTTGCCTACTTCAAGGTTAGAAGTGTTGTTCAGTTAAGGTCTGAGAGGTAGTTCTACCCCAACTTGATTGACTTCGTTTTTAACTAAGGAATGGTTAAGGTTCGGCAGTAAAGTGATAGTTAAGTGAATATATTAATAAGTGTAATGGTTTGAGTTGGCACCGAAATGGTTTGTTAAACATCTGCCTAAGTCCAACGTACGAGTTTTGGAAATGTTTTCCAAAGAAGAACCAGAAATGTTTGCTAATATAGCAAACAAGGAAATGGAAATGTTTTCCATTGTTAATAACGTATATTTTTCTAAACTTAGAAAATAAGAAATATGAATATAGGGAAACAAGAGATAAGTAAATAAATGAACTAAAGAGATTAATGTTAAATGATGTTTGTTCGATATAATTTCCATCTGGAAATAATATCGTTGTTTGCACACTTGTTTTTCTTCGATAGTTAACTCAAAGACTATCGAAGTTTGACCATTTTAACGTTGTTAATATGGAGAGACCGGTTGGATTATTATCCAAAGAACCACTCTGTATTGGCATAAGCGTTGCGAATCATATATGCCAAAGATAAATTGAAGATGGAGTAAAATGCAAGGGCTGTTGTATAAGTCTTAGATAACAGTGACTAGGATGGATATACTGAATAGTGCCTTCGGTTTGTTCAGTCCCAGGACAACTTATATGGACGAAGGTCTGACAGAATATATCTAATAAACCGCGTAAGTTGATCTATTCAAACGTATTCACGTTTGGTGGCAGAGGAATTCGTTTCTCTTAGCTGTATACCCATGTTATTTTTAGATAAGTCAATTTGTGATTTGGCGGGTATGACGATGTGACATTCTAAGTGAATGAAGATGTGTGGTATGTGAAAAGATAAGCGTAGCTTCTAGCCTCACATCCGGTAAATGACAAAAATCGGGCAGGTAGCATGGGTATGTAGGTCGCACCTATTAGGGTGTATAATCACCTGATCTAGAGTTTCATTTATTTCTAAAAATCTATTGTTGATGCTGTCCCATTCGGGAAACGGTTGCTGATCCCAACCGTTGGTGATATACATTCGATACACTCAAGCGAAATGAGTGGTCGGTCATGTGTGGCCGGGTTGCAAGATGTTCTTGTTGAACTCCAGTGTATCGTTCCTAGAGCACACTGATCGGAAGGTGGTTCCATACCTTGTCATAGTTGGAAACCCATTACCCAATACGTGCTTGCGATTTTGATTATATACTACATATGCAGAACGTGAGATGAAAGCGTTTCTGCTAGATGATTTTTATATTGTGGTTGATAAACATTATTGTAATATCAAAAGGTTTTGATATAAAGATATTTTGGATTCTCATAAGGGAAAAACCCGTTCCGTTCTGCGGCGTGGTCTTATGAGATATCGTTTACTTGTTCATATACATGTTTAAACTATTTTACTCATACCAGTCCATGTTGCGTGCTTAGGCATGTGTCGCATGATAGGGGGTTCTCGCTTTTCGTTAGGTGGCGAACGAGAGACTCTTACTCCTATATGTCCCTTTGGTAGGGTTGGTTGTGAAGTCGAAAGGCTGGCCGTAAAATATGGTATTGGGGTACCAGTGTAAGCCACAGTGGGTTTTACCTGCTGCTTTGGAGGATGGGGAGAGGATGGTTGCAAAGCCTACTTAACTCATTTTTCCGGGTCGTTACAGTTGGTATCAGAGCTTAAGTTAAGAATTTACATTGGCTCTGTGGTGTGACTCGATAGAGATAGGGTTAGTAATACCCTATATTGAGTTTGAGTGTATATATACGAGTTCGTATTTGTATTTGATATAAAAATGGTTTTATATTGTGGAGATTCATTGGCTGAGTTGTTTATGAGTTCTGGTCGATCAGTATGATCCACTGTATCGGTAGGAGTTTATAAACACTTGAATACGATGGACCGACACAGTATGGATATGTGATATATTATCATATATAGGTTGTGATTATAATCGAGTAAGATTATAACATGTGAAATGGTTATATGTAACCAATCAAAATTCATATAAGTGAAATACGTGAAATAAGATGAATTAAATATGAATTTAAATCAGATTTGGAATTAAAATAAGGAAATTTTAAGTTCCCGGGAGATTTTGAAATGTTTTCAAAATGGAAGTATTCAGTAATGGTTTTGAAAATGATATAGTATTGAAGTCACTTGGGTCGCTGGAAAATAATTCCGATGATGACTGCGCAGTATCATCGGTGTGATTTTCGAGTTTCTAAGTGGTGGATCACTACCAAAGATTTTAATTTGAATTATTTTGAGGAAACAAGTTGTTTAGAAAATCCAAAGGTTTTGAATTGGCAGTATGATTTCAAATTGATTTGAAATTTACCCAGGAATTTAAGTTCTAGAAATTTAAATTTAACTTGTGAAGTTAATTCGAATGGGATGGTAAAAGTAAATAATAAACCAGAATTTAACTTGAGATGATTGGTTAAGAAAAACTAGAAGTGATTAGAGAATAATCTGGATTTGGATTTGAAATGATAAGTTGAGAGTTTGGAATTTGAAACTCGAATTTGAAATTTAATTCGGCTTGAATAAGCGAATGGTTGTGTTAAGAATAACTTGGTTGGAGTTTATTGGAATGGCATTTGTATATGCCGAGTTGATAACAGATGGTAGGGATATAATGATTTGCCCAACAAAAAGGTACAAGTTTATATTTGATATAAGCATGAGATTTATGAGCCGAATTGGCAAGCCGCTTGGCTGTTTGATTTTCTTTTGCGTTGGAGAAGGCCTAGAGAGGCGAGTTGTGGATTTACCGATAGGGCTGTACAAAGGAGGTTATGGCGAAATTTTCCGAAAATTTAAAGTGTTAGAAAATTTTAAGAATTTTTGAAAATTTTAGTTAGTCAGAATGAATAAATATTTTAGTCGATATTAATTGGTTCCGTTGAAATCAGAAATAAGGGGTAAACAAATCTTAGAAATTTCAATAGATAGGGTCGTCCTCTAACTTAGCAATTTCGAGGACGAAATTATTTTAAGTGGGGAAGAATGTAATGACCCGCATTGTCAGGGGTATTATAATTAATTTATTTAATTATATATATCGTGATGTAGTGAATTAAATAGGGGTTTACTTAGATAATATGGAATATTTAATTAAATTAAATAATTTAATAATATATTTAATTCAGAAATAATCAAAAATATTGGGAATCACAATATTCTGTGAATGGGGTCATCCCTTAGATTTAATTCAGCTTAGAGTTGAATTATATTGACGAAAATATTCAATCGACGACAGTTTAAACGTATAATTATATTATAATTAAAAATCGAGCTTGAAATGGCGCTGCAGTTCGCTATTTGGCGATTTGAACTTCAACTGAATATACAGGGTTCGTTTTAAATCGGATTTCTGTGAAACAAGAAACGTGTGGAGCTGGTGGAGTATATCTTTCTAGTTGAAGAGAAATATCGGGATTTCGTCGTGTAGATTTTGATTTACGTCCAAATCAAATTTCAGAAAAGTCGCTATGGAATTCCTTTATAATTCGTAACACTTTATATACGTTATAAAAGGATTTTCAATGTAAATTGAATATCGATTCAATCTGGACTCGGAATAGCGAGTATATAATTATACTGGAGCTGTATGATATTCCTCGGTGAATATACACGATAATATAAATTTATTTATATTTAATTTAATAATATTTAAATATATTTATATATTTAAAAGGGTCATCCAGAGCTTTAAAAATAGCCACCTTTGCAAACGAAGTCGAAATTCGACGAAAGTAATTTCATTGGATCCGCAATGTTGAATAGTTGTTAGATTTCTAGTTACGTGATTTTTGAAGTCAGTATGTGGCCGTACGGATTTTTAGAGTGAAAAACAGTCAGTATTTTGACAGTTCAAAATACGCTATGTGGGCATACGGAGTCGGAATTCGACGAAACTAGTTTCGTTGGGACCGTAATCTTGAACTCTAGCTGCATGTCAGTTTTCATGATTTTTGGGTATCGTGTGTGATCACACGGATTTTTAGAAGGCGAAACGAATTAACAAAAAGGGAATATACCGGGAATATTCCTTCTATAAAATATCTATATATTTATTTCCCTTATAAATACCCCCCCCCCCCTTAACCAATCCTAAACCTAATCTCTTCTCTGGTATGCGCCGTTGTTTTCATTTCATAGAGAAAACAAAATGGCGAGCTAAAGAAATCAAATGAAATTCAAATCAAACTCTATAAAATCAAATACAAGTGTTGTTGAGTTCAGCGTGAGATTCTCTTCGTTTCTGTACAAGTTTCAAGTGGTGCGATAAACAATTTGTGCTCGTCATGTTTACACAGCGCGACTAGGGCTTTGATTTGTGGGTAATTGGATCATCGAGGTGAGCAATGGGTTTTGAAACTGGCCCTAGGAGGGAAAACCGCACCTCCCTGAAGTGTTCGAACAGATTCCATGAGTTAAAGTGTCGATCGACACTATACCTGCTATGCGAGGTGCCGAAGTCGCACGAAGGAGGCATGGCTCGAACATGGTGAAAATGGTAGAGACGGGTAGAGGATCGAACGAGATTTATTATGGTGATTTTAGTTCAATTTTTCATTGAGAAGTGGAAGTGCGGTGGAGTGTTGAATTTGGAAAATGTCTGTAATGAGGAGCGGCTGATTTGGTATTCACGATTTGGGGGAGATGAAGAAATGCGGGTCTGGGCTGAGTTCAAAGCAAGGGGTAATGGGCCGGAGATGAAAGTTAAGCCCGTTTAGTTTAAAGCCTTGTTTTATATTTTTATTTAAAAGTGTACTAACTTCAAATGTGTATAACTCGATCATACGATGTCAGAATCTCACGAAACAAGTTGCGTTGGGACCGTATGGACGAGAGCTTCACAATGAAGCTGACTGGGAGTGAATCCGAGCTCGTTACAATTTATGGTGAAATAAATTGTTCGTCGAAATCAAATAACGCAAACCGTTATTTAACGGCTAACGCGCAAATGTGAGTAAAGCTCACCAACTCTATACAGTTTTATTTTTACAACATATTCTTAGAACTGTTAAATATTGTCTGTTTGATTGTGTGTTGACTGTTTGATTGAACTGCTAGTCAGTTAGTGAATATTTTATATATATTTATAAATAAATATATATATATAAACAGTTAAATAGTTATATATTGATTCTGTTAACAAAATATTTCATATTTAACTGGAAGTGATGCTGATTATACTGTGTAACATATGTGATGCAGGGAAACAGGTTGGAGGAATCCAACTGGATTCCTCAACAGTTATTTTACTGTGATTTATATATTGTGATATATAATGTGATATATAATCCGACGTTGATTATGTGTGCTTTGGACGATAGTTATCGTTGTTATATGTTGTGTTAAATACCATAAGAAATACCAGAATGTGGAAAAGGGATTTTCAAAGTATATTTTGAAAATAATTTATTTATATAAAATCAATGGATTTTATATTATACAAGAAAAAGGATTTTGAATAAAAGAATTATATTTGTAAATCAAATATGAAGGAAATTTATATTTGTTAATCAAATATAAAAGGGATTTTATTTGTTAAACAAATATAGAGGAGATATATTTGTGAAATCAAATATAAAGGAAAATATTTGTAAAACAATATATATAAGGGAAAATATTGTCAAAACCAATAGAAAGAGGGATATTTGTAAACCATTTACAAATAGATAAAAAGGATTTATTTATTTAGGAAATAAATAAAGGTAAAAGAATTTATTATTTAGGGTATAAATAAAGTTTAATGGTTTATTTATTTAGGGAATAAATAAAATAAAGGAATATTTATTTGTTAGAATAAATAGAATAAAGGAGATATTTATTTGTTAAATAAATAGGATTATAAGGAAATATTTATTTAGGAAATAAATAGATTATAAAAGAAAATCTTTAAAAAGGAATAAACGTTATTAGCGAGTAAGTTAATCAAATTGAGTTATCAGGTTAGTTAATCAAAGTAAATTGATTTGTTAATCTAAGTGAATTGGTTAAGTTAATCAAAGTGAATTAGTTAAGTTAATCAAAGTGAATTGGTTAAGGTAATCAAAGTGAATTAGTCGAGTTAATCAAAGTGATTAGTTCAGTTAATCGAGATAAGAAAAAATCAAGCTAGGTTAATCGAGTTGAATTAGTCAGTCGAGTTAATCAATTGAGTTAGTCAAACCAAGTAAAACCAGTTAGAGTTAATCAGTTAGAGTTGACCAGACAGAGTTAATCAGTTGGAGTTAATCGATTTGATTTAAGATTTTCGAGTTGATAATCGAGTTAAGTTATCGAATACCACTTATTCGAAGTAGAA
This sequence comes from Allium sativum, assembly GCA_030737875.1. Classification (NCBI taxonomy): domain Eukaryota; kingdom Viridiplantae; phylum Streptophyta; class Magnoliopsida; order Asparagales; family Amaryllidaceae; genus Allium; species Allium sativum. The sequence continues at coordinate 14,326,136 of CM060912.1, forward strand.
GTTATCAAATATAGTTATTTGAGATAGAGTTAGTCAAACAGGGTTATTCAGGATAAGTTGCCATCTCGTATGACTGCTAGTGTAATTCACAGGGCTGTAAATAGCCTACGGCGGTCGGATGTTTCCTGAGGGAGTCAAGCGTAACCATTGTGATCGCTGCGTTCTAGAGTCAAGCGAATGGAGTTAAATCGAATATTAGTTATTCAATAGGAGTTAATCAACTTGAGTTAGATTATCGAGATAAGTTAATCGAGTTAAGTTCTTGAGTTAGATTATCGAGATAAGTTAATCGAGTTAAGTTCTTGAGTTAGATTATCGAGATAAGTGAGTCGAGTTAAGTTCGTCGAGTTAAATTAATCGATGTTAGTTTCATCGAAAGGAGTTAATCGATGTTAATTTCATCGAAAGGATTATCGATGTTAGTTTCATCGAAGGGAGTTATCGATTATAGTTTAATCGAAAGGAGTAATCGATTAGTTAAATCGAAAGGAGTTGTCAAATTTAGTTATTCGAAAAGGAGTTATCAATTTGTTAATCGAAAGGGAAGATTATCGAATATCGTTTATTCGAGAGGAGATTATCGAATATAGTTATTCGAAGGAGTTATCGATTATTAGTTAATCGAAGTGAGTTATAGAATATTAGTTAAATCGAAGGAGTTATCGAATATAGTTTATTCGATGGAGTTAATCGATTAGAGTTAAATCAAAGGAGTTAATCGAATATAGTTTATTCGAATATAGTAAAGGAGTTAATCGAATATGGTTTATTCGAATAGAGTTAGAGGAGTTAATCGAATATAGTTTATTCGAATAGAATTAGAGGAGTTATCGAATATAGTTTATTCGACAGGAGTTACGTGAATAGAGTAAATCAAATAGGAGTTATCAAATCTAGTTATTTGAAAAGAGTTAATCGAATATAGTTATTCGAAAGAAAGGTTAAGTAAGGAAGTTAGTTAAAGAAATATAAAGTGAACTTTGCCTATTTCAAGGTTAGAAGTGTTGTTCAGTTAAGGTCTGAGAGGTAGTTCTACCTCAACTTGATTGACTTCGTTTTTAACTAAGGAATGGTTAAGGTTCGGCAGTAAAGTGATGGTTAAGTGAATATATTAATAAGTGTAATAGTTTGAGTTGTCATCGAAATGGTTTGTTAAACATCTGCCTAAGTCCAACGTACGAGTTTTGGAAATGTTTTCCAAAGAAGAACCAGAAATGTTTGCTAATATAGCAAACAAGGAAATGGAAATGTTTTCCATTGTTAATAATGTATATTTTTCTAAACTTAGAAAATAAGAAATATGAATATAGGGAAACAGGAGATAAGTAAATAAATGAACTAAAGAGATTAATGTTAAATGATGTTTGTTCGAAATAATTTCCATTTGGAAATAATATCGTTGTTTGCACACTTGTTTTTCTTCGATAGTTAACTCACAGACTATCGAAGTTTAACCATTTTAACGTTGTTAATTTGGAGAGGCCGGTTGGATTATTATCCAAAGAACCACTCTGTATTGTCATAAGCGTTGCGAATCATATATGCCAAAGATAAATTGAAGTCGGAGTAAAATGCAAGGGCTGTTGTATAAGTCTTAGATAACAGTGACTAAGATGGATATACTGAATAGTGCCTTCGGTTTGTCCAGTCCCAGGACAACTTGTATGGACGAAGGTCTGACAGAGTATACCTAATAAATCACGTAAGTTGATCTGTTCAAACGTATTCACGTTTGGTGGCGGACGAATTCGTTTCTCTTGGCTGTATACCCATGTTATTTTTGGATAAGTCAATTTGTGATTTGGCGGGTATGACGATGTGACATTCTAAGTGAATGAAGATGTGTGGTATGTGAAAAGATAAGCGTAGCTTCTAGCCTCACATCCGGTAAATGATAAAAATCGGGTAGGTAGCATGGCTATGTAGGTCGCACCTATTAGGGTGTATAATCACTTGATCTAGAGTTTCATTTAGTTCTAAAAATCTATTGTTGATGCTGTCCCATTCGGGAAACGGTTGCTGATCCCAACTGTTGGTGATATACATTCGATACACTCAAGCGAAATGAGTGGTCGGTCATGTGTGGCCGGGTTGCAAGATGTTCTTGTTGAACTCCAGTGTATCGTTCCTAGAGTACACTGATCGGAAGGTGGTTCCATACCTTGTCATAGTTGGAAACCCATTACCCAATACGTGCTTGCGATTTTGATTATATACTACATATGCAGAACGTGAGATGAAAGCGTTTCTGCTAGATGCTTTTTATATTGTGGTTGATAGACATTATTGTAATATCAAAAGGTTTTGATATAAAGATATTTTGGATTCTCATAAGGGAAAAACCCGTTCTGTTCTGCGGCGTGGTCTTATGAGATATCGTTTACTTGTTCATATACATGTTTAAACTGTTTTACTCACACCTGTCCCATGACTGACCCGGAGTTTATTTTGTTGTTTTCCCTAAACTCTTGGGTGCCCAATTTTGTACGGGCAGTCAAGTAGTCAGGAATTTACAGATATACTTGGAGAGCTTGGAGCAGGAGGCTTCAAGATCATATAGCTATAGTTTATTTCCGCTGTGTTGTGAGTGTTGTACTCTGATAAGTGCTATTGTATACATAACTGTTATATTTCAAAGTTATGTTATCTATTATATGTTATTCGTTCCGCTGTGAGGTTCGTGTTACTCTGATGTTGTGTTCTTCTTCTTCTTATATTCTAAGTTTCTATCTTATCTATTCTCACCCTCTAATTTCTTTCATTAATTACCAGGATTTTTCGATATGTTTGGTTAGTCGACATCGTGTTTATGTCGATAACCAAAGTCGCTCAAAATCCGGGTCGTTACAATAAAAATTTATTTTTATCTTTTCAAATATGAAGTTTTTCATCCCAATTCTTCCCAAATCATTTCTTATGATTTTACACAAATTATTGATATTTTTAATAATTTTATCAAGGCCCGTACATTCAATTTCCTTCAACGGCCATCGAACTGCACTTATAGCGACCTTTTCCAAATTTGATTTGGACATAATTCCAAATCCAACTGTTAGATTTCAAATTTCTAATTTTCATAGGAAAGCTCTTTTCGATACGAACCCAACGGTTCCGGTTTCAGGAGAATCCGACGGTCGGATCTCCCGTAATTCCCATTCGAAGTCAATGGTCGAAATTCACGAACTGCCGCAGCGCGGCGCGTTCTATTCAGGCCATTATATATATAATATATATATTATATATATTTCATCGATTTCCTTTTAAAACATATTTTATAAATCGTTTTAAATTCGTTTTCGAAACGATTTCAACTTCATATTCAATTTCGAATCAAAATTGAATATTCCACATCATCGATATACAAATGATAATATTTTCAAAACGTCATATTTTGAAATCACTTTCTTATCTATATTCATTATAAACACGAATATAATCGATATAAATATCGTTCGCATCTAAATGGCGCATCTCTAATCAACATGGCTTTATATATTTCAATAACTTCGTTATTCAATTCAATAAATGAATATTTATTCTATTCAACACATAAATCTATATTTCTTTCAACACATGAATATTCTCAACACATGAGCACTGTCAACACATGACTATTTTTTCTATTCAACACATGAATCTATAATTCTTTCAACACATGAATATATATTTTATAATATTCTTTATTTTCCAAATTGGAATGAGGCCCAATCAATTACCATATAAGGTTAATTGTATGGTTTCCATACAACACATGTATATAAGTAGCAACGATAAATAATCAACTATCATCCAAAGTGCACCACATAACTGCATAAGCATTAAATATAGATAATCAACGCTTACACAGTCTGTCAACCAATCGATCGACATACAACTAAATAATTGGGATTAGTGTACGCCAAATATCATCCCAACACCCGTGTGGGGTTTCAATCCCCAACCACTGAATATTATTTGTGCAGTTGGGCGATGTGTAAAATTTATCATCTCAATCAATGTCTTTCAAATAGGTGTTCATAAATAGACCGTCCGGTTTGTAAATGAATATTTATTTAATCACCTTCACATTAAAAATTATATTTTTAATGATAATTAATTGATTTCAACACATGATATTTTATTATCTATTTCACATCATGTGACGATCCCAAAACCCCGTGACACGGTGTTAAGGATAATCATTGGAATATAACACATTAATCATCATTAGCAGATCACAGGTAATAGCAAAAACAGAAAATAGAATAATTTACACACATATGACAGCGGAATCATATAGATATCATCACATCAGAGAAGCACAGTACATGATACAACTTAGTGCATAATGATACATAATCAGTCACCATCGCCAGAGGCGGAATCATACATAAGGAGTACTCAAAATAAATATCAGTCTACATCGCCAATGGCGGAATCATAATATAGATACAATAATGGCGGAGAAAATCCAAGTCAGCACAGTGTAGTCAAGCCTCGCCATGAGCCAAAAGATGCGTTAGAAACCTGTAACTAGGCTGCCCGTGTGAAAATGAGGGCACCCAAGTTTGCAAGGTGAAACAAACTACGAGTCAGTCATGGGACTGGTATGAGAAATCTACTTAACTTATTAACAACAATAATAAGGCAAATCAAAGGACCACGCCACTTTCGCGGAACGGGTTTACTCCAATGAGTGCTAGTGCATGAGATAAAGTAAACGATTAAATCAACGCAATGCTCTTTATAAAATGAAGTCATTATAAGACTCAAGTCCCATCACACAATGCAACGCAAGCCGGAGGATAGAGTTTTTACCTTATAATGGTCAATGATGCTTCATACGAATAAAACAAAAGTGTTTGGTATTATTACTAGTGCATATATGTTTCAAAAGCAAATTCAATCATAAATATCAATCATAGGCGGCATAAATGACCCATACCACTATGTCGCCATACTAGTAATACAATCACGTCCGCATATTTCGTATTGGAAATTGGATTCCTTCATGAGTCGAGGCAAGGGGCAAGCTCCTCTCCGTTCAAGACACTCTAGCAAATGTCCCAGGACCCCACTATGATCCTTGGAATCGGCTGGGCCGGTCCTCTCTTACTTTTGAGGATTAGTTATTCCTGAACACACGTTTCCCGGTCCTTACAGACCTATAATCGAGGCGCCTTGCATTCCAACAACCACACAGGTGAAAAGTATATATAATGTCAGGGCTGGTAGGTCACTGACACCACCATAACTAGAAAGAAACGTCGTGCACTCCCAGCGGTCCGTCTCCCGTTTTTGACTCATACCGAGGTGTGAGGCTCGCGAATTCACGTTATACACAAAGCTACGTCACACAGACCATGCTTTGATCATCAACCACAAGACTTTGCTTTGCAACAGAAGCCTTGATCATATGCCACTTTGGCGTGCCACACAGGCAATCCACTCCATGCGACTGATTTCTGTCAATGTATAACCTCTGAGCTCGTACGTCTCAGAGAAGGGCGTTAAGCAAAAGAATAAATTCTCCGCCGCCAAACAGATATATATTTAACAGAGATCAATCAACACAGAATAAAATCCAATGTCAGACACACAGTCCATTTACAAGTTCGTTCTGGGTCTGAACGAAACCGGAGGCACCAATTCCTCGCATATCCGTACAATCAACAGTATGTGTGGACGGCTACTACTTCAATTCCTTCATGGTAGCTACTCCAATCACGAGCATCAGTAGCGCCCATCCATCCAATGTGGAGATCGTCGGTCTTCAGTCATCTTCGACTCTTCGACTTCTCAACGTCGATCGATTATTTGAAATGAGTTAAACTTGGCCTTTTCAAATAACCCACGTATATTTAGATTTTCAAATCAATTAATCACATGGTTGGACTATTCAACATTCACATTTCAGTTATTTAGTTATAATTTTCATGTCAAATACATTCAACCATCACATATCAAACAAACACAACAAAATTGGTTTATTTCCACTCTATATCGTCTATAGTATTTTATAACGATATATCACCATTTTTATTTAATTTAAAACGGCCATATTTAATTAAACAACGTTTCAGGTCGTGTCGATGCACTAGCGCTGCTTTTCATTAATTTTGTTTTACACATATATGAAAATCTAACCGTTGGATCTTCACAAATTTTACATCATTAGGAAGGTCATTTCAAAACGAATCCAACGGTTTCAGTTTTGGGAAAATCCGACGGTCGGATCTTCCACACTAACCATTTGAAGTTACGATTTCAATTTACGAACTGCAGCGTCGTTATTCGATTTAATTTAATTATATATATATATATATATATATATATATATATATATATATAATCGTTTCTGGCGCTGTTTTTCTTCAGTTTTGAATTAAACATTCCAGACAATCCAACCGTCGGATCTTCACAAAGTTGGTGCCGTTGGAAAGATATTTCCAAGGCGAACCCAATGGTTGCGGTTTCGGGAAAATCCAATGGTCGGATTTCCCGCACTAGTCGTTTGAAATCGCGGTTTCAAAACATGAACTGCACGGCCACGTCTCGTTTTTTTATTCTATTTATATTTATATATTTATATAAATATAGTTCATTCAAAAATTCCTATATCATTTCCACTTCAATTATTTCACTAACGCCTTTAAATTTTGGAAAATTTCGCCATAACCTCCTTTGTACGGGAGGGTCTGGGAAAATTCCCAAATAGCCACACGGGCGTCTCATATCAAAAAGAAAAAGAAAAAGCCAAGCGGCTAGCCAACAGGCTCATAAAATCATCACCCAAACAAAGCGGTAAATGTGTACCTATTTGTCGGGCACAAAATTTTATTTCTCTTCTCTAGCCCCTTTTGCTTTAACCTGTTCAATAGATATGCATGTACATATATACAATTTCTAACATTCATCATTTTCCATTCAATTTCATATTTGATTTGCTTTGGTTTAAAAACACCATTCATTCTAATGTTGCATGCATATGCTAAAATCATATCATTAGCTAGTTAATGTATATTTCAACTCATGCACGTTTATCTGAACAAGTGGCTATTTTTAACACTTCACATTTCAAAGATGATAATTTTGGCGAACTAAAATAGATTTCAACACATGACTATTTTATTTAGTTCCTATGCATGTTAAAAAATAATATTTCTATAACAATTATTTATTTCAACGTCCGCATATCTTTAGCATATCACACATATGATAAAAATGATATTTTTATCACTTAAAATATTTATTCGAGAAATAGATGTTTCAGCACTTCATAGTTTCAATAAACATGTAATTTGTATCGTTCGATCTTTTTATTCAACACATGAACTTTTCGACTACACACACTTCTCAACGAATGAGCATCTCCACACATGGACATTTTTTTTATGTTGTTTATATTAGAAAGATGGGATTTTTATTTTTGAAACTAGTTATATAAGGCGAATATTTTTCATACTTCATATATATATATATAAAAATGTGATTTTTATTGTTTAAACGCTTCATTCATTCACAAATGAATCTAATTTTCACACAACACTTTTCAACACACAAGCATTTCCACACATGGATATAGTTTCAATATATGACTTTAATTTCTATGCATGAAAATAATTTCAACATATGAAAATAATCCTAACACACAAAGATTATTCAAAATTTCGGCAGCATAACGGTAGGGTAGTTAAAACCGGCACCGTCCCTAGTACGGCTCCTCGCTCTACCTTAAAACCTCGCGGTTTTTGACAATGGGGATTCATGCATCTAATTCGCACGCAGGCGGCATGTTTATTTTTATTTCCACAAATATTTTCAATTCATTTCAATCACCAATGGGTATTTTCAACCACAACCAAACAATATCAACCACAAACAATTATTCAACCATTCGTATTTTTCATCCAATATTTCACACCAATTGACCACAATAAATATCATCCATGGTTTGTGGACGAGGGGAGTATATATATATAATATAATATATATTTTCTATATTTCACTAGCATTTCAACACATATATCACTTATTCTATGCATGTAAAAATTCATACTTCGCTTATATAGCTTACACTACGCATGTACATGAGGTATACAACACGTATGTAATTTATATTTCGCTTATATAAATTATACACGACATTTTCCATTCAATTTCACGTTAATTTAGATTTCTCACCTTGGTTTTCTGAGCGCTAAAAATCGATACGATGTCAGAAAAATCCGCGGCTTCTTCTATTGGGTAGAGAGCTTCCTTGCGGTCTCGATGTTTCCTGTTTCATCGAATTTCGTCAACACACCAAAAAAATATGATTTTTCAAAGTGTAAAGATCAAAGAAAAACTCACTTCACGAAGCTTCAAAACTAGGTTTGCGGTTTTCGCGAGAACCGGGGCACGAGGGGACGATCAAGGAGTTGGACGTGGAAGAGCTTCGAGAGGGCTACAGGCGCGCGACGGTTTGGTGGCGCTCGGTGGTCCAGATCGGCGGCGGCGGCGGTTTAAAGGTCGGAACTTTGGAAGGGGATATCTCAACGTAGAAGCAACGATAGGGGGAGCTCCTTATATGGATTTGAAGAGGGGAAGGAGAACTACAAAAAGTTGAACTGGGGGAGGAGCTAATTCGGGCTGTGGCGATCGGAAATCGCCAGGGAAGGGGGGAAAGCTTTTCCGTCGTCGATGTCGGGGTCGGGGGGGTTTTCTGATATATTTTTTTATTTATGAATGGAGAAATATGATTGGCCGAGGACTATATTAAATTTTTAAATAGTGTTTTCTCAAAACGAACTCCTTTTTAAACCCAACGACTGTCGCCCCTTGCTAAATACCCCCATTCCGGACACAATGGGATATGTTTCGTAGGCCAATTCGACTGTTACAGTCAGTTATTTTTCAAATTAAAGTATAAAACATTTAATTTTTAACTCTGAACGCACATTTCAATTTGCCAGGGCCACAAACTGATTTGAAAAATTCCAGAAAAATAATTCTAGCTATGTTTTGACGCTACGGTCCCAACAAAACTAGTTTCGTTGAATTCTGAGGTCGCTTGAAAAATGGCCATTTTCTGGTCGATCCAATTTAACAGAATTCTACCAAACACATTTTCTTTTGCCACGCTCACATACTAGCTTCAAAAATTATGAAATTTGAAACCTAGCAATAGTTTGACATCTCGGACCCAACAAAAGTGGTTTCGTCGAATTCCGAGGTCGTATGCAAAATATCAATTTTCCAGGGCTATATATTCTATATACCGACCCTTCTGAAAATTCATTCGGCCATAACTTTTGATTCTCGTTATGAAACTTCGATTTTTCAGATTCGTTAGAAAGGTATTGACTAACAGATTTAAATATTTTTGGTTTCGCTAAAATCCGTTATATTTTCCACCCTGCATAGTCGGTCAAAGTTTGAATTCAAATTTTCAAACTGACTCACTATTTCTAATTCACTATTTTATTGAAATATTCTATTTCAATTGTTCAAATTCCTTTGAAATAACCAATTTAAAATTTTTAAATTGGCTCGTATTTTCCGGGTTCCCCCACTTAAAACTTTTCGTCCTCGTAATGGAAACAACAGTAAAGTAGGAAATAAAATGTAAATGCAAAGTATTGTAAAGGTACCTTGCACCGGAGTTAGTCAGAGATATCCACTCTGCATTTGGGGTAAGCTTGTTTAATGCTTTCCTCAGTCTCCCAAGTACTGTCTCTAGGATCACTGCTCCACTGCACTTTAACTAAATGAACCTTTTTGCTTCTGAGTTCTCTAGTTTCTTTTCCAACAATTTTTAATGGCTCTCTTCTGAGTGCTAATTCTGGAGTTATCTCCACATCCCGTTGCGCTGCTTCTTCTACAATAAGATCCGGATCATGCACATGTCTCCCAAGTTGAGATACGTGAAATATATTGTGCACTCCAGGCAACCAATCTGGTAATTGAACCCTATAAGCAAGAGTTCCAATTCGCTCAAGTATAGGAAAGGGACCAATAAATCTCGGTGCCAACTTCCCAGTCTTTCCAAATCTGATTACCCCTCTCATTGGAGAAACCTTTAAATAAACATGATCACCAACAGCAAATGTCAAATCTCTCCTTCTAGAGTCTGCATAACTTTTCTGTCGGCTTTGGGCGGTTTTCAATCGCTTCTTGATGAAGTCCACTTTATCAGATGCTTCTCTAATCATATCGGGTCCTAGTACAAGTCTGTTGCCAGGTTCTACCCAAATGCTGGAGATCTGCAGGGTCTGCCATATAGTGCTTCAAACGGTGACATTCTCAAACTTGCTTGATAGCTATTGTTATATGAGAACTCTGCCAAATGCAAATGATCTTCCCATGACCCACCAAAATCGATTATACAAGCCCGCAATAAATCCTCTAGAATTCTATTCACCTGCTCAGTTTGGCCATCTGTTTGTGGATGATAAGCGATGCTCATATTCAGTTTTGTTCCCAATTCTGTCTAGAAAGCCTACCAGAATTTGCTAGTAAATAGGGGATCTCTATCACTGACTATGCTGATGGGAATTCCATGCAGCTTAACAATTTCTCTGAAATATATCTGTGCTAGACTTTGAGCAGTTCTATTGGATCTGACAGGTATAAAATGGGCAGTCTTCGTGAAACGATCTACGATTACCCAAATGTTGTCATTACCTTTCTTGGTTCGTGGCAAACCATCTATGGAATCCATGGAAATCTGCTCCCATTTCCAACCTGGGACTTCTAACGGTTGCAACAGTCCAGCTAGCTTCTGTTGGTCACTCTTGACCAATTGACAAGTAGGGCATCTGCTAACATATAAAGAAATATCCCTTTTCATTGCCTTCCACCAGAAAGTGCGTTTGATATCGTTGTACATTTTACTCACCCCAGGATGGATGCAAAATTTGGATTTATGGCATTCGTCCAGCACTTCTCTTCGAAGGCCTGGAATATTTGGAATGCAAATCCTATTATTTAACCTGAGAACCCCCTATTGTCAATACGGAAACTCATGGTTTCACCTTCCTTGACTCTCTGACTGATTCTCTGAATGAATTCATCGTCTTTTTGAAGGGCTGAAATCCTATCAATCAATCCAGGTGTAATTATAAGATGGGCAACGATTGAGGTCTTTCTACTAAGCGCGTCCGCTACTACGTTAGCTTTCCCCGGCGTATACAGGATATCAAGATCATACGCTGCAAGAAATTCTAGCCAACGCTGCTGTCTCAGATTCAGATATTTCTGGGTATATAAATACTTCAATGATTGATGATCTGTGTACAGTATAAATTTCTCGCCCAATAAGTAATGCCTCCAGATTTTCAAAGCAAAAACGATAGCTAGCAGCTCAAGATCATGAGTTACATAATTCTTCTCATGCGGTTTCAATTGGCGGCTTGCATAAGCGACTACTTGGCCTCTCCGCATTAACACTGCACCAAGACCTCTAATAGAAGCATCTATCCAAACCGTTAAATCCTGATTGCCATCAATAATTGTTAACACTGGAGCGGTGGTCAGCTTCGATTTCAATTCCTGGAAAGCTTCTTCATAGTCGGAAGTCCACTTAAATTCTCATGTTTCTTTGTGAGCTTCGTTAACGGACCGGATATCTTCGAAAAATCCTTAACGAACTTTCGATAATAACTAGCCAACCCCATAAAACTTCTAACTTCTGTGGGAGTAGTGGGTTGTTTCCAGTCTTGAATCGCTATTATTTTGCTTGGGTCAACAGAAATTCCTTTCTCTGACACGACATGGCCAAGAAATTTGACTTCTTCTTGCCAGAAGACACATTTAGAGAATTTGGCTTTGAAGACGTTCTTCCTTAGAATCTCCAATACTTGTTCTAAGTGTTTTTCATGCTCGGGTTTTGATTTGGAGTAGATTAAAATATCATCGATGAATACGAGGACAAATTTATTCAGAACTCCCTAAACACTCTATTCATTAGATCGACAAAGGATGCTGGAGCGTTACATAGGCCAAACGGCATTACTAACCATTCATAAAATATGTCTGGACCTCTGAAAGCTGTCAAAGGAACACACTCTTCTGCTATTCTCAATTGATGAAAACCTGTAGCTAGGTCCATTCGGGAAAATACTTTCGCCCCATTCAATTGGTCTAGCAAATCATCAATGCGGGGTAATGGATATTTATTTTTAAGCGTCTGTTTGTTGAGGTCTCGGTAATCAACGCATAATCGAAGAGTACCGTCTGACTTCGGGACAAACACAACGGCTGCACCCCAATTAGAAAAACTAGGTCTGATTAGACCCTTCCACAACAGTTGACGAGTTTGATCGCCTAATTCTTCTTTTTCTTTCGGAGTCATTCTACGAATTGGATGCACCACTGGTCTGGCATTGGGAATTAGATCGATTCGGAATTCTATTTCTCTTTGCGGAGGTAAGTTTTCAACTTCTTCAAACACATCCGCATAGTTTCTAACAATCGGAATTTTTTCCATGGAAGTGGGGATAAGTTCCAATGCTGACCAAAATTCTTCTCTATTCGGATTCGAACCATGACAGGGAATCGTAATATATCCAAGCTTCGTTCGAATTTTAACGATTCTTTCCGCACAATTCACTTCGGCTTCATATTTCGTTAACCAATCTAGCCCGAGAATGATATCGAATTCGGGAAAATCCATAACGATTAAATTGAAAGGAAACTGGTATCGGGAGAAAGAAGTTGGAACCTTACAACACGAACTGAGGGTAATAGGACCCCCTAACGGGTTATGTACTTCCACCGATTCTTTGAGCTTTCGCTGTTTTAACTTTAATTTGTGCACTGTGTTATTAGCAATAAAACTATACGATGCACCTGTGTCAAACAATACAGAAACAGGAATATTTTTAATTGTAAGGGTACCTCCCAAAACATCGGGTTTACCTGCTCCATCGGAAGCAGCTGACGGGCTAGACCCGTCATAGACGTGAGCTACTGTAGCTTTCTTCAGCAAAGGACAGTCTTTGACCAGATGATCGGTCTTGTGACAGTTGAAGCAGGAGCGAGGGTTCTGAGAGCCTTGGCTCGAGCCTTGAGAATTTGTCTTCTGTCTCTTCGGAGCAGTGCAGACGTTTGAGTAGTGCCCCGGCTTACCACAGTTAAAGCAATTTCCTCTTGGCGGCTTGCCAGTCTGAGGTTTTGAAGATGCGGCTTGGCTTGACTCGCCTTGATTTACAGCAGGCTTGCGCTTGTTTCCGGCTTGGCTTCTAGCGCGATCCTGATCCAGATGCCTTTGATCAAGGTCTTCATAGTTTCAAGTCATTTCCACCAGCTCGTTGAATTCCAGCTTGACATGGGCCATGGCTCTATCATGATATTGTCGTCTTAGTCCAAGGATAAACCTCTTATTTTTGGATTTCGCAGTGGCGACGAGCTCTGGAGCATAGGGCGACAACATTGTAAATTTTTTCAGATAATCTTGCACGGAAAGATCCCCTTGCTGGAGATTGGCGAAGTCATCGTGCATTCTTTCTAGAGCTTGTTCTGGGACATATTTCTCCTTGAAGAGTTCTTTAAATCCATCCCATGTTCTTCCAGCTTCTCTATTCCCGGCGGTAAGAGATTCCCACCATAATTCGGCTTGTTCCTGCATAAGCCAGGCGCCCATAATAGCTTTGTCTTCGTCTCCAAGCCTTAGGCCTTCAAGAATTTTCTCGCATGTTTTGAGCCATGCAAGGGCCTCTATTACGGTGCCAGTTCCCGAGAAGGTCTTGCCTCCTAAGTTCTTATATCTCTTAGCTACGCGGTCAAGCTCGAAGTATTGAGCTGCCGGAGGTTGTATCAAAGGTCCTTCTTGAGCTGGGATTTCTCCCCTTCCTCGGCCTCGGTCGGCACGGCCTCCTCTAGCGGCGGCTGCTCTGGTAGCCATTTTTCGAATTCTGTATAAGCAACGAAAAAAAGTCAGCTAACAGAAATGATAGTCTATTGCATAGTTAAGCAGAAATTTCTATGGAAAGATAACGATGGACTGATCAATTGTTTTGCTATTCTGCTCAGCTCATTCTGGGACTTTGCAAGCCCTATCTCTAATGAGCGACTCGCCTTAGAATACTACTGATTCTATTTTGACGAAGTGTTTAATGTGTTAGACTCCAGAACTAAGGTTAACCAAAGCTCTGATACCAGCTGTGACGATCCCAAAACCCCGTGACACGGTGTTAAGGATAATCATTGGAATATAACACATTAATCATCATTAGCAGATCACAGGTAATAGCATAAATAGAAAATAGAATAATTTACACACATATGACAGCGGAATCATATAGATATCATCACATCAGAGAAGCACAGTACATGATACAACTTAGTGCATAATGATACATAATCAGTCACCATCGTCAGAGGCGGAATCATACATAAGGAGTACTCAAAATAAATATCAGTCTACATTGCCAATGGCGGAATCATAATATAGATACAATAATGGCGGAGAAAATCCAAGTCAGCACAGTGTAGTCAAGCCTCGCCATGAGCCAAAAGATGCGTCAGAAACCTGTAACTAGGCTGCCCGTGTGAAAATGAGGGCACCCGAGTTTGCAAGGTGAAACAAACTACGAGTCAGTCATGGGACTGGTATGAGAAATCTACTTAACTTATTAACAACAATAATAAGGCAAATCAAAGGACCACGCCACTTTCGCGGAACGGGTTTACTCCAATGAGTGCTAGTGCATGAGATAAAGTAAACGATTAAATCAACGCAATGCTCTTTATAAAATGAAGCCATTATAAGACTCAAGTCCCATCACACAATGCAACGCAAGCCGGAGGATAGAGTTTTTATCTTATAATGGCCAAAGATGCTTCATACGAATAAAACAAAAGTGTTTGGTATTATTACTAGTGCATATATGTTTCAAAAGCAAATTCAATCATAAATATCGATCATAGGCAGCATAAATGACCCATACCACTATGTCGCCATACTAGTAATACAATCACGTCCACATATTTTGTATTGGAAATTGGATTCCTTCATGAGTCGAGGCAAGGGGCAAGCTCCTCTCCGTTCGAGACACTCTATCAAATGTCCCAGGACCCCACTACGATCCTTGGAATTGGCTGGGCCGGTCCTCTCTTACTTTTGAGGATTAGTTATTCCTGAACACACGTTTCCCGGTCCTTACAGACCTATAATCGAGGCGCCTCGCATTCCAACAACCATACAGGTGAAAAGTATATATAATGTCAGGGCTGGTAGGTCACTGACACCCCCATAGCTAGAAAGAAACGTCGTGCACTCCCAGCGGTCCGTCTCCCGTTTTTGACTCATACCGAGGTGTGAGGCTCGCGAATTCACGTTATACACAAAGCTACGTCACACAGACCATGCTTTGATCATCAACCACAAGACTTTGCTTTGCAACAGAAGCCTTGATCATATGCCACTTAGGTGTGCCACACAGGCAATCCACTCCATGCGACTGATTTCTATCAATGTATAACCTCTGAGCTCGTACGTCTCAGAGAAGGGCGTTAAGCAAAAGAATAAATTCTCTGCCGCCAAACAGATATATATTTAACAGAGATCAATCAACATAGAATAAAATCCAATGTCAGACACACAGTCCATTTACAAGTCCGCTCTGTGTCTGAACGAAACCGGAGGCACCAATTCCTCACATATCCGTACAATCAACAGTATGTGTGTGGACGGCTACTACTTCAATTCCTTCATGGTAGCTACTCCAATCACGAGCATCAGTAGCGCCCATCGATCCAATGTGGAGATCGTCGGTCTTCAGTCGTCTTCGACTCTTCGACTTCTCAACATCGATCGATTATTTGAAATGAGTTAAACTCGGCCTTTTCAAATAACCCACGTATATTTACATTTTCAAATCAATTAATCACATGGTTGGACTATTCAACATTCACATTTCAGTTATTTAGTTATAATTTTCATGTCAAATACATTCAACCATCACATATCAAACAAACACAACAAAATTGGTTTATTTCCACTCTATATCGTCTATAGTATTTTATAACGATATATCGCCATTTTTATTTAATTTAAAACGGCCATATTTAATTAAACGACGTTTCAGGTCGTATCGATGCACTGGCGCTGCTTTTCATTAATTTTGTTTTACACATATATGAAAATCTAACCGTTGGATCTTCACAAATTTTACATCATTAGGAAGGTCATTTCAAAACGAATCCAACGGTTTCAGTTTTGGGAAAATCCGACGGTCGGATCTTCCACACTAACCATTTGAAGTTACGATTTCAATTTACGAACTGCAGCGTCGTTATTCGATTTAATTTAATTATATTTATATATATATAAATATAATCGTTTCTGGCGCTGTTTTTCTTCAGTTTTGAATTAAACATTCCAGACAATCCAACCGTCGAATCTTCACAAAGTTGGTGCCGTTGGAAAGATATTTCCAAGGCGAACCCAATGGTTGCGGTTTCGGGAAAATCCAATGGTCGGATTTCCCGCATTAGTCGTTTGAAATCGCGGTTTCAAAACATGAACTGCACGGCCATGTTTCATTTTTTTTATTGTATTTATATTTATATATTTATATAAATATAGTTCATTCAAAAATTCCTATATCATTTCCACTTCAATTATTTCACTAACGCCTTTAAATTTTGGAAAATTTCGCCATAACCTCCTTTGTACGGGAGGGTCTGGGAAAATTCCCAAATAGCCACACGGGCGTCTCATATCAAAAAGAAAAAGAAAAAGCCAAGCGGCTAGCCAACAAGCTCATAAAATCATCACCCAAACAAAGCGGTAAATGTGTACCTATTTGTCGGGCACAAAATTTTATTTCTCTTCTCTAGCCCCTTTTGCTTTAACCTGTTCAATAGATATGCATGTACATATATACAATTTCTAGCATTCATCATTTTCCATTCAATTTCATATTTGATTTGCTTTGGTTTAAAAACACCATTCATTCTAATGTTGCATGCATAGGCTAAAATCATATCATTAGCTAGTTAATGTATATTTCAACTCATGCACGTTTATTTGAACAAGTGGCTATTTTTAACACTTCACACTTCAAAGATGATAATTTTGGCGAACTAAAATAGATTTCAACACATGACTATTTTATTTAGTTCCTATGCATGTTAAAAAATAATATTTCTATCACAAATATTTATTTCAACGTCCGCATATCTTTAGCATATCACACATATGATAAAAATGATATTTTTATCACTTAAAATATTTATTCGACAAATAGATGTTTCAGCACTTCATACTTTCAATAAAAATGTAATTTTTATCGTTCGATCTTTTTATTCAACACATGAACTTTTCCACTACACACACTTCTCAACGAATGAGCATCTCCACACATGGACATTTTTTTTATGTTGTTTATATTAGAAAGATGGGATTTTTATTGTTGAAACTAGTTATATAAGGCGAATATTTTTCATACTTCGTATATATATATATATAAATGTGATTTTTATTGTTTAAACACTTCATTCATTCACAAATGAATCTAATTTTCACACAACACTTTTCAACACACAAGCATTTCCACACATGGATATAGTTTCAATATATGACTTTAATTTCTATGCATGAAAATAATTTCAACATATGAAAATAATCCTAACACACAAAGATTATTCAAAATTTCGGCAGCATAACGGCAGGGTAGTTAAAACCGGCACCGTCCCTAGTACGGCTCCTCGCCCTACCTTAAAACCTCGCGGTTTTTGAAAATGGGGATTCATGCATCTAATTCGCACGTAGGCGGCATGTTTATTTTTATTTCCACAAATATTTTCAATTCATTTCAATCACCAATGGGTATTTTCAACCACAACCAAACAATATCAACCACAAACAATTATTCAACCATTCATATTTTTCATCCAATATTTCACACCAATTCACCACAATAAATATCGTCCATGGTTTGTGGACGAGGGGAGTATATATATATATAATATAATATATATTTGCTAAATTTCACTAGCATTTCAACACATATATCACTTATTCTATGCATGTAAAAATTCATACTTCGCTTATATAGCTTACACTACGCATGTACATAAGGTATACAACACGTGTGTAATTTATATTTCGCTTATATAAATTATACACGACATTTTCCATTCAATTTCACGTTAATTTAGATTTCTCACCTTGGTTTTCTGAGCGCTAAAAATCGATACGATGTCAGAAAAATCCGCGGCTTCTTCTATTGGGTAGAGAGCTTCCTTGCGGTCTCGATGTTTCCTGTTTCATCGAATTTCGTCAACACACCAAAAAGATATGATTTTTCAAAGTGTAAAGATCAAAGAAAAACTCACTTCACGAAGCTTCAAAACTAGGTTTGCGGTTTTCGCGAGAACCGGGGCACGAGGGGACGATCAGGGAGTTGGACGTGGAAGAGCTTCGAGAGGGCTACAGGCGCGCGGCGGTTTGGTGGCGTTCGGTGGTCCAGATTGGCGGCGGCGGCGGTTTAAAGGTCGGAACTTTGGAAGGGGATATCTCGACGTAGAAGCAACGATAGGGGGAGCTCCTTATATGGATTTGAAGAGGGGAAGGAGAACTACAAAAAGTTGAACTGGGGGAGGAGCTAATTCGGGCTGTGGCGATCGGAAATCGCCAGGAAAGGGGGGAAAGCTTTTCCGTCGTCGATGTCGGGGTCGGGGGGTTTTCTGATAATTTTTTTTTATTTATGAATGGAGAAATATGATTGGCCGAGGACTATATTAAATTTTTAAATGGTGTTTTCTCAAACGAACTCCTTTTTAAACCCAACGACTGTCGCCCCTAGCTAAATACCCCCATTCCGGACACAATGGGATATCGTAGGCCAATTCGACTGTTACAATCAGTTATTTTTCAAATTAAAGTACAAAACATTTAATTTTTAACTCTGAACGCACATTTCAATTTGCCAGGGCCACAAACTGTTTCAAAAAATTCCAGAAAAATAAATCTAGCTATATTTTGATGCTATGGTCCCAACAAAACTAGTTTCGTCGAATTCTGAGGTCGTTTGAAAAATGGCCATTTTCTGGTCGATCCAATTTAATAGAAATCGACCAAACACGTTTTCTTTTGCCACGCTCGCATACTAGCTTCAAAAATTATGAAATTTGAAACGTAGCAATAGTTTGACATCCCGGACCCAACAAAAGTGGTTTCGTCGAATTCCGAGGTCGTATGCAAAATATCAATTTTCCAGGGCTATATATTCTATATACCGACCCTTCTGAAAATTCATTCGGCCATAACTTTTGATTCCCGTTATGAAACTTTGATTTTTCAGATTCGTTAGAAAGGTATTGACTAACAGATTTAAATATTTTTGGTTTCGCTAAAATCCGTTATATTTTCCACCCTGCATTGTCGGTCAAAGTTTGAATTCAAATTTTCAAACTGACTCACTATTTCTAATTCACTATTTTATTGAAATATTCTATTTCAATTGTTCAAATTCCTTTGAAATAACCAATTTAAAAATTTTAAATTGGTTCGTATTTTCCGGGTTATTACACATCAACATCACAAACAAACTTCACAACACATCAAACAAGCATACAAGTCGTCCATGGTCTGTGGACGATGGGTGTCGGGTGCTGCTAAGCACCGTCTGCATCCTAGTACATAATTTAACTAGAAAATAATTTAAAGTGAGAAGTTCTCACCCAAGCTAAACCAAACGCCACGACTCTTCATATGTAGGAATCTTCGTCGTGCTCGCCTTTTGTCAATTTCATCGTCCGTAGCCACTACACATATAAAAATCATATTTTTATAATCACTATATATGGATAAAAATTCTGTTTTTACACCGCTACTATATAGATAAAAATTCTGTTTTTACACCGCTACTATATAAATAAAAATTCTATTTTTACACCGCTACTATATAGATAAAAATTCTATTTTTATAACGGTGTTCATATAATAAAGATTATATTTTTATCACACTATTCTCTATATAAAAATTATATTTTTATATCTACTTCTAATATAAAGATCGAATTTTTAATACTTCTATAATATAGAAATCATATTTTTAATACTTCTACCTTATAAAAATTATATTTTTGTATTTCACATATGATAAAAATCATTTTTTTATTATTTTTATAATATAAAAATCATATCTTTCCTACTTCAAAGATATAATCTTTTCGCTATTTCATTATAAAAATCATTTCTTTATCTCTTCTATAAATTAAAAGTCAATTTTTTGTTCTACATATACTATAAAAATCATATTTTTATAAATAAAAATATTATCTTTTCACCTACAAACATACAAAAGACCACATTTTTGATTCGCTTCATACATAAAGATCATGTTTTTAATCCTCTACGCATATAAAAATTAGATCTTTACCATGCTATTTATATATATTAACTAAAACCGGGATTTATACAATGTATTTACATTAAAACTGAATTTTAATTAATGTTTTTAAATAAACAAAATAAAGTAGAAAGGGGGCTCACTGTTTTTCGGCCTTGGTGCTTGGTGGAGAAGTCGCTGGAGCCGGGGGCGGTGCAGCGGTCGTCGGAGCTCGCTGGTCGTGGCACTGGGGGGGGGGGGGGGGGTTCGGCGTTGGCTAGGGTTTAGGGGGAAAGGGGGGTGTTGTCGATTAGTAGAGGGGGAGGGGGTCTCGGGCTCGAGGTGGGAGGCTGCGCGAGGAGAGAGGAGGGGAGAAGAAGAAGGTGGAGGCTGGGGGTGGCATGAGGAAGGGGGTCCTCTGCGGTGGCGCGATGGATGGAGGGGGTTGCGGTTTTGGGTCTCGTGGGTTTGGATTGGGCTCTGACGTGGAAATCGAGAGGAGGGAGAAGTAGAGTGAGGAGAGAGAAGAGGTCGAAGACGAAGGGGAGGGGGTCGGGGCCTGTGCGACGGTGACGTGAAGAGGAGGGGCGGCGGCTTCTTCCCCTTCCCCCCCGTCGATCCTTTTTTTTCTTCTTTTTTTAGTTTCAGTTTAAAATGAAGAGAGGGAGGAGGGTAAGGGCTTAAATAAAAATATATATTTTTAATTTATTTATTTCTAAAAAGCAACTTTTATTTTCGACCTCGAAACGAGACTCACTGCCTGTCGTCCCTAGCTAATTACCCACATTCCGAACGTAATGGGATATGTATCGCAAGCTTATTCGATTGTTTCGACCGACTTTCTTCAAATTTACATTTAAATCATTATATTGAATTTTAAACATACATTTCAATTTACTGGGCCCACACACTGACTCTAAAAATTCCCGAAAAATATTTTCTAGCTTCGTATTGACGATACGGTCCTAGCAAAACTAATTTCATCAAATTCTGAGACCGTTTGAAAAATGGCCATTTTCCAGTCGATTAAAATCAACTTAACTGGTCAAACGCGTTTTCCTTTGCCCCGCTCATATATTGATTTCAAAAATTATGAAAATTAGAATCTAGCAATAATTTGACATCACAGATCCAACAAAAGTGGTTTCGTCGAAAACCGAGGTCATTTGCAAAATGGCTATTTTTAAGGGCTAGAATTCCATAGCGACTATTCTGAATTTTCAACTGAACGTAACTTTTGATTCCTACTATGAAATTTCGATATTTCGGATTCCTTGGAAAGATATTTTCAAATAGATTCTAATATTTTTGGTTTCGCCAAAATCCGATTTATTTTGCACTCGGTACGTTCATTTGAACTTTGAAATCGAATTTTCAAACTACCGCGCCATTTTTAATTCCTTTTATAATTATAAATATTTATTTATATTCTAACGACGACGTATATAAATATATACATTCTAATTTCTATTCAAAATAAATTTCTCATTGATATTATTTAAAATAATTCATTTTAAATAGTCAAAATTCATCCAAATTGCCAAAATAAAAATTTAAAATTGGCTCGCATTTTCCGGGTTGTTACATTTACAATGAAGCTAGTATTAGACTCACATCTCATCACACAATGCAACACACTAGAGGAGTAAATTTTTCCTTATGATAACCAAATATGTTTGGTACGCGAAAGTCTCTTTTATTATTTCTAGTGCATAGTGTGGAAATCACTTTCAAAAGTAAATGTATAAATCTTAGTAGACATAGGTACCATATATTACGTCTACATACATGGGTTACGAATAAAACCATAAAGGTTCGTATTGAAAGTTAGGTTCCAATAATAACCAAGGAAAAGGATCTTCCTTAACCGTGATTCGGAACACCTCTAACAGGATGTTCCAGGATCAACAAATGCTCCTTCTGTACTGGCAAAATCGGTCCACTTATACCAGGTGATGTTCGGGTTTCTCCTAAACGTAACGTCCCATGGTCGTTACCAACCATCATCTGAGGCACTTCATTCCATCATCCATTAAGTAAATTGCCTCAGCTCCATTCCATGACATCACTTTCTCAACTAAAAGGAAATGTTATTCCTTAACTTTGCGGTACTTCAACCTATTTCGACCCATTCCGGTTGAGGCCCTGAAGTCACACTTTCACACAAAGCTCTGTTTTTCAACAAAAGGCTTTGATAATTAATTTCTCATCACTTAGCATGCCACACTGTCAATTCACAACATATAATCAGTGTTTATTAATATATAACTCTCTGAGTACGTAAGTCTCAGGGGAGGTTGTTAAGCTAAAAGGATAAATCCTCCGCCACCATCTGATATGCCATCAATAGAAACCAATTGGTTATGTCGTAAAATACAATGTCAGACACTCATCCATTTACAAGTTCGTTTTGGGTTGTAAACAAAACCGAAGGCACCTTATTTTTCAACCAATAAAGGAGAGAGACCCTTGCAAATATGGAATCTCCAAGTACGTCTGGACGACTGCCACTTATAACCTCGTTTGTGTGTACACTTCAATCGAGACTTCCGCAATAAATCCAAACAATGTGAAGATCCCTGGTCTTCAACCACTGTCTTCAGTATCATCAATACTCATCTTATAGTTATTCAGATGGGTTGAAACCCGATCTTTCCGAATAACTAGCGCATCTTTATAAACAGTTGGTATATAAAAATATCATGAGTTTCATTCTAATTTGGAATATTCTTTCACTCAAATCGTTCTTTAATTTTGGGTATACCCATTTAAATCTTATCAAATATTTACATTCTTTAAACTCTTGTTTAAATCTTTCCTTAGAAATCATTTCAAATGATTATAAAATCTCATTTCATAAATTTAACTGAAACCAAGGTACGCTTTATCCAGATTATTGAATCATTCGAAAAGATAATTTCTCAAATCATTATCTCATTCCCATCTTACTCATCCCGTGAAGCAAAATTGGCGGTAGTCCATATCTAATTGTCCTCGTATTTTGTAAGTTTAATTGTCTTTACCAACTCAATTCTTTCATTTCAAATTTGATCAAAGATTTCAATTATCTTTACGGGAAAAACATATTTACTCAATCCCTACCCATTCATTGATTATTGATTATGGTAGATTACTCTATCTTTGCTTGATCATATTTCTCACCCAAAATCGTACTTATGATTTCTTATTCTTAGTAAAGTTCATATTTGAAAACTAGTTAATCCAAAATCCATTTCTTTACATCTTTTCGTTAGGGAACACTATAACACCCCGAAATTTTAACAACATTAAAGAAGGAAAATTAAATAATAATTAATTTAATATTCAGAACTAAGGGATACGGACTGCTCCATTGTGTCCGTCTCGAAATTCGGGCTAAGATAGACATTTGGTTTACGTAAAACGGACACCGTATGAGGAAGTTATGAAGGTTTGAAGTTTGTATACGCGTAGAAGAATTATATATATATATGGCCCAAGAATTAGAAATTTGAAATCACATAAAGTGGAGGAAGCGAGAAAAATCCCGCCTAGGGGAGTCGACCCCATAGGAGGGGTGTCGACCCCCCTGAGACTGAGGTGGCAGTCGATTTCCAGAGGCTGATAGCTATATATAGAGGTCCATTTCTCTTGTTTTCCTCACTAGAATTCCATGGAGGCCAAATGTTGCCGGTGTCTCAACTGAATTGGATTCTTTATCTTCTACAACAATCAAATAAGGCTAATCAGTTAAAGATTCAACTGTAGATCCACATCTCAACAAGCTTCTTTTCTAGTTCTATTTTCAAATCCAAACATAGTGAGTTCTTACTTGCTTTTAGATTTAAATATTTAAAAGTAAACTAGGTATGACTATAGTTTGGATTTGTTCCTGTGACTAAATTATACTAGATCCACTGTAAATTGTGAATATATGACATTCTGAATTGGTCATAACTTGGATCTAAATCTCAATCTAGTCAGATCTATTATAACTTCTGTGACATTATATGATGTGGATCTTAAACCTTATTTGTGTCAGATCTACTCTTAACTATTGAATCTGAATTATGTGGACATCTAGATTATTAATCAGATCTAGCTTATTATTTAGATCTCCTTGTGCTTATCATATTAGATCTAAACCTGTTGGACATCTAAATTAATATTTAGATCTTGTCATGCTTATCATAAAACTAACTAACTGCTAAAAGTTCATTGGATCTATGCTTATATGTTCACCTTATCACCATATTAGTATATGTTTATACCAGTTATGTTAGAACAATCATTTTTGTCGTATTCCCGTTACCTTTCCCTTTTACCGTTTATGACTAGGCTATTATCTAGCATAGGTATGCCATGAATTATGTGAGTGTGTTAGTTAGAGAATGGGGGTAAAATGATTAGTATTGGTATAATTTGAATAATGCTTATAAACATGGATTGGACATATACTTCAATATGGGGAAAAAGGGCATGGATATCTATAAGGAAATAGGTAAAAATTTGATAATAATTAAAATGCTTATGATTACAGTAATCAGAAAACTGTAGTAGCACTTATGACACGAGGTTAGATTGCACTTGTGGTGGAAGTCTGCCCGGACCCGACCGGCATATCCAACAACCGCAAATATTGAATCTAATGTGAGGGGCCTAAGTGTGCAAATACGAAACTGGCTAAGACACGAGGTTAGGCCCAACTTATAGAAGAAGTCTGCCTGGACCCGACCGACATATCTAGCATCCACAAGTTGTACGCCTAATGTGGGAGTTCAAGCCCATTATAACCATAAATGGACATGGTAACAAATTGGAATACTTAACCTAGTAAATCCATAGGGATTGTATGAATATGAACTAAAATTGTGGTTAAGTAAATTTGGTTAAACAGTGGGTGGGTTAAGTAAATACGAGGGGGTGAGAAATATTTACATATAGGCCCGCAAACATAACCTGATAAGGTTATGTAATTAAAGACACCTAGTGGTATACATAACCGGAGGAAATAATAAAGTTATGTAATTAAAGACACCTTTTAGGGTAAACATAACTTATAGAAATAATATGGTTATGTAATTAAAGAAACCTAGTCGTATACATAGCCAATGAAAACCTAGTGAGGGATACAAGACAAAAGAGGAGAGCTTGTATCATATTGTGTGGGACCCGTTTCAGCCAGTAACCCGGAGTTGGTGTTAAACATATACTCCGAACTAGGTCGGAGAAGGGGCACGCTTACTAGACTAATTGTAAGAAAACTAAACATGGAGGACGACATGGGCGAGGCAAACCGACCGGGCCATGTGCGTGCATGAGCCGGGAAGAAGGGGATGAGACGACTGTAACACCTGTAGATATGGTTGTGCACATTATAAAGACGAAGGGTTGCCACTTTAAGAAGTGATACCTCCTACTGTGGGGTCGACACAAGGTATCTACACGGATTAGGGAGCCGGTCGATTAGGGTAGCAGTTAGGGTACACTCGGACGTATGCCTATGTCTACCAGCTTATAATGGAAGGGATCATTTCATTCTGGTTGTACTAGTAATGGTGTAGAGTAACCATTAGAAGTGTACACACCCTATCTTGTTTACCTTGTCATATCCGCCTTTATGTGGTTATCTCTCTCTTATCCACTTTATATGCCTGTCATGCTACTTTTATTTATTTACTTGCTAAAAGTAACTGGGCTTGTTAGACATTATGTTTGACCCTTTTTATTTCCTCTTCTTTCTTTCGCCCCCCTCCCCCTCCCCAGGTTCGCAGGGAGAGAATTCTCAGGCTTAGTCAAGACTCGGTTATCATCTTGTAGGAGCTGCTTTTGAAGTATAGCTCAAGTTCTTCTCTCTACTATGGCTTAGCTCTTTTGTTTGGGGAATTATGTTTTTTTTTGTACTTATGTACTCTGATGGTACAACACAAAATTTATACTATTGTAATTGTTTTTGTGACTTATGGTATTTTGGACCATGATGTTATGGTTTATGTTTGAAATTTTGAATTTTCGCTGCTATCTTAGTATATCCATCTTGTAATATTCTATGTCTATTTACCTATAACTCTTCACGAAACTTAATGCATTCCCTTAGTGAGTGACATTAACGGACGTGGGGTGTCACACTTGGTATAAGAGCTGAAGGTTACTAGATTAGATAAAAGTTTTTGAAAACTATTTTCAAGAAGGTATTAAAAGAAAGCATTTTCAAAAAGAAAAGTCTGTTTTGAAAAACATTCCCCAAAAAGCCATAAGTAATATCTTTCGATCCCTTATCTGAATCTCTTTCCTTTTCTTTTTTCAACATGTCTAGGGAACCTAACATTCCGGGGGGAGTTACGATACCAGGCTGGTTCCGTAGGTATCTGGAGACCACCGCGCCTGCCAAAGGCAAAGGAACCGTTCCTCCCCCGCTGCATCCGTTGTTCCTCCTCCTCCTCCACATGCAGACAACTTCTCTAAGATCTGCAAAGATTTCCGTGCTATGGGAGTAATGCCATTCCATGGAACCAAGACATTTGCGGAGGCAAGGAATTAGCTTAAGGAGACCGAGGACTTGTTTGTAATTTTGAAGTAGAGGATCGAAGGAAGATTCAGTTAGCTGCTTGGCTACTAAAGGATGAAGCTTCGTTTTGATGGGAGGTAACCTAAGAAGGCCGTCCAGTGGAAACTTGAGATGACTTTAGATAAAGGTTTGAAATGAAATTTCTTTCCCACGCGGAGAAAAGCATGCAAATGGAGAGGTTCTTAGCACTCAAACAAGGAAAT
This sequence comes from Allium sativum, assembly GCA_030737875.1. Classification (NCBI taxonomy): domain Eukaryota; kingdom Viridiplantae; phylum Streptophyta; class Magnoliopsida; order Asparagales; family Amaryllidaceae; genus Allium; species Allium sativum. The sequence continues at coordinate 14,353,186 of CM060912.1, forward strand.
CTAACGATTAGAGAGTATGTGAACAAATTCAACCAGTTGGCAAGATTTGGACTGGATCTGGTAGACACTCCGCATAAGAAGGCTTTGCAGTTTGTTAAAGGGCTGAATGAACCCCTACATGGGTTAGCTATGTCCCATATTCCAATGAGGGCAACTTTTGAAAGGCTTGTTGATATGGCCTTGATGTATGAGGAAGAGAAAGGAGAAAAGAAGGAAGCAAAAGTTGAGGAAACAACGCAAAACAAGAAGATATGGCCCAAGAAAGGACAACAACAACAGCAACAGAAGAAAGGTGGAAAGAATGACCAGGGTAAGGATAAGAGGAAGTGTCACAGTTCTGGGCGTGAGGGTCACTTGGCGAAAGACTGTAAATGAAGGAAGAATTCTTGCTTCAGTTTTGGAGAGGTCGGACACTTTGCTAGGGAGTGCCCAAAAAAACAGAGACAAGGTCAAAGGGTAGGAACTTCTAGAGGGAAAGTGCATGCTCTCGCAATCAGTGCTCCTGATAGAGGTAGAAATTTTTTTGTGGAAGGTTTAATTTCTCTTTCAAATCATCTTATTAGACCACTTTTTGATTTTGGCACTTCACATTCGTTTATATCTTGCTCTCTGGTTGAATCTCTTCACTTAAATACTAGTATGGTAGTGGATCCCGCAGTTGTCTCAAACCCTATTGGTGGTTCGGCTCATTTGTCTATGATTCATAAGGGTTTGAGGATATCTGTGTTAAGCGTTGAATTTGAATTCAACTCGTATGTGTTCGGGTTGATGGGCTATGGGTTGATTCTAGGAATGGACTGGCTAGCCACATATTGTGCCTTTCTAGATTGTGAGAGGAGGGTTGTTAGACTTCTGACCTATCGTGGGAGGACCCTTGAGATTTCTTGTGACCCAAAAGGGTCTGTTATGCTAAGTTTCCTAGAGTCTCTTGATGCATCTATCGATGATTTGCAATCTGTTCCAGTAGCCTGAGATTATTCTTATGTTTTTGATGAGGTACGGGGTTTACCTCCAAGGCGCGAGATCGATTTTCGTATATATCTGGTGGACAATGCAAGGCCAGTTGCATTACCAGTGCGTCATATGGCTCCGAGGGAAAGGAGGGAGTTGAGTAAGCAAGTAGGGGAGCTACTTGAGAAAGGATTTATCAGACGAAGCATATCTGAATGGGGTGCTCTAGTTGTATTTGCAACTAAGACGGATGGTTCGCTTCGTTTGTGTGTGGACTACAGTGAGTTGAACAAACTCACAAAGAAGAATAGGCATCCACTTCCAAGGGTAGACGACTTATTTGACCAGCTTGTTGGTGCGGCAGTATTCTCTCAGTTAGACTTGGCCACGGGGTTTCATCAGTTGAGGGTGGTTGAGGATAGTATAGACAAGACTGCTTTTAGGACTTCGGATGGTTTCTTTGAATGTCTAGTTATGCCTTTTGGGCTGATAAATGCACCCTCCTATTTTGTCGATATGATGAGTAGGGTGTTTCGGGAGTTTCTAAATAAATTTGTTGTAGTCGTTGTGGATGATATTTTGATCTTTTCCAAAAGCGAAGAAGAGCATGCACAACATTTGAGAGAAGTTTTGAAAACTCTCCATGAGCATTTGCTTAACGCAAATTTCTCCAAATGCCATTTTTGGAGAAAAGAGGTGAGATTCTTAGGGCATGTAGTCTCCAAAGAAGGGATAGCTGTGAATCCCGTGAAGGTAGTTGAGGTGCAAGATTGGAAGATACCTAAAAATGCAAAAGAGGTGAGAAGCTTTCTTGGATTGGTAAGCTATTATAGGAAGTTCATCAAGGACTTCGCAAAGATATCAGCCCCTCTCACCAGGCTGACAAAGAAGAACTTGGCATTTTCATGGGATATTGATTGTGATGTTGCTTTCCAATTTTGAAGAGGGCTCTGACAACAGCCCCAGTCTTGACTTTTCCCGATGGGAACAAAGTGTTTACGGTTTATACTGATGCATGCGGTACAGGGCTTGGTGCAGTTTTGATGCAAGAAGGAAAGGTAGTGTGTTATGGGGGTAGACAGTTGAGAGTTCATGAGAAGAAATACCCCACCCATGGTTTGGAGCTGGCCGCCATAGTATTCGTGCTTAAGACGTGGCATCATTATTTACTTGGAGAGAAGTTCGAATTATACACTGATCATAAATCTCTCAAGTACCTGTTCTCGCAAAAGGATATTAATTTAAGGCGACAAAGGTGGATGGAGTTCCTAGCCTCTTATAATTTTGAAATTGCTTATACCCCTGGTAAGGTTAATGTGGTGGATGACGCACTAAGTAGGTAGAGGATGGCCTTAAGTCCTCTATTTGTGGAAAGGAAGAGCTTGGAGTTCATATCAACTTTTGACTTTAGACGCTCCATTGAGATTTTGCCTAATTTATTTGCATCGTTAGAAATACGACCTACTCTTAAGGATTGATAGGAGCCTCGCAATAAGGTGACCCGCAAATTTTAGACATCATGGATAAGCTCAAGAAAGGAGAGACTTCCAGTCACCTCAGTAGATATTCCATAGATGAAAAGGGTGTGGTTGCGACGAGATGGAAGGCTCTGTGTTCCTCAAACTAGAAGCTTGATAAAGGCAGTCCTGGAAGAAGCCCATCATTCTAAGATGTATTCATCCAGGTGGTGATAAGATGTACAGGGACATGAAGAGGTTTTTCTTTTGGGCTGGGATGAAGAAAGATATAGCAGAGTTTGTTTCTCGATGTTTAGTTTGCCAGCAAGTTAAAGTTGAGCAAAAGAAGTCTGGTGGTTTACTTCATCCTTTGGAGGTTCCATAGTGGAAATAGGAGAGCGCCTCCATGGACTTCATAGATGGGTTGCCTAGGTCAAAGAAAGGCAACACCAGTATTTGGGTAGTAGTGGACAGATTGACTAAGAGCGCTCATTTCATTCTAGTCAAGAGTAAGAGGACGACATCAAGGTTGGTAGCAATTTATGTTCGTGAGATAGTTCGTCTTCATGTAGAACCTTCCAGCATCGTAAGCGATCATGAACCCATCTTTACCAGTGAATTTTGGAGGAGCTTGCAAGAAGCATTAGGTACACAGTTGTGTTTTAGCACCACTTATCATACCCAGACCGATGGACAGACGGAGAGGGTGAACATAATTCTAGACGATCTTTTAAGGTTGTGTATCCTAAACTTCGGAGGGACTTGGGAAGAGAACCTTCCTTTAGTAGAGTTTGCCTATAACAACAGTTATCAAGTAACATCGACATGGCACCCTTTAAAGTGTTGTACGGACGACCCTATAGATCAACAACTTGCGGGCGGGAATCTATAGAAAAATTATTACGTGGACCTGATATGGTTAGAGAAACGTCCGAGAAAATTGATCTTATTCGACGACGAATGAAGATAGCTCAAGATAGGCAGAAATTCTATGTAGAAAAGAGAAGAACTAACATCGAATTTGAAGTGGGAGACTTAGTTTTTATTAAAGTATCACCTCTGAGGACGGTGGTTCGTTTCGGATCTGTAGGGAAGTTGGCACCTAGGTTTGTGGGACCATTTCCCATAACTGAAAGGATCGACCAAATGGGCTATAGAGTAAAACTCCTAGAAAATTTACCTGGCGTTCATGATGTTTTCCACGTTTCTCATCTGAGGAAGTGCTTGCATGACACCATGGAAGTTGTTGAGACAAGCATATTAGACAAAGTAGAAGTGGAACGGGAGGCAACAGTTAGACGAGTTCCTACCCATATTCTTGGATCAGAAAGCTATGCAATAAAGAAATCAAGTTGATAAAGGTTCAGTGGGGAGATAATCCAGAGGATGCGACTTGGGAGACCGAAAACAAGATTCGTGCTTCTTACCCTTTCCATTTCGAGGGTATGTTCATAACTCCTTTTCCAAAGTTTTATCTATGCTTGCTTCTATCATTTGAGTATGTCATATCAATAGTATTTTCAACCTTTAGATAGGAACCCTACGGATGTAAACATGTGTTTGAGACATGTTATGTTTGATGGATGCAAGTGGTTGCCAGTGGATGCATATACACACACATTAGGCACTAGATCGGCTCAATCACCCTCGTACTGCATATGGATGTGTGTGCATTTTCTTTTTTAATGGATGAAAACGGGTGTATTATCAAATAGATGTTGCATTTGGACGAATGAGTGTGCACACATATAGAACTTACATATTATAATAGGATTATCTGCATACGTATTAGATTCGTGGCACTAACATACATTGCATTGAGGAGGTCGACTGAATCAGTAGACCGCCTAATCTTTGCATTAGTATTGAGACATATACACACACCTTTGCATATGTTCATATAAGCATTAGAAGTCATTAAGGACAATGGATGCCTATGCTTGATGGATGAGTAAATGGGTGATGGATGGTAGGATATACATACTTCTTAACTTGAAGATTTCGAGGATGAAATCCTTTAAGTAGAGGAGAATGTAACACCTCGAAATTTTAACGACATTAAAGAAGGAAAATTAAATAATAATTAATTTAATATTCAGAAATAAGGGAAACGGACTACGCTATTGCGTCCGTCTCGAAATTCTGGTTAACATAGACATTTGGTTTGCGTGAAAAGGACACCGTATGATGAAGTTATGAAGGTTTGAAGTTTGTATACGCGTAGAAGAATTATATATATTTATACAGGACCCAAGAATTCAAAAATTTTAGTTCCACATTCGAAATCACAAAAAGTGGGGGAAGCGGGAAAAATCCTGCCTAGGGGAGTTGAACCATAGGAGGGGTGTCGACCCTGGGGTCGACCCCTCACGGGGGGTGTCGACCCATGGATCGACCCCCTGGGGGTGTTGACCCCCCCTTGGGATGAGGTGGCAGTCGGTTTCTGGAGGCTGGCAGCTATATATAGAGGTCTATTTCTCTTGTTTTCTTCACTAAATTCCATGGAGGCCAAATGCTATCGGTGTTTGAACTGGATTGGATTCTTTATCTTATACAACAATCAAATAAGGCTAATCAGTCAAAGATTCAAGTGCAGATCCACATCTCAACAAGCTTCTTTTCTGGTTCTATTTTCTAATCTAATCACAATGAGTTCTTAGTTGCTTTTAGATTTAAATATTTAAAAGTAAACCTGATATGATTATAGTTTGGATTTGTTCTTGTGACTAAATTATATTAGATCCATTGTAAATTGTGAACATATGACGTTCTCAATTGGTTATAACTTGTACCTAAATCTCTATCTAGTCGGGTCTATTGTAACTTCTGTGACATTATATGATGTGGATATTAAACCTTATTTGTGTCAGATCTACTCTTAATTATTGGATCTGAATTATGTGGACATTTAAATTATTAATCAGATCTAGCTTATTATTTATATCTCCTTGTGCTTATCATATTAGATCTAAACCTGTTGGACATCTAAATTAATATTTAGATCCTATCATGGTTATCTTAAAACTAGTTAACTGTCACAAGTTCATTGGATCTATGCTTGTATGTTCACCTTATCACCATGTTAGTATATGTTTATGCCAGTTATGTTAGAACAATCATTTTTGTCATACTTCCATCACCTTACCTTTTTACCATTTATGACTAGGCTATTATCTAGCCTAGTCATGCCACAAATTATGTGAATGCACTAGTTAGGGAACATGGGAAAAAGATTAGTATTGATATAATTTGAATAATGCTTATAAACATGGACTGGACATATAATTCAGTATAGGGAAAAAGGGCATGGACATCTATAAGGAAATAGGTAAAAAATGGATAATAATTAAAATGCCTAGGATTACAGTAATTAGAAAACTGTAACATCACTTATGACACGAGGTTAGATTACATTTGTGGTGGAAATCTGCAAGGACCCGACCGGCATATCCAGCAACCGCAAATGTTGAATCTAATGTGAGGGACCTAAGTGCACAAATATGAAACGGGCTAAGACACGAAATTAGGCCCAATTTGTGGAAGAAGTCTTCCCGGACCCGACCGACATATCCAGTATCTACAAGTTGTAGGCCTAATGTTGGAGGTCTAGCCTATTATAACCATAAATGGACATGGTATCAAATTGGAATACTTAATCTAGTAAATCCATAGGGATTGTATGAATATGAACTAAAATTAGGGTTAAGTAAATTTGGTTGAACAGTGGGTGGGTTAAGTAAATCCGAGAGGGTGGGTAATATTTACATATAGGCCCAAAAACTTAACCAGATAAGGTTATGTAATTAAGGACACCTAGTGGTATACATAACCAGAGGAAATAATAAACTTATGTAATTAAAGACACCTTTTAGGGTAAGCATAACTTATAGAAATAATAGGGTTGTGTAATTAAAGACACCTAGTGGTATACATAGCCAATGAAAACCTAGTGGGGGATACAAGACAAAAAGGGAGAGCTTGTATCATATTGTGTGGGACCCGTTTCAGCCAGTAACCCGGAGTTGGTATCAAACATATACTCCGAACTAGGTCGGAAAAGGGGCACACTCACTGGACTGATTGTAAGAGATCCAAACATGAAGGTCGGTGTGGACTGCGCAAACCGATCGGGCCATGTGCGTGCATGAGCTAGGTAGAAGGGGATAAGACGACTGTGACACCTGTAGATATGGTTGTGAACATTATAAAGACGAAGGGTTTCCACTTTAGGAAGTGATACCTCATACTATGCGGTTGACACAAGGTATCAACGCGGATTAGGGAGCCGATTGATTAGGGCAGTAGTTAGGGTACACTCGGACGTATGCCTAAGTCTACCAGCTTATAGTGGAAGGGATCATTTCATTCTATTTATACTAGTAATGGTGCAGAGTAATCATTAAAAGCGTACACATCCTATCATGTTTACCTTGTTATATCTGCCTTTATGTAGTTATCTCTCTCTTATCCACTTTATATGTATGTCATGTTACTTTTATTTATTTACTTGCTAAAAGTAACAGGACTCGCCAGACTTTATGTCCGACCCTTTTTGTTTCCTCTTCTTTCTTCCATTCCACTCCCCCTCCAGGTTCGCAGGGAGGGAATTCTCAGGCTTAGTGAAGACTCGGTTATCATCGTGTGGGAGCTGCTTTTGAAGTATATCTCAATTCTTCTCTCTACTATGGCTTAACTCTTTTGTTTGGGGAATTATGTTTTCTTTTTATAATTATGTACTCTGATGGCACAAGACAGAAATTATATTATTGTAATGGTTTTTGTGACTTATGGTATTTTGGACCATGATGTTATGGTTTATGTTTGAAATTAAAATTTGAATTTCCACTGCTATCTTATTATATCTGTCTTATAATGTTTTGTGTCCGTTTACCTATAACGCTTCATGAAACTTAAGGCATTACCTTAGTGCGTGACATTAACGGACGTGCAGTGTCACAAAAACTCACTTATCTTTGAATGATCTTTAAACTTTGTTCCATTATCGTTTGGTAGGGGAAATTCTTTCATTATTTCTTTATATTCAAAATAATTAAAGATTTCATTTCAAATAATCTTGAGAATTCATCTTCTCCTTTAAATGGGTTAAAGAATAAATGTTATTTAAAACATCGTTCACGATAAATCCAAAGTCATATTTTCATTTTAAATGAAATCTTCTTCGAAATCATATTAGCTCACGATCGATATAAATTACCATATCGGACTAATACTATAAGCGAATTAACGACAAAGCCTTTTAAATTCCTTAAATAGTAAAGGTCTTCATCTATAGAGACCCATCTCGATTATCACCAAATCGATTCTCATATAATCCCAATTTAATTTATTAATTGGAAAACTCAACTTTGGAAAAAAAAACCATTAACCTTAATTAAAAGATTTGTCATTCCTTTCTATTCCAAATCATATCTTAGTCATAGTTGGGTTAAAGAATAACGTTATTTAAGATGTCATTCATAACAAACCCAAAATCAATTGATATCAAAACATAAGATTCTTCAGAATTTACATCAACTTATAGTCAACACCAATTCTCGTAATCAATGAATACTATAAGTGGAATAACAATATACACATCTTCCAAATTCCTCAAAATAGTAAACGTCTACACAATGGTAATCAATACCAAATATCCGAGAATCATTTCTATCTAGATCCAATTTATTCAAATTGGAAAACTTTTCTAAATCAAAAGATTTACCAAAACATTTCTTTTAAAACGGCATTATATTTGATAAACCAAATAACTTAGGTTCATTTAACTTAAATTCCCAAAACGTCGTTTGATCATATTCAACAGGTTAGGCTGAAAACACAAAAATCGAAATATAGTTCGAAGCTTCATATTTCTTTCCCAAATCACTTTAAAATAATTTATTACGATTTATCGTAATTTTTCCATATTTTTAATACTTATATACGGTCATTTCGATCGATTTCTAGTTACGACATCGAACTACATCTACAACGATTTTTTCAAAAATGGATTTAAACATAACTTGTTCAAAATTTCTTCTTTTATTTAAAAGTTACTACAAATAGGAAACAAAAGTTTTTAGTTTGGGGAAATCCGATTTTAGTTGCATTAGTTACGCTCGTTTGAAGTTTATGGTTGAAATTCGCAAACTGTCGCTGCGCGACACGTCCTATCCAAACCATATTATTATTTAAAATAAAAAACTCGTCCATTCAGCACAAATATATTTTATAAATCATTCAAAAGCGATATCGTCAAATTCTAACTTCAAATTCAATTATAAATCAAAACTGAATATTCTATATTATTATAAGATTAAAATTATAATATTTGTCAAAATTAAATCTTTTGTAATCCATACTTTGCTGAAATCCATTATAAAAATAAATACTGTTAGGGAATGTGGAATGCGGATCTTAAGGCAAAACAAACACTAAAGGGGGTTGAATAGTGTTTATAAGAAATTTATAAAAATCTAAAGCTTATTTGATCTACTATAAGATTCACACAATGATTATCACATAAGAGATGATCACAAACACAGACACAAATATAAGTCAATATAAAATGTAGAAAAGAAAAGAAACACACAAGATTTTATACTTGTTCGGATTACTCCTACGTCCAATCCTACGCAACACTCGATTACGCAGAGTTTTATTATTAACAATATCCAAATACAACACCCTTGATTTCACGGCTATAAGTTTAACACTGATTCCACCACCCTTGATTTCACGGCTATAAGGTTAACATCGCTCCCTTGATTTATGGGCTAGAAGGAACACACCCTTTCCCAAACAATTCCCAAAAAATTACGATAGTCCTAGAATTCTTCAATAACACTTCAATTCAGAGAGTATTTGATAGATATTTAGAACAGAAGAAGTTTGATATAATTTGAGCAGAAATCGACGAAGTATAAGTGTAGAAATCAAGAAAATTATGTATATTAATGGTGGTATGTAAAGGGGTGAAGATGGATAAGAAGAATGATCAAAAAATTCAAAATCAGTATAGTGTCTCAATGGTTGCGACGTTTCACAAAAGTTACAAATAGTAAAAAGACACTTCCTTTGAAAATTGAAATTATTACAGTTTTATATCGACATAGCCAATTATTTTTGTTGACATATGTATAACATTTTGATTTTTAAAAACTATTTTTCAAATGTTTAAACATATATATTATTCTGGAAATTCTTGAATCAAATCTTAGTAATTTAAATGAATATTTTAAAGTATGAAAACATATAGAAACATAGTAATATAATATATAAACATATAAAGTTATAAGATTTAAAACTATAAAATTATATATTATAAACTTATATATATTAAAACTTTATAAACATATATGTCTAAAATAATAGTTTAAAATCATTTTGAAATTAGGATTTGAATTTTGGAAACAGTGTTTGAAATTTGAAATTTGAAAATCAGAATTTGAACCTGGAATGCTATTCAGAGTCGTACATATAAACTAGACTCTATTACTATATTTTTCTTTAAATCTAGGTATCTTGATAACTTGATAACTCATAAGTCTTGAATCTCTTCAGAATCCTGAATCCCTTGAAACACTGAAACTATGCAGTATTCTGTATTTAAGTCCTGTATATAATCCCTACATATATATGTATTTATATTCTAGATAGAAATGTTAGTATATATTTTATAATCAATTAATAATGATAATTAAAATAATGGTGTTGTCATCAAAACTCCATTCTCTAACAGTCTCTCCCTTTAAAATGATGATAACCTTGATGTAGAAAATATTCGTACATGTTCATACCTGTTGATACTTTTTGATCTGGTCCTCCGATTACTCCGCTTTCACCATGCATCCTACACACTTTCCCTTAAACTAAACCTTATTTTGTAATTTCTCCTCCTTTGTCGTCAACAATTTTTTTTCTAAATATCCGCTCCCTAAATTTATACCATAAATAACTATCATATATCCATCTATATATTCAAAAGTTACGATACTTAAATTCTATGCTAGTATATATGGCTCCCCCTAAATTCATGAGTATATAGTATTCTGTTGGATAATGGAGTTTCGATGACAACAACCTTATTTCAATATTAATTGATTATAAAATATATACTAACACTTTTGTTTATAATATATATATATATATATATATATGCAGAATTTATATACAGGAATTATTACTGAAGACTATACAGTTTAAAGATGTTAGAGATTCAGAATTTAGAGATGATTCAAGACTCATGAGCATTCAAGATTTCAAGAGTTCAAGATAAATGTAGTTATACAGTCTAGATTATGTAAGACTCTGAATAGCACTCTAGGTTCAAATTCAAAATAATTTCAGATTCTGTTTTTCAAATTTTGTTTTCAAATTCTATCTTCAATCTCTTTCTTCTTTATTTTACTTTCTATTTTAATTTGATTATAAACATAAGTTTTATAAGTATATACTTTATAGTTTTATATATTTATATTTTATATACTTTATATTTATATAGTTTTAAACTTTATAATTATATATATATATATGTTTATATAGTTTATATTTATGTTTTCATATGATTTTCTACTTTATAATATTTACTTATAACAATATATTTTAATTCAAGAATTTCCAGAATTATATACATATCGAAACATTTAAAAAATATTCAAATTTCAATTTTGAACATGTATATGTTGATAAACATATATATACATGTCGACATATAACTGTCATTTTTTCAAAATTGAAAGGAATTGTCTTTTCACTATTTGTGATGACTCATAAATGTTGCAATCTTCCAAATGTTATAAATAAGGGATGATTTCGAATTTTCTATTAATTCTTCTCCATCTTCATCTCCTTTCATTACACCATTATTCTTTATCAATTTTATGATTTATACACTTATACTCTGCCGAATTCAATTCTTTTTTCATTAAACTTCTTCTCCCTACACTCTACTCATTACTCTCTGAATCAAGTGCTATGGAAGAGTTATAGGGATGTTTTTGTAATTTTCTAGGTTGAGTAAGTAATCGGTGGTATCCCTTTTAGCCGTGAAATCAAGGACGGGTAATCGGTGGTATCTCTTGTAGTCGTGAAATCAAGGAGGTTGGAATAGGTGGTATCCCTTGAAGCCGTGAAATCAAGGAGGTTGTGACTGGATATTGATATAGTAATAAAGATTTCACAATCCAACGTTGAGCGGGACTGGACGTAGGAGCAATTTCGAACCAGTATAAAATCCAGTGTGTTCTTTCCTTTTCTACATTTTATTTTTGTTTATCTTTGCAATTATGTTTGATTCTATGTTTGTGATTGTTTCTTTGGTGTTCGATTCATATAGCAGTTCAAATAAGTTTAGATTTTGTTTAAATTCTCAAAAACATTATTCACCCTCCCCTCTAGTGTTTGTTTTTCCTTAACGATCCATTTCGCAATCCCTATCAATTGGTATCAAAGCAAGATCTTTCAAAAAATTCATAATCTGATTTTTGAAAAATATTGATAATGGCAACCACCACTGGCTGCAATAATAGTTCTTTTGTAGAGGGTCAGTCTACTGTTAGACCACCACTGTGTGATAGTAGTAATTATTCATATTGGGAATGTAGATTGAAAATATATTTATAATCAGTAGGATTATACACATGGAATAGTACACAAAATGAACTTGTTGAACCCACAACTGCTTTTGCACAATGGAAAAATGATCAAAAAGCTGCTACAAAAAGCAATTCTAAAGCGATGAATATGTTATTTTGTTCATTAGATACGAATGAGTTTAATAGAGTGTTAGTATGTAAAACTGCTTATGAAATTTGGGGAAATTTACCAGTTACTCATGAAGGAACTAGTAAAGTTAAACAAACTAAAATAGCAATATTAGTTAATCAGTTTGAGTTATTCAAAATGAATGAGAATGAGTCTATCTCCGATATGAGTCTATCTCCGATATGTATTGCAGATTTCAAGAGATAGTGCATTCATTAATAGCACTTGGAAAAAACTATTTTAAAGCAGATTAAGTCAGAAAAATATTGGGGTCATTAACTCCAGAATGGGATCAGAAAATTTTGGCAATTGAAGAAGACAGCGATGTCAATGAAATGAAGATTGAGGAGTTAATCAGAAATCTGATGTCTTATGAAGTACAATTACAAAAGAGAAAAGAAAATAGGTCAACTTAGAAGAAATCCATTGCATTAAAAGCAACAACAAATGATTCTAACTCGTGTAGTAAAGATGATGAAGAATCTTAAGACAAACCATTTTAGAAAATTTCTGAGATAGAGAAGGAAAATTTATAACCAAGGAAGTTATAAAAGTAATGATGGTCGATGTTATAACTACAACAAACCAGACCATATAAAGAAAATGTGTCCATATCCAGATAAATCGATTCAACCAACAGACAACAACAATTCATTGAGAAAGAGAAAGAAAGCAAATGCAGCAGTGTTAGATGATTCAGATTCATCATCAAGTGATGAAGAGCCAGAAACAGGAAATTCGAATATAGCTTTACAACAATTCAGAATTCAAAATTTTTTGAAGAAAAGGAATAAAAAATGGGGTATGCCTTAATTAATTTTTAATTTTATTTGGTTGAATGGTTGCTTTGTTTGTTTGCTTTAAAACTTTAAAATTTAATCTTGAAATTTGAAATTTGAATTTGAATTTTGAAATTCAAAATAATAATATAATAATAAATAATAAATAAAATAATAAAATAAATTATTTGTATGTTGATAGGATTAGAATTATTTTAGGAAATCGTTAAACCTGAAATATAAATCGATAATTTAGATCACATTTCATAAAAATCAAATTTTCTTTGAAAATAGGTACATATGTCAACATACATATGTATATATGTCGATATATCTGACCAGTAATTTGAAATTCAAATTTTGTATTTTAAAGGTTTAAACTTTCAAACTTCCTTCCAACTTTTCACCAACTCCCAAGGTCTGAAAAGGTGTCGTTTAAGTTTGAAAAGTTGTGCCTATTCAATTCATATCCATTCAATTTTTATATATACACCTTTCTCTCTACCTTTCATTCACAATTCAAAACAATATTCTTCATATCTATTCTCTTCAAATCTATCAATTCAATGGTTCCCTCAAGTTCATCTCAAAAATTGAAAATAACCAAAACTATCAAAGGTTATCTTCATAATGACCAAGAGCCTATCAAAACCTATGCTAACTATTTAGCAAATGCTAAAGTTAACTCGGGTGCTTTTGCCATCTTTAGTTATTTTCCCTCTTACAATGTTACCTCTCTCTTTCAACACAATGAAGTCTTGAGTCTAATTGACTCTCGTGATAATGACGAAGTGTGTTATCCCAAACTCGTTAAGTTGTTCTATGCGAATCTTTATCAGGATTTTACGAAGGCAACGAAAATCAAATTTTGAGTAGTGTTAAAGGCACGTAATGTGTTCTCCATGCTGAACTCTTATGGACAATTCTAAATTGTAGGAGCACGGTATTAGATTTTTCAGATTTCAAAATCAATGAAACGGATTTAGAGACTTATCATGACATATCTGATGACGAAGCTTAAATGGATTTCAAAAATCGATCTTAAAACAAGAATCGTAAACCTTCTCCTTCAACATACAATCACTCCCCGCTCCGAAAATTTCAACAATCCAACTCTCAAAGTCTAAAAGTCTCTCTTTGCTATTATGGGTGGCTATGTCATCAATTGGGCCGACATGATTTTAAATGAATTTAAACCCGTAGAATTATCCTTAAGAGAAAACACTCTCTACTTTGGTATTTATCTCACTCGTATCTTCAAATACTTTGGAGTTGATCTTCATGGAGAAGAGTCTGTGCCTAGAAAAGTTTTTGACTCATCAAACATTCATCTCATGCAAATTCCTCTCAGTTTCCAACCACATGAGACATTCGAAGTCAAACAAGCTCGAATGCAACAAGAACAAGCGCCAATGGAAGTTGAAGAAGAAGAAAAAACTTCTTTAGAAAGTGTTGAGTGTCCAACCAACACTACATACATTTCCAAAGAGACGATTGTTCAAAATCAAGTCAAAATTGCCAAAAATCAAAAGAAGCTTAAGAAGATTTTTTCAAAAATGACCAAATTCATGGTCAAGATTGGAATAAAGCTTAGAATCTCACCTCCCTCATCATCATCTGAAAACTAGTCTATCTAGTTTAATTTATCTATATGTATTAGCTTATGTTTTGCTTTCGAATCTCGTATTTAGTGTGTCATAATTAGTTGGATGTACACTACACCAAATGGTTAAATTAGAAACACAAGGTTTTCTTTATTTGAAACACTTTTGTAATGTTGGTAGCCTTAATACAATTTTAAATTTTTTCTATATGCAGTTAAGTGTTTCCATTTTATTTATATTTATTTTTCAAACGACATTTTGAGTGCAGAAATAATCGTTCTCCGTAGCCTGCAAGCTAACATAAATCTGTTAGGCCCAAAGCTTCTTTTATAATGCCGCAAATAATTTAATTAATTTCTTTCCCGTTCTCAGCCCTAATCCACCAAATCAGTTGACAATCTATTTATCCGAATCATTCGAACTCTACTTTTGATCGTTCATTAATGCCGAGCACCCATCTGCTTGCTCCATCATAGTTAATTTCTTCATTGATGTCGGTGTATCGATCTAATCAAATTCCTAAGTTACTATTTGTGTACCTATAGTCGATTTTGATTGATCTGGGACGAGGATTCGGCGTATTACCTCAACTCTGGATCAACTTCCCTAACAGCTCCTAAACAGTAGCATGTAAGGTAATTGGTTACAGAATTTTAATTTGAACTTGGCTGATTTCTCCTGCTTAATTTTATTTATAAGATCCCTTTTCAGTTGATTCTTTAACTACATGGTTTGATTCTGTCTAATTGAATAGTAATTGATTGCTTATAACTTATAGGTTGTTGTGGCTAATCTAGTTATTTCTATCAATTTGTTCCTGATATTTAGTTTTGTTGCTACTAAACATGAATGTTAGGCCAGAATACGTGTTTTAACTGGAAGTACAATATGGTTGATGTTCATTTTAAGGTTATCTAACCATGATTTATACTTGATTATGATATAATTTGGACTCACCATCTGAGGCTGGTGTATTCCCTTTCCAGTTCTCAGCCATTAGGGCTGAAAAAAACCATGATGCCACCGTTGAATCATTTCAAATCAGGGCCATACTTCATTACTCTGGCATTTGACCAAAAATCTCATTGTATATCAATTTTCCTTGACTTTTTCATGTCTTAACTAAGCCACTATGGTTTGAACTCATAACTCATATAAAATAAGTTTAACTGAAATGTAAGTTTTTACTGATGGTACTTGTATGGGCTAACCTTAACCTAAGCTTAAAAAAAGAAGTTTGTGATGTACTTTGATATATAACAATAGTATTAACAAACTCGAAGGAATATATTATTGGGTTTCCTTTTGTTTCGCGGGTCTTTAGAAGCCTATTTGATGCTGCTTCATCAAAGTTTCTTGCATGTGTGTGCAATGACTAGTGGCCATCTTTTATGCAGGTAGTCATTTTAAAGCAGATACTTTTTAGCTTAGTTATTTCCAAGCATCAGCCTTTTGTTTTTCAAAAGAAAAAATTTGCGGCACTATATACGTGAGTATAAGGTAAACAATGATAATTGAACAAATTATGAATAAAAAAATCTCACCTTATGAATGTTCAAATTCCAGGTACGTTGTGTTCATTTGACCTTATCATTTTTCTGTGGCATAAATACAATGAATCAATTATGAAGTCTGTAACAATAATTTAGAGTAAGTACACTAGAATGCATTTTGTTTCATGTACATTGAATTCATGTCAAAATTTGAGAACTAATATTTCATTTTTCAAAGGTACATCTGATAGCACAAAACCAAGTGCTGTGTTGAACCGATTTAATCCAATAAGCATTGGAAGATCAATTCCTGAAATAGTATACCGGCAAATAGAAGCCGCAACAAGTAATTTAAACGAGACCAACTCTCTTTCAAAAGGCATCCATGGTGTTGTTTTATACAACGCTCAGTTTGGGTTCAGTAGTTATGCTGCTATGAAGAAACTAGGTGTTAGGAATTTGATATGTGAGAGTGAATTTGAGGTGCCTATACTTCTCTTTTCACATGTTGTGTTCATTTAACTTGTTTATGGTTAATTCGTATCTTTGCATATATTGCAGAATGAGATTATATTGCTTAGCAATATCGAGCATCGTAACATTACCTCCCTGATTGGTAGTTACGTTAGTGCAAATGCTCGACTTCTTGTTTATGAGTTCATGCACAATGAATCACTAGAAATGCAACTTCATGGTTCATTTTGAGTACTTGATTCTTTTTCAATCTAATTCGGGTTTCATTTAATTTGAAATTGTATGCATTCTTTGTCCTTTGAGCAGGATCATCTCGTGGTGCAAACTTATAGTGGCAAGTTCAAATGAAGATCACACAATACATATCAAGGTCCTTAATCAATACTAATTGGTCTTCATATTTTGCATTGAAGTTAAATTATATATATAGTTCTTTTTTCTTGTTAAAGAGGATTAGAGCATCTACATGAGCATTGCAATCCTCTTATGATGTGTAGATCTTTATATTCTAGTAAAATTCTTCTCGATTCAAATTTCAATGCAAAGGTGCTTTGGTAGTATTTCTGGAAAAATTATGCACTGCTATTATTAACTCATGTCTCATTTATGAGCAACATTTTTCATCCATACAGATTTCTGATTTTGGCCATGCTCTCACAAATGCAGGCTCAAATGAACATATAACAAATCTTTCTGAATTTGAAGTATACATGGCCACTGAATATTTCTTAAATGGTACGTGAATTCTAAACTGAACTTCGAAGTATATATTTACTACATTGGACATCTATTTCTATGTCACTATTTTTCTTGAGTAGAAGTAACTATCAAAAGTGATGTGCATGCATTTGGGAATATACGTTTTGAAATTCTATTGGGGTAGAAACCATTCACAGGGACTCAATGTCAATATACTATAACTTGGGTATGCATTGCTAATAGTTTCATTTCATCGTATAATATAAATGTAAACATTTGATCCGTAATGGTTGTATTGATTTTGTCTCATAGATAAGCCATTTCATAAATATGTGTAGTAATAGTTTCATTACACGTATAGTAATAACTGATATTCATATAACTGCTTGCATACATGCAAGCCATTTCACAAATATGTCACGAACTCATAGTTTTGTTTTGTTATTGAAATATGTCAAATAATTGTACCATCAGGGTTTATTAGTACTATTTTCTTAGATGTTATGATGTTCATAATTATTGGCAGCATATCCTAGTGTTCATAATTGCTGATGTGCACTGTGCATATAGGAAACATATAAGCTCAAAATACCTATATTGCTTTGTCTGTAAGAAACATATATGAAACATGAGACATGATGAAGGAGGTAGTTAGTTTAGCATTTATACTATTGAATTCTGAACATATCTATACTATATTATAATTACTGAGTTAGATTTAGTTAGCTCTGAGGTGTGCTACGTCGACGCATAGCCGAATCGTCTCTTATTCCCTTTTCTTTTACGCAAGGCCAATTTTTACATATTCCCCCTTTCGCTCTTATCATCCTCCATTCTCCAATTTTGAGATATTTACATGGGCTCGATGGTCAGATATATGAGTATCCAATTGGCGTTAACCGTTCAATTCTCCAGCGTCGCTCCGATCCTCTTCAGTCTAGATTCTTCTCCTCGGCTAACCCTAAATGAAATCGTTGCGAATCAGATAGCCTTAGACCGGGAAAACGATGCACCCCTAATCACAGCAGTCAATTTAACCTCGGTTGTTCCGAATCAAACCCCCATCGATTTTCCTTCTGGCTCTTCTTTTTTCCCTCATGCTGATTTGCTTAGGCTCCGTTGTTTTGAGATTTGGCATCTGCCTGTTCGGTTGCAGGTAAAATCCCAACATTTAGTTTGTTCGTCCATTCTAACTTTGTTATTTTACCTTCAAGCACGTCTAACTTATAGAAGTTCCCACATTAAGATAAAAGGTTTGTTGACTATGTGGTTTTAGGCACTTAACAAGTTGAAATATCAATTCGCATACAGGTTATTCATGTGCTTTTAACAGACTGGGCATTATATAAAATAATAATACTTAGTTTCCAATATATTGGATATGATTAACTGTAAATAAATGATATTGCAACTGTAAAACAGTTAACAAAGCTGACACGCAGGATCTAAGAATCAATTTTTTCATTCTGTAGCTGTAATA
The DNA here is from genome assembly GCA_030737875.1 of Allium sativum. NCBI lineage: Eukaryota > Viridiplantae > Streptophyta > Magnoliopsida > Asparagales > Amaryllidaceae > Allium > Allium sativum. Next base: position 14,371,885 of record CM060912.1, read on the forward strand.
GCATACAAATGTTATAATTGTATAAAGAATATAGCCTGTAAAGATTAGTTTGCAGCTTTTCAAGATGAGATTGCAATGACAATAAGTAACACTCATTCAATAATTGTATGGTTAGTAATCTTGACTTGCAGTCATAGTACATCTGAGATGATCTTGAGTTTTTCATTTGTAGTTTTTATTCTACTTTTTTAGGATGAAGTGGAAGCAAAGCTTGGCAATAGCCAAACGGATATTTATTATTTTCATTATGGATCATCTTCCCAATGGTTAATGAACTTTCAATGGATAATTTATTACTTGAAGTTCTCATATCCAATTTTAGAAAGACAGTTGATTATTTTGCACAGATTGATGTCATCGTGTTACTGAAAATAATTTGGTTATTGAACACTATATGGATCTTAAATAGTCTGTTCTGTTCCAATTTTTCAGTTTAAGTTGTTTAAATTATTCTTTGCTTTGGTATTCATTTGTTTTATGTATGTTGTTTGTGTCATTTAATAATATTTGTTTTGTTAACCTTTTTCATGGCTTTACATGGTTCATAGATGTAGCTTGCACAAAATTTTATATTATATTTTGTTGCCCTGCTCTTTGACTGAGCAATAGCAATAGAAAATTCAAATGGTCACCAAGGAAGTAGAAGAAAGCTAGAGTTGTTGAAGATGCGAGCAAAAGGAGAAAAAATTAAAAAGAACTCTCAAGAGGTGAGTATTTCTATTTTGAACCAGTCTTTTGATATCGTAACAGCGGAAAATTCTTATGTTGAATACTTAATAACAAAACTGTATATTGTATTACTGAAAAACAACATTATTTATGTTCAGTATGCTACAAACATCATTTATGGTTCTTTTCAATAATTACGATGAATGATAAGACATAGAGTTGTTTTACTAAAATTTTAGGCTTTTAACTGGGTGCATTGTTTCATTTATGACACTATTGAACCAACATAATGATGATACTCATGGCTTTGATCGGATCACAACTTATTAAATTTTCTGATAACGGTGGTTTCGATGCTATGAAAATAAAATTACATGAGTTTTCATTCAAAACAGATGGATGGATCCATATTATGAGGTTATAGAACTTGACAATTGTTTCTTTACCAATCGAGCTATCAATGCATACAATTATGTGGTAAACAAAATAGTAAGAATTATTGGTTTACACACATGAGTCTTTATGTGAAGAAAATATACGTTTCACTATGGAAACTATAATTACTATGCCATATGTGTATTTTGGATCTTCATATGCATAAACCCTCACTGTCGATCTTCTTTGAATTTAATTTGAATGAAATAATTATTATTGCATTCTTTGATAAATTTGAATGAAATTAGCTATGTTATGATAATTTCAGTATGGACATGAATAATGATTGAGAGAACACTGGTAATATTAAAAGTGAAAATGTTGATGTTAATAATTTGGATAACATCATATAAATTAAGTCAACAACACACTGCATCATTCATCGTGTAAGTACCTACTTTTTTTTTCTCCTCCTCCTATGGTATCTCATGATATTTGGAATCTTTATTTTTATCACAATTAACTTCGTATGAGCAGATGTATAAAATTATATAATTTTTCCATTCATTTATGATACTTAGTGTCATTTGTTACTTATTGATTATTTTAACCATATTTTCTTCATTTTACCTGTTACAGTATCATCATTTAAAAGTACTCTTGAATTTACTATATTTTGTTTGTTCGTATATTTGCCACTATAAGTTATTCTCTGAAGGTGATTTATCTAGACATTTGTTACTATGTTGACAGGTTAGCCAATGGAAATCATTTTAAAGTGTACATCTAATGGATTCAAGGTACTATATTTATAATTGATGTACAAGTGAATGGTGTACTTATAACATTGTTGCCTTTATATTAGATATACACCTGAAAATTATTGTCTATCTTATTCAGTATTAGATGGACATCCTTTTTTTGTGTAATTGTGATATTTATTGCCAAGGTACTAACATACTTTAATTTAGTATTTTGTTTTATTAGGCTAGAAGCACTCAATACTGCAGTTTCATTTGAATTTAATTTACATTTTTTGTTTGAATCCATGGTTTAATAAGTCATTGTAAACCATTGTCTGAAAAAAAAATCATTTGTCAACTTGAAGAACTTGCTTCAGATAATTTATTTTACTTTAATACTTTCGATTTTCTTGAATTTAAAGTTGAATTTTTAAAATCATTATCCTTAGAATAAGTTTATTGGAACAGTACTTTTTTATTCAGTTTTCAGCATTCAACACTCAACGTTTAGCATTCAATATACAACGTTCAGCTTTAAGCATTCAGCATTTTCAATCAAACGGAGCCTTAGGCTAGGGTATAAAGCGAGAGAACTAATCGACAGCTCTGGATTTACAGATAATGAAGAAGCGATTGTGCAATATAGTGACTGTTTTGCGAATCTTTCCACTAGCGGCTGTGAATAAAGGTCCTGCAGTGTTCCCTGTAATCTGCGACGGTGGTGGGAGGAGCAGGGTTGCCGAAGGCAGAAAGAGAAAATAATAACCAATTTTGGATTTGTAAAACCTTTTTATTGATATAACCTAGCCTATAATAAAAGGGGGTATTTCATAAACAAATATCATTCACTATTTCAATATTTGCAACTTATGTACAAAATCAATGATAGTTTCAGATTTTCTCTTATGCTCGGTGCTAATTAATGTTGCTACCCATAGATTTTATGGTCAGAGTAACAACCATCGCTTGCAGTCCATTCAACGACGGTATGCGAGGCGTTGATGAGATGAATGAAGCATTATAAATAGGCTAAACCTTTGAATGCACTGTAATGCATCAAATTATCATATATTGGAGAGGTGGTCATCATTTTTGATAGCAATTTTTTGTCGTTTTCCTTCCATAGACAGGTAATATCAAATTTTAGATGTCCATTAACCAATTTTTTTATTATTAGTTAATGCTTTTAGGGAACCATTAGCAGTCGACCACCCATTCAACTTTTATATCTTTATTGTATTCAAACAAAAGCTTCAACAAACACTTTTCCAGGTCTATCACCGATTTAGCATATTATCTTCTGCGTTATGAATTTGTTAGTGCAATCTATTCATGCTTAGAAAACTAGGACAATTATGATGTTTTGTTAGAGCATGACATTCTTCGTTTAATACTACCATAATTATTAGATGACACAAATATCTGTACTGCAATACTACATGAGTTATGAATACAGTAGAAAATATAAGTTGATCTTATGTTTTCTATTCTCTCCATTCATTAATATATTTAAACCTGAAATTTCTTATAGGCAACAAAGCACTGCATGTCATTTCTTCTTCCTTTTCGACTAATTATGTACTTTGTTGGTATACAAAAATTTACCACTTTTTAGGTGGCCCTCTTGCTGTTTCCTTTTATATCTTTTCATTATGCTAAATCCTCCTTAATTAACACTACTACCCTCTTGCTTTAATATGCTAGGCACAAAACTATGAATCGTTCATAGATACTCTTATGCATTAACACACTCACTGAAACAAGCTTTGTCATGGGTTTCATTATAGATTTTTTTTCCGCCATGTCAAAATCATACATATTTCTTAGGATATCCAATTTAATTGTTTGAATTTGAAACACGTTATGTTGCATTTTGTATGTTGTAATGAATGAATAGTTTAAATGTATCCTTACATATTCTCGGGTTCAATATCCAATCTTGAATCTAAATTAAATGTTATTTTGATAACCTATAACTAGGATGAGTTTTAACTGTTTATCTTTCTTCTCTTCCTTTTATTTTGCTTTCATATAGTACTCGGTATTAATTTATTAATAGAATATTCCTAATAATAATGTTTCTTTATGCATGTTTAGGTTTCTAATCTGATCAGTACATCTAAAATGATGTAACTTTTTTGAATTATATTTTCTTTACAATCTAAATGAGAATTAATACAACTTTGTTTTTGTGGTCATCTTTATAAAATATCATTTTTTTAATGTTTAAATGTTTTGGACCTTTAATCAATGTTATATTTGTTTATAAGGATAAAGATTAAATTTAATGGAAACATAATGTCAATACAAATATAGTGATTTCAAATATTACTGGTGTACTTTCAAAGAAGGGAAATTAACTTGATTGCTACTTCTTAATTTTGTATTTGTTTATTTATTCTACAAATAGATTCAATTTTATTTGTTCTACAAATATTAAATTTTAAATAGGGGACCAACAACTCCTACAAGAAGTATAATGAAGAAACGAATTTAAGAAAGAGAGAGGGAGGGATATAAAAAGAAAGAGAGAGGAAAGGAGGGTAGAAAGGTACACATTTTGATGTACCAGTTGGTATCATACAATAAATTTGGGGTTCTGTTAAAAAACCTCTATATTGAAAAATACAGCAGTAGAGAATATTTCAATACTTAATGCTTTTGTATTCATATATGCTATATTCCACTGGGGTGTACCTTATAAAATGATATTTAATTATTATGTGAATTTAAACTCGAATTAATGACATTAGTTGTAGGTGGCTTACTTGAAGAGGCGACAGTAGAAGGTTCAGTCATCCAGCGGCTCTGGCTGGAAGTATGAACTATAGGCACTTCACTACTCAACTGTTTATTAGTTCCTAAACAACTGAATCATTTTGGCATAGGGATATTAGTGGAATGATTAAACTTTCCTTTGCCTTTAAATTTGTTTTCTCCTTATGTGTTAACTATAGCAATATTGCTATTTTGTTCATATCTTCGTGTACTATTGTAAAAAAAAAGAAAAAAAAGAAGAAAAATAATAATAGTTATGAAGCAGTTGTTTGAGTAGGTGGTGCTGGAGACTTTGTATTTGGAAAGTTTATTTATAAGATGAGCTTAGGTTATGATTATTTGGTATGATACATGAGTTGGGGGCTTTATTTTTTAGTTAGTGTTGGTTTTTAAATGAAAATATATCCAACCCAACCCGTGCGCATTTGTATATAACACAGGCCTTGGTTATAACAGAAGCCCTGTTATGCGTTAACCGTTGCAAACTTCTGTACTAAAACGCAGGAATATAAAAATAATATTTGTTCGTATGCATAGTTGCTAAAAAAAATTCTCGAATATGTGCATTTTTCTAGAAATATGTACAAAAAACATTTTACGGTCAAATTTTTGTTTTTTTTTATTTTGTAAATATCTAAACTAAAATGTGCGCATCTGCTAGAAAAATGTAGGACTTTTGCATTGTTTTTATGTGCTTTACATTTACTAAAAAATACGTGAATAGAAAATTAGAAAATAGCGTTATTAATTGTTAAATTTCAGCTATTTTTATAACTTTAGCAGATTTTAAAGCGTAGAATTGCAGTTTAAGGCTTCATTAAAATGGAAATTTTACATCTTTTAAAAGTAAACATTAAAACACAATTGTTCGAAAATTTTACGGTCCTATGTCAACCATTCTCCATATAACTTTGCCTATATAACATTGCATATAACGATTGTTCGAAAACTGAACATATAGGTTGTTTACGGTTTATTTTTTTAATCTCTACTAACGGCTGTGTTTATGCCTGCAATTAACATTTTACAATAACATTAACATTACCAACCAAGCGCAACCCAGCGGTGTTAGTTCTGTACATATCCATCGTCTTGCTCATGTTATATATCAGCCTTCACGTTGCTTCTAAATAAATTATAATTCATCATACTATACAAAAATAACAATAAAACCACATGTAATTTGCAATTTCTGTGTGCGAAGCACGGATTCGCACTTGTAAGGAAGTATTGTTGAGCTTCCCCCTAGCGGGGCTGCCTTCTCTGACTACTATTGAATTATAAATAAGGAATTTTTAGATTGGTATATACCATAAAGGATGGAAATGAATGGGATGCTAAAGGAAGAACCTTTAACAACATTACACAAAAACATGTGTTGTTAATAATGTTGACAACATATCAAAATCATTCAAGGCTCCTGCTGATTTGTCGAGAGGGAGATCTCATGCTATGAATTCTAAATTAGAGAGTGCGTTTTTAGGAAATAGATTGGTAAAAAACATGGACTTTTACAAACTGAAGAAGGTTAGGAGGAATGTGGGTCCCACCATGTCCATGTCATCCATGCTTGAGAAGCCAGTCGGGTTGTATGATCCATCCTTGGATAAGGATTCATGCGGCGTTCGATTTGTTGCTGAGCTCTCTGGTGATTCCCATTGGAAAACTGAATGTGTTTTTACCCAGATGCCGCTAGTTTTGTATTTTATCTAACGCTAAAGGCACTTTTTTGTTGCATGTGGTTATTATGATTTAGGAATGCAAGACAATCATATTTATACCATATACAAAGTCATTATTTTTTAAAAAATATATATTTTGGTGATTGGTGCAATTGAGATGTCGGTGCACATGACACACCGTGGATATTGCGGTTGCGAAACAAATACTGGTGATGGAGCCGGAATTCTTGTAGAATTGCCCCATGATTTCTATAAAGAGGTAACATTGTTTTTGGCAATTTGAATCTTATTGTGTGCCTTTTTTTTTTTTTAATCTTAATCTTTGTTGATATCAAATTTTGTTTTTGTATTTATTGTAGGCTACAAAAGACTCGTTTGAATTGCCACAGCGTGGGAAGTATGCAGTTGGCATGTTTTTCTTGCCAGCTGATCCCAAACGAAGTGAAGAAAGAAAAGTTGTGTTTGCAAAGGTACATTCTCCTACTTAATTTTTTGAAGCAGGCATATGCTCCTTATCGGAGAGGTCCGAGTTTGGGTTCCTTGCAACCTATCCACATACAACAATAAATGTTTGGTTTGTTCCATGACTTTGTATTAGGCTTGACAACACATTGTATGTTCAATTATTGTTTTCACTTCAGGCTTGACAACACACATTCTATGTCCAATCATTGTTTTCAAAACATGATTTAAATCTTTTTTTTTTTTTTTTGTATATTTACTGCTGGAGACTGGTACTTTGGATATCATAAATGTATAACAACATTTCTTGCTCCAAGATCTGTAACTTATCTATTGTTGACGCTATAGTGCATATATTCAAATCATTTCAGCTTAAAGATATATACAAATTGGTAAGACAATTGCTAGTAAAATTTTGTTGATTTTCTTCTAGTTACCTTAAACACCTAGCGTTATATCAATTTCAGGTTACGTTCCATTATTTATAGTAGGTATGATCACATATATTAATTTTAGAGGTTACCAGTGATGGTGCTGATTTTTTCTTCGTCCACCATTTCTCATTCCCGTACCTATTGACTTATATATTCACCTATATACTAATGGTATATTTTCTTTTATTCTATAATAATTATCGGGTAGCAGAATCGATGGGACATGAAGTTCTTGGTTGGCGTCTGGTACCAACCGATAACACAGAGTTGGGGAAGTCAGTGATTGCTACAAAACCAATTATTGAACAAATATTCGTTACTCCAAGCTCACGGTCTAATGTAGATTTTGGGCAACAGGTATTTGTTTATACACTTGATCTTAATTTTACGTTCTTTTTTACAGTGAACAAATATATCATGATATTTCTGTTAACTTTATAGATGTACATCTTAAGAAGGGTCTCAATGGTAGCCATTCGAGCTGCTTTGAACATGCAATATGTTAGCGCGAAGGACTTCTATATTTGCTCATTGTCTTCAAGGTGACTAGTAAGCTATTTCTATCATGAGTTATAAGTACTTCAGCACTTGCATAGTTGCATAGGTGGAACTGATATTAAAAACCACCTTTTGTAAGTTTTCTTGGATATTTCAACATGAATTTGAAGTATAAACAATTTTTATATATTTATTTATATACTTACATAAATTAAGTGTTTGTCCAAACACTAATGTGACCAAGTTATTTTAGGAAATAGAATTTTTTTTATTAATAAAACAATAGTATTTATAAATAGATGTTTACATGCTGACACCAAATAACAGAGGTGAATTTATTCATTCAAATTTGTTTGGTTCAAGTTTGTTACAGCACGCCAGTAACCAAGCTCAAATGGTAAGCGGTATAACACTTTATAATGATGTTTTAGGAATCATGAACACGAAATTTTAAGACATCAAAATTAGTGAAATTTACACCTTAATTCTAAAAAGTTCAAATATGGGACGACATTTTGCTTTTTGTGTAACGAAATCCATAATTTCTAATTATCATTGGTATTCGTGCGTGCAAATGAACAACATTCATATGTAAAGCGCTGTGTAAGTGGACATAATTAATATCATAAGTGCCACATGCCCGATGCATGGGAGGGAACATAATTGATATTTGTAACATAATTGATATCGAATAATAATTCAATTCAGTCAAATATAAGCATTAAATTTAGAGATTTGGTTTCATCTTAGCTTTTATTAAGATAAATATCATCATTCTTTAGTTGTAAATGTAAAATGTTCCATTTTGATGTTCATTTGTATTGATTGGGTAAACTAGTTACTAAATTCTTATATTTTCTAATATTCTAGCAATGCATTTTTTTTTGCAGATATGAATTTTAATATGACAATATGATGAATCAAGGGGCATAGAAAGAGCAAACTTGGTTATCTTTTATGAGCGTCACGACACGCGCTTCGCGCGTGATGAAGGCACGCGCTCCGCGCGTGGATTGTTATTGACTCATTATTCAACGGCCAACGCATAAAAAACTAAAGTTTTAAAAATAAAAAAATCTAAGATCAATTGTATAAATCTAAGATCAATCCAAGTTCAATCTATAATCAAAGTTTGTGAGTAATCTTAACATTCATCATCATGAAACAACAAGAACACCATATAATTAGAGTGTCAAATGTTCACAGTCTCAATTGCTTCTTTCGGACAAATATGGCTTTTGGTCCTCAATGACAACCAATACAGAGGAGCATTTCTTAATCCTCAAAGATATCAATATATTGGAACTAATTCCAATTAAAGGAAAAAAATATGAAGAAATCTTTCTATGAGCCAGTAGAAGAAGATACTGCAGCTCCAGACATCCTTTTTGACTCCTTAAGTGAGTAGATGAAAGTATTTGCTGCTTTCGGCCTAGTCCATCGTTGATTTTGAACTCTGGAAAATTAAATGTTCGATGTAGAAGGAAAGAGAAGCCCCTAAAATTTTTGTTGTAAAAAATAAAGAGAACATCAGGCAAAAATCCAAACAACGATGAAGCTTCAGCTTCAAAAAACACGGCGTGTACAATTTAATAATTGTCCATATACGTTTTATAAGGTATTAAATCAGATTTGATTAATATAAAAATGCACAACAAAAGCTAGCATGTATTTCAAATCTATGATTCAAGTAAACTGAATAAATGGAATTGTTTTTTAATTTATTGTGAGAAAAATTAGGAAATAGATTGAGATAAAGGGCATACTTGAAAATGCTTATTTAAAATCAGCATGCACATCAAATGCGAAATACAAATAGCTCGGCGTATACAATTTAATGATTGTCCATATATGTTTTATAAGTTACTAAATCTTATTTGATTAATAACAAAATGAACAACAAAACCCAACATGTATTTCAAATCTTTAATTCAGGTAAACTGACTAAATGGAAATTTTTCTTAATTTGTTGCGAGAAAAATTAGGAAATAGAATGAGACAAAGGGCATATTTGAAAAAACTTATTTAAAACCATAAATACATCAAATCCTAAATACAAATAACATGGCGTATACAATTTAATAATTGTCCATATACGTTTTATAATTAAATCTGATTTGATTAATAAAAAAACGCATTACAAAACCCAGCATGTATTTCAAATCGTTAATTCAAGTAAATTGAATAAATGCAAAATTTTCTTAATTTATTGCAAGAAAAAATAGGAAATAACAACTAAAATGAGAAGCGATTAAAATTTGCAATTAAAGCCTATTTAGAGATCCTCCTTTTGAGCGATATTAAAGAGGCAATTTGAATTTGTTGAAAAGGTTTATTAAATCCTAATTTAAGTGACATTAAATGCCTAATTTATTAGGGATATTAGGTTAAATAATAATTTTTTATATTAAAAGCTTGTACGTAAGGATATTTTGGGAAGTTCACGGTCGGACCAAAACTTTGTGCTCCTAAGAGAATTATTAATAAAGATCAATAAAGATATATTAGGTTAAATAATAATTTGGAAATTTAAAAGCTTATACGTAAGGGCATTTGGGAAGTTCACTGTCGGACCAAAACTTTGTGCTCCCAAGAGAATTATTAATAAAGATATTTAAAAGCTTATACGTAACGACATGTTGGGAAGTTCACAGTCGGGCCAGAACTTCGTGCTCCCAAGAGAATTATTAATAAATATTATCATTATTATATTGTCAACCCTGCACCTGTTATGTAACTTTGACTTATGGTATATTTGTATATTTTTGTTTCTTTAAAGATATGATTTACCTTTATTTTACAGTAATTCGTTTATGGTGAATTTGCTTATGAATTTATAATTTGAAGAATGATTGTATCTATTTATATTGTTGAAGCTATCAATTACACATTCGTAAACAATTTTCATATCACAATCGCGGTGTGATGGATAATTAGTTTGAAACATATAATAAGTGTTTCTGATTGTCAATTTGAAATGTCTATTAAGTGTTGCTAGTTGTCATCTTGAAACAATCATTAAGTGTTGCGATTTATCAATCTGAAACACCCAATGATTGTTGTGATTTATCAATCTGAAACACTCAATAAGTGTTGTGGTTTATCTATTTAAAACACTAAATAAGTGTTACGGTTTATCTATTTGAAAAACTCAGTGTTTCAATCTGCTAATCTGGAACATCTGCTAAGTATTTCAATTCGTCAATCTGAAACATAATATAGGTGTCTCAAAAACCAGCAACATACTAATCTGCAACACCGAAAAAGTGTTTCTAAATTTTTTAGCAACGTTTTATTACCGTTTCAAAATTTCCATTTTGGTGTTGCGGTATTTACTTTCTATTAAGTAATGAATGAAGTTTTATTTATGTTAAAATCAACTTTAAGCTTCTGTGAAAACTTTATAATTAATTATAGTTTAATATAAGTTCAAAAGATTCAAAATTTAAATAAATTCAAAATTATCAATAGCGTATGTCAACATATATTTATGTATATGTCGACATATAACTACCAAATTTTCAAATCTTTTCAAATTTTAAAATTAATTAACTAAATCATGTCCATTCAAAATCCAACGAATTCCAGACACTATTTAAGCCTATTTTTTCCAGAAAAATTCATTATTCCATTTATCCTTCTCTCTTATTCATTTCTTATCAAATTCATGGCAAATCCAATTCATAATCTTACTGAAAATCTTGAAGAAAACTTGAATTCTTTCAAGAATATTCTCTCTATAATTCTACAAAATCAACATCATCATGAATTAAGCCAAATAAAGATGTTTGAATAGCAAGAGAAGCATTTTAATGCAATGCGACGGCTAATCTCCTCTCTTTTCAGAGATGAAGATAACAATCTCGCAAAGGCTCCACTAACCAAAGAAGATGAAGATTGGGAAGTCATAAAGAAGGATCCAATCTTTGGAGAAGACGTTTGGGTTAAAGTCCCAAGACACATTTAACTAATTGGTATGATTAATTTGATTGATTTGTTTGAATTAAATTCTATAACTTACAACTTGTATATATTAAAACATATGGTGTGGTGTGCTTTGATTTGATTTGGTTAATATAATTGATATCAAAAAAATGTAAATATAATACTTGGATTGGTTTGAATTTGATAATCATAATGTTAAGAATTTCTATTATAGGATTATATAGATTAAAGCGGAGTATTCTATTTTGATTTAGGAATTATTTAGTTACTTATAGGTTATATTTAGTTAGTTATATGAATTAGGTGTAGTTTTAGAATTTCTTTTTGATAATGCCAAAAGGGGGAGAAATTGTAAAATATAGACATAGTTTATAAGATTCATATAGACTGGGGGAGTATTAAAAGGATCATCATCAACATGTATATATAGGTATGATATTTTATAAATTAAGGTTGTCATCATCAAAAAGGGTGAGATTATTAGAGAATGGAGTTTTGATGACAACAACCTTATTTCAATATTAATTGATTATAAACTATATACTAACACTTATATCTAGAATATATATACATATGTTCGATTTATATACAGGAATTATAACTAAAGACAGTACAGTTTAAAGATGTTAGAGATTCTGAATTTAGAGATGATTCAAGACTCATGAGTATTCAAGATTTCAAGAGTTTAAGATAAATATAGTTATAGAGTCTAGATTATGTAAGACTCTGAATAGCACTCCAAGTTCAAATTCAAAATAATTTCAAATTCTGTTTTCAAATTCTATCTTCAATCTTTATCTTCTCTATTTTACTTTCTATTTTAATTTGATTTTAAACTTAAGTTTTATATATTTATATTTATATACTTTGTATTTATATAATTTTAAACTCTATTATTTTATAAATATGTTTATATAGTTTATATTTATGTTTTCATATGATTTTCTACTTTATAATATTTATTTATAACACTATATTTTAATTCAAGAATCCCCAGAATTATATACATATCAAAACACTTGAAAAATATTCAAATTTCAGTTTTGAACATGTACATGTCGACATACATATATATACATGTCGACATATAACTGTCATTTTTTCAAAATTGAAAGGAAGTGTCTTTTATTTGTGACGGTTCAGAAACGTGCAACCTTTCAAATGTTATAAATAAGGGTTGATTTCGAATTTTTTTAATTAATTCTTCTTCTCCATCTTCATCTCCTTTCATTACACCATTATTCTTTATCATTTTTATGATTTCTACATTTGTACTCTGCCGAATTCAATTCTATTTTCATTAAACTTCTTCTCTCTACACTCTCTACTCATTACTCTTTGAATTAAATGCTATTAAAGAGTTATTGGGCTGTTTGTAATTGTTTGGTTTGAGTAAGTAATCGGTGGTATCCTTTATAGTCATGAAATCAAGGATGGGTAATTGGTGGTATCCCTTGTAGCCGTGAAATCAAGGAGGTTGTAATTGGATATTGATATAGTAATAAAACTCTGCACAATCCAGCGTTGTGCGGGACTGTACGTAGGAGCAATCCCGAACCAGTATAAAATCCGGTGTGTTCTTTCCTTTTCTGCACTTTATTTTTGTTTTTCTTTGCATTTGCATTTGATTTTATGTCTGTGATTATTTCTGTGGTGTTTGATTCATATAGTAGTTCATATAAATTTAGATTTTGTTTAAATTCTCAAAAACAATATTCACCCCCTTTAGTGTTTGTTTTGCCTTAATGATCCATTTTGCAATCCTTAACATATTCTAATTCTAAAAATGTAAACAAATTTATCAATCCAAGTATTATTGTCATTATTTACAAATATTTCAATTCGTATATATACACACACACAAAAATTTATAACCAAGCAATCCAAACCAAATAATATTTACAAGCAAGTTCAAACAATATTCAAATCAAACAAACCAATCAGTTAAACCATACCAAACAATTTAAATATCTCTTGGAACTTCCACCCATCCGTTTTCTCCAAAAATTGGATCCTTCTTGATGACTTCCCAATCTTCATCTTCCTTTGTGGGTGGTGCATTAGCGAGATTGCTGTCTTCGTCTCTAAAAAGAGAAGACATTAGCTAACGGATGGCATCAAAGTTTTCTCCTGATGTTCAACCATCTTTATTTGACTCAATGCGAGATGATGTTGGTTACTATTAGCCTTCTTTGTGACTAGGCCACCCAAAGCCCAAGCGATTGAAATGCTAACCTGTTCTTTTGGTTTGGCTATCTCAGATCGATTACCATTGTTTGAGCTACACGGGATTGGAATATAATATTACATAGATCGACATTCACTTGGATGAAGTGATAAAGTATTGGAAAGCTCGGGTTTTACATGAATGAAGCACCACTCTGGGTCTTGGGTCTCGGATCTCGGGTCCCGGGTCTCGGATCTTGGGTCTTGGATCTCGGGTCTCGGGACTCTGTTCTCGGATCTCAAACATTAGAACCCCTCTGGGTCTAGTATATTAGAACTGTTTCGGGTCTAGAACATTAGACCTACACTGCGTCTAGAACATGTGACCCGCGACCCACGTGGGTCTAGAACATGCGACCCGCGACCCGACTGGGACATTTTCTATACACATGGATAAAGGCCTATTCCTTAGCCTGTAACCTGTATCGACCTCCACTTGGCAAACCATGATCTGAAGTCACATCCTCCACATTTTCCACTACATCACTGAGACCCGCTGGATGAATGACACGTGGCACGCAACCCGCTACCGGCAGACAGCTATAAATACACCATTTGAAGGATTTTCAAGGGACTTTTGGCCCTATGTAAGCTCTAGAAATTTCGTCCCTGGCCGCCAACAACTGATAACCACCTTCTTCTTCAATCAAATCAATGAATTCAGAGAGCTATTCACTGTATTCAAGTGATTGAGTGATTATATTTATTGTAATTGTAATTTTAAAAGAAACAAAGAACTATGAAGTGGACGTAGACTCATTAACGCCGAACCACTGAAAATCTCATGTCCCTGCTTACTTTCTGATTATTCTATACGAACTCTATCATATTGGGTGTTAGGGCCATTTTTTTGTCTAACATATGATGTTGATTACGTAGTATTATAGATAGGATATTCTAGAATGAATTCAATATTTCTTCAAGATTCTCACTCAAATTATGAATAGGATTTGCCATAATTTCATATTATAGAAAAGAAATGATTCGAGGAGAAGGAGAAAGGTTAAAATAAATTTTTCTGGAAGAAGATGGTTTTTATAGGGCTTGGAATTCATTGGATATGGATAGACATTAGTTAGTTATTTAAATTTTAATTTTGAACAAATTTGAAAAACTGGCAGTTACATGTCAACATGCTTAAAAATGTATGTGGACATACCCCAGTAATTTTTTGGGCTTTTTCAATTTTTAGTTTAGTCTTATTATATTATTTTAATTTATTTAATTTTAATGTGTTTTTACAGTACAATAAAGATTATTTTGACAGAAATAAACACCATCCATTACTACTTGAAAGCAAATACATTCAACTAACACAAGATACTAAATACGATATTCGAAAGCAAAAAATACAAGAAAATATGAAATATAACATAAACTAAATTAGCGTATTTCATCGGATGATGAGGAGGAAGATGATATTCCAAGTTTTCTTCCTATTTTTCCAATGAACTTATACATATGGGTAAGAGTCTTTTTGATTTTCTTTTGGTTCTTGGCTAGCTCGTCTTGATTTTGAACAAGAATTTCTTTGGATATGGTTCTAGTATTAGATGGACACTCTATACATTCCAAAGAAGTTTCCTCTTCTTCTTCAATATTCATAGGATTTTCCTCCTGTTATTGTTGTATTTGAGCTTGTTTATCTTCGAATGTTTCATAAGGCTTTAATGTGATTGGAATTTGCATAAGACGTACATTTGTTAAGTCAAACACCTTACTTGACACAAATTCTTCTCTTTTGAGATCCGCTCCAAAATACTTAAAAACCCGAGTACGATAAACTCCATAATAAAGAGTATTTTATCATGTGGACATTTCTTTGGGTTTAAATTTTTTAAAAATCGTGTCAGCCCAATTGATGTCGTAAATGCCAAAAATAACACAGATGTCCTTTTGGATTTTGAGGGTAGGGGGAGATTGTTGAAATTTCAAGAACGACGAGTGATGGTATGTTGAAGGAGGAGGTTGACGATTCTTGCTTTTGGGTGGAAAGCAATTTTTGATTTCTAAATGATCATCACTTTCAAATACGTGATGAAAGGATTCCAAATCCGTTTCATCAATTTTGAATTCCGAAAAATCCGAGCCCGCACACTTACAATTTAAGATAGTACCTGTTTGAATCAAAAATGGTTCAAACACCAAAGGTGTGAAATCACACTTCACCAAACGGTATGCAAAATGAAAATGGGGCCACAAATGCAAATGCAAGTAGAAAGCGGGAAAAAGTAAGTAAAAGACAAGGGGTTAATAGTGGTTCGATCTTAGGAAAGATCTACGTCCACTTTGAAGTGTTCTTCATTATCATAGAGAAAATTACATATACCATCATCTCATACGTCTCATTTATATCATTTGCTCATTCTGTTTACAATGATTCTCCATTTATGATCTCTTCTAGCTGTAGATCTCACTTGAATTCGTAGAGGAATGGATCAGATCTCGCTGATTGTGAAAGTTATCTAATAGATCTTCAATCACTTTGGCACGCACATGCTTTTCCTTGATTCTATAATTAAGTTTGTGTTAAACCCGGGCTTTTAGAGAAGATTAATGGTAGTTGGAGAGCACTAGAACTGAGTTAGAGCCATTTTGGATGGATAATGGATGTGATTTGATCTTCATGTTGTTGGAGGAAGATGGAGTAAGCTTAGGAGGCCATTAATGGAGCTTGAGAAGCTTTAGAATGGTGGAGAAATCATTTGGGCAGCCCTTCGAGGTAGAAGAATCGATCCTTTAAAGTGTGGTGAAATGGGGTATTTATAGGAGAAGTTTGAATCAGGTGGTAGAGTCGTAATTATGGTGAAAAGGGTATGGGTCGAACATAAGGGTATTTACAGAAATGCCACTGGTTGAAACTGACCCAAAAAGCACTTTGCTGACCGACGCACTTTTCCTCTTACTGTTCAAACTGGGGTTTTACATTTACAATTGTGCTATCCCAACTCATGCAAACCCATACGTTGTTTGATTCACTAAGTAGAAGATATAACGCTCGATTGAACCTTATGGGTGTAGCTGCTCGACCCATCATCCAACATTTGGTACAGTACTACTTACAACGTGCTCGTGCGTTCCCTGTTCGACCCACATGGCAAGATGGCGCTGCTTGACCCATTGTTGAGGATACGCTCGGCCGACCCCTCAACAAGTGACCGACCAACGGTATTTGACCCATCCAGATGGGTACTGATCGACCTGTAGTGCCGCTGCTCAACACAGATACGCCATTCAACTCAGGCCTGCTGCTCGACCCTTCTTTAGATGGAGTGCTCGACCCAACATGTTGGAGGAGGGTGCTCGACCCGTGCTTGGTGGAAGCTACTACTGCTCGACCAGGGTACTCGAGCATGCTGCTCCGCCTTGAATGCTTGAGCACGCTGCTCGGTCCTGGCATGTTGGTTGATGCTGGTCCCTAATATTTTCTTTTATCTGGTTGAGTACAACATAGTGTTTGATGGAATTCTTGGGTGGGTTAACATTTGCCCCTCGAAGCTTGTATTTTTTGCTTGCAAGAAATGATGGCTTCGAACTGAACATTGATAATACAACTTGCGTTGAGATTCAGTCGTAGCTTTTTTGTTTGTTATAGCTGCTTTGATTCGTTGATCCCAAGTTAGTTTGACTTATATGCTTTGTGCCACCTATTATGTAATTAAAACAAGCAACTGCACAATTTTGGACTTACACTCACCATCGTCCATCCATATCGATAGTGGATTAGTCAATGACTTATAGCGAATTTTATTTCGAATTGAATAAAGTGTCCGTTCATGACTATTTTACTTAGCGGTTTGAAACTCATTGACTATTTTCTACAAAAATACGATATTCTAATTCGAATTCGCATTAATGCTTAAAATCAACTGATCGACTAAGCCGATTGTGGATTTCAAACATTATTATTTTAATGACCTATATGATGGTATATAATATTTCTCATTTGGGAAATATGTGTTTTCATTCTCTGCATCTTTTTTGAGAAGCTTCGATATTCGTGCCTCTTGTTTAAGGAGTCGTTATTAGTCTTCTCCATGGGAAGTACTTTGGATTTCATGCCCCTACTTGGCTAAAATTAAACACTTGTCATGTCTGAGATCTCCAGACACTACGCAAGTTAATCGGTTAATGTCCAAAATTCGTCTACAATCCTGCTTGGTTAATTCAACCATTGGACACTTTCATCACCCAATTATACTTATTAATCCAAGCATTGGTAGATTCAGAAGGAATGCCTCCAAAAAGGACTTTGATTGAGACTCAATGTTTGTCATGATCAGATCAGGTACTTTCTGACACTGATGATCAACTGGGTGCCCCCGGCGAGGACTTCTATTAAGAACCCCAATGTTTGTCGTTATCGGATCAGGTACTTCCTGATAGTGATGATCAGTTGGGTTCCCTCGGAGAGGATTTTGGTTAGAACCCCAATGTTTTTCATTATCAGATCAGGTACTTCCTGATACTGACTATCAATTGGGTGCCCCTGGAGAGGAATTTGGTTAGAACCCCAATGTTTGTCATTATCGGATTAGGTACTTCTTGAAACTGACGATCAATTGGGTGCCCTTGGAGAGGACTTTGGTTTGTGCTGGTGCTTTCAGCGTGTTTTTTGCTCCTTCCGGCCTGATGTCGGTACTTCTGATCACCAGGTTTGTCGGTCCTTCCGACATGGTGCTGGTCCTTCCAGCTTGTTTGCTGATCCTTCCGGCCTAATGTTGGTACTTCCAATATCAGATTTGTCGGTCCTTCCGACATGGTGGTGGTCTTGCCAGCGTGTTTGCCAGTACTTCTGGCCTGATGTTGGTACTTCCAACATCATGTTTGTTGGTCCTTCCAACACGGTGCTGGTCCTTCCAGCTTAGGGTTAGCATCAATTTCTTTGTCGGATGCTCGACCTGGCAGGCTATTCTTATATTAGGAACTGAAGCCTTGAAACTCTCACTTGAGGGAGTGCCCCTTCGATGAGAGTTACAACACTTTTGTTTGTTTTTCGTGGCGCTTGTTCATTGTTTGAATCTTTGTGACTCCTCCCATTCACTTCTCATGGCGATGCTTTTCTATTTTTGTATTTGGGCATGTTGATATTTATAGCCTTTGGCATTTGGGTTAGTGTTGTTGGGCTATGCTTTGTCAGGTTCTGAAGGAACAAGCGCTCGACAGATATCCTGCAATATGATATCATCTTTTAAGCAAGTTTTGATTTGTCATATAATTTTGCAAACTAGAAATTCATTCAAACAGATATGCTCTTAGTCGTAGAGCTAATGTTCAGTGCATCACTTACATATTATTATAGACTGTTTACAAGAAGTTTCGAATATAACAGAAAGCTAGACATGAAGTAAAGCATGAACTAAAGAAGGAAATAGAGCATGAAGCAAAGTGCTGGTGATGTTGATCACTTATTATGAGCCATTGAAACTGAAGCACTCTCAACAGTTTTTAGTTGATGATCAGCCGTGGCATGGCCTGAACAAGAGCTTTGTTGCTTGTTGCCCCATGTCCCTAGGGAATCGGAATAGCGTTTGAGGATTGTGGATTTTTCACATATTATTGAAGACGATTCTTCCTAATCAGCTCTTTGATCATGACCTTAGATGCCTACACTCGTTGGTATTGTGGCCTAGCTGACTATGGAACCGGCAGAACTTTCTAGAGTTTGCTTGTTCGCCACTTACTTTCTGCGGTTTTGGTATTGGATAATCTTCGATGTCTTCAGTTATAGGAAAGATGTTTTCTGGAGTGTCATTTAAAGGTGTTAGCTCTGGTGGGTTGGAAAAGCGAGGCTTCTTGCCGTCTCGATTGTCTTTCCCATCGCTTCCTCTTTTCTGACCTCCGTGTTTTTTCTGATTGTACAAGGTAGCAGCATTTTTTGGGGCTTCAAAAGGTTGGTTTTCCTCTACGATCCAAAAAGGCACAGGATTGTTATCCAATCTCATGTATCCCCCGGCCTTTTTATAGAATTTCTCAAGCGTGCTTGGCTCTTTTATTTTAATCCGTTTACCAAATTTACTATTCTCGTCTTTGGCACCGATTAGAGACATCAAGATCATGCGGAGATTGGGATTTCCTACTTCGAATATAGCATCTTTAAATCTTTTGAGGAAAGCTTTGGCAGATTCTCCTGGATACTGCTTCATGGATGCAAGAGAAATAACGTCCTTAGCCTTCATAGCTTGCAACCTGTTGAATTTCAGAGTCAAATCACCAAATTGGTCAATGGATTTGGGTGGCAGTCTTATGAACCATAACGATGCGACACTTTCTAGATAGAGAGGGAAGCACAAGAATTTGATCTCGTCCATCGCATTGGCTGCATTCATGTGCCACTCATATTTGTATAGGAAGTGATTCAGATCAGAAGTCCCATTGTAAGAGGCAAAGTAGGATGCGTGAAGTTTTTGGGGAATTCAGCCTTGCGTATCCTCTTTGTGAATGAATTTTTGCTGAGGGAGAAGTCCCATTCCCTTTCACTATCCTTGCGAGGCATGTTATCTTTCATGATTTGCTATACCATATCCGCGATATATTCCTTCGAGTTGTGTTTTTCTGGAGAGCGGACTTCGATCTCTTTTCTGGATGCTGGTCGTGGTGAATGATTGCGTTTTGAGGATCTAAGTCTTTTACTTCCACTATGGGAAGGTGCCCCCTTGACGGGACTTGCAACTCGTTGGTTATTTCGATCGGAATGGTTTTTAGCTTTCAACTTTGAGTCTTCGACATTAGTGTTGTCTTTGCCAACAAATCCTTCCAAATTGTCATTATGAGGATCGAATGCCGATGAATTTGCGTTCTCTTCAAGGTTGACATGGATTTTCGGAGGAGGAGAGAGATTTGCTTGAGTGTTTAGGAGAGCACTCCTTTTATCCATTAAAGCTTGATTAGCATCCACGAGAGTTTTATTAGCATCGATCAAAGCTCTGTTGGAGGCTTCCGTGCGTTGACTCAAGTTGGTGACAATGACATCTAATTCAGCTTTGGTCACTCCAACTCCGGCCATTGAATTTTCTCCAACTTCAAAGCGGCTTGTGTGTGGAGTAGTTTCATTGTTAACAACATTGTCATTTTCTTCCATAGATTTTCTTGTAGTCTTCTTAGATTTAGCCATGATCTCGGACAAGGCTTTGAATTTAGATGAAAATTCGTCGATTGGTCTAGATCGAAAATTTGCGGGATCTATGGTAGAATTTGGCTTAAAACTCCAATGGTAGGCTCTTAAGATTGAGAGAAGTGCGAACGCAGCCCTACGGTGGGCGCCAAATGTTTGAATCAAAAATTGTTCAAACACCAAAGGTGTGAAATCACACTTCACCAATCGGTATGCAAAATGAAAATGGGGCCACAAATGCAAATGCAAGTAGAAAGCGGAAAAAAGAAAGTAAAAGACAAGGGGTTTTATAGTGGTTCGATCTTAGGAAAGATCTACGTCCACTTTGAAGTGTTCTTCGTTATCATGGAGAAAATTACATATAGCATCATCTCATACATCTCATTTATATCATTTGCTCATTCTCTTTACAATGATTCTCCATTTTCGCTCTCTTTTAGCTTTAGATCTCACTTGATTTCATATAGGAGTGGATTAGATCTCGCGGATTGTGAAAGTTATCTTGTAGATCTTCAATCACTTTGGCGTGCAGATGCTTTTCCTTGATTTCGTGATGAAGTTTGTGTCAGATTCAGGCTTTTAGAGAAGATTAATGGCGGTTGGAGAGCACTAGAATTGAGTTAGAGCCATTTTAGATGGATAATTGTATGTGATTTGATCTTCATGTTGTTGGAGGTAGATGGAGTAAGCTTAGGAGGCCATTAATGGAGCTTGAGAAGCTTTAGAATGGTGGAGAAATCATTTAGGCAGCCCTTCGGGGTAGAAGAATCGGTCCTTTGAACTGTGGTGAAATGGGATATTTATAGGAGAAGTTTGGACCAGGTGGCTGAGTCGTAATTATGGTGAAAAGGGTATGGGTCGAACATAAGGGTATTTATAGAAATGCCATTAGGCTAAAACCGACCCATAAAGCACTTTGCCGACCGACCCACTTTTCCTCTTACTGTTCAAACTAGGGTTTGACATTTACAATTGTGCCATCCCAACTCATGCAAACCCATATTTTTCTCGACCCACTCAGTATAAGATATAACGCTAGACCGAACTTATGGGTATAGCTACTCAACCCCTTATCTAACATATGGTGCGGTACTACTTGTAGCGTGCTCGTGCATTCCCTGTTCGACCCAGATGACAAGATGGCATTGCTCGACCCGTCGTTGAGGATACGCTCGACCGACCCCTCAACAAGTGATCGATCAGCGGTGTTCGACCGATCCAAATGGGTGCTGACCGACCTATGGTGCCGCTGCTCAACTCAGGTACGCCGTTCAACTCAGGCCTGCTGCTCGACCCTTCTTTGGATGGAGCGCTCGACCCAACACGTTGGAGGAAGCTACTCGACCGGGGCTTTGTGGAAGCTATTGCTGCTCAACCAGGGTGCTCGAGCATGCTGCTCCGCAATGAATGCTTGAGCACGCTGCTTGGTCCTGGCATGTTGGTTCCCAATATTTTCTTTTATGTGGTTGAGTACCCACATAATGTTTGATGGAATGCTTGAGTGGGTTAACAATACCAAAAATTTCACAATCCAAAACGATTTGAGTGCCTTTTACGCTACTCTATACTTGATTTTCATCTACTTCACAAAATCCACGATTCAAATTTGCGTACAACATTTTGACGAGTCTAGGGTAACATACTTCATTGTTATCCCGAGTGCTAACCAAGCTTAAAATTTCATTTTGATTGAAAAGAGAATAAAGATCGTAAAATGGAAAATCTCCAAAGATGGAAAAAGCATCTGTATTGAATTTTGCATTTGCTAAGTAGTCAGCATCGGTATTAATGGATTTATTGTAGAGATAACCTTTGGTGGTTTTGTTTAATCTCATTGTATAAGCTGTGCTTGAGGAAGCCATTAAAGAGTTGTTTTTGAAGAGTATAGATATGAAAAAAGTTGTTTGAAATTGGAATGAGAGGTAGAGAGAATGAGATTGTATAGATAAATAAATAAAGGTTAAATGGACATAACTTTTCATAAATTAAATACACCTTTTCAGACCTTGGGAGTTAGTGAAAAGTTAGAGTGAAGTTTGAAGGTTTAAACTTTTGAAATTCAAAATTTGAATTTCATTTACTGGCCTATATGTCGACATGTCTGTTTCTGTATGTTGACATATGTATTGTTTTTTCAAGAGACATGTTGTTTTGACTTTGTTTTATTATATTACCGTTTTATATTTCAGGTTTTATTATTTCCTGAAACAATATTATTCCTAACACTCATTTAAAAAATTAATTATTATTATTATATTTATTTATTATTACAATTATTTATGAATTTCAAAATTCAAAATTTGACTTTGAATTTTAGAATTTCAAATTCAAACAAGGAAAACAAACAAAACATCCATTCATCCAAATTAACCAAAAATAAAAAATTAACTAAGGTGTACCTGGTTTTTAGATACATTTCTTCGATATTTTCTGGATTTTGAATCGCTGTGAAACAAAATTTTGAATTTTCGATTTCTGGCTCTTCATCACTTGATGATGAATCTAAATTGTCTAAAGTTGCTGCATATGCTCTCTTTATCTTCTTTGACGAATTACTATTGTTTGTTTGTTGATTTGATATATCTGGATATGGACACATTCTCTTTATATGATCTGGTTTGTTGCGGTTATAACATCTATCATCATTTCTTCCCAAAGTCCCTTGATTATTTCTCTGAAAATTATTTCTCCTTTTGTATCTCATAATTTTTTGAAATTCCTTGTCATTGAATCAATTTCTTCATTGTCCGCACATCTCTTTGAATGCAATATATTTCTTTTTTGAGCTCATTTCCCTATCTTTTCTGTAATAGGACTTCAAATTACATAAAATCTCCAATTAACTACTCAATCTTCATTCCACTGTCATTATTGGCTTCTTCAATTGCCAATGTTTACTGATCCCATTCCGAAGTTAACGAACTAAGTATTTTTCTGACTTGGTCTTCTTCTGAATAAGTTTTTCCTAATGCTATTAATGAATGCATGATCTCCTAAAATCTGCAATGCATATCAGATATAGATTCATTCTCACTCATTTTAAATAACTCAAACTAGTTACTTAGCATTGATATTTTTGTTTGTTTAACTTTATTGGTTCCTTCATGAGTAACTTGTAATGTTCTCCATATTTCATAAGGAGATTTACAAACTGATACTCTTTTAAATTCATTTCTATCTAATGAACATAATAACATATTCATGGCTTTAGAATTACTTTGTGCAGCAGCCTTTTGTTCATTAGTCCATTGTGCATAATTAGTAGTGCGTTCAACATATTTAGTCTATGTACTATTCCATGTGTCTAATCCTACTGATTGTAAATATATTTTCATTTTACATGCCTAATATGAATAATTACTGCCATTAAATAATTGTGGATTGACCTTCTATAAAAGAAATATTATTACCAGTGTTGGTTGCCATTTAACATTTTCAAAAAAAAAATCAGATTATGAACTTTTTGAAAACCTATGCTATGATACCAATTGTTAGGGAATGCAAAATGCGAACCTTAAGGCAAAACAAACACTAGAGGGGGGGAGGGGAGGGTGAATAGTGTTTATAAGAAATTTATAAAAAATCTTAAACTTATTTGATCTATTATATGAATCACACAACGATTATCACACCAGAGATGATCACAAACACATAATCAAACACATGCACAGATATAAGTAAATGTAAAATGCAGAAAAAAAAACACATCGTATTTTATACTGGTTCAGATTACTCTTACGTCCAGTCCCACACAACGCTGAATTGTGTAGTGTTTTATTATTATTGTCAATATCCAAGTACAATACCCTTGATTTCATGACTACAATGTTAACATCGATTCCACCACCCTTGATTTCACAGCTACAAGGTTAACATCGCTCCCATTCCTTGATTTCAGGGCTACAAGGAACACACTCTTTCCCAAGCAATTTACAAATGATTACAACAATCCTACAACTCTTCAATAGCTCTTTAATGTAGAGAGTATTTGATAGAAATTGTAACGGCCTGGCAAAAAACACGATCCTGATTATCGATCAAATACGATGTCAACTATTTAGGCATCCAAAATACCGGAACATTAATGAACGAAGTTAGAGGGTGAGGATAGATAAGATAGAAAGTTAGAATAGAAGAAGAAGAACACACAACACATCAGAGTAATACGAATCTCACAGCGGAGCAAATAAAATATAAAACATGACTTTGAAATAAATAGTGTGTATATATATATATACACACACAATACATTATCAGAGTACAACACAGCAAAATATAACACTAGATAACTAACGTTGAAGCCTTCTGCTCCAAGCTCCTCCAATGAAATCTGTAAGGACCTGAACTACTTGACTGCCCATACAAATTTGGGCACCCAAGAGTTTAGGGAAAAACAAAACAAAAATAAACTCTGGGTCAGTCATGGGACTGGTGTGAGTAAACTCCAACCACTTGGTTTAACTTCAAAAATCCTTTTTAGAAGAAAGGATAATCGTAAGACCGATCCATACATAAACATGGATGGTTTTTACCTTACGATAACCCAAAATATTTTTGAAATCAATATCCGTCTGTTATTATAATAATGTCTAAATACAAGTAATAGAATTTAGCAGAACGCTTGCATCTCAAGCTCTACATATATAGTATAGAAAAAAAATCGCGGGCTCTTATTGGATAATGGATTCCAGCTGGCAAGGTATGGGACCACCTTCCGACAGTGTACCCCTAGAGAGATACACCGGGTTCAACAAGAACATCTTGCAACCTAGGCTAAACATGACAGGCTCCTCACTTAACTTGAGAGTACCAAATGTATTATCACCAACGGTTGAGATCACCAACTGTTTCCCAAAAAGGACAACATTGATAGATTTAAGAAGCAAAAGGAATTCCTCTAGATCAGGTGACAATACACCCTGTTTGGGTATGACCCAACTAGCCATGCGACCTACCCGATTTTATACCATTTCCCGGTTGTGAGGCTAGAGGCTATAACGTATCTTTTGGTCCTCATTCACTTTGAATGTCACATTGTCATATCCGTGAAATCACAAATTGATTTCGCCAAACATACTATGGGTATACAGCTAAGATAAACGAATTCCTCCACCACCAAATGTAGCTACGTTTGAAAAGATCAACTTACGCGATCCTTCAGATATACTTTGTATGACGCTCATCTATATAAATTTTCCCTTGGACTGGACAAATCGAAGGCACTATTCTGTAAACAGGACAACCCTTGCATAACACCGTCTTCAATTATCTTCATTATATTTGATTCGCAACGTTAACGTCTATACAGAGTGGTTTCAGATAATGAATCTGATCCTGGTCTCTCCGTATTAATGACGTAAAAATGGTCAAAAACTTCGATAGTCAGTGATTTAACTATCAAAGGAAAACATGTGTGCAAACGACGATATTATTTCCAGATGGAAATTCTATCAATCAATTATCATTCATTTATCTCTTAAATTCACTTATCATTAATTTATTCGTTTTCATTTCCTGTTTCATATAGTCAACATTCCTTATTTTCTAAATTTTAAAAATATACGTTATTAATCATTGGAAAACATTTCCATCTCTTTTTCACGTATCACTATCATTCTAGTATTCTTTATCATCAAACATTTCATTTTCTATGCTTAGAAAATATCTCTGGTTATATTTGGAAAATGTTTCCAAAGCTCATTTATATGTATTTCAAATGATCATTATATAAAACGTCGTACGCCCACTCAAACCATTAATCATTTATTATTTCACTGTATCTTTAATCAATCTTCTTCACCGAACTTCAATTATTCCTTAGTTAATCACGAAGCCAATTAAGTTGGGGTATAATTACCTCTCAGACATTAACTGAACAACGTTCTTAACCTTGCAACAGATAAAGCTCAATACTCTAATTCGTATACTCATTGCTTATGCAAATTCTCGGATTCAGTTTACAATTCCATTTCTTTTCGGAAAAACATTTATTATAACGACAATGTTATAATTCGTACCTCTGAAATATCTGACTTAAAATATAACTTTTAATTCTTAATTCGAATAATTAAACAAACACTATTTTTTTAATATATACTCTTGATTTAAAAAAATGGAAAGTAAGTATTACTTTCCCGAATTCGATATAAATGAATTCGACATGTAACTGACTTTCAAGTAATCTCTATTCGATTAACTCTTCTCGAATAAATTATATTCGATTAACTATCCTTTGAATAACTATATTCAATAAATTCTCTTTCGAATGACTTACATTCGATTAACTCACTTCGAATAACTTAGATTCGATTAATTCACTTCGAATAACTTAGATTCGATTAATTCACTTCGAATAACTTATATTTGATTAAGTATCAGTTTCTTGTCGAACGCTAATTACACACCTTTGCAGATTTTATTTAATCCTTTTTACATTTCGAACATCGAAATGGATTTCATCGTTCCCTTTTTAAACAACTTCCAATTTCCCATTTTTCATTCACCGTTGAATTTGCAATCTCAATTGTAATTATAATTTAATCCATTTATAAACATTGTTTATAAATCCGACCACTTGTTTTTATTATTAAACATGTTATTTGTTTCTAATCATTCGAAACAGTTTTGTTTGAATTCCTGTTTCAAAAACCCAATTTCCTTTACAAATATTTTTATTTACAAAATCTTTGCTTAATTTCATTATTCACATCGAATGTGAATAATGTTTCCTTTTACATACTCCATTTCGTTTCGATTTCGTATTTAAAATAATATTCCATTTCCAAATTCTATTTATACTTCTCTTTATAGAATTATTCATGCAAAATCTCCTTTTCATTTCTAACACTTAAATCTCATTTATAATTCTCTTTTATCAATGCTGAGTTCACATTCTATTTTAAATGTTGGAGTTAAAACCGATTTCTACTTCTCCATATACTTATATATTCCATTTATCAAAAGATAAATATTTTATTTAATTTATAAAATATTATTTATAAAATTAATCGTCTCCCTTTATCTGTTAAAACAGATTTCTATTTACAATTTACTTTGAATTCATCTTCTTGTTGTTCTTTAAAATCTCGTCAATTCCCTTTTATAAAATCTGTTCATTTTATAAATGTTCTCATTTATAAAATATGTTAAATTTATAAATGTTCTTCTTTACAAAATATCTCATTTTATAAATGTTCTTCTTTATAAAATATTTTAATTTTATAAATGTTCTTCTTTATCATTTTGTAAATGTTCCTCTTCATAAAATATTTTCATTTTATAATTGTTTTTCTTTATAAAATATGCTCATTTTATAAATGTTCTTTCTTTATAAAATATTTTCATTTTATAAATGTTATTCTTTATAAAATATGCTCATTTTATAAATGTTCTTCTTGATAAAATATTCTCATTTTATAAATGTTCTTCTTTATAAAATATGCTCATTTTATAAATGTTCTTCTTTATAAAATATTCAGGAAGAAACTAACAGCCTTGATGATAATCAGGAAGAAACTAAGGAATCGGATGAAGGCTGGCAAGATGTACATAGGAGACGCAAATCTTTTCTACAGGCGGCAATTCAGGGTGTGAATCAGAATATCAGATCCATGGGAGGAAATGGTAAAACCCAACAACGATCCAACCCTATTTTCAGATCTGGGGTAAGATCATGGGCTGATGCGGTTGCGGGTAACACAAAAATTGATGGAGGAGTCACTAACTTTGCAAACTTAAAGGATGACGAGGGCGAATATGCAGATCTGGACGACCTTATTTTTGATGAAGCAAAAAACATGTGGAGGAACTCGATCTACATATATCTAGTTGGTAGAAGGCCATATTATGTTCATCTCAATGCGTACATCAGAAGAGAATGGAAACCAAAGGGTGCGTGGGATGTTTTTGCACGTGAAAATGGTTTCTATTTAATTAAATTCGAACTAGAAGAGGACTGCCACCAAGTGCTGAATAAAGGGCCATGGTTCATGGACAGTAAGCTGATATTCATTAAATGATGGGAACCAAATTTAAGACTGGAAAGAGATATGCTTGAATCTCATCCAGTGTGGGTAAGACTGTTGAATCTAGACTTATCACTGTGGAATGCTAGAGGTATATGTAAATTAGCCAGTTTGATTGGTACCCCGTTGGCCATGGATGATCTCACCAAACATGTCAAACGTTTAAACTATGCTAGAGTACTTGTAGACATTAAAGCGAACACAGAATTGAAAAAGCAAATCAGGGGAAAAGACAAACAAGGTAACATATATTTACAACAAGTAGAATATGAACACATTCCCCCTTCTTGCATTAACTGCAAATGTTTTGGCCACAATACTGATCAATGTGCCATAGCAGTGAAGCCTGTTAGTCAGGTCTGGGTTAGGAAAGACCTGAAAGATTACCCTAAAGAGGATGCCCAGCAGCCCAAAAAATCTGTTGATGAGGCTCAACAGCACATATACACTGAGTCCATCAGTGACAAAACAGCTGTACCCAGCTCCCTCCTTAACTGTACAAACCATAACGAGTCTGATGATGAAGTATATGAGGTCATTCAGGTTGTGGATGCAACACCGGATCAGGTGGTACAGGTTGAGACATCTGGAGTAGTTGATCTAGTTCATTCGTCCCCTGCTCGTCCACTGCAACAGACACTTCAAGCTCCTGACCCTGAAACAGTAGAGCAATTGAAAGATTTAAACATTGGTCTTGAAGACAAAGAAGAAGATAAAGAGTATGAGGATAATAACAAGGGCGATAACTATACTAAATCAAACCCACATTATACTCAACAGTTTCGCACTCAGCAGAGTAATGAAGACGCTAATAATAGGCGTGGAATACCTCCTTGGGACTTGAGGAGTAAGTTCCACAATTCTAAATGTCGTTAATTAGTTGGAATGTTAGAGGTCTAAATAATGATACCCGACTGTTAGACCTCTACAATCTTCGAAGGAATTTTCTTCCTTCCTTTTTGGGTATCTTGGAGAATAAGCTTAATGAAGATAATTTATGTTTCTTGAGTGAACAGATGGGTAGTGAATGGGATCTAATCAACAACAATGAATTCACTGATAAAGGCAGGATCCTTGTAGCTTGGTGTAAGTCAATTTGGAATTGTGTCATCAATGACAAGGATGATCAACAAATAACTGTCACTATTAATAACACAGGAGGGCTTAAAATGTGTGTAACTATTGTTTATGCTAGTAATAATGCGAGTGAAAGAACTAAGTTATGGGACAAGTTAAAACTGGTGACCCAAAACATGGATGGCCCCTGGATAGTTATGGGGGACTTTAATGCTATACTTAAACCAAGCGAAAAACAAGGGGGTGTTACCGTTAGAGTTTCCCAGTTATCGGAGTTTAATAGTTGCATTGTTGCGTCTGGATTGGTTGAACCAGTCCACTGTGGCCTACAATATACATGGCGAAGTGGTGAAAATCGGAAAATTTCATGCAAACTTGACAGAGTACTTATTAATACTGATTGTATGAATAAATTCTCTGATCTGAAAGTTAATGTGTTGCCAGCATCAACCAGTGATCACTGCCCTATCCACGTGTGTTTGGTTGAACGAGAAAATGACGTCAAAGGAAAACCGTTTCGATATGCTAATCATTGGAGTGCAATACAAGGGTATTACTCTACTGTAGACAGTCAAAGCTTTGAGGTGTCTACATATAATCACATGTTTCACTTCCTTCAGTTTCTCAAAAATACCAAAATCAAACTCAAAGAATGGAATAAAACTCGACCTAAAGACGATGCTCGTATCAAAGAACTTGAAAAACGAAATGCTGAACTACTGCAACAAATAGATGATGGGGATGATAGCAATGAAACGTGGAGGCAATATCAAGAGTGTAGAACTGAGCTTACAGAAGCATTAAAAATTAAGGCAGTAGAGCTAAAACAAAAAGCTAAGGAGAAATGGATAACAAAAGGAGATGAATGCACTAAATTTTTTTACACTAAAATGTCAGTTAGACGTAATACTAACTTTAACTTTCAACTTCTTGATCAGGATGGCAGCGCTATAACTGACTTGAAGAAATTTGAAGAGGAAGCTATACAATACTTTACAGAACTATATAATGGTGAATGTGAGACAAGCTTACCCAACATCAACCCCCGCAAACTCTTGAATGCCAAAGGGCGCAGAATGCTGTGCAGGCGCATAACTGAGGAGGAGTTGAAGGAAGCCACCTGGTCCATTGGTGTTGACTCCGCCCCCGGGCCCGACGGGTTCGGGTCCAGTTTCTTCCACACCCACTGGGTTGACCTGAAAGACAATTTGCTGTCAGTTGTGCAAGAAGCCTTCAACTCAGGTAAAATTATTAAAGAAATTAATCACACGTTCCTATGTCTTATTCCAAAAAATGAGAAACTTTCCAGGGTTGCTGACTACAGACCTATTGCATGCTGCAATGTGTTATATAAAATTTTAAGCAAAATCATTTGCAATAGAATTAAGGTGGTTCTACCGAATTTGATCGCTGAATGCCAAAGTGCTTTTATTAAAGGCAGAAGTATCTCTGATAACTCCCTCTTAGCTCATGAACTTATTAGAAATTTCAACAAAAAGGGAGCAGACAAATTTTGTTTAAAAGTTGATTTGCAAAAAGCATATGATAAAGTCAACAGACAGTTCATTATTCACATGTTATTAGCAATGGGCTTCCCTGTGAAAATTACTAGATTAATTTCAGAGTGCATACAATCCCCTACGTTCTCTATTCTAATCAACGGAGTGCCAAAAGGATTTATTACCAGCAACAGAGGTATCAGACAAGGGGATCCTCTTTCCCCTTATTTGTTTGCTATTGCTATGGAGTATTTTACACTGCAGATGGAGTTAGCAGAGTTTGCTAAAGAGATACAACCAATTCATAATTTCCATCCGTCCATTAGCCACTTGTTGTACGCTGACGACCTGATAATATGTGTCAAGTCAAATGTTAAAGCAGCGAATTCGATCTCTTTGATTTTTGACAATTTGGGGAAATATGCTGGGCTCAAGCTGAATGAGCAAAAGACTAAATGTTACTTCAATAAGTTCTGTGTGAACAAGGAAAGGGTACTTACCATTTTGGGGGTTAATGAGGGTGAATTACCTGTAAAATACCTAGGAGTCCCTCTCTCTTCAAATAAAATAACTGATAGAGAATGTGCAGTGCTTATCACCAAGATCAGAGAAAGACTACAGGGGTGGAACTCTAGATTATTATCTTTTGCTGGAAGAATTGAACTTGTCCACACAGTAATTCAAGCAAAAATTAATTTTTGGTTACAGACATTTCAGATTCCTGAGGCTTCTATTAGAAAAATTGAAAGTGTGTGTGCAGACTTTATTTGGAAGAGTGGACTACATAAAATTAAATACGATGATCTATGTAGACCAAAAGAAGAAGGGGGTGTTGGATTGAGGAGAATTAGAGACATGAGAGAGGCTTTTACTCTAAAGCAAGCATGGAAAATCATTAATGCCACTGGTCTATGGGCTAGATGGATGAGGAAAAGTGAAACACCCCACCTCCGTTAGGGTCACTCTCAAAGGGAATGCCCTAATTTTGGTAGAGGTTTATAAGTACAAGTCACAGATATACAAGACAGATATAAGGACACATATTTGTAAAACAGCGGAAGAACAACAAACTTTTATTTCATAAAGTCAAATATGTGTTACAACAACAACCTTTCCAAAAACATAACATAATACTTTCATAATATGTCTTGAGTACATTATTTAAAGAAGCATAAATAAAACATAGATAAACTGGATGTCAAAGCTGATCAAGCTGCTGTGTTCCCTCCCTGAGGACCTGGGGGGGGGGGGGGAAACGGAAGAAAGAAGACGAAAGGAAAATAGAGTCAGACATAAAGCCTGAGTAATTCTAGTACTACTTTGTCTATGAATAAAGAACTGGGTATGATAAGTAAAACAGGAAGTGGGCAAACACTATGAACTTGGTTAAGTTATCTAGGGTCGAATATACTATCGTACCCCATGTTAATCTCTGAACCCATATAAACTAGTTTCCAATTTGCACCCCATAATCAGGGTGATGTGATCCATTCAACGATGATCGGCTCCTACTCGCATAGTTACATGTGTCTTACGGCCCCCGATGTCTGTAGTTACCTATGCTGGTCCCACCATGGGGTGTATCAAGTCCCATAGTGGCAACCCGACACAACCTTAGAGTGCACAGGTATGCTACTGGTGTCCAGTGCCTTATTTTTCTGCTCCGGAGTGTGTGCACGCCCGCACTCCGTTAGAACCTACACTGCTACACCACCGCCGTCGCTTTGACCTCTTACAATCAGCCCAGTAATCGTGCCCCACCCTGCCTAGTTTCAGGGTATCCTGATACACCATTTAGGGTTACTGCTGAAAAGGGTCCCCCGTTACTAGGTTTTCTATCTCTAGCCAACATGCTAAGTTGGTTAAGTGTTTCCTAACCTAACCCCACCAGTCCGTTTAGTTTAGCATGTTCCATTTTGATTAAGTCTTTAGTCCACTTAATCCTAACAATCCTGACTCAGCCCTAATTGTCTTATTAAGGCCCTGACCTCTCACATTAGATAGGTATTGTTGTGGCTGCCTGTTGCCGGTTGGTTCCGGGCAGTCTTACGCCACAACTCAGTCTAACCTCGGGTCCTTGCTGGGCTCCATGTTTAACCTCCCACATTGGATAGGTATTGTTGTGACTACTGGACAGCCGGGCGGTTCCGGGCAGGTTTACATTACAACTCAATCCAACCTCGGGTTAAACACATCGTATTTTCTACATTTACATATCTTGTCATTCTTCTTTATTTATATGTAAATATTTGCGGCCCATTATTAAGTTAATGGTGTAAAGATTACACCAATCACGGGCCCAACCCATACTTGAATTTGGGCCCTTCTATTTTATATTTTCATTCATTAATTCATTTTAACCCAACGTTATTTTCCCCCGTTTTACACTTCCGTTCATATATATTGGGCTTAGCCTTTTAAAGCCCAATTTAGCCATGCGAAAGGGGAGGCTTATGGCGTATACACAAAGAGGGGAAGGTGAGCGCATGAACTTGCAATGCGACGTTGAAAATACAAAATAGAAATTGGTGTACTTGCATAGTGGTAACATAGGTGACATGAATCAAGCATGTGAACTTGCATAGGTTTAACTACAACATGAACCTATATTCTTATTTAGGCATAATGTCAAACATAAGTATGTCATAAATATTTCTAGCATAAGCATAGCATAATGTCAAACATAAGCATGGCATAAATACTTTTGGCATAAACATGGCATAATGTCAAACATAACGATGGTATAAACATACTTATGCATAAATATTCCTAGACATGGTGTTTGCTTTAAAACTTGCAAAAAGGGATTTTTGAGTCTAACCTAGCCATGTCTCACATATGTCATCATATAATTCTTTTAAACAAGATAGACTTAATCATAGGTTTCAATTATGCCCAATATCATTCATAGCCTAGCCATATTCATAAGTTTTGCAAATACATGGATTATGGTATCAAAACTCCAACATAGTTTCATATGAACTATAACAACCAAACTTGTTTCAATTACTTGCAAAATGATTTATGCACAAAATATACATCATGATGGCATAATAACAAAGCCCAAACTCGCATAAATTTCAATCAACTACATACATGTAGCTTCAACATAGATAACATAATTTGCGCAATATTCCAAACGTAAACTTGTATAGAACTACCGCATGTAGTTCTTTATAACATAATCCATAAATATCCAAACGTATATAAATTGATAAGAACGCATAAATATGAATTACTTCCATTGCCACAATTCAAGCATACACATCAACACAGTTGTTTATTATACCAAAGTAATACTCTACTTACAATGGTTGCGGCGAATTCTCTAATTAAGAGACACGATTCCTTTGTTGAATTGATTAGCTTTAGGTTGCTTGAATTGCTTTAGGCTTTAGAACTTTCTTCCTAACTCTCCCTCTAGTCGGCGGCTAATCTTTGTCGTTCCTCAGCAACATGGCGGCTATAATCTTATTTTGAATGAATAGATTAGGGTTTAGTCTAGGGTTGTTTATATAGAGGTTAGGAATTGATTAGGACCATTGATGTTGCTAGGTTAGATCGTAGCCATTCATTAGATAGAGAGACCAATAAAAACCCGCCACCTAGCCCTAATGACATAGCAGACCACAGAAATTCGACCACACACCGACCGGGCCAGCCAGGGCTAGACCAGACCTGGCCAGCAGGTCATTTTTGACCTGGGCGCACTTGGCAGGTGTGCCAGGTCAAAAATGTACTGGCGCACTTCACAGGTGCGCCAGTGCATTTTTGTTCTGGCGCACTTCCCAAGTGCGCCAGTGCATTCTGACCCGTTTTCCGGTTTTTCGCCCAACTTCGTTCGTCCATAACTTCTTCATACGATATCCGTTTTTCGAAAACTCGGACTCTATTTCGCGTATTTTTCCGAGACGAACGCAATGGCGTATCCCGTTTCCCTTAGTTCTTTGATTTTAGATTAATTATACTTTAATTTGTGAGTTTCACAGTTATAGAGTTCACGGGGTGTTACATTCTCCCCCACTTAAAAGGATTTCGTCCCCGAAATCTTCAAGCTAGGAGGAATGTATGTCCTAACATCCAATCATCCATCTACTCATCCATCAAACACGAGCATCCATTGTCCTTAAAAGACTTCTAATGCTTCATGATCATATGCGAGGTGTGTGTGTACATGAACTTATCTAATGCAAAATCAGGCGGTCTACTGATTCAGTTGACCTCCTTAATGCGAATTATGTAAGTGCCATGAATCCATTATGTATGCAAATTTTCCTATTCATGATTCTACATGAGTGCACAATCATTCAGTACAAATGCAGCATCCACATGACAACACATTATAGTTCAACCACATACGAATGCAAACATATATGCATATGCAATATGAAGTGACTGAGCCGATCTAATACCTAGATTGTGTGTGTATATGCAACCACGAGCAACCACTAGCAATCACTTGCAACCACTTGCAACCATCATACATAACATGTTTCAATTACATGTTTCCATCCAAAAAGATTCTACCTAAAAGATACGGTCGAGGAAATATACCTAAAAAGATAGATAAAAGCGCAACTTAAGGAAAAGGAAAGATCAAGGATGTACCCTCGAACAGAAAAGGGTAGGATGTACGGATTCTAGCTTCAGTTTCCCAAGTCGCGTCTCCCTCGGCGTCGCTCCACTGAACTTTGACGAGCTTGACTTCGCGGTTGCGTAGCTTCTTCACTTCCGTTCCTAAGATGCGGGTTGGAACTTTTCGTATGGTTGCTTCGCGCTCCACTTCGGCCTCTTCGAGGATATTTGGCTCTACCACTTCAGCAGACTCATGTAGACATTTTCGGAGATGTGAAACGTGAAATACGTTGTGGACTCCAGCCAACTTCTCGGGTAGCTCTAATTTATAGGAAATTTCCCAATTGTTCCTATCTAAAGGTATAGTCGAAGTAAAAACTTTGTGCCCATTAGGCAATGTCAAAACTGAAAACCTATGCCACATATATATTGATTAGGAGAAGAACTCTCTAAGCATCAGCCCCGAAGACCGAAATCAACATCAGACTGACACCCAAAGAGTTAATCAACCCAACCACCATATATGATTCTAGGCAACTAAGCATGATGGACTCCTTTTAGGTCACAAGGGAGTCCCTTCCTAAGACCAATCCGTAGCTTATAAAACTCAAAAACTTTAGTCAAACCAATGAACACCCTCGAGCCCCAACATGTGTTACTAACAGATGAGTCATACTCCCTATGTGGTTTGCAACAGAAATTGGACTGAGAATGGGACCGAGAGGATATACAGAAAAGATACCATGCAAGTAAGTTC
Organism: Allium sativum; assembly: GCA_030737875.1. Lineage (NCBI taxonomy): Eukaryota > Viridiplantae > Streptophyta > Magnoliopsida > Asparagales > Amaryllidaceae > Allium > Allium sativum. The sequence continues at coordinate 14,408,743 of CM060912.1, forward strand.
TACAGAAGAGAGGGATCAAGGATATACTCTTAAGAAGAAATATTATGCACGAATCTAGCCTTCAATCTTCTAAGTCACATTTCTTGAGCTTAACTCCCTTATGCTTTGTCCGTCTTTAACTTCACAATTTCGTAGCTTCGTAATTCCTATTTCCTTTTTCACTTATTCTCCTTCTAGTATACTTGGCTCAAACCTAACTGCGTACTCATGGTTCCATGCAAGCTCTCCAAAATTCATTAGTGAATCTTGGATTTTGTTCACTTACTAGAAGGTATTCCACATAGATGAATTATCTCTTGAAAATAAACAAATGTCACTATGTTGCCAAATGTACTTACTAAGGTGATTCTTTACAACTCATGCATCAGCGAAATGAACCTTCAGCCTTAGTGGCGAACACTACTGGAGCGCCCTATTCTGAAATGCTCCTCCTAATGAACCCCTTCTCTAGAAGCTCTTTAATCTATTTACTGAGCTCTTTCCTTTCTCGTGGAGCCATATGTCTAACGGGCAATGCAACGGGCTTTGCATTATCTACAAGATATATGCGGAAGTCTATTTCCCGCTTCGGAGGCAAGCCCTTCACCTCTTCAAAGACATCCGGATATTCCCGGACCACTCTAACTGATTGCAAGTTTTCAACAGAGGCATCTAGCGATTCAAGATAACTAAGCATAACCGCATACGAGGGATTACAAGAAATTTCCAAAGTATTACCGAGCTGGGTTAGGAGCCTAACAACCCTTTTCTCACAATCAAGGATGGCCCCATTACTGGATAGCCAATCCATGCCCAAAATCAAACCATACCCCGAAAAGCCCAAAACAAAGGCACTACATTGAAATTCAACACTTAGGATAGAAATTTTCAAATTCAAACAGATCATAGACAAATGAGCTGGGCCCCCAATTGGGTTTGAAACAATTAAGGGGTCCTCTACCATACTAGTTTTTAGGTGCAGAGATTCTACTAAAGCAGACGAGATAAAGGAGTGTGATGCGCCAGAATCAAACAAAGTGCGAACGGGGTGATCATAAAGATAAACTACGCTTTCTACAGAAGTATTTATACCTCGCTGTTGCAGAGGTGGCGCTTCCAGCACATGAACCTGTGCCCCTGGGGTGGATCCAACCCCCTGCCCCTGTCCTCGTTTCTTTGGGCAGTCCTTCGCCCTATGGCCTGTCTCACCGCAAGAAAAGCACCCACCATTCTCCTTGGCCTTCTTTTTCCGGCAGTCCTTTACTAAGTGCCCCACTTTGCCACAGAAATTACACGTCCTCTTCTCTTTGTTGCCTTCCCCGCCCTTCTTAAAGTCTGTCTTCTTGGGTTGCAAATCCTCTTTCTTCTTGCCCTTATCCTCTTCATTCAGCAATGCCATTTGCACCAATCTTTCATACGTGGCTCCCATGGGTATATGGGTCATGGCCAAACTGTGTAATGGCTCATTCAACCCTTTGACGAAACGGAGAGCCTTCTTGTGCGGGGTGTTGACTAGGTCAAGCCCAAACCTAGCCAGCTCATCGAACTGATTCACATATTCTCTGACTGTCTTGTCCCCTTGTTTAAGAAATAAGAATTTTTCCAACTGCAAACTTCTTTCCGCATCAGAGAGAAATTTAGTCTCGAACCTTGCCCTAAAGTCCTCCCATGTCTCCACTGGTCTTTCAGCATTAGTGACTTCCCGCCAGTAGGAAGCCTCACCCTTCAATAGCCACACTGCCAACTGTACTTTTTGTCTATCTTCTACCTCAAAGATGATGAATAGGTCTTCAGTTTCTTTCAGCCAATTCCTAGCTGCTACGAAGGACTCAGTTCCATGGAAATCCCTTCCTCCCATAGCTTTAAAATCTTTACATATCTTAGCAAAAGTGTTTCCCCGAGGAGGAGGTGGAGGAAAAGGTGCTGCTGCAGCTGGATGATTTCCTTCCGCTGGGGGAGGAGGAATGGTAGGACCTGGCTGAGTGACCCTTGCTTCTAAGAACCGTCTAAACCAACCAGGTATTGGTACCCCCTCCGGCAAGTTAAGTTCTTGGGACATGCTGAAACAAAAAGGATAGATTCAAAACGAAGGATATGAGATAGTTCCTATGGCTTTGGGGAGTGGACTTTTGCCTTTTCAAAATAAAATAATATTTTTCTTTTAAAAATGCTTCTTTAAATTTCCTTTTTTGAAAATAATTTTTCAAAACTTTTTATCTTATCTGGTAAACCTATGCTCTGATACCAAGTGAAACACCCCACCTCCGTTAGGGTCACTCTCAAAGGGAATGCCCTAATTTTGGTAGAGGTTTATAAGTACAAGTCACAGATATACAAGACAGATATAAGGACACATATTTGTAAAACAGCGGAAGAACAACAAACTTTTATTTCATAAAGTCAAATATGTGTTACAACAACAACCTTTCCAAAAACATAACATAATACTTTCATAATCTGTCTTGAGTACATTATTTAAAGAAGCATAAATAAAACATAGATAAACTGCAAGAGCCCCTTAGTGGATTGTCCAAAGCCATAGTTCAAAACAGGAAAGACCAAGCAATACATTTCTCTTCTTCAAGCTGGATGTCAAAGCTGATCAAGCTGCTGTGTTCCCTCCCTGAGGACCTGGGGGGGGGGGGGGGAAACGGAAGAAAGAAGACGAAAGGAAAATAGAGTCAGACATAAAGCCTGAGTAATTCTAGTACTACTTTGTCTATGAATAAAGAACTGGGTATGATAAGTAAAACAGGAAGTGGGCAAACACTATGAACTTGGTTAAGTTATCTAGGGTCGAATATACTATCGTACCCCATGTTAATCTCTGAACCCATATAAACTAGTTTCCAATTTGCACCCCATAATCAGGGTGATGTGATCCATTCAACGATGATCGGCTCCTACTCGCATAGTTACATGTGTCTTACGGCCCCCGATGTCTGTAGTTACCTATGCTGGTCCCACCATGGGGTGTATCAAGTCCCATAGTGGCAACCCGACACAACCTTAGAGTGCACAGGTATGCTACTGGTGTCCAGTGCCTTATTTTTCTGCTCCGGAGTGTGTGCACGCCCGCACTCCGTTAGAACCTACACTGCTACACCACCACCGTCGCTTTGACCTCTTACAATCAGCCCAGTAATCGTGCCCCACCCTGCCTAGTTTCAGGGTATCCTGATACACCATTTAGGGTTACTGCTGAAAAGGGTCCCCCGTTACTAGGTTTTCTATCTCTAGCCAACATGCTAAGTTGGTTAAGTGTTTCCTAACCTAACCCCACCAGTCCGTTTAGTTTAGCATGTTCCATTTTGATTAAGTCTTTAGTCCACTTAATCCTAACAATCCTGACTCAGCCCTAATTGTCTTATTAAGGCCCTGACCTCTCACATTAGATAGGTATTGTTGTGGCTGCCTGTTGCCGGTTGGTTCCGGGCAGTCTTACGCCACAACTCAGTCTAACCTCGGGTCCTTGCTGGGCTCCATGTTTAACCTCCCACATTGGATAGGTATTGTTGTGACTACTGGACAGCCGGGCGGTTCCGGGCAGGTTTACATTACAACTCAATCCAACCTCGGGTTAAACACATCGTATTTTCTACATTTACATATCTTGTCATTCTTCTTTATTTATATGTAAATATTTGCGGCCCATTATTAAGTTAATGGTGTAAAGATTACACCAATCACGGGCCCAACCCATACTTGAATTTGGGCCCTTCTATTTTATATTTTCATTCATTAATTCATTTTAACCCAACGTTATTTTCCCCCGTTTTACACTTCCGTTCATATATATTGGGCTTAGCCTTTTAAAGCCCAATTTAGCCATGCGAAAGGGGAGGCTTATGACGTATACACAAAGAGGGGAAGGTGAGCGCATGAACTTGCAATGCGACGTTGAAAATACAAAATAGAAATTGGTGTACTTGCATAGTGGTAACATAGGTGACATGAATCAAGCATGTGAACTTGCATAGGTTTAACTACAACATGAACCTATATTCTTATTTAGGCATAATGTCAAACATAAGTATGTCATAAATATTTCTAGCATAAGCATAGCATAATGTCAAACATAAGCATGGCATAAATACTTTTGGCATAAACATGGCATAATGTCAAACATAACGATGGTATAAACATACTTATGCATAAATATTCCTAGACATGGTGTTTGCTTTAAAACTTGCAAAAAGGGATTTTTGAGTCTAACCTAGCCATGTCTCACATATGTCATCATATAATTCTTTTAAACAAGATAGACTTAATCATAGGTTTCAATTATGCCCAATATCATTCATAGCCTAGCCATATTCATAAGTTTTGCAAATACATGGATTATGGTATCAAAACTCCAACATAGTTTCATATGAACTATAACAACCAAACTTGTTTCAATTACTTGCAAAATGATTTATGCACAAAATATACATCATGATGGCATAATAACAAAGCCCAAACTCGCATAAATTTCAATCAACTACATACATGTAGCTTCAACATAGATAACATAATTTGCGCAATATTCCAAACGTAAACTTGTATAGAACTACCGCATGTAGTTCTTTATAACATAATCCATAAATATCCAAACGTATATAAATTGATAAGAACGCATAAATATGAATTACTTCCATTGCCACAATTCAAGCATACACATCAACACAGTTGTTTATTATACCAAAGTAATACTCTACTTACAATGGTTGCGGCGAATTCTCTAATTAAGAGACACGATTCCTTTGTTGAATTGATTAGCTTTAGGTTGCTTGAATTGCTTTAGGCTTTAGAACTTTCTTCCTAACTCTCCCTCTAGTCGGCGGCTAATCTTTGTCGTTCCTCAGCAACATGGCGGCTATAATCTTATTTTGAATGAATAGATTAGGGTTTAGTCTAGGGTTGTTTATATAGAGGTTAGGAATTGATTAGGACCATTGATGTTGCTAGGTTAGATCGTAGCCATTCATTAGATAGAGAGACCAATAAAAACCCGCCACCTAGCCCTAATGACATAGCAGACCACAGAAATTCGACCACACACCGACCGGGCCAGCCAGGGCTAGACCAGACCTGGCCAGCAGGTCATTTTTGACCTGGGCGCACTTGGCAGGTGCGCCAGGTCAAAAATGTACTGGCGCACTTCACAGGTGCGCCAGTGCATTTTTGTTCTGGCGCACTTCCCAAGTGCGCCAGTGCATTCTGACCCGTTTTCCGGTTTTTCGCCCAACTTCGTTCGTCCATAACTTCTTCATACGATATCCGTTTTTCGAAAACTCGGACTCTATTTCGCGTATTTTTCCGAGACGAACGCAATGGCATATCCCGTTTCCCTTAGTTCTTTGATTTTAGATTAATTATACTTTAATTTGTGAGTTTCACAGTTATAGAGTTCACGGGGTGTTACAAAAAGATATACCAGGACTAATTTCTGGTCTATGGAAATAGATAATAATGCATCGGCTACGTGGAAAGCTATTCTCAGAGTTAGAAACAAGCTAGCTGTGAATTGTGAAAGAATTTTTGCAAAAGGAAATGAAACTGATTTGTGGCATGACCCTTGGATTAAAGGTAAATCTTTAATCAAAACTCTGGGTTGGGACACTTATTCAGCTTATGGGTGCCCTAACCAAACTGTTAATCACATCATTCAAAACGGCAGATGGAACTGCGAGGGTATTCCTTGTAATTTTGCTATGAAGAAGGAAATTGAATTCATGCCTTTATATTTTGATAGAGATTTTGATATATGGAAATGGTCATCAGGTACTGACTTCAATTTAAAAGATGCATGGAATGCAAGCAGAATATCTGAACCTAAGGTGGAGTGGCACAAAGTGATTTGGGACAAAATATTTCCCCCAAAAGTGTCACATACGGCATACAAAATTATGCTAAATCGTCTTCCCACTAGAGACAGGCTGTTTAATTGGGGTATTATTCCTATCAATAGTTGCGTCCTTTGTGATAACAATGTTGAGACTCATCAACACTTATTCTTCCAGTGTAACTTTGCATGTGAAATACTAGGATTCATCAAACAGAAATATACGACAAACACACAAGACGAAAGCTTTCTGAGCATAATTACTCACCTGAGCTTGAATTGGGCGGACATAGATGCAAAAGTAAAAGAGTACGGCATTTGCATAGTTACTGCTTGTTGGTGGATATGGAAGGAGAGGAATAGGCGCATTTTTCAAAACAAAAGGAAATCAGCGACTGAAATTACAAAGCTAATCGAATTTGAAGTCAATTTGATTCTACGCACAAGGGGGAGAAGACTTACTACATCTGAGGTAACACTACTACCTCGTACTGGAGTAGTGGATCGAGCAGATGCGCGGGAACCTCGTTCAGCAGCTGAAAACCTAGAGCCGCCATGAATTGATCATTGAAGATGAAGTTGGCCGCCATCCCTAATTTGGAAAGTTGCGGTTAAAACAAAGTAATGTAAATGATTTAGAGCCACGTTTGTATAATCATTTCTACTGTATGTGCTGTCGAATTGTTGGTGCGCATCTCACTTGGGCTGAAATAGGCCTTAATAAAATATACCCAATTTCAAAAAAAATAAAATATTCTCATTTTATAAATGTTCTTCTTTATAAAATTCTCATTTTACAAACGTTTTTTTTATAATGTATATTTATTTAATATAAATATTTTATTTTCCATCTACACTGTAAAAATTCACTTTCGACATTCCAGTACTTCTTATAGTATTTATCCTACCATATAACAATGATCGGTATCATTCAAACATACAATATCAGCAACAAATTGCATATCACATCATATAACACAATATATGAAAAACAGTAAAATAAATGTTGAGGAATCTAGTTGGATCCCTCCGACCTGTTTCCCTGCATCAACAGATGTTACACAATATAATTCATATCAGTTTCAGTTCAATATGCACTATTCTGATAAATGGAATCAAGGTTTGTTAATGATATGTATATGTATTTTTATCTGTAATTTCAACCAACAATCAATAATTCAACCAAACAACCATCACATAGAGATCGATCATCATTTATCAGTATTAGATTATATTTATAAAAATATAATTTAAATAGAGTTAGTGAGCTTTACTCACATTGGTTGATTATCATTAAATAACGATATTCGATCGTCGGACTGGCTCAGGCGTTTTATTTTTCCATAAATTGAGACGAGCTCCAAATCATTCCAAACCAGTTTCATTGTGAAGCTTACGTCCATATAATCCCAACGCGATCAGTTTCACTAAATTTCTTTTTCGTATGACAAAGTTATGATGTTTTAAAGTTAGCGTACATTTTATATAACTAAAACATGATTTTATAATTTAAATGGGATTTACCCTTTAAAATGTCAGCCTAATACCCAATCACCCAACAACCCAAACTGCTCCCTTTCTTCCCCAATGCTGAAACACAGCAAGCTCCAATGTTTTCTCCTCCATTTCACCAACTTCATTGATCCAAATCTCCTCCATCTCTCAACGAAATACAAAACCGATTACACCATTCTCCTTCTCTTCAAAATCTCCTTGACCTCATCTCCTTCATCTCTAACTCGAGGTCCCCCATAAAATTCCATCGACCGCCCCTATATCGCACTATATAGTGCATGGATCGACACTTTTTTTCATCGAATTCAACAAAAATCTCACACAAGCTGCTAAACTCCATCACAAACTCAAAAATGATAATAAAACTTGCATCAATCCTTGTATTGATCGATAATCCCAGTCCTAGAAAAATGTTGCTACGCTGTACAAATTTGGAGTGGAAAAAATCTCCACTGAACCCATCAAATGTTATACCAAATCGAAGCTTGTTCGATGCTGAATCCATATATATGTAATTTGGAATTTTTAGATTTGAATTGGATTTGTTTTGATTTTAGAAGATGCTTGTTTTACTGTAAGAGGATGGCGGCGAGTTCTTTTGACTAGTGAGAAAAATGCTTTTAGGGTTAGAAGGATGTTAGGTATTTATGGGTAAGTTATATTATTTTTTATTTGATTTTTATATTTTATTTTAGCCAAACGCTCATTTTTCCGTCTTCTAAAAATCCCTGTGATCACATAAAATACCCAAAAATCATGGAAATTGACACGTAGCTAGAGTTCGACATTATGGACCCAACGAAACTTGTTTCATTGAATTCCGACTCAGTTTGCTCACATAGCATATTTTTAACCGTCAAAATATTGACTGTTTTCCACGTTAAAATCGCGCATGGCCACATACTGACTTCAAAAATCACGAAAATTGAAATCTAACAATAATTTGACATTACGAATCCAACAAAATTAGTTTCGTCGAAGTTGGAGGTCATTTGCAAAAATGGCTATTTTTGATGCTCTAAATAGACCGTTTAAATATAAATTTATTCAAAAATAATTAAATTAAATATTAATAAATTAATATTATCATATATTTTCACATAGAATATTATCCAGCTTCAAAATAAACATATCGAGATTTACAACCCGATATTTCAAGTCCAGATTTATTACCCGATTTTTCACATAGAATATTATCCTTTTCCTATAAGGTCATGAACTTGCACCTCTAATTCTCACTGTTCCTTAGGCACCATCCGCCTAAGTGGCATTACGAATGGTCTAGCGCCATCGATCAAATCGACCCTAAACTCGATCTCAAGATGCAGCGACAAACCTTTGACTTCTTCAAAGATATACTCATACTCATTAGCGATCAGACAAATGACAAGTCTTCCTGTGGAATTACAAGCGAATATAAATAGCTCACGAAGACACCCTCTTTGGGCTTACACCGAATCAACACCTTTCCCCCTTTCACATCCCCGACTCTCACCTCAAGCTTCTTGCAATTCACTCTTACGGCATACCTCTTGAGCCAATCCATGCCCAAGATGATCCCAAACCCAGCGAAGTTCAAAACAAAGCAATTACACACAAAGGAGCAACCATGACTCGATAACACAAGAGCATGACAAATCATACAAAGATTAGACGAACCCCCAACTAGAATAGCTACAATGAAAGGTCTATCATAAATCTCGGGTTCCAAACCCAAGCGACGCACTAGCTCATTACAAATGAATGAATATGATGCTCGAGTATCAAACGACACATGAACTGAAACACCTCGGATAGAAAGAGTACCTTGGATGACGACACCCTTTCCCTTCTCCTCTGCAGTAGTAGCCCTTGTAAAAGGTGGCATAGCTTCCAAAGCAGAAGCCTTCACAGCCTGCTTACCCTTAGATGCTTCTGGACAATCTTTCTTCTCATGTCCAGGTTTCCCACACTTAAAGCCCTTCTTCTCAGCTTTCGGATTCTTACAATCCTTGGAATAATGGCCCTTCTGCTAGAAGTTGTAGTAATTCACTTTGCCTTTCTACTTCTTCTAACCATCCTTTCCCTTCTGTTGTTATTGCTTCCTCTTCTTATTGTTATTACCACCCTGCTGCGGTTTTGGGGCTTCCTTTGCAGCAACAACAATTTCTTCTTTTGGAAACAATCTTTCATGTCTGACAGCTTTTCCCACAAGCTTCTCAAACGAATCATCAAGATGTTCCCCCAAAGGTCTTTCTATGTAGGTATCCAAACCCATGACAAACTTCTCGTTCTTTTGATAAGGTGTGTCAATACACGAATGAGCATACTTCGTAAAGGCTTCAAAACTTGAAACATAATCAAGCACTGGCCTATCATTCTTTTTCAATTTCACGAATTTCTTGAGTAAAGCATACTTCTGAGTAGTGGAGATAAACTTCATCTCGAATTTAACTTGGAATTATTCCCAAGTTTTCCCTTTTCCGAGGTTTCCAAAGTGACAGACTTCCACCACTCCATGGCTCTGCCCTGTAGCTGCCTTGACGCAATCTTTCTCTTAGTTGCATTATCCATTTCCAAATCTCCAAAAATACAAACACAAGAATCTAACCACCTATGGACCTCTTCAGTTGGCTTCGTTCTTTTGAATGGTTTTCCTCCTAGAGATGTGTAGTCCTTACAAAGCTTCGCAAAATCCACAACTGTAGGCACCTGAACTCCGACATCTACCGTGGCTGCCACTGGAGTGGGTACCCTTCTCATGAATGCTTCCATCATGGCCTCAAACATGGATGGGTAATCTGGTGTACCGCCATTCCCCTCTCTAGGCACAACCCCCTCCCTAGAAGTTTGCCTTAAAGCTCGTCGACTCATTCTAAATCTGTAAATTAGAATGATTAGCCACTTACAAGATAATAGAGTTCAAACGCTACTATACTATATACTACTATATAGTATACATCCATCAGAAATCTACAAATACGTCTCTCATACATTATTACATCTTCGAACTTTGGCTAAAATCGATAACCAGAGCTCTAATACTAAATGTGAAGACCGCTCATAACCGTTGCACTAAATAAGAGGAATAATGCGCTAAAAGGCATGCCAGACAGCTATGGACGATCATCAGGTATGATAACAAAAACGATATCTGTCGTATTACTCATAGCCCAAGGATAAAATATAGTAGAACATATACAACAGGCAATAATAGTGAAGCATATTGAGCAGAAAAACTCCAAACTTTCATAACAACTAGAAAGTATATCCAAACACCAGGATTACAACATAATGTCTATACAAATTTTCCTCACTACAACACTCAGAGTCAAACTTCAAATAGTGGAATCCAAAGGTACTAGATAGTAGTAAAGATAATACGCCAGCCTCCTGCTCGCCACCGAACTACAACGTCGTCATCACCAAGATATCACCTGTCACCTACTGCCTAGTCTGCCCATCCAACAATTGGATGAACAACCCAAGGTAAGAAAAGGGAAACATAAAACCATGAGTTAGACAACAATCTTAGTGAGCGGTAAACAACTATCTAACATCAACAATAAAGTATATGCGAATAGGTAGATAATACGAACACCAGAGAAGAACTCAACCCTATCTTCCCCGCATCGGACTGTGATATCCTTTACAACAAACATTTCAACCATACATCTATGGCACTCAGAACAACCATTCATTCATAACCATCAAAAATATCCATACAATAACAATCATGGCAACCAATTATATATATCTCATGTAAACCATCCTGATCGAGCTCAACATCCCTTAAGCACAAGCCCCAGATCCCTAAACCAATATCAGGCAAGCACCCAAAAAACATCTCCATCGATGTCAGATAATCTACGTGAGACGGTACAAACAAAACATCCAACATCCATCACTGACTCTGGCTGTCATCGCCAATCCTGCTTTGAAACCAGTGTTAATCGTATGACTGGCAACAACACGCCATCAATTGTCAAGGGGCAATGGTAAACCCTGGTTCTAGCAAAAACCTCAAACGTCATACAATGAAACGTAACTAGTTCCGTTCAAGCTGCCTAGGGTACTCCATCGTACAATTGGTCTTCTAGGTATCCCTATTATACCCCTGCTTTGAGTCTGCTATAACCTACGACAATGATAGTTCCTCGGCCTCCATAACTCAAGTCGTCATCACTGGCGACTACCCATAAGATCAAAACACCTTTGAGCCATCATTACACACGAACTCAAGACACCCTTGAGTCGTCCTCACATTCATTGCATTATGACGACCAACGAACACACCACCGCACTTCAACATTCTCACTCGAACTCACTTCGAAGTCATCACTGGACCAAACAACACCAATGTATGACCCAACATCACTCCATAGCACAAAGGCGCTACCGATCCATCATTGAAGGATATGACTGATTCATCACTGGGAAATACGACCGATCCATCTTAGGAGAACATGACCAATCAATCACCCTATACCCCGACCGACCCATCTCCTAAGGCAACGACCGATCTACTTCAAGCCAACTCGACCGAACCATAACTAAACAAAAAGTGGATGACCCATTTTTGACCGACCTATATCTGACTGACCCATATGCTGATCGACCCATATTGTCGACCGACCGATAGTTGCCGACCAACCCGTATACTGATCGACCTATATTGCCGACCGACCTATATTTGACTGACCTATCTCCAACCCTTGGAGAACATTCCACCAACCCATTCAATCCCGGCCGATCCATCTCCTGTACGTCTGATCCATCACCTTGACAAACCCAAATCATCTCCAAATTTGACTGAAACTTCGCCAAATGACTATATCGTCGAAATCAACTCATACAATTCATCCAATCTAACCCCAAACATGTTATGAAATCACTAACAACTCGAAAATGAAAATTTTCATCAATCATTATGTAAAACTCACCAAAATCAAGATAAATTAACACATGAACAAAACTATGGATCTAATTTGCATAAACATATTAAAACTATATAGAAATTACTGGCTTTAAGTTGCTTGAGTAGATCTTATGGCGATTCATACGAAAATATACTTACCATAATGTGATATAGGAAAAAACACTTGGAATTGATAGAATTATGTTCTAACAACTCATATACTTGATTGAATCCATGTGAGAGATGCATATCACTCACCAAATCTCTAAAACAACCTAAAACCACTTAGATCTAGATCTGAACAAGGAAGAGGTTGCTCTATACTCTTCGATTTGATGAACTCTCTCTTGAAATAATGTAGATCTACCTTCAAACGATGTAGATCTTCGATTCTCTAATGTGGATCTAAACTCTAATGGTCGAAAGATGCAGAAGATAGAGTAATGGAGGACCTCTAGCTCTTCCAAATGAGAGAATGGAGAAAAAAAATCTATTCTCCATGCCTTTTATCCCCTATTTATAGCCTTCCACCAGCCCACTAATGGGCCTCTTCTAATCAGCCTATTATGGCTTACAAAGCATGAACAACCAACTGTGAAACCTTAAAACATCAATTTCTCCCAAACTGTTGAGCCAGAACTTTAATGTGACCACTCTATGAATGAGAATCGTCATTTCCTTTCCAATAAGACCGATCTCAGTACATGATTCGATCTGAGTCAAAAGTTATACCCTATACAAGACTGATAGGGGGCAAAATGGTCACAAACAAAATTATAAAAATTATGGACATGTCTTACATCCCCATAAAGAACATATTAAAATATGAGAATGATCCAACCCTCAGGGAATAAAATAAAAATATTTTACAATCCTCCAATATGTAAAATGAGGGTAGTTACAAAAATAATAGCTGCAAGTTCTTAATTATCGGTCGGGTAATTTCTCTCATGTGCCCTTAGTTGTCTACTCTCAAATGCAAAGCATTCTCATACTCATCGCTCAATAGCACTAAGATGTCATCTACAAACACTATCACAAACTTATTTAGGAACTTCCTAAATACTTGACTCATTAAATCAACAAAATAGGTTGATGCATTGGTTAGGACAAAGGGCATAATCACCCACTCAAAAAATTCATCTGGACTCCTAAAAGCAAGCTTATCCGCACTATCATCTACAACTCGAAGTTAATGAAACCCAGTCTCCAAGTCCAACCGAGAGAAAATACATGCGCCCCCAATTAATCGAATAAATCGTCTATCCGAGGGAATGGGTGTCAATTCTTCTTCGTAAGCTTGTTCAATTCTCTATAATCCAAATATGGACGGAGAGAGACATTTGCCTTAGTAGCGAAAACAACTGGTGCTCCTACTCAGATGTACTCCGCCTAATAAAGCCTTTCTCTAACAGCTCACCCATCTACTTACTTAGTTCCTTCCTTTCCCTTGGAGCCATATGGCACACTAGCAATGCAGCATGCTTAGCATTCTCTATCAAATAAATCCGGAAGTCAGTCTCTCGTCTTAGAGGCAACTCTTTCACCTCCTCAAATACATCCGGAGAATCTCAACCATGGGTGCCCAGCTAACATTATCAATAGAAGTATCTAGGGACTCTAAGAAACTCAACATGACCGACCCTCGTAGGTCGTAAGATATCTCGAGGGCCCAACCATGACAAGTCATCAGTCTCACTATCCTCCACTCGCATTCAAGAATGGAACCATACATGGCCAGCCAATCCATCACAAGAATAATACCATACCCTGAAAACCCCAGTACATAAGCATCACAATCAAATTCGACGCCTAATATAGAAAGTCTCAAATACTTGCACATCATAGACAAATGACCCGAACCTCCTATAGGGTTTGAAACTACTAATGGACCAGAAAAAAGAGACATAATAAGATGCATACAGTCGACTAACGAAGTAGAAATAAACGAATGAGAAGCGCAAGAATAAAATAAGGTCCTAAATGGAAAGTTATAAAGAGAGATCAAACCTTCGACCGCGACCTTCCTACCTCTATCCTCACCGACACTAGCCTGACTCGCCTCTAATGCATGTATCTGAGCTCCATATGAACTACCTTTTCCCCTTGCTTCTAAGGACATTGCTTACTATAATAGTCAGCTATCCAGAATTAAAGCAACTCCCATTACTAGCAGCCTTCTTGCAGTCCCTCATAAAAAGGACCGTCATTCCACGCCCATGGAATTTAATGTCTTTCTTTATCCGAGCTTTCTTTGGTTTATCACCCTTCTTTTTATGACCCTTTTTAGGCCACCATTTCTTCTTTCCATGATTATCTTTCACCACTTCAACTTTTCTTTCCTTGGAATCGCCTTTCCCTTCCTCATGCGTAAGTGCTATCTCAACAAGATTCTCGAGCGTAGCATGCAAGTCAAAGCAAGTCCTTGTAGGGGTTGATTCAAACCTTAGCAAATATCACGGCCTTCAAATGAGCCATATTTACCAAATCTATCCCGAACCTAGCAAGTTCATTGAACTAATTAACATATTCCTTCACAAAAAAATCACACTATCTCAATAGTAGAAATTTCTCCAATTACATGTCCTCTTCCACCTGAGATGGGAACTTCCTTTCATACCTCTCCGTAAACTCATTCCAAGTCTAAAAACCACGCTCTGCCTCATCCATCTCCCACCAATAAGAAGCCTCGCCCTTCAATTACCATGTAGCCAACTGAACTCTCCTCCTATCCTTAAGCTCTAAAAGTCCAAATATGCGCTTGGTTTTCCTGAGCCAAGTGTAGGCCTGAACAAAAGTCTCTAAATCAAAGAAGGTCTTGCCATCTAGAGCAATGAAATCTTTGCAAAGCTTAGAGAAATCAGCCACTAATGGTGGGTTAGAGGAGCCGTCATGGCTGGAGAGGGAGCTTGGGAACTCTCTTGCTCTGTGGCTAGTGCTATAGCTTCCACATACCTCCAGAACCACGTCTGAGTGGGGATACCCTCGGAAAAATTAGGAGCCCCAGACATGTTGCGAAAAGAAAAAGAGGAAGTTACTCGGGAAAGGAATCAAAGAGATATTGTAATTAACTTGAGGAGATGTTTTTCAAAAACAAACTTTTATTTTGAAAACATTCTCTTTAAAAGACTTTGTCTTTTAAAAACAAAAATTTTTCTATGATCTTATAACCTTAGGCTCTGATACCGAATGTAACACCTCATACTCCTTAACGTCACCGTATGAGGATTTCGTTAAGGAATATGAAGCATGTAGGTATAGATAACATAATAGAGACTAAAATTCACAAGATAGCATATGAAAACACAGCGGAAATTTGAAAATGTTTATTTTTACTAGAACATAAGTGTCATTACATCATAAAATGACTTCAATCATAAACCCACATCTGTCTTATGAAAAAGCAACATAATCAGAGTACAAAATAAAAATCCTAATCAACATCAAGTACGAAAACAAGTCAAAAGTGGAACAGTACATGAACAAGAAGAGGATAAGACAAGCATAAATTCCCAATAAGCCAAGTTAGATGAAAAATCTGTCAACTACTAGATCCTCTACCATGAGAACCTGAGAGGGTAAAGGAAGAGAGAAGAAGGAAAGAAAACTAGTCAAACATAAAGTCTAGCGAGTTCTATAATTACTAGCACAAGTGATAAAGGAGGAATTCTAGATTGGATAATAGTTTAAAGCACAATAATAGTAAATAAGGCGATATAAAGACAAGTAAGGATTTAGTCGATTGTTATCTTATTCGTATCATTCGACTTATGCACTGTTAACTACAACTCATAATTAGGATGTAACCTAATTCCACCCATTGATCGGCTTCTAAACCATAATTGTGATAACCTATGCCAACTATGGTCTCGAGTTTATTAGGCCTGGCCCATCAGCTCTAAAGGACATATCATTGATCATAAGCATCACAATGCCTTATCTTATTCAATCGGCGCGATACACATTCACCGCCACGCCAAAATGCGCTCGTACCCATCTCGTTTGTACCTCTTACTAACCAATATGGTATAAGCTTTCCCTCGCCTTCTCGTGAGACCTCTATATAGTGTGATAAAAAGAGATACTGTCTGATACGGGTCCCCAACCAAAAATGCAAATTGACTCAAGTCACCCCTAGACTTAGTCCACAATTTAAATTATTATCACCAAGGCCACCTTAGAATCATTGTTGACCAACCAACTACGTTGTCAATAAATGCCTAGGTTACTATGAATTTTAATTGGTAACTTATTTCTCCTAATCAGCCTACCCTTGCTGCGGGAACGGACCATAACTATGAGCCACTTATTTTCCCTATGCATTCGTCGTTGTCAGAACGGACTCCCACCATATGTTTTCTTAATAGCTACTTATTTTCCCTAATCAGCTTCCACTGCCGGAACGAACCCCTATTCATGCTTATTAGTTTGTTCATATTAAACTTAACGCTCATTTTAATTTTATTAATAAACCTACTTATTCTATATAATTTCTAGTTATATTTTTAGGTTGCATTTGAACATTATTTTGTTTATATCCATTACACAACCCAGCCCCCGCGACTTAGCGTCTAACTAAGTTATTCTATTTCAAATATCCAATTATTCATTTTACCAATGATTTTCCCAAAATTACAGTTCATTCGTCAATTACTATATTAATTCAATTTGCCATAGTTTATCCTTATTCCCACATTCATATTCTTCCTAGTATGCACGTTATATATATTTTCATAATTTTTCTCAATATGCGAAGAGACAACAATGAATAAAGTTTTAGGCTCTTTAAAAGGCCTAATCTCAATGTAAATCAAACTAATAAAGGCCTAGGCTCTCGCATGGCCCAAGCTCAAATAAATAAAACAGATCTATAAAAGAAATAGGGAAAAATCTAAACCGTACATAAATTAATTCACAAATAAAAAGGGATAGAAGTAAATTGAATGATTTATAGTAATGGATTAATTATTTAAATTGACCGAAGTAGGGATGGAACCAGAAATCAAATATACAAGAATCATTTACAAAAAAGAAACACTGTGAAATCTATAAAGTACTGAAGAAATTAACAATCTTTAGCTATCCTGGTAATCCTCAATTTGTACTGATATTGTAATCACAGAAAATTCTCATAGATTCGTGCAATCCAACAAGGCCCAGTAGAAATTCTCAAATGTTCTTCCAAATTTATGTATGTAAAATCCTAAATCTCATAACTCCACTAAAATTTTAGAGGAAAAATTTATGTATAGTGGACGCAAAGAATGGAGGAAATGGAGTAGGGAGAAATAGCTAGGGTTAGGTTGGAGCTATATTTATAATAAAGTTAAAAAGCCAAGAACTATTAAATATTAGTTTATTTACTTGTTCCATCGGATCAAAGAAGGCCCAGAAAATGACCAAAAATTTGAATCATTCGCTGGAAGTAACGTGCACAAAAATCGTGCACATTACAAGGGATGCGTTGACCCATCCCTTGGGTGTGTCAATCTGGGGGTCGACCCCTTCGGGGATGGGTCGTCCCGTCTCTAATGTTCAGATTTATAATTATATATATTTTTAATTTTTAATTTAAATTGTTGTTTCAGTCTTTTACTCTTGATTACTTCGTTTTAGGCTTAATTTCAGTAAGACAAATGTTTATCTTAGCTAGAACTTCATAACGGGCCCAATGGCCCCATTGCCTAATTCTCAATATTTTTCAACTAATATTTATTTTATTAATCTTTTTATTTAAATTGCTTTATTAAAACTTTAGGTGGTTATAATAGAACTCTATTTACTATACTGCTTACTATTTTGGATTTATTACTTTGATGATGGGATTCATTTTAGTTATTTACTGTCTTGTTTATTATATATCTCTATTCCAGTGCCACTTTTGGATATCTTGGATGTCGACAGTATATGATGGTTATGAAATTTATTTAATAGTAAATATAATAGTAAATTAAGCCAATAAAAATCTCATCGGTTCATTCTAAAGTTAGTTATTGGTTATGAACTTTATTTAATAAACAATATAAGAATTATCCATCTGTGCTTTTGTGATCATATAATAGAAAGAATAAAATATAATAGTAAATTAAGCACCTATTCAAAACTTTAAGACCTTAGAAATGCAGTCATTTAAAATATAACATAATGATTCGAAGTGGAACATTAACAAGTTTACAATTCTAGATACGTCAAAATAATCCATAAACATAACTAAATAGACATCAAACTTCACATCATCCTTTACACTTGACCATTATCATAGTTTCCTCCTAGCTTGTGTTGTGTAATAAGCAAGAAATCAAAATAAAAATCCATGGTTTATGAACATCTCATCTCTAATCATAACTGTATTTCGACAGTATCATTAGTTAAGTATAATGAACTATGGAATTTATAACCATGCATTTTTTAGTATTCTTCTAACTATAAGTCGATAGATCTTCTAATAACACTTTAAAATGTATCACCAACTATAAGCCAATGGCTATTTCCAGTCTATCTATAACATAGGTGTAATGCAACTATGGAATATATATTAGGTCCAATAATCAATCTTTGCCAGTCATATCCCAAAGACATGGGAGAAAGTACCTGAGACATTTAAGACCTTCTCAATAGGAAATATGCAGGCTATGACAATTTAATACATAGACGCTAGACATATCCTCGTCAATTAAATACCTGGACCCAAGACGAACACCCCTTTGATTCTTTCTAGTTGGCATCGTAAGAAATCTCAAAAGGCGGTTAATACTTCTCAGATGTGAAATATATGGATCCTTCAATAGCTAATTAATACATAAAATGAATATACATTGTATATCATATCCGCACTTAAGCCTTAAGGCTATAAAAGGGAAAGTCCTTATCCTACATTTTAAATATGGATTAATTTTCTTAGTTGCCCTTGATTTCCCATTTATATTACTTGTTCTTATTTATTAACATATTTATTTTGTACAATACGAATTATACGTCATTACTATATCTGTATTTAACTTAGTTTTTAACTAACTAGTTTTAAAAAATATATTTTTAAGCATGCATAAAACTATTCATGTAATGAGATCTTTGCTTCCTATCTGGCATACTTAAATGTTACAATTTCTGTATCCATACAAGACACTAACAAAATTCAGAGTATGTGTAATAACTATTATTACAATTTTAAATTAACCATACAAAATCGACTCGTATATATCATTACAAGAAACTACAGATTTACCTTTGCCAAAACGGTGTAGTGTAGGTGTTGCTAAATGTAAAACCTACGTTGCGCCTACGACATTTATAGCATTCATAAAACCTACATAGGTTCAAGAATACCTACACCTTACATATGCATAAACATAACCAAGTTTTGTATGCTTTAATTGCGCCATTGTTTTCCTGTATCATCCACACGTTGTTTCTTATAATAGTAAAATTGGATTTAACTATGTCTTTTCTAGAACAATGACTCTTATTATGTTCCTTCCCATCAAACTCAAATTAATCCGCTAAATTCTTTCAACATTAAACAAGCTCCATTTCAACTTATTCAACATAAATGACATAATATCAAATCACTCATTATCAATCAAGTTCAAATATTTACTCTACATTACAAAATTAAAGCAATATCATACAAGTCTTACATTTTTAAAAAGTATAGTAATATGTCTAACACATAACATCACATGGATACGTCTAAGAATAAGAAAATAACACCAACCCTCGTCATGACGTTATTTGACTCTCGATCAAATCATTGTTCGAAGTAGCTCATATATTTGTACATACTACATCTTTAACATTTTAGTTCCTTCTTCATGATGCTCTAATTTCTTCCGTAGTTTGTCTTTAGTTAATGCTTCGCTCTTGTTTATGCTATAAATGACATATTTATATTTATTTATTTTACCAAATATTACATCAGTTACTTTATTTGGATATAACATAATAATTCGCTACATATCTTATTTTATGCTTTTACTTTGAAATTTATTATATATCTTAAGACTAGCTTACCTTATTGTCCACCTAATCATATGAATATATGTCATATATAAGATAATAATTAAAAATCATATAAAATATGTTGTATATTGAAAAACCTATCATCTTATATGTATGTGTAGCATACTAAGTGTGCTACAGATGTATACCACTAGTGTTGCTTTATTAAAAAATAAAAGGGTGTGTGATTAGTTTTTAATACATACAAGAAGACGTAAGGAAAGAATTTGATTCAAAGAAAATAGCTAAACCTAATAAGCGCATTCAAGAAAAATGAATGCATTTATCCGTGTACACTATGCAAAATGGAAGTAGGTAAATATTATTGGACATTAAATATATGTAATTAAGTTCCTATGATTTATTCCATCTTAATCTGTGCATATGCGAGGTTGAACTGCCCTATAATTTTCTGAACGAGGTAAGCAGGGTT
The DNA here is from genome assembly GCA_030737875.1 of Allium sativum. Classification (NCBI taxonomy): domain Eukaryota; kingdom Viridiplantae; phylum Streptophyta; class Magnoliopsida; order Asparagales; family Amaryllidaceae; genus Allium; species Allium sativum. The sequence goes on from CM060912.1 coordinate 14,429,392, forward strand.
GGTTGGTTTTTTCTTCATATTTATTCAAAATTACTACAGGTTAAATAAAGTAGTGAAGAAGTCGTACTTCAGACTGCAATCAATAAAACAAAGAAATAAACTACACCTTTATAACACCCCGTAATTTTGTTATTAGTTATTTTAAATAGTTAGTTACATTTTAGAAGTGGAATTTGTGCAAAAACAAAGAATTTGCACTAATGCGTTTGTGGCAAAATTCTGAGAAAATTTCATCTTTGAAGTTTTTCAATTAGAGTTTGTGTGAAGAAGTTATGAATGAAAAAAATGAATTTGGAACGAAAATAAATAAATAATAATAAGTTAACATAATCGAGTATGGCTTATTGATCGACCCCTTCATTAAGTCACAGTTGACCAAGCTGCTGACCCTTTATATGGGCCGGTCGACCCCATCTATGTCAAAAAGCTAATATTTGTTATGTCCTAATGATTAAGATTTGTATAATTTGATAGCATGATTGAGGACGACTCTTGAACCTATAAATTATTGCTTAACCCTTTTTTCTTTTCTCATTATTTTTCTAAATGCTGGAACAAAGCTCTCTCATTTCATCTTTTCACTTTCTTCCCAAGTTATAAAACTATGTCCATATACATGCAAATTGTAGAAGAATAAGAAATTAAATAGAAAGAAGAGGAGTGAAAATAATCTTTATGCTTTTAAGTTAACATTCTTCAGGTTTGGATCCATTATATTTTCTTTTCCAATACCAAACTCTTCTTAGACCATAATTCCAATGTCTGCATATTTCCTTCAATACATATTTATTGGGTGTAATGGAGGATGCGATTGAATCATGGCCTATAATTTATATTTGAATTTTGAAACCCCTTCGTTAAGATGAGTGAGGAATTACATTGTTTTTTTATGATACTAAGTCTGTCCCATTGACATACATAAAATCTTTATGTTGAGATTTGTTGTTCAACTAAACTACAGGATTATTTTAGCGTAAACTCTTCTGCCTAATACCCTTTCTTAGATTTAGTTTTAAACAACTATTTTCACTTTTATCCAGAAATTAGCCCCAAAGGTTTCTATAGTTCGAGTAATGTTTCATTTTTCTATATCTACAATTTGGATGATAGAAAATTTGACAAATTTAGGTTGTTTTCCCGATTTTGTTTTGTTCTGGATTTTCAATGACTCAATCCGAGGAAATAACATATGTTGGTTTTCTAATTTTTTTAAAGATTCTCCACCTTTTTTATGAAATATATGCCGTTTGATTCAACTAGAAATATATGAAAATAAAAGAGAAGAAATGCATAAAGTATGTGTATTTCAAATAAAAATAATAATTCATTCCTTGTAATTTAAAATGAAGCCAATTCTTTATACTCTTTTGTTTTAAATGAATTTGTGGAAATAATACGGAAAATCTTCGTAGCAAACTTTATTTCAACAAATTAAATATGAGAACATGTTACAGTCACTAAATGTGACTAGAATACCAAGGCTCTTTGTAGGATTTGGATTTCTTTCATAACTATTGTGTTAGAATGAAAATAAATTATATTAAATTAATATATCACACACGTATTTCTCATTTAAGAAATGAATTAAATTTTAAAATCTGATTGTGAAATCGCTAGAAATTAGGAAAGTTGAATATTATTGTTAATTGGCATTTTCCAAATAAATATTTGGGAAGGAAAAATTACAACCAAATTTAGTATAAAATTAATGTGATTTGGGTTAAAGATTGCAGTTAATTAAATGAATAAAATGTTTGTAACTCTGATTAAGTGGCAATAAGTAAATGTGCTAATGGATACGATTGAATTCTGGAAACTACTATAAATAAAGGCGAATGGATAAAGGTTACTAATTTAAAATAAAATAATAATAAATATTACTAATTATAAGATGAGTAATTAGATACAAATATGTTAGGAAATGTCCATTAATATTATTGTCAAGAAATTGACATCTGTGATATCAGTTTAAATGAGGATTGATGGGTAGACAAACATCTCGGGAGTTGCTTTAAATAAAATAGCATAACTAAGTCTATTATTAAGGTGGGAACAGTAGTTTAAACTTTGGATAATGTACTCTATTATCTATGTAAGGTTAGAATAACTGGTTGGATCTAGTAGACTAGTGATGCTTGGTCAGTATAGTCACTCAATAGAGGACTTACCCTTCAACTTGAGGCTATCAATAGTCAGTGTAAATACTATCAACGTGAGATATCAGAAAAATATGAACCCATAAAGGCATGAGAAACCAGGATTATTCAAGGATTTACGTATTAAGTTGTCAGTGGATCCTCCTTTTTGCTAGATTAAGGTAGTATGTGGTCGTTTGGTCCACGTATTTCTCGAAGTAAGTATTTAATGGTCATAAATTAGTTAGGATAAATGATATCTCCGTAAGGACTTGCTTCTTTTTAGGTATTAAGGGAATGAACGTAGGTAAGTAAGGTGTCTGCCTATCCTAAGGGAAGTTTTAAGTTTTCAGGGCATTTATTACCTATAATAGAAAGCAGAATACAAGGATTGCTTATGTGGAAGTCTAATTTTCTTTCTTGTGTTCCTTTCTCGCTTCTCATGACTCCTTTTTTCCGAACAAATAAAACTCGCTAGTACCCACTATCTTTCGGCAACTTCCCCTTTTCTTTCGGAAAATAAAACCTTTTTTTGGATGGTTCTTCACATCTCCTCAGACGAATCTACTCTTCCTTGAAATAAATCTCCTTTTCATCCATGAAACAGTTGAACTTTCTACTTCCGTCGCTTTCAAATCATTGGGATTCCTCCATGACTCAAATCTCCTATTTATCTGAATTAGGGTTAATAAGCAAAAGTGATAAAATAGTTTTCTATTGTAACCCTAATTATAACAATACTAACAGTGATCCTGTTAGAAAAACGTTGTTGAGATAACTTCGACAAAGAAGCAGATTAAAGACACAACTGATTTACTTTAGGTTTCCCTTTTTGTTCCTTTTCTAAGTAAGTTTTTCTTCAATTTATTAGGTTGGGAACTTTTAATGTTAATCCAAAAAATTGTGTTAAAATAAATGGAAGCAGAGAACCCAGGCAAGATCACCTCAATTTAAGTTTTACCTTTTCATTTTGAATTCAAATTATGTTTTCTAAACCTATCGGGTATGAAAATTTCTCAGTTAAACCGATTACAGAAGTTCAAAATGTGGACAAACTTATTGAGATTTGGATGATGTTAACTATGATTTTACTGTAAGATAATTAATTATAACCCTTTCAAATATGAACATACATGTTTCCATAGTTTAAGTTATAATGTCATAAACTGGGGACCTGGGGTGGAAACTCCTATTTTATTGTGATGGTTTCACACCAGCCAAAATTGGTTGCATTTTGTACATTGCATATAATTGTTTTGAGTAGTTAGCGTACTATTCGACTAATTTTGAGTAGTTAGCGTACTACTCGACTTATTTTAAATAGTTTGTATACAGCTGAAATCAGCACAAAACCAAGGATATTTCTCCTTAAATGAGATGAATTGCTGAAGCATACAATGAATCCTTTCACTCAGTTTGCAATATAAAATCCTATCTAGGTTATAAGTAGGAAACGAATTAACATGAACATAGAATAATTTAAAAACCTAGTTTGAAAACTAATAGCCGAGGTTGAAAACTAGTACATCATTGCATATGGAAAAAAAACCAATAACCATTATAATCCAATAGGGCTGAAAATCATTTTTAACATAAGTAGTAAAATCAAATTTTCACTTGTTGTAGAGCATTAAAAAAAACTAGAATACATGTTAGTCCTTTGTGGAAGGAATTTCAACTTAAAGAAAATCATTGAAATAAAGAATAGATGAGGTATCACTATTGTTTATTAACAGTTGCAATATTATTTTATTGCTGCTGCAATAGCTGCAAAAAATAAATACAAAACATACATGGAATTTGGAAAATGATAACCATGTGAAATGCCTTCGTTTATTAATAAAATTATTTTTCAAATTTGAACGAACACATTCTATAGGACAAAAATGATGAAAGGAAACAAAATTGTTGAATTAATGGTAACAACGGGAAATTATTCAGGAAAGAGATGTCCAAATCAAATTTTAGGTAATAACAAAAAACAACATAATATATAAACTCACATATATAGACATCTGATATCTCATACACCCATCATCTCACTCTTGCATTAGAAATATTGTATTTGGCCATTTCATTAGGTTTTAGAACAGTAGCCAAAAAAATTGTTAATGTTTTTTCAAAGCAACACAAATTATGTTCTTTTTCGAATCATCCAAACTATGTGTAATATAATATACTAAGTTTTACAACCGCGCTGTTTAGAATTTAATAAGCATAAACATGATTGGTAATGTAGAACAGGAAACCATTATTTTTACAGAAAATATACACAGTCTTCCGAGAGCAAGCGCACAGAACAAAAACCATAACATTACAACATCAGTTGTTAAAATCCAATTATGCATGCAAGAGATATGATCTGTGTAAGCTTATTATTACAATCATACCAATGATTTTACAGTTGTAGATTTATCTGCAACCATCTCCATCCTTAAGTATCAAATGCAACTTTTGATTCATCATGTAGTTGTACTCATTCATTATTTTAAATGTCCAATGCATAAGTAGGTAAAAAAACTGCATGTTTCATTGCTTCTTTTTTACGTGATTAGCAATTGATAATCTCTCCAGTAAATAGTATGACCAAAATTAAATGAAAATTGGAAATAAGTCTTTTACACACTTTTATAAAGTCACTAACTTCAATATTCCTTAAAAAAAAATCGAAGTTTTAACCTTCCAATCATCAAAAGATGAAAAGGTTAAAACTTTTACTGAAAATATAACAAATTGACAGCGTATGCTAATTTATAAAGAAACAATTCAACTTTAACATCCAAACAATCTACTCACTAAATCAATTCAATCAAGTTTATTCAGAATGATGATTCATCAACATGTAATAGGAATTTAGATATTGTGTGAGTGAAAATTACTCACCAATTTGTAGAGCAGAATTTAATTAGTCCATTAAAGGGATTGCTTAACAATGAAACTCACACATTAAGCTATTAGCCATCACCCAAATTGTTCCCCTTCTCTTTGTCACTTATCCAAAATTGAGTACAACTTTACCAATCCCAACCGCTCTGAGGCACGTTCCTCTCCTCATGACAACATCACGCCCGAGCTCGAGCAATAACCGCCTTCGATTGCCCATTGTCGCTTCTCAAAAAATCCGGTCGCCTCTCATTGGTTAACGCAAGACTACCTCCTCCCTTTTAGTCATCGCTTTATAAATCATGGCTCTTATTTTTTGTAATTTTGTTTCGTTTGAATTTAGGGTTCCCTCATAAAAAAAACAACTGAGTTGGAACAGGGAAAGAAAGGAGGCGGCGGAATAAAAAGCGTGAAAACCCAAAGGGTAGAAGCACATGATTATAATAACTGGTAGCAATAGACTGATTTACGAAGCGGGTGCAGATCCTCTGATGACCATATAGGCTTTGAGGCTTGCATCTAGAAGCTAATCAGAAGACGTTGAGGAGATGGAAATTAAGAAGTGAACGAATAAGTTATAACCGGTCGACAGGGTTTGTTTTCTACCTTAGCAATTTCGAGGACGAAATTATTTTAAGTGGGGAAGAATGTAATGACTCACATTTTTCAACGATATAATAATTACTTTATTTAATTATTTAAATAGTGGTTTAGAGAATTTAATGGTCGTTAAATTAAATAATAATGAATATTTAATTAAAATAACCAATAGAATAATATCTTTAATTCAGAAATAATCAAAAATAGTGGAATTCACAATACAGTTTGAATTGGATTATTTATAATATATAATTAAGTTTAGAGTTGAATTGTATTCACGAATATATTATATAAATGATGGTTGAACGTATAAATTATATTATAATTAAAATCGAGCTCGAAATGGCGTGGTAGTTCGTTATTTGGCGATTTGAACTTCAACTGGATATACAGGGTCCGTTCTAAATCGGATTTCTATGAAACAAGAAACGTTAGGAGCTGGTGAAGTATATTTTTCTAATAGAAGAGAAAAATCGAGATTTCGTCATGTAGATTTTGATTTATGTCCAAATAAAATTTTAGAAAAGTCATTGTGGAATTCCTTTATAATTTATAATGATTTATTTATATTTTAAAAAGGAATTTCATTATAAATCGAATATCGATTTAATCGGGATTTAAAATATCAAGCTAGAAATTCACATAGGAATATTATAGGGCTGTATGATATCGTATGTGAATATATACGATAATATTTATTTACAAATATTTAATTAAATGGTTTTTAAATATATTTATATATTCAAAAGGGTTATTTAGAGCTTTAAAAATAGCCAGTTTTGCAAACGACCTCAGAATTCGACGAAACTGATTATGTTGGATTCGTAACGTCAAATTATTGTTAGATTTCAATTTCCGTGATTTTTGAAGTCAGCATGTAGCCGTACGGGATTTTAATGTGAAGAACAGTTAGTATCTTGACAGTTAATAATACGCTGTGTGAGCATACGAAGTCAGAATTCGACGAAACCAGTTTCTTTGGGTCCGTAATGTCAAACCCTAGTTGTACGTCCATTTTCATGATTTTTGAGTATCGTATGTGATTTCAAGGATTTTTAGAAGGCAATTACAAGTGATGTAAAAATAAATAAATAAATAAATAAATGGACAAGGATCCTCCAACAAGCCAAAATCTACATTATAAGTATCCCTACATTTTCCCTTAACCTAATTAAATCTCTCCGTGGTCATTATCCTTCAGCCGCCACACAATTATTTCCAACGCAAGGAAATCAATATTCAAAAATCTGTAACAACTCAAAACAAATTCTATAAATCACAAAACGTATATATTTGGATTCGCAAGGAGTTTCTCTTCCAATCGATGCCTATTTTTCTGAGTTCGAACCTTTTTGTGTCGACGGTGTCAGTGGGTTTCGAACTGGAACTTCACCTCGTCGAGTGGTGTAAAGGTGATGTGGGGAGCGAAGCATGGTGTTGAGGTGAAAGGGGATTCAAGCTTCGAAAGGACCTATAAGGAGATGGAGTGGGATCGAGATTTGCTGAAGGCATGGTTTAGGTCTGCTGTTGGGTGCCGATGTTCAGGCGGGTTGTGCGAGTTGGTGAAACTGAGGTGGGGGTGGTGCGTGATGTGAAGTTCGACTGTAGGGTGTAAGTGGATGCAGGTTTTGAAGAGGTGTTCGGTTGTGAGATGAAGACGAAGAGGAGAACGTGAGGAAATTTTTGGTATAAGTTGTTGGATGTTTAAGGAAGTATGGAAGGAGTTTACAGTTTGCAGATGGATGAGAGAGAGGATGGAGGCGAGACCGTCGGGTAAACGGTGAAAGGAGGAATGGCCTGAGGAACTGTCGATCTAGGAATAAGAATTGAAGAGAAAGTGGTGGGCAAGCTGTTTGGGTTTTAATGGTGGATTTGTTGAAGTAACGAGCGAGATTTAGTACCTAATTAAGAGGGAGAAAACGAGATTTAGCTGGAGCGATGGGAATTGTCTTCGTTGGGGAGAGGAAGGTTTGGCAGATCCTTTATTTTAAATGGGCCAAGATGAAAGGGTAAAACGGGTAAGCAAGGCCCAATGAAAAATCAAATACAAGTTTTATTTAGTTCAATAATATTTATAACCTTGAAATCTTAATAACATGTACATACGTGATCAGTTTTGCGAACGGTTCGATCTGACATGATCGTAGGGACGGATACTACAAACCGTGAAGCCTGGAATGAATTGAAGCTCGTCTCAATTTATGAAAAAATAAATTGTATGATCAGAATCAACGACCGTAAATCGTTGCTTAACGATTACGGACAATTTGAGAAAAACTCACCAACTCTGAACAGTTCTATTTTTATAACTTATATTTAGAACAGATAAATGATGACTGATTGCTATGTGTTAACTGTTTGGTTGAGTTACTTGTGTATTGGTTGAAATCATAGATAACGATATATATATATAAATCGTTAATCGAATATTGATTCTGTTTATCAGAATATTTTATATTCGTATTGTTTAACATCTGTGGATGCAAAGAAACTGGTTGGAGGGGACCAACTGGACTCCTCATTGTTTATAATATTGTTTTGTTCATATATTGTAATATATGATGTGATATAATCTGTTGTTGATTATGTGTGTTTGAATGATATTGATCATTGTGAAGTGGTATTTTAAATATCATAAGAAACCCTGGGATGTAAAAAGAAATATTTCAATGTATATTGAAATAAATGAATTTTGTAAAATCAACCGATTTATAAAAGGAAATATTTTTGAAAATTAAGTATTTATAAAATCATAGGATTTTATAAAGAGGGATATTTATTTAGAAAGTAAATAGAATTAGTAAAGGAATATTTATTTAGGAAATAAGTAGAGTAAAGGGATATTTATTTAGAAAGTAAATAGAATTATAAAAGGAATTTTTATTGGGAAAATAAACAGGATTTATAAAAAAGGAAGTTGACAAGATATAAAAGAGTTAATCGAATTTAGTTAATCGAATATGGTTAGTCGAATAAAGTTAGTCAAACATAGTTATTTAGGATAAGTTGCCATTTTATACGACTGCTATCATAATTCGTGGGGCTGCAGATAGCCTACGGCGGTCGGATGTTTCCTGAGGGAATCAGGCATAACCATTGTGATTGTTATGATCTAGAGTTAAGCGAATGGAGTAAATCGAATATTAGTTATTCGAATAAGAGTTACGCAAAAAGGAGTTAATCGAACATAGTTAATCAAAATGGAGTTGAACAAAAATTAGAAACTGACTAGAGATTAATAAGTTGAATGGTTTCCTGAGTATCGATCTGATGTTGGTTTCGGCCTTCGGGGTTTATACTTAGGAAGTTGTTCTCTTGTTAGTTTATAGTTAGAGTCTGATAGATGTGGAAGAATAGTGATACGTAATTAAGCCATGGAAATGTTTTCCATTGGTAATAACGTGTATTTTCTAAACATAGAAAATGAGGATATATATATATATATGTGTGTGGTTGATGATTTGATCGATATTATTTCCTTCTGGAAATAATATCATTGTTTGCACACTTGTTTTTCTTTGATAGTTAAAGCACAGACTATCAAAGTTTTGACCATTTTAACGTTGTTAATATGGAGAGACCGGTTGGATTATTATCCGGAGTACCACTCTGTATTGGCATAAGCGTTACGAATCATATATGCCAAAGATAATTGAAGACGGAGTAAAGTGCAAGGGCTGTTGTATAAATCTTAGATAACAGTGCCTAAGATGGATATACTGAATAGTGTCTTCGGTTTGTCCAGTCCCAAGACAACTTGTATGGATGAAGGTCTGACAGAGTATATCTAATAGATCATGTAAGTTGATCTCTTAAAACGTATTCACGTTTGGTGGCGGAGGAACTCGTTTCTCTTAGCTGTATACCCATGTTATTTTTTGATAAATCAATTTGTGATTTGGCGGATATGATGATGTGACATTCTAAGTGAATGAAGATGTGACATGTAAAAGATAAGCGTAGCTTCTATCCTCACATCTGGTAAATGACAGAAATCGGGCATGCAGCATGGCTATGTAGGTCGCACCTATTAGGGTGTATAATCACCTGATCTAGAGTTTCATTTACTTCTAAAAATCTATTGTTGATGTTGTCCTATTCGGGAAACGGTTGCTGATCCCAACCGGTGGTGATATACATTCGATACACTCAAGCGAAATGAGGGGTCGGTCATGTGTGGCCGGGTTGCAAGATGTTCTTGTTGAACCCAGTGTATTCCTCTCTAGAGGTACACTAGCGAAAGGTGGTTCCATACCTTGTCATAGTTGGAAATCCATTACCCAATACGTGCTTGCGGTTTTGACTGTATACTATATATGTAGAACGTGAGATGAAAACGTTTCTGCTAGATGATTATTATATTGTGGTTGATAGACACTATTATAATATCAAGGATTTTGATATAAAGATTAAATTTGGATTCTCATAAGGGAAAACCCCGTTCCGTTATACGCTGTGGTCTTATGAGATATCATTTACTTGTTCAAACTGTTTTTAACTGTTTTACTCAGACCAGTCCCATGACTGACCCGGAGTTTATCTTGTTTTGTTTTTCCTAAACTCTTGGGTGCCCAATTTTGTACGAGCAGTCAAGTAGTCGGGATTTACAGATATACAGGAAGAGCTTGGAGCAGGAGGCTTCAAGATTGTATAGCTATAGTTATTTCCGCTATGTTGTAAGTGTTGTACGCTGATAATGTTATTGTATACATATACTGATTTTATTTCAAGGATATGTTATCTATTATATGTTGTTCGTTCCGCTGTGAAATTCGTGTTACGCTGATGTTGTGTTCTTCTTCTTCTATTCTAAGTTTCTATCTTATCTATTCTCACTCTCTAACTTCTTTCATTAACTATTCAGTTATTTTCGATCCTGGGATGTTCGATATGTGTTGTATATCGTATAACCAAGATCGTCAAAATCCGGGTCGTTACATTAAGTTAAATGATTTAAATCCTTAAACACTATACATTAATAACTAGTATTAATAATTAACATCCCAGGTGTTAGTTTTTCAAAAGTTCCTATCTGGTATTTACTTACTGATTAAATATAAAATCTTAAACATTAATATTACTAAATATTATAGCGTTTTGTACTGGTTGTAACATGTAATTTTATTAAAGATTAATACTCCTTCTTTTAATATACATAAATTAATTAAAAATTAAAATCTGAAAATTAAAGATTAATATTATTACTTCATAATTATAATAAAAAGTAATCATTATGCAAGTATTAGCAATTATCAAATACCTATAATATTTATTAACTATCACTTATTAGATCTAAAATTAAATAATAAATCAAATATTATTATTAATTGTTAAACATTAAGTTTTAGTAAATAAAATTTTAAACACTAAACATTAATAATTAGTATTAATTATCAATAATTGATTATTATTTATTTAATATTAATTATATGTGATCGATCATATTTGTTAATAAATTATTTTCAAATACATATTAACAATAATTTACTAATTATTAATAATCATGCCAAATAAATTATTTTTATTTTAGAATCTTAATTTTTTTAGTATTAAATATTAAACATAGTTGCTATTATTTTTGGTAAGGATTAAATATAATTATTAATTACAGTTATATATAAAAAATTATAAATATTTTTCATGCCAATTGAGCTATTAAATATTTTTTCTTAACTATTAATCATTAAATATAAATAGTCATTATTGATTATTAATTATTTAAAATTAATTATTAATATTTTTGGTAAGGCTTAAATAATTATTAATTATCTTTACAAATAAAAAAATTAGATATTACTTCTGAATTCATGTTTCTTACCAATTGAACTAGTAAATATTTGTTTAATCGTTAATTTTTAAATAGTCATTTTTAATTAATAATTATATAAAGTTGTTTTTTAGACACTAAATATCACTTCATGAGTAGTAAACTTTATTAGTAATTAATTATTATTAAATATCAATTTTAAATATTATATTATTATTGTTAATTAAAAGTTTGGTAATAATAATCAATTAATTAATAGTAATCATTAAATAATAATTATCGAAAATTAATTATTAGATAATTTTTCTTAATTATTAATTAATACTAATTATTTTAATAATAAATGTTAAACAATTAATATTTAATATTATTTGTTAATTATTTTGTATTAATTATTAGTACAATTGTTAATTATTAAATGAAACTAATAAATGTTTGCTACAGTCTACTAAATATTAGTAATTACCTACAATAAATTATTAAATATAAAATATAATTATTGATTATTTATAATAATTTGTAACTGTAAATTATTTATTAACAATCATTTGTTATAACAAATTATAAATAATGACATATGTACGGTTGTCTATGATTATTGATATTTGCATTTGCTTTGGTAAAATAATTCATTGTTGCTTCGGTGCAGTTGCTTCTGTTCTTATAGAACTGATGCAAATGCGGTGCATTTTCTTCAGTTTCTAAGCAACTAATGCAAACAACGCAATTTGCTTTGGTGCATTTGCTTCGGTTTTTGGTACAACAGAAGCAATTATACTATTTGCTTCTGTTATTGGCATAACCGAAGCAAGTAATACCATTTTCTTCATGCATTTGCTTCTGTTGTTAACAGAACAGAAGCAAATGATATTATTTGCTTCTGTTATAAGAACAACCGAAGCAAATGAGGTAAAGCCACAGACCTTTTTTATAGTAGTGTATAATACTATCCAACTGGACATTGCACATACGAAGTATTAAAATCAAACTTTATGTCGTAAGAGACTAATAAGCATTTGGCCTATTTTGACCATTTATTAATGGTACCTTGAGTCCTGCTTGACCAAAAAATTGTCATTGGCGTTGTTTAACCTTTATCAATACTGAAAATGATTACTTTTTTTTGAATTTGTTCAGGGGGGAAACCGATCGGAGCCGTAAAACCTCCTAGTGCACCTAGCCCGGTTCGCGATAACTACCACATAAGTGGCAGTCGTAGCGTATGCATATGGTAAACCCTTTTATCATGGAACATTCCAGGTTTCGAACTCGCATCATTGTTACCTCGACACAAGTCCTTAACCGCTGGGCCAATGCTACGGGCATGATTACTTTGATTGTTTTTCTCATTTTATGCCATTATTAATTTGTAACTACTTCAGATATTTCCAAATTAAAAAGTTTTACACTTGAATATATGTTTTCTCTCCCATGGGGAGAGAAATTGCTAAGAAAATGGCGATTCGCGTTCTGATCTTTGTATCCTTAAATTGCTACACCTTAAGCTTGAAATCGTGTATTCCATTCTATCAAATCTTATGTTGCCAATTCTGTTCAGATCAAATTCTAGGATGCATCACTCAAACAATTCATCCTCAGCTACATTTATAATGGGATCTAGCAAGTAGGATCCAGCAACCTAGGCATGTTTGGCGCGAAGTCTATATCCACGAGATGGGTAAGTCTCACAAATCGTCTTTGATTATAAGCTGTAATTGTTAAAGGGAATCATATATTTAAGTCTTTTTGATCGAACTATTAATCTTACATATAGTCTCACTGGTTAAAAATTTCAGAATAACACAATATACTAAGAAGATAATGATAATAAAAGATTTTTTTACTGGACAGAAGATTCATGCATACATGGGTGTTTGCGCATGTGCTTGATATTTTTTATATACAAAAATATATTTGTATTCCTGCTACATTGTTAACCTAAGACTAAACTGTGTTACGTGCATGTATAAACTATTAGCCAATGTTACATATAAAAATTAAACTACAAATATTTTTATAATTGCAGTTGTAGAGTGCACAAATGATAATGGGGGTTTTAGGCAAAAAATATAATTTAAACTCCATCAATATTGCATACATATTTTACTTTATGATTCTTATTGGTGTACATATTTTTGTTGACAGGATAGGGAAACAATTAAGAAGGCGAAGTAACTTCATCACTGGCGTTTGATTTGGTATCCAGTGAAGTTTCACATGTTTTGATAGATTCTAAACCCAAGATGATAGAGTTTACTGAATGATGCGTAACTAATATTACAATATAAATGACAATTTAAATTCCATGGAAGTTAATGTATTTCCATTAATACTTATATTAATTGGTTGCAACTCATTTGCGAAAAGCAAAAAAAAAATTATATATTAAATCTTGAGCAAACTGAATCTTGCAGTTTTTTTGTATTGTTTGTTACACGCATAAATGATTCAATCATTTTGTTGAAATAATTAACTATATCCAGTTATATATTACGCTGGAAGTATATGATAAAAATTATTTACTTTTCCAAACAACTTTTTTGAATACTATTGGCAATATCAAATATTAGGGCATCAAGATGTGAACCCTGAGTTTTTTCTTCCTTTTTTGGCCATATAAAGCAATTTAATAAACCTACTTTGTGATTTGTATTTATTGCATAAACAGTTTACTACATCCATGAAACAACACGCTGCCAAATTCCTACATCAGTGTAATGGCCCGGTAAATTTTGCGACCTGGGTTATCGACATAAACACAATGCCGACTATCCAAGCATCGGAAATACCGGATAGTTAATATAAAGAAGTTAGAGGGTGAGAATAGATAAGATAGAAAATTAGAATCGAAGAAGAAGAAGATCACAACAACAGAATCAGAGTAACACGAATCTCACAACGGAACGAATAAAATATAACATAACTTTGAAATAAAACCAGTATATGTGTACAATAACATTTATCAGAGTACAACACTTACAACACAGCAGAAATAAACAATTGCTATAAAATCCTAAAGCCTCCTGCTCTAAGCTCTCAGTAGATCTGTAAAATCCTGACTACTTGACTCCTCGTACAAAATTGGGCATCCAAGAGTTTAGGGAAAACAAAACAAAATAAACTCTGGGTCAGTCATGTGAGTGGTGTGAGTAAACTCCAACCATTTGTTTAACTTTTTAAACCCTTTTAAAAGAAAGAATAATTGTAAGACCGGCCCACACATAAACACGGATGTTTTTTACCTTACAATAACCGAAAACATTCTTTTATAATCCATACCCTTCTGATATTATAATAATGTTTAAATCAAAAAAATAGCAATCTACTAGAACGCTTTCAACTCATGCTCTACAAATATAATATGCAATCAAAAATCACGGGCTATGGAACCACCTTCCAATCAGTGTACTCTAGAAGCGATATACTAGAGTTCAACAAAAACATCTTGTAACTCAGCCACACATAACCGGCCATTCATTTCGCTTGAATGTTCTGAATATATTTTCACCTTACAGTTGGTATGCAGCCATAACCGTTCCTGGGAGATACAGAATTGAAAGAAGTAACAAATATGAATATTTTCTAGATGGTGAAAATATACCATAATTAGATGCGACCCACTTAGCCATGCTGCCTGCTTGATTTCTGTCATTTCTCGGTCAATGAGGCTTGAGGTCATAATGTATCATTATACAGATCACATCTTTATTTCCTTTGAATGTCATATCGTCATACCCGCCAAATCACAAATTGATTTCTCCAAAAATACCATGAGTATACAGCAAATAGAAACGAATTCCTCTGCCACTAAACATAAATACGTCTAAAGAGATCAACTGACGCGATCTATTAAATATATCTGTCAGACATTCTTCCATACAGGCTGTCCTAGGACTGGACAATTCGAAGGCATAATTCTTTAAACCCATCTTAGGCAATTTATACCTAGTATTTTCCAGAACAGCCCTTGCACAAACTCCGTCTTCAATTATCTTCATCATATTTGATTTGCAATGCTAATTCCCGTACGAAGTGGTTTTCAGATAATAAATCTGATCCCGATCTCTCCGTATTGATAATGGAAATGGTCAAAATATTCGATACTCGGTGATTTAACTATCAAACGAAAACATGTGTACAAACAACAGTTGTATTTCCAAATGGAAATCTTATCGATCAACCATCAATAAACATTTATCCCTTTAAATTAATTTATCATTATTTTATTTTGTTTCCCTATTTGCATTTTTCCATATTTTTCTTAAAACCAGTTTAGCCACTCACTTTTCTCGGAAAAACGTTTCCATCAATTATAACTATTTATTTTCTATATACCAGAATTTTTTTAACCAACGGAAAGCATCCTCATATATATATATATATATATATATATATATAGCTTCTATATGTAGAAACTATACATTATTAGCATTGGAAAACATTTCCATTTTTACTCCCATTTCTTATTTTTTGTATTAGAAAACATTTTTGATTCTTATTTGAAAAACATTTTCAAAAGTCCTTTATTGGATTTAAATAGATGTTTAAATAAAACATCGCTATGCCAACTCAAACCATTACACTCATTAACTAAATTCACTTAACCAACCTTCCCTATCAAACCTTAACCATTCCTTAGTTAAAATGGGGTCAATCAAGTTGGGGTATAACCACCTTTCAGACCTTAACTGAGCAACATTGTTAACCTTGAAATAGACAAAGTTAATCACTTAAATCTTTAACAAACTATTCTTATGTAACACTCAGATTCAATTTACAAATCCACTTCTTTTACAGAATCATTTGGTTATAACAATAGTGTTATAATTCCATGCATCCGAAATATAATAACTTTAATATAACTTTTATTTATTAATTTGAATAAATAAATAAACAACTAATTTATAAATAAATAAATCTTATTTAAAAATCAGGAAGTAAATAGTACTTTCCCGAATTCAACATAATCGAATTTCAACATATTACTCTCTTTCGAATAATCTTTATACTATAACTCTTTTCTTCGAATAAACTATATTCGATAACTCTCTTCCAAATAAACTATATTCGATAACCTTTCTTTGAATAACTATAACCGATAACTCTTTCTTCGAATAACTAAATTAGATAACTCTTTTCTTTGAATAAACTATATTCGTTAACTCTTTTCTTCGAATAAACTATACTCGATAATCTCTCTTTCGAATAAACTATATTTGATGATCATTCTTCGAATAACTATATAAGATAAATCTTTCTTTGAAAACCATATTCGATTAACTCTATTCGAATAACTAATATTAGATTAACTCTAATTCGATTAACTAATATTCGATTAACTCTATCCGAGTAACTAATATTCGATCAACTCTAATTCGATTAACTAATATTCGATTAACCCAATTCGAATAACTAACATTCGATTAACTCTAATTCGGTTAACTCTATTCGAATGACTAATATTCGATTAACTCTATTTCCTATCTCATTCAAATTCCCATTTGAATTCCTATTTCAAAACCCAATTTTCCTTATAAATGTTTTAATTTATAAAATATTCATTTTTATCCATTATTCACATCGAATGTGAAAAATATTTATTTTACATAATCCTTTAAGTTTGATTTCGTATTTTAAAATAATATCCCATTTCCAAATTCTATTTATACTTCCATGTATAGAATTAATTGTGCAAATTCCTTTTTACGTCTAACACTAAAGTCTCATTTAGAACTCCCTTTATAAATGGTAAGTTCAATTTCTATTTAAAGTATCGATGTCAAAACCGATTTCTACTCCTCTATATAAATTTCGACTTATATATTCAATTTATCCCATGATAAATTAATTTACTTAATTTATAAAAACATTACTTGTAAATTAATCTTCTCCATTTATCTGTTAAGACAGATTTCTATTTAAAAATCTCCTTTAAATCCATCATCTCCTAGTTCTTTTATATCTCGCCAATTTTCTTTTTATACTTCTATTTATTTTCCAAATTTTAAAATTCTATTTATTTTCCAAATAATCCATTTTTATAATTCTATTTATTTTATATGAATATTTCATTTATAATATCCTATTTATTTTATATAAATATTTCATTTATAATATCCTATTTTTCATATAAATATTTCCTTTTATAATTATATTTATTTCCCAAATAAATATTTGATTTTCAATATACACTTTGAAAATTCCCTTTTTACGTTCTAGTGTTTCTTATGGTATTTAAAATACCAAATAACAAGACCAGTGTAATCATAATCAATCATAGATTATATATCATATACATGAATACAAACGGCATTTTAAATATTGAGGAATCCATTTGAATCCCACTAACCTGTTTCCCTGCATCCACAGATGTTAAAAAATATAATTAACATAAACTTCATTTCAATATGAAATATTATGATAAACAGAATCAATATTTGAATAATGATACGTATATACATATATATGTCGTTTTCTATATTTTCAACTAATAGATTAGCAGTTCATCTAAATAGTTAACACACAACAATCAACCATCATTTATCAATTCTAAAAATACGTTATAAAAATATAAACCGGTAGAGTTAGGGAGTTTTACTCACTTTAGTTGGTTATCATTAAATAACGATAACCGTCGTTGATTCAGACCAGGCAATTTATTTCGCTATAAATTGTAACGAGCTCCAATTCACTCCGAATCAATTCCATTGTGTAGCTCTCGTCCTTACGATTCCAACGTGACTGACCGTTCTAAATTCTGATACAGTATGATCGAGATATTAAATTTACAAGTGATACAATTATTTAAATTAACTTAACTTAGTATATTTAGAATTGGGCCTTACGTTTATACTTCTCAGCCCACTTATTTTGACCCGTTCTCCACAGTTTCATTTCTTCCAAAATGAACTTCGCTCAGACCATTTTTACTTCCAAAACCAAATCTTTGATACACCCATCTCTTATTTCTACTCCACTGAATCATGAATGAATTGCACCAAACCACTCAACATCTAAATCTCCTTATACCATCATCTTCATCATGAACATAGTACCATGCCTAGAGCTCCACACTTCATAGCCGTGAACCCTCCTCTGCTCAATGTCATGCCCTCCCAAATCTCTACCTAAAATCATATACTGATCACCAAAATTCACCTCGTTTGATCCCTTTTTAAACCATACCAAAACCATACACCTCCCTCTTAATCACGTTAATGACTTGCTACCCTTCTTCCCTTCACAGATAAATCCGCGAGTTCCTATACCTTCACCATCTCCCCAATTTCAACCCGCATGTCCTCCTTCCATGACCCTAAATAAACCGAACAAAGTATGCCAAATTACTCTACATCATCTCCTCTTCCACATCATATTACCTTTATGCAACTCGAAATAGAATCTGGAATGGCGTCAACAGGCATGAAGCACCTTCCTGTACAGGAAGAGAATTCTTTTATCCCAATATTCCACATACCTTCCTCTGAACTCCATGAACTCCGCAGTTTCTTCAACTCATCTCCGTTATCAAAGATCGGCCGACAGTCACATACCCCAGTCGGCACTGCCTATTTCTAGAATTCCAAAAAAAGTATCGCATACAGAAAATTGGGACGGATGTGCAGCTTTTGGAAAGAGAGGTTGAAGGATTAAAGTTCTGTAATTTCAGAGATTTTATTTTATTTGTTTTGATTTTTATGAGATAGAATTGCTCACGTTGAGTAGTTGATGGTGGAGGCGGAAAAGTGTTGACTACTGAATGAAGAGTTTAGGGTTTGTGTAAGGATGTAGGATATTTATAGATTGGTTATATATTATTATTTAATTGAATATTAATTTATACTGCACTGCTGCTTGTAATTGTCTTCTAAAATCCGTATGATTACATACGAATCCCGTTTCCGATGAAAATAGACTTGCAGCTACAATTTCACATTAAGGTCCCAACTAAAGTTGTTTCGTCGAATTTCGAATCCGTTTGCTCACACAACATATTTTTAAAGTCAAATTATCAACTGTTTTTCACATTAAAATTCCATACGGCCATATACTGACTTCAAAAATCACAAAAATTCAAATCTAACAATAATTTAATATTCCAGATCCAACAAAATTAGTTTCATCGAAAACGGTGGTCGTTTGCGAAAAATTTTAAAGCTCCAAATAACCCATTTAAATATTAATATATATTTAAAAATAATTAAATTTAATATTAATAAATTAATATTATCGTGTATATTCTCATAGAATATCATACAACTCAAAAATGTTCATATTTGAATTTATAACTCAACACTTCAAATCCAGTATTAAATCAGTATTCAATTTATATTAAAAATCCTTTTATAATATAAATAAATCGTTATAAATTATAAAGCAATTCCACAGCGACTTTTCAAATTTTTGGTTTGAATATAACTCGCAATGTACACGACGAAATCTCGAATTTTCTCTTCCATTAGAAACCAGCTCCGAACGTTTCTTGTTTCACAGAAATCCGACTTAAAACGGATTTTATATATTCGTTTAAAGTTTGAATCGCCAAATTACGAACTGCCAGGCCATTTCGAGCTCGATTATAACTATAATATAATTTATATATTCTAATGTTGTCTATTAAATAGAATGGTTATTATAATTAAATTCTAAACTAAATTATACCTTATAAATAATCTAGTTCACATAATATTGAAAATTCTGTTATTTCCGACTATTTTGAAAATTAAATATACTATTCTATTATTTATATTAATTAAGTATTCAACATTATTTAATTAAACATCCATTTAAATCTCTAAATAACAATTTAAATAATTAAATAAATTAATTATTATACGTTAAAAATACGGGTCGTTACATTCTTCCCCCCTTAAAATAATTTCGTCCTCGAAATTGCTAAGGTAGAAACAAACCCTATTAACTGGGTTAAAAACTATTTGCTTACTTCTTTAACTTCAGTTTTAACTGAACAAATAAATTTCAATTAAAATATTAATTCATTTCGACTAAAGAAAATTTTCTAACACCTTAAAATTTCAAAAAATTTGGCCTGCACCTCCTTTGTACTGGTCAATCGGTACAGCTACAACTCGCCTCTCTAGGCCTTCTCCAACCCAAAAGAAAATCAAATAACCAAGCGGCTTACCAAATCATCTCATAAATCACCAAACTCATATATAAATAAACTTGTACCTTTTTGTTTGGCATATCATTATAACCCTTCCATCTGCTACCCATTCCGCATATATAAATGTCATCCCAGTCAAACTCCAATCAATTTATCCTCGACATAACTATTTTCTTATATCCAAACCATAATCTCATTTCAAACTCAAGTTCCATCCTCAATTCCAAACTCTTAACTCACCAATCCAAAACCATTTCAGATTCCTATCTCACAATCCAATTTCATTCGATATCTTTCAAATCCAATTCAATTTCAATTTGCTTTTGCGAATCTTATTTAATTTGTTTTCAATTCAAACAATCTCTCCTTGGGAATTTTAATCAACTTTGCCTTTCAAAAAACAAATATTCATTTCGGAATACCAAAATAACTCTTTTTCCTAAAATAATTCAAAAACAATCTTTTTGGTAGTAATCCATCACTTACAACTCAAAAACGAACACTGATGATGTTACCAGGATCATCAGGGTTATTTTACAGCTACTGAAGTGAGTTCAATACTATATCACCTTTCAAAATCATCAATCATTTTGTTTAACACTTCCATTTTGAAATTATTTCAAAATATCTTTCACACTGCTTGTAAAATAATTTAAAATCTCCCAGGATTTGAAAATTCTCAAAAATTTAATCCATATTCATTTACAAACACTTCTCCAACTTTTAGGAATTTTAATTCCAATTCTGATTTAAATTCAGATTTAATTCATCTGATTCCATATACTACACTTATATAAATTCTGATTGGTTATTTACATAACCATTAAATTTTTAATCTTACTCGATTATAATAACAACCAATATATCCAATATATTTTAATCATTGAAATATAAATCCTTTATATCAAAATATAATTTGGGTAAAATTATTTCGTTTACCATTTTTCAAAACATATTGTATCGGTTCATCGTATTCAAGTGTTTAGAAACTCCTACTGATATAGTGGATCAAACTGATCAACCAGAACTCATAAACAACTCAACCGATGAATCTTCACAATACAAAACCATTTTTATAAAATCGATAAATACGCTCTCTTGTATATTTACACTCAAACTAAATCTAGGGTATTGCTAACCCCATCTCTACTGGGTTACGCCACAGAGCCAAGGTAATCACTTAACCTTCAGCTTTGATACCACTATAATAGCTTGGGAAATTTTGCGACCTTGGTTATCGGCATAAACTCAATGCCGACTATCCAAGCATCAAAAATACAGGATAGTTAATAGAGTTAGAGGGTGAGAATAGATAAGATAGAAAATTAGAATATAAGAAGAAGAAGATCACAACAACAGAATCAGAGTAACACGAATCTCATAGTGGAACGAATAAAATATAACATAACTTTGAAATAAAACTAGTATATGTATACAATAACATTTATCAAAGTACAACACTTACAACATAGCGGAAATAAACAATTGCTATAAAAACCTGAAGCCTCCTGCTCCAAGCTCTCAGTATATCTGTAAAATCCTGACTACTTGACTACCCTACAAAATTGGGCACCCAAGAGTTTAGGGAAAACAAAACAAAGTAAACTTTGGGTCAGTCATGTGACTAGTGTGAGTAAACTCCAACCATTTGTTTAACTTTTAAAATCCTTTTAAAAGAAAGAATAATTGTAAGACCGACCCACACATAAACACGGATGGTTTTTACCTTACGATAACCTCAAAACATTCTTTTATAATCCATACTCATCTGATATTATAATAATGTCCAAATCAAAAAAATAGTAATCTAGTAGAACGCTTTTATCTCACGCTCTACATATATAATATACAATCAAAAACTGCGGGTTCTTATTGGATAATGAATTCCAACCTATGATAAGGTATGGAACCACCTTCCGATGAGTGTACTCTAGAAGCGATACACTGGAATTCAACAAGAACATCTTGTAACCCAGCCACACATAACCGGCCATTCATTTCGCTTGAATGTTCTGAATATATTGTCACCTTACGGTTGGTATACCAACATAACCGTTCCCGGGAGATAAATAATTGAAAGAAGTAACAAATATGAATATTCTCTAGATGGTGACAATATACCCTAATTGGGTGCGACCCACTTAGCCATGCTACCTGCACGATTTCTGTCATTTCTCGGTTGATGAGGCTTGAGGTCATAACGTATCATTATACAGATCACATCTTTATTTCCTTTGAATGTCACATTGTTATACCCGCCAAATCACAAATTGATTTCTCCAAAATACCATGGTTACACAGCTAAGAGAAACAAATTCCTCTGCCACCAAACGTAAATATGTTTAAAGAGATCAACTTATGCGATCTATTAAATATATCTATCAGACATTCTTCCATATAGTTTGTCTTGGGACTGGACAATCTAAAGGCACTATTCTGTAAACCCATCGTAGGCAATTTCTACCTAGGATTTGCCAAAACAGCCCTTGCAAAAACTCTGTCTTCAATATTCTTCATCATATTTGATTCGCAACGCTAATGCCCATACGGAGTGGTTTTCAGATAACAAATCTGATCTTGGTCTCTCCGTATTGACAATGGAAATGGTCAAAATCTTTAATAGTCGGTGATTTGACTATCAAAGGGAAACATGTGTACAAACAACGGTCGTATTTCCAAATGGAAATCTTATCGATCAATCATCAATCAACATTTATCCCTTTAAATTAATTTATCATTAATTTATTTCATTTCCCTATTCCCGTTTTTCCATATTTTTCTTAAAACCCATTTATTCAATCACTTTTCTCGGAAAAACGTTTCCATCTATTATAACTATTTATTTTCTATATCCTAGAAAATATTTCTATTTAACCAATAGAAAACATCCTTATATATATATACAACTTTTGTATTTAGAAACTATATGTTATTATCATTGGCAAACATTTCTATATTTACTCCCATTTCTCATTTTCTGTATTAGACAACATTTTTTATTCTTATTTGGGAAACATTTCCAAAACTTCTTTATTGGATTTAAACAAATGTTTAAATAAAACATCGCTATGCCAACTCCAACCATTACGCTCATTAACTAAATTCACTTAACCGACCTTCCCTATCAAACCTTAACCATTCCTTAGCTAAAATAGGGTCAATCAAGTTAGGGTATAACTACCTCTCAGACCTTAACTGAACAACATTATTAACCTTGAAATAGATAAAGTTCATTTATTAGACAAACTATTCTTATGTAACCCTTAGATTCAATTTACAAATCCACTTCTTTTACAGAATCATTTGATTATAACAATAGTGTTATAATTCCATGCTTCCGAAATATAATAACTTTAATATAACTCTTATTTCTTAATTTAAATAAATAAACAACTAAGTTATAAATAAATAAATCCTGTTTAAAAATCGAAAAGTAAATAGTACTTTCCCAAATTTGATATAATCGAATTTCAAGATATAACTCACTTTCGAATAATCTCTATTCGATAGCTCTTTTCTTCGAATAAACTATATTCGATAATATCTCTTCTAAATAAACTATATTCGATAATATTTCTTCGAATAACTATATTCGATAACCCTTTCTTCGAATAACTATATTCAATAACTCTTTTCTTCGAATAAACTATATTCGATAACTCTTTTCTTCGAATAAGCTGTATTCGATAATCTCTCTTTCGAATAAACCATATTTGATAATATTTCTTTGAATAACTATATTCAATAACTCCTTCTTCGAATAACTATATTCGATTAACTCTATTCGAATAACTAATATTCGATTAACTCTAATTCGATTAACTCTATTCGAATAACTAATATTCGATTAACTCCAATTCGATTAACTAATATTCGATTAACTCTATTCGAATAACTAATATTAGATTAACTCTAATTCGATTAACTCTATTCGAATAACTAATATTAGATTAACTCTATTTCCTATCTCATTCAAATTCCCATTTGAATTCCTATTTCAAAAACCAATTTTCCTTATAAATGTTTTAATTTATAAAATATTCATTTTTATTCATTATTCACATCGAATGTGAAAAATATTTCTTTTATATAATCCATTAAGTTTGATTTCATATTTTAAAATAATATCCCATTTCCAAATTCTATTTATACTTCAATTTATAGAATTAATTATGCAAAATCCTTTTTACTTCTAACACTAAAGTCTCATTTATAATTCCCTTTATAAATGGTAAGTTCAATTTCTATTTAAAGTATCGGTGTTAAAACAGATTTTTACTCCTCTATATAAATCCAGACTTATATATTCAATTTATCCCATGATATATTAAATTACTTAATTTATAAAAACATTACTTATAAATTAATCTTCTCTGTTTATTTGTTAAAACAGATTTCTATTTAAAAATCACCTTTAAATCCATCATCTCATAGTTCTTTTACATCTCACTAATTTTCTTTTTATACTTTGATTTATTTTCCAAATAATTCTTTTTTATATTTCTATTTATTTTCCAAATAATCCCTTTTTATAGTTCTATTTATTTCATATAAATATTTCCTTTTATAATATCCTATTTATTTCGTATGAATATTTCATTTATAATATCCTATTTATTTCATATGAATATTTCATTTATAATATCCTATTTATTTCATATAAATATTTCCTTTTATAATTATATTTATTTCCTAATTAAATATTTGATTTTCAATATACACTTTGAAAATTCCTTTTTTACATTCCAGTATTTTTTATGGTATTTAAAATACCAAATAACAAGACTAGTGTCATCATAATCAATCACGGATTATATATTACATCATATATCAGACCAAATGAAAACAAACGGTATTATAAATATTGAGGAATCCATTTGGATCCCTCCAACCTATTTCTCTACATCCATAGATGTTAAACAATATAATTAACATCAACTTTATTTCAATATGAAATATTTTGATAAACAAAATCAATATTTGATTAATGATATATATATATATATATGTCGTTATCTATATTTTCAATAATAGATTAGCAGTTCATCTAAACAGTCAACACACAACAATCAACCATCATTTATCAATTCTAAAAATACGTTATAAAAAATAAATTGGCAGAGTAAGTGAGTTTTACTCACTTTGGTCGGTTATCGTTGAATAACGATAACTGTTATTGATTCAGATGAGGAAATTTATCTCGCTATAAATTGTAACGAGCTCCAATTCACTCCGAATTAGTTCCATTGTGTTGATCTCGTCCACACGATTCCTATATCACACCATATTTTCTATGAATATTAATAGACGAATAAAAATAATATTTAATTTCAAAAGTCAGAATTAAGTAAAATAGACTATACCACTGCGTTTGTCTCAAAATTCTCGTCAAGATGGACCCAAAGTTTGCATTAAACGGATAATGTATGAGAAAGTTATGGACCTTGGAAGTTTGTATACATATAAGGGAAATGTATGTATATATATAATTAATAAAATAAAAATCAACCTAAAATTCAAGAAAAAAAATTCAAAACTGCGGAAGCAGGAAGGCACAACGCCAAACCGACCTATTTTATGGGTCGACCTGAGGCCTGCTGGGTCGACCTCAGGGTCAACTCAGGGTGTTTGGAATCGACCCCATTGGCCTAGAATAGTCTGTGATGAATTTTTTTGTTTTAGGGCTTATGTGTCGCACTGTGGTTGGCTAGGTGACATGTCTCTTTGGTTTAGATGGCTCTGATGACTCATACGCTAAAGGCCATGGTTTGCCTAACACACCTATAAATACATATCCAAACCTAAACCCTAATTCTATTACTCATTCTCATGGCGCCTCCATGCCGCCAAACTCTCATCTAAACCTAGTCGCCACTAAAACCTAAATAAAATCAAAAAGTTCTTCATCAACCTTGAGGATTAATCAATATCAAGTTAGAGTTCTTTAACAGCAACAAGCGATTCAATTATCTTTTCTAATCCAAACGTTGTAAGTTCTGTTATTTTTAGATTTGAACACCTAAATCTAGTCTGGACAAGTAATAAGATGAAATTGACACTATGCATGATTCTAAGTTGTTCTTTTGCTTCTATTCTTATTCTCATGATGCTACTATCATGAGTTTATCTTATTGTACATCAGTTTTTTATGTTCATAATGATATTCTTATCAAATCTTAGCCTTCATGCCTATGATGATATTTTCATGCCTATTTTCTCTCTGTTCTTATTTTATGCAACTTCTATCTCCCCCTATTTATTTTCTTTTATTGAACCTGGGTTAACTTCGAACCTAGGCTGAAATCGCGAAATACGAACGTTTGGAATACGGGGAGTATTGGGTGTTGCCTGTTTGGGTGAATTTATTGGCATAACATATTTTGTGGAATTATTGGGCATAATTTGTGATGGATATGGGGTATTATTACTATTATAATTACAAGTTTGGGTAAATTGGCATGTAAACCAATATTTAGGCATATGTAAATTGGCATGTAAATCAATATTTGGGCATATGTAAATTGGCATGTAAATCAATATTTGGGCATATGTAAATTGGCATGTAAATCAATATTTGGGCATATGTAAATTGGTATGTAAATCAATAATTGAGCATATGTAAATTGGCATGTAAACCAATAATTGGGCATATGTAAATTGGCATGCAAATCAATAATTGGGCATATGATAATTGGCATGTAAAAATTGGAATTTTGACATAATTAGTAAGTATATAATTTAATTAAATCTAATGGCCGCCTAAGACACGAGGTTAGATTTGAGTTGTGGTGTAAGGCTTCCCGGAACCGCCCGGCACATCCAGCAACCGCAATGACAACAATCTAATGTTAGAAGTCAAAGGCGAAGATTAGATGGGTAATAATGCCTAACACGCGGTTAGAATGAGTTTGTGGTGTAAGACTGCCCAGAACCGCCCGGCACATCCAGCAACCGCAAAAAACAAGTCTAATGTGAGAGGTTAGCGCATTGAATGCTTAAACCCAAGGTTGGAATGGGTTTGCGGTGTAAGACTGCTCGGAACCGCCCGACACAATCCAGCTACCGCAAATAAGTCCAATGTGAGAGGTTGATGCATGAATAATTAATTAGTGCTAAACAAACATGTTAAGTATGGTAGGGTTAAGTCAACATGCAACATTTAACCAATATGACATGACAAGTGGGTGGGTTAAGTAACTTGACTGGATTAATGACACTTAACCAATATAAGATGATGAATGGGTGGGTTAAGTAAACTTGAATTGATTGATTGATGACACTTAACCAATTTGGGGGGGTATACGAGTAGACCCTAGGAAAACCCTAGTAGTGAGACCCTTTTCAGCAGTAACCCACATTAGGTATCAACGGGACCCTGAACTAGGCAGGGTAGGGCACGATTACTGGGCTGATTATAAGCAGTCAAAATAGCGGCAGGTGGTACGGCAGTGCAGGTTCCGACGAAGTCCGGGCGTGCACGTAATTCCGGCATGGGAACATTTAGACACTGAGTGCCAGTAGGAATAAAGCTGTGCACTCTAGAACTGTATCGGGTTGCCAACCTAGGAAATGATACACCCTATGGTGGGACCAGCACAGGTATCTACAAGTAGGGGCCGGGTTGATACAAACACATGCGGAACGTTATGAGTAGTGGCCGATCAATTAAGATAGGTACAGTAGGGACAGTAAACTATCAATATGAGGTGGGACCCTCATCATGAGAAATGTACCTATGAAACTATCTTGTGGGAAATGGGGATCACTTATCTTATTTTGTAACAAATGGCATTAGTTGAACACTAGTTATGTGGTACAGAGAAATTAGGAATCAGTACGATACCTTATCATGTTCTGGTCTTATCTTATGCTTATTTCGTTATCTTGCGATGCTTATTATCATGGTTATGTCTTGTATCCAGTTTATTCATACCATGATACCTTTACCTGTTTACATGCTGAAAGTCACTGGACTTACTGAGCTTTATGTCTGACTCTGTTTTTGTTTTGCCTTCTTTCTTTTGTTTCCCCCTAGGTCCACAGGGAGGGAATACCACCGCTTAGTTCAAATTTTTTTCAAGCTCAAAGATTGTGATGTATTTCTTTGGACTCTTTGATTTACTACTATGGGTGGCTACTGCTTAATTAGGGAATTATGTTATGTTATTTTGTATTATGCTTCTTTTGAGAAACAAGACAGATATTTCATGTAATGGGTTTTGTTGTTTTGGAGTTGATGTTTGAAACAACCATTATGAAAGTTTATCCTATTATGCTACTATGGAATAAAAGTTCTAATTGTTTTCCGCTGCTTAAATTTATCTGTTTTGTAATTTTATCTATTCTATACTCTTATGACCCCCACTAAAGTTAATGTATTCCCTTTGTGAATGACCTTAATGGAGGTGGGGTGTTACACGTGGTATCAAACCTGGAGGTTACCAGAACGGATAAAAGATTTTGAAAACTATTTTCAAACGCATATTTTAAAGAAAATATTTTCAAAACCAAGATTTAAAGAAGCATTTTCAAGGAAAAGTATTGTTTTTTTAAAAAGTCATATTCCCCAAAGCCATATGCACTATCCTTCTTTTCTTTGTTTTAAATCCTTTTCCTTTTCTTTTCAGCATGTCTGGGGAATCCGAGATACCTGAGGGTGTTCTGATACCTGCTTGGTTCAGACGATACCTAGAGGCTAGGGCCACTACCGTAGGCCATCCAACGTTCCTCCACCTCCTCCTCCCCCAGCCGCTGTCTCTCCTCGCATAGATGCTTTTGTTAAGATTTGTAAGGACTTCCGTGCCATGGGCGGAAAGATCTTTAAAGGGACTGAGACGTTTGTTGAAGCACGGAACTGGCTCAAGGAAACAGAAGAGTTGTTTGTTATCTTTGAAGTGGACGATAGGAGGAAGATACAATTGGCCGCTTGGCTAATGAAGGAAGAAGCCTCTTACTGGTAGGAAGTTACTAGTGCTGAGAAACCAGTTGAGACTTGGGTGGACTTTAGGCGGAGGTTTGAGATGAAGTTCCTCTCGCCAGCTGAACTAAGCCTACAGATGGATAAGTTTCTAGCACTCAAACAAGGGAGTATGTCAGTAAAGGAATACATCAAAAAATACAATTTGCTTGCAAGATTTGGGTTGGAGTTGGTAGATACACCTCACAAGAAAGCCTTACGTTTTGCTAGAGGCTTGAATGAACCATTGCATGGTCTAGCCATGTCCCATATTCCAATGGGCGCAACTTTTGAGAGATTGGTCGACATGGAGCTATTACATGAAGAAGACAAGGGTGGGAAGAAATAAGTGAAGAAGGATGAACCTCAAAACAAGAAGGTGGACAATAAGAAGGATGGAAAGAACAACAAGCCACGTGACAAGAGGAAGTGTAACTATTGTGGTATCATTGGCCACATCGCTAAAGACTGTAGAAAGAAGAAGAGGAAGACGGGTGGATGTTTCCATTATGGCGAGACATGACATGTGGTTAAGGATTGCCCAAAGAAGCAAGGCAAAGGGCAGGACCTTCTGGAGGGCAAGTTCATGCTCTCATGGCACCCACTCAAGAGAGAGGTAGAATATTTCCATTGAAAGTTTAGTTTTTCTTGCTGATCATCCTGTACGCACTCTTTTTTATTCTGGCACATCGCATTCTTTTATGTCGCTTCTATAGTAGAGTCTCTGCACCTTAGTACATGTATGTTAGAGGATCCTATTGTTGTCTCAAATCCGATTGGGGGTTTAGCTCATTTATCTATGATTTGCTTTGATTTGGTAATATCTATACTTAGTGTTGAGTTTCGATGAAATGCATATGTTCTTGGCTTCATGGGCTATGGGTTTATTCTAGGGATGGATTGCTTATCCAGAAATGGTTTCATTCTCGATTGTAAAAGGAGTGTAGTCAGACTTTTGACTCGTCACGGTAATACCCTCGAAATCTCGTGTAACCCCAAGGGTTCTATCATGCTTAGTTACCTAAAATCTTTTGATGCATCTATTGATAATTTGCAATCTGTTCTAGTAGTCTGTGAGTATCCCAGTGTCTTTGATGAGATAAAGGGTTTACCCCAAAACGTGAAATAGATTTCCGCATATACTTGGTTGATAATGCCAAACCAGTTGCTTTACCCGTACGACACATGGCTCCTAGGGAAAGGAAAGAGCTTAGTAAACAAGTTAAAGAGTTGCTTGAGAAGGGGTTTATTAGGCGAAGTATTTCTGAATGGGGTACCCGAGTAGTATTCGCTACTAAGGCGGATGGTTCACTTCGCTTATGTGTGGATTATATAGAGTTAAACAAGTTGACTAAGAAAAATAGGCACCCACTGCCACGAATAGACGATTTGTTTGACCAGCTTGTTGGTGCATCCGTTTTCACACAACTAGAATTGGCTATGGGTTTTCATCAGCTAAGAGTGGCTGAGGATAGCATAGACAAGACTGCTTTTAGGACCCCTGATGGTTTCTTTGAATGGCTCGTCATGCCTTTCGGTTTGACGAATGCACCCGCCTATTTTGTTGACTTGATGAGTAGGGTGTTTAGGAGTTCCTTAATAAGTTTGTGGTAGTCATTGTGGACAACATCTTAATTTTCTCAAAGAACGAGGAAGAACATACTTTGCATTTGAGGGAAGTCATGGATACCCTTCGAGCACATCAGCTTAAAGCGAAGTTCTCCAAATGTCACTTTTGGAGAGAAGAAGTAAGGTTTCTAGGACATGTGGTGTCCAAAGACGGGATAGCTGTAGACCTCGCAAAAGTAGTTGCGGTGCAAGATTGGAAGATCCCGAAGAATGCAACAGAGGTGCGAAGCTTTCTAGGATTAGCAGGCTATTATAGGAAGTTAATTAAGGACATTACCAAGATATCAGCCCCACTTACTAGACTGAAGAAGAAGAATCTAGCCTTTGCTTGGGACACTGATTGTGACATTGCTATTGAAAATGTCTCTTACAACAACCCCAGTGTTGACATTGCCAGATGGGAGTAAAATGTTTACAATATACACGGATGCATGCGGTTCGAGACTAGGCGCTGTCTTGATGCAAGAAGAGAAGGTAGTAGCTTATAGTTGAAGACAGTTGAAAGTACATGAGAAAAACTACCCACCCCACGATCTAGAGTTAGCTGCCATCATTTTTCGCTTAAGTCTTGGTGCCATTATCTCCTAGGTGAGAATTTTGAATTGTATACTGACCATAAATCGTTGAAGTGCCTTTTCTCGAAGAAAGATCTTAACTTGAGGCAACAAAGGTGGATGGAGTTCTTAGCATCCTACGATTTCGAGATCACATATACCCCTGGCAAGGGTAACGTTGTAGCTGATGCCTAGAGTAGGAAGAAGTTGACTTTGAGTCGTATGCTTGTGGAGAGGTAGAGCTTAGTGTACAGAGCGGCCTTTGATTTTAGACCCTCTGTCGTTTATGTAACCGGTTTGTTAGCATCCTTAGAGGTGAGACCTACGCTTTCGGGACGGACTGAAGAGGCCAACAAGATGACCCACAGTTGCTTGAGCTAGTAGAAAAGCTCATAGGAGGGGAGTCTTCGAGCCATCTTGGTAGGTATACCCTAGATGACAAGGATTGGTTACATAGGGACGGGAGACTCTGTGTACCACAAGACAAGAACTTGAATAAGACAGTTCTTGAGGAAGCCCATCATACTAAGATGACCATACATCCCGGTGGTGACAAGATGTACAAAGACATGAAGCGAGTTTTCTTTTGGGCCAGAATTAAGAAGGACGTGGCTGAGTTCGTTTCTAAATGCTTGGTATGTCAGCAAGTCAAGGCTGAGTAGAAAAAGCCCGGTGGACTGCTTCATCCTCTTGAGGTTCCGCAATGAAAATGGGAGAGTATCTCGATGGACTTTATAAATGGTTTGGCTAGGTCTAGAAGAGGAAATACCAGTATTTAGGTGATAGTGGATAGACTTACGAAGAATTCTCACTCATTCTTGTCAAGAGAAAGAGGACTGCATCATCGTTAGCACCTATTTATGTTAGGGAGATAGTTCGTTTGCATGGGGTACCCTCTAGCATAGTAAGCGATTGTGATCCTATCTTTACTAGTAACTTTTGGAAAAGTTTGCAAGAAGCCATAGGGACTCAGTTATGCTTGAGCATGGCGTATCAGACGGACAGCTAAATCGAGAGGGTGAAACATATTCTAGAAGACCTTTTGAGGCTTTTTATCTTGGACTTTGGCGGGACATGGGAGGACCACCTTCCACTAGTAGAGTTTGCGTATAATAACAGCTATCAGTCAAGCATTGGCATGGCACCTTTTGAATCTTTGTATGGACGACCGTTGTGATAGCCCGTTACTTTCCCATGAAGGAAAGCCCGGATACTTTGAGAACAAAACACAAATGAACGCAGACGGAAGAACATTTCATTGTTAATTACAACAATTCCATCAGAATACAAGAATATACAGAGTATAAATGAATAAATTACATTCAATAAATATCAGAGATTACAATAAATTACATAGCAGCGGAAAAATAATACAAAGCACAACTAAAGGTGATATACGGATACAGACCTTTTCAGATATCATTCCAGCTGTAAACCAGGATCCTGTGAATCTAAATCTGCAAAACCAAAACTACTAGCTGCTCGTGTCGAAAATAGGGGCACCCAGAGTTTAGGTTAAAACAATAAACTCCAGGTCAGTCATGTGACTGGTGTGAGAACTAAAACAGTTATTTAAAACTTTACTCTAAAAGAGAGTGATTCAAGGGACCACGCCGTATAACACGGAACGGGTTTCCTCCCAAGAATACCAGTGCATAGAATAAACAACGCAATGCTTTTTCAAAAAATGAAGCTATTATAAGACCCAGGTCCCATCACACAATGCAACGCAAGCCGGAGGATAGGGTTTTCCCTTATAATAGCCAAACATGCTTGGTACGTTTAAAACAAATCATTTGATACTATAATAAGTGTATAGTGTCAAAACAATTTCAATCATAAATATCAATCCTAGGCGGCATGGGTACCATCTATCATGTCGCCATACTAGGCTCTATAAATAAAACCGAGATACACGTATTGGAAATTGGATTTCCGTCATGAGTCGAGGCAAGAGGCAAGCTCCTCTCCTCTTCGAGACAGTCTAGCAAATGCCTCAGGACTACACACTCTGGGTAACCCTTGGATCTTCAGGGCCGGTCCTCTCTTACGTTTGAGGATTGACAATTCCTGAACACACGTTTCCCGGTCCTTACAGACCTAAAATCGAGGCGCCTCATCCAACAACCACATAGGTGAAAAGTTTATAAATGTCAGGGCTGGTAAGTCATTGACACCACCAAAGCTAGAAAGAAATGTCGTGCTCTCCCTGGAGTCCTTATCCTGTTTTTAACTCATACCGAGGTGTGAGGCTCGCGAATTCACGTTATACACAAAGCTGCCATGTAGGCCGTGCTTTGATCATCAACTACAAGACTTTGATTTTCAACAGAAGCCTTGATCCATGCAACTCAGTGTGCCACACAGGCAATTCATGCCATGCGATTGATATCTATCGATATATAACCTCTAAGCTCGTACTTCTCAGAGAAGGGCGTTAAGCAAGAGAATAAATTCTCCACCGCCAAACAGATATATATTTAACAGAAATCAATCAACACAGAATAAAATCCAATGTCAGACACACAATCCATTTACAAGTTCGTTCTGGGTCTGAACGAAACCGAAGGCACTTTCCTCGCATATCCATCGATCTCCAAATACGTCTGGACGACCACCAACTATTTCCATCCTCTTGGGTGTACAGCCCAATCAGGATCATCAGTAATTATCCAAACAATGTGAAGACTTCCGGTCTTCGACCACCGACTTCATCTTCGACTTATCGTCGAATCGGTTATTCAGAATGGGTATAAACCCGGCCTTTCCGAACAACCCGCGTATATTAAAAACAAATGTTACACAAACACAACATACGCCTCATTCCAATTCCTAAGTCACTAACCGTAAATCAGCAAGAGGACAATTTCCCAAATATTAACCCCGAAGGCCGAAACCAACATCAGATCAATACCCGGGAAACCATTCTTCTTAACTAACCTTTAGCTAGTTTCTAAATTTCAATTCTTAGGGAAAGGTTCCCATTAATTTTATCCAAGATAAATTCTTTAAAATTTATCCTTTAATCTTACTTTGGATGTCATTTCAAATCAAATTATGGTTTTCCAAACTAGTCGAGATTAGCTAACCACATCGGAGTAATTATTTATTTTATTTCCCAATCCCGACCTATTCATCCCATGAAGCAAAACTGGTAATACTCCATATCTAACACCACGGTGTTATCGATAAAATTAATTACCATTTCACGTTCAAATCTAATTAAAGATTTGACTATCGCTTTGGAGCAAAACTGATGATACTCCATTCTCGCTTATTTTCCGAATTTGATAATTTAGATTATCGATGCACATTTCAATCTAATTGCAGATTCATTAAAACTCCTTTTACAGGGTTAAAGAACTGATGTCATTTAAAACACAGTTCACGATAAACCCACAAATCAATTCTATTTAAAACCCGTTTCAAATCTAATTTATTTATTTGAAAATAAACGGGTTTAATTGTAGTTCAAAACTAGTTCATTTCGATAAAAATCTATTTTTATCTTTTCAAATATGGAGTTTTCCATCCCAATTTTTCCCAAATCATTACTTATGATTTTACACCAATTATTACTATTTTTAATAATTTTATTAAGGCCCGTACAGTCGATTTCCAACAACGACCATCGAACTACACTTACAGCGACCTTTTCTGAAATTGATTTGGATGTATCTCCAAATCCAACCGTTAGATTTTAAATTTCTAATATTCGTTAGAAAGCTCTTTTCGATACGAACCCAACGGTTCCAGTTTTAGGTGAATCCGACGGTCGGATCTCCCGTAATATCCGTTCGAAATCAATGGTCGAAATTCACGAACTGCCGCGGCGGGGCGCGTTCTATTCAGGCCATTATATTATATTTATAATATATATAATATATATTTCGTCGATTTCTATTTGAAAAGAATTTTCTAAATAATTTTGAATTTGTTTCAAAAACAATTTCAACCTTTATTTCAAATTCAAATCAAAATTGAATTTTCTATTATAAATCCTTTTTACTTTCATTTCAATTTGATTTCAATTCAAATCGATTTTAATTCAATTCAAACTCATTTTCTTTTCAATTCAATTCAATTCGAATTCGTTTTCTTTTCAATTCAATTCGAATTCGTTTTCTTTTCAATTCAAATCAAATTTGTTTTCCTATTCAATTCAAAACAAATTCGTTTTCTATTCAATCTAATTCAATTTCTATTCTATTCAAATTCAATTCAGTTTCTATTCTATTCAAATTCAATTCAAATTTAAAAATGAATATAATCGATATAAATATCGTTCGCGTCAAAATGGCGCATCTCTAATCAACACGGCTTTATATTTTTCACTAACTTCGTTATTCCATTCAACAAATGAATTTATATTTCTTTCAATACATGATTCTATATTTTTGTCAACACACGACTAATCTCAACGAATGAGTACTGTCCACGTGTGACTATCTTTGTTATTTAATATATTTTATAAAAATTATGGTATCTATCGTTTGATTTCAAATTAGACTCCAATCGCAAATTAGTAAGAGAACGATTCCCTGAATATTAACCCCGAAGGCCGAAACCAACATTAGATCAATATCCAGGAGACCACTCATCTTATCTATTTTCCAATTAGTTTCTAATTTTATATATGATAAAGATGTAAATTTTACTGTTAAAATATTTCGTTCAACACATGACTAATCTCAACGGATGAGTACAGTCAACACATGAACCTTTATTTTATAATATAAAGATGTAAATTTTATTGTTAAAATATTTCGTTCAACACATGACTAATCTCAACGTATGAGTACAGTCAACACATGAACCTTTATTTTATAATATACTTTATCTTCTAAATAGGAATGAGGCCCAATCAATCACCATATAATGTTAATTATATGGATTCCATACAACACATGTATATAATAGCAATGATAAACAATCAACCATCATCCAAGGTGCACCACACAACTGCATAAGCATCAAATATAAATAATTAACGCTTACACAGTCTGTCGACCAATCGATCAACATATAATGAAATAATTGGGATTAGTGTACGCCAAATATCATCCCAACACCCGTGTGGGGTTTCAAACAATCAAACACAGATTTTATTTGTGCAGTTGGGCGATGTGTAAAATTTATCGTCCCAATCAATATCAGTCAAATCAGTGTATATAAACAAATCGGCCGATTTGTTTATAAATATTTATTTACTCACATTCACGTTAAAAATTATATTTTTAACGATAATTAATTTATTTCAACCACCTACATTTATTATCGATTTCACATCAACAACACAAACAAATTAAACAAACAAGCCATTCATGGTCTGTGGATGATGGGTGTCGGGTGCTACTAAGCACCGTCTGCATCCTAGTATAAATATATATAACTAGAAAAAGAAATTGAAATGTGAGAAATTCTCACCGATAGCTATTCCAACTCTACGCCACTTCAAATGTAGAAGTCTTCGTCATTCTCGCCTTTTGTCACTTTCGTTGCCCGTAGCCACTACATATGTAAAAATCGAATTTTTACTTTGCTATTCAATATATAAAAATCGAATTTTTACTTCGCTATTCAATATATAAAAATCGAATTTTTACTTTGCTATTCAATATATAAAAATCTCACCTTTTCAAATTTTTAGATTTCGCCTTTTCAAATTTAAAGATTTAATCTTTTCCATTTTAAAAATCTAATCTTTTCTATTTTAATATAAACAAGTTTTCAGTTTAAAATAAATAAATTTTCAGTTTTTAAACAAAACTAAATTTCAGTTTTAAAATTAACTAAATTAATGAATAAGGAAACTTACAGCGATATAAAAAAAAGGGGACCGTAGTTCGCCAGGGCAAGGGGGTGGTGCAGCATCGGTCTGAGATGGCGAGGTGGCGCCGGAGCTGCTGGCGTCGGGTGAGGGGGGGGCTGTTGCGATTTGATTTGGGCTTGGAGGAGGGGGGGTACGACGGAAATAGGTACGGTTGGAGGAGGGGGGAAGGAGGTGAGTGGTGGCGCGGCGCGCGAGGGGGGGGGGGGGGGAAGGCTGAGGTCGGCGCGGTGGACGATTTGGTGGCAGGGAGGAGGGAATCTAGTTTTCCCGATTATAGAAGGAAAAGGGGGAAAATGAAAATAACGAGGGGGGGGGGGCTGTTGACTAAGGAAGAGAAGGGAAAAGGATTTTTTTATTTAATTTATCCTCCATAAAGTAACTTTTATTTTCGACCTCTAAACGAGGCCCACCGCCTATCGTTCATAGCGTTTTACCCCCATTCCAAACACAATGGGATATGTATCGCAAGCTGATTCGATCGTTTCGATCAGTTTTCGTCAAAATCAACATATAACTCTATATATTGAATTTGAACGCGCATTTCATTTTACCGGGGTCACATACTAACTCTATAAATCCCAAAAAAATATTTTCTAGCTTCGTATTTACGATACGGTCCTAACAAAACTTATTTCGTCTAATTCTAAGACTATTGGAAAAATGGTCATTTTCTAGTCGATTAAAATCAACTGAAACTGGTCAAACGCGTTTTCCTTTGCCACACCCACATATTGATTCGAAAAATTATGAAATTTGGAACCTAGTAATAATTTGACATCACGGATCCAACAAAAGTGGTTTCGTCGAAATCCGAGGTCATTTGCAAAATTCCCATTTTTAAGGGCCTGAATCCCATAGCGACTATTCAGAATTTTCAACTGGACATATCTTTTGATTCCCGCTATGAAATCTCAATTTTTCGGATTCGTTGGAAAGATATTGTCAAATAGATCCTATTATTTTTGGTTTCACTAAAATCCGGATTGTTTTGCACCCGGTACATTCAATTGAAGTTTGAAATCGAATTATCAAACTACCGCGCCATTTTCAATTCTATTTATAATTATATATAATTATTTATATTCTAACGACGCCGTATATAATATATACGTTCGAATTCTATTCAAAATAAATTTCTCATCGATTTTATTCAAAATAATTCATTTTAAACGTTCAAAATTCGCTAAAATTGCCAAATTAAAAATTTTAAACTGGCCCAGATTTTCGGGTTGTTACAATCTCTCCCACTTAAAACTTTTCGTCCTCGAAAAGGAACAAAGTCGAAAGTGGTTTGATTAATCAACTCTACGTTCGATCTGGCTTCCATCCTCCAACTTTTCAGTTTCTGAGAATTTTCAAATTCTTCAAAAATTTGGCTAACACCCGGAATTTTCGAAAAATTTCGCCATAACCTCCCCGCACCGGGAGCCACGGGAAAATCCCGAAATTGCCATATAGGCCTTCTGATCTCAAAAAGAAAAAGAAAAAGCCAAGCGGCTAGCCAATAGGCTCATAAAATCGTCATCACTCAAACAAAACGGTAAATTATGGTAAGCATGTACCTATTTGTCGGGTAAACAAATTTTATTCTCTGCTCTGGCCTCCTTGTTATGACATGTTCAATGTAAGTACTTGTATATGCAAGCAAATGCAACCAAATTTCAATATAGTTCAATATTCGGTTCAATTAGGCTAAATGGTTCAAAATTATCAAACAAATAAACAAACAACACAAACATCAATCAATTAGTGGATTAACGTTTCAAATTCATAATTTTGATATATATATACAAAAAATCATGTTTTTGAGGCCAAATCACAACAATAAATCTAGCTATATAAGTTTTGGTTCTCACACCAGTCTGATGGAAATATATAGATATCACACCTTCGAAACACGAACATAAATACTGATGATGTCATGACAATTATCAGTACCATCTCCGGGCGACTAGAATGTGATTCTATATCTATCCAATATATTGAAACTTCGAATATACGTTCATGACGCGTATATGCAAAATCTTTATATATTGGATTGTCCAAATCAATACAAATAAAATATTCAAATACGTATAAAATGATTTAAATTTCAAAACAAAATTTGTTTTCATTTGAAAAATATACTCGTCACACTCGTTCTAGGATACTACTGATCCTATCTCTAACGAGTCATTCTAATTGGATATTACTAATAAAAAATCTGATGAATTCTTTCGTATGGTTCTAATGTGTCTTATTCTCGAGCTCTGTAAACCAAAGCTCTGATACCAACTGTGATAGCCCATTACTTCCCCGTGAAGGAAAGCCCGGATACTTTGAGAACAACACACAAATGAACGCAGACGGAAGAACATTTCATTATTAATTACAACAATTCCATCAGAATACAAGAATATACAGAGTATAAATGAATAAATTACATTCAATAAATATCAGAGATTACAATAAAATACATAGCAGCGGAAAAATAATACAAAGCACAACTGAAGGTGATATACGGATACAGAGCTTTTCGGATATCATTCCAGCTGTAAACCGGGATCCTGTGAATATAAATCTGCAAAACCAAAACTACTAGCTGCCCGTGTCGAAAATAGGGGCACCCAGAGTTTAGGTTAAAACAATAAACTCCAGGTCAGTCATGTGACTGGTGTGAGAACTAAAACAGTTATTAATCTTTATTTTTAAAGTTAGGTAAATCAAGGGACCACGCCATATAACACGGAACGGGTTTCCTCCCAAGAATACCAATGCATAGAATAAACAGCGCAATGCTTTTTCAAAAAATGAAGCTATTATAAGACCCAGGTCCCATCACACAATGCAACGCAAGCCGGAGGATAGGGTTTTCCCTTATAATAGCCAAACATGCTTGGTACGTTTAAAACAAATCATTTGATACTATAATAAGTGTATAGTGTCAAAACAATTTCAATCATAAATATCAATCCTAGGCAGCATGGGTACCATCTATCATATCGCCATACTAGGCTCTACAAATAAAACTGAGATACACGTATTGGAAATTGGATTTCCGTCATGAGTCGAGGAAAGGGGCAAGCTCCTCTCCGCTTTGAGACACTCTAGCAAATGCCTCAGGACTACACACTCTGGGTAACCCTTGGATCTTCAGGGCCGTTCCACTTTTACGTTTGAGGATTGGCAATTCCTGAACACACGTTTCCCGGTCCTTACAGACCTAAAATCGAGGCGCCTCATCCAACAACCACATAGGTGAAAAGTATATAAATGTCAGGGCCGGTAAGTCACTGACACCACCAAAGCTAGAAAGAAACGTCGTGCTCTCCCTGCAGTCCTTATCCCGTTTTTAACTCATACCGAGGTGTGAGGCTCGCGAATTCACGTTATACACAAAGCTGCCACGTAGGCCGTGCTTTGATCATCAACCACAAGACTTTGCTTTTCAACAGAAGCCTTGATCCATGCAACTCAGTGTGCCACACAGGAAATTCATGCCATGCGATTGATATCTATCGATATATAACCTCTAAGCTCGTACGTCTCAGAGAAGGGCATTAAGCAGGAGAATAAATTCTCCGCCGCTAAACAGATATATATTTAACAGAAATCAATCAACACAGAATAAAATCCAATGTCAGACACACAATCCATTTACAAGTTTGTTCTGGGTCTGAACGAAACCGGAGGCACTTTCCTCGCATAACCATTGATCTCCAAGTACGTCTGGACGACCACCAACTATTTCCATCCTCTTGGGTGTACAGCCCAATCAGGATCAAAAGTAATTATCCAAACGATGTGAAGACTTCCGGTCTTCAACCACCGTCTTCATCTTCGACTTATCGTCGAATCGGTTATTCAGAATGGGTATAAACCCGGCCTTTCCGAACAACCCGCGTATATTAAAAACAAATGTTACACAAACACAACATATGCCTCATTCCAATTCCTTAGTCACCTACCGTAAATCAGCAAGAGAACAATTTCCCAAATATTAACCCCAAAGGCCGAAACCAACATCAGATCAATACCCAGGAAACCATTCTTCTTAACTAACCTTCAGCTAGTTTCTAAATTTCAATTCTTAGGGAAAGGTCCCCATTAATTTTATCCAAGATAAATTCTTTAAAATTTATCCTTTAATCTTCCTTTGGATGTCATTTCAAATCAAATTATGGTTTTCCAAACAAGTCGAGATTAGCTAACCACATCGGAGTAATTATTTATTTTATTTCCCAATCCCGACCTATTCATCCCATGAAGCAAAACTGGTAATACTCCATATCTAACACCACGGTGTTATCGATAAAATTAATTACCATTTCACGTTCAAATCTAATTAAAGATTTGACTATCGCTTTGGAGCAAAACTGGTGATACTCCATTCTCGCTTATTTTCCAAATTTGATAATTTAGATTATCAATGCACATTTCAATCTAATTGCAGATTCATTAAAACTCCTTTTACAGGGTTAAAGAACTAATGTCATTTAAAACACAGTTCACGATATACCCACAAATAAATTCTATTTAAAACATGTTTCAAATCCAATTTATTTATTTAAAAATAAACGGGTTTAATTTTAGTTCAAAACTAGTTCATTTCGATAAAAATCTATTTTTATCTTTTCAAATATGGAGTTTTTCATCCCAATTTTTCCCAAATCGTTACTTATGATTTTACACCAATTATTACTATTTTTAATAATTTTATTAAGGCCCGTACAGTCGATTTCCAACAACGGCCATCGAA
Source organism: Allium sativum (assembly GCA_030737875.1). NCBI lineage: Eukaryota > Viridiplantae > Streptophyta > Magnoliopsida > Asparagales > Amaryllidaceae > Allium > Allium sativum. Next base: position 14,471,614 of record CM060912.1, read on the forward strand.
CTACACTTACAACGACCTTTTCTGAATTTGATTTGGACGTATCTCCAAATCCAACCATTAGATTTCAAATTTCTAATATTCGTTAGAAAGCTCTTTTCGATACGAACCAACGGTTCTGGTTTTAGGAGAATCCGACGGTTGGATCTCCCGTAATATCCGTTCGAAATCAATGGTTGAAATTCACGAACTGCCGCGGCGCGGCGCGTTCTATTCAGGCCATTATATTATATATATATATATAATATATATTTCGTCGATTTCTATTTAAAACGAATTTTATAAATAGTTTTGAATTTGTTTCAAAAACAATTTCAACCTTTATTTCAAATTCAAATCAAAATTGAATTTTCTATTATAAATCCTTTTTACTTTCACTTCTATTTGATTTCAATTCAAATCGATTTTAATTCGATTCGAACTCATTTTCTTTTCATTTCATTTCAATTCGAATTCGTTTTCTTTTCAATTCGAATTCGTTTTCTTTTCAATTCAAATCAAATTCGTTTTCCTATTCAATTCAAATCAAATTCGTTTTCTATTCAATTCAATTCAGTTTATATTCTATTCAAATTCAATTCATTTTCTATTCTATTCAAATTCAATTCAAATTTAAAAATGAATATAATCGATATAAATATCGTTCGCGTCAAAATGGCGCATCTCTAATCAACACGGCTTTATATTTTTCACTAACTTCGTTATTCCATTCAACAAATGAATTTATATTTCTTTCAATACATGATTCTATATTTTTGTCAACACACGACTAATCTCAACGAATGAGTACTGTCCACATGTGACTATCTTTGTTATTTAATATATTTTATAAAAATTATGGTATCTATCGTTTGATTTCAAATTAGACTCCAATCGCAAATTAGTAAGAGAACGATTCCCTGAATATTAACCCCGAAGGCCGAAACCAACATCAGATCAGTATCCAGGAGACCACTCATCTGATCTATTTTCCAATTAGTTTCTAATTTTATATATGATAAAGATGTAAATTTTATTCTTAAAATATTTCGTTCAACACCTGACTAATCTCAACGGATGAGTACAGTCAACACATGAACCTTTATTTTATAATATAAAGATGTAAATTTTATTGTTAAAATATTTCGTTCAACACATGACTAATCTCAACGGATGAGTACAGTCAACACATGAACCTTTATTTTATAATATACTTTATCTTCTAAATTGGAATGAGGCCCAATCAATCACCATATAATGTTAATTATATGGATTCCATACAACACATGTGTATAATAGCAATGATAAACAATCAACCATCATCCAAGGTGCACCACACAACTGCATAAGCATCAAATATAAATAATTAACGCTTACACAGTCTGTCGACCAATCGATCAACATATAATGAAATAATTGGGATTAGTGTATGCCAAATATCATCCCAACACCCGTTTGGGGTTACAAACAATCAAACACAGATTTTATTTGTGCAGTTGGGCGATGTGTAAAATTTATCGTCCCAATCAATATCAGTCAAATCAGTGTATATAAAAAAATCGGCCACTTCAAATGTAGAAGTCTTCGTCATTCTCGCCTTTTGTCACTTTCGTTGCCCGGAGCCACTACATATGTAAAAATAAAATTTGTACCTTGTTATTCAATATATAAAAATCGAATTTTTACTTCGCTACTCAATATATAAAAATCGAATTTTTACTTCGCTATTCAATATATAAAAATCGAATTTTTACTTCACTATTCAATATATAAAAATCCCACCTTTTCAAATTTTTAGATTTCGCCTTTTCAAATTTAAAGATTTCGCCTTTTCAAATTTAAAGATTTAATCTTTTCCATTTTAAAATAAACAAGTTTTCAGTTTAAAATAAATAAATTTTCAGTTTTTAAACCAAACTAAATTTCAGTTTTAAAATAAACTAAATTAATGAATAAGAAAACTTACAGCGATATATAAAAAAAGGGACCGCAGTTCGCCGGAGCAAGGGGGTGGTGCAGCGTCGGTCTGAGATGGCGAGGTGGCGCCGGAGCTGCTGGTCTCGAGGGGGCTGTTGCGATTTGATTTGGGGCTTGGAGGAGGGGGGTACGGCGGAAATAGGTAAGGCTGGAGGAGGGGGGAAGGAGGTGGGTGGTGGCGCAGCGCACAAGGGGGGAGGGAAGGCTGAGGTAGGCGCGGTGGACGATTTGGTGGCGGGGAGGAGGGAATCGGGTTTTCCCGATTATAGAAGGAAAAGGGGGAAAATGAAAATAACGGGGAGGGGGGGCTGTTGACTAAGGAAGAGAAGGGAAAAGGATTTTTTTTATTTTTATTTAATTTATCCTCCATAAAGTAACTTTTATTTTCGACCTCTAAACGAGGCCCACCGCCTATCGTCCACAGCGTTTTACCCCCATTCCAAACACAATGGGATATGTATCACAAGCTGATTCGATCGTTTCGATCTGTTTTCGTCAAAATCAACATATAAATCTATATATTGAATTTGAACGCGCATTTCATTTTACCGGGGTCACATACTAACTCTATAAATCCCAGAAAAATATTTTCTAGCTTCGTATTTATGATACGGTCCTAACAAAACTAATTTCGTCCAATTCTGAGACCGTCGGAAAAATGGCCATTTTTCAGTCGATTAAAATCAACTTAAACTGGTCAAACGCGTTTTCCTTTGCCACGCCCACATATTGATTCGAAAAATTATGAAATTTGGAACCTAGCAATAATTTGACATTACGGATCCAACAAAAGTGGTTTCGTCGAAATCCGAGGTCATTTGCAAAATTCCCATTTTTAAGGGCCTGAATCCCATAGCGACTATTCAGAATTTTCAACTGGACATATCTTTTGATTCCCGCTATGAAATCTCAATTTTTCGGATTCGTTGGAAATATATTGTCAAATAGATCCTATTATTTTTGGTTTCACTAAAATCCGGATTGTTTTGCACCCGTTACATTCAATTGAAGTTTGAAATCGAATTATCGAACTACCGCGCCATTTTCAATTCTATTTATAATTATATATAATTATTTATATTCTAACGACGCCGTATATAATATATACGTTCGAATTCTATTCAAAATAAATTTCTCATCGATTTTATTTAAAATAATTCATTTTAAATGTTCAAAATTCGCTAAAATTGCCAAATTAAAAATTTTAAACTGGCCCAGATTTTCGGGTTGTTACAACCGTGTAGATCACCAACTTGTTGGTGGGAATCCACAGATAAGCTAGTACTTGGGCCAGATATGATTACAGACACTTCGGAGAAAATGGATCTAATTCGAAGACATATGAAGACCGCACAAGATAGGCAAAATTCGTATGCTGATAGGAGAAGGACCGACCTTGAGTTCAGTGTTGGAGACATGGTCTTTGTCAAAGTATCACCTCTAAGGAATGTTGTTCGCTTTGGGTCGGTAGGGAAGCTAACACCGAGATTCATAGGACCGTTTCCTATTACAGAGAGAGTTATACAGATGGCCTATAGAGTAGAGTTGCCCGAGAAGCTTAGTGGTGTACATAACGTGATTCACGTATCGCATTTGAGGAAGTGCTTACATGACACTGTGGAAGTGGTGGAGCTGAGCATACTTGAGGAAGTTGAAGTGGAGCAAGATGCCACGATTAGATGAGCCCCTACGTGCATCCTTGGATCGGAGGTCAAGAGGTTACGCAAAAAAGAAGTCAAGTTTGTCAAAGTACAATGCGTAAGTGATGAAGGAGACGGTACTTGGGAGACGGAAGCTAAGATGCGTACGTTGTATCCTTTTCTGTTTGAGGGTATGGTCTTAATTTCTCCTTTTTCTACCGTTTTGTTTATACCTGTTCTATCGTTTAGGATGTCATCTTGATTATATCATCGACCTTTATCATGGAATATCCTATGATTTTAAACATGTGTTTGAGACATGTTATGTTTGGTGGATGCAAGTGGCTGCTAGTGGTTACTCGTGGATGCATTTACACACACACCTTAGGCACTAGATCGGCCCAACTCACTTTAACATTGCATACGCATATATATATGTTTGGTTATGGATGAGACTGAAACTGGACTGGTTATCATACGAATGTTGCATATGGATGAATGATTGTGTACTCATGTAGAAGTTATGAAGTACATTAGGAATAATTGCATACATAATTGGACTCATGGCACTAACATAATTTGCATTAAGGAGGTCAACTGAATCAGTAGACCGCCTGATTTTGCATTAGACAAGGAACATATACATGCACACTTTTGCATATGTTCATATAGCATTAGAAATCTTTTTTAAGGACAATGGATGCTTGTGAATGATGGTTGAGTAGATGGATGTTGGATGGTAGGATGCATTCTTCTTAACTTAGAGATTTCGGGGACGAAATCCTTTAAGGAGGGGAGAATGTAACACCCCATAATTTTCTATGAATATTAATAGACGAATTAAAAGAATATTTAATTTTAAAAGTGAGAATTAAGTAAAACAGACTATACCACTGCGTTCGTCTCAAAATTCTGATCAAGATGGACCCAAAGTTTGCATTAAACGGATAATGTATGAGAAAGTTATGGACCTTGAAAGTTTGTATATATATATAAGGGAAATATATGTATATATAAAATTTAACAAAATAAAAATCAACCTAAAATTCAAGAAAAATTTTCAAAATAGCGGAAGCGGGAAGGCAAAATGCCAAACCGACCTATTTTATGGGTTGACCCGAAGCCCGCTGGATCGACCCCAAGGTCAAATTAGGTTGTTTGGAATTGACCCCGTCGGCCTAGAATGGTCTGTGACAAAATTTTGTGTTTTAGGGCATATGTGTCGCACTGTGGTTGGCTGGGTGACATGTCTCTTTGGTTTAGATGGCTCTGATGACTCCAGTGCTAATCTAAAGGCCATGGTTTGCCTAACACACCTATAAATACATATCCAAACCTAAACCCTGATTCTATTATTCACTCTCATGGCGCCTCCATGCCGCCAAACTCTCATCTAAACCTAGCCTCCACTAAAACCTAAATCAAACCAAAAGGTTCTTCATCAACCTAGAGGATTAATCAATATCAAGTTAGAGTTCTTCAACAACAACAAGCGATTCAATTATCTTTTCTAATCCAAATATTGTAAGTTCAGTTATTTTTAGATTTGAACACCTAAATCTAGTTTGGTCATGTAATAAGATAAAATTGAGACTTTGCCCGATTCTAAGTTGTTCTTTTGATTCTATTCTTATTCTCATGATGCTATTATCATGAGTTTATCTTGTTGTACATTAGTTTTTCATGTTCATGATGATGTTCTTATCAAGTCTTAGCCTTCATGCCTATGATGATATTTTCATGCCTATTTTCTCTCTGTTCTTATTTTATGCAACATCTATCTCCCCCTATTTATTTTCTTTTATTGAACCTGGGTTAACTTCGAACCTAGGATGAAATCGCAAAATACGAACGTTTGGAATACGGGGAGTATTGGTATTGCCTATTTGGGTGAATTTATGGGCATAACATGTTTAGTGGAATTATTGGGCATAATTTGTGATGGATATAGGGTATTATTATTATTATTATTATTGCAAGTTTGGGTATATTGGCATGTAAATCAATATTTGAGCATATGTCAATTGGCATGTAAATAATATTTGGACATATGTAAATTGGCATGTAAATCAATATTTGGGCAAATGTAAATTGGCCTGTAAATCAATAATTGGGCATATGTAAATTGGCATGTAAATCAATAATTGAGCATATGATAATTGGCATGTAAAAATTGGAATTTGGACATAATTGACAAGTGTATAATTTAATTAAATCAAATGGCCGCCTAAGATGCGAGGTTAGATTTGAGTTGTGGTGTAAGGCTGCCCGGAACCGCCCGACACATCCAGCAACCGCAATGACAACAATCTAATGTGAGAGGTCAAAGGCGAAGATTAGATATGTAATAATGCCTAATACGAGGTTAGAATGAGTTTGTGGTGTAAGACTGCCCGGAACCGCCCGACACATTTAACAACCGCAAACAACAAGTCTAATGTGAGAGGTTAGCGCATTGAATGCTCGAACCCTAGGTTGGAATGGGTTGGCGGTGTAAGACTGCCCGGAACCTCCCTGCACAATCCAGCTACCGCAAATAAGTCCAATGTGAGAGGTTGATGCATTAATAAATAATTAATGCTAAACAAACATGTTAAGTATGGTGAGGTTAAGTCAACATGCAACACTTAACCAATATGACATGACAAGTGGGTGGGTTAAGTAGCTCAACTGGATTAATGACACTTAATCAATATAACATGATGAATGGGTGGGTTAAGTAAACTTGAATTGATTGATTGATGACACTTAACCAATTTGGGGGGTATACGAATAAACCCTAGGAAAACCCTAGTAGCGGGACCCTTTTCAGCAGTAACCCACATTAGGTATCAACGGGACCCTGAGCTAGGTTGGGTGGGACCCAATTACAGGGATAATTATAAGCGATCAAAATAGTGGCAGGTGGTATTTCAGTGCAGGTTCCGACGGATTACGGACGTGCACGTAATTCCGGCATGGGAAAATTTAAACACTGAGTACCAAGTAGGTATAAAGCTGTGCAGTCTAGAACTGTATCGGTTTGCCACCCTAGGAAATGATAGACCCTATGGTGGGACCAGCACAGGTATCTACAAGTAGGGGCCGGGTTGATCCGAACACATGCGGAACGTTATGAGTAGGAGCCAATCAATTAAGATAGGTACGGTGGGGACAGGTAAACTGTCAATATGAGGTGGGACCCTCATCATGAGTTATGTACCTATAAAACTACCATGTGGGAAATGAGGATCGCTTATCTTGTTTTGTAACAAATGACATTAGTTGAACACTAGTTAGGTGATGCAGAGAAATTAGGAATCAGTACGATACCTTATCATGTTCTAGTTTTATCTTATGTTTATCTCGTTATCTTGTGATGCTTATTATCATGGTTATGCCTTGTATCCAATTTATTCATGTCATGATACCTTTACCTGTTTACATGCTGAAAGTCATTGGACTTACCAGGCTTTATGTCAGACTCTGTTTTTATTTCGCCTTCTTTCTTTCGTTTCCCCCCAGGTCGACAGGGAGGGAATACCACAGCTTAGTTCAGATTCTTTTCAAGCTCGAAGATTGTGATGTATTGCTTTGGACTCTTTGCTTTACTACTATGGCTGGCTACTGCTTAATTGGGGAATTATGTTATGTTATTTTGTATTATGCTTTTTTGAGAAACAAGACAGATATTTGATGTAATGGGTTTTGATGTTGATGTCTGAAACAACCCTTATGAAAGTTTATCCTATTATGCTACTATGGAATAAAAGTTTTAATTGTTTTCCATTGCTTAAATTTTTCTATTTTGTAATTTTATCTGTTCGATACTCTTATGACCCCCACTAAAGTTAATGCGTTCCCTTTGTGAGTGACATTAATGGAGGTTGGGTATTACAATTCCAACATAACCGACCGTTCGAAATTCTGATACAATATGATCGAGATATTAAATTTACAAGTGATACAATTATTTAAATTAACTTAACTTAGTATATTTAGAATTGGGCTTTAAGTTTATACTTCTCAGCCTACTTATTTTGACCCATTCTCCACAGTTTCATTTCTTCCAAAATGAACTTCGCTCAGACCATTTTTACTTCCAAAACCAAATCTTTGAAACACCTGTCTCATATTTCTACTCCACTGAATCATGAATGAATTGCACCAAACCACTCAACATTTAAATCTCCTTATACTGTCATCTTCATCAAGAACAAAGTACCACGCCTGGAGCTCCACACTTCATAGCGGTGAACCCTCCTCTGCTCAATGCCATGCTCTCCCAAATCTCTACTTAAAATCAAATATAGATCCCCAAAATTCACCTCATTTGACCCCTTTTTAAACCGTACCAAAACCATACACCTCCCTCTTAATCACGTTAATGACTTGCTACCCTTCTTCCCTTCAAAAATAAATCTGCGAGTTCCTATACCTTAACCATCTCCCCAATTTCAACCCACACGCCCTCCTTCCATAACCCCAAATAAACCGAACAAAGTATGCCAAATTACTCTGCATCATTTCCACTTCCACATCATATTACCTTTATGCAACTCGAAATAGAATCTGGAGTGGCCTCAACAGGCGTGAAGCACCTTCCTGTACAGGTAGCGAATTCTTTTATCCCAATATTCCACAAAGATTTGCCAATACCTTCCTATGAACTCCACGAACTCCGTAGTGTCTTTAACTCTTCTCTGTTATCAAAGATCGGCCGACAATCACATGCCCTAATCGGCATTGCCTGTTTCCAAAATTCAAAAAAAAAAGTATCGCACACAGAAAAATTAGGACGGATGTGTAGCTTGTGGCAAGAGGGGTTGAAGGATTAAAGTTCTGTAATTTTAGAGATTTTATTTTATTTGTTTTTATTTTTATTTTTATAAGATAGAATTGCTCACGTTTAGTTGTTGATGGTGGAGGCAGAAAAATGTTGACTACTGAATGAAGAGTTTAGGGTTTGTGTAAGGATGTAGGATATATATATATAGGTTATATTTTTTTATTTAACTAAATATTAATTTATATTGCACTACTTCTTATAATTGTCTTGTAAAATCCGTATGATCACATATGAATCCCGTTTCCGATGAAAATGGACATGCAGCTAAAGTTTCGCATTACGGTCCCAACTAAAGTTATTTCGTCGAATTCCGAATCCGTTTACTCACACAACATACTTTTAAAGTCAAATTATCGACTGTTTTTCACATTAAAATTCCGTACGGCCATATATTGACTTCAAAAATCACGAAAATTGAAATCTAACAATAATTTAATATTCCGGATCCAACAAAATTAGTTTCATCGAAAACGGAGGTTGTTTGCAAAACTGGCTATTTTTAAAGCTCTAAATAACCATTTAAATATTAATATATATTTAAAATAATTAAATTTAATATTAATAAATTAATATTATCGTGTATATTCACATAGAATATCATACAGCTCTAAAATATTCATATCTGAATTATAACTCCAATCCAGTATTAAATCAGTATTCAATTTATATTAAAAATCCTTTTATAATATAAATAAATCGTTATAAATCATAAAGGAATTCCATAGCAAATTTTCAAAAATTTGATTTGGACATAACTTACAATCTACACGACAAAATCTTGATTTTTCTCTTCCATTAGAAAAATATACTTCACCAACTCCGAACGTTTCTTGTTTCGCAGAAATCCGACTTAAAAAGGATTTTATACATTCGTTTAAAGTTCGAATCACCAAATTACGAACTGCCGTGCAATTTCGAGCTCGATTACAATTATAATATAATTTATATGTTTTAACGTTGTTTATTAAATATAATCTTTATTATAATTCAATTCTAAACTGAATTATATCTTATAATTAATCCAATTCACACAATATTGTGAATTTTGTTATTTCCAACCACTTCGAAAATTAAATATATTATTCTATTATTTATATTAATTAAATATTCAATATTATTTAACTAAATAACCATTTAAATATCTAAATCATTATTTAAATAATTAAATAAATTAATTATTATACATTAAAAATACGGGTTGTTACAATCAGCTTGCAACATGTCTATATGAATATTGATGGGAGCATGTCTATTTTTAATGCCTACAAAAAAAAAACAGTCAGTTACCTACAATTGATCAGTTGATGCGAACACTGGTTTTGAATGAACAACTAACATCATCCCTTGACATGAGTATGTTGTTGTAGGCTGCACGAGGTATGCCTAGTTCTCTTAATCTTGGAGCCATGCCTATACAATGGGATAATATTGATCAGGCCTAACAGCAACAACAACAGTTGAGAAGGAAGGACCGGGGACTAAAAAATCAAGGTTATCCTCAGTACAAGAGGCGTTTTTTTACCTAAGTTAAGTTTGAACCGATTGAAATAAATATGTAATGCGTATTATTGATTTCAAAGTTCAATAGAATTGTTGTAGGACTAACAAGTTTTAGAGTACCATTTACCATCTTTGTTTCCTTATTATGGTGTTTGACCTTCACTTCAATTTCTCTTTCATCGTTTATTTTTCATTCGGGTTTCCTTAAAAAAAAATCTTGGACTACGTCAAATATCATAAACATAAACTAAGATCAAATGACAGTATGAAACAATGTTGCAATCTAACTATTGTGTAATGCTTTTAAGCTATTATCCTGTTGTACAATCCATGCATAATTTGAATTACATGCAATTTTACAAAGTTAAGTGATGCCTCCATTAAATTAATAAACGACAATAATGTAGAAAATCGACAATAGTTTCTAAACACCTATATACTAATCTCAAAGATTCCTTGACCTTTATCATCATCTTTTTTAGCCACAAAGGAGACTCCGCCTTTTCTATTAGCTAACCAAGTGGAAAAAGTTCGAGCAAACTATAAACTTACCTGTAGGATTCACCTAAGTTAACGCCCATCGATCTACAAATGGTCATCGTTTTACAATTTTTAACTTAAAGCTTCAGTCATACATAACAGTATGAAAAAAGCACCATATTTACAGTATGTCCTTCACGCATAAAGCAGTCAACCTTATATGTAACTTTTGCATGTTATCATCAATGCCACTGCTATTGTTCAGGGGAAGCTCGGTCATTCTCTGCCTTTCTCCATTACTCTTTTCCAAACTGTTTCCTGCACTTGATCATCCTGATCCCATCAAGTACCCTACCGATTTTGTAGGTGAGTGCGCATTAAAATATGAAATGTCATTATAAAATAGTATAAGTATTCGTCGACATTAGAAAGAAGATGGTCCAGCTATCTGGTAGAAATCAATGATCACTTGAACCTGACCTTTTCCACTAGAGGCCTTATAATGTTTACTATGAGCTGCGAAAGAAGTAAACCTCAATTTCTAATATTTTTAATTTAGTGGTTATGAAGATAATTTATTTACAAATATTAAGAGCTATGAAACTATCAATAGGCTTTTGTTTTCGACCACTATATTTTTGGCAATTTCAATGTTGAAAGTATTTACAAAACCAAAGTTCGAGTATTTAAAAGTTTAAGTTTGTGCATTTAAAGTATTCATTTCGGTGTGTAAAGACTACATATAACATTACTAATATATATTTATATGAATGCTGATAATGTATTTATATTAGTTTCTGCATTAATAAAATATGATATATGTTAAGCCCACTACTCAGTAATATTTCAAGGAATTAGATATAGAAATCGAATAGTACCTAGCAACTATTGTTAGCTCTTCATTTCTTTCATGTGCATCATTATTTAACAATGGAATTAAAACAGTTTTTTTGGGATGAACCTTTCTTAACTCTCACCTTGCACTTTTTGTAGAATTACTGATGTAGGACTGCTAACATGTGAGGCAAAGTATCATATTTTCCTCTCATTTCTCATGTTGACTGATTTGTGGAAATCTACTTCTTAGTATAGCTTAATAGTCATTTTCTTATGTTTTCAGTAAACATTTTGACGTGCAAATGGAGAACTTTTTATTTACTTCTTATTTCGGTCGACGATATAGACCTAAATGTATTAATATGTTTAAATGAACATATATTTTTCTTAATGTTGTAGCATTTCCATACGTTTTCTTCCATTTTTTATATATATTTTTGTCAGATAGATACCTTAATAGTAAATTTTACGCACTTAGCTTGAAATGCATATAAACCTTTAATGGTCGCATCATGTGTTGTGCTTCCCAATGACATTATAATGTGATATTCAATAATGATATTCATATTAGTATTCCACTTTTTCTTAGTTTTACTTGCAGGACACTTTTAATTGTGTAATGACCCGGATTCTTATGGGTTAATTTTAATTATTTAATATGGTTTTATATACTGTGTTGATAATATAGATGGATTTTTATATTAAATTATCAATTTCATATTCAGTTTCGATTTAATATCGAATATATCAAGTTATCAGAATACGAAGTTGATTGAATTAAAATTTTATTCTGAATTAAATTACAGTTCAAATGATCAATAGAAAATTCTGTTTGAATTCAAATAAAAATATTAATTTATTGTCACAGAATTTATTGTTTTAAAATTAGATTTAATCGATTTAAATTAATATATGTTCCGGATGATCGAACTGGACTTCGATACTTATCCCAGTGGGTTCAGAATAGTGGTTTTACCCTAGGAATGTCATTTGTTGGGATCAGAAAGGGATTCAGAATCAGTGTGTATTTTTAATTAAAGGATACCAGTTTAATTTAAATAAAAAAATTAAATAAAATTTAAGGTTAAATAAAGGGACACCTCCCCTTTTATTCTCACCGCTCCTTCCCTCCTGTTCAAAAGAAACCACGTCCTTCTCTGTATCTCCACAAATAATTGACCTCGCAGTTCCTTTTTAAAACCACACAGCTACTACCTTGTTCATCTATAAATCGCGCAGTCTCCTCTTATTCCCTCTTTGGAAAAATCAAAAGCTTCAAAATAAATGGCTGAGTCCTTAATTCGATCAGTACAAAAACCGAAGCCTCCCTTTTCTTTAATTAAAATCACACGCCCCTTTTTAATTTCATTCCTTAGAAAATCGAACCACGGTTTAAAAACAAAACCCGATGAAATCAAACCAAATCGAGATTCGCAAGTTCTCCAAATCGACGTTGAGGTGAGCGCGAGAAGTTCTGGAGGTTCGGAGTCGCGAAGGGGTAGTCGGAGATTGGTTTGAGGCCACTATTCGAGAGTTGAAGTCGTGGTTTCCTTTTGGGTTCAACGTCAGAATCGCGAGCAGCTAACTGGGGTTATTCGGTTTCAAAAAGAGTTCGTTCCTTTTTCTGTTGGACCCGGCGTTGAGGTTAATATTGAGGAAATGGGATTGAACCTTTTTCTATCATTCACTCTGTGTACAGTAGAGCAGGAAGTCCACCGCAAGGTCAGTAATGGTCGATAATGAAAGGTGGTAAATGGAAGGGCAATGCTGTTTTGGTGGAAATGGGTTCGAATGTACTGTTGAGGGCAGTGGTACAACATTGGACATGACGGAGTGGTGCTCAAGAATTGGGTGCAAGTTTTGGGTGATTTTGGTTTGAACTCAAATGACTCGTGAGTTCAGCAGTAATGAACTTAAGGAACTGTTCAACATTGTAGAAGGGAATGAAAGTCGTTATTGCTAGAAGATGCTTTCAATCAAAATATTAAGGTAGATTCACTTGAGACGATTCGTAGCTGTGAAGTTACTAGATTTAAATGGGTATTCGACACAGGAAAAATCACGGTGAGTAAACCTCACTCACCATTTATATTGAATTATTTTTATATAGTTAAAAATAATTGTCTGTTCTTGTTTGAATGCTGTCTGATTGTTTTGAAATATATATTAGTTATTTAGGATATATATATATATATATATATTGGGTTGATGATTGGTTGGATTCCTGCAGTATCATTAGCGGATGCCCGCGGTACCATAGCGGATGATTACCCTATACGCCCCACGCTATGATAGTGGATGACCTTCATACCGCGATATCCTGCCTCGAAGCAGGATAGGTATTATTTATGTGCTAACATCTGTGGATGCAGAAAAACAGGTTGGAGGAATCCAACTGGGTTCCTCAAAAATATATATTATCTGTTTGTTTGTTTGATTTCATATATATTCATATATGATGTGTTAAAAATCAAGTGATTGAAAATTGGTTGATTTGATTGTTTAAAATACCACTAGAGCTTGAATATTGATTCATAAAAATATCGAAAAGGGTATTTGAGATTTTAAAAAGGAAATTCTATAAATTCAAATAGAATTTGAATTTTAAATAAGACTACAGAAAATATTTAACTTGTTTGAAGGTATATAAAACAAGTAATTGAATTTATAAACGTTGTTTATAAATGAAAATATGGGATTTGAATCGAATTTATAAAGTTGTTTATAAATGAAAATATGGGATTTGAATCGAATTTATAAACGTTGTTTATAAATGGAAAGGTGGGATTTGAATTGAAGTTATAAACGTTGTTTATAAATGGAAAGGTGGGATTTGAATTGAAGTTATAAACGTTGTTTATAAATAATGCAGAGAATTCAAATAGACTTTGAATATAGAATTTGAATATATAATTCAAATAGACTTTGAATATAGAATTTGAATAACAGAATTCAAATGGACTTTAACGATTTGAATATAGGATTCAAATGGAATTTAAACAATAGAATTTGAATAGATTTGAATATAGAATTCAAATGGAGTTTAACTATAGAATTTGAATATAAAATTCAAATGAAGTTTAAATATAGGGATGCAAATAGGATTCAAATGAAGTTTAAATAAAGAGAATTCAAATAGAATTGAATTGGAATTTGAATAGAGAAGTCGATAAGGAAACGAGAGTATGAGTATAATTAGAATTTGTTAATATGCAGTTAAAATATATTTGAACATGTCATGTTCAAATATGAAGGTGAAATAGACTGAAAAATTAAGTAACGGATTTAATTAACAAATTGAGTTAAAACGATTGGTATAGTTAAAATAGATTGGACAGGTATACACATACAGGAGACAGGTTTGGAATAAAGTATAGAAGTGAAATAAATAGAATGCCCGACAAAAAGGTACGTATTTAATTCATATATGAGATTTTATGCGCCGTATCGGCTAGCCGCTTGGCTTTTTCTTTTTCTTTTTGAGATAAGAAGGACCGAGAAGGCTATTTGAAATTTCCCGATGCTCCCGGTACAAAGGAGGTTATGGCGAATTTTTCCGGGAATTTAAGGAGATAGAATATTTTTAAGATAATTTGATAGTTAGAAATTTACATATCAAAATACATAGAAGTCGATAAGAAAACGAACGTAGAAATAGAATAGTATAATCAAAAAGGAAGTATAAGAATAAAACCTCGTAAGGATAAAAGAGAAAGTATATACGTGTTTAAAAGTAAATCAGTAGTTGTATGGAATTGATTTGTTCGAGTAAGTAGTCTTGTCTGTTTTGACGTTAAATGTTATTCAGTCAAGGTATGAGAGGTAATTATACCCCAACTTGGTTGATTTCATGATATACCGATAAGTAGCAAGATTCAGGCTCGAAGATCAATGTGGAATAAGAATTCGTTAAATACTGTATTTGGGTTGTCGTAACGATGTTTTACACAACATCTGTTTTAACCCAAATATGTGCAAAGCTTGGAAATAGAAAAATGGATATTTTCTAAAGTTTAGAAAATAAAGGAAGGCGATATTCGGAAATGTTTTCCAAATAACGTATAAGGCCAATATGGTTATTGAAAATATTTGGTTAACAAATATTGATAAGAAATAGAGAAGAGATTTAATTAATGGAATATTAATTAAAGTTTCAGTGATTGTTGGATGTTTGAATGAACACTTGTTTTATTCGATAGTTAAATCTTCGACTATCGAAACACTTGTTTTTATTCGATAGTTAAATCACAGACTATCGGAGTTTTGACCATCGTTGTCAATATGGAGAGACCGGTTGGATTATTATCCGAAGAACCACTCCATATCGGCAGTAGCATGCGAATCAGATTGTATAAAGATAAATCGAAGATGGAGTAGAGTGCAAGGACTTTTTCTATAAATAGAAATAGTGCCTTCAGTCCATCCTGTTCCTGGGTGATGTATATGGATGAATGTCTGACAGAGTATTTCCAGAAAGGTCACGTACATTGATTTCTTTAATCGTACCAAGAGTGGAAGCGGAGAAGGAAACTTCTTTTAGCTAACACATAATGTACTGTTGAGGACGTCAATCGGTGATGTGATGGATTTGACGATGTGACATTCGAAGTGAATATGGCGTGATGATAAAGCGTAGCTTCTAGCCTCATCAACCGGTAAATGACAGAAATCGGGCAGGCAACATGGCTATGTAGGTCGCACCTATTAGGGTGTATAATCACCTGATCTAGAGTTTCATTTACTTCTAAAAATCTATTGTCGATGCTGTCCCATTCGGGAAACGGTTGCTGATCCCAATCGTTGGTGATATACATTCGATACACTCAAGCGAAATGAGTGGTCAGTCATGTGTGGCTGAGTTGCAAGATGTTCTTGTTGAACTCGGTGTATTCTCCTCTAGAGATATACCAGCGGAAGGTGGTCCCATACCTTGTCATAGTTTGAAACCAAATACCCAATACGTGCTTGCGGTTTATGATTGTAATTATATGTGGAACGTGAGATGCAAACGTTCCACTAGATTGTTATCTACTTGATTTAGACATTATTATAATATCAAAAGAGTTTTGATATAAAGATAAGTCAAGTGTTTGGATTCTCATAAGGGAAAAACCCGTTTCGTGTTATACGGCGTAGTCTTATGAGATATCATTTAGTTTCTGAAACTGTTTTAAACTGTTTACTCATACCAGTCCCATGACTGACCCGGAGTTTATTTGTTTTGTTCTACCTAAACTCTTGGGTGCCTAAATTTGTACGGGCAGTCAAGTAGTTCAGGATTTTTCAGATATATCTAAAGGAGCTTGGAGCAGGAGGCTTCAGCGTTATCTAGTTATAGTTTGTTCCGCTATGTTGTAAGTGTTGTACTCTGATAAGTGTATGTTATACAGTTAAGATTTTGTATTTCAAAGATGTGATATATTATATTTTGTTCCGCTGCGATGTGAGATTCTGTGTTGTTAGTTCTGTTCTTCTTCTACCTCTTTCTTCTAAAAAAAAATGTTCCGTATTTTCGTGATATTTGGGTTGGACGTATGATGAATATAGTCAACTCTGATGTTGTGGAATTGCGGGTTGTTACAAATTGGTAGGCTAGATGGGTTTTTCTAGCCCATTAGGGTTAATTCGCTATTATTTGAGACATAACCCATTTGTATAAGCATTGAATTAGATGTTTTTAAATATACGTATGTTTGAATTGATTTCTTAGAGCTTCTAGACTGAGTATACAAACTAAATATATATAGAATTATTTGAGATAATCTTAGCTTAAGCATCATGAGTCGTATATTTTTTCCAAGTATGTAGCCATACATTGCTTAGTATTTAACAAAATCACAAAATATGAAAATTTTATTAGTCAAAATATGGTAATTATATATGTTGGTAGGGTAAAATTGAAGTTACAAAGTTGCATGATGAAAAAAGGTATAATATGCTATTGGTCTGAACAGAAAGATAATGGATATGAAGATTCAATGATGGATCAATATTTGAAAGAGTAACTGAAATGATTTTATTATTCAATATCATGTGTACACGATAGCCAAGCTGCTTATTTATATACAATTGTAGTCTATGGGCCGAGGCCAAAATGTAACATATGAAAATAAAATACAACAGAGGCATTCAACCCTGTAGCTTTATGTAATAACATAGCTGATGTCTTGTGAATACCCTAGCAGTCTCATTCATCCATTCTTCATTTTTAACTGCCCCTCTCAATTCTAGGGTTAGGGTTTTCACAACCCTAGATTGCTCTGGGAAAAAAAAATTGAAATTAGCGTCGGCGAGATGAGCTTCTCCTTATCTTCTACTATGTTGGACGTAAAAGTTGAAAGATCGAAGTGATGTTTCCTTTATTGCTTCGCCGTAAGTGATAAAGGTGATATGGCTAGACTTAGACTTCAAAGAGTAAACAATGGAGATTTAGCTATGCTTTCTGCTGTAGATCTACTGCTGGGTGCGCCGAAGTGATGCATTTGGAAATTGAAGGTCACTACGACTTTTAATCTTCAGCTCATCACAAAGTCGAGTGAAATTGCGTGCCGATAGTGCCTTAGTGAGGATGTCAGCACACTGATGGTAAGAAGGTATGAAATTTACTTGTAGCTTTCCCTTTCTGCCTTGTTCGCGAACAAAATATATATCGATCTCAATGTGTTTCGTCCTTGCATGCTGAATGGGGTTAGTTGTCATGTAAATTGAGCTTTGGTTGTCACACCATAAGGTTGCTTTGTCACTTGTAATTATGTTTAGCTCTTTGAATATTGATTGTAACCACATGATTTCTGCAGTAGCACTTACTATAGCT
Organism: Allium sativum; assembly: GCA_030737875.1. Classification (NCBI taxonomy): domain Eukaryota; kingdom Viridiplantae; phylum Streptophyta; class Magnoliopsida; order Asparagales; family Amaryllidaceae; genus Allium; species Allium sativum. Next base: position 14,489,666 of record CM060912.1, read on the forward strand.
CTGTATTCTGCTTTGGCACTAGACTTTGATATAGTTTATTGTTTATTTGAGCTCCAAGAAATAAGGCTTTCACCAATGTAAATGCAGTACCCAGTGACAGATTTTCTGTCGTCTGGGTCTGATGCCCAATCTGAATCTGAATATCCAGTGATGTTTAAGCTTTGACTGCCTTTTAATGTGAGTCCAGTATTGATTATTCCCTTTAAGTACATCATAATTCTCTTAACTGCACGCCAGTGTTCATCTTTTGGTTCCTGTAAAAATTGAGAAACTTTATTAACACCAAATGAAACATCAGGCCTGGTTATGGTAGCATACTGTAATGCCCCCACAACGCTTCTATATTGTTTAGTATTTTTTAGTAGCTTCCCCCTGTATTTAGAAAGATGTTAGCTTGAAATCATGGGCGTTGGTTGAGGTTTTGCCTTGTCCATGTCAGTTTTTATCAATAGTTCATTTATGTATTTCTTTTGGCATAGGAACACTTCTGACTTTGATACTCTGTCTACTTCTATCCCCAAGAAATATTATACGCTTCCCAGATCCTTTGTTGAGAATTTCTTGTCCAGATAATTTGTAACATGCTTTAGCTCTTCATCACTGCTACCTGTAATAATTAGATCATCGACGTAAATTAAAATGTATACAGTGGTCTCATTACAATTTTTAATGAATAAAGAACTGTCAGATCTGGTGGGTTGATAGCCAATTTTGATCAATGTTGATTTGAGTTTATCAAGCCAAACCCTTGGAGATTGCTTTAAACCATAGATTTCTTTATTTAACTTGCAAACAAGACTATGATCTTGTATGTAACCTTCAGGTTGTTGCATAAAAACTTCTTCCTGTAATGTTCCATTTAGGAATGCGTTTTTGACATCTAAATGTCTGATAGACCACTGATTCTTCAAGGCAATAGTAAATATAAGTCTAATAGTTGCTGGTTTAACAATAGGAGAGAACATTTCATTGTAGTCAAATCCATACTCTTGGGTATACCCTTTAGCGACAAGTCTTGCCTTGTACCTACTTATAGAACCATCTGGGTTCCTTTTCAACATAAACGTCCATTTACAGCCTATCAAGTTTTTGTTGTTTGGTTGCTTGACCAGTTGCCATGTATTATTTTTGATAAGAGCATCATACTCTTCGTCCATTGCTGTCTTCCACTCTTTGTGCTTTGCAGCTTGGATGTAGTTGACTGGTTCATCAGAAATGATCGTAGCATTGTATGTCCTTGGTTTAAATATACCACTCTTGGACCTAGTTATCATGGGGTGTCTAGGTTGAGTGGGTTGATTGTTGGTGGACAGATTGCTATCATCATTTACATGTTCAGAAGGTGAAGGTGAGATTGTATGTAACACCCCACACCCGCTACGGTCACTCACTAAGGGAATGCCATAACATCGGTGGAGTATTTTAAGTGAATATAGAACAGAAAAAATACAACAAGACAGATATAAGTAATACTTGAGAATTTAAAACATCATTTCATTCCAGCGGAAAGTAAAACATGTTTGGTTACACCAAGACCATAAATAAGAGTCAAGTACATAATATCCATCCTGATAAAAACAAAAGTACATAATCCCACTACATATCCTAATAGCCATAATAGAAAAGATAAACTGAGCTTTACATCCACGGTCCAAGCTCCAAAAGATAGATAAAGCAGTCTGATCAAAGCCCACTAGTGCTAGGCCCACTCTGAAAACCTGAGGGTTGGGAAAATAGATAAAGAAACAACGGGGTCAGACATAAGTCTGAGTGAGTCCTATAACCCTAACAATACAATCATTAAAGTAATTAGGGTATGATATAAACAAGGTACGGTACCTCTGGGGATAATGACTACACTAAGTAGCCAACTAAACACAGGATGTACTAAGACAACCGAAAAGACGCATTTATCCACCCAAGGATAATTACTAGATTGCACCTCCCCAGATCTACCCACCCAAGGGTAATTCCTACACTGCACCACACCAGTTCTATCCACCCAAGGGAAATTCCTACTTAAAGGTTGATCCCACTAAGTGTACTTAGTAATTTTACCCAGTAGTTTCTTGTACCCCTAGCTGACTACATAGGTGCCGTCTGCCCCTATCTCCACTAGGTGTACCCACTACCCCCAAGCGATCAGTTCCCTACCATAGATACCCGTGCTGGCCCCATAGTGGGGTGTATCACTCCCCAAAGTGGCAACCCGATAATCAATGGTGCACGGCTTATACCTACACGATGCAACAACGTCTTACCTACCAGCCTGGTTCCACATACGCATATGAAACCCGTTGGACTCGCGTTGCCACCGCTACCCCATTTTGGCCTCTTATAGTCAAGCCCAATATGCGTGTCCCGTCCTCGACTTGGGTCGAGCCCACAAAGATACGTTTGGGATATTGGTTGAAATGGGCCCCCACAAGCTACTACTTAAGCCTGCCATTTTATCTAGTGCGTCCCACTTAACCCCTTTTATAATCATGCCCACTTACATGTTAAGGTTTGGTTAAGTCATCTAATCATATTTCAATTGCCACTTAAGGCCCCCACAAGCTACTACTTAAGCTTGTCATTTAATTATATTTCAATTGCCACTTAAGGCCCCCACAAGCTACTACTTAAGCTTGTCATTTAATTATATTTCAATTGCCACTTAAGGCCCCCACAAGCTACTACTTAAGCTTGTCATTTAATTATATTTCAATTGCCACTTAAGGCCCCCATAAGCTACTACTTAAGCTTGTCATTTAATTATATTTCAATTGCCACTTGAGGCACCCACAAGCTACTACTTAAGCTTGTCATTTAATTATATTTCAATTGCCACTTGAGGCACCCACTAGATTTCCGCATGCCACCCAAGGCACTTACTTGATTCCCACATGCCACCCAAGGCACTTACTTAATTCCCACATGCCACCCAAGGCACTTACTTAACCCTTTAATTATGTTTAATTACATGTTCCGCTTTGGTTAAGTATTCTAATCGTATTTTCTATTGCCACCCAAGGCAACCCACTAGTTTCCTCATGCCACCCAAGGCACCCCCACTAGTTACTACATGCCACCCAAGGCACCCACTTAACCCCTCATGCCCCTCTACATGCTAATTTGGTTAAGTGTTTCTTAATTAATTAAGATCGTAACCTTTGTAAAGACCTCTCACATTAGACTGTCTTTTATGGCAGCTGGATATGCCGGTTGGTTCCGGGCAGCCTTACACCATAACAGAGTCTAACCTCGTGTCTTTACACTTGTCACGTATTTAGTTTATGACTAAGACCTCTCACATTGGGCCAATCATTTGTAGCCGCTGGATTTGCCGGTCGGTTCCGGGCAGTCTTATGCTAGAAAAGGGTCCAACCTCGTGTCTTAGTAGATTAATTACACCTAATTAATCACCCCCATAATTTGTATTAATTATCCCTAATTAATTACAAATATTTAAGAATATGGGTAGACCTAACTCAATAGGTAAATTCCCAATTCCATAATATGGGTAGACCTAACATAATAGGTAAATTCCCAATTATGTCCATCCACTTTACGGTATGTTTAATCATACCCACTTCACACAATTTTATGTGTTCATTAATTTTTACCCCATCGTCCCCACGTAAATACGTTAACATGACATACTTCAAAAGAGAAGATTCATCATACACACAATGGGTTCAACTTAGCATATCATTAGCATTATCATGGGTTTAAAAAGGTGTCAACTTGTATATATGACCATAAACCCAACTTGCATAAATAACCAACCCAAACTTGCATGAATCACATATGTCATAAAGATGGTAACTTGCTTAAATGTTCATGTCATAGACCTATCATAAAAGTGTCAACTTGTATACATGTCATAGGTCTAAAAGGGATGAACTTGCACATGTACTTATGTCATACATAGGGGCAAACTTGCATATGAACTTGCATCATAACTTGCATATGAACTTGCATCATAACTTGCATATGAACTTGCATCATAACTTGCATATGAACTTGCATCATAACTTGCATAAAGCCAAACACTTAGCATGCACAAAACCAAATACTTAGCATGCATAAAACCAAATACATAACTTGCATAACATGTTACATATAACTTGCATATAATCTCACATATAGTTTGCATAACATGTTACATATGCATCAATGTTCACCATAGTGTTTTGCATAGTGAGCATCATAAAACGTAGCATTAAACTTGCATATAGCATAAAACTTGCAAAACACACAACATACACTATACTAAACTTGCATAGGCACATTTATCCACAAACATAGCCATATCTTATCATATCCTATCATAATCAATTTAACAATTGATTATTAAGGCTATAGAAACTCACCACTAAACTCCAATAAGCAAACCCTTGCCACAAATCACCCAAAAACTCTAGCCTTGAACATAAAGCTTGCAACTTGATGATGAATGCAAGCTAATGATCACTCATACAACTCAAAGATGCTTGTATGAACATGAAAGCCTTCATAGAAATAGTTTTATAAGAGGATGGAGGCTAGGCTTTTGAGTGGAGGCCATGATCATAGAAAATTTTGGCATAGTTTAGTTAGATGATAGGATTATGATCATTTAGGGCTAGCTTAGGGTCTTATTTATAGGATTAGGCAAGTGTTTTAGGCCATTAGATTAACCCTAAGTTAGATTAGGTCCGTCAGATTTAGGAAGTTTCCAGAACACAGCCCAAACCAGCCAGAAAAACCAGACCTGGTGCACCCAGGCCAATTGGACCGACACCCTGTGTCGACAGGCAAGTCGACAGGGTAGTCGACTTAGCCTGGCCCAAGTCGACAGGCCTGTCGACATGGCTAGGGCGGGAAATTTCCCGCCTGGCCCCCGCTGGTTCCAATTTTGAAATCTGAATTTGAATTTTAAATCTGTTTTAAACTTTGAATTTTCCGTAAACTTCATTGGGCCATAACCGGGCCATACGGACTCCGATTCTCGAAAACTCGGACTCTATTTCGCGTATTTTTCCGAGACGAACGCAATGACGCAGCCCGTTTCCCCCAATTCTCACATATGAGATTATTTATTCTGTAATTAGTGAATTTTAGCATTAACCGAAATTCGGGGTGTTACATTCTCCCCTCCTTAAAGGATTTCGTCCCCGAAATCTCTAAGCTAAGGAGAATGCATATCCTACCATCCAAACAACCATCTAATCAATCCATCAAACACGAGCATCCATTGTCCTTAAAACAATTTCTAATGATGTATGAGCATATGCAAAAAGTGTGTGTATATGTTCCCTATCTAATGTATGAACATATGCAAACCATGATAGTGCCATGCATCCATTATGTATGCGAGAGAACCCTATCGACACATACAATATCTACATGAGTGCACAATCATTCACCAAAATGCATCATCCATATGATAACACAATCATTATACATCCATACATATAGCTACCTACACACAATTATATGCAATATGCAATATGAAGTGATTGAGCCGATCTAGTGTCTAGAGTGTGTGTATATGCATCCACGAGCAACCACTAGCAAACACTTGCATCCACATGCATCCATCAATCATAACATGTCTCAAACACATGTTTCAACCATAGGCTTACCCTATCTAAAGGTCAAAGATACTAATGAGAGGGCATACTAAAGATAAGATAAGCACTAGACAAACGATAAAGGAGACGTTTACATACCCTCAAAAAGGAATGGGTATAACGAACGCATCTTCGCTTCTGTCTCCCAAGTAGCATTGCTCTCACCTTCTCCCCTTTTCACTTTGACTAGTCGAACCTCTCTGTTTCTCAACTTCCTAATCTCTGACCCAAGGATGCAGGTAGGAGCTCGTCGAATAATCACATCACGCTCTACCTTTACTTCTTTAAGCAAGCTCGGCTCTACCGCCTCTGCGGTCTCATGTAGGCACTTCCTCAAATGTGACACATGGAATACGTCATGTTTCCTATGCAACCGAACTATCTCTCGAATATAAACTGAAGCTAGACATGGAACAATCCTCTTGCTCTTCACGGGTATGAAATGGGCACTCTTAGTGAGTCTATCTACCACAAACCAAATTCCCGTATTACCCTTCCTTGATTTCAGTAATCCATCGAGACACTATCCCACTTCCATAGCGGAACCTCCAAATGGGTGAAGCAACCCACCAGGTTTCTTCTGCTCCGCTTTCATTTGCTAGCACACCAAGCATCTAGCGACATACTCAGCCACATCTTTCTTTATACCGGCCCAAAAAGAAAACTCGCTTCATGCCTTGGTACATCTTGTCCCCACCGGGATGAATGGTCATCTTTGACCGATGTGCATCATCAAGTATAGCCTTCCTCAAACCCAAATCTTGCGGTACACAAAGTCTACCGTCTCTACGCAACCACCCCTTATCATATAGGGTGTACCTACCCAAATGGCTGGACGACTCCCCCTCCTCATGAGCTTCTTTACTAACTCAACCAACTGTGGGTCGTCTCGCTGTGCTCCGCCAATCCGTCCCAAAAGAGTAGGCCTTACCTCCAAGGAGGCTGGCAAACCGGGTACAAAGTCAACGGAAGGTCTAAAGTCAGGAATAGAAATAAACTCTAAGCTCCGTCGTTCAACGAACAATGAACTCAAGGACAACCTTTTTCTACTTAAGGCGTCCGCTACCCCGTTACCCTTGCCAGGGGTATACGCTATCTCAAACTCATAGGATGCTAAGAATCCCATCCACTTCTGCTGTCCTAAGACTATGCGCTCGAAGAGTCTCCAACACTTCCCTAAGATGTAGGGCATGCTCTTCTACACTTTTAGAGAAAACCAGGGTATTACCCCTTCAAAAATCACAACTGTCCATCTCTACGCAGACCACCCTAGTCGAACTCGACATCCCCCAAATGCAAGCCCTAAAGGCCTAAACCAATATCAGACAAACACCCAAGGGATACCTCCTTCGAATTCAGATGACCTACGTGAGATGATACTAGTACAGACGGCTAAATAATTAAGCCCTTGTCCAACTCTGGATGTCCTTGCCAGTCTCGCTCCAAAACCGCCGTTTATTCCATAACTGGCTTTGCTCAACCTATTGAGCACATACGAAAACTTATTTCACTCCTAGAAAAACCAAGATGTCATTTACAAAGACCATCACGAACTTATTTAGGTACTCCCTGAACACCCTTCTCATCAAATCAATATGCGGGGGCGTTCGTCAAACCAAATGGCATCACCAGCCACTCATAAAAACCAACCGGAGTCCTAAAGGCAGTCTTCTCTATACTATCCTCAGCCACTCTCAACTGACGAAACCCCGTGGCTAAGTCCAACTGCGAAAACACTGAGGCGCCAACCAACTGATCAAAGAGATCATCAATCCTCGGCAATGGGTGTCTATTCTTCTTTGTGAGTTTATTTAGTTCTCTTTAGCCTACACAAAGTATGAGGGACCCATCTGCCTTCGTAGCAAAAACTACTGGAGCACCCCACTCCGATATACTTTGTCTTCTAAACCCCTTCTCAAGCAAATCGCCTACTTGCTTAGGGAGTTCCCTCCTCCCACGAGGAGCCATGTGGCGCACTGGCCAAGATACTGGTTTAGCATTGTCTACCAGATATATCCGGAAGTCGATCTCCTGCTTCGGAGGTAAGCCCTTCACCTCCTCAAACACATCCGAGTATTCCCGGACCACTCTAACAGATTGCAAACTCTCGACCGAAGCGTCAAGCGATTCTAGATAACTTAGCATAACAGATTCCATGGGATTACAAGAGATCTCGAGAGTGTTACCCAAGGGGTCATAAGCCTAACAACTCTCCCTTCAAAATCAAGAACGGCACCCCTACTGGATAACCAGTCCATGCCCAAAACTAACCCATAGCCCGTGAAGCCCAAAAAGCATCACATCTAAACTCAACGCTAAGTATAGAAACTTTCAAACCCCAAACACATCATGGAGCCCCAATTGGGTTTGGAACAACTAAGGGATCATCTACTAAACTGGTGTCTAAGTGCAGTGACTCAACTAACAATGATGAGATAAACGAACTCGATGCGTCAGAATCAAATAAAGTTCGAACCGGATAATAAAGAAATCCAAATTCCAACCTAGACGGTCCTATCCCCATCTGGTACACTAGCCGTGAGGGAATACAACTACCCTCCAAAAGATTCCGTACCTTGCCCTTGCCTCTTTGGACATTCCTAATAAGGTGTCCTATTCCTCCAAAAGGATAACTACTCGCCTTCTTCTTCCCATTCTCCACTCGTAACCTCCCATCAAAATGAGGTTTCGTCCTTCATTAAACAACAACTATTTGAGCCTTCCTCCCATCGTCTATCCAATAGGTACCTACAAGTCCTCCTCCTTCTTGAACCAACTTCTAATCCGACTAACGTCTAAGTCCCTTGAAGTGGTTTTTCATTCTTATCTATCTTAGAAAGATCATCTGTACATGGAGGGGAAGCTCAAAACGAGAGAGGAAGAGATTCAAAACGGAGAATTCGAAAGATAAAGATATGGCTATCGGGGATTATGCTTTTCTTTCAAAAACTTTTCTCTTAAAAGACATGTTTTTGAAAATACTCCTTTCAAAAATATTCTTAGAAAATAGTTTTTCTAAAAAAAAAAATTATCTGTTCTGGTAACCTTAAGCTCTGATACCACGTGTAACACCCCACACCCGCTACGGTCACTCACTAAGGGAATGCCATAACATCGGTGGAGTATTTTAAGTGAATATAGAACAGAAAAATTACAATAAGACAGATATAAGTAATACTTGAGAATTTAAAACATCATTTCATTCCAGCGGAAAGTAAAACATGTTTGGTTACACCAAGACCATAAATAAGAGTCAAGTACATAATATCCATCCTGATAAAAACAAAAGTACATAATCCCACTACATATCCTAATAGCCATAATAGAAAAGATAAACTGAGCTTTACATCAACGGTCTAAGCTCCAAAAGATAGATAAAGCAGTCTGATCAAAGCCCACTAGTGCTAGGCCCACTCTGAAAACCTGAGGGTTGGGAAAAAAGATAAAGAAACAACGGGGTCAGACATAAGTCTGAGTGAGTCCTATAACCCTAACAATACAATCATTAAAGTAATTAGGGTATGATATAAACAAGGTACGGTACCTCTGGGGATAATGACTACACTAAGTAGCCAACTAAACACAGGATGTACTAAGACAACCGAAAAGACGCATTTATCCACCCAAGGATAATTACTAGATTGCACCTCCCCAGATCTACCCACCCAAGGGTAATTCCTACACTGCACCACACCAGTTCTACCCACCCAAGGGAAATTCCTACTTAAAGGTTGATCCCACTAAGTGTACTTAGTAATTTTACCCAGTAGTTTCTTGTACCCCTAGCTGACTACATAGGTGCCGTCTGCCCCTATCTCCACTAGGTGTACCCACTACCCCCAAGCGATCGGCTCCCTACCGTAGATACCCGTGCTGGCCCCACAGTGGGGTGTATCACTCCCCAAAGTGGCAACCCGATAATCAATGGTGCACGGCTTATACCTACACGATGCAACAACGTCTTACCTACCAGCCTGGTTCCACATACGCATATGAAACCCGTTGGACTCGCGTTGCCACCGCTACCCCGTTTTGGCCTCTTATAGTCAAGCCCAATATGCGTGTCCCGTCCTCGACTTGGGTCGAGCCCACAAAGATACGTTTGGGATATTGGTTGAAATGGGCCCCCACAAGCTACTACTTAAGCTTGCCATTTTATCTAGTGCGTCCCACTTAACCCCTTTTATAATCATGCCCACTTACATGTTAAGGTTTGGTTAAGTCATCTAATCATATTTCAATTGCCACTTAAGGCCCCCACAAGCTACTACTTAAGCTTGTCATTTAATTATATTTCAATTGCCACTTAAAGCCCCCACAAGCTACTACTTAAGCTTGTCATTTAATTATATTTCAATTGCCACTTAAGGCCCCCACAAGCTACTACTTAAGCTTGTCATTTAATTATATTTCAATTGCCACTTAAGGCCCCCACAAGCTACTACTTAAGCTTGTCATTTAATTATATTTCAATTGCCACTTGAGGCACCCACAAGCTACTACTTAAGCTTGTCATTTAATTATATTTCAATTGCCACTTGAGGCACCCACTAGATTTCCGCATGCCACCCAAGGCACTTACTTGATTCCCACATGCCACCCAAGGCACTTACTTAATTCCCACATGCCACCCAAGGCACTTACTTAACCCTTTAATCATGTTTAATTACATGTTCCACTTTGGTTAAGTATTCTAATCGTATTTTCTATTGCCACCCAAGGCAACCCACTAGTTTCCTCGTGCCACCCAAGGCATCCCCACTAGTTACTACATGCCACCCAAGGCACCCACTTAACCCCTCATGCCCTCTACATGCTAATCTGGTTAAGTGTTTCTTAATTAATTAAGATCGTAACCTTTGTAAAGACCTCTCACATTAGACTGTCTTTTATGGCAGCTGGATATGCCGGTTGGTTCCGGGCAGCCTTACACCATAACAGAGTCTAACCTCGTGTCTTTACACTTGTCACGTATTTAGTTTATGACTAAGACCTCTTACATTGGGCCAATCATTTGTAGCCACTGGATTTGCCGGTCGGTTCCAGGCAGTCTTATGCTACAAAAGGGTCCAACCTCGTGTCTTAGTAGATTAATTACACCTAATTAATCACCCCCATAATTTGTATTAATTATCCCTAATTAATTACAAATATTTAAGAATATGGGTAGACCTAACTCAATAGGTAAATTCCCAATTCCATAATATGGGTAGACCTAACTTAATAGGTAAATTCCCAATTATGTCCATCCACTTTACGGTATGTTTAATCATACCCACTTCACACAATTTTATGTGTTCATTAATTTTTACCCCATCGTCCCCACGTAAATACGTTAACATGACATACTTCAAAAGAGAAGATTCATCATACACACAATGGGTTCAACTTAGCATATCATTAGCATTATCATGGGTTTAAAAAGGTGTCAACTTGTATATATGACCATAAACCCAACTTGCATAAATAACCAACCCAAACTTGCATGAATCACATATGTCATAAAGATGGTAACTTGCTTAAATGTTCATGTCATAGACCTATCATAAAAGTGTCAACTTGTATACATGTCATAGGTCTAAAAGGGATGAACTTGCACATGTACTTATGTCATACATAGGGGCAAACTTGCATATGAACTTGCATCATAACTTGCATATGAACTTGCATCATAACTTGCATATGAACTTGCATCATAACTTGCATATGAACTTGCATCATAACTTGCATAAAGCCAAACACTTAGCATGCACAAAACCAAATACTTAGCATGCATAAAACCAAATACATAACTTGCATAACATGTTACATATAACTTGCATATAATCTCACATATAGTTTGCATAACATGTTACATATGCATCAATGTTCACCATAGTGTTTTGCATAGTGAGCACCATAAAACGTAGCATTAAACTTGCATATAGCATAAAACTTGCAAAACACACAACATACACTATACTAAACTTGCATAGGCACATTTATCCACAAACATAGCTATATCTTATCATATCCTATCATAATCAATTTAACAATTGATTATTAAGGCTATAGAAACTCACCACTAAACTCCAATAAGCAAACCCTTGCCACAAATCACCCAAAAACTCTGGCCTTGAACATAAAGCTTGCAACTTGATGATGAATGCAAGCTAATGATCACTCATACAACTCAAAGATGCTTGTATGAACATGAAAGCCTTCATAGAAATAGTTTTATAAGAGGATGGAGGCTAGGCTTTTGAGTGGAGGCCATGATCATAGAAAATTTTGGCATAGTTTAGTTAGATGATAGGATTATGATCATTTAGGGCTAGCTTAGGGTCTTATTTATAGGATTAGGCAAGTGTTTTAGGCCATTAGATTAACCCTAAGTTAGATTAGGTCCGTCATATTTAGGAAGTTTCCAGAACACAGCCCAAACCAGCCAGAAAAACCAGACCTGGTGCACCCAGGCCAATTGGCCCGACACCCTGTGTCGACAGGCAAGTCGACAGGGCAGTCGACTTGGCCTGGCCCAAGTCGACAGGCCTGTCGACAGCCCTGTCGACATGGCTAGGGCGGGAAATTTCCCGCCTGGCCCCCGCTGTTTCCAGTTTCGAAATCTGAATTTGAATTTTAAATCTGTTTTGAACTTTGAATTTTCCGTAAACTTCATTAGGCCATAACCGGGCCATACGGACTCCGATTCTCGAAAACTCGGACTCTATTTCGCGTATTGTTCCGAGACGAACGCAATGACGCAGCCCATTTCCCCCAATTCTCACATCTGAGATTATTTATTCTGTAATTAGTGAATTTTAGCATTAACCGAAATTCGGGGTGTTACATTGTATCTGTTTCGTTTGCATTGCTTTCATTCTGTTGATCATTAAGGCTAACATTAGAGTTGTTTTCTGTTGAAACAGATTGATTGGCGAGGCTAGATGGTTCACTGGCATCATCACTGAGATGATCAGTCTCATTGGGGTACGTTCTTTGAGCATCAGCAGCCACATTCCCACCATACACCTGCTGAGTATCTGAGAAATTGGGAATAACAGGTACATTTTCATTGTAATTATGTACCTTATTTTGTGGTTTTTATGATATCAGACTTGTATGGAAAAACACCTTCGTTAAAAACAACGTGTCGGCTAACAAAATTTTTGCCATTTTCATCAATGCATTCGTATCCTTTTTGATTAGCTGCATACCCTATAAAAGTGCAGGGTTTTGACCAATAATTTAATTCATTGATGTTATAAGGTCTAATATATGGGAAACATAAGCAGCCAAAGGTTTTTAAACTTTGATAATCTGGTTTGACATCATAAATTTTTTCTATGGGGCTTATATCTTTCAACACTGTTGTTGGCATTCTATTAATTAAAAATACTGCCGTGTTGAAAGATTCAGACCAAAACTTTAGTGGTAAAGAAGCCTGAGCTAATAAAGTTAAACCTGATTCGACAATGTGTCTGTGTTTTCTCTCTGCAACCCCATTCTGTTCAGAAGTGTATGGACATGTTGTCCTATGAATGATTCCCTTATTTATAAAATACTGAGTGAGTGATTTATACTCAGCTCCATTATCAGATTGAAAGTTTTTGGGACATACTTTAAACTGATTCTCAATCATTTTAATATAGCTTACCACAACATTATGAGTAGCAGATTTATTCTTTAAGAAATATACCTAGAATATGCATCTACAAAAGAAATATAATACCTATAACCAAAACCAGTAGATATGGGGGCTAGACCCCATAAATCAGAGACAACCAAATCAAATGGTTTAGAATAAACAGTTATAGAATCATTAAATGGTAGTTTGTGATTCTTTCCCATTTGACAATATGTGCATATATAAGGCAGAGAAACATTTCCATAGGGTATATTATTTTTGTTGAGAATATTCTTTACTACATTGACACTAGGATGGCCTAATTTACAGTGCCAAATATCAAAGACATTTTTATCACATTCATTCTGTTTGATCACATAATTGTAACATTGCTGGTCTTTCACAGAGCTGTTGAAATCTTTACATTTGAATCTGTAGAGTCCATTAATTTCATTGCCCTGTAAAAGAATATCATGTGTTATTATGTCTTTAACTAAACAGTGTTTAGGAAAGAATTCAAAGTATACACTATTGTCTTTGGCAAATTGAGATAGACTCAGTATATTTTTCTTTATTTTTGGTACCCTTAATAAATTATGAAGAAATAACTATTTCTTGCCCTTTATAATAGCATTACCAGTGTGTGAAATATTAATACACTTACCGTCTCCCATGATTATCAACTGTTTACCTCTATACTCCCTATTTCCGAGGTTAAGAATGTCCAAATTGTTGGTCATATGGTTTGTAGAGCCTGAATCTGGATACCAATTATCGTCTTGTATATGATCAGCTTTAGCTATTTCTGATTGGTTTTGATTTCTGTTGTCACCTTGATAATCACCTTGTGCTTGAGCAATATTAACATTTGGGCTTGTCCCTTTTTGACTACCCTCACCTTTATTTTTACACAGCTTGTATTAAATCTGTAGTAGCATTTGATGGCAGTATGACCTGTCATTTCGTAAATTTGACACTTAAGGTTTGTTTTTAGGATTCCATATGCCTCGACATCTACCTCTGTTAGTGAAACCACCTCTTTGATTAGTATTGTTGTTTCTTGAGAAACTCTGTTGTCCCTTTCCTTTGTTGTTGGCAGGGTAATTGAGTAAATATTCAGCGTCAGTAGATCTTTTACTTTCAATTCTTGCTTCATGTGCAATAAGCATTACATGAACGTCATCTAGGGGTGGAGTGATCTTTTGAGAGGTAACGACGGCTACCACTGCCTCATATTCATCTGTAAGTCCATTAAGAAAGCACAGTACTTGTTTAGATTCTTCTATATTGCTGCCTGTTGCCTTTAGCATGTCAAATATATCCTTTATTTTTGACAAATATTTTCTCATGCTCAAGTTCTCTTTTCTGCAATTCTGTAATTGTCTCTTGTAAAAAAGAGTTCTTGCTGAAGATTGATTGTTGAAGTTTTTTCTATAGTTGTCCAAATATCATTCGCTGTTTTACAACCTATAACTTGAGATAAGAGATTGGGGTTAATTGATGATAGTAGCCATGCACTTATTAACCTTTCTTGCCCGTAATATTTATCATGTTCTTCGTTGCTGACAATATTATTTGATGCATCAGTGATAAACTTTGGTGGCACAGGCAAGGTTCCAAAAACATACCCATCAATACTGTAACATCCCATATTTTTGACCTTTTTTTTTGAATTTAATAAATTCCTATAATTCAATATTAGAAGATAAACAAAATTGTGATTATTAGCATGGATATCAACTAGAATGGAAGTAGGACGTTGATTTTGGACAACTTATAACTATTTTAATTAGATTGCATTTAATTGGAACAATTGTAAATATAAAAGTTGCTATAAAAATTAGAAAGGAGGAACAAATCAAACGTTAATTATTTGGTATCAGAGCTTTGGTTTAGCGAAAACCTTGGCTCTATTTGGGATTAACTCATTAGAGATTCTATATTTATTTTCTTCTTTCTTCTTTTTCTTATTTATTCCCAATAACTATCCATATTTTTATAATTATTTTAATAAATTATTGAGTTGGTTGAATTGAAGTTGAAATTTGACTTCAAGTTTAATTGAAAATGTTAGAGAAACGATTCTAATTCCAACTATAGTATTTCAAATCATTTTATAAACTATTTTAATAATAATTATTTTTCGCTATAAACTATTTTACTTTATTACTATTTTATTTTATAAATTATTAAAATAAATCATTTTATAATTACCTATTTATTTTATAAATTACTTAATGTTTTAACTATATATTTTAATAAATTTGATAAATTCTATTTTAATTACAAACTATTTATTTTCAAACCATTTCAATTATATATCTAATTTATTTTAAATATACAGTTAAATATTTTAATATTCAAATTATTAAAGTTGGAATTATTTCAAGATTTTAATTAGTTTAATTGGAGATTTTAGTATGAATAATATCCTATCTTGAATACTGAATGATTTTGAAAATTTGATATTTTGATATGAAGTATGAACCTCTTCGAAATGTAAAAGAACTGACCGGTGTGAAAAATGTAACGATTGGTTGTTAAAGAGACCGGGATCGGATATTGTCATACTCTCTGCCAATACCGAAAACCACTTTAACAACTGTGTACGCGGTGGAGTTCCAGAAATGGTGTTGGATGGATTTGGAGGCGATTACTGGATTTGAAGAAAGTGAACGATGATGGATATCTTTGACCTTCGGGTCATAATTAAAATGACTAAAACAGGGCTATACCGTGACCAAGTGGGGTTAGCTACATCCATTGGCAACACTTCTTCCTTTATTACTATAGTCCCTCGGTTTGATTGATTTGATGCGCATCCGTGATTTGGGAGTGTTGTCCAGGTGGGCGGTAGTCGCGGCTATGCGTTACCACCAGTCCGGGCGTGCAACTAGTATATTCATACTATGGGCATTCCTCGTGTGCCTTGTCATATTATCCTGATCGAGCCCCCTACGATTTTGATTTAACGTTGTTGTATCACGGCGCATCCCTATCCGCTGACGTACTGGTGTGTTATATGCAAACTGTACGGCAACGGTATAAACGGTTTAAGAAAAAGCTAATATTGAAATTAATTGGTAGTGAAATTAGAAATTAAATATGAATCTGAGAATTTAATTTCGGGTGGTTTTGTAATATCGTTTTGCAAATGTTTTGAAATAATATATTTATATTTTAAAAGTGTTTCATATAGAAATTGTTTTAAATGAATTATAGGAAAAAAGTGTATACCCTCTTGTCCTTGAAAATGATTTCGGTGATGAGTGCAAGCATCATCAATGTTTATTTTCAAGAGTCTAAGTAGGGAGACATTTAATAATTTTTTACTTCGTTTTATGGAATGGAACTTTATTTAAATCTTTTATAATATAATTTATGTAAAGGATATAATATTTTGGAAGTCGTTTAATAATTAAATCTGAAGTTAAATTCTTAAGTTCTCAAATAAATAATGATTTCAAAACAAATGAAATGAATTAAACTTGAAATTGCATAAACCTTCAAATGGTGAAATAAAGAAATAAGCCTAAGAAAAGAAAAAGATACTAAGGTAAGAAGCCATTGGAGTAGGAAATAGTTAGTCAATTATTGAACTTGAATAATACTCATTTTTCTATAGCTTGTATATGATTTACCAAAATATAAAGTTAAATTGTTATGCGAATAAGGAATTTGGTGATATACTAGTAGTGTTATGAATGATGAACGCTGAAATTAAATGGACGGCTTATGAAAACGTATAAAACTTAAGTCATGATTTAGAACTAAAATTAATGAAATTAATAGAATAAACTAACGAATAAGACAAGTTGAATAAGAAATTATATAGCTAAATATATATGAATTGACAACTCCCTTACTATGCCTTTTCGAGGACGAAAAGTTTTGAGTGGGGGAGAGTGTAACATCCCATATTTTTGACCTTTTTTTTCTGAATTTAATAAATTCCTATAATTCAATATTGGAAGATAAACAAAATTGTGATTATTAGCATGGATATCAACTAGAATGGAAGTAGGACGTTGATTTTAGACAACTTATAACTATTTTAATTAGATTGCATTTAATTGGAACAATTGTAAATATAAAAGTTGCTATAAAAATTAGAAAGGAGGAACAAATCAAACGTTAATTATTTGGTATCAGAGCTTTGGTTTAGCGAAAACCTTGGCTCTATTTGGGATTAACTCATTAGTGATTCTGTATTTATTTTCTTCTTTCTTCTTTTTCTTATTTTATTCCCAATAACTATCCATATTTTTGATCTGTTTATGTCGACATTAAGGATCATTGTCGATTTGAACGGTCAAAAATCTCAGATGTTACAAATACCATAGCCTTGGATGGAAGTTTCTACCTGAAGCCTCCAAAAAAGATAGTTATTCTCGTCAAGTTTAACGGTGATTATCTGACTTTGGGGGTTAATGATGGTCTTTATCAGTTGCTCAGCAATATTTGGTTGAGAGGTTCCAGTTCCGGTTCCAGCTCCAGTGGATGTTTCAGAATTGTCATTTGCCATGCTAATGATATTGAATGATGCAGATGGACAAATCAGGTATGAAATCTTTCTGATCTATCTACTTTGAATTGAGAATGCAAAAGATAACTAGCACCATGCAAGAAGCTTTTCTTGGATGCTTTTATATGATGAAACTTTGACTTTCTTTGAGTTTTCAAAGAAAAGTTCTTTCTGATAACTTTCTTGATTAGTTCTTGCATGTTTGTGAACACTTTTGTGTTTCTTGGTCGGTAGAAAGAGCCCAGAGAGTTTTCAAAAATGGTTTGAGTTGGAAGATATGCTGATGCAGCCACTTCTGTTGGCAAGGCACAGTATATTTACCCTCGGCCTAACTCAAACGATGAGATCACACAGATCTTTGATGGGAATGATTCCAAATGATGAAATCTTTCTGATGGATCATAAAACTAACATACTTCAGTGACGGCTGGATCGCTGCGGCTCTGATACCATGATGAAAAAAGGTATAATATGCTATTGGTCTGAACAAAAAGATAATGGATATGAAGATTAAGTGATGGAGAAATATTTGAAAGAGCAACTGAAATGATTTTATTATTCAATATCATGTGTACACGATAGCCAGGCTGCTTATTTATATACAATTGTAGTCTATGGGCCGAGGCCAAAATGTAACATATGAAAATAAAATACAACAGGGGCATTCAGCTCTGTAGCTTTATGTAATAACATAGCTGATGTCTTGTGAATACCCTAGTAGCCGGATTCATCCATTCTTCGTTTTTAGCTTTGCATATGTGAATTTTTTGATACCATATTTTTTATACATGACAAGCATCATAATTTCAATGTCCCCTCCATTACGAAGTAACTTTAGTTCGGCAACATAACATGCTCGTGCAGCAACCTGATCTCCTCTAACGATACCAATGCCAGCTTCTGTGGGGAATTATGGGAAAAACGGCGCACCAAACAAAAGGTATTAATAAGTATTTTCTATCAAAATATTAATAATTCACCTTATAATATGTGCATATATACATACACACACACACATATATAAATATATATATATAGACACACACACACACTTATATATATATATATATATTGGAACACAAAATAGAACACACAACTTTAAACACAAAATCCTGACCATTGGATTCCTTTGTCTTTACTTGAGAGGTGCAAATCATGGGAAGATCTAGTGGTCCAGATTTTGTGTGTTTAATTTTGTGTCAAATTCTTGTGTCCCTATAGACTTTCCCTATATATGTATGTATGTATGTATGTATAAGGATAGGATCAAGAGCACCCCAAATAGTGCAGCACCCTTTAACCCCCTGATTTCCACAACATATTCCTCACTCTCTCTCTTCCCACTAACTCTCTCTCCTCCCACTAACATATTTTTTTTATAAATGAATGGACCTTATTGAGGGGCAATTGGGGTGCCACAAAATAGGGGTGCTCTGAAACCCTCCTTATATATTATATATATAGTACAAATTCTTATAACTATTTATATGTTGACATCTTAATGTAAAAAAGTTTGAAATATTAATATTAGTGAATATTGATTTTTGTACCTATACTTGCACGCATTAGGTAAACTTTGGTCAGAATCACAGTGGACAAAGAAAACTTGCATAAGGATCTCATTTTCTTTCCACGTTGTGCCTAAGGTATCAAAGTTTGTTGTTTTGTTAAATTTAATGTTTTTTTTATAAAAGACTATGACATGTCTGGTAGTTGATATTAAGGAAACTAGTTTCAAATCATATTGTCTATAAATACATATGTATTGTTTTACTAAATTAAATTAAAGTAAATAATTCTCAATTTTGAATAGTATTTGTCCATGATATATGTATTGTTTTGTAAAAAAAACTGAATATATGACATTTTCATTCTTAATTCCTGATCATTTTTCTATCCATTATTCAAAAAAGAGAGTATGAGATCAATCATAATGCACGTTGCTTGAGCTGAATCTACCTTCCAAATTTCCACTTATGCTCTTTCCATTTTCTAGTCGAGCATACATGCAAATTCGAAGAACCGTATGGCTAAAAGGTTAGCTTAGAGATTTTTTTTCCAAGGTTTTAAAGTCAAACCGTGTGTTCACACACGCGTGGGGTTGTTTAATTTTTGAAAACATAGAGTGGCATGGACAAGGGTCAAAGTGACCAAATCATTATTTCATTTAGTTTTAAAAAAACTACAAATAAGTCGATTCATAGATATCTAATAATCCCAAAATATGTGTTCATATGTATCCAAAATATGAATATTTTAATATCCAAGGAATGCAGATATGAAGACCTTCACATCTAGAAATTGTCTTTTGGGTTTTGTCAATATTATATATTATTTAAATTTTAGTATGATGAATGATCTATATTACTATTTTAGCAAGGTAATGGTTATATTATATGTATTTGATGCGTATCTACAATCTAAAATTATCCATTATCATCATAATTTTTTTAGTTCTCATACTTCTATGATTATTGAGACTAAAAATGTTTAAACAAAATTCGTGCTTACGGTTTAAGCTTTATCGATCATCGGTAGGTGTGATAACTATCAGATACCTGTTTACAACCGTTGATAGACCTACTGAATATAAAATATATATTATTATAGATGTGCACAACATAGTAACAAATTTGTGCACTTCACAAGAATGCATGCAATCTACATTAGTTAATTTTTGTAGATGGGTGATGAAGCTCGCATTCCACCTAACTGACAACATAAGCTTGGCTTACTTCAGTTCCTTTTAATTTTTAAACATGCAAATTTTTCTATAATATTTTCTTGGGTTGTGATTTAAATCAAAAGATAGGATTCATGTTAGGCATAACTCTCTATTTGACCTTTTATATTTACTAAGTACAGATTTGGTATATGCTTACATTATGTTCATCTATGATGCAGCTCATATTCATGTCATTAGTGTCTTTTTTACTATCTTCTTTGTTCAACTGATGTAGTTTAATGGTATATTAAGTTATAGTATCAATTATGGTGGAGTAAAAATAATTTTTATTAACAAAAATCTATACTTTGAAAATTAGGAAGTAAAATTTGAATTTTTAAGTCGACTCAAAAAACTGCATTAATTTATGATAGAATACTTATTTAATTACAATTTATTACAACACCCTTGGATTTGGAATAAAATTTTGCCATCTCTAATTAAATGTATTAAGTATCCTTTTGTATTTGTTGCACCATAAAACACTAAATCTGACAAGTTTTGATATTTACCTGGCATGCGTAATAGTCATCATATGTTTGATATTTAATCCAACACTAAATCTTTTAGTTATCATGTTCATAAACCACAAAAATACAACATCGGTTGTTTGAAATGACATCTGGACTTGGTCACATGCATAAATTCAGTAGCTGGAGTAGATCACTTTTTAAACAATCTTAATTTCAATGGAGAAAACATAATATTGGCAGTTCTGTCAACCAGAGTCCGCTGCTGTTACATGTTAGTTTTATCTAAATCATTCCAATTGCAGCCTTTCCAAGTCTTTAGTTGTGAAATATGATTTCTAAGCTTTTAGCACCTTTTAATTTGAGTAGCTTGAGAAAGAAGCTGGAAAAGTGGACGTATTGAAGGTTCGTATGGATAGGGAGGAAGAAATGAATGGCGAGAATCAAAAATTGAAGTATTATTCTTTTTTCCTTAGGAGTATATGGAAAAAATTAACTTTCAAAATCTAATTATTGAAGGAAGTTTATAGAAAAGGACGACAAATTAGCACCCATTGCGGTTGGTATGGTTTTTCGCTCCCAGCAAGCTCAGGATGTTGACCAAGTTTCTGGGCAAATCTAATTGTGTTCATAAATGATAATTTTCTCTACAATTACATTTTTACATTTCTACAGAGCAAAATTTTTGTTGTTTCATTTCATTGCAGTTAAATAGACAATAGTGTAGTGTTTTATAATTATTATTTTCTGGAATAAATTGTTAAGTCAGTTTTTATTTTATTCATTATGTTGTTCTAAATTCAACCTTATGAGGTGATTTGTTTAATTATTCAATTATGTTAGGTATGTTCTAAGCAATATTAATTAGATTTCTAGCTCTTACTATTGCATGAAACACGGTGGATTATTGTGTAATTTTTTGTTTAGATATTATTATAGACTGAATTTTGATAATTTGATCATAAACTCAATGTTTTCTCAGATTGTGCTATTCGAGTATCATCTACAACTATGATCAACAACGTTTCTTTGATTAATTTTATATTGTGAATTTGATTAACTGTGATAATATTCCCGTTTTTGAATATGATATAGTCCATGCTACTAGCTTTCATACTTAGACATCAACATGCTGGAGCGAATCGGTAACACTGCTTAATGATGTTTGATCCATGGAAAACATTGTTGAAAGAAGACAAGTTGAAGGTTGATGTTCACCATTTATTTGTATTTGATTCATAAATGATAAAAATGCTTAATTAAAGTGATGACCAAACCAATGGTATCACAAAAGAGGGTATCAACTGATTATGTATACTATAAATATAAATGTTTACTCTTCTGCCTCAGATATGACGTTGTTGGTTAGCATGTTTCTTCCCTACTTTTTATGTCAAGCTTATTCCACATTGCAATCATTTATACCTCACTTTTAATATATTTTGTAACCATCTATGTTACGAGTTTGCTTGAATCTAAACTTTAAGTAACATGCGCTTGAACTTATGCATAACTTTTTAGTTTCGTGAATTATTCAACATAAAACATATGCGTTCTCTCCTTCAAATCTACACAAGCACATATCGGCAATTACCTATATATTGCCTTCTTCAAAACACAACATTCATCCTATCAAAATTACGTGACCATCAATCGAATCTACACTTTGTCTGTATGCGAAGTTCATGCCACTGATGAAGCTTACGTGAAAATTGAAAAATAGCTTCAAGATTGGTAAACTAGGAAAAGTGGCTCTCACAATCGATAATACTTCATCAAAGAAGAAGAAACTTCTCTATCGATATAAGGACAACAGTGAAATTGAATGAACGTGGAAGTTACAAAGCTTAAGCTTCAGCATGTCTACTACCGAATCATGTGTGCCCAATAGGATCCTGTAGCTTTAAACCATTGTGGTACTCACGTGGGATCTCCGTGTTCAGTCACTAATTTTTTTGAACCCCTAAATATTCAGATGCTTCTTCTTTAACCTCATCTTTCAGTCTGATGAAAAATATCATTGTCATCGTTTATTTCCTTCTTCTCTAATTTGAAATGGTTTCTTTATTTTCCATTTTAATGCTTTTTAGTTATATTAAATATTTTTCTTAATCAATAGCTTTGAGTTTTAAATTCTATGTTAGTTGTATTGTTCGAATTTTCTTAGTTCTCTTAACCTATTTTCAAAACCAATTATCACCTGAAAATGATTACAATGTTTAACCTTTTCCCACTTAAATGTCTTCTTAGCAGTATCGTAGTACACCTTCTCTCTCCCTCATTTCAATTTAAACATACATTTTTCACCTCTCAAACTAATTATACTTCTATCGGCTATTATATTTATGCATGTTTAATTAAGTTACGTTCACTCCTCCAAATAACCGCTTTTCCGTATCGTAGTATACCTTCTCTCACCCTCATTTCAATTTAAACTTACATTTTTCACCTCTCAAGCTAATTATACTTCCACCGGCTAATATATTTATGCATATTTAATTAAGTTATGTTCACTCCTCCGCATAACTGCTTTTCAAATACCTTTTTTTTCTTTTCAATCCCACGCATACCACAAGATTTAACACTTCCATGTGCGAACCACGGGTTTAAATTTATTTTCTATATAATGCCAGCTTGATAATAGCATAGGGGCCCATGCAGGCAATAAGAGTTTATTGGCCAGGCATCTAGACTCTAGATATCCTATAGGGCGGTAAGTGGTTGCATACTATCTCTTGCATTATTATTTATTTTCTTTTTGGGATTAGTGGTGCAGACCCTTTTTATTAATGCTAAAACCCTTAAAATAGTGGTAGAGGATCTTATAGTCAATACCCAGGAAAACACCTTGGAATAATTCTTAGCTTACTAGGGTCTACGTCGATTGGGGTCTTAAGTGACTTGGTTTCGATTTGATTGTTCTTAAAAGGACGATGAGTCTACGTATCTTCAGAAGATATTAAATAATTAGAGTCATCCAGCTAATGATGAGAGAGAGAGCTCGGTTTTTATTGGGATTATTAAGTAACTAAGGAATTTGGTGATATCGGCTGACTAATATGCTTCGTTGGTATTTTAGTACCTTAGAATCAAGGGTATTTATTCATGGGTCCAAATAGAAGGTTTGATAATCTATAAAATAGACATAACAATTGGATGAAAACAAATCGGTGTAAGTTATAATATTAATAATGGATCTTCCATCTACCAAAACAGTTGCTCCAATCCCTTCTTTATTACAGACCCATAACGGGGGAGGTCTTTGGAGCTAAAGGCAATTAGATAATGATGAAGACTTCATTCTCTTATGCCGGATATTAATATGGCAGCTTGTCTTCAAAGGAATTCCATTTATTCCATAGAGTTCAAGTAGGATGGGTGAAATGATGACTAACATCTGGCATTCTCTATGATAGAAAGATCCCTCAGAAGCTTAAAGGAAAGTTCTATAGAACAACAATCAGGCCGGCAAAGTTATATGGTGTAGAGTGTTGGCCTACTAAAAGGTAACACATCCAAAAGATAAGTGTAGCAGAGATGCGTATGCTGCGTTGGAGCTGTGGGCATACCAGACGATATCGAAGTAGGAATGATGATATTCGGGACAAACTTGGAGTTGCACGTATTGAAGAGAAGTTAGTTCAACACCATTTTAGATGGTACGGACATCTCCAACGAAGACCGCACGATGCACCAGTGCGTGTTGGAATTATAGGCCGCGTTGAAGGCCCAAGAAGAGGTTGGGGCCAACCAAAAATGACATGGGAGGAGATGATAAAAAGAGACTTAAGGAATTGGAATATATCTGAAGAGTTGGTTTCAGATAGGAGTGCATGGAAGTTAGCAATCCATGTACCAGAACCTTAGGGTTGTTTTTTAATGAAACTTTCTAATCACTTTTTTTTGGGTTCCATATCTAGCCAACCCCAACTTATTTCGGATTTATGGCTTAGTTGTTATTGTCGTTATATTGTTTCTCTGTTAGTTTAATATATAAGTCTTTAATACTGTCTATTATATTTCTTGCAGGTACCAAATCAAAAGACTCATGCTCCGATAGATATGGGTTTTTATTTTTGTTGAAATTTAGACACATAAGGGTATAGGTTGTTACATTTGGTACTAGAGCGTTACGTTAGCTGATTAGAGGAATTAAGATAAATGGGAGAATTTATTCAAACTTTATGTCTATCTTTCTTTCATCTTGTTACCTGAATCCAAGAATTCGAACTATAACATAAGTTATAGTCCTACCATGTTCGAATGGACAAAGTATGAGTTGAAAATATTTTAGAGTTTGATATTTGTCCCACAAACTATCCTATGATGCATTTTGGCGATTGTTAGGGAGAGCATGAGGATGACTGTAAGATTAGATTTTGGTTACTCGATCCTATCACCATAATCGTATGTAATTCATAATATAATCACAAAGAATAACGAATAAAGTATAAAAATGAGGAAATCACAAAGTTTCTTGCGGTTCGACATAGTCTGACCTATGTCCACTTGATGTACTCTATTATTTATACTGGCAATTACAACACAAATCAGTCTTGAGTACAAGAATGAGGAGAATTATAATGTTAGCATAAATAATGGCAAAGTGCCTATGTGGATAAGCCAATCAATTATCTTTTTTTGTAGTGATTTAGTGGTCTATCTATAGAGGAATTAGCAAGTCGAATTATCCCAAAATCACATAGGGGCCCACCTAGGGGACATGATCTTGCCCATGAAGCAGGACCGAGAATGCCGAGGGATCGATACCGATCCCCTAAGGGGATTGTATGATCAGTCAAGGTTACACCCTCTCAAATGCGATGCTAAGGTGGGTCCTTTAGCTCCTTACTTTGATGTTCGTGAATTTGGTTTTTTGATTTAAGCCTCTAGTCTTGAGTTATTGACGTAGTTTTGAGTAAGCTTTGAAATCTAAAATCCTACGCCTTAGGTAGGTATCGATCAGACACTTAACCAAAATTCCAGTCATGTTTCTTTGCTTTGGATTTATATCGACTCAATATTTAGCCAAAATTCTTTATTTTAAACCTATGTCTTGGATTCATACCAACCTGATACTAAGCTAAATTCCCAATTCTAATCTTATGCCTCAAATTCATACTGACCCGACACTTAGCCAAATTCCTAGTTCTGATCATTTGCCTTAAACTCATACTGATCTGTTACTTAGCCAAACTCTCAGTTTGATACTTTTATTCACATTTATATGAATCCAGTACTAATCCAAGTTCCCAGTTCTGATTCTTTGCTTCGAATTCATATGAATCTAACACTAAGCCAAAATTTGAGTTTTAATCTAGCTTTCTCTAAAGTGATATTCCGATGAATCTCGTTGTTTGCAGCTCATTGTAATCATCCGTTCTTGATTTCTGAGTTTTCTAATGTCCAAAGCGTAATGGTCTTGTCAAAAGTCCAATGGTTAACACTTGCCTTCTAAAATATATCTTTGATGGAGATGTGTTGACATGGGGAATTGTCGTTGATTCAACACACGCCAACCCTCGAGTGTATGTTTAGTAGAAACAAGTGATGTACGTAAATGCAGGGAGAACACAGTCTTTATAGTGGTTCAACACTAACACTACGTCCATTTTATAGTAGTCATTCATAGCATCTTTGTTGATTACAAAACTTGTACAAGCTCGGGAAATTCCAGTGTACAAAGTCGTGTAGTACAACAACAAATGGTTCGTTAATTCTAAACTTTGTCTGAAATGTCCTTTGTCTTCTTCGTGTGTTGACTTGGTCAACAATGTCCAAAAAGTAGCTTCAATGTCCACGAAATCAAAAGATGTCCAGAACCGTCCAAAATCAGTGAAATTGTCCTTGTGAATGTCCAAGACCTGATGTAAAATGTACACGCAACGTTTTAGTGGTCCTAGCTATGTCCAATATTCATGGAGAATAAGACGGCTGCCATTAATGATGCTTTGGAGCTTTAGAGTTTCAAAATGCTAAAGAAAATCCGTTCCTTTGAATGCTAAGCTTGGGGGTATTTATAGATAGTGGGTTAGGTACGAGTAAGTGAGTTTTGGTGACCACACAACAGAATTTCACATCTTAGAAGAGCAGTCGCCAAAATTTCCTATCCCTTTGAAGCATACTGGAAAATCATGCATGCCTTCAGAGGGATACGAATTTCCGTGGCGCGATGGTTCACATCCCTCGGGGATACAAAAATTCGTATCCGAGGGATACAAATTTCATATCTCTAGGGATATGAAATTCGTATCGGATATGAAGTCGGAGTGGGATGCGAGGAAGGGAATCGAGGGATGCAAAGTTACGGGGGAGTCGAAGCTTCTGGAGATGCGAGATGGACAGTGGGATGCAGAATTTGGGATGGATTTTGGCTTGGATGTGAGGCAATGGAGGGATTCAAAACCTGGAGGAGTCGAAATATGGAGGATACGGGGCGCACTAGAAGCATGTGATGCTTCGGGTGCGAAGTGAGGTGGGAGGGGATCGTATCCTCTGAGGGATACAAAAATAGCATCCTTAAAGGGATGTGATTTCGTATCCTTAGGGATGCAGGATGCATTTTTTTGCATCCCATGAAGGATAAAAAAATATACCTTTTTGCATCACAGGGGATGCGAATACCATGTGATTTGCTTGCCGGTTCTTGACTTTGCTAGGTTGAGTTGTGCGAGCAGTTTTTAAGTGATCGGCGCGACGCATGCAACCCTTTTAGAGTGATTGACATGCGATGCAACCCAAGAATCTGCTGAAGATCATGATGATACTTCGGCATATGTCACGATAACGAGCGTAACTTTCAAACCGTAAAGCCATTTGAGCCAAATGAAATTTGTACCTGAAGCTAACTCAGAGTGCTACAAGAGATACCGTGCATAATCCATGTTTTTGAGCCTAAAAAGGTCATCTAAAGGGTTTTTGGGCCATTTTATTGTTTACGTCATGACTTTGACCAAATTGCTTTGTGTATTCTAATGATGTTATTGACGCTTGAGCATATCACTAACAAAATTCTTGATGCGTGACGACTTTGACCAAAAAAGCATGTCAACAAGATGTATTTTGTATAATATAGAAATCCAAAGTTCGAAACTTACAATCCTAAAGAGATCCATAAGAGAACCACAAGAAATCTAATAACAAGAAGACCCTAAGAAATCCAATATCCGAATGTTGTAATATAGTAAACCATGATCACCACAAATCGTCAATGTAATTTAAGTGACCACATCATATTGTATTTATAATAGAAGACTAATTCAAAACTTAAGAGATCCAAGTAATCCAGGAATTCCATGATAGAAATCTGAAATCCACGACACCAGACCAATTTTATAACAGAAATCTAGAATATTCATATACTCTGAATTAGAAATCCAAAAAAAGTTCAAAATTTTTAGAAATCTAAAGCAGTTCCAAGCTTGAATCCAATTTACATTATCTTTTCGGACCTTTCCAGTATGGTTATGGTTCATACTTACAAAAATTGATTAAGGGTACCCATCCGGGATGGCTCGAGCCTAGCTATGCATACTTACAAAAATTTATACCTTATGCATATGAAGTCCAAGTATACATATGATAATAATGATCTGAATGGTTACCAATTTATATTTTAGCATATATTTAGTAAGGTTAAACATGACTGTATCTATGTGTATATGGATAAAGACACAAATATTGAAAAATGACCTGTGAATGAGGTAGATAACATGTTTAAATAAAAATCAAAATGCTTAAATATTAAGCATTAAGCTGATAAAATAATAAGCAGATTAAAATGGATGAATGTGAGATTTTCAATTGTTAAAACCTGGGTTAAATTTAGAGGATTTGCTAGACTATCAGCATTAAAGTGTATAAATAGCAATGTTAAATCTTTTACTATCAACCCTGAATTGATTTTGAATGGGAGGATATATGAAACAATATAAAAATGCATTTTTGGAAATTATATACAAATTGGATGAATTGATTGTAAGAGACATGCTAATATAAGAAGTCTAGATACTAATGTTGCCTCAAGTGAGAAATAAGGTGGCATGATTTCACATATATGTTATTGAAAGATTTGTTATAAACATGTTGGATCAAATGCATGGATATGTATGAAGTGGCTGATGTTTGCATTAGAAAACAAGATGAATTTATTGTTAAAAATAAGAAAACTGTGATATTCAGGGTAACACCTTATATTTGAATGCATTTTGATTTTTGAGTATATGCCATGAGTTTATATTGAAATTGCATACAACAATAAGTTATATGACTGATCTGGTATCGTATGAATTTGATGTACAAGTGTTGCATGAATGTATGCCTAGAAAATTATTTAAGATTAAATATATGTGTATAAGTCAGGGGATGGCTTGGGATTACTTCATTCAGTTTTAATGTAGATTAGTTTTGGCTAATACTTGAAATAAGCATGACAAAATTGTGGGATGCAATTTCTAATAGGAAGGGTGTATGTAATAACCCAAATTTGTGACCTTATATTATATTAATTCATAAGTAAATGTCGTTATATATAGGGTGAATAAGTAAATAATAATTCTTTGTTATGCATATAATAAATGGATGAATTGTCTTCTTTGAAACGATCAGAAAAATGTATTTTTTTCCCAAAAATGGTTGTATCGGGTCGAGTTGAGTCATGCCTCACGGTTCGGGTATGTCATCGAATCGGGTCAGGGGAACATCATCAGAAGGAGGCCAGTTCGGGGCTCCCCCTCCAGTTCGGGTCAGAGGTTCTAGTTCGGGCCGGGTAGGACCTGATCTGACCCACTCTGGTACATTGGCCTGCGCTTCATCTACATCTGACCCTAGGGATTTATCTACATCCGACCCAAGGGTCATTCGAACTAGAAACACATTCGATCCAACCCAAAAAATTTCCTGGACTCTGTTTCTGATCTTTGGCGATTGCTTCTAGATGGCTTGGACTTGACTTGACATCTAGTTACCTCCATGATTGCAAAGTCCATAGAATTCACAAGAATTCCTCATCGGACTTGGCGATTCAATAAGTAGATTGGAGAATCCTTAAACACTGAGAATCTTTATTTCTTAGTGAAAGCACCAAAATGTTTGACCAAAAATTGGCGCTAACAACCAACTGACTAGAAATCGTAGAGAATAATTAAGAATCATACGCTAAAAACAGAGGAAAGCTATTTGACACATGAGATTTGTAATGGTTTGGCGTTAACGAGCCTACGTCCACTTTATAGTTCTTTGACTCGATAGAGAATTAGAAATACAATGATTATAGCCACTCAATCTCTCAAATACAATCATATTTTTCGTTCATATTTCAAAATCTAATAAAGTTGGCAGCCGTGGCTAGGGAAGGTGGAGCTTCATATGGCCCAAAAAGTCCCTCAAAATGAGCATATATTCATGTATTTATAGCCGTAGAGGGGCTCCGGTTCGTATGCCACATGGCGGGCATCCCTTCAATCTCGAAATGAAATGGAAAACATGGGGAAGGTGTTTTCAGATTGTGGGTTGCCCAATGGAAGTTGGTCTGAGTTAATAGGCTAAGGAATAGGTCCATATTTTCATGTAACCTGTTCAGGTGCAGCCAGGTCCGGTCCACCCCACATCTGACCCGAGCAAGTGCTTCCAAGAGTGCAGATCTATGTATACCCGGAGACCTCTTCAGGCGGTTCAGGTTTCATTCCCTTGACCCGATCCGGTATCTTCAACTCGAAGGGGAGATACATTTCGGTGTAGCTGATGTCCAAGGTGGTTCGGGTCCTTGCCTACCCGATCTGGCCCCATGTTGCTTCAGAATTGCAGATTTCTATTTGCCAAGTCGTTGCAGACGAGGTCAAGTCTAGTCCTCCTACCCCATCCAAAGCCGACGTTGATCCAAGGCGGATAGGGTCCAGTCCTCCAACCCTATTCGCTGCCAGTGTTTATCCTAAGGCGGGTAGCATCCACTCCTCCTACCTTATCCGCAGCTAGTGTTCATCCAAGGCGGATAAGGTCCAGTACTCCTACCCTATTCGCAGGGGTGTGAAATCCGAGATCGTGAACTCCAAGATTTTGTCACTTCGTCCAAGTATTCGTTGATCAATGCAATTTGGTGCTCAAGTCCGGGGCTTTGGGTGGCCTTGGCACAAAGCAGGCTAACAACTTGAGAATAAGTATACATGTTTTTTGGATGTTGAGTGCAACATGTAAAAATTGGTTTAATCATTACAAAAACTAGTAAAATTCTAGGGGTAAAATAGGCATTAACAAAGGGTAGAAACCCTACAAGGGTAGAAGCTTTCATAAGCCAGATCGGAGAAATCGGAAGCTAGCTTTTCGCATCAAAATAGGAATATGATGGAAAGGGAGAAATCCAGAAGATCTAGGGGGATTGGAGATCTAATCAAGGATCTTAAAAGATAGAAGTCGAGAGTAAAGCTAGATGAGTATATTCCATTTCCAATTGGCATTAAGACCTACTTGAGGAAGCCCTTTTTTATGTGTGTGTTTTGATGTAGAATTGGTGCAATCAAAATACTAGTGTTTGCGACAAGTTTGAATCAATAAGATATGAGTATGGTCGCATCTGATAAGTATAAGCATTGCTTTTTTTCATGTTTAAAAGTTTAAATAGGTCTAATAGACATATTAGATAGTTGTGAATCATTGCTATGTGGTAGGGTTGAAAGAATAAGGGTAAGCAATGTAAATAATAGGGGTTTATGCGTATGTTTATCCTTATTTCTAAGATAAATGGAACAATGAAGACTCTTGTGCTTATCCATTTGTTCTTAATATTTTTTTGAGCTAGATTAATGTATTTGTTGTAGGGAATTTAGTGAAGAGAAATAAAGAGTTAGGAGGTATCTCTAATACCTCTATCATATGCACACAACAACGTATATGCACATGTATAAATAGAATTATGATCGCTAAAATAACTTGAATGCATAAATATTGTTTAACTCAGTATATAAGGTTAATGTGACGCTGATTTGTATTAGTTTACAAGATGGGTATTAAATCCTATTGTCTAAATGGTTATATGAGTGTGTTTTGTATTGAATGAGTAAACTTGGATGGTTGGTTACATGCTGGCATCTATATATACACTATGATTATTGCATCATGTATGAAATATAAGTCTACGATCATGTGACTATTGGGTGCATGGGAAAAAGGGTATTCTTAAGGGAGTCTTGAACCTAATCTATAACTAAAACAAGGGTCATGGGAGGTGCCAGTCACTAGTTTACATTAATCTATTTGGCATTCAGGAGAATGTTAAATATGCACATGGCTTATTTATGCCCAGAGGCCTTTGTGTCTAGGAACAATGAGAGAGATGTTAGGCAGTGTGCACTAGTGTATTCATTGTATAGGAAGTGTTGACCCATAAAAATATAATGAAACCAAGTCTTAGTTGATCTTGTTGTAATCTTAGCAATAATTTAAGTCAGGGAACAAACCGTTTAGGGGGAGGGAATGGGGAATTGGATATTCATGTTCAAATGACTGCATTCTGTTTGAATGCTTGGCTTTCATATGTATGAATTGCTATGTATATTTTCATGACTCAGATTTATGTGTAATTTCTTTGTCTAATGGCTTATAAATCTAAAACACAAGTTTGACATGTGATACTTGAAAAGCTTTAAAAAGGGAAAAGACTGCAAAGTATAGATATAAAACTAATATGCATAAGTTGAACATTGGCATGTGTATGTGTTAGAATACACGATTTAATTTATAGTTGCTTAGATGATTTGCTTACAGAATTAGATATGCACGTAAAATAGTTTATATTCATTTGAATCTGAAAGGGAAGAATTAAGAAACCTATACATGTAAATGCCAGAAAGTTTGAAATTGACTTGTTATATCCTAGTGCATATATGTTTGTTCAACTCTAGGAATGTTATAAACACTTAGAAATAATCTAAGTTATACATATATAAGGATTGCACTATAGGGATTGACAGGGGTGAAAGTTTTGATTTACATGTGGAACCTAAGACTTCACTCAAGCCATTGCTTGTTGGTCTTAGTAAACCCCACGGGTAGTGATATACCCCGATTTTTCAACGCCTTCGCACTACCGAGGTAGTCACCCCTAGAAATTAGCAGAGGTAACCCTCGAACCTAAGACTTATGTCTCATCCCAATTTGCCCAAGCTAGGAGTGTCGGGTGGACAGGGGTGATAGTTGTTGTGCGTTAATGTGTATTGTACTTTATGTTTTGATTAAATGTTTTGTATGCTAGTTCATAAAGAAATACCATGATGTACGTTGGTTCTATCAGGTAATAACACAAAATAGGTCACCTTTTTAATAAATATAGTTGGTATTTTAGGGGTCGTTTCAATTATGTGTGCTTTATATTGCACATTTATAATGTCACTTATGTTACCATGACATTCCTACTAACCATTAAAACACAAGAGCTCAGGGTTTGTCTAACAGGTAAATTGATATTAGCAAGTGGAAACCCATTCCATGAAGCACTGTGGTCCCGCTAGATATTTTTGTGTCGGATATAAATGATTATTATTCACATAGTCTTTTAACTGACCCGATTTTTTCTTCTCCTTTAACTCTCGAGTGCTTATTCGAGAAGGCCAAAGGTTAGGGTCTTTTTGGTTCTTCTTCGAATAAGTTTCCAAGGCGAGCATGAGGCTATAGCAAAACTAGGAGCATCGTTGTTTGTTTTGTCTTTTATTCTATAATGGCAAAGCTATAATTGCCTATATATTTAGAGTCTGATCAACCGAGGGGCCATCTTTTTATAATGCTTTCAGGCGAGATATTTTGTAGTAACTTATATTTTTTCCAAGCAAGTTATGTGAAAGGGATGTATGAATGAAATGACAATCACTTAATGTTTTGTGAAATTTTTTATAATTTTGTGCCATTCGATATTATGGTTTATTAACATATAGTTTTCTATCATTTAAAATCGACACCAGAATTGCCAGTCATATATATGGTTGAGCATCCAGTCTTGGAAAATTGGGTGCTATAGCCTTTTCCTAGGATTGAGGAATTAACTAGTTGTCGACCCGCACTTTCCCAAATGAAGAGTTAAATGGCCAAAAAATGGATTACGATAATGATATCTCAGGATGGGATTGCTTCTTATTAGGTACTAAGTGACTAAGCTAGGGTCCTCTTAGGGAATAGGTCAACAAGGTGTCAACCTATCCTAAGGGGAGTCTTAAGTAGCTATGGTGTTTCCATATAATGTCAGCTAGATAGTAATGCAGGGGTCCAATTGGTGAATATGTCTTAAATGGAAAGAATTTTCTTTCCTATATGACAATTGGTGGTAGCATACCATCTTTCACATTTTTTAGTTATTTTTTTATGAAATTTGGGATGCAATAACACTTTGATATCAATGTAAGAAGCCTTAAATAATAGTTGAACGTCTTTATACCTATTATCGACTAACCAACAACAATGATATTAGGAAACCACATTGGAATAAGTCTGAACAAGACCGGGTCTATCTCACTTGAGGCCTAAAATTTAAAGGGTCTAAATCGATAGGTCTTAATTGACCAATGGGTCTATATACTTAGAAATATATCAAGTTAAATAACTAGATTCCACCTTGGAAGGTGTCGAGTGGTTGATGGGTCTACCTATCTTAGAAAGCCACTAAGGAGACAATGAATAAGAGGCAGAGCCCACTTATTTGAACTACTAAGTGGTTAAATGATTTGATAATATTAGGTAGTTAGTAGGCTTAATTAGTATTTTAATACATTGGGATGAAGGTTAGTTAGTCATAGTGAGCAACCTTGAAAATAGACATGACTACTATGTATAAACTACTTGGTATAAATTATGTTATGGATATTCTTTTGAAGTTCAATTCATCAGAATGAATTTTATGATCCTCTCTTCATTAAAATCCATAAGATAGTTTTCGAGGGATTGGCCTCTAGAGTTTAAGGTGACTAGATATTAAAGAAGTCTTTTTTCTTTCATGCTCGGTGTTGATATGATACCTTATCTTCGAAGGAATATTATTGATTCCAAGATAATACCCATATTCAGTATATCTTATCCTATCTTGTTTTTGATATGAGTTTACTTTATAAATCTATGAAGTTGCTCATATTATTTCTTGCAATTACCAAATCAAGTGATTCATGCCTCGATGAGTTTAGGTTCCGATTTTTATTAGAATTCAGACTCCGAAGGGTACGGGCTGTTACACTTAGTAATATACTAAATTAAAAAGAAAGCAAAGCATCCAATTCTAAATTGAAGATAACCCTATTGCCAAAGTGATCATAGTTACCTGGTTACATGATAAAAGCTTTAGATACAAAGACATGGTTTAAAAGTTATTACAATAGCTTACTACATAATGGATATTTTACTAGAGTAAAATTTTAAAGACAAGGATATGAACATTAGAAATATTAAATTCATAATCAATTTTCAAATATCCATAGGAAAAACAATATCAACATTTTTTTACTTTCTACTATATCAATTTAACATCACAAAATTAATATCTTAATGTAAATTCTTTTACCTTTGATCTTTAGTTGGATTGAAGTTACAGTATCTCATATCATCAGTACTGCTTATACCCTACACCTTAAATGAATTGACAATTAAATTCGGCCTCTTTTTTCCCATTCGAAACTCCCATGCAAAAAAAATCAAATTACATTGTAACTAACAAAAATAGAATAGAAATAAACTCAACTCAACATCAGTCCATGATCCTATTTGAGATTCAAGGCGAAATATTTATTATAATTCAGAATCAGCAAAGTTTATTAGTAAATCTGTAAAGGAATGAATCTTGAATGGATGGTGAGATAAGTAAAATGAGAGAAAATATAAATATTCGAAGCCTCTATGCTTATATAATTTAGATTTCAAAGGTTACTTTACATGTTAAATTTTGAGCAAATCTTGGTAGATTTTAATAGCCCATTTGTCCTTTTATGTTGGAAGAAAATAAACAAAGGGTTGTATATTGAATCAGTTATTTACATGTATCTAAGAGTTTGAGTAATCTAGATATAAATAACGCAGGATAAAGGGGGAAAGTACAAATAAATTATTTGGGAAATGTGAGAAGGAGCATGGAACCAACAATATTATTTAAAGTTATATTTGTAAACTCTTAAACACGTCAATCCATGAAACCTAGAGGGAAAAGTAGAACCACAAGTTTCGTTTTGACTATTATCATATTTCTTGTATTATTATTGATCATATAGGCCGATGTGTTGGAGGTCATCAAATTTTTAAATAACAATGGTTGGAAGATTGGAGATTGGATATCGATGTATCCCTGTAGACGTGAGTATGCAGTGCTCTACAAAAGTTAGGCGATGTATTACTCAGACTAATTGGAGCATTAAGAGGTTATGATAACCATGGAATGAGTCACTTGATGGTTTTTTTGTTAATGTAATTAAGGTTAAACATATATCAATATGGCTAATTTCTACAATTCCCATGATAGAGAATTGTCAACCTTTAATATTAAAGCTCAATTTTGATTATGGATGAATCATGGCACGCCTTCCATTGAATGGTTATATTCGGGTTTACTAGTTGTATTAGAAATTGAGCACTATTCCAGAGAAGATCCATCTCTTCAGTTTTATTAGGTTAATATCAAGGTCACTTCAAGAGGCAAATTCTTTAGCTAAAGTATTTCTCTCAATAATAATAATAATAATTAAACCAAGGGATTAATGTTGCACCATAGAATTAAATATTAACAATATTGGAATTTTGACTATTATTAATTTCTGTATGTCCAAAGTGACATATTTTCAAAAAAAAAAAATTGGTGTGACATAAAAATCACAATTTGGTCATTCATAACAAAGTGAAATCAGACTTTACCGAATCCAAGTAAGCGATAATTTTGGCAAAATATCATGCCACCTAACAAGTGACGTATGAACAATAATGTTTGAGTGGTTCGATATTAATCACTGACCAAATTTACACCTAATGAATCACATAAACGAAAGAGTGAATTCTGTTTAAACTAAACGTGTTACTTAGTTTATAACCATTACAAACAAATTAGTATTTATGAAATATTAGTTATAAAATTTATATTATGATTACGAAATAAATATTACAGAATATATTTATAACAATTATAAATATAACAATTCATGACATCAATAAAAAATTAAAGTATATTTAATTAAGAAATATAGCTTTGGTTTAATCGACAACATTCTTATGATTATGAGTTGGTATTTTTAGTTGTAATAAGTTTAAAATGGTAATCTAAAATGGGTTTGGGATGTCTGATTTGGTTGACTTGGATTTAGTGAGAATAATGTAGCAACCCATATATCCAGTGCCTGATTGTCTAATTAGTTTTAAGTATTAAAGTATTTTTTATGAACTAAATGAGGCGAATTCTAAATATAGTAACTTAATTTACATGAATAGCAGAATAGGTGAGTTTGTAAGTTTAAAAGAAACTATGTTTTAAATATCTGGATTTTGAATTGAATATTAATTTAATAGATTAAATCTTTTGGCTTAATTCCTTTTAAATTAATATATAAAAAGGGGTGAATCCATTTCATAGTTTGTTTAAAGTAATAATCAGTTAGACTTAATAATCAGTAAATAAATTATTATTTAAGGACTCGAACTCCATTTACTTAATTCTATTTGTTCGATTTTTCCATAATTTTTAATTTAGGAAATATGAAATTAAACTCAACAATTTTTAGAAAAACAAAAGAACTTTAGAACTGCTCGAATCCAATTACTAAAGTAATTTTTCACTGTTTTAAGACTGTGTCAGGATTTTGAGAGCGATGGTACTTTTGTTGAGTCAATTGGAGCCCGTAAGTGAATAAAATATATGTATTGTGTCGCCAAACATAGCCCATTTAATATATATATATAAACAAACATTTCAATGTTAAGTACACATATTTCTACTTTTCATCATTTTTTTTTCTCTTGTGCCTCTCCATTTTCCTTCTGTTTAAAGTAATAAAAATAAAATCCAACTATATGGGAATCTAGGAAAATTCAAAAATATACCAGAAAAATAATGGGGATGGGTTTTTAAGTTGCTAAAGGGTAGATCTTCATATAATTAGGTTTAAGGAGGTTGCATTAGCTGTAATGGTTGTTCGTCGGTTTTTGCAAATAGACCAAGGTTGGGTTTTTCCAAAATCATAGAGATGATAACTTGTTTTGTGCATAGATTAAGGGTTGGGGGATTGAATTGACCCTTGAATCATCGGTAGGTCAATGAGGAGGGAGGTACTGCTAGTTGCGATTTGTAATGCGCCCTCGAGATTTGGTTCTAGTGTTATATGCAAAAAGGAGCGGGGTGGCATGGAGCTCGTGGAAGCTTAGGTATAGTGTTTACTGTTTAGTGAAGCATCAATGGGTCTGGGGAAAGGAAAGAGGCACAATGTTGCGGGGTTTATTTATAGGCAGATGAAAATTTAACTTGACAAGGGATAAGGTTTATATTTATATTTAATGGGTAATTAAATCTAATTAGTGATTAGATGGTTGATTATTATTGCTTTAAAATCAATCACTTATAAATTGTGTAACCCTCCCATAAACTGTGTAACTCTCCCATACGTGGTTCAAATCCAGTATGGTTAGTCCCATTTGATTTGAAATGACAATATGTATATTATGTAATTGGATTTATTGCATTTGGGGCTAGTAAGAAATCTAACTAATTTAAAATGCTATTTGAATTAAATAAAACCAAAATGCGAAAATGACAGTTGGATTGATGGCGAGTAAAAATAATTTTTTGGTTCAACTCGTATAATATAAAGTGGACTAAAACTATTTACTTTCTTCTTGAATGTTAAAAACTACTAGTTGGTGGGTACTTAATTGTCTCCTAGGTAGTTGATATTGCATTTGTTGGGTAATTGAATTTTCCTTACAGAAATTGATAATAAATGTTGTGATAAATCTTATTGAAGCGAACACTAGTTTCGACCTATTTTAAAAAAATAAACTACGTTGAATTTTGAATAGAATTATTTAAAGATATAAATTTATGATTGAAGTAAAAATCTTAATACTAATTTTCAATAAGATAGAAGATGATAACATATATTAGGATATAAATTGTAACTTAAATAACTTATATAAAAAAATAAATTATCCATTCTTTTTATGAATATTTAAAATAACAATAATTATTCAGGATTTAGTTTAAATAATTTTAATAATGCAATAGTTAAGATCTGTTGAAATTATATTGGAATATAAAGTAATTGAATATAGGGATAAGCGTTCGGTCGGTTCGGTTGGTTTGGACGTAAAAAAAATCAAACCGAATTAAAACCGAAAATTTTCCAAATCGAACTGAACTGAAATAATTTTGGTTTATTCGATCGGTAACCAATTTAACCGAACTTGAAGGATGTATTACTTTCAATTGATGAATTCACTCAAAGTAAAACATAAATTCATGTTTAGTGAAATTTTATACAGTAAATTTTAAGTTTATGACAATATTTGATCTATTTGCAACAAATGCATCTGTATTATATAACTAAACTAATTTTTTAAAGTACTACAATACCGTAGAATTAGATAATAAATTAAAAGTTTGGTTAATTCGGTTAAACTGATAACCAAAGATAAGTATTTTACAAATCGAATTCAAACCGATTTAGTTTTAAAACCGAGCAGGCCAAAATGTATCTGTTTGGTCAGTTAATTCGGTTTGAACCGAATATTGATCAACCTCAATCGCCACGATCTACTTCCTTTTTGCCCTAATTTTGGATTCGATGATCTATAAGTATACGATTTTGCATGGTGACACATTTCTTCTTAAAATCCAACTAAGCCACTCAATTGGCTTACCGTCCCTCACATGTTACTGTAATCGGCTAACTTGGTTAAGGTATGCTTTGGTGTTCAACTTTTGGTAGGTTTACTATGTTGACTGTGAAGTTTTATGTCTGATGGCTTGCGTCTTTGTGAGATGGTGGTCTGGAGGCTGGAGGGTTGTTATGGTTTGTGCTAGATCTATTTTCTTCTTGGTTTGAGTGGGTGTTTAGAGATGGAAGTTCAGTTTTTTCATGCTGCCCACCATGATTTTCTTTGGCAAAATTTGTGAAGAATATGCTCTGTTCTTTGATGGTCTGGATTTGGTGCGCCTCCCCTCTTTTTTTACTTCCATCTCCTCCTATGTCATTTCGTGATGCTAGTTTACCAATGTGAAGACCGAAGTCTTTCTTTGGCTACTTTTGGTTTAGAGAAGGCAATTCCTTTGGTTTGAAATATTTTCGCTATGCAATGTCATCTGGTGTTGTGTTATGCTTTATTTCTTTGTAATTATTATTGGTGACTCTGTAATGTTTTTGTAAAAACCAGGATTTTTATAATAGAAATATTTAATTATTTAAATATACAAATGGTTGATTTAAGATTTACTATTGGACTATATTTTAATTGAGATTTGTAATGTCAATTCAACTTAGTTTTGAAACTTCTGGTTTTAAAATAAACTTAAGTATTTTGAAGCCATGGACAATCCTATTTGAATATGAACGATAATAAGAAATTATTACAAATAAACTTCAATGGTTGAAAATCTAAATATTGGAATTCGGGATTTAAATATTAACTAAAACGAATTCGATAATTTCACTTATCATCGTTTAGTTAATCAATATTAATTATTAATCCATTTTGTAACTCCATTGATAATAACAAATAGTTTGGATTTGAATTCATATTTAGATCTTTTTTAATACTATTTTAATATATAAAATATCTAATTTTCAAATGATTTCGAAATTCGACAAACCAGTTTCATCAGATACGAAATAAAAAATTATTGTAAGGTTTCAATTTTCGTATCCATTGGATTTGTGTCTTGAGCGATATAAACGCATATCAATAAATGATTTGAAATTATATTAATTTTATTTTAGAAATAACTGTTAAAGATGTCTAAATCAGCTTTCGAAACTAGTTCCATTGGGTTCAGAATATTGGTAATTAGTAGGTAACGTCTAAGAGCACGCTTCGTTTAGAGATCGTGAAAATTTCATTGTGAATAGTAATTTTTAATTGTGTATAAATGCAAGCCTTGACTTCGCGTTTTAACTAAAAACCATAATCTAAATTGGACCAACCACATTCCTTTGTCAATATCAACGACCCTGAATCGATTCGCCAATCAATGCATTTTAGCCGAAACTTTCTACTGTAGATATGCGTGCACTGGTGTTAGAAGTTGATCCATGGTGGAAATTCTTAGATCGAAGCACTATAGCAGCCTAGGCTCTCATTTAAAGCCAACTCGGTCGTTAGGGAAAATCTCGAGTTTGGGGGCAAGGTTCAAGGCAAGGCCGGTGGCGTTAGCAAGAGTGGAGTTGGGGCTACGAGCTGTAGGATTTGGTAGGGTTCAATATGTTGTATATAACGTTGTTGTATATAACTAATATATGATTTTTGTTTAATGATAACAACCAAATATATATTTTTATAAATGTGTTTGTTATTGTACTGTTATATTACATTGCAGGCAGAAATATAATATTTATATTTAAATAAAATACAATTGTACATGAAATCTAATATTCAAATAGTATTTTATTTAAATAAAATATTTTATTTCAATATCTAAACAGTACAAATATATAACTCCACGATTTGTACAACGCACTATAATTCATTAATACATTTCATATCAATTTTGCATACACACAGTTCCTCACTACAACTCTCAGTCACTCAGTTTACAGACTCATATTCATATACAGACACATTCATTGTTACATACACTCGCTGACACTATCATTTTTGTCTCTTGTCTTGTCAGTCAGTCTAGTCACCTACTAACCTGTCACAGAAACACACACACGGTATCTGGACCAAAAACAATATTTTAACTTCTAGTAGATATAAATTTTATTTTAAAAATTATTTATCTTAGAATTTTGGTGTGTCTCTCATCATTTTTCATGACTTGGTCTGATTTATATATCCATCAATCTGTGGCTGGGCAGCTTGTGATATTCACAGTGATACACTGTAAATACCACAAGGCAGAAAATATACTCTAGTGCTCACAGATCAGCCTCAACACACTACACTGGTTTGCTGATCAGAACCAATGTCAAAACTAGCTGATTCTGAACAGCCACAATGCAGTGTAGAAGTCTGCTGAAAAATATTCATTTTAAATAGCCGCACACACACATATATATATATACACACACACATGTGGATATACACATATATGTATACATGCAATCAACACTGTATTTAAGAAAATGCCAAGTGTAAACAGTGTATAGAACAAGGCTCGACAACTACAAAATGGAGCAACACATAGGGCTAAGGAAGTAAAACTTCACATGTCAAAGCAACATGTTTCAGCGTGGACAAAAAAATATCAGCAAACTCAAGTCAAGCCAAAATACATGCAACACTCAGATAAGCACAGATTCAAGGCTGCACAATTACATAGTGGTCGAGCACAAGTCAACATGGGTCAAAAATGGTGCAAGGAAGTCAAAAATGGTGCAAGGAAGTCAAAGTCTAGACCGGAAGCCAAGAAAATGCAGTGGAGCAGTGTAAAACTGCAGCATGGTCGAGCAGAGTGTACACAATGATGCAACATGATGAAGCCAGAACTCATGTATTCAATATAGTATTGTGGAGAATCAGTACAAACAAGTAATTGTCCACAGCAAGATTTTTTTATAGCAACAGTATGTCAAAAATCAACAATGGTTTAGCTAGTATATACAAGTGTATACATAAGCATGGACACACTCATGCAAATGATTCAGCAATTCAACCAAATGTAATTGTGTTCATACAGAACAATGTAAAAGTGCGCAGCAAAAGTCCAAAATGATTCAGGGTACAACTCCAATGTACACAACAACAAGAGACAGGTGAACATGAAAATACAAGGACAACAAGTTTCAGGTTCAAGACAGTGAAACATGAAACTGAACATACAATGCACAGTACCAAGGTACACAACATTAATTATGACAAGTGCCACAACAAATGCAAGTGACATAATTGACATAATGCATCATATATTCGAGTACAAATCAGTGGGCAAAGTGAAATAGCTCAGGTCTCAACAGAACAATGTTTGGTGCATACAAATGGTATGACAACATATGTGAAATGTTCAGGTTCAGGCAAGAAACAAATCCAAGACAAGAAAGCTTTTTATTGTTTCCAAAATGAAGGGATATATGGCAAAAGTTTTTTAGAAAATCATTTTCGTTTTTTCTTTATTTTTCTTTCTTTTCAATTTCAGCCATTTAAATAGGACCATCGTGCATTTTAAACTGTACTAACATGCCATTTTTTTTTTGGGAAAATACGACACATTTTAGTTTGATACAACATAATAAGTTTACAACTTTTAGTCAGTTGATAGTATTTTTTTCTCTCAACTTAGATCGAATTTGAAATATAATGAAAAGTTTAATTTTGAGGGATGATAGTGTAACCGGTACATAGGGAGATTCTTAGGTGATGGCCATGAAATCTATTCTATATTGTAGACTTTGTTTAAATAAATGGAGGACTTAAAATACTTATATTGGCTTTTCAAATCTTTAAAACTAAGTTGTGTTAAGTTGAATTCGCGTAACTCTCTTTTGTGCTTATAATTTCAATAATAATAATAGTAATCCAAGGGTATCCAACATTGCTTGTATATCAAGCGTTGGTGTGCAAACCCGCCAAGCTCTATCCGACATGTTGTTGACAAAGTCAGCGTTGGAATATCTTGGTCTCATTTTATGAGATTGGACACCTAAGGATTACCGACACGTTGTTGATAAAGTCAAAGTCGGTCTGCACAATCCGCCAAGCTCTTTACCCACTCTCTGTTAGTCCGCGAGGCAGTGCATGGGTGGTAAACCTTGGTCTTCTAAGTTAGGTGTATGTGCTTAAACATAAATTTTAAAATTTTATAGAATAAAGAATAAGCGATGATGCCCAAACACATCTTGACCTTATTGATTTGACTGGCCATACATGAGAAAATTAGAATACCACTTTACAAACTGTGCCAAACAAACTAAGAATTTATTTCATGGTTGCACTACGTTATCGACTGAACTAACTGGCCAAACTGGAATTTAACATTTGAAAACTTGATTTATATTGAAATTTTGTGACAAGTTGAGATATTTAAAGTACAATCAACTGATCAGAAACTGTTAACTTAATTTGTTGTACCACTTCAGAA
Source organism: Allium sativum (assembly GCA_030737875.1). Lineage (NCBI taxonomy): Eukaryota > Viridiplantae > Streptophyta > Magnoliopsida > Asparagales > Amaryllidaceae > Allium > Allium sativum. The sequence continues at coordinate 14,533,822 of CM060912.1, forward strand.
ACAAGTCTTGTTTTTATTTTGCATATGTCTATTGCATTCATGTAGTTTCATTAGAATTATAGCATACTGCATTTGGATTTTGTGGGTAATATCCACTGAAAACCCTCACGAGACACCACTCGTCCTACTAGGGACACCTAGAGGTTTAACGGCTTGTTGCATACGCTCAATGCAATCGTGTTTCCTACGAAAGTGCGACCTATCTAGTTAGTTTTTAATTTTTGTTTTACTCGAGGACGAGTAAAAGATTAGTGTGGGGGTATTTGATTGACATAGAAATGTGTTTATTTTATGCTCTTATATTTTATCTTTTGTATATAAATAACTATTACTTGGGTAGTGTTTTGTTGCTTTTACAGATATTCCAACCCAGCCCGCATGCAACCAGTAAAGTTGAGAAATGGAGATCAAATTGCTATCTATTTACATTTTGAAGATTTGCATATGAAGATGCCATATCTAGTTGTTGTTGGACAAGAAAATGATTGGTAGAAAGACCAAGAATTTCTCAAATCAAGGGAAGCTTGTCAAAGAACCAAGAGGAAAAGAAGAAAGGCCAAAAATTTAATAGATTTAACTAAGGCCCATTTGTAAACTCTTATGTGAATTCCCTAAGGCCCATCTATCATTGTATTAGGGTTAGGGTTAGGGTTAGGGTTTGGCTATCTATCCTATAAATACCCTTGTAATGTCATTGTAGCCACCATCCTATCTCCATTTTTCTGTATTCTCTTCTCCATTAATAAAAGTTCTTCTTTTATTTCTGCAATTTTCTTTTTCTTAGCAATCGGTGTTGTCTTCACAATTAGTTTTGGAAGAGCACCAATTGTATTTTACATTTTTTGTTAGTGATTAGTCGTTTGATTAGTTTCAACGACAACCCTAATTTACTTTCTGTGTTCTTCTTTTCTTGCAATTTTACTTTCTGCATTTTATTTTTGTTTTGCATTTTAATTTCCAATTGATAGTTGTGATTTGATTATCGGTTCAATTAGATTTGTTCTGAATCGGATCGCAGTTTCAATTTTTATGGTCTTCAAAAACCAACCTCGAAAATCGTCTAACTCGCCCAAGAGATTAAATAAATAATTTGATTTTAATTTACCTCCCTGTGTTCGACCTGTATGCTACACACCTGTATGCTTGCAGAATTTAATTTAAATGTCGCGCTTTTCTGATTCATAGATTAGCGACGATCAATCAGTATTCAAGTTTTTGGCAATTTTGCCTCCAACAATTCAGTATTGATTTATGGGCATAAAATATATGGCAAGCTTTTCAAGTTATTTCCAGATTTGGTAAGAAAACATTTTAATGGATTTCCAAAAAATCCCAATTTTTAGGGAAGTGTTCAATTCATTTTTGGGTAATCGATTTTTCTGCAAATCAATCAATCTCGAGTACTTTTTTTTTGCAAGTATTCTTCTGAGTGTTTCCACAAATTAATCAAAAAAAATTCCAGTTAAATGGCAAGAAATTTATCAAGCAATTTCGACATGAATCCATTCAAGTGTCAAACAAGTGTGGACATGCAAGAAAATCAATTACTATTTTTTAGTTTACCAAATTTAAAATTAGTTAAGAGAACCATCCAGAATTATCAAGGAATCAAGGCAACATTTCAAGCAAAATTCAAAGAAATCAATCAGCCAAGCAAAAGAGGAAATTGGACAAAATCAGCCAAGTCATTTATTTGAAATAAGAGCATTTATAGGATTTCTAAATCCTATTTAACAACCATTCATCTTTGGCATTTAGAGCATCAAAAATCAAAGAAAAAAATCAAAATCATATCGCAAAAATCTATTCATACTCATAGATTTTTGATCAATAACATCCCGAATCATAGAACGAACAACGATGAGCAACGGCCATCAATCAGCAAAGATCGAATATCCAGAAATCATGATTTGGGAAGAACAAGAAAATCCCTAGTTTTTGTAAAGCCGCCATTTCTATTTCCAGATACAAAGGGATCGGATCTAAAAAATGATGGAGCAAACATTAAGAATGGGCTGACCTGCTTTTTGAAACGAAGCTACATAGGTTTTTTTTCTTTCTTTGGCTTTTATTTGTTTTGTTTTTAAATCCTTTGTAAATCATCGTTCAGTTTTTCTAGTGTCTGTAAAAAACTAGGCAATCTAGTTAGGGTTTTAACTAGTAGTTTACTAGAGTCTATAAAAACTAAGGTATACGGGTTACGGGTTTGTAACCTGGGGAAAATCTGATCTTGTGGATATAGATCAATCTAGGGTTTTAAGCATAGGATTAGAATAGGAGCGAGGGGTTCGCGAGTTTGCAGGGTTTTGTAAGTGGGGTCCGTTCTATTACCTAGTAGAAACTTAGTGAATGTAGCAACGGGCAGGGTTTGCCGTAGCTGGGTAAAAACTTGTCATTTACATTCAGCATTTAAATTCTGCATTTACATTCTGCATTTACATACCCTGTTATTATCTGTGTGATGATTAATTTTAATATCTTGATAAAAATCAATAAACCCTATTCATTCCCCCCTCTAGGGTTAATCTAGATCCAACAAGTGGTATCAGAGCCTGGTATTCATTAATTCTAGAGTCATGGGTCCTCGTAGTTGTCAGTCCAGTTAGAGTCATCCAATAACACCCCAACTATTTTTGATGGAACAGATTTTTTAAATTGGAAATCAAAAAAGGAATGTTATTTAAAATCCGCTAAAAGTTGAGATATTGTTATCAATGGGGTTGATATGTTATATAAGAAAAACAATGCTTTCAATACTCGTGCTATGAATATCATATATGATTATCTTAATATTGAACAGTTTATTCATACATCTCATTGTTTAACTGCATAGGAAATATGGGAAACTCTCAATGAATTGCATGGTAGAAAAGATTACAACTGCTCAAAACCCTAGAACGTCAACTCACATTCAGATCTATGCTTAAAAGGAGAAACAGATAGATCAAACGATGGAGAATCAACATATGCTGAAACAAAAAAATCTCACATAGAAAGATTTAATTTATATGTGCACTAATTTAACTAAATTGGTTGATAGACTCCAACATAAAACAAAAATTTAAAATCTGGAACCAGCAAAATTAATGATTTGGAATCACTACTTGAATATTTTAAAAACTCTTCAAACTCAAATTGCAAAAATTGTTTGAAATTAGAAACCAATCTTGTTCATCTCATAAAAATATTCAAAAGTTTGAAAATGAAATTTGATCTTAAAATAGAACAAGATTGAGTTATCAAGTTTGAACAATTTTCTGCAAAAAGAATTTGAAATTTTTAAGACTACTATGAATTCCAAATTTGAAATTGCTGAAAATTAAAAAATTTTGAAAAGCAATTTGATTTTGATTGAGCTAGAAATCAAGATTGAAAAATTCAAGAAATTTGAATCCGAAAGTCGAAAACATTTTGATTTAGAGATTACTGAGTCCCAAACAAAAATGAAAATTCTTAAAAATGAAAATTGGATTTTGAAAGCTGATTCTGAAAAGAGTAAGAACACTAGAAACCATTGTTCAGATTTAATGAAAGAAAATGGTAATCTTAAATCTAAAATTCAGTAACTTGAAACAACATTGATTAATTTTTCTAATGGTGAAAAATCTTTAAATATGTTGTTGAAAAATCAATTTTCATCAGGAAATAAAAGTTGACTTGGCTTTGGAAAAATTGATGAGTTTAAAGAGAAGATCAAATGATTTTAAAAATCCTTCAAATCATTTTGAAAGTATTCGTTTTCAAAATATGAATTCAAATAATTTCAAAGGGTTTTTTAAATCTATAGCAAAACGAGAATTTGTTTGGAAAACAATCCAGTCAAACAGTTGTGGTCCCCAAAACGAAATAAAATGAATTTTGGAAAAACTAAACGAATTTGGGATCCTAAGGGTACTCTAGTTGATTCGAATGGGTTGTTATACAAACATATTTGGGTACCAAAAGATGTGAACAAAACTACGATTGGTTTTACAAATTTTGTTAGACCACTCGATCCTCTATATTGTTAGGCACCAGAAGATGGGTAAGGAACTGCTTTGCTAAAGGAAAATTAAATTCAAGATGTTCCATATTTCTGAATCATTCGGAGTTCCTTAGCTAAGTTTGCTGAGCTGGAGATCCACAACATATTCTGTAAATCAGGTACGATCTCTAGACTCACATTCCTTTGTATATATTTCTTTGTGTTTATTTAATTCCTTCTTTTACCCCTTTTATTTTTTGTTTTAATTTGACACTGCCATATTTCTTTCTTTCTTTCTTCTTAAGCTTTCTGAAACTTCAAACTGCAGATATCATGATTTTCTAGAATTTCACTTCAATTGAATAAAACTCTAATGTTTTAATCATTTCCAGATCTTAAATTTAAACTTGTAAATATGTGCAATTGTTTTGAAGTTTATTTTGTGATTTCGGAATTCCTAATAGTGTTGATGTATTCTTGTCATATCTTGAACATTGTTAATTTGAATTCTAAATTTTTAAAGATCTGAAAGTTAATGGAATTTCACACACCTCTGTTGTTTTGAGTTTCTTCTAATTCATTTTAGAAATGTTTGAAATATTATACTCATTACAGCACACTACTACTTCTTAGTTGTGATAATTTCATTAATCTTTTTTAGATTGGCTTGATTATTTCTGACTTGAAAAACATTTGGATTGAATCATTGTTTATGTCTTGAAATTCATCTTTATTAATGATCTTTTTGGTTGAAATTTGTTTGTTTGAAATCATCTGAAATTCTTAATAGTTTGAATCTAATACACCTCTTAGATTTGAAATTATTAATCTTGTGTGACTTATTCATTGTATCTCAAAACTTGACAATGATTCAAGAGATTTCGAATAAATTATTTTTTTAAATTTTTGGATCATGAATATCTCTCAAGGTTGATGTATTTGAAATTAATCTTGTACTTGTCAAACAATACTTGTGAAAACTACATTGAAAATCTGGTCCTGAAACTCTTTGTTATTTCATGATCATTTGACTTGAATATTTGTTTATTTAAAATCATTTGAAATTATTAACTTATTGAATCTCACACATTCCTTGGATCTGAAGTTTATAGTCGAATGTGGTTGATTCATTGAATTTTGAGATTTTCATATTCCTTCAAATGATTTCAAATAGACTATATTTTTTGATCTTGAATCATGAATCATCTTTTGAGACTGTCATCTTGACAAGTTTGCTTTGAAACTGATTTCTGTGCTGCTCTGATACTGTTTTGAAAAATGTTTTTAGATAAGTGCTTGTTTTGATATCATCTGCTCCTTTAATGAATGGAACTGAATTGTGAAATTATTTGCTTGGGCTTTCTGATTAAAATTATGTTGTCTGAGACATCCTTATTCGTCTCCAGTATCACGTTAAAAACCTCATTAATAGAGACATCAAGTGGTATCAGTTTAGAAGTGCTGAATTTTTTTTATTGTATTTTTTAAATCACTCTTGTCTTGTATAGATCTTTTTAATTCCCTCTTGGAATTGATTTTCAATTTTAAAATTATTTATTGATTATTCATTCGGAAATTGAAATCAATAACCAAACTGAACTGTATTTATAGTTCATCAAAATTATTATCAGATCATGAAATTGTGATGGGTTATGACCACAGTATGTTTCACAACAAGGGGAAATTTGCATTTAATTTTTCACGATCATTGAACAACTTTTATATTATCTTTGAATTAGCAATTATTTCACGAACACCTTCTTTATCTTCCATTATTCTCCCATCCATCATGACTTATATTAATGTGGAGAGTTTAATAAAAATTTTAAATCATCTTGATTAAAACAGTGAAAATATTTGTAATGGAAATGTAACTGTGTTATTTTCGAGAAATAGAGATAACTGAAAAAAAATTCAACACTCCCAGTATAGTTGAGCATATTTCATAATGTGATTAATTTATAAATTTATTTCATAAACCATTTCTGTACCTACTGCATTTCTATCATCCATATTGTTTTTATTTACCGAGGAGATTTTTCTTTTGGAGCTGAAAATGATAAATATATAATATACATAAGTGTTTCTCTAACCTCGTTCAAAAATCCAAGCTCTGGTCATGCATGGTTAAGAGATAAATTATAATTTAAGCTGCGACCGACCTCATTTAAAAATCCAACCTCTGGTTATGCGTGGTCAGTGTGCTCTTAAATAAAAAGAAAGAGGAAAAAGAAATAAATTGCTAAATAAATTGTTATACGAAATTCTCCATGGTGTGTAAAAACCAGCCTATCAATCCATTTTCTAATCTGCGAAATGTGTTAATATTTTATGTAATATTATGATTTGTTGATAGATCGTTATTGGGATTTGAGGTTATATGATTGCGTCACTTAATTTGAATTTAGAATTATAGTCCAATTCCATCACTATTTTTTTGTGCTCAGTTTTTAAAAATTTTCTTTGGAAAATAATTGGAATTATATGTTTTAAAACTCTCTCCATTTTTATAAATTTCATCGTAAATCCATCATTTTCCAGAATGTAAAATTGTCTCTAACTTTTAGAGTATTATGATTTTTGTTTGACTGATTGAAATTTATGATGACCGTTCTTCCTCTTAAGCTAATAATATTTTTTTTTAGTCACTTTTTTCATCCATATTTTAAATTCTGTATCCTTTTGATGATAACAAAAGGAGGAGAATGGGTTGAGATTTTGACTTATGAGTGAATATTATGATTTATGAGTGAATATTTTAAAACTATTTTACTATTGAAAATTTTATTCAATTTTCATTCTTTTCAGTCATGTAGAGTTATAGGGGGAGTTACTGTTGTAGGGGGAGCAACCAAACAAGGGGAGTTCTACACTTCACTATCAAACATTTATTATGCTCAAATCTTTTATTTGTTTGTATTCATCAAAAGGGGGAGATTGTTGTATATAATGTTGTTGTATATAACAATTATATGATTTTTGTTTGATGATAACAACCAAATATATATTATTATAAATGTGTTTGTTATTGTACTCTTATATAACATCACGGACAGGAATATAATATTTATATTTAAATAAAATACGACTGTACACGAATTCTAATATTCAAACAGTATTTTATTTGAATATAATATTTTATTTCATTATTTAAACAGTACAAATTTATAACTCCACTATTTTACAACATACTCTAATTCATTAATACGTTTCATATCAATTTTGTATACACATAGTTCCTCACTACAACTCTCAATCACTCAGTTTAAAGACTCATATTCGTATACAAACACATTCACTATTACATACACTCACTGACACTATTACTTCTTTCTCCTGTCTTCTGCCAGTCAGCACAGTCAGTCCAGTCACCTGTTAGCCTGTCACAGAAACACACACACAATATCTGGAACAGAAATGATATTTTAAATTCTAGCAGATATAATTTTTATTTTAAAAGTTTATTTGCCTCATAATTTTGGTGCGTTTCTCATCATTTTTCATGACTTGATCTGATTTATATGTCCATCAATTGATGTCTGGACAGCTTGTGATATTCACAGTGATACACTGTAAGTACCACATGGCAGACAATATACTTTAGTGCTCACAGATCAGCCTCAACACACTACACTAATTTGCTGATTAGAACCAACGTCAAAATTAGCTGATTCTGAACAACGCAATGTAGTGCAGAGGTCTGCTTATAATTCATTTGCAATAGCCACACATATATACACACACATACACACACACACACACACATATATATACACACACACACACATATGTGTATATATACATATATGTATAATGCAATCAATACTGTATTTAAGAAAATGCCAAGTGTACGCAGTTTATAGAACAAGGCTCGGCAATAACAAAGTGGAGCAGCACATACGGCTAAGGATGTAAAACTTCACATGTCAAAGCAACATGTTTCAGCATGGACAAAAACAAATCAACAAACTCAAGTCAAGCCAAAATACATGCAACATTCATATATGCACATATTCAAGGCTGCACAACTACATAGTGGTCAACTACAAGTCAACATGGATCGGAAATGGTGCAAGGAAGTCAAATTCCAGACCAGAGGCCAAGAAAATGCAGTGGAGAAATGTATAACTACAGCATGGTCGAGCAGAGTGTACACAATGGTGCAACATAATGAAGCCAAAACTCATGTATTCAATATAGTATTGTGGAGCATCAGTACAAACAATGTAAGTGTCAACAACAAGATTTTTTGGAGACACGGTATGTAAAAACTAAACAATGGTTCTGCTAGTATGTATAAGTGTATACATAAGCAAATGGACACACTCATGCAAATGATTCAGTAACTCAACCAAGTGTAGTTGTGTTCATACAGAATAATGTGGAAGTACCTAGCAAAACTCAAAAATGATTCAGGGTACAACTCCAATGTACACAACAACAAGAGACAGGTGAACATGAAAATACATGGTATAACAAGTTTTAGGTTCAAGACAGTGAAACACAAGACTGATAACACAATGCACAGTATCAAGGTGCACAACATTAATTATAACAAGTGCCACAACAAACGCAGGTGACATAATGGATAGAATGCATCATGTGTTCGAGTACAAATCAGTGGGCAAAGTGAAACAGCTCAGGTCTTAACAACACAATGTTTGGTGCATACAAAAGGTATGACAGCATATGTGAAATGATCAGGTTCAAGCAAGAAACAGATCCAAGACAAGAAAGCTTTTTATTGTTTCTGTAAATGAGGGATATATGGAAAAAGTTTTTCTGGAAATCAGTATTCAAGTTTTGACAATTTTGTTTCCAGCAATTCAGTATCGATTTATGGGCATAAAATATATGGCAAGCTTTTCAAGTTATTTCCAGATTTGGTAAGAAAACATTTTAATGGATTTCCAAAAAATCCCAATTTTTAGGGAAGTGTTTAATTCATTTTTGGGTAATTGATTTTTCTGCAAATCAATCAATCTCGAGTACAATTTTTTGCAAGAGTTCTTCAGAATGTTTCCACAAATTAATCAAAACAAATTCCAGTTAAATGGCAAGAAATTTATCAAGCAATTTCGAAATGAATCCATTCAAGTGTCAAACAAGTGTGGACATGCAAGAAAATCAATTAACGTTTTTTAGTTTACCAAATTTAAAATTAGTTCAGAGAACCATCCAGAATTATCAAGGAATCAAGTCAACATTTCGAGCAAAATTCAAAGCAATCAATCAGCCAAGCAAAAGCGGAAATTGGGCAAAATCAGCCAAGTCGTTTATTTGAAATAAGAGCATTTATAGGATTTCTAAAACCTATTTAACAACCATTCATCATTGGAATTTGGAGTATCGAAAATCAAAGAAGACAATTCAAAAGCTTATGCAGAAATCTATTCATACTCACAGATTTTCGATCAACAACATCCCAAATCGGAGAATGAACAAGGACGAGCAACAACCATCAATCATTAGGGATCGAAGATCCAGAAATCACGATTTGGGGCAGAACAAGAAAACCCTAGTTCTTGTTAAGCTACCATTTTTATTTCTAGATACAAAGGGATCAGGTCTAACAAATGATGGATCAAACATTAAGAATGGGCCGGTCCTGTTTTTGAGACAAAGCTACAATGGTTTTATTCCTTATTTAGTTTTTATTTTGTTTTCTTTTTAAATCCTTTGTAAACCAATGTTCAGTTTTTCTAGTGTCTGTAAAAAACTAGGCAATCTAGTTAGGGTTTTAACTAGCAGTTTACTAGAGTCTGTAAAAACTAAGGTATATGGATTACGGGTTTGTAATCTGGGGAAAATATGATCTAGGTGATATAGATCAGTCTAGGGTTTTGAGCGTATGATTATAACAGGAGTGAGGGGTTCACGATTTTACAAGGTTTTGTAAGTGGGATATGTTCTACTACCTAGTAGAAACCTTTGTGAATGCAGCAGTAGGCAGGGTTTGCTGAAGCTGGGTAAAAACTATGTCATTTACATTCTGCATTTACATACCCTGCTATTATTTGTGTTATGATTATTTTTAATATGTCGATAAAATTCAATAAACCCTATTCACCCCCCTCTTTAGGGTTAATCTAGATCCAACACGGTGGCTTGAGGATGCTTTGGCGATCGTTTTTAGTTGACAAGGATGGGTTTGCTTTGTTTTTCGCCTTTTTTGCTGGGGTAAAGAGATTTTAGGCAGGTTAATTTTGTGATTAGGTTAAGTAAACTAAATTAGTTAATTAAGCATGGTTATCTGTTAGGTTATTAGAAATCTTATATTAGTTGTATCTTACTTAAATTAGATCCAAATTGAATGAAGTCGCCTCCTAATACCGAAATGCTTATATTGGAAGAGATACACGCTTGTGTTTTTGCTCTTAGTAAGGATAGTGCTAGTGGGCCTGATGGTTTCAAAGGAGTTTTTTTCAGAGTATTTGGCCGATCATCCAATCCGATTTTTGTCTAGCTATTATAATTTTCTTCTTTGGTGGAGAACTGCCCTAAGACGGAACTTCCACCAACTTGGTCCTTATCCCTAAATGTGAAAAGTCGCACTCGTGTGCGGATTTTTGTCCGATCAGATTGTGTAACTTCCCTAACAAGGTTATTTCTAAGGTTCTAGCCAGTAGGCTGGCTCCGTTTCTGTAGCATGTTATCTCCTCTTCTCAAGTTGGGCTCATAAAAGGACGTTTGATCACGGACAACGTCCTTGTATCCTAGGAGTTGTCCCAGATTAATCGGAAGGTAAGGGGTTCTAATGTGGTCGGGAAGCTCGACATGGTTAAAGCTTACGATCGCATGTCTTAGTTTCTCATCATCAAGGTACTAAGGGATTCCAGATTTCCCGAACCTCTTATAGACCTTACCTGGAGGTTCATTTTTAACTATTGGTTTTCGTTCCCTTCAAAAGTCCAGCCAACGGGTACTTCGGGGCGGGAAGAGGACTTTGTCAAGGAGATCCTTGTTCCCTTACTCTATTCGTTATCGCCGTTGAGGCTTTCGTACGTGGATTACACTCACTAACGATAGCAAATCAGATTCATCGGTTTTGCACCCCTTTGGGCTGCCCCTTTATCTCGTCCTTATGCTTCGCTGACGACGTTATCATTTTCTCGAATGGTAATCATCGCTCATACGATCGTCTTGTCAGCCTCATCCAGCAGTACGAGAGGTTTTCTGGCCAACTTGTTAATTTGACTCAAAGTTGCTTCGTTTCGTCAAGGGACTTATCTCATGTTAGATCCACTTAGATTGAAATCTTCACCACAAGGCTGCCTCCCTTCCCTTACCTTACCTTGGTACCATGCTTTACAGAGGTCATAAGCTCAATGCTATCTTCGATCCCCTGACAGACAAGGCTAGGGGTAAGATCATCCAGTGGAATGTAACGCTACTCTCTCAGGCAGGTAGACTGGTTCTTATAAATTCTTTATTGGACTTTATAAGATCGCACGTCCTTGTTGCTATGACTCCTACCTCCACTTTCTTCCGTTCCTATCGGTCTTTGGCTTCTTCCTTCTTCTGGGGTAAAAAGGAAAACGCTAATCGTCACCTTTGGATCTTTTAGGACATCATTTGTCACTCCAAAAGTGAAGGGGGTTTAGGCCTTCGTAATCCAGAGGATACATGTACTTCCTTTTCTTGTAAGTTGTGGGCTCGGTTTGACACGAACGACTCCAAGTACAGCAGACTTCAGGCTCTGGACTTCTCCGGTGTCCCATCTTATGCTAGTGAGATGTGGAAACGGATGCAATCAGTGAAGGCCTTTTCTGATTCACATGTTGGTCGATCAGGATGGGATGGCAGTCCTTTTTCGATTTTAGTAGCATGGAGTTCAGTAAGGATGCCAGCTTAACGCCTCCATCTCTTCTCCTTCATCTGGAATGCCTGTATTCCCCCCGAAGGTTTCTCTGTTTATGTGGTAGACCCTTCATGATGGTCTTATGATAGACGAGAACCTCCAGAGGAATGGAATCCCTCTTGTGTCCCGTAGTAGGTGTTGTGGGTCCGGTGACATGGAATCCATAGCTCACTTGATTTTCATGGCCTTTCTGCCCAAGCTGTTTGGAATTACTTTGGATACTTGGTTGGTATTCGAGGTAATGCATCTTCTCTAGTAGATATACTGAGATACTGGCGTATCTGCTTTGGAGTTGGAGCTTTCTCAGGGCTAGGCTTGCTCATCCTCTCTCACTTTGGTGCATCACGTTATTTTTCCATGTCCTAGCCCACATCTTTTAGGCTCTGTCGCTTAGGCGACTTCATCGACTTTGCCATCGCCAGATCTCTTCGCATTGCCTTTGTTGATCGTCTATCTTTTGTGGTTTTGTTTGTTTTAGATCTTCGTCTCTTCTGTTTGTTGTTATGTTATCTTTTATTTTGTGTGTACATAGATTCTATGGCTTATACTACGAGTCTGTTTTTATGGGTCGTTGGAGAATGGCTAGATTCTACTTTTGTTATATAGACATTTTCTTTTGTTGAAAAAAAGAAGTACATAAACTTTCTCCTTTATTGAAATTTCAAAATATTGTCCGGATGATGACTAGACATAACACTACCTCAGCTTGTCCGACTTTATTTTTAAATAAGAGAGCATATAAGTTTAGGGATCGGTAAATAGTGATAAGGAAATGTTATTTAGTTTCCATATACGGTCATTTTTTAATATTCCTAATAGTTGATTTAACAACTATTGGTTCAGCTTTTTGGAGTTGTATTGTCAAATTAAAACGCTTTGCTGCCCTTTGAGCACAATGGTCCTTTGTTTAAATGGCCAAACAGAAAGAGCGAGTGGAATTCAAGCTATGTGGTGTTGCTCCCACTAGGGTATTATCACATTTACTGTGACACCCCACATCCTTTAATGCACCCATATGAGGATGCATTAAGTTTTGTGAAGCGCAATAGGTATAAAGTAATAACACAGGGACTAAAATTCACAAGATAGAATGTAAAATACAGTGGAAACATTTTTTAAAATATTTATTATTATTAAATCAATCACGACATTTCATCGTCATAAAACAAACTGTCTTGCAGGAATAAAAACATCAGAGTACAAGAATAAAAACACAAAAATCATCCCCCTTACAAGTCACTATAATAGTCATAAAGCAAGTACTAAAGAATTATATAATGTAGGAAATGGTCCAAGACCAAGCTAAATCAAAGATCAAAAGTCACTGATGTGATCCTCCGCCATGAAAACCTTGGGGAGGGGAAGAAGAGAGAGAAAAAAAAACTAGGTCAGACATAAGTCTGGTGAGTTCCAATGATTTTTAGACCGTAAAGAAGTACTCAAAAAAATGAATAAATGGACATGAAAAATACTATAAAGTAGAATCACGAAACAAGATAAGCTTCTCATTCATATCCACAGAATTTCTACACCAACTATCAGAATATCAAGATTAGGTTTTACCTAATTTCTACCTAGTGATCGACTTCTTAAATAGAATGTGAATAATTTGTATCGGCTGTGGCCTTCGGGATTACCAGTCCCAAACCCATCAACTAAAGAGAAAGACACCGCCTTAATCACAGGCATTACAACGCCTTATCTTCCCTTGGCGGATACAAGCACTCTCATGATTCTGCCGAAATCCTCTCGTACCCACCTCTCATTTGGACCTCTTACTATCTGATTCAGTATAAGCATGCGTTATCCCCTACCTAGTGTGTGACTCATGATAATCAAGGAATAGTGACTGATACGGGTTCACACACAAACATATGACACAAGACACATAAGACTTGGTCCCCAAGTTAACTAGGATTTCTACAAGCAACTTATATCTCAAAGGAATGGAACCCTTTCGCTTATCAATCATACAAGTTTAACTTAGCATATTTATGTTTATTAATAAGCCTAGTGTAACTACTTGCTATATTTTATAGGTTGTAGTTAACGAAAGTAATCTACAACCTTTTATCTCTATATTGTAATTAACGAAAGTAACCTACAACCTTTTATTTTCCGATTGTAACTAATGAAAGTAATTTAAAACCCTTTACCTTTAGATTGCAATTAACGAAAGTAATCTACAACCCACAACCTTTTTATTTCTGGATTGTAATTACTGAAAGTAATATAAAACCCCTTACCTTTAGATTGTAATTAACGAAAGTAATCTACAACCTACAACCTTTTTATTTATTACCATGTCACTTATTTTCAAGTTACAAGTTATAGGCTACTCAATGTATAATTAAGCATATTTTATTCCAATTCTCATGACATGTATACTTAACATATAATTAAGTAAAACTTATTCCAGTTCACAAGTTTGCATATTCTTACCTTAGAATTTAATCAATCTACAGCCCGTGATTCACCAATTCTTAATATTCCCAAAAATCCCCCATTTTAACGTTATTTCATATTATTCCAATTTTATGCAAATTAACGGTAAAGGACTACCCTCAGCGCAAAATAAATGAAAAAGGAGAAATAGATCTAGGATCAAAGAGAAACAAAATTGAATAAATAGGCATTATAAGATTGTAGACAAAACAATGACAAAGAATGGGATAAAGAAGAAGAACGTACTTGTAAACAAATATTAACAAAAAGGAATAAGTAATAGATAGTAATTAAAATGAACAATAACATGTAAAAGATAAACTTATAAACACTGCAATTCTCAAACAATTTGATCCAAAATATTTTACTATCCTAATTCTTTTTATTCTGATTGCAAATCCAAAAATAACATAGAACTCACAGAGAATTGTTGTAGATCCAGAGAAAGGCCTTTGAAAAAGAAGTAGAAGAAGAATATCCGTTTTGATCTATATTTTGACAGCACCCTGATTTTACCCCAATTTTATTTCCAGAGCATAATGGTGTGGAGGAAGAAGACGAAGAAGAATACATGTGGAGAAGAAGTGAAGGGTGGTAGTCTCTTTATAGGTGTATAAGGGTAGTTTAGGCCATAAGATATTAGATTTTCAATCTAAACCAGAGAAGACACACCTCATCACGAGTTAGCAAAAAGAATAATCTTGAAGCAGGCGTGTTTTGCCAGGCACAGGCCTGTGCCTGGCTCGAAGTGGGTTGACCTAATTTTTATGTGGGTCGACACATGTGTCGACCCATATAGGGACTGGATCGCCCGTTTACCATTGTTTATTCTGATATGGTTAATTAAAATATTTAATTTAACTCCAAACTTTGATTGATCATATCTTGTTCATTTTTAGTCCGATTTACGCAAACTAAAAGTATATCTAAATTAGAATTTCGTAACAAACGCAACGGTGAAATCCATTTTATCTGGCTTTGAATATTTTACTAATTAATATTTGATTTATTGATCTTCTTTGTATAATTAATATTTATTGAAATTTTGGGGTGTTACATTCTACCCTTCTTAAAGGATTTCGTCCCTGAAATCTCCATGTTGAGACGAATGTTATAAATATTATAAACCATTATCTAGACCCATCTACTCATCCATTGGCATACATTGTACTTAAAATTTCTAATGCTTTGTATGAACATATGTAAAGGTGTTGTGTATATGTCCCTACGCTAATGCGGAAATTAGGCGGTCCACTGATTCAGTTGGCCTCCTTAATGAAATTCATGTTTATGTCATGTATCCAATATGTATGCAAAAGAATCCTAATAATACATATAAATTCGATATGTGTGTAACAACCATCCACCAAAATGCAACACCTAAGTGATGATTCAACTATTTTCATCCATATTTAAAGTTAATTAAAAAGCGCACACATCCATATGCAATATGTAAGCATTCTAGTTAAACCGATCCCTAATCTGGTGAAGAGTGTGTGTATACAAATCCACTGCATCCACTAGAAAATACTTGCATCCACTTGCAAGCATTAAACATAACATGTCTCAAACACATGTTTAAGCCATTCCCTATTATTCATAGGCTTCTACTTAAGAATCGAAATTCAGACGATAGGAAAATAGATTCAAATTCAAAAATTAAGAATGTACTCTTAAAAAGAAATGAGAAAGAAGCGTTAATCTTATCTTTAGGTTCCGAAGTTGCGTCATCGCTACCTTCTCTCCACTACACCTTAAACAACTTGATCTCCTTATTATGTAGCTTCTTAACTTCCGATCCTAGTATCCGGGAAGGAACTTTTCTGACTGATGCATCCTTCTCAACTTTAATACAATCATGCAGAATCATGTAGACACTTCCTCAAATGTGAGACATGGAACACATCGTGAACTCCCGCTAGTCTCTCTGGTAGTCTTACTCTGTAGGACATCTGACCTATCCTCTTAACTATGGAAAATGGCCCCACAAACCTTGATGCCAACTTCCCTACCAAGCCAAAGCGAACAACGTTCCTCAAAGGTAAAACCCTGATAATGATCGTATTTCCTACGTCGAACTCTAGGCCATTCCTCCTCCGATCGGCTTACAAATTCTTTCTTTCCTGAGCTGCTTTCATTCATTTTCGAATCAAGTCTATCTTCTCTGAAATTTCTTTGACTATCTCTGGTCCAAGTAGAATATGTTTGTAAACTCCCACCAACATGTATGTGATCTGCAGGGTCGTCCATAAAGTGCCTAAATGGGAGCTATACCAGTACTCATCTGACAGCTATTATTGTGAACTTTACCAAGGGAGAGGCTCCTCCCAAGTCCCTCTAAAGCCTAGGATGCATAGCCTCAATAAATCCCCGGGAATCTTATTGACCCTCTCTGTTTTTCTATCCATCTGAGCGTGATAACTGGTACTAAGACATAGTTGTGTCCCTAATGCCTCCTATAGGCTCTTCCAAAACTCACTCGTAAAGATGGGCTCATGGTCACTAACAATGCTGGAGGGTATCCAATAAAGTCAAACGATATCTCTCAGATATAGTAATCCTAACCAAGTTGTCATCCTCTTACTCTCGACTGGGATAAAGTGAGCACTCATGGTCAGTCTGTAAACTATAACCCAAATACTAGTGTCGCTCTTCCTCGATCTGGGCAAACTATCTATAAAATCCATAGAAACGCTCTCCCATTTCCACCGTGGTATGTCTAGAGGCGGAAGGAATCCACCAAGTTTCCTATGCTCGACTTTTACTTGCTGGCAAATCAAACATCAGGATACATATTATGCCGTGTCCTTTTTCATCCCAGTCCAATGAAAAACTCTCTTCTTATCTCTGTACATCTTGTCACAGCCTAGACGGATAGTCATCCTAAAGTCATGAGCCTCCTCTAGGACTGACCTCAACAATTCATCAACTCTGGGAACACACGGTCTTCCATCTTGACGTAGCCACCCTTTCTCTTCCATAGAATACCTAGCAAGGTGACTAGAGATTTCGTCTCTACTGAGTCGATCCATTATGTCCACTAATTGCTGATCTTCATGCTAAGTGGATCCAATGCGCTCTAAAAGAGTAGGTCACACCTCTAACGATGCCAATAATCTAGGTGCAAAATCCGTAAATGGTCTAAAATCGAATGACGAGATAAACTCCAAGCTCTGCCACTCTACGAATAATGGGCCCAAGCCCATCTTTTGCTTGCTCAATGTGTCTGCAACCACACTGCCATTCCCTGGGGTATATGATATCTCAAAGTCAAAGGAAGCAATGAACTGCATCCAACGCTGTTGTAGCAAATTGAGATCTTTCTGCAAGAACAAATACTTGAGCGACTTATGATCTATATAAAGCTCGAATATATCGCCTAATAGATAATAACTTCAAGACTTAGTACAAACACTATTACTATCAGCTCCAAATCTTGATTAAGGTAGTTCTTCTCATATACCCTCAACTGCCTACTCCCTTAGCAGACAACCCTACCTTCCTTCATCAACACTCCCTCCTCCCTCTAGGAGCCATGTGGCTTATTGGTAAAGCAACAGGCTTAGCATTCTCCACCAAATATATTTAGAAATCTATCTCTCTCCTGGGAGGTAATCCGCTCACCTCATTGAATACATCTGAAACAACTCTTAATATGGGTGCCAAGCTGAGATCGTCTACAGAAGCATCTAGGGAATCTAAGAAACTGAGCATAACTGACCCTCGCATGTCATAAGAAATCTAGAGAGTTCTACTATGGCATGTTAGCAGCCTAACCACTCTCCTCTCACAATCGAGGATGGAACCATACATGGCTGGCCAATCCATCCCTAGAATAATCTTGTAATCCAAAAAACCCAAAACATAGGCGTTACACTCAAACTAAATGCCCAGAATAGAAATTCCTAAACCCCTACATATCATAGACAGGTGAGCCATGCCTCCTATAGGGTTTAAGACAACTACAAGATCAGAAACTATACAAGTACCTAGGAGCAGGCTATCAACAACAGAACTGGATATGAAAGAATGAGAAGCATCAGAATCAAAAAAGTCAAAATAGGAGAGTCCAAATGAGAAATCAAACCTTCTACAGTGACTTTCCTTCCTCGGTCCTGACTACCAGTCTGAGTCGCCTCAAGCATTCTTAATCTTCTTACAATCTCTGATAAAGTGGCCCGCCCTTCCATAGCCATGACACTTGACTTCCATCTTGATTTGCGCCTTCTCAGTTTCTCTCCTTTCTTCACTACACCCTTTTTGGGTGACTAATTTTTCTTTTCAGTCTTAGGCTTAGCCTCTTCGGCCTTTTCCTCTTGCTTTCTCACTTTCCATCCTCATGCATCAGGTACATGTCTACTAGCCTCTCAATTGTAGCTCCCATAGGAATGTATGTCGTTTCCAATCGTTGAATGTGTTGGTTCAATCCTGTCGCAAATATCAAAGCCTTCTTGTAAGGAGTGTTAACTGGATCCAAGCTAAACCTTGCCGAATTATTAAAGCTATTCACGTACTCCTTCTCTTTCATACTTCCTTGCTTAAGACTTAAGAACTTCTCCATTTGCATTCCTTCTTCAACTAATGATAATAAATTCATTTTAAATCTATCCTTGAACGCATCCCATGTTGCCACCATCTCCCCTGCCTGAGTTTCTTCCCACCAATATGATGCTTCCTCTTCAGTTGCCAAGAGGCCAACTGAATCTTCCTCATGTCGTCTAACTCCAAAAATCCAAGAAAATGCTCCGTCTCCTTAAGCCAATTGTGAGCCTCCACGTAACTCCTTGTTCCACGAAATGGCTTGCCGCCCATCACACGGAAATTCTTACTGAGCTTAAAGAAGTTAACTGCAAGATTGGGTGGAACTACCACGGCTGCAGCTGAGGGTGGGGCATTTCCTTACACTTAAGCAGGTGTTGTAGGTTCTACATATCTACGAAACCATCTCAAAATGTGAATACCGTCTAGGAAATTGGGAGCCCAGATATGTTGAAAAGAGGAGAGACAAAGATTCAAAAAGAGATCAAATGAATATTATAACTGACTTGAGGGGATATATTTTTCAAAAGTAGGTTTTTCTTGAAACTTCTTTGCTTTGAAAACACTTTTTTTCAAAAACTTTTCTCTGATCTTGTAACCTTAGGCTCTTATACCAAATGAGACACCACTCATCCCTCAATGCCACCCATATGAGGGTGCATTAAGTTTTGTAAAGCGCAAAAGGTATAAAGTAATAACATAGAGACTAAAATTCATAAGAAATAATGTAAAATGCAGCCAAACTTTTTCAAAATGTTTATTATTATTAAATCAATCACATCATTTCATCATTGTATAACAAATTGCCTCGTGGGAATAAAAACACTAGAGTACAAGAATAAAACCACAAAAATCATCTACCTCACAAGTCACTACATTAGTCATAAAGCAAGTACTAAAGCAATACATGGAGTAAGAAATGGTCCAAGTCCAAGCTGAATTAAGGATCAAAAGTCACTGTTGCAATCCTCCGCCCTGAAAACCTAAGGGGGAAGAGAGAGAAAGAGAAAAACAAACTAGGTCAAACATAAGTAATTTATAAAATTTGAAATGAATGCAGTTAGAATTATTGACTTTGACCACCAATTGGAGAAAAACCGAAATGGTTTTGTGCAAGGAAATAAAATTTAGTGAGAGTAATTTGTAAAAAAAAAAGGTTCATAAGTAGAAATGGATGTTAACCAAAATTTGAGAGTTTAAATCGTGGATTTGAAATAAATTGATTTTCAATGGGTTAGAGAGAAAGATGTATTATTTGATAATATTCGTTAATATAAATGCATTTGAAAGGATTTAAAAAGGCACTGAATTCACTTTGATCGCTAGGAAATAACTTCAATAATGATCATGACATCAATGATGTCCATTTTCGAGTTTTTAAGTGAACGATTGCTACCATGAAATTTTGTTTAGAGTTGTTTAGATTAAAAACATTTTTTTTTAATTTAAGGAATATGATTTAGTTATATTAAAAAAATATGTATCATATTATTATTATTTTAAAAATGGTTTAAATAAGAGTGTGGGTGATTTAATTCTGGAATTTTCAGTTAGTAAGTGTATTAATGATTTTTGGGTTCGTTGTTTGGCAAATTTAATTTTATTGAAATGAAATGGATTTCCAACGATTTTGGACGTCCCATTTAAATTGAAAATTTAGGCCAAATGTTGAAAAACAAAAGAGTAATAAGTTTATGATTTATGAATTTAATTAAGTATAAAATTATAAATCTGTCGAGATCATCGCGTAAAGGAAGTTCATAACTTTCCCCCTTAAAAGGTTAAATTGAAGTATGTAATTCAATATAAGTCGGAATCTTTTGAAATTAAAAAAATTCGAATCCATTTGGATATGTTTTTCAATTAAAAGTGAAAATTTTAGATTTCACTTAAAGATTTGAGATATGCCAAAACTATGTTTTCAAAACCGCTACGTTTTGGTAGTTCGTAAAAATATGGCTTTTCGGCCTTTAACTTGGATAAATAAGCATAAGTAGCTCAACTGTGTTTATAAAAACTTTAATATAGAACAATTAGTAATAGGAGTTATAGTTTTGATGGGAGGTTGATTTTGAGTTATAAATAAAATATTAATGTAAGTTGTGTAATTTTTTTGTCTTTAAGTAATATGTTTTGTTTAGTCCAAAATAAATTAGGATGGATTAGAATATTATTAAATCGCATCTCATATGGAAGTAAGTTTTTTAGGAAATTGAGTTAAATGAATGTGCATAAAAAATTTGAATATAGCAATGAACCAACTGGAATAAATAGCTACAATTTACGTTTGATAGCTATTTGCATAATCAATTTTGATCCAAATTCGAGTGCAAAATTTTAAGGAGATCTACATCGGTTTGAATTTGGATTTTTCACTCGATTCTAGACGACGAATGTTGGATATGAGTTTTTAATATGATTCTGAATTCTTCATCGTAGTTTATTCCTATGCAAAGAGAATGGTGATTTCTAATTAAGGCGTCAAATCTGAATTCGTACTAGAGGATCGAGTGAGCAATACTAGATAGGAGGGAAAACTATGCAATCGAATGAGTGATCAAAATTGATTTGCGTGTGAATGACATATGTGCA
The DNA here is from genome assembly GCA_030737875.1 of Allium sativum. Taxonomy (NCBI): domain Eukaryota; kingdom Viridiplantae; phylum Streptophyta; class Magnoliopsida; order Asparagales; family Amaryllidaceae; genus Allium; species Allium sativum. The sequence goes on from CM060912.1 coordinate 14,555,223, forward strand.
TCGTACTTTCTTAAAACAGAATTGTGGGCTTTTGATAATTAAAATATAAGTTACATAATTGGATTTGACTATGCTGTGTATGTTGATTTTCTACGCGTTGTAGAATGCCTATTTTCATGTTGAATGTGTGATCATATTTGTTTGATTTACATATATAACATTTTTGTGTTGCTTATGTAAAAAACAGGTTTATGGAAGCAAAAGTCGCTAGTTGCTTTTGGTCTCATAAAGTACTTGACTGTCCGACAAAAAGATACACATTTATGTTATTGATTGAATTGGGTATTTTTATGTGCTAAATATGGGTAGTCTCTTGGCTTTGATTTTCATTTTAGTTGATCATGGCTCTATGTAGCATTTATGGTTTTACCGGATTGAGCCACGCATAGAAGATGCCGCCGAATTTTTTTTATAAAACATTTGTAAGGTATCAAGTTTCACAATCGGGTTGGTACCAAACTATTGTAATGGTTTTGTCGGGTTGGTACCAAACTATTGTAAGGTATCAAGTTTCACAATGATCAGAATTTTTGTGCAAATGTATGCGATACAAATGTTTATCGTTTAACAATTTGAAACTATAAAAATTATAGTTCAATTTTTATAGTGAAATATCAGTATTTTGTGATTTTTCAAAATCTTATACCTAACGTGTATCTTTATGGTTTAGAGGCAATTTTGAAATTATGAGTGCGACGGTATTTTGTTTGTATCATTCGGCGTCTTTTTGAACATAAAGTTTATGTACCACGGTACCGAATATCTAATTTAAACTTGATTGTCTTGCCACCAAAATACATCAGACAACTCATGTGTACCTTCCTTGTCTTCCATCAAAATTATCAAATCTACTTACCACCGAATTAGACAACTCATCATCAATAGTACTATCGTCCTACTCTTCCTTACATGTTAACCAAGTTACCAAGCAATAGACTTTTATCCACTTCAAGTCCCATCATACAATGCAACGCAATCCGGAGGATAGAGTTTTACCTTATAATGGCCAAATATGCTTAATACGTGTAAAGAAAAATCATTTGATATTATTACTAGTGCATATATGTTTCAAAAACGAATATCATCATAAATATCAATCATAGGCGGCATAGCTACCATCTACTATGTCGCCATACTAGTTCTACAATCTAATCCGTTATTTCGTATTGGAAATTGGATTTCCGTCATGAGTCGAGGCAAGGGGCAAGCTCCTCTCCGCTTCGAGACACTCTAGCAAATGCCTCAGGACTACACACTCTGGGTAACCCTTGGATGCTTCAGGGCCGATCCACACTTACGTTAGTGGATTGCCAATTCCTGAACACACGTTTCCCGGTCCTAACAGACCTAATATCGAGGCGCCTCGCATTCCAACAACCACATAGGTGAAAAGTAGATATAAATGTCAGGGCTGGTAGGTCACTGACACCACCATATCTATAAAGAAACATCGTGCTCTCCCTGCAGTCCTTATCCCGTTTTTAACTCATACCGAGGTGTGAGGCTTGCGAATCCACGCTATACATAAAGCCAGGCCACGTAGGCCGTGCTTTGATCATCGAACACAAGACTTTGCTTTGCAACAGAAGCCTTGATCACTGCATCTTGTCATGCCACATAGGCAATCCACTCCATACGACTGATTTCTATCGATATATAACCTCTGAGCTCGTACGTCTCAGAGAAAGGCGTTAAGCAAAAGAATAAATTCTCCGCCGCCAACAGATATATATTTAACAGAGATCAATCAGTACAGAACAAAATCCAATGTCAGACACATAGTCCATTTACAAGTCCGTTCTGGGTCTGAACGAAACCGGAGGCACCATATTCCTCGTATATCCGTACAATCAACACATACGTTCAGATGGCTACTACTTCCGTTCCTTCACGGTAGCTACTCCAATCAGGAACCTCAGCAGCGCCCATCCAACCGATACGAATATCGTCGGTCTTGAACCGTCTTCGTATTTTCAACTTCGAATCGTTCGAACAATTATTTGAAATGAGGGTTAGCTCGGCCTTTCCAAATAATTCACGTATAATTAGAATTCAAATCAATTCTTTCCATGTTTATATTATTCGACATTCACATTTCAGTTCTTTAGTATTATTTTCGTGTCAAACACATACAACCATCAAATATCAAGAAGATCAAGCCAAATTGGTTTATTTCCAATCCATGTTGCTTATAATATTTTATAACGATTTTTCGCAATTTTTACTTATTTAAAAATGGCCATATTTAATTAAACGGCGTTTCAGGTCGTGCCGTGGCACTAGCGTTGTTTTTCCCCAAATTTTTTTACACATATCGGAAAATCTAACCGTTGGATCTCTACAAAGTCTATACCACTGGGAAGATATTCCCAAAGAGAACCCAACGGTTCCAGTTTCGTGAAAATCCGACGGTCGGATTTTCCACACTATTCGTTTGAAGTTACGGTTTCAAAATACGAACTACAGCGTCGTTATTCGATTTAATTTAATTATATTTATATTTATATAAAAATATAAACGATTCTGGTGCTGTTTTTCTTCAAATTTGAATTAAACATTCCAGACAATCCAACCGTTGGATTTTTACAAAGTTGGTGCCGTTGGAAGGATATTTCCAAGGCGAACCCAACGGGTGCGGTTTCGGGAAAATCCGATGGTCGGATCCCTCGTACTAATCGATTCAAATTACGATTTCAAAACATGAACTGCACGGCTTCGATTCCTTTCAATTCTATTCATATATATATATATATATATATATATATATATAATATTTCACTAACGCCTTTATATTTCGAAAAATTTCGCCATAACTTCCATTGTACGGGAAGGGGTTTGGAAATTTATTGGGCCGTGTTAGGTACCCAATAAATCCTGTAAAGCATACACATATTTATAGTGATATATTCTGGTGTTTATAGGGGAGCGTGTATAGATAATAACTCCAGAGAATAAATTCTCGTCACCCTGTCAGGCCTGAGGGAGCATGTATTTTTAATTACTCCAGAGGATAAATCCTCGTCACCTCGTCCCGTGTGGGAATAAATAGTCCATGTGCCGTATCTAATGACTAGAGAGACGTGATTATTGTCAACTCCAGACCCGTGTGGGGTTTTTATTAATCTGGCAATTTATCTTTATATTTTATATAGTCCATATCAGTCATCTGTTCAACCTGTAATATATAATCATCGCCATACAAGCCTCTCGCTCTTATGGTAAATCTTCAACCTCGTCACACAAGCTCCAAATGCTTATGTGGAATATGATGAAGTATGCATATCGTCAAGAAGTATGCCATATAGTGTAGTTCAAAATTAATTGTTACTATCCTATGGCGATGTTTATTATTACACACAGAATAACCAGCACTCCGCATCCAATGGCATTCGCAGGAGTTGATATAAAAATAAAATTGCGCAGCCAACTCATCAAGGCTTACCTATTTGTCGGGCACGCAAATAATTTCTTTACTCTACAGCTAATCCATTTTCCCTGTTCGACACATGTATATATTTGCAGAACAAAGCTAATAGTAATATTTCTAGCGAACTAATATTTATTTCAACACGTGTGTATTTTTATCAAAGCATAGACATGATAAAAGTAATATTTTTATCATCAAAAATATTTATTCAACACGTGGATGTTTCTAACACTTCATATTCACCATAAAATGTAATTTTTATTGTCTAATCAATTTATTTAAAATACGAATAACATTCAACACATGAATTTCAATTCAACGAATGAATTTCAATTCAACACATGAATGTTCTCTGTAGTTTGTATACATATATATGTGATTTTTATCGTTAAAGCTATTTATTTAAAATTCGAATAACATTCAACACATGAATTTCAATTCAACGAATGAATTTCAATTCAACACATGAATATTCTTTACAGTTTGTATATATATAAAAATGTGATTTTTATTGTTAAATCTATTTATTTAAAATTCGAACAACATTCAATACATGAATTACAATTCAATGAATGAATTTCAATTCAACACATGAATATTCTTTATAGTTTGTATATATATAAAAATGTGATTTTTATCGTTAAAACTATTGATTTAAAATTTGAATAACATTCAACACATGAATTTCAATTCAACACATGAATATTTTTTACAGTTTGTATATATATAAAAATGTGATTTTTATCGTTAAAGCTATTTATTTATAATTTGAATAACATTCAACACATGAATTTCAATTCAACGAATGAATTTCAGTTCAACACATGAATATTATTTACAGTTTGTATATATATAAAAATGTGATTTTTATCGTTAAAGCTATTTATTTAAAATTCGAATAACATTCAACACATGAATTTCAATTCAACGAATGAATTTCAATTCAACACATGAATATTCTTTACAGTTTGTATATATATAAAAATGTGATTTTTATCGTTAAAGCTACTTATTTAAAATTCGAATAACATTCAACACATGAATTTCAATTCAACGAATGAATTTCAATTCAACACATGAATATCGGTTTCAACATATGAAAATAATTTCAACAAATGAAAATTATTCTAACACATGAATATTTCAAAAAAATTCGGCAGCATAACGACAGGGTAGTTAAAATCGGGACCGTCCCTAGTACGGCTCCTCGCTCTACCTTAAAACCTCGCGGTTTTTGACAATGGGGAATCATGCATCTAGTTCGCACGCAGGCGGCATGTTTTATTTTCATTTCCTCAATCCTATTCTAATTTGTTTCAACCACAAGAGGGTATTTTTCAACCACAAAGGTATTTTTCAACCACAATATCAACCACAAACAATTATTTCCAACCATTCGTCATACTATATATTTTTACACCAATCACAAGCAATAAATATCGTCCATGGTCTGTGGACGAGGGGAGTGTGTGTGTATATATATATATATATATATATATATATATATATATATATATTATCTCTATATTTCACTTGCATTTAAACACAAGTCAAAGCATATATGTTTCATACAACGCTTGTATAATTTATACATCGCTAATATAACTTATACAACACATGTACATGGGGTATACAATGCGTATATAATTTACACTTCGCTTATATAATTTATACAACACAATTTCATTCACACAATTTAATTTAGATTCCTCACATTGGTTTTTGAAGTACTAAAAATCGTATGTAGATCAGAAAAATCCGCGGCCTCTGCTAGATGGTAGAGAGCCTCCTTGCGGTCCCGATGTTTCCTGTTTCATCAAATTTCATCAAGACACTAAAAAGATATGATTTTTCAAAATTTTGCAAGTCTTAAAAGTGTTATTTTCATTTCAGAAGTTTTAAAGCCGATACCTTTGCCAAACCTTCGAAACTAGGTTTTCATTTTACGATCGATCCGTGAAGTATTGTCACGATCAGATGCTGCAACGTCGAAGAGCTTCGAACAGGGTCTCCAGCGCCGGTGATGGCACTCAACTCGGTGGTCCCTGCGATACACGACGGCGCTCCAAAGACGATGACTTCCTCGCAGAAATTCGACTCGAATAGCAACCTATTTCTGAAGAGGGTTGGATGGATTGAAAGAGGAGGGGAAGATGAATAGAAAAGCTAACTGGAGGGGGCGGTGAAAACGCGCATGGCGGCGGCGATCGGGCCTGGAAGTTCTGAGTACTTTTCCGTCTTTTGTGTTAGGGGTTTGATCGTGTTTTCAGAAGTGAGAGAAAATAGGGGCTTTGACCTATTATATTTAAATTTTAAATTCCAAAAATATCCTTTTGAACAAACGAACACCAATTTCAACCCAACGACTATCGCCCCTAGCTATATACCCCCATTCCGGACACAATGGGATATGTTTCGTTGGCCAATTCGACTATTACAGTAAGTTATTTTTCAAATTAAAGTATAAAACATTTAATATTCAATTTGAACGTACATTTCAATTTGCCAGGGCCACAAACTGAATCGAAAGATTCCAGAAAAATAAATCTAGCTTTGTTTTGACGATACGATCCCAAAAAAACCAGTTTCGTTGAATTCTGAGATCGTATGCAAAATGGCCATTTACAGGTCGACCCATTTTAATAGAAATTTACCAAACACATTTTCTTTTGCCCCGCTCACATACTAGCTTCAAAAATTATGAAATTTGAAACCTAGCAATAGTTTGACATCCCGGATCCAATAAAAGTGGTTGCGTCGAATTCAGAGATTGTTTGCAAAATGTCTATTTCCAAAGGCTATATTTTTTTTATAGCGACCTTTCTGAAAATTCATTTGGCCATAACTTTTGATTCCTGCTATGAAACTTCGATTTTTCAGATTCGTTAGAATGGTATTCGTAAACAGATTTAAATATTTTTGGTTTCACTAACATCTATTATATTTTCCACCCGGTACAGTCAGTCAAAGTTTGAATTCAAATTTTCAAACTGCCTCACTATTTCCAATACATTATTTTATTGAAATATTCCATTTCAATTGGTTAAATTCTTTGACAATAACAAATTTTAAAAAAATTAAATTGTTTCACATTTTCCGGGTTGTTACAATCTCCCCCACTTAAAACTTTTCGTCCTCGAAAAGGAAACAACAGCAAAGTAGGAAACAAAATGTAAATGCAAAGTATTGTAAAGGTACCTTGCACCGGAGTTAGTCAGAGATGTGGGGTATGCTTGTTTAATGCTTTCCTCAGTCTCCCAAGTACAGTCTCTAGGATCACTACTCCACTGCACTTTAACTAAATGAATCTTTTTGCTCCCTAGTTCTTTGCCAACGATTTTCAATGGCTCTCTTCTGACTGCTAATTCTAGAGTAATTTCCAAGTCCTGTTGTGCTGCTTCTTCTACAACAAGATCCGGATCATGCACATGTTTTCTAAGTTGAGATACATGGAACACATCATGCACTCCAGGCAACCAATCAGGTAATGAAACCCTATATGCAAGAGTTCCAATCCGTTCAAGTATAGGAAAGGGACCAATGAATATCGGTGCCAACTTCCTAGTTTTGCCAAATCTGATTACTCCCCTCATTGGAGAAACTCTTAAATAAACATAATCGCCAACGGCAAATGATAAACCTCTTCTTCTCGCATCTGCATAACTTTTCTGTCGGCTTTGTGCGGTTTTCAATCGCTTCTTGATGAAATCGACTTTATCTGATGCTTCCCGAATCATATCGGGCCCCAACACAAGTCTGTTGCCAGGTTCTACCCAACATGCGGGAGATCTGCACGGTCTACCGTATAACGCTTCAAATGGCGACATTCCCAAACTTGCTTGATAGTTGTTGTTATAAGAGAATTCTGCCAAATGTAAGTGATCCTCCCATGACCCACCAAAATCAATAATGCAAGCCCGTAGTAAATCTTCTAGAATTCTATTCACCCGCTCAGTTTGGTCGTCTGTCTAAGGGTGATAAGCGGTGCTTAGATTCAATTTGGTTCCGAATTCTGTCTGGAATGCTTCCCAGAATTTGCTAGTAAATAGGGGATCTCTATCACTGACTATATTGAGCGGCACTCCATGCAGTTTAACTATTTCTTTGAAGTAAATCCGTGCTAAACTTTGAGCCATTCTGTTGGATCCGACAGGTATGAAATGGGCGGTCTTCGTGAAGCGATCTACGATCACCCAAATACTTTCGTTTCCTTTCTTAGTTCGAGGCAAACCATCAATGAAGTCCATCGAAATCTGCTCCCACTTCCATCCTAGGATATCAAATGGTTGTAATAATCCAGCCAATTTCTGTTGATCACTCTTAACTAGCTGACAAGTGGAGCATCTGCTAACATATAATGAAATATCTCTTTTTAAAGCCCTCCACCAGAATGTGCGCTTAATATCGTTATACATTTTGCTCACACCGGGATGGATGCTTAGTTTGGACTTATGACATTCATCAAGTATTTCTTTTCAAAGCTCTAGAAGATTTGGGATGCAAATTCTGCCCTTTAATCTAAGAACTCCATTGTCATCGAGTCGGAAACTTGTGGATTCACCTCCCTTGACTCTATGACTGATTCTCTGAATAAATTCATCGTCTTTCTGAAGGTCCTAAATTTTGTCAATCAATGAAGACGTAATGATAAAGCTGGCGATGATTTCACTCTTTCTACTGAGCGCATCTGCGACAACATTGGCTTTCCCCGGAGTGTATAGAATCTCAAAATCGTATGCTGCAAGGAATTCTAACCAACGCTGTTATCTCAAGCTTAGATCTTTCTGAGTGAATAGATACTTCAATGATTGATGATCAGTAAACAGCTCGAATCTCTCGCCCAATAAATAATGCCTCTAGATTCTCAAAGCAAACACGATAGCTAACAACTCAAGATCATGAGTTGCATAGTTTCTTTCATGCGGCTTCAGCTGATGGCTGGCATAAGCGACCATTTGGCCCTTTTGCATTAATACTGCGCCAAGCCCTCTAATAGAAGCATCTGTCCATACAGTCAAGTCCTGGTTGCCTTCTATAATTGTCAATACTGGAGCAGTTGTCAATTTCAGTTTCAGCTCCTGGAAAGCTTCCTCACATTCGGGAGTCCATTTGAATTTCTCATGCTTCTTTGTAAGCTTTGTTAATACACCAGATATCTTCGAAAAATCCTTAACGAATTTCCGATAGTAACTAGCCAATCCAAGGAAACTTCGAACTTCAGTGGGGGTAGTAGGCTGTTTCCAGTCCTGAATCGCTGTAATTTTGCTTGGATCTACAGCAATCCCTTCTTTTGATACGACATGGCCAAGGAACTTAACTTCATCCTGCCAGAAGATACACTTAGAAAATTTAGCTTTCAAAACATTTCTCCTCAGAATTATCAACACTTGTTCTAAATGTTTTGCATGCTCGCCTTCCGACTTGGAGTAGATTAAAATGTCATCGATGAAGACCAGAACAAATTTATTCAAAACACCCCGGAACACTCTGTTCATAAGATCGACGAAGTATGCTTGAGTGTTACACAAGCCGAACGACATTACTAACCATTCGTAGAATAAATCGGGACCCCTGAAGGCTGTCAAAGGAACACAGTCTTCGGCTATACGTAATTGGTGGAAACCTGTAGCTAGGTCCATCCTGGAGAATACTGTCGCCCCATTTAATTGATCTAACAGATCATCTATCCGTGGCAAGGGATATTTGTTCTTCAGTGTCTGCTTATTGAGATCTCGGTAGTCAACACAAAGTCGTAGAGTACCGTCTGATTTCGGGACAAACACTATTGCTGCTCCCCAATCTGAAAAGCTTGGTCTGATCAGACCTTTCCAAAGCAATTCTCGAGTTTGGCTACCTAACTCTTCTTTTTCTTTCGGGGCCATTCTTCTAATTGGATGTACTACTGGTCGGGCGTTAGGAATTAGATCTATTCTAAATTCAATTTCTCTTTGCCGAGGTAAGTTTTCGACTTCTTCAAACACATCCGCATAGTTTTTAATGACCGGAATATTTTCTAATGAAGTGGGAGTAACTTCTAAAGCAGACCAGAATTCTTTTCTATCAGTTTCTGAGCCATGGCACGGTATATATATATATGTCCAAGCTTCGTTTTGACTTTAACGATTCTTTCGGCATATCTAACTTCCGCCATATATTTTGTCAACCAGTCCGGCCCCAGTATAACATCAAATTCGGAAAGGTCCATGATGATCAAATCAAAAGAGAACTTGTAGCAAAAATAAGAGACAGGCACTCTACAATATGAACTGAGAATAATAGAACCTCCTATCGGGTTTTGAACTTTAATTGGTTCTTTAAGCTTTCTTTGTTTCAATTTTAACTTGTGAACAGTGTAACTAGAAATGAAGCTACGTGATGCACCAGCATCAAAAAGTACTGAAACAGGAATATTTTTAATGGTAAGGGTACCTCCCAAGACTTCGGGTTTACCTGATTCATCGGTGATAGCTGGCGGGGTCTCCCTGTCATAAACATGAGCCACTTGTGCATTCCTCTTCAAAGGACAATTCCTGCTATAGTGCCCTTTCTGATGGCAGTTCTAGCATTCGGCTGAGCTGTGGTCTGGATTTGCCTTTACTTTCTTTGGGGCTTTGCACACATTCAAATAATGTCCTTTCTTTCCGCAGTTGTAGCAGCTTCCTTTGGGTATCTTTCCAGATTGCTGAGTAGCGGCTGCTGCATTGCTGGACTCTGGCTGATCTCCTGAAGCTTTGCGCTTGTTTCCAGCTTGGCTTTTGGCACGGTCTAGGTTGGAGTTTCTCTCATCCAGATCTTCGTAGTTGCAGGCCATCTCTACCAATTCTGAGAATGGGAGTTTGATGTTGCTCATGGCCCTGTCCTGGTACTTGCGCCGTAGACCAAATATAAACCTCTTATTCTTAGCTTTGGTTGTCAAAATAAGCTCTGGAGCATAGCGTGATAGCTGGGTGAATTTTTTGAGGTAGTCTTGGATAGAGAGGTCTCCCTGCTGGAAATTAGCAAACTGATCACGCATCCGCTCTAAGGCCTTCTCAAGAATGAACTTTTCCTTGAACATGGTCTTGAATTGTTCCCAGGTCCTAACAGTACCCTCCTCATCTTTGGAGGTGATGGCATCCCACCACAACTCTGGCTGCTCCTGTAAGAGCCAAATGCCTAGACGTGCCTTGTTGTGGGTCCCCAGTTCCATGCCCCTAAAAATCTTCTCACAAGTCTTCAACCATGCAATAGCCTCAGTCACGGTACCAAGGCCAGAAAAGGGTTTGCCTCCCAGGTTCCTGTATCTCTTTGCTACTCTGTCAAGCTCAAAGTCCTCGGGTGCTGGTGGCTAATCATAGGACCCTCCTCTGCTATGGGGATATTCCCCCGTCCTCCAGCTCTGCCTGCTCGGCCTCCTCGGCCACCTCTGGTTGCAGCTGCTCGTGTAGCCATCAGATAAAGTACTGTATAAGCAAGAAAAGAGTCAAGCTCACAGAAATGATAACTTTCATATATGATAAAGCAGGAGAACATAAGAAAAGGTAATGATGTACTGATCAAATTGTTTTGCTATTCTGCTTAGCTCATTCTAGGACATCACTAATCCTATCTCTAATGAGCTACTCGCCTTAGAACACTACTGATTCTATTCTGACGAGGTGTTTAATGTGTTAGATTCCAGAACTAAGGTTAACCAAAGCTCTGATACCAACTGTGACGATCCCAAAATCCGTGTGACGGTATTAAGGATAATCATTGGAATATAACACATCAATCATCATAGCAGGGTACAGATAATAGCAAAAACAATAAATAGAATAATTTTTCATAGATACGACAGCGGAATCATAATATGTAACAACATCAGAATAGCACAATGTAGGATATAACTTAGTAAACAAAAGGGGAATGATCAGTCACCATCGCCATAGGCGGAATATATACATATAGTGAGACATAATAAGGGTATCAGTCTACATCACCGGAGGCGGTACATATACATACGATAATAAATACTGGAAGTAAAACAGTCTGCATCACCATAGGCGGAATCATATACATAAGATAGGTGGAAAGTCAATAGCCAAAATACAAATCTAATCCATCTCCATCAAGCCAAAAGTGCACCTCGTACTGTAGTGCCAAGCCAAAACAACATGTCATCTGTGAACTAGGTTGCCCATGTGAAAATAAGGGCACCCGAGTTTGCAAAGTGAAACAAACAACGAGTCAGTCATGGGACTGGTATGATAAATCTACTTAACAGTTTAAACAACAGTAAAAAGCAAATCATAGGACCACGCCACTTTCGCGGAACGGGTTTACTCCAGTGATTGCTGATGCATTTAAAACAAAGTAAATTCTTTAAAACAACGCAATGCTTTTTAAAAAGAATGTAGCCGTTATAAGACTCAAGTCCCATCATACAATGCAACGCAAACCGGAGGATAGATTTTTACCTTATAATGGCCAAATATGCTTAATACGTGTAAAGAAAAATCATTTGATATTATTACTAGTGCATATATGTTTAAAAATGAATATCATCATAAATATCAATCATAGGCGGCATAGCTACCATCTACTATGTCGCCATACTAGTTCTACAATCTAATCCGTTATTTCGTATTGGAAATTGGATTTCCGTCATGAGTCGAGGCAAGGGGCAAGCTCCTCTCCGCTTCGAGACACTCTAGCAAATGCCTTTGGACTACACACTCTGGGTAACCCTTGGATGCTTCAAGGCCGGTCCACACTTACGTTAGTGGATTGGCAATTCCTGAACACACGTTTCCCGGTCCTAACAGACCTAATATCGAGGCGCCTCGCATTCCAACAACCACATAGGTGAAAAGTAGATATAAATGTCAGGGCTGGTAGGTCACTGACACCACCATAGCTAGAAAGAAACGTCGTGCTCTCCCTGCAGTCCTTATCCCGTTTTTAACTCATACCGAGGTGTGAGGCTCGCGAATCCACGCTATACACAAAGCCAGGCCACGTAGGTCGTGCTTTGATCATCGAACACAGGACTTTGCTTTGCAACAGAAGCCTTGATCACTGCATCTTGGCATGCCACATAGGCAATCCACTCCATACGACTGATTTCTATCGATATATAACCTCTGAGCTCGTACGTCTCAGAGAAGGGCGTTAAGCAAAAGAATAAATTCTCCGCCACCAACAGATATATATTTAGCAGAGATCAATCAGTACAGAACAAAATCCAATGTCAGACACACAGTCCATTTACAAGTCCGTTCTGGGTCTGAACGAAACCGGAGGCACCATATTCCTCGTATATCCGTACAATCAACACATACGTTCAGATGGCTACTACTTCCGTTCCTTCACGGTAGCTACTCCAATCAAGAACCTCAGCAGCGCCCATCCAACCGATACGAAGATCGTCGGTCTTGAACCGTCTTCGTATTTTCAACTTCGAATCGTTCGAACAATTATTTAAAATGAGGGTTAGCTCGGCCTTTCCAAATAATTCACCTATAATTAGAATTCAAATCAATTCTTTCCATGGTTATATTATTCGACATTCACATTTCAGTTCTTTAGTATTATTTTCGTGTCAAACACATACAACCATCAAATATCAAGAAGATCAAGCCAAATTGGTTTATTTCCAATCCATGTTGCTTATAATAATTTATAACGATTTTTCGCCATTTTTACTTATTTAAAAATGGCCATATTTAATTAAACGGCGTTTCAGGTCGTGCCGTGGCACTGGCGCTGTTTTTCCCCAAATTTGTTTTACACATATCGGAAAATCTAACCATTGGATATCTACAAATTCTATACCACTGGGAAGATATTCCCAAAGAGAACCCAACGGTTCCAATTTCGTGAAAATCCGACGGTCGGATTTTCCACACTAGTCGTTTGAAGTTACGGTTTCAAAAAACGAACTACAGCGTCGTTATTCGATTTAATTTAATTACATTTATATATAAATATAAAAGATTCTGGCGCTGTTTTTCTTTAGATTTGAATTAAACATTCCAGACAATCCAATCGTTGGATTTTTACAAAGTTGGTGCCGTTGGAATGATATTTCCAAGGCGAACCCAACGGTTGCGGTTTCGGGAAAATCCGATGGTCGGATTTCTCGTACTAATCGATTCAAATTACGATTTCAAAACACGAACTGCACGGCTTCGATTCCTTTCAATTCTATTCATATTTATATATATATAAATATAGTTCGTTCTTTAATTTCAATATCGTTTTCACTTCAAATATTTCACTAACGCCTTTATATTTCAAAAAAATTCGCCATAACTTCCTTTGTACGTGAAGGGGTTTGGAAATTTATTGGGCCGTGTTAGGTACCCAATAAATCCTATAAAGCATACACATATTTATAGTGATATATTCTGGTGTTTACAGGGGAGCGTGTATAGATAATAACTCCAGAGAATAAATTCTCGTCACCCTGTCAATCCTGAGGGAGCGTGTATTTTTAATTACTCCAGAGGATAAATCCTCGTCACCTCGTCCCGTGTGGGAATAAATAGTCCATGTGCCGTATCTAATGACTAGAGAGACGTGGTTATCGTCAACTCCAGACCCGTGTGGGTTTTTTATTAATCTGACAATTTATCTTTATATTTTATATAGTCCATATCCGTCATCAGTTCAACCTGTAATATATAATCATCGCCATACAAGCCTCTCGCTCGTATGGTAAATCTTCAACCTCGTCGCACAAGCTCCAAATGCTTATGTGGAATATGATGAAGTATGCCTATCGTCAATAAGTATGCCATGTAGTGTAGTTCAAAATTAATTGTTACTATCCTATGGCGATGTTTATTATTACACACAGAATAACCAGCAATCCGCATCTAATGGCATTAACAGGAGTTGATATAAAAATAAAATTGCGCAGCCAACTCATCAAGGCTTACCTATTTGTCGGGCATGCAAATAATTTTTGTACTCTACAGCTAATCCATTTTCCCTATTCGACACATGTATATATATGCAGAACAAAGCTAATAGTAATATTTCTAGCGAACTAATATTTATTTCAACACGTGTGTATTTTTATCAAAGCGTAGACATGATAAAAGTAATATTTTTATCATCAAAAATATTTATTCAACACATGGATGTTTCTAACACTTCATATTCACCATAAAATGTAATTTTTATTATCTAATCAATTTATTTAAAATACGAATAACATTCAACACATGAATTTCAATTCAACGAATGAATTTCAATTCAACATATGAATGTTCTCTATAGTTTGTATATATATATAAATGTGATTTTTATCGTTAAAGCTATTTATTTAAAATTCAAATAACATTCAACACATGAATTTCAATTCAACGAATGAATTTCAATTCAACACATGAATATTCTTTACAGTTTGTGTGTGTGTGTGTGTATATATATATATATGTGTGTGTGTGTGTGATTTTTATCGTTAAAGCTATTTATTTAAAATTCGAATAACATTCAACACATGAATTTCAATTCAACGAATGAATTTCAATTCAACACATGAATATTCTTTACAGTTTGTATATATGTATAAAAATGTGATTTTTATCGTTAAAGCTATTTATTTAAAATTCGAATAACATTCAACACATGAATTTCTATTCAACGAATGAATTTCAATTCAACACATGAATATTCTTTACAGTTTGTATATATATAAAAATGTGATTATTATCGTTAAAGCTATTTATTTATAATTCGAATAACATTCAACACATGAATTTCAATTCAATGAATGAATTTCAATTCAACACATGAATATTCTTTATAGTTTGTATATATATAAAAATGTGATTTTTATCGTTAAAGCTATTTATTTAAAATTCGAATAATATTCAACACATGAATTTCAATTCAACGAATGAATTTCAATTCAACACATGAATATTCTTTACAGTTTGTATATATATGAAAATGTGATTTTTATCGTTAGAGCTATTTATTTAAAATTCGAATAACATTCAACACATGAATTTCAATTCAACGAATGAATTTCAATTCAACACATGAATATCGGTTTCAACATATGAAAATAATTTCAACAAATGAAAATTATTCTAACATATGAATATTTCAGAAAATTTTGGCAGCATAACGGCAGGGTAGTTAAAACCGGGACCGTCCCTAGTACGGCTCCTCGCTCTACCTTAAAACCTCGCGGTTTTTGACAATGGGGAATCATGCATCTAGTTCGCACGCAGGCGGCATGTTTTATTTTCATTTCCACAATCCTATTCTAATTTGTTTCAACCACAAGAGGGTATTTTTCAACCACAAAGGTATTTTTCAACCACAATATCAACCACAAACAATTATTTCCAACCATTCGTCATACTATATATTTTTACGCCAATCACAAGCAATAAATATCGTCCATGGTCTGTGGACGAGGGGAGTGTGTGTGTGTGTGTGTATATATATATATATATATATTATTTCTATATTTCACTTGCATTTAAACACAATTCAAAGCATATATGTTTCATACAACGCTTGTATAATTTATACATTGCTAATATAACTTATACAACACATGTACATGAGATATACAATGCGTATATAATTTACACTTCGCTTATATAATTTATACAACATGATTTCATTCACACAATTTAATTTAGATTCCTCACATTGGTTTTTGAAGAGCTAAAAATCGTATGTAGATCAGAAAAATCCGCGGCCTCTGCCCGATGTTTCCTGTTTCATCGAATTTCATCAACACACTAAAAAGATATGATTTTTCAAAGTTTTGCAACACTTAAAAGTGTTATTTTCATTTTAGAAGTTTCAAAGCCGATACCTTTGCCAAACCTTCGAAACTAGGTTTTAATTTTACGATCGATCCGTGAAGTATTGTCACGATCAGATGTTGCAACGTCGAAGAGCTTCGAACAGGGTCTCCAGCGCCGGTGGTGGCACTCAACTCGGTGGTCCCTGCGACGCACGGAGGCGCTCCAAAGACGATGACTTCCTCGCAGAAATTCGACTCGAATTGCAACCTATTTCTGAAGAGGGTTGGATGGATTGAAAGAGGAGGGGAAGATGAACAGAAAAGCTAACTGGAGGGGGCGGTGAAAACGCGGGTGGCGGCGTCGATCGGGCCTGGAAGTTCTGAGCTCTTTTCCGTCGTTCGTGGTAGGGGTTTGATCGTGTTTTCAGAAGTGACAGAAAATAGGGGCTTTGACCTATTATATTTAAATTTTAAATTCCAAAAATATCCTTTTGAACAAACGAACATCAATTTCAACCCAACAACTGTCGCCCCTAGCTAAATACCCCATTCCGGACACAATGGGATATGTTTCGTTAGCCAATTCGACTATTACAGTCAGTTATTTTTCAAATTAAAGTATAAAACATTTAATATTCAATTTGAACGTACATTTCAATTTTCCAGGGCCACAATCTGAATCGAAAGATTCCAAAAAAATAAATCTAGCTTTGTTTTGACGATACGGTCCCAACAAAACCAGTTTCATCGAATTCTGAGATCGTATGCAAAATGGCCATTTTCAGGTCGACCCATTTTAACAGAAATTTACCAAACACATTTTCTTTTGCCCCGCTCACATACTAGCTTCAAAAATTATGAAATTTGAAACCTAGCAATAGTTTGACATCCCGGATCCAACAAAAGTGGTTTCGTCGAATTCCGAGGTCGTTTGCAAAATGTCTATTTTCAAGGGCTATTTTTTTTATAGCGACCTTTCTGAAAATTCATTTGGCCATAACTTTTGATTCCTGCTATGAAACTTCGATTTTTCAGATTCGTTAGAAAGGTATTCGTAAACAGATTTAAATATTTTTAGTTTAACTAAAATCTGTTATATTTCCACCCGGTACAGTCAGTCAAAGTTTGAATTCAAATTTTCAAACTGCCTCACTATTTCCAATACATTATTTTATTGAAATATTCCATTTCAATTGGTTAAATTCTTTGACAATAACCAAATTTAAAAAATTTAAATTGGTTCACATTTTCTGGATTGTTATACATCTACTCCCTAGTAGATTATCCTAATAAATAATATGTATGTGGCTAAATTCTCCATATATCGAGGTACTCCCGATAGTACCCTCCTCGAGTGGTCCCCATCGTCGTACTACCAAAACGTACTGGACCTCCATCTCTACGCTACAAAAGCATATTAGGCTACACTGCGAAAGCAAATAAGCATCTACCGCTATGCCACAATAACTCCCTAATATCTGAGTTCCTACATAAAACTCAGTCGGGTGCTTTCTATATATCTGTAAGAGACAGACTCATTAGACCTACAGTACAGATATCCAAAAATAGGTCTGTCTCTTTCGGTGGCTCTCCAAGCCCCACGTAGCCTATCCCTACTAATGAAAGACTATTCAAAGAGATAAATGACCGCCTTGCCATTCCAGACCCATCGAATAATAAGCTGAACGTGCTCCTCTCGTGTCTCCAGACAGCCGCAGTGATCTGCCCCGTTGATCCCTTAATCCCAAATACATACGAACTGGTCCAAGCGCATATCATCATTACGTCGTTAGACCTATGTCTAATCTTCAACTATATGCTTGTTTTACTTACCGCATTGCTAATTAACCTAAATATCAAATTGTTTATTCTGCATTCGAGTTATTTGTTTATTAGCTTTAGTTGGTCGCTTATTTTCCCTAATCAGATTTCGTTGCCGGAACATACCACTGCTTATTATTGTATTCATTAAGCTAAATTTCTCAATTATAAATTTATTAATAATATGCCTACTCTTTTCCATTTGATTATAACATCATGTTATAATATTTTCACGATTATATTCGTGGATTTACTTATTAAGCTTATTTTTTCATATGGTATGTTCATTTACAATAAGCCTCTTACTTCCCATTTCATCTTTTAATAATAGCCTGTATGTTATAATCCTGTTTGTCCCAAAAACAAGCCTTCCAATTATATTACATTCCTGTCTTATATGATTTATTATAATAGGTTACCCTCCTCATTCATTACATACTTCACAGGTTTCTTATTCCTTTTTCTCTACATTATAGATTTCACTAATCTTACCCCTTTTTATTTCCGTCTTTACAATTTATTCTTTAGGAAAGTAGATTTATTCCTAATTTATTGGTTATTAAAACTGTGCAGAATCTACTTCCATAGTTTAAGGTAATTACTGTAATGAAAACCCATAATTACAAGACATTTCTTCCAGTTATTATTTTTTAGGCTATTGAACAACGTGCAATATGCCAAAATCCCTATTTCGCACTAATAAACATCTTTACTTATTTTTAAACTTGCAAATATGTTTTTCACTTCTTTAAAAACCAGACTATGGAAATATATCCCCTTTTTCCTAACCAATCAACCAAAGCTATTGGTAACTTCCTAATTTAACTAATACACATTAATTCATGTCTCTAACTTATTTTTCCCGTTTGTTCTGCATAACTATGGTGAAATTGGACACAATTGGGTCTATATCCCTTTTTCTTTTAATCCTTACAGCTTCTGCATTATTTCTATTTTAAATCTAAAAAGTGATTTCTTACAAATAACATGAAAATTCTCAAACCTATCCCTTTTTCCAACAAATTTACTGTATATAACTTCGTTCATGCCATATCAATCTTTTCCACATTAATTTAGTAAGACTTACCAAGTTTTCCTACTTTCAAATTTCTCTTTTATTACACTTTTGGCACAATACGTTCATTTAGCCCCAAATCATCAAGTTTTCCCACTTTTATTACAATTCCCATTAATTTGCATAGAATTGCAATTAACTTAATTTGCACCTAACCACAATTCAATTACTTTGTACATAACCACAATTCAATTAAATTTGTGCCAAATCACAGTTTATTTATTTTCCACATAACCACAGTTTTATTTATTTTGCGCATAACTCCAATTTTATTCATTTTGTGCATAACCACAATTTTATTCATTTTGCATATAACCACAATTTTATTCGTTTTGCGCATAACTAAAAATTAACCAAAACTATATATTCTGATGTAGAGGAGAGGAAAAGAATAAGAAAATATAGTAAATTTGAATAGAATTCAAACTATACACCATTATCGGAAAATATAATTTAAATCTACTCACCTGAGATTTTCACTTTAATATTTTGAATTTGATTTGGATCTGCACTGCTTTCTTTTCAATTTGGATTTATAAATTTGTTTGGACAAAGGATCTGGGCATCTGTAGCTTAGATCTACAACCTTCTTCTCCAAATCTTCTATCATAAATCCTAAAACTAATTTATTTATTTATTTATTGAAGAATTTGGAGGAGAAACGAAAGGCAGAGCTTTGGCGCCCTCTCAGAAAATATGAGTTGGATGCCAGGCCCTACTGATTTATTTATAAGTGCTCAAAAGAATCACGTCCATCAGATCAAAACAAATAAAATCTGAGCCGCTCAAAACGAATAAACCATGTTGTTCTGACACCAAGTGGGTCGACCTAGTAGCCAGGTGGGTCAACCTCTGGGTCGTCCCACTTGCAGTATGGGTCGACCCATATATGATCGTATACTTTGTCCTCTACAACGTGATTTCCGCTCCAATTTAAAACGTAGCTCTAAAATTTATTTTCTTGCCTAATCTTCTATTTTATTAATTTTCATTTTTAATTTATGCTTTAGATTTCAATTTTAAATCTATGTATGTATATGTATGCACGACTCCATAAAATTTCAACCATTAATAATTGCGTAATTTTTGTTTCTTAAACGTTATTATTTCGTTAATTCTTTTCATTTTTAATATACGTTCAAATTTCATGTCTATATATATACACACATACATATATATATATACACACATAAACACATTTATATATAATTTTTCCTTACATGCACATACACTTTTCTCTTAGAACATAACGCTGGTGGGATTATATAAGGACCCGTATTTTACGTATCAACCGACCATAAAATAATTATATTTTATTTTATAATGGCCAGATCATTCTCAGATTTAAATATATTGTTCATGGGGATGTGAGACATGTCCATGTTTTTTGCCGAATCTAATTATGAGCATTTTCCCCTTGCGTTTGCTATTTGGGTTATAGCTTTTGATAGGAATTGAATGCCGAAATTGGTTCCATTGGATCGAAATGGTGGTTTATGATTCTGTAGAGTTGTCACTTGAAGGATTTGGTTTAGCAATTTAGGAGGAATCGTTGTTTTAAGTTTCTACATGTGTTAGGCAGACTGGTTAGCAACAACGGGGATGATGAGCCAAGGCCATTAAGCTAATAACCTGTAGTTATAAATAGAAGGACTTGGAGAGAGAACTAGGGTTACTCTCTTTATTCTAAACTTCAAGTTGGGCGTTTGTGATTTTTCAGTTCAACCTAAATCCCTATTTCTCCATTCTTCTCATATCAATTCATGGTATTGCATCTAGAAAAATGATCTACTTAGTAAGGACGAGATAGCGATCATTAACGATCGACTATCTCGACTTACTAAGAATTCTTTTCCTTTAAGGTCTGGTGGCTACAGGCCTCTTTCATCCGCTCGCGTTTTGGATTTCAGGGTATTTGTCGGATTACCCGAGATAGTGAGTTGCCTCTTCATCCTTCCGATGTTCCCCGCTGCTCTTCAGACCTAGAGCTGGTCCTCGCACTCCCCGCACCATTCACACGTGCTCTATAGTAGCGTCCGAGCATATCGTTCGATCTACTCGACATATGTTGTATCGTATTTGAGTTGGCTGGAGTTGGCTCTGATTTCTTGTCCGGTTCTTCTTATTTTCTTGGTAGGTTTTCGGGGTTTTCTCTTCTCTTCTTGATAGAAAATTTCCTCTTTTGGAACATCTGTGGTGTTGGCAATGATGCTTCTGTGGCTAGACTCAGGTGCATTATTCGGAGACATTCTATCCTTTTGGTGGCGATACTAGAGCCAATGTTAGGACCGGAAGGGATCACCAAGTCTGTTCCCTCTCTCGACTTTGGTGGTGCACTGGCCAATGTATCGAGCAAGATTGGGATCCTGTGGTCCAAAGACATTTTTGCCCATCTTATCTTCGACTCTGACCAGCTACTGTCGGCAGCCTGCTTGTTTCCTTCCTTTTCATCGTCTTTCTTGTTTTCTGCTATCTACGCTAAGTGGGATAGGGTTGAACGATTGACTCTTTGGTTCGTTGTCCTCGGCCTTTCTGTCTTTGGTTTTCTGGTATCGGTTTTGGGAGGGAAATTTAATGTGGTTGCCTGCCAAGCTGAAAAACTAGGACGGAATGCTGTTAGCCACGTAGCGGATTTCAATGCCTTCATAGTCGATTCAGGGCTGATAGAAATCTCTTTTGCCGGTTCAGCTTTCACTTGGTGTAACAACCAAGAAGGGTCAAATCATTTTCTATCTACGCATGATAGATTTTTCGGATCGAAAAGTTGGTTCAGCCTTCCATTCGTGTATTCTGTTTCTCATCTGCATCGGAACTTTTTCGGACCATGCTCCTTTGATCCTCTGCGGCTCTCCCATACTCTTTCTGGTCCTACTTCCTTTAAGTTCCAGAGTATGTGGAGAACTCCTCATTCATTCCATCAGATCATGGAGGACTCTTGGAACATGTCTATTGAAGGCTCGCCTTTTATTGCCTTCTCCCGTAAGCTTAAGCGACTCAAAACTTACCTCAAGTCTTGGAACGTTCAAGTTTTCAATAATATTTTCGAACATGTCAGAGCGGCCAAAGAGATTCTGGTTCTTGCAGAGGATTCTTTCGATTGGGATCCCTCGGCAGCCAACAAGGAGGCGTGGGCCCTTGCTCAGATTGCCTTTTCTTTGGAGCTTTGCATTGAGAATGACTATCATTGCCAGAAAGCGAGGATCAAGTGGGTGGTCGATGGAGACTCGAACTCCAAGTTTTTCCAATCTATTATTCGTAAGAAAAAAAACTTCTTACGATTCTCCAGATTTTCCGCATGTGAACTGTGTTTTAAATAACACCTAGTTCTTTAACCCAATAAAAGGAGTTTGTGTAACATTTGTTTTAAATAACACCTAGTTCTTTAACCCAATAAAAGGAGTTTTAACGAATCTGCAATTAGGTTGAAATGTGAATCTATAATCTAAATTATCAAATTTAGAAATGAGCGAGAATGGGGTATCGCCAGTTTTGCTCCAAAGCGATAGTTAAATCTTTAATTAGATTTGAACGTGGAATGGTAATTAATTTTATCGACAACACTGTGGTGTTAGATATGGAGTATTCCCAGTTTTGCTTCATGGGATGAATAGGTTGGGATTGGGAAATAAAATAAATAATTACTTCGGTGTGGTTCGCTATTCTCGACTAGTTTAGAAAACCATAACCTGTTTTGAAATGACATCCAAAGGAAGATTAAAGGATAAATTTGAAAGAATTTATCTTGGATAAAATTAATGGGAACCTTTCCCTAAAAATGTGATTTTGTGAATAAAAGAATATTCTAAATTGGAATGAGGCGTATGTTGAGTTTGTGTAACATTTGTTTTTAATATACGCGGGTTGTTCGGAAAGGTCGGGTTTATACCCATTCTGAATAACCGATTCGACGATAAGCCGAAGATGAAGACGGTGGTTGAAGACAGGAAGTCTTCACATCGTTTGGATAATTACTGACGATCCTAATTGGGATGTACACCCAAGAGGATGGAAATAGTTGGTGGTCGTCCAGACGTACCTGGAGATCGATGGATATACGAGGAAAGTGCCTCCGGTTTCGTTCAAACCCAGAACGGACTTGTAAATGGATTGTGTGTCTGACATTGGATTTTATTCTGTGTTGATTGATTTCTATTAAATATATATCTGTTTGGCGGCGGAGAATTTATTCTCTTGCACAACGCCCTTCTCCGAGACATACGAGCTTAGAGGTTATATATCGATAGATATCAATCGCATGGCATGAATTGCCTGAGTGGCACGCTAAGATGCAATGATCAAGGCTTTTGTTGAAAAGCAGAGTCTTGTGGTTGATGATCAAAGCACGGCCTTTGTGGCGTAGCTTTGTGTATAACGTGAATTCGCGAGCCTCACACCTCGGTATGAGTCAAAAACGGGATACGGACCGCTGGGAGAGCACGACGTTTCTTTCTAGCTTTGGTGGTGTCAGTGACTTACCAGCCCTGACATTTATATACTTTTCACCTTTGTGGTTGTTGGAATGAGGTGCCTCGATTATAGGTCTGTAAGGACCGGGAAACGTGTGTTCAGGAATTGCCAATCCTCAAACGTAAGTGAGGACCGGCCCAACCGCATCCAGGGTTG
Source organism: Allium sativum (assembly GCA_030737875.1). Taxonomy (NCBI): domain Eukaryota; kingdom Viridiplantae; phylum Streptophyta; class Magnoliopsida; order Asparagales; family Amaryllidaceae; genus Allium; species Allium sativum. The sequence continues at coordinate 14,578,908 of CM060912.1, forward strand.
CCCAGAGTGCGTAACCCTGAGACATTTGCTAGAGTGTCTCGAACGCGGAGAGGAGCTTGCCCCTTGCCTCGACTCATGACGGAAACCAATTTCCAATACGTGTATTGCGGTTTTATTTGTAGAGCCTAGTATGGCGACATAGTGGGATGGGGCACTCATGCCGTCTATGATTTATATTTATGATTGAAATTGTTTTGACACTATACACTTATTATAGTATCAAATGATTTGTTTTAAACGTACCAAGCATGTTTGGCTGTTATAAGGTAAAACCCTATCCTCCGGCTTGCGTTGCATTGTGTGATGGGACCTGGGTCTTATAATCGCTTCATTTTTCGAAAAAGCATTGCGTTGTTTATTGATATGCACTGGTATTCTTGGGAGGAAACCCGTTCTGTGTTATACGGCGTGGTCCCTTGAATTACTCTCTTTTAAAGTAAAGCTTTAAATAACTGTTTTAGTTCTCACACCAGTCACATGACTGACCTGGAGTTTATTGTTTTAACCTAAACTCTGGGTGCCCTTATTTCCGCATGGGCAGCTAGTAGTTTTGGTTTTGCAGATTTATACTCACAGGATCCTGGTTTACAGCTGGAATGATATCTGAAAAGCTCTGTATTCGTGTATCACCTTCAGTTGTGCTTTGTATTATTTTCTGCTGCTATGTAATTTATTGTAATCTCTGATATTTATCGAATGTAATTTATTCATTCATACTCTGTATATTCTTGTATCTGATGGAATTGTTGTAATAGCAATGAAATGTTCTTCCGTCTGCGTTCTGTTTTGTCTTGTCCTCACAATAATTCGTCCTTTCTCATTTCTTCGGAGACCGGGGAATTTCGGGTCGCTACACAACTCGCATTCATTTCTTATCAAAGTTCATAATTTAAAACAATTCAAATTCAATTTCATATCAATTACAAATTTCAATTTGAACATTAATTTACGCAATTCAAATTCATTTCTCAATATTTAAATTATTCAAATTCGCATTCAATTGATTTAAAATCAAATTCATTCCTAAATTTGGAAATTCAATTTCAAAAACAATTTTACATTTTTAGGTTCATCTCTTATAGTTTAAATCAATTCGAATTCAAATTCATCTCTACTAAAAGTTCGTACCAATTCAAATTCATAACTTAGTAAGAGTTCATTCATTATTCAAATATCGTTATATAAATTTACATCTTTAAACCTCGAATATAAATCGTGAAATCTAACTTCCTGAGTTTATTATTAAAGACTATAAAATATATATAAGAAAAATTAAACTTTGAAAATAAATATATATATATGGAAATATAACTTTGAAAATAAATATATATAAGTTTATAAAAGTCTAAAATTAATTAGAAATAGATTATAAACATATATATAGTTTTAAAATAATATAAAAATAGATTTAAAGAAATATTTATTATAATAATATAAAATTAAAATACTTATAGGAATAAATTATATGTTTTAAAATAATTAAAATTATAAGTAAAACTTAAATAATATCTAAATCAATATTTACTCATATAATCATTTTAAAACATATAACTCCAAATTTGCAAAAAAAATTAAGTTTAAAATAAATATAAGTATAAAATATAAAATATTAAGTTATTATTTTAAAAATCAAATTTTCAAATCACTTTACTTCGAAAACATGACCAACGGTGTCAGTATATAGTTTTCTATCCTATGGTTAAGTGACACGGATATTTATCATTTCAACCTGCAATCTATAAAATTTCTACGGGTCTATCATTTCAACCCACAATCCCAAATTCAGTAAAAATCACTTAGGTTTATCATTTCAACCCATAATGATTTTTTCTTATTCTAATGTCCGTTCGGGTATGTATCATTTCAACCCTTAGTGATTTTCCCTAAACCAGGTGTATCAATAACACAACAACAATCACATAGCATCAATCACAACATATATATCATCAGTGCAACTGCATATCATATGAATATTGTGTCACATATGAAATGTGCATATATATCAAATCTAACAATTTCTATCAACAATCCTATACATTTTATATAACAGTTCATTATTGATCTAACATCCACAAAAAAAATGTAAGTCAGGTGTGAGATAAACTCACCTTTCGTGGTATATAAATGGAGACAACAGACGGAATGACACAGAACTGAGATGATGACTTTCAAGCACGATTCGAAATGAATTCAACTCGGTAACCACTCAATATATATTTAATTGTATAAGAGTTGGCTAAGGAATTTTCAATGGATCGATATGGTTATTGGGTTTTGCAATGGTTCGGCAATTGGGTTTTTAAATGGTTTTGGAACTCAACATCAAACCCAACTCAAAAATAAACACAATAAATTCTTATAAAAATTGTGTATATATATATATATATAACGCACAAACACGGTAAAACTTGTTATATATATTATTTAAAATCACACATACCCCAAAACCTTATGGTATAAATTATATAAACGCACCCATAACCATTATATATATATACATATATATATATATATATATGTATATTCATATATAAATACATACACAATCATTTACAAATACACACATATATACAAAAATATAAACACACAAATTATATCACTTGCACAAACTACACACACTCACACCAGTACATACGCACATGCCCATTTATGCAAATACGCGAGCACACAACATCACTCATGCACAAACACACACAACACAAAACGGATGCACACATTAAAATATAACACACAGTGCTCCCACACCCACACACGCCATTACGCACTCACACACGCAGGGAAGGGCACGGTTCTGGGTAAATGAGCTACTGATGTGGCGGGATGTTCAACTCATATGGCAGCAGGGGTTCCATTATAAAGGACCGCAGGAGTACAGAGAGCAAGGGGTTTGCCCGGCAGGTGGTAGAGCGAGGCGAGGGTGTGAACGAGTGGAGCGCCTTAGACCATAACCAACCATCCGTTCTGTTCACTTTTTCTCTTTCATCCAAACAAGCCACCAAGCAACCAGCAATACAAAACTAGCCACAACCAGCCACAAACCACTTAAAAAATATATTATATAATACAAACAGCACAAAACACCAAACACCCTTTCCATCCAATATATCTCTTTTCACCGCACCAAACACCGTTTGCATGTTTTTATTATTATTAAAAGTTTATAACGGCAAAGTGTTTGCTGTTATAAACTTATAACGGCAAACACTTCGCCGTTATAACCACTAGCCTCTGTTCACTCAACTGGACACGAACTGGTTCCAAACTAGCCACGGAGAAGTAAACAAGCCACACCTGGTTGCTCTGTGGCTTGTTTAGTAACTAAACAAGCCATGGTTGGTTATGCTCTTAGGCGAGTTGCAGGGCCAGTCACTGGCAGAGCGGGTCGGCATGGAGGCGTGGACTCACATTACGAACTGGAATGGTGAGAACTGCGATAGGGAGTGGGTGGCGCGGGCTTCAACTGGTAGTCTTGGGAGCAGGTCAGTGGTTTCCAGGCGGAGGCGAGCTGGGGTTCGAACCTGGCAGTGGAGATTGGCGGAAGGGGGAATCTTGGTGTGTTCGGTTTCAAAGAGTGGTGCCTAGAAGTTAGTGAGGGGAGGGGAAAACATTGAGAATATGGGAGGTTGCGAGCTACGGAAGGAAGGGCGATGGTGTGAAGAAGAGGCGGGTGGAGCTCAAAGGGAAGAAGAAGCAAGGGTAACAGGAGAGAATGGCGTGGGGTAGGAAAAGGAAGAGGAAATGGGAACGATAAATAATGTAAATAAAAGACCTGCTGTCCTTTGAATAACATCTTGTTCATTCCCAAGGAGCGCATGGGTTGGTATTGTATGGTCATGATAAAGGAAAATAAATGCATAATTTCTGTTCACACATTGGAAACTGGAAAGTTGGAAAGTGAACTGTCTTAATAGAATTTAATGAACAGAGGAGATGAATAATTTGGAACAAACGGAAAGACGTAGCGGGTAGGGCTGGCAATTAGAACCGGGAACCAAAAACCCGAACCGACCCGACCCGACCCGAAAAGACCCAAACCCGAACCGAACCCGATGGGTCTCGGGTCGGGTCTAGGTGATGAAAAATACCATTAAGACCCGATCAAACCCGACCCGCATAGACCCGACCCGACAGACCTGACCAAAAAACATTAAAATTTATGTATTTTTAGTGTTATTATTCACTCGAACCCGAACCGACCCGACCCGACCCGAACCGAAGCTCGGGCCGGGTCGGATCCAGATTTTTGAAATGTATAGTTTAGACCCGACAAAACCCGACCCGCCTAGAACCGAGACCCGCCGGGTCGGGTTCGGGTCCATCGGGTCGGGTCTAATTGCCACCCCTAGTAGCGGGATGAACAGTAAGGCCAATAGAAATTCAAAGTATTGAGTTTAACGGTTTGAAATTTTTTATAAATAACAACAAAAAGGGAAACGAATAAATTTATAATTTAAATGGAACAAATAGAAAAGAAAAATTAAAACAAATTTTTCTACAAAAGAAATGTTTTGAGGTTAAATTAAAGATAAAATTATATCGATATTGTAAACAAACTATATATTATTAGTAAATCAATAAAATACGAGTTTTAAATATTAAAATTTTAAGATACTTGAGAATAAATTCTAATTCAAATGAATAAACTCAATAAAAATTTATACACTAATTAAGATTGAAATTAAAAATATTTATTTGTATTATTAAAATATATATAAACCGAAATCAAATTCATTCGTTATATAAAATCCAAAATAAATTAATTTTAAATCAAAATCAAAATAGTTATTTCAAATAAATGCAACCAGATAGAGTTTTAAATGAACAAAATAAAATTGAAATTAATATTTAAATTAAATAATTAAATAAAAATACTCTAAAAATTTTGGTCGTTGCAATCTCCCCTACTCAAACCTTTTCGACCCCAAAAAGGAGCGAGGTAGGGAAATAGTAATTAAATAATATTTTTAAACCAGTGGTTCAAATCTATTCTCAAACCTATATATATAATTTGAAATATACATAAATCAAAAGTTAATAGTTTCAAACATTTGATAATAGTTTTAAGTATTCACTCGACATCGCGTTTGGCGATATATATTTATCCCACTTTCGAAACCTGAAAATAGATATTGATGATTTCGCGGTCATCACAAAAATAATTTTCAAGTGGCTATAGTGTGACTCTATATCTACCTAGTATTTATAGGATTTAACATATACGTTGATCAGACATATACCCAAATCACTATGTGCTCAATAGGCCAATTTTAACATCAAACAAATACTCAAAACTTTTTTATATATAAAATGATTATATACCAAAATTTTCAAATCATGTATTATAAATAATAAATTTCAAATCATTAAAATTTCAAGTAGGGATCTCCCCCACTCATTTATTTATTATATTTGAACTTCAAATCTTAATAAATATAGTAATAATATTATTATTAAATCAAATTCATAATAATATATATTATACCAAAATAAATTCAAATATATGTTATTAATATTCAAACCCATAAACTAGTTTAATTCAATAAGTTAACATATATGTATATATATACACACTCACCACAAATTAAAATCTTTATAAACCAATTTGAATTTATAAATTCCTATATATATACGTACCATTATAGATTTTTAATCAAGAAAAAAATTCTTACAAAATCTACATATTTAAATCTTATGTAAAATATAAAATATAAACATCAAATCCTTTCAAAATATTGGTATTACCAAACAAAATGTTATTTTCAAATATATTTCTTCCATAAATCGATATCAAAATTCAATATTGCATCAAGAAGATATTATATTATAATACCTTTCAAATTACCAATTTCAAACCAATATTTAAAAAGAAAGAACTCGCAAGAAGATTTATACTCTCCTTATACTTCTTAGGGACAAGTATAAGTTATAAAACTTAAGTTTAAAGCTGAACGACTCAGAACCTAATCGAAGAGGATCTACGAAGGACGATGGACTCGAACTGAAAGAAAATATTAGGAAAGATTTAAATATTAAACAAAAAAAATTATTCGAAAATATTTGTTTTAAAAAAACATTTTAAAACCACTTTAAAATCATATATATTTTCAAAATACGCTCTCTCTCTCCCTCAAAAAGGATTCCACAATTGATTCCACTCATTCTAGGGTATCGCTGCCCTATCTCTAATGAGCTTTTACCCTATAGGCTAAAACTTTGATAAACCAAAGCTCTGATACCACTTGTAACGACCCATCATTTTGACCGTGCCAAATCGATAATACATGTCAACTCGAACCGTCTAAAACAACAGATTGTTATTAGCTTTGGGGTGGATAGAACAAATCACAGAATCACAGACACAGATACAGAGTAATGTAATATCTCGCAGTTGAAATACAAAATATAATAGTAGTTCATGAAGCTTTTAAGTAAATTTTACATAAGAGTTTACATAAGTAACACAGCGGAAGTCTAATACAATATATAATTGATAACATTCTGAAACAGAAATGATAGAAATAACTGGATGTCTGGAACAACCGAACAGGTAGATATAAATGAGCAAAAATCCAATAATCTTCAAACTCCAAGAGTGGATCTCGAAAGTTGTGATGATCGATCTGACCCAAGCAATAATGCAAAACAAAACAACTCGGATCAGGACTAACATTCTCATAGAAGTAAGTCAACTCAAATGAAATGCTCGATGAAATGCAATCAGTAACTTAAAGGATGTTTGGGATCACTATCCTCTAAGGATCCGTTAAATTAATACTATGTAGAATAATACGCTATATACAATAATGTCTATCAGTAAAGTAAAAATATCAAAATAGCTTAAGTGGGATTACCATGATTACCTTTACACCGTTTATATATTCCCATAGTATATACAGTACCGTAATTCCTTTGTAAACCAGAGGGCTATCAAAGGGCACTCCATATAAAACAGTACAAAACAAAATTGTAGTAGGATCGTATAAGGCATGTGACAAGGCACGCAAGGAATGCCAGGGTGGATTCACCGTTTGCAGAGCCGGACTGGTGGTAACGCATAGCAGCTACTACCGCCCATCTCGGGACACACTCCCATAATCAAATCGGAGAGTGGACAACAAACACATAACAAAAGTAATAGAATGGTATCGAAGAAGTGCGCTTGATAGGAGGTATGACCTCACTTGGTCCATGCGTAACTCCTGTTTTAGCCACATCAAGCTGACTCAAGGTAGTCAGGGTCTCATAATTCATATGAAATAGAAAATGGAGTTGTTCGCCAAATCATCCCCTTCATTCTGGAACTCCACCGCATACACAGTTGTTAAAGTGGTTTTCAATATTGGCAGGGAGTATGCCAATAGCCGATCTCGGTCTCTTTAACAACCAAACGTTTACATTTTTCACACCGTGGTCATTATTTTATAAATCACTTTATAAAGTAGTTTATAAGAAATCTCATATTTGAATTTTTGAATTCAAATTTAAATATCTAACTTCGAATATATTTACATTTGAAAACAACTCAAATCGATTTAGAACCATATCGTAAGGATCCTAATATATAGTATAAATGATAATAAAATAATTAAATTTGACCTTATATAATTTTCGAAAATATTCGCATAACGATTTCAATCCAAAATCGAATTATATTTAAATATCTCAATCTCTGTTTAGTTCAATACCAAAACATTTTAACTTCGATAAACATTTGGTTTGGTTTATATTCGTAGAAATTCAAGTTCGAAACAAGTTGGCAATGCTTCTTCGTGACCATGCATTTGTTACTTATTGTGTTTTATGTAGTTGTTAAAGTGCAGTGATGTTGATCCAACTCTCTACTGGTAGTACACGGGCCGAAGCTCATGGCGCTTAGTTATACAAAGTACCAAGTGAGTAGGTTTTTATTTTCCACAAAAGTGTACGAAGACCGTATGGTAACACAAGATAGTGATGTATACATGAGATCAATTACAAAATTTAGAGCGGGTGGTAAAGATAAAAATTATAAAGAAGCAGAAACAACGTATTACGGAGTCATTCAGTAAATACTTGAGTTGGATTACACTAACTTCAAACAAAAAGTTTTTTATTATGATTGGTTAAAGATCGAGGATAATATCAATGGTTGCAAAATAGATCCTGTTTCAAACTTGATTTTGGTTAATTTAGGAAGATTGAAGAACAAAGATAGCGTGAATGATGAGACATTTATTCTTGCATCAGAAGTGAGTCAAGTGTTCTAATTAAAAGATTTAAAAAATAACGGATGGTCTCTGTTTTGGATACACCAAAACAGTTGACTACAAATGTGGATGACATTGAGTTTCCTACCGTCTGTATCAGCTTTTGAAGACAATGAAGAATGGGAAGATCTTACCAAAATCATATGTTAACTTATGAATCGTTGAATGTTTTTTTACAAGGAAATCTCATGTATTTTGTATGTCATGACTAACACTTATGAATTAGAAGATCTTACCAAAACCACACGTTAACTTATAAATCATGACTAACACTTTCTGGTCACACTTGTGAATTGTTTTGCAATGTTTGTTCTAATTCTTGGTGTTGCTTTAAAACAAGCCAAGTAACAAATATGATTAATATTCTGATATCACAAAATAGTTAGTAATATTATATTTTACAGGAAACTATTGCACAAAATCCAACATCATCGCATTCATCATGTTCAAAAGAGCAGAAAGTTGATCAAAACCTACTTGGTATTCCAGTCTCAAAAAACACTCCAAAAATCGCTCTATGGTTGGTAAACTAGTAAGAGCTCATGTGCCGATATCATGCATAAGTTGGGATAAAGTACCTTAAACATATAAGGAGGACGCTCGGAACTAATTGGTGGTTAGTTTTTACTTGGAAAATTTGGTTGAAATGTATTGTTCTCCACTATATACTATGAGCATTTTGGATGGATATACAGAATATTTTAAATTTGTGAAAAATAGCACTTAAATGTCTATAGTCTATTTTTATGGTCTGACTCTTAATTTTTGCAGAAAATGTATGTGCTTAAGCCGCTTTCAAAGGAAATCTTTTTAAAAAAAAATGGCCGAGGCTTTTAGGAGACACAAAAAAAAAATCTGAGAGCAAGTTTTTATGGCATTTTCGACAATGACGAAGAACAATTGAAAATTTGTTCACCTACAATTGCTTAAGAAGATTGGAACGAGTTCATAAAAATGAAGCAATGCCTGAAGCGAGCAGAAGAAGGGGGTCAAGGAAAAAATAGATCATTGCTCAATTATGCTCACCATGCAGGACGTAAAAGTCACGCTAGAATGGAATACGAAATGGTAATTTATATTCATTTTCTTTCAAAAATAGTAAAAATCACAAATATGGGAACATGAAATGGAATATATTGCAAATCGTTGCAAGACCATCTGCAAATATTAACCGTCATCAAGTATGGGAGAAGAAACACACGAAAAAAGATGGTAGCATATCCGCTTCTGTGTACTTCGTAAGTGAAATAAATATTAATTTCCTATTCTTTAAAATTTCATTATTAATATAAGTATTATTATATCTCAGGATCAAATTGCAAAAATGAAGGAAAAGGTCACCGATAGTGATAAAGAAAAATTGACAGTGGATAATGATATGTTATCACAAGTGTTGGGTAAGGATATAAGGGGTAGGAGTCGCGGTGTTGGGACCGTTATATCAAAGATTAATGGTAAGGCTTGTTTTATTGCATAAAAATGATTCAAACATGTTCGTCAAGACAATGATGAGTTGAAAACAATGGTGGGAAGTTTGGAGGGTACAGTGGGAAATTTGCCTAGGCAAATGGAGCTTCTGATCCATATGGTGGGAAACATCGAACAAGAAATTCGTGCACCGTTAAATCGTTCTGATGGAGGATGCAAAACATAACTAAGTGCTTCTACAGTCGTTGCTTCTCAGATTCAGGATACGACCAATGTGGCGAACAATCAAAAATGTGAAATTCTCAACTCTAATCTAGACATAATAGAAACAGGTATTTATTAGAAGCTTTTTGTTCTTCGTTGATTTTGATGCAGTTATTTTGTTTGATAAATCTAGATAAATTTATTGCAATAAGTACTGTATGTAGAGATTCTACATCGTCCAAAATACATGGGAAATATGTACCATCTACACATGAAAAATTGGTTTTGGATAATATATTGCTACCAAATGAGAGAACCAACAAAATAAATCATTAATTTGCAGAGACCTTTGTTGATGTTGGAGTGGGTGGGTATGTGTGTCATCCGAAGATGATGATCGATATCTTTAGACTTTGGAGCATGTATATATAATTTTACACTTAACTCTACGTGGTATCTTACATAATAATTAAATGGACATGTTGTATGTAAATGTCAAATATACAATATATTTTAGAATACAAATTAGATATTAACTTCAATGTATTCACGTATTCCTCAAATTCACATTGAATACAAGAAATGTGTTCACATAACCGCATTAAATTCAACGCATTCACATTAATTGTGGTATATTTTTAAATTGTATAACACTGCCAGTTGTACATTAGTGGGGAGCATGGATTAGTCCATATAACTATGAGTATTCATTGAGTTTGATAGTTGTGAGTTTGAGATGTTTTGATCTTATAATTGCTATGATTGGATAAATTAGGCTTATATATATGTTCCTCATCAGGTGCTCTCTTAGTGGCATTCATGTGTGCACTTGTATACTTGCCAGTTGCCTCTGATGCACACTTTATTGTTTGTAATCCATATTGGTGTGCTTAGCTTGACTGATTGCTATAATTTTGCCCTGAACTGTTTTGACATATGCAGGATTCCTTGTAATCCTGAACATAAATGATGCATGGTGCCCTAAACAGTTTTGCTATAATTTTTCCTCTGATACACGGTGCCCTAAACAGTTTTTCCAGTTGACTATGTACATGTAGTCGTGACCTGTGTGTGCATGCAAGCCTGAACACAAATGATGTTGACTTTGACTGAACTGGGTTTTGCACTTAAACAACCAGGTCTTATCTTGATTTGGATGTGCCCATGCTAAAACCATGTGCATATGTATTGTGTGCATATGTTAGTTTTAATTTACTCTTACACTTGAATATGTTTATATGTGGTGTTCTGTGAAGCTGCACATGAGCTTTCGTTGTTGCATTCATGTGTTATTGTGCGTGTATGGGTGCAAATGTTTGCATGGTTTTCCTAGTTGTGTGCAGCATTTATATATGTGGTTGTGCGCAAATGTTTGCATGCTATAATTTTGCCCTAAACAATTTTGGCATATGTACGATGCCTTGAATCTATGTTATGCTCTAGCCTATGTAGATGTATTCATGATCTATGAATGCATGAAAGCCTGAACACAAATGATGTATGTGTGCTTTAACATCTTCAACTATTTATATAACCAATGCAAAATTTTTTGACAAACTTACAGAATGGTTCTCGAAGCTGAAAAGCGGAGAGTGGTCGCCGAATTTGCTAAAATACTGAATTACCTTACTGTCGAACTAATGATGTTTATGAACTAATGACGCTTGTAATGTATTGCACTGTTTATTTCTAAAGTATGAACTGGACTGTTTCGTTATATATGTTGTTGGAACAGCATGTAATGAAACATTATATATGAAACAACATGTATCTTCTTTATTATAATGTAATGAAACAACATATGTCATTATATATGTTGTTGGATTAGTATGAAATATTTCGTACAATTGTTTCATTTACTATTGTAATTTGTCAAATAGAGTTTCCATGATATATACTAGCCTTTTGTATAAATTGGATAGGTTATGCTGCTGGCTGTAATTCATAAATAGTATTACATTTTAGATTCAATTGAACACTGTATCTTATTTATATAGTAAAACAGCTGAAGGATGTATCATATTTATATCATTTACATGAACTACATGAATTAGATACTGTCCTAGACCATATCTAATTCACAGCTTAGATATGGTCGAAGTCCATATCTAAATCATCTAGTTGATACGGCTTCTATACATATCTATTAATCATTTAGATACAACTTAAAGACGTATCCTGTTTCGATTAAGATACGACTTAGGGCTATATCTATTTGTATTTTAGATACCGCTTATGGCCCTATCCTATTATTATAATCTCGATACGACTTACGACCATATCTAATAAATAGACAAGCGATAATTTATACAGCCAAAAGCACTATCTAATCGCAATAAATACGACCAAAATCACTGCCTAATTTGCATTTATCGTGTAGTGATACGTTGTCTACCAGATGATTTAGCTTTTTAAATTCGGTTGTAACTCCATGGGATGGGTTGTCATCTGTGCCAATCGTACGAGAGTTTTCTGATGTGTTTGATGAAGTCATAGGGTTCTCGCCGCTGCGAGAATTGAGTTTCAGATTGATATAGTGGACGGAGACAAACCTGTTGTTTTGCCTCTTTGGCAGATGGCGCCTAAGGAACAGCGAGAGTTAGCAGTTCAAGTAAACAATCTTTTGAGTAAGGTATTCATTCAGAGAAGCATATCCGAATGGATGCACCAGTTGTGTTTGCGACCAAGGCCGATTTATCATTGCGATTATGTGTGGGTTATCGTGTGCTAAATAAGGTAACCAAGAAGAACAAATATCCACTATCGAGAATCGATGACTTGTTTGATCAGCTTCATGAAACTAAGGTGTTTTCCTAAATGGATTTGGAAATGGGATTTCACCAACTGAGAGTGGCTAGGGATAATGTGTCGAAGACTTCTTTTAGGACACCATCTAGATTCTATGAGTGGCTAGTTATGCCAGTTTGATTGACTAACGTGCCAGCGTATTTTGTGGATCTTATAAATCGGGTTTTCGGAGATCAGCTGAATAAGTTTATACTTGTTTTAGTGGATGATATATTGGTTTACTCTATGACTAAGGAGGAACATAGTACGCACTTGAGAATTGTTTTGGAAGTCTTGCGAAAGTATCAGCCGAGGGCTAAGTTTCCGAAGTGTTGCTTTTGGAAGGAAGAAGTGAGATTTTGGGGTCATTTGTGCTAGGACAAGGAATAGAGGCGGATCCCGCTAAGGTGGTAGCGATACAAGATTGTGATTGACCGAAGAATGCGACAGATGTGAGGAGTTTCCTTAGTTTAGTTGGATATTATCGACGATTTATCAAGGATTTCTCAAAGATAGATACACCATTAATCAGATTGACGAAGAAGAATCAGGTCTTCGCGTAGGATGCGAGGTGTGAGCATGCCTTCTGAATTCTGAAAGAGAGATTGACGGGTACTATTGTTTTGATTATTCCGAGTGGAAATGAATAGATGATAGCATATATCGATGCATATGGCACTGGACTTGGAGAAGAGCTAATGAAAAAGGATAGAGTAGCAGCCTATGCGAGTCAACAACTGAAACCACAAGGAAGGATTTACCCGACTCACGATTTGGAGTTAGCAGCGATAGTATTTGCTCTAAAAATTTGGAGACATTATTTGTTGGGAGTTAGATTTCGGTTGTTTTTGGATCATAAGTTGTTAAAGTGTCTTTTCTCTCAAAATGATTGAATCTTTGGCAGAAGCGATGGTTAGAGTTTTTAGCGTCGTATGACTTTGGTATAGCCTATACTCCAAGAAAAGGTAAGGCAGTGGCCGATGCGTTAAGTAGAAAGACATGCGAGTTTAGGGACTATGTTTTCGGAATGGAAACATCTCGACTATTTAGCCGGATTTGGTTTTAGACTTCATTATGAGTTAGAGTCCAAGATGTTAGTAAATTTGTCGATTAAGCTGACTCTCATCGAAAGGTTTGGCGAAAGCAAAAAACGAGATGATAAGATTATGGAAATCATTTGAGGGTTAAAGATGAGAGTGGAACCCAAGGTATTTAAGGATTACGAAGTCGGTCAAGATGGTTGGCTTCGTAAGAATGGAAAATGGTTTGAATGGGTTAAGAGATGAAGTTTTGAGGGAAGGTCATCACCCTAGATTGACTATTCATCCTGGTGGTAATAAGATGTATCGAGATATGAAACAATCTTACTACTGGGAGTGTATGAAGGGGATATTGGGAATGTATGAAAGGGGATACTAGGAAAGTATCGAGATATGGAACGAGTTAACTAATTAAAGCCAAGCAGAAGAAACCGAGCGGATTATTACAGCTATTGGAAGTTCCTACATGGGAATATGAGCAAGTGTCAATGGATTTAATTGATGGATTACCTAAGACAAGGACAAGGATGATAATACTTGGGTCGTTGTGGATCGTTTGACCAAAAGCGCTAAATTTATTCCTGTTAAATCGACTAGGATGACATTGAAGTCAGCTGAGTTATATCTTAAGTGGATAGTTCAATTCCATGTTATTCCGAAGAGTATTTTTAGTGATCAAGATTCGTTTTTCACTGGTGAAATCTGGAAGAGTTTGCGAGATACGTTGGGAACCGAGCTACGCATGAGTACGTCTTATTATCCTGATCGACGTTAGTCTATGAATTAGAAAAGCGCGACATTTGTAATAAATTCTGCAAGTGTACAGTTCGTGTAGCAAACAGGTCGAACACAGGGAGGAAAGTTAAATTTTATTATTTATATGTTTCGTGGGCGTGTTAGACGAACTTTGGAGGTTGATTTTGCAAAACAAAACAAAATTAAAACTGTAATTTGATTCAGAACAGATCTAACTGAACCGACGATCAAATCACAATTTCAATGGAAAGCAAATGAAACTATGAATTAGATTTGAATCTAATCAAACCCAATTTGACCTAAGAAAATAATAAAAAGCAGAAATTGAAATTGCAGAAGTTGAAATAACAAACAAGAATTAAAATTAGGATTTCCGCTGAATCTAATCAGACGGTAAATCACTAATGCAAACAAGTGCAAAATACAAATAGTGTTCTACCGAATCTAATCGTATAGACAACACTAGTTGCTAAAAAAAAATGCAGAAAATAAAAGAGAAAGAAGAACTTTTATTAGAACAATGGAATAAGAGATGAGATATAGGATGGTGGCTACAAGGTTATTACAAGGGTATATATAGGGTAGATAGCCAAACCCTAACCCTAACCCTAATGGTAAATGGGCCTGGTCATTACACCACTAATTTGTTTACAATGAGAAACATAAATGGGCCTTAGATAAATAAAGCAATTTTGGGCCTTTTCTCTTTTTCCTCTTGCTTCCTTGATATTTCTTCATTGATTTATGATGTGCAAAGCCTTTTTATCACTCCTTTTCCTGTCCAATAGCAACTAGATGTGATATCTTCATCTACAATTCTTCAAAATGCAAATACACAGCAAATTGTACTCTATTTCTCTACATTTCTGGTTGCATGTGGGCTGGGTTGGACTATCTGTAAAAATAACAAAACAACACCCAAGTAATATTTATTTATATACAAAAGATAAGATATAAGAGCATAAAATAAACACATTTCTATGTCAATCATATCCCTAGACACATGGTTGGACCGAGAGGATTAATAGAGTACTGGAAGATATTCTTTGAGCTTGTGTCCTGAATTTCGGAGGATCGTGGAAAGACCATCTACATTTGGTCGAGTTTTCTTATAATAACAATTACCAGTCGAGTATTGGAATGACAGCATATGAGGTATTGTATAGCAGACCGTGTAATTCTTCATCTTGTTGGTTAGAGACTAAAGAGAAGTTGGTACTTGGTCCCGAAATGATAAGGGAAACATCAGATAATATTGAAGTCATTCGGCAATGAATGAAGGCAACCCAAGATTGCTAGAAGAGTTATGTGGATAAGCGATGTAAGAATTCGGAATTCTCAGTTAATGATTTTGTGTTTGTTACGGTTTCACTACTACAGAATATGGTTCGTTTTAGAAAGAAAGAAAAGTTAGCACCAAGGTATGTTGGCCCGTTTTTGATTATCTAGCGTACTGGGAAGCTCGCTTATAGATTGGATTTACTTGAGAAGATGACAAGTGTGCATAATGTATTTCATGTATCATTTCTATGGAAATTTTTGCACTAATTGAATGTTATAGTGTCCCCTGGTCGATTTGAAGATTTTGAAATTGAGCCTGATGGTTCTAGACCTCGTAAACCGCTTCACGTCGTAGGGAATGACACGAAACAGCTTAGGAGGAAGGTTGTTAAGCTAGTCAAGGTGCAACAGAGTGAGAACGATGACGATTGCACGTGGGAAATGGAAGAGAGTATGCGGTCGATCCATTCAGACCTCTTTTGGTGGTATGTCCCATATATCGTATCTTGGTTGTACCATTATGTCATGCACTGTTAGGAGTTCCGCATTCAAGGATAGGATTATGGATGCATGGATTATTGGATTCTAGATTGGATGTTAGATTGGATACTCGTGTATGGTAGGCATGCTGGATGTTATGATTGCTCATGTTTGCTTAGAATTTCGGGTTGAAATTCCTTAAGGGAGGATAATGTAACGACCCGTATTTTACGTATCGACTGGTCGTAAAATAATTATATTTTATTTTCAAGTGATCGGATCATTCTCATATTTTAATATGTTGATCATGGGGATATGAGACATGTCAATGATTTTTACCAATTCTAATTATGGCCATTTAGCCCTTGAGTTTGCTATTTTGGCTATAACTTTTGATAGGAATCGAATCAAGTGCTGAAATTGGTTCCATTGGATTGGAATGGTGGTTTACGATTACGTAGAGTTGTCACATGAAGGATTTGGTTCAGTGGTTTGGGAGGAATCAATGTTTTAAGTTTCAGCTTGTATTAGGCAAATTAGTTAGCAAGTAGTGGGTTGATTAGCCATGCCCATTAGATTAATAACCTGCAGGCATAAATATAGGGACTTGGGAGAGAACTAGGGTTACTCTCTTCATTCTAAACTTTAGGTTGGGCGTCTGTGATTCCAAGGTTCAGCCTAAAGCCCTATTTATCCATTCTTCTCATATAAATTCATGGTAGATTGCATTTAGAAGATAGATCATCACCATAAGAAGTTAGGTCACATCAAATTGCATCAAATTCGAAGATTATCAGCGTTGCCCAGATCTGATCTCATCGGATTTACATCGAATTAGGGATTAGTTGAGTGATATATATCTCTCATACAGAAATAGAGGGTTGAATGGCATAGATCTATGTTAATTTCATTAATATATGTTATAATCACCTTAGATCATATCATATATGTTTAGTTCTAATTTATTTTTACCCTAGGAAAACCTAATTTGATCATATTAACCGGATAATTGATAGATTAATTGTGCTCATACATGTTTAGATCTGAATCATGATAAATCTCATAATTGTGATATGTTTATGTTTTAACTAGGATTTGTTCATGTTTGTATGATCATGTATTGTTGAATCGATGTTTTTTTGATTGTTTTGATGGCTTTGCTTGAGTTGTCGTTAGAATTGGGCGTCGTAGATTTTAGGATTGAAGAACATAGCAAGTCGGAGGATCAGAGGATCGAATTCAGACGAAACTTGAGGGAGGCGCTTTGGAAGATGGGGGATTGGAGCATGTAAATTTTGGTGCAAAAATACAGTAAGTGTATGGGTTGGCACCAACCAATCATGGGTCGACACCAATCCATAACTGAGGATCAGATGGCATCGATTCTTCATGGCATGACATAGGGATGATGAGTCAAGGCTATGTGTCAATTTTAATTTCATTGGGAATTGGATTGTGATGGGTCAAAGGAGGATTATTCGAGATATGAATGGATCGGCAGAAGGCTCAACACGAACGTCGAAATGATTGGAGAATGGATTGAAAGGATATGCTCGAGACAAAGATGGATAGTGGCCAACTACTTAGCCAAAATTGGCTAAGTAGATGAGCCGACATCGACCCATGATGGGTTGACATCGACCTATGGGAGAAGGCCTGGTAATGGTGAACTTTGGGGAGCTTAATTGTTTTGTCTTTTGGAAGTTGCTGGTGAAGTTTTGACTGAAATGGACTTAAGATGGTAGGCGTGCAAGTCAATGATTTATGTTGCTTCGATTGTGAACTCACGTTGGAGTGGTCAGAGCCAGATTGATGTGGCAATGATCATGATTCGACATACGATTCAGTATGATGTTGTATTTACAGGATGGAAGTCAATCATGGATGATAATTGAATGGTTCGAGAAATGAACCGGATCGCCGAGACGAAAGGCGTGACATATTTGATGTGCAAAGGAATCGATGGTAATCGAAGTGTTCTAACAGACTCAAAGCAGGGGTATCGTGGGGATGCCCGTTAGGATCAATTTCAGAGGTCGTGTACCCTGGGCAGCCATAATGGACCTAGTTGTCTTCGTCGAGTAAGGCAAACTATGAGTCACGATGGCGTATGGTAGTTTGGCTAGAACCGGGATTTCTCCATTAGCCATTTTGATCGTCGACAGCAAGTTCGATTATCAATAGATTCAACGTTGTACACAGCGATAGCTAGGATATTGGATGTTGTGAATGTTATGATTGATTATTTGTCTTCTTCTCAGTTTTTCTATGGGTAGGTATCACCGTAGGATGTCGAAGGGAAGCAGGATTGGGATGTTCCTTTCCTATTCTATAATGTTATGTGATGGATGGTTTTCACATGTTAACTTGTTAGTCACTAGAATGAACGGAGGGTTAATCTACCTTCACGCGTATTATCTAGCGTATATTTATTGCTCACTAAGACTATTGTCTAACTCAAGATTTTATGTTTCCTTCTTATTACCTTGGGTTTTTCATAAAGGTTATTGATGAGCAGACTGAGTAGCAAGTAGCAGGTTGGGTATCGTTGATGTTGTGAGGTGACGAGCAGGAGGCTGACGTACTATTACTACCAACTATTTAGATATTTCTTTTCTATTTCCATTGTATGTTGATCTTTTCTTGAGACTCTAAGGGATGTAGTGAGGCATATCGTATCCTGAGATTCATGTACTCAGACGTATTGTACTTAAGATTCTATGTTTAATGAAGATTAGATTTCCTGTTCAGTTATGCTTTACTATTATATCATGTTGTATATTTTATTATTATATAGTATCCATGTGCTATGAGTTATACGATAGGTTTATTTCGTGTTATTCTACCATGATGATCATCGTGTATCGGCCTGGCACGTCACACAGCGCACTTTTCCTTAGTTCGGTGCAAGAGATACGGGGCAGTCATCACAGACTCGAACTCGCACGCTACAACATGGAGGGCAAGTGCTCAACCACTGAATAACACCGCGTTTTTGTTACCAAAATTAGAACAATGAAAACTCTTATTGTTGTGTGTGCTCCTTTTATTTCTTTTTTCCCGTGTTTGTTATGAAACCTCAATTAATGATATCTTCTTCGTTTTAAATTCTTTTTCTGCAAACCATAAGTCTAAATTAATCGGAAAATTGTCACGGATGCAATGACGCTAGTTCTGTGACCAAATTCAACAAATTTTATGAATTTAATTTTATTATTTAATTTAAAATGTGGGGTTTTACACTTTGGGCCTAGGGCTTCTGAAGTACGTAGGAAGAGGAAGAGGAGACATAGGTGCTGATGCCGATCCCACTCAATATGGTGGTCAATGGCGCATAGAAATCGAGGATGAACCATTTTCGTTCATCTTGAAAATTCCAGTGAACTTAAGCATTTTGAGGCCGATGGCTTGACGTCGGAATGGCTCTCATACGCGACGGTAGTGAGGGGGCGTTCGATGTAGCGTGTAAGTCACGGAAGGCTAAGAAAAGGGTCGAAGTTTATGTGGTTTCGAATAAAACCTTAGTGGAAGGGTACATGATTTTAATCACGAGATTAATGACAACCTTCAGTTTAAATAAATTATATTGTAATCCAATGAAATGTTATAACAATTGTATCTTTGTCATATGAGGTCGGATTTGGATGCAACAAGTTCTTTTGGGTTCGTATACATATAATCTATGTGTACGAGTTGGACTGGTTTGAGTTGGAGCTTGCTAAATTTTTAGTTAAAATCAAACACCTTTGACATTAACTACTCAATGATGAAAAATTATTGATTTGGATTAGGATAATGAATCAAAATTCAGATTTTCTGATGCACTATTATTCCATATAATAGTATTGATTGTCGATTTCATATTTTATTATGTGATTAGTTATTTAGGTGGTTTACTGCTTATTCAGTTTTTTATGGTTATATATTCCCAATCATGGAGCGAAAGACCTTTGACACTACCTGCTAAGAGCAAAATATTCATCTTATATGAATTAGATTATTTTATATGTTGTTACGCATATATGTGCTGATATATGAGCTAGGGATAAGTTGAAGGGATCCATTAGGATTTCTAAATGTTTTGAATGTTTTATTCACTGTCGCATTATATATTCGTGTTTTTTAACCTAAGTATCACTAAATCTAATTTGGATGATGATTGCTGAATTAAAATTCAATACTGTTATATTATTTATGAATATACAGTATTGTTAAGCGATTAGTGGCTTAAGCCTAAATTTAGGATTTTGAAGATGATAATTCTCCGTGAAGAAAAATTACCAAGTTTTAAAGTTATAAAACTGCTTTACAACAAAAGTAAGTTTTGTGAATTAATTTCACAAAAGATTTATAATGCAAAGTTTTATAAAAGAATTTAAGATTTGTAATTGGATTTTATAAAAGGATTTTATAAATGATTTTATAGTGAATGAAGATTTGTAAACAAGTTTATAAATAATATTGTAAGTGTTTAAACACAACCAAGTTTCATTATAAAATTTTATGAATTTATTAAATGAAGTTATAGTAATGAATAAGTTTTATATATGATTTTAATTGTTTTTGAAATACGATTTATAAATTACTTAAGAACTTATGAAACGACTTATGAAATGTCATAGAACTTAAAAGTAAAAATTTATGAAGTTTTAAAATCTAAGCAAGAACTTATAAAAGATTCAAAATTGTTTTATAACCTAAGCTCTAAATGATTTAATTTTTAATCAAATAATTTTTAATAAGGTTTAAAATAAAGTCTGAAGTTTTTCAAAACTCAACATGTTTTGAAACAAAATACTTAACAATATTCTAATTTGACTTGTATTGATTTCTGAATACGTAACTCGTATTATTCGTATGAATTTGGAAGGTGTTATCACCGTTATTCGATGAATAGTATATGTGGAATTTGGAAAATGGTATTGAGTATAATCATTCTTAGAGTATAATCATTCTGATCACTATTTCTTATCACTATACATCATGTTTGTACTCAATAACAATAGTTTTGGGTTTTATAAGAAACAGTGTACTCCATGACATTGTTTCCGACTCACCCATGATTTATGACTAATAATTATACCTTTGAGTTAAGTATAGATAAGCTTTCGAAGTATGAAAACAGTATGATTTGTGAATAATTTTATTCTATTATGATAAACGTATGAATATGCTTATTTATTTGAGATAAGAATATGGAATTAATTTGTAGGAATCGATGAAATGATTTGAATGAATGATTTAAATAAAAGGGCTTATGCTTCTGACATGCTAACTATAGGATTATGGTTGATGGTTAAAGAATAGACTATCAATTAAATCCTATTTTAATGTATAACTTGTTGGTTCGAGGAACTGGGATCAGAATGGATCTAAAACAACTTTGAAATAGCTTTGCACTCGAAACTTGTATGCAGGTATCCTAATGACCACGAGTATGCTTATGACTATGACATGAAGATGTAAGCTGTCAGAATGGAAAAGACTGATTATTGATGCCCTGGCTTGCTCCTAGGGTTATATACTTATACTTTTAGCAATGGTCCATACGTTGTGGAGATATGCATGATGCGGGGACTTTTTGTTATTAATACCAGGAATGATACCCGATAGGATGTGGTAAAAAATACGTATAATTTATATGTTTATGGACAACTTGTATGGATGGTGAAACACCCCACCTCCGTTAAGGTCACTCGCAAAGGGAATGCCTTAACTTCGGTGGAGCGTTATAGGTAAAAGACACAGATAATTCACAAGACATATATATATATATATAAGCAGCGGAAAAGAAACTAACTTTATTTCAAAGGTTGTTCATAACAAAACATTTTAGCAAACTGTTTCAAACCAACTACCAAATCATTACATCATAATCTTTGTCTTGATTATTACATAAATAAGCATAAAATACAATAAATTGCATAAATCCCCAAGTAGTAGTGTGTCCAAAGCCATAGCCAAAGATAAGAAGTTCCAAGCTATACATCACAGAGTCTTCAAGCTTGGAAAGACGAACGGTCAAAATTCCCTCCCTGACTACCTGAGGGAGGAACAGAAGAAAAGAAGACGAAAGAAAAATGGGTCAGACATAAGTCTGAGTAAGTCCAATGACTTTTCAGTGTGTGAATAAGGAAAAGGTCATAATAGGAATAAACTGAAAATAGGACAGTACTAGAACAGCAAACTAAAACAAAACTATATAAGGTAGGATAAACCGAATATACATCGCACCCATGTCTAATTCTCTGCACCTACTCATACTTGTCCAACTAGCACCACGTGTTCATGGTGAAATGATCCCTTTATATTGATCGGCTCCTACTCGCATGCATTTATCATGTGTTTCATTCGACCCCCGCTTGATTGTAGATACCTGTGTTGGTCCCACCATGGGGTGTATCAAATCCTATTGTGGCAACCCGACACGATTCAAGATGCACAATGTATGACTACTGATGCCCAGTGCCTGCTTTTTCCACTCCGGAGTACGTGCACGCCCGTACTCCATCTGAACCTACAATGACGCATCACACGCCGTCATTTTAACCGCTTACAATTCAGCCCAGTAATCATGCCCCACCCTGCCTAGTTCAGGGTTCCATGATACATCTATCTGGGTTACTGCTGGAATGGGTCCCCGTTACTAGGGTTTTCTAGCCAACATGTTAAATTGGTTAAGTGTCCTAACCCCACCCATCAATTTAGTTAGCATGTTAAATTGGTTAAGTGTTTCCTTAATTGACTTAACCCTACCAATCTTGACATAGCTTTATTAAAGCACCAACCACACACATTATATAGGTATTGTTGTGGTCACTGGATGTGCCGGTCGGTTCCGGGCAGTTTTACACCACAACTCAGTCTAACCTTGGGTCCTTTTTGGGCTCAATGCACTAACCACCCACATTAGACAGGTATTGTTGTGGTCACTGGATGTGTCGGTCGGTTCCAAGCAGTTTTACACCACAACTCAGTCTAACCTCGGGTTTGGCATATTCGTCTTTTCTAAATTTACATATTTATCCTTTTATGCTTATATGTAAATTTGTCAACAATTTATTGTCATGGCCCACTTCCCTTCTAAATCAAATTCATAATTTTTGGTATGTAAATTATACCATTTCAATGCCATACCATTTACATGGTTATGAGCCAAATATGTCAATTACATGTAGTTTCATGTTTTCCCCCAACGTTACCCCCGTTGTACGTTCGCAAAGTTTCATAGAATGTTAGGCTTGACATTTTAGCCTAACTTATAAACTAAAAGGGGAAAAAGAGGAACTTGCAACATTCCAACATCATACAAGAATATGGATCTCACTACAGATGTGTCACATGAACTTGGCATAATATACATTTAGTTATGAACTTGTAAACTAGATCTATGCAACATGAATCTTAAAATAATAGTTTTACATAGAACAACCAAAACTTAATTAGCCATGTAGTGGTGAACTTACATAGGGGTTGAATCAAGTTAACATAGATCTAACATAAAGGCATATGGATCTAACATAAAAGCATATGGATATAACATATAAAGTTGTAGATCTAAACATATAAGGTCGTAGATCTAAACATGTATGCATAATGGATCTAAACAATTTTGCATAAACGACATGACTTGGCCTAAAACTTGTATGTATCATAATATCATCAAGGTCGTAGATCTAAACATGTATGCATAATGGATCTAAACAATTTTGCATAAACGACATGACTTAACCTAAAACTTGTATGTATCATAAAATCACCAATTTACATATGATAATTTCATTCCTAAATTCCTATACAACATCATAGGTTCATTCACCAATTTCCACATAACATGATAGGTTCGATAGACCACAATAGTTCATAGGCATATATGATAGAATAGACATGAATAGACATGAATCAGCATCACATACAACTTGATACAATTCTATTTTACAATTCATTACAAACCATATCTTTAATTTATTCACATCTGAAAGATAACTAGACTTACAACAAAAAAGGAATTCTTGAGTTCTGGGATCTGTATTCTGAAACTGAATTGTTCGCCTTTGATGTAGATCGTTGAATTCTCTTAGTTGAATTAGATTAGATTAGATTTTGATGTAGCATCTATCTTGCCTTTGAGTTGAAAGAGATGACGGTTATTCTAGGTTCGTCATTGATAGCATGACGACTCTTGGTATGAATATTTGTGATTTAGGGTTGAGAATTAGGTTGCTTATATAGAAGTTAGATTAATTTAGAGCCGTCAGATCATCCTAGAAGCGATCAAGACCATACAGACAAGATAGAACAGCCAAATCAGCTCTAATGACTCAGTAGGGAGTCAGAACACATCAGTTTTCAGATCTGACCCGAGGGGGAGGTCGACCTGTATGGGGGGAGGTCGACCCCCTGGTCGACCTCCTGGTCGACCTGGCCTTAGGTGGGAAATTTCCCGCCTAGCCCGCTTCTGCTTCTGATTTTTGAATTTTGAATTCTGAACCGAGCTGTTTGAATTTTTAATTTAATTCTGAAACTTCTAAAGGCCATAACTCCTTCATACGGAGTCCGATTTATGCAAACTCAGACACTATCTCAAGCATAATCCCGAGATGAACGCAATGGCGTAACCCATTTCCCTTAATTCTTACATTTGAAATTAATTATTCTTTAATTCGTAAAATTAATTATTCTTTAATTCGTAACTTTAATGTTTACCGAAAATATGGGGTGTTACATTCTCCCCTCCTTAAAGGATGTCATCCCCAAAATCTTTAAGTCAAGAAGAACGTATATCCTAACATCCAATCATCCATCTACTCAACCATCAAACACAAGCATCCATTTTCCTTAAAAGACTTATAATGCTTCATGATCATATGCATAGTGTATGTACATGTCCTTATCTAATGCAAAATCAGGCGGTCCATTGATTCAGTTGGCCTCCTTAATGCAACTCATGTCGGTGTCATGCGTCCATAATGTATGCAATCTTCCCTAATCATACTTTCTACATGAGTGCACAATCATTCATACAAATGCAACATCCACATGTAACACATCAAGCTTCAATCATATACAAGTACATATATGCATATGCAATATAAAAGTGACTGAGCCTATCTAATACCTAATGTGTGTGTATATGCATCCACGAGCAACCACTACCAATCACTTGAAACCACTTGCAACCATCAACCATAACATGTTTCAAATACATGTTTACATCCATTGGTTTCAACCTAAGGATCGAGAACAACACTGAGGAAAAATACTAAGAAGATAGATACGAGCATGAACAAATTTAAGAAAAAAGATATCAAAGATGTACCCTCAAAAAGAAAAGGGTAGGCTGCGCGTATCTTGGCCTCAGTCTCCCAAGTCGCGTCTTCCTCAGCATCACTCCATTGAACTTTTACAAGTTTGACATCGCGGTTGCGTAGCCTTTTGACTTATGTACCCAAGATATGAGTTGGAACTCTTCTCACAGTCGCCTCTCGTTCTACTTCTACGTCCTCTAATATGATTGGTTCCACCACTTCGGCAGACTCATGTAGGCACTTTCGTAAGTGAGAAACGTGAAAGACATTATGAACTCCAGCCAATCTTTCGGGCAGCTCTACTCTGTAAGCCATCTTCCCAAACCTTTCAATGATAGGAAACGACCATACAAATATTGGTACCAACTTTCCTACGGATCCGAAGCGAACAACGTTCCTCAAAGGAGATACTTTAAGGAAAACCCTATCCCCAACTTCAAACTCAAGGTCGGTCCTTCTCTTATCTACGTAGTACTTCTGTCTATCTTAGGTAGTCATCATTCTTTTTCGTATCAAGTCCACTTTCTCTGAAGTTTCTCTAATCACATCTGGTCCAAGTATGAGCTTATCTGTAGACTCCCACTAACAGGTTGGTGATCGGCAAGGTCTTTCATATAAGGCTTCGAAGGGTGCCATGCTTATGGTGTCTTGTTATCTATTGTTTTAGGAAAGCTCCACCAAAGGAAGATGATCCTCCTATGTTCCTCCAAAGTCAAGAATGCATAATCTCAAGAAGTCTTCTAATACTCTGTTCACCCTTTCCGTCTGACCATCGGTTTGGGGGTGATAGGTCGTGCTTAAGCATAGTTGTGTGCCTACCGCCTCTTGCAAGCTCTTCCAAAACACGCTCGTAAAGATACGATCTCGGTCGCTAACAATGCTGGAGGGTATCCCATGGAGTCGAACTATCTCTTTAAGGTAAATGGATGCCAAAGATGAGGCAATCCTCCTACTTTTAATGGGTATAAAGTGAGCGCTTTTTGTGAGCTTGTCCACTATTACCCAAATACTGGTATTGCCCCTTCTTGATCTAGGCAGCCCATCAAAAAAGTCCATTGAAATGCTATCCCATTTCCACTGTGGGACCTCTAGAGGATGAAGCCAACCACCAGGCTTCTTTTGCTCCGCCTTGACTTGCTGGCATACTAAACACTTCGAGACGAATTCAGCTACATCCCTCTTCATGCCATTCCAAAAGAAAACCCTTTTTACGTCTCTATACATCTTGTCTCCACCGGGGTGTATGGTCAACTTGGAATGGTGCTCCTCTTCGAGAACCTTCTTCACCAAATCTCTTGCTTGTGGGATGCATAGCCTTCCATCCCGCCTCAACCATCCCTTATCATCGATGGATTATCTATTGAGGTGACTAGAAGTCCCACCCCTAATTAGCTTGTCTATCACATCAATTAGCTGAAGGTCTTCACGTTGCGCGGTTCCTATTGAATCCAAAAGAGTAGGTCGCACCTCTAGCGATGCTAATAACCCAGTCACATGATCGCTGGAGGGTCTAAAGTCAAAATTGGCTATGTACTCCAAGCTCTGCCTTTCAACAAAGAGAGGGCTTAAGGTCAGCTTCTTCCTACTCAAGGCGTCTGCTACTACACTGCCCTTGCTAGGGGTATAGGAAATCTCGAAATCGTAGGATGCCAAGAATTCCATCCACCTTTGTTGCCTCAAGTTAAGATCTTTCTACGAGAAAAAAGGTACTTCAACGATTTATGGTCAGTATACAATTCAAATTTCTCACCTAGGAGATAATGGCGCCAAGACTTAAGCGCAAAGACGATGGCAGCCAACTCTAGATCGTGGGTTGGGTAGTTTTTCTCATGTACTTTCAGCTACCTGCCTTCATAAGCTACTACCTTCCCCTCTTGCATCAAGATAGCACCTAGTCCCATACCACAACATCTGTGTATACGGTAAACATCTTGCTCCCATCTGGCAATGTCAGAATTGGGGCTGTTGTTAGAGCTCTCTTTAATCGTTGGAAGTCAATATCGCAGTCCAAATCCCAATTGAAAGTTAGGTTCTTCTTCGTCAACTTTGTAAGCGAAGCTGAGATTTTCGTAAAGTCTTTGATGAACTTTCGGTAAAAGCCCGCTAGCCCGAGGAAGCTCCAGTTCTCGGTCGCATTCCGTGGAACCTTCCAATCTTGCACTGCAACTACTTTTGCGGGGTCCACGGCTAACCCTTCCTTGGATACCACATGTCCACGAAATCTTACTTCCTCTCTCCAAAAGTGGCATTTGGAAAATTTGGCTTTCAACTGATGTGCTCGAAGAGTATCCATGACTTTTTTTAAATGCTGAGCATGCTCTTCCTCAATCTTTGAGAAAATCAAAATGTCATCTACGAAGACGACCACAAATTTATTGAGGAACTCCCTGAACACCCTTCTCATCAAATCCACGAAGTAAGCGAGTGCGTTTGTCAGGCCAAAAGGCATGACAAGCCACCCGAGAAACTATCCGGAGTTCTGAACACGGTCTTATCAATGCTGTCTTCAGCCACTCTTAGCTGATGAAACCCGGTAGCTAAATCTAGTTGAGAGAAAACTGATGCACCTACAAGCTGATCGAACAAGTCATCTATTCTTGGAAGTGGGTGCCTATTTTTCTTGGTCAACTTGTTTAGCTCCCTATAATCAACGCATAGGCGAAGCGAACCGTCCACTTTAGTTGTGAACACGACTGGAGCACCCCATTCAGAAATACTTCGCCTTATAAACCACTTCTCAAGCAACTCTTAAACTTGCTTGCTGAGTTCTTTCCTCTTCCTTGGAGCCATGTGTCTAACGGGTAAAGCGACGGTTTTTGCATTATCGACGAGGTATATGCGGAAGTCTTTCTCCCGCTTCGGGGATAACCCTTTGACCTCTTCAAAGACATCCGAGTATTCACGGACCACTCTAACAGACTGCAAATCCTCAATCGACACATCAAGAGATTCTAGATAGCTAAGCATAACAGAGTTCATGGGATTACAAGAAATTTTGAGAGTGTTACCGAGGCGAGTCACGAGTCTAACCACTCTCCTTTCACAATCTAGGATGGCACCATTACTGGATAGCCAATCCATGCCTAGAATCAACCCATAGCCTGTGAAGCCCAAAACATAGGCATTGCATCTAAACCCCACAATTAATATAGAAATTTCAAAATCCAAACAAATCCTTGACAAATAAGTTGAGCCCCCAATTGGATTTGAAACAACCAAGGGATCCTCTACTAAACTAGTGTCTAGGTGTAGAGATTCTACTAAAGCAGTAGATATAAAAGAGTGCGATGCGCCAGAATCAAAGAGTGTACGAACAGGATGATAAAAAAGATAAACTAAACTCTCAACAGAAACATTTTTACCTTGTTCTTGCAGAGGTGCCATGAGAGCGTGAACCTGCCCTCCCGAAATAGATCCAGCTCTCTGCCCTTGCCATTGCTTTCTTGGGCAGTCCCTAGCCATGTGTCCTACCTCGCCGCAATGGAAACAACCACCCATCTTCCTTTTCTTCTTCCTGTAGTCCTTAACCAGATGTCCAGGAATGCCACAAAAATTACACTTCCTCTTGTCATGGGTTTTGTTTTTCTTCCCGTCCTTCTTGGAATCTGTCTTCTTACTCTGTGATCCTTCCCCTTTCTTATCTTGAGATGCTTCCACCTTTGTCTCCTTCTTGCCAACCTTATCTTCTTCTTGTAACGGTGCCATGTCCACCAGTCACTCATAAGTCGCACCCATAGGTATATGGGACATAGCTACACTGTGCAGTGGCTCATTCAATCCTTTAACAAAGCGGAGAGCCTTCTTATGTGGAGTGTTCACTAACTCCAACCCGAACCTAGCAAGCAGATTGAATTGGTTAATGTATTCCTTGACCGACATACTTCCCTATTTGAGAGATAAGAACTTCTCCATCTGTAGGCTTTGTTTAGCTTGTGAGAGGAATTTCATTTCAAACCTCATTCTAAAATCCATCCAAGTTTCAATTGGTCTTTCAGCGTTAGTGACTTCCCACCAACAGGAAGCTTCGTCTTTGAGCAACCATACCGCCAACTGTATCGTCTGCCTATCATCCACTTCGAAGATATCAAACAAATCCTCAGTTTATTTGAGCCAGTTTCTTGCTTCCATGAAGGATTCATTTCCATTGAAGCTCTTTCCACCCATGGCTCGAAAGTCCCTACATATTTTTGAGAAAGCATTTGCACGAGGAGGAGGAGGAACCGCAGCAGCTGGGGGAGGAGGAACGTCTGCTGGGCCTGCGACATTAGCCCTAGCCTCTAGGTACCTTCTGAACCAGCTAGGTACCGGCACGCCTTCTGGAAGGTTAAGATCTCCAGACATGCTGAAACGAAAAAGGAAAGATTCAAAACAAAGGATAAAAAGATTGTGCATACGGCTTTAGGGGATTATGCCTTTTTAAAATAAACACTTTTTCTTGAAAATTGCTTCTTTAAACTTCTTTTTGAAAAACAGTTTTTAAAATTTTTATCTGATCTAGTAAACCTTGCTCTAATACCAAGTGAAACACCCCACCTCCGTTAAGGTCACTCGTAAAGGGAATGCCTTAACTTCGGGGGAGCGTTATAGGTAAAAGACACAGACAATTTACAAGACAGATATATATATATATATATATATATATATATATAAGCAGCGGAAAAGAAACTAACTTTATTTCAAAGGTTGTTCATAACAAAATATTTTAGCAAACTGTTTCAAACCAACTTCCAAATCATTACATCATAATCTCTATCTTGATTATAACATAAAGAAGCATAAAACACAATAAAATTGCATAAATCCCCAAGTAGTAGTGTGTCCAAAGCCATAGCCAAAGATAAGAAGTTACAAGCTATACATCACAGAGTCTTCAAGCTTGGAAAGATGAACGGTCTAAATTAAGCTGAGCTATTCCCTCCCTGGCAACCGGGGGGGAACAGAAGAAAAGAAGACGAAAGAAAAATGGATCAGACATAAGTCTGAGTAAGTCCAGTGACTTTTCAGTGTGTGAATAAGGAAAAGGTCATGATAGGAATAAACTGAAAATAGGACAGTACTAGAACAACAAACTAACATAAAACTATATAAGGCAGGATAAACCGAATATACATCGCACCCATGTCTAATTCTTTGCACCTACTTATACTTGTCCAACTAGCACCACGTGTTCATGGTGAAATAATCCCCTTATATCAATCGGCTCCTACTCGCATGAATTTATCACGTATGTCATTCGGCCCCCGCTTGATTGTAGATACCTGTGCTGGTCCCACCACGGGGTGTATCAAATCCTATAGTGGCAACACGACATGATTCAAGATGCACAGTGTATGACTACTGATGCCCTGTGCCTGCTTTTTCCACTCCAGAGTACGTGCACGCCCGTACTACGTCGGAACCTACACAGACGCACCACCCGCCGCCATTTTGACCGCTTACAATTCAGCCCAATAATCGTGCCCCACCCTGCCTAGTTTAGGATTCCATGACACATCTATGTGGGTTACTTCTGAAATGGGTCCCCGTTACTAGGGTTTTCTAGCCAACATGTTAAATTGGTTAAGTGTCCTAACCCCACCCATCAGTTTAGTTAACATGTTGAATTGGGTAAGTGTTTCCTTAATTGACTTAACCCTACCAATCTTGACTTAGCTTTATTAAAGCACCAACCACTCACATTAGAAAGGTATTGTTGTGGTCACTGGATGTGCCGGTCGGTTCTGGGCAGTCTTACACCACAACTCAGTCTAACCTCGGGTCCTTTTTGGGCTCAATGCATTAACCACCCACATTAGACAGGTATTGTTGTGGTCACTAGATGTGCCGATCGGTTCCGGGCAGTTTTACACCACAACTCGGTCTAACCTCGGGTTAGGCATATTCGTCTTTTCTAAATTTACATATTTATCCTTTTATGCTTATATGTAAATTTGTCAACAATTTGTTGTCATGGCCCACTTTCCTTCTAAATCAAATTCATAATTTTTGGTATGTAAATTATACTATTTCAATGCCATACCATTTACATGGTTATGAGCCAAATATGTCAATTACATGTAGTTTCATGTTTTCCCCCAATGTTACCCCCGTTGTACGTTTGCAAAGTTTCATAGAATGTTAGGGTCGACATTTTAGCTTAATTATAAACTAAAAGGGGGAAAAGAGGAACTTGCAACATTCCAACATCATACAAAAATATGGATCTCACTACAGATGTGTCACATGAACTTGGCATAATATACATTTAATTATGAACTTGCAAACTAGATCTATGCAACATGAATCATAAAATAATAGTTTAACTTAATTAGCCATGTAGTGGTGAACTTGCATAGGAGTTGAATCAAGTTAACATAGATCTAACATAAAGGCATATGGATCTAACATAAAAGCATATGGATCTAACATATAAAGTTGTAGATCTAAACATATAAGGTCGTAGATCTAAACATGTATGCATAATGGATCTAAACAATTAGGCATAAACGGCATGACTTAGCCTAAAACTTGTATGTATCATAATATCATCAAGGTCGTAGATCTAAACATGTATGCATAATGGATCTAAACAATTTAGCATAGACGACATGACTTAACCTAAAACTTGTATGTATCATAATATCACCAACTTACATATGATAATTTCATTCCTAAATTCTTATACAACATCATAGGTTCATTCACCAATTTCCACATAACATGATAGGTTCGATAGACCACGATAGTTCATAGGCATATATGATAGAATAGACATGAATCAGCATCACATACAACTTGATACAATTCTATTTTACAATTCATTACAAACCATGTCTTTAATTTATTCACATCTGAAAGATAACTACACTTACAACAAAAAAGGAATTCTTGAATTCTGGGATCTGTATTTTGAAACTGAATTGCTCACCTTTGATGTAGATCGTTGAATTCACTTAGTTGAATTAGATTAGATTTGATTTGATTTTGATGTAGCTTCTATCTTGGCTTTGAGTTGAAAGAGATGACGGCTATTCTAGGTTCACCTTTGACGGCATGACGACTCTTGGTATGAATATTTGTGATTTAGGGTTGAGAGTTAGGTTTCTTATATAGAAGTTTGATTAATTTAGAGCCGTTAAATCAACCTAGAAGCGATCAAGACCATCCAAACAAGATAGAACAGTCAAATCAGCCCTAATGACTCAACAAGGAGTCAGAACACATCAGTTTTCAGATCTGACCCAAGGGGGAGGTCGACCCCCAGGTCGACCTGTATGGGGGGAGGTCGACCCCCTGGTCGACTTCCTGGTCGACCTGGCCTTGGGCGGGAAATTTCCCTTCCAGCCCGCTTCTGCTTCTGAATTTTGAATTTTGAATTCTGAACCGAGCTGTTTGAATTTTTAATTTAATTCTGAAACTTCTGAAGGCCATAACTCCTTCATACAAAGTCCGATTTACGCAAACTTTGACTCTATCTCAAGAAGAATTCCAAGACGAACGCAATGGCGTAACCCGTTTCCCTTAATTCTTACATTTGAAATTAATTATTCTTTAATTCGTAACTTTAATGTTTACCAAAAATATGGGGTGTTAAAGATGGATGTCTAACATTGCATATTTTAGATCAGCATACAGATTTCTACAAGCATGCAACTATTTGATGGAAGAGAAAACAACTTCTCTTAGCTTAACATCCTTCTTTGAGACGTCTGAGCTTGGAGGTAATGCTTTTGTGGACGTTAATTAGTGAATTGACGAAATGACTATGTGCTATCCAAAGATGGTATGTGTTATGATATAAAAGGTATAAGCTATATGTAACGACCCTGATTTTTGGTATATTGAATTGATAATATAAATCAATTTTTATGTTGAGTTATCAATTAAATAATCGAAATACAATTTATTTCGATTATATTGAATAATCGTAATACGAAAACAAATCTAGTTTAATTCAAATTTAAAACTGAATTGAAAACAGTTCATATGATCAATGCAAACTTCTGTTTGAATTAGAATAATAATATTAATTTATTATCGAAGAATTAATTATTTTGAATTTAATTTATATTGGTTTAAATTAACATCTTCTCCACATGATCGAACTGGGCTTCGAATCATGTCCCAGTATGTTCGGAATAGTGTTATAATGCTAGAAATGTCGATTGTGGCGCTCGAATAGAAGTTCAGAAAAACACTGGATAATTTAAATCGCATCGATTCAATTAAAAGCAAAATAAATAAGTGTTTCCTTCTACCCTAAGTAATGAAGGTACACAACAAGTCATTTCCAACGCAGACCTACTTCTTAACACCTAAGTCTTCTTCTTTATAAACCGCGATAAACACTCCCCCTTTTCCTCTTTCAACTCGTTTCTCCTAGGAAATATAAATCAAAATCAAGGCTTTATAATAAAATAAAATAAAAAGGGCATTTCGAATCCACTGAATTCATTTCCATTTCTGCTCTTTCCTAGTCTAAAAACAGAAATCGAAATCGTGTATTATATAAAAAAAAGGGAAATCAGAAACAATAACGCGACCGAATCGCGAGATCTGAGGACGCAGGCTTAACGTGAAGGCGTAGTTATTCAGGAAGAAGCCAACCTGGGTTGCGATGTTCTGGAGGAGTTTGATGATGGGGCATTCGAAGGATCGACAGTGGGATAATCTTGGGTTCACCGCAAGTTAGGTCAGCGCGATAGGAACAGACTCGCGAGTAAAGAATGTTCGATTTAGGGGTTTCGGTGAAGCTCGAACATTGCGTGGAGTTGCGTCCTTTTCAGGCACCAGTAAAGCCAAGTCCAGTTATACACAGGGAGTACGAAGTAGGGTCTATAGTTGCACGATGTTGAGGATGGACTGGGAAAGCAGGGTGCAGCAGTTTTGTAGGGAAGTTGGGTCTGTGATGGACTACAGTAAGGGCTGTTGGCCAAGGGATTGGGGAGGAAGGGTTCAGCATGATTTTCTAGAGTAGATAGGAGGGTGCGATGGTGGATTTTAAGGGGGAAGTTGCGATGGCTTTTAAAGGGAGGGGTTCCATTCATTTTTGTCTATTTGTTTCGTAACTGGGCAAAAGAGTGCATGTGAATTTCATATGGAAGAATGCAGGGTAATAATTTAGGGAAGGGACTGCTATCGAAGCTCGCGAGTGGTAGAGAACGATGGGAATGAGGCACTGTGTTTACAATCGAGTTTGGGTTTTTGTGATTAATGATGGTTGAAGTCAGGGTAGTTCGTGAAAGCAATATGTGTCGATGGCAGTATGGTGAAGAAAGGAGCGATAGCTTGAACGTATAGCATGTGAAAGTGAGTTACCGTACAAGGAAGAAGGTATTATCTGTTTTATTAAATACTTAGGGAATTAAAAAAATCATTTATTTGATAATTCCTTTTAGTTGGAATTAAGTTAATTTTATTATTATTAACCATTAGATTTTTTTTGTTATACGCTTAGAAAATAACACTGAATGGTTTGTAAAGTAGTAGGTTAGAAGGATAAGTGTAGTCAAGGAGTTAAGGAGCTAATTAGGTTATTTAAATTTGATAAAGGAAATTGTTAATTTTATAATGTGTTAAAAAATATAGGAAATTTATTTATTCATTTAAATAGTTGATTTAAATAAATAAATGTTAATCGGTAAATTTAAATCAATTTATCATAGGTGTGAATTCATTCGAGAAGATTCGTAGCCAATAATTTGGAAATAAACAGGATACTCGACAACTACAATTTCGGTGAGTAAATCTCACTCACATTTTAATTAGAATTATTTTTATTTGTTAAAAATAATTGTTTTTTGGTTGTTTTGGATGCATTTAAATATTAGTGTGGCTATTTTAAAAATATATTGGTTATATAGGATTGGTGTTTGTGGCTACTATTATATATATTGGTGGTTGGATATTTCGCGCAGTATCATTAGCGCATGCCCGCAGTATCATTAGCGGATGACCCTATACGCCCCACGCTATGATAGTGGATGACCTTCTATACCGCGATATCTTATCTCGAAGCAGGATAGGTATTATTTATGTTGGCTAACGTCTGTGGATGCAGGAAAAACAGGTTGGAGGGATCCAACTGGATTTCTCAAAAATAGTATTATTTGTTTGTTTTTTCATATATAGTACCATATATGATGTGTTAGAAAACTTGTCATTTATAATTGGTTGTTTTCGGTGTTTAAAATATCATTGAGCCTAAATGTTGATTTATAAAAATATCGTGAAAGGGGATTTTTTAGATAAAAGGGGAAATCTTTTTTTTTTAAATAGAATTCGAATTTCGAATGGACTGAGAAATATTAACTTGTTTGACTAATAAAAACTAGTAAAGAAATTTATAAACAATGTTTATAAATTAAATAATGTGGGAATTGAAGAAATTTATAAACAATATTTATAAATTAAATAATACAGGAAATTGAAGTGGTGAATTTATAAACGATGTTTATAAAATAATAAGGGAATTGAAGTAAATTTATAAACGGTGTTTGTAAATAAAATGGAATGATTTTCATTAGATAATCTGGGAACTGAAGTGAATTTATAAACGTTGTTTAGAAATGAAGAGAATTTAATTATCATTGGATAATTGGGAAAATGTGAATACAAGTGTGAATTATAAAAGGGAAATTTATTTTTCCAAAGTAGAAATTATAATTTCAAATGGATTTGAAATAAGACTTGGTTAAGTATATAAACAGGTAATATAAACGATGTTTATAAATAAAGGTGAAAAATTATTATTTGGATAATTTAAAATATTTAAATTCAAATATGAATTTAAAAATGAATTGGAAAGTGTTTTGAAATGGGACAATTGTTTATATTTCGAAATTCAAAATATAAACTGAATTGAGAAAAATCCAACGAGTTTATAATTAAAATTCGATTATATCGAATTTAAAAGGAATTGGAATTAAATATAGAAGATCAAAGTATAAATAAATTTATTACCGAGTAAGGAAAAATCGACAATTTAGATAATCGGAAATATTAAGTTGAATTGGGAAAATTAGTTTAATATATATTAAAATATATTAGAATAGAGTTGGAATGTATATATAAACGAAGTTTAAAACGTTTATATATTAAATATAATTAAAACGAACTCGCCGTGGCGTGGTAGTTCGTGAATTGGTGTTGGAACTTCAATCGAGTATATAGAACTAAATTTAAGTCGGAATTCTTTGAAACAAGAATCGTCAGGACCAATTTGATAATAGCTTTCTAATGGAAGAGAAAAATCTGGATTCGTCTTATAGATTTTGAGTTATATCAAAATCAAATTTTCAGAAAAACAGCGCCAGGACCATTATAAAACCCTAACGGTTTATTTAAATATATAAAAGAATTTTAAGAAAATAAAATCCGAATTTCCATTAGAAAAATCCAGACTGGAGATATAAAAAAATATGAACTCCAGTGAAGTAAGTGAAATGATTTTTGAGACAAAAATCTGATTTTGAGTTATTGAATAGAACTAACTAATTTGAATAATAATTAGTTAATCGAAATTTAATATGAAATTGGACTTTGAATAAATAAAGGTGATTTGAGAAATTATATTCGAAATCGAAAAGGGAACTTGAATCGAAAATGGAATTCAATTTGTTTATAAGTAAGTTAATATTTTATTTGAACATGTTATGTTCAAACAAAGAAATGAAATAGGCAAAATAGCTAATTAGAGAATAGATTAGCGAATTGGGTCAAGACGAATGGATTGAGTTGAGACCAAATGGGAATATTTGGATATGTGATAAGCAGGTTTGGAAAGAAGTATATGAAGAGATATAAATTGAAATGCCCGATCAAAAGGTACTTATTTAATTTAATATGAGATTTTTGCGCCGAATCGGCAAGCTGCTTGGCTTTTTGATTTTCTTTTTGAATGGAAAGGGCCTAGAGAGGCGAGTTGAGGTTTGAACTATCAACCGGTACGAAGGAGGTTATGGCGAAATTTTCTGAAAATTTAAGGAGATAAAATATTTTTAAGAAAAATTGATAACTAGAAATCAATATATATGGAATTCGATAAGGAAACGAACTTAAAAATAGAATATTATAAACAAAAAGGAAATCTATAATTAAATCTGGTAAAATTAGAAAGAGAAACGTATACGGGTTTAATAATGAATAATTTGTTTTTATGATGTTGATTATACGAGGTAAGTGGTCTTGTCCGTCTTGAAATTAGAGATG
Organism: Allium sativum; assembly: GCA_030737875.1. Classification (NCBI taxonomy): domain Eukaryota; kingdom Viridiplantae; phylum Streptophyta; class Magnoliopsida; order Asparagales; family Amaryllidaceae; genus Allium; species Allium sativum. The sequence continues at coordinate 14,616,627 of CM060912.1, forward strand.
TTTTCAGTCAAGGTCTGAGAGGTAGTTATACCCCAACTTGATTGATTTCATTCTTAACCAATAAATAGCAAGATCCAGTCTCAAAGAGAAATATTTGAATATTAGTTAGTTGAATGCAGTATTTTGGGTTGTTTGTAATGAGGTTTTACACAACAATCGATTTAACCCAAGTAAGTGGAATTTTAGAAATATAAAGATAAATATTTCCTAAGTACTGAAATAAATGAATGGTCATGAAAGAGATAAGTAATTGGAATGTTTTCCAATTATAAATATAATATATTTTCTAAGTACAGAAAATAAAAGAAGGCGATGTATGGAAATGTTTTCCAAATAGCGTAAGAGGCCAGGATGATTATCGAAAATATCGTGTTAATGAATATGGATAAGGAAATGGAGAAGAGTTTCAATTAATGAAATATTAATTAAAAAGCCCAGTGATTTGTTTGATGCTTTGAATGAATGTTTGTTTTTCTTCGATAGTCAAATAACCGACTATCGAAGTATTTGCCAATATCGTTGCCAACATGGAGAGACCGGTTAGATTATTATCCGAGAACCACTCTATATTGGCAGTAGCATTGCGAATCAGATTATATGAAGATAATCATAGACGGAGAAAAATGCAAGGGCTTTTTCTATTAATAGAAATTGTGCCTTCAGTTTCATTCAGTCCCAGAACGAAGTGTATGGACGAATGTTCGACGGAGTATTTCCAATAATCGCATATGTTGGTCTGTATAAATATATATGGCGGAGGAGAATTTATTCTCTTAGCATAATATCCAGAATATATTTGTTGAAATCAATTAGTGATTACCGGATCGGACAATGTGGCATTCAAATTGATTGTGCTATCAATGAATGATAAGTAATCGTAGCATCAGGCCTCAACAACCGGGAAATGACAAAAATCGGCAGGCAGCATGGCTAAGTGGGTAGCTCCCAATTAGGGTGTGTTATCACCTATCTAGAGAAATTCATTTAATTCCTTATTCTATTCGATGATGTCCCATTCGGGAAACGGTTGCTGATCCCAACCATTGGTGATATACATTCGATACACTCAAGCGAAATGAGTCGTTGGTCATGTGTGGCCGGGTTGCAAGATGTTCTTGTTGAATCCAGTGTATTCTCCTCTAGAGATACACTTTCGAAGGGTGGTCCCATACCTTGTCATAGTTGGAAATTCATTACCCAATAAGTGCTCGCGGTTTTGATTGTATATTAAATATATGTGGAGCGTGAGATGCAAACGTTCCACTAGATTGTTGTTTATTTGATTTAGACACTATTATAATATCAAAAGAGTTTTGATATAAAGATTATCGTTTCTTTCAAAAGGACTTTTGAAAGTTAAATCAAGTATTTGGATTCTCATAAGAGAAAACCCGTTTCATGTTATACGGCGCGATCTTATGAGATATCTTTTATTTTTTGAAACTGTTTTAAATTGTTTACTCATACCAGTCCCATGACTGACCCGGAGTTTATTTTGTTTTGTTTTACCTAAACCCTTGGGTGCCCAAATTTGTATGGGCAGTCAAGTAGTTCAGGATTTTACAGATCTATCTAAAGGAGCTTGGAGCAGGAGGCTTTAGTGTTAGATATATAATATTTTTATTTCCGCTGTGTTGTAAGTGTTGTACTCTGGCAATTGTATGTTATACAGTTAAAATTTTGTATTTCGGAACATATGATATATTATATTTTGTCCGCTGCGATGTGAGATTCTGTGTTGTTATTTTTGTTCTTCTTCTACCTTTTTCTTCTAAAAAAATGATTCGTATTTCTGTGATATTTGGGTTGGATGTGTGATGTATGTAGTCAACTCAGATAATACAGATTTGCGGGCCATTACACTATATTTGTCCTCGTCACTCCGTAAATGGCAAAAAAGGCCCGTAGTGAGGCTACGTGGATCGCGCCCATCATGAAGCGTTCCTCACCCTTCTGGATACTATACTTTCCATAGGTCGAGCATGATGATGTTGATTACGCTCGGATAGGTTGGGAGACCTGGTGATGGCGTATTCGGCTGGCGCACTTCCTTCGGGTCTATGTAGCATGACTGATCTTACCTCGAGTGTATTGTATTGAAGGTAGTTCCTTACCTTCCATTTGTATGGAATCCGTTCTCCACTATAAATCAATCAAATTGTTTGTATTGCCTAACATACGTGGAATTTAATACTAGTAACAGTTTCACACTTCGATTTGATTTACATTACTGGTTTTTAACCCAAGATAGATTTTATAATAATATCACTTGATTTGACATAAAATGTTTTGATTATCGTAGGAAAAAAACATGTGACATGTTTATGTGTGGTCGTATCTTACGAGAGTTCCATTCTTTCAAAAGAATTTCTAAAATTAAGCAAGTTGTTTGTGATGTAAGTTTCCTCACTCTGGTATTGCAGACTAATCTGGACGTTGTTTTCCTTAATGTTTGGATCAGATCAAGTATATTTTCCAGATTAGTTTTGGATTTGCTTGGGGCTTCTGGATAGGAACTCGAGTCGAGAGGTATTCTCGTATTTATATTATTATTTAATTCTCTGTTGTGCTATGATGATTGATGTATGTATTTTAATGTGCTATGTGTTTTATGTATCAGTATTTGTGAGCACGGGTTATATAACTGTTGAGACTAATTTATTTGTTGTACGCTAGTTACGTATATTTGTGTGTGTGTGTGTGTGTGTATATATATATATATATATATATATATATATATATATATATATATATATATATATATATTACTCTATATGGGAAAGAGCGTTGCTATATTACATTTTCTCATTGCTCTATGAGATTATATATCTACTCTGATTCTCTTGTTGTCGTCTTCTTTTTCTTATATTTTAAACTTTCTTTCTTCTTTCTCATCCTCTAATATCTTTCCCCAGACTTATTTGCCTGTTTTTCGTATTTGGGTTGTAGCTCGTGTTTGTGCGTCGATTACGAAAAATAAGCAGGTCATTTCAAGAATAAAGATATATGAGAAAATTTTGCATCACATATCTGTCATGAACCTCAAAACTTTTTCCATCACATATCTTAAGAATTTTGCGTATAACTTGCATATGCCTTTTAAAGCTTTGTCGAAGTTTTTTCCTTTCTTGATTTAGATGAAAATGATATCTTTTTTACTCAAGTAAAACACTCATTTTGACATCTTAAATGTTCGAACACTTGATATTTAGGATCTCGACCCATAGTAACTAGTATCATACCACTTAGTAATCACCAATATTTAACCGATGCAACATTTGTACGAACACCACAGGTTAGAATACCATAGGTTAATTCTATGCAAATCTCCTAGACATATTTTCTAAAACATCATATTTGATTAGCTGACCAAATCCCAAACGTATCTGAGCATAGGGTGAGCAATTGGTTGATCTGATGATGAAAATTTCCAAACCATGTTAAAATCAATAAAAATGAAAACAAAAACAAGTTAAACGAATTAAGTTTGATTGAATTGGTTAGTTATCTAGATTAACATAACTAAAGCAGTCACAATTTATGCTTGAATGTTCATAGTACATGGGAAAAAAATGCAAGTATAGATTGAAATATTCTTATTTATTACTCATACACTCTTAGTAGTAGAACTTTTACATATCTGATAAACTAAATTATTTATACTTGTAAATTAATCTAAAAAACATTATAACACTAGCAATTTCAACAACTTAATACAAGTTCGGTTAACATTATTAACTCGATAATCAAATTTTTTTTTTCACAAACTAATTATAAATCAATCTAATTTCAAAATTGAACCAAATCAATCTAGTTTCATTGATTTAACCAAAAACTACTCGATCAATCAATCTAATTTCAAAATTAAACCAATTCAATCTAATTTTGTTGATTTAACCAAATATAATGTAAAAAGCGAACATTGAAACAAGCAGCCTTGCTTTTTTTGGCCATGCTACAAACTTGACAAGCTGCGATCAAAACTCAAAACAAAGAAAGAATTTCTAGATGAAAGCACCAAACTATTCTACATTTTCTTTTTCTTTTCACACATTATCATGCAGCTAGAAACTACTACATCTCACATCTTTAACCCCTTCTTATCCGTTTCCATGTCTCATGCAGATCTCAACCAATCTATTTTTTTCATCTTCCGCCTAATCACAATTCACATTTTACGAACACGAAAATGCACTATAAATCACAGTTCTTCCATAGTACACCTATACTCGTTCCTCACTCATCCTGAAAATACAAAACAAAAACTCTAATTACAAAACTTCTCCCCATTACTCGTCCACCAAAAAATCAAAAATGAGATTACGTATATGTAGGTAGGTATCTATATATACACATAATAAATTAAACCATATTATCTAGGTTCAAACATGGTATCACTGATCTCGTTATACGTACAAGAAGAGTCGTGATTACTCGACGACGTATCCACTTCAAAAGGGCCTCTTCGGGCCGCGAAACCCGGTTGTTTAGGCTGGGGTAATATAGTAACTTCGCTTCCGAGCATCTGTACAACCACGGACATAAGGGGCCTGTCCTCCGGCTGTTCTTGCACGCACAGCAGGCCCAGCTTTATACATCTTAAGACTTGGTCCGTTGGGAGTGAGTAACTCATTGAATCGTCTACTAGTTGCATGCTTTTTCCTTCTTTCCATAAACTCCATGCCTATTGTAAGCATTGAAATGGAATTATTTTTATAAAAAATTGTAGTTTTTATTGCACGTATTTGCAGAAAATATGTAAATGTTAAAGATCCAAATATTTGCAAGCAAAAAGCTACAATAAAATTAGTTGTAAGAGTGTACCATGCAACTTGTTTTTGAAACAGGACAGCAATTGAGTAAGTTCGAAAATTAGGATGTATGTCTAATTTTCACTAAATTACTTTACTCGATTACATAGTGAAGAAATTATAGAAGTGGAGACTCGGCGCCCGCAACAGTTAGGTCACCCGAACGGTAAATTGGGGGCTCTGGTTCGAGTCTGGAAACAACATCTTCACGATGCGAGGGAAAATTGAGCACAATTGACCTTCCCAGAGCCCGCTCTCGTAGGAAAGCCTAATGCAGTGGGTTCCACCTTTATATAGTGAAGAAAACTTACATGTTTAGATAACTTTTCAAAACTAATTACACATTGGAAACCTGAAAAACTAGCTTTGAAAATAGATCTTCTCTGCTATGTGACAGATATTGAATTATTTTTATCTAGCACATTTTGAACCCACATAAGTGTGTAAGAAGGTTTAAAGGCAACATTGTTTTGGAGCAACCTTATTATATCTTGAACTACACTATTTCAAATGCTACAAAATTCGGCAATTATCTTCATTTTGCACAGTCAAGATCATCCCATAAAATTTAAGCTTCTGAATATAAGTAGCATAATATATTTCATGTTCAAATTTGATGGTTAAAATAAATGTTAAAATGGTAAGCAACTAACTTTTAATTTTGGAAAGGCAACAAACATTGACATATGTCATGTTCTGAAAAGATGATCTTTTGTATGTCGATTGAACATATACAAAATTTTGGAAGGACAATTTGAATAGTCTAACTCAAGATATGATAAAGGTACTCCAAAATAGAGGTGTCATTGAACATTCCTTTTACACACACAGGGGAGAGAAAGTGTGTGTAGAATATAATATTTTCGAAAGAAATGTACAGTCACATTTCAAGTAGTGCCAGCGCGCCTTCAAAAAAATTTGCATTGGAGCAACTTAAAAGTGCACCAGTACCAAATAACATTCTCTACCATGTAATAGAAAATGGTCAATGTATGTTTTGAAACGTAAATGATGCATGCGTGGCGCACGTGGCATTGTTAACTTACATGAGAGACCAGATTTATATGAGGTGGTACTGCATAAACCCCTCTATTCTTTTTTCCACTTATGATTTCCAAAATCAACACCCCAAAACTGAACACGTCTGATTTAACTGAAAATATTCCATCCATCGCATACTCTGGAGACATGTACCCACTGCATTAATTTGTAATACTGTTATTGTTAGTTACACTTACATAGATCGTTTGTTATATATTTATGTAATGTGAGAATAGAGAGAGCATACTATGTTCCAACAACTTTTCTGGTGTTGAAATTGGTTTCATCCCCCCCAAAAAGCCTTGCCATACCAAAATCGGATATTTTAGGGTTCATTTCTTTATCTAGTAGAATGTTGCTAGCTTTGAGATCTCGATGAATGATTCTGAATCTCGAATCTTGATGAAGGTAGAGAAGCCCTCGTGCGACGCCGACTATGATCTTGTATCGCGTGTTCCAGTCCAACAATGAGCTTTTTTCCTTTTCTATTAACAGAAGGAAAAAAGAGGAAAATAAATATTAATTTAAATTTATTGGATCATGATAACCACAAATTGTTCATCAAATATTAATAGTTACCGAATACGAAAGCATCCAAGCTTCTGTTAGGCAAGTATTCATATATCAACATTCTTTCATCCTCCTCAACACAACAACCCAAAAGACGAACGAGATTTCTATGCTGAAGTTTAGCGATGAGTATAACCTCGTTTTTGAACTCTTCTAAACCTTGAATTGATGTTTTCGACAGTCTTTTTACCGCTATTTCTTGACCATTACCAAGTTTTCCCTGTAGTTAGTTGATTATTATCATGCATTAGTTTTGGCTCCAAAAAGTCTAACAATTAACATTATATGATAGAAGGCAATAAGACAACCTTGTAAACAGGACCAAAACCACCTTCTCCAAGTTTGTTAACCGATGAGAAATAATCAGTTGCAGCAACTATGGTTTCAAGATCGAAAATAGGAAGGTCGAATAACTCTCCGCTTTGTTCGCGCTTGGACTTTTCATTGAATGAACTCATCGCAGCCAGCATCACTGCAAGTTAAATAATTGTAAAAGTATGGTTATCAGTTCAAGTGGCGTAGATTCCAGATTAAAACTCTCCCAATTAAATGTATGATGTAACCATGAAGAAAGTGGTCAAAACTACTTACAAACAGCTTGTCTGGGTCTCTAGGGGTTTGAAAGCCCCTTACGCCAAGGTAGCTTAAGTAGCTCACAAGTAAAAATGAGTAAAGCAACTATTCGTTTTTGTAACTTATAATAAAACTTATAATTTCAACCAAGTAAATGATTGAAACAGTTTTAATTTTAAACAGTTTAGAAGAAAAATAACATTATTTAATATTCATGGTCCTCATATGAGATTTAATGTACAATAACTGCTTATAAGTCATAATAGTTAAACATCAAAATTAACATATTTTACCTTTAAAATCAAATTATATCTTATTTTTTACTATTTGACCAAAACTGCTTAATAGTCGACTATTTGAGTCCATCGTAAGAATATTTAAAATAGACTGTTGTCAAACAGCGTCTTAGCTACCAAGTTGATATACATTTTTTAAAATATAATACAGCACGTGGAGCACCAATATAGGTAAAAATATTATCTTACTCTTTCTTCTCTTCTTTCTTCTCCATAGAAAGAAGGCAGCGCAACTGAGCAGCAAAATTACAACTACCAGCGTCAGTGCTATTGCAGCAATTACTCCACCTTGTAATTTACTTGAATCTGAAACGTGGTAAAACAATGTTCAGTACGTCACACATATTATAGCATTCACATCATGAATATATGATTGAGACATGCACCTAATATGCATGTGTTGTGCTATTCTTTGTGGCTGTCAATAGATTAAATTTTTATTAAGCATCTAGAATGTATGACGCCATGATAAGTATTACACTATTATATTTGTTGGGACAATGAAGTCTGCTTTATCATCACATGGAAGCTTCTGGTTCAAAACACGACATTATACTTGTTGAATAAAAAAACGTGGGCCTGGCTAGTTACATGTTTATAATTATAAAAAAAATGGTTGTGAAAGCAACATTTAACAACCAAATAACATAGCAAGATTCATTTGGTCATCAGGATTCACGCTGACAACTATATGTGTTCAAACGAACAAGCAATATTTTTGTGCTTTTATGTGACTCGATGATATGACTTATTCTCGTCCTCTGTCTTTCTTACCCAATCGATGTGTTACTATCTACCCATCATACCGTTTTCTAGAATTTGAATATGATGTATAACTTGCTCAAAAATTACTCTTGATCCAGATAGCAAATAGCATCTATTAATTGATCAAGAGTCCAAAACTCAACCAAGTCCACCTCACAATAATTTGGTCTTTTTTGCCAACTGTCAAACATAATCCACTACCTACGTACCCCACAGTTTCTTTATTTCTTTTTCTACTAAGTAAAGGAGAAAGGAACAGTACGAAATAATCTTTTTACTCATGGAGACCAGTTCCAAAAGCTTATTTTCATAGTTGAACCAATATGAAAACTATTTTTTTTTTTTTAAATATCATTTTCTACCTAGGCAGGCAGAAAGTGAGCTACTTTTATGAATAAGCAGCTTTTAAAGTTGTTTAAATGCGTAACTTGTTTTTAATAGTGAATTAAGCAAGATTTGAATTTAGAAGAACAATCTAATCCTCATACCTTTATATAACTTAATAATTTGACTCCCTGCCTAAGTCACCTTGATTCGGTTGGAATTATTATTTTTATTTGACGAATAGAATCCATGAGCTACCCCTGTTTTCTTATATTCTTTTGCTAACTAATTAAAAAATAAAGCAACAATACAAAACAATTCAAGTAACAGCAATATATGATTGGCACGGATGGTGGAAATTTGAAGACTTAGAAAGAACTAAAAAAATAGAGGGGAAAATTTTTCTTTGCCATAAATATTTGCATATATATTCATATCCTAAATGCTTACACAAGTACATAAACTGATACTAAACCTAAATATCATTAAATGCACGACCATTTAATTCATGAAAAGATGTTCCAAATAACCGTCACATTAATATGACCGGTGATGCTTCAGCTAGTGGTCAATTATCATACACTATACATGACCGTTGAAATTCTCAGAATGAGAAATGCTAGGGACAGTCGCTTTAAGGCAACTGTCCATGTTACTTGCTCATTGATTGGTCAAAGATTCTATGTAATTATTTTTATGCAGTTTTCCATGTTATATATTGGCCCCACTATCACAATAACAGCCAATCAATGGACGAGTATAATGGACAGTTGTCTTAAAGCGACTGTCCCTAGCATTTCTCTTCTCAGAATACATGACCATTAATGCAGAAATAGTTGTGCATGCACTAAGAATACCTATGAACATCGTGATTAGTTCAGTTTATTCTTCCAACGACTATGGAAACACAAGCCATTAGGTCCAAATCTGATGGCCGTGAATGCTAGCCGGTATGGTTAAACGCACCATGAATCAAAACTGTTATCTAGTGACCTATATTAGCTGGAGTTGGTCAAAAGTTGGTCTACTTACAAAAAAATTGAAATGAAGAAAGAAACACTTACCTTTAGGCACATCGACCGCAGCAAGGCGAACATACAAATCCTGACCAGAATTAGCATAATTTCTTATATCAAACAAATTCCCAAACCAAATAACACATCCACTGCCTCTACTAGCATCAGCACTGGCATACGCAGTACAGCTGCAGTTCTTCAAACAGGATTCCCTGCACTGATCCAAACTCGAGCTCAAATCCACTATACAATTCTCCGACTGTGGCAACTTCACGTTGTTCACAACCAAAAACCCATCAGTTCCATTAAAACAGTCTAACTCGTGCACTCTAACACATCCCTCAGTTCCATCTCTCAGATTCCAATTCATTTCATTTTTAGGCACGAATCCAGTCAAACAGTTACAAGGTGGAGAATTGTTTATGTCACAGAGTCCATAATTGCCACATTGCCCAATCTGATCGCATGTTTCTTTAGGAACGGTCCAGAAATAGTTCCAGGAATTTGAGTCAGTTAGCCAGAGTGCACGTTGTACAACCCCAGAAGAATTGACTACTAATTTAGTTATCAGAGCTTGGTTGTCTACATGGTAGGAATATGAAATCTCTGACTTGTTGTTAACAAAGTCGAACCCAATGCCTTTGTAAGTGCTCATATCGGGTATGCCATTTAAATGGGTGCCATCCCAAGGACCCGTCCTCCAATATCTTTTGCCTGTTGTTACATGTGTCATTAAGTTGCAGATGTGAAAGGACGCATACATCATGAATATGATTCATTATTCCATTAAGAAGATGAAAATACTTCCACTTTAGCTCATTCAGGAACGACTTTTAGGTAGTTTTTGCTGATTAGTAAACAATGAAATGCACTGGGATAAATGCAAGTTTAGATAAACCATTAGCAAGTATCTATAGCTTATAAAGTATTAACTTTTAAGTAACTTATTTTACCTTCTTATAATTTGTTGGAAAACAAAAGACTATAAATAAGTAATAAACAAGTTGTTTTAACTATTTATAAGCAGTCGCCAAACATGCTTTGAACTCATTGGTGGATAGTCATGATAGTGTAAGGGTTCACCAGTTTCTGCGAACAGCTTCTGGAGATTGTCCTATGGTCATACACAAATTAAAAGAAGATAAAAAGGAACTATAAGAAAATGGTTCTTATTCTACCATTATTCAGATTTCAAATCATCTCTTCCATATCATCGTTAACTAAGTGTTATTTGGATGTTTATAATGGTTATTATATGTTTGCCAAACACTTATTTCAACCATGTCCGCAAATATCTAGATTCTATAAGATGTCAAACATGCCATTAAGTTATACATATAAAAGAACACATACATCATTAATATAATCCATCACACCAATTAAAGGGGGGTTGAGGCAATGAAATGACTTCTACTAACTAACTCATTGATGGAGAATTATGGAACTTCAGGGACAGTTGTCATGCACAATTTAAGAAAAAGAAATTATAGACCAGAGAGAGATTTTTTCTTTACTCTTATTCAGTATTCACCTGTGTAATCCGCAAGGTAGATTTCGGGATCCCCTTTCAAATCCATATATGCATGGAAAATTCCAGGAGCCGGATCATTATAACTACTCCAAGCAGTTATGGTCCGGTTTATTACTGTCCCATCTACAAAATCCACACCCACCTTCATGCCAGCTATCACTGTGTCAGTCGGATGATCAAATCCTTGCCACACATAATTCGGTTCATCTCCATCTTCCATTACAACCAAATTCCCATTATCCAATAGTTTCGCTACAGGATTGGTCAGCTTGGCCGTACTGTTCGACGTCCAAACCACCCCTGAGGTCACGTTGCTGATGATAAGGGTCCCAGATTTGGAGATGGAAAGGGTACCAGATGAATTTACTAACGGATTCGCCCGATTCGCGACCCAAACCTTTTCCGGGTCAGGTATTTGGTTGTACCGGAGCCCGATGTAGCGGTTGTTGGAGTTATGTGGGTTGAAGAAGCCTAGGGCGAACTTGCCGTTGGAGGAGATCAGGGTTTGGTTGTCCAGTAGAGGAGAGGTTGGGGTTATGGTGTCTCTGGCTCTTGTTGAGGAGGATAGGAAGAGCATGAAAAGAATGAATATGAGGAGATGTGTCATATTTAAACTTTAATTAAACGGAGAAGGAAGTAGTAATGTTTGGTTTTATATTGTGAGTCCATAGATGACAACTTGGACCATGGATAATCTAAATGTTGACTCCTGTAAAGTAACGCCTTTTTCTTGCTTGATTATTGGATGAATTCTAGGAGAACGGTGGTAGTTAAATATATACTGTATAATTTATTAGTATACATTGCTGTAGACAAAAAAATTCATTCTTTCTTCTTTTCTGGAAAACATGGGAAAGCTGTCCTGATTGAATTTCGAAGTAAATCCAAGGGAAAACTGCTAAAAATGAATCAACATGATAAACACAGGCTTTCTTTATGAAATAAACTAAAATCAGTTTCTTTTTCTTCTTTCTCCCTCTCATAATAGATTTTACTATAGGAGAATTTGGCGGAGGGGGGGGGGGGGGGGGGGGGGCTAATTTGATAAAAGAAATTTCACATTAGATTTGACTATAGGAGAAGCGAACGTTGTGTTTTGGCTGCATCTACCTATCATGTATGAATTATTATAACATAGATGCACTTATGACAGAAACAGAATTCAATGTAAACTAAAGTTTAATTTCATTGAATAAGGAACAAGAAAGCCACTAGGACCACACGTTCACCTAACACGAGCAGCCAGCACCAAATTCTCTTAATTAGCAGAATTATTACATGTATTTTATGATGGAACCCATTTAAGCTTAAGAAAAACACATATTTAACAAAGTTATATGGCACCTAAATTTCAATTTTGTAGCGCATCATAATTCCGTACTTACAATTTTACTCTCATATATTATTACCTCAGTTAAGGCGGTTATTTTGATTCATTATTAGTCCTTTGACAAATCATGAAAGTGTAAGACAGAAACTGATTAAGTATAATCAAACAACAACATGAAACCACAGCAAACGTAAAACTCTTCACAGCTGAAGACTCAACAATCTTTTGACATCAAACATATACACATACATACATGAGTGTTCCTTTGCATCCCAAACAATGCAACGCTCCTTAATGCTCCTTGATTTCAATCACAAGTTCTATTTTTCTCTTCCCCCGCTCATTCCCTCTTTCCCTCAAATCATTATTTAAATAGGAACTTGCGACTAATATACAAAGACATTTGGGTGGCTACAAAGTACAAAATAGAGGTGTTGTGAAACTCATAATGTTATACATACAAAGTACAAAATAGAGCTGCACAGCCACAGTTGGATGTATAGTACCAGCCCAGAGAAGTCGTTGCCCAAGCCACAGTTGGATTTCGTTGCTCATTCCTACATAAAATTTCATCGTTGTTTTTTATTCTAGTATGAGTTAAATATTACATACAACACGTGCTTTAGCAGATTTGTTTGATATGGCGGTATCAGCAAACAAAATATAAAACAAGTTAAAAATGAATATACATATCTTTTTGTTTTTGCTCATACAAATGTATGCCTAGCCGAAATGTTTTTGCCGTCTAGGACCATATTCTCTATCAGAGTAACATGTTGCACCAAACTCAAACATTAAAATAATACTATGTATATTTTACTTGATATATATGACAATGCATCATAAACAAGCTACAAAATGGTCGCTTTGCACTTACACATGAAGAAGTAGGCTACAATATTTAATTCATAAAATATAGACTAAACATCAATTTTTCATACAAAATAATGATCAAGTTTCTTCAAGTAGTTTAAAGAAAATGTTTTTCTTGCATTTTTTGTAGCAAAATTTTCAACCGAATTATCATAATTAAGTTTATCCAAAAACACGCTTCCAATTGGTTACATTGCAAATCTATTCAGTCTTTCTTGTGAAATAGTAGTTTGAAGATAGTTTTTAATCAATTTTAATTTGGAATAACTTCTCTTTGCGAAAGCAACCATAGTCGGAATAACTGCTCTAAAAACCTATTTTAGTGATTGATTTTTTTCATTATTAGTTACAATATCCTCATCAAAATGCTTTTTTCCTACGAATGATTTCCTTCACCTCAATATTTGGTTCAATGCCAACATCCATAGCAAGTTCATTAGTCTCTTTCACTATTTCTTCGAACCCATGTTCTCTAAAATAAAATTAAAAAAATAATAATCAATAAGTTCTTTTAATCTTGTAATAGCTCTAAATCCATTTTTTTTATGTTTTAAGTGCTTTGTTTACTTGATCCACTTCATTTGCTAATTGTACCAAATACAAAGACTTGTCAAGAAATCAAAACTCTCTAAAATATCAACACATGAGCCTTTAGCTTCCGTCACCACCATATCCCCTTTGGAGCTACTAGCAATTTCAACTCAAGTATCTCTTAACATCAATGGTTGAAATTTAATAGTTCTTACACTTTCAACATAACTTTCCCATTGAGTAGTCGATAATGTTTTTGACACTAAACCTTTCGCATATCTTTTAAGAATATCCCATCGATGAGTAGATCCAGAAAATAATGCATAATTTTTTTGTATTAATGCAAAAAAGTCCATGCTTTAACATAAGATTCAGCAATATGGCATAATGCAAGGTCAAACAATGATAACCACATGAAATGTAAAATGCTCGAGGATCCATATCAAGAAGTTTTTTTTTGTACACCTTGATGTCTTTCATATTGATCCATTATAATAACCTTGACCTCTTACATAATCGATGTTAAGTTTAATTTCATGTAAAACATTTTCAAGTTGTTTGAAAAGACCAAGCCCCGATGTATCATCAACCACTATAAATCTAAGAAAAAACTTTTTCACCTTCACTTCATTAATATCATCAATACGTATACAAAATATAATGATTGACCTTTGTTCTTCAAGACTTAAGTGCGGTGTGCAATCATAAATAACCGATAAGTATTTTACTTTTAAGATCTTGGTTATTATATTTGCTTTGATCTCTTTTGATAATAGAAGTATTATCTCATTTTGAATCTTATCACTGAGATAGTGATGCTGAATTTCTTTATCTACTACACGTCGAAGATGATCTTGCATAATCGGATCAAATCTAGCAAGAAACTCAATTGGCAACAAAATCCATTATTATACTCGTATATCTTCTCATTGCTTTCACAAAATAGTAGACTATTCTAATAAAACGTTCTCACAACTTCGATAATTCAAATCAATATCATCTTCCAACAGATTTTCTCTTTTCCAATTTGAGCTTCTTTATAATTGGTTGTCTTTAGTTTTAACCCCATTTGCAAATCAATGCATTTCACAACGTTTTTCACAATGTTTCAGATTAGTTTCATGCTTTCTAAGTTTGTGTGGAAGATATGATCAATCGTGCATCTCATCTTCCGATGATTTGTTTGTCATCATTTATTTTTAAATAATTTGCAACAAAGACAAAATAATATGTTCAATGCACTTGAATATATTGGTCACTTCTTTATTGTTCTTCATCATTTGGAAAACGGCGAATATATCGCTAGGATGAGAGACTTTCACCTTTCTCAAACTTTATTACACTTGAAAACTTGTCTTCTTTTTTAATCTTGATTGACCCTCTTTGAACAATTATTATTCTTCTAGTATCATTCATAATCCCCCTTGAAACCGGATCATAATCAACATCAACGTCTTTATTCAAACCAAACACGCTTTCTTTCTTTTCATTACTTAATTCATCTAAGTTAATTAATGTCTTTGTCCAAGTCTACATCCACATCAACATGATCATCATTGCTTGTTTCTTCTTCAATGAGTTCATTGGAATAAATAACTACACTAGTATGCACTTCATGATCTACATGGCCCTTAAAGACTTTATCAACATTTTCATCACTACCTTCGCTTGTTCTTTAGCTTGACTTGAACCAATAGATTGTTGCGTTTTTTCATTGAATAGTTTAGAAATTGAGTCTGCTAATGATATAGATATTGCATCTTGACGTTGTTTTACCTTCCTATTGTAAGCTTTGGAGTTTTAGTTACTATTTCTCACTTGTTTTTTTACTGTCTTCTTCTTTTGTCATATTCTCTACCATCTAACAAATAACACTATTACAACTAAACTAATTAACATATAAATTACTAAATAATACAATCAACTAATAAATGGGATTAATCGACTAATTTGAATTAAACAATTGATTTGATTTCATTTGAAACAATTCTTCCTTCGGCCTCAATTTCATTGATTCCAAAGTAATCCAATAAATAACATCTATCATATATTTCCCCACACTTGCTCTACTATAATCGAAGGCATGGAATTATTATCTTCGATCATCCAAGCTAACTCGGAAAGTTTGCAAATTCGAAGTATTTTACTTTTTTTATTTGAAACCGAGTTTATAACAAACAAAGGTAAAGTTGAATGATATATTTAACTTAATTATGTTGAGGAGGAATATTGAGAGAGTTGTTATCTCGTGAAGATTGTTTATATCATGCATTATATATATATATATATATATATATATATATATATATATCTGTTACACCTCTTATAATGTACGTGAATCTCCCCATGAATTCCAACCACTCATTCTGATTTTAATATTCATTATTTCTCTCTCTAAATATATATATATATATATATATATATATATATATATATATATGACGAGCGTTCAATGACACCCCAAATAGTGCAGCACCCCTAAATGCCCCCTGATTTCCACCACATATCATGTTTCTCTCTCTCTCTCTCCACTTATTCTCTCACCTTCCACTCACTTATTCTAATATAAATGCATGGTTTATATAGGGGGCAAACAGGATGCTCACTATTTAGGGTGTTATTGAACGCTCATATATATATATATATATATATATATATATATATATATATATATATATATATATATGATCTCACTTCACGTCCAGTAGATCATAATATGAGAATAAGTGATGATAAAGGTATTATTCCAAACATTGAAAAGTACAAAGAAGTAATAAAGGTATAAATTGTGCCCTCTAGACATAATTAATTCATTCATAGAATCCCACTAAACAAACAACCCAATCTAAATAAAATTCATTTACCAATTTAATAGACAATAAGAAAAAAAATGCTACATTAATTCATTTGGACAGATGAGTGAAGCAGCAACAAGTAGCAGTGTGAAATTCAACAATGGAGACAAGAGGCCTGAAGCAGCGATTGAAGATAATCGGGCGTCGGGGTAGCAAACGAAGATGGATGGAGCAACACAAATGTGATTCAGGCTATGGAACTAGGATATGAGCAAAGGCCCTAATTTTTGCCGCGTGCAGTGGATCACAAGAAAGCGGAGGAGCAGGAGAAAGAACGTGAAAATATATTTTTGACTTCAGCCTGATTTTTGGGCCTTAAGCCTGAGGGTTTTCCCCAGCCCAAGTGTTTGGTGGGCTTGACCCTAGGTCAGCCCTCTGTGTGTGTATGCATATATGTATGCATGTGGCGCATTCCGTTGCACTCCAAACGATGCACTACCTCTAAATAACTTCGATATCCATCACAAATCCTCTTTTCTCTCTCTTCCCACTCATTATCTCTCTTACTCTTACGTTATATTAATACAAACGAATGGCAAGAACGAAGGGATTTTGGGATGCTGCAAAAGAGGGGTGTCGTGCAGCACATATACACATAAAGATAATTTCTCATCGATTCCTCACTGTTTCCACCTCCTCCGTGGCCTTTGTAATCGACTTCCATTTTCATGATCGGCTCCTGTGTTTACATTAGCCTTTTCTAGTCATTTGTTTTTGTCGTGCATCTTCTAATCGACGTTAGTTGTTGATTGTTAATTTGAAAAATTCGAATCTCCATTGGTTTTGTGCTCTAATTAATTAGAGTTTTAACCGATGGCTAATTAATTAGAGTTTCAACCGATGTGAAAAGGATAGGCATTAGTGGCGTTGGAAAATTGCTTTAGGCTATGGTATAATTTTTATTGTCACTAATTTTTTCCTAAAAGTGTCTTGCCTGCAAAATCTAGTTTTCATTCAAACCCAAGACCATGGGAAACATGTCTTTCATGGAAAAACCTAGTACACTTTTTTTACCATGAAGTGAAGTTAAAAAGTCAATTGCTTAAATGCTCCGAGAAGTACATAAGCTTTGACAAATCATTCTTCAATAGATCAAATAAGTATTTATTTGAAATTTCATTCTCTTCTACATTGTTCAAAAAATATATTTTATTTCCATTTATTTTTTATGTCGTGTGGTTATAGGTATTTGATTCACATAATGCTTTGATTCGATGGTGAAAGCAGCAACAAAAAAAATGAAATATCGAAGTTGTAATTGCGAAGTCCGATGGATTAGAATTTGGAGAAAACTAGAATTATAATTGGTATATGAAAGAGGCGGAGTATCCCCAGACATTGGTATAAAAAGTATTGTGAAATGACATATAACTATCGCTATAGAGAAACACAATCTTCCATATTTATTGAAGGATGTGTTCCAAGGTGAAGACAAATGTAAAATAGTTGTGACTGACACCGTACATATAACGAACTTTCATGTTCATCAGCACACCCGTACGCAACAAGATCTATTGACAAGGAGACTTAATTTTTAAAAGACGTGACTATTGCGGGCATGCCTCCAAAATCTTTGTTGAAAGTTGCCTCGACTTTGAGGAAAGGTGGTGTCTGGCGCAGCGGTAAGGTTACCCGGCTGGTAATCTGAAGCACGCAGGTTCGAGTCCCGACCTCTTCACATATATGAGGGAAAGGCTCTACGCACTAATTGACTACCCCATAGCTCGGAAAACCGTGAGAATGGTACTAGGACGGAAGGCTGACCTGTGAAGTCCTCTCATGCTTGATTACGGGAGCCTTTGGCACTGGGTATCCACCTTTACCTCGACTTTGAGGACTAATTATATAAAATGGGTTTACTGGAAATAAATTGTCGATCTGCAATGCAACATCTAATGAAACTGCTTGTAGAAAAGTATTATGTTTATTTCAATGGACGAATGTTGACTCTAATCATTTAATAGATATAATGTGACCTCACTTGGAGTCTTTTGCCTTGTGTAAGTGTTTCCATCAATTCTACTACTTGATTGTACATATAAAAAACCGATATTAATGTCTTTACCATAAATCATAAAGATGACTTACATTGGTCAACGTTTAGTACTGTTCACAATTTTCCAACACACGAGAGGACGATAATTATGAATGAGTGCTAGTCGAGCCAAAACTTTTCTATTTGCCTAATAAACCACTCAAGATAACAGTTGCTGAAAAATAATTGGCTTTTACTAAATGGAATTTGAGAAAAAAAAATTGAAGGCAAATTTGATTATACCTCTATGCCATATAGGAAATAATATGAATAGTAAATTGGAGTTTACAACAAACGATTTTTTTGAGATGTTTTTACAAAGTTCAGCTGTAACGATCTGCAATTTTAACCTTTCGAACTGAAATGTTTAATCTATTTAAATATTTGAATTTGTTTCAAATATAATAGAAAATAAGAAAATCAATTGTTAATAATATGACATAATTTTAAAGGCGTAATTCTTAAATGAATTTACAAGATTTCTCCATGATTTTTATGTTGGAAAATATTCAAATGATTGTTTAACATGTTTTGCGGCAATTATAAAAATAAACAACTTGAATACTTAATTCACAATTGCATTACCTCTCCCTTTACTTTTTTCCTTTTATTCCCCTATTTTCTTCCATCTTCAAGTGAACATGTGGTCGCCACAGGCACATATTCAATTCTGCCGGAACTAGAGGCAACGAGTAACCTGATTTTAGATTTGTTGTTTGTATGGTCGAGGACTTCTCAGGCTCAACCATAGGCTCGATAGTGGGTGCAGATGAACTTGGCGTTGCTCGAGCTTTAAGCTTTAATGTCCAAGCTAGGGTTAGATTTGATTAGCGATTGGAGAGGAGATTTGCCATGGCGTCGGCGGTATTGAGTTTCTCGTACGAAGGAGCGTCGGAGGTAGAAGTTTCGGAAGGTGCGGTCGTCAATGGCTGATCGCCATTTTACGCGTGCGTGAGAAGGAAGCACGGTTCGCGTTTTGACGGGGATGACCGAGCTTGAAGATGTGGGGTCAATGAGGAGAGCGCACGACGGGAGTGCGTTGCAATCGACGGTGCGCGATTTCATCGAGTGTGGAGAAAGAAATTGGCGATGAAAGGATCGGCCGTGGTTGGATATATGCGTGCACATGTCTACATGCGGCCTCTTTTTTAAGTGGGAAAAAGAAAAGAAAAAAGAAATTAATTAGGGTTTACTTAGTCAATTAATTAATTTAAATTCTTATAAAATCAGTACCTTTTGAGTACGAGGTACAAGTTCGAATGAAGTCTTCTGCCTTGAACAGAGCCGTCAACGGATACTTTCGGATATGGATACTACCATATCTGTATCCGAATGCGAAACCATTTTCAAATATTGGATATCCGCATCTGCGGGTACGGACGGATATCGGATAATTATCCGCTCTGCCAATGATCGATAAATCAATGAAAATAAATGAATTTTTTTAGCTTAATATTACGCCTTTTCAACCTAATTGATTACTAAAGTGCTAAAAATAAATAAATACAATAATAATATATCATTTTGAGCAATTAACATGCCCTTAGTAGACTTTCAATTTTGCAAATTAATAAATTAGTATATTTAATTATGTTAAAATACATATAATTCAAACTATAATCGGGAAAAAAACGGACGGATAATTTTCGGATGCGGATATGCCTATATCCACATCCGCATTTGCTTTCCCGGATATCGGATATTTATCCACTTTTCGGATGCAGATGCGGACGGATTTCGGATTTTTCGAGTATCCATTGACAGCCCTAGCCTTGAACAGTTGAACTTGAAGGACCGTTATCTACGCACTCAAGTTTGAAGTAAGAGAGTTTGAGTTAAACTCAAACGTCATTCAATTTCAAATCGAGCAGAATATGTGTTCTTTGACTAGAATAAAGATGAGTTAACTCGCATGTAACAGTCAGTCCAAAATAAGTCCATATTCTGATTCAGTGAGAACCATCGAAATCTAGAATCATTCAAAAGCTAGTTGTTGGCACTGCTAGTTTGTTGACACCACAAATTGTGGTGTCGTGGTAACTCCACCCCCTGATTGGTGGAAATCAGGAGGACCCATATGGTACCCCCTGATTTCCACCAATCAGAGACCGAGGTTACCGTGACACCATAATTTTGGTGTCAACAAACTCAACCTCAGTTGTTGTTGGTCTGTAAAAAAAAAATGCAGAGTTATCTAACTTTTCTATAAAAACTCACAACGAAATTAATAAAATATCAATAACTATCATACCCATTTTATTTCAAGTCAAGTCTCATAAAAATATAAATAATATCAACATAATCATTACATTATTTCGTTTCAAAAATATATATCTTTTTTTTTTTTTGGGCGTAGCCGACCGGTTTTTAAGGTGACCGCAAACACCCTTTTATTATGACCAATAATAAAAAAAATACAGTATAATACAGGTGATTGTGGTTACAATTAACTAATTCGGTTTTTAAGGTGGACCGTCCACCGCCTGCGGAGTTTATAGTGTTCTGTCCGCAGCAGTAGCCTAGCGGTTAAGGACTTGCGCCTTGGTAACAGTGACATAGGTTTGAAACCCGAAATGACATGCTGAGAGCTTGCAATGTGCATACGCTAAGATCAGCCACTCATGTGGTGCTTGCAGACCAGGCTAGGTACACTAGGGAGGGTTTTACGACTCCGGTCGGTTTCCCTCCTGAACAAATTCAAAAAAAAAAATACTAGACTACAATTTGCTCCATGCAGGGGGTCACGTTCTGAAACATTACATTCTGCATAGTAGAGATTACATTTAAAATACATGCTCACAAATGAAAACTTAGTACAATAGCCAAGTACACAAGTACACAGCACATGACCATGCAGCATTAAGAAAGAGTGCAGCAATAATTTCATGATGTGGGAAACAACATGCTTCTCCCATCCTTCGAAATGACATGACAAAGGCAAGACTACTGAAAAGTTTTACGTATTGGACCAAACAACTGCTTGCATTACCTTGAGCTCCACGCTACCAGCATGCAGCAAAGAACGATGGCATCATAGTAGCTCCATGGAATGAAGTTAGGAAGACACCTAAACTATCACAGTTAAAGGCAAAAGTAAGGAAAAACCACGAGAGTAGAAGGAAGTGAAATCCATCAAGAATATCAGCAACGCCGAGAGCAGCTCCCTTTACCTATGTCATTGATTTTTGATGAATAGAAAAGATCCAACACGCCCGAAAAACTCACGATTCAACACAAACCGACCCATGAATAACATAACCAATAATACTTGTTAATATGACCAACACCGGCAAAGAGGCCTCCAAAGAACCAAGAATAAAACACAACTAACAAAGCATACAACCAAATCATCACTAACAAGCTATTAGAACAGTTCCATAAGTCGAAACCCAATGTCACAAAGAAAATCAAACGCAAGAGAGGAACCAACTCAACTAACATACCAAAACAATATGCCAAACCATTTTTGTCAAAGCTCACTGAGATAAAGGCAAAGTACCACTTCTACAACCCTCATATGTTGATTTCACAATCTCGTGTGAGAGTTCAGAAAGTAACTCAGTTAAACAGAAATAAGTAAAGCATACTAGATCAGAGAAATTAGCATGTCGTAATGCCATCACTGAGGCGAATAAAAATGCTGCAACAGTGGACCACCGCATAGAACCATACAATCCAAGATATCGCAAGTTGATACCAAATCTGGCCACCACACCATGTTTCAGAAGGGACAACTAAAGTTAGATCAGTAAGGTAGGTAGTTGAGACAACAAAGCGGCGTGGAAGAAGGAGGCTTGCTAGCGGTTGGATTTAGATCTGGAAATAATTATAGGGTTTGGGTGAGCTCGCACACACGGAGAAAGCAAGGATATAGGGAAATTGAAGAAAAGAGAAGATGTTGTGAGAGAGATGAAGACATGGGCGGAGAAAAGAAATCAGAGGAAAATACTTTGTGATTCCTTGTCGCCATTCATGCAAGCTCATACGGACCGAAAACCCTTTTTTTTTTAAAATACATATCTTTTGAATAAGCACGATGTAAGATATCAAAAATAGATAAATGGTAATTACTTTTCTTTAACGTATGTTGTAATGAGAAGGAAGTCGAAGCAAAAAGTTCTAGTGAATATAAATCTTGAGTCTTTATTCCAGTACCTGAGCAGTATATTCTAAATTGAGGATATGTCCAGCGCTAATAACCATGGAATCATTTAATGTTTTATATAAGAAATGGAGGTAGACTTTGATCATTTAAGACCTCAATAGAGGTAAATCCCACTTCATTTAAGATCTTCCATTTTTGAAGCAAAATTTTCTAACCTTATAAAGTGAAACAATTTATTACTTTGCATAAGGAAAGGAAGTAGGCTTTGACCTCTTATGTAACACCCCATAATTTAATACACCATAATTATATAATGAAGATAATAAAATGAATATTAATAAATTAAATATTCAGAACTGAGTAAAATGGACTCTATTGTCGCATTCGTTACGAAAATTTGGTTCAGATAGACTCTAAGTGTTCATAAATCAAATTAAGTATGAAGAAGTTATGAACTAAAGAAGATGGAACTAAAACAGTGTAAAATATATATATTATATAAAAACTGAAAGCAGAAGCAACAATTAGTGGGCGACCCAGCCCCTAACTGGGTTAACACATGGGTCGGCCCAGGTCTAAGGCGGGTCGACCCACCTGCATGCAGGGCAGGTTCCTATAGCTGAATCTAGATAGTTTTGTTTGCCACATACATGCACTGACTCAGCTTGAGGTGTACGGTTGGATTTATAAACCTAATATATAATGCTTTAGAATTATCCTAGTTAATCTATAAATAAGCTAGCAGACTCACCATTTTCTTATACATAAACATTCTTCATTCTTCTTCCTCGGCTATTTCTAAAATTAAAATAAGATGTCGAAGTGCTGCCAAAACATAGATTAGAGGGAAAATTCTAGTTTTTATACAATAACAAGTTAAAGAAACATTTCTAAATCAAATCACTGCGAGTTCTAGTTAATTTTAGATCTGCTATGTAAACCATATTTTGATAGTAAATGATTTGGATCTCAAAAGTAACAGCGTTTATATGTTATTGTTTTACTGTCAGTTATCTATTCAGTTCACAGTTATTATATGTTCATATATACATCTTTCTTCCTTATCCCATTTCTGTCTTTTATTTATTTACAGTCTTTTATATGCCTGTTCGAGTTTGGATATATTTTCTCCTTTTCTTTTTATTTTAGGCTGAGCCTTGGCCATCGAGAGCCTAGGCCATGTCCGATTTAATTACCTATAATTGGGATAAATTGAAATAACTTGTAATGAGAATAGAGAGAATTGGGCATATTATAACTCGATAACCATTAACTATAGATTTGGGGTAATTACAAAAAGGAAGAATATGAAAACATGTTAATTTGAATAGGTTGGACTTAATTTAAGATTAAATAAAACATGTTACATATGTGGATCAGATGTAATTAAGTAAAACGAGTGTACTGAAATCTATATACATCTGAGCAGGTGTTTGTCTGTTTTGGGGAGGGGTTGTACATAGAATAAAATTTATAGGAAATATCATTTACAACTATGCTTATTAATGAACTTAAACCTTCTAAGTTAAACCTGTAAATTAATAAGCTAAGAGGTCCTACGTCTTGCTGTTTATATCCGGTTTAAGGACTCTTAAAATCCAAGTTACTTAGGGGCATAAGTCTGAGGGGTGGCTTGTGTCAATCTTGCTGTGTGGAGACCGTATCAGTCAATATCCCAGTTGGTATCATAGAGGGGCCTCACACTAGGTAGGGGACATGGCACGCTTTACTGGTCTAGATTGTAAGAAGTTCAAAGGATGGAAGGTGGGTACGGGCGCGTTCCGGCAGAGTCATGAGCGTGCATGGGTCCGATAAGGGAAACTAAGATGCTGTAATACCAGCGAATAGGTCTGTTTCTTATAATTTGATGGGTTAGGGACTGATATCATCTACTGTCGTAGTTGACACATGATATTTGCATAGGAGGGAATCAATCACATGGGTAATAATTAGCGTAACACCTAATCCCGATACTCTAATAGTTGGTGCCGAAACTTGTTCTTAGGATATGAATGAGAAGCTTACTTGATCATTACCTTGCCTTGTTATCTCGTTTACTTCATACTTGTATATTTTACTGTATTTTCATATCCAATACCGTTTATCTGTCTTGATACTTCTTATCTTATGTTTATGCTGAAAATCACTGGAACTCGCCAGACTTTAAATCCAATACCATTTTTCTATTATGTCTTGTTAAAATTGGTCTCTGAATTATTATTGTGCTTCACATAACTTAATGCATCCTCTTATGGGTGATATTAAGGGATGTAGGGTGTTACATTTTGAAAGTGTCGATATATGACTTAGGCAGGATCAGTAATATGGATATGCGGAAAGTATGTGATATACGAACTTGTATATTTACAATTGTTATGCAGGTAAATATTTAGTATAAAATGATCTCACAGAAGCAATATCACAGATAAGTAAGTGCAGTAATAGAAAAATCACACCAGGGATTTTTATACTGGTTCGGAGCACCGTCCTACGTCCAGTCCCAGATCTCCTATCTGGAATTTCACTAAACACTATCCTCACTTAACCCTGAGGAAAACAGGTTCACAACACCCGAGCAGTCGAACGGGATTTCACGCCTCTATCAATACGAGGACTTCACAACTCGCCTCGTACAACACCGAGGACTTCACAACTCGCCTCTTACAACACCGAGGACTTCAAACAAGATATAAACTTGTAGTTTGACAATGTGTGTTCTTAATAACACGAATTTGTCAATTCTTGTATAACCTTCCTATAATCTTATCCTTAAATATGATTTTGATATTATGAAGATTTGGAAGATGATATTGTTGTTTGAATCTAAAGAATAATATATAGATTCAAGGATTCAAATAACGATATATGAG
Source organism: Allium sativum (assembly GCA_030737875.1). Taxonomy (NCBI): domain Eukaryota; kingdom Viridiplantae; phylum Streptophyta; class Magnoliopsida; order Asparagales; family Amaryllidaceae; genus Allium; species Allium sativum. The sequence continues at coordinate 14,642,153 of CM060912.1, forward strand.
AATAGTGAGCTTTTGAATGCTTTTAAAGAGTAAGAATGCAATCAGCACTTAGATAGCAAGAATAGAAAGAATTGTTGTATTTTAAAAATGATGATTTCATGATGCTTTTATAGAGGATGGAGAGATGTAATCATTGGTGAAGAGAAACCATGAAAAGAGATGATTTTTGGCCAAGAGAAAGGATCATAACCATTGATGAAATTGGGTGTCTATTCGAAAAGATGGCTTTAGTTCGTAGACCAGTCGACTGGTAAAAAGTGACCCGTAGACTGGTGTTTGAATATATATACGTCATATATATGTGTGCACGTTCATTGTGCATTCTGCACAGAAACGGTCGACCGCCTATATATGAACCAGTCGACCGATTTCTGTTAGTATGCACAATGAATGTGCATACATGTATAAACATGTATATATTCAAACCATATAGGAATATGATTATTTGAGGATAGATTTTAACATATTTAACTACACTCATACTCTAAATAATCAACCTATACCATCGAATATCTTCTTTTTGTCGATCTTGAATTTCTCCTTGTCATTGATCAAAACACCTTGAATTCCTTGACTCAACATTCTCCCCCTTTTTGATTGATGACAATATAGATCTAAAAGAGTTTATTACTCCCCCTGAATGTATACTCCCCCTGAAATATATACTTAAGAAATATCTGCAAAACACAATGTTAGTAACATTTTCTCCCCCTTTGTCATCGACAAAAAGGAGTAGAGATTACATAAGTTATAAACAACATGATAAGCATTTAACATAGTAGCATATTATACAACCCAAGCATACCAAAATCAAGTCAAGTACCAAATGTTTTAAGACGTACACACCCAAAATAAATACGATACTATTTACATACAAGTGCCATTTAAGTTTTTGCAAAATAAAACATAAAGCATATATAAATGATAACAAACTAGTGCGATGGGGAATCAGATTCCGTAAATTCAAAATGAAACACTATCCTTCCACCTCCTTCCTTGTCTCCTTCATCTTGAACGTCTTCTTCGTTGTCGTCGTCATCTTCTTCCTCCTCGGTCTCGTGAGATCCATGACCACGTCCAGTATTAGTTCCTGAACTTGCGCCTTCCTCAGATGATGACCATGTAAATGTTGGAGGCATGGGTCGTTTTCCCGGATCTTGTATTTGAGTGGAAGAAGAGGTCGATACACATGAAATTGCTTCCCAAATAGTACTAAATAAAGACTTAAGCTTGGAGAACCGTTTATCGAGCTTTGTGTCTAAACGATCAAGTTTGGTGTCGGTTCGTTTAAGTCTAGCTTCTAAAAGAAATTGGTTTCGTGCAATTTGTGCAAGTGAGTCCTTAGTTGACGAAGAGGGTTCAAGGAGTTTAACTTCCTCCGGTTTAGGCTTGGGAGTAGTAGGAGGAGCGGTTTCCGAAGGACTTTGTTGTTGGTATTGATCAAACGGAATGATATTAATACAAGAGTCAGGGAGCTTCATCCTTTTTCGGGTTGCTTTGTCAATGCACTTTGGCTTGGAGATTTTAGAATCACAAGACGGGACTCCACAATTTATTAAAAGCCGCATTACATATTCATTGTAAAATATATGTGGCCTTTTGCGATCATTAACAAGTACAATCTCGTCGAAGATCATGTTTATCCAATTTATTTCAATATCTCCATAAATCGCATACAAAGCCTTGAAATTTTCTTTGCAAACGGCATCAAAGTTTCCAATCCTCGGCAATAAAGAATGGATGAGGGTATGATGAATAACACGAGCCATAGGACGCAAGTTAATCGCCTTGGTACTAATTTTATGATCCTCGATGAGCTGATGACTAATTCTATCACGAGTATGAACGGTGCAAAGGTCAAAAGAAAATTCTCTTCCGCTATTAGGTGAACCGAGTACCATAGCCATTCGTTCCTTGGAAATGAAAATATGATGACCACAAACTACAGACCAAAGGCAATTCACTGCATTTTCTGGCTTGAATTTTTGTAGGTTAAGGTTGGCATAGAACAATTTAATCATAATATGATTAATTTCCACATTGTTATTATCAAAAGTAAGTAGAGATTTTATACGAGCCTTAACCAATTGTTCTTCAACATCATATAGGATAAAAGCATTGAGATTTATGAAAGAACCTTCATGGATTGTGAAATCCTTCATGGCATTCCATCGTCTCACAGCAATAGGATCCATGAGCCATTGTTTTATGTTGGAATCTATTGGTTGGAGAGAAGCGGAGGATGATTTCTTTTGTTTCTTATAAGGAGGCGCCATTGAATTTGAAGAAATTAAAAAGGAATTTTTGGATTTCTAAGAGTTTGAGAAGAGGGAAGTATAAAAACAAAGTGAAGAGATGAATCGACGTATCGATTGGGTGCAAAAATTCTGGAAAACGCGTGACCGGTCGACCGGTTTTTATGGACCAGTCGACTGGTTACTAGGTAAATATGTTCCAGAGAAGTTTGCCGGTCGACCGGTGGATTTTAAACGGTCGACTGGTTCCTGGAGGAAATTAATTCCAGAGGACTATACTGGTCGACCGGTGGAAATAAAACGGTCGACTGGTAAGCATTTGAGATGAAAAATTTCCAGAGAGTTGAGCGGTCGACTGGTATTTTTAGACGGTCGACCGTTTCAAGTATATGATCATTTCCAGAGATAAAAACGGTCGACTGGTCCAAAAATACGGTCGACCGTTCTGCTTGAAAATTGTTTTTCTGGCTTGAAAAGATTATATACCGTCATATAACTTGAAATTTATTCTAACTCAAAATGAATTCGAATGAAGAACGTGAAAACAAATACAACAATAAAAAATTGTTTTGCAATACGAAAACAACATAACTTTATGAAAGGTAGATGACTTGTCTTCGGATATTTCATGAATATTCGAAACTCTCAGCGTCCATGGCGACCAATTTTCTCTTGATCCTTCATTTCTCGCATAATTATGGTCCCATGAGTTAGGACTTTGAGATGTAGACGGAGGTTGTGGCATTGGTATTGGTTCGTGTACCCCATGTCTATCCGTGCTGCAGAAAAATGACGCCATTCGTTCTAAGAGAGTTAAACGATCAGATGTGAGTTTTTGTTCATAATGCAGTTGACGCTGGAGATCCAACTGATGTATCTGGTAGTGATGAATTTCATTGATCTTCTCTCTCGTACCAGGAGAACAAAATAGTGCTTTCATAGCTCGTTTGGGTTTGAGTGTATGTCTAGGAATATGCGAACATTCCGGTCTGCTCTTCGGTGTTTTCGGAGAGTAGTACTCCTCCGGTTTGGAGCTAGTGACTGAGATGTGAGACCGTTGAGCACATTCATCACATATGTGTGCCATAAGAGTATATGGACTTGTGTATGAATGTTAAAACTAGACACTAAGAAAGTGATGCAGAAAACAATAAGAAGGAGTAGGTATTTATAGCTTTTACAAAGTAGGAAGTAATGGATGGAAAGCATTCAGAGAATATGAACCAATCAAAGTTTGTAAAGCTCAAAATGAATTGCTAATAATATAGTAAAAGATTATTAATTAGCTAAGTTAAAAAACAAATGAATGTACCGGCTAGAGAAGAACTCAATAGTGTATATATATTTATATACATTGTACACCAAGTTCGTTTTTAGAAATCAAGCCGAGCTCTCTACGTAAAGAGATAAAACTAGATTCGAGTAGAGGCTTGGTAAAAATGTCTGCTAATTGGTTGTCAGTCTGGACATACTCGAGACATATTGTTCCTTTTTCAATATTATCTCTTAAGAAATGATGTCGAATATCAATGTGCTTTGTTCGGGAATGATTGACTGGATTTTTTGATAAATTGATTGCACTTGTGTTATCACAATATATGATGGACTTTGATAAATGAATATTGAAATCTCGAAGTGTTTGTTACATATATAAAACTTGAGTACAAGCTAGAGCAGCTGATATGTATTCAGCTTCACATGTGGAGAGTGAAAAGCAATTTTGTTTCTTACTAAACCAAGAGACAAGTGATTTTCCAATAAAATGGCACGTACCACTTGTACTCTTTCTATCCGTGCGAGAGCCACCGAAATCAGCATCGCTATACGATACTAATTCAAATGGACAATATTTCGGGTAGAAAAGACCAAAGTCTTTGGTGTTATTAAGATATCGTATTATTCGTTTTACAGCTCGTAAACGTGATTCTTTAGGATTAGCTTGAAACCTTGCACATAAACAAACACTTATCATAATATCAGGACGACTCACGGTAAGATACAGGAGAGCACCAATCATGCTTCTATATAACTTCTGGTCAACATTCTTACCATGTTCATCTTTTTCAAGATGTGTTGTCGTACTCATAGGAGTTGGTTTACCAGAGGTATTTTCTAAACCGAAGCGTTTGACTAAGTTTCCACAGTAATTTTCTTGATTAATAAAAATACCGTTAAAAAGTTGTTTGATTTGAAGACCAAGGAAATACGATAGTTCTCCCATATGAGACATTTCAAATTCTTTGGTCATAATATTTGCAAACTCTTTGCAAAATTCGTCATTTGTTGAACCAAAGATAATGTCGTTTACATATATTTGGATAACTAATATATCTTTTTGAGAATGTTTAATGAATAGAGTCTGATCAACTTTACCAATTTGAAATCCAGAATCGATAAGATAGCTTCTTAATCGTTCACACCAAGCACGAGGTGCTTGTTTCAATCCATATAAAGCTTTCTTAAGTTTATATACGTGATCAGGATATTTCTCATGTACGAACAAAGGAGGTTGTTCGACATATACATTCTCTTTGATAAATCCATTTAAAAATGCACTTTTGACATCCATTTGATAAAGTTTAAAATCATGATGACAAGCAAAGGACAGTAAAATTCGAATAGCTTCTAATCGAGCTACGGGAGGAAAGGTTTCTTCAAAATCGATGCCTTCTTCCTGATTATATCCTTGTGCTACTAATCTTGCTTTATTTCTGGTTATATTTCCTTGTTCGTCAGCCTTATTTTTATAGACCCATTTCGTACCAATGACTGACTGATCAGTCGGTCTTTGAACAAGTTCCCAGACATCATTGCGCTCGAACTGATTTAGTTCTTCTTGCATGGCAATGATCCAGTAATCATCAGTAGCAGCTTCTTTCGGATTCTTAGGTTCGATATTTGAAAGGAATGCAACATGACCCATTTGATTTAGTTGACTTCTTGTTCTAATTTGTGATGTTACTTCTCCAATAACATTTTGAACTGGATGATCTCTTAGAATTCTCGGAGGAGATCTAAATATTGGTGGAGAAGGTATCACAGTAGGTTGAGGGATATCGCCAACAATTTCTGGGTCAGAGTCGTTATTTGTGATGACAGGATTATTAGTGACTATGGTTTCTTCGTCATATGATACGATACAAGATGATTTAAAGAATTCATCAAAAGAAACATGAAGTGATTCTTCAATAGTTTTAGTTCTCTTGTTAAATATACGATAGGCCTTGCTTCGTTCCGAGTATCTGACAAATATACCTTCATCGGATTTGGAATCAAAATTTTCAAGGTGGTCTTTCGTATTTAAAATAAAGCATTTAGAACCGAAAACTTTGAAATATGAGATATTTGGTTTTCTTTGATTAAATAGCTCATAGGATGTATTTTTGGTCAGAGGTCGAATAGATACACGATTCAAAACATAACACGCAGTTGCAACAGCTTCTGCCCAAAAACGTTTTGGTAGAGTGGATCCATTTAATAATGTTCTTGCACATTCTTGTAAAGTACGATTTTTCCGTTCTACAACTCCGTTTTGTTGTGGAGTTCTAGGAAACGAAAAATTATGATTTATACCTTTCTTTGTGCAAAAATGTTCAAAATCATTATTTTCGAATTCTCCGCCATGATCACTTCTTATGTTTTTAACTTTAAGCCCTTTTGATTTTTGAATTCTTTTGACGAAGGAGTTGAAATGTTTGAAAGTGTCACTTTTGTTTTTCAAGAAAATTACCCATTTATATCTAGAGTAATCGTCAACAATTACAAACACATATCGATTATGATTTATTGACTGAACCTGTGTTGGTCCAAATAAATCCATATGTAATAGCTCCAATGGTTGTAATGTTGATATGACTTTCTTGGATTTGAAAGACGATTTGGTCAATTTTCCTAATTGACATGCATCACAAAGATTATCAACCTTAAAGCTTACTTTGGGTAGTCCTTTAACTAGATCATTCTTGGCTAGCTTGTTAATAGTTCTGAAGTTTATGTGACAGAAACGTTTGTGCCATAGCCATGGATCATTATCATTTGCTACAAGACGCATATCTGAATTATGATTGGTATTCATATTCAAAATATAGATGTTCCTGTCTCTATATCCTTCAAAAGCTATATTTCGATCTTTATCTTGAATACTACATTTATTGTCCGAAAAAGAAATGATAAAACCTTTGTCGCACAATTGACTGATACTTAGTAAATTATGTTTCAAATTCCTAACTAGCATGACATTAGTAATAAGAGGTAAGTTTGATGTACCGTAATTGCTCACATCGCCTTTGCCGATGATATAGCCTTTTGAATTATCTCCAAAAGTGACTGACCCACCATCCGAATAAGTGATATTTGTCAATAACTCTTGTCTCCAGTCATATGCTTCGAGCAACCACTGTCTAGTATCCACTTTCCTCTTTTCTTAAGTGGGACTTGCAAAAAATAAAATTAAGTCCATGGTACCCACCTTTTTATAGGGTCATAAGAGTTAGGTCTTAGGAGTCCAAACCCATACGGGTCCGCTATCCCCTTTATATACATAATTTGGATTATGATGCACAGAACTCAAAATTTTTAAATGTACTTGTTCCTAATCAAATTATTATTTGTTTTAGGAACCCACATTTTTATAGATTTGACATTCTTCTTTTGAAATTTCACAATCGGATTTGGTTTGGAATATAATAAACTAAGATTTTTCTTAGCTTTAGTTTCTCGTACTTCCTTATTTTTCCTTTTTCTTTTACCAAGATGTTTCTTGATAACTTGTTTCTTATATCCCAAACCTTGTTTATTTGTAGCAGTTTGTGAACTTTCAATATTTTTTGTCAAATTTTCTCGACCTTTGTTAAAGTTAGAAACATTTTGAGTAATGTCGTCTAACTTTTTTTGTAAAGTAGCTTTTTCAAGGTCTAACATCTTGACTTTTGTCTTAAGCTCATGATTTTCGGTAGTTAGAGCATCATTTTTCTCTTTTTGAGTTTCAATTTCTTGACTCAAAAGAGATAGTTGAGAATCAATATTAGATGATGATTCTTGAGATTTTTCAAGTTCCTCCTCTAATATTTTCTTCTCGTCTTTTAACATATCTCGTTCAAATTCTGCTCTACTTAAATCAGCTTGAGCTTGCTTGCATTGTCGTTTTACATCTTTAAATTTATACATTAACTCAGCATTTATATCTAGAACTTCTTCAAAAGTCGGAATTTGTACCTCATCTTCTTTAGCCATAAAGCATACATTAGCTTGTTCATTGTCTGAGTCACTTTCATTATCAGATGAAGATGAGTCTGAATCATCCCATGTCACTGAGAATGCCCGTTTCTTTGACTTGTCCTTTTTGTGTTTGAACTTGCCATTTCCTGTCTTCTTCTTTTGTTCTGGACAATCATTTTGCATGTGTCCCTTCTTATGACAGTTAAAGCATTCTACATTTGATGATGATGGCTTATTTGATCCGAATTTCTTTCTGTTGTATCGACTAGCTTTTTGTTGCTTTAAGAATTTTTGGAATCCTTTTGCAATGAATGCTAGATCCTCATCTTCGGAATCTGAGACGTCTTACTCTTTCTCAGCATGAAAAGCTACATTTTTCTTTTCTTTTTTTTGTTCTTTTCGAGCCTGCAAGTTAGCTTCATAGGACATTAGATTTCCTATCAATTCATCTGGCTTCATGGTGGAAAGGTCATTAGCTTCTTCAATCGCTAATACTTTTCCTTCCCATTCACTAGTCAGAGAATGTAGGACTGTTGAGACAACATCAAAATCTGAATACTTTTGTCCTAAACCAATAAGTGCATGATGAATAGTTTGAAATCGAGAATACATCTCATTGATTGTTTCATTCGGCTTCAATTTGAAATTCTGAAATTGACTTTTTAACATAGCTATTTTTGCTTGTTTAACCTTGTTAGTACCTTCATAGTGGTTTTTAGCGTTTGCCAAATTTGATATGCAGAGGTACAGATACTAACACCGTTATATTCGTTTTGATCTAATGCACAAAATAACATATTTATTGCATTTTCATTTACAGTAGCTGCGGTTTTCTCAGCAGCTGTCCATTATGCATACTCAGTTGTTGGATTGACTATTTCTTTCTGAGTAGCATTTCAAGCATCATAACTTGTTGATTCCATATAAAAAGCCATACGTGTTGCCCAATAGCTATAGTTTAGGCCATTAAAGAAAGGAGGTCTTTGTGTTGATTGACCTTCTGTGTAAGTGGTGTTACTAGTGCTTGCGTTATTTGCCATATTACTAGAATATATCAAATAACTGTGTTACGGTTATGAGATGACCTTGCTCTGATACCAATTGAAAGTGTCGATATATGACTTAGGCAGGATCAGTAATATGGATATGCGGAAAGCATGTGATATACGAACTTGTATATTTACAATAGTTATGCAGGTAAATATTTAGTATAAAATGATCTCACAGAAGCAATATCACAGATAAGTAAGTGCAGTAATAGAAAAATCACACCAGGGATTTTTATACTGGTTCGGAGCACCGTCCTACGTCCAGTCCCAGATCTCCTATCTGGAATTTCACTAAACACTATCCTCACTTAACCCTGAGGAAAACAGGTTCACAACACCCGAGCAGCCAAACGGGATTTCACGCCTCTATCAACACGATGACTTCACAACTCGCCTCTTACAACACCGAGGACTTCACAACTCACCTCTTACAACACCGAGGACTTCAAACAAGATATAAACTTGTAGTTTGACAATGTGTGTTCTTAATAATACGAATTTGTCAATTCTTGTACAACCTTCCTATAATCTTATCCTCAAATATGATTTTGATATTATGAAGATTTGGAAGATGATATTGTTGTTTGAATCTAAAGAATAATATATAGATTCAAGGATTCAAATAACGATATATGAGAATAGTGAGCTTTTGAATGCTTTTAAAGAGTAAGAATGAAATCAACACTTAGATAGCAAGAATAGAAAGAATTGTTGTATTTTAAAAATGATGATTTCATGATGCTTTTATAGAGGATGGAGAGATGTAATCATTGGTGAAGAGAAACCATGAAAAGAGATGATTTTTGGCCAAGAGAAAGGATCACAACCATTGATGAAATAGGGTGTCTATTCGAAAAGATGGCTTCAGTTCGTAGACCAGTCGACTGGTAAAAAATGACTAGTAGACTGGTGTTTGAATATATGTACGTTATATATATATGTGTGCACATTCATTGTGCATTCTGCACAGAAACGGTCGACCGCCTATATATGAACCGGTCGACCAGTTTCTGTTAGTATGCACAATGAATGTGCATACATGTATAAACATATATATATATATATATATTCAAACCATATAGGAATATGATTATTTGAGGATAGATTTTAACATATTTAACTACACTCATACTCTAAATAATCAACCTATACCATTAAATATCTTCTTTTTGTCGATCTTGAATTTCTCCTTGTCATTGATCAAAACACCTTGAATTCCTTGACTCAACACATTTGGTATTAGAGCCTAAGGCTACAAGATCAGAGAAAAAGTCTTTGAAAAAACATTTTCAAAATAAAGATTTTCAAATAAAACCAACTTTTGGAAAAATATATCCCTTTAAGTCATTTACAATATTCCTTCGGTCTCCTTTTGAATCCTTGTTTCTTCTGTTTTTCAGCATTTCTGGGGCTCCTAATCTTCCGGGGGGCTTTCCACTTCCTACATGGTTTTGTACATACTTAGAGGCTATGACACCTACAGATGTACAAGCCAACGCCCCACCCCCCAGCTGTAGCCGTAGTAGCTCTACCTCCTCTTGTTGTCAACTTTTATAAGCTTTGTAAGGATTTATGTACAATTGGAGGCAAGCTGTTTCGAGATACTGAGAGTTTTGTAGAGGCAACAACTGGCTTAATGAAACAGAGAATGTGTTTGATTTGTTGGAGCTCGATGATAGGAGAAAGATTCAGTTGGCCACTTGGAACCTAAAAGAGGAAGTTTTATACTAATGAGAGGTGAATCAAGCGGGGTAGCGGTAGTTACTTGGGAGGAGTTTAGATACAAATTTGAGATGAAGTTCTTGTCACAGGCGGAGGAAGGAGTGCAAATGGAGAAGTTTTTGAATTTGAAACAAGGATATATGTTAGTAAAGGAATATGTCAATAGTTTTAATTAGCTCGCAAGGTTTGGATTGGATTTGGTAAACACTCCTCATAAGAAGACTTTGAGGTTCGTGAAAGGGTTGAATCAACCTCTGCAAGGACTAGCATTGACCCACATCTTGATGGGAGCGACTTTCGAGAGGCTAGTTGACATGGCTTTGATGCACAAGGATGGTAAAGTGGAGAAGAAACAAGTCAAGACTGAGAAGGAAAAACCCAAGGCTAAGAAAACAAATGGTGGCCCAGAATGGGGCAACAAAGAAAGGAGGAAACCCGATAAGGCTCAGATTAAGTCAGAGGTTAAATGCCATGGTTGTGGGAATTTAGGGCACTTTGTGATAAATTGTAAGAAAATGAAGAATGCTTGTTTCAGTTGTGGTCAAGTTGGACATTACACTAGGTAGTGCCCTAACAAGCAATGACAGAAGGCAGGATTGTCTGGAGGACAAGTTTATGCTTTAGAATCTAGTGGCTTGGATCGAGGTAGGAAAGTCACACTCGAAGGTTTGATTTCCCTTTTTAACTATCCTATTAGGGCTCTCTTTGATTCCGGTGCTTCTCATTCATTTATATCCAATTATGTGGTAGATAAGCTGCACGTAGACACTAGTATTCTTTCTGATCCTGTTGTAGTCTCAAATCCCATAGGAGGTATGACCCATTTATCTATGCTATATGGGGGTTTGAGAATTTTTTTTATGGGCGTTGAGTTTGAATGCGACGCGTATGTTCTTGGCTTTATGGGTTATGGGTTGATTCTAGGAATGGATTAGCTATCAATGTATGGTGCCATTCTAGATTATGGGAGGAGAGCTGTTAGGCTTCTGATGTGCCATGGGAGAACTCTCGATATTTCATGTGACCCATGGGGTCAGTTATGCTCAGTTTCCAAGATTTGCTTGATGCTTCTGTTGACGCTCTTCGATCAGTACCCATAATTAGAAATTATTTCGACGTGTTTGATGAGGTTACGGAATTACCTCCGAGGAGAGAGAAAAATTTATGAATTTACTTGGTAGAGAATGTGAAGGCACTCACTTTACCGATGTGCCACATGGCTCTTAAACAAAGGAGGGAGCTTAGCATGCAAGTAGGCGAGCTATTCGAGAAGGGATTCATTAGACAGAGCATATCCGAGTTGGAAGCTCCAGTCGTGTTTGTGACTAAGGCGAATGGCTCTCTCTCCATCTATGCATGGACTATAGGGAGTTGAATAAACCAAGAAGAATGGGCACCCACTATCGAGGATTGATGACTTGTTTGACCAACTAGTAGGCGCTTCAGTTTTCTCACAGTTGGACCTAGCCACAGAATTTCATCAGTTGAGGGTAGCATATGATATTATCGATAAAACGACTTTTAGAACTCCGGACAGTTTCTTTAAGTGATTGGTCATGCCTTTTGGTTGATCAATGCACTAGCATACTTCGTGATTTAATGAGCCGGGTGTTTAGGGACTTTGAACGGTTATTACAGAAAGTCCATTACGGACTTTGAACGGATATCAGCTCCGCTCACCCGTCTGACGAAGAAGAACTTGGCTTTCGCTTGGATCATTGATTGCGAGGATGCTTTCCAAAGGTTAAAGAGGGCTTTGACCACAGCCTCCGTTCTGACTCTTCCCGTTGATAGCAAGGTGTTTACGGTCTACACAGATACTTGCGGCACAGGGATAGGTGCCGTGTTGGTGCAAGAAGGTAGGGTGGTCTGCTATGGAAGTAGGAATTTGAGAGTTTATGAGAAGAACTACCCTATCCATGACTTGGAGTTGGCGCAATTGTGTTCGCACTTAAGTCTTAGCGACACTATCTACTTGGAGAAAGATTTGAGTTATACACGGATCATAAGTCGCACAAATGTTTGTTCTCATAGAAGGATCTTAATTTAAGGCAGCAACGATGGATGGAGTACCATGCGTCCTACGATTTTGAGATAACTTATAACCCAAGCAAGGGTAATGTGGTTTCGGACGCATTGAGTAGGTGAAGGATGACCATGAGTCCTTTGTTCATAGATAGTGAGAGTTTGGAAATTTTTTTGACCTTCGATTTTAGGCCATTTACGGATTTTTCGCGTGGTTTGTTGGCATCATTAGAGGTGCAGCCTACTCTTATGGAGCGCATAGGATCCACACAGTAGGAGGACCAGAAGTTGGTGGACATCTTGAATAGACTTAGTGGAGGAGAGACCTCTTGTCACCTAGCTAGATAATTTATGGACAAAAAGGGGTGGCTACGTCGAGATGGAAGGCTTTGTGTTCCCAGAGTTACAGACTTGTTGAGGATAGTTCTTGAGGAGGCTCGTCACTCTCTAATGACTATCCATCCGGGCGATGATAAGATGTACCGAGATACGAAGAGAGTTTTCCATTGGACTGGCACAAATAAGGAAGTTGCGAAATTTATGTCCCTATGTTTGACTTGTCTATGAGTTAAGGCTGAACAAAGGAAACCTAACGGATTGCTTCGGCCCTTGGGTATCCCACAATGGAAATGAGAAAGCATCTCTATGGACTTTATTGATGGATTGCTCAGATTGAGGAAGGTCAACACGAGTATATAAGTGATAGTTGACAGACTTACTAAGAGCGCTCACTTTGTCCCAGTCAAAAGCAAGAGGACATTAGCTTGGCTAGCATCAATATACCTTAGAGAGATAGTCCAACTTCATGGGGGTACCTCCAAGTATAGTAAGTGACTGTGAGCCCATCTTCATGAGTGAGTTTAGGAAGAGCTTGCAAGTGGCACTAAGTACACAGTTGCGACAGAGCATAGCTTACCACCCTCGGACTGATGGACAAACTGAGAGGGTCAATGGGTTTCTTGAGGATCTGCTGAGACTATGTATCCTAGATTTCAGAGGGACTTGGGAGGAGCATCTCCCATTGTTTGATTTTTCCTACAAAAATAGTTATCGGTCGAGCATAGGGATGACACCCTTCGAAGCACTTTATGGACGACCTTACAAATCGCTGATATGTTGGTGGAAGTCTACGGCTAGAATTCTACTTGGGCCTGAGATGGTGAGGGAGACTTCTAAGAAGATATACCTTATTCGCAGACAGGTGGAGGCGGCTCAAGACAGGAAGAATTCATATGTCGATAAGAGGAGGACTGACTTGGAATTCGAGGTAGGAGATATGGTCTTTATCAAGGTATCGCCTCTAAGAAACATAGCTCACTTTGGCTCAGTAGGCAAGTTGGCACAAAGATTTGTAGGGTCATTCCCCATAGATTAGAGGATAAGCCAGATGGCCTACAGAGTTAGACTACCAAAGAGGCTGGCGGGAGTTCATGACGTGTTCCATGTTTTCCATTTAAGGAAATGTCTACATGATTGAGTAGATGTAGTTAAGCAAAGTACGCTTGAGGATGTGGAAGTTAAGAAGGAGGCGTAAGTTAGGAAAGTTCCTACCCATTCTTTGATCCGAAGTTAAGAGACTACGCAACAAGGAGATCAAGTTAGTGAAGGTGCAATAGGGTGAAGATCGAGGTGATGCAACATAGGAACCCGAAGACAAGATTCAAGCTTCTTACCCTTTTTCTCTTTGAGAGTACTTCTTAATTTCCTTTTCGAGCTTTTGAATTTGAATATGTTATTTCTATCATTCAAGTATGATTATCCTATCATTCGAATCACGATCCTTAGGTAGAAGCCTATGGTTGAAAACATGTATTTGAGACATTTTATGTCTGATGGTTGCAAGTAGATGCAAGTGTTTGCTAGTGGTTGTCAGTGGATACACACGCATTAGGAACTACATCGGCTCAACACTTACATACTGCATATAAATGTACGCTCATTATAATTTTCAATGGATGAAACTAGCTGAATCATCACATGGATGTTGCATTTTGGTGAATGATTGTGCACATATATAGAATTTATATATGTTATTAGGATTCTTTTGCATACATATTGGGTACATGGAACATGCATATATTGCATTAAGGAGGTCAACTAAATCAGTCGACCGTGTGATTTTCGTATTAGTGTAGGGATATAGACATAACACCTTTGCAAATGTTCATACAAAGAATTAGAAATTTTAAGGAAAATGGATGTCAGTGGTTAATGGATGAGTAGATGGATGTAAGTGGTTGTTACATAATAACATTCTTCTTAACTTGAAGATTTCGGGGAAGAAATCCTCTAAGGAGGGGAGAATGTAACACCCCATAATCTAATACACCATAATTGTATAATAAAGATAGTAAAATGAATATTAATAAATTAAATATTCAGAACTGAGTAAAACAGACTCTACCATTGTGTTCGTTATAAAATTATGGTTTAGATAGACTCTTAGTTTTCGTAAATCGGATTAAGTATGAAGAAGTCATGAACTAAGGAATATTGAACAAAACACAACATTATATATATATATAAACGAATGCAAAAGTAACGACTACTGGGCGACCCAGCCCCTAACTTGGTCGACACAGGGGTCGAGCAACGTCTAAGGCGGGTCGACCCACCTACATGCAGGGCAGGTTCCTGTAGCTGAATCTAGACAATTTTGTTTTACACATACATGCGCTGACTCGGTTGAGGTGTACAGTTGGATTTATAAACCTAATATCTAATGGTTTAGAATTATCCTAGCTAATCTATAAATAGGCTAGCAACCTTACAATCTTCTTACACACAAACATTCTTTATTCTTCTTCCTCCAAGCTATTTCTAAAATAAAAATAAGAAGATGCCGAGGTACTGCCAAAACATAGATTAGAGGGACAATTCTAGTTTTTCTACAACACGTTAAAGAAACATTTTCTAAATCAAATCACTGCGAGTTCTAGTTAATTTTAGATCTGCTATGTAAACCGTATTTTAACAGTAAATGATTTAGATCTGAAAAGTAGTAGTGTTTATATGTTATTATCTTACTGTCAGTTATCTATTCAGCTTACAATTATTATATGTTCATATATACATCTTTCTTCTTTATCCCCTTTCTGTCTTTTATTTATTTGCAGTCTTTTCTATGCCTATTTATTCAGTTTGAGTTTGGATCCGTTTTCTCCTTTTCCTTTTTATTTTACGTTGAGCCTAGGATATGTCCGAATAAATTGCGTATAATTCAGATAAACTGGAATAACTTGTAATGACAATAAGGAGAATTGGGCATATCATAACTTGAGAACCTTTGACTATAAATTTGGGGTAATTACAAAAGGGAAGAATATGCAAACATGTTAATCTGAATAGGTTGGACTTAATTTAAGATTAAGTAGAATATGTTATATATGTGGATAAGACGTAATTAAGTGAAACAAGTTATTGTAATCTATATACATATGAGCAGGTGCTGGTCTGTTTTGGGGAGGGGCTATATAAAGAATAACATTTATAGAAAATATCATTTACAACCATGCTTATTAATGAACTTATACCTGCTAAGTTAAACCTGTTAATTAATAAGCTAGAGATCCCACATCTTGTTGTTTATATCTGGTTTTGGGACTCTTAAAATCCTAATTACTTAGAGGCACAAGCCTAGGGGTGTTTTGTGTCATTCTTGCTGTGTGGAACCTGTATCAGTCAGTATCCTTGTTGGTATCACAAAGGGGCCTCGCACTAGGTACGGGTCAGGGCACACTTTACTGATCTAGATTGTAAGAGATTCAAATGATAGAAGGCGGGTACGGGCACATTCCGATAGAGTCATGAGCGTGCATCGATTTGATAGGGGGAAACTAAGACGCTGCAACACCATCAAATAGGTTTCTGTCTTATTACTTCCGTAGCTGGCACATAATGCGTAGTAGGGAGTCGATCGCATGGGTAGTAATTAGGGTAAAACTTAATCCTGATATGCTAGTAGTTGGTGCAGAAACTTGTTCTTGGGATATGAATGACAAGCTTACTTGATCATTACTTGCCTTGTTACCTCATTTACTTCGTACTTGCATATTTTACTGTATTTTCATATCCAATATCATTTATCTGTCTTAATACTTCTTATCTTATGCTTATGGTGAAAATCAGTGGAACTCGTCAGACTTTATGTCTAACCTATTTTGTTTTTTCTTCTCTCTCTTCCTTCCCACTTAGGTTCTCAGAGCGGTGGTAGACAATAGCAGTGACCATGATTTTATTCATCTTGGACTTGAATTACTCCTCTTTATATTGTAACACCCCACTCCCGCTATGGTCACTCACTAAGGGAATGCCATAGCATCGGCGGAGTATTTTAGTGAATATAGAACAGAAAAATTACAACAAGACAGATATAAATAGTACTTGAAATTTAAAACATCATCTCATAACAGCGGAAGTAAAACATGTCTGGTTACATCATAAAACCACAATAAAAGTCAAGTACAATATCCATCAAAATAAAGAAGTACATAATCCCACTCTCATACAATAGCCATGACAAAAGAAAAGATAACTGGGTAACTGGAGCTTTACATCTATCCAAGCTCCTAAAGACTGGAACAGCAATCCGATCAAGCTCCACTACTGCTAGGATCCACCGTAGGACCTGAGGGTTGGGAAAAAGATAAAAACAACGGGGTCAGACATAAGTCTGAGCGAGTCCTATAACTTTAACAATACAATCGTTAAAGTAACCAAAGAAGACATAAACTGATATACGGTAACTAATGGGGATGAATGGCTACACTAAGCAGTCAACTAAACTAAGATAAAAGATAAAGACGCATCTACCCTTCCAAAGGTAAATTACTAAACTGCACCACACCAGTCATTCCTAACTTAAAGGTTGATCCCACCCATAGACTTATAAAATTAACTTAATAGTTCTCGCGTACCCCTAGGTGACTAAGTAGACGCCACGGGGCCCTACAATCCACTAGGTGTACACACTACTCCCCATTCGATCGGCTCCCTAACGTAGATACCCGTGCTGGCCCCACCGTGGGGTGTACCATTCCCCAACGTGGCAACCTGATAAAACTAACGGTGCACGGCTTATATCTACACGATGCAACAACGTCTTATTTACCAGCCCGGGTCCACACACGCATATGAAACCCGTTGGTCATGCGTTGCCACCGCTAACCCATTTTGGCCTCTTATAGTCAAGCCCAGTATGCGTGTCCCGTCCTCGACATGGGTCGAGCCCACTAAGATACGTATGGGTTACTGGTTGAAATGGGCCCCCAGCACAAGCCATCCCCCTAAGCTTGGCCCACACACTAGTGTTTCCCACTTAACCTTTTAATCATGTTTAATTACATGTTTCATCTTGGTTAAGTATTTTATCATATTTTCTATTGGCAACCACTAGCAATTTCCACATACCACCCAAGGTACCCACTTAACCCCCATGCCCCACTACATGCTTATCTGGTTAAGTGTTTCTTAATTGATTAACACCGTAACCGTGTAAAGGACCCCTCACATTGGACCGTCATTTGTAGATGCCTGGTTAAGCCGGTAGGTTCCGGGCAGTCTTACACTACAAACGGGTCCAACCTCGTGTCATTTACCCTTGTTACGTATTTAATTTATGATTAAGACCCCTCACATTGGACCGTCATTTGTAGATGCCTGGTTAAGCCGGTAAACTCCGGGCAGTCTTACACTACAAACGGGTCCAACCTCGTGTCTTAATCGATTAATTACTCCTAATTAATCACCCCCATAATTTGTGTTAATTATCCTGTTTATTTTAGGAATATGGGTGCACCTAACTTAATAGGCAAATTCCCAACTCCAAAGTGTGGGTACACCTAACTTAATAGGCAAATTCCCAACACATAGTGTGGGTACACCTAACTTAATAGGAAAATTCCCATACTATGTTCATTTATTTTATGTTATGCATAATTATATTAATTTCACACAATCTTATTAACATATGCATTTAATTAACCCGATCGTTCCCACGTAATTTCGTTCTCATGACATAACACATATAAAAGGTGTCAACTTGCATATGTATGAACATGTTTCAAAGGTGCCATCTTGCATATTAACAAACACATAACTTGCATATGAACTTGCATAACATGTCACATAACTTGCATATAATCTTGTATAACATGTCACATAACTTGCATATTAACTTGCATAACATGTTACATAAACTTACATATTAACAAATACATGACTTGCATATGAACTTGCATAATATGTCACATAACTTGCATATGAACTTGCATAACATGTTACATAACTTGCATATGAACTCATAAACTTGCATATGAAGAAACATACAACTTGCATAATTATCATACATGTAACTTGCATATTAACATATGATCACAAAGCACAAAACTTGCATAACCCACATACATTAGCAAACTAACATCATGTCATATGACTTAAAACCCATTAATCCACAAACAAAACCATATGATCTCATCATATCTCATCTACTTAGTTTAGCAATTGATCATTTGAGTGATAGAAACTCACAACTAGCCAATTTGCACTCCAAATGAAGAAGATTAAGATGCTTAGAATGGATTAGAGGTTGATTAGAGAGTGATTAGCTTGCAACCCTCTTCATAAATTAGTGGAGGCTCCTTCTAAGATTTAATTTGGCGGCATGTAGCCCTCAATTTTATATTTAGTATGGATTAGGGTAGGATTAGGGTGTATTTATAGATTAGGTGAGTGTTTTAGGCCCTTAGATTAACCCTAAATTAGATTAGGACCCTTAGATTTCGGAACCTTCCAGAAACCAGCCCTAAGACCAAGCCCAAACCCCAAACTGGTGCACCCAACCACAGAACTCTCTAGAAACTGTGCAGGTTTCCTGTCCCGACATGGGCGCACTTCCCAAGTGCGCCAGTGTATTTTTGTGCTGGCGCACTTCACAAGTGCGCCAGTGCATTTCTGGCCTGTTTCGGGTTTTTCTGCCTAACTTCGTTCGTCCATATCTCTTTCATATGGTACCCGTTTTACGCAAACTCGGACTCTATTTCGCGTATTTTTCCGAGACGAACGCAATGACGCAGCCCGTTTCCCCTGATTCTCACATCTGAGATTAATTATACTTTAATTACTAACCATTAGTGTTAATTGAAATTCGGGGTGTTACATTCTCCCCTACTTAAAGGATTTCGTCCTCGAAATCTCTAAGTCAAGAAGAACGTATCCTACCAACCAAACAACCATCTACTAAACCATCAACCACAAGCAACCATTATCCTTAGAAACTTCTAATGATGTATGAACATATGCAGAAAGTGTGTGTATATGTCCGTATACTAATGCAAAATCAGGCGGTCTACTGATTCAGTCGACCTCCTTAATGCAAACCATGATAGTGCCATGCATCCAATATATATGCGAAACCCTATTGACACATACAATTTCTATATGCGTGCACAACCATACACAAAAATGCATCATCCACATGATAACACAGCCATGATACATCCATCAATCTAACTACCACATCCATTTATGCGATATGCAACATGAAGTGACTGAGCCGATCTAGTGCCTAATGTGTGTGTATATGCATCCACGAGCAACCACTAGCAAACAATTGCATCCACATGCATCCATCAACCATAACATGTTTCAAACACATGTTTCAACCATAGGTTTTACCCTATCTAAAGGTCATAGGTACTAGCGAGAGGATATACTAAAGATAAGATAAGTACTAGACAAGCGATAAAGGAGAAGTTAAAAGACATACTCTCAAAAAGAAATGGGTACAAAGAACGCATCTTCGCTTCCGTCTCCCAAGTAGCATTGCTTTCGTTATCTCCCCATTGCACTTTAACTAGCTGAACTTCTCTGTTCCTCAACTTCCTAGTTTCTGACCCAAGGATGCGAGTAGGAGCTCGTCGAATCGTCGCATTACGCTCTACCTCTACATCTCTAAGCAAGCTCGGCTCTACCACCTCTGCGGTCTCATGTAAGCACTTCCTTAATGTGATACATGGAATACATCATGAACACTACTAAGTCTGTCGGGCAACTCCGCCCTATATGCCATCCGTCCAATCCTTTCCTTAATAGGAAACGGCCCAACAAACCTCGGTGCTAACTTCCCAACGGACCCAAAGCGAACAACATTTCTCAACGGAGATACTTTGACAAAAACCATGTCCCCAACCTCAAACTCAAGATCCATCCTTCTCCGATCCGCATAAGATTTCTGTCTATCTTGCGCTGCCTTCATCCTTCTTCGAATCAAATCAATCTTCTCTGAAGTCTCTCTAACCATATCTGGCCCAAGCAAGATCTTATCCGTAGATTCCCACCAACATGTAGGAGATCGACAAGGCCTTCCATAAAGAGCTTCGAAAGGTGCCATGCCAATACTAGACTGAAAGCTGTTATTGTATGCGAACTCCACCAAAGGAAGAAGTTCTTCCCATGTACCTCCAAAATCCAAGATACAAAGCCTCAAGAGATCTTCTAAGATACGGTTCACCCTCTCGGTCTGACCGTCCGTCTGAGGATGATATGCGGTGCTCAAACACAACTGAGTCCCTACCGCCTCTTGCAAACTTCTCCAAAACTCACTAGTGAAGATAGGATCTCGATCACTCACAATGCTGGATGGTACGCCATGCAATCTAACAATCTCTCTAACATAGACTGAAGCAAGCCATGGAGCGGTCCTCTTACTCTTCACGGGTATAAAATGGGCACTCTTGGTAAGTCTGTCTACCACAACCCAAATTCCCGTATTGCCCTTCCTCGATCTCGGTAACCCATCGATGAAATCCATCGAGACACTATCCCACTTCCATTGCGGAACTTCCAATGGGTGTAGCAACCCACCGGGTTTCCTTTGCTCCGCTTTAACTTGTTGGCACACTAAGCATCTAGCCACATACTCGGCCACATCTTTCTTCATACCGGCCCAGAAGAAAACTCTCTTCATGTCTTGGTACATTTTGTCTCCACCGGGATGAATAGTCATCCTTGAACGATGTGCATCATCCAAAATAGCCTTCTTCAAACCCTCATCTTGCGGTACACAAAGTCTACCGTCTCTATGCAGCCATCCCCTATCATCTATGGTGTACCTACCCAAATGGCTGGACGACTCCCCCCTTATAAGCTTCTCTACCAACTCAACCAACTGTGGGTCGTCTCGCTGAGCCTCGCCAATCCGTCCCAAAAGAGTAGGTCTAACCTCCAAGGATGCTAACAAACCAGGTACAAAGTCAACAGAAGGTCTGAAGTCGAACAAAGAAAGAAACTCCAAGCTTCGCCGTTCCATGAACAATGGACTCAAAGATAGCCTTTTTCTACTCAAGGCGTCCGCCACCACGTTACCCTTGCCAGGGGTATACGCTATCTCGAAATCATAGGATGCTAAGAACTCCATCCACCTTTGCTGTCTTAAGTTTAAATCCTTCTGAGAGAATAAGTACTTCAATGATTTATGGTCAGTGAACAACTCGAATCTCTCACCAAGAAGATAATGGCGCCAAGACTTAAGTGCGAAAACAATCGCGGCCAACTCTAGATCATGGGTAGGGTAATTCTTCTCATGCACTCTCAATTGCCTCCCTCCATAGGCTATTACCCTTTCCTCCTGCATCAAGACTGCGCCTAATCCTGTCCCACAAGCATCGGTATAAACAACCAACGGCTTACTCCCATCTGGAAGCACTAAAACTGGAGCGGTGGTCAAAGCTCTCTTTAACCGTCGGAAAGCATCATCACAATCTACGTCCCATGAGAAAACCAGATTCTTCTTCGTCAAGCGGGTTAATGGGGCTGATATCTTCGCGAAGTCTTTGATGAACTTCCTATAATATCCTGCCAACCCCAAGAAACTTCTTACTTCGGTAGCATTTCTAGGAACTTTCCAATCCTGGATAGATACTATCCTTGTGGGATCCACAGCTATCCCTTCCTTAGAGACCACATGCCCTAAGAATCGCACTTCTCTTCTCCAAAAATGACATTTAGAGAATTTAGCTTTAAGACTATGTGCTCGAAGATTCTCCAACACTTCTCTGAGATGTAAGGCATGCTCTTCTTCACTCTTGGAAAAGACCAAGATGTCATCCACAAAGACCACTACAAACTTATTCAGATACTCTCTGAACACTCTACTCATCAGATCAACAAAGTATGCAGGGGCGTTTGTCAACCCAAATGGCATCACAAGCCACTCATAAAAACCATCCGGAGTCCGGAAAGCAGTCTTCTCTATACTGTCCTCCGCCACTCTCAACTGATGAAACCCTGTAGCTAAGTCCATCTGCGAAAACACTGAGGCGCCAACCAACTGATCAAAGAGATCATCTATCCTCGGTAATGGGTGTCTATTCTTCTTCGTGAGCTTATTAAGTTCTCTATAATCCACACAAAGTCTGAGGGACCCATCCGCCTTCGTGGCAAACACTACTGGAGCTCCCCACTCCGATATACTTCGCCTTATGAACCCCTTCTCAAGCAACTCCCCTACTTGCTTATGAAGTTCTCTTCTCTCACGAGGAGCCATGTGGCGCACCGGCAAAGACACTGGTTTGGCATTATCCACCAAATAAATTCGGAAATCTATCTCCCGCTTCGGAGGCAAACCCTTCACCTCTTCAAACACATCCGGATATTCTCGGACCACTCTGACAGAACGCAAACTCTCGACCGAAGCATCGAGCGATTCAAGATAACTTAGCAAAACAGATTCCATGGGATTACAAGAGATCTCGAGAGTATTACCCAAGCGGGTCATAAGCCTGACAACTCTCCTTTCACAATCAAGAACGACACCATTACTGGATAACCAGTCCATGCCCAAAATCAACCCATAGCCCGTGAAGCCCAATACAAAAGCATCACATCCAAACTCAACGCTAAGTATAGAAATCTTCAAACCCAAACATATCATAGACAGATATATGGAGCCCCCAATTGGGTTTGAAACAACCAAGGGATCATCAACTAGACTGGTGTCTAAGTGCAGTGACTCAACTAACGATGATGAGATAAAAGAATGCGATGCGCCAGAGTCAAACAAAGCACGAACTGGATGATCAAACAGAAAAACCAGACTTTCAACGAAAATAGTTCTACCTCTCTGCTGAATCGGTGGAACTGAGAGAGCCTGAACTTGCCCCACTGCCTGAGCTGGTGCCATAAGAGCTTGCACCTGACCTCCTGAGGTAGACCCCGTCTTCTGCCCCTTCTTTGGGCAGTCCTTCACAAGATGTCCTGCTTCACCACAATGAAAGCAACCGGTCTTCTTCTTTTTGCGACAATCCTTGCTGAGGTGGCCTGGGGTCCCACAATTGAAGCACTTCTTCTTCTTCTTCCCCTTGTCACCATTGCCTTTTCCACCCTTGCTTTGTTGTTGTTATTGCGGTTTCTTCTGATCCCCCTTCTTCTCTGGTGCCTTAGAACTCTTATCATCCTCACGCATAAGTGCCATGTAGACAAGCTTCTTAAAGGTGGCCCCCATAGGAATGTGAGTCATAGCTATTCCTTGCAATGGTTCGTTCAAGCCCCTAACGAACCTCAAAGCCTTCTTCTCCGGTGTATTCACCAACTCTATGCCAAACCTTGCTAATTGATTGAATTTGTTGACATATTCTTTCACCGTGAGATTCCCTTGCTTCAAATTCAAGAACTTCTCCATAAACAGATTCTCTTCCGCCCTTGAGAGAAACTTAGCCCCAAACCTTTGCTTGAAATCTGCCCAAGAGTCAACAGGGCATTCTCCATTAGTGACCTCCCACCAGAATGAGGCCTCTCCCTTCATTAACCAAGCCGCCAACTTGACTTTCTTTCCCTCTTCCACTTCAAAGATATCTAGCAACTCTTCCACTTCCTTAAGCCAATCTCTAGCCTCTACGAAAGTCTCTGAACCTAGAAAAGGTTTTCCTCCAATAGCCTTGAACTCCTTGCAAATCTTAGCAAAATTATACACTCTAGGCTGAGGAGGAGGAGCGGTTGCCTCTGGTGTAGTAGCATTGGTTGGACCCGCAGCCGCGGCCCTAGCCTCTTGTAACCTCCTATACCATAGTGGTATAACTAAGCCCTCCGGGATGTTAAGATCTTCAGCCATGCTGAAACGAAAGAGGAAAGATTCAAAAAGGAGATTCCGAAAGATAAAGATATGGCTATTGGGGATTATGCTTTTCTTTTTCAAAAACTTTTCTCTTAAAAGACATGTTTCTGAAAATACTTTTTCCAAAAATAATACCTTTACTATTTCCTAAAAAAAAAAGTATTTTTCTCAAAAATTTATCTGTTCCGGTAACCTTCAGCTTTGATACCACGTGTAACACCCCACTCCCGCTATGGTCACTCACTAAGGGAATGCCATAGCATCGGTGGAGTATTTTAGTGAATATAGAACAGAAAAATTACAACAAGACAGATATAAATAGTACTTGAAATTTAAAACATCATCTCATAACAGCGGAAGTAAAACATGTCTGGTTACATCATAAAACCACAATAAAAGTCAAGTACAATATCCATCAAAATAAAGAAGTACATAATCCCACTCTCATACAATAGCCATGACAAAAGAAAAGATAACTGGGTAACTGGAGCTTTACATCTATCCAAGCTCCTAAAGACTGGAACAGCAATCCGATCAAGCTCCACTACTGCTAGGATCCACCGTAGGACCTGAGGGTTGGGAAAAAGATAAAAACAACGGGGTCAGACATAAGTCTGAGCGAGTCCTATAACTTTAACAATACAATCGTTAAAGTAACCAGAGAAGACATAAACTGATATACGGTAACTAATGGGGATGAATGGCTACACTAAGCAGTCAACTAAACTAAGATAAAAGATAAAGACGCATCTACCCTTCCAAAGGTAAATTACTAAACTGCACCACACCAGTCATTCCTAACTTAAAGGTTGATCCCACCCATGGACTTATAAAATTAACTTAATAGTTCTCGCGTACCCCTAGGTGACTAAGTAGACACCACGGGGCCCTACAATCCACTAGGTGTACACACTACTCCCCATTCGATCGGCTCCCTAACGTAGATACCCGTGCTGGCCCCACCGCGGGGTGTACCATTCCCCAACGTGGCAACCTGATAAAACTAACGGTGCACGACTTATATCTACACGATGCAACAACGTCTTATTTACCAGCCCGGGTCCACACACGCATATGAAACCCGTTGGTCATGCGTTGCCACCGCTAACCCATTTTGGCCTCTTATAGTCAAGCCCAGTATGCGTGTCCCGTCCTCGACATGGGTCGAGCCTACTAAGATACGTATGGGTTACTGGTTGAAATGGGCCCCCAGCACAAGCCATCCCCCTAAGCTTGGCCCACACACTAGTGTTTCCCACTTAACCCTTTAATCATGTTTAATTACATGTTTCATCTTGGTTAAGTATTTTATCATATTTTCTATTGGCAACCACTAGCAATTTCCACATACCACCCAAGGTACCCACTTAACCCCCATGCCCCACTACATGCTTATCTGGTTAAGTGTTTCTTAATTGATTAACACCGTAACCGTGTAAAGGACCCCTCACATTGGACCGTCATTTGTAGATGCCTGGTTAAGCCGGTAGGTTTCGGGCAGTCTTACACTACAAACGGGTCCAACCTCGTGTCATTTACCCTTGTTACGTATTTAATTTATGATTAAGACCCCTCACATTGGACCGTCATTTGTAGATGCCTGGTTAAGCCGGTAAACTCCGGGCAGTCTTACACTACAAACGGGTCCAACCTCGTGTCTTAATCGATTAATTACTCCTAATTAATCACCCCCATAATTTGTGTTAATTATCCTGTTTATTTTAGGAATATGGGTGCACCTAACTTAATAGGAAAATTCCCAACTCCAAAGTGTGGGTACACCTAACTTAATAGGCAAATTCCCAACACATAGTGTGGGTATACCTAACTTAATAGGCAAATTCCCATACTATGTTCATTTATTTTATGTTATGCATAATTATATTAATTTCACACAATCTTATTAACATATGCATTTAATTAACCCCATCGTTCCCACGTAATTTCGTTCTCATGACATAACACATATAAAAGGTGTCAACTTGCATATGTATGAACATGTTTCAAAGGTGCCATCTTGCATATTAACAAACACATAACTTGCATATGAACTTGCATAACATATCACATAACTTGCATATAATCTTGTATAACATGTCACATAACTTGCATATTAACTTGCATAACATGTTACATAAACTTACATATTAACAAATACATGACTTGCATATGAACTTGCATAATATGTCACATAACTTGCATATGAACTTGCATAACATGCTACATAACTTGCATATGAACTCATAAACTTGCATATGAAGAAACATACAACTTGCATAATTATCATACATGTAACTTGCATATTAACATATGATCACAAAGCACAAAACTTGCATAACCCACATACATTAGCAAACTAACATCATGTCATATGACTTAAAACCCATTAATCCACAAACAAAACCATATGATCTCATCATATCTCATCTACTTAGTTTAGCAATTGATCATTAGAGTGATAGAAACTCACAACTAGCCAATTTGCACTCCAAATGAAGAAGATTAAGATGCTTAGAATGGATTAGAGGTTGATTAGAGAGTGATTAGCTTGCAACCCTCTTCATAAATTAGTGGAGGCTCCTTCTAAGATTTAATTTGGCGGCATGTAGCCCTCAATTTTATTTTTAGTATGGATTAGGGTAGGTTTAGGGTGTATTTATAGATTAGGTGAGTGCTTTAGGCCCTTAGATTAACCCTAAATTAGATTAGGACCCTTAGATTTCGGAACCTTCCAGAAACCAGCCCTAAGACCAAGCCCAAACCCCAAACTGGTGCACCCAACCACAGAACTCTCTAGAAACTGTGCAGGTTTCCTGTCCCGACATGGGCGCACTTCCCAAGTGCGCCAGTGTATTTTTGTGCTGGCGCACTTCACAAGTGCGCCAGTGCATTTCTGGCATGTTTCGGGTTTTTCTGCCTAACTTCGTTCGTCCATATCTCTTTCATACGGTACCCGTTTTACGCAAACTCGGACTCTATTTCGCGTATTTTTCCGAGACGAACGCAATGACGCAGCCCGTTTCCCCTGATTCTCACATCTGAGATTAATTATACTTTAATTACTAACCATTATGTTAATTGAAATTCGGGGTGTTACATATATGTACTTCTTCAGTTTCTTTTTCTATGATTATTTTAATGGCATATGAGGGATATTATTTACTGTTTTATACTCTGATGGTTTATGAGACAGATGTTTAGGACTTTATGACATTGGTGGTTTATTTTGAAGAATGTAATGTTGAATTTGGCTTGAAATAAACTTTGAAAGTTGTTTTCCGCTACATTTTATATTCTGTCTTGTTAAAATTGGTCTCTATATTATTATTGTGCTTAACAGAACTTAATGCGTCCTCTTATAGGTGACATTAAGGGATGTGAGGTGTCACATCTTAAAAGCTCAACATAGGCAGGACTCGCATCACTTAAGACCTTCCATTTTAGAAGAAGGTTTCATATCCCATAATCTCAATGCAATAATATCGAGCAATGCGAGAAATAATATTTGGGTCACTTAGCATCTTTAAAAGTAGGTAATAGGTAGGGACCGATCATTTAATAACTTAATAAAGGCTCATATCCCCAGGTCGGCCCTTCCAAATGATTTCCTATTTGGCATTTCACAAAATTCCTTTTAGCTACTTAATACTTGTTTATTAATAATGTAAACCCTCCATCGGCCATTTAACACGTTTTCCTAAACAGGACTATACAAGGACCCCGTTCTAATCCTAAGTGTGTCATTCTTTTGAAAAAGGAGGACACTCCCTTCCTTCAAAATAACCATTGAATATCTTTTTCTAGAGTAGGCCCACTACTATGTGACATATAATACAATGATGTCTCACATTAGTCCGACTATCCGCAAGAACCGTTAGCTATATTAGTTAGATATATTTACTCCATAAAATTGAGACTAACATCACTGTAACAATCTGTATTTTAATGATTAGATATTTAAATAATTTATTTGAATGTTGATACTTAATTGCTTGAGTGATGCTTCCAAAATGGATTTTTCGCAAACAATCTTATCGGGATCTGAAACCAATTATATTGAATCCGGATTGTTCGTTATGTGAATGATAAGTATATGGATCTCTATATTTTCAGTTCGGACCAATTGATGGTCAAATCGGGCTCGAAACACGCCTAAATTGTCGTATTGTGAGCACAATATCGGATTACAACAAAATTTATATGTTTGGAGTTGTAGTAGTAAGTTGTTGCATGCCATCAAGTTTTGTACCGATTGGAGGTATCGTTTGATTGCGTGTAATTATAACGCGTGTCAATTTCTATAAGGAACCTTAATTGTATTATTTGAGTTTCTAACGATAATTTCTATATGCAATTGAGTTAGATTTCGAGACTAGTGTCGTTGTGTTCAGATAGACGGCACATGTCGATTGGAGATCACGGGTTTGTGGGCCTATATATGAGTAAAAGAATATAATATTAATATTATAATTCAAACTCACATGCTAGAGTAAAGTTCGGTCCAAACATTCCTTCTCATTTTCGTGAATCATTGCTCCATTACAGTGAACAAAACCATGGTCGCTATTATATCTTCATCTTCAAAAGTTCATATCTCATGAAATACTTAATGAAAATTCCGAAACGGAGATGGTCGAGGATGGATGGTCGAGTTTTTCTTCAAACCATATCATTTTCTTCAATTTCAGTAGCAATTGTTTGAGATGGACGAGGATGGATGATGGCCTAGGGTTGGGTTTTGTTAGAGATCAGAGCAACGATTCACCTACGGAGAGAGTCGGCAAGTTTCTCATAACGAAAAGTACCTTCCCGTGTTCTCTTTTTGTACCCGATCGACTATGGTGGATTGTGACATTTTTAAGGCACATGCAAGTGGCCAGGGTACGTTTTGTTGGGGAAGACCGAGCCTGAGATGGGCGGGTACGTTGCGGAGACAGTAGGTGATTTCATTGAAAAACCAAAGAGAAATCAAAGGGAGGTTGCATAAGTTTGTGGGTTTCATTTATCTGTAGTGTGCATTATGTATAAGGAGGTAATTAAGTAAAGAGGAAAGAAGGATTAGGATGTAATTAGTTTAATTAATTATCGCTAATTTGATTACAATGTTTATTTTAAATTGTCAAACTCATATATGTCATATCTTTTGCGTACGACATCGGATTTGGACATTGTTTCTTACGTTGGACTCGTATTGACGAGCTCTACGCTTTAGAGTTAATTTGGAATGATTTGGTTCAGGTGAGTGATATTATCTCTTACTGAACCATGTTCATTTATATGGTATATATTTGATGTTTTAAATGATTTCTAATTGTAAACGTTATATTTAGGATAGTTGAACCTAGTAAATAATAAATAAAAAGATTATTAAGTGATTTAAGTAGTTTTACCTAATTATCACATCTTTACCAGTTTGCGAGAATTAGATTATTTTGACACATAGTTCACTTTGATTGCTATAAATGTGTTTTATTTGATTTATTAACATTGTTATGGATGCTTGCATGTTAGTTTAGGAATATGATCATTGGTTGCATGGTTGAATCATTTGCTTCGTTTAGCTTAAAATACCATTCATAGGCGATCCAGCATTAGGAAAATCTCATTCGTAAAAGTTTAGGTGCTTGTTGGTCAAAAGCATATGCTGATGCACATTGACCGAGCGAACAGGGATTGTAGACTCAAACGGATGAGATAATTTCTCGAAGAAGCTTTAGAGTGCGTGGATGGATTCGACAATGGTGTATCATATTGGTACTTAGCAACATATTTGACGATGGAGCGACAATGGGGCTTGGTGGTTGATCCAAGGACAAAGGAACTGGATTTTGCAATGAATGCTAGACATTTTCCGTGGAGATGTATTTAACCAATTTTGGTTAAATACGTGATACGGGTAGCTGTTTGTCGAATCACTATGTCGTGGTCGATGTCAACTACTATTGTTGTTGGCTGCTTTGGCCAATTTGACATGGATGATGATGTAACATCGAAGAGCATGATACAATAGTTCGAAAGTGATTTCGATATGGTAGCTTTTTGATCGGTGGCATCGTCAAAGGTAAGGATGTGGTGCTTCTATGCAGTGACTCGCTAGTTAACGACAATGATTCCGTGATGGGAGGCAAGGCTATTGCTATTGATGATTTCTCTGAGATGCAGAAAACATGACATTAAGTCGTACTACAATGACTATCACACACAGAGAGAGAAAGAGAGAGATTAGAGGCACAAAATGATATCCTATGACATATGATGATCTTCGGGGATAGTTCTCAGATCATGATGACTTTGGATGGGAGTCTCATGGATGGTGTAGAGATGGATTCTGCTATGGAGAACATGTGCAAATGACTAATTCACATTCATGACTTTGGTACACAATTAAGAGAGTGACACAAGGATGGGTCAGAGACTATGCGGTGAGAACTAATAAGTCCAGACCCCAGTGACAGTTGTAGTATGGACTGGGTAGTGTTATCCGTTATACTCAGTTGTAGTAGGATATGGAGATAGTTTGGTAGAGCCCATTGCAGTAGGAACTATCAATGCCTCAATGGATTTGGTGACCAAATTACCGGATGCCATACACTTTACGCACTAAGTGAGTGAATATGAGGATAGGTGATGGATGATATGATTGTTTATCTATTTACCACCATTTAGTACTTAGACATCTATACACCCTCTTTATATGATAGTTGTCACAGTGTAGAATATACCGATTATTATGTGCTAACTCTATGGATGTAGGGGAAGGACATGTATGATTCTTCCTACCTTCCATACTATATATATATATATATATATATATTACTACGATTGCTACAGTACTTTGAGAATTGTTTATCATCCACGTCAAACTAATGTCTGACCTAAGGTTTCATTTCTCTCTTATTAGCTTGGGTGCTCATTGATGATGCTAATGAGCAGACCAACTGATAGGTATGGGCATCACTCAGAGCTGTACAAGTAGACTAGCATGAGATGACGTCTTTTCATTCTTGTATTATCTTTGTCTATTCCGTTGTGTGACATTATGGAGTCTTGATAGTGTTATGTATTCTTGTTAGAGACTGTTTACTGGTTAGGTTTATTTATCTCTGGTATAAAGTTTATTATTATTTTGTATAGTTCTATGGGCCTATGTATTATGATTATGTGGCATAGATAGTTATTACTATATTGCTTGTTTATATCAGTGATTATTACTATTATATGTTATTTGATGCGCTGTGAGATATACGACAGGTTTATTGATTGTACTTATGTTTTCTTCCTTCTTTTCTCTTTTATTTTCTTCTTTTCTCTTATTTTTTGCTCAACAACCACTTTACAATGATCGGGTGCCTGTACAATGTGATCTCAGGTTATACAAGCACCAATGGCATATGGCGGTCGTCATAGTCACATTTTGTGTTACCTATCATGCATGATACCCCACATCTGTTCCAAGATCATGATGCTAGTAGTCAGGTTAGATGGACGGGCTTCTGTATGTCCTTTAACTAACCTTGCAACACTATAACATAGTCATATTTCCAATCCACTAGATATATAATGCTCATCTTATTGATTCTACCCAAGCTAAAAGACGTATCTTTCTTATTATGCCTTAAATATTAATTTGGTTATACAAAGATTTCTTTTTGTTTGTGAAACTTTTCTTCTTCAAACACACAAAATATGGATGAAATGACATGATTAATGTATCCCTTTGAGTTTTAAAGTAGTTAATCCAACCAAAGTTGATTTCACCTTTAAGTAGTAGTTAAGTTACAGGTTGTTTACATGTCCAAGTAACAATACTCCAACTAGATGTTGAAATAATCATATGGATTCAACTGTTTGATATTTATATAGGATAAAGAAAAAGCAGAAAATATAGTGCTGCAATGAAAAAGAATAAGAAAAAAAAGCAAAGAAAAGGAAAAATTTTAAATGGTTTAAATGTTAACAAATCTTACATCCATGGGAAAATTTGCCTTTTTTATTTCTTCAATGCAAGTCATGTTTATTTGTCTCATTCTCTCTCTTTTCAACGCCCTTAAAACATTCAAAAAGGGAAGAGAATTCATACTCCAGTCACCCCTTCATCATGAATAGTGCCTTTCTTTTTACATTTGGGTATGTATGTGGATTGCTAAAGTTATATTTTGT
The DNA here is from genome assembly GCA_030737875.1 of Allium sativum. Taxonomy (NCBI): domain Eukaryota; kingdom Viridiplantae; phylum Streptophyta; class Magnoliopsida; order Asparagales; family Amaryllidaceae; genus Allium; species Allium sativum. Next base: position 14,674,690 of record CM060912.1, read on the forward strand.
CGTTCACTCTTTAACCGCTCGACCTTGCCACATGTTATCTGCCAGTATCACGATTTGATGTGATATGATCGTTAATATGTGTTTTTAGTGGAACAATTTTGAACTGGTTAGACCTAGGCCTCTTCGGTAGGACATAGCATGGGATTATTTAAGGGGATAATGTTTGAATTTGGTTGATGGGTAATATTTTGTTAGGTTGGACAACGCCCTTCTCAGTGTGGTATCTTTATTCATCGTGTCTTCTGTATGTGCCCTGCGTGCTCAAATGTAGGCAACAAGCTCTTTGTTTCTTGGATTTTCTTGTCCAACCTAAGGCTATATGTGTTGGAAATTTCCTCCTTGATTGTTACATGAACTGAGTGTAACATATGCACCCTCAGTTCATAGTGACAAAAAATTAGTGTAATAACCCGGAAATCTGAGCCAATTTAAAATTTATATTTTGGCAAATTTTCTGAATTCTGAATATTTAAAATGATTATTTTTAAATAATAACGACGAAAAATTTATGTTGAATAGAGTTAGAATGTATATATTTATTTGAATCGTCGTTAGAATATAAATATTTATTTTTATTTATAAAAGGAATTGAAAATGGCGCGGTAGTTCAAAAATTCGATTTCAAATTTCAAATGAACGTACTGGATTCAAAATAAACCGGATTTTAGTGAAACCAAAAATATTTTTGAGAATATCTTTCCAACCGATCCGAAAAATTGAAATTTCATAGCGGGGATAAAAAGTTATGCCCAGTTGAAAATTAAGAATAGTTGCTATGGAAAATTTGGCCCTTAAAAATGAAATTTTTGCAAACGACCTCAGTTTTCGATGAAACCACTTTTGTTGGATCTTTGATGTCAAGTTATTGCTAGATTCCAAAATTCATAATTTTTTGAATCAATATGTGAGCATGGCAAAAGAAAACGTGTTTTGACAGTTTCAGTCAAGTTTGATCGACCAGAAAATGGCCATTTTTCAAACGGTCTTCAAATTCGACGAAATTAGTTTTGTTAGGACCGTATCGTCAATACGAAGCTAGAAATAATTTTTCGGGAATTTTTAGAGTCCGTAAGTGACCCCATCAAATTGAAATATGCGTTCAAAATCAATATATAAATTTATATTTTGATTTTGACGGAAACTGATCAAAACAGCTGAATTGGCTCACGATACATATCCCATTGTGTTCGAAATGGGGGTAATTAGCTAGGGATGACAGTCGGTGGGACTCGTTTGGTGGTCGAAATTAAAAGTCAAATTTTAGAAGGAAATAAAGTAAGTAAATAAAAAAAAACTCCCTCCCCCGTTTCATCCCCCCCTATTTTAGTTTAAAAAGCTTGGTATCAGAGCTTTGGTTTACATAGCTCGGAGAACAAGACACGTTAGAACCATTCGAAAGAATTCATCAGAGACTGGATTAGTAATATCCAATGGGAATGACTCGTTAGAGATGGGATAAGTAGTATCCTAGAACGAGTGCGAACAGTATATTTTTAAAATGAAAACAATTTTTGTTTTGAAAATTTAAATCAATTATTCGTATTTGATTATTTATTTGTATTGATTTGGACAGTTGAGTATATAAAGATTTTGTGTATATGTCTGATCCACGTGTATTCAAAGTTTTAATATACTGGATAGATATAGTATCACACTCTAGTCGCCCGAAGATGTACTGATGATTGTCATGGCATCATCATTATTTATGTTCGAGTTTCGAAGGTGCGATATCTATATATTTCCAATTGACTGGTGTGAGAACCAAAGCTAGACAGGGCTTATTGTTGTGAATTGGCATCAAAAATCTGATTTTTTGGATATGTATTAAAGTTATGTGATTGAAAAGATAATCAACTAATTGATTGCTGGTTGTGTTGTTTGATTATTGTTTGATTAATTAAAATTTGGACCATTTAGCCAAATTGTATCAAATACTGAATTGTATTGAAAATTTATCGCATATGCATGCATGTACATGTACTTAAGTTGAATAGGTCATAGCAAGGAGGCTAGAGCAGAAGAATAAAATTGTTTGCCCGAGAAATAGGTACATGTTTACGAATTTATCGGGTATGGATGATTTTATGAGCCGATTGGCTAACCGCTTGGCGGTTTCTTTTTCTTTTTGGATTGGTGAGGGTCATGGGAGGCTATTTGAAATATCCTGAAGCTCCCGGTGCAGAGGAGGTTATGGCGAAATTTTTCGAAAATGTAGGGTGTTAGCCAAATTTTTGAAAAATTTGAAAAGTTCTTAGAAACTGAAAAGTTGAAGAACTTAAGTCATAATGAAAATACTGGAAGTTGAGTTGATTTGTGAAACAACTTTCAGCTTCGTTTCTTTTCGGGGATGAAAAGTTTTAAGTGGGGGAGATTGTAATAACCCGGAAATCCGAGCCAATTTAAATTTTTTATTTTGGCAATTTTAGTAAATTTTGAATATTTAAAATGAATATTTTTAAATAATAACGACGAAAAATTTATGTTGAATAGAGTTAGAATGTATATGTTTATTTGAATCATCGTTAGAATATAAATATTTATTTTTATTTATAAAAGGAATTGAAAATGGCGCGGTAGTTCGAAAATTCAATTTCAAATTTGAAATGAATGTACAGGATTCAAAATAAACCGGATTTTAGTGAAACCAAAAATATTAGAATCTATTTGAGAATATCTTTCCAACGGATCCGAAAAATTGAAATTTCATAGCAGGGATAAAAAGTTACGCCCAGTTGAAAATTCAGAATAGTAGCTATGGAAAATTTGGCCCTTAAAAATGGAAATTTTGCAAACGACCTCAGTTTTCGACGAAACCACTTTTGTTGGATCTATGATGTCAAGTTATTGCTAGATTCCAAAATTCATAATTTTCTGAATCAAAATGTGAGCATGGCAAAAGAGAACGTGTTTTGATAGTTTCAGTCAAGTTTGATCGACCAAAAAATGGCCATTTTTCAAACGGTCTTCAAATTCGACGAAATTAGTTTTCTTAGGACCATATCGTCAATACGAAGCCAGAAATAATTTTTCGGGAATTTTTAGAGTCCGTATGTGACCCCAGTAAATTGAAATGTGCGTTCAAAATCAATATATAGATTTATATTTTGATTTTGACGGAAACTGATCGAAATAGCCGAATCGGCTCACGATACATATCCCATTGTGTTCGGAATGGGGGTAATTAGCTAGGGACTATAGTCGGTGGGCCTCGTTTGGTGGTCGAAATTAAAAGTCAACTTTTTGAAGGAAATAAAGTAAGTAAATAAAAAAATATATAAAACTCCCTCCCCCTTTTCATTCTCCCCCCCGTCTATTTTAGTTTAAAAAGAAAAAAAACCGTCAACCCCCCTCCCCCCCCCCCCCCCCCGTTACCCTAATTCGTGAGTCCCTCCCCCCACCCCCCAACCGGTCGCCTTCAACATCCGCTGTCGCCAGAGACTCGAACCCCCTCCGGCCATCCCCCTCGGACCAGGAGCCCCCCTCCTCTTCTCAAGCCTCTCTCTCTCCGTTCCCCAAACCAAAACCCCCAAAAATCGAGAACCCCGAATCCCGACGCCGCCTGCCACCTTCTCCGACTTCCGGCGCCCCTATCCCGTCCTCTTCCATCAAAAAGAAGTGAGTTTTTAATTTATTTAATATATGTTTATAAAACAAATTCGATTTTTAATCTATATAAAATATTGTTTCAAATCAGATTTTCATAGGAAGGTATAGGATATATGAATTTGATTTTTCTATATATAGTAACTTAATAAAAATATGATTTTTATATAGTAGAGTAATAAAAATATTTTTTTATGTATGTAGAGATGTAAAAATATATTTTTTATATAATAGAGAATATAAAAATATGATTTTTATGTTGAAAGATAGATTATAAAAATGAGATCTTTTAATATATATAGTGATATAAAAATACAATTTTGTATATGGAATGGCAAGTTAAAAATGTGATTTTTATATATGAAGTAGTGGGTTAAAAATATGATTTTTAGCTTATGAACGTTATTAATAAAAATCAATTGTGTAGGATATCGTGTTCGCTTAAGGTTGTAGTTAACGAAGTGTTCATCTTCTTTGCTTTGAAAGAATTGCGGAGTGGATCCCCAAGGTGAGAACTCCTCACTTTTATTTTAATTTCTAGTTTGACATATATACTAGGATGTAGACGGTGCTTAGCAGCACCTGACACCCGTTGTCCACCGACCATGGACGACTTGTTTGTTTGTTGTTTGTGTTGCGAAATTTGATTGTGTGATATGGAATGAAATAATATATTTTATATTTATAAATATTTTATAGTTAAAAATATAATTTTTAACCTGCATATAAAATAAATATTTATAAACAAATCGGATGATTTGTTTATGTACAACAATTTGACTGATATTGATTGGGACGATAAATTTTACACATCGCCCAACTGCACAAATAAAAATCTGTGTTTGTTGATTTGAAACCCCACACGGGTATTGGGATGATATTTGACGTACACTAATCCCGATTGTTTACTTGTATGTCAATCGATGGGTTGACAGACTGTGTGAGCATTAATTATTTATATTTAATGCTTATGTGGTTGTGTGGTGCACTCTGGATGATGGTTGATGATTTATCGTTGCTATTATATACATGTGTTGTAGGGAATCCATATAATTAACGTTATATGGTAATTGATTGGGTCTCATTCCAATTTGGAAGATAAGGAATATTAAGAAAGTAAATTTATGTGTTGAATAGAATAAATATTCATGTTTTGAATAAAAATATAAATTCATGTGTTGAATAGAATAAAAATTCATGTGTTGAATAAAATACATATTCATGTGTTGAATAAAGGAAAATTCACGTGTTGAAGAAAATATTCATTTATTGAATAGAATAATGAAGTTATTGAAATATATAAAGCCGTGTTGGTTAGACATGCGCCATTTTGACGCGAACGATATTTATATCGATTATATTCGTTTTTATAATGATTATAGGAAAACAAGTGATTACAAAATATCATATTTTGAAAATATTATAATTTGTATATCGATGATGTGGAATATTCACTTTTGATGCGAAATTGAATATGAAGTTGAAATCATTTCGAAAACGAATTTAAAAAGATTTATAAAATATGTTTTAAAAAAAAATCGACGAAATATATATAAAATATATATTAAATGGCCTGAATAGAATGCTACGTGCCGCGGTAGTTCGCGAATTTCGACCATTGACTTCGAATGGATATTACGGGAGATCCGACCGTCGGATTCTCCTAAAACCGGAATCGTTATGTTCGTATCGAAAAGAGCTTTCTAACGAATATTAGAGATTTGAAATCTAACAGTTGGATTTGGAATTATGTCCAAATCAAATTTGGAAAAGGTTGATGTAAGTGCAGTTCGATGGCCGTTGACGGAAATCGACTGTACGGGCCTTGATAAAATTATTAAAAATAGTAATAATTTGTGTAAAATCATAAGAAATGATTTGTAAAGAATTAGGATGAAAAACTCCATAATTGAAAAGATAAAAATAGATTTTTATCGAAATGAACTAGTTTGAACTAGAATTATAATCCCATTTATTTTTAAAATAAATAAAGTGGATTTGAAATGGTTTTGAAGATAACCAGAATTTCTAATATATAAAGTGGAAATGGATTTTGAATCGAATTTGTCTTTGGAATATTTCGATGTTGAATTTCGTGATTATACAGATATTGTTATGGAAATTTGAAAGTTATATTTATATCTTTATTTCCAATACGATATTTGTTGGTCGTAGAATTTGATATTGAATATAAGCCGATATATTTTCTATTCAGAGCCTTGTATTTAATATCAAATGTGATTTGGGTTTGTCATGAATGGTGTCTTCATTAACACTGTTCTTAAACCCAGTTGAGAAAAAGATTAAATCTTTTTATTTAGATTTAATGAAATATACCAATTAAATGATATTTAATTGGATTTGAATTGAAATTAAATTTTAGGTTTATCGGGAATGATGTTTTAAATAACACTTGTTCTTTAAACCGATAACTAATGGAACGTGAATTGAGTTTATCGCGGACTGTGTTTTAACGACATTCGTTATTTAACCCGATTTACAGTGAAATGTGATTTGGAATTTATAAATCTTTTGTTAAGATTTAAAGGAGATTTTCCGAAGTAAAGTTTTCCAATTTAATAAAATAAATTGGAATGGAATGGAATTCGATTTGGTAATAATCGAAGTGAATTTCTGTGGAGGAAGACAACTAATATATCAGGAATTCAAAAGGCTTTGTCATTATTCCATTTGTATTATTAGTCGGATATAGAAGTTTATATCGATTATATATATCGATTTGTTTTCCATGAAGATTCCATTGTAAATGGAATGTGATTTTGGGTTTATCGTGAACCGTGTTTTAAATAACATTGGTTCTTTAACCCAGTTAACGACAGGATATGGTTTCCCAAATTAAATAATCGTTGATAGTGATTTTTGGGAAGATTAAAACCAAGTGGAGTTTTAATGAATCTTTAATTAGATTGAAATGATCGAGAATAGAGTATCACCAGTTTTGCTCCAGGCGATAGTTAAATCTTTAATTAGATTTGAACGTGAAATGGTAATTGAATTTACCGATAACACCGTGGTGCTAGATATGAAGTATGGCCAGTTTTACTTCATGGGATGAATAAGTTGGGATTGGGAAATAAAATAAATGATTACTTCGGTGTGGTTCGCTAATCCCGACTAATTTGAATTGATATTCAAAGGAAGATTAAAGAATAAATTTAAAGAATTTGTCTTTGATAAAGTTAATGGGAACCTTTCCCAAAGTGTAAGAATATTTGAATAAGAGAATATTCTAAATTGGAATGAGGCGTATGTTGTGTTTGTGTAACACTTGTTTATTATATATGCGAGTTATTCAGAAAGACCGGGTTTATCCCATTCTGAATAACTGATTCGACGATGTGTCGAGGATGAAGACGGTGGTCGTAGACCGGAGGTCTTCTCATCGTTTGGGTGATTACTGATGATCTTGATTGGGTTGTACCCCCCAGAGGAGGGAATCAGTTAGTGATCGTCCAGATGTACTTGGAGATCGATGGATATGCGTGGTACAAGGTGCCTCCGGTTTCGTTCAGACCCAGAACGAACTTGTAAATGGACTGTGTGTCTGGCATTGGATTTTATTTTGTGTGATTGATTTTTATTAAATATATATATGTTTGGCAGCGGAGAATTTATTCTCTTGCTTAACGCCCTTCTCTGAGACGTACGAGCTCAGGGGTTATATATTGATGGATATCAATCACATGGAGTGAATTGCCTGTGTGGCATGCCTAAGTGGCAAATGATCAAGGCTTTTGTTTAAAAGCAAAGTCTTGTGTTTAATGATCAAAGCACGGCCTGTATGGCATAGCTTTGTGTATGACGTTAATTCGCGAGTCTCACCCCTCGGTATGAACCAGAAACGGGAGAGGATCCCGGGAGAACATGCGTCTCTTTCTAGTTAGAGGTGGTGTCATTGACCTACCAACCCTGACATTTATATATTTTTCACCTGTGTGGTTGTTGGAATGCGAGGCGCCTCGGATGTGGAGTTATTTGGCTCATTTACGCCCCATAGGGCAGGGAGACGTATTGTTCAGGGTTTATGTTTAATCCGCTATGTGTGGACTGACCCTGTGGCTCCTAGGTGCAGTTGTGGCTGTAGCCTGAGACATGTACTAGATTGTCTCGAAATCAGTGAGGACTATCTTTTGCCTTGGTTCACAGATGGAAATCCAACTTCCAATACGTGACTTTGTGGTTTTGATTGTAGAACCTATATTCGGCGGCATAGCGGTATGGGGCATTCATGTCGTCTATGATTGATACTTATGATTGAAATTGTTTTGACACTATACACTTATAGTACTATCAAAATAATCTGTTTTAAAACATATCAAGCATGCTTTGGCTATTATAAGGTAAAACCCTATCCTCCGGCTTGTGTTGCATTGTGTGATGGGACCTGGGTCTTATAATAGCTTCATTGTTCTTTATTTAGCATTGCGCTGTTGTTTTATGCACTGGTACTCTTGGAAGGAAACCCGTTCCATGTTATACGACGTGGTCCCTTGATTTACCTAACTTTAAAATAAAGATTAATAACTGTTTTAGTTCTCAAGCCAGTCACATGACTGACCTGGAGTTTATTGTTTTAACCTAAACTCTGGGTGCCAATATTTTCCACGGGCAGCTAGTAGTTTTGGTTTTGCAAATTTATCTTCACAGGAACCTGGTTTACAGCTGGAATGATATCCGGAAAGCTTTGTATCCGTATATCTCTTTCAGTTGTGTATATTATTATTTTTCCGTTGCAGTAATGTATTTAAATCTCTGATATTTTCTGATGTATATAATTTGTTTATACTCTGTATATTCTTGCATTCTGATGCATTGTTGTAATAAGCAATGAAATGTTCTTCTGTTTGTGTTCCAATGTGGCTTGTTCTCACTTCAATCCGGGCTTTCCTTTATGGGGAAGTTCGTGTCGTTTCAATTAGTGTGGACTTACTATAGTATAGGACAAATACTTTGAGTCTTGTGCATTTGGCACGACCTTCCCTTATAGTATACAGGAAGACAGTTTGAATTTCATGAGTTTGGAATGGCCTCCCTCGTAGAATGGGGAAGACGACTTGAATTTCAAGTGCTTAGCATGACCTTCCAATAATATAAGGGTAAATGATGTGAATTTTGACCGAAAAGTTAGATAATACAGATACAACCAGAAAGCATGCATGCATGATTAACTTTTTTGGCTATTTAGATCCATACGTACAATGCAACCATGTTAAAGAAAAACTTTTGATCATAGACATTTATTTATATAACCGAAGACCGTCTAACATCCTCAAATGTTCATTATGTTAAGAGATAAACATAAAGGTTTTTTATACTAGTGCAAACCATAAAATATCCTCACCAGTTCGTTATGTTAAGAGATCAACATAAAGATTTCTTATTGTAACAACCCGGAATTTCTAAACCAATTTAAAAAATTATTTTAGAAATTTTAATGGATTTTAAATATTTAAAATGATTTATTTCGAATAATAATGATTAAAAAATTTATTTAAATCAAAGTTAGAACGAATATATTTATTTTAATTTTAAATGGAGTTAGAAATAGCGCGACAGTTTGAAAATTTGAATTCGCACTTTGACTTAATGTACAAGATGCAAAACAAGTTGGATTTTAGTGAAACCACAAATATTAGAATCTGTTTAAAAATATCTTTCCAACGAATCCGAAAAATTGAAATTTCATTGCGAGAATCAAAAGTTATGGCCAGTTAATGTTCAGAAAAGTTGCTGTAGAATTTATATATTTTTTAATATAATATATAGCCCGTATAAATAGCCATTTTGCAAACGACCTCCGTTTTCAACAAAACAACTTTGGTTGAATCCGGAATGTCATATTATTGCAGGATTCCAATTTTCATAATTTTTGGAATCAACATGTGAGCGTGACAAAAGAAAACGTGTTTTATCAATTTTAGTCAATTTGGATCGACCAAAAAATGGCCATTTTTCAAATGGTCTCCAAATTCGACGAAATTAGTTTTGTTAGGACCATACCATCAAAACATAGCTAAATATGATTATTTTTGGAATTTTTGGAGTCAGTATGTGGCCCCTGTAATTTAAAATATACGTTTAAATTTAATATACATTGATTTATATTTTAATTCCGATAAAAACCTATCGAAACAATCGAATTGGCTTACCGGACATATTCCATTGTGTCCTAAATGGGGTATTTAGCTAGGGGCGACAGTCGTTGGGTCTCGTTTGGAGTTCGGATGGTTTAACAAGCTATTTTTGAATTAAATAATTAAATAATTAAATAATTAAATAATATAGTATATACTATATATACGGTTGGTATACTCTAACCCTAATCACAAATACCCTAGCTGCCACCTTATCGTTTTAATGGCCAGAATCGTCCTAATTTTGTTCGTCAAATTCTCCCAAAACATTACGAATTAAAATATGATTTCAAAGCGAAAATTCAAGAGATAATCAAGAGCTTTATTTTGATCCAGAGACGATGGAGTATCATGCTACAAACCGAGAGTTTTCTGGCACCAAAGGGCTTCCGTTCATACCTTGATTGCAGGGAGTAGGGGGCTGTAACAACCTAGAAAAATTGATGTTTAAAATATAAATTAAGTTAAGATTCAATGTAAAATAAATATTTATATTTTAGATTTTGTCGAAACTTGAACAATAGGTGCAAACCATTTCATAAATTTATAAACAAACGTGATTTGTATTACTAACCGATTTGAGTATTTAGCGATAAAACTCCTTTGTTGTTTGAAAATAAACATTATGGAAAGAATTGTACCGTTATTAATTCAATTTGTAATTTAAGTAAGAAATGAATTTAATGTTTATCATGAAAATAAAATTAACTTGGAAATTATTTTGCAATTTAATTAAGAAGTTATTTTTGTCTTGCAATTTGGTAAGTAGAAATTATATGCTTGAGATTCAACTTAAAATTTGGACTGATTTTAATATAGTGCTCATTCAAAAATAAAAGTGCATTAACGTTTGTCAAAGTTCATGATATTAATAAATAGTGAGCCGTTTGGAACATTTAAGACTTGACATATGTACCAAAATTAAGTTTGAAATAAATACCATTTGAAAAATAATTTATTTTGAATAAAGAAATTATATGCGTAATAAAATATCTTTAAGATTTGTTTACTTCCAATTAAACTATTAAGTATAATGACGCGATGAAAATAAAATATTAACTTTGAAATAAATTCAAAATCTAATTGAAGGAGCAAATTTATTGAAGAGAGAATTTTGTTGCAAAGAAAGATATCATTGGGATAAATTTATTTACAATTTAAACCGTTAAGTAAATAGTGTAATAAAACGCTTAAATCAATTTATAATTGTGAGTTGAAAATTTTAATATAAATAATAATAAATTTTGGAATTGCGTTAAGAAATAAATTATTGATTTGAATGTAGTTGCAGCATAAAACATCTTTGAGATTTAATCAGTTCAAATCAAATCATTAAGTAAATATAAAATGTTAGAATGCCTTTTTACATTATTTTAATTAAGGAATGGATTTAATACTAATTTTGTGATTCGGTTAAGAAGGGAAAATAAATGTTTATATTTTGAACATAGTATTCACAAAAAATTTCATTTGCAAGTAAAATCTCATGTAAACTTTCTGCTAGAAATAAAAAGAAAAAAATTTGTGTTCAAATGTAACAGTGAAATAAATGACAATAAAGCATGTAATTTATTGTGAACAAGGAATTTATTGTGTAGTAAAATATCGCCAAAACATAAGTGTAAATGGTGCCATAAATGTTAAATTCATTTCCAAATATAAGTTTCATTTTTAATTGATGATTTATTTCGCTGGAACAATGCTATTTATAACGCAGTTAATGTAATAGAAACAAAGAATGAAATTTTGATGTACAAACAGTGTAATTAAACTAAATTATAACGCATATATATATATATATATATATATATATATAACAATTCATGATAAAAGGAAATGAACTTCGCAATAGAATATGAACATTATTCCATTCATGATAATTTAATTTATTAATTAGAATTTGCTGAAATTTAATGTGCATAGTAAATAACGTTGTTGTCAACACCACGTGTTATCCTTTGTTCCCCTCTTCTGCATTATATAATGCCTAGCTCCTTCTTCCTGTTCTACTCAAACAACCTTTTCCTCTTTTAAAATAAAGTACGCTTCTGTCACTCCTCTGAAACATTTCTACTCCTTCCTCTTTTGATTTCTCGAACAAGCCCCTCCCACAAGTTCCACCGCCTTGCCATCCGCTACGGACAGTCTACCATTTCATCCATCCTCCACCGAATTGCAGCACCCATACCGAACACACTCGACCTCCTCTTACTTTAGAAAGTGTAGAGATAAGTTAAGAATAGACGAGAGAGTATATATATTTTATATACATATATATGAGTTGAGTTGCTGGAAGAAAGTTGCGCATCAAATTTGAGCAGAATTGTACGTGATTTTTCAAGCCGATCCGCAGTAGGTGCAAGGCTCACGGTGAAGATTGGAAAGCATATATCTGTGAGAACACTAATTTAAGACTTATTTTAATTAATTATGATCAGTACGTAGTTATAATTAAGTTATAATCGGTTGCTATTGAATGGTTGTCATTGTTTGCAATGGATGATTGTAACTAGCACACAACCAACACTAAGCATTAATTTGCATAACGCTTGTACACAAAATTTGATGGTTGCTAAATTTGTTAATATGTTGATTTATGAATTGTGCCCATTTTGGTTGTTTCACACACATCATTACTGTTGAATATACGAGTGGTCGGTTTAAATCTCCTTCTTACTTGAATAGCAAATTTTAGTAAATAAATAAAAGTTGAAAAAGACAATCCTCAAATTTAATGGAAAATTTAATAGTTGAACTATTTCCATAAGTACGAAGTGATTTGAAATATCTTAAAATGGTTTTAGATCCTTAAGGTTGTGAACAAGTTTTGAAGTGTGTAGTGTCATAACCATTTTAAACATAAAATTGATTTGAGTTATATTGGTTTAGCTATCCATACACTTTAATTTTGATTAAGAAAATTTGATTTAGACATATAACCAAACATTGGTTTACCATATACACTTAGTTCTACTATTTTAAAGACCATTTATATGTTTGAAATCAATTATGCAAGTGTTGAAACTTATCAAAAGGGAAATTGATTTTGATTACCAATTGGTTATGTAAACATTTGTAACATAAGCGTTGAAATTTAGTTGGAAGTAAGATTTGAGTTTCATAATTAAACATTGGATGATTTAATGCACTCGGTACCATTTCCTTTAAAAGACCGTTTGTAAGCTTTAAACAATGATACAAATTTGGGGATATTATACTAAGTTCCAATAAATTTCGAAAATGGTTTTAACTAAAGTTATGAAACCTTAACAATGAACTTGAAAGATTGGACAAATTTTAACCTTTATCGAATGCAAAAAAAAATGTATATTAATTTCAATTCTTTTAAGTATATATAATTATATACCGAAACGTTCTAGGGTGAAAGAGAGGATAGTGTCTAAGGCTTGGGTTTGGAGAATATAGTTTTCTGCTCTCCCTGGCTATCCCTAACTGATCCGACGAACGGGATGGTCAATTTAAAATCGGATTTGAAATATAATTCAACCCAATTGAGTTTTGGAATTTTTATGAATCATATTTCAATGATCTGAACTTTGGAAAGAATTTGAACCTATGTGGGATAAATGTCTATGCTATAACACTTTTGCATTTCCTTAATATAATTTAGTTGAAATTTATGAACCCAAGAATTCAAACTATAAAGGATTTGAAATATTTTGAAAGATTTTGGTGAGTTAAATAAATCCAAATTTAGAATTGGAAATGGAAAAATGAGTAAAGAAATACTGGGTATGGGATGTATAAAGGGGCAATTAAGATGGTAATGAGATTTAAAGAATTTGAGATAAGACAACTTTATCATAAGCAACTTGATAAACATTCGGAAGGAGATTTGGATTGAAATCGGTATAGTCCATAGCTTGTTTTAAAATACGCTTATTACTTGGAAAGACCGGGATCAGACTTAAGTCTGAAAACCATTCCAAGTGGTAATACGACGTTATTGAAGACTTGGAAGTGAAAAATGAAGACCGGGAATCTTTGGATTATTTGGATAGATTGACATTTATGTCTCGAATCAGGCCGTACACCTGAAACGAGGTTATAAGTGGTATGAGGTCTGAATATATACAAGGATTTTCGGATTTTGTTCCGTTCAGAACCAGAATGGACTTGTATGGATTGTGTGTCTGACAGTGTAATTTGTCCACGTAGCACTGATTCCTGTTAATATATATCGGATTTGTGGCAATTGATTATTCCCGTCTCTAAGTTACGGTCTTAGAGGTTATGTATTAATAGAAATCAGTGACATGTTGTAAATTAACAATGTGGCATACTCAAGTTATGAAATGAGCTAGTGATGATAGCATTATGTATATCGTGACTTCGACGAACCTCACACCCCGGATTGATGGTAAACTGGCGGTTAGGTTGTATACATTTTATTGAAACTTGGAAGCTTCGGCGGTAGATCTACTTTGAAACTTGCGGAAAAAAGGGGTATGTTCGGTGTCCGTGTCTGGATGTTATTCGGTGATTTACCTGGTGTTTGGTGTCCGAGCCTGGATGAAAACCATGAACCGTGAGGTTGCACCTAGTTCCGGATTGATCTTTCGTGTCAGGAACCATTATATTGGAACCCAACAACCAATACGAGCCTTTCGTTTTGTTTGTAAACTATGTAAGTGGGCATAGCCACTATGCTTGCTAAGATTAATATATTTATTTGTGAAACGGTTTTCAACATTATGCACTAATAGTATAAAGAGGATTTTCACGTATGAAAGCATGTTTGGTTATCATAAGGCAAAACTCGCCCATTTGGTGTGCGCTTGCATTGTGTGATGTGGGACGAGTTTATGATAGCTTCATTTTCCAAAGGACATTACGAATTTATATGCACGAGCATTCACATGGAGTAAACCCGTTCCACATTAGCGGCGTAGTTCGGTGAATCTCCCAACTTTAAATTAAATCCTTAAAATAACTGTTTTATGTTCTCACACCAGTCCCATGACTGACCTGGAGTTTATTGTTCTTTCCTAAACTCTGGGTGCCCACTAATTTTCCGCACGGGCAGCTAGAGGTTTAGTTTTACAGTTATAGACCCCTTGGAGCAAGAGTTGGAGCGTTTTCTGGATTGGAGATTCGAGCTAAAGTTAGAGTTTCCGTTATATCACATCGCTTCTTCCGCTGAGAGTATATTTATGTTTCCGCTGCTATATGTATGTAACTCTGATATTCTATGTAACTCTGATGAAATATTGTATCATGATATAAAAAGTTCTGTTGTTTTGTTCAATATATGTTAGTACCCATAACAATCCGCTTTTGTAAACGGTTTAAGTTGGTTTAATTACCGGCGAAAACCGGGAAGAAAGACGGTATGTTACAGATGGTATCAAAGCTTTGGTTATACAAAGCTAAGGGTACGACATATGTTGAACAAAAATATAGAACTCATTAGAGTTATAATATCTCATTAGAGATAGGGTTAGGAACGCCCTAGAATGAGATTCTGGAATATTTTCGATGGAGAGAGCGTATTTTGTTACCTAAATTACTTTGAAAACTAAGTAAATTATTTTGAATTACAACTTGAAATCAGAATTTTCAAGTATTTTATTCGACGTTGCGATTGGACTATCGGTATATGAAGATTTCGAATATATGCATGGCCAGTATATGTACGAAGTCTTATATGTACTAGATAGATATAGAATCACACTCTAGTCGCTTGGGGATGATTCTGTTGATGACTGCAGCATCATCAGCATTTATTTTCAAGTTTCGAAAGTGGGATATAATTCTGGTCGAAACGTCGAAGAATACTTAATATCATATAGATAAGCACTAGTGTCCAAGTGGTTAAGACACTTCGACATAGTGCGAGATGTCACGAGTTCGAATCTCGCTTTGCGAGATAAGTACTTTATATAAATAAATCTTAGTAGAACGTTTTGATAAATTAATATAGAAATTTAATTTGAAAATGAACTAAAACAAAATTTGGTAAAATAGGAATTTTGGAAAAAATGGAGTAAAATTAAAATAGCTTAAACTACTTTAGAATTTGTAAAATTTGTAAGCTATGACTATGGTAAGAAATAAATACTTGAAATTTTTTTTTTAGGTTGCCACTTAAAGAAAAATGGAATTTTGGATGACGCCGAAACAAGCAAAAAGAGCACTGGCTCGAAAGGAAAAAGAAGAGACCGAAAAGTTTAGGAATTTCATAAATTTATAAACAAACGTGATTTGTATTACTAACCGATTTGAGTATTTAGCGATAAAACTCCTTTGTTGTTTGAAAATAAACAATATGGAAAGAATTGTACCGTTATTAATTCAATTTGTAATTTAAGTAAGAAATGAATTTAATGTTTATCATGAAAATAAAATTAACTTGGAAATTATTTTGCAATTTAATTAAGAAGTTATTTTTGTCTTGCAATTTGGTAAGTAGAAATTATATGCTTGAGATTCAACTTAGAATTTGGACTGATTTTAATATAGTGCTCATTCAAAAATAAAAGTGCATTAACGTTTGTCAAAGTTCATGATATTAATAAATAGTGAGCCATCTGGAACATTTAAGACTTGACATATGTACCAAAATTAAGTTTGAAATAAATACCATTTGAGAAATAATTTATTTTGAATAAAGAATTTATATGCGTAATAAAATATCTTTAAGATTTGTTTACTTCCAATTAAACTATTAAGTATAATGACGCGATGAAAATAAAATATTAACTTTGAAATAAATTCAAAATCTAATTGAAGGAGCAAATTTATTGAAGAGAGAATTTTGTTGCAAAGAAAGATATCATTGGGATAAATTTATTTACAATTTAAACCGTTAAGTAAATAGTGTAATAAAACGCTTAAATCAATTTATAATTGTGAGTTGAAAATTTTAATATAAATAATAATAAATTTTGGAATTGCATTAAGAAATAAATTATTGATTTGAACGAGGAATGTAGTTGCAGCATAAAACATCTTTGAGATTTAATCAGTTCAAATCAAATCATTAAGTAAATATAAAATGTTAGAATGCCTTTTTACATTATTTTAATTAAGGAATGGATTTAATACTAATTTTGTGATTCGGTTAAGAAGGGAAAATAAATGTTTATATTTTGAACATAGTATTCACAAGAAATTTCATTTGCAAGTAAAATCTCATGTAAACTTTCTGCTAGAAATAAAAAGAAAAAAATTTGTGTTCAAATGTAACAGTGAAATAAATGACAATAAAGCATGTAATTTATTGTGAACAAGGAATTTATTGTGTAGTAAAATATCGCCAAAACATAAGTGTAAATGGTGCCATAAATGTTAAATTCATTTCCAAATATAAGTTTCATTTTTAATTGGTGATTTATTTCGCTGGAACAATGCTATTTATAACGCAGTTAATGTAATAGAAACAAAGAATGAAATTTTGATGTACAAACAGTGTAATTAAACTAAATTATAACGCATATATATATATATATATAACCAATTCATGATAAAAGGAAATGAACTTCGCAATAGAATATGAACATTATTCCATTCATGATAATTTAATTTATTAATTAGAATTTGCTGAAATTTAATGTGCATAGTAAATAACGTTGTTGTCAACACCACGTGTTATCCTTTGTTCCCCTCTTCTGCATTATATAATGCCTAGCTCCTTCTTCCTGTTCTACTCAAACAACCTTTTCCTCTTTTAAAATAAAGTACGCTTCTGTCACTCCTCTGAAACATTTCTACTCCTTCCTCTTTTGATTTCTCGAACAAGCCCCTCCCACAAGTTCCACCGCCTTGCCATCCGCTACGGACAGTCTACCATTTCATCCATCCTCCACCGAATTGCAGCACCCATACCGAACACACTCGACCTCCTCTTACTTTAGAAAGTGTAGAGATAAGTTAAGAATAGACGAGAGAGTATATATATTTTATATACATATATATGAGTTAAGTTGCTGGAAGAAAGTTGCGCATCAAATTTGAGCAGAATTGTACGTGATTTTTCAAGCCGATCCGCAGTAGGTGCAAGGCTCATAGTGAAGATTGGAAAGCATATATCTGTGAGAACACTAATTTTAGACTTATTTTTAATTAATTATGATCAGTACGTAGTTATAATTAAGTTATAATCGGTTGCTATTGAATGGTTGTCATTGTTTGCAATGGATGATTGTAACTAGCACACAACCAACACTAAGCATTAATTTGCATAACGCTTGTACACAAAATTTGATGGTTGCTAAATTTGTTAATATGTTGATTTATGAATTGTGCCCATTTTGGTTGTTTCACACACATCATTACTGTTGAATATACGAGTGGACGGTTTAATCTCCTTCTTACTTGAATAGCAAATTTTAGTAAAATAAATAAAAGTTGAAAAAGACAATCCTCAAATTTAATGGAAAATTTAATAGTTGAACTATTTCCATAAGTACGAAGTGATTTGAAATATCTTAAAATGGTTTTAGATCCTTAAGGTTGTGAACAAGTTTTGAAGTGTGTAGTGTCATAACCATTTTAAACATAAAATTGATTTGAGTTATATTGGTTTAGCTATCCATACACTTTAATTTTGATTAAGAAAATTTGATTTAGACATATAACCAAACATTGGTTTACCATATACACTTAGTTCTACTATTTTAAAGACCATTTATATGTTTGAAATCAATTATGCAAGTGTTGAAACTTATCAAAAGGGAAATTGATTTTGATTACCAATTGGTTATGTAAACATTTGTAACATAAGCATTGAAATTTAGTTGGAAGTAAGATTTGAGTTTCATAATTAAACATTGGATGATTTAATGCACTCGGTACCATTTCCTTTAAAAGACCGTTTGTAAGCTTTAAACAATGATACAAATTTGGGGATATTATACTAAGTTCCAATAAATTTCGAAAATGGTTTTAACTAAAGTTATGAAACCTTAACAATGAACTTGAAAGATTGGACAAATTTTAACCTTTATCGAATGCAAAAAAAAATGTATATTAATTTCAATTCTTTTAAGTAATATAATTATATACCGAAACGTTCTAGGGTGAAAGAGAGGATAGTGTCTAAGGCTTGGGTTTGGAAAATATAGTTTTCTGCTCTCCCTGGCTATCCCTAACTGATCCGACGAACGGGATGGTCAATTTAAAATCGGATTTGAAATATAATTCAACCCAACTGAGTTTTGGAATTTTTATGAATCATATTTCAATGATCTGAACTTTGGAAAGAATTTGAACCTATGTGGGATAAATGTCTATGCTATAACACTTTTGCATTTCCTTAATATAATTTAGTTGAAATTTATGAACCCAAGAATTCAAACTATAAAGGATTTGAAATATTTTGAAAGATTTTGGTGAGTTAAATAAATCCAAATTTAGAATTGGAAATGGAAAAATGAGTAAAGAAATACTGGGTATGGGATGTATAAAGGGGCAATTAAGATGGTAATGAGATTTAAAAAATTTGAGATATGACAACTTTATCATAAGCAACTTGATAAACATTCGGAAGGAGATTTGGATTGAAACCGGTATAGTCCATAGCTTGTTTTAAAATACGCTTATTACTTGGAAAGACCGGGATCAGACTTAAGTCTGAAAACCATTCCAAGTGGTAATACGACGTTATTGAAGACTTGGAAGTGAAAAATGAAGACCGGGAATCTTTGGATTATTCGGATAGATTGACATTTATGTCTCGAATCAGGCCGTACACCTGAAACGAGGTTATAAGTGGTATGAGGTCTGAATATATACAAGGATTTTCGGATTTTGTTCCGTTCAGAACCAGAATGGACTTGTATGGATTGTGTGTCTGACAGTGTAATTTGTCCACGTAGCACTGATTCCTGTTAATATATATCGGATTTGTGGCAATTGATTATTCCCGTCTCTAAGTTATGGTCTTAGAGGTTATGTATTAATAGAAATCAGTGACATGTTGTAAATTAACAATGTGGCATACTCAAGTTATGAAATGAGCTAGTGATGATAGCATTATGTATATCGTGACTTCGACGAACCTCACACCCCGGATTGATGGTAAACTGGCGGTTAGGTTGTATACATTTTATTGAAACTTGGAAGCTTCGGCGGTAGATCTACTTTGAAACTTGCGGAAAAAAGGGGTATGTTCGGTGTCCGTGTCTGGATGTTAACCGGTGATTTACCTGGTGTTTGGTGTCCGAGCCTGGATGAAAACCATGAACCGTGAGGTTGCACCTAGTTCCGGATTGATCTTTCATGTCAGGAACCATTATATTGGAACCCAACAACCAATACGAGCCTTTCATTTTGTTTGTAAACTATGTAAGTGGGCATAGCCACTATGCTTGCTAAGATTAATATATTTATTTGTGAAACGGTTTTCAACATTATGCACTAATAGTATAAAGAGGATTTTCACGTATGAAAGCATGTTTGGTTATCATAAGGCAAAACTCGCCCATTTGGTGTGCGCTTGCATTGTGTGATGTGGGACGAGTTTATGATAGCTTCATTTTCCAAAGGACATTACGAATTTATATGCACGAGCATTCACATGGAGTAAACCCGTTCCACATTAGCGGCGTAGTTCGGTGAATCTCCCAACTTTAAATTAAATCCTTAAAATAACTGTTTTATGTTCTCACACCAGTCCCATGACTGACCTGGAGTTTATTGTTCTTTCCTAAACTCTGGGTGCCCACTAATTTTCCGCACGGGCAGCTAGAGGTTTAGTTTTACAGTTATAGACCCCTTGGAGCAAGAGTTGGAGCGTTTTCTAGATTGGAGATTCGAGCTAAAGTTAGAGTTTCCGTTATATCACATCGCTTCTTCCGCTGAGAGTATATTTATGTTTCCGCTGCTATATGTATGTAACTCTGATATTCTATGTAACTCTGATGAAATATTGTATCATGATATAAAAAGTTCTGTTGTTTTGTTCAATATATGTTAGTACCCATAACAATCCGCTTTTGTAAACGGTTTAAGTTGGTTTAATTACCGGCGAAAACCGGGAAGAAAGACGGTATGTTACAGGGGCGGCGAGTGGGCCCATGTCATGGCTATGGGTGGCGCACGTGTAGGCGAAGGGGGTGGGATGTCTAGATCGGCGACATCGGTCTCCTAGGTGGTGCGACGACGTCAAATTCATATCGACGTTGATGGGTTCTTCTACTAGAAAGGAACGATAGTGGAAGAAGGGAACTAAGGTGTAAATTGGTCATTAACTAATGAACTAAATATTTTAATTTAAATTAAATATTATTCAATGTTCGAACTGCCATAAGTTGTTTAAATTTAATCAGAATTTGACGAAACGAATTGTGTTGCAATCGTCTTGAAGAACACCACACCGTAGAACAAATCAAAACTAAAACGAAGCGATCTAAAATTTTGAAGAATTCAAAACCCCTAATGTTATATTTCTATTTTTATAATTAATTTAATTATTTCTCGCTATTTGGAATCCATGTAGTTATGTTAATAAAATCAGATCTGTGATGGTTGGAATTGGAATTTGTTGATTGTTGATTGTGATGCTCATGTTTGTTAGATCTGAGTCTACAATACTTTCTTTTATTTTAATCAATAGTTTATTATTAGATCTCGATTTGAAATAACAAAATTATTTTTATTTCAGATCTATGAACATTGATTTGATTTTATAATATAAGTTTCGTCTTTTATTTAGATACATGAAACATGGTTTCTTTAGATTTTGCTTAGCAATAAGAATCTCATTTTTATTGTTTACATGAAACATGGTTTTGTCAAAATTAGTTTTACAATAAAAATCTCATTTTTATTGTTTACTTGAAACATGGTTTTTGTCAAAAATTTTGTTTCCATATAATAAAAAGATTACATTTTTAATCTCACTTAGTTTTCAATAAAAAGATTATAATAAAAATATTACAATAAAATGATTATAATAAAAGATTTCATTTTTATTGTCACTTTGTTTAATACAATAAAAAGAGTAAAATAAAAAAAGATATTTTTATTGTCATTTTAGTTACAATAAAAAGAGTAGAAAAAAAAGATATTTCTATTGTCATTTTAGTTACAATAAAAAGAGTAAAAAAAAAATTGTCACTTTAGTTACAATAAAAATAGTAGAATAAAAAAAATTATTGTCATTTTAGTTATAATAAAAAGAGTAGATTTAAAAGAAATATTCTTATTGTCATTTTAGTTGCAATAAAAAGATTAGTTATTAAAGATCATACTTTTATTTTCACTTTGTTTAAATAAAAAGAAGTAACATGAAAGATTATATTTTTATTGTTCATATTTTTCAATAAAAAGATTGAACATAACAAAAATTACATTTTTGTTAAATAAGATTAGAGTTAAACAAAAGTTACATTTTTGTTAAATAAATTTGAGTTACAACAAAAATTACATTTTTGTTAAATAGATTTGAGTTATAATAAAAATGACATTTTTGGTTAAATAGACTTGGGTTTGAGCAAAAATATTAATTTTGTCAAGCTAGAATTGTCAACATAAATACCACTATCACTTGTAATCATTTTGTTAAACTAGATTTGTTAACAAAATGAAATTATCACTTTTAATCATTTTGTTGAAATAGAATTGTCAACAAAATGAATGTATCACTTTTTATGCATTTTGTAGAAATAGAATTTATATGCAAATATAAGAATCATTTTTATTTGCAAAACATACGTTGGAATTTATACGAAAATATAAGAATCATTTTTATTTGCAAAACATACATTGGAATTTATATGCAAGCATAAGAATCATTTTTATTTGCAAAACATACATTGGAATTTATATGCAAATATAAGAGTCATTTTTATTTGCAAAATATGCATTAGAATTTATAGCAAATATAAGAATCATTTTTATTTGCAAAACATACATTATAATTTATATGCAAATATAGGAATAATTTTTATTTGCAAAACATACATTAGAATTTGTATGTAAACTAAAGAATCATTTTCATTGTCAAAACTTACATTAGAATTTGTATGTAAATTAAAGTGACATTTTATTGTTAAATTATACAATATAATTTGTATGCAAATCAAAGTGACATTTGTATTGTCAAATTATACATTAGGATTTGTGTACAGAGTAAAGAGACATTTCGTATGTTATGATTTGCAAACTATACATACAAATAAAACAATTTCTTTGTATTTGTTAAAATTAAAAATAGAAATTGCATACAAATAAAGGAAAATGAAAATTATCTTTTTATTTGTCATCAACAACAATGCCATGTAAATAAATTACATTTTATTAGACATTAGATACATGTAGAGAAATTTTGTGAGTAAAATACATTTTCATTTGGCATTAGGAATATAATAACATGTTTGTTATTTATCATCAACATGTTAGCAGAATTGAAATTGGTTAAATTCATTAATCAATGATTTATTTAGATGAATTGTTGTTGTCTGAAAACCCCACACGGGTATTGGGATGATATTTGACATACACTAGTCCCAATATTTAGTTGTATGTCAATCAGTGGATTGACAGGCTGCGATGAGCGTTATTTATTCATTTTAATGCTCACACAGTTGTAAATTTCACTCTGGATGTGAATGGATTGTTTAATGATTATTTATCATTATTGCCATATACATGCGATGTATGAAATCCATATAACCGAAGTTATATGGTAAATGATTGAGTCGCATTCCGATTAAGAATATCTTTAAATAAAGAATATTTTAAAATAAAGAATATTGTAATATGAAGAATAATTTAAAATAAAGAACATTATAATATAAGGAATAATTTTACATAAAGAATCTTTTTATACAAAGTATATTTTTAAATAATGAATATTTTAAAATAATATTCAACGAAGAATAAAATGATGATTTCTATATCCGTTTTTGGATGGACAAAAGATAAAAATATTTTTTTTGAAACGAACTAGTTATTAACTAGAATAAATCTTTTATTTTAAGATTTAATGAAGTCTTCCAATTAATTAATATTTAATTGGATTTAAATAAAAGAATTGGATTTTGGGTTGTCGTGGATGGTATCTTAAATAAACTGTTCTTAAACCCCATATGAAAAGAATAAATCTTTTAATTAAGATTATTAGAGTTTCCAATTATATTTAGTAATGGGAATAAATTGAAATGTGAATTGGGTTTATTGTGACTTGTGATTTTAAACGACATTTGTTCTTTAACCCATTTAACAGTAAAAATATGATTTAGAATCTATAAATCTTTTTATTAAGATTTAAAAAAGAAATATTCCAAAGTCAAGTTTTCCAATTTAATATATTAAATTGAAATTGAGTGGAAATTCGATTTGATAATAATCGAGATAGGCTTCTGTAAAAATAGACTGTTACTATACATGGAATTTAAAAGGCTTTGCCATTATTCTATTTATATTATTAGTTGGATACAGAAATTTTTATCGATTATATATTGATTTGATTTCTGTGGAAATCCCATATTTAATGGAAGATGATTTTGGGTTTATCGTGAACTGTGTTTTAAATGACATTGGTTCTTTAACCCAGTTATAGATAAGATTAAGTTCTTAAAAGTTGAATAATCATAAAGTAATGATTTTTGATACTAAAATCAAATCGGAATTTTAATGGATCTTTAAAAAGAAGATTAAAGAATAAATTTAAAAGAATTTATCTTTGATAAAATTGATGGGAATCTTTCCCTTTTAATATGAATATTTTATTAAAAGAATATTCTGAATTTGAATGAGGAGTATGATGTGTATTTATAGCACTTGATTTTTGATTATAAAATACACGAGTTATTCGGAAAGACCGGGTTTAACCCATTATGGATAATTACTACGACGATTAAAAGTCAAAGACATTGAAGACGGTGATTGAAGACCGGCGATTTTCACATCGAATGGGCGACTGCTGATGCCTTGAACTGGGTCGCTCCAAGGAAAGGGTTAAAGTGGTAGTTGTCTAGATGTACTTGTTGATTGTTCGGGTATGCGAGCACATATCTTCTGTATTGGACATACGGGACGAGGAATAAGGTGTCTCCGGTTTCGTTCAGACCCAGGAAGGACTTGTAAATGGATGTGTGTCTGACATTGGATTTTATTCCATGTAAATTGATTCTATCTAATATATATCTGTTTGGTGGCGGAGAATTTATTCACTTTCTTAACTCCCTTCTCTGAGACATACGAGTTCAAAGGTTATATATATATTGGTAGTTATCGATCGCATGTTGTGGATTGTCAATGTAGCATGCTAAGATACAAATGATCGAGGCTTTTGTTGAAAAGCAGAGCCTTGTGGTTGACGATCAAAGCATAGCCTATTTCGGCATAGCTTTGTGTATAGCGTTACCTCGCGAGCCTAACACCCCGGTAAGAGTCAGAAATAGGACAAGGGACCCAAGGAGTGCATGCGTTTCTTTCTAGCTAGAAGTGGTATCAGGGTTTTGCAAGTCCTGACATTTCACTTATGTGGATGATGGAAGGAGGGGTCTCGGTTATTTTGGTCGATAATGACCAAATTATAGGTTCAATAGGATCTGGAAACGTGTGTTCAGGCATAACTAATCCACTAAAGTATTTGTGGACCGACCTTGGAGGATCTAAGGGCTCGCCAGCATCCGAGTCCTGAGACATCGCTAGAGTCTCTCAAATCAGTAAGGAGATCGTCCCTAGCCTTGACTCATGATGGAAACTCAATTTCCAATACGACATTACAGTTTTGATTGTACACCTATATATGGTGACATAGTAGGATGGGGTACTATGCTGTCTAGGATTGATACATTTACTTTGAAGTATTCTAAAACTGATTAGACACTAATAATAATATTATTTTCTATGTATCAAGCATGTCTGATCATTATAAGGTAAAACTCTATCCTCCGGTTTGCGTCGCATTGTGTGATGAGACTTAAGTCTTATAATGATTTCATTTTTCCAAAAAAAATTGCGTTGTTTTGAATAAAATTTATTTAATTTATGCACTGGCAATCCAATGGAGTAAACCCGTTTCGCGTTAGCGGCGTGGGCCTGTGATTAGCCATATTGTTAGATAAGTTAGGAAAATTTTCTCACACCAGTCCCATGACTGACCAGTAGTTTGTTTTACTTTGCAAACTCGGGTGCCCTCTTTTCCACACAGGCAGTCAAGTAACTTATTTTGCAGATATATTGAGCAGGATTCAGGATCAAAGCTTAAAGCTATGTCCAGAGCAATGATAGACTTCCGCTGTATCAGTTTATTGGTTCCGCTGCACTGTATTAAATTCATTTTATATTATCCTCAACTGCTGTATTATTATTTATTCGATGTGCTCTGATATTTTGTACTCTGATGTAACATTACTATGATGTTTATAAAAGTCTTCTGTTATCTGTTCTGATGTGTTGTATGCCCAGAGTTAGTGCACTCGAGGATTTCCAGTTTTTGGATCAGACCTATCTGGTTTATGGTTGATTCAAAGGGCGACGGTTTTCAGGTCATTACAGTTGGTATACGAGCTATGGTTAATTCAAATTTTTGGGGTACAACTCATTAGAACTGAACAAAGGACTCATCAAAGGTAGGATTAGTAATATCCAATAAATGAATACTCATTATGGATAGGATCGATAGTATCCTAGAATGAGAAACTCGTTAGAGATTAGATTAGAAACGCCCTAGAATGAGTAGAGAGTAACAAGTTTATTATTAACGTATTTGTGATTATATACATAGCCCGATATTAGAAAATATGTTTTTTGAATATATAAAAGTTATATATATTTGAAAAGTTAATTAACTAATAAAATTATTGAAACCAATAAAAGAATGAAAGTTGAGTTGATTAATTAAATAACTTTCAGCGTTGTTCCTTTTCGAGGACGAAAAGATTTTTAGTGCGGGAGATTGTAAGAACCCGAAATTTCTGAACTAATTTAAATTTTTTATTTTAGAAATTTTAATGGATTTTAAATATTTAAAATGATTAATTTTAAATAATAATGATTAAAAAAATTTATTTAAATCGAAGTTAGAGCGAACATATTTATTTTAATTTTAAATGGAGTTAGAAATAGCGTGGTAGTTTGAAAATTTGAATTCGAACTTTGACTGAATGTACAAGATGCAAAATAAGTCGGATTTTAGTGAAACCAAAAATACTAGAATCTATTTAAAAATATCTTTCCAATGAATCCAAAAAATTGAAATTTCATAGCCGGAATCAAAAGTTATGGCCAGTTAAATATTCAGAATAGTTGTTGTAGAATTCATATATATTTTAATATAATATATAACCCGTATAAATAGCCATTTTGCAAACGACCTCCGTTTTCGACGAAACAACTTTGGTTGAATCCAGAATGTCAAATTATTGTAGGATTCCAATTTTCATAATTTTTGGAATCAATATGTGAGCATGGCAAAAGAAAACGTGTTTTGTCAATTTTAGTCAATTTGGATTGACCAGAAAATGGCCATTTTTCAAATGGTTTCCAAATTCGACGAAATTAGTTTTGTTAGGACTGTATCATCATAGCATAGCCAAATATAATTTTTCTGGAATTTTTGGAGTCAGTATGTGTCCCCGGTTATTTAAAATGTATGTTTAAAGTAAATATACATTGATTTATATTTTAATTCTGATAAAAACCTATTGAAACAGTCGAATTGGCTTACCGGACATATTCCATTGCGTCTGAAATGGGGTTATTTAGCTACGGGCGACAGTCGTTGGATCTCGTTTGGAGTTCGGATGGTTTAACAAGCTATTTTTGAATTAAATAATTAAATAATATATATATATATATATATATATATATATGCGGTATGTATACTCTAACCCATCACAAATACCCTAGCCGCCACCTTATCATTTTAATGGCCAGAATCGTCCTAATTTTATTCATCAAATTCTCCCAAAACATTATGAATAAAAATATGATTTCAAAGGGAAAATTCGAGAGATAATCAAGAGCTTTATTTTGATCCAGAAATGATGGAGTATCGTGCTATAAACCGAGAGTTTTCTAGCACCAAAGGGCTTCCGTTCATGCCTTTATTGCAGGGAGTAGGGGGCAGCGAGTGGGCCTATGTCACGGCTATAGGTGGCACACGTGTAGGCGGAGGGGGTGGGATGTCTGGATCGGCGGCAGCGGTCTCCTGGGTGGTGCGACGATGTCAAATTCATATTGACGTTGATGGGTTCTTCTACCAGAAAGGAACGATAGTGGAAGAAGGGGATTAGGTGTAAATTGCTGATTAACTAATATACTAATTATTTTAATTTAAATTAAATATTATTCAATGTTCGAATTGTCATAAGTTGTTCATATTTAATCAGAATTTGACAAAACGAATTGCGTTGCAATCGTCTTGAAGAACACCACACCGTAGAACAGATCAGAACTGAAACGGAGCGATCTAAAATTTTGAAGAATTCAAAACCCCCAATGTGAGATTTCTATTTTTATAATTAATTTAATTATTTCTCGCTATTTGGAATCCATTTAGTTATGTTAATAAAATCAGATCCGTGATGGTTGGAATTGGAATTTGTTGATTGTTGAGTGTGATGCTCATGTTTGTTAGATCTGGGTCTACAATAGAAATTCTTTCTTTTATTTGAATCTATAATTTATTGTTAGATATCGATTTGAAATATAAATTTTATTTTCATTTCAGATCTATGAACATTGATTTGATTTTATAATATAAGTTTCGTCTTTTATTTAGATACATTAAACATGGTTTGTTTAGATTTTGCTTAACAATAAAAATCTCATTTTTATTGTTTACATGAAACATGGTTTTGTCAAAATTTGATTTAAAATAAAAATCTCATTTTTACTGTTTACATGAAACATGGTTTTTGTCAAAAAAATTGTTTTATATAATAAAAAGATTGAAATAAAAGGATTATAATAAAAGATTATAATAAAAAGATTATAATAAAAAGATTACACTTTTATTGTCACTTAATTTTTAATAAAAAGGTTATAACAAAAAGATTACGATAAAATGATTATAATAAAAGATTTCATTTTTGTTGTCACTTTGTTCAATACAATGAAAAGAGTAAAATAAAAAAAAGATATTTTTGTTGTCATTTTATTTACAATAAAAAGGGCAGTAAAAGAAAGATATTTCTATTGTCATTTTAGTTACAATAAAAAGAGTAAAAAAAAATATTGTTATTTTAGTTACAATAAAAAGAGTAGAATAAAAAAAAATGTCATTTTAGTTACAATAAAAAGAGTAGACTTAAAAGACATATTTTTATTGTCATTTTAGTTGCAATAAAAAGATTAGTTATTAAAGATCATATTTTTATTTTCGCTTTGTTTAAATAAAAAGAAGTAACATGAAAGATTATATTTTTATTGTTCATAGTTTTCAATAAAAATATTGAACTTAACAAAAATTACATTTTTGTTAAATAAGATTAGAGTTAAACAAAAGTTACATTTTTGTTAAATAAATTCGAGTTATAACAAAAATTACATTTTTGTTAAATAGATTTGAGTTATAATAAAAATGACATTTTTGGTTAAATAGACTTGGGTTTGAGCAAAAATATTAATTTTGTCAAGCTAGAATTGTCAACATAAATGCCACTATCACATGTAATCATTTTGTTAAACTAGATTTGTTAACAAAATGAAATTATCACTTTTAATCATTTTGTTGAAATAGAATTGTCAATAAAATGAATTTATCACTTTTTATGCATTTTGTTGAAATAGAATTTATATGCAAGTATAAGAATCATTTTTATTTGCAAAACATACATCAGAATTTATATGCAAATATAAGAATCATTTTTATTTGCAAAACACATTGGAATTTATATGCAAATATAAGAGTCATTTTTATTTGCAAAATATACATTAGAATTTATATGCAAATATAATAATCATTTTTATTTGCAAAACATACATTAGAATTTATATGCAAATATAAGAATCATTTTTATTTGCAAAACATACACTAGAATTTGTATGTAAACTAAAGAATCGTTTTCATTGTCAAAACATACATTAGAATTTGTATGTAAATTAAAGTGACATTTTATTGTTAAATTATACAATATAATTTGTATGCAAATCAAAGTGACATTTGTATTGTCAAATTATACATTAGAATTTGTGTATAGTGTAAACAAACATTTCATATGTTATGATTTGAAAACTATACATACAAATAAAACAATTTCTTTGTATTTGTTAAAATTAAAAATAGAAATTGCATACAAATAAAGGAAAATGAAAATTATCTTTTTATTTGTCATCAACAACAATGCCTTGTAAATAAATTACATTTTATTAGATATTAGATATATGTAGGGAAATTTTGTGAGTAAAATACATTTTCATTTGGCATTTGGAATATAATAACATGTTTGTTATTTATCATCAACATGTTAGCAGAATTAAAATTGGTTAAATTCATTAACCAATGATTTATTTAGATGAATTGTTGTTGTCTGAAAACCCCATATGGGTATTGGGATGATATTTGACATACACTAGTCCCAATATTTAGTTGTATGTCAATCGGTGGATTGACAGGCGGCGATGAGCATTATTTATTCATTTTAATGCTCACACGGTTGAAAATTTCACTCTGCATGTGAATGGATTGTTTAATGATTATTTATCATTATTGCCGTATACATGCGATATATGAAATCCATATAACCGAAGTTATACGGTAAATGATTGAGTTGCATTCCGATTCAGAATATCTTTTAAATAAAGAATATTTTAAATAAAGAACATTGTAATATGAAGAATACTTTAAAATAAAGAACATTGTAACATAAGGAATATTTTTACATAAAGAATCTTTTTATATAAAGAATCTTTTTAAATAATGAATATTTTAAAATAATATTCAACGAAGTATAAAATGATGATTTCTATGTCCGTTTTTGGATGGACAAAAGATAAAAATATTTTTTTTTCCGAAACGAATTAGTTATTAACTAGAATAAATCTTTTAAATTAATATTTAATGAAGTTTTCCAATTAATTAATATTTAATTGGAATTAAATAAAAGAATTGGATTTTGGGTTGTAGTGGATGGTATCTTAAATAACACTGTTCTTAAACCCCGTATGAAAAGAATAAATCTTTTAATTAAGATTATCAGAGTTTCCAATTATATTTAGTAATGGGAATAAATTGAAATGTGAATTGGGTTTATTATGAACTGTTTTTTTAAATGACATTTGTTCTTTAGCCCAATTAACAGTAAAAATATGATTTAGAATTTAAAAATCTTTTTATTAAGATTTAAAAAGAAAAATTCCAAAGTCAAGTTTTCCAATTTAATATATTAAATTGGAATTTAGTGGAAATTCGATTTGATAATAATCGGGATAGGCCTCTGTAAAAGAAGACTGTTACTATATACGGAATTTAAAAGGCTTTGCCATTATTCCATTTATATTATTATTCGGATATAGAAATTTATATCAATTATATATTGATTTGATTTCTGTGGAAATCCCATATTTAATGGAAGATGATTTTGGGTTTATCGTGAACTGTGTTTTAAATGACATTGGTTCTTTAACCCAGTTTTAGATAAGATTATGTTCTTAAAAGTTGAATAATCATAAAGTAATGATTTTTGATATTAAAATCAAATCATAATTTTAATGGATCTTTAAAAGGAAGATTAAAGAATAAATTTAAAAGAATTTATCTTTGATAAAATTGATGGGAATCCTTCCCTTTTAATATGAACATTTTATTAAAAGAATATTCTGTATTGGAATGAGGTGTATGATGTGTATTTATAGCACTTGATTTTTGATTATAAAATACACGAGTAATTCAGAAAGACGGGGTTTAACCCATTATGGATAATTACTACGATGATTAAAAGTCAAAGACATTGAAGTGGTGATTGAAGACCAACGATATTCACATCGAATGGGCGACTACTGATGCTGAAACACCTCACGTCCGTTAATGTCACTCACTAAGGGAATGCATTAAGTTTCGTGGAGCGTTGTAGGTAAACAGAGAAAGAATAATTACAAGACAAATATAAATAAGATAGCAGCGATAATTTCAAAAAATTTATTTTAGACATAGATCATAATCCCTTGGTTTACAATACCATAAGTCATAAAACCATTACAACAAAATGCTTCTGTCTTGCATAATCAGAGTACATATGAATTAAAAGAAAACATTATTCCCCAAAAAAAAGAGTAAGCCATAGTTGAGACAAGAACTTGAGCCATACTTCAGCAATAGCTCCTAGAAAAAAGATATCTGAATCCTGACTAAGCCTGGGTGTTTCCTCCCTGTAAAACTTGGGGGAAGGGGGGAACGGAAGAAAGAAGGCGAAACAAACTAGGTCAGACATAAGTATGGTGAGTCTAGTTACTTTTTGCAAGTAAATAAATAAAAGTAACATGATAGGCATATAAAGTGGATAAAAGAGGTCACTACATAAATGGCAGGTAAGACAAGGTAATGTGTATATATGTATGCTTCACTAATAACTACTCTGCACTATTACTAGTATAACTGAAATGAAAATGATCCCTCCCACTATAAGCTGGTAGGCTTAGGTCATACGTCTAAGTATACCCTAACCACTACCTTAATCGATCGACTCCTACTCTGTAGATATCTTGTGCTGGCCCCACAGTAGGGGGTATCACTTCCCTAAAGTGGCAACCCAAGATATGCACAGGGATACCTACTGGTGTCACGGTCGTCTTGTCCCCCTTTAGCCGGCCCATGCACGCCCATGGATCTCTTATAATCAATCAGTAAGCGTACCCTTTCTCCGCCTAGTACGGAGTTCTCTACTCTGATACCAACTACGGGTTACTGACCGAAACTGGTCCCACACAATATGATACAAGCTCTCCCCTTTGTCTTATATCCCCACTAGGTTTTCCACTGACTATGTATACCCTAAAAGGGTGATCTTTAGTTATATAGCCCTATACTAGTTATGTATACCCCAAAGGGTGATCTTTAATTACATAACTCCCACACAATATGATACAAGCTCTCCCCTTTGTCTTGTATCCCCACTAGGTTTTCCACTGGCTATGTATACCCTAAAAGGGTGATCTTTAATTACATAGCCTTTATTATTTTATTTACCCGTTATGTATACTACTTAGGTGTCTTTAATTACATAACATGTATTGGGTTAAGTATGTGGGCCTATGTATATGTGTGTGTGTGTGTATATTACCCATCCCCTCTAACTTGCTTAACCCCTCCTCACTACCCATCCAATTTTACTTAACCCTAACTTAAGTCCATATTCATATTAAATTAGGTTAAGTAATCCATTTCTTTACTATGTCCAATTATGGTTATAATGGGCTAAAACTCCTACATTAGGCCTACAATGTGTGGATGCTGGATATGCCGGTCGGGTCCCGGCAGTCTTATTCCACAGTTGGGCCTAACCTCGTGTCTCAGCCTGATTCGTATTTGCGTACTTAGACCTCCCACATTAGGTTCAACATTAGTGGCTGCTGGATATGCCGGTCGGGTCCGGGCAGACTTCTGCCACTAATGTAACGTAACCTCGTGTCATAAGTACAATTAAAATTCTTAATTTTAATTACTAACATTCCATTTTTAATTAATTTACTAATCAATTAATCCTTTCCTTTCATAGTTGTCAATACCTATTTTGCAATAACAATTTGAATTACATATCCATAAATGGTCATATTCAAATTATGCCATTTTTACCCAACTTTTCCTATGTCATTATAGGTAATTAATTCTACGTTTCCCCCTTTGAATTATATGCTCATTTTGTATAAATATTATATAAACTATGCCAATTACAGATTCCCTTTATCCTCGTTCCTAACTAACGTATTTACACGTGTTTTGGCGGCATCGAGGCTATAAAGTTGCCTCGTCATAACAATAAAAGGGAACATGATAAGGGTGACAGTTCAACATGTTTTGGAATAAATATTAACATAACTGGCATAGTAACTAAGTGAATGGATATGTGATAGTTATCATAATAAAGTGGACATCAAATTAATAACTTGTGTTTAGGAAAGCATAATGAGATCCAGATTCAATATTAGGTGTCCAATTACCTAAATCTAGCATAGACAGAGTGGCATAATAAAAAGTTTAGATTCACATGTCAAGTTTACCACATATACCAGGGTGTCATAATATAGCAAGTGAAAGGTGATTAACACCAAAATCTAGATCCAAGTAATGCCAAATTAATGGTTGTACAATCATCATAACATGGTTACAAATCAATGTTCATATAAACATCATATCGAATCACCATAATCAGATCTAGAAAGTTAGATCTGTATTAACAATTTCACATGTACCACAATATAATTGTAATTCAAGATTCACATAGGAAACATAGTAGAATGTCCATATAATGATCTAGGGAAAATGACATAGTATGCTTGCATAAGTTCATGATTTACAGCATATACCCAATTCATAGTCTACCACAATTCACATTTATCTATTTAAACCTAAAAGTGACTAGCACTCGCATAAAAAGAACGTATCTTGAATTCTGGGATCTGATTTGTGAATTTGTTAAGCTTAACCCTTGATGTAGACTTTGAATTTTATCTTCTAGCTTGAATTTGATTTGTTATAGTGGAGGCTAGGTTAGTTTAGGATGCAGCAGCATATAGGCTCATGAAAGAATTTAGTTTAGATTAGGGTTTAGGTTTATGTGTGCTTATATAGATGTGTAGGAATAATTAGAGCCCTTATATTAGTTTAGGATCAATCTAAACCATCCAATTCACAATGACACATCACCCAGCCAAGCAGAGGATGCCACATATGCCCTAACCCATCCAAAATCGTCATTGACCAACAAAAATGTGCCATGTGTGCAACATGATGTGCAACAGCAGGGGTGTTGACACCTATATGTCATATATATATAATATATTTTTTTCTTTTTAATTACCTTTCCAATTAACCCTTTTCACACTAAATTGCTTTTTGAACTGCGTTCACACTAAGTCACTTTTTAGCCATTCCCCTAAAACAAAAATATGACGCTGACGAGGATTGAACTCAGAACCTCTTGTATACAAGTCACATGTTCTAACCAAATGAGCTACTAAGTCTTTTGTTTACAAACCTTAGAACAATGCTAAACATTATTCTTTACTCATTCCTCTTTTTCATGTTTTGTTGCAATATTTAATTTAAAGATATATTTTCATCCTAAATCGGTTTTCTGCAAACCATAGGTCTAAATTGACTAGAAAATCGCCATGAACGCAATGACGCTAATTTCGTGACCAAATTCCTGAAACTCTTCAAATTTTCCTTTTTATTTCTATTTAATTGTTCGCATGCATTTCTTCGCATTTCATGTATTGCATTTAATTTCTTTTATTAATCTTTTTCCATCATTTCACTGCATGAACTTATTACATGCAATTTTTTTGTCATTATTTAATTTTTCTCTTAAATATATCTATGTATATAATATATATACATATTTCCACATTTTTAATTTCATTAAAAATGTGGGGTGTTACATTCTCCCCTACTTAAAGGATTTCATTCCTGAAATCTCTGAGTTGAGAAGAATGTATCCTACAATCCATCATCCATCTACTCATCCATCATCCACAAGCATCCATTGTCCTTAAAAGATTTCTAATGCTCCTATGAATATATGCAGAGGTGTATGTATATGTCCCAATACCAATGCGAACATCAAGTGACCTACTGATTTAGTTGACCTCCTTAACGCAATGTATGTTAGTGTCATGAATCCAACTGTATGCAAATAATCCTATTATAACATGTAAGTTCTATATGTGTGCACACTCATTTGTCCAAATGCAACATCCATATGATGATATATCCATTTTCATCCATGAGGAAAAAGAAAAATGCACATAAATCTATATGCAGTATGAGAGTGATTGAGCTGATCTAGTGCCTAATGTGTGTGTATATGAATCCACAGGCAACCACTAGCAAACACTTGCATCTACTTGCATCCATCAATCATAACATGTCTCAAACACATGTTTACATCCATGGGTTCCCTATCTAAAGGTCGAAGATTCGATCGATAGGACACAGATGAATGATAGAAACAAGTACGAATAAAAAGCTTTGGAAAAAGAAGCTAAGAACATAGTCCTAAAAGGAAAGGGTATGAATCATAATCTTTATTTTCAGTCTCCCAAGTCGCATCCTCACTGTCTTCTCTACTTGTACTTCCTTCCGCAAGTTTGTCTCCACTTCCTCGAGCTCTATACATTTTATCACCACATGGATGAATAGTCATCTTAGAATGATGGGCTTCCTTAAGGATTGTCTTTAACAGGTTTCCCATCCTGATATGATTCACCTATCAAACCTCCTCTCAAGTAGCTACCCTACTTACTTATCAAGTTCCCTATTTTCTTTTAGGAGTCACATGTTGTACAGGCAATGCAACTGCTTTGCATTATCCACCAAGTATATTCGAAAACAAATCTCGTGCCTTGGGGTAAACCCCGAATCTCATCAAAAACATCAGAATAACCTCGGACTACTAGAGCATATTGCAAATAATCGATAGATGCATCAAGAGACTCTAAGAAACTAAGCATGATAGACCCTTGTGGGTCATAAGAAATTTCGAGGGTCCTCCCATGACAAGTTAGAAGCTTAATGACCCTCCTCTCACCGCCCAGAGTGGCACCATATGTGGTAATCCAACCCATTCCTAGAATCAACCCCTAGCCCATGAAACAAGATGTGCGTCGCACACAAACTTGACGCCTAACACAGATATTCTCAAATCCCGACGAATCACGGATAAATGAGCTGAACCACCAATAGAGTTTGAGACAACAATGGGATCCACTACCATATTAGTAATTAAGTGTAGAGATTCAACTACTGAATTAGATATGAATGAATGCGAATGCGCCATAATCGAAAAGAGTTCTAATCGGTTGATTGGAAAGAGAAATCAAAACCTTCAATGGAAACTTTTCTACCTCTATCTGGTGCACTAGCCACGAGAGCATTCGCTTTCCCTCCAGAGGTTCCTGTCCTTTGACATTGCCCTTGCTTCCTTGGGCACTCGCCAAGAATAGTGTCCGACCTCTCCACAAACGAAGCAAGCATTCTTCCTTTTCCTGCAGTCCTTGGCCAAGTGACCCTCTCGCCCACAACTATGGCACTTCCCTTATCCTTAGCCTTGTCATTTTTTTCCGCCCTTCTTCTGTTGTTGTTGCTGTCCTTTCTTCGGCCATACCTTTTTCTCATCCTTGGGATGTGCTCCTTAGCCCTAACTACCTTATACTACTTTTACCCACGTTTGTGTAACAAGCTAACAAGTCTTTCGAAAGTTTCCTCCATCGCACGGAAATCCTTACGAAGTTCGAGAAAATTATCCGTAGGTGAAACCACTACGGCTACGAATGGAGGTTAGGAACTTCATTGCCCTTCGGCATGTGCTAAACATGCCTACGACATCATGCCGGAATGGGGACACCTTTCGAGAAGAATCGGTTCCCTAGACAAAAAGGGAAAAAGGAACCAAGCGGAGAATCGAGAGATATTACATAGGGCTTTGGGGAATATATTTTTCAAAACAGACTTTTCTTTTTGAAAATGCTTTCTTTTAAAACCTTTTTGAAAATATTTTTCAAAAATCCTTTTATTTAATCTGGTAACCTTCAGCTCTGATACCAAGTGAAACACCCCACGTCTGTTAATGTCACTCACTAAGGGAATGCATTAAGTTTCGTGGAGCGTTGTAGGTAAATAGACACAGAATAATTACAAGACGGATATAAATAAGATAGTAGCGGAAATTTCAAATTTTTTATTTCATACATAAATCATAATCCTGTGTTTTACAATACCATAAGTCATAAAACCATTACAACAAAATACTTCTGTCTTGCATAATAAGAGTACATAGGAATTAAAAGAAAACATTATTCCCTAATAAAAAGAGTAAGCCATAGTAGAGGAAAGAACTTGAGCCATACTTCAGCAATAGCTCCTAGAAAAAAGATATTTGAATCCTGACTAAGCCTGGGTGTTTCCTCCATGTGAACCTACTGGGGGGGGGGAGAGAATGGAAGAAAGAAGGCGAAACAAACTAGGTCAGACATAAGTCTGGCGAGTCTAGTTATTTTTAGCCAGTAAATAACTAAAAGTAACATGATAGGCATATAAAGTGGATAAAATAGGTCACTACATAAATGGCAGGTAAGACAAGGTAAGGTATATATATGCTTCACTAATAACTACTCTACACTATTACTAGTACAACTAAAATGGAATGATCCCTTCCACATTAAGCTGGTAGGCTTAGGTCATACGTCCAAGTATACCCTAACCACTACCTTAATCGATCGGCTCCCTACTCTGTAGATATCCTGTGCTGGCCACACAGTAGGGGGTATCACTTCCCTAAAGTGGCAACCTAAGATGTGCACAGGGATACCTACTGGTGTCACGGTCATCTTGTCCCCCACTGCCCGACCCATGCATGCACATGTCCCCGGTCGGTTTGCGCCGTCTACACCAACCCTCACGTTTTGGATCTATTATAATCAATCAGTAAGTGTTCCTCTTCTTCACCTAGTACGGAGTTCTCTACTCTAATACCAACTACGGGTTACTGACTGGAATGGGCCCCACACAATATGATACAAGCTCTCCCCTTTGTCTTATATCCCCACTAGGTTTTCCACTGGCTATGTATACCCTAAAAGGGTGATCTTTAATTACATAGTCCTATACTAGTTATGTATACCCTGAAGGGTGATCTTTAATTATATGACTTCCACACAATATGATACAAGCTCTCCCCTTTGTCTTGTATACCCACTAGGCTTTCCACTGACTATGTATACCCTAAAAGGGTGATCTTTAATTACATAGCCTTTATTATTTTATCTACCTGTTATGTATACCACTTAGGTGTGTTTAATTACATAACATGTATTCGGTTAAGTATGTGGGCATATACATACATACATACATACACACACACACATATATATATATATATATATATATATTACCCATCCCCTCTAACTTGCTTAACCCCTCCTCACTGCCCATCCAATTTTACTTAACCCTAACTTAAGTCTATATTCATATTAAATTAGGTTAAGTAATCCATTTCTTTATTGTGTCCAATTATGGTTATAATGGGGTAGACCTCACACATTAGGCCTACAACATGTGGATGCTGGATATGACGGTCGGGTCCGGGCAGTCTTATTCCACAGTTGGGCCTAACCTCGTGTCTTAGACTGATTCGTATTTGCATACTTAGACCTCCCACATTAGGTTCAACATTAGTGGCTACTGGATATGTCGGTCGGGTCCGGGCAGACTTCCGCCACTAATGTAACCTAACCTCGTGTCATAAGTACAATTAAAATTCTTAATTTTAATAACTAACATTCCATTTTTAATTAATTTACCAACTAATTAATCCTTTCCTTTTATAGGTGTCAAAACCTATTTTGCAACAATAATTTGAATTACATATCCACAAATGGTCATATTCAAATTATGTCATTTTTACCCAACTTTTCCTATGTCATTATAGGTAATTAATTCTACATATCCCCACTTGAATTATATGCTCATTTCAAATAAATATTATATAAACTGTGCCAATTACAAATTCCCTTTCTCCCCGTTCCTAACTAACGTATTCATACGTATTTTGGCGGCATCGAGGCTATAAAGTAGCCTCGTCATAACAATAAAATGGAACATGATAAGGGTGACAGTTAAACTTGTTTTGACATAAATATTAACATAACTGGCATAGTAACTGAGTGAATGGACATGTGATAATTATCATAATAAAGTGGACATCAAATTAATAATTGTGTTTAGGCAAGCATAATGAGAACTAGATTCAATATTAGGTATCCAATTACCTAAATCTAGCATAGATAGGGTGGCATAATAACAAGTTTAGATTCACATGTCAAGTTTACCACATATAACAAGGTGTCATAATATAGGAAGTGAAAGATGATTAACACCAAAATCTAGATCCAAGTAATGTCAAATTAATGGATGTACAATCATCATAACATGGTTACAAATCAATGTTCATATAAACGTCATATCGAATCACCATAATCAGATCTAGAAAGTTAGATCTGTATTAAAAATTTCACATGTACCACGATATAATTGTAATTCAATATTTACATAGGAAACATAGTAGAATGTCCATATATTAGATCTAGGGAAAATGACATAGTATGCTTGCATAAGTTCATGGTTTACAGCATATACCCAATTCATTGTCTACCACAATTCACATTTATCTATTTAAACCTAAAAGTGACTAGCACTCACACAAAAAGAGCGGATCTTGAATTATGGGAACTGATTTGTGAATTTGTTAAGCTTAACCCTTGATGTAGACTTTGATTTTTATCTTCTAGCTTGAATTTGATTTGTTATGGTGGAGGCTAGGTTAGTTTAGGATGCAGCAACATATAGGCTCATGAATGAATTTAGTTTAGATTAGGGTTTAGGTTTATGTGTGCTTATATAGATGTGTAGGAATAATTAGAGCCCTTAGATTAGTTTAGGATCAATCTAAACCATCCAATTCACAATGACACATCACCCAACCAATTAGAGGATGCCACATATTCCCTAATCCATCAAAAATTATCATTGACCAACAAAAATGCTCCATGTGTGCAACATGATGCGCAGCAGCAGGGGTGTTGACACCCACAAGTCATATATATCTCGTATATATATATATATATTTATTTTTCTTTTTAATTATCTTTCCAATTAACCCTTTTCACACTAAACCGTTTTTTGAACTGCGTTCACACTAAGTCACTTTTTAGCCATTCCCCTAAAACAAAAATATTACGCTGGCGGGGATTGAACTTAGAACCTCTTGTATACAAGTCACATGTTCTAACCAAATAAGCTACTAAGTCTTTTGTTTACAAACCTTAGAACAATTCTAAACATTATTCTTTACTCATTCCTCTTTTTCATGTTTTGTTGCAATATTTAATTTGAAGATATCTTTTTCATCCTAAATCGGTTTTCTGCAAACCATAGGTCTAAATTGACTAGAAAATCACCACGAACGCAATGACGCTAATTTCGTGACCAAATTCCTGAAGCTCTTCAAAAATTCCTTTTTATTTCTATTTAATTGTCTGCATGCATTTATTCGCATTTCATGTATTGCATTTAATTTCTTTTGTTAATCTTTTTACATCATTTCACTACATAACTTATTACATGCAATTTTATTGTCATTATTTAATTTTTCTCTTAAATATATCTATGTATATAATATGTATACATATTTCCATTTATATATACATATTTCCACATTTTTAATTTCATTAAATTATGCGGGGTGTTATAGATGCCCTGAACTGGGTCGCTCCTAGGAAAGGGTTAAAGTGGTAGTTGTCCAGACGTACTTGTGGATTGTCCGGGTATGCGAGCACCTCTCTTCCGTATTGGACATACGGGACGAGGAATAAGGTGTCTCCTGTTTGTTCAGACCCAAGATGGACATGTAAATGGATGTGTGTCTGACATTGGATTTCATTCCATGTAAATTGATTTCTATCTAATATATATCTTTTTGGTGGCGGAGAATTTATTCTCTTGATTAACACCTTTCTCTGAGACGTATGAGCTCAGAGGTTATATATATTGGTAGTTATCGATCGCATGGCATGGATTGTCAATGTGGCATGCCAAGATACAAATGATCGAGACTTTTGTTGAAAAGCAGAGCCTTGAGGTTAATGATCAAACATAGCCTATTTCGGCATAGCTTTGTGTATAGCGTTACCTCGCGAGCCTTACACCCCGGTAAGAGTCAGAAACGGGACAAGGGACACAAGGAGTGCATGCGTTTCTTTCTAGCTAGAAGTGGTATCAGGGTTTTGCAAGCCCTGACATTTTACTTATGTGGATAATGGAATGAGGCGCCTCGGTTATATTGGTCGATAGTAACCAAATTATATGTTCAATAGGACCGGGAAACGTGTGTTCATGTATAACTAATCCACTAAAGTATTTGTGGACCAGCCTTGGAGGATCTAAGGGCTCGCCAGCGTCCGAGTCTTGAGACATCCCTAGAGTGTCTCGAATCGGTAAGGAGATCGTCCCTAGCCTTGACTCATGATGGAAACCCAATTTCCAATATGACATTACGGTTTTAATTGTAAACCTATACATGGCGACATAGTAGGATGGGGTACTATGCCCTCTAGGATTGATACATTTACTTTGAAGTATTTTAAAAGTGATTAGACACTAATAATTATATTAAAATATTATTTTCTACGTATCAAGCATGTTTGATCAATATAAGGTAAAACTCTATCCTCCGGTTTGCGTTGCATTGTGTGATGGGACTTGAGTCTTATAATGATTTCATTTTTCTAAAAAGCATTGCGTTGTTTTGAATAAAATTCATTTAATTTATGCACTGGCAATCCAATGGAGTAAACCCGTTCCGTTTTAGCGGCGTGGGCCTGTGATTAGCCATATTGTTAGATAAGTTAGGAAAGATTTCTCATACTAGTCCCATGACCGACCCGTAGTTTGTTTCACTTTGCAAACTCGGGTGCCCTCTTTTCCTCATGAGCAGTCGAGTAGCTTATTTTTAGATATATTGAGCAGGATTCTAGATCGAAGCTTAAAGCTATGTCCAAAGCAATGATAGACTTCTGCTGTATCAGTTTATTGGTTCCGCTACACTGTATTAAATTCATTGTATATTATCTTCAGCTGCTGTATTATTATTTATTCGATGTACTCTGATATTCTGTACTCTGATGTAACATTATTACAATGTTTATAAAAGTCTTATGTTATCTGTTCTAATGTGTTGTATGCCCAGAGTTAGTGCATTCGAGGATTTCCAATATTTGGATCAGACCTGTGTGGTTTATGGTCGATTCAAAGGGCGGGGATTTTCGGGTCATTACACTTATACTTGCGTTGGTCATCTAATATCTCTGCCAACTCACTTATGTTAAGGGAGTAACATGAAGTTTTTTTTATACTGCCATAGGCTATCTAATATCCATGTCGGTTCATTATGTTATGGGATAAATATAAAGGTTTTGTTATACTTACGCAGGAGTCAAAATCCTTACCAGTTTGTCATTGTGTAGAGGTTGAATAATTGACACAAGGAAGTTTTTGTACTAGTTAGGATGTTAATATCTCTACGTTCGATCCATTTCATTATTATTTCTTTTTTATTTTGATAAAAATTACAATGTTTATTTTTCGAGCTTTTCGGACAGGATAAAATAAAAATTTAGGCGTTCTAAATTTCAAGTTCTCAAATGTAGAAAAAGATTTTACACCTCATTAGCTAGTGTTTCCGCTACGACTAAAGGTCTTTCCCAGTTTGGTCTTAAGGTACCATCTATCGATTCTTTGGTGTTGGCCATAACTTTTGGTATTACCAAGTCTCATTTGTAAAATTCCTTTCTTTGAGCATAGGTGTAATGACCTAGAAATTTTGTCATTTTAAATTATGAAAATTTAATGTATTTAAAATTAAATATTTGATTTTTAATGATAATAATCATGACGACTGCCATACACCACCTACACTATAAAAGGAAAGGATGCACAATGCAAATGCCAAGATGGTATGGGACATTCATCGGGTTAAGAAACAAAATTAATCTCTCGCATATAACACAAGGATAAAATATAA
This sequence comes from Allium sativum, assembly GCA_030737875.1. NCBI lineage: Eukaryota > Viridiplantae > Streptophyta > Magnoliopsida > Asparagales > Amaryllidaceae > Allium > Allium sativum. Next base: position 14,718,161 of record CM060912.1, read on the forward strand.
TTAACATATACAACAAAATGGGAGCGAGTCATAATAAAGTGGAAATGTCAACTTCATAAAAACCATAAAGTTATGTATAAAGTGTCATAAAATTTGAATACACCATTTTCTCACTACATCCCTCAGAGTTTATCAGACTAATAGAAGTGAAATCTTTACAAAATAATATGCCAGCTCTCCCATCTCGTCTCCGTGTTTGCTTTAGCGCTATCTAAACATGTTATCTAGTCTACTCATCAATTATGTTAATGGGAACCCAAGAAAATGAGAGGAAACATAAAGGCCTGGGTCAAATAACAATATATCAAAAGTTATATTAAAACATAAGCAACAAGGAAATTACTTATACCAGACTTGTCCTGCCACCATATAGTTAGCACATAATAACTAAGTAAAATATACTACTCAAGTAAATAATTAAATAGGATATTAGTAAAATAATTATAACATCAAAAACCATCGGCTCCAATCCTCATCCTGTCTCCATAATTTCATAGGTAATGAACTAACCAAAGAAAGAGTACAAGAGCATCCGTAACAACCACCAACTAAAATTTAACCATCACCTTCTAAAGCCTTAAATACATTGATAACCCATATGACCATCCTTGTTTATGTTAAGGGTTAATAGGAAACCCTAGTTCTAGTCGGGCTACTATTGTTCCCAAACACTTTTTCCTTCATGACCCAAGTGTCTAGCAACTAGACCACTTTCCAAGCAATTAAAATACATAATTCCTCTGCTTTGGGTCAATAATTAGAACACCCTAAGCTATCAAAAATTCCTTAGCAGTTCCAAACACAAGAGTTTCTCACAACTTCCACTTTTTGAGGTTTAAGTCCCACTCAAACCCATCCATTATCCTATAGCCTCGTTCCATTTCGAGCTTCCTTTCAAAAAACTTTGATATCGCTCCCACTTCTGTCATCTAGTCGAATAGTCAACACAATTTCGAAGATCTCACTAATCTATCCAATGGATCTTCCAATCTTCTCTTGCCTTGGTCGCGTGGAATATAGTATCATTTCAAACCAATCATGAAGAATTATTGAAGAAACATTACACTTGATACATACAGCTTCAATGTTTGAATCACCCTGCTCCGAACCTCTAAGCACTCTTCTTCGAGATTTGAAACTCCTACTTGGAAGCCTCAAGACATTAGCTGCAAAACATTCGGCCCTAGGATCGAAACACTGTGATTTGTACTATGAAACTTCCTACTTCGAAACATTTACCTCGAACTTCAAAGTAATTTGCTTCGAATAAAGGAAAATAGTGCCAATTGAAATCAGATCGAAACAAGATCACTGAAACACAATTCCACCTCATTTCGAACATTATTATGCTCTCACTTAAACTACCTCCTTTGAAGCTCCCCTTCGAAACATCAACTACGCTTACACCATGGCTTTGAGTATCTCGCCTCTTGTCGATCTGAAACTAATAGGTTTCACTTTGTACAAATATAATGTTCATTGCTTTGAATTGAACTATCTAAATTGCTTCAGACTTCCATTTTGATCCGATGTGCTTTGCGCTTCCTTTCCACTTCGGATCCTTCTTGTAATTACTTTTAATTCATGTGGATACTTGTCTCGAAACTGCTTGGTGCTTTACTTCGAATCACCAAATCAATTCAAAGCCTTCCTTTCTTCCTGCATCAACTGCTTTGACGTTGCAAGTCCTTTTCTTTGAATTTGGCTACACATCACTATTTGCTTGATTCAATGCTCTTCAACCACCTTCACAAAAACTCATACATGGCATCGAAACATTATGTGTACTCATGCTAATGGTTTCGAATCTACATAATGGCTTCAATTCTTTCTTTGATTTAATTCGACACACTTACAGCATCTCGAATCCACCCAGATCTGCTCCAATCAACTTTCGACAGTTCCGACCATCCATCCAAGTCCTGAAACGCAAAACATTAACAAAAGAAATTAGGCATAACAAGCAATTCATCCATTCAACTAATAATTCAAACATTCAAACAACATTTAACCAAGTCAAACATTATAAAAAGCAAGCATTTGACGATAACCAATCGTGATTCAACCAACCAAGATCCTAGATCTAATTGCAAAATTCCCTAAATCACACTAGATCCAAAGATTTTAATTGTTATATTATATAGTTCTATTATCTTTAGTTTTGAATACATATAGTTATTAGATTTGATTTAATTTAAGTTTAATTTAAAATTTAGATGATTAAAATATACATATACGAGCATATGATCTAATTTAAGCATGTGAGAGACCCTTATAATTCATATATTCTCCAAGATCAATGAAATAAGATGAGAATACAATCAGACCAACCTTAATTACATGTAAATCCAATCAAAATATAGAGATCCAATCGCTATAATGTTGATCTAATATCAAATAATCAATTAGAGCATGATCCAGTAAAGAATCTGGTGTAGATCTATAGATTTAAGGATGGATTTGGATAGATCTAGGTTTAGGCCGATGAGGGAGTGAGAGAGAAACTAAAAAATAAATTCCCTCAGCCCTTATTTATAGCAAAAGATGGCTAAACTAATGGGTTTGCCGATTTCATCCTATTTACACTACTTTAAATATGGCTGGTAATTTTTGAAACTTAAAATTGTTGTTTATTCTAAACTACCGGTCCTTTTTCTTAATATGACACCTCTGCGGAATGAGAAACTACCATCTCAGAGTAATGAGTTAGTTTAAAGCGCTTGATTCATCTTCAATCAAACGTTATACCTGAAATAAGACTTTTAAGTGTATAATGGTTACATGAGAATTCGAGGAAATCATGTACACATAAAACCTCCCAAATAACCATACTTTAAAATATTAGAATGATACAACCACATACAAATCAACTAAAATTACTTTACGATTCTTGATAAGTAAAAACGAGTCATTATAAAGATCTCTCTTTTAATTTATAATTAATGATACAAAATTTATTTTTAAATTTTGTTTACATAAATGGATAGTTTAATAGAGAAATGAAAATGTGACCGAAATGCAATTTTCAAATTTTTAGTTTTTTGTCAAAATCCAAATTGTTTTATGCTGTAGTATTTTTGGATTGGTTTTTAAATAACATTTTATAGGATTTAAACAATTTTCATTTTTCTTATTATATTATTAATAAGTAATTTATATATAATTAAAAGGGAGAAGTATAAAACAAGTACGTAAAGACTTATGTACGTGCGATGATATAAGAAAAGCATACATTTTCTTATTTACAAAATTTACATCGATTACTTCATACTTATGTAGCTTATGATGAAAGCTACGTTCTTAAAGCACTTAGTGGTTATACAGCGGTGGAGGTTCAAAAAGATGCAGCGTGCATAAAACGGGGAAACAATGGGGATATAGTAGGGGCGCAAAAATGTTCAGTAGATGTAAAACCTGATATTTAAATTTAACTAATTATCATTGTTACATTATATTTGTAGAAGAAACTAATATTAATTGATCATATATAACAAAATCAGATAATATCATTGTTATGCACACTAGATTTGATGGCTATAATAAATTTCTATCATATATTGGATACTTATGTCTTTAAATTATCTCTTTACACTAACACTATTGATTTTTTTAAATGGAGAACCAAACAAATCAAGCTTTGTATATCAATACTTCTAAAGTGTGTACTAAAAAGCTTTGATTTATTGGATGTAGCAGAATTTTGCAGGGCTAGAATTTAATTTGCTGTTCGTTAGCGTTAAACTGAAATAACGTAGCGGTTGAAGAATGCTAGGGCTATAACAGGGAATTTACGGGTCTTTAGCAGGGTTTAAACTGCACATTGTGAAAGTTTGATAATTATTATCGAAGAGTATTTAGGTCTTTACCCCATTTCATTCATTTACATAACAAAAAGTAAAGTGTTTCCTTTGATTTTCTCATTTTTGACTTCTTTACTCCATCTTCCTCTTGCTTCTTCCTTCATTATCTTCCTACCTCATTTCTTTCAAATCTTATTTTTTATCAAGGTTTGGAGAAAAAAACATCTTTTAATTTTAAAGCAAACTGAAATTGGATTGGATGCTAGGACAAGAGCTTAAAGAATGAATTTGCATTTTCAAAGGCATGGGAACAATGGAAAGGTCAGAAATCACTCAAACTTATTTCATGCTAACAAAAACGATTTTTAATGGTTATGAGATCACTAACTCATGCTTATATTTGATATGCATAAAAATTGTTGTGAGAATGATCATCTTTTTCTTGTTTATTTATCACGCTATAGAATGAGAGTTCATGTCATATTTATATTGGATTGTGTTTTAAGTTAAATTCTTAAGTTAAACAAAAAAACAAAATCAATATTTTGATATACACAAGCAAAATTTCTCTTTGGAAAGTTGCATGCATTTCTTTTCTCCTTCTGTCTCTTCTCTATAATATACATAGGCTTAGAAAATGCTCTGTACACCTAACTAGAGGATGGCATTAGATTAAAATTTCCCGTACTTTATTCCAGTAGCAAGCCTCAAACTATTATGAAATTTCCTAACCAAAGGAAATCTATGGTAAAAATGGATGAGAAGGAAGTATCTGTATGGGAAGCATTTTTGGTCAATGCATGTTAACAACAATGCTTCTAGTACATGGAAATCAATCCTACAACTTAAAAAGGATGCAAAACAATTTGTTAACAAAGCTATAGCAAATGGAAAAAATTCTTCTTTATGGTATGATCCCTACATTAACTGTAGATGTTTAGTGGACTTGTTAAGCCTACATAGACTTCAATCGGTAGGGCATGATACAGATTTGGTTCCAGTGATACTTTAGGATGGCTGTTTAAACCCTTCACTTCATCCATATACTCGAGAGGTAGCAAGTTTAGTTCAATAAGTGATAACCAGGGGCGGATCTAGGGGGTCAGGTGGGGCCACTGGCCCCTACTAGACTTTTTACATTAGCATATGTATACAACTTTCTGGTCGAATCCCTGTTGTTTTTCTGTATTTGCTTTGTTTTAGTCTCAAATGTATACAACTTTCTACCCCCCACTAGAAGAACAAGTCATTATGTATACAACTTTCTGACTCTGCAATCTTTTTGGCTGCTGCATATGTATACGGCCATATGTATACAAACTTTTTGGCCCTCACTAGTCCTGAACCCTGGCTCTGCCACTGGTGATAACCCAAGTTACCCAACCAGACAAACCATCTGACTTTTACGAGGGGACAATGGTAAAAAAAAATACATTTTCATTGGCTTGGAAGAAAAATTCATATACAAGGCTTGTATAAACCTTACTATAAGATTATAAGGTCATTTGGCACTCAAGAAATAGGAAAAGGATGGTGTTTGCAGTATACTTGGCAAGGTTGATAGACTAAATGTAAAAACTATACCGTATGTTTTTGCTATTCTCACAAATAGCTTATATTAGCGTTGTGCAAAGGATGAAGAGTCAAATCATTTATTCTTCCAATGTGAGTACGCAGGCTATATATAATGTTCGATTAAATAAAAGTTAGGTATGAATCCTAATCTATTGACACCATTAGGGAAAACCCAATAATTACATGGAAATTAGAATTTCCGAAATCCATACCCAAAAAGGCATCCACACAAAGTTTAGAATTCGAGGGCAATCATTCCGGAATTTGCAAACTCTTGTGGTGCTTGTTGAACTAACGCCTAATATCAGGCGTCAGTTGAACATACGTCTGCTTCTAGGCATTTGTTCGACAAACGCACACATAAAATTACTTTTACTTTAACCACTGCTTTACGAGACAAATCCTTCTGCACATGTCCAATTTACTTTTCCCACTGCTTTACGATCACGAGCTCACAAATCTCCGTCAACTTTTTTTCGAATTTGTAAACCGAATCGAAACTCGTCCAACTTGCAAAAATAATGGGCTCGATGAGAGCTTAAATTGGAACAGTCAGGATGGAATTTCAAGCTTCGAAGTGGTCAGATCTGTACGTGAAAAACACTGCGGTTTTGAGGGATTAGCCGATGAACGGGGAAGCTTCGGTTGACGAGGCTTACAGCGAAGGTTAGAAGGGGGTTGACGAGTGCTCTGATGGAGGTCGATCAGCCTCCGACGAACTGCAGGAGGGGCGACGGTCAGTTTTTGGTGCATGCGAGGTTCTGGTAGAAGCAAGTTCGAATAGTTGGACAAAATGGGAATGGGTTTGTGAAGCTTGGACAAGGAACAATTGAATATAAAGAACAGTGTCGGGTTGGGTAGTTAAAAGCGTGCATGAAGGGAGCAAAACACGATGGGTAAAGCCAGGAAAAGAAGAAAGCTTTTATTGTTAATTGGAATTAATGCCGCATTTAATTTTTGTGTCTGGTCCACTTTTTGTTCCTCAAATTCTGAGCATTTGTTCAACAAATGCCTACTTTCGGGCGTTTGTTCAACAAACGCCTGGTTTTAAAACTATTGGGAATTTTTGGGTTCCAAAAATTCGAGGGTGTGAAAATTTGGAAATCTACCCCCGATTTGTTGGAGTTGCTCCTAGAAAAATAAGAAATGCAATTCTATTCTCTATTCTGTAAGAAAGATCATATAAGAGATGTGTCATTTGATGCTTTTACCAGGTATACTCCATTTAGTAGGAAAGGAATTCTTGTGTATTTGTAGATTTACGGCCGAATGTTTGACTGAGTTACACCAGAACAAAAGAGAAGCGAAATATCTTGTGGTGAACAATGGAAGCACCTCTGATTGAATTGTCGCTAATGTGGAGCTTTGTAGCACTGGGGAGTTGATCTTCATGATCCTGGTTAATGAGACAGAAGATGTTATTTTAGGTTATAGTGGGTTTTTAATTTGAATTTGAAGTTGTGCTACAGTGTATGTTTTGGTATTTATATGCAATTTGGCTTTTTTGTAAAAACAAAATTGAATTTGTTCAAGAGAAAACCAACTGGAGTCTTAAAACCCTCCCTAGTACACCTAGACTGGTCCGCAAACACCACATAGGCGTCTGATCTTAGTGTAACATCCCGCCTTTTTGACCGCTTCAAATCGGTAATTAGACTAATTTAAAACGTTCAAATCAACGGATCATTATTTAGCTTACAGAGTTTAAAATAGAATCAACACAAAAAACACAGAGTAATGTATGACACAATATTGAACAACAAAATAAACATTTGTATATATAATCAGAAATTTGGATAAAATATTTTCTATACAGCGGAATTTAAATACAGTTAAATACTGAAAAATATTTACTAGTTTAAAACTTCAGAGCGTGCCGTCTTCGAACTCCAGCTTTGTCAATCTTCGAATCCTAAGTTGTGGTCTTTAAAATCCGTAATGCTCGGATCTGACCTAAGCGTTCCATGCAAATTAATTTCAAGGTAAACTGAAATATAAATGTTAATCCTAACATCGAATATATCACATGCCAAATACAGTGAGGTAGTGTCTATGCTATCGGTTTTTATTCTAGGGGCAAATGGTCATGGAAGCCTGCATATACATCCATGTACAGGTGCGCGTGTGCATTGCCCCAACATTCCATGACCACAAATAATCAAGTATGGTGAGGTTCATGGAGTGCACGCAATATGCAGTAGAATCAGGCAGCAAATGCACGAACATTGTCCATAATGGGAAACCAGGGACCAAGGATAAGGGGTTGCACAACAAATAGTGCAGTAGCAAAAATGTGACCAGCCAACATAGTGATCCAGCAAAAAAGACAACGGTGGACAATAAATATAGAAATGGCGTCTAACAAATGTACTTACGCTACAGGGAAACTGAAATAAAAATGGGCTTGATAAATGCACTTGAAGTTACAGGGTATCAATGCAAATGGGCATAGCTGATTAACATATAAAATACATATACATATACATATATATACATATATATATACATATATATATATAACCCAGTTGTTTCAACTGGGCAATATGATGGAAACAAGGCAGGGCCCCGTCATATGCGCATAGTTTAAATGCGTAAGACAAACAATTTTTTACATGAAAAGGGAATTCACGACCTCCAATAAGAATCAAACATACGCTGCAATCAATCAGTTTGAAGGAAACAATATGTTTCATGGTTTCTATTACAATATTATTATCGCTAACTTACTGCATAGCTACAGTTAAAGAAAACAATCATGTTTCATATATATAAGAATATGCAGTTCAAACAGAGGGCAAATATTTTTAAATATATGCATACTTCATTTAACAGGTTCACCATGTTTCAGATAAACAAAATGGCAAACGTAACAGAGTATAAATGTGTATACTTCATAAATAGATGTGACTAATATGGGCAGCCCAAAAATACATATACAGTCATATACATATGATCACACACTTATGTAGTTTATAAAATGTAGCCAAATGACCCACATATGCAATTTATACATGTAGCCAAAAGATAAGCATATGCTGTTTATAAAATGTAGACAAATGGTCCACATATGCAGTTTACACAATGTAGCCCTGGGATAAACATATGCATGTGGACAACTACTATGCAGGTTACAATACACGTATAATTTCAAGTGAATAAGGGTATAGTACATATGCAGGTGGACACTGCTATGCAGGTTAGAATACATGTATAATTTCAAGTGAATAAGGGTATAAGTTTAAAAGGGTTGAGCATCAAACAATCCATTTATTAATATAAATAAAATACATTTAACTATTGATTAAAATATCTTGGGGTTCAACATACATTAGATTAACAAACCAAATGCAACATGGCATAAATAGCATTAGTTATTGAGGAAGACACACGTAGTAGCAGTTATTAGAGAAGCCATGCATGCGGCAAACCCAGAAAGAGAACATCATATATACACACTGAATTCTAAAGCAAAACAAATTGGTGTATCGGCTTTAAATATAACATCATGTCTTTAGTAAACCAAAGTAGTATCAGCTTTAAATATTTCTTATTAAATGTTTCCACTCGAATATGAACCAAATATTTAAGCTTTCTTTAAGCCTATTTTACTTTGCTAAATTTCTTTATAAATGTTAATTTATACACAGGCTTGTTGCCTCATGCACTGATATATATTTGCCCAATTTATAATTCTCCAGGTTACATAAAAATAGAATTATCGTATTCCCTTTTCAATCAAAACAGTTTCAAAGGACTTATACTTCCAAATTTTTTGGATAATGTACGTAGTTTGTACATATAGTTGTATAAAGCCATTCCTTGGCACATTTCCTATGACTTGTCATGCTACTTTTCTTATTCATAGCCTAAAACATATTTATATATTCTTTGTATATATTGGCATAACCACACACAACAACCATTTATACAAACAATTTGATGAGGTGGCCATACTATAATGTCATGCGAACCAACTATATATATATTATAATGCTTTGCAACTTACTTTATATAGACAACCTAATGAGTTCACTATTTGTTATATTCTAGAAAGATCAACAATACTAGTTACACAATCCTAGTCAGCTCTTTACTATAATTAAAGTCACGTATTCAGTCAGGTTATCCAAAATTAGTGGCAAAGCATGGTGGTCCATAAACCAATGTACTGCAGATGGTAAAACAAGAATACAAGACAATATGTAAATATTTCAGGTCTAAATTCGGTCTCAAGAAAACAAGCAAGGCACACATACATCTTCTAAACAACCATATTCAGCCAAATGACAGAACCGGGTGTGTACAACTCGTGTTTATGGCAAATACAAGGGAAAAAAAACTGTAGGGTTTAAAGCAGACAACTTACGCAGACACACATAGGGAATAAAATCAAAAAAGGGGAGCGACTATTTCATTTCAGCCTATATTAAGTTGAAAAACCTAAACGTAGTAAACTGTGAGTACCAAGCTTACCTTAACGGTGGATAGAAGTGACGAGAAAATCAGGTGGAGAGTTGACCGAAGCGTTGAAAGTAAGAGGGTCGACGTTGGTGAAGGAGGCGCTGACCGTTGCAAGATGGACGAAGTTGCGATGTCGACTCCGTGTGGTTTCTGGCCGGGCATGACATCGATTTTGCAAGGGAAAGGAGGAATAATGGTTGTGAATTAATTTCACAAAAGAGGGACTTTCATGGAGGCCATTAAATTTTTAAAGGCAAGAAAGGACTTTTACCTGAAGAAAATTGGGGAAACTGATTTCTGCTCAAGGGATTTGAGAACGAGGGCATTGATTTTATAGTAAAGTTTGGATAGGAGCAAGGTCGCGTTTATAGATTTTAGGGTAATTGCGATGTTTTAGATGATAGGTCAGCACGTAATAATATGGTAAAGGTTTTACTTTGTTAAATATTAATTTCTACCACTACTAAATTCGTACCGCAAATAAAATCTCCAAATGCAACGAAAATTATATGTAACTCCTCATCTTTGCATTCTGAACCCAAATAAATTATTTTAGTTGAAATCAAACTCTCTTTGTATACGACGTTATTTTACTTTCAAATGATTTAATGGTCCACCAATTTTATTCCGTTAGATCTACCAACTCCATTCATCTCCAATTTGAAACGTTAAATTCAATATCTTTATATACACTAGCTAGTATACACACATGTCTAACCAATTTTCCATATGATTCAACAAATAAAATCTCTAATTTTATTTAACGTTAATAACATTTATTTTTGAATTCAACCAATTATATTTTCAATCGAATCTCAAATCAAATTCAAATGTTAACCAAATTCAATTCTATAAATATTTGATTTCCAACCAACCATTCTAAATTAAATATTGAATTCAATTTCATATACACAACCATATATTCGATTTTAACTCAAATATCAATATAAAATTGATTATTAATAATTAAATCTTTTCATTAATTCCACATTTCAGATGTCGAAATTTCTAGGACGTTACAATCCACCCCCCTAAAACTTTTCATCCGCGAAAAGGAGAGATTGTTAGAATTACCGATGTATACTTCAATTTTCGAATTTGCATGAAATTTTCCACAACTAATTTAAATATCGATATTTAAGTCATTGATCCTCTTTATTTATCCATCATATTCAATTCACTTGGAAAATCAAGTTCCCTTTCTTATAATTGGAGATCAATTTTAATCAAACACGATTTTCTTTATCTTTCGAATCGGGTTTTATTTATTTCCATGCTTTTCAAACTATATTCAATTTTTCTTAGACCACTTTCTATCTCAAATTATTTTGAGATATTTATCAGTTCCTCATTTTATTTAATCTTCTGAGATATTCAAAAGCATAAAATTTCTTTTCAAACCCAATTCCCTTTCAAATTTTGCATAAGTTGGACTTATGCATCTCAAATTACTCCAATTTCTATACAGGCCTCATCTGTCATTGTTTGCTTGTCAATGGGTCTAGGCTTACAATCATTGACCCAATCTCCTTGCATTCAATCCATCTAATCCTTCCCAATGCTCATTGTAAAGGGTAAATCAGGCTCAACACTCATTGAAGAGTGTAAATAACATTTCCTCTTCAAGTTACAAATTGTTAACCTAAAAATTTCCGAAATCCGAAATCTTTTACAATATTTATACATAACATGAAATTCATACAAAAATATTTGTATTGTTATTCCAAAACTGCTTTGAATCCTCCTTAATTTTATAAAGTTAGGTATAATTAAAATTTCAAATTATTGATTTATTAACTCGAAGTTTGACAAATCTATTGTCGTTCTCACAGATGTCACAACTAAAATCTCTAAGTACTAAATATCCTTATTTCAACTTCCAGTAAAAATATTTTAAAAATTCTTTTTTTGAAAGAAACAGATACGGAAAGTACCAATGTGATATTGATATGTTGATTGTTCATGAATCACAGATACACTATGGTTTCATATGGATCCCCTAGAAAACATTCGTATATGTAGGAAATCACTTCCCTGCGAATTTCATCATGGACAGATCAATGAAAGATATTTAGGAGTCAAAAGAAAATCTGAGGTCACTGAGCGTTGACTACTCTATCTTAGAGTCACGAAAACAAATCATCAAATTATGAAAATAATTCAAGACATAAGGATAAATCAGGTCACACAACAAGTCAATTCATAAAGACAAATCCAATCACAAAGACACAATGCTGCATCAATCAGGTGGCTTATCATCACTATGATATCTCACACATTGCATGGCTCCATTCTACCTTTAGTAACTCTAGTGGTTATATCTCTTTCACTTGTAGATATGCCATGTGGACCGTAGGTATACAATGGTTACGCCTGATTCCCTCAGGAAACATCCATACCCATAAGCTTTCACAGCTCTGCAGATTATGCCTTTATCACGACTGTAGATCGCAGCAAACACAATGGTTACGCTTGTTTCCCCTAAGAAAAATCCGTCACAGCCCTGCGAATTATGATACACGGTCGTGCTTTTCTAGGAACAATGACAACTCGAGTTTTATGTCCGAATAACCTACTATCACCAAGCAGCACAACTGATCTCGAAATTCAAAGAGAAAGGAAGGTACTTTCCTTATTTTGCTTTGAAAATATAAAATACTATATACATATAGTACTTCATTTCATACTCCTCATAAATCATAATTGTGTTAACCTACATAAGATTTTCTTTCCAAATTGTAATTTCAAACACCTCATTCTTACATAACCCCATTGTATAAGATTTCATTTCAAATCAATTACCTTCCAAATCATTAGTTTTCAAATCCACCGAATTCTTATATATGTAAGTTTTGGAAATTTCTATTTCCAATATCAAAATCAAATATCCACACATTCCTTCCAATTTCAAAAATCTTGAATCAATTATTTGATGTCCCTTTCAAACTCAAACCCTTGAATCTACTGGTTATAAATCAATTTTTCTTCCAATTCTCCAATAATTAATTTCATTGCTTAATTCAAATCTCTATGCTCCCAAAATTTCAGAATTTTTCAAATTTTTCATCCACACACTATTACTCTTCAACGTTCACATCATTCGACCGTAAATTAGCAAGCGAACAACTCCCTAAGTATCAGTCCCGAAGGCCGAAACCAACATCATATCAACACTCAGGAAATTATTCAACTTAACTAATCTCCCGTTAGTTTCTAAATTCCTTAACTCCATTTCTTAATTTTTTTATCAAATTATTTCTTATGCAACTCCTGGATTCGATTTACACATCCATTTCTTTTATGTTCTACCGCCCTTCGTTTTTGACGTACGACTCTTTGCTCTTTAGTTCTTGCCATTCTAGTTTATGTTAGCCTCTCACAATCTTTTGAAAACATTTCCAATAATTATATTAATTTTTTTTCTATTTCTAGAAAATCATTTATTAACATTGGAAAATATTCCATATATTTACGAATCTTTATTTTCTATAGAAAATATACTTTATTCTTAAGGGAAAACATTTCCATATTTATTATTTGAATTAAAACATATATTAAATAAAACAGCTCTAATTTCACTTAACTGCTAACACTCATTTACTTACTTCACTCAACCACTCTTGCTATCGAAGCTCAACCATTTCTTAGTCAACAATGAAGTCAATCAAGTTGGGGTATATTTACCTCTCAGACCTTAACTGAACAACATTATTAACTTCGAAATAGATAAAATTCACAATTTCTAATGAAACATTAATTCTCAAAACTTCTGAGTTCGAGTAAAGAATCCACATCTCTTACAAAAATTACCGATTATAATAATATACATCTTTGAAATATTTAACTTTAAAACATGCTTTATTCATTAATCTAAATACATAATGACATATATATTTTTTATTATTAAATTGGAAAATAAATAGCATTTTACTGAAATTCAACAGAACGGGCTCCCATGAATAACTTCCTTTCGAATAAACTCTTATTTGATGATATATTCCGAACCTTCGAAAAATATTCTCATTTGATTTATATTCTGAGCTTCAGAATAATCTCACTGTACCAGTCTATTCCATTCCCTCCATCTCTAATTTCATTACAGCATTATTTGCTTTCAAAACGTTATTTACTTATAAAAAGTAAATATTATTCCTTTTATCGAAATCTGGACTATTCACATCAAACTAGCATCGATTTCATTTAAATACCGGTTCAAATCTGTTTAAAATCTTCATTTGTATTTCACTTCATTTATATCCTCATTTATACTTCACTTCTTGTTAATTAATTAACAAGTTTAAACCTTACTATCGAATTCATATATTCAACCATACATTATTGGTTTGGAACCAATTATAATTTATCTTACTGAGTTATGAATAATTCAAGTAATTTAGTAATACAATTACCACTGTCGAATTCCAATTATAACCTTTTCGATTTTTTCCAAATATCAAAATAAAATTCATCATCTCATTTCCTTGAAACATTTCGAACTTCCCCTTTTCATTCAAATTCTTATCTAAAATTTATTTCCAGTAAATTTCAGTTGCTTTTATTTCAAAAATTCATGATTACAGAAATTGATTCATCTATTATATTATAATTATTCTCCTTAGATTCCATTCGATAATAGATTCAAGATTCAAATCTAGGATGATCTTATCGAATAAAGCTCTCAAAGATCTGGATTCGAAGACCGGGGATTCTGAAGAAATTTCAAATCTCAAAATAATTTTTTATTTCTACTGTATTATTTTCAAAATATTTTACCTTTCAATTTTATTTTATTTTTTTCAAAATCCCTTTTATTTCCAAAATTCGTTCTTCTAGTGTTGATCCTACTCATTTTAAACCCGATAAGCTAAGCTTTGGATAAACTAAAGCTCTGATGCCACTTGTAACATCCCGCTTTTTTGACCGCTTCAAACTGGTAATTAAACCAATTTAAAACGTTCAAATCGACGGATCGTTATTTAGCTTACAGAGTTTAAAATAGAATCAACACAGAAAAACACAGAATAAATGAATGACACAATATTGAACAGCAAAATAAACTTATATATATATATAATCAGAAATTTTGGATACAATATTTTCTATACAGCGGAATTTAAATACAGTTGAATACTGAAAAATATTTACTGGTTTAAAACTTCAAAGCCTGCCGTCTTTGAACCCCAGCTTCAAATCTTCGAATCTTAAGTCGTGGTCTTTAAAATATGTAATGCTCGGGTCTGACCCGAGCGTCCCATACAAAAACATAAAACACTTGAGTTAGGATTAAATCATAGTTCAAGTAAATTAAATTCAATGAAAACTGAAATACAATTGTTAATCCTAACATCAAATATATCGTATGCCAAATACAGTGAGGTAGTGTCTATGCTATCTGTTTTTATTCTAGGGATAAATGGTCACGGAATCCTGCATATACACACATGTACAGGTGCATGTGTGTACTGCCCCAACATCCCATGAGCACAAATAATCAAGTACGGTGAGGTTCATGGAGTGCACACAATATGCAACAGAACTGGGCAGCAAATGCACGAACACTGTCCATAATGGGAAACCAGGGACCAAAGATAAGGGGTTGCACAACAAATAGTGCAGTAGCAAAAATGTGACAAGCCGACATAATGATTAAGCAAAAACGACAACAGTGGACAAAAAATATACAAATGGGGTCTAACAAATGTACTTATGCTATGAGGAAACTGAATTACAAATGGGCATGATAAATGCACTTGAAGTTACAGGGTATCAATGCAAATGGGCATAACAGATTAACATGTAAAATACATATATAACCCAACTATTTCAACTGGGCAGTATGATGGAAATAAGGTAGGGCCCCGTCATATGTGCATAGTCTAAATGCCCAAGACAAATAATTTTTACATGAAAAGGAAAATCATGACCTCCATATAGAATCAAACATATGCTGTAATCAATCGGTTTAAAGGAAACAATAATGTTTCATGGTTTCTATTACAATATTATTATCATTAACTTACTGCATAGCTACAATTAAAGAAAACAATCATGTTTCAGGGGCACATTTTTTTTAAATATATGCGTACTTCATTTAACATGTTCACCATGCTTCAGATAAACAAAATGGAAAATGTAACAGGGTATAAATATGTATACTTCATAAACATATGTGACTAATAAGGGCAGCCCAAAAATACATATACAGTCGTATATATATGATCACACACTTATACAGTTTATAAAATGTAGCCAAATGATCCACATATGCAGTTTATACATGTAGCCAAAAGATATGCATATGTTGTTTGTAAAATGTAGACAAATGATCCACATATGCAGTTTATACAATGTAGCCATGGGATAAACATATGCAGGTGTACAACTACTATGCAGGTTACAATACATGTATAATTTCAAGTGAATACGGGTATAGTACATATGCAGGTGGACACTACTATGCATGTTACGATACATGTATAATTTCAAGTGAATAAGGGTATAAGTTTAAAAGGGTTGAGCATCTGACAATCCATTTATTAATATAAATAAAACTCCCACTACACCATATATGCTAATTAGACTGTGTTTTAGCCGTATCTAAAGCCGTTAGGCATGGTAAAAACCCGTATCAAGAAGTGGCATGTTAAATTATTAGATACGACTACAAACCGTATCTCACTATTAATAACATACGACTTTTAGCCATATCTATTGTCTAATCAGACACGGTCTTTGACCATGTCTAATTATATGTGTGCATATATATATATATATATATATATATATATATATATATTCATACATGTATATATATCATGTATGTGTATATATAATAACAGAAATTGTAGCACATATCTTTCATAACACGAGCATATATACCACAGATTATACACAGGAATAACACAATATATATATACACACACACACACTCACAGCATTTCAAGGTTTGTCATAACACTATGTACATACAGACATATACAATAAAAGGAAACTATCAAAGATTTTCATCACATTACGAACTAATAAAAAAAAAGTAAAAATATATCAGCCTGATAAAACTCCAGTCGAGGCGGGGAAGATTGAGCGCGATAGCCAGCCTGGAGTTCAAGTTTCATTTGGCAGCAAAACTGAATCGTGATATACAGCCTGGATCCTGAGCTAGCAGCACAAAAGCACCATAATCTACAACAAGACTTCCTATAAAATACAAGAAAAAGTTACAAATACTTCATTGGACAGTAGATCGACAATGTAACTCACTATGACTGAGATGCAAACATGAATACAGAGATAAGCATACGTTAATACAGATATAAAATGAAACTAATTGAGTTTTGTTTTCCAAAGATTTATCCTGCTGTAGAATCAGTCCAAAATATTCAATATAATGCCTCTTCTTTACAAGATCTGTATTCAGAGTATATTCAGAATGCGCAATTGAATGTTATTTCTAGTAGAAAAAGTGATAACAACAATGGTTCTAACAAAAAATCAATGTCGCAGGGTATATCTGAGTTTGAAATGTGGGATGATGAGTTGGATGTTATAGAACCGTATGAATCAGAGTTGGATGTATAATGAGGGAATCACGTTACAAATATAATGGATTAGATGATAATTTCAATATTTTGGACTTTTGTAATTTCACTGGACACCAATAACAGTGAAGGGCATATCGTGTCGATTAGTGTATTTGTGTAATTTAATGGTAGTCGATCAGTGCGTTTGTGTACAAATACTTCACTGGGAACCAATAACAACCTACTCGAATCGACTAGTCGATTAGTCGAATAATTTCTACCCATGCGGCCTAAATTCATACAATAAGCAAGTTGAGACTTTATGTCGATGGTTTGATCTCGATTAATAGACTAGTCGATGACTAGTCGTGACTAGTCGAGCACCGTCCATGTGTTTGTGTAGTCGATCAATATATGTCTCAAAAATGAATGAATACACATTGTAAATTGGTTTTGCTATGACCATAGACGTTTAGATGAAATTAACTATACATAGGAGTGGAAAATTGATAGTCATTAAAAATGCAAACCCAAAAAGAAGAATCACCTGAAGTGTAGTCCATCTGCAACACCGGTAGTTCGTACACTAGCATACAAAACATCCTCCTATGCACACAAAAAGGAACAAATAAACCAAAAGAATATTCAAGATGTGCACACAACATGTCCATTCAATTCTTATGTAAGATACTACGTAGAGATAAGTGTAAAATAATATATACCTGCTCCAACGTCTAAAGATATTGAATCATTATCGTCGGATGACACACATACTCGACTTTCTGATTAAGTATTTACTGGGAGATTCACCAGGTGGATGCATATTAGCTCACGTGCAGGGTCAGTAATCCATGCTTATTAGCTTTATTCAAATGTCGAATGCCCCTTCAGTTAACTTTTGGAAAAAGCTGCTTTCACTTGCAACTTTCAATTTCTTTGAAGCGGACTGTGTAGTGCAAGATAACTTACGCTACAATCTCTGCTACAAAGTAGGGGAAAGTTGCTAGCGAAAGTAGCTTTTTACTATGGTTAAGTGCAGCAACATCCGACATTTGGATAAAGCTAATACGCATGGATACCCGACCCTACACGTGAGCTAAAATGCATCCACCTGGTGGATCGCCTATTAAAATATTAACCAGAAAGTCTAGTAATCATCCATCTACCAAAATTTTCAACAAACCTGTTAAAATAGTTTCAGTACACTTATTATCTCTCAAAACAAAGTAAACTTGTTATAAGACAACCCAATTTAAATTTCAAGTATAAGGCAAACAAATAGTCAAATGACGATGAAATCATGGCAAACTAACTCATTTTTATTTCTTTGTTTCATGGATATACCGCAATCTAAAATTATACCAGACATGTTTCCAATGGAAATTCACATATTTTTTACATTATCACAAAACATGATTCAAAATTGATTTCTTTGATTTCAGGGTATAACCACAGATCGACCTATCAACCAGCTAACACACTTACATAAACCAATTCAATCGAAACAACTAACACACTAAGTACTAACACAAAGTAGCAATCAACTATCACACAAAGATTTCAATTTGTTCTCTACTATTAGTCATGCATGCCAAAATTCAATTTAAGCACATACCTGTGCTATCGAAGGTGGGCTAAAAGGACCATGGGTTGCTGCGTTTCTGCCGAAGGAGAGGGTTGTTCTTCTCTGCCGAAGGTGGAGGCACGATTTGGTGACCGAAAACCCTAGTTTGGTTTTTCAATCACCATTAAAGTAAAACAATTGGAAAAGGGGGCGGCCAATTTTTTTATCCCAAGTGCCTAATGCGATGCGCAATATGATACAGATTCGATTAGGCCCAAAGCCGTATTAAATTGACTAATCCGAGGCTTCCTTGATGGACGGTCAGATTTAGGGCGTTTAGGGAGGTGCAGATCACAAAATGTAGTTTGATATGCATCTGAGCACTATCAAATATGATACGACCTTAACCCGTATTATATCTCCACATCCATTTGTGCCAAATTGGCTGTTATGGTGTAGTGTCCATTTATCTGTTGATTAAAATATCTTGGGGTTCAGCATACATCACATTAACATACTGAATGCAACATGGCATAAATAGCATTAGTTATTGAAGAAGACACACGTAGTAGCAATTATTAGAGAAGCCACGCATGCGGCAAAGCCAGAAAGAGAACATCATATATAAACACTGAATTCTAAAGCAAAACAAATTGGTGTATCTACTTTAAATATAGCATCAGGTCTTTAGTAAACCAAAGTAGTATCAGCTTTAAATATTTCTTATTAAATGTTTCCAGTCAAATATGAACTAAATATTTAAGCTTGCTTTAAGCTTATTTTACTTTGCTGAATTTCTTTATAAAGGCTGATTTATACACAGGCTTGATGCCTCACCCAATGATATGCATTTGCCTAACTTATAATTCACCAGGTTACATAAAAATAGAATTACCATATTCCCTTTTCAATCCAAACAGTTTTAAAGGACTTATACTTCCAAAATTCTAGGATAATGTCTGTAGTTTGTACATATATCTTGGCACATTAACTATGACTTGTCATGCTACTTTATTATTCATAGCCTAAAACATATATTTATTCTTTGTATATATTGGCATAACCACACACAACAACTATTTATACCAACAATCTGATGAGGTGGCCATACTATAATGCCACGCCAACCAACTATATATGTATTATAATGCTTTGCAACTTACTTTATATAGACAACCTGATGAGTTCACTATTTGTTTTCATCTATAAAGACCAACAATACCGGTTACACGATCTTATTCAGCTCTTTAATATAATTAAAGTCACGTATTCAGTCAGGTGATCCAAAATTGGTAACAAAGCATACTGGTCCATATAAACCAATGTACTGCAGATGGTAAAACAAGAATACAAGACAACATGTAAACATTTCAAGTCTGAATTTGGTCTCCAGAAAATAAGCAAGGCACACATATATCTTCCAAACAACTATATTCAACCAAATGACAGAACCGAGTGTGTACAACTCATGTTTATGGCAAATACAAGTGAAACAATACTGTAGGGTGTAAAGAAAACAATTTACGCAGCCACACGTAAGCAACAAAATCAACAAAAGTGGACCGACTATTTCATTTCAGTCTATATGAAGTTAAAAAACCTGAACGTAGTAAATCGTGAGTACAAAACTGTGATGACCCTATGCCCCCATTCCACGGTGGCGAGGATTATCTTTGGAATATAACATATAATCAATAACAGCATAACAGAAATATATCATTACACTAGATAATGTATAAATTACACTAGAATAAATTTGTAACAGGATCATACTTAATAACAAACACAGTTTCATCTTTATATAAAATGTCTGCTGCGGAATCAAACATAATATGCATAACAAAGTCTGAACAGCATAAAAGAAATGATAGAATACATCTTCAGCTCCATAGCTATCTAGAATGATCCTGCTAAAACCTGAACACAAGGCTGCCTATGTAGAAAATAGGGCCCCGAGTTTGCAAGTGAAACAAACTACGAGTCAATCATGGTACTGGTATGAAAAATCTTACTTAACCTATTTACCAATAAGGCCAATCACATGACTACGCCGCTAACGCGGAACGGGTTTACTCCATTTGGATTGCCAGTGCATAAATAAAGTAAATCATTTAAACAACGCAATGCTTTTTATAGAAAATGAAGCCATTATAAGACTCAGGCCCCATCACACAATACAACGCAAGCCGGAGGATAGAGTTTTACTTTATAATGGCCAAAATATGCTTGATACGTATAAAACAAAAGCATATTGATATTATTACTAGTGTTTATATGTTTCAAAAACAATTTCAATCATAAGTATCAATAATAGACGACATAAGTGCCTCATACCACTATGTCGCCATGTATAGGTTTACAATCAAAACCACACAATGTCATATTGGAAATTGGATTTCCGTCATGAACCAAGGCAAGGGATTGTCCTTACCGCTTCGAGACTGTCTAACCTAAGCCTCAAGGTCAGAACGCATCGACCCTTGGATCATAAGGGCCGGTCCACACGGAGTGGATTAAAATGCCTGAAAACCGCGTTTCGCCGCCCTATGGGGCATAAAACTGGTCGGTATATCTACCAAACCATCCATCGGCTCTGCAGAGACCGAAATAACCGAGGCATCTCGCTTTCCATCATCCATATAAGTAAAACGTCAGGGATTGCTAAACCCTGACACCACTCCTAGCTATAAAGAAATGCATTGTGAATAAAATCAGTTATGAAAGGGAATAAAATCAGTTATGAAAGGGAACTAAATTTTTAGCCTTGGATTATTACATGCATGGTGAATGAAGTTAAGTACAAATTTCAAGAAGGCTGTGGAGATAATGTGGTTATACAGACTGGAAGTACAGCAGAAGAGCAGTTAGTTGATTTGCTGTGGAATTGAAATAGAGTGGCCCGAAAAATAGGTAAACCTTAATATATGATTGGGTTATTGATTTTATACCACTGAGTTGGGTAGCCGCTTGGCTTGATTTTCTTTCGGTCAAAATGAGGCCCAATGTGATGAAGTGTAGTTATTTGGATCGAACCGTACAGAGGAGGTGCTGGCAAACTTTTCGCAAAATTATAAGATTAGAATATTTGTTTCAAAAGTAATCGGGTTTGTATCATTCTTTTCACCTTAGTAATTTCGGGGACGAAATTCTTTTAAGGGAAGGAATGTAACGTCCCATATTTTTAGCGGCTATATATTTAATATATTTTATTATATTAAATATTAAACTGGAATTTTAATGGATTTATTTTGTTATTAAAACGAAGTTTAAATATATAACTTATTTTTAATATAAAACAAACTCGAAATAGCGTGGTTGTTCGGAAAATTGAGTTTGAACTTCAATTGATTATACAGAATCCGTATTAAGTTGGAATTCTATGAAACGAGAAACTTTAGGATCTATTAGATGATAACTTTCTAATGGAAGAGAAAAATCGAGATTTTATCGTACAGATTGTAAGATATGTCCAAATCAAAATTTAAAATAGTCGCCGTGGAACCATTTATAAGCCGCAATGATATATTTAATTATAATTAAATATTGGGTTCGAATTTGAAGAAGATTTTTGAGACATAGTCATAATTTAATTTTTAGAATTTTATAGTAATTTTTAATTCGTAAAATAAGCAACTTTTTATTTAGAGTATTTTACACCCTATGTCAGTATTTTGGGGTTTCACAAAATGAATTAACTAGCTTATATTATTATATTTTTGGGATTGTGGTACGTTATTTATCACGATCATATTTTTATTTTTGTCCTTAGCAGTTGATAAACCAAAAAAGTTTTTTTTTGTAATCGGTATCGCATTAATACGTTTATAACTAAATATTGGTTTAGACACAAGCTTGGATGCAGACATAAGAGGATTGAACTTACTTATAGTTTATTATCACCCACCATGCATTAACAGAAAAAGGGAACATAAACATGAATGGAAATAATATTATTTGTGAAATATATACAAACTTTAGTCGGTTCTCAGTGTACCACAATAAGCAAAACAATGAAGACGCAAGTCTATTGTATAATAAAATTACAATTAAATCAAATACACCCTGTCAAGTTTGAACCGTAAATTTCCTTCAGTCCAAAGCCTCCATATACAGACTAACGTCAACAGCTATGCTTTTAAGATCAAATAGCTGCTACTGCTAATGGATGAAAACTCAATTCATAAATATTTATTCGTTTTTTATATTTCTTAGGCGTTAAGGCTCTCATTTATATATTAATCAATATACCTACTCCACATATAGTTACTTTGCATGAATTATCACCTTCATTTGCTGTTCCCAAACCATACTTCAACATGAAGTTTCAATGCAAAGGTACCCCAAGTACATGGTTTAGAACTTGGCTACTAACAACTATCCTACCCCTCTACATCATGCTTGCCAAGGAATCACTCGTGCATGCCAAGTTTCTCCAATATATAAGTACACCAAACTTCCCTTCTCTTCTCTGTAGAATTAAACACCACGTCAAGCCTCTTCTTCCTCTAATAAACTTCCTTGCTTTTAAATAAACAAATAAATATAAGCTTTCCGTCCAGCTTTCATTTCGAAAACAACAAACAAACAACTCGGCTTAAAATCTGAAATATCGAAACCCATTAATATCTTCATTTATTCAATGGAACCCTCATTTCTTGGATAAAGGGGTGCTAGCTTATGTTGGAATAAAGGAGGAGTTACGGGTGGCAGGCTAGAGATGTGGGGATGGGTGTAGAACGGTCGTGGCATGAATAGTGAAGCTTGTCGTGTGGAGTTAGTGTGAGAACAGTAGGAGCAATATAATGTGATGGAGGAGTCGATGGTACGGCGGCTCTGGAACGGGAAGCGGAGCGGGACTGAGTGGGGATGGGTGTGGCATGGATATTTGGATGAAAAGGCTGGTGGTTGGATCTCCGACGAACTGTTGAGTAGTGGCGACAGTGAAGTGACGTGGAGGCGACTGGTGCGGTCTTTATAGGAGTGCGGAAGATGGAGCAAGGAGTGCATACTGACGTGGAAATAAAAAGAGTAAGGAAGGTGGTGCGTTGAACTGGTAAAGAGTCATACGTGTTTTAATGGAGAAATATGGGGAGGCAGTATAATGTCCAAGGGAAGTGGTTTGTTCATGTTTTTCTGGGAAGCATTTCTAAGTGGAGATAAACATAGACGCAGACGAATTGGTACGGACAGTGTGCATGAACGTTGGTGTGGTTCGTGTTTGGGGGAATATGAAGTTTAAAGGGGAATCATTTGACTGTACAGTTTTTGAAGTGAAGATAATAATGTTAAATGTAGGGGTGGAGATTCCTGGCGGTCCAGTGATGTCGAAGGCGGCAGGCAAGGGTCGTGATGGAGGCATCAACATTTGGCAAGGAGCTTTCAAAAATGGAGTTTTAAGTGAAAAACCGGGTGTGCCAAATATATTGGAAAAGAAAGTATGTGAGTGGAACAGAAGGAACGAAGATATCGGTTTCGGAATATGAGTGAGGGGAAAACGCATTAATTCAAGGTAAAAATTTAGTAATAATTATACAGTTAACTAAGGTTAGATTAGTTAGTTAATTTAAATACATAAAAATGTAGTGACAATAACTTAACCGTATATTGTCAGAAATCAACGAAATAAAAGGCGTGATGAAATCATATCGTTAGAACACTACGTTGTTGGGGAAGTTCAGAAAGGAACAAAAGCAATCGGATTTTTCCGTTTAATTTTAAACGCCGGTTTAAAATCAAGCAAGGAGAACCGTAGATCGAAACAAAAGTGAGTTAATTCTCACACATTTCTGAAATATTATGATGTGCTAAATTCATATAATTAATCGTTGATATATATTGGTTGATTGGATTCTTTGGATGCCTATTGGATGTTTAACATTAATTATATGCTGTTATGAAATATTATAATGACCTGTGATGCAGGGAAGAACAGGTAAGAGGAATCAAACTGAATTCCTCAAATATTTAGTATGCTGTTTATTTCATATTACATATGAACTGATTAAACCCCGTTGACCTTAAACCTATTCGTTGTTGAATGTTCTTGAGTTTTGAATCAATATATAGTATTGTTTGGGGAATTTATAGCAGATAGCCAAAAATACAAACTATTTTATAAAGATTGATTAACCACCAGGTGAATTGCTAGGAATGAAGTTATGAAATTTATTTCATAACTGAATATAAATTTTCTTAAATATATTATTTTAAATGAAGTTTATGAAAAGGGCATAAACCAACCACACGCATATATACATTGATTGTGTTAACCACTAATCACTATTTCTCTACCAAAATCTACCATGCGCGAAGCACTTGTTTATTAAACAACTTTATTAGGCTAATCCAAGTGACCAAAATTAACGTAACAATTAGAATGGGTTTATATTAATACCGATTATTATTTATTTTATAATAATCAAAGTGAATCGAACTGTTTTAATTAATTATATTCTTAATTAATGGAAAACGCTAAGTGGAATTGATTAACGGATAAATCATGTTTAGAGGCTGTGTTAAATGAGACCGTTTTATTAAATTAGTTTATTAATTTAATGAGAATAGTTAATGGTGAAGTAAACCATTTATTTTAATAAATGTTGAAACTGGATTTTTGATAATTGAAGGGATACTTTGGGAATGCAAATTTAGAAATGAAAGTGGTAAATGAATACTTAAGTTATTTGAGGTATAATAATATAAGTTATTATTAAACCAAAGTTTGATTAATTATCTTTGGATTGAATTATATGAAATCGAATATTTTGTGAAGTTATAAAACCCGAATTTCTATTGAATATATTATTGAAATAGGGTTATTTGAAATGACATTTGAATAAAGTAAAGAGCCAAGATTTGGAATTAAAGAATTTGAACTTAACTGAGGATTAGTTAAGATTTTCTGAATATTAATTTGATGTTGGTTTCGACGTTTGGGGTTTATATTTAGGAAATTAGTTTCTTACTGATTTACGGCTGGGAACTAATGTGGATATAAAATGGGAAGTAAAAATGGAAACCCAAGATTGAATAAAAAGGGGTGAGACAAGTAGAGTTAAAAAGATGTGATATAAATTCGTTATATTAATAAGAGATGAGATTTCATTAAAGTATAACTAAAATGGGGTTTGATTTCATATGAAGAATGAATATCGGTTTTTGTATTACAACTGATATTTATCTTAAGATAAGAACGTTGTTGATCAAGTCTGAGAGGTAATTCAAATATCCCAACTTGAACAACTTCAGGATTATTGAAGAATGATATTAGTTGTAATGTGGGAGATATGGGAAGTAAATTATTTTAAGAAATAATAATGTAACATTATGTTAGGAATATATATGATAGGACTCCAATATAAAAAGGGAATTAAAGAGGGGGTTAGTGGATATGAAATGATGTTTCCTAGTAAGGAAAGTAAAAGGAGATTTGCAAACATATAACGATATTTTCAAAGCGAGAAGATGGATATTTAGAATGAGTTTATTCTGGAAAGGAAAGGTGTGATTCTGGTATTCAAATAACGGAAACAAAAGGAGATTCGTAATAATTATTTTACGTTGATAAATTTAATCGATTTCCAAAATATAGATAATAAGTAATGTTGTGGCAAATGTTTTTGAAATGGTAACTAACGAGAAGTTGGATTTGGTTTTAAGAAATTTTTCCAAGGATATAAATAAAATGATTTAAGAATATTAATATATTATAACTGATATACGATTTTTAATGGCCAAGTGATGTTGGGTGATAAACCAATGGATCTGTTTCATTTTTATGATTGTTTATTTTGATAGTTATATAACCGACTATCAAAATCTGACCCAACATTATTGGTACGGAAAGACTAGGATCAAATTTATATTCGAAAGCCATTCCGACCAATGATTTCGAAAACGTGGGAGATGTAGATCAAGATGGAGAAATTGAAGACTGTGAATCTTCATGAGCGGGGGAACTAGTGCTGAATTTCTCTAGCTGATCCCAAGAGATATCTTGACTGTGATTCTGTCGTGATTGAAATCTACGGATTTGCAAGGACTACTCGCTGCTGATATATTGGGTGATGCCTAAGATGTGGAAGGAGGGTACCTTCGGTTCATCCTGTTCCTGGATGACTTGAATGGACGATGTGAATGGTGGCCAGATGTTCCAAAAGTCGAATATAACCTCAAGCCTCATCAACCGGGAAATGACAAAAATCGAGCAGGCAGCATGGCTATGTGGGTCGCACCCATTAGGGTGTATTATCATCATCTAGAGAATATTCATATTTGTTACTTCTTTTCATTTTTGTATCTTCCGGGAAAATGGTAGCTGCGCAGCCATGAGGTGACAATATATTCGATACACTTAAGAGAAATGAGTTGTCGGTCATGTGTGGCCGGGTTGCAAGACGTTCTTGTTGAACCTAGGGTATTCCTCTCTAGAGATACAATATCGGCAGGTGGTTCCATACCTTGTCATAGTCGGAATCCAATCTCCAATAAGCGCCCGCGATTTTAATTGTATACTATATATGTGGAGCATGAGATGCAAGCGTTCTGCTAAATTCTATTTACTTGTATTTAGACACTATTATAATATCAGAGTAAGGTATTGGTTTCAAAATGTTTTGGGTTATAGTAAGATAAGAACCGTCCGTGTTTATGTGTGGATTGGTCTTACTATTACCTTTTTTCCAAAAAGGATTTTCAAGGTCAAACAAGTTGTTTGCCATATGAATTTATCACTGAAAGTATTTCAGACTGATCCGGGTGAATTTTGCTTTTCTTCAAATGTGCTCGGGTAAGACCGAGTAATTAATCAGGTTAGATGTCGCTTGGAGCATCAGAAAAGGAGATGAAGTCGAGACGTATTCCATATATTTACTGTTATTATTTTTAATGTGTGTTGTATGGATCTGAATGTATACTCTGATGTTATATTCATATATATACAGTCTTTTCGTATAGAGTATTATTGATTATTATATTTTGTCCATTCCGCTGTAAGACTCTGATCTTCTTATTCTTCTTATTCCAATATTTCTTTCTTTCTCTTCTCATCCTCTAACTTCTTTCTATTAGCTTTCTGGGTTCTCGATACTGGAGTTTTGACACAAGATGTTTCAGCATCTAGATTCGAGTGTCGAAAATTCCCGAGACGCTACAGTTGGTACCAGAGCAATGGTTTAGTGACAACCTTGGCTCTGTGGCGTTACTCAATAGAGATAGGGTTAGTAATACCCTAGATTGAGTGTAAGTGTATATATATGAGAGCACGTATTTGTAATTTGATATACAATTATTTTAAACTATTTTTGCCAAGATATTTCATAAAGATGCCAGGTTTTAATTTTCTTATAATAATATTGAATTCAATTAGAAATCAACTTGATTATAGGATTCAAATAAGATTGAGGCTGGTTTAATATAACCAGAAGTATTCATGAGTATGGAATTTAATATAAAATTACATAAATCGGAATTTTACTTAAATATAAGATGATTTGATTTTATTGAAAATTGTTTGATTTGGTGTTAGTTGGATAAATTAAATTCGAAAACGATTCCGAAGCAAAGAGAAAATTCCAATATAATGAATTGGGAATAAAATCAGTTAAGAAAGGGAACTAAATTTTTAACCTTGGATTATTACTTGCATTGTGAATGAAGTTAAGTACAGATTTCAAGAAGGCTGTGGAGATAATTTGGTTATACAGACTGGAAGTACAACCGAAGGGCAGTTAGTTGATTTGTTGTGGAATTGAAATAGAGTGGCCGGACAAATAGGTAAACCTTAATATATTGATTGGGTTATTGATTTTATACCACTGAGTTGGGTAGCCGCTTGGCTTGATTTTCTTTCGGTCAAAATGAGGCCTGGTGTGATGAAGTGTAGTTGTTTGGATCGAACAGTACAGAGGAGGTGCTGGCAAACTTTTCGCAAAATTATAAGACTTAGAATATTTGTTTCAAAAGTAATTGGGTTTGTAGCATTCTTTTCACCTTAGTAATTTCGGGGACGAAATTCTTTCAAGGGGAAAGGAATGTAATGTCCCGTATTTTTAGCGGCTATATATTTAATATATTTTATTATATTAAATATTAAACTAGAATTTTAATGGATTTATTTTGTTATTAAAATGAAGTTTAAATATATAACTTATATTCAATATAAAACGAACTCGAAACCGCGTGGTAGTTCGGAAAATTGAGTTTGAACTTCAATTGATTATACAGAATCCGTATTAAGTCGGAATTCTATGAAACGAGAAAGTTTAGCTTCTGTTAGATGACAACTTTCTAATGGAAGAGAAAAATCGAGATTTCATCGTACAGATTGTAAGATATGTCCAAATCAAAATTTAAAATAGTCGTCGTGGAATCGTTTATAAGCACCATGATATATTTAATTATAATTAGATATTGGGTTCGAATTTGGCGAGAATTTTTGAGACGTAGTCATAATTTAATTTTTAGAATTTTACTGTAATTTTTTATTCGTAAAATAAGCAACCTTTTATTTAGAGTATTTTACACCCTATGTCGGTATTTTGGGGTTTCACAAAATGAATTAACTAGCTTATATTATTATATTTTTAGGATTGTGGTACGTTATTTGTCATGATCATATTTTTATTTTTTTCCTTAGCAGTTGATAAACCAAAAAAGTTTTTTTGTAACTGGTATCGCATTAATACGTTTATAGCTAAATATTGGTTTATTCACAAGCTTGGATGCAGATATAATAGGACTGATCTTACTTATAGTTTAATATCACCCATCATGCATTGACAGAAAAAAGGAATATAAACATGAATGGAAATAATATCATTTGTAAAATATATACAAACTTTAGTCGGTTCTCAGTGTACCACTATAAGCAAAACAACGAAGACGCAAGTCTATTGTACAGTAAAATTACAATTAAATCAAATACGCCCTGTCAAGTTTGAACCGTAAATTTCCTTTAGTCCAATGCCTCCATATACAGACTAACGTCAACAGCTATGCTTTCAAGATCAAATAGCTGCTACTTTCAATGGATGAAAACTTAATTCATAAATATCTGTACGTTTTTTATATTTCTTAGGCTTTAAGGCTCTCATTTATATATTAATCAATATACCTACTCCACCTATAGTTACTTTGCATGAATTATCACCTTCATTTGCTGTTCCCAAACCATACTTCAACATGAAGTTTCAACGCAAAGGTACCTCAAGCACATGGTTTAGAAAATGGCTACTAACAGCTATCCTACTCCTCTACATCGTGCTTGCCAAGGAATCACTCGTGCATGCCAAGTTTCTCCAATATATAAATACACCAGACTTTCCTTCTCTTCTCTGCAGAATTAAACACCACTTCAAGCCTCTTCTTCCTCTAATAAACTTCCTCGCTTTTAAATAAACAAATAAATATAAGCTTTCTGTCCAGCTTTCATTTCGAAAGCAACAAATAAACAACTCGGCTTAAAATTTGAAATTTCGAAACCCAATAATATATTCATTTATTCAATGGAACCCTCATTTCTTGGATAAAGGGGTGCTGGATTATGTTGGAATGAAGGAGGAGTTACGGGTGGCAGGCTACATATGTGGGGATTGGTGTAGAACGGTCCTGGCATGAGTAGTGATGCTTGCCGTGTGGAGTTAGTGTGAGAACAGTAGGAGCAGTATAATGCGATGGAGGAGTCGATGGTATGGCGGCTCTGGAATGGGAGGCGGAGCAGGACTGAGTGGGGATGGGTGCGGCATGGATATTTGGATGAAAAGGAGGGTGGTTGGATCTTCGACGAGCTGTTGAGTAGTGGCGACAGTGAATTGACATGGAGGCGACTGGTGCTGTCTTCATGGGAGTGCAGAAGATGGAGCAAGGAGTGTATACTGACGTGGAAATAAAAAGAGAAAGGAAGGTGGTGCGTTGAACTGGTAAAGAGTCATAAGTGTTTTAATGGAGAAATATGGGGAGGCGGTATAATGTCCAAGGGAAGTGGTTTGTTCATGTTTTTCCGGGAAGCATTTCTAAGCGGAGATGAACATAGACGTAGACGAATTGGTGCAGACTGTGTAGTATGCATGAACGTTGGTGTGGTTTGTGTTTGGGGGAATATGAAGTTTAAAGGGGAATCATTTGACTGTACAGTTTTTGAAGTGAACGGGATAATAATGTTAAAAGTAGGGGTGGAAATTCCCGGCGGTCCAGTGATGTCGAAGGCAGCAGGCCAGGGTCGTGATGGAGGCATCAACGTTTGGGAAGTAGCTTTCAAAAATGGAGTTTTAAGTGAAAAACTGGGTGTGCAAAATATACTGGAAAAGAAAGCATGTGAGTGGAACAGAAGGAACGATGATATCGGGTTCGGAATGTAAATGAGGGGAAACCGCATTAATTCAAGGTAAAAATTTAGTAATTATAATACAGTTAATTAAGGTTAGATTAGTTAGGTAATTTAAATACATAAAAATGTAGTGATGATAAATTAACTGTATATTTTCAGGATTCAATGAAATAAAAGGCGTGATGAAATCATACCGTTAGAACACTACACTACTGGGGAAGTTCATAAAGGAACGGAAGCAATCAGATTTTTCCATTTAATTTTAAACGCCGGTTTAAAATTATACAAGGCGAACCGTATATCGAAAAAAAAGTGAGTTAATTCTCATACATTTCTGAAATATTGTGATGTGCTAAATTCATATAATTAATCGTTGATATATATTGGTTGATTAGATGCTTTGGATGCCTATTGGATGTTTAACATTAATTATATGCTGTTATGAAATATTATAATGATTTGTGATGCAGGGAAGAACAGGTAAGAGGAGTCAAACCGAATTCCTCAAATATTTAATATATTGTTTATTTCATATTACATATGAACTGATTATACCCCGTTGACCTTAAACCTGTTCGTTGTTGAATGTTATTGAGTTTTGAATCAATATATAGTATTGGTTGGGGAATTTATAGCAGATAACCAAAAATACAAACTATTTTATAAAGATTGATTCACCGTCAGGTGAATCGCTAGGAATGAAGTTATGAAATTTATTTCATAACTGAAAATAGATTTTCTAAAATATATTATTTTAAATGAAGTTTATAAAAAGGGAATAAACCAACCATACACATATATAGATTGATTGTGTTAACCACAAATCACTATTTCTGTACCAAAATCTACAGTGCGCGAAGCACATGTTTATTAAACAATTTTATTAAGCTAATCCAAGTGACCAGAATTAACGTAACAATTAGAATGGGTTTATATTAATACTGATTATTATTTATTTTATAATTATCAAAGTGAATGGAACTATTTTAATTAATTATATTCTTAATTAATGGAAAACGCTAAGTGGAATTGATTAACGGATAAATCATGTTTAGAGGCTGTGTTAACTGAGATTGTTTTATTAAATTAGTTTATTAATTTAATGAGAATAGTTAATGGTGAAGTAAACCATTTATTTTAATAAATGTTGAAACTGGATTTTTGATAATTGAAGGGATACTTTGGGAACGCAAATTTAGAAATGAAAGTGTGTGAAGTTTAAAAGCCATGTTATGGTAAATGAATACTTAAGAGATTTGAGGTATAATAATATAAGTTATTATTAAACCAAAGTTCTATTAATTATCTTTGGATTGAATTGTATGAAATCGAATATTTTGTGAAGTTATAAAACCCGAATTTCTATTGAATATATTATTGAAATAGGGTTATTAGAAATGACATTTGAATAAAGTAAAAGCCAAGATTTGGAATTAAAGAATTTGAACTTAACTGAGGATCAGCTAAGATTTTCTGAATATTAGTTTGATGTTGGTTTTGACGTTCAGGGTTTATATTTAGGAAATTAGTTTCTGACTGATTTACGGCTGAGAACTAATGTGGATATACAATGGGAAGTAAAAATGGAAACCCAAGTTTGAATAAAAAGTGGTGAGACAAGCAGAGTTGAAAAGATGTGATATAAATTCGTTATATTAATAAGAGATGAGATTTCATTAAAGTATAACTAAAATGGGATTTGATTTCATATGAAGAATGAATATCGATTTTTGTATTACAACTGATATTTATCTTAAGATAAGAACGTTGTTGATCAAGGTCTGAGAGGTAATTAAAATACCCCAACTTGAACATCTTCAGGATTACCGAAGAATGATATTAGTTGTAATGTGGGATATATGGGAAGTAAATTATTTTGAGAAATAATAATGTAACGTTATGTTGGGAATATATATGATAGGACTCCAAATATAAAAAGGGAATTAAAGACGGGGTTAGTGGATATGAAATGATGTTTCCCTAGTAAGGAAAATAAAAGGAGTTCTGAAAAAATATAACGATATTTTCAAAGTGAGGAGATGGAGATTTGGAACGAGTTTATTCTGGGAAGGAAAGGGATGATTTTGGTATTCAAATAACAGAAACAAAAGGAGATTCGTAACAATTATTTTACGTTGATAAATTTAATCGATTTCCAAAATATAGACAATAAGTGATGTTATGGCAAATGTTTTTGAAATCGCAGTTAACGAGAAATTGGATTTGGTTTTAAGAATTTTTTCCAAGGATATAAATAAAATGATTTAAGAATATTTATATATTATAATTGATATACTAGTTTTAATGGCCAAGTGATGCTAGATGATAAACCAATGGATCTGTTTCATTTTTATGATTGTTTATTTTGATAGTTATATAACCGACTATCAAAATCTGACTCAACATTATTGGTACAGAAAGACTGGGATTAAATTTATATTCGAAAGCCATTCCGACCAATGGTTTCGAAAACGTGGGAGATGCTGATCAAGATGGAGCAGTTGAATACCATGAATCTTCATGAGCGGGGGAACTACTATTGAATTTCTCTAGCTGATCCCTAGAGATATCTTGACGGTGATTCTGTCGTGATTGAAATCTACGGATTTGCAGGGACTACTCGCTACTGATCTATAGGGTGATGCCTGGGATGTGGTAGGAGGGTACCTTCGGTTCATCCTGTTCCTGGATGACTTGAATTGACGATGTGAATGGTGGCCAAATGTTCCAAAAGTCGATTATAACCTCAAGCCTCATCAACCGGGAACTGACAAAAATCGGGCAGGCGGCATGGCTATGTGGGTCGCACCAATTAGGGTGTATTGTCATCATCTAGAGAATATTCATATTTGTTACTTCTTTTCATTTCTATATCTTCTAGGAAAAAGGTAGCTGCGCAGCCGTGAGGTGACAATATATTCTATACACTCAAGAGAAATGAGTGGTCGGTCATGTGTATCCAGGTTGCAAGACGTTCTTGTTGAACCCAGTGCATTCCTCTCTAGAGATACAATATCGGCAGATGGTTCCATACCTTGTCATAGTCGGAATCCAATCTCCAATAAGCGCCCGCGATTTTGATTGTATACTATATATATGGAGCGTGAGATGCAAGCGTTCTGCTAGATTCTATTTACTTGTATTTAGACACTATTATAATATCAGAGTAAGGTATTGATTTCAAAATGTTTTGGGTTATAGTAAGATAAGAACCGTCCGTGTTTATGTGTGGATTGGTCTTACTGTTACCCTTTTTTCCAAAAAGGATTTTCAAAGTTAAACAAGTTGTTTGCCATATGAATTTATCACTGAAAGTGTTTCAGACTGATCTAGGTGAATTTTGCTTTGCTTCAAATGTGATTGGGTCAGACCGAGTAATTGATCAGGTTAGGTGTCGCTTGGAGCATCAGAAAAGGAGATGAAGTCGAGACGTATTCCATATATTTACTGTTACTAGATTATTTTCGATGTGTGTTGTATGGATCTGAATGTATAATCTGATGTTGTATTCATATATATACAGTATTTTTTGTATAGAGTATTATTGATTATTATATTTTGTCCATTCCGCTATGAGACCCTGATCTTCTTATTCTTCTAATCTAATATTTCTTTCCTTATCTTATCATCCTCTAACTTCTTTCTATTATCTTTCTGGGTTTTCGCTACTGTAGTTTTGACACGAGATGTATCAGTGTCTAGATTCGAGTGTCGAAAATTCCCGGGACGCTTCATTCAACCATCAAAATATCAAAAAACCAAGTAAAGTCGGTTTATTTCTATTCCATATCGTTTATAATATTTTATAACGATATATCGTTATTTTTATTTATTTAAAAATAACCCATTTTAATTAAATGACGCTTCAGGCCATAACGCGGCCATGGCGCTGTTTTTCTTCAAATTTGATTTACACATAT
This sequence comes from Allium sativum, assembly GCA_030737875.1. NCBI lineage: Eukaryota > Viridiplantae > Streptophyta > Magnoliopsida > Asparagales > Amaryllidaceae > Allium > Allium sativum. Next base: position 14,753,326 of record CM060912.1, read on the forward strand.
CTGAAAATCTAACTATTAGATCATTACAAATTTTATATCGTTGGAAATATCTTTTCAAAGTGGACCCAACGATGCCAGTTTTAGGAAAATCCGACGGTTGGATCTCTTGGTACAATCGTTTAAAGTTACGTTTTGAAAACCGGATCTGCAACGTCGTTATTTGTTTTATTTTAATTTATATTTATATATACATATACATTTATAAATATAATTCCTTCTGGCGCTGTTTTTATTCCAATTTGAATTAAACATTTCACACAATCTAACCGTTGGATCTTTACAAATTTTATATCGGTGGAAAGATCCTTTTCAAAGCGGACCCAACTGTTCTAGTTTTGAGAAAATCCGATGGTCGGATTTCTCGGTATAATCGTTTAAAATTACGATTTCAAAACAAGAACTGTAGCATCATTATTAGTTTTATTTTAATTTTTTTTATATATATATATATATATATATATATATATATATATAATTCATCCTTCGATCTCTAATCCCTTTTCAATCCATATATGTGTTAAAAATAATATTTTTAACTCACACAAATTTATTTCAACATATAAATTTTTTTAGCGATTCACATCCACAATAAAAATATTAATTTCATTGTTCAAATCATTTATTCAACCCTCGAATATTACCCACAGGTCCCAAGATTGAAACCTGGCTCTGATACAAGATGTTATGACCCTATGCCCCCGTTCCACGGTGGCAAGCATAATCTTTGGAATATAACACATAAACAATAACAGCAGAACAGAAATATATCATTACACCAGATAATGTACAATAAATTACACTAAAACAAATATAATCATTATAGTTACATAGTATAACAGAATCATAATTAGTACAAAATACAGTTTCAGCTTTATATAAAATGTCTACAGCGGAATCAAACATAATATACATAACAAAGTCTGAACAACATAAAAGAAATGACAGAATCCATCTTCAGCTCCATAGTTATCCAAAATGAGCCTGTTAAAACCTGAACACAAGGCTGCCCGTGTAGAAAATAGGGCACCCGAGTTTGCAAGTGAAAAAACTACGAGTCAGTCATGGGACAGGTATGAGAAATCTTACTTAACCTATTTACCAATAAGGCTAATAACAGGACTACGCCACTAACGTGGAACTAGTGTACTCCATTGGATTGTCAGTGCATAAATAAAGTAAATCATTTAAACAACGCAATGCTTTTTATAGAAAATGAAGCCATTATACGACTCGGGTCACATCACACAATGCAACGCAAGCCAAAGGATAGAGTTTTACCTTATAATGGCCAGAATATGCTTGATACATATAAAACAAAAGCATATTAATATTATTACTAGTGTTTATACGTTTCAAAAACAATTTCAATCATAAGTATCAATTATAGACGACATTAGTGCCCCATACCACTAAGTCGCCATGTATAAGTTTATAATCAAAACCGCACAATGTCGTATTGGAAATTGGATTTCCGTCATGAACAAAGGTAAGGGATCGTCCTTACCGCTTTGAGATTGTCTAGCCCGAGACCCGGAGTCAGAACGTATCGACCCATGGATCGTCAGGCCGGTCCACACGGAGTGGATTAAAATGCCTGAACACTGCGTTTCCCCGCCCCATGGGGCGTAAAACTGGTCGGTATATCTACCAAACCATCCATTGGCTTCGTAGAGACCGAAATAACCGAGGCGCCTCGATTTCCATCATCCACATAAGTAAAACGTTAGGGCTTGCAAAACCCTGACTCCACTCCTAGCAAGAAAGAAACGCATGTCCTCCCTGTTGTCCTCTCCCGATTCTGGTTCATACCCGGGGTGTGAGGCTCGTGAATTAACGCTATACACAAAGCGGCGCTATATTAAATCTATGCTTTGATCATCAACCACAAGACTCTGCTTTTCAACAAAAGCCTTGATCACTGCATCTCTGCATGCCACACAGGCCATTCACGCCATACGACTGATGTCTATCGATATACAACCTCTGAGCTCGTACGTCTCAAAGAAGGGTGTTAAGTAAAAGAATAAATTCCCCGCCACCAAACAGATGTATATTTGATAGAGATCAATCATCACAGAATAAAATCTTATGTCAGACACACAGTCCATTTACAAGTTCGTTTTGGGTCTGAACGAAACTAGAGGCACCTTATTCCTCATCCCAAATGTCTAATACAAGAGAGAGGCCCTCACATATTCGGTCGATCTCCAAGTACGTTCGGATGACCACCACTTATTACCTTGTCTTGGGATGCCTCCCAATCAAGACATCAGTAATCATCCAAACGATGTGAAGATCTCCGGTCTTCAACCACCGTCTTCATCGTCGACTTCTTATCGTCGATCAATTATTTGAAGTGAGATTTAACTCGGCCTTTCCAAATAATTCACGTATATTTAGAATTCAAATCAATTCATTTCCTGGTTAAATTATTTTTCATCCACGTTTTAGTTCATTAATGTAATTTTCATGTCAAACACATTCAACAATCAAAATATCAAACAAACCAAGTAAAATCGGTTTATTTCTATTCCATATCATTTATAATATTTTGTAAAGATATATCGCTATTTTTATTTATTTAAAAATAGCCCGTTTTAATTAAATGACACCTTAGGCCATAATGCGACCATGGCGCTGTTTTTTTCCAGATTTGATTCACACATATCTGAAAATCTAACTATTGGATCTTTACAAATTTTCTATCGTTGGAAAGATCTTTTCAAAGTGGACCCAACGATTCCAGTTTTGGGAAAATCCGATGGTCAGATCTCCCGGTACAATCATTTAAAGTTACGATTTCAAAACACGAACTACAGCGTTGTTATATGTTTTATTTTATTTTATATTTATATATATATATATATAAATATAAATATAACTCATTCTGGCGCTGTTTTTATTCAGATTTGAATTAAACATTTCACACAATCTAACCGTTGGATCTTTACGAATTTTGTATTGTTGGAAAGATCTTTTCAAATCAGACCCAACGGTTCCAGTTTTGTGAAAATCCGATGGTTGGATTTCTTGGTATAACCGTTTAAAATTACGATTTCAAAACACAAACTACAGCATCGTTATTCGTTTTATTTTAATTTATATGTATATATATAATTCATCCCTCGATGTCTAATCCCTTTTCAATTCATATATGTGTTAAAAATAATATTTTTAACTCACATTAATTTATTTCAACATATGAATGTTTTTAGCGATTCACGTCCACAATAAAAATGTTAATTTCATTGTTCAAATCATTTATTCAACCCTCGAATATTACCCACAGGTCCCGAGATCGAAACCTGGCTCTGATACCATATGTTATGAGCCTATGCCCCCGTTCCATGGTGGCAAGGATAATATTTGGAATATAACACATAAACAATAATAGCAGAACAGAATTATATCATTACACCAGATAATGTACAATAAATTACACTAGAACAAATATAATAATTAGAGTTACACAGTATAACAGGATCATACTTAGTACAAAATACAGTTTCAGCTTTATATAAAATGTCTACAGCGGAATCAATCATAATATACATAACAAAGTCAGAACATCATAAAAGAAATGACAGAATCCATCTTCAGCTCCATAGCTATCCAGAATGAGCCTGCTAAAACCTGAACACAAGGATGCCCGTGTAGAAAATAGGGCACCCGATTTTGCAAGTGAAACAAACTACGAGTCGGTCATGGGACTAGTATGAGAAATCTTACTTAACCTATTTACCAATAAGACCAACACAGGACCATGCCGCTAACGCGGAACGGGTTTACTCCATTGGATTGCCAATACATAAATAAAGTAAATCATTTAAACAACACAATGTTTTTTTTATAGAAAATGAAGCCATTATAAGACTCAGGTCCCATCACACAATGCAACGCAAGGCGGACGATAGAGTTTTACCTTATAATTGCCAAAATATGCTTGATACGTATAAAACAAAAGCATATTGATATTATTACTAGTGTTTATATGTTTCAAAAACAATTTCAATGATAAGCATCAATCATAGATGACATAAGTGGCCCATACCACTATGTCGCCATGTATAGGTTTACAGTCAAAACTGCACAATGTCGTATTGGAAATTGGATTTCCATCATGAACCAAGGCAAGGGATCGTCATTACCTCTTCGAGACTGTCTAGCCCGAGCCTCAGGGTCAAAACGCATCGACCCTTGGATCGTCAGGGCCGTTCCACACATGGAGTGGATTAAAATGCCTAAACACTGCGTTTCCCCGCCCTGTGGGGCATAAAACTGGTTAGTATATCTACCAAACCTTCCATCGACTCAGCAGAGACCGAAATAACTGAGGTGTCTCGCTTTCCATCATCCACATAAGTAAAACGTCAGGGCTTGCTAAACTCGGGCACCACTCCTTGCTAGAAAGAAACGCATGTCCTCCCTGATGTCCTCTCCCGTTTCTGGTTCATACCCAGGCTGTGAGGCTCGCGAAACCACGCTATAAACAAATCGGCGCTATATTAAATCTATGCTTTGATCATCAACCACAAGACTCTGCTTTTCAACAAAAGCCTTGATCACTGCATCTCAGCATGCCACACAGGCAATTCACGCCATACGACTGATGTCTATCGATATACAACCTCTGAGCTCGTACGTCTCAGAGGAGGGTGTTAAGAAAGAGGATAAATTCTCTGCCACCAATCAGATGTATATTTAATAGAGATCAATCAGCATAAAATAAAATCCAATGTCAGACACACAGTCCATTTACAAGTTCGTTCTGGGTCTGAACGAAACTAGAGGCACCTTATTCCTTGTTCCATATGTCCAATACAGGAGAGAGGCCCACACATATCTGGTCGATCTCCAAGTACGTCTGGACGACCACCACTTATTACCTTATCTTAGGACGCCTCCCCATCAAGACATCAGTAATCATCCAAACGATGTGAAGATCTCCGGTCTTCAACCACCATCTTCATCGTTGACTTCTTATCGTAGATCAATTATTTGAAATGAGACTTAACTCGGCCTTTTCAAATAATTCACGTATATTTAGAATTCAAATCAATTCATTTCCGGTTAAATTATTTTTCATCCACGTTTCAATTCATTAATGTAATTTTCATTTCAAACACATTCAACAATCAAAATATCAAACAAACCAAGTAAAATCGGTTTATTTCTATTCCATATCGTTTATAATTTTTTATAACAATATATCACTATTTTTAATTATTTAAAATAGCCCGTTTTAATTAAACGACGCCTCAGGCCATAACGTGGCCATGGCGTTGTTTTTCTTCAGATTTTATTTACACATATATGAAAATCTAACCGTTGGATGTTTAATTTTTTTTATATCATTTGAAAGATCTTTTCAAAGCATACCTAACGGTTCAGTTTTGGGAAAATCCGACGGTCGGATCTCCCGGTACAATCGTTTAAAGTTACGATTTCAAAACACGAACTGCAGCGTCGTTATTCGTTTTATTTTAATTTATATATATATAATTCATTCTGGTGCTATTTTTATTCAAATTTGAATTAAACATTTCACACAATCTTATCGTTGGATCTTTACAAATTTTATATCGTTGGAAAGATCTTTTCAAAGCAGACCCAACGGTTCCAGTTTTGAGAAAATCTGATGGTCGGATTTCTCGGTATAATCGTTTAAAATTACGATTTCAAAATACAAGCTGCAGCGTCGTTATTTGTTTTATTTTAATTTATACTTATATATATATAATTCATCCTTCAATCTCTAATCTCTTTTCAGTTCATATATATGTTAAAAATAATATTTTTAACTCGCACAAATTTATTTCAACATATGAATATTTTTAGCGATTCACATCCACAATAAAAATGTTAATTTCATTGTTCAAATCATTTATTCCACCCTCGAATATTTTTAATGGTTCCTATACTTGATAAAAATAATGTTTTTATCGTTCAAAGAATTTATTCAACACATGAATGTTTTCAACACTTCATATATTTGATAAAAATGTGATTTTTATCATTCCAATATTTTATTCAACATATGAATATTTTTAACACTTTAACCATACAATAAAAATGTGATTTTTATTGTTTAAACTATTTATTTCCATCATGAATATTTTATAAACTTCATACGATTAATAAAAATGTGATTTTTATTATCTGAGCAATTTATTTCAATCATGAATAAATTATCAACACGTGAATATGTTTCAATACATGAATAAAATTCAAACACATGAATATTTCAAAAAAAATCGCCAGCATACCCGGGGTTTAAAATCGACACCGTTCCGGGTACGACTCCTCGCACTACCTTAGGCCTCGCGGCGTTCCCTGAGGGACTTATCCTAATGATCTAAATTTTTTGATCCTTTTCATATCACATTGAATTTTTCCACAAACAATTCCAATTTTGTTTCCACCACAAACAACCATTATTAACCATTCGCAATATCAACCAAATTTCACACCAAATTTCACACCAACCACAATCAAGTCGTCCATGGTTTGTGGACGACGGGTGTCGGGAGTTTCTAAACTCCGTCTACATCCTAATATATTTCATTTCTAAATTTAATTGAATTTAGAAATATAACATTGGTTTCGGCTTCACCTAAAATTGTAGCGAGCTCTAAAAATTCTCCGATCTCTTCTAGAATGTAGAGGACATCGTCACGGTGCCGGTGTCTCTTGTTTCACTGGATTTCGACCACACATGAAAAAGATACACTTTTTATAGGTTAATCGAACTTTGCGATGGTTTTAAACTATTGAAATCAGTTTTAAAAATTAAACACCATACCTTTCAGTTTTCTGTTCAAACCTAGGTCTGAATTTTGCGATCAATCCATAAAGCGATGGGACGATCAGATTATACAGCGTCGAAGAGGAAGGGAAGGCGTCCCTGCGCAGGGCGGTGAGACCCATTTCGGTGGCTGGAGTTGGCCTCGGTGGCACTTCGAAGTGGCGGAATTCACGGGCCTTAATCGATTGAAATACTCCACTATAAATACCAAATCAGGTATGGATTTGAAGGCCTTGAGGAGTACTACAAAAACTTCTACATGAGCATTGAATTTTGTTGAGCGGTTTTAGTGAAATGGAGGAGAGAAGGTCAGAACAGAAGTCGCCGTTAAGATTGAAGAGAAGCGGGTTTTCCAGTCAATGAGGAAAAGTGAAGAAGGAATTTGATTGGCCGGTGAATTTTATAATTATTTTAATTCTATTAAATCCAAAAATACTCTTTTCTCCATATGGACTCCAATTCAAACCCAACGACTACCGCCCCTAGCTAAATACCCCTATTGCGAGCACAATGGAATATGTTTCTTAAGCCCCATTCGATTGTTTCAGTCAGTTATTCTTCAAACTAAAATATAAAACATTCAATTTTAGATTTGAACATACATTTTAATTTGCCTGGGCCACATACTGATTCAAAAAATTCTAGAAAAATAAATTTGGCTATGTTGGGATGATACTGTCCCAACAAAAATGATTTCGTCGAATTTGGAGACCGTTTGAAAAATGGATTTTTCTGGTCGATCCAATTCAAATTGAAATTACCAAACGCTTTTTCCTTCGCCACACTCACATATTAATTCCAAACATTATGGAATTTGAAAGCTACCAATAATTTGACATTCCGGATCCAACTAAAGTAGTTTCGTCAAACGGAGGTCATTTGCAAAATGTCTATTTTTACGGGCCATATTTATTCCATCGCGACCATTCTGAATATTCAACTGGCCATAACTTTTGATTCCCGCTATGAAATTTCGATTTTTCAGATTCATTATTAAGATATTTTTAAACAGATTTAAATATTTTTGGTTTCACTAAAATCCGATTTATTCTGAATCCTGTACATTCAGTCAAAGTTCAAAGTTGAATTTTCAAACTGTCGCTCTATTTCTAACTCCTTTTAAAATTAAAATAAATATTTATATTCCAACTTCGATTCAAATAAATATATACGTTCTAATTCTATTCAAAATAAAGTTCTTGTCGTTATTATTTAAAATAATTCATTTTAAATATTCCAAATTCATTAAAATTGCCAAAATAAAAATTTTAAATTCCGATTTTTCAGGTTGTTACAAAAACTTACCTTAACGGTGGACAGAAGTGATGAGAAAATCAGGCAGAGAGGTGACCGAAGCGTTGAACGTATGAGGGTCGACGTTGGTAAAGGAGGTGCTGGCCGTTACAAGATGGAAGAAGTTGTGACATGGACTCCGTGTGGTTTCTGGCCAGGCGTGACTTCGTTTTTGCAAAGGAAAGGAGGAACAATGGTTGCGAATTAATTTCAGAAAGAGGGTTTTTCATGGAGGTTATTAAAATTTTAAAAGAAAGAAAGGATTTTTCCCTGAAGAAAATTGGGGAAACTGAATTTTGCTCAAGGGATTTGAGAACGAGGGCATTGATTTTATCAAAGAAAAAGTCAAGATAAGAACAAGGTCGCGTCTATAGGTTTTAGGGTAATTGCGATGTTTTAGATGATAGGTAAGCACGTAATAATATGGTGAAGGTTTTACTCGGTTAAATATTAATTTCTACCGCTGCAGAATGCTCTAAGTTTGTACTGCCAATAAAATCCCCAAATGCAATGAAAATTATATGTACCACTTCATCATCGCGTTCTAAACCCAAATAATTTATTTTAATTGAAATCCGACTCTCTTTGTATATGATGTTATTTTACTTTCTAATGACTTATTGGTCCACCGATTTTACTCCGTTAGATCTACCAACTCCATTCGTCTCCAAATTTGAAACGTTAAATTCAATATCTTTATATACACAAACACACATATCTATAACCAATTTTCCATATGATTCAACAAATAATATCTCTAATTTTATTTGACGTCAATAACATTTATTTTTGAATTCAACCAATTGTATTTTTAGTCGAATTTCAAACCAATTCAAATATTCAACTAAATTCAATTCAATAAATATTTGATTTCCAACCAATCATTCGAAATTAAATATTGAATTTAATTTCATACACAAAACAGTATATTTGATTTTTAGCTCAAATATCAATATAAAATTGATTATTGATAGTTAAATCTTTTCATTAATTCCACATTCTAGTTGTCGAAATTTCTGGGACGTTACACTTAGCGTATGCACATGGTAAGCTCTTAGCATGCCATTCCAAGTTTCAAACTCGCATCACGGTTACCATGGCACAAAGTCCTTAATATACACAACTTATATGTAATGTCCCAGATTTTCTTGCCATTTAAATTGGAATATTTAAATCTGTTTTATATATTATACTGGAAATATAATGGATTTTATATCGAATTTATTTTATATAATGGTGTTCGAATATATATATTTATAATATAATTAAAACGAGCTAGATACGATGTGGTAGTTCGAAATTTATGATCTGAACTTTAATTAAATGTACATGATTCAATATAAGTCGGAATTCTTTGAAACAAGAACCGTTTGAATCGATTTGATTATAATTTTCTAATGAAAGAGAAAAATGAAGATTTTATATTATAGATTACAAGTTATGTCCAATTAAAAATTTCAAATAGTCATTATGGAACTTCGTTAACAAATGATAACGTTTATTTTGGATACCGTTTTAACCCAAATTTCAGGATATTGAGTTTGAAAATGTATATCAGTTATTTTTTAAGCCGTGTAAGATTTCGTTGGAGATATGCATTAATAATTTATTATTTTGTAATTTATTTATAATATATCGTTATTATATACGCCTTAGAAATAGATTTCTATTCTAGCAATCTCCGTTTCTAACGAGACAAATTTTGTTGGAATGCATATAATTAATAATTATTAGATTTCCAGTTTGGAGCCAATCAGAGTTGTTTTATCATTGGGCGATATTTAGAGGTGAACCGATAAATTAAAATATCGTTGTTATGCAAACGGAGTCTGTTTTCAATGAAATTAGTTTCACCGGCACCGGAATGTCGAAACACAATGGTACGTAAATTTTCACTGCGATTGGATATTGTTTGTGCCGGTCCAAATATTTAATGTGCAACGAAAGTAGCGGTAAATAATGATAATGTAAATTAACTATATAAAAACGTGGATCTATCTTTATTTACATTGCCTAAACTTTTTTATAAAAGAAATATAAACGTTGAAGATGCATATGAAAAGAAAACTCAGTTGCATGCTTACCCTAACCTGTACATGAAATGACTTATGCTGAAGCATGCTTCCTTATATTAATACTCACATTTTAAATTTCTAATGCCTAGTCTCCATTGAAAGGAAAGCACAACCTCACCCTCAACAAACCTATTAACATAACCCATAACATGCAGAGACCTATCACGTACTAAAATCATGCAGAAATATATAAAATGCACAGACATTTCAAAACCATTTCAGACCAAAATTCAAAGGGCATATGCCTAGTGTATATAATTGTAGACAAATCTTTTGCTACCGTGCTGACCACGGTTTGTTTTGAGATTCACCCACACCATAAACATACCCTATAATAATCTAAATCACGTGCAGTCTGCATTAATATTTCTCTTCGAATTGAATTCATGCACAGGCTAAACATAATGTATCCTTAACCTATGTTGTACCGTATACCGTATAGACAAGTGACATTGATCAAATCCTCTCGTTTTTCCTCCTATAAATACATACTGTCCATCTTTGTTCTTTAATCAACCTAGAACCGAAAAAATGAACAACCCACTTCAAAGCATCGCAAGCTTTTGATTAAATCCCGGAACCACACAGCAAAATTAAAACCATTCTTGTTCTTCCTTCGGCAACAATACAAATGAAACTTCCTCCTACTAAAGAAAAATATAATATAACGCAAGCCTCTTTATAAATATACCAAGCCGCCTTCCTATATTAATGCATAACTTTCATTTCACACATCGTTTTCTAGGAAGAAGAAAGTCATGGAGGCGGTACTGTGTGGCTTCTTGTATTAGGATGGGGCAGTACTGTTAAAACGTGGAAAGTTCTTTGGAACTGAAGTCGCGCAAGTGAGGAGCTGCATGGTGCTAAAAATTTTCGCCATAACATTTCAGAGAGAGGTTCGGTCGCGGAGGTGCTCTATTGGTTTGAAAATGGTGGAGACAACCATTTCCAGGTAAGCGTGAATATGGAGTAGAGAGAAGCGTGGGTTAAAGGGGTTTAGACGCAGGGAGTTATGGCGGAGCTCTGATGAAGTGCGGTGAGGAAGAGGTCTTGTACGTGGTGGAATAATCAATGAAGATATTGCGTGGGAAGGAAGACACACAGTGACATGCTTGGGTAATATACATATATTTTTATATGTACCAAATCATTTTTAATATGGCTAATCAATAATTAAAGTGTGTTCTAATTTAATCAGGAACCGGGAATGTTTCTGAGCAGGTAAATAAGTAGTTGTGTGACGAATTTGTTTTAACCTGCATAATTATTTAATACTAAACTGCCTAATGATGATTTATTGGCCTAATTATCATGTATGTGCGTACGATTAATTAATTTATAACTAGTTTAGATTAAATAATATGTACTATGTAAATAACGCACCTAATCAGGTCAGTTTAATATAATTAAAATTTGTTAAGAATATATATTATATTATTAATACTAATAATGTGGCCTTCTAAAAAGGTTAGAACATGCCTAATCACACTTAAGAGGGCCTAACCTTGTTTAATATAACATAAGTAGTATTAATAATATCACTGAATAGTATCGGCCTATACACATATCATAACGTAGGGGGAAGTTTGTTTTAATATTTGCCTAACCATGTTACACATGCCTAATCAAGTTTGTTAAAACATAATTAGCATTTTAGATTAATAAAAATATTATTAAGTATTTGTAATATTAATATGTAAATAACGTGAATAATTTATAACGCTACCATACAGTAACAGAATGGGATGAAGCAAGTGATGTTGGATTCGTACCGACGAGCGTAAAGTTTTGGAGCTGGTTCGGCCGCAGATGGAACCCCAAGGTGAGTTTAACTCAGTCAGTTTATCCCGCTTATAGTTTCTATAAGCTGGGTTTCTATATTGTGTGCAATGTTTGCTAATTATTGATGGTTTGATAACTGTTGGAATGGATGTTGAATACTTTTAAATATTCATTGGTTAAATTAAACATTTGTTTAATTTAATCCAATTAAATCGTTATTTTAATGATTAGATTCCAAACGAGGTAACTTACTTTGTTGGTTACGTTTATAATAATATAAATGTATTAATAAATAATTGAATGCTTGATTGGACGTTATAAATTATTTGTTGGATTTTATTAGTTAAATTGTTTATTTCTGTCTATCGTGATATAAAAATATATTGTCATATTGAACTTGAAGTAACCCATTTTGATGCAAGGAAGGACAGGGTGGAGGAATCCAACCGGATTCCTCAAACATGTTGTTTATTTATATGAACTGTTAATCAGTTTGATTGATTGTTGATTGTTGAATCCAAATTCAACACTCTTTTGATATTAACCAATGGGTGATATTGGTTGAGTAATTATCGGCGGATGGCCTGTAAATGAATTGTTTTATAGAGATTGATTTATTGTCCGGTAAATCAATAGAAAGAAACTTATAAAATTTGTTTTATAACTAAAGACGGGCTTGAAATTTATTTTATATAGATTATTTTTACATAAAGTTATTAAAGAAAGTAAATAATTTTTTTATCTTGTAATTGTAAAATGAATATACAAAACGAGATTCGTATGTTAATAAGTTTTGTAAGCAAGTGAGCAGCAATTAACAAGATAGTTAAGAGTTGAATTAATTATTTTCAATAAATAATTAAATGAGATTAATTAATTTAATTAAATTATCAATGAAATCAAATGAAATTTAATTAAAATAATTTTATTTATTAATTTAAAGAAATAACCAAGTGGGAATGGCTAACAAAGTAACCCTGTTTGAGATGACCAAGCCGACTACTTGAGTGAGATTTGATTATTAAAAATCATTATTGATTTGTTAATTATCATTGAAGTTAAATATCAATTTAAAATTAACCTTTTAAGTAAGATTAACTATTTTATTATAGTTGACAATGAAGTAAGGGATGTTACTCAATTAACAAGGAAATAACATGTAAACCGGATTTTTAGAGTATAGTATGAATATGAATTCTGTTGACGGCAAAAAATATCAAAAACACCAAAGATTCCCAATTACTAGGAATTATAAATATGGTCGCATAGACAAGAACATAAAATAGAACATAAGCAGTAAATAACACAAGGAATTTATAGTGGTTCGGCCTCAGTGAGGGCCTACGTCCACTTTGAAGAGTCGTTGGAATTTTATTGATCACTTGGAAGATTACAAGGTTGAGACTATCTCATGATATCTCATCACACTCACTTTTCATGATATATGATGTCATAATCATTATATATTGAATAAATAAGAAAAAGACAATTTTGTCCTTCTTCTTCCTCAAAGAGGAGATTCCATTAATGAAGCTCTATGGAGGTTTCCAAGCTCAAGAATCCAACCCGTTTGAAGTGTGAGACCATGGGGTATTTATAGGAAGTGGTTAGGTAGGGGTTAGGTAGGAGTTGGTAGAAATAGGGACCATGTACAGGAAATTCCCGCCTCCAGCCGTTGGCCACTGGAAATTCGTACCTGGACAGAGGTGCGAAATTTTGCACCTGCTACGTATGAAATTTCGCACCTGCTTGGTGCGGAATTTCGCACCTGCCAGGTACGAAATTTTGCATCTGTAAGTTGCGAAATTTCGCACTTGGTAGGTATGGAATTTTGCACCTACCAGGTATGAAATCTCGCATCTGGCTTGGTGCGAAGTATGTTTGGTGAGGGATGCGGTCAAGGCTCGTTAGCGCGATCTCTCTTGGTCTTCCTCCTACACTTCCTGATCTTCGCCATTGGCCCTGTCTTCACGCGATGAGTTGAGTCGAGCGTGTCTTGAGTACTTTTGGTAACCGGACCAAAAGCCCAGTTAACATTTGCCCTCCAAAGTACGTCTTGTCTTAACATGATGTGCTTTGGAATGAAAGTTGAGATGGTAGTTGGGTTGCGGATTTATCCTGCAAGTTATAGGAAAAGACATGTTAGCTAGCGGGCTTGCTCGCTGGGGAATCGTGAGTGAGCCGCTGTTGGTGCCACATTCGCGTCGCTGGGTATTCACATGGTATCGTCGTCACACATTTTTAGGCGATTTGACACTTGAGGAGAATATGCGTATGCGAGCGCTGAGAGGGTATATATGTACCTATTCTCTCTCTCTCTGTTTTTTTTTTGGTACAAAATTCCAAACCACAGAGGTTCAAAATTTCGAACCATGGTGGTTCGAAACTTCGAACCGCAAGGCTCGGAATTCGAGCCCTAGAGGTTCGAAATTTTGGGCCCGTTGGTTCGAAGTTTCGAGCCTTGGGTCGGAATACGAAGGGACTTTTTCCCTTTTATTATAAATAGGCCCATCCCCCCTTCATTTCGCTTCCTTCTTCATTTTTACGCCTTCAGCTGCCACTATTCTGAAAGCTTCGTTACTTGACCCTTTCAATTTTTTTTAGTAATGGACTTGGTCAAAGGAGGCAAGGAAGAAGGGGGGTCGAAGTACGGTGGTCAGAGGAGGTGGAGGATGAGGTCGCGGAGACTGCTATTGCCCTGAAAAGTGCTTTTATCAGCTCCTTCAGGAGGGGAGCTAGTTTATATGGCAATGTTCCGCACCCACGGGGTCGCGGGAGCAGGAGTCATTACCAGGATAGGCCTCAGTCTTTCACTAGTCCTCCCCCTCCTCCTTCGATTTGGGTGCCCAGGGGAGATTCACGGCTTGATCTAGGACGGTCGAGTCATACGTCATCAACAACTCCGCCCATCACTGCTCCGTCTGCTCCCGTTCAGACTTTAAGGGAGAGGGAGCCACCAATTGCTCAGCCAAGGTCGGATAAGGCGTCTATGATAGAAACACAGAATTTGACGGAAACCCAAGTCCAAGATCTTTCCCCAGAGGAGAAGATGGCGTTTTTGAAGCATCACTTGCCTCGTCTTTACTTCGACAAGCTACCATCTCTCCCTGATCTTCGTCCAGCTCCTGATAGGGCATCCAGAGAGATATGGGTGCACATGGAGGCCTCCTATCACCAGGTCAATGAACTTACTAAATACTCTCATCACCCATCGGACCTGATTAGGCAGAAGAACCTGCACCTCCTGAACCACCGGCTAACCATTGATGCTGAGAAGACATCTGTTGCTAACTTGAATACCGAAATCGGTAGGTCTTCCTTGTTCCCCTCCTTTCTTGTTTATTAGAAGTCTTTTGTTCTTGTATCTTTAAACAATGGCTTACTGGTCTTATGGTCTTTCATCGGAGCTGAAGCAGGGGTACAAGACACTCAAAAAGGAGGTCGATGACTCTCGCTCTATGTACACAGAGACTATAGCCAACTTAACCACCCAGAACATGACCTTGAAGAAGGAAAAGACTGAGGTGGACTAGACGCATTGAATTGGAGAGAGAAAACGCTATGGTCTTCCAACTTCAGGAGGATAACAAAGCTTTTCAAGCGAAGAATGACCGCCTAAAGAGGGAGTTTGAGGCGGCGGAGAAAGCGAAGGAGGACGTGGAAGACAGCAATTGGGATGTGCTGGGCACCGTAAACGGATCGAAAGCTGAGTTCCAGAGAGAGGTGGAGCAGTTAAAAGACGAGTTAGCAGATGTAGAGTACCGAGAACAGTCATCTATGGAGGAAGACATTAAGGACATGCTCGTCAAGGTCCTAAAATTCCGTGGAATTTCTTAGATGTATGACTACTCCCGTGAGCTAGCTCGAACCTGGGAAAGGTTGGTTCCGTACGAGGCCTTCCCGCGTGAAGTGGATGTTGGGACCTTGGATGAATGACAACTTATGATTGACCACTTAACCGAGGAGGAGCGCAAGAAGTTGGAGAAGGGTAGGAAGTTGCTGCCCGAGGATGCGGAGAGAGAGAGGTTGGATAGGCTTGCTGCCGAAAAAGGGAAGTTTGCCATCACCGAGAGCGCTGTTGTAGTGGAGGATCCTATAGAGGGAAGCTCTTATCGATCATTTTTTCTTGAATCGGTCATGGCGATTGACCCGACAGCTCTGACTCGGGTTTCGACTGAGCACGATCCTGAGCATCTGGAGCCAGAAGAGATTGGATTTACGCTGCCCATTATGCCGGGTGCCCTTTCCGCGCTTCCTACACCACCCTTGCCTGGAGGTAAAGTTCCTTTACATTGCATCCCCAAGGATGACGTGATTACCGAGTTTGCGGACTAAAAAATTGTGTTTTCATTGTGCAGTCCCTTCTGAATCGAGAATGGCATTGAACCCTGCCCCCGTGATTCCTGAAGTGACTGAGTCCAGGCCCTAACTTAAGGGGGTTCAGTTTGGAGAGAGCAGAGATCATCTTGACACCCTTATGGGAATAAGGATAACTCCCAGCCTCTACGAAAGCCTTGTTGATGAGGGAGAGGAGGTAGATAGGCGGAGTGCGACTGCCCGAGGTCCAATGGAGGCGATGTGTCCTCGATGGCTGCCACAGTGACTGCGTAGAAAGCCAAGATGGTGGAGAAAAGTGAGGAAGTGGAGGAAATGTGGAGGCAGGATGAAGCTACCAAGAGGGAGGTCATAGCCCTGACCAGGGATGATGCCGAAAAGAGGGCCGCCGCGACTGTTGCTCAGAGGAAGGACGATGACGAAGCAGAGAAGAAGACGGCGGTGGACGAGGCTCATGAGAAGAGAGAGGATGAGGAGTTTCAGCGGAGGGCCCTCATGACTCAGGAAAAAACCAAGGCCGGCGATCCAGAGCAAAAGTCCCAAAAGCTTATTGAGTGACAGGCCGCTAAAGAAGCCAGGGAGAAAGCTATACGAGAAGGGAAAACTATCCCATAGATGAGTGTCGCAGTGATAGGATCTGCTGCCGGGGGTGCCCCCCGATCTCTGCCGCATGTTGCCCCTGCTGACGTCACTGAGATTTCTAGCGGTGACGGAGCAGATGAGAGGCATCTCCCATCTTCTCACGAGTCGACCACCTCCCAAAGGAGCCGAAGTGGAAAAAGCGGGTCTGGCAAGAGAAAGCCTAGCTCCAAGGATGAACCGTCGAGTGCCGAATCTACAAAGAAAAAGCATAATGACAAGAAGAAGAAACACGGTTAGCATTAGTTTCTTAAGTGTAGGTTTAGCACTCATTTTGGTAGTGTAGGCCGATAGTTTACGCGAGTTCTGCCCTCATTTTTGGTTTTTCAAGACATGGTGTGGTTCTTATGTACACCCTGTTATTAGAAAGAAAGATATTAGCTATGTATTCGGTTGTAATGTGTGTGTGTGTGTTGTAACGAAATATGAATTAGTAAAGATCACATTTTATGTTAAATGTTCGGATGTTCTTCCCATTTTTTCGGGCCTTCTGTACTTGCATAGGCCTACTTATCGTTACACTTAACAAAAAATGATTGTGAGTGTTGTGCCCTGGATTGACGATTCTAGGGAGGAGTGGTAGTGCGCAGGCTTCTAGTAAGTTTCCCTCATCTCAGGAAACCCGTAGTTTGTGAAGCCAGGCTAAGTGCCCTGCTGTATTTGGGTTGCCCAGAGTTAATCTCAAGTGTAGCGAAGGCGTATGACATCGCGTTGTGCGGTACGTCCGGTGTATGATCTCCCGTTGTTCATCGAGTTGGGGCGAGCCTGTAGGCGTCGTTGTTCGCCTGGGAAGAGAAGCTCGGATCATCAACCCGTAGGGTCTAATCGTGGCCGTGGGATACTCCTTAGCCTTGAGAGCTTCGGGAAAGTAACGATTTAAGGGTCGGTCTCGGTGCTGTGCCAAGATTCGACCATCACCCATAGTTCAGGGGGAGTTTGTATCGCCCCGTCTGGCTGTTGGGTGGCCCCAACTCACGTGGGACTTGGGCGAACGATTTATCCTCGGCTTCGCCTTGGGCCTAGGTCCGAGTTAGAGGTTATTTATACTCGGTCGCGTCGCGGGCCGGCGACTCGATTAGCGTTGTCGGCTCCCATACTCGGGGTGTCGGTTGGTGCCAATGTGATTAGGCCACGAGGTTGGCTCGTGGCCCGGACGGCGATGCCAGCCCCTATACTAGATGTCGACACAGCGGTCGGGAGTTTACACGAATGCTAGCTGTCGGGATTAATCAAACATGTCACGTTAGGAGTAAACACAGAAATAAAGATAGAAAGATGAACATCATTTCCACTAATAACTTTTGGATGAATAGCCTTTACAATGCCTTGAATTTCTACAAAACTTCGCTGGAAAGCATAAATAACCATGTACTAAGTTATGTGAAGTAGCGGCGGAGATGTTCACTATTCCAAGCCCTTGGCAGTTCAGTTTCATCCGCGGTCGCTAGCTTGAAAGCTCCGTCGCTGAGCCTTCGTAGGATAGAGTACCAGCCTTCCCAACGAGGAGCGAGGCCTGTTGGCGGAGGGAATACCTGCTTTAGGACGAGGTCGTCGATGTTGAGGTCCTTGTGCCAGACTCGAGAGTTGAAGTACCGGGCGACTCATTGTCGTTAGGCAGCGGTTCGGAGGTCGTCTTCGTTCCTCATTTCTTCAAGCAGGTCGAGTGATCCCATGAGCAAATCTTGGTTCATCTTTGGATCAAAATAGGTGACTCGATGAGACTGAAGCTCGAGCTCGATGGGGATGACAGCTTCGGACTCGTAGGCGAGGGCGAAGGGAGTGTGCCCGGTCGTTGTCTTGTGGGTTGTCCGGTAGGCCCATAGGGCTAAAGGAAGTTCATCTTACCATATGCTCCCGGCTTTCTCGAGGCGCTTCTTGATGATGGACTTGATAACTTAGTTAACTGCCTCTACTTATCCATTAGCCTGGGGGTGTGCTATGGCCGAGAACCTTTTTTCGATGTCGTGCCGCCGACAAAAGGATTTGAACTCTGCGCTCTCGAACTGAGTGCCATTTTCTGAAATGATGGCCTAGGGGACTCCGTATCGGGTGATGATGGTGCGTACCACGAAGTTGATCATTCTCTTGGTAGTGATTGTGGCGAGGGCTTCAGCCTCTGCCCATTTGGTAAAATAATCGATAGCGACGACAGCGTATCGTGCCCCGCCTCTGGCCATGGGAAGAGTCTCAATGATGTTGATTCCCATATGCCGAATGGCCATGGGCTGGTCATTTGCGTCAGTTCCGTAGGCGGGGCTCTCGGGATCTTTGAGAAGTGTTGGCATTTCTCGCACTTGCGAGTGTAATCGGTGGCGTCCTGGTCGAGTGTGATTAGTAGTAGCCATGTCGGAGTATCTTCCTAACCAGGGTTTGCCCTCCGGTGTGGCCACCGCATTCTCCTTCATGTACGCTGACTAGAACCTTGATGGCGTCCTCATGGGCCACATATATGAGTAAAGGGACAGAGAAGCCTCTTCGATAGAGTACCCCATTCATAAGGAGGTGACGGGTTGACTGACGGGGGAGTGCTCGCCTTTTTTTATGGCTTTCTAAGAGGATCCTCTGTCGTAGGTAGTTTTTGATCGGTGTCAACCAAGATCCCGGCTCGGGTTCGGCGCCCATGGCCGTACTAGTTGGGGTTGGCTTGGTACTGGGGGTATTTAGCACCTCGATTGGGGCGAACCCCAACAGCTGCGGATCCTCGGAACCTGCTAATCTTGCCAGTTAGTCGGCCCTTTCATTTTGCTCTCGCGGAATGTGAGTGATAGTGAAGTGGTCAAAGTGAGTGAGTAGTTTCTGTACTTGAGCAAGGTATAGAACAAGTCTTCCCCCTTAGTTTGGAATTCGTCCTTCACCTAGCGCACAATGAGCTGTGAATCGGAGAAAATTTGAATAATATTTAGATTGAGTTCGATCGTGATCCTTAGTTCGACTATCAATGCCTCATATTCTGCATCGTTGCTGGTAGCAGGGAAATTTAGCTTTAGCGCGTAGTGTATCGAGCGCCTCTCGGGAGTGATGAGCACGATGCCGGCTCCTGAACACTTGTTGCTGGAGGACCCGTCCACAAACAACTTCCACCTACTATTGGGGGCCTCAGTTTCTCTGTTGAAGTTTCCTCGGGGGCCGTGAACTCTACTATGAAGTCGGCGAGGGCTTGTCCGAGGATGGCTCGACGAGGGATGAATGTTATCTCGAACTGACTTAGTTCCATGCTCCACTTTATCAGTCGACCGGATGCCTCGGGTCGTTGTAGAACTGGGCGCAGCGGCTAGTTGGTGAATACCATTATGGGATGAGCCTGGAAATATGGATGAAGCTTCCGGGAGGAGATTAGTAAGCAGAATGCCAGTTTTTTGAGCTTCATGTAGTTCTTTTTTGCCCCCGTCAATCGCTTGCTTATGTAGTAGACAGGTCGTTGAATGCGATCTTCGAGCCGTATTAATGTCAAGCTGATTGCCTGCGCAGAAACAACCAAATAAACATATAAATCTTCATGGTCTATAGGCTTAGACGAGATAGTGTTCGCTCTAAGTGGTACAGGAGTTCCTTGAATGCAGATATGCACTTAGGGGTCCACTTGAAGTTGCGCTTCCCCTTTCGAAGCAATTGAAGAAAGGGATGCACTTATCGGTGGCCTTTGAGATGAATCGACTTAAAGCGGTGACCTTTTCGTTTAAACTATGAACATCTTTGATGTTTTCAGGGACTTGGATGTCCCGAATGGCTCGGATTTTCTCGAGGTTAGCTTCAATGCCCCGGGCGTTGACGATGAAACCTAGAAACTTTCCTGAAGCGACGTCAAAGGAACATTTCAGAGGGTTGAGTTTCATGTCATATTGACGGAGGACATCGAACATTTTGGAGAGGTCGTGGACGTGGTCGCTAGACACTTTTGATTTAACTAGCATGTCGTCCACGTACACCTCCATGGATTTCCCGATTTGATCTTTGAAGAGTCGATTAACCATCCGCTAATACGTGGCGCCGGTGTTCCTGAGGCCGAAAGACATGACACGATAACAATAAAGTCCGAGGTCAGTTATGTAGGAGGTATGGTCCTGATCGCGAAGATTCATCGGGATCTGGTTGTAACCGGAGTAGGCGTCCATGAAAGATAGCAATTGGTATCTAGCGGTTGAATCGACTAGCCGATTGATCTTTGGGAGCGGGAAGCTGTCCTTGGGACATGCTTTGTTTAAATCAGAAAAGTCGATACACGTTCGCCATTTTCCATTGGCCTTTTTGACTAGGACCGGATTGGAGACCCATTCGGGGTAATCGGCTTCACGGATGAAATTGTTGTTTAGCCGGCAATCTACCTCTTCCTCGAGTGCCTTGGATCCCTCGGGTCCCAGGAAGCGGCGCTTTTGTTTGATAGGAGGCAACGCAGGATCTATGCATAGGGAGTGGCAGGCGATTTCCGGGTCTATTCCTTTTATGTTGGAATGAGTCCATCCAAATACGTCCAGATTAGCCTTTAGGAAATCCACAAGATCATCTTTGACTGCTGGGTGAAGGTGTGACCCTATCTTTAATACTCACGATTGATCGTCGAGACTGACGGGTACATCTACTGTGGGCTCGACAGGAGTAGGTCCCTCGTACTCGGGCTCTTCGTCTTTCCTTGAACCGAGGTCACTGGAAAGACAGGAGTGGCATCTGAGCCATGGCCCAGACGCCGCTGATTGATATGAGAAGGCAGTCTTGGCGCAAAAGGCCACGGGCGCTGCCTTGCCCTTGGCCTTATTGCGCACGTTCTACCATTCCATTGCATAACATTCTCTAGCATTGACTTGGTCTCCTCTGATTGTTCCGATCCCGTTTTATGTTGGAAACTTCATCAAGAGGGACATGATGATAGGCAGACGCGAAATTCTGTGAGGAATGGACGTCCAAAGAAGACATTATATGGCGAGATGATGTAGATAACCACGAAGGTGAGGATTCAGACTCTGTTCCGATCCCCCGTATCGAGTTCGACGGATAGCTCAATGACTCCTACCGGATAGCTGGATGCCCCACTAAAACCGTGGATTGTGGAATGGCATGGTTTGAGATCTCTTGCCTCTAATTTCATCTGGTCATAGGCGGCTTCGAAAATGATGTTGACCAAGCTTCCCGAATCGACCAATATTTTTCGAATAGTTGCAGTGCCAATCTAGGCAGTGATGACCAAAGGATCGGTGGTCGGGATTCAATTCCCGTGGACTCCCTTCCATTGAAGATAACGTTGTCCCGCATGGTTTTCCGGAGCTTGGCCGGGACAGACTCATCGGGTGCAGAGTAAGACTCGTAGGTTGCATGCTTAATGGAGCCCACATATTCCTCCATCTTTTGGAAGCTGTCATGCATAGGGCCAGACCCACTACATATAGTGTTGATCATGATTCCTCGTCTCGAGTTAGATGGTCCTGAGGTTGTCTTGGCGGCCGTCTAAGGAGTTGGCGCTGGAGGTTTTGGATTGGTTTCAGGGGGAAAGGGCTCTTGGATGTATTGTTAAAGTCTTTTTTCTCTCCCTTAGCTAGTGACATTCATTCGTATTGTGCCCATACATATCATGATATCGGCAGTACCCCCCCCCCCCCCCCCGAGTTCTTCTCGGCATCGGTTGATTCCCTGACGCGGGGTTTCTTGTACGGCAAGGTGTTACATGCCTCTAAGTAGATAGTTTCTGGATCTTCGTTTAGCGAAGTGTATGTCTCGTAGGCTTGGTAAGGGCCGGGTTTCCTCGGCTCTGTCTGGACCTGATTGTTGCTTCAGCTACCTTGTCCCCAATGTTTGGTCTTTGTCTGGGTGGCCCTGCCCCCGTGTTCGAATTGGAGGGTCCTCCCGCTTCTCGCCCCCTAGGATGGTTATTGGCGGTGTCCGCTCGAGGGATATTAGGGCAACTAGTCTCAGAGATGCGGTTCTGTCTTGCTTCTTCTTGGCATAAGAACTGCCCCGCTTTCTCATAGAAAGCATGGAGGCTCATTGGTTGTTTTCGGTCGATCCGTGCCCCAAATTCAGAAGTTTGAAGGACACCTTTAACTAGCTAGAAAGGTATGGTGCGCGGATCTGGATCCTCGACCTTGGCGAGGGTGATGTTGAACTGGAAAGGTAGCTTTTGAGTGACTCTGAGGGCCCTTGGTATAGGTTGGAAAGGGTGAGGGCATTCTCCGGAGTCGGGATATGCATCCTGAACTGCTTAACCAACTGTGTTGCCAATTGGACAAAGTTGTTGATGGAGTTAAGCGGAAGGCGAGAGAACCATAATAGAGTCGTCCCTGATAGGAAGACCGGAAAGCATTTGCACTTGACAGGATCGTCGCCTCTGCTTGAGTCCATTTGCTTTTCATAACGGTTCAAGAAAGCACAAGGGTCAGTAGTCCCTTCATAGAGCTGCATCTGCAGCATGCTGAAGCGTCACGACCATTCAGCTTCTTTGACTCTTCGAGTGAATGGGTTGCGGCTGATGTGCACTTCCCATGAATCATGCACATTCCCTCGCATCTTCCTTATGATTCTTCGGACCATGTCGGGAAGATAGGTCGGATGAGGGTCCGTCATCGGGACCCACGGGTTTTGGCGAGGTTTCCGAGTTTTGGCGCGAGGGTATCTTCTAGGGTGGGTGTCTGGATCGTCTTCTTCCATGTCCTCGACATCTATAACGGGATCCTGGTGTGCACGATGATGTGGAGCAGGTTCACGCGGATCCGGTTCCGGAAAGGCACGGGCTGTCAAAATAATAGGTTCATTGTCTCGACGGGCGACGGTTGAGTCTTGTCGAGGAGGAGGTTGGTTAGTAGGAGTGGGTCCTTCATTGATGACTAAGTGAGAATGGTCCCGATATTAGGCGCCCTCGCTATAGGTAACTGTGGTCCGGTCGTCGTTGCCATTGGCATACCCATTGCCATGGCCATTGTTGAGAGCGTTTGTTCAGACGGCGACGTTGTTGATGGTACTAAACCTCATTCTTCGGTGTGGGCCCCTAGACTCGGAAGAGGAAGTTTCCGATGTTGGCGGTCGAGGTCAAGCATTGCTTCGAGCTAGTGGTAGCCAAGCGATGACGCACTGACTTTCCTGGAGTTGCTGCATAAGGTCGATGTTATTCCTTAGCGCTTGGTTAAGCTCGACAGTTGTATTTTCGTACTTTTCACTAAGCGTGTGGACTTGAGTTTAGGTTGCGGGCACTTCGGGGTCCGCAACTGGAGGTTCACATTCATTAGTGGCCGGGATGTCCGCTGGTCGAGGTTATTGAGATGTACCAGTCTCGGCTCCGGCTGAAGAACCGATCATTGCGTTCTTTGACATTTTTACCATCGCAAGCGGACTCGACGGCAGGTTAAGAAGGGAACCTTAAGCTCAGTGAAGTCAAGATGGTGATAGGTGAGAAAGACGCAATATCCGAGTTTTCTCAGTGAAAGCACCAAATGTTGACGGCAAAAAATGTCGTAAACACCAAAAATTCCCAATTACTAGGAATTATAAATATGGTCGCATAGACAAGAACATAAAATAGAACATAAGCAGTAAATAACACAAGGAATTTATAGTGGTTCGGCCTTAGTGAGGGCCTACGTCCACTTTGAAGAGTCGTTGGAATTTTATTGATCACTTGGAAGATTACAAGGTTGAGACTATCTCATGATATCTCATTACATTCAATTTTCATGATATATGATGTCATAATCATCATATATTGAATAAATAAGGAAAAAGACAATTTTGCCCTTCTTCTTCCTCAAAGAGGAGATGCCATTAATGAAGCTCTGTGGAGGTTTCCAAGATCAAGAATCCAACCCTTTTGAAGTGTGAGACCATGAGGTATTTATAGGAAGTGGTTAGGTGGGGGTTAGGTAGCAGTAGGTAGAAATGGGGACCATGTACAGAAAATTCGCGCCTCCAGCTGTCGGCCACTGGAAATTCATACCTGGACAGAGGTGCGAAATTTCGCACCTGCTATGTATGAAATTTCGCACCTGCTTGATGCGAAATTTTGCACTGGGTGCGAAATTTCGCACCTGCCAGGTGCGAAATTTCGCATCTGTAAGGTGCGAAATTTCGCACCTGGTAGGTGTGGAATTTCGCACCCACCAGGTAGGAAATATCGCATCCGGCTTGGTGCGAAGTATGTTTGATGAGGGATGCGGTCAAGGCTCGTTAGCGCGATCTCTCTTCGGTCTACCTCCTGCACTTACTGAGCTTCGCCCTTGGCCCGGTCTTCACGCGATGAGTTGAGTCGAGCGTGTCTTGAGTACTTTTGGTAACCGGACCAAAAGGCCGGTTAACATTTGCCCTCCAAAGTACGTCTTGTCTTAATTTCAAATGTGGGAATTAAGGGAAACGGGTTGCGCCATTGGGTTCGTCTTGAAATTCTGCTTGAGATGGAGTCCGATTTTGCGTAAAACGGACAACGTAGAAAGGAGATATGGACGAACGAAGTTAGGCAGAAAAACCAGAAGTGGCGCACTTGTGAAGTGCGCCAGTACAAAAATGCACTGGCGCGCCTGCAAGTGCGCCCAGGTCGGGCTGAGATCCTGCACATATTTCTGGAGTGATCTGATCCGAATAGTGAGTCATTACTGAGTCACTAGGGCTTAGGTGGCTATCTGAAAGGTTCTGGTTATTCCTAGGGTAATCCGACGGCTCTTAATCAATTAATCTTCTATAAAAATACCCTAAACCCCTAACCCTAATCACACAAATTCATATCAAGAGCCTCCATGCCGTCAATGGAGAACCTAGTGTAGCCGCCATACACATTTAACCCTAAATCAAGATAGAGGCCTGAGTCAAAAATCAAATCAAATCTAAAAAACAACTAAGTCTACATTAAAGGCGAGCGATTCAATTTCAGAATATAGATCCTAGAAAGACAAGACTATTCTTTTTGATTGTGAGTATGATAGATTTTACAAGATAATTCGTTAATTTAATTATGATAAGATATAATTGGGATCATAAGTATATGGTTTTGAATCATGTGATGTAAATTATATGTATGTTTGTGGTGTTGAATCATATGCTAGTTCTTATGTGAATTTTATGCAAGTTGGATCATATGTTAGTTCTTATGTGAATTTTATGCAAGTTGGATCATATGTTAATTCTTATGTGAATCCTATGCAAGTTGAATCATATATCTTATGCAAGTTTGTGGTGATTGGATCATGTATTCTTATATGAATCTTATGCAAGTTTGGGTTGTTAAAATATATGTGAAACATGTATATGCGTATGCTAGTTTATGTGACGTTAATCTATATGTTTAGATCCATATGCAAGTTCACACCTTTATGTTTAGATCCATATGCAAGTTCACACCTTTATGATTGGATTCGTATGCAAGTTCACACCTTTATGTTTGGATCTATAGCAATACATAAGTTATGCAAGTTTATGCCCATCACCTATGCTAGTTTTGTATCATATGCTAGTTTGAATGAAATTCATATGCAAGTTATTGGCTATGTAATCTTATGACATGATCCTTAGATCTATCTGATGTGTTATGTGATGTTGTTTCTCTTTTTATGAGTTAGACTATTTGCGAGTCTAACATGTGTCATATGAAAACGTACGAATAGCGTGGGGACGATGGGATAATATTGAATATACATAAAATTGTAAATTGGTATAAATGGCCTTAAAAGGCATATAATTAATTTGAGTCATTAATTGGCATATTTGGTATTTATGGACATAATTTTAAGAGACAATTATGGACATAAATAAATTTGGAATTTATTGACAAATTTGAATAGGGATATTGATCCAATTTGGGGTTAAATAAAGATATGTAATAATAAACCACCTAAGACACGAGGTTAGACTCTTTTGTGGTGTAAGACTACCCGGACCCGCCCGACAAATCCAGCGTCCACAAATGTCAGTCTAATGTGAGAGGTCAAAGGCACGAATTAAATGCGTAACAGTTGTAAAGACACGAGGTTAGGCTCGTTTAAGGTATAAGACTGCCCGGACCCGCTCGACAAATCAGCAACCGCAAATGCCAGTCTAATGTGGGAGGTCTTTACGAGGTTACGATTCTAATGAATTAAGTAACACTTAACCAAATAAACATGTGGTGGGACATGGGGGGTTAATTGGGTGCCTTGGGTGGCATGTGGAATTAAGTGGGTGCCTTGGGCGGCATGTGAAATACGATTAGTTGCCTTAATAATTAATTAACGTTGATTAAAGACAAATATGAAGGAAAAACAGAAGTTTGGTGGAGTGAGTGATTCTCTGAGTAACAATCTGATGTTGATTTCGGTCTTCGGGGTTGGTACTTAGGGGGTTATTCTCTTAACCAATGTATCTGTGAACTAAGATGTACTTAATCATAAACTAAGTAAAACATGGTAAGTGGGTAGGGTTAAGACCAGCTTAACCAATAATTTGGTAAGTGGATAGGGTTAAGACAAACTTAACCAATAATAATAGATTGATCGGATAAGCGGATAGGGTTAAGACCAACTTAGCCAATAAGATATAAGTGGATGGGGTTAAGACCAGCTTAACCAATAATATATCGATCTGATAAGCGGGTAGGGTTAAGACAAGCTTAAACAATAACACATGTTGATTTGTTAAGTGGATAACATGGGGGACATGTGGGATATAATTATAAACACTTAACCAAATAGAAAACATGTAAGAAAAAATGATTAAGATGGGGTTAAGTGGGGAATCTTTTTGGGGACCAAGCATAGGTGGAAAGATTGTGTAGGGACCTTTTTCAAACCAGTAACCCATTTAGTATCTTTGTGAGCTCGACCCAAGTCGAGGACGGGACACGCTTACGGGGTTTGATTGTAAGAGGTCAAAACGGGTTAGCGGTGGCAACGCAAGTCCAACGGGGTCATGTGCGTGCGTGGGCCCGGGTTAGTAGATAAGACGTTATTGCGTCGTGTAGATATAAGCCATGCATCTTTAGTGGTATCGGGTTGCCACTTTGGGGAGTGATACACCCCACTATGTGACCAACACGGGTATCTACGAGTTAGGGAGCCGATCGAATGGGGAAGGTAGTGGGTACGACTAGCGGAGGTAGGAGCAGACGACACCTATGAAGACAGCTAGGAGTATAACTACCATATTATGAATAAACATTGTAATTAGAATGGGGAGGGTAGGGGGTACGAATAGCGAAGATAGGGGCATATGGCACCTATGAAGACAACTAGGAGTACAGGATACTACCATTAATATTATTTTGTTTGCTGGGCGGGATCAACTTTTAGGGTGACTAGTAATGGTGCGGTGTAATTAGCATTGGTGTAGTATCGTAATTATTCTATAGCGATTAGGAACAAGATTAACGCCGGAATATTCCTCTTATTTGCTTTTTCATGCCCACTTGTTTCATGGTCATATCTTATCTTACCAGTTTATGCCTTATCCTAGTTACTTTAATAATTATATTGTTAAAGTTATTATACTTGCAAGACTTTATGTCTGACCCCCCTTGTTTTTGCCTCTTTTCTTCCTTTCTCCCCCAGGTCCTCAGGGTGGGACTAGTACTAGTGGAGCTTGATCTTGGATCTCCTTCTCCCTCTTTTGGAAGTGCTTGGAATGCTGAAAGTATAGTTCAACTCATCTCTTTTATGGCTACTTGTGTTGGGGTTTATGCTTTTTATTTTATGTACTCTGAAACAATTTATCAAGATGGATATTAAGTGTACTTGGTTTATGAAGTTGTTGTAATAAAACTATTTCTCCACTGCAATAAAAGTTGTTTTAAAATTTTCAAGTGCCATTATTTATATTTGCCTTGTTATATTCTGTTCTATACACCAAATACGCTCCATGGAAGTTAATGCATTCCCTTTGTGAGTGACATTAATGGACATGGGGTGTTACACGTGGTATCAGAGCTAAAGGTTACCAGACCAGATTTGAATTTTGAAAAACTATTTTTCAAAAAGCATTTTTTTAAAGAAATACTTTCAAAAGTATGTTTTAAGGAAAGCATTTTCAAGAGAAAAATTTATTTTGAAAAACATAACCCCCAAGAACCATATATCTTTCCTTTGATTCTTCGTTTTTAATTTTTTTCCTCTTTCTTTTTTATGAAATTCTTCTTCCACGTATAGACGCTTTTTCTAAGATGTGTAAGAACTTCCGTACGATGGGCGGAAAACCACTTCATGGGATTGGGACGTCTGTCAAAGCTAGAAGGGAGAGGAGGACTTGTTGGTACCTTTAAGGTAGACGGTGGGAGGAAGGTTCAATTAGCTGCTTGGTTAATGAAGAACAAAGCCTCATTTGGTAGGAGGTCACCAACGGAGAATGTGTAGGAGAGACATTAAAAGGACACACGATAAAGTAGATCCAAAGAAAGGTGATAAGGATAACAAGGGACCAAGAGAAAGGAAGGGCCACACTTGTGAAATACTTGACTACTTAAATAAAGACGTTAGAAAGAATGAGAAGACTAGTTGTTATCGTTACGGAGAAACATGAGATCTTATTATGACGTCTAAAGAAGCAAAGCGCAAAAGATCTTCTGGAGGGCAGCTTCAGGCTCCCATGGCACCAGGGCAGGCGACAGGGTAGATTCAGGCTCTCATGGCACCAGGACAGGAGGGAGGTAGAAACATTTACGTGGAAAGTTTAGTTTTTATGTTTGATCATCCTGTTCGTACTTTGTTTGACTCTGGCGCTTCACATTTGTTTGTATCTGCTTCGTTAGTTGAAACACAGCACCTAAATACTAGTCTAGTTATGGATCCCATAGTGGTCTCAAATCCTATTGTTGGTTCGGCTCATCTTTCAATGATTTGTCGAGATTTTAGAGTGTCTATCTTGGGTGTTGGGTTTGAATGCAACGCCTTTGTTCTTGGCTTCATGGGCTACGACTTGATTCTAGGTAAGGATTGGCTAACTAGATATGGTGCCATCCTAGATTGTGAAAGAAGGGCAGTTAGATTGTTGACTCGTTGTGGAAAGACCCTTGATATTTCTTGTGACCCCAGAGGTTCGGTAATGCTTAGCTACCTAGAATCCCTTGACACATCCAATGATGATTTGAAATCTGTTTATGTGGTCCGTGAATATAGTGACGTCTTTGATGAAGTTTGAGGTTTGCCCCCGAGGCGTGAGACAGACTTTCGAATATACTTAGTAGATAATGCAAAGCCAGTTGCATTACCAGTGCGCCACATAGTTCCAAGAGAGGGAAGAGAACTCAGTAAGCAAGTGAAAGAGTTGCTTGAGAAGGGGTTCATAAGAAGAAGTATTTCGGAGTGGGGTGCTCCAGTCGTTTTTGCTATGAAAGCTGATGGTTCACTTAGATTGTGCGTGGACCATAGAGAGCTGAATATGCTAACAAAGAAGAATAGACACCCATTGCCGAGATAGATGATTTATTCGATCAGTTGGTGGGGGCTTCATTTTTTTGCAACTGGATTTGGCTACAGGGTTTCATCAGCTAAGAGTGGCTGAAGATAGCATAGATAAGACTGCATTTAGAACTCCTGACGGTTTCTTCGAGTGGCTCGTCATGCCTTTCGGTTTGACGAATGCACCCGCATACTTTGTTGACTTAATGAGTAGGGTGTTTAGGGAGTTTCTAAACAAGTTTGTGATAGTCTTTGTGGACGATATCCTGATTTTCTCTAAAAAATGAAGAAGAGCATGCACTACATCTTAGGGAAGTCCTAGAGACCCTATGAGCGCATCAACTTAAAGCTAAGTTCTCCAAGTGCAATTTTTGGAGAAAAGAAGTGAGGTTCTTATGACATGTGGTCCCTAAGGAAGGGATAGCTATGGATCCTGCAAAGGTGGTGGCAACCCAAGATTGGAAGATTCCTAAGAACGCAACAGAAGTAAGAAGCTTTTTAGGGCTGGCTGGTTATTATAGGAAGCTCATTAAGGACTTCGCGAAGATATCAGCCCCACTTACTCGGTTAATGAAGGAGAACTTGATTTTTGCTTGGTATGTTGACTGTGATGATGCTTTCTGATGTTTGAAGAGGGTTTTGACGACCGCTCCAGTTTTAGTTTTGCCGGACGGGAGTAAGCCATTCACTGTATATACCGGTGCTTGCGGTACAGGGCTTGGAGCAGTTTTCGATGCAAGAGAAAAATGTGATATACAAAAGGCGGCAAGTACGAGCATCGCTTATCATCCACAGACAGGTGGACAGACAGAAAGGGGTGAATAAAATCCTTGAAGATCTTTTGAGGCTGTGTATTCTAGATTTTGGAGGGACATGAGGAGAGTCAACGAGCTTAGTGGTGTTCACGATGTGTTTCACGTGTTGCATTTGCGAAAGTGTTACAAGATACCGCGGAAGTAGTGGAGCCGAATATGCTTAGAGAAGTGGAACTAGAGTAAAAAGCCACGATTAGACAAGCTCCTACATGCATCCTTGGGTCGGGGGTATAATGGCTACGCAACAAAGAGGTCAAGTTGGTCAAAGTGCAATGGGGAGATGATCAAAGAGACGCGACTTAGGAGACGGAAGATAAGATGCGTACGCTGTACCCTTTCCTTTTTGAGGGTATGTTTTATTTTCTCCCTTTTTCTACCGCTTTGTTGATACTTGTCCTATCTTTTAGTTTTATCTTTGCGATGACATCTTCGATCTTTAGTTAGGAAGAACCCAATGGTTGCAAACATGTGTTTAAGACATGTTATGTTTGATGGATGCAAGTGGTTGCTCGTGGATGCATGTACACACACCTTAGGCACTAGATTGGCTCAGTCACCTTCATATTGCATATAAATGTGTGTGCATATTTAAATTAATGGATGTATAATGGTTGAGTTATCATATGGATGCTGCATTTTGATGAATGGTTGTGCACACATGTAGAAATAATGTGTATCGATAGGATTCTTTTTGACGCATGGCACAATCATGATTTGCATTAAGGAGGACAACTGAATCAGTAGACCGCCTGATTTTGCATTAGATAAGGAACATATACACACATTTCTTGCATATGTTCAAACAACATTAGAAATCTTGTAAGGACAATGGATGCCTGTGTTTGATGGTTGAGTGGATGGATGATTGGATGTTAGGATATGCATTCTCCTTAACTTGGAGATTTCGGGGGCGAAATCCTTTAAGGAGGGGAGAATGTAACACCCCGAAATTTTAAATATTAAAGTTAACAAATTAAAGAATACTTAATTTCAAATGTGGGAACTAAGGGAAATGGGTTGCGCCATTGCGAGCTTCTCGAAATTCTGCTTGAGATAGAGTCCGAGTTTGCGTAAAACGGACACCGTATGAAGGAGATATGGACGAACGAAGTTAGGAAGAAAAATCAGAAGGAAAAAATAAAAAAATAAAATGCACTGGCGCATTTGTGAAGTGCGCCAGTAAAAAAATGCACTGGCGCACCTGCCAAGTGTGCCCAGGTCGGGCTGAGAGCCTGCACAGATTTCTGGAGTGATATGATCCGAATAGTGAGTCATTGCTAACTCACTAGTGCTCAGGTGGCTATCTGAATGGTTCTGTTTATTCCTAGGGTAATCCGATGGCTCTTAATCAATTAATCTTCTATAAAAACACCCTAAACCCCTAACCTTAATCACACAAATTCATATCAAGAGCCGCCATGTCGTCAATGGAGAACCTAGTGTAGCCGCCATACACTTTCAACCCTAAATCAACATAGATGCCTGAGTAAAAAATCAAATCAAATCAAAATAACAATTAAGTCTACATCAAAGGCGAGCGATTCAATTTCAGAATACAGATCCCAGAAAGACAAGACTATTCTTTTTGATTGTGAGTATGATAGCTTTCACATGATAATTCGTTAATTTAATTATGATAAGATATAATTGGGATCATAAGAATATGGTTTTGAATCATGTGATGAAAATTATATGTATGTTTGTGGTGTTGAATCATATGTTAGTTATTTTGTGAATTTTATGCAATTTGGATCATATGTTAGTTCTTATGTGAATTTTATGCAAGTTGGATCATATGTTAATTCTTATGTGAATCCTATGCAAGTTGAATCATATATCTTATGCAAGTTTGTGGTGATTGGATCATATATTCTTATATGAATCTTACGCAAGTTTGGGTTGTTAAAATATATGTGAAACATGTATATGCATATGCTAGTTTATGTGACATTAGTCTATATGTTTAGACCCATATGCAAGTTCACACCTTTATGTTTAGATCCATATGCAAGTTCACACCTTTATGATTAGATCCATATGAAAGTTCACACCTTTATGATTAGATCCATGTACAAGTTCACACCTTTATGTTTGGATCTATAGCTATACATAAGTTATGCAAGTTTATGCCCATCACCTCTGCTAGTTTTGTATCATATGCTAGTTTGAATGAAATTCATATGCAAGTTATTGGCTATGTAATCTTATGACATGATCCTTAGATCTATTTTATGTGTTATGTGATGTTGTTTCTCTTTTTATGAGTTAGACTATCTGCTAGTCTAACATATGTCATATGAAAACGTGGGGACGATGGGATAATATTGAACATACATAAAATTGTAAATTGGTATAAATGGCCTTAAAAAGGCATATAATTAATTTGAGACATTAATTGGCATAATTGGTATTTATGGACATAATTTTAAGAGACAATTATGGACATAAATAAATTTGGAATTTATTGACAAATTTGAATAGGGATATTAATCCAATTTGGGGTTAAATAAATATGTGTAATAATAAATCGCCTAATACACGAGGTTAGACTCTTTTGTGGTGTAAGACTGCCCGGGCCCGCCCGACAAATCCAACAGCAACAAATGCCAGTCTAATGTGAGAGGTCAAAGGCACGAATAAAATGCGTAACAGTTGTAAAGACACGATGTTAGGCTCGTTTGCAGTATAAGACTGCCCGGACCCGCCCGACAAATCCAGCAACCGCAAATGCCAGTCTAATGTGGGGGGTCTTTACAAGGTTACGGTTCTAATGAATTAAGTAACACTTAACCAGATAAACATGTGGTGGGACATGGGGAGGTTATGTGGGTGCCTTGGGTGGCATGTGAAATTAAGTGGGTGCCTTGGGTGGCATGTGAAATATGATTAGGCGCCTTAATAATTAATTAATGCTGATTAAAGACAAATATGAAGGACAAACAGAAGTTTGGTTGAGTGAGTGATTCTCTGATTAACAATCTGATGTTGATTTCGGTCTTCAGGGTTGGTACTTAGGGGGTTATTCTCTTAACCAATGTATTTGTGAACTAAGATGTACTTAATCATAAACCAAGTAAAACATGGTAAGTGGGAAGGGTTAAGACCAGCTTAACCAATAATTTGGTAAGTGGATAGGGTTAAGACAAACTTAACCAATAATAATAGATTGATCGGATAAGCGGATAGGGTTAAGACCAACTTAACCAATAAGATATAAGTGGACGGGATTAAGACCAGCTTAATCAATAATATATCGATCTGATAAGCGAGTAGGGTTAATACAAGCTTAACCAATAACACATGTTGATTTGTTAAGTGAATAACATGGGGGACATGTAGGATAAAATTATAAACACTTAACCAAGTTGAAAACATGTAAGAAGACATGACTAAGAAGGGGTTAAGTAGGGAATCTTAGTGGGGACCAAGCATAGGTGGAAAGCTTGTGTGGGGACCCTTTTCAAACTAGTAACCCACTTAGTATCTTTGTGAGCTCGACCCAAGTCAAGGATGGGATACGCTCACTGGGTTTGATTGTAAGAGGTCAAAACGTGTTAGCGATTGCAACGCAAGTCCAACAGGGTCATATGCGTGCGTGGGCTCGGGCTGGTCGATAAGACGTTGTTGTATCATGTAGATATAAGCCGTGCATCTTTAATGGTATCGGGTTTCCACTTTGGGGAGTGATACGTCCCACTATGGGACCAACATAGGTATCTACGAGTTAGGGAGCCGATCGAATGGGGGAGGCAGTGGGCACGACTAGCGGAGATAGGAGTAGACGGCACCTATGTAGACAGCTTGGAGTATAACTACCATATTATGAATAAACATTGTAATTAGAATGGGGAGGGTAGGGGGTTCGACTAGCGGAGATAGGGGCAGACGGCACCTATGAAGACACTACCATTAATAATATTTTGTTCGGTGGGCGGGATCTACTTTTAGGGTGACTAGTAATGGTGCAGTGTAATTAGCATTGGTGCAGTATAGTAATTACCATATAGTGATTAGGAACAAGATTAACGCCAAAATATTCCTCTTATTTGCTTTGTCATGCCCACTTGTTTCATGGTCATATCTTATCTTACCAGTTTATGCCTTATCCTGGTTACTTTAATAATTATATTGTTAAAGTTATTATACTCGCCAAACTTTATGTCTGACCCCCCTTGCTTTCGCCTCATTTCTTCGTTCCGCCCTAGGTTCTCACGGTGGGACTAGTACTAGTGGAGCTTGATCTTGGATCTCTTTCTCCCTCTTTTGGAAGTGCTTGGATTGCTGAAAGTAAAGTCCAGCTCATCTCTTTTATGGCTACTTGTGTTGGGGTTTATGCTTTTTATTTTATGTACTCTGAAACAATTTATTAAGATGGATATTAAGTGTACTTGGTTTATGAAGTTGTTGTAATCAAACTATTTCTCCACTGCAATAAAAGTTGTTTTAAAATTTTCAAGTACCATTATTTAGATCTATCTTGTTATATTTTGTTCTATACACCAAATACACTCCATTGAAGTTAATGCATTCCCTTTGTGGGTGACATTAATGGACATGGGATGTTACACCCTGTCTTCACGCGATGAGTTGAGCGTTTCTTGAGTACTTTTGGTGACCGGACCAAATGGCTGGTTAACAAATTCATAAATAACTTGATCGACAAGATTTGCATATATAATAGTGTTTTAAAATGAAACCAAATTTTTGAATTGAGTCCATATTTCTATCAAAAGAATAATATTTACTTTCAAAGTAAATAATGTTTAAAAGGAACCAGGTTGAAATGGAAATGGTGATAAAGGGAATTAGTTGAGTAAAACCTTGTTTATAATTGGAAAGGATCTTTAATAAGTTACTCATATTTACATGAGTTAGATTTTGGATTTATTTTCGGAAAGGAATTACAAAAAGGAAAGTTTTAAACAAGATTGATGTGAATTGAAATCGAACGGAAACCTAAGTGTATTGAACTTGGTTATAAAAGAGAGAACCTACCGATAAAGGTCTAGAGATGAATATTTTAAATTTGCAAGGAGTTGTTTGAACAAAACTAAGAAAAGGGGTTATCTAAAAAGGGAATCTAAATTAAATATAAGTATTGGTGAAAGTGACAAAATGAGATTTCGTTGATAAGCTTCTATCTGTTCAGAAGATAAGAATGTTGTCGTCTCAAGGTCTGAGAGGTAATAAAATACCCCAACTTATAAAGACTTCATGATTATCCAAGAATGATATTAGTTTGGAAATGGAAACAAGGAAAGTTGAAGGAGTTAAATTAATATTTCTATAAAGGATATTGTAAACTATATTTCAAAAAGTTGAATAAATTGATTTGGTAATAAGAAGTGAAATGACGTATTCCAAATGATGAAGATTTGGAAATTTAATTATCAAATGTTTAACTTAAGAGACCGAGGGACACTGTATACTGAACCAATGAATCCACTTTATTTTTCTATGGATGCTGGTTTTTTATTTTGATAGTTAAATCATCGACTATCAAAATCTGACCAAATCGATTGTCGGTACGGAAAGTCCGGGATTGAATTTATATTCAAAAACCATTCCGACCAGCAAATACGTAAACGTTGAAGATACCATAAGATGGTCCAGATGGAGCATTAAAGACCGTGAATCTTCATAAGTGGAAGAATTGCTGTTGAATTTCTCTGGCTAGCTACCAGAGGTTTTTAAACTTCAATTCGGTCGTGGTTGAGATTTGGCGGATTACAAGGACTTCTCGCTACTGATCCTTTGGGTGCAAGAGGAGGATGCCTTTGGTTCATCCTGTTCCTGGATGACTTGTATGGACGAATGTCTGACAGAGTATTTTCAAAGGATCACGTACTCTGATTTTTACAAACATATTCCGGTTGGTGGCGGAGATGACACCTTCTCTTAGCTTACACCAGTATATTTTTGTGGACGACAATCAGTGATTTGACTGATCTGACAATGTGGCATTCAAAGTAAATGGTGGCCAGATGTCCCAGAAGATCTAAAACCTCAAGCCTCATCAACTTGAAAATGACAAAAATCGGCCAGGCAACATGGCTATATGGGTCACTCCCATTAGGGTGTATAATCACCTATCTAGAGAAATTCCTTTTCATTCTTTAATCTATTTTCGATGTTGTCCCTTTTCGGGAAATGGTTGTTGATCCCAACCATTGGTGATATACATTCGATACACTCAAGCGAAATGGGTGGTCTGTCATGTGTGGGCCGGGTCGCAAGACGTTCTTGTCGAACCCAGTGTATTCCCCTCTAGAGATACATTATTGGCAGGTGGTTCCATACATTGTCATAGTCAGAATCCAATCTCCAATAAGCGTCTGCAGTTTTGATTGTATACTATATATGTGGCGCATGAGATGCAAGCGTTCCGCTAGATTACTATTTACTTGTATTTAGAGACTATTATAATATCAGAATATATTTATGTATGATTTCAAATATGTTTTGGGTTATCATAAGATAAAAACCATCTGTGTTTATGTATGGATAGGTCCTACGATTATCCTTTTCTTTCGAAAAAGATTTCGAACCTTAAAATTTAGATTGGTGTTATTTATAAATTTAGTGGGTTTCTCACTCTGGTTTAGGGCTATCAACGGATACTTTCGGATACGGATAGTGCTATATTCGTATTCGTGTCTGAATCCATTTTGGGATATTGGATATCCGTATCCGTGGATACGAACGGATATCGAATAATTATCCTATCCTCCAACGATCAATAAATCATGAAATATAATTAAAAATTTATAGTTTAACATAATTGTTTTTCAATTTCTTTGATCACTAAAGTGTTAGAAATAAGCATATATGATGAAATTAAATAGATTTGAGTAACTAATATGCATTTAGTGCATATGATACAAACCTTCGAATTAGTAAAGCAATAAATAAATTTGATTCATTGTACTAAAATACATATAATTTTTAGCATAATGTTAAAAATATTCGGACAGATAATTTTCGGATGTGGATATCTACGTATCCGTATCCGATTCCGTTTTTCAGATATCGGATAATTATCCGCTTTTTGGATATGGATGCAGACGGATATCAGATTTTTCGGGTACCCATTGCCAGCCCTACTCTGGTTCACCAGACTGATCCGATGTTTGTAATGCTCGGGTTAGCCTGGGTTACAGGTTCAGGTTATCGGATGCTGTGAAGTTCAGAGTCAAGCTAGAGAAGTCCAGACATATGATATACATATAATATTATTCCGTTGTGTGCTATATTTGAGGACAGGTTGTTATAATTGTCCAGATTTATTCGTTGTACTCTCATGTTTGTAAGTATTTTTTTAAGCTCTCAATAAAGATTATTTCCATATTATATTTTATTCCGCTGCGACGTGACTCTGATTCTGTTGTATTATTCATCTTCTTTTATTATATATTTATTTCTTTTCTTATCTCACCCTCTAATTTCTTTTATAAACATTTTGGTGTTTTCGTTATTTTGGAAGGTCGGCATGAGGTACGGTAAATGTATTTATGTCGATTTTTGGAGCCGAAAATCCTTGGGTCGTTACAGTGGTATCAGAGCAATTGGTTTAGTAATAACCTTGGCTCTGTGGCGTAACTCGATAAAGATGGGGTTAGTAATACCCTGGAGTAAGTTTGAGTGTATGTACGAGAGAGCGTATTTGTAGATTTTATATATAAAAATATTTTATATTGTATTATTTGATCGGTTCTATTTAGAGCTAACAATTGACACAATATTGTTTTATAAAGAGGGTAAATGAAATAATTTTACTCAAATTGTATTTTTATAGAATAATTTTCTATATTATAGTAATACTGGTTGTTTAGTTATTTTGCTTGATTTGATTGGAATTCAAATTATATTATGGAATGGAATGGAACTGGTTATAAATCAATTAGTGAATTGAATTGGATATCAAAATGAAACTTAAACTTGCTAAGTAGAATAAATTTGAGAAATGAAATTGAAATAAATAAATTTGGGATTCGGAAACTAATTGGAAATAAAATCGATTGTGGAATGAATTAAATTATTTTAACCCGAGATTGTCATTTGCGTTGTGAGTAGAGTTTAGTGTAGATTTCAAAAGGCTGTAGTGATGATTCAGTCATACAAATTGGAAGTACAGACGGAGAGTAGTTAGTTGATTTGCTGTGGAATTGGAATTGATTTGCCTGACAAATTTGTTAAGCTTAATATATTGATTGAAGTGATTGATTTTATACCCATGAGTTGGGTAGCCATTTGGCTTTTGGTTTTCTTTTGGAAAAGTTGAGGCCTGGAGTGACGTTTGTAGTTGTTCTGATCGAGCCGTGCAGAGGAGGTGCTGAAGGAATTTTCGTAAATTTTAAAGTAGTTAAATTTGTTTTGATGATATTTCAAAAAATATTTAAAACTTAGAATATTGTTGATAATAAATTCTGAGATATTATTTTAAAACTAATTGGGTATGGAGTATTCTTCTTACCTTGTGATTTCGAGGACAAAATTCTGTTAAGGAGGGAAGAATGTAACATCCCAGATTTTATTTCCATTTAAATTATAATATTAAAATCTGTTTTATATATTATATTGGAAATATAATGGATTTTATATTGAATTTGTTTAATAAAATGGTGTTCGAATATATATTTATAATATAATTAAAACGAGCTCGAAATGATGCGGTAGTTTGAAATTTACTATTTGAACTTCAATTAAATGTACATGTTCCAATATAAGTCGGAATTCTTTAAAACAAGAACTGTTTGAATCGATTTGATTATGATTTTCTGATAAAAGAGAAAAATGAAGATTTCGTATAATAGATTGCAAGTTATGTCCAATTCAAAATTTCAAATAGTCGCTATGGAATTTCATCAGTAAACGATAGAGTTTATTTAATAAGCAAAAAGGAATTTCTATATATTTAGATACCGTTTTAACCTGAATTTCGGGATATTGAGTCTGAAAATATATATCGGTTATTTTTGAAGTTGTGTAAGATTTCTTAGAGATATGCGTTAATAATTTATTATTTTGGAATTTACTTATAATATATCGTTATTATACATGCCTTAGAAATAAAATTCTATTCTAATGATCTCCGTTTCCAACGAAACAAATTTTGTTGGAATGCGTATCATTAATTATGGCTAGATTTCCAGTTTAGTTCCAATCGGAGTTGTTTTATCAGCGGGTGATATTTAGAGGTGAATCTATAAATTAAAATATCGTTGCTATGCAAACAGAGTCTGTTTTCAATGAAATTAATTTCATCGGGACTGGAATGTCGAAATATTATGGTACGTATATTTTCACTGCGATTGGATATTATTTGTGCCTGTACAAATGTTTAACATGCAACGAAAATAGCGGTAATGTAAATTAACTATATAAAAACGTGGATCTAACTTTATTTACACTGCCTAAATTTTTTTATAAAAGAAATATAAATGTTGAAGACGCATATGAAAAGAAAACTCAGTTGCATGCTTACCCTAACCTATACATGAAATGACTTATGCTAAAGCATGCTTCCTTATATTAATACTCACATTTTAATTTTCTAATACCTAGTTTCCATTGAAAGGAAAGCACACCCTTACCCTATGCAAACCTATTAACATAACCCATACCATACAGAGACCTATCACGTACTAAAATCATGCAGAAATATATGAAATGCACAGAGACATTTCGAAACCATTTCAGACCAAAATTCGAAGTGCACGTGCCCAGTGTATATACTTGCAGACAAATATTTTTCTACCATGCTGACCACGGTTTGTTTTGAGATTCACCCACACTATAACACCCCACGTCCGTTAATGTCACTCTATAAAGAATACATTAAGTTTTGTGAAGCGTTATTGGTAAATAAAAACATAATATCACAAGACAGACATGTAAAATAGCAGCGGAATTAAAAACTTTATTTAAATCAAAGCATCATGGTCCCAAATACTGAGTTTACATCATAAGTTTGAAGTAACCAATTACATAAATATTTTGTCTTGCCAAAAATATCAGAGTACAAAAGCATAAAACCATGTTACCCATGTGAAGCCATAAGAGAGTTGACCATAGGTCAAAGCGGTACATCTATATCCAAAATCCGAGCTAAGCTGAAAGAATCCAAATCAACTCTAAGCACTTCCATACTGAGAACCTAGGGGGGAGGGGGAGGGGGAGGAGAACGGAAGAGAGAGAAGAGAAAAAGGGTCATACATAAAGTTTGGCAAGTCCAGTTACTTTTAAATATAAATAAATAAAAGTATCATGGCAGGTATATAAAAGTGGAAGAACATGATAATAGTAACAATAACAAGTGTGAACTGAGCAAGATAAGACGAACAGGATATATTGCGCTTCCTAAATACATTTCTCTGCACCGCACTGATACTAGTATATCAGAAATAGAATGATCCCTACCAACATCGTTCCATTACATTTTCTTGATTATTAGGTTACTTGGGTTAGTAGAACTTAAGTCTTATCCGCGCATCGTACCCATTTACTTTCCCATGGATTCACCTAATACAACATATGTAGTTATCTCTTAATATTGAGATATACCCCATGATACCCCACTCGCATGGTCTCCACCGTAATGAACGTAGACCCTCATCCACCGCCGGAGTGACGTTCAGATCTCTATATAAAAGTTACGTTCCGCATATATCTACCATTACTATGCTACGTAAGCGTATGACTGCCACCATCGATCGAATCAGATTCCTTATCGGAATAATGCCCTCTAGTCTACGATACACCACCCAAAGTAGATATGCATGTATCTAGATTGTCCCACGTATGTACTGTAATTGTAGCTCGATGCCTCAAACGCACGTCCTCTAATGTGTACCGAGTTCCATGGCAGGGCTAAACATGAAACACGGAACTCGGCCGGAGCTTTTCCATACCTATACAGGCCCGCCTTTAAGAGCCTCCAAGTACAGATATTCCTAGGGTCTATTTTCCATGGTGGCTGTGGCCCCACCT
Organism: Allium sativum; assembly: GCA_030737875.1. NCBI lineage: Eukaryota > Viridiplantae > Streptophyta > Magnoliopsida > Asparagales > Amaryllidaceae > Allium > Allium sativum. The sequence continues at coordinate 14,795,387 of CM060912.1, forward strand.
CGGCCCCTCCCTCAACTAGTAAAGACTACAAGAGCTAAGCGATCGCCCCTAATAACAACCAATCTAAACATCCATGTGTACCCTCAACCCCGTACCTCGATAGTGAATGGTGAAATGGTATCTTGGGTTTAGCTCTAGTCTTTTCGCATCCCGCTGGCTGCCGATGACGGATATCCTACAGCCTACTATCCTTGTTGGTCATGACCATCCGCTTCCTTGTGAGGCAACCACCGAACTACCCTAATGTCACCTCGTCACAGCATTCAGACTGCATAACTACATCTGTAGTCAAGGCCCACCCACCTAGTAGCTACGCGCAAACCCAACCTCTGCAAGTACAGCCTAAGACATCTATAACCGCACAGAGGGCTACTAGGAGCACCTTATGCTCTTCAGGAAGCCGCGTGCTTCCCCTTCAAGTTCTTTGGAGACGTCATAACAATTAGATGAATGTGCGCTCCCCTCGTGTCTTATAACACCTCGATGATCTACCCCATTGGGTTACTCACCCTAAAACGTACGGACTGGTCCAAGAGCCTTTCTTTAATATGTTGTTAGACCCTATGTCTAAACATTCTTTTACGCGTTTGCCTAACCTCACCAGGTTCTCGTTTAACCTGGTTATTCCCGTTCATATTGAATTCTTATTCCAATTTACCAAGTTTTTTTTCTTATTAATTTCAATCATACAACTTAATCCATTTAAGTTTATTATTAAGCCCTTAGCATGTTATTCTCTAAATTGTGGCCCAAGGTCTGTAATCCACAATCTGTTTTATATTCTTGCTTGGTTACATCATTACAATAACATGTTCTCCTTAATACATTATTAAGTATATCTCAATTCACATGTCTCCTGATTAACATGTCACTTACCATTTATGATTAAATATAACTTATTTATTTTACAAGTTTTCCCCATTCTTTCTCATTTAATCATGAATTCAATTTACACCATCACTACAACTTATCGTTGTTTACTTAGCAGATTATTACACATATCTAATTCTATCATTTCTAAAAGTTATGCTTACCCTACAAGGTGTCTTCCAATTACATAACTTTATTATTTCTACCTGTTATGTATACCACTAGGTGTCTTAATTACATAACCTTATCGGGTTAAGTTTATGGACCTATATGTAAATATTACCCACCCCCTCAGGTTTACTTAACCAACCCACCGTTCAACCAATTTTACTTAACCCCATCTTTATTTTATTCATACAATCCCTATGGATTCAACCAGGTTAAGTATTCAAGATTTATTACCATATTTTCATTTATGGTTACAGTATGCTAGACCTCCCACAATAAACCTGTCATTTGTGGATGTTGGATATGCAGGCCGGGTCCAGGCAGACTTATTCCATAAATTGGGCTTAACCTCATGTTAGAGCACGTCTCAGATTTGCGCACTTAGACCTCCCACATTAGGTTCAACATCAGTGGCTGCTAGATATGCCGGTCGGGTCCGGGCAGACTTCTACCACTAATGCAACCTAACCTCGTGTCTAAGTGTTACTAAGGCTCCATTATTTTAGCCGTAATGAATTAAATTTCCCTATTCCAAATATAGACTTTCATGCCCCCTTTCAATTCATATTTACAATTATCCTATTTCAATTATAGGTTTCCAAGCCCTAAATAAATATTCACATGTGTTCCAGTTTATGCCTCAAATTGACATTTACAGATGTTACAATCTATGCCCAATTTCATAATTACATATGTTCCAATTTATGCCCTAATTCAATATTTACACATTCCAATACAAATTTTACCCAAATTCATATTCACCTCTTTTCCAATATATGCCTAACTTCATGTTCGTATTATCCAATATAAAAAATGCCCCTAAATCCATGTTCGTATATTTTCCAATTTTATGCCCGAATTTACATTCATAATTTCCAATACCAGTTATGCCCCAATTTATGTCTTTCCCAACTGTTCCCAATTTCTTACGTTTGCATTTTTCAGCGTTAGGCCTAGGCTCGAAGGTAGCCTGGCTATATAAAAATAAAAAGGGAAAAGAGGGAGAGAAGAGAATCAGAACATGCATAATAACGAATCAGTAATAAACTGATAGAAATAGGCATAACTGAATAGGCATACTATGACAAGATTTAACATGGTGGCGGTATGAACATATAACAGCAGATCTGATAATTATGTCATAATAGAACTAATTAGGTACTGATTCAAGATCCAAGTTTTATATACATATCAAGGTTACTAATTAAATATTTAGATCTAAAAATAACTTGAACTCACAGTGAATAGATCTAAGGAAATGGATCCAAATTACTGCGAATAACATGTTGAATTTGTTGTTGTAGCAACCGTTGAATTTGTATAACATTTACTGAATTGGATTTGGTGAAGATTAGGCCCACCACTTTTTGTTGCAGTATAGCTCCGCCGTCACCGCCATTTTTAGATGAATAAAACCTAGGTTTATGGTCCTTTATATAGAGGTAGCAGAGCAACCAAGACCTTCATATTGGACCAGAAGCCATCAGAATCATCCATGTCAGAGAAGCTTCCAGATCCCCGGGTGGGTCGACCCCACTTCAAGTGGGTCGACCTCGGGGTCGACCCCCATGAGCCTGGGTCGACCCATGGGTCGACCCAGCCGGGTCTCGGGTCGACCTCAAATGGTTGGCCCTTCCTTGATTTTCGCGCCGGGTTTCCGATTTTGCTGACTGTTGAATATTTTTGAATTTATATGTATGTATATCTTCCTTATATGCATACAAACTTCAAAACTTAATAACTTCTTCATACGGTGTCTGATTTATACAAACCAAGTGTCTATCTTGACCAGAATTCTGAGACGGATGCAATGGCACGGTCCGTTTTACTTAATTCTAAATATATAATTAAGTTTTCCTTAATTCATTGTTAATAGTGTATTTCACACTAATTGTTCTTTAATTCATCATCTTTAGCATCGTTAAAATTTCAGGGTGTCACACACACCGTACACCTACCCTATAATAATCTAAATCAAGTGCAGTCTGCATCAATATTTCTCTTTGAATTAAAATCATGTACATGCTAGACATAATATATACTTAACCGATGTTGTATCGTATACCGTATAGACAAGTTACATCGATCCAATCCTCTCGTTTTTCCTCTTATAAATGCCTACTGTCCATTTTTGTTCTTCAATCAACCTGGAACCGAAAACATGAACACCCCACTACAAAGCAACGCAAGCTTTTGATTAAATTCTGGAACAACACAGCAAAATGAAAACCATTCTTGTTCTTCCTTCAGCAACAATACAAATGAAACTTCCTCCTACTAAAGAAAAATAGAATATAATGCAAGCCTCTTTATAAATTAAACCAAGCCGCCTTCCCTTATTAACGCATAACTTTCATTTCACACGTCGTTCTCTGAGAAGAAGAAAAGCATGGGGGAGGTACTGCATGGCTTATTGTATTGGGATGGAGTAGTAATATTAAAACGTGGGGAGTTCTTCGCAATTGAAGTCGCGTTAGTGAAGATCTGCATGGTGCTAACAGTTTTCACCATAAAAATTGGGAGGGAGGTTCAGTCGAGAGGTGCTCTGTTGGATCGAAAATGGTGGAGACATCCATTTCTCGGTGAGCGTGAATATGGAGTAGTGGAAAGCGTGGGTTAAAGGGGTTCAGACGTAAGCGAGTTGGAGTGGAGCTCTGATGGAGTGCGATGAGGAAGAGGTCTCGTACGTGGTAGGAATAATCAATGGAAATATTGCGTGGGAAGGAAGACGCACAGTGACACGCTTGGGTAACATACATATATTTTTATATGTACCAAATCACTTTTAAAATGGCTAATCAATATTTAAAGTGTGGTCTAATTAATTTGGAACTGGGAATGTTTCCGAGCAAGTAAATAACTAGTTGCGTGCCGAATTTGTTATAACCTACTAATTATATAATACTAAATTGCCTAGTAATGATTTATTGGCCTAATTATCATGTATGTGCAACCGATTAGTTTAATGTATAACTTGTTTAGATTAAATAATATATACTATGTAAATAATGCACCTAATCAGGTCAGTTTAATGTAACTAAATTTGTTAAGAATATATATTATATTATTAATATTAATAATATGGCTTTCCAGAAAGGTTAGAACATGCCTAGTCACACTTAAGAGAGCGTGAATATGGAGCAGTGGAAAGCGTGGGTTAAAGGGGTTCAGACGTAGGCAAGTTGGGGCGGAGCTCTGATGGAGTGCGGCGAGGAAGAGATCTCGTACGTGGTAGGAATAATCAATGGAAATATTGCGTCGGAAGGAAGACGCATAGTGGCACGCTTGGGTAATATACCTATATTTTTATATGTACCAAATCACTTTTAAAACGGATAATCAATAATTAAAGTGTGGTCTAATTTAATTTGGAACTGGGAATGTTTCCGAGCAGGTAAATAACTAGTTGTGTGCCGAATTTGTTATAACCTACCTAATTATATAATACTAAACTACCTAATGATGATTTATTGGCCTAATTATCATGTATGTGCGTCCGATTAATTTAATGTATAACTTGTTTACATTAAATAATATATACTATGTAAATATCACGCCTAATAAGGTCATTTTAATGTAATTAAAATTTGTTAGGAATATATATTATATTATTAATATTAATAATGTGGCTTTCCAGAAAGGTTAGAACATGCCTAGTCATACTTAAGAGGGCCTAACCTTGTTTAATATAACGTAAGTAGCATTAATAATATCAGTGAATAGTATCGGCCTATACACATATCATAACGTGGTCGGGGAAGTTTGTTTTAATATTTGTCTAACCATGTTACACATGCCTAATCAGGTTTGTTAAAACGTAATTAGCGTTTTAGACTAATAAAATATTATTAAGTATTTGTAATATTAATAAGTAAATAACATGAATAGTTTATATCGCTACCATACAGTAACAGAATGGGATGAAGCAAGTGATGTTGGATACGTACCGACAAGCGTAAAGTTTTGGAACTGGTTTTGTCGTAGATGGAACCCCAAGGTGAGTTTAACTCACTCAGTTTATCCTGCTTATTTTTTTCTATAGGCTAGGTTTTTATATTGTGTGTAATGTTTGCTAATGATTGATGGTTTGATAACTGTTGGAACGGATGTTGAATATTTTTAAATGTTCATTAGTTAAATTAAATGTTTGTTTAATTTAATCCAATTAATTCGTTGTTTTAACAATTAGATTCTAAACGAGGTAACTTACCTTGTTGGTTATGTTTATAATAATATAAACGTATTAGATAAAAAAATGATGCTTGATTGGACGTAATAAATTATTTGTTGGCTATTATTAGTTGAATTTTTTATTTCTATCCATCGTGGTATATAAATATACTGTCGTATTGGACTTGAAGTAACCCATTTTGATGCAGGGAAGGATAGGTTGGAGGAATCCAACTGGAGTCCTCAAATATATTATTTATTTATATGAACTGTTAATCAATTTGATTGATTGTTGATTGTTGAATCCAAATTCAACACTTGTTTGATATTAACTAATGGGTGATATTGGTTGAGTAATTATGGGCGATGGCCTGTAAATGAATTGTTTTATAGAGATTGATTTACCGTCAGGTAAATCAATAGAAAGAAAGTTATAAAATTTGTTTTATCCCCAAAGACGGGTTTAAAATTTATTTTATATAGATTATTTTTAATAAAGTTATTAAAGAAAATAAATAATTTTTTATCTTGTAATTATAAAATGAATATACAAAAACGAGATTCATATGTTAATAAGTTTTGTAAGCAAAGTGAGCAGCGATTAACAAAATAGTTAAGAGTTGAACTAATTGTTTTCAATAAACAAGTAAATGATATTAATTAATTTAATTAGATTATCAATGAAATAAAATTTAATTTAATTAAAATAATTTTATTTATTAATTTAAAGAAATAACCAAGTGGGAATGGCTAGCAAAGTAACCCTGTTTGAGATGACCAAGCCGACCACTTGAATGAGATTTGATTATTAAAAACCATTTGATTTGTTAATTATCATTTTAAAATTAACCTTTTAAGAAAGATTTACTATTTTATTTATAGTTGATAATGAAGTAAGGGATGTTAGGCAATTAGCAAGGAAGTAACCTGTAAACGGGATTTTTAGAGTATAGTATGAGTATGAATTCATAAAGTAACTTGACAGACAAGATTTGCGTATATAATAGTGTTTTAAAATGAAACCAAGATGTTTGAATCTAGTCCAGATTTCTATCAAAAGAATAATATTTACTTTTAAAGTGAACAATGCTTAAAAGGAACCAGGTTGAAATGGAAATGGTGATAAAGGGAATTAGTTGAGTAAAACCTTTTTTGTAATTAAAAGGGATGTTTCAATAAGTTTCTCATATTTATATGAGTTAGATTTTGGATTTATTTCTGGAAAGGAATTACAAAAAGGATAGTTCTAAACAAGATTGACGTGAGTTGAAATCGAATGGAAACCTTATTGGATTGAACTTGATTATAAAAGTGAGAACCTACCAATAAAGGTCTAGAGACGAATATTTTAAATTTGAAAGGAGTTGTTTGAACAAAACTAAGAAAAGTGGTTTTTCAAAAAGGGAGTCTAAATTAAATATAAGTATTGGGGAAAGTGACATAATGAGATTTCGTTAATAAGCTTCAATCTATTCAAAAGATAAGAATGTTGTCGTCTCAAGGTCTGAGAGGTAATTAAATACCCCAACTTATAATGACTTCATGATTATCCAAGAATGATATTAGTTTAGAAACGAGGAAAGTTGAAGGAGTTAAATTAATATTTATGTAAAGGATATAATAAACTATAATTCAAAAAGTTGAATAAATTGATTTGGGAATAAGAAGTGAAAGGGTGGTATTCCAAATGATAAAGATTTAGAAATTTAATTATCAAGCCAAGTGACACTGTATACTAAACCAATGAATCCACTTTGTTTTTCTACGGATGATGGTTATTTATTTTGATAGTTAAATCACTGACTATCGAAATCTAACCAAATCGATTGTTGGTACGGAAAGTCCGGAATTGAATTTATATTCAAAAACCATTCTCACCAGCAAATATGTAAACATTGATGATATCAGAAGATGGTCGAGATGGAGCATTGAAGACCGTGGATCTTCATAAGCGGAAGATTGCTGTTGAACTTCTTTGGCTAGCTACCAGAGGTTTTTAAACTGTGATTCGGTCGTGGTTGAGATTTGGCGGATTACAAGGACTTCTCGCTACTGATCCTTTGGGTGCGGTAGGAGGGTACCTTCGGTTCATCCTGTTCCTAGATGAATTGTATGGACGAATGTCTGACAGAGTATTTTCAAAGGATCACGTACGTTGATTTTTACAAACGTATTCCAGTTGGTGGCGGAGATGACACCTTCTCTTAGCTAACACCAGTATATTTTTATGGAAGTCAATTAGTGATTTGACGGATCTGACGATGTGGCATTTAAAGTGATTGGTAGCCAGATGTCCTAGAAGATCTAAAACCTCAAGCCTCATCAATCGGGAAATGAAAAAAATCGGGCAGGCAACATGGCTATGCGGGTCGCTCCTATTAGGGTGTATAATCACCTATCTAGAGAAATTCCTTTTTCATTCTTTAATCTATTTTCGATGTTGTCCCTTTTCTAGAAACGGTTGTGATCCCAACCGTTGGTGATATACATTCAATACACTCAAGTGAAATGAGAGGTTGGTCGTGTGTGGGCTGGGTTGCAAGTGGTTCTTATTGAACCTAGTGTATTCCACCTCTAGAGATACACCATCGGCAGGTAGTTCCATACCTTATCATAGTTGGAATCCAATCTCCAATAAGCGTCCGCGGTTTTGATTGTATACTATATATGTGGAGCGTGAGATGTAAGTGTTCCGCTAGATTACTATTTACTTTTATTCAAACACTATTATAATATCAGAATATATATGTGATTTCAAAGATGTTTTCGGTTATTGTAAGGTAAAAACCATCTGTGTTTATGTGTGGATCGGTCCTACGATTATCCTTTTCTTTCGAAAAATATTTCGAACCTTAACAATAAAGTTGGATGTTATTCATAAACTTAGTGGGTTTCTCACTCTAGTTCACCAGTCTGACCTGGTGTTTGTAATGCTCTGGTTAGCCCGGGTTACAGGTTCAGGTTATCGGATGCTGTGAAGTTCAAAGACAAGCTGGAGGAGTTTGGATGCATGATATACATATAATCTTATTTTGCTGTGTTGTATTTGAGGACAGGTTGTTATAATTGTCCAAGTTTGTTCATTGTACTCTAATGTTTGTAAGTATTTTTTTTCAAGCTCTCAATAAAGATTATTTCCATATTATATTTTATTCCGCTGCGATGTGACTCTGATTCTATTGTGTTATTCTTCTTCTTCTATTCTAATATTTCTTTCTTTTCTTTTCTTATCTTATCTCACCCTCAAATTTCTTTCCGTAAACCTTCCGATGTTTTCGGCATTTTGGAAGGTTAGCATGAGGTACGTTAAATGTATTAATGTCGATTCACGGAGCCGAAAATCCTTGGTCATTACATTATATGTGCTCTTTTCCTTGATAAGACATCCATTATAGGGTTTACAAGGTTTTGACGAGACATATAAAAGAAGTATATGATAGGTATTTGAAATAAGTGTACCAGTCTTCAATATATATACATTATATATATGAGGCAGGTTCAATGGTACCTCAAACAGTGGAGCACCCATTTGGTCTCCCATTTTTCACCACACAATCACTTTCTCTCCCCCTCCGCTAACTCTCTCTCCCTCTCCACTACATTCTTTAATATAAACAAGAGGTAGATTTCAAGGGGCTAATAGTGTGCTGGAATTTTGGGGTGTCATTGAACGCTTGCCTATACACACACACACACACACGAATACATATATACATACTCATCTTCTCTTTAAAAATCCATACTCCCAATCCATTACGAGTTGCAAAACTATTAACCGGTGAAATGTTAGCACAAAGTCTAGTTTTTTATAAAATTAGTTTCATGATGTCATGTGGTTTAAGAGAAGATTGTGTTTAACAGTAAGCAAGTTTGTTTTGTCATTAAACTTCAAAAAAAGGATCCACTTGATTTACTTCGAATTAGGAAATGCCGTTTGCGTCGTTGAGTTCATAGAGATGTGTAATGTTTTACATAAATTCAACAAGATTTTTTTGTTGATGTTTACGGGAGTTAAAAGCTAAGGTTTGGCTTAGATTGTAATCGAGCGAATATTCTCGAATTTGAGCTCAGATTGCAGTTTGCGGCAGAGAGGCACTCGAGTTGTGAATTTTTGACGGAGTTTTATGCCAAAGGGTGTCGCATGTACTTTAGGCTACTCATGGTTTTTCTTCTAGGCTCGATGGTCGGTTTCAGCTTGAGGTGCTTGGGTTAGAGGGAAAGGTGCTTCATGATGTACTTGGAAAGGCAGATGCATTGGTTTCTTCGATTCATCGAATAGCAATGTAACTAGGCCATGCATACCAAATAAATAGTCCAAGGACTACCTAATCTTGAGGCGATAAATGAAGTATGCGAGGAATGCTAATTGGGAAAATGACATCGTGAATCTTTCCCATCCAAATCAAAGATTAATTTCACAATCACCTCAAGAGCTTGTTCACCCCGACCTTTATGGACCAATGCAAGTGCCATCACTTGGAGGTTGCAATTATTTCTTGTTGTTTGTTGACGATTACACCAAAAAAAATTGTGTTTATTGTGTGAAAGTGAAATCAAAAGTTTTCTCATGTTTTAAAGATTTTAAAACACAAGTTGAGAAATATTCTGCTCTTCAAATAAAGAATCTGAGGAGTGATCGTGGTAGATAATATATGTCTTTGTTATTTAAAGAATTCTTTCGAAACAATGGCATTCGCCATGAATATACAACGAAGTACAAGCCTCAATAAAACAGAATTGTGGAACGCAAGAATCAAACTATTACGAATATGGTCAGATGCATGTTAAAGAAGAAGAACTTGCCTGCGTGTTTTAGGGCTGAAGCGTCTCTTGTGCCGTTTACTTAATCAACCGATCACCAACGAAGAGCTTGAAGGATTCTACTCTAAATGAAGTCTGGCATGGGAAGAAACCAAATGTTGTTTAGTTAAAAAAAAATTGTTGTCTTGCATACTCCCATATTACTGATGCTTTGAGATCGAATCTCGACGACAAATCTGAAAAAGGCATTTTCATCGGTTATAGCCAAAGGACTAAATCTTACAAGCTTTATAATCCAAGGACAAAGATGATGATTATCAGCAGAGATGTTTTCTTTGATGAAAATGGTTGCTAGATTTTACAGAACTACCTGGGTGGCAAACTCTAAATATTGAAGATGAAACTTATTTGGAACAAGGTGTCGATGCTGGTGTTGGTATTGAAAAACCACATCCTAAAACTAATAGAGATGTGCGGGAGCAAAATTCAGCACCAACGATGGAAAGAAGGACGTGATCCTTGAGAGAAATCTATGATGCAATTGAAGAAGTTGGCACTACGGATCATGTATGTTTTTCATTTTTTGTAGGAGAAGATCCAGTCACTTATGCAGAAGCATCAAAAGAAAAAAAATCAATGGATGCAGAAGGATGAAATCAAGTGTATTGAGAAAAATGGTATGTTTGTGCTTACCACTTTGCCTTCACACAAATCAGCCATTGGTGTGAAATGGGTGCTCAAAACCAAAACAAATCTTGATGGTTCCATCAACAAGCACAAAACACATTTGGTTGAAAAGGGGAACAAGCAAAAGGAAGGCAAAGATTTGAATGAGGTATTTGGTCTTGTCTCTCGACTTGATACAGTTTGATTGTTGATTTCTCTTTCCTCTCGAAATGGTTGGTAGCTGCTGTAAATGGATGTGAAATCGGCTTTCTTGAATGGTTTTCTTCAAGATGATATTTATCTTCAAGAACCTCCTGGTTTTATGAAGAAGGGCGAAGAGAAAAAGGTTTATAAGCTGCGAAAAGCTTTATACAGGCTGAAGTAATCCTCCCATGCACGGTATGATCAGACCAATAATTTCTTTTGAAAGTTGTCCTTTTGAACACACTCTTTACATGAAAAAAGATTCAAAAGGAGGTTTCATGATCGTGAGTTTATATGTGGATGATCTGATTTTTACTAGGGATGTTATCTGGATTCAAATATTCAATGATGAAGGATTTTGAGATGATGGATTTGGGAGAATTACATCATTTTCTAGGGATAAGTGTTCAGCAATCAAAACGTGGGATTTTTATCTTGCAAGAAAAATATGTTGCTCAACAGTTGGAGAAGTTCAACATGATGAATGCAAATCCAGTTTCTACTCCTTGTGTTACAGGTTTGAAATTTTGCAAAAATGTTAAGGGAAAGTTCGTGGATCTAACTTTGTTTCGAAGCCTGGTTGGAAATTTGGTGTATCTCACTTCTACAAGACCCAACATCATGTACGCAGTAAACTTGATTATCAGATTCATGGAGAGGCCTTTCTCAAACTATTGGAAGCTGCGAAAAGAATTTTTCTATGCGTCAATGGAGCCATCGACTATGGCATTTTCTATGATGCTCTTATGCTCGTGAAACTTATTGGATATACAGAAAGCGGTCTAGGTGAATGTATCGACGATTCAACGAGTACTTCGGGTTATGCATTTAACCTTGGAAGTGGAATTATTTCTTGATGTTCGAAAAAACAACCAGTTGTGGCTCTTTCTACCATCGAAGCGGAGTACATCATAGTGTCTCTAACAGGATGTCAAACATTGTGGCTAAGAGGAACTCTTTAAAGTTTGAGCTTCAAGCAAGAAGATCCTACAATCGTTTATTGTGAAAATATTTATACTATCTCTGTCACAAAGGATCCTATGCATGGAAGAACAAAGCATATTCGTCTATGTTTCCATTTCCTATGAGAATTTGTCCATGAAGGAGAAGTGAGTCTTGAGTATTGTCGAAGTGAAGAACAAATTGCTGATATCTTCGTGAAGCCTCTTGGAGGGATCGTTCTCTCAAGAAATGTTGCTGCATTGGGTGTTCAAAGGAATTTTGGTTTAGGAGAGGCAATGTTGGAATAAACCAATTTACCATCCATTAATTACTGTAATGTCTCTTTGTTGTAGTATCACTTTGCTTTTCAACTTATAAGTCAAGAGTAGCCTAGATTTATACTGCTAATTTATTTGTTTTTTCCAATCTCTGTGTATTCACTTGGTATAAAAGGCGTCTATGATATGTATGCCGCACGGGGAAAAAGTGACAATAAAAATATAAAATTATTATTGCTTCTATATGGAGATGGGTTACCGACTTTGTTCATATATGTAAACGAGGGAGAAGAAGATTTAGGGTTCAGGTTTTCGTAGTTTGGGCTCAGCCCGTTAAGTATTTATGGTGAGAAGCTTCAAATAATTATATTGAATTGAAAATGCGATAATTCACGTATGAAATCCGACCAACATGCGGATTTTTTGTGTTGGACTCATAATGACAAGTATAACATTATGACATAGCCCTATGGATAGTTTTGGCTAAGTATAAATTATGGTGTACTGAAACGGGCAGAGATTTAATCATCTTATTTTAATTAGTAATGTCGTTGAACTAATTATATTTAATGTGTATCAACTAATTAGCCAAATAAACAATATAATGCTAAGACGAATTGAATATTGTAATTTGGACACCAGTTTGAAAGAATAAAACCCTATGTTCCTATTGTTAAAATTTGACATCGACAGATGATATATGTTTGCAAAAAAAATTATGTTTATTTATTTATTAATTTAGGTATTTATTCTCAAGCTAGTTGATTAATAAAAGAAAATCATTATATTTGACATGTGATAGATTAGATATTGATAACAAATGGTTGAATTTGTTACATGTATATTTATTTTTGTAAGTATATGTACTACGACTTAAAATAGTCAAACTGAACTGAATGAAACTTTGATAAGTACCACTGAGACTTACTAAGCCTTTTTCAAAAGTGATTAAGTTAGAATTATCCAAACTTTGTTTGGTAATAATTTTGCGAAATGTTGAATTTAATTATGGTGATAATTTGTTAATTTTATTAACATAAGTTTCGAAGTAATTTAAGTTAAACGGTGTTCTAAAACTAACTTGAAATTTAATTTGTGAAGTTAATTATTATTTAACTAATATTTGTTTACATGTTAGTTATTATCTTGGTTTAAAGTAATTAAACTAATTATCCTTTAATTAATGATTACTTTAAGTTAATTAAATTTGCAACTAGGGATGCTTCGAAGTTGATTATTTTAAATAATGATTTCAGTATTGATTAATTAACGACAAGGACTAGATAAATAATTACTTTTAAGTGGTGATTAAAAGTTGATTGTTATTTTTTGGCAAGGCCAATCGGTTTTTAGAGGGGGCTGTCCAATTTTCATTACAATAAATAATGAGAAAATGCATACATACGAGAGAGGCTTGATGCCTATCTGTTATAGACATTTTCCTAGCCCTAGATATGACAATAACAGACTTATTAAAAGTACCACACAGGTTCAGAATCAAAAATAGTACATCGAAATCAATAAAGGCTAAAACAATTACGCTACACTATGATAACATACATAAGATTTCAACACTAAAACAAACCTTAACTGGTTGCAAGAAGTCCTAAACACATTAACGCATTGGAAGCTGAAACAGCACTAACAAGCAGTCGTATAGAACACACAAGAGCTTGATAATGACTTGCACAACAACAATCACCACAATGACACAACTACAACAACTATCACCACAATGGCATGGGAAGATTGACATACATAGCTCCCAAGATACACACTTGAAGACGTCACAAAGCTCCCCTAGTGAAACACCGATACCCTATCAACATTGAAAGTAGACTTCGATCAGATGACAACAAACCCATCAGAACACCAAAATCACCCAAAAACATGAAATCCCTCCTACCAAAACAATATCCAAGATGAATCTTACACTAAACACAAATACACCATAATCACAAACAACAACAAACCAAACACCCAACAAACATCTAAAACCAAAAGACCCAAAATAGCAACAAACCGAATCAAGGAAATAGGCATCTACTAGCATGTCGAATTCTTGATCCAAACCTAAAAAGTTTTCCTTTCGGTAAAGCTAAAGTATCCAAAACCCACTAGCCACTTTTGAGGCGGAAAATAGTTGGAGAAGTCACGAAATGAATTAAAGCTAGATGCCATGATATCCAGGGAGGAAATGTTGGAAATTTTATGTAGCTCTGATACCACTTTGTTAGAATTTTTAGAGGAGGAAGATGAATTGTACGAAAGAGAAATAATTTCTTTTTGAGGAGAAGCAAAATCTTTTATTGCTTGATATAACTTGATTACATAATTTGATTCATACTTGCTTGATTGATACAAATGAGTGATTACATCCTAATTTATATAAGAGAGAATCTCTAGACTTTTCTTTTTCTAGACTTTTCTTCATTTTACATATTTGTTTAGTCTAGATTCTTCTCTAATCTTATTTTGATAACTCTAATATTTATTACCATTTATTTTGTGCTTCCCTAATTACAAGAATAAAATTTGTCATATAATCAATGTTTCCTTAAAAACCAAGTTTATTTCCAACATCCCCTCGTAAACTTGGTATTGCAAATTGATGCAAGATTTTGATTCTTTGTATTTTACGTGCTTTGGTAGGACTAAAGAAATTATCCAAATTTTCTTTTTTCGTTTCTTCCTCTTTCCCAATATGAAGATCTTCGATGCAATTTCTTCAATGGTGCTCCATTCATTTTGTCCTCCTCCATTCGCACAAGACATTCCAAAAAGTGTGTGCTCTAGCCTCCATCTTATTCCGGTGTCATAAACTTTGTATGAGTCATATATGACATCTTTAAATTCTTTAAAAAATTCACTTTTACAGTATTTGATCAATTCAATTTATTTGTTTCTGTTAACTAACACCGAACAAACAGCAACGCTAGCCTTTTTCTCACCAACAGCTTCAAGCGCGACTTTAGACTCTTCTTCCACGATAACATCCTCTCTCTCATCAATAATTTTAGATTCAGTAACATCATCAAGCTTCTCATTATTGGCATTCTTTGTATTAGGCACCGCTTCACTTACTTCTTCAACTTGAGTTTTTTGTGCATCGTCTACCTCATTCAACTCCAGTACACTGTCACCTTCTTCAACATCATTAGCGCAAAACTCAACTTCAATAGATTTCAAATCTCTCTCTTTTTCAATAGCATTAATGTTACTAGCACTTTTATTCTCCTCTTCCACCTCGATGACCGAACTCACTTCAATAATATCAGATTCATTCTTCTCTTGTTCGACTATGGGCACTAAACTTTCTTCAACTTTAGCTATATTTTCTTTCCCTACTTCATTTGTTTCAACCGCCCTATAAAAATTCATGGCATTATGTGCGTCAAGCCCAACTTCAGTATCCTTCTTTTTATTAGCAGCATTCCTAGCTTCCTTTTACTTCTGCACCTCCTTTTTCCTCTTCTTCTCTGTCTCATCCATCATCTTTTCTTCCATAGGCTCTGGCTTAGTCTCTTCTTTCTTCTTCTGTTGCTCCTTCTCGTTCACACTTTCGCTATCTTTCTTTTCATCTTTCTCATCAATCAACTTATCTTCATTCATTATCTTTGCATCATCTTTTCCGTACACCTTTTTCAAGAGATTCCATGAATCTTTTGTACACCTTCCTCTAAAAATGAGATCCGAAGCTTTCTCATCGACATTCTCAGCAATCACAGAAAGAGCACGGTAATCATCCCGTTTTAATTTCGCAAAGGCTTTCTTGTCCATTTGCGACATGCTTTCAACATCTTTACGCCATTCATAGCCATTTTCAGCAATTTCCCATAGACCTTTGGAGATTAGCTCCACTTTTTTCGTATTGCTCCATTCGTCAAAATTCCCTTTTGTGAGAACAAACGTCGAAAGAAATAGAAATGTCATAATTTCAACCAGGCTCTGATACCACTTTGTTGGAAATTTTATGTAGCTCTGATACCACTTTGTTAGAATTTTTAGAGGAGGAAGATGAATTGTAAGAAAGAGAAATAATTTCTTTTTGAGGAGAAGGAAAATCTTTTATTGCTTGATATAACTTGATTACATAATTTGCTTCATACTTGCTTGATTGATACAAATGAGTGATTACATCCTAATTTATATAAGAGAGAATCTCTAGACTTTTCTTTTTCTAGACTTTTCTTCATTTTACATATTTGTTTAGTCTAGATTCTTCTCTAATCTTATTTTGATAACTCTAATATTTGTTACCATTTATTTTGTGCTTCCCTAATTACAAGAATAAAATTTGTCATATAATCAATGTTTCCTTAAAAACCAAGTTTATTTCCAACAGGAAATTCAACGTGGGTACTCCATGGTTAAGGCAAGTGGAAGAGTTAGGGATGAGTTTACTGAAGTAAAGGGGAAAAAGGCGACGAGAGGTAAGATGTGTAGATCTAGAGCAAGAGAAATTAAGGTAGTGATATTGATAGAGAACATAAAGACTCAATCTACCCAGCAGCAAGAAAACCTAGGAAGAAAAAATGAAGGGGAAAGGAGAAATGATCGAGGAAATGTAGAAAGTAGTTTAAATTATAAGGTGGTGGAGAAAAAACTATTAGACCTAGTCCTTATTGGTGGGTAAACACGAGCTCTTTCTTAATTCTTATTTAAATTTGTAAACCAATGAAAAGCATTGATTAAATATTAAGAAATGAGGTATGAATTTAATTTTTTTTGGCATTGCCGACTGATTTTCAAACTAACCGCAAACACTTTTTTATTATAACAAATAATAAAACACATTTTTATAGGCGATAGACTATGTGTCTATCAACTATTCGGTTTTTAAAGTGAATCGTTCACTACAAACGACAGTTAAAGTGGGTCATCCACTATATCTAAGCTATATTATAATACAGGAGCTAGAAAAATGACTTGACTACTATTCTCTGTGCATAGAGATTAACATTGTTCATTACATACTTCAAAAATGAAGTGAAATTACATAGTAATACAAATTACACTATTTAGACAACAAATCCAAAGCTTCCATACACTGCATAGTAGCCTCAAATTGCACATCCAAACAGTGAAGATTAAGCACATGGTGTGGTACTACTTACATGGATATGACACAAAAGAAATCTCTTCCATATTCCAATGCCCAAGACAATTGATGTTCAGAAAGTAGACCGGCACAATGGACCTTCATTACGAAGCTTCCATCCAATCTCTGACAAAATGACTTGAGAACCAAAAAATACTGCAGCTACTACATCACCAACTTGTTCTCAAAATTGACATAAGCAAATGTGACTTCAAAGCTACAAAGAAACAAGACAGATACTTTTCCACAATGGCTTGGATTGTGTTGACATGAGATTGTTTTTACCAAAAATGGCTCAAACACCGAGGGTACAAGAATAGTACTTCACCAATGCAGTTAGAAGATAAATGGAGCCGTGATCAATTGTAACGTCCCGTATTTTCTGTAGTCAGATATTTAAATTTATTTTATTTATTTTAGTAGTTATTTGAAGTTATTTAGTGACCGTGCGTAGTGTACACGCATAAATTAACCGTTTGAAATAATTTAATTATAATTTTATACGTTGTACCTGCGACCGAGTTAAATCTTGAAGCCACTTCCAATGAAAGCAATATAACGGTTAAGCTAAAAACGTCGGTGTGATATATTTATTTTCGTCGATTTTGAGGACTGGTATTTGACGATACGAATATTGGAAAATGGCATCAAATAGCGGTGGAATTAACCGTGTAGAATAATTTTTCAACAATATTTAACTTGGACCATATCAGAACCATTAGCTTCAACTTCGGCAACGACAATTTATAAAGAGCAAAACGATTGAAAACTCACATATTGATTCTGAAGTTAAGTATGTGACCGGGCTCTCACATTTCGAAACCTTCACAGTCATTAGACGCATCCTTCACATCAAGTACTGGGAAACCATTTGAGTAACCAAATAGCAATTTATTGAAGCCAGCTCATAACACTTGTTCAAGTTTGAACGGTAACATGATTTTGAACGAAGTGCTCAATGTTGATTTTTACAAACTTTGGACTAAGAAAGGAAATATGGGGAGGAAGTTTAGTATCTAAAGGAAAATTTGGGTAATAATATATATAGATAGATTTTGCTTCAATGTTAAAATATTTAACTCTGTAGAATGATACACTTGGTATATATATATATATATATATATATATATATATATATATATATATATATATATATATATATATATATATATATATATATATATATATTACTTGAGCAATTGATATACATACATATATATATAATGCACAATGTCTGCATATATTAAAACATAGAAGTGTTCAAAACTTAGGCCATGCATAATCCTACCCATAGCTAATAGTACTCCAACTTTTGTTTTTCTACAACATTTGCACATGCACATCTCCATCAGTATAGCTAACAAAAGGGAAATTTTACGCAACTACACCCTGTTTTCTTCTCCCCAGCTACAGCCTAACTTTCTTTACCTACCCTTTTCTTTTCTATCTTTCAGTTAACCGTGAAAACACATGCAAAGTCTGTAAGGATGCACGACTATCCTATGCTTTTGTATGACACACATTTCTTTTCTTCTCAGCAACCATATCACTGCCCCTTTTTTCCTTTTCCCTGCGCAAGCTTATTTGTTGAAATTTTTCCCACCTAGCTGAAGCCTACTTTGTGTTGTACATAGCAGTTCCGTCCAATTCAATTCCTTCTCCCTTAAGTTTCCAGCAAATGAACAAGCACATGCACGTCTATTTTCTCCTCTGAAATTCACTACACCCGCGTATATACACATTAAAGCTGAAATAGCATACCTACTCTCTGTCTATGTTTGCAAACAGTGTCCTTTCCCTTGCCTACCTAGTAATCTCAATTCCTTGCCTGCCAATCCAGTTTACTCCGTGATGGCCAAGGAATCTCTCATTATAAATACAGGCATATTCTTCATTTTTTACTGTTGGGTTTTAAAGTGAGAAAAATGGTGTCATTCCTCTATAAAAAAATGGTCGGCATATCGAAGCTGAGATGCGTGGTGTTAAATCTTTGTACATGGGGGGAAAACAGATCGTAACGTGTAGGAAATCCGATACTGCTGCTTAGGGAAGAAACAAAGTTGAGGAATTGGCAATGAAGTGGTGCGTGTCATGAAGAAGAGGAGCAGCGTGAGTTGGTTGTTGATGCGGATGGGGAAGAGAGAATTGAGGAGGCTGCGCATTATATATATCACGGGAAGGTGGCATGTTTCACTGCCTGAAAGGGTGAATGGCAGTTGGGGAGTGAAGCGGGAGGAGCTTCTGGGTTTGGACATTGGACGTGGAAAAGGCCATGGCTTTTGGGCCATCAGATATTGTTTAAAAAAACGTAAAACAAATGGGGAAGTAAAAAATGGTTTTAAGGATGAAAGGAAAATGGTACTGCGAAGGCTACAAGAATTATTAGATGGGGAAGATAATAAAGTATGGTGCGGGTTCTCTTTTCACATGGGCCGGGGTATTCTGAAATATGCTTTGGGATATTTTAAAAAAGGAAAAAAGGGGAAACAACGGTCTGTAATTTGAAGGTGGTATGCGTGTAGATTAGTATACATGAGCAGTAGAGTTTGTAGGTAGGACCATGAAGTCAGCTGGGAACCAAGAGGAAGAGAAACGGGTTCGGTCTAAAGAAATTTGAAAGTGGCCAATGAGGGTAATTATAAATAATTAGTAAATAATAATTATTAATTTAGGAATTGGTTAATATTAATTTAAAATCACGTGAACTTATATTGTTAATGACTTCTTATTACGATTAATAGAGTTGAACAAACAATGCTGGAACCGTATCGATAAGGAGTCAGTTTGGACAACGCTGGACGCAACTGGATGTTTTAATTAAATTAAACATCTATTTAATTTAATAAAAAACAAACCGCTTTAACGATGGACGAAAATCAAGGTAAGTTCAACTCACTCAGTTCTCCCACTTATATTTATATAAGTTGGTTTTATTATCTGAATACTCTGATTGGTAATTATTGGTTGATTTGATGGTTGTTTGGATATTGCTGAATATTGATATATCGATGATTTAAATTAAATGTTGTTTAATTTAAATGAAATGACGTCATTATTTTTAAAGATGAATTTCAAACAAGGTAACTTACGTTGTTGGTTATGTTTATAATAATATAAACGTACTGAATTAAATTGGATGTTGGATTGGATGTTATTAGTTGACCGTTATTAGTCAAGTTTATTGTTTATTTTCATATGATCATTATATGAACTGTCGAACCCATATGATTGGATTATTGAATTAGTTATTGATTGTTAAATCCAAATTCAACATTTGTTTGATTATTAACCAATGAGTGATATTGGTTGGAGAATTTATAGCAGATGGCCAAAATACAAACTGATTTTATAAAGAAAGATTTACCGTTAGGTAAATAGACAAAAATGAAGTTATGAAATTTATTTATAACTCAATATAGATGTTTAAATATATTAGTTTAGTCGGGTTTATAATTAGAAAATAAACCAACCATATTTACTTGAATGTTTTAACCACAAATCACCATTTTGGTACCTAAATCTATCCGTGTGCGAAGCACGTGCCTCATCTAAATTATTATTTGATCTTATAAAGATGACTCTTATATTTACCAGACTGGTAAGCAAGTGAGCTGATATTAATGTGATGTTTAATAACCGAGGTTAGTTGTTTTTAAGAAACAATTTAAAATGAGATTATATTGATTTGATTATTATAATAATCAAATGGGATTATTAAAATTAATTTAATTTGTAATTAATTTAATGGAATGATGAATTAAGACCTGATTAACAAGTTAATCATGCTTAGAGTTGACTAAGTCAACTGTAGTAACTGAAATGGATTTATTAAATTAATTTATTTAATAGTTAAGTAAAACATTTTTATGAATGTTGATATTTATTTAATAATAATCGAAGTGGTAAATCATGGGATTCAAAAAGGTATTAATTTAGGTATATGAAACAAGAAGGCTAATTTATAATGAAGTTATATTTTTAATAAAATCATATTAAGGATAATATTAGTTAAGTTTAAATTGTGATTTAAAGCAAATTCTTATTTGAGATTCAATTTAACTGGATTTATGAAATCCAAGATTTTGACAAAGTTACAAACTCGAGTTTAGTGAATATTATTGTAAAGAGTTATTAGAATTGGGTTTTTGAAATGGAAATCAAACGAAAACTCAAGTTGAATTAGAATAGTTAAACGAGTGGTATTATAAAGATGAAATATAGATCCATGATTTTAAATAAAAGATTTTCATCAACATAGAATTAAAATGGGACTTGTTTGATATCGGGTACAAATATCGGTTTTGGGTATTGCAATTAACATCTATATTAGTATAAGAATGTTGTTGATCAAGGTCTGAGAGGTAATTAAAATACCCCAACTTGAAAAACTACAGGATTGTCGAAGGATGATATTAGTTGCAGTGGTGAAGGTGTTAAAAGTGATTTATTACGAGAAATGATAGGGTAATGTTATGGGAAGAATTTGGATACATATATATAATGGGATTCAGAAATAAAAGGAATGAAGGAGGTTTAATATGAAGTGACATTTCTATAATAAAGGAATAAAAGGATATTTGTGAAAATATAACTATAATTTCAAAAAGTAAAAAATATGAGATTTATGATGAGTTATTCTAAAAAATGTAAGTGGCGATTATGGTGTTCAAATAACGAAGCCAAAAGAGATGTCGCAACGATTGTTTTACAAATGATAAGTCGAATCGATTTCCCAATTTTAGATAATAATAAATGTTATATGGAATTGAATATGATTAAAGGTATTTTTCTAAGTATATAAACAAATGATTTGAGAGTATTGATATATATTAAAACCGATACATTATTTTTGTATTACAACTGGTCTACTATTTTTAATGGCCAAGTGACGCTGTATACTGAACCAATGAGTTTATTTTATTTTATGATTGTTTATTTTGATAGGAAAATAACCGACTATTAAAATCTGACCCAACGTTGTTGGTACGGAAAGATCGGGATTGGATTTATATTCGAAAACCATTCCGACCAATGAATACGAAAACGTGGAAGATGCTGATCGAGATGGAGCTATTGAAGACCGTATATCTTCATGAATGAGCGAACTATTATTGGATTTCTCTAACTGATCCCTAGAGGTATTTGACTGTGATTCTGTCATGAATGAAATCTACGGATTGCAAGGACTACTCGCTACTGATCCATAGGGTAATTCAAGGATGCGGTAGGAGAGTGCCTTCGGTTTGTCCAGTCCCAGGACAAATTGTATGGACGAGTGTTTGACAGAGTATTTCCAATGGAATTATGTACGTTGATTTCCTCAAATGTATTTCGGTTGGTGGCGGAGAAGACACCTTCTCTTAGCTTAACGACTAGTATTTTTGTGGGCATCGGTTAGTGATATCTGGCGGATTTGACAATGTAACATTCAAAGTGAATGGTGGTCAGATGTTCCAAAAGTCGATTATAACCTCAAGCCTCATCAACCGGGAAATGACAAAAATCGGGCAAGCAGCATGGCTGTGTGGGTCGCTCCCATTAGGATGTGTAATCACCTATCTAGAGAAAATTCATTTCCTTCTTTAATCTATTTCGATGCTGTCCCTTTTCGGGAAATGGTGGTTTGAGCCCAACCGTTGGTGATATACATTCGATACACTCAAGCTGTGACGGTCTAGAAATTTTGACAAGTTAAATGATTGATTTTATATATGGCAATGATTATTAAGCTTGTGATTTGTTTATACTATTTGTTGTTCAATCGGATTTGTCAACGATAACATGAATTAGTAACACTAGAATTAAGCGTTGCTCTTAGTTTCCATAACGTTTTAAGGTAAATGCTACTAAAAACACCTACCTTCTCCTTATTACAAGTGTCATGACTTGTAATCTTGCATGAAACATTCCATGCATGATATACATGTGTACTACGAGGTGTCATCACCTCATTAACTCATTTCAAGTATAAATAGACCCCTTTCCTTCCCTTAAGCATTCATTGTCATCTTCTCTTCCATTTCTTCTTCTTCTCCACCTTAGAATCCATGGCTTCCATGGTAAAAATCCTCTTCTTCCTCTGTTTATAAAATATATAAATGGATGAAGTGTCAGTATCGTCAAATAATCAGTCCGGGATAACTGTAGTAGGACTAGCAGCCTAGTAATAGAGGATAGCATAGTGGAACCCCAAGGTGAGAACTCGACACTTGTATTTGTTCACTTTCTATACTATGTGAATTGTTATTGTTGATATGGTTAATTTTAAATTATTGCAATATAAGCGTTTAGTGGAAAACGCTTGTACATATACTGTTATATATATACCCATATATGCTCGTGTGATGGATGAATGGATGCTTCATGGTTGTTATTAGTGATAATATGTGCGTTATACTTGTTATACACACATATGTGGATTTATATGGATATCAAATAAGTCTCGAATCGATTGAATATTTTATTCAATTTGAAAGTTGAAAATGATTTTCTAAATTGTTTTGAAGAAATTTATATTATAAATAGAGTTTGTCAAAGTAAATACCAGAATGTTCTAGGAGGACAGAGAGGATAGTGTCTAGGCTTGGGTTTGGAAATTCAGTTTCCTGCTCTTCCTGGCTATCCCTAACTGATCCGACGGATGGGATGGTTAAATAAAAATCTAATTTTAAAATTATTTGAATGGTGATTTAATTAGAAAAAAAGTTATGTTTTAAATCCAAATAATTTGAAAAGTCAATTTAAATGATTTGTATAAGTTTATAATGATTTTTTAAGGTAATTTGAAGTATTTAAGAATAATGATTATTTTGGTCAAAATTAGAGCTTGTTGCATTATGGCAATATGTAAAGGCTTATAACTTTTCCAATTTAAATCGGATTTCCACGAAATGAAAAACGTTTGATTCCTATTTACGAGAGCTTTCAAATGAGTGAAAACAGATTTTAATTTCGACTTATTATTTTCAAGTTATGGTTAAAATAATTTTAAAAAGGTCGCTATGAATGGAGTTAGTTAACTATAATTGTAAAATGGCTGCTATAAATTATTTAAAAATATGGAAAAAATTTGTTAAATCATAATTAATTAATTAAAAATGATTTATGGCAAAATCATGAAGTTTTGGATAACACAAAAGTCATTTTACTTAAACTATCCAATATTAGTATTTTGAAACACTTTGAAATGCCTTTGTAACGCAATTTGTTAAATATTGAGTTTTTAGTGATCTAGCTTTATAAATCTTTTCCAAACCTTAGTAAATGATTTATAACTAGTAATAAAGTATTTTGAACTGTAATTTGAGTTTGCAAACATGAAGTATGAGTTGAGACTTGATTTGAATCTATATACCCATATGGTTTTAAAGTTACGTTTATTATTTGGAAAGACCGGGATCGGATTTATGTATGAAAACCATTCCAAGTAATAATACGATGTTGTGGAGAGATTGAAGACATTGAAGACGATATTGAAGACCGGGACCCTTCGTATCGTAAGGACGACTTGCTGAATGTCTCAAATGGTTAGCTCCCGTTTGCAGATGGCTTTTTATATCAGCTAAGTGGCAAGAAGCCCGAACGTATGTGAAGGAATTCCGGATTGTGGTTTCGTTCAGACCCAGAACGGACTTGTATGGATTGTGTGTCTGACATTGTAATTGACTGCGTAGCACTGATCTCTATTAAAATATTATCTGTTTGGTGGGGGAGAATTTATTCTCTTGCTTAACACCCTTCTCTAAGACGTATGAGCTTAGAGGTTATATATTGATAGAAATCAGTGATGTGAAGTGAATGGACAATGTGGCATACTTAAGTTATGTAGTGAGCTATGGATGATCAAAGCATGGCTTGTTTAAGCGTAGCTTTGTGGATATCGTGACCTCAACAAGCCTCACAACCCGGTAAATGGCTAAAACAGGAAAGATGCAGCGAGGTTAAGGGTAGTCATTTCCTTCTAGATAAAAGGTGTACAATGGTATGGAGCCCAGGTATTAACATATGTGGATAACTTCTATTTATATGGATGTTAATGTTGCGAGGCCTCGGTTTAAAGGTTGGTAACGACCGGGAAGTGATATACTCAGGCGTGCTCTAAGTTACCCAGTTAAGGGGTAACCCGGCCTCGCGTTGGCAGAGAGCCCGATTTGGTTCTCCGGGCGTTCCTCTAGAGGCGTACCCATCGGTTCGGTAAGGAAGTTCTTTTTCCTGGTCATTTGTTGGAAATTCATTACCCACTACGAGTTTTTACAATTTCATTTGTGTAGCCTACTGCTTACTAGTAGGAATATGTTAGCATAGTGGGATGGGGCATTATGTTGGCTAAGATTGATAAATTTATGTGTGAAATTGTTTTCACACTATGCACTAATAATAATATGGAAAATGGTTTCCGGGTATCAAACATGTTTGACTGTCATAAGGAGAAACCTCGCCCATGTGTCCGTTTAGCTTTTGTGTGTTCCGCGAGACCTTATGTTAGTTTCATTTTCTAAAAAGCATTGCGAATTTTATTGCACATAACAAATATATATTGAGTTCTCACACCAGTCCCATGACTGACCTGGAGTTTGTTTGTTTTCCCACAAAACTCTGGGTGCCAATAATTTTCCACACGGGCAGCCTAGTGTCAGGTTTAGTAGCAGTGTTTGGAGCCCACATCTTGGAGCTTTTTCTAGTGTGTCTGTGCTTTGGTGAAGTTGTTATTACCGTGGAGCGTTTGGTTTTTGTGCGCATCAGCGATTTGGAGCTATCCAGGTGAAGATGAAGTTTGGTTTTGGATTCACCTTGATTAGTTGTTTCTGCTACTTCTGTGTTATCTTTTTATTGCAAATAGTGTTGCACCTTGATGGTGTATCCATTGTAAACTCTGATATAATCTCATGTTATATAAATGAGAAGTTGTTTTGTTTCATTGTGATTGTTCTAATGTGTTATATCCCCAGACAACTAGGAATTCGACATTTGAATCTGCGACATTTGAATACAAATAAGTATTAAATGTCGATTTTCGAAGGTCGAAATTCCGGGTCGTCACACAAACGAAATGAGTGGTCGGTCATGTGTGGGCCGGCTTACAAGATGTTCTTGTTGAACCCAGTGTATTCCCCTCTACAGATACACTATCAGCAGTTGGTTCCATACCTTGTCATGGTCGGAATCTAAACTCCAATAAGCGCTTGCGGTTTTGATTGTATACTACATATGTTGAGCGTGAGATGCAAGCGTTCTGCTAGATTGTTATTTATTTATATTTAGGCATTCTTATAATATCAGAAGAGAATTGATTTCAAAAATGTTTTGGGTTATCGTAAGGTAAAAACCGTCAGTGTTTATGTGTGGATTTGGTCTTACGATTATCCTTTTCTTTCGAAAGGATTTTTATCTTTAAAATCAAGCTGGATGACCCTTTAAACTTAGCGAGTTTTCCTCACTCTGGTTCACCAGACTGACCCAGTGTTTGTAATGCTCGGGTTAGACCGGAGTGTACAGGTTCAGGTTACTGGATGCTGTGAAGCCTAAAGACGGGCTAAAGGAGTTCAGACATATGGTGTTATACCGTTATTGTTCCGTTGTGTGATATATATGAGGACAGGTCATTATAACTGTCCAAGTGTATTGATGTACTCTGATGTTGTAAGTATTATTTCAAGCTCTCAATAAAAGTTAATATTATTTTTGTTCCGCTGCGTCGTAAGACTCTGTGTTGTGTTGGTTCTTCTTATTCTTCTATTCTAACTTTCTTTCTTTCTTCTCTCACCCTCTAAATTCTTTCTTATAGCCTTCTGGGGTTTTCGGTACTTGAGTTTTGGACACAGGATCTATATTAGTGTCATGATTCAAGTGTCAGAATTTCCCGGGTCGCTGCAGTTGGTATCTGAGCAAGGTTTAGGAATAACCTTGGCTCTGTGACGTAACTCAGCAGAGATGGGGTTAGTTATACCCTAAATTGAGTTTGAATATGTATACGAGAGCGCGTATTTGTAACTTGAATATAAAATTATTTTTATACTGTTTTGTCCCAATATATTTAATAAAATGGTAAGTTTTAAATTCTCTTATAATATTAACAAGGTTGGTTAAAAATAGAATTCAACTTGATTATCAAATGGGAATTTCCATTGTGAAATCTGAGAAATTAATAGAAATTCGACTTGAATAGAATATTTGAAAACCAACTGTATTGTTTTAAATTGAGTGCGTAACTTGATTTAAAAAAAATCTAAATGAAATGGAATTAATTCAAGTTAATGAATCAGAAAGAAATATAAGTTACTAATACAAATTGGATGATTAGGAAATTTTGCTTGGAATGATTGATTTGAATGGGTTTGATTGTGGAACCGAAAGGATTTAACCAAGGGAAATGGTTGAAATTGAATATAAATTTAAGCTCTAAATTTAATGATTGGACTTGTTGGAATGAATTGAATTATAATCT
The DNA here is from genome assembly GCA_030737875.1 of Allium sativum. Classification (NCBI taxonomy): domain Eukaryota; kingdom Viridiplantae; phylum Streptophyta; class Magnoliopsida; order Asparagales; family Amaryllidaceae; genus Allium; species Allium sativum. The sequence continues at coordinate 14,822,991 of CM060912.1, forward strand.
GAGGAGTCAGTTTAGTTAAAGGATTATTAGGGGATAATTAAAGCGAATTGAATGGTATTTGAATTTGTTGGGAATGGATGATCTAAATGGTTAAACTTAACTGGCATATGAAACTAATGAAGTTTATTTAAGTTAAGAGCAAGTGCAAGACCAATTATTGGATGAGTTCTAAAGCCGATTAAATCCAGTTTTGTTAGAGCTGCATAATAATTAAGCAGACTTAAGTCTAATTTATTGCTTATCGCGAAATTACGCTCACAAAAAGGTATGCCTATGCAAAATATAGAATTCTGATTTTTATTGTGGATGTTGAGATTGAATTTTGAATTTTTCCGACAGTATGAATCGATGAATATATATTTGTTGAACCTGCAATATTGCAGAAGTCCTCCGTATAAGGGAGACTCTATCAAATATTTTTCTAAGAATTTTTTTAAAGAGTTAGAAAAATTATGAAAATTTTTGGGAAATTTTTATTGGAAATAAATTGGTTTTTAAAACCAATCATATTAATTTTGGAAATGAAACTGAAATTTTATCTATAAAGATAATGGGTTGTACCATTCTTTCTACCTTAGTAATTTCGGGACGAAATTCTTTTAAGGGGGAAGGAATGTAACATCCCATATTTTCTATAGTCAAATATTTAAATTTATTTTATTAATTTAAATAGTTATTTGAAGTTATTTAGTGACTGTGCGCGGTGTATACACACAAATTAACCATTTGAAATAATTTAATTATGATTTTATACGTTGTCCCTGCGACCGAGTTAAATCTTGAAGCCAGTTCCAACGAAAGCAATATAACGGTTAAGCTTAAAACGTCGATGCGATGTATTTATTTTCGTCGATTTTGAAGACTGGTATTTGACGATACGAATATTGGAAAATGGCGTCAAATGACGGTGGAATTAACCATGTAGAATAATTTTTCAACAATATTTTACTTGGACCATATCAGAACCATTAGCTTCATCTCCAGCAACGACAATTTATAAAGAGTGAAACGATTGAAAACTCACATGTTCATTCTGAAGTTAAGTATGTGATCGGGCTCTCACATTTCGAAACCAGTTCACAACCATTAGACACATCCTTCACATCAAGTACTGGGAAACCATTTGAGTAACCAAACAGTAATGCATGCCAGAAAGAAGACCGACTAAGGTCTATCTTGTTGAAGCCAGCACTAAGAAAGGAAACATGGGGAGGAAGTTTAGTATCTGAAAGGAAAATTTGGGTAACAATATATATAGTCAAATTTTGCTTCAATGTTAAAATATTTAACTCTGTAAAATGATACATTTGGTAGATAAATATATATATTACTTAAGAAATTGATATATATATATATATATATATAATGCACAACGTCTGCATATATTAAAACATAGAAGTGTTCAAAACCTAGGCTATGCATAATCTTACACATAGCTAATAGTACTCCAACTTTTGTTTTTTTTGCAGCATTTGTACATGCAAATCTCCATCAATACAGCTAATAAAAGGGAAATTTTACGCAGCTACACCCTGTTTCTTCTCCCCAGCTACGGCCTACCTTTCTTTACCTACCCTTTTCTTTTCTATCTTTCACTTGACCGTTAAAACACATGCAAAGTCTGTAGGGATGCACGACTATCCTATGCTTTTGTACGACACACATTTCTTTTCTTCTCAGCTGCCATATCACTGCCCCTATTTTCCTTTTCCTTGAGCAAGCTTATTTGTTGAAATTTTTCCCACCTAGCTGAAGCCTACTTTGTGTTATACGCAGCAGTTCCATCCAATTCAATTCCTTCTCCCTTAAGTTTCCAACAAACTGAACAAGCACATGCATATCTACTTTCTCATCTGAAATTCACAGTACCCGTGTATTTACACATCAAATCTGAACTATCATGCCTAATCTCTGTCTACGTTTGCAAACGGTGTCCTTTCCCTTGCCTACCACTTAATCTCAATTCCTTGTCTACTAATCCACTTTACTCCGTGACGGCCAAGGAATCTCTCATTATAAATACTGGCGTATTCTTCATTTTTTCTGTTTGGTTTTAAAGTGAGAAAAATGGTGTCATTCCTCTATAAAAAAAAGAAAAAGAAATGGTCGGCATGTCGGAGTTTAGATGCGTGGTTGTTAAATCTTTGGCATGAGGGGAAAACAGATCGTAACGTGTAGGTAATCCGATAATGCTGCTTAGGGAAGAAACAAAGTTGAGGAACTGGCGTTGAAGTGCTGCATGTCATGAAGAAGAAAATCAACATGAGTTGGATGTTGATGCAGATGGGGAAGAGAGACTTGAGCAGGCTACTCATTATATATATCATGGGAAAGTGGCATGTTTCACTGCCTGAAAGGGTGAACGGTAGTTGGGGAGTGAAGCGGGCGGAGCTCCTGGGTTTGGACTTTGGACGTGGAAAAGGCCAAGGCTTTTGGGCCAGCGGATATTGTTTAAAAAAAATGTAAAACGAATGGGGAAGTATAAAAAATGCTTTTAGGGATGAAAGGAAAACGATACTGGGAAGGCTACATGAATTATCAGATAGGGAAGATAAAACAGTATGGTGCGGGTTCTCTTTTCACATGGGCCGGGGTTTTCTGAAATATGCTTTTGGCTATTTTAAAAAAAGAAGAAAAAAAAGGAAACAACGGGCTGCAATTTGACGGTGGTATGCGTGTAGATTAGTTTACATGAGTAGTGGAGTTTGTAGGTAGGAACATGAAGTCAGCTGGGAACCAAGAGGAAGAGAAACAGGTTCCGCCTAAAGAAGTTCGAAAGTGGCCAATGAGGATAATTATAAATAATTAGTAAATAATAATTATTAATTTAGGAATTGGTTAATATTAATTTAAAATTGCGTGAACTTATATTGTTAATGACTTCTTATTACGATTAACAGAGTCGAACAAACAATGCTGGAACTGTATCGACAAGGAGTCAGTTTAGACAACGCTAGACGGAACTGGATGTTTTAATTAAATTAATTTAATCAAAAACAAATCGCTTTAACGGCAGATGAAAATCAAAGTGAGTTTAACTCACTCGGTTCTCCCACTTATATTTATATAAGTTGGGTTTATTATCTGAATACTATGATTGCTAATTATTGGTTGATTAGATGGTTGTTTGGATATTGCCGATTATTGATATATCGATGATTTAAATTAAACGTTGTTTAATTTAAATGAAATGACATAATTATTTTTAACGACGAATTTTAAACAAGGTAACTTACATTGTAGGTTTTGTTTATAATAATATAAACTTACTGAATTAAATTTGATGTTTGATTGGATGTTATTAGTTGACTGTTACCAGTCAAATTTATTGTTTATTTTCATATGATCATTATATGAACTGTTGAACCCATATGATTGGATTATTGAATTAGTTATTGATTGTTAAATCCAAATTTAACATTTGTTTGATTATTAACCAATGAGTGATATTGGTTGGGGAATTTATAGCAGATGGCACGAATACAAACTGTTTTTATAAAGAAAGATTTACCGTTGGTTAAATTGATAGAAATGAAGTTATGAAATTTATTTATAACTGAATATAGATGTTCAAATATATTAGTTTAGTTGGGTTTATAATTAGAAAATAAACCAATCATATTTACATTGAATGTTTTAACCACAAATCACCATTTGGTGCCAAAATCTATCCGTGTGCGAAGCACGTGCCTCATCTAATTTATTATTTGATCTTATAAAGATGACTCTTATATTTACCAGACTGGTAAGCAAGTGAGCTGATATTAATGTGATGTTTAATAAACGAGGTTAATTGTTTTTAAGAAACAATTTAAAATGAGATTATTTTGATTTGATTATTATAATAATCAAATGGGATTATTAAATTTAATTTAATTTGTAATTAATCTAATGGAATGATGAATTAAGATTGATTGATTAACAAGTTAGTCATGCTTAGAGTTGACTAAGTAAAATGTAGTAACTGAAATGGATTTATTAAATTTATTTATTTATTTAATAGTTAAGTAAAACATTTTTATGAATGCTGATATTTATTTAATAATAATTGAAGTGGTAAATCATGGGATTCAAAAAGGTATTAATTTAGGTATATGAAAGGAGAAGGCTTATTTATAATGAAGTTATATTTTTAATAAAATCATATTAATGATAATATTAGTTAAGTTTAAATTGTGATTTAAAGTGAATTCTTATTTGAGATTCTATTTAACTGGATTTATGAAATCCAAGATTTTGACAAAGTTACGAACCCGAGTTTAGTGAATATTATTGTAAAGAGTTATTAGAAATGGGTTTTTGAAATTGAAATCAAACGAAAACCCAAGTTGAATTAGAATAGTTAAACGAGTGGAGTTATAAAGATGAAATAAAGATTCGTGATTTTAAATGAAAGATGATGTTTCATCAGTATAGAATTAAAATGGGATTTGTTTGATATTGGGAATAAATATCGCTTTTCGGTATTGCAACTAACATCTATCTTAAGATAAGAATGTTTTTGATCAAGGTCTGAGAGGTAATTAAAATACCCCAACTTGAACAATGTCCAAGGAAGATATTAGTTGCAGTGGTGAAGGTGTTAAAAGTGATTTATTACAAGAAATGATAGGGTAGTGTAATGTGAAGAATTTGGATATATATATATATATATTGTGATTCGGAAATAAAAGGGAATGGAGGTTTGAGAATTGAAGTGACATTTCTATAATAATGGAATAAAAGGAGATTTGTGAAAATATAACTATATTTTCAAAAAGTAAAAAAAAGATGAGATTTAGGATGAGTTATTCTAAAAAACGTAAGTGGCGATTATGGTGTTCAAATAACGAAGCCAAAAGAGATGTCACAACGATTCTTTTACAAATGATAAGTTGAATCGATTTCCCAATTTTAGATAATAATAAAAGTTATATGGAATTGAATATGATTAATGGTATTTTTCCAAGTATATAAACAAATGATTTGAAAGTATTGATATATATTAAAATCGATACATTATTTTTGTATTACAACTGATCTACTATTTTTAATGGCCAAGTGACGTTGTATACTGAACCAATGAGTTTATTTTATTTTATGATTGTTTATTTTGATAGTTAAATAACCGATTATCAAAATCTGACCCAATGTTGTTGGTAAAAATTTGACCAAATGTTGTTGGTATGGAAAGACCGGGATCAGATTTATATTCGAAAACCATTACGACTAATGAATACGAAAACGTGGAAGATGCTGATCGAGATGGAGCTATTGAAGACCGTATATCTTCATGAATGAGAGAACTATTATTGGATTTCTTTAGCTGATCCCTAGAGGTATTTGAGTGTGATTCTGCCATGAATGAAATCCACGGATTGCAAGGACTACTCGCTACTGATCCATAGGGTAATTCAAGGATGTGGTAGGAGAGTGCCTTCAGTTTGTCCACCCAGGACAACTTGTATGGACGATTGTTTGACAGATTATTTCCAAAGGAATCTTGATTTCCTCAAACGTATTTCAGTTGGTGGCGGAGAAGACACCTTCTCTTAGCTTAACGACTAGTATTTTTATGGGCATCAATTAGTGATATCTGGCAGATCTGACAATGTAACATTCAAATTGAATGGTGGTCAGATGTTCCAAAAGTCGATTATAACCTCAAGCCTCATCAACCGGGAAAAGAAAAAAATCGGGCAGGCAACATGGCTATGTGGGTCGCTCCCATTAGGGTGTATAATCACCTATCTAGAGAAAATTCATTTCCTTCTTTAATCTATTTCGATGTTGTCCCTATTCGGGAAACGGTGGTTTGAGCCCAACCGTTGGTGATATTCATTCGATACACTCAAGCGAAATGAGTGGTCGGTCATGTGTGGGCCGGGTTGCAAGACGTTCTTGTTGAACCCAGTGTATTCCCCTCTAGAGATACACTATCGGCAGGTGGTTCCATACCTTGTCATGGTCGGAATCCAAACTCCAATAAGCACTTGCTGTTTTGGTTGTATACTATATATGTAGAGCGTGAGATGCAAGCGTTCTACTAGATTATTATTTATTTGTATTCTTGTAATATCAGACAAGTATTTATTTCAAAAATATTTTGGGTTATCGTAAGGTAAAAACCGTCCGTGTTTATGTGTGGATTTGGTCTTATGATTATCCTTTTCTTTCAAAAGGATTTTTATCTTTAAAATCAAGATGGACGACCCTTTAAACTTAGCGAGTTTTCCTCAGTCTGGTTCACCAGACTGACCCGGTGTTTGTAATGCTCGGGTTTGACCGGGGTGTACAGGTTCAGGTTACCGGATGCTGTGAAGCCTAAAGACGAGCTAATGGAGTTCAGACATATGGTGTTCTACCGTTATTGTTCCGTTCTGTGATATATATATGAGGACAGGTTATTATAACTGTCTAGGTTCCGCTGCGATGTGAGACTTTGTGTTGTGTTGGTTCTTCTTATTCTTCCATTCTAACTTTCTTTCTTTCTTATCTCACCCTCTAAATTCTTTCTTATAGCCTTATGGGTTTTCGGTAGTTCTGTTTTGGACATAGGATCTATATTAGTGTCATGATTCAAGTGTCAGAATTTCTCGGGTCGCTACATCGGTTAAAAGTTTACAGTAAAAATGTGAGGAAAGTTAAATGGAGACAAGAATTTAGAGTGGTCAGCCCTAAGCTAGGCCTATGTCCACTATGAAGATGGTTTGCACTATCATGACAATGACTACAAAGCATATAAATTCTCTTCTCTCATACGTATTCTTGTTCTCTCAAAATATTATCATTCTCACATATAAATCTCGCTCAATATTCATGGAATTTGATGGAGGAATCGTGGAAACTACGGAAAAGAAGGACGGAAGAGTGACAAGGAGAAGGATGTCTTCGGTTTCTTTTACTTATAAGATCTCAATGGATGCCATGGCCGGATGAATGAAGATCATTCAAGTGTAGATGATGATGATGGTTGAAATATTTAAGGAATCGTGGAGGAAAGAATTTGATAGCACTTTGTGGTAGTTAGGAATCCGTCCCCCGTTAAGGCGGGAGCTATGGCCTATTTATAGTTTTACCTCCCTGTAGAAATGATCTCCAAAATTCTCTTTTCAGACCATGGGTTGTTGTCTCATCAATTACAAATATGCCACCTCTTAGCTGTAGCCAACTGGCAACAGCAGTATTCTCAGAATGACTTCACGGGGGCGAGCGGCTTTATAGGAGTGAGCGACCACATAGGTCTAGGCATCATGAATAGGCGACCTGCAACGTAGTCCAAAATGTAAGTACGACCCTTCGAGAAATGATATTCAACCGACTGGCAAGTAGCATTTGATATTAACAGCTGATCGAGTATTGAGTGGGCGACTAGAGTTGCATTCTATGAGTGAACATGGAATACATGTGTGACCTCCGATTTCTTTGCATTTCCTGCTATGCTCAATTGACTAGTTTATTATGAATGAACGACTGCAGAACGAAACTTTTGACCGATCCTGACTATGCTGAGTGGACGACCCAATTCGTTTCTTCTTACCATGTTTAACTTTGGAGCTGGTGCTTGAAACTTGTTCTGTGCAATCGTCCCTTACCCTTCATAACTGTCGAAGTGTACTGGATAGAACTAGATATGACCGATCTTAACGGGGTTTGTACTGTGACTTTCATATAGATTTAATATACCAATATGTGTACGGTTTTTAAAGGATAAATATTTGCCCCTTGAAGTTTGTAATTTTTGAAGAAATTACGGGCTTCGAAATAACTTACCTTAGCATTGTTTGGTAGATCAAATCTGGCTTATCGAGGAACGATTGCGCAGAGCTCAGGGTCGCTTGGGTAAAGGTATATAGGATTGTACCTTATTGTGAGCGAGAGGTCTGAGCCACTCACACTATTTACTTTGAGCTGAATTATCATCATGATTGATCAAATCATTTGGATGCGGGTAGGACAGCTGGACTTGTTGGGCCACTCATATTTGCACAATTGAGAATTGAGCTGACATGGAGAGAATGGTCTGGATGCATGTCCTTTAATCTTCCCTGTCGTTTTCTTACTTCCCCCTTTAATTCACTTTTACTTCCCAGGTAAAACATATTGGTAACAGCTACTTCATTCTCAAAAAAAAATCTGACTTCTATTTCGATTTCTTCTCGATTAGATTCTTCCAGTCGAAGACCTCATACTCCTTCCCATCATTAATCTATGAAGCACAGGTTTGTCATTCTTGCTTTATGCATGTTCCTCTTCTAAATCGATAACATATGTTTCATTAGGAAATAAGCTCTTTTATGCTTTCCGAAATTCATATGAGCATTAGATGTGATTGGGTCGTTGTTGATCTTTTATTATGACAATAGTCGGATTTTTTGAATAGTATTTTGGTTGTTTTGTACATGCACTGGTCCAAGAACACTTGACTTCGATATTCCTTTTTCGTCTGGTTCCGTACATATGATATGCTTACTGAAATGTTTAGGATAATTTCACATCTTGCATAATTCCTAAGCTTGTGACCATGTGCCAGTAATTTGTTCCTGGTTATCTGTTTTACACATGTGATGTTCGACGAATGCTTACACTATGCGACCTTGATTTTGTCGGTACGATCCATACTTTTTGGTTTGACCCTTCGTGGTTGCTCGTGTGCTTTTGACGAAAGGTTGTTCTCCTGTTTTATTACTATCGTCCAATCCTTACTGATGTTGACTTGGTTGAACAAGAGCCACCTTTTTAGTGATAATTTGAACCAGTTTTGTGTGACCAGAGTCGGTGGGATTGGTTGTTTGCGGTTCTGATTTCGATTGCGTTACTCATTTAACTTTGACTAACTATTTAGATCCTCAAATTGCATAGCCATTTACTGGCTCATTCATACTGGATGAATTACGTCTTCGGAGTGATGCCGAATAGAAAGGTTTTTTGACTTGGATGTTCAGATAACTGACGTTCAATCGACTGGTCAGCCTTTCGTGAAATCTCCCCTCAGTCCCTCTCACACAGAGCTCCAAATCATTATTAGCAGGCCATTCTATACCCCTGAGCCATGCAACCCCAGGCTTGCTAAGCGGCTTAAAGGCTGGAGCTGTATCATCTAATGAAGATATACATCCATCTGACCACTAAAACGTTTCTCGTGACATGAATGCCGCAAAATCTCAAATGTTAGCCGGTTTTGAAACCGCTATGTATCAGTTCGGGAAGGAGATGGATTAGCTGAAAGACCATTCTACTAAACAAATGAGTGGTTGGCATACACTGGCTTGTGATCTTCAAAAGCTTCATAGGGACAATCTCAAACGTATTTCCACCATGGAAGAATATAAAGCAAAGTTGATTTAGGCCCTTAGATACAAAGATAGGGTGATTGCTTCTTTTGTTCCGGGAGATGTTGAGCTGGCAGTTTTGAAGCGTGCTAATGAACTTCCATCCTGCTTTACCCAGGTTAAGAGGAGGGTTGGCAGGCCCAGGAAGAACAGGGATTTGTAGCTTCTCTATTCTTCTTTTGGTTGTTTCTTCTTCAAACTATGCTTTTAGATCGGTTGTATAAGCGAGTGCCTATCCTCGCATTTATCTTTACACTGGTCTATGTCCCAACTTTGTGCTTGTTTTGGTGGCCTTGTGAACAATTTGTTGTGATGCCTTTGTGCTCTGTTTTTCTTGTACAAGACTAGGCTCTTGCTTGTTTTACCGTGGTCTTTCACTCTGCTTGGTAGCACTTCTTATTAGTTCCTTGTGTTATAATTTTCTTAGTCGATCGTGCATTAGTATTGCGTCTTACGTTGTGCGATTTTCGCACTATTGACTTGTTTTTGATATTATAGCAGTTTTGCTTCAGTTTACTAGATTGGAAGCAATTAGCTTCATTGGAGTTTCAATTTAGTTGACTGATTTTACGCCATTATTCTAGTATTCATTTGTACGTTCACTGACCTGGTGACCCAAGCCCTTTGGAATTCGGATTTTAACGCACGCTCTTAAAAGAGGATTATAGATTTTACGATTAAATATGAATTCATATACATACATACATGTTCTTTTTTATTAAAATGTATTCAACCCTACATCTCACTGACTCGGTGACCCAACCCCTTCGGAGACTGGTCTTGAATACATACCCCAGGGGAGGACTTGGGTTTTAGTTTTCAATCCAATTTTGGCCCTGTTTGATTTGTTCACTCTAGAATCAAACAAGGCCTAAATTAGATACCCCCTTTCGGCTAGGATTTCTGTTACCCCCTTTCGGCTAGGATTTCTATTAATTTGGTGCTGGTCCTTCTAGTATGTTTGTCGGTCCTTCCAGCACTAGAATTGGTGCTTCCAATCCTAGGTTTTTCGGTCCTTCCGACTGCTGGTCCTTCCAGCTTTTTTTTACTATCGGTCCTTCCGGCACTAGAATTGGTGTTTCCAATCCTGGGAGGTTGACACTAGTTCATCTTATCAAGCCTTAGCTTGATTTGAAAGACTCACGTAGTGCACCTAACGAGGTGCCTCTTTTGGGACTGACAACCTTTTATCTGTGGGACAAACTTAGCCATTTCCACCTTTTCATTATTTCCGCAGTTTGGCACCAATTCTTCAGCTAGATGCTTACTGAGGATTTGATATTTTTGCGATGAAAGGTGGGGCTTTCTGATTTGTCTCCCCTCGTTGTTTAGTTTAGATGATGCTCTGGCACTCAATGTTTTTCGAATTGTTCTGGCCAGGGTATGCTTGAGAAGTCTCCAACTATGGTTGGATTTTGAGAAAGTTACTGTTCCTGCTTACCTACACAAAAGAAGTCAACTTTTAGTAGAAATTTGTAAGTATACAATCCGCATAAGCAAATGGAGTTTCTCACTCATGTAGTTGTTTTTTATATGTACATATCTTGAATGTGAAGTTTTTCGCAAATATTCGTAGCTTTACAATAGATTCGAACAATGCATTATAGAAAATAACGGCGAATGTATTCGCTATTCCAAGCCCAAGGAATCTGGACTCCATCTGTAGTGGTCAATTTGAAAGTACCATCCCAAAGTTTTTGGTTTATAACACATGGCCCTTCCCAATTTGTCCCAAAACCCCCGGTTTCGGTCATTACTTTTTTCAACACAAGGTCTTTGATTTCGAAAGTCCTGTGTCTGAACTTTGAATTGAAATGCCTAGCTACCCTTCTCTGATGCGCGACCACCTTGAGTTTTGCTTCCTTTCTTCTTTTCCTCGAGCTGGTCGAGGGCCTCAAGTTGTAACCTTTCGTTTTCCTCCCTATTGAAGTGAATCCTCCTATGGGTGGGAATCTCCAGTTCCACAGGGATCATGGCTTCAGAGCCGAAAGCTAAGGAAAAGGGAGTGTGCCCAGTCGTAGTTTTTTGAGTGGTACGGTATGCCCATAATGCTAGTGGAAGCTCATCTTCCAAACCACCCTTGGATTTCTCTAGTCGCTTCCTAATGGTCGTTTTAATGATCTTGTCTACCGCTTCCACTTGGCCATTTTCTTGTGGATGGGCAATCGCAGAAAAACTTTTTTGGATTATATACTTGGCACAGAAATTTTGGAATTCTTTGCTTTCAAACTGGGTTCCGTTGTCTGTGATTATTTTTTGTGGGACTCCGAACCTACAAATGATGTTTTTCAAGACAAAGTTAACAACTTTCTTTGAGTTTATAGTTGCCAATGGTTCTGCATCCGCCCATTTTGTAAAACAATCAACGACAACAATAGCATATTTAAAACCAGATTTTGCGGTGGGGAGTGCTCCTATAAGGTCGATACCCCAGACGGCGAATAGCCATGGGATGACCATTTGGGTTATAACTGTTGATGGAATTCTTGGAATTTTTGCAAACCTCTAACAACTATCACATCTTTTAGTATGTGCCACGGAGTCCTTATTTATGTCTCTCCAGAAATAACCATATCGCATAATTTTCTTGGCCAATGTCTGGCCACCAGTATAACCTCCGCATTTACCCTCATGTAATTATGTCATGATGGCTTTCGATTCCTTTTTTGTAACGCAACAAAGTAGGGGCGTAGAAAATCCGCATCGGTATAGCCGTCCATCCTGGATGTGATACATGGGAGCTTTTTGCAATATTTTCCTTCGCTTCTTAAACTTCTGTCGGGAATGCACCGGTCATGAGATACTCCTTGATTGGTGTCATCCATGAGTTTGGCTCATCATCCACCTCTAGGACCCAAACATCTCAATTTGTTCCGTGTTGGGGCTGGAGAGGACATCCACTGGGACCAACCCTATAAGTTGTGCGTCTCCTGTGCTTGCATACTTTGCCAGCGAATCCACCTTGGTATTTTCTTCTCTCGGAATGTGAGATATGGTATAATGCTCGAAGCCCTCTAGTAATTCCAGAGCCTTAGATAGGTAAGCCGGCAAGTTACCCATTTTGGCTTGGAATTCTCCTCGGATCTGACATACCACTAGTTAGGAGTCACTGAAGATTTGTATGGTTTTTAGCTATAATTCTCTTGTTAGTTTTATTCCTGCGATGAGGGCTTTATATTCTGCTTCATTATTTGTTGATGGAAACTCCAGTATTAGCGCATAGCATATAGATCTTCGTTTAGGGGTTTCCAAGACTACTCCTTCCCCAGAGTAGTAATCGTTCGATGCTCCATCAACGAATAATTTCCATCGGATGTTGGTTTCAATATCAGTCTCCTCTTTTATCTCTCCTCGATCGGTGAACTCTGCGATGAAATCTGCAAGTGCTTGTCCGTTAATTGCCTTTCGAGGACGGTAGGTGATGTCATATTGACTAAGCTCAATGTTCCACTTAAAGAACCTCCCGGAAGTCTCTGGCTGGAACAAAACTTGCCTCAACGGTTGATCTGTGAGGACCTTGATAGGGTGAGCCTGAAAGTAGGATTGAAGCTTCTTTGATGTGATAAGTAGACAATAAGCGAGTTTTTCAAGTTTTGGGTAATTCAGTTCCGCCCCAGATAATCTCTTGCTGATGTAATAAACCGATTTCTGAACCTTCAAATCCTCCCTTACTAATGTTGCACTTAGAGCATGGGCGGATACTGCCAGGTGTACAAATAGATCTTCTCCATCATTAGGTTTTGATAGCATTGGAGGTGTCTCCATGTGCTGGATTAGTTCTTTGAAAGCTCCCTGGCATTAAGGAGTCCATTGTATCTCTTTCTTCCCTTTCTTGAGCGCATCGAAGAAGGGAAGACACTTGTCTGTTGCCCTGGATATGAAATGATTCATAGCTGCAATCTTCCCATTCAAACGTTAGAGCTCTTTCTTGGTTCCTGGGGCATGCATTTCCCTTAAGGCTGATATTTTTGCTGGATTGGATTCTATGACCCTAGGGTTGACCATAAACCTAGGAACTTGCCCGAACTGACCCCAAAGGAATATGTCAAAGGATTTAGTTTCATACCAAATCGGCGTAGAATATTGAACATCTGGGCTAAATCCTCCAAATGATCAACTGCCTTTTGGATTTTACCAAAATATCATCAATATAGACCTCCATTATCTTGCCAATTTGCTTTTTAAACATGGCATTTACCAATCGCTGGTAATATGCCCCTGTGTTCTTTGAGCCAAATGGCATCACTTTGTAGCAATATAGGCCAAGACCAATAATAAAACTCGTGTCCCCTTGATCCAGACCGTAAATCATGATTTGATTGTAACCATAATACGCATCCATAAAAGACAGCAACTCATGCCCAGCTGTGGAATCCACCAATTGATCTATTCTGAGAAGAGGGAAACTATCCTTTGGACAAGCTTTATAAAGATCCGAGTAGTCCACGCACACCCGCCATTTGTCGTTCGCTTTCTTCACAAGTACAGGATTAGAGACCCAATTTGGATAGGTAGATTCCCTAACTAAGTTGTTTTCCATTAGCCTGTCGACCTCCTCCTTCAAGGCCTTTGACCTCTCTGGTCCCTGGGTCCTCCCTTTCTGCTTGATAGGCGGAATATAATATTAAGTTTATGGACCGCAAAGTCCGGAGATATTCCGCTCATGTCAGAATGATTGTCCAAATTAGCCTTCAAATAGACAATCAATTGACTCTTCAATTCGGGGCTCAACTGAGATCCTATGTTCAGCACATGATTTGGATCTTTTGATCTAACGGCTGTAGGAATTGTGATCTCAGCGGGGACCGCTCTTTCATCCTCTGCACTCGCTTTTCTAGGGTCGATTTCCTTCTGTGCCACTGTGTTTGCCAGTGCAGGGACTGCTCCTTAATGGATATAAAAGGAGCTTGCAAATGTGGGGTGGAGTCTCCGCATTCTTTCCCAAGTCTTTCTTCCTTGCCTCGCGCAGTTCTGTCATATAGCAATCTCTCGAAGTGGCCTGATCGTCCTTGATTACACCAACCTCATTCTCAATTGGAAACTTCATAGTTAAACACCACGGAGCTAGCGCGACCTTAAAACCTGCGAGGGTCGATCGCCCGAGGAACGCATTGTAAGGGGATAGCTCATCTACCAAGACGAAGATTTGCAACATAGAAACCTTGTGTTCCCCATCTGCTAGTTCAACAAGCAAGTCAATCGTACTAATGGGTAGCGTGGGTTGTCTAGTAAATCCTTGAATTTTATTTGGATAGGCTCGCACTTCTGTAATGGAGAGGCTCATTTTCTGGAATGTATTTATGAAGATCACATTAACGGATGCCCCCGTGTCAACTAGGACTCTCCTAACAACCACAGGGCCAAGACCAATTGTGATTACCATGGCATCGACAGTTGGCGCAAGTAGTCCGTCAACATCTCTATCTTTGAATACCATGTCATCAGTCGAAGTTATAGGTATCTTCATTGGAATCTCATTGCTTAAGATCATGCACCTTTCTTCTTTCTTGACACCCTTTAGCTCGTTAGCGTACCTTTCCATATCTACCCAGCTATTTCTAGCCGGGTGGGGCCCGCCAAAAATCATGTTGATCACTGGCCTCGAATCGACAGGTGCCTAAGCTTTCTCTCCCGAACCAGATTGATTGGTGGTATTGTTCAGTCCTTAGGTAGTTGGAGCGTTTTGAGGATTCTTCACATACTATTGAAGTTGGTTTTTTCTGATGAGTTTTTCAATCAAACTTTATAGGTGTCGACATTCATTAGTGCTATGCCCTGGTTGATTATGGAACTGGCAAAATTTACTGGAGTTGGCTTGTTGTTCAGTAATCTTTTGAGCCTCCATTTGAGGAAAAATGCCTGAATCCTTTGTAGCGGAGTATATCCTCTCTGGGGTTTCATTTAAGAGAGTCAATTCTGAATGCTTGTAAAGCCACGTTTTCTTATAGGCTTTGTTATCCTTCTCATCACTCCCCCTTTTCTGCCCAGATTCATTCTTTTGCTCGGATTGGGATTCATTTCCTTTCCCTTCTTTGATAGTGCTACGTTCTATGACCTTCTGGACATTCGGTGCATCATCCTCCACGCTCATATAATCCTCGGCCTTCTTATAGAATTACTTTAGATTTTTGGAATTCTTCATCTTGAGCCACTTCTCAAATTCTGATTTCTTATTGGTGGCACCCTTCAGAGCTGCCAGTAAGTACCAAGGCTCCTGTTTTAAGACCTCAGCCGCTGCAGCATGGAATCGTGTGAGAAAAGTTTTAATAGTTTCTCCATGCATTAGTTCCATCTCGCAGAGTGACATCACATCCCTTTCTTTGGTTGTTTGGAGACGAAACTAGTCTTGAAATCTTCTCGCCAGATTGGCGAATTGATCAACGCACTTAGGTGGAAGTCTAGTGAACCATAGTGAGGCCACACCTTCTAAGCATAGGGGGAAGTACATGCATTTGATCTCATCGGTTACCCTAGCTCCGTTCATGTGTTGATCATGCTTGAATAGGAAGATGTTTGGATCACCAGTCCAGCCATAAGGTGCTATGGTTGGGGGTATAAATTTCTTAGGAAACTTCGCTTGATGGATTCTTTCTGTAAACGGGTTTTTACTAGGTGAAAATTCCCATTCTTTCTCTTTATCCTCTCGGATCGTCTTTTCTTTCATTATTCGCTGGATCATATCTTTGATGCGCTTATCATCACTCGCTCGTCCTACAGGATTGACATCAGTGCTTTATTGGTGCGACCGTGGTTCAAGTTCCGATGCCTTGCACCTCTTTTGGGAGGTGTCCTTTTGGTGGGATTCGCTACACTCTGAGTTGCATGTTTCTCTTAGGCTATGGAGATTTGACTTTAGAGTCCTCAAACGCCAGCCTTCCTCTTGTCTTCTACTAAGAAGTGGAATCTACTAGGGTCTAAGGCTGAAGAGTCCTCTTTTTCATCAACATTATTTACAGTATTTGGTGGCAGAAGATTGGCTCGAGCGTTGATCAGGGCATCAAACCATTCCATCATCATTTTTGTCATAGCATCCATTTTTTCATTCAAGTCGGTCACAGCCACATTCAATTCATCTCGTTTTACAGATGGCCTTAAGGTCTCCTCAACTTCTTGATTCAAATTTTCCGGTGTATCTCCATCACCATGAGTATCCTCAACAATTGTGGTAGCTCTAGTGGATTTGCTATTTTTCTTTGCACCGGCCATGGCTTCAAGGAAGGAGGCGATTTAGGATTTCAAGGCTACGCTGTTAGGACTGGACGAGAGGGTGAAGGAAGGTAATACGAAAACGGCCCCACGGTGGGTGCCAAATGTTTTCACCAAAAATGGCTCAAACACCAAGGATACAAGAATAGTACTTCACCAATGTGGTCAGAAAGTAAATGGAGCCGTGATCAATTAAAAGTTTACAGTAAAAATGTGAGGAAAGTTAAATGGAGATAAGATTTACAGTGGTTCATCCTTAAGCTAGGCCAACATCCACTATGAAGATGGTTTGCATTATCATGACAATGATTACAAAGCATATAAATTCTCTTCCCTCATACATCTTCTTGTTCTTTCAACATATTCTCATTCTCACATACAAATCTCGCTCAATATTCACGGAATTTGATTGAGGAATGGTGGAATTTGCGGAAAAGAAGGACAGAAGAGTGACAAAAGGAGGAGGATGTCTTTGGTTTCTTTTACTTATAAGATCTCAATGGATGCCATGGTCGGATGAATGAAGATCATTCAAGTGTAGATGACGATGATGGTTGAAATATTTAAGGAATCGTGGAGGAAAGAATTTGACAGCACTTTGTGGTAGTTAGGAATCCATCCCCCTTTGAAGCGGGAGCTATGGCCTATTTATAGGTGTACCTCCCTGAAGAAATGGTCTCCAAAATCCTCTTTTCAGACCACGGGTTGCTTGCCTCATCAATTACAAATATGCCACCGCTTAGCTTTAGCCAACTGGCGACAGCTGTATTCGCAGAACGACTTCACGGGAGCGAGCAAATTTATAGGAGTGAGTAACTGCATAGGTCTGGGCATCATGAATGGGCGACCTGCAACGTAGTCCGAAATGTAAGTACGACCCTTTGAGAACTGATATTCAGTCGATTGCCAAGAAGCATTTGAATTTAATAGCTGATCGAGTGTCGAGTGGGCGAATGGAGTTGCATTCTATAAGCAGACATGGAATACATGTGCGACCTGTAATTTATATGCATTTCCTGCTATGCTCAAGTGATTAGTTTATTACGAATGAACGACTGCAGAACAGAATGTGTGACCGATCCTGACTGTTCTGAGCAGACGACCTAATTCGTTCTTTCTTGCCATGTTTAACCTTGTAGCTGGTGCTTAAACCTTGTTCTGTGCAATCGTCTGTTACCCTTCGTAACTGTCGAAGTGTACCGGGTAGAACTAGATACGACCGATCTTAACGGCGGTTGTCCCGTGATTTTCATACAGATTTAATATACCAATATGTGTACGGTTTCTAAGGGATAAACAGAGATAAAATGCAATATAACAAAGAAGTAAGAGCGAGAGCAAGATGCTTCACCTGGTTAACTTTTTGCAATAATGGACGGGGCATAATCACCAAAACACAGTAGCAAACCATCCTGGAACAACATACCAAATAAAGAGCACAACTCCAAAACCCAAAATACGACCCATAGACTTGAAATCCAAAAACATACACCCCAGACAGCAAAAACCAGACCTTAGTTCGACACTAACAAGATAACAGCTTCATAAACATTGAATATCCTACACCAAAACGGTTCCAATACAACCAAAAGCAAACCTGAGCAAACTTTGGCGAATCGCGTAAACCACCCCAATGCCAGAAGTTACTGCTAACCGAAGGAGATCCATGCTAATGTTGAATGCACCCACTTCTTAACAAGTCAACACCGCTCTAAATATCTAGTACAAGCCATTGTTAACCACATAGAATTTTGCCACCCCTCGCTACGACCCACTCACCTCGCAAAAGCCAGACTACTATTGTATTGAAGAAAATTAATATTATTTGAAGTTAACTAATAAATTGACTATTGGTTTTAAAGTTAAAATAACTAACTTAAGAGTATTCTTTAGTTTATAATACTAATTGATAGAAAGGGATTTAAAGCCAATGAAATTGATTTTAATTAGTGTTTACTTGACAAAACAATCAAGTAAAAATGGTTATAATTAGAAAGAGATTTTAAATAAAAAAATGGTTTATAGGTCCTTGTTTATTGATTAATGGTAATTAGAACTTGTGATATCATCTGTTGAATATCAAAGTTGGGATGGCAAACTTCCTTCTATTCTGCAAGGTAAGAGTGTTGTCAAGTCGGTATCTAAGAGGTAAATAAAATACCCCAACTTGAACGACCTCATTGTTATCCAAGAGTTGATACTAGTTTAAAATCAGCAATTGACATCAGAAATTAAATTATTATTTTCATAAATGAATTTGGTTTACTTAAAGATGTCAAGTTTAGAAGTTAAATGAAATAGGTTAGGTTTTTAGAACCTATTTAAAGAGGTGTCGAAATAAGAATCTTTCTTAAGTATTTTATTAATATATTTTTGTACTGGAGGTTTAAGTACATGAATTATTTTGGATTAAAATAATCAAAGAGATATAACTAACAGAAGACTAATTAAACGAGGCTTACCAATTTCCTTGGAAAATTAAATCTATAATTGATTGTTTTTATTTGAAAGTTAAATAACCTACTATCAAATCTGGACCAGTCTTTCACTAGAAGTATTTAGGATAAAAGATAAGGAGTTCCATCCACACAAATGGTTAAGGGGTGAACTCCACCCTTATGTATTGTCTGGTCTCTCAAGAACCATCGATTGTCACTTTGAAGAGACTGGGATAAGAACTAATTATCCAAAAACAACTTCAATTTGGTTGTGTGTACGAGGCGGATGCCATCTCAAGATGTGGAATCACAGATAAAGCTTGAAGTGCAAAGGTTACTTGCTACTAATCTTATAGATGTAGTACAAGCAATGCCTTTTGTTAAGTCTATACCTAATCGACTTGTATCGATGAATGTTATCCGCACACTGCCGTTGGAGGGTGATAAACATTCAAAGTGAAATATACGCAAAAGATAACATGTAGTCTCAAACCTCATCAATAAGGAATGAATAAAATTAGAGAACCTACAACAAGGCTAAGTGGGTCTTATCCAAGTAGGATGTGATTGTCACCCTTCTAGATATGGACCTACCCATTAGAGTTTCAGTAAAATATCATATATCTCATTTTGAATGGTTGCAAAGCAACCAAGGTGATGACATGTTAAGTATCATCAAGTTAAGTGATGGACTAGTCCAGTGTTAGTAGGGGATCTAAGGGAGATCCTTGGTATGCTTCCTAGGTACATACTATGGGTTGATATCTCAGTACCCACTTATTATATTGAATCCAATCTCCAATATAAGCCTTTAGGATTTTTGTCGCGTTGGAATTTAATAACGGTATTAATTTGGGCCAAGATATATAGGTATTTGTATTTAGACATTATAACAATATAATAAAATATTGATATGGAAGTGTTTTGGTTACCGTAAGAGAAAAAACCCATACATGTTATTGTGCGACATTGTCTTACAAGATGACTTTGATTTTAAAATACTTTTAAAGTTCAATGATTAACTTTCTTATGATTTGAGTCTGGTTTACTAGCCTGATCCAGGTATTGTTTTATTGTAATGCTCGGGTTAGACTGGGCTTGTTTGTTAATTTAGCTTTAGAAACTTTGAGAGAAGTGTGCTAGAAGCCTAAGATGTGCTTCCATTTTTTATTATCTTCTGTTGTATTTGTTTTATTGTCTGTGTCATCTGTAATGGTAAGGAAAAATTGTTTTGTTATCTAGTTGATGCTATGTTAGTACCATGATGTTTTTTTCGAAAATGGTGTTAGTACATGATGTGTATGTATATAATAAATTTAGTTTTCTTCTATAAATTCATATTGTGTATTATATATTATCCAATGCAATTGTGAGGTTCTTTTCTGTCTTCTTTTTCTTCCAACCTTCATGATTTGGTTTTTGGGCACTTAGATGTTCAATATATGAATATCATGGAAGTATTAGTGTCTACTCCGTGGGTCAAAAAATTGGGTTGTTACAGTTGGTATCAAATTTAAAGGTTAAGCTAGAACCTTGGCTCTATAAAGCAAACTTATTATGAAGTAAGGTAATGGAATGCCTTATTTTGAGTTTGAGTGTGTATGTGTGTGTGTGCACGAGAGCGCATTCTTCTTAGTATTATAGAATATTTTATATTGTGATGGTTGATCCAGTAAGTAGGGTTATGAATTTTGGTTAGTGCGTCTGGTCTGCGTGACTAATACGAATTTCTAAACATTTAAACAATTCCAATTGGTAACATTGTTTTAAATCGGTAAATGAAATAATTTTATAGAAGAGCTTATTTTATATATAAAGGAATAGTTCTCAAATTATATATGTAACTATTTTGATGTGCTTGTTTGTTAGATAATGATAATATTCATTTATTATCGTATCTTGTTTGATTAGCTATACACGATCGATTTTCAGCATTTCCCATTGTTTATCAACAATTTTCTCCTTTCATCTACATGAGTGGGGTAGAAAAAAAATTAAGGAACCATTTGAGTGAACACCTTATGGATTAATTTTCATGATTTAATGTAGTGTCTTCGTTGAAATGTAGAGTTGAATTTGGATTTTAATTAGTTATTAAAGAAGAGATAATGTTTTGAAATATATGTTTAAAGAACAATTTATAAAATGACTTTATAAATATAAGAATTTAAATCCCAAAAATTTTGAAAAAGGAAATTCAAACACATTTTGAAATTAAAGGAATATTTTACATGAGAAAATAGTTCCAAGTATAAATGGTTCGAGAAAAGGAATTTTGTGGATATGGAATATTTTCTTTTGACTGGTTAGGGTTTGAGTCTCGGTTTGTTTTGTGATAATCAGAATATTCTTCTAAGTGGCAATTAGATATTCGTCTATGCGAATGTAATAGTGTACTTAATAAATTATCCTCTTTATCATTATATGATCAAACAACCTCAAATCAAAGCAAATTCAAATCAAGTTGAAATTAAATATTTGGATTAAAACTAATATTATAGAAATACTGGAAGTACGGTTTCAAAAAATGAAATTTTGAAATAGAAAATTTATTTTTAAGTTAGCTAGTTTGAGTTGCTCGAAATAACTTAAAAATATATAGGAGATGTATTCGGATGGTAAGCACTTCTCTTGAGTATTATCCTTCTTAATATAGGAGTACATGATATTATTTGGTGATACCCAGTTCCTTAGTATCACTATGGAGTTACTTGGGATATATATATATATATATATATGTGTGTGTGTGTGTGTGTGTGTGTGTGTGTGTGTGTGTGTGAATACTTGGCTTAGGTCCTTATAATCAAACTTTGTACATGAAAACTCCATCTAAAAAATGATTGTAAATTTGGTTCCTGTAATTTAATACTAGAATAATTGTATACAATAACTATTCAGTAAATAGTTGCATATATTTATGCAACATCCAAAAAATGCATAAAATTCTGCAATCATTAAGTGAATAATAGCGAATATTTCTACACTTTTTTCAATAAATAATTGCTGAAATTTTCATTGATTTTTTTGGAAATATATGCAATTTTTTGATACAGTTGCATAAATGTCTACAGTTATTCATTGGATAATTGCATATATTTGTGTAATTGTTTGATAATCCAATTTTAAAGACTTAATTTACATACTATTTTAGCAAAGATGTTTACTGCATTTTGAAACTTTTCAAGGACTTTATCCAAACTATCCTTATGTATATGGTGAAATAAATATTACTATTTACTAAAAGGATTTAGACATTTTACTCAGATATTTGGATTATTAGTTTGCTAAAGTGACTTGAATCTAGAAATCAAATGGTTAAGTTTTTGGATTTTTTGTTTCTTTCTTGTTATAAATAAATGAAATTTTAGGGATGAAATTCTTTTTAAGGAGGAGAGTATAACGAACCAAATTTTTTTTCAGTTTAAATTATGAATATTTGATTCATTTGGATATTAAATCCATGTTTTTTTGATAAAAATACCTTCTTGTAATTAATCAATAATAGGATATTTGTTTTTAAATTTAGTTTACATAAAGGAGCGGTTCAACGAAAAACTAAAAATGTGACCAAAAACACAAATTTCAAATTTTGAGCTTTTTGTCAAAATTCAAACTGTTTAATGTTGTAATATTTTGGGATTAGTTTTTAAACAACATTTTCTAGGATTCAAACACTTTTTATTTTTCTAATAATAATAAGTAATTCATATATTAAATGAAAGAAAAAATATATCATAAATAAGAAAAGACTTAAGCAAGTGTAATGATATAAGTACATATATTTGCTTTATTCCCAATATTTGCATTCATTGCTTTGTACTTGTGTGGCTTATGGTGTAAGCTTGGTAATTATGGTCAACGATATTTAGGTCTTTACTCCATTTCGGGCATTTACGTAGCAAAAGGGAAAGTTTTTTTCCTTTTCATTTTCTCATTTTTATCTTCTTTGCTCCATCTTCTTCTCTCTTCTTCCTACGTTCACTTCCTACTTCCTTTCCTTTCAAATCGTATTCTGTTTCTAATTTTTGAGAAAATTTT
Organism: Allium sativum; assembly: GCA_030737875.1. Lineage (NCBI taxonomy): Eukaryota > Viridiplantae > Streptophyta > Magnoliopsida > Asparagales > Amaryllidaceae > Allium > Allium sativum. The sequence goes on from CM060912.1 coordinate 14,845,984, forward strand.
TCATTTAATTTAAATGAAACTTGAAAATGGATGCTAGGATAAAAGCTTAAAGATTGAATTTGCATTTTCAAAGGCATGGGAATAATGGGAAGATGCTCAGACTTATTTTGATGCTTGCAAAAAGGAATTTTATTTTTATGGTTACGAGATCACAAACTCATGTTTATATTTGAAATTTATAAAAAAAGTTAAGAGAATGCTTATCCTTTCCTTATTTATTTTTTTATTATATGACCGTATGAGATTTCTTGTCATATTTGTGTTGGATTGTGTTTTAAGTTATTATTAGCACCAAAAGTGTCCACTAACACTTGATTAATCCAATTCGTAGAACTCACAAACAATCAAAGATTCAGAAAATGCAGTATTAAGTTAATGAACACATAAAATTATTGTGGTTCGGTAATCAAGCCTACATCCACTAGTTGTAATTTGTTGTTCAAACTGTACGATAACAATTACAACTATGTTTTTGCATGAGATATTTTAGGATAAAGAGTTGAATCCCGAATTCAATAGAGTACGTGAATGAAAGAGCCAAAAATAAATCCCTTAAAATGATGCCCTTGAGTGGTATTTATAAATGGGGGTAGAATCGAGTCAGCATGCAGTTAAGCACGAAGCATGGAGTAGTGGGGAAAGTGGAAAATATGGAAAAAGAGAGAGAGAAGTAAGCCATATCATTGGATGAGATGAACCCGGATCGACCTAGTCATGCCGATCTAGGTCATACCGATTCAGATTTGTGCGCCTTTTCCATGATGAATTTTCCATTTCGATCCAAGTTTTTCTATAAATTTATACTAAATCCAAGTGAATTGAGGTGCTTATCGATACCTTACGAGGAGAAACAACCTATAAGCGGCTAGTGGAAGTGACAAGTCCAATGCATGAGGTTATGGTCGACCCGGGGCAATGGTTAGTGTTAATCCGAGGTCCCAAAGGCATTTGGTCGATTTGATCCAGTGAAATGTTCATGTCGATCTAAAATGTAGTACATGACTGACCTAAGTTATGTAAATACAGGATATCGAGTGTTTTCCAAATCCAACGTTTAGCCTAAACGTTTTCGAGCATGTATAAGTCCATGCTCGAGTCTCTAGCGATCTAATAATGAGAAATCTAAAGTGTGACAAACTTGTAATAAGGAGGGTCAATAATTGCCTACCATTTTTTTATGGAAGATGTGCTTTGAACTTTCATTAACTCGACGTTCGAGATCCACGATCTTGTTGGATCATTTATAATTTCAAAGTCCGCAACAATTCTATGCCGATAATTCAGTTTGAAGCTTCGTTGAGTCCTTGCCAGGTACCAGCCATATTGGATAATCCATATGCATGTCGAGTTCGCGTCAAACATCAACCATGCTTGATGATCCAAATTTTCACATTAGAAATGTCAGCCACATTTAATAATATGAGCCCTTTTGTGCAGAGCGCTAGCTATATAGTGACCACGCAGATTCTTACCACCTGTTGTATATTGTGATTCATAGTCGCGTTGGGCTCTTTCCAAGAGTCGTCCATACAAGACAATCCATAGCCTTTTTGGGTTCCTGACAAGTATCAACCATGCTTAGCGATCTGTATCCTTACCGAGCTCTTGTCGAACTCATCCTGGTCACTTTCTGGTGAATGGAGTTCAGCATAAGTAAGTCGAATATGTCACTCGCATGTAAAGCGTCCTTACTTCTTTCATTTATGTTTCACATGCTGAAATGTATAGTGATGTTATAGCTCTTCTAAGTTGATGCAACCTCTATGGGCCTTAGTTGAACTCAATCAAGTTACTCTCCAACGACAAGTAGGTCAATCTGGTCGCTCTCCGATGAAACGACATTACTTCCTGCACTCCAGCCTTGACTCCCCAATCGATGGTGTATAGCGATTTGTAATTTTTCTTTTCGGGGGTCATCCATGCTCGACGATCTAGGTGCTCATTAACTTATTATTATTGTACGCAGATATTCTTTATCATTGTATAATTCCAACTTCTTAATCATAATTTGAATTTTTGTTTTTTATGAATTCATCTGATCGCTATCCAGCGAGAGAAACTCGTAGTTCATTTGAACGAAAATATCTAGTCACTTATTGGTGAAAGGGATTCACACCTTCCGATTATTACTTCATCTCTCTAGTCGAAGAAAGCCGCAAACAATCTTATCATCGCTCATCGTGGATTTAAGTAGACTCATGAAAAAATTAAAAAAATAAAACAAAAAAGGAGTTAGGCTAAGTCTCTCCAGGCCTCACAATCCAATGTGTAGCTTAGTGCATGCCTAGGGGGAAAATACTGGTCTCGTACATATGTAAGAGATCATGTCGTTCGATTGGGAGGAAACTACCTATTGTATTATCCTCGTCATCCCCATCAAGGGATGAAGAGTTGACTCATCAAGCGATCCACTTGGGTTTTATGTTGTTGACAGTCGTCCATGCTCTATCGTCTTCCCTTGATTTTCGACATATTTCTGGAGTTGACCGTTCGGAGCGTGATCCTTTATCACATCCCTGAGGTGTCTATACTCAATGGTCTTATATCCCTCTAGCTCATGGAATAAGCAGTATTTTGCAGACCTTTTTTTCCTATCAGTCGACTCCCATGGATTCTTACTAGGAATTTCCTCCTAGTGTCTATATAATTTTTCCCTATTAATTTGTTTAATTCTGAATTAGAGGGATACTTTGGTCCTCTTCTATTCTTCCTTGAGCCCTTATGCTTTCCTTCAACCTTCCCTTTTCCTTTATCTCAGGCACTTCCTCTTCCTTTATGGCATTGATACGTATCTTCCTTTCTACCTATGCATCTTCTTGACGCACGTATCTATCATCTTAGAATTAAAATTCCTCAAGATCCTGCATGGGATATCTCTCTAAACTAGCCTTAAATTCTGAGTCATAGGCCACCCCTATCACAGCCGCCACCAGTACCACCGTTGGCTCTGGCATATCCATAAATGCAACTGTTGCATTAAATTGCTCTATGAAACTCATCAATGTTTCTACTGGCCGTTGCTTAATTATCGAAAGCATTATCACAGTCTTAAGCCTTTTAGTGCGGACTTTGAATTGTCCCACGAGCCTATTAATAAGTTTGCTCCAAGATGTAGTTGTTCAACTGTTTACCTGCCTGAACCAAAGCATAGCTATATCTTAAAGGTACAAAGAAAAGCATTTAGCCATCAATCCCTCAAATGCCTCTAGTACATCCATATGCCTGATGCATCATGTCAACAACACTATGGGTTTCAATCTCCTATCATAATCATTCAATATCAAAAGCTTGAAATCCAGTGGATTCTTAGCGTTCCTTATATTAGGAATAAATGGACCATTATTCACATCTTCGTATCCCTGATTTGGCGAATCCTCCTCTTATCACATGTCTAACCATTTTAGCCATCTCTATTCTTGCATGCTGAAAGCGCTGCATGCCTCGTAAATTTGAGAAGATACCCTGATATGTATTCTTTATGTCATTGTTTAACATTCCTGTTTACCTCAATCTATCGTACACTAGTCTAGGCCTGACAACATTCCCTACTCTCAAGTTCTGAGATGCATCAACATGGAGTCCCACATCGAAAAGTGCTTACATGCCACCCGCGTGTGACCTTTGACTGACCTCGATCGGGGTCGATCCGGGTCGATTAATGAGGGCATACCTCCGAGCTATGTGGTGTTGCTGCCTCTCCTCCGATTCTGATTCCAGCATTTTGATTTTAACTTTCTGATCGTCTTAGTTGTTCAATATGGTCCAGAAAATTATTCATTGCGTCCTTCTACCTTTTAAGAATATCCTTTTAGAGTTTAAGAAAAATCTAAAATTGATTAACTACTTCATCCATATCTTCCCTTGTGGGGTTCATAGATGGATTTCCAACGAAAGAGACCTCCAGGTCCTCTTTATTCCTTTCAGTCTGAGAAAAATATTTCTTCTTCTTCGCCACCATTTTAGATTGTTTCCTAAGCTTTTATAGTCTCTAGTAAATATCCACCCTTCCTAACGCATCAGGATGTTAGCATCAAAAGTGGTTACTAACACCTAACTCAATCCAATTCGCATAATTCACAAACAATCACAGATTCACAAATCATAGAATGTAGTATTGATCCAATAATCAAGAATACATTCACTTGTTGTAATCTATTGTTTAGATTGTACGATTAGAATTACCGTTTTGTTTTTCTATGAGAAATTTAAGGAGAAGAAGTTGAATCTTGAAATCATCATAGTCTAGGCACAAAAGGCCAAAAAGTGATCCGGTAAAATGATTCCTTTGAGTGGAATCTATAGCTAAAGTTTGAATCTGGGTCGGCATGTAGTTGAGAGCGAGGTGTGGAGTAGCGGAAAAGCTATATATCATAGAGAGAGTAGTGCGCCACGTCACTGGACGAGATCAATCAGGATCAGGTCAACACAGAATGACCTAGTCATGCCGATCTGGATCAACTGATATAAATTTATGCCTCTTGCCATGATGAATCTGCCATTTTAATTTAAGCATTGCCATAAATCCAAATGAAGCAAAGTGGATTGAAAAAATCATCAATCCCATGGAAGGAGCAATAATCGATCTGTGCTAGTAGAAGTGACTGATCTAATGCATGAGGCCAGGGCCGATTCGAGATGCCAAAGCCTTTTGGTTGATCAGATGCAGTGAGGTGAATGCGCATGCCAATCTGATATGTTTCACATGATTGATCTGAGTTATGTTAATTTAGAATATCTAGCATTCGTCGAATCCAAGCTAAGATGGAGCATTTGCGGACTATTGTAAGTTCGTGCTCAAGTACCGAGAGATCCAATAACGAGGGATCCAAGGTGTGACGAACTTTTAATAAGGAAGGTCATTGGTTAAATGTTTATGTTATGCAAGAAAAATAAATCAAAATTTATGAAGAACATAAAATATTTGCACTTTATATAGCATAGGCATTTCCTTTCTTCTCTTGTCTCTTCTCTATAAAATATATATTCATACCCCACTTGACTTCAAAAATTTATAACTCCTAGTCCATTCCAAGTTTGCTAAATCAATAAATATAGTGAAACGTTGAGCTTGGAGTCTTTTTTAAATCAGTTCCATAATATTTTGTCACATTGTTTAAGAGCAGTATGGGTTTAACTGTAATTAGGTTTACTTTTTCGTTATACTTCAAAAAATAATTCTCTTGACTTTGAATTAGACAAAGCCATGTACGTTGTTGATAAAACAACCCGAACTTCCCCGGTAGAACGCCCGGATTGAATTGAGGACAAAACACATCGGAACGCAAACAGAAGAACATTTCATTGTATATTACAACAATTCCATCAGAATACAAGAATATACAGAGTATGAATAAATATTACATAGAAAATATCAGAGATTTAAATTACATTTAAATACATAACAGCGGAAAATAATACAGAACACAAATGAAGGAGATATACGGATACAGTGCTTTCCGGATATCATTCCAGCTGTAAATAAGGATTCTGTGAATATAAATCTGCAAAACCAAAACTACTAGCTACCCGTGTCAAAATAAGGGCACCCAGAGTTTATGTTAAAACAATAAACTCCAGGTCAGTCATGTGACTGGTGTGAGAACTAAAACAGTTATTAATCTTTATTTTAAAGCTCGGTAAATCAAGGGACCACGCTGTATAACACGGAACGGGTTTCCTCCCAAGAATACCAGTACATAAAAGAAACAGTGCAATGCTAAATAAAGAAGAATGAAGCTATTATAAGACCGACGTCCATTCACACAATGCAACACAAACCGAAGGATAGGGTTTTACCTTATAATAGTCAAAGAATGTTTGATACGTTTAAAAACAGATTATTTTGATATTACTATAAATGTATAGTGTCAAAACAATTTCAATCATAAATATCAATCATAGACGGCATGAGTAGCATATATCATGTCGCCATACTAGTTCTACAATTAAAACCGCAAAGTCATGTATTGGAAGTTGGGTTTCCATCTATGAACCGAGGCAAGGGATCGTCCTCTACCGAATTCGAGACTGTTTAGCCCGAGCCTCAGGCAAGCGCGCAGGCAAGCCTTGGATCGTCAGGGCCGGTCCACCGATGTGGATTATTATGCCTGAACACTACGTTTCCCCGCCCTTTGGGGCGTAAATTAGCCAAATGACTTCATCGGCTCCACACAGTCAATGATATATCCGAGGTGCCTCGCAACAGCCACAACCACACATGTGAAAAAAATATAAATGTCAGGGCTGGTAGGTCACGGACACCACCCTAGCTAGAAGGAAACGCATGCCCTCCCTGAGGTCCTCTCCTGTTTCTGGTTCACAACCGGGGTGTGAGGCTCGCAAATCAACTCTATACAAAGCTATGCCACACAGGCGGTGCTTTGATCATCGACCACAAGACTTTGCTTTTCAACAGAAGCCTTGATCAATTGCCACTAAGGCATGCCACACAGGCAATTCACTCCATGCGATTGATATCCATCAATATATAACCTCTGAGCTCATACGTCTTAGAGAAGGGCTTTAAGCAAGAGAATAAATTCTCCGCCACCAAAAAGATATATATTTAATAGAAACCAATCACATAGAATAAAATCCAATGTCAAACACACAGTCCATTTACAAGTTCGTTCTGGGGCTGAACGAAACCGGAGGCACCTTGTACCTCGCATATCCATCGATCTCCAAGTACGTCTGGACGATCACCAATTGATTCCATCCTCTTGGGTGTACAGCCCAATCAAGATCATCAGCAATCACCCAAACGATGTGAAGACCTCCGGTCTTCGACTACCGTCTTCATCCTCGACACCACATCGAATCAGTTATTCAGAATGGGATAAACCCAGTCTTTCTGAATAACTCGCGTATATAATAAACAAGTTTTACACAAACACAACGTATGCCTCATTCCAATTCAGAATATTCTTTTATTCAAATATTCTTATACTTTGGGAAATGTTCCCATTAATTTTATCAAAGATAAATTCTTTAAATCTGTTCTTTAATCTTCTTTTGAATATCAATTCAAACTAGTCGGGATTAGCGACCCACACCGAAGTAATCATTTATTTTATTTCCCAATCCCAACCTATTCATCCCATGAAGTAAAACTGGTCATACTTCATATCTAACACCACGGTGTTATCGGTAAATTCAATTATCATTTCACGTTCAAATCTAATTAAAGATTTAACTATCGCCTGGAGCAAAACTGGTGATACTCCATTCTTGATCACTTCATTCTAATTAAAGATTCATTAAAACTCCACTTGGTTTTAATCTTTCCAAAATTCAATATTAATGATTATTTAACTTGGGAAATCACATCCTGTCTTTAACTGGATTATAGAACCAATGTCATTTAAAAAATGGTTCACTATAAAACCCAAAATCACATTCCATTAATTTTCGGGTTAAAGAACGAGTGTTATTTAAAACACCGTTCACGATAAACCCAAAAATCAATTCAAATTCAATTCCAATTAAATACCATTTAATTGGTACACTTCATTAAATCTAAATTAAAAGATTTAATCTTTTTCTCAACTGGGTTTAAGAACAGTGTTAATGAAGACACCATTCACGACAAACCCAAATCACATTTGAAATACAAGGCTCTGAAAAGAAAATATATCGGCTTATTTTCAATATCAAATTCTACGACCAACAAATATCGTATTGGAAATAACGTTATAAATATATCTTTCAAATTCCTATAACAATATCTGTATAATCACGAAATCCAACTTCGAAATATTCCAAAGACAATTTCGATTCAAATCCATTCCAATTCAATTATTGGAATTTCTGGTTATTTTCAAAACCATTTCAAATCCACTTTATCTATTTTTAAAAATAAATGGGTTTTAATTTTAGTTCAAAACTAGTTCATTTCGATAAAAATCTATTTTTATCTTTTCAAACATGGTGTTTCTCATCCCAATTCTTCCCAAATCATTTCTTATGATTTTACACAAATTATTACTATTTTAAATAATTTTATCAAAGCCCGTACAGTCGATTTCAACCAATGGCCATCGAAATGCACTTACAACGACCTTTTCCAAATTTGATTTGGACATAATTCCAAAACCAACCGTTAGATTTCAAATCTCTAATATTCTTAGAAAGCTCTTTTCGATACGAACCTAACGGTTCCGGTTTTAGGAGAATCCGACGGTCGGATCTCCCGCAATATCCATTTGAAGTCAATGATCGAAATTCGCGAACTGCCGCGGCGCGTTCTATTCAGGCCATTATATTATATATATAATATATATAATATATACTTCGTCGATTTCCTTTCGAAATGAATTTTATAAATCGTTTTAAATTCGTTTTCAAAACGATTTCAACTTTATATTCAATTTCAAATCAAAATTGAATATTCCACATCATCGATATACAAATGATAATATTTTCAAAACGTTATATTTTGAAATCACTTTCTTTTCTATATTCATTATAAAAATGAATAAAATCGATATAAATATCTTTCACGTCAAAATAGCGTCAATCTAATCAATACGGCTTTTATTCAAACCATGAAATCATTTTCTATTCAACACATGAATTTATATTTCCCATTCAACACATGAATTTATATTTCCCATTCAACACATGAATATTCTTTCTATTCAACACTTGAATTTATTTTCTATTCAACACATGAATTTATTTTCAATTCAACACATGAATTTATTTTCAATTCAACACATGAATTTATTTTCTATTCAATACATGAATTTATTTTCTAAATTGGAATGAGGCCCAATCAATTACCATATAATGTTAATTATATGGATTTTCTACAACACATGCATATAATAGCAACGGTAAATAATAAACCATCATCCAGAGTGCACCACACAACTGCATAAGCATTGAATATAAATAATTAACGCTTACACAGTCTGTCAACCCATCGATTGACATACAACTAAACAATCGGGATTAGTGTATGTCAAATATCATCCCAATACCCGTGTGGGGTTTCAAAACAACAAACACATATTTTATTTGTGCAGCTCGACGATGTGTAAAATTTATCGTCCCAATCAATATCAGTCAAATCAGTGTATGTAAACAAATCGTCCGATTTGTTTATTACTATTTATTTTATATACACGTTAAAAATTATATTTTTAACTATAAAATATTTTCCACTATAAAATATTTTATTTCATTCCACATCTCACAATCAAATTTCACAACATAGCAACCAAACAAACAAGTCATCCATGGTCTGTGGACGACGGGGGTCGGGTGCTACTAAACACCGTCTGCATCCTAGTATATATTTCAAACAAGAAATAAATTAATGGTGAGGAGTTCTCACCGACTAGCTAAACCAAACACCACGACTCTTCATATGTAGGAAATCTTCGTCCTGCTCGCCTTTTGTCACTTTCATTGTCCGTAGCCACTACATATATAAAAATCACATTTTTATATTGTTGCTATGCATATAAAAATCACATTTTTATAATCAATCTATATGGATAAAAATCACATTTTTATACCGCTACTATATAGATAAAAATTCTATTTTTATACCGCTAGTAATATAACAAAAAATTATATTTTTATTACTCCACATAAATAAAAATCATATTTTTATTCTTTCTATAATATAAAAATCATATTTTTATCATCAAAAAATTTATATTTTTATACAATGAAAGATCGCACCTTTTCTCTAATGAAAAATCTCCATTTTTTCTAAAGAAAACCCTATATTTTCTATTTTAAATCAATCCTATATTTTTAAAACAAAACAGTTTTATATTTTCAAAACAAAGCATTTTTATATTTTCAAAATTCAATGCTATTTCATTTTCAAAACAAAGCATTTTTATATTTTCAAAAATCAATGCTATTTCATTTTCAAAACAACGTATAATTTTTATTTCCAAACAATGTATATGCTAAATAAAATAAAGAAAATAAATAAATAAAAACAAAACCTTCTTCTGTTCATTGATTTGTCGTTGTCGACTGAGGCTCCAAGGCTAGGGTTTCACCTAGCGCCGCCACCGTTTGCCTTTGACCCGATCGGACCCTGCCACTTGAAAGCCCTTCGAAAACCACCCCTATTCTGACCAACCACCTCCAGCTCGCAGGTGTAGGAAGAAGAAAGGGGGGAGGGCGTTGCGTGGTGCTTCAAATCGGAGAGGGGCTCATGCGAAGAAGAGGCGGAGGAGAAGAGGAGGTCGGATGATGGGATGAAGGGGGTGGCGCGTTGGGTTAGGGCACGATTCAGGGGGTGGGTTGAGAGGAGGGTTTCGCGTTCGATTGGAAAAGGAGAGGAGGGGCGATGGAGAAGGAGGAGGCAGAGCTAGGGGCGGCGGTCGGCCTGGAGGAGGCGCGGTGGTCTTCCCCCGCCGTTCCCCCTTTTCCCTCTTTTTTTTTTATTTTTTTATTTTCTGGTCAACGGTGAATGAAGGGGGGTGGGGGGAGAAGAGTATATGAATATATATTTATTTATTTAATTATTTTAAATTTTAGAAAGCAACTTTTTATTTTGACCTCGAAATGAGACCCACTGCTTGTCGTCCGTAGCTAATTACCCCCAATCCGAACACAATGGGAAATGTCCCGTAAGCCAATTCGACCGTTTCGATCAGTTTTCATTTAAATTAACATTTAAATCATTATATTGAATTTTAAACATGCATTTCAATTTACTGGGGTCACATACAGACCCCAAAAATTCCATAAAAATTATTTCTAGCTTCGTATTGACGATACAGTCCTAATAAAACTAATTTTGTCGAATCTGAGACCGTTTGAAAAATGGCCATTTTCCCGTCAATTAAAATCAACTAAAACTGGTCAAACACGTTTTCCTTTGCCACGCTCACATATTGATTCAGAAAATTACGAATTTTGAAACCTAGCAATAACTTGGAATCCCGGATCCAACAAAAGTGGTTTCGTCGAAAACCGAGGTCGTTTGCAAAATTTCCCTTTTTAAGGGCCAGAATTCCATAGCGACTATTCTGAATTTTCAACTGGACATAACTTTTTATCCCCGCTATGAAATTTCGATTTTTCGGATTCGTTGGAAAGATATTCTCAATTAAATTCTAATATTTTTGGTTTCGCTAAAATCCAGTTTATTTTGAACCTGGCACATTCATTTGAATTTTGAAATCGAATTTTCAAACTACCGTGCCATTTTCAATTCCTTTTATATATATAAAAAAATTTTATATTCTAACGACGATTCAAATAAATATATACATTTGAATTCTATTCAAAATAAATTTCTCGTCGCTATTAATTAAAATAATTCATTTTAAATATTCAAAATTTACTAAAATTTCCGAAATAAAAAATTTTAATTGGCTTGGATTACCGGGTTATTACAATCTCCCCCACTTAAAACTTTTCGTCCCCGAAAGGGAACAAAGCCGAAAGTTGTTTAACAAACCAACTCAACTTCCATTATTTTCTTTACGGCTTAAGTTCTTCAACTTTTCACTTTCTAAGAACTTTTCAAATTTTTTCAAAAATTTGGCTAACACCCTAAATTTTTGAAAAATTTCTCCATAACCACCCCTGCACGGGGAGCTTCGGGATATTTCAAATAGCCTCCCATGGCCCTCATCAATCCAAAAAGAAAAAGAAACAGCCAAGCGGCCAGCCAATCAGCTCATAAAATCATCCAAACCCAATAAATTTGTAAAAATATACCTATTTGTCGGGCAAACAATTTTATTCTTCTGCTCTAGTCTCCTTACTATGACTTGTTCAATGTAAGTACATGTACATGCATGCATATGCGACTAATTTTTAATACAATTCACTTTTTGGTACAATTTGGCTAAATGGTTCAAAATTTAATTAATCAACCAATAATTAAACAACACAATCAGCAATCAATTAGTTGATTAGCTTTTCAAACACATAGTTTTGATACATAGTCAAAAATCACATTTTTGGTGCCAAATCACAAAAATAGGCCCTATCCAGTTTTGGTTCTCACACCAATCAATTGGAATCATATAGATATCTCACCTTCGACACTCGAATATAAATGCTGATGATGATGCATCATCATCAGGATTATCCCCGGGTGACTAGAGTGCGATTCTATATCTATCCAGTATATTAAAACTTCAAATACACGTGGATCAGACGTATACGCAAAATCTTTATATACTGGATTATCCAAATCAACACAAATAAATATTTAAATATGAATAATTGAATTAAATTTTCAAAACAAAACTTGCTTTCATTTTTATTTCAAAAACACTACTCTCCACACTCGTTCTAGGATACTACTGATCCTATCTCTAACGAGTCATTCTCGTCGGATATTACTAATCCAGTTTCTGATGAATTCTTTCATTTGGTTCTAACGTGTCTTGTTCTCTGAGCTATGTAAACCAAAGCTCTGATACCAAACTAAAACGATCTGAACTTCCCCGGTAAGGAAAGCCCGAATTGAATTGAGGACAAAACACATCGGGACGCAAACAGAAGAACATTTCATTGTATATTACAACAATTCCATCAGAATACAAGAATATACAGAGTATGAATAAATATTACACAGAAAATATCAGAGATTTAAATTACATTTAAGTACATAGCAGCGGAAAATAATACAAAACACAACTGAAGGAGATATACTGATACAGAGCTTTCCGGGTATCATTCCAGCTGTAAATCAGAATCCTGTGAATATAAATCTGCAAAACCAAAACTACTAGCAGCCCGTGTCAAAATAAAGGCACCCAGAGTTTAGGTTACAAACTCCAGGTCAGTCATGTGACTGGTGTGAACTAAAACAGTTATTAATCTTTATTTTAAAGTTTGGTAAATCAAGGGACCACGCCGTATAACACGGAATGGGTTTCCTCCCAAGAATACCAGTGCATAAAACAAACAGCGCAATGCTAAATAAAGAAAAATGAAGCTATTATAAGACATAGGTCCCATCACACAATGCAACACAAACCGGAGAATAGGGTTTTACCTTATAATAGCCAAAGAATGCTTGATACGTTTAAAAACAGATTATTTTGATATTACTATAAGTGTATAGTGTCAAAACAATTTCAATCATAAATATCAATCATAGACGACATGAGTACCATATATCATGTCGCCATACTAGTTCTACAATTGAAACCGCAAAGTCACGTATTGGAAGTTGGGTTTCCATCTATGAACCGTGGCAAGGGATCGTCCTCTACCGAATTCGAGACTGTCTAGCCCGAGCCTCAGGCAAGCGCGCAGGCAAGCCTTGGATCATCAGGGCCGGTCCACCGATGTGGATTATTATGCCTGAACACTACGTTTCCCCGCCTTTTAGGGTGTAAATGAGCCAAATGACTCCATCGGCTCCACACAGTCACCGATATATCGGAAGCGCCTCGCAACAGCAACAACCACACAGGTGAAAATAATATAAATGTCAGGGCTGGTAGGTCACTGACACCACCCTAGCTAGAAGGAAACGCATGCCCTCCCTGAGGTCCTCTCCCGTTTCTGGTTCACAACCGGGGTATGAGGCTTGCGAATCAACGCTACACAAAGCTATGCCATACAGGCGGTGCTTTGATCATCAACCACAAGATTTTGCTTTTCAACAGAAGCCTTGATCAATTGCCACTTAGGTATGCCACGCAGGCAATTCACTCAATGTGATTGATATTGTTGGCCTACTTTGTGAACTAGGCAACACAAAGTCAAGAAATCAACCATCGAAGGACATGTTTAAGTATAAGATTTCGGTTCGGATTGGAGGAATGCATACAATTCAGATTGATAGCTGCAGTTGTTCGGATCGGATGGAGTCCTCTGTTCGGATCGGGTTAGAGCAGCATATTGATTCGGATCGGATAGAACTCTCTGTTCGGATCGGTGATCTCTTACTGGATAGATTAGCAAAGCATATCCAATCGGATCGGAAGGCGAATAAATCTCAAATGGATCGGAAAGCCATCTGCTTGCCACGACGCTGGAGCGAAGCGGAGTAGGTTAGAGAAGGAGAGATGTCCAAGCTACTCCGGTTCGGATCGGGTATTCCGATCCGACCCCCAACCTGCACGCCTCCGACCCGCACCCATGATCCATGTTAATCTCCTATAAAATAGCCTGGAGAACCGGACCGGCTATGACTGATTCCTACCCCTAACGTTCATCTCTTTGATGTGTTGTCAACCTGATAGTTCATCCGAACCCGAAGAGAATGCGATGGATGACACGTGGCCCGACCCAGATGAAGTCTCAAGCCAATTCTCACCTATAAATACCCCATCTGGAGACAAAGGGAAGGATCTTTTTTCATCACAAAAAGAATTCAATCACCTCCAACATCCGAACTCCATTACTCCCGGAAAATCCAAATCATCTTCTATTTCTTGTTTATTTCAATTGAGTGAACAAAAGTGAGTTGTGAGTGGATCTATCATTGTATTTGCAACTGAATTATTGAATATAGTAAAGAATAAGTGGACGTAGGCATTTGTTCGCCGAACCACTATAAATCTTGTGTGTTCATTTTTATTTCTGTCGTATTTTATCTTGTTTCAAATCAATTTGGGTGTTAGAACCACTTTTGGGTCTAACATTTTGGTGCTTTCACTGAGAAACCTCATCTAAATTCTTTATTTTCCGGGATCTCTTTCTACTTTTTGGACCGTTGAGTTCAAAGAAGTGAATCCTTAAGTTTCTCCGCTTTCATACATTCGTTGAAGTAATTATCAAAGACTCATGGCCAAAGGAAAAGGCAAGGAAGTTCAGTCTGTTCAAGGAAATGGAGCTGGCTAAGATCAGCAACATGCTGTTGTAACAAGGTCGCGGGGGCAGAGTTCAGCAGCAGGAAGAATCAATGCAGGAAATCCGAACCGACAGCAAGGGGAGAGATCCGATCCGGGTAGGAGACTCTGAAGCAGTGCACTCCCCCAATCTGAAATGACCCGAGTTGCTCGCTGCACACCGATCCGACCAGGCACCCCAGCTCCGATCCGACCCGACTTCCTACCTCCGATCCGACCCGATGCTTGGTGAAGCTGGAACATCTACTCGAGTCCCCACGAATGCTCCAATTCCAGCTGCCAGGGTTGGAGATCAGGTCAATCCATCTGCTCCCATCACTCAAGGAGATTTCTCGCGCTTGCTTGATATGCTTGAGAGCACGAGGGAAGCTATGAGAGTTCATGAGCGCACTAATCTCATGATGCAGGAAAATATGAGGCTCATGAGTCGGGAGATCAATGAGCTCCGCCGGCAGAGAACTCCATCACCGGTTCGTCACACACCCGTAGATCAATCTTCATCTTCCGAGGAAGAGAGGCCCCGTGAACGAAGGCCACTCGAACGGCCTCAGAACGTGGAGCAGCTAACATTTGGATCTTTGGGATCTCGCGAGGATATCGCACGAGCATTAGGAAACGATGACCTCACTCGGGGGCAAAGACTCCAGTCCCCTCTTCCTGAGATCGACCGGGAACACAGGGAACGGAATCGAGCAGAGGCAGCTCGAAGAAGAAGGGCATCTCCAGAGCATGAGCCCAGAAGGAGCTCGGACACTAGGGCCAGGGAACCTGAGCAGCCCCTAACTAGTGCCGATGTACAGGCAATGGTTCGCCGAATTATGTCCGAGAGCCGGAATTATACAAATGAAGACTATGACATTGAGCGAAGCCATACTCCGTTCACTGACGATATCCTAGACTTCCAGTTTCCCCGACGCTTTAACTTGCCACAGATGGACAAATATAACGGAAGGACTGATCCGGGACAGCATTTGATGCGGTATTCGTGGCTCATGAACGCCGTTGCTGCCCCTGACGAAGTGAAGTGCAAAGCATTCCCAATCTATCTAGAAGATTTGGCATTATTCTGGTTTACCCGACTTCCTCCTCGTTCAATTTCTAATTACAAAGAACTAAGCGAGCGTTTCATGAACCAGTTCCGACTACATGCCCGAAAGTCCAAGAGTGTTATTGAATTGTCGAGGATCAAACAGGCACCAGGAGAGTCTTTAAGGGCATATTTAGATCGTTTTAACCAAGCTGTAACTGAGGTCAGTGACCCGCATGAGCCCACTATTCTGATGGCATTAAAGGAAGGAGTCGATCCTGAATCCGAGTTTGGAGACTACCTTTCTGGGAAAACACCCCCCACCAGGGCGATATTCTACGAAAAAGCCGATATTTATCTGAGACGAGAGGAAGCCAGGGCAAACCGAAAAAGAAAGTCTGAGACAGCTTCAAAGGAGAATGTGCAGAGTAATATTGCCGTGAAGCAGTCTGGGGATAGTTCTGGCAAGGTTGAAGTAAATGTAGGAAACAAGGGTGGAAACAGCAATACTGGAAATGGTGGAAACAACAACAACCGTAATTCGAACGGTAACAGGAGAAACATAAATAGGGGAAGCGACCCTAACAAAAGGCCCCGATTCCAGAACTACGAGAACTATACACCATTGAATGACACCCTGGAAAATATTTACCTGGA
Source organism: Allium sativum (assembly GCA_030737875.1). Lineage (NCBI taxonomy): Eukaryota > Viridiplantae > Streptophyta > Magnoliopsida > Asparagales > Amaryllidaceae > Allium > Allium sativum. Next base: position 14,862,466 of record CM060912.1, read on the forward strand.
TATGTACAATGTGTTGCAGTACAAAAGACCGCCACCTCGTGATTCGACCGAGAAAGAAATGGCGACAGGGAAATTTTGCTTGTTTCACGGAACACATGGACATTCGACCAATGAGTGTCGGCATTTGAGGGATGTAATTGAAAAGCTGCTGCGTGAAGGAAAGTTGGATGAGTACAAGGTTGCCCTGAGGGATAGGGGACAAGGAGAGCAGGCTCCAAAACAGATCCTACCTGCTCCTAAGCCTACCACGCAGCAGAAAGGTAAAGGGATCGTCATCAACTCCATAGTAGGCGGACCTCACCCGGCAATCCGAAGTTTTAGGTCAATGGACCAATATGTGAATGCTGCCAAGCATCTAGATGTGAATGAAGGTGACGATTTGGAAGATGTCACCCCTATAAAACAACAAAAAACCATGTTCGATGACGTAGTATTTCGCAGCCGAGACAACACGGGGATACAATCTCCCACCAATGATCCGTTGGTTATTACTACCACTATTGGGCCGGCCTTGGTCCATAAGGTATTAGTAGACAACGGAAGTTCCGTTAATATTTTGTTCAAGAAGTCATTTGATCAGATGAAGCTTGAGCCCGAAGATCTGAAACCTTGTGAAGGATGGATTAGAGGCTTCAACGGAGCGACGACGGCTCCCATGGGATATATAGAGTTGCCCGTGACCCTAGGGCAAGGAGAACGTAGAAGAGTGCGAATGCTTCAGTTCGTAGTATTGGACGTAGATTTGCCATATAACGCATTTTTAGGGAGACCTGCCCTCGCTGAATTTAGAGTTTGTATCGCCCCTTGGTGCTTGTTACTAAAGTTCCCAACCGAAGCCGGGACTGGAGTAATAAGAGGGGATCAGGTTTCTGGACGGGCCTGCTATGTGGCCGAACTGAAGATGTTGATGAAAGGAGTTAATGCTGAGAGTAAGGATGCCTCATCTCCCTCAAAGGGGGACTCGGCATAGCAATTAGAGAGATTGAACCCAAGGGAGTTGCCCAAAGGAACGCCTGAAGACCTGGATCCTAGAAAAGACAAGGAACCAGAGGCTAGGAATGCAACTCCTAATGAAGCGACAGTGGAAATTCCTGTTGATAAAGCTGATCCGACGAAAGTTTTGAAGATTGGTTCCCAATTGGATCCACGTCGTGCTGAAGAGCTGACGGACTTCTTGAAGGCAAACTTAGATGTGTTCGCCTGGACCCATGCCGACATGTGTGGGATATCGCCTTCCATTATCAGTCACAAATTGAATGTAAATCCGAAGCATCCGCCTGTGAAGCAAAAGAGACGCATGCTGGGCCCAGAGAGGTCGGCTGCTCTCAAAGAGGAAGTAGAGAAATTGAAGCAAAATGGATTTATTCGAGTTTCGACTTATCCCGACTGGATATCGAATCCTGTCTTGGTAAAAAAGCCAAATGGAAAGTGGCGAACTTGTATTGACTTTTCAGATTTAAATAAGGCTTGCCCAAAAGATAGTTTCCCACTTCCCAGGATTGACCAGCTTGTAGACTCGACAGCAGGTCATGAACTTCTCTCTTTCATGGATGCATACTCTGGATACAATCAAATTCCTATGCATGTACCAGACCAAGAGCATACAAGTTTCATTACGAATTTGGGGTTATATTGTTATGTTGTAATGCCGTTCGGATTAAAAAACGCTGGAGCTACTTATCAGCGGTTGGTAAATAGAATGTTTTATGATCAAATAGGAAAAACTATGGAAGTTTATGTGGATGATATGCTTGTTAAATCAAAGCAGTCTTCCAGTCATACGCAAGACTTAGCGGAAATGTTTGGTATCTTGCGAAAATACCGTATGAAATTGAATCCTTTAAAATGTTCATTTGGAGTGGCGTCGGGAAAGTTCCTTGGCTTCATTGTGAGTTCCCGAGGAATTGAGATCAACCCTAGCCAGATAGCGGCGATTAGAAATATCAAAGAACCAAGGAGAATTAAAGACGTCCAAAGTCTGGTAGGGAAGGTAGCGGCGCTAAGTAGATTCATCTCCAAAGCCACCGATAAATGTGTTCCATTTTTTGATTTGATAAAAAGGGGAAAGAAGAACTTCCAGTGGACTCCCGATTGTGTCGAGGCCTTTCAAAATCTGTTAGAGCTGTTAGAGAAACCGCCAATCTTGTCAAAGCCCGTAGATCACGAAGAACTATTTGTTTATCTAGCAGTCTCGGCTCACGCTGTCAGCACAGCCCTGGTTCGAGAAGAAGACAAAGTACAAAGGCCGGTATACTATGTAAGTAAGAAATTAGCAGCGGCAGAGCGTAACTACCCAAAGATCGAGAAGCTTGCTTACAGCCTCCTGATTGCATCCCGAAAACTTCGTCACTACTTCCAAGCCCATCCAATAACCATATACACCGATCAGCCGTTAAGACAGGTGTTGCAGAGACCCGAAGCGTCGGGAAGGTTGATTAAATGGAACATAGAACTAAGCCAGTTTGATTTGAATTTTCAACCACGAAAGTCAATCAGGGGGCAAGCTCTAGCAGACTTTATTGCGGAGTTCACCATTCCAGAGGAAGAAATAATCAATGACCGAGTGGTCAAATCCGAGGATAAGCTAGAGATGAATTCGTGGAAATTATATACAGATGGAGCTAAAAATGACCGAAGATCCGGAGCTGGAATTGTCTTAGTCACTCCCGAGGGACGGTCGTTATATTACGCCCTGCGATTAGAATTTTCGGCAACAAACAATGACTCTGAGTATGAAGCCCTGATTGCCGGGCTGAAACTCGCTAAAGACCTCGGAGTAAAAACGATGGACATATTTTGTGACTCTAAGATTGTTGTTTGTCAAGTGCGAGAGGAATTCGTGGCTCGAGGACCTCGACTTGTCGCTTACCTCAAGAAAGTGAAAGAGCTATTAAATAGCTTAGAGCGGTACAACATAACACATATTCCCAGAATAGAAAACCAGAAAGCGGATAGACTAGCAAAATTGGCTAGTTCCGACAATCCAGAAGAGACTGAGATAATTCCAATTGAAACGTTGGAGTCGCCAAGCTTTGAGTCAATGGAAATTGAATTCGTTCTTGAAACGGAACCAGAGAAGGAGTCATGGATGACTCCAATCAAGAGCTTTCTTAAGAACGGGACACTCCCATTGAAGAAAAGTGAGAAAAGAGCTGTAGTTCGCAAAGCTGCCAGATATGTTATGCAAGACGATACTCTCTATAGACAAGGATTTTCTATGCCCCTGTTACGATGTATCGCACACGACGACATCAAGCGTGTACTAAGAGAAGTGCACGAAGGTGAGTGTGGAGATCATACAGGAGGTCAAACTTTAGCAAAGAAAATATTGCGGTACGGATACTTCTGGCCTACAATCAACAAAGATGCAGCTGATTATTCACGACGCTGCGATAAGTGCCAGAGATTCGCCAAAATCCCCAGGGCACCGTCAACCCAGCTTAAATCGATGGTGAGTCCTTGGCCATTTGCCACATGGGGAATCGATATCATTGGAGTGTTACCGATTGCTAAAGGAGGGGCTAAGTATGCCATAGTAGCCGTGGATTATTTCACAAAGTGGGTGGAAGTTGAGCCCTTGACTAAGATCACCACAAGAAAGGTGATAAGTTTTGTGGTCAGAAATATTATATGCCGATTCGGAATCCCAAGGACGATTGTTACTGACAACGGGACCCAATTTGATAGCACTGAATTCATAAATTTTTGCCAGAAATATAAGATAGACAAACGATATACTGCAGTTGCCTATCCACAATCTAATGGGCAAGTAGAGGCGATAAACAAGGTAATAAAATCCATCCTCAAGAAGCGATTAGAGCGTGCAAAGGCAAAATGGGTTGATGAATTGCCCCTAGCCTTGTGGGCATACCGAACAACGTTCAAAACGGCTACCGGTCATACCCCTTTCTCTCTCTCCTTTGGCTCAGAAGCAGTAACTCCAGTTGAACTGGAAGTTCCTTCCCACAGGGTGACGTATTATGACCCGATGACGAATCGGGCACTTTTACTTGAGTCTCTTGATGAAATCGAAGAGAAAAGGGACGAAGCAGACTTGCTGCAGCAAGACATCGGCGTCAGATGGCACGCTATTATGACAAAAAAGTTCGTCTCAGAACTTTTGAACCAGGAGATTTGGTGCTAAAGAGAGTTTTTCCATCCCTTCCTCACTTCGGCTCAAAATGGGAAGGACCCTTTGTCATCCAACGGAAACTTGAAAAAGGAACCTTCAAGTTAACGACCGTAGATGGCGAAGAAGTTCCTCGAGCATGGAATGCCCAACACTTAATGCGATATTTGGATTAGAAATGCTATATTTTTTGTTATTTTTACTGCGGATTCTGAAACAAGACATGCTTTGCCTTGGGAAAATCTGATGATATGAATAAAGGACTATAAAGTGGACGTAGGCTACGACTTAGCTGAACCACTATAAAAATATTGTGTGTTATTTACTTTTATGCATTTACATTCGTTAGTTGTTCTGTTGTGATTATAAAATACAGGATAACTTAGAGCCTAAAAAGGTTGAAACAGTTTGGACATAAAAAGAAGCACAATGATTATTTGTGCAATAGGACATAAAAGAATGAGAAAACGACATTCTAACTCTAACTCTCCAGAGAAAGAGAGAGAGTATAAAAGCGTCTCAGACTGAGCGCTGAAAAAGAAATTCTATTCTTAACTCTAACTCTCCAGAGAAAGAGAGAGAGTATAAAAGCGTCTCAGACTGAGCGCTGAAAAAGAAATTCTATTCTGAACTCTAACTCTCCAGAGAAAGAGAGAGAGTATAAAAGCGTCTCCGACTGAGCGCTGAGAAAGAGGTTCAACTCCGAACTCTAACTTTCCAGAGAGAAAGAGAGTATAAAGGCGTCTCCGACCGAGCGCCGAGAAAGAAATCTTTTCCCGTTGAACGACCGGGGAATAAACAAATAACTGAACTCGAACTCTAACTCTCAAGAGAATGAGAGAGAGTATAAAAGAAATGCCAGGAAAAACAACAGGTATTGATGACACAGGAAATGCTATCCCGTTAAAGAATCGGGAGCATTCAGATTGCATGGTTACGCACTGAATAACTTATGGAGATTGACTGGGGACACATATACATACACATATCTCCCCTCTCCACAACTTTGTTTCATAACTATAGATATGCATTTTTACATAAGTGCAGAATTGCTAACAAATAAACATTGCAAAAAGTGAATTATTTTTATTTACAAATGAATGAATTTGTACAGGGAAATAACTGAAAAAGAAAGTGCGGAAGCTGCTGGTGTAGCGGCACTTATTGGTTTACAAAGATGCTAAAAAGATACAGGGGAACCCACTATTTGGGTTTGGGATGAGCCTTCGATTTCTTGGCAGCTTTTTCCGCATCCTTTGCTTCCTTCTCGGCTTCAGTCAAGATTCGCTTTGATTTCTTTTTCCCTGAAGATGTAGTACTGGAGCCAGCAGACTTCTTCCCGGAGGGCTGGGCACTGGAATCAAGAGAAGATTTTTTAGCAAGTTCTTCGGTAATAGATCTAGTTGAGAGCTTAACAACTAACCTTGAACCTGCATCCACAACTGCGAGGGGCTTGAGGACCTCAGGGTCTAATTCTTCAGCCTTTAATTGCAAGCGCTTGTCTTGATCGGCCTTCATGGCCGCCAAGGTAACGTCATCGGCGCTTTTTGACTCCCCGGTTATTGTAACCTCTGGTTCCTCATCATGCCCCTCGTCTCCTCCATCGTCTTTTAAAGCTGCAATCATTTCTTCATCATGGGGAGTAGTGACCTTAGTTGGCTCACTTCTTTCCCCCAGGTCTGTTGAAGCAGCCTTGTCTTCCCCTTCTTTGACCCTATCAGCGGGCTTTGTTCCAGCGGCAGCTCCTTGAGCTACATCTGTCTTTGCGGATGATTCAACGCCTACAAAATGAGAAACATCGGTTATCAACTCAGGCGAGAGCAAAGGATTTCTCATCGAACGTTCAGTCATGTAGCCAAAGGTAGTAGTAGCCTTGACAAATTGAGGAGAAAAGATAGGGATACCTTCTGAAGACTTTTCAGCGGGGGTGACTACTACCTCTGGAGTTATTTCAGGAATGGGAGATAGCAAAGTTGTTCGGGGAATTCCCGGGTTTTCGGGATCATACCCTTCTACTTCGGGAGTTACAGGAGCAGAAGAAGAGGAACCAGCTTCAGGAATGGTTTTCTGTTTAGACTTCCGCCTCTCTTCTTCCATGGCCTCAGCAATTAGACGGCGCCCTTCAGCTAGGCGCTCCGGTTCGTCGTCTCTTAGGTATTTCTCCATCAGCTTATCTTCATCGAGGGAATCGACCTGAAGTTCTTCTTTTTCCCACTCGACGATTTGATTCCACACATGAACCAGAGTGGATGGATAGTCCTCGATCCAAGAAATGTTTCGACGACGAATAATGTGCGCGAAGAATTCGATCATTAGCTCGCCGAAGCCCTGAATATCAGCCTCCGCCTCTGATAGTTGTTTGCGGGTTTCCTCCGCAGATTTAATAGCGCATTCCACATTGCCCTCAGCCAGAGCAGCCCTGTTTTCCGCCTCTAACAATTTTGAAGCCAAGTCAGCGTTCTTCTTTTCTAACTCAGCACTCCTTTTCGCTAACTCGGCGTTTTTCTGCTCAAGCTCAGCATAAGCAAGACGTGTCTTAGCAGCCTCTGATTTGGCCTCGTCAGCTTGCTTCTTCAACTCAGAACGCTCCTGAGTGTGGGATTCAAGCAAATCATGATAGCGCTTTTGCATGTCCTCGAATTGTTGTTTGAAGTTAGAAGCGTTCTTTTGAGCGACAGCTAGTTGAGCTTGAGTGTCTTCTAAGTTTTTTCCTAAGGTTTTTAAGGCCTTAGCATCCTCCTCTGCGGTCTTTTGCATTGAGTCAGCATTTGTCATTAGAGTGCGGATGATTCTAGAAAGAGTGCGGGAATACTTGAACATCTCGGTATATTGTTTTTCCACCAAATCAATCTTTGCTTTGGCCTCCTCTGCCCAATTAGAAGAAATAGGTTCAAGAGTAGGTAGAAAGGTCAGAGTCTCGAAGTAGTGCTCGGGAAATTGCTCCTTTAAATATGCCAGCCTTACTGCGGTTCCTGCATCTAGTGGAGGAGGAGCGAGGATTGTTAGTTCAGTGTCCCTTCCTGAAGAAGATTCTGTAGAACCCTTGTCTGTCCTAGGTCGTTTAGTAGCAGGGACTTTTTGCTTACTTCTAGACCCAGTTTCCTTTGGAGGAGTTTTCTCTCTACTCCGCTTTTCATGGGAGGAAGTGGAATCCCTGGATTGTGGTCTATCCTCCTCCCTACGACCTTGATAGCTCTTGTATTTTTCTTGTTCCGGTCGAACTGGTGAGCGGGAGCGTGAGAGTCGAGATCGATAGGAATCATAGGGTCTTCTTTCCTCCCTACCACGGTCATCCCGGCGATCATACTCGGTATCCTGAGGAGGATTGGACATGCTGCGACGAAGCTTTCTTATATCATAATAGGACCGAGACATTGTACCTGCACGATAAAATAAGCGAAGTTTAGAATCAATGGATTCATGGAGAAAGAAGTGCAATGAATGCTGATGCTGTGGTATAAAGTGCATCCTAAGTGGTGTGTGTGTCCCCCCAACCAACCCGAGTCTGAAGCTAGACTGGTGCGGGCAGGCTCTTTGGCCTTAGCAGGAGTAGTTTCTTCAGAAGAAGTGAAGACTAAAGGGTCCTTCCTGAAATCTTCTGAAGTATATATAGTCTCGGGTAAGGGGAGATCCCCCAAACCCTGAAATATGTGCTCGTCGGTGCTAGGAACATCCCCTTCGGAAGCGTGAAGTGGCGACCCTTGGGAAGATTTTGATTTGTCTAGCGAGGTAGTTTCCTCGGGGGCAATATACCCTTCACGATGTTTCTTGGCCAGATTAGCCAGTTCATCATCTTGAGTGGAAGAGGGAGAAGGTGAAGTTTGAAGAGGAGCTGCAGGAATTCCCGAGCCTTCTCCTATTTCTGGAACTGTTTCCACTGGAGGAATATATGCATAAGGGACCGTCCCATGACCGATGCTACGGAAAACGGATAGAAGCCCGTGAAAATGAAGGTACTCATCTTTAAGGACCTCGTCAATAGTCAGGAATTTTTGGTCGCCATTGAGAAGACGGTGCATCCGATCAAAGAACACTTGGTCTGATATCTGTTTGGGATTGTCGACTGCAAACAAAAAAGGAAAACAGGTCAGAGTGATGATTCAAGTGTATAGAGTCCGGGTTCAGAAAATCAATGCTTTACTTGATTTTGTCCATCTCCTGGCGCATCCAGACTGTTGCTTTATATAGAACCACTCTAGTCTGGAATCTCCAGCTTTACTGCTAAACGGCGTAGAGATTATCTTCCTCTTTGGGACTGATTCAAAGTAACAGAAAGAAGGGGTTTCTCTAGTCCGATGTTTGAAATTATAGAAGAAATGAACATCGTCGAACGTGAGCTCCACGCCTAGAATTTCACGATATGCTATGAATAAGGTATGCAGATAGGCATATGAATTGGGATGCAACTGCATGGGGGCAATCCGCATTTGTCTTAAGAAGTCAACGATGAAAGGCGAGAATGGAGGAATGGCGCCAACCATGCACATCAGTCGAGTGACCGTCATATATCCTTCTGGAGGGTTGTGGGGACGGTCAGAGCGTGAGGGCACTAAAGTGTCCCTTTTCATTATTCCATACTTCAAGCAAATCCGAACAAGTCGGTCATTGTCGATTGTCGATTCTACAGAATCTGGAGGTGACTCCAATATAATGGCCGAGTCAAATTCATCGGGTGCTCGATTGTCACCAATCCCTCCTTCCTCCTCAAAGCCTAGGGAAACTTCATTTTCTGAAGACATTTCGTCGCTTTCCCGATGACCAACTCCGTAATCCGGACCCTCACTGTCCCATTCTGGGTCAGATGAAGAAGATATATCCTCAAGAGTGGTTTTGTTGGAAGTTTCCGGAGCTTCTTTCCTCTCAGCTAGACGAGAAGAGCGTCTGGGCCTCATTGTCATGGAACTATTGAAGAAGCAATAGCACGGATTAGAGTAAATTATCCCGTGTCCCCCTTTTTTGTGTATGTGTGTGAACTAAAGTGTGTGCAGCAAATGTGGGAAATACAAAATAAAAGTACAGCAATGTAAGACGAAGCTTTAAAGAGAAGGTGATAGTCAGAGTTGTTCTTAATTCTCGTTTATGTTCACAAGGCACTATCCTAACTGTCCGCGAAGCATATTCGTCTAGAATAAGTGTTGGTTGAATTAGTTGGGTAGTCTTTATGTGCCAAATTTGATGCGTTCGGTTCGGTTCGGATATGCATATGACGACTGGCTCAATACAAATGCGGATAACAGTCGGTTCGGATGCCTCATTAAAGCAAGGTCAGTTCAAGACAAGGGAAGCAATGGGTTCGGAAGCAGGACTGATCTGATCGGATCGGGTGACCCGATCCGAACCGAACCAGTATCGCTTAACCGGACCATTTACTTCAATCTCTTATCCTACTCACTTCTCCGACCCGAACCAACGTTTTCTTTCCTTCCTGTCTTTCTAAAGTATTAAACCCGAACCGATCCCCTATCCTTCTCCTTCCTTTCCGCTCCTTCGTCTTCTACCCGAACCAGCTCCAATTTGTCACCGCGCTCCTCATCTTCTTCCTCTTTCCCCTCTACTCACAAACGAATCCGTTTTATCACCAAAGCTATCGCTAAGGGCAGATATTTGCCCTCTCCAGCCTCGCAACGCCTCGAAGTGACGGCGCATCCACCAGTAACGACGTGGAGTTCAAGCGAAGCCTGTGACTAAACCATCCCAATCCAACACAAATTGAAATCAAGAGCAGTTACTATGAAGCTATTCGAGATTAAAGAGCTACCTATGTGTTCGATTTAAGAAATCTACAAGGAATAGTTTCAGAATATTCGAGTTTCTGACGTTTTCAATACTAAGGTTGGAGCGGCAGCAGAAAAGAAGAAGAAAAGAATGAAGGCAGTAGCGAGTTTATAAAAGGAATGGTGTTGACTCCTCGTCTTCCTATTTTGTCTCACCCGCTCGGACCGGAGTGAAGGCCCAGTAACACAACTCTCTCTGAAGGCCCAATGTCTAAGAACTAAATCCACGAAAACGCTTCGGATCGGAATCCGAACCGAGTGGAAATTTCACACGTTAATTTAGCATCCGACTCGAATTGAAGAGAAGGAGAGTAAAGGAAGAGCATACCTGCAAGAAGCATTACATGGCGAGAAGAGTTCCAAATTTGCTCAGAAATGAAGGGAATGTGCGTTCTTCTAACACCCGAACCGAATAAGAAATCTGTGCATCCCTCCTGACTGTTCTGATTCAAGGGCTAGCAGTTAAAACGACATCAAAGCATGCTTCGTACAACAGAAGCATCCTTTGAGGGGGCAAAATGTTGGCCTACTTTGTGAACTAGGCAACACAAAGTCAAGAAATCAACCATCGAAGGACATGTTTAAGTATAAGATTTCGGTTCGGATTGGAGGAATGCATACAATTCAGATTGATAGCTGCAGTTGTTCGGATCGGATGGAGTCCTCTGTTCGGATCGGGTTAGAGCAGCATATTGATTCGGATCGGATAGAACTCTCTGTTCGGATCGGTGATCTCTTACTGGATAGATTAGCAAAGCATATCCAATCGGATCGGAAGGCGAATAAATCTCAAATGGATCGGAAAGCCATCTGCTTGCCATGACGCTGGAGCGAAGCGGAGTAGGTTAGAGAAGGAGAGATGTCCAAGCTACTCCGGTTCGGATCGGGTATTCCGATCCGACCCCCAACCTGCACGCCTCCGACCCGCACCCATGATCCAGGTTAATCTCCTATAAAATAGCCTGGAGAACCGGACCGGCTATGACTGATTCCTACCCCTAACGTTCATCTCTTTGATGTGTTGTCAACCTGATAGTTCATCCGAACCCGAAGAGAATGCGATGGATGACACGTGGCCCGACCCGGATGAAGTCTCAAGCCAATTCTCACCTATAAATACCCCATCTGGAGACAAAGGGAAGGATCTTTTTTCAGCACAAAAAGAATTCAATCACCTCCAACATCCGAACTCCATTACTCCCGGAAAATCCAAATCATCTTCTATTTCTTGTTTATTTCAATTGAGTGAACAAAAGTGAGTTGTGAGTGGATCTATCATTGTATTTGCAACTGAATTATTGAATATAGTAAAGAATAAGTGGACGTAGGCATTTGTTCGCCGAACCACTATAAATCTTGTGTGTTCATTTTTATTTCTGTCTTATTTTATCTTGTTTCAAATCAATTTGGGTGTTAGAACCACTTTTGGGTCTAACAGATATATATATATATATATATATATATATATATATATATATATATAACCTCTAAGCTCATACGTCTCAGAGAAGGGCGTTAAGCAAGAGAATAAATTCTCTGCCACCGAAAAGATATATGTTTAATCGAAATCAATCACACAGAATAAAATCCAATGTTAGGCACACAATCCATTTACAAGTTCGTTCTGGGTCTGAACGAAACCGGAGGTACCTTGTACCTTACATATCCATCGATCTCCAAGTACGTCTGGACAGTCACCAACTGATTCCCTCCTCTTGGGTGTACAGCCCAATCATGATCATCAGTAATCACCCAAACGATGCGAAGACCTCCGGTCTTCGACCACCGTCTTCATCCTCGACACCACGTCGAATCAGTTATTCAGAATGGGATAAACCCGGTCTTTCTGAATAACTCGCGTATATAATAAACAAGTGTTACACAAACACAACATACGCCTCATTTCAATTCATAATATTCTTTTATTCAAATATTCTTATACTTTGGGAAAGGTTCCCATTAATTTTATCAAAGATAAATTCTTTAAATTTATTCTTTAATCTTCTTTTGAATATCAATTCAAACTAGTCGGAATTAGCGACCCACACCGAAGTAATCATTTATTTTATTTCCCAATCCCAGCCTATTCATCCCATGAAGTAAAACTGGTCATACTTCATATCTAACACCACAGTGTTATCGGTAAATTCAATTACCATTTCACGTTCAAATCTAATTAAAGATTTAACTATCGCCTGAAGCAAAACTGGTGATACTCCATTCTCGATCACTTCAATCTAATTAAAGATTCATTAAAACTCCACTTGGTTTTAATCTTCCCAAAATTCAATATTAATGATTACTTAACTTGGGAAATCACATCCTGTCTTTAACTGGGTTAAAGAACCAATGTCATTTAAAACACGGTTCACTATAAACCCAAAATCACATTCCATTAATTTTCGGGTTAAAGAACGAGTGTTATTTAAAACACCGTTCACGATAAACCCAAAAATTAATTCAAATTCAATTCCAATTAAATACCATTTAATTGGTACACTTCATTAAATCTAAATAAAAACATTTAATCTTTTTCTCAACTGGGTTTAAGAACAGTGTTAATGAAGACACCATTCACGACAAACCCAAATCACATTTGATATTAAATACAAGGCTCTGAATAGAAAATATATCGGCTTATTTTCAATATCAAATTTTACGACCAACAAATATCGTACTGGAAATAACGATATAAATATATCGTTCAAATTCCCATAACAATATCTGTATAATCACGAAATCCAACATTGAAATATTCCAAAGACAATTTCGATTCAAATCCATTCCAGTTCAATTATTGGAATTTCTGGTTATTTTCAAAACCATTTCAAATCCACTTTATTTATTTTTAAAAATAAATGGGTTTTAATTCTAGTTCAAAACTAGTTCATTTCGATAAAAATCTATTTTTATCTTTTCAAGCATGGAGTTTTTCATCCCAATTCTTCCCAAATCATTTCTTATGATTTTACACAAATTATTACTATTTTTAATAATTTTATCAAGGCCCGTATAATCGACTTCCACCAATGGCCATCGAACTGCACTTACAACGGCCTTTTCCAAATTTGATTTGGACATAATTCCAAATCCAACCATTAGATTTCAAATCTCTAATATTCATTAGAAAGCTCTTTTCGATACGAAACCAAAGGTTCTGGTTTTAGGAGAATCCGACGGTCGGATCTCCTGCAATATCCATTCGAAGTCAATGGCCAAAATTCGCGAACTGCCGTGGCGCGGCGCGTTTTATTCAGGCCAGTATATTATATATATAATATATATAATATATACTTCGTCGATTTCCTTTCGAAACGAATTTTATAAATCGTTTTAAATTCGTTTTCAAAACGATTTCAACTTCATATTCAATTTCAAATCAAAATTGAATATTCCACATCATCGATATACAAATAATAATATTTTCAAAACGTTATATTTTGAAATCACTTTCTTTTCTATATTCAATATAAAAATGAATAAAATCGATATAAATATCGTTTACGTCAAAATAGCATCAATCTAATTAACATGGCTTTTATTCAACACATGAAATTATTTTCTATTCAACACAAGAATTTATATTTCCCATTCAACACATGAATTTATATTTCCCATTCAACACGTGAATATTCTTTCTATTCAACACATGAATTTATTTTCTATTCAACACATGAATTTATTTTCTAAATTGGAATGAGGCCCAATCAATTACCATATAATGTTAATTATATGGATTTTCTACAACACATGTATATAATAGCAACGGTAAATAATCAACCATCATCCAGAGTGCACCACACAACTGCATAAGCATTGAATATAAATAATTAACGCTTACACAGTCTGTCAATCCATCGATTGACATACAACTAAACAATCGGGATTAGTGTACGTCAAATATCATCCTAATACCCGTGTGGAGTTTCAAATCAACAAACAGAGATTTTATTTGTGCAGTCGGGCGATGTGTAAAATTTATCGTCCCAATCAATATCAGTCAAATCAGTGTATATAAACAAATTGTCTGATTTGTTTATTATTATTTATTTTATATACATGTTAAAAATTATATTTTTAACTATAAAATATTTTCCACTATAAAATATTTTATTTCATTCCCATCTCACAATCAAATTTCACAACATAGCACCAAACAAACAAGTCATCCATGGTCAGTGGACGACGGGGGTCAGGTGCTACTAAACACAATCTGCATCCTAGTATATATTTCAAACTAGAAATAAATTAAAGGTGAGGAGTTCTCACCGACTAGCTAAACCAAACGCCACGACTCTTCATATGTAGGAAATCTTCGTCGTGTTTGCCTTTTGTCACTTTCATTGTCCGTAGCCACTAATATATAAAAATCACATTTTTTTATTGTTGCTATGCATATAAAAATCACATTTTTGTAATCACTCTATATGGATAAAAATCACGTTTTTATACCGCTACTATATAGATAAAAATTCTACTTTTATACAGCTGGTAATGTAATAAAAATTATATTTTTATTTATCTACATAAATAAAAATCATATTTTTATTCTTTCTATAATGTAAAAATCATATTTTTATCATCAAAAAATTTATATTTTTATACAACGAAAGATCAAACCTTTTCTCTAATGAAAAATCTCCATTTTTTCTAAATAAAAACCTATATTTTCTATTTTAAATCAATCTTATGTTTTTAACACAAAACAGTTTTATATTTTCAAAAGAAAGCATTTTTATATTTTCAAAATTCAATGCTATTTCATTTTCAAAACAAAGCATTTTTATAATTTCAAAAATCAATGTCATTTCATTTTCAAAACAACGTATAATTTTTATTTCCAAACAATGTATATGCTAAATAAAATAAAGAAATAAATAAATAAAAATAAAACCTTCTTCTGTTCATTGATTTGCCGTTGTCGACCGAGGCTCCAAGGCTAGGGTTTCACCTAGTGCCGCCACCGTTTTCCTTTGACCTGATCGGACCCTGCCACTTGAAAGCCCTTCGAAAACCACCCCTATTCTGACCAACCTCCTCCAGCTCGCGGATGTAGGAAGAAGAAAGGGGGGAGGGCTCTACGTGGTGCTTTAAATCGGAGAGGGGCTCGTGAGAAGAAGAGGCGGAGGAGAAGAGGAGGTCGGAGGATGGGATGGAGGCGGTGGCGGAACATAGGGTGGCGCATTGGGTTAGGGCACGGTTCAGGGGCGTGGTTCGAGAGGAGGGTGTCGCGTTCGGTTGAAAGAGGAAAGAAGGGGCGATGGAGAAGGAGGAGGCGGAGCTAGGGGCGGTAGTCGGCCTGGAGGAGGCGCGGTGGTCTTCCCCCGTCGTTCCCTCTTTTCCCTCTTTTTTTATTTTTTTATTTTCTGGTCAACGAGTGGGGAGAAGAGTATATGAATATATATATATATATATTTAATTATTTTAAATTTTAAAAAGCAACTTTTTATTTCGACCTCGAAATGAGACCCACCGCCTGTCGTCCATAGCTAATTACCCCCAATCCGAACACAATGGGATATGTCCCGTAAGCCAATTCGACCGTTTCGTACAGTTTTCATTTAAATTAACATTTACATCATTATGTGGAATTTTAAACGTGCATTTCAATTTACTAGGGTCACATACGGACCCTAAAAATTCCAAAAAAATTATTTCTAGCTTCGTATTGATGATACTGTCCTAACAAAACTAATTTCGTCGAAGTCTGAGACCGTTTGAAAAATGGCCATTTTCCCGTCGATTAAAATCAACTGAAACTGGTCAAACACGTTTTCCTTTGCCACGCTCACATATTGATTCAGAAAATTACGAATTTTGAAACCTAGCAATAACTTGACATCCCGGATCCAACAAAAGTCGTTTCGTCGAAAACCGAGGTCGTTTGCAAAATTTCCCTTTTTAAGGGCCAGAATTCTATAGCGACTATTCTGAATTTTCAACTGGACATAACTTTTTATCCCCGCTCGGAAATTTCGATTTTTCGGATTCGTTGGAAAGATATTCTCAATTAGATTCTAATATTTTTGGTTTCGCTAAAATCCAGTTTATTTTGAACCTGACACATTCATTTGAATTTTGAAATCGAATTTTCAAACTACCGCGCCATTTTCAATTCCTTTTATATATATAAATAAATATTTATATTCTAACGATGATTCAAATAAATATATACGTTCAAATTCTATTCAAAATAAATTTCTCGTCGCTATTATTTAAAATAATTCATTTTAAATATTCAAAATTCACTAAAATTGCCAAAATAAAATTTTTAAATTGGCTCGGATTACCGGGTTATTACAGTTGAGTGCATAAAGAAATATAGTATTTTTGGTATGAATTTGGTAGGATTTTATGTTGATGTTTGTTGTACTTGAAAGAAAGGGTTTGGTTTGGATTGAAATCAAAGAGATGTGTCACGACCTATATTTTACGTATTAGAGAATCGTAAGATAATTCTATTTAATTCTCTATTGGTCAAACCACTCTCATATTTCAACATGTCACTCATAGGGATGTGAGACAAGCCCATAGTTTTTACTGAATCATTTTATGACCATTTTGGCCCGGTGGATTTTTTTGTTTTATCTATAACTTTACTAGGGACTGAACCAGGCGTTGAAATTGGTCTCATCGGATCGGGATGGTGGTTGGCCATTCTGTAGAGTTATCACATTAAAGATTTAGCTCAACAATTTAGGAGAAATGGCTGTTTGAAGTTTTTGTTTCTACTAGTTAGCTAATTAGTAGCTGATGGGATGATTAGTTTGCCCATTATGCTAATGACCTAAAATTATAAATAGGGAGTTCAAGGAGAGAATTCGGGTTCTTCTTCTCAATCTAAATATTAGGTTGAGTGTTTTTGAACTTCTGGTTCAACCTAATCCATAAAACCTAATTTTTCGTGTCAAGAGGCAATGTGACGACCACATATACCTTGTGCACCGAACTAAGGAAAGGTGCGATGTATGATGTGCCATGAATATATGAGACGATCATTAAGGAAGAATAACTCAAAATAAAACCTGCCATATAACTCACATCACGTGGATAACATAAAACAGAAGATACACAACAGGATATAGTAGTGAAGCAAAACTGAACAAAACTCAAATCTCCATAACATCTCAGAATCACCAATACAAAACATCCGTGAAAATGAATATTTTTACATCGAGCCTCACTACATATCAGTCTCAATAGTCATCAACATATAGTGGAATCAACAAGTACTATATAGTACAGAAAATAATACGCCAACCTCCAGCTGGTCAACATAGCATCACCAACACCAAACCTGTCACCTGTTATCTCAATCTACTAACCAACAACATTGATGAGCAGCCCAAGGTAATAAGACGAAACTTAAAACACAAATCCAGACAATAGTCTTAGAGTGCGATAAAATAGCAATCAAGTTACACATGATATATGAGTATAGATAGTTCGACCATCTTATCAGTCTCAACAACCAAAGGATTGGCATATGTTAATCATTAATTATATGCTGCTCCAGAATCAGAAAGGACATCCCTTAATCCCACTTTTCTTCGACAACCTACGGTGATAGCATACATAGAGAAATAGAAAATAAATCACACAATCGACCATAGCATCCATACAACTAATATCCGAGCTATCACTGACTAAATCCTTGAATACATCAATCATCGAATGAACAGTAGTTGTCGTCCACCATGGGCTAATGGGAAAACCCTGGTTCTAGTCAGACAACCATACATCCATCTTGTGTATGTTCACCTCCGACTGAGACAACGATATCACTCCTATAGCTCGATCCAAGGTAATGACCCGTCCGGTCCTAATAGGCGTCCTTATAATACCCCTGCAATGAGCCTGCTAGAACCTCCGATAATTAATGATTCCTTGTGTGACGACCGCCCATAACCCCCGCACTATAAAAAAGAAATAATGCGTTGAAAGGTGTGCAAGGCAGTCATGGATGATCATCAGAGTAGGTAAACCCAAGCGAAACCTGTCGTAAACTCACAGCGCAAGGATAAAATATAATAGAACATATACAACAGGTAGAAATAGTGAAGCAGAAACACAAGACTTTCATACAACCAGAAAGTAATATCCACAAACTTGGAAATGGTGTTTATACAAAGTTGCCTCACTACATTATTCAGAAAAGAAAACAGCAGAAACCTAATTATTAGATAGTAGTAAAACTGGCACAAGAGCCTCCTGCTCACCACCGATCAGCACCATCGTCCTCACTAAAGCATCACTTGTCACCTGCTACTTAGTCTGCCCATCCACAACCGGATGAATAGCCCAAGGTAATAAGAGGAAACATAAAACCTTAAGTCAGGCAATAGTCTTAGTGAGCGATAAAACAACGAACAAACTTCAACAATAAAGTGTATGAGAAAGGATAGATAAACATACTAATCTACCCAGGACACCAGAGAAGAACTCAAACTTATCTTCCCCACATCGGATAGTGATAGCCTTTACAATAACAATTCAACCATTCATCCATGGAAACTAGAACACCCATTCAATCATGGAAAACACACATGACATCCAGATTATATAAGTTTCACACAAACAACCCTAATCGAGTTTAACATCCCCCAAGTACTCTCCCCAGAGGCCTAGACTAATATCAGTTAAGCACTCAAAGAACATCTCCCTCGACTTTGGATAATCTATGTGAGATAGTACAAACATAACAACCAATCATCCATGACTGACTCTCGCTATCACCGCCAATCCTGCTTTGAAACCATCATTAATCGTATGACGGCTAACCTTGCCATATGTCAAGGGCTAATGGTAACCCCAGTTCTAGCATAAACTCCGTATGTCCAACCTTGACAACTAGGCCTTTCAACGATACCTAAGGTAGTCGACCAGCAACCTTCCGGTCTATTGGGTGCCCCCATCGTACCCCTGCTTTGAGCCTGCTAGAACTTACGACAACGATAAACTCTCGGCCTTCAATATCTCTAGTCGTCCAACCTTGACGGCTATTCACTCCTCAAGCGACCTTCTCGAGCAACCATTATCCACCAACCCACGACCTTTGAGTTGTTACTTCATTCGATGTTCTACTCCGATCAACGAACACCTCTCAACACTTCGAATCTTCCTACTTGAACTTACTTCGAAGTCACACCATCATCGAGCTAATTACATCACTATGTTGCGGCTAGAGATCGAGGGGTTGCCCCCAAAAATATTTTTTCAGACCTTTTCTCCAAATCTGAGTCGTACCCGAAAAACATACTTTTTTAGAAAATGACCCTTTTGGAAACAAACCATAGCATCGTCACTGTCAACCACAGTGTTTAAAAGTGCTGCTAAAAACATGACCGATTCGCCCCCTTTCTGACCGACCCGATCCAAACTAGGTCGACCCGATTCAGCGCCCTTCTGGCTTCAAACTCAACCGATCCAACCAAAACGACCTACCTGATCCAATCACATGTACGACTGACCCGATCCAAATATGAACCGGTCCACATATGACCCGATCTGAACATGACCCGATCCGATCCACTCTTGTCCGATCCAACTTCGTTTCAATTCGACTTTTGGCCGATTCAACCTATGGCCGAGTCAACTCCTGGCCGATTCAACCTATGGCTGAGCCAATTTCTGCATATTGCAATTCAACTCCGATTTCGACCAAAACTTCGCCAAACGACGAATCCGACGAAACCGACACTACCAAAATCATAAAACACAATCATAAACATATCATAATATTACTAACCACATGGGTATGACGATTACCACAAAAATGATGTAAATCTCACCCAAAAACCATTAAAATGAACATATGATCAAAATGAGAGATCTAACTAACATAAACATGTAAAATGACATGAAATTAACGAGTAAAACTTATTAGATTAGATCATAGGGTGATGCATATGAAAATGAACTTATAATGGTATAAATCTATGATAAAACATCCCAATTTGATGAGAAACAAGCACAAACACTCATATACTTCATTGCAATCATGTAAGAGATGTAAATCACTCACCAATTAGCCAAAGCAAAGCAAAATTGAAGAAATAAGAATCAGGACAGTGAGCACTCTGAATCGAACCCCTCGATCTAACGAATTTGCCTTTGAAATGATGTAGATCTTGCCTTGGATGGCGTAGATCTTCGATTTCCTACCTTAGATTTGGATTTTTAATGGCGGAATGATGTAGGAGGAAGAAGGAGATCAAATACCTTCAAATGATAGAATGGGAAAAAGTAAACCATTTCCCTCCACTCTCACCACCTATTTATACGATTCCACCAAGGCCCCAAAACCTGAATAGCCAACAGAAAAACTTTAAAACAACGATTCCTCTCAAACCGCTGAGCCAAATCCTTAATGTAACCACTCTATGGAAAGGCAATCATCAATTTCTTTCTAATGGCACTGGTGTCACCCTCTGATTCGACCTGAGTCAAAAGTTATGCCCTGTACAAGGCTGACAGGGGCAAAATGATCACAGACAAAATCGGTAAAAATTATGGACATGACTCACGTCTCCATAAACAACATATTAAAAGATGAGAATGATCCAACCCTTAGAGAATAAAACAAATATATTTTACGATCTTCCGATACGTAAAATGCAAGCTGTTACATTCTCCCCCCCTAAGAATTTCGCCCCCGAAATTCCAAACAAACCCAAGTGATCATAACGATTCCACATGCCTATCATCCATGAAAAGCCAATTCTATCATCCAAACAAGCATCCATCAAGCCATACATCCATAGCCTTATCCTAGCACGTGGAATTCCAACAATCAACAACAAGATACAACGATATAATGAAGATACAATATCAAAAGGTCCTACCGACGAAGAGTTCTAGATGAGTCGTCTCATGCTTTCTTCCGTCTCCCACGTACAGTCGTCTCCATCCTCACTTCATTGCACCTTAACTAGCTTAATATAGTCGTCTCCTAAGCTGTTTCGTGTCATTCCCCACAATACGAAGTGGCTTACGAGGTCTCGAAACTATGGTCTCTAAGTCTTCGTGCTGCTCTGGAGATACCACTATATTCGAATCATGCACGAATTTCCGTAGAAACGACACATAGAACACATTATGCACACTCGACATCTTCTCGGTAACTCCAATCTATATGCGAGCTTTCCAATTCGCTTGACTGTCGGAAATGGTCCAACAAACCTTGGAGCTAACTTTCCTTTCGTACCAAATCTAACTATGTGCTTCAACGGCGAAGCTTTCACAAAAACCATATCGCCCACATCGAATTCCAAGCCCTTACGACGCTTGTCGGCATAACTCTTCTGATGGTCCTGGGCTGCCTTTATTCGTTGCCGAACTGTCTTATTACAATCCGAGGTTTCTCTAATCATCTCAGGCCCAAGTGCCAACTTATTTCCAGTTTCTAGCCAACATGCTAGAGAATTGCACGGCCTTCCATACAAAGCTTCATATGGTGCCATCCCAATGCTAGATTGGTAGTTATTATTATACGCAAACTCAACCAGATGTAGATGGTCTTCCCATGATCCTCCGAAGTCTAACACACAAGCCCTCGGGTGATCTTCCAAAACTCGATTGACTCTCTCGGTCTAACCATCAGTTTGGGGATGATATGCGGTACT
Organism: Allium sativum; assembly: GCA_030737875.1. Classification (NCBI taxonomy): domain Eukaryota; kingdom Viridiplantae; phylum Streptophyta; class Magnoliopsida; order Asparagales; family Amaryllidaceae; genus Allium; species Allium sativum. The sequence goes on from CM060912.1 coordinate 14,883,993, forward strand.
TAAGCACAACACGGTTCCCAAAGCTTCTTGCAAACTTTTCCAAAATCCACTCGTGAATAATGGATCTCGGTCACTCACTATACTCTTTGGGACACTATGGAATCGATTTATCCATTTCACATAAAGTTCAGCCAATTTTTGATGCCATCCTAGTCGACTTGACTGGAATGAATCTCGCACTTTTTGTCAAATGATCCACGATGAACCAAATCCCTTCGTTTCCTGCCCTGGTTCTAGGTAGTCCATCGATAAAATCCATCGATACCTGCTCCCACTTCCACGTAGGAACTCCCAATGGCTGAAGTAAACTGCTCGGCTTCTTCTGTTCAGCTTTCACCAACTGACAGTTCATACACTTGGAAATGAACTTTCCAATATCTCGCTTTATCCCTTCCCATTAGTAGACTCTCTTCATGTCCTGGTACATCTTATTTCCACCGGAATGAATCTTCAGCTTCGAGCGATGACATTCTCTCAGAACCTCATCCCTCAATCCGTCAATATCAGGAACAACTAATCGCCCTTGCATTCGAAGCCAACCCTCTCGATCGACCTCGAACTCTTTATCTTCTGGTTCCGGTTTATAAATGAACTCAACAAGCTTCGCATCCTTCTTTTGGCTTTCGCCAATCCTTTTGATAAGAGTAGGTCTTATCAACAATCTCGCTAACATTTCAGGTTCCAACTCACACCTCGGCCTGAAATCGAACCTTGCCAATTACTCGAGGCTCTTCCATTCCGAAAACATCGCTCCCAAACTTGCGTGTCTTCGACTTAACGCATCTGCAACTGCATTGCCCTTACCCAAAGTATAGGCTATGCCAAAATCATATGACACCAGAAACTCTAACCATTTTTGCTGCCGAAGATTCAAATCCTTTTGGGAGAAAAGATACTTCAAAGACTTGTGATCCGTAAACAACTCGAATCGAACTCCCAACAGGTAATGTCTCCACATCTTCAGAGCAAACATAATTGTCGCCAACTCCAAATTCTTCTCATGCGGCTTTAGCTGTCGACTCGCATAGGCCACAACCTTATCCTTCTACATTAGCACTGCTCCAAGTCCAGTACCACATGCATCGGTATATACCACCATCTCTTCATTCCCACTTAAAATGGTCAACATAGGTGCACACGTCAATCTCTCCTTCAGGATTCCAAACATTTTTTCACACTTTGCATCCCATGTGAGCACTTGGTTCTTCTTCGTCAATCCTGTCAATGGTGCAGCTACCTTGGAGAAATCCTTGATAAACTGTCTGTAATATCCTGCCAACCAAGGGAAACTTCGAACATCCGTCGCATTCTTAGGTCGATCTCAGTCCTGGATTACTGCAACTTTAGCGGGGTCAACCGCTATCCCTTTTCCAGAAACTACATGACTTAAGAACCTCACTTCATCCTTCCAGAAGAGACACTTTGAGAACTTAGCCTTAAGCTAATGCTTCTGCAAGATCTCTAACACAACTCTCAAGTGCGTCTTATGTTCTTCCTCATTTCTGGAGTAAACCGGAATATCATCCACGAACACAAGCACGAACTTGTTCAACTAGTCTCTGAATACTCTATTCATAAGATCCAAAAAATATGCTGGTGCGTTAGTCAACCCGAATGGCATCACCAACCATTCGAAGAAACCGGATGGTGTCCTAAAAGCAGTCTTTGGAACACTATCCTTAGCCACTCTCAACTAATGAAATCCCGTTGCCAAATCCATCTGAGAAAACACTTTGGCTTCGTGAAGCTGATCGAACAAGTCATCAATCCTTGGCAACGGATACTTGTTCTTCTTAGTCACCTTGTTCAGCTCATGATAGTCCACACACAATCTTAATGAGCCATCTGCCTTAGTTTCCCAAAAGTTCTCTAATTTGCACCTCTAACTCTCGTTATTCCTTAGGCGCCATCCGCCTAAGTGGCATAACGATTGGTCTAGCACCTTCGACCAAATCGATCCTAAACCCAATCTCACGATGCGGCGACAACTCTTTAACCTTTGTCAAATACATCTACATAATCATTTGTGATCAGCACTGATGACAGGTCTTCTTGTGGAATCCTAAGCAAATATAGATAACTCACGAAGACCCCTTCTTCGTGCTTACATATAATCAACACCTTTCGCCCTTCCACATCCCCGACCCTCACCTCTAGCTTCTCGCAATTCACCCTTGCTGCATACCTCTTGAGCCAATCCATGCCAAGATGATCCTAAACCCAGCGAAGTTAAGAACAAAGCAATCACACACAAAAGAGCAACCATGACTCGACAACGCTAGACCACAATATATCATGCAAAGATTTGATGAACTCCCAATTGGATTAGTCACTATGAAGGGTCCATCACAAATCTCAGGTTCCAAACCCAAGAGATACACAAGCTCATTGCAAATGAAGGAATGTGATGCTCCAGTATCGAAAAGCACATGAACTGAAACACCATTAACTGAAAGAGTACCTTGCACCACGACACCCTTTCCCTTCTCCTCTGCAGTAGGAGCCCTTGAAGAAGTTGGCATAACATCCAAAGTATATGCCCTCACAACCTGCTTGCCCTTAGCTGATTCTGGACAATCTTTCTTCTCATGCCCAGGCTTCCCACATTTGAAGCGCTTCTTCTCGGCTTTGGGATTCTTGCACTCATTAGAAAAATGACCTTTTTGCTGGCAGTTAAAGCAAACCACCTCACACTTGGGTTTCTTTTGGCCATCTTTTCCCTTTTGCTGTTGTTGCTTCCTCTTATTATTATTACCACCCTGCTGTGGTTTCTGAGCCTCTTTAGTGGCAGTGACAACATTTGCTTCCTTAGGAAACAAGCTTTCATGACGAATAGCTTTTTCCACAATCTCCTCAAATGAATCATCAAGATGGTCCACTAACGGTTTTCCGATATAAGCATCCAAACCCAAGAAAAACTTCTCGTTCGTCTGATATGGTGTATCAATGTACGAACGAGCATATCTAGACAAAGCTTCGAAATCAGAAATATAGTCAAGCACAAAACGACCATTCCGTTTCAGCTCTATGAACTTCTTTAATAGAGCAGATTTCTGAGCTGCGGAGATAAAGTTCGCTTAAAACTTAGCTTGGAAAAGCTCCCATGAAATTTCTTCCTCTGGAGTCTCGAGTGTAACAGAATTCCACCATTCCATGGCCCTATTCTGCAGTTGCCTTGATGCATCTTTTCTCTTTATTGCATCCTCGATACCCAAGCCTCCAAAGATTCAAACGCAAGAATCCATCCACCTCTGAACCTCTTCAGCTGGTTCAGTTCCCTTGAATGGTTTTCCCCTAGAGGTGTAAAGTCCTTGCACAGCTTTGCAAAATCTACTTCTCTAGGAACTCGCACACCAACATCTACCGTTGCCGCCACTGGAATGGGTACCCTTCGTATATCGCTTCTGCGATGGCTTCAAATATGGCCGAGTAATTAGGTTCGCCACCATTTCCCCCTCCAGTATTGGCTCCCCTAGCAGCGCGTCTTGTTTCTCGTCTACTCATTGTAAATCAATTTGCAATTTAGAATAATTTGCCACTTCAAGAAAAACTACTAAAGGAAAACAACCGTTACTACCATGTATGCTAATATATATATAATAAGCATCCAATTGAAATCTATAAGTACGTCCCTCATACGTGATTTCGTCCTTGAACTTTGGCCAAAAATCGTTGACCAGAGCTCTGATACCAAATGTGGCGACCGCCCATAACCCTCGCACTATACAAAAGAAATAATGTGTTGAAAGGTGTGCAAGGCAGTCATGGACGATCATCAGAGTAGGTAAACACAAGCGGAACCTGTCGTAAACTCACAACGCAAGGATAAAATATAATAGAACATATATAACAGGTAGAAATAGAAAAGAAGAAACACAGGACTTTCATACAACCAGAAAGTGATATCCACAAACTTGGAAATAGTGTTTATACAAAGTTACCTCACTACATTATTTAGAAAAGCAAACAACGGAAACCCAATTATTAGATAGTAGTAAAACTGGTACGTGAGCCTCCTGCTCGCCACAGATCAGCACCATCGTCCTCACTAAAGCATCACCTGTCACCAGCTACTTAGTTTGCCCATCCACAATCGGATGAACAACCCAAGGTAATAAGAGGAAACACAAAACCTTGAGTCAGCCAACAGTCTTAGTGAGCGATAAAACAGCTAACAAACTTCAACAGTAAAGTTTATGAGAAAGGATAGATAAACATACTAATCTACGCATGACATCAGATAAGAACTCAACCTTATCTTCCCCAAATCGGAAAATGATAGCATTTACAATAGCAATTCAACCATTCATCCATGGAAACCAGAACACCCATTCAATCATGGAAAACACACATGACATCCAAATTATATAAGTCTCACACAGACAACCGTAATCGAGTTTAACATCCCCGAAGTACTCTCCCCAGAGGCCTAGACCAATATCAGTTAAGCACTCAAAGAAAATCTCCCTCGACTTTGGATAATCTATGTGAGATAGTACAAACAGAACAACAAATCATCCATGACTGACTCTGGCTATCACCGCCAATCCTGCTTTGAAACCATCATTAATCGTATGACGGCCAACCTTGCCATATGTCAAGGGCTAATGGTAACCCCAGTTCTAGCATAAACTCCATATGTCCAGCCTTGACAGCTAGGCCTTTCAACGATACCCAAGGTACTCGACCATCAACCTTCCGGTCTATTGGGTTCCCCCATCGTACCCCTTCTTTGAGCCTGCTAGAACTTACGACAACGATAATCTCTCCGCCTTCAATATCTTTAGCCGTTGAACCTTGATGGCTATTTACTGTTCAAGCGACCTTCTCGAGCAACCATTATCCACTAACCCACGACCTTTGAGTTGTTACTTCGTTTGATGTTCTACTCCGATCAATGAACACCTTTCAGCACTTTGAATCTTCCTACTTGAACTTACTTCGAAGTCACACCATCACCGAGCTAATTAAATCACTGCGCTGCGGTTAGGGTTCGAGGGGTTGCCCCCAAAAATTATTTTTTTTAGACCTTTTCTCCAAATCTGAGTCGTACCCGAAAATGTACTTTTTTAGAAAATGACCCTGTTGGAAACAAACCATTGCATCATCACTATCAACCACAGCATTTAAAAGCGCTGCTGAAAACATGACCAATCTGCCTCCTTTCTGACCGACCCGATCCAAACTAGGTCGACCCGATCCAGCGCCCTTCTGGCTTCAAACTCGACCGATCCAACCAACATGACCGACCCGATCCAATCACCTATGTGACTGATCCGATCCAAATACTACCCGGTCCAAATATGACACGATCCGAATATAACACGATCCGAACATGACCCGATCCAATCCACTCTTGTCTGATCCAACTTCGTTTCAATCCGACTTCTGGCCGATTCAAACTATGGTCGAGTCAACTCCTGGCTGATTCAACCTATGGTCGAGCCAATTTCTGTATACTGCAATTTAACTCCGATTTCGACCAAAACTTCGCCGAACGACGAAACCGACACTACCAAATCATCAAACACAGTCATAAACATATCATAATATTACTAACCACATTAATATGACGATTACCACAAAAATGTTGTAAATCTCACCCAAAAACATTAAAATGAACATATGATCAAAATGAGAGATCTAACTAACATAAACATGTAAAATGACATGAAATTAACAAGTAAAACTTGTTAGATTAGATCATAGGGTAATGCATATGAAAATGAACTTATAATGGTGTAAATCTATGATAAAACATCCCAATTTGATGAGAAACATGCACAAACACTCATATACTTCATTGCATTCATGTGAGAGATGTAAATCACTCACCAATTAGCCAGAACAAAGAAAAATCGAAGAAATAAGAATTAAGACAATGAGCACTCCAAATCAAACCCCTCGATCCGATGAATTTGCCTTTGAAATGATGTAGATCTTGCCTTGGATGGCGTAGATCTTTGATTTCCTCCCTTAGATTTGGATTTTTAATGGTGGAAAGGTGTAGGAGGAAGAAGGAGATCACATACCTTCAAATGAGAGAATGGGAAAAAGTAAATTTTTCCCTCCACTCTCACCCCCTATTTATAGGATTCCACTAAGGCCCCAAAACCTGAATAGCCAACTGAAAAACCTTGAAACAATGATTTCTCCCAAACCGCTGAGCCAAATCCTTAATGTAACAACTCTACGGAAAGACAATCATCAATTCCTTTCCAATGGCACAGGTCTCACCCTCTGATTCAACATGAGTCAAAAGTTATGCCCTGTACAAGGCTGACATAGGCAAAATGGTCACAAACAAAATCGGTAAAAATTATGGACATGTCTCACATCCACATAAACAAAATATTAAAAGATGAGAATGATCCAACCCTTAGAGAATAAAACAAATATATTTTACGATCTTCCGATACATAAAATGCGGGTTGTTTCATCTTGGCACTTCAAAACCGTCGAGCCTTTCATCTCAGCGATTCCGTCTTTAATTCAAGTGACTTCTCAAACAAATTCCATTATCATCCATGATCAATTCCATCTGAGCCAATCCATCATCATACTGAACCATATATCATCCCATAATCGATACCACATCAATCCAGCACCGACCACTCCCACTTGAGTTCACAATCAAAGCACTATCCATTTTTGAGTTGCAAGTCAATCATCCAAAGTCCATTCATCACCAAACTTCGCCAGCATCCCTTAGAAGTCATCGCAATCAAAGCCTCAAATTATTGACCCTTCATCATGCATTATGATGGATCGGTATCGGTCCATCATCTAATGATCGGTATTGGTCCTCACACTTAGCCAAATATGGCTAAGTGTCTCGAACACCCTGCTACTTTCCTCAAGTGCTTTCTACCGATCAAACTTCATAACCAAATTCCAAATGTGCTAAAACCAATGTCATTCCATCTCATTCACTCCAGTAACTGATCTTCAACCCATCCAAATCCCTCGAAAACTTGCACGCAGCGTCAATTTACCTTCACGATGCCAACGACACAAGTATCAATTCAATTCACAGTGCTGTGGCGGATCGGTACCGATCCATCGGCCGTAGACCGATATAGGTTGATATAGTTAGTGTATTCTAAGCCTATATTTTTTGGGTTCCCTCGATTCATCCTCCAGAGATCCTCCGCAAAGTTTCATATAAATATAATCATCTGAACCTCCGATTTGCACTGTTCTTCAAACATAAGATCTATGGCATATAATTCTAACAAACAATTCAAGCAATGGAATCAAAATGAACAACAATTCATCGGATCATGATCATACAAACATGACATATAATAAACATGTCATAAAACAATGTCTAACATAATTTAGATCAAAACGTATTCAAAAACATGGTTATTCTAACTTCTTGTCAGTTCATATGATTAAATTATATAATCCTAAGACATCTAAATTTGGATTAAATATGTATGATCAGATCTAAGGTGATTTTAACATATATGATGCGAATCAATCATAATTTAACCCATTTAATATGTAGTTTTTGTGTAAGAGTATTTATCTCTCACTTAACCCTTGATTTGATGCAAACTTAATGAAATCAGATCAGGACAGCGATGCTAATCCCTAAAATTGATGCAATATGATGTGATCTAATCTTCTCGGATGATGATCTAGCCTTTTGGATGCAATTTACGATGAATTAGAATAAATTGGGATGAAGAATTAGGGTTTAGGTTGAATCCATAGAATCATGAACACAAGCCTAAATGTGCGAATGAAGAAAGAAACTTCAATTCTCTTCTCTAACTCCTCTATTTATAGCTGTTGTTCGTTAGCCAATTGGCTTCTCTAATCAGCCCATTAGCAGCTAATTATCCTGCCTAATAGAAACCGAATCTTAAAATAGTGATTTCTCCGAAACCATTGAGCCAAATCATTAATGTGACCACTCTACAAAATTGCCAATCACCATTCCGATTCAACAAGACTAATTTCAGCACCTGATTCGATCCCTATCAAAAGTCAAAGTTAAAACAATATTCATAAGGGTAAAACTGTCACAATTAAGTTTGGTAAAAATCATGGACATGCCTCACATACCCATGAATATCATATAAAATTTTGAGAATGATCTGACCACTATGGAAATAAAAATAATTATTTTACAATCCTCCAATACGTAAAATACGAGTCGTTACATTCTCCCTATTTTAGAAGTTTCACCCCCAAAATTCCAAGAAAAACACGAGCAAACAAAGTATCATGCATGCCTACCATCCATGAATAGCCAATCTACCATGCAATCTTGCATTCAAAATTTTAAAATAGCATGCAGAACTCTAATAATTCAAGATGCAATGGTATAAGTAAGATACGATATATGGGACATACCACTCAAAGAGTTCTAGATGGGTTGACCTCATACTCTTCTGTTTCCCACGTGAAATCGTCATCGTCCTCGCCCCATTGAACCTTGATTGGCTTAACAATCTTCCTCCTAAGCTGTTTCATTTCATTTCCCATGACGCAAAGTGGCTTACAAGGCCTAGAACTTTGGACTCGACCTCAACATATTCAATCTGACCATGAGACACCACAACATTCGAGTTGTGCATAAACATACGTAGAATTGATACATGAAACACATTGTGCACACCCGCCATTTTATCAGGTAGATCCACTCTATAAGCAAGCTTCAAAATACGCTCGACAATCGGAAACGGTCAAACAAACCTTGGCGCTAACTTTCCTTTCCTTCAAAAATGAACAATATTCTGTAGAGGTGAAACATTAATGAATACCAAATCTCCAACTAGGAATTTTAAATCCTTCATCCCTTATCAATAGAACTCTTCTGACGATATTGGATTGCATTCATTCGTTGCCAAATTATCTCAGTATTATCCGTCGTTTCTCTTATCATCTCAAGTCCAAGTACTAACTTCTCTCAAGTCTCTAACCAACAGAATGGAGAATTATATGGTCTACCATATATAGCTTCATACTGTGGCATCCTAATGCTCGACCAGTATCTGTTATTATAAGCAAACTCAATCAAATACTGATGATCTTTCCACGATCCTCCAAAATCTAATACACAAGCTCTAAGATGAACTTCCAAAATCGATTAACTCTCTCAGTCCGACCATCTGTCTAGGGATGATAAGTCATACTCATACATAGGTTGGTTCCTAAAGTATCTTATAAACTCTTCTAGAATCCACTAGTGAACGATGGATATCGGTCACTAACTATACTCTTTGGAAACCCATGGAATCAATCTATCCACTTAAGATATAAATCAGCCAATTCCGATGTTGTCCTAGTCAATCTGACAGAAATAAATTTTATGCTTTGGTCAAACAATCCACGATGACCAAATAATATCATTTCCTACCCTTGTCCTAGTTAATCCATCAACATTTGCTCCTATTTTCATGTAGGAACTTCCAATGGTTGTAACAATCCACTTGGCTTCTTCTGTTCGGATTTAACCAACTAACGATTCATACACTTCGAGATAAATCTCCCGACATCCACCTTCATGCATTCCCAGTTGTAAACACACTTCATATCTCGATACATCTTATTACCTCCAGGGTTAATCGTCAATCTAGAGTGATGAAATTACCTTAAAACCTCATCTCTCAGTCTAACTAGAGTGATAAACTTGCCAACATCTCTGTCTCTAACTCACAATGAGGTCTGAAATCAAGTCCGACCAAATAATCGAGATGCTTCCATTTCGAAAACAATGATCCCAGACTAGCATGTTTTCTGCTTAATGCATCGGCCACTACGTTACCTTTACATGGAGTATAGGCTATACAAATCATATGACGCTAGAAACTCCAACCATCATTGCTGTCGAAGATTTAAATCCTTCTAGAAGAAAAGATACTTCAACGACTTATGATCCATGTATAACTCAAGCCTAACTCCCAACAAATAATGCCTCCAAATCTTCAGATCAAGCACTATCATCGTTAATGCTAAATTGTGAGTCGGGTAATTGATTTCATGTGGCTTTATTTGTCAACTTGCATAAGCCATAACTCTATCCATCTACATTAGCATTGCTCCTAGTTCAGTGCCACATGCATCGATGTATACCACCATCTCTTTTTCCTGCTTTGATTTGTCAACACGGGAGCACTCGTCAATCTCTCCTTCAAGATTCCAAAAGCTTGCTCACACTCCTCATTTCACGCGAAGACCTGATTCTTCTTCGTTAATTCAGTTAGTGTGCACTATCTTATAGAAATACTTTATAAATTGTTGATAGTATCCAGCTAAACCAAGGAAACTCCTAACATCCATTGCACTCTTAGGTCGATCCAATCCTGTATCGCTGCCAACTTAGTGGGACCCACCTCTATTACTTTTCCTGACATGACATGACCCAAGAATCTTACTTCTTCCTTCCATAAATAACACTTTGAAAACTTAGCCTTCAGCAGATGCTTTTGAAAAAATTCCAAAATGATACTCAAGTGTGCCTTGTGTTCTTCCTCATTCCTGGAGTAAACCAAAATATCATATACGAACACAAGTACGAATTTGTTCAACTAATCACCGAAAACTCGATTCACAAGATCTCCACAAAATACGTTGGTCCATTAGTCAATCCAAACGACATTATCATCCACTCATAGATTCCGAATTATGTCCTAAAAGAGGTCTTCGGCACACTATCCCTATCCAATCTTAATTGGTGGAATCCCATCGCCAAATCCATTTAGGAAAACACCTTGGTATCGTGCAGCTGATCAAACAAGTCATTGATTCTAGGCAATGGATACTTGTTCTTCTTGGTCCCCTTATTCAATTCACGATAATCTACACATAATTACAACAATCCATTGGCCTTGACCGCTAACACAACTGGTGCGCTCCACTTAGATACGCTTCTCCAAATGAATCCTTTGTTCAGAAGATCGATCACTTGCACCTCTAGCTCTCACTATTCCTTAGGCATCATTTGCCTAAGAGGCATAGGTCTAGATCCATCTATTAAATCAACCTGAAACTCAATCTCTCGATGTAGTGACAATCCTTTGACCTCTACAAAGGTATCCACAAATCATCTAGCTATTGGCACATATGACAATCCACCTCATGGAATAATAAATGAATATAAAATGCTAACCCGAAACCCATCCTCTAATAAACAATGTATCACCATTGTTCGCCCTTACACATTTACGATCGTCACCTCAAGCCTCTTGCAATCCGGAATAGCCGCATACCTCTTGAGCCAGTTCATACCCAAAATAATCCCAATCCCAACAAAGTTCAAAACAAAACAATCACACACGAAAGTGCAACCATGACTCGATAAATGTAACACCCCAATTTTAATTAACTAAATATTAATCAAAATAATATTCAGAATTAAACAATGGGACTATCACCATTGGGTCCGTTGTAATTTTGTGATAAAAATGGACACTTGCTTTGCTAAAATTAGATTTCTATTGAATTATTTATGAATTAAAGAAGAATTTAGAAAATAAAAATATATAAGGAACAAACGGTCACTGAATGACCTAACCCACATGGGTTGACACTGTGTCGACCTAAGCCCAAGTGAGTCGACCACTGTGTCGACCCAAGGAAGTGGGTGGGTCGACCCAGGACGCAATTTATGTGTGCCTTGGCCTACACGCGAGGCAGCGAACGATTCTTATTATTTCAGCATTGTTTTTCTGAGTTGGTAAGGTTTTATTGGTTTATTTAAAACAAGGGCTGACTAGGTGCTCACTTATTGGTTCAATGACATGGTTGGACAGATCCAATCTTAGATTTGGACGACTGAGGGCATCCTGTAAACCCTTTAAACAGACTAGCAGAGCCTCTCTCATTTCTACACATCCATTCTTTCTTATTTCTCCTTTTTCTTCCCTAGGCCTATCTTCAAAATTAGAATAGACGAAATAATTAAAATTTTACAGGGATAAATCTTTCTTAAGTTTTAAATATTTTTCCTTATAAATACCTTTAAAGGCGGAGGTTCTGCTAGATCTAAGAAGAAGGCCACGAGAGAAGCTTTGATCATCAGATCTATGGGTTTTTATGTAATTTTTAGATTAGTTATTTGCATAGGAAAGTTTAGACAATTAAGTAGTTTTAATTTACAAATTTTATATATATAGTTATTTACAATATTTATATGTTTATTTTTTTTTTGTAAGTTACTGTGGTTTATTTACTGTATATGTCTTTTTTTTTTCCCAATTTTTTTATTGTTTATAAGTAATTCTCCTTATTCTTATCCCCTTTTTTGTTGTAGTTTTATTTACAGTCAGGTTATGTGCAACACCCCGTAATTTTAAAACGTTAAAATTAACAAATTTAAGAACACTTAATTTTTTTGAAGAAGAATTAAGGGAAACAGGTTACGCCATTGCGTTCGTCATGAAATTCTGCTTGAGATAGAGTCTGAGTTTGCGTAAATCGGGCTCCTATTAAGAATTTATGGAGGTTAGAAGATTTTAAGCTTAAACAGAAATTGAATTAAATAATTAATTAATAAATCAAAATTTGAATTCAACCCAGTGAAAAGCAGTGGGCGGGAAAATTCCAGCCAGAGGGTGTCAACCCCCCTTAGTGACACAGGTATCGACCCCCTATAGGGGTGTTGACATAGGTATCGACCCCCCTATAGGGGTCGACCCCTGTTGACTGTTCTGGACAGTGACGATTTTCTGAGTCGTAGGGCTACGTGGCGACTTCTGATTGGCCTGATGACGCATTTTCTTGAACCGGATGGTTTGGATGGATCCTAGGTTGATCTAAAGCTCATATTAATTCTATACTTCTATATAATCACATCAAACCTAAACCCTAAACCTCATAACCCTATTCTATGAAGCCATCATGTTGTCCATCTCTAAGCTAACCTAGCCTCCACCTTAACTAATCAAATTCAAGATAAAAGAGAAAGATCAAAGCCTACATCAACGGATTAGCTTATCAACTTCAGAAATCAGATTCCAGATCTTCTTTCTTAATCTCTATGAGTTCATGTAGCTTTCACAAGATAATTAAACTAAAGTAATTATGATAAGTTGTAAATTGGGATCATATGATTATGCTTATAATGGATCTTATCAAATTTGCAAGTTGTCATCTTTTTTGATTCATAACCTATGCTTTTCTGATCAATTCTATCAGTTCATGCCTTTTCATGCTCGTATATTTATGCCTATTTTGATACCATGATTCTCTTCCCTCTTCCTTTTTCCTTTTTATTTTTATGAGTTAGGTTAACTTCGAGCCTAACATATTGTGCGAAACTCGCACACGTATAACACTTGAATGATAGGGAAAAGTTTGGGAAATGTTGAATAACATGTGATTTGTAAAAAGGCATAAATTGATGATGGCTATGGTTTAAGAAAAATGGTATGAAACTTGACGTAAATGGGTTTGGGTGTAAACTTGTGATAATTTGGTAAGTTCAGTTGTTTCTCAGATTCGGAACATGTAATAGGGATCATGACTTGTAATGAATCGAATCTAGAACTATGCCTAATTGTAAGATAATCAATTCTGATTCATGCTTATCCTTTTGTCAAATCTGAATTACCTATGCCTATGAGATTGTTGTGATTGATACAATGGAACCTATCATGTTGTACACCAAATTGTTGATTATTTTATGTTCAATTCTATCGAATCTTTATGCCTATGATGTAACTTGTTCAGTTTAGCCATATTTATTGTTAATGTACAACATGTCTATTGGAAACATGATTCTTGAGTTGGGTACACCTTTACATGCCTATTTTGTTCCTTATGTCAATTCTTGTGTTTCTCCTCTATCCCGCTCCGTTTTATTTTTTGACCTTGTTTTACGTGCGATTGAAACGATGAGAATTGGGTATAACTTAATTAAGTAATTTCGGGCATAACAAGTAAATGTGGCATAACTTGAATTGACCACACTTATGGAAAATTTACATATAAATCTAGACTTAGATAGTAAATATGTAAATTAGCTAAAGGATGAACGTCTAATACACGAGGTTAGACTTGGTTTGTGGTATAAGACTACCCGGAACTCCCCGACACATCCAGCAACCACAAACGGCAGTCTAATATAAGAGGTCAAAGGCATAAATTAAATGCTTAGACACGAGGTTAAGTCTGGCTTGTGGTGGAAGTCTGCCCGGAACCGCCCGGCATATCCAGCGGCCACAAGTGATTGACTTAATGTGAGAGGTCTGCGTATTAACAACTAATTAATGCTGATTAAAGATGAATATGATGCCTAAACGAGTTTGGTGGGTGGGGTTAAGTTGAAATGAGTAAGAAGACAACTTAACCAATATTACAAGAACAAAGGGGATATGGTTAAGGCAAGCTTAACCAATAATACTTATGGACTTGATAAGTGGAAGGGTTAAGTAAATCTTGGGTAGGTGAGTAATATTAGTATATATAGGCCCACAAACTTAACCGTTAAATAAACATGCGTGAATCAATGGAAAGGTTAAGTAATATATGAATAGGCGACACTTAACCAATACAATATATTAATTAAAACAGATGGATAGGGTTAGGTTAAATTGAGAACACTTGACCATTATAACATGTTGATTAGGAAACCCTAGTAACGGGGACCCATTTCAGCAGTAACCCACATATATTTATCATGGTGCCCTGAACTAGGCAGGGTAGGACACGATTACTGGGCTGATTATAAGCGGTCAAAATAGCAGCGGGTGGTGCGTCAATGTAGGTTCTGACGGAGTACGGGCGTGCACGTGCTCCGGAGTAGAAAAAACAAGCACTAGGCATCAGTAGCCATGCATTGTGCATCTTGAATTGTGTCGGGTTGCCATCATAGGGATTGATACACCCCCATGGTAGGACCAACACAGGTATCTACAAACAAGCAGGGCCGAATGACACAAGTATTGAATACATACAAGTTAAGAAGCCGATCAATTAAGCGATAAGGGGGTAATGTAGGGACATCTAGTATTTAGTAGGCTGTCACATATTGTTTGGGGTGGATACCTCTTACTAGATGTTACGCCTGAGAGCTACCAATTGCGGGGTTGGGATCAACTTTCAGTATGGAACTAGTAATGGTGCGATATATCTAGCATTGGTGCAGTGTAGTAATTACCCTATAGTAATTAGAAGTGCAATCAACGTTTATCTTATTCATCTTGCCTACCTTGTCATGCATGCTAATGTACAGTCATTTCTTACTTTCCAGTTTATATTCTTATCCTGTTACTTTAATGATTATATTGCTATAGTTACTGGGCTCACCAGACTAATGTCTGACCTAGTTTGTTTCGCCTCTTTTCTTCCGTTTTCCCCACCGGGTTCTCAGGGAGGAAATACTCGAGCTTAGTTCATATGTCTCTTTCTTCCAGCTTGAAGTTGAAAGATTTCTTGCTTGGCTTTGATTCTGCTTATGGCATTTTCTGTTGGGGAATATGGCTTTAAAATTTTGTACTTTGAAGGCTTTTGTACAAGACTAATATTATGTACTTGGTTTTGTTGTTTTGAAGGTGTAACCAAACCTATTTCTGTTTCCACTGCAATAAAGTTATAAAATTTTCAAGTACTACTTTATCCATCTTGTAATATCCCGTTCTGCTTACTTATAACGCTCCACAAAACTTAATGCATTCCTTTTGTGAGCGACATTAACGGACATGGGGTGTTACACCTGGTATCAGAGCTGAAGGTTACTAGAACAGATAAAAGATTTTGAAAAACCATTTTCAAAAGCATTTTTATAAAGAAGAATTTTCAAAAAAGACATGTATTAAAGAAGGATTTTTCAAGAGAAAGGTTTATTATGAAAAACATAATCCCCAAAAAGCCATATATCTTTCTTTCGATTCTTTGTTTCGAATCTCTTCCTTTTTCCTTCTTGAGTCTCTTTCCCGCGTGCAGATGCTTTTTCTAAGATAAGTAAGGACTTACGTGCGATGGGCGGAAAACCGTTTCGTAGGACTGAGACGTTTTTCGAAGCTAGAATTGGCTCAAAGAAGTGGAGGACTCATTTGGTATATTTGAGATAGACGATGGAAGGAAGGTTCAGCTTGCTGCTTGGTCGATGAGGGAGTTTAGGCTAAGGAGCACAACCCAAGGGTGAGGAATTTGTTGATATATCTTTAATCAATGAAGAAGGTAAAGGAGGACATAGAAAGAATAATTAACCCCGTGACAAAAGAAGGCATCTTTATTGTGGTATAACGGGCCATGTAATTAAGGACTGTAGGAAGAAGAAGAATCTTGGTTGTTTTCATTGCGATGAGGCAGGACATCTGATTAAAGAATGCCTAAGGAGGTAAGGACAAGGGCAAGGGCAGAGGACATGACCTACTTCTGGAGGATAGGTTCATGCTCTCATGGCACCAGGACGGAAGAGAGATAGAAACGTTTTTGTTGAAAGTTTGATTTTTCCTTTTGATCATCTTGTTCGAACTTTGTTTGATTCTGGCACTTAGCATTCGTTCATATCTGCTTTGTTAGTTGAAACACTGCCCCTAAATACTAGTCTAGTTGTGGATCCCATTGTAGTCTCAAATCCTATTAGTGGTTCGGCTCATTTATCTATGCTCTATCTGGATTTGAGAGTGTCTATCTTGGGCGTTTGGTTTGGATGCGACGCCTATGTTCTTGGTTTCATGGGCTACGGCTTGATTCTAGGAAAGGATTGGCTAGCCAGGCATGGTGCCATCCTAGACTGGGAAAAAAAGGGTAGTTAGACTGTTAACTCATTGTGGAAATACCTTTGATATTTCTTGTGACCCTAGAGGTCCGGTGACACTTAGCTACCTAGAATCACTTGACACATCCATCGCTTATTTGGAATCTGTTCGGGTAGTCCATGAGTATGGTGACGTCTTTGATACGGTTCGGGGTTTAACCCCAAGGCGCGAGATAGACCTCCGTATATACTTATTAGATAATGTAAAGCCAGTTGCATTACCAGAGCGCCACATGGCTCCAAGAGAGAGGAGGGAACTCAGTAAGCAAGTAGGGGTGCTACTTGTGGAAGGGTTCATAAGAAGAAGTATTTCGGAATGGAGTGCTCCAGTTGTTTTTGCTACGAAGGCTGATGGTTCGTTTAGATTATGCGTGGACTATAGGGAGCTGAACAAGCTCAAGAAGAAGAACATACACCCATTGCCAAGGATAGATGACTTGTTTGATCAGTTGGTTGGTTCTTCGGTTTTCTCGTAGTTGGATTTAGCTACAGGATTTCATCAGCTAAGGGTGGCTGAGGATAGCATAAATAAGACTGCATTTAGAACTCCCAACGATTTCTTAGAATGGCTCGTCATGCCTTTTGGTTTGACAAACACACCCGCATATTTCATAGACTTGATGAGTTGGGTGTTTAGGGGGTTTCTAAACAAGTTTTGGTATTCTTTGTGGATGGTATTTTGATTTTCTCTAGAAGCGAGGGGGAGCATTCCCTACATCTTAAGGAAGTCTTAGAGACCCTATGAGTGCATCAACTCAAAGCTAAGTTCCCCAAATGTCATTTTTGGAGGGAAGAAGTGAGGTTCTTAAGACACTGGTCTCTAAGGAAGGGATAGTAGTGGATCATGCAAAAGGTGGTGGCAATCCATGATTGGAAGGTTCCTAGAAAAGCAACGGAAGTAAGAAGTTTTCTAGGGTTGACGGGCTGCCAGAGGAAGCTCGTTAAGGACTTTGCGAAGATATTAGCCCTAGTTTTGACATTGCTACATGGGAGAAAACCGTTCACAATATGTATCGGTGCTTACGGGACAAGGCTTGGAGCAGTTTTCGATGCAAAAGGAAAAGGCGACATGCAAGAAGCGGTAGGTACGTATTTATGTTTGGGCATCGCATATCATCCACAAACGGATGGACGGACAGAAAGGGTGAACAGAATCCTTGAAGATATTTTTGAGGTTATGCATCCTAGGTTTTGGAGGGACACGCGAAGAGCACCTTCCATTGGTGGAGTTCGCTTATAAAACAGTTATTAAGCTAGTATTAGGGTTTTTATGGACGACCGTGTCGATCACCAACTTGTTGGTGGGAATCTACGGATGAGATTTTGCTTGGACCCGAGCTGATTAGAGAGAAACTTCAGAAAAGATGGACTTGATTCGAAGATGAATGAAGACGACACAAGATCGGCAAAAGTCAAACTCTAAAAAGAGACAGACCGATCTTGAGTTTGAAGTTGGGGACATTGTTTTTGTCAAAGTGTCGCTGTTGAGGAACGTATTTTCTTTGGAGCTACAGGGAAATTAGCACAAGGTTTGTAGGACCCTTTCCCATTATAGAGAGGATTGGATAGATGGCGTACAGAGTGAAGTTGCCGGTGAAGCTTAGTAGTGTTCATGACGTGTTTCACATGTCGTATTTGCGGAAGTGTTTACATGATACCACGGAAGTAGTGAGCCGAGCATTCTTAGAGAATTGGAACTGGAGCGAGATGCCATGATTAGACGAGCTCCTACATGCATCCTTGGATCAGAGATCAAGAAGTTACGCAACAGAGAGGTCATGCCGGTTAAAATCCAATGGGGAGGTGATCAAGGAGACGCGACTTGAGAGACGGAAGACATGATACGTGCATCGTACCCTTTCCTTTTGTGAGGATATTTTCTTAACTTCTCCCTTTTCTATCACTTTGTTTATACTTCTTCTATCATTTAGTATGTCCTCACATTTACATCCTCGATCTTTAGATAGGAAAATCCTATGTTTGTAAACATGTATTTGAGGCATAATATGTTTGGTGGATGCAAGTTGATGCAAATTTTTGCTAGTGGTTGCTCGTGGATGCATTTACACACAAATTAGGCACTAGATCGGCTCAGTCACTTTCATATTGCATATGCATATATGTATTTGTATATGGATTGAAACTTGATGTGTTATCATATGGATGTTGCATTTTTATGAATGTACGGTTGTGCTCTCATATACAAATGACATGTATCAATAGGGTTCTTTTGCATACATAATGGACACATGGCACTATCACGATTTGCATTTAGGAGGTCAACTAAATGAGCAGACCGCCTGATTTTGCATTAGATAAGGACAAATACACACACTATGCATATGATCATGAAAGCATTAGAAATCTTCTTAAGGACAATGGATGCATGTGATTGAATGGTTGAGTAGATGGATGTTGGATGGTAGGATATACATTCTTCTTGACATGGATATTTCGGAGACGAAATCCTTTAAGAAGGGAAGAATGTAACACCCCATAATTTTAAAACATTAAAATTAACAAATTTAAGAACACTTAATTTTTAGAAGAAAAATTAAGGGAAACAGGTTATGTCATTGTGTTCGTCTCGGAATTCTGCTTGAGATAGAGTCCGAGTTTGCGTAAATCGGGCTTCGTATGAAGAAGTTATGAAGGTTAGAAGATTTCCAGCTTAAACAAAAATTGAATTAAATAATTAATTAATAAATCAAAATTCGAATTCAAACAAGCAAAAAAAGTGGGCAGGAAAATTCCCGCCTGAGTTGTCGACCCCCCTCAGGGGTGTCGACACAGGTGTCGACCCCCCTGTAGGGGTCGACCCCTATTGACTGTTCTGGACAGTGACGATTTTCTGAGTCGTAGGGCTATGTGGCGACTTCTAATTGGCCTGATGACGCATTTTCTTGGATTGGATGGATCCTAGGTTGATCTAAAGGCTCATATTAATTCTATACTTCTATATAATCACATCGAACCAAAACACTAAACCTCATAACCTTATTCTATGAAGCCATCATGATGTCCATCTCTAAGCTAACCTAGCCTCCACCTTAACTAATCAAATTCAAGATAAAAGATAAAGATCAATGTCTAAATCAACGGATTAGCTTATCAACTTCAGAAATCAGATTCCAGATCTTCTCTTCTTTCTTAATCTCTGTGAGTTCATGTAGCTTTCACAAGATAATTAAACTAAAGTAATTATGATAAGTTGTAAATTAGGATCATATGATTATGCCTGTAATGGATCTTATCAAATTTGCAAGTTGTCATCTTTTTTGATTCATAACCTATGCTTTTCTAATCAATTTTATCAGTTCATGCCCGTTCATGCTCGTATATTTATGCCTATTTTGATACCATGATTCTCTTCCCTCTTCCTTTTTCCATTTTCTTTCTATGAGCTAGGCTAACTTCGAGCCTAACATATTATGCGAAATTTGCACACGTATAACACTTGAATGATAGGGAAAAGTTTGGGAAATTTTGAATAACATGTGATCTGTAAAAAGGCTTAAATTGATGATGGCTGCGGTTTGAGAAAAATTATACGAAACTTGATGTAAATGGGTTTGGGTGTAAACTTGTGATAATTTGGTAAGTTCAATTATTTCTCTGATTTGGAACATGTAATAGGGATCATGACTTGTAATGAATCGAATATAAAACTATGCCTAATTGTAAGATAACCAATTCTGATTCATGCTTATCCTTTTGTCGAATCTGAATTATCTATGCCTATGAGACTATTGTGATTGATACAATAGAACCTATCGTGTTGTACACCAAATTGGTGATTCTTTTATGTTCAATTCTGTCAAATCTTTATGCCTACGATGTAACTTGTTCAGTTTAGCCATACTTATTGTTAATGTACAACATGTCTATTGGAAACATGATTCTTGAGTTGGGTACATCTTTACATGCCTATTTTGTTCCTTAAGTCAATTCTTGTGTTTCTCCTTCATCCCTTTCCTTTTTTTTGGGACCTTGTTGTACGTGAGATTGAAACGCGGGGAATTGGGTATAGCTTAATTTAAGTAATTTTGGGCATAACAAGTAAATGTGGCATAACTTGAATTAAATAAACTTATGGATAATTTACATATAAATCTAGACTTGGACAGTAAATATGTTGATTGGCTAAAAGATGAATGCCTAAGACACAAGTTTAGACTTGGTTTGCGGGATAAGACTGCCCGGAACCTCCTGGCATATCCAGTAACCGCAGGCGACAGTCTAATGTGAGAGGTCAAAGGCATAAATTAGATGCTTAGACCCGAGGTTAAGTCTGGCTTGTGGTGGAAGTTTGCCCGGAACCGCCCTGCATATCCAGCAGCCACAAGTGATCGACTTAATGTGAGAGGTTCGTGCATTAATAATTAATTAATGCTGATCAAAGATGAATATGATGCTTAAACAAGTTAGGTGGGAGGGGTTAAGTTAACATGAGTAAGAAGACAACTTAACCAATATTACATGAACAAAGGGGATTAGGTTAGGGCAAGCTTAACCAATAATACAAATGGACTTGATAAGTGGAAGGGTTAAGTAAATCTTGGGTAGGTGGGTAATATTAGTATATATAGGCCCACATACTTAATCATTAAATAAACATGCGTGAATCAATGGAAAGGTTAAGTAACATATGAATAGGCGGCACTTAACCAATATAGCATGTTAATTAAAACAGATGGATGGGGTTAGGTTAAATTGAGAACACTTAACCATTATAACATGCTGATTAGGAATCCCTTGTAACGGGGACCCATTCCAGCAGTAACGCACATAGATGTATTACGGTACCCTGAACTAGGCAGGGTGGGGCACAATTACTGGGCTGATTATAAGCGGTCAAAATAGCGGCGGGTGGTGCGTCAGTGTAGGTTCCAACGGAGTACACGCATGCGCGTGCTCTGGAGTGGAAAAAGCAGGCGCTGGCATTAATAGTCATACACTATGCATCTTGAATTGTGTCGAGTTGCCATCATAGGGATTGATACACCCCACTGTGGGACCAACGCAGGTATCTACAAATAAGCGGGGCAGAATGACACAAGTAATGAATACATACGAGTTAAGGAGTCGATCGATTAAGTGATAAGGGAGTAGTGTGGGGACATCTAGTATTTAGCAGGCTGTCAAGCATTGTATGGGGTGGATACCTCTTACTGGATGTTACACCTGAGGGCTGCCAATTACTGGGTTGGGATCAACTTTCAGTATGGAACTAGTAACGGTGTGATATATCTAGCATTGGTGTAGTGTAGTAATTACCCCATAGTAATTAGAAGCACAATCAACGTTTATGTTATTCATCTTCTCTACCTTGTCATGCATGCTTATGTACAGTCATTTCTTACTATCCAGTTTATGTTCTTATCATGTTACTTTAATGATAATATTGTTAAAGTTACTGTGCTCACCAGACTAATGTCTGACCTAGTTTGTTTCGCCTATTTTCTTCCATTTTCCCTACAGGTTCTCAGGGAGGAAATACTCAAGCTTAGTTCAGATGTCTCTTTCTTCCAGCTCGAAGTTGAAAGATGTATTACTTGGCTTTGATTTTTCTTATATCATTTTCTGCTGGGGAATATGGCTTTAAAATTTTGTACTCTGAAGGCTTTTGTACAAGACTGATATTATGTACTTGGTTTTGCTGTTTTGAAGGTGTAACCAAACCTATTTCTGTTTCCGCTGCAATAAAGTTATAAATTTTTCAAGTAATACTTTATCCGTCTTGTAATATTTCGTTCTGTTTACTTATAACGCTCCACGAAACTTAATGCATTCCCTTTTTGAGTGACATTAATGGACACGGGGTGTTACACTTGGTATCAAAGCTGAAGGTTATCAGAATAGATAAAAGATTTTGAAAAACCATTTTCAAAAGCGTATTTATAAAGAAATATTTTCAAAAAAGACATGTTTTAAAGAAGGAGTTTTCAACAAAAAGGTTTATTATGAAAAGCATAGACCCATATATCTTTCTTTCGATTATTTGTTTCGAATCTCTTCCTTTTTCCTTCTTGAGTCTCTTTCCCAGCGTGTAGATGCTTTTTCTAAGATATGTATGGACTTACGTGCGATGGGAGGGAAACCGTTTCATAGGACTGAGACGTTTTTCAAAGTTAAATTGGCTCAAGGAAGTAGAGGACTCGTTTGGTATCTTTGAGATAGATGATGGAAGGAAAGTTCAGCTAGCCGCTTGGTTGATGAGGGAGTTTAGGCTAAGGAGCACAACTCAAGGATGAGGAATTTGTTGATGTAGCTTTAATCCACGAAGAAGGTAAAGGAGGAAGTAGAAAGAATAATTAACCCCGTGACAAAAGAAGGCGTCTTTATTGTGGTATAACGGGCCATGTAATTAAGGACTGTAGGACGAAGAAGAAGCCTGGTTGTTTTCATTGTGATGAGGCAGGACATCTGATTAAAGACTGCCCGAGGAGGTAAGGACAAGGACAAGGGCAAGGGCAGAGGACAGGACCTACTTCCGGAGGACAGGTTCATGCTCTCATAGCACCAGGACAGGAGAGAGATAGAAACGTTTCTGTTGAAAGTTTGATTTTTCCTTTTTGATCATCCTGTTTGAACTTTGTTTGATTCTGGCACTTCGCATTTGTTCATATCTGCTTTGTTAGTTGAAACATTGCCCCTAAATACTAGTCTAGTTGTGAATCCCATTGTAATCTCAAATCCTATTGGTGGTTCGGCTTATTTATCTATGCTTTGTCATGATTTTAGAGTGTCTATCTTGGGCGTTGGGTTTGAATGCAACACCTACGTTGTTGGTTTCATAGCCTATGGCATGACTCTAGGAAAGGATTGGCTAGCCAAGCATGGTGCCATTCTAGACTGTGAAAAAAGGGTAGTTAGACTGTTAACTCATTGTGGAAAGAACCTTGATATTTCTTATGACCCTAGAGGTCCGGTGATGCTTAGCTACCTAGAATCACTTGACACATCCATCGCTTATTTGGAATCTATTCGAGTAGTCCGTGAGTATGGTGACGTCTTTGATGAGGTTCGGGGTTTAACCCCAAGGCACGAGATAGGCCTCCGTATATACTTAGTAGATAATGCAAAGCCAGTTGCATTACCAAAGCACCACATGGCTCCGAGAGAGAGGAGAGAACTCAGTAAGCAAGTAGGGGAGCTACTTGAGGAAGGGTTTATAAGAAGAAGTATTTCGGAATGCAGTGCTCTAATTGTTTTTGCTACGAAGGTTAATGGTTGGCTTAGATTGTGCGTGGACTATAGGGAGATGAACAAGCTCACGAAGAAGAATAAACACCCATTGCCGAGGATAGATGACTTGTTCGATCAGTTGGTTTGCGCTTCGGTTTTCTCGTAGTTGGATTTAGCTATAGGATTTCATCAGCTAAAGGTGGATGAGGATAGCATAGATAAGACTGCATTTAGGACTCCCGACGGTTTCTTAGAATGGCTCGTCATGCCTTATGGTTTGACAAACGCACCCGTATATTTTGTAGACATGACGAGTAGGGTGTTTAGGGGGTTTCTAAACAAGTTTTTGGTAGTCTTTGTGGATGGTATTTTGATTTTCTCTAGAAGCAAGGGAGAGCATGCCCTACATCTTAGGGAAGTCTTAGAGACCCTACGAGCGCATCAACTCAAAGCTATGTTCTCCAAATGTCATTTTTGGAGGGAAGAAGTGAGGTACATAGGACAGGTGGTCTCTATGGAAGGGATAGCAGTGAATCCTACAAAAGGTGGTGGCAATCCAAGACTGGAAGGTTCCTAGAAAAGCAACGGAAGTAAGAAGTTTTCTAGGGTTGGCGGGCTACTATAGGAAGCTCATTAAGGACTTTGCGAAGATATTAGCCCCAGTTTTGACTTTGCTAGATGGAAGAAAACCGTTCACAATATATACTGGTTCTTGTTGGGCAAGGCTTAGAGCAGTTTTCGATGCAAAAGGAAAAGGCGACATGCAAAAGGCGGTAGGGACGTGGTTATGTTTGAGCATCGCGTATCGTCCACAAACAGATGGACGGACAGAAAGGGTGAATATAATCCTTGAAGTTCTTTTTGTGGTTATGTATCCTAGGTTTTGGAGGGACATGAGAAGAGCGCCTTCCATTTGTGGAGTTTGCTTATAAAACTGTTATTAAGCTAGTATTAGGGTTTTTATGGACGACCGTGTCGATCACCAACTTTCTGGTGGTAGCCTACGGATAAGATTTTGCTTGGACCTGAGCTGGTTAGAGAGAAACTTCGGAAAAGATGGACTTGATTCGAAGATGAATGAAGATGGCATAGGATCGGCAAAAGTCAAACGCTGACAAGTGACGGACCGGTCATGATTTTGATGTTGGGGACATGGTTTTTGTTAAAGTGTCGCCGTTGAGGAACGTAGTTTGCTTTGGAGCTGCAGGTAAATTAGCACCAAGGTTTGTAGGACCCTTTCCCATTACAGAGAGGATTGGACAGATGGCGTACAGAGTGAAGTTGCCGGAGAAGCTTAGTAGTGTTCATGACATGTTTTACATGTCGTATTTGCGGAACTGTTTACATGATACCACGGAAGTAGTGGAGCCGAGCATGCTCAGAGAAGTGGAAGTGGAACGAGATGCCACGATTAGACGAGCTCCTATATGCATCCTTGGATCGGAGATCAAGAATTTATGCAACAGAGAGGTCATGTCGGTTAAAATCCAATGGGGAGATGATCAAGGAGACACGACTTAGGAGATGGAAGACATGATACGTGCGTCGTACCCTTTCCTTTCGTAAGGATATGTTCTTAACTTCTCACTTTTCTACTACTTTGTTTATAATTCTTCTGTCGTTTAGTATGTCCTCTCGTTTACATCCTCGATCTTTATATAGGAAAATCTTATGGTTGTAAACATGTATTTGAGACATGTTATGTTTGGTGGATGCAAGTGTTTGCTAGTGGTTGCTCGTGGATGCATTTACACACACATTAGGCACTAGATCGGCTCAGTCACTTTCATATTGCATATGCATATATGTATTCGTATATGGATTGAAACTTGATGTGTTATCATATGGACGTTGCATTTGTATGAATGTACGGTTGTGCACTCATATAAAAATGATATGTATCAATAGGGTTCTTTTGCATACATAATGGACACATGGCACTATCATGATTTGCATTAAGGAGGTCAACTCAATCAGCAGATCGCCTGATTTTGCATTAGATAAGGACATATACACACACTATTCATATGATCATGAAAGCATTAGAAATCTTCTTAAGGACAATGGATGCCAATGATTGAAAGGTTGAGTAGATGGATGTTGGATGGTAGGATATACATTCTTCTTGACTTGGAGATTTCAGGGACGAAATCCTTCAAGGAGGGGAGAATGTAACACCCCAAAATTTTAAAACATTAAAATTAACAAATTTAAGAACACTTAAGTTTTAGAAGAAGAATTAAGGGAAACGGGTTATGATATTGCGTTCGTCTCGGAATTCTGCTTGAGATAGAGTCCGAGTTTGCGTAAATCGGTCTCCATATGAAGAAGTTATGGAGGTTAGAAGATTTCAAGCTTAAACAGAAGTTGAATTAAATAATTAATTAATAAATCAAAATTCGAATTCAAACCAGTGAAAAGAAGTGGGCGGGAAAATTACCGCCAGAGGGTGTCCCTCCCCCTTAAGGGGTGTTGACACAGGTACCGACCCCCCTATAGGGGTGTCTACATAGGTGTCGACCCCCCTGTAGGGGTCGATCCCTGCCGACTGTTCTGGACAGTGACAATTTTCTGAGTCGTAGGGCTACGTGGCAACTTCTGATTGGTATGATGACGCATTTTCTTGGACTGGATGGTTTGGGTGGATCCTAGGTTGATCTAAAGGCTCATTTAATCCTATACTTCTATATAACCTCATCAAACCTAAAAACCTCATAACCCTGTTCTATGAAACCATCATGTTGTCCATCTCTAAGCTAACCTAGCCTCCACCTTAACTAATCAAATTCAAGATAAAAGAGAAAGATCAAAGCCTACATCAAAGGATTAGCTTATCAACTTCAGAAATCAGATTCCAGATCTTCTTTCTTAATCTCTGTGAGTTCATGTAGCTTTCACAAGATACTTAAACTAAAGTAATTATGATAAGTTGTAAATTGGGATCATATGCTTTGTAAAAAGGCATAAATTGATGATGGCTATGCTTTGGAAAAAATTGTATGAAACTAGATGTAAATGGGTTTGGGCGTAAACTTGTGATAATTTGGTAAGTTCAGTTATTTCTCAGATTTGGAACATGTAATAGGGATCATGACTTGTAATGAATCGAATCTAGAACTATGCCTAATTGTAAGATAATCAATTCTGATTCATTCTTATCCTTTTGTCAAATCTGAATTACCTATGCCTATGAGACTGTTATGGTTGATACAATGGAACCTATCGTGTTGTACACCAAATTGGTGATTCTTTTATGTTCAATTCTATCGAATCTTTATGCCCACAATGTAACTTGTTCAGTTTAGCCATACATATTGTTAATGTACAACATACCTATTGGAAACATGATTCTTGAGTTAGGTACACCTTTACATGCCTATTTTGTTCCTTATGTCAATTCTTGTGTTTCTCCTCTATCCCTCTCCATTTTATTTTTGGACCTTGTTGTACGTGCGATTGAAATGCGGGGAGATGGGTATAACTTAATTAAGTAATTTTGGGCATAATAAGTAAATGTGGCATAACTTGAATTGACCACACTTATGGATAATTTACATATACATCTAGACTTGGACAGTAAAAATGTAAATTGGCTAAAAGATGAAAGCTTAAGACACGAGGTTAGACTTGTTTTGCGGTATAAGGCTGCCCGGAACAGTACGACATATCCATCAACCGCAAACGACAGTCTAATGTGAGAGGTCAAAGGCATATATTAGATGCTTAGACACGAGGTTAAGTCTGGCTTGTGGTGGAAGTCTGCCCAGAACCGCCCGGCATATTCAGTGGCCACAAGTGAACAACTTAATGTGAGAGGTCTGTGCATTAGTAACTAATTAATGCTGATCAAAGACGAATATGATGCCTAAACGAGTTAGGTGGGTGGGGTTAAGTTAACATGAGTAAGAAGACAACTTAACCAATATTACATGAACAAAGGGGATAGGGTTAAGGCAAGCTTAACCAATAATACATATTGACTTGATAAGTGGAAGGGTTAATTAAATCTTAGGTATGTGGGTAATATTAGTATGTATACTCCCACAAACTTAACCGTTAAATAAACATGCGTGAATCAATGGAAAGATTTAGTAACATATGAATAGGCGACACTTAACCAATACAACATGTTAATTAAAACAGATAGATGGGGTTAGGAAAAATTGAGAACACTTAACCGTTATCACATGTTGATTAGGAAACCCTAGTAACGGGGCCCATTTCAGCAGTAACGCACATAGATGTATCATGGTACCCTGAACTAGACAGGGTGGGGCACGATTACTGGGCTTATTATAAGCGGTCAAAATTGCGGCGGATGGTGCATCAGTGTAGGTTCCGACAGAGTACGGGCGTGCACGTGCTCCGGAATGGAAAAAACAGGCAATGGGCATCAGTAGTCATATGCTGTGCATCTTGAATTGTGTCAGGTTGCCATCGTAGGGATTGATACACCCTATGTTGGGACCAGCACAGGTATTTACAAACAAGCGGGGACGAATGACACAAGTAATGAATATATACGAGTTAAGGAGCCGATCCATTAAGCGATAAGGGGATAGTGTGGGGACATCTAGTATTTTGTAAACTGTCAAGGATTGTATGGGGTGGATACCTCTTACTAGATGTTATTCCTGAGGGCTACCAATTGCGGGGTTGGGGTCAACTTTCAATATGGAACTAGTAATGGTGCGATATACCTAGCATTGGTGCAGTGTAGTAATTACCCTATAATGATTAGAAGCGCAATCAACGTTTATCTTATTCATCTTGCCTACCTTGTCATACATGCTTATTTACAGTCATTTCTTACTTTCCAATTTATGTTCTTATCCTGTTACTTTAAAAATTATATTGTTAAAGTTACTGGGCTCACCAGACTAATGTCTGACCTAGTTTGTTTTTCCTCTTTTCTTCCGCTTCCCCCCAGGTTCTTAGGGAGGAAATATTCAATCTTTGTTCAGATATCTCTTTCTTCTAGCTTGAAGTTGAAAGATGTAATGCTTGGCTTTGGTTCTGCTTATGGCATTTTCTATTGGGGATTATGGATTTAAAATTTTGTACTCCGAAGGCTTTTGTACAAGACTGATATTATGTACTTGGTTTTGTTGTTTTGAAGGTGCAACCAAACCTATTTCTGTTTCCACTACAATAAAGTTATAAGTTTTTTCAAGTACTACTTTATCTGTCTTGTAATATTCCGTTTTATTTACTTATAACGCTCCACGAAACTTAATGCATTCCCTTTGTGAGAGACATTAATGGACGTAGGGTGTTACATTATGCCTATTTAATTTGTTTTTTTAAATTTTGATTCTAGGCCTTACGAGTAGCCTAGATCATTTCCCTTTTTCTTTTAGTGCTAAGCCTAGGCCTGAAGAGAGCCTAGGCCTTTATCGTTATTTTTGTGTTTAATTGGAATAAAGTTAAAATAGAATAAAAAAGTGATTTTGGGCATTGTTAGAACTGATTAAATATTATAATCAGTATTGGACTGTAAATTGGGGATAAACCTTAATATGTTATTGGAGAACATGCAAACATATAAACTGGAATAGATTGAACATTAAGTAATGTGGGAATGGGTTGTATAAAAAACTATTGTTAATTAGGAATGTTGATTTAAACTAATGATATAACCTAGGAATATCACATGACGTTACATTGGGCTTATTAATGAAATTAAATAGTGTTAAGTTAAATTAAGTGTAAAATCAATTCAAAAACTTAAAAATCTCAAAGTGGCTGCAATCATGGTACACCCTTTAATGTTTATCATTTCTAATTTCCCATTGTCCCTTACCTTTTCCCCTTCTGCCTTTCACTTCGACCAATCTCCCTTCTTCAGTCTCCCCTTGATCTCCCTCTGCTGGAGCCTCCTGACATCCCAATCTATTTGATCTCCCCCTTTGTTAAACCAATTGCAAGTCCTACTATCAGATCTAGAAAGTTGTCCTCACTTTTTTATGCAAAGCCGAAGAATGCAGGCACCTTTGCCCAGCCACCGATGACTCTTGTCTTCAAAGGCAATAAGATGGTTCCGTCTGAGGAAATACTACTTGATGTAAAGTAATCGTGGCAAGGTTATCTAGTGGGATTCTTCCTCAATAAGCCGTTAAGTATTTATGATGTTGCAAACCACATACAATGTCTCTGGAAACCACAAGGCGAATTTAAGGTAAAATCCAATCAGAATGTTTTTTATTTTGCTTTCAAATTGTGAGGAGAGGAATAGAGTTGCTAAGGAAGATCCGGTGGTGATACAGAACAAGTAGTTTATTATTAAGCCATAGGATATCAATATAGGTAGTGATGCAAGTCTGATAAAGAGTGTACCAATTTGGATTAAACTGAGGAACATTCCATTATATGCATGGACGAAAGTTGGCATATATAGGCTATCTTTGCGTGTTGGAAAGTTTTTTTGTATGGATAACTCAGCGGAAAGTTTAGAAAGGTTTGAGTATGCTATGTGTATTGTGGAAGTCACTCTAGATGAACCACTAATTAACGAGTTCCAGGTAGCATTACCTGATGGTGCAGAGCAGATTGTAACTGTGCAATACCTTTGGCAACCAGAGGTATGTGCAATTTGTAAGTGTTTTGGGCACTTGACAGACTGTTGCAAGAAGAAGCAGGATATTAATCAGGGTGGGGGTAGCACAAGCAGACCAGATTTTTGCCCTATTATTAATGGTTTGAGCCATTTGACGAAAGATGCTAGTAATAATATCAAAATAGCAAGTAAGACAGTGGGAAGAAAGGGGTTTCAAGTGAAGAGAAATGAAAACTGGAGGAAGGTGATTAATAGAAAAAAAGGCACAATAACTGACATAGGTGAGAGGATTAATCAAGTTAGAGTAATGGATCAATGCGAAGTGTTAACTAGACTTAGACAGAATGTTCTTACGACTGAGAATAGGTTTGGTATTCTTGAAAACATAGAAGAGGGAAATGAAATCATGAGTGATGAGGTAGCAAGAGTAAATGAAACTTGTTTAGAGGATGGTGAAATAGCTGCTATTAATGCCATTTTATCAGCAACATTTGGAAACCAATAGCAAGAAACAACGAAGGAAATGCTTACGAAGTGGCGAATGATGATACCTTAGCAAAAGTTGACAGCCAGAGTGTAGATAGCTCTGATGATAATTACGTGCAAGCTCGTGAGACTGCTGTAACTATGGTACAAAGCTCAGTAGAGTTGAGCAACAACATAGATACTCCAATTTCTCCTGTTAACACTAGTGTGAAGGAAGTTGGCAAGATCGTGCAAGTGCAACAATTGAGTATACGTGATGTTCACAATGAAGAAGACCCTGTTAGAGTGGAACAAACACGTCTCATCAATGAAGACATTCAACTTATATCTAAGAACCTTCTAGCTGAGCTAGCAAGGAAGGAAAAGAATTCTAAGGAATTTCATGCCACAGAGAAGAAAGTAAGTGATTTTAATGTTTTCAAGTCAAGCATAGTGCTCGAACAACTGGATAAAGACTGGCTTGATAATGTAATAGTTATGCAACAACAAATAATCGAAAGTGGAAAGAAGAAATCTCCATCAGTAATAGCCAAGAACGCGAACCCATATTCTCACATTGTTTCCCCACTTAGATAAATGGAGAGACCTCCAGATATAATTACGACGCAGGCTATAACTAGTTCCTATGAAAAAAGCAGGACCCAAAAATCCTGTTACATGGAGCAAGAAAAAGTAAATGCTCAGGAACTTGCAAGAGAGCAGCTAACTGTATGGCATTTTTCAGTTAACCTTAGGTGATAGGATCTTTGTCATATCAATGTAATATGAATTGTTATGAAGGATTGTAATTGGAGCTTGCAATGTTGTATTTGTCTTCCATATGTGGAAGCAACTAGCTGATGTACAACATGTATATCACCTGAACACTCAGGTACTTTTTTTTTTGATAAACAGTGTTATAACACTATAAAAACCAGTCCACCTTACCAAAAAGAATGGTAAAATCAATAAGCTAAGATAGAGGGTGTTTGTTCCGGCAGACTGACTGGGGAAGATAAGTGGCTCATATATTAGGTCTATTAGGGATTGCGGAAAGGATCGTTAAGGAAAAACAAACACTAGAAGGGGGTGAATAATGTTTTTGAGAATTGACAAAAATCTAAAACTTATGTTATAAACTATATGAATCAAACACCATAGAAACAATTACAGAAACATAATCAAACGCAGATGCAAAATAAACAGAAATAAAAATGCAGAAAAGGAAAGAACACACCGGATTTTATACTGGTTCGGATTGCTCCTTTGTCCAATCCCACGCAATGCTGGATTGCGCAGAGTTTTATTACTATATCAAACTCCAATTACAACCCTCCTTGATTTCACGACTACAAGGGATACCACTGTTTCCACACACATTTGATCAAGTTTTTCCCGTCCTTGATTTTACGGCTACAAGGGACACCACTGATTCCATCCTTGATTTTACGCCTACAAGGGATACCACGATTCCTTTAATCAACCCAAACAATTACAAACAGCCCTATAACCCTTCAATAGCACTTGATTCAAAGAGTAGAGAGTGTAGAGAGAAGAAGTTTGATCAAAATGGAATTGAATTTAGCAGAGTATAACTGTAAAAATCATAATAATGATTAAGAATAATGGTGTAGAGAAAGAGGATGAAGTTAGAGAAGAAGAGATAATTAAAAATTCGAATTCAAGCCCTTTTTATAGTGTGTGAAAGGTTGTAATATTTTTGGAGCGTTACAAATAGTGAAAAGACACTTCCTTTCAAATTTAAGTTTCTGACAGTTATATGTCGACATATCAATAAATACATGTCGACATATCTACCTTATTTTTTATTTTTAAATCATTTTTTAGGTATTTAAATCTATATTTAAATTCTGGAAATTCCTGAAACAAAACTAGTTGCTAAAACATTATTTTTCAGGCATAAAAACGTAAGAGAATATTATTTAAACATATGATTAAATATTTAACATATATGTGATATGAAAACTATATATGATATAATTATAAACATATATATAGGAATTTATAAAGAAATATTTATAAACTATATATAAACAAAAGGTTATATGAAGAATCAAATATAAATTAGTAAAATATAGTTAATAAAACTATAAAAATAAGAATACATACAAATTATGAAACATGTTTGAAATTCTTTATCCAAAATTTAATAATATAAATAAATATCCTAAGTGTAAAACCATATACATATGTATAACGTTATAAGGTTTAAAACTATATAAACTTATATAAACATATATATTAAAAATTTAAACTTATATTTTTGAAATCATAAGTATAATAATTTGAAATTAGAATTTGAATTTTGAAAATCAAAATTTTGAAATTTAAATAATTTGAAAAGGAGAATTTGAAATTTGAAATTTGGAAAACAGAATTTGAATTTGAACCTGGAGTGCTATTTATAGTCTTACATAATCTTGACTCTATTAATATATTTTTCCTTGAACTCTTGATATCT
Organism: Allium sativum; assembly: GCA_030737875.1. Classification (NCBI taxonomy): domain Eukaryota; kingdom Viridiplantae; phylum Streptophyta; class Magnoliopsida; order Asparagales; family Amaryllidaceae; genus Allium; species Allium sativum. The sequence continues at coordinate 14,917,404 of CM060912.1, forward strand.
TGAAAGCTTGTTAACTTATGAGTCTTGAATCTCTTCTGTATCCTGAATTCTTGAAACTCTAAAACTATACAGTCTTTAGTACTTAAGTCCTGTATACAAATCCTATATATATGTGTGTCTATATATTCTAGATAGAGATGTTAGTATATGTTTTATAATCAATGATAATTGAAATAAGGTTGTTGTCATCAAAACTCCATTCTCCAACAACCTCCCCCTTTTTGATGATGACAATCTTAGTTTATTAAATATCACACCTGTATATACAAGTTAATGATGATCCTTCAAATGCCCCCACTGTCCTATAAACTATGTCTATATTTTATTATATCTCCCCCTTTAGCATTATCAAAAAGGAATTATAAAACTACTCCCCCTAAATTCTATAACTGTCTAAATAATTGCTATACTAAAGAAAAGTACTCCCCCTGAATCCTAAATCTATCTATACCTTATAAAATACTCCCACTAAATTTATGCCAATATAACTTCCCTTAAATCTATAACTCTCCCTTAATCTATAGTTCTCTACAAATTTCTATAACTCCCACTAAATCTATGACTACACTAGTCTAATAAACTAAACAAACCAATCAATTCAAACAAGCAATTCAAACAAACAAGCAATCTAAACAATTAAATCAACCAAAGTATTTTTGAACCTTCAACTAATCCTTAGAAACTCTAAATCACCCCCATTAATATAATATAATACTAAACCTATCCTAAACTCTAATTCCTTTATAACTATAGTAATACTTTAATCTAGACTGAAAAATAACTCTAATATGATATCCTTAAATTATGAAATAAGTAAAGCAATTTAATTTAAAAATCAATTAATTTAAGTTTTGCTGCCACAAAACTTCTATTTATCCTAATACCAATATAACTCCTATCAACTACAAATGCATAAGTATATTTCTGACATACCTATTTACCACTAATGAAATTCAACCATGTCAAACAATTTAGTCAATCAAATCAAGCCAAACAAACCAAACAAGTCAATCAATCCAACCAATTCAATTAAGTCAATCAATTGAATCAATTCAGTCAAATTAATCAAGACAATGTAAATATGTTATGTGTTTAATAATCCTATGTATTTCTAAGATAATAGTTCCCCATATAGTATACTTGTTATATAAAGTTAAAGGTTAATGTGTAATGTAGTGTGTTGGTTATAATGCAGTATGTCACATGCAAAACTATATGAAGTGATATATTGAACGAAATGAAAATTGTGATGAGAATTATTCTAATTTAAGATGTACTATAATTTATAATAATAATGTATGATATGAAACAAGATGTGCAATGATAGTATGGTAATAGTATATAGAATGATTTGATGATGATATGCATTTCTATAAAGATACTTAAAGTAATTTATAACTATTATACATATATATATATGTGTATATATATTTAAATCACACAAAGGCAATGTATATTAATTTCTAGACTTAGGTTAATGATATTTGTGAAAGAGATAGTATAGATGGTTATTAAGAATATATTCATGATAACTAGTAAAATATTCAAAATAATTCCAAGAGAAATATGGAGTTAAATAATTTTAGTAGGGTGCTTCTTTAAAAAAAATTGAAGATTTTTTTAAAGAGAATATAGAATTGTATCATATAAAGTAAACATATAGTCATAATTGTATATATAAAAACTAATTTAACTTTTTTTAATACAAATCAATATTAATTCTCTAAAGTACCATTTATGTGTTAAAACTATAAAAGAAATCTATAAAATTATTTTTGATGAAATCTAGTAATATAGAACAATAACTACTTATATTTAAACTATATATTTAAGACATAAAATCATATATATATATATTATCATTTTTATACCAAAATATTAGATTAAATATTAAGCTATTATAAATCTTAATAGGAAATCAAAATAAGTATTAAGTTACAAATAGTATTTGTGATAATGTAACCCAAAATTGTTATGAAATCATATGAATAATATATAAGGTAAACTATGCTTGTTTAAACTATATAAAAGATGAATAAATTTATATTTTATAACAATATCAAAAAAATTATATTAACTTTATATATCATATTAACATGTCTATATAATTTTAATAATTTATATACTTTTAATATATATATATATATTGAAACAATATATAAGAAAATATGTAGACAAATAAAGTTAATAACTAACTGGCATTTTCTAATTGAAAAGATGGAGGGAAGTTTGAAAATTAAACCTTTGAAATTTAAAAATTGAATTTCATTTTATAGGCTGATGTGTCGACATATAGATATATGTATGTCGACATATATGCATTATTTCAAAGGAAATGCGATTTTGTGACTTTTGGTTTTAAATTATCGATTTATATTTCAGGTTTAACTAATTCCTAAAATAATACTAATCCTATCAAATATCCAAAATTTATTTTCTTATTTTGTTAATGATTATTTATTTATTATTGAATTTCAAATTTCAAATTTGAATTTTAAATTTCAAGTTCGAGTTTTAAAGTTTAATTTTCAATTGCAAAGCAAGGCAAACAAAACATACATTCAACCAAAAAGAAATTTAAAAATCAATTAAGCCATACTCGGTTTTTAGATCCATTTCTTCGTTATTCTTCGAATTCTGAATCGCCATGAAACACAATTTGGATTTCCTATTTTTGGCTCTTCGTCGCTTGATAATGAATCTTAATCGTCTTGATAAGAACAATTTTTTTTTATATGGCTTGGTCACTTAGCGTCAAAATTTTGAACTTGAATATGAACTTTAAATGAATGGACACTTCAACTCCTATAAGCTTAAAAGCCATATCTTTTCATAAACTCTTCTTTTCTTGATTGATGAATAATCATCTTGGCGTCTTTTGGCTAATAAGTCATCAGAAATAACTTCCTTCCTGCAAAACAACATACCTTTTCAAAGATTCAAGTGACTTTTCAAAATAACTAATTGTGATTTAAGATAATAATATTATGATGATTCTGTGATATATATATTTAAAATTTTCAAGAAATCATATCATAATAACTTGAATTTTCAATCAAATTGAATGCAGACTCATCTAATACTGATGCAAGACATGAATTTAAACTAGTGTTCACAATTTGCCATTTAAAATTTTCAAAAATCAAATTATGAACTTTTTGAAAGACGTTGCTCTGATACCAATTGTTAGGGATTGCGGAAAGGATCATTAAGGAAAAACAAATATTAGAAGAGGGGTGAATAGTGTTTTGAGAATTTAAAAAAAATCTAAAACTTATGTTACAAACTATATGAATCAAACACCACAGAAACATTCACGGACACAGAATCAAACACAGATGCAAAATAAATAGAAATAATAATGTAGAAAAGGATAGAACACACCAGATTTCATACTAGTTCAGATTGCTCCTATGTTCAGTCTCACGCAACGCTGGATTGCACAGAGTTTTATTACTATATCAAAATCCAATTACAACCCTCCTTGATTTCACGACTATAAGGGATACCACCGTTTCTGTAACGTCCCGGAAAAAGTCGATCTTGGTTATCCGATATACAACACATATCGAACATCCAAGGATCGGAAATACCAGTAGTTAATGAAAGAAATTAGAGGGTGAGGATAGATAAGATAGAAATTTAGAATAGAAGAAGAAGAAGAACACAACATCAGATTAACACAAACCCACAACGAAACGGATAACATATAATATATATCATAACTTTGAAATATAAACCTATACTTGAATATACATATCATTTCCGAAGTACAACACTTACAACACAGCGGAAATAAACAATAGCTATATGATCATGAAGCCTCCTGCTCCAACTCTTCAAGTATCTGTAAATCCCGACTACTTGACTGCCCGTACAAAATTGGGCACCCAAGAGTTTAGGGAAAACAAACAAAATAAATTCCGGGTCAGTCATGGGACTGGTGTGAGTAAAACAATTTAAAACAGTTTGAGCAATAAAACGATATCACATAAGACCATGCCGTATAACGTAACGGGTTTTTCCCTTATAAGAATCCAAAACATCTTATTTAACTTTCAAAATCCACTAGTACAAAATATGCTTATTGCTTCGCCTTATTTGCATCAGTTGTGAAAAAACCAGATGCAAATAGAGATACTTGCATCAATTTCATTTGAAAACCCGATGCGATTGATACAGGAAAAACAATAGATAATACAAAATTACATTTTGCATCGGTTCTCTACAATAGTCGAAGAAAATTCACAGATGCAAAAAGTTGTCATTACACCAGTTGTAAATACAACCGATGCATTGTATTTATTTGCATTTCCAGCCTCAGACAAATGAACGCTATTTTGAAATATTCACGTGTAAACTTATTTTTTTCCCTTCGCGCTTTACTTCCCGCCATCGCATCTTTATTTCGCTTTAATTTCTTTCTTCGTTCTCCTTTTCTCATCCACGTACCCAAAAAAAACCTAGAAATTAGATTCGCGGTTTGGATTTCGTAGATTGGATTTCGCAGTTTGAATCTTCCTTTTTTATGTCCTGATTTCATAGCTTGGATTTCGCTATTGATTTCACCCTAGAAATAGAATTCGCAGTTGATTTCGCCTTTTCTCATTATTAAGGTACTTAATCTTCCCCTTTTTTTTGGTGTAAATTAATTGCTATCGTGAGATAAATTTGGATAGTTTATGTCTTGTTGTGTTTATTTTCCTTTTTTTAGTTTTTTAGTTTTTGGTGTAAATTAGTTGATTCTCAAAATTGAGTGTTAATGATTCCAAGATTATGCTTCCGATGGATTTGAAGGAAATGGGATTGGATATTGAACCTCCAAATTAATTTTGAAGCTCAAAACGACAGGAAACTGATGCCTCCATCGACAATGCAATCATTCTAGTTATGATTGGTTAATATACCTATTCATTTCATAAATGTCGAGGCAACTTTTTTTTAATTCTTAGTTGATTTCTATACTGTTTGCTGTATTTACCAAACTGTTTTCAATAACAGCGAGCCCAGACTAAAAAAAAGAAAAAAGAAAATTATAAACCTAGCCTGGGGCTGAAGCATGCGTGTGTGCGTGGGTTTATGTCTATAATCTTGTGTTTGTAATTCTATGTGCATGGGTGTGTGTACTGTATTGTATACTTGTGTGTGTGTTTCACAGTGTCAAACAAGATTCATCTATGTATATTACTCGATCTCGGGTACCACATGCCCAATGAAGCAACCAACTAAAGCAGCGATCTCAGACCGTGTCGTGAGAGATCAGAGAATCGACAAAGTGAGAATTCGTCTCTCTACGCTACAAACCGATAGAATGTACATGCATTATTATCCATTACTGGTGCTGGAACCGCAACGGACTGAAAAAGATGGGTGAACTGCACATGGCAGTTAGATTTACGTGTACGACGTGGATGACCATGATGAGCCTATACGGGAGCCTTTGCTTCCGAAGATGCACTACATACAACTGATTCCGGTTCTGCAGTTAGACTACCTTCGGTACTAAGCGACCCAAATAGTTACGGCTAGATCAGCACAACTCGAGCCTGTGTTGAGGACGGAAGCAGTTGAGTACATGCTCGATGTGGATTCGCACATGTGGAGCTTATGGTACAGCAAAGCGAACTTTTACAGGATCACGACGCTACTGGCTGGGATCGGAGAGACTGCGAGGTGGTACGAAGGGATAAGGAGCTGGAGGAACCCGGTCACGACTGTGTTGGTTCATGTATTGTTCCTTATACTGGTGTGTTTTCCGGAGAAGATACTGCCGGTCGGGTTCTTGTACCTATTTTTGGTGGGGTTGTGGAACTACAGGTACAGGCCGAGGAACCCACCGCATATGGATGTGAAGATGTCATATGCGGAGATGGTGCAGTCGGATGAGCTGGATGAAAAGTTCGATACATTGCCAACGTCGATGGCGCCGAAGGTGGTGAGGATGAGATAGATGAGGAGCGTGGCGGGGAGGGTGCTGTTAATTTATTTGGTTATTTTGACTTATTAATTTGTTTATTATTTTGATCACTAAAATGAAGTCCTTTCTATCTGGCATCATTTTTCTGCAATAATTTGCAAAATGAACTTTTCTCCAATAATAGTTACATTCAGCTTGGGACCAGTTAAGTTGCTTTCTCTGTTCAGGTTATTATTGATCTTGAAATGGCTTCTTCCTCTGCTTTTGGTTTTTCTTTGAACAAATTGTGCTTTCTTTTGTTGATTTCTCACTATTACTGTTTTTTTGCTGATTTTTTGTATCATATGTTATTGGACTACATTAAGCTAAGTTCGACTTTTGTAGTTAAATGATTCCAATTACCCAAATGAACTTTGGCTTCAAGATTTTGATTGTTTTGTTATTGATTTTGAAGCAGCTTGTGTTAAAGATAAAGCTCCTATCCCTCAAGAGATTATTGAATTTCCATTTGTTTTGGTTAACTGTGCAAATGGAATGATAGCTTTCAAACATATGTTCGACCACATCACTGTCGCGTCTCCCTCGGCGTCGCTCCACTGAACTTTGACGAGCTTGACTTCACGGTTGCGTAGCTTCTTCACTTCCGTTCCTAAGATGCGGGTTGGAACTTTCCATATGGTTGCTTCGCGTTCCACTTCGGCCTCTTCGAGGATATTCGGCTCTACCACTTCAGCAGACTCATGTAGACATCTTCGGAGATGTGAAACGTGAAAGACGTTGTGGACTCCAGCCAACTTCTCGGGTAGCTCTAATCTATAGGAAATTTTTCCCAATTGTTCCTATCTAAAGGTATAGTCGAATGAAGCAAGTAAAAACTTTGTGCCTATTAGGCAATGTCAAAACTGAAAACCTATGCCACATATATATTGATTAGGAGAAGAACTCTCTAAGCATCAGCCCCGAAGACCGAAATCAACATCAGACTGACACCCAAAGAATTACTCAACCCAACCACCATATATGATTCTAGGCAACTAAGCATGATGGACTCCTTTTAGGTCACAAGGGAGTCCCTTCCTAAGACCAATCTGTATCCTAAAAAACCCAAAAACTTTAGTCAAACCAATGAACACCCTCGAGCCCCAACATGTATTACTAACAGATGAGTCATACTCCCTATGTGGTTTGCAACAGAAATTGGATTGAGAATGGGACCGAGAGGATATACTCTTAAGAAGAGATATGATGCACGAATCTAGCCTTCAATCTTCTAAGTCACATTTCTTGAGCTCAACTCCATTATGCTTTGTCCGTCTTTAACTTCACAATTTCGTAGCTTCTTAATCCTTGTTCCCAAAATATGAGTTGGAACCCTTGCCTCTCGTTCCTCTTTCACTTATTCTCCTTCTAGTATACTTGGCTCAAGCCTTAACTGCGTACTCATGGTCCCATGCAAGCTCTCCAAAATTCATTAGTGAATCTTGGATCTTGTTCACTTACTAGAAGGTATTCCACATAGATGAATTATCTCTTGAAAATAAACAAATGTCAACTATGTTGCCAAATGTACTTACTAAGGTGATTCTTTACAACTCATGCATCAGCGAAATGAACCTTCAGCCTTAGTGGCGAACACTACTGGAGTGCCCTATTCTGAAATGCTCCTCCTAATGAACCCCTTCTCTAGAAGCTCTTTAATCTGTTTACTGAGCTCTTTCCTTTCTCGTGGAGCCATGTGTCTAACGGGCAACGCAACGGGCTTTGCATTATCTACAAGATATATGCGGAAGTCTATTTCCCGCTTCGGAGGCAAGCCCTTCACCTCTTCGAAGACATCCGGATATTCCCAGACCACTTTAACTGATTTCAAATTTTCAACAGAGGCATCTAGCGATTCAAGATAACTAAGCATAACCGCATACGAGGGGTTACAAGAAATTTCCAAAGTATTACCGAGCTGGGTTAGGAGCCTAACAACCCTTTTCTCACAATCAAGGATGGCCCCATTACGGGATAGCCAATCCATACCCAAAATCAAACCATACCCCGAAAAGCCCAAAACAAAGGCACTACATTGAAATTCTACACTTAGAATAGAAATTTTCAATCCCACACAGATCATAGACAAATGAGCTGGGCCCCCAATTGGGTTTGAAACAATTAAGGGGTCCTCTACCATACTAGTTTTTAGGTGCAGAGATTCTACTAAAGCAGACGAGATAAAGGAGTGTGATGCGCCGGAATCAAATAAAGTGCGAACGGGGTGATCATAAAGATAAACTACACTTTCTACAGAAGTGTTTGTACCTCGCTGTTGCAATGGTGGCGCTTCTAGCACATGAACCTGTGCCCCTGGGGTGGATCCAGCGCCCTGCCCCTGTCCTCGTTTCCTTGGGCAGTCCTTAGCCCTGTGGCCTGTCTGACCGCATGAAAAGCACCCACCATTCTCCTTGGCCTTCTTTTTCCGGCAGTCCTTTACTAAGTGCCCCACTTTGCCACAGAAATTACACGTCCTCTTCTCTCGGGACTTGTTATCTTTCCCGCCCTTCTCAAAGTCTGTCTTCTCAGGGCAGTCTTTGCTGATGTGTCCAGTCTCTCCACAATGAAAACATTCACCTTGCTTTCTTCTCCTCTTTCTACAATCCTTGGCTATGTGCCCCTCCGTACCACAAAAATTGCATTTCCTTTTTTCTCGTTTCTTATTATTACTGTTACGATCCTTTCTTATTTGACTATTATTCGTCTTCCTACTCTGGGACTCTTCCGCTTGCTGGTTCACGTGGAGGAGGAGGAGTGAAAGCGTCAGCAGCTGGGGAGTAAGGTCTCCAGACATGCTGAAACCGAAAGGATAGATTCAAAACGAAGGATAAGAGATAATACCTATGGCTTTGGGTACTTTGCCTTTTAAAACAAAATAATATTTTATCTTTTAAAAATGCTTCTTTAAATTTCCTTTTTGAAATTATTTTTCAAAACTTTTTATCTTATCTGGTAAACCTATGCTCTGATACCAAGTGAAACACCCCACCTTCGTTAGGGTCACTCTCAAAGGGAATGCCCTAATTTTGGTGGAGGTTTATAAGTACAAGTCACAGATATAAAAGACAGATATAAGAACACATATTTGTAAAACAGCGGAAGAACAACAAACTTTATTTCATAAAGTCAAATACGTGTTACAACAACATCCTTTCCAAAAACATAACATAACACTTTCATAATCTGTCTTGAGTACATTATTTAAAGAAGCATAAATAAAACATAGATAAACTGCAAAAGCCCCTTAGTGGATTTTCCAAAGCCATAGTTCAAAACAGGAAAGTCCAAGCAATACACTTCTCTTCTTCAAGCTGGATGTTGAGGCTGGTCAAGCTGCTGTGTTCCCTCCCTGAGGACCTGGGGGGGAGGGGGAAACGGAAGAAAGAAGACGAAAGAAAAATAGAGTCAGACATAAAGCCTGAGTAAGTCTAGTACTACTTTGTCTATGAATAAAGAACTGGGTATGATAAGTAAAACAGGAAGTGGGCAAACACTTATGAACTTGGTTAAGTTACCTAGGGTCGAATATACTATCGTACCCCATGTTAATCTCTGAACCCATATAAACTAGTTTCCAACTGGCACCCATAATCAGGGTGATGTGATCCATTCAATGATGATCGGCTCCTACTCGCATAGTTACATGTGTCTTACGGCCCCCGATGTCTGTAGTTACCTATGCTGTTCCCACCATGGGGTGTATCAAGTCCCATAGTGGCAACCCGACACAACCTTAGAGTGCACAGGTATGCTACTGGTGTCCAGTGCCTTATTTTTCTGCTCCGGAGTGTGTGCACGCCCGCACTCCGTTAGAACCTACACTGCTACACCACCGCCGTCGCTTTGACCTCTTACAATCAGCCCAGTAATCGTGCCCCACCCTGCCTAGTTTCAGGGTATCCTGATACACCTTTTAGGGTTACTGCTGAAAAGGGTCCCCCGTTACTAGGTTTTCTATCTCTAGCCAACATGCTAAGTTGGTTAAGTGTTTCCTAACCTAACCCCACCAGTCCGTTTAGTTTAGCATGTTCCATTTTGATTAAGTCTTTAGTCCACTTAATCCTAACAATCCTGACTCAGCCTTAATTGTCTTATTAAGGCCCTGACCTCTCACATTAGACATGTATTGTTGTGGCTGCCTGTTGCCGGTTGGTTCCGGGCAGTCTTACGCCACAACTCAGTCTAACCTCGGGTCCTTGCTGGGCTCCATGTTTAACCTCCCACATTGGATAGGTATTGTTGTGACTACTGGACAGCCGGGCGGTTCCGGGCAGGTTTACATCACAACTCAATCCAACCTCGGGTTAAACACATCGTATTTTCTACATTTACATATCTTGTCATTCTTCTTTATTTATATGTAAATATTTGCGGCCCATTATTAAGTTAATGGTGTAAAGATTACACCAATCACGGGCCCAACCCGTACTTGAATTTGGGCCCTTCTATTTTATATTTTCATTCATTAATTCATTTTAACCCAACGTTATTTTCCCCCGTTTTACACGTCCGTTCATATATATTGGGCTTAGCCTTTTAAAGCACAATTTAGCCATGCGAAAGGGGAGGCTTATGGCGTATACACAAAGAGGGGAAGGTGAGCGCATGAACTTGCAATACGACGTTGAAAATACAAAATAGAAATTGGTGTACTTGCATAGTGGTAACATAGGTGACATGAATCAAGTATGTGAACTTGCATAGGTTTAACTACAACATGAACCTATATTCTTATTTAGGCATAATGTCAAACATAAGCATGTCATAAATATTCCTAGCATAAACATGGCATAATGTCAAACATAAGCATGGCATAAATACTTCTAGCATAAGCATGGCATAATGTCAAACATAAGCATGGCATAGGTAAAGTTCAATTTGTTCATGGCATAAACATAAACAAGTCATGTTCATAAGGTTTCTACATGTTTACAAAGGGGATACTTTGTTACTAACACAAAAGCATAGTTCAACTTAATCATGGTTTAAGTCTAATCACATAACGATGGTATAAACATACTTATGCATAAATATTCCTAAACATGGTATTTGCTTTAAAACTTGCAAAAAGGGATTTTTGAGTCTAACCTAGCCATGTCTCACATATGTCATCATATAATTCTTTTAAACAAGATAGACTTAATCATAAGTTTCAATTATGCCAAATATCGTTCATAGCCTAGCCATATTCATAAGTTTTGCAAATACATGGATTATGGTGTCAAAATTCCAACATAGTTTCATATGAACTATAACAACCAAACTTGTTTCAATTACTTGCAAAATGATTTATGCACAAAATATACATCATGATGGCATAATAACAAAGCCCAAACTCGCATAAATTTCAATCAACTACATACATGTAGCTTCAACATAGATAACATAATTTGCGCAATATTCCAAACGTAAACTTGTATAGAACTACCGCATGTAGTTCTTTATAACATAATCCATAAATATCCAAACGTATATAAATTGACAAGAACGCATAAATATGAATTACTTCCATTGCCACAATTCAAGCATACACATCAACACAGTTGTTTATTATACCAAAGTAATGCTCTACTTACAATGGTTGCGGCGAATTCTCTAATTAAGAGACACGATTCCTTTGTTGAATTGATTAGCTTTAGGTTGCTTGAATTGCTTTAGGCTTTAGAACTTTCTTCCTAACTCTCTCTCTAGTCGGCGGCTACTCTTTGTCGTTCCTCAGCAACATGGCGGCTATGTTCTTAATTTGAATGAATAGATTAGGGTTTAGTCTAGGGTTGTTTATATAGAGGTTAGGAATTGATTAGGTCCATTGATGTTGCTAGGATTGATCATAGCCATTCATTAGATAGAGAGACCAATAAAAACCCGCCACCTAGCCCTAATGACATAGCAGACCACAGAAATTCGACCACACACCGACCGGGCCAGCCAGGGCTAGACCAGACCTGGCCAGCAGGTCATTTTTGACCTGGGCGCACTTGGCAGGTGCGCCAGGTCAAAAATGTACTGGCGCACTTCACAGGTGCGCCAGTGCATTTTTGTTCTGACGCACTTCCCAAGTGCGCCAGTGCATTCTGACCCGTTTTCCGGTTTTTCGCCCAACTTCGTTCGTCCATAACTTCTTCATACGATATCCGTTTTTCGAAAACTCGGACTCTATTTCGCTTATTTTTCCGAGACGAACGCAATGGCGTATCCCGTTTCCCTTAGTTCTTTGATTTGAAATTAATTATACTTTAATTTATGAATTGCACAGTTATAGAATTTACGGGGTGTTACATTATATGTAGTGGCTAGTCACCTGCCCTTCTTCGTCTATTGTCAGTGCTAAAGTTTGATATCATGTGGCTTGAACTTAAGTCATAGCTAATTCTTTTTTCTGATATTTAAAATCTCAGCTGAAGTGAAACTAAATATTGACTTTTGAACTCCACCAAGGTGTCAGCTCCTAAGTCTCTGTCTTTGGAAATGCTTTCAACATAATAGCTGTTGGAAGCTTCTAATGGTTGTTTCATCTGCTTAGAGAAGAGTGCTAACTTTGGGTAGGTTTCCAACTACTAAAGAATCACTGCAAACTTAAGTTTCCAAAATTTTGATGGATAGGGTCATTCTTAACTTGGTAAAGAGGGATTCATATATGGGTATATTATTGGTGATTATCTAAGGTTACTAAGATATTGCCAGTGGCTAACCACTTATCTGTTGGCAGATTCATCTATACGAAAATTTTGAGAGTTCTTTCTGCATTAACTATTTTCTTCTCTGATTTCGACCCGTATCAGGGCTTTTAGTGATGGAACTGGTTAGCATCATTCTTAGGTTATTGTCCTAGGTTAGTGGGTTCATTAGATGATTTGTATAAGTTAAGTTTATTGTCCATTTAATTATTCTCCATATTGTCTCAGATTTGAAGGACTCCTGTTGAAGTAGTTGATCGGTAAGGTCCTTAATTTCTAATAGGCTAGAGAAAATAAGTTTAGAGAAGCCTAGAGAAAAACAACTATAAAACGCAATGGAACTAATAGGCTAAAAGGATGAAATACTATTAAAACTGGCTGAAATATTATCTTTGTTTCAAATATTTTGTGCACTATATTTATTTACATGAATTGTCAGTTTGAATGAAGCTGAATACATATTGAGCTGAATGTTTAAATTTATAAACAGTTGGAAATATTATATTAAGACTAACAGTTGTTTTATGGCTAAGTAGAAAGCAAGAAATATAACAACTCAAGATTTAACATAAATTTAAGTACATTTTTTATTTGTTTCTTTCAAGTACAACAACAATCTATTAGTATGGTATAAATAAATAACAAATTCTCATCATTTCAATTATGTATCCATAAAATTGCTATTGGGTCAGTGTTCAGCAACAACTGCAGCGAGTACAATGTAGAAGAGAAGACATGGATGATGCATAGCAAGTGCGAAGACTATGTTACTGAAATGAAGCAACAGTTTAGGTTGAAGGAGGAGAACGATGTTGAGTTCATTAAGAAAAGAGCAGCAATTGATGTAGCGATCAGTTAACGTGTCTACAACTATGCGAATTCTGAATGTTCTCAATTTGGGTTTCTTAATAGAAGTTAAAAGAACAACCTGTTCTGAATGTCCTACAATTGTGCGAATTCTGAATGTTACATTTCCGAAACATGTTCCTCAGATGGGTAGTTTGGTGAATATGTCAAATGCATCTAATATAGAAAATGCACTGGACCATCAGAGATCGATCGATGAACTGATCAGTCTGTATGGTAATAGGATGAACTCTTGCAGAGCCAAAACAAAAATAAGTGAGCAGCAGAGTTCAGGTACCACGAGTCAAGCTAAGTTTGTGGGGGGAAGAATGCAAGAATGGCTTTGGTCAAGTGCTCGGAATTGGCGGTAACAATATGTTTAAGGAAATGAATAGTTCAATGCAGCAACAGTTTTTGGCTTTTAATGAAGTTATGAGTCCAATTGACCATTCATATGCTGCGCAACGAAGCAACATGAATGTAGATTTCAATTTTGGATCATCTTTCAATATGCAGGGTGGTATGGGGGAGCTTAATCAGAACAACTCAAATTGGTTCTTCCAAGCGCGGTCAAGGTGATGCTTTAAAACTGTTTTTTAGTAATATTTTTTGTTTATGTTGGAACTATTAAGCGTCAAATATACACAATATCAAGACTGTGCTCGCATGCAAATTTTGGAAAGGAAACCACAAGATGTTATTTTACATTTTTTTTTCAAATTAGTTAGAGTATGCAGATTTGTGATTCCAGAAGATAATAAAAGAATTGTTGCTAACAAGGGAAAGACTACTCCTACAGGCTATGTTTTGGGTAGCTGGCCTCTTTACTCACAGTTCATTAATTACGTTGAAAAGGTATGGAATATTACTGGTCATGTGGATGTGTTTTATAAATAAAATCCATGTATTTTATACACTTTGTAAAGGAGAGGTACAGCCGTATATAAAGATTTGTACCTTTCGGTTATAATTCTAATACAATGCTTATTAAAGCATGGAAGTTGGGGATGAGGTTCATACGTGATTACTTCACTACTGTTTAAATTTGGGTTAAATTACTTGATTTAGGATAAAGAAGCAATTAGTTGAATCGAGTAGGGCTATTCGAATGGATAATATCATGGCTACTGAAATATGATTAAACTATGCTCGAATATTAGTTGAAAAGAATAACAGTTTACATATCCATATTATGTTAATGGTGTAGATTCAGATGGGCAAGAGATTTATATGCATATGTTCTAAAGGTCAAATAGTTGTCCTCTTTGATAACACACTCTGGACTGCCCAAAATTACTTGATTTGGACTTGGAGTAGTGGAATAATGAAGCAATTAGTGGAATTGATTCTATTTTGTGTAGGGCTATTCAAATGAATAATACCATGGCTACTGAAATGCGGTTAGACTATGCTCGAGTATTGGTTGAAATTGACTAGCACTTTACATATCCATATTATATTAAATGTGTGAATTCAGTTGGATAACAGATTAATATTCATGTAGCATACGAATACATACCCAAACCATGTGAAAACTGTATGGTGTTTGGATATAATACAAGAAATTGTAATATGACCATTAGGAAGGTCCGACATCCCAAGCCCACTACTATAACAGTAAATTCATGTAGCATATGATATATTTATATTTACCATTTATAAGATGTTTTTTTACTCTTTGTAATTTTCTTTTCATTGAAGTAACGTGTTACTTGTGGTGTGTGCATTTTCTTTTCTTTTTTAATCCTTTTCCCTCAACTTCTGATCTAAGATGTTCATTGCATATATTGGTCAATCTACTGCTTGCAAGTCAACAATTATGTGCTGGAGCTATAACATTGTTACCCTAATATGAAATGTTTGCTTCTTGTCTGCAAATACATGCTTGTAAAAAATGGCTCTAACCAAATGTTTCTTTTATGCTTTCAGGTTTTCTGTGCAGCATGGTGACAAGTATCAATGTATGTTTTTATTTTCAATTTTCAAATACATATTTATTTATTGACATTATATCTATTATCTCGGTTCAAGTTCTTGTTTTGGATAGAGCTGAAGAATGACGCCGAAAGTGTTGATGTACTAGAGTACTTCATAGTCTAGGCTATACTGCTACTTAATTATTGTATGCATCAAATGTTCAAATTATTGTACTAAAATGAATTTATGAATCACCTTTTTGTATGGATTATTGACGCTATAATTAATATATATATATATTGGTTTGATCATATTCAATCTGCATTTTTCATCAATTTGATTTTATTTTAAATGATTTTAATATTGCATACAATGATTGTTTGTTATGAGAAGAATACTTTTACATCGCTTACCAACATTTGAACCAGCAAAGTAATATTTTTGGATCGACGGTTAGAAACAACCGATGCAAATTAAAGGATGAATCAAAGCCAATGTCTATTATATTGCATCAATTAATAGTAATATGCGGTGCAAAAATATTTTTTTTTTGCACCGGTTGTTACTGGTAACCGTTGCAACATAGTAATTAGTTTTGAGTCAAAAACCTTCCTCTTGCACCGGTTATTACAAAAACCGATGCAAAAGTAAATTTGTTGTATCGGTTCTGAAACCGATGCAATATTTTTTAATTTGTTGCATCGGCTGCATATGCATCGGTTGCTGAACTGATGCAACAGGGAGGTAAACAACCGATGCAACTGGCCTGTTTTGTAGTAGTGATCTTTTTGATAGAAATGATAAACTTTATATTCAAACTGTTTTGATATTATAATAATGTCTATCAGCCACAATATAATAATCATCTAGTAGAAACGCTTGCATCTAACGTTCTACATATATAATATACAATTAAAATCGCGGGCTCTTATTTGGGGAATGGATTCCAGCTATGACAAGGTATGGATCCACCTTCCGCTCAGTGTACTGTAGAAGCGATACACTGGAGTTCAACAAGAACATCTTGTAACACAGCCACACATGATCGACTACTCATTTCGCTTGAGTGTATCGAATATATTGTCATCATACAGTTGGTGAACCAATATAACCATTCCCGGGAGATACAGAATTGAAAGAAGTAACAAATATGGATATTCTCTAGATGGTGACAATATACCCTACTTGGTTGCGAACAACTTAGTCGTGCTGCCTGCCCGATTTCTATCATTTCCCAGTTGATGAGGCTTTAGGTTATAACATATCTTTCAACAGATTATTCCTCCATTTACTTCGAATGCCACATCGTCATATCCGTCAAATCACAAATTGATTTCCCCAAAAATACTACGGGTATAAGCTAAGAGAAATGTATTCCTCGGCCACCAACGTAAATACGTTTGAAACAATCAACTTACGTGATCTACTAGATATACTCTGTCAAACATTCGTCCATTCAAGTTTTCCTGGGACTAGACAAACAGAAGGCACTATTCCGTACATTCATCCTAGGCAATCTCTACCTAGGATTTATACAACAACCCTTGCACTTTACTCCGTCTTCAATTTGTCTTTGATCTATTTGATTCGAAACGCTAACACCCATACGGAGTGGTTTTTTGGATAAGAATCCAACCGGTCTCTCCGTATTGATGACGGAAAAATGGTCTAAACTTTGATAGTCTGTGATTTAACTATCAAAGAAAAACATGTGTGCAAACAACGATATTATTTCCAAATGGAAATTTTATCGATCAATCAACATTCAACATTTATCTCTTAAATTAATTTATCATTAATTTATTCATTCTCCATTTCCTGTTTCTGTATATATATACAAAAATTCTTATTTTTTAAATTTAGAAAATATACGTTATTAATCATTGGAAAACATTTCCTTCTCCTTTTCACGTATCACTGTCATTCCAGTATTCTTTACCATCCAACATTTCATTTCCTATGATTAGAAATTACCTCTGATTATATTTGGAAAACGTTTTCAAAACTCATTCCTTGGATTTAAACAGATGTTTAAATAAAACATCGCTATGCCAATTCACCATTACCTTCATTAACTATATTCACTTAACCAACCTTCACTATCAAACCTTACCATTCCTTAGTTAAGAAGGAAGTCAATCAAGTTGGGGTATAATTACCTCTCAGACCTTAATTGAACAACGTTTTAACTTCGAAATAGTCAAAGTTTATCTTTTCAATCTTTAACAAACTTCCTTACGTAACTCTCTTTCGAATAAATCTCTATTCGATAACTCTTCCTTTCGAATAAACTATACTCGATAATATCTCTTCTTCGAATAACCTATATTCGAATAACTATATTCAATTAACTCTAGTCGATTAACTCTAATCGATTTACTCTTATCAGTTAGCTCTTTTTGATTAACTCAATTCTATTAACTCTATTTGATTTACCCTACTAGATTAACTCTATTGAATTAACTCTAACTAATTTACTCTTATCAAATAACTCCTTTTGAATAAACTATATTCGATTAACTCCTTTCGAATAACTAATATTCAATTAACTCCTTTCGAATAACTAATATTCGATAACTCCTTCGAATAACTAATATTCGATAACTCTTTCAAATAACTAATATTCGATAACTCCTTCGAATAACTAATATTTGATAACTCCTTTTGAATAACTCTACGTCCATATTCAGTTTCAAATATCGATGTTGAAATCGATTTTTACTTCTGTATATAAGCCCTGACTTATATATCCTATTTATCCAATGATAAATATTTTATTTAATTTATAAAATATTATTTATAAATTAATCTTCTCAATCTATTGGTTACTACAGATTCTATTTAAAATCTTTGTTTTAAATCTATATCATGTTATACCCGTGTGCGAAGCACGGGTCTAAACTTTCCTGATGTAAAATTCTATTCATTTGCCAAATATTTCCTTATATGACATTCTTTTCATTTCCCAATAAATCCCTTTAATAACTATATTTATTTTCTAAATAAATATTTCTATTTTTATAACTCTATTTATTTAACAAATAAATATTCTTTTCCAATCCTATTTATTTAACAAATAAATATTTACTTTTCAATTTTATTTGTAAGTGTTTTACAAATATTTCCTTTCCAAATCTATTTGTAAATGGTTTGGAAATATATCCTTTTCAAATCTATTTGTAAATGGTTTACAAATATATCCTTTTCATTTCTATTTTAACATATTTATTTCCCATAAATATTTCCTTTTCTAAAACCTTTTGATTTTATAACTATTTTCTCTTATAAAAAAATCCTTTTTCTTTTATATATAAAATCCATTGATTTTATACAAATAATTTACTTTCAATATACACTTTGAAAATCCCCTTTTCTACATCCCAGTATTTCTTACGGTATTTAAAATACCAATTCACAATGATCGATATCATTCAAACACACATAATCAACAATAGATTATATATCACATCATATATCACCATATATAAAAAAAAGTAAAATAAATGTTGAGGAATCCAGTTGGATTCCTCCGACCTGTTTCCTTGCATCCATAGATGTTACACAATATAACTCACATCAATTCATTTCGATATGAAATATTCTGATAAACAGAATCAATATTTGATTAACGATTTATATATATATATAGGTATCAATAATTTCAACCAATCAATCAGCATTTCAACCAAATAGTGAACACACAACAATCAACAGATAATTATTAGTTCTAAATGTATGCCATACAAATATAACCGTTCAAAGTTGGTGAGTTTTACTCACATTGGATGATCATCGTTAATAATGATAACCATCTCCTAATTCAGACGGACAATTTATTTTGCGATAAATTGTAACGAGCTCTGATGGACTTCAGTCAGTTCCATTGGGTAGTATTTGCCGAGACGGTTCCAACGTCTCTTGTTTCATCAGATTCTGATATCATACAACAAAGATATGCATTTTTAAAGTTAACGTACTAATTTAAAACTAAAATAATCCAACCATTTATCCAAATTGGGCTTCACCTTTGAAACAAGGCCCATCACCATATTTAACTACCAGGCGATCACGTTGATCTCCTCCATCTTCCTCCTTCAAAGACGCGACCTCCAGCAAAACAACCGGCCATTTCAGCTCCTTCCCACCCACTGTTCTCCTCATCTACACCACGGAAATTAAAATGAGCTCCCCCAGTTATCTAAAACCGTGACCGCTCCATTTATGCTTTCCTCCTCAGCTAAAGAATGGCGTCCTCCTCCTGTACATAAACATTGGAACTGCAGCCACCGTTTCACTCTCCTTTCCCTTCACATCATGTAACAGTGAGCGCAACAATCAACATCCCATAAATCAACTCCATTCTCGAAACCAACGTCTGAGTTTATCCCCTCTTTTCCGAGCTATACAACTCCAATGCCAACAAGGCAAGCTCGCGACACTCCATACAATAACACACGTATGTCCTAAGTATCCGCACTGACTACTCAAATGCACATATCCATTCACATCCCCATACCCGTTTCCACAAAACCGGCCATGTACATGAACTCAATAACATCACTCCTCCCAAAATGAAAAGTTCAAACCGCAAACTCTGACCCTCATTTGTTTCATTCGATCCTCTCTTTGATGCTTGCGTTCACGCGGGTGTAAAGGAGTTCGGTTTGAAGAATTATGTTTTATGGCGGCTATGTTTTCTTTGATTTACAAGAGACATTATAAGGGTTTGGGAAAGTAAGTCATTTATAGGGTAAGGGGTTGATAGTTTATGGGGAAAGGGTTTCCACGTTTTCATTTTGTATGGCTGAGAAAGGCTGATGTGTGGCTTTGTTTAGGCCTTAGGAAGAACATTAGTGTATCTAGAGTCTGTTTTCAAAATACCATGTTACCTAAATTCCATTCACGTACGGACAGAAATCAAGATACCGTTGTATCGAGCTCGGTTCCACAATCCCAAAAATATAATAATATCAGTAGATTAACTTATATTGTGAAACCCAAAAATGTTGGTTAAGGGTGCAAAATACTCCAAATAAAAAGTTGCGTATTTAATTAATTAAAAATTACAATAAAATTCTAAAAATTGAATTACCACTACGTCTCAAAGGGCTTGTCTAAATTCGAGGCCAGTATTTAATTATAATTAATATATCATTATGGCTGATAAACGATTCCATAGCGAATATTCGAAAATTTGATTTGGGCATAACTCAAAATCTACACGACGAAATCCCGATTTTTCCCTTCCACTAGAAAAATATACTTCACCAGCTCTGAACGTTTCTTGTTTCAATGAAATCCGATTTAAAACGGACCCTGTATATTCAGTTGAAGTTTGAATTGCCAAATAGCGAATTGCCGCGCCATTTGGAGCTCGATTTTAATTATAATATAATTATACGTTCAAACTGTCGTTCAAATAATATATTCGTCATTCTAATTCAATTCTAAGCTGAATACCACCGATTCCTTTACTTAACCTAAACAATTACAAACAGCCTTTTAACTCTTCAATAGCACTTCATTCAGAGAGTAAAGAATGTAGAGAGAACAAGTTTGATCAAAATGGAATTGAATTCGATAGAGTATAAGTGTGAAAATCATAAAAATGATTAAAAATAATGGTGTAGGTAAAGAGGATGAAGTTAGAGAAGAAGAGATAATTAAAAATTAAAATTCAAGCCCTTTTTATAGTGTGTGAAAGGTTGCAATGTTTTTTGAGCGTTACAAATAGTTAAAAGACACTTCCTTTCAAATTTAAATTTCTGACAGTTACATGTCGACATATCTACCTTATTTTTTATTTTTAAATCATTTTTTAGGTACTTAAATCAATATTTAAATTCTAGAAACTCCTGAAACAAAACTAGTTGCTAAAACATTATTTTTCAAGCATAAAAACATAAGAAAATATTATTTAAACAATGATTAAATACCTAACATATATGTGATATGAAAATTATATATAATATAATTATAAACATATATAATATAATTATAAGCATATATATAGGAATTTATAAAGAAATATTTACAAACTATATATAAACAAAAGGTTATATGAAGAATCAAATATAAACTTAGTAAAATATATTTATTAAAACTATAAAAATAAGAATACTTATAAATTATGAAATATATTTGAAATCATAAGTTTGAAATTCTTTAATCAAAATTTAATAATAAAAATAAATATCCTAAGTGTAAAACCATTTACATATGTATAAAGTTATAAGGTTTAAAACTATAAAACTATATAAACATATATATTAAAACTTTAAACTTATATGTTTGAAATCACAGGTAAAATAATTTGAAATTAGAATTTGAATTTTGAAAATAAAAATACTGAAATTTGAATAATTTGAATAATTTGAAAAAGAGAATTTGAAATTTGGAGAACAGAATTTGAATTTGAACCTGGAGTGCTATTTAGAGTCTTACATAATCTAGACTCTATTAATATATTTTTCCTAGAATTCTTGAAATCGTGAAATTTTGATAGCTTGTAACTCATGAGCCTTGAATCTCTTTTGTATCCTGAATTCTTGAAACTCTAAAACTGTACAGTCTTCAGTACTTAAGTCCTATATATAAATCTTACATATATATGTCTATATGTTCTAGATAGAGATGTTAGTATATATTTTATAATCAATGATAATTGAAATAAGGTTGTTGTCATCAAAACTCCATTCTCCAATTAGGTTTGTTCCAAAAGCGTAGGGTTGATTGGGGAAGATAAGCGACCTAATAACATAATGAAATCCTAGTTTAGGTCTGTTCCGATGGCGCAGGGTTGATTGCGGAAACTTAGTGGCCTAACAAAATAATGAATGGGGACTAAGTCTAGGGGTGCCTTGTGTCAGTTGCATATTTGGTTTTGGATTCATATTAGTCGGTATCCCTATTATCATGGAGGTCTCACATTAGGTAGAGGCGAGGGTATGCTTTACTGTACTGGGTTGTAAGTGGTCCAAACGAGGTAGGTACAGGGGCGTTCTGGCTGGACGATGAGCTTGCATCGTGCCAATTGGGGAAGATAAGTTGTTGTAACACCTGTGATTAATGACTATGTCCTTTTAGTTGATGGGCTCGAGATTGATTACCCCGAGTACCCTAGCCGGCATAGGATATCACATTATGGATTTAAGAGCCGATCGATGGGTAGAAATTTGGTAAAGCCTAATTGTGATATCTTGGTAATTGGTGCAACAATCTCGGTTATGAATGATAAGCCTATCTTTATTCGTGTTTATCGTTCCTTCTATTTAATTTATGCTTTTATCTCTATTGCTCTAAGAACTATTCATCTGTTTAAATGCTTCCTTAACTTATGCTTATGCTAGATATCACTAGAACTCACCAGAAGTATGTCTGACCTAGTTTGTTTTCTCCTTCTCTTTTCCTTTCTCCCTCCCCCAGGTTCGCACGTTGGACGGTCTCAGCTGTGATTCTTGATTATTCGGTTCAGCTTTGATTCAGACTCTTTCCAGATTCATGTATTGGTTCACTTCTTGTTTTCTGATCATTATATTGACATTTGATTTGAGAGGGATAGTTTTTATGGTTTTACATATGTACTATAATATTATGAATTTCCACGAGATAGTTTTATGTTATGAAATGTAACAAGCATCATGATTTGACTTGCTTATTTAAATAATGTTTTAAAGTTTTCGCTGTGTATTATATTTATGTCTTGCGAATTTTGGTCTCTTTGTAGTTACTTTATACCTAAGTGCTTCTTAAACCTTAACACATCCTCATATTGGTGACGTTAAGTGGTGTGGGTTGTTTCAATAAAACTAGACCATAATAAAGCATACAAAGACTAGACAAACCCCTACTAGATTGGTCACAACCAATGGCCTATCGACAGTCCTAGGTTCCAAACCTAGCTTGCACACAAGCTCATTATAGATAAAAGAATGTGATGCCCAGTATCAAATAAAACTAAAGAAGAAACACCTTTGATAGAAAGCATACCTTAAACCACAACACTCTTCCCTATTTCCCTAGCAGTCGGACCCCTCAAGGAAGACGACACAACAACCAGAGCATACGCCTTTACAACTTGCTTACACTTTAGTGGTTCCGGACAATTCTTTCTCATATGCCCAGGCTTATCACAATTAAAGCACTTCCTTTCCACCTTATGGTTCTTACAATCCTAAGAAAAATGACCTTTCTCTTGACAGCTGTAGAAGGTAACTTCACCTTCGGTTTCTTCTGGCCATTTTCCTTTATTGTTGTTGTTTCCTTTTTTCCGTTCCACTTTTTCTTATTACCATTACCCTGCTATGGCTTTGACTCCTTATTTTCAATGACCACCTCAACTTTCTACGGAAATAAACGCTCATTTCTTAAAGCCTTCTCAGCTAGATTCTTATAAGAATCATCAATATGGTCGATCGGTTGTTTCCCAAGACTCTCATTCAATCCCAATATAAACTTTTCGTTCTTTTGGTATGGAGTCGCAATATAAGAACGAGCATACATGGATAAAGCTTCAAACTCAGCAACATACTCAAACACCGGTCTACCTTCTTTCTTAAGCTCAACAAACTTCTTAAAAAGAATCGACCTCTGGAACATCGAAATAAACTTCGTCTTGAACCTGGTTCGGAACTGGTCCTAAGAAATATCATCTTCCGGAGTCTCTAAAGTAATGGAATTCTACCAATCCATAACTCGACCTTGCAGCTGCCTCGATGCAAACTTTCTCTTAGTTGCATCGTCAATTCCCAAATCTCCAAAGATATGGACACAGGTATCCAACCAATTATGGATCTCAACAGTCGGATCCATCCCAGCAAATGGCTTTCCAACCAACGAAGTAAAATCCTTGCAGGGCTTAACAAAATCAACCACCTTAGGTGCATGCATAGGAACATCACCGTCTACTACCGCTTCGGGAGTGGGCATTCACCTCATGATCGCTTTCATCATGGCCTCGAATATAGCAGGATAATAGGTATAGTAGCAGCAACTCCCAACTGGCTACCCTCGCCTACCCCTTCAATAGCATGCTCATCCCTAGCAACATGTCTCGTAGTTCATCAAATCATTCTCTATCTAAAACAAGAATGATCAATTCACATTAGATAAATTCTGCAATGGTGCTCAAGTGCTTAATAACCTACTAAACTATATATCATAATATAGTAATCATCCATTAGAAATTACAAGTACGTCTCTCATACACTTTTGCGTTCATGAACTTTGCGTAAAATCAATTAACCAAAGCTCTGATACCAAATGTGACAATTGCCTCATGCCTCCTGCACCAAAATAGAGGAAAGATGCACTGTATTATGTGTCAGGCCGATATGGGACGGTCATTAGGTAAGAATAATTTGAAATAAAAATTGTTGTATAACTTACAGCGCGTGGATAACATATAATAGAAAATATACAATATGATAAAGTAGTGAAGCAAAACTGAACAGAAACTCAAATCTCTGTAACAACTCAGAATCACCAATATAAAGCATCCATGAAAATGAATAAATGTACATCAAGCCTCACTACATATCACTCAGAGCCTCAACAGTCAATAACATACAGCGGAATCAACAAGTACTATACAGTATAGAAAATAGTATGCCATCCTCCAACTCGTCATCGCACAACATCATTGGCACCAAACCCATCACTTTCTATCTCAGTCTACTCACCTACAACATTGATGAGAAGCACAAAGTAATAAGAGGAAATATAAAACCTTAAGTCAAACAAAGGTCTTTGGGAGCGATAAAATAACAATCAACAGTTACTCAGGATGTATGAGTATAGACAGTTCAACCACCTGATCAATCTCAACAACCAAAGGATTAACATAGGATAATCATATAACATATGCTGCTACAGAATAAGAAAGGACATCCCTTAATATCACTTCTCTTCGACGACCTACAGTGATAGCCGACCTAGAGAAATAGAGAAGAAAGCACACAATCAACCATACCATCCATAGAAACCAATATCCTAGATATCACCGACTAAAGCCTTGAATACAACAATCTATAATGACCGATCATTGAGATTCATCAAGGGCTAAGGGAAGAAACCCGGCTCTAGTCAGACCACCATATATCCATCTTTTGTATGTTTGCCTTCGACTAAGACAACTAGATTACTTCCAGAACTCGATCCAAGGTACACACCCCGTCTAGTACTAATAGGTGTCCCCACGATACCCCTGCTGGAACCTCTGATAATTAATGATCCCTTGCAACTTCTAAATTATCGAGTCTTTCATCTCAGCGATTCCATCTATAATTCGAGCAACATCTAAACCAATCCCATTATCATCCATGGTTAACTCCGCCTGAGCCAATCCATCATCATACTGAATCGTATATCATCCCACGACCAGTATCACATCAATCCAACTCTGACCACTCCAACTTGAGTTCACAATCAAAGCACTACCCATCTTTAAGTTGCATATCAATCATCTGAAGTCCATTCATCACCAAACTTCACCAGCAACCACCAAAAGCCATCACAATCAAAGCCCCAAATTCCTGACCCTCTATCATGCTTCATGATGGATCAGTACCAATCCATCATTTTCTGGACCGGTACGGTCCTTACATTTAGCCAAATATGGCTAAGTATCTCGACCACCGTGTTACCCTCCTCAAGTGCTTCCTACCGATCCAACTTCATGGCCAAATTCCAAAACGTGCTAAAACCTCTGCTGGTCCATCACTATGCTATAAACGGCCTAACACAACGCCAAAAAAATGTTGGCACAGGCCCAAAAAACGTTGGCATAGGTATTTGGAAACGTTTTTAGGGTAATGCAATTTTCACTGTTGCTACAGACCTCACAGGCAACATTTTGACTATCTACGGCAACACAACAAATATTGTTACAATAGAACCCTATTTAGGTCTGTAGCAACATCCTTAGGTGTCTGTAGCAACATCCAAAAATATAGCTATAGATATTAATTTTATTTAATATTTTGGGGGGTCCAAAATGTGGGGCCCATTGGGCCCACGCCCTAATCTGGTCTCATCCCTACGACAACACCTTGTATGACAATTGCAACATTATTTCAGCAACATTTATAGCCCGATGGCAACACTATATTAAACCTATTGTAACATGGTATTTTATTCAAATATTTATTTTATTTCAAATAGTACAAATTCTCTGACACCACTATTTTACATTCACTGGTAAATTACACAATCATTTATATTTACATACATTCCTCACTATACTGTCACTCGATTCACTTATATATAGACTCATTGACACTCTCTAACACAGGTCTTCAACGGCTTCCTTGCAGCCATCTGTATAGTACAACGTAATGGTTGTGAAATATGATATCGGCTTATATATATATATTCACACATACAAAACAAATTAGAATGGTATTATTGTTATTATCTACTTTATGTGTCCAAAGCAAGATATTCGATTCAAACAACATAATCAGTGGAGTACCATTTGAAGGTTAAAGAGACGGTGAAAGAATAAAGTATAAAACTGAACCCAAAACAAAAAAAGCACGACAAAGCATGCAATCTTTTTGGACATGCATGTATTTTTTTTTTCCCAATATAACAGAAAATGAAGATAAAACTGATCCATCAATGGAGTGTTTCTTTCTTTTTCCCAAACAAAAGTTTTCTTGATGAGGCTTTCAACCATGGCTGGAACATATATCGTATAACTTTTAAAGTTCATTGATACTCTGTATAAGAACAATTTTCAAGTGGATAAATACCTAGAATTTTGGTTACCGAGGCAACTCAAGGCAGCTACAAAGAGTGCAGTATGGTACACACTGCTTTTAGTCGGTGTGCACACACAAATTAAAAGTGTATAAAAGATTACGGGCCAATCACAAACCCATGAGAATGCTGATGTATAATAATAATAAAAAATAAGATGATAATACAAACCTAGAAAAAAAATCCTTGTGTTATCTTAGAAGTCCAGCTTGAGGCTCATTTTCCCTCTAATAAGCGAAAGTGCCTTGTGTGTGTGAATCATTTCTTGGGAGTGCTGACCTGAACTTAAAATTAAATAAACCATTATAGAGGACTATCTACCTGCAGCCAAAAGAAGAAACCATGAAAAAGTTTTAAAGCCTTGGGCTTATTAACAACCAAGACTTTTTCTTTCACATCTGCATGGAAAAAATATATTTCACAATAAGCTAAGAGAAACGTAGTTCCTGAAAACCTTGCATTGAAGATCAGTACATGATTCCAGATGAAATCAGGATGTATGGAAGTATTTCGGAAAATATGGTATGTCATGCATTTGTCATCGACCAGCTGCTTTCTGGAAACAAAAAGCATACATTTGTCATCGTCCAGCTGCTTCCTACTATGATCATTCATGAAAATATGGTATGTCATGACTCTTAATTAACCAACTTATCATGGTTTTAAAAATGAATTGTTGATATAATGATATATCATGATCCATGCAGCAAAGCTTAACTAATCATAACTCGAAGATGGACGTGCATAATAAGAAAACATTCAGCAAATGGTTTCAGCACAAAGATCACTAGTGTTAACCGAAGCAAGAGAAACAAAGAAAGAGTTAGAGCAGAGAGAGCACGCCTCCACATTGTAGTAAGCATAGCAGGAGTTGCAGCAGCCGTTGCTACTATAGCAACAAGCATAAGAACTATCAAAGACCAAATGGCTTATAAGCCAACGATAATGGAAGCGCTTGCTTCTACTAATGGGCTTCTGGCTTCTCACTGCATAGAGATAGCCGAGAAAACCGGAGCGGATCATGAACGTGTTGCTTATGTTGTTCGATCCGCTGTTGATATAAAAACCCCTGGAATGATCGCGACGGCGGTGTGCTGGAATCGGGATGTATGGAAGTATGATGCTGATTGGAAGTTCTAATTTTTCGACAATTTTAAAGAGTGATAATACTTCATCGAAGTGATTTTCACGGACTTCATGACCTAACATGCATCGGCTTTGACACAGAATGGTCAACTGCTTCATTTCTTGTTGTGAGTCGATCTTGCCTATTTCGCCCCATCTTGAGAAGTAATCCTAGAACGGAGAAAGAGACGAGTGAAGAAGCCAATTGTTAAGAGTTTCAGGAATAATTTTAGAAGTTTACAAACCATGGTGGTCATTTACATATGGGAATTGGTGATACATGCATACTATATATATATATATACATATATATATATACATATATATATACATATACATATATATATACATATACATATATATATATATATATATACATATATATATATGCTCCTCGATTAGCAGATCTATGTGGGCCAAAGCCCCATCAGAAATTTTATATTTTCTTTTATAATGCCACTTTTTTGGATGTTTATCCAAGTTAAGTGACCGTAGCTGAGCTTATATGTATATAATCATATACCCTATTTTTTTAAGACTCTAGCTCCACCAATGTGTGCACATACACACATACACGTATGTACACATGCTGCATGTAGGCAGCTACCTAGTAACATATATTTTAAAAACTACAGGGGAGGAATATCATGGTAAAATGGGAATAAGTGGACGACAAGTTTCAAAAATTGAAATATATATAATTTTAAGTATTGATAAAGAAATTTTGTGCTAATACCTCTACTTCAGCAACCATCTGACGAGAATAGTTTCTAAGGTTAGAAACTTTAAGACTTCTTCATTTTTGGAACTGTCTTCTAGCAGCGGAACTGAATAGTATATCATGTAATATAAGTATGGTTTCGTACACTATGCTTATAAAATAAAACCATTTACTCAAACATGATAGTGTTACATTTCATAAAATAGATTTGCATCTAAGTTAATATCTAGTTTGTAGAAATATAAATTTAATCATCATCTTCTCAGGTACTGAGGAAATTATTACAGCATGGCAAAATGTTCATCTTCTACTTAAGATTTAAGATTAAGACAATTTCCATCTTGAATTTCATTTCAGATCAGTAACCCGAATAATGAACTACTAACATAGCAAGCTTGTTTTCATGTGTACAATGTGTGATTACCTAATTTTACGAGGGTAAGAATCTGGCTAGCCTTCATCGCTACAAAAATAGATCCCATGTTCCAAGAGATGCATTACACATCACTACTTCCTCTGTAAAATAAATACATGCATAACAGCAATGAACATAAGTTATTATTTGATATTTGGATCATCAACTATTTTTAAAGAAGACAGACTTCATACTCACTCTTCTTTACAAAACCATAAAAAACTACACTAACAACAACTAAAGAACAATGTAACATTAATAAACACCTCTAATGGAAACAGAATGACAGAGGGTCGCTCCCGGAAGAAAAAAAAGGCAATTTCAAGTGTCGTGTGATCTCTGAACGTAACAAAAACAGTAATCAATGCACCAACTTCACCACTGCGAATTTCGACATGCTCAATCTCACCTGAAAACAAAAAAAAAATTCAAATCTCTTTCTCTCCAGCAAGATCTGATATATTCCGAACTCTAACTATCTTTTTCTCCGGATTCATCTTCAAATTTTGAATTCGATCTTCGCTAAAAAAAAAAATTTGAACTTAATAGTCATTAACTTAGCAAAAAGGATTTGACAGATTCAAATTTTGTTTTAATAAATAGTTCAAACGGATTTACTTCTTCGACTGCGAAGAAGAGGATTTGGGATTCAATTTGGTTGTGGCTTGAAAATGGTTTCAAACAATCGAGATTTGAGATCGCCTTTTATCCTCCTCCGTTAAGGAGAAAAAAATTGAGAAAATTAGCTACAGATTAAAGTAAAATAATAGATGAATGAAAATGAGTGATTTTGAAATTTTGGAGGTGAGAAGGAAATGAAAAAGAAAGCGGATAGATGAAAATAAAAGTAGGAAATAGAAATAGTAAGGCATGGATTGATGGTTCAGATTTTGTTTTGAATGTTGGTTTGGATCATTTAGGTGTAAATTTTTATTAATTTTAAAGGTCTGCTATAGCAACACTATATTAAATTTTGCATAATGTTACACTTGTTTAGAGCAACACTTTTTTATGGTTAAGTTAACAAAAAAAATAGAATGTTGCAGTAGGACCAAAATAGTATAGCTATTGGGACATTTTGACTGGCAATACCTTGCAAATTCGTTGCATTAGGCCGTTTATGGCGTAGTGCATCCCATGCACTCGAGTAACTAATCTTCACCTATCCAAAACTTCATCTAAACCCCTCGAAAACTTACACATGGCCTCGATTTACCTTTACGATGTCACAATACCAGTATCAACACAGTTCACAACGCTGTGATGGATCGCTACTGGTCCATCGGCCATGGATCGGTATCGGTCCATACAGTTAGTGAATTTTGAGCCCAAAATTTTCGAGTTCTCTCGATTCGTCCTCCAGAACTCCGTCGCCAAGTTTCGTCTTAATCTAGTCATCTGAACCTCCGATTTGCTTTATTCTTCAAACCTTAGATCTACGGTACACAATTCTAAATTCAAGCAATGCAATCAATTCAATCAAAATAAACAGCATTTCATCAAATCTTGATCATACAAACATTCACATATCATAAAACAAAAGATCTAACATAATTTAGATTAAAACATATTCAAGAACATGGTTATTCTAACTTCCTGCTAGTTCATATGATTAAATTATATAATCCTAAGATGTCTAGATCATAATTAAACATGTATGATCAGATTGAAGGTGATTTCAACATGTACAATGTGAATCCATCCTAGTTTAATCCATATAATATGTAGTTCAATGAGAAATAGTTATCACTCACTTATCCCTTCATTTGATGCAAACTCAATGAAATCGGACCTGAACAGCTATGCTAATCCCTAAAATCGATGCAATAAGATGTGATCTAATATTCTCTAATAACGATCTAGCCTCTTGATGCAATCTACAATGAAATAGAATGAATTGGGATAACAATTACAGTTTAGATTGAATTCGGAGAATCACGGACACAATCTTAAATGTTTGAATGAAGAGAGAAACCTTAATTCTCTCCCCAAACCTCTCTATTTATAGCTGTAGTTCACTAACCTAATAGGCTTCTCTAATTAGCCCATTAGCAGCTAATTAGTTTGTCTAACAGAAACTGAATCTAAAAACAACGATTTCTCCCAAAATGCTGAGTCAAATCTTTAATGTGACCACTCCAACTACTATTCCATTCCAATGAGACTGATTGCAGCACTTTATTTGATCCCTATCAAAAGTTATAGCTAAAAAACATTCATAAGAGTAAAAATGATTACAATTAAGTTTGGTACAAGTCATGGACATGTCTCACATCTCCATGAACAACATATAAAAGTCTGAGAATGATCCGACCACTGGAGAAATAAAAATAAATATTTTTCGATCCTCTGATATGTAAAATATGGGTCATTACATTCTCCTTTTCTTAGAAATTTCACCCCCGAAATTCCAAGCAAAATACGAGCAAAGAGGATTGGATCTCATCGCTTTGCATCAAATTCAAGGGTTTTCTTCGTTGTCTAGATTTGTTTTCTTCATACTTGCAACAGATCTAGGTTTTGGTGAGTGATATATATCTCTTACATGATTACTACAGATAACATGTGTTAATTAGGATTATTTTCACATCATATATGTTAATTCAATAAAAAACTGATTATATATGTTTATATCCAGATCTTGACCCCCTAGGATTATCTAATTTGATCACATAACCTTTAAATTTGTTAGATTAATCATGTTCAACATATGTTTATATCTGAATTATGTTAGATCTACGGTTTTTGTGATATGATTCAATATGTTTATGTTTGTATGAGTGTTAATGATTAAAAATTGGATGAATTACTTTTTCGTATATGGTTTTGTTTTCTTCGTACATGCATCAGATTTAGGTTTTGGTGAATGATAGACATGTCTCACGTGGTTACACAACACCAGAATTGCCATTTTATAATGGTTATAACCGTTACAAATTAGTTTTCCAACGGTTATAACCGTTAGTAGAAGGTACGTGGTAAATTTTGTAACGCACTTTCCAACGGTTATAACCGTTAGGAAATTTTGTAGTTCCAACGGTTAAAACCGTTAGGAAATTATTTAGTTCCAACGATTAAAACCGTTAGAAAACTACTCAGTTCCAACAGTTATAACCGTTGTAACTATAGAATTTCCTAACGGTTATAACCGTTGGAAGCACAAAACTTCCCACCAACTATAATCGTTGAGAAACACATTATAGTATCATCACATATTATTTTTCATTCAACATCTTTTAATATTGTCACGTATTATGTTTCATTCAGCTAAACATTCACATTTACAGCAATAACAAACATGAAAACGAATTTTAAATTAACATTTAACCGGATTGAAAAGAGAACATCAAACATATCAAATATTTCGTATCATATTCTTCAAAGTTCATCATTGTGACAACTTCAAGTTTCGCTACAATAAAATATCCAGAATCTTACAAAAATTGAATGCGACATTAAGACAAAAGACAAAACCACCAATTAAATTGGATAATGTATAGTGACCATTTGGAGCTAAAAGCACAACAATAACCACTTTTTTTGTCATTTATGAAGACTTCGACAATAACATCCCTTTCATAATCTTCCAAACCAGTGACTCCTTCATTACCTACTAAATTCTATGAGTTTTTGTCATAGTCAAATGAGTTTGAACAAGAACATTTTGGTGCAGAACAAGAATAAAGTGAAAAAGCCAAACCTGCGTCAACGATGGTCGGAATTTGTCCAACAGTAAAGATTTTTTGACTCCTGGAAGGTAGTCTTGCCTAGGATATCCATGTCAAAATGATGCACCTGTGTTGTACACCATGAAGCTTATTCTATTAGTTATTCTTCACTAAAAATTTCATAACATAAACTATTCACGAGGATAGAAGATATAAATCAAAAGGCATTATCAAGTTTCAATACTATTGACATTCCCAAAAAACGTACAACTTGGACATCAATAGGAAACCAACAAGGTAAAAGAGAGAACTATCAGTATGGTTGGAAAAATGAGAATCTGGATAAACTTATAACTCACTAAACCATTTTATTTTCAGCAATATGAGCAATTCTGCGAGCAGGGATCATACATCTAAAGTATTATAAGGTCTTGGAAAAAGCATTGCTCTTTTTTATAACTCAATTCTTCAACCTACATTGACAAAAGAAGTAAATGACTCCTCACTGAAGATGTTTATTCAAAAATGAGATTATAGTGGAGATAATTTCAATACTATAGATTGCAAACGTATAGTCATATACGAGATTTCAGTGAGAAAAAGGATATATTCTATGGTGTTCATGAAGTTATCCATAAAATATTAAAATTACTAAAAAAAAAAACTGATTTACCAATCTAGTGAACGATCACAGCCAGCCACTTGTGTTCTAATACACAAGTATCTCAAGTCAAGGTAGTTAAGGTGAAAAAACTCAAGGTTTGTGTGTTGCGCTTTTTTTGTGCACTTTAGTTGCCTTTTTGCCTTGGTTTCAGCTGAAATTCCATCAGCTAAAAGCTGCTGTTAATAGTGGATTTTTAAAGAGGAGACCAGCAGAGAGTGGAAATCGACAGATTTTGACAGGATATGTAAGCAGGTCAGGATGCTGATCAGATGCATGAGTTTAAAATGAAAATGAAAAATATAATATTAATGTTGTTAAAAAATAATATGAGTTTAAAATGAAAAAAAGAAACAAATCTGAAAGAGGGGAATTCTCAATATGGGATAAATGCATGGGGAAACTATGAGCACTTACTGTAAAATAATTTTGGGTTAAATATACCATCATTTCCTCTACAAATTGAAAATTATTGTACTGCAAGGAATCATTATGATGTTAAACATGGTCATAGCATATCCAAAAGAAAAAAACTTAAATAAGTAGTTTCTTTATTTTGCTTCTTATGTAAAAAAATACATATTATATTTTGTTAATGGGTCAATATATTAAATAATGTTCAACAGCAAATATAATATAAAGATATGTGCACTTCATACATTAACATAAATAGTTCAATTTGTAATTTAGCATATGAATAAAGATACCAGTTCTGGGTATTAATTTTCCTGTGTGGATAGGCCTTGTTTGTCACAAGTAGATACCAGTTCTGGGTTATAAGTAAATAGAAAAAAGTTTAATATGTTTTGTGCAAACTGATCATAAAAACGTATATAAAAAGCAACTTCCATAACAAATACTTAATTTTATTTGATATTAGTCTCAAATCTTTCTCTTACATGATGATTTAAGTTGATGAAGGAAATATCATTATACGTAAAGTTATTCTTTGATGATAATATTGAATAGAAAATTCTTTATTTACAAACTTTACAATGAGTACCAGTATGGTACATTTTAGTTCTACTCTAGGCCCTGCAATTTGATTTCACTCTTATTACACTTCAAGTTCTTTTTTAAAAAAAAAATATAACAATGTAAGGCATCATGTTCCATGTTTCATTGTCCAGCACATAGGCATATTACAGGATTTTGAGTGTGAAAATCCTAACTCAACCAAAGAAAATACTTAAAAAACATCATAAATTCCTTCCACTTTTCGTACACATGTTTTAGAAATAATACAACAAAGGCTAATTAGTTCTTAGTTCCATGTAAAAACCAGTTTATTTTAAATCTGGCGTAAATATTACCATCTGTTATCATTTTATATTTCCATAAAAAAAATACTATTATTAACGGGCTTGTAACCAATATTAAACCGTATGGATATGTATCATGTCAAGCATATAAGATAAGATAAAAGCAATACACACGTTAAAATCAAATATCATTAACTCGACAGAATTTACCTTAAATTGACGGTGAACCATAAGCAGCTTGAATCAAAAAGATGAAAAGGATGTAAGCTTTATATTCAAAATAGTGAATAGTCTGCTAAAAATCAAACAGGGGCTTAGCCTTCCAGCATTTTCTTAAAACAATATGGAAATGATGTGAGCTTTATATTCAAAATCATGGACCTACTTGCAGTCTGTTTATGACCATGTATATCTAAATAAGACGTTGTGTATGTGTGTGTGTGTGTGTGTGTGCGCGCGCGCGAGCTGATATTACCTGTGGCACCAATTTTGGAGAGACCAACTAGTAGCCTCAATAATGGGTAATCCAGTGGAGGCCAGCTCTTGTATTAGTTATATCTTTACACTTGTAGGTATAGTGCTCTTCTCATTTTGTAATCCACCTCTTGGCCCAACTTCAACTATCTTCACAAAATTTGGCATTCCTTAAAAACCTGCTAGTGCAATGCAATTTTAAGGATGGTTAGGATGAAACTATTGTGGACCCAAACTTACGGAAGAAGAACTTATGTCACTAGAACTTGGTATTGCTGCCTAATTCAGCAGCTTATTGTTGAGCTGCTAACACTTGCTATAATTTGATGAATTTGAAGCATTAACTTGACCAACATTTCAATTCTTCACTTCGCTGATTAGGAACAATGTCAAACAAGATTTGTACTTTCAAGTATAGAACAATATTTACGAAATGATTAATAATCAAACTGAACAAACTTATGTTCAATAATATTCAGGTGCATCTAAATATTAAAAACCATACATGCCTTGAACCTACCATTCCAACTTCATGCTTATTCGCCAAAATATCTGGTTTAATTAAAGATTAGAAATTATAACAGATGTAATATGATAAGAATGTATAGCTGAAATAGAGAGTGTGTGTGTGTGTGTGTAGTTGAAAATAACCAAATTTACCATCTTCAGTGTTAGTAGACAATCACAACTTATGAATAAGAAGCCTAAAAGTTTAGTTTATAAAATAATTCAACTTTTTCCAAGTAAAATCAATTTTATGATAACCGACAAGTCTCTAAAGAAGCACCTTAGTTTCTAGGTCAATTATCTTTTTGTTGTATCCAGTTGTACAGTAACGATGACTTTGCCATGAATCAGAAATACCGGAGACACTTTTACCCCTATCAAGACTCAAGGATCTCGAAAATAAATGCATTGGATAGCACATTTCCCATGTTGATCATGTCTGTATATGCACTTCACTATGGAGAGGAAAATTAACACAAGATATAAGTTAGTAGTACACTGATAGAGATAGAAAAGGAAATACAGTAACACCGCAAAAAAAAAAAATTATCACTATCATACAATACATGTTAATGTGACAGTGAAAGATCTTCTTTTTTTCCTACAAAAGAAAATCCATATATTAGATTAAACAAAATTAATAGGCAACTTTAAGTGATCACCGTAAAGTAAAACAACGCTCTAAACAAACATAACCTGTTATTTACTTTGGTTTGCTATTTAAATGGATGCAACTTGACAACCTTATGATTTATTATGATTCATATCAGTTATTATCAGTTTATACTTGAATAATAAAGTTTAATATAATATCTATTAGGAAATTTCAAAGAAGCTATCATTAAAAGTATGTTATATTTTCAAAAAGTATTTATTTGATTTTTTTTTTGGGCATTTTTATATTAAGATCCATTATTAATTGATGATTAACATGAGTAAACATAATTGGGCTGCATGCCTATCCACTATATAAAGGTGAAGTTTGTGACTGATAAAACAAAAGCAACTAACAAGGGACTATTCAAAGAACTGCATTGTCTTCCATCATTCAACAAGCTCCTCATTTCCTTTTCATCTTCCCTTGGTCTGCAAGAATTTGAATTGAATATTGAGCACAGTTAATTTCCAAGAGTCAAAGGCTTCTCCAAGCTCGAAATCGGACAAGTGAACTCTGCAACATGTGCACATGTTAAGCACGTAGTCCTCAAATGACAGCTATGGAAACCTTTGAAGTTAGCATAATATTAACAAGAATGAAAAAAAACGTTGCGCATATCAAGCAAGAAAAGGAAGAATGCATCAACTACGCACATGCAAATGAAAGCACATCGCAATCATCCAAGCAAAAGACATAAACAATGTTACTTCTACTTTTAACCAACTTTGAAGCATTTTACAGGATTGAGACAATGGTTTGAGGGCATGTGCAATAATCAAAATGTTTACTGCCTACTAAATGATTTAGGTAAGTAAGTAGGAATCATTTTAACCCAACTAATCAGCCAAAACAGAGTCGGCCTTCCAAGCTTAGGTTGCTTCATACACAAAGAATACCATACCTAAATGATCGTGTACCAAATAGGAGAACCGACCAGGAGCGCTCAATTATTTGCTACAACTGCCATTGTACTATTTAGTTAATAATAAAGCCGTGAAATGAAGAAAGAACTAATAAGCGAGCAAGAGAGGGCTTCATCATTCATTTTAAACCTTAGTAAGGTAAAAGCCTTGCATAAAAGGAGCATCTATTCATATTCCTGCTGCATTTCAGCATAAAAACAAGCTAGAGATAAAATAAATTACACCGTTTGACAACATAAATGAAAATTAATAAGAATACCCATTCAGACAGCCCAAATTGAGGTAACCAGAAGCTTATGGAAACAAATCAATCACTATAGTAGGGCTGAATATTTTAATGTTTGCCACTAAATAAGTATCATAGCAACTAATATATTTTTTACTAAGAACCAGAGACCATGTGGTGATTGTTGTGCATTGAACAGTTCGCCATTTAAAATGAAAGATTAAGATATAATCATTCAGTAGTTGTCAGCATAAAATTTAGGTTTACAACTCAGACAGCAGATGCAACCATAGTAGAAATTGAATAACATAGCCAAACGGGAGATCTACCGGTTGGGCATGATAGTTGAATTTTGTATCATCGTAACTCCAAAATTTAGTTCAACCAAAATAGTAAAAAATAAAAATCGCCAGCTGCAAATGGAGCCAGACTGAGTCAATCAAAAACCAGTCACCAGTGCCTAATCCTGATAATATCCAACACTGTGCGTCATAATACAATCATCACGCTCCAATTCTACTGAAACAATTGGGTCTTAAATTATAGAAACAACAAATTACCCAAAAAAACATATGGAAGAACGTTACCCCAGGTCGCACGAACATATACAAACAGGTAAAAAAGCAAGTAAAAAATCAATTTCGAATACCACGAAGTAGAAGGCAAGTGCATCCGAAAAAGCAAGCTTAGGAAAAGGGAAGAGTAGGGAGAAAATTTTACAGGAAGGAGATTACGATGTCAGTAATTTCAGTAGTACCATTACGTGAACCAAAAAAAGAAAAGTGTACCTGGATCTAAATTGAAATTCAAGCAGCAATAAAAAACATTGGACTTTAATCAAACGAGACGGAGGTTGATAGAGCAAAGCGGTGATTGGACGATACGGAAGTGGTGGCAAAGCAAGGCACAGACGGCAACAAAAGTGATGCGGAAGCAGTCGAAAAGCGGTGCAGATGCGGTGAAAAAGCGATACGGAGGCGAATCTAGGTGGAGGCAGAGCTGAGGGCAGTGACAAAAAAGGCGGAAGCAATTATTAAGCGAGGCGGTAGCGGTGGTTAAGTGAGGAGCAGTCACCCTAGATTGAATTGGGGGGAGGAATAAAGAAATAAGGACGAAAGTGTTATAAGCGGTTTTAGAAAAAAGAAAAGAGAAATTACAATTTTGTCTGCCTTGATTTTGTCTGACCGTATGTAATAACGGTTACAACCGTTGTAATTGTTTCTAACCAATATAACCGTTGGTATGTAATCACAGTTATAACTGTTGCGAATTAAAGATGGAAAAGTGTTGCAACATGGCCCTTTTGGTGTTGTGTTAATATAGATTATATGTGTTAATTAGGATGATTTTCATACCTTATATGTTACTTTCACTTAAAAATAGATCATATGTGTTTAATCCAGATCTAGAAGCCCTAGGATCATCTAATTTGATCATGTAACCTTTAGATTTGTTAGATTCATCATGTTTAACTTACGTTTTGATTATAATTATGTTTGATCTTTGGTTTTTATGATGTGATTCATATACGTTTATGTAATGTCCTATATTTTTACGGTATGATAATTAATTTAATTAATTAAATAATGATTTAGAGGTTTAAATGGTCGTTTAATTAAATAATATTGAATATTTAATTAATATAAATAATAGAATAATATATTTAATTTTTGAAATAGTCGGAAATTGTGAATTGACAATATTGTGTGAATTGGACAATTTAAAATATATAATTCAGTTTAGAGTTGAATTATATTAACGAATATATTATATAAACGATAGTTGAAGTATAATTTATATTATAATTATAATGGAGCTCGAAATGGCGCGGTAGTTCTTAATTTGGCATTTCAAACTTTAACCGAATATACGGAATCCGTTTTAAATTGGATTTCTGTGAAACTAGAAACGTTCGGAGCTGGTAGAGTATATTTTTCTAATGGAAGAGAAAAATCGGGATTTCGTCGTGTGGATTTTTATTTATGTCCAAATCAAATTTTAAAATAGTTGCTATGGAATTATTTATAACGATTTATTTATATTACAAATGGATTTTCAATATAAATTGAATACCGATTTAATCTGGGTTTAATATGTCAAGTTATAAATTCAAATAGGAACATTTTGGAACTATAGTATATTCTATGTGGATATATACGATAATATACATATTTATTTATATTTAATTTAATTATTCTTAAATATATTTATATTTAAATGGGTTTATTTAGAGCTTTAAAAATAGCCATTTTTGCAAACGAACTCTGTTTTCGACGAAACTAATTTTGTTGGATCCGGAATATTAAATTATTACTAGATTTCAATTTTCGTGATTTTTGGAGTCAGTATGTGGTCGTATGAATTTTCAATGTGAAAAATAGTCGATAATTTGACTTTAAAAATACGATGCGTTAGCAAATGGAGTCGGAATTCGACGAAACAGGTTTCGTTGGGTCTGTAATGTCGAACTGTATGTGCATGACCATTTTCATGATTTTTGGATATTGTATATGATCACAGGGATTTTTAAATACGAATGTAAACAACGATAACATAAATATTAATTTAAAATTCGAACAAAAAAATATATACTTACCCTATAAATAGGCTACATACCTCCCTAACCTTAAAACACTT
The DNA here is from genome assembly GCA_030737875.1 of Allium sativum. NCBI lineage: Eukaryota > Viridiplantae > Streptophyta > Magnoliopsida > Asparagales > Amaryllidaceae > Allium > Allium sativum. The sequence goes on from CM060912.1 coordinate 14,957,837, forward strand.
CATTCAGTAGTTAAACTAAAATCTGCCGCTATCGATTGTTCATACCAGCGTGAGTTTTCTTCTTCGGAATATTAAATCAAATGAAATAAAAATCTAGAAATTCTCAAACTCAAATATTGGTGATTTCCTTGACCTCCTCTTCGATTCTATGTGCTTTTTGAAAGGATCGACGTTGTCCTTCTTCGCTGGGATTGTTCAGCTAGGGTTGGAGTTCGGTCGCGAGACGGTGGGTTTTGGCTCGAGCTGATAATGGATTTGGGTTTGTTGTCGGATTTAGCTTTGTTTGAGTATTTTTGGTGTTTTTCAAGCAAAAAGGGTTCGGTGTCCTGTTGTATGGCATCGCGATGACGGGGTCGGCGGGTTTTGCCAATGGAGTTCGAGTGGTAGGAAAAGGGGTTGAGCAGATAGGGATTATGTTGAGAAATTCAATGATAATATTAGTATGTCATTTTGTTAAGTATTGGTGGAGAAAAGGGTCAAGCAGAAGTCGGCTATGGCATTTGGAGGAGCAACTGCATGAGTTTAATGATCAGAGAAGAAGGGTACGTGTGCTTTGGGCTTTAATAGGGTAGATGGGCCGATGTTTTTTTGTGAGCCCAATGGTAAATTAGTTAGTAATTTATTTAATTTAAGTAACAAGTTAACTTGTTAATTTAATTACATCATCATATGTTATCAGAATTCAGCAAAACAAGATCCGTTGGGATCGTACGGAGGGCAGCTACACAATGGAATTGACCGGGAGTGGATTGGAGCTTGTTACAATTTATTGCAAAATAAATTATCCGTCTGAATCAACTGATAATTATCGTTATTTAACGATGATCGTCCAGTGTGAGTAAATCTCACTAACTCTGCTCAGTTTATATTTTCATAACGTATTTTTAGAACTGATAAATATTGGTTAATTGATGTGTGTTGATTGGTTGGTTGAACTGCTAACTGATTAGTTGAAAATATCGATATGGTTATATATATATATATATATCTTTAATCAAACATTGATTCTGTTTATCAGAAAAGTACATATTGAAATGAATTTGATGTGAATTATATTGTGTAACATCTGTGGATGCAGGGAAACAGATCGGAGGGATCCAACTGGATTCCTTAACATTTATTTTACTGATTTTCATACATTGTGATTTATAAATCAGTTATTGATTACGTGTGTTTGGATGATACTGATTATTGTTATATGGTATTAAATACCATAAGAAATACTAGAATGTGAAAAGTGAATATTCAAAGTGTATATTGAAAATAAATTATTTATAAAATCAAGGATTTTACAAAAGGAAATATTTATAAAATCAAAGCGATTTTATAAAAAGAATATTTATTTAGAAAACAAATAGAATTACAAAATGGAATATTTATCTAGAAAATAAATAGAATTTATAAAAGAAATATTTATTTGGAAAATAAATAGTATTGAATACGAAATATTTGTAAAACAAATAGAATTCAAAAGCGAATATTTGTAAACATTTACAAATAGAATAGAAAAGGAAATATTTGGAATCATTTATAAATAGAACTATAGAGTGGATATTTGTTCAGAAAATAAATAAGAGTTATAAAAGCGAGTATTGTATAAAATGAATAGAACTTTATAAAAGAAAATAAGTGGGAAATAAATATTAAAAGGAAATCTGTTTTTAACGAATGAATGGGAAAGATTCATTTAAAGTAGAATTAAGTAGAAATCTGTTTTAACAGATAAAATGTAGAAGATTAATTTATAAACAATGTTTTATAAATTAAGTAAATAATTTATCACCGGATAAATTGAATGTATAAGTCTGAATTAATATATGGAAGTAAAAATCTGTTTTTACACCGATATTTGAGATTGAAATTGAATGTAGCAATTAAAAAAGGATTTATAAATGAGATTTAAGTATTAGAAATAAAAAGGAGATTTCATATGAATAATCCTATAAACAAAAGTATAAATAAAATTTGGAAATGGGATATTATTTAAAAATACGAAATCAAACTTAATGGATTATGTAAAAGATATATTTTTCACATTCGATGTGAACAATGGATTAAAATAAATATTTTATAAATTAAAACATTATAAAGAAATTAGGGTTTTAAATCGGAATTCAAATGGGAATTTGAATGGGATAGAAGGATAGTTAATCAGATTAGAGTTAATCGAATAGAGTTAATCAAATTAGAGTTAACCGAATATTAGTTGTTCGAATTAGAGTTAATCGAATATTAGTTATTCGAAGAAAGCTAATCAAATATAGTTATTCGAAGAAAAGAGTTATCGAATATAGTTATTCGAAGGAGAGATTATCGAATATATTTTATTCGAAGGAGAGGTTATCGAATAGAGTTTATTCGGAAAAGAGTTATCGAATGTAGTTATTCGAAAGAGAGTTATCGAGTATAGATTATTCGAGAGAGAATTATACATTTAAATTCGACTATATCGAATGTTGGAAAGTATTATTTATTTTCTGGTTTTTAAATTAAGATTTACTTATTAAATAAATCATTTATTTATTTATTCAACTTAAGAAATAAAAGTTCTTTTAAAGTTAATTATTTCGAAAGTAGGGATTATAATGTTATCGATAAAATCAAATGATTTCTGTAAAAGAAGTGGATTCATAAACAGAATTTGAGAGTTAAGTGAGGAAGTTTGTTAAAGATTTAAAAGGTGAAATTTGTCTATTTCGATGTTAGAAAGGTTGTTCAGTTAAGGTCTGAGAGGTAGTTATACCCCAACTTGATTGACTCCATTTTTAATTGAGGAATGGTTAAAGTTCGATAGTGAAGGTTAGTTAATTGAATTTAGTTAATAAATGTTAATGGTTCGAGTCGGCGTAGCACTGTTTTATTTAAATATCTGTTTAAATCCAAATGAAGGAGTTTTGTAAATGTTTTCCAAATAAGAATCAGAAATGGATTCTAATATAGGAAATAAGAAATGGGAGCAAATATGGAAATGTTTTTCCAATGATTGATAACGTATATTTTCAAATATAGAAAATAAGGATTTACGAATATATGGAAATGGGAAATCAGGAAATGAATAAATAAATGATAAATTAATTTAAAAGGAGATCAGTGTTGATTGATGATTTGCTTGGTAAGATTTTCATTTGGAAATACGACCGTTGTTTGTACACATGTTTTCCTTTGATAGTTAAATCACCGATTATTAAAGTTTTTGACCATTTCCGTTGTCAATACGGAGAGACCGGGATCATATTCATTGTCTGAAAACCACTCCATATGGGCATTAGCGTTGCAAATCAAATATGATGAAGATAATTGAAGACGAGTTGTTGAAGGGCTATTCTGGAGATCCTAGGTAGAAATTGCCTAAGATGGATTTACAGAATAGTGCCTTCGGTTTGTCCGGACCTAGGACAACGTGTATAGACGAATGTCTGAGAGAGTATATCTAATGGATCATGTAAGTTGGTCACTTCAAACATATCCACGTTTGGTGGCAGAGAAATTTGTTTCTCTTAGTTGTATACCCATGGTATTTTTGTGGAAATCAATTTGTGATTTGGCGGGTATGACGGTGTGGCATTGAAAGTAAATGAATGTATGATTGGTCAATAGATACGTTATGACCTCAAGCCTCATCAACCGGGAAATGACAAAAATCGGGCAGGCAGCATGGCTATGTGGGTCGCCCCCATTAGGGTGTATTGTCACCATCTAGAGAATATTCATATTTGTTACTTCTTTTCACTTCTGTATCTCCTGGGAACGGTTATGTTGCTCGCAACGGTAGGTGACAATATATTCGATACACTCAAGAGTAATGAGTGGTCGGTCATGTGTGGCCGAGTTGCAAGACGTTCTTATTGAACCAACGTATTCCTCTCTACAGATACACTATCGGCTGGTGGTTCTATACCTTGTCATAGTCGGAATCCAATCTCCAATAAACGCCCTTTTTTTTATTGTATACTATACATATGTGGAGCGTGAGATGCAAGCGTTCTGCTAGATTGTTAATTATTTGTGATTAGACATTATTATAATACCAGAAAAGTATTGATTTTGAAAATGTTTTGGGTTATCGTAAGGTAAAAACAATCCGTGTTTATGTGTGGATCGGTCTTACGATTATCATTTCTTTGAAAAAGGACTTTGAAAAGTTAAACCAAATGGTTGGAGTTTACGCACACCAGTCCCATGACAGACCCAGAGTTTATTTTGTTTTGTTTTCCCTAAACTCTTGGGTGCCAAATTTGTACGGGCAGTCAAGCAGTTCAGGTATTTCCATATATTCTTGGAGGAGCTGGAGCGGCAGGCTTCAGGATTTTATAGGTATTGTTTATTTCCGTTGTGATGCAAGTGTTGTACTCTAATATGCAAATACATATTTGTGTTTCAAATGTTACTTTATATACTATATTTTATTCGTTCCGCTGCGAGATTCGTGTTACTCTGATGTTGTTGTGTTCTTCTTCTTCTTCTATTCTAATTTTCTATCTTATCTATTCTCTCCCTCTAAATTCTTTCTATTAACTATCCGGTATTTCCGATGTTTGAATAGTCGACATTGGCATTTGTGTCGATTTTTGGAGTCGAAAATCCCCGGGTCATTACAGTTTATGTTCATATGATTGAAATTGGATGAATTAATGTTTAATTGGTTGAATTGTATGTTATGCTTGAATTGTTTGTTTAGAATTGTGTGTCTTAGGACTTAAAATCGGAAAGCAAAGAAAATCGAAGGTCCAGATGGTTGGATTCGGGCAAAACTTGGAAAAGGGGCTCTGGATGGAATCGAGATGGTGCTCAGAAATTTTCATGAAAAATTTTCTTAAGTACATGGACCGGTACCGATCCATGCCCTATGGATCAGTACAGTGTTGAGACAAGATTTTGATCGATGCCAACATATAAAGGTGCAATGAAGATCATTTCATAGAGATAAGGTTTTTAACTTTGAGCCGTGTTAGAAATATGTTAAAATCTATCCTCAAAATATAACACGAATGCACAAAACAATATCATATCTTCGTTGCTGAAATATGTATATTTGAGGAATTGAAAAGTAACAGAAAAAGCCCAAACGGTCCAGGCTCCGACCGGGAAAGAGTGCAAGGTGATATAGACTATGGACCGAGGTCCTCCGGTCCACAACCATAAAACGGTCGACCGCCCAAAAAGGACCAGTCGACCGGTTCTGCACTAAAACGGTCGACCACTCAAAAAGGACCAGTCGACCGGTTTATGTGTTTTTGCACATAACGGCTATTTTTCTAGAATTTTCAATTCAACCAGTCGACCGGTGATTTTTGACCTGTCGACCGTTTCCGAAACAGCAAGCTTTTTGCTGAAGGGTTGCTTCCATTCATCAAGAGTTTTCTCTTCAATTTTAAATGGAAACGGATGCAATCTTTTGTAAAACTCTTCATGAAGGAATACAACTATTCTACACTATAAATAGACTTGAAATCATACTTTCAAATCACCGATTCTTGCTCTAAATTCTGATCTTACTTTCTAAATATTCTTTGCATTCTAAAAGCTCTCAAATATTTCAATTATTGAATCATTGAAATTATTTCATATCTCTTGATTCAATAAGTAATATACTTCCTTAAATCTATGCATTCAAAGTATATACTTGAGGATCAGATTATAGGAAGATTGTACTCAAACTGTTGACTATCCGTGTTGAATCAAGAACAAAAAGCAGAAGTCAAAACCATTGTATCAGTTGAAGTCCTGTGTGTGATCAGGCAAGTATTGAAGTCCTCGTGTTGTTAGAGGCGTGAAATCCCGTTCGGCTGCTCGGGTGTTGTGAACATGTTCCTCCAGGTGAAGCGAGGTTGTTGATTAGAGAAAATCCAGAGAGAGGTTTGGGACTGGACGTAGGACGGTGCTCTGAACCTGTATAAAAAGCCCTGGTGTGATTTTTCCGTTTTTACTGCATTTACTATACTACTATTATGTGATTGGCTATTACTTTATACTTGAATATTGTTTGTCATATTACACGATCCTTGTGAGTGTACTTATACTTGACAAGTACACGCACGCACTTTCAATTGGTATTAGAGCCTGGCGTTCTAGAGATCGTAACAACATCCTAGAACAAATGGCAATAAAGAAATCTAGTCAGGGAAAGAGAAAATGGAAGGGCAACAAAGCAGGATTAGGAGAGCAAGGAAACAAATCTCTCATGGCTAAAGTCAGATCACAATCAGTATGTACAGACTCTTTATATAAAGATCTTTTGTTAAACCATGAAAAATTGTTGAAAGATTTTAAAAGTTTGAGTAAACTTAATGTAACCATTGTAGCCAAGGCTAAAAATTGTGAGCAAGAAAATTCCAAATTAAAAGAAGAAAACAATTTTTTGGTAAAACAAGCCAAATGTTTTGAAAATACCTCAGAAAAGCTTGTTTCTCAAAAAGTTTCCCTTCAAAAAGAAAATGAGCGACTAGAAGATAAAAACAATGTTCTTTTAAAGGAAATCGATCTTTTGCAAAATAGAAATAAATCATTAGAAGATTCTTTAAATAATTCTAGTTCTTTAATTTCGTCTCTTGAAAAAGAGAAAGGAGGTCTAACTGAAAAGAATTTGGAATTATCTAAAGAATGTAAGACTTTAAAAGTTAATAATAATATTTTGCAACAAGCAATCTCGGAATAAAAAGAAAATGTTGAAAATTACAATCATCTTTATATAATTCAGAATCTCAAATTAGTTGTCTTGAAAATGAGAATAGAACTTTAAAAAGGAAGAATTCTGAATTAAATAAGGGTATTAATAGCAAAGTTTCTTTTGAAAATATCAATCACGACTGTGGAATCAAATGTACAAATAAATTCGCGAAATTTAATAAAGGTCAAAATGATTTAAACATGATTTTATCTAGATCTCGACCTTTACATGACAAAAGTGGTATAGGATATAATAATCGTAGAAATAGTACTAGATATGCTTTTATGTACAATAAGAATATCACGTCTACTACTACTGCATATCCAAAACCCAATTATTATAGAAATTTGAATACTTATATGACTAGCGGTATTTATAATAAATATAGAGGTACGAATAGGAATATCACTAGAGATTACTTAAGTAATTGGGTTCCTGTAAGTTGGAAAAACAGAGAAAAATATATCGATGATTATTTTGATTCAGTAGTTAATAATGAAAATTTTATCTTTAAAGGTTCCATTAAACCCTCTTGGGTATGGTTACCTTCCATCTAACTCATGGACCCAAACAAAGCAAGTGGGTACCAAAATTATATATCTTATATTTTTTGCAGGTACACCACAATAAAGAGAAGGTTATTCGACATCTCTAAATATCATTGAAAACTCAGCTTATCAAAAAAAAAATCACATGATTCAATATCTCCTAAACGTGCTATAATTGTTTGTATTCTCTACTACTCTCGATTACTGTGTTTATTATGGTATTTATTCTTTGTAATCGATGACAAAGGGGGAGAAATATTTTCTCTTATGGTGATACATATTATTCATGTTATATATACTATCATTTAAAATTATGTGCTTAACATGATAATAGTATATGTATGCTAACATTTGTTAATGTAGGAATCAAATGGTAAGATTATTTATATTATGAACTAACAGATGTTGCAAAAATTCAGGGGGAGCTTTATATTTAGAGGGAGATAATCCAAGGTGTTGTCATCAATCAAAAAGGGAGAGAATGTTGAGACAAGATTTTGATCGATGCCAACATATAAAGGTGCAGTGAAGATCATTTCATAGAGATAAGGTTTTTTACTTTGAGTCGTGTTAAAAATATGTTAAAATCTATCCTCAAAGTATAACACGAATGCACAAAACAATATCATATCTTCGTTGCTGAAATCTGTATATTTCAGGAATTGAAAAGTCATAGAAAAAGCCCAAACGGTCCAGGCTCCGACCGGGAAAGAGTGCAGAGTGATATAGACTGTGGACCGAGGTCCTCTGGTCCACAGCCATAAAACGGTCGACCGCACAAAAAGGACCAGTCTACCGGTTCTGCACTAAAACGGTCGACCGCCCAAAAAGGACCAATCGACCGGTTTATGTGTTTTTGCACATAACGGCTATTTTTCTGGAATTTTCAATTCAACCAGTCGACCGGTGATTTTTGACTTGTCGACCATTTCCGAAACAGCAAGCTTTTTCCTGAAGGGTTGCTTCCATTCATCAAGAGTTTTCTCTTCAATTTTCAATGGAAATGGATGCAATCTTTTGTAAAAACTCTTCATGAAGGAATGCAACTATTCTACACTATAAATAGACTTGAAATCATACTTTCAAATCATCGATTCTTGCTCTAAATTCTGATCTTACTTTCTAAATATTCTTGCATTCTAAAAGCTCTCAAATATTTCAATTATTGAATCATTGAAATTATTTCATATCTCTTGATTCAATAAGTAATATACTTCCTTAAATCTACGCATTCAAAGTATATACCTGAGGATCAAATTATAGGAAGATTGTACTCAAACTGTTGACTATCCGTGTTGAATCAAGAACACAAAGCAGAAGTCAAAACCATTGTATCAGTTGAAGTCCTGTGTGTGATCAGGCAAGTATTGAAGTCCTCGTGTTGTTAGAGGCGTGAAATTCCGTTCGGCTGCTCGGGTGTTGTGAACCTGTTCCTCCGGGTGAAGCTAGGTTGTTGATTAGTGAAAATCCATAGAGAGGTCTGGGACTGGACGTAGGACGGTGCTCCGAACCAGTATAAAAAGCCCTGGTGTGATTTTTCCATTTTTACTGCATTTACTATACTGCTGTTCTGTGATTAGCTATTACTTTATACCTGAATATTGTTTGTCATATTACACGATCCTTGTGAGTGTACTATGCTTGACAAGTACATGCACGCACTTTCATACAGATCCATCAAGATTGGTCCAGGGGCATCGAAACTTGATGCATGGCATCTTAGGGTTTTGTGGAGGTCATATGCAAATTTTAATGATGATTGGATGGGTCGAACTGTAATCGCTCGAGTACTCGTCGATGGACCGATAGGAAGTGCTTCGGGGAGGAGTTAAGCCATGAAGTTAGACCGATGGGATGTATTCGAGACGAGGATGGAAAATATCCAAACACTTATCCAATTTGGGCTAATGTATGGATCGACAACAATCCATTTGGAAAGGGAATTAGGACCAGGGTTTTGGCGATGGAGAGATGTAGTTTTCAAGGGCATAATGGTAGTCCCCATTAGTTGATAGCATCTATGGGGTAGAAGTTATCGTCATAATAATGTAGATTCTTCGATTGTGAACCCAGACGAGAGTGGTCAAAATAGGAGGTGGTGGGCAACCTAAAGTGGAATGACGTTGTGATATAATGGACTAACTCAAGTGGGACTTGAGCTAAGGGATGGAGTCGGGGATGGTTTATGTGATTGGAAGCGCCAAGGAATCGTTGATAGTGTGAAGGATTCTAACAAACTCAAAACAAGGGTATCGTGAGGACACCTATCAGGATCTGGGATATTGGATACCTTGGACCGCTTGGGAAGTGATCTAGTTGTCTTTAGAAGTCAAATGTGTATGATACGTACGATAGCCGAACTTGAATGGGGGTTTCTCCATTTTCCCTTGACGGATGGCAACTACCAGTCATTTTATATTAACGCATTTGAGGCTTTAGTCGGTGATAGTTAGGTAATTGCTTGTTATGGATGATATGGTTGCTTGTGTGTGTTTTCTTCTGTTTTCTCTAGGTAGACTATCACAGTAGGACACCGAAGAGAAGCGGGATTGGAATCCTATTTTGACTCATGTTTACTTTTTGTCTTTGGGTAGAAAATTATAATGTGATTATTGTGTGCTAACTCTTTGGTTGCAGGGATGACTCAGGTGAGAAATGAACTCTGTTTTATCACAGTATCATGTGTAGCTATTGTTAGTTATTTATCGCTCACACCAGACTGTTGTCTAACCCAAGGTTTTATATTTTCTCTTATTGCCACGGGTGCTCATCGACGGTGCTGATGAGCAGACTAAGTAGCAGCTACTGGTTTGGTGACGATGATGTTGTGCAATGACGAGCTGAAGGTTGGCATCTTACTTTTCTTACTATACAGCTATTTGGGCGATTTTCACTATTTCTGCTTATTATAAATTCTGATAAGGGATGTAATGAGGCATGATGTATTCAGATATTCAGATTTTGTGATATATTGTACTTGATATTCAGAGATTGAGATTTCCTGCTTTATTATGCTTCGCTACTGTATCCTATTGTATATTTTATTGTTATATGTTATCCATGCTTTGTGAGTTATACGATAGGTTCTGCTTCGATTAATTTTCCTTGATGATCTTCGTGTATCAACGGGCACATAATGCAGCGCATTTTTCCTACAGTTAGTGCAGGAGGTATGGGGGCGGTTATTAAATGATGATTCTCGAACTGGAGTTCGGATTGGGGTTACCAGTGGAGAGGAGTTAGGGCGGTGATTTTAAATAAGAATTTCATGTTAAAAAATGTCGCGCTTGCTTTGGGATGCACATGGTTTTTATCTTGGCTTGGTGACCGATTCGGGTTTGGAGGGTCCAAATGCTACATGGATGGGTGCATCATGACATGTTTGTTGCCTGGATCATTAAATAATGGTTTAAGGTGGTGGTATTTATGGCCAAGTCATACATGGAGATGAGTTACAGGCTTTGATTGTGGATGTGAACGAGGAAGTGGAAGATTTCTGATTAAGTTTTACAAAGTTTTGGCTCAAAGTGTTAAGGAATTTGGTGAAAAGCTTTAAATAACTACGCCATATTGAAAATCCGATAACTCACACATATGATATATGATCGAATGTGGATTTTTTCCGTCATCTCGTATCAACGAGTGCAACGCAATAACATAGGTTATCGATTATATTGGTTAAGTGTAAAATGATGGCATATTGAAATGAACTGTAACAATCCGGAATGTTTGAACCAATTAAAAATTATATTTTTAATTGATTTAATGGATTTTATGAATTTAAAATGTTTTATTTTGATAATTAACGATTTAAAATTTATTTAAATCAAAGTTAGAACGTATAAATTTAAAATTTAAGGAAATTGAGTTTGAAATGGCGCGGTAGTTTGAAAATTCAATTTTAAATTTCAAATGAATGTATGGGATTCAAAATAAATCGGATTTCAGTAAAACAAGAAACATTAGAATCTGTTTAATTATATCTTTCAAATGAATGTAAGAAACTGAGATTTAACGTTACAAATTATAATTTATGTCCAGTTTAAAATTTAGAATAGTCGCTATAGAATTTATATATATTTATATAATATATATAGCCCTTAAAAATAGTCATTTTGCAAACGACCTCCATTTTAAACGAAACCACTTTTGTTGGATTCGGAATGACAAATTATTGTTGATTTTCAAATTTCATAATTTTTGGAATTAATATGTGAGCGTGGTAGATTTAAACGTGTTTTGTAAATTCAGTTTAAATTTAATCGACCAGAAAAAGGCCATTTTACAAATGGTCTCCAAATTCGATGAAATTAATTTTGTTAGAATCGTATCGTCAAAACATATCTAGATATAATTTTTCGGTAATTTTTGGAGTCAGTATGTGGCCGTAGTAAATTAAAATGTACGTTGAAATTCAATATAGACCGTTATATTAATTTATATTTTAATTATGATAAGAACTGATCAAAACGATCGAATGGGCTTACGAAACATACTCCATTGGTTCCATAATGTTAGAGAGTAGCTACTTGTTAATTTTCATTGAGAATGGGATCCGTAGTTGATAACACAGATTTTTAAAACATTGAAAATAAGTAAAAATTGGTTATAATCGAATAAATAAATTATATAAGTGAATAAAAAATATAAGACCCCCTACATAATGTCCTTTAACCATTCTTAGCCTACCATTTCATTTTCCAGTCAACTACGATTCACATCGTCATTTCATGCATCAAAAACCTAAAGCATGAAGCTTTCAAAAATGCAAACAATCAAAATAAATTCCTATAAATTATACAGCTCATATATTTGAATTCATATGAAAATTCTCTTCGACCACGTACCCATTTTATGCAGTTCGAACAAGTTTTTGGGGAAGTCAAGTTAGACAGCGTACATTTTTTAGGCTAGGGTTGGTGAATGCGGGAGATTGAAGCATCGATGCGAAGAACGAATGTTGTGATTGGATTTGTGAGACTGTTTAGCTCCTGCATGCAAATTTGTAGGAAATTCTGGACAATTTTTTTTCGATCGACTGTAAGGCGATGGTGGACTAGTGCTGGTCGACGCATTTCAGGGGAGGAGCGCGGGTTCAAAGTCTTGGTGATGGTTTGAAGGAGACAATGAAGAGAAGATCAACAGTGTCGTCCATTTGTGGATTAGCTGAGTATTGATGGAGTAAATGGAGCTCCAAGTTGTAGAAATGGGTGTTCTTTGCTTTTGCGTGCATTCCTGGAAGAGGAGGGAGATGATGAGCAAAGGTTTAAGCAAAACGTGGGTTTGTGGAATAGTTAATTAATTATTATATAAGTTAATGACATATTTTTATATATAAAATTGTAAATTGCATAACTTATTCATACGAATTCGGAATCTAGCGATTTAAGATTTGTTGAACTCGCAATGACGAGAGCTTCACAACAAAACTAACTGGGTCCAATTTGGAGCAAGTAAGAATTTTAGGCAAATTGAAATCCAAACGGTACTAAAATTGCCAACTAAAGACTGACGGAGAGGAAATCAAAGTGAGAATTCTCTCGCCGAAATATTTGTACAGTTATTTATTTTATAACTAAAATTGTATGTCAGTATTGATTTTTATCTGTGTATGTGACATTGCTGGAGTTCAACACACGAACTCACACAAATCATTGAAATTAGAAGCGATGTATGGATATTAGCGACACTCGCATTTCATAATCCGAGGATGAACACTTGTGGCTCCGTAAACGGCATTTGGCTATTGAGCATTCATTTATTTGCGATGTGAATAAAATATATATGCGATGTGAAAAATATAAATGCGATGTGAAATATATATATATATATATATATATGCGATGTGAATAAAATATATATATGTGATGTGAATAATATATATATGCGATGTGAATAATATATATATATATATATATATATGCGATGTGAAAAATATATATGTGATGTGAAAAATATATATATGTGATGCGAAAAATATATATGCGATGTGAAAAATATATACGCATAGTATAAAAATAGAAATGGATAAAATGGTCATGTGTTGAAATAAATATTGGATTGTTAAAAATATAATTTTTAACGTATATATGCATTGTATAAAATTGTTATGTAATGAAATATTCAATTTTGATTTAAAAATTGAAAATGAAGCTAAAATCATTTTAAAATGAATTTATAAATGATTTATAAAATATGTTTTAAATGGAAATCGATAGTATATATATATTATACATATTTAATGGCTTGAATAGAACGCCCCGCGCAGTGACCGTTCTCGAATTTCAACCATTGACTTCAAATGGTCATAATGGGAGATCCGACCGTCACTCCTAAAACCGGAACCGTTGGGTTCGTATCGAAAAGAGCTTTCCAATGAATATAGGAAATTTAAATTTGAACGGTTAGATTTTAAAATATGTCCAAATCAATTTCAGAAAAAGTCGCTATGAATGTGGTTCAGTGGCCGTTATTGGAAATCGACTGTAAGGGCCTTAATAAAATTATTAAAAATATGGAAAAATTATGTAAAATCATAATAACTGATTTGGAAAGATTTCAACTGAAAATTTCCTAGTTTGAAAAGATAAAAATATATTTTTATCGAAATGGACTATTTAATAACTAGAATAGTAATTCAATTATTTTAGAAATAATAAACTGGATTGAAATGGTTTTAAAGTAACCAAAATTTTCCAACGTATAAATTGGAAAGGATTCAAATGGAAATAATCTTCGAAATATGTTGATACTGGATTCCGTGACTATACGGATAGTGTGAGGAATTTGGAAGATACTGATATCGTTATTCCCAATATGATGTCCGTTGGTTTCAGAATTTGATATTGAATATAAGCCAATATTTATTTCTATTCAGAGCCTTGTATTTAATATTAAATTGGATTTTGGGTTTGTCGTGAATGGTGTCTTTAATAACACTGTTCTTAAACCCAGTTGAGAAAAGAATAAATCTTTAATTAAGATTTAGAGAAGTTTACCAATTACAAATTAGAATTAAATGGAAATTGGATTTTGGGTTTGCATTCAATGGTGTCTTTAATAACACTGTTCTTAAACCCAGTTGAGAAAAGAATGAATCTTTAATTAAGATTTATAGAAGTTTACCTATTGCAAATTGGAATTAAATGGAAATTGGATTTTGGGTTGATATGAACGATGTTTTAAACAATATTAATTCTTAAACTCGATTAACAATGAAGATATGATTTGGAATTTATAATCTTTTAAATAAGATTAATGGAAATTTTCCAAAGTAAAGTTTTCCAATTTAAAATAGTATATTGGAATTGAATGGAATTCGATTAGTGATAATCGAGACGAGGTTATGCGAAGGAAGACCATTACTATTTATGGAATTTAAAAGGTTTTGTCGTTATTTCGTTTATAGTATTAGCACGATACGGAAATTTATATTGATTATATACTGTTATGATTTTCGTGAAAGCTACATTTGAATGGAAGATGATTTTGGGTTTATCGTGAATTATGTTTTAAATAACATTTATTCTTTAACCCAAGTAAAGGCAGGATTAATTTCCAGAAAGTTGAACAATCATTAAGTAATGATTTTTTAGGGTTAAAACTAAGACGAGTTTTAAATAAATCTATAGATTGGAATGAATGAATGGTAATTAAATTTACCAAAACATGAGATGTGGTATAAACCAAAAATACTTGGTTGTTGATATTGATTGTGATTTATTGATTGTTTGGATTATGATCGACCACTTTATGAGCAAGATATGCTTTTACATTTAGCATTGGGTTGGGTAGAAATATTTGTATGCTAACATCTTGTGAAACACTTCACGATTTGACTATGAGATGTTTAGAGATGTTGTTGAGTTCATTTCAAATTTAATGAATGATTTTGAAATGATATTTTCTTAAGTGAAAAAAATGTGTTCCCGTTTTTGGACAGGGAATGTTTTATAAAACAGAAAATATTTCAAGGGCTAAACCCGATATTGTCGAAATGATTTCGAAATGTATTATGTGTTTGACATTTTAGTTCATCACATAACCAATTAGTTGCTATTGATGATATGTCTGTTTGGTGGCGGAAAATTTATTCTCTTGCTTATCACCCTTCTTTGAGACATACGAGCTCAAAGGTTATGTGATTAATAGTGACTAATCATATGCGTGAATTGCTAGTGTAAAGTACTATATTTTGGAAAGTACTTGTGATTATTATGTTGTGAAATAATTTTCCCTACTTCGAGATATGAAATGATTTGGTATGTGGCTAAAGATTCGGGTAACCCTGGATGACTAAAAGTGTGAGGGCGGTGTATTTTCCCTGAAGGTGTGGGATGTTTCACCATCAGTGTAGCCTTCTCCATAGTGGGAGGTGCACACGCACGCACACAAGCACACATACACACACACACACACACACACATATATATATATATATATATCAAGTTGATGAGGCGCATACAACCTTGTTTGAGGGCTGAATACCTGCTGATATTTTGTTGCATATCTTTTTGTATGCATTATGATGTTTTGGAATTCATATTACCAAAGATTTTGGTTTGAGATCCCGAAGTGAAATCTACTTTGATATAAAAGTTAGATATGTATTTCAAAATGATTTGAAATAAGAAATCGGAAAATAAAGTCCAAAGAAATAATTTCTGTAAATTGAATTGAATTGGATTTGGAAAAATCTAAATTAGGGATTAAGCCTAAATGGATAGATTGAGGAATTGCATGTTGTATGATGCATTGTAGATTAATATGATTGTTATGAGTTGTTGTTTATGCACTGGTATTCCGTTCCATGACATACCGCGTGGACCCATGATTTACCTTATTTTAAAGTAAAGTTTAATAATGGTTTTGAGTTCTCACTCCAGTCCCTTGACTGGCTCAGAGTTTATTGTTTCTACCTAAACTCTGGGTTCCCATAGTTTCCACACAGGCAGTCAGTAGTTTTGGTTTTGCAGATTATTTCATTTAGCAGGATTATGGATCGAAGCTTAAAGATGTGTCCAGAGCATTTATAGTCTCCGCTGTGTTAGTTTATTTGTTTCCACTACATTGTATTAAATTTATTGTAAATTTATTTTCCACTGTATATTATTTTCGATACTCTGATGTAACATTATAATGATGTTTATAAAAGTTTTCTGTTGTTTTTTCTGATGTGTTATGCATCCAAAGTTAGCGTATCCCTCTTTTTGGTTCGATTTAAGTCGGTTTAACGATCGATTTGGATCGACCGAGGGGGAGGGTCACTACATGAACATTAATTTAATCGTGTTATTTTACTTAATAATGTCATTAAATTAATTATTCTTAATGAGTGTTAATTAATTGTCCAAATAAAGACGAGTTGTTTATGGTAATTTGGACACTTGTTTAGTAGAATGAAATATCAATCTATTATTGGTTTAAATTTGTCTTTGACAGATGGCATATGTAAGCATAATAAATCACCATTCTACTATTGATTAATTTGGATATTTATTCTTATGCCAGTTGATTAATTTGAGAATTTACCTATATTTAACAACTGATAGATTTGCTATTGATTGCTATTTGTTGAATTTTTTTACTTGTATGCCTATGGTTGTAACATCCCATTCTCTAAGACCAAAGCTAAATGTTATAGATGTTGCAATCATATTTTATTAACTTCCAATGATAGATAATGAATATGTAAATGAATCAAAACATCAAAGAACACATGAATATGAAAAATTTCCAAACACGTTCATTATAACTTTTCATTACAATTCCCGCAAAGCCCTAATTGGTTAATCAGAGTCTAGATATTGATAATACGCATTTTTTCCATTACATACATCCAAAAATAAAAGCAATGGAAAGGAAATTCCCATATAACTAATTACCTCTTGCACATCCTCGGAAGATTATTCGGAGAAGAATCTGAAAACCTTAACTCTCAGCCTACTCAAATAAGTATATTTGAGAATTCAAGAGGAAAACAAAAACGTTAGGTCAGCCAACCGACTGATGTGAATAACAACAAGTACCCCAAAAATAATAGATATCTAGTAAGACCATGTAGATTACCGGAATGAGTTTTCCTCTCACTAGTATCATGAATCATAATGACCCTTTGTGCTCTTGCACTCACAATGGTTAGAAAAAGAATAATAATAATGTGCCAAAGTCCAATATAATGTGAATTTCCAATCTTCCCTCTTCTGACTAACTTTCTTAAAGGCTATATAATTTTTTGTCATAATACCAATTGATCTACTTACAAGTTATTTATTCTTTTAATTTGAGATTACTCATGTCAATATGTATATTAGGATCACTTATCCCCAACCATTCCAGCGGCAATCTTCTTGGCATATATGTATAAAATAAAGTTCATGAGGTAACCACTCGTTGGACATTAGCTATCTGCACTTATCCTATTGTGTATCCATTGGATGACTGTGAACATTAACACATGTCGGAAACCACCATACACCTGCCATATTTTAACCAGTAGGATAACTATGAACCTCACGAATATTTTTAATCTTGTGACCCTAGAATATTTAATTGTATTGGTAACTCAAATATTTCCCTTCCATTGGTATTCCACATGTAAACATAGTAATAAACCCCATAGGTATCCCCAACATAGAATGGTTAATAAATTCCTATCGGTATCCCTAATACTACGTGATTTAATTTATCCTATTAGTGTCCTTAATATATGTGCAAATCATGTATCAAAACATTAGCAATAACTAATAGCATACAAAGTTATGGTTAACTATCGCACCCATCGCGCAAGCCCGACAAAATTGTTGTCCCTGCTCTTATCGACCGCTATCAAGGTGTTGATACAAAAAAACAGCTAAGAATAAGGCCTAAGCCTATCGACTTCATACATGGGTTAACAACCTATGCATTTAAAATGGTGTTGAAAATAAGTTTAAATTAACCACATCAACACAATCAATCTGCTAAAAGCCAATGTCAATATCCATAAAGTCTTTTAAAAACTAGTTAAGAAATAGAAACTTGCCGACCTAGTCGGAATGACGAGGAACAGAGGCTATAAACACAAGTTGTTTTGAAAACAAGTTTGAAAATAAAGTTTGTCCACATGGACGATGACATCAAGGTTATAAAGACAATAGTATCAAGTTTAAGAAAGAAAGTTGAAAAGTTATCAACCATGAATAGTGACGGCAAGGATAGATATGATAATCCCAAAGGTTTATAAAATAGTTTAGAAATAATCCTTGTTGACACAGTCGATACGGTGAGATATAGAGGTGATAAGCCTCAAAACATCTTTGAAAACAATTTAGGAAAAAGCTATTGTTGACACAATAGACAAGGTATAGATGCGACAATCTGTACAAGGTTGAAAACAATATAGGTGGTAAGCCTCTTACCTTTTATAAGAAGGATGATTGTATCACCCTAGTATGTAGCGACAAGGTTAAGCGAAAAGGTAGGTTATAAAAACATAAGCATAGAAGTAGGCGATAAGCCCCCTTTGATAATCTATATGGATGATACGACAAGCCTACATCCAATATATTACATGTAGCATGGTATTCCACGCAACCTGAGCATCTCGATACCATGGATGCGTTCTGACCATATCGATAAAGCATATATAGCCTTATCGACATGGTCGATAGACTAGCCTAACATGTTAATTGCATGAAAATTATTTTATTACTAAGTTAGGTAGAACTTTAACCTACTCCGTCTTATTTGTAGAATGCCATAGGTTATTGGAAAAATGTGACTGACCAAATGCTTAGTGCTTTCAGTCTTGAATTATAATAACAATCAAATTCGTTAATTAATGTAATTAGTATGTTAATTACCCTAAGTTTAGCCAATCAAGGAATTCATAATAAAATATTAAAACATGGGAAAAATCCCAAATTTTCACAAGTGACTGAAGGTATCCCCTTTTACCTTGTGCAGAAATTTGAGGTTAAGATATAATTATTTTAAAAAATATGAATTAATCCTATAATTAACGCCTAATTAACCTTGAGAAATTCATAGAATATTTCTATACGCTCATAAAACTATGGAACTCGATATCGCTCTCCAAAATCATGTTACACACAATAGGATCTAGATTAACCCTAGGAGGGGTGAATTGCGTTTATTGGAGTTTTATGAGATATTAAAATTATCACAGCATAGATTGCAGCAGAGAAAATAAATTCAGAAAGTAAATGACACAGATTTTACCCAGCTTCGGCAAACCCCTGCCTACTGTAGCATTCTCAAGATTTCTACTAGGTATTAAAATAGATTCCCGCTTACAAAACCCTGTAAGCTCGCAAACCCTGCACTGCTCTAATCTTACACTCAAAACCCTGGACTGATCTTTATCCCCAAGATTAGATTTTCCCTGAGTTACAAACCCGTGACTCATAAACCCTAACTATAAATCCTATAGCTAGTACACCCTAATTTACAGAAAACTAGAAAACTGTATGGATTGGTTAAAAAAGAATTCAAAACAAAAATAATAAAAAAATAAAAACCCTAAACAATGTAACTAAGAAGTCGGCCTCCATTTGTTTATTTTGGCACTTAAAATAAAGCTCCTCTTTATTTCATCATGGAAGCCGAAATATAAGTTAGGGTTTTTATCCCTAAATCAACAAGCGATTTCTCTGGTTTCTCTGAAAAATATTCTTTGATGCTTCGAAGACTTCATTGCTTGCTTGTCAATGATTTGGGCTTGGTGCGATCGAAACTCTGATGAATTTGTGAGTATTCTGAATTTTGTTTCTCCCTTGTTTGCTTGTGGTTTCGAGGCTTTACCTGTGATGAATTGTGTGTATTATATAGGGTATAGAAACCCTTTTAATTCTCTGATTTCACGCAGTTGGTTTGTCTTTGATTGTGTTAATTCTTACATGATCTGCTTGTCGTGATTCCTAAGTGATTTTTGGAAACAACATATGATTTCCTTAGCTAGAATGGTGTTTGCGTGAATTCTGGAATGACTTTTAAAACTTTGAATCATTTTTTCCATATATAGATTTTCATTATGTAGAATAATTTGTGAGATACCCAATGATTAAATCATTCACGAATTCCCAAAATTGAATTTTTTTTTATCCTTTGCAATGTATGCTGGATTGCATTGTTGAAAGATCTTGTTGCCAGTTTTAAAACATGCAAATTTTCTGAGAAAATTATTGATGTTGTCTTTCCATTTTTAAACCAGTCAAATTTAAAGAAAAAATCTTCTCTTTTATATCAATTCGAATATTACATTGGCACTTGAATTTTCTAGCTTGACATGCTCATGCCTGTATATGCATTTAATATATATATATATGTATGTATGTATGTATGTATGTATGTATGTATGTATATACATATATTCACATAAGCGTGTGTCTAAATATGTTTTATCTACTTCCTTGTTTTGAGTTTCTATTGGTTCATGCATGTACTTTTGCATAGCCTTGTTTACAATCAAATGCACATGTACACCTGTGCTTGCTTGTGCAGGTGCTTTTACTGTAATTGTTGTACATTGTTGCTTTGAGTGTTTGTTTCCTGCTGCCAAATGTAAATGCCTTCCTCAAAAATAATTCTAAACCATAATTGGCATTAAAAAAAAGTTGGAAGCTCATTTTCTTGTGCACTTATTCCTTATGCACTTGTTGTCCATCCTTGTGAAATGTCATACACTAGGTGTTGTGCTACTTTCTTCACTTTGATTCTTTTGTGCATTCTGAATTACATTCTGCTATGACCATGGCACTACCAAGTTTCTTTTATACCTTGTTGTTGTGCATGCTGCCGCATGAATGTTGTATCTTCTTTCTTACATATTTACATAATAACATCTATACATTTGTGTATTTTGTGCCTTCTTCACGGTTGAACTACTTATGGTTTTTGGTCATTGTGACAGTGCACTAGTTCCTGTCTTGACTTACATTTGTACTCCTAAGTTATACTTGCCATTTGTACTCAGTTTTGTAATAATGTACATACTTTCATTCATGCTATTTTTGAAACTTGTTACTTTAGCATTCATGTACTCCATCCTATACCGACCTATTGCTTTTGACCATTTTTGGACACTTCTAATTTGTGTGGGTTCTGTTTGAATTCTGCACAATATTTGTCGTATATGTGCACTTGCACCTGAGCCATATTTGTACATGTTGCTTCACTTGGCTATGCATTGATTTGTTTCAGATTTGTTCTTTTCCTTGTGCATGATTTTCCTAAACCATACATGTTGCCTATAATTTTCTCCTACTTATGCGGCTTGCTTTGTGCACTATACCTTTGTGCATATTGAACTTGTCTGTTTGGGTTGAGCCATGTTATTACTTGTACTTGTGCTCTTTTCGTGATTTGAAAAACAGCCCGAATTGATGTATATGCCATGACTATATTGCTAAGTTGTTATTCACACTTGTCCATGTTGTTTATATGATCGACATATGCATCTGCACATTTTAAATAACATATGTGTATATGCATACACATGTATGTGTATACATGTATAGTGCATGTGCAAATATATTTTTTAAATTTATTAACAGATCACTATATCTGAGTTGTGGCTATTCAGAATCAGAAATTTTAAATGTTGTTCTGATCAGCAAACCAATATAGATGTGTTGGGACTTATCTGTGAGCACTAGATATATTATCTACCTTGTGGTATTTACAGTGAATATCACAAGCAGTCTAGACACAGATGGATGAATATTCATATCAGACCAAGTCATCAAATATGATGATAAACACACCAAAATTCTGAGGCAGATAAATTTATATCTACTAGAATTTAAATCGATTTTTGTTCCACTTTACTGTGTGTGTTTCTGTGAGAGG
This sequence comes from Allium sativum, assembly GCA_030737875.1. NCBI lineage: Eukaryota > Viridiplantae > Streptophyta > Magnoliopsida > Asparagales > Amaryllidaceae > Allium > Allium sativum. The sequence continues at coordinate 14,979,902 of CM060912.1, forward strand.
TATACAAAAGACTAGACTAACTCTGAAGCAGACTAAAAGACTAGTGAGTTAGTGAGTATAACTGAGAGAGCAGAGTGAAATGTATATGTAACCGAATGATTGTTAATGTATATTAGTCTGTATGTGTAAACTGGGCAAAACCTAATTGTTGTAGTGAGAGTTGAATGTAATAGTGGAATTTGAACGTGTTGTATCAGTGAGATGTACAATAATGGAGTTAGAAAATATGCATTATTCAAAAGTTGAAATAAAATATTTATATTGAATAAAAGTACTGTTTGAATTATAAATTCTATGCAATTGCATTTTATTTAAAATAGATATATATTTCTGTATGTGATGTAGTAGAATAGTACAATTGCAAATGCATGTATAATATATGTGTGTATGTATATATTATATATATATATTTGTTGTCATCAAACAAAAATCATATTGTTATATACAACAATCTCCCCCTTTTAATGATGACAAACATACAGTGAGATTTTGAATACAATAAATGTGTTTGACAGTGAAGTGTATAACTCCTCCTATATTTATGCTCCCCCTATAACAGAACTCGCCCAAAATATGTGCATATAAGTGAAAAGAATAAATAAATTGAATTTCCAGTATTAAAATAATCATGAAATATTCACTCATCAATCAAAATCTCAACCATTCTCCCCCTTTTGTTATCGTCAAAAGGATATAGAAATCGAAATGGTGATTGACTAGAAATATAAAATCAGATCAAGATAGAGAATGTATATCGTAAACCTCATTCAATCAAACAAAAATAATAATATTCTTCAAACTAGTGGCAAATTTCACATTGTAGAATGATGGATTCACGATTAATTTTATAAAATGGAGAGAGTTTTAGAACATATAAATTCCAATTATTTTCAAACAAATTTTAATAATGAGCACAAAATAGTGATGGATTTGGACTGTGGTTATAAATTCAAATCAACTGACAACATCAAATAATCTCAAATCCTAATGACTATCAATCAAAAAATCATAAAATATTAACGCATTTCACAAATCAGAAAGTGGAATGATAGGTTGGTCTATACATAGCAAGGAAGATATCATATATATGTGTGTATATATATATATATAAGTTTTCATTTCTTTTCTTTTTATTTTTTTATTTTAAGAGCACATTGACCATGCACAGTCTATTATGACTTTTAAATGGGATCGGTCGCAACTTAAATTATAAGTAATCTCTAACCATGCATGACCATATCTAGGTTTTTAAATGAGGTCAGAGAAACACTTATTATATACAAAATCTCCTCAGTATATAAAACCAAAATGGATCATAGAAATGAGGTAGACAAAGAGATGGTCGTGAAATAAATTTCTAAATTAATTATATTATGAAATATTCTCAACTGTATCGGGATTTCTTAAAATTTTCAATTATCTCTTTTTCTGAAAAATAATATAATCACATTTCCATCACAAAAGTTGAAACTGTACTTTTAAGATGATTTAAAAAATAAACCCTCCACATTAATATAAAATCATGGTGGATGATAGAAGGATGATAGGAAATGAAGATGTTCGTGAAATAAGCATCATCTCAAAGATATTATAAAATCTGTCCAAACATCATGAGAATTTAAATAAAATTTCCTCGTGTTGTGAAATATAATAAAGTCACAACTCATCACAATTTCAAAACTGATAATAATTTTGATGAGTTCCAAATATAGTTTAATTTGGTCAAAGGTTTCAATTTTTGAATAAATAACTAAAAATGATTTTAAAATTGAAAATATCAATTACAAGAGGGATTATGAAAGATTAATACAAGATGAGATTCAGTTTAAAACAAATCAATCAATTTAATAGGACTTCTAAGCTATATACTGCTTGGAGCTCCTAATTTCCCACAGAAGTCAATGAAAACAAAGCACTTAATTTACAACACTTAACTCGAGCAGTAGAAAACATTTGATACCAAATCAAGCAGTCATCTAAAAACATTTACAAATCAATTCCTTTTATTAGAGTAGAAAAATATCAATTTCAGAATAGAATTTGCAGAAAAATTTTCCATAATTATTTCTTACAAGCCCAAGAGACAGATCATGATCCAAGATTAATAACAGTTCATTTGAAATCACTTGAAGAAATGTGTAAATTTCAAGATTCAATGAATCGATCACACAAGATTATTAACTTCAAATCCAAAAAGCATGTGAGATTCAAGATATCAACAATTTCAAATGATTTCAAAAAATCAAATATTCAAGCCAGATGATCATGAATTAAAGATGAATTTCAAGACGCAACACAGCAATCAATGCCAAATGATTTTCAATTCAAAATAGTCAAGTCCATCCAAAAAACTAATGAAATTATCACAACATAAAAAATTAGTAGTGTGTTGTAATGAGTGTGATTTTTCAAGCCTTTCCAAAAAGAATTAGAAGAAACTCAAAACGGTAAAGTTGTGTGAAATTTCATTAACTTTTCAAAGCTTCAAGAATTATAGAATTTCTAGGAACAGTGTTCAAGGTATGTACAAGATACTACAACACTGTTGGAAATTCAGGAAACTTTCAAGAAATTAAACTTCAAAAGAATTGAAAAATATTTACAGTTTTAAATTCAAATCATCAAAACATGGAAGTTTTATACAGATGAATCTAATTTCCAGAAGATCAGGAGTTTTGCAATTTGAAGTTAAGAAAGCATAAGAAATGTTACAAATGATATGGCAGTGTTAAAATGAATCAGAATAAACAGAATAAAGAATAAAAGAAGAAGTGGAAGAAGGAATATAAATAAAAACAGAGAATATAAAAAAAAATGTAAGTCTAAAGATCATACCTGATTTACAGTCGACGTTGTGGATCTCCAACTCGACAATCTTGGCTAAGGAACACTGAATGATTAAAAGACGTGGAACAGTTTGAATTCAATTTCTCTTTCGTAAAGTGGTTCCTCAGCCATCCTTTGGTACCTAAGCATTTATAGGATCGAGTGGTCTAACAAAAGTTGGTTTACCACTCATAACTTCGTTCACACATATTGGTACCCAAACTTGTTTGTACAACAATCCATCAGAATTTACTTTTGTGCCCTTAGGAATCCAAATCCGTTTGATCTTACTTGAATTCATTTTGTTATCTTTTAGGATCCAAATTCTTTTAAGTGGATTGTTACAAAACAAACTTTCATTTTGTTTAAAAATCCTTTGAAAACATTAGAGTCCAAGTTTTCATTTCGATCTTTTCCAAAACAATCTTAACAATTTTTAAAATCATTTGAATTCAACTGTTCAGTATTATTAATTTTCCAAAAGCCAAGACCACATTTATTTCCAACAAAAAATTGGTTTTGTAACAATATATTCAACGATTTTGCCTATTATAATTTTTTTTATTTTTTTTGAATTCAAAAATGTGTGATCTTCTAAAAAGAAGAGAGCTAGCCCATTAGAAAATTTATCCAAAGTTGATTCAAGTCAATGAATTTTAGATTTAAGATCACTATTTTCTTTTATCAGAGCGGAACAACAATTTACAATGACCTTCCTCTTTTCAGCATTAGTTTGTTTCAAAACCAAATTTTCATTTTCAAGCAATTTAATTTGGGCTTGGGACTCAGGAATCTCAAATTCAAAATGTTTTTGCTTTTTATTCTCAAAAGTTTCAAATTTAATGAATTACTCAATTTCATTTTTAGGCTCCTTCATAGTTGATTCTGTTTTCAACGGATTTTGTTTATCAGCAATTTCATGTTAGAAATTTTTGGTAGTCTTAAAATTTTCAAATTCCTTATGTACAAAATTGTTTTTATTCTTTAGCTCAATCTTGTCTCTTTTAAGATCATAATTTCATTTTCAAGCTTTTGAATATTTTTATTTAGATGAACAAGATTATTTTCCAAGTTAAACAATTTTTGCAATCAGAGTTTGAAGAATTTTTAGAGCATTCAAGTTTTGATTCCAAATCATTAATTTTGCATCGCAACCCAGAGTTTTCAAATTTCTAGTTTTTGTTTTTTGATTTGAGACTATCAACGGTTTTAGTTAAATCTGTACAATGATGAACTAAATCTTCATATGAAAAGTATTCATCGCTATCATTTTCTGTTTCTTCATCTATAACTCCTTTTACTGAATATGAGGTGGTAATTTGGGGTTTTGAGCAGTTGTCGTTTTTTCTTCCATGCAATGTATTGTGAGTTTCCCAGATTTCCTATGAAATTAAAAAATGGGAGATAAGGCTATACTGATCATCATTAATGTGAGAATACAAAATATGTATAGCACAAGAATTTAATATCATTCTTATCAACCATATCATATCCGTTGATGATAATATCCCAACATTTAATATTAACAGAATTTAAATAAGATTTCATTTCTGATTTCCAATTCAAAAGATCTATTCCATCAAAATAGTTGGGGTATTATTGGACTGACTCTCGCTAGACTTGCAACTAGAAAAATCCATGACTCTAGAGTTAATAAATTACTCGCTCTGATACCACATTTAGGATCTAAAGTAACCCAAGAGGGGAAAGTAAATAGGGTTTTGTCAAAGTTTTACGAGATATTAAAATTATTATAGTGTAGATTGCAGCAGATAAGATAAATGCGGAAAGTAAATAACACAGATTTTACCCTCTTTATGCATTCCCAAGATTTCTACTAGGTATTACAACAAATTCCCTCTTATAAAACCCTGTAAACTCGAAACCCTTGCTACTGCTCTAATCCTACGCTCGAAACCATGGACTGATCTTTATTCCCAAGATCGGTTTTTCCCCGAGTTACTAACCTGTAACTCGTAAACCCTAGATACAAATCTTACAGCTAGTATACCCTAGTTTGCAGAAAATTAGAAAACTGTATGGATTGGTTACAAAAGAATTGAAAATAGAAACAATAATAAAATAAAAAACCGTAAACAATGTAACTAAGAAGTCGGCCCCCATTTGTTTATTTTGACACTTAAAATAAAGTTCCTATTTATTTCATCATGGCAGCCAAAATAAAAGTTAGGGCTTTGTCTCCAAATTAACACGCGATTTCTCGAGTTGCTCTGAAAAATATTATTTGATGCTTCAAAGACTTCGTTGCTTGCTTAGCGATGATTTGGGCTTGCGTTCGATTGAAACTCTGATGAATTTTTGAGTATTCTGCAATTTGTTTCTCTCTTGTTTTCTTGTGGTTTCGATGCTTTGCCTGCGATGAATTGCGTGTATTATATAGGGTATAGAAGCCCTTTTACTTCTCTGATTTCACGCAATTGATTTGGCTTTGATTGTGTTGATTCTTGCATGATTTGCTTGTCGTGATTCCTCAAGTGATTTCTGGAAACAATTGATGATTTCCCTTGCCAAAATGTTGCTTACGTGAATTCTGGAATGTCTTTTAAAATCATGAATCATTTTATCCATAAATTGTTTTTTCTTGTGTAGAATAATTTGTGAGATACCCAGTGATAAAATCATTTGTGAATTTACAAAATTGAAATGTTTATCCCTTGCTATATACGTAGGATTTCATTATTGAAAGATCTTGTTGCTAGTTTTACAACATGCAAATTTCCAGAGAAAATTATTCATGTTGTTGTTCCATTTTTAAACCAGTCAAATTTAAAAGAAAAATCTCTTTTCTTTTATGTTAATTCGAATATTGCATTGGCACTTGAATTTTCTGGCTTGACATACTCATGTCTATATATGCATATAATACATATACGCACATATATACACATTTTTTTTGGAAATTGGTACGCTTTATTAAATAACCAATCATATGTTTTCCTTATTTGCCTCGCCAAAACCTTGCAATCTCCCTACTGTGTACCTTACAAGGGAAAAGAGTAAATATAAGTTCCACATATTAACAATATATAGGATATCATGATACCGCTTATGCATCAGCCAAACAAAATAAAGTAAGAAAGAAAAGAATAAAAATAGTATAAAAACTTCAGCCCAAAAGCCAACCATTATCTCCAATTCAAATCACCATCTTCTCGAAAAGCCCGCTAACTTGGATCGAACAGCTCTACCCCCTATCTTCGTAACATCATCAAATTCGAATGCATTCTGACCGGCTTACTATCATTTCCACGAACAAGATAACCAATCTCCTTCTCGATAATGGACAATTTCATCGAAAAATGCATCCTGCGATTTGAAAACACCCGAGCATTATGCTATTGCCAGATGAAATAGATGACTGCCGTGAAAGCTGCAAATGCGATATCCTGGATTAGGTCCTTCGATTTGAAAGTTGAAAGCAATTGCTCTGCCTCATCATCTAATGTAGGAAGAACATTTGGCTGAGGTTTAACTTCAGCTTAAGAGATCTCAATATGAAAGCCGAATATTCAAAAGAGAAGAAAAGATGTTGTGAAGTCTCTTCCCGTCTATCGCTTAAGGAGCATGACGTGTTTGAAAGAATGCCAAACCATTAAAGTCTACTTTTGTTACTCAGTCTGTCTAAAGACGCAATGTAAGACACAAAACCCATTCGTTTATTAAGTTTTCGAATGCCAAATAATGTTGTAATTTTTTTTATAAGCACCCCTTTCTCTCGCTTTATGCTAGGCAACATTGAAAGAGAAAGAGCCCCCATCACATCACTTGTACATATCTTGATGTATTTTTGGGAAGACTGGAATTGTTTGAAATTCCGCTGCTACCTCTCGAGTTCCTGGGTGAAGTGAGAAGTCCAACACAAAATCACGAAGAAGCAAGGTAACTTTGTGGTTTAGATTACCAATCAGTTGAAATTTGTTCAAGACAATCAGATCTACCAAATACTTACAATTAAGCCAGGGTTCGAACCATAGTGAGGTACCATTACCATCTGCAATCATTTTATTCAATAATAGTTTGCAACTTGTTCTCAACCGATGCATAGATTTCCACGTAGTAGATGCATTGTTGTCAATGTTCTTGGCCCAGAATTGTTTGTTGTGACAATATCTTCTTCTCATCCATGTACTCCACAGATTGTCCTTATAGAAAAAATTCCAGAGCAATTTAACACATGCGGCTTTTTTAGATATGACAATAATTTAAGGCCAACGCCCTCTTCATATGTTGGTTTGTAAAGTTGTCTCCAAGATAATTTATGAGTAGATTCACCCTAGAAAAAGTTTGTGAATATATTTTGTCGTTTATCGAGAGTAGATCCTGGAATCTGGTACATGAACAACCAGTAAAGAATAGTAGGCATGATCACAATATGAATTAGTTCACCTCTTCCGGCTAAGCTCAAAAACTTAACCTGCGATCCCTCTATCTGACGCTGAATTCGATGGATTAATTCGTTACATTTTGAATAATGTAGGTAGTTGCTCGAGAGGGGCACCCCCAAATACTTGATAGGTAGTTGACTAACCTCATAATTTAGTAGGCCAACAATTGGTTGAGCATTTTTTGTGGCTGAGCTGAAAAAGATCTTTGATTTGGTGGCATTAACAGTGAGACCTGCATAAGTGTTGAGTTTGCCAAAAAATTATTTAAGTGTATTGGCATTGGATATAGAAGCTTTCTCAAACACCATTAATTCATCAGCGTACAATAGATGGGAAATAATAGGTTCAAGTGTGAAGACTGGGTTAAACATTCATGAAGAAACAGACTGTTCTAATAAGTATGAGAAGTACTGCATAACTATTGTAAACAAGTAAGAGGAGAGCGGATCGCCCTGTTGTAACCCGCGATTCGAGGAAATGTTACCCTGTGGAATACCCTGGAAAATAATTGAAAAAGTAAGGGAAGATATACACTCATATATTACATTGACGAAGTGCAGTTGAAACCCTATTTGAATCATTAAAAGCAGACATATTCCTTATTGACCATGTTGTATGCTTTCCTCAAGTCTATCCTTACGCAAAATTTAGATACCCTTCTTTTCTTAAAATCCTGAAGAAGTTTATGTGCTAGCAAAATGTTATCACCAACATACCTCCCTTGCATGAAGGCACGCTGACTTTCAGAAATTAAGTGAGCAAGGAATGGCTTCATACAATTGCATAAAATTTTTGAGAATATTTTGTAATATACATTACGACAGGAAATGGGTTTATAGTGGGTTATGTTAGAGGGATTATCATTCTTCGGAATTAGAGTAATAAACGTGTGGTTGATACCTTTTAGAAGCTTACCTGATAGAAATATATATCCTCAATTGCTTGTAGCAGACCAAAATTCAAAACGTCCTAATGCAATTTGAAAAATTTAGTGTTCATTCCATCTGGGCCGGGGATTGATTCATCGTGAATAGAGAAAATAGCCTTTTTGACTTCATCGAGTGAAATGTCATGGAGCAAAAAGGCCTTACCAAAATGGTTTATGGTGTTAAAGGACTGAAATGCGGAAAAATTCACATTTGATTCACCATTAAACCGCAAGGAATAATAATTGATTGCTTCAGATTCTATATCAGAATCTTTGTATGGAAGTTCACCGTCAGAGTTAATGAAGCCTCTTATATTGTTACGAAACTGCCATGAAGTCATCTTCGAGTAAAAGAATTTAGAATTTGTGCTGCCTTGTTGCAACCAGGAAACTTTTACCTTCAGTCATAAAGCCAAGAATTTGAATTTTGCTTTTCCAAAACTGGTATTTTGCTTGTAGCATGTCCTAGTATAAATGTAGATCTGTTGGATCATGATCAACCACAGTTTCTAAATATTTGTACTATTCTTCTAGCTGTTGTAACAAATCAGGTTGTTTACTTCTTAACTTGTTCCAGTTCTTTGGTTCATTGTTGCACGCATTTGTTTGCATTGAAATTGATAACTAGCAAATCCCCACGTAGAAGCTTGCATTCCCCTTTCTATACATTCTGAATATCCCTCTTATAGATGCCAGTCGTTACTATATTTATACGGGTACCTTTTTAATTGAGATGTAGGAATTAATTCAAGTAGTAAGGGGCTATGATCACTAGTGCTTTGAGACAGAATTAATGCCTTCAAATTAATAAACTTCTGGATGAAAAAATCATTTGTAAGTATCTTGTCAATATGGGTTGCAAGACCCTTCCTTATCCATGTAAATTTGAAACCAATGGGTTTAATTTCCTGTAACCCACATTTCATCAAGCAATTTCGAAACTCTCGAATATGTTGAAATGGAATGGGAAGTCGACCAATCTTGTCTATTGGAGATAAAATTTTATTATAGTCTCCCATCAACATCCATGCATCTGAAATATAACTGCATTCTTAAATCAAATTTCTCCATAACTGTTGTCAATCTGAAAAAGCATTACTGGCATATATCATTGTAGAACATAAGGCAAGACCTTTAGAGTTTATTATGGAACTTGTAATATGTTGAGAAGTGAAAGAAATGAGTTGTAATGACCAAATCGATGCGTCCTACATAAGTAGAATACGACCAGAGCATTCGTTTGTGTCATTAGTAACAACATTCCAATTTGAGGGTAATGGTCTAACAAATAGATTCAAGTTTAATGTACTAAGCTTGTTTTCAACCAAGCCAACTAAAGTTGGCCTGTGTTGTGTTAGAAGGCTGAATACATCATTTATTAGAGTGTATGTATTCATACCTCTGACATTCCAAGTAAGTATTGTCGGTTAATTGAGGATGAACTCCCAAAATTTCTTTTAGGAGGAGGTGGCTTGATTGTGGATGGTTTGGTTTGATTAAGGTATGAGGTATTGTTAGTTACATACATTGACACATTTGTTAGTTTCTTCTTCCTGTGTATTGTCATCAGTTATCACATCAACCACATGTTGCATTTCGTTTTAATTAATATCAGAAGGGAGTTCAATGTCCAAAAACGACAAATCATCCTTTGAATGTTCCTTCCCTTCGGAGAAGGAAAGCTAATCATCTTTCTTTCAAACCCGTTGTGGATTTGTCTATATAGTATGAATAGAGCTCTTGTGTCTGAAGACATTACAATGATCATATCTGGGAGGTACATATTCGTACTCCACCTCTATCTCACGTTTACTACCATTAGGAAATAATATAGGGACCAATTTCTTCAGTTCTTTGTTAACACCAATTTCAATATGTATGCGTGCATATTTCGTATATTTTCTTGCAGTAGTATTCTCGTCTATGCGAAGTGGGATTCCAACAAAACTGGCGATCATCTGTTGCACCTCTGTCGTCCAAATCTGAACCTCGGTAGCATTAAACTTGGAGTTTTCGTAGTTAGGAGTCCAGGAACTTATTGAAAGATGCTCTCCAAAATATGAGTAAGTGTTGCTCTCTAGTATTCGTTCAAAATCTTCTAGGTCATCGAATTGAACAACAAATTGGTTATTGGGCACATGTGTACATGAAACTCACCCTTGGGCTTCCAAACTCGACTTATGTAATCCTTCAGTTTAACGAATGAAAGTCTGAATTCAATAGGATGATGGATTATCGTGTTAACCCATACTTCCTCTGACTTCTGTATAACATTTGCAGGAAGAAAGACATATTCTTGTTGCGGTTGAACAACTTGTTACGGTTGAACAAATGCTAATTTGTAAACCACAGTGGTTGGCTTGAGCATGCATCGAGACATCAACACCGTAATCTACTCATAGCACCATAACACACGTGACGATCAACCCAGGATAACAAGACGGTCTCAGGCGAAGGCCGTAAGCTACCCGTTCACGACACTACACATGGGACCCCCAGGCCTCCATCTAATGTAGTCCGTGACCCACGGATCGGAAATCCCAATCGAAATTTCCCAATGTAGCAGACCATTAACCTTTGGTGGTAGATGGGCAAAATTTAAAACCATCGATACATCGACCAGGACGGAGTTTTGGTCCATTGGTACAGCAGAGTCCAATCTATCCCAATCCCGAAATCAAAAGTATTTTTTAAATGCTATTTTGTAATAAATATGTCATGAAGTTCAAAGTGTTTATAAAGTCAAAACACTTTTAAACATAACCACGTCTTGAAGAAATAATTCATCACATATAAAACAAAATATTAATCACAACCTGAATTAAACAAAAGAAAACTGATATTCAACTTTATCATATATAAGAACAATATGATAAAATAAATCAAGTCAGAGTATCATATATAAATTAGTACGATACTCATATATAAAACAATATGATAAAATGAATCGAGTCATACTAGTTGCAATATAGGACAAGAATTATATGAATGACATAAAAACGTGTCAACTAAAAATTTCCAAAATTACTTCAATACAGAAATTGTATCCTTTCAAATAGTAATTATTCAAATATAACACATGCTCCTATATCTCATTATGTTACTAGTATATTTCACAACTGAGCATACTAAAACAATCGAATATTCCATATGAGAAGTCAAAAGAGTAATCAGAAAAGTAGTACCAAACGTCCCACACTGCTTGGTATAACTAATCCATTTACTCAAAATCCTCATCATACAAAATTTCACACAAATCTCCTGAAATTGTGTTCAATTCAAACTATATACCCATCAAAGAAAAATACCTAATTTACTCTTGGTTGTTTTATTGTTTATTATCACTGATGCTCATACTTTATTTCCAATAAACAACTTAACACTAGGTTAAAGTGGTTAGTACCAACCCCAATCCGATTTTTTTCAAACTAATTTAGCTCCTGTTCTCTGCAATCGTTCTCAAATCGAGCATCGTTCGGGATCCGCTTCGTCAAGTTTCCTTGTACATTCCTACTTACCTATCTTATCTTTTGGCCAAAAATCTCCTTTTAAATTTACTTGACAAAAATTTAGTTCATGGATCACATAAACTCTCTTGACGATAAACCCTGGAAATTCTAGCCACAAAGGACCTTTAGGTAGAAATCCCAAAAGGAAACTTATTTTTCGAAAGTATTTCCTTCCAAATATTATTTTATTTATCTATTTATTCTAAGAAAAAATTCACAAAAAGGCGTTCTCTCCTGAATGATTATGGTATCAATTCCGCTCATTCTAGAGTATTTCCACCCTATCTATAATGAGTTTTTAACCCAATAAGCCAAGTTTTAGAAAAACCATAGCTCTGATATCAAATGTAAATGTCCACCATTTTGATCGTCCCAAGTCGGTGATTGAACCAACTCAGAGCGTTTAAAATGGCGGATTGTTATTGGCTTGCAGGGTTTAAACAGAATTAACACAGAATAACAATGCTCAAAAATAGCAGCAAAATAAAATTTTATTCAAATATTAGAGTACACAATTTTTATACAGCGGAAAAATAAATAAATTTATACATTAATTTCTTTTATTAAATATTAGCACATGCGTCTTTCCACGCCCCTCCTCTTTAAGAGCTAAATCTTTATATTTGTAACAATTGGGACCTGATAAATCATTGCTGCACTTACAAAAATAAGTGTCAAACAAACAAGCCATCTGAGTGGACAATTCTCTTGATGGTTATTAATACTCTCGGTATTGTGTGTATGATGTAAATTTGATTCCAACATCAGAGGTGGATACCCAGTGCCAAAGGCTCCCGTACTCAAGGGCGAGGACTTCCCAGGTCAGTCTCCCGTCCTGGTACTATTCACGGCTTCCCGGGCTCTGGAGGTGGTCGATTAGCACGCACAGCCTTTCCTTTACATTATGTGAAGAGGCCGGGGCTCGAACCTGTGCGCTCCTGATTACCAGCCAGGTAGCCTTACCGTTGCGCCAGGCACCACCTTGATGCCAACATCAGAATTCTAATTTTAAAACAATATGGTAAGTCCTAAGCATTAATCAACAACATAATGGATTAGTACCTTTCTACAATAACCAATCCAACAATTTATATTAACTATCGACACGATGATGCATGTTTATTTTATAATATATCTAGTCAGTTGCAGTCATATTGCATAGATTAGAAGCATTAACTGCATTATTACTATTCACTATTAAATATCATAATCGCTCAAAATTAACGATACTACAAAAGAGGACAATGACACAGTAATGTTTAAATTTATCTGAATTCCTAACATGATACACCACAATTTGAATTGTCCATAAAAATATTCAAAGATTCACCTGCAGCTATAGCATAATTCTTAAGAACACTGACATACTTATATGCATATGATTTCATGAATATTTATGCGCTTGAAAACATACTGCCAAAAGACATTCATGAGTGGATCTATAAAGAAAACATAAAAATATTTAACTAGAAGAGAATAGAATCAGTTTAGTAAGTTACGTCCGGAAAGCATGAAAAGTTTAGGTACTTTTTGTTCTCTGACTGCTTCTGGGGTAGGAAATTACCTCAGTAGCTTTCTACTGTCAGTTAAATCTGACATCACAAAACGAAATGGAAGGGATAAATTTTAATGTCTTATCTAGCTGAGTGGCTTCTTAAGGGTGCATAGCATAGTGATTTCATATCTCTGTAGATGTTTTGTGTGCAGATTTCCAAAATAATCAAAGTATACGGGTGTCATAATAAACTATGCTCGTGGATTAAACATGTCATATGTGTTTAGTTTTCCAAAAGTAAACATTTCTAACCATGCAGAAACTAGATAAATTATATAGCCTACTTTTTGTTTTTAGTGTTAAATGCTATGACAGAATAAGAAGAAAGAAGGCTATAAAGGAAATGGAATCATGAGAAGTCTTCAAAATTATCACCCAGGTAGATTCAATCTTAGCTATAAAACAAAAGCCACCATGTATAGGTTCACTACTGCCTTACTTTGTATACATTATGGTCCTTAATTCTTTCTTTTAATTCTCATATAAGGACTCCAAGATATTTTGACAACAAATATTCAAGCATAGTGGCAAGACAAGGAATGAGACAGCAATGATAAATCACGCTTGAAACTGAATTCGCACACATAGTCCAAGTTATTTACCAAGCCAAAAGCATATGGAAAGTGAACATTGCATTCAAGTTTTCAGAATCAATCACAAAATAAAAGTGATATTTTTCTTGAAAAGAATAAAATAAGGAACCTGCTTTCTGGTCCAATCATATTGCCTCACAGCAACCGCCGGTGCAATCTGAAGAAGTACAAATCCTTCTTTTGCTACCTTAAAAGCTCCTGATTCTAACGGAGCAAAATCAGGTGCTCTAGGCTCCACAGTAAGTGCTTCCTTTCCCTTGTAAATGGGGAAACCAACAAAAACTTTAGACTGTGGGCATGAACAAGAGCAGCTTCAGTCACTGGTGGTTGCATGGAAGTGGAGCAGTATTAGACGAAGGCATGCCTAATGAACGCGGTCGGAGCATCCCGCGGTGTAAAGAGGCGGAGCGATGTGGGATTTGGGGCGGATTCATTTTGATTGAAGAGGAGACGGTGGCCGATTGGGGGAAAGTATCGATTTGTCTTGGGGAAGACTTAATTTGGGGAAGAACACATGGCTGTTCACGAAATAGAAGAGGAAGAAAATTAATCCCCCCGTCCTAAACAGAGAGGGGTGCTCTAATTTAAATATTCGAACGAAGGATCCAGTAAACACCCATGGTAACCAATTCAGATGATAAACGACAAGTGGCAAACAAAGACTTTAAAATATATATTATTTGAATTCTCTAGATGTGCCCACTATTATACTATACAACCAATGTTAATGTATTTATACTACTCCAAATTAATTTCTTTATAACCCATTCAACTATACGAATTTTTATTGAAATTAAATACCCATGTTAAATAAAAAACCAAATTATAAGTTCTCAAATTGTATATTTAAAATGTAAAAATCTAGTAAATTTAAATTCACACTGCTTTCAACATTGACCCGTGTGCGGAGCACGGGTTTCAAACTAGTATTTGTTGATAACGTCAACTTTGGCAAAATATTTACACTGAGATTACAAAAGCATTTTTATTTTATTTTTAGAAGTATTCAACGATTAAATCTTAATTTAATTTATTTTAAAAAACTAAAGTTATCAGAGCTATTACAACCCCCTTCCAAAAATCCAAGTTGTTACAGACTTCCCCCTTAAAGAAATTGCGTCCTCGCAATTTACATAGATCAAAATACAGCATTTCAAAACTCCAACGCCACATCTTAATTTCTTCCCTGATCTATTTAGATTATTCAACAAGAAATTTCCAACTTTGACTACTCTTGCAAAAATTTCAATTCTTATCCAAAGTAAAATACATATATTATGATACCCACTCCTTACTTTAATATAAGGTGTCATATATAAATCAATACGATTCCATTAATAAGAACCATGGAAAATATGATAAAATTAGACAGGATATCATATATAAACCAATATGATATTCACAACAATAACTGAGACGACCCGAACTTCCCCTTGAAGGAAAGCACGGATAGAATTGAGGACAAGACAAAATAGAACGCAAACAGAAGAACATTTCATTATTATCACAACAATTCTATCAGATACAAGAATATACAGAGTATAAATGAATAAATTACATTCGATAAATATTAGAGATTACAATAAATTACATAGCAGCGGAAAAATATACAAAACACAACTGAAAGTGATACACGGATACAGAGCTTTCTGAGCATCGTTCCAGCTGTAAATCAGGACCCTGTGGATATAAATCTGCAAAACCAAAACTACTAGCTGCCCGTGTGGAAAATAGGGGCACCCAGAGTTTAGGTTAAAACAATAAACTCCAGGTCAGTCATGTGACTGGTGTGAGAACTAAAACAGTTATAATTCTTTATTTTAAAGTTCGGTAAATCAAGGGACCACGCCGTATGACACGGAACGGGTTTCCTCCCAAGAATACCAGTGCATAGAACAAACAGCACAATGCTAAATAAATAAAAATGAAGCTGTTATAAGACCCAGGTCCCATCACACAATGCAACGCAAGCCGGAGGATAGGGTTTTTACCTTATAACAGCCAAAGCATGCTTGATACGTTTAAAACACATTATTTGATACTATTATAGGTGTATAGTGTCAAAACAATTTCAATCATAAATATCAATCATAGATGGCATTAATGTCCCATACTACTATGTCGCCATACTAGGTTCTACAAATAAAACCGAAACACACGTATTGGAAATTGGATTCCATCATGAGTCGAGGCAAGGGGCAAGCTCATCTCCGCGTTCGAGACACTCTAGCAAATGCCTCAGGACCCCACTATGATCCTTTGGAACCTCCAAGGCCGGTCATCTCTTACTTTTGAGGATTAGTTATTCCTGAACACACGTTTCCCAGTCCTTACAGACCTATATCCGAGGCGCCTCGTATCCAACAACCACACAGGTGAAAAGTATATAAATGTCAGGGTTGGTAGGTCACTGACACCACCATAGCTAGAAAGAAACGTCGTGCACTCCTTGGGTCCGTATCCTGTTATTGACTCATACCGAGGTGTGAGGCTCGCGAATTCACGTTATACACAAAGCTGCACCACACAGGCCGTGCTTTGATCATCAACCACAAGACTTTGCTTTTCAACAGAAGCCTTGATCATTTGCCACTTACGCGTGCCACACTGGCAACTCACTCCATGCGGCTGATGTCCATCGATATACAACCTCTGAGCTCATACGTCTCAGAGAAGGGCGTTAAGCAAGAGAAAAAATTCTCCGCCGCCAAACAGATGTATATTTAATAGAGATCAATCAACAAAGAATAAAATCCAATGTCAGACACACAATCCATTTACAAGTTCGTTCTGGGTCTGAACGAAACTGGAGGCACTTTCCTTGCATATCCATCCATCTCCAAGTACGTCTGGACGATCACCAACTGTTTCCCTCATCTTGGGTGTACGACCCAATCGATATCATCAGTAATCACCCAAACGATGTGAAGACTTCCGGCCTTCGACCACCGTCTTCATCTTCGACATCTCGTCGAATCGGTTATTCAGAATGGGTATAACCCCGGCCTTTCTGAATAACCCACGCATATAATAAACGAATGTTACACAAACACAACAAACGCCTCATTCCAATTCAGAATATTCTTTTATTCACAAAATCACATTCTTAGGGAAATGTTCCCATTAATTTTATCCAAGATAAATTCTTCTAAATTTATTCTTTAATCTTCCTTTGGATATCATTTCAAACTAGTCGGGATTAGCGAACCACACCGAAGTAATTATTTATTTTATTTCCCAATCCCAACCTATATATCCCATGGAGAAAACTGATAATACTCCACATCTAACACCACGGTGTTATGGTAAAATTAATTACCATTTCACGTTCAAATCTAATTAAAGATTTAACTATCGCTTTGGAGCAAAACTGGTGGTACTCCATTCTCGATCACCTTTCAGATTTGATAATTTAAATTATCAATTCACTTTTTAATCTAATTAAAGATTCATTAAAACTCCACTTAGTTTTAATCTTTCCAAAAAATCAATATCCTGTCTTTAACTGGGTTAAAGAACCAATGTCATCTAAAACACGATTCACGATAAACCCAAATCATATTTGATATTAAATACAAGGCTCTGAATAGAAAATATATCGGCTTATATTCAATATCAAATTCTGAAACCAACATATATCGTATTGGAAATAACGATATAAAATATATCTTTCAAATTCCCATAATAATATCTGTATAGTCACGAAATCCAACATCGAAATATCCCGAAGATAATTCTGATTCAACTCCAGTCCAATTCACGTATTGGGAATATTGATTATTTTTAAAATCACTTTAAAATTCAATTTATTTATTTCAAAAATAAATTGATTTTAATTCTAGTTCAAAACTAGTTCATTTCGATAAAAATCTATTTTTATCATTTCAAATGTGGAGTTTTTCATCACAGTTCTTTCCAATTCACATATTATGATTTTACACAAATTATTAATATTTTTAATAATTTTATCAAGGCCCGTACAGTCGATTTCCAACAACGGCCATCGAACTGCACTTACAACGACCTTTTTCGAATCTGATTTGGACATAACTCTAAATCCAAACGTTAGATTTCAAATTTCTAATACTCATTGGAAAGCTTTTTTCGATACGAACCCAACGGTTCTGGTTTTAGGAGAATCCGACGGTCGGATCTCCCGCAACGTCAATTCGAAGTCAATGGTCGAAATTCAAGAACTACCGCGGCGCGGTGCGTTCTATTCAGGCCATTATAATATATATATATATATATATATATATATATATATATATATATATTATATTTCGTCGATTTCCTTTTAAAACGTATTTTATAAATCGTTTTAAATTCGTTTTCAAAACCATTTCAATGCTACATTCAATTTCAAATCGATTTGATTTCAATTCAATTCGAATTCATTTCAATTTTATTTAATTCGAATTCAAATTCGTTTCAATTCAATTCAAATTCTACTTTGTTTCAATTCAAAATCTACTTCGTTTCAATTCAATTCAATTTCTAATTCGTTCAATTCAATTCAATTCCTAATTCGTTTCAATTCAATTCAATTTGAATTTACCTTCTATTTAATTCAATTCGAATTCATTTCAAATTGATTTCAATTCAATTTCAGTTCGTTTTAAATTTTATTCAAAACGATTTCAATTCGTTTTAATTCAATTTCAATTTAATTCAATTTGAATTCATTTCTAATTGATTTGAATTCAAATTCACTTTCTATTCAATTCGAATCGAATTCATTTTCTATTCGATTCGAATTCATTTCAAATTGATTCAATAAAATTTGAATTTGAATTTTAATCTAATTCAATTTGAATTTCATTTCTAAATATTAAATTTTGAAATCACTTTCAAGATTCATTATAAAACGAATAAAATCGATATAAATATCGTTCGCGTTAAAATAACGCATCTCTAATCCACACGGCTTTATATTTTTCAAAAACTTCTTTATCCTATTCAACAAATGAATATTTATTCTGTTCAACACATGAATCTATATTTCTATTCAACACATGAATTTTCTTTTAAAATATTCATTATTTTCCCGATTGGAATGAGGCCCAATCAATTACCATATAACGTTAATTATATGGATTCCATGCAACACATGTATTTAATAGCAACGATAAACAATCAACCATCATCCAAAGTGCACTACACTGTATAAGCATCAAATATAGATATCTAACGCTTATAACAGCCTGTCAATCAATCGATCGACATATTTAATCAATCAGGATGAGTGAACTTCAAATTTAATCCCAACACCCATGTGGGGTTTCAAACAATCAAACACAGATTTTAGTTGTGCAGTTGGGCGATGTGTAAAATTTATCGTCCCAATCAATGTCCTTCAAATAGGTGTACATAAACAAACCGTCCGGTTTGTAAATGAATATTTTATTTTATTCACTTCACGTTAAAAATTATATTTTTAACGATAAAATATTTTATTTCAACACATGAATTTCTATTCAGTTAAATTATTCAATAAAATGATATTTTTATTTCTCTAACATATTTTAAAAATTTCGGCGGCATAACGGCACGATACTAGAAACGGGACGAGGCCTAGCCTTATCCCCGGTCTAGTGAAGGCCCACGCCATTCACACATCAATCAAATCAATTTCATTTCACCAAACAACTCAATTCAAACCAAATAATCTAACCAACTACACAACCAAACAATTTAACAAACAAGCCATCCATGGTCTGTGGATGACGGGTGTCGGGTGCTGCTAAGCACCGTCTGCATCCTAGTATATATATAACTAGAAAAAGAGAATTTAGAGTGAGAAGTTCTCACCAATAGCTATCCAATACCACGACTCTTCATTGATATAAATCCTCGTCGTTCTCGCCTTTCTATCACCTTTGTTGCCCGTATTCTCTACATATGTAAAAATCGAATTTTTACTTCGCTATTCAATATATAAAAATCGAATTTTTCTATGCTATTCAATATATAAAAATCGAATTTTTACTATGCTATTCAATATGTAAAAATTGAATTTTTACTATGCTATTCAATATATAAAAATCAAATTTTTACTATGCTATTCAATATATAAAAATCGAATTTTTACTATGCTATTCAATATATAAAAATCGAATTTTTACATTTTAAAGATTTCGCCTTTTCACTTTTAAAGATTTCGCCTTTTCAATTTTCTATAATATAAAAATCATATTTTTAATATCTATACTATATAAAGATCATATTTTTAATCCATTACATAGTAAAGATTATATTTTTAATACTTTAAAAATATAAAAATCATATTTTTAATTCTTTAAAAATATAAAAATCATATTTTTAACTGAATAAAATCTTTTCTATTTTAAAAATCTAATCTTTTCTATTTTAAAAATCTAATCTTTTCTATTTTAAAAATCTAATCTTTTCTATTTTAAAAATCTAATCTTTTCTATTTTAAAAATCTAATCTTTTCGTTACCATTCAAACAGTAAAGATCCAATTTTTATCGGCCATTTATATGAATAAAAATCTAATTCATTTACTGATTTTAAATAACCTAATAACTTTATGATAAAACAAATAAAAAAAATAGACTTACTGTATTCAGCGGAAAAGGAGGGGAGGGGGGTCCACTATCAATCTTCGATGGCAAAAGGGGCGGCGCAGGAGGCAGATTCCGGTGTCGAGGTGGTGGGTCGGAGGCGAGGTAGATGGGGGCGACTTGGAAAGGGGGCGTCGCGTTTGTGGGGTTCGGGTTTCTCGGGGGGGGGGGGGGGGGGTGCGGTTTGAACGGAGCAGGGCTGGAGGAGGAGGGGCGCCGCGAGGTGGGGGGTCTGGCTTGGGGAGGTGGCGCCAGAGGCGCGACGCCTCTGGTGGGCGGCGGCGGCGAGTCGCGCCCCCCTCTCTCTTTCTTCTCTTTTTTTTTTTTAATTTGAAATCGATTTCTGATTTAATCGGGGGGGGGGGGGGGGCAACGGGTTTTAAGGAGAGGGTTTTATTATTATTATTATTTAATTATTTAATTATTTTATTTTCCACCAAAAAGCAACTTTTATTTTCGACCTCAAAAGGAGACCCACCGCCTGTCGTCCATAGCGTTTTACCCCCATTCCGAACACAATGGGATATGTATCGTAAGCTGATTCGATCGTTTCGATCAGTTTCTGTTAAAATCAACATATAATTCTATATATTGAATTTGAACGCGCATTTCAATTTACCGGGGTTACATACTAACTAGAAAAATTCCAGAAAAATATTTTCCAGCTTCGTATTGACGATACGGTTCTAACAAAACTAGTTTCGTCGAATTATGAGACCGTTGGAAAAATGGCCATTTTCCAGTCGATTAAAATCAACTGAAACTGGTCAAACGCGTTTTCCTTTGCCACGCTCACATATTGAATCAGAAAATTATGAAATTTGGAATCTAGCAATAATTTGACATCACGGACCCAACAAAAGTGGTTTCCTCGAAATCCGAGGTCGTTTGCAAAATTCCCATTTTTAAGGGCCTGAATTCCACAGCGACTATTCAGAATTTTCAACTTGACATATCTTTTGATTCCCGCTATGAAATTTTGATTTTCCGGATTCGTTGGAAAGATATCGTCTATTAGATCCTATTATTTTTGGTTTCACTAAAATCCGGATTGTTTTGCACCCGGTACCTTCAATTGAAGTTTGAAATCGAATTATCGAACTACCGCGCCATTTTCAATTCCTTTTATAATTATATATAATTATTTATATTATAACGTCGACGTAAATAATATATATGTTCAAATTCTATTCAAAATAAATTTCTCGTCGATATTATTTAAAATAATTCATTTTAAATGTGCAAAATTCACTAAAATTGCCAAAATAAAAATTTTAAACTGGCCCAGATTTTCGGGTTGTTACAATCTCCCCCACTTAAAACTTTTCGTCCCCGAAAAGGATCAAAGTCGAAAGTGGTTTGATTAATCTACTCTACGTTCGATCTGGCTTCCATTCTCCAACTTTTCAGTTTCTGAGAATTTCAAAAATTTCAAAAATTTGGCTAACACCCTAAATTTTCGAAAATTTTTGCCATAACCTCCCCTGCACCGGGAGCCACGGGAAAATCCCGAAATTGCCATATAGGCCTTCTGATCTCAAAAAGAAAAAGAAAAAGCCAAGCGGCTAGCCAATATGCTCATAAAATCATCATCACCCAAACAAAACAGTAAATTATAGTAAACATGTACCTATTTGTCGGGCAAACAAATTTTATTCTTCGGCTCTAGCCTCCTTGCTATGACCTGTTCAATGTAAGTACATGTATATGCAAGCAAATGCCAATTTTCAATACAATTCAATATTTGATTCAATTAGGCTAAATGGTTAAAAATTAGCAAACAAATAAACAAACAACACAAACATCAATCAATTAGTGAATTTAACGTTTCAAATTCATAATTTTTGATATATATACTGAAAATCATGTTTTTGATGCCAATTCACAACAATGTATTCTAGCTATATTGGTTTTGGTTCTCACACCAGTCTAATGGAAATATATAGATAACACACCTTCGAAACACGAAAATAAATACTGGTGATGGTATACTTTATCATCAGGACCATGTCCGGGCGACTAGAGTGTGACTCTATATCTATCTAATATATTAAAATTTAGAATTTACGTTCATGACGCGTATATGCAAAACCTTTATATACTAGATTGTCCAAATTCAAAATAAATAAATAATCAAATACTTATAAAATGGATTAAATTTCAAAACAAAATTGTTTTCAATTGAAAAATATACTCTTCACACTCGTTCTAGGATACCACTGATCCTATCTTTAATGAGTCATTCTAATCGGATATTACTAATCCAACATCTGACGAATTCTTTCGTATGGTTCTAATGTGTCTTGTTCTCGAGCTCTGTAAACCAAAGCTCTGATACCAAACTGAGACGACCCGAACTTCCCCGTGAAGGAAAGCACGGATAGAATTGAGGACAAGACAAAATAGAACGCAAACAGAAGAACATTTCATTGTTATCACAACAATTCCATCAGATACAAGAATATACAGAGTATAAATGAATAAATTACATTCGATAAATATCAGAGATTACAATAAATTACATAGCAGCGGAAAAATATACAAAACACAACTGAAAGTGATACACGGATACAGAGCTTTCCGAGCATCGTTCCAGCTGTAAATCAGGACCCAGTGGATATAAATCTGCAAAACCAAAACTACTAGCTGCCCGTGTGGAAAATAGGGGCACCCAGAGTTTAGGTTAAAACAATAAACTCCAGGTCAGTCATGTGACTGGTGTGAGAACTAAAACAGTTATAATTCTTTGTTTTAAAGTTCGGTAAATCAAGGGACTACGCCGTATGACACGGAACGGGTTTCCTCCCAAGAATACCAGTGCATAGAACAAACGCGCAATGCTAAATAAAGAAAAATGAAGTTGTTATAAGACCCAGGTCCCATCACACAATGCAACGCAAGCCGGAGGATAGGGTTTTTACCTTATAACAGCAAAGCATGCTTGATACATTTAAAACACATTATTTGATACTATTATAGGTGTATAGTGTCAAAACAATTTCAATCATAAATATAAATCATAGACGACATTAATGTCCCATACCACTATGTCGCCATGCTAGGTTCTACAAATAAAACCGAAACACACGTATTGGAAATTGGATTCCATCATGAGTCGAGGCAAGGGGCAAGCTCCTCTCCGCATTCGAGACACTCTAGCAAATGCCTCAGGACCCCACTATGATCATTTGGAACCTCCAAGGCCGGTCCTCTCTTACTTTTGAGGATTAGTTATTCCTGAACACACGTTTCCCGGTCCTTACTGACCTATATCCGAGGCGCCTCGTATCCAACAACCACACAGGTGAAAAGTATATAAATGTCAGGGCTGGTAGGTCACTGACACCACCCTAGCTAGAAAGAAACGTCTTGCACTCCTTGGGTCCGTATCCCGTTTTTGACTCATACCGAGGTGTGAGGCTCACGAATTCACGTTATACACAAAGTTGCACCACACAGGCCGTGCTTTGATCATCAACCACAAGACTTTGCTTTTCAATAGAAGCCTTGATCATTTGCCACTTACGCGTGCCACACTGGCAATTCACTCCATGCGACTGATGTCCATCGATATACAACCTCTGAGCTCGTACGTCTCAGAGAAGGGCGTTAAGCAAGAGAATAAATTCTCCGCCGCCAAATAAATGTATATTTAATAGAGATCAATCAACACAGAATAAAATCCAATGTCAGACACACAATCCATTTACAAGTTCGTTCTGGGTCTGAACGAAACCGGAGGCACTTTCCTCACATATCCATCCATCTCCAAGTACGTCTGGACGATCACCAACTGTTTCCCTCATCTTGGGTGTACAGCCCAATCGAGATCATCAGTAATCACCCAAACGATGTGAAGACTTCCGGCCTTCGACCACCGTCTTCGTCTTCGACATCTCGTCGAATCGGTTATTCAGAATGGGTATAACCCCGGCCTTTCTGAATAACCCACGCATATAATAAACGAATGTTACACAAACACAACAAACGCCACATTCCAATTCAGAATATTCTTTTATTCACAAAATCACATTCTGAGGGAAATGTTCCCATTAATTTTATCCAAGATAAATTCTTCTAAATTTATTCTTTAATCTTCCTTTGGATATCATTTCAAACTAGTCGGGATTAGCGAACCACACCGAAGTAATTATTTATTTTATTTCCCAATCCCAACCTATATATCCCATGGAGAAAACTGGTAATACTCCACATCTAACACCACGGTGTTATCGGTAAAATTAATTACCATTTCACGTTCAAATTTAATTAAAGATTTAACTATCGCTTTGGAGCAAAACTGGTGGTACTCCATTCTCGATCACCTTTCAGATTTGATAATTTAAATTATCAATTCACTTTTTAATCTAATTAAAGATTCATTAAAACTCCACTTAGTTTTAATCTTTCCAAAAAATCAATATCCTGTCTTTAACTGGGTTAAAGAACCAATGTCATCTAAAACACGATTCACGATAAACCCAAATCATATTTGATATTAAATACAAGGCTCTGAATAGAAAATATATCGGCTTATATTCAATATCAAATTCTGAAACCAACATATATCGTATTGGAAATAACGATATAAAATATATCTTTCAAATTCCCATAATAATATCTGTATAGTCACGAAATCCAACATCGAAATATCCCGAAGATAATTCCGATTCAACTCCAGTCCAATTCACGTATTGGGAATATTGATTATTTTTAAAATCACTTTCAAATTCAATTTATTTATTTCAAAAATAAATTGATTTTAATTCCAGTTCAAAACTAGTTCATTTCGATAAAAATCTATTTTTATCATTTCAAATGTGGAGTTTTTCATCCCAGTTCTTTCCAATTCACATATTATGATTTTACACAAATTATTAATATTTTTAATAATTTTATCAAGGCCCGTACGGTCGATTTCCAACAACGGCCATCGAACTGCACTTACAGCGACCTTTTTCGAATTTGATTTGGACATAACTCCAAATCCAACCGTTTGATTTCAAATTTCTAATATTCATTGGAAAGCTCTTTTCAATACGAACCCAACGGTTCCGGTTTTAGGAGAATCCGACGGGCGGATCTCCCAAAACGTCAATTCGAAGTCAATGGTCGAAATTCACGAACTGCCGCGGCGCGGCGCGTTCTATTCAGGCCATTATATTATATATATATATATATATATATATATATATATATATATATATATTTCGTCGATTTTCTTTTAAAACGTATTTTATAAATCGTTTTAAATTCGTTTTCAAAACCATTTCAATGCTACATTCAATTTCAAATCGATTTGATTTCAATTCAATTCGAATTCATTTCAATTTTATTTAATTCGAATTCAAATTCGTTTCAATTCAATTCAAATTCTACTTCGTTTCAATTCAATTCAAATTCAACTTCGTTTCAATTCAATTCAATTTCTAATTCGTTTCAATTCAATTCTTAATTCGTTTCAATTCAATTCAATTTGAATTTACCTTCTATTTAATTCAATTCGAATTCATTTCAAATTGATTTCAATTCAATTTCAGTTCGTTTTAAATTTTATTCAAAACGATTTCAATTCGTTTTAATTCAATTTCAATTTAATTCAATTTGAATTCATTTCTAATTGATTTGAATTCAAATTCACTTTCTATTCAATTCGAATCGAATTCATTTTCTATTCGATTCGAATTCATTTCAAATTGATTCAATAAAATTTCAATTTGAATTTTAATCTAATTCAATTTGAATTTCATTTCTAAATATTAAATTTTGAAATCACTTTCAAGATTCATTATAAAACGAATAAAATCGATATAAATATCGTTCGCGTTAAAATAACGCATCTCTAATCCACACGGCTTTATATTTTTCAAAAACTTCTTTATCATATTCAACAAATGAATATTTATTCTGTTCAACACATGAATCTATATTTCTATTCAACACATGAATTTTCTTTTAAAATATTCATTATTTTCCCGATTGGAATGAGGCCCAATCAATTACCATATAACGTTAATTATATGGATTCCAAGCAACACATGTATTTAATAGCAACGATAAACAATCAACCATCATCCAAAGTGCACTACACTGTATAAGCATCAAATATAGATATCTAACGCTTATAACAGCCTGTCAATCAATCGATCGACATATTTAATCAATCAGGATGAGTGAACTTCAAATTTCATCCCAACACCCGTGTGGGGTTTCAAACAATCAAACACAGATTTTAGTTGTGCAATTGGGCGATGTGTAAAATTAATCGTCCCAATCAATGTCCTTCAAATAGGTGTACATAAACAAACCATCCGGTTTGTAAATGAATATTTTATTTTATTCACTTCACGTTAAAAATTATATTTTTAACGATAAAATATTTTATTTCAACACATGAATTTCTATTCAGTTCAATTATTCAATAAAATGATATTTTTATTTCTCTAACATATTTTAGAAAATTTCGGCGGCATAACGGCACGATACTAGAAACGGGACGAGGCCTAGCCTTATCCCCGGTCTAGTGAAGACCCACGCCATTCACACATCAATCAAATCAATTTCATTTCACCAAACAACTCAATTCAAACCAAATAATCTAACCAACTACACAACCAAACAATTTAACAAACAAGCCATCCATGGTCTGTGGATGACGGGTGTCGGGTGCTGCTAAGCACCGTCTGCATCCTAGTATATATATACAACTAGAAAAAGAGAATTTAGAGTGAGAAGTTCTCACCAATAGCTATCCAATACCACGACTCTTCATTGATAGAAATCCTCGTCGTTCTCGCCTTTCTATCACCTTTGTTGCCCGTATTCTCTACATATGTGAAAATCGAACTTCGCTATTCAATATATAAAAATCGAATTTTTCTATGCTATTCAATATATAAAAATCGAATTTTTACTATGCTATTCAATATATAAAAATCGAATTTTTACTATGTTATTCAATATATAAAAATCGAATTTTTACTATGCTATTCAATATATAAAAATCGAATTTTTACTATGCTATTCAATATATAAAAATCGAATTTTTACATTTTAAAGATTTTGCTTTTTCACTATGAAAGATTTCGCCTTTTCAATTTTCTATAATATAAAAATCATATTTTTAATATCTATACTATATAAAGATCATATTTTTAATCCATTACATAGTAAAGATTATATTTTTATACTTTAAAAATATAAAAATCATATTTTTAGTTCTTTAAAAATATAAAAATCATATTTTTAACTGAATAAAATCTTTTCTATTTTAAAAATCTAATCTTTTCTATTTTAAAAATCTAATCTTTTCTATTTTAAAAATCTATTCTTTTCTATTTTAAAAATCTAATCTTTTCTATTTTAAAATCTAATCTTTTCTATTTTAAAAATCTAATCTTTTCGTTACCATTCAAACAATAAAGATCCAATTTTTATCGGCCATTTATATGAATAAAAATCAAATTCATTTACTGATTTTAAATAACCTAATAACTTTATGATAAAACAAATAAAAAAATAAAAAAATGGACTTACTGTATTCAGCGGAAAAGGAGGGGAGGGGGGGTCCACTGTCAATCTTCTATGGCAAAGGGGGCGGCGCAGGAGGCGGATTCCGGTGTCGAGGTGGTGGGTCGGAGGCGAGGTAGATGGGGGCGGCTTGGAAAGGGGGCGTCACGTTTGTGGGGTTCGGGTTTCTCCGGGGGGGGGGGGGTGCGGTTTGAATGGAGCAGGACTGGAGGAGGAGTAGCGCCGCGAGGTGGGGGGTCTGGCCTAGGGAGGTGGCGCCAGAGGCGCGACGCCTCTGGTGGGCGGCGGCGGCGAGTCGCGCCCCCCGCTCTCTTTCTTCTCTCTCTTTTTTTTTATTTGAAATCGATTTCTGATTTAATCGGGGGGGGGGGGGCAACGGGTTTTAAGGAGAGGGTTTTTTATTATTATTTTATTATTTTATTTTCCACCAAAAAGCAACTTTTATTTTTGACCTCAAAACGAGACCCACTGCCTGTCGTCCATAGCGTTTTACCCCCATTCCGAACACAATGGGATATGTATCGTAAGCTGATTCGATCGTTTCGATTAGTTTCTGTTAAAATCAACATATAATTCTATATATTGAATTTGAACGCGCATTTCAATTTACCGGGGTCACATACTAACTAGAAAAATTCCGGAAAAATATTCTCCAGCTTCGTATTGACGATACGGTCCTAACAAAACTAGTTTCGTCGAATTCTGAGATCGTTGGAAAAATGGTCATTTTCCAGTCGATTAAAATCAACTGAAACTGGTCAAACGTGTTTTCCTTTGCCACGCTCACATATTGAATCAGAAAATTATGAAATTTGGAATCTAGCAATAATTTGACATCACGGACACAACAAAAGTGGTTTCTTCGAAATTCGAGATCGTTTGCAAAATTCCCATTTTTAAGGGCCTGAATTCCATAGCGACTATTCAGAATTTTCAACTAGACATATCTTCTGATTCCCGCTATAAAATTTTGATTTTCCGGATTCGTTGGAAAGATATCATCTATTAGATTCTATTATTTTTGGTTTCACTAAAATCCGGATTGTTTTGCACCCGGTACCTTCAATTGAAGTTTGAAATCGAATTATCGAACTACCGCGCCATTTTCAATTCCTTTTATAATTATATATAATTATTTATATTCTAACGACGACGTATATAATATATACGTTCAAATTCTATTCAAAATAAATTTCTTGTCGATATTATTTAAAATAATTCATTTTAAATGTGCAAAATTCACTAAAATTGCCAAAATAAAAATTTTAAACTAGCCCAGATTTTCGGGTTGTTACAATAACCGTATATAAAATAATATGATATTCATCTTAAATATCATTTAGTAACAAATTGTAATGACCCGGGATTTTGACGACTTTGGTTATCACCATAAACTCACTGATGACTAACCAAACATCGAAAAATACCGGTCATTAATGAAAGAAATTAGAGGGTGAGAATAGATAAGATAGAGACTTAGAATAGAAGAAGAAGAAGAACACAATATCAGAGTAACACGAATCTCACAGCGGAACGAATAAATATATTTCATAACATAACTTTGAAATACAAATCTGTACTTGAATATACACATCATTATCAAAGTACAGCACTTATAACACAGCGGAATAATAATAGCTATAAAATTCTGAAGCCTCCTGCTCCAGCTCTTCAATGTATATATGTAAATCCCGACTACTTGACTGCCCATACAAATTTAGGCACCCAAGAGTTTAGGAAACAAACAAATAAACTTCGGGTCAGTCATGGGACTGGTATGAGTAAAACGGTTTAAAACAGTTCAAGCAGGTAATCGATATCTCATAAGACCACGCCGTATAACGGAACAGGTTTTTCCCTTATGAGAATCCAAATTATCTTTGTATCAAAAACCTTTTGATATTATAATAATGTCTATCAACCACAATAATAATAATCATCTAGCAGAACGCTTTCAACTCACGTTCTACATGTATAATATACAATCAAAACCGCAAGCACGTATTGGGTAATGGATTTCCAACTATGACAAGGTATGGAACCACCTTTCGCTAGTGTACCTCTAGAAAGGAATACACTGGGTTCAACAAGAACATCTTGCAACCTGGCCACACATGACCGACCACTCATTTCGCTTGAGTGTATCGAATGTATATCACCAACGGTTGGGATCAGCAACCGTTTCCCGAATGGGACAGCATCAACAATAGATTTATAGAAGTAAATGAAACTCTAGATCAGGTGATTATACACCCTACTTCGGTGCGACCGACTTAGCCATGCCATCTGCCTGATTTCTGTCATTTACCGGATGTGAGGTTAGAAGCTACGCTTTATCATCACACCAGATTCACTTTGAATGTCACATCTTCAAATCCATCAAATCACCGATTGACGCCCTCAACCATACATTATGTGTTAGCTAAAAGAAGTTTCCTTCTCCACTTCCACTCTTGGTACGGTTGGAGAAATCAATATACGTGATCGTCTGGAAATACTCTGTCAGACATCCGTCCATATGAGTCATCCAGGAACAGGATGAACTGAAGGCACTATTCTGTAAACAGGATAGCCCTTGCATAACTCCGTCTTCAATTTCCTTTGGCATATATGATTCGCAACGCTTATGCCAATACAGAGTGGTTCTTTGGATAATAATCCAACCGGTCTCTCCATATTAACAACGTTAAAATGGTCAAAACTTCGATAGTCTGTGATTTAACTATCGAAGAAAAACAGGTGTGCAAACAACGATATTATTTCCAATTGGAAATTTATATCGATCAAACATCATTCATAATTTATCTCTTTATTTCATAAATTTACTTATCTTCCGTTTCCCTATATTCAATATTTCTTATTTTCTAAATAGGGAATATATACGTTAGTAACAATGGAAAACATTTCCATTTCTTGTTTTCTTTATTAGAAAACATTTTCGGTTCTTAGTTGGAAAACATTTCCAAAACTCCTTCATTGGACTTAGATAGATGTTTAAACAAACCATCGCGATGCCAATCAAACCATTTCCTTTAATTACTAAATTCACTTAACCATCCTTTACGGCCGAACCTTAACCATTCCTTAGTTAAAAATGAAGTCAATCAAGTTGGGGTAATACTACCTCTCAGACCTTAACTGAACAACGTTTCTAACCTTGAAATAGACAAAGTTCACCCTTCTAATTCTTTAACAAACTTCCTTACGTAACTTTCTTTCAAATCTTTTCTATTCGATAATTCTTTCCTTCGATAAGGTATATTCGATAACTCTATTCAATTTATTCTATTCACTTAACTCTTTTGATTTAACTTTAACTCTATTCACTTAACTCCTATCGAATAAACTATATTCGATAACTCTTTTAATTCTAATTGAATAAACTATATATTCGATTAACTCCTTTGCTTTAACTCTAATCGATTAAACTAAAATCGATTAACTCCTTTTACTTACTATTCGAATAAACTATATTGGATTTACTCATTTGCTTTAACTCTAATCGATTAAACTAACATAGATTAACTCCTTTATTCTATTTGAATAAACTAACATCGATTAACTCCTTTTAACTCTATTAAACTAACATCGATTAACTCCTTTGCTTTAACTCTAATCGATTAAACTAACATCGATTAACTCCTTTTATTCTATTTGAATAAACTAACATCGATTAACTCCTTTTAACTCGATTAAACTAACATCGATTAACTCCTTTTAACTCAATTAAACTATTCATTTATAAAGATTTACTTTTAGTAATGGTTCTTCACTTTACAAATGATTTCCTTCTTATAACAGTTTCCATTTTATAACGTTTATTCATTTTCTAAATATCTCCTATTTATATATATTCCAATTTATAAATATTTCTTATTTATAAATATTCCATTTATAAATATTTTATTTTCAAATATCACTTTGAAAATATTCCCTTATCAACATTTCGGTATGTTATGGTATTCAACATATCAAATCACGATGATCAGTATCGTCCAAACACATAAATCGACAACAGATTATATATCACATCATATATCACAATATATGAAAAACAGTAAAATAAATGTTGAGGAACCCCGTTGGGTTCCTCCAACCTGTTTCCCTGCATCACAGATGTTAATCAATATAGATCAACATCACTTTCAGTTCCATATGATATATTCTGTTAAACAGAATCAATATAGAAATTCAACTAACTGACAAGCAGTTCAATCAAACAGTCAACACACAGTCAATCATCCAATATTTAACAGTTCTTAAAATACAACATGAAAATATAAACTGTTCAGAATTAGTGAGATTTACTCACATTGGACGATCATCGTTGATAACGATAACCATCGCTTGATTCAGACGGACAATTTATTTTACTATAAATTGTAACGAGCTCCAATCCTCTCTCAGTCAGTTCCATTGTGTAGCCGCCGTCCATACGATCCTAACGGATCCAACCGTTCGAAATTCATCCCCTATAAGGCCTAAACCCAAATGTTGAATGTCCAACCGTATGAACAGTGATCTCTTTCTCCCCCAACCGTTCGTCCGTGAGCTTCATCTCTTAATTTCACCATTCCCGCTCGTTCAAACTTCAATCACTCATCCACCACTCCATCGACTTCAAAACCGACATCACCAAAACTCCTATCATCCTCTCTTCTTCCTCCCTATACCCAAAAGGTTCCGTTTGATCATCACTTTCAGATTCTGATTTCCGGTTGGAAACACCGGCTACTGTACCAGTTCCGAACTTTTTCATCACCAAACAACCCTAAATAATTCCCACGGGTTCAGTTTGATCCCACAAACCCCTTAACAATCTCATATCCGATCAATACCGCATCAAAACCCATAAAAGTCGAACACTAGTTTCACGCTCCGATCAGTCGAACTCCAGATAGTGTGTCGAGCTTCATAAAAGCCTTGCTGCGTTGAAGATCTTCTCACGATGAACCCATATATATATATATATATATATATATATATATATATATATATATATATATATAAAACGATTTATAGAATCTTGTTTGATTTTATAAAAATCTATGAACACGGAAATATATTTCCTGGAAGAAAATAGCGGCGGTATTATTTTTCTGTTGACTTCGTGAAGAGGGAATTAGGTTTAGGGTTATAGTGAGGGGTACTTATAAGAATTTTAGATATTTTTATTTTGATTATTATATTAATTTATAATCAACTGCAGTTTTATTTTGTCCTTTAAAATTCCTGTAATCACACACGATACCCAAAAATCACCAAACTGGACATACTGCTAGAGTTTGATATTACGGTCCCAACGAAACTACTTTCGTCGAATTCCGACTCCGTATGCTCACACAGCGTATTTTTAACCGTCGAAATACTGACTGTTTTTCACTCTAAAAATCCGTACGGCCACACAGTGACTCTAAAAATCACAAAACTGGAAATCTATCAACTATTTGACATTGCAGATCCAACAAAATTAGTTTCGTCGAATTCCGACTTCGTTTGCAAAAGTGGCTATTTTTAAAGCTCTGAATGACCCATTTAAATATATAAATATATTTTGTAAAGACCCGCAAATTCCCGCCCTTTGAATCGACCATAAACCACACAGGTCTGACCCAAAAGGTGAAAATCTACGAATACTTTAACTTTGGGCATACAACACATTAAAACAACAACAGAAGGCTTTTATAACATACCATATAATGTTACATCAGAGTACAGAATATCAGAGTACATTGGAATATAATTACAGCGGAAGATAAATACAAAAAAAAATGTAATATACTACAACGGAAGAACACAGCGGAAGACTCTCTATCTCTGGACACAGCTTTAAGCTTCAACCCAGAATCCTGCTTAATATATCTGCAAAAATAGCTACTCGACTGCCCGTGTGGAAAATATGGGCACCCGAGTTTTCCAGTGGACAAACTACAGGTCGGTCATGGGACTGGTGTGAGAAATCTAAATTAGCCTATTAATTAAAATGGCTAATCACAGGACCACGCCGCTAACGCGGAACGGGTTTACTCCATTGGATTGCCAGTGTATAAACAAATAATCAAAAATGCAACAATCAACATGTAGTTCCAATCTACCCTATTTAGGATTAATCCCTAAATTAAGATTTCAAAATCCAATTCAATTTACAGAAATTATTTCTTTGGACTTTATTTCCCGATTTCTTTTATTTCAAATCGTTTGGAATATATATCTAGCTTTTGTAATATCAAAGTAGATTTCACTTCGGGATTTGAAAACAAAACATTTGGAAATATGAATTCCAAAACATAATAATGCATAAAAACAAATATGCAACCACATATCGGGTTTCCCTTAGACAAGGCAAAGGGCACGCACCTAAGCAACTCGATATATATATGTGCACCTCTCACTATGGAGCAGGCTACACTAACCACTGACCAGTACAGTCGGTCAGGGTCATTCAACCAACCCATACTTTTAGTCGTTCGGGTCACCAGAATCTTTAGCCACATACTAAATCATTTTTATATCCCGAAATGGAAAAATCATTTCACAACATAATAATCACAAGTATAATCAAATCTATATAGGTTTCTGCTTTCAAATCATTTTGAAATTATTGGGTTTAGTCCTCGAAATTCTTTCTCTTTTATAAAACATTTTATAAAACATTCCCTGTCCAAAATCGGGAATAATTCTTCTTTTACTTAAGAAAATCACTTAAAATAAATTTTAAATTGGCCCCAAAATTCCGGGTTGTTACAATCGCCCCCACTTAAAAACTTTTCGTCCTCGAAAAGGAACGTAGCTAAAAATTGTAAAATTAACTATCTTAATTTTAAATTTTGATGGTTGATTATCTTTTCAAAATATACATAACTTTATATATATATATATAAATCATATTTCAAAGAATAGATTATAAGTATCAAAAATACGTTAATTATAAATTCGTAACTCCTAACTCGTTCTAGGGCATTACTAACCCCATCTCTAACGAGTCCACTCATTCTAGGATACTGCTGATCCTATCTCTAATGAGTATTCTTATTGGACATTACTAATCCAATCTCTGATGAGTCTTTTGTTCAGTTCTAACAAGTTGTACCCCAAAGATTTGAGCTAACCAGAGCTCTGATACCAACTGTAAAGACCCGCAAATTCCCGCCCTTTGAATCGACCATAAACCATACAGGTCTGACCCAAAAGGTGAAAATCTATGAATACTTTAACTTTGGGCATACAACACATTAAAACAACAACAGAAGGCTTTTATAACATACCATATAATGTTACATCAGAGTACAGAATATCAGAGTACATTGGAATATAATTACAGCGGAAGATAAATACAAAAAAAAATGTAATATACTACAACGGAAAAACACAGCGGAAGACTCTCTATCTCTGGACACAGCTTTAAGCTTCAACCCAGAATCCTGCTTAATATATCTACAAAAATAGCTACTCGACTGCCCGTGTGGAAAATATGGGCACCCGAGTTTGCCAGTGGACAAACTACAAGTCAGTCATGGGACTGGTGTGAGAAATCTAAATTAGCCTATTAATTAAAATGGCTAATCACAGGACCACGCCGCTAACGCGGAACGGGTTTACTCCATTGGATTGCCAGTGTATAAACAAACAATCAAAAATGCAACAATCAACATGCAGTTCCAGTCTACCCTATTTAGGATTAATCCCTAAATTAAGATTTCAAAATCCAATTCAATTTACAGAAATTATTTCTTTGGACTTTATTTCCCGATTTCTTTTATTTCAAATCGTTTGGAATATATATCTAGCTTTTGTAATATCAAAGTAGATTTCACTTCGGGATTTGAAAACAAAACATTTGGAAATATGAATTCCAAAACGTAATAATGCATAAAAACAAATATGCAACCAAATATCGGGCTTCCCTTAGACAAGGCAAAGGGCACGCACCTAAGCAACTCGATATATATATGTGCACCTCTCACTATGGAGCAGGCTACACTAACCACTGACCAGTACAGTCGGTCAGGGTCATTCAACCAACCCATACTTTTAGTCGTTCGGGTCACCAGAATCTTTAGCCACATACTAAATCATTTTTATATCCCGAAGTGGAAAAATCATTTCACAACATAATAATCACAAGTATAATCAAATCTATATAGGTTTCTGCTTTCAAATCATTTTGAAATTATTGGGTTTAGTCCTCGAAATTCTTTCTGTTTTATAAAACATTCCCTGTCCAAAATTGGGAATAATTCTTCTTTTACTTAAGAAAATCACTTAAAATAAATTTTAATTTGGCCCCAAAATTCCGGGTTGTTACATATTTAAATATAACTAAATTAAATATTTTAAAAATAAATATTATTGTACATATTCACAGTGGAATACCATACAGCTCTACTGAGATTTATAACTCGATATTTCAATCCGAGTCAAACCGATATTAGATTTATATTGAAATCTCTTTTTAAAATATAAATAACTCCTTTATAAATTATAAAGGAATTCCACATCGACTTTTCTGAAATTTGATTTGGATGTAAAACAAAATCTACACGACGAAATCCTGATATTCCTCTTCTACTAGAAAGATATACTCCACCAGCTCCACACGTTTCTTGTTTCACAGAAATTCGATTCAAAACGAACTCTGTATATTCAGTTAAAGTTCAAATCGCCAAATAGCGAACTGCCGCGCCATTTCGAGCTCGATTTTAATTATAATATAATTATACGTTCAAACTGCGATTATTTAAATATATTCGCTATTCTAGTTCAATTCTAAACTGAATTAAATATCACAAATGATCCAGTTCACACCATATCGCCATTTCAGCCAAATCTGATTATTTCAGAATTAAATATATTATTTAATTTATTATTTTAATTAAATATTCATCATGATTTAATTCCACGACCATTAAATTCACTATATCACTATTTATATAATTAAATAAATTAATTAAAATACCTCTGCCAATGCGGGTCATTAAAATCTTTCCCACTTAAAATAATTTCGTCCTCGAAATTGCTAAAAGGTAGAGGACGACCCTATCGACTGGTTAGAACATATTTGTTCATTTCTTAACTTCAGTTTCAATTGAACCAATTTAATTTCAATTAAATTATTAATTAATTCTTATCAACGAAAATTTTCAAAAATCTTGAAAATTTTCTAACGCCTTAACTCTTCGAAAAATTTCGCCAGCACCTCCGTTGTACCGGTCTATAGGTCAAACTCCCACTCGCCTCTCTGGGCCATCTCCAACCCAAAAGAAAATCAACAGCCAAGCAGCTTGCCAATTCGGCTCATCAAAATCTCATACCGTATGAAATATATACTTGTACCTTTTTGTCAGGCATATCAACTCTATCACTTCCATATGCCATCAACTCAGCATATACCAATGTTATCCCAATCAAATTCCAATTTGCTTTTATCCACAACACAACCATTCGCTTATATCCGAGACAAATATCATTTCAACTCGAGTTTCTTCTCGATTCCCAACTCTTAACTTGATTATCACGTTACACTTCAAATTTGAATCTCACAATCCAATTTGTCTTGATATCATTCTAATTCAATCCCAGTTACCACTTTAACTGGCTTTACTTTAATTCAAATTTTCTTTCACAAATTTTTGTTAAATTTGTTTTTAATTCAAACCGTCTTTCCCTGGGAGTTTTTAAACAGTTTACTCTTTTCAAAAATCAAATTTTCCTTTTGAACATGTCACTGAGCCCTTACTTGATATTCCATTAGTTAAATCACTTCTCTATTTCTTTATCAATATTTGTTAACCAAATATTTTAAATAACCATATTGGCCTTTTATGTTATTTTGAAAACATTTCCGAATATCGCCTTTCTCTATTTTCTAAGTTTTAGAAAATATATGCTATTCAAAATTGGAAAATATTCCAATTACTTATCTCTTTTCCGATCTCGTTTATTTCTATACTTAGGAAATATTCTTTATCATATTTCTAAACTTACACTCATTTGGGTTGAAACGAATGTTGTGTAAAACATCGTTACGACAACCCAAATACTATATTCATCTAACTCTTATTCAACATTGATCTTCGAGCCTGAAATCTTACTATTTATTTGTTAATAATGAAATCAATCAAGTTGGGGTATAACTACCTCTCAGACCTTGACTGAATAACATTTATAACGTCAAAACAGATATGACTACTAACTCGAATATTAAATACCATACAACTACTTATTAACTTTTCAACACATATACGCTTCCTCTTTCTATTCTTACTAGATTTTATTCTCAGTCTTCCTTTTTGATTTTACCATTCTATTTCTAAGTTCGTTTCCTTATCGACTTCTATCTATATATCAATACGTTGATTTCTACCTATCAAATTATCTTAAAAATATTCTAACTCCTTAAATTCCTGGAAAAATTTGCCATAACCTCCTTTGTACCTGGAGCATCGGGATATTTCAAATAGCCTCCCATGGCTCTCACCAATCCAAAAAAAAGAAAAAGCCAAGCGGCTAGCCGATACGGCGCATAAAATCTTATATATGAATTAAATACATACCTTTTCGCTGAGCATTCTATTTATATACCTTCATACCTTATCCTTACCTATCTCATGTATATTTATACCTGCCCAATCTATTTTAACTATACCTGATCGTTTTAACTCAATTCGTTAATTACTTTGTTAATTAACTCTTTAGTCTATTTCACTTTTATATTTGAACATGACATGTTCAAATATATTTTAACTTGCTTATTAACTAATTTGAATCTAAATTTCAAATTTAAGTCCTATATTCGATTTCGAATATCCATTTACAAATCCAATTTACCTTTCAAAGTTAAACTTCAAATTCAAAACTCGATTAACTAATTCCTCTTCGACTAGTTAATTCTATTCAATTTCTATTCAAATTTTATATCACTTCTATTATTCAAATCTATTTATCAAATTCTATTATTCAAATCCTATTCAAATTCTATATATTCAAATTCTATAGTTTAAATTCCATTTGAATTCTATATTCAAATTCTATATATTCAAATCCTATATTTAAATTCCTTTATATTTTCTATATTCAAATTCTATATTTGAATTCCATTTGAATTTCTATATTCAAATTCCATTTGAATTTCTATATTCAAATTCTATTTCAATTCCATTGAATTTCATATATTCAAACTCCCTTTGAATTTCTATATTCAAATTCTATTTCAATTCCATTGAATTTCATATATTCAAACTCCCTTTGAATTTCTATATTCAAATTCTATTTCAATTACATTGAGTTTCATATATTCAAACTCCCTTTGAATTTCTATATTCAAATTCCATTTCACTTTCGATATTCAAATCCTATATTTTCAAACTCCATTGAATTATATATTCCAATACCCATTTCAACTCTATTTGAATTCTATATTCGAATTCCTATTTCAAATTCTATTTTGAAATTCTATTTTCAAATTCCATTTCAATCTATTTGAATTCTATAATCAAATTTCATTTCAAACCAGTTGAATTCTATATTCAAATTTCATTTCAAACTATTTGAATTCTATATTCAAATTTCATTATTACTCTATGTGAATTCTATATTCAATTTTCCATTATTTAAATCTTCTTTATTCAAATCTCATTTGAATTTCTATATTCAAATCCCCTTTGAATTTTCTATATTCAAATCCCCTTTGAATTTTCTATATTCAAATCCCCTTTGAA
Organism: Allium sativum; assembly: GCA_030737875.1. NCBI lineage: Eukaryota > Viridiplantae > Streptophyta > Magnoliopsida > Asparagales > Amaryllidaceae > Allium > Allium sativum. Next base: position 15,019,552 of record CM060912.1, read on the forward strand.
TTTTCTTATTTACATTCTATGTTTGAACTCCCTTTATTCAAATTCCTTTTCAAACTTTCTTTATTCATTCTTTACATAAGTCTCGATTTCAATTCCTTTTGAAATCGATATTTCTACCTTTGGAAAATAGATTTCCCTTTCAATTTCACACTTGTATTTTTATTTCTGAATTATCCAATGATAATTCTTTTCACTTCATTTATAAACTTCGTTTATGAAAGGACTATTTATAAACTTCGTTTATAAAGGAACTTCTCGTTTTATTTCTTTTAAAACAAGTTAATATTTCAATTTTTTAATTCAAATTCTATATTATAAATCCCATTTTGAAATTCAACACAACTTGTCTTTCCCAAAACAAATTCAAAACAGTCTCTGGTAGTAATTCGTCACTTACAACTCGAAAATGAATACTGATGATGCAGCTGTCATCATCGGAATCTTTTTTCCAGCGATCGAAGTGAGTTCAATACTATAAAACCATTTCTAAACATTTCCACTTTGAAATTCATTTCAAAATATAATTCGCACTACTTGTAAAACAATTTAAAATCTCCTACGATCTTAAAATTTCCTTATTTGTAATCCAAATCCATTTACAAACACTTATCCAATTCTACAGAATTTTAATTCAATTTCTGGTTTAAATTTCAGATTTACTCATCTGATTTCACGTATTTCACTTATATGAATTCTGATAGGTTATTTACATAACCATTTAATTTATAATCTTACTTGATTATAATAACAACCAATATATCCACTATATTATAATTTTGATATATATATCTTCTCTATATCAAGATATACCTTAGGTAAACTTATTTAATTTACCCTCTTTTCAAAACATATCGTGTCGACCCATCGTATTCGAGTGTTTATAAACTCCTACCGATTCAGTAGATCAAACTGATCAACCAGAACTCATAAACGACTCAACCAATGAATCCACACAATATAAAACAAATTTTTATATCAATAACAAATACGTTCACTCATATATATACACTCAAACTCAATCTAGGGTATTACTAACCCTATCTCTACCGAGTCACGCCACAGAGCCAAGGTAATTCTCTTAACTTAAGCTCTGATACCAACTGTAATGACCCGGGATTTTGATGACTTTGGTTATCACCATAAACTCACTGATGACTAACCAAACATCGAAAAATACCGGTCATTAATGAAAGAAATTAGAGGGTGAGAATAGATAAATAGAAACTTAGAATAGAAGAAGAAGAAGAAGAAGACAATATCAGAGTAACACGAATCTCACAGCGAAACGAATAAATATATTTCATAACATAACTTTGAAATACAAATCTGTACTTGAATATGCACATCATTATCAAAGTAAAGCACTTACAACACAGCGGAATAATAATAGCTATAAAATTCTGAAGCCTCCTGCTCCAGCTCTTCAATGTATATCTGTAAATCCCGACTACATGACTGCCCGTACAAATTTAGGCACCTAAGAGTTTAGGGAAACAAACAAATAAACTCCGGGTCAGTCATGGGACAGGTATGAGTAAAACGGTTTAAAACAGTTCAAGCAGGTAATCGATATCTCATAAGACCACGCCATATAACGGAACGGGTTTTTCCCTTATGAGAATCCAAATTATCTTTATATCAAAAACCTTTTGATATTATAATAATGTCTATCAACCACAATAATAATAATCATCTAGCAGAAAGCTTTCATCTCACGTTCTACATATATAATATACAATCAAAACCGCAAGCACGTATTGGGTAATGGATTTCCAACTATGACAAGGTATGGAACCACCTTTCGCTAGTGTACCTCTAGAAAGGAATACACTGGGTTCAACAAGAACATCTTGCAACCCGGCCACACATGACCGACCACTCATTTCACTTGAGTGTATCGAATGTATATCACCAACGGTTGGGATCAGCAACCGTTTCCCGAATGGGACAGAATCAACAATAGATTTTTAGAAGTAAATGAAACTCTAGATCAGGTGATTATACACCCTACTTCGGTGCGACCGACTTAGCCATGCTGCCTGCCCGATTTCTGTCATTTACTGGATGTGAGGTTAGAAGCTACGCTTTTTCATCACACCAGATTCACTTTGAATGTCACATCGTCAAATCCATCAAATCACCGATTGACGCCCTCAACCATACATTATGTGTTAGCTAAAAGAAGTTTCCTTCTCTGCTTCCACTCTTGGAATGGTTGGAGAAATCAATATACGTGATCGTCTGGAAATACTCTGTTAGACATCCGTCCATACAAGTCATCCAGGAACAGGATGAACCGAAGGCACTATTCTGTAAACAGGACAGCCCTTGCATAACTCCGTCTTCAATTTCCTTTGGCATATATGATTCACAACGCTTATGCCAATACAGAGTCGTTCTTTGGATAATAATCCAACCGGTCTCTCCATATTAACAACGTTAAAATGGTCACAACTTCGATAGTCTGTTATTTAACTATCGAAGAAAAACAGGTGTGCAAACAACGATATTATTTCCAAATGGAAATTTATATCGATCAAACATCATTCAACATTTATCTCTTTATTTCATAAATTTACTTATCTCATGTTTCCCTATATTCAATATTTTTTATTTTCTAAATTGGGAAAATATACTTTAGTAACAATGGAAAACATTTCCATTTCTTGTTTTCTTTATTAGAAAACATTTTTGGTTCTTAGTTGGAAAACATTTCCAAAACTCCTTCATTGGACTTAGACAGATGTTTAAACAAACCATCGCGATGCCAACTCAAACCGTTTCCTTTAATTACTAAATTCACTTAACCATCCTTTACAGCCGAACCTTAACCATTCCTTAGTTAAAAAATGAAGTCAATCAAGTTGGGGTAATACTACCTCTCAAACCTTAACTGAACAACGTTTCTAACCTTGAAATAGACAAAGTTCACCCTTCTAATTCTTTAAAAAACTTCCTTACGTAACTTTCTTTCAAATCTTTTCTATTCGATAATTCTTTCCTTTGATAAGGTATATTCGATAACTTTATTCAATTTATTCTATTCACTTAACTCTTTTGATTTAACTTTAACTCTATTCACTTAACTCCTATCGAATAAACTATATTCGATAACTCTTTTAATTCTATTTGAATAAACTATATATTCGATTAACTCCTTTGCTTTAACTTTAACCGATTAAACTAGCATCGATTAACTCCTTTTACTTTCTATTCAAGTAAACTATATTCGATTTACTCATTTGCTTTAACTCTAATAGATTAAACTAACATCGATTAACTCCTTTATTCTATTTGAATAACCTAACATCGATTAACTCCTTTTAACTCTATTAAACTAACATCGATTAACTCCTTTGCTTTAACTCTAATCGATTAAACTAACATCGATTAACTCCTTTTATTCTATTTGAATAAACTAACATCGATTAACTCCTTTTAACTCGATTAAACTAACATCGATTAACTCCTTTTAACTCGATTAAACTATTCATTTATAAAGATTTACTTTTAGTAACGGTTCTTCACTTTAAAAATGATTTCCTTCTTATAACAGTTTCCATTTTATAACGTTTATTCATTTTCTAAATATCTCCTATTTATATATATTCCAATTTATAAATATTTCTTATTTATAAATATTCCATTTATAAATATTTTATTTTCAAATATCACTTTGAAAATATTCCCTTATCAACATTTCGGTATGTTATGGTATTCAACATATCAAATCACGATGATCAGTATCGTCCAAACACATAAATCGACAACAGATTATATATCACATCATATATCACAATATATGAAAAACAGTAAAATAAATGTTGAGGAACCCCGTTGGGTTCCTAAAACCTTTTTCCCTGCAACACAGATGTTAAACAATATAGATCAACATCACTTTCAGTTCCATATGATATATTCTGTTAAACAGAATCAATATAGAAATTCAACTAACTGACTAGCAGTTCAATCAAACAGTCAACACACAGTCAATCATCCAATATTTAACAGTTCTTAAAATACAACATGAAAATATAAACTGTTCAGAATTAGTGAGATTTACTCACATTGGACGATCATCGTTGATAACGATAACCATCGCTTGATTCAGACGGACAATTTATTTTACTATAAATTGTAACGAGCTCCAATCCACTCTCAGTCAGTTCCATTGTGTAGCCACCATCCATACGATCCTAACGGATCCAACCGTTCGAAATTCATCCCCTATAAGGCCCAAACACAAATGTTAAATGTTCAACCGTATGAACAGTGATCTCTTTCTCCCCCAACTGTTCGGCCGTGAGCTTCAGCTCTTCATTTCACCATTCCCGCTCGTTAAAACTTCAATCACTCATCCACCACTCCATCGACTTCAAAACCGACATCACCAAAACTCCTATCATCCTCTCTTTTTCCTCCCTATACCCAAAAGGTTCCGTTCGATCATCACTTTCAAATTCCGATTTCCGGTTGGAAACGCCGGCTACTGTACCTGTTCCGAATTTTTTCACCCCCAAACAACCCTTAATAATTCCCACAGGTTCAGTTTGATCCCACAAACCCCTTAACAATCTCATATCCGATCAATACCGCATCAAAACCCATAAAAGTCGAACCCTAGTTTCACGCTCCAATCAGTCAAACTCCAGACAGTGCGTCGAGCTACATAAAAGCCTTGGTGCGCTGAAGATCTTCTCACGACGAACCCATATATATATATATATATATATATGTATGTATGTATGTATATATATATATAACGATTTATAGAATCTTGTTTGATTTTATAAAAAACTATGAACACGGAAATATATTTCCTGGAAGAAAATAGCGTCGGTATTATTTTTCTGTTGACTTCGTGAAGAGGGAATTAGGTTTAGGGTGTTAGTGAGGGGTACTTATAAGAATTTTAGATATTTTTATTTTGATTATTATATTAATTTATAATCAACTGCAGTTTTATTTTGTCCTTTAAAATTCCTGTAATCACACATGATACCCAAAAATCACCAAACTGGACATACTGCTAGAGTTTGACATTACGGTCCCAACGAAACTAGTTTCGTCGAATTCTGACTCCGTATGCTCACACAGCGTATTTTTAACCGTCGAAGTACTGACTGTTTTTCACTCTAAAAATACGTACGGCCACACAGTGACTCTGAAAATCACGAAACTGGAAATCTATCAACTATTTGACATTGCGGATCCAACAAAATTAGTTTCGACGAATTCCGACTTCGTTTGCAAAAGTGGCTATTTTTAAAGCTCTGAATGACCCATTTAAATATATATATTTAAATATAATTAAATTAAATATTTTAAAAATAAATATTATCGTATATATTCACAGTGGAATACCATACAGCTCTACTAGGATTTATAACTCGATATTTCAATCTGGATCAACCCGATATTCGATTTATATTGAAATCCCTTTTTAAATATAAATAATTCCATTATAAATTATAAAGGAATTCCACAGCGACTTTTCTGAAATTTGATTTGGATGTAAAACAAAATCTACATGACGAAATCCTGATTTTCCTCTTCTACTAGAAAGATATACTCCACCAGCTCCACACGTTTCTTGTTTCACAGAAATTCGATTTAAAACGAACTCTATATATTCAGTTGAAGTTCAAATCGCCAAATAGCGAACTGCCGCGCCATTTCGAGCTCGATTTTAATTATAATATAATTATACATTCAAACTGCCGTTATTTAAATATATTCCGTATTCTAGTTTAATTCTAAACTGAATTAAATATCACAGATGATCCAGTTCACACCATATCGCCATTTCAGCCAATTCTGATTATTTCAGAATTAAATATATTATTTAATTTATTATTTTAATTAAATATTCATCATTATTTAATTCCACGACCGTTAAATTCACTATATCACTATTTATATAATTAAATTAATTAATTAAAATACCTCTGTCAATGCGGGTCATTACACAAATCAAGTTAGAATATCATATAGTGAAATTTACATATGTAAAGACAATTTGATAAAACAAACCAGAGTATCATATATAAACCAGTACGATACTCGTATATATGATAAAGAAATTAAATCAGTATCATTCATAAATCAAAACGATACTCATAACAAAATCAAGCGGGTAAAAACAAACTATAAGAGGGTAACATATATAAATCAAACATTTCATGACATCTTTCATATGTAAAGCAATATGACAAAATACCGAGCAAAAGCACCACATGTAAACCAATATGAGGCTCATAAAAAAATATCATATATAAAACAATGATGCTCATAATAAATCAAGTTAGAGCATCACATATAAATCAATGCAATGCTCTTACCAAATATCATATATAATTAATTGGATACTCATAATAATCAAGTCAGAGTATCTTAAACCAATAAAAATCCTCATGACATTTATCATATAAGAACAATATGATAAAATAACCCAAAACAGAGTGTAAATTCTTATAGTAATTATTCAAGTCAATAAACCCTTCATGAATTTTGTCGTTTGTCAATTAAACCAGAGTATAAATCAATATAACAATAATCATATATAAATCAATATGACAATATATACTAAATCAGAGTATCATATATAAATCAGTACGATACTCATAACAGTTATCATATACAAATCAATATGATAATATAATCAAATAAGAGCATCATATATAAATCAATATGATACTTATAACAATTATCATATATAAATCAATATGATAATATAATCAAACCAGAGTATCATATATAAATCAATACGATACTCATAATAATTATCATATATAAATCGATATGATAATATAATCAAATAAGAGTATCACATATAAATCAATACGATACTCATACCAATTATCATATATAAATCGATATGATAATATAATCAAAGCGTAGTATCATATATAAATCGATACGATACTCATAACATAAATGAACTATAGTAATGTAATAAAATATTAGGGGATTACGGGATAAATATAACTCGACTCATAACATACCAAAAAAAATTAAACAGACGCTAATTTGTAAACCATGGTGGTTGAGCTCGAGCGCACATCGAGACATCAGCACCGTAATCTACTCATAGCGGCATAACACACCTGATGATCAACCCAGGATAACCAAGACGGTCTCAGGTGAAGGCCATAAGCTACCCGTTCACGACACTACACGTGGGACCCCCACGCCTTCATCTAATGTAGTCTGTGGCCGCCGATTGGGAATCCCGATCGAAATTGCCCAATGTAGCAGATCGTTGACCTTTGGTGGTAGATGGAAAAAATTTAAAACCACCGACAGGTCGACCAAGATGGAGTTTTGGTCCATTGGTACAGTAGAGTCCAATCTATCCCGATCCCGAAGTCGAAAGTATTTTTGAAATGTTATTTTTTAATAAATATGTCATGAAGTTCAAAGCTTTTATAATGTCAAAACACTTTTAAACATAACCTTGTCTTGAATAAATAATTCATCACATATAAAACAAAATAATAATCACAACCCGAATTAAACAAAACAAAACTGATATTCAACTTTATCATATGTAAGAACAATACGATAAAATAAATCAGGTCAGAGTATCATATACAAATTAATACGATACTCATAATCATATATAAAACAATATGAAAAAATGAATCAAGTCATACTAGTTGCAATATAGGACAAGAATTATATGAATGACATAAAAACATGACAACTAAAAATTTCCAAAATTACTTTAAAACCGAAATTGTATCCTTTCAAATAGTAATTATTCAAATATAACACATGCTTTTGTATCACATTATGTTATAGAATTTCAAACAAATCCCCCGAAAATTGTGTTCAATTCAAATTATATACGCATCAAAGAAAAATAACTAATTTACTCTTGGTTATTTTATTATTTATTATCACTGATGATCAAACTTTATTTCCATTAAACAACATAACACTAGGTTAAAGTGGTTAGTACCCACCCTAATCCGATTTTTTTTAAACCGATTTAGCTCCAGTTTTCCGCAACCATTCTTAAATCAAGCATCGTTCAGGCTTCGCTTCGTCAAGTTTCCCAGTACTTTCCTACTTACCCATCTTATCTTTTAGCCAAAAATCTCCTTCTAAATTTACCTGATGAAAATTTAGTTCATGGATCACATAAACTCTCTTGACGATAAACCCCGGAAATTCTCGCCGCGATGGGCCTTTAGGTAGAAATCCCAAAAGGAAACTTATTTTCGAAAGTATTTCCTTCCAAATATTCATTTTATTTATCTATTTATTATAAAAAAAATCATGAAAAGGCGCTCTCTCTTGAATGATTCTAGTATCAATTCTGCTCATTCTAGAGTATTTCCACCCTATCTCTAATGAGTTTTTAAACCTAATAAGCCAAGTTTTAGAAAAACCATAGCTCTGGTACCAATGTAACAATCTGTCATTTTGACCATCCCAAGTCGGTGATTGAACCAACTCGGAGCGTTCAAAACGACGGATTGTTATTGGCTTACAGGGTTTAAACAGAATTAACATAGAATCACAGTGCTCAATAATAGAAGCAAAATAAAATTTTATTCAAATATCAGAGTTCACAATTTTTGTACAGTGGAAAAATAAATATATTTACACATAAATTTCTTTTATTAGATAAAAGCACATGCGTCTTCCTGCACCTCTCCTCTTTAAGAGCTAAATCTTTGTGTTTGTAACACTCGGGACTTGATAAATCATTGCTGCACTTACAACAATAAGTGTCAAACAATCAAGCCATCTGGGTGGACAATTCTCTTGATGGTTATTAATACTCTCAGTATTGTGTATATGATGTAAATCTAATGCCAACATCAGAATTCTAATCTTAAAACAATCTGGTAAGTCCTAAGCATTAATCAACAACAGAATGGATTAGTACCTTTCTACAATACCCAACCCAACAATTTCTATTAACTAGTGACACGATGCTCCCTGTTTATTTTATAATATATCTATTCAGTTGTTGTCATATTGCATAGACCAGAAGCATTGACTGCATTATTACTATTCACTATTAAATATCATAATCGCTCGAAATTAATGATACTACAAAGGAGGACAATGACACGGTAATGTTTGAATTTATCTGAATTACTAACATGATACACCACAATTTGAATTGTCTTTAAAAATATTCGAAGATTCACCTGCAGCTATAGCATAATTCTTAAGAACACTGACACACTTATATGCATATGATTTCATAAATATTAATGCGCTTGAAAACATACTGCCAGTAGACATATTCATGAGTGGATCTATAAAGAAAACGTAAAAACATTTAACAAGAAGAGAATAGAATCAGTTTAGTAAGTTACTGTTTTAATTTAACCCATACGCGCAAGCCTATTGTGAAGCATATGACTTCATGAATATTTTACGATCAAGCTCCAGAAAGCATGAAAAGTTTAGGTACTTTTTATACTTTGACTGCTTCTAAGGTAGGAAATTACCTCAGCAATTTTCTACTGCCAGTTAAATTTGACATCACAAAACGAAATGGAAGTGATAAATTTTAATGACTTATCTAGCTAAGTGACTTCTTAAGGGTGCATAGCATAGTGATTTCATATCTCTATTGTTGTTTTGTGCGCAGATTTCAAAAAAATCGAAGTATACGAGTGTCATAATAAACTATGCTCATGGATTAAACATGTCATATGTGTTAATTTTAAACATTTAACCATGCAAGAACTAGATAAATTATACAGCCTACTATTTGTTTTTAGTGATTAATGCTATGATAGAATAAGAAGAAAGAAGGCTATAAAGGCAGTGGAATCATGAGACGTCTTCAGAATTATCACCCAGGTAGATTCAGTCTTAGCTACAAAACAAAAGCCACCATGTATAAGTTCACTACTGTCTTACTTTGTATACATTACGGTCCTTAGTTCTTTCTTGTTATTCTCGTATAAGGACTCCAAGACATTTTGACAGCAAATATTCAAGCATAGAGGCAAGACAAGGAATGAGCCAGCAATAATAAATCACGCTTGAAACTGAATTCGCACACATAGTCCAAGTCATTTACCGAGCCAAAAGCATATGGAAAGTGAACATTGCATTCAAGTTTTCAGAATCAATCACAAAATAAAAGTGATATTTTTCTTGAAAAGATTAAAATATGGAACCTGCTTTTTTCTCCAATCGTATTGCCTCACAGCAACCGCCGGTGCAATCTAAAGAAGTACAAATCCTTCTTTTGCAACCTTAAAAGCTCATGATTCTAAAGAAGCAAAATCAGGTGCTCTAGGCTCCACAGTAGGCATTGCCTTTCCCTTGTAAATGGGGTAACCAACAAAAAATTTAGACTGCGGGCATGAATAGGAGCAGCTTCAGTCACTAGTGGTTGCATGGTAGTGGAGCAGTATTAGACGGAGGCAGGCCTGATGAACGCGGTCGGAGCTTCCCGCGGGTTAAAGAGGTGGAGCGATGTGGGATTTGGGGCGGATTCATTTTGATTGAAGAGGAGACGGTGGTCGATTGGGGCAAGTATCGATTTGTCTTGGGGAAGACTTAATTTGGGGAAGAACTCACGGCTGTTCACGAAATAGAAGAGGGAGAAAATTTACAAACACCCCCCCCCCCCCAATCCTAAGGGTGCTCTAATTTAAAGATTTGAATGAAGGATCCAAAAAACACGCATGGTACCCAATTCGGATGATAAAGGACAAGTGGCAAACAAATATTTTAAATATACATTAGTTGAATTCTCTAGTTGTACCCACTATTATACTATACAACCAATGTTAATGTATTTATGCAATTCCAAATTAATTTCTTTATAACTCATTCAACTATACAAATTTTTATTTAAATTAAATAATCAAGTTAAATAAAAAAATAAATTATGAGTTCTCAAATTATATATTTAAATTAGTTTAAAATATTAATACCGTAAAAATCTAATAAATTTAAATTCACACTGCTTTCAACATTTACCTGTGTGCGGAGCACGTGTTTCAAACTAGTATTTGTTAATCACGTTAATTTTGGCAAAATATTTACACTGAGATTACAAAAGCAATTTTATTTTATTTTTAAAAGTAAATTCTACGTTTAAAAATGGATCGACGTCCAAATCCCAAATACACACATTTAATTTCAACGATTAAATTTTAATATAATTTATTTTTAAACATTAAAATTTTCAGAGCTATTACTCCCCCTTTCAAAAATCTGGGTTGTTACACATACTAAAATTATGAGGCAAATAAAATTATATCTGCAAGAATGTAAATCAATTTTTCTTCCAGTTTACTGTGTATTTTTGCGTGATAGGTATATAAGAGACTGGACTGACTCTAAAGCAGACTAAAGACAAGTGAGTTAGTGAGTGTAACTGAGAGAGCAGAGTGAAATGCATATATAGCTGAGTGATCGTGAATGTATATGAGTCTGTATGTAACACCCCGTGTATTCTATAACAGAGAAATTCACAAATTAAAGTATAATAAATTTCAAATCAAAGAATTAAGGGAAACGGGATACGCCATTGCGTTCGTCTCGGAATTCTGTTTGAAATGGAGTCCGAGTTTGCGTAAAACGGACTCCGTATGAAGAAGATATGGCCTCTGGAAGTTTCAGAATTCTGTTTAAAATTCAAACAGACCAAAACAGCTTAGAAAACAGGTTTAAAATTCAAAAATCGGGCCGGATTGGCCAGGGCGGGAATTTTCCCGCCCGAGACACCCAGGTCAACTGGGTAGTCGACCTGGGGCACCCAGGTCGACTACATAGTCGACCTGGGGGTCGACTGGGGGGTCGACCTGGCCCTTGAGCCAGGTCGAACCCAGCCCCCCTGGCTGGCCTGGTCTGTGTTTGGTCGATTTTCTGAGCCTTGCCTTGTCACTAGGGCTAGGTGTCAGCTCCTGGTTGGTCCCTCCTTCAATCGAACGGCTATTATTAGACCAAGCTCCATCGACGGTCCAAATTAACTCACAAACTCTATAAAAAGGACCTAAGACTCACCCTAATTCACACAAACAAAAATGGAGATGAGACCGTCATGCTGCTGAGGAAGGACTAGGGATAGCCGTCGGAAATTGAGAGACAATTAGGAGATAATTCGAAAGCTTAAAGCAACGTCAATTAAATCAAAACAACGCCTACAACAAAGGATAGCATCTCCAAATTCAAAATTCAGATTCCTGAATTGAAGATTCGTCATACGTTGTAAGTAGAGTGCTATTCCGATGTGAATAAGTAATTGTGTTTTAATTTGTATAAAGTGAGAAATGGAATTGTGGCGATAATAATCTATATTTGTATGTTGCTTTGGTTCTAAACGATTTGGAATTGTTGTGGTATACGATTGGGTATTTGCAAATATGTGATTTATGTTGGAAGTTAACAACCATATGTTGTAGTATTTTATTTGGAATTCATGCAAGTATAGGATTCATGTTAACAACCATAGGTTGTGATATTTTATTTTGGATTCATGTAAGTATATGATTCACTATTATGCCAATATGATGTACATACTTTTATGATCACTTTTAGAGTGTAATTGGATTCAACTAAGTACTATGGGTTATATGAATCTATGTTGGAATTGGAAAATCATACTTTTGTATTAGAGACAAAAGTAAAAAAATTATGAACATGACTAAACTATGTTTGGTGTTACGCCTAGTTGAAACCATGCTTTAGGCCTATGTTGTTATAAAAATCATATGGTGATATATGCAACACCAAGTTAGATTTACATTCCAATTGAAAGTTTACATGAATGGATTATAAGAATAGAATGATTCATGTTTAAGTATGTTTATGCCATGACTATATGCTATTACCATGCAAGTTCACATATGCCTAATTCTTATTAATTGGATCGTTATGTTGCAAGTTCATGCGCTCACACTCCCCTTTTTATGTCACTTAGAATATTTAAACACCATGTTATAAGCCTCACCCTTTTTCATGTGGCTAAGTTGGGTTTAAATGTTAAACCCAACATATGTTATACTTTAGTGAATGTATAAAACGGGGGTAATGACGATGGAGTTAAAACATAGAACATATGTGTTGGCATGTTTGACGCATGCCAACAACCATGAAAAACAATTAAGTGGCATAAATAAATTTTCACCCAATAAAGATGAATTTGAATAATGGGCCGCAAATATTTACATATAAAAAGAAAAGAGACAAAATATGTAAATGTAGAAAATACGATGTGTTTAACCCGAGGTTGGATTGAGTTGTGATGTAAACCTGCCTGGAACCGCCCGGCTGTCCAGTAGTCACAACAATACCTATCCAATGTGGGTGGTTAAACACGGAGCCCAATAAGGACCCGAGGTTAGACTGAGTTGTGGCGTAAGACTGCCCGGACCCAACCGGCAACAGGCAGCCACAACAATACCTGTCTAATGTGAGAGGTCAAGGCTTTAATAAGACAATTAAGGCTGAGTCGGGATTGATAGGATTAAGTAAATAAAATTAATACTTAATCAGAATGGAACATGCTAAACTATACAGACTGGTTGGGGGTTAGGTTTACAAAACACTTAACCAACTTAGCATGTTGGCTAGAAATAGAAAACCTAGTAGCGGGGGACCCTTTTCAGCAGTAACCCTACAAGGTGTATCAGGATACCCTGAACTAGGCAGGGTGGGGCACGATTACTGGGCTGACTGCAAGAGGTCAAATCAACGGCGGTGGTGCAGCAGTGTAGGTTCTAACGGGGTGCGGGCGTGCACACACTCCAGCGCAGAAAAATAAGGCACTGGGCACCAATAGCATACCTGTGCATTCTAGGATTATGTCGGGCCGCCACCATGGGACTTGATACACCCCATGGTGGGACCAGCATAGATAACTACAACATCGGGGGCCGTAAGACACATGTAACTATGCGAGTAGGAGCCGATCATTAGAAACGAATCACTCCACCCTGGTTATGGGGTGCCTGTTGGGAACCAGTTTATATGGATGCAGAGATTAATATGGGGTACGATAGTATATTCGACTCTAGACAACTTAACTTAGTTTATGGTGCTTTCCCATTTCCAGTTTATACTTATCTTACCCAGTTGTTTATTCATAGACTGAATAGTCCTAGACTTACTCAGGCTCTATGTCTGACTCTACTTTTCTTTCACCTTCTTTTCTTTCGTCCCCCCCCCCCCCCCAGGTCCACAGGGAGGGAATACCGCAGCTTGACTAGTTTTCACATCTAGCTTGAAGAGAAAGAATGTACTGCTTGGATCTTTTTCGTTTTGGACTACGGCTTTGATCGGCAATTATGGGACTTATGCAGTTTATTTATGTTTTCTTTATGCTTCTTTAAATAATGTAATCAAGACAGATTATGAAGATGTAATGGTTTTTGGAAGTATTGTAAGACAAGTCATGACATGGTTTGTGTAACATTTATTTTGTTGAAATAAAAATTGCTGTTGTTTTCCGCTGTTCAAAAATATGTGTATTTATATCTGTCTTGTATATATATGACTTATACTTATAAACCTCCACCAAAATTAAGGCATTCCCTTTGAGAGTGACCCTAACGGAGGTGGGGTGTTTCACTTGGTATCAGAGCATAGGTTTACCAGATAAGATAAAAGTTTTGGAAATTTATTTTCAAAGGAAAATTTAAAGAAGCATTTTTAAAGATAAAATATTATATTTTTAAAAAAGGCAAAGTCCCCCAAAGCCATAGGTACTATCTTTTATCCTTCGTTTTAATTCTACCCTTTTTGTTTCAGCATGTCCGAAGAACTTAACTTGTCAGAGGGTATACCAATACCTGGTTGGTTTAGACGATTCTTAGAAGCAAGGGCCACTCAGCTTGGTCCTACCGTTCCTCCTCCCTCAGCTGCAGGAAATCATCCAGCTGCAGCAGCACCTCTTCCTCCACCTCCTCCGCGGGGAAATACTTTTGATAATATATGTAAAGATTTTAAAGCTATGGGAGGAAAGGACTTTCATGGAACCGAGTCCTTCGTGGTGGCCAGGAATTGGCTGACAGAAACCGAGGACCTATTCGTCATTTTTGAGGTAGAGGACAGGCAGAAGGTACAACTGGCAGTATGGCTACTTAAAGGTGAGGCTTCCTACTGGTGGGAAGTCACTAATGCAGAAAGGCCAGTGGAAACATGGGAGGACTTTAGGACAAGGTTGGAGGCTAAATTTCTCTCAGAAGCTGAAAGGAGTTTTCAGTTGGAAAATTTCTTATTTCTTAAGCAAGGGAATATGACAGTCAAAGAGTATGTTAACCAGTTTGATCAGCTGGCTAGGTTCGGACTGGACCTAGTCAACACCCCGCATAAGAAGGCTCTCCGCTTTGTCAAGGGGTTGAATGAGCCATTACACAGTTTGGCCATGACCCATATACCCATGGGAGCTACGTATGAAAGGTTGGTGCAAATGGCATTGCTGAACGAAGAGGATAAGGGCAAGAAGGAGGCAAAGGCAGAAAGCTCTCAAGGGAAGAAAGAGGGTTTGCAGCCTAAGAAGACAGACTTTAAGAAGGGCGGGAAAGACAACAAAGAGAAGAGGAAGTGTAATTTCTGTGGCAAAGTGGGGCACTTAGTGAAAGATTGCCGGAAAAAGAAGGCCAAGATGAATGGTGAGTGCTTTTCTTGTGGTGAGACGGGCCATCTGGCTAAGGATTGTCCAAAGAATCGAGGGCAGGGGCAGAGGGCTGGATCCACCTCAGGGGCACAAGTTCATGCGCTAGAAGAACCGCCTCTGCAACAGCGAGGTATAAATACTTCTGTAGAAAGTGTAGTTTATCTTTATGATCACCCAGTTCGCACTTTATTCGGTTCTGGCGCATCACATTCCTTTATCTCATCTGCTTTAGTAGAATCTCTGCACCTAGAAACTAGAATGGTAGAGGACCCCTTAATTGTTTCAAATCCCATTGGGGGCCCAGCTTATTTATCTATGATCTGTGTGAGATTGAAAATTTCTATTCTAAGCGTGGAATTTAAATGTAGTGCCTTTGTTTTGGGCTTTTCGGGATATGGTTTAATTTTGGGCATGGATTGACTATCCAGTAATGGGGCCATCCTTGATTGTGAGAGAAGGGTTGTTAGGCTCCTGACCCAACTCGGTAACACTTTGGAAATTACTTGTAATCCCTCGTATGCGGTTATGCTTAGTTATCTTGAATCGCTAGATGCTTCTGTCGACAATTTGCAATCGGATAGAGTAGTCCGGGAATATCCGGATGTCTTCGAAGAGGTGAAGGGCTTGCCTCCGAAGCGGGAGATAGACTTCCGCATATATCTTGTAGATAATGCAAAGCCCGTTGCGTTGCCCGTTAGACACATAGCTCCACGGGAAAGGAAGGAGCTCAGTAAACAGATTAAAGAACTTCTAGAGAAGGGGTTCATTAGGAGGAGCATTTCAGAATGGGGCGCTCCAGGGGTGTTCGCTACAAAGGCGGATGGTTCACTCCGTCTGTGTGTTGAATATAGGGAGCTCAACAAGCTAACGAAAAAGAATAGGCACCCTCTCCCCGGAATTGACGATCTATTTGATCAGCTTGTAGGAGCGTCTGTTTTCTCCCAACTCGATTTTGCGACTGGATTTCATCAGCTAAGGGTGGCTAAAGATAGTATCGATAAGACAGCATTCAGAACCCCAGATGGCTTCTTTGAATGGCTTGTCATGCCTTTCGGCTTAACAAACGCACCCGCTTATTTCGTGAACCTAATGAGTAGGGTGTTCAGAGAATTCCTCAACAAGTTTGTAGTGGTCTTCATAGACGATATCCTTATCTTCTCAAAGAGTGAAGAGGAACATGCTCAGCACTTAAGGGCAATCATGGAAACTCCGCGAGTCCATCAGCTAAAAGCCAAATTCTCCAAATGCCACTTTTGGAGAGAGGAAGTAAGATTTCTTGGGCACATAGTATCCAAAGAAGGGTTAGCAGTAGACCCGGCTAAGGTAGTAGCGGTGCAGGACTGGAAGACACCAAAGAACGCAACAGAAGTCCGAAGCTTTCTCGGGCTAGCAGGCTTCTATCAGAAATTCATCAGAGACTTTGCAAAGATATCAGCTCCACTCACAAAGCTGACCAAGAAGAATCTAGTGTTCAACTGGGACTTGGATTGCGAGTTTGCTTTCCAACGACTAAAAAGGGGCTCTTACAACAGCCCCGGTTCTTACATTGCCAGATGGAAGCAAGATGTTCACAGTCTATATAGATGCATGTAGGACAGGGCTAGGCGTTGTCTTAATGCAAGAAGGAAGGGTAGTAGCTTATGGTGGAAGGCAATTGAAAGTGCATGAAAAGAACTACCCGACCCACGATCTTGAGTTAGCCGCCATCGTCTTTGCACTCAAGTCTTGGCGACACTATCTCCTAGGTGAGAAGTTCGAACTTTACACTGACCATAAATCGTTGAAATATCTTTTCTTGCAGAAAGATCTTAACTTGAGGCAACAGAGATGGATGGAGTTTCTTGCCTCGTACGATTTTGAGATCTCCTACACTCCGGGCAAAGGCAACGTTGTGGCGGACTCGTTGAGCCGAAAGAAACTAACCCTAAGCCCGTTGTTTGTTGAAAGACAAAGCCTAGAGTTTATAGCCAGCTTTGACTTTAGGCCCTCCTCCGATTTTATACCAGGCTTGCTAGCATCTCTCGAAATACGCCTGACTTTAGTGGACTCAATTGGGACAGCACAACGTGAAGATCCTCGGCTTGTGGAAACGATTGATAGGCTCATTAGGGGTTAGACTTCAAGTTACCTCAGCAGATACTCCATCGACGATAAGGGTTGGCTAAGGCGAGACGGAAGACTATGCGTCCCACAGACAAGGGATTTAGTAAAGACGGTTCTCGAGGAAGCACATTACTCCAAGATGACGATACACCCAGGCGAGGATAAAATGTACAAGGACATAAAGAGCACTTTCTTTTGGAATGGCGTGAAGAAAGACGTGGCAGATTTCGTTTCTAAGTGTATAGTGTGCCAGCAGGTTAAGGCAGAACAGAAAAAGCCTGGCGGTCTGCTCCATCCTCTAGAGGTCCCGCAGTGGAAGTGGGATAGTATCTCAATGGATTTCATTGATGGGCTGCCTAGGTCTAGAAGAGGCAACACTAGCATTTGGGTAATAGTGGATAGGCTTACTAAAATCGCCCACTTTTTACCTGTCAAGAGTAAAGGAACTGCCTCATCCCTAGCATCTCTTTACCTCAAGGAAATTGTTCGACTCCATGGAATACCATCCAGCATTGTTAGTCACCGGGACCCTATCTTCACAAGTGAGTTTTGGCGGAGTCTGCAAGAAGCGGTAGGCACACAGTTATGCTTAAGCACAGCCTATCATCCCCAAAACGACGGCCAGACAGAAAGAGTGAACAGAGTTTTGGAGGACCTTTTAAGACTGTGCGTCCTTGACTTCGGAGGGACGTGGGAAGACCATCTTCCTTTGGTAGAATTTGCCTACAACAACAGCTACCAAGCAACCATCGGAATGGCGCCCTTCGAAGCTTTATATGGAAGACCGTGCCGATCGCACACTTGTTGGTGGGAGTCTACTGACAAACTCATACTTGGACCGGATATGATCCGAGAGACTTCAGAAAAAGTAGACTTAATACGGAGAAGGATGAAGACAGCCCAAGACAGACAAAAATCCTACGCCGACAAGAGGAGGACCGACCTTGAATTTGAGGTTGGGGACAGAGTTTTTATTAAGGTATCTCCGCTAAGGAACGTTGTTCGTTTTGGAACCACATGAAAGCTAGCACCAAGGTTCGTAGGGCCATTTCCTATCATCGAGAAAATTGGGAAAATGGCCTATAGATTAGAGTTACCCGAAAAATTGGCTGGAGTTCACAATGTTTTTCATGTTTCGCACCTCCGAAAATGTCTACATGAATCTGCTGAAGTGGTAGAGCCAAATATTCTAGAAGAAGCTGAAGTAGAACGCGAAGCAACCGTGAGGAAAGTTCCAACCCGCATATTAGGAACGGAAGTGAAGAAGCTACGCAACCGCGAAGTCAAGCTCGTCAAAGTTCAGTGGAGCGACGCCGAGAGAGACGCAACTTGGGAAACTGAAGCTAGAATACGCGCAGCCTACCCTTTTCTTTTCGAGGGTACATCTTTGATCTTTCATTTTCCTTAAGTTGCACTTTTATCTATCTTTTTAGGTATATCTCCTCGACCTTATCTTTTAGGAAGAAACCCTTTGAATGAAAACATGTAATTGAAACATGTTATGGATGATGGTTGCAAGTGGATGTAAGTGATTGCTAGTGGTTGCTCGTGGTTGCATATACACACACAATCTAGGTTTTAGATCGGCTCAGTCACTTCATATTGCATATGCATAAATGTATTTATATTCGTATATGGTTGAAGTTTAATGTGTTTCCATATGGATGTTGCATTTGTATGAATGATTGTACACTCATGTAGAATCATGAATAGGAAAATTTGCATATATAATGGATTCATGGCACTTACATAACTTGCATTAAGGAGGTCAACTGAATCTGTAGACCGACTAATTTTGCATTAGATAAGTACATATACACACACTTCGCATATGATCATGAAGCATTAGAAGTCTTTTAAGGACAATGGATGCTCGTGTTTGATGGATGAGTAGATGGATGTTTGGATGTTAGGACGTACATTCTTCCTGAACTTGAAGATTTCGGGGACAAAATCCTTTTAAGTGGGGGAGAATGTAACACCCCGTGTATTCTATAACAGAGAAATTCACAAATTAAAGTATAATAAATTTCAAATCAAAGATTTAAGGGAAACGGGATACGCCATTGCGTTCGTCTCGGAATTCTGTTTGAAATGGAGTCCGACTTTGCGTAAAACGGACTCCATATGAAGAAGATATGGCCTCTGGAAGTTTCAGAATTCAGTTTAAAATTCAAACAGACCAAAACAGCTTAGAAAACAGGTTTAAAATTCAAAAATCGGGTAGGACTGGCCAGGGTGGGAATTTTCCCGCCGACACCCAGGTCGACTGGGTAGTCGACCTGGGGCACCCAGGTCGACTACATAGTCGACCTGGGTGTCGACCTGGCCCCTGAGCTAGGTCGAACCCAGCCCCCCTGGCTGGCCTGGTATGTGTTTGGTCGATTTTCTGAGCCTTGACTTGTCACTAGGGCTAGGTGTCAGCTCCTGGTTGGTCCCTCCTTCAATCGAACGGCTATTATTAGACCAAGCTCCATCGACGGTCCAAATTAACTCACAAACTCTATAAAAAGGACCTAAGACTCACCCTAATTCACACAAACAAAAATGGAGATGAGACCGTCATGATGCTGAGGAAAGACTAGGGATAGCCGTCAGAAATTGAGAGACAATTAGTAGATAATTCGAAAGCTTAAAGCAACGTCAATTAAATCAAAACAACGCCTACAACAAAGGATAGCATCTCCAAATTCAGAATTCAGATTCCTGAATTGAAGATTCGTCATACGTTGTAAGTAGAGTGCTATTCCGATGTGAATAAGTAATTGTGTTTTGATTTGTATAAAGTGAGAAATGGAATTGTGGCGATAATAATCTATATTTGTATGTTGCTTTGGTTCTAAACGATTTGGAATTGTTGTGGTATACGATTGGTTATTTGCAAATATGTGATTTATGTTGGAAGTTAACAACCATATGTTGTAGTATTTTATTTGGAATTCATGCAAGTATAGGATTCATGTTAACAACCATAGGTTGTGATATTTTATTTTGGATTCATGCAAGTATATGATTCACTATTATGCCAATATGATGTACATACTTTTATGATCACTTTTAGAGTGTAATTGGATTCAACTAAGTACTATGGGTTATATGAATCTATGTTGGAATTGGCAAATCATACTTTTGTATTAGAGACAAAAGTAAACATTTTATGAACATGACTAAACTATGTTTGGTGTTATGCCTAGTTAAAACCATGCTTTAGGCCTATGTTGTTATAAAAATCATATGGTGATATATGCAACACCAAGTTAGATTTACATTCCAATTGAAAGTTTACATGAATGGATTATAAGAATAGAATGATTCATGTTTAAGTATGTTTATGCCATGACTATATGCTATTACCATGCAAGTTCACATATGCCTAATTCTTATTAATTGGATCGTTATGTTGCAAGTTCATGCGCTCACACTCCCCTTTTTATGTCACTTAGAATATTTAAACACCATGTTATAAGCCTCCCCTTTTTTATGTGGCTAAGTTGGGTTTAAATGTTAAACCCAACATATATTATACTTTAGTGAACGTATAAAGCGGGGGTAATGACGATGGGGTTAAAACATAGAACATATGTGTTGGCATGTTTGACGCATGCCAACAACCATGAAAAACAATTAAGTGGCATAAATAAATTTTCACCCAATAAAGATGAATTTGAATAATGGGCCGCAAATATTTACATATAAAAAGAAAAGAGACAAAATATGTAAATGTAGAAAATACGATGTGTTTAACCCGAGGTTGGATTGAGTTGTGATGTAAACCTGCCCGGAACCGCCCGGGTGTCTAGTAGTCACAACAATACCTATGCAATGTGGGTGGTTAAACACGGAGCCCAATAAGGACCCGAGATTAGACTGAGTTGTGGCGTAAGACTGCCCAGACCCAACCGGCAACAGGCAGCCACAACAATACCTATCTAATGTGAGGGGTCAAGGCTTTAATAAGACAATTAAGGCTGAGTCGGGATTGATAGGATTAAGTAAATAAAATTAATACTTAATCAGAATGGAACATGCTAAACTATACAGACTGATTGGGGGTTAGGTTTACAAAACACTTAACCAACTTAGCATGTTGGCTAGAAATAGAAAACCTAGTAGCGGGGGACCCTTTTCAGTAGTAACCCTACAAGGTGTATCAGGATACCCTGAACTAGGCAAGGTGGGGCACGATTACTAGGCTGACTGTAAAAAGTCAAATCGACGGCTGTGGTGCAGCAGTGTAGGTTCTAACGGGGTGCGGGCGTGCACACACTCCGGCGCAGAAAAATAAGGCACTGGGCACCAGTAGCATACCTGTGCATTCTAGGATTGTGTCGGGCCGCCACCATGGGACTTGATACACCCCATGGTGGGACCAGCATAGGTAACTACAATATCGGGGGCTGTAAGACACATGTAAGTATGCGAGTAGGAGCCGATCATTAGAAACGAATCACTCCACCCTGGTTATGGGGTGCCTGTTGGGAACCAGTTTATATGGATGCAGAGATTAATATGGGGTACGATAGTATATTCGACTCTAGACAACTTAACTTAGTTTATGGTGCTTTCCCATTTCCAGTTTATACTTATCTTACCCAGTTGTTTATTCATAGACTGAATAGTCCTAGACTTACTCAGGCTTTATGTCTGACTCTACTTTTCTTTCGCCTTCTTTTCTTTCGTTCCCCCCCCCCCAGATCCACAGGGAGGGAATACCGCAGCTTGACCAGTTTTCACATCCAGCTTGAAGAGAAAGAATGTACTGCTTGGATCTTTTTCGTTTTGGACTATGGCTTTGATCAGCAATTATGGGACATATGCAGTTTATTTATGTTTTCTTTATGCTTCTTTAAATAATGTAATCAAGACAGATTATGAAGATGTAATGGTTTTTGGAAGTATTGTAAGACAAGTCATGACATGGTTTGTGTAACATTTATTTTGTTGAAATAAAAATTGCTGTTGTTTTCCGCTGTTCAAAAATACGTGTATTTATATCTGTCTTGTATATCTGTGACTTATACTTATAAACCTCCACCAAAATTAGGGCATTCCCTTTGAGAGTGACCCTAACGGAGATGGGGTGTTTCACTGTATGTGTAAGCTGAGTGAAACCTGAGTGTTGTAGTGAGAGTTGAATGTAATAGTGGAATTTGAATGTATTGTATCAGTGAGATGTACAATAGTGGAGTTAGAAAATATGTATTATTCAAAAGTTGAAATAATATATATAGAATAAATATAGTGTTTGAATTATAAATTATGTGCAATAGCATTTTATTCAAAATAGATATTTATTTCTGCACGTGATGTAGTAGAATAGTACAATTGCAATTTATAATAATATATATGTTTGTTGTCATCAAACAAAAATCATATTATTATGTACAATACACAAAACATATAAAAAAATCACAGCTATCAAACTAACTTTAGGTTTTAAACAAAAACCTAACTAATTCTTATGCGAACAAGCATATTTAGTCAAAACAAACTATTGTTTCATTTTAGGAATGTCGAAACATCAAAAATTCATGAAACAATATTATATACATAAATTCAATTCAGGTATTGCTCATAACCGAAAATAACAAGGAATTTGACTCATTATTCATCTTAGCTTAGGATGAGAGAGTTGAGATTTGATCTTTAAACTTGATTCTCTTAGCCTTTTCTTAAGTTTTCCTCCTCCTCTTCTTTTTCCTAGTAATGGTCGGCCTCCCTTATAGATTTAATTAGGTTTTGAGAAATGAAATGAAAGGATAAAAGATTGAAAGGTTATATATATAAGAGGCTATGTTTTTTCCACTTTGTCCCTCTTATAAAGCTTCTTCTTATGTCCTATACATTGATTAGTTTCTAAGGCCAAACCATTATTTATTAATTATATGCAAGTCTCATCTCAACATCCCACTACACTATTCTTATTTAATTTATCCAAGTAAATCTCCTAAATAATGTTTACTAAAATAGGGATATTACACCCATTTATTTAAGTATTAATATTGGACTTAAAACATTCAAACAATTGAGCGATGGCTTGTTAAGTATCATTCAGACCCGCTAATCCCTTTTCAAAATTGATATGACATCAAAATTTTGGTTAATAATAATTTTTAGACTTGTTAAATTTATTTATGATGATGTTAATTTTATTAACAATGGTTTCGAAATAATTTAAGTTAATGATGTTTTAATATGAACTTGACATTTAGATTATGAACTTAATTACTATTTAGTTATCAATGTTTACAGGTAATTATTATCTTAATTAAAAGTAATTAAGTTAATTATCCTTTAATCAACGATTACTTTAAGTTAATTAATTTTGCAATTAAGGATATTTTTAATTAATTGATTATTTTAATAAGATATTTTAAAACTAGTTAATTAATTAGTGACAAGGATTAGATATAATGATTACTTCTAAATGGTGATTAAAATTTATTAAATATTTAATAATGAGATTTGAATTTAATTAATCACTTTTACTAATTGTAATTAAGACAATTAATGTTATTTGAAGTTAACAAATAAATTAACTTAAGGTATTTAAGCTAAAATAATTAAATTAAAACTATGCTCTAAATTATAATATTGATTGAAAGAAAGAGATTTAAAGTCAATAAGTTTGATTTTAATAAATGTTTATATGATAAAATAATTAAGTAAAAATGGTTTTAACTAGAAAAAATTTTTGATTCCATGAAATAATTTATAGATTCTTTTTAATAATGAATGGTAATTAAAAAATATGAGATTATATATTAAGTATCAAGGTCGAGATAACAAATTTCTATCTATTTTGAAAGGTAAGAGTGTTGCCGGGTCAATGTTTGAGAGGTAAATAAAATACCCTGACTTGGATGACTTCATTATTACTCGAGAATTAATACTAGTTTGAAATCGAGAGTTGATGTCAGAAATTAAATTATGATTTCAATAAATGACATTGTCTTCCTTAAAGATGCCAAGTTCATAAGTTAAATGAAATCTGTTGGGTTCCCATAACCCAGTAAAAGAGATATCGAAATAAGAATGTATCTTAAGCATTTTATTAATATATACTTATACTAGGAGTTAAGTATATGAATTATTTTAAGTACAAATAATTGAAGGGATCTAATTAATAAGAAATTGATTAAACGAGGTTTAGTATTCAATGCAAAATCAAATCTATAGTTGATTTATGTTATTTGATTGTTAAATAACCGATATCAAATCCAAACCAAATTTTCTTTGGGTTTCCAGGATAAATTATAAGGAGATCCATCCATTTAAATGATTAGGGGATCCTAACCTTATGGACTTTCCCATATCTCCAGAGAACTATTAGTTGTCGTTTCGAAGAGACCCGAATTGAATCTGGTTATCAAAAAACCCCTTCGATCCAGCTAAGCGTACGAGTGGATGACATTTTAAGATTGGAACCAAAGACAAAGCATTGAAGTGCAAGGTTTACTTGCTACCAGTCCTATGGATATGGAGAAGTAATGGTCTATACCTTAATGACTTATATGGATGAATGTTATTAGTACATTGCCACGGGACGACGATGATAATTCAAAGTGAAGTATGCCCAAAAGGGTCAAACATAGCCTCAAACTTCATCAATGGGGAATGAATAAAATCGGGAAAATGCAATAGAGCTAAATGGGTCACACCCAAGTAGGATATGATTATCACCCTTTTAGACTTAGGCCCACCTATTGTAGTTTTGGCATATTGAATATCTCGTTTAAAGGGTTGCAAAGCAAGTCAAATGTTGACATATTTGGTACCATCAAGTTGAGTGATGGGCCAACCTTGGCATGGTTTCTAGGTGAGATCTTTGGTATGTTTTACAAACACGTACGGTGGAAGGTGGCACTCTAGTACCCAACCATTATATGAAATCCAATCTCCAATATGAGCATTTGCAGTTTTAATCATATAACTAAGTACACTAGCATCTAATAATGGAAACAATTTTGGCTAAAATTTGCAAGTTTTTGTATTTTGCATTATTGTAATATCACACGGTTTTGATATAAAAGTGTTTTGGTTATCATAAGGGAAATACCCATCTGTGTTTATGTGCGACGTGATCTTACAAGATATCTTTAATTTAAAAAGTGAAATGATTAAATTCCATGTGATCAAAGTTTCTCATGCTGGTTTATTACCCTAATTCGGGTATTATTTTATTGTAATGCTCGGGTAAGACCCAACATGTTTGCTAGGTTAGCTTTTGAAGCTTTAGAGAGCAAGAGTATGCTAAAGGCCCAGAATGTAATTTTGTATTTTCTTATCTTTCGGTGTATTTGTCTTACTGACTCTATTTATCTGTAATGGTAAGGACATGTTGTTTTGTTGTCTAGTTAATGTTATGTTAATACTCTGATGTATATGTAAATAATATATTCAGTTTTCTTTTGTAAAACTATGTTGTATATTATATATTATCAACTGCAATTATGAGATTCTATTATATCTCCCTTTTATTTCATCCTTAATGATATGGCTAGCTGGCACATAGATATTCGATACGTGAATGTCGCTGATATATTTTTGCTGACTCTTAGGGTTGAAAATTTGGGTTGTTACAATAGTGTTGTATCACTTTGCCATTTTCAGCCGATATGTTATGGATGTTATCATTGCACCGTTCCTCCTTCCTATTTAATATTGAGAGCACTCTTTCTCTATACTTTTTTTCCTTTCATCATATAAGAATTCTTCTATGTGAGGATACTTCAACTAGGGGCATTGCCTCGTATCCGTAAGAGAATGAGAATGGGGTATGGCTAGTCAGGGATCTGGCTGAAGTTCCATAGTCCATAATACTAGTGTAATTCTTCCTTTCATGTTCCATTGACTTTCTATAGTCTTTCCTTTTATAGTTTTTGCTTTTTTTATTTGTAGCCTTAACATATCTATTAGTTTGAGGATGTTCCATGGAATAAAAACTCTTGGTGATGTCAATTTTTTAGTGTTCAACAAATTCCTTGCTTATGGACTGGGATCTTTTTTCAGAAATAAACCGGAATTTTTTATATTTTTTGTTGTGATGTTACGAAGGGCTCCATCTCTGCCCACTTAGTTTAATGGTTGATTTCTACCACTGCGTACCTTACCATCCCTTGGAGATAAGAAAAGGAAAATTGATCAGTTTATGCTGATTTGCAGAAGTTATAACAAGATTGGCCATGTTTTGAAAGTATTTACAAATAAACACTAGTTTTGCAAAAGTAGCGTTGGCAAGTTTAAAAATTCGCATGTTGGGAATATTAGGGAATTTGCCACTGCATTTTAACGTCATTTTGATGTTTATGCCAACTACAATTTATTTTCTACTGCATTCTACCTCCATGGTGCAAATTATAGAAAATTTTAAATAAACCACGAGTGCACAGAAAGAAGCTTTAGTACGTTTTTGTAGCTAATACATAGAGTTTACATTAGAGGCATACAAAGTTCGATACACGAAAGTTAAATTCGAAACATAAAAATTACAGTTACACTACAACACACAAACATCTCCATTTAGATTACTGAAGTACGCCACTTTCTGTTATGGCCCTGCAATCCAAATTTTCTACACCTATTTATTTTAGGTGCTTGATGCTCGTCTATAGCATTTTTTATTTTAGTAGATTTAGGTCATCCGGGTTGTCTTCTTATAAGCAGAGGCAATATACGTGGACCGTTGTAGGGTGCCCAGTATTTTTATCACATAGGGGATGAAACTCTGGCATATACAAAGCCTTATAACTTTGGATGAAGTACCACTAAGATGCAAAATCGTGATGTGATCTATTTACATCAAAATCTTGTGTTGAACAAGCCACCGTTACAAGAGCACCCGATACCTTCTGCAGTAATGGGATGTTGCATATACAAGAGCAATGAGAACCATCTATCTTAACGTAATATTCATCGTCATAACAATGAATCACTTGCCATTCTGTTCGACCAAGTGAACAAGTCTATAACGACGTGCTTCAATGGCACGAGCTTCATTTTTAGCTTCCCATTTTAGTGTAAGACGTGTCTTTAGAGCTTCCCCTTTTTCCAGCCTCTTATAGAAATATTCAACTGCAACCAACGCCTTTATAGGCAATGATCTGGCGCCTTTTAGTACACCATTAAAACTTTCAGATGTGTTGGTTGTCATAACATGGAAGCGTCCACCATCATCTATGCAAAGTACCTAATTTAATTCAAAATATCGTAAGCTTCATTCAATCCAGTCATGCGCCCGTGGATCAGTTGCCTTGATTTCTGCTCTGATTTTAATGTACTCAGTTACTTCTGAAGCACATGCAGCAGCGTAAAAAAAGGTTTGATGGTCTCTTCTCTCGATAACCGTAGCTTGAAAAATGGCTTTAAGATGTCTTGCACAGAATCTATGTTTGTGTGGTTCTCGCCATTTTTCTGCAAATCTTTTGGAATCCCTTTCATTCTATCTGATATACAAGTAATGTGATGATTTCGTACACTCTGAAAGAACTCACGCATGCATGAAAAGAACTAGGCCTAACTATCATATGACTCAAATTCGACAACTGCATAAGCTAATGGAAAAGGCAATCATCGGCATCTACAGCAGCAGCAACAACAGGCAATGTCCCCTTGTATTTACCTTACAAATGTGTCCCGTTAATACATAGCAATGGACAACAATGTAGAAAACCTGCAACGGAAGGACCAAATGCCCAAAAAGCATGCATAAATTTGGATTGCTTCTCTTTATTTGTTCAAAACATTGCGGCAAATTCGTATACAATTCGACCCAGTCACCATAAATTTTTTCCAACATTTTATTCAACGTTCGCCAAGCTTTCATGTAACTGATTTTGATGAAGAGTTGGTCTTCGACAAGCACCTGGACCGTACCAGCTGAGATATCCAAATCGGCCTTGACAAAAGACATGATTTTGGACATAAGAAATCCAGAAGTGGCTTGCTTGTGGTTGGAATTAATTGTATGACTAACACAGTTATGTTCATGAGGCAGTTTTTTGATTTCCCACCAGCCAGTTTGAGATTTCTTGGACACTATAGCATGTACTCTCCTTGGACAGGTAGCATGAACATTGCATACATCAGTATATATTGTTTTATTCAACTTGATTGGCTTGTACAAAACTTCATGAAAAATAGACCATTATGTTATTTGGTGTAGAAACTTTCTTTTACTTTAAAATACCATACCAACAGCAAAACCATTTTGTATGCAAGTATTAGTAAAAAAATCCGCTAAAAACTCAAGATTACCTACTACCGATCTGGCCGTCATTTGTGTCATACACCGATCATCGTCCAATGGTACTTCCATTTGAGACACAGCACCATTATCTTCATGATCCTCCGTGCTTGGAAAGTCAAAGTCTAGCAGTTCATTGTTGACTTGTGTTCTTTGAATCCAGCATGTATCATCATTAATTCTCGTGGCAACCACCATGCTATCAATAGGGTCATTTACTTCCATATCTATGACTGCATTTGGAACATTTATCTGCTCTGAAGGTCTAGCACCCCAGACTAATTTGGTTTCTTCATTTAGTTTGTTATTAAATGCATTTCAGTCATATCTTATATTTCTATGAGTAGTTATTAAACTAAAATAGTGTGCAGTACATACCTTTGGCTCATATCGTTCAGTTCTGACTGAGAAGGAAACATGGCCTGTTGCAAATGTTACTCATAAACATTTGACTGAAAATTAGGCTGTTGGTGCTCATGAACATTTTGCTGGAAAGTTTGATGTTGTTGCTCATGAACATTTAGCTGAAAAGTTTGTTGTTGTTGTTGTTGTTGTTGTTGTTGCTACTGATGTTGCTCGTCCACATTCGGATGAAAATAGGGATTGGTATATATAGAGAACTAAAGATGAGTGAAGGATCATGAGTTTGCAACATTCATGTGAAATAACCTAAACTCGTACTCATGATGGGAGAGGGGACGATTTCTTCCACACTTTGTTTTGGCACTTTTCCATAAAATAGCTCAATCGATTTGGTAATTGCTGAAAACAATATTTCTACATCTTCATCGCCTAAGAGTGATACTGCTTTCGACCCTGAATCAGTAGGCCAGTTAACCGGTAACTCAATATCATATTCGAGAGGGTTAATTTTTGTTGCTTTAAAGACCGATTCTTTCAAAGCATCTAGTGTGCAACCCTTGTGTACTCTGCCTGGTTTGCAAAATCCTCCAATGTACTTTCCATTTTGTTGCTCATCCACAACCAATTCACCACCATAGTAGCGAAATGTAGGAATAAAATTTCTATCCATTGTTGGGTGAGTAAATTAGTTTGAAGATATTTGAAGTAGGTATAGAAGAGTTTTTGAAATGAAAAATAATGTGATGAAGAGATTTGAAATAGGCAAAACATCTCGGTATTGTCGTTGTGAAGTCAGCTTTTCCCATATCAGCTTTAATCATTTCGTACTCTGATTTATGGCAGAGTGTAGCCAAGTCACCTTTCGAAATAATGGTCCTTTGGCCAGGTTTATCAAATTGGATAGGTTTTGGAAGAATTTTGGCACAACATTGGCAGAGTATAGTCAAGCCGCCTTTTTATGGCAGAGCATAGTCAGTTCGTACTGTTTGGAACAGCTCTGCCACAACTTTGGAACAGCTTTACTCAGTATGGTCATTTCGCACAGTTTGTACTATTTGGCACAGCTTTAGAACAACTTTAATCAGTGTGGTCATTTTGTACTATTTTTCACAGCTTTAATCAGTGTGGTCATTTTGTACTGTTTGGAACAGCTTTAATCAATGAATGTCATTTCATATTTCGCCCATCCAAATTGTTTTTGGCAGAGCGTAGTCTATTCTTCACTCAGCCATCTTTTCCACATCTTCTTTATGAAAGGGTGTGGTTTATTCTACTACTCTGAACTAGCTTTATTCAGTGTGCTATGACAGAGTGTGGTCAGTTCTACTATTTGAAACATCTTTAATCGGTGAGTTTTCATTTCATCTTCACTCACCAAAGTGTTTTTGGCTGTAGACATTGATATTAATCAATATTAACATACTTTTAGTTTAGTGTTTAGTCCAATTATACAACTATATGCAATGACATAATCATACAAATTTAATAAACAAATCCATGTTCTAATATATAAACATGCAACTTCATACTTATCTTCCAAATTCTACAATCATAAAAACACACAAAAAATAATTCAAACTCATAATCGTAATATTGCTATAATAAAAATTAATATGATCACTAGTGGTTACGGTTAAATTGCAAGTTTTCAAGGAGTTATTTAAGACGTCTAATTTCTTGTTCCAACTCATTCACATATGTTATGCCCCTTGGACACAGAGGTTCGTCAATCCATTCTGCAAAATTGCAACCTTCGGGGTAATAAGGACAAAGTAGTATTCGATGACCAATTTTTTCGTCAACAACTTCAGCCATATATCCAAAGTGGAAGCAAACTGGGTAAGAGTCAACCTCTTGTTCAGTTAAGGGTTGCAAAATTGGTATTTGGTCAACCACTTGTTCTTGATGTGGTTGATAAACAAGTTGTTCATTCACTTGTGGGACAAATGCATGCTCATTCAGTTCCGATTGAAGTGTGAGGATGTCAAGATCCGAATATTCAAGAGCAACGTCCTCGTAATATTGTTCGTGATAGTTTATATTCAAATTTACATCAGTGTGATCACTAGTCGTTAGAACAGAGTGGTGAAGGATGCCAAAATCAAAGTCAAGAGATGATGATCATGAAAGCATTATTAATAGAAATAGAGTAATGGAGATCTAATTGACTGTGGGATCAGAGTAGTGAATGAAGAAGCTGTGAAGAAGTAGGTGAGTATTTATAAAGTAGGAAAATACATTAGCGAAGTTTCAGAATTTGCCTAAAGGTGAATTTTCAAAATTCACCCTCTCCTATAAGTGAACAAAACAAGTCTATATTTGTAAATATTTCCAAAATATAGCTAAACGTGTTATAATTTTGCAACACAGGGCTAAGCCTGAAATTCTTCCTAAGAAAAAGCCAAATAGGTCTATGCCTAAAATATCAAACTTCCAGCGGCTTCCTAATAAAATTAGCATGTGTGACGGTTGTCTTTAAATGCTTGCAAATCGTCGACACCAGTTGCATTTTCTTACAAAGTGCTTTGCATCCTGAAGTATCATTAGCCAATATAATTGCACCTAAGTACCATTTTTACTAGCTTTGATTGTAACGACCCAAGGATTTTCCGGCCTTGAAAATCGACATAAATACCTTCACCGTACCTCATGTCGACCTTCCAAACACCAAAAACACTGGATAGTTATTAGAAAGAAATTAGAGGGTGAGATAAGAAAGAAATAAATATTAGAACATAAGAAGTAGAATCAACACAACACAGATTCACAGTCTCACATCGCAGCGGAACAAAATATAATACAGAAATAAATATTTATTGAGAGCTTTAAATAAAACTTACAATATCCGAGTACAGCACACATCTGGATAGTTATGATAACTTGTCCTCATATACAACACACAGTGGAATAGTAACTATATAATATCATACGACCGAACTCTTCCAGCTCGTCTCTTCACACCATTCGATAACCTAAGCCTGTACACCCCGGGCTAACCCGAGCATTTACAAAACACCAGGTCAGTCTGGTGAACAGAGTGAGATAAACTCGCACAGTATTAAGGGTAAATCATTTAATCATGATTTTAAAGTTCAAAATCTTTTCAAAAGAAAAGGATAATCGTAAGACCAAATCCACACATAAACATGGACGGTTTTTACCTTACGATAACCCGAAACAGTTTTGAAACCAATATCTTTTCTGATATTATAATAATGTCTAAATACAAGTAAATGAAAATCTAGTAAAACGCTTGCATTTCACGCTCCACATATATAGTATACAATCAAAACCGCAGGCGCTTATTGGAGATTGGATTCCAACTATGACAAGGTATAGGACCACATGCCGATAGTGTATCTCTAGAGGCGAATACACTAGGTTCAACAAGAACGTCTTGCAACCCGGCCCTCACATGACCGACCACTCATTTCGCTTGAGTGTATCGAATGTATATCACCAACGGTAGGGATCAGCAACTGTTTCCCGAATAGGGACAGCATCGAAGTATAGATTAAAGAAGCAAATGGAATTTCTCTAGATAGGTGACTATACACCCTAATGGGAGCGACCCATATAGCATGTTGCCTGCCCGATTTCTGTCATTTCCCGGTTGATGAGGCTTGAGGTTTAGATTAACTTTTTGGAACATTTGGCCACCATTCACTTTGAATGCCACATCATCAGATCCGCCAGATCACGCTGATTGACGTCCACAAAAATATTCTAGTTATCTGGCTAAGAAAAACTATTTCTCCTCCATCAACTATGGTACGTTTGAAAAAAATCAACGTATGTAATTCCTTTAGAAATACTCTGTCAGACATCCGCCCATACAAGTCATCCAGGAACAGGATGTACCGAAGGTACTCCCCTACCGCATCTCATATAGGAATCACCCCATGGATCAGTAGCGAGAAGTCCTTGCAACCCGTAGATTCCAACCACGACAGAACTACAGTTTAACTCTGGTTGCAATCCTAGAGATTTTTAGCAGTTCTTCCGTTTATGAAAATCTACGGTCTCCAATACTCCATCTCGATCATCTTCTGGTATCTTCACGTATTTGTTGGTCGGAATGGTTTTCGAATATAAATTCGATCCCGGACTTTCCGTACCAACAATCGTATTAGACAGATTTGATAGTCGGTGATTTAACTATCAAAATAAACAGTGTCTCAACCATGAGAATCAAATAAGTTTACTGGTTCAATATTTAGCATCACTTGGCCTTAAAATTTAAAACAAACTAATTCACTTCTGCTTAATTAAAACTTCTGACTTCTTTAATATTTAAAAATACGATAATTGAATCTTGTTTAATATACTAATGTTCTCAAAACCATCTCATTCTAATACTTAGAAAAATAACTTATAACCATATTTCATTTCTAGTAAATTTTCCTTTCAAAACATACGTTACATCGTTCTCTATTATTCAAAATTGGGAAAGCCATTTGACTTATTATTCGTGAACAGCGTTACGTAATATCTGTTTTTCCACAAATATTTATTAGTGTAAAATAAAACTAAACTTCACATTTCCTTTACCTCGGATCTCTCGTTATATATATTTTTTCTCCAAATTTCCACCGAACGTTGCATTATTTCACTAATGGAAATAATGAACTATCACTAACCTCTTTTACGATTACCAACTAATATCATCTTCAGATAATCCTAATGTTGTTCAAGTTAGGTTATTTTAATTACCTCTCAGACCTTGATCAACAACGTTCTTATCTTCAGATAAATGTAAGTTGTAATCCAAAAACCCATATTCCACTCCAGTCTCAAAATAAATACCATTTAACTATTGGATTTGGTTATACAACCCTGTGACCCACTTCTTTACCCAAATTCACTTTTACTAATCTCCTTTCTGGTCTATTCAACCATTCCCCGCTTTGAAAATCTTATTTCAATCTTTCCCTTTTTACTTGATCTCATTTTCAAGTAACGTTAATTTAAAATTAATGCTTTCACACTTTAAATCTCTTTTATATAATCCTGGTTTATTATAAACCCTTTATCATGATTTCCTTTGACTTAATTCAAATAACCAAGTAACATTGATCTCAAGCTATTTTATTCGCTTGGAATTCTCTTTATAACTTCATTATAAAAGTTCGGATTTTAAATATAAAACCCGTTCGTAACTCCTTTCACCATTCAAATAGATTTCATTTCAACTTCGATTATTCTTTAAATGAATTTCTATTAAAAAGAAACTTTCCTAAATTATTATTTAAAATAATAATTTACTTTAATCACTAACTACTTCAGTAGTTAATTTCCTTATTACTAAAATAAATAGTAAATCCCTTTTGTAAAACTTATTAAAACTATATTCATTAACTAATTTATTAGCTTAATTCAAATCAGACTGATTTAAAATCAATTCCAATTATAATGGTTGACTTAGTCAACTCAAGGCGCGGTTATCTTGTTAATCCATTCCAATCCGTTCCTACTTTAAATTAACTAATAATATAATTAATTTAAATAATCTCATTAAATAAATTCTTAACAAACCAATTATCCACATTTTTACCGTTACGGTTAATTTCTATTCCCATATTCAAAAATCTGATAAATCACATATTTATTTTATAAAATCAATTTATAATAAATCAAAGTTTTTAATAAATAAAATATATATTTATTTCCCTTTTCATAAATGTTTATCCAAAATAATATATTTCAAAAATATATCACCAGTTATAAAATAAATTTTATAACTTCATCTCCATCGACTCACCTGATGGTAAATCAATATTTATAGAATGATTAATTTTATAAGCCATACACTGCCAAATACTCAACCAATACCGCCCATTGGTTTAAAACACAACACAGGTTGAATTCCCAGTCCAAATCAATAATTTAATCAATCACCCAAATCGGAATAGTTCATATTTGATAATATGAAATAAATAATATATTTGAGGAATCTGATTGGATTCCTCCAACCTGTTCTTCCCTTTATTCAAAACAGTTATCTCAAACCAGAACATTCAGTTTTGTTTAACTGATAGCAATAAACAACGGCCATTTAACATCAACCACACGCCATTCAAACAATTCAACAATTTAAAACACGTTTATTTTATAAATGTGACCAATAAGGTAAGTTACCTTTATTGGAACTAATCGTTAAAAATAACGATTTAGCATAAATACTGAAATTAAACCACAGTTTAATTTCATCAGTAAAATCAACAATATATATATATATATATATATATATATACCTAGCAAACAGGCAACCATTAACAAGCAGAGCATACAAAAGTAAAACCCAATTTATATAAAATATAAATGGAAAACTGAGTGAGTTTAACTCACCTTGATCTAATTTATTGTTAAGAAAGTTGGTTTGATTAAATTAAACAGTTGTTTAATTGTTTAATTTAATAAACAATCCCGATTAATTCCAATCTTGTCTGGTTCTATTTCATGACGTAACGCTTGTCAAGTCCGTCCCAATATGCCTCGTTTTTTACAATTCTGACCATGTATGATGGGGTTATTAATATTTAAAGTTTAAATAAATTAAATAACTAATTTATCCTTAATTACTATTTAATAAAATTAATTACATTGTTAAGAACAATAGTCCACTTCTGTTTTCCAGCAGTACCAAATTTGTTGCCTGCATTATCAAATCACGGTTTAATTTTAAATAAGCTAACACGTTAATTATTAAAAGTCATTAAGTTTAATTACTTCATATTTCAGTATAAGGCCATACTATTTTTCTTCCAATACATTCGTCTTCGCCCCTGTCATGTTGAATATAAACCAGGTTATAATTAAATTAAGTTAGTCAAAGTTAAATAACTTTAATCACTTATTCAGCTTAACAAATTTTGGCCGATACCCTTTCCTGCTTCGAAATGAAACAAGGCCAAACTGATTTGCTCACAGGTCCTTCGTTAGCAATAACGAACCCAATCCCATCCTTGAAACCAAATCGCACCACCGTAGGTTGCGCCATCTGCCGATCAACCACTCCCGATACATGTGCCTACGCCGGTTCTCCCCTTGACAGCAGTCCTGCCTCTCCAAACCCACTCCAGCTCCGTCTGTAAAGCCCCAAACATCCCCCCTTTCGAACGTCGTTCCGACCACAAGGATGACCAGAAACTGATCTGAGCCGGTCACCTTAAAGATCTCGCTAAGCTCTTCAATTTTGGTGCTAAACACCCCTTGATTACATGCGTGGATATGGGGATTAAGCAGGATTGAAATCCATTGTTTTTCAGCCGTTGGAATGTATGAGTGGAGGCGCAAATATGGTTCGGGTCGACCACGAGAAGACTGAAAATAGGGTTTTGACCTGTGTTTGATATTTATAGTGGAATAAATATATTATTTTAATTTTATGAAACTTCGTCCTAAAGTAACACGATAAAACCCCTACAGGCGGCTTCTGTCTTCTGATAAAACGGCTAATCTTAGTGTAAAAAGACATTTCGGACCCAATGGGACAAGTTTCGTCGAAATCTGAGTTGTTTGAAAGAAATCCTTTATAAAACCAGAAATAAACACGCGTTTAATTTTTCCACGATCACTAGATAAATCTAATCAACTTGAAACCTTGAAATACTATAATAATTCTTCAATACGAACCCAACGGCACTAGTTTCTTCGCATTCTGAGACTGATTCCCTGGTAGGCTATTTTTACGCGCACTGCAATGTCATTTTTAATGCCAAATTACCCGGTCTCCAAAAATAACAAACTATATACCTATCCTGACTCTAATCGATGATACGAACTCAACAGAATTGGTTTCGGTGCGTAATTCAGTCGTCTGTTCAAGTTATACCCTAACCCTTTGTTGAATTAATTACGCGCTATAGAAATTAAATGGGCATTTATGGCTGCCGTGGTCACATACGACATCGGTTTTCCACGCAATTCACCACCGTACAATAATTTAGCGTTACGGTCCCAATGAAACTGATTTCATCGAAAACGAAGCTCGTTTGCAAAATGGTCATTTTAAAGGCCGATATTTTAATAACGATTTCCATAGCAACTATTTCAAATTTTGACTTAGTCATAACTTACAAATTGTAACTCGAAATCTAAATTTTTCTCTTTCATATGAAAATTACCATCAATACGGTTCCAATGTTTCTCGTTTTACAGAAATCCGACTTATAATGGATCATGTATTCTCAGTTGAAGTTCAAAACCAAATATTACGAACTGCCGCGCGATTTCAAGCTCGACTTATATTTATATAAATATATAACGTTCAAACTTCGTTTTAAATAACGAATTAAATATTAAAATCCATTCATACTCCAAATATAATATTTAAAATAATAAATTAATTAAATATTTGACGGCCAAAAGTACGGGATGTTACATTCTTCCCCCCTTAAAATAATTTCGTCCTTGAAATTGCTAAGGTAAGAAAGAACGTAATAAACCCATTAACTTAAAAAAATTAATCAAAACTCCTTTTTATTTTCAAACTAATCTAATTGGTTTTAAAACCAATTTAATTCAAATAAAAGAATTTTCCAAAAAAATTCTAACACCTTAAATTTTGGCAGAGTCTCCCTTGTACGGAGGGACATCTGCAATATCGCAGGTTCAAGAAATATATATACATCGATCAACACGGTCGGAAAAATCGAAACCCAAATAAAAACCAAAATTTCATATTTTGCGCAGGCGTACCTTTTACGAGCGCTATTGAGCATATCTGCTCGACGTATATACGATTTACCCAACCAGTATCAATCTGGCTTGACATCGGGCTCCTGTATTTAGCTTAATTCACATATGAGTAATAACTGCGATAATATTTCACTAATCAACAATTATAACTGCACCAATTCCACAATCAAACATGAGCATTAATTCACTTTTAAATGCATGGTGAAATCATTTATTTCAATTCCTATTCGGTTTCATTCCAATTTTTAATGCTGGAATTTATTTTTAATTCATTCAACTCTTATGTACCATTGGTTAATCAAACATACAATCAATAATTAATCAACAGCCAACTTAACCAATCAACCACCTTTTACTAATTATTAATATCCAATATTAATATTTACTCTGGTTCACATGTTTGAACAACAATTGGTTAATATCCAATCGATTTCTATTTATTTATTATCCCATCAATTCCCAAATTCCAAATTTATTTTATTATATTTCATTATCATACTTAATTCAATTCCACTTAGCCAAGCTAAGTTCCAATTCAAATTCTTAATCAAATTGAATTTATCCAAATCGACAAACACATCAAATAGATCAATATCTCAATAAATTGAGAAAATTATTTCTTTTCTATACCAAATTATAATTTGGGTAAAATTATTTCATTTACCCCCTTGACAAAACAATATTGTATTCATTTACTAGTCCAATTGCTTCTCAACACTCGAACCGGTCAATAAACACAATACAAAACATTTGTATATAAAACTTACAATTACGCTCTCATATATATACACTCAATCTCGATCTAGGGTATTACTAACCCAATCTCTATCGAGTTACACCACAGAGCCAAGGTTATAATTAAACCAATAGCTCTGATACCACTGTAATGACCTAAGGATTTTCCGGCCCTGAAAATCGACATAAATACCTTCATCGTACCTCATATCGACCTTTCAAACACTGAAAACACTAGATTGTTATTAGAAAGAAATTAGAGGGTGAGATAAGAAAGAAAGAAATATTAGAACAAAAGAAGAGAATCAACACAACATAGAATCAGAATCTCACATCGAAGCGGAACAAAATATAACACAGAAATAAATCTTTATTGAGAGCTTTAAATAAAACTTACAATATCATAGTACAACACACATATGGATAGTTATAATAACTTGTCCTCATATACAACACACAGTGGAATAGTAACTATATAATATCATACGACTGAACTCTTCCAGCTCGTCTCTCCAAAGCATTCGATAACCTGAGTCTGTACACCCTAGGCTAACCCGAGCATTTACAAAACAACGGGTCAGTCTGGTGAACCAGAGTGAGATAAACTCGCATAGTATTAAGGGTAAATCATCCAATCATGATTTTAAAGTTCAAAATATTTTCAAAAGAAAAGGATAATCGTAAGACCAAGTCCACACATAAACACGGACTGTTTTTACCTTACGATAACCCAAAACAGTTTTGAAACCAATATCTTTTATGATATTATAATAATGTCTAAATACAAGTAAATAACAATCTAGTAAAACGCTTGCATCTCACGCTCCACATATATAGTATACAATCAAAACCGCGGGCGCTTATCGGAGATTGGATTCCAACTATGACAAGGTATAAGACCACCTGCCGATAGTGTATCTCTAGAGGCGAATACACTGGATTCAACAAGAACGTCTTGCAACCCGGCCCTCACATGACCGACCACTCATTTCGCTTGAGTGTATTGAATGTATATCACCAGCGGTTGGGATCAGCAACCGTTTCCCGAATAGGGACAGCATCGAAGTATAGATTAAAGAAGCAAATGGAATTTCTCTAGATATGTGATTATACACACTAATGGAAGGACCCACATAGCCACGCTGCCTGCCCGATTTCTGTCATTTCCCGATTGATGAGGCTTGAGGTTTAAATTAATTTTTCGGAACATTTGGCCACCATTCACTTTAAATGCCACATCATCAGACCCCCCAGGTCACCCTGATTGATGTCCACTAAAATACTCTAGTTATCTTGCTAGAGAAAATATATTTCTCCGCCATCAACTATGGTACGTTTGAAGAAATCAACATATGTAATTCCTTTGGAAATACTCTGTTAGACATCCGTCCATACAAGTCATCCAGGAACATGATGAACTGAAGGTACACCCCTACCGCATCTCATATAGGAATCACCCCATGGATTAGTAGCGAGAAGTCCTTGCAACCCATAGATTCCAACCATGACAGAACCACAGTTTATCTCTGGTTGCAATCCCAGAGATTTTTAGTAGTTCTTCCGTTTATGAAAATCTACGGTCTCCAATACTCCATCTCGATCATCTTCTGGTATCTTCACATATTTGTTGGTCGGGATGATTTTCGAATATAAGTTCGATCCCGGACTTTCCGTACCAAAAATCGTATTGGACAAATTTGATAGTCGGTGATTTAACTATCAAAATAAATAGTGTTTCAATCATGACAATCAAATTAGTTTACTGGTTCAATATTTAGCATCACTTGGCCTTTAAATTTCAAACAAACTAATTCACTTCGGCTTAATTAAAACTTCTGACTCCTTTAATATTTAAAAATACGATAATTGAATCTTGTTTAATATACTAATGTTCTCAAAACCATCTCATTCTAATACTTAGAAAAATAACTTATAACCATATTTCATTTCTACTTAATTCTCCTTTCAAAACATACGTTACATTGTTCTCTATTATTCAAAATTGGGAAAGCCATTTGATTTATTATTCGTAAACAACGTTACGTAATATCGGTTATTCCACTAATATTTATTATTGTCAAATGAAACTAAACTTCACATTTTCTTTACCTCGGATCTCTCGTTATATATATATATATATTTTCTCCAAATTTCCACCAAACGTTGCACTATTTCACTAATGGAAATAATGAACTATCACTAACCTCTTTTACGATTACCAACTAATATCATCTTCATATAATCCTGATGTTGTTCAAGTTGGGGTATTTTAATTACCTCTCAGACCTTGATCAACAACGTTCTTATCTTCAGATAAATATAAGTTGTAATCCAAAAACTCATATTCCATTCCAGTCTCAAAACAAATACCATTTGCTATTGGATTTGGTTATACAACCCTGTGACCCACTTCTTTACCCAAATTCACTTTTACCAATCTCCTTTCAGATCTATTCAACCATTCCCCACTTTGAAAATCTTACTTGATCTCATTTTCAAGTAACGTTAATTTAAAATTAACGCTTTTACACTTTAAATCTCTTTTATATAATCCTTGTTTATTATAAACCCTTTATCTTGATTAGCTTTGGCTTAATTCAAATAACCAACTAACATTGATCTCAAGCTATTTTATTCGCTTGGAATTTTCTTTATAACTTCGTTATAAAAGTTCGGATTTTAAATATAAAACCCATTCGTAACTCCTTTCACCATTCAAATAGATTTCATTTCAACTTCGATTATTCTTTAAATGAATTTCTATTAAAAAGAAACTTTCCTAAATTATTATTTAAAATAATAATTTACTTTAATCACTAACTACTTCAGTAATTAATTTCCTTATTACTAAAATAAATAGTAAATCCCTTTTTAAAACTTATTAAAAAAATATTCATTAACTAATTTATTAGATTAATTCAAATCAAACTAATTTAAAATCAATTCCAATTATAGTGGTTGACTTAGTCAACTCAAGGCGCGGTTATCTTGTTAATCCATTCTAATTCGTTCGCACTTTAAATTAATTAATAATATAATTAACTTAAATAATCTCATTAAATAAATTCTTAACAAACCAATTATCCACATTTTTACTATTACGGTTAATTTCTATTCCTATATTCAAAAATCTGATTAATCTCATATTTATTTTATAAAATCAATTTATAATAAATCAAAGTTTTTAATAAATAAAATATATATTTATTTCCCTTTTCATAAAATTTTATCCAAAATAATATATTTCAAAAATCTATCTCCAGTTATAAAATAAATTTTATTACTTCATCCCCGTCGACTTACCTGACGGTAAATCAATATTTATAAAACGATTGATTTTATAGGCCATACACTGCCAAATAATCAACCAATACAGCCCATTGGTTTAAAAGACAACACAGGTTGAATTCCCAGTCCAAATCAATAATTTAATCAATCACCCAAATCGGAACAGTTCATATTTGATAATATGAAATAAAAAATATATTTGAGGAATCCGATTGGATTCCTCCAACCTGTTCTTCCCTGTATTTAAAACGGTTATCTCAAACCAGAACATTCAGTTTTGTTTAACTGATAGCAATAAATAACGGCCATTTAACATCAACCATACGCCTTTCAAATAATTCAACAATTTAAAACACGTTTAGTTTATAAATGTGACCAATAAGGTAAGTTACCTTTATTGGAACTAATCGTTAAAAAAATAACAATTTAGTATAAATAATGAAATTAAACCACGGTTTAATTTCATCAGTAAAATCAACAAATATATATATATATATATATGTATGTATACCTAGCAAACAGGCAGCCATTAACAAGCAGAGCATACAAAAGTAAAACCCAATTTATCTAAAATATAAATGGGAAACTGAGTGAGTTTAACTAAACTTGATCTGATTTGTTGTTGAGACAGTTGGTTTTAATTAAATTAAACAGGTGTTTAATTTAATTAAAAATACCGATTAATTCCAATCTTGTCTAGTTCTATTTCATGACGTAACGCTCGTCAAGTCTGTCCCAATATGCCTCGTTCTGTACAATTCTGAACATATATGATGGGGTTATTAATATTTAAAGTTTAAATAAATTAAATAACTAATTTATCCTTAATCACTATTTAATAATAAAAAATACATTGTTAAGAACAATTGCCTACTTCTATTTTCCAGCAGTACCAAATTTGATGCATGCATTATTCAAATCATGGTTTAATTTTAAATAAGCTAACACGTTAATTATTAAAAGTCATTAAGTTTAATTACTTCATATTTCAGTATAAGGCCATACTATTTTTCTTCCAGTACATTCCTCTTCGTCCCTGTCATGTTAAATATAAACCAGGTTATAATTAAATTAAGTTAGTCAAAGTTAAATAACTTTAATCACTTATTCAGCTTAACAAATTTTGGCTGATACCCTTTCCTGCTTCGAAATGAAACAAGGCCAAACTAATTTGCTCACAAGTCCTTCGTTAGCAATAACGAACCCAATCCCATCCTTGAAACCAAATCGCACCACCGTAGGTTGCGCCATCTGCCGATCAACCACTCCCGATACATGCGCATACGCCGGTTCTCCCCTTGACAACAGTCCCGCCTCTCCAAACCCACTCCAGCTCCGTCTGTAAAGCCCCAAACATCCCCCCTTTTGAACGCCGTTCCAACTACAAGGATGATCAGAAACTGATCTCAGCCGGTCACCTTAAAGAGCTCGTTAAGCTCTTCAATTTTGGTGCTGAGCACCCCTTGATTACACGCGTGGATATGGGGATTAAGGAGGATTGAAATCCATTGTTTTTCAGCCATTGGAATGTATGAGTGGAGGTGCAAATATGGTTTGGGTTGACCACAAGAAGACTGAAAATAGGGTTTTGACCTGTGTATGATATTTATAGTGGAATAAATATATTATTTTGATTTTAAGAAACTTCATCCTAAAGTAACACGGCAAAACCCCTATAGACGGCTTATGTCTTCTGATAAAATGGCTAATCTTAGCGTAAAAAGATATTCCAGACCCAATGGGATAAGTTTCGTCGAAATCCGAGGTCATTTGAAAAAAATTCCTTTATAAAACCAGAAATAAACACACATTTAATTTTTAATCTAATCAAGTTGAAACCTTGCAATCCTAAAATAATTCTTCAATATGAACCCAAGGCACTAGTTTCGTCGCATTCTGAGACTGTTTCCCCGGTAGGCTATTTTTATGCGCACCGCAATGCCATTTTTAATGTCAAATTACCCGGTCTCCAAAAATAACAAACTATATACCTATCCTGGCTCTAATCGACGATACCAACTCAACAGAATTGGTTTCGCGTCCTAGTTCGATCGTCTGTTCAAGTTATACCCAAATAACCCTTTATTGAATTAATTACGCGTTATAGAAATTGAACGGGCGTTTGTGGCTACCGTGGTCACATACGACATCGGTTTTTCACGCAATTCACCACCGTATAATAATTTAGCGTGGCGGTCCCAATGAAACTGATTTCATCGAAAACGAAGCTCGGTTGCAAAATGGTCATTTTAAAAGCCGATATTTTAATAACGATTTCCATAGCGACTATTTCAAATTTTAATTTAGCCATAACTTACAAATTATAACTCGAAATCTAAATTTTTCTCTTTTATATGAAAATTACCATCAATACGGTTCCAACGTTTCTCGTTTTACAGAAATCCGACTTATAACGGATCTTGTATTCTCAGTTGAAGTTCAAAACCAAATATTACGAACTGCCGCGCGATTTCAAGCTCTACTTATATTTATATAAATATATTACGTTCAAACTTCATTTTAAATAACAAATTAAATATTAAATCCATTAATACTCCAAATATAATATTTAAAATAATAAATTAAATTAAATATTTGACAGCCAAAAATACGGGACGTTACATTGATCCTCTCGAATGATCACAACATTTTCCTTCATTGGTTTTTTTATAACCTGCACCCCCTTTTCT
Organism: Allium sativum; assembly: GCA_030737875.1. Taxonomy (NCBI): domain Eukaryota; kingdom Viridiplantae; phylum Streptophyta; class Magnoliopsida; order Asparagales; family Amaryllidaceae; genus Allium; species Allium sativum. The sequence continues at coordinate 15,064,283 of CM060912.1, forward strand.
TTGGTAACGCGCTTAAGATAGGGTGTAGAATAACCTCTCCTGCATTATGTGCCATAAAGAAAGAATTGTGTGGTAATGGTATCTTATCTAGTGAACAACGTTTCGGCTTTGGGGGAGTGTCCTATCTTCGAAGAATCATTTGATTGGTGTCATCCAATTTTCTTCTTGTTATTGTTGAATTGAAAGACCGGTTGGTTTACTACTCCCTTGGTGGCTTTTTAAGCTCGGGTCAAGACAAAATACTATTTGATCCTGTAACGCTTGGCTTGGCTTGGTATTCTATAGACGTTGTCTTCATTTCATGCCCATGTTAGGCGAAACCAACATTGCTAGTAAGTTTGCCGAGGAGTTATCTTCTCGTGGAATTTGCTCGAATTTGCTCGAATTGCTCTTACAATTTCTTAGTGAGTTCCACATATTTGGTTAGAGTTTCTTTTTTACTCGATACATTCCTTACACCTTATGAACAATCAATTAGGAATCAGTATGAATTTTAATACATGTCATTTCATTATCTATGCAATTTCTAATCCTACGAGGAGAGATTCATATTCAATGACACTGTTGGTCCCTCTAAACCAAGTTGTTCGCTCCATATAACTTCTGCCCCCCGAGTTGATATTTGATTCCTACCCTATACTCATTAGATTTTCCATATCTTTATAGTTACCAAAGCTAAAGGGAGTTAGCCTTTCCTTTCGATTGAATCATATCTGGCACTACAACAAAAATACCCTATTACAACGTCCATTTTACAGCGGTCACAGACTGCTCGTTATAATAGAATGCTATTACAACGGTCACTTTCAAAACTGTTGTAATAGATGCCTATACAGCACCCTTTTACAATGGGCGTAAACTGCCCGTTGTAATAGAATGTTATTACAATGGTCGTTTCTGGACAGTTGTAATAGATATCATTTACAACTCTCTTTTTACAACGGGTAAAACATGCACATTGTAATATAATGCTATTACAACGGTCGTTTCAGACCCGTTGTAATATGTCAAACGTTCACAAAATATCCATTGTAATAGATGTCTATTTTACAATGGTCAGAAAATACTTATTGTAGTAGGTGCCAATTTTTAATAGTCGATAGTTAATAATTACAGAATTTTCGTTAAATTAGTACTGATTATTTTTTATTATATAATAATTAATCATTAATCATATATTACTAATTATTAATTATAATATTATATTACTAATTACTAATCATTAACCATTAATAATATTATATTATTTATTAATATTTAATAATTAACCATTAACAATATTATATTTAATAGTTATTCATTTATAATAATTATTAACAATAATATTATGTTATGTATAACACCATTGTAAAAGCACATAAAATTTTCAGTAATTATGGCAAATTCTTATAAAAATGAATACTTAAAGCCAGCGTTGAACTCCACAAAACCAGCGTGACTATGGATCTGGAATAGATTCAGGTGTAGATGAAGAAAATCATGCTTGCGGTCACTGACGGGGCTCAATTAAAGCTCGATCCAGATGGCTGTTGAGGAATGGATCGATGATGGGGAAAGTTTGTTGAAGCAGGCGGCGGATTATGTCAAGGGACGTTGAGTTATGTTGGTTACAGGTACGAAACAAGAAGATATTTTATTGTATTGAAAACCATTAAAAGTATACGCATCTTTCTTTTTTTGCTACAAATGAATTAAAAAAATGTCTGAGACTATTGGATTTGCGATGAGGCAATGACAACCTTTTTTTGTTAATAATTTGTGGATTTGGTGACATATTCAAAGTAGCTTAATTGCTGGAAGTGGAAAGGTAATCAAGGCAGAAAAGATTAGTTTATCAGTTGTATACTAATTTGGTAGTTTAAAATTCGTTGTTACCATAACAATAGAATTGTTAATTATGTTGCTCAATTAACCTGTGCTTACATATGTGTAGCATAATCTGTTGTTTAGTAATGTTCTGTAGTATGATATATGTTATTATCTTATTACCCAGTTTTGTAAATGGGTAAAAAATGAACTTAGCTAGTTATAGAAGTTTATAAAATTTTGGTTTTAAGATGGAAAAAAAAGTAGGAAAATCTCTGGAATACCACCACATCCTACTTAAACTGCAATAGTCTTGCTATTGTGTATGGTGATGAACTTATGTATTTTCTTAGCTTTGGTAAGGTGCCATGCGTAGCATGTATGTGTTATTTATCTTACCAAACCTTATCGTTCTATTACGGCTATATAGGGCGCAGGCCTCCTTGACTTGTTCAGGGTTTCATTTCCAAGCAGGTTTCCAATTGCATTTCATTTCATTCCTTTTAAGGTGTTTAGATATATTGGCTACATTTTCCTATTCACTTTGTGCTTTATTGGTAAATGTTTTGTGGTTTAGCAAGTAATAACCGTGACCGTGTTAGATATGAATATGCAAACTAATATTGATTTAAGATGGTTTATCTTCTATATTAAATGATCATCTTTGGTTTTCATAAGCTATATATATACATGTTTCCTATAAATTCTTTTGTGGCTTGTAATTTTATGAATATGTGTGTTAAACTGTCATCTGCATTTAATCATGTTCCATCTGCATGCGGTTACAAGTACTCATCATGTTCGTGGTAGACGTACTCATCAGATGCACATTACAGGTACTCAGATTGATGCCTTTTTTTACTATGGCATTCAAGGCCTTGCATTTTTTTCCTTCTTGTATCTACTGTCATTAAAAAAAATTCATTAAAATTATGATTTGAATGTGGCTTGAAGTTACTTAAAAGAAATGATGGTTTAATTTTGAGTGGTAACCATCTTTTCTTGTTGCTAATGGTTTTAAAGGTTTACAGGTTTTCCCAATGCGACAGTTTATTATGAGTATGGTTAAAAAAAATAACTAATTATTAGTTTGTCCAGTGTACATTAAAAGTTAGAACATAGTGGTGATAATTTCTATTCTCATTGTTTTCTGATTGGATGTTTTTGTTGTAGTGGCTCTAAACTTTCAATTATTTCAATAGGTTTAGTTTTTTGTAGGAATTGACATAAGGCATTACTTGTAAAGGGGCTAAGTCCTCTTTAGATGGTTTGTTATAAAAATGATCGATCAATCACCAAATATGAAGATATTAAGTGTGAGAGGATGTGAGTGAGTGTAACTGAGTGTATGTAGTGAGGTAATATTTGTACGAATGAGTATTTTGTACAGTAATTGTGTAATAGAAAGAAATAAAATTGTGTATTATTGAAAAGTGTAAAAAAATATTTATATTAAAATAAGAAATTCTAAGTTCAATATTTTAATTTATGCAAATTTTTTAGATTACAACGATCAGTTTTTTTTTTTTACAACAAAACAGACTTTTTACAAGGGGCAATGCCTGTTGTAATAGGGTTTTTGCAAAGGGCACTGCGGGTCGTTGTATTAGCCCATGTTGTAATATGTCACATGTTACAACGGTCATTTCCCATCGTAAAAAGAGTTTTATACAACGGGTAATGACCATTGTAAAAGGGGACCTATTACAACATGGGCTAATACATCGCGCCGTAGTGCCCATTGCAAAAACCATATTACAACGGGCATTGCCCGTTGTAAGAAGTCTATTTTGTTGTAGTAGAAGCATGCATTTTAGATAAAATCTACTAAGGCAGACCCCTTTATTGTTTTTCTAGGAGTGTAAGTTATGTCGTATTAATCGCCTTGATGATTCTGGCTTATGCAACATCTATCTAATTGGTTTGTTGGTGAGGATATCGATGGAGTGCGGCTGAAAATGCGATCAAAAATTCTTTTCCATAAGAAATATGTTGTATGCTAATAGCACTCTGCCTTGAGTAGCCATTTGTTAGTGAAATTGAAAGGTTTTTAGGCTCCATAACCCTCTCATCTTACGACAGCGCTCACACCATTATTAGTTACAACTAAAAGTGTGTGTGTGTGCGCATATGTAAAAATCTCAAATGTTAATAGGTTTACAAGACTAATGTATAAACTAAGTGATCTTTTAGATTTTGAAATTGCTGCTTTGCGTTCTTCATTCCACTTAAAATGTCATCTTATTCTGAAGTGATCAAAGATTGATATGTATTTGTTTGTTTCCTAGATATGATCCTACTTAAAGTCGCTACTCTTTTGTTATTGGCCTTTTTGGATTTCCATTCCTCTTACAATCTTAATTTTATTTGTGTTGGTTCAATGATGTGAGCGCTTACTATGCATCCCATTTATTGTCCATATTGCATGACGAAGTACATTTCAGTGGATTCATCTTCATGTTGTACTTCCTCGTGAATTTGAAATTTTGTTCCAAATCTTTAACATTAATTAATGCTGCTTTGGATTTCTCTAGCATGCCATCAACGTACACATTTGCAGTCTTCCTGATTTGCTTGGAGAACATTGCATTGACTAGTCCTTGAAAAACTGCACTTGCATTCTTAAAACCGGGAGTCGTAACTTAGTAGCAATATAATCCTTTATTTGTGACAAACCACGTTGCTCTTATTAAACTCCTGATGTAGCAATCTGGTTATACCCTAAGTATGCATCTTGAATGATAATAGCTTATGAATGGTGGCGGCATCTACTAACTAATTGATTTTAGACAAGATAAAAATGTCCTTTAAGCAAGCCTCATTAAAATTTGTGTGATTAATGTTGGTTCTATGTTTCCCATTAGGTTTTCAAACTCGAACTGGGTTAGCAATTCATTTTGAGTAGTATGCTTTCTTACGAATCCATTTTCCTTTAGTTTTTTGACCTTCTCATTCTCATAGAGGGATCTGTGTTAAGTTATTTAATATTTCAATATTTGATATTTTTTGTGTTTTAACATAAAGAGTCGTATGTGACTCAGCATGACAGTTAGTCTAATTTGAATTGTTTTTGGGAGTGGATAGTTACTCCTTATTTTTAGGTGAGTTTTGTGTGTAAGCCTATAAGGCTCTCTTTGACAATTTTATGGTAAATATAGATTCCTGTTACTAGTTTGATACATAGATTTGACAAATGGAATCAGAGCAATAGATCCGAGAGATCAATTGAAAGTGATATGCAATGAGTGAAGAGCGATCGTCACTTATCAAAATTCCACATTCTGATGGACATTGTGATCACTGGAGTGATCTCATGGAAAATCTTCTTCGAGCGAAGAGTATGTGGTATCTTATTGTAGAAGGATTCACAGAACCAGCAGATGTCTCAACTGACACCGGCACAACGCAAGAAACTAGAGGAATTGCAAGTGAAGGATCATCAGGTAAAACACTTATTATTCCAGGCCGTAGATAGAACAGTATTTGAGCAAATCTTGGACAAAAGTACTTCTACGATCATCTGGGATTCTATGAAAAGTAAGTTTGGAGGAAATGAACATGTGAAGTGATCTGTACTTAATTCATTGAGAAGGGAATTTGAGGTTCTTGTTATGAAAGAGGATGAGAAAATAGATGATTATTTTTGAAAAGTGATGGCAGTTTCAAATAAGATGAGGAGTAATGGACAGGTGATGTCAGATTCGAAGATTGTTAAGAAGATACTTCGAACATTGACTGATAGGTTCACATATGTTGTGATATCTATAAAGGAGTCTAGAGACACAAGGACCATGACCGTTGATGAGTTGCAAAGTTCTTTGTCGGTTCATGAACAGAAATTCAAAGAGATAAGATCACAGCATGCTGAGGATGATCTAGTTCTGAGTGTTAGATGTCGAGGCAGTGGCACTTACAGAAGTCGAGGAAGAGGCAGAGGTAGGACATATAACAAGGCCCTGGTGGAATGTTATAACTGCCATAAGCTTGGTCATTATCAATATGAGTGTAATTGTGAGAAACAGGAAGTTCGTCACAATGAAGAAGAAGAGGAATATTTATTGATGGTTGACATTGAATTCCAGGCTGCTTCACGAAAACAAACCACTTGGTTTGTTGACTCGGGGTGTTCATGTCATATGTGTAGTGAAAGGAACATGTTTTCTAATATTGATTCTATTTTTTGTTATACTGTTAAACTTGGCAATAATCAAAGTCTTAGTGTTCATAGGAATGGAGATGTTAAATCATGCTCGAGGGTGTGAAGTATGTTTTGAGTGATGTTTACTTTGTTCCGAACCTCAGGAATAATTTGTTAAGTGTGGAAAAACTACAAGAAAAGGGTCTAAATGTACTTTTCAAAAGAGGAAAGTACAAGATGTGCAATATTTTTCATCCAACGAGAGGGAAAAATGCAGAATCTATGATGAAGACAAAAAGAACGTATGTGTTGCTGGCAGAATCTTGTGTTGTGTTGGAGGATGAAAAATGTTATAATGTTGACATGTCAAATAAGGCTAAGTTATGGCACAATCGATATGGTCATTTGAGCTTCAAAGGGTTGCATACCTTACAAGAAAAGGCTATGGTAGAAGGTCTTCCTATTTTTGGATCAATCAAGAGCACTTGTGAGGCTTGTATGAAAGGAAAACAACATTGCAAGCCTTTTCCAAAGCAGAGTTCTTGGAGAGCGAGTGAAACTTCAGCTCATTCACTCTGATCTATATAGGCCTATATCACCTTTCTCGAGTAGTGGTATGAGATATTTGGTAAGTTTTATTGATGATTATTCTAGAAAAACATGGGTTTTCTTTTTTGCTTAAGAATACTGAGGCACTTTAAAGTGTTCAAGACATTGGTTGAGAAGGAAACAGGGGCAGTCATTAAGTGTCTAAGGACAGATAGAGGAGGTGAGTTTTGCTCAAATGAATTCAAAGAATTTTGTGAATTAAATGGCATTAAGATATAGCTCACCAGCTCATTCACACCACAACAAAACGAGGTGGTAGAACGCAAGAATCAGACCATAATGAATATGGTAAGCAAGGTTTTAAATCTCGGATATCGGTCGCGTTTCGTCTCGGAGATTTTATAGACTCGGTCTCGTATCGGGGGAGATCTCGGACGATATGAGTCTAACTCGGGAGTTCATCTCGGATTTTCATCTCGGGTCTAAAAGTTCATATCGGAACAATCTCGGGGTATGTAATATGTTAAAAATGATATTTTTAAAAAATGATTTTTATGGATGCTATTAAAAACATAGTAACTTAAACTTAAAATGCAAAATAACTTTATTATTCTTTATTTTGCGAAAGATCATTCATACTCTAAATCGTAATATGCTTAAAACAGAAATATTGTTAGATAGGAAACACTAAAAGGATCCAAAACAATAAAAAAACCAGCATAAATAGACCATAAAATACATAATTTCATAAGTAACATGAATGTCAAAAGACGAATATGAAAATTATAAGCATTGTAAAACATATACGAACATACAATACAGTCATTTAACTTGCAAAATATAAAATAACAAAAGATTGTTATGGCTAGATTTGAGTTTTTTAATTATACTTCTAGTTCAGGCACAAATTTAAATTTTAACCAAAAAAACTAAGATCTCGGACGATATTCCAGTATTTCGTCTCGGTCTATATATCGTTCGATATTGCAATATCTCGGGCGATATATTCGAAAGGAGATTTAGAGTGATATTTGTTGTTTCGTTTCGGAAGGAGCCCAAAACGAGATCTCGGAGGGGATCTCGGGCGATATTTGCGAGATTTGAAACAATGATGGTAAGAGCCTTAATGATAGAGAAGGAAGTACCAAAAGTTTATTGGCCTGAAGCAGTGCAATGGGAAATACATGTTCTAAATAGGTGTCCTACTTTAGCATTGCAAGACAAAAAACCAGAGGAGGCATGGAGTGGTTCAAAACCTTCAATGGATCACTTTAGGGTGTTTGGGTGCATTGGCCATGTGCATATTTCAGATGTTAAAAGAACAAAGCTGGATGAGAAGAGCTTAAAGTTTGTCTTCTTTCGGGATAGCAATGAGTCCAAAGCATATAGAATGTTTGATCCAACGACAGGGACAATTCATATCAGTAGGGATGTCATTTTCGAGGAGGCAATGACTTGGGATTGGCAGCATAACTCTTCAAAGGAGAAAAATGCAGAATTTCAGTGGAAGAATGTTGCTCACAGTTTGGAAAATGAACAGAGTGTAACTGAACAAAATGATGTAGCAAATGATAATTCTGGAGAAGCCATGGATCGTGTTTCAGATGGCATTTGATGCGACCACATCAAGGGAGGGAAGAAGAGTCAGAAAACCCCCCTTCTTGGACTGCATGTTACATGCTTAGACAGTGCAACACGGATACTGAGCATGAGATTAATCTGAGCTTTGTCGATCCAGTGTGCTTTGAGGAAGCAGTAAAGCATACCAAGTGGAGAGAAGCTATGGATGAGGAGCTAAAAGCTATTGAAAGGGATGAGACATGGGAACCGACAAATCTTCCAAAAGGAGCAAAGTAGATTGGTGTGAATTGGATCTTCAAAACCAACCTTAATGAGCTTGGCAAAGTTGACAAATATAAGGCCAGATTAGTTGTGAAGGGTTATTCGCAAGAATATGGAGTCGATTACACGGATATGTTTGCCCCTGTGGCGAGGCTTGATATAGTAAGGCTGATTATTGCACTTGCGGCTCAAAAGAAGTGGGAAATACATCAATTTGATGTAAATCTGCCTTACTTCATGGCGCTTTAAAAGAGGAAGTTTTTGTAGAACAACCTTAAGGCTATGAAGCTTTTGGAAAAGATTTTATGTGTAGAAGCTGCATAAAGCCCTTTATGGACTAAAACAAGCCCCAAGGGCATGGTTTTGTAGAATTGAGGCTTTCTTCCTCAAAGAAGGTTTCACATGTAGCCTGGAAGAACCCATTTTGTTTGTGAAGCATAAGGAAGGGAAAATCTTAATTGTGAGTATCTATGTTGATGATTTGTTGTACGCTAGTGATGATGAAAATATGTTGAATGAGTTTAATTGCTCAATGAAAACGGAATTTGAGATGATAGACTTGGGAAAAATGAGATTTTTTTTCTTGGGATTGAAGTATTAAAAGAACTGATGGGATCTTTATCTGCCAGAAGAGGGATGCAGCTGAGGTCATTGATCGTTTTGAGATGCAAGACTACAATGCAATTTGTAATCCTATGGTTCCTGGTCAAAAATTATTGAAGGATGAGACAAGAATTCAAGTTGATCATACCCTCTTTAAGCAAATGGTGGAAGTTTAATATATCTTATAGCTACACGGCCTGACTTGATGTTTGGGTGAGTCTGATAAGTAGATACATGGCAGCCCCAACACAGCTTCACTTCCAAGCAATCAAGAGAGTCATGAGGTATTTGAAAGGCACGATAAGCTTTGGTATCTGGTACAAGCACGACAGTGAGAGTGGTTTAACTACATACACGGACAGTGACTATGCAGGGGATGAAAGTGACAGCAAAAGCACATCTGGCTATATCTTTATGATAAGTGGTGGTGCAGTGGCATGGTCTTCCCAGAAACAACCTATTATCACCTTATCAACCACAGAAGCAGAGTATATAGCAGCTGCTACATGCGCTAGTCAAGCTGTCTGGATGGAAAGGATTTTGAAAGCAACAGATGCATCACAAACTGAAAAAGTGAAGGTTCTTTGTGATAATACTTTGGCAATCAAATTGTCCAAAAATCCAGTCCTGCACAGGAGGTCCAAACATATAAGAATTCGATATCATTTCTTAAGGGAATTGATCAAAGAAGGTACAATTTTATTGGAGTACTGCAGCATTGAAGTTTAGCTTGCAGATATGTTGACAAAGCCATTGAAGCTTGGCTCTTTTGATCGGAGGATCAGAGCTGCTGTTGGCATGAAGATGCTTGAAGATTTTTGAACTTAACTCTTCTATGAGTTTAGTTCAATGGAGGGTGTTAAGTTGTTTAATATTTCAGTATTTGGTATTTTGTGTGTTTTAATATAAAGAGTCGTATGTGACTCAGCATGGCATTAGTCTAATTTGAATCGTTTTTGGGAGTAGACAGTTACTCCTTATTTTTAGGTGTGTTTTGTGTGTAAGCCAATAAGGCTCTCTTTGACAGTTTTATTGTAAATATAGATTCCTGTTACTAGTTTGATACATAGATTTGACAATCTGTACCTTTCTTGGTTTAACGTCATGCACTTTGACTGGGTGTGCAATAGATATATATTGAGCGCATAATAAATAATTGTTGGGTTTATCTCGACGGTATAATGGTACTATGCGAATAGGTAGACAAACTTCTTTAAGAATTCTATTAACTTGGCCTTTATGTTTGCATCCAAATTCTTCTCGATCTTCGAGATTTTGGCCAAGGATAAAGCCAGAGGGGGCTAGTAAGGGCCACCCCCTTAATTTTAAAACATTTTCAAAAAAAAAATTGCCGGTATAAGCTTTATAATAAAAAAAAACTGTTTTAAGCCATTTTTACTAATATTTATACATTTTTTGTCTAAAACTTGGTAACATGAGACTTTATAGGTTAAAAAATTAAAACAAATTTAGCGTAAATCAGTATGTAAAAAAAATTGGCCTCCCCTTCGAACCCCCCCCCCCCCCTTCCGGATGGACTCCTGGCTTCGTCCCTGATTTTGGTAATACCTTTTGGATCGACCGATCGAGATCTTAACTAGCTTCATCTCGGAACTAATCTATCCTAGCCATGGATCAAACTTTTCTTCTTCCTCCGCCTTTAGATTTGAGGTAACCAACGTGGACTATTCTTGTGATCCTTCAAAATGAATGGCCTCCACGTCAGAGGAGACCTTATGAACGACCTGAGAATCTTTGACAACTTCGATTCGGTTCACTGGGTTCTTAAGAAGATGCGGTGGTTCGTCTTGGTCCTAATGATCCTAGCCTAGCAAAGCCCATGCCATTACAAATGCAGGGATCCCACTTTCTTCCTAGGAATCAAGTCACTTTCCAGACTGCTCAAGCACCTGTGCTTCCACACACTTGTCTTGTGACTAACTGGGATCGTATGGGGCAAGGAAACTCAGTCCAGATGGTGAATCAGATGACGTTGCCTGTAACGGAAGGATCTCGAAGAGCTAAAAGCGCTGAACTAGAGCATACATTGACCAATGCATAGATAGCAACGATGGTGCATCAGATAATGAATGATAGTAGGGGATATACCAGTGAAGACTGGGGTATAGGTCATAGCCTTATGCCCTTCATGGATGACATCTTGGAATTGCAATTTGCGAGCAGTTTAATTTGCCTTCAATGAATCGTTATTCAGGCAGAAGTGATCCACGGCAGCATTTGGTGTTTTACTCATGGTATATGAATGTTGTCGCAGCTCCTAATGACATAACTTGTAAATCTTTCCCAATATATCTTAGGATGTCGCTATGATGTGGCCTACCAGACTTCTTCCTTGATCGTTCCTAACTTCAAGGATCCGAGTGAAAAGTTTAGAATCAATTCTGACTGAATGCCAAGAAGTCCAAGAATGTCATAGAGCTCTCAATGATTAAACAGGCTCCTGGAGAAACCTTAAGGGAGTATTTGGATTGTTTCCATATGGTTGTCACTAAAGTAAACAACCCCAATCCCGAGACTATTCTGATGGCAATGATAAATGGGGTAGACAAAGATACGTAATTCAGAAGATATTTAGTTGGAAAACCCCTACAATGATTGAATTGTTTCATGAGAAAGCAAATATACGTTTGCGACAGGAAGAGGTGTACTCAAAATGTAACTGCTTGTTGATGTCTCTGGTTAGCTACCAGGATTATACATGTAGAACTAGTCCTTATGCTTTGGGGTCTGCATGATGTGAGGACTTTTTATTACTAGTTCTAAGGATTATTCCCAGTAGGATGTAGTAAAAGAGTACCTCTGATCTGTCCTGTTCCTGGACAACTTGTATGGAAGGATGTCTAACATTGCATTTTTAGATCACATACATTGATTTTTTTTTCAAACGTACATTTGTTGGGTTATGGAGAAGGCAACTTCTTTTAGTTTAGCACCCTTTCTCTGAGACATATGAGTTCATAGGTTGTATTTTTGTGGGCATCAATCAGTGATCGATTGAATGGCGATGTGGCATCCCAAGATGAGTATGTGCCAAGTATGAAAGGTTAAAACAAGCCTCTAGCCTCGTCAACATGGTAATGGCTAAAACAGGTGATTTTCTTCAGATCTATGTGGGTCGCACCCATTAGGAGCTGTCATTCCTCAATCTAGAGTGGATATATAATTTTTTGGTATGCACGCGAGTAGTGAGACTAGGTTAGTGCACATTGTTTTTGAACCTAGTACCCAAGGAATGAAGTAATCTGACGAGTCATGTTAAAGGGTAAGACGGCTTTGACTCATAGGGAATCCTTGGGTGCCTCTCCATTGCATTTGACTAGAGGTGTACCTTACCATTATATGGAATCAAAACTCTAATACGTGTCATATTTTTGTATGTAGTGCCCATCAAGGCACAAAATTTTAATTATGGTTAACTATTTTGCATAAGATTATTATTTTATTTTAAGATAATTTAATAGACATTATAACAATATCATTTGAGTATATATAAAAGTGTTTCAGTTATCATAAGGGAAAAACATTTTCCTTGTTTTTGTGCAGTTTCGTCTTATGAGAGTTCCATTCATTTAAGAGATTACTAAAATTAAGAGAGTCATTTATGATGTGAGTTTTCTCACTGTAAGTACTCCAGACTAATCTGGGTGTCGTTTTGCTCGGGTCAGGCTAAGCATATTCTCATAATGCTTTGAATTTTCTTAGAATTGCGGAAAGGGAGCTAAAGTCAAGACTTATTTTCATATTTCTTTATTATTCTATTTTCATTGTATGTGTTGTATTTATCAATCATAGTACAAATAGGTTGTTATGACCGTATAGACTGATCCAGTTGTGTACTCTGATGATTTATCCATGTATATATACAGTTTTTCTCTTATGTAAAGAGCATTGATATATTATATTTTATTTGTTCTATTGTGAGATTCTGATCTACTCTGATTTTTATGTATTTGTCTTCTTCTTCTTATACTCTAACGTTTCTTTCTTTCATTTTCCCCACCCTCTAACTTCTTGGTTTTCAATACTTGAATTTAGGCATGTGAATACAGACGATGTAGTACAGTCGAAATTCAACCGTTGATTTTTCCTAATTCGTTACAGCTCCTTTCGAGGCATTGTATTAACAACCTTGCAGATCACCATTGCATTGGTGGAAGATGACATATAGATTACTACTTGGGCCTTACATGGTGAGAGGGACTTCAAAGAAGATCGACTTGATAAGGAAAATGATGAAGGTGGCCCAAGACCGATAGAAATCCTATGTCAATGGGAAGTGGATGGGTTTGTAGTTTGAGGTCAAGGCTTTAGTTTTTGTGAAGGTATCGCCCGTTAGGAATGTGGTTAGGTTTGGTTCGGTAGGTAAGTTGGCTCCTAGATTCGTAGGACCATTTCCCTTCATGGATAATGTAGGGCGGATGGCATATAGAGTTACACCATCCGAGAGACTTTTTGGAGCTTACGATACATTTCATATTTCGCAATTGGCATGATTCATTTGTGGTGATCGAGCCCAGTTTACTCTGGGATGTAAAGATTAAGTGGGAGGAATTTATTCATCGCATGCGTACACGGATTCTAGATCATGAAGTAAAGAAGCTGGGAACGAAGGAAGTAAAGCTAGTAAAGTTTAGTGTGGAGACGATGTGAATAAGGCTACATGGGAAGATGAAGAGAAGATATGCATTTCTCGTCCAATCCTTTTTCATGGGCGCTTTGAATTTTTCCATCACTAGCATTGAATAAGTTTTATCTTTCATATCCCTTAGATGAGTAGATCTTATGATATAACCTATGTATGATAGGGTTCATGTTAATATAACATGTTATATATTATGTATGTAAGTGGTTGCAAGTGTTTGCTAATGGATGTAGTGGATGATTATACATAGACACTAGGCACTACTAGTGATCGAAAAACTAGGACGATAAGCATATGCATATAGATATGTGTGCATTTTTGTTGTGTTTCCATGGTTGATATAATGGATGATTATCAAATGATTGTTGCATATAAATAATGTTTGAAGCATGCATGCAGAACTATCGATTATCATTAGTGTTTTGCATACATTTGGGTGAATTTCATTAGCACAATTGCATAAAAAGAAGGTCAAATGAATTAGTAGACTGCCTAATCTCTTGCATTAGTCTGGGACATACCACTCCACTATTGCATAACCATATAATTGCATTAGAAAACTTAAGCACAATGGATGATGATGGATGATGTTTAAGTAGATGTTTTCAGGGGCTTGGATTAAAGTACTTATCTCATTCTTTTGACCTTGAAGATTTCAGGGACAAAATTCTTTAAGGAGGGGAGAATATAACAGCCTAAATTTTAAGACATGGCAATAAATTAAGTAAAAAGTTTGTAGAATTTTAAAATTTTGGCTATGATAGTTACACCATTAGGTCTATGACAATTTTCTGGTCAATTTGCATATTTGGTTCAAAAAGAAATGGAGTATAAATGAAAAAGATATCGCGAATTCAAAATAAGAGGAAAAAATACAGCATGGGTTGACATCTGTGTCGACGCATCCATGTGCCTGGGCCAAATCGTGCCTAAGTGAGGAAAATGATGAATCGATTGTTTTAAAAATAAAGGCGTCATGTTCTTATATTCTGATTTTGAAATTTTAGCTGATAGGCGTGTTTCTATTGGTCGAATGATGTGGATGAGCTACATTTAATCGAGAAATCCAAAGGTCCAAGATCCCTAGCCTAACCTCTAAATAGACCCCCAGACATAGTTAATTCTTTACAACACCGTTCCTTCCCTACTGGGTTCTCTTTTTTGAGACGGACCTAACCTAATTATTTCTAGGGGAAAAGGTTTGTTAAAATAAATATTTATATATGCCTTTCGGAGACAGAATCTACATAAGCTACGATGGAAAGCTTAGGACCACGGGTGAGTATGTAACTAGTTAGACTTTTGGTAATTTAGGAAGATAGGGTTTATAGTAGTTGTAGATTTTTCTATTGTTTTTCTAATAATTTTTATTGTTTTTATGCAAGTTAGTGCATCCGTAGGTTTTCTTCTTGTAATTTATTTTATATAGTATTTTTTAGTTTTTTCTTATAGTTTTATTTTATTCAAGTTTTGTAAGAGATCTTTCATTCTTCTTCCCTCTTTCATTATTTATGCATGTCACTTATTTTACAGTTTCTGCACCTATTTTTCGTTACTACCAACACAAGCCTAGATCTATAAATTTTAGTATATTAGCGACTGATTTAATCCTTTTACTTTGCGCGTGGAAAATAAAATTTAAGTAATAATTGTTCAAACGTGGATTAAAAAGAAATGGTACTAAATTTACAGAAAAAGTGTGCATGAAATATGGATATGTAATTAAAAAGGGATTGGAATGAAATAGGCAAATTTAAGTAGATTGGCAGTAAAATAATAACATGGGTTGTTTTTTGAAAAAAACTGTACATATTTGCAAGAATAATATTACGAATTTTTTTGGACATATAACTAAATCATAATAGACAAACTAGGCTTATTTGCAAATATATTATAACATTAGGGTTATAGGTGAAAGAAATGATGAACAGGTCTATTATTGACACAAACTTAAATCTGAGGTTAACTTTAATAATCATGTACTAGTTGTTGTCCATTCCAGCAGACCAAAGTTGATTTGGGAAAATATACGACAAATAAATAAGGCTCAGATTAAAGAGATCTAGGATGGGATGCAAATTAGAATATTTGTTTTCTATGATCTGTACCAGCAGCGTTCCCTTTTAGGTTTATCACTGATGGTCTCATAATAGATGGTGGTGGAGGCTAGACATGTTTATGCTTATTTCGGTAAATAAGGGATCAATAGAGACAGGGTCGTATGCGTGCGTTTCGGCAGCGCAACAAGCGTGTTATACATCGACAAGGAAAAATTAGTCACTACTACATCCAACAACGATTAGTTATGTCTTTATTGATGGATTTGGCTCGGATAAAGACCAAGATCCATAATGAAATAAGTTATCTTATGAGAAGGTAGACTAGTAGGTTAAAGTCGATTGACGGGTAGTACTAGGAAATTTTCCTAATCATGTTTATAATGTTCAGTAAGTGAGAAAGAACAAACAATCGAACAAATTTTACTTGTATAGTCTTAGTATTACATCATTCAGTATGTTTATTTTTTATAGTTGTACACAGACACACACCCTATTTGGACTAGAACTATTATTGAGTGTAACTACCCAGAATTTTATTAATCTAGCTTGTGAATATTTAATTTATTTAAATATTCAATTTATGGTTTTAATCATTTTATCCCATTTTTAAATATTATACTATGATAGATAATTCATTTTAAGCATTCAAATAATGGTTTTGATGAAATATAATTTTTTTAATTATTATAACTTAAATTGAAAAGTTAGTTTTATATTATTGAGAAATTTATATTTGAAAATACATGTACGTTTATATTGTATTATGATAATAAAAAAATAATAATGTTCTTAAATTTATATTTTATTATTAATTAAAGTGATTTGATGTTTACTTAAAATAAAAGTAAAAGTTTTATAATATAAACTCTTGATTTGATGTTTAACATATACATAAAATAGAATTTAGAAATTTAAATTAAAAAGATCTTGGATTTGATGTGTCGTAATAAAATAATAAAAAATATTAAATGCATTTTTCTAATACCATGATTTTGATGTTTGATAAATAAATAAATAAATTATAAAGATCAAATCTCATTAATGGTAAAGTAATACATTAGTACATTAATACTTAACTTCACATTAAATGCCTTGTACAACATAGATTATAATGGAAGATTTGAAATGACCCTAAGGCTATTTTGAGTATTTTCTATTTTTTGTTATATCGTTTTGTTAACTTGTATATACGTGTTTGCATACTTGTATTCACTATTTCTCTCTTGTTTTCTTTCCCTTCCTCCTTAAATTTCTTCTTGCTCTATTAAATTAGTTATTGGTAGAAAAAATTTAAAATACAAAAAAAAGGAAAGAAAAACAAGTAAAACAAATAAACAAGCCAGCAAGGTCAATAAATTAAGTTTATTCAAAATTCTAATTTTACTTATGTACTTGCTTTATACTAAATAAACATGTTGGGCTCGGTAGAGTTTCCTCTTCGATCGAGCATGTTTTTGATGGAGATTCGGTCGGTTTGAGGGTGTTGGAGTTGGTTGGTTGGAAAATTGTAAGCCATAGCTTTTAAAGTAGAGCTAGGGTTTTGATTCTTCCTAGATCGGGGCAGAGTAGGGGTGAGCGAGGCATTACAGTAAGATCACTGTGGCAAGGAGCAGCTCCGACGTGGTTTTCGGGAGGTAAGGTGGTGTACTAAGTGACGTGACATTTTATTTGTCGTGGTGCGGAGCAGTGTAGAGTTTGGGGTTGAAAATTGGTTAGGGGAGCCAGAGTGATTTTCGGCAGTGGCGAAGCGAAGAAGAGATGATGGTGAGTTGATCGACGGATTTGAGCAGGTGATCAAATGATCGAAAGGCAATTCAAGTGGCATGCGTCTGCATGCAAAAGTCTTGGGTTCTAAACGTTTTCAGATAGAAGTAGGAAAGGTAGAAGAAAAAGGGAAGCGGGTATGAGTAGGAAGAAGTGGATCGGGCTAAAATGTGATGGTGAGATTGCTTAAATGTTTTAAATATCTTTATATAATATGAGTTTTGATATAAAATTCATATCTCACTCAAAATTTGTTTGATTCACGAACGGATAGTTGTGTTGAACTCGTGACAATGAGTATAACAATATATCGTAGTTTGTTGATATTTTTGTTAAGTTCGAATTTGAGATATTTTAATATGGACAAGTTTTATATAACATTATTTATTTTATGAAGATCTAAACCTGTGTTATTTATTTGATCAAATAAAATGCAGTCATGTTAATTTGGATAGTATAGATCATTGTTTACATTTTGTAAGTAGAATAAAACCCAATTATGTGCTTGCTAAGTGATAGGTAAATTGTGAGATTGATTTTTATCAGTCTTGATTGATGTGATGGTTTTTTAAATATTGGTTGTTGATTTTTGAACGTTCGAACCTTTGTAACTTGGTCATAGTATTTATATTATTGACACGTGAACCCATTTGAATGTAGAAATTTACTCTAACTTAATTAAGTACCATTACGACCGTTGAGCTTCAAAATTTAAAACTGTTTTTAGTTGTTTAAATTCCTAAACGGAATTGGCTTTAAATTCCATTTAGGAATGTTTAAAAGAATTATTATCAATGATCGGAACAATGAATTATGTATTAATTAAAATAATTAATTTAGTTATTAAGGTTATTCTTATTAATTAAGTTTTAAAATTATTAATTATTCATTAATAATGGTTTAAAACTTAAGAATTAATTACTAATGATTTATTTAATCTAAATTTACTTTTCAGTAAGCTTAACATAATTCATCAAAATGTCATTCATGGCAGCAGGCGAATTTTGACGATTTCTCATCTAAGTCTTACTCGATATCATGGCCAAAAATAAAAAAATCCTCTCCTTACAAACGCACCTCTCTACAACACGATCTGGTCGTGTTTTCGCTGCTCTGTCTGATCCAACAGATCCAGTTGACCCTTTGCCTCGCATTCCTGGTCCTGACCCGTTTCTGACTTCGAACGCTTCCCCTCCTATGAATTTGAATGTGTTTCAAACCCTATTGCAAACTGTTGGATCTTTCGACCCTCAAACCTCCCCTTTATCCGGTATGTATGCTTCCAATCTTTCTCCCTTTCACCAATGATAGGTACGACCAAAGCCTCCGGTGTTTGGGGGTAAACCGAGCAGTGAGGATGATTTGGTTATTAGGAGTGAGAAATTGAGCATTCCCAACGGAGGGGGTTTCTCACGGTCGATTCATAGAGGATCAATCAAGAGCAACCACCAACGGAGGGGGTATGCTGAACTGCTTTAGTCGGCTTATTTTAAGTCGGATAAAGTAGTTCACGCGGATCGCAATCCAAGATCGTTGGATTGCGATCTGCGTTGTGGTGTGGATTAAATCTACACCACAAACTTAGCCGGCTTAAAATAAGTTGTCTAAGCTTTTCCCTTTATATAGTCGGCTTCGTAGAAGCCGTCTATACCTCATTCACTCCAAACCGCCTTCCTTCTACTTCCCATTTCTGCACTGAGTTTTCCTAAAAAAAAATTGAAACAATGAGACGCGTGTGGAATGCAATGCGAAGGAGTGGAAGCCGTAGTGAAAATGTTGATCTAGCTGAGGAGCACATACTGTAGAAGAGAATGTGCTAACTGGGGATATTGGAGGTCATCGTACAACGATGGTTAGAAGAAGACGTGGTGCTAGACGCAGTGATCAGACGGTTTTGGATTCTCACAAGGACCTAAATTTGAGACCCGAATAAAAGTTGGCCAATTTTCGTGAGTTGGCCGGTACTGAAGAGCACGTCAGCACTTTAGTTGACGCATCTATAAGTTTTATTTATTTAATTTTTACAAGTTTAATGTCGTACACAAAATAAATAAGTCTCGTACGTAATATTAGGCTTAACGCGAGCGTGCACGTGGCTCTTAGGTTAGTATTGTTCGCCTATACAGAGAGATTCGTGAGTATGACACAAACTCTATTATTCATGGGTTTCTCCATGCTATTAGGTTTGATGACTTTTTGAGTACGTTTTCTAGTCATATCTACATACAAATTTGCGTATTCATTCTTTTCATTGTTAATTAATTATTATTCGTTAAATAGTATTGAAAACCTTTTAAATAATGATGTTCGGTTATGTGGTGCATTGGCTGCTTGTTGGTGGTTCGTATGTATGTTATGGGTTCGGTTGGCTGTCCCCCAACCATGGTAATGATATATTCGGTACTCTCAAGAGAAAGTGAGGGGCAGATCATGTTTTGTCTGGGTTGCAAGTTGTTCTTGTTGAACCCTAATGTATTCATCTCCATAGGTACATTGTCGGGAAGGTGGACCCATAGCTTGCCAGGAAATCCATTCTCCAATAAGATCCCGTGATTTTGATTGTAACTATGTATGTAGAGCGTGTGATGCAAGCGGTCTACTAGATTGATATTTATTTGTATTTTGACGCTATTATTATATCAGAAAAGATATTGATTTCAAAAATGTTTTAGGTTATCGTAAGTTAAAAACCATCCGTATTTATGTGTGGATTTGGCCTTATGATTATCCTTTTCTTTTGAAAAGATTTCGACTTTAAAATAAAGTTGTGTGGTACCTTTAAACTTAGTTTGTTTTTCTCGGTCTGGTTCACCAGACTGATCCGACGTTTGTAATGCTCGGGTTAGACCAGATTGTACAGGTTTATATTTGGATGCTGCAAATTTTAGAAGACGTACTGGAGGTGTTCAGACGTATGATATGTCTAGTATTTATTCCGCTGTGTGATTGTATATGAGGACGGGTTGATATAATTTTCTAGATGAGTTGATGTACTCTGATGACTGTAAGTTTGATTTACAGCTCTCAGTAAATATTTATTTCTATATTATATTTTGTTCCGCTGCGATGCGAGACTCTGTGTTGTGTTGGTTCTTCTCATTCTTCTTTTCTAATATTTCTTTCTTATCTCACCCTCCGATTTCTTTCTAATAGTTATCTACTTTTTTGTATAATTTGAGTTGACATGAGTTGATAAATGTCAGCTTAAACTGTACTAAAAATTAGGTCGTTACATTGGCACTACCTTTAATCCCTTCTTCTGTGTTCCTATAGGTGATAGCCACTTAAGAGAATAATAATAACAACTATAGCTTATCAAAGAAAACATGGTTATAACCTATAAAACCTTGAATATATGATAAGTCATGTGTGTCATCTTCAAATACCAAAGACTAATGGAAAAAATAGTTGTTATTACACCATCGTACCATCTCAAACTTGGTACATGTCATTGGCCCAAAGCAAGACATTAAACCCAATATATCGGTTTAGGGTAAGTTATCATCATTGTCACTCCATGGGCGTCCTCACTTACAGTACCCCTGCTTCGAATAGAAAAGGAACTTTCCAACTTAACAACGATTCCTTGCACTTCCATAACGTTCCATCTTTCCTCCAACCCCATTCTGGACACGGTCTTTACTCACTTACTTTACTGCATTATTCACAACTTTGTTTTATACTGAGATATCTTCTTCAATTCATATTTCAAATATGAGTCACTGAATTGTAACTTTATCATATTATAACTTCATCATCTTATATGTTATGAACAAGCCACCACCCTCGGTGTAATGATCGCGCCATACCACATATACAAAAAGATGGGAAATTGAGTTGCACAAATGGCATGCCAATATGAGATGATCATCTTTGAAAAAATAAAAACAAACTGTCATATATTTCACAATGCATGGATAAAATATAATATGAACATCAACAACAAAATTGCAGTGAAGCATAATAAATTGGAAACTTTAAATTCATAAAACTACTAAGTTATACACAAGATGTCATAATATATGTGCACATGTTAGGGGGTTACTAGGTTTTTACAAGACATATAAATGAAGTATATGGTTGGTTTAGCAATAATGTGTATCAATTTTCAATATATATATGTGTGTGTGTGTGTGTGTATGTGTGTGTGTGGATACATCAAATTCTCGCTACATCTATCAATGTTTTAATGTAAAATAGCAAAACAAAATATCTTCAAATAGTAATGTGCATTCTAGTTCGTCTCTAAAGCGCTTCAACATCATCAATACATGTTATTTAGTCTACTCATCAACATGGTTGATGAGTGCCCGATATAATAAAAGAAAACAAAATCTTGGGTCAGACAACAATTTAATATGGGAGATAAATGACTACCAATAGTTAGTTAGAAAATATGCTATTAGATAGGTTTAAGCCGCATATCTAACGAATCGCAATTTCGATCAATTTTAATATGTTAACTTTTACGAAATTTTGAATAAGATTGTTTGAAAATAAAAGTTTATGCTTCTTAATGTAATTGGTAAGCTAGTGTTGAAATTAAATTGATTATAACGTTTCAATTATAAGAAAGTAACAATTAATAATATTTACATTTTTGCATTAAATCGAATTGGCATTTTTATGAAATTATGATAATATTTTGATAAAAATAAATTATACCTTTTCATTTTAAAGTTAAATATAATTTTATAAAACTAATAAACCAGAATTTTGAAATGATAATTTAAGGTTACTAAATAAAAGTTGTAAATGATATATAAACTCTTTTGGACGTTAAACTTAAAGCTTTAATTTTGAATTCTAATTTTGGTTGCGTGTATTTAGTTTAATTAAAAGAAATCAGTCAATCATAATAACTGAAATTCAATTCATTTTAAAAATATTACTGTAATGCTAGGTAATAAGAAAGGGATAAAATATTGATTTTCGAAATGTAAATATTTTACATAATATGATTCTAGAAAAGTTTGCAACTAAAACGTCGACATTTGCTTCGTCGAACTTCAATTTCTGTAGCTCTGTTTAAATCAAGTATTACAAACAATTAATGAATATCACTAATTATTATAACATAAATAATGAAATTTTACACGAATAATAAATTATAAACTTTCGGTTGGGATGACAATGGGGCAGGTCTAAGGTCTAAAGTCAGTTGACCTCCCTTATTTTAAGTCATTTACTTCATTAGGACTTCAGGCGGGTAGACCAGCGACCCGCTTTAAAGAGTCCTAGTTATAGGATCGGATTAGAGAACAACCCAACCTGCACCAATGATAATATATAATAACAAGTACATGTCTTTTGAACCATTATCGTACAACTCGTTTTATTATATTCTCTTATCATTGTAAAAACATTACCATGTGTACTTAATTAATCATTTGGTGACAAAATATATAAATAAGTAGATTTGTGTATATTAGAGTACAATTTTACTGGGTCTTAGGGCGGATCAGGTCTACCTTGACAAGTAAAGATTTCGGGTTCAGGATGAAATTACATACCCATGGCGGTCTGCGGCTGGGGTTTAAAAAACCCGGGATGGGTCTGGGGCACCAATAATCTACCTCAACCCGCCCTGTTTCCATCCCTAATTTTAAGTGTGTTGCTTCGTCCGTATCGACACATTGAACACAAGGACATTTTATTTCATGTGTTTGGACACTCAGTTTGGATTGTGAAGCGATTTTAATTTTGGTTTAAGATACTAGATTAATCGGGACTATGGTAATTAATAAGGCAACATAGACTTTCAAAATTTTAATAATAATAATAAATTATTAAAATAGATGAATAAGTTTTCATATTCTTCAGTATTTGGTTTGAGCACGTAAGCAATGGAACAATTCTTATGGATACATATTAATATCTAAAATTATAATTTGAAACATGACCCATTCGTTTCCTACAACATCTCTCCCCTAATCTTCTTCACTTTCCAGTCTAAGGTTCCAGATAATTTAAAAACGAAAAAAGAAACAAAAATTTTTGATCTGGGCGTTCTGAAACCACTCTAATCTAATATTCTTCCTTCTTATTTCTAATCATTTCCTACAATTTCTCCTCAAAACCTGAATATGCATATATATAAAAGAAAAAAAATTCAAATGCATATACCAAAACCAAAGTCCCTCCGACCATGTGCGCCACCATCCTTTGACCTCCCTCCCTCTACATTTGTAGCAAAACGCCTTTTTGTCCATTATGAGTCAACACTAATACAACCATGTTATTCACATGCCGAACATCAAAGGGCCCAAAAACAAAATCATTAGAGGGAAAAAAAGGGGACAGAATCTCACAGCAGAATGAATAACCTAAAATATAATAATAATTTTCACAAATAGAAAGACTTTTATAAATACAACCATAAAATATACTTCAGAGTACTAACTGATAATCAACGGGATAGTTAAAACAGACTGTTCTTACAACACTGATGAAACAATAATGAACACAACAAAATAATAGCTATGAGAATATGTCTCAACCTCCAACTACTTTTTGAAAGCTCCAGGAAATCTAAACCATCTTGCAAATATACTCGGTCTCACCTGAGCATTATAGTGAAATAACATCGGGGTCAGTATGGAAAACCAGGATGAGAATACTCAAGCCATAAGAAATTCTATTCCTTTTACTTATAAAACCTTTGAAATCATAGGTATCTCGCAAGACCACACCGCACATAAAAACAGACAGGATTTTATCTTATGATAATCAAAACACTTCATATCAAAATTCATTCATATAATAATAATGTCTAAAATCAACAAATAAATATTGGGCATAGCCAAAATTGTTATATTAATTAAATTCCATCATAATAGGTTTACAAATAAAACCTTAAAGTCACATGTTGAAGTTTGGATTTCATACAACGACTGGGCATTGGGGTACCGCCCATCACAGTACCTCTCTAAATAAGCATGCTAAGGTCGCAATAATATCTTAAACCCCTGCCAACACAAAATCGACCTACCACTTAACTTGGTAATACTGAATATGTCACCATTATAGTTGTGGTCAACGACAAGAGTATAATAATAAAATGGTCAACGGCTCTAAATTGATGATAAAAAAAACCCTAATGGGTGCAACCAGCATAGCCCTAATGCATATCCCATGTTTTAGCCATTTCCGATCGATGAGGCTTGAGGTTAGATCACAACTTGCTTTTATTTTTTACATTAAATACATCATTCTCAAAACTTTTTAATTCCATCATTCAATCAGTTGGAAGTATTTTTCAGTCGACCTCGGTCTCTTCGAAACAACAATCGATAGATTAAAACTGGCCAAGATTTGATAGTCAGTTATTTAACCATCAGCACATAAACAACAATCGTCCAAGGATATATTTCTCAAAGTAATTCCCTAAGTCTTGTTTAATTATTCTCTTTTAACTTAGAAACCATTTTCATATACTTATCTCAAATTATTAAGTAATTCCATAGATCATTATTTCAGTACTTCAAAACAATATATATACACTTACTTATCGTGTGTTTATAAACTATTTTTCAATACTAGAAATGTTTATGTATGCATATCTTATCTGAAACCAACCTAAGTACACGCAAACATTATAGTCCCAATATTTAGGAAATATATTCATATACTTATCTAACACTGACCTAAGTATATTGACAAAACATGATTTTTGTACTTGGAAACTTTCACATACTTATCCTAATGGTATAAGTATATTCACAAATCAATTTGGAAAATTAGCTTACTTTTAAAACATATTTAATGGGTTAAACCCTTTAATATTTAAAATTGTGTTCTGGTAAATTTTATACAAAATACTTAAGTTTAAAGATGAGTAGGATCGAGTAGTATGAAAATAGATGTAATAGACTAAGTGCAGAAGATATAGTAGATAATATATAGGCAATAAATAAAAATAAATGACACCAAAGATTTTTATACTGGTTTGGAACATGTTCCTATGTTCAGTCCTAGACTCCTTTTGGAATTTCGACTAATCAACAACCATTACCTAACCTAGAGGAATAGGTATTACAACACCTGAGCAGTAGAACTGGATTTTGCCTCTACACAGATGAGTACTTTGACGTGCCCAAGCAAGAAAACAGGATTTTGCCTCAGTAGCCGATGAGGGCTTCTGAGCAGCGGAGCAGGACTTTTACTAATACAAAAGTTTAATTGACTATTTATGTTCTTGATAACACGGATAAGTCACTTTACAGTACACCCTTCCTATAATCTTCTCCTTTGAATATATATAGTAATAAGTACATGAAGATTTAAGGAGGAAAGTGATTGTTTTTTTGGCATAGCCAACCGGTTTTTAAGGTGGCCGCAAAAACCTTTTTATTATAACCAATAACAAAAACACAGAATAGTACTGATGATTGTGGTTACAATCAACAAATTCGGTTTTTAAGGTGGACCGTCCATTGGACCATCCACCGCCTACAGAGTTTATAAAGGTCTGTTCACTCTACCTATCGAGTTTACAGTACCGGAGCTAGCTAAATAACTAGATTACAATAATATCACTCCACACAGGGAAGTTTGACATGTTGCATTACATACTACACAAGGTATTGGGTATCATAGCTTACACCCGAACAAATAAATGTAAAGTATCAAGTGGGCATAAACAAGTACATAAGAAATGTACAGTTACATAAAGTTGCAGCTTAGAGCATCCCCAACGCAATGTTGGTTGGGGATGAACCGACCCCCAACGGGGGGTCGGCAAGTCTCTTCTGGGTTGCCTTGGCAACCCCTAAGGTTGCTAAGGAAACCCAAAAGGTTGGATCAAAAAGTAGCCATATCCGGCTTTTTTAAAGCCGGATATGGCTACACGGCTTTATTAAAGCCGTATAAGGGGAATTTTATTTCCCCTTATACGGCTTTAATAAAGCCGTATAAGGGGTGGGGAATTAATTTCACCCACCCCTTATACGGCTTTATTAAAGCCTTGTAAGGAGCAACGACTATTTTTATAGTCGTTGCTCCTTACCCGCTCCATTCTCCCTACCCTTCCCTCCCCTATATTTACTTCAGTTTTTTTCTTTCTGTACCACTCCCTTATCTTCTATTTCACCAAATCTTTCACGTAAAATTATCTTTATCATCCAATTGTAATGTCGAATAAACCGAGCAGCAAGAATAACAAAGGAAAATCGAAGATGGCGTCACAAAGCAATTCAAGGCCATACAACTTTGATCAAGAGCAGCAAGATATTCCAATGCAAATTGCTCATCAACGCAAGGAACATTTTAATTCAGGTACAATGCACAACACTTCTAATTGTTATCCTCCGCAGCAAAATCATAACTTCTACCAGTCACAGCAAAATTCTAATCATTTTCAAAACACTCAAGTATCGGCCTATGGGCATAACTCGTTTTTTCAACAATCATATAGTAGTCAACCTTATTCATCTCCTAGCAACCAACATGAAGCGACATTTCCAAATACTTCTCCCCAACTATGTAGAAACTTGAACATGTTATACGGTGATGATAGTGTAGAAAACAACGAAATGCGAATTGATATCAATGAGATTCCCGATTCTGTTATGACTCGCCCGCTTGCGAAGGTTGCGAAAATGGTCAAATGGACACCTGATGAACAAGCTGAACTAGCGTTTTGTTGGGTTCAGTGTTCGAAAGATAGCGTGAAAGGAACCAGTCAAACTGAAAATTCTTTTTGGAGTTCGGTTTGTAAATTATTCAACGGTCGAAGTCCATATAAGCCTCCGAGATCGATTGACTCTTTGAAGCGGTCGTGGAAGAGAATCAATGCTTGTTGTCAACTTTGGAAAGGGATAATGAGTGGATTGGCGAGTAGACAGCAAAGTGGAGAAAACGACATGGACTTGGTATTAAATTAGAATACACCCATTTCATTTCTCTTGTTTTATGATATTTTCGTTTATGTTAATTACTGTAATGCAGCTTAGCAGAGCAAATGAAGTGTATATGGCCAAATCAAAGAACCAACCATTCACTATGCACAATTGCTATGATATACTTTCGCAAGAAGACAAATGGAGCAATGTGAGGCAGGAGCATACAACACAGCGGTTCATGCCACTATGGCCGAGCGAAGATGTTAGTCGCGGGAGCATGAATGCAAACGAAGAAACCCCTTTTACAACTGGTTCAGGAGGAAGACCACATGGGAAGTACAAAGCGAATAAAAAGGCTACGAAAGATTACAGCCAGTATTACGAGCAACTCGATGGACGTATGGCAGCTGCGGAGGAATCAAACCAGCAGTACTTGGAAACTAAGGAAGCATCCAGAATAGAGAGAAGAGAGAGAGCAGAGGAAAAACAATGACGACATGAAGAGCTTCAACAAATGAGAATCAACGAATTGGAGTTACGAAGAGAAGAGTTAGCTCGACAACAAAGAATAGATGATTTCGCACTTATGAGTGTCAAGCTGGACGATCTAAATCCAATTCAAAGGAGGTACATGGAAAAGCGACTTGAAGAGTTCGAGAAACGTAACGCACTTTAGGCAGTTTTAGTATGTTCCAGTTTAAGTGTACTTGTGTTTAAGTGAATGGTGTTGTTTTAGTATTTGAATTCAGGTCTTGTACTTTAAGTTTATAATTAAATTGTATTGCCCTTTGAATTTTTAGTACGTGAATGAGATATTAGTTGCAGAAATATTATAAATTGTCATAACAGAACGAGATTACGGATTAGAGTTGGCAGTGAACGAAAGCATTCAAGCATTAAAAACAATAAAATAGAAATAGCTAGTACGTAACCACGCTAAATCTTACATAATAACGCATTCACTCCAATCATTATGGCAGTAATTTACTATTGGTTTCCCGCATGCTCCCAATAGTGTTCAACAAGCTCTTCTCGTAATTCTATATGAGCTTGTGGGTCTCGCACCTCTTCCAGTCGCTGCAAGTATTCTGCAAATGTATTTGGGTCCTTATATGGCTTTTTCCTAAATTCCACTGCAATGTCCGGGTAGTTTCGAAGCTGGAGTTCATATCCTCCTCGTTCTTCTTCAACAATAATATTCTGTAAAATAATGCAACAGTACATGATGTCAGCTATAACAGATTTATCGTGGTAGTGCACTTCATTTCGTAGTATGTGGAACCTACCTTGGAGTACTCCAAATGCCCTTTCAATATCTTTCCTCAAACTCTCTTGTTGTTTCATGAATAAGGCTTCTTTTGCATTGTTCGGTTTTTTGTATGCTTGCACCAGCGTCTTCCATTTCGGATATATTCCATCTACAAGATAATAACCGACCGAATGTTCGTTGTCACCAATTTTGTAGTTGCAAGGGGGTGAAAGGTCATTGTACAAATCGTTAAACACATATGATTGTCGTAATACATTAATATCGTTTAGAGATCCAGGAACGCCAAAAAAAGCATGCCATATATAAAGGTCAAACGATGCAACAGCTTCTAAAATCATCATAGCTTTTTTCATATGACCTCTGTATTGTACTTGCAGTGCCACTGGACAGTTTTTCCATGTCCAGTGCATACAATCCAAGCTACCCAACATACCTGGAAATCCACGTTGATCCCCCATAAGTAATAATCTAGCAATGTCATGAGCTGTTGGCGATCTAAGATACTCTTCACCGAACTCACGTACAACGGTTTTGCAAAACTGCTTCATGCATTCTACTGTCGTTGACTCACCAATTCTGATTTTGTCGTCCAACGAATCAGCGGAACTTGCATAAGAAAGCATACGTAATGCGGCTGTAACCTTCTGAAGTGGTGAAATGCCCAGTTCGTTGAGGGCATTTCTTCTATGTGTGAAATATACGTTGGTTGCGGAAACTTTGGTAAGTACTCGAGTAAATATTGTTTTTGACATACGAAATCTTCGACGGAAATATACATCTCCGTATACGGGGCTTGCCACAAAATAATCCTTGACTAGTTGATTGTGTCCAGCGGGATAGTCGCGTCCGTATCGCAATTCTTTTCTACCTTCAACGCTTCCACCTTGGGTCGACGCTGAGCTTTCAGCAATATCTCGTTCTATCGCATATCTTGTTTCTTCATGAAAAGAATGTTGTTCTCTTTTACGATGCTCAAAATATTCATCCGACGTTGAGGACGAAGAAGAGCTAGAAGCACAGCACCATAATTTTTTTAAAGCACTCATTGATCAGCGATGTGGAATTCCACTCTGTTTTGGTTGTATGAAATATGAGCAGATGACATCACTTTATATATAATTGTATATGCACATTGGACATAATGACAAACACAGTGCTTGTCTTGTAGCGGAAGTGTGTTGTACATTACACGACCCTTTCAATTACAAGATGTAGTGTCTGGTAGTGTGCATTAATGACAAACACACTGCTTGTCTTGTAGCGGAAGTATATTGTAGGCTGCTTTACTTTTTTGCTTGATTCCTTTAATTATTGTTGGTTAGGGTATCACTGAACATTGAGAGGACTACACATTTTTGTCATAAATGCTGCTGCTATCAATTATGTATCATGGGTATCCAAGCTAGCCCGTCTTTATTGATTACTTTATTGAATACTTTATTGATTGATTCCTTTAATTAGTGTCATTGCTTTATTGATTCCTTTATTGATTACTTTATTGATTTATTCCTTTAATTAGTGTCGTTGCTTTATTGATTACTTTATTGATTGATTCCTTTATTGATTTCTTAATGGATTACGTACGTAGTACCTAAATGCCACAACGTTACATAAGTTTTCAACGATTACATAAGTTTAGAGAACAATAATACATAAGTTTTCAACGACCATAAACTATTACACTATCATAATAATCATAAAACCTTAATCCGAGCCAAATCGGGTAAGCCATTCATAGCGAAGTTTGTACGCTTTGTGGCCAACAAACTCTTTACCGTATTCGAATAGGTAACGAGAATCATACGTTGCTTTTGTTGGTTTGGCTATGGTGCGTCATCAACCACCTCGATAATGTTACGATAC
This sequence comes from Allium sativum, assembly GCA_030737875.1. Classification (NCBI taxonomy): domain Eukaryota; kingdom Viridiplantae; phylum Streptophyta; class Magnoliopsida; order Asparagales; family Amaryllidaceae; genus Allium; species Allium sativum. The sequence continues at coordinate 15,094,683 of CM060912.1, forward strand.
TTATCACAATCATCTGAAAATGTACGATTAGCCAGCTGGAGTTCAGTCGACGATCGTCTAGTAGGCCTTGAACGATGGTTGTTGTGTAGCCTAGTGATCATTGCCCATCGTTCTTCATAAGTTAACCCCCCCTCCTCCTTGCATCAATAACTCTTCTCTTTTGTCAACCTGAATGTACGCCTTCACGAGGGCCAGGAGATCTTTGGCAGATAATTCGGGAGTTTTAGGATTGGAGTTCGAAGTTGATGGAATTTGGCTACTAAGTGCTGAGTGAACTGGTGTTTTCGGCTGATACTAGTGGAAAGCGCCTCGACGATAGATAAAGAGCATGCACCGAGGGCGGGTCAGCAAGACCCCGTGAACCATCAAAGGGATACCAGATAACTGCATCACACGTCCTCCGCAACTCAATCTGATTGCGAGCTATAGCAAATACATGTCGTGTCTGTCCTCCAGGCACCAGTCTACGGTTACCGACACTCCACGCTCGTAATCTAGGATAGAAAGTGGGTAATGATGGATCCACGGTAGGAAAAGACAAATTGTGGAAGTACTCAAAGTACCAGTACTGTAAAATCTCCCAAAAACCAGTAATCGAACCCACTCTGGTCCGAACGACACACTGAAGATCCAATGACTTATACAGGTAAGCTAAAATAGGTGTTCCCCAATCATACACAGTCGGACTGCCATCAAATGAAAACGGTTCAACTACCGCCACATAACCACACGACACTGTGCTCGAAGCATTTGAGAAAAATAAATTTCCCATCATATACAAAACAAATAATCGGGCAATCTCCAAATGATGAACTTTGTGGGGCTCCCTCAATAAATTCTGTATTGCTAGTTTAATGCTAGAGCATTTAATATGGAAATTAGTGGTGATGGCATCATTTAAATCAAGATGTGAAAATAAATTACGGAGGGTAACGTAGTTCTGGTACACCTCATCATACGGCAAGGTAGCCGCTTGGCCTATGGCAAGACCAGTAAGCATAGAAAAGTCTAGTGGAGTGATTCCCATCTCCCCAAAACCAAAGTGGAATGTATGAGTTGTTTTCCACCAACAAGCAGCCAATGCACCACATAATTGAACATCATTATTTAAAAGACGTTCGATACCAATTTAACGAATAATTAGTAAGTTACAACGAATGTAATGAAAACGGAAATAGTAAGTACATACGACGAGAATACGTACTCAAAAAGTCGCCAAAACCAACACTACTCAGAAATGTATGAATAGTAGCCTCTGTATCATACTCACGAATCTGACTATACAGACGAACAACATCAGCCCAAGACCCACGCGTTCGCTCGCGTCGAGCCCTAATATTACGAATGAGAGTTACTTAATTTATATCCGACATTACGAAGGTGATATTTAATAAATAAAACATACCGATGTGTCAACTAACGTGCTGACGTGCTCCTCTTTATCCCCCAACTCACGAAAATCGGCCAATTGCTTATCCGGGCTTAAATTTGGATCCCGGTGCGACTCCAAAACCGCTTGGTCGTTTCACCTAGCAACCCGTCTTCTTCTAACGGACGGTGATTCACGGTCTTCCGTACCCTCAGTCGGTACGTTCTCTTCTACCAGTACGTGCTCGTCACTCGGATCCACATTCCGGTTACGGCTACCGCTACCTCGAAGAGCCCTCATAACACGTTGCATATTTTTTTTTTTTTTTTTTTGGTATATGCAACAATGGCGGGAAGCGAAGAAGAGGAGAGGGAGGAGATGGTGGGTGGCGACGAGGGGTAGGGGGGATTTATCTCCCCTTCTTATCCGGCTTTTATAAAGTCGGACAAGGGTGTGGTGTGGATTGATCCCCACACCACACCACGGATTGCAATCGGACGGTTGTCCGATTGCAATCCATGTAATACTTTATCCGGCTTTATAAAAGCCGAATAAAGTATTACAAGCAACTCACCCGTTGGGGTGAGTTGCTTTCAGTTTAGGGATGATTAGACATCCCCCAACACGTTGTGTTGGGGATGCTCTTATAGAAATAGAAGTGACAACCCATCTGCAATAAGAAGTACCATGAGCACCAAAGCCAAGAAGCATGGTCTGACGGGGGAAGATCAAAGAAAGCTACCCATCAAACCACGTGGAAAGGGTTCGAGGTGGCTTGGAAATTTGACACTGCAAATATCTTTGGTTTATTCCATGATAAAGATCCATTGCTAAAACAACTTATGGTAAAAGGAATGCAAGGTTAAGGACTTGAACAAATGAAGCTTTGTACCTAAAACTGAACAGCAAATATCCTTCAACATCTGACATAACTGATGACAACGAGATGGTACGAAATGAGGGCACAACGCAAAAAAACACGCAATATTGGAGTGTTGCTTCCAGTGTCTACAATGTTTGTGCATTAGTGCAAATAGAAAAGGTCCACCTCCACCGCCAAGGTAAGAAACGACACGAGAGCCTTCCCCATTCCCCAAAGATACACATCTTACCTTCAACCTTTGAAAATACACTACCACAACAACAAAATAACATCTCCAAGACGAACGACTTGTTTCCAGTTCATCAAAATTTCACCACATTTAACAACACACAATTTCCAACATGTCAGCACCCAAAAGATTCATAGATGCTTACCGAGCTAAAGACATGGCGCTGCTTCACCTTTTCGAGCTTACGCAGTAAATAGGGAACAGATACTGACCTGTATCCACATGGAGTCACGAACTATACGATGAGATAATCAGAAACCAAAAACAGGTCACTCCACGAAGATGTTATACAACAACCAACCAGCAAGTCAAACCAAGCCATTGTAGGCCATAAGAACAAAGCACATGCCCACATAGGATTTCCAAAATTAACCAGAGCATGGCAACCCTCTGACAAAGGTCAGACAAAATTCGGACAATAATCACCTGGCAATGAAGGAGCGTAATCACCTGGAAACTCGAATCTGCACATTATGAGCCACCGACACTCTGGAAAATTCGAAAGACCCCGTGCAAAGCAGTAATTCCTAACTATGAGACAAGACGTGGACACCGCACTGACTGGAGGAGGTTGCTGAACAAGTATTGTTCAAAGGGGAAGTGAGGAGGACTTTGAAATAAGGGGCATTGGAGGAGGCAAATCAGATCTGAAGAGAAGATTAGGTTTTCAAGAACCACCCACAATGACGAAAGCACGAGAGAGAAGAGAATATATGAAGTAGATGGAAACGGTGAGGATGTGAGGAGGGAGACGTGGAGATTATAGAAAATGAAGAAAAGAAAGAAAATGGGAGAAGGGCTCATGCCGCCACTAGCAAGGGTTCTCCAAGAAACCGCGAAATGACATTATTTAGAACTATTATTGAGTAAAGTGCTTACTTATAATCACAAAATATTGAAAATGAGAGGATAAGAGAATATTTTATAAATACTTTTAGAATCATAGAATATTAGAATCAAGAACGTTAGGTTAGTTGAGTGTGTTCAAACAACTGATTCTGGAGTTAATTTATAAGATATAAAAGGTTGCTTTCATTTGTAAATGGATTTGATCAAAAGATATGGACATGACTCTTTGATTAAAGAGTTATGTCTCTTTAAAATGTTGCAACCCTTTAGTTCAGCCGGTTGAAAATAAATTTTAGTTAGTTAAAAAAGCTAGTTAAAATTAGATGTGCACATATACAATAAACAATATTCAGTTGACTGAATTGTAAATTGAACCCATTGAATATTCATATCAATTTATGAATATTCATCGATCATCCGGCTGAATTTACAATTAAACCGGCTATTTACATATGCATAACCTTAATATTTATAGATAAAACATATTATATTGCTATATATACTTTAAGAGAGATTTTAACAATAATTCTAACTCTAGTTCTGACTCAAATACAACATAGAATATATCAATTAATCATGTCTTCGTATCTTCTTATTTAAACTATATTCTTTTATATTAATCCTGCAATAATTGTTAGTATATGATATTTTCAATACATAATTGCCATAATCAAAATAGCATAAAGTAGAGGTTCTAACCATCTCCTTTATTATAATGATAACTATACACGATAAACGTATATATATATATATATATATAATAAAATATCATACTTCTAAGTCCATTTGTTCTCCGTGTGCTTCCTTTGTCTATGTGCTATATTTTCTCCTCCGTTGTCATCGACAAAAAGGAGGCAGCGCTTATGACATTATAGTGAGCATGATGTATCAATGACATTACAAGTACACAAGCATTGGTCATGTATGAATGTATTTCATATAAGCATGTATGACTCAATAATTATTAATAATATTACATTGAAGCATATGGACTATTTAAACCTATAGACATTGAATATTGCATAGGCATTTTAGATTAGAATATAGACTTTCTTCACTTAAATTTGTACTTCCCCTTTTCATCAACAAAAAGGAAATGAATATCAATAGGAGCAATATAAGGTTTTAATATGTACATAGTAGAGTTAGAACTTAAAAATGAGATTAAAAAAATATAAGTTTTACTAGATTCTTCGATTATTCCTTCACTTTTAGCTTTGTTTTCAACGATATCAGAGATACTGAAATAACCTCCCATTTGTTTGTGGTTTACCTAGAAAAAAATAAGATATATACTTCGGTACCTACTTCCGATGTTAGGGTCCAAGGGTTAATCATAGGGTAAAAACATTCTCTAGAAATAGGTGTGGTTGTATCCTCTAAAAGTGATTAAAATAATGAAACAACTTTATCAAATAAAAGTAACTACTACTCACAAACTAGGGTATCAGAAAAACTATTTAAATCACGATACCTAATATTGTTCTTATAATTTCCTAAGTTTTAGGAAACCATACCCATTTTGGTGGGGTTGAACCTTTATAAATATAGTTTTCATTATTAATCACATTGTCAAAATAATTATTAACATATTTTTCTCAATTTATCCATTTAATAGGAACCCAAATACTTATATAATTCATATTTCTTGTCATTGATTTGGTATTTCTAGATATACCATAAATATTTCCAGTCATAGAAGTATTCAATTTTCTAAAATATATGTGTGCTCTCTTCCTTCTGGAGGATCACACATTTTTTGCTCAAAATAAAATAAAATAATTGGATATAGAATTTACTAGAGCTTTAGTATTGGCAGAAATATTTTTATTATACTTAAAAACATATCTAGTACTATTTGCACGATCAGTTTTATTATATCCTAAACCACTTTTATCATGTAAAAGTCTAGAACAAGATAAAACCACATTTAAACCATTTTGACCTTTATTAAATTTTGTGGATTTACTTGTATATTTCTCAAATTTAGTGTTAAAGTTACAATTATGTTTTCAAAATACATTTTGTTAGTTTTCAAAATATCAATTTTCTTATTTAATCCAAAATTCTCTCGTTTTAAAGTACTTTTTCTGTTTTTGAACGACAGATTTGAGAATCTGAATTATCTAATGATAATTGTAATAAATTATCTTGATTTTTCAAATCATAAATTTCTTTTAAAAGCTCACATTTATGAATTGAATCTAAATTTCTATCGTTTAAAGTACCATTCTCTTCTTCAAGAGACAAAAGATTAGAACTATATTTATTTAAATAGTTATTTAAAGATATAATTTTATTTTACAAAAATTCGTTTTCCTTTAAAATGTTGCTATTATTATCAATTGATTTATCATTTTCTTTTATACAGAAATTATTTTGTAAAACATGTTCTTCAAGGTAAATTTCAAAAATCTTTGTTTGTTTGACTAAAAAAATAATTTTTTCCCTTTAATTTATCATATTTTAGTTCACAATATTTAATTTCTTTAAAGCAGCATAATTAAACATTTGTAGTAATTTGGAATCTTTAAGTAAGTTTCCATGTGACGCAAAAAGATCAGTATAAACAGAATCATTGTGTATCAATTTAGATCTGAGTATGGCCATGTTGCACTTGGGCGGAGATTCTATATTTTTTGCTTGCTTTTCGGAATTTTTTCTTCCTTTTTTTGAATTTTGAGTGGATCTTCTTTTTCTGGCCAATGTTCTAAGATGTTGTTACATCGTTCAATAGAACACCAGGCTTTGATACCAAATGGAAAGACGAGTAGGATCGAGTAATATGGAAATACGTGTAATAAACTAAGTGTGGAAGATATAACAGATAATATATAAGTTGTAAACAAAAACATAAATGACACCAAAGATTTTTATACTAGTTCCGTCTAACGTCCAGTCCTAGACTCCTTATGAATTTCCAACTAATCATCAACCCCCATTTGTCCTGGAGGAATAGGTATTACAACACCCGAGCATCAAAACAGGACCTGAGTAAAAGAACATCACCTGAGTAGCAGAAAAAGATTTCGCTTCTGCAGTCGAAGAGGACTTTGACGTGCCTGAACAACGAAATAGGACTTTTACTAATACAAAAGTTTAATGACTATTTGTGTTCTTAATATCACGGATAAGTCACTTTAAAGTACACCATTCCTATAATCTTCTCCTCTGAATATATATAGTACTAAATATATGAAGAATTATGAAGGAAAGTGATTATTTATTATCACGGAATATTGAAATTAAGAGCACAAGAATATATTTTATAAATAATTTTAGAATCAGAGAATATTGAAATCAAGAAAATCGATTAGTTGAGTGAGTTAAAACAACTGATTCTGGAGTTAATTTAAAAGATATAAAAGATTGCTTCCATTCGGAAATAGATTTGATCAAAAGATATAGACAGTAACTCTTTGATAATATGTCTCTTTAAAAAGTCGCAACCCTTCAGTTCAACCAACTGACAATAAATTTCAATTTGCTAAAAATGGCTAGTTTATAAAATTAATTATGCACATGTACATGGCACATTATTTAGCCGGCTGAATTATAAATTCAATCGGCTGAATATTCTTATCAATTTATTAATATTCAGCAATTAGTCGGCAGAATTTACAATTTAGCTGGCTATTTGCACATGTGTCTTTGTGCATTCACACAACCTTAATATTTATACATAAAACATATTATATTGCAATATATATTTCAAGAGAGATTTTGATAAGAATTCTAACTCCAATACTGATTTAAATGCAACATAAAATATATCAATTAATCATGTCTTTGAATCTTCTTGTATTTGAACTATATTCTTCAATATTTCTCCTGTAATAATTTTTAGTATATGATATTGTCAGTATATAGCTGTCATAATCAAAATAGCATAAAATAGTGATTCTAACATAAGTAAATCGATTAATACAATTCCTTTATAAAATTCTTTTTACAAAGCTTTACTTAAATAATTCTTTACAAATTGTCATTAACAAAGTAAACCCTTTTAAACATTGATAAAAAACATGCTTATCAATCTTATAAATCAATTAATAATAAAAATTTAACATTTTAAAATAAAACAATAGTCTAAAATTAAACAATTTAATAAATAATAATTAATAACTTTAGTTTTGGGGAGTTGGGAGTCACTCCACTAGACTTTTCTATGCTTGTTGGTATAACCATAGGCCAAGGCGAAACCTTGCCGTATGATGAGCGGTTCCAGGAGTATGACTTTTTAGCTAGTTTATTTCCACATCTTGGTTTATAAAGTGGTATCACCACTGGTTTTCATATTAGATGCTCATATATTAGATAGACAATCCTAATTTTATTACATATGCATCCTGCAGTTCACCATTTGGAGATTGCCAGATTATTTGTTTTGTATATGATGAGAATTTTATTTTTTACAAATGCTTCGAGCACGCCACGTGGTTATGTGGCAGTTGTTGAAGAGTTTTCGTTTGATAGTAGTCCTACTGTGTATGATTGGGGGACACCTATATTAGCATACTTGTATAGGTCGTTGGGTCATCAGTGTGTCGTTAGGCCTAAGATTGCTTCGATTACTGGGTTTTGGGAGATCTTGCAGTACTAGTACTATGAGTACTTCCACAACATGATTCTCCTATCTTGGAGCCGACACTAGTCCTTTACTTTCCCAGAGTACGAGCATGGAATCTCGATAACTGTAGACAGGTTCCGAGGGGACAGGCATGACATGTATTTGTTATAGCTCGTAACCAGATTGAGCTTCGAACTACTCGAGAATCAGTTATTTGGCATCCGTATGATGGTTCGCCATTTTTGACTGATCTCGTCATAGTGCAAGTTAATTTTCTTTCGGGAAGACGTTTTTCACTAGTATCTTGTCCACCTAGCTTAGGCTATCTATGGTACTTAAAAGAGCGTTGTTGGAGACCGATATTTGATGGTGATTTTGTTCCTGATGATCCGCACCCAGATACAACTACTCCCAAGGTTTATTCTAGCACTGCCTTACAACCGTATGCCGGGGAGGGGTGGTCAACTAGTGACTGCATTATTATGCGCAGAGATTATATTTCTTTCTGGTAGCAGTATTACACCCCACCTCATACAGGAAGTTTTTTACATGCCGCGGCAGTTGATTTCGTCGGTACTTCTGCTATTCGTAGTGGACTTGTACCCCCTATTTTTCATGACATTTCACAGAGCACGCAGGTTTAATAAGCTCCACAGCCTCCACAACCTTCACAACCTCCACATCCTACAGAAATGTCAGACTACGGTTGGACTGTTGGTATACCCACTACATACGGAGCAAATTAATATACTGATATTCCATGCCCAGAGGTCACGCAGTATCCAGATCCTACGGTATTTTTTTTATGACGGTATTTATCAGATGCAGATGGGACGTGATGTACGTTGAGCACCCGACGGAGTCTAGATGAGTTGACCGCTCGTATTAAAGACCTTACGACTGCTGATGAGGAGCAATACCGCCATAAACGGGAGACAACGAATGAGGTGACGATGACGAGGGCGATGACGAAGGAGGTGACGAGTGTGACGACGATGCGAGCAACGACGAGGATGCAATGAATCTTTTTGATGATACATACCAGTACAATGAGCCATAGTTCATTATAGTATCTCTATATCTTTGTATTATGATGTACTCCATTGTAGTAGCCTATTCGGTTGTATGTTCTTTATTTGTATTAGTTCGTAAATGTAATCTGCATGTATGTTCTTATATGTAACTGCTATGTTGTTATATGTAAACAGGGTGTATGTTCTTATGTTTACCTGCTCTGTTCTTATTTGTAATATGCATGTACATTTATTATTTATATCATAATTCTTGTTACAACCTGAAATTTTAATCGTTTAGTTGATCGTTTAAAATTGATTCATGTTTCAGACATTTTAATATTTGGAATTCTATAAAGGATTTTTTTTCATAGTTAGGGCTTGATGAATGAATGCATATAGTAATTTTTCTCTTGTTTTCTCTTGTTTCAATTGAATTATCTTGGAAGTTAATTATTTGTGTAGAATTGAAGATTGATAGTTGTGTTTATGAAAAAGAGGCGCAATCCTTCTTTGTATAGAATTTTCAAACAATCGCACAAAAAAATAGAAATTTGCAATAAATAGACAAGCAAACACATTTTGAACAAAAAATAATACAAATGATCGCACTTAAGTTATGCAAAGAACTTAATATTCCACCTACATTTTAGAACAAACCATCGGACTTAAGTTATGCAATTGAACTAGAACGATTAAAACAATATTACAAACTAGTTTAATATAGTCCACCATAACACTTAACATAGGAAAACAAACTACTGGTTACGATCAAGCCGCATCTGTTTAAAAATATTTTGGAGATGTTTAATCTCTCGTTCGAGTTCGTTTGTATATGATATTCCCTTGGGCACAAAGGTTTGTCTATCCATTCTGTGTAATTGCATCCATTCGGATAGGATGGACATTTCTGAATGCGTTGAACTATATTGTTGCCATCTGCTCAAACCACAACTTCAACCGCATAATCCAGTAGCAACAAACTGAATAAGAATCAACTTCATGTTCATAAGAAATTTGAACATGTGGTACTCGATATACCTCTATTCTTATCGTGGTTGAGCGTCCGACTGTTCATGTTAAAGTTGAACATGTGGTACTTGAGCTTCATGTGGAGGATGTACGTACGCCTGTTCATACTGTGGTTCATCCCGAGGTCTCATTTGGTTTAGATGTGGGAATTCGTCTGCAAGCTCCTGAAGTCTTATCTGTTCATACAGTGGTTCATCAAAGTCTATAGATGATGGCCAAGAAGGCATTTTGTATGAGTAATAAAAGAATGAAGTAGTACAAGAATGGGAACAAGCTTGTGTATATATATAGCGTGTGGATGATCACTGCTACGCCTAAAGTGTGGATGAGGACATAAAGTAAAAGTAATGAGTTGTAATGTACCGTACAATATTTACGATGACATAAAGCCTTGATGTGATCGATCACTGCTACGTCTAACGTGTGAATGAGGATGACCCAAATAAAGTTGAGTTAAAGTAGTATGGTCTAGCTTTTGTTGTAGTTGACAACTCATTAAAGATGTTCTGACATGAGGCTGTTGGATTTGACAACTTGTTCAGAAGATGTATAGACTATTTCGTTTGGAGCGTATCAACAATATCTTTTTCTGTTTAGAAAAGCAAATGTTGAAATTCACACTAAAACCAGAATACCCTCTTGAACTATTGACGCGTGATACATGATTCATATCACGGGAAATGATGACAAAATTGAATAGTCCAATCATGAAGAAAGTTATATAATAAGACAGTGACAACACTGGAATCACAAACATAATGGTACAACGTTTTAGTAACATAGTGGTACATGGTTACAGTGATACACATTAATATACAACAACGCAATGTTGACTAGTCCCATTGCTTTCGAACGAAACATAACTCATTAATGAATAGTCTATTACCTTGAACTGTAGACGCATGATTTCACTGACATACTGTAGAATCATAGCTCTTGGTTATTTGTACGCACCCCATCCTTTTAAATAGTACATACTTGATAGTCCATCCTAAAACTTTAATTTGTGCTAACTCAACCGTTCTCGTCGTTAGTGAGAAATTTATTGACATGTTTGCATCAAGGTTATGGTTTTTATCAACAAAATTCGTACTTCCAGCAATTTTAGTAATTTTGTTTTTGTATAGGTTAAATGGACGATTGGGAAATAAGCGATGAACAAATCGGAAACATATTTGATGAGTACGAATGGAACCAAGAAGACGAGAAAGAGGGTGGATTCGTTATAGATACGCAAATATAAGAGGTTCCTGAAGAGGTTCGGCATAGGGTACTTCCAGATCCAGATATTCGGCCAAATGATTGTGCTCGAGCATCAGGGATACGTCATTTTCCCACTTCTTCGAGCTCCAATTCTCCTGAATTTTCTTCCAAGGATTTACTGGCCCTTGTAAAAGCCTATATTGAGGTTGATAGAAGAGATGAGTTACTGATGCAAAGAGGAGGGAATTGATGCAAAGAGGAGGGGTTTAATAAATGAAGTGAGATGAGCAATGATCGTGAGGTTACATAACAACCATCGTACCCGGCCGAATAGACGATCGTCATTTGAAATCCAAATGGCTCATCGTCATTTTGCAGATGCTTGTGATCAATACCGTAATAGTATCGAGACAGTTGAAGACGAAAAAATATTTAAATCAACTAAAGCAACTTATGTTTCTCGTTACCTATTTAAATACGGTAAGGAATTTGTTGGCCACAAAGGGTATAAAATTTCGTATAGTTGGCTAACCCGATATGGAACTGAACAGGCTTATGGTACTATGATTTTATTGTTGTTTGAACTTCTATTTTATGTGATGATTGTATGGAAAGTATGGATTTATATGTAAATTGCATGTACGTTGTTATGTTTACCTGTTATGTTCTCATTTGTAATATGTTTGTATGTTCATTATGTATAATTTATTACCTGGGACAAACTATTATTTTAGCCATTAAGTTGATAGCAACGACAAATGCCAAACTTCAGCTACAATGAGAAGAATACAAAAACGACAATTACAACATTAAGAAATGCTAAACTACAATCATACGTACTAAAACAACTAAGCATACAAACTTCAAATTCCAAATACAATAAAAAACAACAAGATAGTTTCCACATAAACCGACTACGGATATCTGAGAAATCCAGCTCTAGTTGTCGCAGCAACAATCTTGTTCAAGCGCCTTATTTTGGCTTGTGCTTCCGGGGCATATTGAAGTCCACATTCGTACATCAGAGGGTCAATCCACTTCGTAAAATTACAACATTAAACTTCAGTCGAGTACATCCTATGGTCCTCATAGCATGAATAACCTAAAAATCGACGACCAACATTTTTTTTGGTTTTAGCAACAACTACGACCGATTTGTCTCCACAACGGCAAACAAGGTAGGCTCCACCTGGTAGTGCAGTACCAATAGCACATAGGGGCTCGAGTACTTTTCCTTCATATACGATTTGATTTCCTGTTCTTTGATTTGCTACATCTGCGCGTAAACGAGCATTCAAAGATTTTGTTTTCGGCTTGGCTAATTGATAATTGCCTTGACTATCTGGAACAAACTCTATCTTATCATTGTTGTGTTGTAGACTATTCCATGACTGTTCGTACGCATCATAACAATTGGTCATTGCTTCATCGTTAATCTCCTAGGTGCCCATAGTTGAAATCGATAAAAGTGACTCAGAGAAATGATATGATTGAAAATTGTATGAAGTACTGGTTAGGTTAGAAGGAAAAATAAGGGCATATATATACCTACGTTGGAACACACAGTAGGGCTATCTTTGGAAAATGAAATGTTGAAATTCCCACTAAGGACTAGTCTACTATCTAGACACTCGTGTTACATAATAGATATCACTGGAATCGCTGACATAAATGAATTGTCCTATCAGGGAGAAAGTTATATAGCAATATAGTGATATCACTGGAATCATTGTCAGAATGACACATTAGGGAAGTTGTCTGTACTTAATGTGAAATGTATTGTCAATTCAAACGGTCATTTTTCTATGACAAGACGCTGCTATGTTTAAAGCTGCAACTGGCATACCAATTCAAATACAACTGGCATACTTAATGGTGACAACACAGTAAAATAACCAAAGCTTATCATAATCTGCTCATTTCAACGCGGATTGATGTACATACAATAACCAAAGCTTATCATAATCCTATTAGTAACTTATATAAATCACACTAAAAGACAAAAAATCTAATAAAGGTGAGTGTCGTTTATTTTGATATTGACATATTCCAATTTCACTACGTGACAAAATATGGAATAGTAAACTAAAGGACAAACGGACTCTAGGAAATCAAGTCCAAGTTCACATGTCATTTGATTTAAATAGGTCTGCTCTTCTTTCTGCCAAACACATACCCTTGCAAATCAATTACAATATCAATGAACATCTTAAAAAAATTATGGTATTGTGCCTCAAGCACTTCATCCTCATCAACATTGGACGAGTATGTTGAACACTGTAACAAACAACAATAACTATTTCAAGAAGAAACAAGATACGCGATAAAATGAGATGTTGTTGAAAGCTCAATTTCAACCCAAAGTGGTAGTGTCGTCGGTAGAAAAGAAATGCGATATAGACACGACTATGCTGGTGGTCATAATTAACTAGTTAAGGATTACTTTGTGGCTAACCCAGTATACGGAGATGTATATTTCCGTCGAAGATTTCATATGTCAAAAACGTTATGTAATCGAGTACTTAACAAAGTTTCTGCAACCACCTATTTTTCACACATAGAAGAAATAGCCTCAAAGAACTGGGCATTTCACCCCTTCAGAAGGCCGCACTACATATGATTTCTTATGGAAGTGCTGCTGATTCACTGGACAACAAAATAAGAATAGGGGACTCAACGGCAGTATAATGTATTAAAGTGTTTTGCAAAACTGTCGTATGTGAGTTAGGTGAAGAGTATCTTAGATCTCCAACAGCTCATGACATTGCGAAATTATTAGCAATGAGAGCTCAACGTTGATTTCCAGGTATGATGGGTAGCTGAGATTGTATGCACTGGACATGGAAAAACTATCCAGTGGTATTGCAAGGGCAATACAGAGGTCATTGCAAAAAGACTACAATGGTGTTAGAAGTTGTTGCTTCATTTGCCTTTTACATATAGCACGCATTTTTTTGGCATTTCTGGTTCTCTAAATGATATTAACATATTACGGCAGTCATATTTATTTAACGATTTGTACAATGACCTTTCACCTTCATGCAACTATAGAATTGGAGACAAGGATCATTATGTTAGATATTATCTTGTAGATGGAATTTATCTGAAATGGAAAACGATCATGCAAACATACAAAAGGTCAAACAATGCAAAAGAAGCCTTGTTCACGAAACAACAAGAGAGTTTAAGGAAAGGTGTTAAACGAGCATTTGGAGTACTCCAAGGTTGGTTTCATATACTACGGAAGGAAGCAAATTACCAGATAAATCAGTTATATCTGGTATCATGTAATGTTGTATTATTTTACATAATATGATTGTTGAAAAAGAACGAGGAGGATATGAACTCCAGCTTAGAAACTACCCGGACATTGCAGTGCTGTTTAGAAAAAAACCTTATAAGGACCTACATACATTTGTGGAATACTTGAAATGACTGGAAGACGTCCGAGCCCACAAGCTCATCTAGAATTATGAGAAGAGATAGTTGAGCACTATTGGGAGCAAGCGGGAAACCATTAGTTAATTAATTACTAAATGTTTAGAATCAAAGCCTTATTATCTAAGTTTTATTGCCAGTACGTATGGGTAGAATCTGTTTTATTATAAATTAATGATTGTATGCTTTATTTTAATGTAAACTCTACTTGTCAATCTTGGTTTTTTATGACATTTCTATGATGGCTACAACTAAATTTTCATTCAACATTTAACAATACAATTACTAATACAACTACTAATCCAACTTAATTAAAAAACTGAATTAAAAAACTGAATTAACAACAAAGTCAACAACTCAATTAAAAGGAAACTGCAACATACTCAAACAATTACATGGGTTAATATGTGTTACGTCTCTAGAACTCTTCAAGTTGCTTTTCTATATACATCCTTTGTATTGGATTTAGATCATCTAGCTTGACACTCATAGGAGCAAAATCATCTGCATGTTGTTGTCAAGCTAACTCCTCTTTTTGTAACTCCAATTCGTTAATTCTCATTTGTTGAAGCTCATCATGTCGTCATTGTTTTTCCTGTGCTCTCTCTATTCTCTCTATTCTAGATGCTTCCTTTGTTTCCATGTACTGCTTATTTGATTCTTCCGCAGCTGCCATACGTCCGTCAAGTTGTTCGTAGTACTGGATGTAATCTTTTGTGGTCTTTTTATTCCCTTTGTACCTTCCAGCTGGCCTTCCACCTGAACTGGTTGTAAAAGGGTTGTCTTCTTGTGAATTTAAGCTTCCGGGGCTAACTTCTTCGGTCGGCCTTATGGGCATAAATCACATTGTTGAATGCTCCTGTCGTACTTTGCTCCATTTTTCTTCCCGAGAAAGTATGTCATAGCAATTGTGCAAATTGAAGGTTGGTTGTTATGTTCGGACATATACACTACATTTGCTTGGTTAAGCTACATAACATTAATTAACGTAAATTAAAATATCATTAAACAAGAGAATCAAATAAAGCTTATTATATTTTAGTACCAAATCCATGTCGTTTGTACCACTTTGTTGCCAACTATCCAACACGGTCATTATCTCTTTCCAACGTTGGCTACAAGAATTGATTATCTTCCATGACTGCTTCAAAGAGTCAACCGATCTTGGAGGCTTATATGGACTTCGTCCATTGAATTATTTACAAACAGAATTCCAAAATGAATTTTCAGTTTGACTTGTGCCTTTCCAGTTACCTTTGGAACACTCAACCCAACAAAAGGCTAATTCAACTTGTCATCAGGTGACCATTTTACCATTTTCGCAACCTTTGCAGATGGGAAACTAGTAACTCACTCAAGAATCTCATTGATATCAATTCGCATTCCGTCATTTTGAATGCTATTATCACCATATAACAAGTTTAAATTTCTGTAAATATTGAGAGAAGTATTTGGAATGGCAATCGATGTTGGCTGCTAGGAGAAGAATAAGGTTGATTACTATGGGATTGTTGAAAAGAGGGATTATGGTTGTAGGTAGAAACTTGAGTGTTTTGAAAATGATTTGAATTTTTCTATGAATGGTAGAAGTTCTGGTTCTGCTGCGGAAGATAACAATTTGAAGTGTTTTGGATTATACCTGGATTAGAATGTTTGTTGTGCTGGTGCGAAGTTTGCGTTGGATACTCTTGCAGCTCTTGAACAAAATTGTATGGATTCAGATTGCTTTGTGAAGTGATCTTCACTTTTCCTCTGATATTCTTGCTGCCCATATTCTTCGACATTGTTATTCGATGATAAATAAAATAGTAGTTAGAATGTTGAGTAAGATAGGAGAAAATTGTGTGTTATGAAAGTGGATGAGGCATTGTATATATAGAAAAAGGTGGTTGTAGAGAGAATGGAGCGGGGAGGGAGCAACGACTCTAAAAATAGTCGTTGCCCTTAGCCGGCTTATTTAAAGTCGGCTAAGAGGGCAACGGTAACAATGTTTCCCTCCTCCTTAGCCGGCTTATTTAAAGCCTTCTAGCTCAAGCCAGCTTTAAATAAGCCGGCTAGGATTCCACTTTGAAGCAACCGCTTGGGTTGCTTTGGCAACCTTCAGGGTTGCCAAAGCAACCCAAATGGGCGTGCTGACCCCCCATTGGGGGTCAGTTGCTTCCCAACCCACATTGGGTTGGTTTTTCTCTTATAGTTAAAAGTTTTGTACCTCTGGTTTGTGTGAATGGTGCCATTCAGAACACTTCTTTTGTTTGCACGCATGTTGCTTGTGTTAATGCATGTGTTTGTCAGGACACCACTGCTAATGTTACAATGAACGAGCCCTCTCTGCCAGATAATTTCCAACCTGTGGCTGAATTATTTGAGCCTTTTTTTACAGCGGTCCAAACAGAGAATTGTGGTGATTTAGTTTCCAATAAAGAGGTGGTATTAAAAGGGGACAAACCATAATGGGTTTCGCTCTTTTGCTCGCTTCCTAAATGTTCTGGTACTTACACTATGAATACCTTTACAACTGAGGTAATCAACGATATAAGTGTGCTTCCAGCTAATGTTATTCATGGTGGAGTTAGCAAGTTAATCATCTAGTAGGTTTTTCCTCGATTTTCGGCGCCTTATAATGAGGTGCGCTTGCATTGTTTATGAGTTTGGAAATCAAGAGGGAAACTATGTGTTCAATTTTACAAATCCTTATTTTATTTTCACTTCTCAAACAAGGAAGATAGTCTCAATGCCTTAGAGTCTAGCTTGTTCATTATTTAATGGTAACCTTTTATTATCACTTCATGGAATCTTGGCATTGATAAGGTTAGATAGAAAGTCCATTACATTCCTGTTTAGACAACTTTTACAAACATTTGGTCTGCTCTTCAAACTTTAATAGGCCTTAATTGGCTTGCCAGTCTCATTAGAGATTTCAAATGTTTTGATGTTGCAAATGAGGCTCACAAAAATCTTCTGTATGCTATAGCGCCAATAGATTTCGCTATCAATGCTCTTTCCTTTAAAGCTAAAAGTCATAATCACTGGTAATAAATGGGCAAGCTTTAGCTGATTTTATGAATGAATGTACAAGATTCATTTAGCGATAGCCAGTAGAAGAAATGGCAATTGTTTGTTGATGGAGCCTCCAATAAATAAGGAACAGGATATGGATACGTTATAATCTCCCCGAATGGGCATCTTCTACATTATGCCATGAAATTGGACTTTCCAGTAAAAAATAATGTAGTGGAATATGAATCAATGGTTGTTGGATTAACTTTAGCAATACAAACTAGATCCAAAGGATTCAAATTTTTTAGCAACTCCTAACTAAGGGTAAATCAGTTCAAGAAAATCTATTAGACGAAAGATCCTAAGTTGTCCCAATATATGAAGAAAATATTAGAAATGCTGACATCATTTGAAGATTTTCATATACACCAAGTATGGAGAGGGGATAATTCCCAAGCTTATTTTTTAGCTAAGTTAGCAAGTCCGATGGGAGCTCTTGAAACCCGGACGGTTCCTGATGGGTACCAAGTGAACCTTGGCATTGAAGAGAAAACGGTTATAAGGGAGGAAGAATCATTAATTTTAACCAGATCGTAAGCACTGGCTCAAAAGGAGAGGAGAAGTAGAATAAATCAAAATGTCTCTCCTGAATAGTTATACCCATTCAGAATAAATAGGCATAATGGAGATAGCTGGACGACGCCTATTTTGGAATATCTGATTAATGATACGTTGTCCGTCGATAAGACAAAAGCACGAAAGATTAAGAGGCAAGATACAAACTTTATAATATTGGATGGAATCCTATATTAGAAAGGGTTTGCCTTACCATCCTTAAGGTGTGTAAGGGATGGATTGAGACTGTTGAAGAAGGTACACAAAGGGTTTTGTAAGGACCGCTTGAATGGAGTAGAATTGTCCAAAAGAGTAGTATGACAAGGATCCTGTTGGCCATAAATGACAAGAAAGCCATAGAACTGGTAAAAATATGTGATAAATGTAACACCCCATAATTTTAAATATTAAAATTAACAATTTTAAGAACACTTAATTTTTAGGAGAAGAATTAAGGGAAATGGGTTACGCCATTGTGTTCGTCTCAGAATTCTACTTTGAATAGAGTCCAAGTTTTCGTAAATCGGACTTCGTATGAGGAAGTTATGGCCTACAGAAGTTTCAGAGATTTAAATAAATTAAACCAGCTCGAATTCAAATTTCAAATTTCAAATCAAAACACGGAAGCGGGCTGGGGGGCGAGATTTTTTCCGCCCCAGGCCAGGTCGACCAGGGGGTCGACCTCCCCTATACAGGTCGACCTGGGAGTCGACCTGGGGGTCGACTTCCCCTGATTTGGTCAGATCCGAGGCAGATTCGGGATTTTGCACCTAGACATGTTTTCTGGATAGATTCTTTGGCTCTTAACCTATTTAAACACCCTTAAACCTCACTTTCTCCCCACACCAAACCATTGTAATGTTATGTTGCCTTAATCCTAATTAAAATTAGTTAAAGACGTCCTTATGCTGCTGGAATAGTTCGTCTTCTTCTTAAAGCTTAGGAATTGCAAGTCAAGATTCGAATACAAACGAGGAATGAATTATTCTCTTCTCTAATTCGTCTTTGTGGGTACAATTTCTTTCACAAAATAATTATTAAACTAATTATGATGAGATATAATTTGGATTATGAGAACATGACTGTTGAATCATGTGACGTTACTTAATTTTGTTATCATCTGTTTGTGAACATATGACAGTTTTGTTAACTTATGTTAGTGGATCTATTTCATATGTTTAACTTGATTCATTTTATGACATCAGTTTGGATGAAAATCATATGCTAGTTTGTATGTGAATCATATGCAAGTTTGTATGCGAATTATACACAAGTTTATATGTGAATCAAGTACATATACATATACATATACATATATATACATATACATACATATATATATATATATATATATATATATGCGAGTTTATATGTAAAACATGTGTTATTAGGTTACATGTTTAAATCCATATGCAAGTTTGTATGGAATCCATATGCAAGTTTAGGTGAAAACCACATTCATATATGCTAGTTCACAATTTCATGTTTAGATCTATATTTAGATCCATGGAAGTACATAGTTTATGCAAATTTATGTTCTATATGTCCATTGCCTATGCAAGTTATTGACTATGCAAATTTATGTTATAATTCACATTTGCAAGTTAGATCTATTTTATGTGTTATGCAAGTTGTGGTGTTTCTTTTCCTTTTATGAGTTAGACTATTTGCGAGTCTAACATATTTCATATTAAACGTACGAACGGCGTGGGGATATTGGGAAAATATTCAATATTAATATTGTGAAATTGGCATAAAATGGCTTTATAGGCATATAATTAATTTGAGACATTAATTGGTATAATTTATGTACCTGAAAATTATGGACATAATTTATGTGACAATTATGGACATATATTAATTTAGAAATTATTGACAATTTGAATAGGGATAGTAATTCAAATTGGGGTTAAATAATTATGTGTAATAATAAACGCCTAAGACACGAGGTTAGACTCGTTTGTGGTATAAGGCTGCCCAGACCCGCCTGGCAAATCCAGCAACCACAAACGGCAGTCTAATGTGAGGGGTCAAAGGCATAAATTAAATGCGTAACAATTGTAAAGGCACAAGGTTAGGTTCGTTTGCGGTATAAGACTTCTCGGACCAAGTTGAAACATGTGGGTGACACGGGTGGCATGTGAAATACGATTAGATACACTTAACCAAGTTGAAACATGTAAGAAGTCATGAATAGCAAGGGGTTAAGTGGGAAACCCTAGTGGGGACCAAGCGTAGGTGGAAAGCTTGTGTCAAGCATGGGGACCCTTTTCAAACCAGTAACCCATTAAGTATCTTTATGAGCTCGAGTTAGATCGAGGGCGGGACACGCTTACTAGGTTTGATTGTAAGAGGTCAAAGTGGGTCAGGGGTGGCAACGCAAGTCCAACGGGGTCATGTGCGTGCGTGGGCCCGGGCTGATAGGTAAGACGTTGTTGCATCGTGTAGATATAAGTCGTGCATCTTTGATTAGTATCAGGTTGCCACTTTTGGGAGTGATACACCCCGCTGTAGGACTAGTACGGGTATCTACGAGTTAGGGAGCCGATCGCATGGGGATAGTGGGTATAACTGGTGGATATAGGGGCAGGCGGCACCTATGAAGACAGCTAGGGGTACACGAAACTACCATTATGATTATTATGTTCGGTAGGCGGGATCAACTTTTAGGGTTACTAGTATTGGTCTAGTAGAGTAATTATCCTATAGTGATTAGGAACACAATTAACGTTATCTTATTCTTCTTGTTGGTTTTGTCATGCCCATTTGTTTTATAGTCATTCCTTGTTTTACCAGTTTATGTCTTATCCTAATTACCTTAATAATTATATTGTTTAAGTTATTGGACTCACCAGACTTTATGTCTGACCACCTTTGTTTTCGCCTCTTTTCTTCCTTCCCCCCTCCCCCCCCCCCCCTCCTAGGTTCTCAGGGTAGGACTAGTGCTAGTGGAGCTCAATTTGGATCTCTTTCTCTCTCTTTTGGAAATGCTTGGATTGTTGAAAGTAAAGTTCAACTTATCTCTTTTATGGCTACTTATGTTGGGGTTATGCTTTTTTACTTTATGTACTCAGAAAACAATTTGTCAAGATGGATATTAAGTGTACTTGGTTTTATTGTTGGTTTTTGATGTTGTTGTAACCAAACTATTTCTCCGCTGCAATAAAAGTTGTTTTAAAATTTTCAAGTACCAATATATGTATTTGTCTTGTTATATTCCGTTCTATACACCAATAATACTCCATGAAAGTTAATGCATTCCCTTTGTGAGTGACATTAATGGACGTGGGGTGTTACACGTGGTATCAGAGCTGTAGGTTACTAGAACAGATAAGAGATTTTGAATAACGGTTTTTTTCAAAAGCATTTTATAAATAAATACTTTCAAAAATATGTTTTAAGGAGTGTATTTGCAAGAGAAAAGTTTATTTTTAAAACATAACCCCCAATTTCCATATATCTTTCCTTTGATTCTCTGTTTTGAATCTCTTTCTTTTTCTTTTTCAGCATGTCTGGGGAACCCGAGATACCCGAGGGGCATACCGATACTAGCCTGGTTCAGAAGGTATCTGGAGGCTAGGTGTAACACCCTGAATTTTCTGTGAATATTAAATTAACGAATTTGAGAATGTGAACATTAAGGGAAACGGTTAAGCCATTGCGTTCGTCTCGGAATTCTGCTTGAGATAGAGTCTGAGTTTCGTGAATTGGACTCCGTATGAAGAAGTTATGGCCTTCCGAAGTTTCAGAATTTAAATAAATTAAAAACAGTTCAGAATTCAAATTCAAACAGGGGAGTAGACTGGGCGGGAATTCTCCCGCCCAAGGGCCAGGTCGACCAGGGGGTCGACCTACCCATACAGGTCGACCAGGGGGTCGACCTGGGTGTCGACCGGCCCCCCACCCCCCACCCCCGGGCAGATCTGAAAGATGACGCTGTTTCGACTCATTGTTGAGTCATTATGGCTGAGGTGTAATTCTATCTTGACTGGATGGTCTTGATTGCTTCTTGGGTTAATCTGATGGCTCTAAATTAATTAAAATTCTATATAAGCAACCTAACTCTCAACCTAAAAATCACACTAATTCATACCAAGAGTCGCCATGCCGTCAATAGAGAACCTAGAGTAGTCGTCGTTCTCTTTCAACTCAAAAACAAGATAGAAGCAAGAATCAAAATCAAATCTAATCTAAATTAGGATAACAATTAGTCTACATCAAAGGCGAGTAATTCAGTTTCAGAATACAGATCCTGGAAAAACAAGACTGTTCTTTTGTTGTGAGTATAATTTCCTTCACAAAATAATTAATTAATTTAATTGTGATAAGTTATAATTGGGATTATGAGAATATGACTTTGAATCATGTGATGTTATCATCGACAGTTTTGTTATTGTGGATCTATTTCATATGTTGAATTGTATAAGTTTAGGATGTTAAATCATATGTATATGAATCTTATGCAAGTTTGGGATGTTAAATCATATGCTAGTTTATGAATCTTATGCAAGTCTGTAGGTGGATTATACACAAGTTCATATGTGAATCATGTAGATACATATGCTAGTTTATATGCAAACATGTGACATTAATTTACATGTTTAGATACATATGCAAGTTCACATCTTTGTGTTTAGATCTATATTTAAATCCATGGCAGTACGTAGTTATGCAAATTTATGTTCTATATGCCCATTGCCTATGCTAGTTCTGTATGTGAATCATATGCTAGTTTGAATGAAATTTATATGCAAGTTATAGGAAAACCATATCCATATATGCAAGTTCATGATTACATGTTTAGATCTATATTTAGATCCATGATAGTTTATGCAAACTTATGTATATCCATTGCCTATGCAAGTTATTGGCTATCCAAACTTATGTCATGATTCTTAGATCTATTTTATGTGTTATGCAAGTTGTGATGTTGCATTTCTTTTTATAAGTTAGACTATTTGCAAGTCTAACATATGTCATATTAAAACGTACGAATAGCATGGGGGCAATGGGAAAATATTAAATATACATAAGTGTGAATTGGCATAAAATGGCCTTAAAGGCATACAATTAATTTGAGACATTAATTGGTATAAATTTATATACCTGAAATTATGGACATTATTTATGTGACAATTATGGACATAAATTAATTTGGAATTTATTGACAGATTTGAATAGGGATATTAATCCAATTTGGGGTTAAATAGTTATGTGTAATAATTAACCGCCTAAGACACGAGGTTAGAATCGTTTGTGGTATAAGACTGCCCGGACCCTCCCGGCAAACCCAGCAACCACAAACGGTAGTCTAATGTGATAGGTCAAAGGCACAAATTAAATGTGTAACGATTGTAAAGACATGAGGTTAGACTCGTTTGTAGTATAAGACTACCCGGATCAGCCCGGCAAATCCAGCAACCGCAAACGGCAGTCTAATGTGGGAGGTCTTTACAGGTTACGGTTCTAATGAATTGAGTAACACTTAACCAGATAAACATGTGGTGGGACATGGGGGTTAAGTCGGTGGCCTGGGTGGCATGTGAAAATACGATTAGAAACATTTAACCAAGCTGAAAACATGTAAGAAGAAATGAATAAGAAGGGGTTAAGTGGGAAGTTCTAGTGGGGACCAAGCATAGGTGGAAAGCTTGTATCAAACATGGGGACCCTTTTCAAACCAGTAACCCATTAAGTATCTTTGTGAGCTCGAGTTAGATCGATGACGGGACACGCTTACTGGGTTTGATTGTAAGAGGTCAAAACGGGTTAGCGGTGGCAACGCAAGTCCAACAGGGTCATGTGCGTGCATGGGCCCGGGCTGGTATGTAAGACATTGTTGCATCATGTAGATATAAGTTGTGCATCTTTAGTGGTATTAGGTTGCCACTTTGGGGAGTGATACACCCCACTGTGGGACCAGCACGGGTATCTATGAGTTAGGGAGCTGATCGCATGGGGGTAGTGGGTACAACTAGTGGAGATAAGGGCAGGCAGCACCTATGAAGGCAAATAGGAGTACACGAAACTACCATTATCATTATTAAGTTCTGTAGGCGGGATCAACTTTTAAGGTGACTAGTAATGGTGCAGTATAGTAATTATCCTATAGTGATTAGGAATGAGATTAACGCCAGAATATTCCTCTTGTTTGCTTTGTCATGCCCACGTGTTTCACAGTTGACCCCCTTGTTTTTGCCTCTTTTCTTCCTTCTCTCCCCCCCCCCCCCAAGGTTCTCAGGGTGGGACTAGTACTAGTGGAGCTTGATCTTGGATCTCTTTCTCTCTCTTTTGGAAGTGCTTGGATTGCTGAAAGTATAGTTCATCTCATCTCTTTTATGGCTACTTATGATGGGGTTATGCTTTTTATTTTATGTACTCAGAAAACAATTTGTCAAGATGGTTACTAAGCGTACTTGGTTTTTCTGTGGGTTTATGAAGTTGTTGTAATCAAACTATTTCTCCGCTGCAATAAATGTTGTTTTGAAATTTTTTAAGTACAAATATATGTATCTGCCTTGTTATATTATGTTCTATTCACCAATAATACTCCATGAAAGTTAATGCATTCCCTTTGAGAGTGACATTAATGGACATGGGGTGTTACACGTGGTATCAGAGCTAAAGGTTAATAGAACAGATAAGAGATTTTGAAAAAAACTGTTTTTCTAAAGCGTTTTATAAAGAAATACTTTCAAAAGTATGTTTTAAGCAGAGTATTTTCAAGAGAAAAGTTTGTTTTAAGAAAACATAACCCCCAAGAGCCATATATCTTTCTTTCGAATTCTCCATTTTGAATCTCTTCATTTTCTTTTTAGCATGTCTAGGAACTTGAGATACCCGAGGGCATACCGATACCAGGCTGGTTTAGAAGGTATCGGGGGCTAGGACCACTGCCGCAGGCCCAAAAAATGTTCCTCCTCCCCCAGCTGCAGTCGCTCCTCCTCCTCCCCTGCCTCGCGTTGATACTTTTTCAAAGATATGCAAAGACTTTTGAACAATGGGCGGAAAACCTTTTCACGGATCAGAGACGTTTGTTGAAGCCCGAAATTGGCTTAAGGAGGTGGAAGATCTATTTGGTATTTTCGAGATAGAAGATGGAAGGAAGGTCCAATTGGCCGCTTGGTTAATGAAGGATGAAGCCTCGTTTTGGTGGGAGGTCACGAATGGAGAGCATCCAGTAGAGACGTGGATGGATTTCAGACATAGGTTCGAGATGAAATTTCTCTCATGAGCATAAGAGAACTTATACATGGAAAGATTCTTGGCATTGAAGCAGGGGAATTTATCAGTAAAGGAGTACGTCAACAAGTTCAATCAGTTGGCAAGATTTGGCTTAGACTTGGTCAACACACCCGAGAAGAAGGCTTTGAGGTTCGTTAAAGGCTTGAATGAGCCGCTACATGGGTTGGCAATGACCCACATTCCGATGGGGGCTACCTTTGAGAGATTGGTTGACATGGTGCTTATGCATGAAGAGGAGAAAGGTGCTAATGCTAATAAGGCACTAGAGAAGAAAGGGGATCAAAAGAAATCACAACAGCAAAACGAGAAAGGCGGTAAGGACAACAATAGCAAGGGAAAGAAAAGGTGCTTTAATAATGGGACACCAGGCCATCTGAGCAAGGACTGTAGGAAAAAGAAGAAGACTGGCTGCTTCCACTGTGGAGAGGCAGGACATCTAATTAAAGACTGCCCGAGGAAACAGGGGCTAGGGCAAAGGACAGGGTCCACCTCCGGAGGGCAGATTCCGGCTCTCATGGCGCCAGGGCAGGCAATAGGGCAGATTCAGGCTCTCATAGCACCAGGACAGGAGAGAGGTAGAAACGTTTCTGTTGAAAGTTTGGTTTTTCTGTTTGATCATCCTATTCGTACTTTATTTGATTCTGGCACTTCACACTCGTTTGTGTCTACTTCGTTAGTTGGAACACTGCACCTAAATACTAGTCTAGTTATGGATCCCATAGTAGTCTCAAATCCTATTGGTGGTTCGTCTCATTTTTCAATGATTTGTCGGGATTTGAGAGTGTCTATTTTGAGTGTTGAGTTTGAATTCAACGCCTTCGTTCTTGGCTTCACTGGCCATGGATTGATTCTAGGCATGGATTGGTTATCCAGTAATGGTGCCGTCCTCGATTGTGAAAAGAGAGTGGTTAGACTTATGACTCGCCTTGGCAACACTCTCGAAATCTCTTGTAACCCCATGCATTCTGTTATGCTTAGTTACCTAGAATCTCTTGATGTGTCTATTGAAAACTTGTTGTCTGTTAGGGTAGTTCGTGAATACTCAGATGTATTTGAAGAGATGAAGGGCTTACCTCCAAAGCGGGAGATAGACTTCTGCATATACCTTGTTGATAATGCAAAACCCGTAGCTCTACCCGTTAGACACATGGCTCCAAGGGAGAGAAAAGAGCTCAGTAAGCAAGTCAAAGAGCTGCTCGAAAAGGGGTTTATAAGGCGGAGTATTTCTGAATGGGGTGCCCCGGTAGTATTTGCAACCAAAGCGGATGGTTCACTTCACCTATGCATTGATTATACGGAGCTAATCAAGCTGACCAAGAAGAATAAGCACCCACTTCCTAGGATAGATGACTTGTTTGATCAGCTTGTAGGTGTGTCTGTTTTCTCCCAACTAGATTTGGCTACTGGGTTCCATCAGCTAAGAGTGGCTGAAGACAGCATTGATAAGACCGCGTTTAGAACCCCGGATGGTTTCTTTGAATGGCTTGTCATGCCTTTCGGCTTGACAAACGCACCCGCTTACTTCGTTGACTTGATGAGTAGGGTGTTTAGAGAATTCCTTAATAAGTTTGTGGTGGTCTTCGTAGATGACATTTTGATCTTCTCGAATAATGAAGAAGATCATACTTTACATTTAAGAGAAGCCATAGATACTCTTCGTACACATCAGCTAAAGGCCAAATTCTCCAAATGCCATTTCTGGAGAGAAGAGTGAGGTTTCTTGGACATATGGTGTCCAAAGAGGGGTTAGCCATGGACCCCGCAAAAGTAGTTGCGGTGCAAGATTGGAAGGTTCCACGGAATGCAACCAAAGTCCGAAGCTTTCTCAGGCTAGCGGGCTTTTACCGAAAATTCATTAAAGACTTTGCTAAAATCTCATCCCCATTCACAAGATTAACGAAGAAGAACCTAACCTTCACTTGGGATTTGGATTGCGATATTGCTTTCTAACGTTTGAAAAGGTCTTTAACAACAGCCCCAGTTCTGACATTGCCAGATGGGAGCAAGATGTTTACCGTATACACGGATGCATGTGGTACGGGACTCGGTGTTGTCTTGATGCAAGAAGGGAAGGTAGTAGCTTATGCAGGTAGACAGTTGAAAGTACATGAGAAAAACTACCCAACCCACGATCTAGAGTTGGTTGCCATCGTCTTTGCACTTAAGTCTTGGGCCATTATCTCCTAGGTGAGAAGTTTGAATTATATACTGACCATAAATCGTTGAAGTGCCTTTTCTCGTAGAAAGATCTTAACTCAAGACAGCAAAGGTGGATGGAAATTTTAGCCTCTTACAATTTTGAGATTTCCTATACCCCAGGCAAGGACAATGTGGTGGCGGATGCCTTAAGTAGGAAGAAGCTGACCTTGAGTCCTCTCTTTGTAGAAAGGCAAAGCTTGGAATATATAGCAAACTTTAATTTTAGACCCTCCTCTGAAATTGTGCCTGGTCTGTTAGCATCACTAGAGGTGCGTCCTACTCTTTTGGACTCAATAGGAAACGCGCAACGAGAAGACCCTCAGCTAGTTGATGTGATGGAAAAGTTAGTTAGGGGTGAGACTACTAGTCACCTCAATAGATACTCCATCGATGATAGGGGTTGTTTGAGACGGGATGGAAGGTTATGCGTCCCACAAGTAAGGGATTTAGTGAAGACGGTTCTCGAAGAGGCGCTCCATTCCAAACTGACCATACACCCAGGCGGAGACAAGAAGTACAAAGATATAAAAAGGGTTTTCTTTTGGAACGGCATGAAGAGTGATGTAGCTAAGTTCGTCGCTAAGTGTTTGATATGCCAGTAAGTCAAAGCATAGTAGAAGAAGCCCGGTGGTCAGCTTCATCCTCTCGAGGTCCCACAGTGGAAGTGGGATAGCATTTCGATGGACTTTGTTGATGGGTTACCTAGGTCAAGAAGGGGCAATACCAGTATTTGGGTAATAGTGGAAAGGCTCACTAAAAGTGCTCACTTTATACCTGTTAAAAGTAGAAGGATTGCCTCATCCCTAGCATCCATTTATCTCAAAGAAATAGTTCGACTCCATGGGATACCCTCCACCATAGTGAGCGATCGAGATCCTATCTTTACGAGCGAGGTTTGGAAGAGTTTGCAAGAGGTAGTAGGCACCCAATTATGCTTAAGCATGGCCTATCACCCCCAAACCGATGGTCAGACGGAAAGAGTGAATAGGGTATTAGAAGACCTCTTGAGATTGTGCATTCTTGACTTTGGAGGGACATGGGAGGATCATCTTCCTTTGGTGGAATTCGCCTACAATAATAGCTACCAAGCCACCATAGGAATGGCGCCTTTCAAAGCTTTATATTGAAGACCGTGCCTATCACCAACTTGTTGGTGGGAATCTACAGACAAGCTCGTACTAGGGCCAAACATGATTAGAGAGACCTTAGAAAAGGTGGAATTGATAAGAAGATGGACGAAGGCTGCACAAGATAGACAGAAGTCCTACGCAGACAAAAGAAGGACTGACCTTGAGTTTAAGGTTGGTGATAGGGTGTTCCTTAAAGTATCTCCTTTGAGGAATGTCATTCGCTTTGGGTCCGTAGGAGAGCTAGCACCAAGATTTGTGGGTCCATTTCCTATCATTGAAGGGATTGGGACGATGGCTTACAGAGTATAGCTACCAAGAGACTGGCTGGAGTTCATAATGTTTTTCATGTTTCTCAGCTACAAAAGTGCTTACATGAATCTGCGGAAGTGGTGGAGCCGAATATACTATAGGAAGTAGAAGTGGAACGAGATGCAACTGTGAGAAGAGTTCCAATTCGTATCTTGGGTACGGAAATCAAAAAGCTACGCAACCGTGAAGTCAAGCTTGTTAAAGTTCAACGGAGTGATGCTGAGGAAGACGCGACTTGGGAAACTGAGAGGAAAATACGCGCATCCTACCCTTTTCTCTTTGAGGGTACCTCCTTGATCTCTTTTTCCATAAGTTTATTCATGCTTATATCTATCTTTCAAATATATCTCCTTAATCCTATTCTTTATCCTTAGGTAGAAACCGATGGATGTAAACATGTGTTTGAAATATGTTATGGTTAATGGTTGCAAGTGGTCGCTCGTGGATGCATTTACACACACTTTAGGAACTAGATCGGCTCAATCACTTTCATATTGCATATAAATGTGTGTGCATATTTAAATTAATAGATGTATAATGGTTGTGTTATCATATGGATGCTACATTTAGATGAATGGTTGTGCACCCATGTAGAAGTAATATGTATCGATAGGATTCCTTTGCATGCATAATGGACACATGGCACTATCATGATTTGCATTAAGGAGGTCAATTGAATCAGTAGACCTCCTGATTTTGCATTAGATAAGGAGCATATACACACACTTTTTTTGCATATGTTCATACGGCATTAGAAATCTTGTAAGGATAATGGATGCCTGTGTTTGATGGTCGAGTAAATGGATGATTGGATGTTAGGATATACATTCTCCTTAACTTGGAGATTTCGGGGGCAAAATCCTTTAAGGAGGGGAGAATGTAACACCCTGAATTTTCTGTGAATATTAAATTAACGAATTTAAGAATACTTAATTTCAAATCTGAAAATTAAGGGAAATGGTTTATGCCATTGCATTCGTCTCAGAATTCTACTTGAGATAGAGCCCGAGTTTGCGTGAATTGGACTCCATATGAAGAAGTTATGACCTTCCGAAGTTTCAGAATTTAAATAAATTAAAAACAGTTCAAAATTCAAATTCAAACAGGGGAGCATGTTGGGCTGGAGTTCTCCCACCCAAGGGCCAGGTCGACCAGTGGGTCGACTTGGGTGTCGACCTACCCATACAGGTCGACCAGGGGGTCGACTTGCCCCCTCCCTCCCCACCCCCGGGCAGATCTGAAAGATGACGCTATTTTGACTCATTGCTGAGTCATTATGGCTGAGGTGTTATTCTATCTTGACTGGATGGTCTTGATTTCTTTTAGGGTTAATCTGACGGCTCTAAATTAATTAAAATTCTATATAAGCAACCTAACTCTCAACCTAAAAATCACACTAATTCATACCAAGAGCCGCCATGCCGTCAATGGAGAACCTAGAGTAGCCGCCTTCTTTTTCAACTCAAAAACAAGATAGAAGCAAGAATCAAAATCAAATCAAATCTAAATTAGGATAACAATTAGTCTACATCAAAGGCGAGCAATTCAGTTTCAGAATATAGATCCCGGAAAAACAAGACTGTTCTTTTGTTGTGAGTATAATTTCTTTCACAAAATAAATAATTAATTCAATTGTGATAAGTTATAATTGGGATTATGAGAATATGACTTTGAATCATGTGATGTTATCATTGACAGTTTTGTTATTGTGGATCTATTTCATATGTTGAATTGTATAAGTTTGAGATGTTAAATCATATGTATATGAATCTTGTGCAAGTTTGGGATGTTAAATTATATGCTAGTTTATGAATCTTACTCAGTCTGTAGGTGGATTATACACAAGTTCATATGTGAATCATGTAGATACATATGCTAGTTTATATGCAAACAAGTGACATTAATTTACATGTTTAGATCCATATGCAAGTTCACATCTTTGTGTTTAGATCTATATTTAGATCCATGGTAGTACGTAGTTATGCAAATTTATGTTCTATACGCCCATTGCCTATGCTAGATTTGTATGTGAATCATATGCTAGTTTGAATGAAATTTATATGCAAGTTATAGGAAAACCATATCCATATATACAAGTTCATGATTACATGTTTAGATCTTTGTGAGATCGAGTTAGATCGAGGACGGGACACGCTTATTGGGTTTGATTGTAAGAGCTCAAAACGGGTTAGCGGTGGAAACGCAAGTCCAACGGGGTCATGTGCGTGCGTGGGCTCGGGCTGGTAGGTAAAACGTTGTTGCATCGTGTAGATATAAGCCATGCATCTTTAGTGGTATCAGGTTGCCACTTTGGGGAGTGATACATCCCACTGTGGGACCAGCATGGGTATCTACGAGTTAGGGAGCCGATCGCATGGGGCTAGTGGGTACAACTAGTGGAGATAGGGGCAGGCAGCACCTATGAAGGCAACTAGGGGTACACGAAACTACCATTATCATTATTAAGTTATGTAGGCGGGATCAACTTTTAGGGTGACTAGTAATGGTGTAGCATAGTAATTATCCTATAGTGATTAGGAACGAGATTAACGCCAGAATATTCCTCTTGTTTGCTTTGTCATGCCCACTTGTTTCATGGTCATACCTTGTTTTACCAGTTTATGCCTTATCCTAATTTCTTTAATAAAAATATTGTTAAAGTTATTATACTTGCCAGACTTTTTGTCTGACCCCCTTGTTTTCGCCTATTTTCTTCCTCCCCCCCCCCCCCAAGGGTTCTCATGGTGGGACTAGTACTAGTGGAGCTTGATCTTAGATCTCTTTCTCTCTCTTTTGGAAGTGCTTGGATTGCTGAAAGTAAAGTTCAGCTCATCTCTTCTATGGCTACTTATGTTGGGGTTATGCTTTTTATTTTATGTACTCAAAAAACAATTTGTCAAGATGGTTACTAAGTGTATTTGGTTTTTTTGTTGGTTTATGAAGTTGTTGTAATCAAACTATTTCTCCGCTGCAATAAATGTTGTTTTGAAAGTTTTCAAGTACCAATATATGTATCTGTCTTGTTATATTCTGTTCTATTCACCAATAATACTCCATGAAAGTTAAAGCATTCCCTTTGAGAGTGACATTAATGGACGTGGAGTGTTACACTAGGGCCACCGCCGTTGGCCCAACAGACGTTCCTCCTCCCCCAGCTGCAGCCGCTCCTCCCCCTCCCCGCATTGATGCTTTTTCAAAGATATGCAAGGACTTTCGGGTAACGGGCAGGAAACCTTTTCACGGGTCAGAGATGTTTGTTGAAGCTCGAAATTGGCTTAAGGTGGTGGAAGATTTATTTGGTATCTTTGAGATAGAAGATGGAAGGAAGGTCCAATTAGTTGCCTGGTCAATGAAGGACGAAGCCTCGTTTTGGTAGGAGGTCACGAATGTAGAGCGTCCAGTGGAGACATGGATGGATTTCAGGCACAGGTTCGAGATGAAATTTCTCTCACGAGCAGAAGAGAATTTATACATGCAGAGGTTCTTGGCATTAAATCAAGGGAATTTATCAGTAAAGGGGTACGTCAACAAGTTCAATCAGTTGGCGAGATTTGGCTTAGACTTGGTGAACACACCTGATTAGAAGGCCCTGAGATTCGTTAAAGGTTTGAATGAGCCGCTACACGGGTTGGTTATGACCCACAATCCTATGGGGGCTACCTTCGAGAAACTGGTTGACATGGCGCTTATGCATGAAGAGGAGAAAGGTGATAATGCTAATAAGGCACCGGAAAAGAAAGGGGATCCAAAGAAATCACAGCAGCAACCCAAGAAAGGTGGTAAGGATAACAATAGCAAAGAAAAGTAAAGGTGCTTTAATTGTGGAACACCAGGCCATCTGAGCAAGGACTGTTGGATGAAGAAGAAGACTGGATGTTGCAACTGTGGTGAGGCAGGACATCTGATTAAAGACTGCCGAAGAAGACAAGGGCAAGGGCAGAGGTCAGGGTCTACTTCTGGAGGGCAGGTTCAGGCTCTCATGGCACCAGGGCGGGCAAGAGGGCAGGTTCACGCTCTTACGGCACCAGGACAGGAGAGAGGTAGAAACATTTCCGTTGAAAGTTTGGTTTTTCTGTTTGATCATCCTATTCGTACTTTGTTTGATTCTAGCGCTTCACACTCGTTTGTATCTGCTTCGTTAGTTAAAACACTGCACCTAAATACTAGTCTAGTTACGGATCCCATTGTGGTCTCAAATCCTATTGGTGGTTCGGCTCATCTTTCAATGATTTGTCGGGATTTGAGATTGTCTGTCTTGGGCATTGGGTTTGAATGCAGTGCCTTCGTTCTTGGCTTCATGGGCTATGGCTTGATTCTAGGCATGGATTGGCTAGCCAGATATGGTGCCATCCTAGACTGTGAAAGAAGGGTAGTTAGATTGTTGACTCCTTGTGGAAAGACCCTCGATATTTCTTGTGACCTTAGAGGTCCAGTGATGCTTACCTACCTAGAATCTCTTGACGCGTCCAACGATGATTTGGAATCTGTTCGTGTGGTCAGTGAATATGGTGACATCTTCGATGAAGTTTAGGGTTTACCCCTGAGGCGCGAGATAGACTTTTGTATATACCTAGTAGATAATGCAAAGCCAATTGCATTACTAGTGCGCCACATGGCTCCCAGAGAGAGAAGAGAACTCAATAAGCAAGTGAAAGAGTTGCTTGAGAAGGGGTTCATAAGAAGAAGTATTTTAGAATGGGGTGCTCCAGTTGTTTTTACTACAAAGGTTGATGGTTCACTTAGATTGTGCGTGGACTATAGAGAGCTGAATAAGCTCATAAAGAAGAATAGACACCCGTTGCCGATGATAGATGATTTATTTGATCAGTTGGTTGGTGCTTCGGTTTTCTCACAACTGGATTTGGCTATAGGATTTCATCAGCTAAGGGTGGCTGAAGACAGCATAGATAAGACTGCATTTAGAACTCGTGACAGTTTCTTCGAGTGGCTCGTCATGCCTTTTGGTTTGACGAATGCACCCGCATACTTCGTTGACTTAATGAGTAGGGTGTTTAGGGAGTTTTTAAACAAGTTTGTGGTAGTCTTTGTGGACGATATCTTGATTTTCTCTAGAAGCGAGGAAGAGCATGCCCTACATCTTAAGGAAGTCTTAGAGACCCTACGAGCGCATCAACTCAAAGCTAAGTTCTCCAAATGCCACTTTTGGAGGAAAGAAGTGAGGTTCTTAGGACATGTGGTCTCTAAGGAAGGGATAGCTGTGGATCCCGCAAAGGTGGTGGCAATCCAAGATTGGAAGATTCCTAAGAACGCAACAGAAGTAAGAAGCTTTTTAGGGCTGGCTGGTTATTATAGGAAGTTCATTAAGGACTTCGTGAAGATATCATCCCCAATTACTCGGTTGACGAAGAAGTGCCTGACTTTTTCATGGGATGTTGACTGTGACGATGCTTTTCAACGTTTGAAGAGGGCTTTGACGACGGCTTCAGTTTTAGTTTTGGCGGATGGGAGTAAGCCATTCACAGTATATACCGATGCTTGCGGGACAGGGCTAGGCGCAGTCTTAATGCAAGAGGGAAGGGTGATATGCTATGGTGGAAGGCAGATGAAGGTCCATGAGAAGAATTACCCTAACCATGACTTAGAGTTGGCTTCCATAGTTTTTGCGCTTAAGTCTTGGCGTCATTATTTGATTGGTGAGAAGTTTGAGTTGTATACAGACCATAAGTCGCTAAAGTTCATGTTCTCTCAGAAAGATCTAAACTTGAGGCAACAGAGGTGGATGGAGTTTTTGGCATCCTACGATTTTGAGATTACATATACCTCTGGCAAGGGTAACGTTGTAGTTGACGCCTTAAGTAGAAAGAAGTTGACTTTGAGTCCTTTGTTCGTAGAGCGACAGAGTTTGGAGTATACATCTACCTTTGACTTCAGACCCTTTGTCGATTATGTGCCCGGATTGTTGCCATCGCTAGAGGTGCAACCTACACTTTTGGGTCGGGCTGGAGAGGCACAGCGAGATGACCCACAGCTGGTTGAGATAGTAGGGAAGCTTATAGGAGGGAAGTCTTCGAGTCATCTTAATAGATATGCTATAGATGAGAGAGGTTGGTTGCGTAGAGACGGAAGACTTTGCGTACCGCAAGACGAGAGCTTGAGGAAGATGATTCTTGAAGACTCACGCCACTCCAAAATGACCATACATCCCGATGGTGACAAGATGTATAGGGATATGAAGCGAGTTTTCTTTTGGGTCAGAATGAAGAAGGATGTGGATGAGTTCGTTTCTAGATGTTTGGTGTGCCAACAGTCAAGGCGGAGCAAAAGAAGCCTGGTGGTTTGCTCCACCTAAGTGTTTCCATGGATTTTGTAGGTGGGTTGCCAAGATCGAGAAAGGGTAATATGGGGATTTGGGTAGTTGTAGACAGACTTACTAAGAGTGCCCATTTTATTCTCATTAAAAGTAGAAGGACCGTCGCATGGTTAGCATCTGTTTATCTTCGGGAGATAGTTCATCTGCACGGCATACCCTCTAGCATTGTGAGCGATAGGAATCCCATTTTCCCTAGCGAGTTTTGGAAGAGCTTACAAGAGGCGGTTGGAACACAATTGTGCGCAAGTACTGCTTATCACCCTCAGACGGACGGCCAGACCGAGAGAGTAAATCGAATTCTAGAAGATCTTTTGAGACTATGCATCTTAGACTTTGGAGGAACATGGGAAGAACATCTTCCATTAGTGGAGTTCGCCTATAATAACAGCTTTCAGGCTAGCATTGGCATGGCACCTTTTGAGGCTCTTTATGGACAACCATGCCGATCACCTACTTGTTGGTGGGAATCTACGGATAAGGTTTTGCTTGGACCCGACATGATTAGGGAGACTTCCGAGAAGATAGACTTGATTCGACGGCGAATGAGGACGACGTAGGACCGACAGTAGTCATATGCTGATAAGAGACGAACCGATCCTAAGTTCAATGTTGGGGACATGGTTTTTATTAAAGTGACACCATTGAGAAACGTAGTCCATTTTGGATCAGTAGGGAAGTTGGCACCGAGGTTTGTAGGACCCTTTCTAATTACAGAGAGGATTGGGCAGATGGCAAATAGAGTAAAGTTGCCAGAGAAGCTCAGTGGTGTTCATGACGTGTTTCACGTTTCGCATTTGCATAAGTGTTTGCATGATACGGCGGAAGTGGTGGAGCCAAGCATGCTCAAAGAAGTGGAAGTAGAGAGAAATGCCACGGTTAGACGAGCTCCTACACATTTTCGGATCGGAGGTCAAAAAGCTACGCAACAAAGAGGTCAAGTTGGTCAAAGTGCAATGGAGAGATGATCAAGGAGACGTGACTTGGGAGACGGAAGACAAGATGCGTACGCTGTACCCTTTCCTTTTTGAGGGTATATTTTTAACTTCTCCTTTCTCTACCGCTTTGTTGATACTTGTCCTATCATTTAATATGTGTTTGCGATGATATCTTCGGTCTTTAGTTAGGAAAACCCATATGGTTGTAAACATGTGTTTGAGACATGTTATGTTTGGTTGATGCAAATGGATGCAAGTGGTTGCTCGTGGATGCATGTACACACACATTAGGCACTAGATCGGCTCAATCACTTTCAAATTGCATATAAATATGTGTGCATATTTAAATTAATGGATGTATAATGGTTATGTTATCATATGGATGCTGCATTTTGATGAATGGTTGTGCACACATGTAGAAATAATATGTATCATTAGGATTCTTTCGCATACATAATGGACGCATGGCACTATCATGGTTCGCATTAAGAAGGTCAACTGAATCAGTAGACCGCCTGATTTTGCACTAGATAAGGTACGTACACACACACTTTTTGCATATGCTCATACGCCATTAGAAGTCTTTTAAGAACAATGGATGTCTGTGTTTGATGATTGAGTATATGGAAGATTGGATGGTAGGATATACATTCTCCTTAACTTGGAGATTTCGGGGGCGAAATCCTTTAAGGAGGGGAGAATGTAACACCCCGTAATTTTAAATATTAAAATTAACAATATTAAGAACACTTAATTTTTAGGAGAAGAATTAAGGGAAATGGGTTATGCCATTGCGTTCATCTCGGAATTCGGCTTGGAATAGAGTCCAAGTTTTCGTAAATCGGACTTCGTATGAGGAAGTTATGGCCTTCAGAAGTTTCAGGGATTTAAAAATAAATTAAAACAGCTCGAATTCAAATTCAAATTCAAAATTCAAATGAAAACGCAGAAGCGGGCTGGGCGGGATTTTTCTTGCCCCTGGCCAGGTCGACCAAGAGGTCGACCTCCCCTATACAGGTCGACCTGGGAGTCGACCTGGGGGTCTACCTCCCCTGATTTGGTCAGATCCGAGGCAGATTCGGGATTTTGCACCTATACATGTTTTCTGGACAGATTCTTTGACTCCTAACCTATTTAAACATCCCCAAACCTCACTTTCTCTCCACACCAAACCATTGTAAAGTTATGCTGCCTCAATCCTAATTAAAATAAGTTAAAGACGTCCTTATGCTACTGGAATAGTTCATCTTTTTCTTAAAGCTTAGGAATTGCAAGTCAAGATTCTAATACAAACGACGAACGAATTATTTTCTTCTCTAATCCGTCTTTATGAGTACAATTTCTTTCAAAAAATAATTAATAAACTAATTATGATGAGTTATAATTTAGATTATGAGAACATGCCTGTTGAATCATGTGACGTTACTTGATTTTGTTATCATCTGTTTGTGAACATATGACAGTTTTGTTAACTTATGTTAGTGGATCTATCACATATGTTTAACTTGATTCATTTTATGACATCAATTTATATGCAAGTTTGGATGTAAATCATATGCTAGTTTGTATGTGAATCATATGCAAGACTGTATGTGAATTATACACAAGTTTATATGTGAATCGAGTGTATATATATATGTATATATATATATATGTGTATATATATATATATATATATGCGAGTTTATATGTAAAACATGTGATATTAGTTTACTGTTTAAATTCATATGCAAGTTTGTATGGAATCCATATGCAAGTTTAGGTGAAAACCACATTCATATATGCAAGTTCATAATTTCATGTTTAGATCTATATTTAGATCCATGGCAGTACATAGTTTATGCAAATTTATGCTCTATATGTCCATTGCCTATGCAAGTTATTGACTATGCAAATTTATGTTATAATTCTTATTTGCAAGTTAGGTCTATTTTATGTGTTATGCAAGTTGTGATGTTTCTTTTCTTTTTATGAGTTAGACTATTTGCGAGTCTAACATATTTCATATTAAACGTATGAACAACATGGGGACACTGGGAAAATATTAAATATTAATATTATGAAATTGGCATAAAATGGCTTTATAGGCATATAATTAATTTGAGACATTAATTGGTATAATTTATATACCTGAAAATTATGGACATAATTTATGTGACAATTATGGACATAGATTAATTTGGAAATTGTTGACAATTTGAATAGGGATATTAATTCAAATTAGGTTTAAATAATTATGTGTAATAATAAACGCCTAAGACACGAGGTTAGACTCGTTTTTGGTATAACACTTCCCGGACCTGCCCGGCAAATCCAGCAACCACAAACTGTAGTCTAATGTGAGGGGTCAAAGGCATAAATTAAATGCGTAACAATTGTAAAGACACGAGGCTAGGCTCGTTTGCGGTATAAGACTATCCAGACCCGCCCGGCAAATCCAGCAACCGCAAACGGTAGTCTAATGTGGGAGGTCTTACAAGGTTATGGTTATAATGAATTAAGTAACACTTAACCAAGATTAACATGTAGTGGGACATGGGGTTAAGTGGGTGACATGGGTGGCATGTGAAATACGACTAGAAACACTTAACCAAGTTGAAACATGTAAGAAGACATGAATAACAAGGGGTTAAGTGGGAAATCCTATTAGGGACTAAGCGTAGGTGGAAAGCTTGTGTCAAATATGGGGACCCTTTTCAAACTAGTAACCCGTTAAGTATCTTTATGAGCTCGAGTTAGATCGAGGGCGGGACATGCTTACTGGGTTTGATTGTAAGAGGTCAAAACGGGTTAGCGGTGGCAACGCAAGTCCAACGGGGTCATGTATGTGTGTGGGCCCGGGCTGGTAGGTAAGACGTTGTTGCATCATGTAGATATAAGCTATGCATCTTTGAGTAGTATCGGCTTGCCACTTTGGGGAGCGATACACCCCACCGTGGGACCAGCATGGGTATCTACGAGTTAGGGAGCCGATCGCATAGGGGTAGTGGGTACAACTAATGGAGATAGGGGCAGGCGACACCTATGAAGACAGCTAAGGGTACATGAAACTACCATTATGATTATTATGTTCAGTAGGCGGGATCAACTTTTAGGATGACTAGTATTGGTGCTGTAGAGTAATTATCCTATAGTGATTAGGAACGCAATTAACGTTATCTTATTCCTCTTGTTCGTTTTTTCATGCCCATTTGTTTCACAGTCATTCCTTGTTTTACCAGTTTATGTCTTATCCTAATTACTTTAATAATTATATTGTTAAAGTTATTGGACTCACCAGACTTTATGTCTGACCCCCTTTGTTTCCGCCTCTTTTCTTCCTCCCCCCCCCCCCCCTCTCCCCGCAAGGTTCTCAAGGTGGGACTAGTGCTAGTGGAGCTTGATTTGGATCTCTTTCTCTCTCATTTGGAAGTGCTTGGATTGCTGAATGTAAAGTTTAGCATATCTCTTTTATGGCTACTTATGTTGGGGTTATGCTTTTTACTTTATGTACTCAGAAAACAATTTGTCAAGATGGATATTAAGTGTACTTGGTTTTATTATTGGTTTTTGATGTTGTTATAACCAAACTGTTTCTCCACTGCAATAAAAGTTGTTTTAAATTTTTCAAGTACCAATATATGTATCTGTCTTGTTATATTCCATTCTATACACCAATAATACTCCATGGAAGTTAATGCATTTCCTTTGTGAGTGACATTAATGGACGTGGTGTATTACAATAAATGCCAAAGATATTAGAAGATTCCTCGATTACACTAAGTAGTTAACTCATATGACAAGTCTGTGGCCCTTCGACATATGGTGAATTGTCCATATAAGCCCATTACCAATTTCTGAAAGGGGGAAAAAGTACGCAATAGTAGTTATCAACTACTTTACCAAATGGGTGGAAGTAAAGCCACTTCTGAAGATTACCTCGAGGAAGGTGTTAAGATTATTAATTAAGAACATTGTCACAAGATTTGGAATACCCAACAAGATCATATCATACAACGGAACATAATTTGAAAGTGAGGAGTTCTCGTAGTTTAACTATAACAATAGAATTATTAAAAGTTTATCCCCAGCAACGATCCGAAAACTAATGGCGATGTTGACCCAATAAGACTATAATGACTATATTGAAAAAGAGATTAAATAGAGCTAAAGGAAACTGGGTAGAGGAACTACCGCTAGTACTTTGGGCCTATCATACCTCTGCTAAAACAACTACGAGACATATGCCCGATTCCTTAACATTTGGATGCGAAATAATGCTTCCGGTTGAAATTGAGATACTACCACGT
The DNA here is from genome assembly GCA_030737875.1 of Allium sativum. NCBI lineage: Eukaryota > Viridiplantae > Streptophyta > Magnoliopsida > Asparagales > Amaryllidaceae > Allium > Allium sativum. Next base: position 15,135,319 of record CM060912.1, read on the forward strand.
TGCATAATTGCGTATGCGTTTGACTCAAATTAAGAATCTAGACAGAATTTTTTTGATCTAATTCCTGGGTTAAGGGACGAAGTCTCTACACGAACGACCGAGTATCCAAGAAAATGACAATGTCTTTCAATCAAAGGGTAAATTCAAGAAAAAGGGATCTTGTGCTCCAGAGAGTAATAGAAAACACTAAAAATATGGTGGATGGACCACTTTGATCAAATTGGAAATTACCCTAATTATGCATATAGTAATCCCACCTGGATCTTATCGCTTATGTTACTTAGATGGTAACTAGGTACCGAAAACTTGGAAAGAGGAACATTTAAAACCATATTTTCCAACCATAGGTGGATAAGATAGTTCTTCAGGGACGTTGAACCTATTGTACATTGAAAAATAAAGAAATTATACTTGGATAATGAATATGAGAACCTACATAAAATTTAGGAGTTTCATGAATAAATCCAATATGGTTAAGTAAAACAAATAAAGATTCCAACAAAGATTTGACCAGAAATTCTACATGGTTAGGAGTAATGTGACGACCGCCCATAACTCCCGCACTTAACAAGGAAAATAATGCACTGAAAGACGTGATAGGAAGATATGGATGATCACCTAGACATGGAAACACATACGGAACATGTCGTAACTCATGGCGCAAGGATAAAATATAATAGAACATATACAACAAGCAACAATAGTGAAGCATCATATATCAAACTTTTAGACTTTCATAACATCCTGAAAGATTTTTCCATATATCAACTGGATACAACATCAAAGTCTGTACATAAAGCCTCACCACAACACTCAGATTAAAGCATCAAATAGCACAAAAACGTATACTATATAGTAGAAAAGATAATACGCCAGCCTCCTGCTCGCCTCCGTACCGCAACATCGTCCTCACCAAGTTATCACCTGTTACCTACTACCTAGTCTACCTATCCAAAAATTGGATGAACAACCCAAGGTAATAAGAGGGAAACATAAAACCTTGAGTCATACAACAGTCTTAGTGAGCGATAAAATAACTAACTAACATCATCAATAAAGTATATGAGAATTGGTAGATAAACCAATTAATCTACCTACTTCGCCAGAGAAGAAACTTAACCTCATCTTCCCCATCCTAATTGACCATATCAACCATAACAACCAATTATATATCTTACATAACCCATCCTAATTGATCTCGACGTTACTCAAGCAGAAGCCCCAAAGACCTAAACCAATATCATAAAAGCACCTAAGAAACATCTCCTCCGCCGTCAGACAATCTACATGAGACGGTACAAGTGAACAAACAACATACATGACTGACTCTAGCTATCACCGTCAATCTGGCTTTGAAACCATCGCCAATCGTAGGATGGCCAACTCTGTCATATGTCAAGAGCTAATGGTGACCCCGGTTCTAGCCAGACTACTGCACGTCCAACGTACATTTGCCTCCCAGAGACAACTAGGCCCATCCAGTAGGGGTGTCAATCGGTCAGACCGGACCGGACGGAAGTGTATTCAGTTTCTGTCCTAAAAAAATCGGACTAGACCAATTTTTTTCTTGGACAAATTTCGTTGTCCTAATTTGTATCCTAAATAAAATCGGTCCAACACGGGCATATGCTTTTCGGACACGGACACAATCGTACTCGGTCAGACATGGCCATTTATATCACATTTTGTACATTTTACTAGATTTTCTCTCAAATATACGCCGAATTACAAGTAACTCAGTCGAATTTGGACGATTTCGGGCGAGCTCGGACTGGACATGATTATTTTTGTACAAATTTTGTTGTCCTAACTCGTGTCCTAAATTAAAATCAGACGGACTCGGACAGATGTATTTCGGACGGACACGGACGGACGTTGTACATTCGAACAAAATTTACAACCCTACATCCAATGGGTCCAGGGTACTCGACCAACAACCTTCCAGTCTTTTAGCCGTCTCTATTGTACCTCTGCTTTGAGTTCGCTAAAAACTACGACAACAATAATTTCTCAGCCTTCAATATCTTTAGTCGTCCTCTCCAACAATTATTCATAGCTCAAGCAACCCCCTCGAGCAACCATTATCCATCAAATCAATACCCTTGAGTCATCTTCACATTCGTTGCATTAAGACGATCAACGAAACCTTCACGATGCTTTGGACATTCCACCTTGAACTTGCTTCGAAGTTAGAACCATTGTCGACTAAAAAACATACTTCGTCTGGTCGCAACTGCATTTTATAGTATTTCCGGCTCTTTTGCTATGAGAAACTGGCCATGATGTCAAAACAGCCTTTTACAGCATTTCAAGAGTGCTATCATATTCCCTGGTTCAATTCAGCATCAATCTAGTGTGAAAAACTAAACAAAACATCAAAATTGGCTTTCACAACATTTCTGCCTTTTTACAATGTTTCAGAAGTGCTGTCAATGCTTCTTGTCCATCATTATGCCTTCCAGTCCATCAATATACCTTTCACAACGTTTCTACCTTTTACAGCATTTCAAAAATGTTGTAACAGCTCAGATACGACCTACGACATAAGCCATATGTGACATACGACCTATGCCTTTAGATCGTTCTTGCTCCAGGAATTTCCATGGCATCTTTCAAAAGCTGTTATATCTCAAACTACCTACGACATAAACCATACATGACCTACGATATACGTTTTTAAGTCGTTCTTGGTCCAGGACTCTCCACAACGTTCTGCAAGCGTTGTTAAATCTCAAATGACATAACCACTCTACGGAATACCATGTCCAGTCTACGGAATGATAAACATCATTTCCTTTCCAATGAGACCGATCTCAGCACCTGATTTGATCTGATCAAAAAGTTATTCCCTGTACAAGACTGCAGTGGAAAAATGGTCATAATAAAATTGGTAAAAATTATGGACATGTCTCACATCCTCATAAACAACATTTTAAAATATGAGAATGATCCAACCCTCAGGGAATAAAATAAAAAAAATTACGATCCTCTGATACATAAAATACAGGCTGTTACATTCTCCCACAATTAGGAATTTCGCCCCCGAAATCCCAAGCTAACACAAGTAACCAAAACAATTCTGCATGCCTATCACTCATAAGCAGCCGATTCTATCATCTAAACTAGCAGCCACTAAACCATGCATCCATAGCCTTGTCCTGGCATGTAGAATTCTTAAAACAAACATAATAGTACAAGTTACAATGATGTAAGGTGACACGATACTAATGGTTCATACCAACGAAGAGTTCTGGATAGGTCGCCTTCATGCTATCTTCTATCTCCCACATACAATCGTCGCCATCTTCGCTCTGTTGTACCTTAACTAGCTTTACCGTCTTCCTCCTAACTTGTTTCGTGTCATTCCCCACAACATGAAGTGGCTTACGAGGTCTCGTAACTACAATCTCTACTTCTAGATCTTCGTACCGTTTTGGAGATACCACCACATTCGAATCATGCACGCACTTCCATAGAAACGAAACATGGAAAACATTATGCACTCCCGACATCTTCTTGGGTAACTCCAATCTATATGCGAGCTTTCCAATCCGCTCAACTGTCGGAAATGGTCCAACGAACCTAGGGGCCAACTTTCCTTTGCTTCCGAACCGAACAACATGTTTCAGCGGCAAAATCTTCACGAATACCGCGTCACCAACTTCAAATTCCAGTCTTTTCGACGCTTATCGCGATAACTCTTCTGACGATCTTGGGTTGCCTTCATTCGTTGTCGAACGATCTTGACACAATCTGATGTCTCTCTGATCATCTCTGGCCCAAATATCAACTTATCCCTAGTTTCTAACCAACATGCTGGAGAATTACACGGTCTAACATATAACGCCTCATATTGTGCCATCCCAATGCTCGATGGGTAGCTATTATTATACGTAAACTCAACTAAATATAGATGGTATTCCCATGATCCCGAAAGTCCAATACACAAGCTCTTAGGAGATCTTCCAAAACTCGGTTAGCCCTCTCGATTTGACCATCGGCTTGGGGATGATAAGCCACACTCAAACACAACTCAGTTCCCAAAGTCTCTTGCAAACTCTTCCAAAATCCACTTGTGAACAATGAAGCTCGATCACTGACTATGCTCTTTGGAATATCATGGAATCGAACTATCCATTTTATATGAAGCTCAGCCAACTTTAAAGTTGTCCTAGTCGATTTGATAGGAATGAACCTTGCACTTTTGGTCAAGCGATCCACGATGACCCAAATTCCATCGTTTCCTACCCTTATTCTAAGTAGTCCATCGATAAAATCCATCGATATATGTTCCCATTTCCATGTAGGAACTTCCAAGGGCTAAAGCAATCCACTCGTCTTTTTCTGTTCAGCTTTCACTAATTGACAGATCATGCGCTTAGAAATAAATTTTCCAACATCCTACTTCATCCATTCCCAGTAGTAAGCTCGCTTCATGTCCCTATACATCTTATTACCACCGGAATGAATCATCAACTTCGAGTGATGACATTCCCTCAGAACCTCATCTCTCAAACCATCGATATCGGGAACAACCACTCATCCTTTCTTTCGAAGCCAACCTTCTCGATGGACCTCGAACTCTTTATCTTCAGGATCCAACTTCTGGATAAACTCGACAAGCTTTGCATCTCATTTTCGGCTTCCACCAATTCTTTTGATAAGAGTTGATCTTATCGATAAGCTTGCCAACATTTCAGGTTCCAACTCCCACCATGGTCTGAAATCAAATCTTGCCAAATACTTGAGGCTCTTCCATTCCGAAAACATGGCTCCCAATCCAGCATGTCTTTGACTCAACGCATCTGCAACTGAGTTACCTTTTCCTGGAGTATAGGCTATACAAAAATCATACGACGCCAAAAACTCTAACCACCATTGCTGCCAAAGATTCAAATCCTTTTAGGAGAAAAGTTATTTCAACGACTTATGATCCGTAAACAACTCGAGTCGAACTCCCAATAAGTAATGTATCCACAACTTCAGAGCAAACACTATCGCTGCCAACTCTAAATCATGAGTTGGGTAATTCCTTTCGTGCGGCTTCAGCTGTCGACATGCGTATGCCACAACCTTATTCTTCTGCATCAGCACTGTTCCTAGCCTAGTACCATATGCATTGGTGTATACAACCATTTCTTCATTCCTACTTGGAATAGTCAAAACAGGAGCACTCATCAGTCTCTCTTTCATGATTCCGAAATCTTGCTCAACACTTGGTTCTTCTTCATCAATCATGTTAATGGAGCAGCTATCTTGGAGAAATCCTTGATAAACCGTCGGTAATAACTGTCCAATCCAAGGAAACTTCTCACATCTGTTGCATTCTTAGGTCTATCGTAGTCCTGGATTACTGCCACCTTAGTGGGGTCAACCGCTGTTCCATTTCCAGAAACTATATGGCATAAGAATATCACTTCGCTTTTTAAAAAGTGACACTTCAAAAACTTAGCCTTCAGCTGATGCTTTTGCAAGATTTCCAAAACAACTTGGAAGTAGCCTTATGTTCTTCTTCATTCCAGGAGTAAACCAGAATATCATCCACGAACACAAGCACAAACTTGTTCAACTGATCTCTGAAAACCCTATTCATAAGATCCATGAAATATGTTGGTGCGTTAGTCAACCCAAATGGAATCACCAACCATTCGAAGAAACTGGTTGGTGTCCTAAAAGTAGTCTTCGATACACTATCATTTGGCACCCTCAACTAGTGAAATCCCATTGCCATATCCATTTGAGAAAACACTTTATCTTCGTGAAGCTAATCAAACAAGTCATCGATCCTCGACAACAGATACTTGTTCTTCTTGGTCACCTTGTTCAGCTCGAGATAGTCCACACACAATATCAAGTATCCATCGGCTTTGGTTGCAAACACAATTGGTGCACCCTATTTGGATACACTCCTCCGAATGAATCCTCTTCCCAAAAAGTCATGAATTTTCTCCTCTAACTCTCGTTGTTTCTTAGGCACCATCCGCCTAAAAGGCATAATGATAGGTCTAGCACCCTCGACCAAATCGATTCTAAACTCGATCTCATGATGCGGCGACAAACATTTGACTTCTTCAAAGACATCCTCAAACTCATTGGCGATTAGCACAGATGAAAAGCCTTCTTGTGAAATCACAAGCGAATGCAAAAAGGTCACGAAGACACCATTTTTGGGATTACACCGAATCGAAACCTTTCACCCTTCCACATCCCCGACTCTCACCTCAAACTTCTCGCAATTTACTCTTGTTGCCTACCTCTTGAGCCAATCCATCCCTAGATGATCCTAAACCCAGCAAAGTTCAAAACAAAGCAATCACACACAAAAGAGCAACCATGACTCGATAAGACTAGACCACGACAAATCATACAAAGAGTAAATGAACCCTACACTGGATTAGTTACTATCAAAGGCTTATTACAATCTCATGTCCTAAACCCATACGGTATACAATCTTATTGTAGGTAAAAGAAGGCAATTCTTTGGTACCAAATAGAACTCAAGCAAACTCCCTTGGCAGAAAGCATATTTAAACTAACAACAGCTTCTCCTAACTCTCATTAGGAACTCGGAATAGCTTCCCGAACACATGCTTCCTCCAGTTGCCTATTCTTTAGAAAAATCTTGACAATCTTTCTTCTCATGTCCAGGCTAGTTGCAGTTATAGCACCTTCTCTCGGCTTTCGGCTTCTTACAATCCATGGAATAGTGGCCCTTCAGTTGGTAGTTAAAGCAGATGGCATCCTTCTTAGGTTTCTTCTTTTGACCATCATTCGCTTTTTGTTGCTTCTTCCTTTTCTTATTTAGCTTATTTATAGAACTGGGGCCAGTAAAAATTCCTTCATTCGTGGGAGAACAATCTCTATGTCACTTAGCGGAATCCTCCATAGGTACTTGCACAGTAACACCATACTCTACTGCTGCTTCTGGAATGGGCATCTTTAGTATGATAGCTGCCATCACGGCCCCAAACGTAACCAGATATTCTGGTATAATAGCTAAAGCTCCTCACTGGCTACCTTCTCTTACCCTTCCAATCGCAGGCTCATCCCTAATAGTGTTTCCCGTAGTTTGACGACTCATTCTAAATCTAAAAGTAGAATGATTAGTCCACATATGAGATAAACTGTAATGAAGTTCTATTATACTATACATCAATATATAATATGCATCCATCAGAAATCTACAAATACGTCTCTCATACATAATGGCATCTCTGAACTTTGGCTAAAATCGATTAACCAGAGCACTGATACCAAATGTACGACCGCCCATAACTCCCGCACTAAACAAGGGAAATAATGCGCTGAAAGACGTGCCAGGAAGCTATGGACAATCATCTAGACATGGAAATACATATGGAACCTGGCATAACTCACAGCGCAAGGATAAAATATAATAGAACATATACAACAGGCAGTAATAGTGAAGCATCATATATCAAACTTTTAAACTTTCATAACATCCTTAAAAGATTTTTCCATATATCAACTGGATACAACATCAAGGTATGTACATAAAGCCTCACTACAACACTCAGAGTAAATCATCAAACAGCACAAAAATGGATACTATATAGAGAAAAGATAATACGCCAGCCTCCTGCTCGCCTCCATACTGCAGCATCGTCCTCACCAAACTATCACCTGCTACCTGGTCTGCCCATCCAAAAATCAGATGAACAGCCCAAGGTAATAAGATGGAAACATAAAACCATGAATCAGACAACAGTCTTAATGAGCGATAAAACAGCTAACTAACATCATTAATAAAGTATATGAGAATAGGTAGATAAACAAACTAATCTACCTACTTCACCAAAGAAGAAACTCAACCTCGTCTTCCCCACATTGGAAAGTGATAGCCTTTACAAAAAAGCATTTCGACCATACATCTATGGCAATCAGACAATCATTCGTTCATAGAAATAAGAAGTAACCAACAATATCAACCATAACAACCAATTATATATCTCACATAAATCCTAATCGATCTCGACATCACTCAAGCACAAGCCCTAGAGGCCTAAACTAATATCAGACAAGCACTCAAAAAACATCTCCTTCGACGTCAGACAATCTACGTAAGACGGTACAAGTGAACAAACAACATTCATAACTGACTCTGTCTATCACCGCCAATCTTGCTTTGAAAACATCGCTAATTGTATGACGAACAACTCTCCATATGTCAAGGGATACTGGTGACCCCGGTTCTAGCCAAACTACTACACATCCAATGTACATTTTCCTCCCAGAGACAGCTAGGCCCATCCAATGGGTCCAGGGTACTCGATCAGCAACCTTCCAGTCTTTTAGACGTCTCTATTGTACCTCTGTTTTGAGTTTGCTAGAACCTATGACAACGATAATCTCTCAACCTTCAATATCTCTAGTCGTCCTCTCTGACGGCTATTCATAGCTCAAGCAACCCCCTCTAGCAACCATTATGCATAAACTCAATACCCTTGAGTCATCTTCACATTCATTGCATTAAGACGATCAACGAACCATTCATGATGCTTCGTACATTCCTCCTTGAACTTGCTTCGAAGTTAGAACCATTGTCGACTCAAAAACAAGCTTCGTCTGGTTGATACTGCATTTTATAGTATTTCCAGCTCTTTTGCTATGAGAAACTAGCCACAGTGTCAAAACAGCCTTTTACAACGTTTCAGAAGTGCTATTATATCCCCTGGTTCAATTCAGCATCAATTTGGTGTGAAAAACTAAACAAAACATCAAAATTGGCTTTCACAGTGTTTCTGCTTTTTACAGCATTTCAGAAGTGCTGTCAATGCTTCATGTCCATCATTATGCCTTCCAGTCCATCAATATACCTTTCACATCATTTCTATCTTTTACAGCGTTTCTAAAATGCTTTCATAGCTTAGGTGTGACATACGACCTACGACATAAGTCGTATGCGACATACGACCTACGCCTTTAGATCGTTCTTGGTCCAGGACTTTCACAGCGTTTTTCAAAAGTTGTCAAATCTCAAGCGACCTACGACATACGACATAAGCCATATACGACCTACGACATATGCCTTTAAGTCGTTCTTGGTCCAGGACTTTCCATAGTGTTGTCCAAACGCTGTCAAATCTCAAACGACCTACGACATACGACATAAGCCATATACGACCTACGACATATGCCTTTAAGTCGAGTTCGGTTCGAGACTTTCCACAGCGTTTTTCAAACGTTGTCAAATGCTGTAAATTTCCAGAAGTTGATTTTTGGCTCGATTCTTGGAAATTCAAACGATCCGCTTGATTTTTCTTGAGAACCTTGATTTTTCAACTTGCCAAACATGTTGCCAAACACTCCCAAACTCTCCAATCCATCTCAACTCAAAATCAATCAACTTCATCAACAAATCATCAACATCAAGACAATGATTCAACAAAATATTAAATCAATATATATGGATCTAAACATAGAATTAACACATGAAATAACCTTATATAAGTTGCTAGATTAGATCCTATAGTGATTCAAATGAAAATAAACTTACCATGATGCAGATCTACGAGAAAACACTTGAAAATGATAAAATTATGATCAAACACTCATATATTTGATTGATTCCGTGTGAGAGATGCATATCACTCACTAATTCTCCAAAACAACACAAAAACACTTAGATCTAAATCTGAATAGCGAAGAATTAGCTTCAAACTCTTTAATTTGATGAAATCTCTATTCGATTGATGTAGATCTAGCTTCAAACGATGTAGATCTTCGATTCGCTTATGTAGATCTAGAATTCTAATGGTGGAAAGATGTATTTGATTGAGCAAGGAGGATCAAGAGCTCAACCAAATGAAAGAATGAAGAAAGTAACTTATTCTCTACGCCCCCAACCCTCTATTTATAGCCTCCCACCAGCCCACTAATGGGCCTTTCCAAATCAGACCATTTTGGCTCTAGAAACCTGAATAGCAAACTGTAAAACACTAAAACAGTGATTCCTCCCAAACCGTTGAGTCAAATCTTTAACGTGACCACTCTACGGAATTAGAAACATCATTTCCTTTCCAATGAGACCGATCTTAGCACCTGATTCGATCTGAGTCAAAAGTTATTCCCTGTACAAGACTGACAGGGGAAAATGGTCATAAATAAAATTGGTAAAAAAATATGGACATGTCTCACATCCCCATAAACAACATATTAAAATATGGGAATGATCCAACCCTCAAGGAATAAAAATAAAAATATTTTACGATCCTCCAATACGTAAAATGCGGGCTATTACAAGTGAAATGCTCCTTTACTTAGGAAAAGTACTTGGCATACCAAGGGGATTCCTAAATGGGAGGAGTGACATGCGTCTGGCACCCATTAAAGCCCTTGATCCCGCCAAGACAGCCTCGTCATGGCGCCTTTCGGATGGAGAAGTGGTAAGTTGTCAGTCCCGCCTATGAGGCCTAGCTAATGCACTCATAAGCCCTTGTTCCCATCACAAATATGGTCTATTCAAGGCACCCTCTGGAGGAAGGATGGGTAATCCCTTGATCCTATCATGAAAGTGGTCTGGCCAAGGTTTCAAATGGATCACACTCTGCTTTGTTCTCTTCAAGAACAAGCTTTGCCTCTGATTTGGTTAAGCATGCCCTACCTCTACTTGCGCCTCATCCCGTAGAAAGGAAAGAAAGCTCAAAAGAACAGTTACAGCACGTCTTGCCTCTGTTTGAAAGAAGAACATGTCCAACCTGTACTTTAGGCAAGGCCTGAAATGGGCAAAGCTGGAAATAAGTACTGCCTGAAATGGGCACTAGATTTTTAGGCTCTAGAAGTGGAATTCAGAGTTTCTATTATTTTAAATACCTGAATCTGGGTTTCGGGGCATTTAATACCAAAAAGATTTTGGTTTTCTGTTATTTCCAAAAGTGGATTTATGGGTTTCCATTATTTAAAATAGCCAAATCTATGTTTCAAAAAATTTAATTTCGAAAGGGTTTCGGTCTTCGATTATTCTCAGAAGTGGATTTTTGGGTTTCTACTATTTTAGATACCTGAATCTGGGTTTTAGGATCTTTAATACCGAAATGGTTTTGGTCATATATTATTTCCAGAATTGGATTTTTGTGTTTCTCTTATTTTAAATGCATGAATCTGGGTTTTAGGATTTCTAATACCAAAATAGTTTTTCGATCTTCTATTATTTCCAAAACTGGATTTCTAGGTTTATATTATTTTATATACCTAAATTTGAGTTTCGGGATTTCTAGTATTGAAAGGGTTTCGGTCTTCTATTATTTACAGAAGACGATTTATGGGTTACTATTATTTTAAATATCTGAATCTGGGTTTCTGGATTTCTAATACCGAAAGGTTTTTTTAAAATTCGGTGTGTATGACTTAAGAAGGATACTTATATGGATATAGCGGAAATAATAAACTAACTAGTAGTCTACAATAGTTATGTAGGTAAAAGCTAAGCTATATAAGTGTATCACAAATAAAAGTAAAATGCGATAAGTAAAGATAACAGGAATTCTATACTGGTTCAGATTTCCTGCCCTACGTCCAGTCCTAAAGCTCCTCTTAGGAATTCACTATCATCCCCTCTCTTAACCCGAAGGAATAGGTCACAATACACCTGAGCACCAACAAGGATGTTCCCGCCTGAGCACCCACACAAGACTTCACAATTTACAAGTGTTTTGACTCTTGAATGTGTTCTCTAATCAACACGGAGTAGTCACGATGGAGTACACCCTTCTTATAATCTTATCCTCGAGTAATTGAAATGTTTGTGAAGATTGAAGGAAGTTATTGCTTGTCGAATCAGGAGATGTGAATTGTTACTAAGTATTCAAAAAGTAACTTGAATTTAAGAGAGCAATAGAATGCAAAGAATATAGAAGTGCAAGTCATAAAATAGAGAGAATAGAATGAGAATCAGTGATTTGAAAACCATGTTTGTATCGTTTATATAGTTGTAGAAGAGTAGCATTCCTTCATGAAGAGTTTCGGTAAAAAGTTGCATCCATTTCCATTCATAATTGAAGAGAAATCTCTTCATGAAAGAAGGTGACTTTTCATAAAAAAGACTTCTCTTTCGAATCAGTCGACTAGTCTAAAAATCATCAGTCGACTGGTTGAATCATACTTTAAAACATTTGGATTAAAAACCTTTTAAAACTAGCCATTATGTACAGAAACATGCCGACCAGTCGACTGGTCATATTTCTACCAGTCGACTGGTACAGCTGAGTCTGTACAGTCATGGCCTTTCAAAGCCTTATAAATATATATATATGCCTTGTTTTGTATATTCGTGTTATACATGAGGATATATTTTAACATAATTCTAACACGACTCAATGTGTGTGCGTGTGTATATATACATATAAAACCTTATCTTCGTGACATGATTTTCATTGCTCTTCTCTTTGTTGACATTAATCAAAATTCTTGTTTTCAACATTCTCCCACTTTTTGATTGATGACAACATACTCGAATTTCTCCCCCTGAGTATTTGCTCCCCCTGAATTTCTGCAACATTTTGTTAGTTCATAAGTTTATAAACTTACCTTTTTGATTCCTGCAACAAAATGTTAGCGCATATAGAAGATATAACTATAAAAATACCACCATTGTGATTATAGAAAATATAACTCTCCCCCTTTTTCATCGATTAAAAAATATTTAAACACTATAAGCACAAAGTAATCGAATAATCTTTCAGAGATCTTTGAAAGATACAATTCCTAATTCTCGTCGAAGTCTTATGAAAGAATTCTCTAAAAGGGGTTTTGTAAAGATGTCAGCAATTTGATTTTTTGAGTTTACAAACTCTAAATTGATGGTTTGTTTTTCAATTGTCTCTCAAGAAATGATGTCTTATATCAATTTGTTTAGTTCTAGAATGGTTTACCGGATTCTTAGATAAATTTATCGTGTTTGTATTATTGCAATAAATTGTGGAATTAGACAAGTTTACGTTAAAATCTTTTAGTGTTTGTTGGGTAGATATTACTTGAGCACAGGCTAGTGTAGTAGATATATATTCAGCTTCACATGTTGACAGCAAAATACAATTTTGTTTCTTGTTGAACCAAGATATAAATGATTTGCCGATAAAGTAACAAGTTCCACTTGTACTTTTATGATCCGTCTGTGGTCCTCCAAAATCAGTGTGTACGATTTAAGCTGGATACTTATACGGATATAGCGGAAATAATAAACTAACTAGTAATCTATAATAGTTACACATGTAAAAGCTAAGCTATATAAGAATATCACAAATAAAAGTAAAATGCGATAAGTAAAGACACCAGGAATTTTATATTGGTTTGGACTTCCCACCCTACGTCTAGTGCCGAAGCTCCTTTTCGGAATTCACTATCACACCCTCTCTTAACCAGGAGGAATAGGTCACAATACACCCGAGCACCAACAAGGATGTTCCTGCCTGAGCACTCACATAGGACTTCACAATTTAAAAGTGTTTTGACTCTTGAATGTGTTCTCTAATTAACACAGAGTAGTCGTAATGAAGTACACCCTTCCTATACTCTTACCCTCAAGTAATTGAAATGTTTGTGAAGATTGAAGGAAGTTTGTTGCTTCTCGAATCAAGAGATGTGAAATGTTATCAAGGATTCAACAAGTAACTTGAATATAAGAGAGCTTTAGAAGGAAAAAATATAGAAGTGCAAATCAGAAAATAGAGAGAATAGAATGAGAATCGGTGATTTGAAAAACACGTTTGTAGTGTTTATATAGTTATACAAGAGTAGCATTCCTTCATGAAGAGTTTCGGTAAAAAGTTGTGTCCATTTCCATTCATAATTGAAGAGAAATATCTTCATGAAAGAAGGTGACTTTTCATAATAAAAAAACTTCTGTTTCGAATCAGTAGACTGGTCTAAAAATCATCAGTTTACTGGTTAAATCATACTTTAAAACGTTTGGATTAAAAAACTTTTAAAACTACCCGTTATGTACAGAAACACGCTAACCAGTCGATTAGTCATATGTCTACCAGTCGACTGGTACAACTGAGTCTGTACAGTCATGGATTTTCAAAGCCTTATAAATATATATATGTACGCCTTGTTTTGTATATTCGTGTAATACTTGAGGATAGATTTTAACATAATTCTAACACGACTCAATGTGTGTGTGTGTGTGTATATATATATATATATATATATATATATATATAACCTTATATTCATGACATGATTTTCATTGCTCTTCTCTTTGTTGACATTAATCAGAATTCTTGTTTTCAACAGTTTTGGTCTTCTGTTATTTCCAGAAGTGAATTTCTATGTTTCTATTATTTTAAATACCTAAATCAAGGTTTCGGGATTTTTATGTTGAAAGGGTCTTAGTCTTCTATTATTTCCAAAAGTGAGTTTTCTGGGTCTCTATTATTTTAAATACCCAAATCTAAATTTTTAATGCCAAAAGTAGTTTTAAATCCTCTATTATCAGTTTGCAGGGATTTTGTTGGTTTAGAAATTTATGGAATAAGAATTAGACCTTCATAAGAGGAAAAAAATAACCATATCAATTCCAAGTGCAGGGCAATCAATGGAATAATGATGCATAAAATTGACATGATAATAATCCCTGAATATGCTTGCCTAAGTAAGAATTCTGAATGTTTTAACATAATATGGTCACTACGAAACCTAACAAGTTTACATGCAGAAATAATAAGAGAGTTTTAGATTTTCTGACAACTAGTAAAGAAGACATCAGGACACTTACCATTGACAAAAGCTTCAATGAAATTTAGAAGATGGAGGAGGAGTATTCAAACTTTTATCCTAAATAACTAAGCGGTTCTTTAATACAAAAAGGGAGGGCTGAACATTGACCCCAAAATATCATCAAAGCTAATGGTATGAAAGAATTCTAATAATGTTATAAAGGATGATTTCTAATGAAAAGTAATTCAAATCTTGAGAAAATGAGCCTTCTGGAACTAATGGAAAAGCAACAACTAGGCTACCAAAAAAACAGTGAAAGCAAAATTCCTTCAGATTATCCAAGGAACAGAGAACATCTTCCTACAAAAATAATCCACTTTGGGAGAATCGAAGGGCATAATCTAGCTTTACATAAGTGGTAATTTTCTTCAGGAAAAGGAACAAATCCATGTCATCTTATATGCACCCTTCAATTTAGACAAAAGGTCTTACGACTAATTATATAATGAAAAGAAGACCTCTTCCATATGAGAAGAACATTAAGAAAACAACCCTCCTCAATCATCATAGCAGGAGCCTTCAGAAGCAGTAGCTTTCAACTTATGCATATCCTTCGCCCAGATCAAAAGACACCCTTCGATACGCACAAAGGAAAATTTGAAGGGAGTTCATCGAAAACCAACAAGATAATGAGTACAAAATTCAAACCATGCCACAAACACTAGAAAAATACTGAAGCTAGTTTCATTAGCACCTTTAGGATCGCTTCTGCAAAACCAGTACAATGAAAACTAGAAGCGGAGGATGGGTCAACCGACATCTATAAATAGACAACAAAGGTCCCAGTTCGAGGGACTTTTTTCATTCTAAGAATTGCAAAAATATTTACATTGTTTTAACCTTACGTTTGAAATCAATTTGGGGATTTCTCGTTACCTCTAATCTATTTGAGCAATAAACCAACTGAAAAGGAGAATTGATCTTACAATTGCACATGGTTTGATCTTCCATCCTTTATGATTCAATGCCTAAAATAAAGTTTTGTCATAAGCTCCTTTGGAGGCAAAAAAGCTTTAGAAGAATCTTTTTGACTTGATAAGTCGAAAGGAAAAGTCACCCGATATTAACCTGGTTATCCCCTTTTAAAAGAGGATGACAAAGGGTTAACCCGGGAAGACTTCATGTCAACAGAGATGTCAATAATCCTTGGTCCCAATCCTTTCCAACAACAATTGGAGGTTAGTAAAAACCAATTCTGAGCGTCTTTGTTTTTAGATTTGACTTGTATCAACATAGCAATGGGTGTTAAGAATTTAACCGCTATCACAATCAATAATTGATGTTTGCTTCCTAAGATTAACACAACCATTCTTCAAACTTATGCACTCATGGTTGAAGGACTGGAGATTTGTAGAATACACAACCCGGGACTTTAGGTATTATGAGAGTGAGTTTTTAATTTTGGAGAAAATCAAAGAGAGGAAGAGGAGAATGAGAAGATGATTCAATACAGTGTATTAGCCTGATCTAGTGGAAGAGAGAAAATCATATAGAATAAAAAACGAATGTAAATTCTCCTCTCTTAAGTTAAGCAAGCCCCAATAAACACACCTTAGATGAAATAAAATGTTTTCTCATTGATGGAGAATACAATAAGTCAAATTAATAAAAACTTATTTTCTATGAATTTTCTTTTCCAAAAGAGAGGAAACATTTTCTCACATATGCTTATAAATCAAAATAAATAGCCTCCATTAAATGCAACGTTTCCTTATTAATGAGTACTGCCAAAGGGAAAATAACCAAATGGCTTTGGTTTTCATTTTAATTACTCAACATCTATTTCTCGTAGTTTCGATAGCAAAGATTTATTCTTCTCAACAGTGGTCGAATCGAAATGTTAATATAAGAAAACGCGAGTGCATGAATAACTCGGGTGATTCTCGAGCTTATGAAATGTAGTTCAGTTGCCTATGATGTTCATTCACGAGTTCAATCGACAACGAAAGTCTTTCAACATAACTGTATATTTCATGTGCATATGGAAGAAGAGAAGAACATACATTAGTTGACTTAGTAGATCAAAAGTGGAAGCTTCTAAACCTACACAACTGTTTTTTTTCTTTTTTTCACAGTCAAACTCAATGCAAAATAAGATATCTTACGTATTTTTTTTGCATAGTGACTTTTGATATGCTATACCTAACGCTATTCAACTTTTTTAAAAGTTTTCTTTTTTATGCATGTTGTAGGAACAACATATTATCCATTTTTGAACCAAACCAATTACATAAAAAAGAATACAAATAATAATTTCTTACCAACTTACCATTATGGTATGATTTTCTTAAGCTACTTGTCATAATCACCAAATGTCAAACAATGTTACATAATTCTAGCACAATGGCATGTTCTTAGTCATAATATCCCGATGGCCAACAGTATAGTGGACCGTTATTTTAAAGGAAGTCTCTGATATTATCAATTTTATGAATAGTAAAATTTATTGTCACACTCAAATTTGTTTTGGTTTGCGGTTCGATGTCTACCACATATACTTGGCACCATCAAATTTGCGGGGATACGTAGGACAATACCATATTTATTCTTCACCGCTTAGAATTGTGGGGCTTACTTCCTCGCCCCAGTGCGAGTAGTGACTAGAGTTATAGTCATTAGGTAGCCGAAAGGGGTTTCCATGAATAAGGTTGTGGGGCTGAAGGTTGCTCGATCGTGTAGCTTACTGAGTCAATTGCAACAAGGATGAAAATGCATGCTATAAAAGACATTATCGAGTCTGATACATCAACCTACTTCTATATTTGTACGAATTATGTAGCACTCTACTGAGTGGCATGATCACACAATATCAAAATATATAATGACACCATTATGGAATATGACTTCGAGAAAGGACAACACGACTAAACAGTATGATACGGATCCAAAGTCATTTATAATTTGAAGTTAAAAAACAAGTTACTACTTGTTAGAATTATTCGAACCTCACCTATGGGTTTCAATGTAAACAACTATACAATTACATATTTTACCATGTTTTCTGAACATTGGAAAGTACAAATGGCATTAAGATTGAGTTGCATCTATGAAATCATTCCATCAGGAGTAGACCTCGAAGAATAATCAATAAATTGATGTAAGGAAGAATTGTTCGAGTAGATTGTGTCTTGGATATCTTGTATGGTCTCCTTTTAAAAACACAAATATATGCACATACATTTATATAATCAAATAAAACAAACCATCATTTTCATGATAAGTTAGACGTTTGACTCTATAGATCAGACATCTGGTGCACAGCGTATACATGTATACAGATGTTTGAAACAATGGTTAAATGTCTGACTTAATTCTCGAGAAAACAATTTGAACTTAATCGTGCATCTAACTCAAGTCTCGAGCATTTTATCAGACCTATGTCAGATATTTGACTTGTATAACCAGATAACAGACCTATTGAATAAGTGATATCCATAAAAAATCACTTAGGTTCCTCTTCCAAATCCCTTCATCAACAGTTGTAACCAGGGGCGGATCTAGCTTTCTTGTTCAGGTAGGGCAAATTTTTTCTGATTTAGTCCCACACCATCTAATAACTTTGTATTCTATTATATATATATACTAAAATTTATTCTTGTACTTCAAATCAACTAGAATCAACATAGTTTGGGGTAGTACTGGCGGGACGCAAGCCCAGATAGGGCATTATCCTAAGTTTCACATAGGACGGTCACCCAAAACGCTCAGAATTTTGGCAGACTCTCTTCTTTTCAGGTGAGGCACTGGCCCTAGCTGGCCAGTGCCTAGATCCGCCCCCGGTTGTAACCTAAGGTCAAATAAAACAATCTAAAGAGTTGTAACCCTTGACTAAAATCATTGATCAACAACATACATATGAGTTGCTTTCGTGAAGGTAATTTATTGTAATTCTACTCTTGCTCTTTATATCTGTACATTCTACAAAAGCTCTCAAGCGTTCAGTTACTCTAAAATTCATTCTCATTCGCTTTTGCTAGTAAATTTTCTTCTTATAAATCATTGCACACCCACGAAACGCACTTTGGGGAGGTCATAGAAATAATTGTAATTATAGCAAAATTTTGTGTTTATTAAACACAAGTTTCTCAAGAAGCGAAATTTTTATAGGCCTATTCCTTCAAGCGAAGTAAGGATTTTGGCTAATAAAAGGTTGAAGGGGAGATTAAAGACTGGACGTTGAAAGGAAAGTCTGAACTAGTATAAAAATTATGGTGTGATCATTCTTGCTTTTAAACTTATTACTCTGTGATTTATTATATATACACTCACTACCATAATACATATAATATAGAAGTTATCATGATCCTAGTCTACATTTTCAATTGGTATCAAAGCATGTTTTAGCTGTTACCATAATAACATAGTTAACATACTCGTAATATGGCAAACACGGTTCAATGAAGAAATCTACTACACGCCACCTCCTTTCACCAGGTTTAGTTATGCTTATTGGTTTACATGAATGTGAATATTTATGGAAGGTAACACACTGGAAATTTGACAAGCTATACAAGATAAATATGAATCACATACGGATCAATATAAGGAATTGTATCGATTCATAAAAGAATGAGGAACTAAAAAGGCCAAAGCTGTGAATGTATTATTTTGTTCACTTTATAAAAATGAATTTTCATGAATCATGTTATCTTAAAGGGTTTATGATATCTGGCATACACTTCAAATTACATATGAAGGTACAATCGCAATCAAGAAAAATAATATTTTTATATTAAAAAAATCAATTTTCTTCATTCATAATGATGGCAAATGAGTCAATCACTATATATATGCATGATTTCAAAATATTTAACACGATCCCATGGCACTTGGAAACAAATTCACTAATTTTGATTTGTTTACACACATTTTAGTTATTATTTTTTGAGTAACATCTGAAAAATTGAATTAGCAATTGAACAAGATGATGATCTTTCTCAACTCAGATTTGAAGAATTAATCGAACATTTGATATCATTCGAAGATAATTATATGCAAGAAAAGATCAAAATAAAGAGCACAAGAATATAGCATTTTAAGCAAAAGTTGGTGACTCCAGGTTGGAGGAAGATGAAATAGTCTTCAAGGAAAAAACTACCATAAGTTCAAAAGTTTAAGAAAATGACAAAGTCATGAGTCAAAAGGAAATTCAAGCCAAATAGTAGTTAAGCACCATGCATGTGATAAAAGCTGGGTATATCAAGAAACACTGTCCATTACTCAATAATGAGAAGAAGAAAAGCAAGTATGAAAATTTTAAAAAGAAGAAAACAATGTTTCAAGTAA
Organism: Allium sativum; assembly: GCA_030737875.1. Classification (NCBI taxonomy): domain Eukaryota; kingdom Viridiplantae; phylum Streptophyta; class Magnoliopsida; order Asparagales; family Amaryllidaceae; genus Allium; species Allium sativum. The sequence continues at coordinate 15,155,344 of CM060912.1, forward strand.
TTAGATGATTCTAACTCTTTATTTTTCGAAAGTGTTATCCACGTTAGTATATAACGCAGTCCACCATGAGTCTGATCGGTCGAGCACCGCGGATCGAACACCATGGCTTGAGCATCAAGGGTCGAACACCACGCTCAAGCGGCAAGCCATGGTCGAGCATACATTTTGGCCTGGGTCGAGGGATCTGTAAGGGTCGAGCAAGGCCACATCAGAGCTAGGATCGAACATTGTTACTGAAATGAGCTGAGTGAATATAGAAAACATAATTATTGGATCATTTACAAATGGTACCACGTAGAAAAAAGGTGGCACTATTTCTGTTAACAAAGTATGGAGCCAGGACGTTAGCATTCAAGCAAGAATTGGCTTTGCAAAACATCAACCTACTGCAAATAATGTTGCGTGGGTTCATAGGACACATATGACTAAATGCATGCACACTTGCATGGGTCGGCCATAACATGGATGTGAATTGTTAGTCTGGTTACATTACATGCAAGGCACGGTATAAATGATCCACGCAGTACACGAATTTGATCACTTAAGCGGCTCCAAGATGTATGAGGGTTCAGTATTAAAATAAATATTTGGGTCAGTCCTATTTTGGAGCGTTGTCGGCTCCAGACCCGGCCCAACGCATAGGCAACCGAGACTAATGCCTAGGGCATCACGGACGATGGGGGCAACCGAAAGGGGGAAAAAAGGAAAATAAAAAATTCCCCTGCGCGATTCACAAACAACGAAGACCAAAGCCATGTTGCATCAAACAGAATCTATCGCGCGCCACCATGAAAGAAGATGACGCCTTCTCTCGGTTGTCGCTCGTGCAACAGGATGATTTTAGCCCATATTTTGCCCTAATTTTGGTTTGTTGCTACTCTGCTCGGCTTTGGGTGGACGATGTTGCCTTTGCTGTGTCGGCATGTCGCTGCCTCAATTGCTTTTACTGATCTTAATTGTAAGTTTGCGTTAATCTTATTTTTAAGAATTTTAATTTTATTGTTGTTATTAATTGTATGGTTTTCTACTGTGGTTCATGAATATGGTTGTCGTTATGAATATGGTTGCGGTAAATTTCATTCAACATGGTTGCCGGTGAATTTAAATATATTTGTTGTCAAAAATTTAGTTGGTTTAATTTTTTTTCATGAGTGAATAATTTAATTGAAAATAAACAGTGTTTATTTCTCTCTTTTAGTGAATGAACAAATATCAACGCGTTACGCGCCTAATTAATAGTTACTAATACTGTGTCTTCTTTTTATTTGGGATTTGGTTACTTAAAATTTTATATAATAAATCCAGTTATAATCTCAGTTAGAGATCAGCATGAGCAGTTTAAGCTTTACCAACTGAAATTTCACTTAGTTCTACTGTTGAAAGTAGCAAAAATCTAATAAAAAATATTGAGCTCTTCCTGGGATGTAAGACGATTTTTAATAATTGGGATTGGGTTGCTTAATGAATTTTGTTGATTATTCGCATAAAGAAGTTTCTCCAAATTGGAACTGATTATAACATATATTCGGACCGCTATGTTACCAGAAAGGTTGGGTGCACAAACGATGGTTTCAATTGAAAATGAGTATTTGGATATACATAACCATGAAGGGATAATAGATGAATTTTCTTCGAAGAAGACAAGAAGAAGTTGTTTTCGTTAATGTATGCTATAATGTCTTGTTGACATTTTAGTTTTTGATATGTATTTTAAACGATTCGGCGGACCAGTTTAATTTGTAATTATCTTTCAATATACGAAAGAGTTTTCGTTTTGTTTCTACATTCAAATTATAGTTCATTTTTAAGAAATAGGACAAAATGTAACAAAAAAAAACTCGTCTGGGGCATTAAATGTCATTGGGCCGGCCCTGGCCGGCTCCAAGAAAGGATGAGCCATTCACGTTGTCGGCTACAAATTCAAGGGTTCAATTCTTCGCAGAAAATGAAATTCGCGTGGCTCTCAAGAACAAATACATTGGTATGTGGACCAATTGTGAATTGAAAATGGGTCCTTCATGCAAGATAAGCTGAGTCACGCAAAGAATCAATTTTGGGTCGGTAAGTACAGTCTTTTTGGATCGGTTGGCAATTATTTTTAGGGTCGGGCATTGATTTGGATAGTGGCAGATCTGTAGATATCCTTACACTCGACCCAAACCTCATACACTGTAATTACAACTTGCCACCTGGTCTAAACTTCTCCTATAAATACCTCATTTCACCACTGTCCAAATCATTTCTCCACCATTCTAAAGCTTCTTAAGCTCCTTTAATGGCTTCTTAAGCTCACTCCTTCTTCCAACATAAAATGGATCTCATCTTCTACAAACACCATCAATTATCACTCCAATCAAAGTGATCTCCAACCGCCGTTGCTTCTCGTTGCTCGGATCTAACACCATTTGCATGCTGGAATCAAGGAAAGTTATCTAATCACATGATCTAGTTCGTTCCTTCTCAAATTCAAGTGGGATCTAAAGCAGAAAGAGAGTAAAACGTGGAGAATCACTATAAAGAGTGAACCAGTGAAAGATAAATGGGATGTATGAGATGATGCTATATGTAAATGTCTCCATGATAATGAAAATCATTTCAAAAGTGGACGTAGATCTTTCCTAGATCGAACCACTATAAAAAAAACTTGTCTTTTACTTGCTTTTTTCCCATTTATTTTGCGCTTGAGGTCCCATTTTCATTTTACATACCATTTGGTGAAGTGTGATTTCACACCTTTGGTGTTTGAACCATTTTTGGTTTAAATAGAAAGCAACATCGATAGTGATTCTGAGCAAGCTAATGTATGTTTTATGGTAAATATTGAGACACACTCTGAACTTACCTATGATGTGATTTTAGAAATTAACGCAGAACTAGGTAACAAATGTACGGGATTAAATAAGTCAAGTACAGAATATAAAGGAAAATCAAATAGAGGAGAATTAGAAATTGAAATGTTAAGAGATGATGAAATTATTTTAGAAGATAAACCAGAAATGGTTTAAAAAAAACAAATAAGTTTACGATCCCAAAATACCGATTTACAAAATGACTTGAAAGTTAGGAAACTAGAGATCAAAAACCTAAATTATGACAAAGAAAAACTATAAACTAGTTTGGATATGGCTAATATTGAAATTGATAAACTTAAAACAAATGTAGAAAAAATTAATGGTAATATTTCGAAATTCAACAAAGGGAAGCTAAATTTGAAGAAACTTGATTAAAAGTTTCAAAACTCTAGGAAATTGAAATGGACTTGGTAAGAAAAAGAGTCAAAAGAAGTATAGTTCCCTATATACAAAATTTAGAAAACCTAAAAAGAAGATAAAACCTCTGTTCTAAAAGTTACAAAAATATGGATTCCTAAAAAGAAAATAAGCTTATTAGGAAGAAACACATAGATGTTTATTTGAAAAAAAAAATTACATAATAAGGATTATGTTTTTAGATGTCCCAAACCTTGATGGGTATAAATATATTCTTTTACCAACTCTTAGGATTCTGATAAAGGAAGTGGTACCAATTAAACTTTATTTCTTATTGCAAGTACACTTAGTAAAAGCCATGGAAAAATGAATACTCGATAGTAGATGCACCAAACGCATGATTGAGAATGCAATGATGTTATCAAACATAACATATATCAATGATGGAATAGTGACATTCAAAGATAACTCGAAAGGATTCGTTATTGGCAATGAAGATGTCATAAACATAGGTATATCTACTCCTTTATTAATTATTAATGCCCTACTTATGGAAAATTTTCAAAATAACATATTACGTATTAGTAAATAATGTGATAAATGATTGAAAATTGATTTTGAAAATTTTAATGCAACATCTTTGATCGAAATAAAATTTTAATTTTTGGGGGAATAAGAAATAAAAATTATCTATATATTAAACATGAAATTTAAAAGTAATGGCTAGTTGTGCTTAGCTGCAAACTACAGTGATCCATGACTTTTGTAACAACCCAAATTTTAATACACAATAGTTAATTAACAAATTAATTAATTAAAAAAACAAGTAAGAAAATTATCATAATTTGGCAATAGGAATTGCACTAATGGGTCCGTTACGGTTTTCTGGTGCAAATACATATATGGTTTTTAAGAACGGACTAAAATGAACAGGTTGTGATCGGTTGAAGGTTGAACACACACACACACACACACACACACACACATATATATATATATATATATACATATATACATATATTACATGGGACGAACCATCACTCATCAGGTCGAACCATGGGTCGACCCATGTGTTGACCCAGTGGATGGGTGGGTCAACCCATCTTATGCTAGGCACGTTTACATGCCTGGAACGAAAACGAATCGAACGAATGAAAATTTTCCAATGTTTTCAAATGACGTGTAAATCACTGAGTGGTCTATTTTGAATTTTAAGCTGACGTGGAAACCTCTTATTTGTCTGAGGACATGGTTGGTTCAAATTTAAACCCTACACTACACCAAAACAAGTGATTGCCAACGAGTATAACTGTCGCAAACAATTTCCGCAACACTTATTAGCATTGCTATGGGGCGTGGCAATGTATTACCAACGCATATAAGCATTGGAAAATATTCATTCCCAACGCTTATATGCGTTGGCAAATATTCATTCGCAACGCTTATATGCGTTGGCAAATATTCATTCACAACGCTTATAAGCGTTGGCAATATTATATTCGCAACACTTATAAGCGTTGGTAACATGCAACGCTAATATTTGCATATAAGATAGCACAAGCTCTATTTAATATGCATTCATTCAGCTATGGAATTATCTCAACATAGCAGCATGTAACCAAATCAACAAGGAAAAAAATCCATATTCATGATAACAGCAAAGTATGAACTAACAAAAAAATTCAGTACATAAAGATACTAAATTTAATACATATACAATATCCGATTCCATAGTAATAACAATACAGAATTAACATAATGCAAGATGTTTTTCATATTTGAAGTCTACAAGTACCAAACGCGAAACTCCGACTATATAACGAACCATACATCCAAAAATTTGCATAGCTTGTACCACCAATTTTTCTTATTTTCTCTGCTTCTTCTACTGCTTTCTGCGTGCATTTAATTTAATAACATCAATTAAGTTTCAAATAGCAGAAAATGTTATAAGTTCAAAGTCATACCTTTTCAATTTTGACACATCTTTTGTATATTGAGCTCGATGAAATCTTGCAATTTAAGCTCCTTTTTAAGCCTTTTGTTTTCTTCAAGAACCTCCAATGCAAATTCCACACCACGATCACATAATGGTTCGTCAATCCAGTGGATGAATCCACAATCTCTAAGAGTTCCAGTATTTGCACAAATAAAATATCGACGACCAACATTTTTATTTAAATAGCATGTTCTGAATATTGGTTCAATGTTGCAATGGCATAACAACCTTCGAGATTGTTCTTCTTCAACATAGCATGTTGGTAGGGGTGGCATTCTTGTAGGTGTGGTCGATCTGGTAGGCGATGCCATATCATTCTGAACACTTAATAATGCCAAATCTCTTTCTAAACTCGACTCTATTCTCTCGTAGACGCTAAACGGAGTTGGTGTCTGAGATTCGGCTGAGCAAACAATTTGAGTAGGATCGCCTGAATCGTCTGAATAGGCCAATGGACAATACCGTAGGAAGTAGTCATGATAATCGGTCGAAGGCCTTGAGTAGGAGGACATCTGTAGAAAATAAATAAACAACAACAGTCTCAAAATGCAATCACTATTAAATATAGATTCCAAGTGCAAAATTGTAGATGAATTACACGGTTCCACCTATTTTTCAAAGTTCAATGGTTATTTCTAAATAAGTCGGCACCTTGATGACATTTCTAAATAAGTCGGCACCTTGTGCAAAGATGTATCCCATAAGTCCATAAGTGCAATAATAAAAGTAGCAAATTACGTGTTCCTAAATACTTCAGGACGCATGCATGGATTTTAAATGCTTTATGTATGTATCTATTATTATTTCAAACAACAACAAATAAAAGAAAATTTTCAATTGTGGACCTAAACGAAATCAAGTGCATTTATGTTATGCAGACATAAATATATTCATTTCGTATTTACTATTTTAAACATTTACAAATAGTTTGAAGGTACAATTTTAACATGTTTCTTGTTATTTCAAGATTAGAATGTTTCTCGTTATTGCACTGAAAATGCCTATACGTGAAAATCCCCGTTACGATCGCTAGACTGTTGCAAAATACGACAATCCCTTATCAAATACTCTACTAACTGAACCACCAGAAAATAGTGACAGTGGCCGATAGATTACACGGTAAACAGCAAGACTAGATAACAAGCATAGAATAATGTTTCACAAATGCTAATTCAAATTTTGGATATTATATTTCATAAAGAGATAAAGACTAGATACATTTCTAGTTCTCTACTGCAAAAGGAATCATGTTTCACAAATACTAGTTCAAATTTTGGATTCCTTTGCCAATTATGTGGAGGACGTGTGTTGTGGAATTTTTTATATTTATAAACCATGTCTGCTCTAATAAGGAAGTGGAGACTAGAAAAAACTGTTGTTTAATGTGTGCCTGACATAGCTTTTGGTATCTGGAAATACCGTATAAGTGAAAAACTCATTCCCACCTTAATTCACATTCATTCACTTATGCCATATTACATACAGATACCACGTAACTTGGCAGGTTTCAAGTCCTCTTGGAGTTGCCACCATGGCAGAGCAACAATGCGCCACCTGGTTAATTTGAGTAGTCTTAAACACCAAAGGTTTAATTGGCCTTAATCTAAACTGATACAAACTCATTAAAAAAAGGAATTGATCTAAGCTACACCCATTCTCTAATCAAACATTAATTCATATATACTGTAAACTCAGAGTGGAAACTGAGCCTCGACTAAAACTGAGCCTCGGCTAAGTTTTCGCGTGAAAACCAAGCTCAGTTTGCACTAAAACTGAGCTGAGGCTCAATTTTAGCACGAAAACTGAGCTCAGTTTGCGCTAAAACTAAGCTGAGGCTCATTTTTCACGCGAACTGAGCTCAGTTTGCGCTAAAACCGAGCCTCAATTACCCTTTCACATCGGCTAAAGTTTTAGGAGTTACCTCCATACAATACTCGTTTCCCTTGTTGACTAGATGGTTCAGGATCTTGAAGATAACGATGTTTTTTCCAAAAAAAACCTATGGTTTTTATTTTTTAATTTGGGCATAATAAGTAGTTGTTTTATTAATGGCAAGAGTGATACTTTACACAAGCAGATGAAGTGGAAAAACAGTAGATTTATTAAGGAAGGAAAGTAATAATTACAGGATCCATCCAAATTCAAATTCCCAAAAAGTTTGGAAGACTAACAATAATTACTCATTAGAATAGGTCAAACAAAGGAAGTGGAGGAATAATAAACTAGAATTCGACATTAACGGAAGGAACATAATGCATGAAGGAAATAAGGAAAAAAATAAAACAGCTGAAAATTAAAAATATACCTTAAACCTTTAACATTATTTCCTGGTTCGTTAAAAGAAGAAACAGGGCCATGACATTGCACTGAAAATGGAAACAACATTAAGGAAATTGATATGAGAACATAGTGAGCGACATCAATGGAGCAAAAGATGATGAATAGTATAACTAAACTCTTTAATATTGCTACGGCTAAGTATAATATAAAATAATATATAAGCATACTACAGCTAAACTCTTTAATAATACTACAACTAAGTACAATATAACACAACTATTATAATACTACAACTGGACTCTTTAACATACTACAGCTGAGAACATGGTAAGCAACTTCTATGGAGCAAACCATATTCGATTCAGCAACTCTTTAGGAAACAAAAATTTAAATTAATAATACTACTGCTAAATACAATATGATATAATATATAAGCATAGTTGTTAAATTTGGCACTTATACTGCAATGCCGAGGCACTGCGCATTGTAGTGCACATGCAAGATACGAAAATTAAGCAACTCGTTTAAAAATTAGTTAGGCTACTGTAATTTTATTTCAGATCATATGAATTCACTCACCATATAGATTTGCACAAAATCAAGCATGAATTATCACACCTACTAAAAAAAGATTACTCACCTCACAACAAGAAGAGGATCAAAATTTGGCCATTATTTCTGTCAGTTTCTGCTTTCTATTGATGTTGCACTCCAAATTGTTGCTCATCTTCTTCTTCAGCCAACTTATGAAGCTTGTTTTGTTATGTATTTTACTTTCATGCTGCAAAGAAAGTATTATTTCATATAAGTTTGAAAATCAAATCCAAACTTAACTGAAAATCAATTAATTCGGTCAACTATCCCTGCACATATATAAATTAATGTTCCAGTATAACAAATTATAGGAGAAGTACGTTGAATGACCGCATTGATGAACTAGAAGTTAAAGATGCAGTGTTTTGTGTTAATAACGACAAGGTGAAAGGACTAGATGATTTAAATTCTGAATTTGACAAATTACATCGGTGTAAGAATGATATAGTTAAGATGTCTAGGAAACATTACTGATTATGTTTTCCTTCTCATGAAATGATCAAGGTTTTAATCAGAAATATAACAAAAATACGTGTCTTAAGATAGACATAAGAAGAGCCTCTGATGGACACAATGGGGTCACGAATAAATAAAAGAGATTAGTTAAGGAGCCAATAAATTCTCTGTGCTTACTACTGTATTTCAAGGAGGAAAGTATAGATATTTTACAATAAGAACAGTTTGCAACAAGGGGCCCATTGTCTACATTTTCATTTGACTTAATAATAGAGTATCTCACTACACTTATGGACAAAGGGGTTACAGAAAGACATCTAATTCCAGTTTCAAATTTGGACCCAATGATTTCACATTTTGTCTACATGAAAGAGATATTGATTTTCCAAAAGCTGAAATCAAAAGAGCTTTCCGGATCAAAGATTTTTTTATGAATCTTATAATGCAACTGGTTTTAAAAGTGAATAACATGAAATCAGGCATTTTTCGGTAAGGGGTGTATAACATGAAATTGCATTCTGGTTAATCAAACTTGAATACTGCAAATAAAATAAGAATTTGCAAAATATGTTTAATCATACATGAAACTGGAAAGTACTTTAAGAAGAACTAACTCGGTTTCCAAAGTGGGCTTGGCTCAGTTTCTGTAAATGAGGTTTCGCAGTTCAAGAACCGAGCAAAAAGCTCAACTAAAGTTATTGAATATATACTGAAGTTATTGAATATATACCAATTTTAGCTCAAGTAATGAGCAATTACCACTTGTAGAATTCACATCCATATTGAATGGAATAGCTAAACAGAATTTGCAGTATTCAAGTTTGAATTTACGAATTTTTATGAAGTATTGTTTCTGTACAAGTGAATAACATGAAATCAGGTTTTACAAGTTAATACAATATACTCATATATAAAATTGGCATGTCAAAACAGAAAGAACAAGGACTAAAACAACTTTGTTGGCAAAACTGTGGAAAAATCATTTAAATTATAACATGAAAACATCATATTATAGCGTCTAAAGTGACCAGATTGCTACTTTGATTGTTCTTTGTTAGCAGTGCAAATTTTAGGGTATTTCATCTTATTTTCATTAGTAAACAAGAAGAAAACAACCGACTGTATTGCTGTGAAAGATGATGGTCATTGTAATTACGTTTACAAGGACCTTTTTTCCTTCCTATTTCATTGGAAAATCTTGGGTCAGACCAAATTTGTCAATGTTGTACCTAAAACAAACAAACAGAGGTTACCTAATTTGTTCCCTGAATCAAAGATAACTATACTGCAAACTTAGGTCAGACTAAATTTCCAATTGAATTTAAATCTACATTAGTAACATGCGCAACTCACCTCAAAATCGCGATTCCCTAAAGCCAAAATCGAACAGCCTGAAATCTAACGATTCCCTCAACTCAAAAGTTGAATCGATTTGGAAATCGATCGCGATGGGCTGTCTGCTGAAGCAAGCCTAGATTGATCCAGAAATCGATGAAATTCCCTCAACTTTTCCTTCGTCTCAAATTCGCAAGCCGAATTGATTTGCAAATTTTTTTTAAAGAAGCGGTCGTAAATGATAATCGTTGAGAAAGAATTAGGGTTACGAATGAAGTCAGTAGCTCAATTACTTTTCTAGCCCAATCCTAGTTTTTCTGGCCTTACCAACGCTTATACGTGTCATAATAATAAAAAATCATAATTCTCTATTTTTGGTAACACATTTCTAGCATAGCAACACATATTTTAGTGACTACTCCACGACAGGAATAAGTGTTGGCAATTGAAAAAAAAAGTGTTGCCAAATGGCTGTTATGGTGTAGTGCTAGATCTAACAACCTAGGATCTTTTAGCCCACCTATAAATAAACATCCAACCCCCCTTCATTCTTCACAACACATATCTTCCCCTCCTAGGCTAGTCTTCTTTTTGGAGATAGACCACCTTAATTTTAAATTTTAGAGAAATTGAAATTATAAATAAAATACTTTCATATATTTATATTCTAGCGGTGGGTTCTACCAAGGACACGGGGAGGCTTTCCTAGTGAGTTTTTATAGTTATTTAGATTTTTGTTATGTTTAGGTAAATAGGCCTAATAGTGGTTGTACTTGTTAATTTATAGTTCTTACAGTTTTTATTTATTTTTCTGTAAGTTCTAATTTTCTATAAATAGTCTTTTTGTAAGTTATTTTATCTTTTTTATCTTTTTCTTACAATTTTTATTTAGTTAATATTTAAAATACTATAAGATATCTTCTCAGTCTTCTTTTCCCCTTTCTATATCTGATTTTACAGTCCATGGTTACGCCGAAAATATGCCTAAATTTGCAATATTAGATATGTATATAACTTATTTAGGAACTAATTTGTGCGCCTAATTCTATGCGACTGATAAATCCTTTTATTTTGCATACATTGGGAAATATTATTCAATTAGAACTATAAAAAGTAGTGGATTTGATAATTTGGAGCTAAATTGACATATAATGTAAAACTTTAACAAAAAGGGAATTTAGACTCAAAATAGGAAAATTTGAAAAGATTTGCAAAATGACTATGGCACAGGTTATGACAGAAATGGATTGTAGCTTATTTGCATAAACGTGGTAGATTGTACAAACATAAAGAATCATAATAAACAAATGTGGTTTAGAAGCAAATATAATTATAACATAGGAATACAAATTGACAAATAGGCTTAACGAAATTAAACTTAAAATGACGTTAAGTTTATAAGTTTAAGTCTATGATAGCCTTGTGATCATGAATTCTATGGTGACCTTGTGATTAGGCAATTCTATGATTCTACGGTGGCCTAGTGATTAATCATTCTATGGTGGTCTTGTGATTAGGTAATATATGATCCTACGATGGCCTTGTAATTAGGCATTCTATGGTGGCCTTGTGATTAGGCATCCTATGGTGGTCTTGTTATTAGGCATTTTATGGATTCGTGATTAAGCATTCCATTCCCATGGTTCAATGGTTTATAAACAAACAAGTAGGCTTAATGAAAAATTGAACTAATGTTAAGTTACAAGCCTAATTATATGGTGTGTCTATGAGGGTCTTAATCAAAGTGGATTTGAGCCAAGTGGGTTTATTTGTGGGGACCCACAACAGCTATCATATCCTTTAATCACAGGTAGTCTCACATTAGGAAGGAGGCTAGGGCACACTCATGTCGTGTTAGGTAGTAAGATGGTCCAATTGAAGGTGGGTGGAGGTGCATTCCTATAGTACAATGTGCGCGCATTGAACCGATTGAGGAAAGCAAGACATTGCAACGCTTGTGTTATTGCCATGTTTTTTGCTGGTGGGTCAGGTTTGATCAGCCCAGGGCCACTAGTAGTCATATATTATCACTCTATGGTTTTTAGCGGTTGATCGATTGGTATTATTAGGAAAATTGTCCGTATTATATTATGTTCTGAAACTGTAGAAGTGCAAACAATCGAATTCTATTGAATGAGATGACAATCGACCTTACTTGCAATCCTTGCACATCTTTCCTATATGTTCACATATAAGTTGTGCACAAACACACACCCTATCTGGCATTACAACTACTATTATATCTTTTTCCTTTACGTAGAAATCGTACTAGTAAGTATATAGCTCACCAAACTTTATGTCTGACCCACTCTCCTTTCTTCCCCGCAGGCTCGTACGGTGGAAGTGCTAAGTGCGGATTATTCAACAAAGATTTCTCTTAGCAGCTTAGCTTTGTAGCAGATGTATTCTCACTGTTATTTTATCTTACTCCACGTTTTTGTTGTGCTGATGACTTATTGAGGGATATTTCTAGTTGTACTCTGATGACTGAAATTCATTTTGTTTTCGTTAGACATATGGTATTTTCAGTTTGAGACAGTCGGTTTTGAGTAAATGTAATGTCACTCTTTTGAACAATCTATTTTTCACTGTGTTTAATTATTTATGTCTTGTGGATACTACAAGAAAAATGATTTTTTTTGTAGCGCCCAAAAATGCTATCAATCATTTTAAGTGGTGTTTCGATAATCGTTATGAGAAAACATGCCACTAAAATCATTGCAAATTGGTTGCACTTTTTTTGATGCCACTGTAATTTCTTTTTTGTAACATTTATTAAATGCCATAAAAAAAATTCATAGCACTTTATAAACGCCATAAAAAAGCTTTTAATGCTGCTAATAAAATTTCCATTTTACCCCTGGTTCACGGTTGCGCTTATTCAACGCCATTAAATATATTTCTATAGCGTTTTTAAAACTCCATTAAAAATTAATAATTAATTTGCTTTTGTTTCCAGCAATTATTTCCTGCTGATAGTCTATTTCGTTTCTGCAATATCAATCAATAATCATTCACATACTCATCATGTTCAAACAATCAGACAAACAATTAACCATATTATCAAGCAAAATATGCATAACCACTTCAATACAGCAGTTTTCTGTATAAATGACCAAACTCACATACAATAACCACTCTGATATACAAATTTACACGATTTATACAAATAAAATATTATACCCGTAATTTACACATCTAGTATAATAACCACTTTGCTCATTGAAGTGATGCAACATATAGTCAGATAGCTCCTCCCTGATTTCACAACAAGATACACAAATGTTAACAAGCTATGTTTAACAAAATTATCTCAAATAAGAGATTGAACCGCATTACAAGGCCAACGAATGGTCAATGTTGCTAAGTATAGCATGGCCAGCAGATTATGAGTCATCGCAAAACATGACTGGACATACCAGGCAATGCAAGTGCAATAAAAGAAGCAGAAATCATTTGGCTAGAGTTCAAAAATGTAAAGGATAACAAACCAGGAAATTTTTTGCAAGTAGAAGAAATCTTAATTTTGTTTCCTTCAGATTCAATGTTGTGATTCGTGCATCGATCTTCGAATTAATGTGTAGCTTTAGCAGCAGCTGAACACAAGTGAAATACAAAATACTAATCTCAGCCAAAGCCGGCTTTTATGTGTTTCTTTTATGTAAATAGTAAAGTAATATAAATTAACCTGGATCGATAATGCTAAGGCAACAGACCCAAAAGTACTTCCATAAGCAGTTCCTAGATCAACATTATCTAACAAAAAGACATATTAAATAACCTATTAGTCAAATTGTACACAACAAAATGAGCATCAGATTGTACATAGGTTACCAAATGTTTATGTGATAACTTACTTTCATTGAAATGGTGAACTCAGCCATGTTTCGTGGTATCCACAAATCGATAAAGTACAACATCACTCAACCATGTTTCTTGAACAATTTCAGCATGTCATCTGTACACGTAAATAGCCACGTTATTTCTCTCCTTGATCTACGATCTTAGCTGAAACATATGCATACATACACACACACGCATGTATGTATATGTATATGGGATTTGAATTACCTTAGATGTACCTAAGGTTTGCCCGTTTTCCTGCCTCCTATTATTTACATTGATGGCCTAACATGCAATCATGCTCTCGCGGATATTCTTGGCTTTCCTAATATGCATAATATAACAGAACGCAAACCAGTTTAAACAGCAGTAACTTATGATTAGTTTTCGGATAAAATGTGATAACATGCAGCAATAAGAAATCATACCAAATAAGTTTGTCTCGTAGAAAATCCAAGAGCACTATAAGCAATAAAAATTTGTTAAGACATATAAAATGGTAAATAAACAAAGTAAATGAAGTTTTCGTAAGTAATAGGCATGCCTGTAGAGTTCCCAGCGATGCGACAAACTTGAAGAACCTTTTGAACTGCAGGCATATTCAGATAAGCAAAAACATAATTGTATGAACAAATGTAAGACCGGATCTCAAACTCCCCTTATATAGTATAACCATTTCTTCTATAACACCAATTCGGGTTGACCGGACCTCAGTTCAGTTTCTCACATCAATTCCGCTTTCTCTAGCCTCAACAATATTAATAAATGAGATTGCAAATACGGTTCAGGTTCAACTTGATCGTTGATGGCCTACATGGAAATTTGCAATCTAGATTCTTAATATTAATGGGGAGAGCCTAAAACTAATTGTCTTCGCCCCCTATGTAACATAATGCTTCTCCAGAGCCTACATGGAAATTTTGTATGAATTGTATCAGAATGTTACATAATACATATACTATTACATAATCCTTGAGTGATCTGCCTATGCACCGTAGGAAGTATGTTAACCAATGTAACATTCATTAGCCAACACAAACTTTTGAAGATCCTGACACTGTTAAGTAGTACGGCCAGAAAGTATATTCCAAACCATGCCGATGAGATGTTCAGTAATTTTAAGATACTGCAACCAAATTCCATGAAGATGGAACATTCCCGTTTTAATAAGTCCTAAATCACAAATTATATGCATACAGCTGAAGATAAAAGAGGTATTGAACAAGCATTCTACGGCTGGTTGAGGAAATACTTCGAAATGATAAAGTTGAACATATGGACAAATATTTTTACCGCTTACTATTTAATAATTTGGTCTGGTTAGCAAACCAACTAAACTCGACTTATCTTGGGAGTTAGTAAATTGATCCGTTGAAACTTATTGATCTTACGAACTTGAGTTACTAAATTTCGAAGCTCTTTAAAACTTTATTTTAAAGTTTTCATCTTTTCAAAGTGTTTCCTCAACCAGACCATAGAAAGGTAGATCAATACCTCTCTTACCTCCACGTATATGCATAGAACTCGTGATTTGTTTCTTAATAACATAAGAATGTTCCACCTTCATGGAAATAAGTCATAGTATCCTAAAAATACTAAACACCTGCCGACATGGATCTGAAATATACCTCTTGACATCAATACTATACACTAACAATGAACTTTGATAGGAGATCCTACCATGTTAGTGTTACGTTTCAAATTAACTGTCAATGCATATAATGTTGTCACTTAATTTAGCAACTCTCAAGATAAACTGAATGTAGTCACTTAACTTAATTTAGTAACTCCCAAGTCGAATTAACTTAATTTAGTAACTCCCAAGTCAGATTCATTGTCAGCTCATATAAATTAGACCTCTTGGTCATAAAATTAACTTACTCATATTTATGAGATTTCTTGAAATGTTCACACACACTTGATATATACACCACTCATAAACATATGTGCTCATAGATACAAAACATAATTTGACCTGCACTATCAATGTTTGTGTGCTCATAATCATTGTATGTTATATATACACATGTGCATGCAAAAGTCGTACATTAAACATATATAAAAGCAGTAATCTTTCATGTATATTATTGTGTGTGTATATATATATATGTGTGTGTGTGTGTATATATAGGGGCAGCCCGGATTTACATGTTCAATCACAAAAGATATATGGCATATTTCAGTATTCATGTATATATACTCCTATACATGCAAATCAGATGGAATAAAATAAATTAACGTACATAAACACACTCTGATTGCAATGTAGGTATACTTATTTGAATTTATGTTTCTCAGTTCAGTTTCCCACATTAATTCACGTTTCTCTAGCCTCATTAATATCAGTATCGAGATTGCAAATGTGGTACAGGTTCAACTTGATTGTCGATGGCCTAACACAAATTTTGCAATCTCGATTATTCATATTAATGGGATAAGAGCCTAAAAAAATCGTCTTCATCCCTTTTGGTTCTCTATTAAGAGGAAACTAAGTTTCCCTGTATACATAACATCATGCTTATCCTGAGCCTACAAAGAAGTTTTGTATGAAATGTATTAGTTAAGTGTCACTCTTTTATACTGCACAATTTCAGTATTCATGTATACTCTTATACATGTAAATCAGATGGAATAAAACAAATTAAATTAACATACATAAAAACATTTTAATATACTTGTATAATATCAAATATTGCAAAATTCATAAACTCCCAAGTCATAAGCTGCACAATTTATATACTGTGTAAATCATATATATAATTCATGCACTGCAAGGTTCCTATATATATACATATACATATATATATATATATATATATATGTACACACACACACACACATATATATATATATATATATATATATATTAGTGTAATATGTTTGCTGCAAGTACTCAATCAAGCAATTTAAATGAACATGTTAACATTCAAAATCAATGCCCATATTAAATTCCAATCAATATAGTTCAGGCAATCAACATGTATGTACAAAACAGGGTCAAAACCCATTCGATTCAGATGCAAACACTAGAAATCAACACTGTTTGGTAATTTAATCTGGTATACTATCAAAATCCAAAGTTCAAAACCCATTCGATTTAGAAGTAATTTAATCTGGTATGCTGTCAAAACCCAGAGCTCAAAAGTAACTTAAAAATCCAGATATAAAAACCAATTTACAAACGCTATTTGCATAAATCAACTGTTTTAGCTTGTGGTTGCAGAAATCAACACTCAGCGGATTTTAACTGTTCAAAACCCTAAACAATAGGATCCGAACAAAATTAGATAAATCAAGTCTGATTTCATACCTTTCTAGCTTTATCGATTTCACGATCTTGAAATGATTAGGAATTGAATCAAACCACTTTGTAGCGTTGCTGAGATGAACCGCCTCTACTGATATCCATACCAACGGTGAACGAGATAGCCTTTACAAAATCGAATTAAACTGAAAAACAATAAGCGGTAGATTGAAAGGGGTAAAAAGCTAGGGTTTTATTTGGAAAAAGGAAGAAAAGTGAACGAGGGTTAAAAGATTTTAAGTATGAGGGAATAGGAAAAGAGAATAGGTCGGTTACGTTTTCCTTGGACACATGGACTTGTGTTTACTAAGAGGCGGGAATGTGAATATATATATTTTTGCTGTGCTTACATTGGTACTAAAAACACTTTTTCTTGCATTTGATAATAAACGCTACTGATTTTTGCAACAAAAAAATCATTTTTCTTGTAATGATGTTAAGGGGTGTAGGGTGTTTCAACTATGATATTGATGTTTTTGTCATATTAACTTTTAAAGTATCAATGAACTAGCAAAAAATGATTTAGTAAGAGGTCTATCTAAAATAAATTAAAATGTTAAAAAATTATGTGATGCATGTCATACAGCAAAACTTAAAAAAAAATTATTAAATAAAAAAACATGAAATTTCAACAAACAACCACTCGACTTGCTTCATCTTGATTTATTTGGACCAACTCAAGTACATTCAATAAATCATAATACTCAAGATATTAAATGGACATTATTCTTAAAACATAAAAGTGATACCTTTGAAATATATAAAAAGAATCGAAAAGGATTAAAAATTTAATGAACCCAAAAATAAAAATAATCGAAGCGATCATGGGGATGAATTTTAAAATGAAATTTCTAAGGGTTTTTTTTTGTAAAAAGGGAATTGGTTATGACTTTTCATTTCCACGAATACTACAACAAAAAGTCATCATAGAAAGGAAGAACTGCACACTACAAAAATATCCAAGAACTTCATTAAATAACAATGGCTTACCAAAGCACTTTTGGGCTGATGTCATAGCTACCGCTTGATATGTTCTAAGTCCAGTTTCTCTAAGACATATGACTAAAAACACATGTTATGAGACATTTTTCAGTAAGAATCCAAAAGTATCGTATTTCGAACATTTGGATCTAAACGCTTTATTTTATATATCAAAGGCGATCTTGGAAGATTAGGTCCTAAAGTCGGCGAAGAAATCTTTGTTGGATATTCCTATCATAAAAAGCTTATCGACTATATAAAACAAAAAAAATTACTAAAGAAAATCTTCACATCTCTTTTGAAAAATATTTTAAAATTAATTTAACCATTAACAATGATGAATAAATAGTTGAAAACATCAAACTAGTTATAGTAATAACAACAAGAAAGACTCGAATAATGTAATAGATAACAGTAACATTAATAATGAAATAAGGACTTGTGTCAAGGTAACAACGATGCGAGTTGGAAACTCGAAATGACATGCTAAAAGGGTTTACCATGTGCATACGTTACGATTAGCCACTTATGTGGTATCCCGGACCGGGCTAGGTGCACTAGGGGGGTTTTACGGCTCTGGTCGGTTTCCCCCCGAACAAATTCAAAAACAATAATGCGATCACCATCATGAATTTCAAAGACCATCATATATTGTTGGAGATTTAAACACTTCTCAACAAGAAAGTAACTTAACCAAATATGTGATGTAGCATTTATATCTACTACCGAACTAAATAATTATATAAAAGATTAATACAATAGTTTTTGGATGCTTACAATGCAAGAAAAACTAAACCAAGTTGAACGTAACGATGTATGGGAACCTATAACCAAAGCTAAATGACCAATCTATTATTGGAACAAAATGGGTATACAATTATAAACTTGACGAATATGGAAATATAGTTCATAATAAAGCAAGGTCAATTACGCAAGGGTATAATCAAGAAGGAAGAAACGATTATGAAGAAACTTTTGTTTTTGTGACACTTCTTAAAGCTACAAGAACATCATTAGCTTTTCCATGTCATCATAACTTTACATTTATTTCAAATAGATGTTAAAAATGCTTTATGAAGTCGACTTAAACCAAAAATATTTATGTTGAATAATCTCCTCTATTTATACATGGAAAATATCTTGATTATGTGTTTAAATTGAAGAAAGCTTTACATATATTAAAATATGCTCCACGTGCTTGGTACGAAAAAAAATAAACAATATGTACTAAATTCAAGCTTTCAAATTGGTAAAATATATGTAGAAGATTTTTTAGTTGTTCAAATTTATGTAGAAGATTTTTTTCGTTCCAATCGATGAAATCTATGTAATAAATTTTCAACTATAATGAATAATGAATTTGAATTCTCATATGTAGGAGAATTAAAAAATTCTTCGGACTGCAATTTAATAATAAAAAAATTGGAATTTTCATATATCAATAAAAGTATTGTAAACAATTATTGAAACGCTTCGAAATGGATAAAACATATAGTAACTCGACTCCAATAGGTACTACTTTACACTTAGATAATGATGGAAATGGAAAAGTTTTTTAATTAAAAATTATATCATAGTAGGATTGGTTCACTTATATCTAAATACTGACCAGGTTTAATGATGAGTATTTGTTTGTGTGCAAGATTCCATGCTTAACCAATAGAATTATATTATCGAGCGGTAAAAAATAAAATTGCATTGTATAACCAACACTAAGGATTGCAGAATCATGGTTCCTTCATTCTAGCAATTGATAGTAATGCAAATTTTAGAGAGTGAAAAACAGATTAAAAAAATTTCTAGCGATACATGTCTCTTTATCTACCAGTCCATAGTTTCGTGGTTTAGTAAAAGAAAGTTATGTTTCTCTCCAGACATGTGAAGCCCAATATATATATTAACCACTTTAGCTTGTGCACAAGTAACATATACGCAACAAACATTTCAAAATTTAAAAAAAAATCATAAATCGCTTGTATATTTTGATAAGATGAGTGCTACAAATATTTCTATAAATCTGGTTAATCATTCACAAACAATACATATTGATATACGACATCATTTTCTATGAGATATCATCGAAAAGGGAATAATAATAGCAAAATTTGTCAAAACTAAAAATTAAGTTGTTGATACATTTAAAAACCACTATGTGAATTTGTTTTTATAAAATTTAGACCGGACATAGTATATGTTCTCTTCCTGAACTTATAATAAAAGCTAAGCAATTTCCAAAATTATGTACAACATGAAAGTTTTTAGGGGAAGATTAACTTTTTTTTGCCTATTTTTATTCAAATTTTTTCCAAGTTTTCCTACCATGAATGGTTAAAAATGGAATTAATTATCAACCATAAATATAGTGGTTATATATAGACCATAACATAAACTTTAAAGATAAATCAAATAAAAGAAATGCCATCTCAAAACTCTTTGGCTTCCTCCTCCTACTTCAAGATCTGAAAAATGAAAGAAACCTGGATTATAGATTTCTCCACTATAAAAGGTGGATTTAATACTGGTTATACTCCAAATGAATTGTGTTCAAACTTCACTAGAATTTGAAGGAGTTATAACAATATCACATGATTATCAGAATGATGATATACGATATTATTAAGAAGAAGCGTTGGTGTTACAACGTGAAAAATATTTAAACCAGAAACAACAAGAGAAACAATTCAACTTTATCAAAAGACAAATCATGAGGTTTGTGGACCATCTTCCGTCTATGAACTAGCTCGAGTCAAAAGAGAGTCACTTATCTCAAAAATGGAAAATTATGAGCCAAACTATAGGGATAAAACATAACATAAATGTATCAAATTAATTTTTGTACTTTCAAATAAACATAATGAATCAAATAACATATTAATTTATTTCTTTAAATTCTTCAAAAAATTTAAAGATATATATTGTTTTTGAAAAGAATCCACATGTCTCGTATACACTCAGATGCTTAAATAACAACAAGAAAATTAACAGCTAAAATGTCAGAGGTATGAATAAAATCTCGTGACTAATTTTTTTATAAAAAAAATATGCATCTGACTACCCTGTCTAGTCATTTGAAAAATATTTTAGGGAATCGCTCAAAATGTAAGCAGACATCTAATTATAAATCAAATATTTGATCAAACTTTCATATTCCATATTTGTATCAACCAAACGCCTAATACCATAACCAAACGTCTAAATAGTTTTTTGGAAAGGCGTATGTTTAACAAGCCAGACATCTGAACCCATATAATATTCTTTTGATCTACTATCTATTCTCATCCAAAAGACAACTTTTCACCGCTTTCCTACCACTATATATTTCCTTTTCCTCAAACCTCTTCAACACCAAAAGAAAATTCAGTTTTTTGAAAACCTTAAACCCATTTTTTCTGAAAACCTTAACTTTATAAACTCAAAAGAAAACCCCAAATTCTCTATCACTAGCACCTAAAGATTCAACAAAATCAAAGATAGATCACGTTAGATCTTCTTCTCCACATTCTTTTGTAATTGCCAAGGAACACATCAGCAAATAGCTTCTTAACAATACTCCTGCAAAGAAACACTTCAACAACACCAAGGAAAAGATACTTCACATAGGCCCCTTATACCATATCTTTGAATTTCATAAGGGGGTTATCTCTCAAGCTAGAAATAATAGGTTGGTCAAGTATAGTGATAATGAAATTTAAATCGTCCAACTTTGCATTTATCTCTTCTATTCAAATCTCTATAGTTGAAAATTTTGAGATACGGACAATGATGAATGTTGGGACTGGAGCAACGTTAATGGATAGGAAATTAAACTTAATACTCGTGTTAGATTTGTGGACCATTGGTTTAGGCCATAAACCCATTATTTAGTAACAACCCATATTTTCCCTTAACCACCAACTAATTTTTGTTTCACTTTGTAACCGCTCCATGATGGCAAAAGCGGTATAACTAAAACGTGATTCATTTTTTCTGATTACGGGTTCACTAAACCTATTCTTAAAATAGAAAAAACCATACAAAATTGAGAAGAAGGGTTTGGAAACAAGAATCAGAGCATAAAGAATCAAATTAGAAGAAGAAGAGCATACACACTCATCTGATTTCGCATAGCAATGGCTGGAGGTACTCTATTGATTCCATTATTGCTTCCGCTTATGTTTTATGCCGTAATCAGTAAACGAACATTTGGTATCGGAGCCTGAAAAGCCTCTGCCTTGTTATAAAAAATTAGACTGCCATCGAATTGTTGAAATCTTCTTGTTGATTTTGTATTTAGTCGATCTATCTTCATGCGTGAATAAGTCTTTAGATGCTTTATGTTGTGTCAAATCTAACATGAATTAAATCTTGTTTGAAATAGAGATTTGTGAGGCGAATAAAAAAAAATTGGAAGACTTGTTCACGTTGCGAAGAAAGAAAATTCGTTGCTCCATTTAATTTGTTGCTTTAGTTGGCATAGTGGCAGAGGATGGCATGGGTTCCATGGTTGCTTTTGTTGACAATAATAAAATATGGAACCACTTGCTCATGTTTTTTATTACTAGAGCACTCCTGCATGGTTTTTTCATGAAGCATATATGTATAGCATAGTACAGACGTTGCTTTATAGTTTGTGCTCATATGTGTACTGTTTTATGTAGACCTAACACACATAGGCTTTCATATTATAACCTGACCTGTAGACTTGCTGTTCTTTTCTAATCTACCTACAGTTTTTGTTTGTACTGATTTAAAAAAAGGTTGTGTCCTTTATATATTGCAAGCTAGGTATATGTGTATAAAACAATGTGAAATGTCAACTGATTGGGCAAAGTTTATTAGTTAGGGAGTAGCCACAACATCTCTAATTATTAAAATTTTGATAAACTGAAATCACATGTGGATACTAGACATTGATTGTAATTAATTCTGTGTAACATAAAATGATTTGCTCACAGAAAATTTTATTGTTTTGCATGATTAATTAGGGTGATGTATCATATTGTGTTTCTTAATCTACCCACAAGAGTTAAGAAATAATGATTTGATAGTTTCACTATAAGATTAAATTTATGAATCTGATTTGAGTAGAGTTTAGCCCGCAGGCCGGTTTTATGTCACTGGATTCATATGTACATAGTTTACATTGGTAAATTGTGATAAAATTACAGTCTCGGTTTACTTTGTTAATAAGCATATGTTTTATATTTGCAGTAATTTTACCTGGAAATATTTCTGATGTTAAATGTGACATTCATGAATTAAGAGGTGATAACTACAAGGTATGGAAGGAGAGAGTGTTACTGCATTTAGGATGGATGGATATTGACTATGCTATTCGGAAAGATGAACCACCTAGCATAACGGAGGCTTGTACTCCTGAAGCAATTGATCTTTATGAAAAGTGGAAGCGATCTAATCGCCTTTCAATTATGTTCATAAAGACCAAGATTTGTGCTAATATTATGGGTTCATTCGATCAGCATGTTAAAGTCAAGGATCTTCTTGGAGCCATCGATGAGCAGTTTGCATCCTCTGATAAGGCTCTCGCCAGCACCTTGATTATGAAGTTCTCATCCACGAGGCACGCTACGGTTAAAGGAGTGTGTGATTATATCATGCGCATGAGGGATATAGTGGCTCAATTAAAGGCTTTAGATGTTACTATGTCTGAATCTTTCTTGGTCCATTACATTATGTGCACTCTACCTCCACAATATGCCCCATTTAAGATCTCTTACAACACACATAAGGACAAATGGTCAATTAATGAGCTTATGACCATGTGTGCTCAAGAGAAGGGTAGATTGTTGATGGAAGAGGGAGAAAAGGTGAACCTTGCTACGACTTCTTATTCAAAGAAGAAAAAGGATCACAATAGGGAAAGGAAAAAGGATAGATTCATGCAAACCAAGTCATGAAGAAGGAGTCAAAGTGTTACTTCTCTAAAAAGAAGGGACACATTAAGAGGGACTGCATTAAGTTTGAAGTTTGGCTTGAGAAGAAAGGTAATTTTCCAGAATTTGTTTGTTGTGAATATAATACGGTTAATGTTAATCATGATATATGGCAGATTGATAATGGGACTACAATCCATGTTTCAAATACCTTGCACGGTATGATAAACCTAAGGATACCAGTGGACAGTGAAAGACTTATCTATTCAGGCAATGAGATAGCTTCACATGTGGAAATCATTGGGACATGCAATTTGGTTTTAAGTAGTGGTTTTACTTTATGTTTAGAAAAAACATTCTATGTTCCTAATTTTGCAAGGAATTTGATTTCTGTTTCTAGATTTTTACCTTTTGGATTTTCCTTTAATTTTTCAGACTTTGGTTTTAGTATTATCAAAAATTCTGAAGTTATTGGCTATGGTACATTGTCTGATAATTTATTTCATCTTGACTTGCAAAATGATACCACTCATAATTCTATGCGTGTTAATGTTGGTTTAAAAAGATGTATTATGAATGAGGATTCTTCTATGTGGTGGCATCGGAGATTAGGCCACATCTCCATTAAAAGAATTAAGAGGTTAGTAAAGGAAAGGGTACTTAGTACTCTAGACTTTACTGATTTCGACACTTGTTTTAGTTGCATTAAAGGAAAGCAAACTAATAAACACAAAATTGGTGCCAAGAGGAGTTCTGACTTATTAGAAATCATACATACAGACATTTTTTGCCCGGACATGAATGCTGATGATCCAAAATACTTTATCACCTTCATAGATGATTATTCGCGATATATGTATCTCTACTTACTTCGTTCCAAAGATGAAGCTTTAAATGCCTTTAAATTATTTAAGGTTGAAGTAGAGAATCAATGTGGTAAGCACATTAAGATCATGAGATCAGATCGAGGTGGAGAGTATTATGGTAGATACACTTGGAACGGACAAGCACCTGGTCCATTTGCTAAATTTCTTCAAGAGCATGGGATTGTTCCCCAATACACCATGCCTGGTTCTCCATACCAGAATGGTGTAGCTGAAAGAAGAAATCAGACATTAATTGATATAGTGCATAGCATGAGAAGTAATGTTAAACTTCCATCATTTTTGTTGACTGATGCTCTAAAGACGGCCGCATATATATTAAACCGGGTTCCATCCAAGGTTGTCTCTAAGACGCCCTTTAAGCTATTCAAAGGTTGGAAACCGAGTTTGCGACATATACGCATTTGGGGATGTCCGTCTGAAGTGAGAATTTACAATCCACAAGAGAAGAAACTTGACCCCAGGACTAATAGTGGGCATCTCATTGGATATGCTGAGAAGTCAAAGGGTTATAGATTCTATTGTCCGTCTCATTATACCAGGATTGTGGAATCAAGAAATGTAAAATTTCTTGAGAATGATTTGATCAGTGGGAGTGATCAATTTCAGAAAATTATTCCTGAAAAAGATCACTATTAGTTTCCACCCTCTGATTCAAGTGAAAGGTTGATTGTCATTCACGCTCCCCAAGTTAAGCCGAGTGTTAGACAACCAAATATAGAAATTCCACAAATTATTGATCAAAATCTGATAGATCATGTTATAAATGAGGATTTGGTTCATAATGAGAATGAACAAGTCCCACTAAGAAGATGTACTCGAGAAAGGCGATCAGCTGTTCTTGATGATTATGAAGTGTACCTGCATGAATCGGATTATAATATTGGAGTCAATAATGATCCTTTGTCATTTTCAAAAGCCATAAGTTCTACAGATTCACACTTGTGGATGAATGCTATGAAAGAAGAGATGAATTCAGTGGCTTGTAATCGAGTTTGGAATCTTGTCGAGTTGCCTGTTGGTGTAAAAATCATTGGATGCAAGTAGGTTTTTAAGACAAAAAGAGACTCACTAGGCAACATCGAAAGATATAAAGCGAGACTCATTGCAAAAGGGTTCACTCAAAGAGAAGGAGTCGACTACATGGAGACTTTTTCTCCTGTATCAAAGAAAGATTCCCTTCGTGTAATTATGGCATTAGTAGCTCATTTTGACTTCGAGCTACATCAAATGGATGTGAAAACAGCATTCCTTAATGGTGATTTAAAGGAAGAGGTTTATATGAAACAACCTGAAGGATTCTCCTCTAAGGATTGTGAACATTTGGTTTGTAAGCTAAATAAATCCATATATAGGTTAAAACAAGCTTCCCGCCAGTGGTATAAGAAATTCCATGAAATAATTACTTCATTTGGTTTCGAATAAAATATCATGGATCAATGTATATACCTTAAGGTCAGTGGGAGTAAAATTTGTTTTCTTGTATTATATGTGGATGATATTTTGCTTGCAACCAATCATAAAGGGTTGCTACATGAGGTAAAACAATTCCTTTCAAGAAATTTTGATATGAAAGATATGGGAGATGCATCTTATGTCATTGGCATTAAGATCCATAGGGATAGATCTCGAGGCATTTTGGGATTGTCTCAAGAGGCCTATATCAACAAGTACTTGAAAGATTTAGAATGAAAGATTGTTCACCAAGTGCAGCACCCATTGTGAAGGGAGACCGGTTCAGTTTGGACCAGTGCCCTAGGAATGACTTTGAAAGAGAACAGATGAAAAATATTCCATATGCTTTGGCTGTTGGTAGCATAATGTATGCGCAGGTCTATACCAGACCTGATATTGCATATGCGGTTGGGGTATTAGGAAGATATCAGAGTAATCCAGGGATCGATCATTGGAAGGCTGCAAAGAAAGTGATGAGGTACCTTAAGGGTACTAAGGATTACATGCTTATGTATAGAAGAACTAATAATCTGGAAGTGGTAGGCTGTTCGGACTCTGACTACGGCGGTTGTAGTGATTCACTTAATTCCACATCAGGATATGTGTTCATGCTAGCTGATGGTGCCATATCGTGGAGAAGTGCAAAGCAAACTTTGACGGCTAGTTCCACTATGGTCGCATAGTTCATTTATTGCTTTGAGGCTACCTCGCATGGTGTCTGGTTGAAAAGTTTCATATCTGGACTTAGAGTTGTTGACTCTATTAATCGGCCGATAAGAATGTTTTATGACAATTCAGCTGCTGTCTTCATGACTAAGAATAATAGGAGTGGAAGTCAAAATAAACACATTGACATAAAGTATCTAGTCGTGAAGAAACGTGTTCAAGAAAGAAAAGTGATCATCAAGCACATTAGCACTGGTTTAATGATTGCTGGTCCCTTGACTAAAGGCATGCCAATTAAGACATTTAGGGGTCATGTAGTGAAAATGGGACTTGCACCCATTATGTAGTACATTCATTATGTTTTTATTGAACTTTTATCATGTTGGATATTTTATCCTTTTGGATTTATGCGCATATTTATGTTATTATGTTGAGAAATATCATTTGTTTGAACCTAGAGTAAACATGAGATTTACTCATTAAGTTAAGTGTGCGTGTGGTTGTTGAGAATTTGATATATTGCGATACATGGAAGATTAATTCTTGTACTAAGAGATTTTGTCGCTATGATTCGTATATCATATCTCATCTCAAATGGGCCAAGTGGGAGAATGTCGGATTTGTGGCCCATTTGTTTTGGCCATAAACCCATTATTTAGTAACAGCCCATATTTCCCCTTAACCACCCACTAATTTTTGTTTCACTCTGTAATCGCTCCATGATGGCAAAAGCGGTATAACTAAAATGTGATTCGTCTTTCTAATTATGGGTTCACCAAACCTATTCTCAAAATCAAAAACACCATCCAAAATTGAGAAGAAGGGTTTGGAAACAAAAATCAGAGCATAAAGAATCAAATTGGAAGAAGAAGAGCATACACACTCATATGATTTCGCATAGCAATGGCTAGAGGTACTCTATTGATTCCATTATTGCTTCCGCTTATGTTTTATGCAGTAATCAGTAAACGAACAACTCGTATAATTGGTCGAACTCTAGATCGCTCTTATAAAAGGGATACTTCTTCAAAGTTCGCTGAATTATCATGTCACTCCACTTAACAAAGTAATTCATCAAATATTGAAGGATACAATGAAGGAGTTTAAGAACAAAAATCCCCAACCACGCGCTCGTTTCGTAAATCATATGCTGGTCCACACTGTTACTCCTCGTCTTGGAAGTCACGAGATGATATATGATTGTGACTTCAAGGCATTATGTGCAAATTTCTAAGGTACTCAAATTAATTTGGAAAGGTTTATTATTGATGAGATTAAACCATTTTGGAATCACAATAAATAATTATTATCTATGAAATTTATATCATGAGGATTTTGCAACCCTTCAATGCTTATTCTCTTTTAAAATGGCACCTACAAAAGAGAGTGACACCCGATTCTTCAAGCATATGCACTTGCTTGAAGGACCGTCAGCTATTATATCACTCGAAGAATGGAGAACTCGATCCTGAGAAAGTGCACTTGGTCAACGACAACTTTAGGTTCCACCTCCTTCTACTTAAAACCCGAACCATCTCAATCTATGACTTCTTGAGAAACTGAGACGGGCTATCAATCTGACCGTTAAATCATTATCACTCGTGCTCGTTCACTTCCTCAAGAATCGATGCTAGATTTGACTCTTTGAAACAATCAACTTATTTCAAAAAAAATAAAAAAAATCAAAAGGTGCTTAAAACAGAAGTTGTTATGTTAGACATGTCACTTTCGAAACAGATGACCAAATTAGAAAAGATGATGAAGAATGTCGTTAAGACTTTTGGAAAATACTAAAAAATGCTAAGAATTAATCATTCACATCTTAATGGTATTTAACCATTCTTGTCTTAATATTTAACTATTGGGATTTATTACTGTAACGCACGGCCCCTAGACCCATGCTAACCAAGAGCAACACTAAGTATTACTATCGGAAAGCACGGAGAATAGGACTCTATAGTGATAAACGTTGTACTCATTCCCTTGAATGAACAATGGCACGAGAATTTAAAACTTCTTAACTTAACCTTTATGCTCAGTATAAGTTCAAAGTAATGGTACATGAAAATTTCCCAAGTTACATAGTACAAAATATAATAGCATCAAGCGTAACACAATAACAACAGCAGAATACATAGTACATATCATAATATAGATGTCCAAATACATAGTCCATCATGCATAATATCACGTCCCAAAATACATAATAGAGTACATACTATAATACTATTAGCTAATGATAGTCCAAAGCTGCATAGTCCAAAACCCCAAAACGTAGAAAAGGGTAAGAGTGACGTTGTAGTCCACGCAGACCTTACCTGTTAACAATCCTCAGCCCGACCCGAGGACTGTTTTAACAAAACAAATCACACGGGTCAGACTATGTCTAGTGTGAGTGAAGTAAGTATCTATGGACATTAAATAATTTAACAAACAAGTAAAAGTGCCACATGTATAAGTTAACATGAGGCATATGAATGTTACAATATATAAAACAGTTAAGCATAATTATCGCATTGAATAAGCCATAATCTCAATCATCGGTATTGTATATAACTCAATACAATACCCAATAATTATCATATGTAAAGCAATATGATAATATAAAAAGGTAAGATTAAAAGGCATAGGTATTGTATGTAACTCAACACAATACCAAAACAATTATCATATGTAAAGCAATATGATAATATAAAAAGTAAGATAAAAAAAACCATAGGTATTTTATGTAACCCAATGCAATACCAAAACAATTATCATATGTAAAGCAATATGATAATATAAAAATCAAGATGAAAAGGGCATAGGTATTATATATAACTCAATACAATACCAAAACAATTATCATATATAAAACAATATGATAATATAATAATTAAGCGTTGGTTAAAATACTGGGTTTTCAAATTAACTTGGGTAATATCCCATCATTATTAAAACAAATAAGAAGGTAATAAAGAATTATGGGAACTACGTGATAAATATAATATGACTCATAATAGATACCAAATAAACAGACGCTAGTATTGTAAAATCACAATGGTAGAGCTCGGGCACGCGCGGAGACATCATCACCGTAACCTACTCATAACGACACCAGGCGATCAACCCAAGATAACCAGGACGGTCTAAGGCGAAGGCCGTATGCTACGCATTCACGACACTATAGGTGGGACCCCCACGCCTCCATCTGATGTAGTTCGTGACCCGCCGATCGGGAATCCCAATCAAAACAACAAAATTGCCCAATGTAGCAGACCGTTTGACCTTTGGTGGTAGATGGGAGAAATTTAAAACCACCGAATTCAGGTAGCGAACCTGAATTAGGTTGACCAAGATTGAGTTTTGGCCCATTGGTACAACAGAGTCCAATCTATCTCAATCCCCAAAATCAAAAGTATTTTTAAAACATTATTTTGTAAATCATGCCTTAAAAATTCATAGTGTTTGTAACATCAAAACACTATATAAAATCAATCATGGCAACACTCATAAAAGTAAGTTTCATAAAACCCAGTATACTTTCCAAAAAAGTAACACATGTCCATAGATTGTTTCTCTTCCGTTTCGCTATAATACACAAGTACCCCGTAATACTTATGTACTAACACGAAACATAAGCATTGTTTAGCATGTTAAACTTAATTGAAATTAACAAGGTTATTTGAACATTAAATATATATACATATATATATTAACAAAATTTTCGTTTGTAGGAAGAAAAAAATTATTTTTAAAATTTTTAAGGAAAACAAGAATTTTCTAACATAAAACATATAAGCAATTTTAAACCCAAAAAAAAATTGAATTTTTTTCAAACAAAATAAATTTTTTTTGGGCTAGGGCCGGTCCCAACTGAGCGGGCAGGCCAGCCAAGACTGGTCAGCCAGCCAGCCCAGACTAGGCCCGCCCTCCTGGGCTGTCAGGCCGGGTCGCCTTGGTATCCCACTTGTGCTGCCAGGCCAGCCCAGGGCGGACCGCCCGAGCAGCCCACCTGGGCTGCAAGGCCGGCCCAGGACGGGCCGCTTGGGCTGCCAGGCCGGCCCAGGGCGGGCCTCCTGGGCAGCCCATCTGGACTGCCAAGCTGGCCCACGGCGAGCTGCTTGGGCAGCTAGGCCGGGTCGCCAGGGCAACCCTTCTAGGCTCCTGGGCAGCCCATTCTGGGCTACCTGGGCAGTCCGTCTGGGCTCCCTTGCAGCCCATTTGGGCTACAAACGCAGCCCAGAACTGGACTGCTTGTGCAGTCCGGAACTGGGTTACTACTGCAGCTCCTCCCCTTGGCTGAAAAAAAACTCTTTCTTTTTTCAGCAAATTTTTTTCTCTAATTAAATATAGACCAGCCAAAGTCCAATTTTTTTCAATAATCATCTAAATGTTCATGATTGAGGCAATTATACATATAACTTACATGCGATAAAATTACATGCATGCAACAACTATGACGCAATGAAACATAAATCTTGCATGACATGAGGCAGTAAAACATACATCTTGCATGTAGTAAAAGTTGTATCCACGCAACTAATTTCAAGGTATAATGCCTTCAATTTTGCAATATTACTGTAAATCTAATTTAATTGCCCCAAACGTACCAAGAATGAATCATACATATAGGAAGGAGCTAATTTACAATCAAAATTTCACCTTTTACCCATCATACATACACAATCCATGATTTAAAGAGGAAAAAAGGGGAAACTTCACTCACCTACAACTCCAAAAAGCAATCTTTAAGCTCTGAAATCGCTAGCTTTGATTGCTCTTAAGGCCCTTTTCAATTATCAACAGAAAATGAAAACCCTAAATAACGATTCATGGAAGAATAAAAGAAGAGGATAAGGTAGAATTGATTCAGGAATATTACTTGAAGAATTGGGATTCTTACTTCAATCCTTTGATCGCAAATGTCTAATTTTTAATTTGATTGGGATGAGAGGTTTTTATTTTATTTTTTCTCTGTGCTTCTGGAGTTTTCCTTGTTTCTAGTTTGAGAAAGAAAAGATACGTACTGAATGAGGAGTGAGGAATGGGAGATTAATGAGAAGGAATTATATGTTTAGCCCCTTCTCTAGATTCTTCCATTAAAAATCTCCTTTTTTCCCCTTTCTTTTTAAATTTTCTTTTTATTTTTCTTATGCAACTTAATCACTACACTTTGTCTCATTTGGATTTTTTTTTCCTTCTTTCCTTTTTTATTTAATATGTTTCTAGAGATTTCCTACATAATGAAAATAAAATAAAAATTGTTATTATTATTTTTTTCCTTTTATAATCTTTTCTTTTTATTTTCTTTGGACATAAATTTTTCTTTTTACCTTACATTACACACATTTTCAACATTATGTGAACTTTTCTTTTTTTTCATAACTTGAAAACAACAAGAAAACAATATTTTTATATTAATTAAATATCACACATTAAAATAAACACGCTTTATGGAATCAATCAATTTTTTCCACTAATTTTTGCACTTTTCCATTGCATTAGAATTTGTCTTTTTATTTCATGCAAAATACTTGTTAACAACTACCACTAACTTATAATTACATTTTTCAAAAGTTCATTTGCTAAAATTAATTCCATTATGCAACTAAAAGAATGAAATTCTTCATATTAACTACGCACAACCGATTTATTGATCGTCTTCAATTTTTCCTCCCATCCATTTTAATATTTTATTGTCATATATTTAATTTTCGAACAATATTTAATACAATTATTACCAATTTATTATTGGATTCCCAATTTAGTATCCCTCAAAAAATTGGGTTGTTACAGACTTCCCCCCTTACAAAAATTGCGTCCTCGCAATTTCTACATAAGGGATACATCTGTAACAAAATTATAGATTTAACTCAAAACAATAGGACATACCTTACTCAAGCGCCAAACAATTTAGGATAATGCCTCAGCATCTATTCTTGTGTTTCAAAAGTGCAGGCCTTTGGATTACTTGACCATTGCATCTTGACTATAGGAACCACTTTACTACGAAGCTTTTTCGTCTCATAGGCAATAATACGAACAGGCTCTCGAGTAAAAGTCATATTTGGAGCGATCTCAGGCTGCTGCAACTGCTTCGGTTCTATGACCTCTTCGGAATCCCTTAAACACTTCCTCAAGTGAGACACATGGAAGACGTTGTGCACACTTGATAAGTGTTCGGGTAAGGCAACTCTGTAGTCAAGTTTTCCAATTCACTCCACAATAGGATAAGGGCCAACAAATCTCAGAGCAAGCTTACCAGTCTTACTGAACCTCATTACTCCCTTTTAAGGAGTAACATTCATGAATAAATGATCCCCAACACTGAACTCTAAGTCCTTTCTTCGACGATCTGCATAGGACTTTTGTCTATCCAGTGCTTCTTTCATCCTTCTTCTAATTTGGTCCACCTTCTCAGAAGCTTCACGCACAGTGTTGGGACCAAGCACCAACCTATCCCTAGTCTCAAGCCAGAAGGAGATCTACAGGGTCTTCTATACAATGCTTCAAAAGGATCCATGCCTATACTGGACTGAAAACTATTATTATATGCAAACTCGACGAAGGGTACGTGGTCCTCCCAAGACCCACCAAAATCAAGGATACAAGAACGCATCCTTCAATATCTTGTTAACCCGCTCAGTTTTCCAATCGGACTGAGGACAATATGTTGGGCTGATATTCAACTTCATGCCCAAAGCAGACTGTAAGCTTCTCCAGAATCCACTAGTAAATAGTGGATCCCTATCACAAACTATAGCAATAGGTACACCATGGAGACGAACAACTTCCTTCACATATAGCTTCGCTAAATAAGGAGAAGTCCTTTTTGACTTGACCGGGGTAAAATGGGCAGATTTAGTCAAATGATACACCACTACCCATATGCTATCATGCCCTTGCTTTGACCTTGGCAATCCATCAGTAAAGTCCATGGATACCTAAACAAAGCATTAATATTTACAACATTGCACCGAAGGATCTAAGTATAAATGAACAATTTAAAATCTTAAATTCACTTATACCTGATCCCATTTCCATAGCGGAATCTCCACTGGCCGAAGAAGACTGCTAGGCTTTTGGTGCTCGCACTTCAACAATTGGCAGGTAATGCAATTCTTTACATACTTGCCTATATCGCGCTTCATACCTTCCAGTAATATAGATGTTTCATGTCCATATACATCTCATTGCCACCAGAGCGAATGGTATATCGCGAACAATGGCAATCACTCATCATCTCATGCGTAAGACCTGCAACATTAGGTACAAAGATCCTGCCCTTCTTCCTTAAACAACCCTGAGCATCCAACTTAAATTCTTTCAAATCATCAGAATCATCTCCATTCTTTAGCTGATGAATACGCTCTAAAGTAATAGGATCTTCCATCTGAGCATGAGAAATCCTATCCATTAGGCTCGGTCTCATAACCAAATTGGCCAACATCCTTCCAAAGCTATTAGTGGGCATATTACAATAGGTTCCACTGGAAGCCAACACCTCCAAGTTTCGCCATTCAGCTATCATCATTGATACAACTGTTTGATGTTTACGGCTAAGAGCATCTGCCACACGATTACCTTTCCCAGGTGTATACTGAATATCGAAATCATATGCTGCCAAAAACTCCAACCATCTTTGTTGGCGCATATTCAGCTCCTTTTGAGTAAAGAGGTATTTCAAGGACTTATGGTCAGTATAAAGGACAAACGTCTCACCCATAAGATAATGTCTCCATAGCTTCAAAGCAAAAACAACTACTGCCTGCTCCAAATCATGAACAACATATCTAACCTCATTGGGTCTTAATTTTCTAGATGCATAAGCCACAACTCTTCCTTTCTGCATAAGCACAGCACCCAGTCTAGTCCCACAAGCATCAGTATACACCACAAGATCTTGATTACCTTCTGGAATCACCAAAACTGGTGCATTATTGAGCATCTCCTTTAACTTAGAGAAAGCTTCTTTACACTTATTCGTCCACTCAAATTTTACACCCTTCTTCGTCAGCCTTGCCAAAGGAGTGACAATCTTCGAAAAATCCTTAGCAAAGCAATGATAATATCATGCTAGACCGAGGAAGCTTTCTATAATCAATGCACAAGCGGAGAGAGCCATCGGCCTTCTTTACAAAGACTGCAACAACTCCCCAAGGAGAGCTACTTGATCGGATGAAATGCTTCCCCTACAATTCAGTCAACTGCTTCCGAAGCTCCTCCATCTCAACACGAGGCATACGATTAGGAGGTCTACTGACTGGTTAGGCTCTAGGGATAAGATTTATGTGAAAACCCACAGCCCTCTTAGGCGGTAAGCCGGTAACAGGCTCAAACACACCACCAAAATCCCTGACAACGGGAACTCTGGATATCTCGTCATCCTCTCGTGACTCAATGGAATAAAGATAACCATGAGCATTAAGGCCTTGCATATCAAGCGTTATATTAACGAGCCCTTTGAAAGATGGATGTCTCAAGGTGACAACTCTGTCTAAGCAAGAAAGATGAGCCTG
This sequence comes from Allium sativum, assembly GCA_030737875.1. Lineage (NCBI taxonomy): Eukaryota > Viridiplantae > Streptophyta > Magnoliopsida > Asparagales > Amaryllidaceae > Allium > Allium sativum. Next base: position 15,190,724 of record CM060912.1, read on the forward strand.
ATATCGTTCCAATCAATCCATCCCCAAGATAATATCTTGACCAAGATACTCAAACACATGCAAATCACATAAGAAAGGAAGTACACTTAAGAAAAGCTCAAGGTTCTTGCACAACATTCCAAGTGTTGCGGACTGACCAATGGGATTCATAACCTTTAGAGATGTTACAAGATAAACTACTTCCAATGCACTATCAACTAAATCTACAAGTAAGGATGGTCTTCTCTGCCTCTAGAACGAATCTCAACCCAAAACTCACCCTAAATCTTTCCTATGGAAAGACTTCCCTCCAAGGCTCATAAAGTCCTTACACATACGAGCGAAATCGGCTCTAGGAGCAGCATTTGGAGCATGTGCGGCTTGTGGCATGTTCCGCATCAACTCCAACCACTGCTCCATCATCAAATGGGGAGGTCTTCCAGCCATTTTTCTCACTACTCTACATATAGTGAGAAATATCATTAAGCTAGAATTAAAACAATACTCACACTAGAACGCATAAAATATTGGGGTTTCGGTTCAGGTATGTACAACTATTATTATGTGATGGGAGTGATACTATAAAATAAATAGACATGTACGATGTTTCTACTGTCTTGTCATAATCCATATTCTAAACATATTTTGTACTATGTCAAACCTGGGCCCTGATACCAACAATGTAACGCCCGGCCCCCAGACCCATGCTAACCAAGAGCAAGACTAAGTATAACTGTCAGAAAGCACGGAGAATGGGACTCGATAGGGCTAAACGTTGTACTCATTCCCTTGAACGAACACTTATACTGTCAAACGGTCAAAGTGAAGCCTTTTTGGCTTGCCCTAAATTGCCCCCTTACGCAACTCTACATGAACTAAAAGAAAGGGATAGTTCTGCCTTTTTTTTTTTGCACGATCCCCATTTTAGTCCATTTTCCACGAACATTTTCTTCCCCTCAGCGCTTTCATTCTCTCTTGCAACGCAAAAAAATAAGGGGGTTGTTATTGACATTCCAAACATTGTTAAGGGGAGCTCAAATTTTTTTTTAAATAAAATTTGTTAAAGGGAGTACTAGTGGAGAGAGCACTCGCTTAACAAATAAAGTTTATTTTACCAAATTAGCTTTTTTTACAATAATCTCTTTTTTATTTGTTAATAAAAAAAATTATATGGTATATTAGTCGAACTGCATCAAATTTTTATATCAAATTATTAATAATTTCATTTGTCAAATATCATTGATAGGAAATTGATATACATATATCGAACAATTATTTTTTTAATACGGTATTACGTTCTTTATTTATCTCCTCAAACAATCGTTTTTTTTTCTATTTTCAAATAATTAGGGATTTGATTTTTTTTTTTTTGCATTTGAAATTGATTTGGATTTGGGATGGTAACTGATGTTATTACCAAACGTTGTTACGATTGGAGTGTTTTTAAATTTTGACCCCCCTTAACATTGTTTTTATGGTTGGAGTGTTTTTAAATTTTGACCTCCCCTTAACAATATTTGAAATGTCAATAACAATGCCCAAAAATAATTCCTTCAGCGAACTTGTCACCATCTTCCTCCCCAAATTGGTACTGAAATTCCAAATTGAAAATGTAGTGCGGGCGTGTACGTGCTAATACAGTACACAGAAGGATCGTGTAATATGACGAACAACATTCAAGTATGAAGTAATAGCTAATCACAAATATAAAATAGTAAATGCAGTAAAAAAGGAAAAATCACACCAAGGATTTTTATACTGGTTCGGAGCACCGTCCTACGTCCAGTCCTAGCCTTCTATCTGGATTTTCACTAACAACAACCTCACTTCACCCGGAAGAACAGGTATACAACACCAGAGCAGTCGAATGGGATTTCACGCCTCTATCAATACGAGGACTTCACAACTTGCCTCTTACAACACGAAGGACTTCAACACTTGCCTGATAACACACAGGACTTCAACTAATACAATGGTTTTGACTTCTGCTTTGTGTTCTTGATTCAACACGGATAGTCAACAGTTTGAGTATAGCCTTCCTATAATCTGATCCTCGAGTATATAATTTGAATGCGTAGATTTAAGGAAGTAGAATGCTTGTTGAATCAAATGATATTAAATTGATTCAAAGATTCAACAAGTATTTGAAATTTGGAGAGCTTTTGTTTTGCAAAAAGTATGAAAATGCAATTCAGATATTAGAGAGAATATAGAATGATTCGGTTAATTGTAAAACAAGTTTGAAGTTGTTTATATAATAGAGGAAAGATAGTAATTCTTCATGAAGAGTTTCTATAAAAAGATATGCCCATTTCCTTTGATTATTGAATAGAAATCTCTTCACAAATAGAAGCAACCTTTCATAAAAAAGCTTGTTGTTCGAAAAACGGTCGACAGGTCAAAAATCACATGTCGACTGGTTGAATTTATTTAAAATTGAAAATTCCAGAAAAATAGTCGTTATGTGCAAAAACACATAAACCAGTCGACTGGTGATTTTCAATCGGTCGACTGGTTGATCTGAGAAATGTTTTTGTTTCCAAACAGAAAAATAACCGGTCAACTGGTGGTTTTTGGGCGGTTGACCATTTTATGGTTGTGGACCGTAGGACCTCGGTCCACAGTCTATATCACTCTGCACTCTTTCCCGGTCGGAGCTTGGACTGTTTGGGCTTTTTCTGTGACTTTTTAATTCCTGAAATATACAGATTTCAGCAACGAAGATATGATATTGTTTTGCGCATTCGTATTATACTTTGAGGATAGATTTTAACATATTTCTAACACGACTCAAAGTAAAAAATCCTTATCTCTATGAAATGATCTTCATTGCACCTTTATATGTTGGCATCGATCAAAATCTTATCTCAACATTCTCCCCTTTTTTGATTGATGACAACACCTTGGATTTTCTCCCTCTAAATATAAAGCTCCCCCTGAATTTCTACAACATTTGTTAGTTCATAATATAAAAAATCTTACCTTTTGATTACTGCATTAACAAATGTTAGCACACATATACTGTTACCATGTTAAGCACATAATTTTAAATGATAGTATATGTAACTTGAATGATATGAATAATCATAAGAGAAGATATTTCTCCCCCTTTGTCATCGATCAAAAGGAATAAATACTATAATAAGCACAGTAATCGAGAGTAGTAGAGAATACAAATAATTATAGCACCTTTAGGGGATATTGAATCATGTGATTTTTTGATAAGCTGAGTTTTCAAAGATATTTAGAGATACCGAATAACCTTCTCTTTATTGTGGTGTACCTGCAAAAAATATAACATATATAGTTTTGGTACCCACTTGCTTTGTTTGCGTCTGTGGGTTAGATGGAAGGTAACCATACCCAAGATGGTTTAATGGAACCTTTAAAGATAAAATTTTCATTATTAACTACTGAATCAAAATAATCATCGATATATTTTTCTCTGTTTTTCCAACTTACAGGCACCCAAGTACTTAAGTAATTTCTAGTGATATTCCTTTTTGTACTTCTATATTTGTTATAAATACCGCTAGTCATAGAAGTATTCGAATTTCTATAATAATTGGGTCTTGGATGTGCATTAGTAGTAGTAGTGATATTCTTATTGTACATAAAAGCATATCTAGTACTATTTCTATGATTGGTTTTATTGTATCCTATACCACTTTTGTCATGTAAAGGTCGAGATCTAGATAAAATCATGTTTAAATCATTTTGACCTTTACTAAATTTCACAAACTTATTTGTACATTTATCAAATTTAATTCCAAAGTCGCGAGTGACATTTTCAAAGGAAATTATGTTATTATCAATTTCCTTATTTATTTCAGAAATTTTTTCCTTTAAAGTACCATTCTCAGTTTTGAGACCAAAAATTTGAGATTCTGAATTAAAAGGAGATTGTAATTTTTCAAAATTTTCTTTTGTGTCAAAAATTTCATTTTGCAAAATATTATTATTCACCTTTAAAATCTCATATTCTTTAGATAATTCTAAATTCTTTTCAGTTAAAGCTCCATTCTCTTTTTCAAGAGACGAAATTAAGGAACTAGAATTATTTAAAGAATCTTCTAATGATATATTTCTATTTTGCAAAAGATCAATTTCCTTTAAAGGAATATTGTTTTTATCTTCTAATCGCTCATTTTCTTTTTGAAAGAAATCTTTTTGAGAAACAAGCTCTTCTAAGGTATTTTCAAAACATTTGGCTTGTTTTACCAAACGATTGTTTTCTTCTTTTAATTTGGAATTTTCTTGCTCGTAATTTTTTGACATAGCTAAAATGACTGTATTGAGTTTCAATAATTTTTCATGGTCTAACAAAAGATCTTTATATAATGAATCTGTACATACCGATTGTGATCTGACTTTAGCCATGAGACACTTGTTTCCTTGCTCTCCTGATTCTGCTTTGTTGCTCTTCCATTTTCTAATTCACTAATTCTTCTTTGTTGCTCTTCCATTTTCTAATTCCCTGACTTGATTTCCTTATAGCCATTTGTTCTAGGATGTTGTTACGATCTCTAGAACGCCAGGCTCTGATACCAGTTGAAAATGTAGTGTGGGCGTGTAAGTGCTAATGCAGTACACAGAAGGATCGTGTAATATGACGAACAATATTCAAGTATGAAGTAATAGCTAATCATAAATATAAAATAGTAAATGCAGTAAAAAGGAAAAATCACACTAGGGAATTTTATACTGGTTCGGAGCATCGTCCTACATCCATTCCCAGCCTTCTATCTGGATTTTCACTAACAACAACCTCACTTCACCCGGAGGAACATGTATACAACGCCCGAGCAGCCGAACGGGATTTCATGCCTCTATCAACACGAGGACTTCCAACTTGCCTCTTACAACACGGAGGACTTCAACACTTTCCTGATCACACACAGGACTTCAACTAATACAATGGTTTTGACTTCTGCTTTGTGTTCTTGATTCAACACAGATAGTCAACGGTTTAAATACAATCTTCCTATAATCTGATCCTCGAGGATATACTTTGAATGCGTAGATTTAAGGAAGTAGAATGCTTGTTGAATCAAATGATATTAAATTGATTCAAAGATTCAACAAGTATTTGAAATTTGGCGAGCTTTTGTTTTGCTAAAAGTATGAAAATGCAATTCAGATATTAGAGAGAATATAGAATGATTCAGTTAATTGTAAAACAAGTTTGAAGTTGTTTATATAATAGAGGAAAGGTAGTAATTCTTCATGAAGAGTTTCTATAAAAAGATATGTCCGTTTCCTTTGATTATTGAATAGAAATCTCTTCACAAATAGAAGCAACCTTTCATAAAAAAGCTTGTTGTTCGAAAAATGGTCGACAGGTCAAAAATCATATGTCGACTGGTTGAATTTATTTAAAATTGAAAATTCCAAAAAAATAGCCGTTATGTGCAAAAACACATAAACCGGTCGACTGGTGATTTTCAATCGGTCGACTGGTTGATCTGAGAAATGTTTTTATTTCCAAACAGAAACGTAACCGGTCAACTGGTGGTTTTTGGGCGGTCGACCGTTTTATGGCTGTGGACCATAGGACCTCGGTCCACAGTCTACGCACTCTTTCCCGGTCGGAGCCTGGACCGTTTGGGCTTTTTCTGTGACTTTTCAATTCCTCAAATATACAGATTTCCGCAACGAAGATATGATATTGTTTTGTGCATTCATATTATACTTTGAGGATAGATTTTAACATATTTCTAACATGACTCAAAGTAAAAAAAACTTATCTCTATGAAATGATCTTCATTGCACCTTTATATGTTGGCATCAATCAAAATCTTATCTCAACACAAATACTTCAAAAATCGATGAATAATAGGGATAGGTATTGACCTATCCTAAATGCCATCATCGCACTCACCGCCCAATATCCGCCTCTGATAATGGTGCACCCATTTCCAATGCCGACTCCTATACCACCGACATTTTCGATCTCAAGCCGACGATCATCATCCAACGGCTGAAGCCGCGACAGCGACGGTTATAATAGTGGATGCATATGAATAAAGTGTGGTGCCTAGATATGATAACAAGTGTTGTAGAGGAGAACGGAGTTAGTGACGCTGCAGCGGTGAAGAAAGTTAAAGAGAAGAAAATTAAGAAACCTAGGATTACTCGGGCAGAAGCGATTTGATGAATTTGTGGTCAAAGAAAGAGCCGTTGGGTAAGTAAATTATATCATTATGTTCATTTGTTTTGATGATTCAATAATTGCATCATAATAGATGGTCAAATACCAATTTTTAACAAGTAAATAATATGCTGATGTCTGAACTTCTCACCAAATCATCACTTTAATACTTGAGTCAATGGATGGTACAGACCATTCAAGAAGATGAACACCATGGGAAATAGGTGATGGTTGTGGATCTACGGTTTCTAACATCACGGAACGAGTTTTGAATTTGTGGTATTTTTTCAATTTAGCTTTTTTTTATTATTATTTACACATTTGTTTGCTAACTAGATATTGGGGGAGGTAAATCTTCAGTAATGTTGACCTGTTAGTGTTGGATTTTCCGATTTTACTAAGAATTTCAACTGGATCATTAGATCTTCGAGTTTGGCTCAGCTTTACTACATAGAAAACAGGAATCTTCTTTTCCATACGATATTGTGCTATCACAACTGCCAACCAGAATTAAGGCTTGAAAATAAAGGTCAGGTACTACTTCAATGCGATTTATAGTCTTATTTTCTTACAAAGTTTATATAATTCGTAAAAACTATTACAGATTTCATACTCTTAAGCCTTAAAAATTTTGAGATCTAAGTTAACAGCCATGTCCTGCAATGGAAAGTAGTCGGGTACGATTTAAATGCGATTTACTGTCTTATTTTCTTACAAATTTAATTTTTTTTCATTAAAACTATTACAAAATTTATGATCTCAACCCACAAAATTTCAGAGGTCTAAGTTAATTTACATGTCTGGCGATGGAGGTTTGGGCTCCATAACTTGAGTTACAAGTTTTACTTCTAGAATTATCCTTATTATAAAGTTCCCACCTTATTATACTATCAAATTATGTTTGATACTTTACAAAGCATGTCAGATGAATAAAAAATAAAGCATCTATGATATTTCAACTTCTCAAGTGTTTTGTATTGCTTGATAGATATCCACCTTTTATTCTTTGGCACCGGCAACGTCTTCAGTAAATCCTTATATTATATTTCTAAACATCACAGGAAACCTTTTTTATTAGTAATTGGAATGTTGTTACTTTGATTTCTTTCTTCTTTTGCTCCCACTGACTGCTCACAAAATCACGTTTCTACTGCTAGACAATACCAGCACACATTACTGTTTACTAACTTTTACTCTTTATATTATCATGTACAACATCACATATTTTCACGTCTAATGCTTGAATGATTACCCAAGATAAACATATCGTGGAAGGACTATAATCTTAGAGGTCATTGCATGGACTATTTCTCTCCGATTTTCTCTGACAAGGTATGCTTATTTTTCATTCCTACCAAGTTATTTTCCGCTTTTGTCTGTTGATTTAGGCTCAGTTTAATGATTAGATTATGAAGTTTTAGGGACATTTCAATAATTTATTCTCTATTACCACTTTGATACAGTCATTCTTCTTCTTTGCTAGCTTTCTAGAAGGAAGAACAACTTCATTGTGCTTAAAATTTAGAGTTGTTTAATGTAAGTAATTATTTTTCGCTTTCTTATTATATGTATTACAAAGGTACACATTTTATAACGACTGGATGCAAATGAATAAATAACAAAATTTGGTTATTAGTTGTTGCAATAGTTGTAAATATTTAATTTGAATAAAAAATTTGGCGTTGGTTAAAATTCTGGAATACTTTACAGTTTTAATCAACAAACATGTATATGCTACTGAGTTGATGCTACCGTTCCTTCCTGATGTGAGCAGCTGCAGTTTTTTAATGATGTTACAGTTTTTTTCTTTCTTGAACTGATCTGATGCAAGTCTTTTGATTTCGGTATTTCATTCTTTTATGATGGAAATAACTAGAGGGTTCTCCCTAAAGATTATAATTATATATTGTTTTATCATATATTTATGCATTGATGCTTTTGTATGATATTTGATTTTAGTGGTTCCAGAGTGCTAACCAAACGTTGAATTTTTGGTTTGTTATATTACTAAAATATTATTTACTGTAGCTTCTCCCTTTTGGAATAAATATTTTGATTATATATCACTAAAGTTTGCATTTTGCTGATCACTTAAACTGATTATTGGCATAGCGAAATGCTGTGAGATGATATATATAATAAACGAGCTATAGTTGCAAAAGTGGCAGCAGAAGAAGTCCCGCTTATGTAAGAGCTGACAAACCAAAGAATGAGGTTGAATATAACACAATGTTTTCTTGATCTGTGAGTTTGTTTATAGCTGCTATCAATATCTTTCCTGTTTTAGACAAACTGATCTAACAAGTTTTTGTGTGAATCCATATTAGTTGTAACATAAAAACATCAACCAAACACCCACAAAAATAGCATGGCGTAAGTAGTAATAGCAACTACCAATAATACCGTTGAACATTGAAATTTTGTATAGTTATTTCTATATATTTTTTTTACAATGTCATGGGATACAAACCAGAAACAGTATCCGAATTCATGTTTTACTTTACTCAAAATTTATTTTTATGTAGTGTTAATTGGCTGCTTCATTTCTCTGCAGTATGCACTTACTGATAAAAGATGGGATGTGCAAGTTCCACTGTTTCATTAACATTAGCATATTTCTCATTTTCTTTCAGATTGAAGAAATTGACAGGATTTTTGCATATTTAAAAGCAAAATGTCGTTGTTGAAAGTAGTGCTGCTAATTGCAGTTTCCAGTCTTAGTTTCTATCTTTTTCATTACTTTCAATACAGTTTGTCTATAAATGTTGTTTCTATTTTTTTTGGATATTAACTGTTGTACCTTTCTGCATTTGTTTCTAATTAAACAATGCTGTCAGTTCTACACGCATTTCTTCTATTGGTTTTCAGTTTCATTTAGCATGTATTTATTTTGAATATCCTTCAGATTATTTTTGACTGCTTTACATTCTGCCTGTATATGTTCTCGAACTTTACCATCTGCATGTATATATGACATCATGTTCAACTTGTTGCTCTACTATGCTCAGTTTTATTCACATTGAAATATCCTAACTGTCTACGCATAAGCGGCCGTAAGTATTGTCCACTTTAAACTTCATCTCCAGCTTTGGTCAAATTCATCTATGCACACGCCCATCGGACGTGCATGCGTACTGGTATATATATATATATATATATATATATATATATATATATACAAATTTCTTTCCATCTGCTATTTTTCTTTTCCATCTATAATCTTCCCTACCTTGAACATCATCGTCCTCTGCTATTTTTTTCACCAGCCACCCTCACAATCTTCACGCAATACCATCAACCACACCCAAAAACTCACGTCAAACCTCCTTTGCCCTCCACTGGTAATTCACGCACAACTCCCCCTCAATTTATTCCCAAAACCCCTCTAATTGCCAAATCAAATACCAGCTCAATTTGTTCAACCACTGATCCATCACGCAGTCTACAATTTTCGCTCACACCATCATCAACAGTCTACAATCGAATACCGAACACCCATTGAAACCAGGTAACCTTGAGCCATCACAACTTTTCTACATCCACAAACTCAATTTAACAATTGTATGTGATCCTGAAAGTTCGCTACTTCACTATACAGCAACCGTCCCCATCTACATCTTCTTCTTGCTTCCCAACTCCACACACACACCATCAAAACCGCACCCAGTTCTGCCCATCACCACGCCACGTTCACCACCTCTTACCATAACTCTCCGAACATAAAAAAAAAATTTCAATACGCATCTCCCCTGACCTACCACGCCTTCAGAATACTCTTCCAATTCATTGATCAGCCTCGCAACAACCTAGATCAACTTCCACCGCCCATACCAATTCACACCACAGTCTGCTACAATTCTCCTACCGCTATACCAAGCGCAAACACAAAAAAAAACACTAACTTCTCCTTCCAACGCAGTGCAACACCACTCATTGCAATACCCAAATTCACAAGCAAACCACCTCCTACATCTTCAGCTAACAACCCTCCGTCCAACTGCTCCATTAAACAACCACATCCTACAACACTTCAACTACCATCACTCACTTCGCCAAAGAAATTTCTACCAACCAAAACCAAGGTCCCTCAGTCACGAACGCCTATAACCATTCGAAACCGACAGTCAACGCCATTTTCTCTTCGAACCTCCGTCTACCCAATTTACAGCGGTTCGAAAACCATACATCCAATTCGAAAATAAGCGTTCGAAACCCAAAATCCCCGTAACCCCTCAATTTGATTTCGAGAAAAAAAAAGAGGCGCATGCCCTTATTGATTTCTGTTCGGCTCTATTTTGTTTTGGGTACTGGGAGATAAATTTGTGATTTAATCATCAAACCGATCGTTAGGGAGGTTTCCTACTGTAAGAGAGCCAAAATCAAACTCTCTGAAGCCAACTATATTCGGCCGCAACATCTGAAACTTGCGTGACCATCTTTTCCTCGTCTGATTCTTTATCTTCTACCCAAAATCAATGCCGATTCTTCCTCTTTTAATCATGCCGATTCTTCCTCTCCCATTCAAATCAATCCACGATTTTCTCTTTGCTAAAACCCCACTTCGTTTACCTTCAGAAAAAACCCTACCCCTAAAATCCCAACCTCTTTTAATCGAATCTGATTCTTCTACTTTGTTCCAGTGATCGTTTTGAAAAAGAAGGTATTGTTTTAACGCTTACAATTTCAACTAAATATCAGCATATTGTCTACTTCATTATGACTCAGATGATTTTCCAATTTCGAATTTGATTCAGATTCTCGTATGATTTGCCTGTTTCGATTTTGATTTAGATTTTCGGATGATTTTCAATAATAAGTTTAAAAAATTGGATCGTAAGGAGAATAAAAAATTATCATTTTTATGGCAGAAGCACATGTCTCTAATATTAATTCAGTTAGTCGGTTGGATCCAAATATTTGATGCTGATCTCTCAAATGCTGGTTTATATTACTTACTCTATTGTATTGTTTTTATTTTTTTTATATTGAATTATTTGAATTTTGGTGTTATTTCTGAGACAGAAGCAAATATAGCCAATTTGAATTCGGGTGGTCAGCCGGATCTGATTGTTGCAAACAATAAAGTCTGCAATGTTAACCTGTTCTTTTCATGTCGTATATACCACTATCATATCAGTTTAACATAAAGTTGTTGTCTTCGTTATATAATATTCTTATGGATATATATTTGCAGGAAAGAAGCTGAGGCTGTTTATTTTTAACAAACATAGTTATAAGAGCAAGTTTTGGTGAAAAGCTCAACGCATCATTGGTTTTGTTGTTTTGTCTTCTTAATGGGTGAACTTTGTGGCATAATGTTTTGGATAAAAATAAAACTGTGACAATTCTACTTCGGTTATGTTTACAATTGGAACATTTGTTTCTGGTTCATTGATTTTGTTTGTATTTATTGATCTGATATCTGGGTAATTGAGCAAACAGTGTGTTAATGGATGCTTGTAATATTGAGTGTTTTTGCTGCATGTTTATATTTCCAAAGCAAGAAGTTTTTGAATCTTGTAGTATCTCCATTTATGATAATGGTAGTCAATTTATTTTCCAACAGTCCTTTTACCTTCACCCTTTAATTTCAGAATAAATACGAGAAACTTTGAAGTTTTGTATAAAATTAAATGTTCCATCATTAAATTTTTTTCTTATTTTTTTCACTTTTTTATTTGCTGGTAATGTCTGCTATTGGTAGAGATAGTGAATGTGCAACTCAGTATATGCTGAATTACTATGAATTTTGTTGCTTTTTTGTATGTAGAAAGCACAATAAGTGGGAATATGTAATATGTTGCATGCCATATCTTACCATCTATTCACGAAAATCAGATTATGTTTACTGCATTTCTTTTATTAGTTAAAAAAAATGAGTTGTGGACTTTCAAAGGATTGAAAGTCTATTTATTTTATTGGCTTGGGAATGTGTTTTAGAAAACAATCTTGCTTTTGAGTGGAATTTATTGCTGAACTTGTAACGTTTTATCTTATTTACCATGTTTTATCTTATTTATTATTGCCCAACCCATTTCATGTCTAAATATAAGAGCAAATGCTTGTTATCGTGTGTAATTTATTTTACTACATGTAAGTAAGTGTTAGCAATTCAATTTACGTTTGAGAATTTGTACTTATATTTTCTATTAAAATAGCTCATGCTATATTTGTCTTCTTAGCATCAATATTATTATTTTTATTTCTAGGAATAGAAGCAATGTTACGTGAAATATATTATTATTATGTATTTTATTGATATTATGAAAAGAGTTGTGTTTACATTATCTCTTTATAGAACCTCTATCAGCAAGTATTGTTATACCTCACTAGTTATTGACTATTTGACTAAATCTAAGTATTTTTTACAATGTTACATTTTTCATCAAAACTATCTTCATTTAGTGGTGCTGAGTTCACATATCAGTAACACCAGTTCAAGCTAATAGTGAATGTGTGACAGTGACTGTCATTTTGAAAATACATTGATTGTTATCCAAATATTTCAAATTATGCATAATAAGTTAGATTTTATCATTAAAAAAGATATACATATTATGTTTCATGTTATGGTTATTATATTTCATTAAAAAAGATTTAGTCCTTTCCAGAAAAAAGTTCAACCATTTACCATTTCAAAATTATTCATTTTGTTTTTGTTTTTCAGGTAGATTTATGCCTTGCCTTCTGATTTGCAGTATGTAGAATCACGTTGGGAAGCTCAGGTCATGCTTCCTCTTCGTGATTGTGTTGCTTCTGAGCTCAAAATGCTTTGTAACATTGACAGGTCAGTAATGATGCATTATATGTATAATAATTTTACGCGAACTATTCAATTGTGTTGTGACTTGAAACACTCAATACTACCCTTCTTATATACCAATGTGAGTTACCTTAATATGGGGTTGCCGGGTTGCCATAATAAGTACAGTAGTTATGATTCTTTTTTTAAATTTGTCCAAGGTTTTTAATTTTTTAATAATATTGCAAATCAAAAAATACATATCAAGATAGTTTAGTCATTAGTGAATCATCAGCTCCTCGTTATGGAAATTTGCCCGACTAAGAAAATATTCTCCATATTTTTTCATTTTGACTGATTCTGTCTTTTTTAAATAATAACTTCTGGTTTTTGTTGATCTGCTTTGTATATGAAAGTACATCTACTGGGTACATAGTAAAACATGTAAAAGCTGCAAGTGAATTTTGAATTGTTGGCTGTGACTAAGATGTTATAGTTTGTGACATAGGAACGAACCTTAACATGAATGCATATATATATATAATAACTATTCAATGCAAATCAACAAATAAAATAAAATAAAATTGGTAACATTTGTTATTTTTTAATAACAAAAATTATATCTTTTTCAACATGTATATAATGATTATATTGATTACATGTCCAATTCAGTTCTAGATTGGATGGTGGGAATCAAATTTGAATACAATTTGTACACATTACTTTTTGTGGGTTAAGATTACATCTTTTGATGGGTCATTACTACTCAATAGATGGCATCCTCCACAATTTTGTGCTTTTATCTATGATTGTAATATTAACATGCATAAAAGTAGAATGGTTAAATATGCAATCAGAAAGATCAAACTTAAATAGGATTCTACCTTCGAAATCTAAGATTTTTATAATCCTTTATTTATATTTCATGCATGTTTTGGCAATAAATATAATGATTGACATTTTTCATGCACTATGGTTGCCCTTTATTGATGCTTAGATTCAGAAATACAGGTTCCTATGTCAGTTCGTGCTTTATTCCGTGAGCCATGCAACCGACTGGCAAAAGAAATGTCCAAGGGACTAGAAGAGATTGCCATAAGCATACAAAATCGTCGACTCCTCTCTCGTGATGTACTTTCAGTAAACATAAATGATGCTTTACAAGGCCTTCTTACTGTAGTAAATCTCAACCTAGGTTATTTCTTGGTTCAAGAAGCACCAACAATATGTTATATAACTAGAAGAGTGAAAGAGAACCATCGCCTAGAACACCGGGTAGTAAGAAGGATTATTCAGCGCTGATTTTGGAGTTGAGGAATAAAAAGGTTGTCTTAAAACAACCAAATGAAATGAATAATAACACAGTGAAAAAAGAACTGAGGCTAACGTTCAGTAAGTTTGCGATTACCGGTCTGGAGTTTTCTGAAGCGCTTCCTTTTGCAGTGTTTGTGTCGTTGCTTTAGAAATGCTTGTGAGGTTGGATCACGTTATCGAACAAGTTGAAGAATTGGGGAAGGCTGAATGTTTTAAGGAATACGTAGGAAATGATGATGATATTGCTATTGATGTAAGTGAGAGGCTGGATGGCAAAATTCAGAATCATTCTCAGTTAGGTGACGAGATGTAACAATGTTTTTGTGCATTTATTGTAATTAATTGTTTTGTTTCATGCATGTAAGATGGGTAGAAAAAAAATGGTGAAATGTTGTTTTTCCTGACTTTTTATTTGTGTATAGTGCAAAACATTTCCCTAAGACAAATGCTTATACGTTCAAACAACTATGAAATATTTGCAAACACCTCCGCGACAAAGAAAGATTATGGAATAGATTAGAGGGAAGCATATTGGGCTATGCTGCAAAGAACAATACGTGGAATGCAGTCTCTGGATGCTGTTAACCTTTTCACATAAAAATAGTTATAAGGAGCTTTTGAAATCACGGAGCAAGCAAAGATATAAAGGCAGAAGTGGCAAGGTTTGTAAGTAGATAGAATTTTTCTTTTGCAGTCATTGTACTTCTCATTTGATGTCTTCTTCAGATTTTATTGAATTCTAACATGTAACAGATAATATGGCTTTTATATTAACAATGAGTTGGAATACACTTTCTTATGAAATATGGTAAGGGTGACCTTAGTTAAATGATTTTCAAAGTGTCCTTTCCATTTGATTGTCTTATTCCAATTGGATATTCTCAAGATTGGGATATAGCTGGATTTCCGTTTGGCACTAGAAACTTTGTTGAGAACTAAAGATATTCAGTTGCATTTTGGGTTGCAGATGTATTTCAGATGAATGATCTGTTTATACAATTCAGGACAACATTGCAAGTGACTTGGCGCACCATTAAAGTTTTTAAAGGGTGCCATGACATTAAAATTTTCAAGTCAATACATTGATATAATATTCATTATTGGTTTACATGTACAATTCAACATAATTGAATTTGCATTGTTTTTAAATACTTTCATTTTCTCTTAAACTATATTATAATTTTTTTTTTTAAATCTGATTTAGAAAGAAAATTTATCAAATATTTGTTCATTTCATATTATGTACTTTAACGGTCGGTTTTTCCACCGTTGTACGGTAATACTAGTAAAAAAAGGAGGGGCAAGTTTGATTTGTGCGTGTATCAAAGAAGGAAGGGGATTTGATTTCTTTTGAGCTTGATTTGGGCGTATATAAGGAGAGTGAATTATTTCTTTGTTGACTTTTCATTTTGAGTGTCTGTTTGATTGTTGTTTGTGCGTGGCTCTAGAAACCTAATCTTTTGCGCGTGGGTTTTAACTTGACAAGAGATATTTTGGCTTAGTGCCCTTGTTTTGATTGTTGTTACGGTGGTGTGCTAAATCATGGAAATTGTTTTCTAATTTTTACTCACGTCTATTTCCTTCTTGCTTTAGTTTCTTTTGGTTTGCAATTTTTTTTAATTTCCTTTTCTTTTCTTAAAAAAAAACCGAAGAAGAGGAAATTTGAAATCAAAGAACAACTTCGAAGTGAATCGTTCAAGCAATAAACAGGAAATTCAGAGGTCAAAACAATTTGCAAACACTGGGATTTTAATCGCTGCAACTACTCAACTGCTCTGGAAGGACCGCCATACCCCACTGTAAAATTTCTTTAACTCTACAGGTGCTGCAGTTGCTAAAATAAAGTATAGACATTGCTTGTAAAAATCTTCTGCAGGGGCAGCGACTTGCTTGTACAATAATTTAAATTTTTGCAGTTATTATTATCTGATTGTTGTGATTGGCTGATATTTCCATTAGTGAAATCTTCACTCTCATTGTTTTCAACAATAAAAATAGACATTGCAAAATAATATAATTGAAAAGTGGTATTTTGTGAAGTTGACTATCTTGTATAATTGGATCGCAGATATATAGTAGTTCAATTTATTGAACTATTAGCAAAAGAGGTTGCATACTACCCGTAAAATATTGGTCGTATCCCTTAGTATTTATACCATACGTGAATGGCCATAATACCCTCTTTCCCTTTCTAATCGAGTCAGTTAATTAATATAGCACAACTCGGTATTTTATACTATTTTGATGTGAGAATAATTTTTGACTTCATTCAAATGTCTGATTCAAAAAAATCATTGCGAGAAATTTGGGATAATAATCGGGGTAGATGTCATCTTGAAGAGTATGACTATGAATTACAACTCATGAGGCAAGATTTTCCAAAAATTCATGAGTCCAATATCAACAATTTTCAAAATTTTCCAAATGACCAACATTTTCAACATACTAGAAATGATCGTAATAGCGATTTCAATTCAAATATCAATAATTTCGATTATGGGCCACATCCACATCAAAACAGCTTTGAATCCCAATATAACTTTAAACAACATCAATATGGGGTTGTAAACCAAAATTTTCAAAATTATAGCCCATATCAACATCTTGAAAATAACTAAAATTGCAATTTTCCATCGAATTTCAACAGGAACATAATTTCTATGATTAAAATGATTTCCAATATCATTGTCATTTTTTTGAAAATTCAAACAACCACCACATTGGAAAAAATATTGATTGTGAAATTGATGAGGACCTTAATTCTAAGAATCAAGAAATCCAAAATGAGAGCTCTCAAATCAACGATTCTGAGGAATATCATCTTAACATTCTTAGAGAGAGGGTAGAAAAGCAAGATAGATAGTCTGATGAAAAAGATAGACAGCTTGATGAACTTCTTTCTTTATTGTCATCTTTTAAAGAACAACTCGAGCAACAAAATCAAATTCAAACTTGCGATGATTCAGAAAATAATTCATTCTTTACTAATAGTGAAAATTTTCAAATAACAACTTTGGAAATTGAGAATGACAATCTAAATGAAGTCGTTCACAATTCAGTAAATGATTTAGACTTTGATTCTTTTCAGGAAAAAGATTTAAGCTCAGATTTTGATCTTCCGCTTTCAGGCTGTGAGAAACTTGAAATTTTCAAAATTGAACAAAATGAAAATGTTGAATTTTTCAATTCAAATTTGGAAAAGAATTTTAATGAACATGAATTTTTTGGATTGTATGGGATGAGTTGCCAAATGAGGGTGAAACGGAATCAAGCCACGAATCCAAGTTTGAAAATTTTAACTTTGAAGAAACTTCCAATGAACTTGAAGTTGTCAGTGTTGAAAATATGTTGTCCAGTAATGAAATTGAGAAATGTGATCATATAGTCTTGAATAACACTCAGAATTTAAATCTCACGATTGCAACTGAATTTATACACGATCACAAATTTTTGAACAATTACACTGATAAATTTGTTGAACACATGAATTACTTTTGGAATGTTGGCTTGGTTGAAAAACTTCATGTTAGGATGACCCTGGACATTTATCTATTGGACTATAAATCTAGGCATAAAGCTGATATGATTTTCAAAAACCTTTGTTTGCTAGAAAACATGCCTAGACATAGTATGAATGGGATTCATCAGACTAGAACCAAGTGTGGGGGGAAAAGTTGGTGGCATTCTTTGCATCGAATGCATCGTAAACACATATATCAATGCACATATGATCCATTCTTACATATAGTTAGGCTGCATTTTATTCTGCAAATCATTTTGCATCTAATCCATCTTTGGGTTTTATCATTCAAATTTAGGAAACGTGCTACAGTGTAGATATTGTTTTGTCCAAGTGTGGGGGAGTCTGCATTTCATTCATTTTTGTTTTTTTCTTTATTTTTCTTTCTTTTCATTTTCAACCATTTAAATAGGACCATTATGCATTTTAGATCGTAGTAACATACCATAATTTTTTTTTTTGGAAGCATGACTCATTTTAGATTGATACAACAAAATAAGTTAACGATTGTTAGTCAGTTGATAGTATTTTTTTCCCCTCGACTAAGATCGAATAAGAAATATATTGAAAAGTTGAATTTTGAGGGATAATAGTGTAACTGGTACATAGGAAGATTCTTAGGTGATGGCCATGAAATCTATTCTATATTGTAGACTTTGTTTAGATAAGTGGATGACTTAAAATACTTATATTGGCTTTTCTAATCTTTAAAACTAGTGTTAAGCTGAATTCATGTAATCTCTCTTGTTCTTATATTTTCAATAATAATAATAATAGCAATCCAAGGGTATCCGACATTGCTCGTATATCTAGCATTGGCGTGCAAATCCGCCAAGCCTTATCCGACATGTTGTTGACAAAGTCAGCGTTGGAATATATTGGTCTCATTTTATCAGATTGGGCACCTAAAGATTATCGACATGTTTTTGACATAGTCAGCGTCGGTCTGCATAATCCTCCAAGATCTGTCCCAACTCTCTATCGGTCCGCAAGGCAGTGTATGGGTGGTATGCCTTGGCCTTTTCAGTTAGGTGAATGTAATTAATCGTAAATTTCAATTTTTATAGAGATGGAGAATAAGTGATGGTGCCCAAACACTTCTTGATCTTATTGATTTGACTAGCCATGCACAAGGAAATCAGAATACCACTTTACAAATTATGCCAAGCAAACTAAAAATCTATTTCATGGCTGCATTGTGTTATCGACCGAACCAACTGGCTAAACTAGAGTTTAACATTGAAAACTTGAATTATATTGAAAATTTGTGACAGGTTGAGGTATCTAAAGTACAATCAACTAACTAGAAATTATTAATTTAATTTGTTGTACCACTTTAGAAACAAGTCTTATTTTCATTTTTGTTTATATTTTGCATATGTTCATTGCATTCATGTAGTTTCATTAGAATCATAGCATACTGCATTTTGATTTTGTGGGTAGTATCCGTTGAAAACCCTCACGAGACACCAATCGTCCTACTAGGGACACCTAGAGGTTTAACGGCTTGTTGCATACGCTCAATGCAATCGTGTTTCCTACGAAAGTGTGACCTATCTAATTTAGTTTTTCATTTCTTGTTTTACTCGAGAACGAGTAAAAGATAAGTGTGGGGGTATTTGATTGACATAGAAATGTGTTTATTTTATGCTCTTATATCTTATCTTTTGTATATAAATAAATATTACTTGGGTATTGTTTTGTCACTTTTACAGATATTCCAACCCAGCCCGCATGCAACCAGAAAAGTAGAGAACTAGAGATCAAATTGCTATATATTTACATTTTGAAGAATTGTAGATGAAGATCTCACATCTATTGTTGTTGGACAAGAAAATGATTGATAAAAGACCATGCACATCTCAAATTAAAGGAGGCTTGCAAGAGAAAAGGAGAAAAGGCCTGGAACTTGTTCCAAATGAAAAAGGCCTAAAACTTACATGAAATAGCTAGGCCCATTTGTAGTTAGGGTTATGGTTTGGTTATCTCCTATAAATACCCTTGTAATATCATTGTAGCCACCATTCTATTTTTCTATCTTAACCTCCATTAATAAAAGTTCTTCTTCTTCTTTTATTTTCTAGCATTTTTCTTTTTCTTAGCAATTGGTGTTGTCTTCACAATTAGTTTTGGTAGAACATCAATTGTATTTTACATTTTTTTATCAGCGACTAGTCGTTTGATTAGTTTCAATGACAATCCTAATTTTACATTTTGTTGTTCTTCTTTTTCTGCAATTTTAATTTCTGCATTTTATTTTCCAAGCAATTTGTGCCATCTATTCAATTAGATTTGATAGAGCTCAAGTTGTCTTTGCTATTTTATTTTCATTAGTGATTAATCGTTTGATGAGATTCAACGATATTCCTAATTTTACAATTTCAATTTGTTTTTATTTCAACCAAATCTCCAAACTTCGTCTAACTCGCCCAAGAAGTTATTTAAATAATTTTATTTAATTTGTCCCCCTGTGTTCCACCTGTATGCTACACACTTGTGCGCTTGCAGTATTTATTTCTAAATTCGCGCTTTTCTAGTTCTTAGAAAGCGACGATCAGGGCTGCCTGGGCAGTCCATCTGGGCTCCCTTGCAGTCCATTTTAGGCTGCAAACGCAGCCCAGAACTGGACTGCCTGTGCAGTCCGGAACTGGACTACTGCTGCAGCTCTTTGAGCTGCAGCTCCTCCCCTTGGATGAAAAAAAATCTTTTTTTTTAGCAAATTTTTTTTTCTCTAATTTAGACCAGCCAAAGTCCATTTTTTTTCAATAATCATTTAAATGTTCATGATTGAGGCAATTATACATATAACTTGCATGCGATAAAATTACATGCATGCAACAACTATGAGGCAATGAAATATATATCTTGCATGCGATAAAAATTACATGCATGCAACATACATAAGGCAATAAAACATACATCTTGCATGCAGTAAAAGTTGCATGCATGCAACCAATTTTAAGGTATAACGCCTTCAATTTTGCAATACTACCGCAAATCTAATTTAATTGCCCCAAACGTACCAAGAATGAATCATACATAAGGGAAGGGGCTACAATCAAAATTTCACCTTTTATCCATCATGCATACACAATCCATGATTTAAAGAGGCAAAAGGGGAAACTTCACTCACCTACAACTCTGAAAAGCAATCTTTAAGCTTTGAAACCGCTAGCTTTGATTGCTCTCAAGGCCCTTCTCAATTATCAACAGAAAATGTAAATAACGATTCATGGAAGAATAAAAGAAGATGATAAGGTATAATTGATTTAGGAATACTTACTTGAAGAATTGGGAATCTTACTTCAATTCTTTGATTACAAATTTATAATTTTTAATTTGATTGGGATGAGAGGATTTGATTATTATTTTTTCTCCTTACTTCTGGAGTTTTCATTGTTTCTGGTTTGAGAAAGAAAAGATACGTACTAAATGAGGAATGGAGAATGGGAGATTGATGAGAAGGAATTTTACATTTAGGCCCTTCTTTATATTCTTCCATTAAAAATTTCATTTTTCCCCTTTATTTTTAAATTTTCTTTTTAATTTTCTTATGCAACTTAATCATTACACTTTGTCTCATTTGGAGATTTTTTTTCTTTCCCTCTTTATTTAATATGTTTCTAGAGATTTCCTACATAATGAAAATAAAATAAAATTTGTTATTATTATTTTTTCCCTTTTATAATCTTTTCTTTTTATTTTCTTTTTGTGAAAAATGGACATAAAATTTTCTTTTTACCTTACATTACACACATTTTCAACATTATGTTAACTTCTCTTTTTTTTTTCATAACTTGAAAACAACAAGAAAACAATATTTTTATATTAATCAAATATCACACATTAAAATAAACACGCTTTATGAAATCAATCAAATTTTTCCACTAATTTTTGCACTTTTGCATTGCATTAGAATTTGTCTTTTTATTTCATGCAAAATACTTGTTCGCAACTACCACTAACTTATAATTACATTTTTCAAAAGTTCATTTGCTAAAATTAATTCCATTATGCAACTAAAAGGATGAAATTCTTCATATTAACTACGCGCAACCATTTATTGATCGTCATCAATTTTTCCCCCATCCATTTTAATATTTTATTGTCATTTATTTAATTTTTGAATAATATTTAATATAATTATTACCAATTTATTATTGGATTCCCATTTCTGTAGCCCTAAAAAAACTGGGTTGTTACAATTACATTTTGGTAAAACAGAATAATTCTCTATCAAATAATTGCTAAATCAATATACTTCCATGTTTCATCCAAAAGAGTAGAATGTATGCTGTATAAAGTTACAAAAATTTAATACGAAAGATCATGTAACATATGGTAATTATCCTTATTTTATACACTCATTGTTTTATATGCATACATTTATTCATTTTCATTTCAAACATCGTAGTTTTGTTAAATTTGAACCTAACAATAGATGGAAATCTACTTGCAATAACATGAATCCAATAAACTAAAATATCTCTAAAACCCCAAACATCGAGATGGCTTTACTTCTGGTTTGTATTCATCAGCATCCAAATTTTAATTTTTAATTATCATTCGTTTATTTAGCTATCAATAAATTCATATATGCAAATAAAGTTACAATTCTAATCATTACGCAATCTAATCACCTTATAATCTTACTCGCTACATAATTATAATAAGTTATAAATTTGCTCATATTAGGAAAATATCGATTTATCAGTATAATTCATAAGCAAGATTAATTTTGGTATTTCATATAATGGGGACGAACCAGCAACTAAACCGAATTATTAGGCATATGAGAATAAGTTGTAGTTCGAATGCTTACACTCTTCGATATTAATGCAAGAGGGTATAGGTTTGAAACTTGCATAGATTGATTAAAACGTACATTGATAATTTGATATATTGGTGTCGCTTGCTAGTGTAAACTATCCAGGCAAGCCAACAAGTGAAATTTCATCCTTTGGCATTGGACGACATCGGATGCGCCAGACGCCAAGGACCGAAAATTCACCAGTTGGCATAAAATCTCTCTCCCTCTCCCCTTTTCCTCACCAAACCAGAGCCAACATAAGATGCCCCCCCCCCCCCCATTTTCGAAATTTCCAAGTTGAACAATGCTATTTTATCAAGTAAACTTGTCTATAGTTATGCTTATTTTTTATTTCTTTACATCATATATTTTTTTCAATTTTTTTTAACAGTTTTGAAATTGTATTTTCAGTCCTGAAGCTTGCTCACGCGGTTTTGGTTCATCCACTCATATAACAAACTGGATGGATGAACACACGGTGGCATTCATTGAAATTTACATCAACAACCTTGGCTTAAGGGGCAACGATCAGTCATTTTTGACTGTTTCTGCAATGGAATTCAGCGAATGATCCAATAATAGCTGATCTGAAACACGCATGAAGAATGAATGAGATAATCTTAAGTATCCATGAAGGGTGTGGGATGGTTTGTTATAGATATAGGGCGGTGAGTATAATAAGGAGCAAGATTATCTAGATGACCCTGATGAGTGGCGGAACAGTGATGTGTACAGGTACCAGAGGTTTAAAAGAAACGTTCTTCTTAATTTTAGAGGGTTAGACTAGATGTTAAGTGGATGCATAGGAATGACACTCGTCAATATCAGATTCCTATAGATGCACCTCCCTAAGTCGATCCTTGTTTCGAGTCGTTCACTATTGTAGATGCATCTCTTTATAATGATTGGATGACCGGTAAGACTTCACAAGCTCCGCATATATACCGCTCGTCCAACAGGGCTGCAACTGCTGTGGCGACGTAGTCTTTGGTTTTAACCGAACACTTCAATGAGATAGTGGACTGATGCTATTCTACATTGGTCAGTGTTATGGACATTCAAAAGTGTGAGGTTGTTGAAATATTTCGCACCAATTCCATTATTTTGGATGTGGTGCAGGTGCTTGGCCAACTAAATTTGATATGTTATCTCAATTACCATGTGAGAAGGTTCTACCGTAGTCCGCAGTGGTATATATGTAGCTAGTTTGGTTTGTTGTTGACTGATTGTTTAGTTTGTTTTATAATCAGTTTGCTTCACTGGTATTAGTAAAAAAACTTGTTATTCTGATTGATTGTGTTTATTTCCAATTACTAAATGCATATTACAAAAGTAAATAAATATTTAATTAATTATAAATTAACTGAATTAAAATGTTTCGTCTAAATACTTTGTTTGAAACCGTAAACACGTTCACCATTTAACTCTGATCTCCATTTAAATACCCCGTCAAAATGCTCCCTTAAAATGCCTCCTTACCATTTACCACAAGTACACCCATATTACATTGTTCACCATCCAAGACTTTTAATACTAATAGTAGTGTCGGTTAAGCATTCAATTTCAAAATAATAATAAATATGCAACGGTGTATTCAAATATTACATTGAAACATACAATACTCTCACTCACCATTTGTTAGCACTTTAAAATCTCTGTATCTAATCCATGTCTAAACCATGTTATCTGCATTCTTCGTTTAGACTCCCTATGTGCATTCTTCGTCTAAACCATGTTATCTGTGTATCTAATCCATGTCTAAACCAGTCTATAGTTCATCTTCGATATAACGACTTAGTTTGAACTTATTTTATATGCTATAACATTATTTATATTTATCTGAAGTGATACATGCAGTTTATTCTATTTATTTGAATTTTAACGCTTTGGTAAAAAAGAGAAAGCGATAGAGCTTCTACATCCATCAAAAAATTATGAGTTGAAATTGAGGCCATATGTGTTTATTTAAAGAGGTTCAAATCATTGTTAACCATAAGATCAAACAACTTAAATCAACCATGTTAATTTACTACCATGTGCATACGCTAAAATCAACCACTTATGCGGTACTTGTGGACTGGGCTAGGTGTACTAGGGAGGGTTTTATGATTCCGACCGGTTTTCTTCCTGAACAAATTAAAAAAAAAGAAATTTATTTACTACCATTTATTTATATCTGGTTGATCGACCTATGTGCACGACATACCACCTACGATCGACATGGCCAATTTATTGGTTGACCTATGCTTTGAAATCTCGAAGAATTATCTACGTTCATGAATGATCCATTTAGTTTGTTACCTTTTGTTTTGTTAACTTCTATATTTATTTCCTTGATTAATTAATCAAATTTAATTCTTTCACATTTAATCAATTATCTATAATTTTAATTAAATCTTAACGTTTATCAATATCCAATTTCCCTTTAGAGTTACCAATTAACGTTAATTGATTTTACTATTACATTTACATATACAATTATTTCCACTGCTAAATTTCAAATGTTAATTACTCCTTTGTTTGAAATTCGAGTGGAGAGCATTATGTATAAAAACTGACCATAAGGTCACCACAAATGCAACAATATAAGTTACAAAGCCATATCCAGACATTTGTCAAAATTTCATTTTTTAAATATTAACTATTTTTTATTTAAATTAATTCATAATATTGTGTGTTATGCATATGTCTCAAACCATTCTTATATTATCACACAATGGTTATCAATAATCATACAGTGATATAACGTCAATTCATCAAATGTGATTATTTTGAGGTTTAGAATCGGGAAAAAAAGAAAAATTTGATAACGTGTGTTGACATGCTTTTCAGTCAAAGCCATCACACATGGAATCTCTACTTAACAATATGCTCAAGTATTTGGAATATTGCCAGAAGACAGGAAGCGATTTGGTTGAAGTCTCGTCACAAACAAAGAACGGCTCAAAACTCCTAATAAATGACCTTTTTTGGGCCCGAAAACATCAATCACAGAGCTTTGCTCTTTAACTCTTGTAGTCCTCTGAATTAGCTCCAGGTAGAGCTTTCGTTTGGCTAAAACAAACTTACGGTTTGAAAGTTACGTCCGTTTCCGTGAACACACGCAGAACCAAAACGACTTGGATTTCAGCATTGATTGGACTCCGGATCGGATCAGATGGCCCGGATCAGATCGGGGTAGAAGAACCCGACCCGCCTGGTGTATTCTGCACCGAGGTGCTTCTTACCTCGGTTTGAGGGCTTCGCATCGGTTCGGATCGGAGGGCGCCGAACCGACCCACCTCAACCTGCTCCTACGTAACTGTTTGACCTATTTTTATGGCATAACCACCTCCTACTAATCCGGATCAACTCACACATGGCAAAAGCACGAACTGGAGAGGCCTTCTCCACAATTTCCACTATTTTTTCGAGACTTCCTATGGGCATGCCACGTGGCACCCGAACCGAACCCAGAAATCAGCTATAGATACACCACTCGAAGGCAAATGAAATGATCTTTTGGCTCTAACTCCTCACGACTTCCACCATTGTTCCTCGCAAGGCTATTGCACAACATAGAAGCCGAATTCCACAATACAACACCAGAATTTCGTGTATAATCTTCTTAGTTGTTACCACTTTTCATTGTAACACACGAGGATTTCGTGTATAAACCAAGAGAATTGTACTTGTAACTTCTTAAGATTTAAGAAGAGATAAAGTGGACGTAAGCTTGATTTGAGCCGAACCATTATAAAATCTCGTGTGTCTCCTTTCATTTGACTGTTTTTCGGTGATTCGTGACTGTGAGGACTTTATACCGTATTTGGGTGTTAGCATCAAATTTTGGTCTAACAACGTGAGAATAAAAAACAATCTTAAAAGACGAATGATTTTTTATAGATATATTTAAGTCTTAACCACTGAGGTTTCACTTCATATGCAGCTTTTAAGTTAGCGTTACTGAGTTTACATAGGGTTCAAGGAAATGGTATACGATATTAAAAAACCAGTCGGAGGCAAAATCTCATAGGCACGTGGCTATGTGCTATTGGACTAAACGACTCATTTAGGATCATCAACAATCTATTCTCATCCTGGCCGTTTAAAACCTATCCATCGACTCATATCAATCTTAACAAAACCTCGAGCGGCGCATTCAAATTTTCGTGCATCACTTCCGCCAAAATTCCAAACTTCCCCCCACTTTCACACGAAACAAAACCTTATATATTCTCTTTTCCCTTTTCTTCCATATCACAAATCCTATCAAATTCCTAATTCGAAAACCCTAATTTTATTCTCAATGGCCCGTACCAAGCAAACCGCTCGTAAATCCACCGGTGGAAAGGCTCCAAGAAAGCAACTTGCGACCAAAGCAGCCCGCAAGTCTGCTCCAGCTACTGGTGGAGTTAAGAAACCACACCGATTTAGGCCAGGAACCGTCGCACTTCGTGAGATTCGTAAGTACCAGAAAAGCACCGAACTTTTGATCCGGAAGCTTCCATTCCAGAGGTTGGTTCGAGAGATCGCTCAGGATTTCAAGACAGACTTAAGGTTTCAGAGTTCTGCTGTGTCCGCACTTCAAGAGGCGTCCGAGGCTTATCTTGTAGGTTTGTTTGAAGACACAAATATTTGTGCGATTCACGCTAAGAGGGTTACGATAATGCCTAAGGACATGCAGCTTGCTAGAAGGATTAGAGGCGAGAGAGCATAGATTTGCTGAGGTTTCTTTCGATTTTACGAGTTTTTTTTACTGTGCTTTTAGGGTATTTTAAAATGGTTTTTGGGCTTGTGGAAGATGGTTTATGTAAAAATAAGATGGAGTCTAGTTTTATGTTGTCGGTGGTGTTCTTTGAATGAAACTCCTGTGTTTAGTTTGATCATTCCGTGCAACATTGATTGTGGATCTAATTTTGTTAATCTGGTTCTTACCTTCACTTTCTGTATTTCTAAGTTTCATGTTTTAAACTTATAATTTGCTGTTCTAAAACAGTAACAATTCGTGAGTTGAAGACTGACAACGGTGATTGTGTTGCTACGAAGAGCATTTGAATCCTATTTTTAATGCAATTTTTTTGTCGAGAAATCATTTCCTCGTTGTGACTTCTTTAGGAATTATGTTTTCATTTAGAAATCTGTGAAGCATTCAGTATTGGCTTGAACTGAGATGAGTAATCCGTTGACTGATGCCTGATGGTTTACTGACTTTGTAAATTGTACGTAGGGCTTAGAGCCTTGGGTCTTCCATTATTGGTTCCAATGATAAAGATTGTCTGCTCGATTAAAATGCATACAGTGACAATGTGAGTGCTAGTGCCCATTGCTTCTGCCTTGGGGCAAGTTCCTTTGTTAGTTGAATGTGGGTACTGCAATTCTTGAATGTCATGTTATGATCTTTCATCTACACTGGGTGCTGCATAGTTCTTGTAAGTTCCCAATTCTGTGGCCAATTTTTTCAAGGGGATGATGATTTATATTTTTGGGGTTTCAATGTGTTCTGCTGCAATGATATGAAATGGTCAGTAGCTGAAACTCATGGGAGTATGGATTGATGTAAATTTCTACTTGGATGTTTAATTCTATGTAAGATAGTAAACATTGCTCTGTATCGACATTGTGCTGTAAATGAATAGTTAATGAAAATATTAAAGCTCTAGCGTAATGAGAAGTAAGAGCAACTTCAACGGATTATGAAACGTAATATTACATTTCGTAATATTTAGGCTGACTACGTGGTGAATGCCACAACAGGAGGACGATGAGGTAGGACATTGATTTTATTAGCGTGCTACGATAGAGCACCTAAAATCAGCGTTGAGGTAGGACATTGAGAAATAAAGTCTTACCTTTCAAATTTTTTATTTCCCTTACTATTTACATTTTTTAAAAAATCGAATATCATATTGAAATGTTGTCCCGCGTCACCAAAATCGCTAGAGAACAATTCGACCATAGACAGATGAGGTAACTAGTTCTGTGCATCCCTCCTACGCCCGAGACGACGATATTTGACCTATGAATTCTCCATGAGTTCTTTGAGAGTTTCTCTCACCGTATGTTCTCAGCCCTCGACACCGTTGAGGTACAATTTCTGAATTTAACATAATTTGTAGTGTACAACTTAGTTATCTACCAGTATATGTTGTTAGTATGCAGTGTTATTTTATAGTATATTAACAAAAAACAAATGTCTTTTTACTAGTTTCGTGACCTCAGCTTTCGTGCTAGTTGGTCGAGGTTTATTACACGTATCTTTTACGTAGGGGTGGGCGCGGTTCGGTATAAAGGTCCGCGGTTTAGTCCAATTCAATACGATTTGATCAACGGTTAAGTCACAACCGAACCGTATCTTTGCGAGTCGGTTTGGTTTGGATATTTTTATTAGAGGGAGCATCCAAATCGGGTTTTTGCATCATTTTTGAGGTTCGGTTTGGGCGGTTTACGCCCTGCGGTTCGGTTAATGCCCACCCCTACTTTTACGCACTCCCTCAGGGTGTTCAGGATAGGTTACAGACTAGTCCGTTTGGTCGTTTCTTAGAGATTAGACCTGCACAATCCTTCGATCGGCTAATGCTAGATGCCTTAGTAGAGAGATGGTGGCCTACCACGAGTACTTTCATTTTCCTGATTTTGAGCTTGATATTACCCCCAACAAATTTGTATATGCTTACGGGGATTGAGATTGACGCTGTTGATAAAGTGTCATACCCTTTTGACTCTAGCTATGAATCACCTGATTCATACTTATCTGCACTCGTTAGATGATATGTCAGGGATGGTAGGCGCCTCGCAATCCAACAACCACACAGTTGAAAATAATATAAATGTCAGGGATCGTTAGATGATATGTTCGGGAGGCGTCGTACTATCGGCAGACAATACATACAGGGTCTTAGATAGACAGGGTGGGTAGATACACATATCTTTTTCTTACTGAGAGCTGATTTTGATAGTTATTGGCATAAAGTTGCACCCCGGCGGTACTTATTGCCATCACATTGGTCCACGAGTGGTTAGACGAGTAGAGTTCATCCACCACCATTTACTTTTGATCCCACCCAATTACAGTACTCCGAGTATCCTATGGATTATACTCTTGAGGAGTCATTCAGGGCATACGTATTTGAGCGATACTTTAACCAATCAACCTATTATTTATCCACTTGACGAGCTTGTTGCTGGTATCCCTACCGCAGGACTGTACCTCCGCATTAAGTAATTTAGCTACTTGTAAAATTAGCTTCTTATACATTTTTAAGATATATAAAGTGAGTGTAATAATCTTGTATTACAGTATTCACATAGGCTGGACCAACATATATGGCATATAGCCGTTATTCAGCATACATATTCGAAGACATTAAGTCAGCAGCACTAGGTGGCGATGCAGACATTGCAGGGCCAGATCGATGACCTGCAGGCTCGACTGGAGGCGTTAGGTAGTGGTCGTGTCGGATGTTCAGGAGGTGGAAGTGGAGGAGGAAATGCTGTCGGTGGTGGTAACGACGAGGACGATGACGAGGATGATAATAATGATGATGACATGGACGAGGATGACGATGGTGAGGAGGATGACGACGCCGACGATGACAACGACAAGATGTTGCCGTGGATTTATGATCAACATCTTTTACCTACATTATTTCATGATGTATATATGTATCTGTCATGTTGTACTGGATTATATGTTCTTCAATGGATTCATGTTGACGGCTTTATTATATGATGTTATGTGTTGTTGATCATTGTATGTTACATGTTCCTACTTCATACTTGAGGATCATTGTTTTGTGTTGTTGATCACTGTATGATGTTATTTGTTGTTGATCGTTTCTATGGGTTTTACAAGCAAACTGGTTAAATAACTGGATCTATATGTAATACGCTAAATCGAATTCCTTTTTTTGACACGCATGCATATTGGAAGGGCATAAACCATGGAGATACAACTGGTAAAACGCATAAAGATACATCTGATCATAAACATTTTTGACCGGCTTAACATAAAATACTAAAACTTCTAATTTAAACCATGTCAAAGTCGGTAATTTGGTTGACTAAGATCATTACTTGATTTCGTAGCTTTCTTATTTTTTTCTTTCAATTCCAAATCATACGTAATAGCTCTAGAAGGAAAACGACCGTCTACCTACTATCCGTACTCAAATATATTTGTATGTACTGGACAATAATAATATCGACAATCAACGTCGTTTCCATGTCCAAGGACTAGTTGTGGTGCTTCAAAACCAAAAAACAAATAATATGTGCAGATTATACCTCGTACACTTCATCCGAAGTTCTGACAGGAGGAATTACATCATGTGATCTTTGGGCACATTGATGGGTTTGTTGTTGTTGTTGTTGATGGTTTATTTGCATTTGACACATCCCTTCTTCAAGCTCTATTTGTCGCAATTCCTCATGTAGTCGTTCTTCCATTTCAATATACCATTCAATCGGTTCTCTAGGTGAAGATGGAATAGGATTTGATGGTCCAGACATAACGTCGGTGTAATCGTATGTGGATGGATAAGAAATTGACATTTTTTTTGAGTTGAGGTGAATACGCAGATCAGTTTGTCTCACCAATGCTAGTATTTATGAGTGAAGGCTTCCAAGAGAAAGATGGCAAATGAATGAACAACGGTTCATTAGATAAGTGAGTTAATGCTGGAAAGTGCTAAGAAAATTATGCAATGTGGCTGTAATCACCGACTGGGACTAGATACAACGTTTGTTTGCATAAAGTGGCCACTGTTTTTACTTTGACATGAATGCGATCGGTCACTATTCCCACTTTCTTTACAGAACGTGGCTACAATAATTGTCCTCATATTGGAACCGATAGGATACTGTAGCCACTTTGCTTTACGCCCCACAGCTACACTATTAGTCCTGACACTGAATGTGACTGGTCATTGCAGTCAATATCTTGTAAATAACGTGGCTACACTATTAGCCCTGACAACTAATGTGGCTGCATAATGATATCAGCAACAACATGCTTGCGGTTGATACTTTATACATGTTTAACTAAAAAAAGGAAGACCTGAATCGTTTAACAGCATAGATATTTTTTCAGCAGAGGACAACCCGAATGTTTAAATCCTTAATTTAAATTATTGGATTTGGTTACTTTATTATGGCAAGTATTGTATCCCGAATGTTTAACTAAACAGGGGACGACCCTAATCGTTTAACTCCATAGATATGTTTTCAACAAAGGACGACCCTAAATTTATTCGCTTAATATAAATTATTCGATTTAGTTAACATAGGACAACCTGAATCATTTAACTCCACAGTTAAATAATTAGTTTGGTATTTAATAAACCAACCAACAACGATTTTTCTTAAAACTTAATTTAAACGTTACTTAAAATGTACAAACCAAATTAATCACTTCAAAATAATTTGAAAGTTATCTTTGAATAAGTCCTGTAGAGTTTTGTTTGGAAGGATTCTGTTTTATTTCTGATTTTATATAATTATTTGAAATTAGTTTCGTAAAATTTCAAAATACCACTATGTGACGACCACAATTTAATTAATTCTAGTGTATTCATATAAATTCTAATAAAGAGGCCTACCTGAAAATTTTGCAACCTAACCCATGTGTTATGGGATAGTCTATTGAGTTGTTACAAAAAGTCAAAGCCGATGTAGTATAGCTATACCTGTAGCCATGTGGTTGAGGACAACCTGCACCAGCATCTCAAAGGAGTAATTTTAAAAAATGCCTTCAAATTTTAACTAGTATAAATTGGGCATACATCCCTCATTTAAATTTAACTGGTTTTTTTACTTCAAACTCCAACCATAAAATAAAACTTATGCAAAGTCGTTCATCCAAGTCGTTAAGGTAAGAAATCAGTCCACTTCTTTGCTCCACACTTACGTTTATAGTTATAAACAACACGCATCTTCTAAATCTTTTTTGTATTCGTGATTTTGTGTAGGTTCAAATGGGTGATTGGGAAATCAATGATGAAACTATGGCAAAGATGTTTGAGGGGTACGAATGGAGTAAGAATGAAGTCGAAGAGGTTGGATTCGTTCCAGAGACAAAAATATAAGAGGAATAGAAGAAGTTCACAATGAATTTGTCTGTGCTACGCAATAAATTGTTGAAGTACGGAATCCACTACCACTTCCACAGTCATACCATGCTAGGCTAAGGATTGTGCTTGCTCGTCAAAACCCCAATACGTCAAGCTCTAGTATGACGAGTCGTTTAGTGCTTTGCTATTGCGGGGCCCAGTGTAACGTTATTGTTTCTAATAGTAAGACAAATGTAGGATGTCACTTTTACAACTGCAACGCTGTTACTAATGCAGGGATACACCAGGGGATGCATAGTTGTAATTTCTTTTGCTTGGATTGATCCACCATTCACGGAAAGAAGGGTTCAATACGTACTTGAGATGCAAGCTGAAAATGATCGTTTGGAGAGGATCAATATTCAATTAAAAATGAAATGCTTGCTGGATGCTACTGTTTACCACTAATTGACTATTTCCAATGTATAATTCGTGAGTGTTAATAACGATAATGTTTCAACATTTGTTCAACGCGAGATTTATGTGTGTTAACTACGTACGAACCAGAGTTATGTGTGTTTAACTTCAATAAACGTGTAATTTCTTTATATTACTCTATATAAAGTAGAAGTAGTAAGAATTATTTAGTAAGTAAAATGCGTGAAAGCTGGCAAGGGCAAAGAATATCGTGTAACGTTAGCTATAGTCATGGCACACGACTTGACACTGACTCTCTTTAAATAAGGTTGCTTCATGTCTATATCCTGACACTGAATACTACTGGACACTGTAGCCACTTGGTTAGCTCTACAAGTTGTCTTGACACTAAATGCAATTGGATACTGTACCCACTTTCTTTACGTAAAGTGGCTACACAAATTCTCCTGACACCGAAAGCGACTAGTAGCAACATGTAGTGCAGTTGAGAATTTTTAAATTTTCGATTTCTAAAGCTTATAAATGCTCGTCTTCTTTTATAGAATTAAATATAACTTACTGCATAAAATTGTCAATCGTTAATTTTTCTTCTTTGAAGTTACAAATTCCCGTGAAAGCATATATTGAAGTTGATCGCAGGCATGATTTAATAGTGCAAACAAAAGTGGGTCTAAGCCATGAAGGATTATGGAACATGGTGACATAAGTTCATAATAACCATCCTGACTACCCTGCTAGACGGTCGTCATCTGAAATTTATCATTGGTTTGCAGAAGGTTGTGATCGATACCGTGAGATTATCGCGATTGTTGAAGATGAAGATGTTTTTCAAGCAAATAATTATACATTTGATTTCATTACCTATTAGAATACGAAGTAAAATTTGTTGGTCACGAAGCATATGAACTTCACTATAGTTGGCTTACACGATATGGCTTTGAATAAGCAGTACTTAAACTTTATGCTTATGGTATTTTTCTATATTATTTATGTTTATCGGTTGAAAATGCTCGCAATTTTATGTAGTATGTTTTCGTAATGTATTTTGGTTGTTCTAGAAGTATTATCAAGTCAATTATAATTTTACAACATTGAATAACTCAACAGAGATCGACCCCATAATTTTTAATCCTACAATATAAAATATTCGATTTAGTTAATAAATAGGTATGGTTTTGAAACCACTAACCGCAATTTATTTGAAAATTTAATTTATACATATCTCATAATGTACAAGACCAAATCACAGGCTATAGCTTTCATTTGAAAGCTGTAGTTGAATCAGTCCTTAAGAATCTTGTTTGGAATGATTCCGACATTTTAATGTTTTATATAATTTATTGAAATTCATTTCGTAAAACTACGAACTACTGCTACGAGATAAGCTTGATTTAAAATTTTCGGTTTATTCGTTAAAAATTAATAAAAAGATAACGACCCAAATATTTTAACTCCATATGAAGCTAATTATAATTTCGTAACATTGACTAACATTTAAAGCTATAGTTGAATAAGTGCAGAAGTATTTCTTTTGAATAACGACACACACTTAACAATAAAGCTACACACTTAACGAAGAGCTACACTGTGACGACCGTCCATAGCTCATGTAATTAATAGGGAAGTAATGCGCCGAGAGATGTGCCAAGCAGCTATGGGCGATCGTCGAGATATGAAACAGATGCGGAACCAGTCGTAGAACTTACAGCGCACAAGGATAAAATATAATAGAACATATACAACATGCAATAACAGTGAAGAATCATATATCAAACTTTTAAAATTTCATAACATCCTGAAAGATTTTTCCATATATCAACTGGACACAACATCAAAGTCTGTACATAAAGCCTCACCACAACACTCAGAGTAAACCATCAAATAGCGGAAAAACAGATATTTATAGTAGAAAAGATATTACGCCAACCTCCTGCTCGCCTCCATACTACAACATCGTCCTTACCAAGCTATCACCTGTTACCTGCTACCTAGTCTGCCATCCTAAAATTGGATGAAAAGCCTAAGGTAATAAGAGGGAAATATAAAACCTTGAGTCAGACAATATTCTTAGTGAGCGATAAAACAACTATCTAACATCATCAATGAAGTATGGGAGAATAGGCAGATAAACAAACTAATCTACCTACTTCACCAGAGAAGGAACTTAACCTTATCTTCCCCACATCGGACAGTGATAGCCTTTACAAAACAAGCATTTCAATCATACATCCATGGCAACCAGACAATCATTCATACATGGCAATTAGAATAACCCACAATATCAAACATAACAACCAATTATATATCTCATGTAAACCATCCTAATCGAGCTCAACATCCCTCAAGCACAAACCCCAGAGGACTAAACCAATATCAGACAAGCTCCCAAGAAACATTTCCTTCGACATCAGACTATCTACGTGAGACGGTACAAGCAACAAACAATATTCTTGACTGACTCTGGCTATCACCGCCAATCCTGCTTTGAAACTGTTGCTAACCATATGACTGACCATATCATCCTGCCATCCGTCATTGGCTAATGGTAACCCCGGTTCTAGCAAGAACTCCATACACCTTTCAATGATACGTATCTAGGACTTTCAACGATACCCAGGGTACTCGACCATACAACCGGTCTTTTAGACGTCTCTATTGTACCCCTGCTATTAGCCCGCTAGAAACTACGACAACGATAATATCTTAGCCTTCAATATCTCTAGTCGTCTAATCTGATGACCATTTTTAGCTCAAGTAACCCCCCTCAAGCAACCATTATCCATCAACTCATCACTTTGAGTCATCTTCACGTTCATTGCATTTCAATGATCAACGAACGTCTCACATCACTTCGAACATTTCCTTTTGAACTCGTGTCAAAGCTAGAACCATCATCGACTCAAAAACCAGCTTCGTTTGGTCGATACTGCATTTCATAGCATTTCCAGCCTTTTCGCTATGAAAAACTAGCCTAAATGTCAAAACAACCTTTTGTAGCACTTTTGAAACGCTATTATATCTCCTTATTCAATTCTACATCATGATGGTGTGAAAAACTAAGTAAAACATCCTTTCACAGCGTTTCTGGAATGCTACCATTGCTTCTGGGCGGTCCATCCACCTTATGGATCGTTTTTTTGCCTAAAACAACCTTTCACAGTGTTTCTCAAAACGCTATCTAAAGCCAAAGACCTGAGCCAACACGTGTTGTGCAAACGACCTAAGCCAACCCATGCTGTGCACATGGCCTAAGCCAAATGACTTAAGTTAAACGGCCTGAGCCAACCCGTTCTGTGCATTTGACCTGAGCTAAATGACCTAAGCCAACCCATGCAGCGCACACGACCTGAGCTAAACGACTAAGCCAATCCAGGCCATGCACATGAACTAAGCCAACCCGTGCTGTGCACACAACCCGAGCTTCATTTCTTGGAGAAGAAGACACGACCTGACCTATGAAAAATGACCCAACTACAGATCTAGCCAAAATAACTCTAAGCTTGACCTAATCTTCACCAAATGACAACATTGATGCTACTAATTCATCCAAATCATCCAATTCAACCATAAAGATTTTATGAAATCATAACAACATAAAAATGATGATTATTTATTGATAATCATATAAAATTCACCAAAATCATGATAAATCTATGAATAACCAAAATAATGGATCTAAATTACATAAACCTAGGAATTAACATAAGAATTACTGGTTTTAACTTGCTAGATTAGATCCTGTGGTGATTCAAATGAAAATATACTTACCATGATGTAGATCTAGGTGAAAACAACATGAAAATGGTGAAATAATGTTCAAACAACCTGTATACTTGATTGAATACGTGTGAGAGATGCATATCACTCACTAAATCTTCAAAACAACACCAAAACACTTGGATCCAAATCCGGACAGCGAAGAATTATCTTCAAATTAAACTCTTTGATTTGATGAAATCTCTCTCTGAGTGATGTAGATCTAGCTTCAAACGATGCAAATCTTCGATTCTCTTATGTACATCTAGAATTTTAATGGTGGAAAGGTGTATTTGATTGAGCAAGGAGGATCATGAGCTCAACCAAATGAGAGAATGAAGAAAATTAACCCTCTCTCCATACCTCTAACCCCTTATTTATAGCCTTCCACTAGCCTACTAATGGGCCTCTCCACATCAGCCCACTAATGGTTCAAAAACCTGAACATCAAACTGTGAAACATAAAAACAACGATTCCTCCCAAACCGCTAAACCAAATTTCTAATGTGACCACTCCACGGAATTGGCAACACCATTTCCTTTCTAATGAGGCCGACCTTAACACCTGATCCGATCCTAGTCAAAAGTTATGCTCTGTACAAGACTGACAGAGGCAAAATGGTTGCAAATAAAATTGGTAAAAATTATGTACATGTCTCACATCCCCATAACCAACATGTTAAAATATGAGAATGATCCAACCCTCAGGGAATAAAATAAAAATATTGTATGATCCTCCGATTCGTAAAATGCGGGTTGTTACATTCCCTCCCCCCTCCCCCTCCTGGAATTTCGCCCCCGAAATCTCAATAACCATAAGCAATCAAAACAATTCTGCATGCCTATCATCCATGAACGACCAATTCTATAAACAAAACTAGCAGCCACCAAACCATGCATCCATAACCTTATTCTAGCATGCGAAATTCTAAAACAACCACAAAAGTGCAAGTTACAATGATGTAAGTTGAGATGATACTAATGGATCATACCAACGAAGAGTTCTGGTTGGGTCGCCTTCATGCTCTCTTCCGTCTCCCACGTATAATCGTTGCCATCCTCACTCCATTGTACCTTGACTAGCTTAACCGTCTTCCTTCTAAGTTGTTTCGTGTCATTCCACACAACACGAAGCGGCTTATGAGGTCTCGTAACTATGGTTTCTACTTCTAGGTCTTCGTATTGTTCTGGAGATACTACCACATTCAAATCATGTACACACTTCCGTAGAAACGACACATGGAAAACATTTTGCACACTAGACATCTTCTCCGTTAACTCCAACCTATACGTGAGCTTCCAATTCGCTAGATTACCGGGAACTATCCAACAAATATTGGGGCCAATTTTCCTTTGCTTTCGAACCGGACAACATGTTTCAACGGCGAAATCTTCAAGAAAACCACATCTCCTATGTCTAATTCCAAATCCTTTCGACGCTTATCAGCATAACTCTTCCAACGATTTTGGGATGCCTTCATTTGTTGTCGAACGATCTCAATACAATCTGATGTCTCTCTAATCATCTCTGGCCCAAGTATCAACTTATCTCAAGTTTCAAACCAACATACCGGAGAATTACAAGGTCTTCCATACAATGCCTCGTATGGTGTCATCCCAATGTTCAACTGGTAGCTATTATTATATGCAAACTCGACTAGATGTAAATGGTCCTTCCATGATCCTCCGAAGTCTAATACACAAGATCTCAGGAGATATTCCAAAACTCGGTTAACCATCTTGGTTTGACCATCGGTTTGGGGATGATAAGCCGTACTCAAATAGAACTTGGTTCCCAAAGTCTCTTGCATACTCTTCCAAAATCCACTTGTGAATAACGGATCTCGATCACTGACTATGCTCTTTGGGATACTATGGAATTTAATTATCCATCTTATATAAAGCTCAGCCAACTTTGATGTCGTCCTTGTCAATTTGACAGGAATAAACCTTGCACTTTTGGTCAAGTGATCCACGATGACCCAAATTCCTTCGTTTTCTGCCTTGGTTTTAGGTAGTTCATCGATAAAATCCATCAATATCTGCTCCCACTTCCACGTAGGAACTTCCAATGGATGAAGCAACCCACTCGACTTTTGTTGTTCAGATTTCACCAACTGACAGTTCATACACTTGGAAATTAACTTTCCAATATCCCTTTTCATCCTTTCCCAGTAGTACGATCGTTTCATGTCCTAGTACATCTTGTTACCACCGAGATGATCGTCAACTTCGAGCGATGACATTCCCTCAGAACCTCTTCTCTCAATCCGTTGATATCAGGGACAACCAGTCGTCCTTTCTTTCGAAGCCATCCCTCTCGATCGACCTCGAACTCTTTATCATTTGGTTCCAACTTCTGGATAATCTTGACAAACTTCGAACCACGCATTGCATCCCATGTGAATACTTGGTTCTTCTTCGACAATCCTTTTAATGGTGCGACTATCTTGGAGAAATCTTTTATAAGCCGGCGATAATACCCCGCCATCCCAAGGAAACTCTGGATATCCATCGCATTCTTAGGTCAATCCCAATCGTGGATTGCTGCCACCTTAGCGGGGTCAACCGTTATTTAATTTCTAAAAACTACATGGCCTAAGATTCTCACTTCTCTCTTCTAGAAGTGACATTTCGAAAATTTAGCCTTCAACTGATCCTTTTGCAAGATTTCCAAAACAACTCGCAAGTGCGTCTTATGTTCTTCCTCATTCCGAGAGTAAACCAGAATATCATCCACTAACACAAGCACAAACTGTTTTAAATTGTTTTACTCATACCAGTCCCATGACTGACCCGGAGTTTATTTTGTTTTGTTTTCCCTAAACTCTTGGGTGCCCAAGTTTGTACGGGCAGTCAAGTAGTCGGGATTTACAGATACTTGAAGAGCCGGAGCAGGAGGCTTCAGGATTATATAGCTATTATTATTCCGCTATGTTGTAAGTGCTGTACTTTGACAATGATGTATATTCAAGTACAGATGTATATTTCAAAGTTATGTTATATATTATATGTTATTTGTTCCGCCGTGAGGTTCGTGTTACTCTGATGTTGTGTTCTTCTTCTTCTTCTATTCTAAGTTTCTATCTTATCTTTCCTCACCCTCTAATTTATTTCATTAACTATTTGGTTGTTTTCGATCCTTGGATGTTCAATATGTGTTGTATA